>CM047005.1:17172937-27172937 GCA_025698465.1 Gossypium longicalyx | reverse complement strand
AGTTTGTAGTTTTAAAATACATGAAAACAGTGAAAATCCAAAGTAAAAGCAGCAATCCCAAAAGTCTAATTTACATAAAAAATAACCCAAAAAATAAATAGGTAATAAATACCATAACTGAAATTAAAGTAGTTCAATAACCACATGGTCACCGTTGAGTCCTTCGCTGCGTTGATCCGTTTAAGTTTAGGGATTACCTGGACACATAAAATAGAAAGGGATGAGTTTGCATAAACTCAGTGTGTAATCCTTACAGAAGACATGCATATAGTTAATCACAACAAATAGTCAAATGCAATCTAGGCCTAAGCCCTTTTCAGTTTCAGTAGCAGTTCGGGCCTTAGCCCATTTCAGTTTCAATATCAGATATGCATTAGGGTCTAAGCCCATCATAGTAACAGTATCAGATATACATTAATCAGTAAATAGAGTCTTACCTAACCAACATCTACACACCATCTCCATCCATCCCTACACTCTATGTGGGGTTTAAAACACCCACCCATCCCTACACTCCAAGTAGTACCGAATGTGGCACATAATCAGTAAATTGCAGCTGAGTTGCCAAATAATAGGCTTGAGAGCCTTTCAATATACTTCCTCTAAATATCAACATCCCATCCCAACCCAATGCAATGCAACATACAGTATATGACATGCTAATACATGAACATCAGATATGCATACAGTTCAGTATTCATTCATATAATCATCAAGCTCAGTATATACATCATACATACAGTTCACGCAATTAAAGGTCTAAGTAGTGCTTACTGATCCTACAATAGGTTCACAATCGACTTGGGCGACCCGTGCAACCTTAGAACACATTTCGATTAAATGGGCTAACACGCCCATGTGGCCTGCTCGTGTGGCCCATACGATCGAATTTGGCCTTGGCCGTGTGGATCACACGGCCTGCCCTAAAATCCCACACGCCTATGTGGACTACCCGTGTGGACCCACACGCCCGTGTGGCCCACACGACCCAAATCAGTTTAGTCCGTGTGTCACACACGGCCTACGTGGCCATCACATGACTGTGTCTTACGTGCATGGCCTGGCCTTGTCAGTCAAACACCCGTGTTATGGCACACGGCCTACCACACGACCGTGTGGCATTGACAGAAAGGTTTTCGGCTTTTGCCAAAAATGCGTTTTCTTATGATTAGTGTACACACCTGGTTCTTTTTCGATGTGAAACCACTCTCGAGCCTCTAGAAACCTAAAAAATTAACAACCCAACACTTAGTGCCAAACTTAATTTACGACTAAATCATAACTACAAAACCAATACCGAAATCGAACACTTACACAATTACCCCGATGGTTTGATTACGATTCTGAAAGAGAGAAACCCATATTCTCCTTATTTGCTGCTATCAAAACACTTGTTTGTTACTAGACAGAAAAAGAAAACTACTCTAATGGCTCTAAGAAGAACTCTCCCTACTCAAAACAAAAATACCACTATCGCTTACCAATGAGTACGAATACTGTGACCAGAGAAGTAGTAGTTTGAAAAGCCAAAAAAGTGATGTCGAAAGAGGAGAAAGAAACAACGGTTGGAAAAGAAAAAGAAAAAGAAAATAGTGAAAGAAGAAGGGAAGAAACTTTTGATGTTAGAATTATTTTAGGGATGTAGAAGGAGAGACAAGATAACAACAAACCAAAATTATGTTCTTATATCCCTAAATTTTCTCCCCCCACTAACCCACTCAGAATCCCGGCTATTTCAAACTCCTACCCGACTCCAATAACAAAAATATTTCCCTTACTTACGCAGGGACTCGAACACAGGACCTTCAAAAAAGTAACCCTCCACTTAACCACCAGACCTGTAGGCCCATTCTGATATCAAACAGTAACAAATAAACTTAAGCCCATTGAGCAAGGATAAGGCTTATGTTAGAAAAATACCAAAATTTGCCAAATGCAAGGCTTGACCTTGGGACCCTCTCGCACACACCCAGAACACTTAACCACTGAAGTAGATACACATTTTTGTCACATTTCCACAAAAGTCAAAATAGAAATTTTGGGGCATTACATAGACTTTTACTTACATCAAAGTATACGAGTGACACATACATAGCTTGTTATCCACTCAAATTTAAGGGATACCACAGTTTGAGCATCACAAGTGAATAAATCCATAAACAAATTTAATATCTATTCTTCTTATGTCCAATTCGATGTATTTTCAGTCTAGTTAGTCACATCTATGTCTCTATCTTCAGGGAGTCATTCGCTCAGATGCCCAAGACAAGGCATCTCCACAATTGAACTTGATAAATGACATATTAGCCTTTCAATTGGTTTCTTTACTTTTGATTAGATTAAGGACATGTTTAGGTTAGTCTACTAATATAAATTATCTTTTTGTATTCTAATCTGATCATGTAGTATCGCTTAGTATTAGTTTAAACATTAGACAACCAATGAGCCGATATTTGTTTCTATTTTTCTTTGCATGCAAAAAATTGAGGACATTATACAAAGTATATTAATGTAATCCATGAATTATTTTATTAAGCAATCTATTTGAAAAAAAATATTATTTTACAAATGAATGTACTATACTTAAGGCACAAGATTCAACAATAATGACTAACATCATATCTTTGGAAGAACAAGTGGTGTCTTTAGCAAAAATGGTGGAGAGTCTTACTACAAGTCTTAAAGAAATGGATGATAAGATGGATTTCATGATGAGAAGAATGCTTGAACTTATTAGGAAGAGGCCAGTCAATGAAGAAGTTCGACATGAGAATATATAAGAAGAGGCAATTGAACAATCCAGTGTACAAGTTGTCAAACATCCTCAACCAACAATCAATGGAGTTGTCAATGCCGATCAATTCAAGGAGCTCATCAAAGAAATTTTTAAAGATCAAGTTAATTATGTAACTCAACCTTCATACCCCTAGGTCAAACCATACTCATATAACATTTATCGTTTTAGAATGCTTGGAAATTATCAACCTTTAAAATTTCAACAGTTCAACAATAAATGAAATCCGTGTTAATATGTCGCTCATTTCATGAAAATCTATAATAGCGCTGGTACTAATGGAAATCTTATGGTGAAGCAGTTTGTTCAGTCTTTGAAAAAAAATGCCTTTGATTGCATACTAATCTTGAGCTTGGACTAATTGGTAGTTGGGAAGAACTTGAGCGACAATTTTTCTATCAATTCTATAGCACTCGTTATATTGTCAACATGATCTAGCTCATAAGCTTACAATAAGAGAAAAAAATATATTCAATGATTACATCTATTGTTAGAGGAATCTAAGTATAAATTGTAATCAACTTATGCATGTAAGGCATGATGTAGGGCTTGTGCTATATTCTCCTAGGCATCAAGCCAAAGTTTATTGAAGAATTATCTACTTGATCTCATGACATGAAGTTTAGTATGACAACTGCTGTAAATTGAGAACCTCCTATAATGACTCAATTTTTCTTTGGTGTCGAGAAATTCAATTGTGTGCTGGATTTTTTAAACCGAGCCATTCCAATAAGTCAGACTGAGAGGCTTCTGAAAATGGGTACAACAGTGGATTAGAGTATCATTAAATAGAAACTAGACATGAACTAAAGTTAATAAAGGGTTAATCTAGAGAGTTTAGTACTTAAAGCTTATGGATTAAATTGTAAGGTTAGCAAAACTAGTGGGGTCAATGTGTAGATGTTAAAAACATGATTTAGAAAATTAAATGTCCTTATCTTATAAATATTCCTAGCCCTTAATAGAAATATGCCTATTTATGTATTTTTAATAGATGGAATGGTTAAAAGAGTTATTTTCCACAATCATTTTTCCAAAGGAAAAAAAACACAAAATTCTCTCAACTCTTTTTTTCTTTTTTGACTTGTAATATTGGGTTTAAGGTTTAGGAGTTAATCCATTTATATTTGCTTGCATCCATATTTGGTTAATAGAGGCTATAATTTTTTAGAATTAAAACACATCTTGGAAACACCACGTGTTATCCATATTTGATATAAATCTTCATATATCATCATTAACAACGTAGCTTTAACTTTATTTCAACCCATGTTCAAGCATTGCCTACATATCATATTATAATTATTCAACTCATAAACATGGCATATACAATCAAATTATATAACAATGTACCATCAACAAAAAACCAGATTATATAACAGTGTGCCATCAGTAAAAACATCCTAAACTAAATCACTTAAAAATATTATACTAGGAATTTTGTTTAAGCTAGTACAAACTAAACTGTCATGCCTCTATAAAATTTTCCTTTCCCTTGGCCTTTGATGTCTTCCACTTCCTTGGCTACAACAATCAATTGAAATGATAAAAAGATTTAGAAATACATAATCAAACATTAAAACCTCCTAAAACTATTAATGAGATGCAATTCGTTGTAGTGAGAACTTTCCAACTTCTATAAAAAACTTAAGAGAAATACAATCTAACTTAATTGTACCTAGAACCTAAACATGGAATAAAAACTCCTACACTCTCAAAAACCACCATCCCTTCATGAAAAAACACACTCTTTTTAGAACATCTAAAAGCTTTCAACAATGACAATTTAAGAAACCACAATCAAACCTCTCTCCAACTTAAATTTAAGCTATCACGCTACATTCTAACCTCATTTATAAAAGTAATCTAACTCATAAACATCAAGGAAAACTCGGGCTAAAGCTTTCTCTATCTACATGGAAAATCTCAAAAATAAAGGAAAAGTAAAAATAAAATCAAAACTCATGTTTCAAGGATCACAATTTGATGTTGGAACACGCTTTACCTTGTTGTAGAAACAAAAAATTTAGCAAAGAATTCGAAAATCAATTCCTTTCTCCTCCACCAAAATTTAATGTGTCTTAAAAAAACCATGGGAAATATTAAAAAATCTTGATATAAAATCATTGTTTAATAAAATATTTTATTGAAAAACAATTTTAAATTCAAACTTGCATCAATGGAAATATTGTGTGTGTGTATGTGGTTTTTTGGAAAAATGATCATGAAAAATAATTCCCTTAACTGTTCCCTCTCTTAAAAATGTAAAAATAGGCATATTGCTATTAAAGGCTTGTGATATTTACAAGATAATGACCTTTAATATGCTAAATCATGCTTTCTAATATTCACACATTGATCCCAATAATTTTGATAAACTTACAATTTAGTCCATAAGTCATAACTACTAAACCCTCTAAATTAACCCTTACTAACTCTAATTAATGTCTAATTTCTATTTAATACCACTTTAATTCACTATCTTTACCATTCTTGGAAGCCTCTCAGTTTGACTTCCCAAAATGGCTCAGTTTAAGAAATTTGAGATAAAATCATACAACTCCTAGAAGAAGAAGAAGTAGCATAATCAAACTTGGAATTGGTCATTATGACATGAGCTTAAACTATAATATTGCTCCGAAACACAAGCCCAAACAATTCATCCAAAAAAATAATGCTCTTAAACACAAGCTTAAATTTTTAGCCCAAATAATGACGCTCCTAAGCACGAGCTTAAACTGTTCATCCAAAATAAATGACGATGCTCTTAATCATAAGCTTAAACTGTTCTTCCAAAATGATATGGTTCTTAAGCACGAGCTTGGTTTTATAACCAGGTTCGGTCACCACCATAAAAAAAAAAAAAATACCTAGAGCTGAACTTCAAAGTGTATTGGATTTCAAAGCTGGACTTCCACCTCAAGTTGGAAATGAATCTACCTTAGAGAACAAATCTGGTTAAATCAAGTCCTAAGAAAAAGCTTAAGGGCTTGTGTTTTCAAAACCTAACCTCTAACTTGAGTTGGAAAACAAATCTATTCTAGGTCATGATGTAATAACAAATAAGGAGACTACTCATTAGTCAGTAAGTTTAGTGCACACTTGATTTTCAATTATCTTAGTGCTTCGATGGATGTACCTTGGTCTTTATGTTTGGTACATGCTTCACCATCTTGATGTTGCAAAAGGTTGAATGAATTTTCCCACCATCTGGATGCATCAAAACAAATAGACTTTCACTATCTCAATACAGACTCTCTCAAAATCTAAGGTTTGATTGCCACAATAAATGAATGAGCTATCTTCACCACCTTGGCACCACAAAATTTGGATGGATAATCTTTGGTGTGCATAAGTTATTTTTGCCACCCTGGTGTTTCTATGTCTAAGATGGAACTTCTTTGGCACATGCTCTACCTCTCACTATGTTGACACTCTAAAGTCTAAGACTAATCTATGATATGTGCCACATGTTTTATTTATCAACCATGAGAAAGTTGTGAAGTTCGAGATTAATTGTCATTGGTCATAATGGACATTACATGTTCTTCTAATGGACATTACATGTTCTTCTATCATGTTGATGTTGTTAAGATTAAAATTGTCTCCATATTGATATAGCAAAGTTTGGAATTGATCTTCCTTTACTATGTTGATGTTGCAAATTTAGAATTAATTTTCCCTTTCCATGTTAATTTTATGAAGTTCAAAACAAATCTTCCTCTCTCCAAGTTGATTTCTAAAATTTGAACTGATCTACCTTTGTCATCATAAATGCCACATGTTCTATCTCTTACCATGTTGATCGATAGAACTTTGAACTCTCTACTTGAGCTTTCGAGAAAGAAAAACAACAACAATCGTTATAATAGGAAGGAGGAAATGGTATAAAATTCAATAGTCAGACCTTGCTTTAGTAGGAAAATAAATATGAGTTCTACATTATCATCGACTATAACTTTTAATTGCTTTTGGATTTCAATCTAATGAGATAAATTTGATAAAATATTTGTCAATTAAAGGGTCTTAATTTCAATAGAAACACGATGCAATTTTTTCTCAGACTACATATTGGCAATCATCCACACTTTGGAAAGTCAAAGATATGGGTATCAAAATGTTGGCACTAGGAATCTGAGATTTAAGGCACCAAAAGTGGGATTGAGATTTAGCATGAGATAATTGCAATTTTTGGTCCTTAATTGTGTAGTGACTTTGTAGGTTGATCCGTGAACCTCAACTATAAATAGGCCTAACCATTTCTCATTTTAATCAACTCACATTTGCCATTCTCTACTTATGGTATTGTTCTCTCACTTTGTAAATCTTCACTTGTATTTTGGAGTGAAATATATTTGGTAGTGTCCGAGGACGTAGGCAAAATTTGCTTAACCTCGTTAAAATTCTAGCGTTATTTATTGTATTATTTTACATATTTTGTGAGTGTGATTGTAGTGATTTATTGTGCTATTAAATTACAATAGAGGGATCTTCTGACTAGGAAAGACTTGGTACTTAAACGATTTTTGTGATCCACCTCTCTTTTCTAGAAATTGAACTTAGTGTGATTTTTTAGGACAATCATTTTACTCTTTTACATGCTTTCGCACAACAATTGGTATCAGAGCTAGATTCGTACTTGGAGAATACAATCGTTTACGATACTATTTATGTATACGGTGTTGTTCATCCACAGTACTATTCACGTTGACGGTACTGTTCACATATATAGTAGTTGGGATTGAAGAGAAAAATAGCAAAGGTATCGTTATCAGCAAAAACTACTATAACCAACGTAAAATTTGAAGTAGAGAAATTTGATGGTACCAATAATTGTGGTAAGTGGCAATGTGAGATCCTGGATGTCTTATGTCAACAATTGCTGGATATATCCCTTGAAGAAAAACCTGACAAGATGGAAGATAAGGATTGGGCCAAGATCAATAGACAGGCGTGTGGTACAATTAGCCTATGTTTGGCCAAAGAGCAGAAGTACTCTGTCATGAGGGAGACATCAGCGAAGAAGTTGTGGGATACACTGGAAGAAAAGTTTCTAATGGAAAGTCTTGAAAATAGGCTTTATATGAAAAAGAAACTTTATCGGTTCACTTACGCACTCGGTATGTCGATGAATGACCATGTGGACTCATTCAATAAAATTTTAGCAAACTTGCTAAATTTGGATAAGAAATTTGAAGATGAAAAAAAGGCATTATTGTTGTTGAATTCCCTTCCTGATGAATATGATCATCTTACCACCATATTACTTCATGGGAAGGATACGATCACATTTGATGCAGTTTGTAGTTCATTGTATAGATTTGAGACTTAAAAAAAAGATAAAAGAGATCACAAAGATACAATTGTCGAAGTCTTAACAGTAAGAGGCCGTTCGTACAACAACAAATCTGGTAGAGTGAGGAAGTCCAATGGGAGGCCTACCAAAGATGAATGTGCTTTTTGTCGTGAGAAAGGGATTTGTAAAAAGAATTGTCGTAAGTTACAAAAGGGCAAGGCTATTTCTGATGCATGTGTAGTGGAGCATGATGAAGAGTCAGACTTTAGATTGGTTGGCATGGCAATGGCATGTCATATAGATGAGTGGATTTTGGATTCGGGATGTATTTACCATATGTGTCCTAATAAGGACTGGTTTTCTAGTCTTAAAGAACTAGAAGGTGGAGTTGTTTTTATGGGCAATGGAAACGCTTGTAAGACAATAGGAGTAGGTAAAATACAATTGAAGAATCATAATGGCTCAATGCAAGTCTTGACAGATGTTCGCTACATACCTAGCTTGAAGAAAAATCTTATTTCATTAGGAGTCCTAGAATCTAAAGGGCTCACAATTACTTTGAGAGATGGATTACTAAAGGTAGTAGCTGGGGTATTGATGGTGATGAAAGGCACAAGAAGGAATAACTTGTACTATATAAATGGAAGTACAATTATTGGATCAACATCAACAGCTTCTGTGAAAGATGCAGATTTAAAGGCTACTGGGTTATGGCATATGCAATTGGGACATGCTGATGAAATAGCTTTGCATAATTTGGCGAAGTAAGGCTTGTTGAAAGGTGAAAATTCTTACAAATTGGAATTCTGTGAACATTGTGTTCTGGACAAGTAGACAAGGGTAAAATTTGGTTTAGCAATTCACAATACGAAAGGAATTTTAGACTACGTTCATAGTGATGTGTGGGGACCTACCAAAGTGGGTGTATGCACTATTTTGTTACTTTGGGAGGTATGCACTATTTTGTTACTTTTTTTGATGATTATTCAAGAAAAGTATGGGTGTATCAAATGAAAAGAAAAAAAAATAAAGTTTTGGATGTATTTCTGAAATGAAAGAAGATGGTGGAAACTCATACCGGTCGAAAGGTCAAACGACTTTGATCAGACAATGGTACTGAGTACAAAAATGATCCATTTCTACAAGTATGTCAAGATGAGGGCATGTGCAACACTTCACTGTTCAGGATACACTACAGTAGAATGGGTGGCAGAACATATGAATCGGACTATACTGGAGAAAGTTCGATATATGTTGTCCAATGCTAAATTAGGTAAGGAATTTTGGGCTGAGGCAGTTACATATGTGTGCCATCTAATTAACCGGTTGCCATCAGCTGCAATAAATGGAAAAACTCCTATAGAGATGTGGACTGGTAAACCTACTACTGATTATGATTCTTTACATGTTTTTGGTTTGACTGCATATTATCATGTAAAAGAATCTAAGTTAGACCCAAGAGTAAAGAAAGCATTATTCGTGGGTATAACTTGTGGAGTAAAAGGATACCGTCTCTGATGTCCTGATACAAAGAAGATTGTTTTCAGTGGAGATGTGACTTTTAATGAGTCAACCATGATGAAGAACAAGGATTCACAAAAGGATGATAAAACCAGTAGTACTTTGCTGCAGGTGGAGCATGAAAAGGTTAACGATAATCCATCTAATATTGAAGGAACAAATGATGAAAAAGTTTCGACCCAAGAACTTCTACAACAACAAGATTCAATTGCATATAGGAGGCTAAGAAGAGAGATTTGTATGCCTGCTCGCTTTGATGATATGGTGGCCTATGTACTTCCAATTGCAGATGATGATGTTCCTTCTATTTACAAAGAAGCAAGAAGTAACCCTGATGGTGTAAAGTGGAAACAAGCTATGAATGAAGAAATGCAGTATGAATGAAGAAATGCAGTCTCTTCATAAAAATAGGACTTGGGAGTTGGTGACACTGCCCAAAGGAAAGAAGGCAGTTGGATGCAAATAGGTATATGAAAAGAAGGAGGGATTTCCTGGTAAAAATGAAATTCGATACAAGGCTAGATTGGTAGCAAAGGGTTACGCTCAGAAAGAAGGAATAGACTACAAT
Source organism: Gossypium longicalyx (assembly GCA_025698465.1). NCBI lineage: Eukaryota > Viridiplantae > Streptophyta > Magnoliopsida > Malvales > Malvaceae > Gossypium > Gossypium longicalyx. The sequence goes on along the minus strand of CM047005.1, from coordinate 27,162,758 downwards.
GAAGGGTTTTCTCTAGTTGTGAAGCATTTGTCAATTCGAATTTTGCTAGCCTTGGTTACGTAATATGATCATGAACTAGTTCAGCTTGATGTGAAGACTGCATTTTTACACGGTGATTTGGAAAAGGAAATCTATATGACTCAGGCAGATGGATTCAAAGTTGTTAATAAATAAAATTGGGTTTGCAAACTGACAAAGTCACTTTGTGGATTGAAACAATCTCTGAGGTAGTGGTACAAGAGATTTGATCAGTTCATGAAAGGGAAAAGGTACACAAGAAGTAAATTTGATCATTGCATGTATTTTCAAAAGCTACAAGAAGAAATTTTCATATACTTGCTCTTATATGTTGATGATATATTGATAGCATCTAAGAGTAAAGTTGAAATTGAAAGATTGAAGACTCAACTCAACCTTGAGTTTGAGATGAAAGATCTAGGTGAAGCTAACAAGATTCTTGGCATGGAAATATGTAGAGATGGAGCTCATGGCAGAGTTAGCTTGTCTCAGAAGTAATATTTGAAGAAGGTACTACAGTGGTTTGGCATGAACGAGTAAACAAAACCTGTAAGTACCCCGTTGGCTTCTCATTTTAAGCTTTTTGCACAACTATCTCCATCGAAAAATATGGAACAAGAATACATGTTGCAAGTTTTGTATTCTAATGCAGTAGGTAGCTTGATGTATGCAATGGTGTGTACAAGAACCCGACATTTCACAGGCAGTTAGTATAATGAGCAGGTATATGCATAATCCTGGAAAAGAACTTTGGCAAGCTGTGAAATGGATTCTATGGTATATTCATAAGACAATGGATGTTTGATTACTATTCAAGTAGGATAATACACTTGATAAAGGTGTTATTGGGTACGTTGATTCTAACTATGCCGGTGATTTGGAAAAACGAAGATTAACCACCGGTTATGTGTTTACACTTGTTAGAGGACCAATAAGTTGGAAGTCTACACTGCAGTCTATAGTTGTATTGTCAACCACAGAAGCCCAATACATGGCTGTAACAGAGGCTGTAAAGGAAGCTATTTGGTTACAAGGTATGGTTAAAACCTTGGGATTGGTTTAGGAGCATATTAACTTGTATTATGATAGTCAAAGTGCTATTCATTTAGCAAAGAATCAAGTATATCATGCACGTACAAAGCATATCGACGTACGATTCCATTTTGTGCAAGAAATTATTGATGAGGGAAAAATTCATCTTCAAAAGATTAAGACTGTAGATAATCCCGCAAATATGATGACAAAGGTGGTAACAACAACCAAGTTCAAACATTGTTTGAACTTGATCAATATCCTACAAGTTTAACAGTTGAAGAAGGCACTATCAAGTATTGTTGACAAAGGTAGAAAGAATTGAGTGAAGATAAGATTATCCTAATCAAATCTTCAAGGTGGAGATTATTGGCAATCATCCATACTTTGGAAAGTCAAAGATATGGGTATCAAAATGTTGGCACTAGAAATCTAAGATTTAAGGCACCAAAAGTGGGATTGAGATTTGGCATGCGATAATTGCAATTTTTGGTCCCTAATTGTATAGTGACTTTGCAAGTTGATCCCTAAACCTCAACTATAAATAGGCCTAACCATTTCTCATTTTAATCAACCGACATTTGCCATTCCCTACTTAAGGCATTGTTCTCTTTCTTTGTAAATCTTCACTTGTATTTTAGAGTGAAATATATTTGGTAGTGCCCGAGGACGTAGGCAAAACTTGCTGAACCTCGTTAAAATTCTAATGTTCTTTATTGTATTATTTTGCATATTTTGTGAGTGTGATTGTAGTGATTTATTGTGCTATTAAATTACGATAGAGGGATACTCTGACTAGGAAAGACCTGGTACTTAGGCGATCATTGTGTTCCACATCTCTTTCATGGGAAATGAACTTAGTGTGATTTTTTAGTACAATAATTTTACTCTTTTACACGCTTCTGCACAACACTACAAATCAAGGTCTATGAGTTTGCATAGGATTACAATTCTGTATTTGACATTTATAAGGGATAAGGAAAAAATTATTCCTACAATCAGATTCTTTTAAGAATTAAAGTCTGGTCAAAGTAGGGATGAAGTGAGCCGACTTTGTTAGTTTATCAACTATAACCCAAGCAACATCTTTCTTGTTCGGGGTTAACGGCAATCCTGTCATGAAATCTATGGTAATCTTGTCTTATTTCCATTCGGGAACCATCACAGGCTGTAACAAACCTGATGGTACTTGGTGTTCAGCCCTGACTTGTTGACATATCAAACATCTCAATACAAATTCAGAGATGTCTCTTTTCATGCCATTCCACCAGTACATTTTCTTTAAATCATTCTACATTTGGTACTTCCTAGATGAATAGACAGACGACTATCTTGTGCCTCTTGCAGAATTTTCCAAATAAGCTCATCAACTCTCGGTACACATACCCTATCTCTGAACATTAAATAACCATCGGGACTGATATGAAAATCTAATTCAATGCCTAACTCGCATTGAGTTCTCTTAGCTTGCATGCGAGTTCTCTTAGCTTGCAGGTCACTATCATTGATCTAGGCATCACAAATTTCCTAAAAAAATGTCAGCCTAGCCCTTAACTCTGCCATGACCAAACCATCTTCAGACAACGCAAACCGCGTGTTTAAGGCTATCAAGGCAAATAGGGATTTTCTGCTCAGTGCATTAGCGACCACATTTGCTTTTCCCGAGTGATAATCAATTATCAGCTCATAATCTTTAATCAACTCTAACCATCTCTGTTGTCTCAGATTCAAATCCCTTTGAGTCATCAAGTACTTCAAGCTCTTGTGATCAGTGAATACACGGCAACTCTCACCATACAAATGGTGTCTCCAAGTTTTTAAGGCAAAGACGATAGTGGTAAGCTCCAAGTCATGTGTCGAATAATTCTTCTCGTGTGGCTTTAATTTTCTAGATGCATAGGCTATCACCTTATCCTCTTGCATAAGCACTCAACCTAGTCCATTTAAGGACGCATCACTATAGACCACGAATTCTTTTCCCAGTTCGAGTTGCACTAACACTGGAGCTTCAGTAAGCAATGTCTTTAATTTCTCAAAACTCTGCTGACACTTTTCTGACCATTCAAACTTGACATCTTTTTGTAGCAACCTTGTCAAAGGAGTTGCAATCATCGAAAATCCTTTCACGAAGAGTCGATGATACCCAGCTAAGCCCAAAAATCTTCTAACCTTGGTTACATTCTTCGGCGGTTTCCATTTGACAATAGTAGATATCTTACTTGGATCAACTCAGATGCCTTCACCTGAAACAATGTGACCCAAGAATCCTAGTTCTCGGAGCCAAAACTCGCTCTTGCTAAATTTAGCATACATCTGCTTATCCCGTAAGGTTTGTAAAACAGTTCTCAGATGTTCGACATGTTCAATCTCATCCTTAGAATAAATTAAGATATCATCAATAAGTACAACAACAAACTTGTCTAAGTATGGCCGAAATATCCTATTCATCAAATCCATAAACACAGTCGGAGCATTCGTCAATATGGAAGGCATTACAAGAAATTTGTAATGGGCATACCTCGTTCTGAAAGCGGTCTTAGGCACGTCTGACTCCTTAACTCGTAACTGGTAGTAACCGAACCTCAGATCTATCTTTGAAAACACTGTGGCTCCCCTTAATTGATCAAACAAGTCGTCAATCCTTGGCAAAGGATACTTATTCTTGATGGTTACTTTGTTAAGTTGTCAATTGTCTATACACAACCTTATCGAACCATCTTTCTTCTTTACGAATAATACGGCAGCACCCCAAGGCGAAAAGCTTGGTCTTGCAAAGCCTTTATCCGCCAATTCTTGCAACTGTGCCTTTAACCCTTTCAAATCAGACGGTGCCATCCTATATGGAGCAATAGAAATAGGTGCTATTCCAGGTGCTAGCTCGATACCAAACTCTACTTCTCTAACAGGAGGTAATCCAGGCAACTCTTCTGGAAACACATCTGAGTACTCGCATACTATCGGTACCGACTCCATCTTCAGCTCAGATTCTTTAGAATTTAGTATAAAAGCAAAATAAGCTTCATATCCTTTTCTCACATACCTTCAAGCCATCATTAAGGTAATTACAACTGGCGGAGTATCCAACTCAATCGAATCAACTCGAAGAATTTTTCCATCTGAACATTTCAATTCAATATACTTGCTACCACAATTTACTATCACATCGTGAATGGTTAACCAATCTATGCCAAGTATCACATCAAACTCATCGAAGGGCAAAAGCATAAGGTTAGCCGGAAAACAATAACCTTGAATCGTCAAGGGACAATTCTTACAAACTTTATCGACTAAAACGGACATGCCTAGAGGATTCGATACCTTAACCACAAATTGTGTAGGTTCCACAAACATATTCACGCTAGATTCCAATTTCATGCAAATGTATGAATGAGTCGATCTTGGATCAATTAAGGCAAAGATGTGAGTATCATAGATAGAAAGTGTACCATAATGACATCGGAGGTAGAGGCTTCCTTTCTAGCGCATTTAGTATAAGTTCTCGCTGGGGCTCGAGCCTCTGATTTTACATTAGCATCCTTAGCAACTATTCGACTACCACTTGCACTTCTGGGATGTCTTGAAGGTATACCTCAAGAAATAGGAGCATTCACCTTCAGGGTTAATTCCACCTATTTATCAGTTTGCTCCAGGCAGTCTCTGAGAATGTGGTCAAGAGACCCATATCTATAGCATGCACCATTCTTCATTCAGTACTCTCCGAAGTGAAATTTGTTGCAGCTCTTACACCTCGGCTTTTGGTCATCCACACATCCCACGCTAGTTACCTTGGGGGAAGAAGACTTCGGGTTATGACGCTTAGAGCTCCTTGACCTACCTGAATATCCCACCGACGACATAGATCATTCTCGTTGACTTCTCGATCTCTTTGTGGGAAATGAGTGCGTCCAGCCACTGGATCTCTTGCTCGAAACTCGAGCTTCTCTCTTTACTTTTTTCTTTTCATTATTGAGCTCTTCGACCTTCTTGGCCCGATCTGCTAATGCAGGAAATTCTCGTATTTTTAGGATCCTGATTAATAGCTTGATTTCTTCATTCAGACCTTCTTCAAAGTGCTTACACATTTCTATCTCTGATTGGACCCATTTTGTCGCATACTAACTTAACCTTGCTATAACACCCCTAACCGGTATCCGTCGCTGGAATCAGATTATGAGGCATTACCAAACATTACGAAACTTCGAAACATCATAGATCAAACATCAATATGGAGTACCATATATAGGTCATTGAGACCTTAAACATGTATTAGAAAGGGGTCGGGACTAAACCGAACACATATAAATTTTTTCAAAAACTTAACATTTTTCCAAGGTTTACAGGTCACACGTCCATGTGAATAGGCCGTATGCCTCACACGACCTTAGACACACCCGTGTGTCTAAGCTGTGGCCAAACAGGGCATACATACTGACTTTAATTCGTAGGGTACCCCAGGGGACACACGGCCGTGTAACGTGGCCGTGTGTCGCACACGGCTGAGACACACGCCTGTGTGGACAAAAATAGGCCATTTGAATAGCCAATTTTCCAGCCCAATTGGGTTAAACCTACAAGCACCAAATCAAACATATTTTAAATAAATTTCTCACCAATTCATTGACCAAAGCATACACCATTCTTGCCAAATCACAAATTACCAAAACTATGCTTAGTACACATACCAAATCATATCAAAAACATATATACAATCACATCCAAAACCAAGCCATATCACATGGCTATAAATACATTACATTCATATTGACATAACTCTAGCCTATACATGCCACCTAACCACAAACTCAAAGCTTTTATTTACCAAAACGATAATCGGATAGTGTGATGAGATCTCCTGCGACTTCCAATCCAAGCAAGTCTCCGAAACTCTATAAATAAAGGAAAAACACATAGAGTAAGCTTCGAGAGCTTAGTAAGTCATAAGTAATTAAATCTTCACAAAATCATGTATATAGTTCAACTTGATTAAGCCAAAATTTAGTTAACTTCATACACATATTCAATCACTTTTCTTATATAATCCAACATCGCCACATTAAGTAATTTCGTTACATAACCAATCAAAACATAGTCATTTATTTCATTTCATGCATAAAAATATATAAATTCCTTTTTATGCATTTCAAAACTAGAATAACCATATTCCATTTTTTTTATAATTCTCGTGTCCAAAATGTAGGACCACAATTTCATATAACGAGCACATTTATAATACATCGTTCCTTCTTATATATTTCACATATCATCATTTGAATCATGCTCATATTTCATATAAGAGTTTCATATATACATCACATGTACCTGAATCATATATGGCAAATCACATTTACAATTCTACCTTTCTCATATAATTCATTTGATCATAGTTAACTTACTAGTATCCACATCTCGTTTTCACATAGATCATATATTTACTAATCATAATCATACTCGCTTTGATTGCATAATTTTTCATCTAGTCCATATTTAACATCATCAATCACATAGATTCCGTACATACTTGTACCATTATGTTCTTACCTATCACCTTTATCACTTTAATGCTCGAAGAACCAATTCATTCGATCATCAATGAACATTCAACAAACTCGCACACTTAGTGCCAATTAATTAGCCAAAGCTACAATTATATCACACACTTAGTGCCATTACATTAAACCGAACTCATATCGGTATCGCACGCATAGTGCCATTTACTCAACCAATGCTGTTATAATCTCGCACACTCAGTGCCATTTTAATAGCCGTAGCTATTTCATTTATCGCACACTTAGTGCCTCAAATTTAGTTCATATTTTACATACTTCAACTTCACATTTATATTCTTTTACAACTTAATTCTGCATATATATAATGCACATACAATTCAATTTAATAACATTTAATTACTTATGAACTTACCTCATACGGATACGAACGAACTGGAACGACTATTCGATAATTTTTTACTTTCCCCGATCCAAATCCGATTTTCTCATTTCTTGATCTAATTCAATGCAAATTCAACTTATTTAATCATATACTCAATCAAATTCATCTAAAAACACATAAATGGGCTAATTACACTTTTGCCCCTAACATTTTACATTTTTCACAATTTAGTCCTTATTTCACAAAACACAAAATATTCAAAATTTGACCACACTCATGCTTGGCTGAATTTTCCTCTAGTCCATATAAGCTCATATATACAATTAATTTCACATTTTATTCTCTCAATTTCTCATTTTCAGAAATTAGCCCAAAATATTCAAATTCATCAAAAATCCCAATACAAAATATATTTATTTATCATCAAGCTTTCATATTTCACCATTTATCATCACAAAGCTCACAAAATCGACATCTCATGAAATCATCATCAAATTCTAAAATTTAAGCATGGGTTTTGTAAAACACGAAGCAACAATCTCAAAAACGTAAAAATTATCGAAAACCGAGCTTAAAACTTACCTAAATCAAGCCCCAAATGCGCTGAACCCTTAAAACTCTTTTCTCTTATTCTTTATTTGCATATTCGGCAATAATGAAGCAATAGGGCCATACTTTTGTATTTGTTTTATTTATTTAATCTATTATTATTCAATTTACCTAACCAACCTTTAAAACTTATTTTATTTACCAATTTTCCAAGCCATGAATTCCACTAACCCTTACAATGGTCTAATTACATTATAAATGCATCATATTATAAAGGCAAATTCAATTAAACATTCTCACATTTAACTATCAACTTTTTCTTTTTACGCGATTAGGCCCTTTTTTTACCGAATTAACCACTCAAACGGTAAAATTTCTCTACGAAACTTTCACACATCTCTAATATCATTCTGTAGAATTTATTAAAATAATAAAATAAATATTTTAAATTCGGATTATGGTCCCAAACTACTGTTCCGGTTAACCCCAAAAACGGGCTGTTACACTTACAAACTCTCTTTCATATTCTGACACAGTCTTATTTCCTTGTCTGAGCTCCAAAAACTCCTTTCGCTTTGAGTCTAAGAACCTTTGACTTATATACTTTTTCCTAAACTTAGCTTGGAGAAATTCCCATGTAATGTTCTCTCTTGGTGCCACCGAGGATATAGTCATCCACTAGTGGTAGGCAGTGTCCTTCAGTAGTGACACCACACATTTCAAGCTCTCCTCAGGTGTGCACGACAGTTCGTCGATAACTCGTATGGTATTTTCAAGCCAAAATTTGGCACGTTTCGGGTTATCATCAATCGTGGCCCTAAACTCTTTGGCTCCATATTTCATAAGCTTATCCATAGAGGCATTACCAATTCTCACAAGTGCCATACCTTGTGGCACTTCCTCTTCGGGTCAAGCAGGAGGTGGAGAAGGTCATGGCATATTGGGGCAGTTTCTCAAATATTCCCTAAACCATTCATCCATCATATCGAAAAAGGCGGCTCTCGCCTCTTCCCGGCCCTCAGACATAGGCCTTCTACTACTAGAAATAGCTTACTGCACAGAAGCTAGAGCATGGCTATCGGCTCCCTCGGACTCATCTTGGGCTTGATTGGAAGACATTTACTATATTCAAATACGATTAAAATGGTTAAGAGATGTCACACTATCATAACTTGTATAATGGCATGTATAGCTAGACTCGATCCATATTACATTAGTCTTTGAATCGACTAAATTGTAGCTCTGATACCACTAAATGTAACACTCTTTTTTCTCATACCCGAGACCAGGACAAGGCATGAGGCGTTGCTGGGCACAAATAAGGTCATTTCGAAAAAATCAGGATATAAAATTTTGTTCTAATTTAAAACCAACCAAAACTTAACCATATTGTCCCTAGTATGGACCTTCGAGGTCCAAATCATGCTTTAAAAGCGGTCCGGGACTTAACCGAGAACCTAAGAAAAGTTTAGAAATTTTTTTTATGTTAAACCTCACACGCCCGTGTGGAGGCAATGCACATATCTGTGTCCCTTACCAGTGTGGAATTATTGAAATTTATTTTTTATTTCGAACCTACAGGGGTTTTCACACGGCCAAGCACATTCCTGTGTCCCTCACACAGCCTCGACACGCTCGTGTCATCGCCTGTGTCCAAAAACATGGACATTCTGTTTATGACATCATCATATATCTAGAGGAACATGGGCAAGGCACACACCCGTGTTCTAGACTGTATCCTCCACACAGTGGAGACACATGGCGGTATCTCTGCCCGTGTGTTTACTACCATGCATACTGACTTGAAGAATTAGGGTGCAGGGGACACACAGTCGTACAACACACCCGTGGGCCTGACCGTGTGTCATACACGACCGAGACACATGCCTTTGTGTCTACTCTTGTGGACCTTTTTGGAGGCTATATTCCAAGCCTTTGGTCACCCTTAAGCATCCCTACACTCTAATATGCCCCTTGTACATTTAACATGGTATAAAGGTATCCTTGAAACCTTCTTGACCATAATTATACATGTTAACTCATATCCTCTTTAATCTACATTAATATTATCCCTTTCAGTAATAAGGTTACCATTTCAAAATGTCACCTCTTACACTTTGTCCAATTTATATCTTATGGCCATTAAAACATGAATCATTTCCCAAGTGATTTGGCCGCATTACACATATCCATTTCATGGCATATCATATCAACCATTACATGAACACTCGAGTGTAAACATGTACAATTAATAGGTTTACAACCTACATAAAAAATGAGCCATATCTCATGGCCATATACAAAATGAATAAGCCCATCATTATAAGCCATAACATTGGCTATCCAAATGACACATATAAAAAAAATAAACAAGAGCCCTATACATGCCATTAGACGAAATATAAGTTTTTATATACCAAAGCTGAACAAGTTGATAGTGTGATGACTTTTCCAACTGTCTTCCAATCTTCACAAGTCTGCGAGCTCTGTAAGATAGGGAAAAGAGAGGGGGTAAGCATTTACATGCTTAGTAAGTTTGAATAACAGAAACGTAAACTTAACTGTGGTTTAGCATACAACCAAATTAATCATACATTCCAACAAGTATAGGATAGATCCCTATCACATGCACTCAATCATCAAGTTAGTCTCATGTCAAAGCATCACAACATTAATCTAGATGAGCTTATTTATTCCAGAATTTCTATTCTCATTTCTCATTTTAATCCCATTGAATTTCTCGAAAATCTCAATGGATAGCCCATTTTTCGTCAAATCATGCAAGTGATCATTTTCAAGCATGCACTCCTGCGAACCTCACATCTTACGGTAGGATTACGAATCCAGGTTAAATCCCCTGTAGTATAAAAATCATAGAGCGGTTTCGAGATTACCAGTCCAGGCTAAATTCAGACCCTAATCTGATTACCCGTCCGGGCTAAATCCATAATGCACACATATTCTTCGGGAAGCTAGATCACTTTAGGAACATCCGTCCGAGATAGATGCTTTCTATATCGAGATCAACGGATTACTCGTCTGGGCTGAATCCTTTTCTACAACACATGCAGAATTCCGTATCATGGGAGAATAGCGTGTCCATCAGATATCCCTTTTTATTCAACCAAGACATTTTACCATATCATCAATTTTCATGAAATATTTACATTGTAAATCACCATTTAAAATCATACAAGAATATACATTTTTAATGTATTTATATAGTCTACATTCGAGTTACACGAACTTACCTGGTAGTCATTTCAGATTAGTATTTTGGTTATTCTAAAACCTTTCGTTTTCCACGATCGACCTCCAAAATTGGTTCCTCGGGGTCTATATCAGTAAAAATAAATTATTAACACCTCACATTATTCAATTTCCAGCCAATTTACCCCTAGCCTTTCACAACTTTTACAATCTAGTCTTAAGGCTCGTATAATGAAATGCATGTAATTTCTAGGTTACTTAAAGCTGGTAGAATATTTTTCATACTAATAGCAGCCCACAATCTTCCTTCATTTCACCTTTTTCAACCCTTTTTTTACAAAATAGTCCTTTAAGCCATTTCCATAAAAAATACCTAGTAAAAGTTGTTTACCATCCTTTAAGCTTTCATAATTCTCCATAAATCATCAAAACACAAGCATCTCATGCATGGTAATTTTCTAAACATGAACCCTAGCTTGAGATATGGGTAGAAATAGAAAGAGCATGTTACGAGGATCTCAAAAATACGAAGAACATTAAAAACGGGGCTATGGAGCACTTACTATTGAGCTTGAAAATGTTGAAACCCTACCTATAGAGACCCTTAGATTTTCGGCAGCATGGAGAAGATGAATGGCTAATTTTTGCTTTCATTTTCCCTTTTTATTAATTATATTACCAATTGACCAAAATGCCCTTCCTTACTAAACTTTCAAAATTTTCCATGCATGCCCATTTTTGTCCGAAAACTTAGAAATTGGGAAAATTGCTCTTTAAAGACCTCTAATTAATATTCTAAAGAAATTTCATACAAATTGCTTCTAGAACCCTAGTTTTGCAATTTATTCAGTTGGTCCCTAATTTCCAATTAGACATCTTATACTTAGAATTTCTTCATGAAACTTTAGCACATGCATATTTTCATATTCTAAACCTCATAATAATCATTAGACAATTACTTTAACGTCGAATTTGTGGTCCCAGAACTACTATTCCAACTAGGCCCTATTTCGGGATGTTACAAATTGAGAGATAAATAATAAAAAATTATATTTCCACAAATTAAATTAAAAATAAGTATGCGATAATATTAAATAATTATTGTTAAGGAAAGATGTGAAGAATGAAAATGAGTGGCACTTGGTAGTGCCCACTGCAGGCTACCATTGAAGCAATTTAATTGAAGATACTATGTTCCATCTATGGACATATTAATGTCTTGTTTCATTGAAGATACTATGTTTCATATATGGAAACCAATCCTTGGCCTTTGAAGATTGTATTGGATACAAGTGAATCAATTCGACTCTTAAAATGTGGAGATTTGATCAAGATTGTGTTGTTGTTTTGGAGATCATATCTCCAATTGCTTGTTCTTTGAATGTTGATATTGTAATAGTAATTTTCAAGGAGTTTTTTTGTATTCACTTAGATTCTATGTTAGCAAGCCGAAATTGATATATAATTTGGGGCTTATCTAGGTTTTGTATTATAGCTTATTGAAACACTTTAATTTGTTCTTTGAGGAACTATTTTTGTGAGAGATGCAAACTATATTGTAAACATTGTTGAGTGTTTATTACCCAAGTTCTCGGGGGGATAATTCAATGGTGAGTGTTCTAGTCTTTAGGTACAAAGATGAAATCTCTATACTTAGGGAGTGATAGTGGATTAAAGATAGTGGAATTACTTACTGAGCTAGGGTTCATAGACACAGGGAAATTGAATTGCGTAAATAAACTTTGGTGTTCTTTATGTTTTTGTTTGCATAGTTTTTGCAATGTCAAGCTGTAGCAACCACTGTAGTCAAGTACTTTCATTAATAGTTTTCAAATTAAGGAAACAATAGTAGGTAGAAACAATTATTTTATCTCTAAATAAATCAAATAAATAGCAAAAGAGTTTATCTCTTTGGATCACTTCAAATGAAGAGTTTATATTTCACAAGAACTCCTTTTAACTGAAGTGGTTAATGCTATAATATGAGGTCACTTCTATGCCATTCAACAAATTCGCAAGTTTAGAAATCCATTTGGAAATTGAAGTCTGAAGTTCTTTCCAAAATCTCAAAAAGTCTTTGAAAAATTTGAAGAACTCAAAGAAATTCTGAAGAACACTACATCAGCTTTAAAGAAAGTGGCTTTTTGATCTTGTTTAATCGACTGAAGGGATCTAAACTCATTCTTTCAAGATCAAGCCAAGAAAGCCTTTGAAACAGAATCATCCTTCCATCCAATATTATGTCTAGACGACCCGTAGATCAAAACCTTCCCAATTCGATTGCACCATAAGAAACAACATCCATTTTAAGGATCAAGTCTCGATGACCCTTGAAGCAAAATCAACCATCCAAGATCAAGTCTCGAAGACCCTTGGATCCAAACTATCTCCAAACTCGTTTCCAAGATCAAGTCTCGATAACCTTTGAAGCGAACATCAATTATTTATGATCAAGTCTTGACGATCCTTGAAATAACTCGTATCCATCCAAGATTAAGTCTACACGGTCCTTAGATCGAAGACCCATCAAAGAGAAGAATAAAATGAGTTTTCTTTGTAATCAATAAATTCTTAGATTATAACTTCTTTTCAAAAGTGAAAAAATAAAATTTGACTCCAAAATTTCAAGTTAGTTTTCGACTTGAAATTTGTGTATACATGATGCATGAGTTGGTTTGTATTAAGAATTGGAATATATTTGATAACTTCACATTATTATTTTCAACATTGATACTATTATTAAATAATAAAATTTCGTAAATCTATAATAAAATTGTAAAATTTAAATGATGGTTTATTTTTTATAAAAAACTTTAATAAATTGTAACATTTATAAAAGATTGTTTTATTTTCTTCTCTCTACAATAAAAATTATTTATTATTCAAATATAGAAAGTATATTTAAAAGTTTAAAAATGATGAATTCTGCAACCGACGTCGGAAGTTCGACGAAGAAGGTTAAATGCAGGACGGATGAATCACTTGATCTTGATGACCCAGTGGTAAATGAAAAAGGGATTAGTGTGGATGGGGTTGGTACTCAACCTGTATCATGGAAAGAAAAGCTGATGGGAATTGGTCCTACAGAGGCTAATGTGCAGCAAGTGGAGGATTTCAAATTGGAGGATGGGGACGTGAAGGCGGTGATTATGGATGGTGTGCCATCAATAACTTTTTCTGATCGGGTATATTAGTTTATCGCTAAGAGAATGCCAAGAACAATGATCGTAAAGCTGCCTGGGAGGAAAATTTCATATTTTTCCATGGGTGACAAATTGCAGGCAATTTGGAGAACAAATCAGCCTTTGTAGATCAAACCTGGAAAATGATTATTTCTCGATCAAATTTCAAACTGATGAAGGATATTTGGAGGCACTGGCTGGTGGACCATGGACAATATTTGGGCACTATTTGACAGTGAGACCTTGGACACTGGCATTTTCAACGGATCAACCTTATCTGTCAAGCCTATTGGTTTGGATTAGATTGCCTAGGATGCCAGAAGGTATGTATACTAAAAGCCTTCTATGGTTTACTGGTAATGCGATAGGAACGGTTACAAAAATTGACCGAAATACTGATAGTACTTTTGGAGGTCAATTTGTGAGGCTTGCAGTCTTTATTGATTTGGGAAAACTGTTAGTCTCAAAAGTGCAAATTGACGGGAAATTTCAACATGTGGAGTATGAATCGTTGCCACTCGTATGTTTTGAATGTGTGAGGTTTGGCCATAACAGTGACTTATACCCTCATGGACTAGGGGTAACGGAGATGCCTGAAGGGATATCGGAAAGTGGTGGTGGTAAGGATATCTTCATGAAAGAAAGAGTAGAGGGTGAAAAGTTTGGATCTTGGATGATTGTGGAATAGAGACAGAGATAGAGCTCTAAGCCGGTGGTGAAAGCACAGGTTTCTAGTGACAATCGAGGGGTATTGGGATCTCAGTTTGGGATTCTGAGCGAAAATATTGAAAACTTAGATGGAAACAAATCATCTAGCATAAATGAAAGTTCGAACTTTCTTTATTTAAAAGCCCAACTACTTGCCATCAGGGTTCCTTTTAATTATCAACGCATAACTTTCTTTTCCCCTAAGTTCGAACTTAAACCTTAGCCAAGACCTACTATCACCTACTTAACCAAAAATACCTAGCACATTTTTTTATCAGAACCGAAAAAAATAAAATTCAGGATTTCGGTATTTTTGGGGCTTTACAACTCTACCCCCTAAAAGAAATTTTGTCCTCAAAATTTTGCCTGATTTAAACAGTTGAGGATATTGGTGTCGCATCGCTTCCTCAGGTTCCCAAGTAGCCTCTTCAGCCTTGTGATTCCGCCAAAGCACTTTAACTAATGGAACGAACTTCCTTCTTAGCACTTTGACATCTCGACCAATTATTTGTATGGGCTCTTCCTCGAAAGTTAGGTCTGTTCTGACCTCGATTTCCTCAACCGCCACGACATACGAAGGATCTGAGTGATACTTTCTTAGCATGGAAACATGAAACATATCGTGGATCTGGCTTAGTTCAGAAGGTAATTCCAGCTGATAAGCGACTGGCCCAATCTGCATTACAACCCGATATGGCCCAATGAACCTTGGGCTTAGCTTTCCCTTCCGTCCAAACCTTAATACCTTCTTCCACGGGAAGACCTTCAGGAAAACTAAGTCCCCCACTGCATACTCTATCTCTTGTCGTTTAAGGTCAGCATACGACTTTTGCCTATCCGAGGCCTCCTTCAACTGATCCCGAATCAACTTCACCTTATCCTCAATATCTGCTACTAACTCCGGGCCCAAAAATCTTCGTTCGCCCAACTCCGTCCAACATGTTGGAGTTCGACACCTTCGCCCATACAGTGCTTCATATGGAGCCATCCCAATGCTTGCTTGATAGCTATTATTGTAGGCGAATTCGGCTAACGGCAAAAAGTCCTCCCAACTACCTCGGAACTCAATCACACATCCCCTCAACATATCTTCCAATACTTGGATCACCCTTTCCTACTGTCCATTAGTTTGAGGGTGGAATGCCGTACTGAAGTTCAACCTAGTACCCAGCGCCTCATGCAGCTTCTTCCGAAATAGCAAAGTGAAATGTGGGTCCCTATCAGATATTATGGATATCGGCACTCCATGCAATCTTACAATCTCCGCTACATACAACTTAGCCAACTTTTGTAATGAGTAATCGGTGCGAACCGGTACGAAATGGGCAGACTTGGTTCACCGATCCACTATAACCCATATCGAGTCTTTCTTAGTAGGCGTCAAGGGTAGCCCACTGACAAAGTCCATAGTGATCCTTTCCTATTTCCAAAGTGGAATCTTTACTGGCTGAAGTAATCTTGAAGGCAACTGATACTCCGCCTTCACCTTTTGAAAAACCAAGCATTTTCCTACGAACTCTATAACCTCACGCTTAAGTCCAGGCCACCAATAAAGCTCACGCAAATTTTGATACATCTTGTTTCCGCCAAGATGCATAGCATAGAGACTGCTATGTGCTTCCCGCAAAATAGACTGGCTTAGCTCATTGTCCTTAGGCATACACATTCTCCCACGAAAACACAACTCCCCTTCACTATTCAACCCAAATTCTGATGTCTCACCATTCCCTACTTGCTTAAAACGAGCACCTAAGCTTTCATCCAACAATTGCTTACTCCTTATCTGCTCGATCCATAACGGTTTTACTTGAAGCTCAGCTAACAAGCTACCATCATCCAACAAACTTAAATGGGCGAGCATAGCTCTCAAATCCGACTTAACCCTACGACTCAATGCGTCGGCTACCACATTCGCTTTGCTAGGGTGGTATTCAATCGTACAATCATAATCCTTCAATATTTCCACCCACCTACACTGCCTAAGGTTTAGCTCCTTTTGGGTAAAGAGGTACTTCAAACTCTTGTGGTCCGAATAAATTACGCACTTCTTCCCGTATAAATAATGCCTCCATATTTTAAGCGCGAACACCACCGCAACTAGCTCCAAATCATGGGTTGGGTAATTCACTTCGTGAGTCTTAAGTTGCCATGACGTATACACAACTAGTATCCTGCCAAGCCCAAAAAACTTTGAATTTTTGACATCGACTTGGGTGTTTTCCAGTCTAACACTGCTTCAATTTTTTGGGGATCCACCTTAATCCCCTCAGCTGACACCACATGTCTAAGAAAAGTAACCTCCCTTAGCCAAAATTCACACTTACTGAATTTGGCATACAACTACTTCTCCCTCAAAAATTGCAACACAATCCTTAAGTGTGCATCATGGTCATCCTCATCTCTTGAATACACCAAAATGTCATCTATAAAAATTACCACAAACCGATCCAGGTAGGGTTGGAATACCCGATTCATAAGATCCATGAAAGTGGCAAGTGCGTTCGTTAGCCCGAATGGCATCACGAAGAACTCGTAGTGCCCATAGCAAGTTCTGAAAGTTGTCTTGTGAACATCTGCCTCCTTAACCCTTAATTGGTGATATCTCGAACGCAGGTCAATCTTCAAGAAAACAAAAGCTCCCCTAAACTGATCAAAAAGATCATCGATTCTCGATAAAGGGTACTTGTTTTTAACAGTTAACTTGTTTAACTACCGATAGTTAATGCACATTCGCAAGGTTCCATCCTTCTTCTTCACGAATAACACCGGTGCTCCCCATGGAGGCACACTTGGTTGTATGAATCCTTGATCCAACAATTCCTGAATCTGTGCCTTAAGTTCTACCAACTCCTTCGGTGCCATCCGATAAGGAGCAATAGACACCGGAGCCGTACCGGGTAACAACTCGATTCCAAATTCTACTTCCCTACTGGGTGGCAACCTAGCAGCTCCACGGGAAAGACATCTGAAAATTCCCTAACTGTTCTCAACTCCCTAACAGCAAGGCTCTTAGCCTCCGTATTACTAATATAAGCCAAATAGACTTCGCATCCCTTTCGTACTAACTTCTTAGCCTTCAACGCCGAAATCACATTCGACAGGTAATTCTTGTAATGCCCATTTACCCGAGACCATCGCCGGAGTCGAGTATGAGACATTACTAAACTTATTTTAGCATTTAAACAAGTTCAAACAATTCTCGTAGTAAACTGTCCATCTACGTCACAGTGGCTAAAAAATCATATCTCGAGTTACAGAACTAGAAAACTGATTTCATAAATTTTTCCTGAAACTAGACTCATATATCTACTTAATAATTTTTTATATAATTTTTGGCTGGGAAAATTAGTACAGTTTATTAGTTAAAGTATCCCCTATTTTAGGGTTCGGCTACTCTGACCCCTGTGCACTACGAATCAAATTTATTCCTATACAGAAATCCAATGACTATGCCGTTTGTTTCACTTAAAAATAGACTTAATAAGGAATCCATACATATAAAGTGTGGGATCTAATTATTTTTACACAATTTATAGTTAATTTTTAAATTCAGAATAGAGAATCCAGAAATCGCACTGATGCTGTTTCACCAAAACGTAAATATATTATAAAATACAACTCTTTTACCTATTTTGTTTCTCCCACATGAAAATAGATTCATTAATCTTAAATTAAATATTATATTCATCATCTTATTCTATTTCTACTATTTTTAGTGATTTTTCAAATTCACATCACTGTTGCTGTATGACACTGTTTTATAGACAATTTCACCATTTTATGGTTTTCCTTGGATTAGGTAATACATTAAGCATACATAGCACTAAATATAAATTTTGATTAGCTATTCCAATAGCTAATCATCAACAAATATTTCCACATCACTCATTCACCATATAATAAGATTATATACACAAAAGGATCATAATGCTATACATGCCATATTCCCAAAATATGCAAGCCACTATACCGAGGTGGTTCGTTGATAGTGTGAACGTGTCTCCGACCGTCCCGATCTGTATCCGCCTTGTCAAAACTACAAGGAAAGGAAGGGAGGGAGTAAGCATAAATGCTTAGTAAGTTCACATGTAAATAACAAGTAACATAACCATACAATAATATGAAGTCCACATTTGCATAATATCACCAAAGCATTCATATCATACTTTTCATTCATGATCTTACCATATTATTGTTATATTGAAGTCTCAACCCGAGGGTTAAGTACATACCTGTACCAAGTATCCGTTCTACAACACTTACCAACTAGTCACTTTCATCTCGAGAATTTCTCCATTTCACTAGAACTTTACCCGTTGAACACATCGGAATATAATTCAGATACACGAAATCAAACTACCATAATTTCACCCATAATGAACTTGGAATGCAACTCAACGAGCTTAGGTGTTGGCATCCATAATGAACTCAGAACACAACTCAACGAGTTCGGATGCTTGCATCCATAAGTGAACTCAGAATACAACTCAACGAGTTCGGATGCCTCATAATTCTCACGAACTCGAAACGCAACTCAACGAGTTCGGATCTCAATTTCCTAGTGACATGTCACTTGTATCCTAACCTATTCCTAATGTTCAAACGAGATTTTCCTCGATCATACTCCTTTGCCATTTTCCATGAAATGTTGAAATCGATACTTCGGTGATAGTTCATACTCATCAAGTAATTCACATAATTACATATTATTCAATAAAAACCACAAAAAATAACATTTCATGATAATAAGCATCATATCATATAAACAATATTAGATTGCTTAAAACGACAATTATGTTACTCTATTTACTCATGAACTTACCTCGGTACAAAATGTATAAAGGTTACAATTTAACTCGAAATCTTTTCTTTTCCCCGATCAAGGTCGATTCCACGTATTTTTTGATCTAAAATAACACATTTAGCTGATTTAATACTCATATTTATCAAAATAGTCCTTAACTCTAACTTTGGAAAAATTACAATTTTACCCTTAAACTTTTGCATATTTACACTTTTACCCCAAAGCTTAGAAATTAAACTTCATCCTATTTTCTTATGTTTTATGACATGCTGATCATTTTTCCCTTCTATAGCAACATCAAATTCACACTCTATCATGTATTTATGAACATTAGGTATTTTTACCGATTACGTCATTTTAGTTAGTTTTACGTAAAATCACTTAGCAAAAGTTGTTTAACACAATATCAAGCTTCATATTCTACCATAAAACATCAAAATAAACACATTTCACCTATGTGTATTTTTCAAAATATAAATCCTAGGTTAAATTATTGCTAGGATAAGCTAAATCAAGATATCGAGACTCCAAAAACGTAAAGAACATTAAAAACAGGGCTAGAATTGACTTACTATTGAGCTTAGAAGTTGAAGAAACCCTAGATATGGTAGCAAGTAAAATTCGGCAGCAACATGAAGAAGATGAATGGATTTTTGCTTGATTTTTCCCATTTTAATTCATTAAAATCCAAATGACAAAAATGCCCTTCCTTACTAAACTTTCAAAATTTCCATCCATGTCCAATTTTTGTCCAAAAACTTAGAAATTGGTCAAATTGCTATTTAAGGTCTCTTAATTAATATTCCAAAGCAATTTCACACTAAAAACTTCTAGAATGCAAGTTTTGCAACTTATTCAATTTAGTCCCAAATTTCAAATTAAGCACTTTATGCGTAGAATTTCTTCACGAAACTTTCACACAATCATGAAATCGTATCATAGACCTCAAAATAATTATAAAATAATTATTTCTATCTCGAATTTTATCCTGAAACAACTATTCTGATTAGGCCCTAATTCGGGATATCACACTCTCCTCCCCTTTAGGGATTTTCGTCCCCAAATATCTTACCAGTAAACAGGTGTGGGTATTGATTCCTCATAGTTTCCTCGGGCTCCCATGTAGCCTCTTCTACCCCATGCTTTTGCCACAATACTTTCACGAGAGCGATACTTTTGTTTCTTAGTTTTTTGACCTCTCGAGATAAAATTTTAATCGGTTCTTCATTGTAAGTCATATCCGGTTGTAACTCGATTTCCGTTGGTGAAATCACATGTGAAGGATCCGAACGATACCGACATAACATAGATACATGGAACACATCATGAATCTTCTCTAATTCGGGTGGTAGTGCTAACCGATATGCTACCGGTCCAATTCTTTCAATTATCTCATATGGTCCAATGAAACGTGGACTCAATTTACCTTTCCGACCGAATCTGAGAACCTTCTTCCACGGAGACACTTTTAAAAACACTTTATCACCAACTTGGAATTCAATCTCTTTTCGTTTCAAATCCGCGTAGGATTTTTGTCTGTCCGAAGTAGCTTTCAAACAATCTCAAATCACTTTCACCTTTTCTTCAGTTTCCTTGATTAGATCAACTCCGTAAATTTGATTTTCTTTAAGTTTGGTCCATTATAGTGGCATCTGACACTTACGACCGTACAATGCTTCATAAGGTGCCATTTTCAAACTTGTTTGATAACTGTTATTGTAAGCAAATTCTACCAGCGGTAATTACCTTTCCCAACTACCTTGAAATTATAATATACAACATTTGAGCATGTCTTCAAGAATCTGAATTACTCTCTCTGATTGTCCATCAGTCTGTGGATGGAAGGCAGTGCTGAAATTTAACTTCGTACCTAATGCCTCTTGCAATTTTTGCCAAAATCGCGAGGTAAACCTTGGATCTCTATTCGATATAATCGACAAAGGTACTCCGTGAAGTCTAACAATCTCACTGATATACAATTCAGCCAACTTATCAAGAGAATAATCAGTACGTACCGGAATAAAATGAGACGATTTAGTCAATCTGTCGACATTATCCAGATGGCATCTTTCTTCTTCGGAGTTAATGGTAACCCTGACACAAAGTCCATAGTAATTCGATCCCATTTCCATTTGGGAATCATGATAGGCTGAAGTAGTCCCGAAGGCACTTGGTGTTCAGCTTTCACTTGTTGAAAAATTAGACATTTCGATACAAACTCAGAAATATCTCTTTTCATTTCGTTCCACCAATACATTTTCTTCAAATCATTGTACATTTTTGCACTGCCCGGATGCATTGACAAACAACCACTGTGTGCTTCATGCAAGATCTTCCGAATCAACTTATCATTCTTCGGTACACAAATTTGATCTTTAAACATCAAGCAACCATCAGAACCGATTCTGAAATCTGATCACGTATCAGCCTCACATTGCTTTCTCTTGGCTTGCAAATCTTGATCATTTTTCTGAGCTTCACAAATCTCTTGTAAAAACATCGGTCTTACTCTCAACTCTGCTAGAATTGAACCATCGTCAGATACCGTCAACTGAGTATTCATAGCTCTCAAAGCAAATAACCACTTTCTACTCAAGGCATCAACAACTACATTCGCATTCCCCGGATGGTAGTCAATCACAAGCTCGTAATCTTTCAGTAATTCTAACCATCTCCGCTGTCTCAAATTCAAGTCTTTTTGTGACATCAAGTACTTGAGACTTTTATGGTCTGTATATACTTGGCACTTTTCACCATACAGATAATGTCGCCAAATCTTCAAAGCAAACACTATAGCAGCCAGTTCTAAATCATGAGTCAAATAATTCTTTTCGTGAGGTTTTAACTGCCTCGAAGCATAAGCCACAACTTTTCCTTCTTGCATAAGTACACATCCCAAGCCATTTAGAGAAGCATCACTATACACCACAAATTCTTTGCCTAACTCGGGTTGTACCAACACTGGTGCTTTAGTTAGTAACTTTTTCAATTTCTCAAAACTCTGTTGACATTCTTCCGTCCACTCGAATTTAACATCCTTTTGGAGCAGTCTAGTCATAGGAGTAGCAATCATAGAAAATCCATTCACAAATCGTCGATAATAACCAGCTAGACCCAAGAAATTTCTAACCTCAGTCATATTCTTTGGCGGTTTCCAATTAACAATAGCCGAAATTTTACTGGGATCTACTCGTATACAATCACCCGAAACAATATGACCCAAGAATCTGACTTTTCGAAGCCAAAACTCACTTTTACTAAACTTGGCATACAACTGTTTATCTCTCAAAGTTTGCAAAACTATTCTCAAGTGCTCAGTATGCTCTATCTCATCCTTCGAATAGATCAAGATATCATCAATAAATACCACAACAAACTTGTCCAAGTATGGCTGAAATATGTAGTTCATTAAATCCATAAACACGGCAGGAGCATTTGTTAAACCAAATGGCATAACTAAAAACTCATAATGGCCATACCTTGTTCTAAAAGCAATTTTAGGCACATCTGACTCTTTTACTCGCAACTGGTAGTACCCAGACCTCAAGTCAATCTTTGAGAACCATGTCGCTCCTTTCAACTGATTGAATAAATCATCAATTCTCAGCAACGGATACTTGTTCTTGACTGTCACCTTATTTAACTATCGATAGTCTACACACAATCTCATTGAACCATCCTTCTTTTTCACAAATAATACGGGAGCACCCCAGGGCGAAAAATTCGGTCTCACAAAGCCTTTGTCAGTCAACTCTTGCAACTGTGACTTCAATTCTTTCAACTCTGTTGGTTCCATTCTATGCGAAGCAATTGAGATTGGTGTTGTTCCCACTATCAACTCAATACCAAATTCTACTTCTCTGACAAGAGGCAAACTCGGCAACTCTTCTAGAAATACATCCGTGAATTCACACACAATTGGCACTGATTCAACTTTCACACACAATTGGCACTGATTCAACTTTCTTCTCAGATTCTTTTGTATTCAACACATACACCAAATAAGCTTCATAACCCTTTTTCAAATATCTCTGAGCCGACATCGAAGTAATCATACTAGGCAATGCCTCTGATTCGTCCAGTTTAACCCGCAAAATTTCACCATTTTCACATTTCAATTCAATAACTTTCTGTCTACAATTCACTATAGCATCATGCAATGTTAACCAATCCATACCCAAAATAACATCAAATTCATCAAACGGCAACAACATCACGTCGGCCGGAAAATAATGACCCTTAATCATCAAAGGACATTTCTTGCATACTTTATCAACCACAACACATTTGCCTAACGGGTTCGACACTTTAATCATAAATTTCGTAGACTCAATAGGTATATTCATATTAGACACCAATTTGATACACACATACGAATGAGTAGAACCAGGGTCAATCAGAGCAATAACATTAACATCATAAAGAGAGAAAGTACCAGTGATCACGTCGGGAGACAAAGCATCTTCACGCGCCCTTATGGCATAAGCTCTAGCCGGAGCTCTAGCTTCAGATTTAATCGCTGAATCTCTGACTACATTCTTGCTGCTTGCCTTATTCCCAACTCTTTTCGAAGATTTTCATCTCGAAACTGCATTATTAGGTTTTGCACTCTGATAATTTTCTTTCTCATTTATCTTCGGACAATCTTTAATGAAATGATCTGGAGAACCGCACCGGTAATAGGATCTATCATTAATTCTACATCAACCAAAATGACTTCTACCACATCTTTGGCACTCGGGTCCAACAAGTCTAGAATTTCCCACACTAGCCATAGAGGCAGCTTGAGATCTGGAATCTACATTTTGCTTCTTACGATCCCTATATGAATGTCCTGTCGAAGCATGAGAACGAAAATACATATCTCTGGATTTTCTGGATTACGGTGGAAATATGCTACTCATTGGTCTTTTCTTCAAGTTTCTAGTCTCAGCCTCCGCCTTTCTCTTCTCTTTAACTAGTTCTTCAGCCTTGCAAGCTCGATTAACAAGTACTACGAACTCTTTCAACTCAAGAATACCCACAAATACTTTAATATCTTCATTGAGTCCATCTTCAAATCGTCTGCACATTTTAGCCTCTGAAGGAATATATTCTCTAGCATACTTACTCAATCGAACGAACTCCCTTTCATACTCAGTAACTGTCATGTTGCCTTACTTCAACTCGAGAAATTCTTTACACTTCTGATCAACAAATCTTTCACTGATTTATTTCTTCTGAAATTCTTCTTGAAAGAATTCCCAAGTCACTTTCTCTTTCGACACCACTAAAATCAATGTCTTCCAACAATAATAAGCCGAATCTCTCAACAAGGATATGGCACATTTCAAGCACTCTTCAGGTGTACAAGACAACTTATCAAATACCTGAATAGAATTCTCGAGCCAAAATTATGCTTTCTCAGCATCATCATCAACATTTACCCTGAATTCTTCGGCCCCTTGCTTGCGAATTCTGTCAACTGGGGTTCTATGAAATTTCATCAAATCCATACCTTGAGACATCAGGGGTTCTGGTTGAGGAATCGGGGGAGGTGGAGGAGGTTGAGCATTCGGGTTCGTATGAACGAACTCGGTGTACCATGCATTCATCATTTGGAGAAAGGCTTCTCGAGCCCCTTCTCCTCCTCCTTGACCAACAGTAGGAGGTCGACTTTCAGTTGGCACCGCCCCTTCAGTAGGAGCTGGCGCATTACTCTCTACATCATCAGCCACAGCTGGATCGGGATCCATTTACTATAAAAAATCATTTAAAAAGGTCAGGAGTCGTCACACTTTCACAAAAATATATATATGGCATGTATAGCAAGACCGTACATACGCCATGTTAGTCCTAGAACCGACTAAACCGTAGCCCTGATACCACCAAATGTAATACCCCCTTACCCGAGACCATCGTCGGAGTCGAGTATGAGACATTACTAAACTTATTTTAGCATTTAAACAAGTTCAAATAATTCTCGTAGTAAACTGTCCATCTGCATCATAGTCGCTAAAAAAATCATATCTCAAGTTACAAAACTCGAAATCCAATCTCGTAAACTTTCCCTGAAACTAGAATCATATATCTACTTACTAATTTTTTCCTAGATTTTTTGCTGGGCCAATTAGTACAATTTATTAGTTAAATTCTCAACTGTTTCAGGGTTCAGCTACTCTGACCCCTGTGCACTACGAATCAAATTTCTTCTTGTAAAAAATTCCAATGATTATTCTGTTTATTTCACTTAAAAATATACTCATTAAGGAAACCATTCATATAAATTTTGGGCTCTAATTATTTTTACACAATTTATAGTGAATTTCTAAAGTCAGAACAGGGAATCCAGAAATCGCTCTGACCCTATTTCACCAAAACGTAAATATCTCATAAAATAAAACTCTTTTACCTATTTTGTTTCTTCCACATGAAAATTGATTTATTAAGCTTCAGTTAAATATTTTATTCATCATCTAATTCTATTTCTACTATTTTTAGTGATTTTTCAAATTCATGTCACTGCTGCTATATAACTCTGTTTTATAGACAATTTCACCATTTTATGGTTTTCTTTGGATTAGGTAATACATTAAGCATACATAGCACTAAATATAAATTTTGATTAGCCATTCCAATAGCTAATCATCAACAAACATTTCCACATTACTCATTCACCATATAATAAGATTATAGACACAAAAGGATCATAATGCTATACATGTCATATTCCCAAAATATGCAAGCCACTATACCGAGGTGGTTCGTTGATAGTGTGAACGTGTCTCCGACCGTCCCGATCTGTATCCGGCTTGTCAAAACTACAAGGAAAGGAAGGGAGGGAGTAAGCATAAATGCTTAGTAAGTTCACATGTAAATAGCAAGTAACATAACCATACAATAATACGAAGTCCACATTTGCATAATATGACCAAAGTATTCATATCATACTTCTCATTCATGATCTTACCATATTATTGTTATATTGAAGCCTCAACCCGAGGCTTAAGTACATATTTGTACCAAGTATCCGTTCCACAACACTTACCAAGTAGTCACTTTCATCTCGAGAATTTATCCATTTCACTAGAACTTTACCCATTGAACACATCGGAATATAATTCGGATACACGAAATCAAACTACCATAATTTCACCCATAATGAACTCGGAATGCAACTCAACGAGCTCGGGTGTTGGCATCCATAATGAACTCAGAACACAACTCAATGAGTTCGGATGCTTGCATCCATAAGTGAACTTAGAACGCAACTCAACGAGTTCGGATGCCTCATAATTCTCATGAACTCGGAACGCAACTCAACGAGTTCGAATCTCAATTTCCTAGTGACATGTCACTTGTATCCTAATCTATTCCTAATGTTCAAACGAGATTTTCCTCGATCATACTCCTTTGCCATTTTCCACGAAATGTTGAAATCAATACTTTGGTGATAGTTCATACTCATCAAGTAATTCACATAATTACATATTATTCAACAATAACCACAAAACATAACATTTCATGATAATAAGCATCATATCATATAAACAACATTAAATTGCTTAAAATGACAATTATGTTACTCTATTTACTCATGAACTTACCTCGGTACAAAATGTATAAAGGTTGCAATTTAACTCAAAATCTTTTCTTTTTCCCGGTCAAGGTCGATTCCATGTATTTCTTGATATAAAATAACACATTTAGCTGATTTAATACTCATATTTATCAAAATAGTCCTTAACTCTAACTTTGGTAAAATTACAATTTTACCCCTAAACTTTTGCATATTTACACTTTTTCCCCAAAGCTCAGAAATTAAACTTCTTCCTATTTTCTTATGATTTATGACATGCTGATCATTTTTCCCTTCTATAGCAATATCAAATTCACACTCTATCATGTATTTATGAACATTAGGTATTTTTACCGATTACGTCATTTTAGTCGTTTTTACGTAAAATCACTTAGCAAAAGTTGTTTAACACAATCTCAAGCTTCATATTCTACCATAAAACATCAAAATAAACACATTTCACCAATGGGTATTTTTCCAAATATAAACCCTAGGTTAAATTATTGCTAGGATAAGCTAAATCAAGTTATCGGAACTCCAAAAACGTAAAGAACATTAAAAACGGGGCTAGAATTGACTTACTATTGAGCTTAGAAGCTGGAGAAACCCTAGCTATGGTAGCAAGTAAAATTCGACAGCAACATGAAGAAGATGAATGGATTTTTGCTTGATTTTTCCCATTTTAATTCATTAAAATCCAAATGACCAAAATGCCCTTCCTTACTAAACTTTCAAAATTTCCATCCATGTCCAGTTTTTGTCCAAAAACTTAGAAATTGGTCAAATTGCTATTTAAGGTCTCTTAATTAATATTCCAAAACAATTTCATACTAAAAACTTCTAGAATGCAAGTTTTGCAACTTATTCAATTTAGTCCCAAATTTCAAATTAAGCACTTTATGCATAGAATTTCTTCACGAAACTTTCACACAATCATGAAATCATATCATAGACCTCAAAAAAGATATAAAATAATTATTTCTATCTCAGATTTGTGGTCCTAAAACCACTATTCCGATTAGGCCCTAATTCGGATATCACAATTCTAGCGTTCACCAATCACCACTACTTCCTTATCCTCCGCCGTTCTTAACACCATTCGCTTTGCAGCACAATCCAAGGTGGCTCGGTGCTTCACCAGCGAATCCATACCTAAGATTAAGTCGAATTCGCTAAACGGCAGCTCCATCAAATTCGCTGAAAAGGTAACTCCTTGGACTACTAAGGGTACCTCCCTAAACAACTTATTCACTCCTACCGACTGCCCTAACAGACTGATCACAGTTATCTCATTCGCAGTAATTTCACACATATCACCCAATGATTTAGTCATATTGCATGCAACATATGAATGTGTCGATCCAATATCAATCAATGCTGTGTAAGGTAACTCATATATAGAGAACATACCCGTTATCATGTCTGGGGCATCCCCGTCTTCTCGGCGACGAGCAGCATAAACCAAAGCTGGCTATCTCACCTCAGCATAGCTTGCATTTTTGCCCGATACTCCACGTCCACGTCCATTTCTGTTATCACCCCTAGCCTGCTCACGACCTCTTGGCGGCAGTTGACCACCCCTTGGTGGCGGAGCACCACCTCGACCCATGACCGGCACCTGAGCTGGCATTTTAGGGCAATTCTTGATCCTATGCTCCAAGGATCCACACACTAGACAAGCACCCATCCTCTTCCAACACTCGCCTACATGACCTTTTCCACAAACAGCACAAGGTGGCACCCTTGGATTAACAGCAGGGGGCCCTGCTTTAACTGGCCCATCGTTTCTGGCCCTAGCCCTAGGCCTCTGTCCAACACCAAGAGTCTCAGCCTCCCTCTTATTCTTACCCCTTTCTTTTTTACGATTTAAGCGCTCAGCGCGCTTTACCTCCTCCTCTATATTTTCCTTCTCCTCCAACTCTGAGAAAACTCGCTCCCTTTGTAGAGCTATCAATACCCTAAGGCTATCTCTAAGCTCATCCTCAAATCTAACGCAATGCTCAAAGTCCGTTGCAACCATAACCCTTGCATACCTACTAAGACGTAGAAACTCCGCTTTATACTCCGCTACCGATTTGTTTTCTTGGGTTAAGTTCAGGAACTCCTTTCTTCTAGCATCCGCATAGCTTGCACCCACATACTTCCCTTGGAATGCAGCTTTGGAAAACTCCCAAGTGACACGCTCCGGTTGGGTGCCCTCTTTCACCGTCAACCACCACTGGTAGGCTTCTTCCTTAAGCAATGACACTGCCCCTTTCAAATTTTGTTTCAGTGAACAGTCCAAGTCCTCCATTATCCTTTCAGTGGCCTCCAACCAATATTTTGCCACGTTAAGAGCCGCGCCAGCCACGCGCTTAAAGATCTCAGCCCCGTTCGGACGAAGTCGCTCCAGAATGGACCCCCGATTTCCAGTGCCATTATTGGGCCCAGCGACCCTTTCCAAAATCCTTAGCATTGCTTGCGACAATGCATCTTCTCTCGCGGCTCGATCATACGGTCCATTCCCAGCCACAAGTGAGGCCAAAGCCTCTTCTACTCCAACATCGTGTATATGGCCTGATGCCGACGATTCAGCCCTAATACTTTCGTGGCCTCAGCCACGACCTCTTGCACCTCTTCTAGCACTCATCATCGATTCACGTATTATCTAGATTAGAAATTTTTATGAAGTTTTAGTTAGTTTCAATAATTAAACCGATGTTTTATGAAAGTATTTAAAGAGAAGATTGTTTTCGGAAATCCTCTACAGTTTCAAGATCCTACGGGCTTTAGTTCCATTCTAACATAATCATCTAAAGTAGCCCTCTATCTACCTACTATATAACAATTTAAACAAGCTTAAGAACCGAAGAACTTACTTGGTTCGACGTCGAAGACTCGGTGTGCCGCTCAGCAAGATTTCCCTTTTTCCAAAACATTGTGACCCAAAATATATATTTTTTAAATAGAAAAAGAAACCAAATAATAATAAGGCCCACTTCACATCCCCAGTTTTGCAATCTAGGCTCTGATACCACTAAATGTAATAGCCCAAACTCGGCCCAAACGTTATGGTCGAATTTGGCGCATCACATTGAAGTGTTTTAGCGAAAACCTTATTTTCATTGAAAATTTTTCTGTAAAATATAAAACCCTAGTTCACTTATAATAAAAAAACTCTTTTTTCAGTTGCGAAAGCTTTGTTCAAAACAATTACTTTAAGAAAATTTATCATTTAAAAATTTAGTTGCGGAAACGTAGTATATAATAACTATGGTTTAGAAAATTCATGTTCAATTTCTCGTAATTACAATGCATAAAAATGATAAACCAAATAATAACAAAAGGGAAGGCCTTATTACAATCCAGTCTATAATCACTTAATAAATCAGAAACTAAATGCTTAAAAACAAACAAGTCCAAGTTATCTTGCTAGTTGACCACCCAGAGTCCCTCCAAACATCGAACCTTCTATTGAGCATTACCTGAGAAAAATAAAAGAGGAGGTGAGTTTTCGCAAACTCAGTGTGTACGCCCTCGTCGAGTAACAAGCATTCAATAATCACCATACTTCAAATATGCAATGCAATGCAGTACAATGTAACCCACCCCAATAATTCATCCGCTACACTTCAGCTCCATCCCCCAGTACACTTCATGTGGGGATATAAATATCAACCTACCCAACCAATACACTTCAATGATAGCCCGGTTGCAGAACTGCCTTCATTGCAGCAAGATGCTATTCATATAATGGGCTTAAAAATCCTTCGGTGGACCATGGTCGTCAAGCGACCATGCGATCCTCATATACTTCCTCCGTTCCAAAATTCCCAACCCATATACATCCTAAGCAGAATATCATATGTATGCATGTCACATCCATAAAACTTACATTCAACGCCTAGAGGTATTTTGGTCATTTTCGCCCTTAGGGGCATTCGATAATTTTCCCTTTCTTTACGGTTTTCACTTAACTTAGCTCATTAACAAATCCCGTGAGCTAAGATGAATGAGCACTATGCACCAGGTAGGATTCCAGAGAAGAGGAGGTGGGTCATTAAGACCGCTTAAGTACCAAGCTCTCCCTAGATCCAATCCTAGACATGCATATACCCGTTGCCACACCTTAACCTTTTGACTTGTCCACGGTTGCAATTAATTAACTAAGTTTTTTGTAGTCATCATATACTAGGCCCAAAACCCCTTTACAAAGCCCAATCAAATTCACATACCTGTATATGGCCCACTAGGCCCAATCACATTCATATGGCCATTAGGACTAAATCACATTATACACATACTCACATACGAATTTCTATCACATAGCATTAATTTATCAATTTTGCCTATTATAGCCCCAACAGCCCATCAGGCCCATTTAGCCTACTCAAGCCCGGTTGGCCAGATCACAGCCCAAGTTCATAGAATCGCCCATAGGGCCTTAGACAACCTATCGGTTTCCCCCTTACGAGTGTTCGCGCACTCGCAAGTCTGCCGTAGCCAAAGTTTCAATTTTTCGGCATTTTAGCTTTTTGGCATTTCGACTTTTGCTGATCTGCTTGTGTGTACAGTGTATGTACACAACTGGTAAGCAAGCATGCTACGATTCCCTTAGTCACCAACCTACAAATGATATCACCCTTCAGTTAATCACATGCTTAATACATATCTTTACTAAAATCGAAACCTCACCTTTCACCTTACCTTGCGTGACAAGTATAACAACCCCTTCTTTAATCACTAACCACGATCAACTCCTAGATCTGTACCAATTTTAACTATTAAACCCAAAACAATTGATGGTTCGTATCTTACACAAGTCCCCCTCACCTTAACTATGACCATTCGGCCAACTCAGATTAAAAGTACTTACCAAAGTTTCTTACCTGATAGCAAATCGACAAGGATCCAAAGACTGAGATTCGATACCTGTTCTTACTGAAAACCGATTAAAAAGAGTGAGGATCTGTATATTCGATAGTTAGCAACAACTGATTGGGAGAGTAAACACTTACACTAGAATTGATCGAATGGAGGGGGTACTGTCGGCACTAAGAGTATTCAGCCAAGAAAGTGTTCTAACCTTGCGATATGTATGGTAAGAAAGAGGTTATTCAGCACCAAGGAAATCGAGAAAAAGTCAGCTAAACCAACAATGAATCAAAGACCTAAGTTGAGGAAGAATAGCAAATCGGCACAGAAAAGAAAGAAGGAAGCAAAGGTTTTCGGCTTTTTAGATCTTGAAGAGAAAAGGATCTCCGATAAAGTGAGAGAGATTTCGACAATAGCCTGGAAACCTTGCATTCAACACCTACTTATAGCCCTTATAGCCAAATTGACTGACCCTCAATTCCTCATTCGGCACCATTACTTCTCCCTTCTTATCTCCTCGATTTTCTCCTTGATAACCCCTTGATCCTTTTCTCAATTTTCTCTTCTGAACACTCCCCTTGGAGTCCATCTTCACGCCACTTCCAGTCTTCTAGAAGGCCAAAATTAAACTTTTAAAAATACTAAGCTAGGATTTGAACCATGGATCTTCTTGCTAGCTACTAACGCCACCTCCCTACACTCTAAGTGGCATCACTTAGCCACTCCACCACAAGGATTTTTTATGCCATTTTCCCTTATCTTTATTTAAAAGCTCAACTACTTGCAATCAGGGTTCCTTTTAATTATCAACGCATAACTTTCTTTTCCCCTAACCTTAGCCAAGACCTACTATCACCTACTTAACCGAAAATACCTAGCACATTTTTTTATCAGAACTGAAAAAATAAAATTTAGGATTTCGAGATTTTTGGGGTGTTACATAGGTCAAGGATGGGGCCATGTATACTAGATACTAGGTTGGAATCAGTTCAATTTCAGGTTGTTGGGAGTGGGTTGTCTAACGGAAAAAACATACTTGTTTCTTTGAAAAAAAAAAAGGAATTTTATAGGAGGTAATTTCTTTGGATAATCTAGGGTATTCCAATTCATTTTCAAATGTGGTGAAGGATACTGGGAAATAATCATCTATGATGGCCAGTAGGACTTCGGGAAATACTGGATAGGAACCAAACAAAATTCTATCAGTCGATAACCTCACTATTCCGATTGAAGTGGCCTTTAGAGACCTTGTTTAAGGGTTAAGCAAATCTATCGAAGGTGATATGGTCATGGTTAGGGGTGATACCATATCTGTTGAGAGGGAGGATGGGGCGCTGGTAAATGCTGAGAAGGCATGACTAGGTAGGTTTTCAGGTTCCTAATTTTTTAATTTGATAATGATAGGTTTGAAATTTAGGGCTTTTTTTAAACTGTCAGGGGTGTAGGCATCCCCATTTTCGAAATTTTTTGTCAAATATAAAAATAAATTTAAGCCAGATTTTTTTGTTTTATTTTAGACGAGAATCAGCGGATGTAAAGTTGACTCAGTGATAACTAAGCTTGGGTTTGAAAATTCTTTTAGAGTAGAAGCTATGGGATTTGCTGGGGGTATATGGCTGCTATGGAATGATGATATTATTGTTGATATCTTGAAGGTGCATACATAATTTATACATATGAGAATTTGGGTTGATGAGAATTGAACTCCTTTTTTATGCACTACAATTTATGCAAGTCCTCAACGTAATACAAGACAAGAACTCTAGAATAACTTGGAAGTAATAGTTACTGAAGTGGTGGAACCATAGGTTTTGGCTGGGGATTTTAATGACGCTTTAAGCTATGAAGAAAGGCGTCGGGGGTAGAGGCTGGAAATTTGAGCTGTAACCACTTTAAGTCTTTAGTGTTTCAACAGGCACTGTGAAATTTGGGGTTTCAGGGATTGATATATACTTGGAGCAAAGGCAATCTTTCTCAATGTTTAGATAGGGCCCTAGGTAATGATCTTTGGTTATTTTTTGTGCCTCTTTACTATGTTCGACACTTGTATAGGTTGAAATCAAACCATCGGCCAATCCTTGTTTCGACTAGTACAGTTGAAAGAGGAGAGGGTGAGAGGTCCTTTCGTTTCTTAGCAAGCTAGCAAACTCTTCCAGAGTTTCATGATGTTGTTGCAAAACCCTGGAGATTTGATGTTACTATTATTGAGAATTTGGAGAGGTCAACTCAATAGATTAAAGATTGAAATAAGATAGTGTTTGGGAATAATTTTTTCACGAAAAAAGAGGGCGTTGAGAAAGTTGGACTGGGTTCAGGAAAGGTTAGAACGATGCTATTCTGAATGTTTAAAACAAAAAGAAATGGAAATTCGCTTAGAAATTCAACAAATTTTACATCAAGAGGAGCTTCTATGGTTCCAAAAGTCACAACGTGAATTGTTTTGGAATGATGATCGAAACACAAAAGATTTCCAGGGTTGTCATATGAAAAGGAGGAAGTGAAATAGAATATAGGCTTTGAAAATTGATGAGTCAGAGTGATGCTTTGATAGTGAGCGGTTAAGAAAGCATGAATATGATTACCAACTTGGAGATTACCCAATTCAGGGGCGCTTTTTGAGGATTAAAGGGGGATTGCTTGAAATGCTTTCCTGCTAGGTGAGTATGGAAGAAGTCAAACATTCTATGTTTAGTATGGCCCCTTTAAAATCATCGAGAATTGACAGTTTTGATGCAAAATTTTATCAAGATAATTGGTATATTGTAGGCAGAAATGTCTTTGAAATGATTAAAAAAGCTTTTAGTGGAGGGGTTTAAAGCCAAATCTCAATAGAACTCTTCTAGTTCTTATTTTTAAAAACATTGGTGTTGAAACTATTAATCAATTTTGCTCGATTAGTTTGTGTATCATGTTATATAAGGTCATCACTAAATTAACTGTTATTTTCCTTCGTCGAGTAATGCAAACACTATAGGGAAACAGACTTTTAGTGGAATTTTTTGGCATAAAAGCGCCGCTAGAACTATTTGCGGCGTTTTCACAAGCGCTGCAAAAAACGCCGCTATAGGAAACACCGTAAAAATTTGCAGTGTTTATTTGAAGAAAAAAATGCCACAAAAAGTCATGACTTTTAGCGGCGTTTGTGGGAAATATACATTTTGACAGATTTGCAATATACATTTTTCACCAATATCCAACCCTTCCTGCATTAAATCCAACCAAAAACAACAAATATAGCATGAAATCCAACCAAAAACAGAAAATGTAGCATAAAAAATACAACCAAAAACATTAAATCTAAATGATACTTCAAATTCAATGAAAGATATATAATGTAAATTAATAAATGAAGTATAACTCAAAATATTCTTACAATAATGTTAAATGTGATAATGTAAAAATATTCCTACAACGAGAAAACAAATGTCTAAGATGGCGGCTTTTGCGACTGTTGAAACATCTTCATCATATGCTGAAGCTATAGCTAGAGCTCATCGTACTTTTTGCTCTGCTCTGCTGCCATCGCTGCTGCCTCTGCCTCCCTCATTGCTACCGTTGCCTCCCTCGCTGCTGCATCCGCTCTAAGTTGTTGCTGGAGTTCTTCATATTTTCTTTGAACCTCGGCAATTTGCTCAATTGTTCTCACTTGCATCTGAGCTATTTGGTCTCTTAACCTCTGAACTTCAGCTTGAGCTTGACTCCCGGAAGGCATGTATTGTTGGGAGTTGGATCCAAAATATTGGGTCGAGGTAACACCAGATCCTTGAAATCGAACCCGACCATACCTTTCAGGACCCAAAACTTCAGTAATAATTCTGTTATCAATGTTCTCAAGATTAACAGAACTATCAGTCGAAACAATCGCTTCATACTCCGCCTTCTTCTCCTTTAGTTTCTCCTAATAAATCAATTAAAGAGTTAAAAATGAAATATATAATAAAAAAGAATGCAACATAACTTAATATTATTTAAAACTACTAACGACGAATTAAACCATTATAATTAAACATTATAAATATTTATAATAAATCAAATTTTATTAAGTAAATATACCATAATTTCTCCACCTTCGGATGTCATAGGAGATCCATCTTTCTTCCTATGCGTAATCTCAAAAAGCTGAAGGCGTCCAACTTTTTGACCAGACGAGAATTCCTACAATATAGTAGTAAAAATATTATTTAATAGTAAAAAGTCATTAATATTTGACAGAATTAATCAATTCATAATACCTCAGCCTCAGCTACAGAAGCAAAACTTCTCGACCCTACAGTGCGCGTGAATTTTTTTTTGTTTTTTCCTGCTGCTTGTTCCAACTCGCTCACAGTCCTACATAATGAAATTATTATTACGTATATAGTAAACACTATATACTGAAAAATTTATAAGAATTCGGAAGTACGTAATACCTCTCCTTTATTTGAATTCCAGAATCTAACCACATCTTCCCATTGGTACCTCAGCATTCCCGGTGGGACATTTCGCAATTTTTCTTTGAGGCTTATGTCTTTCTTAAAATATTCCTTTCTCAAAGTGCTTTTATGATCTCTCCATTTTTTACCCAATGCCTTCTTGATATAGTCATCCAAGACCTCTAAAGCAAATCTCTCCTAAAAAAACACAAGTTTAGAATGTAAATATAAATGAAACTTAAACCAAAGTATTATAAATTACATTCACGTTTTGTTTCCTTAATATTATTGAGAGCTTGATTTTTGTTGCTATCAGGCATGTGATGCCATGATTCGTAGTTGATGGGCAACATATTTTCATTTCGTGCTATAATGCCCAAATAGCCTGCTAAAAGTCGAGCTTCAGATCCAACAGGCTGGCCATGACTGTTTCTACTTACTTTGACACGCTCGACAGGATTTAAGTAATATAAATCTTTAAATAGCGTACATCCTTGACCTCTGCGCGTCCCACCACTTTCAGTTGAAAAACAATATATTATTATTATATTAAAATTGAAAAATAAATCAATAATAAAAGTCAACACACATGTAAAATAGACTTAACATTACGTTGAAATTCTACAGGCTCATCAAGTGTCTCCGGTACATTCAAAGATCCAATAACTGTCTGTTGTTCACTATTTGCTTCTTTCGAATTTGGAGTATTCTGGACAATACTTAAAACTCGTAATCTTCTTCTACGTATTTTTCCTGCAATACACATAAAATAGTTGAAATTTTAGTAACAATTTACAACAATAATAGTACATATAAAATAGTTAAATTATATAACATGACCAAGATTAAAATTATAATATTACATATAATTAAAAATCTTAAAATCTTACTACATCATAATTCGTAAATATCTTCATCCACATCCTGACGAACCCATTGAAATTGTGTACTAGTACTAAGGATATTTTCATTTAAGTTTTGTTTTGGAAAAGGCAAAGTTTCTGATCTTTTGATGATGTCATCTCTACTTCCATTGCCCATGTCAAATAAGTCTCTAGGGGTGTTTCGGAGTACAACGTACCAACCGTCATCGGTTGGATCTTTCGAGTAAAAAACTTGTTTCACTTGAGAAGAAAATACATACGGTTCGTCTATCAATTGTTCTCCAGTGTGAATCAATCGAGAGAAATTCACCATTGTAAAACCAAATTGATCGTTTTTAATTCCGCGAGCAGTATTAACATCAACCCAATCACATCGAAATAAGACAACTTTCCATTTTCCATAGTAATCCAACTCAATAATATCAGTAAGAAGTCCGTAATACTCCACATTTCCCTCAACGGGATTACTGTCCCTAGCATTAGCATAACTTGTAATTGAAGAATTAACAAATATTCCACAATTTTGCGTTCTCCTCAATCTCTCGCGATATTTTGTATGAAATCTGAATTCATTGATGATGAATGCACTATATCTTTTTACTACTCTATTCAGACCTTGGGAAAGCTATTTAACTTCGTCATTAACGTCCTTCCCACTCCAAACCTATTGAATCGAAAATAAATTGAGTAATTATAAATGTTATGAGAAAACATTATTATTTGTCAATTAAAGGCTGAGTTGCATACCATTTGGCTTAACCATTCATGAAAAGATTCTATGAATAACTTATTAATCTCTCGTTGTTGTAATCTTCGTGAGCGTGAACAAGATCTCAACATTATTTTGCACTCACTATGTTAAAAAAAGGTTTAATTGGTTAGAAAATAAACAAATCAAAAAGATGAATATTTATCATATTCTAGAACTTACTTGCGTAATGGTTCAATTGAATCGTGGTGAAAAAGAACATATCTATGTGCTTTTACCCAAGATCTTTCATCTAATTCTACAATTTCAACTTTGCCGATTGGTTCTCCATAACTTTGAAATAAATAAGTTTCGGCCAAGTTGGGATCATTGAGCCCAACATTTCTACTTGGTCTATTCAATCTTGTTTCAAAATCTTCTAAATATCTAGAACAGAAGGTCATACACTCCTCTACCAATAGCCTTCAACAATTGATCCTTTTGGATAATGCTTATTTCTACAATAAGACTTCAATTTGCTTAGGAACCTAAACACGATATACAACATTATCAAAAGTTGTAACTAAATGTATAGAGGTGAATGAATGAAAACTTTACAAATAAATTTGCACCTTTCTATAGGATACATCCATCGATAGAAAGCCGGTCTAGCAATTATTACTTCACGAGGGAGATGGAATACCAAGTGCACCATAATAGTGAAGAAGAAAGGTGGAAAGATCTTCTCCAAATTGCATAAAGTCAAAGTGGCTCGATCCTATACTTTCTCAAGTTCTTCAACATCCAAAACTTTGCCACAAATAGCTTTCATTATATTGGAAATTTCAATTATACAAGACGTCACCTTTTTTGACATACAGCACTGTAAAGCAAGTGGCAGTAAATCTTGCATCAAGATGTGATAATCATGTGATTTTAAATAATATAATCTTCGATCTTTAAGACTCACACATCGAGATATATTTGATGTATACACATCTGGGACATTTATATCCTTCAACACCGTGCAGAACACTTCTTTCTCTTCCTTCGACATTGCAAAAATTAGAGGCGGCAACCGATATTTCCCATTCGGAAGTACTTAGGGATGAAGATCATGCTGAATTCCCATATCAACTAAATCAAGTCGACTTTGAAGATTGTCTTTTGATTTTCCATCAATATTCAAAATTGTCCTGATGATATTCTCATAAACATTCTTCTCAATATGCATGACATCAAGATTGTGTCGTAAAATGTGATGCTCCCAATAAGGCAACTAAAAAAAATACTTCTTTTTTTCCACAAGTCCGCCTCATTAGGGTCATCCTCTTCATCAGATTCATCATCAGATTCATCCCTCGATCTTCTCTTTGTTTGTATGTTGGATGGTTGATTCATCTTTTCATAACTGAAATCCATATCATTTAACATGAACAAGATTTCAGATCCAATGGTCTGCTCAGGAGCTTCTCTAAACTCTTCAGTACCGTCAAATAAAGTCCTTTGAAATCTAAATCCATGATTTCCATCCAACCACCGATGATGCCTCATATAAGAGAACTTCTTCCCATTATATAACCATTTCGAACATGTTTGCGCAGCACAACAAGGACAAGCATAACATCTTTTGGTACTCCAACCAAATAAGTTGGCATAAGCTAGGAAATCATTAATTGTCCATAACAAAGTTGCACGTAAATTGAAGTTCTCATTTCTCAACACATCATATGTCTCAACACCCGACCATAACTGTTATGGAACAAGCACTACAGGCCAAGTACTGTATGAAGGCAAATTGTAAGGAACAAGCACTACAGGCCAAGTACTGTATGAAGTACTCATGATTTTAAAAGGATTAAAGCCGTCAGCTGCTAGCCCAAGCCTCACATTCCGAGGATCACTTGCAAAGCTTAGAAATTTACTGTCAAACGATTTCCAAGCTAAAGAATCAACAGGATGCCTTAGTAATCCATCATCGGTTCATTGATCATTATGCCACCTCATAGAATCAGCTGTCTTTGATGACATGAAAAGCCTTTGAAGTCTTGGTATTAGGGGAAAATATCGCAAAACCTTGACTAGCTTCTTTCTTAACTGTGCCTCACCTTCATCCGCATTAACATCTTCTGTATTCCTATTCATCCAAATAGACTTACCGTAAACATGACAAGATTGTTGGTTTTTCTAATCACCCTAGTACAACATGCAGTCATTTGGGCAACTATGAATTTTATCGTACCCAAGGCCCAAATCTTTTTTTAGTCTCTTCATATCTTGACAAGACTAGGGGATTTTTGCAAACGAAAATATCTCTCTCAGAAACTCTAGCAGCATTGTAAAAGAGTTTTCGGTCCTCCCTCCCAAACATTTTAAGTGAAATAGATGAATGCAGAAGGACAATTTCAAATATTTTGATCCCTCGTAAAGTTCTTCGTTCATTTTATTAAGTAAATTGTAGAACTTCACCGCTTCTTCATTTGGATCCTCATCCAGTGCACTTGTTCCCGTTTCGTAAAAAACATTTCCACCAATATTACAATCATCGGATGCAATAAAGTCAGGTAGAAACGATTGTTCACCATGGCTGTGCATATTAAATGCATCCCGCAACATACCTTCCATGTTATCTTGTCTAACATACTGATGGTAAGCGATGATGTCGAGATAAGTCGAGTTAATCATTGAAGAAGTTCCACTAGATGTACACTCTCCATGGAAAATCCATTTTTTATACCCTCGAATAAAACCATCAACAATTAGATGTTCGTAGAAAACTTTACGAAAATGCCAATTGATGTTGCCACACTTCTTACACGAGCAAAGAATCATATTCTCTTGGCTTGCATTTTGAAATGCAAAAAATTAGAAAAAAATTTACTCCATTTCGATAGGCGTTGCTTACCCTTGATAAATTCATCCAACTCCTATCCATGTTGTAGTTCTTGAAATCTAAAGTTGACAATAAATTACACGGGTAAGATGTTTATTTATAACTATAATTAAGTTATGTAATTTATGATATGATATATATTTATATATTATGTAAATTATGTAAGATATGATATATATTTATGTTGATGGGATTGCGATTGTGTTGATGGGAAAACACAAGGGAAGTGAAGAATTGGTTATTAGATTAAATTTACAAGTTTAGGGTTAATTATTTATTTTGAATTAAGTCTATCATGTGTGCTCAATTATGGTTATTTTTTATTGAGTCACATGAATACTAAATCAACTCAGGAATGAATGGGCTAATCACTTAAAATAAATAAATTTTTTTAATTTATTTTCCAAGTCAAGTCTAATTTTTTGAACAATATTTAGAAATACAATTTATTTTAATTAGGTAATTTAAAAATAAAATAAAAGTAGACAAAATATTCTTCGTGATTAAAATAAAATAAAATAAAATATTTAAAATAAAACTTTAAATACAATTTAGTTTAATTAGGTAATTTAAAAATAAAATAAAAGTAGACAAAATATTTTTTGTGATGAAAATAAAATAAAATAAAATATTTAAAATAAAACTTTAAATACAATTTAATTTAATTAGGTAATTTAAAAATAAAATAAAAATAGAAAAATATTTTTCGTGATTAAAATAAAATAAAATATTTAAAATAAAACTTTAAATACAATTTAATTTAAAAATAAAATAAAAGTAGACAAATTTTTTTCGTGATTAAAATAAAATAAAATAAAATAAAATAAAATATTTAAAATAAAACTTTAAATACAATTTAATTTAAAAATAAAATAAAAGTAGACAAATTTTTTTCGTGATTAAAATAAAATAAAATAAAATATTTAAAATAAAACTTTAAATACAATTTAATTTAATTAGGTAATTTAAAATTAAAATAAAAGTAGACAAAAGTTTTTTCGTGATTAAAATAAAATAAAATAAAATATTTAAAATAAAACTTTAAATACAATTTAATTTAATTAGGTAATTTAAAAATAAAATAAAAGTAGACAAAATATTTTTCGTGATTAAAATAAAATAAAACTTTAAATACAATTTTATTTAATTAGGTAATTTAAAAATAAAATAAAATATTTAAATTAAGGACATTAAACTTGTTAAGTCTTTCTTTTAATTTGCATTTATTAATTTAAGTAAACATTGTTCTTTTGGTAATGACAAGTTTATTCTTAAAAGCTATGATTTATTTTGAATAAAAAGTTTAACTTAAATGATAAAAGAATGATAATATTTGTGATAAAATGGACGAGAATATTTCAATAATAATTTAAATTTAATTATAAAAAATATAAAATATTTTATTAAATATTTGTATAGGAGATGGAACATATGATACTAATAATTAAATTTAATAAAAATCGTGATAGAAATATAGAAATATTAAATCATAAATTACAAAAATATGGTAGAAAAAATTCATCTGCCAAGCATACATGTAGAATTAAAATGTTGCAATTTGAGCAGAAATGATCTCTTTTACAGAATTAATCTCAAGGCCGAGAAAGTTATATATGATAAATTTTGATGAACCAAAGTTTTGTACTTGATCACTTGTAAATTTGAGTATTATTATATCTATGTATTGTAGAGGAAAACAATGACAAACAGTTCATCGACAGCATAACAAGTCTCTGAGGATAAACAACATAAGCAAATTTAAAAAATAATCTAAGGATAAACAGAATAAGTTAAAAGCATGATCCATTAAAAAAATAATCTAAGGATAAACAAGAATAGTAATTTAAAACCGAAAGAAAAAAAGAAAGTAAAAGATTAACTAACCTTCTGTTTATCTAGGCTTTCTGCGTATTTGAGTAGTATTTGTAGTTTGTATTTGGTTTCTTAGCTCTCGAGTGGTAACTGATAGAGCAGTTGAAAGATTCAACTCTTTTTCCTATTACTGATCCGATACTGCCCAATCCAAAAATTCTAGCTGATTTACCGCTGACATGGAAGAGTCCAACTATAGTAAATAAAACGAAAAAAAAAACAAAGAGAACATCATGTACTACAGCAAAAGGACATCATGTGGCATCTATTGTGGATGAACTCGATAAACAAACCAATGAGCTTGAAAAAACTGTTAAAATTCAAAGATACTATAGCAAGAACTGTCTACCTCTGTTTTAGCAATCAACTTCCTTGCAACTTTTGTCAATAGATAGTGCACCTATAACTGAGAACAGTTAAATATTAGGTAAGATAAAATACTACAGCAACCATGCTAAAATTCAAGAGAACACTAACCTTAATAAGCTTCCCTAAACAGTAGGTTCAACACCAAGCTTCAAAGACATAATCAAAGACATATGAACACATTAAACACTATAAGTGTCCATTAGTTTTGCAGAAAATGACTTCTAGAAACGATGTCCTTGTTTACTAGTATTTCTTTCAAAAGAGAACTTGGTCAATGAAAAATTAACCCATTTCTTCTGGAAAATGTCTTAAGCTTTAAGCACTATAGACCCCTTACGAATTGAGTTCGATCCCACTTTAAAGCAAAGCATAAAAAAGAAATCCTAAGTATTGTTCAAGCCTTTTTATATCAATAGAAATTTGCAGAAAAAACAACCACCGACAGAATTTTTATTAAACTGGATGATCCAACTAATAGACTATCATTTTTTTGAAAAAATAAGTTGAATTTTCATAAACCAATTTTCTAAAAGATGTACCTAGTCTACACTTCAATACCCTTGAAGCTTTAGGAAATACAATAATTTTTTCTATGTTCTAATTATATTGGAAAGGACCAAGTTTCCATATGTTTCTCTCAATTTAAAATGACAAAAATATACTAAACTTCAACCAATCCCAACTACAATATAAATTGAAAAGTTTGTCAAACCATCAATCCAATACCCAAAATAGACATCAAAATTATTACAATTTGAAATTCCAATTTAAAAGCTACCAAAGTTCAAATCTTGGAGAAAGAAATTAGATTCATGGAATAGAACAAAAAAAGGTTGGAAATTCCCATAATAAAAAGTGAAAAGAAAAATAATTGATAAAAAACCTATTTCAAGAGCAAAACAAATAAAACCCAGATATGAAATGTTCCCAAAAACATTAAAAAACCCAAAGTTAAAATTAATAAGAAAAATAGAATAGAATATAAAAGAAGAATACCTTATCGTATTGATAACGTCGTCTAGCAGAGAAAGCAAGGTGAATCCCTAAAGCTAAATCCTTATCATA
This sequence comes from Gossypium longicalyx, assembly GCA_025698465.1. Classification (NCBI taxonomy): domain Eukaryota; kingdom Viridiplantae; phylum Streptophyta; class Magnoliopsida; order Malvales; family Malvaceae; genus Gossypium; species Gossypium longicalyx. The sequence continues at coordinate 27,118,771 of CM047005.1, read as the reverse complement.
CAAAGCCCTCCTCCTTAGATCCGACAAAGTCTCATAAGTATAAATTTATACAAAGCTAAATCCATATCATACGAAGTCTCATAAGCTTACAAAATAGTATAAATTTAGTATTTAGGGCAGCAAAGATAAAAGAAAATTTGTAAACAAATCATGGTAGAACGAATTAGAAAAATACAACACCAAAACTCGTTTTTTTACAGTTTTGAAATAAGCTACGGAGAGTGAAATTTACCTATGGTTGCGGCAGCGGAGAGCGATGGGACGCAGCAGTGAGGACAGCGGACGACGATGAGTAAGTGGTCGGGTTGCCTCAGCAGCTTTGGATGCCTAGGGATTTTGGGGAAAATTTAAGGATTAAGGGAAATGTGGTGAATTTGGGAAAATCTGGTAGGGGGTGGAAATGGCTAAGTGTCGGGTATGAGAAAAGGATAAAATGTAAGAGAAGAAAACGACGCCATTTCAGTAAAAAAAATTTAAACATTTTTGGCTTTTTTTAAAAGCGCCGCTAAAGCCGATCTATTGCGGCGTTTATAAGATAGCGCCACTAATCCCCTTCCAGCTCCAATTAAAACGACTGCGTTTTCGTTAAACTATTATGTCTTTTGCAGCGTTTTTTAAAAAACACAGGTAATGCCCTATCTAAAATGTCATCGTTTTAGTAAAAGGAAAATGCTTTTTGTGGCATTTTTTTAAAAAATGCCACTAATCTCCATTTTATATTTCATTTTTATTTGTTATCAATGTTTTTATTTATTTATCAATTTTTTAAATCTAATATTTAAATATATCAAATTGAAAATATTTAAATCTAATATTTTTGAAAATATAGCATTAATTGATTGTATAAAATTTCATCATTTAACAAATCTCAAGTAAACCTTAAATCCTAAACCATTTAATATATATAAAATTTATCTATTATCTCTTAAATAATTTAAACTATTATCATAATTTTAAGATATTAAAATTAATATTATCTCTTTTACAATCGTATAAGAAATTATTTAATATATGAATTAAAAAATACTAGTTAATCTAAACCCTAAACCCTAAACCCTAAATCCTAAAACATAAACCTTAAACCTTAAACCCTAAACCCTAAACCCCTAACTCTTAACCACTAACCACTAAACCTTAAACCCCAACCCTTAAACTATAATCCCTAAACCCATAATCCATAAACCCTTAAAATAGTAACTCATAAACCTTAAACCCTTAACCATATACCCTAAACCGTAAACTCTAAACTATAAAGACAATTAATTCAATATTTTAAACTTAACACTATCACTTTTGCAATTATATAAGAAATTATTTAATATATAAATTAAAAAACACTAATTAACCTAAACCCTAAACCTCTAACCCCTAATTCCATAATCCCTAATCCATAATCCTTAAACCCTAAACCTTAAAATATAAACCCTATTAACCCTAAACCCTTAACCCCTGACCCTTGACCCCTAAATCTTAAACCCCAACCCTTAAACCATAATCCATAAACCTCATAATCTATAAACTTTAAAATAGTAACTCATAAACATTAAACCCTTAACCATATACCCTAAACCATAAACCCTAAACTATAATGATAATTAATTCAATATTTTAAAATTAATACTATCTCTTTTACAATTATATAAGAAAATATTTAACATATAAGTTAAAAAACAATCAGTCATATATAAAAAATCTTTAAAATTATTTTAAATAATAGTATTTTAATTTTTTCATTTTTAACAAATATTTTTCTATGTTTTTACTTTCAAATTTTTTCTATGTGTCATTATTTTTCTGAAGAATTTAAATATTCAATTAAAAATAAATTGTATTTTAATATAAATAAACTAGTTAAATTATAAATAAACAGATGAAATATTTCTATAGCGGCGTTTTTAAAAAAGCGTTGCTAAAGCCACTAAAAAGCTCAATATAAAATAACGCTGTTTTTCAAAATTTTTTGCGGTGTTTTTGGAAAAATGCTACTCAAGATCAATATCAGCAGCGTTTATTAAAAAATACCGCTAAAGGTGTGCCTATAGTGGCGTTTTTTAAGAAAGCACCGCTAAAGCCACTAAAAGCTCAATATAGGATGACGGCGTTTTGCAAAATTTTTTGCATACCTTTAGTGGCGCTTTTTAATAAATGCCGCTAATACTCGATCTATAGCGGTTTTTTCAGACAAACACCGCTAATGCCACTGAAGATCAGTTAAAATGACGGCGTTGAGAGTAAGTTTTGCGGCGTTTGTTTACCTAGCGCCGCTAAAAACCTGTTTTGCTATAGTGAAATTTTGGTAAAGCAAAATCAATCAAGTTTTATTGCTTCACGAAACATATCGAATAACATAGTAGTGGTATAATAAGCTATTCATACAATGAAAAATAAAAAGAGTAAGAAGGGCTGGATGGCTGTAAAGGTCAATATGGAGAAAGTTTATGATCGGGTTAGATGGGATTTTTTACAAAGAACTTTGCTTGATGCGAGACTTCTGGAAGCTCTAGTGAGGATTATAATGGATTGTGTTTCTTCATCATCCATACAATTACGTTGGAATGGGCTTGTCACGGAGTCATTTAATCCATCTAGAGGTGTTTATCAAGGTGATCCTTCGACTCTGTATTTGTTTGTTTTAGGTATGGAACATTTGGGACAGATGATTGATATGGTAGTCGAACAACATTGTTGGGAACCACTCATGCTTTCTCGTAGATGTTTAGAAGTTTCTCATTTTTTTTTTGCAGATGATCTAATACTTCTTTGTAGGGCGTATATGAAAGGTGCTAACTGTCTAAAGTATGTGTTGGATACTATCTATTACTTCTCTAGGCATCGGGTTAATCAACAAAAGACTCAGGTTTATTTCTTGAATAATGTTAATATGGATGAATAATCAAGGCTTTGTGCCAAACTTGGTTTCTCTAAAGTCAATAATCTAGGAAGATACTTGGGAATGTCTTTATTATATGGTCGAGTTAAAGTTGATTCGTTTCGATTCATCGTAGATAAAGTTTGAAATTATCCTTAGCCAGAACACTCACCTTGGTTAAATCAATCCTAATGGCTATACCATATTTTTTATGGCAATGACTCGTATGCCTATTTTTGTTTGCCAAGAGATCTGATAAGTGATAAAAGTAACATATTTTAATTCTGTTCTTAATGTGTTTTTGGATGATTATTGTAACACCCCCTACCCATATCCATCACTGGAACAGGGTACGAGGCATTACCGGAGCTTATCAAATCATTATTAATTAGGGGAAAAAGTAAAACAAAGTAAACATGTAATATTTAATAAATTTGTATAACATGGTAATTAACTTACCACTTCTCTATATTCAACATAATTATGCAAAGCATAATTATTCAAACTGATCATGAGCCCTAATACCTATTCTTATCACATTGTTAGTCATATAATTCAAATAAATACCAAGAAACATGTATGGGCTCAACTTTCATTAGATTTCTCATATGCATATACTTTTACACATCATTTATTCACATAACATAAAACAATCATATCTATGTATTTTAAATACACTTTCATAATAGTTTGTCTTGATTTCAAACTATCTCACATTGGAGCTTTACTCATCAAATCATTTGAAATACTATCTTTATACAAATAGTATACTTGAGTTGCACAATTCTATAATTATGAACGGACACATTTATAAAATATATTCCATGTTTATATATCATAGTCTCATGTTTCCATATATCAAATGTATAACCATCATTTTCTTGTGTCTTAGATAAATGCATATAACCATACACAAGCATGCCATTCATTATTTCTTCCTGTCTATCACAATTTCAAATGACAGATTCATGTGAATGAGCTCAATAATAACCATGAAAATACTTACCACATTCTTTCACACATGTTCCACTTTCTACTTACCAACTTATCAATGCAATGAATGGCTTACGGATTTGAGTACATCGTGTCTGAAGCCCGAAGGTTAACTGAAGCACATAAGTGCTAAATAGAAACCCATAAGGGTTGAACTAAAGCTCAGAAGAGTTGAACTGAAAGTAAACATGAAAATTCGCAACAAATGTTGAATCTCAGTTTACTTGAGTAATTCATCGTCAATTCTTCACTTTTGAATGCCATAGCCCAGCTATGGTCTTACATCTACACTTTGCCATGGCTTAACCATGGTGTTTTCTATCAATTCATCACTTTTCACTAAACAATTGTACTTAATTCTGCGCTCTGTCCACTTATAACATTTAATTCAAACATGAATTTATAACTTTTTTTTTTCATGTTAACAAAGTTTAACATTTACCAAATATAATCGAGCATGTGATCAATTTATGAATAAGTCACTCACATATTTTCCTCCTCATCCTTTCCATTTCACGTCCTTAATGTATATAACACATTTATAAGTAACATTATCTATAATTTCACTATTTACTTATATGTATATTCCAAAGCTTTCCATCCGTATCATAGTCACTAAATTATCTTTAACTTGAGCTATGGAGCTTCAAATTAATATCCGCTAATGTTTCCTGAAACTAGATTTACATATCTTCTTACCATAAAATTTTCAGAATTTTTTATTAAGCCAATAAGTACAGTTTATTCTTTAAAGTCACCCCTATTCTGCTGTTTGACAATTCCGACCCTTCTCCACTAAAAATTAATTATCTCCTCGTACAGGATTCGAATAATGTCTCCGTTTATTTCTCTTGAAAATAGACTCATTCATGATTCTAAAAATACAAATTTAAGTCCTTAATTATTTTTATTCAATATTTTATGATTTTTCAAAGTCAAAACAGGGGAACCCTAAATCATTCTGACCTTGTCTAATAAAATTTATTTTATCTCATAATTTACAATTCCATTGCTTACATAGTTCCTTCTATAAGAAACTAAACTCAATAAGATTTAATTTCATAATTTATTCATCCTCTAATTCGATTTCTAAAATTTTTTGTGATTTTTCAAAGTTAGACTACTGCTTCTGTTCAAAACAGTTTTAGTGCAAAATGTTGATTTCCATTTTTGCCTCAAATTTTATAGTTCATACAATTTAATCCTTGTTCAATTAAACCCTCAATTGAGCTAATTTTTTTTCACTTGATACTTTATTCGATCATTTTAAACTACGTCATAACCCTTGAAAATCAAAAGTTTAGCACTAGACCTTAATTCCAAACACTTTCACAATTAGGTCCTAAAATCAACTTCCATCAATTTTACTTGATAAAATCATCATATATCAAAATTAAAGCTTCAATTCTATGTTTATTCATCATATGCTTCTAGCACTCGTCCATAGCAACTTTAAAAATTAGCCATGGAATAAAAAACTAATGACATAGTAAGTTGGACCCAATTGTAAAAGTCTAAAATCTTAGAAATTTCAAAGAGAAAGCAAAAATTAAACTTACATGAAGCTAGAGTATGAAAACCAGCTTGAACCCTCTTTCATGGTTGTTTTTCAGCTGATGAAAATGAAGAGAAATGAAGAGAATTCTAGATATTCCAATTTGGTTCCATTTTTATTTAGCTAATTTTGACAATTTTCTAATTTTGCCCTTATTTCACCCATTTCCTAATTTTTCTCGGTTATTGTTGCAAAAAATATCTCCTTTGGGCTTATTCGCACTTTAGGTCCTTCCTCATTTGACAATTGAGCTTTTTAATCCTTTTACCAACTTTTACATCTTTTTCAATTTAGTCCTTTTTATTTAATTAATCACCCAAACGTCAAAATTTTCTAACGAAATTTTAGTACTGCCTTATTGACACTCCGTAAATATTTATAAAAATATTTATGGCTCAATTTATAACACCGAGATCTCGATACCTTTTTTTTAATTTATTGACCAAATAAATCTTTATAAAACACAATTTACTATTTCAAAAATCTCTTAAAAGCTACATTTGGCTCATAAATATTAAATAATATAATCTACGAGTTCATTTGTCAGATTTGGTGGTCTCTAACCATTATTTCCGACATTGCTGAAATTTGGACTATTACAACTCTCCCCCCTTTTAGAATTTTCGTCCTCGAAAATTCCTTCAGAGGAGAGGTTCAAATACTTTTCACTAACTAATAGTATCACCAGTTTTCAAACCTGAAACATTAACTGCCACTTCTAAGTCATATATTAGGTAATTCTTTTCATACAATTTTTAATTGTTTAAAAGTGTAGACTATTACTTTGTCTTACTGCATCAAAACACAATTTACCCACTCAATGATATATCACTGTAAATGACAACTTTCTTACCCGATTTAGGCTGAACCAGAACTGATGCTTCGATCAACAGAACTTTTATTTGGTCAAAATTTTGCTAACATTTATCAAACCATTCAAATCTTACAGCTTTCTGTAATAATTGTATCATCAGTATAGCTATCAATTATTAACACCGAAGCTTTAAATTTTCTGAAGTTGTAACCATCATACCAATTGAAACCATAGTACCATAATAAGGTCAGCGTCTCAACCTTAGAAATAAAATAATACTTCAATATCAATAGTACTTCCTAAACAGAAAAGAAAAGACTGAAAATAGTTCCAATAACAGCCAATGCAATAACATGATATCCACAATCTGTGATTCAGATTATTAAATTCCCCTATTCGAATCAGGAGTTATAACAGTAAATGTAATGGTCTCCGACTAATAAATATTTTTCTCAAATATACATATTATATTATATTTACAATTCAAAGCTTCAATCAATAGAAGTAGAAAACAACATCATATGAATCTTTTTTATCAAATCTTCTCTCAAGTATAATTTATTAGAAAACTAGAGAAGAGATAAAGCAGCATCGCTCATATTTTAATCAGACTTTCAACAATTCCATTTAACATCATGATCAACCAACCTTTTTATAAAATAGTAATCACATTTGAAAATGAACAATTACATAGATTTCTATATATATATATATATATACAAATCATGTAGAATACCTAGAAAAGATTGTTGTAAGATATATAATTATAATAGTTGCAATCAGATATCTTTTCCATTTTACCACTATGCAACTGACTACTAAAGTCATCAATAATTCCACATTATACAGTTCACTAAAAGAACTAATTCAGAAGAAATTTCCAGTAAATTTGTTTTGTGGATACCATACCTGAATAAATCGATTACTCATGAATAACTTCTTTCTTAACAGTAACATTGCGTATTCTGAATAATCCTCAGAAAAACTGTTTGAGATCTCAGTCATAATCAACTTTACTTACTAACCCATTCTCTATCCTTTCATTTCAAAATTTATTTTTAATTCAATCTTTTAAAAACAAATCAAAGATAATACTTTACCTTGTAACGAAAATTTGTTTACCTTTTTAGCATAGGCCCACTAGACTAAACAGAACACTTAGAATATATGGAACTGATATAGAGGTGCATTATTATGCACTATTAAACAGAGAGCACTAAAGTGTTATACAGATAGCACAGATGTGCTAAACGGAGAGCACTAATGTGCTAATAATCAAATAGCGTGCTAAAGTTCCTTAATGGCATGCCACTAATATTCTAGTAGTTCTAAATTTCGTTTACTTGAGCATTAAAATTGAATTTCATACATTTAAATACTTTAAAATTTAATCATTGTACCAATAATCCGTATATTTATATATTCTCTATCTTTAATACATGTAATATATTTCAAAATTCACTAGTCATTCGTAATTTGCTAATAATTCTTATCATGTACTTCATATATCACTATCCAATTCCAATTTCACTTTCAATTCATTCGCAACTCAATTTAATTTCACTTTCTCATCAATATACAATTCAATACTAGTATTTATCCATCACTCAATTCAATTTCTATTCAATTCAACAATAACATTTACCTCATACTTCACTTACCATACACATAATTTAAATTTAACATTTAATAATAAATAATTTGAATTATAGTAATACAACCGTACGCTGGGTATGTCTACACTCAGTGGTATTACCATAATTCAAATTATAAAAACTATAATAAATAATAGACATCAAACATGTAGCAATATAAGTCATATGTATTAATTTATATTTAATTTCATATCTCAACAATAGTCTTCCATCAAAGGGCATCACATATCATTTATATTATCTTTAATCAATTCATGAACCTTTGGTTCAAGCTTTCAATCTCATATCTCAAATTCAATTTACATTTCAATTCATAATTCCACTTTTTCATACTTTCAATAGTTCAATCGATCAAATTCATTCAATTTTCTCATTTCATTTATTCAACCCTATTAACATAACTAAGACTCAGACGGATACACGGATCCAACCAAACACACCAGTACGACACATTGTGCCTAAAACGGTACATAGTACCTGATCATTATATCAGAAGCAGTGTATGACACATAAAGTGCCTGAAACGACACATGAGGTGCCTGATACGACACATAAAGTGCCTGATCGGCAAAGCCGATAAATCCCGTACTCTTCCAATCCTATGGCATGCCAATTATATCCGACTAGCCCGACAAGTTAATAGGGAATTCAATTATTTCAATTTCACTTAATATTCATATTTACCCCTATTAACAAGACTCGGAATTTGGCGGATACACGGATCCATCCAACACACCAGTACGACACTTAGTGCCTCATTAGCTTTGCCGAAGTAAGCAGTAACAGTACGGTACTCAATACCTTATTAGATTAAACCGATGTAACAGTAGAAGTATAACACACATAGTGCCTCATCGACTCGAAGTCGAAGTAACAGTACGACACTTATAATGCCTCATCAACTCAAGGTCGAAATATCCCTGAACACTTCTAATCCTATGGCATGCCAACTATATCCGACTCTACACGGTACAGTTAATAGGGTATTCAATTGACTTTCCAGTTTCCAATCAATACACATTTCAATTAATCATATATATTCTCAATTCAATACAATTCAATTCACTTTTCAATAACAAATATTCAAATTTCGTAATAATCACATATTCATATCAATTTCATCACATTCCCAATCAATAAAATTTTCAAATATAACATATATCCAATTTCTATTTCCATATCAGTCACATATATCCATACAAATTCAATTCAATATTGATACTTACCTTAAAATTTTACTTACTATATACATAAATTTAAATATAACATTTATTCATACCTTTATAAGTTCTAACTCATCATAATCAACTTTTACTCATATACTTGAGTATCGCTTTCAACATTATCAAAATTAGCTCGGTTGGGAAAGCATCTCTATCTTTAAGTAAAACAAATCTCATCAGAGTCGAAAGATATCACATTATCACAGGTTATATAATTGCATGTATTTCTAGATTTTACATATGCTACGTTCGGTCCGAGAACTAACTAAACCAAAACTCTGATACCAATAAATGTAACACCCCCTACCCATATCCATCATCGAAACAGGGTACGAGGCATTATCGGAGCTTATTGAATCATTATTAATTAGGGGAAAAAGTAAAACAAAGTAAACATGTAATATTTAATAAATTCGTATAACATGGTAATTAACTTACCACTTCTCTATATTCAACATAATTATGCAAAGCATAATTATTCAAATTGAAAATGAGCCCTAAAACCTATTCTTATCACATTGTTAGTCATATAATTCAAATAAATACCAAGAAACATGTATGAGCTCAACTTTCATTAGATTTCTCATATGTATATACTTTTACACATCATTTATTCACATAACATAAAACAATCATATCTATGTATTTTAAATACGCTTTCATAACAATTTGTCTTGATTTCAGGCTATCTCACATTGGAGCTTTACTTATCAAATCATTTGAAATACTATCTTTATACAAATAGTACACTTGAGTTGCACAATTCTATAATTATGAACGGACACATTTATAAAATATATTTCATGTTCCTATATCATAGTCTCATGTTTCCATATATCAAATGTATAACCATCATTTTCTTGTGTTTCAGATAAATGCATATAACCATACATAAGCATGCCATTCACTATTTCTTCCTGTCTATCACAATTTCAAATGACAGATTCATGTGAATGAGCTCAATAATAACCATGAAAATACTTACCACATTCTTTCACACATGTTCTACTTTCTACTTACCAAGTTGTCAATGCAATGAACGGTTTACAGATTTGAGTACATCGTGTCTGAAGCCCGAAGGTTAACTGAAGCACATAAGTGCTAAACAGAAACCCATAAGGGTTAAACTAAAGCTCAGAAGAGCTTAACTGAAAGCAAACACAAAAATTCGCAACAAATGCTGAATCTCAGTTTACTTGAGTAATTCATCGTCAATTCTTCGCTTTTAAATGCCATAGCCCAGCTTTGGTCTTACATCTACACTTTGCCATAGCTTAACCATGGTGTTTTCTGTCAATTCATCACTTTTCACTAAACAATTGTACTCAATTCTGCGCTCTGTCCACTTATAACATTTAATTCAAACATGAATTTGTAACATTTTTTTCATTTTAACAAAGTTTAACATTTACCAAGTATAATCGAGCATGTGATCAATTTATGCATAAGTCACTCACATATTTTCCTCCTCCTGCTCTCCATTCCACGTCCTTAATATATATAACACGCTTATAAGTAACATTATCTATAATTTCACTCTTTACTTATATGTATATTCCAGAGCTGTCCATCCATGTCATAGTCACTAGATTATTTTTAACTTGAGTTATGGAGCTCCAAATTAAGATCCGCTAATCTTTATTTAAACTAGACTTACATATCTTCTTACCATAAAATTTTCAGAATTTTTGGTCTAGCCAATAAGTACATTTTATTCTTTAAAGTCACCCCTATTCTGCTGTCTGACAGTTCTAACCCTTCTTCACTAAAAAATAATTATCTCCTCGTATAGGATTCGAATAATGTTTATGTTTATTTCTCTTGAAAATAGACTCATTTAGGATTCTAAACATATAAATTTAAGCCCCTAATTATTTTTCTTAAATTTTTTATGATTTTCCAAATTCAAAATAGGGGAACCCAAAATCATTCTGGCCTTATCTCATAAAATTTATTATATTTCATGATTTACAATTCCATTGCATACATCGTTTCTTCTATAAGAAACTAGACTCAATAAGATTTAAATTAATATTTTATTCGTCCTATAATTCAATTTCTAAAATTTTTGGTGATTTTTTAAAGTTAGACTACTGATACTCTCCTAAGCATTTTTAGTGCAAAATGTTGATTTCCATTTTTGCCCCAAATTTTATAGTTCATACAATTTAATCCTTGTTCAATTAAACCCTCAATTGAGCTAATTTTTTTTCACTTAATACTTTATTCTATCATTTTAAACTACTTCATAACCCTTGAAAATCAAAAGTTTAGCACTAGACCTTAATTCCAAACACTTTCACAATTAGGTCCTAAAATCAACTTCCATCAATTTTACTTGATCAAATCATCATATATCAAAATTAAAGCTTCAATTCTATGTTTATTCATCATATGCTTCCAGAACTCATCCATAGCAACTTTAAAAATTAGCCATGGAATCAAAAACTAATGACATAGTAAGTTGGACCCAATTGTAAAAGTCCAAAATCTTAGAAATTTCAAAGAGAAAGCAAAAAATTAAACTTACATGAGGCTAGAGTATGAAAACTAGCTTGAACCCTCTTCCATGGCTGTTTTTTAGCTGATGAAAATGAAGAGAAATGAAGAGAATTCTAGATATTCCAATTTGGTCCTATTTTTATTTAACTAATTTTGGCAATTTTCCAATTTTGCCCTTATTTCACCCATTTCCTGATTTTTCTCGGCTATTGCCACCCAAAATATATCCTTTGGGATTATTTGCACTTTAGGACCTTCCCCATTTGACAATTAAGCTATTTAATCCTTCAGCAACTTTTACACCTTTTTCAATTTAGTTCTTTTTATTTAATTAATCACCCCAACGTCAAAATTTTCTAATGAAATTTTAATACTACCTTATTGACACCCCGTAAATATTTATAAAAATATTTATGGCTCAGTTTATAACACCGAGATCTCAATACCTTTTTTTTAATTTATTGACCAAATAAATCTTTATAAAACACAATTTACTATTTCAAAAATCTTTTAAAAGCTACATTTGACTCATAAATATTGAATAATATAATCTACGAGTTCATTTGTCAGATTTGGTGGTCTCGAACCACTATTTCCGACATCGCTGAAATTTGGGCTATTACAATTATTCGATGTAAAATGGTGAATTTTATGCTCCTAATCCTTTAAATTCATGTTTCTATTTTGGGAGCAAAAAGAGAGAAAAATAAGCAAAAATAAAAAACATTAGAACAAGTTTCATGAGCCACATGGGCTGGGCATTCCAAACAGGATGGACACACGGTGTTGTGAGCCACACAAGCTACCACACAGCCATGTGTCAGACCATGTGGATTTCAAAAATCGCACCCTAAACAAGCGAAAAATGTCATTTTTAGGTTTTTTGGGCATCCTAAGACCTATATATGACAAAGATAAGAAGAGGGGAGTAAGCCGTCAGAGAATATTGAAGAAAACAACTCAAAAAACACCATTGGAGTAAACTCTGAAGCAGATTTCCTTCAAGATTGAAGATCTCCTTTTGATTTCTTTGAAGTTTATTATGAGTTTCTTTCTTTCTTGTGGTTATACTGTCTTTGAGATGTTTCTATTTGCGATTATGAACTAATTTTCTAAATGCCCAGGGGAGATGAACCCTATGAAGAATTCTGCCTTTTGATTTCTATTTTATGCAATAAATACTTGAATCTTATTCTCAATTATGTGTGTTTAATTCTTTATTTACGATTTTCAGACTATTAATCCATGTTTGTTGTGCATAAGTCAGATGAGGAATAGACCCTGTTTAAGAGTAGGTGTAGCATAATTGAGTGGAGTTGCATACAATCCTAGAAATATGACAACATAAATCTACCGGATTAGAGTCAATTCTAATAAGGGGATCCATAAATCGAGTTAATACGATAATAATATTTTTAATTAGAAATAAATTTCAATTAATCAACCTAGAGTCAGTTGCTCTTACTCTCAAAAGAGATATGAGCATAATATAAGGATTTCTATGGATTAAGATACTAAGTGAAGAAATTGTGTAATTCAGATTGATAATGACAGATGAAATCTAGATGGATTCTTTCTTGGGTATTGTTTCGCTTCTTAGTTTTTAATTGTTTGTTTTCCTAATTTGTTCTTTGCCTTGTTCTTTAGTTAATTTTAGTTTTAATCAATCACTCCAATTTTCAGTTAAATAATAAAAAGACGGTAATTACTAGAACTTTTAGTCCTCGTGGAAACGATATCTTTGCTCACCGTAGTTATACTATTAATTGATAGGTGCACTTGCCTTAGTCAGATTTTTAGTTGGTTTATGATTGCATCAAGTTTTTGGCACCGTTGTCAAGGACTGAAATATTAGGAAAACTTTATTTCTATTAATTTAGCCATTTTTTATTTTTATTTCTAATTTAATTTTTATATTTTAATTTTTCGTTTGTTTTCTTTTGGCAAGTTCTTTTGGTTTATGACTAGAGAAAACCCTTTAGAACAATTACTTTTTTATAATGAGATTGAAAAGACTACTTATAGAAATAGTAGAGAGGTTAGAGAAGTAAGGAAAGATCAATTGAATATAGTAGACGATCAGGAGGAAAAGGATATTACTGTGGAGATGGGTGATAATCAAAATAATCAGCTACCTCCTACAGCTCCTACTCCTCGGAGTATGTATGATTATGCTAAGCCTACTTTGATTGGGATTGAATCGAGTATTGTGCGACCTACCATTGCTGCAAAGAATTTTGAACTGAAGCTGAACACAATTCAAATGATACAACAGTATGTTCAGTTTGATGGTTTTTAGGATGAAGATCCAAATAGTCATTTGACTAGCTTTCTAGAGATTTACGACTCATTCAAGATTAATGGCGTTTCTGATGATGCCATACATTTATAGTTATTCCCATTCTCTTTGAGAAGTAAGGCAAAACAGTGGTTGAATTCACTCCCACGAGTTTTTATCACAACTTGGAATCAAATGACTGAAAAGTTTCTATTAAAGTACTTCCCACCGACCAAAATAGCTAATTTGATAAATGACATCTCTTCTTTTGTTCAATTTGATATGGAGACACTGTATGATGCATGGGAGAGATTTAAAGATCTTTCGAGAAGGTGCCCTTATCATAGGTTACCTTTGCGGTTACAAGTTCAAACCTTCTACAACGATTTGAATCTCTCAACTAGGCAATTAACTGATGCAGTAGTTGGTGGAACACTGAATAATAAAACATCCGAGGAAGCTCAAGAGTTTATTGAAGAAATAGCACTGAATAACTATCAGTGGCAAGTCATGAAAACCAAACAGATGAAAATAGCCGATGTTTTTGATATAGATGCAAATGCTATGTTGGCAAGCCAATTGTAAGCACTAAATAAAAAAATTTGGTAGTTTGAATTTCTCTAAGTCGGTAAATCTAGTGATGCCATACGATGCGAACGGAGTGGAGATGATTAATCCAGAATATTCACCCTTCAAGTCTAACATGGAGCATAAGCAAGTTGACTTTTTGGGTAATAATTCTAGACCTCAAAATAACCCCTATAAAAATACTTATAAATGCAGGATGGAGGAATCATCCAAATTTTTCTTAGGGTGGTCAGGAAAATAAAAGGTTACAACCCCCTCCAAGTTTCAGAAATCTTACCAGCAAAAGAAGAAATCGAACCTTGTGGAGATGTTGGCTAAATTTATTTTGATGTTAGAAACTCGATTTCAAAACACTAAAATAGTACCAAAAAATCAACAAGCATCGATTCATGGGCATGAAAATCGAATTAGACATCTTGCCAAACTTGTTTCAAAAAGACCGTAAGGTAGCTTACCTAGCAACACCGAAACTAACCCAAGGGAGCAAATCCTCACAATCATTGTTCGAAATGTGGAAGGGTTAGTCGAGCCAAAAAAGAAGTTGAAGGTAGAAGCTGTTGTGAAAAGTGATTAGAGAATAAGCCGATGGTTAAAGAATAAAAGCAACAAATTCCATATTCGATAGTATTGAAGAGAGACTGCATAAACGAACAATATGGTAACTTTCTTGAACTTTTTAAAAAAAAAATTCATCTTAACTTACCTTTTGATGAAGCCTTTTCGTAAATCCCAAAGTATGTAAAATTTTTAAAGGAGCTGTTAACAAATAAAAAGAAGTTAGATAATTCTTCGATAGTGGATCTCAATATAGTTTGCCTGATCATTCTCCAAAACAAACTACCCAACAAACTTAAAGATCTAGAGAGTTTTAATGTTCCTTGTCTTATTGGTAGTTTAAATGTTGAAAAATCTTTGGCTGATTTAGTGGTTAGTATAAATGTCATGCCTTATAAGATGTTCAAACAGCTTGGTCTTGGGGAACCCAAACCCACTAGGATGAGTATTTAATTAGTGGATAGATCAATTAGATATCATAGGGGTATTATTGAGGATGCACTTGTGAAATTTAATAAATTTATATTTCCTATTGATTTTGTATTGGACATGGATGAGGATATTGATGTACCTATAATCTTAGGTCGACCCTTTTTAGCCACTACGAGAACTATTATTGAGGCAGGTATTGGAGAACTTGTGCTTCGTGTAGGTGAAGAAAAGATTACTCTTCAAGCACGTGATTTTGTGAGAGTCCACAGTGAGCGATAGTTATTCTGTTAATGTTAGTAACCATGTGGCTTAACGTTCTTTGTAGGAAATCCCTTATAAAAATGTGTTGGAGTCATATTTTATTCAAAGTAATAGAACTCAAGGGACAAGTGAAGAGCGAATGGTGCAGCTTGACGAGCTAGATGAATAGTGAATAAAGGTTGATGAGAAACCAAGAAAACAAAATGAAGAAACAAAACGACGCCATGATATGCATGTGAAGAGAATGAACCAATTCAAAGTTGGGGACAAAGTGCTATTAAAAAAATCGGATCCACGAATTTTTCCTTTAGAGTTTAAGTCAAGAGGGTCCAACCCATTTATGGTTAAAACTATTTTTCCATACGGTAAAGTTGAGGTAACACGTTCTGAATTTGACAATTTCATGGTAAACAGTACTTGTCTCAAACTAATTTTGGTTGTTAAATTGATATCGAGAGAAAGGAGTTTTGGCTCCAAAATCCACCTTAATCGTGAGCTTAAAAAAGGAAGTTGAGCTTAGACTCTAAATAAGCGCTTCTCGGGAGGCAACATGAATTTTTTGTTTTATTTATTTATTTTAATTTCTTAAAAAAATTAATTGCATTCATTTTTATATTTATTACTTCAATTTTTTTTGGAAAACTAATTACAAAAAAAAGGGGTCACGCGGATTGGAGTGGTCTACATGGCCTGGAGACACGACCGTATAGATGTTGGAGCTAACTTTTTTTCAATTTTAATTTTCCCTACACAGGCACAAAGAGTTACATAGGCTAGAGACTCACATGGCCTGTCACACGAGCGTGTGTGAGACCGTGTGACTCGCACGACCTCGTACACCGGCATAGGAGAAGCGAAAGGTGATAGCACATGCATACATCCCCCGAATATCTTTCCCGATTGTCAAATTGGACCTCTTTCCCCACTTTTTTCACCTTCTCCCCCACCTAAAAACCAACACCTCCCATCTTCACCTTCTTTACACCACTATTTTCCTTGTCCCTCTCACTGGTCATGCTCCCTAAACTGCGCGCAACCATCTTCTTCCACCGTCGCTCCGATCGTGAATCAATCTTTGTGCATTTTCCCCTCCATTACTTATGCGCAGTCACTCAAAACCCCAGATCTGTTGTCGTCCATTCCTCATTGCACCGACTGTTGTGCCTCTGCCATCGTGTGCACATCCCCTACACCACCACCGTCTGCCAAATCAACCCCAACTGTTTGGTCCCATTTTTTTGTTTTTGTATTTATTTATTATTAATATTATTTATTTTTAGTTGTGTTGTGTTGTTTTAGTCTTACTATTATATTATTTATTAGTATTATATATTTATTAAGATTATTTTTATTATCATAGTTGTTTTGATGACTGTTATTAACATTAGGTTTAGTTTTAATTATTGTTGTTGTTGTTATTTCTACTATTATATTATTATTTTGATGACTGCTAGGTATTATATTTTAATATTATCATTAGATTTGTTATTAGTCTTTTGCATAGTTTAGGTCTTAGTTCAGGTTCGATGTTCGATGTACATTTGATTGGACTGCTCCATTGTGTTCATTATAATTGTTGTGTGTTTCGTGCATTTTCTCTCTTAATCTATTGACCTACTGATATACTTGTTTTTATCTCTTATTTTAGGTACATTATCCTAAACATGAGAGGCAAATCAAAGGTTCCTGTTCCCACTTCAAAAAAACGGAAGACATCAGGCGCGACCTTTTCCTCGGTTCCTTCCCTAATCGTGAGACATTTGTGTCTCCATTCATCTCAGTTCCACATGAGGACCAGTATCAGTATTTACGAGAGTGACCCTTAGGTTCAGGTCGTTGCGTAGACTGGGAGGTATTATAGGTGGTCCACTTAGCTAATAGAGTGTGAACACTGATTGATATAGCTTCATGGGACCAATTTTCACTATCATCGAGCCCACTTATTCAAAACTTATACTGAAGTTCTGTTTGACATTCTCTCTACGCCAAGTTATGTGGCAGTGGGATGAGCTGCGCACTGTTTCCTTCAGACTAGGTGGTACGACACCCTTGAACTTTATTCTGAAGAGTTTATACCGACACATATTATACCGACACATCCATCAGTCACTTTCTCTCTGTTGGGACTAACATTACTACGACTGTAACACCATATAACCCAAGTTAATCAAAGGCAACTTATCTATCTTCGGCACTACGCTACATCCATTCCATTTTGGTGCATACATTAACCGTTTGAGGGAGAGCACCGGGGTCGTAGGTACATATGATGCTTATTTTCTTTGGAGTATGGCGATGCTACAATCCTTCGATCTTGCATACTTCATCACTCTATCTTTTTGCCATCAGTCTAACTACAGTAGGAAGGGTCCTAGCTGTAAAGCTCGATTTTTAAGGTTAGAAGATTTGTAGGTAAGGGTCAGTGGCTAGATCAGGCAATTGAGTTTTTTTTCGTATTCTAGTGTCAGAATGGGCATGCTGGTCTAGTGGTTGGTTATGTGTTAATTTAGTCTGGGGTTTTGGGTTTGAGTCTTTAGGTGTGTTAGTGGGAAATTTTTTTTACACTTGCTATTTGTTTTGAGTTAAAGATATTTACTTATTTTAAATTATATTTTGATTATTTTGAAAAAGGGAAGAAAGAGGTTTTTCTTTTCTTTTTCCACGTTCTCTTTTTCCTCTGTCAAATGTTTTCCTTTCCTCTTCTTTTTTTTTCTCATAATTCTTTCTTCGCACAAACAATTTTTCTTTATTTTCTTCTTGGATTGCTTTTGTTGCATCGATCTGTGTACATCTTTTTATTTCGTCTACCAAAGCTTCCGTTTAAGTCATCGACCGACGTCGATTGAGTTTGAGGCGTGTTGATTGCAAATCAGGTGTGGCTTCTGAACTCTTCTTTCCTATTATTAAAATATTGAATTGATTCAGGGTAACTTAACATCATAAGTGTGTACTGAACTGTATAACTCGGTACCAAATTGCTTGAAAGTCGGAAACCCTTTTCATGTGATTTGATAGTTGAGCAATTGAGGTTTTTGGCTTTAAGTAGTATGAATTCAGTTTAATGTGGTGTGTTTCTGAAATACTTTGATTAAGGGTCATTTTAGTGATCGAAAAATGAGACTTTCAGTCAATTTTTGTGTGGTTTTGTGACCACACAGGTGGTCATATGGGTGTGTGCCCTCACACGGGCGGTCAACACGACCGTGTATATTTAGGAATCAGAATTTCTGGGCAAGATTTGGTGCCACATGGCCTGGCCACATAGCCTTATCCTCTGGATACACGGGCATGTGTATTTGGGAATTAGGGATTTAGTGATTTGGTACCGCATGGCCTGGTCACACGGCCGTGTGCCTAATTTGGGGATTTGGGGATCCCATACGAGCGTGTGTTTTGGACACATGGCTGTGTCTACCTTGTACCCTATTTTAGAACAAATGGATAGAGAGTTACATGGCTGGATCACACGGCCATGTCCCTAAGTGACACAAGTGTGTGCCTCCTTCTACACGGGCACGTGTCTCTCCACATGGGCGTGTTGACCCACACATGGCCTAGGCATTTCCACACGGCCGTATGCTTCGGTTGTGTGGCTCGACCTCGCCAAATTTTGTTCTGTGTCAATTAAATCTTGGTTGTAATTCTATGTGCTCCAACTCTTAGCTAAGTCTTAGTAAAGGTGTTCAAGACTTTGTTTCAGCCTAGACTGGTATGTCTTATATAGATATACCTTTATTTAAGCAAATTTTTTGTTTGTTACTTATGGTTATTATGCAATTAATTCTGAATTCGGGTAACGCATTCCTGATTCTGAGTGATTGGTGTGTGAGTGTTTGAGTGTGTTGTGGATTCTGTGATTGCACAGGAATTTTGTAATGACTGGATGTGAGTTTCTGTGTTTGAATGACTATCTAGAAATTTTGTATTTTGATTCTGTATGTCTATCTGTATACATGCACTTGCATAAAGAAATTTTAGTGTTGGTTGTAGACACTCAATTTTGCCCGGGCCCAGAAATAAGTCCAAAAACCCATTTCAGTATTTAAAATAATAAACCCCCCCAAAAAAAACGAAGTCCAAGTTCAGTCCAGAATTACAAATATAATTTGGCCCGATCGGAATGGCCCATTACTTGAAAAGATTTAAGGTCCATCTACAAGCTTGACTCATATGGAAATATAATCTTCAATGATATACAATCTTAGATATGATTACAATTTTAGATATGATATGCAATCTTAGATATGATACAATCTTAGATATGATTGCAATCTTAGATATGATATGCAATCTTAGATATGATACAATCTTAGATATGATTGCAATCTTAGATATGATATGCAATCTTGAAGATATGATCTTGTAATCTTGGAGATTTAATTTGTAGATATCCTTTAATCTTAACCGTTGATGTAATTGATCTATACCGTTGGATTTGGGAAGGCTCAACTATAAATAGAGGCCTCTCCCTTCATTGTAAAATCACTTGAGTTTTGGGAAGCAATAAGAATTCTTGAGAGCATTCACTCAAATTTC
This sequence comes from Gossypium longicalyx, assembly GCA_025698465.1. Classification (NCBI taxonomy): domain Eukaryota; kingdom Viridiplantae; phylum Streptophyta; class Magnoliopsida; order Malvales; family Malvaceae; genus Gossypium; species Gossypium longicalyx. Next base: position 27,098,510 of record CM047005.1, on the reverse strand, counting down.
TCTCCCTCTTGCGTTCTTACTTTCTGTGGTTTGTTCTTATTTTATTCTTCGTCTATCTTAGTTTTTCAACCTTTTTTTTATTTTAATTTCTTCATTTTTCAAATATGTATATTTATTCCTATCTTTTATACATTTGATTATGTATTTTATATATTATAATATTTAACCTTTTTATATAGTTTATTTTTAAATATATATTTTCTATGCATGTATATATATTATATTATCATTTCATGTATTTTGAACTATTGCATTATATTTTTATAATTTTTAAATGTTCTATTTATTCATTTTTTTTAGTGTATGTCATTTATCTTATTTGTGCATAGTTTCATTTTTTTATATGCTATGTTTAATTATTTCTTTTATGTGCTATTTTATGATATATATTGTTGTATAATTTTTGCATGTATTATGTTTTTCTTTTAGTTTACTCATGTTTTTATTTGTTTATTATTTTATATTTACCCTAGTATGATTTTTTTCATTAAACGTATGTTCATGTTATTTAGTTTTGTCTTAATGGTATTATTTATGCTGGTATGGAAATGTTAGAATATTTTGTACATCTATGCTTCATGATGCATTAATATGTCATCCTAAAACGTCATTTAAAATAATATTCCAAGGTTTTTTTAAAAAAAAAAATAAAAGGCAATGCTTGATGTTTGGAAACTTCGAAAAGGTAGTGCCTAACTTCTCAAGTTGCGACTTTTCTCGTTGAATTCGAATAGTCAAGCACCCTTCTAAGTGATTTTGAGTTTTTAAAACTTAAACAATTATTTCGAGATTTCGAAACATAGTGTCCTAACTTACTGGATATCGCGTTTTGTTGTTTCGAGATAGAAATTTTCGAAAGACGAGCTTAGTTTCGAAGGTTTTAAAATGTTGCGTCCTAACTTACTAGATGTGATGTTTTGACTCGTTTGAAATAAGTGAGCCTTAATTCTCAAAATTGAGACATTCTAATTAAAAGAGGTTTGCATCTTAAAACTTTCAAATTTCTGACATTAAAGACACTTGATAATCAATTAGGTACCAATTTTTGGGCATTACGAGGGTGCTAACCCTTTCTCGTACGTAACCGACTCCCGAATCTGTTTTCTCGACTTTCGTAGACCAAAATTAATGTTTTAAAACAAAACATTTTATAAGGTGATCCAATCACACCTAAAAAGATTGGTGGCGACTCCCGTTTTCGTTTTTCTTAAAGTCGATTCCCATTTTCCAAAACCCCATTTAAAAATGGTCTCGACAGCTTGGCGACTCCACTAGGGACTAATAAGAGAGTCAAGCCGTATAATTGATTACCTTTTGTCTTAATGTCGAAAATTTGAAAAATTTTAAAATTCAATCCTCTTTGCATTACATGAGTTTGTATTATTGCATATGTTATATATTCTGATACGTATTGCATTTGCATGACCGTTGTGGTCACACCCTTAAGTGGGAGTGAAAAACTACGCCTTCGTGAGGTTTTCGCCTCCGTGCAGGATAGTGGATCACTTTCGGGATACATCCGTACCTATGGTTTCGTGAGATTTTCATCTCCGTGTAGCCATAGGGAAATGTATTCCCCTGAACTAAACTCGATTCAAATGAACCTATAACGGGTGAGAATCGAGGAATCTGCAGGTTCAGTTACCTCAACTTTAGAACTAAAACCTCATATAGAAAAACCGTAAGAGCTCAACTTAGTTAGAATTATACTTTAGATATTACCCTCACATATCATTCTTGAGTTTATTAATATTATGTGATACTGACTGTTTCCTTTTTTCATTGCATGTCATTTCGCATTTAAAAGGTATCGATTCACGGTCAGTTTCTAAGTTAGAAAGTTTTATTATAGAGAACAGACTTCTTGATAGAGTGGAGGGCAATGCTAACGTCCATAGATGGTCTGAGCAAACTCAGCTAGGAAAAAGGGATAGCATAACTGTGGGATATATGTCGGAGCTGTTAAACTACACTCGCATCAGTGTCACACAAAATAATCTGCAGGAGCTTAAGGCGATTTGGGATTAGTGGGGTAATGAGACCAAACAATCATTCTACGTACGGAGATTTGCCTTACTCGATATTCAGGTAGATGAGCACTTGTTTCGAGCTCTCGCTCAGTTTTGGAACCCAGCATACAGTTGTTTTACCTTTGGGGGGTAGATTTAGTGCCTACTGTGGAGGAGTACACAGCCTTACTTCGGTGTCCTAGATTTCAGTGTGATAGGATTTATTCTCGAGCTACTTGTGTCCCAACCTTTGGTAAGAAGTTGATGACCATTACGGGGATGAGCGAGCAGTGGATCATGGCTAGAATTAAGGAAGAGGGTAAGAGTAAGTGCATTCCATGGAGAGCTTTGAAAGATCTGATCTAGACACATCCAGACGAGGCGAAGAGGGTAGACATTTTTGCCTTAAGCTTATCGGGATTGATGGTTTTCCCTAAGGCCTTGGGATATGTGGATGAGGCGACTACGGATCTCTTTCATTGACTTAGCAAACGGGTCACTTTTGTTCTTACGATTTTGGTGGAGACATTCAGGTCCTTGAATGCATGTAGGAGGGCCAGTGCAGGCAGGTTTGTTGGTTGTGCTCAGTTACTTTTAGCTTGGTTCTACAATCACTTCCGATTGATAGATAGGGTGGTTTGTCGGGTCTTCTTTGAGGATTACTCCCCGTTGAAGGACATAGTAGCTTCAACTAGGAGAGTTGATGTTCCCAAAAAAATTGGATAGCGCTACTTCAGAACCTCCAGTCAAAGGATGTGGAGTGGAGGGCTCCCTGGATGATTCCTGGTGAGATTATTTACCGATGATGTAGTTTTGATTGGGTCCCTTTTGTTAGGAATCTGGGGTGCCATTGGTTTTGCCCCTTTGCTCGTGTTGAGGCAACATGGATTGAGATAGTTCATACCAACAACTTGCGGTTGGTTCAGAGTGAGTTCGCGTATAGAGGAGCCGACTACAAGAGGAAGGTCACTGAGATCTCTAGTGCTTGGAACAAAACTTGTCGATTAAAGGGAGTAGCTATTAGCCCTGCTACGACTCCGGAGTATGTCGAGTGGAGAGGTAGAATGATTAATGATAACATCCCTAAGCCAAGCATGGAAGGAGCTCGACTGATGGAGGAATATTTACAAGTGACGCCCTCGGAGTTAGAAATTATGAAGCAAGAGTTTGAGAGAAAGAACTTGGAGCTCGAGAAGAGGATAGCAAAGCTTGAGGAAGAAAAGATATACATGAGCCTAGACGTTGACGTTCAAAAGATGGAGGTCGAGAAGGTAATGAAGGAAAAGAGAAAGATTGAGGAAGATCGAGATGATTTAAAGTACAAAAAGGCCCAGGTAACGTTGAAAAGGGTTGAATTAAGGAGATCTTCAGAGCAGTGGCAGCAAGAGATTCAAGAAGAAAGGGCCAAAGCCGAGTATTGGGAGAAGAAGTTTCAAGAGAAGCAGCCGCGTAATCAGACCCTAGAGAAGGAAAATCAAGGATTAAAAACTAAGGTGGCTGAGCTTGGACGATCTCTTCATTATCACCAAAGTCGTAACTCTGTAATCGAGTTAAAGGCAAGCTTGAATAAGATCGAGGAAATGAAGCACGATATTGGAAGGTTGGAAACAGCAATAAAGAACTGTGAGCTACGGATTGAGCAGCTTGAGGCAAGAGAAAAATAGTGGAAGGGAGAACTTCACCATCTTCAGAATCAAGTTGGAAATAGAGATTACCTTATTGGAGAAGCCATAATTCAAATCCGAGAGCTAGCTGAACACGTTTGAGACTTGGCCGTACGAGCTGACGTATTGAGTATGATGATTGAGTCATCGTCGGATGTAGGTCGAGAGTTAGCCCTTTTATTAGATAGAGTTAAAACTTTGGGCATTTGGGCGAAAGCATATTTGTAATCCATTTATATGTAAATATGTTCTTTTTCTAAATAAAGTTTTCTAAATGAGATTGAATCAAGATCGATACCTTTTGCATTCATTTGCATCTTATAGCATTTCATTGCATCATTTGCATTCAAAATTATAAAAAGACCCTAATTAGTTAAAGTTATTAAACGAGAAAGAAAAAGAAAGAGAGAGAAGAGGGTCACGGCTGAGTGAAAAAGAAGTTGAATGGGAATTAACAACGTTCCCTTACATATCCCTGACTTTTGTGTCAGGAGGGATAGCTTACCCGGAGAAGGGGGTGTTTGGAAATGAAAATCATCCCATCAATGTCATACATGAGGAAGGGACTGAACAAAGAAACCTTGAGGGCATTCACCCTTACGAACCGGGGAGTTCTTTAAACAATTGGATTGCAGAAGAACTTCCTATAATCTTTAGGAATTTTACGGAGTAATATTCAGAACACTCTGGTTGCTCTAAAGCCTAGGAGTAATGAGATTTCTTTTGAGAAGTGGGCTCATGTTCAGACATTTTTATTTTCAATAAAACATACTTTATCCGAGTAAATATTCTTTCATTCTGATTCTTTTGACCTTTGACATTCTTTATAAATTTTCATTTCATGTAAATAGTCATTCTTGAATTCATTTATTCCTTGTATATTCTTTTGTGTGCCTATCATAGATCCTAGATATCAATGACACGGGCAACGATACTACAGATTCAGAGTTCCTTTTGAGTGTGATATGTGTTTAGAGGAATCTCAATACTTTGAAGGTGACAGAAATTGTGACTTGTTTCTGAATTTGTTGAAAATGGTTTTTACCCCATGAAGTGGTGGTGGGAAATATAGCCTTAGAGGAAGGAAAGATTGCGAAATTGGAATTAGCTGAGGAGACAAAACAAGACCTTGTTGAGACTATTATGGGAATTCAAAAATATGGTCTAAAGATGCATGCAGGAGGATTTGCAATTACCAGGATAAACAAGAGCCTTGGGCACTGTTGGTTCACCATGGAAGGGGATCGCATCAGTTATACCATAAATGCCGAATTTAATGAGCCAAGACTTATAGGGCATGTATGTTATGGGCCCGTCAAAAGTTTCAAGTTGACAATGGTTCATCTTTGTGGTTGTCGACTGCTCCGTTAAGAGGGTAGAGATAGCTTCATATGCCAATATTACAAAGTCAATAGTCATCGAATTTCAAAAAAAAAAAATCATATCCAACTGCACAATGCCAAAAGTTTGTAGTCTTTTTCAAAGATAAGGCGCCATACCACAGTACAACAAAGGTTGCCAAAAGAAAAGAAAAAGAAGAAAAAATAAATTACAGAAGATGACCGAGACTGGTAAAGATTGGCATAAGAAACTACCGCTTACTCTCTATGCTTACGCTGGGGCAAACACCTTCAATTCCAGTTGTTTTAAAGGTTCTAGCTATCATCCTTGGAATGGGTGCATTGTTTGGCTCTCTTGAGCAGTCTGAAGTGCCGTCAATAGTTGTGATGGTTAGCTCCAGGCGTTGGCTATTGATTTCCAGGGGCATCAGGCCGTACACAGTCTTTGAAACTTAAAATGATAGATTCTTTCTTGAAAACCAGTTTCTGACAAAGTGGATGAGGGTATCATTAAGGAAGCTCTCTTATACTTTTATACAAGTTCAGGGAAGAGAAAGTCTGATCAAATCATTATTTTCAGGGATGGGGTTAGCGAGTCTCAATTCAATCAAGTTTTGATCAAATTATTGAGGCTTGCAAGTTCCTTGACAAGAAGTGGAACCCTAAAGATTGTGGTTATTGTGGCACGGAAAACCATCATACCAAATTTTTTCAGTAGGGATCTCTTGACAATATGCTACCTGGTACCGTCATTGACAACAAAGTATGCCATCCAAAGAACAATGATTTTTACCTTGGTACCCATGCTGGAATGATTGGAATCACGAGGCAGACCCACTATCATGTTCTCTTAGACCAGGCTGGGTTTTCGGCTGATGATCTGCAAGAGTTTGTTCATTGTCTATCCTATATGTATCAAAAGAGCACCACAGCCCTATTTGTTGTGGCTCCTATTTGCTACGCTCATTTGGCAGCTTCACAGTTGGGGGTAATTTATGAAGATTAGGGATGCTTCAGAAACATCATCGAGTCAGGGTGGGATGTATGCTCCTGGAGTAATCTCTGTACCTCAGCTTTCCAGGTTGAAGGATAAAGTCAGCAACTTCATTCTTGTCTGTTGAGAATCATTGAACCATCTTTTTGTAGGGTTTGACAAACAACGGCCGGAGATCACTGCTTTGGGGCAATCCCTTTCTCATGGGTTTATGAATCAAGATTTTTCCTCCAAGCTTTGATGGAGTCAAGAATTGAATACCTCTAGTAAACTTAACTTGAAAGTATTCATCCTAAGCAAATGTACCAAGAATGGATGACACAGACTTATGACAAAGAAGGTTCGTCCAAAAGAATTTCATAAAGGAAAGTTTGTGCTGAAAGAGATCCTTTCCATGCAAAAGGATGTCGAATTGGGAAGGGCCATATGTTGCGAAGAAGGATTTCTCTAGAGGTGCACTGATTTTGACAAGAAATAGATAGGAAGAATTTATCTGATCCAGTGAATTCAAACTCGGTCAAGGAGTACTTTGTCTGAAGGAGAAGGGAAGCCAAGGTGAAAACCCGCAAAGGGCACTTTGGGACTTCTATTTCAAAAAAAAAGGAAAAAAGAAAAGAAAAAGAGAAAATAATAATAATAAGAAAAAAGAGAAAAAAGAAAAAATAGAGAGGTCAAGGTGAAAACCCGCAAAGGGCGCCTTGTGACCAAAGGGGTTTTTGAGTTGAAAACCCGAAAGGGCAACTCAAATTTTGAAGAGCACACGGTAATCTTGCTATATCGGATTCAACGAGAAGTGAAATATGTTACATATCGAGGCATCAACAAACTACTTTGGATCTTTTAAACACATGTTGAACTCAAGAAAGTCTTCATGGAGCTGGCGTATAAACGCTCAAGCGGCGATATCTAGGGCATCTAACTTTTGTCCTGTTTGCTATCTTTAGATTCTCTTTCTTCTCAAAGATAGGCTTTCAGATTAATTTCTTTTGTATTTTTTTTGATAAATTCGTTCCAATCTAATTATTCTCAAGATTAAATTCATCTTCCATTATTCTTAGAATATGTTGCATTAAAATAATGATGGATGAACTAAATAATTTTCACAAATGAAGTTTTGCTCATTACTCTGGAAATTTCTAGATAATACAAGAAACTAAAACAGAACAATTGTTCGAAGAATTCACGTAAGTGAGGTTTGAAAGAACTCGAGGAAATTCTTTCTTTAGTCTCAAATGACGATTGGACAAATCAAACGATTCGATCCTGAGAGAGGATCATCTTACAGACATTTTTGGTGGGTCATAGCATTTGAAGAATGGTACAAACCCACAGGCTGAGTAAGAATGATATTTCGAGAGAAATAAGGATAAACTTCGACGAAAGAATGAATGGTGACGTCTGGAATAGGGGTCATGTTCATAAACATTTTGCATTATAACAGGTTTAATTAGGAGCATTTGATTCACTTCGATCATAGCATCCTAATCATTAGGCTTGAACTCATACACATTATACAAGTTATGTCCTTCAAGGGACAATGAAGATTGATGCGCCTTAACCCCCTAAGCAGTAGGGTAACAGGCTAAGACATTGTTGATTTGGTTTTCACGTGCTTACGATGAAGAAAATCTAAGATGATTTGGCATCTCTGTATTGTCAGAGAACAAATCGAAGTTTGGCGTCTCCATATTCGACGTAGAGCAGGCACATAGTAGATCTGGCCTTCAGATGTTTATACTGAAGCAAGATCCAAGATGGTTTGGCATCCTTGTGCTTACAAGAAACAAATCGAAGGCATAGCTGATTTGGCTTTCACGTGCTTACGATGAAGCAAATCTAAGATGATTTGGCATCTCTGTATTGTCAGAGAACAAATCGAAGTCTGGCATCTCCATTTCGACAGAGAGTAGATACATAGCAGATCTGACCTTTAGGTGTTCACGCTGAAGCAGATCCAAGATGATTTGGCATCTCTGTATTGTCAGAGAACAAATCAAAGAAACATATTTGGCATCTCCATATTCGACGGAGAGCAGATCGAAGACATAGCAGATCTGACCTTTGGATGTTTTCACATCGAAGCAGATCCAAGATGATTTGGCATTATTGTGTTTACAAGGAGCAAATTGAAGACATAGCAGATCTGACCTTCAGGTGTTCACGCTGAAGCAGATCCAAGATGATTTGGCATCTCTATATTGTCAGAGAACAAATTGAAGAAACAGATTTGGCATCTCCATATTCGACGGAGAGCAGATCGAAGACATAGCAGATCTAACCTTCGAATGTTTTCACATCGAAGTAGATCCAAGATGAGTTGGCATCCTTGCGTTTACAAGGAGCAGATTGAAGACATAGCAGATTTGGCTTTCACGTGTTTACACTGAAACAGATCTAAGATGATTTGGCATCTCTGTACTGCCAGAGAACAAATCGAAGAAATAGATTTGGCTCTCCATATTTGACGGAGAGCAGATCGAAGACATAGCAGATCTAACCTTCATTGAAGCAGATCCAAGATGATTTGGCATCTCTGTATTAGACGGGGAGCAGGTCGAAAATATAACAGATTGGACCTTCATTGAAGCAGATCCAAGATGATTTGGCATCTCTATATTAGACAGGGAGCAGATCGAAGACATAACAGATCTGACCTTCATGTGTTTACATTGAAGCAGATCCAAGATGACAGATTTGGCATCTTTGTATTAGACGGGGAGCAAATCGGAGATAACAGATTTGGCATCTCTGTATTAGACGGGGAGCAGATTGAAGAAGCAAATTTGGAGTCTCTGTATTAGACGGGGAGCAGATCGAAGATAATAGATTTGGCGTCTCTGTATTAGACGGAGAGCAGATCAAAGACAGCAGATATCGCCTTCCTGAGTTGCAGTGAAGTAGAATGAAATCGTCAAGAGGCCATTTAAAGAAGATCAAGGATCAAGAACTCAAGACTCGGCGAGCCCAGGCAAAATTGGTCCTTTTATAGTCTTTGCTCTATCCCTGTTACACAACAATGAGTAAAGAGGGGCAGCTGTAGACACTCAATTTTGCCCGGGCCCAGAAATAAGTCCAAAAACTCATTTTAGTATTTAAAATAATAAACCCCCAAAAAAAACGAAGTCCAAGTTCAGTCCAGAATTACAAATATAATTTGGCCCGATCGGAATGGCCTATTACTTGAAAAGATTTAAGGTCCATCTACAAGCTTGACTCATATGGAAATATAATCTTCAATGATATACAATCTTAGATATGATTATAATCTTAGATATGATATGCAATCTTAGATATGATACAATCTTAGATCTGATTGCAATCTTAGATATGATACAATCTTAGATATGATTTCAATCTTAGATATGATATGAAATCTTGAAGATATGATCTTGTAATCTTGGAGATTTAATTTGTAGATATCATTTAATCTTAACCGTTGATGTAATTGATCTGTACCGTTGGATTTAGGAAGGCTCAACTATAAATAGAGGCCTCTCCCTTCATTGTAAAATCACTTGAGTTTTGGGAAGCAATAAGAATTCTTGAGAGCATTCACTCAAATTTCTCTCCCTCTTGCGTTCTTACTTTCTGTGGTTTGTTCTTATTTTATTCTTCGTCTATCTTAGTTTTTCAACCTTTTGTTTTATTTTAATTTCTTCATTTTTCAAATATGTATATTTATTCCTATCTTTTATACATTTGATTATGTATTTTATATATTATAATATTTAACCTTTTTATATAGTTTATTTTCAAATATATATTTTCTATGCATGTATATATATATTATATTATCATTTCATGTATTTTGAACTATTGCATTATATTTTTATAATTTTTAAATGTTCTATTTATTCATTTTTTTAGTGTATGTCATTTATCTTATTTGTGCATAGTTTCATTTTTTTTATATGCTATGTTTAATTATTTCTTTTATGTGCTATTTTATGATATATATTGTTGTATAATTTTTGCATGTATTATGTTTTTCTTTTAGTTTACTCATGTTTTTATTTGTTTATTATCTTATATTTACCCTAGTATGATTTTTTTCATTAAACGTATGTTCATGTTATTTAGTTTTGTCTTAATGATATTATTTATGCTGGTATGGAAATGTTAGAATATTTTGTACATCTATGCTTCATGATGCATTAATATGTCATCCTAAAACGTCATTTAAAATAATATTCCAAGGTTTTTTTTTAAAATAAAAGGCAATGCTTGATGTTTGGAAACTTCGAGAAAGGTAGTGCCCTAATTTACTGGGTTGCGACTTTTCTCATTGAATTCGAATAGTCAAGCACCCTTCTAAGTGATTTTGAGTTTTTAAAACTTAAACAATTATTTCGAGATTTCAAAACATAGTGTCCTAACTTACTGGATATCGCGTTTTGTTGTTTCGAGATAGAAATTTTCAAAAGACGAGCTTAGTTTCGAAGGTTTTAAAATGTTGCGTCCTAACTTACTAGATGTGATGTTTTGACTCGTTTGAAATAAGTGAGCCTTAATTTTCAAAATTGAGACATTCTAATTAAAAGAGGTTTGCATCTTAAAACTTTCAAATTTCTGACATTAAAGACACTTGATAATCAATTAGGTACCAATTTTTGGGCGTTACGAGGGTGCTAACCCTTCTTCGTACGTAACCGACTCCCGAATCTGTTTTCTCGACTTTCGTAGACCAAAATTAATGTTTTAAAACAAAACATTTTATAAGGTGATCCAATCACACCTAAAAAGATTGGTGGCGACTCCCGTTTTCGTTTTTCTTAAAGTCGATTCCCATTTTCCAAAACCCGATTTAAAAATGGTCTCGACATTGGTTATGGAGAGAAGGAAGACTGATTCTGATCTGATCTGGCAATTTTACTACAACTTATTCGTACAGCGGTGTATTGCATTGTACTACATGTACGTCAGCTTCACTGCTTACCATTATCTAATCTGGCAGTTTTACTGCAACTTATTCGTACTATGGTTTACCGTACTGTACTGTATGTGCATCAGCTTCACTACGTACTATTGTCTGATCTAGCAATTTTACTACAACATATTCGTACAGCGGTTTACCGTACTATACCGTACATACGTCAGCTTTGCTGCGTACCATTATCTGGTCTGGGAATTTAAACTACAACAAGTCTATACAGTGGATTACCGCATTGCACTGTACTGCATATACGTTGGCCCTGCTGCGTATTAATATCTGATTAGCTTGGTCCACATACATGGTATGTAGGGTTGGATAGCCCTTTCGAGGTCCTATGTGGTGTGTTTGGTTGGATGAGCTTAAATAGCTCTTTTGAGCGGTGATCGGGGGACGGAGAGGTGTTTTGATTGGATGGGTGGTTTTTATTACTTGACTACATTTATACGCATCTGTTTGAGTGTTCTGGGTGTAATATTATTTGACTGTACTCTGTCTAGCTGAATAACACTTGTGACTGAGTGTCTGTGTGTGACTTGGTGTACTTGAGTTGTTACATTCTATTGGGACGCTGGTTCCAAGTTTACTTTCTGACTCTGTGTGTATCTATAAATCTGTTTTGTTATTGAATTGATTTCTGTAATTTTGTTATTAGTCACTTGTCGAACTCACACTGAGCTCATATAGCTCACCCCCTTTAGTGTTTTCTCCTTTCAGGTATATTTACGTGTTCTGAAGCTGGACTTGGTATGTGGAGGTCTCAGAAGTGTCACGTTGTTTTTAAAACTTGTTAATAAAGTGTTTTCTGTAAATCTGATTTTATGTAAATGATTTTGGACTGTAAGTTCTGTTATTAATAATGTAAGGTTTTTCGAGTTGTTAAACTAAAATTTCCCATGATCACTTCGATGATCAATGTGACTTTCGAAATTTGGTCTAAACTTATAGGCCGGGTTTTGGGGTGTTACCCTAGCTGTTCGGGACTTTATGTGACTCGCTAGTGAAGTATTTTGGCCTCCTTGATATTCTAGAGCATACATCCTCTTTTTCACTAGTTGGACAAATGATCCCGTAGGAATGATCAATTATGCGTCATATGAGGATGATTGAGTGACAACATGGATGAGCATAAGGAGTTTCCTGATAATGATCCTCCTCACCATGCAGACCCACCTCGTTCTCCCCCGCTGAGTCATCCTATGGCTGCTCGCGCTGTTACACTTAAGGATCTCTCTGAGCAGTTTGATCGCTTTTAGCAGTGATGCTTTGAGTGATTCAATAGCATTGATGCAACTTTGTATCAAATTCACCAGCATCTCCATATCTCTCCTCCTGATCATGCACTTCACAATCCTGATACATCTCACAATGACGATCACTGATTTATTTTCATTTTATTTGCTTTAGTTATTTTTATTTTCGGTTGTACTTTTATTTTTATTTGTGAGACTTCTTTATTTTATTTTTATTTTGAACTATGTTGTTTTTTTTTTTTTGATGGTTGTTTTTATTCAATTTTGTAATCTCTTTATCTTCTTATTTATTTTTGTTTATCTTCTCATTAGTTTGCTCAGAAATATGCACTTCATTTAGATTTTCCCACGATTTTGGTTTTCCTTATTCTACTGATTTCATCCAAATCCAGGGCTGTAACACCCCAAACCCGGCCTAGACGTTATGACCGGATCCGACGTGCCACATCAAAAACGTTAAAAACATTTTTCCATTCTAAGTTCAGAAAATCGTACTTGATGTTCAAAGGATTAATTCATTAAGAGTTTAAAGTGAATGGAAGCTGTGCACCAGGTAGGAAACCGGAAAAGAGGAGGTGAGTCCATCGGACTACTTAAGTACCAAGCTCTCTCGGATCCAATCCTAGACATGCACACCGCCATTGCCACACTCTAACATCGCGTATATTTTTGGGTTACCATTGTAATTATGTCTATTTTGGGGAAAAACATATTTAAATTTGGAAAACGTTATCATAGCAGAAGCCTTGTTCGTAATTGTGTTACTTTGAAATTAGTTCATGTTTTTGGAAAACGAACCCTAGATCTAGCCCATTTTGATAGTTAATATAATTTAAGATCATCATGATAAGTTATAAATCAAAACCCCAAAAAAATAATCATAAGCGGCCTTATTACATAACAAAACCCAAATCATCAAAGTAAAGAAAATTGAAGTCTAAATCACCAGAAGAAATCCATATTGCTGAACGTGTGGCCACTCCAAAATCCCTCGCAGCTCCAAGCCCACTATGGTTGGGGATTACCTGCATGGATGAAAATAGGGGATGAGTTTGGGGAAACTCAGTGTGTAAAATTAACCCAACCATAGCCCATATCAGTTCAAACCACATAAACAGAATAAATTGGCCTTAGCCTGAATGTAATCTGAGCATTAAGCCCATAGGCCCATAACAGATCAGATCAGATATTTCATGTATATGCAAAACCCAACCCATATCCAACCACATGCACCCCCATACCAACCTTTCACCATGTGGGGAGACTACTCGACCCACCCAACCGCTACACGCCACAGAAATATGCAGCATAGCTGCCAGAACAGATAATGTGACAGAGTCACCAGATACAAATAATCGTGGCAGAACCACCAAAACAGATATATGTGGCAGCGCCACCAGATCAAATAATTGTGGCATAGCCACCGGGCGCTTTCCTTCATAATATAACCCATGTCCCCGCAACAAATATTCATTCATGGCATACATCATACGATTTTAAATCAACATGCTTTTCGGACAAAATTAACCCTAGGGGCATATTGGTCATTTACACCTAGGGGTATCATGGTAATTTTCCATACATAAGGGTATTGTAGTAATTTAGCTACCTTTAGGGTATTCATGCATATCCTATCCATTTACGTACTATCAAAATACTTACCGCGCATACTTACCAAATTGAGCCCGTTGGCCCATGAACTCGATTTTTGGCCCATTAAGCCCAAATTATCAAAGTGCACGAAATCGCACGTACTGCAGTTTATTACCTTTAGAATACCAAACATATAAACCCAACTATCTTACGAGCATTCGCACACTCGCAAATTACCAAAATACCAACTTTCCGGCATTTTGGCTTTTCGGCTTTTGCCGATCTAGTCTATGAGAGGGTGTCAGTTACACACCTGTTTTATGACGATTCATTGACGAGATCCACGCACGAACTGCCTACAATTATAATACTACCATGTTAATCTTACTACCAAAACGAACTACACATTAACTTCTTACCATATTCGGCCAACAACACCCTAGGCCTTAGCATTCCTACCTTTGCCGAAAATAGCGTCTCGATCTAGATCCGTTCGCTCCACTTGTCCAAGCCCTTGATCAACAGCCTCTTAATCACACTATTACCAAAATAATACTATTATCACAACCCCTTAGGGCTACAAGTCCAAAAAATGACAACCTCCCTAACCTTTTAGGGATTCCGGCTTTTCTTAAAATATGAAAGATAGACTAAGTTGGAAAGACTTACCACCGATTCTTTCAGTCAACGTTCCCCCTTAGTTCCTACTTGATTCTGATGCAGTTCTAAGCCCTCAAAAGATAACAAAAGCCGAGCCTTCAGTGATCTCAGTATTCGGCTATGTCCCTAGGATAGTGTGGGAGTTTCGGCTTTTTGCAAAAGTGTTGAGAAAGATAAAATATGAGGCTTTTTACTTGTGGTATTGTCGACAGAAACTTGGGGTTTAAAGGTTGAGAGAATCGGCCAAAGATGATGAGAAAAATAAGAGATTTGGCTAGGGAAAAATTGGTACAAAAGGAGTCAAGTTTTCGGGATTTCGGGATTTGAGGCAATCGGCTATAGTATTAAAAATAATGGAAGGAAGGTGGTATAGAGTAGGGTGGTTGAAGGATTTGGCTATGGGGAAAAGAAGAAGAAAAGAATAAGTGGATGGAGAAAGAGAAAAAGAAAAGAACAGGAGAATAGTCAGGAAACGGCACCACTTACCACTAATGCCGAATTTATACTAGCACTAACCCTAGCCGAAATTTTCCCCCCTTAAGCATCCCTTGGCTGGCCAACTCTTGCTCCTCAAGAGTCCACCATTCGGACAACACAGTTCACCCTAATCAGCTCCTAAATCCTCTCCCTGATTAGCTCCTAAATCCTCTCCCTTATCAGCTCCTAAATCTTCTCCTGATAGACTTTCACTTCAGTTCCACTGCTTAACTTTTCTGTACATAAAAATTAATATCATTAATTTGCTTACCTTGTGACTCGAACCTTAGCCCTCCTTGGTCATCCACACGCCACCTCTAAAGCCCCTAAGTAGCGTCACATGCCATCTTACCACAGGCTTCCTTGTGTCCTCTTTTACCCAGTTAATACTTAAAAGCCCAGTTAACCAGAACCCCTTTTTTCCCTATGGATTAAAATCACCTAAAATTACTGGATTTTAACCTAAGCTTGGGCCTTCTAGAGGCCCTCTATCATAATTAAACCTTCATCAAGCAGACAGAACACAAAATTTTAAATTTTACCAATCATTCACAGAATTCCCGAAAATTGGGGCGTTACAAGGGCAGTTTCAATTATCTCCCTCTCTTTTGATATTGTGCTTATTTGATGCTTATATATGTTTTCACATTGAGGAGAATGTACATCTTAAGTGTGGGGAGGTTGTTTGTATATTTGTGATAAAATCTCTAAATTATTTGTTGTGTTTAAGTAATTTTCTCATACCTTCCATTAGAGTGATTTTTTTATTTGGAATTTTTATTGATGTTGTATTGGATTTATTTATCTATATTTGTGCACTGATTGATATATACTTTAAGTCACGAGAGAGTTAAGTATGATAAGTTGTTTTCAAAAATTATTATTTTAGGTTGTCTCCCTGAATTGAAGTATTATCTTGAAATTTTAAATTTGCAAGTTTTTCATCAAAATCATAATTTTTTGTGAGCTTTTGAGCCTATAGAGCATATATTCTATTTCTTACTCATTTTATTTCTAGTTGAGAATATGTCAACTTGATTTATTATTCTAGAACTTGCTTTGATTATGCTTGTTGATACCACATTATTGATTTGATATACTAAGATGATAGAGGCACTTAGGATTTAACCCATTTAACTTGTAAAAAGCTTACCTATTGAATTAACACCTAGAAAACCCCTTTGATCCTAACACATTTTTTGTCTAAATCGTTTTTATTAACCCATAACTTGTATGTATGTTGTAAAATTATCCTTATTATTGACTCCCTTTTTGCCGAGATTTGATTTGGTTAGTTGCCTAACTCTGTTTCATTTTTTGAATTGTTAAATTTTATTTTTGTTCTAAAAAAAAGAGAAAAAAAGAAAAAGAAAATATACATTTGATTGAGCTTGAATCGTTAGTTGCATATTCTGTCGAAAAGCTCGTTTTTATTCTTGATTAGTCTTGTTAATGTAAATTATGTTAATTCAACAACTGATTGTTTTTCTAGTTTGGTAATTTATCAACTCAATCTCGATTATGACTAAATTTTCTGACCTTTTTCATATCCTTAACCTAAGCCCTGTTACAACCCTTTAAAGACCTCTTGATTAGTGTGTCATCTCATTCTATAGTGATGGAGATTTGATTTTTAAGCAAGCCTATGGTAATGACATTTCTTGTTCAACTATTGAGTGCATATTACTTGAGCCTTAAACACTTTGAGTGCTTTGAGTGAATCTTTAGTGAGAATTTCAATTCTTACTAAGTTTGAATTTAAGGTCATTATTTAGATAAGGGGAGACACCTATGCTTTTGTGCTTTAAAAATTTTTGCTTCGACAACTTGAATCTTTAGTGTCCATTTGGTTGAATTTCTAATGCATGATTGTTTGCAAATTATCTTGAAACATTATTGATGAAAAATGACAAATTGAGAAAAGTTAACTTGAAGGTGAGTTGAAGATTTTGCTTAAGGACAAGCAAACGCTTAAGTGTGGGGATATTTGATAAGTGATAAAAGTAACATGTTTTAATTCCGTTCTTAATGCATTTTTGGATTACTATTCGATGTAAAATGGTGAATTTTATGCTCTTAATCATTTAAATCCATGTTTCTATACTTGGGAGAGCATTTTGGAGAAAAAGGATGAAAAATGAGTGAAAATGGAAAATTGGAACAAGTTTTAGAAGCCACACGGGTGGACACACAGCCGTATGAGCCATAAAGGCTGCCACACGACCATCTGCCAGGCCATGTGGATTTTGCGAATTGCACTCCAAACACATAAAAAAACATAATTTTTAGGGTTTTCTAGCATTCTAAGACTTATATATGACAAAGATAAGAAGAGGGGAGTAAGTCGTCAGAGAATATTGAAGAAAACAACTCGAAAAACACCATTGGAGCCGAATCTGAAGCAGATTTCCATCAAGATTGAAGAGTTTTGATATGAATGAAATTTTGTAGCCTGGTTTTTACATGTTTGTGAACCATTAAGTCCGGTAATGCCTCGTACCCTGTTTTGGCGTCGGACACGGGTAAGGGATGTTACACAATACGTCTGATAATAGTTTAAGTGACCCATATATGAAATAAATCAATGTTCCAATTACCTTCTTAAGTTACCATATCTTTAAGTCGGCAATCCACGTCCAAATTCCAATGCGAAGGTATTCGATCTATTAAAGGTCCAATTTATGGTATCCAAGGATCTAGCCAACATCAGATACATTTACCATCCCCAACAACCGTATTAGGTTGTCTCTAAAGAAAGGCCATATCTTCAACAACCCTTTCGAAAGAAAAGAACCATTGTTTGTCATAATGCTTTTAGGAAAATTGTCCTTTAACCCATACTTTGATCGAAGAACTTTCACCCATAAAGCGTTGATGTTCATGACCAGATTAAACCCCAATGTAACACCCCTTACCCGTACCCAAGATCAAGACAAGGTACAAGGCGTTACCAAACATATACTCTGACACTTTCGAAAAGTACGGGTTATAAAATTCATTCTAATTTAAAACTGACCAAACGACATCATATTGTCCCGACTATGGACCCACAAGGTCCAAGACATGCATTAAAAGCAATCCGGGACTAAATCGAGAACTATAGAAAATTTTAGTAAAAATTCCTAGGGTTATACCTCACACGCCCGTGTGCTTGGAGACATGCCCGTGCGTCCAACCCATGTTGAATTATTTGGATTTATTTTCCATTTCGAACCTACAGGGGATTTCACACGGCCAAACACATACCTGTGTCCGTAGCCCATGTCCCTCACACGTCCTAGACACGCCTGTGTCATCGCCCGTGTCAAAAAACCCGTACATTCTGTTTATGATGTCATCATTCATTTTGAGGCACACGGCCAAGGCATACGCCCGTGGTCGAGGTCGTGTCCTCCGCACGGTCGAGACACACAACCATGTCTCTACTTGTGTGTTTACTACCATGCAAACTGACTTAAAATTTTAGGTGCAGGGGACACACGGCCAAGCAACACGCCGATGGGGCTGACCATGTGTCACACACGGTCTAGACACATGCTCGTGTGTCTACCTGTGCGGACCTTATTAGGGCTATTTTCCAAGCCTTTGGTCACCTTCTAACATCCATAAGCACTTATAGACTTTCATGGTCTTTAACATGGCCTAAATATATTCTTTAACAATCTTGACATAACCCATTACATGTTAACCACATCTCATCGGTTTAGTACATGCTAAATTATCATTTTCGTATTAGTGATTTACATAGCACATTTTACATTATACACTTAGGCCATATTATAACCATATACCATTATATGCTATGTCCACTCTCAAATTATTAAGTCCCATTTCAAGCATCCATCCATGATAAACCTCATCATCATATCTCATGAAACATTTAAACATAAACATGCATCATTAGTAGGTTTATAACCTACATCAATATGAGACTTATCTCATGGCCATATACAAAAGAATAAGTATACCATTTAAGCCCTTACAATGGCTAGCCAAATGACACATATAACAAAATAATCAGAAATCCTATACATGCCATTAAACAAAATAAAAGTATCCATGTACCAAAGCGAGACAAGTCGATAGTGTGTTGATTCTCCAACCGTCTTCCAATCTTCACGAGTCCACGAGCTCTGTAAGACAAGGAAAAGAGAAGGGGGTAAGCATTTATATGCTTAGTAAGTCCGGATAACTAGAAAGTAAACTTACCGATTAATTAGCATATAGCCATATTTAAGCAATAATTCCAACAAGCATGAAATAGTTTCCCTATCACATGCACTCAATCATCAAGTTAGTCTCATAACAATACATCATATCATTAGTCTTAGATGAGCTCATCAATTCAATATTTTCATTCTTCATTTCATCATGTTAATCCCGTTGAATTTCTCGAAAATCTCGATGGATAGTCCAATTATTGTCAAGTCATACAAGTGATCATCTCAAGTACGCGGTCCCGTGAACCTTATATCATACGGCGGGATTACTAGTCCAGGCTAAATTTCCCGTAATATTAACTCATAGAGCAATGTCGGGATTACCAATCTAGACTAAATCCCTTTCAACGACAATTTCTCTCATAAGCTCGAATCTGAATTGCCAGTCCAGGCTAAATTCAATCTTCAATCGGATTACCCGTCCGGGCTAAATCCTTAATGCAACCATATTCTTCGGGAGGCTCGATCACTCAACGAACATCCGTTTGGGCTAGATCCTTTCTATTTTGAGATCATCGGATTACCTGTCCGGGCTAAATCCTTTTCTGCAACACATGCAGGATCTCATGTCATGGAAGTCATAATTTATCCATCGGATTTCCCTTTTTATTTTTAGCCGGGACATTTATAATCCTTCATTTACACTAGTATATTTCATGGATTATCTTGTAATGAATATCTAGATTTTCATACATTCAAGGACATTCATATTTAAGTATATTAATAGTTTACTTCGGGTTATATGAACTTACCTGGTAATGGCTTCAGTTTCATATTCTGGTTATTCTGAAACCTTTCGTTTACCACGGTCGACCTCCGAAATTGATTCCTCGAGGTCTATATCAATAAAATTAGATTATTAATACATCACATTATTCGGTTCAGGCCTAAAACTCACCTCGGGCAAAATAACCATTTTGCCCTTAACCTTTCACAATATTTATAATTTTGTCCTAAGTCTCATATAATGAAATGCATGTAATTCCTTGGCTACCCAAGCTTAGCCGAATATTATCCACACTTATAGCATCCTATGTTTGTCCTTCATTCCATATTTTCCTACCCATTTCCACAACTTTTACAATTTAGTCTTTTAAGCCATTTCTATGAAAAACTACTTAGTAAAAGTTGTTCACCATTCTTTAACCTCTCATATTCCTCCATAAATCATCAAAACACAAACATCTCATGCATGGGTAAATTTTTTAACATGAACCCTAGCTTGAAATATGGGTAGAAATAGAGAGAGCATGTTACGAGGATCTTAAAAATACGCAGAACATTAAAAACGGGGTTAGGGAGCTCTTACTATTGAGCTTGAAAATGTTGAAAATCCTAGCTATGAAGACCCTTAAAATTTCGACAGCATAGAAAAGGAAATGAGCTGATTTTAGCTTGATTTTCCCCTTTTTATTTAGTTTATTACCAAATAACCAAGATGCCCTTCTTTACTAAACTTCCAAAATTTTTCATGCTTGTCTATTTTTGTCCAAAATCTTAGAAATTGGAAAATTTACTCTTTAAGGACCTCTAATAACATTCCAAAGCAATTTCATACAAGTTGCTTCTAGAATCTAAGTTTTGCAATTTATTCAATTTGGTCCTTAATTTTTAATTGGACACCTTACACATAGAATTTCTTCATGAAACTTTAACACATGTTTATTTTCATATCCTAGACCTTATAATGATCATAAAATAATTATTTTAACGTCTAATTTGTGGTCCCAAAACCACTATTTCGACTAGGCCCAAATTTGGGATGTTACATTTCTCTAGTAAACAGGTTCGGATATTGGCTTCTCATGGTTTCTTTGGCCTCCCATGTAGCTTCATCCACTCCATGTCTATGCTATAAAACTTTCACCAAGGTTATATTCTTGTTCCTCAATTGTTTGACTTCTCGAGCCAAAATCTTAATCGGTTCTTCACCATAGGTCATATTCGGTCTAATCTCAATTTCCATCAGTGAAATCACATGAGAGGGGTCTGATCTTTATCTATGCAACTTGGACACATGGAATACATCATGAATCTTCTCCAATTCGGGTGGCAGTGCTAAACAGTATTCTAATGGTCTAATTCTTTCAGTAACCTCATATGGCCCAATAAACCGTAGACTCAATTTGCCTTTCCGGCCAAATCTCAATACCTTTTTCCATGGAGACACTTTCAAGAACACTTTATCTCCAACTTGAAACTTAGTTTCTTTTCTTTTCAAATTAACATATGACTTTTACCTATCCAGTGTCGCTTTCAATCAATCCCGTATCATTTTAACCTTTTCTTCAGTTTCCTTGACCAAATCAATCCCATGAATCTAACTTTCCTTAAGCCCTGTTCAATACAGAGGAGTTTGGCATTTTCTACCAAACAAGGCCTCATAAGGTGCCATTTCCAAACTTGCCTGAAAACTATTATTGTAGGCGAACTCCACCAAGGGTAAGTATTTTTCCCAACTACCCTGAAATTCAAGGACGCAACACCATAACATGTCTTCAAGAATCTGAATCGTCCGCTAAGACTGCCCATTAGCCTGCAGGTGAAAAGCCGTACTAAAATTCAACTTTGTGCCCAAGGCTTCTTGCAGCTTCTTCCAAAACCTCGAAGTGAATCTCGGGTCCCTATCTGACATAATTGATAATGGTACCCCATGTAATCTCACAATCTCAGATACATACAAGCCGGCCAATTTGTCAAGTGAGTAGTCAGTTCGTACTGGAATAAAGTGAGCTGACTTCGTTAGCCTATCAACCACAACCCAAACATCATCTTTCTTTTTCGGGTTTAACGGTAATCCCGTCACGAAATCTATAGTAATCCTATCCCACTTCCACTCGAGGACCATCACAGGCTGTAACAAACCTGAAGGTACTTGATGTTCAGCCTTGACTTGCTGACATATCAAGCATTTCGATACAAATTCGGAGATGTCTCTTTTCATGCCATTCCACCAGTACATTTTCTTTAAATCATCGTACATCTTGGTACTTCCCAGATGAATAGACAAATGGCTATCATGTGCCTTTAGCAAATTTTCTGAATAAGCTCGTCGTCTCTTGGTACATAGATCCTATCTCTAAACATCAAGCAATCGTACGGACCAACCCGAAAATCTAATTCGGTGCCTAACTCGTATTGAGTTCTCTTGGCTTGTAAATCACTATCATTGATTTGAGTTGCACATATTTCTTGTAGAAACATTGGTTTGGCTCTTGACTCTGCCAAAATTGAACCATCATCTAACAAGGCCAACTACGTGTTCAGGGCCCTCAAAGCGAATAAGGATTTTTTGCTTAGTGCATCTACGACCACATTCGCCTTTCCCAGGTGGTAGTCAATGATCAGTTCATAATCTTTAATCAACTCTAACCATTTCCGTTGTCTCAGATTCAATTCTTTTTGAGTCATCAAATATTTCAAACTCTTGTGATCAGTGAATACACTGCATGTCTCACCATACAAATGGTGTCTCCAAATCTTCAGGGCAAATACAATGGCTGCTAGCTCCAATTTGGATAGTTTTTCTCATGTGGTTTCAATTGCCTCGAAGCATAGGCTATCACTTTACCTTCCTGCATCAGTACGCAGCCCAGTCCATTCAAAGACACATCACTATAAACCATAAATTCCTTTTCTAACTCAGGTTGTACTAGTATTGGAGCTTTGGTCAGTAATGTCTTCAATCTCTCGAAACTCTGCTGATACTTCTCTGACCATTCGAACTTAATGTCTTTTTGCAACAACCCTGTAAAAGGAGTTGCGATCATCAAAAATCCTTTCACAATGCGTCGATAGTAACCGGCTAAGCCCAAGAAGCTTCTAACCTTGGTTACGTTCTTCGACGGCTTCCACTCAACAATAATAGAAATCTTATTTGGATCAACTCGGATGCCATCACTCGACACAATGTGACCGAGGAATCTGACCTCTTGAAGCCAAAATTCGCTTTTGCTAAACTTAGCATACAATTTCTTATCTCGCAAAGCCTGTAAAACTGTTCTCAAATGTTCCGCATGCTCAATCTCATTACAGGAATGGATCAAAATATCGTCAACGATTACCACAATAAATTTCTTCAAGTATGGTCGAAAAACGTGATTCATTAAGTCCATAAACATAACTGGGGCATTTGTTAAACCAAAAGGCATAACAAGGAACTCGTAATGACCATACCTCGTCCTGAAAGTAGTCTTAGGTGCGTCTGACTCTTTAACTCGTAACTGGTAGTAGCCAGATCTCAAGTCTATCTTAGAAAACACAGTGGCTCCCCTCAATTGATCAAACAAGTCATTGATCCTAGGCAACGGATACTTGTTCTTGATGGTTACCTTGTTAAGTTGTTGGTAGTCTATACATAGCCTCCTTGAGCCATCTTTCTTCTTTACAAATAATACTAGAGCACCCCAAGATGAAAAGCTCGGTCTTGCAAAACCCTTATCGGTCAGTTCTTGTAACTGTGCTTTTAACTTCCTCAGCTTGGTTGGTGCCATCCTATACGGAGCAATAGAAATAGGAGCTGTTCTAGGCACCAGTTCAATACCAAAATCTACATCTCTAACGGGAGGTAATTCGGGTAGCTCTTCTGGAAACACATCCGAATACTCGCATACTATCAGTACTAATTCCAATTTCAACTCAGATTATTTAGTATTTAACACAAAAGCAAGGTAGGCTTCATATCATTTTCTCATATACCTTTGAGCCATCATTGAGGTAATCACAACTAGCGGAGTATCCAACTCGCTTGAATCAATCCAGAGAATCTCATCATCTGAGCATTTCAATTCAATATACTTGCTACCACAATTTACAATCACATCATGCACAGCTAACCAATCTATGCCAAGTATTACATCAAACTCATCAAATGGCAATAACATAAGGTTAGCCAGAAAACAATGACTTTGAATTGTCAAGAGGCAATTCTTATAGACTTTATCAACTAGGACTGACTTGCCTAGAGGTTTTGACACTTTAATCACAAATTTCGTAGGCTCTACAGACATATCCATGCTAGACACCAATTTCATGCAAATGTACGAATGGGTTGATCCTGGATCAATTAAGGTAATGACACGAGTATTATAAATAGAAAATGTACCAGTGATGACATCGGGAGCAAAGGCTTCCTCTCAAGCTCGTATTGCATAAGTCCTTGCTAGGACTCGAGGTTCTGATTTCGCAATAGTATCCTTGGCAACAGTTCGACTGCCACTTGCACTTCCTGCATGTCTTGGAGGTCTACCTCAAGAAATAAGAGCATTCGGCTTCGGAGCTATTTCACCCTCTTTATTAGCTCGCTCCGGGTAGTATCTGAGAAAATGGTCAAAAGACCCACATTTGAAATAAGCACCACTCTTCATTTGGCACTCTCCGAAGTGAAATTTGTTGCAGCTTTTACACTTTGGCTTTTGATCATCTATGCTTCCCACAGTAGTTACCATAGGAGAAGAAGACTTCGGGTTATGTCACTTGGAGCCTCTTGTTCTACTCGAATATCCTACTGATGACGTGGAGCATTCTTGATGACTCCTCGATTTCTTTGTGGGGAAGGAGTGTACTCTGCCGCTAGACCTCTTACTCGAAACTCGAGCTTCTCTCTTAGCTTACTTTCTTTTATTATTTAACTCTTCGGCCTTCTTGGCCCAGTCAGCTAATGCGGCAAATTTTCGTATCTCAAGGATCCCGATCAGTAATTTAATTTCCTCATTCAAACCTTCCTCAAAGCGCTTACACATTTCTATCTCTGATTGGACCCACCCCGTTGTATACTGACTTAACCTCACGAATTCCCTTTCGTACCACAGTCTTATTTCCTTGTCTGAGTTCTAGGAACTACTTTCGCTTCGAGTCTAAAAACCTTTAACTAATGTATTTCTTTTTAAACTCAGCTTGGAAGAACTCCCATGTAATGTCTTCCTTCGGTACCACTGAGGATACTGTCTTCTACCAATGGTATGTTGTATCTCTTAAAAAAGATACAACACACTTCAAGCATTCCTTGGGTGTACATGACAATTCGTCCAAAACTCGCATAGTGTTCTCGAGCCAGAACTCAGCTCGTTCAGCATCATCATTAACCTTAGCTCTAAACTCTTCAGCCCCATATTTTTTGAGTTTATCCACTAGGGCCTTACCAATTCTTGCGGGCACCATACCTTGTGGCATGTCTCCCTCAGGTCGAGCAGGGGCGGAGGAGGTCGTGGTGTAATGAGGTAGTTTCTCAAGAAATCCCTAAACCATTCATCCGTCATCTCAAAGAAGGTAGCTCTTGCCTCTTCCCGGCCTTTAGATATAGGTCGTCTACTACTACTAGCAGTAGCTCGCTGAACGGAAGCTGGAGCATGGCTCTTTGCTCCATTGGACTCATCTTGAGCTTGATTGGAAGATATTTTACTATATTCAAATACAATTAAAAATGGTTAGGAGATGTCACACTATCATAACTTGTATAATGGCATGTATAGCTATACTCAATGCAGGCTACGTTAGTCCGAGAATCGACTAAATTGTAGCTCTGATACCACTAAATGTAACACCCCTTACACGTACCCAAGATCGAGATAAGGTACGAGGCATTACCAGACATATACTCGGACACTTTCGGAAAGTACGGGTTATAAAATTTCATTCTAATTTAAAACTGACCAAACAACATCATAGTGTCCCGACTATAGACCCACAAGGTCCAAGACATACATTAAAAGCAATATGGGAGTAAACCAAGAACTATAGAAAATTTTAGTAAAAATTCCTAGGGTTATACCTCACACGACCGTGTGGAGGCAAAACACTCGCCCGTGTGCTTCGGGACACGCCCATTTGTCCCACCCGTGTTGAATTATTTGGATTTATTTTCCATTTCGAACCTATAGGGGTTTTTACACGGCCAACCACACGCCCGTGTCCCTGTCCCGTGCCATCACACGGCCTAGACACACCTATGTCATCACCCGTTTCCAAAAACCCAGACATTCTATTTATGATGTCATTATTCATTTTGAGGCACACGGCCAAGGCATACGCCCGTGGTTGAGGTCGTGCCCTCCGCATGGTCAAGACACATAGTCGTGTCTCTACCCGTGTGTTTACTACCATGCAAACTGACCTAAAATTTTAGGTGCAGGGGACACACGGCCAGGCAACACGCCCATGGGGCTGACCGTGTGTCACACACGTTCTAGACACATGCTCGTGTGTGTACCCGTGTGGACCTTTTTAGGGCTATTTTCCAAGACTTTGGTCACCCTCTAATGTCTATAAACACTTATAGATTTCAATGGCCTTTAACATGGCCTAATTATATTCTTTAACAATCTTGACATAACCCATTGCATGTTATCCACATCCCATCAGTTTAGTACATGCTAAATTATCCTTTTCGTATTAGTGATTAACATAGTACATTTTACATTAGACACTTAGGCCATATTATAACCATATACCATTATATGCTTTGTTCACTCTTAAATTATTAAGTCCCATTTCAAGCATCCTTTCATGATAAACCTCATCATCATATCTCATGAAACATTTAAACATAAACATGCATCATTAGTAGGTTTATAACCTACATCAATATGAGCCATATCTCATGGCCATATACAAAAGAATAAGTATACCTTTTAAGCCCTTACAATGGCTAGTCAAATGACACATATAACAAAATAATCAGAAATCATATACATGCCATTAAACAAAATAAAAGTATCCATATACCAAAGCGGGACAAGTCAATAGTGTGTTGATTCTCCAACCATCTTCCAATCTTCACGAGTCCACGAGCTCTGTAAGACAAGGAAAAGAGAAGGGGTTAAGCATTTATATGCTTAGTAAGTTCGGATAATTGGAAAGTAAACTTACCGGTTAATTAGCATACAACCATATTTAAGCAATAATTCTAACAAGCATGAAATAGTTTCCCTATCACATGCACTCAATCATCAAGTTAGTCTCATAACAATACATCATATCATTAGTCTTAGATGAGCTCATCAATTCAATATTTCCATTCGTTATTTCATCATGTTAATCCCGTTGAATTTCTTGGAAATCTCGATGGATATCCAATTACTGTCAAGTCATACAAGTGATCATCTCAAGTACGCGCTCCCTTGAACCTTATATCTTACGGCGGGATTACCAGTCCAGGCTAAATTCCTCATAGTATTAACTCATAGAGCAATGTCAGGATTACCAGTCCAGGCTAAATCCCTTTCAACAACAATTGCTCTTATAAGCTCGAATCTGAATTGCCAGTCTTGAATAAATTCAGTCCTCAATCGGCTTACCCGTCTAAGCTAAATCTTTAATGCAACCATATTCTTCGGGAGGCTCGATCACTCAACGAACACCTGTCTGGGCTAGATCCTTTTTATTTTGAGATCATCGGATTACCCGTCTAGGCTAAATCCTTTTCTGTAACACATGCAGGATCTCATGTCATGGAAGTCATAATTTATCCATCAAATTTCCCTTTTTATTTTCAGTCGAAACATTTATCATCTTTCATTTACACTAGTATATTTCATGGATTATCTTGTAATGAATATCTAGATTTTCATACATTCAAGGACATTCATATTTAAGTATATTAATAGTTTACTTCGGGTTATATGAACTTACCTGGTAATGGCTTCAGTTTCGTATTCCGGTTATTCTGAAACCTTTCGTTTACCACGGTCGACCTCCGAAATTGATTCCTCGAGGTCTATATCAATAAAATTAGATTATTAATACATCACATTATTCAGTTTAGGCCTAAGACTCACCCTGTACGAAATGACCATTTTGCCCCTAACCTTTCACATTATTTATAATTTTTTCCTAAGTCTCGTATAATGAAATGCATGTAATTCCTTGGCTACCCAAGCTTAGCCGAATATTATTCACACTTATAGCAGCCTATGTTTTTCCTTCATTCCATATTTTCCTACCCATTTCCATAACTTTTACAATTTAGTCCTTTAAGCCATTTCCATGAAAAACTACTTAGTAAAAGTTATTCACCATTCTTTAAACTCTCATATTCCTCCATAAATCATCAAAATACAAACATCTCATGCATGGGTAAATTTTTTAACATGAACCCTAGCTTGAAATATGGGTAGAAATAGAGAGAGCATGTTACGAGGATCTCAAAAATACGAAGAACATTAAAAACGGGGCTAGGGAGCTCTTACTATTGAGCTTGAAAATGTTGAAAACCCTAGCTATGGAGACCTTTAGAATTTCAGCAGCATGGAGAAGGAAATGAGCTAATTTTAGCTTGATTTTCCCCGTTTTATTTAGTTTATTACCAAATGACCAAAATGCCCTTCCTTACTAAACTTCCAAATTTTTCATGCATTTCCATTTTTGTCCAAAAATGTAGAAATTGAAAATTTTACTCTTTAAGAATCTCTAGTTGACATTCCAAAGCAATTTCATACAAATTGCTTCTAGAATCTAAGTTTTCCAATTTATTCAATTCGGTCCTTAATTTCCTATTGGACACCTTACACATAGAATTTCTTCATGAAAATTTAACACATGCTTATTTTCATATCATAGACCTCATAATGATCATGAAATAATTATTTTAACGTCAGATTTGTGGTCCCGAAACCACTATTCCAACTAGACTAAAATTTAGGGTGTTACACCCAACTTCATAAGAAAGGAAACATTTTAGTCTTCCAATCTTCTCAAACCAAGACTGCCACAAGAGTGCAGTTGACATACTAATTTTCTATTAGTAAGAGCCAACTTTCTCTTCCCATTTAAAGTCGGTCTCCTCGCAAATCTCTTAAGTGGATTGAGGGTGTGAAAAGTGTCACATTAATTTATATAAATAATTTTTTTTGTCTACACTCTATAGTACACTTGTTAAACACTCAATTTGCTTGTGGGGTCTAAAAAACTCCATTAGTAGTGTATGTAATAATTTTCCTAACTTTGCTATTTTAGGTTTGGTTATATTTTTCGGTAAACAACACCTAAGGTCAGTAAATTATTAGTAAGTTTGCGTTAATGGCTATTAAACTATTTGAAAGTTTTTATTTAAGTCACTGAACTATTTGGAAGTTTTTATTTAACTCTCGTGGCTATTAAGTGTTTTTTTGAAGTCCAAGTAGTGAGCTTATAATAGCCTGATTTAGACCCTAATCGGAACAGTGATTTCGGGACCACGAATTTGAGTTAGAAAAATATTTTAAAATTATTTTTTGTATTTATTTTGTATGAATTTATATCTGTGAAATTTTCGTGATTTAATTTTGTCGTTTGAGTGTCCAATTAAATAAAATGACTTAATCGCGTAAATTAAAAATTCGGTAGTTTAATGTATAAGGGCCAAAATGCTATTGGCTTTTAAAATGGAAGCCTTTATGTTGCAATTAGCCCATAAATTATTAAGTGGACAGTAATAGGTTTATATTTTAAGGTTTTGATATAAATTAATTAAGGTTACTTTAGTAAACTAATATTATAAACTATTATAATATAACATATATCATAAAAATAAAATAATAAGCCAAGTTCATATTATGTTCTTTTGACCGAAACCAAAATAAGAAAGAAAAAAAGAAAACAAAACCTAGTTCGGCCATAGTCAAGCTGAATCAAGGTATGTAGCTAGTTCGTCTTTGATAATTTTTACGTTTTTGAGATCGTTGCTTCGAGTACTACAAAACTCATGCTTAAATTTTTTTATTTTGATGAACATTTTGAGTTATGCCATTGATGAGAGCTTGTGATTTTTGTTGTTTGATGATGAAAAACGGAAGATATGTTTTAGATTAACATGTTTTGTATTGGAGTTTTTGATGATTTTAAGTAATTAGGACTAAATTGCAAAAATAATAATTTGAGGGACTAAAATGTGAAATAAATGAAATAAATGGACTTGTATGAGTATGGGTAAAATTCGGCCCAACATGGGTATATTGAAATTTTGTATATTTTGTACTTTGTGCAATAGGGACTAAATTGTGAAAAGTGTAAATGTTAGGGGCAAAATGGTAATTTTCCCATTTATGTGTTTATGGAATGAAAATATGTTTTAATGAGCTTAATTTCAATATGTTTAGATCAAGAACCAAAGAAATCGAATTTGGATCGAGGGAAAACGAAAGTTGTTGACTAGTTGCCCTATTCCGTTTTGTATTATCGAGGTAAGTTTATAAGCAAATAGACGTACTTAATTATAATTATGTGCAAATTATACTTGCTGAAATGAAATATGTGATTTTAATTATGCATTGGCCGAATGTGAGTAAGCTTGAATACTATGTTTTCGAATTCGTTTCAATCGAGTCACGACGTTCGAAAGCCCCGTTTGAACCTTAGGAATAGCTAGGATACATATGTCATGACATAGGATTCTAATATATGTGTGCGAGTAAGATCATGGCATCGATATGTGATTCCGATATATGTGTACGTGTAAGACCCTGTTTGGGACAATGGCATCGATATGTGACTACATGTAAGACCACGTCTGGGACGTTGGCATTGTACGATTTATGTGATTATCCGAGTGTCCTATCCAATTCAAAATGGTTCATCAGGCAAAGGTAAATCGTGTATAGATGTGTAAAACGAGCTAAATGGCCAGGTATGAGTTAGCTTGTTGGCTACTAGTAATAAGGTAAGTATGTACATAATATTTTTTCTATTCATGTGTAATCGATAATGATAAATGTAAATGAATTTGGCGTGTGTATTCGGCCTTGCGGCTAAATAAATCGAGTATCAATGAAATGATTTATAACTATGTACAAATGAGTGTGATCATGAATATTCGGCCTTATAGGTGATATATATATATGTGAGTTATGATATGATTTTCGAACTTATGTATATAAGTATACGGAAGTATGGTATTATTATAACTAATTGGTTTTGGAAGTTGATTGCTGAAATGTTAATATGACTATGCGAGTATTCGGTCTAGGTGAAGAAATGGTCTATAAAAATATCTTAAGTAACCTATTTGAAATTTTGAGGCTAAGTATGTTAATGTTAGTATAATTCAGTTAATTATATTAAGTTAAATATGACATTTGGTTGTTTGCTTATGACTTACTAAGCTATGATAGCTTACTCTGTGTGTTCATGTTACTTTGTTTTATAGATTTTGGATTCAAGTTACAAGCTCGGGGATCGTCAGCAAAGTCTATCACACTATCTACAGCTTCGGTATTTAAATATTCGAACTCAAAGTATGGCATGTATAGGCTGGAGTGTGTTTTGTAAAGTTGGATTTTTATTTATGTGTAATCTAAGCCATGAGAAAATGGCTAAATTATTATATTAGAATTCAGTTATGTTAGGTAAGGCTTATATTAATCTTGATTATTAGGTTGTGTGCCATGAATGCATAATATATGTGATAAGCACTATATGTTTTGAAAATGGCATGCTTATTATATTTAAACTTGGTCTTGTAAGTTCTTAGTCAAAATGTTTAATGAGCTTGTTCATTGGTAATTGATGATGGAAGTTTTGGATGCGTATGTGACTAATTTGATGATGGGTGATTAATTTTTAGCTTGATTAATTCGATTATTAAGTGGTAAGTAATGTATGTGTTTCATGATTAATTTGGTTGACTGTTTGGTATGTATTTTATGCTCAAATGTTAAGTGTGGCCTTGGCTTTAGAGTAAATGTGCACCATGCTTATATATATATATTTGGCCGTATGGTTCACTATGAATGTTATTGAGTTAAGGTAAATTATGAAATTGATAAGTAAAGAGAAAGACATATGCACGATACAAATTTTGGGTGTTCACTTATGGACTAAGTTAAAACATGCGTATATGACATTTGGTCTTATTATATTAGCTAAGTTTTTATGTGCCTTATACGTGTGTAATTATATTCATATTTATGGATGCTATAAACTTATATATGTGGTTATATGAATTTGCTAAATATGTGTAAGTTTGCAAATGTGTATAATGACATAAATTAACCTAATAGACTAGGAAATGAGGTGAGTTGACTTATAACTGATTACTTGTTTTTATTTGGTATTAATATGTAAAACATATGAGACTCATATGGATTACTATGCTAATGCCGCATATATGAAATTGTTGATGTATTATATTTTGTATTGTTACATGTGAACGATATGACTATATATACATATGATATGAAATGTTCAAATTTAAGAGTTGTATTAGTTTATGAAATAAATCTTAATTAATTTTCGAGACATAATTATATGAATATATAAATATTTATATTTAATTGTTCAGAATCGTGTTTTATTCTATAATGCCTTATGACCCTATTCTGGCGACGGATACGAGTTAGGGGTGTTACAGAGCTCTAAGTGACAATTCGGGGATTAGTACAGTAGAGACAACTTGCTTTCAAGATCAAGTCTAAATGCCCTTGAAGCAGAACTTAAAAGTGTATAATTTCTTAATTATTTGTGATATTTCAAGTTTTAAATTATGTTATTTAACTTATTAAGTATATTATTTATACTTATTATAAAACCCATTTTTTTAGTGGGATCGGAAGATGCGGTTTCAGAATTTCATTTTCGCTGTTTGAGTTCGTAAATATTATTATTTAATATTTACGAGTCTAATTTTAGTAATATATTGAAATATGTTTTAGTAATTTTTTTAATTGATAGTTAACTAAGGTACAAATGTAACTACCCTAAAGTTAGTGGTGTTAAAAAATTACAGTATCGAAACCTCTTTCTTGTAAACCGAGTCTTATATAGGTAAATTGAATTTTGGATAAGTAATTTCACCGCATTAGTGACTAATTAAGGTACAAGGACTAAATTGTAAAAGTGATAAAAATTTATCGTTATAGATTTTTATTTGTTAAAGGGCTTAATTAGTAATTAAACTAAGGTTTAAAAAGGAAATTAGCCCGCTTTAGATTATAGTGGACAGCTAAGCACATGTCTTGTGAAAATAATGTGATAATTTTAATTAAATTAAAATAATGAATAATAAATAAAAGGAAAAGAGAAGAAAGAATTATTCATCATATTTCTTTCTCCAACCGAAACCCCAAAGAGAAGCTAGAAAGCCATTGTTAAAAATTATCAAGCATTCGACCATTGCATGATCAGGAATTTAACTAAACCGAAGATAATCGCAGAAAAGTTAAAATTGTTGATTAGTCCCTAAAGTTTCAATTTGTCTGTTGATCCAATCAGCTAAGTCCATATGGTATGATTGTATTTAAATTTTTATATAACTTAATTATGAATTTGTGTATGTTATATAGTGATTTGAACTATTTGCAATTTGGTACAAAAGATAAGTATAAACTAAATCATAAAGAAATGATAAATTAACTAATAAATTGGAAATGATAAACTTCAATTTAATATATTTTATGAATTGATGGCTGATTATGACTGATTGAATCATATTGGTATAAATTTGATTTATTATTAAAATAGAGGACTAAATTGAAAATAGTGTAACTTGGTGAAATTGTCAAATTGGCTTGGAATTGAGACGAATCATGCTATGCTATGTATGAAATGATATCTTGATTAATGAATTGATGGTATTGATAATGATAGAATAAGAATTGAACTTGTAATGCAATTGGATTATTGGTTGCCCTATTAACTGGTTAGCACTTCTATGCTCTTTGTTCATCACTTTGGTGCTCTATAATTAGCACTCTTTTGCTCTTTGTTTAGCACTTCGGTGCTCTTTGGTAGGGTGTAACTACCTATGTAACCGAATTTATTTACTAGAGTTTATCGAACTAATTGGTATATGGAAATTGAGAAATGGAAATTAAATGATATGTTGTTTATATAAGTAGATACTTGAATGTAGAATGAATACTGAAAATGGTATTGAATTGATAACTTCATATGAATAATAGTGAATTGAAATGTTAAATGTTTGTATCGCAATATGATACATTATACAATGAACTTATCTCGTTGAATTGGCTTACCATGTTTAGGCCTATTAGTCAAGTTAAATTACTTATTGCACTTATGTGTAAAGTGAGGTAAGTTGTTATTTTATTCCTATGAACTTACCAAGAATTTTAAATTGCTTACTCTGTTGTTGTTCCTTTTTCTGTAGTTTTTCAACATGCGGAATGTGTCGATTGGGTCACCTCAAAACTCACACTATCTGTCTCCTGATTTAGAAGTCTTTTGCCCATGTAAAACTCGGTTATATGTGGCATGTACTTAGGAGTTGTCATGTTATCTTATTTTGTTCATTTTGGTTTGGAACTGTAGATGATGAACTTGTGATGTAAATAGCAAATGGTATATCTACATGCATTTAGTAACATGATGAGTTATGTTTGAATGGTACCTAATGTTGCATATTTGTATATGAATTAATTTTAGGAGATGAATGTTGGATCGCTTGCAATGTCATAAGTAGTTTTGATGTCAATTGATGCCAATTATGGCATATTGGATTGGTTGTATTGAAATGTTCAAATGCATATTTTGGTATGATTTTTGAAATGGTTTATGCAGATTTTAAGTGTGCTTTTGAGGCACTATTTGAGTATATTGTGGTTTATGCATGAAATCAGTATCAAAAGGGATGATTTTGTCAAGTTTGGCACTGATGTATTGATACTTAGAAATTTTTCATAAATTTTCAAACTTCAAGCCCCAAAATGGTATCAATATTGGACTAAAGTATTGATACTCTATATCAGGGTACCAATA
This sequence comes from Gossypium longicalyx, assembly GCA_025698465.1. Taxonomy (NCBI): domain Eukaryota; kingdom Viridiplantae; phylum Streptophyta; class Magnoliopsida; order Malvales; family Malvaceae; genus Gossypium; species Gossypium longicalyx. The sequence continues at coordinate 27,063,683 of CM047005.1, read as the reverse complement.
TTTTACCAGGGTATCGATACATTTGACCTTGTCTTTTTTTTTTTCAAAAGTAACAAAATATGAAAATGGTATCGATACTAAGGAAATGTATTGGTATCTAGAGAAAAGTATCAGTACCATAATCTTGGTATCGATACCATTTGATTTAAATATGTCTTCTAGAGCATCAAAGTTAAAAATGGTATCGGTACCTAATATAGCTACATTTTCTCAAATTTTGAAATGTTTACAAATTCGTCATTCTGCTTGCTCGAGTCAACTTAAGAACTTTCGTAAGCTCGATTGAGACTCGGTTTTGATTGTGTATCATACTTTGCATGGATTAAGACATGAATTGATGTTAAAAGAAATTATTTACAATGTATTTATATGTGATTACTCTGGCAATAGCTGTAGTTGCCCGGAGCTCGGACCCAACGATCAAGTTCAGTGAGGGGTGTTACATTTATATTTTATTTATTATTGATTTAGGGAATGATTGGAGAAAAAGAATTTTAAATTTTATCTTTAGCAAGTTTTTGCTGTTTAGACTTCCAGCACAACACAAATTTATTTTTTGTAGAATTTTAAATTTTATCTTTAGCAAGTTTTTGCTGTTTAGACTTCCAGCACAACACAAATTTATTTTTTGTATTTTCTCCATATATTATTTTTTTCCCTATAAATAGACATTATTAGGTTAAGAGGGAGACCTAGACATTGTCGGTCTTGGTTTTATTTTATTTTTTTGTGTTTTCCTTATTTTATGGGTTTCTAAACTCCATTTTCTATTCAAATTTTAATCGAAGTTTGATTCATTATATTTGTGACACTTAATTTGCGCTTTAACTATTATTTGTTATTGAATATTCATGCATCTTCTACTATAATTACAATTTTTTAGGTTTATTAAGTATTTGGCCAGCATTTGATAGCTTAGAATAGTTGCCTTCTCAATTAGAATAATTAAATCTATAATTATTTAATTCATTCTAATACTGATGATGAACTGCATAACTCGTTAATGTTATAGTTTACGATTATGTAGTGTGGATGTGTGATTTAGCTTAAATGAATTCCGTTTAGGTGAGTTTCTTGGTTAAAATTAGGCTTCTTGTTTTCAATAATACTGGTAAGTTAAATATTGGGTGTTGAGTTACAAGGTTATTTATTGGATAGGGAAGTAATTTCAAACAAGTTTCCTCTTGGTTATCGAACAAGTAGAGATAAATTGGTTTTTCGATGTTCAGTCAACAACTAGAACCAATTTATCTTTGTGGCTTTCTACTAATTCATCTTCTTCAAGTAGTTTTTATTTTTGTAGGTCTTGACAGCCTATCAAACCATCCATCCAAGACCAAGTCTCAAAGACCCTTGAATTCAAACTCTGTCCAAACACGTTTTCAAGATCAAGTCTCAACAACTCTTAAAACGAACACCAATTATTCAAGATCAAGTTTTGACAATCCTTGAAATGGCTCACATCCATCCAAGATTAAGCCTAGATGGTCATTAGATCAAAGTTTCATCAAAAAGAAGGATCAAATGAATTATCTTTGTGATAAAAAAATTTAGAGATTGTCACTTCTTTTCAAAGTTGATAAATAAAATTTGACTTCAAATTTTTTAATTAATTTTTTGCTCGAAATTTGTGTGTACATAACCCACTAAGTTGATTGTATTTAAAATTGAAATATATTTGATAATTTTATATTTTTATTTTCAATATTGATACTAAATTTTAATCAGGTAAAATTTAAATGATGTTTGGATTTTTAATGATGTTATTAGTTTCATTATTTTTTATTTTGATAAAAAAAATTTAGTAAAGTGTAACATTTATAAAAAGATTATAATTTATAAGTACAAATATTAATATTTTAATTTCAATGTTTTTTAAAGCTAAACTAGAAATTGACGTTGAAGGTGTAAGATATTCATTATCAAACTTGTATTAAAAAACAAAAAAAAATCATTAAATAATAATAGAAAATGTTTGATGATGTCCAACACAACTTACTCACATATTCGTTGTTAAATAATAATATGGTTTTTTCTTTTATAATAATATTTAAATTAATTAGTTTTATATATGCTTTTATTTGTTTTCTTTTTAAATAATATTTTAATTAATACAATGAATTTGTTTTAGAATACATATTTTATGCTTGCACAAACTTAGTTCAGTCCAAAATATGGACTTAAAAGTTTGTCCAAGCTTATCTATATTTATAAATAGTTAATCCAAACTCATTTTAGGCCTATTAGATTATTTTTCAAAAAAATTAAAAATATATATTATATTACTTTTAATTTAAATTTTAAAATTATATATATTTATTAAAATTTTATGTAGAGTTATCTTAAAATTTTTAATGTTTACATTATAGATTTAATTTTTATGTTATAAATTACATAATATATAAAATATTACAAATTAAAAAAAGGGGTTAGGCTTGAGCCTTAAATATTAAAACCTGAGTGAATACCCATATTTTAAACAGGCCTAATTTTTTTTCTCAAGTCTTTTTCTGTAGTTAATAGATTCATAAGTCCTCGATTCATTCTTATATGAATTGTTGAAAACGAAAACAAATACATCAAAATAAAAATCTAATAAATTGACTAATTCAAAATTTGCAAATTAACAATTTTTTGATTCCCGAATATCCAACTCACCAATTAATTCTTTATAATGTATTTTATTTGTCTTTGATAAATAAGATAGAAGTCGTTGATGTTTTCCCAGAATTTTACGTAGACCTCTCTGAGATAAATCGTCTTTTTTGTGCAATTCCAAATATGAAGTAAATCTTCGTATTTGCGAAACTAACTATTTGAAATTCAACAAACTCCCTATTTTCTTCTTTTTTGCTCTTGAAAAATAATTGAGACGAATGAATTTTTTACAATAAAACCAAAAAATTTCTCTTTTTTTTAATTTGAATTTTACTGATCAGTAATAATAATACCAGTCATTTTGATATACACGATGACTTTAAGTTTGTTATGAACTTTATCATTTTTTTCAAATAAAATTAATTAATTCGGGTTTCAATTTGATTTGTAAACTTATTTTTCGAGTTTAATATTTTTATCTAAACTCTCTTAACATTTAAGTGGACATCCAAACTTAAATAAATAATTCGACTCATGAACAGGTTTACATTAAAACTTGTATTAACAAATTATGTAATTCATTAATGCTTCATTTGAATTGAAAGAAGCATCATAAGTTTTCCTAACTTATGCGTCAACTCAGATGAAAGAAATTTATAAATGCATTAATGTCAAAAAGTTATTTATGTCGAAACTTTGTATAAAGGTTCTTATGCTCGACAGTTTGTAAGATATACATCATTTAAAGTTGTTAGGAGCATATGTGTATTGATACACCAAAAAAAAAAAAAAAAGCACCAAATGTTGAAGAATAATTACATTCCACTTCTAATTAAATTTACATGTTATTATATTTATAAAGTGTGTTAGTTTTTATATAAAATTTAGAGATATCTAATTTTGTTCAATAGATATATAATAGTAAATATTAGAGATAATTTTTGCCAATATCATGATGTCTTGAGTTTCTATGTATATATTGGAAGATGATAGGAGTTAATAAAATCGAGTTCAAACTGGAGTGGGTCGATTAGGCTAAAGGTTGAAGACAACGAAATATGAAAATAAAAAAATAAAAAAAATATTCTTGAAAATTTTGACATTCTTGGTAAATTTAATTTTGGTACTTGATTTTATGCTTAATTAAGTAAAACACATATTTAATTCAATAGGCCTTATTGAAGTGTATTTTTTTATACAATACCTAAAACTACTTATACCTTTTTCCCGACCCTTAAATTGGAAGATAATGTGTTTTGGCGTGCTTGAACCCATGTCTTCATGTATTGACAACAAATCAATACTAACCGAGCTAAAACCCATTTAACAAGTGTACTTATTGTATGTTGATACAAACATATTATTGATTTTTTTGCTTAGAATTAGATGTCATGTGATTAATATAATTTTAAATAATCGTAGTTTCTTTAATTATTTTTAAATTATATATATTATATGACATCAATTATAATTAATCATGTGAAATATAATAAATTTTATACCACATTATATTTATATGCTTAATTAGGATGGAATAATATATTACTTTTTTCTTAATCTATCTATGGGAATTAAGAAAATGGAATACAATCTAATAGTTTTATCATAAAGTTTAAATATGAATCTTTAATTTAAACTTAGCTCATGGTAGTTTTTATTTGTTTTCTAATTCATATCTTGCAGTAAGATACATCTTATACATTGTTACAAAATGATGTATATTTGTTTGCCTCAATATTTTTATGACACAAGTATATATTTTGTTTTATGCAATAACACAATTTGTGAAATTTTTTGATATTAAATGTATTTTGTGATTTTTTTTTTATATCAAATGTGACATATTCGATTTAATTAAGGATAACTATAAACTTTAGAAAAAGAGAATTCTTCTCCTTTTATGGTAAATTGATTACGATATTCGTAAAGATAAACCAATGCACATACTGATGCTAGCTCTTAAGCTGAAATTGTTGTTTATCAATTATGAGAATGATCAAATCACTTTAGTATGATCTTTATAAAGACTAAAATTTCTACTAGTATACATGGTTCAATTGGAGAATGAAAAATGTCAAGGATTTATTGAAAGCCCTTAATGAACAATTTGAGTCTTTAGATAAAACCTTAACTAGCACCTTAATGAAAAAGTTATTATCGATGAAGCTCACCAGTATTAATGGCTTTTGAAGTTGAGGGGCATTATGACTAAATTAAAGGCTTTTGAAGTTGAGATGTTTGACTTTTTCATTGTGCACTTTATATTTAATTCATTTCCACCATTATACAAATCTTTCAAAACCTTCTATCACACATAAAAGGGAAAATTGTCAATTAATACACACTTGACCATGTGAATTTAAGAAGGAAGGTTGTCTCGTAATGAAAGAATAAAAGACAAGCTAAACAAAAGGTGAAAGGTGAAGAAAGCCAAATGAACTCCAAAAATGACTTCAAGAAGGAGTCCAAGTGTTTTTTTCTGCAAAAGGAATGATTGTGTCAAATTTAAGATTTCGCTTGAGAAGGAAGGTAATTTGATTGCACTCATTTATAATAAAATATGATTGATGTTTGTTATAACACTTGGTGAACTGATTTTGATTCTACAATCCATATTTCACATATCTTACAGAGCTTCTAAACTAAAGGAAGCCAGTGGGTTATGAGTAGAGAATCTATTCAATAAAGAAGATGTATTCATATGTGTAAGTCGTTGGGATCTATAGATTATTTTTGCATTCTGGTTTTGTATTGAATTTGGAAAAGACATTTTATGTTAAGTTTCTCTAGAAACTAGATTTCAATTTCAAGACTTGTACTCTTAGGTTATTCTTTTAATTTTTCAGATACAACTTTCAAATTATTTTATAAACCTGATCTTGTTAAGAATAGTATAATTTCAGATACAACAATGCAAGTTTATGAAAATGTTGGTATTAAGCATAGTGTTATGAATGAATCTTACATGTTATGGCACCGGAGACTAGGACATATCTCTACTAATAGAATAAAAAAATCAGTGTATTGAATGTTGGAAAAATTTGTTTAGAAAATAGTATTTGTAACACAATTAAACTTTTAAAATATTTTTTAAAATCGAACATTATGGTATTTATAGTAATAAGCCCTAAACTAAATTAGTACATATGCTTCAAGAGAGACGATATAGGTCATTTCCTAGCTTTCTACCAAAAAATTTTCTTAGCTATTCTTGAACCCCAGCTTGTTTAGAGTGTGGACTCTAACTATATGAACTGGTCACACAAAATTAAAACTTTAATTAATTTTTAGTGGAAAAATTAATTCTCTAAGGGAAACCAAAACTTGAGCACTAAAGAAACCAAAATTTATTCTCTAAATAAATTGCCACTATTTTCTAACAAAGTAATAATGCTCAAAATATGAATAATTGGTGTAATTTTGGCTCAACCCATATCCTCTTTTTATTGGAAAAAGTTAGAAAAATTTTACTTGAACAAGGGGTAATTTTTTTAAAAGGGTAATTTATTAATTCATTCCATAAATGGGTCCATAAAATTTGGAAGGAAAAACAACAAACACTTGTCGTAGGCGGTGAAAGACAAGCTCCATCAACACAACAAAAGCTTCAACCTCATCATCAATAGAACATTATGGCATGTTGACAACTGGCTCTGTCACACCTCAAGCACGACACCTTTTGAGTGATTTCAAGCACTTAATATGATAAAGAAGTCAACCCCGAATTATCCAAAGCAGTTGACCGTCACCAAATATGCGAACGTTTGGACAAAAAATACTACAACAAAAGGTAAGGACTTAAACATTAGTGTCTGCAAGTATACGGGTCAAATTGTAATATAGAAGTGTTACAATGAAACATCAGTAAGTATTCCGAGGATCGTACCCAAGGGAGGATGGATTAAATTTAAAATTACTTCTACAATAATAGGTCTAAACAGTAATCATCAAAAATCATATTACGATAAATAAGAATATTAAAAGTAAAATTATGAAATAAAATAAAATAACTAGAAAGAAATAAACCAACGAAGAAAATCTCAATTAACAAACAGAAATTTAACTCGCTTTAGTGGTTGTAATTAACATCAAAACTTAGGTTTGTTTTAATGAATTAATTATTAACTAACCAGTATTACCTTTCGACCTCTACTAATTAATTAGTCGACTAATACTCACTTATCTTCGACCTCAGTTTCTTAACCGGGATAAATTACGATTTACTCGGTAAACTTATCTTTCGACCTTGTTTAGCCTAGATTACTTCCTAGTGTTGTCAATCCTAGGGTTTAAGCACACATAAATTTATACCAACTAATTCGTATGGGAAACCCCCATCCTTCTATTAATCACTATCACATCTGCTCGTTAGTCTCCCTAAAGGACTTAGCCACTCATCAATTCAATTACCATCTTCATCAAAATTAAATTAATCATGCAAAACACACAAATTAAATTAAAACGAGATAAGGATAAAAATTGATCCCTTTGATAAACTGGATGTGCTCGGATTTGTGAAACCCTTTAACAACTAATGAGATATAGTCGTTGACAATCAAAAAGTGAAAGAAAAATATAAAAATACTTAAAAACAAAGTCTTGGATCCAAATCGAATCCAAGTTGAAGAACAAGAAAATAAACTATTTTGAAAAGAAAATAAAATCTAATTTAAAATCTAATTAAAACTAAATTTACTCATAAAACCTAATTTGTGGCCTCCAAAATGGTGACCCCTATAGCTTAGCATAAGCTTGCTATTTATAGGCAAAGTTAGTTGCTCAATTAGGTCAATTTCAAGCCTTAATTAAGTTAAATATGGGTTGTACAAACGAAAACACTCTTAACGAATTATTGCCCTCATTTAGACCTGTGCCGCAACATAGGCTAGGGCATGTCGTGAGACACAACTTCGAATGTGAATTCTGGAGTTGGTTCTACTGTGTTGCGACTCGATTGTCATTCCTGATGCTTTTGGGCTTAAAAATAAGTGTCATGCATACATAATTAACTCGTTAAAACTACCTTAAGGCCAATATTGGTCTAATAGGTTAACTAAATCAAAAACATGCGTAAAAATACTTATTTTGCAATAATTTAGCTCTAAGCTAATAAAACTAAAAATGCAATAATTAAACATGAAACAACCTAAAAACAACCTTGTTAAGTGCCGAAAAGTACCTAAACTACCACTACAATTTGTAGCAGGTCAAATACCCCACACTTAAGTTGTTGCTTGTCCTTAAACAAATAGAAAAGAAAAAAAATAAGTTAAAAATAAAAAGAAGAGAAAACACACAACTAAAATTAAAGTACTTGAGCATGCTTGGTACACAAGATTGGGTCGAAGAGATGAAAATAGGAAAACTTGCTAGATATTTAAACGGCTGACAATTTTCACATGAAAACATGCTAGTTCAATATACTACAAAGAAAACAGGTCAAAGAAAGTTAAACATATGGTTCCATCAAAAGATATGTACGGGGATAGCATTTATTGTAACATCCAGATTTTGGGCCTAGTCAGAACAGTGGTTTCGGGACCATAAATCTGACGTGAGAAAATTTATTTTTATTATACTTATATGGTCTAAAATTTCACGGAATGATTTCGTAAAAATTTCGTCCTAAAATTTTGACGTTTGGGCACTCAATTTAGTCAAAAGGACTAAATTGTAAAAAGTGCAAAAGTTGAGTTCTACATGTTAGAGGTGTCAAATTGTTATGAAATTTTAAATTGGAGGTCCTTAAAGGGTAATTAGACCATGGGTGTAATAAAATATTTTTAAGTTAGGGGCATTTTAGTAATCTAATAATTAAAAGAATTAAAAAGCCAAAATAGCCAAAACTTGGCCATCATCTTCTCCATTTAGCCGAAACTTGCATGGACACCATGGCTAAGGTTTGTTTGAAGCTTCCAAGCTCATTTTTAAGTGATCCCGAGCCCCGTTTTTAATATTTTTTACATTTTTGAAGTCCCGATAACCCGGTTTACCTATTTCTACCATTATTTTGGGCTAGGGTTTATGTTTAAAAAATTACCCATGAATGAAATGCTTTTATTTTGATGTCTAATGGTAGAAAATGAGTGTTTGGTGTTAAGTAAATGACTTTTACTAAGCGATTTTCGATGAAAACGTCCGAAAGGACCATTTTGTGACAGTTGTAAAAATGATATAAAATGGTGTTTTGATGAGAATTGTAGTTTGATATAGTTATAAAAATGGTTCGGCTAGGCCTATAGAGCAAGAAAATTGAATAAAAATCACTTTACGAGCCTAGGGGTGAAAGTGTAATTTTGACAAAGTTTAGGGTTAAAAACATAATTTTTCTAAAATATGATTCTTGGGTCAATTTGAATAATATGAGTCCTAAATGGGCTATATTTGAAATGATAGATCAAGGAAATTGAGATTCGGGATTAAATTGGGAAAATACAAGGTAATGGAATAAAATGGTAACTTTGCCGTTTTTGTATTCAAGGTAAGTTCGTGTGTCAATAATAATGCAATGCTTGTTTAAATTAAAAATCCCTTATTGTCATTGTATTAATGGCATGAGTGAATACATTTAAAGGTGATGGAATGAGTTCATGATGTTAAAATATGATATAAAACAATGATGCATGAAATTCAAGAGCATAATGATACATGATTTGTAAGTACATAATTAATGTGACAATGTATGATATTTCTAATGCTTTGATAGCATGTGAAATGTAAATGTTTCATTTCTACCATGTATTATGTGTCTCGATGTTTCATGTATTTTATATTAATTATTACCATGAAAACATGATTGATACTATGAAACTATTGTATTGATGAAAAGATGGTAAAATGTCTCGATTGAATAAAAAGGACATATGATGGATACATCATTTTTACATGATATGAGATCCTGCATGAGTTACAAAAAGGGATTTAACCTAAATGAGTAATCCATTGATCTCGGTAGAGAAAGGATCTAGCCCGGATGGGTGTTCCTAAAGTGATCAAGCCTCACGAAAATAAATGTGCATTAAGGATTTAGCCCAGACGAGTAATCCGATCGAGGACTAAATTTAGCCTAGACTTGCAATTCAAATTTGAGCTTAAGAGAGAAATTGTCATTAAAAGGGATTTAACCTGGACTGGCAATCCCGACATTGCTCTATGAGTTATTACTACGGGGGATTTAGCCTGGATTGGTAATCTCGTCGTAAGATGTAAGGTTCGCGGGAGTGCGTACTTGTGATGATCACTTGTATAACTTGATAGTAATTGGGCCATCCGTTGAGATTTTTGAGAAATTCAACGTGATTAACATGAGAAATGGAATGAAAATACTTGAAATGATAAACTCATCTATGCTTAGTTGATACTAGCATGATGCATATGATTGTCCTGTTTGGATAGATGGTTGTTCTAAAAGATAGCACAAGTACATACTCGAAACCCATGAGCATGTGTTCGATATGAGAAATGAAATGGACTTGTGATAAGAATACAAATGAATGAATGATATTTATGAGAATAATTTCAGTGACAAATTTGTGATGGTTATCATTATGTTGCACTAAGACATATTAGTACAATAGCAGCGGTCTGACTTTGAAAATCAATCAAAAATAGTGGAAATTGAGTTAGAGGTTGAATAAAATATGAAATTAAAGCTTATCGAGTCTAGTTTCAGATAAAGGAAATGGTGTAAGTAAAGGAATCTCATATGATGAGATATTTAAATTTCTGTGAAATAGCGTCAAAGTGATTTTGGACTCCCCTGTCTCAACTTTGGAAAATCACTAAAAATTGTACAAAACAAATAATGGGTTATAAATTATATGCTTAAAACCCTTATTAAAGGAAATAGACGGGAGTATCATCCGAGTCCCGTACTATGAGATAATTACTTCGTAGTAAAGAGAGGTCAGAACTGCCAGACAGCGAAATAGGGGTAAATTTAAAGAATAAACTGTATTTATTGGCTAGACCAAAAAATTCTGAAAATTTTATGGTAACAAAATATGAGTCTAGTTTTAGGTAAAATTAACGAATCTTAATTTAGAATTCTGTAGCTCTAGATATAAATGATTTACTGATTGTGATCCAAGAAATCAACTTGACTGGATTTTGAATAAATAGAGAGAAATTGAAATAGAATATTAATTCCTTATTGTTTTCATGCGAGCTTACTAAGCGTAAAGCTTACTCCCTCCTTTACATTTCTTTTAGTGTTGTCAGGTCAACTCAGGGTTGGAGAACGTCGGAGGCAACATCACATTACCAAGCTATCACCTTGGGATATTGATACATAGGTTGAGAAGTTTCAAGTGAGTGGCATGTATAGGGTTTAGTTTTTATGATATGTGTTCTATGTTTGGCCAAATATATTGGCTTATTTCGATTTATTTGTATATGGCCATAGGGTGTGGCTCATATTGAGTATGGTTTGTAAATCTATCTATCGATGCTTTGTTATAATGTTTGTGATGAAATGATGTGAGCATGATGGTTGGCCATGCATGATTGGAGTTGTGACATGCATGTGTGATGAATGTTTCATGACCATTCGAAGTGGTCATGACCATGGTTAATGTATAATAGGGCAAGTAAGATAATAATGCCTTGAACGTGAATGCTGGATGGATAAGTTAATAGTCATGGTATAAGAGAATAAGTGGTAAAGTAATTGACTTGGTCAAATAAATGAGATTTGGTACGCTTAGAATCGATATAATATGAGAATACGTAAAACGTGTATGATGCCTTGGAAACGTCATGTTATGTCTTAATAAAGAGTGATTTAATCATTAAAATGTTGCTATGAATTGTGATTATGATGTGTATAAAGATGTAAGGGATTGTGGGAAACATGAAGGCTTGGAAAATAGCCTAAGTGTTGGCCACACGGGCTGAGACCCGGGTGTGTGTCTCATCAGTGTGAGGGTCACGGCCTAGTGACACGGACGTGTGACCTGGCTGTGTGGTTCAAATTGTGTACTGACGTCATAAACAGAGAGTTACACAGCCTGAGGACACGGGTGTGTTGATGACACATGAGCGTGCCCTTTTGTCCACACGGGCGTTTGACCTTGTTTTATGAGAAAAATTTTTAAGTTTTCCCAGAACTTTCCAAAGTTCTCGGTTTAGTCTCGGAGCATTTTAAATGCATGTTATGGGCCTCGTAGGCCCATAATAGGGATACTATGAATATATTCAATTAGTTTTAATTTGAAACGAAATTTTATAGCTCGGATTGTCTAATTGTTTGTGTTTAAGTCTAGTAATGCCTCGTATCATGTCCCGACGTTGGAAATGGGTAGGGGTGTTACATTTAGTGGTATTAGAGATATGGTTTAGTCAGTTTTGGGACTGACCTAGCACATGTATGAGAGTCTAGCTATACATGTCATCGATCTGTGATAGTGTAATGTCTCCCGACGCGTATGAGAGCCATTTTTTATAGACAAAGGTACTCTCCAACCGAGCTACACCGACCATGTTGAATATGATACTAAAATATTTGAGTAAAGTACAGTCATGATGAACTGAAACTTGGAAAGGTACGAATGAGAATTCATGAAATGTGTACTTGGTTGAATGAGCTTACCTATGATTAATAGATAATTCTATGATGAATATGGTCGATTTGCTTGAGTGAATGCATGTGTTTAGATAACTTGCCAAAAATATTGATGGGATGAATATTCATTTATATCTGTTTGGATGATCATGGTTGTTAAGCTCGCATAGTTAAGTAACTGTATTAAATTAATTGGATTGACTTATATGATTGGTGTAACAGCCCAAATTTGCCCAGGCCCATGAAATAAATAAAAATAGGAAAAAAAAAGGGTTCATTTACAGTCCATTTACAATAAACAGACCTCAAGGCCTGATAAGCCCAAAACCCACTACACTTGAGACCCAGTCGGTCTAAACCAGATAGCCTATACTCGATTACACTTAAAAAAAACCCTTGGCCCATGTACTAGAACCTGACCCAAATTAATAAAGCCCAGTAAGGCCCAATCCTTAAGTTGAATCAGGAAACCCTAGGGTTTCCAGAAGCTTCGCGCCGCAAGCACCACGCCTTTTCGTCTTACGCCGTTCCAGTCGACACCGTGATTTCAGCCCCGTATCATGCCGTAATCAACGAACGGATCAACGCCAGCCCACTCCTCGCCGTAAGATCCTAGTTGATACCTGCAAAAGAAGGAAAGAACTACGACAGAAAAGAGACAAACAAGGAAAGAAATCGAAAGATTCTTTCCCAAAATGTAACCGGGGGTTATAAAACCCCTCTTTCTTTTTAATTTGTAGAGGTGTTTTACATAGAGATTCAATAAAAAAAACAGAATACATTTTACACTAAAAGAAACCAACAGTCGACTGGAGAGTACAGAGGTGATTATTTTATTTTTTTCTCTAAATACATACTGGTAATAAAAAATAAAAGAAAAGAAACGTACCGATTTAACCTACATTGGAAAAGGAAACTTTCCAGTTTTCGACCGCCGTAAGTGGCGGCGTTGGCGGGGGCGCGTGAGTGCGTGCAAGCCTCAGACGGAGTCTCAATAGAACTCTAAGGACATCTCCCCCAACCCTCTCAGAGGGTTTCTTTCTTCTTTTTTTTTTAAATCTGTTTTCAAATGATTTTTTTGGCTGAAACTTGGCTTTTATAGCCTCATATAAACGACGTCGTTTTGCTTAAAACAATAAGCTTTAAAACGGCGTCGTTCTAAGGCTAGGATCCGCGCGTTGACCTGAGACCTGGGGAGGATCCGCGTGTTTTTGGAAAATGGGCTAATTGCCCAATTGGTCCTTCCATATTTTTAAGCTTTATAATTTCATTTTATTTTTATTTTAATTCAGCCCTAATCTTTTATATTTGTTTTAATTTAATCCAATGGCCATTAAAATCCATTCTGAAGAACGACATCGTTTTGAGATTAGGGCAAATTGCCCAGTGAGCCCCTTGTAGTTTTGAACGCGTTCCAATTAGGCCTAAATTAATTTTTATTTTAAAATTAGCCCTAGAACTTTAGTTTTATTTAATTTTAATCTTTTTAAATATTTTTGCATAATTTATTTATTAAATACCATATATGTTATTTATTTTTATAAATACTAGTTATATAAAATAGTATATATTATTTTTTTATTTATATATTATCCATTATATTATTTTTATTATTATACATTTTATTTATAAATTTTATTATACATTATATATTTTATCATATATATTATTCCTTGCATTTTTTTTCTTTTCTTCTTTTTTATTTTATTATAAATTATGTATTATTTTATTATTCATTAATTGTGTAAATTTAAAAAAATTTAAAAATTATTATTAAATAATAGTATATATATTATCCTTATTTATATAATAGTATTTATATTTCATTATATTTTATTTATATATTTCATTACATATCATATTTTATTTTATATTATTCCTTATAATATCTTCCTTTTATTGTATATATTATTTCATTATTTATTGTTTATTGGTATATAAAGATTAACATTTGTAAATTATTATAAACTAATACGTATATTATTATTATATATTTAATGTTTAGTATTTTAAAATTTACTACAAAATTTTATTCCAATTTAACATATTATTATTTTTATAAGTATATTAAGTTATTATATCATGTAATGTATCTTATATATTTATTAATCATCTCTAAAAACTCACCTTCATCATTTATACTTTGTTTTAAATATTTCATTAAATACTTCATCTATTTTTTAAAAAAAAATGTGTTTATTTTCTTATCTTTATTTTTTAATTTGTATGTTCATAATTTCGTTTTTTTATCTTATTGTAATTACTTAATATTATTTTAAAATAATAATAATATCTCACTACCTATTTGTTATTTTTATATTTATTGTTTACCATATTTGCATAAAAATTGATTATTTATGTTGTTTTAAGTTATATTTTCATAGAATATTGTTATACATTATGTAATTTATATGTTGCTAGATTCATTGCTTTCTATGTTATGTTTTGTATGAAATATTATTATGTATGTATTATGTAATTTATATTGTTATTTTCATTGTTTTCTATGATTATAACTGCATAAAATGATAACGTATATTGTTTAATTTATGCCATTATCCATCATTTTTTTTACATTATATTTGCATGAATTGTTAAAGTAGGCATCATGTAGGATAATTTATTCAATGTTGATCCTTTGTAATATGTTAAATGCATCATCATTTTAAAGAATTTTTATATTTCATTTGATCCAAAAAGATTTTTTTAAAAAGGGTAAGGCAATGTTTTTTGGTAGTTAGGAATTCGGAAAATAGTGCCCTAACATGCTGAGTTGCGATTTCCCGTTTGTCTAAATGCCTAAAATATCCTTCTAAATAAGGTTTGAAAAATCACAAAATGATTTTGGTTACAAAAGTTTAAGAATATCGTGTCCAATCATGCTGGATATGATGTTTATATTCTTTTGAAGTAAAAGAATCTTGATTTTTTTTAAAACTCAAAATTATTGCGGTTTTAAAAGGGATCATATTTTTAAATACTTTCAAAATTTTTGACATTAAGACAAAATTATTCAATTTGGTATCAATTTTGGGCGTTACGAGGGTGCTAATCCTTCCTCGTACGTAACCGACTCCCGAACCTGTTTTCTCCTAATTTTGTAGACCAAAACGTTTTATAAAGTGATCCAATCACACTTTAAAAGGTTGGTGGCAACTCCCGTTTTCAAAATACCCTCCCCATTTTAAAAAAAGAGGTTTCGACAGCTTGGCGACTCCACTGGGGACAATAAGAGAGTCAAGCCAAAAAAATTGATAACTTTCTGTCTTAATGCTAAAAATTTGAAAGGATTTAAAGATACAGATCTCTTTTCATTTGTTCGCTGCATATGTTTGTTATATTATCTGCACACATTGCATTTGCATGACCGTTGGTCGTACCTTTAAGTGGGAGTGAGATGCTAAGCTTTCGTGAGGTTTTCACCTCCGCATGAGTTAGTGGATTGCTTCCGGGATACTGTACCTATGTCTTCGTGAGATTTTCATCTCCGCATGGCCATAGGGAAATGTGTCCCCCTGAACTGAACTTGGTCTATATGAGCCTACAATGGGTGAGGACCGAGGAATCTGCTAGTTCAGGTACCCTCACTTTAGAACTGAAACTCATATAGTGAACTTTAAGTGCTTACCCTAGGGATTATGGTGATATTTTTAGTAAACTACCCTTATGAGTGTTTGTTTGTTATACTTTTATACGATACTAATTTATTCTGTTTTATGATCATTGCATGTCATTCAACATTCAAAGATATCGATTCACGGTTTAATTTCTGAGTTAGAAAGTTTTGTAATGGGGAGCGAATATCTTGATAAAGTGGAGGACAATGCCTCTGTTTGTACCTGGTCAGAGAAAACCTGGTTAGAGAAAGGAGATAGTGTCACTGAGGGGCATACATTAGAGTTATGGGACTTCATCCGTATTAATTTGACGCAGAATGAGTTTCAGGAGTTGAGAGATATTTGGGCCCAATAGGATGACGAGGTTAAGCAGCTTTTCTATCAGAATTATGGAGACCTTCCCTATTTGCTAGACGTTAAAGTAGATAGGCACTTGTTTCGAGCTGCAGTGCAGATTACGAATCCTGCTTATAGTTGCTTTACATTTGGCGATGTTGATCTTGTACCTACTTTGGAGGAGTATACGACTTTACTGTGTTGCCCAAGGATTCAGGGTCACAAGGCTTATGTTAGGCCTGCTAGCCTTCCAACTTTTGCGAAGAAGTTGGTGATGATTACTGGGATGAGTGAACAGTGGGTTGTAGCTCGTGTACAGCAAAAGGGTGATAGTAAGTGCGTTCCATGGGTTATTTTGAGGGATTTGATATCGACACATCCAGACATAAAGAAAAGGGTTGACGTCCTAGCTTTGAGTATTTACGGCATGGTGATTTTCCCAAAGGCATTGGGACACATAGATGAGGCTGTAGCGGATTTTTTTGATCGCGTTGGTAAGAAAAATACACCGGTACCAGTAATCCTAGCTGAGACACTTAGATCTTTGAGTGCATGTCGAAGGGCCGGCAATGGTAGATTTATTGGATGTGCGCAACTGCTGCTAGTCTGGTTCCATAGCCACTTCTAGAAGCTTGATAAAGTTCCTTGCCGAGTATTCTTTGAGAGTTATTCTCCTTTAAAGGAAGCAGTAGACATGCCTAGGAGAGATGACATTTCAGAGGAGAGGTGGATAGACATTCTTCAGAATCTTTGAGAGGAAGATGTTATGTGGAAGGCTCCTTGGTTCGTCCCTAGTGAATTCCTTTACTGCTGTGGCAGTTTTGATTGGGTTCCTTTGCCAGGAATTTGGGGAGTTGTTGGATATGCACCATTGCTTGTTCTAAGGCAATATCGAGCGAGGCAGTTTATACCGGCTACACAGGGTTTAGCTCAGAGCGATTTCTCTTATAAAGGAGATCACTACAAGAAGAGGATGCGAGAGATTTCTGAGGCTTGGAAGAAGCCTTTCTGTATGAGGATCCTGACCGAAGGCTCAACGTCAGCCCTTAAGTATAAAGGTTGGTTTAGTAGGAGAGTCAATGATAATGTCCCTAGGCCGATTTTGGGGATGGCTCGATCATTAGAGGAGAGCTTACGAATGATTCCATCAGAGTTGGAGGTTATTAAGCAAGAGTTTGAGAAAAAGAATTCGGAGCTTGAAAAGAGGATTGAGAAGCTGGAAGAGGAAAAAATGTGTTTGAGTCTCGATGACGATATTCAAAAGATGGAAGTCGAGAAGGTGAAAAAGGAAAAGAGGAAGATTGAAGAAGACCGAGATGACTTGAAGACACAATATAAGAGGACACAACTATCATTGAAGAGAGCTGGATTGGGGAAGTCTTCAGAGCAGTGGCAACAAGAGGTTCAAGAAGAAAAAGCCAAGGCCGAGTATTGGGAGAAGAAGTTCCAAGAGATGCAGTCGCATAATCAGGCCCTAGAGAAGGAAAGTCAAGGGTTAAAAACTAAGGTGGCTGAGCTTGGACGATCTCTTCATCATCACCAAAGTCGTAACTTTGCGGTCGAGTTAAAAGCAAGTTTGGACAAGATCGAGGAAATGAAGCACAATATTAGAGGGTTGGAAGCAGCATTACAAGACTGTGAGCTACGAATTGAGCAGCTCGAGGCAAGAGAAGAGCAGTGGAGGGGAGAACTTCACCATCTTCAGGATCAAGTTGGAGATAGGGATTATCTCATGGGAGAAGCTATAGCCCAGATTTGAGAGGTTGCTGATCATTTACAAGACCTAGCGGCACAAGCTAATGTATTGAGTACAAAATATAAGTTAGTGTCGGATAGAGGTCTAAAGTTAGCTTTATTATTGGATAGGGTTAAAATCTTGGGCCTGAGGGCAAAGGCGTATTTGTAATCCGTTTTGTGTAAAGATTTTTGTTTCTTAAGTAATGTTTTCTAAAAAGAAACTGAATCAGAATCGATGTCTTTTAGCATTCATGCATTTGCATCTCATCACATCATATGCATTCAAGTTTATAGAAAGACCCTAATTAGTTAAAATTATTAGGGAGAAAGAGAGAGTGAGAGAAAGAAAATCTAGAAGTAACACATCACTACGGAACTCGTGCAAAAACTAAGAACATGGACCAAAGATTTGAGCAGCTACAGAAGGACATGCAGTACCAATTGCAAGAGCAATTGGCAAAAATGCAAAACGACATGAGGGAGCAAATGTTAGAGGTTCAAAGGAACATGATGGCTGAGATGGCTCAACTACTGAGAGCCACTGATAAGGGAAAGGCTCCCATGGCAATTACTGGCGAGGATGGCGAGGATCATCCTCTATGTTTCACTCTACCCCAGGTGCCTACACAAACCGAGGCACTTTCTAGGAGGCCATTTGTCACTATAAGGCCTCAACAAGGGCCGACCGATGCTGAGATCCCCATAAATTTCCCAACCGGCTCAGGGTTCAATTTGGGCGACAATCCTACAAATCCTGTCATTCCTGACTTAGATATGGCTGAAAAAGAGGATTTAAGAAATGAGGCTGCAAGACAGTTGGAAGAACGCTACAAATGGTTGGAGGAAAAATTCAAAGCTTTAGAGAATGTTGATGGGCATCATAGAGTTGATGCCAAAGATCTAAGCTTGGTCCCAGACTTGGTGCTTCCTCACAAATTCAAGATGCCAGAATTTGAAAAGTACAACGGAACTACTTGCCCAGAAGCCCACATTACAATGTTCTGTAGGAGGATGACTGGGTATGTGAATAATGATCAACTATTGATCCATTGTTTCCAGGACAGTTTAATTGGAGTATCAACCAAATGGTATAATCATCTAAGTCGGGCCAAAATAAGTTCATGGAGGGATCTTTCACAAGCCTTCATGCAGCAGTACAATCATGTGACTGACATGACTCTGGATAAAATCACGCTGTAAAATATGGAGAAAAAACCTAATGAAAATTTTAGGCAATATGCACAAAGATAGAGAGAGGAGGCAATGCAAGTTCAACCACCATTATTGGAGAAGGAAACTACCATGTTGTTCATCAACACTCTAAAGGCTCCATTCATCACTCACATAATTGGGAGCACCACTAAAAGCTTTGCGGATATAGTCATGGCAGGAGAGATGATAGAGAATGCCATAAGGGTTGGCAAAATTGAGTGGGAAGCGACCAAAAGATTAGCCCCAAGGAGAAAGGATAGTGAAGTAAATAACACAAGCACCTTCAACACGAAGGCAATCACAGTTGGTCAACCTAAAATAGCTGCGGTTGGGCAACAGAGTTCTCAAAGGCAAGAGTCGGGTACAAGGCAGAATTCTGAAAGGATGCAGTTCACACCTATCCCTATGACGTATCGTGAGCTTTATCAAAGCTTATACAATGCACATGCTATTGCTCCTTTTCACTTGAAACCACTGCAGTCCCCATATCCCAAATGGTATGATGCAAAAGCCAGATACGAATAGCATGCTGGAATACCGGGGCATTCGATCGAAAACTGTACCGATTTTAAGAAGGCCATAGAGAGGCTTATTAAGTTGGGGGTAGTGAAGTTTAACAATACCCCTAATACTGAAAACCCATTGCCAAATCATAGCGATCAAGGAGTGAATGCCATTGGCGAGGCTAGTGAGAGGAGAATGAAGGAAGATGTTGCTGAGGTGAGGATGCCTATGAAGGTGATTTTGGAGGAGATGATGAAGAGAGGTATGTTAACCTCTAGAAACGAGAGAAGAGAAACAAGGAACTATGGTGAGTTCCATAAGAAAGAAGGACATGAAGTTCAAGATGGTGAAGAATTCAAGGCCTTGGTGCAAGGCTTTATAAACAATAAAGAGCTACAAATTTTTGAAGGTAGCTCTTGTGAAAAACAAGTATGTGTGCTGGAGGATGAACAAAAAGGAATTACCCGGCCAAGGATTATTATCTCCCTGCTGGGGAATAATGAAGTGGGGGCACAAACGGTGCCTAAGGTCATTTATCCATAAGCCTATGCCTTTCCCTTATAAAGATAGCAAGAGGGTACCATGGAGTTATGACTACAGTGTGACAGTGCCGGAGGAGGAGAGTATAGCCAGTACGTCTAAAGATGTACAAGATGAGGGTTCCCGTACATGGAATGGGAAGCGGTATGATATGATAGGCATCAGAGAGAAGCCCACAAAAACAAGGAATGTTAGTGCGGAGAAGGAGAAAGAGGCTGAAGTGTCTGTCAAAGAGCCAGTAAAGGAGGAGGAGGCTAAGGAATTTCTAAAGTTCCTTAAGCATAGCGAGTATAGTGTGGTTGAGTAGTTGCGCAGGCAGCCGACTCGCATATCAGTATTGGCCTTACTTCTGAGTTCTAAGGTACATCGAGATGCATTGATGAAGGTGCTCAACGAAACATATGTCACCCATGACATATCCGTTAACAAGCTGGACCGGTTGGTGAATAACATAAGTGTGGATAATTTCATCTACTTTAATGATAATGAAATTCCACCGGGGGGCAGGGGGTCAACTAAGGCTTTGCACATCACCACTCGATGCAAGGGGTACACACTCCCAAGCGTGCTCGTCGATAATGGATCGGCCTTGAATGTTTTACCATTGTCTACATTGAACAGATTACCCATTGACGGCTCTCACATGAAGACATGTCAAAATGTGGTAAGAGCCTTCGACGGTACAGAAAGGAAGGTGATGGGAAGGATTGACATCCCCTTGGAAATTGGGCCGAGTATATACGAAGTAAACTTCTTGGTGATGGATATCAAGCCCTCCTACAGTTGCTTATTAGGGAGGCCATGGATACACTCAGCAGGAGCAGTGCCCTCATTGTTGCACCAGAAATTAAAGTTAGTGACGGATAGATGGTTAGTAACCACTAATACGGAGGAGGACATTATAGCTACAGTCACTAGCATGGCCCCTTATGTCGAGACAAACGAAGAGTCTATTGAGTGTTCCTTTCGCTTTTTAGAATTTGTGAATGCAACCTTCATTTTAGAACGGAGTGAGCTACCGGTGCCAAAGATAGCAAGAGCCACGAGGATATCTCTACAAATGATGGTGGGAAAGGGAGCCTTACTAGAAAGAGGGTTAGGAAAATACCTGCAAGGAGGGACTTAAATCCCAGAACCGAAAGAGAAGAGAGATTGCTTTGGTCTAGGCTTCAAGCCAGATTATAAGCAAAGGATGAAGGAAGTTGAGAAGCGCCAAGAGGGAAGAAGGGCACATCTTAATGGAAGAGAAGTGGAGTGGGGGCCGATGATATTCCCTCTAATATCCCAAACCTTCATATCAGGAGGGTTACTTATAGAAGAAAGTCATCAGATTAATGCTATACACGGTGAAGGATTGGAGTAAGAAAACCTGGAGGGTATTCGTCCTTACGAATCGGGAAGCTCTCTGAACAATTGGACTGCGGAGGAACTTCTTGTAGTCTTTAGGAATTTTTTAGAGTAATTCTCAAAACATCCTTTTACTCTAGGGCCTAGGAGTAATAGGATTACATTTGTGGAATGGTCTTACGATCATCTTTTTTTTTTTAATAAAACATAACTTTTATCAACTTGAACGAGTATTGTTTCATTTTTATCAACCAATATTCCGTTAAACTTTTGCAATTCTTATTCTTTCATAGCACATAAATAATCATTCTTAAATTTATTCATTCTTTGTATATTCTTTATACTTCACAGGTCCCTAGATATTAATGACATGAGCACTGATATTACAAGTCCTGATTTCTCTCGCGAGCAAGACATGTGTTTAGAGGAATCTCAGGATTTTGAGGATAACAAGGATTGTGATGTGCCTCTGGATCTGTTGAGGATGGTAAAACAGGAGGAGAAACAAATCATGCCCCATGAGAAAGAGGCAATAGAGAATGTAGCCCTAGAGGAAGGGAAAGAGGTGAAAATTGGCACGCATATTGCCGAGGACACAAGGCAAAGATTGATTGAGTTGCTACGCGAGTTCAAGGATATCTTCGCGCGGTCCTATCAAGATATGCCAGGGTTAAATATTAATATTGTGGTGCATCGTCTTCCAATAAGACAGGATTGTAAGCCAATCCAACAGAAGTTGTGAAGAATGAGGCCAAATATCGTATTAAAGATAAAGGACGAAGTCAAGAAGTAGTTCGATGCAGGATTTTTATAAGAGGTGAAGTACTCTGAATGGGTAGCTAACATTGTACTAGTCCCTAAGAAGGATGGGAAGGTACGAATGTGTGTTGATTACAGAGATCTGAACAAAGCTAGCCCAAAAGATAATTTCCCTTTGCCACACATAGACACTTTGGTAGACAACACAGCGGGGTATTCGTTGTTCTCCTTCATGGATGGTTTCTCGGGGTACAACCAGATAAAGATGCATCCAGAAGATATGGATAAAACCACCTTCATAACATTGTGGGGCACCTTTTGTTACAAGGTAATGCCCTTTGGGTTGAAGAATGCAGTGGCAACATACCAAAGGGCTATGGTGACTTTATTCCACCATATGATGCACAAAAAAATTGAGGTGTATGTTGATGACATGATTGCTAAATCTCGAACAGAGAAGGAACATATTGAAGTTTTGAGGATGTTGTTCTTGAGATTAAGAAAATTTTAGTTGAAACTTAATCCGGCAAAGTGCATCTTCGGAGCTAGGTCGGGGAAGTTATTGGGCTTTGTGGTCAGTGAAAAGAGAATAGAGGTCGACTCAGACAAAGTTAGAGCCATACGAGAATTGCCCCCACCATGTACTCAGAAGGAAGTTCGGGGTTTCCTTGGAAGATTGAATTATATTGCTCGGTTTATTTCACAATTAACCGAGAAATGTGATCCCATATTTCGCCTCCTTAGAAAACACAATCAAGGTACTTGGGATGAGGAATGCCAGAATGCTTTTAATAAGGTTAAGCAATACTTTTTAAATGCTCCAGTGTTATCTCCGCCTAGTCCAGATAGACCATTAATTTTGTACTTATCAGTGTTTAGTAATTTTATGGGATGTGTGCTTGGCCAACATGACGAGTCGGGAAGAAAAGAGAAGGCGATATACTACCTCAGCAAGAAAATCACAGAGTGTGAGATGAGATATTCGCCAATTGAGAAATTGTGTTGTGCTTTAATCTGAACGACTCGAAGGTTGAGGCAATATATGTTATATCATACGACTTGGCTAATTTCAAAACTTGATCCATTAAAGTATATGATGGAGTCAACAGCACTAAATAGAAGAATGGCAAGGTGGCAAATTCTGCTTTCAGAATTTGACATAGTCTATGTGAGTTAGAAGACTATAAAAGGAAGTACGATAGCGAAATTTTTGGCTAGTAGAGCTCTAGAGGACTATGAGCTGTTGAATTTTGATTTCCCAAATGAAGAGTTGATGTTTGTAGCAACTACAGAGAATTATCCTTGAAAGCTGAGCTTTGATGGGGCATCCAATGCGGTGGGAAATGGAATTGGGGCAGTCTTGGTATCCCCAAATGGTGATTATTATCCATTCACGTGCAAGTTGGATTTTGATTGCACAAACAATATGGCCGAGTATGAAGCGTGCATCATGGGACTCCGAGCGGCTATAGAGTGAGGAATAAGAACCTTGGAAGTATATGGAGACTCTGCTTTGGTAATTTACTAGCTTAAAGGTGAATGGGAGACAAGGGATGTTAAATTGACCAATTATCGAAAGGTAGTTTTGGGGTTACTTGAGGAGTTCGATGATATCACCTTCAATTATATCCCACGAGACGAAAACCAAATGGCAGATGCTCTAGCAACCTTGGCTTCAATGATTAAAGCGAATAAAGAAGAGGAGATGAGACTCATTCAGATGAGAATCTTTGAGGCTCCAGCTCGCTGTTGTAACATTAAGGAAGAAGAAAAGGATGATAACCCTTGGTATCAGGATATATTGCGATATGTGAAAGATCGTAAATACCCAGAACAGGCAACTGAAAATGATAAGTGAACTTTAAGGAGGTTAGCCTGCGAATATGTGCTAGATGGGGATATCCTTTACAAAAGAAGAAAGGACCAAGTACTGTTGAGATGTGTTGACGCCGTGGAAGCTAAGTTAATCTTGGAAGAAGTTCACGAGGGTGTTTGTGGGACACACGCTAATGGTTTCATGATGGCTAGACAAATCATGAGGTTTGGATATTATTGGTCTACTATGGAAAGGGATTGCATCAACTACGCCAAGAAATGCCATAAATGTCAGATTTATGGAGACAAGATTCATTTACCACCTTCACCTCTACATGTTATGACTTCTCCATGGCCTTTTTCCATATGGGGCATGGATGTCATTGGGCCAATATCACCAAAAGCTTCAAATGGGCATCACTTTATCTTTGTGGTCATTGATTACTTCACGAAGTAGGTAGAGGCTGCTTTTTATGTGAATGTTACTAAGTCGGCTGTGGGTTGATTCTTGAAGAAAGAGATCATTTGTCAGTATGGGATGCCTGAAAGGATCATATCAGACAATGCATTAAACTTGAACAATAGAACGATAGCAGAAGTTTGCAGTCAATTCAGAATTAAGCATCATAACTCTTCTCCCTATCGTCCAAAGATGAATGGGGCAATGGAAGCTGCTAACAAAAACATCAAGAAGATAGTGGGGAAAATGACTAAAACCTACAGAGATTGGCATGAGAAGTTACCATTTGCACTCTTAGCTTATCGAACGTCCGTCAGAACCTCTACTGGGGCAACTCCTTTCTCGTTGGTTTATGGGATGGAAGCAGTGTTACCCAGTGAAGTGGAAATACCGTCTCTCTGAGTCTTGTCAGAGATAAAGCTAGATGAAGCTGAATGGATACAATCGCGATATGATCAGTTGAACATAATTGAGGAAAAGAGGCTAAGAGCCATTCGTCATAGTCAGATGTATCAGAAGCGAATGATGCGAGCTTACGACAAGAAAGTGTGACCAAGAGAATTCCACGAGGGGGATCTTGTGCTGAAAAAAATCCTTCCCATTCAGAAGGACTTTAGAGGAAAATGGATGCCGAATTGGGAAGGGTCGTATGCCGTGAAGAAGGCCTTCTCTGGGGGTGCATTAATCTTAACGGAAATGGATGGGAAGAGTTTACCCAATCCAGTGAATTCAGACTCAGTCAAATAGTACTTTGTCTAAAGGAGAAGAGAATCCAGGGTGAAAACCCGCAAAGGGAGCCTTGAGTTTTCGAAAAAAAAATTGAAGAGGCCAAGGTGAAAACCCGTAAAGGGCACCTTGTGACTAAAAGGGTTTTGAGTTGAAAACCTGAGAGGGCAGCTCAAATTTTGAAGAGCACACGGTAATCTTGCTATATCTAATTCAACGAAGAGCGAAGCGCGTTGCATATCGGGGCATCAACAAAATACTTTGGATCTTTTAAACACATGTTGAATTCAAGAAAGTCTTCATGGAGCTGGTGTATAGATGCTCAAGTGGCAATATCTAGGGCATCTAACTTTTGTCTTGTTTACTATCTTTAGATTCTCTTTCTTCTCAAAGATAGGCTATCAGATTAACTTCCTCTGTATTTTTGACAAATTCATTCAAATCTAATTATTCTCAAGATTAAATTCATCTTCCATTATTCTTAAAGTATGTTGCATTAAAATAATGATAGATGAACTAAATAATTTTCACAAATGAAGTTTTGCTCATTACTCTGGAAATTTCTAGATAATATAAGAAACTAAAACAGAACAATTGTTTGAGGAATTCACGTAAGTGAGGTTTGAAAGAACTCGAGGAAATTCTTTCTTTAGTCCAGAATAATGATTCGATCCTAAGGGAGGATCATCTTACAAACATTCTTGGTGGGTCAGAGCATTTGAAGAATGGTACAAACCCACAGGCTGAGTAGGAATGATACTTCAAGAGAAATAAGGATAAATTTTGGCGAAGGAATGAGTGGTGACGTCTGGAATAGGGATCATATTCATAAACATTTTGCATTACAACAGGTTTAATTAGGAGCATTTGACTCACTTCGATCATAGCATCCTAATCATTAGGCATGAACTCATACACATTATACGGGTTATGTCCTTCAAGGGACAATGAAGATTGATGCGCCTTAACCCCCTAAGCAGTAGGGTAACAGGCTAAAGCATAGCAGATCTGACCTTCAGGTGCTTACGCTGAAGCAGATCCAAGATGATTTGGCATCTCTGTATTGTCAGAGAACAAATCAAAGAAACATATTTGGCATCTCCATATTCGATGGAGAGCAGATCGAAGACATAGTAGATCTAACCTTCGGATGTTTTCACATTGAAGTAGATCCAAGATGATTTGGCATCCTTGCGTTTACAAGGAGCAGATCGAAGACATAGCAGATTTGGCTTCCACGTGTTTATGTTGAAGCAGATCTAAGATGATTTGGCATCTCTGTATTGTCAGAGAATAAATCGAAGAAACAGATTTGGCATCTCCATATTCGACAGAGAGCAGATCGAAGACATAGCAGATCTGACCTTCAGGTGCTTACGCTGAAGCAGATCCAAGATGATTTGGCATCTCTGTATTGTCAGAGAACGAATCGAAGAAACAGATTTGGCATCTCCATATTCGACGGAGAGTAGATCAAAGAGATAGCAGATCTAACCTTCGGATGTTTTCACATCGAAATAGATCCAAGATGATTTGGCATCCTTACATTTACAAGGAGCAGATCGAAGACATAGCAGATTTGGCTTTCACGTGTTTACGCTGAAGCAGATCTAAGATGATTTGGCATCTCTGTATTGTCAAAGAATAAATCGAAGAAACAGATTTGGCATATCCATATTCGACGGAGAGAAGATCGAAGACATAGCAGATCTAAACCTTCGGATGTTTTTGCATCGAAGCAGATCCAAGATGATTTGACACCCTTGCGTTTACAAGGAGCAGATCGAAGATAACAGATTTGGCGTCTCTGTATTGTCAGAGAGCAGATCGAAGATAACGGATTTGGCATCTTTGTTTTGTCAGAGAATAGATCGAAGATAACCAATTTGACATTCTTGAAGCTATTAGAATACTTTTGAGGAAGATGAGGATCAAAATTTCGAGATTTGACCAGGCCGGGCAAATTTGGTTCTTTTATAATCTTTGCTCTATTCCTGTTACACAGTAACAAGCAAAGAGGGGCAGCTGTAACAGCCCAAATTTGCCCGGGCCCATGAAATAAATAAAAATTGAAAAAAAAAGGGTTCATTTACAGTCTATTTACAATAAACAGACCTCAAGGCCTGATAAGCCCAAAACCCACTACACTTGAGACCTAGTCGGTCTAAACCCGGTAGCTTATACCCGGTTACAGTTAAAAAAAACCCTTGGCCCATGTACTAGAACTTGACCCAAATTAATAAAGCCCAGTAAGGCCCAATCCTTAAGTTGAAGCAGGAAACCCTAGGGTTTTCAGAAGCTTCGCGCCGCAAGCACCACGCCTTTTCATCTTACGCCATTCCAGTCGACACCGTGATTTCAGCCCTGTATCACGCCGTAATCAACGAACGGATCAACGCCAGCCCACTCCTTGCCGTGAGATCCTCATTGATACCTGCAAAAGAAGGAAAGAACTACGACAGAAAAGAGACAAACAAGGAAAGAAATCGAAAGATTCTTTCCCAAAATGTAACCGGGGGTTATAAAACCCCTCTTTCTTTTTAATTTGTAGAGGTTTTTTACACAGAGATTCAATAAAAAAAATAGAATACATTTTACACTAAAAGAAACCAACGATCATTGGAGAATCTGAGAGGTGATTATTTTATTTTTTTTCTCTAAATACATACTGGTAATAAAACATAAAAGAAAAGGAACGTACCGATTTAACCTACATTGGAAAAGGAAACTTTCCAGTTTCCGACCGCCGTCAGTGGCGGCATTGGTGGGGGCGCGTGAGCGCGTGCAAGCCTCAGACGGAGTCTTGATAGAAATCCGAGGACATCTCCCCCAACCCTCTCAGAGGGTTTCTTTCTTTTTTAAAAAAAATCTATTTTAAAATGATTTTTTTGGCTGAAACTTGGCTTTTATAGCCTCATATAAACGGCGTCGTTTTGCTTAAAACAATAAGCTTTAAAACGGCGTTGTTCCAAGGCTAGGATCCGCGCGTTGACCTGAGACCCGGAGAGGATCCACGTGTTTTTGGAAAATGGGCTAATTGCCCAATTGGTCCTTTCGCATTTTTAAGCTTTATAATTTCATTTTATTTTTATTTTAATTCGGCCCTAATCTTTTATATTTGTTTGAATTTAATCCAATGGCCATTAAAATCCATTCTGAAGAACGACGTCGTTTTGAGATTAGGGCAAATTGCCTAGTGTGCCCCTTGTAGTTTTGAACGCATTCCAATTAGGCCTAAATTAATTTTTATTTTAAAATTAGCCCTAGAACTTTAGTTTTATTTAATTTTAATCTTTTTAAATATTTTTACATAATTTATTTATTAAATACCATATATGTTATTTATTTTTATAAATATTAGTTATATAAAATAGTATATATTATTTTTTTATTTATATATTATCCATTATATTATTTTTATTATTATACATTTTATTTATAAATTTTATTATACATTATATATTTTATCATATATATTATTCCTTGCATTTTTTTTCTTTTCTTCTTTTTTATTTTATTATAAATTATGTATAATTTTATAAATCATTAATTGTGTAAATTTTAAAAAAATTTAAAATTATTATTAAATAATAGTATATATATTATCCTTATTTATATAATAGTATTTATATTTCATTATATTTTATTTATATATTTCATTACATATCATATCTTATTTTATATTATTCCTTATAATATCTTCCTTTTATTATATATATTATTTCATTATTTATTGTTTATTGGTATATAAAGATTAACATTTGTAAATTATTATAAACTAATACGTATATTATTATTATATATTTAATGTTTAGTATTTTAAAATTTACTACAAAATTTTATTCCGATTTAACATATTATTATTTTTATAAGTATATTAAGTTATTATATCATGTAATGTATCTTATATATATATTAATCATCTCTAAAAAAACTCACCTTCATCATTTATACTTTGTTTTAAATATTTCATTAAATACTTCATCTATTTTTTTTTTTAAAAATTTGTGTTTATTTTCTTATCTTTATTTTTTAATTTGTATGTTCATAATTTCGTTTATTTTTTTATCTTATTGTAATTACTTAATATTATTTTAAAATAATAATAATATCTCACTACCTATTTGTTATTTTTATATTTATTGTTTACCATATTTGCATAAAAATTGATTATTTATGTTGTTTTAAGTTATATTTTCATAGAATATTGTTATACATTATGTAATTTATATGTTGCTAGATTCATTCCTTTCTATGTTATGTTTTGTATGAAATATTATTATGTATGTATTATGTAATTTATATTGTTATTTTCATTGTTTTCTATGATTATAACTGCATAAAATGATAACGTATATTGTTTAATTTATGCCATTATCCATCATTTTTTTTACATTATATTTGCATGAATTGTTAAAGTAGGCATCATGTAGGATAATTTATTCAATGTTGATCCTTTGTAATATGTTAAATGCATCATCATTTTAAATAATTTTTATATTTCATTTGATCCAAAAAGATTTTTTTAAAAAGGGTAAGGCAATGTTTTTTGGTAGTTAGGAATTCGGGAAATAGTGCCCTAACATGCTGAGTTGCGATTTCCCATTTGTCTAAATGCCTAAAATATCCTTCTAAATAAGTTTTGAAAAATCACAAAATGATTTTGGTTACAAAAGTTTAAGAATATCGTGTCCAATCATGCTGGATATGATGTTTATATTCTTTTGAAGCAAAAGAATCTTGATTTTTTTTAAAACTCAAAATTATTGCGGTTTTAAAAGGGATCATATTTTTAAATACTTTCAAAAATTTTGACATTAAGACAAAATTATTCAATTTGGTACCAATTTTGGACGTTACGAAGGTGCTAATCCTTCCTCGTACGTAACCGACTCTCGAACATGTTTTCTCGTAATTTCGTAGACCAAAACGTTTTATAAAGTGATCCAATCACACTTTAAAAGGTTGGTGGCGACTCCCGTTTTTAAAATACCCTCCCCATTTTAAAAAAAGAGGTTTCGACAATTGTAATGACATGCATATGACGATGTGTGATATGCTCATCTATGGTTGTTGATTTTCATATGTTGTATGGTGCTTGACATGTTTGATTAAGTGAATGTGACGAGAAAGGTTATTCAGAATTCATAAAAAAATGTACATAGGTGAGCTTGATTGAATAAAATACGCAAGAAATTTGTGAAATACATATATGAATGATAATTTGCCTGAAGTGAATGTAATGATTGTGATGATGTTACTATGATGATAAAAGCAATAACACACGAAATGAAAGTTGTAATTCGGATGTAAGTATCCATATTTGTTTGACCCTTGTATGATGTTGCCATAATGATGAAAGTTGTGTTGCATGTATATATATATATATGAGAGTCGAGTCAGAGGCACTATGACCCTCCTCCCTTTTACTAAAGTGGTGTTTTATAATGGAATTTCCTGAGATTTGTGTTGAATAAGTTTCCAGGTGAGAAACCAAAGAGTTTAGTGATAGAATGGTTATAAGCATGATTAGTGATTGAGAATGGGTTGATAAGTACAAACAGAGCTAGAAAGATATCGGATTGACTGAAAGATTGATTAATTTTTCGCAACATTACAGTTAGTGAAAAAGGTTAATTTTGGTAAAACGATCTTATCCTGGTATGACGTCAAGAAATGTATTGATTGAAATTCCTTCATGAGCTGATCTCCTTTAGTGAAAAGAATAATATGGAAATTTTAATGCAGAAAATAGTTAAAGGAATAATGTTTGAAATATGATATGTCTAAGTATGGTAATTTCAGTGAACAGTTTGTGACTGTCTCTATTGAGATATTGCATGAGATTATTTGACCTCGGAATTTTTATTGGGGCTATCTAATCTCCGATGAATTCTTATATTATGAAAACGTTCCCATATCTTAATGTTAGACGAATGCATTGCCAGTCTGATTGGCTTATGATCTTCATGGTTTTCTTTTTCTTTGGTATTCTGTTACATTCCGTCTGTTAGGAATTGATGTGAAATTGTAAATGGTGCCATGATTCTGTCTCTACAAATTATTTCTCTATATGATTATATATATATACACTAGAAGTATATCGTTCTGGTCATATTCGTTTTCAGTGAGTTGGAATGATGTCTTTCTAGATTTCCTTTCCCTGAGGAATCATCGAGATCTTTCATACTTTCTTATGAACTTTGTTCTCGGTCTTTCAATACGGTATCGTGATTTGGATTTCTATATTCTAGATTTCTCCGTATTGGGTTTCTCTATCTTGGTTTTCTGGTTATTATTATCTTGTAACTTGTCAATCATGGCTTGCATTTGGAGCATGACCTCTAGCTTATGATTGATATATATATAGAATAAGTATGACTATACCTCCAAATTGATCCTAATAATATGGTGAAACTTCAAGTCCCCATTTGTATGGTGGATTTCTTTTCTCAAGTAAGTTAATCAGAGTTAATGTATTCAGTTGAGGTATCAGTACTTATGCTAATGCATTTGTTTTGGTCTTCGATTAGCATGATGAGTGAATTTGGAATGATGCATGTTGAAACGTTCTGTTGACTAGAAGAGAGGACTTCTTGAAATATCAATTACGGATAAATAAGGTTGACTTGACTGTTCAATCTGTGTGGAATATATGTATAAAATTTAATGAGATGTTCTTACTTGAGAATGAGACTTTATTTCTTCACGGGTAAAAAGACGAATAGTCTCATTGAGAAGTGTATGTTTCTTAGAAGACTTGGATACAATAGAAAGATCTCAGTAAAAGCTAATGAAACGATCATTGTTGATCTTTGAGTATAAATTCTTGAAATGTTGAAAGTTTGAGGCTGTATAGCAAGCATCATCAGAATTATTTTTGCTGTTTGGGCATTAAAATGGAAATAGAGAAAGTTAATATGGATTTTCTTGTCTGGATTATTCCTATCATTGAAAGAGGAAAGTGATATGTAGCTTGTTGTTAGATGTTATGAGATTTGTAAATTATGCTGGTATGCCTGAATGTTTGCTCATCAGATTCATGAAATTCTGTGTCTTTATGATTGTTGGATATCTTGGAATTCTAATAGTCACTAATAGAATTGAGATTCAGGTTCTACATCTTGATATCTTAGGAAAGCTAAAGGAGGTTTTGGAATTTAAAGACAACTGAAAGTGGAGTTGGAAACAAATGAAGTGTAAAAAGGTCTTAGAGAGTATAAGGCCAAGATAAACTGACTAGTACATTATTCAAAATCGAAAAGATTCAAGCATGTGAGTAACTGAGTTATGATGGCATAAATCTAACCTTTTTGTATTTGAACACTCTCAGATAAAGGTTGAAATTTAGCCGATGTATGGCATAGCAATGAACCGCTTATGATTCTAGTATGAGAAAATAAAAAGAGACGTATTAAAGGCACGGCCTGAATGAAAGCTCTTTGGCATCAATTATGAGATTGAGGAATCTAAGTGAAAACCAAACCCACTTTCCTGGTAAGATTTTCGAGGACGAAAATCCCTAAAGGGGGAGGAATGTAACACCCCGATTTTGGGCCTAGTCAGAACAGTGGTTTCGGGACCACAAATCTGACATGATTAAATTCATTTTTACTATATTTATATAGCCTACAATTTCACAGAATGATTTCGCAAAAATTTTGTCTGAAAATTTTGACGTTTTGGCACTCAATTTAGTCAAAAGGACTAAATTGTAAAAAGTGAAAAAGTTGAGTTCTACATGTTAGAGGTGTCAAATTGTTATGAAATTTTAAATTGGAGGTCCTTAAATGGTATTAGACCATTGGCTAATTTTTGGACAAAAATAGACATGAAATGGGTGTAATAAAATATTTTTAAGTTAGGGGCATTTTGGTAATCTAATAATTAAAAGAATTTAAAAGCCAAAATAGCCAAAAATTGGCCATCATCTTCTCCATTCAGCCGAAAATTGCATGGAAACTATGGCTAGGATTTGGTTCAAGCTTCCAAGCTCATTTATAAGTGATCTCGAACCCCGTTTTTAATGTTCTTTACATTTTTTAAGTCCTGGTAACCTGGTTTACCTATTTCTACCATTATTTTGAGCTAGGGTTTATGTTTAAAAAATTACCCATGAATTACATGCTTGTATTTTGATGCCTAATGGTAGAAAATGAGTGTTGGATGTTAAATAAATGACTTTTACTAAGCGATTTTCGATGAAAACGTCCGAAAGGACCATTTTGTAAAAGTTGTAAAAATGATATAAAAGGGTGTTTTGATGAGAATTGTAGTTTGCTATAGTTATGAAAATGGTTTGTCTAGGCCTATAGAGCAAGAAAAGTGAATAAAAATTACTTTACGATCCTAGGGGCAAAAGTGTAATTTTGATAAAGTTTAGGGGTAAAAACATAATTTTTCCAAAATAAGATTTTTGGGTCAATTTGAATAATGTGAGTCCTAAATGGGCTATATTTGAAATGATAGATCAAGGAAATCGAGATTCGGGCTTAAATTGGGAAAATACAAGGTGATGGAATAAAACGGTAACTTTGTCGTTTTCGTATTCGAGGTAAGTTCGTGTGTCAATAATAATGCAATGCTTATTTAAATTAAAAATCCCTTATTTTCATTGTATGAATGGCATGAGTGAAAACATTGAAAGGTGATGGAATGAGTTCATGATGTGAAAATATGATATGAAACAATGGTGCATGAAATTCAATTGAATAATGATACATGATTTGTAAGTACATAATTAATGTGACAATGTACGATATTTCTAATGCCTTGATAGTATTTGAAATGTAAATGTTTCATTTCTACCATGTATTATGTGTCTCGATGTTTCATGTATTATATGTTAATTATTACCATGAAAATGTGATTGATATTATGAAACTATTATATTGATGAAAAGATGGTAAAATGTCCCTGTTGAATAAAAAGGACATCTGATGGATACATTATTTTTACATGATATGAGATCCTGCATGACTTGCAGAAAAGGATTTAGCTCGGACGGGTAATCCGTTGATCCCGGTATAGAAAGGATCTAGCCCGGACGGGTGCTCCTAAAGTGATCTAGCCTCCCGAAAAATATGGGTGCATTAAGGATTTAGCCCGGATAGGTAATTCGATTGAGAATTGAATTTAGCCTGGACTGGCAATTCAGATTCGAGCTTAAGAGAGCAATTGTCGTTAAAAAGGATTTAGCTTGGACTGGCAATCCCGACATTACTTTATGAGTTATTACTAGGGGGGATTTAGCCTGGACTGATAATCCAATCGTAAGATGTAAGGTTCACGGGAGTGCGTACTTATGATGATCACTTGTATGACTTGACGGTAATTGGGTCATCCATCAATATTTCCGAGAAATTCAACGGGATTAACATGAGAAATGAAATGGAGATACTTGAAATGATAAACTCATCTATGCTTAGTTGATACTAGCATGATGCATATGATTGTCTTGTTTGGATGAATGGTTGTGCTAAGAGATAGCACAGGTACATACTCGAAACCCATGAGCATATGTTTGACATGAGAAATGAAATGGACTTGTGATAAGAATGCAAATGAATGAATGATATTTATGAGAATAATTTCTATGACAATTTTGTGATGGTTATCATTATGTTTCACTAAGACAGATTAGTACAATAGCAGCAGTCTGACTTTGAAAATCCACCAAAAATAGTGGAAATTGAGTTAAAGGCTGAATAAAATATGAAATTATATCTTATCAAGTCTAGTTTTAGATAAAGGAAATGATGTAATCAAAGGAATCTCATATGATGAGATATTTAAATTTTTGTGAAACAGGGTCAGAGTGATTTTGGACTCCCCTGTCTCAACTTTGGAAAATTACTAAAAATTGTAAAAAACTAATAATGGGTTATAAATTATATTCTTAAAACCCTTAATGAGTCTATTTTCAAAAGAAATATATGGGAGTATCATCTGAGTTCCGTACTATGAGATAATTAATTCGTAGTGAAGAGAGGTCAGAACTATAAGATAGTGAAATAGGGGTATCTTTAAAGAATAAACTGTACTTATTGGCTAGACCAAAAAATTTTGAAAATTTTATGGTAAGAAAATATTTGAGTTCAGTTTTAGGGAAAATTAACAGATCTTAATTTGGAGTTCCTTAGCTCTAAAAATAAATGATTTAGTGACTGTGATCCAAGAAATCAACTTGACTGGATTTTGAATAAATAGAGAAAACTTGAAATAGCATATTAATTCCTTGCTTATTATTTTCATGCGAGCTTACTAAGCGTAAAGCTTACTTCCTCCTTTTCATTTCTTTTAGTGTTGTCAGGTTAGCTCGGGGTTGGAGAACGTCGGAGGCAACATCACACTACCAAGCTATCACCTTAGGATATTGATACATAGGTTGAGAAGTTTCAAGTGAGTGGCATGTATAGGGTTTAGTTTTTATGATATGTGTTCTATGATTTGGCCAAATGTATTGGCTTATTTTGATTTATTTTTATATGGCCATAGGGTGTGGCTCATATTGAGTATGGTTTGTAAATCTATCTATCGATGCTTTGTTATAATGTTTGTGATGAAATGATGTGAGCATGATGGTTGGCCATGCATGATTGGAGTTGTGACATGCATGTGTGATGAATGTTTCATGACCATTCGAAGTGGTCATGACCATGGTTAATGTATAATAGGGCAAGTAAGATAATAATGCCTTGAACGTGAATGCTGGATGGATAAGTTGATAATCATGGTATAAGAGAATAAATGGTAAAGTAATTGACTTGGTCAAATAAATGAGATTTGGTATGCCTAGAATTGGTATAATATGAGAATATGTAAAACGTGTATGATGCCTTGGAAACGTCATGTTGTGTCTTAATAAATAGTGATTTAATCATTAAAATGTTGCTATGAATTGTGATTATGATGTGTATAAAGATGTAAGGGATTGTGGGAAACATGAAGGCTTGGAGAATAGCCTAGATGTTGGCCATATAGGCTGAGACACGGCCGTGTGTCTCATCAGTGTGAGGGTCACTGCCTAGTGACACAGGCGTGTGGCCTGACTATGTGGTTCAAATCGTGTGCTGATGTCATAAATAGAGAGTTATACGGCTTGAGGACACGGGCGTGTTGATGACATACGGGTGTGCCCTTTTGTCCATACGGGCGTGTGTCCCTGTATTATGAGAAAAATTTCTAAGTTTTCCCAGAACTTTCCAAAGTTCTCGGTTTAGTCCCGGACCATTTTAAATGTATGTTATGGGCCTCGTAGGCCCAACATAGGGACACTATGAATATATTCAATTAGTTTTAATTTGGAACGAAATTTTATAGCTCGGATTGTAGGATTGTTTGCGTTTAAGTCCAGTAATGCCTCATATCTTGTCCCGACGTTGGACACGGGTAGGGGGTGTTACATTTATGGTTGAAGAATACAAGTAGTTCATGTCACATTCTAAAAATCGAGTTAATAGATTTGAGTTTGTGAAGTGAGAGTGGTCATACCCTGATTTTTAAAGTTATATTTGTGCATTTTTTAAATAAATGAATTACTAGTCCAATAGTTAAGTGATAGTGAATTTTTTTTGTGAAACCCAAGTTTGAATCACTTCTCTTACATCATTTTTATTTTGTGAAATTTTACTTCAAACCCTAGTAAGTGTAACACCTTGTTTTTAAAAATAAATGTAAACAAGATTGAGTTATTGGCTAGATGGTTAAGATTTAGTGAAATTATCCTTAAGACTTGAGTTTGATTCTCCTCTCCTATATAATTTTTAATTATTTTATTTTTTTCCAAAACCCTAAAAGTTGTCAGCCATGTTGTAACCCTAGGTATTTAATGTATTTTTCTTCACAATTCAACCTCTTTTGATCATTTGTTCCTCCTTTTTGTCGTTTCAGCCTCTTTTCTCCCTCTTTTCTCAAAAATTTTCTTTTCCTTTCTGTTCTTACGTCGTCCCTACTGTTCTTTTCTCCTTTCTCTAATTTTCTTTTCTTTTCTTTTCTTTCTCCACTAAGGTCGAATCTCTGCTCTCCTCATTCCCATCTTCTCCATTGTCTCACCATTGCTGCCATTTTTGTCACCATTAGCGTCCACCCTAGTTGTTGTTTTTCACATATTTGTTACCCCCTTAAAGCCCTTCTATCGCCCCTTTTCTCATCTTTATTTGTTGTTGGTTCTGCACTTGTTTCGTCACAAATCTAATCGGCTAACATAAGTGCAGTTTTTTATCATATCTACGTCGTTTTTCTCCTTTTCTATTTAATGGTCTATTCATGTATGCATCATGGTAAAATCTCATTATTCCTATCCTTTTATGTGTTTTTGATTAAAGGTCTAGATCCAAATCGTTCTGATCCGTAATAATATCAGAAATTTTTCGTAATATCGTGTTAAGCCAAAATAGAGTGAGTATTAATCTCCAACTCTAGATCTAAAAAGTTGTTCTCTTTCTCTGTTTTAGAACCCTATAGGGTGGTTAAGGGCAGATTCTTAATGCTTATTTTCTGTATTAGGTACAAATATGAGTTAGATCTAATTAGATCAGAGTCTTAGGAGTTGCGGAGTTAAGTCTACGAGCTGTGGATTTGCGTAATTAGGTATGGGTCATTAACATGTTGTGTGAAAATTGTTAACAACATGAAATTGTGGTAATATGATGATTGGTTGAATAGGCATTTGTTATGGTGAATGGCCAAATGGCAAAGTGTTATTCAGGAATTGGTCTAAATTGGTAAGGTGATTAAATGTGGTGGTCGATTGCAAACTAAGACTAATTGGTAATGGCCGAAATTGCTAAGGTTTTAAGGGGCAATTAATCCATAGTGCGGGTATCGTAAAGGTTGGCTAATTGGGTGCTTTGTACTATTTTTACTCGACTCACAACATGCTAGTTATTCTTATGAACTTGTTTGCAAAGCTATTGAATTTTACATTGAATATTGCATGCATGATTGCATGCCACTAATACTGTTTTACTAAATACATTTATTGTATGCCATCGTACTGAAATTGTTACCGATAAAGCATGATGTGCTACATTCTTACATGACATATTACATTACATGAGTTTTGGGATTTGATGGGTGATGGAAGAGTTCCGTGGATATTGGCGGTTTCTCCATATTATTGTATTGGAAGTAAATTGACACCCCTAGAGTATTTTTGGAGGATCGAAGACATATCGCAATTTACTAGAAGCTTGTTTGCAACTTACTGACAACTTGTCTAAATACCATTGGCAGTTTAACAGCATACTGTTACTAGTGGTTTATCCACACCGAGCTTCAGTTCTTACTATTTTGGTGTTCGAATGACGGGTTCTAAGGAACTTTTGGTGTGTAGCGGATGGATGGGTAGGACCTTTGCACTATTTGACATTCGATCATAGACATTCATATACATTGTTTATTGAAATGTCATGATCTGTTATAGACATTGATATTGATGACTATGTGCCCTACTGCGATTGTTTGAAGTTTGTAATACTATTGTTTGTTCTATTAAGACTCACACTAAGCTTTTAAAGTTCACCCCATTGTGATCACTCTTCACTCTCTTGGCTTTTATCCGTTCTATGCATTTATAACACTCACTTTGCTTTTAACCCATACAATGCTTTTGTTCACTAATTAATTTTCATTTTTAAGGCACATGCTTGCAAGGATTTCATATTTATTATATTATATCATTTAAATAACTATGGATTTAATTATTGGGTATTCAAATTTAAATAACCTAAAATTCAACAAACATATATACCTACTCGTAAATACTTACGTCATTTGAAACATTTAATTCCTTTTTTCTTTTCGCAATTTAATATATTGAACTAACTTGTGTAAATGTAAATAACATAAAATTGTTTATTCTTAGGCTAAATTTACAATTTAAGCAAACAACCTATGTACATGCTCCTAACCAATCACTTGTAGTTCTATACGCTCTAGCACAAACAAGACATAAAAAATTACTAAAATTAACAAGAAATAACAACGAAAACATAAAAATAAAAAAAAATTCTATGTCACCCCCATACTTTATTTGACATATTGTCTATAATGTGCTCCAAAAATAATTAAGGAACGAAATTACCCATTTTAGCGTTTTAGTGTCGCAAGTGTTGTTGAATCATCTCTTCCTTGATGAATGGATTAGGTTGCATCGGCTCGAGCTACAGACATAAATCCTTCGTCAAGGGACGCTTTGGCTAAAACGTCGCCTTGTAGTCATAGGTAGGGAAAGGGTCTTATTTTTCTTCCTCGTCATCGTTGTTGTTTGCCTCCTTGTCCTCCCACTCAGACTCGTCGGGATGTGAAAAGGGCATGTACTTGTTGGGTGGAGGGTTAGGCACTCGTTTGCCATGCCTTTGTGCATAATTGAGGCCCACCAAAGACATCTCTTGCATCCATCTAATTGCCTATTCCATGTTCTATAAGTCGGTCAGACCCGTTAATTAAGGCACCTTGGCTTTTCTTTCTATTTTTAAGGATAGTGGGACATCCATCTTTTGATTCCAACATTGCTTTCATTCTTCTACTTGCTTCCACTAAAGTACGACAAATTGAGTAAACATCGTATTATCGAGAACACTCTTTTTTAGGTTCACGAACTACTCCGTTTTTAACATCGAAACCTTTGCCTGTATGCATAGGGTTGTCACTAAATATCAGAAATACATTTCTCTCTTTTGGCCACTAATACAAGTAAACATTGCCTAATAAATCTAGTGTCCCACGCATATCAGTCTTTTCTGCAAAATAGCCTCAAGCAAAACCACTCGAAAGGTGGTGACATAAGAAACATTGTGGGTCGAGGAGATACGGGTGCAAATAAATTGCATCCAAATTTTGGCCATTAGAAACATACCAACCTAATGAAATTTAACAAGTATGTTAGTACTAGCTTGGCGAGTCCACTCACCTTGCCCCTCTTTCAGGAAATCTAAAATGGCATACATATCTATGTCTCAGTACATATGCAAATCAACTGAGTTAAGAAAATTTGAGGCATAAAATGGAGCATCATAAAAACTACATATTTCGCAGGGCGTTACTAGTACTTCTTTCCCCCAAATTGTGTAACATATTTCGCAGGGCGTTACTCGTACTTCTTTCCCCCAAATCGTGTAACACCCCAAACTCAACCTAGACTTTATGACTAGATCTGGAGAAGCTACCATGATACTCTTTGAAAACCCAGAAATTATTTAGGCTTGTAGAAATAACGCCATATTTTAACGAAAATTATTCTGGTTTATTTAAGGTGAAAATATCCTTCTTATTTAATTTGTTAATTCTGTCAACTAAATTTATATTTACAAAACGCTCTTGTTTGCAATGAAACTCTTAGTTAAAATCAATTTGGAAAACACGAGTCATGTTTTGAAGAATCCAACATTTTGCTAATAGTGAAATTTTGATTTAAAAATGATAAACAGTTTAAAACAGCAAATAAAAGTCCAAAACCAAACAGCCATGGAATGTTCAAGACAGTCCAACAAAACCAAAATAGAGCAAACCAGATTTTTAAATAGCATAATCAACAAAACAATGTTTAATCAAGCTCTCGTCGCACCGACCCGTCTTAAGTTTGGGGGTTACCTGAAAGTAAACAGATAGATGTGATCTTTCGAGCTCAGTGTGTAACTTATAATAATAATAAATAGAAGCACTGATTTAATTTCAGATATGCTTTCAGATATCACTCAAGCATATTTTATAACAGAGCAGAATCAGAACATATTACATGCAAAAACACAATCATACCCCCATCCGCTACACACTATCTCCAACCATCCCTACACACCATATAGGGTATTATATACCCATCGAGTCCTACACACCGCTAAGTGACTGTATGTCACTTTTCAGAATATTTGCAGTCTAGTTGTCAAATCATAAGGCTATAAATCGCCAATAACAGAAATATATGTGGCTGAGCCACCAAATATGACATATAGATTAAATTTCCTACACTTCCTCTACAAACATAAATCCCACCCCAATGCACATGCAAAAATAAAAAATATAAAAATGTATATGACATACATATTTATTATAATAGATACAAATCATGCTTAACAAATAACAGATTATACACAACTTATACAGATTATGCTTAACATATATAACTTGACAATCATGCATACATAAATCAAATTTACCACTAACAAATCATTAGAAATCATGCTTTGAAGCCCAATTTATATAGTACAGACCCTGCGGAAGGCCTACATTCGACTCGTACGATGAATACGGCCCTTAGGGAAAATTTTAAGAATTTTGGCCCAAACACCTGTGTGGCTCACACGGCTTATTTGGCCAGCCCACACGGCCCAATTGGCTCACACGGTCTAGCACACGGCCTGTCACATGGTCATATGTTACACATGACTTATCACACAGCCTGGCACACCACCGTGTAGCGTCGATAATTCCAGATTTCAACTTTCTTCGTTCAATGTTTTCTCAGGTTTTCGTTACACATTTGATCTGATTTTGATGTTAATGCAACCAAGAGACTTCAAGTACCTGAATTCGGTAACCACATGACTAATTTTAGCAACATCAAATAGAAACTAAATAAATAATTCCAGACATATACACCAACATTTGGCCTCCAATAAATGTTAGAACACTTACACAATAATAACTGGCAACAACCCAACTTTTAAGTGGTGGGAGGAGTACCAACTGTCTTTCAACCCTCTCCTGACAGCGCGCAAAAGAAATAATTAAAACCAACACTAAAACCTGATTCCACAACACAAATCCTCACATACTTGAAACCCAACTCTACGAATAATCACAATATTACTTGACGATACAATTGCGACAACCACAATCACCAAATACGAATCCAATAGCAAGGAGCAAAGAAGGATAAATGTAGATAGGGATTAGGATAAAAAAAATAACAAAGAAAATGAATGTAATGGCAGCCTAAATTAAGAAAGACTAGTGAAGAACAAAAGTAAAGAAAAAGAATGGGAAAAAAGAAAAAGAAAGAAACATGATGCAATAGCAGGGAATGAAGACGACGACGTGAAGTGTGGCTGAAGGAAAAAGAAACGTGGAGAGATTTTTTTTAAAACAAAAATAACCACTTACAGGTTATTTACTTGAAAAGAGGAGCAAATTTTATCCCACAACTAAGTAGATATTTATTAAAGAGTTTAAATTAAATCCAAACTCATCTATAAATTTGATAAAAAATAATATATTTTCATATGCTCACAAATGGGTTCGAACTTAAGACCAAAGAGTACACAGAAGCTTAACCATTGAACCAAATTAACTTACTTCTCAAAAACCAACAAATCAAAAACTTAAATTTTTGGGGCGTTACAAACTGTGACGTATGTAAGGTTCTCACCTGAGAGTTTGTAAATTTCTCGATCTTTTAAAGAAGCGTAGAACTCCTAAACTACTAGATCGACCTCTAGTTTGTTAAGGGCTAAGCAAAAGGATCACCAATAGTGGAAACCCACCAACTCCCAAATTGCATCACATTTGGTAAACGAGGGATTGAACCCCTGTTCTTGGATAAAAGTCTTACCATTCATCTATAAATAGTATTGTGCCATTACTTTGTTATGGAAGCAGTTAGATCGATTTCCATTGACTCCTCATTGATGTGTCGTGCTTTTCTCAGTGCCATTGAACAATTTTAATTAAAATACTAAGCAGTCAATTACCAGAAAAAGTTCTATAATAGATGATTAAACTAGAACATCTAACCTTGGTTTGTTGGTTATTTTGTACGTGTCGGGCCATTCTACGATCCAAATAGGGATGCTTCAAACCTAAAAAAGATAAAACTAGAACAAAAAAAACAAAGAAATAGAGAAATAATAGATAAAATTTGAAGAAAAAATGAAGAACCGAAGTTGGAATCTTGAAAACTTGACGAGGAATGAATGAAAGGAGATGTGGCAACTGTAGGGGTTTTGGAAGAGTCTAAACTATGCTTATGAAAAGTGATTAGGGCTAACAAGAGGTGAGGGATTTAAAGGAGACATCGTACCATGCGGAGAACAACTTGGAAAAAGTTGTAGAACACGATATCATGTCGCGACACAAGGGGTTTGACTCACAACATAAAGCCCTAATTTCCCCTGAGTTTTGGTTCATAGTTGCATGCCGCGGCACAGACTACGTGTGTCACGACATGGCCTTGGAATTTTCAATATTTTTCCTTTGAAGTCTTGATACGTAACACAGATCATGCGTGTTGTAGTACGGCCCTAAATTTTCCAATTTCCCGACTTCAAAGTTTCATGTCAAAATATAGGGTGTCTGTGTTGCGACACAGTCCTGCAATCTAAAAAATTAACTTTTTGGGCCGTGCCGGTTCCTTGGGCTTGTGCCTAAACACCTTTCAAAATAACCACTTCCTCCAAGCTTAACAACCACTATCGATATAAATAAAACACATAACTTGTAACACCCCAAAACCCAGCCTAGAAGTTTCAGTCGGATCTCGGAGGTCACATTGACCATCGAAGTAATCCAAAAGCAATTTTACAAATTGGATTATTAAAATCTCATTTTACAAACAGTTTGTTAAATATGAACTAAATTTTTTAACCATTTAGGATTCAAAACAGAAAATTTAAGTTGTGTTAAAAACATTCAGTAACATACTTCTGCAGTTTTTAGAATTCAATCCAAAATAAAGGTTTATACCACAATTCATATAAAACATTTATAGTCCAAAACAGTTTAATAAAATAAGAATTGAAGCAAAACTCTACTAGCTTGAGTCAAAACATATCACTCCGAGACCTCCGACATGTCAAGTCTAGCTTCAGAACACGAGAGCACCTGAAAGGGGAAAAACTAAGGGGGTGAGCTACACGAGCACAGTGTGAGATCGAAACTTAGAAAGATAGTAAAAGATGGAATTCCAAAAGAACAATATTCCAAACAAGGGCACGCTATCAGAGTATGAAAATCTAGAATTGGTAATAAAAAATACAATCATTTTTACATAAATTATTCAAACAATGTGCACGATACTCCAAACACGTAAACGTACCAAACACATCAAATTGTTATATAAATGCAAATAATTCAGAGAATTCATAATTAGAAATAACCATAATATTCCAACAATTTTAAGTCATACAAATATTCAAATGTTCAATATATGTAATGAATACAAAACACACCCAACCAATTGAACACCTCTTCATCCATCTTGCAAACCACTTAAAGGCTACAGAAGGC
The DNA here is from genome assembly GCA_025698465.1 of Gossypium longicalyx. NCBI lineage: Eukaryota > Viridiplantae > Streptophyta > Magnoliopsida > Malvales > Malvaceae > Gossypium > Gossypium longicalyx. The sequence goes on along the minus strand of CM047005.1, from coordinate 27,019,246 downwards.
CCATCCACCCTGCACACCACATAAAACCATAATAGGTTCATCCACCCTATACATCACGTAAAGTGGAACTAAGCCATTTGAGTAAAAGTATACAACTGAGCTAGTATACAGTCAGTATATTACGATAAACTGTTATGCAAAATCGCAGTTGAAACTGCTCAAATCAGACTTTCTTCTCTTCACAACCAAAACCCCAATTTTATGCATATGTATGAAGGCACATCAAACACTAATAGCCTCATCGATACAGAAACTCATATTCAGTCAATCAATTTTCAGAATTTTCATGCGATTACAAAATGCACACAATAAACAACAATCATAAAGAAATCGCAACACACAAACTCGATCGATCAGATTCAGAATCAGTTATGATTGTATTTTCTTACTAGGTAACATCACACAACATTTAGTCAAACTGTTAAATTAATTCCATAATTATGAACAAACACACAAATCCAAGCTGACTAGAGTCCCAAACACCATTATCAAAGCCTAGCCGAGGGTCCAAACATACAAAAACGTTAAACGAATTAATTTAAGTTACAAAGCAAAAATCTACGAAACAAGGCCATACGGCCGTATGGAAATTCCTAGGCTATGTGGAGGTCTACACGCCTGTGTGCATGTTGTACATGTCTATGTGGAGGGAACACATACCCATGTGACCCAGTTATATGGCTGTGTAAGCAGCCTATGTAACTCACAATCCAAAACTGATAAAATAGGGTGCAGAGCAGACACAGCTGTGTGGAAATCCCACACACCCATGTGGCTAACAGACACGGCCTTGTGTCCAAGGCACACGCCAGTGTTGAAATTGACAAAATCCCCAAAACGCAACACACGACCATGTGGCCAGGCCGTGTGGCACCAAAACTCACCCAAAACCCTAATTTTCTAATTGCACATAACCATGTAAATCGCCTGTGTGTGGCACACGCCTGTGTAGCCACCTTTGTGGTCACGAAACCACCCTAAAACAGCCTGAAACTTGTGTTTTTCCTCAACAAATCACTCCCTAACATCGATAATATTGAGACTCACATTGAAACCAATTGGAGATCATACATTCACTATCAATTCAACCCATAACCACTTAATTTCGAAAACACACAGAAATTGTTGAATTTCGCAAAATCAAATCAGCAATTTGATAACAAAAATAAAGAGTCTCCGAACACATACTTGATTTGAATTTAAAGCACCCTAAAATAACTGATGAACCACAATAACCTCAATCTAAAACTAAGTTACATCTTCCTCTTGAAACAATATTGATTCAAGATAAACAAACGAGAAGAAAGCCAAAACGACGGAAAAAGAAAAATTATAAAGTCTCCATAACACTGATCAAAATTTTTGGAATCAAGAACAATGAAAAGAAACCCAACATGAGAAAAGAGGAAGAGAGTGGAGGAACGTGAAAAAGGTTTCCTCTTTTCAGATAAAAAATAAATTAAAATAACAAATAATAAATAAAATAAATAAGTATTAAAACTTTCAAACAAAACTTAAAAAAAATTGGTCCCTCTAAAACACTCACAGGGATTCAAACACGAGACCTAAAGATACATTACCACACCCACAACCACTGAACTAGTAGGCTCATTCTTACACTAAAACGCGAAAACAAACACAATTGTTCAACCTACTCACTGACCCTTACTTCAAACCTCAAAAATTCTAACCCCAAAATTTGGGGTGTTACATAACTACAGACTGAAAATAAAATAAAAATGAACAAATAAAAATAAAAAATTAAAATAGAAGCTCTTTTTCAGAACTGAGACGATTTGTATCGCCACCAAAGAAGAACTTCCAACTAGTTCTTAACACTTTTATTCGATGTTTTTCTTCCATCGAGAGACATAAACCAACAACCTCGTTCGATTTCATCAAAATTGCCTTATCTTCAACCTACACGACATCTAATATTAAAAGCCATTTAGTGCTAAATCCAAGCTGACCCCAAATGGTATTTCAGGGTATTATTGCCTCAAGATTCCTTGCCTCCTTGTTGTGAGAAGCTTTGGTCAATCGAGCTTTACCTTCGTCGTTGAATGAGAACGAAACAAGCTCTCCGACTCCTTCGGTTGGCACGTCCTCAGTTATGGTTAGAAAATGTATTAGCTCTTCTACACATTCATTCAGGTTTGGTTTAAGTTCCAAGTTAGTGGTCACTACTACCTCTACATCTACTGCTACATCTACCATTATGTCAATTGGATTGGAGATGCCTTTAGTTATATTCATCTCGTCCTCACGGTCTCCGGTTCCAAACTCTTACTGAGTGTTATCATCTAATTTAGGTTGGTTGATAAAAATACAGTGGTCTTTGTTATCCGAGTTGGGAACATCATCCACGACATATTTTGATGGATTCATTGCTTCGTACATTCATTTGACTAACTCTATCATTAATGATATTTAATTTGACATATCCTCTAGTTGAACGTATACTGCCTCCAACCACTCGAATATGGGTCGCTTGATCGATTCACACGAAGATATCTTATACCAGTTACTAAAGAGCTCGATTGGATATTCGAGCACATCATTTTCTTGGTTATAATTCCATTGGTTTGTCAAAGCTCCATCTGCCCAACTCGATCCTTCGTTAACATGCCATTCATAGTACCATGAATACATCTCATATGAGTCATAATGAGGTTCGACTGAATATTCAAACATCTCTAGTTGGTCTAACTATTTTTGGATTCTACTTGATTTAACTTGCAATTCTAGATGAAAAGACTTATATGCATCTGACTCAGGAGGAAATTTGGATGAATAATCATAAACATACTGGTTCATTGAGGCTCTGTCTGTCCGATGTGACCTTTGATTACTCACATGTTGCTCACACAAATATCGGTATACCTTATCATTAATGATTAAGTCCAGTTCTTATTGGGTTTAATATTCGGGTGTAACATAATCTTTTTCGCGACTCCACTGGTTCGTTAAAGCTTTTTTTGTCCACATTGATCCTTCATTATAATACTTTTCATCATCGTACCATGCAGACATCTCACGTTCTTCATCCCAACTGCTATCATCATCAAATTAATCTTCAACCTGATCCATGATTAAATTAATTAGTCGAAAAGGTAAATAAAAATAAGATTAAAAATAACAAAAATAAAATTTGTATCTATAATTTTCAATTTTCCTATTTCTCCTAATAATTACAGAAAATTATATTAAATCTAATGTCGTCCTCCTCGGCAATGGTGCCAACAACTTGACTATAGCCAAACGTGCGAACGTTTGGACAGAAAATACTGCAACAAAAGATAAGGAATTAAATAGAGGTGTCCACAAGTATACAGGTCAAATTACAATATAGAAGTGTTGCAATGAAAAACTGATAAGTATTTCGAGGATAGCACCCAAGATAGGATGAATTAAATTTAAAATTACTTTTACAGTAATAGATCTAAATAGTAATCACCAAAAATCATATTACAATTGAAACACCTCTTACCCGTGTCCAACACCGGGACAAGATACGAGGCATTAGCAGACTTAAACATGCACATACATGTAAAATTGGGTCATAAAATTTCAATCATATAAGAATCAATCGATCACATGCAAAATGTCCCATACACGAGCCTTCGAGGCTCTAAACATGCATTAAAAGTAGTTTGGGACTAAACCGAGAACTCACAAACATTTTCACAACACTTAGAAAATTTTCATGTTTGGAGAGCCACACGCCTGTGTCACCAGTCCGTGTCCCTCACACGGTTGAGACGCACGGTCGTGTCTCATCCCGTGTAATTAACTCTTAGGCTATTTTCCAAGCCTTTTTGTCACCCTTACATGCACACAAATATACATGGATCCAATGGCATTCAACATCCTCAATTATGACACAAACATATCATTTACCTATCAACATGCATGTGTTACACATCCTCACATTAAACCAAGACTAGTCATGCCATAGTTATCTTTATGCCATTTTAATTCTAACTTATCATTAAGCATACATATTCTAGCCAAGTTATGTCTTTATAGCGTATCCACATTTCACATGCATAAAATAATATGCTTGAATAAGACATTCTACACCAATTCCATATTCAATTTAACATTATTACTATTTCTCACATTATACCATTGTACCATGGTTACCAAACTATCCATCAAACATCCATGTTCAAGGCATTATCATTTTATTTCCATATTACACCTTTAATTCATGGTCATGACCACCTCGATTGGTCATAAAACATGCATTCAACACATATGACATATTACCGACCATGCATGGCAAACAACCATATTCACATCACAATTATCAGACATAACATGAATAACTAGATTTACAAACCATAATCAATAACTTAATATAGCCCAATACATTTGGCCAAATTATAATAACACACGTTACAAAACTAGGTCCCTATACATGCCACTCACTTGATAATTCTAACATATGTAACAATATTCCAAATGTATTGCCTTGATAGTGTGATGCTACCTCCGACGATCTCCAACCCCGAGCCGACCTGACAACACTAAAAGAAATGGAAAGGAGGGAGTAAGTTTTACGCTTAGTAAGCTCGCAAGAAAAATAATAAGCAATGTATTAAGATGCTATTTCTCAATTCTTATCTATTAACATGCTATTTCTCAATTCTTATCTATTTATTCAAAGTCCGTTAAGTTGTTTTCTCGAGTCACAGTCACTATATTATTTATATCCGGAGCTACGGGACTCCAAATTGAGAACCGCTTATTTTACCAAAAACTAGACTCATATATCTTCTTACCACAAAATATTCAAAATTTTTGGTCTAGCCAATAAGTACAGTTTATTCTTTAAATTTACCCATATTTTGCTGTTCAACAGTTCCGACCCCTCTGCACTAAAATTAGTTATCTCTTCGTACAAGATTTGGATAATGTTCCCATTTGTTTATTTCGAAAATAGACTCATTAAGGATTTTAAGTGTATAAATTATAATTCATAATTGTTTTTGTACAATTTTTAATGATTTTCCCAAATCAAAATAGGGGATTCCAAAATCATTCTGATTCAGTCTCACAAAAATTCAAATATCTCATAATATGCAATTCTTTTGCTTACATTGTTTCCTTTATATAAAAATAGACTCAATAAGATTTTATTTCATATCTTATTCAACTTCTAATTCAATTTTCACCATTTTTGGTGATTTTTCAAATCCACACAACTGCTGCTGTCCAAAACTGATTTATTATTAAATTTCACTCTTTCATGTTTTCTTTGTAGTAACTTTCATTGTAACATTTGTAGCAGACCCAATCTGCCTAGGGCCCAATAACCATACAAAAAAACAAAATAAAATTTTTAAAGTCAAATGTCCAATTACAAGCCCAGATTATTAAACACTAAAACCCAACAACATAATCCCTAGCCCAAGTTACAGGCCCGAAACAAAAATCAAAACCTAGCCCACTAACTATTTTCAGAAATTGAAAACCCTAAGTCGCCACTCACGCGCGCTGTAGCTTCCATGCGTGCGTAGCCTTCCCTCCAGTTGGACTCACACCTGCGAAACAGAATAACCGCAACCACAACAGTAATTGACAGCAAAATAATAACAAATTACAGCAAAAACTTGTATTTCCTCCTTTTTTTTTCTTTGGCTATAAAGCCGAATAAGATGAAATGTATAAGATCCCCTTTTTTTTTATACGAATACAATCAATAAATATAAAGAGATTAAGTACAAAAGAAAAAGAGCAAAAATTGAAGGAAAATACCCTAGTTTTGTTCACAGAGGTATTTCCATTTTGTTTTACTTTCACACCTCTTACATCCATGCATATATATAACAAAAAGGGAGAGGATAGATTTACCTCCTGATTCACTAGCAAAAAAAAAGGGATTTTTAGCCTTCCGATAGCCCTCTACGGTAGTGCATGCGGCGGAGCTCAGGCCAAATTCTGGGCAGTTTAGCCCAGGGGAGAGAGAATAGAGAGATAGAGATTTTTTTGTTTTAAAAAGGGAAAAAATGAGGTTTTTTTTTTTTAAAAATTAACTTATATAAGGGGCAAAACGGTGCGTTTCGGCCCCCTTCTAGATGAAACGAAGCCATTTTAAAGCCCTGGATCCGCACGTTGACCCGACTCGGGGAGGATCCGCATGTTTTCCATTAACGGGCAATTTGCGCATTTGGTCCTTCCTCCTTTCTTGGTCTTTCAAATCGATTTATTTTTATTTTTCAATTTTGCCCCATGATTTTACTAGTGATTCATTTGGGTCCGCATCAGAACGATGCGTTTTGAGGGCTTGGGATATTTTCCCAGTCTGTCCCTCTCTTTTTCGTGTGCGCTCATTTTGATCCTTATTATATTTCGTCAATTTTTTTATTTTATAATTTGTACCCTATATTTGTTTCCAATTACAATTTAATCCTTAACCTTTTACAACTTCAATTTCTTTCCTTTTTGTTATTTAAAAAATAACTGTTTATTTAATATTTTATTTAGTACTTTACTTATTTTATTACTTTCATTATTATTATCTTATTTACTTTTTGTTTATTATTTTATATCTTTTTACATACTTTTAAATGTTATTATTATTTTTTATTTTTTATTTTTTTGCTACTATTATTATTATTATCATACTATTAAATTTATTAGCTAAATACTTAGTATTTATTCGTTTGTTTATTTACTTATCATTTTTATATATAAATTCATTTTATTTTTCATTTTTTTTACAAATTTCTATTTTATTTGTTTATTTCAAGTTTTTACACAATATATATATCAAACTCTTATACATATTATTTATTTTAAATGTTTTTATTGTTTATTTTGAACTTTTCTTCATGTGATTTATTTTGCTTTTATATATATATATATATATATATATATATATATATATACATTACTTATTTTAGATTTTTTCATATATTATCTTTTTTTAAATCATTTTGTATATTATTGATTTTCAGATTTTTTCTCATCATTTATTATCATTTTCAAATTGTTTTTACATTTTATTTCGATTTGCTTTGTATTTTTAATTTGTTATAAATTTCTTTTAATTCATTTGTCTTTGATTATCATGTTAGTTTGTAAATAATGTATATTATGTGACCATCACAAACTGTTTTATTTACGTGGCAATTTCATTCGCATTTCATGGTTTCAAAGTAAAAAAAATACACCTCTTTTAAGCAAAACACTTGATATTATTATTCAAAGGTTTTCGAAAATAAGGCAATATTTTGTGTTTGGAAATTCGAGAAATCGTGTCCTAACGTGATGGGTTTCCATTTACCGTTTGATCAAATAACCGAATATCCTTTTAAAATTTCAATGCATGAGTTTTAGAAGCCATGAGACGATCCTGGTTTCGAGGGTTTAAATTATCGTATCCTAACGTATTGGATGTGATATTTTATTCCTTCGGAGCAAGAGAATCTTAATATCCAATTCGAGTATATTCAAACACTTTTAAATGGGATTGTATTTTAAATTATTTTCAAATTTTCGAGATTATGACATTAATTAATCAATTACATACCAATTTTGGGCGTTGCGAGGGTGCTAATCCTTCCCCGTACATAATCGTCTCCCGAACCCGTTTTCTTGAATTTTGTAAGCCAAAATCAATATTTTAATAAAATAAAATGTTTTATTAGGTGATCTGATCACACGTAAACAAAAAGGATTGGTTACGACTCCATATTTCATTTTAAAGTCGATCCCTGTTTTTCAAAATAAAATTGGTTTCGACAACACTTACTCCATTCCATCTTATCGAAATTTCGCTCAACTATCAAGTACATTGCTCATAAATTTCCACAAACATATACCTGCACTTATTCATCGCATGGTCATGTTCACATGTATCTTTACTTAGTCGATTTCCCGTTGAACTCATCGAAATAATAATACATACACAGTTACCTGCACATTTTACCACCCTTGTAACTGGAGCTATCTAGTACGCATAGTAGCCTGCACTTAGTACTACACATGCGACCAACGATTCGGTACACGTAGTAGCTTGCACCTAGTACTACACACATGCCCTAACCATCTGTACACGTAGTAGCCTGCACTTAGTACTACACACGTGATCGAAGTTGTCGGGAACGCATAGTAGCCTGCACTTAGTACTACACATGCGACCTAACTGTGTGGTACACGTAGTAGCCCGCACTTAGTACTACACACGTGACCTAACCATCTATTACACGTAGTAGCCTGCACTTAGTACTACACACGTGATCGAAGTTGTCGGGTACGCATAGTAGCCTGCACTTAGTCATTCACATGCGACCTAACTATCTAGTACACGTAGTAGCCTACACTTAGTACTATACACGTGACCTAAAACCATCTTAAACACATAGTAGCCTGCACATAGTACTACACATGTGTTCTCACAATGGATCGTTCGTATCATTTCTATTCCGAAGGTTCAACCGGGAAATTTCTCACTTTTCAACATTTAAAAAATTCGTTCATAGTCTATTTTGATTCGTAATTTACATCAAATGATCATTCTATAGGCAGCCACATCTCATATAATAACAAAATATAATAACATAAAAAGAATCGATATATTATTTACATACAAACTTACCTTCCTTTTCACTCTTTCACAAGTTATCCAACTTAATAAAACATCATGTTATATCAAGTTCTCAATATATTCAGCTATTATATAGCAAGCCATCAATTATTGAACCATCAAACATTTCATGTGCCACTAGTCATATACCATTGTTCTCACAAATTTTATATACCATTCTTTCATCACTTTTCAATTCATTAAATCATGCCATTCGTGCAATAATAATATAGAATTTTCAATTCAAATATAGGATTGCAATATTATTGACACACGAACTTACCTCAGCACCAAAATAGCAAAAAGGAATCTAACCGTTGATTTTCTATGTTTGACCCGATCTTGGTCCATTCCTCATTTTCCTTGATAATCGAGCTTGGAAGCTTGAAAAACCCTAGACATGGTTTCTCCATGCATGTTTCGGCAAGAGGTTGAAGATGGACAAAAATTGCCTTTTAATTTTGCTTTTAATTCATTTTAATAATTAAATGACCAAAATGCCCTTAATAAAAAACTTTGGAAACATGCCTAACCATGTCCATTTTTGTCCACCAACTTAACCAATGGTATAATTACCATATAAGGACCTCTAATTTAAAATTTCATAACAATTAGACACCTCTAGCATGTAGAACTAAACTTTTGTATTTTTTTTACGATTTAGTCCTTTTGACTAAATTGAGTGCCTAAACGTCAAAATTTTCGAATGAAATTTTCACAAAATCATTCCATGAAATTGTATACCATAAAAATATAATAAAAATTAAAATTTTCCCCATCGGATTTATGTTCCCACTGTTCCAACTAGGCCCAAAATCGAGTTGTTACATTTCTCCCTCCTTTAGGGATTTTCGTCCCCGAAAATCTTACCAAAAAAGTGGTTTTGGTTTTTCACTTATTTTCTTCAATCCTATAATCAATGTCAAAGAAATTTCACTCAAGCTGAGCTTTTACTACCTATCTCTTAAATTCCACATACAAGAATCATAAGTGGTTTTCGCTTTACGACACTTTCAATGAAACTTAATCTCTATCAAAAAGTTAATGTACTAAAAATTCTGATCCATACTATCTTGTTACATATACATTCATACCTGAATCTTTTTCGAATTCGAATAGTGAAACTAGTCAGTTCATCTCGGCCTCATACTCTTTATAATTCCACACAGTCCGATTATTTGTCAATTCAACTCTCAGTTACCTTTCATTTCAAAGCCTCCTCTGGCTTTCCCAAGAAATCATGATATGAAACCTAGATCTCAATCCGATTAGTGGAGACTAGAATCTCAAGATGTCCAACATTCATAAAGACACGAAATTCCTCGAACCTGATGAGCGAAAATTCAGTACATACCAACATGATTTACATATCTCGTCAAATATTTAACAATGAGCTATATGACATTTTTCTCTTTCAAAGATAGGGATGATCCTGATAGGGCCTTGAGTATAATCCTTTCTCATTTTCCATCCTAATATCAATACTGGCAGAGATAACTCTGGTAGAACCTGATGCTCGGCTTTAACCCCATTAACATTTCAAATATTCTTACACAAGGATCATACAATAACCATCTCATCATCTTTTAATACCCAAGTCATTTACACTATAGCAAACTCAGGTCTTTCTATGACATCAGATACTTTAAGCTATCACTTGTCTTGTTGTCTTAAAGCACATCACCATTCAAACAACAATACATCACTGAAAATCAGGAAGTTTTTGCTTAACCTAGACTAGACTAGTTCAAAGGCTTCAGTTAACAATGTTCTCATCTGTCCAAGCTTTGCCAATCATGAATTAAGCCATTAATCTCACAAGACGAAAATTTTACCACTTAAGCCTTTGCCAATGTTAAATCCTTATATGGAAATTTAGAGACATCCAAATACTAAGATCACCATATCACCATGATCAAATCAGAAGCATAATCATACTCTATATATATATATATATATATCGCATGTAGCACCCCAAACCCGGCCCAGACGTTATGGCCGAATCCGACGTGCCACATTGAAGTTAAAAACCCATGTTTCATTTTAGTGTTAAAAACCGTCTTTTGTTAAGCTAAAGTGAATGAAAGCTGGGCACCATGTAGGTATCCACAACAGAGGAGGTGAGCCATGAAGGCTGCTTAAGTACCAAGCTCTTCGATTGGATCCAATCCTAGACATGCCCACAACCATTGCCATACTTTGGTTGTATCGAGTTGAAATTCCTCTATGTAGTTATTATCTTTGTTAAATCGAATAATCGTGACGTCGTGTTATTTTTTAAACAAAAACAAATATCGTTTTGGAAACGCGCCCTATGTCTATCCCATTTGAATTATTATCAACCAGTTTAAAGTTATTGAAAATAAAAATAATCCCCGAAAAACAAAGAAGAAAATTTAGTTAAAATGGCCTTATTACAACCCAAGATTAAATAGTAAATAAAATAAATTAAGGAAAATCAGTCACTTATTTCAAAGCCCAAAAGCGATCACCATGGCCACTCTGAATCCTCCGGCCCAAGTCACCCACATCAAGGCCCACCTGCAAGGTTAAAGAAGGGGTGAGTTTGGAAACTCGAGTGTGTAAGAAAACCCATCCAAAGCCCAAGTCACTCAAGCCCGTTGAGGCTAAGCCCATTCGATTAACAGTGGGTACTGGGCAAGCCCTTTTCGAATACAGAACCGGGCCTTAGCCCCTTTTCGATAACAACAGATGGCCCATAGGCCCATTCCGAATAAAGCGATCATATGCATGTATGCAAGCCCAACCCAAATTTATAACCAACCGCTAACTCCACCCAAACCAGCCTTTCTACACTCCATGTGGGGAATAGCTCAACCCACCCAAATTTACACACTCCACAAATTGCGGCATTGTTGCCCGGGCTTATCGATAAATTGAGGCAAAGCCTCCAGTACGTGGACAGGCCACTTTCAGTACTTCCTCCATCAATATCCTAGTCCCATGCATCAAATAATAATAACACGGCATGCAGTAAATAACAACAGTCAAACATGCATTTCTTGCTTAACCTTAACCCTGTGGTATCTCAAGTAATTCCACTCCTAGGGTAAATCAGAAATTTTCCACCAATAAAGGTATTTCAGTAATTTATCTTTTTTAGGGTTTTCATGCATATACTCACTTTTCACGTATTAACAAAAACATTTACCGAGGGTTCTTACCGAATTGGGCCCGCTGGCCCATTATCCCAATTTTGGCCCATTAAGCCCAAAAATATTGAAGGCACAGAAATCTTGCACTCTGCGGTCTAAACACTGTAGTTTACCAGAAACATTAATCGATTTACCTCACGAGCATTCGCACACTTGTAAGTCCACAAAATACCGATTTTTTGGCATTTCGGCTTTTCGAGTTTTGCCGATCTAGACTAAGAAGGGGTGTCAGTTACACACCTGTTTTATGACGATTTGCTGACGAGATCCACGCACGAACTACCTACAACTATATTACTACCACGTTAATCTAACTACTGAAATGAACTACATAATAACTCCTTACCTTATTCGGCCATCACACCTTAGGCACTAGCAATCCTACCTTTGCCGAAGTTTGTGACTAGACTTAGATCCCGTTGCTCCACCTGTCCAAGCCCTTGATCAGCAGCCTCTAGATCACCTTACTAACAAGACAAAATAGTTATCACAACCCCTTAAGGCTACAAGTCCAAGTCGACAGCCTCCCTAACTTTTAGGGGTTTCGGCTTTTCTAAAATACGAAATAAAGACTAGATTGAAAAGACTTACCATCGGTTCCTTCGGTCAATGATTCCAATTAATCTCTACTCAATTCTAATGTCGATCTAAGCCCTCAAATGATAACCAAAATTCGAACCTTCAGTGATCTCAATATTCGGCTAAGTCCCTAAAAGTGTGGGGTTTTCGGCTTTTGCTGGAACTGTGTAAAGAAACATGAAATGGGAGGTTTTTGCCGTGGTCTAGCCGACAGAAACTTAAGGTTTAGAGAACTAGAGAGTCGGTCAAGAATGATGAAAAGGATAAGAGAATTGGCTAGAAGAAATCGGCACGGAAGAAAGTATAGTTTTCGAGATTTCGGCCTTTTAAGGCAAATGGCTATGAAGGTTTTAGAAACGTCTGAAGAAAAAGATGGAGATGCACAGGTGGATAGAGAGATTCGGCTATAGAGGAAGAGAAGGAAAAAGAAAAAGTTGATGAAGAGAGGAGAAAAGAAAGAAGAGGAGAATGGTCAGGAAATGACACAATTTTCCCCTAATGCCGAATTTATACTGGCACTTAACCTAGCCGATTTTTGCCCCCCCTAAAGCACCCCTTGGCCGGCCAACTCTTGCTCCTCAAGAGTCCACCATTCGGCCAACACTGCTCTCCCTAATCAGCTCCTAAATCCTCTCCCTTATCCCCTCCTTACTCAATCCTTTAAGCAATTTAAACTCCTCTTGACAGACTTTCACTTCTGTTCCATTACTTACCTTTTCTGTGCATAAAAATTAATATCACTAATTTGCTTACCTTGCGACTCGAACCTTAGTTCTCCTTGGTCATCCACACGCCACCTCTAAAGCCCCCCAAGTGACGTCACAAGCCAGCCTTACCACAAAGCTTCCCCGTGTTTTATTTTACCCAATTAATACTTAAAAGCCCAACCAACCAGAACCCCTTTTTCTTATGGAATTAAAATTAATTAAAACTACCGGGTTTTTAACCTAAGCTTGGGCCTTCTAGAGGCCCACTAACCTAAGTAAATCCACGCCAAGCAGACAGAACACTAAAAATTTAAAATTTTCCAACATTCACAGAATTCCCGAAAATTGGTGCGTTACAACTCTACCCCCTTAAGGAAATTTCGGCCTCGAAATTTACCTGATCCAAATAGTTTAGGGTATTTTTGACGCATAGTCTAATCTGACTCCCAAGTAGCCTCTTCCATTCCATGATTACGCCACAGCACTTTTACCAATGGAACCGACTTCCTTCTTAAAACTTTAACCTCTCGATCTATAATTTGTATGGGTTCTTCTTCAAAGGTCAAATCAGTCTTTACTTCAATCTCCCCCATTGGCACAACATGTGAAGGATCTGATCGATATCATCTTAACATAGACACATGAAAGACGTCATGGATTCTGTCCAACTCTGGTGGTAATTTTAACTGATATGCTACTGGCCCTACCCGTTTAAGAACCCGATAAGGCCCTATAAACCGCGGACTCAATTTGCCTTTCTTGCCGAACCTCAAGATCTTCTTCCAAGGTGAAACCTTCAAGAAAACCATGTCCCCAACAGCAAACTCAATCTCTTTGCGCTTTAGATCCGCATACGACTTCTGTCTATCAGATGCCTCCTTTAAGCGATCTCTTATCAACCTAACCTTACTTTCAGTATCTGCCACCAACTCCGGTCCAAGCACTTGTTGTTCACCCAACTCTGTCCAACACGTAGGTGTACGACATCTCTGCCCATAAAGTGCCTCACATGGAGTCATCCGAATACTTGTTTGGTAGCTGTTGTTGTATGCCAACTCCGCCAATGGCAAGTAGTCCTCCCAACTACCACGAAAATTGATAATACAACCTCTTAACATATCCTCCAAAATTTGAATAACCCTTTCTGACTGTCCATCTGTATGTGGGTGAAAGGCAGTACTGAAATCCAATCTTGTACCCAATACCTCTTGCAACTTCTGCCAGAACTGAGATGTAAACCTAGGGTCTCGATCACAAATAATCGACACTGGCACTCCATGCAGTCGCACTATTTCCGCCACATACAACTTGGCCAACTTTTGCAGTGAGTAATCAGTACGAACAGGTATGAAATGGGCAGATTTCGGTAACCTATCCACGACTACCCACACAGAATCTTTCTTGGTGGGTGTCAAAGGTAGCCCACTCATAAAGTCCATAGTTACTCTCTCCCACTTCCATAGTGGAATTTTCACCGGTTGCAGTAATCCAGAAGGCAATTGGTGCTCAGCTTTAACTTGTTGGCACGTCAGACATTTTCCAACAAATTCAGTCACCTCTCGTTTCAGTCTAGGCCACCAGTACACCTCTCGCAGATCTCGATATAACTTATTCCCTTTAGGATGCATGGCACAAGGTCCACCATGAGCCTCCTTTAAAATCAGTCGCCTCAATTCAGGGTCATTCGGAATACAAACTCTTCCACGAAAGCACAGAACTCCGTCAGTGTTCAGTCCAAATTCATCATTCTCACCATTCTCAACTTGCCGAAACCGAAGAACTAACGAATCATCCTTCAACTATTTTTCTTTAATCTGCTCAGTCCAAGTAGGCCTCACTTGCAACTCTGCCAACAGACTTCCATCGTCGAATAGACTAAAACGTGCAAACAAGGCTCTCAAATCAGTAACAACCCTTCGACTCAACGCATTAGCCACCACGTTAGCCTTACCTGGGTGGTACTCAATCGAACAGTCGTAATCCTTAAGCAACTCAATCCATCTCCTTTGCCTAAGGTTTAGCTCCTTCTGAGTCAACAGATACTTAAGACTCTTATGGTCCGTGTAAATAATACACCTTTCTCCATATAAGTAATGTCTCCAAATCTTAAGTGCAAAGATCACTACTGCCAACTCCAAATCATGAGTAGGATAGTTTCCTTTATGAGGCTTAAACTGTCGTGAAGCATAAGCGACCACCCTACCCTCTTGTATCAGTACACATCCTAACCCCCCATGTGACACATCATCAGACACGGCAGTCCTTCCTGCACTCGGTTGAATCAACACCGGCGCTTGATCGAAACCTTTTTCGATGATGGTCGAAAGCTTTTTGTCGCTTCTCGGTCGCACAAATGCTACCCCTTTTCTTAATGATTTACAATGGTGCAAAGAATCGAGAAAATCCTTCTACGAACCTTCCGTAATAGCCTACCAAACCCAAAAACTCCGAATTTACGATCATCGACTTTGGTGGTTTCCATTCCAAAACTCGCCTCAATTTTTCGAGATCCACCCTAATTTCTTCAAAGAAAACCACATGACCTAGAAAAGTCACTTCTACTGCACTGACACTTACTAAACTTCGCATACAAATTGTTTCTCTCAAAGACTTGCAAAGACAATACGTAGATGCTCCTCATGTTTCTCCTCGATTTCTGAATATACCATAATATCATCGATGAAAACTACCACGGATCAGTCCAAGTAAGGTTGGAATACCCGATTTATCAGATCTATGAAAGCGGCAGGTGCGTTAAATCACCAAACGGCATAACCAGAACTCAAAATGACCATATCGAGTTCTCGAATGTCGTCTTATGAATATCCACTTCCTTTACCCTTAGGCGATGGTATCCGGATCGAAGGTCAATCTTGGAAAATACCGAAGCTCCTCTCAGTTGGTCAAATAAATCATCAATTCTTGGCAGTGGGTACTTGTTCTTTATCGTCAGTTTGTTCAACTGGCGGTAATCGATGTACATGCGCATTGTCCCGTCCTTTTTCTTCACAAACAGGACCGATGCTCCCCATGGAGACACACTAGATCTAATGAAGCCTCTATCCAACAACTCTTGGATTTGAGCTTTCAGTTCCACTAACTCCTTCGGTGCCATCCTATAGGGTGCAATGGATACTGGAGCTGTTCCAGGCAGCAAATCAATTCCAAACTCAACTTCCCAATTCGGAGGTAATCCAGGAAGCTCCTCTGGGAAAACATCTCAAAATTCCCTAACAGTCTTGACGGTATCCACAGTCAGATCCCCAGTTCCAACTTGATTTCCAAAAGCCAAGTACGCCTCGCATCCCTTACGCATCATTTTCTCAGCTCTTAAAGCCGATACCACATTGGACAAGTAATCTCTCCGTTCCCCAATAATCATTACCTCTTCATCCTCAGCAGTTCTTAACACCATCCTCTTAGCTGCACAATCCAGCGTTGCCCTATGCTTAGCCAGCCAATCCATCCTTAAGACCAAATCGAATTCTCCGAACGACAACTCCATCAAGTCTCCACAGAAAATCTTACCTTGGGTCTCTAAAGGCACCCCCCTTGAAGAGTTTCTCTACTTTAACCGAGTGACCTAAAGGACTTATCACAGTTACCCCACACACAGTCTCCTCAAAGTGAACACCCAATGCCCCAGAAATGACAT
The DNA here is from genome assembly GCA_025698465.1 of Gossypium longicalyx. Lineage (NCBI taxonomy): Eukaryota > Viridiplantae > Streptophyta > Magnoliopsida > Malvales > Malvaceae > Gossypium > Gossypium longicalyx. The sequence goes on along the minus strand of CM047005.1, from coordinate 27,002,533 downwards.
ATGCAACATACGAATGAGTTGACCCCACATCTATCGGAGCAGTATAAGGGATACCAGATATCAAAAACGTACCTGTTATGACATCAGGTGCGTCACCCTCCTCACGGCGACGAGCAGCATATACCAAAGCTGGATGACGAGCCTCAGTATTAGCAGTACCCCTATTGGGTGCCCCACGTCCATGGCCATTACCACCGCGGCCTTGGCCACGACCTCTCGGCGGCGACAGTCCACCTCGCGCTGGTTGGACAGGTTGCACAGCCCCTAGTTCAACCACTTGAGCCTGAGCTGGCCTCCTAGGACAATCCCTGATCCTATGTTCCTTTGATCCACAACGAAGACAAGCCCCAGAACGCTTCCAGCATTCCTCCAGATGCATTCTACCACAATCTCCACAAGCTTGTGGTCTAACTGTGTTCACCGGAACTGCTCGAACTTGTTCCTCCATCCTAGCTCTCTTAACATTTCGGTTCACAGCACCAGCTGGTCCAGCATCCCTCCTGAACTGGTTTCGATCCCTGTCGTAGTTCTCTCGTTCAGCTTGCTTCACCTCTTCAGCTATCTTAGCCTTCTCTACCAGTGCAGCAAAATCGCACTCTCTCTGCGGAGCTATGAGCAGCCTTAGCTCATCCCTGAGGCCATCCTCAAAGCGAACACTGCGCTCATATTCGGTGGAGACAATGCCACTAGCGTACCGGCTCAATCGCAAAAACTCTGCCTCATATTTAGCAACGATCTTACCACCCTGGGTCAGGTTCAGGAATTCCTTTCTTCGTGCATCCACATAGCTAGCTCCGACATATTTCGCCTTAAACGACTGCTTGAATAGTTCCCATGTTGCCCTCTCAGCTGGGGTACCCTCTCTCACAGTGATCCACCACTGATACGCCTCGTCCCGCAGTAATGACACTGCCCCTTTTAACTTCTGCTCTACTGAGCAATCCAAGTCATCCATAATCCGCTCCGTGGCTTCTAGCCAGTACTCCGCCACATTTGGGGCTACTCTAGATATACCCCTAAAAACCTTCGCTCCGTTGGCCCGGAGTCTCTCCGAAATGGACTCCCTATTCATGGGCTCGACATTAGCTCCAGCTACCCTTTCCAAAACTCTTAACATGGCCTGGGACAGAGCGTCGTCCCCCGCGGCCCGATCATACGGCCCATTTTCACCCACCGGTGGTCGTGCTACTCCAGCGGGTATGTGTTCAGAAGACGAAGATCCAACTTGAGTACTACCTCGGCCTCGACCACGGCCTCTTCCCCGAGTAGCTCTCGTACTCATTTCGGTTTATTTGATTATGAATTTTATGATATTAGTATAATGTTCAATTATTTATTACAAGATGTCTTATGGAAATATAGCAGTTCAAGGATTGTTTTCGTAATGTCGTATCCTAGCTACAGTCTCATTTCTACCGTTTTACAGCTCTACCCTATCTAAAGTATCATAGTAGGGTCTCAGTTCTATTCATATCACATAACGTAAAAAGAGTATACTTACAGACTTGGTGCCAGGGATTCAGTGCGCCACCTCTTTCTCCAATCCATTTAAAACTCAAAAACCATGTTTTTCATCACAGAAAATAGAAATTTAAAAATTTTGATTTGAAACACCCTTATTTTGAAACTCTTGATTTTAGTCCCTTTTTTAAAAAACAGAAAAAAGAAAGAAAGGAAAAAAAACATGAACCATTTTATCATGTATACCATGTAAAACATCTTTGAAAAGAACTTCCCAATACCATTTCCAAAAATACCCTTCTTAGGCCTAAGTTTTCGAAAAGATTTTCGGACCCGATCCATAACCGAGTTGTTACAACTTGGCTCTGGTACTACTAAATGTAACACCCCAAACCCGACTCGATGTTATGGCCGAATTCGACGTGACACATTGAAGTTAAAAACCCATGTTTCATTTTAGTGTTAAAAACCGTCTTTTATTAAGCTAAAGTGAATGAAAGCTGGGCACCAGGTAGGTATCCACAACAGAGGAGGTGAGCCATAAGGTTGCTTAAGTACCAAACTCTTCGATTGGATCCAATCCTAGACATGCCCACAACCATTGCCACACTTTGCTTAACCTTAACCCTAGGGGTATCTCAGTAATTCCACTCCTAGGGGTAAATCTGTAAATTTTCCACCTATAAAGGTATTTCAGTAATTTATCTAATTTAGGATTTTCATGCATATACTCACTTTTCACGTATTAACAAAAACATTTACCAAGGGTTTTTACCGAATTGGGCCCGCTGGCCTTTTATCCCAATTTTGGCCCATTAAGCCCAAAAATATTGAAGGCACAGAAATCTTGCACTCTACGGTCTAAACACTGTATTTTACCAGAAACGTTAATCGATTTACCTCACGAGCATTCGCACACTTGCAAGTCCACAAAATACCGATTTTTTGGCATTTCGGCTTTTCGACTTTTACCGATCTAGACTAAGAAGGGGTGTCAGTTACACACCTGTTTTATGACGATTCGCTGACGAGATCCACGCACGAACTACCTACAATTATATTACTACCACGTTAATCTAACTACCGAAACGAACTACATAATAACTCCTTACCTTATTCGGCCATAACACCTTAGGCACTAGCAATCCTACCTTTGCCGAAGTTTGCGACTAGACTTAGATCCCGTTGCTCCACCTGTCCAAGCCCTTGATCAGCAGCCTCTAGATCACCTTACTAACAAGACAAAACAGTTATCACAACCCCTTAGGGCTACAAGTCCAAGTCGACAGCCTCCCTAACCTTTAGGGGTTTTGACTTTTCTAAAATACGAAATAAAGACTAGATTGAAAAGACTTACCACCGGTTCCTTCGGTCAATGATTCCAATTAATCTCTACTCAATTCTGATGCCGATCTAAGCCCTCAAATGATAACCAAAAGTTGAGCCTTCAGTGATCTCAATATTCGGCTAAGTCCCTAAAAGTGTGGGGTTTTCAGCTTTTGCTGGAACTGTGTAAAGAAACATGAAATAGGAGGGTTTTGTCGTGGTCTAGCCGACAGAAACTTAAGGTTTAGAGAACTAGAGAGTCAGTCAAGAATGATGAAAAGGATAAGAGAATTAGCTAGAAGAAATCGGCACAGAAGAAAGTATAGTTTTCGGGATTTCGGCTTTTTAAGGCAAATGGCTATGAAGGTTTTAGAAACGTCTGAAGAAAAAGATGGAGATGCACAGGTGGATAGAGAGATTCGGCTACAGAGGAAGAGAATAAAAAATAAAAATTTGATGAAGAGAGGAGAAAAGAAAGAAGAGGAGAATGGTCAGGAAACGTCACAATTTTCCCCTAATGTCGAATTTATACTGGCACTTAACCTAGCCGATTTTTGCCCCCCTAAAGCACCCCTTGGCCGGCCAACTCTTGCTCCTCAAGAGTCCACCATTCGGCCAACACTACTCTCCCTAATTACCTCCTAAATCCTCTCCCTTATCCCCTCCTTACTCAATCCCTTAAGCAATTTAAACTCCTCCGACGCACTTTCACTTGGGCCCATTACTTACCTTTTCTGTGCATAAAAATTAATATCACTAATTTGCTTACCTTGCGACTCGAACCTTAGTTCTCCTTGGTCATCCACATGCCACCTCTAAAGCCCCTAAGTGACATCACAAGCCAGCTTACCACAGGCTTCCCTGTGTTTTATTTTACCCAATTAATACTTAAAAGCCCAACCAACCAGAACCCCTTTTTCTTATGGAATTAAAATTAATTAAAACTACCAGGTTTTTAGCCTAAGCTTGGGCCTTCTAGAGGACCATTAACCTAAGTAAATCCACGTCAAGCAGACAGAACACCAAAAATTTAAAATTTGCCAACATTCACAGAATTCCCGAAAATTGGTGCGTTACATCGCAAACTAAAAGTCATACTTTAACTATAAGCCATGTTCGACAAGTTGCGAGATAAAGATGACCAAGAATTCAAGATAAGGAAATCTATAATGGAGAAATCCAAAATATAGAAATCCAACATAAAGAAATCCAAAATAAGAAAATCCAATCAGACTGACAATGCCTTTGTCTATCATTAAGATCAGGGAACATTTCCATATTACAAAAATTCATTAGAGAATATGCAACCACTACAACAAATTTCCAGAAATAAATGGACTCCTAGAGTGCCTTACGAGAGACAGCCATCATCTACTCACTGTAATTACCATATCCAAACATCTCACATTCCAACATTATTCCTTTAACTATTTTCTATATCAGAATTTCCATATTATTGTTTTCACTAAAGGAGATCAGCTCATGAAGGAATTTCAATTAATACATTTCTCGATGTCATACCAGGATAGGTCGTTTTACCAAAATTAACCTTTTTCACTAACTACGATGTTGCAAAAATTTAACAATCTTTCGGTCAATCCAATATCTCTCTAGCTTATGCCTGTACTTATCAATCCGTTCTCAATCTCTAATCAAGCTTGTAACCATTCTATCACTGAACTCTTTGGTTTCTCACCCTAGAACTCATTCAACACAAATCTCAGGAATTTCCATTATAAAACACCACTTTGGTAAGGGAGACGGAGTCGTAGGGCCTCTGACTCGACTCTCATATACATATACATGTAACACAATTTTCATCATCATAGCAACATCATCACAATCATGTCATTCATTTCGGGTAAACTAACTTTTATATTGATTTTATGCCCACTTTCCAGTTATCTCATTTTAACAAGTATACTTATGCATGTATTCCATGTTTTCTGGATAACTTTACTTATCTATTCATTTAATCATACAAGTCATGCACATGATATCATATAAGGGCCAACAAACACAGATAAGTTTATCACAAGCTATACCTTTGCCTCGTACATCATCATTTAGACATATCATTACAATCATATAAATCAGTCCAAGTAATTTAACACATTTACTCAAACTACACGAGCTTGCCAATCATGATCATCCAAATAGATATACATGAATATTCATCCCATTAATATTTTTGATAAGTTATCAAACACATGCATTTACTCGAGCAATTCAATCACATACATCATGGAATTATCAGTCAATCATAAGTAAGTTTATTATGCCATATAATCATTTATCTCATTTCCATAATTCATTCCAATCTATCAAATTTTAATATCCAAAGGGACAATGACATTTTATCCGTAACAGGATATTATGAATCTCATTCGTAGCTTTCCAAGTTTCAACCCATCATGACTGTACTTTACTCAAATACCTCATTACCACAATCAACATGGTTGGATTTAGCTCGGTTGGAGAGTACCTTTGTCTAAACAAAGTGGCTATCATACGCGTCGGGAAACATCACACTATCTCAGATTGGTGGTATGTATAGCTAGACTCTCATACATATGCTAGGTTAGTTCGAGAATCGACTAAATCATAACTCTGATACCACTAAATGTAACACCCTTTACCTGTGTCTGACACCGGGACAAGATACGAGGCATTACCAGACTTAAATATGCAATACATGTAAAATCGAGTCATAAAATTTCAATCATATCAGAATCATTCGATCACATGCAAAATGTCTCATACATGAGCCATCGATTCTCTTAACATGCATTTAAAGCGGTTTGGGACTAAACCAAAAACTCACGAACATTTTTACAACACTTAGAAAAATTTCATGTTTAGAGAGCCATCCGCCCGTGTCACCAGTCCGTGTCCCTCACACGGTTGAGACACACGGCTATGTCTCATCTCGTGTAGTTAACCCTTAGGCTATTTTCCAAGCCTATTTGTCACCCTTACATGCACACACATATACATGGATCCAATGGCATTCAACATCCTCAATTATGACACAAACATATCATTTACCTATCAACATGCATGTGTTATCCATCCTCACATTAAACCAAGACTAGTCATGCCATAGTTATCTTTGTGCCATTATATTTCTAACTTATCATTAAGCATACATATTCTAGCCAAGTTATGTCTTTATAGCATATCACATTTCACATGCATAAAACAACACACTTGACTAAGACATTCTACACCAATTCCATATTCAATTTAACATTATTACTATTTCTCACATTATACCATTGTACCATGGTTACCAAACTATCCATCAAACTTCCATGTTCAAAGGCATTATCATTTTATTTCCATATTACACATTTAATTCAGGGTCATGACCACTTCGATTGGTCATAAAACATGCATTCAACACACACGACATATTACCGACCATGCATGGCAAACAACCATATTCACATCACAATTATCATACATAACATGAATAGCTAGATTTACAAACCATAATCAATAGCTTAATATAGGCCAATACATTTGGCCAAATTATAATAACACATGTTATAAAACTAGGTCCCTACACATGCCACTCACTTGATAATTCCACTCACTTGATAATTCTAACATATGTAACAATATTCCAAATGTATTGGCTTGGTGGTGTGATGTTGCCTCCGACGATCTCCAACCCCGAGTCGACCTGACAACACTAAAAGAAATGGAAAGGAGGGAGTAAGCTTTACGCTTAGTAATCTTGCATGAAAAATAATAAGCAATGTATTAACATGTTATTTTTCAATACCTCTCTATTTATTCAAAGTCCAGTTAAGTTGTTTTCTTGAGTCATGGTCACTAAATTATTTATATCCGGAGCTACAAGACTCCAAATTGAGAACTGCTAATTTTCCCAAAAACTAGACCCATATGTTTTTTTACCATAACATTTTCAGAATTTTTTGTCTATCCAATAAGTATATTTTATTCTTTAAAGTCACCCCTATTTTATTGTTTGACAGTTCCGACCCCTCTGTACTAAAAATTAGTTATCTCTTCGTACAAGATTTGGATAATGTTCCTGTTTGTTTCTTTCAAAAATAGACTCATTAAGGATTTTAAGTGTATAAATTATAACTCATAATTATTATTTTTTACAATTTTTAATGATTTTACCAAATCAGAATAGGGGATTTCGAAATCATTCTGACTCTGTCTCACAAAAATTCAAATATCTCATAATATGTAATTCTTTTGCTTACACTATTTCCTTTATATGAAAATAGACTCAATAAGATTTTATATCATATCTTATTCAAATTCTAATTCAATTTTCACCATTTTTGGTTATTTTTCAAAGTCACACAATTGCTGCTATCCAAAATTGATTTATTACTAAATTTCATTCTTTCATGTTTTCTTTGTAATAACTTTCATTGTAACACTTCCTCCATTCCATCTTACCGAAAGTTCGGTCAACTATCGAGCACATTGCTCATAAATTTCCACAAACATATGCCAGCACTTTTTCATCACATGGTCATGTTCACAAGTATTTTCAGTTAGTCGATTTCCAGTCGAAATCATCGGAATAATAACATATACACGGTTGCAAGCACATTTTACCACCTTTGTAACCGAAGCTATCTGGTACGCATAGTAGCCTGCACTTAGTACTACACATGCACCGTAGCTTCCACGCGTGCGTAGCCTTCCCTCCAGTTGGACTCACGCCTGCGAAACAGAATAACCGCAACCACAACAGTAATTGACAGCAAAATAATAACAAATTACAGCAAAAAATTGTATTTCCTCTTTTTTTTTCTTTGGCTATAAAGCCGAATAGGATGAAATGTATAGGATCCCCTTTTTTTTATACGAATACAATCAATAAAAAGAAATAGATTAAATACAAAAGAAAAAGAGCAAAAATTGAAGGAAAACACCCTAGTTTTGTTCACAGAGGTATTTCCATTTTGTTTTACTTTCACACCTCTTACATACATACATATATATAATAAAAAGGGAGAGGATAGATTTACCTCTCGATTCGCTAGCAAAAAAAAGGGATTTTTAGCATTTCGATAGCCGTCTACGGCAGTGCATGCGGCGGAGCTCAGGCCAGATTCTGGGCAATTTAGCCCAAGGGAGAGAGAATAGAGAGATAGAAATTTTTTTTATTTTAAAAAGGGAAAAAATGAGGTTTTTTTTTAATTAACTTATATAAGGAGCAAAATGGTACGTTTCGGCCCCCCTTCAAGATGAAACGACGCCATGTTAAGGCCCTGGATCTGCACATTGACTCGACTCGGGGAGGATCCGCGTGTTTTCCATTAACGGGCAATTTGCGCAATTGGTCCTTCCTCCTTTCTTGGTCTTTCAAATCGATTTATTTTTATTTTTCAATTTTCCCTCATGGTTTTACTAGTGATTCATTTGGGTCCGAAACAGAACGATGCGTTTTGAGGGCTTGGGATATTTTCCCAGTCAGTCCCTTTCTTTTTCGCGCGCGCTCATTTGGATCCTTATTATATTTCGTCAATTTTTTTATTTTATAATTTGCACCCTATATTTGTTTCCAATTACAATTTAATCCTTAACCTTCTACAACTTCAATTTCTTTCATTTTTGTTATTTTAAAAAAAAACTATTTATTTAATATTTTATTAGTACTTTACTTATTTTGTTACTTTCATTATTATTATCATATTTACTTTTTGTTTATTATTTTATATCTTTTTACATATTTTTAAATGTTATTATTATTTTTATTTTTTTATTTTTTTATTTTTTGCTATTATTATTATTATCATACTATTAAATTTATTAGCTAAATACTTAGTATTTATTCATTTGTTTATTTACTTATCATTTTTATATATAAATTCATTTTATTTTTCATTTTTTTACAAATTTCTATTTTATTTGTTTATTTCAAGTTTTTACACAATATATATTTCAAACTCTTATACATATTATTTATTTTAAATGTTTTTATTGTTTATTTTGAACTTTTCTTCATGTGATTTATTTTGCTTTTATATATATATACATTACTTATTTTAGATTTTGTCATATATTATCTTTTTTAAAATCATTTTGTGTATTATTGATTTTCAGATTCTTTTCTCACATTATTATTTTGAACTCATTTATTATCATTTTCAAATTGTTTTTACATTTTATTTCGATTTGCTTTGTATTTTTAATTTGTTATAAATGTCTTTTAATTCATTTGTCTTTGATTATCATGTTAGTTTGTAAATAATGTATATTATATGACCATCACAAATTGTTTTATTACTACATTCAATCTTGTTTACGTGGCAATTTCATTCGCATTTCATGGTTTCAAAGTAAAAAAAAAATACACCTCTTTTAAGCAAAACACTTGATATTATTATTCAAAGGTTTTCGAAAATAAGGCAATATTTCGTATTTGGAAATTCGAGAAATCGTGCCCTAACGTGCTAGGTTTCGATTTACTGTTTGATCAAATAACCGAATATCCTTTTAAAATTTCAATGCATGAGTTTTAGAAGCCATGAGACAATCCTAGTTTCAAGGGTTTAAATTACCGTATCCTAACGTATTGGATGTGATATTTTATTCCTTCGGAGCAAGAGAATCTTAATATCCAATTCGAGTATATTCAAACACTTTTAAACGGGATTGTATTTTAAATTATTTTCAAATTTTCGAGATTATGACATTAATTAATCAATTACGTACCAATTTTGGGCGTTGTGAGGGTGCTAATCCTTCCCCATATATAACCGTCTCCCGAACCCATTTTTTTGAATTTTGTAGGCCAAAATCAATATTTTAATAAAATAAAATGTTTTATTAGGTGATACGATCACACCTAAACAAAAAGGATTGGTGACGACTCCATATTTCATTTTAAATTCGATCCCTGTTTTTCAAAATAAAATTGGTTTCGACAACACTTACTCCATTCCATCTTACCGAAAGTTCGCTCAACCATCGAGTACATTGCTCATAGATTTCCACAAACATATACCTGCACTTATTCATCGCATGGTCATGTTCACATGTATCTTTACTTAGTCGATTTCCCGTTGAACTCATCGGAATAATAATAGATACACAGTTTCCTGCACATTTTACCACCCTTGTAACCGGAGATATCTTGTACGCATAGTAGCCTGCACTTAGTACTACACATGCGACCAACGATTCGGTACACGTAGTAGCCTGCACTTAGTACTACACACGTGACCTAACCATCTAATACACGTAGTAGCCTGCACTTAGTACGACACACGTGATTGAAGTTGTCGAGTACGCATAGTAGCCTACACTTAGTACTACACATGCGACCTAACTGTCTGGTACACGTAGTAGCCTGCACTTAGTACTACACACGTGACCTAACCATTTGATACACGTAGTAGCCTGCACTTAGTACTATACATGCGACCTAACTATCTAGTACACTTAGTAGTCTGCACTTAGTACTACACACGTGACCTAAAACTACCTTAAACACATAGTAGCCTGCACATAGTACTACACATGTGTTCTCACAATGGATCATTCGTATCATTTTTATTCGAAAGGTTCAACTAGGAAATTCCTCACTTTTCAACATTTAACAAATTCATTCATAGTCTATTTTGATTCGTAATTTACATCAAATGATCATTCTATAGGCAGCCACATCTCATATAATAACAAAATATAACAACATAAAAAGAATCAATATATTATTTACATACAAACTTACCTTCCTTTTCACTCTTTCACAAGTTATCCATCTTAATAAAACATCATATTATATCAAAATTCTCAATATATTCAGCTATTATATAGCAAGCCATCAATGATTGAACCATCAAACATTTCATGTGCTACTTGTCATATACCATTGTTCTCACAAATTTTATATACCATTCTTTCATCATTTTTCAATATATTAAATCATGTCATTCGTGCAATAATAATATAGAATTTTCAATTCAAATATAGCATTTCAATATTATTGACAAACGAACTTACCTCAGCACCAAAATATCAAAAAGGAACCTAACCGTCGATTTTTCATGTTTCACCCGATCTAGGTCCAATCATCATTTTCCTTGATAATCGAGCTTGGAAGCTTGAAAAACCCTAGCCATGGTTTCTCCATGCAAGTTTCGTCCAAGAGGTTGAAGATGGACAAAAATTGCCTTTTAATTTTGTTTTTAATTCATTTTAATAACTAAATGACCAAAATGCCCTTAACGAAAAACTTTTTAAACATGCCTAACCATGTCCATTTTTGACCACCAACTTAACCAATGGTCAAATTACCATATAAGGACGTCTAATTTAAAATTTCATAACAATTGGACACCTCTATCATGTAGAACTCAACTTTTGCACTTTTTACGATTTAGTCCTTTTGACTAAATTGAGTGCCCAAACGTCAAAATTTTCGAACGAAATTTTCATGAAATAATTCCATTAAGTTGTAGACCATAAAAATATAATAAAAAATAAAATTTTCCTCATCATATTTGTGGTCCCAAAACCACTGTTCCGACTAGGCCCAAAATCAAGATGTTACAACAATAAATAAGAATATTAAAATTAATATTATGACATAAAATAAAATAAAATAACTAGAAAGAAATAAATTAAAGAAGAAAATCTCAATTAACAAACAAAATATTAACTCGCTTCAATGGTTGTTAACTAACTAGTATTAGCTTTTGGCATCTACTGATTAATTAATCGACCAGTACTCACTTATCTTTCAAATCCAAGCGAGATCTCATCGTTGAATCAAAAAGTGAAAGAAAAATATAAATATACTTAAAAAAAGTCTTGGACTCAAATCGAATCCAAGTTGAAGAACAAGAAAATAAATTGTTTTGAAAAGAAAATAAAATCTAATTTAATTAAAATCTAATTTAAATTAAATCTACTCATAAAACCTAATTTGTGGCATCCAAAATGATGACCCCTATAGCTTAGCATAAGCTTGCTATTTATAGGAAAAGTTAGCTGCTCAATTAGGTCAATTACAAGCCTCAATTAAACTAAATATGGGTTGCGTGGATGGAAACACCCTTAATGAATTATTGCCCTCATTTAGACCTGTGTTACGACACAGGCTAGTGCATGTCGCAACACAGGCTAGTGCATGTCACGACTCAAAACTTCGAATGTGAATTTTAGAGTTGGTTCTGCTTTGTTGCAACTTTGGAAGCTTGTGTTGCGACTAGGTTTTCTTGCAAAAGCAAGACTACATGCATAAACAAGGCTAAAAAAGTGCTACAAGAGTAGAAAAAACTTCTAAAAGTGAAAAATCATTAAACAATGGAAAACAAACAAAAAACATATAAAACTTAAGAAAACACGGGTCCAAACCAACTCGTAAAATCATTTATTATTCTAAAAAGCTCTCAAAATAGAAACAGATTAAGAAGCCGATGAAGAGCCACCCACTTTTCAAGAGAAATTCTTGGTGGCTGATGGAGTTTTAGCGACGACAAGCACCGTCATATGTCCATCACAACTTGTGAAGACAACAAGATACCTACAAAATAGATTTACAAATTGAAAAAAGAGAAATCACATGAAGTGAATGAGAAGAAAGAAAGATAGGGCTTATGCGAAGGAGAAAAAAGCGGGTGGTAGCAATTAGGAGGCTAGCATCACCACTGAGCAAAACAAAAGAGAAAAAGCAAATGGCTTGATGAAAAATGTTTTTAGGGTTTCCAATCCATCTTTTACATCGTGTGTAAATTTTTATTCACTTATAAAAATGTTTTGAACAATGGGTAACTAAATAATAATATTTCAATAAAAATTTTCCTTATTTGGGAATACTAAAGGGCAGTGACAAACTCTAGTCGGCAACCCTTTCTAAAATTAGGGTTTGTGGCCTCTTGTATACTAGATGGGTCTATTAGGCTTGTCTCTAGTATTGGGTACAACTATAAGTGTTATCTAGAATTTTAACCAACTCATATAATTTATCTAACCCAATAGTCACTTTTCTATTTCCAATGCATTAATTAATTATTTTTTATTAATTTACTCAATTAAATTATTTTCTCAAACAAATTCTAATTCCATTAAAGTCATTACGACTTTACAATATTAGAATCTATGAGAAAATATATTTAATTGCCTCATTCAATAAAATCATGATAATTAATTAATTTAATTCTCAATTCGAACTTCAATTATTTAAATACAATCAATTAAATAATAATTCAAAGAAATTACTTTAATTCCTAAGTCATCTCATGTACTTAGCAAGAAAACGTATTCACTGTAGATAGTGATACATGTGATTTATTTTTCTTAATCGTCATTTTCATTCATTCCATACTATTAGTTCTACATGCAATCTGTTTTAGGTTATGTCAAGCTAGCGCAGAGACCGATTGGACATATATAATTAGGGTTCAAATAATTTGTATTTAAGTTCTAACTCTTCATTTATTTCAACATTATATAATCATGTAGTCATTTTAGTAAAGTACATTGATTGAACTCTCTCTTGATATGTAGATGCATGTCTAAAGACCTTGTCATAAGTGTGTTACCCTCATAGGATATCCTTTATCTCTTTGGGTTAAATTTGTTCACCCAATATGATTCTATTTTATCTCATGGTAATTGTTACATCTTCCTTCATGTGAAAGTCAGTTACTAAAAAATAGTAAATAAATCATTTGTCCTAGACAAATAACTCATGGCCACAATATTTTTTCATCTATCTTGTAATGTTAATAAAAGATTATTATTAACCCTTTATCGGGCTATAAATTCCACTACTGTAAATGAAACTATGTCATGCAACAATCGAATACCCAACGTACTAGGTTTTGATTCTTTAGTCATTTGAACTCAAGATTTTACTACATAATCAATCACTTACTAAAGATTGAGGTAAGTCATACTATAAACGTCACAAGTGAATTTATCTATAAATGGATCTAAGGTTAATTCAACTTGGATCCTATCTGATATATTTTCAATCCAAAAATTCACACCTATGTCTCTATATTCTGGGAGTCAATCACTTCAATAACAAAGACAAAGTATCTCTACAATCTGACTTGATAGAAAACTTTGTAGTCTTTTAATCAACTAGCTCAATTTTGATTCATTAGACTATGGACCTTTTACATTACCTGCTAATATAAGTTGTTTTCTTGCATTATGATTCGATCACATAATGTAACTTAATATTAGTTCAACATTAGATAATTAGTGAGTCAATACTTGCTTATATTTTTCTTTGCGTACAAAAACCATTGATGAAAAATTCAAATGATATTGATGTGAATAATAGAACTTTACTAAGCCAATCTGTTCGAAAAATTACAAGTACAAATAACAAATAAGCTACACTTAAGGCACTAGATCCTAACATTGAATACATTAAAGAAAATCAAACAAATAAAACCAAGGTTCTAGGAGGAGTACTAAATTATTAGAAACCATACATAGTGGTTCTGATGTCATGATATAAGTTTATATGGCCATAAATATTTCATCACTTTTATAGATGATTCCTAATGAAATATGTTTCTCTACTTTTTTTTATAACATAGATGGAGAATTTGATTTTTTTTTAAATATTTAAAATAGATTTTGAGAGACAATGTGAGAAACAAATTAAAACAATAAGATGAAATAGAGTTGGAAAATAAATGGTAGATGCACAAGGAGTGGGCAAGAGCCGAGTCCATTTGCTAAATTTCTTCAAAAGTAATGTATTATAGCTTTAAACATCATGCCTAACTTACAAATCAAAATGGTATAGCAAAGAGAAGAAGTTATACATTGTTGGATATGGTAAGGAGAAGCTCAACAACTCAAAACTTCATTCATTGTTTTGGACAAAAGCTCTTAAAACGATAGTGCATATTAAATCGAGTTTTAACCAAAGTGGTTTTTAAAATGCCATTTAAAATTTAGAAAGATTGAAAATTAAGTTTGTGACATACGCACATTTGAGGATACCCTTCTAAAGTAAGAGTTTATAATCCACAAGAAAAGAAACTAGATCTAAGGACTATAAATGGGTATTTCATTGGATATGTTGAAAGGTCAAAAAGGTACAAATTTAACTATCCATCCCATAGCGATAGAATTGTAGAATTAAAAAATGCAAAATTTTTAAGAGTGACTTGATAAATGGGAGAGATTCGTCTTAGAATCTAAGATGAACCATTATGTAACGACCCAAAAGTTAGTGGAGTTGGAAACGGTAGTTTCGAAATGTTGTTTTCCGATATAGAATTAGTGAATATTATTTATTCATAGTTACGAAGGTATTACAGTATTATATTGAGGTTGATCTAATAATTTTAATTATTTGGGAAGTTAGACAAGGTACAAGTGTATTGGTTTTAAAGTTGATGGTTTTGGAAATTGAGGTATCGAGACCTCATTTTCATAAACCGAACTCGTAAATATTTTTATTAAATGTTTACAGAGTTATATTAAAAGTGAATTAAATTTTTCTTATATAATTTTGACGAAAGAGTTTTTAATTAGATTACATGGGCTAAATCGCGTAGTCGAAAAAAATAGGATTTATAAATAGAATTAAATATATAGGACTCACATAATAAATAGACCATAAGATACATGATCTTATTAGTGGTCCGCTATGACTTTATTATATATGCATTTGAATATATATTATAAAGTTTAGTTATTATTATAATGTAAATCAAAGCTAAGGGATTTATAATGCAATTATACCTATATATTTATGTAGTAAACGGTGGTGGGGGCTTAAAATGTTTTAAATGTTATAAATTTATTATTAATAAATATTTTATAATATAAAAACATTATTAATGACAAAACATAGTTAGTGGGGAAATGAAATGAAATGAAAATCATTTTTCATTATTCTTCATGCAAGCCGAATATTTAAGGGAGAAGATAGAACTTTCGGCATTAGGGCTGAAATTGTTGCATGCTTCAATTCGTTAGTAGATTTTAGTTCTTTTAACTTGAATTTAATGTTTTTGGAAACCCAATAGTATGAACTAGCATACCCATGTTGAGATGAATGTGATATTGAATTATGTAATGTGGTATTATGGACTTGCAAGGGTGAAATTGATATTTTTGATTACCCGACTAGCGTTAGGTAAAATTATTTGTCGATTATTTGACTAGTACAGGGTACAACTATTGTCAGTTATCCGACTAGCGCTGGGTGCAAAACTTTATTACAGTTAATCCATCAAGCACTGAGTGCTAATAACAGGTTGGTTAATATTGAAAATATTTGTCTGATCCCTTGATGATAATAAGTAAATGAAAGATGGCTTGAATTTGCATATAAAATGTCAAGAGGACTTATTGTGCACTATGTGGTAACAACCAATATAAATATATTAGATATGAGAATTGATGGAGTATTAAACTCTTATGTAGCTATTTAAATTAAACTATAGTTGATTATTCCTTTGTGTGCAGGTTAAATACTTATTTCGATTGCCGACTCAACATCCAACATCAATCCTGAACTCAATGTTGGTGATGTAATTCTTTTTGTATGTCTTGGCATGTACATAAGATAATGATATTTGAGTAATGGTCTTTTGATATATGGTTACTTGCATAGAATGTCATATAAACTTTTGAGTTATGTTTTGTCTTGAAACAAAAGCTTGTAAATGGTTATGAACTTGACTCTTTTGAATGTGTATAAATATTAATATGAATTGGTAAATGTTTTGAATACGGAACTTGGTGAGATTGGTTATATTTGGCTATTTGGTTGAAGTTTGATTAAGTATGAATGAGTGGATTATGTCATATGTTCTTAACTTTGTTATGAAATGTTAAACTCTATTTGAGGTGCCTTTGAATGGCATATTGGTTAGGCATATAAATTGTAGGAAATTGACTTATTTTGTTTGTTTGGGAAGTGTTTTTGGTGATATTTATATAGATGTTTATGCTTGGTTTGTTACCTAGGATAGGCATGATTTATGCCTTGTTTAGGAAGCAAATTTAGGTACACACAACCTGAGACACGGGCTGTCACATGGTCATGTGACGCACATGGCTTACCCACACGATCGTCTATCTTAATGATTTTAGGTACAAGGTACACATGGTCTAGCCACGACTAGCGACACGGCCATGTGTATCAAAACAGTTTCGAACACAGTCAAGCACACGGCCTGCGACACGGTCGTGTGACCTTAATTCGAATATACACACAGGTGGACACACGAGCTGGGACACGGCCATATGTCTGGACTTCGAATGTCCACACGGTCTGAGCTGTGGCATACAGCTTGGTTACACGGCCGTGGGTCCCCTATTTTCAAAATCTTCAACTTTTTCCTAACTTCTCCGTTTTGTTTCGAATTGACCCTAGAATGTTTCCAATCTATTTTTAAGGCCCGTAAATATATTTTTAATGTGAATGGATTGTGATTTGATGATTTGTAAATTTAATTAAATATTTTTTTTCTAAGTAGTTTTGAATGTTAGAAAAGTTATCGTAATACCTCGTAACCTTAATTCGGTGACGGATACAGTTTAGGGGTGTTACGCATTATGATGTTCAAATTTCCAATTCAAGTGAAAGATTAAATGTCATTCACAATACTTCTCAAATATAAATAGTTGTTGGAAAACCAACCATTACCAAAAACTAATAATGGTAGTCTAGCAAATCAAGTTGTTCAACAATTACTAGAAACTATTGAACAACCAATTGTAGAATAGGCCATTACAAAAATCAACTAAGACTAAGAAATCAGCAATACCTAGTGATTGTCTTTTGTATCTATAAGAAATTGACCATCGCAATGAAGCAAAAAATTATCCTGGAATATTTTCATAAGCCATAAGTTGTAGAGAATCTAAGTTGTTGTGCAATGTCATAAAAGAAAAAGATGAATTCCATTATATATAAGGACATATGGGATCTTGTTGAATTGACTCAAGGTGAAAATGCTAGTGGATGAAAATGGGTCATTAAAACTGAAAGAGATTCTTTAGGCAATATTGATAAATATAAAGTAAGACTCATTACTAAAGGATACACTCAAAAAGAAGGAATAAATTACATGAGGACCTTTTCTCCTATATCTATGAAAGATTCTATTTGTGTCATTATGGTGTTAAGTACCCATTTTGACTTGAAACTACATCAAATGGATGTGAAAATTATGTTTCTTAATGAAGATCATGAGGATGAGGTTTATATGAAACAACTAGAAAGATTCTTCTCAAGTAATGGTGATTAATTGGTATGTAAGCTTAAGAAATCCATATATGGATTGAGACAAACCTTTCACTAATGGTATTTAAAATTCCATGATATCATTTCTTTATTTGATTTTATAAAATAAAAAAAAATCATGGACCGATGCATATGCTAAAAGGTTAGTGGGAGTAAATTTTGTTTTCTTATTTTGTATGTGGATGACATTTTTCTTACTACCAAAGATAAGGGTTTGTTATATGAAGTGAAATAATTTCTCTCTAAGAATTTTGATATGACAGATATAGTTGGGGCGCCTTATGTAATTAGCATTAAAATCCATAAGGACAAATCTCAAAATGTTTTAGTCTATCTCAAGAAACCTATATCAATAAGGTTTCAAATAGATCTCATTTGAATGGTTGTTTACCTATAGCACCGATTGTAAAAGGAGACAAGTTCAACCTAAACTAATGTTTAAAAATTGAGCTTCAAAGGGAACAAATGCAAAATATTCCATGTGATTTTGCTATTGGTAGCTTAATGTATGCTCAAGTTTGTACTAGACTTGACATTGCATTTGCTATTAGAATGTTGAGTAGATATTAGAGTAATATAGGTTTAGACCATTGAAGAGCTACAAAAAAAGTGATGATGTACCTTAAAGGGACGAAGGACAAATACTTGTGTTTAATCAAGTTTACAATATAGAGATAGTTGGTTACTTGACTAATTTTGTTGGGTGTGTTAACCCATGAAAATCAACATCTTGATACATTTTTATGTTAATTGGGGGAGTTGTATCTTGGGAGAGTGTAAAACAGACCTTGACTGCTATTTCTACCTTGGTTTGAGATAACCTCAAATGGTGCATGGTTGAAGAGTTTCATATTAGTGCTTAGAATTGTAAATTCTATTTCTAAACCAATACGTATGGTGATAATTTAGTTGCAATTTTCTTGGCTAAAATAATAAAAGTGGTAGTGGAAATAAACATATTGACACTAGTATTTAAGCATAAGATAATGTTAAAGAGAATTAAATAATCTTTGAACACATTAGAACTAAATTAAGGATTATTAATCCTTTAACAAAAGGCATACCACTAACAAAGATTTAATGATCTTGTAGCACGAATGGAACTTGGTCCCATCCTACGATTTCATCTTATAGAATATTATCATTAGAAATGAAATTTTTATTTATTTGGCCTTTGTTTTCTATTTTTTTTTATACACATTTATGTTGAGAACAGCAATCATTATTGGATTCAAAATAAATATATGATTTATTCATAAATATTTATAATGGGCAATTAATTGTTGAAGAGGTAGAATGTATATCGATACATGGAAGATAATATTCATTTTTAGAGTACTTATCCTCATGATTCATGTGCTCTATTTCTTTTCTCAAAAATAAATTTAAAAGGATTTTAAGGATTATTGTAATTATATACTATTTAAGTAAGAGAACATAAATTTCGTCCCTTAAAATGATTAGTTTTTTTTTTTTTTTTTTTTGTGTTAACTTAAAATCTTAAAATTTCCTTATTGGTTATGCGTTTAGCCAAGTCTTTAAAGTAAATATATATATTCACTTTATTTATGTCTTTAATTAAGGAATTTTGAGTGCATTAAGAGAGTTTAAAAACAACGACAAAGTTGTTTTTTTGTCTTTAATAAGACATGTTTACATAACTATCAATACCCATCGATGCTACATAAGTTGCTTCAACAAATTATATATTAATATCTCATTTGAATTGAAAGAAGCATCATAAATTGTTTTGTAATTTATGTCTATTTTTAGTGCTTCAATTCAATAGAAAGGAACCGATAAATACATTAATGTATAAAGTTACTTTTGATGGAAAGTTTTTATCGCTATATATACGAAACTCTGTTAAATGTTTTTATGCTCAGCAACTTGTAAAATATACATTATTTAAAGCTTATTTTATGTAAAAAATTACTTAGAGATATACAATGCTTAACAATATCAACCTCCATAACCTGGGAAAATTTCCTATGCCTCCTTCAATCAGCTTCCGCCTCATCAGGTGCTAGATTGAAGAATACAACAAATCACTAGCCTATATGTCTTGGTCAATTGTTCCATTTACGTTGTTTTCCTTATGTTATTTTTCCCTTGTAAAAGTAGTATCTATCCAAAGGTCGGGACACCCAACTTTTGCACGATGAAGTTCTTTAAATGAATCAAGGATCTCATCTACTTCCAAAGAATGATTGAATGAAAATGAAAGAAAAGGGCCTTTCTTTGAGATATTTTCATGCAAGTTTATTGTACACCTATCATTAGAGGCTTTTCTAAAAAAATAAGCTCAACTTTGGCTGTGAAAGAGAAAAAAAAATACACTAGTTGACGTCGAGGCCAATGATCTCGTTGTATACTGCTAATCATCATAAAACCTTACTAACCATCCCGAGAATGAAGCTTTTTATCCGAAGCCACAAATGTAAGGCTCATTTAGGACTGAAGGGTTGCCTTCTATGTACCAAATTTAGCCACAGATGACTAGTTTCTGATGGTAGGGTGACGGCTGAATACAAATACATTAATAGCATTTGAAAGATGTATTTAAAGCTGCATTTGTCTTCATTTGAAAGCTCAATCCAAATTCGCTATCACTTTGGATTTGTTGGACAATAATGAGGAATACAACACCTCCAATAAAGCAGAATGTTGGTGGAATGGAATTTAATAAAATTGACCAGACGCTCTATCCCCCATTCTTTTATTATTATTATTATTGTTTTTCTTCTTTTTCTTTCCTTTTTCTTCTTCAAGGAGGGAAAAAGCATCCAAGTTGGTTATTCGGTCATGAAAATGACCACTTAATTCCCATCTTTCGGTGGATTAATCTTTTCAATCATACGAGTATTCATAACCTGTTTGATTAAGCATGTCATCAACAATGATAAGCAATCAAACCCTAATGAAAACAAAAGAGAGCTTGGAAACATAACCCGCGTACTTAGACCGCTTCCTTATCTGACGGGAAAGGATTGGAAGGTCTTCATTTGAAAGAATATAATACTTTAAATGAGCTTCGGCTAAATGGATAGACTTAAAACTCATGGGCCATTGATGACCAAAGGTCCCTTACAGGACTCAAAAAGTTTGAGATAGGACTTACGTCCACTTGCTTCTGGTCCCATCCTAAATGATTGAATTTGAGTATATAGTTGAGGGAGTATAATATATATCTTTCCTTTTCACTTGTGCAACAACCATATATACAGTCTAGCTGGCGTCCTTATCCAAGCATATGATCTACCTCACTACTTAGGGAAAGAAAAATAAAAAGGAGTAGGAAGAAATTTCTTAAGTATGTACATAAAATATGTTGTAGATTTTACAGGATGAGATTCTTCCATATATTATAGGAATCCTAGTCTCAGAAATAAGTCATATATAAGGGGAAAGTTTCTGGTAGCTTCCTTTATTATTAAGATTTCGTTTAAATAGATTTTTATTTTTAAATAATTTAATTTAATTTTTTTGTTGTTAAAAAAAATAATGTCAAATCTTAAGAAAGGTATCACTATGCTAACACTCCTTCAAAGCTGTAACCTTCAATGACATACACATTTAGCTTATTATAAATAATTATTTTTTTTTAATTCCATTACACTTAAAACTTGAATCTCGAACTTTAAACTTTAAAATCCAAAAACCTAAACTTGAACTCTTGAACCATACATGACTCCTTGAAACCTAAATCCCGAAACTCAAAAACTCTAATAAAAACTCTTATACTCGTACCCTCAATCCAACCCTTTAAAATTCAAATCCCACGAGTCGAAAACTCAAACCCAAAATTATGAACATAAAACTTAAAACCTTAAATATTAAAATCTAAATTTTAATATATTTAACGGTATTAACATTTAGTATTTAAGGTAATTCGTGATTGTTTGAAGGCCGCTTCAGATAGATAGAAATCCTACGCGGATTTGAAATGAAAGGAAATTGAGTTTCAAGTCGATGATAAGGTGTTTTTAAAAGTGTCCCTGCGGAAGAAAGTCCTCAGATTTGGTAATAAAGGAAAATTAAGTCCACGTTTTATTGGACCCTATGAGGTGACAGAGAGAATTGGACCGATAGCTTATCAACTAGCCTTGCCATCCGAGTTTGAGAAAATCCACGATGTTTTCCATGTGCCGATGTTGCACCATTACCGTTCTGACCCTTCACATATTCTTTCGCCAACAGAGGTTGAGATTCTATCAGACATGACTTATGGCGAAGAACCGGTTAAGATCTTAGCCCGAGAGGTCAAGCAATTGAAAAATAAAAGTATAACACTCGTGAAAGTATTGTGGCATCGACATGGGGTTGAAGAGGCCACATGGGAACTCGAGGAGACTATGAGAAATCAATACCCTAACCTTTTCACCGATAAGATTTTCGGGGACGAAAATCCCTAAGGGGGGAGAACTGTAACAACCTGATTTTGGTCCTAGTCGGAATAGTAGTTTTGGAACCACTAACCCGAGGTCGGAGAAACTATTTTCAATATTATTTTATGTGTTATAGCATGTTTATACAAGTGCATGAAAAGTTTGGTGAAATAATTTTAGCAATTGCATGCTCAATTACGAAAAAGGACTAAATCGCATAAGGGACAAAAGTTTTATTTCATTAGCTAAAGGTGTCAAATAACTAGAGAACCAAAATTAAGGGTCTTTAAAGAGCAAATAGGCCTTTATTAATGGCATGGCCGGCCATAGGGACAAGAAAATAAAAAAGGCCAAGCAAGTAGACTAAATCCAAATAGTCGTCTACTTTTTGTGTACCGAGGTGAGTTGTATGTAAGTAAGGTAACTTTATCGTTATTATGTGTTGAATGATTTATTTAGCATAATATGGTTGAATACAATTAAGAATAAGGCATGATGAAATTAATGCAGTAAATTCCCGGTAGAACCTAAGAATAGATTGGATATTCATGCCATGACATTTGGGTGATATGTGTGTCAGTGTAAGACCATGTCTGGGACATGGCATCAGCCATGATATGAGAGCTAGTGTAAGACCATGTTTGGAACATGGCATCGGCGATGTTGGGAGAGCCAGTGCAAGACCATGTTTGGGACATGGCATCGGCACTGATATGTGCGCTAGTGTAAGACCATATCTAGGACATGGCATCGGCAATGAGACGAGAGCTAGTGTAAGACCATGTCTGGGACATGGCATTGGCCTCGACATGTTAGCCAGTGTAAGACCATGTTTGGAACATGGGATCGGCAATTCACCCTCTTGTGTAAAGCTTGTCAGATATCCTTTAGTATTCCAAATGGTTTCATGGGTTATTTTAAAAGCTTATGACAATGATATGGAATGATATAATCATGTTGTGAGTAGTACAAGCTCTTATTCAAAACTCATGAGATATGATTCTAGTTATGTTGCCTTGATGGTAAGAATGACATAAGTAAGTTCTAGTTTTGAAAGTGATTTTGGGACGATATTGAAATCTTTGGTTTATACTTGTGATATATATAAGCATGTAGCGATATTTACCCATGTTCACTCAAGAATGTTGTGTGGATTTATAATATGCATGGTTGATGTAGTTACTTATTTGTATGCAATTTACTAAGCTTTATGCTTACTCCCTCTCCTTTCCATTTTCTTATAGTGCCACCAAGCTAGTATCGGGGATCAAGGGACGTCGGAGGCATCGATCACACTATCACCTGAAGCTTTTGAATAGCTAGTTTAACATTTGATTTTGGCATGTATAGGGACTTGAATCTTTTTTTTAGTGTCATGTTAGTTTAGCCACAAGGGTTGGATCATATGATGGATGTGATATTCATTTTGTATAGGCCATAAATGTTGGCTAATATTGATTATTATTAAATGCATTTGATGCAAATTTCTCATGGTTGTGGTTGATTTAATTATATGTGTTACGCTTGGATTGATTTTGGTTGATATAATGTAGGTTGGTGCAAGTAAGGGGTGGCAAAAAGGCTTGGTAAATAGCATTATTTTTGTCCACATGGGCAGACACACGGGTGTGTGTCTAGACCGTGTGTGACATATGGTCCGCCCCACAAGCGTGTAGTCCGATCGTGTGTCCCTTGCACCTCAATTTTACAAGTCAGTATGCATGGTAGTAAATACACGGGCAGAGACAAGGCCGTGTGTCTCAGCCATGTGGAGGGCACGACCTAACACACGGGCTTGTGCCTTGGCTGTGTGCCCTTAATTGGTTGATGATGTCAAAAATAGAATGTCAAGGTTTTTATACATGAGCGTGTCATGGCCGTGTGAAGGACACGGGCCCTGTAGGTTCGAATCGAAAAATAAATTCGCACGGGCTAGGGACACGGGCGTGTCCCGATATGTTCAGGCCGTGTGAGTCACACGGGCCTTCAACATGACCATGTTAAGAAGACACACGGGCGTGTGCCCCTGTCAGCTTGAAATTTTACAAAGTTTTCTAAAGTGCATAAATTAGTCCCGAACCAATTCCAAAGTGTGTTCGGGGCCTCGTAAGCCTATAGTAGAGACATTAAGGTATTATGAAAATTTTAATTTGGAACGAAATTTCATATCTAGGAAATGTACATTTGTATGTGTTTAAGCCCAGTAACACCTCGTATCCTGTTTCAGCATCAAACTCGGGTAAGGGGTGTTACAGAAATCAACCTTTATGTGGATCTGACAAATATCCAGCATCAGCATAGCTGACTAATAGGGACTTTGAATCATTTGAATAAAATAACCACATATCAATAGTCTATCTGAGATATCTAAATACATGTTTAATTTTATTCCAATGTCTACGTGTTGGAGAAAAACTAAATCTTGATCAAAAGTTTACAACAAAAGCTATATTAGGTATTGTGTTGTTTGCAAGATGCATCAATTCCCTTACGACACTTAGATATGGTACTTCAGGATCAAAAAATTCTTCATCATTATCGCAAAGACAAAATTGATTTTTATCCACATCTAACGATCGTACAACCATCGGGGTACTCAATGGATGTGCTTTATCCATGTAAATTTTCTTTAAGATCTTTTCCGTATAAGTTGATTGATAGACATAAATTTCATTTTATAAATGTTCGATTTGTAGGCCAAGATAAAACTTTATTTTCTCAATATCTTTCATCTCGAATTATTTCTTTAAATAATTTACTACTGTACTTTGAAGCTATACAGGAGTTCCAATAATATTTAGATCATCAACATAAATAGCAATTATCACAAAATTTGATCTAGACATTTTTATAAAAACACATGGATAGATTGGATCATTTTTATGACCTTCTTTTAACAAATATTCACTAAAACGATTATACCATATACATCCAGATTGTTTTAATCCATATAAACTTTTCTTTAATCTGATTGAGCAATTTTCCCGAGAAACTCTATATCCTTCTATGATTTTAAATCCTTCAGGAATTTTCATATAAATTTCACTATCAAGTGTACCATACAAATAGGCTATAACAACATCCATTAGACGCATGTCAAGTTTCTAACGTTCTGCCAGACTAATAAGGTATCTAAACGTGATTGCATCCACCGCAGGAGAATATATCTCTTCGTAATCAATGTTAGGCTTTTGCGAAAATCCTTGTGCTACAAGTCGTGTTTTATATGTTACGCCTTTATTTTTCTCATTTCGTTTTCGCACAAATATCCATTTATATCCTACCGGCTTTACATATTTAGGTGTTTATACTATAAGCTCAAAAACCTCACGTTTGACAACTATATTTTATCGGTTCCATCTTTTTCCTAAAGTAACATAACGTATTAAGATATATTCGTTGTCACCATTTTTAGGTACCTGAACCTCTTTTGGGTTTTTTAATTAGATATATTTGTGGTCTCTTCTTAGACACTGATAAACCGTAATATATACATATTTTTACCCCCATGCTTGGCATATTTATGGATGATTTTTCCTTAGTTTTGTTTACTTTGATGCTCCTAATCCTTTAATTCCATATTTTATACTCAGGAAAGCTTAGGATAACAAAAAAAAGCGAGAAAAGGGCCAAAAACGGACAAATTGGGCCTAAATCAGTGTTTCACACGGCCTAGGCACTTCCACATGGGTTATCCACACGCTCGTGTGTGACACACGGGTAGACCACACACCCGTGTGTCATGACCGTGTCGACATTAAACCAAGTCAGAATTGCACAAGGCCTGAGCACCTTCACACGGGTGTGGTATACGGCCGTGTCCCTGTCAGCTCAGGAGGAGGATCTACATCAAGACTGAAGATTTCTATCCAATTTCCTAGAAATTTTTTGAGTTCCTTTATGTTTTGTTGTTTTCCAAATTTTGAGATGTTTTCCATTATTATGAACTAAACTCCCTAAATATCTAAGGGAGATGAAACCTAAGACGAATCTTATTACTCTTTGATTTATATGATAAATACTTTTTCTTATTCTTAATTGTGAGTTTAACCCTTGCTTTAATATTCCAATATATTAATTCAGGTTTTTGATGTACTTATTCAGTGGAGGAAAAGTTCTTATTTAAGAGTAGATCATTCATAACTAAGTTGAGTTCCATGCAATCCTAGAGATAGGACGACATAAATCTGCCAGATTAGAGTCAAACCTAATAAGGGAATCTATAGATCGAGTTAAAGCAACAATAGGGGTTTTAATTAGAAAGAGATTTCGATTAATCAACCTAGAGTCAGTTATTCTTAGTCTCGAGAGAGATATTAACATAAATCAGGGATTTCTACGGATTAAGTCTAGTGAATAAATCGTATAATTCAAAGGTAATAAGTGAAGTCTAGGTGGATTCTTCCTTCGGTATTGTCTTTTCCATCGGTTTTCCAAAAGTATTTTCCAACTTTAATCTCTGTCGCAATCTTAGTTAATTAGATAATTAGTTTTAGTTTAAAAACACCCTTTAATTCTTAGGCTAGATAATAAAAAGATAGTAATTACTATTACTTTTAGTCCTTGTGGATATGATATTTTTAGTCTCACCATAACTATACTATTGTTCGATAAGTGCGCTTGCCTTAGTCGAATTTTTAGTTAGTTTCAGCGACCATCAAGTTTTTGGCACCGTTGCCGGGGACTAAGATATTAGGAACGCTTAACTTTTATTACTTTAGCCATTTTTTATTTTTATTGCAATTTTTATTTTGTTTTTATTTTTAATTACTAAATTTTTCTTTTATTTACTTCTGACAGGTTTTTATAGTTTATGACTATAAGAAACCCGTCAGGACCTTTACTTTTTGATAGTGAGATCGAGAGCACAGCTCGCAAAAACTGAAGAGAAATAAGGCGAAGCCTACAATACATAGAGGAAGGTTAAGAGGACGATATCAATACTACAACCGAGGAGATGGCTGATAATCAAAATAATCCGTTGCCTCATGTGGTTGCTGCAAATCCAGTAGATCAGAATCTTGCTCCTCGTACTATGTATGATTATACTAAACCTACGTTAATAGGAATTGAATCGAGTATAGTTAGGCCTGTTGTTGCTGTAAATAATTTTGAACTGAAACCTAACACGATTCAAATGATACAATAGTTTGTTCAGTTTGATGGTTTGCAGGACGAGGATCCAAACACTCATTTGGCGAATTTTCTGGAATTCTGCGACACCTTTAAGATCAATGGCGTTTCTAATGATGCCATTTGCCTTCGGTTGTTTCCCTTTTCATTAAGAAACAAGGCTAAACAGTGGTTAAACTCGCTACCGTGAGGGTCAATTACTACTTGGGAACAAATAATTGAAAATTTTATACTTAAATATTTTCCGCCAGCTAAAATGGCTAAATTGAGGAATGATATCTCTTCTTTTGTGTAGATGGATTAAGAAACACTTTATGATGCATGGGAGAGATAC
Source organism: Gossypium longicalyx (assembly GCA_025698465.1). NCBI lineage: Eukaryota > Viridiplantae > Streptophyta > Magnoliopsida > Malvales > Malvaceae > Gossypium > Gossypium longicalyx. The sequence goes on along the minus strand of CM047005.1, from coordinate 26,974,656 downwards.
AAGGACTTATTAAGAAGGTGCCCCCACCATGGGTTACCCCTTTAGCTACAAGTTCAAACTTTCCACAACAGTTTGAATCCCTCGACGAGACAAATGATTGACACTGTCGCTGGTGGAACTATCAATAATAAGACACCTGAAGAGGCTTATGAGTTCATAGAGGAGATGTCACTGAATAATTATTAGTGAAAAGTCATGAGGACAAAGCCGACGAAAGTAGCTGGCGTTTTTGACATCGATTCGGTTACTATGCTCTCTAATTAGGTAGAACTTTGAATAGAAAAATTGATGGGTTACTTGGTTCTTCACAGGTTCATCCAGTAATGTAGTGCGATGCAAGTGGAGGTGGAACGAGTAATTTAGAATACTCATCCTACGGCCTAACATGAAGAATGAGCAAATGAATTATATGGGTAATAATCCTCGACCTCAAAATAATCCTTATAGTAACACTTACAATGCAGGTTGGAGGAATCACTCAAATTTCTCATGGGGAGGCCAAGGAAATCAAAGACGACCACCTCCTCTAGGCTTCTTGTAACACCCCAAACCCGGCACAAATGTTATGGCCGAATCCAGCGTGTCACATTGAAGTGTTTTTCGAAAACCTTGTTTTCATTGAAAACCCTTCTTTAAAATAAAAACCTTAAGTAAAATCCCAACTTGTTTTTGTTTCTTTCAAAGCGAGGTGTATTTAAAAAAAACTATTCCTTCTTGTATGATAGTGATTACTTTGGAAAATCTCTTATCAGTTGTAGAAGCTTTATTTAAGACAAAGGATCTATGAAAACTTGTCATTTAAAAATTAAGTTGCAGAAACATAGTATTTAAAAATAGTTATGGTTTAGGAAAATCATGTTCTACTTCTAACAAGTATAAAGCATAAAAATAATAATAATCCTAGTTTGAAATAATATCTAGCGAATAGACCTTATTACAATCTGGACTGCAATAACATTAAATACTAGAAATTATAGGCTTAAGAAAACAAGTCCAAGTCGTTTTGCTAGCTAGCCACCTCGAAGTCCCTCCAACCGTCGAACCACCTACTGAGGATCACCTGAGAAAAATAAAAGAGGGGGATGAGTTTTCGAAAACTCAGTGTGTACACCCCTCGACAAATAGAAAAGCATGCAATAGCAAGTCTTTTTGGGCCAAAGCCCAATTCAATATCAGCACAGATGTAAAGCAATAAAATATGCACGAACCCCACCCATCCAACCGCTACACACCATCTCCATCCCTTGATACACTCCATGTGGGGATATAAATATTGACCCACCCATCCGATACACTCCAATTAACGTTGCAGCAAAGCTGCTAATCATATATTAGGCTTAAAAAGCCATCAGTGGATCCACGGTCGTCAAGCAACCAAGCGATCCTCATATACTCCCTCCGTTCCATAATTCCCAACCCATATGCAACCTAAATAGAATATCATATGAATGCAATAGGTATACATGTAAAATCCATAAATCTTACATTCAACACATAAAGGTATTTTGATCATTTTTGCCCCTAGGGGTATTTCGGTACTTTCTCTTTATGATGGGTTTATTACTTACCTTGGCCCGTTAATAAGTCCTCGTTAGCTAAAGTGAATAGATACTATGCACCTAGTAGGATTCCAGAAAAGAGGAGGTGGGTCAATAATACCGCTTAAGTACCAAACTCTCCCTAGATCCAATCCTAGACATGTATATACCCATTGCCACACATTAACCTTATGACTTCTCCACGGTCGCAATTAATTAATTAATTAACTTTTATGTCTGATTGAGTAGTTACCCAAAAATTAGGTCCACAACCCTTTACTAAGCACTAAAAGATCCACACCTATTCATTTGGCCCATCAGGCCCAATCTTATTTATTTGGCCCATTAGGCCCAATCTCAATTATTTGGCCCATCAGGCCCAATCTCATTCATTTGGACCATCAGGCTCAATCAATTCCAAGCCATGCAACCAACATGACTATTACAACACTTAGCATCAAATCGTCAATTATGTCTATCATGGGACCACAACCCATTAGGCCAATCTAGTCCATTCTGGCCCGGTTGCCCGAAACACGGCCCACGACCATGAGATTGCTCATGGAGCCTCTGATAATGTATCGGTTCCCCCCTTACGAGTGTTCGCACACTCGCAAGACTACCGTAGCCAAACTTTCAGCTTTTCGACATTTTAGCTTTTCGGCATTTTGGGATTTGCTGATTTATTGTGTGTGTAGTGTATGTACACACCTGGTACTAAAACGTGCTGCAATCTCTTTAGCCACGAACTTAAAAATGATTTCACTCAATGATTAATCACACACTTATAAAATACGATCACTAAAAATCGAAAATCTCACATTTGCCTTACCTTGAACGACAAGCCCTAACAGCCCTTCCTTGATCACTAATCATGAGTATTCTTAAATCTGCATCAATCTTAATCATTAAGAACTAAACAACAAGTGACTCGCAATCAACATAAGTCACTCTTAAATCATCCATGACCATTCGACCAACCTTAACAAATAAAAGAGGAATACTTACCCAAAACCCCAAAATGCCTAGGGAGCAATTCGACAGAGATTTAAACTCCGAGATTCAACACTAATCCCCTACCAAATCGATTTGAAAAGAGTGAGGGAGAGAAGAAATTGATACTAGGAAAACTGACTGAAAGAGCAAAGCATTTATATAAGAATCGGTCGAAGTAAAGGGAGTAGTGGCGGCATAGAGGGTCTTCAGCCAAAGAGGTATTCGGCTTTTGAGATTTGTATGGTGAAAGGGGTTATTGGGAACAAATAAGAAGAAGAGAAGAAGGAATAGGCTAAAACTAAAAGTGAATCAAAAGAGAATTTGAGTAGAGAAAGAATGGAAAAATCGGCAAGCAAGGAACAAGGAATTTGGCTTCTGAGCACTTAGAGAGAAAAAGTGTTTCGGCAACACAAAAATGAGGAATTCAGCTAAAGGAAAAGAAGCAATTTCAGCATTACCCTAGAATCCCTAAAATTGGCACCTATGTACACTATAGCCGAATTTGCCGAACCCCAAATTCCCAATTTGACTCCACTTCTCTACACCCCTCACCTCCTAACTTTTCTCCCTGATAACTCATTAATCCCTTCCTTAAATTTCTCCTCTGATCACTCACTTCAGAGTTCACATCCAACGCCACCACTGGCCATTCATTGAGCAAAAATAAATCGTTATTTTGAGCAATGAGGGATTTGAACCCCCATCCTCCTTACCATGCATGTGACGCCACCTCTAAGCCCCACATGTGACGCTACTTGCCACTCCAACACAAGGCTCCTTGTGTCCAATTCCTCCTTCATTTATTTAAAAACCAAACTACTTGCCAATAAGGTTCTTTTAATTATTAAACTATAATTTCCTTCACCCCAAAGTTCAAACTCAAAACTTAACTGATGCCTATTATCACATAAATAACACTTGACTAGGAATATTAAGCACACTTTTTATCAAAACCGAAAAAAAGAAAGTTCGAGATTTTTGAGGCGTTGCACTTCCAACAACAACCTTACCAACATGAGAAAAAGCCGAACCTTGAGGAGATGATGACAAAGTTTATTTCAGTAGCGGAAACCCATTTTTAGAACACTAAAACTGCACTTAAAAATTAACAAGCATTCATTCAAGGGCTCGAGAATCAAATAGGACAGTTGGGTAAAATGATTTCAGAAAGACAACAAGGGAGTCTACCTAGTAACACCGAACCCAATCCAAAAGAGCATGTGAAAGCAATTACATTAAGGAGTGGGAAAGTGTTAGCTGAATCTTAAAAGAAGCCGCCACTAGAAACTAATTGGAAAGAAGATGAGGAGGAAAAACCCGAAAACGATGAAAAATCGTTGTTGAGGGAATATAAACCACCAATATCATACCCAGCAAGGTTAAAGAAAGACCGCATGGATGCACAATTCGGTAAATTTCATGAACTTTTTAAACAATTACATATTAACTTACCTTTTGTTGAAGCTATCTCGCAGATGCCTACATAAGCAAAAATTTTAAAGGAGCTTCTAACAAATAAAAGGAAGTTTGAATAATTGCCTATAGTGGAACTCAACGAGGAATGCTCGGTCATACTCCAAAATAAACTGCCAACCAAACTGAAAGATCCAGGAAGTTTTACTATTCCCTACTTAATTGGTAGTTTGAATGTTGAGAAGGCGCTAGCATTAATTTGATGCCTTATAAAATGTTCAAGCAACTTGGTCTTGGGGAATCGAAACCCATTAGGATGAGTATTCAACTAGTTGATAGATCTGTTAAATATCCTAGGGGTATTATAGAGGACGTACTTGTAAAAGTAGATAAATTTATATTCCCTGTTGATTTTGTTGTGCTTGACATGGATTAGGATGTTGAGGTGCCTCTAATTTTAGGTCGTCCATTTTTAGCCACTGCTAGGGCTGTTATTGATGTGAGTGATTGTAAACTTGTGCTTAGGGTAGGTGACAAAGAGATCATTTTTAAAATCTATGATGCCATGAGATTTTCTAGGGAATAGGATGACTCATGTTATTTTATTGACTCTATTGATCATGCTACTCAAGATTCTTTACAGGAAATCGTACATAAGGACACATTGGAACTGTGTCTTGCCTAATGAGAGGAGGTAAATAATAATGATTCTGAGATAAGTAAGATAAAAGCTGAACTAAATTTTCATGAGCCTTCACTGAGACAGAAGAGCTACGAGGGCATTGGGGTAAACAATGAATTGAAATTAAAGCCCTCTGCCTAAATTGGAATTAAAACAATTACCAGATCACTTAGAATACGCATTTCTTGGAGATAATTCCACATTACCAATAACTATTGCTTCAGATTTACAGCCAACCGAAAAAGACGAGTTACTCAAAGTATTAAAGGAGCATAAAAGAGCCATAGCTTGGAAGATTTCTGACATAAGAGGGATCATTCCTTCTTTTTACACACATAAAAATTTAATGGAAGATGAATACAAACCCTGTGTGCAAGCTCAAAGACGATTGAATCCTAACATGAAAGAAGTCATAAAAGCTGAGGTAATTAAACTTCTAGATATTGGAATTATTTATCCTATTTCTGATAGTTCTTGGGTGAGTCCTGTTCAAGTTGTTCCTAAGAAAGGAGGCATGACTGTTATGGCCAATGAGAAGAACGAATTAATTCCAACACGAACAGTCATGGGATGGAGAGTTTGCATTGGCTATAGGAAATTGAACGATCTACAAGAAAAGATCACTTTCCTTTACCATGCATTGATCAAATGTTAGAAAGATTATCTGGGCATATGTATTATTGTTTCTTAGATGGAATTTCTGGTTATTTCCAAATCTCAATACCTCTTGAGGACCAAGAGAAAACGACATTCACATGACCATACGGTACGTTTGCTTATCGATGAATGCCTTTTGGATTATGTAATGCTCCTGCTACTTTTCAGCGATGCATGTTGGTCATTTTTTATGAGCTCGTGGAAGACATTATGGAGGTATTCATGGATGAATTCTCGGTATTCGGTAACTCTTTTCATCTTTGCCTTAAAAATTTAAAACAAGTTCTAATGAGATGTGAGGAAACAAATCTCGTTTTGAATTGAGAAAAATGTCACTTCATGGTTCGTGAAGGGATTGTGTTAGGTTACAAAATTTCTAATAAAGGAATCGAGGTCGATAAAGCAAAAGTTGAAACTAATGAGAAACTACCTCCCCCTAATTCAGTTAAAGCTATTCAAAGCTTTTTAGGTCATGCTGAATTTTATAGAAGATTTATTAAAGATTTTTCTAAAATAGTTAAGCCTTTAACGAATTTGCTAGAGAAAGATGTACCTTTCAATTTCAGTCAGAATTGTTTAGAAGTATTCAATACTCTTAAGGATAAATTAATTAACGCTCCGATTGTAGTTGCACCTGATTGGAATTTACCCTTTGAACTAACTTGTGATGCGAGTGATTTTGTAGTAGGTGCGATTCTTGGACAGCTGAAAGACAAGCACTTTCAACCGATCTATTATGCTAGCAAAACTTTGACGGCTGCATAAGAAAATTATACGACGACTGAGAAAGAACTGTTGGCCGTGGTTTTTGCATTTGATAAATTTAGACCATATTTAATATTATCTAAAGTTGTCATTTACACTGACCATTCAGCTCTTCGTTACCTCCTTACTAAAACAAATGCAAAACCTCGACTAATAAGATGGATTTTATTGTTGCAGGAATTTGACTTAGAAATTCAAGATAATAAAGGAGCAGAAAATCTTGCAGTAGATCATCTATCCAGATTAGAAAACCCATATCTCAATGGACTTGACAAACAGAAAATAAATGACTCATTCCCTGAAGAACAACTTTTTACTATCTTTGACTCTGAGGAACCTTGGTTTGCAGACATTGCGAATTATTTAGCTGCTAACGTTATACCAAAAGGGTTGACACATCAGCAAAAGAAGCGATTCTTCACTGATATGAAAAACTATTTTTGGGAAGAACATTTTCTTTTTCGTATATGTGTAGATCAAATAATTCGAATATGCGTTACAAAGACGGAAGCAATCAAAATTTTGGAGCATTGCCACTCAGGACCGACTGGAGGACATTACAGTGGAACTAGGACCGTACACAAAACACTCGAAATAGGTTTTTACTGGCCCACACTATTTAAAGATACCAACAGGTATGTTGCTACTTGTGATAAATGCCAACGAATAGGTAATATCTCTAAACATGATGAAATGCCCCAAACGTACATGCTTTCATGTGAAATATTTGATGTATGGGGTATTGATTTCATGGGTCTATTCCCTAGCTCATTTGGGAATAAATACATATTAGTAGCCGTTGATTATATGTCTAAATGGGTGGAAGCCCAAGCCTTACCTACTAATGATGCTAGAACAGTGGTGAAATTCCTTAAGAAACTTTTCTCTCGATTTGGAACACCTAGAGCAATTATCAGTGATAGGGGCACTCATTTCTGTAACACTCAATTTGATAAAACCCTTAAGAAATATAGAGTTTACCACAAAATAGCTACCCCTTACCATCCTCAAACTAGTGGACAAGTCGAAGTCGCTAACCGAGAGCTTAAACGCATTCTAGGAAAGACTGTAGAGTCAAATAGGAAGGATTGGGCAAAGAAAATAGATGATACTTTATGGGCCTATAGAACCGCTTTTAAGACCCCCATAGGAACATCTCCTTACAGACTTGTTTATGGGAAAGGGTGTCATTTACCGTTTGAATTGGAACATAAAGCATTCTGGGCTATAAAATTTCTAAACTTTGATCCCAAACTTGTAAGTGAAAAGAGATTGATGCAACTGAACGAGTTAGATGAATGGCGAGCTAATGCCTATGAGAATTCACGGATATACAAGGAAGCAACAAAGTGTCACCATGATGCTCATTTAAAGCAAAACAAGCAATTTGAGGTTGGAGATCTTGTCCTGTTATACAACTCAAGGCTCAAATTGTTTCTTGGGAAGCTTAAACCATGATGGTCAAGTCCATTCGTAGTCCAAACTGTCTTTCCATATGGCACAGTAGAGGTAAGTCACCCAACCCATGGCACTTTTAAAGTAAATGGACATCATCTTAAACTCTATAACGGTAAGGATCTTAAAAACAATGAAGAGAAGCTACGGCTCCGTAAACCTACCTAAACATACCTACAAGGTAAAGTCGAGCTTAAACTTTAAATAAGCGCTTCTCGGGAGGCAACCCGAGCACTAATCCCACTAAATAACTTAGTTTGTCTTTCCTTTTGTTTTATAATCTGACTGCAGGTATTTTCGGCACACACGATCTAGCACACGGGCGTGCTTTAGGCCGTGGGCTCCCTACAGGAGGGAGACACGGGCGTGGCCATGGCCGTGCTAAAACAGGACAAACAATTTTCCCAAGACAGGATGGCGTACAGGCTGCGACAAATAGCCACGGCCGTGCAACACGGCCGTGTACACCACATGGTTAAGGGACACACCCGTGTCCCAGACCGTGGTAAAACTACACCTTAATTTCCAAAAAGATTAGCAGAGACACGGCCTGTGATAAATCGCCATGACCGTGCGAGGCGGCCGTGGGAGACACACGGCCTTTCATACAGATGTGGTTGAGGCCATGTGAGAACTTGCCCAAAGATCAAAATGTTCGACAAAGTCAAAATAGAACACGGGCTGATGCCACGGTCATGCTTGAAGGCTATGCGCAATCCTAATTAATGAACACGGACGTGTTGGACTTACCACGGGCGTGGGAGAAATAAAAAGAGCACCACATGGTCGTGCGATGCGACTGTGTAAACCACACGGCGTAGACACATGGGCCTAACACGGGTGTGAGAAAAGCGAACGAACGTGCACACGGCCGTGTGCACCATACGGCCTAGGAACACGAGCATGGCCAAGAGACCGTGTGCGACACTGACTAAGATTTTACGAAAAACATGGGCTAGGAACACACCACACGGGCGTGTGCCATGGCCATGTGGCCTAAAACGGGGCTTACACGACCGTGGCCCCCATTTAACCCCATCCTCTAACCCTAATTTTTCCCCCTTTCCTATTCAAAACCCCCTATCACTATTCATCATCTTCCCCACTACTCACCCTCTCCACTTCGACCACCATCCTTCGACGAACCTCCGGTGACCAAGACTCCACTCTCATTCCCTTTATTTCTTCTTCCCCCTCTTCCCCGCTTAACCCCATAACTTTCTCTTTTTCCTTTTTCCCTCATACAAACCTCAACCGCCTCTCCTACCTTGCCCCTACTCCGACCATCTCTTGCCACCACTAACCAAGTCAATCACCTAGCCGCCATTCACTCAACCATCGGTTCTTCATATTCTTAACTTTTCTCATTTTTATTAATTATTTCATTTTATTTGATCTCATTAACTCACTAATATGTTTGATACTCATTTAGAACTTTATTTCCCCATATTAACAGTAGATTTGGGATTTAATCCTCTTGATTTCTATTCATTTGCCTTGCTCAATGATTAATCATAGGTTCTTCTGATATAAGTTGTGGATTTAGTTAATCGTTACTACTTTTTGGTTTGTTTTTAATGTTTATTTTTTGTTGTTTTTGTTTTTCTTCTTTTCGTTATTTATTGCAGTGATTTTCCCCTTTTTACTAATTAGATTAGTATACTATTAGTTAGCTTCACAATCTATTAATTTTTGCATGTTAGGGTAACATTGCATATAGGACTAAATTTCTATCTTATTATCACAACAGAGTCGTCTAAACTTTTCCGTCTTTGATTAGGTGCTAATTATGACAAATCTATTCATATTAAAATATTTTCTCTTCTAGGTACATCATGACGAATACTCGAGGAAAGAAAACTGTGGTCCCTGCCTCTAAAAAACGAAAAGGAGCGACATCTTCCTCTGGCCCCACCGCTGAGATATGGCATCCATTCCTTCAATTTCCACTAGGGCCCTAGGAGGAACTATTTCAGATTCTACGTGCCTAACCCCTTGGTGTGGGGTGTTGCATCGATTGGGCCGCACTGGAGCAGGTCCACCTGCTGATTTGGTTCGAGCACTCCTTTCCACCGCTCTGTGGGACCGCTTCTTCAATATTATCGAGCCGACATATTTAGAGTTCATCTTGAAACTCGGCTCGACTTTTCAATTACAGACAGTGATGGCGGAGTACGACGACCCAAGAACAGTTCAATTCTACCTTGGTGGTCTAGTACGTCAATTGAGTGTCCCGAAATTTAGAGCTACCTTGGGACTCTATACCGACGAGTTTATGGAGGCCGACAACTTTCCCCACCTCCATCGCCATATCCATCATTCACCTTCATCGTGTTGGATAGACCTCCAGCCTGTTACAGGCATTTATGATCCTAGCCGTTCAAAGGCATCGGCTCTAGCTCCAGCTCTGCGCTATCCCCATGCCCTTTTGGCACACACATTAATGGGGAGGCGAGAGAGCACTGGCGTCGTCAACACTAACGATGCATACTTCCTGTGGAGCATGAGGTAAGGGCATATTTTTTTTATCTCGCATACTTTTTTGCCCTTGCCTTTCGCCATTAGACAGAACGACACCGAAAAGGAGTCATCAGCATTAGCCCATATGTGACTCGTCTAGCGCGACATTTTGGGCTCCTGAATATAGTGGCGCAGTCTTCATTGCTCACTTTCATTGGCCAGATGTCCCCACAAGGCATCCAAAGTATGCTCTATATGTGAATGATTGAGCGTCGTCGTGAGTTCAACTCTTCTCAGTACCGACTTGCACGAGCCACCTATGAGGATGACGTCGAGGATATTCCTGACGATATCCCTACATTTCAAGAAGATCCACCTTCTCAGCCACCACCGAGTCACCAACCAGTTCATGTAGCTGCTTCATTGTCTAAAGTTTCAGACCACTTTCATCACTTTGAGCAATATTGCACTCAGCGATTCGACAGCATCGAGGCGACTCTACAACAAATTTGCCAACATTTTCACATATCGCCTCCAGTACCACCACCTTAGAATCTAGCTGTCGACGAGGACTTTTAAGTCCATTTAATTTTCAACTTGTTTTTCTTTTTATTTTATTTTTATTTTTGCGTTTCTTTTGCACTTTATTTATCATTTTCTTACAAGACTTTTATTAGTATAATTTGAATTTTATTTTCTCTAGTTTTTTCATTATTACTAACCATAACAACCCTATAAATATAAATCCCTTAAATATTACTGATGGCATCGTAGTTTCAAAAGGTTCAGTCGATGGGTACTACTCAAGAATAAATAAACAATTCTCCATGACTGCAATGTCCTGCTCGACCATGACCATAGCCACCATGACATCGACCACCACGTTAACCTCTTCGCTGGGCACTATGATTGTGGAACTCAACCTCTATCACCACCATCACCTATGTCTACATATCACATACACATCACTTTCAATGTCTCTAAACCTATTTCCGCTCTTTCAAGGATTATATCCAAAAATTCAGGAAGTTTCACTTTTCTCTCTCTCTTCTGATATTATGCTTATATTGCTATAATCTATCTTTGTACATTAAGGACAATGTACATCTTAAGTGTGGGGAGGTTATTTATGTGATTATCAGAAAATCCTTGAACTTTTATCATGTTCTCAAATAATCTTCTCATATCACTTTTAGAATGAATTTTGATTGACTTATGATTTTTATTGGTATGTTTTGAATTAAATCATAGGTAACTATGCATTGATTGTTTAAAATTTAAGACATTAGAGAATCAAGCATGATAAGTTGACTTTTGAGAAGTAAAATTGCTAGGTTGTTTCCCTGAATTGAGGTATTATCTTGAAGTTTTGAATTCACAAGATTGACATCAAATACCCATAATTTTCGTGAGATTTTGAGCCTTTTAGAGCATATATCTTTCTTGCTCACTAATTATTTTTATGAGTGTGTCAACATTGATTTGCTATTCTAGAACTTGCATTGATTATACATGTCGAGACCACACCTTTAATTTGATATACTAAAATGATAAAGGCACTTAGGTTTTAACCCATTTACCCCATAAAAAGCCTACCCACATAATTGACCCCTAGTGAACCCCTATGAGTCTTAACTATTATTTCTTAATTTTTCCCTTAATATTAACCCACAATTTAACCTTTTTGATTCATTAAGAATTTCTACCTTTTTATTGACTCATTTTTTTTTATCGAGATTTAATTTGATTAGTTACCTAATTATGTTTGTTTATTGCAGTTGCTGAATTATTTCTTATTATGTACTTTCCATTATTGTTATTATTAAAAAATAAAAATAAAAAATAAACCGTATATTCATTCAGTTACGTATTGTTCTAAAGAGCTTGGATAAGTTAAAGTCATTATATTGAGAGAAAAGCTCACTTCATTAGTTTTGGTTAGTGTTAATTCTGGCACTTGTTTGTAATTCAGTAATTAGCTTTGCTTTTCTAAGTTTGGTAAGCTATTAAATTAATCTCGATTCTAACCCTCTTTTTCAACATTTATCCACACCTGTGACCCAAGCTCCATTACAACCCTGTTAAAGACCTTGTGATTTGTGTATCATTTCATTATAGTGGTGGAGATTTGATTTTCATGCAAGCCCATGGTAATAACTTTTCATGTTTGACTATTAAGTGCTTAATTATTGAAACGTAAACACTTTGAGTGATTTGAGTGAATCATTAGTGAGGATGTCAACCTTGTCAATTTGGAATTAAAGGTGATTACTTAGATTAAGAGGGATACCTATGATTTTATGATTGAAGTGCTCAAATTTGGATTGTTTGAAATTTTAATACTCTTTTAGTTAAAATCTTATCATATGATTACTTGTGGATTATTTCGAACATTATTGATGAGAATTATAAGTGGAGAAGGATTTATTTTATTTGTGAGTTGAAGATTTTGCTTGAGGATAAGCAAATGCTTAAGTGTGGGGATATTTGATAAACCGTAATATATACATATTCTTACCCCCATGCTTGGCATATTTATGGATGATTTTTCCTTGGTTTCGTTGAATTTGATCCTCCTAATCCTTTAATTTCATGTTTTATACTCAGGAGAGCTTAGGATAACAAAAAGAGCGAGAAATGGGCCAAAAATAGACAAATTTGGCCTAAATCAGTGTTTCACACAGCCTAGGCACTTCCACACGGGTTATCGACACGTCTTTGTGTGACACACGAGTAGACCACACACCCGTGTGTCATGGCCGTGTCGACATTAAACCAAGTTAGAATTGCACACGGCCTGAGCACCTTCACACGGGCGTGGCACATGGCCGTGTCCCTGTCAAGCCCAAGTCTAATTCTACTCGGAAAGGCCACTTTTGAGGGTTTGGAAGCATTCTAAAGCCTATATAAACACCCTAGAAGAGAATTAGAAGGGGACACACCGAGTAGAAGGCAGAAAATACTCAAAGATAGCCATCGAAATCAGCTCAGGAGGAGGATCTACATCAAGACTGAAGATTTCTATCTAATTTCCTAGAAATTCTTTGGGTTCCTTTATGTTTTGTTGTTTTCCAAATTTTGAGATGTTTTCCATTATTATGAACTAAACTCTCTAAATACCTAAGGGAGATGAAACCTAAGACGAATCTTATTACTCTTTGATTTATATGATAAATACTTGTTCTTATTTTTAATTGTGAGTTTAAACCTTGCTTCAATATTCCAGGATATTAATTCAGGTTTTTGATGTGCTTATTCAGTGGAGGAAAAGTCCCTATTTAAGAGTAGATCATTCATAATTAAGCAGAGTTGCATGCAATCCTAGAGATAGGACGACAAAAATCTGCCGGATTAGAGTCAAATCTAATAAGGGAATCCATAGATCGAGTTAATGTGACAATAGGGGTTTTAATTAGAAAGAGATTTCGATTAATTAACCTAGAGTCAGTTGTTCTTAGTCTCGAGAGAGATATTAACATAAATCAAGGATTTCTAGGGATTAAGTCTAGTGAATAAATCGTCTAATTCAAAGGTACTAAGTGAATTTTAGGTGGATTCTTCCTTCAGTATTGTCTTCTCCATCGGTTTTCCAAAAGTATTTTCCAACTTTAACCTCTGTCGCAATCTTAGTTAATTAGATAATTAGTTTTAGTTTAAAAACACCCTTTAATTCTTAGGCTAGATAATAAAAAGATAGTAATTACTAGTACTTTTAGTCCTTGTGGATACGATAACTATACTACTGTTCGATAGGTGCGCTTGCTTTAGTCGAATTTTTAGTTAATTTCAGCCACCATCAGACACTTGCCTCCACAATATAATCATATTGAATATTTGCTCATTTCCTTTTACGAGGATTTTTATCTTTGGAACTGACTGGACTTCCACGCTTTAGGCGTGGATTACTTTCTTGTGCATTAACAGTTTGCCCTATGAGGACACCAATTCGTATTGGAGCATTTTCAACTGGTATGTGAGATTTTGTAATTCTTTTTAGGTTAGTAAATGAATCTGGTAGTTGATTGGCAATGTTTTACAGATGTATGATCCTTCGAACGTCTTATTCACATTGACTTGTACGAGGATCTAATTGAGATAATGATGATCTATTCTATGTAATTTCTTTTACCATATGTATTTTCTCTCCCTCTAATGTTAGGAATGTTGTTTCATTAAAATGACAATCAAGAAATCGTGTAGTAAATAAATCTCCAATTAATGGTTCAACATACTTAATTATAGAAGGAGATTCATAACCAACATATATTTTCAACCTCCTTTGAGGACCCATCTTTATGCATTGTGGTGGAGAAATTGGAACATATACTGCACATCCAAAAATTCTAAGATGAGAAATGTTTGGCTCCTGACCAAAAGCCAATTGTAATTAGGAGTATTCATTATAACTTGTTGGCCTGAAGCGCACAAGTGCTGGTGCATACAAAATAGCATATCCCCAACATATAACAGGGAGTTTTGTTCTCACAAATAATGGCCTAGCTATTAGTTGGAGGCGTTTGATAAATGATTCAGCTAAACCGTTTTGTGTGTGAACATGAGCTACAAAATGTTCAACTTTTATCCCAATTGACATATAATAATCATTAAAACCTTGAAAAGTAAACTCATTAGCATTATCAAGATGAATAATTTTGATTACATAATCTGGAAATTTTTCTTTTAACCAAATTATTTGAGCAAGTAGTCTCGCAAATGTCAGGTTGCGAGTCGATAATAAACACACATGTGACCACCTACTAGATGTATCTATCAATGCCCTAAAATATTTGAATGGTCCACATGGTGGATGAATGGGCCCACATATATCACCCTGAATACGTTCTAGAAATGCGAGAGATTCAATCCCAACTTTAGCTAGTGATGGTCTAATAATCAATTTTCCTTGAGAACAAGCAACACAAGATAAATCATTGGATTCAAGAATCTTTTGGTTCTTTAATGGGTGTCCAATTGAATTCTCGATTATTCTTCGTATCATAATAAATCCAGGATGGCCTAATTGGTTATGTCAAATAATAAAAGTATGTGGTTCTACTTCTGGTTTGTAGTAATATGTGTCTCAATTACACTAATATGTGTATAATATAAACCTGATAAAAAAGCAAGTAGCCTTTCCAAAACATATTTCTTTCCATATTCAACATTTGTAATATATAGATATTCAATATTTTTCTCATTCATAGTCTCAATATGATATCCATTAAGACGAATATCTTTAAAACTCAATAAATTTCTTTGAGATTTAGTGGAATGTAAAGCATCATCAATGAAAATTTTTGGACCTTTAGGTAATAATATAATAGCTCTTCGAGAGACTTCAATAAGTTTTGAACTACCAGATATTGTATTAACATGGGCATCTCTTATTGTCAAATGTGAAAAATATTTTTTATCTTTGAGTATTATATGTGTTGTAGCACTATCTGCAAGACACATGTCTCCATTGATTCTTGGTCCAACGAAATTTTGTTGAATATTCATATTCTTCATTAAAATAAACAAAATATAATATGAGAAGCGTTACAAATATTTATTAAATATTTAAATTATTCTTTATGCTAGAAAATAAAGCATACTTAAAACAACATAAAAATGTCAAATAGTATCAACTTTTTTAATAATTCTCAAAAAAATCTGCCACATGTAAGTGAGTTATATTATTAAGGTCATGAAATCTATCTCCGTGATAGGCATGGTCAGTTTTAGTATCATAGTGAATATTTTCATTTTTTGCCTCCATTTCATCATTTTGGGATATAAAATTTGTCTCCATATTCTTTCTCTTCTTTTTAATGGATGCTTGATAAAGTTTCACTAAATGCTCAGATGTACAATAGGTACGTGACCAATGCCCCTTCATATCACATCGGTAGCATAAATTCTCAATAATCTTTGAAGTATTATTTTGACCACCTCTTTCTTATCCTTTATTGTCATTCTTTTTCTAGTGGTTATAAGTACCACTATTATGACCACCATGATAACGATTACTAGTACGTCCTCGACCACGTCCCTCACTACGTCCTTGACCACGATCGTGACTGCAACCTCTATATTTTCCATTTTCGTAATTATTGTGTACTGCTACATTCACTGCAAGAAATGGTGCAGAACCAATTGGACGAATTTCATGATTTTTCTTTAACAGCTCATTATTTTGTTTAGCCACCAAAAGGCATGAAACCAGTTTAGAATACATTTTAAAACCTTTTTCACGGTATTGCTGCTGCATGAGTATATTAGTAGCATGAAAGGTTAAAAATATTTTCTCTAATCAGTCATCATCAGTTATGTTTTTTCCACATAAATTTAATTAAGAACTAATTTTGAAAAGTTCCGAATTGTATTCACTTACAGTCTTAAAATCTTGCAACCATAAGTGTATCCAATCATAATGAGCTTTAGGAAGTAAAACTGTTTTCTAATGGTTAAATCGTTCTTTCAAATTATTCCACAACACAAGAGGGTCTTTCACAGTGTGGTATTCCACTTTTAATCCTTCATGTAGATGATGACAGATGAAAATCATTATTTTTGGTATTTCCTAGACCATTAGCATCTAGGTGAATTTTAGCATCTAACACTCATGACAAATAATTCTTGCATGAGATGTCTAAAGTTACAAGTTCAAGTTTGGCAAGATTTGACATTATAATCACTTGAATCAAAATAATAAAAAATTAGTAAAATAATAAGCATTCTCAAATGTAAAATAATCCAATTATATATACCAAATTTATGAAATAATAATATGTATGTCAAATATTGGCATAGAGAAGAATAGTCATAATAATAACTTAAAACAAATTGCATTACTTGAAATTTCTTTTTAGTAAAAAATGTATATATAATTATCATTATAACATTTGAGTTGTAAAAATAAATGTACAAATGTTACCCAAAGCAAATATTTCATTTAGAAAATAAAATAAAAGAATGATGAAATTATGTATACCATATATAGTTTAACCGGAGTTATACAGGCAAATTATATAAAGTTAAAATTACGTGAACTTCACTATTAACTTGTAAAAGCTCGTGATGATAAAGTGTTATAGAAAAATTAATAAAACAATAATAATAAGTAAAAGGTGGATGAAAAATACGGGAGAATTTTAATCATTTAAATTTCACCTACAAGGTGCTATTTATAAGCTCATTTACATTCAATTAATAAATGTATTACATTCAATCAGTAAATATAAATTAAGTTTTCTTAATTACTCCATTTAATCATATCATGGTTATAAATGAAATAAAGACTTTTATTTCATTGCTTTAATAAATGTTTAAATAAATAATAAAGAGTTTTATTTCATTACTTTAATAAATTTTTAAATAAATTAGACATCCATTTAATAAATTTACAACATAAAATAAATTATTAACTATTAAAATTTACATAATAATATAACATTCTCAACACAATTATCATATAAAAATAATATTCTTTTTGTCTCCAATTAAATATCGTAGTTGACTTTTATTTGGTCTATTTTTAAAACTTTTATATAAATATTTTTAATTAAATATATTTTACCAAATATATATAAACTATTTCCTTTAAAGTTTTTAATATATTTTCCATATTTTTACCCAAAATAAATTTTAAAAATTAAAAAATTTGACCACTAAAATTCAAAATGAGACAAAACAAGTACAAAAATTGTGGGTTTTGGGAAATGATTTAAAAATTAAGAAAACTACATAATTAATGAGTGAATGTTGTTTGAGGTGTTGCAACTCTATAAATAACACATTAGAGAGATGTGTATAACGTGAAACACAAGAACACACGGAGATTACTTACACAATTCAATAATCACACTTACATCTACTCATGCTCACATGAATTAGTACACAATCTTTAATATATATATATATATAGGGTAAGTTTAGATAAGCGGTGTATTTACCTATAAATAGTGTAAAAATAGTGGTGGTAATGAGGTTAAATATTGTAATAAAATTATAACAGGAGACAAAAAATAAATTAAACGCACCGTACCATATCCAATTGCCCATCTAAACCCACCCTTAATCAATCTAGATCTCTTTAATTATAACAGTGTTGATGGTTACTTGTAAGATCCCTTACACGGAGTAAAGCTTCCTCTCAAAGGCAATGAAGAGGTAACTAATCTTCAAACGCACCAAACAAGAAAACTCCTCTTCAACCATATTCACACTCCATGTATCTTCATGGAAGATCACCATCCTTTCTTTTTAAAATACTCCATTATTAACTAATCAACTTACCAAAGTTTGTATGGACTTGTCTAAATGTTCATCCTTTAAATTACAATAATTCTCTCTTTAAATTAGACTTGTTTAAAGATTAGACTATTTGCTTAAACTCGAATATTCACTTCAAATTAGGGAAAGTTATGATATAAGTATTAAGCTCAAAAAATAAGCTCGTTTAAAATATGGACCGAGCTTGGGCTTCATTATTCAAAACCTGAGTCTGACCAATTTTTAAGTTTATAATATGTTATTTTTTATAAAAAAATATATATACTCTATTATAATGTAAATATTAAAAAATATATTAAATTGTTTATGTTTAGAAATTTAATAAAAGATATATATAAATGGATAGTAAAAAATATAAAATTATAAATATTAAATAAAATAATTATATTTTTAAAAATATAAAAAATAATATGAGCATATCTAAATGAGATTGTGCTGATGATTTACAAATACTAGCAGGCTTAGATAAAATTTGAAACTCAAATTTCAATCTGGGTTAAGCTTAAACAACTATATATAATATTGATGATTTGTACAAATTTTTTCAAAGCTTAGCCCGACCTAACCGATAAACACCTCTATATTAAACAACTCAATCTTTTATCTTCCATAAAAACAATTAAACTTAGGACTTTCATAATATCCATAATTTTATAATAATCTCTACATTTACTGCAACAAAAACCTCATAAATAATTTATTATTTCAATTATCAACTAAAAGATTACCAATCAACAAGTATAAAAGAGTGGAATGGTTGGGGCATATTTCAGTAATAATGGTGGTATATAAAAACAGTGGATGCCCAAGGCAACTCTCTTAAGATTCCTAAATGCAAAGCATAGAAAAAGGAACCTTTGCCATCTGCTAACAGGCTGTCAGAAAGACAGCAATTACTTCCTCTTCATCATCGTTTTCCTAATTTAGCAGTTAAGACAGATGCATGGGAAAGGCAAGTCACAAGTGGCTCTTTGCCTTTTTGGGAACCTGTAAAGACATACGGTGGAAAACCAAAGTACACCTTCGAAACATTCAGCCTCATTTATCAGGTTTTCATTTTTCAACTGCTTTTTTAATTCAATAAATCTCACCCAAAAAAAACCTGTTCAAACATTGATTAAACATGTTATCTGACTTGTCTTGTCTACTTGTCTTATCATCATGCCCCGGTCTCTTGCATGATTGGAAGCCTTCATTTACTCAAAAGCAATTTCTTTCAACTAAAATATTTTTTTAACTTTTTTGTTTTGAACGTAGTATCCAAGGTACACTTTCAAAGCTAAGTGACAAAGGTGAATTCACACACACCACTGTGAAAATTGCATAGATTTTAATTATTTCTTTAAACCCAAAAAGAAATTCTGAGAAACATAACTTGAAGAATGATTCGAAAATTTGAAGAGAATAAAGAAATTGTCCAAAATCTTTGGACTTTTTAAACTTGGTGTCAACTTACTTTTTTTTTAAAATTGATTAGATAAATTAATGTGAATAAGAATAGAATCAATGCTTGTTCTTATTGCAGTTGGTAAGAGAAAGAGCAACTAGGTGTTGAGTTTTCTTGTTTTTTCAAGTTACGAGCATTAAACTGATTAAATAATTTAATAAGTAATTCAAATTTAATTAATTAATTTATCAGAATAAATTTACTCAAACTTCAATCAAAATTTTGGGTAGAACTTTCCATGTGCCAAAGTCATGGGAAAGCCCAATAGGACCGTCCAAGCACAATTTTTTTCATGGTTTTTTTTTTTTTGTTTTTCTTTTGGGTGAAGAAATATTCTAAATTCTGATGAAAAGATGAAGCAAAGCAAAACTTAGTGATGCTATATTCCTTCATCAAAAGACGAATGGCAAGAACTTAGTGGCCAGAAATCAGGAGAATGGTGCACATGTGATGTCCCCATAGGTCCCATGATCCCAAACAAATTGCAAGAGGCAGTATAAAAAATCTTATGGATATGGTATCAGGACCAAGAAAAGCACAACGGGTCCTACGCACCGTTACCATTTAAATATATAATTACCACATTCATTATTTTCGTGCTTTTAACACCCACTCAATAAATGTCAAAAAAGGAACTAGAAATCGCAAGGAAACTACATTTGCAAAACGGGATTGGCCTTCCTATTAACCTGTTGGAGATTGGAAGACCAAAAATTAGCACAGTGGATATGGGAGCTGGCATTCGCTACCCCTACACACCCTGTTTACTATCAGGTAAAGGGCTTTAACTGGCTAACCCCTACACTCCTTAGACATATGGACCAATGAGCATTGATGTTAATATAACAAGGGCTCTACTTCCTTGAAAAGTTTGGAAAATGACATGTTACCAACCAAGCAAAGTTTTTCAGACATAGTCATCATGATTCTGGATTTAACCCACTAGAATTCATGCAGAGATTCATCAATTTCAATATATGATGATTGAGTGAGAGAAGATATTAATGATAGTGGGGCTATATAAATGGGAGGCAAGCCTCATGTGACAGAAGTTTTAAGGCAAAGTGCCTCTCACTTACTAAGGACGCAAATGATTTTAGACAGCTGAAAGGAGCAGCGGCTTCTATACCACACTCCCATCTGCTGCTATTCCATCTTTCAACTAACCTCTCTACATTCTACTGCTTATCTGTCTTCTTTTGGCTTCTTTGGTCCCCATAAGATGCGTAGCATGGTAAGCTCTACCTCTGCCAAAGGCATCGCCGCCATTGTAGGCGTCGGACCGAAGCTTGGGCGATCCATTGCCCGCAAGTTTGCTCATGAAGGATACACCGTTGCAATCCTGGCCAGGGACTTGGGTACTTCCTGTTTTTTTTCCCCTCAAAAG
Source organism: Gossypium longicalyx (assembly GCA_025698465.1). Taxonomy (NCBI): domain Eukaryota; kingdom Viridiplantae; phylum Streptophyta; class Magnoliopsida; order Malvales; family Malvaceae; genus Gossypium; species Gossypium longicalyx. The sequence continues at coordinate 26,953,579 of CM047005.1, read as the reverse complement.
GTCTTTTTGTTTTACCCTTTTATTCATTATCACGTTTTTCTTATATGGTTTACAGGGAGATTGTCAAGATTTGCAGATGAGATAGCGAGGGAAGAGAAAGCGCAAGTGTTTGCAATCAGAATAGACTGCTCGGATTCTAGAAGCGTTAGGGAAGCATTTGAAGGGGTTCTTTCACTAGGATTTGTTGAGGTTCTGGTATATAATGCATACCAATCAGTTTCATGGCACCCCACAAACTTTACTGACATTAAAATCGATTCCTTTGAGAAATCTCTCGCTGTGTCCTCCATTGGTGCTTTCCTTTGCGTTCAAAAGGTACCCTCTTCTGACTTCCCCCACCCAGTCCTCCAAATGGAAAATATCCCATCCATTTTTGTAACTAGCTTTGTTTCACTGGTTTTCTTCAATTACCTTTTTTTTTTTTTTTTTTCTTTTTTTGGAGGAATTTACACTTTTTGTTGTAATATGCTAATGAATGAATAAAAGGTACTCCCCGGGATGGTGGAAAGAGGAAAAGGAACCATTCTCTTCACTGGCTGCTCAGCTTCACTCAATGGCATTGCTGGTTTCTCTGAACTATGTAAAATTTCAAGTTTCATCCATTGAAGCTTATATACCAACCCCAAGTTTAAAATTACAAATGAGAATAATTTAGCAGTATACTTTGGTTTTAAATGAAACAGGCTGTGGAAAGTTTGCCCTGAGAGCATTATCCCAATGCCTGGCAAGAGAATTCCAGCCTCTCGGTGTTCATGTTGCCCATGTTATCATTGACGGAGTCATTGGTTCACCCAGGTAAAAGAAATTCACAAAAACAAAAGAATCTTGATCCAATGAATCGTATCCCATTTTCATGGACCAGAAGAAAGCTCCAATTACAGTAAAAGCACTGCAATCAAGTTGTCATATACTCGTATATAATTAAATATACAAATGAAAAAGTGTATGTAGTGGAATGAACAACAAAAAGTATATAACGATGGAAAAATGCAGGGGGGCATCGGCATCGCAGAGAGGGTTGGTTGGGGAACAACAGCAAAGCGGCGGAGTAGGAGGGGAGGTCGGGGCGGGGATGATGATGGACCCAGACGCCTTGGCTCAAACCTACTGGCACTTGCACGTTCAAGACCGGACCGCTTGGACCCAGGAGATTGATCTCCGTCCCTCCATCACCACATTCCATTAGCCATTCAATATCCCCTCTCTCTTTCGTTCTTTCACCATTTGCTCAACTTGCTCCCTTTGCCTTTAAATCATTTCCAAGTCTCTACTGCCCTTATCATATCATTCTATACTTTCCCTTTCTACACTTTATATTTGCTTAACTGATGTTTGTTGGGTTTTCAAGTCTCATTAAGATTTGCTATGTAAATTCACTCTAGGGTTCTTTTATCTTCTTCTCCTTCTTTTGTTTTGATTATGTATAAATATAAATATGTTTACAATTTCATCCTCTAAATTAATATCAGCGCTTTACTGTTACTTCTTAAAGAAAAATGCTTGAGGGACAATGCCAGAATTTCATTTTAAGTTAATTATTCTTGAATAATTATTAATTATTAGAAGTGAAAAGGTCACATACGGCATCCCAAACTTTGTAAACTATAATAACTAATTACATATACAAACAAACAAATAAAAAGAAAGATTTCAAGTCTGAGAATAGGAACCCAAGATTTCTACTTTTAGACGTAAGCCATTTTTATTACGAAACCCTTGGAAATTCTTTGTCGGCTTTAGGTTAATAGTATTAATTAAGTGGAAGACAGGTCCCTCCACGTACCAAAGTTTGATAGGAGAGTTGCATGGATAAAATTACGACTTCGTGTTCTAATTTAGGACACACACCCTTTAAATTTTTTTATAATAAAAAAAAAAACCTTTTTTCAGCTTTGAATCTCAAACTTTTACCCAATTCATCCTAAAAATGTGAAAAAGTAAATGTCCAAATGTTAAAAAGAAACTCTAATGGAATCTATTTTAGAGAAGTCAAACACACGTTCGATTTTCTATTTAATATATTTTAAAATCGTGAATTTATTAAATTTAATAAAAAACAATTTTATTCTTGTCTATTAATAAATATTATTATTAAATAAAATTAATCTATAACAATAATTAAGGGCATTTGGACATCACAAAATAATTAGGTAAAAGTGTAATTATTAAGGTAATAATTACAAAAAATTATATGGTAGTACATGATTATATAATTTATTTATTTTAATATTAATTATAAGATTTTATCAATAATACTCTAGAAAATTTTCTAAATAAGTGACTGTTAAATTTAAATAACCCGAATTATTATTTAAATAAAATACAGTGGTAAAATAAAATAAAAGAAGTGTAAATAAAATAAAAGAAGAATCCATATAGAATTACACTTCTTTTATTTTATTTTAGAATAAGGTTTTTTTAAACCTTATTAAATTCCATCTATTTGATATTGGTTAGAATAAGGTGTTTCAGTCTTACTAGAATATGGCTTTACAAGCCTATAAATAGACATAGTCTATTCCTCTTGTAAAAATTCGAATTCGACATAGTGAATTTTCTTCTCATCTGCCTGTGGTTTTTTCCCGAAAGTGTTTCCACGTAAAAATCTATGTGTTCTTTATTTTATTTTATTTTATTTTATTTTCACAAATTGGTATCCGAGCTTCCAGGTTGTTCATCTCGATCACGGTAAGGGCATCTTTGAAGTATGAAATTTCGTTGTTGGATCGTAACACTAGATTTGCGTTGTGGCATATTAAGATGCAAGCAGTTCTTGCGCAGATGGATCTAGAGGATGTCTTACTAGGGATAGATAAGATGCCTTCGACTTTAACAGATGAAGAAAAGAAGCGTAAGGATAGAAAGGCGTTAACACAATTACATCTGCATTTGTCCAATGAAATTTTACAGGATGTAATGAAAGAGAAGACCGCCACTGCATTATGGAAGAGGCTAGAACAAATACGTATGTCGAAAACTCTAACAAGTAAGTTGCATATGAAGCAGCGTCTTTATGCTCATCGTTTGGAGGAAGGTGCGTCTGTACACGAACACTTAAGAGTGTTTAAAGAAATTCTCTCAAACTTGGAGGCCATGGAGGTTCAGTATGATAAGGAAGATCTAGGGTTGATTCTACTTTGTTCATTGCCCCCGTCTTATTCAACCTTTAGAGACACGATTTTATATAGTCATGAGTCTCTCACAGTTGATGAGGTTTATAATTCTTTGACCTCGTATGATAAGATAAAGTATCTTGTGGTTAAACCCGACTCTCAAGGAGAGAGTCTCATTGCTCGTGGAAGACAAGATCGGAATGCTGATAATGATCGTGGAAGGACATAGGAACGGAATCCTCGCGGTAAATCTAAGGCTAGATCGAAGTCTTCAAATAGAGGTAAAACTTATAACTTCTACAAGAAGAAAGGGCACATTAAATCTGAGTGTTATAAGCTACAGAACAATATTAAAAGAGAGGCTGTGAATCAAAAGGGAAAACAACCAGAAAATTTCGGTGAAGCTAATGTTGTAGAATACTACAGCGATGGTGAACTTCTAGTCACTTCTGTCAATGATTCTAAAGTAAGCGAAGAGTGTATATTTGATTCAGGCTGCACCTTCCACATGAGTCCCAATTGGGATTGGTTTACAACTTACAAAACAGTGTCTGAAGGTGTTGTTTTGATGGAAAATAATGCTTCGTGTAAAATCACAGGTGTTGGAACAATTAAAGTTAACATGTTTGATGGAGTTGTCAGAACACTTAGTGACGTGCGACATGTTCTAGAATTGAAGAGAAATTTAATTTCGTTAAGTACTCTTGATTCAAAAGGGTACAGATACACAGCTGAAAGTGGGGTTTTAAAGATTTCTAAAGGTTCCCTTGTTGTGATGAAAGGGCAAAGAAAGACTACCAAGTTATATGTTTTGCAAGGTTCTACTATTACTGGTGATGCAGCTGTCGCTTCCTCTTCCTTGTCAGATGATGATATTACTAAACTTTGGCATATGCGCCTAGGGCATATGAGTGAGAATGGCATGGTAGAATTGAGCAAAAGAGGACTTCTTGATGGGTAAGGAATTTGCAAACTAAATTTCTATGAGCACTGTGTTTTTGGGAAGTAAAAGAGAGTTCGATTCACCAGAGGAATCTATAACACGAAGGGAACGTTGGAGTATATTCATTTTGATCTGTGGGGGCCATCCAGAGTGCCTTCGAGAGGTGGAGCTAATTATATGCTAACCTTTATTGATGATTTTTCTAGAAAAGTTTGGGCGTTCTTCCTGAAGCAGAAAAGCTATGTGTTTTCCGCATTTAAGTCTTGAAAAATTATGATTGAAAAATAGACGAGAAAACAAATAAAATACCTCCGCACAGACAATGGCTTAGAGTTCTGTTCTGATGAGTTTAATAAATTGTGCAAGTCAAAAGGGATCGTGTGACACTTGACAGTTCGTCATACTCCATAGCAAAACGGCATTACAGAACGAATGAACAGAACGATCATAGAAAGCGTTCAATGTATGTTGTCAAATGCCAACTTATTGAAGTCATTTTGGGCAGAAGCAGCCGCTACTGCATGTTTTTTGATCAACCGATCTCCATCCGTTGCCATTGAGAAAAAGACTCCACAAGAGGTATGGTCTGGTAATCCTGCTAATTATTCTAATTTAAATATCTTTGGGTGTCCTGCGTATGCTCATGTTGATAATGGAAAATTGGAACCGAGATCCATTAAATTTGTTTTTCTTGGTTATAAAGCTGGTGTTAAAAGGTATAAGTTATGGTGTCTTGAAAATAGAAAAGTTGTGATTAGCAGAGTTGTTGTTTTTTTCTGAAACTGCTATGCTACCTAACTTATCTCTTAAAGACTCTTCCAATAAAGAAAATCAAAAGCAGGTGGAGCATCAAATTAATACAGAGTCGACTCCTCAAGCCAGTACAAAAATTGAGAATAGAGTTGCTTCTTCACCACAATACTCTATCGCCAAAAATAGAACTAGAAGAGAAATTAAACCTCCAAAGAAGTATGTCGAGACTGATCTAGTTGCTTATGCTTTAAATGTGGCTGAAGATATAGATGCGAATCAAGAGTCATCTAATTATTTTGAGGCGGTTAGCTGTGAAGACTCAGAAAAGTGGATGTTTGTTATGCAAGAGGAGATGGAATCACTCCACAAAAATAGAACATGGGATCTTGTGAAACTTCCTAAAGGTAAAAAGGTTGTTCGTTGTAAATGGGTGTTTAAAAAGAAAGAAGGAACTCTAGGAGTTGAAGAACCCAGATATAAAGTAAGGCTTGTTGCAAAAGGTTACAGTCAAATTCCAGAAGTGGACTTCACAGATGTGTTCTCCCTAGTTGTTAAGCATAGTTCGATTCAAGCTTTGCTTGGTATTGTGGCCATGCATGATTTGGAGCTTGAGCAGTTAGATGTAAAAACTGTATTTTTGCATGGAGAACTTGAGGAGGACATTTACATGCAACAACTAGAAAGTTTTACAGTCTTAGAAAAAGAGGACTATGTTTTCTTGCTGAAAAAGTCCCTTTATGGTTTGAAACAGTCACCAAGACAGTGGTACAAGAGGTTTGATTCCTTTATGACTTCTCATAATTTCAAAAGAAGTAGTTTTGATAGCTGTGTTTACTTTAAGAAAAACAGTGATGGTTCTTTTGTGTATATACTTCTTTATGTTGATGACATGTTGATAGCAGCAAAAGATGAAAAAAGAGATAAGAAAGGTCAAAGCCCAACTAAGTGAAGAATTTGAAATGAAAGATTTAGGACAGCAAAGAAGATACTTGGTATGGAGATTCTCAGAGATAGAAAAACAAGTAAATTGTACCTAAGTCAAAAGGGGTACATTAAGAAAGCTCTTTGTAGATTCAATATGCAGAGTGCTAAGCCTGTTAGTACTCCTTTAGCAGCCCATTTCAGACTTTCATCGGCTTTGTCTCCACAATCAGATGATGAGATTGAGTACATGTCACATGCTTCATACTCTAGTGTAGTGGGATCTCTCATGTATGCTATGGTTTGTTCACGTCCAGATTTATCATATGCAGTCAGTACAGTTAGCAGATATATGGCGAATCCCGGTAAAGAACACTGGAAAGTAGTTTAGTGGATTTTAATATACTTACGAGGTACTACTGATGTTTGCTTACAGTTTGGAAGAATTGAAGATAGAGTCATTGGGTATGTTGATGCTGATTTTGCTAGAAACCTTGATAGAAGAAGATCTATCACAGGTTATGTCTTTACAATCGGAGGTTCTACAATCAGTTGGCAAGCCACTTTGCAAACTACAGTCATTTTGTCTACCACTGAAGCTGAGTACATGGCGATTACTGAGGCTTGTAAAGAAGCTATTTGGTTGAAAGGACTCTTTAGTGAACTCAATGAAGACCTTCAAATCAGCATAATATTTTGTGACAATCAGAGTGCCATCTTTCTTACAAAAGATCAAATATTTCATGAGAGAACAAAACACATTGATGTTCGGTATCATTTTGTTCGTGATATTATTACTCGTGGTGATATTGTTGTGAGCAAAATTAGTACTCATGAAAATCCTATAGATATGATGACTAAGTCACTTCCTATAACCAAGTTTGAGCATTGCTTAAACTTGGTTTGTGTTCATTGTTGAAGTTAAACCCTTAAGGGGTTTTATGGAAGAGGTGGAGAACTTGTTCGTTGAGAGTTCGCGATGAAGAACTTGTTCATTGAGAATTCGTATCAAGGTGGAGATTGTTAGAATTAAATGACCCGAATCCTTATTTAAATAAAATACAGTGGTAAAATAAAATAAAAGAAGAATCCATATAGAATTACACTTCTTTTATTTTATTTTAGAATAAGGTTTTTTAAACCTTATTAAATTCCATCTATTTGATATTGATTAGAATAAGGTGTTTCAGTCTTACTAGAATATGGCTTTACAAGCCTATAAATAGACATAGTTTATTCCTCTTGTAAAAATTCGAATTCGACATAGTGAATTTTCTTCTCCTCTGCCCGTGGTTTTTTCCCAAAAGGGTTTCCACGTAAAAATCTGTGTGTTCTTTATTTTATTTTATTTTATTTTATTTTCACAGTGACAAAAATTGAAGTCAAAACATCAGATGTGATGTTAATCCAAGAAAGTAATCAACCATATGATTACTAATAAAAATAATAAAAAAATAAACATGAAATGTAATTTTATCTAATATTTTTAGCATTTCATATTTGTTGAGCTATTCCCTTTACAACATTTAGCATATATCCCTTATCCTCATATGTTGGTCCTTGACCAATTTTTTCAACATTTGAATTTGTATCCTCATCTAATTCTTCCATGTATTTTTCAAAGTATAGACCATCTTAATTCCATCTATGATTGAAGTTATGAAATATCCAATATGCTAGTACGACCTAACATTTTTTTAGACTATACTAGGTGGTGGTGTTAATATGAGATTTTTTTTTAACAATAAATGTCCTCTTAACCACATTTCGAAACTTTAAATGTCTCAATTTAAATAGTTCACAAACCATCTTTAATGCTTCTATCTAGTTTCATTCTCTCAAATGGCATCATACCTTATAATATAGTGCAAGAAAACTTTTTTTTATTTGCATAACCAACATTTTCTACATAATAGTTTTCTACAAAAATAATATGTAACAATTTAAATAAATTATAAGAAAATAAAATAAAATAACAAAAAGGTGATGACGATGGCGAATTACAATATGCAATTTTTAACCTATCTTGGAATGTCTCCCAAACAACATTTCATGTCACTCTTAGAATATAAGATGCAAACCAACTTTGTTCTTCGGTTATAATAGCTTTTATAAGCTTAATTTGCAATTGACTTGTACAAGAGTGTCCAATAGCAAACCAACTTTATAACCCTATTATATAATCTTTCAATTACTATTATTCTACGCAAATTACATCAAAATTAATATAACATTTATAGAAAAAAAAATTGTAAAGTGTTGGATAGATTTTATAAGACTATGCAAGGTGATTAAATACATGTCCATGCAAGAATAATATAGAATCTATAATATAACATTGATAAACCTAATTAGCTATTAAGTCAAAAGTTGTGTAAAATATTTTAATTTTATGTGTCCAATAGTAAAGCATTTTTATCCAATAATAAATACATAATTATATCTTTAAAAATAATATATCCTAAGATTAAAATATATAATTATATCTTTTTAAAATATATTATTTTATAAAAATAACTTTCGTAAACTTGCATAAAAATATTTTCCTATACATATATTAATTCTCAGCTTCTTAAGAATTTCTTATTTAAGTATAATGTATGGCTACTATAAAAGTTTGCATTACAACATTATTCACCGACTAGCCCCACGGTGGTGCGTTTTTATTTCTACTAGCGAATGAAGACTGAGGTGATGATAAAAATGTAGTCCACCCTCAAAAGTGGTAGAATCCCACACGTACCCTTGAGGCATGGAGTGTGGAACATATACACCCGGTGCCACCAATGATTATATAGATTTTACTTTCTTATTTTTTTAATTAGATCAACTTTATGTCATTATTTTGTAATTAGATTTTATCTAATTTAAATTTTTAATTCAGCTGATTTTACGTCATTTATTTTTAATTGCATTTTATGTAATTTATTTGTTTAATTGAATTAACTTTTATTTTATTCAATTTTTAATATTAAATATTATAAAAAAATACTAAAAATTTATTAATATAGAGTTTAAATTATATAACTTTAAATTAAAAAAATAGATCGTTACATCAACATTCTAACCAATACACTAAAACAACTAATCCTCGATTTAGCCAAGGATTATAGATTGAATAGGTTAGAGGGACACAATTTAACAAATATTTATCACATCTTTCTGTCTAGGTTTTAGGTTGTAAGGTAATGGGTCAATGAAGTTTGGGTTTTGAGTAACAACAAATGACAGAGACTCACATAAAGAAACAAATCATTTTCTTATCTTGATTAACACAAGTCATTAGCACCCTTTTATACAATATTGAGTAGTAACTATCATAACAAAGTAATAACTACCTAGCTAACAACCAATTGACTTCAACTAACTACTAACTGAATTGACAAACCAGCTAACTGGTAGGTGTTATCTAACATCCTCCCTACTTTCTTTTTCAAAATCAGTAAGAGCTATAACACTTAATTGATCTCTAAAGCGTTGAAAGCTCCTAGTAGACAAAGGCTTAGTAAGAATGTCTGCAACCTAATCACTCCCTGGTACAAAGTTAACCTGTAGTTGACCACGTAACACTCTATCACGAACAAAGTACAAGTCAATCTCAATATGTTTGGCTTGAGCATGAAGAAATGGATTTGCTACAAGTGAGATAGCACTCACATTATCACACCAAATTATTAGCACTCCAGTAGACATAACTCCAATTTCTGTAAGCAAATATTGAAACCAAGCAAGCTCAGAAGTGGCATTGGCTAGACTTCGATATTCTACCTCTATTGTAGAACGAGACACAACAGTCTGCTTTTTGGAGGACCAACCAACAAGATTAGCTCCAAGATACACATGGTAACCATATGTTGATTTCCTATCCTCCGATGAACTTGCCCAATCTGCATCAAAGAAGCCTGTCAAGGTAACTACAGATGGTTGAAACCTCTTGTAACAGCCCATTTTTCAGTGGTGATGGAACAGTGGTTTCGAGACCACAAATTTTTATCATGTAGACTCGTAAATACTATTTATAGAATATTTATAGATTCATTAGAGTCGTATTAAAATTTGGTTAAGAAATTTTAACGTTTAGATAACTAATTAAAGAAAAAAGACTAAAGTGTAAAAGGTGCAAAACTTAGCAATTATTGTATTTAGATGATTTATTAGCTTAATTAATAAACTAGGAAGGACTTAAGTAGCAATTATACCCTATATATTATGGTGGGATGACAACTTGGTTGAAATTGATAAAATATTATATGATCAATGGCAATTTTGTAATTTAAATAAAATTAAAACAATTTCACTTTCATTTCTTCTTCAAATTGTCGAAAGCCATAGCTAGAGAGAAGAAGAGCTTCCATTTTCTTGATTCCTTTGTATGTAAGTGAAATTCATACCCATTTCTTGTAATTTTTATGTATTTAGATCGTTGCAAGTAGGTCCAGCTAGCCCGTACCTTTATTTTTGGATCTGTAAAAGATTTTAGAAGTAGCCATTGATGAATATTGAATTTTTTTATGATAAGCATGTGTTTGAAGCTTTTATTGTGTTATTTGGTGATTTGTGAAGTGATTTTTGTTAGATTTTGATTTAAGGATTAAATTGTGAAAATGCCAAAATTTCAAGTTTGATAATGAATTTGATGTTTAATAAGGATTGTTTAAGGGCCTAGTATAATCGGCTAAAATTTTGACTTGAAAAAAATGGTTAATTTGATGATTTTCTGGTTAATAGACTGAATTGCAAAAGTTTAGGGGTAATTGTGTAATTTTGAAAAATAAAAAGGTATAAAATTTAAAGTGAATTGAAATGTGAAATGTAAGCTAATAATTGAGGAATTTTACATTTTAGATCAAGATCCTGTTGATCTACGTGGAAAAGGAGAAATTACGGATTAATCCCTAAACTTCTGCAACAACTACAATTCAGTCCACGTAAGTTTGTACAGATTATAATTTAACGTCTATATGAAATGTTTGATGATATAATATGATATAATAGATATATTTGATTATAAATGATGCAAAGTTATTGAAATTCAATACTTGGATTGGATTGAACTCGAAATAGAGTACAATCGAGATATGTTGTGTTATGGGGGATCTGAGTGGAGATTGTTGTGGAGTGATATATATGTATTTTCCCATGTAGGCTAAGGTTCAGCATTTGTTGCGAACTCTCGTGTTATAATCCCTATTTTGGCATGTTTTCAGTTGGACTAGCTCTTAGAAGCAATTGGTGTGTTATCGGGTGGATTGACTCTTATGAGCATCTGACATGTTATCAGGTGGATTAGCTCTTATGAGCATCTGACGTGTTTCGGTTAGAATATCAATGTACTCATATCTGTAAGTCGTTTATCAGATTGTAAATCTCTATAATGTAATTTATTTTGTTATTTTGATGGTTATAACATGTATTTGAACTTTGAATTGAATTTTGCAATTCACCTGGTTAAGATTGTGGATGACAGGGAACACATATTGTTGTAATATTATTGAATGATTCGTTGTACTTATTTTGGTAAGATTTATCATTTTAGTACGTCGAACTTACTAAGCTTCAATGAACTTACTTATGTTATTTTCTGTTCTTGTAGATACTTTGAAGGTTAGACGATCGGATCGGCATTCCAGTCATAGAATCGGTCCATTTTTGTTAGTTTTTGGGACGTACATTTCGGATTATATGGCATGTAATAGGCTTGCATGTCATTATTATGGTTTTGATAGGAATAATGTTTAAGTATGATCTTAAGTGTAAGTAGTTAACCTAATATGATATGGGAATTAAGGAAGATGTTTTAGTGCAAATATATTTAGTATGTGTTAATGGAATGTTGTGATGGAGGTGCCTATGTTAGGCATATTGGTTGAATCTTAGATGGTGTGATTTAAGTATGTTAGGCATACTGGTTAAATGTTAGATGGTGTGATTTAACATACTTTGAATGATAGTTCTTTTTGTTGTGAAATTGTATATATACTTGTGGTATCAATGAGGATACATTGGTTAGACACTTAGGATGGTTGATTTAGCATGTTTTGAGTTTTTTTAATGTCATTTTACATAGGTCTTTTGGTTGGTAAATGGATTTTTTAGAGTCCAAGTAAGTTTGAAATGGTAAACTTGTTGTTTAAGGTTAATTTGGGTCTACACGGCTTGAGACACGGGCGTGCGACTCAGCCGTGTGAGACAAACGACCATGTGTCATCTGATGATTTCTTTAGAGTGCAAGTTAGTGATTTACATGGCCTAACACACGGCCTAGCACACGGGCGTGTGGGGCAACTAAGAGAGTAACACAGCCTGGCACACAGGCGTGTGACACGGCCATGTGACCATACTCAGAGAGTTAAACGAGTGAGAACACGGGTTGGGACACGGCCGTGTGTCCCTAGTTTGATTGTTACACGGCCTAAGACACGGGCATGTGTCTCAACTGTGTGAAGCACACAACCTAGCCATACGGCCGTGTGACCCATATTTTGCAACTTTTGCATCTTTTTTCTAAACTTTCCAAACTGTTTCAAATTGGTCCCAAATTGTTTCTAGGTTATTTTTAGGGCCTCGAGGCTCGATTTAGGTACAGTATGCATGTGTTTGAATGGTTTATGGTATGATTATAATATTGAATGATATAACATTCAAATGTTTTTGATTATTTAGTAATACTCTGTAACCCTAATCCAATGACGGAGATGGGTTAGAGGTGTTACACTTCAGCCCAAAATCAGTAGTGCCTTTAACATATCTTAGTATCCTCTTTACTACACACTAATGCTCATTATGAGGAGAGTGCTTATACTGACTGACCTTGTTGACAACAAAGGAAATGTACGGTCGAGATAAGCATAAATACTGCAATCCTCCCACAACCTATTGATACAGAATTCCATCTGATAGCTTGGTTCCAATGAGTGAAGACAATGTAGGCACACTAGCCATTGGAGTAGCCATTGGCTTAGGATTACTCATGTTTGCCCATTCCAATAACTCACGAGCATATTTCTACTATGATACATGCATGCCACTTACTCCTCTGCTGAGCTAAAGACCAAGGATATAATGAAGATCCCCAAGATCCTTAAGAGAAAACTACTGATGCAAGGCTTGAATCACAATAGTTATATCTGTTTCTTGGGCTCCTGTGACAAGTATATCACCAACATACACAAGAAAAACCACACATCCAGCTGAGGTTTTCTTAAAAAATAAAGAGGAATCAGCTCTACAACTTTGAAATCCCAATATATCAGTCAAGAAGTTCTTAAGTGTATCAAACCAAGCACGAGGGGCTTTCTTAAGTCCATATAAGGATTTTTTTAGCTTACATACTAGAAGATTATCTTTAGAATAACAAACCTCAAACTCAGGAGGCTGCCTCATATACGCTTCTTCAAGTAGCTTGCCATTTAAAAAGGCATTGTTCACATCTATATGGCGAATTTTCCACTATGGAGACACTGCTATAGCAAGCACCATGTGAAAAGTCTTAGCTTTAACAACAGGACTGAAGGTTTCATGGTAATATGAACTAGCAGTCTAAGAAAAACCTTGTGCCACCAATGTAACACCCTCTAACCCTTATCCGTCGCCGGAACAGGATTACGGAGTATTACTGGATTTTCAGATCATATACAAATATTTCATACCATTTAACCATAAAATATTGTAAATAAATCATATTGTCCCTTTTATGAGCCTTCGAGGCCCAAAATATGTGCTAGAAATAAATCAGGACAAAATTGGGTATTCAGAAAAAAATTTCGTGAAATTTTAAGATTTTTCCTAGACGCAGGGACACACGCCCGTGTGTTAGCTGTGTGTTTCACACGGTCCAATCACACGCCTATGTGTCTGGCCGTGTGGACTCAAAATGAACCTTAAACATCAAGTTTACCATACCTTAAAATTTTGAACACCAAGAAACTCAAAAACCATTTATTCAACCAATCCAAAACATAATCAAATACATTTAAAACATGTCAAATTACTCAACATAGATGTCTATCTAATGTTTCTCCATAAATTCCATATTTATATTATTAAAACATAACATCAAAACTTAAATTTAATCCAGATTATAAGCATACTAATTTCAATCAAATTTTACCCTATTCATGAACATTTATACTCTAATATAAAACATGTCATATTATAGTTTTAACATAACAGATACTCATAAGTATAAAACCAACCAATATCAACTTATAAATCTTATTTACAATCAATCCATATAATACTTAATGTTTAGACACCCTAAGTACATGCTGACACAAAAAATAATATACTTCACCACGTTTTGAGTTCGGGATCAGTGATGGATGTTGAATCGGCAATCTAACTTTAACCTAACCTGCGCACGGAAAACAAACCGTAAGCTGAGTATAAACTCAGTGGTATTTCTATAATCCGAATGCTTAAAGGCAAAATAATATAACATACAATAACTATAGTCATACAATTATTCAATTCATAAATAAGGTATTTATAACACATTCAATTTTTATCATTTGCTATCCCAGATAGCTTTTCACAATATGAACATAAATCATTTGAACAACAATATTGTTCATTCATATTCAATTCATACATATTCAAATCATGGGTCTCTAACCATATTTCAAATCACCACTCAATATCAATCATAACACTATTTTATTCAATAATCCCTATTAACATGACATGAACTCAAACAGATACACGGATCCAACCAAAACACACCAGTTTGGCACCTAGTGCCTCATAGGATATTCAAAGCAATAAGTTGACACTCAATGTCTCATCGGCCATACCGAAGTAAATTGTTACGCAGTACCTCATCGAATTTATCCGAAGTAATAATTTGACACCCAGTGCCTCATCGACTTGAAGTCAAAGTATCCCTGAACTCTTCCAATCCTATGGCATTCCATCTATATCCGACTCAGCCTGATACAGTTAATAGGGTTTCAACTCACTTTTCAAATGCCACAATCATCCAATACTCAATTATCACATTAATCACAATTTCACATACATTCAATTCAATATAAAAAATGCTAACACTTACCTTATTTACTTACCATAAACATTTAAATCAAAATACAACAATTAATAATTAAATTTGGATTATAGAAATACAAACCAAAATTTCTGAGCTACTCCTCGTCGACTTTATCTTTTCCTTTCTTAGTCTAATTTTCCGGTACAGCGTTAGCTACGAAAATTAAAGCAATTAAAATTCATCATACAATACAATTTCACATTGAATATTTCAATTTTTATTCAACTTTTGCCTAAATACCAATTGAGTCCCTAAACCTAGACTAACTTTATTTATTCAAAACTAATTTTATATTTTCATTCAATTTCCACTTTAGACTAAATTCAACTCTCTAATTTCACTCAAATCTCTAAATTTCAAATTTTTTACAATTTAATCCCTAATACTCAAAACTTATAATTTATTTTACAATTCAATCCCTTTTTCATTTCTAACTTAAAATTCTATAAATTTAATCCCAAATACTTAAATTATTCAACATGAACAATATCAAAAAATTCAATATTTTGTAAAATTTCAGCATAGGTTAAGTAGTATTTAATACTAGAATTCTAAAAACATAAAAATTACAAGAAAATGGATTAAATTGACTTACTAATTAAGCGTTGAACCCTTGAAAACCCTAACTTTTCTGCTTTTTTTTCTTTTTTTCTTCTCTGTTTCGTTCTACTTTGTTCTTCTTTTTCTATTCTTTTTCTTTCATTTATTTTATGTTTTAATTATTATAACAATATAATATAATAATATAATAATATAATAATATTTACTTAAATAATAAGTAATAATTATTATAAATATATATATTTAAATGTTACACATGTCATTACCAATACCACACACTTGTTAATTTTAAGGTTTAATTGCTTATTTAGTCCCTTCACTTTTCTCTAATCTATAATTTAACTTTCTCCCTATATACAATCTAGTCCTTACATCTAATTACTCTTAAATTAAGCAAATTCACCTAATCAAAATATAATTAACACACAACTAACTTCGTAAATATTTTTATTAAATATTTACAAATTCACTTTTCGAAAATGGAGACCCGAAAATACACTTTCCGATACTCGTGACTATTGGGTCGTTATAACCAATCGAGCTTTATTCCTAGTAACACTCCCGTTCAGATTCTTTTTTATTTTAAACATCCATTTACATCTTATTAAATTTCGATGCTTTGGAGCAGGTAACAACCCCCATGTACCATTCTTGATTAAAGCCTAGTACTCATCATCAACAACTTTTTTCCATGAAGGGATCATCATGGCTTCATGAACACTCTTAGGTTCAATCATACTTAATTTAGCAACATAGATCTTAGGATTGAACACTCCCATCTTACTTATTGTGACCATGGGATGTACATTACTATGCAAAGATTCTACAACATCAACAAGATCTGCATTATGCTCAGCTTCAACATTTGCAACATGCTCAAGCAAAGACTGGACTCTAGTGTTGAGAGTCTAATCTATATCATCAGGTACCACAGATTGAAGCCTCTCACTAGAAGGAGATGAGCTACCAACCTCAACAGCGGATGAGTTGTTAATTATAACACTTGGTGACTGAACAAGCACAAGTAAAGGGGAAAATGTCCAAGGTGACTCAACAGCTTGAACAGATTTAGATACTAACTTTTGAAAAGGAAAATCATCCTCAGCAAACTTCACATGTCGTGAGATTTAGACTCTTCCACGATTATCCACACATTTATACCCTTTGTGGTTGTCAGCATACCCCAAGAATACATAAGGAGCTGACCTAAACTACAATTTATGATTATTATAAGGCTTTTGGAAAGGATAACATCTGCATCCAAACACTTTTGGAGATTGTAGATTTGGTTGTTTACCAAACAACCTCATGATAGGAGTAAGTCATTCTAGTGCTTTTGTAGGCAAACAATTAATGAGATGCACTTCTGTGACAAAGGCATCATTCCAGTATGACAAAAGAAGTGAGGCCTTAGCTAAAAGCACCAATCTAGTCTCAACAATGTCTACGTTCTACCAGTCGATTCTGTTCAGAAGTCTGTGGACAAGAAATTTTATGTTGAATGCCAAAGCTTTGAAGGTGTGGAACAAAGCTCCTAAACTCACCTCCACCATTTGTATGAACTTGCTTAATTTTGCATCCCAACAGTAACTCAACTTGTTTTTTAAACACAAGGAATGCAGACAAAGCACCAGACTTTTTAGTCAAGAAATAAATCCATGTATGACAAGAAAAAGCATCAACAAAGGAAATGTAATATTGTTTTCCATTTTAAAAGTAGGGTATAAGACCCCAAAGATAAAAAAAAAAAATCAACTCAAGAGGTTTAATATACATTGTTTAAGGCAAAGAGAATGGCAGCTTGTAAGATTTGCCCAACTCACAAGCACTACATAGTGACCTAGTTGAGTCTCTAGGAATAGACAAATTACAGGGCCTCAAACATTGAACTAAAACATCAGTTGAGGGATGTCCAAGCCTCTCATGCCACAATCCAAACTTAGTCATGTCAAGAGCACATGGTTTAGTTCCAATTACATGAGTAGCCACCAAGCCTAGAGAGGAAGAAATTGGTTGTAACTGATATAAATCACCATATTTAGTGTCTTGCAGCAAGGTCTGATGAGTGTGTAGGTCCTTCACATAGCAACAAGTGGGATGAAACTCAAAGTAAATATTATTATCCTTAGTAAACTTTAAGATAGAAAGTAAATTTTTGTGTATCTAAGACACATGAATAACATCATTAACTGCTAAAGAATTCAAGATAGAGGAACCAATTTGAGAGATAGAAAAAGACCTACCATCACCAATTACATCTCTACATGATCCATCATATGGCTGAGCCTGCATCAGTTTGGATGCACCATTAGTCATATGTGCAGTAGCACCACTGTCAAGGTACTATGCCTGATCAACCACTATTCGAGGAGCAGCATCAATATAACAATACTGAGCCACTGCATGTTGAGAAGGGGCCTGAAAATGGCGTGATGATAGGGCTTCAAAGTCTACATCATCATCATATCGATAGAAGCATCGACATGCAAAATGTCCTACTTGATCATAGATCTGGCATTGAGGATGGAAGTCACACCCAAATCTTCCTCGAGCATGACCCTTGCTAAAACCAGCTCTTCCAGATCAAAAAGACCGAGGTACTGATGGTTTAGAGAATGATTGTACAGGTACATGAGTTGTAGCTACTGGAGTTTGTGTAGCAATATTAGTAGTAATTGTCACTTGAGCAAGGTTAGCATTCTGAGGAGCCTTTGCATCCAACAAGGCAGTGGCGATCCCTTGCAGATCAAATAGTGTCTAACTTGTGGTAATGATGGAGACCACATGATCATACTCTGGTGAAAGTCCATTGAGAATACCAGATTGTTGTTCTTCTTGAAAAATCTTTTGACCACATCCAGCTAGATAATCACAGAGATGCTTTATAGTAATCAGGCATACTTAAATCATTCTTTGCGATAGTTATGGATTAAGGAACGATACCTCATGGCCTTTGTTGCCGACTGACACCTAAAAATCCTATTCAACGCAGGCCACAACATAGATGCAGAAGAAGAATCACCAATTAATCTATTGTGCAAGGAAGGACTTAATGTGGATAAAAACCACACAGAAATTGTAGCATCCTGCTGCTCATACTGCACAAATACAAGATTTTCAACTAACGATCCATCATCATCAGCAACTGTTGAAAGGGGAACAACCACTATACCATCGAGATAAAGCTGAAGACGATGAGTCTTGACCACAACCAGAGCATGCTGCTTCCATGCTAAAAAGTTGCTATCATCAATTAAGGTAGCAACATTTTACAACGCAAAAGCAAAAGGATTCAGCTCTGATTCCATAACAACAAATGATAGAAACTCATATAAAGAAACAAATCATTTTCTCATCTTGATTAGCACAAGTCATTAACAATTTTTATACAACATTGAGTAGTAATTATCATAACAGAGTAATAACTACCTAGCTAACAACCAACCGACTTCAGCTAACTACTAATAGACTAACTGACTTTACAAACTAGCTAACTACTAGTTGTTATCTAACATTGAGTTAGTAGATTTAAGTCGGGTGCATTTATAAGCTAAACTGGCCAAGACCTCAACACCGATGTTGAGGTCAAGGTAATGCCATTGTCCAAAAACATTGTGAAAAAACACACTTATGAGGTTCAGCTTAAATTATTCTTCTACCTTGACATTTATGGATGTCAAAATCATTTAGTTAAAAAATAAACACACTTTGTTTTTTAGATTTTGAGAGTTTGGTGAATTTTTCTATCAATTGCAATTGAGTAACAATCAAAAGTGTAAAAACAAATATGGACACAAAAATTGGTTACATAGTTCGAAAGAATTTCCTACGCCTGTGAGGTATTTCCTAAAGAGTAATCCACTATCAATCTGTAGTACAAGATGCAATTTAAGTTTGCTGGCTTGCTCACCAAGTTACAATCGCGTTTTTATAAATCAATTAGATCACTCTCCTCAATAAGACTTTCCTCTTGAAAACTTAATTACAAACTAAATACAAAAAACATTTTGTTTTCAAAAAAAATGCACTAAAACAAGTTGTTAAAGATGAACAAGTGCTTTCTCATTGTTGCAAATAAAATAAACAAGCATTCTTAAATACGCAACTTTAGCATGTGAGAATTTTAATTCCCTTAAATTATGCTCAAATAAGTCTTCAATAATTAATTAAATATATAGAGATCTTTTTAGAGTATAACTCTTTTAGAAAGAGAATCTCTTTAATTCACATTAAAAGTTTTCATAGGAATATTTTATTGACTAATATCAAACATGATCCAATCTATAACATGCAATTGGCATTAACAAAATTATTCTTGAAAACTAACATCTTGTTAAAATTAAAACAAAAAAATCTCTTAACCATTAAAAATACTATAGTGGTAAAAAGTTAAAAAAATAATTTAATATAATTAAGGAAAGGCATTTATTAATGTTAATGATGGTTAGTGACTACTAATTGGGCTATTTAATTGGTGCGTCAAATCAAGTCAAGTTAGTTAGAAAAGTCAGTTCTTTGGAGCAATAATTGGGTTTCTTTCTTTTTCGATTGAAGTAAAAGCAAAACTACGGCTTTAATCAATCAATAAAGAAATTGGAAAAGCAAAGCAAATCAAAACAAAGGGAAATTCTAAAGTATCAACTTAGTTGTCTTCATGTAGTAATTGTTGTTCGGAGTTTTGAGACTCTGATGCTCAATTATTCATTTAACTATTTTTATTTTTATTAGTTTATTTTAGAAAGAAAGGTAAATTTTGTAATTTAATATCAAGAATCAAAATAAAATGGTTAAGTTAATTTATTTGCGAACCTTTTCATTAAAAATTTCACTTTAATTCAACTTAAACCATACTCAATCATATTACATTTAAGTTGAGACAAACCTAAACTCATTTGTATACGGCACATAATTATCGATTCTGTTACTTCAATCTGTTTTCATAGAAGCTTAAATTAAGAATCTTTTTAAAAATATATAAATTTGGTTTTAATGTTTTAACAAATATATTTAAACAAAATAAGTTTTAGATTGCATTTTAACACAGAATGTAAATGGTAATATTGCCTGGAAATTGATGCAAGACCTCCCACAATCACAAATACTAATATGCATGTAAAACCTTCATGGACATGAATTTTAAAGTGTAGCCAGCACCTTTGTTCTTTTTGGTACAACAATCCATCAAACATGTTGTATAACCTTGAAACACATATTTTTATAAGAGTTCATTCATAAAGTACAACAATACTTCATATCAACTAAAAAGAATTGGAATATATCATACAAATACTTTCACTAACTCATCACATTCAAACATGCCTTAATCCTTTAATTAGTAGTTTAAAAAGATACAACACAAGAGTTTGCATAAAAAGATTGCAATAAAATTCCATTCTTGAAATAAAATTTGCTTCACTAACATCTTTTATGTCAAAATCTTGAGAAAGTATATTTTTCACTTCCTCAAGTATATTTTTCACTTCCACAAATAACTTTAAGTCATTCCTTGCAAGTAAGATTTCATCAACATATAAAATTTAAAAAAATAATAATCAACGTCCACTAACCTTAAGGTAAAAGACAAAAATTAATGGTGTTTTCCTCGAAATACAAAGAAGTAACAATTTAACATAATCTTAAATGTCATTGATATGAGTCTTGTTTTAATCTATAATTTGGTTTATTAATTTTAAACTCCATGTTTTGCTTTTCAAGCACCACAAAATTATTTATTGTTACATAAAACCTCCTAAACAATATCTCCATTTAAGAAAGTAGTTTTGACATCCATCAAATAACTTAAATATCAAAATAATTTGTTAATTTCATAATAATTCTATAGAGGAAACTGAAGAAAAGTGTAATAGTCTATTTTTCAGTAGTGTCCGAAATAGTGGTTTTAGGGCCATAAATCCGACGAGTAAGTTCGTAAATATTATTATTTAATATTTATGAGTAAAATATAATTTTAAAAAGGTTTTTGATATGGTAATTTATGTTATATGAATGATTAATTAGGGTCAAGTGGTAAGACCCTAAAGTTAAGTGGTTTTAGAAATTGAGGTATCAGGACCTCGTTTCTATAAATCAAACCGTAAATATTTTTATAAAATTTAGGGAGTATTATAAAGGCTTTATCAAAGTTTTGTTAAAAAATTTTAATGTTTAGATAATTAATTAATTAAAAAGGACTAAATCGTAAATGTTGAAAAAGTCAATCACTATTAGTTTAAAGGTATTATTTAACTAATTAATTACAATTGGATGGCCTTAATGGATAAACAAATCATCCTTAAAATAATGGTACAGTTTGATGCTTCAGATTCTTTTAATTTTAATGGTATATATGTTATTTTATTATTAAATTAAAGAATGAAAGGTTAATAAAATAAGAAAACATAAAAGTTTTCTTCTCCATTTGCTTGTTCTTCACTGAATACTCCATGGAAAGAATAAACAAGGTTCGACCATGCTTCAAATTATGCATGGTAAGCCATTTTCATCTGTTTTTAATGATTTTTATGTTTTTGAGATCATTTCAACTAGGTCTAGCTAGCCCGTACCTTTGTTTTTGAAATTGTTGGAGATTTTGAATGTTGTCATTGATGAATCTTTGTGATTTTAGATGTTAAATGATGAATTTGAGGTATTATTTGTTATTTATAAGTATTTTATTAAGTGATTTTGATGAATTTAACGATTAGAGATTAAATTGTTGAAATAGTAAAAATACAAGGATTAGATGTGAAATTGTTACAAATGTGGGTTATATTGGATGCTACTAACATACGTTGGTATGAATTTTCAATAAAATTGGTTTATTTACAGATTAGGACATAATGACTAAATTGAATAAAAATGAAAAGTTGAGGGTAATTCTGTAAAAATGTCAAAAAAGACTAAATTGTATAAAATAGAGTGATTTTGCTACCTAAATTAATGAATTTAATGAAATTATTAATTTAGATCAAGAACAAGTGGAAAATCAATGAGAAGGGAAAATTACCAAACAGCCTCTGTACTTTGTCATTTTTGTAATTTAACCAGGTAAGTTCATATGAACTATAATCACTTAAATGTTGATTAAATTGAATGTTTAATGTGTTGTTCTAATGTAAATGAATCAATATATATATATATATATATGTTATGTGTTATTATGCAATTTATCATGTAAAGAAATGATAAAAATCCAGCGACGTTTCGACGACTATCGAGCCCCGTTTGAACCTTAGAAATATATAGGATACAAATGACATGTCATTAGGGTTACCATATTTCGGGTGCTGGTCCTAAAAGTCCTACCAATGGCTGAGTTCCGGCATTTGTTGTGGATACTTGTTAGCTTGTATGAACGATATTATATAGCTACATTTCGACCGT
Source organism: Gossypium longicalyx (assembly GCA_025698465.1). Lineage (NCBI taxonomy): Eukaryota > Viridiplantae > Streptophyta > Magnoliopsida > Malvales > Malvaceae > Gossypium > Gossypium longicalyx. The sequence continues at coordinate 26,930,862 of CM047005.1, read as the reverse complement.
CAGCTTGTGTGAGTAGACCCATTTACGACTCGAGTAAGCAATGATGTAAAGGAAAAGGAAAAGGAATGGTTTTGACCATATGTTTAGCACACTTTGTGTGAGCTTCCCCACGTATCTGGTATTATTCTAAATGGTTCAATGGACATGTAAAGGGAAAGAACAGTAAGTGTTCTAATCGACTATGTTATGAAATTGTGGAAAGGTATGAAATGATATTGATCAAAGTATGTATAACTAAGTTTCATTGAAAGTATGATATGTTAAGGAAAAATGATGAACTCAAATAAATTAAGTTCATGTGTAATGGCTTACTTATGTTAAATTCATGTGAAATATGTTTCAATATGCTAACATTTGTTGTGGATGGTGTTTAGGCTTGTGCCAAGCTTATGGTTGGCTTATATCATGCTTAATCTTAACGATATACATTGAAATGGTAAGTGTTCAAATGGCAATATGCTTGTTCATGAAAAGGTAGTACGAATCAAAAGAGGTATTCCCTAATGAAATGGTTTATCATGTGGTTGATTCCAAAAGGGTTATGTATAAATGCACTAACTTGTGTATTGATGATGATGTTTCGGCTCATGTCAAGCTTGTGGTTATGGCTGATGTTTATGTTTATGTCTTGTATTATGAAAATGAAACGGGTAAGAAAAGGTAATGAAACGATAAGTTCAAAATTAAGATGTAATATGTTGATAAAAGGATTGATGAGTTGAATAACGTACTTATATATGAGAAATTTACTTATTCTATTGGTGAAGTTACCTATGTCATAAATAAATGCACTAATTCATGAATTGATAATGTTATTTAAGCTTATGCTAAGTAAGTGGAAGGGAAAGTAAGTGTCATATCCCGAATTAAGGCCTAATCGGAATAGTGGTTTCATGACCACAAATCCGAGATAGAAATAATTATTTTATAATTATTTTGAGGTTTATGATATGATTGCATAATTGTGTGAAGATTTTGTGAAGAAATTTTTGGCATAACGAGTTTAATTTAAAGTTAGGGATTAAATCGAATAAGTTGCAAAACTTGCATTCTAGAAGTTTTTAGTATGAAATTGCTTTGAAATATTAATTAGGAGGTCTTAAATGGTACTTTGACCAATTTTAAGTTCATGGAAAAAATTAGGACATGGAAGGAATTTTTGAAAGTTTAGTAAGGAGGGGCATTTTGGTCATTTAGATATTAAATGAAATAAAAAGGGGAAAATAACACAAAATTGGTTATCATCTTCCTTAGTTACTGCGGAATGCTCCCTCTCTCCATAGCTAGGGTTTCTTCAACTTTCAAGCTTCATAGTAAGTGATTTCAAGCCCCGTTTTTAATGATTTTTACGTTTTTGAAATCCTGGTAACTCGGTATAGCTTATGATAGTAATATTTTGAGTTAGAGTTCATATTTGGAAAAATACCCATAGGTAAAATTTGTGAATTTTGATGTTTTATGATAGAATATGAGGTTTTAAATTAAGTTAGACAACTTGTGCTACTTGGTTTTGAGTGAAAACGAGTAAAAGGGCTTAATCGGTAAAAATACCTAATAGTCATAAGTACATGTTAGAGTGAGAATTTGATGTTTCCATAGAAGGGAAAAGTGATCAGCATCTTATAAAACATAAGAATAAGGAATTAAGTTTAATCCCGAGATTAGGGGCAAAAGTGTAAATATGCAAAAGTTTAGGGGTAAAATTGTAATTTTGCTAAAATTTGAATTAAAGACTAATTTGATAATGTGAGTATTAAATAAGCTAAATGTGTTATTTTAGATTAAGCACGGCCTCAAACACAGGCGTATGTCTCAGTAGTGTGTGACGCACGGCCATGCGACAAGGCCGCGTGTCCCCTGTAGGTTTTAAAGGTTTCTTTTTGAAAGTTACACGGTCTGGCACACAAGCGTGTGGTTTAACCGTGTGACCCAAGTCAAAGAGTTACACGGGCACAAACACAGGCTAGGACACGGTCGTGTGTCCCTATTTCAAATGTTACACCGCCTGGCCACACGGCCGTGTGACTTCTGCAGTTTAAATTTTTCTAACTTTTTCCTCAATATTTCAAATGTTCCGGATTTAGTCCCAAATTATTTCTAAAGCATTTTTAGGGCCTCGATGGCTCAAATAAAGTACGATTTGCATGTGTATGAATGGATTATGTTGTGATTAATATAATGTTTGGAAATGTATGTTTTTAAGTTACATTTTTATAGTAATGCTTCGTAACCCTATTCCAACGATGAATATGAGTTAGGGGTGTTACATAAAGATTCTAGTGTAACCAATTACTTTTCTCTAAGTATCTTCAAAATCCACTTTTTTATCCAACTCTTAATGTTACGGGGATAGAACTTTAGTCTTGTAATTCGTACAGCCTTAGGCGATTTTTTGGGTTCAAATTCATCTAAGTCAACTTAACTCTTGTAAAATGGGAATTCTTGATAGGAATTCTTTAAGACACCAAAAATAAAATGGAAGCAACTCAAAACGAATGAATAAAAAATGTCACAAGAAAGCAACGCACACAAGGTGTGTAAGTAAATGCTCTCAATAGTTTTCAATTACTATAAATGATTACAACTGAGTGATAACAAATGAGAGGGAAGACCTCTATTTATATTTGAGTTCCCCAATACCAACGGTATAGATTGAGTTAATCAACGGTTGAGGTTAGAGCCTATCTACAAGATAAGAGTCCTAAGTGATTTAAACTCTATACATTTTTATCCATTAGGATTTACAATAATTGTCCTAATAGCTCTAGTTTTACTGAAGTGTTTCACTGGGCCACCAAAGCTTCAAGTATATGGGCTTCAAGTATATAGGCTTCTTCATATGTTTCACGAGTCAAGACAGTTCAAGTAGGTCAAATGAGCCACATTTAATCAGTTGTCCTCTATGAAACGTTCTTTGCACATTTGTCACGAGTTTTGATCCGCAACCCATGACACTAGAATTAAGTTGCTATAGATTGCTCTGCTCATGAAACCGAGGAGCAAACAATAGGTGTTGGTTGGCATTACAAAAGGAGCAAGATTTGTCACCCCATTTCATTTTTCTATATGCATTTCAGCATTATAAGAGAGATCTTTTTTAAACTATTTTCATAGGAATACAACCATCAAATTTTGTTATTAGTCACTATACTATGTATAGGTTCTAGATTTAATTAATGTATTTTTTGAAATTTAAAATTTTAGTCTTGACTTAAACAGTAACAGATAAATTTGTTAAGTCAAATTTTATTATGATTTATATATTATGCGTAAGTTGTTGATTTAGCTTTTATTCTCCAATTAGATCATTTTTAATTTTATACTATTCAAAATTTAAAATTTCAAAATATCTCAAACAATCTTTTTTAAATTCATTAACTAAAATGACGCGACTATTTTATAAGTATTATGTGAACATAGCAACCTAAAAGTAGTTTGGCCCATAATTGTTTCTGTTTTATTTGCATTGCTACCTCTCATGCTATTATCGTTAGTCCAATCCATGAGATATAATATAGAGTTACCAAGAAATCTCCTGAGAAAGAGTGCTTGCAAACTGTCTTCCCTTCCCATTATGGGGAAGGATTGGTCTTTCATTTCATGGCTTCAAGACTTCCTTGGTAGGGTACGTTACCCGCCTGCCCAGGGTTCTATGATCTTCAGTTATTGTCCAAAATGCCTGCCGCTGGTCTGAATTTATATTGCCCCAGAAAGGGACTGTTACCTTCATCGTCATCCTTTATACAGTAGTAGCATTTCTGCCTCTCCATACCGTCCATGTAAATTGCAAGAATCTCCTGCCCAAGGTTGCAGGTACATCAGGGCCTGTTCGTGACAATCTTTCTTACCAAGGTCTCCCTAATTAATTTGGCTTAATTGATAATTTGGCCCTCAAACAATACCACTTTTTCCCACTTAGCTCTATATATATATATATATATATTGTGTCAATATAGTTTCTAAATTATTAATTTCATCTCCTTGTATCCATAACCAATACGTACGTGGTGTTTCTTACTAGACATGCATTTTTTCAAATAAATTGAGACAAAATTGATAACTTGAATACAATTATTTAATTAAAACACCTTTTTAGTTACCTAAGTGGAAAAAAGATACAATTTGAATGCCAATTTAGTAGTTAAGCTGACGAACTTTAAAAGCATGAATTTCTTTCTTTAGAATGGTGATAATGATAATTTTGTTCTATGGAAATCACTTTTACAATTGAACCCACCATGGTTTTAGAAGATTTCACATTTTCACCGTCTACTCATCAACCTCTTGAATTATTTTTATGTTATTTTTTGTTGCCAATAAAATTTACCAACTGGAATCTTAATTTGAAGCAAAGGCAGACAGGTTTACAGGGAAGAACTTTTCATTACAAAGTTTAGAACACAAGCGAAGACGATGACGACAATGATGATAGAGAGGCAATCATGGTCTGATGAGGTTGGCGGAAATATGTCAGATTATAATACTCTTGTAACCAGTTAAGAAATATTCTCAACTGCTACCAATGAACACATTTTCTTTAACTACAACTTTACAGTTGAAAACATAAAATTCTTACACTTTTGTCCCATGTTAAATTGCAGATGCACCAGGTTCATGGCTTCAATCACGTGTTTTTTTTTTTTTTTTTATAAAAGCTTGTGCCAGACAAATGAAATAGCGAAAACCAAACCACCAGGGTTGTCAATTGCGTGGCAACATTCCTTACACCAGTATCATATTCAGGCTAAAACTAAGATGCAATTCTTTGAGCTCTTGCAGATGTTTTACAACTTCTATTGAGCTTTTGCAAAGGTTCGGTTAGATACACCGTGCAATAATTTAATGAATCCAAGAAAACTTAGCTTCCCATCGGTATGCCGAATCCAGTCATGGAGGACAGCATGGACAGGCACGGATGGGCTCAGTCCGAGTTCCTGAAAAGTCATCATCAAAATGCTAGGGGATTAGTCCAGGTTTTTGTTGCTCCACAGCTTACAGCATCCCAGCACAGCAAAACGAAGAAAAAAGATCAACATAGAGACTCGAATTTGCAGTAAAGATATCCTTTTAAAGTAATTATAAAAGCTAGTATCTTCATCCAATGTATGGGAAATAAGTAAGAAAGTTGTCAATAGCTGTATTTGATAGAGTTTTTTTATTATAAATGATATACTAAGTTTAAGGATTGAAAATTAATTAGCAAAACCATTTTATTAAATTTATAGAAATCTAAATAAAAAGAAGCTACGATAAAACATCAATCGTAAGTGAAAACAGTTTCCCCAAATAAAAGAGGTTTAAATGCCCAGTAAAGTGATATAAATACTCCTTAAATCGCTATTCTATTAGTAATAACACAATAAATCCAGAATTCCAGTGAAGGACCGGAACATAAATATCATAAATACGACTTTTATAAGTTTTCCATGCCTGTCAACATACCCTCATTATCTTTTATAGCATAATTTTAAAACTGGTAATATTAGAAACTAAATAATCAACTAAATTGGAAACATATGAAACACATTCCCAGGGCTAAGCAAGAGCAGATCAACATACCGAAGCTAACTCATCAATGACAATAGCTCTATTTCCATCCTTCTCAAAAAGCTCATAAGCACAACGAGCATGTTGTTCCCATCGATCAAGAGCCTCCAGCTGATGAACACTTAATGCAGCTGCACAGAATTCATCAAAGTCCATCCTTCTGTATTGAAGTGCACTTAGCTACAACATAAGGAAAAAAGCATACAAAAATAGAGATTCAGAAAACCTGAACATATTTATTGCCACAACAATTAACAGAGGAAGAACCTACGGATGCTAGAAATTCAGGGATGCGAGACTCCTTCATAGCATCTGTTGCATTTTTCATCAGGGCCTGACCAGGGCACACGAGCTTTTGATGATTAATCACAAGAGAACTGACAAAAAATTTCAGAACAATGGGAAAAATACTGACCACTTTAATATTTTCCAAGCTTATAGTTCCATTTTTGTTTGGTTCCAATAGTGCAAACTGGTCCTTCAAGTAAAATAGCTCATCCACAGTCAAAGTTTTAGACAGTGCCTGGAAAAATACCAACAAAAACAGAATTAAGCAAATTGAAAAATTCGGGGGCTATAAATCACATGCACAAAAAGGAAACTGAATTATGAAACCTATTAGGTTTAGGCTCAACAAGTGGAGGCTTCAAGAACAATATAAAAAAAAAAAACCCTCACTTCACAACTGGCACAAGCATTAACTGTTTTAGAGACTGCTAAAAAAATTTACAAGTCACACACTTTTTGTGACCTCAGATAAGTATTTGGCTCCAATACGGAACCCACTAGGGGGTTCATATCAATCCTTAAATTGGTAGTGGCATAAACCAACCCATGTTAACCACATAAAACAGCTTTCTAAAATTGGCCCCAGATTCACTTGAGTTGTTCTGACCAAAAATTTAACACGGTGCCTAAGATGCACTTTCTGCACCCGAAACACGGGTGTTTCCTATCAGCCTACAAACACACCAAGAATAAGATATACAGAATAGTGCTGAGACATATCACCATATACACACCCTTAATGCAGCTTTCCGAAGAGATGAAGAGCGCAGGTAAGCCTTCATGAGTTTGAATATAAGTATATCCAAGGGTACTTTCACATCGTTATAATTTTTTATCCAGGGATGACCTGAAGTAAACAATTGTGAGTAAAATTTCAAGAACATAAGAATGATGAACTTGTGAGGTAGATGAGGCACTCACTCAAGGCTTGGGCTGCAGTCAGTCTTTTCCTTGGGTCCTTGTTCAGTAAGCGCTTCACAAAATCCCTTGCCTCAGAAGATAGAGCTGGCCAGGGTGCTTCATCAAAACTTGGATCAGCTTTTAGAACAGCCCGAAAAATTCCAGATTCTGTTCGGGCCCAAAATGGCCGACTACCGCACAACAAAATATATGCAATCACACCTATACTCCAGACGTCTGCTTCTGTACTGTAAGACCTATGTAGAACTTCTGGTGCTACATAGTATGCACTACCAACGATGTCATTAAGCCTTTCATCTGCAAATGGAAAAAAGACAAGAAACATATTAACAAATCAATCAAATGAATAAAACACATAAATCGACTAATAGAAAATTGAGTACAAACCTGGTTTCACAAAATCTGACAAGCCAAAATCTATGGCCTTCAATTGTGAATTTTCATCCTTTGATGTAAACAAGAAATTCTGATGCAGAAAATAGCTATCCTTAGAACAAGCACATGGCCAAATCTTTTATAATCCAACTACTAAAACCTTCTGCAGCTAAGAAGAGAAAAATAGAATATAACAGAATGGAGCACAACCAAGAGAACAAGCAGCAGCCTTATGCTAGCCATAGGTGCTTGTTCACAAATGTTATTGCTTAACAGGATATTTAACCCAAGTTATCCCCATGGTAAGACCTTAAACGCACCTCAGAAATATTAGATTGGACCCCAAAACTGTGAAATATAACTCAAAAACCAATTTCAGAAAACCTGGAAATATATTTCACCTCAGGTTTAAGATCGCGGTGCACAACACCCTGCAGATGGCAAAAGGAAACTACATTAAGTATCTGAATCATCACATCTTTTGCATCATCCTCAGTGTATTTTCCACCCCTGCATGAATAGAATCAGACTTCATAAGTAATCAAATCCCAACTTTCATCCGTCCTCAATCTCCTACAATGTGTCAGTCGGTATAAAAGAACTCCACGGCACCTATTATTAGAAGAAATACCTTGAAAGAATTCTGTCCAAGAGTTCGCCTCCTTCACATAATCTGAGCGAAGTAATTGTAACTTGTTAGATGCAATAAACCACATGTGACAGTCATAAAAAAAGAAACACACACAATTGTTAAATCCAATCATATTTTTCATCATATACTTACTCCATTACTATATATACATTATCGTGGTCCTCGTAGGCATCATAGAATTGTACTAGATTGTTATGTCCAGACAGAGCTCTCAATATCTTTACCTCCCTTCTAACATCCTCAATGGCGATCGCTGTAGTCATCTATCAACAAACAACAAGATCAACCATGAGAAAAAAAACAAAAGGCGATCATCATGACATTTCAGTTTAAGGGCACAAAATGGCAACTACCCAGAAATAAAATTGCTCTGCTTTCATAAGGCACGATTTGAGACCAACACTAAACACGTTTGAGGAACTAATTAAGTATCAACAATTATAGATAGGAATCACTGCATTCGGAATTGAACTCTATTACACTCTGTTGAAATTTTGAGTCAATTCAAAATTTATTTATTTTCATTCCCGAGTGTATTAGTAATATAATTCATGACGACTTCGACACCTTTAAACAAAAAGATAATAATGATAATAACAAAACAAAAATTAAAAAGAAACCTTCGCTTTAGGTATCACTTTAACGGCAACTTGCTGCCCTTTAAGCTCTCCTTTCTTAAACTTCGCCGCACAAGTGTAACCGAAATGGCCTCTCCCTACCTCTTCTCCAAGCTCATACTTGCTCCCAAAATGCTTCGAAAAGCCGAAGCTCTTATCCAGTCCAGCACCGGTGGCTCCCGCCGCACCATCACCGTCCGCCTCACTTCCTTCCGGTATGGCGGACCCATTCGGCTTCACAGACCCGTGCCGTCGAGCAAGAACTGCCCTAATATGCTTGGCCGGAGAAGGCGGAGGGAACGGCTTCCTGAAAAACCGTTTCGGAGTGGAATTGGCCGAAGATCTCGCCGGAGACTTCTTGGAGAACAAGTAGTGAGCTGGACTAGGACTATAAAACGGAAAAAAGGGCGACTTCTTGCCTTCATTGTTGGAATTCGAACTTTCCTTTTCTTCTGTTCCTTTAGCTTGATCTAAGTTGTGGTTGTGGTTACCATTTACTACATCAGGCAAAGGCGAAGCTGGAACCGAGTTAGACTTATGGTGGATATCTTTATTCCGGGGATGGATAGGAGTATTCCTTGAATCAGGAGGAAAAGAAGGGTTTGGGGATGGTTTGGAAGTGCAAAGACCCATAGCAGAGCAAGCCTATCTCTCTGTCTCCTTCCCCCAAACAGTGTAGGATTTTAAATCTCTCCCACAACCATTTGAATCTGCAAAAAGCCAAACTGAAAAATATTTAAAAAAAAAAAAGGAAAAAAAATTCTTCTTTAGTCTTTAGAAAACTGAAGCCTTTATTTTTGTCTTTGGTGTTTGAAAGTATTTATTGGAGAGGTAAAGGGATCTAGAGAAGATGATAAAAAGGAAACGACGATTAGTTCCCTTTGTTTTTTCGTAAATGAGTTAATTAATTAATATTTGAAGTAGTTAAAATGTTAATTGAAAAAGATGGGTTAGCTAGCTTTTGTATGGGGTGGTCCAAGGAGAGATTTTCCACGTGGCACAATCATAGGGCGGTTGTTAATTAATTTGGTTCGGCTCAGTTATGACATGCAGTAATTGATATATTTCGTGGGAGTTGTTTTTCCTTTGGTATTCATTATTTTAATGCGGGTAGAATTGACATTTTCCAAATTGTGTTTGATTTGGACCCCAAAAGTCAAAACCACGCCGTTTAACTACTTTTTTTTTTTTTTTTTCTTTTATGAATAAGAGAAGATCCCTTTCTCCTACTCCTACTCCTACTCCTGTTGTTTGTCAGAGTAATAATTTTGATTGAATTAAAAAGCACAATGTCATAAAAACAAGAAAGATGCATGGTTTTTGTATACATTCTCAAATTTTGTCTTTTTATCAAAATCATTTGACTTAAGATATAAATTGTTAATGTTAAATTTTGGATACATGTATCTTCATTTCTTTTTCCTTAATAATTTTATCAAACAGCTGTTGAAGTTGTGAACAACTAAATAAAAAAAAAACAGACAAATAGTGGTGCGAAAGGAATAAAATGTATATTAAGAGATATCTATATGTTGTTGGTGTTAAGCTAGTTATATTATTAACCCATGTGCCTCACTAAATAGGGTCAAACGTACCTCTAAATTAACAGAAAAAAGAAGTTGGCATTGACTTGGTGCAGGCAATGGCAAAAGCAAATCCCAACAGTGCAGGCGGCTATGTCATGCAAATTAAGGCGCTGTCCGGTTTAGAGCCAATTTCACTTTTCTTTTCTTTTCTTTTTTATAAATGGAAATAGTTGTAAATTACAAATTTATAATTAATTGTTTTCATTATTTTTACTATTTTAGAACTGAAAATATTTTTTTTAAACTTTAAATGAATTTTTTTGTAAATCAAAATTCATATAAGTGTAAGGGGTAAATTATATTGATAGTTACCTAATTATTTTTAAAAAAATTTAATCCCTGGACTCTAAAAAATTACAAAATAGTGACTTAATTATTTGATTTTTTTCTTCTTTAGTCATCCACAGTTAAATGGTTAAGGAAAGATAAATTTAGCCCTCAATATATATTGTGTTAATTTAGTCATAATTTTAAAAAATTTAACCCTCGATATTTACACATTACCTAATTTTCTCCTATTTTTACATGAAATTATAATTTAATACGCAATGTATAAAAGTTGAGGGTTTATTTTTTTTAGAATTAAGACTAAATTTGTAGAATGTATAAATACTGAGGGTTAAAGTTGATATTGTACTAATTTTAAAATTTATCACATCAACTTTCCTTAGTGACAAAAAAAACAAATAATTAAAAGATCATTTTATAACTTTTCATAATTAGATAAATATAAAAAAAATTTATTAATAATTGAATCACTAGCATTATAATCTATCCAAACATACAATATTCTTTCAATAGTTTTTAAATATTAAACATAATACTTGGTTTAACTCTATATAAATGTAAGCAATTTTTTATTTTATTTCTTATATTTCTATTGTAAGAAAATAACATGTTTTTGTTATCGGAAACAAAACTTTATATTTATTTATTTACTTCATTTTATATGAGTGTAGCATCATTATTTCTAGTCTTAATTTTTTGATACAATGTTTAAAACTACTTATAGTCTATTCCCAACCCTTAAATAAGAGTATAATACGCTTCAATGCATTTAAACTCACGTCTTCTTGCACTAGCAACAATATCAATACCAACTGAGTTAAAATTTAAATTGTTTTATTTTTATTAATTAAATGAGTTTTCAATTTTCATAAAAAAATATATTTTAAAAAAAATAAAATTAAGATAACCAAACGGATCCAATTACCTAATTTTCTAGTTAATCGTCTTTTGCAAATTCTCATTGTTTTATTAATTATAAAGTAAAATATTGCACATTCAAATGTGGGTTTGAAAATGGGCAACCTTCACTCGTTTTTTCACTAAAAAAGTTTATTATTAAAATTGATCTACTCAAGGGTCCCCAATCAATGAGACCCCTATTTTTAAAATTGATTTTCCTTTGCTTCTAAACTATTTGAATCTTCAAATAATACTAAATTCAACATTTTGTTGCCCACTTTCAATGCCATGATCATAATAATTTCATTATTTAGCTTCCCACTAAATTTTGTTCCTCCTTTTTTTTCTTCCCTATATCTCCATGGATCACACTAATAATATATAATTTTAGAGTTTTTACAATATATAAATATATTTCAATCTGTATTAGAATAAATTTGGACAATACATATATATAAATAAATTTAGAGAGAATTCATATATAATTTTTATTTTTTTTGTTTTTTGTAAAAATTAAAAGAGAGGATGTCGTTGTCAAGATTTGAACTTTGAACTTTAACGTGTCAACATAAAACTTTAACCACTTGCTCCTTTATATTATTGACTCATAAATATTATTTACAGGTAAAATTATTATGGAGGCCCTTGTACTAAGGTTTGGATTGCATTTTGTTCACTCTATTAAAAATTTAGGTAAACTAGTAATTGTACGTGAAATTAAAAAACAAGTTGTCCTTTTGTAAAAAAAAATTCATTCATTTTTATTGTTAAAAATTAGTCATTGTATATTAACATAAGGTACATGTGGCGTGCCACGTACCACCATCTGATTATTCTATCAACCTTGCTAGTTTTTAACAAAGCATATGGAGTAATTTGCTCATTTTTTTAGTAGAAAAAATAAAATGTAATCTGACTCCTAATATAGAGACTTTCATAATACTTTTATCATTATTTACATATAAAAAAAACTCAATTAATCCAATTATGATATAACACTATACAGATAATATTTGCATATGTGATTGATAAAATTATTCAAAATGCTAAACTTTAGTATTGAATTCTGATAGTTGTCTCTTGACAAATAAAAAATAATATATATGCAAAGAAGACAAAATATAGGTAACTAACTTTGGATGATGATGCTTTTTTTCTTCATGCAAAATTGGCGCCAAAATAAAGGTGGGTATAGATTTTAGCTAATCCTTTAAACCGGTTTCCCACCTTCCTCTCTCTTTCTTTTTCATCTAACAAAATTAAATAATATATGATAGCAAGAAAAAGGAAAAGTAAAACATTTGTTTGATTTGGGTCATGTTGGTGTCACTTTTTTGGGTGTCAGACTTATATTGTATCTAAATCATGTCTGTTGATGAATTTGATATAGAAAATTTGACCACATGAAAAAGGATGGTGGAGGGAGGGGCATCATTGAATCCAATATTTTAGTGTGTTCAGGTCAAAAGGAGTGATGAGTAGATTTGAGGTCAAATTTTATGTAGGAAAAAATAAAGCTTAAGGAAGATGAACAATTGAGTCAATGAGTAGAAGGAAAGTAAAGTGGGTGATAATTACAGCTGCAGTGCTTTTTATGTGTTACAAGTCCCACAAATGATGCGCATGCCTATGTCGGGGAGATCCTCTCATTTTTAGTGGATATCTCCACTTACTTTACCTTCATTAAACTACTATTTTTATAATATATCCTTTCTCTTTTTTAGCCAACCATTTTTTTTTCACAGCATTGTTAGGGATGCATACTTCAACTTCATTAACCGCTGTCTCATTTGCCTCTTTAATTGCTTCGAAATTTTCAAACCTTATTATACGATCAACATTTCTTTTTAAAAAATTATATTAATTTCAAGTTTAAACGTAATTGTTATATCATTATGTTGTACTTTACGTCGAAAATAGTTGTAGAAATTATTGCAAAGCAGTAAGAAAAAAAATAAGAATACGCAAATTTTACGTGGAAAACTTTTATCGAGAAAAATCACTGGTAGAGGAGAAGAAATTTATTAATGTTAAAAACTAAGAATACAAGAGGTTTTCGGCTATGCACAATTTTTGTAATCAACATCTAATAGAAGAAGTATAGTCCTATACAGATTCAACTTGGGTGGCTCTGTACCGTAGAGGCCTGAGGCTGTAGCTCACCACAAATCCCCAATTTTACCTCTATTTTAGTTCTTTAACAAGTGAGTTGCACCTCGAACTTTTCAAGTAGGATCAAACGAGATCCGGGTCATACAACTTTGACAATCTCCACCTTGACACGAATTCTCGACAAACAAGTTCTCCATCTCTTCCACGAAATCCCTTAAACTCGCTTCATTGAAACCCCTATTGTGGCAAGCATTTGCTGCTGCAGAATAAACCAATTTTAAAATCGAATAACATGCTCGATAAGGCATGAGTTCTAGTTTCATTAGTGTTTCTTCGTAGGAACGTCTACGAATCTAATCAATTATTCTTTGTGCTTTGTGAGCAGACATACATATATGTTGACCTAAAGCATATACTTCGTCTGAAGTTGTATATGGGTTCCTCATGTGTTTCTTTATCTTTATCATAAAGTTTACCTCTCAATAATGAATTCATTAATTAATCTCTATTTTTTATTATAATTTATTATAATAATATTAATGACAAGATTTATTATCATTTTTTGCATGTCCGCGAAAATTTATAGTAGGTGCGAATTCTCCCAATTTATGTCCTACCATATGATCCGTTATATAAATGGGCAAATGTTCTTTTCCATTATGGATAGCGATAGTATGGCCGATCATTGTGGGTATAATGGTAGATGCTTTGGACCAAGTTATTATTATTTCTTTTTCCGCTTTTGTATTAAGCCTTTCAAATTTTTTTAATAAATGATTTGCTACAAAAGGATTTTTTTTTTAGTGAACGCGCCATTTTTTTACTTAAATTTTTTTTTTTGTTTTTGTAAAGATGAAGAAAAAAATAATCTATCCTATTTACTCCGTCGATGAAGAATCAAATTATCACTATATTTATTTCTTTTTCTACTTCTTCCAAGTGCAGGATAACCCCAAGGGGTTACGGGTTTTTTTCTACCAATTAGAGCCCTCCCTTTACCACCCCCATGGGGATGGTCTACAGGGTTCATAACTATCCCTCTTACTACAGAACGCTTACCTAGCCAACATTTAGATCCGGCTCTACCCAAACTTTTCTGGTTCACCCCAACATTCCTCACCTATCCGACGTTGCTGAGCAGTTTTTGGATATCAAACGGACCTCCCCAGAAAGTAATTTTAATTTGGTCGATTTCCCCTCATTTGCAATCAGTTTCGCAATAACACCTGCTGCTCTAGCTAATTGTCCACCCTTTCAAGTGTGATTTCTATGTTATGTATGGTCATGCCTAAGGGCATATCGGTTGAAGTAGATTCTTCTTTTTGATCGATCAATCAAAACCCCTTCCCAAACTATACAAGCTTCTTCTGAAGCATACGGCTTTCTGGATGTAGATGATGATATATATACAGATGGATTCGTATAATTCTTATCGTATAGTTCTTATATATATTGTACAATAAAGTACCACATGAGTGAATATAGGAATCTAAATCTGTCAAACCACTCATGTTATGATCTTTTACATCCTAGGTCTTCCCGTTTCGTCATCTGGCTTATGTTCTTCATGTAGCATTTAGACCAAATAACTCTATGAAATTACGTCGATACTTCCACATATTATGGGTAACGTAGGAGACATCTCTATTTTTCCCCCAGGGAATCTTTAAAATTACCACTGCTTAGCTTTCAATTCACCTCTGACCATCAAATGAAATGTTAATAACCCGTCCTCCTCTCTTTAAAACAAGGGGCGCTTCTGGTTCTGTCGGTGCTTGAAACAATTTTGTTTTCTCCATATTACTATATCTCTAGAGTCAATAATTTTATATAAGAAACTACTGAACTCAATCACTTGCTGTCGTTACTCTTCAGTTTTCTGTTAAGGTCTATCCTGTAGAGGTACTCAAATTGGATCAATGATAGATTTTTAGGTTTCATCGTAAACCTAATTCGTTCCTTCCAATTACGTAAATCAATAGTTCAAACCGCACTCAAAGGTAAGGCATTTCCCATTTTTATAGGAACTTTTGTACCAGAAACAATGGTATCTCCAATTATAACCCCTCTAGGATGTAAAATATATATCTTCTCACCATCCCCATAGTGTATGAGACAAATGTATGCATTTCGATTAGGGTCGTATTCTATGGTTACGATTCAACCATATATGTCTTTTTCATTTCGTCAAAAATCAATTTTACGGTATAGATCAAATTATGACCTTTACCACAACGATGCTGTCCATAGATCAAATTATCTCGTGGATTGGATTTCACTTGACTGTTTATGGCTCCATTGCGTGTGCCCAGGGTAGAAGTTTTGTATAAATGTATCGCCATGCTATTAAGTATTTTGATTTAAGTTCTTTTCGCTCTAAGATGTGGAATAGAATAACCCAGTTGAAGCGTAATGATCATACGCCTGTAATGCATTGTATGTCCCATAATAGGTCCCATTCTTCTACCCTTTCCGGGGAGTCAATGACTATTCATAGCTATTACCTTGACACCAAAGAAGAGCTCGACCCAATGCTTTATTTCTGTCCTAGTTGAAAGGGTATTCTTCAACAATGAACACAGACCAAGTCCAAGCAATGCTCAAACTTGGCTATAAGAAGTGACTTAGTCAGCATATCTACAGGATTATCATGAGTGCTAACTTTACTCATAATAATATCACCACGGGCAATAATATCATGCACAAAATGATACGGAACATCAATGTATTTCGTCTTCTCATGAAATACTATACTGATTTGAATGTCTTTACTGAGTTCACCAAAGAGTTCTTTTAATCAAATAGCTTCTTTACAAGCCTCAGTAATTGACATGTACTCAGCTTCAATAGTAGACAAAGCAACTATAGTCTGCAAAGCGGCTTTCCAACTATGGCCTATCCCCCAATAGTAAAAACGTACCCTGTGAGAGACATTCTTTTATCAAGGTCTCTAGAAAAATCAGAATCAACGTACCCAATGACTCCATCTCTAGTTCTTCTAAAAACTGTAAGTAGACATCAATAGTACCTCGTAAGTATTTGAAAATCCATTGAACTGCTTTCCAGTATTCCTTACCAGGATTTGCCATGTTTCTACTAACTGCATCAGATAAATCTGGACATAAGCAAACCATAACACACATGAGAGATCCCACTACACTAGAATACGAAACCCGTGACATTTAGTCAATCTCATCATCTGATTGCGAAGACAAAGCCGATGAAAGTCTGATGTGGGTTGCTAATGGAGTACTAACAAGCTTAGCACTCTGCATATTAAGCCTGCAAAGAACTTTCTCAATGTACCTTTTCTGACTTAGGTACAACTTACATATTTTTCTGTCTCTGAAAATCTTCATCCTGAGTATCTTCTTTGATGCTCCTAAATCTTTTATCTCAAATTCTTATTTAATCTGGCCTTTGACCTTTTTTATATCTCCTTTATCTTTGGTTGCTATCAATATGTCATCAACATAAAATAGTAGATATATGATGAACTATCACTACTATTCTTAAAATAAACATAATTGTTAAAAATGCTTCTTTTGAAATCGTGAGATAAATAAATCAAACCTCTTGTACCACTTCTTAGGTGACTGTTTTAGGCCATAAAGGGACTTTTTCAGCAAACAAACATAGTCCTCCTTTTTTGAGACTATGAAACTCTTTAGTTATTGTATGTAAATGCCTTCCTCAAGTTCTCCATGTAAGAATGTTATTTTAACATCTAACTACTCAAACTCCAAATTATGCATAACCACAATACCAAGCAAGGCTCGAATCGAACTATACTTAACAACAGGAGAAAACATATCTGTAAAGTCTAACCTGGAATCTGTTGTAACATTTTGCTATCAATCTTGCTTTATACTTATGCTCTTCAACTCTTGGAGTCCATTCTTTCTTCTTGATCACTTATTTACAATAAACAACTGATAAGCCGTAATTTATACATATTTTTATCCCATGCTTAGCACATTTTTGGATGAATTATCATTAGATTTTTGGAATTTGATGCTACTAATCCTTTAATTTTATGTTTTATACTTAGGTGAGCATATGAGAGTAAAAAGAGTGAGAAACGGGCCAAAAACGGAAAAAATGGGTTAACATGATAAATCAACACGGCCTGGACTTCCTTACACGGATAGACCACACGCCCATGTCTATCTAACAGACTCTAACACTGCCTGGACTTCCCCACACAGGTAGACCACACGCCCGTTTCTATTTAACAGACTTTAACAATGCCTAACCCGCCTCACACGAGCGTGGCACACGGCCGTGTCCCTGTCAGGCACAGGTCTAGTTCTATTCGGAAAAGGGCACTTTGGAGGGTGCTGAGGCATTCTAAAGCCTATATAAACACCCTAGATGACGATTAAAGAGGACACAGGGAGTAGGAGGTAAGGAATTACTCGAAGAAAGCCGATTGATCCATCTCAGAAGCTGGATTCTCCTACAAGACTGAAGATCTCCCTTAAATTTTCTTCAGGGGTTTTTGGGTTTCTTTATGTTTTGTTATTATTATTCTTCTGAGATGTTTTCTTTTGCACATAAGAACTAAATCTTGTAAATACCTAAGGGGACTGAAACCTAAGATGGATCTTATTATTATTTTCTGAATTATATGATAAATAGTTGATTTGTTCTTAATTATGTATTCTTAATTCTTGCTTTGATATTTCAGGATATTGATTCAAGTATTGATGTGCTTATTCAGAGGAGCAAAAGTCCCTGTCTAAGAGTAGATCTGGCATAATTAAGCGGAGTTAATTGCACCCCTAGACATAGGGCGACATAAATCTGCCGGATTAGGGTCAAACCTAATAAGGGAATCCATAGGTCGAGTTAATGCAACACTAGGGGTTTTAATTAGAAAGAGATTTCAATTAATCAATCTATGGTTAAATGTTGTTAGTCTCAAGAGAGATAATAATATAAATTAGGGATTTCTACGGATCGAGTCAAGTGAATAAATTGTCTAATTCAGAGTCAAATAACAAGGGAAGTCTAAGTGGATTTTTCCTTGGGTATTGTCCAAATCATTCAGTTTTCCTAAAAGTATTTCCCCAATTTACTTCCTGTGCATTCTTAGTTGAGTTGATTAATTTAGATAAAGCAAATCCCCTTATTTTTAGGCTAGATAATAAAAAGAAGGTTAATACTAGTACTTTTAATTCCTGTGGGTTTGACATTCCGGTCTTACTATAAGCTATACTATTGTTCGATAGGTGCGCTTGCCTTTATCGTGATAATAGTTAGTTTTCAAGTACGATCAATTATGAATTCAAAACTTATCACGCACATCAAGTTTTTGGCGCAGTTGTCGGGGAACTAAGGTATTAGGAACACTTAATTTTTATTACTTTAGCCATTTTTACTTTTATTGCAATTTACTTTTTGTTTTTAAGCTAATTTTTCTTTACTAATTTTTATTTCTTTATTTCTGGCAGGTTTTCATAGTTTATGACTAGAAGAAACCCGTCAGGACCTCTACTTTTTGATAATGAGATCGAGAGCATAGCTCATAGAAACCGAAGAGAAATAAGGCAAAGCTTACAATACATAAATGAAGGGCAAGAAGACGATATCCATAACATAACCGAGGAGATGGCTGACAATCAAAATAATCAGCTACCTCCTATGGTTGTTACAGATCTAGTAAATCAAAATCCTGCTCCACGTACTATGTATGATTATGCTAAACCTACGTTAACCGGAGCTGAATCGAATATAATTAGACTTGCTATTGCTGCGGATAATTTTGAACTGAAACCTAACACAATTCAAATGATACAACAGTTTGTTTAGTTTGATGGTTTGCAGGACGAGGACCAAACACTCATTTGGCGAGTTTTTTTGGAACTCTGCGACACTTTTAAGATAAATGGCGTTTCTGACGATGCCATTCGCCTTCGGTTGTTTCCTTCTTCATTGAGAAATAAGGCTAAACAGTAGTTGAACTCGTTACCACGAGGGTCAATCACTACTTGGGAACAAATGGTCGAGAAATTTTTGCTGAAGTATTTCCCACCGGCTAAAATGGCTAAACTAAGGAATGATATCTCTTATTTTGTGCAGATGGATTTAGAAGCACTTTATGATGCATGAGAGAGATACAAGGATCTTTTGAGAAGGTGCCCTCACCATGGGTTACCTCTATGGCTACAAGTTCAAACTTTCCACAAAGGTTTGAACCCCTCGACAAGACAAATGATTGACGCAGCCGCTGGTGGAACCATTAACAATAAGACACTTGAAGAGGCTTATGAATTTATAGAAGAGATGTCATTGAATAATTATCAATGGCAAGTCATGAGGACAAAGCCGACGAAAGCAGTCGGCGTTTTTAACGTCGATTCGGTTACTACGCTTTCTAATCAGGTAGAAATTTTGAATAGAAAAATTGATGGTTTACTTGGTTCTTCACAGGTTCATCCAGTAATGCAGTGCGATACAAGTAGAAGTGGAACGAGCAATCTAGATTATCCAGCCTACAGCACCAACATGGAGAATGAGCAAATGAACTATATGGGTAACAATCCTCGACCTCAAAATAATCCTTATAGTAACACTTACAATTTAGGTTGGAGGAATCACACAAATTTCTCATGGGGAGGCCAAGGAAATCACCACCCCCTCCAGGTTTCCAAAAACATCATTATTAGCCAGAAAAAAAGCTGAACCTTGAGGAGATGATGATAAAATTCATCTCAGTAGCAGAAAATCATTTTTAGAATACCAAAACTGCACTTAAAAATTAGCAAGCATCAATTCAAGGGCTCGAGAATCAAATAGGACAGCTAGCTAAGATGATTTCAGAAATACCATTAGGGAGCCTACCTAGCAACACTGAACCCAATCCAAAAGAGCATGTGAAAGCAGTTACATTAAGGAGTGGGAAGGAGTTGACTGAACTTGAGAAGAAATCACCACCAGAAGCCGCCAGAGAAGAAGATGAAGAGGAAAAATCCAAAAGCGATGAAAAACCGGTGATGAGGGAATATAAACCACCAATCCCATACCCAACAAAGTTAAAGAAAGACCGCATGGATGCACAATTCTGTAAATTTCTTGAACTTTTTAAAAAATTACATACTAACTTACCTTTCGTTGAAGCTATCTCGCAGATGCCTACATACGTAAAATTTTTAAAAGAGCTTCTAAAAAATAAAAGGAAGTTTGAAAAATTGTCTACAGTGGAACTCAACGAGGAATGCTCAGCTATACTCCAAAATAAACTGCCAACCAAACTGAAAGATACTGAAAGTTTTACTATTCCCTGCTTAATTGGTAGTTTGAATGTTGAGAAGGCACTAGCTGATTTAAGCGCTAGTATTAATTTGATGCCTTATAAAATGTTTAAGCAACTTGGCCTTGGGGAACCAAAGCCTACTAGGATGAGTATTCAATTAGCTGATAGATCTGTTAAATATCCTAGGGGTATTATAGAGGACGTACTTGTAAAAGTAGATAAATTTATATTCCCTTTTGATTTTGTTGTGCTTGACATAGATGAGGATGTTGAAGTGCCTCTAATATTAGGTCATCCATTTTTAGCCACTGCTAGATCGGTTATTGATGTGGGTGATGGAAAACTTGTATTTAGAGTAGGTGACGAAGAGATTATTTTTAAAATTTATGATGCCATGAGATTCTCTAGGGAACAGGATGATTCATGTTATTTTATTGACTCTATTGATCATGCTACTCAAGATTCTTTTCAGGAAATCGTGCATAAGGACACATTGGAACTGTGTTTTTCTCAAGGAAAAGAGGTAGATGATGATGATTCCGAGATAGGTAAGGTAAAAACTAAACTAAACTCCAATGAACCCTTCTCAAGACAAGCAGAATATGAGGGTATTAAGGCAAATGATGAACTTAAGCAAAAACCTTCTATTGAAGAACCTCCCAAACTGGAACTTAAACAATTACCAAATCACTTGGAATACGCATTCATTGGAAATAATTCTACATTACCGTGATTATTGCTTTTAACTTGCAACCCAAGGAGAAAGAGAAATTACTCCAAGTATTAAGAGAGCATAAAAGGGCCATAACTTGAAAAATTTCTGACATTAAAGGGATAAGCCCTTCTTTTTGCACCCACAAAATTTTAATAGAAGATGAATATAAGCCATGTGTGCAAGCTCAAAGACGACTAAACCCCAATATGAAAAAAGTTGTTAAAGCTTAGGTAATTAAACTCCTAGATGCTGGAATTATTTATCCTATTTCTGATAGTTCTTGGGTAAGTCCAGTGCAGGTTGTTCCTAAGAAAGGAGGCATGACTATGATAGCCAATAAGAAGAATGAGCTAATCCCAATAAGAACAGTCACAGGTTGGAGAGTTTGCATTGACTATAGGAAGCTGAATGATGCCACGAGAAAAGATCACTTCCCCTTACCATTCATTAACCAAATGTTGGAAAGATTATCAGGGCACATGTACTACTTCTTTTTGGATGGACTCTCTGGTTATTTTCAAATCCTAATAGCTCTTGAAGATCAGGAAAAGATGACATTTACATGTCTATATGGTATGTTTGCTTATCGTAAAATGCCTTTTGGATTATGTAACACTCCTGCTACTTTCCAGCGCTGCATGATGGCCATTTTTTACGAACTCGTAGAAGTTATGGATGATTTATCGGTATTTGGTAACTCTTTTCATCTTTGCCTTCAAAATTTAAAACGAGTTTTAATAAGATATGAGGAAACGAACCTTGTGCTTAACTGGGAAAAATGTCACTTTATGGTTCAAGAAGGTATTGTGTTAGGACATAAAATTTCTAGTAAAGGGATCGATGTTGATAAATCTAAAATTGAAACCATTGAAAAACTACCTCCCCCTAGCTCGGTTAAGGCTATTGAAGCTTTTTAAGACATGCTGGGTTTTATAGAAGATTTATTAAACACTTTTCTAAAATAGCTAAGCCTTTAACTAAATTACTAGAAAAAGATGTGCCCTTTAATTTCGATCAGGAATGCTTAAAAGCATTTAATACTTTAAAAGATAAATTGATTAATGCTCCAATTATAATTGCACCTGATTAGAATTTACCTTTCAAACTAATGTGCGATGCGAGTGATTTTGTAGTAGGTGAAGTTTTGGGACAGCGAAGAGACAAGCATTTTCAACCTATCTATTATGCTAGCAAAACTTTGACAGCCGCACAAGAAAACTACACCACCACGGAGAAAGAGCTGCTAGCTGTGGTTTTTGCATTCGATAAATTTAGGCCATATCTAATATTGTCTAGAGTTGTCATTTATACTGACCATTCTGCTCTTTGCTACCTTTTAACTAAGATTGATGCAAAACCTCGACTCATTTGATAGATTCTGTTATTGCAAGAATTTGACTTGGAGATTCAAGATAAGAAAAGAGCTGAAAATCTCGCAACTGATCATCTCTCTAGGCTCAAAAATTCAAGTACCAAAGAGCTAGGTGAAGTTAAAATAAATGATTCGTTCCCTGAAGAACAGTTTTTTGCTATATCTGATTCTGAGGTACCTTGGTTTGCAGACATTGCGAATTTTTTAGTAGCCAACGTTATCCCAAAAAGGCTGACACATCAACAAAAGAAACGATTCTTTACTGATGTGAAAAACTACTTTTGGGAAGATCCTTTTCTTTTCTGTATATGTGTAGATCAAGTTATTAGGAGTTGCGTTACAAGGTCAGAAGCATTGAAGATCTTGAAACATTGCCACTCAGGACCGACTGGAGGACATTACAGTGGAACTAATACAGTACATAAAACATATGAATCAGGTTTTTATTGGCCCACTCTATTCAAAGATGCCAACAGGTATGCTACTACTTGTGAAAAATGCCAACGGACAGGTGAAAATAGGTTGATGCAGTTAAACGAGTTAGATGAGTGGCGAACCAATGCATATGAAAATTCACGCCTATACAAGGAAGCAACGAAGCACCGCCACGATGCTCGTTTAAGGCAATGTAAGCAATTTGAAGTTGGAGATCTTGTCTTGTTATATAACTCGAGGCTCAAATTGTTTCCTGGAAAGCTTAAGTTACGATGGTCAGGTCCTTTCATAGTCCATACTATCTTTCCATATGGCACAATAGAGGTAAGTCACCCATCACAAGACACTTTCAAGGTAAATGGACATCGTCTCAAACTTTATAACAGTAAGAATTTTAAAGACGATAGAGAGGAGCTACGGCTCTACAAACTTCACTGAATATGCCCACAAGGTAGAGTCGAGCTTAGACTCTAAATAAGCGCTTCTCAGGAGGCAACCCGAGCACTAACGGTGTTGATTTCTTTAAATTTTATTTTTTAACATCTAAATCATTAACTGAGTCCTTGAACACAGGTTTTCCAAACCCACACGGGCATGTCTTTGGCCGTGCTCATACCACGGGCGGCGACATTGCCATGCGATACGGTCGTGTGAAAACAGAGTAAAATTTTTCCCAAAACACGGGATTCGATACGTTGCCACGGCCATGTCACATGGCCGTGAGCAATTCTGCCAAATCTACATGGGCGGGCAACACGCCCGTGTCTATAAGCCATGATAGAAACTGAGAAATTAACACGAACGTGCGACACGCCTGTTCCCACCACTCGTGGACGAAACTGTCAAAATAACACAGGCGTACGCATATATACACGGGCGTGGGAGAAGCGACGAAGCAAAACACGACCGTGTGCACTAATACACCCAAAGAACACGGGCATGGGCTGAATACCAGAAGCGCCTAAATTCAAAAACACGAAAAACATGGGCTGAGAGACTACCACACGGGCGTGGGCCACGGTCGTGTGGCCCAAAATAGGGCTCACACAACCGTGGCCCCCTTTTAAATTACCCCTAACCCTAATTCCCTTTATTTATCATTTTTATTTTTTTACTTTTATCTTTATTTATCTTTTTAAATTACTTTTTATTTTATTTCTCTTTGATACTATTTTTACTTCATCTTTAGGTTTTACAATTTATATTAAGCAATTTATGTTTTCGACCATCTTTTAACGAGTAATCATGCTACTTTATATTTCCTAAAGAGTTATTGATTCTATCACAGTTATGAAGAGCTGCAAAGCTCACTACTACTTAGGAAATTACAACTCCACTAGAAAAGGTTCTCCACGACTGCCATGCCCTGCTCGACCACGACCATAGCTACCACTAGTTATAATATTCTTTTGGCGCAACACTTGTGGACTAACAACCTCTACCACCACCGGAGTATCCTCCTCCAACCTCACCCTTGCATTATCCGATTACTATCCATAACTCCAATTCAAGAATTCCAATTAACATTCAGGAAGTTTCACTTCTCTCCCTATCTTATGATCCTATATCTATATTTTTCAATAAATATATCTTTGTACATTGAGAACAATGTACATCTTAAGTGTGGGGGAGGTTATTTATATTATTATCAGAAAAATCCCTGAATTTTGTCTGATTCTCACGTGACTCACTCATACCACTATTAGAATGAATTTTGATTAATTTATGATTTTTATTGCTATGTCTTGAATTAAAACATAGGCGTTTATGCATTGATTGTTTAAACTTTAAGTAATTAGAGAATCAAGCATGATAAGTTGATTTTTTAGAATTAAAAAATTTTAGGTTATTTCCCCAAGTTTAGGTATTATCTTGAAGTTTAAATTCACAGAGTTAACATTAAAAAGTCATAATTTTTGTAAGATCTTGAGCCTTTAGAGAATATATTATTTCTTTCATGCTCACTTTTATTGTTGCTATGAGTGCTTCAATATTGATTTGCTATTCTAGAACTTGCTTCGATTATGCATGTCAAGACCACACCATTGATTTGATATGTTGAGATGATAAATGCACTTAGGTTTAACCCACTCACTCCATAAAAATCTACCTTCATAATTAACCCTTAGTGAACGCCCTTGAGCCTAACAAGCCATTCATTGATTTAGCCTCAATACTAACCCATAGCCCATTATTGTTGAAATCCCCTCAATTAATTTGATCCCTATTTTTGTCGAGATTTGATTTGAATAAATTGCTTAGCTATGTTCTATTTCTGATAGTTAGCAAAGTTCTATGTTACTTGATTTGTTCTTAAAAAAAAACGAAGTTGCTGTAATGTATCCATTATGAAAAGCTCAATTCTAGTGTCATCTAATTGGGAATGTAATTTGTCAGTTTTAGTATTTTTCTAGTTAGGTAATTTTTCAATTCAATCTCGATTCTAACCTTCTCTTTCAGCTTGTGACCACACCCCCTAACCAAAGCTACGTTACAACCCTCTAAAGACCTTTTGATTGATGTATCATCTTAATATATAGTGGTGGAGATTTGATTTTCACACAAGCCTATGGTAATAACTTTTCATATTGACTGTTGAGTGCTAAATTGTTGTCCTTAAACACCCCGAGTGATTTGAGTGAATCTTTAGTGAGGATGTTAAACTCTGTGATATTTTGAATCAAAGGTGATTACTTAGATGAGGGGAGATACCTATGTTTTCGTGATAAAATGCTCAACTTGGAATGTTTGAAACTTTGATGTTCTTCTAGTTGAATTCTCAATGTATGATTACTTATGGATTATTTTTAGATATTATTGATAGGAGTTATAAGTTGAGAAAAATGAATTCTTAATTGTGAGTTGAGGATCTTACTTGAGGACAAGCAAACGCTTAAGTGTGGGGGTATTTGATAAGTCATAATTTATACATATTTTTATCCCATGCTTAGTACATTTTTTAGTGAATTATCATTAGATTTTTGGAATTTGATGCTCCTAATCCTTTAATTTCATGTTTAATACTTAGGAGAGCATATGAGAGTAAAAAGAGTGAGAAACGAGCCAAAAATGGAAAAAAAAATGGGTCAATGTGGGAAATCAACACGGCCTAGACTTCCTCACACGTGTAGACCATACACCCGTGTCTATCTAACATACTCTAACACTGCCTGGACTTCCTTACACGGGTAGACCACACGCCCGTGTCTATTTAACAGACTTTAACACGGCCTAAGCCGCCTCACTCGGGTGTGGTACACGGCCGTGTCCCTATCGGGCCCAAGCCTCGTTCTATTCGGAAAAGGGCACTTTGGAGGGTGCTGAGGCATTATAAAGCCTATATAAACACCCTAGAGGAGGATTAAAGAGGACACAAGGAGTAAGAGACAAGGAACTACTCGAAGAAAGCTTATTGATCCATCTCAGAAGCCGGATTCTCCTTCAAGACTGAAGATCTCCCTTAAATTTTCTTCAGGGGTTTTTGGGTTTCTTTATGTTTTGTTATTATTATTCTTCTGAGATGTTTTCTTTTGCACATATGAACTAAATCCCCTAAATACCTAAGGGGAATGAAACCTAAGATGGATCTTGTTATTATTTTCTAAATTATATAATAAATACTTGATTTGTTCTTAATTATGTGTTCTTAATTCTTGCTTTGATATTCCAGAATATTGATTCAAGTATTGATGTGCTTATTCAGAGGAGAAAAAGTCCCTGTCTAAGAGTAGATCTGGCATAATTAAGCGGAGTTGATTGCACCCCTGACATAGGGCGACATAAATTTACCGGATTAGGGTCAAACCTAATGAGGGAATTCATAAATCGAGTTAATGCAACACTAAGAGTTTTAATTAGAAAGAGATTTCAATTAATCAACCTAGGGTTAGACGTTGTTAGTCTCGAGAGAGTTAATAATATAAATTAGGGATTTCTACGGATCGAGTCAAGTGAATAAATCGTCTAATTCAGAATCAAATAACAAGTGAAATCTAGGTGGATTTTTCCTTGGGTATTATCCAAATCATTCAATTTTCCCAAAAGTATTTCCCCAATTTACTTCTTGTGCATTCTTAGTTTAGTTGATTAATTTAGATAAAGCAAATCCCCTTATTTTTAGGCTAGATAATAAAAAGAAGGTTAATACTATTATTTTGAGTTCCTATGGGTTCGACATTCCAGTCTTGCTATAAGCTATACTACTGTTCGATAGGTGCGCTTGCCTTTATCGTGATAATAGTTAGTTTCCAAGTACGATCAATTATAAATTTAAAATTTATCACGTACATCAACAACTTTTTTACCTTTAGGAGGCTTCACTAGGTTTCATGTACTATTCTTATGAAGAGATTCCATATCTTCTTGCATAACAATCATCCATTTGCTCGAATCTTCACAACTAACTACCTCGAAACAAATAGATGGCTCTTGATTTGCATCTATATCTTCAGCCATATTTAAAGCATAAGCAACTAAATCAGCCTTAACGAATCTCCATGGAGGTTTAATTTCTCTTCTAGGTCTATTCATAGCAATATAATATTGTGGTGCTGGCTGTGGTAAAGAAACAACTTTACTCTAAGTTTCTGTACTAACCTTAGGAGTAGACTCTGTTGTAGATCTTTAATCAATTTAAAGCTCCACTTACTCCACATGTGTGTTTGATCTCTTTTGGTCTTTATCGAAAGAGTCTTTAAAAGGTAAGTTATACAGTATAGCAGTATCATAAAAAATAACATCTCTGCTAATTACAACTTTCCTAGTTTTAGGACACCATAACTTATACCCTTTAACAGAAGCCTTATATCCAAGAAAAACACACTTAATAATCTAAGATCTAATTTCCCATTATCAACATTAGCATTAGTGGGACACCCAAAAATCTTCAAATTAGAATAAACAGTCAGAGTACCAAACTATACCTCTTGTGGAGTCTTTTTCTCAATAGCAATAGACGAAGACCGGTTAATCAGTAAACATGTTGTGGAGGCCGTTTCAGCTTAAAATGACTTCAGTAAATAAGCATTCGACAACATGCATCGAACCTTTTCCATTATTGTTCTATTCATCCGTTCTACAACATTGTTTTGCTATAGAGTAAGGTGAACTATCAAGTGTCGCACGATCCTTTCTAATTTGCACAATTCATTAAACTTATCAAAACAAAATTCCAAGCCATAATCTATGTGGAGGTATTCTATTTTTATTTTTGTCTACTTCTCAATCATAGTCTACCAATCCTTAAACGCGAGCAACACATCACTTTTCTCCTTCAAGAAGAATGCCCAAACTTTTTTGGAAAAATCATCAATGATCGTCAACATATAATTACGTCACCCCTAGAAGGCACTTTAAATGGTCCCTAGAGATCAAAATGAATATAATCTAGCATTTTGTTCGTGTTATAGATTCCTCTGGTGAATCAAAGTCTATTTTGCTTCCCAAAATGCAATGCTCACAGAACTTCAGTTTGTTAATGCCTTGTCCATCAAGAAGTTCTCTTTTACTTAATTCTACCATGCCGTTCTCACTCATGTGCCTTATATACATATGCCAAAGTCTAGTAACATCATCATCTAATAAGGAAGAGGAAGCAACGACTGTATCACCTGTAACTGTTGAACCCTGCAAAACATATAACTTGACAATCTTTCTTAGCCCTTTCATCATGACGAGAGAACCATTGTTAATCTTTAGAACTCCACTTTCAATTATGTACTTGTACCCTTTTGAATCAAGAGTACTCAACGAAATCAAATTTCTCTTCAATTCTGGTACATTTCGTACGTCACCAAATGTTTTGATGACTCTATCGAACATCTTAATTTTGATTGTGCCAATACATGCAATTCTACATGAAGCATATTTCCCATAAAAAAACACATTTAGACACTATTTCATATATTGTAAATCAATTTTGGTTAAGACACATGAAAAGTGCAACCAGAATAGAGGACCCATTCCTCGCTTACTTTAGGGTTGCCAACAGAAGCAACTAAGAGTTCACCATCACTATAGTCTTCTACTATATCAACTTTACCAGATTTTTTTGGTTGTTTTCCTTTTTGATTCGTAGTATTCTTTTTTATCTTATTCTGCAACTTATAGCACTTAACCTTAATGTGCATTTTTTTTTCAAAAATTACAAGTTTTACCTTTGTTTGAAGATTTCAATCTACCATTAGCTTTACTGCCAGGATTTTATTCATGTGTCCTTTCACAATTATCACAAATATTTCATTATTCTCTCCTACGAATGAGGCCCTTTCTCTAAGAGTTAAATCCAACCACAAGATGTTTCATTTTGTCATACTTCATTGTAACTATACAAAATTGCATCTCTAAAGGTCAAAAAAAAGGGGGTAACGAACAAAGCAGTATTAACCCTAAACCCTTGTTATCATAGTTAACCTCCATAATCTCTAATTACAAGACAATTTCTTTAAGTCTTCCACCAAAGACGAACCTTCTGCCAAACGATAAGAATAAAGATGTTACTTCAGATGCAACTTGCTAGTTAGGGTTTTCGACATGCACAGTTGCTCCAACTTCAACCATAACGCAGCGACGGTCTTCTCCTTCAACACGTCCTGTAAGATTTCATTCGGCAAATGCATATGTAATTGCAATAGGGCCTTTCAATCCTTACACTACTTTTCTTTAAGCATCAATGTCGAAAGCATCTTATCTAACCTTAGTAGGGCATCATCCAAATCTAATTGCACAAGAATTATCTGTATCTTTACTTGTCACAACGTGAATCTAATGTTGCGATCCAATAACGAAATATCATACTTCAATGTCGCCATTACCGTGATCGTGATAAGTGACTTGAATGTTCTGATACCAATTTGTTATAATATACGTTGATAATGGCAGTAAAAATGATCGTAAATCAATCAGAAGGAAAATAAAAACACACTGATTTTACGTGAAAAACCCTTATCGGGAAAAACCATGGCAGAGGAGGAAAAATTCACTAATGTTGAAAAACAAGAATATAAGAGGTTTTCAACTATGCACAATTTTTGTAATCAACATATAATAGAAGAAGTATAGTCCTATATGGATTCAACTTGTGCGGCAAGGTCCGTTTCATGGAGGCTCAAGGCCGTAACTCACTACATATCCCAAATTTTCTCTCTGTTTTATTTCTTTAACAAGTGAGTTTCACCACGAACTTTTCAGGTTGGATCAAACATGATTTGGGTCACACAAGTTTAACACATTACAAGAGCAAGACACGTGGCAAAATATGAAAAAAATTTGCAGATGACTTCTCGTTGAGAATAGTTCGCATGCAACACTTCATTAGGAACCATCTGCGATGACCCTTCGTCCAAGATGGTCCGTAAGGGCCCTCTATGTATCATGGTTGAACCAACTTAAAAGCAATTCACTGCATATCTCCATAAGGACAATTAAGGGACCGCTTGATGTGTACCCTTCATGGGGACTACTGAAACACAACTACCTCATACAACCTCACCAAGGAAAATGTTAGAGCAAGACCACACAATACACTATATGGCGACAACTAACCTATAACGGCCTTGCCACTCGGCCAACGACACAGTCATACCTACCCTTATATTGTTGGCCATATGGCATCATGGGATAAGAGGGTAACTTCTATATATACTCTAGAGCACAATAAACTAGGGATTTTCTCCTTTTTCCCAAGAAAAAGCAAAGTGTTAGCCTAAGTCCCCTTCTCATTTCTCCTCCTTATACACTTGAACTCCAACTCTCGACTTGTAAAAAGTGAATTGACACTCCTATCTCCACCGAATTCTCCTTATTATTCTCTTCCTTGTTGAAACACTATATCAATAATAAGATTACTAATCTATATAATTTCATGTACCATTTTTGAAAATCAACCCCATTATACAAATTCAAGTTTGGTCAGATATTTCATAAGCTATTAATGTACTTTCATTAGGCTTCTTTTGAAGGTTTGACAATGATAGTCAATTTTGGGCTTTTGAAGATAGGTAGGGTGCTTTAAAACATATTGAGTTTTTGGATTCTAGTGAACCTCAGAAGCGATCAGTTGTTTAGGTAAAAGACTTTATGGTCAACAACTCTTTATCTTGGGACTAGGACGTGGTGAGTGACATTTCTTTTTCGATATTGATGCATAGTCTATTTTACAAATGTTGATTTTTTTTGTTCCTCTGAAGGATGTTTTAGATTGGAGGCATGTTAACATTAGGATGTACATGACACATTATGAGTAGAAGTAGTTGCTTATTAATTATTTGGATGCAAGTCATCATAGAGAGTTTTTACATTCTATTTGGAAAATTAAAACTCTTTTGAAGATTAAACTCTTTGAGTGGAGAGTTGGTCATGGAACCTTACCTACAAAATCCAAGATTGCATCAACATTTTTGTCGGACATCCCACTTGCAAAAGATATGAGAATGTTTCAAAGGATATCTTGCATGCTATTAGGGATAACCCTTATGTTAAGAAGGTCCATAGGTTTGCATGAGTCTTCTAGATGATCATTATACATGTTGCATTAATTAGATTGAAAGAATTATGAAGATATTCATGGTTTCTCTAGCTTTATTGTATTGCTTTGATAGATTTGAAATCTATATAATTAGTATGTGATGCAGGGAAAGGTTAAATTTGTGTTTACACAACTTTGCTTGTGAGCTTATTTTACCTCAATGTCCACATCATATAAAGTGGGCTCCTTCTATTAAGCATCCTATCATGATCAATGTGGATAGTGCATACTTCATGAGTTATCATAGTGATGGTGTGGTTGTTGTAGCCAATAACATTACAGATGGCTTTGTTCTTGGAGGTGTCGCAAAACCAATTAGAGGAGTTTATTTTGCAAATCTAATAAAGGGTAAGATTTTCACTTTGGCACTCAAATTTGCAAGAAATAGAAGCTACTCCAACATTATGATTGAGGGTGATTCCATTGATGTGGTTAATGGTTAATAGTCATTATTCTTGTGATCATGACTTATCCATACTTGACATTCTTATTTTAAATGTAACAGATCGATTTTGGGTTTAGTCGGAACAAACGCAGAAAAATTTATTTTTATTATATTTTTATGGTCTATAGTTCTAGGGGATGATTCTGTGAAAATTTCGTTCGAAAATTTTAACGTTTAATCACTCAATTTAGCAAAAAAGACTAAATTGCAAAAAGTGCAAAACTTGAGTTCTATAAGCTAGAGGTGTCTAATTGCTATGAAATTTTAAATTAGAGGTCCTTAGATGGTAATTAGACCATTAATAAAGTTATTGGACAAAAATGGACATGAAGTAAGAGAAATTTTATGTTTTAAGTTAAGGGCTTTTTGGTCATTTGATAATTAAGTGAATTAAAAAGCAAAAATCAAGCCAAAAATCTTGTCCATCTTCTCCTCCTTGTGCCAAAAATTAGAAGGAAGTCATAGCTAGGATTTGGCCAACTTTCAAGCTCGATTGTAAGTCTATTTTTGTCTCGTTTTTAATGCTCTTTACATTTTTAAAGTTGTTGTCACTCGAACTATCTATTTCTACCACTAATTTGAGAAATGATTAAGGTATAGGGTTTGACCCATGTTAAACATGTGTGCATTTTGATGTTTAATGGTGGATTATGCAAGTTTGATGTTAGATAAACAACTTTTGCTAAGTGATTTCTGATGAAACAACTAAAAATGACCTATTTGTAAAAAGTTATAAAATAAGTAGTAAAAATGTGAAATAATGGAAAATGTGGGCTGTTATAAGCATGAAAGAGGTTCGGCTAAGCTTGGGAATCGAAGAAATTGAATCCATTTCATTTTACGAGCCTAAAGACCAAAATGTAAAAATGTCAAAGTTTAAGGAAAAAATGTACTTTTTCCAAAATGTAATTGTTGGGCTGAATTGAATAATGTGAATATTAAATGAGTTAAATTTGCTATTATAGATCAAGAGAAATGAAGTTCGGACTTAGATCGGGGGAAAAACAAAGTGTTTGACGATTAGGTCTCATTTCTACTATTTTTGCACCGAGGTAAGTTCGTATGTAAATAATGTATTGTTTTAATTATGTTTTAAATACTTTATTATTGTATGAATTGTGATTGAGCCTTGGACATATTCAACAAAGTTTCGATAAGCGTGAAATCCTGGTTGAACCATAGGAATAGATAGGATACAAATGTCATGACATTAGGGTTACTGAGATTACGTGTAAGACCATATCTGGGATATGGCATCGATATGAGACTTCGTGTAAGACCATAGCTAGGCTATTGGCATCGATACGAGATTACATGTAAGACTATATCTGGGATATGGCATTGGTACGGTACTATGTGTACGAGATTCCCGAGTATCTTTTAGTATTCCAAGTGGTTCAATGGGTAATTTAACGAGTATGTCAAAGATGAATTATGTGCAAATCCAATTCGAGATGACTCAGGTATGTACGTAAAACTCATACGTAATGAACTCGATATGTGATGAACCCTCGGTAAGATTATGATTGAGTAAGTTATGATTATAAGATATTAATAATATTTATGCCAATTATCATCATGTTAATTTTATGTTAAATGTTTGGATATGATGCTTATTATTTACATAGAAACTTACTAAGCTATATAGCTTACTCCCTTTTCTTTTCCCTTACCTTATAGTGTCACCAAGCTAGCTCGGGGGTTGGAAACTATCGGAGATCCACTCACACTATCAACAATTATTTTGGTACCAATGAATTCAACATTTTGAGTTATGGCATGTATAGGGGACTTGGTCATTTTGTTATATGTCATAATTGATTTGGCCAAATGTGTTGGACTATATTGGTAGAAAGTTCATTTTGTATAAGGCCATTTGAAATTGGTTAAAAATTGGTATAAGTATATACATATGATGATGCTTTTCATGGATGTGGGAAATTACATGATTTGAGTTGATAAGTGTTTGATGTTTGTGTATGATAAATGGTAGCATGTAAATGATGTGTTGATGTCTTGGTTGTGACTGATTTGGTTGTATGTATATGCTTGAATTGGTGTTATATTATGTGGTGTAGGTGTGTGCATTTAAGGATGGCAAAATGACTTGGTAAATAGCCTTATTTTTGTCTACACGATTAGACACACGGGTGTGTGTTTAGGCCGTGTGTGACACACGGCTTGCCCCATGGGCGTGTGTTCCGGCCGTGTGTCCCGTGTACCTTAATTGTTGCAAAACAGAATGCTCAGAATTGAGCACACGGGCAAAGACACGGGCAAAGACACGGGCGTGTGTCTCAGCCTTGTGGACGACACAGCCTCAGGCATAGGCGTGTGCCCTGGGCGTGTGAAGTCTGCACCTATTTTATGAAAAATCGTAAATTTTAAATCGACCACACGGCTTAGCACACGGGCGCGTGACTTGGCCGTATGTCTTCAATTTGTTCTTGGGTGACAAACAAAGAGTTACACTGGGTTGGGACACAAGCGTGTGTGACCACACAGCCTACCCACACGGGTGTGTCCCATATCCACACGGGCGTGTGACCCCTGTTTAGTGTAAATTTTTTTAAAGTTCTCGGTTTAGTCTCGAACCACTTCCAATGCATGTTTTGGGCCTCGTAGGCTCATTTTAGGGATGATATGAATGTATGTGAAAAGATTTAAATTTGGATGGAAATTTACGTCTCAATTTTGTATGATTGTTTGTGTATAAGTTTGGTAATACCTTGTACTCTATTCTGACGTTAAATATGGGTAAAGAGTGTTACATTAAAGGCTTAATTCACGATTTGGCTCTTGAAGTATACTTGTTTTTCCACTTTGATACTTTAGCTTTTTTTGTCCTAATTTGGTACCTAAAGTACACTCACTTCCCAATCCGATACCTAAAGTATGCCTCCGTTATATTTTTTTAGTCCATTTTTTTACAGATATTAAAAAAAATTCTTATAACCAATCACAAAACGCCACGTGGTACCTTTATGTAAAAAAAATTTCTTTTATTAAATATATATAGATATTAAAAATATAAAAAATGTATTAAAAATTATATATATAATCTAGAAAAAATATAATTTATTAAAAAATTATAAAAAAATTCACAAAAAAATACGATAATTGGAAAGAAATTAGTTGACACTAATAATATTATTTTTTTAAAAAAAGTAAAAAAATTGTAAAAATTATTAAAAAAATTGTAAATTTTTTTAAAAAAGGTTTAGAATAATTTTTTATAAAATTCTAAAATTCTAAAAAAAATAATTAAATTTCAAGTTTTTTTTTTTTGCAATTACTTGAAATTTAAGTAGTATGTTTATAACATTTTTCAATTTTTATATATTATTTTGACTTTTAAATTTATAATTATATATTTTAGAAATTTATAAAAAAATATTTTTGAACTTTTTAAATATTTTTTATATATATTATATGTGGTTTTTAGATTGTTAATCAGTATAATATATAGTACTAAAAAAATAAAAAAAAAGACATGACGTGTTCTCATAGCGCTACGTGACTGGTCAACAGTCGATCAATAATTTTTTAATATTTAAATATTTAATATTATAATTTTTTATTTTTAATTTAAATTTAATATTTTATTTTAAATAAACTTAATTGTCGTGACTTTGTCAATGGCAAAAACATACCATATGACGCTTTTTAATTGACCAAAGTTGCCTAACAATTACAAAATAAACCAAAAATAGAAAAAAATTGATACTTTAAATACTAAATTGAGACAATAAAAAATTGGATATCAAAATGAAAGAATGAATATATTTCAAGAGATTTAGGGCTAAATCGTGAATTAAGCCTATGTTAAAACCCGTTACATTTTAGAGGTTTTTTTTTTGTTTTTTTTTTTTTTTTTTGAAAACCAATAATCATGTTGCACACCATTTAGCTAAACGGGCGCAGGATTGTGATGAAACTGTTTACTTTGGTTTTGATTACCCAGAGGTATTACATGACTTTGTAGAGGATGCTTAATAGAAATGCCATACTACTTTCAAGAAAATGTTTGGTCAAAGACCCTAGACTTAGTATAGTTGATCCTATACTAACATGTTATAGTTGGAAAACACACGCCTTTCAGATGGTAATTAAAATAAAAGTTGCCTCACTAATAACTGTTTATGCAAGAGCTGCTCCAGAATCTTATTAAGAAGAGACATAACCCATACTGCTGCCTAAAACATTACTATGGCATATCAAGTATCAACTATAACAAACTAACCAGATGTTTTGTCCCCTCCGAAACCCGACTCCAGATATCCTGTTGGTTGGAGATGACTAACATCACCCCAGGATTTTATGGTCCATTCCTCATCACACAAGTGAAATATGTTTACAGATGTATTAAGCACCTTTCCTCTAGACTTCCCATTTGGGCAAGCACGCTTGTAGAGGGATCTAATGACACCACCATGGGAAACCACAACAACTCGCTCTCCTATCACAAAGAAAAGCAACAATTCAGATATTTGAACCCAAAATTAGTCCAGGTGATGTTATAAGGTAATACAGGGCAGTCTAAAGGCAAATAAGAAAATAAAGTTGTTCAAAGATATATGGTTCAGATATTTACTGCAAAAACACCTGGTTATTATAGAATGCAATGAAGTTTCAAAGCGTATTAAAAATACACAAATAGTAACAACAAACTGTCCATAAACCACAAACCTATGATTCAAGGGTTACCCTTTGACAAATGATCCGGCATACCTTTATGCTTGTTGCCAATTCTCTGCAATGAAGATGTGCAGCGCTGAAAGAGGTGGTCTAGGCTTTCTCCACCACCCTGAATATTAACTGAATCAGATTAGGCACCTAAACATAATATAAATCAAGGAAGGGAGAGGATGGTAGTCACAAAATCAAGAAAACAAAAAGTAGATTCAATTTGATCCATTCCATCCTTAGCGTGTTATTGAAAACTAAGGCCTTCTGTCTTGACCAGAAGTTGTGATGTTTAACTTGAGACTTATATGTTATAGATCCATGCTTCAAATGATAATTGTTACTTAAACATAATTCAGCAAATTATATTCAATATTATAAAAGCCAAAGCCAGAAATTGTCTCGCTAACATGTAGCTGATTTAAATAAAGGACATGTGCTAGTTTTAACAAAGCCAGAGCAACAACTTCCTTTCAAGATTCAGAAATGTTGTCTTTCAAGTTAAAATCAATCCCAACTTACTGGTATGTCTTGATCTGTTCTGTGTGATAAAAAGGCCTTGTGAGCTTTGGGACTAAGTTTGGCTGCTTCACGAAATACAAGGCCTTGTAGTTCCCCTAAATTCCGCTCCCTTAGGTCTGGATCTGTTATAACCTGGTTTGCATCCAATGAAAAAGATTAAAAAAGAAACTCGACATAGAATGCCATACTCTTCCAAGCTATAGACAACTTCTATTTCATGAAAAACTTGAAACACAGAATTCTAAACCACTGCCTTTACAACAGTAAAACATATATTTTAACATATCTAACTCCAATAGTCATTGCTCTGAGATTCATACCTCTAACCCACCACACTTAGCTGCAATTGTCTCAGCTGTCACAAGGGCTCGCTTTAAATCAGATGAATATACAGCGGATATCTTAGGCTCTTTTGATAAACGATCAGCCACCTACAAGTGAGAGCAGGGGACAAAGAATGAGCTTACAGCATCAACATTAGTGAATATATGTCATGTGAGCAAAAAGATATATTGTAAGTAACATACTAAAGCTGCTTGCTGTTTCCCAGATTCATTTAATTCCACATCCAGGTGCCCCTATCACAAGATAAATTAAACTAATCAGAGTAGAAATATACACTGATACATCAGACAGGGCATCCATTCAAAAAGAGGAAGGATCAACATGTATAAGAGGTAAACTAAAACGATTCGGCAACCTGATTTTGTTCAGCATTTTGCATTCTATCATACGAATTTCATTATACAGATACCGATAACAAACTATCTGTGTTTTTTAAGTGCTAGATATCTTATACACTTCGCCGGGTTAGGCTCCTGTGAAGCAGCTAAATACCTTTAATTTTCTTTCCTGCTTGATCAAATGCTGAAATCCCCAAATTTTAGTACCACATAAAATGTGCAACAATTACTTCATATTCAGAATCTCAAAACAAAGTACCATTAATCAATTATGAATCGAACTTGCAAAACATGATTAAAATAAGTACATCAATTGGCTTTTATGTCTAATCCCAAATTCCAAAATATAACAAAAATGAATAAATATATTTCTAAACAAATTGTAATCTTTTTGGAGAAATCGAAACCTGAATTCTTCCATCAGCATTCCACTCCGTTTCTCCATGTCGCACCACCACAATCTCAGCATAAGATACATCCATGCAGCTGTAAATGTAATTTAACATAAATTTATTAAACCCCAAAAAAAGGAAGAGCTTCGTTTCTTTAGATCCCAATTTGAGAAGGATGAGTGAGTTTACCTGGAGCTGGAGAAAGACATTGAAAGCGAATGGGGCGGGTTGAGAAGGCGAGTTGAGTGGCGAGTTAAGGCAAAGCTTTGTTTGAGTAAGAGAGTTTTTATAGTTGCAGGAAATTTCAAGCAAACTGCAATCTTAACTGACCTTGTCGAGAAACGTGGAAAATGAAGGCAACCAGGTGAAGCCCACTGGGTGCGCACTGCGCTCATCTTTCAAATCCCATTCTTTTGGGTTTTGCTACGAATGATATGACATCCTTTTAACGTTGATATAAACTCCGTAATTGTTGGTAAAAATAGATGAGAATTCAAACCGAAAATTCTTCAGGGTAGCAAAAAGCCAAGGGAAAAGTCAAAACCCTTTTTAATTGGGGTAATTTACACTAACGGTTGCTCAACTTTGGATTAGTTGACAAAACAATCACCTAAGTTTCATTTCAGTCACTCAACTTTCGAAAAGTTACAAAACAATCATTGATTAACTCTTTTTATTAAGGGGTTAACGGGAGCACTGACGTGGCAAGTTAACTAGCTGATGTGGCCAATTAACTTGCCATGTAGGACGAATAGTCAAAGGGTAAAAAAAAGATGATTGGTCATAATGATTTTTCTTCTTTTTCTTCTCATCTTTCTCTTCATCTTCTTCTCCCTCAACCTCTTTCTCTTTATGCTTCTTTTATTTTTTCTTGTTCTTCTCTCCTTTCTCTTCATCTTCTTTCTACCACAACAGAACAATGGCTACAAATCAGGAGCCACAACAGCAGTTGATGAACAACCCCAAGCCACCTGTGTCCTTGAAAAACCATGGGATTACTATGAACCAGTGGATGAAGGATAATGACTAGATGAGACCACGGAGGCACTGGAAAATCTGACCCACTTGCCTAACTTTGATTAGACGACTGCTTAAAAAGTTCAATTATTGATGTTCACCAAAAACCAGAGGAAAAGAAGCAGAGGAAGAAGAAGATGATGAAGTAGCAGAAGAAGGAGCTACAAATGAAGAAGGAAAAGGTAACAAAGAAGAAGATAGGAATGGGTGTTGAAAGTTAGGTAACTGAGACGATTGCATCATATGTTCCATCAAACTCGTAGCTTCTTGTCCATGGAAATCAGTAGAACTCTGTAACAACTGAGCAGGGGCAAAGCTAGGAAATTTTAAGAGAGGGGCCGAGATAATGAAAAATAATAAATTTAAAAATAAAAATTAATTAAAGAAAACTAATTTAATAAGTAAAAGTAAACTAGAAAGAAATCTTAAAATTTATTTGAATTACACTCTTCGATCCTTGACCTTACTAAAATCATCAATTATTTTGTTTATATTAAATTTTTCTGCAATTTCTTTCTCAATGTACATAACTAAAGAACTTCTTAAAAGATCATCTTCCATCTTGCTACGAAGTCGAGTCTTTACAATCTTCATAGCAGAAAAAGCACGTTCTGAGGATGCTGTTGAAACTGAAAGAGTCAATATAAGACGAATCAATCTATCAACGAGTAGGTACATGACTGACTTTCCACTTTCAACTAAGCTTCTGCAAAGTTCAGAAAGTGTTGATATTTTTCTCAAATCAGGATGCTTGCATACATCAAGTTCATAATGATTCAACTCATATAGGAGACGTTCTTTCTCTTGTTGAGAAAAATCTTCTGGATAGAACTTGTTCACAAGAATGTAAATTTTATCAATATCATTGAAAAACTCCTTGGGATCTAAAGCTGTAGTAAGAGTGAGAAGCTCGACAATATTTTCGTTAAACCTGCTCTTCAATTCTTGCAACTGAGTATCTATTGTAGCAAAAAATATATCCACTCGATAATGATTCTCCACTGTAACATCTTCCTTCTTGTTGCGACTACGACCCACAATGTATTGAGCATTCATATTTGGAAAATCCAACTCCGAAGTTTCACAAAAAGATATCACATTTTTTAACAATTCATTCCATCCATCATCTTTCAACTTTTGAATTAAATCTTTCATTGTCAAAACTAAACTCATGGCATTTAATATATCTTGAGAACAACGTTGCAGAGCTTGACAAAGGTTGTCAGTAATCCCTAAAACTTCCTTTATCACATGCAAAATAAAAATAAACTCAAAAGATCTTAATCTATTATATGCGTTATGAGCATCTCCTAGCTGAGAATAGTTAGAAGCGGTATTTTTTAGATTTTCAAGAATTGTGCTAGTAGGATTGTACATATTCAGTAAACTAGTAACTGAATTTAAATGAGAACTCCATCGAGTCTCACCAGGACATTGTAAAGTGCCAATCTGATTCATTCCTATTCTAGTTGCTAACTCATTGATGGATACCAAACGAGATATTTCAGCTGCTTAGGCTTTTGTAATTCATCGTGTCGTTTGGAAGAAGCAGAAGCAATATTAATAATATCATACAAGTCTTTAAAGAATTGATGCACTTCAACCACTCCTCTAGCTGCTGCAACCAATGCTAACTGAAGACGATGAGCAAAACAGTGAACATAATAAGCATATCGACAATCATTCAAAATCAAAGCTTGCAAACCGTTAAATTCCCCACGCATATTGCTTGCTCCATCATAGCCTTGACCTTAGATATTTTGTATGTCAAAACTATGTTGCAAGAGAACATTAAAAATCACATTCTTCAAAGTCAATGATGCAGTATCTTTAACATGGACTATATCAAAAAATTGTTCTTTTACTTGTCCTTGTTTATCAACAAATCTCAAAATAATTGCCATTTGCTCTTTTTTCGACTCGTCTCTCACTTCATCCACAATAATGCTGAACTTTCTGTCACCAATTTCTTCACGAATTACATTACGAACTCTACTAGCATAAATTTGCAATATCTCTTTTTGTATTGTTGAAGAAGTATAACTAGCATTTTGTGGAGCACTTTTCAAAACATCTTCAACTTTCTCATCATACAATGCTAATAGTGATAACAATTCAAGAACTTTCCACGATTTTTTTATCCCGAGCTTTCATCATGACCTCTAAAAGCACACCCTTAAAATGACAACCATCGAACAACATCTATACTAGTTTTTAGACGTAGACGATTAGCTGAAATTTGTTTTGTAGTTTGTCTATCAAGTGATACTTCAATATGTTGAGCTTGATTCATTAAATCTACATAAGCTCGTTGTGCATTGTTATGCAGTGAATTCAGATCTTTTCCCATATGTGTCAAAAAAGCAAAATTGCATCCATCATGTACCTTTTCCAAAATTACTAAAGCCATTATGAATAAATGCAGTTGATCCAAAACGACTAGTTGGATTGTTATTAAAAAGAAAACAAGGCAAACAAAAAACTGCATCTTTAGAAGGTGAATATTCTAACCAGGAAAATTATTTAAACCATGATGGTTGAAAAAATGAGGATAATTTTTTGAATTGGAAGCAGGATATTCTGAAAGAATAGGTTGATAAGGTCCAGCCTTAATATAAGCTCTTCGAATTTCATCACGCATATTAATTGGATACTCATATATTTGCTTATGTAACCCAGGTTCACGTTCTAAGTTAGACAAATCAAGTGCCTTATCTTCAACTCTAGGAATTTTAGAAGGACGAGCATCAGAGTTTAAAGGAACAAACGATGAAGGTGGTACCTCAATTTGTGATGCTTCTGAAGGTGATTGTGTAGTCTTTGTACTTTTCTTTTTAAAAAACAAATCAATTGTTTTCGACTTCATAGCTACAATATCTTAAAAGATAAAAAAATTAATAACTATAAAATAAAATTAAACTATAAACTTTAAAACACAATAAAAACAAAATTAATAACTATAAAATAAAATTAAACTCTAAACTTTAAAACACAATAAAAACAATTGTAAAATTACAAAAAGATGAAAAGAAAAACCTTAGAAGATGAACTCGAAGCTGCGTTTGAAGGACAAACGTTGATGACAGTAGTTGTTAATAGCAATAGGAAAAGAGACTTGTTTTTCACTAGTTAACAAATTGAATTTAGAAACCTAAATTCACATTTAATATTATATTAAAAACTATCATCTAAAAAAAGAAAGTTGGAAATATATCAATATTACATTTAATGTTATATTAATGTTGATTACAATAATATATTATATAAATATTTAAAGTTAAAAAGTTAAAAAATATTATATGGATAAAATAAAAAAAATAAAGTTTTTTTTTAATGTTCAAAGTTGGAAAGGGGGGCCAAACAACAATTTAAG
The DNA here is from genome assembly GCA_025698465.1 of Gossypium longicalyx. NCBI lineage: Eukaryota > Viridiplantae > Streptophyta > Magnoliopsida > Malvales > Malvaceae > Gossypium > Gossypium longicalyx. The sequence continues at coordinate 26,888,154 of CM047005.1, read as the reverse complement.
GGGGGGCTAAAGTTTTAAAATCTAAAGGGACTAAACAATAAATATTTTTTTTATAATTTTAGGGGGGCCAAGGCCACTGCCAGCCCCCCTCCCAAATTCACCACTGCAACTGAGAGTACTGCCAGTAATCTCTTAGCATAGCAATTGTAGGGCTGTGAAGATGTTGGGACTAGTAAAGCGATGGCAATAGCGTTGAATAAGGTGGCCAAAACTGGGTTGTTAGATAGCTAGAAACTGATGTTTGGGTAGTGGGAAAGTTCTGCATTGGTTGAGGAACAAGCCCTACAAGTTTAGGAAAATTTAACTTGGCCGTACTTCCCTTGAATTTCAAAGCAGCTTCATCATAGGCTCTTGCGGCGGCTTTCGCAGTATCAAAGGTGCCTAGCCAAACTCTTGTTACTTTGTGAGGATCACGTATTTCGACCGCCCATTTCCCCCATGGCCTTTGCCTAATGCCCCTATATCTTCTTCTTCGCTCGCCGGTTTCTTCATAGGCGGTTGTTGCTACTGTTTCTGTTGCTGGTGCAACAATTAAGTCTTTTCTAGATTATGTTATCTTATGTGATCATATGTAAGGAAAGGAAAACAGTAGCGGAATCTCCTAGATTTTCACCGAAAGTGAAAAGAGAAAGAAAAGAAAGAGTTTAAGAAGAAGAAAAAAATGAAGGAAAAGTGGCATTTATTGATAGGAATATATATACATAACAGAAGTTGCAGCAAAGGATGAATCAGCATGAGAGCCTCTAAAATCAGCAAAACTTCTTTGAACCCTTGGTGCAGTAGACTCAACCAATTGAGCACTAGTCTCATCTTCTTCTATTTTCTCTTATTCTTCTTCTCCTCTTCTTTTTCTTCTTCTTCTTCTACTCTTTTTCTTCTCTTATTCTTCTTTTTCTCTTCTTCTTCTACTGCCCAAGGTTGTTTAGGGTTAAAAAGGACTGTTAAAATGACAGCTAACCCACCGTTAAATGCCATGTCATTTTTCCGTTACGTCTGTAACAGAAAATGGTTAAAATGACTGTTTTGTTATTTTTTCAAAGTTGATGACTGAAATGAAACCTAGGTGATTGTTTTGTTAACTACCTCAAAGTTGAGTGACTGTTTATGTAATTTACTCTTTTTAATTAATATCATACCCTTTCTAAAATTAAATTAAGGTTTAGAGTTGAGTGAGGTTTAGGATTTAATTTTTAGAGTTTATGATTTAAGGTTTAAGAATAATTTTAGGGTTAAATATTAAAATTGTAGATGAATTTTGACACAATTTATGATGTTATTGGTAAACTTTAATTTAGTGCACGATTTTTGTTAAATTATATGGAAGTTGCTAAATATTAAAAAAAAATTAAATTATTTTCATCTAGACTTAAAAATGAATAAACCTAAAAGAGATTCTTATTCCCCCAAAAATCTACAGGTAAAAGTAATTTAAATTTATTCATATTTTTATACAAATTTATTTGTATTTTTGGAGTTTATACATATAAATATAATATAATGCACGACCAAATAACTTAAACATAAGTAGAGAAGAATTTAGAGTTTCAGCCTTTGTCAACAATGTGATTGTATCATTGGAATTTATTTTATATTTTTTTGTGCATATTACAAATTGAGGGATAGATGACAACAAACTTGAATCCTAATTTTTGGAGTCACATCAAGGGTTTAACAATTACCCTTGTGCGGTTGCCTATGGGTAAATATTTTGATATTTACCTATATTTTTTTATTATACTTACGTATTTTAATTTTAAGTAACGTTCACTTTTTTTTCTTAAATTTCTTTATGCCATATCGCAATTCATCTGATATTTTAATTTATCATGAAGCTTTGACATATTAAACTGTAAAAAAAAAAATAATTTATTTGAGTTTATTATATTTAAAAATTAAGATGATTTGAAGTCTGCTCTTGTAGCTTAGTCTTTTTTTTTATTGGGTTTTTTAGTTTTTGTTCGTAATTTTAGGAGTTGTGATTTTTTACGAGTGGGTGGTAATAAAAGATGAGTTAGTAAATCTCAATGTCATTGACGGAGAAGAGGAACCATTGCAATTCCAAGGTAGTGTAGAAGCAATTGAGGATGAGTAACAATCTAATTTTTAATGTTGTCGAAAAATGAAGGTTTTAAAATTTTATTTTTAGACGAATAAATTTATAAATATTATTATTAAATATTTATAGAGTTATCATATAAATGAATTGAATTTTTAAGAAATAATTTGACTGAAAGTGTTAATCAAGATACAGAGTTATTATATATGTGTACATGTGACTTATTTTTTATGGTATTTCCCGGCCATCTAATAAATTAGAGGCCTTGTCACTTACAAATGAATTAGATAGTTAGATGGTAAAGGACGTAATGATGACAGCTTAAAAATAGAAGAGTGGCTGTGTGCATGAAATTCAATTGGGTGACCGATCAATTGGAGTAGAAATTCTTTTTTTTTTTCTTTTCTTCTTTAATTTTGGGTGGAAAAAAGGAGCTACCTTTTCATCTTTCACTCTTATTTGATAGGAGAAGAGAAGGGAGGCCGAATGCTGGGTGAAGAGAGCACAAGTGGGAGATGGAAGTTGCTTTGGAGATTTTCGGTTAGGTGAGTTCTTGAATTCAAATTTTTAAATTTTTATTTATTTTAAATGCTTAAAGTTTGTTGATGTGGGTTGGAAGTGTTGGAGCTATACCTTAGGTAAATTAGTTGATAAATGAAGTTGATATTATACAACTAGCTGTTGGGTTGTGTATAAAATAACAATGTTTGGAGTAAAGTACATGCTGAATGGTTTATGCATGTTGAGGAGTACTAAAATGAGCTTTAAGGCAGTTCATTATGAGTTTCAAAGTGTTGTACAAAAAGTCAGATTTAATGCTGTTCAAATATTAATAATTAAATTTCACCAAAAAAAATATTAATGGTTAAGTATGACTCTTATTTCAGTTAAATTTGAGAAATAATGTTTCAGTTAAACTTTGTTTATTTGTTTCAATTAAACTCTGATTAGTCTTAGATTATTTTATTATTATTTGACCTATGAATTTAGCCTATAAATAGACTCTTTTATAATCTTAGAACATATACCCATTAGATATTAGAACTCATAACACTTTTAGAGAATTTTGTGTTTACGTTTTGAAGGTTCTTTATTTTCGGGTTTTCGGGGTTTAATTTTTATTTCTATCTTTTGTACTCTTCATTCTTTTGTCATTATAGTAAAATTATCTTTGCCTGTGGTTTTTTATCCTCTTTGGAGGGGTTTTCCACGTTAAATTTGTGTGTTCAATTTCTCAATTTCTTCCGCTATTTTTACTTGTTCGTTGCTTAATCGGGTTGATCCCTAACATTAATAATTAAAGTTAAGTAAACAGGTATAAGTTGATAGGATAAAAAGGAAACTTAGTTGCCTAGAAATTAATTGTTGTTGTTTGGAGAGGAGGTAAATTTATTGGGTTGTGGCTGTTACTTTGATGGATAAATGTTGTAATATTGTATTAATGTGATACAAACGAACGAAGTTCATGCTGTCTGAAACCGATCAGCTGAATTAATTCAATTTTTGCAAATTTGAGCCAATGAAGGTTGAAAGTTTGAAGTGGTCGAATGCCCTACCTAAGTGGATTAAATATGTCCAAATTTAATCCGGTCTTTACATTGGGGTCGTGATTGTGATGCTTAAAACAAGACAAGAATTTATGTGTTTGAATATAGAATAATTACTGATAATATTTAAATATTATTATTAACAACTCATAAGCTTAAGTTTATACGAGCATTATGTACTTGAAATGTTAAAATTATATATTTATCTTGCTGACTGTTTTGGGTAAATAGAATGAAATGCTTTACTAGCAACAACTTGATTATATTTAATTGCAAATTTGTTGTTGAGACAACCATGTTGTATGCGAATTATTTGAGCTAAATGTGTCAGATACTACTCAATGTTTGAAATATGGAAGGTCAACTGTCAAGTTATAGTAAAGTTGTTAAGTCTGACTTTTTTTTACCATGTTAATTGTCATCCAATTTAGACAAATTATAATGGAAGTTGCATTATTGAATATTATGTTTAATTTGTCCAAATCTTGTTGTCTGATCAACCTTATACATATTAAAACACAACATTTCTACACATGTTTGAATGCTTTAACATTGGTGATCGAAACAACCACTATAAGTGCAAGTTGGGGCATAAATGCAAAGTGTTTTTTAGCCTAGAAGGCTATTTAAGGACAGTTTAATTGTTGTATTTATGTTGTCCAATTTGTGAGAGCAATGAGGCTGCCCAAATTGGCATTAAGGATGTTGTTTGTTGGTGCAAATTCTGGTTGTCCATATGAGGTTTAATGCTGATAATTTGATGTGTGTAATATAATCAAATTGGTGATTTTAAAGCTGAAAATTTAGTGAATAATGAGGCTGTTTGAATGGTAATGAAATGATGTTTGTCTAGGATATAATTATGCTGTCCAATATGTATAAACAGGGCTGTCCATTTTGTGCATAATAGGGTGGTCCGAATTGGTGTCTTAATGGTTTTGAATGTGTATTTTATGTTGTTCAAATGTTGTAAAATGTCTGTTTTTAATGGTTTTAAATGTTTATTTTTACACTGTCTGAATCTGGTGTATTGTTATGAGTTGAGATGTTTGGGATGTGATTGTCCAAACGTTAAGTTAAAAATAACAAATTAATCTTTTATTAAAATGGTGTTAATGTATTGAAGTTAGGAGTTAGCATAGTAAGCTAATGTTGTCCAAATAACAATGTATCTTGTGTTGCTAAAAATTATGATGTCCTAAGTTAAAATTAAAAGAAGTTAATGGCTATAATTATGTTGTTATGCTACTATTATTTAGAAAAGAATGTAATAGTAATTTTTTTGTTTTAAAATATAAACTAAAGTAGGTTAAATGTCGTAAATTGAACTACTTTAATAATAAAAATTTGATATATTCAAGCGACAATTTGAGAGGAGTTTATGTCTGTAATTTATTGTGTTGTGGTGTTGCGATTAAAATGTATGGTTTTGTGATTGATATAATAAAGGTTGACGTTAATGTGTGAATTGAGTCTTTAATTTCTAAATAAAATGTTAATTTAGAAATGAAATTTGAATGTTGCTAATGATGAGTTTGATGTTGTATTAAATAAACGATTTAAGGTGCTTCATTTGGAAATTGTATTGAATTGCTGCCCAAACCTAGAACAAATCCATGTGTGTTTGATAAGGGTATTAAACAAATATTGTCATCTTAATTGATGTTCGGAATAACTCATGTGCATGCGAAGGTGAAAGCATGCTTACTAAGTAGTAACGTGTAGTTAAAGAAAGAAATGAGTGTATGAATGAATGTTTACTAGTATAAGTATAATGATATGTTTATGTAATTCGAATGGAAGTGAGGAAGAATCATTATTAGTTTTGGGCACTTAGCATGTTTAGGTTTAATGTATATAGCGTAGTAACTTTAAGTACTAAGTATGTGGTAGATATATATATGTAGATATACATCTTATACTCAGGATAGAATTGGTTATTCTAATAATACATGCTTAAGTTAGGGAAATACCACTAAGTACTTTTCTTAGAGTATGGTTCATTTTTCTCCGTGCATAAGTTAGATTTACTTCAAGATTTTTTCAAACTTTAACCTCAACATCCCATCTACAATCCCTCTCTCACCAATGTTTGGTTGTTTCTCCCTTAGTTATTATCAACATATACCTAGTAGGTTAGGTTTTACATTATTAAATAATATTATATTTAGACTTTGATTTTCATAATCTAGTTTTAATATATACATATAAATATATGGTTGATTGGTTGTATGTTATTAGTGGCATATATAAACGAAACTTGTATTTACTTAAGTATGTTTAGGGAATATATATTCATTTTATTTTTTTTTTAGTCACAATAATTTTATAATTTATTTGCAAATTATTCATAGTTACTTCAGTAAAAATCGTGACACTGTAGTTGGGACCTGATGATCAGGTTGAGCAAAGGGTGTTACAGGACAATTACAGTCTTTGTTTGGATGGGTGTGCTTTGACAGATAGTGTGGTTCACTTCCTATTGATAGGAACATTCTAGCTGATTTATGACATCTGCTGGGAGGAGTTTTAATTATGGATATTGGGGAGAAAAGGAGTTTGTTCTAATTTTATTATGATATAGATCTAAAATGGATACTCGATGGTACGCCATTGGTTTTTAATAGACACCTCATTATCTTTCACCATTTCGAAGCAAGAGAAGACCCTTCGTAGGTTCCCATTTTATTTTCGAGGTTTTAGGTTCTAGTTCACAATTTACCGATAGGACTTATGTCAAAAGGAATGGCACGCTAGTTTGGGAAATTTATTGGTCAATTTATTGAGAATGATACGACATTGGTGACAAAGGACTTAAAGAGTTTTATGCGAATTAGCGTAAAATTAAATGTTCGACTCTTATTGAAGAGGAAGAAATGAATCACATTGCATCATAGCCGATCATTCATGTTACTTTTCGATATGAGAAAATTACATTATTTTGTTTCTTATGTGTAAAGCTTCGGCATGAGGAAGGATTTTGCCCAATACAGCTAACATTGGGGTCAAAGGAAGTGGTATTAGGGTGGAACAACTTTTTGAAAGCTCTGCCAAGAAGGGTGTTAACGATGGTAAGCAGATGGTGACGTGATGATAGCATAGGTGGTAAATCAATAGGGATGGATTTTGATGGACATAAACCTGGCTTCGATTTGGTTATAGAAATACGTCATACTTTCATAGTTTTGCTAGTTATCGAAAAATAAAAATACTATAAGGAAGCTGCGCAATAAGAATGGAGAATAGATAACTGGAGATAAGGAAATAACTAAGGTAGCTACAAATTACTTTAAGGAACTGTTTGCATCTTCTTTTATGAGTAACTATGAGTGTAACAACCCGCTTGACGAAGCCTCTATATCTGATTACTGTTTGGCATATAATTGGTAAAATAAGGGTAGATAAGAGTAAGTACATGTTTGTTATGGTTAAGTATAAAGTTATGATTATTACGCCAATTGGGGAACTCTTAGCTTTGGCGAGATCTGTGGTTTGGCAAACTCTTTTGTTAAGTATATGCCACCTAGATGTTTTGGCGAACTAGTCAAGTTCGCAGTTGATTAGATTTGTTTATTATTTTAGTAAGGTAATCAATTAGTTAAGTTGAGATTTAGTTGGAATGGAACTAAGCTATTGTAAATAAAAATACTTAAATTATGATAAGTGCATTTAATCACGAGAATCAAGAGTGTTAGTGGAATTATCTGATTCTTCCACTAAACTTTGTCTCTATGCTTAAGTATGTAAGAATAGCAGTGACTTCTCTGAAAATCTTTGCATCTTCATTATTTTTTTCTTTCTTCTTGATTTTCTTTAAACTCTTTGAAAACTTCAACCCAGAAAACCTCTCTGAAGCTGGCTTTATTGTATTCAACTAACTTGTACATTTGTAATAACTCATTGGTAATTACTTATGAACCTTAGGTTATCCTTAGAGTTATTTACATGTTTTTAGTTCTGCATGCATAAATATTAAAATGGTGTGTAAGGAAGGAAACTTCCTAATTTTGGATTTAGTGTTAATGATTCTTGCATGCATTTTTAGATTTGATAGATCAGTGATCTAATATGTTTAATTATCCTCATTTTTAAGCTTAAGAAACTACTGAAGGTCTGAGTGATAAAGACAAAGGACTTACTTTATAGACTTTGCTATAATTTTTGGTGAGTTCGTTCTTATTTCCATGTGTTGTGGCCTTCTTTATTTTATAGTTTTATAAGGTAAGTATTCTTTCTTAGTAAAGGATGAAAAGTGAATGTGTGTGAATAATGATTGTCTAGGGTCGCTAATCTGAGTTCAATATGTCTGTGATATGAAGTGCGAGTCATTTTTCATGTTTAAGCCACTACCAACTACTTCTGATATGAATAAATGATATGATGTAAACTGATATGTGGAGATGAAGATGAGAAGATATGTTTGTGTAACCTTCGATAAGGCAGATATATTGCAAACCGGATTGACAGAACACAATAAAACATGCTATACTGAATGAAAATGATTTGAGGAGTTATGGTGAATAATATATATGAATGAGATCGTATGTTTTGTATCTGAATCTGAAATCTGGGTATGTGGTTGACATGAAAATGTAATATCCTGAAAATTTTTATAGTAAGATTGTAATGGCCCCTAAATCTTGGTATTTCTGCAATTTATTTAGGTAGGTTTGTATAACTTGAATGAGTATGTAAATATGACAATTTAAATATTGTATCGTATTTTACATGATGTTTGAATTGAATATATGAAATGTATGAATGTTAAAATGAAAGAAATAATTCATGTTCTGAAACTACTTGAAAGGGACAAAATCTGTTTGAATATTGGGTTCCAGATGGATATAGGTGATTTCCCAAATGAAAGAGTTCCTGCATATGTTGCAGAAATAGATAACCCAGACGGTTAATCTGACAAAAGCCTTCTCGAGAATATAAAGTGGATAGGATTCGTTCCTGATTCACTATAATACCTCAAAGTGGATAGGATTTGTTCCTGATTCACTACGGTAATTTAAAGTGAATAGGATTTATTCCTGATTCACTACGGTAACTTAATGCGGATAGGATTTGACCTAAAAAGGTAATCCTGATTCGCTACAGTTACATGAGATATGACTCGAGAGAGTGCTTGATGATTAAACGTCCTAAGGGTTATTTCTGAATATGAATTGATGGAATATGGAAATGTATGCTTTGAGTGTACTATTGAAAAATCCATCGGAACTCCAATAATTCAACGGATAGAATATTTGATATGATTCGAGAATTATAATATGAAAAGAATGTTACATGAAACATGAAAATGAATACTAAATGATATAAATTAACTGAAATTATTCTAAAAATCTCGGTAATGCCTCGTATCCTATCCCGATCTCGGGTGCAGGTATGGGGTGTTACATTTATTGGTATCAAAGCTAAGGTTTAGTCGGTTCTCAAACCAATCATAGTATATATGAAGTCTAGAAATACATGTCATTATATAACTTGTGATAACATGATATCTTACAACTCTGATAAGGTTTGTATCACTATAACTCAAGCTTTATAATTATTATGTGTTTAATTTAATATGTATGTGTGGTAAGTATTTTAAGGTAAGTATTTAATGAACTGATAAAATTTGTGATTGGGTATTAAAATTGAGATTGATACTGAACTGAATTATGGAATACTGAATATTGTTTTGAATATTGAATTGAATTGTGAAGTTACTGAATATTGTTATATGTACTGCATTGAACTGTGAAATTACTGAAGTAATGAATTATTGCAATACTGTGAAACTGATTGAAATAAGGAATTATAATTGATACTGATCTGAGATGGAAATTGTACTGAAAAGTGAATTAAATACCCTATTAACTAGTCGGACTGAGTCAGATATAATTGGTATGCCATAGGATTTGGAAGTGTTCACGCACTGAGTGCCATACTGGTGTGTTTGGTTGGAATCCGCATATCCGCCAAAGCCCGAGTCTTGTTAATAGGGGTAAATATGAATATTAAGTTAAATTGAAATAAGAATTAAATTCCCTATTAACTCGTCGGGCTAGTCGGATATAATTGGCATGCCATAGGATTGGAAGAGTACGGGATTTATCGGTTTTACCGATTAGGCACTTTATGTGCCGTATTTTAGGCACTTATGTACTGGTTACTGTTACCGCTACTGCTATTGTTATCGATTCGACACTTTGTGTGTCGAATATTGTTACTGTTACTGTTACCGATTCGACACTTTGTGTGTCGAATATTGTTACTGTTACCGTTATCGATTCAACACTTTGTGTGTTGAATACTGTTACCGTTACTATTACTGTTACTGATTACTGTTCTGGTACTATGTACCGTTTTAGGCACAATGTGCCATACTGGTGTGTTTGGGTTGGAATCCGTGTATTCGTCAAAGTCCGAATTGTTAATAGGGTGAATAACTGAAATGAGAAAATTAAATAAATTTGATTGATCGTATTATTAAAAAAAATATATGAGAAAGAAATTATGAGTTGAATTCTCAATTGAATTGAAATGTGAGATTTGGAGCTTGAACTTAAGGTTCATGAATTTGTTAAAATATCGAATTATTGATATTGAAATCAGTTGAATAAATGAAATGAGAAAATTAAATGAATTTAATCGATTGAACTATTGAAAGTATGAAAAAGTGGAATTATGAATTGAAATGTGAATTGAAATTGAGATATGAGATTGAAAGCTTGAACCAAAGGTTCATGAATTGATTAAAGATAATATAGATGATATGCGATTTCCCTTTGATGGAATACTATTGTTGAGATATGAAATTAAATATAAATTAACACATATGACTTATAATGTTACATGTTTGATGTCTATTATTTATTGTATTTTTATAATTTGAATTATGATAATACCACTGAGTATAGACATACCCAGCATACGGTTGTATTATTATAATTCAAATTATTTATTATTAAATGTTAAATGTTAAATTATGTGTATGGTAAGTGAAGTATGAGGTAAGTGTTATTGTTGAATTGAATGGAAATTGAATTGAGTGATGGAAAAATATTAGTATTGAATTGTATATTGATGAGAAAGTGAAATTAAATTGAGTTATGAATGAATTGAAAGTGAAACTGGAATTGGGTAGTGATATATGAAGTATATGATAAGAATTATTAGTAAATTATGAATGACTAGTGAATTTTGAAATATATTACATGTATTAAAGATAGAGAATACGTAAATATACAGATTATTGGTACAATGATTAAATTGTAAAGTATTTAAATGTATGAAATTCAATTTTAATGCTCAAGTAGACAGAATTTAGAACTACTAGAATATTAGTGACATGTCATTAAGGAACTCTAGTGCGTTCTTTGATTATTAGCACATTAGTGCTCTCTGTTTAGCACATCTGTGCTATCTGTATAACACTTTAGTGCTCTCTGTTTAATAGTGCATAATAATGCACCTCTATATCAGTCCCGTATATTTTAAGTGTTCTGTTTAGTCTAGTGGGCCTCTATTAAAAAGGTAAACAATTTTCATTACAAGGTAAAGGATTATCTTTGAGTAAAAATATTGATTACAATGAAATAAAACTTGTAAAAATACGAATAAATGTTTTATAGTACTTAAGAATGATAAATGCTATGTTATATGAGTAAATACATGAAAATTAAATTATGAGGCTTTACGATTTCTACCCCCTTACTAGTATAGTTATATGCAATGAAATTTATGAGATTTATATTGATTAAGTTTAAAACTGTGAAAGCAAAAATGTTCAAGAGTTGAGCAATTGATAATGCAGTCAAAACTGAGAATGTGTTAATAAGTGAAGATGGGTTCTAAATAGAGGTACTAGATTTTTTTCTGAAAAATACTTGGGATATACAGTATCACTGCTAAAGAAAGAAGTTATTTATAGGAAAATTGATTTATTCAGATATAGTATTTACAGAATGGTTAACTAAAAATTTCTTCTGAATTAGTTTCTTGAGTGAACTAAATGATATGAAATTATTGATGACTATACTAGTCAATGGATTGGTGAATAAATAGCAAAAATATTTGAATATAGCTATTATATATGGGTATATTACGGTAGATTTTTGGGATTTTATATGGATGTCTTATATGTACTGATATTTTTAGAGGTATATACAACTGTTCATGTTTGGATGTTATAACCATTATATGGAAAGATTGAATAAATATGCTAACAGACAAAAATTTTCGCAAGTCTGATTGATTCACAAGTGATATTACTCTATCTCTCTTTGGTTTTCCAAGCCAATATATGTGATAGAACACTTAATATTAAGATTCATATGATATTATCTTCTAATTTCTGTTGGTGGAAGTTCTAAAAGGCAAATGTGAAATATTGAATTAAAAATAAATTGTGAAATGAAAGGATAGAGAATGAATATAAATGATAATGATGATGATGATAAACTAGGTAAATATGTGCAGAAAGAAACTATAGAATTATAAAAATAATGAAGTTCATGATCAAAAGAAAACAAAGAAATTTCGAGGACGAAATTTATTTTAAGGGGGAGAGAAATGTAATATCCCGAAAATTTTTACAGTAAGATTGTAATGACCCCTAAATCTTGGTATTTCTGCAATTTAGTCAGGTAGGTTCGTATAACTTGAATGAGCATGTAAATATGACAATTTAAATATTGTATCATATTTTATATGATGTTTGAATTGAATATATGAAATGTATGGATGTTAAAATGAAAAAAATAATACATGTTCTGAAACTACTTGAAAGGGATAAAATCTGTTTGAATATTGGGTTCCGGATGGATATAGGTGATTTCCCAAATGAAAGAGTTCCTGCATATGTTGCAGAAATAGATAACCCGAACGGTTAATCTGACAAAAGCCTTCTCGAGAATATAAAGTGGATAGGATTCGTTCCTGATTCACTATAATACCTCAAAGTGGATAGGATTTGTTCCTGATTCACTACAGTAATTTAAAGTGAATAGGATTTATTCCTGATTCACTACGGTAACTTAATGCGGATAGGATTTGACCTGAAAAGTTAATCCTGATTCACTACAGTTACATGAGATATGACTCGAGAGAGTGCTTGATGATTAAACATCCTAAGGGTTATTTCTGAATATGAATTGATGGAATATGGAAATGTAGGCTTTGAGTGTACTATTGAAAAATCCATCGGAACTCCAATAATTCAACGGATAGAATATTTGATATGATTAGAGAATTATAATATGAAAAGAATGTTACATGAAACATGAAAATGAATACTAAATGATATAAATTAACTGAAATTATTCTGAAAATCTCGGTAATGCCTCGTACCTTATCCCGGTCTCAGGTACAGGTATGGGGTGTTACAGAAAATGAATTGTGTGAGTTATGTTGAGTTAGCGTATAGTATTTGCATATGTGATATGCCATTGACATACTGAGTTTATTTGTGTTCTATATACGCTATTGGGCGTACTTTATGTTAATGTATGATTTTTTTTTTTAGGTTCAATTGTGCTGTTAGCATTCTTACTTAAGATATCTTTGGAACTCACTAAGTTCTTATGAATTTACTCTATAACCTTTTCCTTCTTAGGCTTGCTGTTTGAAGGAAGACTTATTTGAAGGATTACGCCAGATTGTTGCTACTATAGTGATATGACTACTTTATTTTGTATTATGCATGATTTGTGGTGGTGACATCTAAATGTATTTTTTTAGAATGACATGTATAAAGAAGATTTGAGGATTAGGCTATATTTTTAATGAAATCTCTATGAAGTTTCATGGATTGGATTTAAAGTATTATGCTTTATTTGAAGACAATATCATACTTAAACTTATATGCCACATGGCTTATACGTTATTACTTTTAATCTGTTAATGGTTTAATTCAAACACTAAAGATTTACAAAGCTTTCACCAGAACTGGTTTTGAATTTAAGATGATTTCTAAGTAGTAACATGTTATACTTGGATCTTTCTAAAGGATCGGGTTTGGCTTGTTACAAATTGGTATAAGAGTCAAGGTTGAGCCGGTTCTCAAAAAATTAAAGGCTATGTCACACCCTATCATGCATAGTATGTCTCTAGCTTAGCCCTTATTGTTTGAATTAAATTAAATTTTCTGTAACACCCTTTAACCCCAACCCGTTGGCGGAATAGGGTTACGAGGCATTACCAGAATTAAACACTAATAAACGAAAAAAATCGAGTCATAAATCTGTAATTCAATTTAAAATTTCTCAAATTTCATCTTTAAGTTCCTAATATGGACCTACGAGGCCCAAAATATGTTTAAGAAGTGATTTGGGACTAAACCAGGAACTTTGGAAACTTTTCCTTGAAAATAGGGGCACACGCCCGTGTGGCTTGGGACATGCCCGTGTGGCCTACCCGTGGGGCTCCCATGGCCGTGGTGCCAGCCCGTGGGCAGATCTGACTTGCTCACACGACCGTGGAACTAGCCTATGGGCAATTCTGACTTTGCCACACGGCCTAGGCACACGCCCATGTGACTTGGCCGTGTGAAAACCTAATTTTTCACCATTTTAAAGCTATTTTCACCTATCAAACACACCTAGTTCATGCCCAAAACGTTGACTTATAAATCTTGATCAAATAACATTCATTTATTCATTTCAAATACTTCTTAAAAGTTACAAATTACCTTACACCCAAAACATAAAATATATTTAAGTGACTAAAACAAAACCTAATACATGCCACATTTCCAAAAGATAGATTCATCACCAGAAATTAAGCTAAGGTCAGGATTGACTCGGATGCTGAACCGAACTTCAACTTTACCTAGCCTGCGCACGGAAACAAACCGTACACTGAGTATTGGAAATACTCAGTGGCGTTACCATAATTCAAATTATAGCAAATATAAAATATCATAAACATGCATAGATAATTAATAAATCATACATATAATTCATATAAAGTTATCATATTTCCATTGTATCATTTTCATTATTTGATTCAATATCTCATCAATAAGATTACAAACTATTCATGAACCTTTGGTTCATCTCTCAATCATATATAAATATCCAATTCACATTTAAATATGAATAATTCATGAACTTTAGTTTTATGCCTTCAATTTCATAGAACAAATTGCATTTCTCATTTCATCTTACACTATCATTTTCTCATTTCATTCAATAATTCAATTTATCAATTTCATTTGATTTTTTCTTTCTCTTCACATATATTTCCCATATTAACATAACTCGGACTTTGGAGGATACACGGATCCAACCAAACACACCAGAGTGGCGGTCAACGCCTCATCAGATAGTTTGAAGTAAATAAGTGACGACCAACATCTCATCGGCTAAGCCGAAGCAAAGTGACGACAAACACCTCATCGAATCTATCCGAAGCAATTATGACACACCAAGTGTCTCATCGGCTCGAGGTCGAAGAATCCCTGAACTTTTCCTATCCTATGGCATGCCAACTATATCCACCCTAACCCGACTAGTTAATAGGGTATCGGAATCACATATTCATATCACTTTCACTTTCAGTTGATCATAATCATTCGAATTCAAATCAACCGCAACAACAATTCAATCACAATTTCAAATTCACCACAAATCATTATACAGTTCAATTTCACACATGTATACAATTATCAATCAAATCCAATTCTTGTTCAATTCAAATATCACTACTTACCTCAATTTCATTTTTCATGCACATATATTGAAATTAAACATTTAATAATAAATAACTTGAATTAAGGTAATACAAACCGATATTTTCTCGAGCTACTCCTCGATCACTTTTTCCTTTCCCTTCACATTCAACGTCTTGGTTTCCTTGTTTGCTACGAAAATTAGCATAATTATAATTAATTAATAACACACATATTTTATAGAAAATAATAACTTTCCATGCAACTTTAACCTAAATCCCAAATTTGTCCTAACTATTTTCATCTTCTTCCTTTTTATAATTCATATTATTTCCTTATTCAATTTCCATCAAAACTTTAATATAACCATCAAATTTTTATCATTTTTTTTATAATTTTGAATTTTTATCAATTTAGTCCCTACACCACAAAACTTATGACCTTGTTTACAATTTAATCCTTTAATCAATTTAAATCAAAATTTCTATTAATTAAACCCCCAATTTCATCATTAGTTCAACATTAACCCTAATTAAAAGTTTATCATCTTTCAATATTTTCACACAAATTCAAAAGTATTCAACTTTAGAACTTCAAAAACATCAAAATCACTAAGAAAGGGACTTAATTGACTTACCAATTTAACTTCCAAGCTTTCAAACCCTAATTTCTCCTTTTTTTTTTCTTTCTTTCCCCAAATTTTCGTAACTTCTCTGCACCTTCTTTTTTTTTTGTTTTATTTTATTTCTTTCATTTACTTAAGTAATAATTAATTATAAAATATCTAATTAATACAAATAAAAATACTACATGTGTATTCATGTACACATGTACACATGTAATAATTCATCACCATACATTTATCATTATCTGAATTAACTGATAAAATATAATAATAATAATAATAATAATAATAATAATAATAATAATAATAAGTAAATATCTTTTACTTAGTTTATAAGTAAATTTATATATTATATACATTTGTACTAATAATTTAAATATACATGTATTTATTTTCTAACTTACACATGTCACTAATTTAGTTTAATTACTAATTTAATCCTTTATCCTTTCTCTATTCTATGATTATGCTTTTATGCTCTATTCAATTTAGTCCTTTCTACTAATTACTTCTAATTAAAAATAAATTCACCTAATTAAAATCTAATTCAACTCACAACTAACTTCGTAAATATACTTTTTATAAATATTTACGAACTCATTTTCCTAAGACGGGAGCCCTAAACTCACTTTTCCGGTGCCCGTGAAATTTAGGTCGTTACATTTCTCCCCCATTAATAAATTTCGTCCTCGAAATTTTCCTGAGAATAGATGGGGGTACTGAGCTCTCATAGTTTCTTCCGGTTCCCAAGTCGTTTCTTCCACCTTATGACTTTTCCATAGAACTTTCACTAGAAGAACCCTTTTATTTCTTAATTCTTTTATTCCTCGTGCTAGAATCTCAACTGGTTCTTCTTCATAAGACAAATCCGATTGAATCTCAATATCTTCAATGGAAATGACATGAGAAGGATCTGATCTATATCTGCGTAGCATTGAAACATGGAAAATATCATGTATCTTCTGTAATTCCGGAGGTAAAGCTAATCGATAAGCAACTGGTCTGATTCTTTCTACAATTTTATACGGCCCAATGTAACGAGGGCTCAATTTACCTTTCCGACCAAATCTCAACACTTTCTTCCATGGAGAAACTTTAAGAGATACTTTATCCCCAACTGAGTACTCAATGTTCCATCGTTTCAAATCAATGTAGGACTTTTGTCTATCAAATGCAGCTTTTAATCTCTCTTGTACTTTCTTAACTATTTCTTCTGTTTCTTGAATCAATTCCGGTCTAATCACTTTTCTTTCATTCAGTTCGGTCTAACACACAGGTGATCTACATCTTCGTCTATACAATGCTTCATACAGAGCCATCTGAATACTTGATTGGAAACTATTATTATACACAAATTCAACTAAAGGTTAATAACGTTCCCAACCTGATTCAAAATCAATGATGCAAGCCCGAAGCATATTTTCTAATATTTGAATTACCCGTTTGGATTGTCCGTCAGTCTGTAGATGAAATGCTATGCTGAAATTAAGCCATGTGCCTAGTGACTCATATAACTGTCTCCAAAATCTTGATGTAAATCAAGGATCTCGATTTGAGATTATAGATATTGGAATACCATGCAATCTAACAATTTCCCGAATATATATCTCAGCCGGTTTCTGAAGTGACCAATCGGTTTTCACTACTACAAAATGCGCTGACTTAGTAAGTCGATCAACTATTACCCAAATAGCATTTTTCTTACTCACTAACATTGGTAAACTCGTAACAAAATCCATAGTGATGCGATCCCATTTCCACTCAGGAATACTTATCGGCTGAAGTAACCCAGTAGGAACCTGATGTTCCGCCTTTACTCGCTGACATGTAAGACATTTACCAATATATTCAACTATATCTCTTTTCATTCCGGGCCACCAATACAAATCTCGTAGATCACGATACATCTTTGTGCCTCCCAGGTGTAAAGCAAATGAACCATTGTGTGCCTCTCGGAGTATTAACTCTTTCAATTCAGATTTAGCAGGAACACAAACTTGATCTCGGTACCTTAAGCATCCATGTGCATCAATGCTGAAATTTTCTACCGTACCAGTCTGTATATCTCTCTTTTCTTCAATAATTTGTCATCTTTCAATTGAGCTGATTTAATCTGGTCGAACATCACTGGTTTAACTCTCAATTCAGCTATCAAACTCTCATCATCACAGATACTGAGCCGTGCAAACATTGCTCTCAAATCAATTGCAGCTTTTCTACTCAAAGCGTCAGCCACTACATTAGCTTTTCCTGGATGATAGTCTATGACACAATCATAATCTTTTAAAAGCTCGATCTGCCGTCTCTGTCGCAAATTCAATTTTTCTTGGGAAAGTAGATATTTCAAACTTTTATGATCCATATAAATATAGCATTTCTCACCGTATAAGTAGTGTCTCCAAATCTTCAAGGCAAAAATCACTACTGCTAGCTCCAAATCATGAGTTGGATAGTTACGCTCATATGGTTTCAACTGATGAGATGCATAAGCTATTACTTTCCCCTCTTGCATCAGTACACAACCCAAACCACTTAATGAAGCATCACTGTATATGATAAAATCTTTCCCCGACTCTGGTAATGTAAGAATTGGTGCCTCTGTTAACATTTGCTTCAACTTTTCAAAACTTTCTTGGCATTGGTTATCCCACACAAATGGTACATTCTTTTGTAGCAGCTTGGTCATCGATAAAGCTATCTTCGAAAATCCATTTACAAATCTTCTATAATACCTAGCTAAACCAAGAAAACTACATACCTCTGATACATTTTTTGGTGGTTTCCACTGTACAATCGCATCAATCTTCTTTGGATCAACTCGAATTCCATCTGCAGATACTACATGACCCGGGAATACAACCTCTGACAACCAAAATTCACATTTGTTGAGCTTTCCATACAATTGTTTTTCCCGTAATATCTGTAGTACAATCCTGAGATGCTGATCATGCTCTGAATCTGACTTCGAATAAACTAGTATATCATCAATAAAAACTACTACAAAATGGTCTAAATAGGGTTAAAAGATACGATTCATGAGATCCATAAAAGTAGCTGGAGCATTTGTCAACCCGAATGGCATTACTAAAAACTCATAATGACCATACCTTGTACGGAAAGCTGTCTCTAAAACGTCACTTCTTTTACTTTCAACTGGTAGTAGCTTGATCTTAAGTCAATCTTCGAAAACACAGAAGCTCCCCTCAACTGATCAAACAAATCATCAATGCGAGGCAGTGGATACTTATTCTTGGTTGTTACTTTATTTAACTGTCGGTAGTCAATACAAAGTCACATCGAGCCATCTTTCTTCTTAATAAATAATACTGGAGCTCCCCACGGTGATATCCTCAGTCGAATAAACCCACGGTCTAATAAGTCTTGCATCTGTATCTTCAGCTCTTTTAACTCTGTAGGTGACATCTGATACAGAGGTATAGAGATTGGTGCTGTGCCCGGATAAACCTCAATAGCGAACTCGACTTCCCTATCTGGCGGTAAACCTGGTAATTCTTCAGGAAATACATCAGAAAACTCACAAACTGTCTGAAATTTACCGCACTGGCTTTCAACTGAATTTGAATTAATAACATATGCCAAATATGCTGAACAACCCTGTTGAAGTAATTTACTAGCCTTTATTGCTGAAACAATTCGTGCTGGCCTACTAGTACGAATACCATTTACTTCAACTCGACCTTCATTCTCTGTCTGAATGCTGAATCTCTTTTTATAATAGTCTAAAATCACTCCATGTTCAGATAACCAATCCATTTCCAGTATTATATCAAAATCCCCAAATGGCATAATCAACAAGTCAATCAGAAAAGTTTTATTCTGTATAATCAACGAGCATCTTGGATAGACCTGATTCACTAACACTGTTTGCACTAACAGACTCGACACCTCAATAACACTCTAGACATTTCAAATTTTAATTTTCTCGACTCAACTAATTTTGAATTAATATAGGAATGCAAAGATCCAGGATCAATTAAAGCATGAACAGGCTCAGAATATAATAGAAATATACCTGTTACCCAATCATGAACATCTCATTCTTAACGAGTTCTGACCACATATGCTCTAGCCAGCACCCTAGCTTCAGACTGCTGGGTCACTATATCATTCCCTCTTCTCATACCTTTTTCTCTAGATATTGATCCACCTCTGCCCGATCCTCTGCTTCTTGTAGTAGAGACCGATCTCTGTGATGTCACAGGTGTAGCACTATCATTTTTTGGGCAATCTTTAATATAATGATCTGTAGATCCACATTTAAAACACCCTCTCGTCAATCTCCAGCATTCACCTCTGTGCTTTTTCCCACAATGTTCACAATCTATATTAACATATCGGGACAGACCTCTTACACTATCGATGGATACTGTAGTTTGTTTCCCCTAACTCTTTTCTCTTTTACCTGATCTAAAATTGGATCTCCATCCACTTCGGGAATCCCTGGATCTTTTAGGTAAAGGATTTGAAATTACAGTTCCCATACATTTCCAAACCAATTTAGAAGTTTCGGACTTTTTGTCAAGTCCTAAGACTTGCTCTACCATCTTGGCCTGCTTAATCAAATCAACAAATTCAGTGATTTGTTGGGATACTAATTGCAGTTTTATTTCATCTCTTAATCCACGTAAGAATGTTTTACAGCTATCAAATTCTGTCAGAATAAACTCGGAGGCATATCTACTAAGTCTCGAAAATTCCCTCTCGTAATCTATAACTGGCATATTACCTTGTTGTAACATTAGAAACTCTTACTTCTTGTCTTCGATATACATTTCTCCGATGTATTTCTTTTGAAACTCTTTCTGAAATGGATTCTAAGTTATTTGATTCTCTGGTAAATGTCGAACTACTGATTCCCACCATAAATAAGCCTCCCCTTACAGTAATGATACAACACATAACAGACTTTCCCCGGGGTGCATTCTAGTTGTTGCAATATTCTCTTGGTCGACTCCATCCAATTTTCAGCTATGGACGGATCAACTCCTTTCAGACCTGAGAATTCTGTGGCACCGTATTTTCTTAGTTCCTCAATTGGGGCCCGTCTAGGAACAGATACAGTTGTAGTAGCAGGTATAGACTCCACTACTCGCTGAAGGGCATCAGCTAATATTTTTACTAATTCAGATTCACTTATACCTTTTTCATCTCTTTTTATATTAGCGGGTTGGTTTCTAACTAGATTTACACTGAGAGTAGCTGACTCTGTTTCGTCTAAATCATACGACTCTTCATCCCCAGTGAACATTTCTTCATTTATATCATCAAGGTGTTCATCAGACATCTTTAATCTATAAAACAAAAACAATTAGATAGGTCAGCATCCAAAAATCCCGACTCAGTTTTGACTTGATAGTGGCATGTACTTCTAAACTCACTTACGAGCTCGATTTAGTCCGAGAATCGGCTAAACCTGATAGCTTTGATACCAATAAAATGTAACACCCCTTAACCCCAACCCGTTGGCAAAACAGGGTTACGAGGCATTACCAGAATTAAACACTAATAAACGAACAAAATCGAGTCATAAATTTGTAATTCAATTTAAAATTTCTCAAATTTCATCTTTAAGTCCCTAAGATGGACCTACGAGGCCCAAAATATGTTTAGGAAATGATTTGGGACTAGACCGGGAACTTTGGAAACTTTTCTTTGAGAATAGGGGCACACGTCCGTGTGGCTTGAGACATGCCCGTACCTACCCGTGGGGCTCCCATGGCTGTGGTGCCAACCCGTGGGCAGATCTGACTTGCTCACACGATTGTGGAACTAGCCTGTGGGCAATTCTGACTTTGCCACACGGCTTGGGCACACGCCCATGTGACTTGGCCGTGTGAAAACCTGATTTTTCACCATTTTAAAGCTATTTTCACCTATCAAACACACCTAGTTCATGCCTAAAACATTGACTTATAAATCTTGGTAAAATAACATTCATTTATTCATTTCAAATACTTCTTAAAAGTTACAAATTACCTTACACACAAAATATAAAATATATTTAAGTGACTAAAACAAAACCTAATACATGCCACATTTCCAAAAGATAGATTCATCACCAGAAATTAAGCTGAGGTCATGATTGACTCGGATGCTGAACTGAACTTCAACTTTACCTAGCCTGCGCACGGAAACAAACCGTACGCTGAGTATTGGAAATACTCAGTGGCATTACCATAATTCAAATTATAGCAAATATAAAATATCATAAACATGCATAGATAATTAATAAATCATACATATAATTCATATAAAGTTATCATATTTCCATTGTATCATTTTCATTATTTGATTCAATATCTCATCAATAAGATTACCAACTATTGATGAACCTTTGGTTCATCTCTCAATCATATATAAATATCCAATTCCCATTTCAAATATGAATAATTCACGAACTTTGGTTTTATGCCTTCAATTTCATAGCACAAATTGCATTTCTCATTTCATCTTACACTATCATTTTCTCATTTCATTCAATAATTCAATTTATCAATTTCATTTGATTTTTTTTCTCTTTACATATATTTCCCCTATTAACATAACTCGGACTTTGGAGGATACACGGATCCAACCAAACACACCAGAGTGGCTGCCAACACCTCATCAGATAGTTTGAAGTAAATAAGTGACGACCAACATCTCATCGGCTAAGCCGAAACAAAGTGGCGACCAACACCTCATCGAATCTATCCGAAGCAATTATGACACACCAAGTGTCTCATCGACTCGAGGTCGAAGAATCCCTGAACTCTTCCTATCCTATGGCATGCCAACTATATCCACCCTAGCCCGACTAGTTAATAGGGTATCGGAATCACATATTCATATCACTTTCACTTTCAGTTGATTATAATCATTCGAATTCAAATCAATCGCAATAACAATTCAATCACAATTTCAAATTCACCACAAATCATTATACAATTCAATTTCACACATGTATACAATTATCAATCAAATCCAATTCTCGTTCAATTCAAATATACTTACCTCAATTTCATTTTTCATGCACATATATTGAAATTAAACATTAAATAATAAATAACTTGAATTAAGGTAATACAAACCGATATTTTCTCGAGCTACTCCTCGATTACTTTTTCCTTTCCCTTTATATTCAACGTCTTGGTTTTCTTGTTTGCTACGAAAATTAGCATAATTATAATTAATTAATAACACACATATTTTATAAAAAATAATAACTTTCCATGCAACTTTAACCTAAATCCCAAATTTATCCTAACTATTCTCATCTTCTTCCTTTTTATAATTCATATTATTTCATTTTTCAATTTCCATCAAAACTTTAATACAACCATCAAATTTTTATCATTTTTCATAATTTTGAATTTCTATCAATTTAGTCTCTACAACACAAAACTTATGACCTTGTTTACAATTTAATCCTTTAATCAATTTAAATCAAAATTTCTATCAATTAAACCCCCAATTTCATCATTAGTTCAACATAAAACCTAATTAAAAGTCTATCATCTTTCAATATTTTAACACAAATTCAAAAGTATTCAACTTTAGAACTTCAAAAACATCAAAATCACTAAGAAAGGGACTTAATTGACTTACCAATTTAACTTTTAAGCTTTCAAACCCTAATTTCTCCTCTCTCTTTTTCTTTTCTTCTTTTTTCCCCAAATTTTCGTAACTTCTCTGCACCTTTTTTTTCTTTTTGTTTTATTTTATTTCTTTCATTTACTTAATTAATAATTAATTATAAAATATCTAATTAATACAAATAAAAATACTACATGTGTATTCATACACACATGTACACATGTAATAATTCATCACCATACATTTGTCATTATCTCAATTAATTGATAAAATATAATAATAATAATAATAATAATAATAATAATAATAATAATAATAATAATAAGTAAATATCTTTTACTTAGTTTATAAGTAAATTTATATATTATATACATTTGTACTAATAATTTAAATACACATGTATTTATTTTCTAACTTACACATGTCACTAATTTATTTTAATTACTAAATTAATCCTTTATCTTTTCTCTATTCTATGATTAAGCTTTTATGCTTTATTAAATTTAGTCCTTTCTACTAATTACTTCTAATTAAAAATAAATTCACCTAATTAAAATCTAATTCAACTCACAACTAACTTCATAAATATATATTTTTTATAAATATTTACGAACTCATTTTCCTAAGACGGAAGCCCTAAACTCACTTTTTCGGTGCCCGTAAAATTTGGGTAGTTACATTTTCTTTTGGAATGATATAAGAAAATGTCAGTCGAATTTAGAGAAGCTACTGGAGAAGAAATAAAGAGTCATATGCCTATTGCTGCTTAGGAGCAGGCCCGTGCAAATAGTATGGGTAATGCTGGGAATGCCTTCAAGAATGTATTTTTCACAATGATGACACATTTTTTTTATCAGTTTATGAGGGATACTAAAGAGCCTCATCTACAATAGCCTCAGCAACCACAGCCTGAAGTGGTTCGTCCAGCACAACCTACTCCACCAGTACCTATTGTGACTTCATCT
Source organism: Gossypium longicalyx (assembly GCA_025698465.1). Taxonomy (NCBI): domain Eukaryota; kingdom Viridiplantae; phylum Streptophyta; class Magnoliopsida; order Malvales; family Malvaceae; genus Gossypium; species Gossypium longicalyx. Next base: position 26,863,703 of record CM047005.1, on the reverse strand, counting down.
AAAGTTGACCCTGTGAAAGAAATTCAAAAAATGGGTGCTAAGGAATTTCTTAACGATAAAAGTGGTGATCCCACTATGGCTGAACAATGATTATTTTGTGTTTGAAAAATGATAAAAGAATTGAAATGTACACCAGAAGACAGTCTCTTGTGTGCCATATCTTTACTAGAAGGAGAAGCTTACCAATGGTGGAAAACATTGGTTAGTGTGACTTTTGAAAAGATCATTAATTGAGACTTCTTTCTGGAAAAGCTTAGAGAAAAGTATGAGAATCAAAGGTATGTTGAGCAAATGAAGAAAGAAATTCTATATCTGAAATAAGAAAGAATGTTTGTGATGGAATATGAACGAGAATTTGTCAAACTTAGTCGTTATACTAAAAATATGTTCCAAAAAAATGTATGATAAGTTTGAGTGAGGGCTAAAAGATGAAATTCGTGCATTAGTACCAGATTTTAAATGTAAAAGTTTAGCAGCTATGACAGCCAAAGCTCATATGGTTAACTATGAAGGATTTATAGACAAGTTGTTTCAATGGCAAGCTTTGGCAGGTCTAAAGTGATAAGAAATGTTACTGTAATCACTGTGGTAGAAATCATGGTGGAGAATGTTGGAGACATTTAGGAGTATGTTTTGGATTGGATCTAAGGATAATATGGTTAAATATTATCTTTCTAATATAGAAGTAAGCACAGATCATTCTGTTTGAGGACCTTAGATGTTTCAGCAAGAGACTAGATTTGAAATGGTAGCAAAGTCTGGTTTACTATAGAGAGCACCAAGGAAAAGTTTTAGTAATCCAAGTTTTAGAGTGTCAGGTCAAGCTTATGTAATGAAAGTAAATGAGGATGCTGATTAGCTAGATGTTATAACTGGTAAATTTTCTTTTCTCGAAAATAGTTTAATACTTTGATAGATCCAGGGGTCCACTCATTCATATTTATGTACTAAGGTTGTATAGGGTTTAAGCCTTGAAGTAGTATATTCTGAAATGAATGTGTTAGTAACTAATCCACTAGGCTAGAGTATTATGATGAATAAAGTAACTAATCCACTAGGCTAGAGTATTATGATGAATAAAGTAACTAATCCACTAGGCTAGAGTATTATGATGAATAAAGTGATAAAGAATTGTCCATTGGTATTTGGTGAGCACACATTTTTGGCAAACTTGTTGTTACTGAGTTTTCATAAATTTGATGCTATTTTGGGGTTGGACTGGCTGACTAGACATAATGCTATGGTTGACTGTCATACTAGAGATGTACGTTTGATAACTGCTGAAGGTAAGGAAGTATTTATGCCTAGTGTACAGACTGGTTTGGCGAATAGGATAATTTCTACTGTATCTGCCAAAAATTTTATTGTTAAGGGTGTGGATACTTATTTAGCATATATTATGGATGAGTCAAGAAGGAGAGTTAGTCAAGTTCCAGTGATAAGAGAATTTCCAGATGTAGAGCTTTCAAGAATGCCACCTGCAAGATATGTAGAGTTTTCAATTGAATTAGAACCAACGCCTATCTCTTGTATTCCTTACAAAATGACATCTTTAGAACTAAAAGAGCTGAAAGCACAGTTGCAAGATCTGTTGGATAAGAGTTTTGTAAGACTAAGAGTGTCACCATAGGGTGTGCCAATTCTGTTTATGAAGAAGAAAGATTGAACAAGGCGTCTATGTTGATTACCGTTAATTGAACAATGTAACAATAAAGAATAATTATCCTTTGCCTAGGATTTAATATTTATTTGATAAGTTATATGGGGTTGCAGTTTTACAGTTTTCTCTAAAATTGATCTAAGACCTGGATATTATCAAGTAAAGATCAAAGGTGATGATGTGTCTAAGATTGCCTTTCGATCGAGGTATGGTAACTATGAAATTTTAATGATGCCTTTTAGATTGACTAATGCGCTTGCAATATTTATGGACTTGATGAATAGAGTATTTCAACCATATCTGGATCAGTTTGTAGTAGTTTTTATTGATAATATATTGGTTTATTCTAACAATGAATTTGATCATGAGGAACATTTAAGAATTGTATTGAGAACTTTGCGTGACAATTAGTTGTATGCTAAGTTTAGTAAATGTGAATTTTAGTTGAGAGAAATACATTTTCTAGGCTATATAATTTATGTTAAGGGTATTAAACTAGATCTTAATAAGGTAAAAGCAATACTTGAGTAGAATCTGCCCAAAAATGTATATGAAGTTTGCAGTTTTTTGGGTCTAGCAGGTTATTACAGAATATTTGTGAAGGGTTTTTCAATGTTAGCAACATCTATTACTCGACTATTGAAAAAGAAAGAAAAGTTTGAGTGGAATGATGAGTGTTAGCAAAGTTTTTTGAAGTTGAAAACAATTTTGACTGAAGCTTCAATTTTAACATAGCCAGATTTTGGTGTAGAGTATACAGATTATACTGACACATCTTTGAATGGGTATGGATGTGTGCTTATGCAGAGGTTATAACTTATGCATCATGTCAGCTTAAACCTCATGAGAAAAGCTATCTAACTCTTGATTTGGAATTGACAACAGTAGTATTGACGTTGAAGATATGGAGACATTATGTGTATGGAGAGAAGTGTTATGTGTTCTTTGATCATGAAAGTTTGAAATATTTAATAACTCAAAAGGATCTAAATTTGCACCAAAAAAGATAGTTGAAACTACTGAAAGATTACGAGTTTATGTTTTTGGACTTTTTTAAAACCCGAAAATAAAAATAAATCATTCAATCATAATGAACATATTGAGTTGTGTCATATTAAATGAATTTTATCAAAATTCTACTTGGGGTAAAATCATCAAAATTTACTGAAGGTATTGTCAAAATTTTACTGGGGTAAAATTGGGGTGAGAAAATTATTTAATATGTAGATAGTAAAGTTTATTTTTGGAAATAGAAAAATTGAATTAGGTTGGATCATATTATAGAGTACTAGGTCAAAAAGGCCCAGTAAGTATTCGTAATTGGACCTGATATGAGAAGACCCAAAATCCCTCATATAACATGAAGGGGGTAGTAACCTTAGTAGAAATACAATAGTGAATCGTTCACCCCTCTCCTACTCTAAGTAGGATGTTTTTCTATTTAAAATGAACCTCTACAACTTTGCAAAAGTTCTACCTTATCTTATTATAAATAGATGACACTGGTAGAGTTATAGACAAAACTTTTAAGAGATTTTTATTTTGTCAAAAAATAGAGAGAATTTATTCTCAACTTATAAACCTATTTTTTAGAATAATAATTTTATTGATTTCTATTAAAGAAGAGAGAATTTTCATTTTCACCCCAAAAGGAAAACTTTTTCCAGTTCTGTGTTTTGACTCAATTGGTTCGATCCTACACTCGAAGGAGTTCGTGATACGAGAATAGTGGAGAAGATCATTTGGTTGAAAGCCAAAAAACATCAAGAATCCGCTTATCCAAAAACACATGTACAAATTTGGTTAAGTTTTATTGCTATAAATATTAATTTTCAAATTTTTAACTTTCCACTGTGCAAGAAAATCGTTTTCAAACTAGATTTTTTCCAACTGTGTTGCATTCTTTTGAAAAAAGGCAGACCGACTCTTGTGGATTTTTGCACTAAAACTAGACATGAGTAATGCTTATGATAGGGTGAAATGGGCTCTTTTGGAAAAAATGATGCTGAAACTAGGCTTTGTAATGCTTGGACATCATTGGTGATGAGGTGTGTAATGTCAGTATCATATTTGGTTTTTTTTAATGGTTATCAGGCTTTGTAATTTGTGTAGAAAGACTTTCTAATTTGCTAATTTTGACCAAATAAGACGTGTCCTTAAAGGTGTGCGGGTGGGACGGAGTGGAATATGGCTAACTCATTTATTTTTTTTTTTGTCGATGATGACATTCTTTTTGGAGAAACCAATGTAGAGGGAGCTAATGTAATGAGAGCGAGTGTTGCAAAGTATGAATGGGTTTCGAATTAATTAATCAATTTTGAGAAATCCCTTATTTACTTTAGTAATAATGTATCTTTGGAGACAAATGAGCGGATTGGGAATGTTTTAGGAGTACTCATATCAAATAATCCAGAAATATATCTTGGTTTGCCAACAATGGTAGGGCGACCAAAAAAGGAGTCATTCAGTAATCTTAATGAGAGATTTATCAAACGAACTGAGAATTGGAGTGTTCGTTAGTTATCTTTGGAAGGAAAGGAGGTATTTATCAAATCCATTTTGCAAGCAATTCTAATTTATGCCATGTAATGTTTTATTTTGCCTGTTATGTTATGCTGTGAATTGAATAGTATAGTTAGTAGATTTTGGTGGCATAATTGTAGAATGAATAAATATCTTTATTGGTGCCAGTAGAAGATGGTTTGTCAACCTAAATCGCTATAAGGGTTAGGTTTTCGAGATTTTGCCAAATTTAATGTGAACTTTTTAACAAAGCAAGGTTGGCGTTTGTTATCAAATCCTAATTGTTTATTGACGCAAGTTATGAAAGCTAAATATTATCCAATAGGTGATTTTATGCGTTCAAGACTAGGGTCTTAGGCTTCGTATACCCGGAGAAGTTTTTGGAGTGCACGTGGGTTATTGGAATAAGGTACTGGTTGGAGAGTTGGTAATGGTACTACGATTAATATCTGAAATGATTCTTGGTTGTTGGGACCTGGTCTAGGAAGAGTGGTTGTTCAGAACATAAATACAAACTTTATGAATGTTCTAGATCTAATAGATACGACAACTACTACTTGAAAATCTAATGTCTTGAGTGTTGAAAAAAAATCCAGTTTGAAAACTATTTTCTTGCACAACGAAAAATTAAAATTTTGAAAACTAATTTAGACTGAAATCGTACCTATGTTTCTAGATAAACGGATTCTTAATGTTTTCAGGCTTTCAACCAAACGAACTTCTTCACTATTCTCGTACCACGAACCGCTTTGAGTTTGAGCTCGAACTAATTGGACCAAAACACAAAACTAGAATTTTTTTTTTCCTTTTTAGGGGTGAAAACAAAAATTCCATCTTCTTTAATAGAAATCAACGGAATTTTTATTCTGGAAAAATATATTTAATAGTTGAGAATAAATTTTCTCTATTTTTTGGCAGAACTGCAATCTTTTGTTGTGTTAATAGCTCCACCAGTGTCATCTATTTATAGGAATAGAAAGTAAAACCCTTGTTGAGTTGTAGTGATTTATTTCAAATAGAAAAACTTTCTACTTAGAATGGAAGTATGGTGGACGACAAACCCTAATATTCCTACTAGGGTTGTCGCCCCCTTTATGTTATATGAGGGGATTTTGAGCCTCTTTAATATCGAGTCCAATTACGAGTACTTCTCAGACTTTTCCATTCAATATTTTGTAATTTGATTCAACTCGATTCTATTTTTCTATTTCCCAAAATAAACTTCAATATATATATTAAATAATTTTCTCATCCCAATTTTACCCCCGATAAAACTATGATAATTTTACCCCTAGTAAAATTTTGAGAAAATATGTTTAATATTTCATTACTCAACATGTTCATTATGACCAAATGATTTATTTTCGTTTTCGGCCTTTAAAACAACTCAAAAATATAAACTCATTCTTTCGATAATTTTTGAGTAATCCATAAAAATTTACAAATTAATCATTTCTCATTTTCAATTTCATTTCCATTTCCATTTTCATTTTGAAAAAATCACATCTATTTCCAGATGATTCTATTTTTCCATTTCAGAGGAAATCATAATCATTTTTGAATGTTTTCTATTTTCCTATTTCTATTCATTTTTATTTTGATTCAAACACCCAATTCATTTCTAATTTCAAAGAACTATCGAAGAGACTGATTGGATATATACAATTAGAGCTTAAATAATTTATAATTAAGTTCTAACTTTTCACCTATTAATTATAAAATAATTTAGTTACAAAATCATTCCACTATAGTATCATGATTGAGCTTTTTCTAAGGACATACCATTGCAAAAGCATCTACTCAATGCTCGTCCAATGGTATTGTCATAAGTGTGTTACCCTCATAAGAAATCATTAATCTCTTTGGGATAATATTCACTCTGCAAATATGATCCTATTTTATCTCATGGTAACCATTAAATCTTTTTTAATGAAAAGTCAATTATTATCAAATAGTAATCAAGTCATTCGGCACAAAGACGAACGACTCGTGGTTATGTTTACTTTTTATCAATCATGTAATGCCAATGAGAGAATATCATTTACCCATATCTCGGGTTATGAATTTCACTATTGCAAATGACGCTACATACTGTAGAAGTAGTACACCTAGCAAGCCAACTTCCAGTTTCTTATCTATTTGAACTCAGATTTTTACTTATATTAAAGTGTACGAGTTACGCATAAATAGTTTGTCATCCAATTAGGATTTAAGTATGTCACACTATGAATGTCACAAGTGAATAAATTTATAAACAAATTTAGGATCTATTCATTTTGGGTCTAGTCTGATGTATTATTAGTCCAATCAATCACATTTATGTTTTTATCTTTTGAGAGTCATTCACTTCGATGCCTAAGACAAAACATCTCTTCAATTGGACTAGATAGACAATATATTCGTCTTTCAACCGGTTTGCTCATTTTCAATTAGACTATAGAAATGTTTAGGTTTGTTTAGATCCGACCATATAATACAGCTTAATATTAGTTAGATTAGACAATAAGTTAGCAACATTTTCTTCCATTTTACTTTGTGTACCAAAAAAATTTCAGGACAATATACAAAATATTAATATAATTATGAATAATTTTATCAATCAATCTATTCGACATTTCAATTGTATTTAGATGAAAATACTATGCTTAAGGTACTAAATCTAACATTGATATCACTATTTAATGAAAGATTGAAGCAAATCCTGGCAATTCTGCTCTTTAGCAGTGCCCATCATGATGAGATGGTATGGCAAGGGGACAACAAAGGTGTCTATTCTGCTAAAGGCGGATACAAATGGCTTTTGGCAGAGGATTCAACTTCTTCGAAGTAACGATCCAACTATTCATGCCCCTATGATACAAGCTTTCTATACTAACTATAGGACTTAAACATGGCGAGAAAAATTAAGATAACAATATGGAGAATTGCTAATAACTATCTGCCTACGCTACTTAATTTACAGACGCAAAGGATTGCTGCTCATAATTCTTGCCCTGTTTGTCGATCTGCTGCGAAGTCAGTGGACCACTTGTTCCGTGAGTGCCCCTTTACTCGGTAAGTCCTGCATGGGTTGGACACGGATTTTTCCGCCACCAGCAGTGAACGCAATTGGAAAGCATGGTTAGCTAATATATTTGTTAATAGCAGTCAAGCTAAATGCAAACTAATAGCAATTTCTTTTTGGGCATTATGGTTCAACCGAAACATATTTATCAAGAGGGAGCAGGTCAAAATGCCTTTGGGATCATAGCTTTCATTAAGGCATTACCGAAAATGACAATTTGGAAGAAGTTTCAACTACTATGCAAACCCCAGTGGATAGGAAATGGGAACCGCCAATAGGGGCAGTTATGAAATTAAATTTTGACGCAGCATTTCATCAACACACTAACATTTCAATTTCTGGAATTATAGCAAGAAATACGGAAGGGCAAATAATGGCTGCATGTACACACCTGAATGAGAATGTGATGGATTCCACAGTGGCGGAGGCACCTGCTTGTCTACAATCCCTAATCTTTGCGGAAGATTTGGGTTTTCAAAGGATTATGGTGGAAGGGGATACCTTGACTGCCATGAAAAAAAAAAAAAAAGGCATCAGTGGAAGATAAATCTTGTATTAGTGCTTTAATCGAAGAAATTAGAGCAAGATCCCGGCGGTTTGAAAGCATAAGTTTCAGATTTGTACCTCGAAAAGCAAACAACACTGCTCATATATTGGCTGAGGAAGGGAAGTATCATGCTTGCTCTATGTACTGGATTGAAGAAGCTCCGGAGAGAGTGGAAAGAGAGGCAGATAAGGACCGATGGTGATTGAACAGGAATGACTGAAGGATTGATGACTTTTGGACTCCGACTTTATCAGATCAAGAAGGAATGCTCTCGTTTTATTCTATGATTTCATGCCTTTCATCTGGAAGGAAGAGGGGAGGTAATTGCTGATAAGAGATTAGGAGGAAGAGGGGTATTAATTGTTTTTTTATTTTATTTTTCTGTTTATTGTTATTCTTTCTATTTGGCTTTTGCTTTACCGGAGAGACTGTTTTAATGCATGGCAGACGGTTGGTCTGCTGGTGTTTTGTCTTTTCTCACCCCTCTTTAAACAATTTGTTATATGGAATCAATTTTGAATAATTATATTCGCATTTCATAGGTGGATTTAGAATCTTTTCTTGCAAAAATTGTTTTATTATTTCCACGCCACGATGGGCCTTGTTTTCAGCATTTTTTGTTGTGTGGGCAAAATATGTGCCCAAATCTGCAAATGAAAAGATCCAATTTGTATCCACCCACTAATTTCTTCATGCCATGCTCTTTTCTACTTCCATTTTTAATTTTAAATTGACCCAATATTAAACTTCACATTCCAATATCTCATAAACTTCACCAATCATTTGATTCAATGTTTAAAATCTTTTAAAACAACAACAACAAAAATAAAAAAAGGGTTAATGCAAGTCTCAAATTTGCTAGTAGAAGAAAGTAACCATAGACTCCTTATGGTCTCTCAAAACAATGAGGTTTTAGTTTAAGTTTCAGCATCAAATCAAAACTTGTAAAATCCTAGCAGGCCTCATGAGTTTGTTGATGGATTAAACCATGATCACATATGGTTTTAAACATTAAAAAAAAAAATTTGATTGAGATTAGCAACGTCTCCTACTAACTCATTATTCAACCATTATTTTTTATCCTAATTTTTTTATTTTCCTACCAACTAAAACAAAAATAAAACCTTTCAATTTAGGCTTAAACCCTTTTAAAGTTTACTTATATAAGAATCAAATCTTTCAAAATACTCATATAAATAGCTGCCCGTTTTAAAAGTATTGAAATAAAGATCAAATATTTCAAAATGGTCAAATAAGGGCTAGACCTTTCTAAAAACGCTTAAATAAGAGCTAAATCTTTCTAAAAGTGCTTCAATAAGGGCTTCTCAAATGTCATATATATTATGTTTTAAATTATGTTCTGACGACTTTTTTTTTATTTAAGAATTATGTGTTTTATTCTAAATACGTTAATCTTTACCTAAATTTTTTTCTACAAAATAGATTAAAGTAGGTTAATGTAAAAATTAAACTCTTATTTAACTATTTTAAAAAAAATTAATTGAGCATTTGTCCTCAAAGTTTATATAATTTATGAAAGAGAGGAGAGGAAGAAATGAAGAAAACATGAACTGTTTGACATAAGAAAAAGTAAAAAAAAAAACAAAAAAACAGAAAACCAGAAGGCGTTGTCGTTTAGTGGGTAGTTTTGTCAGCAGCGTAGAAAAAGGTTTAATACGTAATGGGCACGCGGCACCCTATTCTGGACAACGCCAGTAACTGCTCTTGTAGCAATATATAAAAAACCACAATCTGTCTGTTCACACAGTCGGCTACTACAGTACTCAATACATGCATGCATTCCTATTTTCTTACTTTGGAGATTTCACTACGTCATGTTTAGATACATTGTTACCACAAATCTTTATTAACATCATTTCATTTTCATTAAGTGGTTAGATTCTACGTTTTCGGCGTTGACATCATTTATCAATGCTTCAAGTGAAGGACTTTTTTTTTCCTTTTTTAAATTAACAATTTTTATTATTTTACTAAAATGGGTGAAAGAAAAAACCAACACTTTGAAAATAAATTACAGCTTTTTTATAAAAAAATAGAAAATTCTTTTTAATTTAGTTATTCAAAAGAAGTTATTTTAAAATAAATACAGAAATATTTCGTTTTAGTGTAAGAATATGTCAAATAGAAAATTTATTAAGAAAACAAATAGGAAAATAGGATAAATTTGAGAAAAACCATTATGGTGATTTCTCTTTTTACAAAGTGAAAAAATTAATTTAAATATTAAATAGTATAATAATAAATTTAACTTTAAATATTTATTTTTTAATTAAAATTAGTTATTAATATTTTAAAAAGTGTTAAATTATTTTTTAAAAACTAAAATATTATTTGAGTTCTTTTTAAGAAAAAAATTAATGGTCAAATAGTTAAAAAAAAGAGAACTATTTATAAAATGACAAACATTTTGGGCATTTTTATATTCATGTTTTTATTTAAAAATTGGGGCAAGCTTTGGCCGACTTTTGTAAACTTGTCAGTTTTTTCCATTAAAAACACCATGAGACTTAAAGTCAAAGTTTGTGTATATTTACATTTATAGAATAAGAAAGAGTGAATTGAAAATTATCTCAATTTTGTCTCTAATTTTAAGTAAAGCTCGAAAATCAGTGCATTTTAAAATTTAGATGGACCTTAAAATTAACAAAACAAAACAATAATTTTTATAATATCTAAATAAATAATTGGAAGTGAATCCAAGAGATTATGGATTTGACTAATAATGGGGGTGTTTCACTAATGTCAAATCCATGCAGGCAATAAACTTTGTGCCATCTCATAAAAAGTAGTTGAGGCTGTTAGGATTTACAGTATTTGAATCGTGACCCACATGTGGAATTGGCAATAGAGTGGCAGTGGCACAGCTCAGTAATAATTTTAGAGTACAGTTGTGTGTAATTGAATTAAAAATATTATACCTATTAGCCTATATGACCAGGTGCCTTTTGATGAATACAGAGAATGAATGCATAATTCATGTTTTGGCGTTGTTAGGAATTTTCTTTTTATTAATTTATGAATCAAATGGCTTATTTAAAACAGATTGGATTTGACTTTCATGAAGAATCTAATATATAATATGGACATAAATTCGGAATTATATATTTAATCCAGTAAAGATGCCATCTAATGTAAATTAGAGTCTGACAGTGATAATTAAAGGCAGAGTTGTTTTCCAGAAGCAGAAGCAGCAGGGATAGTTCTGAGCTCCCTTTTTGTGACACTTCAATAATATTTTCACCACTTGAGAAGCGAACTAAAGTACAGGCTAACTAGTCAGTAATAACCCATGTCTGAAAACGGTACATAAAGACAAAAAGGACTAGTGGGATAATATCAACTTCAACCCCCAAAAATATAAAATGAATCAGTGTGTACAAATGAGATGAAGTACAATAAATGGGAATGGATCCCTCAGCACGTAATTGCTCACCAACACACTGGACCTAACTTAACAACTGGTTTGCACCACATCATCTTAGCAGGCTTCAGCACCGGCAGCACTGCTCACACACTCGATACCTATCCAACCACGTATCCCTGTTCCCTGTGCTGTCTTTCTTTTAATTCTCTCTTTTTGAGTCGCATTTATCCACACTTCTTGCCCACATATGGGTGACGTTGGTTAAAGGGGAGCCATCATTCAACTGGACTGCCCTAACATGTCTTTCTTCCACCATGTATAAGAAACGGTTTTATGCCTTTTCTCTCACTTCAATCTTTTCAGTTTGTTTTAGGGTTATTTAATGATAGCTTTAGCATTTTAATAAACAAATAGCATTAATGGTAAATTATACCATTACTCATTAAATATGAGTAGATTTTTATTTTAGTCATTAAATTATTTGAAAGTTTCTATTTAAGTCACTAAACTATTCAAAAGTTTTTATTTAAGTTATTGGGCCGTTAAGTTTTTTTTTAAAGTTTCGCCAATAAGCTTTAAGCGACAATTCAACGATTGGTACAGTGGATCAATACCAATCGATGAGTAGAAGAACGTATCTTAGATCTAAGTTAATCTAACAGTCAGTGTCAGAGATCGGAGAAAAAAATTATTTGAATTTTAGTTTACAGAAAGTTATTTCATGAAAAAAATTAAATTGTAGAAAAAAAAATGAGAAAGAGAGCTTTTAATTGGTGCAAATAGTCCAAACAGAGAAATCCATATAACATCGATTTTAACAGCCTTGTGGCACCCCACACCCAACCTGGTTATTGAATTTGAGTGCTTAATGTCACATTAAGTTGCTAGAGCAACTCAAGTCTTCTCGAATTTAGTGGCACACATGGACATGATTAATAAATGCCAAATGATGTCGTTTTTCTCTTAAGCTCCCATATTAATATCATGGTTCATTTTCAGTTTCACACATTAATGAATTGATGCACTGTAATGGTATATGCATCTCGATTTCAAGCATTATAACATGTATTCACTATGTTTTTCAATTTGACCATTTTATTCACTACCAATCACAAATACATTCCTTAATAATGATTCAATTCCAAAGTGCAACTATCAACTTACCATAGACCAAATAGCCAATATCAATTTCCATACCTCTAGTCTTTATTATTTGATTTCGTACTCATAGGTGAATATGTGGACCATTATGTTCACAACCCTCCTCCCCAAGGCTTTGGAGCTAACGTTAGTTCCCACGAACACCCAGTGCTACGGGGAAATTCTTCAATAAAATGCACCCAGTGCTCATCGGTATATCCAAAGTAATGAGTGCTCAACACTCATTGGAATGTATGAAGTAATATGCACCTAGCACTCATCAGTACATTCGAAGTAATGTGTGCCCAGCACTCATAAGAACGTCCGAAATAATATGTGCCCAATGCTGATCAGTATAAATCGGAGTAATGTGTAAATGATACATTCATACTTCTCAATCATACTAATACTATTTAGATATGGTTGTTACTCATATACTTTTTAATTATAGCATCCAGATTTGTTGCTAATTGCCGGTTCTTGTCTTCCTATTTATCCTTGATGTTTCAATCTTGTATCTAACTAATCGTGATGATTTGTGATAAATTTTAATAAATTTATATTTGACAGTTCTTGAAGACTAACTATTATCACGATGAAGGCAAGTGTACCTATCGAACAGTAGTATAGTTTTAGCAAGACGGAGATGTCGAACCCAAAGGAACTAAAAGTACTAGTATTAACTTTTTTCTTATTATCTAGCCTAAAAATAAAGGGTTTGTTTTATCTAAACTAATTAACTAACAAAGAATTCACGGAAAGAAAATTAGGGAAAATACTTTTGGAAAATTCGATTGATTAAGACAATACCCAAGGAAAAATCCACCTAAACTTCACTTGTTATTTGACTCTGAATTAGACGATTTATTCACTTGACTTGATCCGTAGAAATCCCGAAGTTATATTATTATCTCTCTCGAGACTAACAATGTCTAACCCTAGGTTGATTAATTGAAATCTCTTTCTAATTAAAACCCCTAGTGTTGCATTAACTCGACCTATGGATTCCCTTATTAGGTTTGACCCTAATCTTGCAGATTTATGTCGTCCTATGTCTAGGATTGCATGCAACTCCGCTTAATTATGCTAGATTTACTCTTAGATAGGGACTTTTGCTCCTTTGAATAAGCACATCAATACTTGGATTATTATCCTGAAATATTAAAACAAGGATTAAGAACACATAATTAAGAACAAATCAAGTATTTATCATATAATTCAGAAAATAATAACAAAATCCATCTTAGGTTTCATTCCCCTTAGGTATTTAGGGGATTTAGTTCATAATTATAAAAGACAACATCTCAAAAGAATATTGAATACAAAACATAAAGAAAACCCAAAACTCTTAAAGGGAAATTGAAGGGAGATCTTCAGTCTTAAAGGAGGATCCGGCTTTTGAGATGGATCAATTGGCTTCCTTCAAATAAATTCCTATTTCTCACTCTATGTGTCCCCATTCACCCTCCTTTCTGGTGTTTAAATAGGCTTTAGAATGCCTTATAACCCTCAAGAGTGGCCGTTTCTGAATAAAACTCAACTTGGGCTCGACAGGGACACGCTCGTGTGATGCGCCCGTGTTCAATTGCTCCAAATCGTGTTAGAGTCTGTTGAATAGACATGGCCGTGTGGTCTACCCGTGTAAGTCATGCTCAATTCTGCTAGAAGGGCACGGGCGTGTGGTCTACCTATGTGAGGGAGTCCAGGTCATGTTAATTTCCCACGTTGGCCCATTTTCTACGTTTTCGGCTCGTTTCTCGCTCTTTTTACTCTCCTATGCTCACCTAGGTATAAAACATGAAATTAAAGGATTAGGAGCATTAAATTCACCAATTTTAAGGAGAATTTATCCATAAATTTGCTAAACATGGGATAAAAATATGTATAAATTACAGTTTATCAAATACCCCCACACTTAAGCGTTTTCTTGTCCTTAAGCAAAATCCTCAACTCACGATCAAAATCAATTCTTCTCAACTTATAATTCTTATTAATGATATCTCAAAATAATCCATAAGTAATCATACATTGAGAATTCAACTAAAAGAACATCAAAGTTTCAAATATTCCAAGTTTCGTATTTTATCACGAAAACATAGGTGTCTCCCCTTATCTAGGCACTTACCATTGATTCAAAATATCACAGAGTTTCACATCCTCACTAGAGATTCACTCAAATCACTCGAGGTGTTTTAAGGAAAACAAGTTAAAACACTCAATAGTCAATATGAAAAGTTATTACCATAGGCTTACATGAAAATCAAATCTCCACCACTATGTATTGAGATGATACATCAATCAAAAGGTCTTTAAAGGGTTGTAACGTGGCTTTAGTTAGGGGTGTGGTCACAAGCTAAAAGAAAAGGTTAGAATTGAGATTGAATTGAAAAATTACCTAACTAGAAAAACAACTAAGCATCAATTGAATACATGTAAGCTTCTTATCAGAATATGGACTTAAACACTTAAGCTGAAAAATAAATAATTACTACTAAGATAAAATTTAGCTAAGCAATTTATTCAAATCAAATCTCGACAAAAACATGGATCAAAATAATTTAGGGGATTTCAACAATAATGGGTATTGGGTTAATATGGAGGGTAAATCAATGAATGGGTTATTAGTCTCAAGAGGGTTTACTAAGGGTTAATTATGAATGTAGGTTTTTATGGAGTGAGTGGGTTAAACCTAAGCGCCTTTATCATCTTGACATATCAAATAAAATGGTGTGGTCTTGGCATGCATAATCAAGCAAGTTCTAGAATAACAAATCAAGATTGATGCACTCAAAGCAACAATAAAAGTGAGCATGAAAGAAATAATAGATGCTCTTAAAGGCTCAAGATCTCATAAGAATTATGGCTTTTTGATGTTTAAATCTTGTGAATTTTAACTCGAGATATTACCTAAACTTGGGGAAACAACCCTAAAAAAATTGATAATTCTCAAAAGTCAACTTATCATGCTTGATTATCTAATTCCTTAAAGTTTAAACAATCAGTGGATGAATGCCTATGTTTTAATTCAAGACATATCAATAAAAATCATAAATTAATCAAAATTCATTCTAATAATGATATGAGAAGATCACATGAGAATAAGACAAAATTTAGGGATTTTTCTGATAAAGATATAAACAGCCCCCCCACACTTAAGATGTACATTATCCTCAATTTACAATGATAGATATACTGAAAAGTATAAAATCATAAGATAGGGAGGGAGGTGAAACTTTATGAATGATGAATGGATTCCTTAAATTGGAATTATGGAGAATAATCGGCCAATGTAATGATGAGATTGGAGGAGGATACTCCGGTGGTGGTAGAGGTTTGGTTCCACAACCACAGTGTCCAGCAAAGAGGTTATCGTGGTGGTTGAGTAGGACATGGCAGTCGTGGAGAACCTTTTCCAATAGAGTTGCAAGTTCCTAAGTGACGGTGAGCTTTGGAGATCTTTATAACTGTGATAAAATCAAGAACTCTTTAGGAAATATAAGGAAGCATAATTACTCATAATGAAACAGCCGAAACTATAAATTATTCAATAAAAATTATAAAGCCTAAAAAAATAAAATAGTATTAAAGGAAAATAAATTAAAAGTACTCTAATAAGATAAATAAAGATAAAAGTGAAAATAAAAATAAAAATAATAAGTAAAAAGTCTTTAAACATCGTCACCACCGGATGGTTCACGAGGTGGTGGCGGCGATGAGATGTGAAGGTGCTGACAAATCTGATGTAGAGTAGCATCAATGTGATCAAAGCGCTAAAAACACTACTTCTTAAATCGAGTAAGGCGCTCAGAGATGTCAGAGTATGAAGCCGTTGCATGAATTGGACGATGGATGGGTAGTGGCTGAGACGGTGGGTCCTCATGACGCGGAGGGACATCATCAGTAATATCCTCTAGGTCCTCCTCCTTTGGCGGACTGGACCAGACGGTACTGGGGAGGGTCGGTTCCATGTCGTTTCTCGATTATTCTCATATGCAGCATATTCGAGATGCCTTGTGGGGACATCTGGCCGTGAGAGTGAGGGAGGATATTGTGCCGCTGTGTTAAGGAGGCCGAAGTACCGCTCCAGGCGAGTCACATAAGGGCCGATGGATATGACTCCTTTCCTATGCCACTCCGTTTGATGGCAAATGGCGAGGGCAATGAAATAGGCAAGGTTGAAACGTGCCTGTTCGCCATACTCTATAAAAAGTAGGCATCATGAGTGTTGACGACGCCGATGCTCTCTCGCTGCTCTGTTAGAGTGTGGCCAAGATGGCGTGTAAGTACCTCAGGGATGGGGCGAGGGCCAATGCCTTAGAGCGGCTGGGGTCATAGGTGATCGAGTTAGGGACTAAATCACTCCAACATATTGAAGGAGAATAGTGGATATGGCGATGGAGGGTGTCAAGTCCGTTGTCGTCCATGAACTCCTCCGTGTACAGCCCTAGTGCAATTTTGAACTCTGATACACTCAACCGGTGCACTAAGCCACCGAGACAGAACTGAACCGTTTCAGGATCATCAAACTCTGTCATAACTGTTTGAAAGTGAAAAGTCGAACAGAGTTCTAGTGTGAGCTCGAGGTACGTCGGCTCGATGATCTCGAAGAAGAGCCCTCACGGGTCAGTCATTAGGAGGGCCCAAACTACGTCAGTCATTTGGATTCGCTAAAGTGCAGCCCAATCAATGCAGCGGCCTACACCTAAGGGTCGGGCCCGAAGAATCTGAAACAGTTCTTCTTGGAGTCCCATGGAAAACTAGAGAAACGGGTGGCGCACTTCATCTGATGTGCTTACTGATGTGGCTCCGGATCCCTTCCATTTTTTTAAAGCAGGGACTGCGGTCTTCTTACCACGTGAAGTTGACATGGTATACCTGCAATGAAATGTCAAAGTTAAAACAATACTCCCCAAGAATAACATGGGGATGTATGCAAGTATGTTAAAACTTAAATAATAATACTTCATAGGGCTTACGTACTAGATGAAAAATACACTAAAATAAGCAAATCAGATATATCAAGTCATTATTATGAATAGGACTACGAGAATAATGCTAACTAAAATATCTAGTGAATGAATGCAAATGGGGATGATAATATGAAATATGGTGTGAGTAAGCATGAAATTCATGGAAACAAGAAAAAATTAGATAAATGTAGCATAATGCATTGACTAAAATGGAAAATTTCTAACAAAGATTACAAGCATTACTATCATTAGAACCATTAAAATAGTCAAATAAAACAATAAAAATCATAAAATTTGAAAAAGAAATGAAGAGAATAGAGAGAAAAGAGTAAACAAACGCAAGAAGGAGGAGCTTGGGTTGTCGAGGGTGGTGCTGTGGTCGGTGCACGGACGTGTGAGGGAGGGCGTGTAAAAGGGTTTCAGTGGCAAGGGTTTGATATTTGGGGAAGGGGATGATGAATAGTAGGGGTTTATATAGATTTTGGGGCACATAGTCGTGGGGCACGCCCGTGTGCCCTAATTTTAGCCCATGTTTATCGTGATTTTCAAATTTGAATGCGTCTGAAATTTGGCCAACGCCCGTGCTCTGGAGGGTGTCTTTTTGTTAAATACCAGTGGCTCTAGACGGCATGATGATGGTCATGCCTCAGTTGGGGGGTTAATTTGGAATGCTGTAGGGATTTGGATGTTGGGGTTTGTGATCAACATTAGAGTGATGAACAACCTTGAAGCCGAGCTATGGGGTATACAGAAAGGGTTATTACTAGGAAAGGAAATACTATTTTGGCCTTTGATAGTAAAGCTCGATGCAGCGGTGGTTGTTCATTTTCTTAAGTCTACGATTATTGATTCTCATCCTTGTTACACCTTGGTTAAAGATTGCTTGGAACTCATCAAGGGAGATTGGATTATGAAAATTAGACATATTTTTCGCAAAGGAAATATGTGTGTAGATTGGTTAGCGAACATGGCTCATGATGCCCCACATGGTGTTAATATATTTGACGTTTCCCCTCAATAGGTTTGAGTATTGATGGTGGAAGATATGCTTGGCTTTGGCATGCTAAGACCATAGTTAACGCCTATTTTTTTTTCTTTTCTTGTTCTTATGTAGCAAAAAAAGAAAAAGAAAAAAAGAAGAAGAAGTAAAAGAACAAAA
This sequence comes from Gossypium longicalyx, assembly GCA_025698465.1. Lineage (NCBI taxonomy): Eukaryota > Viridiplantae > Streptophyta > Magnoliopsida > Malvales > Malvaceae > Gossypium > Gossypium longicalyx. Next base: position 26,845,255 of record CM047005.1, on the reverse strand, counting down.
AAAGAGAGCAAAATACAATGAATAAATTTTATTGATCAATGGAGATGTTTATAATGTTTCTTTAAAGTCTGTATTTATAGATGTAATATATATAAATGAAATAAAATTATACTTTTAATGACTATTAGAGTTTAAAAGTACATCAAACTTATCTTGATCTTGATGGACATCCACTTAATAATAAGGGTAAACTACCAAAATAGTCACTTTTGTTTGCTTCAGGTTACATTTTAGTTACTTATGTTTGAAATGTTACGTTTTAGTCACTTACGTTATCATGTTGTAAAATTTTAGTCACTAAGCCATTAATTGCCATCAATGGTCTAACGATAAGCTGATGTGGCATGTTAAATCATCATTTCAAACAAAAATTTTAGGTTAGATTCTACAATTGGTCCCTATAGTTTTTTATTTCGAGCAATTTAATTTTTTTCTTTTACGTTCTTTTAACTTTTTTTTATTTCCATCCTCTTCTGCTTCTCCCTTTATTTTCCTTTCTTCTTCATTTCTTTTAACGTAGTCTTTCTATACAAACATGAACCTTAAGCTATTTCTCATTGCGACATTAGGAGTACGTCATCGCGAAGTGACCCATGTATTCTAACAATGTTCAATCGGTACCTATTCAAACATCCCAAACATACAACCTATACAAAATTGTTGGTATTAAGACCCTAATCCAACCATTTACCCATACAAACATGTTTAGGATAAAGATCCTAAGCCATTAATAACTTTTCTGTACATAAACATTAACTAGTTTATTATATTTACAACATTATAGCTTAGAATGATCATATGTAATCTTGAACAACGTAAGCCTAGGTACATTTCTTTAACCAAAAGAAGAGAACTATACAAACTATATTGATTTGATGGATACAAACTAAATGCTAACTTCACTATTTTGGGGCTTCAGAGGTACCTGAACCTGCACATAGACTAAACAAACCATATGCTGAGCTATAAGGTTCAGTGGTACTTTCATGATTCAAGATAACAAAAACATTATAAATGGTCATATTTAACACAATTTCATAATCTAGTCAAGTCATAGTCTATCAAACCAAATAATTCACATCTTTGATACAAATCAATAAATGAATATGAAAATTAACCAATTAATTCATCAATATTCGCATGACAAATGAACTATGCATACCATTTGACAAATACCATTACTTATACCTTATAGCCAGCATCTTCAACTATATACTCATATATCTCTATATTCAAGTTACATTATGGCATTCATGTTCCATAGTACTCATATCATTCACCTTGTTTTCTTACCATTTTATCCCATTTCTGGAGTCTATCGACTTGTAGCACCTTTGACTCGACCCGTTCGTTAGGTCTGGGTACTTGCTGATACAAGGACCCAAATAACTTAACGACTACATTAATTTACTATAATTAACTTACTTAAAATATTAAGTTGCATATCAAATTATAGCAAGAGTTATAATTCTTTTAAAATACGGCCTCACAGACTTCGTAGTATTTACAACACTAAAACATAAAATAAAGATTGTTACATTTGACTCAAACCCTGAGGCGTGGCCTCTAAGGGAGCCCCTCTATACACATGAGTGACACCTACACCCTTTCTACAAATTGCCGATGTCTGGCTTGGTCCCTCCACTCAATCCTTGAGTTAAACCTTTTTCCTGCAAATAAACAGTAATTTCATAAGTTCAAATGAACTTAGTGAGATTCTACAAGACAACACTATAGAAAAATTTCAGAGTCTTTAATAGAAAAAGTTTTCAACTCTCTGTTCATCCTTGGCATTCCGCAGATTCCACCTACGTGGTTAATTCCTTCCTTTTATCCTGCAGCTTACAACTGGCGGACATAAACATGTTCTTTATGATAATGGTTTCCTATGGTACAGGCCTAATTTTTGCCTCATCCTAGTTTCCTTTACTCCTTATGAAGCTTAACTCTCCCAATTATTAACACACTTAGATATAAAGTTCATTGCCTACCACTGGTTGTCTTCCATTTCTTTTCCTGGATTTCGAACTACCGCCCATGGTAGTCCTTGGTGAACTCTTCTCCTCTCAGCCTTATGCGGCATATTTGACATTATTTAGTCCTCGTTAAACATTCTTTCTATCTATAGATTTTTGATAACCTCTACCAGTCAGATCGTTGAGCATTCATTAGCTTTGAATGAACCTTGCAAAATTACACTCCTCTGACTGTCTTTTTACCTACATCCTTAGACGTCTTTACTCGTATTTCTTGTCTTTGTAATTTGGCAGACCTTGAGGCTATCCTTTTCACCCATGTTCTCAGACACGTCACACTCGTTTGTTATTGTTACTCTCTGGGTGAGTCATACTTTGATATCTCTTTCCTTGGCCTGTCATCTTCCTAGCCCAACATTTTTGACAAACTTTACCTAACACCATTGCCTAGCTTTGGACTTACCCAATATAAACCCATTTTTAACGTCCTAACAGACTATATTGGTTACTATAGCCGAGCTATGGTTTTACACCTGTAATCCCCACGTTTAATATCCTGACGAACTACCCCATGTTTACTATCCTAGTGGACTATCTTGGTTGCCATAGCCAAGCTATGGTCTTACTCATTAAACCTCTTTTGAGGTGTCGCCCCTAAGACTTACTGCCATACGTTGATCGCTATCGTAATGCTTCTTTATGGAACCTATAAACCATTGTCACGATATCCCCCCGAAGGACCAATCGATAACCATTGTCATAGTTTTATTCCAATAAGCCAATCGATGTCATTCCATCTCACATCTAATCTTGATGCTCGAACACTGCAATGTCCCCTTTGTAAGACCCAGAGCTTCGCACATCATGATTTGCACCTAGAAACACCTAATTGCAAAATTTAATGGAAATTCCATTTCCCAATCTATCCACCCATTCCTCTAATTTCGCCAAATTTTCCTAACTCCCTCTACCCTGTCAAAATAAATTACCTCCGTACTCCGCGTATAATATAATCATATATTACATACAATTCAATGAGCTAGTGGTTATCACCTACGATTCATGGTTGTAAACATATGCATGTATAACTTACTTAACCTCTATATTTATACACAACCATGGTTTAAAACACAACTCAAAGCAGCCATGAATGTGGTGTAAGAAAACAACACATCATCAACAACCACCCAAAAGTCAAACGTAGAGACTCACCTTTCTTCCTCTATCTTGACAAGTTAGCTTGTTTCGATGCTAGAGCCTCCTTCATCCTGACAGCTAAGCATGACAACCATCTATCGATTAAACTAAAGGTGTTCAAACCTTAAAAACCCATAATCCAAAATTATACAGAAGCTTTTAATAGTTCTTACTCTACTTCTTTCTTTAATCCACGAGTATAGAGAGCTAATGAGGCTTACCAGTTTCTCAATTTTTCTACTACTAAACTTCAATTCACACGAAGGCTACAACATGCTGAGCTTCATCTACATACTCTTCTTCTTCAGAGCAAGTGAAGGAGAAGAAGCCATAGAGAAAGAAAACTGGTAAAATTAGAGTTGAGAAGGATTTTGTTTCACACACACCTATATGTATTCCATTGGCATGGTCTGTATAGAACAATAGAACCACTCAATCCTAATCATTCTATCTCCCACTATGGAACCAATTGGTTCCAATCTAACTAAACCAGAATTGAAATCCAACCATTCTCAACCAGCCACTTAAGTTTCTAAATATCTCAATAGAGCTCGCAAAGTTCTATTTTTATACAAATAGCTCTCTAACTCTTCTTTAAATTTGGGTTCTTAGGAGAATCAGGTATGACATGACTCATTCAGACTCAACTTGGCCCCCAGGGCTTATTTCTATTTGATTTGCACAATAAGTTACATGCTTTCTTTATCACAATTCAAATATCAACCTATTTCATTCCATAAAATCATATAAATTCAATTCGGTATCATTTTTCAAGCTTACTATTTATAACCCTTATTAACCAAACTCAGATTTCAAGATGGATACATGGATTAGTCAATCTGCCTGTCAATCTGGCGCCGTAGTGCATCTACGGTTGAATTGAAAGAAATAGACTGACACATCATCGGGCAAGCTGAAACAATGACATTGTCACATGAGGTGCATCATTGGATGAACCGAAGCGATCATACTAGACATAAGTGCATCATCGGATAAATTAAAGCAAATGTACTACCACACGTAGTGCATCATTGGCTAAATAGAAGTATAAATCGGTACAGTTAATCGGGTAACTAATTTTCCATATTCATTATATAGTTCAATTAACATTCTATCAATCTCAATTCATTGTTAATTTATCATTTCATCAAGTAAGATAACATATCTTAATTTAATTTCATACTAATACCATAAATTGTAACAGTTCGTTTATAGTCAAATCAGAACATTGGTTTCGGGACCACAAATTTGAGGTTGAAATATTTATTTTATTATTATTTGAATTTCTATGGCATGATAGTATGATTGTGTGAAAATTTCGTTAAGAAATTTTAGCATTTGAATGCTTAATTTGATAAAAAGGACTAAATCGTGTAAAGTATAAAACTTGAGTTCTATTAGCTAAAGGTGTCTAATAGCTATAGAACCTTAAAGTGGAAGTCCTTATATGGTAAATAGCCATTAATTAGATAGTGAATGATATTGGCTTGGCATTATTGAAATTTTGATTATGTTTTAAGGATAATTAAGTAATTAGTAAATAAATGGTTAATTCAAATAAAAGAAAAACAAGTCTTCATCTTTAAGCATCATCTTCAACCAAAAATTAAAGATAAAAAGAAGCCATGGTAGCTTAACATTCGGCCAACCCTTTTTTGTCCATATGTAAGTGATTTTTATCCCGTTTTTAATGATTTATATGTTTTTGAGATCGTTGTAACCTAATCTAGCTATCCCAGTGACTAATTTGCAAAACTGTTAAAGGTTTAGGGTTTTTCCATTGATGAATGTATATGTATTTTGATGTTTGATGATAGAAAATGTATGCTTGTTGTTAGATAATCAACATTTGTAAAGTGATTTTTCGTAAAATTGTCAATTAGGGATTAAATTGACAAATATGGAAATTTTGTGGTAGAAATGTGAAATAAATGAAAAATATGGGCTGCTATAGAAATAAAAGAAATTTTGCTAGCATGGGTAGGGACCTAATTGCATGAATTTGTATTTTTATGAGCTAATGACTAAATTGTAAATAAATTGAAATATTAGGGGAAAAAGTGTAATGTTGCCATAATGTAATTTTTTAGGCTAAATTGAATAGATTAATAATTAAATAAGCTAAATTTGATTACATGTAGATCAAGAAAAGCGAAGTTCTGATTTAGATCGAGGGAAAAAGAAACTTTTGGACTAGTCGATACATTTCGTCGTTTTTGCGGTCGAGGTAAGTTCGTTTGTTAATAAGCATTAATATAATTGTGTTTTAAGCACTTTATTATTGAATTCATTGTGAATATGACCTTACGGATATGTTCGAAGAACATTCGACAATGTGAAATCCCTGTTGAACCTTAGGAATAGATTAGAATACAAATGACATGTCATTAAGGGTTATGTGATTTGAGTTCTGGTCCGTACGTCCTACTGGTGGCTGAGTTATCCAACATGTGTTGCAGATTCTCGTCAGCTTGTGTGAGTAGCACTGTGTAGCTACGTCATGACCGTCAGCTTGTGTGAGCAGACCCGTTGATAGCTTGAGAGTGAGCATTATATGAGATATGAGATTGAGATAGCTTCAACTATGTATTGGACTTAGGGTGCTAGATTCCTGAGTATCCAATAGTATTCCAATTGGTTCAACGGGTATATCGAAGATATGAAATGGTGTGAAATAGATACGTATCAGTACATGTATGTACGGAAACTATATAAGTATTGAACCTATGAAAGTTGTGAGTTCATGATTATATATGTGATTGAATATATGTTAACCTTATGATTTAATGATTTTGTTGTATATTATGATCATACTATTTGATTGGTGAATGAATGGTAAGCTTTACTTATTAACTATACGAGCTTATTAAGTTTTATAGCTTACTTTGTTTATTTTTTTGTGTTTTATAGTGAATACCAAAGCTAGCTCGGATTGGGAATCGTCAGAGATCTCATCATACTATCAAGCTTTCACTTTGGTACTTTTGAACTTATGTATTTGGTTATATGGCTTGTATAGGAGTTATGGTCATTTTGGTATATGTTAGTAATGGATTTAGCCATTTGAATTGGTTTGTAAATGATGAATGATTTGTTATGTGTATAGCCATGTGATTTAGCTTATTTTGGCATGTTTGGTGATGTATGTATATATGTGAAAAAGGCTTTTTGATATGTTCTTTATAATTGACATTTATATGCTTGTTGTGAATTGGTATTTAGAGTGTCAAATGGTTGAGTTTGAGATTTATATATTTGTGGTTTTAGGAAAAGTGATGCATTGTTGAAAGTGACCATATTGATGATTTGAGAATGTGAATTTTGGTATGAAATTGAATGGCTTATTGTGATGCTTGTGTATCTTGTGATTAATGGTATTGATTTAGCATGAATTAGGCTTGATTGAGATTGGTTGAATTGCCTATTTATGCAATGTTATATGTCATTTGGTTTGTGTAGGTGATTGAAAGTTTGAGTGAGAAAGATGGCTTGGTAAATATCTTATTTTTGTCCACATAGGCAGAGACACGGACGTGTGTCTCAACCGTGTGTGACACACGACCAGGTGACACGGCCGTGTGTCCCCTAGTGTTTAATTAGAAATCAAGTCAGTATGCTCCACATGGCCCAACACAAGGGCATGTCACTTGGCCGTGTGACATAAGTCAGTATACCCTACAGGTTTGGCACGGCCTAGCACACGGCCTGGCACACGGGTGTGTGAGGCCATTTGAAAGGGTACACAGGCTAGTCACATGGGCGTATGGTTGGTCGCGTGACCCAAGTCAGGGTACACAGGGTCAGACACGGGTTAGAACACAGCTATGTGATCCCATTTTGAATGTCCACATGGCCTGTGACACGGGTGTGTCTTTGGCCGTGTAAGACACATGGCCGGGCCATACGGGCATGTGAGAGTATGTTGAAAAATTTTCTACGTAACAACCCGATTTTGGGCCTAGTCAGAACAGTGGTTTCAGAACCACTATTCCGGGGCCAGAGAAATTATTTTTAATATTATTTTGGTGTTATAACATGATTTTATAAGTGCATGAAAAATTTGGTGAATTAATTTTAGTGTTTGAGAGCTTAATTAAGAAAAAGGACTAAATCGCATAAAGGGAAAAAGTTTTGTTTTTCTAGCTAAATGTGTTAAATAGATAGAGAATCAAAATTTAGGGTCTTTAAAGATCAAATGGACCCTTAAAAATAGGATGGCCGACCATAGGGGACAAGAAAGGTTGAAAAGTCAAAATTTGGTGAAGTTAGGTGATAAAATTGAATAAAATAAAAGAAATATGAAAAGTTGTCATCTTTTTCATTCCTTCTTCTTCTTCCACCAAAAATGGAAGCAAACAAGGGAGTTTTAAGAGCCTAAAATTTCAGCCACTTAGTTCTTTTGCAAGTAAGTGATTTTGATGACTTTTCTTGATGATTTTTACACTTTTGGGACCCTTGTAGCTTGATCTAGCTAATGAGGGGATTATTTTACAAAATGGTTGAAGTCTAGGGTTTTTCCATGAGAGAATTTATATTTTTTACTGAATTTTTATGAAAGAAAAGGAGTCATGGTTGTGTAATAAACAACATTTGTGAAAGAAGTTTGCATGAAAACACCTAAAAATAGCTATTTTGTAAAGTTGTAAAATAAGTTGTAAATGTTTGAAATAATTGAAATTGTGAGTTGCTATAGTTATAAAAATAATTCATCTAGGCTTGGTAAAGGAGGAAATTCGATAAAAATCGATTTATGAGCCTAAGGGCAAAATCGTAATTTTTGTAAAGTCTAAGGGCAAAACGATCATTTTTCCAAATTGTGAACTATAGAATTTTTTAATTAATGTAATGATTAAATGAGTGAATTTCATCATGTTAGATCAAGAAAATCGAGATTTGGGCTTAAATCGGAAAGTACGAGGTTATGGACTAGAATAGAGTAATTAGCCGAAATTGCATTCGAGGTAAGTCTGTGTGACTAATTAAGCATGTTATCCATGTTATTGTTAATATAATTGAAATCTATCTTGCTTTGGTTATATTGAATTATATGTTGATGATATTGAGTATGATGAAAGCGATGCCAAACGTTAATAACATTCATGTGAAGATAGAATACATTAGAAATTTGATGGAATATGATATTCCATAGAAACGAGTAAGTTGTATGTTAATAATGCAACTATATTGTTATGATGTGTGATTGAATTGATATTGCATAAATTATTTTGATTGTGAATATGAATATGCATGTTGAGAAATTAATGTAATAAAGACTCCCGGTTGAACATTAGGAATAGATTTGGATATTCATGCCATGACATTGGGTGATATGTGGACTAGTGTAAGACATGTTTGGGACATGCATCAGCCACATTATGAGAGTCAGTGTAAGACATGTCTGAGACATGCATCCGTATTGAGATGAAAGCTAGTGTAAGACATGTCTGGGACATGCATCAGCCTCGAGATATACAAGCTAGTGTAAGACCTGTCTGGGACATGGCATCAGCTTATTATGTGTCAGTGTAAGACCTATCTGGAACATGTCATCGACACCGATAGATGAGAGCTAGTGTAAGACACATGCAGGACACAACATCGGCCTCGATATATATGAAAGTCGATGTAAGACACATGCGGGACATGGCATCGACTTTGATGTGCTAGCCAGTGTAAGACCCTGTCTGGGACATGGTGTCAGTATCTTATTCCATGTTTGGGGCTATTGAATATCCTATAGTATTCCAAATGGTTCAACGAGAGATTTATGGTATATATATATCGAAATGAGAGAACTTATGACCATGTGGTGAGTGGTACAGGTACTTACATGAAGATGAGATGTGAATTCAATTCATGTTGTATGATTAATAAGGAATGAATACGAGTAAGTATATGAGCATGTTGAGTAACACAAGTATGTATGCCAAACTCATGAGAAATGATTTCAGTTTATGATGTACATTTGGTGAGGATGTAAATAGGTAACTCATGGCTATGAGAATGATTTTGTAATGACCTTGTGATTATAGGTCCATACTTATGATGTATAAACATGTATTTTTACCAATGTGGTGAAAATAAATTAATAAGGTGTGTTAAACTTAGTATCATTAATTTACATTAAAATAGTTTTAGACAACTGCAATAGTCTGACTTTGAAAATCCACCAAAAATTGTGGAAATTGATTTAGAGGTTGACTAAAATATGAAATTAAATCTTAATGAGTATAATTTCACATAGAAAAAAATGGTGTAAGAAAAGGAGTTTCATATTATGAAATATTTAAATTGTTGTGAGACAGAGTCAGAATGATTTGGAAATCCTCTATCCTAATTCGGGAAAATCATTAAAAATTGTAAAAAAATAATTATGGGTTACAATTTAGGTGATTCGAATTCCTAATGAGTCTATTTTCAAAAGAAATGACAAGAACATCATCCGAGTGCCGTACTATAAGATAATTAAATTTTAGTAAAGAGGGGTCAGAACTGTCAGACAGTAAAAAATGGGTATCTTTAAAGAATAAAATGTACTTATTGGCTTGACCAAAAATTATGAAAATTTTATGGTAATAATATATGTGAGTCTAGTTTCATAGAAAATTATCGGATCCTAATTTTGAGTTCTTTAACTTCAGATATAAATAATTTAGTAATTATGACTCAAGAAAACAGTATGACTAGAATATAAGTAAAAGTGTAATTATGGTTGCATTACCTTGAGAAGCATGTTGGCATATTGCTTATTATTTTCATATGAACTTACTAAGCGTAAAGCTTACTCCCTCCTTTTCATTTATTTAGTGTTGTCAGGTTAGCTCAGGGTTGGAGATCGTCGGAGGCAGCACCACACTATCAAGCTATCACCTTTGCATTGTTGACATTTGTATATTAAGCACCTTCAAGCGAGTGGCATGTATAGGGACTTAGTTTTTATGATAGATTTTGTTATGATTAGCAAAATGTATTGGCTTATATTGATTCATTGTATATAGCCATGAGACGTGACTTATAATGATTGTGGCTTGTAAGCCTAGTTATCCATGATAAGCTCTAATGCTTGTGATGCGATGATGTTTTTATGCTTGTCGGACATGCATGATTGGCGTTAAGACATGTGTGTTTGATAAATGCTTCATGACCAATCAAAATGGTTATAGCCACGAAGTAATTGTATGGTATAGAAATAAGATGATGATGATTGAACATGAATACTTAATGTTTAAATAAGGTCACTTGACAAGGCCAATGAATATGGATTATTGTGTCTAGACTTGATATTATATGAGTATGTGAAACTTGTGAATGATAGCATGTTAAAGTTAAGAATACACCTTAGTGAAGTATGCTAAATCATTAAAATGATGCCATGATGTATAACTTTGATGTGTGCAAAGATGTGAGGGATTAATGGTAACAAAGGCTTGAAAATAGCCTAAGTGTTAGCCATACGGGCAGAGACACGGCCATGTGTCTCAACCCTGTGGATGACATAACCTTAGCACACGGGCATGTGGCTTGGCCGTGTGGTTCAATTTAGTCACTGACATCATAGTTAGAGAGTTACACGGCCTGAGGACACGGGCGTGTCGAAGGCACACGAGCGTGTCCCTATGTCTACACGGGCGTGTGAGTTAGTGTCGTGGAAAAAATTTCTAAATTCTCGCAAAACTTTCTAAGGTTCTCGGTTTAGTCCCTAACTACCTTTAATACATGTTTAGGGCTTCGTAGGCTTGTGTATGGGACATCATGCATGTGTTTGAAAAGTTTTGAATACGATTGAAATTTTATGGCCCGATTTTTGCATGTATGTGTATGTTGAAGTCTGGTAATGCCTCGTACCTTATCCCGGCGTCGGACACGGGTAAGGGGTGTTACATTCTAAGTGTTCCAAAAGTTTCTTGAGTTATCGGTTTAGTCTCAAACCACTTCTAATTCCTGATTTAGGACTCGTAGGCTCGTATTTGGGACGTTATGAATGATTGTAAATGGTTTATATTTTGAAATGGAAACATGTATGAGAAATGAATGTTTAATTGTGTAATAAGTCCTGTAATACTCCGTAACCTTATTTCGATAATGAATACAGGTGAGGGGTGTTACATAAACACTCTATCTCGATTATCAATCCCAATCATATCAATTCAATTTAATTAACCATTTTCAACTCACCTGAATATCATACCATGCAAAGCAGTATAAATATGCAACAATTAAAGTGATTCAAATCATAAAAATACAAACCGAAAATTTGAGCTACTCGTCGTTGGCTTTCGCTTTTCATTTCCTTGTCGACGACCCTGCATCATCTTTAGCTAAAAATAATAATCCAGTAATACACAATATCAAAATTACAAAGTCACACATATTTTTAAATTTATTCAATTTAGTCCCTAAACCCGAGACAAGCATGACATTCGATTTAGACCTTCGGATTAAAATTTGATTTCACATTTACTCATTAGGTACCTTCTATTTTCTATTCCTACAGAAATTTCATAACTGTTTTACTTTTTATTTAATTTGGTCCCTAATGTAAGAAACTATCAATCAAGCTTTACGATTTAATCATTTTCATAATAGAAGCTTAATTTCTATCAATTTCACTACGGATACTTTAAGAAAGCAATAATGGAAAATTTCTAAAACTTTAACAATTTCACAAATTGGTACATGGGCTAGCTAAATCAAGCTCTTATGACCTAAAATCTATAAGAATTAAAAGAAAAGAGCTTAATTCAATTACCTATTAATGGCTGATTGTTTGAAACCTAAAAGCCTCTTCTTCATTTTTCTTTTCATTGGTTCAGACGACTTAGATAAGAAGATGATATATTTTCTCTTCCTATCCACTTTGTTTGTTATTCATATGCTAATGAACCTTTAGTTAAATTCAACTAATAATTTAATTAGGTTTCTATTTACTTAATTAATCATTAATTTAACTAATGTCCATCATCATTCTCTTCCACAAACCGAACGAAAATTAATGGTTTATTAAGCATTTAGGCCCTTTGAATAATTGCCATCAAGTCCCCAAGCCTTCTCTTAATTAAAAATCTATAGTGATTAGACTTTTATAATTTAGTCTCTAGGCCTTAATAAGCCATAATTTTGGCTAAATTACTTAATTGAATTCCAATTCATCATTTATTAACTTTGTAAATATCCTTATTTAATATTTATGAACTTAGTTTATGGAAATGAGGTTCTGAAACTACATTTTCTAACACTATTGGAATCCGAGTCATTACATTAAATCTTTTATGAACTGTCAAACTAATAAGACATCTAAAGGTTATGAACTGAAGCAAATGTAGCTATATAAAAAGACATAATCTTTGATGTGGATGTAGTAACTGGCTATATAATAATAAAAGGGATGATCATATTAATTAAAACACCATCATAAGTGAAAAAATGAAGATAAATAAGAGAAGAACAAGAATTCCCAAGAAACCCCTTTAAGAAGTGAAGATAACTTCTGTTATCGATGTGGTAAGATAAACCATTAGTTGCATACCTATCATACGCCTAAACATTAAGTATGAATTGCATCTTTTTTATGGATTGCAACACTATTTACTTAATTATTGGGTTTCTTGCTAGTAATAAATTTTCTCACCACTAGAAGTGGAGATTAGAGATAAATAATAGAACAAGAGTTCTCAATATAACCTTTCAAAGAAGAGAGAAAATTTATGTTCGGTAGACAATATAACAGTGCATACTACCCTTAAGGAGAAAATGCATTATTCTTGTTTGGTAATAAAACAAACCAATCTTTTGTGGTACAAAATTAATTTAAGGCTTCAGAAGAGTTAATGTATTGTTACCCTGAAAAATGTTAATCTTTCATAGTACAAAATTAGTTCAAGGCTCTAGCAGAGCTAATACATTATTATGCAAAGAAACAAAGTGATAATTAATGCATTACCTTCTAGTTAGTCTCAAAAAAATTATGTTTTGAAAATTATACCTTGTAACAAATATCATATTGAGACTGTGGATGAGGAGATGATTGATTTCTATATATTAAATCTATTATATTGAGTAAGAATTTTGTATTGAAAAATTATTCTCTTTCTTCTAGTTTGTACTATGCATATATTAGTATGGTTAAATCACATGAGATGGTAAACCAAAAGTTTACATTTGTATTGTTGAATCACATGCGTAGAAACCAAAAGCTTACTAGTCCAAATATACTAATTAGTTAGCATGACCAGTTAGATCATCCCGATCAATAATGATGCGACAAAATGAAAATTTAGATGAATGAATAAAACTTCACTAACAAAAGTTGAAATTGAATCTCTATCATTTCTAAAAGAAATATGGGCCTATTTATCCAACAAGTGAATATTTTGATATATTTTGGTGGAAGAATAAACAAATTAATCACATGTGAGTTATTAACTCGTAACTTGTAGTTAGCGAAATTACTCGTTTAGCGATTTGTTGGTGAGTTTGTTTCTCAGGTGTTAAATGATTATTATATGCTAGATTGCAGTTTGAATAACTGCCTGTTACTTATATGTAAAAAATGCTTAGCAAAATTAATTATTAAATGCCTCCAAATAGTAGCTAAATTGTTACTTTTGAGAATAAAACTTTTTTTATATATGTATAAGGATATGATATTTTACTTGAATCGACACTTTTACACATCTTATCAAGAAGTTATGATAAATACTCTCCATTACAATTGGATTTTGGTTAGAAGCTAAATACAACCCATTTTAGAAGTTTTGAATATGCAGTATATGTTCAAATTGTTCCACCACAATGTCGTGAAATGGGTATTCAAAGAATGTTAGAAATATATATTAATTATGAATCTCCTTGTATTATTAAATATTTTGAATTGGAGATTCAATTATAGTATGATTTGGTGATTACAACTTTAATTTTACAAGGTTTCCCAACATTAAGGGGAGAGCGATGATAATAATTGAATGAAATAAATTACTTAGAATAATTATCATTATCCAGATTCTTATAGAAATTAATTTGAACCAGAAGTTCAAAAAGATAATTTACCTATGCATGTCAACTACCAGGTGTATTTACTGACCTAATAAGAATAATCAAGTATTATATACTAGTTGATGTTTTAAAGACCCAGTAGGACAACATGTTAGAATAAATGAAAGTATTGCATGTGTGAAGCATGGTAATTTGATTGGTTGAAAAGATAAATATTCTCGTAAAAGAAAATAAAAAATATAGATGGTCATGTAGTGGAGGTGAGTGCTTCAAAAGATACCCAAGACATAACTAATTATTAAAACTCCATAAAAGATTCAGGTACTTGAAACTGAAGATGGAGATAGTGAAAATAAAAAGATCTTGATAAAATATGTTAATAGGAGAAAATACGGAACCCTAGAAAAAAAGTTGTTAACAAAATTTTTTCAATATTGATATAATGAAATACAATAAGGATATTGAATATGTCAAGAAATATAAACATGGAATAGATTGGGAAAAATAGAAAGACATAATCTAAGTATAATTAAATTTGTGAAATTTCTATACCAACAGTCCAAATGTTTAAAGGTTCAAAGCAGTGAGATACAAATGAAGTAGTTTTGTAAAAACAAAATAAGAAATATGAAGTTTTCGCTAAGTCCTGGCATTGATTAAGAAAATATATTCTTTGAGATTGTAATAACCCAAATTTTCCCGGCCCGTAAAATAAAAAACAAAACAAAAATAATAAAAGTCTTTTTTTACAGTCCAAATTGATAGCCTATGTACATAACACAATTAGAGCATTACTTATGGCCCATTTACAAATCACACTGGAAGCCCACATATTACACCTAAAACCCTTAGCCCAAATACCCAAACCAAACCCAAACCAGCGAGGCTCAATGCCTAAACCAAATCAGGAAACCCTAGGGTTTCCAGAAACATTTGCGCCGCAAGCATGATCCCAATCGTCATGCCGTAGTTAGTGATCCCTCGTCTAGCGCCTCAATCGGCGCACCAGTGCGCCTTCATTAGCGCCCGATCATCGCTGGTCTTCTCATCACCTGCAAAAAAAAAAAGGGAAAGAAGAACAACAGAGGCAATACAAATATAACAAGAAGTAAATATTGTAAATATCATTTTGTGATAATTTTCAGTGGCTATAATAGCCCGAATCGAAATGATGTAAAGCTACGGTTGATACAGACACACATATACAATAAAAATAACATCAGTTGATTGGAAGAAACCGAGGTGGTTTGCCTTACCTTTTTTCCCTTTTTGTTATAAATGCACACAAATGTCATTAAAATAAAAAAGGAAATATACCGTCGAATTTACGCTGAAAATCGAAGCTCTTGAGCTTCCGACCGCCTTACGTGGCGAAGTCGATGGTGGGGCGTGGGCGCGTGGGAGCCTATGGACGGATGCTCGACTGAGCTCCGAGGACCTACTCTCAATCCTCTTTCAGAGGGTTTTTTTATTTTTTTTATAACCGGTTTTAAAATGATTTTTAAGGCCAAAATTTGGCTTATATAGCCTTATAGGAATGACGTCGTTTTGGTTTAAAACAATAGGCCTCAAAACGGCGTCGTTTCAAGGTTGAAGATCAGCGCGTTGACCCGTGACCTGGGGATGATCCGCGTGTTTTTGGTAAATGGGCAAATTTCCCAATTGGTCCTTCCGCATTTTTAATATTTATAATTTCATTTCATTTTTATTATAATTTTGCTCTGACTTTTTATTCCTGTTTTAATTTAGTCCTAGCTGCTATAATAAGGCCTATTTTGGGAACGATGTCGTTTTGGGATTAGGGTCAAATTGCCCAATGAGTCCCTTGGCTTTTAGCACGTGTTTCAATTGGGTCCAAAATGCATCTTATTATTTTAAAATTAACCCTAGAGTTTTTATTTTATTTTATTTTAATCCTTTTTAAATTTGTTATAATTTATTTATTTTAAATATTATATATTTTATTTAATTTTACTATAAATATTATTTATGAATGTAAAAATTATTATTATATATATTATTATTTTTTTATTTATATTTTATTATACATTTTATTATATATCGTTTTATTATATATATATATATTATTTTTTATTATATATTATATATTATTTATTATTATGTATAATTTTAAAAACTTATAAATTATTATTAAGTATCGCATTTTTATATATCATTAATAAAAATTTAGTATGTAATACTCTAAAATTTACTATAACGTTTTGTTCCTATTATATATAATATTATTTTTATAAAATATAAATTAAATTTTTACATCATATAGTATATTTTTATATATATTAACCATTTAAAAAAATTCTCCTTTATTATTTATCTATTGTTTTAAATATTTTATTTTTTAATACCTCATTTAATTTTAATTGTATTTAGTTTTATTTTTTATATATTTTTTTGATTTATATGTTATAATTTGTTTATTTATTTTTTGTGTCCTTTTTGGATTTATTTAGTATTGTTTTAATATGTTAATTTTATCTCATATATTATTTGTTATTTTTATATTGTTTTTATATATTCGCATGAAAATTGATTATTTATGTTGTTATTTTAAGTTATATATGTATTATGTAATTTATGTTGTTATATTCATTGTTTTCTATGTTATATTTTGCATGAAATATAAATGCATGTATATTTATGATATTCATATCTGCATAAAAGGTTAATGTATATTATATAATTTATGTCGTTATTCATCATTTTCTATATTATATTTGCATGAAATGTTAAAATATGTAGTTTATATTGTTTAGTATTGATATATTGTAATATGTCAAATGCATCATTGTTATAAAAGTTTATATTTCATTTAATCCAAAAGAATTTTAGAAAATAAGACAATGTTTTTGGTATTTAGGAATTCGGGAAGTAGTGCCCTAACATGCTGGGTTGCGATTTACCGTTTGTCTAAATGTCTAAAAATATCCTTCTAAATAAATTTTGTAAATCACGAGATGATTTCAATTACGAAAGTTTAAGAATATCGTGTCCAATCATGCTGGATGTGATGTTTGCATTCTTTTGGAGCGAAGGAATCTTGATTTTCAACTCAAATTATTACAGTTTAAAAAAAGGGGATCTTATTTCTAAATTCCTTCAAACTTTTGACATTAAGGCAGAAATTATTCAATTTGATGCCAATTTTGGGCATTGCGAGGGTGCTAATCCTTCCTCGTATGTAACCGACTCCCGAACCTATTTTCTCACATTTTCGTAGACCAAAATATTTTTATAAAGTGATCCAATCACACCTAAAAGGTTGGTGGCGACTCTCGTTTTTCAAAATTCTCTCTTTTTAAGAAAGGGTTTCGACAGCTTGACGACTCCACTGGGGACCTTATAAGAGAGTCAAGCCAAGAAATTGATTTTTTTTCTTAATGTCAAAAGTTTGGAAAAATTTTAAAATATCGATCTTTTTACATGTGTTTGCTGCATATGTTTGTTATTTTGATTTCGCACACATTGCATTTGCATGACCGCTGAGGTCGCACCCTTAAGTGGGAGTGAGAAGCTACGCTTTCGTGAGGTTTGCACCTCCGTATGAACTAGTGGATTGCTTCTGGGATACATCCGTACCTATGTCTTCGTGAGATTTTCATCTCCGTATGGCCATAGGGAAATGTGTCCCCCTGAACCGAACTTAGTCCATATGAGCCTATAATGGGTGAGGACCGAGGAATCTGCTAGTTCAGGTACCCTCGCTTTAGAACTGAAACACATTTAGTGAACTTTAAGTGCTTACCCTAGGGAGTATAGTGCTAGCTTTTAGTAAGTTACCCTTATAAGTGCTTGTTTATTATACTTTTATATATGATATTGACTTATTTTATTTTGCTATCATTGCATGTCACTCAATATTTAAAGGTATTGATTCACGGTTCGATTTCCAGATTAGAAAGTTTTGTAATGAGAAACGAATATCTTGATAAAGTGGAGGATAACGCTTCTGTCTGTGCGTGGTCAAAGACAACCCAGTTAGAAAGGGAGATAGTGTCACCGAAGGGTATACATCAGAGTTGTGGGATTTCACTCGTATTAGTTCGACACAGAATGAGTTTCAGAAGTTGAAGGACATTTGGGCCTAATGGGATGACGAGGCTATGCAGCTGTTCTACCAGAATTATGGAGATCTTCCCTATTTGCTAGACATCAAGGTGGATAAGCATCTGTTTCGAGCTATGGTACATTTTTGGAACCCTGCTTATAGTTGTTTTACATTTGGAGAGGTAGATTTAGTACCTACTTTGGAGGAGTATACGACCTTGCTTTGCTGTCCAAAAATTCAAGGTAACAAAGCTTATGCTAGGGCTACTAATCTCCCAACTTTCGTGAAGAAATTAATGATGATCACAGGGATGAGTGAGCAGTGGGCCGCAGCTCGAATCCAACAAAAGGGTGATGGTAAATGCATTCCGTGGGCAAGTTTGAGGGATCTGATATTGGCGCACCCAGATGTGAAGAAGAGGGTTGATGTCTTGGCCTTAAGTATTTATGGTTTGGTGATTTTCCCAAAAGCTATAGAGCACATAGATGAAACAGTTACGAATTTATTTGATAGACTTGGTAAACAACCAAGACGTTTAGATCCTTGAGTGCATGTCGGAGAGCTGGTGAAGATAGATTCATTGGATGTGCACAGTTGTTGTTAGTATGGTTTCACAGTCACTTTTGGAAGGTTGATAAGGTTCCTTACCGAGTGTTCTTTGAGGATTATTCTCCCTTAAAGGAAGCAGCAGTTACGCCAAGGAGGGACGACATTACAGAAGAAAGGTGGATGAAAATACTTCAGAATCTCCGAGAGGAAGATGTTATGTGGAAAGTACCTTGGATGGCTCCTAATGAAGTCCTTTACCGTTGCGGAAGCTTTGATTGGGTACCTCTTCCTGGAATTTGGGGAGTTGTTGGTTATACGCCATTACTCGTCCTAAGGCAATACAAAGCGGGGCAGTTTATACCGGCAACACAAGGGATAGCTCAGAGTGATTTCTCATATAAGGGGGATCATTATAAGAAGAAGATGCGAGAGATTTCCGAGGCTTGGAAGAAGATTTGCTGTGTGAAGATTCTGATTGAAGGCCCGACTATAACTCTTGAATACAAAGGATGGTTTAGTAAGATGATCAATGATAACATCCCTAGGCCGAGTTTGGGGGTTGCTCGATCGATGGAGAAAAGTTTACGAGTGATTCCATCAGAATTAGAGGTCATAAAGGAAGAGTTTGAAAGGAAGAATGAGCTCGGGAGAAACATAGAAAGGCTTGAAGAGGAGAAGATGTACCTAAGCTTAGACATCGATGTTCAGAAAATTGAGGTCGAAAAAGTGAGGAAAGAAAAGAGGAAGATTGAGATGACTTGAAAACGCAATATAAGAGGATACAGCTATCAATGAAGAGAGCTGGATTGGGGAAGTCTTCAGAGCAGTGGCAAAAAGAGATTCAAGAAGAAAAAGCCAAAGCCGAGTATTGGGAGAAGAAGTTTCAAGAGATGTAGGTTCAGAATCAGACCCTAGAGAAGGAGAATCAATGAGTAAAAGCTAAGGTGACTAAGCTTGGACGATCTCTTCATCATCACCGAAGTCGTAACTCTGAGGTCGAGTTAAAGGCAAGTCTGAACAAGATTGAGGAAATGAAGCACAATATTGGAGGGTTGGAAGCAGCACTGCGGAATTGTTAAATTCAGATTGAGTAGCTTGAGGCAAGAGAAGGACATTGGAAGGGAGAACTTCACCATTTTCAGGATCAAGTTAGAGATAGAGACTACCTTATGGGGGAAACCATAGTCCAGATTCGAGAGGTTACTGATCATTTGCAAGACCTGGCAGCGCAAGCTAATGTATTAAGTGTAAAGAATGAGTCAGTGTCAGATAGAGGTCGAGAGTTAGCATTGTTATTGGATAGGGTTAAAACTCTGGGCCTAAGGGCGAAAGTGTATTTGTAATCCATTTTGTATAAAGATTTTTGTTTCTTAAATAATGTTTTCTAAAAGAAATTGAATCAGAATTGATATCTTTTTGCATTCATGCATTTGCATCTCATTGCATCATATGCATTCAAATTTATAGAATGACCCTAATTAGTTGAAATTACAGAGAGAGAGAGAGAGAGAGAGAGAGAGAGAGAGAGAGAGAGAGAGAGAGAGAGAGAGAGAGAGAGAGAAAGAGTAAGAGAAAGAAAACCTGGAAGTAACACATCCTTACGGTACACGCACTAAGACAAAGAATATGGATCAAAGACTTGAGCAAATCTAGAAAGAAATGCAAGAGCAATTGCAGGAACAATTGGCAAAAATCCAACAGGAGATGAAGGATCAAATGTTGGAGGCCCAAAGAAATATGATGGTTGAAATGGATCAGTTGCTGAAAGGGGCAACGGATAAAGGAAAGGCCCCTATAGCTATCACTGAAGGGGATAATAAGGACCATCCTCCTGGTTTTACTCCACCTCATGTGCAAACTCAACTTGAGGCATATCCTCGAAGGCCGTCCATCACAATAAGGCCTCAACATGGGCAAATCGATGCTGGAATACCCACGAACTTTCAAACTGGCTCGGGATTCAACCCGAGAGATAACCCTACCAACCCAGTCATCCTTGATTTAGATGAAGCTGAGAGGGAAGAGATGAGACTCGAATCATCAAGGCAATTAGAGGAACATTGTAGATGGTTGGAGGAGAAATTTAAGGCATTGGAAAGCGCTGATAATCGTCAGGGAATTGATGCCAAGGACTTGAGTTTGGTCCCAGATTTGGTGCTTCCTCATAAGTTTAAGATGCCAGAATTTGAGAAATACAATGGAACTACTTGCCCTGAGGCCCATATCACCATGTTCTGTAGGCGGATGACTGGCTATGTAAACAATGATCAATTATTGATCCATTGTTTTCAGGATAGTTTGGTTGGGGCAGTGGCTAGGTGGTACAATCAATTGAGTCACACAAGGATTGGTTCTTGGAGAGACTTAGCGCAAGCCTTTATGCAGCAATATAATCATGTGACTGATATGACTTCTGACAGAATCACTTTGCAGAACATGGAAAAGAAGTCTAATGAGAGCTTTAAGCAATATGCATAGAGGTGGAGGGAGGTTGCCATGCAAGTTCAACCACCACTTTTGGAGAAGGAAACTACCATGCTGTTCATTAACACCTTGAAGGCTCCATTCATTACTCATATGATTGGAAGTACCACCAAGAGCTTTGTTGATATAGTTATGGCAGGAGAAATGATTGAGAACGCTATAAGGGGTGGCAAGATAGAGGGGGAAACTACTAAAAGATCGGCCCCAAGAAGGAAAGATAATGAGGTGAACAATACGAGTAGTTATAATTCAAAAGCGGTTACGGTTAGTCAGCCTAGAGCAACTACAGTTGGGAAACAGGATTCCCAAAAGCAGGTATCTAGTTTGAGACAAAATTCTGAGAAGGCCTCATTTACGCCTATCCCGGTGACGTTTCGGGAGCTTTATCAAAGTCTATTTAATGCGCATGCAATAGCTCCTTTTCATTTGAAACCACTGCAACCCCCATATCCCAAATGGTACAAACGCCAAATGTGAATACCATGCAGGGATATCGGGGCATTCAATTGAAAATTGCACTAACTTTAAAAAAGCAGTAGAAAGACTGATCAAGATGGGGGTCGTAAAATTTGACGACACCCCTAGTACAGAGAACCCGTTTCCAAACCATGATGATCAAGGGGTAAATGCAATTGGGGAAACTAGAATGAGAAGGATTAAAGAGGACGTGGCCGAGGTAAGAACGCCGATGAAAGTAATCTGGAAAAAAATGGTGAAAAGAGAGATGATAATCTCTGGAGAAAGAAATAAAGGAGTGAGGGACTATTGCGAGTTCCATGAAGAAGAGGGACATGAGATCCAGGAATGTGATGAGTTTAAGGCTTTGATACAAAGCCTTATAAATAATAAGGAGCTAGAATTTTATGAAGCTAGCTCAGATAAGGGACATGTATGCGCATTGGAAGGTGAACCAAAAAATCAAAGAATCAACCGGCTAAGGATCATTATTTCTATACTAAGGAATAATGAAGTTGAGACACAAGCAGCGCTGAAAGTCATTATTCACAAACCCGTTTCCTTTCCTTATAAGGATGACAAGAGGATACCCTGGAATTATAACTATAATGTGACAGTACCGGAGAGAGAAGATATAGCTAGTACTTCTAAGGAGGCTCAAATTGAAGGATCCTACACATGTAGTGGGAAGCGTTATGATGTAAAAGGCATCAGAGTTGAGCCTAAAAAAGTGAAAGCCTTTGACGCTGAGAAGGAGAATAGGGCTAAGGTACTTATTAATGAACCAGTGAAGGAAGAAGAGGCTAGAGAGTTTCTAAAATTTCTGAAACACAGTGAGTACAGCGTGGTTGAACAATTGTGCAAACAACCAGCTCGTATATCAGTGTTAGCTTTGCTTCTGAGTTTAGAGGTACATCGTGAGGCATTAATGAAGGTGCTCAATAAGACTTACGTTACTAATGATATATCTATCAATAAGTTGGATCGATTGGTTAGTAACATAAGCGCTGATAATTTCATTTATTTCAATGATAATGAAATTCCACCTGGTGGCATGGGATCAGCTAAAGCTTTGCACATCACCACTCGCTGTAAAGGATATGCATTGCCGAGTATGCTTATTGATAATGGGTCAGCCTTAAATGTCCTACCATTATCTACATTGAACAAATTACCCATAGACAGTTCTCATATGAAAACATGCCATAATGTAGTGAGAGCATTCGATGGCACGGAAAGAAAGGTTATGGGTAGAATTGATATTCCTTTGATGATCGGGCCAAACACCTATGAGGTAGAATTTTTAGTGATGGACATCAAGCCCTCTTATAATTGCTTGTTGGGCAGGCCTTGGATACATTCGGCAGGAGTGGTGCCCTCATCTTTGCACCAGAAATTGAAGCTAGTAACTGACGGACGGCTGGTCACTATAAATGCAGAGGAAGACATCATAGCAACAGTCACCGGTGACGTACCTTATGTAGAGGCAAACGAGGACGCTGTTGAGTGTTCTTTTCGCTCCTTAAAATTCGTTAATGCAACATTTATTTCAGAGGGGAATGAGGTGCCGATGCCTAAGATATCCAGAACCACAAGAATGGGTTTGCACATGACAGTGGGGAAAGGAGCCTTGCCAGGAAAAGGATTGGGAAGATATCTTCAAGGAGGAATTCAAGTTCCAGAACTAAAAGAAAAGAGAGATCATTTTGGCCTGGGTTTCAGGCCAGATTGCAGGCATAAAAGGAAGTAAATAGAAAAGCGTCAAGAAAGAAGAAGGGCTCGTTTAAATGGAGGAGAAGTAGAGTGGGGATTAATGACATTCCCTCATATATCCCAGCCTTTTATATCAGGAGGGATAATTCACCTTAAGAGAGGGTTGCTCGAAAAAGGAAGTCATTATATCAATGCTGTACATAATGAAGAGTCTAAACGAAGAAACCTTGAGGGCATTCACCCTTACAAACCGGGAAGCTCTTTAAACAGTTGGACTGAAGAAGAACTTCTTGTAGTTTTTAAAGATTTTTTAGAGTAATTTTCAGAACACTCTTGTTGCTCTAAAGCCTAGGAGTAATAGGATTTCATTTGTGAAATAGGCTCATCTTCAGATATTTTGTTTCAATAAAACACATCTTTACTATCAATTCGAGCAAACATTCTTTCATTCTTTGTTCTTTTGTCCTTTTAATTCTGTTCAAATCTTTCATTTCATTCATAACATGTTAATAGACATTCTTAAATTCATTCATTCTTTGTACATTCCTCTGCACCCCCACAGGTCCCTAGATATCAACGACATGAGCGATGATATTACAAATCCTAAATTCTCTTTTGAGCAAGACATGTGTTTAGAGGAACCTTAGGATTTTGAAGATGACAGGGATTGTGATGTGTCTCCAGATCTGTTGAGATTGGTGAAACAAGAGGAGAAGCAAATTCTGCCCCATGAGAAAGAGGCAATAGAGAATATTATCTTGGAAGAAGGGAAAGAAGTGAAGATTGGGACACATATTGCAAAGGAAACGAGACAAGGTCTTATTGAACTACTGCATGAATTCAAAGATATCTTTGCATGGTCATACCAGGATATGCCAGGGTTGAACACTGATATCGTGGTACATCGTCTCCCCATAAGACAGGATTGTAAGCCAGTCCAACAAAAATTGCGAAGGATGAGGCCTGATATTGTGTTGAAAATAAAAGATGAAGTCAAGAAACAGTTCGATGCTGGATTCCTACAAGAGGTTAAGTACTCAGAATGGGTGGCTAACATTGTGCCCGTCCCTAAGAAGGATGGGAAGGTACGAATGTGTGTAGATTACAGAGATTTGAATAGAGCTAGCCCAAAGGACAATTTTCCTTTACCGCACATCGACACTTTGGTGGACAATACAACGGGATATTCATTGTTCTCCTTTATGGATGGCTTCTCAGGGTACAATCAGATAAAGATGCATCCTAAGGACATGGATAAAACCACCTTCATAACATTGTGGGACACCTTTTGTTACAAGGTAATTCACTTTGGGTTGAAGAATGCAGGGGCAACATACCAAAGGGCTATGGTGACCTTATTCCATGATATGATGCACAAAGAGATTGAGGTGTATGTTGATGACATGATCACCAAATCTCGAACAGAGACAGAGCATATATAAGTTTTGAGGAAGTTGTTCCTCAGATTAAGGAAGTTTCAGTTGAAGCTTAATCCGGCAAAGTGCATCTTCGGAGCTAGGTCGGGGAAGTTATTAGGCTTTGTGGTCAGCGAAAAGAGAATAGAAGTTGACTCGGACAAGGTTAGAGCCATACGAGCATTGCCTCCACCATGTACTCAGAAAGAAGTTCGGGATTTTCTTAGAAGGTTGAATTATATTACTCGATTTATTTCAAAATTAACCAAGAAATGTGATCCTATATTTCGCCTCCTTAGAAAACACAACGAAGGTACTTGGGATGAGGAATGCCAAAATGCTTTTGATAAAGTCAAACGATACTTGTTAAACGCTCCAGTGTTATCTCTGCCCAGTCCAGATAGACCATTAATTCTGTACTTATCAGTGTTTAGTAATTCTATGGGATGTGTGCTTGGTCAACATGACGAGTCAGAAAGAAAATAGAAGGCGATATATTACCTCAGTAAGAAATTCACTGATTGTGAGATGAGATATTCACCAATTGAAAGGCTGTGTTGTCCTTTAATCTGGACGACTCGAAGGTTGAGACAATATATGCTATATCATACGACTTGGTTAATTTTGAAACTTGATCCATTAAAGTACATGATGGAGTCAACAGCCCTAAATGGAAGAATGGCAAGGTGGAAAGTACTACTTTCAGAGTTTGATGTAATCTATGTGAGTCAAAAGGCTATAAAAGGAAGCGCGATAGTAGAATTTCTGGCCAGTAGAGCTCTAGAAGATTATGAGCCATTGAGCTTTGATTTCTCTAATGAGGAGTTGATGTATGTGGCAACTACTGAAGAATATCCATGCAAGTTGAACTTTGATGGCGCATCCAATACGGTAGGAAATGGAATTGGGGCAGTCTTAGTATCCCTAAATGGTGATCATTATCCATTTACATGTAAATTGGATTTTGACTGCATGAACAATATGGCCGAGTATGAAGCATGCATTATGGGGATTCGAGCGGTAAAAGAGCAAAAAATTAGAACCCTGGAAGAATATGGAGACTCTGCGTTGGTAATTTACCAGCTTAGGGGTGAATGGGAGACAAGAGACCCCAAATTGATTAATTATCGAAAGGTAGTTTTGGAGTTACTTAAGGGGTTTGATAACATCACCTTTAATTATCTCTCACGGGATGAAAATCAGATGACAGATGCTTTAGCAACACTGGCTTCCATGATTAAAACAAATAAAAAGGAGGATGTGAGACCAATTCAGATGAGTATTGTTGAGGTTCCAGCTCGTTGTTGTAACATTGAAAAAGAGGAAAAGGATGACCGTCCTTGGTATCAAGATATATTACGGTATGTGAAAAATCGTGAATATCCTGAGCATGCAACTGAGAATGACAAAAGAACCTTGAGGAGGTTAGCCTGCGAATATGTACTGGATGGGAACATCCTTTATAAAAGAAGGAAAGATCAGGTGCTTTTGAGATGTGTCGACGCTGTAGAAGCCAAACAAATCTTGGAAGAGGTACATGAAGGTGTTTGTGGGACACATGCTAATGGCTTTACAATGGCAAGGCAAATCATGAGATTTGGATACTATTGGTCTACTATGGAAGGAGATTGTATCAGTTATGCCAAGAAGTGTCATAAATGCCAAATATATGGGGACAAGATTCATGTACCACCTTCACCTTTGCATGTTTTGACTTCTCCATGGCCCTTCTCCATGTGGGGCATGGATGTCATTGGGCCAATATCACCAAAAGCTTCGAATGGGCATAGTTTTATTTTCATGGTCATTGACTACTTCACGAAATGGATAGAGGTAGCTTCATATGCTAGTGTTACCAAGTCGACGGTAAGTCGATTCTTGAAAAAGGAGATCATTTGTCGGTATGGAATGCCTGAGAGGATCATATCAGACAATGCATTGAACTTGAACAACAACACAATTACGAAAGTTTACAGTCAATTCAAGATCAAACATCATAATTCATCTCCATATCGCCCAATAATGAATGGGGCAGTGGAAGCTGCCAACAAAAACATCAAGAACATAGTAGGAAAAATGACTGAGACCTACAGAGATTGGCATGAGAAATTACCATTTGCACTCTTGGCCTATCAAACGTCCGTCAGAACCTCTACTGGGGCCACTCCTTTCTCGTTGGTTTATGAGATGGAGGTAGTGTTACCCATTGAAGTGGAAATACCTTCTCTTCGAATTTTGTCAGAGATAAAGCTGGATGAAGCAGAATGGATTCAATCGCGGTATGACCAATTGAAATTTATTGAAGAAAAGAGGCTAAGGGCTATTCGTCATGGCCAGATGTATCAGAAGTGAATGATGCGAGCTTATGACAAGAAAGTTCATCCAAGAGAATTTCACGAAGGGGATCTTGTATTGAAAAAGATTCTTCCCATACCGAAGGACTTTAGAGGAAAATGGATGCCGAATTGGGAAAGACCGTATGTTATGAAGAAGGCTTTCTCTGGTGGTGTACTGATTTTAACAGAAATGGATGAGAAGAGTTTACCCAATCCAGTGAATTCAGACTCAGACAAGAGGTTCTTTGTCTAAAGAGAAGGGAAGTCAAGGTGAAAACCCATAAAGGGCGCTTTGAGACTTCTAAAAAAAAAATGGAGAGGCCAAGGTGAAAATCCGCAAAGGGCACCTTGAGACCAAAGGGGGTTTTTGAGTTGAAAACCCGAAAGGGCTGCTCAAATTTCGAAAAGCATGCAGCGACCTTGCTATACTTGATTTGAAAAGAAGTGGAGTGTGTTACATACCGGGGCATCAACAAAGCACTTTGGATCTTCTAAACACATGTTAAACTCAAAACAGTCTTCATGGAATTTGTATACAGAAGCTCAAGCTGTGATATGTTGGAGATCTGATTTTTGTCCTATTTACTATCTTTGGATTCTTTTTCTTCTCAAAGATAAGTTTTCAGGTTAACTTCCTGTTGTATTCTGATGATTTATCTAACTATTCTTAAGATCAAATTATTTTTCTTCCATTATTCATAAAGTGTGTTGCATTGAAATAATGATTGATGAACTAAATATTTTTACAAATGAAGTTTTGCATATTATTCTGGAAATCTCTAGAGAATACGAGAAAATAAAACAGAACAATTGTTTGAAGAATTCCCGTAAGTAAGGGACGGAGGAACTCGAAGAAATTTTTTCTTCAGTTCAAGGGATAATTGGGCAACTCAAACGATTCGATCCTAAGGAAGGATCGTTTTACAAACACCTCCAGTAGGTCGTAACATTTGAGGAATGGTACAAAAGGACCAAATTGATTCAAATTATATGAGCAGAGTATGATTGGTACTTTGAGTGAAATTTCAATTGAATGAATAAATAATGACATCCGAAATAGGAATCATTTTCATTTTGCATCATAATATGTCTAATTAGGAGCATTTGATTCATTTCGATCATAGCATCCTAATCACTAGGCATAAGCACATACCCATTCTACAGGTTATATCTTCTAGAAGGTAGATTTGATGTCTTTATATTGACAGAGGGCAGATCAAAGATGACAGATTTGGCGTCTCTGTATTAGCCGGGGAGCATATCGAAGATAGCAGATCTGACATTCGTGTGTCTACATCGAGGCAGATTGAAGATGACAGATTTGGCGTCTCTGTATTAAACGGGGAGCAGGTCGAAGATAGTAGATCTGGCATTCGTGTGTTTACATCGAAGCAGGTCGAAGATAGCAGTTCTGACATTCGTATGTTTATATCGAAGCAGATCGAAGATGACAGATTTGGCGTCTCTGTATTAGACAGGGAGCAGATCGAAGCTAGTAGATCTGACATTCGTATGTTTACATTGAAGCAGATCGAAGATGACAGATTTGGCGTCTCTGTATTAGACAGGGAGCAGATCGAAGATAGTAGATCTGACATTCGTATGTTTACATCGAAGTAGATCGAAGATGACAGATTTGGCGTCTCTGTATTAGACGGGGAGCAGGTCGAAGATAAGCAGATCTGACATTCGTGTGTTTACATCGAAGCAGATCGAAGATGACAGATTTGACGTCTCTGTATTAGACAGGGAGCAGGTCGAAGATAGTAGATCTGGCATTCGTGTGTTTACATCGAAGCAGATCGAAGATAGAAGATCTGTAATTTGTGTGTTTACATCAAAGCAGATCAAAGATGACAGATTTGACATCCTTGTATTAGGCGGGGAGTAGATCAAAGATTACAGTATGGCATTCCTGAGTTTGTAGGGAGCAGTTTGAATATAGCAGATTTGACGTTCCTGAGTTACAGTGAAGCAGTTTGGAGCTATTAGAATACCTTTGAAGAAGATGAGGATCAAAATTTCGAGAC
Source organism: Gossypium longicalyx (assembly GCA_025698465.1). Lineage (NCBI taxonomy): Eukaryota > Viridiplantae > Streptophyta > Magnoliopsida > Malvales > Malvaceae > Gossypium > Gossypium longicalyx. The sequence continues at coordinate 26,816,041 of CM047005.1, read as the reverse complement.
CTGGTCAGGCCGGGCAAAATTGGTCCTTTTATAGTCTTTGCTCTATTTTCGTTACACGGCAATGAGCAAAGAGGGGTAGCTGTAATAACCCAAATTTGCCCGGCCCGTAAAATAAAAAACAAAAAAAAAAATAAAAGTCTTTTTTTACAGTCCAAATTGATAGCCTATGTACATAGCACAATTAGAGCTTTACTTATGGCCCATTTACAAATCACATTGGTAGCCCACATATTACACCTAAAACCCTTAGCCCAAATACCCAAAACCAGACCCAAACCAGCGAGGCCCAATGCCTAAACCAAATCAGGAAACCCTAGGGTTTCCAGAAACATTTGCGCCGCAAGCATGATCCCAATCGTCATGCCGTAGTTAGTGACCCCTCGTCTAGCGCCGCAATCGGCGCGCCAGTGTGCCTTCATTAGCACCCGATCATCGCTGGTCTTCTCATCACCTGCAAAAAAAAAAAGGGAAAGAAGAACAACAGAGGCAATACAAATATAACAAGAAATAAATATTGTAAATATCATTTTGTGATAATTTTCAGTGGCTATAATAGCCCAAATCGAAACGATGTAAAGCTACGGTTGATACAGACACACATATACAATAAAAATACCATCAGTTGATTGGAAGAAACCGAGGTGATTTGCCTTACCTTTTTTCCCTTTTTGTTATAAATGCACACAAATGTCATTAAAATAAAAAAGGAAATATACCGTCAAATTTACGCTGAAAATCGAAGCTCTTGAGCTTTCGACCGCCTTACGTGGCGAAGTCGATGGCGGCGCGTGGGCGCGTGGGAGCCTGTGGACGGATGCTCGACTGAGCTTTGAGGACCTACTCTCAATCCTCTTTCAGAGGGTTTTTTTTATTTTTTTTAAAACCGGTTTTAAAATGATTTTTAAGGCCAAAATTTGGCTTATATAGCCTTATAGGAATGACGTCGTTTTGGTTTAAAACAATAGGCCTCAAAACGGCGTCGTTTCAAGGTTGAAGATCCGCGCGTTGACCCGTGACCTGGGGAGGATCCGCGTGTTTTTGGTAAATGGGCAAATTTCCCAATTGGTCCTTCCGCATATTTAATATTTATAATTTCATTTCATTTTTATTATAATTTTGCTCTGACTTTTTATTCCTGTTTTAATTTAGTCCTAGCTGCTATAATAAGGCCTATTTTGGGAACAATGTCGTTTTGGGATTAGGGTCAAATTGCCCAATGAGTCCCTTGGCTTTTAGCACGTGTTTCAATTGGGTCCAAAATGCATCTTATTATTTTAAAATTAACCCTAGAGTTTTTATTTTATTTTATTTTAAATATTATATATTTTATTTAATTTTACTATAAATATTATTTATGAATGTAAAAATTATTATTATATATATTATTATATATATTATTATTTATATTTTATTAGACATTTTGATTTATACATTTTATTATATATCGTTTTATTATATATATATTATATTTTTTATTATATATTATATAATTATATATTATTTATTATTATGTATAATTTTAAAAACTTGTAAATTATTATTAAGTATCGCATTTTTATATATCATTAATAAAAATTTAGTATGTAATACTCTAAAATTTACTATAACGTTTTGTTCCTATTATATATAATATTATTTTTATAAAATATAAATTAAATTTTTACATCATATGGTATATTTTTATATATATTAACCATATAAAAAAATTTCTCCTTTATTATTTATCTATTGTTTTAAATATTTTATTTTTAACAGCTCATTTAATTTTAATTGTATTTAGTTTTATTTTTTTATATATATTTTTTGATTTATATGTTATAATTTGTTTATTTATTTTTTGCGTCCTTTTTGGATTTATTTAGTATTGTTTTAATATGTTAATTTTATCTCATATATTATTTGTTATTTTTGTATTGTTTTTATATATTCGCATGAAAATTGATTATTTATGTTGTTATTTTAAGTTATATATGTATTATGTAATTTATGTTGTTATATTCATTGTTTTCTATGTTATATTTTGCATGAAATATAAATGCATGTATATTTATGATATTCATATCTTCATAAAAGGTTAATGTATATTATATAATTTATGTCGTTATTCATCATTTTCTATATTATATTTGCATGAAATGTTAAAATATGTAGTTTATATTGTTTAGTATTGATATATTGTAATATGTCAAATGCATCATTGTTATAAAAGTTTATATTTCATTTAATCCAAAAGAATTTTAGAAAATAAGACAATGTTTTTGGTATTTAGGAATTCGGGAAGTAGTGCCCTAACATGCTGGGTTGCGATTTACCATTTGTCTAAATGTCTAAAAATATCCTTCTAAATAAATTTTGTAAATCACGAGATGATTTCAATTACGAAAGTTTAAGAATATCGTGTCCAATCATGCTGGATGTGATGTTTGCATTCTTTTGGAGCGAAAGAATCTTGATTTTCAACTCAAATTATTACAGTTTTAAAAAAGGGGATCTTATTTCTAAATTCCTTCAAACTTTTGACATTAAGGCAGAAATTATTCAATTCGGTACCAATTTTGGGCATTGCGAGGGTGCTAATTCTTCCTCGTATGTAATCGACTCCCAAACCTATTTTCTCAAATTTTCGTAGACCAAAATATTTTTATAAAGTGATCCAATCACACCTAAAAGGTTGGTGGCGACTCCCGTTTTTGAAAATTCTCTCTTTTTAAGAAAGGGTTTCGACAGAGATGGACTATGATTTTTCATTTAATAGCTTATTATTTAATAGCACTTTTGAAGCATGAGAAGTTTAAATTCTTTGTAATAAGTCCTCATCAGTAATATTCTCTCAAACAATTTTAATTGAGAACTCAATACTTTTCATCCTGGTTTAATTTGTAACACCCCTCACCCAAGTTAAACCGATAACTTGAGGAACAAATGTCACATTTGACACTAAGTCACTTAAATACCAAATATTTTTTTACACTTAATTTTAATTTTATAAAGCTTAATCTAGACTTCTCAAATCATTTTCAAACTTTTACTAACATATTTAACCCTTAAAATGTATTAAACTAACATCCAAAATATCATATTTTCATTTTTATTACCAAAAACCATATATTTTCCCATCATTGTCATTTAGGTACTGCTTAAACATAACATAAACACCTAATTTACAAGTCATTTCTATGTCCAAAATCATATACCAAAAGAGCCTTGAAACTTTGAGAGTTCATGTGATCCTCGTAAAGAATTACTTCTCGTATCTTCAATCTACTTTCTTTCTCCTATGCATTTAAGCAAACGTGCTAAGCTATGTGAATAGCTTAGTAAGTACTCAATTGAATTCAATCTTGCCAATTTTTATATATACATCTTAATTAATTTTTAATAACATTTATTCGCACAGTTTCTTTTATTAATACACTTGAACTTTTAATTAATTTCCAAAACATGAAATCATTTAAATTTACTTTATAACTTACAATTTTCAGTTTAACATATATTATCACTATTTAACTTTCACGTTCACATATCAAAATTTTTCTCTCATTTCAAAAACATAACATGATCAGTTAATACACATATATAAGTTAGCACTTAATTCACATGTTCACTTTTATGTTTATTTCCACATAGTATTACACATACACTTGCAATTTTACTTTCATATATCACTTTTACAGTCCTTAGTGAGTCCCAAATGAGTTTCAATCAATAAAAAACATACAATTTTTAGATCATACAATATTTTGGAAAACTCGAAAGATCAAGGCTAATACAAAACTCTTAGCCTTTAACGAAATTCTGATAATAATAATCTAGAAAATATACAAAACTCCATTAAACACATTACATAACCCATTTCTCCTATCCTAATCCTCTCTAAACCCTTGCGACACTAGCCTGGTTCCCATTCGGACTCGCAGCCCCTCTCAACTCCAAAATCATTTCATTATCACATATCATATATCCTCTAAGCTCACTAAGGCTTTTATTCACATAACACTTTAGTCATTCATTTTAAATCACATAAGCATATACATGATATTTTCATTTCACATATTCACATATTCTCTTTCATATAACATACTTGACATATCACATATATCTCTTTGTATCTCATTACTTATTTACTTTGAATTACATAACCATATGCACTACATCTTCACTTCATACATTAATTCACATGAACACTAACATATCACATATTTACAATACTTTACACTTTAGTTTTTAATTCACTCACATATAACACTTTGCTTCCATAAAACTCTTCGCTTAAATATTTATTTCACTATTTAACACACTTAGTAATTTTGGAATATTTTACAGTTTAACCCCCAAATTCATGAAAATTCAAAATTTTATTTTTATAACACTTTAATATCACATTTCATTTCATTTAAACATTTAGTCACATTATTTATTTCACATATCAAATTTTACACTCTTTACAATTTAATCCTCTCTATAGTAATTTCACTATTCTACATCTATTCACTTATCAATCAATGACAAATAAATAACTTTTCACTCTTTATAATTTAATCCTTAGCTTCATGAAATTTACTAATCACTAAATTATCACTTTATCATTTCTTATATTATTAAAATACCTTTAATTACATATTCACTACTAAATTCAATATACATATTCAATAATTTTAATCATATCTTATTTAATTATTTCATATTGAAATTTAAATACTCAAATATTCAAATTAAAATAAATTAACTTGAATTTGATTAACTTACCTATTTATTCAACCTTTCTCTTCACTTTCCCAAACTTTCCCTTCACTCTCATCTGCACCTAAGTTGTTTCCATGATTGAAAATATTTCCATAGCACTCTAGGATATTAAATTAAGCTATGGTTTTAAGGAAAAACTCAAGAAAAATGCATGAGAGACTTTTTTTTTCCCTTTTTCTTTCTTTTCTCCCCCTGTTTCTTTCCCTTTTATTTGCTTCCCAAAGCTACTACCCTTCAACCTTCCAATTGCATAGAAAAGTATACACTATTTTTCTTTCTTTTTTTTTTCAGTTTGGTCCATTTATTCCATCATCCAATCAAATTTCAACACTTTCAACATTAATTTCCATAAGTTTCCACAAACTTTCCACCTCATCAACTATGCGAATTTAATCCCATCATTATGTCTCCAATATCAATTAAATAAGGAAAATTTCCATTCAGGTCCCTCTTCTATAAAATGGGAAAACTGCACATTAGTCATTGTACTTTTCCACTTTATTCAATTTAATTCATATTTTAATTGATATCACAAGTTTCTAACTTCACATATCAATAAATATCCATATCATATTAATAAAAAATATTTATTCAATTTCAACTCTTTTCCAATAATGGTCAATTTGTACTTTTAGTCCTACAACTTTAAAAAAATTACATTTTAATCCTTACTAAATTTCATTATTCATACTTTCTCTCAAAATACTTAATTCACCTTTAAAATACTTATCCTTTCTAAAAGACTAAAATTTTGGGGTATTACATAATTGCCTTGTGCTAACCACACTTATGTATTAATTCATTGGTTAAGCTTCTTTTTGTCTTAAATTGTTGCATCTTGATTAGTCGAAAAAACAACAATTCCATTATTACTTGGTAATGGCCACCTCATCACTTTTTTTGTACCTTAACATATGTTGAGGTAGTTTATATGTAATGCCTAGAAGTAGTGCCCATTAGTGTCTAGCACTGCTTAGCTTAGAAACTTGTCATGTTTAAGTTGGAAAATTTTGGCAACAAAAATCTTTGGGCTATGATTCTAGCAGATACTTTGGGCGGCAACAAGCCCATATTTGATATCCAAATTGCTTAGTGCAACATACCTTTGAGATTGGTTTGGATGGAATTAAGGCAATCAACTTCCCAAAAATTGGAAGCATATCCTAAATATTCTAGACTTATCCAAAGCCCTTTGAAGATATTATTTATGCTTATTATCTTGCTAGTTTAATGGGAAGATTGTTTGTAATTGATGTAGTATGTTAGCAATTGTTTGTAATTGATGTAGTATGTTAGCAATTGTTTGTAATTGATGTAGCATGTTAGCAAGTTCCAATTCATTATAAATTGAGGAGACTTGTATATTGTAACCTCCCTAACCCGGTCCAAAAGTTATGGTTGGATCCTAAAGGCCATAATGGCCAACGAAATGCCCCAGTAAAAAAAATTGATCAGATTCCTAGAAAATTTATTCTTAAAAATACTTTTGCTTACATTTTTCAGAAAATTGGTAGTGAGCATCTCTTTATCTTATAAAAAGATTAGTTTTAGCCAAGTTTAATTAAAGTCCAATTAAAAAGTGGCTTATTAATTTTAGAAACATACTTGATTATTAATTCGCTATTTGGAGTTTTGAAAACCAGTTTTGTAAAGGGAAAACTTGATGTGTTTAATTTGTTAGTAAATCTATAATTTATAATCTAAACGTGACTAGTTATTAAGTCGGTCCAGTTGTTTAACGTCTATGCATGAAAATACTAAAAGTATCACAAAATCAAATCTCATGCAACAATTCATAAAATAAATTATTACAAACCAAATAAAAAAATATGAAATGGAAATACTTTATTTTGCAAAATCGAGATGAGACCTCCAAATTTCCAAATCCATGCCCTAACCTTGCGGATTACCTAAAAAAGATTAAACTAATGGGATGAGCTTTACAACTTAGTGTAACTTTCAATCAGAAGTAAACAGTGTATCAAGACTATACAATCATGCTTACACACAGCCAAAAATAGTAGTAGTCACCAATCACTATATTTTCAAAGATTACAGAATGATGAAATTTCAGAATTTAAATGCATGATCATGAATGACAAAGCAATTCCTATCGATCCATTTGCTACACATCATATCAAAAGGAGTCGTAGCTCATTATGGTTTAACCACCAGTAATAGTAGATAATTATAGTTATACTTCCAGTCAATCTTGTGGATAAACCACCAAAATAGTGTTGCAGACAAACCACCAAAACTTCAAACAAAAATCCTAAAAGAATTACGGATTTACCGCCAGAACTCAAAAAATCTCCTCTATCTCCAATCAACCCAATCCCAACGCAACGCATAATGTCATTTTTATCAGAATAGCGTAATCAAATATGGTGCATTACAGAAGCAAGTCATATCATCCAATCAATAAATCAGAATAGTGGCATGCTTTACAGTCATGCCAACAGAAGATACAAAAAATAACAACATTCTTATCAGGTATGCAATAAGGCAGAATAGTGGGCATGCATTCATACATTCATTAAAACATGTCATGTCATTATAGTGACATACATTAGTAGTTTGTGAATGTTCAAACATAGCCAATAGACAGTTCAACCAACTTATTAAAATACATACAAACATATTCAGTCAGCTATAGTTACTTGAGCATAATCGGCCAACCATTGAAACAACCACACACACTAGACATGCAAGTAAACACATCCCACACTTCACACTTGGCTAGTCAAGTAACCACCTTCATATGCGACCAAGTATCTAAAGATGCTCTTACGCATTTGGAACCTATTGAAGCAATTAACACATTCGGGCATAGGCTAATTAGTCATTTAATCATTCAAACATAAGCAAAAAGGAGCATTAACACATAAACATAATAAAGACAAATACATACTGTAACAACTCATTTTTAGTCAAATCAAAATAGTGGTTTCGGGACCACAAATCCAAAGTCAAAATAATTATTTCATTATTATTTTAATGTTTACAGCATGATAAAATGATCGTGTGAAAGTTTCATTTAGAAATTTTATTGTTGGATGCTTAATTCGGTAAAAAGGACTAAATCGCGTAAAGTGTAAAAGTTGTGTTCTATTTACTTAAGGTGTCTAATAGCTATAAAAATTTAAATTAGAAGTCCTTATATTTTAATTAGCCCATTTATGAGATAGTGGATGATAGTGGGATGGTTTTTGGTGTAATTATTAAGTATTTTTAAGGTTATATTAGTAATTAGTAAATAAATGGTAAAGTAAGTAAAACAAAAATCAATTTTTCCTATCCATCTTCTTCAATTGTCGAAGTTAAAGAGAAAAGAACACCATTTTAGGGATTGAATCTTTCGGTCACTTGCTAGTAAGTGATTTTTGACTCAGTTTTTAATGATTTCTATGTTTTTGAGATCATTATAGCTAGGTCTAGCTAGCCCTGAGACTATTTTGAAAAATTGTTAAAGATTTAGGATGTTTCCATTGATTAATAAGCATGTATTTTAATGTTTGGTGATAAATTATGAATGTTTGATGATAGTTATGCAAGTTTTGTTAAGTGATTTTTAGTAAAAATGCAAATTAGGGATTAAATAGTGAAATGTGGAAAATTTGTTGTTAAAATGTGAAATAAATGGAAAATATGGGATGCTAGAGACCTAATTGTAATTTGGCTAGCATGGGTTGTGGTTAAATTGTATGAATTTGAGTTTTTATGAAATAAGGACTAAATTGTAAAAGTTATGAAATACTTGGGGAAAAAGTGTAAGTGTTCTTTAATGAGTGTTTTTGGATTAAATTGAATAGAGTGATAATTAAATAAGCTAAATTTGATTACATATAGATCAAGAAAAGTGAAATACAGACTTAGATCGGGGAAAGAACAACGTTTTGGAATAGTTGATTCGTGTCGTCATTTTTACATCTGAGGTAAGTTCGTAAGTAATAAGTGTTGTTATATTTATGTTTTAAATGCCTTGATATTGCATAAATTTTGAATTACAGATTTACGGATATATTCGACGAAGATTTAGCATTAGAAATCTTGGTTGAACCTTAGGAATAGATTAGGATACATATGACATGTCATTAGGGAATACATTGATTTGGCTTCGGGCCATGATATTAGCATTTCGGGTGTGAGTTACATTGGTTTGGCTTTGAGCCATGATATTGGCGCTTCGGGTACGAGTTACATTGATTTGGCTTCGGGCCATGATATTGGAACTTCAGGTGCGAGTTACATTAATCTGGCTTCGGGCCATTATTTAGGCACTTAGGGTGCGAGACTCCCGAGTATTCAAATTTTTTCCAAATGGTTCAATGGGTATATTAAAGATGTGAAATGGTGACAAATAGATACGTATCGGTATAGGTATGTACGGAAAACTAAACGAGAAAAGAGTCTAAGGAAGTTGTGAGCTTATGATCAATTATGTGATTAGATTTCATGTTAACTTTGTGATTAATGCATTGTTGCATATTATGTTATTTAATTTGAAATGTAAATGAACGGTGAGAATTGCTTATTATTTTCATACAAGTTTAATAAGATTTTTAGCTTACTTTGTTTAATTTACCGTGTTTTATAGTAATATAAAAGCTAGCTCGGATTTGGGGATCATCGGAGACTTCGTCACACTATACAACTATCACCTTGGTACTTTTGAAACTATGTTTTGGTCATATGGCATGTATAGGAGTTGGTTATTTTGATATAGTTTGGTAATGAAATTAGCCATTTGGTTTGGTTTGTATATGATAAGTATTTTGCTTGGTTTATAGCCATGAAAGATGGCTTATTTTGATTTATTTTGACAAATATGGTGATGTATATATATATGTGTGTTAATGTTCCTTGGTGATGTGGTTTATAATTGCTTGTGAATGGCTTGTTGAAGTTTAGAGTTTAATGTAGCTAATGATAGAGAGTTTGATATTTATATGTTTGTGGTTTTAAGAAAAGAAATGCTTAGATAAAATTATGTATATAAATGCTTTGTGAATGTGAAATTGGTATGATTTGAATGAGCAAAACATGATATTATAAGCATATTAGTTGTTGGAATTGAGATGGCATGTTTTAGTCTTGGTTGTGGTTGTATTGGATGCTTATTTATGCTATGAATTGTGCCATTTGGGTTGTGTAAGTGTGAGCAAGTTTGGGGTGGCAAGATGGCTTGGTAAATAGCCTATTTTTGTCCATACGGGCAGAGACACGGGTGTGTGTCACAGCCGTGTGCGACACATGGTTAGGTTACATGGCTATGTGTCCCCTGGTGTTGAAATAGAAACTAAGTCAGTATGCTCCACACGGACTCACACGCGGGCGTGTGACTTGGCCGTGTGGCATAAGTCAGTATACCCTATAGGTTTGGCACGACCTATTACACGGCCTGGTACACGGGCATGTGTGTTGGCCGTGTGACCCAAGTTAGAGAGTTATACAGGGTTAGACACGGGTTGGGACATGGCCATGTACTTTCATTTTGAATGTCCACACGGCCTGTGACACGAGCGTGTATTTGGTCGTGTGAGACACTCGGCCGGGCCATACAGGCGTGTGTCCCTTATTTTTTGTAAAATTTTTCTAAGTGTTTGAAAAGTTTCTAATGTTATCGGTTTAGTCCCGAACCACCCTGAATGCATGTTTTGGGCCTCATAGGCTTGTATTAGAGACGATATGAATATTTTTGATTGATAATTAAATGAAATTTAAAAATGTATGTGTAATTGTATGATAAGTTCGGCAATGCTTCGTAACCTTATTCCGGAGTTGAATATGGGTAGGGGGTGTTACACATACACCACTCACATTAGATTAAATCTCGTACCTTGTTTCATTGATCAAAAGCACTAAAAATTGACCAGAGCACCACTACAGCTCAGATTCGCCTCAGTTCCTTCTTGATCTAAAACTCGAACATGATAAACATATAATAGAATGTTTAAAAAACAACCAAAGAAACCCTTATGGCATTCAGCCAACAAGGATTAAAAGAAGATAAGCATAATCGAATTTTAATGCATAAACTTAATCTACCAAAGATCAGAAATGATGCGACAATTGAGATTTGAGCAATCAATACATTTGGCCAAGGAAAAATAGGTGTAAAAATTCCAACAACAAACAAAAGGAAGAAAATGATGAGATGAGGGCTTCATTGGATGGCAAAACAAGTGAGGAAAATAGCGTGTAGGGAGCAAGGAGAGAAAAACGGCTAGGGTGGATAAATGGATGGCAAAGAGGCAGCAAAGATGATAAAAAATGGTAGCAATGTTCAATTATTCAACAAATAATGTTAATGGAAACAATGAAGAAAAATATGAGTAGAAGGCTATAGGAGTTGCGGCACAATAGAGAAACAAAAAAGGAGTGAGCAAAGAGAGGTGATGTGCGTCAATGGTGAAGCAAAAATCAGTAGCAGTTTTTCGGCAATGACGGAAAAATCAACAGAAAAGATGAAGAAAGAAAGAAGGAGAGTAGCAACAGTGGGTGATCAGAGGGGCGGCACAAATGGAAAATAAAACTAGTGTTTAAGGGCTTTAACATTGGTAAAAAAAGGGAAGAAAAATGGGAGAAATAGAGAGGGAAAATGAAAGGGGCAAAAAAGAGAGGAAAACGAGTGAAAAAGAAAAAAAAAACTCAACAAAAAATTAGTTTAATCTCTTTTATAAAAAGATGATAGCCTTTTTGATAAATTAGATAAAATATTTTTTATTCAAGTTAATTAGGAGATTTTAGTGTTTGAGTCAGACTGAAATCTAAACAGATTGGCTAGAATATGGACGACATAAAGCTTAGCTGAAAAAAATCCGATCGAGGGGAGGGAAAATGAAAGGGGCAAAAAAGAGAGTAAAACGAGTGAAAAAGAAAAAAAACCTCAACAAAAATTTAGTTTAATCTCTTTTATAAAAAGCTGATAGCATTTTTGATAAATTAGATAAAATATTTTTTATTCAAGTTAATCAAGAGATTTTAGTGTTTGATTCAGACTGAAATCTAAACAGATTGGCTAGAATATGGACGACATAAAGTTCAGCTGAAAAGAATCCGACTGAGGGGAATCAAACTCTAATCTCAAATCCAATTACACTATCTTTTTACTCACTCTTAACCATTAAACCAATAGGTCACTCTTATTATAAACGCACGAACAAAACCTTAAAAGTCATGGCGTGACAACTTTCAATTCACTAACCCAATTTCTTTTAACTCAAATTTTGGGATGTGACATATGTGTAATGTACTAAACTGAAAACACTTATTCTTGTTCATTGAGTAACAATTTTTACAAGTGCATTGAGTGAAAAATCAAATGTGCTACTTGGTTAATGTCTTAAATTTTCAGGGGGGAAACTTAGAAGAGAATTGTCTAAATCTTAGGTACAAAAGCGAGGAGTCTAATATGTGTGAGTGTTCAAGGTTGAAATCACTTATTGTACAAGTTGCTAAGATAATGACTCTTCTCTATAAGAAAGGTCCTGCAAACATAGGAAAACCAAATTGTGTAAACAAATCATGTGTTCTTTGTTTTTCTACCTTGTTCATACACAATGCTTGAATTTGTTGGCACCTGTCTTAGCACTGCTTCTGGCATTGCTTCAATTTGCTTACAATTGTCATGTGAGAACTTTCAATTGGTATTAGCGCCTCTCACTAAACACATTTAGTGGATTTCTTAGTGTTGATATTGTTGAAAAATTCGGTTCAAAAATGATTTTCTTGCACAACAGAAAATAAAAAATTTGAAAATTGACTCGGTTTGTGACATTTATAGCAATAAACCCTAAATCAAATTCTCACTAGTGTTTTTGGATAGGTGAATCCTTTTTGTTCCTGACTTTCAATCAAATGATCTTCTCCGTTAATCTGTATCACGATCTGCTTTGAGTTTAGGCTCAATCCAATCGAATCAAACATAGAACCAAAAATATTTTCTTTACTTTCGGTGGGATAGTAAATCTTTATTTAATAGAAACTAGTAGAATTGCAATTCGTAAAAAAATAGGACTTATTATTAAAATAAATTTTCACTACTTTCTATCAGAATATAAATATTGAAAACTTCAGAGAAACTTTTTCTTTTTTTGTTGGTATGATTTGAAGCCTACCAGTGCCATCTATTTATAAGGAGAGTTGATAGAATCCTGGTTGAAGTGGTAGAATACAAATAATATTACTTTGGTAGAAGAAACTCTTGAAGTCCTATTATTAAGGGAGAGGGGCGATAACCCTAGATTGTAACAGCCCGTTTTTAGTGAAATCGGAACAGTGGTTTCAGGACCACAAATTTGATGTAAAATATTTATTCTACTATTATTTTAATGTCTATAGCATGCTAGTATTATCGTATAAAAATTTCGTTAAGAAATTTTACCGTTTGCATGCTTAATTCGATAAAAAAGACTAAATCGCATAAGTTGTAAAATTTGAGTTATACAAGTTAAAAGTATCAAATGACTATGAATTAATTAGTTAAGGGGTTTATGCGGTAATTATACCATTGTTTTATTGAGTGGACAAATATGGACATTATTTATGAAATTTTAAAGGTTAAATGTAAGGTGAATTTAGTAAATTAGTTAATAATTAAGTTAAAAACAAAAGAAAAGAAAGTATCATCTTCCTTAATGGTTTAACACCACCAAAATTGAAGGAAAAGAAGCCATGGAAGCTTGAACATTCGGCTCTTCTTATTTTGCTTGCAAGTGAGTATTGTTCGTCCAGTTTTTAATGATTTCTATGTTTTCAATACCGTTGTAGCTTAATCTAGCTAGCCCAAGGACTAATTTATAAAACTATTAGAAGGTTAGGGTTTTTCCATGAATGACTATAGGTTGTTTTTGATGTGTTATGGAAGAAAATGGTTAACTGTTGTTAGATAAAGAACTTTTGTTAAGTGATTTTGATCAAATTGTCAATTAGGGATTAAATTGAAAAAAAATAGAAAATATTCATGATGAAATTGTGAAATAAATGAAATGTAGGGCTTGATAGAGACCTATATGAAATTTGGCTATAGTGGGTTAATGGAAAAATTCATGAATTTTCATGTTATGAGCTAGGGACTAATTTGTAATAAAATCAAAATTATAGGGGAAAATGTAATTTTGATAAAATACGAGTTTGGATTGAATTGAATAGAATAATTATTGAATTAAGTTGAATTTATTCATTTAGATCAAGACAAACCTCGTACTGCTTTAGATTGGGGCAAAGATAATGTTTTGGAATAATTGCCTCTATATCTACGTTTTATCGTCGAGGTAAGTTCGTGTAATTGTATTATAATTATGTGCCTTTATTTGAATTACATAGGTATTGTGGACTGCTATATATATATTAGTTACATATCCAATGATGTTACGTCGACTACCAAGTCCCATTTGAACCTTAGGAATTCGTCGGATACAAATGACTTGTCATTAAGGTTTACATGATTGGGGTACTGGTCTTGAATGTCCTATCATGGCGAGGTTCGGCATGTGTTCTGGATACTCTACAGCTCATGTGAGTAACATCATGTAGCTACGTTTTGACCCACAAATCATGTGAGAAGGCCCATTTACACAGCTCGTGTGAGCATACATGTACAGGAATTGACGGATTACGGTTATATAAGTTAGCACACTTTGTGTGCGAGCTACCCTGGGTATCCAATGATATTCTATATGGTTCAATGGGTATTATTCGGATAGGAAACGGTAAGAGAACGATATGAATTATGACATGTACATATGTGAACATCCTTGATATGGTATTACATGGAAATTATATAGGTAGAGATGAGTAATAAACTCAAGCGATACATGTTAAGGATAAATGGATATTCATGAATTATGCCATGTTAAACTTAATTATTATGTGATGAAATGATAAGTTAAGTTATACATTATACGAACTTACTAAGCATTTATGCTTACTCTAGTTATTTTCCATTTTTTTAGTGAATCGAGAGCTTTCTCGGGTTGGAATCTTATCGGAGTTATATCACACTATCCATGACTAAATTGATAAATTTTGGTATTTCTATGTTTTGGTTATAATGGCATGTATGGGTGTTATGGTTGATGTTTTAGCCATTATGTTTTGCCTTGTAATTATTGTATTTTGAATTATTGAAATGGTCTATATGTTGATATATGTATGTAGCCTTATGATGGTTGATTTTATAGTCTTTATGATGCTTAGATGATGGAAGTTGAACATGGTCATTTTGGTATGTAAAATGTGGTTGACATATGTGGCTTATGGTGCTAAATGTTAAATGGAAAATTTGGTACCTTTGGTGTGAATTTGATAATTAAACAAAGTAGTATGTTTTGGCATAAACTTAGTTTTAAGTTGGTTGAACTTTTGGTTAAACTATGCATATGATTATACAAGTTTGATTGTTGTTATTGAGATGCCTTTTGGGCATTTTGGTTGTATGCACATGTTCCTTATTTGGATAGCATGATGTTGCATAGTTTAGTGCACTTTGGGATGCTTGATTATATGTGGAAAATTGGTTGTAGGTTTGTACATGTTTGAGTGAGAAAATTGGCTTGAAAATGGCCTATTTTTCATCCACACAGCCAGAGACACAAGCGTGTGTCTCAGCCATATGTGACACATGGCTTGGCGACACAGTCGTATGTCCCCTGTAGCTTACAAAGGGTTGCATGTCAGGCATTTACATGGCCTAGCACAAGGCCTGACACACGGCGTGTGAGGCCATTTCGAATGGTACACGGTCTGGCACACGGGCGTGTGGCTTGGTCATGTGACCCAAGTTAGAGTTTTACAAAGGCACGGACACGGCCTGGGACAGTGTTGTGTGTCCCTACTTAGAATGTCCACACGACCTAAGATATGAGCGTGTGTCTCAGCCATGTGACCCTTGTAGCTTGAAAATTTTCATATTTTTCCTAAAAATTCTATATATTTTTGATTTAGTCCCAATTTATTTCTAATGTGTTTTTAGGGCCTTGAGGGCTCGTATAACGAACAATATGTATGTTATTTATTGATTTTTCTATGGTTGATGTTGTGAATTAAAATTTTTAAGTTTTGATAGTTTTGAAATGTCCCACGCCCATGTGGAATTAAATTCTAATTCACACCTACAGGGGTTTTCACACGGCCGGACACACTCCTATGTCCATGGCCCGTGTCCCTCACACGGCAACGACACGCCTGTGTCTTAGCCCGTGTGCAAAAACTTGGGTATTTTGTTTCTGACGTTAGAATCCCTAGAATGTCACACGGCCATGGCACATGCCCGTGTACTAGGCTGTGTCCTCCACACGGCAGAGACACACAGCCGTGTCTCTGCCCGTGTGTTTATTACCATGCATACTGACTTAAATTTTTTACGTGCATGGGCCACACGGCCGGACCACACGCCCATGGGGCTAATCGTGTGTCATACACGGCCTAGACACACGCCCGTGTGTCTACTCGTGTGGACAATATAAGGCTATTTACCAAGCCTCGTTGCCACCCCTACCTACCTATTTTCATACAAATACCAACCAATACCAAAACAAGCATAATTTTCATAATCAAATCAACCACAATAGACATTCATTCAACCATGAAGATGCATATTTTATAAACTCAAAATGAAAGTTAGCCATCATTCAAGGCTTAATGCAAAGTGTGGGATCTATCCCAAGCCAACAGATTTGACCAATTCACAAAGACACAAAATAATGAGGTCTAGCCCTACACATGCCATACTCAAAAATATAAATCCAACTATACCGAATGTTTCAGCTGATAGTGTGATCGATATCTTTGACTTCCGGTGATCCTTGAGCTAGTTAGGCGGCACTGAAAAGAAATGGAAAGGAAATGGAGTAAGCATAAAACTTAGTAAGTTGTATGTAAACATGTATACTACAACATTTATATACAATCAACATGCTCATAACACCAAAGTAGGCATAGGTATAACTTACTCATTACCATCCATACAAGTCATATATTATATATATTGAGCTCATACCTCATACATACCAAATAGGTACCTGTGCAATTCACAACACGGTTATACTTTCCTCATTAGCTCAAGAACATAACAATCACCGTTGAACCATTCAGAATATCACCGGCTATTCATTAAGCCTTAAACATGGGTAAGGTGCCGATGCCATGTCCCAGACATGGTCTTACATTGACTATCATTTCGTAGTTGATGCATGTCCCAAACATGTCTTACATTGGCTTACGTCTCGAGCCTGATGCATGTCCCAAACATGTCTTACACTAGCTCACACAAGTGACCCTAATGTCACTGCATGAATATCTGGTTTATTTTCCTATGTTCAATGGGAACTCTATTATCTCTAATATATTCATACTGTCTCTCAATTCCACAATCAAGAAATTTATGCTATATTAATTTTAAATACAATTCAACACATACATTAGCAATGTAGTTGTAATATTTACATACAACTTACCTCGGATTACAAAATACTCACGACTGGTCGATTTAGTCGATTTGCTTGGGCTTCTCCCAGTCTAAGTTCGTATTTGGTAAATCTTGATCTATATGAAAACATGCACTCATTTAGTCGGTAAACTCAATTAGGCAATTTAAAATTCACCCCTTAGGTAAAATGACCATTTTGACCCTATGCTCGAAAATTGATTTTTATCAAATTGATTTTTATCTAAAGCCTATAAGAACCCTTTTTACTCTTGTAACAACTACAAAGTCTCACTATTTCACATATTTATCAACTATTTTACAACTTATGCAAAATAGTCCCTTTTAGGTGCTTTCCATGAAAACCCCTTCACAAAAGTTGTTTATAAAACAACTAGAACTCATATTCTTCCATAAAAACTCAGAAAATATCACAAATCCATTCATGTAAAAACCCTAAAATCTTAATTATTTTGCAAAATAGACCCCTCATTTGAAAGCTCATGCTTCAAGGGTCTCAAAAATGCAAAAATCATCAACAAAGGGTATGAGAATTACTTACTTATGAGTGCTTCAAGTTGCTAAAAATTTTGAAGATCAAAACCCTTAAAATGGCTAGAAAAATCAGTGGGAGTGAAGGGAAAATGAAAGAAAAAGATGATAGCTAGGCTTAGGCATTATTTTAATACACATTATGTCATCAACCTACCTAATGTTGACTTTTCAAAATTTCTCTCTACCATGGCCGGCCAAGCTATCATAATAGGGTCTTATTGCCCTTAAAAATCCTCCAATTTTGATTCTCTAACAATTTAACACTTTTAACTATCAATTTAGGACTTTTGTACTTTATGCGATTTAGTCCTTTTTCCTCAATTGGGCTCACCAACGTCAAAATTAACACACCAAATTTTTCATGCACTATTATAAACATGCTATGACTCTATAATAATAAAAAAATTTCTCTGACTTCGGATTTGTGGTCCCGAGGCTACTATTCTGACTAGCCCCAAAATCGGGCTGTTACACATTTATAGTAATACTAGGATTTTTCCTTCCATGTATTCCATATACGGGGAGTTGGGCCTCTCCTGTACTAGGTCCAATTATATGCGCTTCTTAGTCTTTAACCTAGAACTTTATAATTTATTCCAATCGGTACATGTTTTTTCTATTTCCAAAATTAAATATTATTTTCTCAATTAATTTAAATAAATTAATTTCTCAATTAAATAATTTTCTCAATCCAATTCTAATTCTTTGAAAATCATGACAACATTACCTTAAAATAATCTATTATAAAATATGATTATGAAGCTTGGAATGGAATGAACCAAGCCTACAAGCACCCAAAATGTTGCTAAGTGAAAAGATCAACACAGATATAAGGGAAACGCCCACTTTATCTAACACTTATAGGATTATGATTGGAAGCTTACTATATCTGACTCCTAGCAAGGCTTGATATGAGCTTTAGTGTGGGTAATTTTGCTCGATATCAATCTAATTCTAAGGAGCCACATGTCAAATCTTTAAAACACATCATCAAAGATGTTCTTGGCATACTTGATTTTGATATATAGATGTCTAAAGATAATACTTTGAGCTTAGTCAGGTATAATGATGTAGACTTGGCGGCAATATAGATTATCGAAAGAGCAGTTTGGAGGATGTTTTTATCTTCGATCAACACTTGCGTCCTGGTGTAGGAAGAAGAAAACATCAATCTCTCTTTCAACAGCTAAGGCAAAGTATATTACACCAGGAAATTATCATGCTCAGCTTCTTTGGATGAAGCAAATGATGTCGAACTTCGGAGTGGCACTACTAGGGGACTCTGCCTACAATGAAAAATCAAATGCTAAGAATATATCAAAGAATCATGTGATGCATTCAAGGAATAAACACATTGACATTCAACACCGCTTAATTCGTGAACTTGTGAAGAGTGGAACAATCAAATTGTACTATGTAAATACTAAAAATCAACTTGATGGTTTGTTAACAAAGGCCCTGGATGTAGCAAGGCTTGAAGGATTGAGGAACTTGGTTGGTGTGTTCCAAATCTAACGTTGGGAACTCGTCTTAAAAGGCATCTGTACGATGAATTTTTTATACTGTTTTCTAGTTTGAAGACTAAGTATTCTAGTTGTCTCTCTCCCACACACTATTGTTATTTTTTTAGGGAAAGTGTAATGGTAGAGATTAGGTTGCCTTTTCTTGGATGGAAATTAAATAGGGGTGGTGTAACGCCTTGAATTTGGTCCTAGAAGTATTAGGTTTGAGCGGGGGTGCAGTTAGGAGACTGCACATAAATATTTAATTGTACAAGGAAGTGACACAATTTAGTTTTTGGCTTACTGGTTGTGTGCTCTAGAAGTGTCTGGGAAGTCATGGGTTCAAGTCCTGGCTTCCACGAAATTTTGGTTTTTTTTAAGGATAAAACCCCTATCTTTGGTCAGTAGGGTTAAAAATAAAATTTGGTAAGGTATGACACAAAGAGCCTAGTGATCTGGTGGATGTAGCGTGTGGATGGTTCCCTTGAGGTCTAAGGTTCAAGTCATGGCAAGGTAAAAAGAGTATTTATTTTGCTCTCTTGCCATGTGAGAAGTAGAAGCCGACTAGAACTCTGCAGGTAGGATGTTTGAATCGGTCAATTGAGAAATTCTAGGAGTAGAATTGAGATAGGGAGTTGATTGGTTGGAGTGAATTTAAGAGAATTTTGAGGGATTTCAAATGAAAGGAGTAGTTGTGGTTGAATAGGGCATTAATCACTCAGGAATTTGGCTATAGGTAAATTGTGGTCACTTCATTTTGGGTTTTTTTTTGGCAAATGGTGATGCTTTTCACTCTTCACTTTAGAAGCCGAGCTTTACTTTTCTTTTCGTACAACTTTTGGTAGGGTGATTCAATTCTTCTTCCCTCTCTTTCCCGTCTGTCGAATAGGCCCGTTAAACTAGCCACTGTTTCGATTTTGAATAGGTACTTCTTGACTCCATTTTTCCTTTTCTTTTTCCCTCACTCTATTCTTCCTTGGCCGAATATACTCCTTTCTCTCTCTGGCACCAACATTACCCTCTTGACCGAATACCTCTTGCATTTGTGGTCGTACTTCTCTTCCTCCCCTCTCAATCGTGTTATTTTCTTCTGCTTAAATCGGATATCTCCTGTGTTACCTGGGCAATGTCTGGTTTGGAATCAAGGCCGATTTTTGGTTGGTCTTTTCTTCTCTCAGGTTTGCGATTTCTTCGTCTTTTACGAGCCGAATATATCCTACTCTTTCACCCTTATTCTACCTTATGGCTGGCACTTAACTTGTGGTTACCTAATGTTGCTAGGGGTGCGATCTCTATAGCCAAGGGGTTAGGCCAATTGTCCTTTCTTAGTGAGTAATCCTGTCGATTCGTGGTAAGTACTTTAGGTAGTAGTTATTTACAAGGGATTATAACTTCTGATGAATCTGTTAGAGTGTTCTCAATACTTTGGTTTGGATTTTCCACGAATATGACTACTGGTGGATCGTTGTGAATCATAGGTGCTTTGATCTCGGAAGGGTGTGTCAGCAGTTTCATAACAGGTGTGTAATCGTACACCCAATTTTGCTACTGTCAAAACATTGGATAATGTGTGTATTCACACCACTATGTTACTATGAATCGGCGAAAGCCAAAAAATCGAAAAGCTGAAACTTCAACATTTGAGGCCTCACGAGCACGCGAACAATCATGGAGTAAACTGAGCCCACAAATCATGGGTGACAGACAGTAGAGGTCGCCACAAGTGTTCTCGTGGGCTTGGGCCGTTATGGGCCTCATTGGGCCGAGATGGGTCGTGTAGGCCCAAGAGGATAAATTTTGCGGTAAGTGACAAATAATGGAGTGGGCTATGGTGATCGCATAGTCACTCCTGAATTTGGGCTAAATGGGCCACACGAGCGTGTGGGCCCACTTGGGTCGAGTAATGGTCCTTCAGCCCATTTACACCATTATGATAATTTAGGTTATCTATGTCGCTCGAGGCAACTAGAGACCTTTGGTGAGGTCGTTATCTGAGTTGAAACCCCAAAATAAGTAAATGATCGTAATGCCCCTGTAGGGTAAAATGATCGAAATGTCTCTATAGGGTAAAATGACCGTAATGCCTCTATAGGTAAAATGATCGTAATACCCCTATAGGGTAAAATGATTATTATGCCGTTATGTTTCGTATGACCGATGTGCTTATGATTTACGTGTATAATTATGCTGAGTATGACTTTGCATACACGTACTATCTATGACATGACATACTGCACGGGGTTGGGATTTTGATATGGAGGAAGTACTGTACTGGTGACTATATCACATTCACTGTTATTGGTGGCTTTGCCACATTTACTTTTTCTGGCAGCTATGCTATATTATTATTACTGGCAGCTTTGCTGCGATATTGGTTTACTGGCTGGGTGGGTCGATTTATATCCCCACATGGTTGGTACGGTGGTGTGCTGGTTGGATTTGGGTGAGATGCATAATTGGATTACACTACATTGATACTGTATAGGGCTTAAGCCACATTGTTACTCTATAGGGCTAAGGCCCGCATAGATCGATCTCGAATAGGGCTCGTGCCTGGATCATTCTCGCATGCATTGTTTCTTCGTTTGACTGATAGGGGATTACACACTGAGTTTTCGTAAACTCACCCTCTCTTTTAAACTATGCAGGTAATCCCCAGACTTAAACGATTTGGTGCTGCGAGGGACTCGGATGTGGCCACATGATTGCTAATGTTCTACTTTTGGCTTTATTTATTTAAATTTCATATTGGGTTTTTGGTTATGTAATAAGGCCATTTGTGGTTTTAACTTTTATTTGGGATTTTATTTCTTACCTTAAACTGCTAGACTAGGAAAAGATGAGTTTTCAAAACAATTAATGTTTTCTAAAACACGTGTTTTAAGCTTTATCGACTTAAAAAGCTTCTATGATTATCGATCGATTTATTATAACACTGAGGGTTAATAAGGAAAACATTTGACGAAAACTTTGTTAAACAATAATAAAAAGGTTTTAAACTCAGTAAGTGAATTTTTACTGAAGAGGTCAATTTTCGAAAAACATTTTAATGTAACACGCCAGATTCGACCATAACATCTAGGCTGAATTTGGGATGTTATATTTAGGGGTATCAGAGCCAGTTACAAAACATGACTATTGAATGGGTTTTTAAAAATATTAGGAATTTTTGGAAAACTATTCTGGAAGTATTTTTGGAAGGTTTACTAGTGTGGCACACCGAGTCTCCGATGCCAAATCTGTAAGTTCTCTGACACTATTTACTATTATAGACTGAAATGTTATGCTATAGGTAGTGGTACTATACTGGAAACCCTAGAGTCTGAGTTAACTGAGACCGTAGAAGACTGAAAACTATAGTGAGATTCTGCTCTACGAAAACAAAACTTTAACCATTGCTTGATCATAAAATATTCGTTAATAATTACTGGAATTATGAACTGATACATAAGACTTTTAAACAAATAATTCGTTATCGAAATGAGCACAAGAGGTACTCGCGGAAGGGGTACACGGGGCCGCGGTGGAGGCCGTGGAAGTGTTAAGGCTAGGTCTTCCGCATCAGGTCACATGCCTGCTAGGGAGGCACCAGCTTCACCTGAACATGAGATGGATCAGGGGACGAAAGACAGGGTAGGTCTGCCAACTTCAGGTAGCGATAATTCGGAGCTTGGTACTGAGGCTCTAACTCGGTTAGTAAGGGAAGTGTTGGAGGAAGTTAAGGAGATTGGTGAAACACTCTAGACTAGGTGTGTGGATTGTAAGAAGAAGAGAGATCGTAGTTCTCTAAGGCTGGAGCCTCATTTTGTGAAGCATGTTAAAACGTGTCCAAACTTTTTGACTTGCGAGCATTGCAGAAGGCGTCCTCCGGTCGAATGCTAGAAGAAGTCAGGAGCATGTCTCTGATGTAGGTCCAAAGAACATCGGGCTCGGGATTGCCAAGTCACTTTTAAGTCAGGTATGTTTTGTTTGAGTGTGATGATTTGGACATAGAGATTGTATGGATGTGATGTCTATCTGCTCCAGTGGGTAGGTGTTTTGGGGAAGTTCCAAGTTTAAGTTAAAGTGTGTTAGCATTATTGGGATCCGAGTGCGCAGCGAGAGCGTACTAGTTTAGTTGTTACGCGACTACCCTGCTAGAGTGAAAATTTTGAGGACGAAATTTCTTTAAGGAAGGGTGAATTGTAACACCCCAAATTTAGGCCTAGAAGTATTAGGTTTGAGCGGGGGTGCAGTTAGGAGATTGCACATAAATATTTGATTGTGTAAGGAAGTGACATAATTGAGTGTTTGGCTTAGTGATTATGTACTCTGAAAGTGTCTGGGAAGTCATGGGTTCAAGTCCTGGCTTCGACGAAATTTTGGTTTTTTTTAAGGATAAAACCCCTATCTTTGGTCAGTAGGGTTATAAATAAAATTTGGTAAGGTATGACACAAAGAGCCTAGTGATCTGGTGGATGTGGTGTGTGGATGGTTCCCTTGAGGTCTAAGGTTCAAGTCATGGTAAGGTAAAAAGAGTATTTGTTTTGCATTATTGCCATGTGAGAAGCAGAAGCCGACTAAAACTCTGCAGGTAGGATGTTTGAATCGGTCAATTGAGAAATTCTAGGAGTAGAATTGGGAATGTGGATAGGGAGTTGATTGGTTGGAGTGAATTTAGGAGAATTTTGAGGGATTTCGAATGGAAGGAGGAGTTGTGGCTGAATAGGGCATTGATCACTCAGGAATTCAGCTATAGCTAAGTTGTGGCCACTTCATTTTGGGTTTTTTTTTTTTGGCAAATGGTGATGCTTTTCACTCTTCACTTCAAAAGTCGAGCTTTACTTTTCTTTTCGTACATCTTTTGGTAGGGTGATTCGATTCTTCTTTCCTACCTTTCCAATCTGTCGAATAAACCTGTTACCCTAGCCACTGTTTCGATTTTGAATAGGTACTTCTTGACTCCATTTTGCCTTTTCTTTTTCCTCGCTCTATTCCTCATTGGCCGAATATACTCCTTTCTCTCTTTGACCCCAACATTACCCTGTTGACCGAATACCTCTGGCATTTGTGGTTGTACTTCTCTTCCTCCCCTCTCAATCGTGCTATTTTCTTCTGCTTAAACCGAATATCTCCTGTCTTACTTGGGCAACGTCTGGTTTGAAATCAAGGCTGATTTTTGGTTAGTCTTTTCTTCTTCTAGGTTTGTGATTTTTTCTTCTTCTATGAGCCGAATATATCCTACTCTTTCACCCTTATTCTACCTTATGGCTGGCACTTAATTCTATGGTTGCTGAATGTTACTGGGGGCATGATCTCTATAGCAAATGGGGTTAGGCCGATTGTCCTTTCTTAGTGAGTAATCCTGTCTATTCGTGGTAAGTACTTTAGGTAGTATTTATTTACAAGGGATTACAACTTCTGATGAATCTGTTAGAGTGTTCTCAATACTTTGGATTGGATTTTCTACGAATATGACTAATGATGGATCGTTGTAATCATAGGTGCTTTGATCTCAGAAGGGTGCGTTAGTAGTTTCATAACAGGTGTCGTACACCCAATTTTGCTACTATCAAAACATTGGATAATGTGTGTATTCACACCACTATGTTACTGTGAATCGGCGAAAGCCGTATAGCCGAAAAGCTGAAACTTTGGCATTTGAGGCCTCACGAGCATGCAAACACTCGTGGCCTAAATCGAGCTCACAAATCATGGGCGACAGACAATAGAGGCCGCCACAAGTGTTCTCGTGGGCTTGCGCCGTTATGGTCCTCGTTGGGCCGTGTGGGCCCAATGGGCTCGTGGGCCCCACACGGATAAAATTTGCGGTAAGTGACAAATAATGGAGTAGGCTATGGTGGTCACATAGTCGCTACTGAATTTTGGCTAAATGGGCCATACGAGTGTGTGGGCCCACTTGGGCCGAGTAATGGGCCTTGGGCATATTTACACTGTTATGATCATTTAGGTTATCTGTGTCACTCGAGGCAACTGTAGACCTTCGGAAAGGTCATTATCTGAGCTAAAACCCTAAAATTGGTAAATGATTGCAATGCCCCTGTAGGGTAAAATGACAATAATGCCCCCGTAAGGTAAAATGACCGTAATGCTTCTGTAACGTAAAATGATCGTAATGCCCCAGTAGGGTAAAATGACCGTAATACCCTTATAGGGTAAAATGACGATTATGCCCTTATGTTTCATATGGCCGATGTGCTTAAGATTTACATGTACAATTGTACTGAGTATGACTTTGCATACACGTAATATCTATGACATGACATACTGCACAGGGTTGGGATTTTGATATGGAGGAAGTATTGTACTGGTGACTATGTCACATTCACTGTTACTGGTGGCTTTGCCACATTTACTGTTTCTGGCAGCTATGCTACATTATTATTACTGGCAGCTTTGCTACGATATTGGTGTACTGGCTGGGTGGGTCGATTTATATCCCTACATGGTGTGTTAGTTGGTACTGTTGGTGTACTAGTTATATTTGGATGGGATGCATAATTGTATTACACTGCATTGATACTGTATTGGGCTTAGGCCACATCATTCTCAGTATAGGGCTAAGGCCCGGTGTCAGATCGACATCTGGCTCACGGCCAGTGCCCGCATCATATCGCATGCATTGTTTACTGTTTGACTGATAGGGGATTACACACTGAGTTTTTGTAAACTCACCCTCTCTTTTAAACTATGCAGGTAATCCCCAGCCCTAAACGATTTGGTGCTGGTGGGACTCGGAGGTGGCCACATGATTGCTGATGTTCTACTTTTGGCTTTATTTATTTAAATTGCATATTGGGTTTTTGGTTATGTAATAAGGCCATTTATGGTTTTAAATTTTATTTGGGCTCAAATTTCTTACCTTAAACTGCTAGACTAGGAAAAGATGAGTTTTCAAAACAATTACTGTTTTCTAAAACACGTGTTTTAAGCTTTATCGACTTAAAAAGCTTCCATGATTATCGATCGATTTATTATAACACCGAGGGTTAATAAGGAAAACATTTGACGAGAACTTTTGTTAAACAATAATAAAAAGGTTTTAAACTTAGTAGCAAATTTTTACTGAAGAGGTCAATTTTTGAAAAATACTTCGATGTGACACGTCAGATTCGTCCATAACGTCTAGGCCCAATTTAGACCCTAATCGAAATGGTGGTTTCGGGGCCACGAATCCAAGTGAAAAAAAATTTAAAAATTATTTTCTGTGTTTATTATGTGTGAATTTATATCTGTGAAATTTTCGTTATTTAATTTTATCATTTAGGTATCCGATTAAATAAAATGACTTAATCGCGTAAATTGAAAACTTGATAGTTTAAAACATAAGGGCCAAATTGTTAGCGGCTTTATAAGTTGGGGCATTTATGTTGTAAATATCCCATTAATACATTAGTGGGATGGTATAAGACATATATTACATGGTTTTATATTATATCATTAAGGGTATATAAGTAATTAAACATTAAGTTAATATATGTTATAATATAATATATATCATAAAAAATAATAAGCCATGTTCATTCTATTCTTTTGACCGAAACCAAAATAAGAAGAAAAAGAAAAAGAAAAGAAAACCTAGTTCGACCATAAACAAGCTTGATTGAGGTATGTGTTTAGCTCGGTTTTTGATAATTTCTACGTTTTTGAGATTATTGCTTCAAGTACTACAAAACCCATGCTTGAATTTTTTTATTTTGGTGAATATTTTGAGTTATGCGATTGTTGAGAGCTTGTGATTTTTGTTGTTTGATGATGAAATATGAAAGATATGTTTTAGATTAACATGTTTTGTATTGGAGTTTTTTATGATTTTGAGTCTTTTGGACTAAATTGCAAAAATAATAATTTGAGGGACTAAGATGTGAAATAAATGAATTATATGGGTTTGTATAGACATGGTAAAATTCGGCCCAACATGGGTATTTTGAAATTTTGTATATTTTGTGTTTTGTGTAATAGGGACTAAATTGTAAAAATTGTAAATGTTAGGGGTAAAATTGTAATTTTCCTATATATATATGTATTTTTGGACTAAATTGAATGAAAATATGTTTGAATGAGCTTAATTTGAATATGTTTAGATCAAGAACCAAAGAAATTGGATTTGGATCGGGGAAAAATGAAAGTTGTCGACTAACAGCCCTGTCTCGCTTTATAACGTCCTAGGTAAGTTTATTAGCAAATAGATGTGTTTAATTGTAGATAATTGCTAAATATATATGCTGGTATGAAATATAGGAATTTATATATGCTATTGCCGAATGTGAATAAGCTTGGTAACCATGTTCAAGCATTCGTTTCGACCGAGTTACGATGTCCGAAAGCCCCGTATGAACCTTAAAAATAGTTAGGATACATATGTCATGACATAGGATTTCGATATATGTGCGCGAGTAAGACCATGGCATCGTTATGTGATTCTGATATGTGTTTACGAGTAAGACCTTGTCTAGGACAGTGGCATCGATATGTGACTACATGTAAGACCACGTCTAGGACGTTGGCATTGTACGATATATGTGTGATTATCTGAGTGTCTTACCTAATTCCGAATGGTTCATCGTGCAAAGGTAAATTGTGTACGGATGTGTAATACGAGTTAAATGGCCTGGTATGAATTAGCTTGTTGGTTTTTAGTAAAGAGGTAAGTATGTACTTGATATTTGTTCTATTCATATGTAATTGATAATGATGAATTTAAGTGAGGTTGGCATGTGTTTTCGGCTTTGTGGCTACATAAGTTAACTATCAATGAAATGATTCATAATTTTGTGCAAGTGTGTGTGACCATGTATAATCGGCCTTATGGGTTATATATATGTGATGCTTTGCTATGATTTTCGAGCTTATGTATAAAAGTATACGAAGGCATGATTTTATTATAACTAGTTGTTTTTGGGAAGTTGATTATTAATATGTTTAAATGACCATGTGAGTATTCGGCCAAATAAGAAGTGTATGTACTTGTTATATCTTGATTCTTGAACTTGTGTATAAAAGTATATGTATGTATTTGATAATGTAAAGACATTTTGGTTGGAAAGTTGAATGGTAATAGGTCAATTTGATTATTTAAATATTCGGCCAATATAGTATTTATATACGAAAGTATACATATATATTATTTACAAATTATAAGTTTGAGACTAAATGGGATATGGTTCCTATAAATATTGGTTAGCCTTATTGAGTTGAATATTTTGTTAGTTTAATTATTTACTTATGAGTTACTAAGATATAATAGCTTACTGTGTGTATATTTGTTTTTGTTTTATAGATTTTGGACTCAAGTTACAAGCTCGGGATCGTCAGTAAAGTCAATCACACTATCGACTGCCTTCGATATTTTATAAGTTTAGATTCTGGTACTATGGCATGTATAGGCTGGAACATACATTTTGAAATATTGATTTTGGTTATGTAATTAAAGCCATGCGAATATGGCTTGCTATTTAAGTTTGCATTTGGTCTTATGGGTGCTTAGTTATAAGGTTTAGTAAGTTTAGTTTTTATAAATTGGTTATGCTTGATAGTGGTTTAAATTCATTTTAGTTAAAGTGATTAGTACTATGAATGGATGATGTTTGTGGTAAGTATTTCATGCATTGAAAATGGCTTTAATCTTAGGTTCGAATTCAGATTTGGTTGAGTCATGGTCTAAGTCTATTTGATTATTATGTCGTATGTCATGGTTTATCATTTTTGTGTTATTTTGAAAATGTATCTAAGTATATAAAGCTTGTGAAGGTACTTTGTGTTTCGGCTATATGTTTTTATTGGATGTTAAGTAAGTTAAGGTTGGACATGTGCATGCTATGTAAAAAGCAAGACTTATACATGTATAATTTGATGTTCACTTATAATTTATACTAAGGTATGTGTATATGATATTCGACCTTATTATATTAATTGAAATTTTTTTTATATGCTTTACTTATGTATAAAGGTGTTTATATTATGGATGTTATATATATACATGTGGCTTTTTATATAAACTTGCTAGTTACTTATAAATTTGCAAATAGGTACATTGATTTATGATAGCCGAATAAACTAGAGAATGAAATGAGTTTATTTATAACCGAAAGCTTGTTTTCTGATTGGTACTAATATGCAAAATACATGAGTTTCATATAGATTAAATAGTTGATGCCGCATATATATGAATAAAAGAGTTGGCAAGGAAATTTATTTCAAATGGTGTATATCTTGCGTAAGTGCTGGACTTTTATAAAAAAAAAGGTTTAATATTCAATAACGAAATTAGTGATGTAACATTTATTCTGTATATGTATAAATGGTTTTGGTATATAATTTGGATCATGGGAAATTTATACTATGCTGTGGATGACATATATTCTTGAGTTTCGATAATTGATTTAGTTATAATTATTGATGTGATTAAAATTTTGAACTATAATATGTGATACATAACTGTGTGAATTGTAATATGATCGGTAATGCCTCATAACCCTATTTTGGCGACAGATACATGTTAGGGGTGTTATATTTTGTTGGTATTAGAGCTACGGTTTAGTAGATTCTAGGACTAACATAGCGCGTGTGAGTCTAGCTGTACATGCCATATTATATACCGTGATAGTGTGATGACTTCTGACAATTGAAAATGTGTTTTCATATAGTAAATTGATCCCGATAGAGTTGTAGTTGATGATGTCGAGAGTGTAGCGCCGGCTCCTGCGCAAGGGACAGCGCTGGTTGATTCTCGACCGATTTCGAGTAATCAAGAAGGTGAGGTTAAACAAGACTTCTATCAAATGATGAATGACTGGTTTACTCAATATATTCGGACTAACCCGGCTGCACAACAACCTCCACCCCCGATTAATCCATCTTCGATGCCTGTTGTACCTCAAGTAAGTGATCCATTGAGATTGTATAAGCCACCTGTTGATAAAATCAGAAAACATGGGGCCGAAGAGTTTAAAGCTACTGATGATGATGATGCTGAGTGGGCTGAGTTCTGGCTTGATAATACTATTCGTGTGTTTGATGAGTTATCCTGTACCTAGATAAATGTTTGAAGTGTGCTATATCTTTGCTTCGAGACACAGCATATCACTGGTGGAATACCCTAGTATCAGTGGTTCCGAGAGAGCGAGTGACCTAGGAATTCTTCCAGACTAAGTTCCGTAAGAAGTATATCAATAAGAGATTTATTGATTAGAAGTGAAAAGAATTTTTGGAGCTGAAACAGGGTCGGATGACCGTGACAGAATATGAGCGAAAATCTGTGAGACTCAGTCGGTATGCCCGAGAGTGTGTTTCCACCGAAGCCATAATGTGTAAAAGATTCGAAGATGGGTTGAATGAAGACATTAAACTATTAGTTGGCATACTTGAGATAAAAGAGTTCGTGGTACTGGTTGAGCGAGCTTGCAAAGCTGAAGAGTTCGGGAAAGAGAAAAGGAAATATGACTTTGAAGCTAGAGATGCACGCAAAAGAACATACGCTAAGTCATTCCAATCGACGTCAAAAAAGTTCCGAGATGATTTTAGTCATTCTAGAGCCACTTCGGGTTACTCCAGACAGGATCAGAATGGACCACCTATGAGCTCGAGAGCTACCTCAGTAGCTAGTGTGGGGAATGTCAGATCAAATCAACCAGAGTGTAAACAGTATGGTGAACGACATCCTGATAGTTTCAGATTACATGATCAGGCTTGTTTTAAATGTGGATTAATGGATCATTATATACGAGATTTTCGAGGGCTAGCTGAAGAAAATCCAGTCCAAAACATGAGATCGGGTAATACTGTGGCTCGAGGTAGACCACCCAAAAATGCGGGTAATGCGAGTGGCAATCAGAGAGGGACTAAAGATACAACAGCCAGATTTGAGGCTCGTGCACCTGCCAGGGCCTATGCTATTCGCGCACGAGAAGAGGCTTCATCCCCTGATGTTATTACTAGTACATTCACTCTTTATGATACTAATGTAATTGTATTGATTGATCCTGGTTCTACTCATTCTTATGTGTGTGAGACATTAGTATTCAGCAAGACTCTGCATGTTGAGTCTACTGAGTTTGTGATTAGAGTGTCAAGCCCCTTGGGTCGGTGTGTTATCGTTGACAAAGTGAGTAAGAATTGTCCCTTGATGGTTCGAGATTTGTGCTCTCCGGCTAATTTGATGTTGCTGCCATTTGATGAGTTCGACATAATTCTGGGTATGGACTGGTTGACTTTGCATGATGCTGTTGTAAACTACAAAAGAAAGACTATTGATCTACTGTACCAGAATGATGAGATTATTCGGATTGAATCTAGTGAGTTTACCAGCAATAATTTCTTCGATGCTAGCTCAAAAATATGTGAGAAAAGGGTGTGAAGCTTATTTTGCCTACGTGCTTGACAGTAAAGTGGCTGAGAGAAACATTGAATCAGTACTTGTCGTATGTGAGTATCTAGATGTATTTCTTGAAGAATTACCAGGTTTGCCACCTATTCGGGAAGTAGAGTTTGGTATTGAGTTAATGCCTGGGACGACTCTGATATCCATAACTTCGTACAGAATGGCACCTACCAAATTAAAAGAATTGGAAGCTTAGTTACAAGAATTGATTGATAGAGGTTTCGCACGATCGAGTTTCTCTCCATGGGGTGCACCTGTGTGTTCGTGAAAAAGAAAGACAGGACTATGAGAATGTGCATCGATTATAGACAGCTTAATAAGGTGACCATAAAGAATAAGTATCCATTGCCACGAATTGATGATTTGTTTGATCAACTGAAAGAGGCTACAGTGTTTTTAAAGATAGATTTAAGATCAGGCTACTATCAGTTGAGAGTTAAAGATTCAAACGTACCAAAGACTACTTTTCGAATGAGGTACAGACACTATGAGTTTTTGGTTATGCCTTTCGGACTCACTAATGCACCTGTTGTTTTCATGAATTTGATGAATCAGATCTTTAGACTGTATCTGGACCGGTTTGTGGTTGTGTTTATAGATGACATTTTGATATATTCTCGTGATGAAACCGAACATGCTGAACATTTGAGACTTCTGTTATAGACTTTGCGAGATAAGCGGTTGTATGTGAAATTCAATAAATGTGAGTTCCGGTTAAGTGAAGTCAATTTTCTGGGTCATGTGGTATTAGCATAGGGTATTCGAGTTGATCCGAGTAAAATTTCAACTATACTCGATTGGAAACCTTCGAAGAATGTTTCTAAAGTTCGAAGTTTTCTGGGACTTGTTGGTTATTATAGATGATTTGTGAAAGGTTTTTCTATGATTGCAGCTCCGATGATGAAGCTATTGGAGAAAGATGTTAAGTTCGAGTGGACAGAGAAGTGCCAGAAAAGCTTTGATCAGTTGAAAACCTTTTTGACTGAAGCTCCAGTACTAGTTCAGCAAGAATAGGGTAAATAATTTATTATTTGTAGTGATGCTTCTTTAAATGGTTTGGGCTGAGTTCTGATGCAGGAAGGTAAAGTTATAGCTTATTCTTCTGGACAGTTAAAGCCACATGAAAAGAACTATCCGACGCACGACCTAGAATTAGCAGCTATTGTGTTTGCGTTAAAAATTTGGCGTCATTATCTGTTCGGTGAGAAATGTCATGTTTATTCTGATCACAAAAGCTTGAAATACTTGATGACTCAGAAAGATCTGAATTTGAGACAACGTCAATGGTTAGAGTTGCTAAAAGACTACGAGCTGGTGATTGACTACCACCTGGGAAAGGCTAATGTTGTTGTCGATACTTTAAGCCGAAAATCACTGTTTACTTTGCGTGCAATGAATGCACATATGGATATGTCTGATGATGGTTCGATAATAGCTTAATTGAAAGCAAGACCGTTATTTGTTCAACAAATATGTGATGCCCAGAAGGTTGATAATGAATTATTGAAAAACGAGCTCGATGTGAGAGACGAGATGCTTTGATTCGTAATTCAAGGTAGGTCTTGATGATCGTTGCTTGAGATTCGAAACTAATATGCATTCTGAAGAATTCAGAATTGGTTCAAATGATTTTGAATGAAGCTCACAGCAGTCGATTGACTATTCACACAGGTAATACAAAGATGTATAATGATCTGAAACAACTTTACTGGTGGCATGGTATGGAACGAGATATTTCTGACTTTGTTGCAAGATGTTTAGTCTGTCAACAAGTAAAAGCTGAACATCAAGTGCCTTCAGGATTACTTCAGTCGATTATGATACCTGAGTGGAAGTGGGACAGAGTCACAATGGATTTTGTATCTGGTTTACCGTTGACACTAAGCAAGAAAGATGCAATCTGGGTTGTTGTAGATAGATTGACTAAATAGGCTCACTTTGTTCCGATACGTACAGATTACTCGCTGGATAAGTTGGCTGAATTGTATGTTTCTCAGATTGTGAGATTACATGGTATGCCTATATCTATTATTTCGAATAGAGATCTGAGGTTTACATCGCGATTTTAGAAGAAACTTCAAGATGCACTAGGTACGAAATTACATTTCAGTGCTGCTTTCCATCCACAAATTGATGGCCAGTCTGAGCAAATCATTCAGATACTTGAGGATATGTTGAGATGTTGCATTCTCGAGTTTGAAGGTACGTGGGAATGATACCTATCTCTGATTGAATTTGCGTATAATAACAACTTTCAGTCGAGTATCAAAATGGCACCTTATAAGGCTTTTTACGGTTGTAAATGTCGTACACCATTGTACTGGATTGAGCTCAGTGAAAATAAGATACACGGGGTTGACTTGATCAGAGAAACTGAGCAGAAAGTGAAAGTGATCCGTGAAAGTCTAAAAGCGACATCAGATCGTCAGAAATCATATGCAGACTTGAAACATAAATATATAGAGTTTCAGATCAGAGATAAAGTTTTCTTGAAAGTCTCACCGTGGAAGAAAATACTCAGATTTGGTCGTAAAGGCAAATTGAGTCTGAGATTCATTGGGTCGTATGATATTATAGAGCATATCAAGCCAGTTGCTTACAGACTATTGTTGCCACCTGAGTTAGAAAAGATCCACAATGTATTCCATGTTTCGATGCTTCATAGATATCGATCTGACCCTTTGCATGTGATTAGTCCGTTTGAGATTAAGATTAAGCCCGATATGACCTATGAGGAAGAACCTATTTGTATTCTGGCTCACGAGATTAAAGAGTTGAGAAATAAGAAGATTCCGTTAGTACTATGGCATAAACACGGAGTTGAGGAAGCAACATGAGAGCCAGAAGATACAATAAGAGAACACTATCCGAACCTATTCAACGGTAAGATTTTCGGGGACGAAAATCCCTAAGGGGGGAGAGTTGTAACAGCCCAATTTAAACCCTAATCGGAACAATGGTTTTGGGACCATGAATCCGAGTCAGAAAAATATTTAAAAATTATTTTCTGTGTTTATTATGTGTGAATTTATATCTGTGAAATTTTTGTGATTTAATTTTGTCGTTTAGGTATCCGATTAAATAAAAGGATTTAATCGTATAAATTGAAAACTTGATAGTTTAAAACATAAGGGCCAAATTGTTAATGGCTTTCTAAGTTGGGGCATTTATGTTGTAAATATCCCATTAATACATTAGTGGGATGGTATAAGACATATATTACATGGTTTTATATTATATCATTAAGGGTATATAAGTAATTAAACATTAAGTTAATATATGTTATAATATAATATATATCATAAAAAAATTATAAGCCATGTTCATTCTATTCTTTTGACCGAAACCAAAATAAGAATGAAAAAAAGAAAAGAAAACCTAGTTCGGCCATAAACAAGCTTGATTGAGGTATGTGTTTAGCTCGGTTTTTGATAATTTCTACGCTTTTGAGATCGTTGCTTCGAGTACTACAAAACCCATGCTTGAAATTTTTTATTTTGGTGAATATTTTGAGTTATGCAATTTTTGAGAGCTTGTAATTTTTGTTGTTTGATGATGAAATATGAAAGATATGTTTTAGATTAACATGTTTTGTATTGGAGTTTTTGATGATTTTGAGTAATTAGGACTAAATTGCAAAAATAATAATTTGACGGACTAAAATGTGAAATAAATGAATTATATGGGTTTGTATAGACATGGGTAAAATTCGGCCCAACATGGGTATTTTGAAATTTTGTATATTTTGTGTAATAGGGACTAAATTGTAAAAATTGTAAATGTCAGGGGTAAAATGGTAATTTTCCCATATATGTGTTTTTGGACTAAATTGAATGAAAATATGTTTGAATGAGCTTAATTTGAATATGTTTATATCAAGAACCAAAGAAATCAGATTTGGACTGGAGAAAAACGAAAGTTGTCGACTAGCAGCCCTGTCTCATTTTATAACGTCCGAGGTAAGTTTATAAGCAAATAGACGTGTTTAATTGTAGATAAATGCTAAATATATATACTGGTATGAAAAATATGAATTTATATATGCTATTGCCGAATGTGAATAAGCTTGGTAACCATGTTGAAGCATTCGTTTCAACTGAGTTACGACGTTCGAAAGCCCAGTATGAACCTTAGGAATAGTTAGGATATATATTTCATGACATAGAATTTCGATATATGTTTGCAAGTAAGACCATGGCATCATTATGTGATTCCGATATGTGTTTACAAGTAAGACCCTGTCTGGGACAGTGGCATCGATATGTGACTACATGTAAGACGGCATTGTATGATATATGTGTGATTATCCGGGTGTCCTACCCAATTCCAAATGGTTCATCAGGAAAAGGTAAATTGTGTATGGATGTGTAATACAAGTTAAATGGCCAGGTATGAATTAGCTTGTTGGCTATTAGTAATATGGTAAGTATGTACTTGATATTTGTTCTATTCATGTGTAATTGATAATGATGAATTTAAGTGAGATTGGCATGTGTATTCGGCTTTGTGGCTATATAAGTTAAGTATCAATGAAATGATTCATAATTATGTGCAAGTGTGTGTGGCCATGTATAATCGGCCTTATAGGTGATATATATATGTGATGCTATGATATTTTTTTGAGCTTATGTGTAAAAGCATACGAAGGCATGATTTTATTATAACTAGTTGTTTTTGGGAAGTTGATTATTAATATGTTTAAATGACCATGTGAGTATTCGACCAAATAAGAAGTGTATGTACTTGTTATATCTTGATTCTTGAACATGTCTATAAAAGTATATGTGTGTATCTGATAATGTAAAGACATTTTGGTTGGAAAGTTGAATGGTAATAGGTCAATTTGATTATTTGAATATTCGGCCAATAGAGTATTTATATACGAAAGTATACATATATATTATTTACAAATTATAAGTTTGAGACTAAATGGGATATTGTTACTATAAATATTGGTTAGCCTAATTAAGTTGAATATTTTGTTAGGTTAATTATTTTCTTATTACTTACTAAGCTATAATAGCTTATTGTGTGTATATTTTTTTCTGTTTTATAGATTTTGGACTCAAGTTACAAGCTCGGGATCGTTAGCAAAGTCAATCACACTATCGACTGCCTTCGGTATTTTATAAGTTGAGATTCTGGTACTATGGCATGTATAGGCCGAAACATATTTTCTGAAATGTTGATTTTGGTTATGTAATTAAAGCCATGCGTGTAACACCCCCTACCCGTATCTATTGCCGGAATAGGGTATGAGGCATTACCGGAGTTTACTGAACATTTTCAGATAATTCTGAGTCATTTATTATTCATTTTTTGAAAATAATCATAACGTCTCTCATTGGGCCCTCGAAGCCCCAAACATACATTAGAAACCAACCGGAATTAAATCGGGATCACATAATTTCTTTTTTTTTTTTTTTGCAAAATCTTAATTATATTTTCATCTAAGTACTTACCATTTCAATTCTCCTTAAACATGTTACCATTCAATCAATAACTTGGCACTTGTCTAAGCGTGAAATAACATCACTGTTAGTATACTTGCACATATTTCATATAAATTCAACATTGATATACTTATTTTCTCGACATATCACACTTGACTTTAATAATTATCTTTACTTACATAATTTCCTTGTACCAACATATCAAAGATAATCATATAGGTACATGTCATGAAACATATCATTCTCTTACCGTTTCTTTATAAATATATATCAATCATTTCATTATATCAATATTTCATGTTCCATCATTTCCACGTATTTTATGTATATTTATTCTAGTAATAGTTTATATCAAACTTAATATAAATTATATTCCATGTACTTATACTTATTTCGTTTATCTATCTTCATAATTATTTCATACAATTATTTTGTATATATATATTTCTATATGACCAGTTCTTGTAAACATTTCACACTACCATTTCATATATCCATTCGTCATTTGATATATATTACCTGAATATCATATGTTTAATAGATCTCATAGAGTCTCCCATCCACGGTCTTATTTACCTTTGACATGATGCCATAGTGTCTTTCAACTATGGTCTTACTCATTTTCTGTCATGTTGCCATGGTATCTTTCAACCATGGTCTTGTTCATTTCATGTCATGTTGCCATGGTATCTTTCAACCATGGTCTTATCCATTCCTCGTCAAGTTGCCATGGTATCTTTCAACCATGGTCTTACACATTTCATACCATGTTTCCATGGTATCTTTCAACCATGGTCTTACACATTTCATTTCAAAAAGCACACTCCCGCGAACCTCATCCTTACAGTGGGATTACCAGTCCAGGCTAAATCCCCTGTAATATAAACTCATAGAGTATTGTCGGGATTACCAGTCCAGGCTAAATCCCCTACAACGACAATTACTCTAATGAGCTTAGATCTGAATTACTAGTCCAGGCTAAATTCAGACCCTAATTCGGATTACCCGTCCGGGCTAAATCCATTTTACACGTATTCTTCGGGAGGGCTATATCAGAATAGGATCACCCGTCCGAGCTAGATCCTTTTTACCATCAATTCCTATTCCAATGATCCGCTAATTTTCCCTGAAACTAGACTCATATATCTTCTTACCATAAAATTTTCATAATTTTTGGTTTATCCAATAAGTACAGTTTATTCTTTAAAGTTATCCATGTTCTGTTGTTTGATAGTTCTGACCATTCTTCACTAAAAATTAATTATCTCCTCATACAGAATTTGAATGATGTTCCCGTTTATTTATATTGAAAATAGACTCATTCAGGATTTTAAACATATAAATTTAATCCCATAATTGTTTTTCTCCAATTTTTGATGATTTTCCAAATTCAGAACTGGGGAAACCGAAATCATTCTAACTTTGTTCACAAAATTTATTATATCTCATGATTTACAATTCCATTTCTTACATAATTTCTTCTATAAGAAACTAGACTTAATAAGATTTAATTTCATATTTTATTCATCCTATAATTCGATTTTTACAATTTTTGGTGATTTTTCAAAGTTAGACTACTGCTGCTATCGAAAACTGTTTTAGTGCAAGATATTATTTACCATATTTATAACACCCTTATTTTCTTTCTCTACACTATTTCTCATCACTTTCTCTTGTTTTCTCTTCACTAACATATCAAGAATATATGACCATATGTAAGGAAACTCTACATTAACATCAATCCCATGCTTTTTCAATAATATCAAACTTAAAAATATATTGAAGTCATGATGTTCTTACCTTGTTCTAATCTTCATCTTGATTTTCTCTCTCCTGTAGCTTCTATTCCTTGAATCCAATTTGATATTCTAACTCCCCATGGTCTCCTTAACATTTTTCTCTCGTGGTAGCTATGGAAATTCTTTTAATTTCTAGGTGAAAATAATAAATTTTGGGTGGAAGGACTAAATTGTAAAGAAAAGAAAACTTTCTTTCTTTTCTTCTCTTCAAACATTTGCATGCATATGCATGGAAAGATGATGAGAATTCTTCATCTTTCCTTCTTTATATACTAAAAAAATAATAAAAAAATAATAATAAATATCTCATTAAAATATTAATAAAATAATATTTATCTAATTAATTAATGCAAAATATCATCAACATAATCATTACATTCTAGAATTCTCTCTCTTACTAATTGACCATTTTGCCCTTCATGATCTTTTAGAATTCCATCCTTGAGTCATCACTTAATTTGGTAAAATTGCCATTTAGTCCCTCATAAATTTTCACCTTATTCAATTTGGTCCTGATTCATCCATTTTCCTTAGTTTCTAGATCATTCTACCCTTAAAATATTTGCACTATTGGTCCTTCAACTTTTTCATATTTACACTTTAACCCCTTAAATTTTGAGTATTTACTCTTGTGCAACAAGACTTTTCTCATCTTTACAATTTAGTCCTTTCTTGAATTAATAAATCATAATATACTTCTCAAGGTTGATACAACTCAAAATTTTCCTTTTTGTCACTTTATTTTCTTATTTTACTATATCAAGGATAATATCTTACTGTAAAAATTTTTGGGGTATTACAATGCGAATATGGCTTGCTATTTATGTTTGGATTTGGTCTTATGGGTGCTTAGTTATAAGGTTTAGTAAGTTTGGTTTTGATAAGTTGGTTATGCTTGATAGTGGTTTAAATTCGTTTTAGTTAAAGTGATTAGTACTATGAATGGATGATGTTTGTGGTAAGTATTTCATGCATTAAAAATGGCTTTAATCTTAGGTTCGAATTCAGTTTTGGTTGAGTCATGGTGTAAGTCTATTTGATTATTATGCTGTATGTCATGGTTGATCATTTTTGTGTTATTTTGAAAATGCATCTAAGTATATAAAGCTTGGGAAGGTACTTTGTGTTTCGGCTATATGTTTTTATTGAATGTTAATTAAGTTTAGGTTGGCCATATGCATGTTAAGTAAAAATCAAGACTTATGCAGGTATAATTTGATGTTCACTTATAATTTATACTAAGGCATGTGTATATGATATTCGACCTTATTATATTAATTGAATTTTTTTATATGCTTTACTTGTGTATAAAGGTGTTTATATTATGGATGTTATATATATACATGTGGCTATTTATATAAACTTGCTAGTTACTTATAAATTTGCAAATAGGTACAAATGATTTATGATAGCCGAATAGACTAGAGAATGAAATGAGTTTATTTATAACCGAAAGCTTATTTTTTTATTGGTACTAATATGCAAAAAACATGAGTTTCATATAGATTAAATAGTTGATGCCGCATATATATGAATAAAAGAGTTGGCAAGGAAATTTATTTCAAATGGTGTATATCTTGCGTAAGTGCTGGACTTTTATAAAAAAAAAGGGTTTAATATTCAATAACGAAATTAGTGATGTAGCATATATTCTGTATATGTATAAATGGTTTTGGTATATAATTTGGATCATGTGAAATTTATACTATGCTGTGGATGACATATATTCTTGAGTTCCGATAATTGATTTAGTTATAATTTTTGATGTGATTAAAATTTCGAATTATAATATGTGATACATAACTGTGTGAATTGTAATATGATCGTTAATGCCTCATAACCCTAATCCGACGACGGATACGGGTTAGGGGTGTTACAATAACTATCAATGGCCAATAAATCGAACAGTTTCAGGAAGACGTGTAGCTGGAGTTCATGAAGTTGATACTCTCACTTTGTTATTAGCTTAGGTATCATCTATTTCCTCTATGTTAAAGCAGTTTACCGCTAATAGTGCTAATAAATTTGCAGCTCGGCCACCAAGTCCGTTTGAAATAGTTTTCTGTGTGTACTGTGGGGAAGGTCATCATTTCGAGAATTGCCTATTGAATCCCGAGTCAGTGTACTATATGGGGAGCCAACATAAAAATAGGAGTGGACAAGGACTGTAGTCCAACTTTTATAATTCTTCATGGCACTTTTAT
The DNA here is from genome assembly GCA_025698465.1 of Gossypium longicalyx. Taxonomy (NCBI): domain Eukaryota; kingdom Viridiplantae; phylum Streptophyta; class Magnoliopsida; order Malvales; family Malvaceae; genus Gossypium; species Gossypium longicalyx. The sequence goes on along the minus strand of CM047005.1, from coordinate 26,774,979 downwards.
TAGAGCAACCAAGGAAATGGACCAAACAACAACTTTATGCAACATAAACCCAACCAATCTCAAGGGTTTAATTAGCAAGCTCCAAAACCAGCCCAAGCTAAATCATCAAATAGTTTAGAGAACTTGTTGAAAGCATACATGGCAAAAAATGACGCTTTGATCTAAAGCCAAGTAGGAACGCTGAAAATTTTGGAAAACCAAATGGGTTAGTTAGCTATGGAGCTTCATAATAGACCACAAGAAACATTGCCGAGCACTACTGAGAATTCAAGAAATTTGGGTAAAGAACATATCAGGGCAGTGGCATTGTGAAGTGGTAAAATTCTAGAACCCCGATTGATTGATGTCGAAGATGGGCCTGTTGAATGATTGATGTCGAAGACGGGCCAGTTGAAAAGGAGGAAAGTCAACCAGCTGTTGAAATTCCCACACTAAAGGAATCAGAATCTGCAAAGACTGATAAGGTAAATCCTAACTTAGGGAATTCAGATACTTTAACATCTTCTTTGGATGCAGATTTACCTACTCAGAAGAGTTGTCCGGTTCAACTGAAAGTTCCATCACCTCCATATCTGTAAAGATTGCAGCAACACAAGCAGAAGCAGGAGGTGCAATTCAAGAAGTTTTTGGATGTTCAGAAGCAATTACACATCAATATTCCATTGGTGGAGGCTTTAGAACAAATGTCGAATTATGTGAAGTTTATAAAGGATGTACTATCCAAGAAAAAATGACTGAGTGAGTATGAGACTGTTGCCTTGACGAAGGAGTGTAGTGCGTTCTTGCAGAACAGGCTGCCATCGAAATTGAAGGATCCAGTAAGCTTTACGATACCTTGTAACATTGGTGAATCTTACTGTGGTAAAGCTTTGTGTGACTTAGGAGCAAGTATCAACTTTATGCCTAAGTCTATTTTCAAGATGCTAGAGATAGGAGAAGTAAGACCTACAACTGTGACGCTCCAGCTAGCGGATCGATCTTTAGCATACCCCGAAGGAAAGATCGAGAATGTTTTGGCAAGAGTCAATAAATTTATTTTTCCTGCTAATTTCATTATTTTAGATTTTGAAGCAGACAAGGAAGTGTCGATCATCCTTGGGAGACCTTTCCTAGCCACGGGAAGAACGTTAATTGATGTGCAGAAAGGCGAACTCACAATGCGAGTTCAAGATGATCAGGTAACTTTTAATATTCTTAAAGAGATGAAACTTCTCGATCCGACAGAAGAGTGTTTAGCTATGAAAGAGTTAGAAACCTTGATTTCTATGGAAAGCAATTTTGAAGAAGATCCATTGGAGAAAACCTTAGGGTTTGACCCTTTGGAGGATGAAGAAAGTGAAGAAAACATGGTTCTGGTGGAAGCCAATCCGAGAAATTTTATTCAATCCACACGTTTGAACCGCTAGAGTTAGAAGTCTGAGAATTTGTGCAACCCAAGTTGTCAATCGAAGAACCACCTACACTCGAACTAAAGGTACTTCCTTCCCATTCGAAATACGTTTATTTAGGTGACTGTTCCACTTTGCCTGTGATTATTTCAGCAGAATGGACAAAAGATCAAGATGAGCAACTAATTTCTGTTCTAAATAAATTTAAGAAAGCAATTGGTTGGGACCATAGTTGATATTCGAGGTATAAGACCTTCATTTTGTATGCACAAAATTATTCTAGAGGAAGGTGAAAAAGCTGGAATTGATGGTCAAAGGAAGCTCAATCCTATTATGAAAGAAGTTGTGAGAAAGGAAGTGATCAAATGGCTAGATGTAGGAATCATCTATCCTATTTCAGATAGTTTTTGGGTAAGTCCGGTGTAGTGTGTGCCGAAGAAAGGTGGAATTACGATTGTTGAGAATGAGCATAACAAATTGATCCCAACAAGAACTATTATCGGTTGGAGAATTTGTGTTGATTACAGAAAGCTAAATAAAGCCACTCAGAAGGACCATTTTCTGTTGCCTTTTATGGATCAGATGTTAGATCGATTGGCAGGTAATGAATTCTATTATTTTTTAAATAGTTATTCGGGATATAACCAAATAGTTGTAGCCCAGGAAAACCAACATAAAAAAGCTTTACTTGTCCGTACGGTATGTTTGCTTTTAGGCGAATGCCTTTTGGTTTATGCAATGCACCTACAACCTTTCAACGATGCATGATGGCAATATTCACTGATATGGTTGAAAATTTTGTTGAGGTTTTCATGGATGATTTTTCTATTTTTGGTAACACTTATGATATTTGTTTAAGTAATTTGGCTAAGGTACTGAAGAGATGCGAAGAAACGAATCTTATCCTTAACTGGGAGAAATGTCATTTTATGGTTAAGGAAGGGATTGTCTTAGGGCATAGAATTTCAAAGAAAGGAATTGAAGTCGAAAAAGCAAAGGTGGACATAATTGATAGATTACCGACCCCAATAAATGTGAAAGGAGTCAGAAGTTTCTTAGGCCATATCAGTTTTTACCGAATGTTTATAAAAGATTTTTCAAAAATTTCTAAATCGTTGTGTTTGTTGTTAGAGAAAGATGTAGTGTTTGATTTTAACAAAGCATGTTTAGAAGCTTTTGAAGAGCTGAAAAATGGTTAATCTCTGCCCCAATAATCTTTACACCCGATTGGAGCACACCTTTTGAGTTGATGTTTGATGTAAGTGATTATGCTGTTGGAGCTGTGATGGGTCAAAGAAAAAACAAAGTGTTCCACCCTATTTATTATGCAAGTAGAACCTTGACGGGAGCCCAACTCAATTATACGGTCACCGAAAAGGAACTATTTGCTATAGTCTTTGCTTTTGACAAATTCCACTCATATCTTATAGGTACTAAAGTTACAGTATTTACTGACTATGCGACCATTAAATACTTTCTCACGAAGAAAGATGCAAAATCGAGGCTAATTTGTTGGATACTTTTACTCGAGGTTGGAAAAAGATGGGGTAACTCAATCACATGTGCCTATCAACGAGAATTTCCCAGATGAACACTTATTTGAGGTGAGTCAAATTCTTGAAACACCTTGGTTTGCTGATTTGCCAATTATCTTGCATGTGGAATAATACCTCAAGAAATGACATACCAACAAAGGAAGAAATTCCTTCATGATAGTCGGTATTTTTTCTTGGAAGACCCGTTCTTGTTTAAATAGTGTGCATATAATATAATCCGAAAGTGTGTAGTTGAAAGTGAGATTACTGAGATCTTATATCATTTCCATTCATCTCCAAGTGGGGGACACTTTGGTTGTGCACGTACTGCAGTTATAGTTTTTCAAGTAGGTTTCTTTAGGCCTAAACTATTTAAAGATGCTTATGCCTATGTGAAGAACTATGATAGATGCCAAAGGAGCGGAAACATATCAAGGAGGAATGAAATGCCCTTAACAAATATTTTGGAGATTGAATTATTCGACGTATAGGGCATTGACTTTTTAGGTCCATTTCCTTCTTCGTATGGGAACAAATACATCTTAGTTACTGTGGACTATGTATCCAAGTGGGTTAAAGCTGAAGCATACCCTACAAATAATGCTAAGGTAGTCATGCGATTCCTACATAAGCACGTGTTTACACAATTTGGGACACCAAGAGGTATTATTAGTGATGAAGGTTCTCACTTTGTGAACAAGTGGCTTAAGTGGTTGTTTGACAAATATGATGTGAAGCACAAGATTGCTACTGTTTATCACTCGTAGTCCAATGGGCAAGTTGAAAAAGTGAACTGTGAAATCAAAGGTATCCTTGAAAAGGTAGTACGCCCTAGGAGAAAAGATTGGTCTCGAAGGCTCAATGATGCATTATGGGCCTATTGAATAGCATTTAAGGCACTGTTAGGAATGACTCCTTATTGGTTGGTTTCTGGGAAGGCATGTCATTTTCCATTAGAGTTGGAGAATAAAGCTCACTGGGCTTTGAAGAAGTTGAATTTTGATCTTAAGCAAACCAGTGGGAGAATGATGTTACAATTGGATGAGTTGGAAGAACTGAGGTTGTTTTCCTATGTGTAACACCCCTCGCCCGTATCCGACGCTGGGATAGGGTTTGAGGCGTTACCAATAATTCACCTTTACAAACTTGCACAATCGGGTTTGTAACGTCCTCACGCCCGAGACCGTCACCGGAGTCGAGTATGAGGTGTTACTAAACTTAATTTAACATTTTAAGAACTTTAGATTATTTGTTTCTACATTCACAGCTTTTTAGCTACTTGCGTTACAGTCACAAGAAAAATCATATCTCGAGTTACGAAACTCAAAATCAAGATCTGTAAATTTTACCTAAATCTAGACTCATATTCCTATCTATTAATTTTTTTCTAGAATTTTTGGTTGGGCCAATTAGTACAGTTTATTAGTTAAAGTTACCCCTGTTTCAGGGCTTGACTGGTCTGACCTCTGTTTACTACAAACCACTTTTCTCTCTGTATAAAATTCATATGAATATAAAATTTATTTCTCCTGAAACTAGACTCAATAAGGATTCTGAGAATATAAAATACACCACCTAATTATATCTGTACAATTTATGGTGAATTTCTAAAGTTGGAACAGGGGATTCAGAAACTGCTCTGACCCTGTTTCACTAAAATTCAAATATCTTCTAACATATAATTCTTTTACCAGTTTAGTTTGTTTTATGTGAAACTAGACATAATAAGCTTAAATTTGATATTCAATCCATCACCAAATTCAATTTATATGATTTTTAGTAAATTTTCAAACTCACGTCAGTGTTGCTGTAATATTCTGTTTATGGTAAATTTCATCCTTTTTATGAATTTTCATGAACTAGGTAACTTATTAACTTTCCATAACATCAAACATATTCTAAACTAACCATTTCCATAATTTATCATTATCAAGCACTTCCTCAACCATTTCATCACCATACCTTAAGATCATTTACACATAATAAGTATTTTGCTATACATGCCATACTTGAATTTACAAGCCATTTTACCGAAAAGTTCTTCCGGATAGTGTGACTGAGTTTCCGACCAATCCCGACTCCTGAGCTGGCTAGTCCAAAACTACAATGAGTAAGAAAGAGGGGGTAAGCATAAATGCTTAGTAAGTTCATATGCAAATAATAAGTAACATAACAAAGCAATCATACCAAACAACATTAGCATGGTATCACCAAAACATAAATCTCATTTCTAATCATCTTTCATCATTTTACTACCTTATCGTTATTGTATCAATACTCAACCCGAGGGTTAAGTACATACCTGTCCGAAGTATCCATTTCACATCACTTACCAATACGTCTCTTTTCATCTCAAGTATTCCTTCATTTGAGTAGAACTTTACCCGTTGAACACATCGGAATATAATTCGGATACATGGAAACTTAGCACATAAGTGCCACATATGTAGCCAAGCTACTATGTAACCCGCCCATAAGCGAACTCGGACTCAACTCAACGAGCTCGGGCGTTCGCATCCATAATGAACTCGGACTCAACTCAACGAGCTCGGATGCTTAGTTACATCTCACGAACTCGGACTCAACTCAACGAGTTCGGACATTCGCATCCATAAGTGAACTCGGACTCAACTCAACGAGTTTGGATGCTCAACCATCCTAGTGACATGTCACTTGTATCCTAATCTATTCCTAAGGTTCAAACGGGATTTTCCTCGGACACATATCCTTGCCGTCTTCCGTAGAATGCCGAACCAATACTCATTAACAATTATGTTTAACAAGAAATTCACATAATTTGCATTTTATTCAAATTAACCACAAAGCATATATTTCATGATAAAAATCAGCATATCACATAATTGACATCAATGACTTAAAAATAACAATTATGCTACATTATTTACACATGAACTTACCTTGGTACCAAAATACAAAGGTTTTGCAATTTAATCCACAATCTTTTCTTTTCCTCGATTGGGGTCGTTTCCACGTCTTTCTTGATCTAAAATAACACATTTAGCTTATTTAATACTCACATTATCAAATTAATCCTTAATTCAAATTTTGGCAAAATTACAATTTTACCCCTAAACTTTTGCATATTTACATTTTTGCCCCTAGGCTCTGGATTAAACTTTATTCCTTATTCTTATGTTTTACAACATGCTGATCACTTTTCCCTTCTATGGCAACATCAAATTCTCACTCTAACATGTACTTGTGACTATTAGGTATTTTTACCGATTAAGCCCTTTTACTCGTTTTGCTTAAAATCGAGTAGTACAAGTTGTCTAACATAATTTAAAACATCATATTCTATCATAAAACATCAAAATACACAAATTTCACCTATGGGTATTTTTCCAAATATAAACCCTAGGTTAAATTATTGCTAACATAAGCTTTATCGAGTTATCGGGATTTCAAAAACATAAAAATCATTAAAAACGGGGCTTGGAATCACTTACTATGAAGCTTGAAAGTTGAAGAAACCCTAGCTATGGAGACATGGAGCATTCGGCAGCAACTAATGGGGAAGATGACTATTTTGTGTCATTTTTCCCATTTTATTTCATTAATTATCCAAATGACCAAAATGCCCTTAATGCCTTTCTTTGAAAATTTTCATGTACAAGCCCATTTTTGTCCAAAATTTTAGAAATTGGTCAAATTGCTATTTAAGACCTCCTAATTAATATTTCAAAGCAATTTCATACTAAAAACTTCTAGAATGCAAGTTTTGCAACTTATTCGATTTAGCCCCTAACTTCAAATTAAGCATTTTATGCATGGAATTTCTTCACAAAATTTTCACACAATCATGCAATCATATCATAAACCTCAAAATAATTATAAAATAATTATTTCTATCTCGGATTTGTGGTCACGAAACCACTATTTTGATTAGGCCCTAATTCGGGATATTACAGGGTTACTGAATTTCGTTCGTAATTTAATACTTTTCAAACGAGTGTACTTTGTCTCTTATACAGGCCTCCAAGGCCTAAAAACACTCTTAGGGGTAGTACAGAACAAAATCGGAATTTTTCCATAGACTTGGGGCACTTTAGGAAATTTTCTCTTAATTGAAGTGTAACACGCCCGTGGGGCTTAGAACACATCCGTGTCCTTTTTCCAGTATGCAACACGGCCAAGGCACATGCCCATGGGCTTAGCCTGTGTGCTACACTGACTTCAACCTCACCATTCTGTTAAATAAACACGGCCAAGGCACACGCCCGTGTGCTTAGCCCGTGCTCTATGCTGACTTAAAATTTCAGGTGCAGGGGACACACGGTCATAGCACACCCATGGGAGTAGCCCGTGTGTCACACACGCCCGTGTGTCTACCCATGTAGACCTTGTTAGGCTATTTTCCAAGCCTTAAGTCACCCTCTACTAGCCAATTACACTTATAAATTACTATAGTGCATATTTGGACCAAATTATCCATTTGCAAATATGAAACTTTGATTAACCTCATTGCATGTGAACCTCATGTCATTGGTTTCATTAAGTTAATTCTTATCTTACATTTAAAGATTTATATGTCTGTTTGACATATTAGGATTGGCTCGTTATTATAACTCATTGCCAATTATAACTAAGCCATCGCATATGAATATAAACACGCATAGATTTGTAGGGCATAGCCTACTTCAAAATGAGCCAATTCCCATGGCCATATACAAAAAAAGATAAACATATTTTTACATGTCTTCACTAGGCAAATAAAATGACATACATAACAAAATACTCAAAAATCCAATACATGCCATTGGACAAAATAGAAATGTCTTTATACCAAAGCTTGTCTAGTTGATAGTGTGTTGACTCTCCAATTGTCTTCCAATCCTTATGAGTCCTTGAGCTCTGAAAAGCAAGGAAAAGGGAGGGGTAAGCATTTACATGCTTAGTAATCCCAAATAAGTGGAAAATAAACTTACCGATTGTTTAGCATACATCCATAATAGATAATGAAACCAATGGACATGAAAATGGTTTCCCTATCACATGCACTCAATCAATGAGTTAGTCACATAACAAATACCATGGACATTTTTATCTTAGATGTGCTCATCATTTTACATGTCATTTGTACATATACCTTGTGTTAGTCCCGTTGAGTTTCTAGGAAATCTCAATGGATTATCCAGTCACCGTCAATTCATACGAATGATTATTTTGAGTATGCACTCTCGCGAACCTCACATCTTACGGCAGGATTACCAGTCCAGGCTAAATCCCCCGCAATTTAAACTCATAAGGTGATGTCAGGATTACCAATCCAGGCTAAATCCCTTATGTGACAAACACCCTTAATGAACTCGGATCTGAATTACCAGTCCAGGCTAAATTCAGACCCTAATCGGATTACCTGTCCGGGCTAAATCCACAATGCACACATATTCTTCGGGAGGCTCGATCACTCAAAGAACACCAGTCCCGGCTAGATCCTTTTTATACTTGAGATCTTCAGATTACCAGTCCAAGCTAAATCCTTTTCTGCAACACATGCAGGATCTCAAGTCTCATGTAAATCATGGTTTTCCATCGAATTCCCTTTTCAACCTCAACCGAGACATTATCCAACAATTCATTATTAAAGATGCAATTCATGCATTTTCATGCCATCAACAATGCAATTATCATGCATTCACTAAACATACAAATATGCATGTTATAGGTTTACTTCGAGTTATCCGAACTTACCTGGTATTCGTTTCGGAGCTGTGTTTCGGTGATTCCGAAACCTTGCGTTTACCTCGATTGACCTCCGAAATTTGTTCCTCGGGGTCTATAACAACAAAATTATATCATTAATTCATTACATTACACTTTTCAAGTTTAATTTCTACCCACGGTCCAAATGATTGTTTTGCCCCTAACCTTTATCATTTTTACAATTTAGTCCCTAGGCTCGTATAATGAAACACATGGAATTTCTATCTTACCCAAACCTATCCGAACATTTTTCTCTCTTATGACAACCCACATTTTCCATTATTTTCACATTTCTACCACATATTTAACAACTTTTGCAAAAATGTCCCTTTAGGGGTTTTTCATGAAAATCACCTAAGAAAAGAAGTATAACACACCTTCAACTTTCATACCCCTCCATAATCCACCAAAATACAAGCAACTCATGCATGGGTAAATTTTTAAACATGAATCCTAGCATGAAATATGGGTAGAAATGAAAAGATCAAGCTACCGGGATTTCAAAAATACAAAGAACATTAAAAACGGGGCTTGGGAGCATTTACTAGTGAGCTTGGAAAGCTTGGAAACCCTAGCTATGGAGAATCTTCAAATTTTGACAGCCATGGAGAAGAAATGGCTGATTTTTGTCTTCTTTTTCCACTTTTATTTCATTAAAATGCCAAATAACCAAAATGCCCTTAAGTCCTTCCTTTGAAATTTCATCCATGCAAGCCCATTTTTGTCCAAAAACTTAGAAATTGGGAAAATTTCTCCTTAAGACCTTCTAATTTATAATCTAAAGCAATTTCATACAAATTTCTTCTAGAATCCAAGTTTTGCAATTTATTCAATTTAGTCCCTAATTTCCAATTAAACACCTTACTCAAGGAATTTCTTCATGAAACTTTAACACATGCATAATCTCATACTCTAGGTCTCATAATAATCATAAAATAAATATTTTGATGTCAGATTTGTGGTCCCAAAACCACTATTCCGACTAGGCCCTATTTTGGGATGTTACACTATGAGAATGCCAAAATGTGTAAAGAAAGATAAAAAAAGATGGCATGATTGTCATATACGACCTCTCAAGTTTAAAGAAGGCCAGAAGGTTTTGTTGTTTAATTCGAGGCTGAAATTATTTCCTGGGAAGCTAAAATCCTGATGGAAAGGACCTTATACCATCTATCGAGTTTATCCTTATGGAGCTATTGAATTATAGGACAATTACGGAGGTACGTTTAAAGTTAATGGTCAACGTCTCAAGCATTATTGGGATGGTGACGTTGAGCGAGTTGAATCCTAGTTCAAATTAACAAACCCTTGATTTTTTATGAACCCATTTTGTAAATAAATAAATAATTAGAATTTATTTTCTTAATTTAATATATTTAATTAATTCTGTGACCCCTCCAACCTTTCCTAGGATTTAATTTATTGTAATTTGTTAAGAAGAAATTTTCTAGTTAAGATTTTAATTTTTTTTCAAGTTTAATTTATTTTGTTTAATTTAAAATGTTTATATTAATAAAGGGGGTCAAAATTGGCCCAAGTACTATTCAGTTTCTCTTTGCTGAATAAGTTTGTAAATATAGTCTAAATTTGAGGCCCTAGACAGCAGATAGGAGGGAAAAATCCACATCTACTGCCGCCACTTCCATTGTTTACCGCCCAAGTAACCTTAATGTAGCTAAATTTTTGCTACATGTTACCCTAGTATTCCCTATATAAACCCATCTTCATTCTACTAATTTTATATCCCTTAAAGCAATTTGCTTAACCCTAAAAATCTCTAAACTCCCTTCTTGCGCTGCTAGCCTCAAATCCCGAAAGAAACCCCTAGTCCATTTCTTTTATTTTGCCGAAACCACCTAGTGTCGCCGCAAGAGAATCACCAGAGCATTAACATCGCTGCCGCACGTAGCCGCTATCGCTGTCGAATACCACCATTGCTGTCGAACGTTGCTTTTGTCACCGCAACCTCTTCGCCATCACAAGGTTCACCGAAGCAAATCCTACCCACTTTTCGATTTCTCTTCTTCCCCTGTAAGCAGAACTTTGTCAAATTTTATGGAAAATACCATGTCTCACAAAAGAACTAGATCGTCGAAGACTACTCTTGAAAACCCGATTGTGATCGATGAAGAAGTGAAAGAGAGATCTGATTCAATTTTCAAGCATCAACCTATGATGCCTGAAAAAGGTTTTAATTTGAAGAGTAATGATTTGATGGTTGTCCCTGTGCCAATTAGAAAGACAATCAATGCTCTCAAGTGGGATCGATTTTGTGATGCTCGTTCAGTTCCCGATGATGAACTAGTCTGAGAGTTCTATGCAAGTTTGACCACATAAGATGCTACTGAGGTCATCATTCGGAAGAAAAAGGAACCTTTTACTTCTAAGTCCATCAATGATTTGTTTAACTTACCTGATGTTGAAGAAGATAAGTACTACCCTATGATGAACAACATAAATTGGGATTTTCTTCAACAAGTACTTAATGTTGTGACAAATCCGGGATCCTAATGGATCATAAGAAAGTATGGAAGTCATTCTTACCGAAAGGAATACCTAAAACCAGTAGCAAAGGTATGGTTTTATTTTGTTCGCTACAGTTTTATGCCTATCTCACTTAGTTCCACCATCTCGATGGAACGAATGCTCTTGTTATTTGCAATCTTGACAGAAAAGTCCATTAATGTTGGGAAAATTATTCTCAATGAGATTTATGACTGTGCTAAAAAGAAGAAAGAAAGTGCTTATTTCCCATCATTAATCACTTCACTTTGCTTAAGGGCTCGTGTTAAAACACAAGCAAATTTGAAGGGGCAATATGTCCAAGGGTGCGTTACAAGTCATGATCTTGACAGGTTAGTAGAGATGGTGCATAAGCTGAATCAAAGTGAGCAAGAAGAACCAACTGAGCCAGATACTGAGGAGTCAACAAATGAAACTGAAACTGAATTAGTTACAGCCACTGAAGAAGAAGAATCTGATAAGGAACCAAATAGTTCTAAACCAGTTCAAGGATCTGGAAACCCTGAACCAAGGGTTGAGCCAGAAGAAGAACCAGTCAAGCTAGGTGTTGAACCTGAATATACAATTCCCATGCCAACTTTTGTAAGTACTTCAAGGAAATCAGATTTGTCAATGTTGATGGATATGTGAAAGTTCATGCACAATCAACAACAAACTTACTGGAAATATGCAAAAACTAAAGATGATTTGATTTGAAATACTTTTAAGAATATCTCTAACACTTTTGTTCTTGAGTTCCCATATGCTATCTTTGAGATATGGAGGAAAGATACTGATTATACAAGCGAAGAAGGAGCCAAAAAAGACAAGGGGAATGAGTTAGAAAAATAGAAGGGGGGATTCTTGTCTTCTTATTTATTTATTTTATGTCTTTAGGAATTTGTTTCTTTAGTAACTAGGATTTAATTTCTGCAAAATAAAACATAGCAAGCATGAATAAATGCTTCTTTAAAAAGAAAAAGACTAGGTGATGTGGTAATGGAAATGAACATGTCTAGGATTGGATTATGATGAAAGACTTGGTATTTAAGCAGTTTTAATGACTCACCTCTCTTTCTTTTTAACCCTACCTGGTGTTTAGTTTTCATTCATTACTTTGTTCTTGCAATGAGGACATTGCTTCTTTTTAAAGGGGGGTAAGGCAAATAATTGTTCAAAATCTTTAAAATTTTCAAGTATGTTTCAATCATTTCTTTCATGAGTATGTTTTAATAAATGAATGTTTAGAGAAATTCTTTGTTAATGATATAGCTTGTATGCGAGCATGAATAATGATTTTATCTGAGTGATTGTATGCTATCATGAAGCATAGAATGATTGTATGATCTTATTATTAGGTAATGCTTACCATGAAAATATAGTTTCTTTTGAGATTAGACATGCATGAGGGTTTATATCTTTAGAATTGACTTAGTAACTTTCTTGAGGCGAAATCCTACGGGACATAAAAATCTAAAATGATATAGGCACTATTTCTTTGAACCGTTTGAGCCTTTTCAAGCCCACCTTATGATATTAGACCCTTGAAACTGTAACTTTAAGCTTAAAGGCCTGTTTTGTTTGCAATGAACCTACATTATAAGCCAATTACCATCTTTTTAAAAGTTATCCTAAATTTGTGCACTTATCTTAACTAAAGTTGTCTTGGGAATCATCATCTAAGGAAATTTTCATGTATGTGCTCATTTGAGGAAATTTTCATAAAGATGTATATGCTCATGCTTAAAAAAAGAAAAGAAAGAAAGAGCAAAAAAAAGTTTGCTCAATTTCCACAAAGAAAAAGTGTATGAGCATGAGTTCAAAATAAGTTTGGGGGTATTCCAGAGGTTCACTTAAAAAAAAAGGTTGAATTTTGAGAAATCCGAGACAAAATTAAATGTTAAGATTTTGAAACTGAAATGTCTCATCTCTTAAAACCCCTACCTTTAACCGAGCCCCATTACAACCTTATAAAAGACCTATTGATTTGATGATTATGTCGCCTACATTAGTGGAGGAGTTCTAAGTTCAACATATGAAGATCATAAATAAGCCTTATGATTGTATTGCTTAATTGAGGAGAAATTTTGTTGAATGAAGAATATTATCTATGGCTGTGACATATATACATACTATGATTCATGTTAGCATATCTTGAAACTTAGTATAAAATTTTCAAAATGTTTGCGTATGATTTACTTGTTAATAAAGAAGATCTATGAGCATGAATTTATTAATACATGATTATGGGGCAAGGATTGATGCTGCTTACACTTTTAGCAATTTTACTTTAGCAAGACCTTGTACTATGCATGAGCATTACTCGGGATGAGCAATGATTTAAGTTTGGGGGTGTGTAAGCTGAAAAATATATAGGACTTTTCCTATATAATTTGTCACCTTTTTACTTAAATTTGTTGTTAAAACCAAGTAATTGTTTAATAAGTTAATGAAATATATGAAAATATGAAATTGGGACATAGAAATTATTAAAATGTGATTTTATGCTTTATTATATAGTTTTTATGCAGAAAATGACTTCTATTATATTAATTTGAGCATATTCTATTTTCAAACTATAAAGTGGGCCATGCATGATTAAATTAAATAATAAAATATAAAGTTATATTTAATAATTTATTTTAATATATTTCATTAACAAATATGGTTTTAATTAATTAAGCAAATTGATTAATTAAAGTGGTTAAATTATATTCTTTGGTCCTCTAAATTTTCTACTATTGTTGGATAGGTCTAAGAGCTTTATGTTGATTACAAAACCATCCAAATGGAGGACCAAGTCAACCCAAATTTCAGCTACATGTAGATGTTCATAAATCAAATTGTAACACCCCAAACACGGCTCGGACGTTATGGCTGGATCCAGGGTGTCATATTAAAGTGTTTTATCGAAAACCTTGTTTTCATTGAAAACCCTTCAAAAGAGAAAATTATGTAACTTTCAATTAGTATTTAGTTCCAGAATGAGGTGTCCAAAATGAACTATTTCTTTATTAAAAAATTCCTTTTTAACTGCGAAAGCTTGATTTTAAATAATTATTTCCAAAAAACTTGGGATATGTTTAAAAGAAATAAATCCAGGTTCCGTATCAAAATTTCAAAGCGTAGTAATGACAGTGAAATAATATCTAGCGGATAGGCCTTATTACAATCCGGACTGAAATAATTTAAAATACTAGAAATGATGTGCTTAAGAAAACAAGTCCAAGTCGTCTTGCTAGCTGGCCACCTCGGGGTTCCTTCTACCGTCGAACCACCTACTGAGAATCACTTGAGAAAAAAAATAAAAGAGGGGGTGAGTTTTCGAAAACTCAGTATGTACAACCCTCGGCAAATAGTAAAGCATGCAATAGCAAGTCTTTTTTTTTTGAGCCTGAGCCCAATTCAATATCAGAACAGATGTAAGCAATCAAATATGCACGGATCCTACCCATCCAACCGATACACACCATCTCCATCCCACGAAACACACCATGTGGGGATATAAATATCAACCCACCCATTGATACACTCCAATGATAGCCCGATTGTGGTACTACCTAACGCTGTAGCAAGCTGTTACTCATATATTGGGCTTAAAAAGCCACTGGTGGATCCACGGTCGTCAAGCAACCATGCGATCCTCATATTCTTCCTCTGTTCCATAAATCCCAACCCATATGCAACCAAAACAATATGTCCTATGAATGCAACAGGTATACATGACCATTCATAAATCTTACATTCAACACATAGGGTATTTTAGTCATTTTCGCCCTTACGAGCATTTCGGTAATTTCTCTTTATTATGGGTTTATTACTTACCTTGGCCCGTTAATAAGTCCTCGTTGACTAAAGTGAACAGACACTATGCACCAGGTAGGATTGCAGAGAAGAGGAGGTGAGTCATTAAGACTGCTTAAGTACCAAGCTCTCCCTAGATCCAATCCTAGACATGCAAATACCGATTGCCACACCTTAACCTTATGACTCGTCCACGGTCGCAATTAATTAATTATTAAAGTTTTATGCATGATTGAGTAGTTACCAAAAACTAGGTTCACAACCCCTTTCTAAACACTAATAGATCCACACTTATTCATTTGGCCCCTTTAGGTCCAATCTCATTCATATGGCCCATTGGCCCCAATCACATGCATATGGCCCATCGGCCCCAATCACATTCATATGGCCCATCAGACCAATCACATTCATAGTCATGCAACCATATAAATTTTCATTACTTAGTATCAAATTGCTAATTTTGCCTATTCTGGGCCCTATCGCCCATCAGGCCCATTTAGCCCATTCTAGCCCGAATGGCCACTACACGGCCCAATTCCATGGAATCACTCATGGGGCCTCTGATAACCTATCGGTTTGCCCCCCTTACGAGTGTTCGCGCACTCGCAAGACTATTGTAGCCAAACTTTCGGCATTTCGACTTTTCGGCATTTTGGGATTTGTCGGTCTACTGTGTGTGTGCAGTGTATTTACACACCTGGTACTAAAACGTGCTGCGATCTCCTTAGCCACGAACCTTGACAAGTCTTAACATCCCTTCCTTGATCACTAATCATGAGTATTTCTTAAATCTGCATCAATCTTAATCATTAAGAACTAAACAACAAGTGACACACAATCATCCTAAGTCACTCCTAAGTCATCCATGACCATTCGGCCAACCTTAACCAATAAAAGAGGAATACTTATCCAAAACCCCAAAACGCCTAAGGAGCAATTTGACAGAGATCTGAAATATGAGATTCGATACTAATCCCCGACCAAAGCCGATTTAAAAAAGATGAGAAGAAATTGGTACTAGGAAGACCAACTAAAAGAAAGTAAAGCACTTACACAAGAATTGATCAGCCAACGTTGAAAAAAAAATGGCAGCATAATAGGATTTTGGCCAAAAGATATTCGGCTTTAGAGAAAGTAACTAGGAGTAAGAAAGAAAAGAGTTTAATAAGAAAGGAAGGGATGAAATCAACACAAAATAAAAGAGAAAGAATAAGGGATTTCGGCTTTTAGATATTTGGAGAGAAAAGTGTTTTCGATAAAATAGAAAGGAAAAATTCGGTATTAGCCTAGAATCCCCAAAATTGACCCCTATATATACTATAGTCGAATTTACCTATCCCCAAATTCCCAATTCGGCTCCACTTCTCCACACCCCTCATCTCCTAACTTTTCTCCCTGATAACTCCTTAATTCCTTCCTTAAATTTCTCCTCTGATCACTCCCCTTAGAATTCATATCCAACGCCACAACTGGCCATTTATTGAGCAAAAATAATTCCTTCTTTTGAGCAAGGAGGGATTCGAACTCCAAACCTCCTTGCCATGCATGTGACGCTATTTGCCACTCCAACACAAGGCACCTTGTGTCCAATTCCTCCTCCATTTATTTAAAAACCAACCTACTTGCCATCTAGGTTCTTTTAATTATTAAACTATAATTTCCTTCACCCCAAAGTTCGAACTCAAACCTTAACCAAGGCCTATTATCACATAAATAACACTTGACTAGGAATATTAAGCACACCTTTTATCAAAACCGAAAAAAAAGAAAGTTCGATATTTTTGGGGCATTACAACTCTACCCCCTAAAAGAAATTTCATCCTCGAAATGCTACCTGATCCAAACAGTTGAAGATATTGATGTTGCATCGCTTCCTTAGTTCCCAAGTAGCCTCCTCAGCCTTGTGATTACATCAAAGCACTTTGACTAATGGGACGGACTTCCTTCTCGGTACCTTAACATCACGACCAATTATTTGTATAGGCTCTTCCTTGAAAGTTAGGTCTGGCCTAACCTCGATCTCCTCAACCGACACGACATGTGAAGGATCTGAGTGATATCGTCTTAGCATGGAAACATGAAACACGTCGTGGACTTGGGTTAGTTCAGAAGGTAATTCCAGCTGATAAGCGACTAGCCCAATCCTCCTCACAACCTGATATGGCCCAATGAACCTTGGCCTTAGCTTCCCCTTCCGTCCAAACCTTAATACCTTCTTCCACGGAGAGACCTTAAGAAAAACTAAGTCCCCCACTGCATACTATATCTCTCGACACTTAAGGATAGCATACGACTTCTGCCTATTCGAGGCCTCCTTCAACCGATCCCGAATCAATTTTACCTTACCCTCAGTATCTGCTACTATCTCAGGGCCCAAAACTCTCTGTTCGCCTAATTCCGTCCAACATGTTGGAGTTTGACACCTTCGCCCATACAGTGCTTCATACAGAGCCATCCCAATACTTGCTTGATAACTATTATTGTACGCAAATTCGCCTAACAGCAAAAAGTCTTCCTAGCTACCTTGGAACTCAATTACACATGCCCTTAATATATCTTCCAAAACTTGGATCACCTTTTCCATCTATCCATCAGTCTGAGGTGGAATGCCGTATTGAAGTTCAACCAAGTACCCAACGCCTCGTGCAGCTTCTTCCAAAATCGTGAAGTGAAACGTGGGTCCCTATCAGATATTATGGAAACTGGCACTCCATGCAATCTTATAATCTCCGTCACATACAACCTAGCTAGCTTTTGTAATGAGTAATCGGTGCGAACTGGTACAAAAAGGGCAGACTTGGTTAACTGATCCACTATAACCCATACCGAGTCTTTCTTAGTAGGCGTCAAGGGTAGCCCACTAACAAAGTCAATAGCAATCCTTTCCCACTTCCAAAGTGGAATCTTTACTGACTGAAGCAATCCTGAAGGCAACTGATGTTCCGCCTTCACCTTTTGACAAATCAAGCATTTACTTACGAACTCCATAACCTCGCGCTTAAGTCCAGGCTACTAATAAAGCTCACGCAAATTCTGATACATCTTGTTTCCGCCAGGATGCATAGCATAGATACTGCTATGCGCTTCCCACGGAATAGACTGCCTTAGATCATTGTCCTTTGGTATACACATCCTCCCACGGAAACACAACACTCTTTCACTATTTATCCCAAAGTCTGACGTCTCTCCATTTTCTACTTGTCTAAAACGAGCACCCAAAGTCTCATCCACTAACTGCTTACTCTTTATCTGCTCGACCCACACCGGCTTTACTTGAAGCTCAGCTAACAAACTACCATCATCCAACAAGCTTAAATGAGTGAGCATAGCCCTCAAGTCTGACTTAACCCTACGACTCAACGCGTCGGATACCACATTTGCTTTTCCAGGGTGGTATTCAATTTTACAATCAAAATCCTTCCATAATTCCACCCACCTATGCTGCCTAAGGTTTAGCTCCTTTTGGGTAAGGAGGTACTTCAAACTCTTATGGTGCGAATAAATTATGCACTTCTCTCCGTATAAATAATGCCTCCATATTTTTAGTACGAAAACCACCGCAGCTAGTTCCAAGTCATGGGTTGGGTAATTCACCCCGTGAGTCTTAAGTTGATGTGACGCATACGCAACCACATTTCCCTCCTACATCAATACACAGCCTAAGCCCATATGTGATGCGTCACTATAAACCGTAAACTCCTTCCCAGTCTCTGGCTAAATCAACACAGGGGCCTTAGTTAAAACCTTCTTAAGCTTTCCAAAACTCTCTTACTGCTTGTCCGTCCAATCAAACAATACCCCATTCCTCAACAACTTAGTTAAAAGTGCAGCAATTAATGAAAAGCCCTCAACAAACCGCCTATAGTACCCTGCCAAGCCCAAAAAACTTTAGATTTTCGATGCTGACTTAGGTGTTTTCCAGTCTAGCACTGCTTCAATTTTTCGGGGATCCACCTTAATCCCCTCAGCTGACACCACATGTCCTAGAAAAGTAACCTCCCTTAGCCAAAATTCGCACTTACTGAATTTTGCATACAGCTACTTCTCCCTTAAAATCTGCAACACAATCCTTAAGTGTGCATCATGCTCATCCTCATTTCATGAGTACACTAAGATGTCATCTATAAAAACCACCCCGAACCGATCCAGGTAGGGTTGGAAAACCTAATTCATGAGATCCATAAAAGCGACAGGTGCGTTCATCAGCCTAAATGGCATCACCAAGAACTCGTAGTGCCCATAACGAGTTCTAAAAGCTGTCTTATAAACATCTGCCTCCTTAACCCTCAATTGGTGATACCCCAAACGTAGATCAATCTTCGAGAAAATGGAAGCTCCCCTAAATTGATCAAAAAGATCATCGATTCTCGGTAAAGGGTACTTGTTTTTAATAGTTAACTTGTTCAACTGCCGATAGTCGATGCATATTCGTAACGTCCCATCTTTCTTCTTTACGAATAACACTGGTGCTCCCCACAGAGACACACTTTGTTTGATGAATCTTCAATCCAACAATTCCTGAATCTGTGCCTTAAGTTCTACCAACTCCTTCATTATCTTTTCAGTGGCCTCCAACCAGTATTCAGCCACGTTAGGAGCCACACCAGCCACGTCCTTAAAGATCTCAGCCCTATTTGATCGAGTCGCTCAGAAATTGACCCCCAATTTCCGTGCCATTATTGGGCTCTACAACCCTTTCCAAAAACCTCAGCATTGCATGTGACAATGCATCATCCCCCGCAGCCCGATCATACGGTCCAGTCTCAGCCACGGGTGAGGCTAGAGCCTTTCCTACTCCAACATTGGGCATATAGTCCAATACTGACAATTCAACCCTAATACTTTCGGCCTCGGCCACGGCCTCTTGCACCTCTTCTAGCACTCATCGTTGATTCACGTATTATCTAAATTAGATATTTTATGAAGTTTTAGTTAGTTCCAATAATTAAGCCGATGTTTTATGAAAGTATTAAAAATAAAGTTGTTTTCATAAATCCTCTACAGTTTCAAGGTCCTACGGGCTTTAGTTTCACTCCAACTAAAAGCCTCAGTATAATCATTTAAAGTAGCCCACTAACTATCTATAGTATATCAAATTAAACAAGCTTAATAATAAAGGAACTTACTTGGTTCGACGTCGGAGACTCGGTGTGCCACACAGTAAGATTTTTTTTCCAAAACATTGTGATCCAAATTTAAAAAAAACCCCAAATAATAAGGCCCACTTCACAGCTCGAGTTTTGTAACCTGGCGCTGATACCACTAAATTTAACACCCCAAACTCGGCCCGGACATTATGGCCGGATCCAGCATGTCATATTGAAATGTTTTATCGAAAACCTTGTCTTCATTGAAAACCCTTCAAAAGAGAAAATTATCTAACTTTTAGATTGTATTTAGTTCCAGAATGAGGTGTGCAAAAGAAACTATTTCTTTATTAAAAAAAATTCTCTTTATCTGCAAAAGCTTGATTTTAAATAATTATTTCCAAAAAACTTAGGATATGTCTAAAAGAAATAAATCCAGGTTCCGTATCAAAATTTCAAAGCGTAGTAATGACAGTGAAATAATATCTAGCAAATAGGCCTTATTACAATCCAGACTGAAATAACTTAAAATACTAGAAATGATATGCTTAAGAAAACAAGTCCAAGTCGTCATGTTAGCTGGCCACCTAGGAGTCCCTCCTACCGTCGAACCATCTACTGAGGATCACCTAAGGAAAAAAATAAAAGAGGGGGTGAGTTTTCGAAAACTCAGTGTATACAACCCTCGGCAAATAGTAAATCATGCAACAGCAAGTCTTTTTTTTTTGGGGCCTGAGCCCAATTCAATATCAGAACAGATGTAATCAATCAAATATGCACGGATCCTACCCATCGAATCGCTACACACCATCTCCATCCCCCGATACACACCATGTAGGGATATAAATATTGACCCACCCATCCGATAAACTCTAATGATAGCCCGGTTACGGTACTACCTAACGTTGTAGCAAGCTGCTACTCATATATTGGGCTTAAAAAGCCACTAGTGGATCCACGATCGTCAAGCAACCATGCAATCTTCATATTCTTCCTCCGTTCCATAAATCCCAACCCATATGCAACGAAAACAATATGTCCTATGAATGCAGCAGGTATACATGAACATCCATAACTCTTACATTCAACACATAGGGGTATTTTAGTCATTTCTGCCATTACGGGCATTTCGGTAATTTCTCTTTATTATGGGTTTATTACTAACCTTGGCCCGTTAACAAGTCCTCGTTGGCTAAAGTGAATAGATACTATGCACCAGGTAGGATTCCAGAGAAGAGGAGGTGTGTCATTAAGACCGCTTAAGTACCAAGCTCTCCCTAGATCCAATCCTAGACATGCATATACCCATTCCCACACCTTAACCTTATGACTCCTCCACGGTCGCAATTAATTAATTATTTAAGTTTTATGCCTGATTGAGTAGTTACCAAAAACTAGGTCCACAACCCCTTACTAAACACTAACAGATCCACACTTTTGGCCCCTTTAGGCCCAATCTCATTCATATGGCCCAAAGTCCCCAATCACAGTCATATGGCCCATTAGGCCCAATCACATTCATAGTCATGCAATCATATGATTTTTCATCACTTAGTATCAAATTGCCAATTTTGCCTATTATGGGCCCTACCGCCCATCAGGCCCATTTAGCCCATTCTGGCCCGGATGGCCACTACACGGCCCAAGTCCATGGAATTGCTCATGGGGCCTCTGATAACCTATCGATTTTCCCCCTATCGAGTGTTCGCGCACTCGCAAGACTATTGTAGCCAAACTTTCAGCCTTTCAGCATTTCGGCTTTTCGGCATTTTAAGATTTATTGGTCTACTGTGTCTGTGCAGTGTATGTACAAACCTGGTACTAAAATGTGTCGCGATCTTCTTAGCCACGAACCTTGACAAGCCTTAACAGCCCTTTCTTGATCACTAATCATGAGTATTTCTTAAATCTACATCAATCTTAATCATTAAGAACTAAACAACAAGTGACACACAATCATCTTAAGTCACTCCTAAGTCATCCATGACCATTCGACCAACTTTAACCAATAAAAGAGGAATACTTACCCAAAATGCCTAAGGAGCAATTCGGCAGAGATCTAAAATCTGAGATTTGATACTAATCCCCTGCCAAAGCCTATTTAGAAAAGTTAAGGGAAAGATGAAATCGGTACTAGGAAGACCAACTAAAAGAAAGTAAAGCACTTACACAAGAATTGATCGGCCAACGTTGAAGATAAAAAAAAGTGGCGGCACAACAAGATTTTGGCCAAAAGATATTCGGCTTTAGAGAAAGTAACTAAGAGCAAGAAAAAAAAGAGTTTGATGAGAAAGGAAGGGAAGAAACCGGCACAAAATAAAAGAGAAAGAATAAGGGATTTCGGCTTTTAGATATTTGGAGAGAAAAGTGTTTTCAGTAAAATAGAAAAGAAAAATTCGGCACTAGCCTAGAATCCCCAAAATCGGCACCTATATATACTATAGCCGAATTTACCTATCCCCAAATTCCCAATTCGGCTCCACTTCTCCACACCGCTCATCTCCTAACTTTTATCCCTGATAACTCCTTAATCCCTTTCTTAAATTTCTCCTCTGATCACTCCCTTCAGAGTTCACATCCAATGCCACTATTGGTCATTTAAAAATAATTCCTTCTTTTGAGCAAGGAGGGATTCGAACCCCAAACCTCCTTGCCATGCATGTGACGCTACTTGCCACTCCAACACAAGGCTCCTTGTGTCCAATTCCTCCTCCATTTATTTAAAAACCAACCTACTTGCCATTAAGGTTCTTTTAATTATTAAACTATAATTTCTTTCACCCCAAAGTTCGAACTCAAACCTTAACCAAGGTCTATTATCACATAAATAACACTTGACTAGGAATATTAACCACATCTTTTATCAAAACTGGAAAAAAAAGAAAGTTCGGTATTTTTGGGGCATTACACAAATTTTGGTTTAATTACATAAGGTCCTTAAAGAGTTGAAGAAATCAGAGATTTACCCGAAGATTTGGAATTGACCGAGTCCTAATTCTGATGATGTTGTGGCACTTAAATCAAGCAAAAATCAGCCATATTTCCACAAATCATGGTCGACCACCCTTGGATGAATTTGCAAAAGATGGACACTCCTATTTTTAGCAAACTAGCTCCCTTGCTTCACATATAAATAAGACCCCGTTTCTCACTTTTCTAATCATCCCTCATCCTTCAATCAGCCCTCACTCATTCATCATTCTCTCCTCTCTCAACTCTCTTATCCCTCACACCTATCATCATCTTTGCATAAAGATTTTTAGCAAATTAGCCTCTTAAAGAGCCCTTGGTCGGCCACTTCAGAGAGCCATCAGCAAAGGAGCGAAGCAAAGGAACGAAGAAGCCCTTGTCAGTCAGAGTCTTGGGTGACAGCCACTTTGATTTGGGTTTAATCTTTCTTTTCTTTAATTTAATTCAAGAATGTTTACTATGTGTTTACTGTTCTTGTTTACAACAATGATAGCTTAATTTTATTTAAGCTAAGATGATTATTTTGATTGAATAAGATTTATTTGATTCATGCTTGTAATGTTTGTGCCTCAATCGATCATGTTTTCAATTAAAATCAAGTTTGTATTTCATTCATACGTGATTGAAATGCACCTGAATTAGCTGAGCGATCCTAGCCAGACGATGGCTAATGGACACATAATTGAAATGTGCATGCTCAATTTAGATCCTAACCTGATTAAATTGTAGGTTACATAAAAACCCTAACCAAGCTCTGTTATCTGCATAGTTTTTAGATTTGTGTGATTAAACTGTTTCAAACCTAACATGTCCCTGTTACCTCGCATGAATACTAAGAAACCCTTAGTAAATAAGGAACAGTAAAATGCATATTTACTAAGTAAAGGATTCCGAAAGGACCTAATGTGGTTTCTAAACTAATGAAAGATCGAGTTGCCATGGAATGTTTCTTCTGAATATTGATAAGCATGTTGATAATAATTTGATTATAATTAAAGTAACTGTCCTAGATTATTTATGTTATAATTGTTGCTTATTGTGTTAATTCTGCTAAAATCTATTGCATTCATATAGTTTCATGTTAGGATAAATCACATCAGGGATCATTGCATTTAGTTTAATATACTTTAATCACCACTTCTCAATTATATTATTTTTATTTATCAAATTTTTAATATAATTTCACAAATTAATTGACTTAGCACAAATATAATCCCTATGGAGACGATAACTCGATACTTACTTATTACTTAATAACGACTGTGTACACTTGCACAAACCCGAACGTTACACCCTCTCTTTCTTTCTTCTCTCTATGTACACCATGTGCCTTCTCCCTTTCCAGTTTGCAGATATTTTTTTTGGGTATCTTTATTATCTTCACAAGTAGTGATGGGCATATGATGATGCATGTCATCATTGAAACTCCATTGATCACCAACCATTTCTCTTGGAAAGTGGGAGGATCTTCCTCTGCTTCTTAATCTATTTCTATTTTGAGATTATTCTAGTATAATAAATGATTTCATGAGTCAGTTTGGGCTCATATTGTCTTAATTTTTATATTTTTTATTTGTTTTCCATTGTTTAATAAGTGTTCACTTTTAAAAGTTTTTGTTTACTTTTGTAGCATGTCACAGCCCGTTTTTAGTCAAATCAAAATAATGGTTTTAGGACCACAAATTTGAGGTAAAAATAATTTTTTTATTATTTTAATGTCTACAGTATGATAATATGATTGTGTAAAAATTAAGTTAAGAAATTTTATCGTTTGCTTGCTTAATTTGATAAAAAGGACTAAATCGCGTAAAGTGTAAAAGTTGTGTTCTAATAGCTAAAGGTGTCTAATAGCTATATAACTTTAAAGAGGAGGTCCCTAAATGGTAATTAGCTCATTAATAGTATGAGTGGACAAAGATGGCCATTAAATGGGTGAATTTAAGGTTAATTAATAAGGTTATTTTAGTAAATTAGTAATTATGTTAATGTAAATTAAGAAATAAGAAAAAGGTGTCATTTTTCTATCATCTTCCTCCACCGAATATTGCAAAAAGAAAACTCCATGGATTCTATTTAAGGTTAAACTATTAACATTGCATGTAAGTAATTTTAACTCAGTTTTTAATGATTTCTATGTTTTTGGAGTCGTTGTAGCTTAATCTATGTAGCTTAGGGACTAATTTGCAAAAATGTTAATGGTTTAGGGTTTTACCATTGATGAATATGTGTGAATTTTGATGTTTGATGATAGAAAATGAATAGTTGCTGCTAGATAAACAACAATGGTTAAGTGATTTTGGTTGAAATTGCAAATTAGGGATTTATTTGTAAAATGTGTAAAATTCATGGTGAAATGTGTGAAATAGTGAAAAATATAGGCTACTATGAGAATAAGTAAAATTCGGCTCGCATGGGTGTGGACTTAATTGCACGAATTTGCAGTTTTATAAGCTAGGGACTAAATTGTAAAGAAGTATAAGGTTTAGGGGCAAAAGTGTAAATTTTCCATAATATGGAATTTGGATTAGATTGAATAGAATGATAATTAAATGAGTTAAATTTTATTATATATAGATCAAGAAAAGCGAAGTCTGGAATTAGATCGGGGGAAAAACAAGATAGTTGATTGATAGCTCGATTTCTCTCCGTATAAATTCGAGGTAAGTTCGTATGTGAATAAGCATTAATGTAATTGTGTTTTAAATGCTTTATAGTTGTATTTTTTATGAATACAATCTTACAGATATGTTCGACGAAGATTCAACAATGTGAAATCCCGATTGAACCTTAGAAATAGATAGGATACAAATGACATGTCATTAATGGTTATTGTGTTTGGGTGCTAGTCCGTACATTTTACCAGTGGCTGAGTTATCCGGAATGTGTTGTAGATCCTCGTCAGCTTGTGTGAGCAGTATCGTGTAGTTACGTCTTGACCGTCAGCTTGTGTGAGCAAACCCGTTGATAGCTCGAGAGTGAGCATTATATGAGATATGAGATTGAGATAGCTTCAGCTATGTACTGGAA
Source organism: Gossypium longicalyx (assembly GCA_025698465.1). NCBI lineage: Eukaryota > Viridiplantae > Streptophyta > Magnoliopsida > Malvales > Malvaceae > Gossypium > Gossypium longicalyx. The sequence continues at coordinate 26,748,939 of CM047005.1, read as the reverse complement.
CTCAGGGTGTGAGATTCTCGAGTATTGGATATTATTCCAAATGGTTCAACGGGTATATCAAATATATGAAATGTTGAGAGATAGATACGTATCAGTACAGTATGTATAGAAATCCTATGAGCAATGAATCCATGGGATTTGTTAGTTCATGATTAATTATGTGAATGAATATATGTTAACCTTGTGATTAAATGGTTTTGTAGTATATTATGTTTATATTACTTGAATGGTGAATGTAACAGCCTGTTTTAAGTCAAATCAAAATAGTGGTTTTGAAACCACAGAATCGAGGTTGAAATATTTATTTTATTATTATTTTAATGTTTATAGCATGATTGAATGATTGTGTGAAATTTTTGTTTACAAATTTTATCATTTGAGTGCTTAATTTGATAAAAAAAAAAGAACTAAATCGTGTAAAGTGTAAAACTTGAGTTCTAGTAGCTAAAGGTATCAAATAGCTATAGAACCTTAAATTAAAGGTCCTTAAGTAGTAAATATCCCATTAATATGTTAGTGGATGATAATGGTTTGGCAAAATTGAAATTTTGAATTAATTTTAAGGTTAATTTTGGTATTTGGTAATTGAAAGGTAATGAAATAAAACAAAAAAAAAATTTATCTCATTATCATCATCCTTAGCCGAATTTTACAAGCATTGAAGCCATTGTTAGGGCTTTTCAATCGGCCAAGCTTCCATTGTCAAATAAGGTACAATTTTTGTCCTGTTTTTAATGATTTCTACATTTTTGAGATCATTGCAACTAGGTCTAGCTAGCCCAGGGACTATTTTGCAAAATTGTTAAATATTTTGGATGTTTCCATTGATGAATAAGCATTTTTTGAAGTTTCTTGATAGATTATGAATGTTTGTTGATAAATATACAAGTTTTGTTATGTCATTTTTAGTGAAAATGCAAATTAGGGGCTAAATTGTGAAATGTGTAAATTTAGTGGTTAAAATGTGGAATAAATGAAAAATATGGGCTGTTAGGGACCTATTAAAATTTGACTAGCATGGGCTGTGGTTGAATTTCATGAATTTTTTATTTTGTGAAATAAGGACTAAATTGTAAAAGTTGTGAAATTATAGGGGTAAAAGTGTAAATGTGCCTTAAAGTGGATTTTTGACTAAATTGAATAGAGAGATGATTAAATCAGTTGATTTTGATATTATATAGATTAAGAAAAATGAAATCCGGATCTAGAAAAATAAAATCAGATGTTAACTCAATTGATCGACTCGTTTCACTATTTTTACGTCTGAGGTAAGTCTGTATGTAATAATTATTGATAGAATTATGTTTTAAATGCTTTGATATTGTATGAATTGTGAATTTGACTTTATGGATACGTTCGATGACGATTCGATGTTGAAACTCTCGGTTGAACTTTAGGAATAGATTAGGATACTAGTGACATGTCATTAGGGGATACTTTGATTTGGCTTCGGGCCATGATATTAGCACTTCGGGTGCAAGATACATTGAGGTGGCTTCGGGCCATGATATGAATACTTAGTGTGCGAGACTCCTGAGTATCTGACTTCTATTCTAAATGGTTCAATAAGTATAATGAAGATGTGAATTGGTGAGAAATAGATAAGTAATAGTATAGGTATGTACTTAAAACTATACGAGCATTGAATCAGTGGAAGTTGTGAGTTTATGATCAAGTATGTGGATAACTTCATGTAAACTTGGGATTAAAGCATTGTTTTATGTTATGTTATTTAATTTGATTAGAAATTGAATGGTGAAGCTTATTTCTTATTGTCATACGAGCTTATTAAGCTTTATAGCTTACATTGTTTATTTTTTCATGTTTTATAGTGATTTCTAAGCTAGCTCAGATTCGAGGATCGTCGGAGACTTCATTACACTATCAAGCTGTTAATTTGGTACTTTTAAGTTTATGTTTTGGTTATATGGCATGTATAGGGTTTTGGTCATTTTGATTATAAGTTGATAATGATTTTGGCCATTAGAATTGGCTTGTAAATGTTTACGGTTTGGTTTGTATATATAACCATGAGTGATGGCTTATTTTTGGATTGTTTGATATGCCTGAATCATGTATTTATATAAGTATATGTGGCTTGTGATATGTTTTAAATGTTGGACATCTTATGCTTGTGGACAATTAGCATTATAGTTATATAATAGTCAAGTTTTGAATGGTTGAAATGCTTGAGAGAATAGATCAAATGATACATATTTGTTAATGGTCATTTTGATGATTTGAGAAGATAAAAATTGGTATAAATTATGCTTGATTTGGAATTGAATTGTTAATGCTAAGTTTTGTGCCAGATGAGTTGTGTAGGTGTGTCTAAGTTTGCGTCACAAATTGACTTGGTAAATAGCCTATTTTTGTCCACCCGGGTAGAGACATGGGCATGTGTCTCAGCCATGTGCGACACACAATCATGTCACATGGCCGTGTGACCCCTGGTGTTGAATTTGAAATCAAGTCAGTATTCTCCACACGGCCTCACACACGGGCGTGTGTCTTGGCCATATAGCATAAGTCAGTATACCTACCCTATAGGTTTGGCACGGCTTAGCACACGGGCTAGTTACACGAGCATGTATGATGGCTGTGTGACCCAAGTCAGAGAGTTACACGGGGTCAAACACGGGCTGGGACACGGCTATGTGCTCCCATTTCGAATGTCCATACAGCCTGTGACACGGTTGTGTCTGTTGTCTCACACGACCGGGCCACACGGGCGTGTGTCCCCAGTTTTTGAGAAAAAAATTTTTGTGTTCAAAAAGTTTCCAAAGTTATCGATTTAGTCTCGAACCACTTCGATGCATGTTTAGGGCCTCGTAGGCTCGTATTAGGGACAAAAATGTTTGGTTGCAAATGGAATGTATATGGTTTGATTTATTATATGTGAAATATATGTTTAAATGTGGTATAAGTCTAGTAATACTCTGTAACCCTATTCTGGCGATGAATACAGGTGAGGGGTGTTACAGTGAATGAATGGTAAGGTTTACTTATTAACTATACGAGCTTACTAAGCTTTATAGCTTACTCTATTTACTTTTCCATGTTTTATAGTGATTTCAAAGCCTGCTCAGATTGGAAGTTTTTGGAGATCTCATCACACTATCCAGCTGTCAGTTTTGGTACTTTTGAACTTTTGCATTTGGTTATATGGCATGTATAGGAGTTGTGGTTAATATAGCCTATATGTTGGTAATGTGTTTAGCCAATTGATTTGGCTTATAAATGGTTAATGTTTTTGTTATGTTTATAGCCATATGATTTGGCTTGTTTTAGTATACTTGGTTATGTATATGTATGTGCAAATGGCCTTTTGGTATGTTGTGTATAATTGCTATGTGTTTGCTTGTTGCGAATTGGTATTTTGTGTACCAAATGGTTGTATATTGAGATGGTATTAGCATGCTATGTATTAGGTAAGTAATGCATATTTGAAAGTGACCAACTAGGTGAATTCTTGAAGATGATATTGATATGTTTTGGATTGTAAAATTTTTGATTTTATGAGTATTATAGTTTTGGTATTGGAATAGCATGATTTAGGCTTGGTTGAGATTGGTTTGAATGCCTATTGATGTTATGTTATTTGCCATTGGACATGTTTAGGTTGATACAAATTTGGGTGAGAATGATGGCTTGGAAAATAGCCTAATTTTGTCCACACGAGCAGAGACACGGACGTGTGTCTCAGCCCTGTGTGACACATGGTCAGGTGACACGGCCGTGTGTCCCCTGATGTTTATTAGAAACCAAGTCAGTATGATCCACACAGCTCAGCACACGAGCGTGTGACTTGGCCGTGTGGCATAAGCCAGTATACCTTACAGTTTTGGCATGGCCTAGCACACGGCCTGGCACACGGATGTGTGAGTTCATTTCGAAGGGTACACGGGCTAGTCACACGAGCGTGTGGTTGGCCGTGTGACCTAAGTCAAAGAATTACATGAGGTCAGACACGGGCTGGGACACAGCTATGTGATCCCATTTCGAATGTCCACACGGCCTGTGACACGGGCGTATGTCCCAAGTACTTTGAAAATTTTCTATGTTTTCCCAAAAATTTCTTGAGTTATCGGTTTAGTCCCGAACCACTTCTGATGCATAAATTGGGCCTCGTAGGCTCGTATAAGGGACTATATGATTGATTGTGAATGATATTTTTGTGGAAATGAAAAATGGATGAAAAATGTATGATTGCTTAGTCGTTAAGTACGGTAATGCTCCATAACTTATTCTGGCGATGGATATAGGTTATGAGTGTTACATTTATTGGTATCAGAGTTACGATTTAGTCGATTCTAGGACTAACATAGCGTATGTGAGAGTCTAATTATACATGCCATATATAACCTATGATAGTGTGATATCTCCTAATAGTTTTAAATCATGTTTTCGTATAGCTATGGATCCCAATCGAGCATTGGCTGATGATGTTAAAAGTAATGCGCCAGCCTCCGTTCACGGAGCAGTGCCATCTGAATTAAGACTAGTATCTGGGAGTTAGGGAGGAAAGGCTAAAGAAGCCTTCTTCCAAATGATGAACGAATGGTTCACTGAGTTTGTCTGAACTAATCTGGCTGCTCAACTACCTCCACCCCCACCTCTTCCCCAACCGGTTCTTGTAGCTCCTCAAGGTTTGGAACCTTTACATTTAAGTAAGCCACTTGTTTATAAAATTTGAAAATACGAGGATGAAGAGTTTAGAGCTACAGTTGATGATGATCCTGAGAGAGCAGAGTTTTGGCTTGAATGTGTCAAATGCGTTGTATCACTTCTGAAATATATTTCATATCAGTGGTGGAACACTTTGATATCTATGGTGCCGAGAGAACGAGTCACATGGGAATTCTTTCAAGAAAGAAATACATAAGTTAGCGGTTTATTGATCAAAAGTGCAAAGAATTTCTTAAGTTAAAGCAGGGTTGTATGTTTGTGACCGAGTACAAAAGAGAATTTATGAGACTCAGTAAATACGCTCGAGAATGTGTTTCCACTAAAGAAATTATGTGTAAGCGATTTGAAGATGAGTTGAACGAAGATATTAAGCTTTTAGTTGGGATTCTTGAATTGAAAGAATTTGTTGTTTTGGACGACAGAGCTTGCAAAGTCGAGAAACTTGGTAAAGAAAAGAGAAAAGCTGATTCTGAGGCTAGAGATTCGAGAAAGAGAACAATGAGTAAACCCTATCATTCCTCTTCAAAGAAATCACGGGATTTGTATAACAGTTCAGATACTTCAGTGGGGTATTTTAATAGAAATCGTGGGAAGCAATACACGAGTCCTAAAGCTCAAGCCACCTTTGTATCAAGTGTTGGTAGTGTTAGAATCAACAAACCCAAGTGTCAACAGTGTGGAAAATGGCATTTTGGAGATTGTTGGATGAATAACAAAGCTTGTTTCAGATATGACTTGCAATATCATTTTATTCGAGATTGTCTTGAGTTACTCGAGAAAGACAAATTTCTGAATACAAGACCAAGCAATACAGCTGCTTGAGGGAGACCACCTAGAAATACAAGAAATGTGACTAGTAGCAAAGGTGGGACAAAAGACTCTACTATGAGATCCAAGGCTCGAGCGCTAGCCAAAGCTTACGCTATTCATGCTCGCGAAGATGCGTCATCACCAGATGTTATCACTGGTATATTTTTTGTCTATGACACTGATATAATTGCTTTGATTGATCTTGGATCGACTCATTTGTATGTTTAGGAGAATTTAGTGTCTAGTAAGAATTTACTTGTTGAGTCTATCGAATTTGTCATTAAAGTATCGAAACCCTTAGGCAAGTATGTCCTAGTTGATAAAGTTTGCAAGAATTTTCCTTTGATGACTTGGGGTAACTGTTTTCTAGCAAATTTGATGCTTTTACTGTTTGATGAATTCGATGTGATTTTGGGTATGGATTGGTTGACTCTACATGATGCTGTTGTAAATTGTAGATGAAAGGCTATTGAACTAAAATGTCAAAATAGTGAAATCCTTCATATTGAATCTGATGATTCGAGTGGGTTGCTTATAATGATATCGACGATGTTAGCTCAGAAATATGTGAGGAAAGGTTGTGACGCTTATCTTATGTATGTATTGGATACGAAAGTGTCTGAATCAAAGATTGAATCAGTGTTAGTGGTTTGTGAATATCCAGATGTATTTCCAGAAGAATTACTTGGGTTGTCACCGATCAGAGAAGTCGAGTTTGCTATTGAATTAGTATCGAGAACATCATCGATATCGATAGCTCCGTATAGAATGGCTCCTACAGAGTTGAAAGAGTTGAAAGCTCAGTTGCAAGAGTTAACAGATAGAGGTTTTGCGCGACCTAGCTTTTCGCCCTAGGGTGCACTAGTGCTGTTTGTAAAGAAGAAAGATGGATCGATGAGATTGTGTATTGATTATAGTCAGCTTAACAAGGTTACAATTAAGAATAAGTATCATTTGCCGAGAATTGATGATTTGTTTGATCAGTTAAAAGGAGCAAAAATATTTTTAAAGATTGATCTACGATTTGGTTATTATCAGTTGAGAGTTAAAGATTCAGATGTGCCAAAAATTGCATGAAGAACAAAGTACGGGCATTAGGAATTTCTTGTTATGCCATTCGGATTAACTAATGCTCCTGCAGTTTTTATGGATTTGATTAATAGAATTTTCAGACTGTATTTGGATAGATTTGTTGTTGTATTCATTGATGACATTCTGATCTATTCCCAAAATGAATCCGAGCACGCTGAACATTTGAGGATTGTGTTACAAACATTGATAGATAAACAACTATTTGCTAAATTCAGTAAATGCCAGTTTTTGCTCCGAAAGGTTGGATTTTTGGGACATATTGTCTCAATAGATGGCATTCAAGTTCATTCGAGTAAGATTTCAGTAGTTGTTGACTGGAAACCACCAAGAAACGTATCCGAGGTCAGAAGTTTTCTGTGATTAGCTGGCTATTATCAGTGTTTTCTAGAAGTGTTCTCGATGATTGCTACACCAATGACTCGATTGCTATAGAAAGATGTGAAGTTTGAATGGTCTGAGAAATGCCAACAGAGTTTTGAACAGTTGAAAGCACTATTAACTGAAGCACCAATTTTGGTCCAGCCTAAGTCGGGTAAAGAATTTGTGATTTCTAGTGATGCGTCATTGAACAGTTTGGGATGTGTTTTGATGCAAGAAGGCAAAGTGATAGCTTATGCTTGCAGACAATTGAACCTGCATGAAAAGAATCATCTGATGCATGACTTAGAGTTGGTCGTTATTGTTTTCGCATTGAAAATTTGGCAACATCATTTATTTGGTGAGAAGTGCCATTTTTTTACCGACCACAAAAGTTTGAAGTATTTAATGTCTCAGAAAGATTTGAATTTGTGACAATGAATATGGCTTGATTTGTTGAAAGACTATGAATTAGTGATTGATTATCATTAGGGAAAATCAAATGTAGTTGTAGATGCTTTGAGTAGAAAATCTTTATTTGCTTTGCGGGCGATGAACACACAGTTTACTTTGTCTGATGATGGTTTGATTTTAGCTAAGTTAAAAGCTAAACCGTTATTTATACATCAAATTTGTGAGGATCAGAAATAAGATAATGAATTACAAGCTAATATAGTACAATGTGAGTCAACTTCTGCTTTAGAGTATCAGATCAGATCCAATGATTGTTTACTATTCCGAGGAAGAATTTGTGTATCGAGAAACTCCGAGCTTATTCAGAAAATTCAGCATGAAGCACACAGTGGATGTTTATCTGTTCATCCGGGGAGTACTAAAATGTACAATGATTTGAAACAATTGTACTGGTGGTCGGGCATGAAACGAGACATTTTAGAATTTGTGTCTAGATGCTTGGTTTGTCAACAAGTCAAAGCTGAACATCAAATGCCTTCAGGACTGTTACAGCCAGTGATAATACCAAAATGGAAATAGGATAGAGTTACGATGGATTTCGTATCATGGTTACCCCTATCTCCAAAAAAGAAAGATGTTATTTGGATTGTTGTTGATCGACTGACGAAATCTGCACATTTCATTCCAGTACATACAAACTTTTTGCTTGATAGATTAGCTGAATTGTACATCTCTAAGATTGTCAAATTGCAAGAAGCTTTGGGTACACGGTTGAACTTTAGTACTTCCTTTCATCCTCAAACCGATGGAAAATCTAAGAGAGTAATTCAAATTCTTGAAGATATGCGTCGTTGTTGCGTTTTAGAATTTGAAAGCAACTGGGAAAAATATTTACCATTGGTTGAATTTGCGTATAACAACAGTTTTCAATCGAGTATAAAAATGGCACCGTATGAAGCTTTATATGGTCATAAATGTCGAACTCTATTGTACTGGACTTAGCTTAGTGAGAAAAAGATACACGGGGTTGATTTGGTTAGAGAGACCGAAGATAAAGTGAAAGTAATTCGCGATAGTTTGAAAGAAGCTTCAGATCGACAGAAATTGTATGCGGATTTGAAACGTAAAGACATTGAATTTCAAATAGGTGACAGAGTGTTTTTGAAAGTGTCACCGTGGAAAAAGATTCTTCGATTTGGTCACAAAGGAAAATTAAGTCTGCGATTTATCAAGCCGTATGAGATTATTGAGAGAATAGGGCCAGTGGCATATCAACTATGTAACACCCCTAACCCGTATCTGTCGCCGAAATAGGGTCACGAGGCATTACCGATCAAAGCACAACATATAATATACATTTCTCATACATGATTCAATTTCACATAAATATCAATCTAAGATAATCATATTGTCCCTTATAAGGTTCTACGAGACCTTAAAACATGCTTGAACGAGATTTGGGACTAAACTGATAATATTTGCAAACTTTGGGAAACTTATAAAATTTTCATGCATACAGGGTTCACACGCCCGTGTGAACAGGCCTTGTGCCTCACACAACCACCAGACACGCCCATGTCACAGGCCATGTGAAAACAGGGCATACATACTGACTTGCACCATACGGTCGGAGACACACCCGTGTACCATGGTAGTGGGAAAACTGGAGGGGTTACTAACTTGGGTCACACGGCTAGCCACACGCCCATGTGCCAGCCCGTGTGCCACACACGGCTAGTAGACACGCCCGTGTGTCTAGACTGCGTCAAACCTGTAGGGTATACTGACTTAAATTAGAAGGGTACCCCAGGGGACACACGGCCGTGTAGCATGACCGTGTGTCGCACACGACTGAGACACACGCCCATGTCTCTGCCCGTGTGGACAAAAATATGCTATTTGCAAAGCCAATTTGCCACCTTTTCCTCAAGCACACCTAGCAACCAAATTGAAACCATTTCAATACATTAATAGGCAACCAAAACATGCTATTTCAAATTGATACTTTAACTAATATCCACATTTAGACATAACCCAAATCATCAAGCATTTACTAAACCAAAATGGCATCCAAACATCATTTTAAAATATACCAAAGCTTACCATTTCTCAAACCATAACCTATCATTAACAATCTACTAAATACTTATTCATCAACCTATCAAAATAACCATATCATGTCTACCAAATCATAAGGCATGATAAATACATCACATATTACATATTAACTCATAACATAAGTCAAATTCAACTTCATCAACAACATCATTTACAAGCCAACTCACATGGCTAAATTCAAAGTTCAAAACATACCAAAATAACACTAGCCTATACATGCCATATACCATATATACAAAGCTTCAAAAGTACCAACAAGTTGATCGATAGTGTGATGATGTTCTTGATGATCCCCGAATTCGAGCTAGCTTCGATTATCTATAAAACAAGGAAAGAACACACAAAGTAAGCTTTAAAAGCTTCGTAAGCCATATACAAATAAATTATCACATGAATCAATATCATTTCCATCAATAGGCAACAATGAGTAAACATTTATAAGATCACAAACCTTTCTCATTGTACACATATTCAATATCATAATTAAATTCATCAAATACTTCAATTTCATTACTTGTATTAATCTTGTACATACCTGAGCCATTTAACTCATTCATACATTCTTTCTCAACTTGACTTTGCCCGTTGAGCCATTCAGAATCGTTAAGGATACTCAAAAATCACATAAAGCTTGTGCAATGCCATATCCCAAATATGGTCTTACATATTATCACATATCAATGCCACTCCCATATAGGGTCTTACATGTAATCGAATAACAATGCCAATGTCCCAGACATGGTCTTACACATAATCGAATAACGATGCCAATGTCCCAGACAAGGTCTTACACGTAATCACAATACAATACCAATGTCTCAGACATGGTCTTACATGTAATCACATCTCGATAATCTAATCTCATGACATTTGTAGCCTATATTATTCCTAAGGTTCATACAGGACTTTTGGATATTGTAAATCTGTTGACTCTTGCTCATACTTGCTCATTCAACATTCATAATAATTCAATGACAATTTAACATATATAATTAAATTTAAAAACATTTATTTGCATATGAACTTACCTCGTTGTCGAAATAGAGGGACTGAATCGAATATCGACAACCTTCGATTTTCCCGATCTAAATTCGATTTCTTTCTTTCTTGATCTATATACATTCAAAATTAACTCTTTTATTCATCAATTCATTCAATTTCATCCAAAACACACAACTTGGGCATTTTTACACTTTAGCCCCTAAAGTTCCACATTTATTCAATTTAGTCCCTATTTCATAAATACACAAAATTCACAAAATTCAATAAGACCCATGCTTGACCAAATTACCCTTATTCCCTTAGTATCTCATATCTTTCATTTATTCATACTTTTAACCCCACATTTTCATCTTTTCACAAATTAATCCCTAATTTGTATTTTCTCTAAAAATCACTTAACAAAACATATTGATCTATCATTTATATTCCATTTTTCATCATCAACCATTACAAATCACATAGATTCAACAATGGAACTTCATAAAATCATCAACAAATTCGAATATTAAGGAACGGGCTAGCTAATACTCAAAGCAACGATCACAAAAACGTAGAAATCATCAAAAATCGAGTTAAAACGTACCTTAATTAAGCCACACAAGTTTCGAACCCTAAATGAACTTCAAGATTTTATTTTCTTTTGATTTTCAGTGAAAGCATGGAGAAGATGACACCAAAATTGATTTTGTTTCTTTAATTAACCTTTTATTTTGCTAATTACCATAATATCCTTAATGAAATTATATTAAAACTTTTAGATACATGACCATAAATTTCCATTAACCATTCCAAAGGTATAATTACAACATAATGACTTCACATTTAATCAACCATAGCAATTAAACACATTTAACATATAGAATGCCACTTTTGCATTTTATGCGATTTAGTCCTTTTTCTTAAATTGAGCTATTAAACGATAAAATTATTTCTCGAAACTTTCACACATATATAATCACATGCTATAAACACCAAAAATAATATTGAAATAATTTTATAACCTCAGATTTGTGGTCTCAAAACTACTATTTTGATTTAGCTAAAACTAGGCTATTACAAGCTAGATTTACCGCCAGAATTTGAAAAGATCTATACTGTATTTCATGTATTTATGTTACAATGGTATCAATCAGATCCATTTCATATTATTTTCCCAATAGAGATTAAAATTCAGCTTGATATGTCGTATAGCGAAGAATCGATTAGAATTCTAGCTCGAGAGATTAAAGAGTTAAGAAACAAGAGCATAGCTTTAGTGAAGGTTCTACGTCAACGTCACGGTGTTAAAGAGGCTATTTGAGGACCCAAGGAAGCTATGAGAAAATAATACCCTAACCTATTTTCTGGTAAGATTTTCGGGGACGAAAATTCCTAAGAGGGGAAAGTTGTAACAACCCGTTTTTAGTCAAATCAGAATAGTGGTTTCAAGACCTTAAATCTGAGGCAAAAATCATTATTTTATTATTATTTTAATGTCTACATCATGATAGTATGATTGTGTAAAAATTTCATTAATAAATTTTATCGTTTACTTGTTTAATTTGATAAAAAGGACTAAATCGCGTAAAGTGTAAAAATTGTATTCTAATGGCTAAAGGTGTCTAATAGCTATATAAAATTAAAGAGGATGTCTTTAAATTGTAATTATCCCAATAATAGTATGAGTGGACAAATATGGATATTAAATGGGTGAATTTTAAGTTAATTAATAAGGTTATTTTAGTAAATTAATAATTATGTTAATGTAAATTAAGAAATAAACAAAAGGTGTCATTTTTTTATCATCTTCCTCCACCAAATATTGGAATAAAAAACCTCTATGGATGCTAGTTAAGGTTCGGCTAGGTATTAACGTTGCATGTAAGTAATTTTGACTCAGTTTTTAATGATTTCTATGTTTTTGAAGTCGTTCTAGCTTAATCTAGCTAGCCCAGGGACTAATTTGCAAAATTGTTAAAGGTTTAGGGTTTTAATATTGATGAATATGTGTGTATCTTGATGTTTGATGATGGAAAATGAATAGTTGTTGTTAGATAAACAACAATGGTTAAGTGATTTTGGTTGAAATTGTGAATTAGGGATTTATTTGTAAAATGTGTAAAATTCATGGTGAAATGTGTGAAATAATGAAAAATATGGGCTGCTATGAGAATAAGTAAAATTCGTCCGGCATGGGTGTGGACTTAATTGCATGATTTTGCAGTTTTATGAGCTAGGGACTAAATTGTAAAGAAGTCTAAGGTTTAGGGGCAAAAGTGTAATTTTGTCATAATATGGAATTTGGATTTAATTGAAAAGAACGATAATTAAATGAGTTAAATTTGACTATATATAGATCAAGAAAAGTGAAGTTCAGAATTAGATTGGGGGAAAAACAAGATAGTTGATTGATAGCTTGATTTCTCTCCGTATAAATTCGAGGTAAGTTCGTATGTTAATAAGAATTAATGTAATTGTGTTTTAAATGCTTTATAATTGTATTGTTGATGAATACGATCTAAAGGATATGTTCGACAAAGATTCGGCAATGTTAAATCCCGGTTGAACGTTAGGAATAGATAAGATACAAATGACATGCCATTAGGGGTTATTGTGTTTGGATGCTGGCCTGTACATTTTACCGATGATTGAGTTATCCGGCATGTGTTGCGGATCCTCTTCAGCTTGTGTGAGCACCACCGTGTAGTTACATTTTGTCTATCAGCTTGTTTGTGCAGACCCGTTGATAGCTCGAGAGTGAGCATTATATGAGATATGAGATTGAGATAGCTTTAGCTATGTATTGGCACTTAGGGTGTGAGATTCTCGAGTATACGATATTATTCCAAATGGTTCAATGGGTATATCGAAGATATGAAATGGTGAGAGATAGATACGTATCAGTACAGGTATGTACAGAAATCATATGACCATTGAATCTGTGGAATTTGTGAGTTCGTGATTAATTATGTGAATGAATATATGTTAACCTTGTGATTAAATGGTTTTGTAGTATGTTATGTTTATATTACCTGAATGGTGAATGAATGGTAAGGTTTTACTTAATAACTATATGAGCTTACTAAGCTTTATAGCTTACTCTGTTTACTTTTCCGTGTTTTATAGTGATTTCGAAGCCTGCTCAGATTTGAAGTTTTCAGAGATCTCATCACACTATCCAGCTGTCATTTTTGGTACTTTTGAACTTTTGCATTTGGTTATATGGCATGTATAGGAGTTGTGGTTAATATAGCCTATATGTTGGTAATGTGTTTAGCCAATTGATTTGGCTTATAAATGGTGAATGTTTTGGTTATGTTTATAGCCATATGATTTGGCTTGTTTTAGTATACTTGGTTATGTATATGTAACACCCCCACGCCCGAGACCGTCACCGGAGTCGAGTATGAGGTGTTACTTAACTTAATTTAACATTTTAAGAACTTTAGATTATTTGTTTCTACATTCACAGCTTTTTAGCTACTTGCATTACAGTCACAAGAAAAATCATATCTCGATTTACGAAACTCGAAATCAAGATCCGTAAATTTTCCCTGAATCTAGACTCATATTCCTATCTACTAATTTTTTTCTAGAATTTTTGGTTGGTCCAATTAGTACAGTTTATTAGTTAAAGTTACCCCTGTTTCAGGGCTTGACTGATCTGACTCTGTTTACTACGAACCACTTTTCTCTCTGTATAAAATTTATATGAATATGAGATTTATTTCTTCTGAAACTATACTCAATAAGGATTCTGAGAACATAAAATACACCACCTAATTATATCTGTACAATTTATGGTGAATTTCTAAAGTTGGAACAGGGGATTCAGAAACTGCTCTGACCCTGTTTCACTAAAATTCAAATATCTTTCAACATATAACTCCTTTACCCGTTTCATTTATTTCATGTGAAACTAGACACAATAAGCTTCAATTTTATGTTTAATTCATCATATAATTCAATTCCTATGATTTTTAGTAAATTTTCAAACTCACGTCAGTGTTGCTGTAATATTCTGTTTATGGCAAATTTCATCCTTTTTATGAATTTTCATGAACTAGGTAACTTATTAACTTTCCATAACATCAAACATATTCTAAACTAACCATTTCCATAATTTATCATTATCAAGCACTTCCTCAACCATTTCATCACCATACCATAAGATCATTTACACAAAATAAGTATTTTGCTATACATGCCATACTTAAATTTACAAGCCATTTTACGAAAAGTTCTTCCTGGATAGTGTGATGATCCTCCACCAATCCCAACTCCCGAGCTGGCTTGTCCAAAACTACAATGAGTAAGAAAGAGGGGGTAAGCATAAATGCTTAGTAAGTTCATATGCAAATAATAAGTAACATAACAAAGCAATCATACCAAACAACATTAGCATGGTATCACCAAAACATAAATCTCATTTCTAATCATCATTCATCATTTTACTACCTTATCGTTATTGTATCAATACTCAACCCGAGGGTTAAGTACATACCTGTCCGAAGTATCCATTTCACATCACTTACCAATACGTCTCTTTTCATCTCAAGTATTCCTTCATTTGAGTAGAACTTTACCCGTTGAACTCATCGGAATATAATTCGGATACGTAGGGAGTTTGCACATAAGTGCCACATATGTAGCCAAGCTACCATGTAACCCGCCCTTAAGCGAACTCGGACTCAACTCAACGAGCTCGGGCGTTCGCATCCATAATGAACTCGGACTCAACTCAACGAGCTCGGATGCCTAGTTACATCTCACGAACTCGGACTCAACTCAACGAGTTCGGACATTCGCATCCATAAGTGAACTCGGACTCAACTCAACGAGTTCGAATGCCCAAGTATCCCAGTGACATGTCACTTGTATCCTAATCTATTCCTAAGGTTCAAACGGGATTTTATGCGAACACATATCCTTGCCGTCTTCCGTAGAATGCCGAAATCAATACTCGGTAACAATTTATATTCAACAAATAACTCACATAATTTGCATTTTATTCAAAATTAACCACAAAACATATATTTCATGATAAAAATCAGCATATCATATAATTAACATCAATGACTTAAAAATCACAATTATGTTACATTATTTACACATGAACTTACCTTGGTACCAAAATACAAAGGTTTTGCAATTTAATCCACAATCTTTTCTTTTCCTCGATTGGGGTCGTTTTTCCACGCTCTTCTTGATCTAAAATAACACATTTAGCTTATTTAATACTCACATTATCAAATTAATCCTTAATTCAAATTTTGGCAAAATTACAATTTTACCCCTAAACTTTTGCATATTTACATTTTTGCCCCTAGGCTCAAGGATTAAACTTTATTCCTTATTCTTATGTTTTACAACATGCTGATCACTTTTCCTTCTATGGCAACATCAAATTCTCACTCTAACATGTACTTGTGACTATTAGGTATTTTTACCGATTAAGCCCTTTTACTCGTTTTGCTTAAAATCGAGTAGTACAAGTTGTCTAACATAATTTAAAACATCATATTCTATCATAAAACATCAAAATACACAAATTTAACCTATGGGTATTTTTCCAAATATAAACCCTAGGTTAAATTATTGCTAACATAAGCTTTATCGAGTTATCGGGATCTCAAAAACATAAAAATCATTAAAAACTGGGCTTGGAATCACTTACTATGAAGCTTGAAAGTTGAAGAAACCCTAGCTATGGAGACATGGAGCATTCGGCAGCAACTAATGGGGAAGATGACTATTTTGTGTCATTTTTCCCATTTTATTTCATTAATTATCCAAATGACCAAAATGCCCTTAATGCCTTTCTTTGAAAATTTTCATGTACAAGCCCATTTTTGTCCAAAATTTTAGAAATTGGTCAAATTGCTATTTAAGACCTCCTAATTAATATTTCAAAGCAATTTCATACTAAAAACTTCTAGAATGCAAGTTTTGCAACTTATTCGATTTAGCCCCTAACTTCAAATTAAGCATTTTATGCATGGAATTTCTTCACAAAATTTTCACACAATCATGCAATCATATCATAAACCTCAAAATAATTATAAAATAATTATTTCTATCTCGGATTTGTGGTCACGAAACCACTATTCCGATTAGGCCATAATTCGGGATATTACAACTCTCCCCCCTTTAAGGATTTTCGTCCTCGAAAATCTTACCAAAGAAATGTGAGATGTGGGTATTGATTTCTCATAGTTTCTTCTTGATTCCCATGTAGCTTCTTCTACTCCATGCTTTTGCCACAACACCTTTACAAGTGCAATATTTTTTTCCTTAGTTGTTTGACCTCTCGAGCTAAAATCTTAATCGGTTCTTCTTCATAGGTCATATCTGGTTGTAGTTCAATTTCTGCTTATGAAACCATATGTGAAGGATCCGAACGATACCGACGTAACATAGATACGTGGAACACATCATGAATCTTCTCTAATTCGGTGGTAAAGCTAGCCGATATACTACTAGGTCCAACTTTTTCAATTATCTCATACGGCCCAATAAAAAACGTGGACTTAATTTGCCCTTTCGTCCAAATCGAGAACCTTTTTCCACGGAGACACCTTTAAAAAAATACTTTATCACCAACTTGAAATTCAATGTCCTTTCGTTTTAAATCGCATAAGATTTACGTCTATCTGAAGCGACTTTCAAACAATCTCGAATTACCTTCACTTTTTCTTCTTTTCTTTTATTAGATCAACTCCATAAATCTGATTTTCCTTGAGTTCACCAATACAAAGGCGTTAAACACTTACGACCATACAATGCTTCATAAGGTGCCATTTTCAAGCTCGTCGATAACTATTATTGTAAGAAAATTCTACTACCAACGGTAAGTATTTTTCCCAACTTCTTTGAAATTCCAATACACAACATCCGAGCATATCTTCAAGAATCAATTACTCTCTCTCGATTGTCCATCATGCATGGATGAAAAGCGATCTGAAATTTAACTTTGTACCTAACGCGTCTTGCAATTTTTTTTGCCAAAACCACGAGGTAAACCTTGGATCTCTATCTGAAATGATCGACAATGGTATTCCATGTAGTCTAACAATTTCTCTAACATACAATTCAGCCAACTTGTTGAGAGAATAATCCATACGTACCGGGATAAAATGAGCCGACTTAGTTAGTCTATCAACTATTACCCAGATGGCATCTTTCTTTCCTGGAGTTAATGGCAATCCTGAAACAAAATCCATAGTAATCCGATCCCATTTCCATTCAGGAACCATAATAGGCTGAAGTAATCCCGAAGGCACTTGGTGTTCAGCTTTCACCTGTTGACAAATCAAGCATTTGGACACAAACTCTGATATATCCTTTTTCATTCCATTCCACCAATACATTTTCTTCAAGTCATTATACATTTTCGTACTACCCGGATGAATCGAGAAACAACCACTATGTGCTTCCTGTAGGATCTTTTGAATCAATTCCTCATTCTTTGGTACACAAATCCGATCTTTAAACATTAAGCACCCATCAGAACCGATTCTGAAATCTGACTCTGTATCAACTTCACACTGCTTTTTTTTGCTTGTAAATCTTGATCATCTTTCTCGAGCTTCAGATCTCTTGTAAAAACATTGGTTTTGCTCTTAACTCTCTGCTAGAATCGAACCATCATCGACATTTTCAACCGAGTGTTCATAACTCTCAATGCAAACAACAACTTTCTCGCTCAAAGCATCACCTACTACATTCGCTTTTCCTGATGATAATCAATAACAAGCTCGTAATCTTTCAGTAACTCCAACCATCTTCGCTGTCTTAAATTCAAGTCTTTTTGTGACATCAAATACTTAAGACTTTTATGGTCGGTATATACCCGGCACTTTTCACCATACAAATAATGTCGCCAAATTTTCAAAGCAAACACCACCGCACCAATTCTAAATCGTGAGTAGGATAATTCCTCTCATGAGGTTTTAACTGCCTCGAAGCATAAGCCACCACTTTTCCTTCTTGCATAAGCACACACCCTAAACCATTTAGAGAAGCATCACTATACACCACAAATTCTTTACCCGATTCGGGCACAGTACTAACACTGGGTGCCTCTGTTAATAACTTTTTCAATTCTTCAAAACTCTGCTGACATTCTTCCGTCCATTCAAATTTAACATCCTTTTGGAGTAGTCTGGTTATAGGAGCAGCAATTATAGAAAATCCATTTACAAACCATCAATAATACCCAGCTAGCCCCAAGAAACTTCTAACTTCAGTTACATTTCTCGGTGGTTTCCAATCAACAATGGCTGAAATTTTACTAGGATCAACCCGTATACCATCACACTGAAACAATATGACCCAAAAATCCAACTTCCCGAGCCAAAATTCACTTTTACTAAACTTAGCATACAGTCGCTTATCTCTCAAAGTTTGCAAAACTATCCTCAAATGCTCAAGATGCTCTGTCTCATCTTTTGAATAAATTAAAATATCATCTATAAACACCACAACAAATTTGTCCAAGTATGGTCGAATATGCGATTCATTAAATCCATAAAAACAAAGCAGGAGCATTTGTCAACCCGAATGGCATAACTAAAAATTCATAATGACCGTACTTTGTTCTAAAAGCGCTTTTAGGCACATCCGACTCTTTTACCCGCAGCTTGATAATATCCAGATCTCAAATCAATCTTTGAAAACCATGTCGCTCCTTTTAGCTGATCAAACAAATCATCAATTCTTGGCAACGGATACTTGTTTTTAATTGTCACCTTGTTTAATCGCCGATAATCAACACACAATCTCATAGAACCATCCTTCTTTTTCACAAATAACACGGAGCACCCCAAGGTGAAAAACTCGGTCTCTCACAAAGCCTTTATCACCAACTCTTGCAATCGCGACTTTAATTCCTTCAACTCTGCTGGTGCCATTCTATACGGAGCAATCGAAATCGGAGTCTGTTCCTGGTATCAAATCAATACCAAATTCTACTTCCCTAACTCGAGGCAAACCCAATTCTTCCGAAATACGTCCGCAAATTCACACACAACCGCAGATCGATTCAACTTTCTTTTCAACTTCTTTTGCATTAATTACATATGCCAAATAAGCTTCATAACCCTTTCTCAAATATCTTTGAGCCAACATTGAAGAAATCACACTAGGCAATGACTCGATTTATCCGATTCAACCCCCAAGTGTTTCACCATTTTCACACTTTAATTCTATAACTTTTTCTTTGCAATTTATTTTAGCATCATGCAATGTCAACCAATCCATGCCCAAAATAACATCAAACTCATCAAACGGCAACAACATCAAGTCGGCCGGAAAGTAATGATCCCGAATCATTAAAGGACATTTCTTACATACTTTATCAACAATCACACATTTGCCTAACTGATTCGACACTCTAATCATAAATTCTGTGTTCTCAACAGGTATATTCATACTAGACACCAATTTCATGCACACATATGAATGAGTAGAACCGGGATCAATCAAAGCAATAACATTAACATTATAGAGAGAAAATGTACCGGTAATCACATCAAGGCGAGGAAGCATCTTCGCGTGCTTTAATAGCATAAGTTCTAGCCGAGAGCCCTTCCTTCAGTCTAACTGGTGCATCTCGACTACATTCTTACCGCTTGCTTCGCTCCCACTTTTCTTAGATATCTTCCTCTCGAATCCGCCCCACTTGTTTTTGTATTCTCAAATTTTTCTTTTTTCACTCTCTCTGCAGGCGCTTCTAATAAAATGATCCGGAGAACCACATCGAAAACATTCATTTGCTCTGCACGGACCAAAATGATTTCTACCACACCGCTTGGCACTCGGTTTAACAAATCTCGGATTTCCTATCTTCATTCTTTGAAAGTAGTCCGGGACTTAGAACCCACATTTTGCTTCTTATAGTTTCCATATGATTGCCCAAATGAAGTTTGAGAACGAGGATTCATATTTCTTGACTTTCCAGTTGCTTTGTGAGAATGAACCGCTCATCGGTCTTTTCTTCCACTTCTAGTCTCGATCTCGCTTTTTTCTTCTCTTTAAGTTACAAGCTCGATCAACCAATACTACCATTTCTTTTAATTCAAGAATTCCAACAAATACTTTGATGTCTTCATTGAGCCCGTCTTCAAATCGTCGGCACATCTTGGCCTCTGTAGGAACATACTCTCTCGGCATATTTACTTAATCGAACAAACTCTCTTTCATATTCTCAGAACTGTCATATTACCTTGCTTCAGTTCAAGAAATTCTTTACGCTTCGATCCATAAATCTTTCACTAATATATTTCTTCCAAAACTCTTCTTGAAAGAATTCCCATGTTACTCTCTCTTTTCGGTACCACCAAAATCAAAGTCTTCCACCAATTGTAAGCTGAATCCTCAACAAAGATATAGCGCATTTCAAACATTCTTCAGTGTACAAGATAATTCATCAAATACCCGAATAGAATTTTCAAGCCAAAACTCGCTTTCTCGGCATCATCATCAATATTTGCTTTAAATTCTTCTACCCCTTGCTTGCGGATTCTGTCAACTGATTTCTATGAAATTTCATCGATCCATACCTTGAGGCATCCGGGGTACAGGTTGAGGAATTGGGGAGGTGGGAGAGGTTGTACATTTGGGTTCATCTAACGAACTCGAGTGTACCATGCACTCATCATTTGGAGAAAGGCTTCCCGACCCTTTCTCCTCCTCCCGACCAACAGTGGGAGGTGGATTTTCAGTCGGCGCTGCTCCTTCAGCCGAGCTGGCGCATTACTCTCTACTTCATCTCGCCACACCTGGATCGGGATCCATTTACTATAAAAATCATTTAAAAGGTCGAAGTCGTCGTCACACTATCACAATTTATACATATGGCATGTATAGCAAAATCCGTACAAACAACACGTAGTCCGAGAACCGACTAAACCTACTCTGATACCACTAAATGTAACACCCCCACGCCCGAGACCTTCACCGGAGTCGAGTATGAGGTGTTACTAAACTTAATTTAACATTTTAAGAACTTTAGATTATTTGTTTCTACATTCACAGCTTTTTAGCTACTTGCGTTACAGTCACAAGAAAAATCATATCTCGAGTTACGAAACTCAAAATCAAGATCTGTAAATTTTCCCTGAATCTAGACTCATATTCCTATCTACTAATTTTTTTCTAGAATTTTTGGTTGGGCCAATTAGTACAGTTTATTAGTTAAAGTTACCCCTGTTTCAGGGCTTGACTGATCTGACTCTGTTTACTACGAACCACTTTTCTCTCTGTATAAAATTTATATGAATATGAGATTTATTTCTTCTGAAACTAGACTCAATAAGGATTCTGAGAACATAAAATACACCACCTAATTATATCTGTACAATTTATGGTGAATTTATAAAGTTGGAACAGGGGATTCAGAAACTGCTCTGACCCTGTTTCACTAAAATTCAAATATCTTCCAACATATAACTCCTTTACCCGTTTCATTTATTTCATGTGAAACTAGACACAATAAGCTTCAATTTTATATTTAATTCATCATATAATTCAATTCCTATGATTTTTAGTAAATTTTCAAACTCACGTCAGTGTTGCTGTAATATTCTGTTTATGGCAAATTTCATCCTTTTTATGAATTTTCATGAACTAGGTAACTTATTAACTTTCCATAACATCAAACATATTCTAAACTAACCATTTCCATAATTTATCATTATCAAGCACTTCCTCAACCATTTCATCACCATACCATAAGATCATTTACACAAAATAAGTATTTTGCTATACATGCCATACTTAAATTTACAAGCCATTTTACCGAAAAGTTCTTCCGGATAGTGTGACTGATCCTCCGACCAATCCCGACTCCTGAGCTGGCTTGTCCAAAACTACAATGAGTAAGAAAGAGGGGGTAAGCATAAATGCTTAGTAAGTTCATATGCAAATAATAAGTAACATAACAAAGCAATCATACCAAACAACATTAGCATGGTATCACCAAAACATAAATCTCATTTCTAATCATCATTCATCATTTTACTACCTTATCGTTATTGTATCAATACTCAACCCGAGGGTTAAGTACATACCTGTCCGAAGTATCCATTTCACATCACTTACCAATACGTCTCTTTTCATCTCAAGTATTCCTTCATTTGGGTAGAACTTTACCCGTTGAACTCATCGGAATATAATTCGGATACGTAGGGAGTTTGCACATAAGTGCCACATATGTAGCCAAGCTACCATGTAACCCGCCCTTAAGCGAACTCGGACTCAACTCAACGAGCTCGGGCGTTCGCATCCATAATGAACTCGGACTCAACTCAACGAGCTCGGATGCCTAGTTACATCTCACGAACTCGGACTCAACTCAACGAGTTCGGACATTCGCATCCATAAGTGAACTCGGACTCAACTCAACGAGTTCGGATGCCCAAGTATCCCAGTGACATGTCACTTGTATCCTAATCTATTCCTAAGGTTCAAACGGGATTTTCTGCGAACACATATTCTTGCCGCCTTAGTAGAATGCCAAAATCAATACTCGGTAACAATTTATATTCAACAAATAACTCACATAATTTGCATTTTATTCAAAATTAACCACAAAACATATATTTCATGATAAAAATCAGCATATCATATAATTAACATCAATGACTTAAAAATCACAATTATGTTACATTATTTACACATGAACTTACCTTGGTACCAAAATACAAAGGTTTTGCAATTTAATCCACAATCTTTTCTTTTCCTCGATTGGGGTCGTTTCCACGTCTTTCTTGATCTAAAATAACACATTTAGCTTATTTAATACTCACATTATCAAATTAATCCTTAATTCAAATTTTGGCAAAATTACAATTTTACCCCTAAACTTTTGCATATTTACATTTTTGCCCCTAGGCTCAAGGATTAAACTTTATTCCTTATTCTTATGTTTTACAACATGCTGATCACTTTTCCTTCTATGGCAACATCAAATTCTCACTCTAACATGTACTTGTGACTATTAGGTATTTTTACCGATTAAGCCTTTTACTCGTTTTTGCTTAAAATCGAGTAGTACAAGTTGTCTAACATAATTTAAAACATCATATTCTATCATAAAACATCAAAATACACAAATTTCACCTATGGGTATTTTTCCAAATATAAACCCTAGGTTAAATTATTGCTAACATAAGCTTTATCGAGTTATCGGGATCTCAAAAACATAAAAATCATTAAAAACGGGGCTTGGAATCACTTACTATGAAGCTTGAAAGTTGAAGAAACCCTAGCTATGGAGACATGGAGCATTCGGCAGCAACTAATGGGGAAGATGACTATTTTGTGTCATTTTTCCCATTTTATTTCATTAATTATCCAAATGACCAAAATACCCTTAATGCCTTTCTTTGAAAATTTTCATGTACAAGCCCATTTTTGTCCAAAATTTTAGAAATTGGTCAAATTGCTATTTAAGACCTCCTAATTAATATTTCAAAGCAATTTCATACTAAAAACTTCTAGAATGCAAGTTTTGCAACTTATTCGATTTAGCCCCTAACTTCAAATTAAGCATTTTATGCATGGAATTTCTTCACAAAATTTTCACACAATCATGCAATCATATCATAAACCTCAAAATAATTATAAAATAATTATTTCTATCTCGGATTTGTGGTCACGAAACCACTATTCCGATTAGGCCATAATTCGGGATATTACAGTATATGTATGTGCAAATGGCCTTTTGGTATGTTGTGTATAATTGCTATGTGTTTGCTTGTTGCGAATTGGTATTTTGTGTACCAAATGGTTGTATATTGAAATGGTATTAGCATGCTATGTATTAGGTAAGTAATGCATATTTGAAAGTGACCAACTAGGTGAATTCTTGAAGATGATATTGATATGTTTTGGATTGTAAAATTTTTGATTTTATGAGTATTATAGTTTTGGTATTGGAATAGAATGATTTAGGCTTTGTTGAGATTGGTTTGAATGCCTATTGATGTTATGTTATTTGCCATTGGACATGTTTAGGTTGATACAAATTTGGGTGAGAAAGATGGCTTGAAAATAGCCTAATTTTGTCCACACGGGCAGAGACACGGACGTGTGTCTCAGCCAAGTGTGACACATGGTTAGCTGACACGGCCGTGTGTCCCCTGATGTTTATTAGAAACCAAGTCAGTATGATCCACACAGCTCAGCACACGAGCGTGTGACTTGGCCATGTGGCATAAGCCAGTATACCCTACAGTTTTGGCACGACCTAGCACATGGCCTGGCACACGGGCGTATGAGGCAATTTCGAAAGGTACACGGGCTAGTCACATGGGCGTGTGGTTGGCCATGTGACCCAAGTCAGAGAGTTGCATGGGGTTAGACATGGGTTGGGACACGGCCATGTGATCTCATTTCGAATGTCCACACGGCCTGTGACATGGGCATGTCTTTGGTCATGTGAGACACACGACCGGTTCACATAGGAGTGTGTCCCCCTATACTTTGAAAATTTTATATGTTTTCTTAAAAATTTCCTGAGTTATCAGTTTAGTCCCGAACCACTTCGAATGAATGATTTGGTCCTCGTAGGATTGTATAAGAGACTATATGATTGATTGTGAATGATTTTTATGTGGAAATGAAAAAAGAATGAGAAATATATGATTGCTTAGTTGTTAAGTACGGTAATGCTCCGTAACCCTATTCTGGCGATGGATACGGGTTAGGGGTGTTACATAGCACATTCTTTAGTCCTGCTTATGCACATAGTCTTTCTTTTGCAAATGATTTTAGGGACGTTTTTTTTCATCCTCTCTAATTTGGCATATTCTTGGCTCTTTTGACGATTTCTACTCGTCACTTTGGACCATTCGGGATTGATTTCCTTGTTGTATTATGTCACATCCCAAAACTGGGTTAGGAGAATCGAGTTAGTAAATTGGGGATTAGTGAATTGGAAATCGTATTTGGGATAAATAATTAAAATAATTAAGAATTAATTAAATAAAATATTAAAATTAATAAAAGTAACAATTTTAGGTTAAGTAATTAAATTTGAGTGCTCGAGAATTAATTTGGTTAAAACAGATTTTAAAAATGAGATTGGATTTGAAAATAAATTTGAAATTGGCTTTCATTGAAAAACAAGGACTGTAACACCCCAAACCCGGCCTAGACTTATGGCCAAATCCGGAGGTGTCACAAAGAATGGGTTTTGATAACGAAATCTACACTTTTAAACCATTTCAGTTTTTCAACTCTTGTTTGCTTTTATCCATTGTCAAAATGTTTATTCGATTAATCAATTTGCCTTAAAATGTGTTTTATAGCGAAGGCTTACGAAAAATGTTGTATTTAAAGTAAGCAGTTCGTATTTTTAGAAAACTTTTTTTTAGTAAAAACCATAGTTTTTAGAATCAGTCGCAAATTAAGTACTAAAACAAAAATTCAAATCCAAAAGAAAATCAGCTAAAAAGTCTAAAGAGTCCAATTATTACAAAAATCTAGAAATAATCCTTAAAAGAAAAACTATAAATCTAATCAGTTTATGAGCTCGTGGCCATTAAGAGGCTTCGTCGCACCGATCTACCTAAGTCTGTGGATTACCTAAATAGAACAGACAAATGGATGTGAGTTTTCGTAAACTCAGTGTGTAACCCAACAGAATTAAGCATGCAAACATACAGATACAAAGTCGGGCACATGCCCTTTTTAAAAACAGTAAACAGAATCAAATAAACAGAATCCTACCCCCATCCTCTACGCACCAACTCCGACCATCTCATCACACCATGTGGGGTTAAAAACACCCACCCATCCTTACACACCATATCGTGCCATTACGACACATGTCAGATAATGTGCAGCCAAGCTGCCAAAATATAAGTGATGATCGTCCTACAAAATACGTCCTCCTCATATACAAAACCCACCCCACAATCATATATAGAACCAGATACAAAATAACATACTAGACAGCTCAACATGCTTATGGACAGATATCAAAATAATCAAACATGCATAGCATTATCATACTCAGAACAGAATATAAGACTATCAGATCTACAATTTTAGGATTTGGTTAGCCCTTACTGACCTATGGTAGGCCCATAGTCGATCAGAACGACCCGTGCAACCCCAGGGAAATTTTTAGAATGGGCCCACATGGCCTGACCCAAAAACCCACACGCCCGTGTCGACTACCCGTGTGGGCCTACATGTCCAACTTAGCCTAGCCCGTGTGGCTCACACGACCGTACTCCAGCCACCACACGGTCATTCTTGCTTCGTCGACCACACGGACGTGTCTCACACATGGCCAGGCACATGCCTGTGTGGTGTTGACAGTGGGGTTTTTTGGCTTTCGTCGAAGCTCGTTTTTCTACGTTCCGGGTACACACCTGGTATCATTTTGATGCTATCGTAAACACGAACCCTCCAGAACTAAGAATCAACACAAGAAACCCCCAAAATTAGTCTAAAACCATGGTTAATCCATAACTATGAAACCAACAAAAGTTTTAACACGACCACTCATCACTGACCTCCAAACTCCACACGATTCTAGCTACAAATCAGCACAAGGATAGCCCCGCTCTATACAATTCTCTGCTGCCAAAATAGAAAATATAAACTTACAATCAATAATTCGAAAATCAAAATTACAATTCACTTAAGCCCTTACCAACAATTGACAGAAATGGAGAATGAATTTCAGACAAGCAACAACCAAACGAAACAGAGTCAAAAGAAGAAGCAATTGAGATTGAAAGAGCAAAAAGGAAGGAAGAGGAAAACTAATGTCAGTTTCTTTCTAAAAAGAGGGGAAAATTTTGAAAATAAAATAAAATAAAAATAAACAAAGATTAACTCCCCAAATCCCTCAAATCTCTCCCTACTAACCCACTAACAACCAACCTTCTTAGAAACCCAATTCCACCGAAAGTCTCACTTGCAACTGAGTAAAAATATCAGCCTTGCTTGCGCAAGGATTCGAACACAAGACTTTCAACACACCAACTCCCTTACCACTCAAACTAGCAGGCTCATTCTTATATAAATTAACAAACAATTATTAATATGCCCGCTCAAGAAGGGTAAGGCTTGGATCTAAAAATAACCAAAATTTGCTAAAGGTAGGGCTTGAACTTGGAACCTCTCACACACACCCAAAACACTTAACCACTAAAGTAAACAAATATTTGTGTTAGATATTACAGAAACAAAAAAAAATTATTCAGGTCGTTACAAGGACCAATTTGGAAAAGGGAGAAAATTAGAGGTGGTTAAATGGGCAATGGCCCAATTTTAAAAAATTTGGTGCCTATTTAACAACCCCTACATTTTCTTCTTCCCTCCCAAACTTTATCTTCTTAAAAAATTTTCCAAACACCAAATCAAAGTTTTTATTCTGAAATTAGTTAATCCTTTTTTATTCCTAAGCTCTTTAAACACAATATCTCTTTTCAGTTTTGAAGAACACTTATGTTTTATCCTTAAAATCCTCAAGAGATCTTCATAAATTTTAGCTCGAATTAGCTTCATAGCTTTTCTATTTTGAAAAATTGAGGTGATATTCTAAATTTTATGATTAAACTAAGTGAGTTGTTATTTCAATTCGAGATTTAAATGATTTAATTAAGATATCAATATATTACTTGATTTTAAGTTGATTTTTGGCTTGAAAATGATAGATCTCGTATTTCTTGGCTAAGATTTGGTTTTAAAGTGATTTCTAACTCATTTTGATATAATTAAAAGGTATTTTATCTTAATTTAACAAATTCTTAATGAATTTAAACAAATTAAATGTTTTGCCCTTTTTAAATGATCACATAAGCTTGGTTTTTTCAGAAAAATTAAATCAATGAAATAGCATAAAATTGATGGTTTATATTTGTCATTAGATGATACTTAGGATGTATGAAATTGAAATCTAAGCTTGGAAGTGAGATTTGAGTGGTTAAACACCTATTTCAATAGAACTAGTTAAATTTTCAAAATAGAGGTTAAAAGGCTTTGATCTAGGATTTTGGAATGATTTAATGGTTTTTTTTATGTTAGTAATTCCTTTATAATGTGTTCCATATGTATGAAAAGTTTCAATTCATTTGGGAGTCTCTACAACCATGGACAAAGGCAAACAGAAACTTACTTGAGCATGGAAGTTGAAGCGATGGTTGCTAAGGTGAGTGGTTTGATATACTACATTTAAACTCCAGTACATAGGCTAAAGTAACATATGTTAATCCCTTTGCTTAATTAGTATGCGAACCTTGATTTCTCCTAGTGCAAACCATTGCAATTTTGTTGAGTGTTGGGTATACATGTTGTGTGATTTTAATGGTGCAAAATGCATGAACTTATAATATATATACATGGGCTTTATTTTATATATAGTATATATATTAATGGGTTTTGGTAATATACATATATATAAGCGTGTGGGGTTGTATATATATTATATGCATAGGTTTTATAATATATTATATATAGGTTTATAGGTTTTGTTTTATCTAGTATATATAAATGTATATGAGACTTTTAATGTATGCTAAAATTTAAAGTGATAAAGGTCACTAAATAGGTATGTATATATATGTAATATATATTCGTATATGGTTACGTAATGCTTGCGAATGAATATAAAAATAAATATTATAATATGGATTTTTATACATATGAATTCTACTAATAATGCAAATTTACGCATGCATGAACCCGTAAGTGAATTATGAGTTTAACGATATTGTGAGCTTTAATTAGTGCAAAATTATATTATCGTGAAATGCTAAGTGCAAGCTCAACTGTAGTGTTAGCCAATTATATTTTTGTAATATGTTATATTGTGAACCATGTTAACCTGGTGAATTATATTATTATGGCGAATTGTGTTAATTTTGTGATTTATATTAATATGACAAACTGTATTAATCTGCTAAATTGTGTATTGTGAGATTTTGAGTTGTATTGTATGTAATCTAAGCTATTGTGTGCCCTATGTTAAAAAAATATGCAACAATGATTTATGTGAACTATGACATGGATGATGTGTGAACTGTGTTATGCGTGCAATATATGTTGCATGAAAGTGATATTATTCCATGATTAATTGTGTTTTTATTATGTTTTTGTTAAATATTCCATGATTAATTATGTGGTGTGATTGGTCGGTTGGTGTGTTTTGTGGTGGTTTAAATAGAGAGTCACTTCGGTGGCTAATGTAAAGTTCAAAATTTCGGGTCAGATCGCCCAGCTGAGTTTGGGGCGCCACATATTAAGTGCTTCCAGTCACTCCAGATATGTCGTGCTTGAGTTGTAATAGAGCCAATTGTTAATGTGGCATAATTTTCTATTGATGTTAATATTGAAGCCTTTGTTGTGTTGATGGAGTTTTTCCTTCACTACCTACATCGAGTATTTGTTGTTTTTCCCCCTGAATTGTATGGTCACATTCATGGAATGAACTAATCAATTTTCCTTTTAAAAAATAAATAAAAATTTAATATTTTTTTTATCCTTTGTACTACAATGAAATTTTCACTTTAGCCTTTTTACTATTATTTCAATCACTTTGTCCGTTTTACTTTCGATCCGTGTGTCACTTTAGCCTATTGACCATTTCTATTAAAAATCTCGCGTGGTTGTTTAAGCCAATCAAATGCGAAGAAAATAAAATTAGTAAAAAAGCCAAAGAGAGATGAAATGAACAAAATGAAAGAAAAGAGGACAAAATTATCGAAATATAATAAAATGGCAAGAGTGAAAATTTCATGCAAAACATATATTAAGCCTAAAAGAAATATTTTAAGTAAAACACAATGATAACTGTGAGATAAAATATACAAAGTGAGAATCCATTTTATATTGTAATAAAATTTATTAGATAAAATAATAAGAGGGAAAAAGTCTTCAATTTAACCTAATCTTGAATAATAAAGATATCTTACAGGACAAATATTAAAACTATAAATAAATTTTGATTTAATTTGCATTATTATACATAAAATTTGGTTTTGTAAAATTTTATACATGAAATTTTAATTTGATTTAATTTTCATAAATCATTAACATTATTGAAATTAGCACCATTTTACATTGATATATTGCATACACAAACCATGTTATCTCCAAGGTTGGAACCCTATTCTTTCTTTGAGAGTACAATGTGTCTTGCCACAACATCCGATGCTTGTTAGTAAAAGCATCTAATTTCTAACACTTAAGTTATAGTACACTGATAGTTCAAAAAATATGCTTACATTTTGTCCCATCACGTGAGATTGCCAACAAGCGAAGTGAGAAATTTCAATTAGGAGCGAGATAAAACTACAAAATTTTAAAGACACCAAAGCTAAAAAAAATTCCCAAAAATGTTTAAATAGAAATTATTAATCTTTTATAGGACAAATGCAATTGTTCCATTTAATGAAAGGGAACAAAAATGACATAAGTTTAATGTTTTAATTTATGGGAAGAGCTAAAAAGTAATTCTCCAATCTACCGGGGCCAAAGCCCCTACCTACCCCCATAGGCTACGTCTCTGACTGTCATTTGAGTTTTCAGTTTCATCATACATAGTTATTATTGATGGATTTTGTTTGATTCTATTTTGATTCTTCATCCATTTATGTTATATATTACTTTTATTCTACTTTATAGTTGTTCAAACATATGTTTACAATGGTTTAATACATAATTTTGTACCTGAGTTTGACACTTTTTTAATGTAGTACCTATGTTTTTTAAGTCAAATGTGGTACTGTACTTGAAAAAAGTTATACATTTTGGTACTTAAAGGTACCAGTGTTAACTTTTTAGTGTTTAATTCAGGTTTTAGAGTTAATTTGGTGAAAATTCAAAATTAGTTAATAATATTATCAATTAACTTTCATCAAATCAACCCTAAAACATAAATTAAATCACATCCATCGGACTGTATTTGATAAATTAAATGCAAAATTAAAAAAAACACATTTAACACTAAATTTATTCTATTAACAAAGTCACGTTAAATTTAAACATAATAATAGTATATCAACTTTCATCAAATCAACCTTAAAACTTGAATTAAAAACTAAAAGGTTAACACCTTTACCTTTGAGTACTAAAATATATAACTTTTTGCAAATACATTGTAACGCCCCAAAAATCTCTTATGTATTTATTTTCATATGTTTGTGACCTAAATGTGTATCTGCTTCAGTGGTTAAGTGTTCTAGGTGTGTGTGTGAGGTCCCAAGTTCAAGCCTTAGCTTGGGTAGATTTTTGTTTTTAAATGAATAAACCCCTATCTCTAATCAATAGACTTATAAATAAATGTTGGTAAAATATTTTAGAATGAGCCTGCTGGTCTGATGGTTAGATGGATTGTTAAGTGGCTGAAGGTTTGAGGTTTGAATCTCTGTACGATTAAGGGGATTTATTTTTACTTCTTGAGTTGTATGAGTGTTGTAGTTTGACTGAAATTCTGAGTATTTGAGGTATAGTGGGAAGTGGACGGTTTGTGGAGGGATAGTAAGAGAGTTTTTAGGAGCAAATTAGGGGAGGTTGAGGATTATCCAAATCTGATTTCATTTCTTTTTGCTATTTCGAACATCCCCAAAGTGTTCCTCTTTCTTCTTACGATTATTCTACCTTCTCCTTGCTGAAATATTGTGATTTTCTTTCTTTTTTATCTTTATTTGCTTTCTTCCTCACCTTGCTGCTGAATTTTGGTTCTTCTTGCACCATTCTCCCTTTCATTCTCTCTATTCATATAGTTCTTTGGCGTGACATTGAGTATTGCGCACATGGTAAGTCCAATTTTGGTTTTGGCTTTTGTTTCTCTCAACTTTCGGTCGACTATTCTTAGTTTTTTGGTGCCGATTTTTGCTATTCGACTTTCTACTAATTATTTTCCCCTCTTCGTCTTTTCTACTTCTTTTGTGGTTTGCAACCAAAATTCCCCACTTGTTGTTTTTTTCTCCTCATTTACTCCTGAGTCCGTTTCGTTCTTCTCTTTTGTGCAAACATTAGCCACTCGTGCAGTAAGTGGTAAATTGTTAACATTGTTTTGATTGAGTAATTTTTGGTAAACTAACTATAGGGTTCTAGCAGTAGCATATCGTGTTGATTGAGGCCCCCTTGGTACTGTTTCTTAGCAAGTCGATTGGAGACCTTGCAGTAAGTGTTCATTGCTTTATAGATGAGACCGTTTGTTTTGAGATTTGTTGTTTAATCGTAAAGAAAGATTAATTATGGTGTTGTATTGGTCAATTGTAGGTATTGAAGTGCTCAGGAGAGCTTAAGTATCGAAAACACTACAGGTGTGTAACCGTAACACTGTAAACGAGAATCGGTGAAAAGCCAAAAAGTGAGGCTGTCGATGCCACACGGCCATGTGGTCGTTCGTGTGGTAGGCCGTTTGATCGAACACGGGTGTGTGATCGACGAGGCTAGCCATGTGTGATACACGGGCCAGATCGAATTAGACCGTGTGGGCTACACGAGCGTGTGCAATTTTTGGGCTAGGCCATGTGATCCACACAGCCAGGGCCAATTTGGGCCATGTGGGCCACACGGGCATGTGGGCCCACACGAGCGAACATCATAAGCTTGTAGGCCCATTTTTACTGTTTTATTGCTAAGGTTGCACGGGTCGCCCGAGTCAACTGTGGACCTACTATAGGGTCGATAAGCTTACCTAGATCCCTAATTGACTGAAATGACTATATGATTGATACAATTAAGCATGATGATGTCCCACTAATTGATACTTTATGCCCTATTTACATGCATGATATTATGTGATAGCATGTCATATTTGTATATTGCATTGCATTAGGTTGGGGGAAATACAATGGTCGGAGGAAGTGTACTGAAAGGCCTCGAGCCTAATTTACTGGTAGCTAGGCTGCAAACTATTACCTAGTGCCGCATCCGGTACTTTTTGGAGTGTAGGGATGCGTGGGTTGATTATATCCCCACATGGAGTGTAGGGTTGGACGGAGTTGGAGTGTAAAGGCTGGCTGGGTAGGATTTGATACTCCATAACTATTACTGTACTGAATATTGTTACTGTAATGGGCTTAGGCCCAGACTATGATTGCATTCTGACAGCTTGTTTATATGGGGATTACACACTGAGTTTACATAAACTCACCCCTTCTGTTTAATCTGTATAGGTAATCCCCAAACATAGGCGGGTTGGTGCGACGGAGGACTCGGTGGTGGCCACACGTTTTCTGTTACGTTGTTTATTAACTATTTATGATTTTACTTTTAATTGGGATTATTTTGCTGTAATATGGCCTCTATGGATTTTTACTTAACTTGGGATTTGCATTTTTGGTTTATTACTGCTAGCAGTAGGAAAGGACACGGGTTTTCAAAAAGATAGATGTTTTATTAAAAATACCACAAAATACGCAATCTATTTTAAAAGCTTCCGCATTGAATAAACATTTTGAAAACACTCGACTGATTAAATAACTCGAGATTAGAAGTAATAGGTAATAATACAAAGTTTCTAAACAAAAATTATTTTTAGGCAAAGTTACGGTTTCCAAACATACTACCATGTGACATTGCCTAATCCAGCCATAACATCTAGATCGGGTTTGGGGTGTTATATACATGTAACACCCCTAACTCAAATCCGTCGCCGAATTAGGGTTACGAGGCATTACCTGACAAAACACAGTTCAGCAGGTTAATATAATTCATTTCATGATAAAATATATATAAACTTCTTTACAAAACTTTTCAATTGAATAACAACCATAAATTCATTCATATAAGTCAAATTCGCATATATGGACCACTTAATCAACTAAAACCAATCATACTTTATTTCTTATAATTCATAAACAATCCATGCTTCAAATTTCAATCACATCAATATCATCAACCTATACCATTATTCAAACCAAACTTGTATACATCAAAGCCATGTTTACACGCTCCATAAATAAAGTTTTATTTTTTTATTCCATATAGCCATCACAATAATAGCATTCGCATACCTAATATAAATTCATGCATATATTATTACATTTCATATTCCTAGCATATGTTAAAACATCCATTTGCATACATTTAATTCATTTGCTAATTATCAAACGTACCATTTCATATTCCTATGCACATTCGTATATCAAATCAAAACAAGCCATATTATACAACTTATTAATCATCCATATGAGAGTCATTAACAAACATCATCAAATGGTCAAATATAATTGTCACTGTTACCAAGTTATGTGCATTGCACTATAGCAACATTAACATTTTCGAACACAAATAACAAATCAAAGTACACTTAAGTCGTATGCTAATTTTTTTTATGCCCAAAATACATATACACAACCAATCAGTTAGCCATATATATTCGGTCATCAAATTAACCTCAATAGATCATACTATTATCACAACAAAATCTCGACTAAGTATACATTTCGTAAACAAGCATTAAACCAACAACTTGACCTTTAAATACCGAACCATAAACAAACATGTCATTAGCATATGTATTTATTTTACCTATCATTAGCTGAATATAAATATATATATATCATATATCATAATTTATCTCACAAAATAACCAAAGCAATTTTTATCATTCACACACCAATTTACAAGGCAATTTATACATCAAAACATAGGTCATTAAAAAGCCACACCAAATAGCCAAATTCTCATGGCACAACATAGTCATTACATAGCAAATATGAACACATACCAACATTAAAATTTACCCGAATAATTAACCACATTACCATCATTCAACCTAAATTGTAACTATCCAAAAAAGCAAAATATACCATTTTGAGCACAATTGACAATTCAAGCATACTTATTCCACATGCAAAATTATCATGTTTAAACATCATATATTCAACCATTCGAATAGTCATCTATTCGATTATCAAATATAACTACAATAAGTCATACCATTATCACAATGAAACCCCAACTAGGTACACCAATTCATAGCTAATTTACTTCATTAGCTGACCACATTATACATGCTCAAATGACCGACCAATCATCCTTATAACATTATCATCTTTTACCATTAACAATTGTACCAAATTAACTAGCATGCAAACAATCACATATACATAACTTAGCTTATGAAAACATATGCAATCTAGCAAAAACACGTCCATCAACCGAATCATTATTCAACCAAAACATGTAACCAAGACACCATATGTACATACCATGAAACAGACTTCCCAAAATAAGCTTATACCATGCCCGAATATACACAAACATTAACCTCATTAACAAGCCATTTTCGCATGGTGATATACATATACAAATCAAAATGAACCATATCGAAACTAGCCTATACATGCCACATAATCAAAAAAAACTCAAAGCTTTTATTTACCGAAGCGATAATCGGATAGTCTGATGAGGTCTCCTATGACTTCCAACCTGACCAAGTCTCTGAAACTCTATAAACATAGGAAAAATGCACAGTGTAAGCTTTGAAAGCTTAGTAAGCCATAAGTGTAACAGCTTGGTTTAAACCCTAGTCGGAACAGGGGTTTCGGGACCACAAATCCTAGTCAGAAAAATATTTTAATATTATATTTCATGCTTAAAGTATGTGAATTGATATGTGTGAAATTTTCATATGAAAATTTTATCGTTTGTGTGCTCGATTTTATAAAAAGGACTTAATCGTGTAAATTGTAAAAATGGCTTGCTATTTATTAAACTGCTTTATTGCTATGTTCTTTTAATCTGGAGGCCTTAAAATGAAAATAGGCCATTAAATGATAGTGTACAATAGTGGACAACCATTATTAAGTTTTTATATTATTTCATTAAGGATAGTTTGGTAATTATGTTAAAATGATAATAAAAATAAAACAAAATTGGATTTTGGTTGTCATTTTACACCTTGTTGGCCGAATTTAAGAAAGAAAAAGAAT
This sequence comes from Gossypium longicalyx, assembly GCA_025698465.1. NCBI lineage: Eukaryota > Viridiplantae > Streptophyta > Magnoliopsida > Malvales > Malvaceae > Gossypium > Gossypium longicalyx. The sequence goes on along the minus strand of CM047005.1, from coordinate 26,712,565 downwards.
CCATTTTCTTTTTTTATGGTTCGGCACTTTGGAGATCAAATTAAGGTATGGATTTTGTTTAGTTTTTGATAATTTTTACGTTTTTGAGATCGTTGATTCGTAAATTAGTTAGCCCATGCTTTAATTTTTGGATTTGATGAAGAATTTTTTATTTTCCATTTTTGATAATGTGATGAAATTGTTGTTTGATGATGAAGAATAACCCTTTGATGCTTGATTTTCATGTTTAATTAAGTGATTTTTTTATAAAAATGTGTATTAATAACTCAATTGAGAAATTTGTAAATTGAGGGGTCAAAATGTGAAATAAATGAAAGAAATGTGCTACTAGGGACCTTAGTGAAATTTGGCCAAGCATGGGTGTGGTCAAATTTTGAATATTTTGAGTTTTGTGAAATAGGGGCTAAATTGCAAAAAATGTGAAATGTTAGGGGCAAAAGTGTAATTATCCCATTTATGTGTTTTTGGATGAATTTAATTGAGTATATGATTAAATAATTTGAATTTTTATTAAATTAGATCAAGAAATGAGGAATTTGGATTTGGATTGGGGAAAGTCGAAAATTATCGAATAGTCGTTCCAGTCCGTTCGTGTTAGTACGAAGTAAGTTCATAAGTAAATACATGTTGTTAAATTGAAATGTATATGCATTATATGTACTGAATTGAGTTGTAAAGAAATATATATATGTGATGCCGAATTGAATCGAGCTCTGGAGAAACTGTTCTAATCATGGATTGTTCGAATAGGTGAAATTGAGAAAGTTCCGATAATGTGACAATGTCTGAAAAGCCTCATATGAGCCATAAGAATAGTTAGGATACATATGTCATGACATAGGATTCTGATATGTGTTATCGTGTACGTCTAGGACGTTGGCATCGATTTGTGATTTACGTGTAAGACCATATCTGGGACATTGGCATCGTATATGATTTCGTGTAAGACCCTGTCTGGGACAGTGGCATCGACATTTGATTACATGTAAGACCACGTCTGAGACTTTGGCATTGTACGAGCTTATGAGTTATCCAAGTATCCTTATTGATTCCGAACAGTTTAACGGGAATTCCGAGAAACGAATAACCATGTGAAATTGTATCCGATTCAGGTACGTGTGATTTGTTATGAAATTCAGAAATGAAAGGTGAGTATGTATCATATGATCATAAGTGAAATATATGAAACTAATGATATGAATGTATATAAATGAATGGTGTGTTATATATACTCGTTATATGAAATTGTGGTTCTATGTTTCGGACATGAGATTTATGAAATATGAAACATGGCTTTGATGTATGATTTCTTGGTTCGAAAACTTGAATAGATAATGAAATTAAATTGGTTAAGTTGCCTATATGGTTCATATATGAAAATTTGGTTTATGTGAATAAGGAAATTATGGATGTTCGAGTTTAGAAGTGCTTATAAAGAAGTCGATATAACCATATGTAGGATTTGTAATAAATGTGTAATATCCCGAATTAGGGCCTAATCGGAATAGTGGTTTCGTGACCAAAAATCTGAGATAGAAATAATTATTTTATAATTATTTTGATGTTTATGATATGATTTCATGATAGTGTGAAAATTTCGTGACGAAATTCTGTGCATAAAGTGCTTAAGTTGAAATTAGGGACTAAATCGAATAACTTGCAAAACTTGCATTCTAAAAGTTTTTAGTATGAAATTAATTTGGAATATTAATGAGGAGGTCTTAAATAGCAATTTGACCAATTTCTAAAATTCTGGACAAAAATGGGCTTGTACATGAAAATTTTCAAAGAAATGTATTAAGGGTATTTTGGTCATTTGGTAATTAAAAGATTAAAAAAAGGAAAAAGATGGCAAAATATGTCCATCTTCTTAATTAGGACGAAAATTAAAGGGTTCTCCATAGCTAGGGTTTGTTTCAAGCTTCCAAGCTCCATAGTAAGTGATTCCAAGCCCCGTTTTTAATGTTCTTTACATTTTTGGAGTCCCGGTAACTTGATTTAGCTTATGCTAGCAATAATTTAACCTAGGGTTCATATTTGGAAAAATACCCATAGGTGAAATTTGTGTATTTTGGTGTTTTATGATAGAATATGAGGTTTTAAATTATGTCAGACAACTTGTGCTACTCGGTTTTAAGTGAAAACGAGAAAAAGGGCTTAATCGGTAAAAATACCTAATAGTCATAAGTACATGTTAGAGTGTGAAATTGATGCTGCCATAGAAGGGAAAAATTATCAGCATGTCATAAAACATAAGAAAATGGGATGAAGTTTAATTCCCGAGCCTAGGGGCAAAAGTGTAATTATGCAAAAGTTTAGGGGCAAAAATATAATTTTGCCAAAGTTCGTATTAAATGCTGTTTTGATGAATGTATGTATTAAATAAGATTAATTTGGCATTATAGATCAAGAGAAACGAGATTCAAGTCGCGATCGAGGGAAAAACAAAGTTTACGAAGAATAGGCTCGATTGCTAATAATTTTATACCGAGGTAAGTTCATGTGTAAATGTAGTAACATAATTGTCATTTTAAGTAATTTAATGTTATTTATGTGATATGATGATTAATATCATGAAATATAATGCTTTATGGTTATTATTGAATAATATGTAAATTATAAATTGCTACCGAGTATCGGTTTCGATGTTCCGTGGAAGGCGTCAAAGATGTGTAATCGAGGAAAAAGCCCGTTTGAACCTTGGGAATAGATTAGAGTACAAGTGACATGTCACTAGGATGGTTGGGCATCCGAGCTCGTTGAGTTGAGTCCGAGTTCACTTATGGATGCAAATGTCTGAACTCGTTGAGTTGAGTCCGAGTTCGTGAGATGTAACTAGGCATCCGAGCTCGTTGAGTTGAGTCCGAGTTCACTTATGGATTCGAACGCCCGAACTCGTTGAGTTAAGTCCGAGTTCGCTTATGGGCGGGTTACATGGTAGCTTGGCTACATATGTGGCACTTATGTACAAACTTTCCGTGTATTCGAATTATATTCCGATGTGTTCAACGGGTGAATCTTAAGAGAATAAGGAGAATGCCTAAAACGAAGGTGACATGTTGGTAAGTGTGGTAAATGAGAAAATTTGACAGGTATGTGCTTAAATCTTCGGGTTGAGAACTTGGTATGATGAAATCGTAGCATGATATTAAATGCAAATGTAACATGAATGTCTTGGTGTTGTTTTTGCAAATGATGTTTTTATGTGGAACTGCAAGATTATGTTACTTACTATTTGCATGTGAACTTACTAAGCATTTATGCTTACTCCTTCCTTTTTCCTTCATTGTAGTTTTGACAAACCGGCTTGAGAATCGGGATAGGTCGAAGACTCGTTCACACTATCCGAAGGCCTAAATTGGTAAAATGACTTGTGTATCTTGAATGTGGCATGTATGGCAAAATACTCACTTTGTGTAAATGATCTTATGATATGATTATGCTTTGGCAAGAAAAGAGTTTGTGAATGATTAGCCATTGGAATGGCCAATCTAAATCATATTTGATACCATGTATGTTTAAAATGCTATTTAGTCCATGAAAATTTATAGTAAAGTAAAATTTGCTATAAGACAGAATATTGCTGCAGCAATAACATGAATTTGAAAAATCGCTAAAAATAGTAGAAATGGACGTAAATGATGAATAAGTTATAGAATCGAAGCTTAATGAGTCTATTTTCATATGGATGGAACAAAACAGGTATATGAATGATATTCTATGAGATGTTTAAATTTTTGTGAAACAGGGCCAGAGTGATTTCTGGATCCCCTGTTCTGACTTTGGAAATTCACCATAAATTGTATAAAAATAATTAGAAGTCATGATTTATATTTACACATTCTTATAGAGTCTAGTTTTAATAGAAACAAACTTCATAGTCATTGAAATTCTGTACAGAGAGATATCTAATTCGTAATACACAGAGGTCAGAGCAGTCGAACCCTGAAACAGGGGAGACTTTAACTAATAAACTGTACTAATTGGCCCAGCAAAAAATTCTAGAAAAAAATTAGTAAATAGATATATGAGTCTAGTTTTAGGTAAAATTTACAGAATTGGATTTCAAGTTTCAGAACTCGAGATATAAATTTTTAAGCGACTGTGATGCAGATTGCTAGCATGACTGGAAATTTTAAAATTAAATTGTTTGAGTTGTTTAAGTAATGAATTAAGTCTGTTAACACCTCGTGTTCGACTCCAGCAACGGTCTCGGGTACGGGGCATTACAAAATGAGCATAGTTTGATTGGTGATGTAATGAATCTGAGCGTGCTTGACTTATATGATTGAGTTAACGGTTGTTATTCGAATTTGAAAGCATGGTTATACGTTCATTGATAAATAAGATAAGTGGAGTTATTTAATGTGGTTATATGAATTTACGAGTACAATGAATGTATATGTGATTGAGATTTGTTAAATTCGGTTTAGTGATATTGGTTATAAATATTATTGAAATAATTTATTTGCTTATGGCTTGCTAAGCTTTCAAAGCTTACTCTGTGTGTTTTTTCTATGTCTAAAGAGTTTCAGAGACTTCCTTGGGTTGGAAGTTTTAGGATACGTCATCACACTATCTGGTTATCGCTTTGGTAAATAAAAGCTTTGATTTTTGGTTATGTGGCATGTATAGGCTAGTTTTGAGGTGGTTCATTTTGATTTGAGTATATATATAGCCATGTGAAAATGGCTTAATTATGATGCTAATATTGTGTATATTTGGTTATGTATTGAGTTTGTTTTTTGAAGTATGATTCATGGGTTATGTATGGTGTAATTTGTTATATGATTTGGCATGAGCATTGAGGTGAAATATTTGATGTATTATCGACTTATGGTTCATATTTCTATAGGTAAAATGATGAGTATAACATTGATGATGCATTAGTTATTTGAATACGGTTTGAAAAGGCAAATAATGTGATATGTTTAGATATATATATGTATATGGCCAAGTGAAATGTTCATTTTGGTATGTTCATAGTTGGGAATTTGAAAACGTTTAGCTTGTGATTTTAATATGCTTTGATATAGAGAATGAGCATGAAATTGGTTGATGATATTATAGATTGATTGATACATGTTTGGAGTTGAATTTGGCTGAAAATGTTGCATATATGATGCTTGATTTTGGAATTGTATGAAGGACCCAAATGGGTGGCATATTGGCCTTGTAAATGGCCTATTTTTGCCCACACGAGCAGAGACACGGACGTGTGTCTCTGCCGTGTTGCTCGAGGGCCATTTCGAAATGAGCTTGGGCAGACCACACGGTCGCGCACACATGAGCGTGTGCCAGGCCATGTAGCCAAGTCAGTTTCGATACGGGCTAGATACACGGATGTGTCTTGTGACCGTGTGGATAAGTCAGTATGTATGCCCTGTTTCGCCACAGCCTAGACACACGGGAGTGTCTAATGTCGTGTGAAGCACACAGTCTGCTCACACGGACGTGTCACCTTTATAACTTAGAAAAATTGTTAAGATTCAGAAAAATTTTGTATATGTTCGATTTAGTCCCGACCTCTTCCTAATGCATGTTTATGGTCTCATTGACCTAAGAAAGGGACTTAATGTTGATGTTTGACTATGATATGACGATGCATGACTTTTGATTGTGAAATGATTGCGAAATTATTGCAAAATGTTCCGATATGCCCGGTAATGCCTCTTGACCCTAGTCTGGCGTAGGATACGGGTTAGGGGAGTTACATTTAGTTGGTATCAGAGCTATAGTTTAGTCGATTTTAGGACTAACATAGTTAATGTGAGTTTAGCCATACATGCCACATTTAACCTGCGATAGTGTGATATCTCCCAACTCTGACGAAAATTTTTTTGATAAGAAGGATAAGTTTTCCAACCGAGTTAATTTTGATCGTACAGAATGTGTACTCAAATGTTTGAATGGAAATGTGTTGATTATGAGTTGAAACTCATAACGGTATGAATCAAAGAGTATGACATATTGTTATTGATAAATGTTATAATTATATGAGCATATAGGTTATGATATTTGGATTATGATTATTATATGAAATACGTTGATCGTGAATTAGTGATTTGAGTTGGCATATGATGAGTTGGCATATGAACTATGTGTTAAGAACAAAAGTGATTAAAAGCAAATGCTTATTAAATGTTTTGAAAATGTGAAATTAGAAATGAACTAACTATTTGTGATAATATGTGTTAATTGCATGTATGAGAAAGTTAAATTTGAGGCTTTACTACCCTCACCCCTTTATCCATAAAATGTTACAATGAAATCTGTAAGATTGGGGTTGAATAAGCCTACGAGTGTGGAATTACAGAAGTCTGTGTTCGAAAGATTAATAATGTGGTCAGAGAAGTGAATGAACCCACAAATTAAAATAGTACTAAAGAAGATATTGAAAAGTTCTGAAGACAATTCAAATTATGTAAAGTCATTGTTAACAAAGAAGTTGAATTCGATGAAATAAAAGTATTCAGGTATGATATCTAAAGAAAAGTATTAACTGAAAGTTTTTTGAATTGATTTTTGTATTTGATGGGATAATATGGACTTAATGATGACAGAATTAGACAGTTGGATAATGTTTGAATTATACTGATGGCTGAGTGCAGTAGCTATAGTCGGGTAGTTACTATGACTTCTTTTGGACATTCTATGTGGACATTTATCCTCAGAAGTATATGTGACTGTTTAATCTCAGAAGGAATTCTTATCGTATGAGAACATTAGCTGAACATGCTAATAGACAAAAGTATCGTTGGTCTGTTTGAGTTATGTTCGACATTGCTATGTCTTTCTCTGGTATTTATTCCATTGTGTGGATATGAAAGTCGACGGTAAAATCAGTATGATGCTAATACTCTATTTCTGTTGGCTATTGTACTGTTGAAAATATGTGAAGATTATATCCTTCTGTTACTATAGATTCCAGTATTTATGAGTGATATTGTTCTTTCTGGACATTTTCTAGGATATCATATGGGTTGTAATTTTCTGATATTCTGTATAGCTTCAGATGTTGAAAATTTCACAATTATGGTTTTCTTAAGATTTTATGTGATTATCTTGAAAAGATATCTATTTGATGGGAATGGCTATATCTATTATAATTATAATTTTTATTCTAAAATTTGGGAGTACTGCAGTACCGTTATCAGAGTTATAATAGTTGTGCTTCTACATTGGTTGTTGTTCAAATCATATTTGATTTTCTTCTGGATTCAAATGCTTATTAATAACCAGGATATTATCTATTATTACGGGTAAGATGTCGGTCTTATTATGACATTATGATTTCTATTTGATGATTGTGGCATCTGTATAATGATATGTCTAGATTATCATTCTTAAAGATTTCTTCGGAAAAGATTTTTTCAGAAAGATCGATTCAATAGTTTAATCTGACCTGAAATTATTTGATTGAAAAGTTAATTGGGTTATACGTGTTTGAATCTATCCACCAGATTGGAAATAAACTTTGAACACACATATGTAAATTAAAGGATAGTCTGGAAAAAGAATTTGTATTCTTGAAGACTTGATACAGAATTACATCTATCAGAATAATTCTATCTGAGTAATGTGGTGGTAAATTAAAGTTAGTTTGATTGTTGAAGTTTTCCTTTTTGCACAGAGATATTGTCAACCAAAACATCAGTACTGGTTCAGTCTAATTTGAAGAAAAAGTTTATGATCTTCATTCATGTGGCAATGAACGGTTTGCAGTGTGTTTTAATAATAGAGTGTACAGAGATATCCTGTGATTCCATACGGTTAAAGCTGCATAAAAAGAGTTATGTGACATATTTGATGATTACAGAATTTTAAAATATTTGACGTTGTAGAGCGAGATTTGAACTTGGCACAGCAAAGCTAACTCGAATCGTCGAATAACTTTTGATTCTGTAAGTAAATATTATTATCCGAGGGAAATGATTATAGTTTAAAATGATCTGAATAAGAAACTTTTGTGTGCTTTACGAGCGATGAATACGTGACTGATCTTATCAGATGATGATTATATGTTAATTGCATTAGAAGTTAAATTGATGCTTACTACGTGAATTCGTGAAACTTAGAAATGTGTTATCAAATTATAAGTTAAAAAAGGGTTCGGCATAAATTGGTTTCTAATTCAGAATTTCAGATGTGAAATTGATGATAGCTTGTTGCTTTGAAATAGAGTGTGTAAACCAAGAAGCTCTGAGATTGTATAACCATTGTTGCAAGAGGCTCACAGTGTCAGTTAGACTGTTCATACAGGAGTAACAAGATGCATGATAATATGAGAAAGTGGTATTGATAAATAGGAATAAAACGTAATACTTCTGACCTCGCGTTAAATGTCTGAGCTATCAACCAGTTAAAGTTAATTATTAAGCGTCTTCAGGACTATTTCAGCATGTTTTGATATCTGATTATTGGTGAAATAGAATTTTGATCAATTTTGTATCGAGATTATCTCTTAACATTGGAAAATATAGATGTTATCTGAATTATTGTTAACTGTCTGAATAAGTCTTTCTGTACGCATAGATTTCTCGTTTGATAAATTAGCTGAGTTATTCGTTTTAGAGACTTTCAGTTTGCACATAGTGCCAGTCATCATTATTTCAAATTAAAATCTAAAATTCATATGGTAATTCTGGGAGAAATTACAATAAGCTGTGAGTACGAGGTTATTTTGAAAATTCTTAAAATATTTATTCGTCACTATGTTTTAGAGTTTCAAAGCAACTAAGAAAGATTGTTGTTGTTTAATAAACTATCAGGTGAGTATAAAAGTGACATTGTATGAGGTATCGTATGTGGTAGTTACCTAACTCCGTTGTTCAGGATCGAGCTTTGTGAGTAAATGATTCATGAGATTAATATCATCAGCGAAATAAAGTAGAAAATGAAGGTAACTCAATACAGTTAGAAGCAGATTTAGTTTAATATGATGTATAGCAAAAAACAGATCAGAATCTTAATTGTGAGATTAAGGAGATATGAAATCCGAAGCTATATGTGAATTTGCAATGTACTGTGTGAAAGCAAATCCTTAATTTACTTTCTGGTAAGATTTTTGGGGACAAAAATCCCTAAGGGGGGAGAGTTGTAACAGCCCGGTTTAGACCTAGTCAGAACAGTGGTTTTGCGACCAAAAATTCGAGTCAGAAAAATATTTTAATATTATATTTCATGCTTAAAGTATGTGGATTGATATGTGTGAAATTTTCATATGAAAATTTTATCGTTTGTGTGCTCGATTTTATAAAAAAGACTTAATCGCGTAAATTGAAAAAATGGCTTGCTTTTTGTTAAAGTGCTTTATTGCTATGTTCTTTTAATGTGGAGGCCTTAAAATGAAATTAGGCTATTAAATGGTAGTATGGATAATGGTGGACAACCATTATTAAATTTGTATATTATTTCATTAAGGATAGTTTGGTAATTATGTTAAAATGATAATAAAAATAAAACAAAATTGGATTTTGGTTGTCATTTTACACCTTGTTGCCTAAATTTAAGAAATAAAAAGAAGCCGTTTTCTTTGTTTATGTCTTGGCACTTTGGAGATCAAATTAAGGTATGGATTTTGTTCAGTTTTTTTATAATTTTTACGCTTTTGAGATCGTTGCTTCGTAAATTAGTTAGCCCATACTTTAATTTTCAGAGTTGATGAAGAATTTGTGATTTGCCATTGTTGGTAATGTGATGAAATTGTCGTTTGATGATGAAGAATAAATCTTTGATGCTTGATTTTCATGTTTAATTAAGTGATTTTTGATAAAAATGTGTATTAAGGACTAAATTGAGAAATTTGTAAATTGAGGGGTCAAAATGTGAAATAAATGAAAGAAATGTGCTGTTAGGGACCTTAGTGAAATTCGGCCAAGCATGGGTGTGGTCAAATTTTGAATATTTTGTGTTTTGTGAAATAGGGACTAAATTGCAAAAAATGTGAAATGTCAGGGGCAAAAGTGTAATTAGCCTATTTATGTGTTTTTTTGATGAATTTGATTGAGTATATGATTAAATAGGTTGAATTTGTATTGAATTAGATCAAGAAACAAGGAAATCAGATTTGGATCGGGGAAAGTCAAAAATTATCAAATAGTCGTTCCAGTCCGTTCGTGTTAGTACGAGGTAAGTTCATAAGTAAATAAATGTTGTTAAATTGAAATGGATGTGCATTATATGTACTGAATTGAGTTGTAAATAAATATATATATATGTGATGCCGAATTGAATCGAGCTTTGGAGAAACTGTTCTAATCATGGATTGTTCGAATAGGTGAAATTGAGAAAGTTCCGATAATGTGATAATGTCTGAAAAGCCTCATATGAGCCATAAGAATAGTTAGGATACATATGTCGTGACATAGGATTCCGATATGTGTTATCGTGTAAGACCACGTCTGGGACATTGGCATCGATTTGTGAATTACGTGTAAGACCATGTCTGGGACATTGGCATCGTATATGATTTTGTGTAAGACCCTGTCTGGGACAGTGGCATCGATATTTGATTACATGTAAGACCATGTCTGATACTTTGGCATTGTATGAGCTTATGAGTTATCCAAGTATCCTTATTGATTCCGAACAGTTCAACGGGCATTCCGAGAGATGAATAACCACGTGAAATTGTATCCGATTCAGGTACGTGTGATTTGTTATGAAATTCAGAAACGGTAGGTGAGTATGTATCATATGACCATATGTGAAATATATGACAACGAATGATGTGAATATATATAAATGAATGATGTGTTATATATGCTCGTTATATAAAATTGTGGCTCTATGTTTCGGACATGAGATTTATGAAATATGAAACATGGCTTTGATGTATGATTTCTTGGTTCAAAAACTTGAATAGATAATGAAATTAAAATGGTTGAGTTGGCTCTACGGTTCATATATGCAAATTTGGCTTATGTGAATAAGGGAATTATGGATGTTTGAATTTGGAAGTGTTTATAAAGAAGTCGATATAACCTTATGTATGATTTGTAATAAATGAACATAGTTTGATTAGCGATGTAATGAATATGAGCGAGCTTGACTTATATGATTAAGTTAACGGTTGTTATTTGAATTTGAAAGTATGGTTATACGTTCATTGATAAATAAGATAAGTAGAGTTATTTAATGTGGTTATATGAATTTACAAATACAATGAATGTATATGTGATTGAGATTTGTTAAATTCAGTTTTGTAACACCCCAAACCCAGCCTGGAAGTTTGGGTCGAATCTGACGTATCACATTGAAGTCTTTTTCGAAAACCATGTTTCCATTAAAAACCCTTCTTAATAATTAAAAGCTTATACCCTTTTTAAACCCTGTTAGAAAACCTTAGCTGAATAACATTCTTAACAACTTTGTAAAAATCTTGGCAGTTGCGGAAGCTTAATTTAAAAACAATTACGGATACGTGATGTTTTGAACAACAGTAGTTGCTTTGGAAAACCGTGTTCTAATATTAGTAATTATAAGAACAATAAATAGAATTCCAAATTTAAAATCCAGAAAATTACAACGGCTTTACTACAACCCGCATAAAAACATTTAAAAGTAATAATCAAAACTGTAACATAAACAGTGTGTGTGGCTTCCTTCGAGCCCCTCACAGCTCCGATCCGTCTAAGGCTGGAAATTACCTGAAAGGTTAATAAACGGGGTGAGTTTACGAAAACTCAATGTACAACAAACCCCTTTCAGAGCCCAAATTAATATCAGCATACTAGGCCGAAGCCTTTACTGTAAACGGTATGGCCCAAAGGCCCATTTCAATATCACATGTAATACCAATGAATGTATGCAAGCCCATTTGGGGAGACTACTCAACCCACCATCCGCTACTCTCCACCCGTACCAACCAAGCTCTCCATGTGGGGAATAACTCAACCCACCCAACCGAACTCTCCACTGGCAGCATAGCTGCTTTATCATATAACTGGAGGCTTAACCTCTTTCAATAACTAGGGCAAAGCCCTTTTTGATAAACTGGGGCAAAGCCCTTTTTCAGTAAACTAGGGCAAAGCCCTTTAAACACTTCCTCCATTTATATAACCCAACCCATGCAACATGTCATGTATGCAGAATGTCATGCCCATATTTGAATCAAACAATCACAGTCAAGTCATTCATATCACCAATATATATTCACAATCAAATCCACACAGTCCAAGTCAGTCACTTGCCCACAAGGGCAAAACAGTCATTTAACACCCTAGGGGCAAAATGGTAATTTTACCCCACAAGGGTATCTCGGTAATTCTACCCTACAGGGGTATTGTCATATTTCTACCCTACAAGGGTATTTCGATAATTCTACCCTACAGGGGTATTTCAGTAATTCTACCCTATAGGGGTATTTTGGTATTTCTACCCTACAAGGGTATCTCGGTAATTCTACCCTACAAGGGTATTTCAGTAATTCTACCCTACAAGGGTATTTCGGTATTTCTACCCTACAAGGGTATTTCAATAATTCTACCCTATAGGGGTATTTCGGTATTTCTACCTTACAGGGGTATTTCGGTAATTCGACCCTACAGGGGTATTTCAGTAATTCTACCCTACAGGGGTATTTCAGTAATTCTACCCTACAGGGGTATTTCGATAATTCTACCCTATAGGGGTATTTCAGTAATTCTACCTACCCTGCAGGGGTATTTCGGTATTTCTACCCTACAGGGGTATTTCGGTATTTCTACCCTACAGGGGTATTTCAGTAATTCTACCCTACAGGGGTATTTCGGTAATTCTACCCTACAGGGGTATTTCAATAATTCTACCCTACAGGGGTATTTCGGTAATTCTATACTACAGGGGTATTTCGGTGATTCTACCCTAAAGGGGTATTTCAGTAGGGGTATTTCTATATTTCTACCTTACAAGGGTATTTCAGTAAACTAAAGTATTCTAAACAGGGATAACAATACGAATGGGCCTAAAGCCCATTCTCGGCCCAAATGGGCCCACACGCTCGTGTGGCCCTTTTAGCCCAAATCTAGCCACAGATATGAGATTCACCTAGCCTAGTCCAATATTTACTACACAATCAAACAACTTATCCAATTGGGCCCGTAGGCCAATTGGGCCAACACGGCCCCTTTCGGCCCATCGCGGCCCGAAGTAGCCATCCTACTGCCTAGTAGTGAGAAATACACACCGATAGGAGACTGGATTTAATCCGCTCTCACGAGAACTCTTAGCCGACGCCCAACCCAAACGAGCACGCCATAAAGCGAAAGGGATCAGCCAAGAAAGGTACCTTTACTCTCCTCACGGTTCTCTCTATTTAAAGCCAGCTTCGCATCCACTTTTATGTTAGCTTCTCGATGTGGGATCCCTCCATCATCAGAGTTTAAATTCAACACCAACTCTTGCCGCCCCCTGTTAGCAAAATAAATGCTATTGAGTGCCATGAGTTTCGAACCCTGGACCTCCTTGCCAACTCTATGACGCCACCTTCCTGCCTCTTATATAGCGCTACTTTGCTACCAGACAACAAGGCTTTTTGTGGCACAATTTCTCCAACAATATTTTTAAGGCCTACCTACTACACCTGTGGTTTGATTCACCTTAAACCAAAATTTCATAGAGTCCGAGTTCGAACCCGTGGACTTCTCCAACACTTCTCAAAGACACTTAACCACTAAAACAAGCCTTCATTAAAGAAATTTACATGCACAACAAAATATTATAAGTCGCCTTCAACCGCTCCCATGCTCAAGGCCCAAATCTTCTAGGCCCAAATTTAGGGTGTTACAACTCTACCTCCCTTAAAAGAAATTTCGTCCTGAAATTTCCATCTAACCGGTAGGTCATGTACATCTACCCTACTATGCTACCGCATTGCCCACTCTAATCCTACCATCACTATCACACTTCAACTAGAACTTGAAACATCTCATACATACAACACTTATTCACTGAAGCAGACACATATTTATCACACATATATACAATTTTTATATCCAAACATCACATCCACATAAAATAAATACCCAATTTAAATTCAGACCAATGTCTAAGGAATCCACAGTATTTCAATTTCTAAACAGATAAAAGTATTCAAAAGACTTACGAATTCGGCGCCGGAGACTCGGTGTGCCACACTTTTTAAGAGAAATACTTCAAACAGACCACGTGGTTGAAAAAAAATTTCTGAAATTCAACCATTGAAAACCCAATCCACACCGAGTTGTTGCAACCCAGGCTCTGATACCACTAAATGTAACACCCCAAACCCGGCCTGGAAGTTTGGCTCGAATCTGGCGTATCACATTGAAGTGTTTTTCGAAAACCATGTTTCCATTAAAAACCCTTCTTAATAATTAAAAGCTTATACCCTTTTTAAACCTTGTTAGAAAACCTTAGCTGAATAACATTCTTAACAACTTTGTAAAAATCTTGGCGATTCATGGAGCTTAATTTAAAAACAATTGCGGATACGTGATGTTTTGAACAACAGTAGTTGCTTTGGAAAACCGTGTTCTAATACTAGCAATTATAAGAACAATAAATAGAATTCCAAATTTAAAATCCAGAAAATTACAACGGCTTTACTACAACCCACATAAAAACATTTAAAAGTAATAATCAAAGCGTAACATAAATAAAGTGTGTGTGGCTTCCTTCGAGCCCCTGGCAGCTCCGATCCGTCTAAGGCTAGAAATTACCTTAAAGGTTAATAAACGGGGTGAGTTTACGAAAACTCAGTGTGTAACAAACCCCTTTCAGAGCCCAAATTAATATCGATCCATCGGGCCAAGCCTTTTATTTAACTGATTCTTTGGTCGAAGCCTTTTCATAAATCATATCACTGGGCCGAAGCCTTTACTGTAAACGGTATGGCCCAAAGGCCCATTTCAATATCACATGTAATACCAATGAATGTATACAAGCCCATTTGGGGAGACTACTCAACCCACCATCCGCTACTCTCCACCCGTACCAACCAAGCTCTCCATGTGGGGAATAACTCAACCCACCCAACCAAACTCTCCACTGGCAGTATAGCTGCTTTATCATATAACTGGAGGCTTAACCTCTTTCAATAACTAGGGCAAAGCCCTTTTTGATAAACTGGGGCAAAGCCCTTTTTCGGTAAACTAGGGCAAAGCCCTTTAAACACTTCCTCCATTTATATAACCCAACCCATGCAACATGTCATGTATGCAGAATGTCATGCCCATATTTGAATCAAACAATCACAGTCAAGTCATTCATATCACCAATATATATTCACAATCAAATCCACACAGTCCAAATCAGTCACTTGCCCACAAGGGCAAAACAGTCATTTAACACCCTAGGGGTAAAATGGTAATTTTACCCACAAGGGTATCTCGGTAATTCTACCCTACAGGGGTATTTTCATATTTCTACCCTACAAGGGTATTTTAGTAATCCTACCCTACAGGGGTATTTCAGTAATTTTACTCTATAGGGGTATTTCGGTATTTCTACCCTACAAGGGTATTTTAGTAATTCTACCCTACAGGGGTATTTTAGTAATTCTACCTTATAGGGGTATTTCGGTAATTCTACCCTATAGGGGTATTTTAGTAATTCTACCCTACAGGGGTATTTCAGTAATTCTACCCTGCAGGGGTATTTCAGTATTTCTACCCTACAGGGGTATTTCAGTAATTCTACCCTGCAGGGGTATTTTGGTAATTCTACCCTACAGGGGTATTTCGGTAATTCTACCCTACAGGGGTATTTCAGTAATTCTACCCTACGAGGGTATTTCATAATTCTATACTACAGGGGTATTTCTGATTCTACCCCAAAGGGGTATTTCAAAGGGGGTATTTCTATATTTCTACCTTACAAGGGTATTTCAAAAACTAAAGTATTCTAAACAGGGATAACAATACGAATGGGCCTAAAGCCCATTCTCGCCCAAATGGGCCCACACGCTGCTCGTGTGGCCCTTTTTAGCCCAAATCTAGCCACGATATATGAGATTCACCTAGCCTAGTCCAATATTTACTACACAATCAAACAACTTATCCAATTGGGCCCGTAGGCCAATTGGGCCAACACGGCCCCTTTCGGCCCATCGCGGCCCGAAGTAGCCATCCTACAGCTAGAGTAGTGAGAAATACACACCTGATAGGAGACTGGATTTAATCCGCGCTCTGAGAACTCTTAGCCGACGCCCAACCCAAACGAGCACGCCATAAAGCGAAAGGGATCAGCCAAGAAAGGTACCTTTACTCTCCTCACGGTTCTCTCTATTTAAAGCCCGACCGCATCCACTTTTATGTTAGCTTCTCGATGTGGGATCCCTCCATCATCAGAGTTTAAATTCAACACCAACTCTTGCCGCCCCCTGTTAGCAAAATAAATGCTATTGAGTGCCATGAGTTTCGAACCCTGGACCTCCTTGCCAACTCTATGACGCCACCTTCCTGCCTCTTATATAGCGCTACTTTGCTACCAGACAACAAGGCTTTTTGTGGCACAATTTCTCCAACAATATTTTTAAGGCCTACCTACTACACCCAGGGTTTGATTCACCTTAAACCAAAATTTCTGCTAGAGTCCAGGTTCGAACCCAGGACTTCTCCAACACTTCTCAGCACACTTAACCACTAAAACAAGCCTTCATTAAAGAAATTTACATGCACAACAAAATATTATAAGCTGCCTTCAACCGCTCCCATGCTCAAGGCCCAAATCTTCTAGGCCCAAATTTAGGGTGTTACAACTCTACCTCCCTTAAAGAAATTTCGTCCCTGAAATTTCCATCTAACCGGGTAGTCATGTAACATCTACCCTACTATGCTACCGCTGCGCACTCTAATCCTACCATCACTATCACACTTCAACTAGAACTTGAAACATCTCATACATACAACACTTATTCACTGAAGCAGACACATATTTATCACACATATATACAATTTTTATATCCAAACATCACATCCACATAAAATAAATACCCAATTTAAATTCAGACCAATGTCTAAGGAATCCACAGTATTTCAATTTCTAAACAGATAAAAGTATTCAAAAGACTTACGAATTCGGCGCCGGAGACTCGGTGTGCCACACTTTTTAAGAGAAATACTTCAAACAGACCACGTGGTTGAAAAAAAATTTCTGAAATTCAACCATTGAAAACCCAATCCACACCGAGTTGTTGCAACCCAGGCTCTGATACCACTAAATGTAACACCCCAAACCCGGCCTGGAAGTTTGGCTCGAATCTGGCGTATCACATTGAAGTGTTTTTCGAAAACCATGTTTCCATTAAAAACCCTTCTTAATAATTAAAAGCTTATACCCTTTTTAAACCTTGTTAGAAAACCTTAGCTGAATAACATTCTTAACAACTTTGTAAAAATCTTGGCAGTTGCGGAAGCTTAATTTAAAAACAATTGCGGATACGTGATGTTTTGAACAACAGTAGTTGCTTTGGAAAACCGTGTTCTAATACTAGCAATTATAAGAACAATAAATAGAATTCCAAATTTAAAATCCAGAAAATTACAACGGCTTTACTACAACCCACATAAAAACATTTAAAAGTAATAATCAAAACTGTAACATAAACAGTGTGTGTGGCTTCCTTCGAGCCCCTGGCAGCTCCGATCCGTCTAAGGCTAGAAATTACCTTAAAGGTTAATAAACGGGGTGAGTTTACGAAAACTCAGTGTGTAACAAACCCCTTTCAGAGCCCAAATTAATATCGATCTCATCGGGCCAAGCCTTTTATTTAACTTTCTTCGGGTAGAAGCCTTTTCATAAATCATATCACCGGGCGAAGCCTTTCATCAGAACGCGTATGGCCCAAAGGCCCATTTCAATATCACATGTAATACCAATGAATGTATACAAGCCCATTTGGGAGACTACTCAACCCACCATCCGCTACTCTCCACCCGTACCAACCAAGCTCTCCATGTGGGGAATAACTCAACCCACCAAACCAAACTCTCCACCGCAAGATATTTGCTTTATCATATAACCGAGGCTTAACCTCTTTCAATAACTAGGGCAAAGCCCTTTTTGATAAACTGGGGCAAAGCCCTTTTTCGGTAAACTAGGGCAAAGCCCTTTAAACACTTCCTCCATTTATATAACCCAACCCATGCAACATGTCATGTATGCAGAATGTCATGCCCATATTTGAATCAAACAATCACAGTCAAGTCATTCATATCACCAATATATATTCACAATCAAATCCACACAGTCCAAATCAGTCACTTGCCCACAAGGGCAAAACAGTCATTTAACACCCTAGGGGTAAAATGGTAATTTTACCCACAAGGGTATCTCGGTAATTCTACCCTACAGGGGTATTTTCATATTTCTACCCTACAAGGGTATTTTAGTAATCCTACCCTACAGGGGTATTTCAGTAATTTTACTCTATAGGGGTATTTCGGTATTTCTACCCTACAAGGGTATTTTAGTAATTCTACCCTACAGGGGTATTTTAGTAATTCTACCTTATAGGGGTATTTCGGTAATTCTACCCTATAGGGTATTTTAGTAATTCTACCCTACAGGGGTATTTCAATAATTCTACCTGCAGGGTATTTCAAGATTTCTACCTACGGGGTATTTCATAGAATTCTACCTGCGGGGTATTTTGGTAATTCTACCCTACAGGGGTATTTCGGTAATTCTACCCTACAGGGGTATTTCAGTAATTCTACCCTACAGGGGTATTTCGGTAATTCTATCCTATAGGGGTATTTCGGTGATTCTACCCTACAGGGGTATTTCAGTAGGGGTATTTCTTTATTTCTACCTTACAAGGGTATTTCAGTAAACTAAAGTATTCTAAACAAGGATAACAATACGAATGGGCCTAAAGCCCATTCTCGGCCCGAATGGGCCCATACGCTCGTGTGGCCCTTTTAGCCCAAATCTAGCCGCAGATATGAGATTCACCTAGCCTAGTCCAATATTTACTACACAATCAAACAACTTATCCAATTGGGCCCGTAGGCCTATTGGGCCAACATGGCCCCTTTCGGCCCATCGCGGCCCGAAGTAGCTATCCTACAGCTAGAGTAGTGAGAAATACACACCTGATAGGAGACTAGAATTAATCCGTGCTCCGAGAACTCTTAGTCGACGCCCAACCCAAACAAGCACGCCATAAAGCGAAAGGGATCAGCCAAGAAAGGTACCTTTACTCTCCTCATGGTTCTCTCTATTCAAAGCCAGCTTCGCATCCACTCATCAGAGTTTAAATTCAACACCAACTCTTGCCGCCCCCTGTTAGCAAAATAAATGCTCTTGATTGCCATGAGTTTCGAACCCTAGACCTCCTTGCCAACTCTATGACGCCACCTTCCTGCCTCTTATATGGCGCTACTTTGCTACCAGACAACAAGGCTTTTTGTGGCACAATTTCTCCAACAATATTTTTAAGGCCTACCTACTACACCCAGGGTTTGATTCACCTTAAACCAAAATTTCTGCTAGAGTCCAGGTTTGAACCCAGGACTTCTCCAACACTTCTCAGCACACTTAACCACTAAAACAAGCCTTCATTAACGAAATTTACATGCACAACAAAATATTATAAGCTGCCTTCAACCGCTCCCATGCTCAAGGCCCAAATTCAGGGTGTTACAGGTTTAGTGATATTGGTTATAAATATTATTAAAATGATTTATTTGCTTACAGCTTACTAAGCTTTCAAAGCTTACTTTGTGTGTTTTTCTATGTCGATAGAGTTTCAGAGACTTGCTCAGGTTGGAAGTTGTAGGAGACGTCATCACACTATCCGGTTATCGGTTCGGTAAATAAAAGCTTTGAGCTTTGGTTATGTGGCATGTATAGGATAGTTTTAAGGTGGTTCATTTTGATTTGAGTATATATATAGCCATGCGAAAATGGCTTAATTATGATGCTAGTATTGTGTATATTTGGTTATGTGTTGAGTTCATTTTTGGAAGTATGATTCATGGGTTATGTATGGTGTAATTTGTTATATGATTTGGCTTAAGCATTAAGGTGAAATATTGGGTGTATCATTGACTTATGGTTCATATTTCTACAGTTAAAATGATGAGTATAACATTGATGATGCATTAGTTATTTGAATACGATTTGAAAAGGTAAATAATGTGATATGTTTAGAGATATATATATGTATATGGCCAAGTGAAATAGTCATTTTGGTATGTTCATAGTTGGGAATTTGGAAATGTTTAGCTTCTGATTTTAATATGCTTTGATATAGAGAATGAGCATGAAATTGGTTGATGATATTATGGATTTATTGATACATGTTTGGAGTTTAATTTGGCTGAAAATGTTGCATATATGATGCTTAATTTTGGAATTGTAGGGAGGACCCAAATGGGTGGCATATTGGCCTTGTAAATGGCCTATTTTTTCCCACACAGGCAAATACACTGGCGTGTGTCTCTGTCGTGTTACTCGATGGCCATTTCGAAATGAGCCTGGGCAGACCACACGGTCGCGCACACATGGGAGTGTTCCAGGCTGTGTGGCCAAGTCAGTTTCGACCACGAGCAAGACACACGGGCGTATGTTGTGGCCATGTGGATAAGTCAGTATGTATGCCCTGCTTCACCACGACCAAGACACACGGGCGTTTCTAATGGCGTGTGAAGGACACGGTCTGCTCACACGGGTGTGTGACCTTTGTAACTTAGAATAAATTTTAAGTTTTGAAAAAAAATTTATGTGTTTGGTTTAGGCCCGACCTCTTCCTAATGCATGTTTATGGTCTCATTAATCTAAGAAAGGGACTTAATGTTGACGTCTGACTATGATATGACGACGCTTGTCTTTTGATTGTAAAATGACTGCGAAATGGTCCAATATGTCCGGTAATGCCTTTTAACCCTAGTCCGGCGATGGATACGGGTTAGGGGTGTTACAATAAGCAAATAAATCATCTCAATGATATATTTAATTCAATTTAACTTGACCAAATTTAGCAGATCTCAACCACATACGTAAATTCATATGACCATATTAAGTAATTTCACTTCTCTTATTTTTCAATGAACATATAAACCATACTTTCAAATTCGAATGGCAATCGTTAGCTCAATCATATAAATCAAATTTTCACATTTTAATTACATAACTAACCAAAACAAGTCATGCTTTACTAACCATTTCACATATATGCTAACCTTGTATCTAACACCACCATCTCGATATCACTTATCTAATCCAAATTTCAAACCAAATTAGCATACTCTACATCATGTTTCATGTTTCATAATTCTCATTTTCGAAACATAAGGCCACAATTTAATATAACAGGCATATATAGCACAACGTTCAATTCATTCATTGTCATATATTTCACATATTGTCATTTTAAACTTACTGACCTTTCAATCATGAATAACATATATGCTTCGTATGTACCTGAATCGGATATACTTTCACATAGTCATTCATTTCTCGATATTATCCGTTCAACCAATCAGAATCAATAAGGATACACGGATAGCTTGGAAAGCTCGTACAATGCCAACGTCCCAGACGTGGTCTTACATGTAATCAAATATCAATGCCACTTACACGAAAACATATACGATGCCAATATCCCAGACATAGTCTTACACGTAAATCTCAAATCGATGCCAACGCCCCAGATGTGGTCTTACACAAAATCACATATCAGAATCCTATGTCATGACATATGTATCCTATACTATTCATATGGTTCGTGCAGGGCTTTCAGATGTCGTAATTTGATCGATTCAAGCTCGTAACTAGTTCTTCAAAGCTTAATTCAATTCGGCATATACAAATTTATTTATTATAATTCAATTCAGGACATATAATATATATACAATCAAATTTAACAACATTTATTTACTTATGAACTTACCTCGTACGAACACAAACGAACCAGATGACTATTCGACAATTTTTGACTTTTCCCCGATCCAATCCGATTTCCTCTTTTCTTGATCTAACTCAATTCAAATTTGACTTGTTTAACAACATATTCATTCAAATTCATCCTAAAATAAATAAATGGGCAAATTGAACTTTAGCCCCTAACATTTCACATTTTTCACAATTTAGTCCCTATTTCACAAAACCCAAAATATTCAAAATTTCACCACACCCATGCATAGTCGAATTTCACTAAGGCCCCTAGCAGCCCATTTCTTTCATTTATTTCACATTTTAACCTTTCAATTTACAAATTTCTCAATTTAATCCTTAATACACATTTTTACTAAAAATCACTTAATTAAACATGATAATCCATCAACATATATTTATTTTTCATCATCAAACCACAAAAACAACAAACTATCATCAATGGCAAATCACAAAATACACAACTAATTCAAAAATTCAAGCATGGGCCAGCTAGTATTCGAAGCAACGATCTCAAAAACGTAAAAATTATCAAAAATCGAGCAAAGAACATATCTAATTTAAAGCTTCAAAGTGTCGAACCTAAAACAACAAAAATGGCTTCTTTTTTCTTCAAGTTTCGGCAAATAAAGATGAGCATGCATGACCATTTTCTTTTTTTTTTATTTTATTACATATTATTTCTTAATTTACAAAACTAACCTTAACGATTTTAATGATAAAACTTATAATATAAACCCATTACCGTCCATGCATAATTTCAATGATCAAATTGCAACATAAGGACCCCACAATAAAAAGAACATAGCAATTTGGCACTTAAACAATTAGTAGCCAACTTTTTTATTTTACGCGATTAAGTCCTTTTTATTAAATCGAGCACACAAACGATAAAATTTTCACACGGAATTTTTACACATATAAATTAACATGCTGTAGACACCAAAAATAATTTTAAATTATTTTTCTAACTCGAATTTGTGGTCCTAAAACCAGTATTTCGAATAGGGTCTAAACCGGGTTGTTACAACTCTTCCCCCTTAAGGACTTTCGTCCCCGAAAATCTTACCAGAATGTTGATTAAGGATTTGCTTCCACACAGTATATTTCAAATTCACACGTAGCTTCAGATTTCATACCTCTTTAATCTTACAACTAAGATTCTGATCTGTCTTCCGCTATACATCATGTCATGCTGAAACTACTTATAACTGTATTGAATTACTTTCTTTTTCTGCTCAATTTCTCTGATGATATTAATCTCGTGGATCATTTTCTCACACAGCTTAATCCCTAAGCAACAGAGTTCGGTAACTGCAACCATACGATACCTCATACAATGTCGTTTTTATATTCATATGATAGCTTATCAAACAGTAATAATCTTTCTTAGTTGCTTTCAAACTCTAAAACATAGTGATAAATAATTATTTCGAGAATTTTCAAAACAACCTCGTACTCACAGCTTACTATAGTTTCTCCCTGAATTACCATATAAATTTTATATTTCAATCTAAAACAACGATGACTGACACCATGTGCAAACTGACAGTCTCTAAAATGAATAACTCAGCTGATTTTTCAGAAGAGAAATCTATGCGTACAGAAAGACTTATACAGATAGTTAACAATAATTCAGATAACATCTATCTTTTTCAATGATAACAGATAATCCAGATACATAATTCATCAAAATTCTATTTCATCATTACTCAGATATTATGCATCTTGTTAATCTTGTATAAACAGACTATCTAACACTGTGAGCCACCTGCAACAATGGTTATACAATCTTAAAGCTTCTTGGTATACACACTCTATCTCGAAGCAACAAACAATCCTCGATTCCACATCTGAATTTCTAAATCAGAATTCCATTTATGTTGAACCCCTTTTTAACTTATAAGTCGTTGACACATTTCTGAATTTCACAACTTCGCTGAATAAACATTAATTTAGCTTTTAACTCGGCTAACAACTGTTTATCATCTGATAAAATCAATCACGCACACATCACTCATAAAGCATACAAAAGTTTTTTATTCAGATCATCTGAAACTATAATTATTTTCCTCAGATAAAAATCACTTACAAACTCAAAAGTTTTTGACGATTTGAGCTATCTTTGCTGTGCCAAGTTCATACCATCTCTACTGTCTCAAAATTCAGATCTTTCTCTAACATTAAACATTTTAAACTCATATAATCATCAAATGTCACATAACTTTTTTCATGCAGCTTTATCTGTATGGAATCACAAGATATCTCTGTACGTTCTTTTATTAGAATACACTTCAACCCGTTCATTGACACATGACTGAGAATCGTAAACTCTTTATTCAATTTAGGCTGAATCAGAATTGATATTTCAGTGAATAATGTCTTCATGCAAAAGAAAGCTTCAACAATCAAACTAACTTTAATTTACCACAACATTTTTCAGATAGAATCGTTCCGATAGATATAATTCCGTATCAATTCTTCAAGAATACAAATTATTCTTCTAGACTATCCCTCAAATCACACATGTACATTCAAAGTTTATTTCTAGTCCAATGGATAGATTCAAACACATATAACCCAATCTTCTTTTCAATTAAATAATTCAGATCAGACTAAACCATTGAATCGGTCTTTCGAAGAAATTCTTTCTTCCCGTTAAAAGGATAACCTAGACATATCATTATACAGAAGCCACAACCATCAAATAGAAATCATAATGTCATAAATAAGACCGACGTCTTAACCATATCAATAGATAATATCCCAGTTATTAATAATGCATTTGAATACAAAAGAAAATCAAATATGGTTTAAATAGCAACCAATGCAGAAACACAACTTCTATAACTCTTATGACGGTACCACTGTACTATCACATCTCAAGCCAGAAATTATAATCACAATAGACATAGTCATCTCTGACAAATAGATATCTCTTACAGATAATCACATGGAATTATAAGAAATCCGGGATAACAAAATTTCAACGTCTGAAGCTACACAAAATATCTAAAAATTACAACTCATATAGAATGATATCAATTCCGATGATATCCGAGAAAATGTTCAAAAAGAATAATGTCACTCATAAATACTGAAATTCATAGTAACAGAAGCAATATCTTCACATATATTCAACAGAACAATAGCCAGTAGAAACAAAATATTAGCATTATACAGATTTTACCGTCGACTTTCATATCTACACAATGGAATAAATTCCCAGAGAAAGACAAAGCAATGCCGAACATAACCCAAACAGATTAACGATGCTTTCGTCTATTAGTATGTTTAGCTAATGTTCTCATACAATAAGAATTTCTTCTGAAATCAAACAGTCACATATAGTTCTAAGGATAAATGTACACATAGAATGCCCAAACGAAATCATAGTATCTGCCCGACTATAACCACTGCACTCAGCCATCAATACAATTTAAACATTATTCAATCGTCTAACACTGTCATCAGAAATTTTCACATTATCCCTTCACTAATAGAAGTCAATTCAGAAAAGCTTCTAACTAATATTTTATTTAGATAACATAACTGAATAGGTCATTTAATTGGAGTTAGCTTCTTCTGTAACAGTGACTTTTGCATAATCTGAATAGTCTTCAGAACTATCCAATATCTCTTTTAATATTGTCTTCATTTGCTGATTCTTTCTCTTTTCTTACCACATTATTAATTTTCTGAACACGGACTTCTGTAACTCCATACTCATAAGCTTATTCAACCCAAATCCTACTGATTTCATTGTAACTTTTCACTGATAAGGGGGTGAGGGTAGTAAAGCCTCAAATTTGAATCGCGCATAAATGCACATAACACATACTATCGCAAATAGCCAGTTCATTACTAATTTCACATTCTCAAAACATTTAATAAACATTTTCTTTTAATCACTTTTGTTCTTAACACATAACTCATATGCCAACTCAAATTACTAATTCACAATCAAAACATTTCATATAGCAATTATAAGCCAAATGTCATAACTCGTATA
Organism: Gossypium longicalyx; assembly: GCA_025698465.1. Lineage (NCBI taxonomy): Eukaryota > Viridiplantae > Streptophyta > Magnoliopsida > Malvales > Malvaceae > Gossypium > Gossypium longicalyx. The sequence continues at coordinate 26,686,692 of CM047005.1, read as the reverse complement.
CTCATATAATTATAACATTTATCAATAACAACATCTCATACAATTTTATCCATACCTTTATGAGTTTCAACTCATAATCAACACATTTTCACTCTAACATTTGATTATTTACCTCTGTACCATCATAATTAGCTCAGTTGGAAAACATATCTGTCTCATTAAAACAATTTATGTCAAAGTCGAGAGATATCACACTATCGAAGGTTAAATGTGGCATGTATAGCTAGACTCACATTAGCTATGTTAGTCCTAGAACTGACTAAACCATAGCTCTGATACCAATTAAAATGTAACACCCCTAACCCGTATCTGTAACGCCCCAAATTTGGGCCTGAAAGTATTGGGTCTTGAGCGTGGGAGCAGTTGGGAAGTTGTTCATAAATATTTAATTGTGCAAGGAAGTGACACAATTGAGTGTTTAGCTTAGTGGTTGCATGCTCTGGAAGTGTCTAGGAAGTCATGGGTTCAAGCCCTAGCTTTCACAAAATTTTGGTTTTTAAGGATAAAACCCCTATGTTTGGCCAATAGGGTTATAAGTTTATTTTGGTAAAGTATGACATAAAAAGCCTGCTGGTCTAGTGGATAGTGGTGTGTGGAGTGTGCTAGTGGTCTGAGGTTCGAATCCTTACTTGTGCAAATGGAGATTATTTTTACTGATGGCTATAGGAGATAGTAGAGTTTTACTGGAACACTGCAGAGTGGAGTGGAGTTTGAACTGGTCATGGAGGGATTGTAGGAGGGAGTTGAGGAGATATATAATGAGCGATTTTAAGAGAAAATCAAGGAAAGTGGGGTGAGAGAGAGTAGTAGGACGTTTGGGAACACTCGACACTTTGGAAATTCGGCTTTTGTGAGTTAGAGAACTCCATTTTGATTTTTGGTAAGCATTTTGGGGATCCTTTTCTTTGGAGAACCGATTAGTGCTAGGAATTCTAGGTGTCTTTCTATTCTTTTGGCATTTGGGGGTCTCTTGTTGTTGTTTCATTCTCCTTTTCTTTCTCTTTTGGCTGAACATCTCTAAGTTGCTCTTCGTCTCTCTTTCTCTCCCAATCGCTTCTCTTGCACCCTCTTTCTTTTGGAACCCAAGCTGACTACTTCATCTCTTACTCATTTTTTTCTGCTCTAAATTGGTAACTGTTTTCTAGCAAGTCAGTGAGTGCATTAGGGCCCTTATTTTCTCTTTCCTCTTTCAACTGTCATCAAGCCTTCCCTCTATCACACTATAAGAACCGAATATCTCTTTCTTTCTTACTACTGATTCTTACCTTCTCCCCCTTCTTGTGATGTCGCTTTTGGTTTCTAGACTTTCTCGTGAAGTGAAGGAGGGCAAGTGGTAACTGAAGTGTTCGAAACCTCTCCTTATCATCCAACTGAAGGTAACTTTATTATAGTTATAGTATTCAATTAGGGCATGTGGGCTTGCATTCTTTGGTGTTGGCCGAATGCCCCTTTTCCCTTACTTAGGAGTTTGTGGTTTTTATTTAGTAGTACATAATGTTTCAAGCCAGGTGTTAAGCAACAGTGTTAATGGTTTTCGCTGATAACGCAGATTTTCGATAAAGAGTAAGGGATCAATTTTAGTCAGCAACCTAAGAGGCTTAAGCCACAGTTGGCCAATCAAGGCAAGTATCAATATTAGTTAGATTAAGAGTAAATAGGAGGGCGTTAACCCTAATGTTGATAAGTGACTAATTGAACTTCTGATTGTGATAGGTGTGGAAAACTCGTGGGCTAGTAGCGCGTTTCAATAAACAGGTGTGTAATCACACTGTCATTAGAAATAGATCGGCAAAAGCTGAAAATGTTCGACTGTTGACACTACACAAGCGTACACTCACACGTGTGGTGAGCCGAATGCTCAAAGCGTAGGCATTCGATCGAAGAGGCCACAATGATCGATTTCATGGGCTTAGGTCGATTTTGGGCCATGATGGGCTGAAATAGGCCATGTGGGCTCCACGAATTTGTGGGCCCCGCACGGGCAAACCACACGGATGTGTGGAGATTGCTGGGCCAGCTGTGTAGTTTGCACGGCCAAAGCCATTTTTTGGGTTTATTAGGCCACACGAGCGTGTGGGCTCACATGGGCCCACAATATGGGTCTTAGGCCCATTATTACTGGTTGGTTGTTAAGGTTGCACGGGTCGCCCGAGACAACTGTGACCTTCTGTTGGGTCGGTAAAGTACCTGGACCCTTAATCGATAAAATGAACATTTTGCCCTTATAGGGTAAAATGACCAAAATACCCCCATAAGGTAAAATGACTAAAATACCCCCATAGGGTAAAATAACCGAAATACCCCAATAGGATAAAATGATAGTAATTCTCCTGTAGGGTAAAATGACTGTTTTTCCCTTGTGAGGAAAAATGACTATTTTGCCCTTATATGGTAAGGTAACTGTTTTGCCCCTATGTGATGTATGTTTATATTTTAGCATGCTATTTGTAACTGTATTGAGTACATGTATGATATTGTGATGTGACATGACATGTTGCATGATACATTGCATGGGGATGGGTTATATATGATTGGAGGAAGTGTACTTTACTGGCAGATCTGCTGCAAATCACTAATGGCTCTAAGCCGATTATACTGGCAACTCTGCTGCAAATACTTTTAGTGTCGCAACCGGTGCTATTTTGGAGTGCAGGGATGGGTGGGTTGATTATATCCCCACATGAAGTGTAGGGCTGGTACGGAGATGGAGTGTAGAGGCTGGATTGGGTAAGACTTGCATACTGTTTACTATTATTGTAATGGGCTAAGGCCCGAATATATATATGACTACTTATGTATTGAGATGGGCTTAGGCCCAGACTATTTACTGATACTAAAATGGGCTAAGGCCCAGACTGTTACTGTTACTAATATGGGCTTAGGCCCAGAATGTATTCGCTCTCTGTATGTTCGACTGTTTGTTTATTATTGGGATTACACACTGAGTTTTCGTAAACTCACCCAACTTTTTTAACTGTACAGGTACTTAGGCAGATTGGTGCTACGAGGGACTCGGAGGTGGACACACAATAGCTTACGCTTCCAAATTTATCTTTTAATTTATAAGTAGTTTTATTTGGGTATTTTTATGTAAAAGGCCTCTTTAAGTTTTATTCTTTAATTTGGGATTTTATTATATTACTATGATTTAAACCTACTAGTGGTAGGATGTGGGTTTTCAAAAGATAAATGATTTTCAACTACCACACTACGCAACTCGTTTTGAAAGCTACCGCAATCAAACACTATTTTTTTTAAGTGTAATAACAATTTAATATGGCATATGTTTTGCTAAACCAACCTATGTTCTAGCAATAAACAAAACGTGTTAACTACTCTTAAAGACCGCAACGGGGTTTTACAAAATGGACTCTACAATGAAACTACGCTTTTCAAAACACTTCAATGTGACATCGCCAAATTCGGCCATAACATCTAGGCCGGGTTTAGGGTGTTACAGTATCCATCGCCAAATTAGGGTTATGAGGCATTACCTGACAAAACACAGTTTAGCACGTTCATATAATTCATTTCATGATAAAAAATATATCAACTTCTTTACAAAACTTTTTAATCGAATAACAACCATATATTCATTCATATAAGTCAAATTCGCATATATGGACTACTTAATCAACTAAAACCAATCATACTTTATTTCTTATAATTCATAAACAATCCATGCTTCAAATTTCAATTCCATCAATATCATCAACCCATACCATTATTCGAACCAAACTTGTATACATCAAAGCCATGTTTACACGCTCCATAAATAAAGTTTTATTTTTTTTATTCCATATAGCCATCACAATAATAGCATTCGCATACCTAATATAAATTCATGGATATATTATTACATTTCAAATTCCTCGCATATGTTAAAACATCCATTTGCATACATTTAATTCATTTGCTAATTATCAAACATACCATTTCATATTCCTATGCACATTCGTATATCAAATCAAAACAAGCCATATTATACAACTTATTACTCATCCATATGAGAGTCATTAACAAACATCATCAAATGGTCAAATATAATTTTCATTATTACCAAGTTATGCGCATTGCACTATAGCAACATTAACATTTTCGAACACAAATAACAAATCAAAGTACACTTAAGTCGTATGCTAATTTTTTTATTCCCAAAATACATATACACAACCAATCAATTAGCCATATATATTCGGTCATCAAATTAACCTCAATAGATCATACTATTATCACAACGAAATCTCGACTAAGCATACATTTCGTAAACAAGCATCAAACCAACAACTTGACGTTTACATACCGAACCATAAACAAACATGTCATTGGCATATGTATTTATTTTACCTATCATTAGCCGAATATAAATATATATATCATATATCATAATTTATCTCACAAAATAACCAAAGCAATTTTTATCATTCACACCAATTTACAAGGCAATTTATACATCAAAACATAGGTCATTAAAAAGCCACACCAAATAGCCAAATTCAAATGGCATAGCATAGTCATTATATAGCAAATATGAACACATACCAATATTAAAATTTATCCGAATAATTAACCACATTACCATCTTTCAAACTAAATTGTAACTATCCAAAAAAGAAAAATATACCATTTTGAGCACAATTGACCATTCAAGCATACTTATTCCACATGCAAAATTATCATGTTTAAACATCATATATTCAACCATTCGAATAGTCATTTATTTGATTATTAAATATAACTACAATAAGTCATATCATTATCACAATGAAACCTCAACTAGGTACACCAATTCATAGCTAATTTACTTCATTAACTGACAACATTATACATGATCAAATGACCGACCAATCATCCTTATAACATTATCATCTTTTGCTATTAACAACCATACCAAATTAACCAACATGCAAACAATCACATGTACATAACTTAGCTTATGAAAATATATGCATTATAGCAAAAACACATCCATCAACCTTATCATTACTCAACCAAATCATGTAATCAAGACACCATACTTACATACCATGAAACATACTTCCCAAAATAAGCTTATACCATGCCCGAATATACACAAGCATTAACCTCATTAACAAGCCATTTTCGTATGGCTATATATATACAAATCAAAATGAACCATATCGGAACTAGCCTATACATGCCACATAATCAAAAAAACTCAAAGCTTTTATTTACCGAAGCGATAACAGGATAATGTGATGAGGTCTCCTATGACTTCCAACCCGAGCAAGTCTCTAAAACTCTATAAACATAGGAAAAACACACAGAGTAAGCTTTGAAAGCTTAGTAAGCCATAAGTAAATAAATTATCTTAATGATATATTTAATTCAATTTAACTTGACCGAATTTAGCAAATCTCAATCACATATACATTCATCATACTCGTAAATTCATATGACCATATTAAGTAATTTCACTTCTTTTATTTATCAATGAACATATAAACCATACTTTCAAATTCGAATAACAATCGTTAGCTCAATCATATAAATCAAATTTGCACGTTTTAATTACATAACTAACCAAAACATGTCATGCTTCACTAACCATTTCACATATATGCTAACTTTGCATCATAACACCACCATCTCGATATCACTTATCTAATCCAAATTTCAAACCAAATTAGCATACTCTACACCATGTTTCATGTTTCATAATTCTCATGTTCGAAACATAAGGCCACAATTTCATATAACGAGCATATGTAGCACAACGTTCATTTCATTCATTGTCATATATTTCACATATCGTCATTTTAAACTTACTCACCTTTCAATCATGAATAACATATACGCTTCGTACGTACCTGAATCGGATATACTTTCACATAGTCATTCATTTCTCGATATTGACCGTTGAACCGTTCAAAATCAATAAGGATACTCGGATAGCTCAGAAAGCTCGTACAATGCCAACATCCCAGACGTAGTCTTACTTGTAATCAAATATCGATGCCACTGTCCCAGACAGGGTCTTACACGAAATCTTGTACGATGCCAATGTCCCAGACATGGTCTTACACGTAAATCTCAAATCGATGCCAACACCCCAGACGTGGTCTTACATGAAACCATATATCGAAATCCTATGTCATGACATATGTATCCTGTACTATTCCTATGGTTCGTACAGGGCTTTCAGACTTCGTAATTCGATCGATTCAAGCTCGTAACTAGTTCTCCAATGCTTAATTCACTTCGGCATATACATATTTATTTATTATAATTCAATTCGTGACATATAATATATATACCATTGAATTTAACAACATTTATTTCCTTATGAACTTACCTCGTACGGACACAAACGAACTGGACGACTATTCGACAATTTTTTACTTTTCCCCGATCCTATCTGATTTCCTCTTTTCTTAATCTAATTCAATTCAAATTTGACTTGTTTGATAACATATTCATTTAAATTCATCCTAAAACAAATAAATGGGAAAATTTCACTTTAGCCCCTAACATTTCACATTTTTCACAATTTAGTCCCTATTTCACAAAACACAAAATATTCAAAATTTCACCACACCCATGCATAGCCGAATTTCACTAAGGTCCCTAGCAGCCCATTTCTTTCATTTATTTCACATTTTGAGCCTTCATTTTACAAATTTCTCAATTTAATCCTTAATACACATTTTTACTAAAAATCACTTAATTAAACATGATAATCCATCAACATATATTTATTTTTCATCATCAAACCACAAAAACAACAAGCTCTCATCAATTTAAAATCACAAAATACACAACCAATTCAAAAATTCAAACATGGGCCAGCTAGTATTCGAAGCAACGATCTCAAAAACATAAAAAAAAAAAAATAAAAAACCGAGCAAAGAACATACCTAATTTAAAGCTTTAAAGTGCCAAACCTAAAACAACAAAAATGGCTTCTTTGTTCTTCAAGTTTCGGCAAATAAAGATGAGCATGCATGACTATTTTCTTGTTTTTGTTTATTTTATTACATATTATTTCTTAATTTACAAAACTAACCTTAATGATTTTAATGATAAAACTTATAATATAAGCCCAGTACCGTCCATGCATAATTTCAATGATCAAATTGCAACATAAGGACCTCACAATAAAAAGAACATAGCAATTTGGCAATTAAACAATTAGTAGCCAACTTTTTCATTTTACGCGATTAAGTCATTTTTATTAAATCGAGCACACAAACGATAAAATTTTCACACGAAATTTTCACACATATAAATTAAAATGCTGTAGATACCAAAAATAATATTAAAATATTTTTCTAACTCAGATTTATGGTTCTGAAATCACTGTTCTGAATAGAGTCTAAACCGGGCTATTACAATACATGTACCGAATTCAACAAAAAATAACACAGGTATCATATCATAAAAAGTGTCAAACTTGAGTACTCGAATTTTTTCGGTTTCGAAACCTCATTTACATAAACTGAGTTTGTATGAATAAAATAGGAAAATGTACAAAGTTGGTATGAAAATATATTGAAGATCGATTAAGTAATTTAACTGAGAAAATTTTTAATTAAAGCTTAATGTCTAAATTGTAAAAGTCTAATTGCTATTAAGTTTTAATTTAGGAAATGCTTGAAAACCTACTTAACAATTATTCAAAGGGCCAAATTTATTATTAAACCATTGTTTTTCATATTCATCACAGTGGAATATGATTATTATTCCACTTAGCAGGATTTATAATTAAATTAAATATAAAAATGCCTTAATAATTAATTAATCATACTTAATTAAACTAATTAATCTACAAATCATACTATATATTTATTAAACTAAGTGAAAAAAAATAAGAAGATGAAAACATTATCATCTTCTTTTCAACCCATAGCCATTAAAAGACAAAGAAAATCTTAAGTTGGTTCAAGAATTCGGCCACAAATTAGCAGAGGTAACCAAGCCTTTCTTCCTCTCTTTTTTTAATTTTTATAGATTCTCGATCATAGGAGCTTGATTTACTTCACCCATGTGTTAATTTGATCAATTATTAGATGTTTAAAAAGTAGTCATTAGAAAGAAATTAATGAATTAGGCTTGAATTTGGAGAGATTTTAGATAGTGAACTTAGATTATGCCATCGACTAAGTTAGAAGTTAAGTTAAACTTGTTAGATAATTTTGTGCCATTAGGGACTAAATTGATTAAATAAAAAAACTGTCATGAAATTATGTTATAGGTAGAAAGTAAGGTCCCTAATGAAAGAATGTGAAATCGAATTTTACTCCGATGTTAGATATTGAAAAATATGTGTATCCCAAATATAGGGACTAAACTGAATGAAATGCAAAAAATATTGACTATGAATTTTAATGTGATTTGGATGTTGTAATGACCCAATAGTCACGGATATAAAAAATTGTGATTCCGGCTTACTGTTCTTATAAAACAAATTCGTAAATATTTATTAGAAATATTTATGAAAGTTAATTGAGTGATTAATTAGGATTTGATTTAGTGAATTAGTTGAATTTAGAGTAATTTGAAGAAAGGACTAGATTGCGTAAAAAAATAAAAGTTATAGATTAAAGAAAAGTTAAGAGACTAAATTAGTAATTAAACCCTAAGTGACAAATGTGTTGGAAAAATAAATTACATGTGTAGAAAGTATAATACATACATTTGTAATATAGGTATATATTTACTTATTATTTAAGTAAATAATAATAATTACTAAAATATAATATAATAATATAATAGTTAAAATAAAGTAAATAAAATAAATTAAAAAGAAAAAGAAAGAACAAAGGTGGAACGAAACAAAGCAGGGAAAGAGAGAAAGAAAAAGAAAGGAAAAATAGGGTTTTGAGCTTTGAAGTTCATGTGGTAAGTCAATTTAGTCCATTTTCTTATAATTTTGATGTTTTAGGAAACCTAGAGACAAGCACTACTTGAATAATGTTAAAATTTAGAAAGTCAGTAAATTTTTAGATGTTGATTAAGTTGAACAAATGGAAGAATTATGAGTTAAAGTGATGGAAATTCAAGTTAGAAGTGGGAAAAGGATTGAATTGTAAAAGAGGTGCAAGTTTTGGTATAGTGGTGATTAAATTGAAAAGATTTCAGAATTAATGTTTTATGGTGAAAATTAAGTGTTTAAACTTGTTTAAAGATGGAGTAGAATGAAAATATGGGATTTGTTTTGAAGAAAAAGGATTAGTCTTGTTTAGGGACTAAATTGGAATTTAGGCAAACGTTATGTAGAAATTGAAAAGTATGATGTTAAATGGTGCATTGTAATTTTTAATTGTTTAATCTTTCGTAGCTAACGTAGTACCAGAAGCATCAACAAAGAAAGGAAAAGAGAAGGTGGACGAAGAATAATTTGAAAAACTACAGTTTGTATTTCTATAAACCATATTTAATAATTAGTTGTTGCTTTTATTAATTAATATGTATGGTAAATGAAAATGAGGTAAGTATTGTTATTACTATACTGAATCAAACTGAATAGTGAATATGAGAATCAAAATGAATATTGACTGATAAATAAAAAAAAATAAAATTAAATACCCTATTAATAGTGTCGGGCTGAGTCGGATATAATTGGCATGCCATAGGATTGGAAGTGTTTAGGGATATTCGACCTTGAGTCGATGAGGCACTATAAGTGTCACATTACTATTAGTGTTCCGGATTAATTCCGATGAGGTACTATGTACCGTACTGTTACTGTTACAGTTTACTTCGGTAAAGCCGGCGAGGCACTAAGAGCCATACTGGTGTGTTGGTTGGATCTGTGTATCCGTTCAGGTCCGAGTTATGGTAATAGGGGTAAACTACTATACTGAAAAAAATTGATGGTTACTGAATGATTATATTACTGTACTGAATAACTGATTGTTATTGATTGATAATGAAATGAATAGAATTGTATATCTTTTAGAGAAAGAGTTATGAAAATAGCTATTGTTATATAATTGATATTTTATAGTCTAAATGTATATGAGCTAATAATCATTTAAGTATTGGTTTATAGAAATACCACTGAGTGCATACTCAGCATATGGTTTGTTTCCGTGTGCAAGTTAGGTACGAAAGTGATTAACGACTCAGCATCCAAGCCAATCCCAAACTCAAAATGGTGAAGTACTCTCCTTTTTGATAAATGGCATGTACCTAGGTTAATAAAGTGATCATTTTGGAATGTTAGTGAAAATGTTGTTGTAAATGCTAGTAGTTGAGTTTATAACATGCTAAAGTTAGTATGGAGTATGCATATTTTGGGTATGAATATATATATAAGTTTAATTAGCATGATATTATAGAGTTTTGTTGATATACATTGAGGTACCAATGAGGGTATATTGGTTGAATGTTTAAGTTGGTGAATTGAATATGTTTTAGACGTGTTTAATTGTAATTTGAATAAGTTAAAAGTTTATAATTTAGTTGCTTGTGGTTTAAGATTTGCAGGATTGGTAAACTTGATTTGTAAGGCTCATTTTGTGTCCACACGACCTGGCACATGGGCATTTGACCAGACCATGTGAGACACACGGCTTGCACACGGGCATGTGGTTAGGTCGTGTGTTCCCTGCATCTTAAATGTTGCAAACAGAATGCTCAAGTAATGCCACACAAGCAGAGACACAGGCATGTGTCTCAGTCATGTCACGGCCAAAGCACACGGGCATGTGCCCTGGCCATGTGAAAACTGCACTAGATTCGAATTGCAAAATAAGTCCACACGGGCTAAACACACGGGAGTATGACTTGGTCGTGTGAAATCAATTTGTTCATGAGCAATAAGTTAGAGAGTTACACGGGTAAAGGACATGGGCATGTTCTGACAGTGTGAGTCACACGGTATGTCAACACGGGCATATCTTAGAGACACACAGGCATGTCCCCTAGACCACACGGGCGTGTGGTACTGTTCATTAAAGGAAAATTTGGAAATTTTACAAAAAAATTTATAAGCTTCAGATTGAATCCCGGTTTGTTTCTATCATCTATTTTGGGCATTGAGGGTCCAATAAAGGGACAATAGGATATAATTTTTGGACTGTATAATATTTATTTCTATATTATTTATTATTGAACTGTAATGATGTAACACACCGAACCTGTATTCATCGCCGGATTAGGGTCATGAGGTATTACTGATCATATTACAATTCATAAAATTATGCATTATAAATTACAGTTCGACATTAATATCACATCATTGGCTATAATCATTTCATATATCAGAACCTAAAAATTTTATCATTCATCACATAGTGTAAATAAATATATATCAAAGTACATCAGCATAACTTATACATATATTGAACATATGACTCATCAATATCTTTATTGTTGAATATTAGACCTAATCTTAAATAAATCGTGAGCTTGCAAAAGTTATACATTAATGGAAAACAAATTTCATTATTAACCTCTTTATTCCTACATGCAGCACCATATTGTTAATCTATATGAAATTCATATTTTGTACATTAGTAAAATTTAATGAATCCATTCGAACACATATAAGTACATGCATAAATAAAGACATCTAGCATTTTCGAATAGAGCTTAATAGCAATTCATATTTGTGGTTAAATAAATAACTAATATATAAGAGATGTAACATGTTACATGAAGGTCAAGTACATTACAACACTTTAACTATACTACTTACGGACACAATTAACAACTTCAGTATAAGCTCATAATATAACTAATTGAAAACTTATTTCATAATTTAGCAAACAATTACACATACAATTTGATTCAATATAACATAACCGAATATGCCTTAATGTTTAAATACTAGTGCGCATTTACCCTAGGTTCCAAAACCATACTTTAATAATTGAATTTATACCAAGTAAATGACAAAAACAATCATGGAACATTTTCCTTATTTAATACCATGCAAAGCCGAATTACATTATTTAATCCACACACCTATCCAAAATTTTCATCACCGAATTATCAAACCAATCTCATAATCATTATTACTAAAAGCATATTAGATCAAAACTAAGTATAATAAATAAAATTCATACGTATACTTTATCTTAGTTTAATACACATCTAAGCTAGCCACATTCATACCACATCCACGATTTATAATCAAATTCAATACTCAAAACACATACCATAATTACTTCCAATCCATGGCACATAGCATAATAATTGAAAATGAGCTCGACCATAGTCTAGTCAAACCAAACTCAAACATAACACCTAAGCCATTTTCGCATGGCTAGATTATACACAACCAAAAATCTAATATTTCAAAATGAAATCCAGCCTATATATGCCATAGTTCGAGTTCGACTATTTAAATACCAAAACAGCAGATAGTGTGATGAACTTTGCTGACGATCCCCGAGCTGGTAACTTGAATCCAAAATCTATAAAACAGAGTAACATAACACACAGAGTAAGCTATCATAGCTTAGTAAGTTATAAGCAAATAATTAACCTAACAAAATATTCAACTCAATTAGGTTAACTAATATTTATAGTAATTATATACCATTTAGTCTCCAACTTATAGTTTGTAAATATATTCATATGTATACATTCGTACATGAATATTATCTTGGCCGAATGGTCAAATAACCAAATTTTCTTATTACCATTCAACTTTCCAACCAAAATGTCTTTGCACTATCAAATACACATATACTTTATTACACAAGTTCAAGAATCAAGATATCACAACAAGTACTTACACTTCTTATTTGGCCAAATACTTACATGACCGTTTAAGCATATTAATAATCAACTTCCCAAAAACAATTAGTTATAATAAAATCATGCCTACATATACTTTTATACATAAGCTCGAAAATCACATCATAGCATCACATATATATATCACATACAAGGCCAATTATACCTAATCACATAATTGCACATAATTATGAATCATTTCATGAAACTCAACTTATATAACCACAAAGCCGAATACACATGCCAACCTCACTTAAGTTCATTGTCATCAATTACACATGAATAAACAAATATCAAGTACAAGCTTACCTTATCACTAGTAGCCAACAAGCTAATCCATACCTGGTCGTTTAACTCGTATTACACACTCATACACAATTTACCTTTGCCCGATGAACCATTTAGAATTGGATAAGACACTCGGATAATCACACAAATCATACAATGCCAATGTCCTAGACGTGGTCTTACATGTAATCACATATCGATGCCACTGTCCCAGACAGGGTCTTACTCGTAAACATATATCGGAATCACATATCAATGCCATGGTCTTACTCGCACACATAAATCAGAATCCTATGTCATGACATATGTATCCTAACTATTCCTAAGGTTCATACGGGGCTTCCGGACTACGTAACTCGGTCGAAACCAATTCTGAAACATAGTAATTAAGCTCAATCATATTCGGCTATAGCTTAAATAAAATCATAAATTTCATTTCAGCATATATATTTTGTATTTATTTAAAACTAAGTACGTCTATTTGCTTATAAACTTACCTCGGACGATGTAAAAACGGAACAGGGCAGCCAGTCAATAACTTTTGTTTTTCCCCGATCCAAATTCGATTTCTTTGATTCTTGATCTAAACATATTCAAATTAAGCTCATTCAAACATATTTTCATTCAATTTAGTCCAAAAACACATAAATTGGAAAATTATGATTTTACCCCTAACATTTATAATTTTTACAATTTAGTCCCTATTGCACAAAACACAAGATATTCAGAATTTCAAGATGCCCATATTTGGCCGAATATTCCTAGTGTTCATGCAAGCCCATATATTTCATTTATTTCACATTTTAGTCCCTCAAATTATTATTTTTGTAATTTAGTCCTAATTACTCAAAATCATCAAAAATTCCAATACAAAATATGTTAATATAAAACATATCTTTCATATTTCATCACCAAAAAACAAAAATCACAAGCTATCAACAATGTCATAACTCAAAATATTCATCAAAATCAAAAATTAAAGCTTGGGTCTTGAAGATTACTAAGCAACGATCTCAAAAACATAGAAATTATCAAAAACCGAACAAAAACGAACCTTGATTGAGCTTGAGTAAGTGTCAAACCTAGCTTTGTTATTTCTTTCTTTCCTTTTTTTTATTTTCGGCAAGAACAAGAACAAAACACACATATTAACTTTATTTTATATTTTATTATATATATTATAACATATTATAACTTAAGTTTAATTTACTTATATACCCTTAATGATTTAATATAAAAACCATATAATATAAGCCTTAAACCGTCCCACCAATGTATTAATGGGATATTCACAACATAAATGCCCCAACTTAGAAAGCCACTAAGAATTTGGCCCTTATCCTTTAAACTATCAAGTTTTCAATTTACGCGATTAAGTCTTTTCATTTAATCGGATACCTAAACGACAAAAATTAAATCACGAAAATTTCACAGATATAAATTCACACAAAATAAACACAGTAAATAATTTTTAAATATTTTTCTGACTCAGATTCGTGGTCCTGAAACCACCGTTCAGATTAGGGTCTAAATCGGGCTGTTACAAATGACTAGTAATACTTCGTAATCTTGTTCCGATGATGAAAAAGAGTTAGGGAGTGTTACATTTTGTGGCATCAGAGCTATTCAAGTTTAGTCGATTCTAGAATTAAATCGAGTACAAAAATGAGTCTAGAGGTAAATACCATTATTAAGTAAAATTTGAGTCGGGATTAGATGTTGATTATATATATTGATTGATTGTTTCTGTTTTATACTTAAAGATGTCTGATGAAAGTATTGAAGATACTGATCAAGAAATGTATAGTGAAGATGATGAATCATATAATGTAAATGAATCGAAATCTACAACCCTAAGTGTAAACCCGGTAGGTAATCAACCGCCGAAATACTGGAAGGGGTAATTCTAGTGAAAGAGATAATTCAGAAATACTCTGAGTGATTGCTGATGCTCTTCAAAGAGCAGTAGGAACTATACCTGCTATGAATTCTACCCCTACTACTCGATAAGCCCCGATTAAAGAATTGCGTAAGTATAGAGCTACAGAATTTTTGGGTTCGAAGGGAGTTGATCCGTCAATGGTTGAAAACTGGATGGAAACTACAAAGAGAATTCTAAAGCAACTCGAATGTACTCCACTAGAAAGTTTATTATGTGTCATTTCTTTGCTACAAGAAGAAGCGTACGTATGGTAGGAATCGGTAACGCAACATGTACCTGAGGAACAGATAAATTGGGAATTCTTTCAAAAAGAATTTCAAAAGAAGTACTTGGGAGAATTATATATGGAAGATAAGAAACAGGAATTCTTATTGCTGAAACAGGGTGAAATGTCCGTAGTGGATTATGAATGGGAATTCTTGAGACAGAGTAGATATGCTACTGAATTTGTACCGACTGAAGTTGACAAATGCAAATGATTTCTAAGAGGATTGCATGATGAATTCCGATTATAGTTAATGCCTCTTCAAATTACTAAATTTGCAGATTTAATGGAGAGGGCCAAGATGATTGAACAGGTACTGGGGAAAAATAAGAAGTCTAAAGTTGCTCGTTCAATTGGAAAATACCTCGGAACTACTAGTTCAAGTCCGCAACCAAAACGATCAAAAGAATTTCGGAGTAATTGGAGATTCAACTCTAGATCGGATAGAGGCGACAGAAGTCGAAAAAGACAGATAACCATATCCAGTGGTAGTATTAGAAGTCCAAATTAGAATACTAAAATTCTAGAGTGCGAACACTGTAGGAACAAACATAAAGATTAGTGTAGGAAATTAACTGGAGGTTGTTTTTGTTGCGGATCCATCGATCATTTTGTAAAAGACTGTCCAAAGATTAATAAAATAGTACCAACAGTATCACAGAGATCTGAACCTGCTTCCAGAGGCCAAGGGTTAGGCCGAAGTAGTTCAGTTGTTAGAGGTGGTGTTAGAAGAACTAGTGAAAGTGCTACACAGAAATCAGAGGCTAGAGCCCCAGCCCGAGCGTATGTTGTGAGAACTCATGAAGAAGGAGATGCTCACGATATGGTGACAGGTATATTTTTTTACATTTAAAACCCGTTTATACTTTAATAGATCTAGGGTCATCACATTCTTATGTTAATACGAAACTAGTTGAAATGGGAAATTTAAAATCTGAACTATCTAGAGTAACAATAGAGGTGTCTAGTCTTCTGGGGCAAACCATGCAAGTGAATCGAATATGTCAAAGATGTCTGTTAATGATTCAAGATAAAATCTTTTCTGTTGAGTTATTGATTATGCCATTCGGCTATTTTGACATAATGCATGGACTGGCTATCAGAACATGGGGTAATTTTAGACTATTATAAAAAAAAGTTCACTGTTCAGAATGAGAGTGGTGATCAGATTGAAGTAAACAGTATTCAGACCAGTGGATCAGTTCGTATTATCTCGGCAATCAAAGCTAGTATGCTTCTTTATCAAGATTGTGCCGCTTTCTTAGCATATGTTATTAACTCAGATTCAGTTGAGAGTCAGTGCAGCAAAATTCAGACTGTAAGTGAATTTCCTGATGTATTCCTGGAAGAATTACCTGCATTACCCCCTGATCAAGAGGTTCAATTTGTGATTGAAGTATATCCGGGTACAGATCCAGTGTCAATACCTCTGTATCATATGTCACTTACGGAGCTGAAAGAATTGAAAGTACAACTACAAGATCTGTTGGATAGAGGTTTTATACAACCTAGTACGTCACTGTGGAGAGCTCCAGTATTATTTGTTAAAAAGAAAGACGGTTCGATGCGGTTATGTATTTATTATCGACAGCTAAACAAGGTGACTGTTAAGAAAAAATATCTATTACCTCGCATTGATGATCTATTTGATCAACTGAAAGGAGCTTTTGTGTTTTCAAAGATTGATTTGAGATCGGGCTATCATCAGCTAAAGGTAAAGGAAAATAATGTGCCGAAGACGGCATTCTGTACACGGTATGGACATTATGAATTTTTAGTGATGCCATTTGGGTTGACAAATGCTCCAGCCACTTTTATGGATCTAATGAACTGAATTTTTCAACCGTACTTGGACCAATTCATGGGAGTCTTTATTGATGACATCTTGGTATACTCAAAGTCCAAAACTGAACATGAGCAGCATCTCTAAATTGTTTTACAAATGCTACAAAAGAAGCAATTGTATGGGA
Organism: Gossypium longicalyx; assembly: GCA_025698465.1. Lineage (NCBI taxonomy): Eukaryota > Viridiplantae > Streptophyta > Magnoliopsida > Malvales > Malvaceae > Gossypium > Gossypium longicalyx. The sequence goes on along the minus strand of CM047005.1, from coordinate 26,669,516 downwards.
AATTGAGTAAATGTAAATTTTGGTTATCGGAGGTTGTATTCCTTGGTCATGTAATATCAACAGATGGAATTAGAGTGGATTCAAAGAAGATTGAAGCTATTGTTCAGTAGAAAATTCCCAAAAGTGTATCAGAGGTACGTAGCTTTCTTGGTCTGGCTGGATACTACCGAAGGTTTGTCAATGGATTCTCAAATATAGCCTTACCAATGACAAGGTTATTATAAAAGAATGCTCCATTTGTTTGGAATGATCAGTGCCAGAAAAGTTTTGAAACATTGAAGTAAATGTTAACAGAGGCACCAGTGTTGACTTTACCAGAGTTGGGAAAAGATTTTGTTGTGTATAGCGACGCTTCCTTAAATGGAGTTGGATGTGTATTGATACAAAATGGAAAAGTAATTGCTTATGCTTTACGGCAATTAAAATCGCATGAACGTAACTATCTGACTCATGATTTAGAACTAGCAGCTGTGATTTTTGCTATGAAGATTTGGAGACATTATTTGTACTGTGAGAAATGCTACATCTGCACTGATCATAAAAGTCTCAAGTATCTCTTGTCACAGAAGAAGTTGAATTTGAGACAAAGATAGTGGATAGAACTTCTAAAAGATTATGATTGTGTTATAGACTACCATCCAGGAAAAGCTAATGTTGTGGTCGATACACTAAGTAGAAAAGCTGTGATTGAATTGAGAGTAATGTTTACACGACTCAATATTACTGATGGTGGAAGTCTTTTGGCCGAGTTGAGAGTAAAACCGATAATGTTTGAATAGATTAGATCAACACAGTTGGAAGATGACAAATTATTGAAAAACAAAAAGATGGTACAGATTGGTACAGTAGAGAATTTTAGTATCGATGATCATGGTTGTTTAAGATATCATGATCGAATTTGTGTTCCAACCAAGTCTGAATTAAAAGAATCGATTTTTCGAGAAGCTCATGATAGTCTATTTGCCTTGCATCCTAGAGGCACGAAGATGTACCAGAACTTACAAGAACTTTATTGGTGGCCTGGTATAAAGAAGGATATAGTTGAATATGTTAGTAAATGTCTGACTTGTCAACGAGTCAAAGCTGAGCATCAAGTTCCAATAGGACTACTTCAGCCTATAAACATTCTCGAATGGAAATGGGATTGTATTACGATGGATTTTGTGACAGGGCTGCCACTGTCAGCAAGTAAGAAAAATGCTATCTGGGTCATCGTTGATCGACTTACCAAGTCTGCTTATTTTATAGCAGTTAGGACTGATTGGTCATTGCAGAAACTTGCCGAGGTATACATTCAAGAAATTGTTAGACTATATGGAATTCCAATATTAATAATTTCGGATCGAGATCCTTGGTTTACATCGAGGTTTTGGAGGCAATTACATGAATCTTTTGGTACTTGACTCCATTTTAGTACAGCTTTTCATCCACAAACAGACGGGCAATCTGAACGGGTAATACAAATTTTAGAAGATATGCTCCAAGCTTGCATGATTGACTTTGAATCTAATTAGGAACGTTATTTGTCACTAGTTGAATTTGTTTACAATAACAGTTTTCAATCAAGTATTCAAATGGAACCCTATGAAGCTTTGTATGCTCGTAGATGTCGGTCGCCAATATGTTGGACAAAATTAAGTGAGAGAAAAATGATTGGGCCAGAATTGATCCAGGAAACAGAAAGTACTGTTAAAAAGATTCGAGAAAGACTGAAGGCAGCTTTTGATAGACAGAAGTTGTATGCAAATCTGAAACGTCTGGACATTGAGTGCTCAATTAGATAAGGTATTTTTAAAAGTTTCACCTTGGAAGAAAATCATGAGATTTGGTCGAAAAGGAAAGTTAAGTCCTCGTTTCATTGGACCATATGAAGTTATAGAAAGAATTGGACCAGTAGCATATCGTTTAGCTTTGCCTCCTGAATTACAGAAGATTCATGATGTCTTCCATGTTTCTATGCTAAGAAGATACAGATCTGATCCTTCTCATGTGATTTCGACTAAAGACATAGAGATTCAGCTTGATCTATCCTATGAAGAAGAACCAGTTGAATATTGGCATGTGAGGTAAAAGAATTACGTAATAAACTGGTTCCCTTAGTGAAAGTGTTATGGCGAAGTCACAATATTGAAGAAGCAACATGGGAACCGGAAGATATAATGAGATCTCAGTATCCCCATCGTTTCTCAGGTAAATTTCGAGGACGAAATTTATTAGAGGGGGAGAATTGTAATGACCCAATAGTCACGGATATCGAAAATTGTGATTCCAGGTTACTGTTCTTATAAAATGAATTCATAAATATTTATTAGAAATATTTATGAAAGTTAATTGAGTGATTAATTAGGATTTGATTTAGTGAATTAGTTGAATTTAGAGTAATTTGAAGAAAGGACTAGATTGCATAAAAAATAAAAGTTTAATTATAGATTAAAGAAAAGTTAGGGGACTAAATTAGCAATTAAACCCTAAGTGACAAATGTGTGGTAAAAATAAATTACATGTGTAGAAAATATAATACATACATTTGTAATATAGGTATATATTTACTTATTATTTAAGTAAATAATAATGATTACTAAAATATAATTTAATAATATAATAGTTAAAATAAAGTAAATAAAAGAAATTAAAAAGAAAAAGAAAGAACAAAGGTGGAACGAAACAAAGCAGGGAAAGAGAAAAAGAAAAAGAAAGGAAAAATAGGGTTTTGAGGTTTGAAGTTCAAGTGGTAAGTCAATTTAGTCCCTTTTCTTATAATTTTGATGTTTTTGGAAACCTAGAGACAAGCACTACTTGAATTATGTGAAAATTTAGAAAGTTAGTGAATTTTTAGATGTTGATTGAGTTGAACAAATGGAAGAATTATGAGTTAAAGTGATGGAAATTCAAGTTAGAAGTGGGAAAATGATTTAATTGTAAAAGAGGTGCAAGTTTTGGTATAGTGGTGATTAAATTGAAAAGATTTCAGAATTAATGTTTTGTGGTGAAAATTGAGTGTTGAAACTTGTTTAAAGATGGAGTAGAATGAAAATATGGGATTTGTTTTAAAGAAAAAGGATTAGTCTTGTTTAGAGACTAAATTGGAATTTAGGCAAAAGTTATGTAGAAATTGAAAAGTATGATGTTAAACGGTGCATTGATAATTTTTAATTGTTTATGTGCATTGATAATTTTTAATTGTTTAATCTTCCGTAGCTAACGTAGTACCAGAAGCATCAACAAAGAAAAGAGAAGGTGGATGAAGAATAATTCAAAAAACTACGGTTTGTATTTCTATAAATCATATTTAATAATTAGTTGTTGCTTTTATTAATTAATATGTATAGTAAATGAAAATGAGATAAGTATTGTTATTACTGTACTGAATCAAACTGAATAGTGAATATGAGAATCAAAATGAATATTGACTAATAAATAAAAAAATTTAAAATTAAATACCCTGTTAACAGTGTCGGGCTGAGTCGGATATAGTTGGCATGCCATAGGATTGGAAGTGTTTAGGGATATTCGACCTTGAGTCGATGGGGCACTATAAGTGTCGCATTACTGTTATTGTTCCGGATTAATTTCGATGAGGTACTATGTACCGTACTATTATTGTTTACTTCGGCAAAGCCGATGAGGCACTAAGAGCCATACTGGTGTGTTGGTCGGATCCGTGTATCCGTTCAGGTCCGAGTTATGTTAAAAGGGGTAAACTACTATACTGGAAAAAAATTTGATGGTTATTGAATGATTATATTACTGTACTAAATAACTGATTGTTATTAATTGATTATGAAAATGAATAGAATTGTATACCTTGTAGAGAAAGAGTTATGAAAATAGCTATTGTTATATAATTGATATTTTATAGTCTAAATGTATATGAGCTAATAATCGATTTAAGTATTGGTTTATAGAAATACCACTGAGTGCATACTCAGCGTACGGTTTGTTTCTGTGCGCAGGTTAGGTACGAAAGTGATTAGCGACTCAGCATCCAAGCCAATCCCGAACTCAAAGTGGTGAAGTACTCTCTTTTTTCATAAATGGCATGTACCTAGGTTAATAAAGTGATCATTTTGGAATGTTAGTGAAAATGTTGTTGTAAATGCTAGCAGTTGAGTTTATAACATGCTAAAGTTAGTATGGAGTATGCATATTTTGGGTATGAATATATATATATATATATATATATAAGTTTGATTAGCATGATATTATAGAGTTTTGTTGATATACATTGAGGTACCAATGAGGGTATATTGGTTGAATGTTTAAGTTGGTGAATTGAATATGTTTTAGGCGTGTTAATTGTAATTTGAATAAGTTAGAAGTTTATAATTGAGTTGCTTGTGGTTTAAGATTTACTGTGTTGGTAAACTTGATTTGTAAGGCTCATTTTGAGTCCATACGGCCTAGCACACGGGCGTGTCACCAGACCATGTGAGACACACAGCTTGCACACAGGCATGTGGTTAGGTCGTATGTTCCCTGCATCTTAAATGTTACAAACAGAATGCTCAAGTAATGCCACACGAGCAGAGACACGAGCATGTGTCTCAGCCGTGTAGGGCACACGGCCAAAGCACACGGGCATGTGCCCTAGTCATGTGAAAACTGCACTAGATTCGAATTGCAAAATAAATCCACACAGGCTAAGCACATGGGCGTGTGACTTGGCCGTGTGAAATCAATTTGTTCACGAGCAATAAGTCAGAGAGTTACATGGGTAAAGGACACGGGCGTGTTCTGACCGTGTGAGTCACACGGTATGTCAACACGGGCATATCATTGAGACACATGGGCGTGTGGTACTGTTCATTAAAGGAAAATTTGAAAATTTTATGAAAAATTTTATAAGCTTCCGATTAAGTCCCTGTTTGTTTCTATGGGTCCAATAAAGGGACAATAGGATATAATTTTTGGACTGTATAATATTTATTTCTATATTATTTATTATTGAACTGCAATGACTGGTAATACTTCGTAATCTTGTTCTAATGCCTGAAAAGGGTTAGGGAGTGTTATAGATGTAATCTGACATTGTTCTTATTATTGAATTATTGAACATAGCTAAAGACAACATCAAGTTGTCGTAAGAGAAGGGAAAGATGAGAGTCGTAGACGATTGATTGTTGCATGTGAATATGAAATGCGAATTGTGAGTGAGATCTTCTCCATAAAGATTGGATAGATTTAAATTGGTTAAGTTATTATTGTAAAGCAAGATTAATGTTAAGGCAAAAGCAGTAATAAAAATGTAGTGGTAATTTGGAGAATAATGATGTATAAAATGTACAGAACAATCAAGTAAACAATTAGAGCTGTGAAAATAAAGAGCTATGGCAAAGATTAAAAGATCTACTATGTTGATTCAAAAGGCTGGGATTACTAAGATGCTACCCTTATTAACCAATAATGTCTCAACAATATCAATCTTATTCTACTGCTCAGAATAATCCTATAGTGGTCTACTTCTTTTGAGAGCTAAACCTCGAGTTAGCACACTAGGGCACTATATGTCTATAGGCTTTGAGTCTGGTTCCTACTTCTATTCTTCTTCTTCCGTACAAAATGCTACACTATGTATAGAGTTTGCTACAAGTATTTGATCAAACATTCGCTCATATCATTCAATTCCAATCTAACTAACCTAACCTTGTTAGTATTAGATTAATTTCATAAACAAGCTGCACATTCATCTATGTCTAGAGATTATACGCATGCAATTCATAAATACCATTGAATGAAATAGTAAATTAAAACTAATCTAAGCTTTAGCCATTAAAGGAAATAAAGGTTTCATCAAGTAATCCCAACCCTATGAGATTAACTCATAGGCTGGAAAATAATATCCAAATTCAGAATAACATCCAAATTCAGAATAACATTCAACATCATTCTTTCTCGATTTAATTCACAAAGTAGTAAATAAAGAAGTAAAATAAGAACTTCAGGAAAATGGCTATCACTATCCAGCTCACAGCTTCAGGGTTGCAATTTCTAATAATTGCCGAGAGGGATTACCTGCTTCTTTTCCCTTTTGATTCTACCTTGTTCTTAACCATTAACCTCTATTCTCGTCCAATGATCTTTTTTTTTCAATTGTCTCTCTAATCCTACACTCTAAAAAAACCCCTTTTTCTCAGTTTTTATTTTTGGGTTTTATATCTCCTGCTTTAGGGTAGACCCATTATCCCATGATCTTTTTCCTCTTTTTTAGGTTGATTTTTCCAATACATGTACAGTAGGGTTGATAACGGTTAATTGTTGATTGGGTCTCTTCCTGACATTACCATGACATTCGTGTTGGCAAATTGTCCAACCTTTTGCCATGACAAGTCTTTACTAATTTACTTCTTTTCCTTATTCTGCACCTGCCACTTAACAAACAAATCATTCCCGCAAACAATTAGAAGTAACATGTAATAACATTTAAGCACAGTCCAAACCTTTTAATGCAATTTCCTAAAAACACTATTGGAAAATCCTAAAATTGCAACTAAACTTACCTAAGTACAGGCAATGAAACCAAGTCTAAAGGCATGAAATTTAACTATTTTCAAGAGTTATCAGTGACAGATTCGATTTGTACTTTAATTATTCAAGTTCTATATATATAAACTTTTATACATACATGTTTGTGCAAAGCTAACTATTGAGGTAAGCCTATACTTGTCATATGAATTTATTAGTATTTTATGATAAGATGTCGAGAATTGGACTAAATTGAATATAGTATAAATAAGCATGATATAAACTGATAAATGATATATTATGTCAATTGATGATGAAAATGTATAAGATCATGATATGTGAATTGGTTTATAACATGTAATTGGAATATTGGTACCATATTAACTGATCGGGCAGAGTCGGATATAGTTAGCATGCCATAGGATTAAATTGTGTACAAGTTTATACTTTGGTTTATCAAATGATGCACTATGTATGCTAGTATATTTACTTCGATTTATCCAATGATGCACTATATGTGCCAGTATATTTACTTTGGCTTATCCAATAATGTATTGAGGTGTCAGATTGGTGTGTTGGTTAGAAGATCTGTGTATTTGTCTTAAGTCTGAGTCTGGTTAATAGATTTTATAATATATGAACTTGATAAATGAAATTGAATTGAATTGATGATATGAAATGGTATCGAATGTACATATATGTGAAACGCAACTAAAGATAACATGTGAAAGATTATGCGAACTAATTATTATAAGCCATGAGGGCTAATATGAAAATGGAATGAATCAATAGATTCGAGAATGAAATGTGTAATTGGCATGTTATGGAATAAAAGTAAATATACCTTATTCTTAGATAGCATGATATGATATGTTTATATGCAAATGAAAAATGAATTGGTATATAAAGTTGGTATATGAACTAGAGTTTGAATGTGTATGCATAAGTGATATGTTAATTAAATTTTTTGGCATAGATCATAGTATATGAATCATAATACACCAGTTGATGATGTTGGTAGTTAATGGTATAATGAACTAATGTTATGACATGTTAATTAGATTTCATTATTGACTTGAAACATGGAAGTATCGCTCAGCGTACGATTTGTTTATTCCATGTGTAGGTATTAAGAGATCTCGAGGACTCGAAGGGTGATTTAGCATTTGATCTACAACTCTCGACTAGGCAATGTTTGTATAGTTCCATTACATTTTGATTAGGGGTGAGTATTCGATTGAGTCGAGTCGAACCAAGTCAAAAAATTTTGAGTTAGTCGGGTTGACAAATCCTATTTTAGCAACCGAACTCAATTTGAATTTTTTTTCAAATCGAATCGAATCGAATCGAGTCAAAAAATTTCAGGACAAATCGAGTCGAGTTAACGAATCTATTATTTATACTTAATGTTGCCTTTAGATGGACAGATTATTTAACTAGTAGATGAAGTACAAGATTATTTAACTACATGAACAATATAATGGTTTTGCCTTTTAACTTAATTGATAAACATTTATCAAAACGACGTAGTTTTACCTTTTAACTTAATTATTTTGAATTTTAACTTTTAAAAAAGTAAACATTTATCAAAACGACGTAGTTTTGTCTTTTCTTATTCGGATTTTCGGATAACTCGAATTGTGTAATTCATATTCGAGTTAAACCGAAAAACTTAATTTTTTATTCGAGTTGATCCGAATAACTTGATTAACTCAAATAATTCAAACTATTTAATTCAAAATTTAAATTTTTTATCGAGCTTTTCAAATCTAATCAGATTTTGCTCACCCCTAGTTTTGATATATGACATGTACCTACGGTTTGGAGTCAATTTTATAATGTAAATGATCATTTTGAAATCTTGAATTGGTAAATGTTAAATTGAGCTTAACCAAATGAATTGTTTGAGTAATTATATAGATGGTCTAATGTTCAAAATGGTTATGTCATACAAATGGGCATGTATGTGTTGAAATGTAACATATTGACCTTTTGAGGACTTTGAATGATATTGTTGATTGAATATAAGTATATGTAATGGAAGTATGCATATAAATGAAGCATTTGGCACTATATGAACTTGGATAAGTTAACAAGTTTTACAAGCATGTTGTTGTGAACTTATGTTATTAAGTATTATAGAAATAGTGAGTGACGTCACAATAAGAAATCGACAGTAAGTGACGTCGCAACCATTGACCTCCAAAGTCGCAATGTCAATCCAATAGTTTTAATATTTTACAATTTAGTCTACAATCGACCTTGAGTCATCAAAAGAGCTTTCGTAAACTCGTTTAAACCCCATAAATGTTTATGTAACATGTCATGATTACATATGGATCATGATAACATGTATAAATTATTGAATTGTGTGGTATTGAGATCGTAGTTGCTCCAACAACGAATATAGTATCATGTAACTCAGACCTGACGATCGGGTCGGTATAAGGTGTTATAAAACCTCAAATTGAGTTGATGTCACAGGTTAATTGAATACCAACTCGATTAAGAAATTACTAATATACCCTTTTATTAAATGATTATTTTAATTTTTTTTTATCTTTCATATTTTTTTATAGTTTTAAAATAAAAGAACTAAAATTAGCATGTCTGGAGATTGAACCCATATTTAATGGATTTATAAACAAATTCTTTATCACTACACCAATAATATAAATATAAAAAAAAATTCTCACCAAAGTTGTGTGTAGGTAATGTCACCAATTGAGTTGGTGTTACAAATTAACTCAATACTAACTCACAATTGATGATAACATCATGATAAACAATTGTAGTGCATTTAATATTGTTAATCTGATATATTTATGTATTTAAAATTCATTTTGCTCACAATTTAATCTATTTTTTATTTTAATATCATATTTATTTCATGTGTTATTATGATCAATTTGTTACAAACTGTAGGTTTCATTAATTATTTTATATTATTCATACATATGTATTTTAAATTTGTGATTTTTAATAAGAATTCAATTATATTTATATTTGTAAAAATGTAAAAGAAAATTTACCTATAATTAGTGCAGTTGAGATTGATCCATAAAATTAAATCATAACTAATTATTTTCCTCATCTGCTAATTAATTGTAATTTTCTCATAAAAATGTTTCCATTTTAATTATCTATAAAACTAAAACTACAAGCAAGAAAAGGGTAATTTGGGAAATAAAGGCAGAGAAAGCAGGGACAAAGAGGTAACTCAGAGACGCATTTAATTTTTGCTCAGAGGAAGAAGCAACCTTTTTAAGGTGATACTGATGATAATAAATTTATTCTCATTTACTTATTTATATTTATCAAAATTTTGGAACATACCAAAAATTAGAATCCTAAGATTTTGATTTTGAAAAGGATTCTCTGTTTGCTCTAGTCTTTAGGATTAGGTTAAAGTTCTGTTTGACCATCTATTTTTGTTCTCTTTGATTTTCCAATGACACAGTGAGAGAAGAGAACCCGTTTGATCATTTTGGAGAAATGAAGATTTGCCCAGAAACCACCACATGATTTGCTTCTCGTTTTAAGGTTTTGATCTCCATGTTTTCGAAGATGAAGGATCGATCTTGCAAATATGCGATTTGTTCTTAGAAAACTGCCTGCCTACTTTTGTTGGTTTCTCTTGTTTACCAAAGGGTAAGCTTTTTCAATCATCCAAAAATAGGATTTTTTTTTTTTTGGGGAGTGAGGGGGTTTAATGTTCTTGATAGTATATAAAATTTATATATTATTTTACCTTGATTATGGAAATGAAGAAGCTTCCTTGAATCCAACTCTCATTTCAATACACTTTTAATACTTGTGTATTAAATCTCGTGTAGATGGCTTTTTTTATATTTGTGGGAGTTTTTAAGACCTTGCGGAACTCCATGAATATTGATGATCTGAGTTCATTTGATGGTTTCAGTTGAAGAATAAGACAAAAAAAAAAAAGATGTCATCGTCAAACTCACCTTGCGCAGCGTGCAAGTTTCTTCGTAGAAAATGCACCCAAGAATGCGTCTTTGCGCCTTACTTCCCACCTGACAATCCCCAGAAATTCGCCAACGTCCACAAAGTGTTCGGTGCCAGCAATGTCGCCAAGCTTTTGAACGAACTCAACGCATCTCAACGCGAGGATGCTGTCAACTCCTTAGCCTACGAGGCCGAGGCTCGTCTCCGTGACCCCGTCTACGGCTGCGTCGGCCTCATCTCCATCTTGCAACACAAGCTCAAACAAATGCAACACGATCTTAACAACGCCAAGAAAGAACTCGCCACTTACATTGGCCCTCAAGCAATGCTCCCTATCTTACAACCGCATGTTTTTTTGCAACAACATGTTGGGAACGCTTCTTCAGCCGTGATGCAACACAATATGATGCCCATGATGGGGATTCCTACGGCCGCCGCTGCTTCGGCTTCCCATGGGGGACAGTTGGTGATTAGGGAACCACCACAACAGCAGGCTCAGATTTTCGAGGCGCAACAGCAACTGGTGGCGGCGGTGGCGGCAAGGGAACAACAAGAAATGTTCAGGGGATATGAACATCAGCATCAGCATCAACAGGGTCAGCAACAGCATGAGATTGTGAGGTTTAATGGAGGAGGGTTTGAAGGGGGTGGTTCAGTTACTGCAACTGGTTTCAATCAGATAACACCCGGATCTTCCATGTCATCCTCTTTGGCTTTAGGGAGTTTTGATAACCCTTATCAGATTCAAACACAACCACAGCAACAACATGGAAGCCATTCACTTCAACCACACCTTCTGCTCCAAACACAAGAAGGTCAACCCCAAGAACATCCACAATCACAGCAAAATCAACCGCAAATGACGGGAAGCGAGGAGGGTAGGAGTATTGGTCCTTCTTGTTGAATAACAACCCCCCCCCCAAAAAAAAAAAAAAAAAACTCTTTTTGTTTTTTTGTTCTTTGTTTTACTTTTGCAGCTTGAGTGCCTGCCTTTCCGCGTTTTGATGAAACCAAAATTTGATTCAAGGTAAAGTATTTCTAATATAAAAATTAATAGTTTTTTCATGTTTTTTTTTTTTACTGAAAACAAGATAAGTTTTGCATTAATGAAGAAAAGGGTGTTGGATAGTTTTTTGTGCAATGTATGTCGTAAATGGGGGAAATTGAGCTTGAATTACTCTTCTCGACTGTATAAAAAGAAATATATATGTCTGTTTATTCACAGTTGAGAGATAGGTATAATTTGATAAAAGTAGCAGAAGCCTCATATGATGGAATATTGAAAGAAAATTCTCATTTTTCTAAAATTTTATTTACTTTTCTACAAATATTGGATGAAATGATGAGGAAAATTCTGCTACCATGAAAACAGTCAAATGAGTGAACAGTTAGTTGTTAGCTTTTTGGCTTTGATTAAACTTTTTAAAAAAGTAACACTAGATTTTTGTAATAAGCATGCATGCATGAATGAATGAATTAGAGAAATTAAAGGAGGTAGATAGAGAGTTGGTTTTCTGGGAATTTGGTGCTGTTGGTAGATCAATACATTGACCTCTTGTCCTACTCCATTTTCATAAATATATATATGTACATAAAAATTAGAATGCAGTGGTATTTATTAGCAATGTTGCTAAAAGAGTTGTGTTTAGGCTTCATTTATAGAACCGGTGGGTATGAGTTGAGTGGGATTGAAATTTCCAACCCTAATAGGGTACCCATTGGGGTACATCTTGTTGTCTTATAATAAATTATCACAAATACAATAGGAAATGTTTTGATGTAGTTTCTCTATGGCGGGCATGGAGCTTGTATTTTTTGTCTTTATTTGAAAGGAAAGGCCGCATTCGCAATAACAAAATGATGGAGTTCCCTGAGGGGAATTCGCACTAAACCAGGTCTTAGCCTATCTAGTTGATCTTATTGGTAACCTTATTAGCCGGCCTACTAATAACATTGAAAGAACTTAAGAATTAAAAGTTCGAATACAAAATACGGGCAATTGACCATTGTTGCGTTTTCTTCCCACCGCACTCATATTCAGGGGTGGTTATTTTCTCAGCTTTAAGTTATATTAAACAACTTTTTTTTATGATTATTTACAAAAAAAAAAAAACTATAAACATTTAATAGTTCATAATCAAATAAATTAAAAAAATAAAACAAGTAATGCATGAGTAATATCTTAAATTGGTATTAGTATTTTATTTTAGAATGTGTAGATATATATATATATATATTTTAAAAACGAGAGTATTTAAATTAACAGAGATGGAAAGGTATAAAATAGGAGAGAGTACAAGTGCCATAAAATTGACAGGTACAAGTGCGTATAGGTTAGCTTGGGTGTCTATGTTTGTTAGTTTAAGGAAAGGCGATATGCCAATGCCATCTGATGTCAACACAGACAGAAAGGTTTAAAACTGAAATAATAAAGACAAGAGGATCCTGCCTGCCCTTATAGACTTATAGCATGCTAAACCAAGCAGATATGGCCTGAGATGTGAAAGGTCATGTAAGTAGCCTCTTCATTTCAGACTTTACAATTGGGACAAAATGAAAGAATATTTCTTTTTATTAATTTCGGTTACCATTGAAAACAAAAATAAAATAAAATAATAATGACTCTAAATGACGTAGATTTGAATATTTGTAAAAGTTTATATTAGAGGAAACATTTCTGAAGGTTACGGATATATTAATCCAGGGGGGAAAAATCAATTGCTGACATCTAGCAGCGAAAAGTATATGCTCTCCGCCACTCAATCAGTAATCGGTGCATAAAATTACGTAGGCAGCAACCAATTGAAAATTTATGAACCAATGCCATTTTTTTCTCTCTTAATTTTACTGGCAAGTGACAAGCAAATAATCTCCTTCATTACCACCCAAACAAGTATCCCTTTTTCCATCACAAGCCCAGCAAAATTCTCTCTTTCCAGATTAATCAATTTGTGAGGAATAATTTTAACCCAAACACTATGCAGGTGAACTGATCAGAGACAACATAAAACAGGAAAATGTACGTCATCTTCTCATCCACAAAGATCTTAGTCAGAATCGGATGATAAATCGAAATGAGGGTCAACTGTCCTAACCATTTTAGACAATGTCTCACCCATATCTTCCAGTTCATCCTTTCCAAATCCCCAACTTCTAAGCAACTCTGTCCCGGGACATCCTCGCTCAATACCAAATTTATGAAGATTAGCCAATCTGTTCTCCAAAAATGGCATGATAGCACGGCTGGATCGCATTCTAGCAGCCATGGGGATAGAATGAACATCAAGTGACCCTCTTGATGAAGAACCTAAGATTGGGCTTCCCAGCAGCTCACCATGCTGGCCAACAAGATTACCAAAGATTGAAGGGAATGGCAAAGGAATTGGGAGAGGGCAACGAGCCGCTGATAGATGGCAGAACATTGGCCTTGTGGTTGCACATTCATATGCACAATGGATTGCATTCTTAACTTCAGAAACTGATAAGCGATGACCTCCTACAATAATACAAATAATCTCAGTTATCAGAGTTGACAATGCCACATCAGAGTGGGAAATTTTCATATAAAAATCAATATTTCATACACAGACATAACCCTCACCGCCAATGGATGCTTTTATTTTATTATCTATACCAAGAAATGATTTGTCACTAAAATACCTATCCTGCTAAGGTATTAAAAATATTTGCACCTTCTGGCTTCTGCAAGGTTTCCTTACCAACTGTCAAATGTGTAAGCTTAATTCAAGTGGAAAAGCATTTAATGAGCAAGAGTTTTCAAAAAGTTCGTGGTAATGCGCCTAATGCTTCTGAGCATATTAAGGAGACTTTAATAAGAGAATTATTTATAATAAAAATATCTTAATCTGAAAATATGCACAAATCCTAAATGGTACCTGACCCAATTGCTCCATGCACGATCATTGATTCCACAGCCTGCAGATCATCCACATCCTCTGCAACCTCAGGAGTCAATGGCTGCAAATTCCTAAGCAAGGATTGCTTGTCTTGTTTCCCTGTATTTCAGAATTTGGAACAATCAACTCAGTTTTCTTAAGCAATACCTAATTGATTTTACTAAAAAGGAGCAAGTGAAAAGCAATTCATATCATAGGTTGAGAGAGGCATTCACAACATGCCTGACAAACAGGGGCTTGGCATTGCAACATCCAGAATGGCCACCATATTCTGCCTAGATTGTCCAGCTAGCATTTGTACAAAGCCATTAACATCCACAGCACCAGACACATCAGATAAATCTGCGTTAGGACCAAGTGGCTCCATGCGGAATGGGAGACTTGTAGAGTGTAGCGCCGCAGCATACACAGCACTGCAGTGGTAAGGATTCTCATCTTTGATGTTGAGGAAAGTTGAAGTTTTACCTTCAAAATTAGGTGAGCAGAATCTTTAGTCCATATTGGTTAAGATCAGGGCCAGGATAATTTTATTGAAGTGTGTCATGCTATCAGCATAACCAAATTAACAAGTGACATTCGTGTTTGGACAGAATATGATTCAGCTGACAGCTGAACAGTATAGGATATGCTATATGATCAGAAAGAAAACAATATGCACATATGTACTCAGAAAATCCTTGATATATTATGAGGATCAAGGTTCTAAAGGACATCCAATTTGAGACCATGTACGACCATATGAAGCAAATACAAAAATGATAGAAGACAGCCAAAATCATAATTTGACTTACTCCTACTCAATGAGGGCAAACCAACAGGCACAATCATTTTACAGAAAGATGATAATCTTGAGAAAGATACTGCATCATGAAGATCTCTTACAACCGTCTGCTTCCTGCTACTCAGGCTCATATGAGAACTAGGACCCCTAACAGCATATAACAACACTGGAGTGTTCGTATATTCATCAGAAACACTTTCCAGAAAATCAGCAGCTAAAGGGGAGAAACCTCCCGAGTCATCAACAATGAATTGAAAGCCCTGTAGACATCACCAATGATTGACAAAAAAATTAAATCAGCAACATTAAATCTGAATATAAATGATGTTTAAGAGATGCACAAGGTTAAAATGAAAGGGAAATGACGAGGGCTTTCCAAACCATATTATCCTACACATCGTTATGTTAAAACCTCTAGAAAAGTTCATTAACAAGACCTCGTCATCCATATTCAGTTGACAACAAAATGTCTTAAATTTTGTCCTGCAAAAGATTTCTGGAAAGAATCATACCATAGGTCAAAGTTTTACCTGGATATGATCACACTCTTCTACGAAGAAACGAAGCTTATCACATATTTCTTCTCCTTGTAAATTCTCCATGAAGACATCCCGCCCAATTCCATAATTGTCAAATTGTTTAGCATCCATCCACAATCCATTTACTTCGTACAAACTCTGAGGATGATAATGGACTTTTGAGAAGTCTGTCCAAAATTGGACTCCTTCATCTAAACAGTTGACTATATCTGTATCCTGAATTTCGTGTTGAGAATCCTTAGCCTCACCATTGATACCATTTGTCAAAGGAGCATCCTGCTCTTCCTGATACAAACTTTGCAAGAATAAATTCTTCTTTTGTGGTTCAGATGCATGAGTAGAAACATGTCCTGCCCTGCATATTCTTTCAAAGAGGATCAAGTTAGTGCACGTAGAAATCTTATACACTCAAAGCTCACACAAGGACAAAGCACATAGTCCTGAAATTCAGAAGACATACAACTGTGAACTTTATGTAATTCATTACAAGCTTGTGATATAAAGTGCTGCAATAAAACAGGAGCCGCTTCAGACTCATTACAACATATTTGTAAGAGTTCTAAGACTTAAAGTCTTAATCATAAGCATTTCTCATAAGTAGTGAGTAATCGAAATCAGATGCAGCTCTTTTTATGATTAAAAGAGAACACTACTTATATTAGTAAAAATGAGGTTGAAACAACATTATGTTTGTTACATTGCAAGGAAAGCATTCTTCATAGAGAAAAACAGTAAATATTTTACTTAGAACAAGAATCGTCGATAAAAAACCAGCTTGTGCCAGATATTGAACTCTGACACTCAACCATCTACATGTCACTGAAAAAGGCAAAAGCAACATACTTATTACAGTTACTCTTGTATGCCATTTTTTTTAAGGGGTAATGCACAAAGGCCAACAGAAAACAAAATAAAAATGTACACCAAAAACACCAACGCAATTAGTTGAGAAGGAAGCTCTCACCAAGTAACAACTTCAGATGGTTTGTTAGAACCCTCGCTATACAACGTCCCCTTTGAACTCACTGATCCAAGGGATCCTACGATGTATTATAAAGCTCCCATCAGTAGAATATAAATTAAGGATATACAAATCGACATCACTGTTCATGCAATCTAGTTGAAAGAAAAGGAACCAGATATAGGATAGAAAAATCAACTTTGCAAGTTAAAAACTAAGCACCTTGGAAGTCGATAGAGAGAAGACGAGGAGTATAAGTAGTAGTTCCCTGCATATATACAGCATCATAAATAACTATAACTCTAGAAATAGCAACAACCAATTAACTACTCCAAAGCATTCTAAAACTAAATTCATATAAGCCTTGCAATAATAAAACAAATTTTAAGATAAATATGGTGAATCATTTACGGTATGAAAATAAATTTGTCTTAGGCAATAATAATATCAGAAGCAATTGGTCAAAGTTGCACCTGATGCGTTTCACCCGTACGGTAGATAACATCCATGTTTAGACTCTGAGTTTTGAAGACTGGATCACCATAAGGATCCGCGGCTAAGCCAAGCATTTCATCCTTCATTTTTAGTTAAGGAAATAAAAAAGAAAAAAGCAATTCAACAAGCTGAAAAAGAAATATAATCAAATTAAAAGAAAGGAAATAAGTAAAGATAAACTGAACCTGGAAGTTCCAGAAGTGAGAACCGATGAAGTTAGCGAAACTTCCAACTTGGACAGTAACAATTTCTCTCATGATTATTTATTTACCTAAAAGAATAATATTTTTATGTCGAGTGGGTACCTTAATTTGCTAGAAAGTATTTTCAGAGATAAACAATTCGAATTAGAAAGAGGAGGGAATTTTAGATGCTTACCAGCGATCTAGGGTTTGCAGCAATGGAGAGAAAGAAAGAACGAGCTCGCTCGGAACACGTTTCGCGCCGTTTCAATAGTGCGGGCGTTTTAAGATACCAGCGAATTCTTATTCTAATTTCTAAAGCCTTATTTATTTACTTTTGGGTTAATGACAAAAAATCCTCTTCACTTTAACAAAATTTTTAATGTGGTATTTTTATTTTCAAAATGTCCAATGTGATACCTGAATTTAATTTCTATCTACAAATCTAGTATGTCTTTCTAACTGTCAATTACTGACAAGAGTTGCCATTAGACCTATCCATCCAAAGGCTTACTCGAAAAGTGAGAGGGTTTTGCTAAAAATATAGGCCCAAAAAATGGGTTTGGATAAAAAAAAATATGGCACATTTAGAAAACAGGCAGGGCCTTACGTAAGGCTTTTTTGGCCTGGGCCCAGCCCAGCCCGAATATACAAAAAAATTGTTATTTTTTTTACTGCTCTTGCTTTTTTTCTTTTTTTGCTATTTTCTTTTTTTTTCACTATTTTGCTACCATTTCACTGCTATGTTGCTACTATTTTGTTGTTATTGTTTGGATAATGTATAACTTTTGTTTTATTGCTAATTTTGTTACTATTTTAAAGGCATGTGCTTGTTAAGTTTCACCTATCTTATTGTTATTTTAAGTGTACATATTGTTTTTTAATTTATTTTTAATTTGTTGGGAAACATTTATTTTAATGTTTTTAGTATTTTTGATGTATTATAATTTTTAAAAAATTATATAAAAATAATATAAAAAATTAATATGGGTGGGTCGAGCTCGAGTTTCAACATTTTTATCCGGGCTAAACTTGGACAAAATTTTAAGCTTTTTTTCGAGCCAGGCCTAGCAAACGGGCCTAAAATTTTGGTTGGGTCTGGCCCGGTCTGACCCATGGACACCTCTAGTTGCAATGTGGATTAATTATATATTGCCACATGGTATTTTTTCAAATAAAATAAACTATTAAAGTTAAGGGACTCTAAATCAATTAAACCATTTTCTTAAAAGTAAAAATCATTGTTTTCCCTTTACCCTAAAAAAACATTCTCAACTTTCTCTCATTCAAAAGAAAACCCAGTAACTACAAATTTTATGTAAGTTCAATTGTCTTTAATCTTACTTGATAAGTTCATACAGTACAGTTATGTATATTTATGTAATGTTTATGGTTGAACTATGAAATTATAATATTTGAATGTTTTTTAATTTGTTTACAAATTGGTACAAGATGTGGGAAAAAAGGACTTAATTGTAAAGATTTGTTTTGATATGTGTAGTGAGCCCAGATGAACATAGGATAGGATACAATTAGCATGCCAATAGGGTTATCCTCGCACTATACGATATTTGTATGATATGTGATATAGATGTACAGGATATTCATTGATTGTACCGGAATTTAACATTTGTTACGAATTACCGAGTTTATCTCTACGGAGATTCAGGTGTGTTTTTGGAGGGATATGTAGCCTACGGGCTTGGCACTCAATGCCTAGGTGTGCATATGGGTGAGATAGCTTATTTGAGCAATCAGGTGTGTTTTGGGTGGTTACTCGCGTATCCGTATTTGTTTATTATAGTTCATGAGGCTAAATGGTTAAAGTTAAAATAAACTAATTTATTTGATATTGTATATTGTGATTGGAATTGGAATTGGAATTGGTTATTTGAAATTGGAATGATGTAAATGTTGTTTTTGATAAAAGGTTATGATGGAATAGTATTGATTTGGATTGAATTGTATAAATAGAAAATGTCATATGACTGAAATTATGATATGTATGTTCTGAATTGATATGTTATATGATGATTGAATAATGTAACTGAAGTATATAAATATTTGATGATATTGATTAAATGAAATTGAATTGAGTTGAATGGCACTATATAAATTGAATTGCTTTGAGACTTGCTTATGATGATCTCACATTATTGTTGTTAAATGAGGAAACAGGAAAGTCGTATAGTAGCTAATTTGTTATATTAATAGTAATTGAGGCGAGTTTACTATTTTAGTTCCTAAGAATTTACTAAGCATTCATAATGCTTACACTATTTCATTTTTCTGTGTTTGTAGTTGGCATTTTTGCTGAACGTGACTGTCGGACCACTCCAAAGCTCACACTATCCAGCTTCAAACTCGGTAGACTTTTGGATTGTGCTTGAACCGGTTATGTGATATGTGTCTAGGTTTAAATGTGATTAAGTTTTTATTTTGGATAATGATGAAATGATCTATGTTTATAATGTTTGTTTTAAATCTTTACATGATATGAGTAAAATACTTGAATTATATGTGTATGTTCTTAGTGTGTTCATGAGTTTGAGTAAAGAGTGATGTTGGGTTTGAATGCTTTTATATGAGGTTTAATGTGTGCATAATGGCATTGGGGTTAGATGGTTTTGATACTAAGAGGTGATAGTAACATAAGTTTAAGTACATGTTTGAATGGCATGGAATGGTATCAACTTATTTGAGTGACAAGTAATGCCCTTATGACTATGCTATGTGTTGGTGCCATTTGAGGCATATTGGTATAATGCTTGAATGTGTTTAGAATGTGATAAATTGGTATGTTTTCTATTAAGTTTATGTAGGTTTTGAGTTGGTTTAAATGTGCATTGGGTCATCAAATAGGCTATTGATTTAGTTGGGTATGAAGTAGGTATTAATGACATATTTTGCACAATACGGCCTGTCCACACAGTTGTGTGTCTACTGGTTAATAGGAAGAATTAGAAGCACACGATTCCCAATTGCCATACGGGTTGGCCACACGCCCGTGTAAGTGCTATAGATTTGGGTCATTTAGATTTCACATGGTCACAATATGTTACACGACCATGTGACTTTTGAAGCAATTTTTGCAATTTGATCCACACAGCTTCAGAGAGTTACATGGCCGTGTGGCCCCTGTTTTACATGAGTGCCTTTGTCTTTTGAAACTATTGCAATTTGATTCCTGCTTATTCCCGAGTAAATTTTTGAGCTTTCATAAGCTTGATTTAAACCCGGTTTTGTTTGTGAAGCATGATATATGTAATAATTACATGTTTATTCAAATTTTTGAATTTAGATTTGTATGTAATTGTTCCGTTGACTGTCGTAACATCCTATAACTCAGGTTTGGCGACTGAATCGGGTGAGGGGTGTTACATGCATGAACCTATTTAATTCTATTTTTAAATGCTCCTTAAGTTTTACATTTGATTCAATTTAGTCTTTGAAACCGAAATAACAATATCTTCCACTTTTGAGCTTCGCTTTGAAAAACTATCTCAATCACATCCCTTAGGGACCTTGTAACACCCTTAACCCGTATCCGTCACTGGAACAGGGTTACGGAGCATTACCAAAATTTATAGAACAAATACAGTCATTTCATATTATTTAATATTCATGTCAGAAATTATTCATAAAGTCCCTTATATGAGCCCTTGAAACTCAAAACATATATTAGAAACAAGTCGGGACTAAATTGGGTACTCGAAAAAACTTTTGCAAAATTTTTAAAATTTAAGCAAGGTGTAAGGGACACACACCCATGTGGTTAGGCCGTGTAGGCTTTCAAAATAGAGCACACGGCTGTGTCCCAGCCTGTGTTCGTACCCATGTAACTCTCTAACTTGGGTCACACGGCTAAGTCACACGCCCTTGTGCCAGGTCGTGTGAAAATTCCTAAGCATTCTATTTTGCAATTTAAAGGATGCAGGGGACATACGACCAATTCACACGCCTGTGGGCTAGGCCGTGTGTCACACACGGCTGAGACACACACCCCTGTCTCTACCCTTGTGGACGAAATAAGGCTATTTTCAAGCCATATTTCTCGCCCAAATTTGCCTTCCACCTACATTAACACATTAACACATTCACAAGCCAATACAAGACATTTAAACCAAGCAAATTCAAGTCTTATACATTATATAATACCTCATGTAATAGGCCCAATTTGCCCGAGCCTATAATAAACTAGAAAGCCAAAAAAATAAAAAATATCAAACAAAAATAAAAATAAACCAATTTTCATTTACAAAACCCCGGGTCCATAAAGGAACCCAAAACCAAAAATAAAACAAACAAAAATAAAAAAAACCAAAAAACCCCAAAACAATAAAAGTCCATTAGTCTAAATTAAATGGCCCAAAATTTATATCCAAAACTCGAGACCCAAAAGAGACCCAAAGAAGCTCAGCAGCCGGAGAACACCAGAAGCTTCTGGAATATGCTGGAGTAGCGCTAGAAGGTCGAGCTCCCACGAGTGGTTTCCCACGCACGGCTTCCACATCACCAAGGCCTCCTTCTCCGTACAGCCACACCTGCAATAGAATACACGAGAAGAGGAAGCTAATAGAATACAACCAAATGACAGAAGGAACATATATATTTTTTTATTCTCTGTAAATCCAACTATAAAAAGCCATTGATGTAATCTGATTCTGGACGCATACTGAAATATGCACACTAAATATCAGAAAAAGAGCATTTCGAAAGCAAATTTTTAAGGTGATTTTTTACTTCCTAGCCGCTTTATTTTTCTCTTGAATCATCACATTTTCTTTTTCAAATTACTCGCTGTTGTTTTTAAAAATAAAAGAGCAAGAGAAATACCTTGCGAATCTGCCATTGATTCCTCTTTGCTTCATTGAAATCGAAGGTGGAGGAGGAATCTCGGGGCTGTAAATCATTTTTGAGAGGCGAACGCGCCTGTTGTTGGCTGCGATGGAGTCAAGGCCAAGGGATTTGGCTTAGGTCGGCTGAAGGAAGGGGAAACTAGGGTTAGTGCGGCTGAATGGCCTGATTTTAGCCCTTATAAGGGACTGAATACGGTGCCGTTTTGAGTTTGTTTCAATGGCTCCAAAACGGTGTCGTATAAGAGCCTACCCGACACGATCAGATCCATTACCCCTAGGATCCGCGTGTTCTTGTGGGGAGGGGATAATTTCGCAATCAATCCTTCTTTTTTTACACAGGCATTCAATTGCCCCTTATTTCTTTCACTTTGTTTTTAAATTTGGTTCTGTGATTTGTGCATATCTACAATATGGTCCACACCTCAACGCAACGTTTTGGGACCTGGATTATTTCCAATTTTAGTCCCCGTACATTTGCGCGCATTGCACATTGATCCTATTTTCGATTATTTTATTTATAAATTATCCTTTTTGTTTTAATTTTATTTTAATTAAGTTTTTTTGTCATCATTTTTTTCATTGCACATTCATTTTCTTTTTAATGATTACTTGCTTTTGTATTTTGAGTTGCTTTGATAATTAAATTTTGTTTTTAAGTCATTATTGTAATTTTTTTTCTTTTTCTTTTTATCATATCATTTTAACATTTTGTATACTATTTCATATATATAATTTGTAATAAAGTTCATGTTAGTCTATGTATACTATTAATTTTATGTTATTTTATAATTTCTTTTGAATCTATTCACATATTTTAATATATATTTGGTACATATATTTGATCTATATACATTATTAAATCCATGTTATTTTAAACATATAATTTTAAAAAAAAAACCTATTTGTATACATTATTATGTTGTTAAAATTTATTACATATATAGCTTATGATAAAGTTAATCTAATCTTATAATTCATAGTTTAATTCCATGTTATTAATCTTATAATTCATATTTTAATTCCATGTTAATTTTGCATATAATTGTTTCTAAAATTTATTCACATGTACATATATTTAGTTTCATATTTTATACCCATGCTATCCTTTCATATTTTATGTATTTTTTTAAATTATCTTTATTGTATAGATATTGTCAATTTTAAATAATTGTTTTATTTCTAAATATTTGGGCACCTTATTTGATTCAAATGTTTTTGCAACATCTATTTTAAAAATTATATATTTATATTCTTAGTTTTTCTTTTAAAAATTATTTCAAGTTCTAGCATGTTTCATTTGCTCATCAATCCCTCATTTTTAGAAATTGTTTTTCTATTATATTAGTTTTATGACTTAGTACCTCATGTGTTAATTGTATTTTATATTATTTCATATATAGTTGTTACACCATATTTATTTGTTTTTATGTATTACTAAATCAACTGTTGCTCACCCATGCATGTGAATTTGGTTATATTTTGGATTAATTATATTTAATTATTTGATTTGTTATTTAGTTAAATAAGGTTATGTTATCTTCGTTCACTAAATATTGTATTTTATGCATGTATATTATCCCATGTTAATTATTTTTCTTTTGGTTTACAAAATATTGCTTTATGGTTCCCAACTCTTTAAAATCAATTATTCCATTTTATTTCAAATAAAATCAATGCATTTTGTGAAAATTTACAATCATTTATTTAAATTTTTGTTAAAAACAAGGCAATGTTCAATATTTAGAAATTCGAGAAATCGTGCTCTACCGTGCTGGGTTTCAATTTTTTGTTGGACTAAATATCTGGATATCCTTTTATAATTTTTAACCTAAGAGATTTTGGAAGTCAAGAAAATCAATCGTATTTTCAAAGGTATGAAGAACCGTGTCCAATCGTGCTAGATGTGATGCTATATACCTTTGAAACGAGAGAATTTTGACGACCGACTTGAGCCACTCAAATGTTTTAAAAGGAATCATATTTCAAAAAAAAATTCCTAAAATCTTAGACATAAGGACAACACTTAATCAATCTGGTACCAATTTTTGGGCGTACTGAGGGTGCTAACCCTTCCTTATACATAACCGGCTCCCGAACCCATTTTTAAATTTACGTAGACCAAAATTGATTCAAATGGAATAAAATGTTTTATTAGGTGATCCAATCACACCTAAACAAAAAGATTGGTGGCGACTCTACACTTTATTTTAAAAGTCGATCCCCATTTTTTTCAAAATAAAAAAAATGGTTTCGACACCTCAAATAACCAAGTATACAAACTTACTTACTTACCTATTTAATCAAATTTTCATATGCATAATCCATTCTCACTTTTACTTCAATCATTTTACCATACACATTAACTAGATAAAGATACTCATAAGTACATCAAAATATATCAATCACCAGCCATTTCAAATGGCTAGTTACAACCGAACATGTATGTGCCAACGTTGGCTAATTAACCTATACATGCCATTATAACCAAATTTCATTTACTAAATATACTGAGTTGAGCTGATGGATAGTGTGATGATATCTTTGCCAAGCTTCCAACCCAACGAGCTTCCAAATTACTATAGAATAGTGGAAAATAAAACAAAATAAGCATTTAATGCTTAAGCCAATTTGGTCATTTGCCTAAACACATATCCTCATCAAGCATGTTAGTCATGTAATTTACATAAATACCAAGAAACATGAATAAGTTCATCAATATTCAATTTCCACATACTTGTATTTATCACTTCAATTGTTCATGAACATGTACATATCATATCTTTGTATTTCAAGTATTTCTCATAGTAATTCATCTTGAACTCATATAATCTCATATCGGAACTTTACCTATTGAATCATTTAAAATATCGATGGATACAAATGTGGTACACGTGAAGTGTACGAATTTGAAATTCGTCAATTCATATTGGGAGGGTGCTTATTAGAGCACATAATCGAGAAGCCCTCTCTCGAGCCATATAACAAGAAGCTCATGTGAGCTATGTAATGGGAAGCTTATCCGGGTTGTATAACGGGAAGCTCATAAGAGCCATAATCGGGAAGCTCATGCTAGCCAATAAGGGGTAGCTCCTAAGAGCCATTAACGGGAAGCTCCGAATAGCCATATAGCAGGAAGTTCAAGCGAGTCATATCGGGAAGCTCTGGAGAGCCATTAATCAGGAAGCTCACAAAGAGCCTTTAATCAGGACGCTCATAAGAGTTGTGGTGTGCTTACAACACATGCAGAATCACAACCAATCGGGATGCTCCAAAGAGCTATTAACGGAAAGCTCCCAAGAACCATATAACGGGAAGCTCGAGAGGGCCATAATCGGGATGCTCATGAGAGTTAATAACGGGATGATATTTCAAGCTATGGTGTGTCCACAACACATGCAAGACCACAACCAATTCGGGAACCTTGGATCCATCGAATTTTATTTATTCAAACGGGATTTAATACTTGTCAGACATTTTCGTATATGTGACTGAATCTCATACATGTCAATAATACAATCACATACACAACATTCAATTCAAACATATAATTATAAAATTTAGTTTCACGAACTTACCTCGATAATGTTCGTGTTCGTAGATTATTATTCCGATACTTTTTATTTTCCTCGATCCAATTTCGAACTAGGTCTATCCGGATCTATATGAGTAAATTAACTCAATTTACTAAAATTCACATTCAACTCAATCCAATTCACATCTTAGGAAAAAATACTATTTTGCCCCTGTATTTTTATTTAATTACGATTTCATCCCTAGGCTCGGAAAATGAAATTAATGAAATTTAATCCTTATTCCAAACCTAACCAATTTTTACATGTAACATTTACAACCCAAGTAAGTCATAAAATTTAGAATTTTTCCATAAATTTTTTATCTTTACAATTTAGTCCATAAATCACAATTTCATCAAAATTCACTTTACAAAAGTTGTTTATCTATTAACAACCTTTCATTTTCTACTATAAATTTCATAATTCATGCATATTCATCCATGGGAAAACTGTAATACTTTGATAACTTTACAAATTAATCCCTGAGATATCTAGGTTAAGCTATTACGATCTCGGAAATATAAAAATTACTAAAAACGGGACAATAATCCATACCTAATTGAGCCAAAACAACTTGCTTGAACTCAACACCCAAAAACTAGGGTTTCCATGTCTTTGAATTGGGAAAGATGATATAAAATGATGATATTAGATATTTATTTTATTTATCATCTTTTATTTATTTACTTTCCAATTTAGTCCTTTTTTTTTCTTAAATTTTCATGGATGAATCATCATACTTATCTAGTAACCCCTCTTAATGGTCTATTTTCCATATAAGGGCCTCAAATTTTGAATTCCATAGCTATTTAATACTTATAGCTACTAGAACTCAACTTTTGCATTTTATGCAATTTGGTCATTTATCAAATTAGACATGAAATCAGTAAAATTTTCTTAACAAAATTTTTATACGACATTCCTATCATAATGCAGACCATGCAATTATAATAAAATAATTTTCCTTGCGGACTCAGATTTGTGGTTCCGAAACCACTGTTTCGATTTCACTAAAAACTGGTTGTTATAGACCTTCTAATATCTATTATTACATAAATTTCACATAAATTTCATAATTTATTCACTTTAGTCGTTTTGTACAAAAACTAACAATTAATCATTATAATTTAGTCATTTTTCATATTTAAGCTTAAAATCTATCAATTTAACACCAAAATCTTTAAGAAATCAACAATGACAACTTTCAAAAACTTCAACAGTTTTACAAATTGATACATGGGCTAGCTAAATCAAGCTCCCATGACTTCAAAAACATAAAAATTACAAGAAAATGACTTAATTACAATACCTAATTAGTTTCTGAAAGTTGAAACCCTTGAAGCTTCATATTTCTTTCATGGTGGGTGGTTTGAAGGATGAAGAAGAAGAGAATTCTCTCTTTCTTTCTACCGAAAATGGCTTTTATACCATAATTAATAATTTGTTTTATTTTAATTAATCTTAATTTTTAACTTGGTAATCACATTTTAATATTCTAATCCACCAACATCCACTAAAATATATTAGAAACTGGTTTAGTTACTATTTTGGACCTTTGGCTAATTGTAAATTAAGTCCTTAAGTCTTTGGCCAATTAAAAACTTATAGCGATAAAACTTTTACAATTTAGTCTCTACACCTTAATTAAGCAATTAATAAGCAAAATTGAAGGACTAAACTTTGATAAAATTTTATACCAACACCATAAATATTTATATTTAATATTTACAGACTCGATTTACGGAAATGAGGTTCCAAAATCACAGGTGCAACTCGAGGCAAAGAAAGGCATATGTCGAAATTGAGCTTATCTGTTGTTGAAACCACAAAATAAAAATTTGAAGAACCCAAAAATTTGGAATTTTTGGGAAAGTTTTGAGGTTGCTTTTGAAAAATCAAGTTGCGTAAGAAGTAAGGAGACTTTGGGCTATCTGTCAGAGATTTCTGTCATCTGACAACAAACTATAACAGTAAACAAAAAATTTAATCAAGTTTTATAAAAACAAAATAAAAGAGGAAGAGAAAAGATACAAATGAGTTTTTTTTTAAATTTAAGTTAAAAGTGTAAAACTAATTAATTAATTTTTTTAATATATGTATTTTATTTATGTTTATTTAATAATTTTGCTTTGAAAAAAAGAAAATTAAATGTAGGTCCCTCTTTCATGCTCATTGAACTTTTTCCTCTTATCATACTAACACGTGACACTCCTTAAATAGTCCACATGACAATTTTTGTAAGTACTTAACACTGTTAGAGGAAGGTACTAAATTGGTGGACAGAAATTAAGTTCAAATTATATTAAACATTTTAAGAGTAAAGATACACGTGTTAAAACTTTTTTTGTTATTCATTATCACTTTATTTTAAATAATGTTAATAATTTTCATTTTCCCTTAAATATGAAACCACGAAGTTTGGCAACTGACATCCTTCACCTAAGAGAAAGGGCAATGGTTATTGAAGTGGATAATGGTAGCTAAGAGAGGATACAAACAGGAACCTACCTGCCTTAAGGAATTGTTCCCAATAGCTGATTATTTTTTCATGTTCACAGTATTATATGCATTAAGAATTTAGTTAAAATTCAAACATTATAAAATTATATCAACTTTTTTTTAATAATTCAGTGATTAAATTATATTTTTTTTAATTGAAGAGTAAAAATAAAAACTTTACCTATAATTTAATAACTAATGGTGTAATTTATCTTAAAATTTAAAATAGGATGAAATGGTGTTAGGTAAAAGGGAGGGAAGGTTTTATGTAGAAAGTGAAAGGGAAGGGAGTGAGATTTGAAGCCTAGGAATATGAGAGAAAAAGCTAGAGATGACAACGAAATGATATAGGACGATTTTTTTCTCACCCTGGCCTGACTCTATATAATGGAGCCATACGTTG
This sequence comes from Gossypium longicalyx, assembly GCA_025698465.1. Taxonomy (NCBI): domain Eukaryota; kingdom Viridiplantae; phylum Streptophyta; class Magnoliopsida; order Malvales; family Malvaceae; genus Gossypium; species Gossypium longicalyx. The sequence continues at coordinate 26,640,877 of CM047005.1, read as the reverse complement.
AAATCGACCCAATCTCGACTAAAATATAAATGGTATACCCCGATTCAATATGACATGATTTTCAAATTATATATATTATTAAATAAGTAATGATATAACTCAATAAACATTAATTTTTAAAAGTTTAAAAAATTACATTCAATCTACCATTAAGTGGTTTAATCTACTATTAAGTAGTTGGATGTAATGGTAAGTCACATTGTACTTTCAACTGGAGGACTTCAGTTCAAACTTTGAATATGACATTATTGAAAAGGCCAATCACAAACCCTCAACATTGTAAAATGGGCATAAAGAATATAAAAAAAAGTTGCACTAAGTCTTCTTCTCTCATTCTCTATTTTGACAGCCTCGTCTATTGTTATTTGATTGATATTGTTGGAATAAAATTTTATGGTTTCAATTTGATTTGATTTGCTTGGGTTAGACTTTTGTTTTTTTTTTTTAAATTAGGTTTAGGGTGAGTCGAGCCGGGTGAAATTAGGAAAATTAGTCAGGTTAGGGTTGGGTTTGAGGTAAATCCACCTCTTCCCAAGATATTTACAAAATTGCTCTTAATATATATATATATATATTAAGTTTTTGTTTTCAATAAATAAATATTTTAAAATAAAAAATAAAAAATTTAAAAAATGTAATCTTATTTGCTTCAAAATAAAAATAAAAATAAAACAATTAAAGTAAATTAAGGTCGGGTAGGATTTGATCGGGTCTTCTATTAAATTTCTAGTTAAAGTTGAGGACAAATTTTTTTACTGAGAGTCAAGGTAGAGGCGTGGTTGAAACGATTTAATTAAATTTTGAATTTGAAGTTTAAAATATTTAGTTATTTTTAAAAAAAAAATCAATATTACTTAGATGCATCATATTATCCAAATTAAAATGAAATACAAACAAAAAAATTTACTCAAGAAATACTTTAATCCTCATGCAAAATTGTAACTCAAATCACCTAAACTTATCCAAATTTTTATATAGAAAGATCATTGCTTTTAATAAAATTAATTTTCAAAAAACATTTCCATCCAAACCCTCAAATAATAAATTTTCAAAGAGTGAGCAAATGTAATGGTCGTACATAATGATAATTCTCTTGCTGATATTAATATATGAATTAATTTGAGCTCCAAATCTAAAATTATTCGTATTTTTATTATTTATTTGATGCTCTAAACAAAATGAATTTAACAGTTTATTTCCCTATTTAAATTTGAAGCAAGTTAATCTTATAAAACTTGAGCTCTAAACAAATTGAATTTGACAGTTTATTTTCCTGTTGGAACTTTGAAACAAGTTATAAAAACTTCAGCTGTAGCTACTGATCGGTTGTATGTTTGTCAACCAAACAACTCTGTACCTTAAATTAATAAAACGCAAGGCCTCAACTAATAAAACAATTAATGGAATCCCTTGTTTCTCTTACAATTACAAAAACCCCGCTCTGGTCTGATCTGGTCAGCTCAACTCTTGAGAAAATGAGCAGCCAAGAGTTTTGTAACTGTGAACCCATGGAAGGTTTCAACCTCGAACAGCTCTTTCAGCTTCTCGTCACATATTACTTTCCTCTTGTCAGCTGGATCCTTCATTAAACCAATGCTATGTTTAGAATATAAATTTTCTTGTTATTTTACAAACCTAGTATTTTAATGCAGTTATGAATGATGACTTGAACATTGCCACTCACTACTGTGGTATATAAATATTGCTATATTATTTTGCAGGGTGGGCAAATGTTATACCTGGAGGTTATTTTCTTTTATGTAATCCCACATTCTCTTGATCACGACAGCCCGTGTAAGCTCATTTTCTCCAGTACCAAGAAATTTTACCAGAGCATCTGAAAGTTGAAGAGGAGCAAGAAATCCCTTCTGTCGCTTTTCCTTTCCTTTTGCTTCATCTGGATCTGAAACGACCAAAATGGACAGCAACAGAAACAGTAAGAACCAATAATTTTGAAAATAGTGAGATACGTGCATGCACAAGAATGAAATAAAGGTTACAGGGATCATCTCATTGCAGGGTTAAGGATTAGACAAAACATGTAATAATAACTGGTGGAAACCTGATTCGAAACGTGTTTAAGACACAGATAAAGAAATACGTGAACAAAAAGGGCATAAAGAGCAACATTCTGACTGTATCTAAATGGATGCGGCAAAGCCTGAATTAGCTGCAAAACAGTATCTCTGGCAACATCACTTAAAGAGAGTATTCTTTCGAGAAACAACAGTAAAAAGACCTTTTTATGAACTGTGCAATAGTGGGGAGCAAATGTTCAGGTGAAAGGTATTGCTAATGGTACAATGGTAGACAAGATGCGAGCATAAGGCATTCTAACTCCTCGTATCAATGCAAAACAAGTCCTGCATAGAGGACATTAATTTAGTCATTTACTATCCATACCTTCTTCTCTCTCATGCTTTCTTGGCTTTTCCTTCTCCGTTGACTTGACTGGAACAACAATAACATGAAAGCCGATATAGGTAAATTTAGCACATATATTAGATAATAGGTAGGTTCAAGTTATAGCAGCATATTGCACAAGAAACAAAACTATTTTTCCTCAATTTAATTAAGAAAAAGCAAATCCTGAGGTGCAAGGTATTGCTAATAGTACAATGGTAAACAAGCTGTGAGCGTGAGACATACTCCTCACATATCAAATTATCAATGCAAAATAAGTTCTTGAGTAGACCTTAATTTAGTCATTTCCTATCCATACCTTCTTCTCTCTCATGCTTTCTTGGTTTTTCCCTCTCCATTGACTTGACTGAAACAAATTCAGCACATCATATTAGATAAAAGATAGGTTTGAGTTACAAGACATTTGCAGCATATGGCTCAAGAAACAAAAGTATTCTTCCTTTATTTACTTATTCAAGGCCCCGGTTTCCTGAGAAAGAGAGAGAGTGACATTAAAAATTTACAATTAATAATTGTTTTTTCTGATTTCCAATACAATTCCCAGTTACTAGCCAATTCTGTAGGAGTCAGCAGTTTTTACTTACAAGTTTCAAAAGAAGTATAGTTTGAGCCCAAAATCTAATATAACTGACATTATCTAAAATAGTTTAACAAAAGCAAAATGGTAGAAGGGACAGATAGGTTATTTACCTTCGTCTGAATCCAAGGGCAAGATGTGCTTTGACAGGGCTTTGTTCATTTGAAACATGTCAATGGATTCAACACCAAAAAGTGCATGCAATGGCTCGTCACAAATTATATTTTTCTTGTTAACTGGGTCTTGCAAATTTTTCTCTCTAATATAAACCCACATTTGCTTGACTACCTAGCACCATTATAAAACAGAAAGTTTAGGACAAAGCAGCTCGACTTAATCATGAAATTAACAAAGAAGAAAATGAAAAGGAATTTCAAGATATTTTTAAGTTACCTCAGTCCTCGCCATTTCAGGGACTCCTAAAAGTTCCTGAAGTTGTGGGGAAAGTCTGCTTACTTTGTTAAAACCACCTCCTCTTCTCTTACCTTCACTATTGACTCCTTTTGACCTATATTATAGAATGAAACAACAATAAATTCATAAACTAACAACTATTGATGGCAATTGCAATCACTAATTAAGTGCCCTACTAAACTCCAAAGCTTGCAAGACAGCGTAAAACAGAAAGTCTTAGTGTAGGTATATTCTATGGATGCTCTAAGCAAAATCTGAGAGAGACTCTACGCTGCTGGTGCAATATCAACAATTCACGCAAAACTCACATTAAAATATGCTCACCGTTCCACATGAAATGAAAATGTTTAAGCTTTATCAAAAGCCACTCATTGAGTCCTGCCACTCGAGTGGTAGAGCAGCAATTGTCGTTAGCTAATATTACAAAACAATATATTATTGGTTCAAAAGTGAAGCAAGAAGTCTGTCCAACATGTAAGACTTAATGCAACTTAGATAAGAAATCATTGAAAGCAACCTGGAAGACATCCTTAGGAAAAACTAGTCTTATCCTGTTAGAAAGTAGAATATGGAGTCAGCATTTATTACAAGTTCAAGTTCACCTATTTCCTTCTTCCCAGCCCCAAAACATCAAAGAATGAGAACATGAAAATTTAGATTGTCAAGAATCTTCAAGAGTCTTATTAAACAGATTAAGTCACGAAAAAGAACAAAGGAACAAACATACTGCAACTTATTGGCATAATATTTGTATAACATAACCTGAGCTTAAACACCCATACCACTAAGCAGAAAGGGACCCATGTTTCTTGTTCTAGAGGCCAAATTTAAACCACAATGAGAGAACATATAGTAGCTTGCAGTTGTTTTAAAGCATTGCAGTCAACACAAAACAACTTTCTTCTTTAAAATTTATGTAGCAGCACCACAAATTGAAAGGGATTGTTTCCAGGTGAAGAGCAAATATCTTACTATAACTTACAAGACAAAGGGGGACAAGAGGAAAAAAATGTTTCCATAAGATCAATTGCGTCAAAGGACAAATAAGAACACATGAACTTGGAAATCAAATTGCCTGGTGAGACCATATTTAAAGCATTTTCAAACAATTTCATTGTTAAGCAATTCATTACAGTTGGTCAAAGCTCCAAAACTTTTTTTTGAGAGTTTAGAAGTACAAATAGAGTACATATCAAGTACAACAAATACATACCGAGCAACTATAAAGTAGAATTAAATCAACACAAAGCACAAACGGAAAAGATCTAGTATATAACCAGACAAAACCCACACATGGCAACTGTGCATGGTGGGACTGGAGACTCAAACTTAGGTACTCAAGGACCCAACACCTCAGCCTTTGCCAACAAGGCCTCATTGGCAAAATATATTTGCTTAAGCTTTTTCCAAATCAAATTTGGGGAAATTTTAAGAAATGTCTCCTTCACTTTTTTGAGACATAAAAAGGAAAAGAAAAAGAAATCGCATCATTATCGTTATTATTTTTCTTTTATTTACAGAACTATGATTAATCAACCTTGTAAGATGACTTCCACGGCAATGACTCACTGAGTTGGATTTAAATTAAAAACCTGTTCAGATTAAATACAAACAGCCTCTGTCAAATTTCTCCTTCAAAACATTTTCTCCGATTAAACATGCATTGTTAAAAAATTTAAAAAAATCTAAAAAAAAAAAAAAAAATAGCACACCGTTAAAGCTAAAGCATAACCATAAGCAACGTAACCTCACAATTAACTTCTAAACAAAGCATTCTCTAAATCTTTTCAAAAAGAAAAACAGTAACGTGCATTCCCTTTAATTACTATTGCGTAAAATTTAGTATAATTACTAAATCATTAATAATAACTGACCGTTTCTTTGAGGTAACCTTTTTGTTCTTCGCTCTTTCCTGCTCCTCCTCTTCGTCGTCCGAATCAGAGCCGTCGGTTTCCTCTGATTTAATCTTAACCGTCTGATCATCTTCATTTTGTTCTTGTTGTTGTTGTTCTTCGGCATTTTCGAACTGGTTTTGGAGATATAAATCCACCTGTTCCCTAATAAACTTCTTCCTGTCCGTCAAATCAATACCGAAATCTTCCTCCAATCTCCGCCGCACGATTGCTGTAGTTGTGGTGTTGAGGTCCGATTCACCCAATAACTCCCAGAGTCGGGCGATTAGCTCCGAGTCCAAGACCATTTCGGTTATTGTTTCCTTTACTCAGTGAGTCAGGTGGCGTAGAAGAATTTGTATTATTTAAGAGCGGAAACCGAAGAGCAAGAAATAAATGAGATAAAAAGAAAAAAAAGGTTGGCTCACCCGTTACTCGTTTGGACTTTGGAGCGAACTGAAAGTTGAGGTGTGAGGGGCGTTCTCCCAAGGATCTTTCTATTCTTACTGATTTGCCATTTTAATTTTTTCTACAAATATGGCCACATTGTACACGCATCACGTGGGCTGGGCCTACAACGTTAACTGCAATATTAAGATAACTAGAATTCTTATATTTTTAGACAGCGATATTTATCCATTATAAATTTTATATTTCCAAAAAATATTTGTAATTGATGGTCACGAAATTAATTAAAAATTTGACTAAGTCAAGTGTATTTATCAATTAATATTATTGTTACGATGAGTAAATATATCGTTCCCACGAAGACTACAAATACTAGTAATTATTATTTTTCTATTACTTAACTAAATAATTTAAATGATCAATTAAAACTAATATTAACAAATTTAATTAACTAACAAACGCGACAAAGAACAAAATGAGAAAAGAATCGAATAACAACCAAGAAACGAAACAATACTCAAGAAAGAATCTGTCTAGATTTCATTTGTCACTATTAATCTAAATTACGCAATTTTCTTACTTAGCACTTTAATTCATAGAAATTTCTAAATTATATTAATATCTCTTTTGAGTATAAGAGCAACTCACTCTAGGTTGATTAATTGAAATTTCTTTCTAATTAAAATCTCTATTATCACACTAACTCGTGCTTGGATTCCCTATTAGATTTGACTCTAATTCGGTAGATTTATATCATCCTATTTCTAGGATTGTATGCAATTCCACTCAATTACGCAAGATCTAATCTTAAATAGGTTTTCTTCAACCACCGATTTAAGCACATCGAACATGGATTAATACTCTAGAAATATCAAACCAAGAATTAAGCACACATAATTGAGAACAAGAAACTAAGTATTTATTGCGTAAAATAAAAATCAAACGACATAATTCATTATATGGGTTATCTCCCTTATGTATTTAGAAAATTAGTTCATACTCGAAAAGAGAAAAATCAAATATACAATATAACCGAAAGAATAAAAGAAATTCATGATAACTTCCTAAGAAATCAACTAGGAATCTTCAATCTTGATGGAAATTTGCTTCAAAGTCGACTTCAATGTTATTTTTCGAGTTATTTTCTTGAGTTTATTTGACGCCTCTCTCATATCTTTTTATTTTTATCATATATACATATTAGAATGCCTAAAAAAACTAAAAATTGTGATTTTCTGCTGTTCAGTTCGCAATCCTGTGAAATCGACATGGTCTATCACATGCTCGTGTGGTTTGACCGTATGAAAATGTGTAGCTTGTGTGGCTCTTTCAACTTGCTTCAACGCTCCGATTTTCGATCATTTTTTCACTCTTTTTGCTCTCAAGTGCTCTATTAAGCATTGAAACATAAATTTGAAGGATTAGGAGTATAAAATTCACAATTAATATAAGATAATAACCCAAAACACGTTAAGAATGAGGTTAAAACATGTTACTTTTAGCATTTATCAAATATCCCCAAACTTAAGTGTTTACTTATCCTCAAGCAAAATTCATAACCTACATTCATGTTAGTTTCCCTTAATTTATTATTTTCATCGACAATGTCTTAGGGTAATCTACAGATAATTATGCATTGAAAATTTAAACTAAAATGACACTACAAAGCACAAGCAATCCAAGTAGAAAATTTTAAGGCTTAAAAATATAGGCGTCTCTCCTATCTCAATAATTACCTGAAATTCAAACTCAACAAGAATTAACACCCTCACTAAGGTTCACTCAAAGAACTCAAGGTGTTTAAAGTTCAAGTAATGTGCATTCAATAGTCAAACAAGAAGTGTTATTATCATAGTCTCGCTTAAAAATCAAATCTCCACAACTATAGAAATGAGATGACACACCAATCAAGAGGTCTTTACGAGGTTGTAATGGGGCTTAGGTTAATGGTACAAAAAAGGTCATAAAAGGTGTTTACAATCGAGAGTCGAATTGATATGTTACCAAACCATCAACTACTAAATTAAAAGAATTTACATCAATTTGAAATAAAGAGCAGATGTGAGCTTTTATACAAAAGGTGAGAGTAACGATTCAAGCTCAAATAAAATAGTAAGGTTTATAACCTAAATGTGAATTTCTCAATTGATCAAGATCACTCAATTTTTTTCCTTTTTTTTTGGTTTTTTTAGAACAAAGAGAAATTCGGTAATACAAATGATAATCACAATCAAGCAACTAACCAAATTGAATCTCGAGAAAAAGGGAGTCAATGAAAAGGGTGATTTACAAAATTAATGTGGTTTTTAGGTTAACATGAATGAGTGATAATTAAAAAAATGGATTAGGATCAATAGGGTTTATTAGGGGATAATACAATACGTAAACTATTTAAAGGTTAAACCCTAAATGCCTCTATCATCTCAGTATATTAAATCGATAATGTGGTCTCGACATGTATAACTGAAACAAGTTCTAGAATAACAAATCTAGTTGATATACTCACAACCAAAATAAAATAAGCACAAAAAATTAGATGCTCTATAGGCTAAAAAGCTCACAAAAAAATTATGGTTTTGATGTCAAACTTATAAATTTAAAATTTAATATAATGCTTCAGTTCAGAGAGACAACCTGAAATAATAGTTTTTTGAAAACGACTTATCATGCTTGACTCTCTCACTTCTTAAAGTATAAATAACACCAAGCATAAAAATCCACAAGTTAATCCCAAATAGAACAATAAAAACTCCAAATTTAGAAAAATTAACTCTAATGTAAGACTTAAGGAAATTATTCAAATACAAACAATAATTCAATGACTATATCACATAACATATAAAATTCTTCCCACACTTAAGATGTACATTGCCCTCAATGTACAAATAAAATTAATTACAATAAGCAAAGTATCATAAGAAAGGGAGGAAGATAATTGGAATTGCCCTAAATTTGGATGAATGGGTCGAGATAGTGAAACCTGAAAACATAAAAGATCCTAAATTAATTACATGATTCCATGCATAGTAATAAGAAAATAGACAAAAGTAAAATAAGATAAAAAGGTAACAGAATAAACAAAAAAACAATTAAAATAACAATAATAATAAAGTGCATAAAAGATATAACAATTTGGAAAAGAAGAAAAATAAATAACAAATAAAAAGAATGATAAATAAAAGATAAAACTTAGTAGAATCACTAATCGACATCGCGAGGAATATCATGATCGAGAGGCTCTGGGTTAGTCGTGCGAACTGGTGATGAAAGATTAAAGTGATAGCACAACTGCAGTAAATATGCCTTCATATGGTCCTGCTATTGATGTAAGTGATTGACTTGCTTTGACTACTGTTACTGTGTCCAATATATGTCCTCAAACGTGACAGTATGTGCAACTGCAGAATTATTAGGGGAGGAATAGGTCGAGATGGGTATGCATGTCTAGGTGGGTTATCGTCTAGAAGCTCCTTATGCTTATCTTGCGTATCCGAACAAAGCAATGTAAACCAGTTTGGACCAAATTTGGGCTGACGGCGAATCATCCACATGTGGTTCATAATAATCAATCCCTGAGGGACCATCTATCCCACCAGATTCAAGGAGAAGGACTACTCCGGAGTATCGAAAAGTCCAAAATACCTCGCTAGATGAGTCACATAGGGACCCATACAGATTGGTCCCTTCATGTGCCGATCCAACTTGTGACGACAACAGTGAGCCACAAAATATGCCACATCAATCGGGTGACGCTTATCCATGCTTTATAAAAAATATGTGTCTATGATACTTATAACATCACTGTGTATGCCAATATGAAATGGATGTATCATAAAGTAGGGGGTAAACATGTTACCTTCGTCTGCCTCAGGTTCTATGGTGAATCAATTTCGGTAATATCAAACCAACAGTGTAGAGCCGATCGATGGACGTGCTTGGAAAGTGTTGTAAACTCGGGAGTACTCATGAACTCGTCGGAATATAATCCAAGTGCAGCTCTAACACCCGGGATGCTCAAGTAATGTGTCGTACCCTCTAGTTGGAATAAAACACTGCGAGGCTCGTCCCATTGTGATATAGTTGGTTTTTTTTTTTAAAAAGGTAGAGTAGAACTCTAGTGTGAGTTCTACATAAGTAGGCTCCATAATGGTAAATAATCGGTCAAATGGTGTTGTGTCGATCAATACACAGATTTAGGCAAACAAATTGACTTCTTATAGGGCATCCCAATCAATGCATCGACCCACTCCTAAGGGTCGCTCCTTCAATTGCTAGTATTGGTCCTCATATGGACCTGGACTGAATTAGAAAAATAGGTATTTGGTGGTCATTGTCTAAGCCAAAGGCAAAGATGCACTTGCTATTTTTTGCCTTTTAGAGGAGGGGACAAGTACCTTAGTCTTACTTATCGTATTTGTCATTATGTACCTGAAATAAGAATTGCCAATAAGATGTATCAAACTACTAAAATGCTAAATGAGCAGTAGTATTCAAGTTCGATGTATGGGAGTGACAGTGCAATGACTAGTGAAACGATAGCTAGAATTGGCAAGAAACAGAAGTCTGTAGCAGGAATATATATGCAACAAAAATTTTCATTTCAGCAATGACCACACAAGCATTATGATGAATAGTAAAAATAAAGACTCGGTACCAAAATTCATTTATTGCAAAAAATAATATTTATCATACATAAAGCATTAGCATATAGAAAGTCAGAGCAACAATGTCATCAGGTAAACAAACCTATCAACAACACTAAAGTAAACCAAGTAAGAACACAAAGTAAGGAACCAAGCAATATTGACAGAGCATAAAATATAAAGCAATAATTAGAATGATGCATAATACATATACAATAGAAAACAATATAAAGAGAAAAGTAAACAAAATAATAAAAAAAATACAGAGGAGAATGGTAAAGAACAAACGACAGTGGTTTGTTTGGACAACGACTGTGCGAAATGATGAGTCAGAGAGGACAAAACGATGGTCTTTGGGCGGTGCGATAGGGGTTTTGAGGGAGATCTACAGTGTAAGTGAATGATGGTGGAAAGAAAGAAGGAGGAGGAAGAAAAAAGGAAGGAATTGGCGGTGTTAGTGGCGAACAATAGACAAGGGGACAAATGATGGCAATGAGAAGACGGCGGGGAGTAGTAAATCGATGGCAAAGGTGTGGAGGGGTTTGGGGGGAATAAAATAGGGAAATGGGTGAGAATGGGTAAAAATAAAAGTTATGGTTTCAGAAAAAGATGGCCTGATCGTGTATTTAGCTCGTGTTAGGTCACACGGTCGTGTCGTTTAATTGTGTACATCATTGAGGTCGTGTGGCTCATAATAATCCAGTCCAATCGTTAAACAACTGTGTATATAGACACATATGGGCATGTCGTCAAGCCGTGTGACTCTCTGAAGTCGTTGGAGTTATAAAATGTTTTTAAAAATTGCTCCAGCATTTACACAGTATGTAATAAGCTCGTGTTTAGGCCATGTTTCTTTACTCAGATTGTGTGGATTTGTCGTTCACTTCTCCCACGATCGTGTATAAGGACGTGTGGATCACACGGTCGTGTCACCAAGCCGTGTGACTTTCTAGAGCTGTACGGCTTTGATTTAATCCATTCCCTATGTGCACGTGAGCGTGTGCCCATGCTATGTAGGCAACATGTCAATTTCATTAGGTGTTTGGTATACCTCAAACCGTGTGGTCTTTTTTTTTAGAATTAATAAAAATAAATATAAAAAATAAAATACTAAAAATGAAACACAAATAAATAAAATTAAAAAAATAACACTTGGGTTTCCTCTCGAAAAGTGCTTATTTAGAGTCTAAGCTTGATTTTCCTTTTCAAACACACAATCAATTTAGATTTTAGAGTCAGAGCTCCTCTCTCTCATTATCAATATCACCACCTAGATAAATTTTGAGTCGATGACGGTTTACATTAAACATTCCATATTCAGGGTGTGTTACCTCAATTTACCTATATGAGAGTATGTGTTTTACTATAAATGGATTCGATCATCTTGACTTAATATCTTTAAAGAACATTCGTGGATCTAAATTGTCTAGCTACATTTTGTCTCTAACTTTGAATTGGTTTGTCCTTTTTAAATGCATACCATGATGTTGCTTTGTTACTTCTTTATACATTCTTGGGTTCTAATAAGCCTTTATTCATCATTCATTTAGTTCATCGAGTTGTACCATTTTTCTTCACATGTCCTTTGATTTCTATCACCTTGAACAGGACATGATTTTAACACGTCTTCATGAGTAATTTCCTATAAAGAATGTTGAGCCACATCATTAATAAAATCAACACAATAATGAGTATCATCTCGCTAACTAGAAACTCTCACAACATTACGTGCTTGAAGAGTAACCTCTTCATCACCTACCCTCAACACAAATTCACCATTACCCTTATCAATAATAGTTCTAGTAGTGGCTAAAATGGGTAGACCTAAACTCATAGGTACCTTAATATCCTCATCCATGTTTAGTATAACGAAATAAACATGGAATATAATTTTATCTACTTTCACAAGTACATCTTCAATAATGCCCTTAGGATATTTAACAAATCTGTCAGCTAATTGAATATTCATCCAAGTGCGTTTTAGTTCCTTGAAAATTAGTTGTTTGAACATTTTATAAGATATTGAATTTATACTAGCACCTAAATCAGCCAATGTTTTTTCAACAAATAAACTACCAATAAAATAAGGGATAGTAAAACACCCTAGATCTTTCAGCTTAGTGGGTAGTTTGTTCTGGAGAATGACTGAGCATTTAAGCCCACAGTGGATAGCTCTTTTAATTTCCTTTTATTTTATAACAACTCATTTAAAAATTTTGCATATTTAGATATCTGTGAAAGAGCTTCAGCAAAAGGTAAGTTAATATGTAATTGTTTAAAAAAATTAAGAAATTTACCAAATTGTTCGCCCATGTAGTCTTTCTTCAACTTTGTTAGATATGAAATTTGTGGTTTGTATTCTCTGACTACTGACTTATGTTCTTTCTTGCATTCCTCAACCCCATTATTTTTCTCAATATCTTATGGATTCAGCTTCTTTTCAAGCTCAGCTAACACCTTTTCACTTCGTAAAGTGATTGCGTGGACTTGCTCTTTTGAGTTGGTTTTAGTGTTACTAGGTAAACTGCCTTATTGTCTCTATGAAACCAATTTAACAAGTTGACTAATCTAATTCTTGAGACCCTGAACAGATGTCTGCTGATTCCTCAAAGTTATTTTAGTGTTTTGGAATTGAGTTTTTGACACTAAAATAAATTTAGTCAACATTTTTTCAAGATTCAACTTCTTTTCTTGCTGATAAGGTTGCTAAAAACTCAGAAGGGGTTGTGACCTTTGATTTCCTTGACCACCGTAAGAAAAATTTAGATGATTTCTCCAATTTGGGTTATAATTATTGCTATAAGAGTTATTTTGAGGTCTATAATTATTACCCATAAAGTCGACTTGCTCATGCTCCATGTTAGACTTGAGGGCAAACATTCCTGATTGATCATCCTTGTTCCAATCACATCACATTGTATTATCGAATTCACTTGTTTACTAAAACTCAAACCATCAAATTTTTTACTAAGAGCTTTAACTTGACTTGCCAACATAGCAACTACATCTATATTAAAAACACCGGCTGTCTTGGTAGGCTTTGTTCTCATAACTTGTCACTGATATTTATTCAGTGTCATCTTCTCAATAAATTCTTGGGCTGCCTCTGGTGTTCTATTATTCAGTGTTCCAATAGCTGCAGCATCAATTATTTTCCTAGTCGAGGGATTCAAACCATTGTAAAAAGTGTAAATTTAAAGCCACAAAGGTAATCCATGATGAAGACACCTTCTCAATAGATCCTTAAATCTCTCCCATGTATCATACAATGTCTCAAGCTTAAATTGAGTAAAAGAAGAGATATAATTCCTCAACTTGACTATTTTGGCTGGTGGAAAATACTTCAAAATAAATTTTCAATCATCTGAGCCCAAGTAGTGATGGGATCCTATGGAAGTGAATTCAACAATTGTTTCACTTTATTCCTCAAAGAGAATGGGAAAAACTGTAGGCGTATGACATCATTAGTAACACCATTGATCTTAAATGTGTCATAGGTCTCCAAAAAGTTAGCTAAATGAGCATTTAAATCTTTATCTTGCAACCCATCAAATTGAACATACTACTGCACCATCTGAATTGTGTTTGGCTTAATCTCAAAATTATTTACAGCAATAGTCGGTTTGACAATACTAGATTCAGCCCCAATCAGAGTGGGCTTAGTATAGTCATACACAGTTTGAGGAGCAGGATGTGTAGGAAGTTCCGAATTACTAGGATTAATATTCATCTCCACAATAATGTCCTTTTGCTCTTGATTGTCTATGAAAATCTATTGTTGACCTTGCCTTGCTTCTCTAACCTCTTTTTGATTTTTGCGAGCAACATTTTCAATCTCACTATAAAAATGGTTTTGACGGGTTACCTCTAGTTATAAACTAAAAGAATCTGTAAGAATCAAACAAAAGTGAATCAAGATCTAAAATTAAATTAAAAATAACAGTATTAAAATTAAAATAAAAAAGGGTTAAAGTAATAGAAATAAAGTTTTCCTAATATTCTAGTCCTTGACAATAGCGCTAAAAACTTGATGGTCATAAAGCTAACTAAAAATTTTACTAAGGCAAGTGCACCTCAATTAATAGTATAGTTATGGTGAGCAAATATATCATTCCCACAAGGACTACAAGTACTAGTAATTACCGTCTTTTTATTATTTAACCGATTAATTCAAATGATCGATTAAAACTAATATTAACTAATTTAATTAACTAACGAACGCAACAAAGAACAAAACACGAAAAGAATCAAATAACAACCAAGAAATGAAACAATACCTAAGAATGAATCTGCCTAGATTTCATCTGTCACTATCAATTTAAATTATACAATTTCTTTACTTAGTACATTGATCCGTAGAAATCCCTAAATTATGCTAATATCTCTTTCAAGTATAAGAGAAACTTACTCTAGGTTGCTTAATTAAAATTTCTTTCTAATTAAAACCCTTATTATCACATTAACTCATTATGTAAATTTCCCATTAGATTTGACTCTAATTTGGTAGATTTATGTCATTCTATATCTAGAATTGCATGCAACTCCACTCAATTACGCAAGATCTAACCTTAAATAAGGTTTATTCAACCATCGATTTAAGCACATCGAATATGGATTAGTACTCTAGAAATATCAAACCAAGAATTAAGCACGAATATTTGAGAACAAGAAATAAGTATTTATTGCGTAAAGTAGAAATAAAACGACATAATTTATAGAGTTCATCGTCTCTAGGTATTTAGAAAATTAGGCCATGCTTGAAAAGAGAAAAATCAAATATACAATATAACTGAAAGAATAAAAGAAACTCATGATAACTTCCTAAGAAATCAACTGGGAATCTTCAATCTTGATGGAAATCTGCTTCAAAGTCGGCTTCAATGGTGTTTCTCAAGTTGTTTTCTTGAGTATTTTCTAACGATCCTCTTATATCTTATTATTTTTGTCATATTTACGTCTTAAAATACCTGAAAAACCTAAAGATCATGATTTTACGCTGTTCAGTGCACAATCTCGTGAAATCGACATGGCCTACTACACGACCGTATGGTCTGACTGAATGAAAAGCTGTAGCCTATGCAACTCCTTCAACTTGCTTTGATGCTTTGATTTTCGCTCATTTTGCTCCCAGGTGCTCTATTAAGCATTGAAACATGAATTTAAAAGATTAAGAGTATAAAATTCCCAATTAACATTAGATAATCACCTAAAACGTATTAAAAATGAGGTTAAAACATGATATATTGAGCACTTATCAAATATTTGTTGAAAAAATTATAATTTTTGGAAACTTTGAGACATATTCTGGATTGGTAAAGGTAAAGAGTTGAATCATAAAATTATGATTTTATATTCTACTCCATGAGACCTTTACTATGGTATATCATATGCTCAAAATGGTTGAATGATGAATGAGAAATTGATGCTAGAAGTATGCTACTTAGAAATATTTGTTGAGGAAAAGAAAAGTTTAGATCCCACATTGGTTAAATACGAAGTGTGAGATAGGTATATATATGAAAACCCACTTGAAAGGTGATTGAATGATTAAGCTTGAAGCCCTTCCTAATGCGTAAGGTGTGCAAATCCAAATCCATCACGATTGAGGCACACCCGCACGACGTGGGTGACGCGAAATGTTTGGATCGGTCAGGCCCAAAATGAGCCTACGTATATTTTAGCCCAACACAAAATTTTTTTTTTTGCTCAGCAAATATACAAAATTTGATTTAAAATGATACTTGATTTTAATCAAATGGGGAGACAGTCCACCAACGTTTCTCCAAATACCGTAGGAGCGGCCAAATTTGTGTTAAGGAAATTGTGTTAAACAGGTCTCAACATTTAGTAAAACTCGATTCTTCTTTTTAATTTCTGATTTCTGATTTTTGTTATTTTATTTATTGGTTTTTCATATCTGACAATTTAAATATAAATTTTGTCCAACAATATTTTATATTCGTAATATTGGTGTTTCAATATTATAACACCAACACTTATCACTAAAAATTATATTTTCATTAACATTCAAAATTCAGGTGTTTTCATTTGATTAGTAGTTAAAAATCATTAATAAAACTGAAATGCATTATCATTTTCATTATGATTTTAATTATGGTTTTTTTCCTCTATCGGTAATGATTTCTCTAGCTTCTCGAGGTTCCCACCCGTATTTCTAAATTGAAAACGAGTTTCCGGTAGCTCCATTTCGTGAAGATGATTTAAAGCAGCAGTGATGGCGATGCATTCGGTATCCGGCTTTTTTTTCAGCGTTGATGGCCAATTTTCAGTTCTTTTATTTTTAGCCAGTGTTATGAATGGCTTGTGCTTAGATTAAATGATACGGTAATTGTTCTCATTCCTAAGAAAGACAAGTTTAACGGTATACAGGATTTACGTCCGATTACTTTATACACTGTTTTTTATAAGATCATTTTTAAGGTTAAGAAGATCCTGATGGACATTATATCTCCTATGCAGTCAAAGTTTGTACTCGGTCGGTTAATTACTGATAATGTTGCTTTTGAGATTATTCATCATATGAGGAATAAGGGATATGGAAAGTCGGTAAAATTACTCTCAAGGTTGACATTAATAAAACTTATGATTGAGTTGACTAGAATTTTTTATGCTTTATCCTAGCTAAAATGGATAAACTGGATTATGCTACATGTGAGTACAGTTTCCTACTCGATTTCTTTTAGTGGACGAAATGTGGGGCCAATTGTTCCAAACTAGGGATTGCATCAAGATGATCCACTTTCTTCTTATTTGTTTATATTGTGCACTAAGGGGCTTAATTATTTAATCAGACAGGCTGAGCTATGGGGTGATCTTCACGGGAGTTCAGTTTGTATTACAGTGAAGGATACTTTAGCATGTTATGAAGCCACCTCGAGACAGGGCATCATGTTTAGTTCGAATACTAAGCTACTAGTTCATAATTTTGTCATGACGGGTTTGGGAGTGTTCAATTTGATTGATCATGGGCATTACCTCAGGCTACTTTCATTAGTTGGCCGGGGAAAATTTCTCATTTGGTAAAGAACGCCTGAGTAAGAGACTCCTTAATTGCAAGAACAAATTACTCTCAATGCTAGGTAAGGAGGTAGTTATTAACACTATTGCTCAGTCTATTCCTGTGTGCCGTATGAGTTCTTTCTTGTTGACTCGTAATATTTGTGATGAGATGCAGAAAATGATGAATTCGTTCTGGTGGGGCGTTAATAGCAACAATTCAAAGGGGATTGGGTGGGATGCCTGGGACAAGTTATATGCACCAAAAAATTTGGTGGGATGAGATTTTGTATATTAAACTTCTTCAACCTCGATGCTCAGTAAGCAAGCTGCCCGTTTCATTTCGCATCTTAATGATTTTTTTAGTCGTTTTTCGAAGCTAAATATTTTCCTAAAGGTAATTTTCTTGTGTTAAATATGACTCCTATTTTTAGTCGAATTTGAGAAATAATATTTCAGTTAAACTCCGTTTACTTGTTTCAGTCAAACACTGATTAGTTTAGATTATATTATTATTATTTGACCTATGAATTTAGCCTATAAATAGGCTCTTTTACAACCTTAGAAAAAACATCCATTATAGATTAGAACTCATAACACATTTAGAGAATTTTATGTTTACGTGAGTTCTTTGTTTTCGAGTTTTTGGGGTTTAGTTTTTATCTCCATCTTTTGTACTCTTTGTTCTTTTACCATTATAATAAAATTATCTTTACCCGTGATTTTTTTATCCTCTTTGGAGGGGTTTTTCCACGTTAAATTTGTGTGTTCAATTTCTCGATTTATTCTGTAATTTTTTTCGTTGCTTAATCGGGTCGATCCTAACAAGTGGTATCAGAGCTAGTTCAATTTTCATAAATCAGCTCATTCAGAGATGGCAACAACAAGGTTTGAAATTGAGAAGTTCGATGGTGAGACAAATTTCAATCTGTGGCAAGTTCGAATGATGGCAATTCTAATTCAATCCGATTTGAAAAAGGTTGTTACCAGGAAAAAACCTGAGAATCTAAATAAAACAGAATGAGAAGAGCTTGACGAAAAGGCTTTGTCTGCTATCTAGCTGTGCCTCGCGAATATGGTATTGCAGGAGAAATTGATGGAGAAGACCTCAACCGCCTTATGGAAAAGGTTAGAAACTCTTTATGCGACTAAGTCTCTGGCTAACCGTTTAGTGTTGAAACAACGTCTATTTACGTTTCGCATGAACGAAGGTGATGTTCTTAGAGATCACATCAGTCAATTCATTACTCTTTTAAATAATTTAAAGAATGTTGAGGTTCATATTGACGATGAAGATCAGGCTATGCTATTATTGTGCTCTTTACCCCCTTCATACAAGTCTTTCAAGGAGACCTTGATTTATGGCAGAGAGAAACTCTCGTTCGAAGATGTGAAAGGTCATTTATTGAGTAAAGATAAACTCGACAATGAGTTTCATTTGGATAGTAAGGCAGATAGGCAACCTTCCATTTTGGTAGCA
Organism: Gossypium longicalyx; assembly: GCA_025698465.1. Classification (NCBI taxonomy): domain Eukaryota; kingdom Viridiplantae; phylum Streptophyta; class Magnoliopsida; order Malvales; family Malvaceae; genus Gossypium; species Gossypium longicalyx. The sequence continues at coordinate 26,622,022 of CM047005.1, read as the reverse complement.
TCAAAGAAACGAGACAAAATGTGTCGCTATTGTAAAAAGTTAGGTCACATCAAAGCAGATTGTTATAAAATGCGAAATAAAAGAACTGCTGAGAGTAGCGAGAAAGATGTAACTGGTGCTAATTTGGTCGATGAAAACGGTGATGATTTCTTGTTAGTGGCAACGAGGGATAACTCAAGCTCACATCCGAGTGGATCCTAGATTCAAGATGTTCTTTCCACATGTGTCCCAATAGAGAATGGTTCTCTACATACAGTTCAGTTGAAGGTGGAGTTGTGCACATGGGAAACGATTCATCTAGTAAGGTAATTGGTATTGGTACTGTTAAAATTAAGATACATGATGGGACAATTATGACACTCTCAGATGTCAAGTATGTACCTGATTTACGAAAGAATCTCATCTCATTCAGTATTTTAGACTTGAAAGCATGCAAAATCAACATCAAGTCGAGCGGTATTAAAGTATCTCGTGGAGCTTTTGTTTTGTTAAAAGGTAAGAGAACCGACAGTTTTTATATTCTAGAAGGTTCTACAGTGACCGGTGAAATCAGACGTCCCTCGTCCGTTACGGAGTCGAAGTCAACTCGTTTGGAGCGGAGGCAACTTGGTCATAGGAGGGAAAAAAGGTATGACTGTTTCATTGAAGAGAGGTTCTCTTTTGGATGTAGGTTTTGAAAAGTTAGGGCACTGTGTTCGTGAAAATCAGACCCGTATTAGTTTTGATTGGCAGTGTACAAGTCGAAGGCTAGAAGTCTTCCAATTTCTAAGCACAAATTTGACTCAGTTAATTCCCTGCATAGTTCAAGATAGGCTCGTGGCGGGCTTTGGCAAAGATGACGTTGTGGAAATATGAGTAAAGGTGGAGATTTGTTAAATATGACTCCTATTTTCAGTCAAATTTGAGAAATAATATTTTAGTTAAACTCTGTTTACTTGTTTCAATCAAACACTGATTAGTTTAGATTATTTTATTATTATTTGACCTATGAATTTAGCCTATAAATTGGCTCTTTTATAAGCTTAGAAAAAACACCCATTAGAGATTAGAACTCATAACACATTTAGAGAAATTTGTGTTTACGTTTTGTGGGTTCTTTGTTTTCGGGTTTTCGGGGTTTAGTTTTTATCTCCATCTTTTGTACTCTTTGTTCTTTTGCCATTATAGTAAAATTATCTTTGCCTGTGGTTTTTATCCTCTTTGGAGGGGTTTTTCCACGTTAAATTTGTGTGTTCAATTTCTTGATTTATTCCACTATTTTTCTTGTTCGTTACTTAATCGGGTCGATCCTAACACCTTGAGTTTAGGGAAGGTAGTAACCCATCTTTTGTGAGGTGGAGTATATTTGCGGCCAAACAACCGATAAATAGAGGGACTCGTTGGCAAGTGGGTAATGGTCGGGACAATGAAGTTTTTAAAGAACCGTTGCTCAATGATGATAACGTTTTTTTTTTTATTAATTCACTTCCTTCGTCGAGGTTGGAGAGTTTGAAAGTTGTTGATTTGTTTAATGTCGATGAACATTCTTAGAACAAAGATTATGTTGAAGGGATTCTTTCCCCAAGCGTTGCTGAAAGAGTGTTACGAATCCCGGTTAGTTTCCATTCTCTAGCGGATCGGTTTATATAGCTTTTTAATGAGAATGGGTAGGATAGTGTTAAGTCATGTTACAGAGTAGCTTTATCTATGTATTCGAATGTCTCTTTTGTTCCTATGGTTGGATCTTGGCAGCCAGTGGAATTTTAGAATCCCTCCCAACGTTCAGAACTTCATTTGATGATGTTTACGTCATTTTGTTCCAACAGAAGCTCGGCTGATGGATAAAGAGTTATGCTAGTACCTTTGTGTTCGAGGTGTGGTGGTACTAAGGATTTAGATCATGTGCTTTTAATGTGTCCCAAGGCTCAGGATGTATGGTGAACAGCAGGCTTGTCTCCAAGTCGTTCTTTCCCTGTTGATCTTCTAAATTCTGCTGATATTAATATTATGAAGAGAAGCCTTGTACTTCTGTGGAATCTATGGGTGCATCGAAATATTTTTGTTTGGAAAGGTAGGGATATGAATGTCTCACATGGTGCGGTCTACTGATTTTTTTTTTCTTCTTGCAGAGTTGGGTGCATGCTAATTGTGTCTTTGATGCTGCCCAACTAGCTACTGTCGTTTATACCAGCCTTCCTTAAGAATAGTTGCTGGGGATTTGAACATGATAGTTCATACAAGGGCCTGATTCGATTGTGCCAAACAAGGTCGAGCAATGGTTGCCTCCTCCCATGGGTTTCTTTAAATGCAATGTCGATGCATCTCGCTTGGAACATGAAGTTGTTATTGGCTTTGCGACGGTTATCCGAGACTGTACTGGCTATATGATCATATGTTTTTCCAGGTTTGAGAATGCTTTTTAAGTCCTTGTTTAACAAAAGCTTATGCTATTCGTGAGGCCCTTTTGTAGTTAAAGTCTTTGCGCATGGATAATGTGATTTTATAATCGGATTACTTAATGGTTGTGAATGCTTTGTTACGCCGTTTTGAACTTGGCATTTTGATTTATGATTTTTAGTGCAGGCACAATTTCAGTCGTAATGGTAATGCAAATAAGGTAACTCACTTGTTCAGGTGACTTTATCAAATGGGATGTCATTCTTCTTTATTATTTTTTGGTGTTTCGTTAAATATTCATGCGAGCTATGCTAATGAGGACATCAGACATTAGAATTGAGTATATGAGATGAGCTTGTTAGCTTTGGGATTTAGTGGCTTGTTCCTTGTTGGTTTTGTTATTTCTTTTAATAAATGTTTTCTTCTCTTAAAAAAAATACGGTTTAAATTTTTTATTATTATAATATTTTAATTATCAAAATAGTTAATTTATATTTATTTTATGTATTTTACTGAGTTGATGTTTTAATTATAAAAAAGTATATTTTTATATATTAAATCAATAAAAAATTAGTCATAATTAGATTTAAACTTGAAACATAATGCATGATAAACAATTAATTTTAACATTATAATCAAATCATTAATTGTTTTTTACGTAAATTTTTAATAAATTTATTTGTTACATGAGTTTTTTCACTTACAAGTCACAATCATGGGTGTACCATAAATCTGGTATATGTTATTTATGTTCAACAAATTAAATAACATAATTCTATATTAAGTACATGGAATAAAAATTATTTGATGAATTAAAAATAAACATGTAAAATCTATACTATATGTAAAGATTTTGAATTAGTTAGTGTCACCCATAATCAGGTCTTAACTCAGTTATTAAATTATTAAAATACCCTAATTTTTAACAAAACAATAAATATTAATTTAAGGGTATTTTTATCTTTGTATATAAAGTTTAGAAAAAATATATGCTTTTGATGGAGATGAGACTTCCAATGACACAAAATATACACTTTCCCAACTTTACCATTTCAAACAAAGTAATATTTATTTCTTATGTTAATTCTTAATAAATACTTATATAATTAATTTTAGTCACATTGTGGGTGTGACCAAATCTAGTATTAATAATATTGTTGATTGAGTTTGTGTCACAAGTTAACTCGACACCAACTAAGATTGATGACAACACCAGGATAAACAATTGTAGTACATTTAGTATTTTTAATTTGATGTATTTACATGTTTAAATTTCGTTCTACTCATAATTTAATATTTTCTTCTTTTTAATATCATATTTATTTCACACGTTATTATTAATTATTTTAAATATATTATTAATTAACAAAACATATGTTTCACTATTTATTATATATTAATTTTTTTGAATAAAAGTTGGGCTTATATATTATTGAAAACGGTAACGTATCATACAAAGACATAGTCAGGCTGCAATTAGAAAACCAAAGAAAGCCCTAAACAAGAAAAAAAGATAACGACTACTACATCCTACCCACAACCAAAGTAAAAACGAAAGAAAAACCCAACCACCTCTGTGGAGCCCCAATCTTGAAAATAAAAAAAATCGTTGAAATGCCCAGCTCCAGAGGAAGAAAAACCCTACTGTCCCTTCCGGCAATAGACTAGATAGAGGTCCACATCTCCAGCGACGACCTGCTTGGACCGAGTAACGCATCCACCAAAGCACTAATCTCGGCTCCCAGTCACACTATTGCTAATTGTAACACCCCTTACCCGTGTTTGACGTCGGAACAGGGTACGAGGCATTACTGGGCTTAATCATTCACAAACATGCAAAACCGGGCCATAAAATTTCTTTCAATTCAAAATCATTCATAAACGTGTATAATGTCCCTTAAACGGGCCTACGAAGCCTTAAACGTACTTTGAGAGTGGTTAGGGACTAAATCGGGTACTTTAGAAAGGTTCGGGAAAACTTAAGAAAATTTTTCCAAGAAACAGAGTCACACGCTCGTGTGGGCACAGGGACACACTCGTGTGCCCTGGACACGCCTGTGTCCTTAGGCCGTGTAACTCTCTGACTATGACGTCAGCAAACAAAATTTAACTACACGGTCAAGCCACACACCCGTGTGCTAGGCTGTGTCATGCACACGGCTAAGACACACGGCCGTGTCTCTGCCCGTGTGACCAACACTTAGGCCATTTTCTAAGCCTTTGGTTGCCCTTAATCTCTTTCATACTTAAACATATCATAAACACATGTTATAACATCATTTCAATGGTCAATCATTCTTTAATAAACCCAATTAAAGCATTTTCATGTTGTCATACATGTGTTTTTCAATTTCTCATGTTACACCAAGTTAGACATTTCAATTCACATTCAATAACCTTGTCATATTGGTGACCACTTTTACCAATTAACCACAACATTTTACCTAACACTCAATCTCTACTCATCCGGCAAATGTTCATGTTCAATCATTATCAATTTATTTCCATGTCATGCATTTATTCCATAGCCATGACCACTTTGAATGGTCCTAAGGCATTCATTATGCACGTATGCCATACACTTCCCATTCATAGTAATCAAGCAAAATCACATAACCACATCTCAAGACATTAACACATAGCATGGATGAATAGGCTTACAAGCCATAACCATTACAAGCCACATCTCATGGCTATATATAATGAATCAATATAAGCCAATACATTTGGCTAATCATAACAACATCTAACATAAAAACTAAGTCCCTATACATGCCACTCACTTGAAGACATTAAGACTCATCAATACTCCAAAGGTGGTAGCTTGATAGTGTGATGTTGCCTTCGATGATCTCCAACCCCGAGCCGACCTGACAACACTAAAGAAATGGAGAGGAGGGAGTAAGCTTAAAGCTTAGTAAATTTGCATGAAAAATAATAAGCATTGCATTAACATGCTATTTTATTCAATTTCTCTCTATTTATTCAAAGTCCAGTTATGCTGTTTTCTCGAGTTACAGTCACTAAATTATTTATATCCGGAGCTACGGGACTCCAAATTGAGAACCGTCAATTTTTCCAGAAACTAGACTCACCTATATTCTTACCATGAAATTTTAAGAATTTTTGGTCTAGCAAATAAGTACAGTTTATTCTTTAAATTCTCCCCTCTTTCGTTTTCTGACAGTTCTGACCTTTCTTTACTAAAAATCAATTATCTCATAGTACGGAACTTGGATGATGCTACCATCTATTTACCTTGAAAATAGACTCATTAAGGACTTATTCATATGAATTATAACCCATAATTATTTTTTTTACAATTTCTAGTGATTTTCCCAAGTCAGAACATGGGATTCCAAACTCATTCTGAGTCCGTCTCACAAGAATTCAAATATCTCAAAATGTAAGATTCCTATGCTTACAACGTTTCCTTTATACGAAACTAGACTCATTAAGATTTAATTCCATATCTTATTAAGTCTTTAATTTAACTTCCACAATTTTTGGTGGATTTTCAAAGTAAAACTACTGCTGCTGTCCAAACTATTTTAGTGCAGCAAAATGAAAATCAACATAAGATTGCCATAAAAATTATTCACATATGAATCACTCATTAATTTGCATTCTTACCACAAGTTGATTTTATTTCACATGTCAAACATATGTTCGTGGGTTTCGAGTACGTACCTGTGCTATCATTTAGCACAACACTCGTCCAAACATGATTTCATATGCATCATAATAGTATCATATAACATAAATGATGTATCATGGCAAGGACTCTTTATTTCATTTCTCATATCAATCTCATTGAATTTCTCAAAATCTCGATGGATATCCCATTCATAGTCAATTCATACAAGTGATCATTTCAAGTACGCACTCCCGCGAACCTCGCTCCTACGGCGGGATTACCAGTCCAGACTAAATCCCCCGTAGTATAACTCATAGAGTGATGTCGGGATTACCAGTCCAGGCTAAATCCATTGTAACGACAAACACTCTTAATGAGCTCGGATCTGAATTACAAGTCCAGGCTAAATTCAGACCCTAATCAGATTATCCGTCTGGGCTAAATCCATAATACACACATATTCTTCGGGAGGCTAAATCACTTTAGGAACACCCATCTAGGCTAGATCCTTTCTATACCGAGATCAACGGATTACCCGTCCAGGCTAAATCCTTTTCTGCAACACATGCAAGATCTCGTACCATGTAAGAATGGCGTATCCATCAGATGTCCTTCTTATTCAACAGGGACATTTTACCATCTTTTCATCAATATAATAGTTTCATAATATCAATCATGTTTTCATAGTAATAATTAACATATACTACATGAAACATCGAGACACATAATACATGGTAGAAATGAAACATTTACATTTCACATCCTATCAAGACATTAGAAATGTCATACATTGTCACATTAATTATGTACTTACTAATCATGTATCATTATTCTCTTGAATTTCATGCATCATTGTTTCATATCATATTTTCACATCATGAACTCATTCCATCACCTTGCAATGTATTCACTGTGAAAAAAATAAAATAGAATAAAATAAATAAAATAAAGAACACACAAATTTTACGTGGAAACCCTTTCGGGAAAAAACCACGGGCAGAGGAGAAGAAAATTCACTATGTCGAAAATTTTTTTAATCAATACAAGAGGAATAGGCTATGTCTATTTATAGGCTTGTAAAGCCATATTCTAGTAGGATTGAAACACCGTATCCTAATCAATATAAAATAGATGAAGTTTAATAAGGTTTAAAAAACCTTATTCTAAAATAAAATAAAAGAAGTCTAGTTCTATATGGATTTTACTTTAATTTTATTTTCCATCGTATTTTATTTAAATCCTGAGTTGCACAAATTTATTAAACTTTCACAAATTTGCCTTTTGACCCCTAAACTTTCACTTATTTATACTTTGGCCCCTAGGCTCATAAAATGATTTTTATTCAATTTTATTGCATTTTAAGCCTAGCCGAATCATTTTCATAACTATAGCAACCCCCAATTTGCACTAAATCACCCTTTTATGACCAATTTTATAATTTTTGCAAAACGGCCCTTTCGGACGTTTTCATCAAAAAATCACTTAGTAAAAGTTGTTCCTCTAACCATAAACATGCATAATCTACCATTAAACCTAAAAATACTTGCATGTCACTCATGGGTGAATTTTTAAACATAAACCCTAGCTCAAAATAATGGTAGAAATAGGTAAATCGGGTTTCTAGGATTTCAAAAATGTAAAGAACATAAAAAACGGGGCTCGGGATCACTTAAAAATGAGCTTGGAAGCTTGAACCAAACCCTAGCCATGGCTTCCATGGTATTTTCGGCTGGATGAAGAAGATGGGCATGAATTTTGGCTTATTTTCCGTTTTTATTATTTTAATTACTAAAAGACCAAAATGCCCCTAACTTAAAAATATTCTATTTCACCCATTTCATGTCTATTTTTGTCCAAAAAATTAACCAATGGTCTAATTATCATACAAGGACCTCCAATTTAAAATTTCATATCAATTGGGCACCTTTAGCATGCAGAACTCAACTTTTTCACTTTTTATAATTTAGTCCTTTTGACCAAATTGAGGGCCCAAACGTCAAAATTTTGGAACGAGATTTTCATGAAATCATTCCGTGGAATTGTAGACCATAAAAATATAATAAAAATGAATTTTCTTGCGTCAGATTTGGGGTCCCGAAACCACTATTTTGACTAGGCCCTATTTTGGGATGTTACACTAATCACCTAGACTTGAAGTACCAATCCCCTCCACTATCTTGATTGTGGAGAAACCACCCGTCCAACATGTAACAATTCCGCATGCACCATACTATGGATGGTGACGGGACTATCCTCAACCCACCAAGAATCACACTACCGATGAAAGCCTTCCTTTGCCATAAGGTGATCGGCTTTATTCCCAAGGCGACAAATATACTGAAAATGAAATGTTGTAAACATGGTGACTAACAATTTGGCTTTCCAAATTAACATGCTGATGTCAAATCTATCAGTGACGGTGGACTTTATCTTTGTAATTACAAGCAGTGAATCACCTTTGAATTCAACCATCCGAAAACCCATTTCTTTCTCAAACTGAATTGCTTCAAGAGAAGCCCAAGCCTTGACCACAAGTGGAGTCAGGACATGTGATTTCCAAAACAGGTCGTCCTCAGCAACAACCTGCAACTATCTTTGATGACAACCCTAGCACTCGCTGCACCAACCCCCTATAAAAACCAAAATAAAAAATTAGCACATAAAAAAGGTTTTACTGTAATAGCCCGATTTTAAGGCTAGTCGGAACAGTAGTTTCGGGACCACGAATGTAACGTCCCCATGCCCGAACCGTCATCGGAGTCAAGCTTGAGGTGTTACTAATCTTATTTTACCTTTTTAAACAATTCTAACTACTTATATTAGTTTTCGGAATAAACTGTTTTTCTGTGTCATGGTTGCGTAAAAATTAATATCTCGAGTTACGAAACTCGAAATCTAATTCTGTAAATTTTCCCTAAAAATAGACTCATATATATATTTAATTATTTTTTTCTAGAATTTTTTGCTGCGCCAATTAGTACAGTTTATTAGTTAAAGTCTCCCCTATTTCAGGGTTTGACTGCTCTGACCTCTGTGTATTACGAATAAGATATCTCTCTGTACAGAATTTCAATGACTATGAGATTTGTTTCTATTAAAACTAGACTTAATAAGAAATCTGTACATGTAAAGTATGACTTCTAATTATTTTTATACAATTTATGGTGAATTTATAAAGTTGAAACAGGGGATCCAAAAATCTCTCTGGCCCTATTTCACTAAAACTCAGATATCTTATAAAATACAAAACCTTTACCTGCTTTGCTTATTTCATATGAAAATAGACACAATGAGATTTAATTTCATATATTATTCACTATCAAACCATGTCTCTACAAATTTTTGTGATTTTTCAAAATCACGTTATTTCTGATACTTGAATCTGTTTTTAAGTTACTTTCACATTTTTCATAATTTTCATGTGATAGTTACTACTTAATCATAAATACTATTAAACATGTCTATCATCAGTCATTCTATTAGCTAATCACTAGCAAATATTTACACATCATTCATTGATCATATCATATCAAAAGAAACCAAGTTCCTATACATGCCATACACAAAATGAAACGTCTAACTATACCAATGTAATTTCTTCGATAGTGTGATCGGGTCTCCGACGTCTCCTTCGATCCCCGAGTGGCCTGATAAAAACTATAAGAAAAAGAAAATAAGATAGTAAGCACTAGGCTTAGTAAGCTTACAAGCAAATAAATTACAACATTCAATATAATGAATAAATATACATTAAGTCACCTAGCCTCATAAACTTTCTTTACTTCTCATTTTCTACCTTCTTCTTTACTCACTTACCTTCTTTCTTACCTGACCTTTCACTATTCATAAATATAATCTACCTTCCCTTTTTGCTGATAATTCACTATGACTTAACATATACAATAACCCGTTGAACCACTCGGAATACTAAGGATACTAGGGTCGCTCTGCCTATCAATATCTCACTTAATGCCATGTCTTCGACATGGACTTACATGAATTATTCCTATCTCCAATGCCATATTTATATATATAATATGGGCTTACATGGCTCATTCCTGTCTCCAAAGCCATATATCTGATATGGACTTACATGGCTCATTTCTATCCTGTCTTGTCAACCCCAATATCCTAATATTCCTAAGGTTCAAACAGGGCTTCCTAATGCTTTTTCTCTGCTACTTCGCCTTTAATTCGACTTTAAATATTCTAAAAAAATAAATATATAAATGCTGAAAATTAACAATAATAATGTAAAATATAAGAGTATTGCATTTATTTACTGTAAACTTACCTCGATACAAAATGTGACTAACTTTACAATTTAGTCCTTTACTTTTTCTTTTCCCCGATCTACTCCTGAGTTTCGTTCTTCTTGATCTATAATAGCAAATTTAACTTATTTAATACATACATTCATTAAAACAGCATTTAATACGAACTTTGGCAAAATTACATTTTTGCCCCTAAACTTTTGCATAATTACACTTTTGCCCCTAGGCTCGGGAATTAAAATTCATCCCATATTCTTATGTTTTATGACATGCTGATCATTTTCCCCTTCTATGGCAGCATCAAATTCATACTCTAACATGCACTTATGACTATTAGGTATTTTACCGATTAAGCCATTTTACTCATTTTTACTTAAAACCGAGTAGCACAAGTTGTCTAACATAATCTAAGACCTCATATTCTATCATAAAACATCAAAATAATCACTTTTTACCTATGGGTATTTTTCCAAATATGAACCCTAACTTAAATTATTGCTAGCATAAGCTTTATCGAGCTACCGGGATCTCAAAAACGTAAAAATCATTAAAAACGGGGCTTGGACTCACTTACTATGGAGCTTGAAAATTGAAGAAACCCTAGCTATGGAGAGAGAAAATTTCGGCAGCAACTTATGGAGAAGATGACCATTTTGTGTTATTTTTCCCATTTTATTTCATTTAACATCCAAATGACCAAAATGCCCCTCCTTACTAAACTTTTAAAAATTCCTTCCATGTCCTAATTTTGTCCATGAACTTAAAATTGGTCAGATTTCTATTTAATACCTCCTAATTAATATTCCAAAACAATTTCATACTAAAAACTTTTAGAATGTAAATTTTGCAACTTATTCGATTTAGTCCCTAACTTCAAATTAAGCATTTTATGCATAGAATTTCATCATGAATTTTTTGCAAAATCATGTAATCATATCATGAACCTCAAAATAATAATAAAATAAATTTTTCTACCTTGGATTTGTGGTTTCGTAACCACTATTCCGTTTAGGCCCTATTTCGGGATGTTACAACGAATTCGACACAGAAAAATAAATTTTTATTATATTTTTATCATCTTAAGTTTTATAAAACTATTCATTGAAAATATCGTTCGAAAAGTTTGACGTTTGGGCACTCAATTTAGTCAAAAGGACTAAATCGTAAAAAGTGCAAAAGTTGAATTCTACTTGTTAAAGGTGTCCAATTGCAATGAGATTTTAAATTAGAGGTCCTTAGTTGGTAATTAGACCATTGGATAAGTTAGTGGACAAAAATGGACATGAATAGGTAAAATTTCAAAGTTATGCATTAAGGGCATTTTGGTCATTTGGTAATAAAAGAATAAAAAGGGAAAATAAAGCCAAAATTTGCTCATATTTATTCAACCTTGGCCGAAAATTTGAAGAACACCATAGCTAGGGTTTCTTCAACTTTCAAGCTTGATAGTAAGAGCATCCTAGCCCTATTTTTAATGCTCTTTACATTTTTGAAGTCATTATCATCCGATTTACCTATTTCTACCATTATTTTGAAGTAGGGTTCATGTTTAAAAATTTACCTATGTGTGACATGCATGTATTTTGATGTTTGATGTTTGATGGAAGATATTGTATGTTTAAGGTATGATAAACAACTTTTACTAAATGATTTTTTGTAAAAATGCATAAAAAGGACTTATTTGTAAAAGTTGTAAAAATGGGTAGTAGAAATGTGATTTGATGAAAAATGTGGATTGTTATGAGCCTGATTTAGGTTCGGTTAGGCTTGGGTAACAAAGAAAATGGATGCATTTCATTTTACGAGCCTAAGGACTAATTTGTAAAAATGTGAAAAGTTAGGGGCAAAATTTTAAGTTTGCCATAATGTGATTTTTGGACAGCATTGAGTAATGTGATAATTAAATAAGTTAAATTTGCTATTATAGATCAAGAAAAATAAAGTTCAGACCTTGATCAGGGGAAGAACAAGGTTATTGATGATTAAGTCCATTTCCTACTATTTTGTACCGAGGAAAGTTTGTCTGTAAATAATGCAATGTTGTATTATGTATTTTATGTTTAATATCGCATAAATTGTATGATTGTTTCTATGGAAATATTCAACGAAGTCTCGACGATGAGAAAATCTCGGTTGAACCTTAAGAATAGTTTAGGATACAAGTGACATGACACTAGGAAACCATGAGTTATGTGATTAATGTGAATTTGGGTGTTGGTCATGTACGTCCTACCGGTGGTTGGGTAGTCCGACATGTGTTGCGTATACTTGACAGCTTGTGTGAACAGCCCGTGTAGTTACGTCTTGACTGACAGCTTCTGTGAGGAGGCCCATGATTAGCTCGTGTGCGAGCCCTAAGTGTTATGATATATGAGGTAGCATTGGCTACATATGTGGCACTTATGCGCAAGACTTTTCGTTTATCCAATAATGTTAAAGCTTTCAACGGGTAATCCGAAGAGTATGTCAAAGATGACAAAGTATGCAACTATGTTATGAGTTGGTACAGGTATGTATGTAAAACTCATGAGTATGGGCTTTAGTATGAGATGAACTCTTGGTAAGAATGCTAAGGAGTAAGTTAAGCCTAAGATACATCATGATAATTATGTTAACTTATGTTGAGGAGTTATATAATTAATGTATGATTTATGTTGCTTATTATTTGTGTCAAACTTACTAAGCTTAAAAGCGTACTCCCGTGTTTCTTTCCATTCATTATAGTGTCGCCAAGCTAACTCGGGGATCGAGGAACGTCGGAGCACGAGTCACACTATCAAGCGATTATTTTGGGTATACTTCGTTTCAATATTTTGAGTATGGCATGTATATGGACTTGGCCATGTTGTTACGTGTCATATTGGTTAGTCAAATGCATTGGCATTGTAATGGTTAATGATTCATTTTGTATATGGCCATTGGAAGTTGGCTAATATTATTCTTATTGGTCATTGGTATGTTTATGTGATGATGCTTATCATGAAGATGAAATTGGCATGAATGAAAAAGAAAGTATTTGATATTTATGCATGATAGTTGTTAGTATTGTAAATAATGTATTGATATCTTATTTGTGGCTGATTTGGTTGTATGTATATGCTTGGATTGGTGTTACTTGTCGTTGTGCAGGTTGGTGCAAGTAAGGGTGGCAAAATGGCTTGGTAAATCGCCTTATTTTTGTCTACATGGGCAGAGACACAGCCGTGTGTCTCAACCATGTGAAGGACATGGCCTAGGGACATGGGCGTGTGAAGTCTGCACCTATTTTATAAAAAATTTCAAAAATTAAAATTCGTCACACGGCCTAGCACACGGGCGTGTGACTTGGCTGTGTGACTTCCTTTGGTGCATGATGTCATAAACAGAGAGTTACACGGGTTAGGGAAACAGGAGTGTTTGACCACACGGCCTACTCACACGGATGTGTCCCAAGCCACACGGGCGTTTGACCCCGTTTTGATGAAAAATTTTCTAGGTATTGTAGAATTTTCTAAAGTTCTCGGTTTAGTCCCGAACCACCTCCAATGCATGATTTGGGCCATGTAGGCTTATTTTAGGGATGATAGGAATGTATGTGAAAAGTTTTAAATTTGTATGGAAATTTACGTCTCAGTTTTGTATGTTTGCTTATGTTTAAGTCCGATGATGCCTTGTACCCTATTTTGGTATCAGATACAGTAAGAGGTGTTACATTTAGTGGTACCAGAGCTATGGTTTAATCAGTTCTCGGACTAACGTAGCGCGTGTACGAGTCTAGCTATACATGCCATATATAAACTGTGATAGTGTGATGACTCCTGACAATTTTAAACTTTGTTTTCATATAGTAATGGATCTTGATCGAGCTATGGCAGATGATGTAGAAAGTAATGCACCGGCTCTTGCCCAAGGGATAGTGCCAGTTGAGAGTAGACCCGTAAATGTGAGTCAGGGAGGTGAGGCTTGGGAAGCCTTTTTCCAGATGATGAACGAGTGGTTCTTAGGGTTCATTCGAACAAACCTGGCCGCCCAATAACAACATGCTCCATCCCCTCCTAATCCTCAACCTGTCCCCATAGTGCCTCAAAGTATGGACTTTATGAGATTGAATAGAACCCCGGTTGATAAGATCAGAAAGCAAGGGGCTGAAGAATACGATGATGATCCCCCAAAAAATAAAATTTTGGCTCGAGAATTCTATTAGAGTGTTCAATAAATTATCTTGTACACCCGATGAATACTTGAAATGTGCTATATCTTTATTGAGGTACACAATATATCGCTGGTGGAAAACACTAGTATCTATGATTCCGGAAGAGAGGGTTACATGGGAATTCTTTTAAGAGGAGTTCCGAAAGAAGTATATTAGTGAGCGATTCATCGATCAGAAGCGTAAAGAATTTCTTGAGCTGAAACAGAGCCGTATGTCAGTCACTGAATATGAAAGAGAGTTTGTTCGGCTCAGCAAGTCTGCTAGAGAGTGTGTTTCCTCCGAAGCAATTATGTGTAAAAGGTTTGAAGACGGGCTTAATAAAGACATCGGACTGTTAGTGGGTATTCTTGAGCTGAAAGAATTTGTTGTACTCGTTGATCGGGCTTGTAAAGTAGAGGAACTGACCAAAAAAAAGAGAAAAGCTGAGTCTGAGGCTAGAGATGCAAGAAAGGGACTGATGGGTAAGCCGTTCCAATCTCAGTTTAAGAAATCTATAGAGATGCATTCTTGTTCTCATGATTTAGTTGGGTTCTCAAATAGAAACCGTGTGAATGAGTATTTGGGTTATAAAGCTCAGACTACTTCTATTGTGAACGTTGGTAATCGACCCAATAGATCTGGATGTCCACATTGTGGAAGATGTCACCCCGACAATTGCTGAATGAATGACCGAGCTTGTTTCAAGTGTGGTTCCCAAGATCATTTCATTAAAGATTGCCTAAGATTACTGAAAAAGAAAAGTTTCAGAGTACAAGGCCAAGTAATACTGCTTCTAGAGGGAGACCCCTGAGAAATATCGGGAATGGAGCTAGTAGCAAAAATGTGACGAAGGATTCAGCTGCAAGATCTGAAGCTCGAGCACCTGCTAGGGCTTATGCCATTCATGCTCATGAGAACGCATCTTTTCTTGATGTTATCACCGATACTTTTTCTCTTTATGATACTACTGTTATTGCTTTGTTTGACCCAGGATCTACACACTCATATGTATGCATAAATTTTTTAATTAGGAAGAATATGCCTATTAAGTCTACAAAATTTATGATTAAGGTGTCAAACCCTTTAGGCAATCATGTATTAATTGATAAAGTATGCAAGAAATGTCTTTTGATGATTAGAGGTCACTTTTTTCTGGCTGACTTGATGTTGCTGCCATTTGGTGAATTTGATGTTATTTTGGGTATGGATTGGTTGACCATGCATGATGCTATAGTAAATTATAGACGGAAAGTCATTAAATTGAAATATGAAAATGGTGAAATTTTTTGAGTTGAATCAGATGAGTCAGATAGATTGCCAATTGTGATTTCTTTGATGTCTACTTAGAAATGTATAAGAAAAGGTTATGAAGCCTATCTTGCCTATGTGTTGAATACAAAAGAATCTGAATTGAAAATTGAATCAGTGCCAGTAGTGTGTGAATATTTAGATGCGTTCTCAGAAGAATTGCCAGGTATGCCTCCAATTAAAGAAGTTGAGTTTAGTATTGGTTTGGTCCCTGGGACTACACTGATATCGATAGCTCCGTATAGGATGGCTTCGACTGAATTGAAAGAATTGAAAGCTCAGTTGTAAGAGTTGACAGATAAGGGTTTTGTGAGACTGAGTTATTCTCCCTAAGGTGCTCCGGTATTATTTGTAAAGAAGAAAGACGAATCTATGAGACTTTGCATTGTTTATCGACAGCTTAATAAAGTGACCATAAAGAACAAGTATCTCTTGCCGAGAATTGATGACTTGTTTGATCAGCTGAAAGGGGTAATAGTGTTTTCGAAGATAGATTTGAGATCCAGATACTACTAGTTGCGAGTTAAAGAGTCGGATGTGCCAAAGACTGTCTTTAGAACAAGGTACGGGCACTATGAATTTCTTATTATGCCTTTCGGACTAACAAATGCTCCTACAGTTTTTATGGACTTAATGAACCAAATTTTCTGACCATATTTAGATAAGTTTGTGGTTGTTTTCATTGACGACATACTGATTTATTCTCGAGATGAGGCAGAGCATGCAAGGCACTTGAGAACTGTTTTGCAGACTTTGAGAGAAAAACAGTTGTATGCTAAGTTTAGTAAAAGTGAATTTTGGCTTCGAGAAGTAGGATTTTTAGGACACATTGTTTTAGGTGATGGTATCTGAGTTGATTCGAGCAAGATTTATGCTATTGTTGAGTGGAAACCACCAAAGAATGTAGTTGAGGTTAGAAGCTTTTTAGGATTAGCCGGTTATTACAGACGGTTTGTTAAAGGATTTTCTATGATCGCTACTCCTATGATGAGATTACTGCAAAAGGGTGTTAAGTTCGAGTGGTCTGAAAAATGTCAACAAAGTTTTGAGAAGTTGAAGGCATTATTGACTGAGGCACCAGTTTTAGTACAACCTGAACTGAGGAAAGATTTTGTAATTTATAGTGATGCATCATTGAATGGATTAGGATGTGTGTTGATGCAAGAGGGCAAAGTGATAGCTTATGCCTCGAGACAGCTGAAACCGCACAAAAAGAACTACCTGACGCATGATTTAGAGTTGGCTGCCATTGTGTTTGCCTTGAAGATTTGGAGACATCATTTGTACAGTGAGAAATGTCATGTCTTTACCGATCATAAAGTTTTAAAGTATCTGATGACTTAAAAAGACCTGAACTTGCGGCAACGAAGATGGCTTGAGTTATTAAAAGACTATGAGCTTGTGATTGATTATCTTCTAGGAAAGGCGAATGTAGTAGCCGATGCTTTGAGTAGGAAATCTTTGTTTGCTTTGAGGGCCATGACTTTATCCAATAATGATTCGATTCTAGCTGAGTTGAGAGCTAGACCGATGTTTCTTCAGCAAATTTGCGAAGCTCAAAAGTGTGACAGTGAGTTGCAAACCAAGAGAATTCAGTGTGAATCGGGCAATGAATCAGAATTTCAAATTGACTCCGATGATTGTTTGAGATTCCGAGGTAGGATATGTGTTCTTAAAGATACAGAGTTGATTCAGAAGATTCTTAATGAGACACATAGTGGTTGTTTGTCTATTCATCCGGGCAGTACAAAAATGTATTGTGATTTGAAGAAAATATATTGGTGGTTAGGCATGAAACGAGATATCTTAAAGTTTGTTTCGAAATGCTTGATTTGTCAACAAGTAAAGGCCAAACACCAAGTACCTTCGGGTCTACTTCACCCTGTGATGGTTCCCGAGTGGAAATAGGACAGAATTACCATGGAATTTGTGATAGGTTTACCTTTGAATCCGAAAAAGAAAGATACCATTTGGGTTGTCATGGATAGATTGAGGAAATCAACTCATTTTATACCGGTACGTACTAATTACTCACTTGATAAGCTTGCTAATTTGTACATTGCTAAAATTTTTAGACTTCATGGAGTACCTATTTCTATTATATCAGATAGAGATCCGAGGTTCACTTCGCGATTTTGGAAAAAGTTGCAAGAAGCTTTGGGTACGAAATTGAATTTTAGTACAGCTTTCCATCCACAAACGAACGGTCAATCTGAGAGAGTAATTTAGATTTTAGAAGATATGCTCCGATGTTGTGTTTTAGAATTCCAAGGTAGTTGGGGAAAATATCTATCGTTGGTTGAATTTGCCTACAATAACAGTTTTTAGTCGAGCATAAAAATGGCGCCTTATAAGGCATTGTATGGTAAAAAATGTTGAATTCCATTGTACTAGATAGAGCCCAAAGAGAGCCAGATTCATAGGGTTGACTTAGTTAGAGAAACCAAAGAAAAAGTAAGGGTAATCCGTGATTGTTTGAAAGCTGCTTCAGATAGACAAAAGTCATAAGCAGATTTGAAAAGAAAAGAGATTGAATTTTAGGTCAGTGATAAGGTATTTTTAAAAGTATCTCCATGAAAGAAAATTCTAAGATTTGGCCATAAAGGCAAGTTAAGTCTGTGATTTATTGGGCCGTATAAGATTACCAAAAGAATAGGATCGGTAGCATATCGGTTACCTTTGCCATCTGAGTTGGAAAGGATCCATAACGTCTTTCATGTGTCTATGTTGCATCACTATAGATCAGGCCCTTCACATGTGATTTCACCGACAGAAGTTGAGATTTGTCTAGATATGACTTATGGTGAGAAACCGATCAAGATATTAGCCCGGGAAGTAAAATAGTTGAGAAATAAAAGTATAGCTCTTGTGAAAGTGTTGTGGCAAAGACATGGGGTTTAAGAGGCTACTTAGGAGCTCGAGGAGGCAATGATAAAACCGTACCCAAACCTATTTTTCGGTAAGGTTTTCGGGGATGAAAATCCCTAAAGGGGGGAGAGTTGTAACAACCTAATTTTAGGGCTAGTCAGAATAGTGGTTTCAGGACCACGAATTCGATGTAAAAAAATCTATTTTTATTATATTTTTATGGTCTGAAGTTTCATAGAACTATTCTGTGAAAATCTTGTTCGAAAATTTTGACGTTTAGGCACTAAATTTAGTTAAAAGGACTAAATCGTAAAAAATGCAGAAGTTGAGTTCTACTTGTTAAAGGTGTCCAATTGCTATGAGATTTTAAATTAGAGGTCCTTAGTTGGTATTAGACAATTGGATAAGTTAGTGGACAAAAATGGACATGAATAGGTAAAATTTCAAAGTTATGCATTAAGGGCATTTTGGTCATTTGGTAAATAAAAGAATAAAAAGGGAAAATAAAGCCCAACTTTGCTCATCTTTCTTCAACCTTCGCCGAAATTTTTAAGAACACCATAGGTAGGGTTTCTTCAACTTTCAAGCTTGATAGTAAGTGCATCCTAGCCCCATTTTTAATGCTCTTTACATTTTTGAAGTCGTTATCATCCGACTTACCTATTTCTACCATTATTTTGGAGTAGTGTTCATGTTTAAAAATTTACCCATGTGTTACATGCATGTATATTGATGTTTGATGGAAGATATTGTATGTTTAAAGTGTGATAAATAACTTTTACTAAGTGATTTTTAGTGAAAATGCATAAAATGACTTACTTGTAAAAGTTGTAAAAATGGGTAGTAGAAATGTGATTTGATGAAAAATGTGAACTGTTATGAGCTTTATTTAGGTGTAGTTAGGCTTGGGTAACAAAGAAAATGGATGCATTTCATTTTACGAGCCTAAGGACTAATTTGTAAAAATGTGAAAAGCTAGGGGTAAAATTATAATTTTACCATAATGTGATTTTTGGACAGCATTGAGTAATGTGATAATTAAATAAGTTAAATTTGCTATTATAGATCAAGAAAAACGAAGTTCGGACCTTGATCGGGGTATGGACAAGGTTATTGACAATCAAGTCCATTTCCTACTATTTTGTACCGAGGTAAGTTTGTGTGTAAATAATGCAATGTTGTATTATGTATTTTATGTTTGATATCGCATAAGTTGTATGATTGTTTCTATGGAAATATTCAACAAAGTTTCGACGATTAGAAAATCCCGGTTGAACCTTAGGAATAGTTTAGGATACAAGTGACATGTCACTAGGAAACCATGAGTTATGTGATTTATGTGAATCCGGGTGCTAGCCATGTACGTCCTACCGGTGGTTGGGTAGTCCGGTATGTGTTGGGGATACTTGACAGCTTGTGTGAACAACTCGTATAGTTATGTCTTGACTGACAGCTTGTGTGAGTAGGCCCGTGATTAGCTCGTGTGCAAGCCCTAAGTGTTATGATATATGAGGTAGCATTGGCTACATATGTGGCACTTATGTGCAAGACTTTTCGTGTATCCAATAATGTTAAAGTGTTCAACGGGTAATCCGAAGAGTATGTCAAAGATGACAAAGTATGCAACTATGTTATGAGTTGGTACATGTTTGTATGTAAAACTCATGAGTATGGGCTTTAGTATGAGATGAACTCTTGGTAAGTATGCTAAGGAGTAAGTTAAGCCTAAGATACATGATGATAATTATGTTAACTTATGTTGACTAGTTATATGATTAGTGTATGATTTATGTTGCTTATTATTTGCGTGCAAACTTACTAAGCTAAAAAGCTTACTCCCCTTTTTCTTTCCATTCATTATAGTGTCGCCAAGCTAGCTTGGGAATTGAGGAACGTCGGAGCTCGATTCACACTATCAAACGATTGTTTTGGGTATACTTGGTTTCAATATTTTGAGTATGGCATGTATAGGGACTTGGTCATGTTGTTACGTGTCATATTGTTTAGTCAAATGCATTGGCATTGTAATAGTTAATGATTCATTTTGTATATGGTCATTGGAAGTTGGCTAATATTATTCTTATTGGTCATTGGTATGTTTATGTGATGATGCTTATCATGAAGATGAAATTGGCATGAGTGGAAAATGAAGTATGTGATGTTTATGCATGATAGATGTTAGTATGTGCAAATGATGTATTGATATCTTGTTTGTGGCTGATTTAGTTGTATGTATATGCTTGGATTGGTGTTGCTTGTCATTGTGCAGGTTGATGCAAGTAAGGGTGGAAAAATGGCTTGGTAAATAGCCTTATTTTTGTCCACACGGGTAGAGACACGACCGTATGACTCAACCGTGTGAAGGACACGGCCTAGGGACATAGGCGTGTGAAGTCTGCACCTATTTTATGAAAAATTTTGAAAATTAAAATTTGCCACACGGCTTAGTGCACGGGCGTGTGACTTCTTTTGGTGCATGACGTCAGAAACAGAGAGTTACACTGGTTAGGGACACGGGCTTGTATGACCATACGACCTACTCATACGGGCAAGTCCCAAGCCACACGGGCATGTGACCCCATTTTGATGAAAAAATTTCTAGGTATTGTAGAATTTTCTAAAGTTCTCGGTTTAGTCCCAAACGACCTCCTATGCATGATTTGGGACTCTTAGGCTTGTTTTAGGGGCGATAGGAAGGTATGTGAAAAGTTTTAAATTTGGATGGAAATTTATGTCTCGATTTTGTATGTTTACTTATGTTTAAGTCCGTTAATGCCTCGTACCTTGTTTCATTATCAGTTATGGTAAGGGGTGTTACACTCTTGTTCGAGGTACTGCCTAATGTTTCGTAGCACCAAAAATCCAATTCAATTGCTGGGCATAACCCTAGATGAAGGCAACAATTTCTGTTTTGGACTACCTTTTATTGTCATGGATTTGCATATTTCTAGATATTCAAATGGCCTAAACAGTAATAACAAAAAGCTATTGTTGTTTTGGATTTATGGTAAGGAATCCACGTAAACATGGAAGCACCAACTAGATCATGCAGCCAATGGAAGCCCATCTCCTGCCAGACACAAACCACTAAAGGTTAATCACGACTACATGCAAAAAGGCCACAGTGGCTGTTCCACATCAGGGACACATCGAGTCCCCACGTAAACGACACAAGTATAAACTGGAATAAGTGGGCACATAATTATGTAGAAATTTCCAAAATGTAATTTTAGTTTTTGCTGGGACGTGCATATTCCATAGAGTATGAAATAGGTATTTCGTAGTTTGGTCAATTGTTATGTATTTTTCCTCTATCGATCCTAGGTATCCTAGAAAATGGAGTTGATATCCACTCCTCCCCAAATACTCCTTGTTACTTTCAAGGCACCAACACAACTG
Organism: Gossypium longicalyx; assembly: GCA_025698465.1. NCBI lineage: Eukaryota > Viridiplantae > Streptophyta > Magnoliopsida > Malvales > Malvaceae > Gossypium > Gossypium longicalyx. Next base: position 26,599,989 of record CM047005.1, on the reverse strand, counting down.
ATCAACCAACCCATGTCTCACCAATGGGATGTTGAGAATTTTTTGGGCGTCATGGTAAGCAAAGATCAATAGCACAAGTTCTGTTTTCCACGTATCAATATGAGAGTTGATTAAGTCAGCCACCTTGAAGAAACAATGAACACATGTAGTCTTGACAATGTAGGGTTTGTCAGTTGACAACCAGGGAGTGTCTGAAATGGATATTGAATGCCAATTCCCCATCAACCAACTGTAGCCTTTGTATAACAAACCCTTAGCAACCAGATGTTTCTCTACACTACTGAAGGTTGATTTCCCAACTCGAACTTTAAAAAATCAACATGTGGGAAATACTCGCCTTTTAAAAATTTTTCCATAAGAGACCCCAGATCACACAAAAGTCGCCAACCTTATTTGGCAAGTAATGTAACATTAAAATTAGCCAAATTATGGAAACCAAACCCCGACTTCCTTATGATCGCATAAAACCTCCCAAGAACACCAATAAATACCCTATTTAGTGTGAAATTTCTGCCATCAATATTCAGAAATAATTTACTCTAAGTCCCTGCAAAAGGGCACTAAAAGTAAAAAACATGACATAATGTAAGTAAAGATCACCTTTAGAATGGCTTTAATGAAAACTTCCTTCTCCCTTGCGACAGACAACATGCACATCATCCATCAACCCGTCCTTGAATTTTCTCTTTGATGTGCCAAAAAACCCTTCTTTTGTATCTCCTAACCACAGTAGGCATCTCAAGATACTTTTTCAAATCAACCGACATGTGTACACCCAAAGCCGAGACGATTCGCCCTCGAGTTGCCTCATCTAAATTTGGACTAAAATAGATAAGGGATTTGTCAAGATTAATCAATTGACCTAAGTAAACCTCTTACTCTCGAAGAATCCCTCGTAAGTTCTCTACATCTGCAATCTTAGCCTCACTAAAGACCAAACTATCATCTGCAGAAAGTAAGTGAGAAACCACCAGTCCAACTCTAGATGCCTTTGTCCCTGTCACCAAATCGTCTCTAGTTGTCATATGAAGTAAAGAAGATAGGCCTTCCCTACAAAAGAGAAATAAAAGAGGGCTTAATGGGTTACCCTATTAGAGCCTTTTATTCGGCACCACATGCCCACGAGCCTGCCCATTAACCACCACAGAATAAGTAACTGACTGTACACATCTCATTATGAGATCCACCTAGGTAGAAGTAAAGCCCAATTTTGTCATGATGGCCTCCACAAAATGCAACTCGACTTGGTCATAGGCTTTGCTCATATTGAGTTTCCAAGCGAATGAACCCTTATGACACCCTCGTCATCGCAAAAAAATGAATAATCTCAAAAGCCACAATCACATTATTAGTAATCAATCGACCGTGCACAGAGGCACTCTGCTTTTCACCAATAAAATGAGTCATAATGAGTTGTATTCTGTTCCTGATTGCCTTCGAAATAATATTATACAATATAATACACAGTTTGATAGGACGAAAATGAGTCATATTAGAGGGACTGCCCCTCTTCGAGATTAGGACAATATTAGTGTGATTTAAAGCAGACAATGACCTTGCTCCATTCAAGAATTCCAAACAAAATCGACAAACATCTGAACCATCGATATGCCAATATGTTTGATAAAATAAAGCCAATAAGCCGTCCCCTCTAGTTGCTTTGGTAGGACTCATATCTTTGAGGGCATTAACAACCTCCTTCGTAAAAGGCTTACATAAAAACATATTCATACCCTCAGTCATAATTAGATGAATATTGGACAGAATATGGTCCAGGTTTGTTTGTTCACGAACATGTAATCGTACCAATTTCCTAATCACCTTCCACAATCGCACCCTCCCGAGTCTCCATCCTGACAACCTATTTCAATCTATTTCGATGTGTGGCAAAATGATGTAAAAAAGTGGTGTTACGATCACCATTACAAAGCTAATTGGCCTGCGCCCCCTGTTCCCAATACTGTTCACCCTTATCAATCTCCAGATTCAGTTGCATCTTAAAAATGATCAATTCTTCAATTGTCTTGTCAATCGAAACATTCGTGCTCAGTTTTTCAATCTTTCATTGGAGATGAACTAACCTTTTATTCTCAGTAATTTGTTAATGACGTGCCCATCTCATCAGGCCTTGACTCACCAAACACAGTCACGTCAGAACATCACCATCAACCTCCGTCCAAAACTGTTGCACTTCCACCTCACAAGAGGTATCCATTGCCCAAGTGGCCTCAAATAAAAAACAAGGAGGATGCAACAAAAATAGATTCTTGTCATAGCCTGAATCTAGAAGTAGTGGACAATGATCCAAAATTGTGTGAACCCAATGTAAAGTCTTTACGTTTAGAAATATTTCATGCTACCCTGTATTAGACACACCTCGATCTAACCTTTCTCGAATATTAGTGTGCGCAAATTGACCTCACTCCCAAGTGTACGACCTTCCTTCGAAACCCAAATTTGAAAGATCACAATATTGAATAACAGCACGAAGAGCCTTCATACAATGTTCATCCCTCAACTGACCTTCCTATTTCTCATAGAAAAAGAGAATCTCATTAAAATTGCCCATAAAAAACCAATGAGTATGATCCTCATCCGAGAGACCTTGCAATAACTCCCAAGACAATGGTTTGTTAAATTCTTCTAAATGACCATAAAAACTCGTAAGTCTCCAAGAGTGACCATCAGTTCAATCAAAACATCAATATGATTTCCTGAAAAGGAACACAGAGTAACAATACATCCTTCTCTTTAACAAAGTGACAGTCCTCCAATAGTACCCACACTACTAACATCCAAATCGTAGACATATCCCTGATTTTGTCGAAATTTCTCTATCTTTGAATTCTGTAGTTTTGTTTCCATCAGAAAAACTACAATGGGGGTTTGTCTCCCTCAGCATGTGCCAAAGGTGTCAAATTGCTTGGAGATTCCTCAAACTCCAGACATTCCAACTAAGGATTTTCATGGCACCCGATTGCCTTACTAGACAGGGCCAACTGATGAATCAAAAGCTTAAATAGTATCCTACTTAGTTGAGGTTATTGTCGAATCCGATAACATAGAAATCGAAGAAAATTGTGAAGCACGCGGTCATTTTTTCCTTTTCCCAATCTCTATGGGAAAATTTTTCACAGTTTTCATAGCAATAACAACACCAGACTCTCTAGACGACCCGTCTCCTATAACTGTGCTGTAACATCACGAAATACGGCTTAGTCGGAACAGTGGTTTTGGAACCACAAATCCAAGGTCAAGAATTATTTTAATATTATTTTATGTGTTATATCATGATTATATAAGTGCATGAAAATTTTGGTGAATTAATTTTGGCGTTTGAGTGCTTAATCGCGAAAAAGGACTAAATCGCATAAAGAACAAAAGTTTTGTTTTAATAGTCAAAGGTGTCAAATTGCTAGAGAAACTTAATTGGGGGTCTTTAAAGTGAAATTATGCCATTAGATAAGTGATGACCGGCCATAGGAGGAGCAAAAGAGTTGAAAAGTCAAAATTTGGTATGGTTGGTATTTGATGACATAAGCAAACACTAATAAAATAAAACAAAAGTAGCCACCCTTCTTCTCCATCTTTCTTCACCAAAAATACCAGTAAAAATAAAGTTTTGGAAGCTTGAAATTTTAGCAAACTCTTCATCCTCACAAGTAAGTGATTTAGATGCTTATTTTTGATATTTTTTGTACTTTTGGAACCCTTGTAGCTTAATCTAGCTAATGAGGGGACTATTTTGCAAAACTGGTTGAAATTCTAGGGTTTTACCATGAGAGTATTCATGTTTTTTTACTGCATTTTTATGGAAGAGAATGAATCTTAGTTGTGAAATAAACAACTTTTGTGAAATGTGTTAGCATGAAAACACCTAAAAGTATCATTTTATAAAACTTGTAAAATAGAGAGTAAATGTGTGTAATAATTGAAATCTTAAGTTGCTATAGTTATGAAAATAGTTCGGATAGGCTTAAAGAGTAAGAAAATTGAATAAAAATCATTTTACGAGCTTGGGGCAGAAGCATTATTTTGGCAAAGTTTAGGGGTAAAATTGTAAATTTGCCAAAATATGGTTTTTGGGTTAATTTGAATAATGTGAGTCCTAAATGGGCTATATTTGAAATGATAGATCAAGGAAATCGAGATTCGAGCTTAAATTGAGAAAATACAAGGTTATAGACAAATGGTAAAATTGTCGTTTTCGTATTCGAGGTAAGTTCGTGTGATTTAATAAGCATGTTATTAATGTTATTATTGTTATAATTGAAAATCTCCTTGTTATTATTGTATTGAATTATGTGTTAGTGCTAGCGTGTATGAGAAGATATTATACCCTATGAAATAATCGAAAGCTTAATATGTCGATTTCACTTTGTGTATTTATGAAATATTTGAAATTGATGAAATATGATATCTTGTTGAGATGAGTAAATTATAGAATGATGAAATGAACTAAAAGTTCTTATGGTGACGAACCTTGTGAATTGTATGATCAATTCTTCGAACAAGCTTGACTACGATGACCCTTGAGAAATCCCAGTTGGACCTTTGGAAATACCTAGGATACGGACATCGAGACACTGCTGTTATGTGAGCCAGTGTAAGACATGTCTGGGACATGCATCAGCCACGTTATGAAATGCTAGTGTAAGACATGTTGGGACATGCATCGGCATTGAGACGAGAGCTAGTGTAAGACATGTCTGGGACATGCATCAGCCTCCAGATGTAAGCTAGAGTAAGACATGTCTAGGACATGCATCGGCTAAGAGATGTGCTAGTGTAAGACATGTCTGGGACATACATCAGCACGGATATGTGAGAGCCAGTGTAAGACCATATTTGGGATATGGTATCAACATTGATATGTGTAAGATTTCCCGATTATCCTCTGGTATTCCAAGTGGTTCAACGGATAGTTCAAAGCTTACGGTGAAAGCGAGAAGGTAAATATATGAGCATGCTGAAAAGGTACGAGTATGTATTCGAAGCTTAAATGCTATTGCGAACATGAAACAATGCACCTTTGGTAAGGATACAAATAAGTAAGTTATGCCTATGAAAATGAAATTGTGGTGACCTTGTGATTATGGTTTTATGTTTATGATATACATATATGTATTCTTACCATGATGATTGAAATGTGATTGATGATTATGTATGTGACTTTATGGCCACATTAAATTGAGACATGAAATGTATATTCCTTTACTTGGTTGCCTAATGAACATGAAAGGAGAAATGGATTGGCATAAATGCCCATTTAAAAATGATCATAAAAGAGTGAAATATAGTAATAAAACAATTTCAGACAGCAGTAGTAGTCCGACTTTGAAAATACATCAAAAATAGCAGAAAGTGAATTAGAGACTGAATAAAATATGAAATTGAAGCTTATTGAGTCTAGTTGCACATAGAAGAAACGATGTAAGTAGAAGAATTTCATATTATGAGATATTTGAAATTGTGTGAGACATAGTCAGAACGATTTTGAAATCCCCTGTTATGATTTGGGAAAATCATCAAAAATTGTAAAAAAAAAAATAATTATGGGTTATAATTTATATTACTAGATTCCTTAATGAGACTATTTTTAATATAAATAAATGGGAACATCATTCGAGTTCCATATGAGGAGATAATTAATTTTTAGTAAAGACTAGTTGAAGCTGTCGGGTAGCGAATCAGGGGTGACTTTACAGAATAAACTGTACTAATTGGCTAAACCAAATATTTTGAAATTTTATGGCAAGAAGATATATGAGTCTAGTTTTAGAGGAAATTATCAGATCTTATTTTAGAGTTCCATAGATCCAGATATAAATAATTTAGTGACTATGACTCAAGAAAACAGAGAGTTACACGGACTAAGGACACGGGCGTGCCAAAGGCATACGGGCGTGTCCCTACGTCCACACGGGGGTGTGACCCTGTTTCATGGGAAAATTTTCTAAGTTTTCCTGAAACTTCTTAAAGTTCTTGATTTAGTCCCGAATCGATTCCAATGAATGTTTTGGGCTTCGTAGACCCAAATAAGGGACGACATGCATGTGTTCGAAAGGTTTTGAATTAAAAGAGATTTTATGGCTCGGTTTTTGCATGAATGTGTATGTTTAAGTCTGGTAATGCCTCGTACCCTATTCCGGCGTCAGACATGGGTAAGGGGTGTTACATGTGCCATCCAAATTTATCCCTAGAATTTCACCTACCTGATCATGAATACCTACATATCGAAAAAAGCCCTGAATTTATACTTGACCAATCAGACCTTCATGTGCCTTAAAGTTTTCTCTCTTGACTGGCCATATGACGTCTCCCTTCTCTCTGAGCTAACATTTAGTCGCCACCATTGACCATTTCGGCAAAGCCTTTAACAATATATCCCACTAAAAAAGGGGTCACCTTCTTATACACAAGTTGGATGGAGCAAAAACCTTCACCATGACCCAGTCGCCCATTGATCTACCATAAATTGATGTGGCAAATTATATTTTTTCAGTATACTTAAGGAGCTTACTCTCGAGCAAAATGACGTCTTTTGCATTGTTTTTCATTATTTTTAGTTTTTAAGTTAATAAGTAAAATGTCTTGTTTTTGCTCATTTTGTAACCCAATTTGGCCAATAGTGCCATAGGGGGGCCTAACACGTGGTTGAGTGGTGTAGGGACGTGTTAGAGGTTAAGAACGAGCGAGAATGAGACCAAGGAAAATGGTATCGTGATATCCACACCTTGGAATCGTGATACCTCTAATAGTATTAAAGAATGGAGACACCGTTCAGTGGTATTGTGATATCCTCTTTGGGTATCGTAATATCCTCTTCTAGATATCATGACACTGACATCATCAGAGGGGACAAACTTGGACAAAAATGATAGTTTTTGTCCACCCAGTCCAACAATCACCCAATGCTTGCATGGGCATTTTTGACAATGAAAACTCGTTAGAGGATAACCTCAAACAACCAAAATTAGATAAAGAGGAAAAAGACACATATTAGCTTAGTTTTAGGTTTAGTTTTATCTAGGTTTTCTTTTAGTTTTCTACACTTTTTGTAGGGTTTTTCATTTTCTCTTTTTCTTCCTTAGTTTAGAGTTTATTTTTCTACAGTTACTTCTTGTTCTTGATATTCTTAGTGTTAGTTAAGTTAGTTATCACTGTAGCTTAGATTTATTTACACTTTTAGTCTGTGTACCTTGGGTGTAAGACACTTTTAGGTTTAGTTTAATGTATTTCAGTTTCTTTTACTTTAAATTTGTTAAAGTTAGTTCCTCTCATGTTTATTGCTTTAGACTTTCCTGTTGAATGCTTTTTGTTCCATGTTCTTTAAGTTTTCTTGCATAAAAATCTCAATTTTTATATTTTTCTTAAGCTTTACTTCAATGGATGTTTTGTTTTTCATTTTCATTTTCATTCTCCCAACTTTCAGAATGCGTAGCTAAACTAAAATAGGGGTTGTTTAATGAAAATATGGGTAAGCTAAAATTTTTAGACAAATGACCAAATCGTAATAAATTAGACTAAATCGAATAAATCTAAAACCTTAGGAAGTAACGCCCCTAAGAGAATATCTAGGCAAGTGAGACTGAAAGGTAACTTGTTGCGCACCTGTTCACTATTTTCTGATTAACCGGTGAGATCGAAAGATAAATTGAAACTAATTTGTCTAAATCGGTAAAATTGAGATTGGAAGATAAAATGGAGCTACTTAGTAATTTAAGCGATTTAAGTCCCTTGTTCGAGAATCGGTGAACCACATTGAAATCAACCAACCATTATTTGTCACTTATTTGGTTAAATTTTTAGTTTTATATGCATTACAATTTAGTCCTTAGATTAACATATTCAATTTTCTTGCAATATTTTTCTTTTCATGATTTGTCGTACTATAAAATTATATCAGTACCTGCTTAGACTCTATCATGCATACTATTTATCACTCAATCGCCATCTTCTTTAGGTTTGATCCTTGGAATACTCCGATGTTCCATTGTAATACTATAAATATTACAACTGACCTATACGCTTGTAGTAAAATCGTGCTTAGAAATTTTTTTATTTTATGCGCACGTGCGAACGCGATCACCCGCATAGAAAATAGAACACTGACAACCTCTCATATTGGAATATGGCATAAACAAACCAGTTATTCAGGAAGGCAATCTTCTTCTGTCGTTTCAAGGGCATTCGAATATCTATCCTTGTCCAATGCCGCAAATATCCACCAACTCCGCTGGTGATAGATTTGGCATCATATTCAAAATAAGTCTCAAGGAAAGCCCCAAATTGTTTTGCCATTCCTTTCGACATCAAATTCGGTGGAAGACCTAGACTTGAATCCAATAGTCCACAAAATAAAGCAGAACATGTAGGGGATCCTCCACCAATTGTAGTCGATGGTACACCAAAAGATGGTTGTTAAATGTCCAAGAACTACCATCTATCACTCTCTCGATGTCAAAATCATAGTAAAATTAGAAAATGTAACACTTTTCGCCCAGTTCAAAAATTGTAATCCTACCATAGAGATGCCACAGATTTGCAAGAGTCGTTCGTATGGCTTAGAATTGGATAATGTTGGTTGTCAGAAAACTCCTTACAAAGAAGATGCCATTTCCAACATCTTTTTCCCTTCGCCGAAGTGATCTGCCAAGCATTCTCCTTACTACCGTCCAACGAAAAAGCCGCTAACTGGACCTCCATGACTCCTTCAAACTGACACCAATTAGACAAAAAAAATGGAAAGACGAGAAATTAAAGAAAAGAAACACTGTCACAAACTATCGAGAAACTAAACGATCGTTCAAAAGAGCAAACTAAACACGTGCCATATCGGTAGACTTAAAGGCATCCAAAGGTTGCATTTAAATAAAGAGAGGGTTCGTTTGGTTTGTTCAATTAGAAAACTTAACCTTTCAGAATTTGAAAAAATTGCAAATTTGTTATATCAATACAAAAGGGTTTGTTTACATTTTATGTTTTCTAAACATAAAACCGTCGAAAAATTTAAAATTAAATCACACGTTGCAGGTAAGCTACATTTTCTCACTAAGGGGGCAGGGCAAACACAGATGATCCCAAAGCTTTTTATATATTAATTTTAAACAAACTTTTATATTTTAAGCACATAGTTTCCATACGAATACACGTATGATAGAATAATGCAAATATAATAGGAAGTAATCTTAAGGTAGAGGGTAAGCATTAGAAATATATAATATCATGATAAAAAATCACAATTACTCTATTTTAGTTTTGGGTAACTTACAAAAATAGTTACTTAATAATGCCTTTAGTTCTATTTTGGTCATTCAACTATTAATTTTTTTGATTTAGTCACTCAACTTTACGAAATCAAATATTTTAGTCACTCTTTTATTAGTTGTCGTTAGATGAGTGACGAAAAGCTGGTGTTGGCTTTTTTTTCTATTGGCTTAATAACAAGTTAACCATCCAATGTTTACACATTCTATCAAATTAATCCTAAATAAAAAAAATTCAACAAATTTAGCCGCAATATTTATAAAAGTTGTCATTTTAGTGCTAATTCTAAAAAATTCAATAAATTTAGCCCTCAACATTTACAGATTTTATCAATTAGTTATAATTCTAAAGGAACCATAAATATCTCAAAAAAAAAAAAAGCTAGATCAAGTGGTAGCATAGATGTCCAACAATGCTATGCAAGAGTTCAAACCCTTCCAAGCACACATGTTCACATTTTCTTAATAGGTGGTTGTGTACCACGCACAATCCAATCTAACGAGACACTTCGTGAATTGCACGAGACTCGTAGTGGAGTTGAGAAACAAAACTAGTACCAAACGTATTGAGAGGTCCGTTGGCTTCGAAGAAACAACACTTTGAAGACTTATCTTGAAAAAGTCAGAAAGCTCTCAGGAATGTTTATAGTCAAAATGCTTGTGTCAATCATAGGTTGTGCCACGTATGTGTACTTTATAATATAATATATACTAGTTTTTTGTCCGTACGATGCACCATGTGTTTTACAAAATTATTAAAAATTAGTAGCCACAATCATAAAAAAAAATTGCTTTAAGACTGTGTATTTTATTTAAATCTTAATAAGATATTATTATTTAATTTTTAAAAACATTTTATTAGAAAATTTATAAAATAAAAATTTTGATAAATTATTTTTATATTTTATTTAAAAATATATTTTTTTTATGTTTTAGCGTTAAATATAAAATAGTTTAAAAAATTTCAAAATAAAAATTTAAAACGTTTTAAAAAATGTATAAAAAAATTAAAAGTTCTAAATAGTGGGTCATGATGCTAATGTAGGAGGACGTGGATGAGTTTGAGTGTGTTGAAGCGCATTATCCTCTTATTTATAAATTGGGGAGGGGCTATGGGTAGTTCTAGATTTGTGTCAAAAAGAACAAATATGATTAGAACCTATAATGAGATTATTAAAAAAAAAACATTTTAATTTAATATTATTGTTAAAATGATATTTCAATTTTTTAAAAATATTTTTTTTCAACGTTTTAGATTTTAAAAATTTTATATATTTACAAATATATCTTAAAATAAATAAATAAATAAACATCCATGTGAAATTTAAAAAAAAAATTAAAATTGTCTTGCAAATTCTCCATATACTCCAACTAAAATGAGGAAAGTTTAATGAATGTTAGATTTTAAAATGGTTAGTCTAATAATATATATATATATATATATCTACATTTGTAACAAATGCATTTCATATAACTAAAAAATTGAAATACACATGAAATGTTTTTGGAATGGTTTACGAGAATGCGAAAAAGCGTACCTCATTTTTGTTTAATAAAAATAAGAAAAATTAGTTTTTAAGGTTTAACAAGTTTAGAAAAAATATGAGATTTTCATAAAATTATATAGCTGTTAACCTTATTTTTGTTTAATAAAAGAATTCCCATAAAAGAAGGGGTTACATTTCTTAAGATTATTAAATTTTTATTTTATTCATATATAGTATACTTCTAAACTAATACTATACGGGTTGAGAAATCCGTCCAACTTTAATTTGATGATTTCATCTTGAAATTAAACATTTTATATTATTGTGTTTTTATTTGGTTATTTAATATATACATCTAATTGTTAAAAATATATTTGATAGAAATTATAATAACAAAACCTCAAAAAAATTATAATAATGAAAAGTATAAAATATTCTGAAATTATAACAAAGATATTAAAAAAATATTTTTACATACCATTTAAAAGTTTTTATTTTTTCAAAGTAATACTATTCATGAATCACATGTGCCTCTTGGTGAAGTTAAAAGACAAAATTATTATCAGACGTGTTGAGAGGTTAATCGGCTCAGGACAAATAATATTTTGAAGACTTATCTTGACATAATTGAGAATCTCTTAACAATATTTATAATCAAAATGTATCAATCAGAGGGTGCGCCACTTGTCACAATTATAACTGCTTCATGTAGAAATGTTTCGTATTGAATGTGTACCTTATAATATGATGTATACTAATTTTCTTAGTGTATAAATTAGTTATAATCCTAAAAACCACAAAGATCTATCAAAATTTAAATTTAATAATAAGAGGGTAATATTGATTATAATTATAAAACAATCCACGTGCATTTAATTAATAATAATGTCAAGTAATACTTATATGTGTATGAGTTTATTGTATTTAAATTACAACTGTTTCATTAATTAATATTTATATATATAAAATATGTGTAAAATACATTTAATTAATTCATATTTTTATATATAAAATATTTACACATATTATAATTTAGTATATATATTTTTAAAGTTTCTTGTGCTACTGCATGTACAGTTTTGGCCTAATTTTAATAAAAGGAGTTAGGGTTTCTTGATTACCAAAGAAAAGAAAGAGGACTTCAATAGTGGCTAAGCAAAATACTCACCAGATCGACCAGTGCTCAAAGGAAAGTTATACTTTCTACCATCTGGGCAATATGGATGCGGAGGAATAAAATCCTGCATGAGAAAAAAAACCCAATTGGTAGAAGACATTGTAATGTTCATAAACAAATACTTTTTTTTTTGAAAAATCATAAACAAATACTTAAATGAATGGGAAAGGGGCGAATAAAAGGCTACCTGGACAGAGAGTGGAAGATGAACGGTGGAAACCACCATACCCAACAGAAATAAAAATAAATTTTGATGGAGCTTTTGACAAACAAAATTCCAGATCGGGAACAAGAATACTATGCCACGACTCAAGTGGGATGATCTTAAACTGCAGAACAATGGTAAATAACAGAGTCCCCACACCATTTGCAGCAGCGAAAGTGGGTCTTGACATAATGAATTTGGTAATAAGAAACATGGCATTGCATAGGTGGGAATATATTGAAGAACACTTTTAATAAAAACTTCTTTTCATCCTTGGAAAAGTATTTTAACACTCCAATTATTTACTTGTTCTGCCATCTTGTCCCTTAAATTCTAGAATTCCCTTTTCTTTTGTCTTACCACAATGCTGGGTAGTCCCTGATATTTTTCAACATCTGTCACGCTTCTAACTTGTAATAATTGGGATACCTCTTCCTTTGCTCGCATTGAACTGTTCGAGCTAAAGCAAACTGTTGATTTATCCAGATTGATACTTTGACTAGAATTTTGTTCATAAACTTGTAGAATATTTTTCAGCTCGCTCGCCTCTCTTTTGACGCTTTGCCAAATAGAATGTAATCATCTGCAAATAGTAGATGGGTAATTTCTAGCCCACTTCTGCTTGCCTTAAAACTTTTTATTTTTTTTTTCATTCTTTGCCAGCCTCATCAAAGTTGAAAGACCCTCATCACAAATTAGAAATAAGTAAGGGCTTAAAGGGTCCCCTTGTTGGTACAAAATGATCCCCCATATCAACATTAATGCAAATTGAATAAGACACAGTGGTAATGCATTTCATGATAAAATCAACTTAAGCACTTGCAAACCCTAATTGCAGCATCATCCCCCTTAGGATCCCCCATTTTACCTTATCGTATGCTTTGCTCATGTCCAATTTGAATGCAAAGGATCCCTTCTTTCCAGATATTTTTTTTTGTTTTAGGGAGTGCAGAATTCCATAGGCTAATTGTAACACCCTTACCCGTATTCAACGCTGGAACAGAATACGAGGCATTACCGGACTTACAAGCAAGCAAACATACAATTTCGAGTCACAAATTTTGCGTCCAAATTAAAATCATTCACACATACTTATAAAGTCCCTATTACGAGCCTGCGAGACCCAAAACATGTGTCGGAAGTGGTTCGGGACTAAACCGATAACTTAGGAAATTTTTACAAAACATAGAAAATTTTTGCTAGATACAGGGGTCACACGCTCATGTGGTTTTGGGACATGCCTGTGCGGGCAGGCTGTGTGGCTATACATGCCCATGTCCCTACCCCGTGTAACTCTCTATCTTGCAATGCATGAACAAATTGATGTCACACGGCCAAGTCACACGCAAATGTGCTAGGCCGTGTGGATAATTAAATTTTCACAAAATAGGTGCAGACTTCACATGGCCAGGACACACGCTCGTGCCTGAGGCCGTGTTGCCCACATGGCTGAGACACACGCCCGTGTCTCTGCCCGTGTGGTCAATTCTGAGCATTCTATTTCTCAAAATTAAGGTGCAGGGGATACACGACTAGAACACATGCCCATGGGGCAGACCGTGTATCATACACGGCCTAGACACACGCCCGTGTGTCTACCCATGTAGACAAAATAAAGGCTATTTACCAAGCCATTTGCCACCCTCATTTGCACATACACTTACACCAATTCATTGGCACAAAAGCACAAATTACTTAGGAAACCAAAACATCCACAATTATGATCAATACATGCCAAAACATTATCAACATATATCCTACTCACAACATTTATTATGCCCTAACTCAATCATGCCAATTTCACATTCATTAAGCCTCAATTAACTACTTTCAAGATACCTAATTGTACACAAATTCATCATCTCATGAATAGATCACATTTTCAAACATTTCACATTAATGCTATGAATCACATTCCATCAATCACCAAAGACATTGGCACATATATGAATATACTTAGGCTTACAACTATGTTAGCCAAAATGAGCCAATTAACATGACCAAATATCAAAACAAGCCTTTGATAATTACAAGCCAATACATTGGCTAAAATCATAATGACACATATAACAAAATGACTAAGTCCCTATACATGCTATACATTCAAAACACTAAGATCATCAATACCCAAAATGAGAGTTTGATAGTGTAATTTGAATCTTCGACGATCTCTGATCCGAGCTAGCTTGGCGACACTATGAAAACATGTAAAATAAACAGAGTAAACTATATAGCTTAGTAAGTTCGTATGCATGAAATAAACGAACCTTGCCATACATATAACATTCAAATAATATAACATGATTAAATGTGAATTTACTGTGGACTCATGATCATAATTCATTCCATCACAACTTACCTCATATTCATCATTTCACGAATTTAAGAATCATAAGTTTTAAGCACATACCTGTACCATCTCGTAATGGTTTTACACATATTCTCATCTTTAGCATACTCGTGAGCCACTCGGAATAAAAATGTCGGATACTAGGGAAATTTTGCACACTAAGTGCCACATATGTAGCCAAAGCTACCCAAGTCTCATACCATATAATCGCTCGCTCTCGAGCTATTGACGGGCCTACTCACATAAGCTATCAGTCAAGACATAGCTACACGATGCTGCTCACACAAGTTGTCAAGTATCCGCAACATATGCCGGTATACTCAGCCACTGGTAGGATGTACGAGACTAGCACTCGGATCACATAATCACATAACACAATGTAACCCTAGTGACATGTCACTTGTATCCTAACCTATTCCTAAGGTTCAAATGGGATTTATTGCTTGTTGAATCGTTGCCAGACTCGTTCATAGAATTAAAATCATTCACATAATCAAACATACAGTTCATGCATTATTAAAGCATTAAAATACAATTATTTTAAAGCTTATTTTCAACATACGAACTTACCTTGATACAAAATGGCTAATAGTTCGATTTAGTCCACGACCTTATTTTTTCTCCGGTCTAGGTCAAAACCTCGTCTTTCTTGATCTATAATACCACATTTAACTTTTTTAATCATCACATTATTCAATTTAATCCCAAAACACCTTAGGGCAAAAATTATATTTTTGCCCCTAACTTTTTAACTTTTTACATTTTAGTCCTTAGGCTCGTAAAATGATTTTCATTCAATTTCTTCATCACTCAAGCCTAGAGTACTTATAATAGCCCGCATTTTTCATTTATTCACATTTTTATATACATTTTACAACTTTTACAAATAGGTCCCTATTTGACATTTTCATCAAAAATCACTTGGTAAATGTTGTTTATCTAACACCAAACATGCATTTTCTAGCATTAAACATCAAAATACAGAAATATTCAACATGGATAAAATTTTAGACTTTGATTTTCTTTCATATTAGTCCTTGAAATAGCTAGATTAGGTTGAGACAACTTCAAAAACATAAAAATCATTAAAAACGGGACAAAGACAGACTTACAATCAAGCTTGGAAGCTTGGCCAAAACCCTAGCTATGGTGACCCTTGAAATTCGGCTATGGGGGATGAAATTAGAAAGATGAACATATTTTATTTTTTTTATTTTGTTTTTATTAACCAAATGACCAAAATGCCCTTAATGCATAACTTTGAAATTTCACCTAAGCATGTCCATTTTTGTCCATCCTAAAGTCTAATGGTCTAATTACCATTTCAGGACCTCTAATTTAAGAATTCATTACAATCAAACACCTTTGGCTTCTAGTGCACACATTTTGCACATATTACAATTTAGTCCTATTAGTTAAATTAGACACTTTATCGATAAAATTTCTTAACGAAATTTCCACACAATTATTCAATCATACTGTAGACCTTAAAATAATATCACAATAAATATTTCTACTTCAGATTCGTGGTCCTAAAATCACTATTTAAATTTGACCCAAAAACGGGTTGTTACACTGATAAGACGTTATCAGTAATTATTCTACCCGAAATAAAAGTGCTTTATGCCTCATCAGTGCAATTGTTAAGTACTCGAATAAACCTATTTGCTACTATTTTTGCAATGATTTTATAAACAACTGAACATAAACTAATAGACCTAAAATCTTTCAAACTATTCGGGCATGATTTTTTAAGGATAAGTACTATTAGAGTAGAGTTTATTGATTCCAAAGAATTACCTTCATTAAGAATGTTGAGACAGTACTCTCCCACGTCTCTACCAATGATATGCTTGATTTTGTGATAAAAAATCACTGAAAATCCATCTTCCTCTGCAACTTTTAGTGGCGCCATGTCTTTCAATGCTTTTTGAATTTATTCAATTTCACATTTCTCCTTTAGTTCTTGGTTCATCTAGTTTGTAACACATTCCTTTACCCCTTCCCTTATCACCTCTATCGCCCCCTCCTCTTGTTTTGAAAAGATGTAAAAAATAGTCTTTGGCAATACTCATTATCTCACCTTTGTCTGATGTGAACGATCCATCTTCCTTTTTTTAGTTCTTTTATCTGATTAGTTCGTCACCTTTGGGAGGCATTGTAACATCCCTAACCCGTCTCTGTCATTAGATTAGGGTTATGGAACATTACGTTATTATAAGAAATATTTAAACATTATAACATTAAGTAATCTAAAATATATTATAAACCATTCATTCTCATACATTTCATCCCTAAATTGAGCCCTCGAGGCCCTATAAATAACTTGGAAGTAATTCGAGACTAATTTGAAACAAAACAAAAAGTTTAAGAAAAAGTTGCAAAAAAATTGGAAACAGGGGTCACACGGCCATATGACTTCACCCTAGGCTGTGTAACTTTCGAACAAAGGACACATGGCCGTGTCCGCACCCGTGTAACTAACTGGGCAGGGTCACACGGCCATGTCACACGCCTGTGTGCCAGGCCGTGTGAACCTAAAATTTACCTAGAATCAAGCCACTTTACAATCAATTCATACCTAACCGATTTAACCATCTAAGCATACATCCAAATGACTTAAACATCATTCACAATCACATAACATGCCATTTTAGACACTTTAAAACAACTAACCAATGTGCCATTTAAAGACACCACAATTATGACAACACATCAACTATAAAAACATGTCAATATTGTCTCATTTTATGCATGATAACCTAGTTCAAATATGTACCAAAGCATACCACAAATAATCATATTCAAACTACTCAATTACGGCAAAAAGGACCTTATTTACAAATGTATTAAAATAACTAAGTGACATAATTTGGTAAAGTATTAAAGTGTACCAAACTAACACATTTATCTATATATAAATGCCACTACCCTAGGAGATATAAAAACTACCAACTTAGATGGATGGTGTGAGCTAATTGAATGATCCTTCCAAACTATTAGCAACGTTTATCTACAAAGCAATCCATAAGAACCGATAAGCTTACAAAGCTTAGTAAGGACATAATATAACATTTAATCTAAATTAAAATAAATATAGTTCATGTACTATTTTATTTAGAGTTACCGGAGTATAAACATGGACATGAATGTGCATTTAGGGTACTGAATTACAAACAGGGGCACGTATCTGCAATCAAGGGTACCGAAGTACAAACAAGGGCATGTATGTGCAGTCAGGGGTGCCGAAGTACAAAATGGGACACGTATATGCAAACAGGGGTATCAAAGTACAATAGGGGCACATATGTGAAATCAGGGGTACCGAAGTACAAATAGGGGCACATATGTGCAATCACACAATAATCATCTGTAAATATATTAACTAAAGAATAATAATATAAGAACAAAAATAGAAATTCATTTACTTATTGAAATACCATGAACTTACCTACTATTCGATTTCGATCAATACTTAGGGACTAATTCGCTATTTTCTCTTTTCCTCGGTAATTTTCTTTTTTATCCAAGTTTTGATCTATATAATAATTAAATAAAATATATTAATCTCATATTTCACATTCGAGTCAATGTATATGACCCTTAAATTTTTATTAATTACACATTGTCCCTAAACTTTTACAACTTTTGCAATTTAGTCCTCTAACCCGATATTCATCAAATTGACCAATTTCTAAGAACCAAATTACAACCAAACATTCTAGGGTCTTTCACAGTCCTTATTATACCTAAAATTCACTATCAAACCCTAAAATTTTGACAATTTAACAATTTAATCCTTAAACCAAATCTAACAAAAATCACTTCACAAAACAAACCAAATACCACAATCAAAGCTTCAAACACATAGTTATCATAAAAAACATTCAAGATTCATCAATGGTAACTTCTAAAATTTTTAACAGATTCAAAAATGAAGGTATGGGTTACTTGGACCTAGTTGCGACGATCACAAAAACATAAAAATTATAAGAAACAGACATCAATTTCACTTACATACAAAGTATTTGTTTTGGCTGATTCTTCAAGCTACTCTTTCATGGTATTTTGGAAAAGATAAAGAAGAATGAATATGAAAATGCCTTTTACTTCATTTAATTTTGTTTTAATTTTATAATATTTACCATTTTGCCATTGAAACTTGTTTTATTTAATGATTTTCATCCATAATGTCGTGCAACATTATTAATAGGGACTAATTGATACATAGGTCCTTACTAATTTATTAATTAAGCAAATTAATCACTTAAATGCAATAATTACTAAGTTTTGCACTTTTTACAATTTAGTCCTTTTTCTTTAATTATCTATCTAAACTATAAAATTTCTTAACCAAATTTTAAGACGACACATATGTCTCCATAAATATTCTATAAATGATATTTACGGGCCAACACAATAGAAATTTATGGTCCTAAAACTACTATTCCATCAACACTGAAAAATGGGATGTTACAGGCTTACATATGGAAAAATGTCGTATTATGATCACCCATCTTCAACCAATTAGCTCTAGCCCTTTTCTCCCAACAAAGCTCTTCTTTGACAATCTCTAAATTAAACTCCATTTTCACACCAAATTACTCTTCAATTACTTCATCTGTACGTTCCGATTTGTTGAGAATGTCTATTCTTTCTTCAAAGTTTCTCCTCCTTCCTACCTTATTGTATAGCAACCCGTTTTTGGGTCAAATCAGAATAGTGGTTTTGGGACCAAAAATCTGAGTTTAAAATATTTATTTTATTATTTTATTAAAGTTTACTGTATGATAGAATTATAGTGTGAAAGTTTCGTAAAGAAATTTTACTGTTTGAATGCTTAATTCTATAAAAAGGACCAAATCGCGTAAAATGAAAAAGTTGAATTCTACTTGTTAAAGGTGTTTACTTGCTATGATTTAGTAAATTAAAAGTCCTTATAATGTTATTAGTCCATGATTAGTGTAAGTGGACAATTATGGCCATCCATTATATGTTTATACATGTTTATAATAAAGGGTATTTTGGTAAATTAGAAATTAAGTTATAATTTAATAAAACAAAACCAAATTCATTTCATTCATCTTTGTTATCAACCAAAAATAGAAAAGAAAATAAGGGTTTGAAGCTTCCATGGTTTCAGCACACTCTTAGCTTGATTAAGGTACGATTTTAGCTCGGTTTTTGATGATTTCTATGTTTTTGTGGTCGTTGCTTTGTATTCTAGCTAGCCCATACCTTAGATTTTGAAACTGTTAAAGATTTAACATGTTTCCATTGTTGAATACTTGAGTAATTTGATGGTTGATGATGGATTTTGTTATTTGTTAATAGTTAAACTAGTTTTGTAAAAGTATTTTTTTACAAAAATGTCAAAAAGGGATTAATTTTAAAAAATGTAAAATTAGGTGGTTAAAAGTGTGAAATAATGAAAGATATGGGCTGCTAGGAGTCCCTATGAAATTCAGCTAGACATGGGTTTGTACTAAATTGCATGAATTTACAACTTTATGTGATAAAGACTAAATTGTAAATAATGTAAACGTATAGGGGCAAATGTGTAAATTTGCCAAAATATGAATTATGGACTAAATTGAATAGATTGAAATCTGAATGAATTGAATTTGATCATATATAGATCAAGATAAGTCGAGATCGAGTTTAGATCGGGGAAAAAGAAAGATTGACGAATAGTCGATAGTTTTTATCCGAGCGATACGAGGTAAGTTCGTATCATTAGAATCGAACTTTTAAATATTTGTATTTATTTGAAATGTTTGTATATCATTGAAAATTGATATAATTGGATCATGAATGCCTAAATGACATAGACTGATGGTTACCAAGCCCCGTTTGAACCGTATGAATTTGTAGAATACGAGTGACATGTCACTAAGGTTACCGTTTTGGTTGAGCTCCTGTATTTGTTGCAGACTCACCACAGCTCGTATGAGCTTACTGATGTAACAGCTCGTAAGAGATTACTATTCTCAGCTTGTATGAGCTTACTGATTCAGCTCGTCAGAGCTTATTGTTTCAGTTCAATAGAGCTTACTGTCCATCAACTCAGGAGGAGCTTACTGATCATGGCTCAAAAGAGCGGAATGATAATGAATTGATGGAATACTGATGTATATCACCCGAGTATCCTTTGAAGTTATAATGGGTTCAACGGGCATATATACTGTTTATATTGATGAATACTGTTATTGAGTGAATTATTGATTATATGATTGAGAGTGAAATGTTGGATATGATGTCCATGATATATGAATTTGGTATGATATATATATTGAGATAATAGATGATTTCATGTATTTATATGACTAACCTATTGATGAATACTTGTGTTAGGCATTTGGAAATTGTAATGAGTTTACCTTATTTATTTATCTTGATTTGGTACAAATGGTAAGTTTAATTCTGAATTATACGAGCTTACTAAGCTATAAAGCTTACTCTGTTTCTTTTTCTATGTTTTATAGAGGTTCGTTAGCTCTCTCGTTTCGGACAAGTCGGAGTTCCACATCACACTATCCAATTGCTGATTGGTACTTTTGAACTTGTGAATAATTGTAAATATGGCATGTATAGGCTAGTTTTAAAGATGATAAATATGGTTACTTGAGATTATGATTTTGGTATATTTTGTATAAAGGTTAAGCCACGTGATTTGGCTAATCTTGATATTATGTTTTAGTATGTTTTGTCAAATGTTTGATGGAATGGAAAATATGCAAATATGTCTTGTTATTTGAAAGGTATATGAATGGAAGATGTATGATATTAGTTAAGCATTTGACTGGTAGAAAGAAATGGTATTAAATGTGTATGAATTGTTATGGAATGGTTGTCTATTGAGTTGTAAAAATGTTGTCATTTGTTCTTGTATATGCTTGTGAAAATAGGGTGGCAAAATGGCTTTGCAAATAGCCTATTTTTGTCCACACGGGCAGGGACACGAGCGTGTGTCTTAGCCGTGTGTGACACATAGTCTGATTAAACGGCCATGTGTCCCCTAGTGTTGAAATAGAATTGAAGTCAGTATGCTCCACATGGCCTCACACACGGGCGTGTGACCGGCAGTGTGATACAAGTCAGTATACCCCCTAAATAGCACACGGTCTAGTACACAGGCTAGTGACTTGGCTGTGTTGATAAGTCAGTATGCCCTCCAGTTTCACACGCCTGGCACACGGGCGTGTCTTCGACCGTGCGATGCAAGTCAGTATGTATGCCCTGTTTCCACACGGTCTATGACACGGGCGTGTCACACAGCCTGTTCACATGGGTATGTGACCCTTGAAATGTAAAATTTTTTCTAAGTTTCCAAAATTCCCATATGTTATTGGTTTAGTCCCGAACCACTTCTAAAGCATGTTTAAGGTCTCGTAGGTGCTGATTAGGGACAATATGATTGTATTGAATGATATTTCTATATAAATGTATGAATGTATGAGATTTGGATATTAAATGATGTGTATTGATCGGTAATACCTCGTAACCCTACTCCAGTGATGGATATAGGTTAGAGGTGTTAAATATTTCCCTTTAATCGTTTAACCCATCTTAAAAGTCCTTTTCTAAGGTACGTTAATCTTTTGGGAACATCACTTTTACTGTAGTGCCACAAACGTCTTATTTCTTCTTCACATGTATCTTCTAATAGCCACTAATGTTCAAATCTGAATCTTTTAGGGTTTGGTTATCACCTCGTCCATCTTTGTCTCTATTAACAAAGGGTGTGATGTAACACCCCTAACCCGTTTCCGTCGCCAGACTAGGTTACGAGGTATTACTAGTCAGAACACATATTCAAATAATCACATGCATATACTTGTACACATTTATATATCATTCATTTTGTCATTTTCATTTCATCAAGCCAAACATAAAAGCATTCTTCATTATGTTAGAAAATTTTTCACTTCCAACCTTATTCATCCATTTTAAAAATCAATACCTATTTTAATACGCACATTAAGCATACTCTGAATACCATCCTATAAATAACATGCATTTTAGCTTAATAATGCACAATTCATTATAACACCATATACATTCCCTATTCATACATAACCGAAACACATCATTAATCATCATCATATTTATATATATATATATATATATATATATATATATAAGATAAAATACATATCAAGTCAAATCCTTGTGCATAATTATTTATATAGTCAACTGACAAATCACATGTTAATCAAAACCATTACAAATGTTTAAATCTTATAACGAACATATCAAAATGATCTTATGCCATGTTCGGACATAACCAAACTACTTATAATGCTATCTCATATTCAACACTATGACCAGAGACAACAGCCAAGATACAATTAATCACTTATATATGAATACCATAACCGAACCAACCCAATACACATATTCAAATTTACCAAGCATCTTCAACACTCAAAATATATATATATACCACATGTAACTTTCATTCCAAACATATGACATAATAATCTAAAGGAACTCAAACATAGTCCAACAAAACCAAATCATCTAACCACACTTATGAAAATTTATATACACCATGTCAAACTCTTCAACCATAATCAAGTACACCAACCATTATCGAGCCATTTTCAATACGTATAACACCAATCACATATATCATTCATTCATAGCATATAATATTATAACCAAAACGGATTAAATCATGATCAAATTCAAACTTAGAAGTTAAGCCATTTTTGCATGGCTTAATTTATACATATCCAAGATCGGACAAAATACATATTAGCCTATACATGCCATAAGTTTGAAATAAGACTTTTAAAGTACCGAAGGTTGACGATAGTGTGGATGACTTCACTGACGATTCCCTATCCTGTAGCTAACTTCCAAAATCTATAAGAACAAAGAATAAATATACACACAATAAGCTATCGTAGCTTAGTAAGTTATAAGCAATTTAAACAAATTAATGACCTCGATAGATCAATAAAATAAACCGAATCAAACATATTTTTATACACAAAATATACCATGGCCGAATATACACATATATAAATTATTAATATGTTCTCTAATTTCAAAGTCATAATATCATAGATAATCAATTATACATATGTATTCATGTATATACATACTCATGAATCAAGTTTTTAAATCACATACTTATACCTATCATAAAACCGAATACACTACTCATAATTACATACATTTTCAATAGCATCACAAAACATTTCTATCACATATCTTTCAATCAATTTACTTTCATTTCAAATAAGTAAGCCACATTCACATACCTGGTCACTTTATCTCATTTAACACATTTGGTTACTTTTACCGTTGCTCACATAAAATTTTTTAGGCATAAAGCCTAATATAATACACCGGCATAGAGCCTACTAGGTAATAAACCTGATTTAATACACCAGCGTAAAACCTGCTAGGCAATAAGCTTGATATCATACACCGGCATCAAATCCTGCTAGGCAATAAGCCTAATATCATACCCCGGCATCAAAGCCTGCTAGGCAATAAGCCTGATATATCACTGTTACAAAGTTGATCTTATTCATAATTCATATCTCAATTGAACTGAACTTATTCCCAAATCTCATAACATTTATGCATTCGGCTATAACTATAGAAATTCACACAATTAAATTCAACATATAAAGATCATATACATTCAAATTTAACGACGCTTATTGCTTATAGACTTACCTCGGATATCGACAACCGATGTAAATCAACTATTCAACTATTTTTGCTTTTCCTCGATCCAAGTCAGATTTCTTTTGTTCTTGATCTATACAATTTCAAATTAATCTCATTCAAACACAATTTCATTCAATTTAATCCAACAACACATCAATGGTCAAATTACCATTTTACCCCTGATATTTCATACTTTTACAAATTAGTCCTAATTGCATAAAACACAAAACAAGCATAATTTGCTCATGCTATACTTAGGCTGAATACTCCCCACACCCATATAAGTCCTCACATTTCATTTATATTGCATTTTAGTCTTTCAATTTATTATTTTTGCAATTTAGCCCTAATTACTCAAATTCATCAAAAATTCCAATACGAAACATATTAATCCAAAACATATCTTTCATAATTTATCATCAAACATCACAAAACACTAATATTAATCAATGGCATAACTCAAAATATTAATCAAAAACAGAAATTCTAGCATGGGTCAGATAGTATTCGAAGCAACGATCTCAAAAACGTAAAAATGATCAAAAATCAAACATAAAACATACCTAAATCACTTTGTGCAAGTGCCGAAACTAAGGGAGCTTCAATGGCTTTCTTTTTCTCATCAATATTCGGCCAAAAGATCAATTTGCATGGCCATTTTATGTTTTGTTTTTATTAATTACATTTTAATAGACCATTTACCTTTTTATCCTTTATAATAATACATAATTTCGCATATGCCAAACCACCAATCTCCACTATCATAAAATAATGGTTTAATTAATAAATAGGACTTCTATTTTAGTAGAACATAGCAAATAAACACTTGAACAATTAGAATGCAACTTTTGCATTTTATGCGATTTAGTCCTTTTACTAAATCGAGTACTCAAATGATAAAATTTTCATACGAAAATTTCACACATATCAATTCACATATTTTAAACACGAAAAATAATATTAAAATATTTTTTTGACTCGGATTTGTGATCCCAAAACTGCCATTCCGACTAGGGTTTAAATTAGGCTGTTACAAGTGATCTAAAATAGAATGACCAAGGTGTTCAACCTTGTGATTAAGCCACTTCGTCCACCAAGCCATATTTATAACATATTGGTCTAGACGCTCTCTTATGTTGTTATCGACAAAATTACGTCTTTCCCATGTAAACCATACCCCCATGAACCCTAAGTCTTCAAGTTGACATGTTTCAAGCGTATCTCTAAACACTTTCATTCACTCTTCCTCTTTTAAGATCCCGCTTTCTTTTCAAAAGAGTGTAGTATGTCATTAAAGTCTCCCTCTACCAGCCAAGCTAAACTGCAGTCTTGGCCTAAGGTTTTTAATAAGTTCCAAGTTTATTCTTTCAATTCTGGAGTTTCGAAAAACCTGACAAACCTTCACTTTTCGATGCGAAATTCCTCCTCTACCTCTACGTCGATGTGCTTGATTGAGAGACTCCTTAACATTACCTTTGTACCTTCCTTCCATCCCATGCTTAGACCACCCATTGTACCTTCTGTAGGTACGTCAAAATCATTCAGAACACCACACTATCGTTGAACTTGCTCCATCATTTTAACCCTTAACTTAGTCTCTATGAGAAAGACCACTTGGGGGCTATTGGCTTTCATCGTATGCTGAAGCCTTTTACGTGCCCGGGGGCTCCCCAACCCCCGGACATTCCATCATAAGATTTTCATTGTTCTTGGTTAGCCTGCCCTTTGGTGGTTACTGATCTAGTTTAGTGATTTGTGAATTTATTTTCTTCTGTTTCAGCATTACCAGTCTCTACTTAAGATATCCTTAGCCTTTTCTTTCATTTAGCTTCAAAAATTGGATCCTCCTTTACCCCTTTCATCCTTTGTCTCCCTACAAATCCTTCCCAGTTACCATCATCCCCTTCTTTCTCTTCATTTTTTCTTCTTTCCAGATTAAACCCCAATATAGGGTTTACTTTTTGCCCTCCTTAAAATTGGGTTGGTTTTTGTATTCCACCTTTAAAACCCCCATCTGAGCTCTCGCTCCTCCCCTAATGCCAAACGAGCCTCCCCCTTTTTTTTTCTTTTTTTAGCCACACACTAGTGGTAGTAAAGGCCCTCATTCCTAGGGCTCGCAATAGCTATCTCTATGTCCCAGTTGTCCACATAGAAAACAGAATAGGGTTAACTTTCTGTATTGAAATTTAGCGTAAAACTGATTTCCATTCGATGTTATCAACATTTTCCTCTTTTTCAAAAGAACTCTCACATCCATTAAAAATCGTATACTCATGTATCCTCGAAAACCTTTGCTAATTTTTTTTGCATCGTAGTCGACAAAGAAGCCAAGAAACGTTCTGAATTGTTTAGCATGTTCTTCTAACACCATTCCTATAGGTATATCATGAATTTGAACCCAGAAAAAAGTATAAATCAATGGTACAACCACTAGATCCTCGTTTTTTGTTAACCGATGGAAAACTAGTAAATGGTTGTTGAAAGTCCATGGGGCGCCATTGATGACTCTCATGATATCAATCTCATGGAAATTTTGAATAGGAATTGTTTCTCCCCTAAATCTGAAATTACTACTCCCCTAATTAAGTGCCAAAGATTGGCTAATGTATTTTTCATAGTGGGAAAATTAACAGTGCTTTCGGTTAAGAAGCAGCCTATCGGGAAAAATTCTTAGATCTGCTTCTCTTCCTTCTGTTCTTCCTCCAACATCTAGCCCTCCTCCTCTTCATCGATGATTTTTAGCCCTACCAAATATTTTCCATCGACACATTTTACTTTTTGAACTAACCCTAATTTACTAGAATAGAAACGTAGAATGCTATCAACTTAAAATTAATAGAACCGAACAATTTTTTTTTTTTACTATCGATAAGAAACAATTTAACAAGAAAGAACTCTTAGCGCGATGTTTGTTTCAATTGATGAGGGAAGAGATTTAAAAAGAAAAAAAAATTCTTGAGGCGATTTGATTTTAATTTAAAACCTGCTATCGAGGCAGACAAATTTCAAAGAAAACATGCTATCGAGGCAGATTGCTTTTTTGTTAAAATTTGCCTAGTATATATATTCTTACTAACAATTCCCTTTTTTAAAAATATTATTATTTCTCTCTCTAATATAATATATATTATTATATATAAATAACTCTAAACTGTAATACATTTTTCATGAATTTCTTCAAATGAATAAACTCTAAAGAGCTCATGAAAATAGTTAAAAAAAATTTAACACTTATTTATAATGCAAGTATGAGATATAAGAATATTATCTAGTCAATGTGAGATTTATGACACTTATCCTTATCTAAAGAGGTAAAATAATATTTTAAAATTTATAATTACCATATGAATTTAACCACTTCCT
This sequence comes from Gossypium longicalyx, assembly GCA_025698465.1. NCBI lineage: Eukaryota > Viridiplantae > Streptophyta > Magnoliopsida > Malvales > Malvaceae > Gossypium > Gossypium longicalyx. Next base: position 26,572,448 of record CM047005.1, on the reverse strand, counting down.
AAAATAAACCAAATTATACAAATGTAAATAATTTATAAATATTGTTTATTAATAATGGCCCCATATCTTATATTAATATGTTTATTAATATTTTATATATAAATAAGTCTTTTCAAATTATTATTATTATAAAAGAATTTGGATTTGAAAAATTGAAATGCAAAGCGCCTACACAATTTTCTTAAGAAGAGTTTTTTTTTTACTGTTTGTAGAATAATAATAAAAACAATATTCCCAATATACATCATGGTTAAGAAACACTATAACATCCTCACACGTCCCAAAGTACAACACGAATGGGAGGTGTTATCGAATGGGAGTAGCCCCGATCGTGCCACCGGACTATGAGTGAGTATTTAGACCAGATCGCTCATCGACGAAGGGCATGGTGATCCGCGATTCGAGCTAGTATAGATTGACCCAGACTTCGAGAAGGTGATCTATGAAAGTTTTGGTGAGGCACGATAGGGACAAGGCCCAGATGATGGAGGAGTCAGAATTTGAGTCCAACTGATTTTGAACATTTTCATATATTTGGATTTTGTACTTTATATTTATTTTTGGGAGGATTTTTATTTTTATTTATTTAGTTTTAATTTGTTAGGATTAAGTATTTTCTATATAGATTTGTTTTTTTTTTAATTTTTCTTTATAGGAACCCCACAATTTTTTATGGCTCTATTATTGCGAGCTAATACCGAAAGGATGAGTAGTCTCGCCAATTAAGTTGAATGTATCATGCCAATACTTTGTATCTTTTATTGCATATTAGGGACAATCTGCCGAATAAAGGGTTGGGGGACTTAGGACAATTTTTAAATTTTTTTTCTACTATAGTACTTATGTTATTTCTTTTATTTTTAGTTTTTAATTGCATGTTTGTGCTTAAGCTTGTAGAAAAACAAGTAATTGGTTAGAGAGCATATACCTAGGTTGTTTGCTTGAATTGTAAATTTAGCTTGAAATTAAATAATTTAGGTTGTTTATATTTAGACTAATTAGTTCCTTTTATTAGACTGTAAATAAGAAAAAGAGATTAAATATACAAGTGATAAAGGTAGATACAAATAGGCAATTATATTTTTAGAAATTTGGGATGTCCGAATTAAAAGAAAATACTCAGTAAAATCCATGGTTATTGAAACAGTGTAATATGACTAGCATGTTTATTTATTTTTTTATGTTTTTGTTTATTTTTTGTTTTTATTTTGTTTAGTTTGCTTGAGGACAATCAAATACTTAAGTGTAGGGGAATTTAGCTTGCTGTAAAATATAGTAGTTAATTCAGGTCAATTTCGCACTTAAGGAGCTTGTTTTCTAGGCAACTTAAGATTTTATATTATGTCTTCAGTAATTAGGCCTTAGGAATTAATATTAATAAAATAAGTATTTTATTAACACATTTTATATGTGTTGTGACCCAATAGGCAGACATGAGCCTTAGGTAGTACTAATTTTTTTAATTGAGTGTGTTGGATGGAGATATAAAGGCCCAATTGACGTGGAAGCAAGGGACGAGTGATGTGCAAGCTTTTTGGGATGTCAAAGTACAAAAAAAAAACACAAGGAAGATTTTGGGTGTTGTGTCATGCCACGCAAGGGGTGTGGCGTGACAAAGGTCGATGTCCTACCCAAGTAATTCGGGGTTATTTTTGTCTACGCAATCAAACTTATACAAAGACCTAGGACGTGTCGAAGACCTATTTTGGGTTGCCAACACCTCTATAAATAAGACATTAGGGCTTTGATGTTACTAAGTCGTCCTAGACGCCTTAAAAAACCTTAATAATCTAGGAGTAGATTTAGATTCTTTTTCTTTTAGCTTTTGATAACTCTTTTGTGTTTTTATCTTGAAATCAATTTTGATTCAATAGTTTATTTATTTAATTAAATTATTTCAGTTTATTTTATTTTGATTTCTATCTAATTCTTTATTCCAATCAATTGATTTGCTACTCCGTTCTCCATTTGATATTCAATCCACGAGTGGATGAAGATGTGATTAACAGAGGATTTAAGGTTTCTTGAGAGGGATTAGTTGGTATCAATTACGTGTGTATAAACCACTAGGATTGGAAAACCTAGGAAGTTATCATAGGCTAGATGAGGTTGGGAGATGGGTCAAATTGAGTAAATTGTAATTTATCATGGTTGAGAAAGTGAGGTTGGGAGATAAGCAAGTATCAACTAATTGATTAGATAATTAGATGAGGTAATAATTGGTTAATCGATAGCTAATCCACCTGAAAACCCAAATTCGAAGTTAGTTACAAACTCTGAAGTGAGTTAATCTTCCTGTTTGGTTTGTTGATTTTTATCGTTTGTGTAATACCCTATACCTAATTGATCACCAACTCGAGCTATAAGGTGTAACAACTATAAAACTTTAACATTTTGCATAATATATTTAAAGATAATCAAAATAACCAATCATTTCCATTCTTCTCAGTCAATTTGGGACCTAATTCAAGCTTACGGAACATGTAAAACAAACTGGGATCAATTTTGGACTGAATTGAAATTTCTATGAAAATTTGAACAAAAGTATAAACAGGGGTAACAAGGTCGTGTGATAGAGGCCAGCTCGTGTGGCCATAAACATGGTCGTGTGGCTATCCCACCTGCTCGTGTGCTCAGACCATGTAACTAACTATGACCATGTGAAAATTATTGCACCTAAAATAAAACAGCTACACAGTGTGTGGGAGACCGTGTGTGGCACACGACTGTGTGACAGCTCGTGTCCTAGGCTATGTGCACCTAAAATAACTTCAAAACCAAGCATTTTCATCTACCATTTTTAAAGTTCTAGGCCAAACCATTTCTAATCATTTTTACCTATTCAAAAAACATTAAAACATGTCAAAGCATACAAAAATCATCCAACCTAAGTGCCTAACCAATATATCTTCAATGGCACCTCAATTTGAAACATAAACACCCATCATCCAATCAAACATGTACTATAAGTAAAATTCTTTCAAACATCCTTCAAATGCAAAATAACACATACAAATATTCAATCATCATTAAAAACATCAAATTTTCATTCAACTTATCATAATATCATATCTTACCTGACCAAATTAGCCATTCTTCAAACACAAAGCATTTCAAGGTTGCCTATTAACCTAAACTATCAACACAACCTTTTAAAGGCATCTAGATATCAACTTATGCAAACGCCATAGCAAACCACAACCAACCAAGTTTCAAGTGCCCATCATATGACCAAAATACTTATAATTTACATATCCAAAACCCTATTTACATGTCACTTATAACCTGGCTAAAATTAACGATTAACTACCAAATGAGTTGTCGGATAATGTGATCTCCAACGACTTTCCAATCAATAGAAAAAGCCCGACAATCTACAAAGACATATAATCAAAATAAGTAAGCTTTCATTAAGCTTAGTAAATACATATATCAAAACAACACATACCTATTACTCTAATTATAAAATAAGCTTTCATTAAGCTTAGTAAATACATATATCAAAACAACACATACCTATTACTCTAATTATAAAACATACAAAACATGAAACTAACAATCCTTGCCATAAATCATCGTTTCAACTTTCTGGAACACTTAAACCTGGATGATTCATATCATCAAAATATAATGTGTCAAATAAAGATATACTAAAATCAAAATCAAAATATCACCTCATAACAAATTTTCTTTTAATAGTTAATTGTTTTGCCCGAAAAATAATAGTAAATTCAATTCGGATACACGGAGGGATAATGCTTATATTAGCTAACCTAAGGAATTTAATCGAAACATGATGTTGCTCACACAAGCTTTGGAGAATTCGCAACACATGCAGGATCTCAAGCCATTGATACGATATATCTTTCATTGGTACACAATACCTATTAAACATTCACTGGCTCAAAGCCTACTAGATAACCACCGGCTCAAGGCCTACTAAATAAACACCAACTCAAAGCTTGCTAAATAAACACTGGCTCAAGGCCTGCTAAATCAACACCAGCTCAAGTCATGCTAAATAACCACTGGCTCAAGGCTTGCTTTTCTGGTATATCTCATACTCACTTTATTCTTTCCTTTTGTTAATCATTCAACATATAAGAACAACATTCAATTCCATTTTTATTAAACACGTAATTAGTAAAATCATTATAAACATAATAAATGTAATACAAACTTACCAAAATAGGGTAGCTAACGACACACGACAAAGATTACTTGACGACTTTTCCTTTCCCCCTATTATTAACAGATTGGTCTGTTTCTTGATATAAACATATTAGCTTTAGTTCAATTAACTAAATAAAACATATTAAAACATTTATATTTATGCAATTAACCCTTTAATGATATTTTACACATTTACCCTAAACTTTCACCTTTTACTCAATTTAATCCCTAAAACCGACATTCTCATAATTATCACAATTTAGCCCAAAGAAGGCTAGCCGAATGTTTTATAATTCCTATAAAGCCCAAATTTATCACATTTTTGCAAGAATTTCATGCAACTTTAGTATTTTAATAATTTAGTCCTTAAACTTTAAAATCAACCAAAACCACTTTACAAATTAGTCCTATTTAACTACCAAGCTTAATAATCTATCATTAAAAGTAAAAAGCACTACAAATTAATCCATGGAAAAATTCTAAAGATTTAATAGTTTTACGAGTTAGCCCCCGAGTTAGCTAGATTAAGCTATAATGATCTCAAAAACATAAAAATTACCAAAAACAAATTGAAAAACACATACCATGCATTGACTTGAGCTTGGCCAAACCTAAGGGAGCTTTAAAATGGTGATTTTCAGTTACCAAGAACCAAATGAAGAATATGAGCATGTTTTTTTTTTCTTATTTTAGTTTATACTTACTTTTGATGCTTTTACGCTTTAGTCCTTTTACTTAATTAACTATCATATCATTAGAATATTTGAACCAAACCTCGATATACCTATATAATCAATCCATAAACATTTAATAAAGATATTTAAGGGCTCGGTTTATAGAAACAACGTCTCAATACCTCATTTTCTACAACCACTTGACTTTAGGGACAAACTACTTGTACTTAACTATTCATTTAATTAATTAAAATTATCATATAAAAAATTCAATTGAATATCATATTTAACCCATAAATATTAAATAATAATATTTATGAATGCATTCGTTGAATTTGTGGCCCCAAAACCACTATTTCGGACACCACTGAAAAACGATTATTACAACTCTCCCACTAACAGAATTTTCGTCCTTGAAAATCTTATTGGAAAAGAGTTTCGGATATTACATTTTCATAGTTTCCTCAGGTTCCCAAGTGGCTTCCTCGACACTGTGATGTTTCTAAAAAGCTTTACTAATGGTATCTGCTTGTTTCGATGTTCTTTAATTTCCTAAGCTATAATCTTAATCGATTCTTCACTATAGGTCATATCAGACTGTAATTCTATCCCAATCGGATAAATCACATGTGAAGAATCTGATTTGTTTCGTCTCAACATCGATATATGAAAAACATTATGAATCTTTTCGAGTTCTGTCGGTAATGCCAAACGATTAGCTACTGGACCTATTCTTTCGATAACTTCATACGGACCAATAAACCTCAAGCTGAGTTTTCCTTTTTAGCCAAATTGAAGAACCTTCTTCCAAGGTGAAACTTTCATGAATACTTTCTCACCAACTTGAAACTCGATGTCTTTCCTTTTTAAATCAGCATATGACTTTTGAAGATTTGAAGCAACTTTCAAACAATCCGAATAATATTGACTTTATCTTTGGTCTCGTGGATCAAATTTGTACAAGAAATATTTCTGTCACTTAACTTGGTCCAGTATAACAGAGTTCTACATTTTTGTCCATACAAAGCATCATACGGTGCCATTTTAATGCTCGATTGGTAATTGTTATTATAAGCAAATTAAACCAATGAAATAAGCTATTCCCAACTAACTTCAAACTCAAGTATACAATGTCTGAGCATATCTTCAAGTACTTGAATTACCCATTCGAATTGACCATCCGTTTACAAATGAAAAGTTGTACTGAATTTCAATTTAGTACCTAGAGCCTCGTGTAATTTACCCTAAAACCTAGAAGTAAACCTCAGATCACGATTAAAAATTATTGATAACGAAATATTGTGCAATTTGGCTATTTTTGAAACATACAAATCTGTAAATTTATCAAGTGAGTAATTTGTACGTATGGTTATAAAATGTAAAGACTTTGTCAAGCGATCAAATACAACCCATATTATGTTTTTCTTTTTCGATGTTAACAATAACCCTTATACAAAGTCCATAGTTACACGCTCCCATTTCTACCCGGGAATAATAATAGGCTGCAATAATTTGGATGGAACCTAATGTTCGGCTTTTACTTGTTGATGCACAAGACATTTAGATACAAACTTTGGAATTTCATGTTTCATTCTCGACCACTAATACATCTATTTCAAATCACAATATATTTTTGTGCTTCCTAGGTGTAATAAATAAATGTTGTTGTTTAAAATGTTTTGCTTCAACTGCAAATCATCAGGCACACATAACCTATTACAAAAATATAATTGTTATCCTCCCCAATACCATAATCAACTACCTGACCACTTTCAACCATTTTCTGTTTAGCTAGCAAATTCAAATCATCAAATTGTAACTCCTGAATATTTTACAAAAACAAAGGTTTAGTCCTCAATCAGCTAAAATAGAACCATCACACTTCAAATGAAGCTTAGCATTCATCGATCGGAGAGTAAAAATAGATTTGAGACTCAAATCATCAACAACAATGTTTGCTTTAACCAGAAGATAGTCTATTATCAAATCGTACTCTTTTAACAATTCGAACCACCTCTGCTGATGTAAATTCAACTATTTCTGAGCCGTCAAATATTTCAGAATTTTATGATCAGTAAAAACGTGACATTTCTTGCCGTATAGATAATGATGCTAAATTTTTAACACAAAAACAATTGCAGCTAGTTCAAGATTATGTGTCGAGTAATTCTTTTTGTGAGTTTTAAACTGTCGAGAAGCTTATGCAATAAATTTTCTTTCCTGCATCTAAACACATCCCAAACTATTCAAAGAAGCATCACTATAGATAATAAATTATTTCCTATATTCAGGTTCTGCCAACACTAGTGCCTCTGTCAACATACTCTTCAACTGATCAAAATTCTACTGACATTTCTCAGACCACACGAAACTAACATCTTTCTGTAATAATTTCATCATTGGTAAAGCTATTATCAAGAAATTCTTAACAAACCATCGATAATATCTGGCTAATCCTAGAAAACTACGTACCTTAAAAAAATTTCGCGGGGGTTTCCAGTTCAAGATGATATCTTACTTAGATCAATTGGAATCCCTTCAACCAAACTTACATGACCTAAGAATCCAACTTCTTTAAGCCAAAATTCACATTTACTAAACTTGGCGTACAATTATTCTTCATGCAGAGTCTATAATACGATTTTTAAAATTTTTAGAGTAAATCAAGATGTTAATAAAAACAACAACGAAACTGTCAAGATGTGGCTGAAAAACCCGATTCATCAAATTCATAAACATTTTCAGGGTATTTGTCAATCCGAAAGGCATAACTAGAAACTCTTAGTGTTTGTAACAAGTTCTAAATGTTATTTTCAGTAAATCAACATCTTCACTCGCAACTGTTAATAACCACATTTGAGATCAATTTTTGAAAACATTGTGGCACCTTTTTACTGGTCAAGAAAATCATCAGTACAAGGCAATGAATATTTATTCTTTATCGTGACTTTGTTCATTTGTCGATAGCTTATACTCAACCTCATCGACCCGTCTTTCTTTTTCACAAACAAAACAGGTGCAGCCCACGATAATGTATTCAGTCGAATAGAACCTCTGTCAATTAGTTCTTGCAATTGAGCTGTTAACTCTTTTAGTTTGGTCAAAGCCATTTTGTATGGAGCAATCGAAATTAGAGCTATCCCTGATATTAACTCGATAACAAATTCAACTTCTCATTCTTGTGGTAAACCCGATAATTTCTCAGGAAAACATTTGTAAACTCGTATAATGTTGGCACTTGATCAACTTTCTTTTCTGATATTTTGGAATCTAGAAAATAAGCTAAAATGCATTACAGCCTTTTGAAATAAATTTCTATACAGAAACCACTGAAATCATACTCGAAACAAAATCAGAATTTATAGATTCAACATAAATCAGTTCATCATTCTGACATATTAAGATAATATGTTTCTGTCAGTAATTCACCACAACTTTGTAAGCAGTCAACCAATCCATTCCCAAAATAACATCAATCTCGTTAAATGGCAGTAACATCAAATCAACGGGAAAATCATAGCCCTGAATTCTCAGTGGACACTATTTACAAACGAAGTCAACTATGACACTGTAACCTAAATGACTCATTACATTAACAACATACTTGGTTGAATCAACTGGTAAACTCTTTACAGTTACTAAGTAGTGCATATATATGAATGTGTCGATCCAGGGTCAATTAATGCATACACAGCAACATCAAAGATAGAAAATGTACCAGTGATAACATGAGTGAGGCCTTCTCGCGTGTACGGATCACATAAGCTATAGTGGGATCTCGTGCTTCAAATTGAACAACTGTGTCTTTGGTCCCATTTCTACTAACCCCTACAACACCACTATTTCCTGGTATTCTGGCTCTGGTAGAAGTAATGACAGGTTTTGCATTCTAATATTTGTTTGACTCAGCCAGCCTCGGTTATTCTCTTTTGTAATGATCAGGAGATCCACAAATAAAGTAGGATCCGTCTTTCAATCTGCATTCATTAAAGTGATTTCAGCCACAATGACTACTTTTGGTTTGTTTACGTTTCAGATGCTACCCATGCTAGTCACTAAAGGCGCCGATGATCTCATATTGTTCTATCAAGATTGATCTCTGCCCGAAAACCTTGATGGCTCTAAAAAATAGTTACTAGATTCTTTCATCTTCTTTTATGGGGGAACATAAAATGTCCTATTTGAGTTATGCTTATTGAAGTCACGAGCTTTCATCTCTCTTTATTTCTTAAGATTGTGTACATCTTCCATTTTTTGAGCCCTGTCAGTCAAAATAACAAATTCTCTAATTTCTATTACACCCACTAATAACTTGATCTCATCATTTAAACCATCCTTAAAATGAATACACATTTCTTCCTCAAAAGGCACAATTTCACGTGTATATTTACTGGGTTGAACAAACTCACTCATATTTTGCAATTGATCTGTTACCCTGTTTCAGTTCAAGAAATTCATTTTTCTTCATATCAAGATATCATTTACTAACGTATTTCTTTCAGAATTCAATTTTGAAGAATTCCCAATTCACTTGTTCCTTAGGTATAACCACAATTAGAGTCGTCCACTAGTAAAAAACTTCCTATTTTAACAGTGATGCGACACATCTCGGACAACCCTCACGAGGAAACAACATTTCATCTAAAACTCTCTGTGTGTGCTCTAACCAATATTCAGCTTTAGCCAAATTTTCACTCACATTACCATAGAACTCTTTGGCCCTACACTTTCAAATTTTATCAATAGAAATTCTATGGATATTTAGTTGTATAGGGCTTCGAGGAGGAGGGGTAGAGGTTGTCGAGTCGCTGGATTAGCTTTCATATAAATATTAAACATATCTTGCATCATATGGTAAAAGGCATTGGGAGCCTCTTCTCTAGGCTCTTGAAATTCAGGTATGTTACGAGCAACCCCTTGATCGGTGGTTGGAAAGTTACTATGTGCATCTTCGGATACTGTTCGATTGAAATTAGTTGACATCTTTAATCTATAAGAAAACAAGTCAAACTAATCATGAGCCAACACACTATCACAGGTTATAAAGTGGCATGTATTTCTAGACTCAATACATGCTACGTTCATTCCTAGAATCAAATAAATCGTAACTCTGATACAATTAAATGTAACACCCTATACTCGATCCGGTTACCAACCCTAGCTATAAGGTGTTACAACTATAAGACTTCAACATTTTTCATGATTTATTTAAAGATAATCAAAATAATTCATCATCAATCATTTCTATGTTTTTCAATCAATTTGGGACCTAATTCAATCTTACATAACATTTAAAAGAAAATGGGATCAGTTATGGATTAAATTGAAATTTCTATGAAATTTTGAATAAAAGTGTAAACAGTGGTCACATGCCCATGTGGCCAGACCGTGTGATAGAGGCCAACCCGTATGGCCCCAAACATAGCCGTGTAGCTACCTCACATGCTCGTGTGGCAACTCCAAACCCCTATGTGCTCAGGCCGTGTAACTAACAGTGACAACGTGAAAACTCCTGCACCTAAAATCAAACAAGCACACGACCTTGTAGGAGACCGTGTGTGGCATATGGCTGTGTGACAGCCCATGTCTCAGGCTATGTACACCTAAAATAACTTTAAAACCAACCATTTTCATCTACCATTTCTAAACTTCTAGGCCAAACCATTTCCAATCATTTTTAACTATTCGAAAAACATTAAAAACTTGTTAAAGCATACCAAAATCATCCAACCTAAGTGCCTAACCAATATATCTTCAATGGCACCTCAATTGAAAACATAAACACCCATCATCCAATCAAACATGTACTACAAGTAAAATTCTTTCAAACATCCCTCAAATGAAAAATAAAACATACCAATATTCAATTATCATTCAAACCATCAAATGTTCATTCAACTTATCATAATATTCTATCTTACCATGATCAAATTAGTCATTCTTCAAACACAAAGCATTTCAAGGTTGCCTATTAACCTAAACTACCAACACAACCTTTTAAAGGCATCTAGATATCAACTTATACAACCACAACCAACCAAGTTACCAAATAGGATTTACATCAATACACATACCATAATGAACCGAATAGGTTAAGAGGCATTACCAGACTTGTAACTCAATTCAGAACAATCTTATATCCAATTTCATCTCATTTCAATAAAAATTATTCATTCACATTCAATATGTACTTGAATCATACATATAAAGCTTAAGTCATACATTTGTGACTAAATCGTAACATATTAAAAATTTCAGAAACTTATAAAATTGTCAACATTTCAAATATCACAAGCCCGTGTGAACAGGACGTATGCCTCACACAGCTAGTAGACATGCCCATGTCTTAGATCATGTGAAAACAGGGCACACATACTAACTTGCACCACACGGCTAGAGGCACGCCCATGTGTCTTGGCCGTGGTCAAAACTGACTTGGGTCACATGGCCAACCACATGCCTATGTACTACACACGGTCGATAGACACGACCGTGTGTCTAGGCCGTGTCAAAACTGTAGGGTATACTGACTTTAATTTGTAGGGTACCTTAGGGGACACACAGCTGTGTAACATGACCACGTGTCACACACGGCTGAGACATACGCCCGTGTGGACAAAAATAGGCCATTTTAAAATCCAAATTTGCCACCCTAAAACATAAGCATTTACATTCATATTTGACCACATTTATGCAACTCAATTGGCAACCAAATTAACCAATTCAATACCATTTACATATCCAAATACTTATATAACCACATATACTATTCATTCATCTAACATCTATATATCAAGCCTTCTATTGCATAATTTCATTCAAATATTACCATACCAAAGCATACCATCATTAAGCATATATATGCAATCCAAATATGATACCAAAATAAGCCAAATCACATGGCTTAACCTATATACAATTTCATTCTTAAACCATGATACCCAAACATAACAATTATCATCAAACTAGCCTATACATGCCATATTTACATAAGTTCAAAAGTCCAAAATACTAATCGAAATTGGATAGTGTGACGTGCAACTCCAACTTATCTGAAATGAGCGAGCTAACGAACCCTATAAGACATAGAAAATGAAACAGAGTACGCTTATAACTTAGTAAACCGTATAATTTAGAATTTAAACTTACCATTTACAAACTATCAAGGAATAAATAAAATGCCAACAATTCAAATTAACCATCACCTAATCACAAGTATTCATCACATGTTAGTCATTTAACAAATACATAAAGCTATCTATTAGTACTTTACTTTGCATTAATTCTAAAGTCACATATCAAATATTTAACACTTATAACCTGTAATTTATCCGAATAACCAATATTTAAACCCGTTGAACCTATTAGAACTTCAAAGGATAATCGAGTGAACAATATCAGTAATCCGTCAATTCATCATCATACATGCTCTTTCGAGTCATGGTCGGTAAGATCCTTCGAGCTGAACAGTAAGCTCTATTGAGCTGAACGATAAGCTCTAATGAGCTAAAATAGTAATCTCTTACGAGCTACGGTGAGTCCACAACAAATGCAGGAGCTCAACCAATACGGTAATCTCAGTAAGACATCACTCGTATCCAATGAATTCACATAGTTCAAGCGGGGCTCGGTAACGAATACAATATATCATCTAGGCATTCATTTTTCAAGTATTTCAATAAAATACATTCAAATCAACAATTACTAGTATAGAAAAGTTCAATTCTAATTATACGTACTTACCTCGTATTTGCTCATATAACCGTCATCTACTTGTCTACCTTTCGTTTCCCCCGATCTAATTTCAGTATTTTTTTATCTTGATCTATATGATATCAAATTAAATCATTCAAGCTTTTGTTCAATTCAGTTTAGCCTAAAACATTCATTTTGGAAAAATTACAAATTTACCCCTAAACTTTTGACTACTTTACAATTTAGTCCTAAATACATAAAAATGGAAAATTGCACAATTAAGCCCCAACCCAAGGTAGCCAAATTTCAATAGGATTCATATTAGCCTATATTTTCATTTATTTCACATTTTCAACTACCACATTTCTATCTTTCACAATTTAATCCCTAATTCTCATTTTTGTCAAAAATCACTTTATAAAAATTGTATATCTATTAACAACTATCAATAATCTAACAAGAAACTTCAAAATAGCCAAGTATTCAACAATGGCATATCTCAAAATCTATAACAGTTTCAAGAAAAAAGGAACGGGCTAGCTAGATTAAGCTGCAACGAGCTCAAAAACATAAAAATTATTAAAAATGGATCAAAAACCGTACCTTAATCAAAGATTCAAGCTTGGCCGAATGAAAACCTAAGTTTTCTATTCTTTCATCTCAATTTTTAGCCATGGAGATGAATGATATAAAAAAATTGATTTTATTTTATTAATATAACATTAATTAACATTTTACCAAAATAACCTTAATGAACTTTAATAATTTCAAAAATACCAAGCCAACAACTTCCACTATATCATTTAAGGTCTAATTGACATGCAAGGACTCCCATATTAATAAAACATAGCTATTTAATAATTTTAAACAATATAACTCAACTTTTTCACGTTACGCGATTTAGTCCTTTTTACTAGATTATTCTATTAAACGGTAAAATTTCTTTACGAAAATTTCACGTAATTAATCTATCATGCTGTAAACCTTATTAAAATAATAAAAAAAATATTTTAACTTTGAATTTGTGGCCCCGAAACCATTATTCTGATTTGACGTAAAAACGGGCTATTACAACTCTTCCCCCCTTAGGGATTTTTGTCCCTGAAAATCCTACCGGTAAAGAGGTTAGGGTACTATTTTCACATAGCTTTCTCAGTTTCCTACGTAGCTTCCTCAATTCTGTGCTTATGCCAAGGAACCTTCACAAGAGCTATACGTTTATTCCTCAATTCTTTAATCTCCTAAGCCAGAATCCTGATCGGTTCTTTGTTATACGATAAATCAGACTGTATCTCTACATCAATGGGAGAAATTACATGTAAGAGCCCAATTTTGGGGCTAATCGAAACAATGGTTTTTAGACCATAAATTCGAGGCTGAGAAATTATTTTATTATTTTTTTTTAATATTATTTGGTTTCATAATATCATTATATGAGAGTATGAAAATTTTGGTGAATTAATTTTAGCGTTTATGAGCTTAATTGCGAAAAAAGACTAAATTGCATAAAGTGCAAAAGTTCTATTTGATAGCTAAGGGTGTTAAATAGCTAGAGAACCAAATTGAGAGTCTTTAAAAGGCAAATAGACCCTTTAGAAACTGATGGCCAGCCATAGGGGACAAGAAATTCAAAATGGTCAATGGGTAGGTGACTTATTACGTAGTAAAATATTACCCTAGTGTCTAGCCATCACCTTTTTTTTCATTTTCCTTCTTCTCCACCGAATCTTTCAGCAAAAATGGGGGTTTTTGGAAGCTTGAAATTTCATAAAATTGTAGCCCTCACAAGTAAGTGATTTTGATGGTCTTTCTTGATGATTTTTGCATTTTTAGAACCTTTGTAACATGAGCTTTCAAATGAGGGGACTATTTTGCAAAATGGTTGAAAGTCTAGGATTTTGCCATGAGAATATTTATATTGTTTTCTAAAATTTTATGGAAGAAAATGAATCATAGTTGTGAAATAAACAACTTTGGTGAAAGGATTTCTCATGAAAACCCTAATAGGACCATTTTGTAAAGTTTGTAAAATAGATGGTAATGTTGTGAAATATTAGAAATTTGGGGTTTTCATAAGAGAGATAAATGGTCGGTTAGGCTTGGCTAATATGGAAATTCGATAAAAATCAAATTTTGATCCTAAGGGTAAAATGGTCATTTTGTAAAAGTTTGGGGGCAAAATGGTCAAACTGCCAAGAATGTGAATTATCGATTATGTGAACTTATCTATTGAATTTTTTATCCTTTTAGATCAAGAAAAATGAGGAACGGACCTTGATTGAGGTAAAAACAAGGTGTACGAAGACTAGAATCGTTTTTACAAATTTGGTACTGAGGTAAGTTCGCACGTAAATAATGCAATGTGAATCATGTACAAATGCTTGAATGATGCATGAATTGTAATTTCTATGCTTGAAGTTAAGTTAAATTATTTTTTTATTTATTATGTGGGATTATGTGGTAATCCTTTTATCATGAAATTATGTAATTGCCTGTGTGACCAAGTTTGTTGAATGTAAGTCTACGAGAAAAGTCCCGTTTGAACTTTAGGAATGAATTAGGATACAATGTGACATGTCACTAGGAACTATGTGGTTATGAGCTCATTTGTATATGTGATGTGTGATTTTATAAATCCGAGCGCTAGTCATGTACGTTCTACCAGTGGCTGGGTAACCCAGCATGTGTTGCGGGTACCAGTCAGCTTGTGTGAACAGCCCGTGTAGTTACATCTTAACTGTCAGCTTATGTAAGAAGGCCTGTAATTAGCTCGAAAACGAGCAACATGTGATGTGTTAAATAAGGTAGCATGTGGCTACATATAATGTGTTATGTGTAAGATTTCCGAGTATCCAATAATATTCCTGGTGTTCAACGGGTAAGTTAGTAGTCATTCAGCGACTAAGTCAATGTTGGGAATTATGCAATTGTATTACGAGTTGGTGCAGGTATGTACGTAAATTTCTTGAGTAGAGAATGCGATATGTTAAATACTTGTGGTAAGAATGTGTATAAAAAAAAGTTAAGCTTATGAAACTTTGCCTTATTTTAATTAATGAGTTATGTTGTTTATTATTTGCATGTGAGCTTACTAAGCTTTATGCTTACTCCCTTCTTTTCCATTTTTTAATAGTGCCATCAAGCTAGTATCGGGGATCAAAAGGCGTCGGAGGCATTGGTCACACTATCACCTGAAGCTTTTGGTATAGCTACTTTAAATGTTTTGATTTTTGGCATGTATAGGGACTCAATCCTTAGTTTAATGTCTTGTTAGTTTAGCCACAAATGTTGGCTCATAGGATGGATGTGATATTCATTTTGTATAGGTCATTAATGTTGGCTAATGTTAATCATTATTATATGCATTTGATGCAAATTCCTAATGGTTGTGGCTGATTTGATTATATATATGTTATGCTAGTATTGGGTTGGGTGGTCTTGTGTAGGTTAGTGTAATGTAAGGGTGACAAAGAGGCTTAGTAAATAGCCTTATTTTTTTTTCACATGAGTAGACACACGAGAGTGTGTCTAGACCATGTGTGACACACGGTCTGCCCCATAGGTGTGTTATCCGGCCGTGTGTCCCCTGCATGTTAAATTTGCAAGTCAATATGCATGGTAGTAAACACACGGGCAGAGACACGGCCGTATGTCTCAGCCGTATGAAGGACACAGCCTCTGGCCATGGGCATGTGCCTTGGCTGTGTGCCCCTAAATTGTTGCTGACGTTAGAAACAGAATAACAAGGTTTTTAGACACGAGCTAAGACACAGGTGTGTCATGGCCGTGTGAGGGACATGGGCCATAGACACGGGCGTGTACTTAGCCGTATGAAAAGCCCTGTAGGTTCAAATTTAGAATTTAATTCACATAAGTATGGGGCACGGGCGTATCCCCTTGTGCCTAGACTGTGCGAACTACACGGGCCATCAACACGACCATATTAAAATGGAAACACGAGCGTATGGCCTGATTCAAAGGTAAAAAGTGGGTTAAGGACCTAAGTTGGTCCCGAATGGTTTCTGATGGACGTTTGAGGCCTTATAGACCCATGTTAAGGAGTTAAGACAAAGTTTGAAAAAGTTTTAAATTTGATTAAGTCTTGATGATTCAAAATCATTGTAAAGCATGTGTTTAATTTTAGTAATGCCTCATATTCCGTCCCGATGTAGGGCTCAGGGGTGGGGCATTACAGATGGTCCCCGAATGGAAGTGGGACAGGATTACTATGGATTTTGTTACAGGTTTGCCTTTGACACCAAAAAGAAAGACGTTGTTTGGGTTGTGGTTGATAGACTGACAAAGTCGACTCACTTTATTTCAGTACGAACCAACTACTCACTTGATAAACTGGCTGACTTGTACATTTTTGAGATTGTGAGATTAAACAGGGTACCATTGTCGATCATCTCAGATAGGGACCCAAGATTCACTTCGAGATTTTGGAAAAAACTACAAGAAGCTTTGGGTACAAGGTTGAGCTTTAGCACGGCTTTCCACCCGCAAACTGATGGTCAGTCTAAGCGGACGATTCAGATTCTTGGGGACATGTTACGGTGTTGCGTTCTTAAGTTTCAGGGTAGCTGGGAAAAATATTAACCCTTGGTGGAGTTTGCCTACAACAATAGTTTCTAGACGAGTTTGAAAATGGCACCTTATGAGGCATTGTATGGCCGGAAGTGCCGAACTCTATTGTATTGGACAGAACTCAAAGAGCACCAGATTCACGGAGTTGACTTAATCAAGGAAACTGATAAAAAGGTTAAGGTGATACGTGATTGCTTGAAAGCGGCATTGGATAGGCAAAAGTCGTATGCTGATTTGAGAAGAAAAGAGATTGAATTTCAAGTTGGAGATAAAGTATTCTTGAAAGTGTCTCCATGGAAAAAGGTTTTAAGATTTGGCTGGAAAAGCAAATTGAGTCCACGGTTTATTGGACCATATGAGATTACCGAGAGAGTTGGACCATTAGCCTACCGATTAGCCTTACCATCTAAACTGGAAAAGATTCATGACGTATTCCATGTATCCATGTTGCGAAGATATAGGTCAGACCCCTCCCATGTGATTTCATCGATGGAAGTTGATATTAGACCGAACATGACTTATGGTGAAGAACCAGTTAGGATTTTGGCTCGAGAAGTTACACAATTGAGGAAGAAGGATATTGCCTTGGTAAAAGTATTGTGGCATAGGCATTGAGGAGACCAAGAGAAGCCAATATTCGAACTTATTTTTCGGTAAGACTTTCGAGGACGAAAGTCCCTAAGGGGGAGAATTGTAACATCCCAAATTTGAGCCTAGTCGGAATAGTGGTTTCGGGACCATAAAATTCAACGTAAAATTTTTTTTTATGATTATTTTGATGTCTAAAACATGGAAGCATGCATGTGTGAAACTTTCATGAAGAAATTCTAGGTGTAAAGTGTTCAATTGAAAATTAGGGACCAAATTGAATAAATTGCAAAACTTGTGTTCTAGAAACAATTTGTATGAAATTGCTTTGGATTATTAACTAGGAGGTCTTAAGTAGAAATTAGCCCAAATTCTAAGTTTTTGGACAAAAATGGGCATGCATGGAAAATTTTAAAAGTTTAGTAAGGAAGGGCATTTTGGTTATTTAGTAATAAATGAAATAAAAAGGGAAAATCCAAGAAAAATTCACTCATCGTCTTTCTTGTGGCTACTGAAATTTGCAAGGGTTTCATAAACTAGGGTTTTGACATTTTCAAGCTTGATAGTAAGTGACTCCTAGCCCCGTTTTTAACGTTCTTTACATTTTTTAGATCTTCGTAACATGCTCTATCCATTTCTACCAATATTTCAAGCTAGGGTTCATGTTAGAAATTTGACTCATGCATGAGATGATTGTTTTTTGATGATTTAGGGAGGATTATGAAAGTTAGATGTTAGATAAACATCTTTTACTAGATGATTTTTCATGAAAACACTAAAAAGGGGCTTATTTGTAAAAGGTACAAAATGTGTGGTAGAAATGTGAAATAGAGAAAAATGTGGGCTGATATGAGCTTAGAATAGATTCAACTAGGCTTGGGTAACTAATAAAATACATGCATTTTGTTTTACGAGCATTAGGACCAAATTGTAAAAATGTGAAAGGTTAGGGGTAAAGTGGTCATCTTGCCCAAAAGTGAAATTTTAGGCTGAATTTGAACAATTAGATAGAATAATAATTTATTTTGTTTATATATACCTTGAGAGACCAATTCCAGAGGTTGACCATGGAAAACAAAATGTTTTGGAGTAACCAAAATCTAAATTCGAAACATCTTCCAAGTAAGTTTATTTAACTCAAAGTAATACTTTTAAAGTACTTAAATGTATATTCTTGAATGTGATATAAATTTTGATACTCAATGAATAATAATTCATGAAACATGATTGTATCGATTTAGAAAGAATTTAAATATCTCGGTTGAATGAAAAGGGTATCCGATGGAATTCTTGAAAATGAATTGACGGTAAAAAGGATCTAGCCCAGACGGGGGTTCCTTATGTGATCTGGCCTTCCGTAGAATATGTGTTTTAAATGAATTTAGCCCGGACGGGTAATCTGAAGTAGGATCTGAATTTAGCCTGGACTGGTAATTCAGATCCAAGCTCATTAGAGTATTTGTCGTTGCAAGGGATTTAGCCTAGACTGGTAATCCCGACATTACTCTACGAGTTTATACTATGGGGGATTTAGCCTGGACTGGTAATATGAATTGATGATAAATGGTTTAGTGCGCCATAAGTGTACTAAAGATTATACATCGAGATTCCGAGAAATTCAACGGGATTAGTATGAGAAGTGGAATTGAGATTTTTGTTATGATGAGCTCATCTACTAATTGTTTATTACTATATATTGCTATGTGTCTAATCTTGATGATTGAGTGCATGTGTTAGGGAAAATTTTCTATACTAGATGGATTGCCGATTTAATGTGGTTGTATGTTAAAGTAACTGGTAAGTTTACTTTCCTGTTATATGAACTTACTAAGCACATCAATGCTTACCCCCATTTCACTTTTCCCTATTTTATAGAGTTCGTAGACATTGTAGAGCTCGGAAGACGATGGGAGCCTTGATCACACTATTAACAAGTTTCATTTTGGTATAAGGAAACACTCATTTTGATATAATGACATGTATAGGATTTTTGATCATTTTGTTATATGTGTCATTTGGTCAACCAAAGAAATGGCTTATGAAGATATGCTAATTCATTTTGTATACAGCCATGAGATGTGCCTCATATTGATGTGGGTGGTAACCCTACTAAATATACATGTTTAGGTTTAAATGTTTCTTGTGATATGATTATATTTCATGGCATGAATGGATGTGTAAAATGAGGCACAATAACTTGAGAATGGCTATGGCATAAAATGGTATGTGGTTATATCATGGCCTAAGTATAAAATGTGGAATATGCTAATGATAACCCCAATACAAGAAGTGTAACTTGAACAAGTGTAATAAGGTTTACATATATGAACCATGTCAAGGATGTTTAAGTGTAATTATATACTATGTTAAGTATCCATGAAATATATGAGTGTGTATGGATGTAAAAGGGTGACCAATGGCTTGGAAAATAGCCTTTAAATGGTCCACACGGGCAGACACACGGGTATGTGTCTAGACCGTGTGTGACACACGATCTGCCCCACAGGCGTGTTGAATTGCCGTGTGTACCCTGCACCCTAATTTTTTCAAGTCAGTATGCTCAGTAGTAAGCACAAGGGGTTAAAACATGGGCATGTGTCTTGGCCGTGTGAGGGACATGGCCTACCCACATGGGCGTGTACTCCGGCCATGCGAAGTCTGCACCTTTTTATGAAAAATTCACTTAATTTTAATTGACCATACGGCCTAGCCACAAGACCGTGTGATACGACCGTGTGACACTAAATTAATGCTGACGTCATAGTCAGAGAGTTACACGGCCAGAGGACACAGGCGTGTAGAGAGCATACGGGCATGTCCCTTGTCTCACACGGGTGTGTGGCTCTATATTAGGGAAATTTCCCAAACTTTTCTAAAAGTTCCCGATTTAGTCTCGATCCTTTTTTTATGGCTATTTTGGGCCTCGTAGGCCTATATTAGGGACAATTTGTGTACGTATGAATGAAGTTGTTTTAAAGAAAAAAATTGATAGCCTGAATTTTTGCATGAATTACTGTGTATGTGTTCGGTAATATCTCGTATCCTATCCCGACCTCGGGCACGGGTAAAGGGTGTTACATATAATCTCATACCAAATTTTCTTTTAATAGGTAATTGTTTTGCCCAAATAACAATAGTAAATTCAACTCGAATACACGGAAGGATAATGCTCATATGAGCTAATGTAAGGAATTTAATTGATACACAATGCTACTTACACAAGCTTTAGAGAATCCGCAAGACATGCAAGATCTCAAGCCATCTATACGGTATCCTTCATCTCTACATAGTATCTGCTAAATATACACTAGCTCAAAACCTGCTAAATAACCACCGGCTCAAGGCCTGCTAAATAATCATCGGCTTAAGGCCTACTAAATAAACATTGGCTCAAAGCCTACTAAATAACCACCAGCTCAATGCTTGCATTTTCGGTATACCTCATACTCACTTTAATCTTTCATTTCGTTAATCATTCAATAGATAATAACAACATTCAATTCCATTTTTATTACACACATAATAAGTAAAATTGTTATTAACATAATAAACTTAATACAAACTTACCAAAACACGATAGCTAACAACACGCGATGACGATTACTCAAATGGGGTCCTTTTCTTTATATAAACATAATAGTTTTAGTTCAATTAACTAAATAAAACATATCAAAACACTTAGACTTATGCAATTAACCCTTTAATGACATTTTACACATTTACCCTAAACTTTTACCTTTTACTCAATTTAATCCCTAAAACTGAAATTCTCACAATTATCATAATTTAGCCCAAACAAGGCTAGCCGAATGTTTTATTATCCCTATAAAGCCTAAATTTATCACATTTTTGCAAGAATTTCATGCAACTTTACTATTTTAATAATTTAATATTTAAACGTTCAAATCAACTGAAACCATTTTACAAAATAGTCTTATTTGATTACCAAGCTTAATAATCTATCATTAAACTTCAAAATCACCACAAATTCATCCATGGAAAAAATTCTAAAGATTTAATAGTTTTACGAAGTAGTCCTTAGGTTAGCTAGGTTAACCTATAACGATTTCAAAAATATAAAAATTACCAAAAATGGATTGAAAAACAAATACCATGCATTGAATTGAGCTTGGCCGGACCTAACGGAGCTTTAAAATGGTGATTTTCAGTTGCCAAGAACCAAATGAAGAAGATGAACATGTTTTTTTTTCTTATTTTAGTTTATACTTATTAATTTATTTACCATTATACCCTTTAAAATTAAATGAAATTTCAACACCTACCTTACCTAAACCTTCCACTATAAATACTTGTGGTATAATTACTATTTAAATCCCTAAATTCATGTTTTTATATGCACTTAACACATATAAACTAATAATGATTTACTTTTGCAACTTTTTAGTCCTTTTTACTTAATTAATTATCATATCATTAGAATTTTCGAACAAAACTTCGATATAGCTATATAACCAATCCTTGAATATTTAATAAAAATATTTACGGGCTCGATTTAAAAAACGAGGTCTCAATACCTCATTTTCCACAACCACTTGACTTTAGGGACAAACCACTTGTACTTAACTATTCATTTAATTAATTAAAATTATCATATAAAAATTTCAATTGCATACTATATTTAACCATAAATATTAAATCATAATATTTATGAACACATTCGACGAATTTGTGGCCCCAAAAATCACTATTTTTGACACCACTAAAAAACAACTATCATAGTTTGTTTATTTTTCTTATTTATTTATTTTTATCCTAGTAATCTATTTTATAGTTTATCATAGTATATGAATTAATTAGTACCATTTAAACTTATTATTGTAAAAAAAATTTCATAATTTATTCCATCCTCCCTTGAGTACGATCTTTGCAATATTTCCAAGTATTTCGTTGTACTAAACTATATTAAAATTTCATCGTGCACTTGTGGACACCTTCGTTTTCAATTCTTATATTTTTTGGTGTTATATTTTTACTATAAATGATAGTGTGTTTATAAGCGATCAAGTTGTTGACGTTGTTTTCGAAGAGGTTTCGGTAATAAATCTTGAAAATATTTTGCTGATGTCATGGACAATTAGGCCAATTTGGACTAGAACACTCAAATTGAAATGGTGTTCAAGAGCTTGTCTAAGGATTTTGCTGGCTTTTGGGTCGCATATAACCTTGGAAACAAAAATCTGATGCTTACACAACTCATAAAGGAGTTACAATCCTATAGGTTGATGTTGAATGGTGGTCAGCCAGTCCAAAGAGCAGAAACAAACATAGTTGTCATTTCTTCCTCAAAAGGGAAGGGAAAGCACACCAAGAAAGGCAAGGCTAAGTTCTCTGGGCCATCACATGTGGAAAGGAAGAGATTCAAGAAGCCTAAAGACTTATCTAATTCTAAATGATTCTTCTGCGATAAGAAATGACATTTCAAAGGAAATTGTAAAGAGTGGAAGGAATACCTAGCCACCAAAGACAAAGGTATGGAACTCTTTATAATAGAAGCTTGTTTAGTAAATGATTAGATAGACCACTGGGTCATTGATTTGGGTGTCACTAATCATTTTTGTGTTTCTCTACAGGGGTTTGAGGAGACAAAAGATCTTAGAGATAAGAGCATATTATTTCGAATCAGGAATAGGACAAGTATGGCAGCTGAAGCAGTGGGAAATGCACGTCTTTATTTTTATAATTTCAGGAAGATTATTTTAAGGGGCGTTTTCTATTTACCAAGTTTCAAAAGAAACTTAATTTCAGTTGCATGTTTATATAAAGACGACTTGACCGTGACTTTTAATAATGGAATTGCAATATTTATAAATTACAATCTTATCTGTAATGGATGGATGTTGAATAATCTCTATGTTATTAAACCAAAGATGTACACACTGCTTAAGACTGAAATATCGAATAAAAAAACTTAAACTTCTCATTCTAATGAGCCATACCTTTGGCATTTGACACTTGGTCATATTAACCAAGAAAGAATCACTGGACTTGTGAAAGACGACATCTGAAGTTCGCTTAAAGAAGTTGATCTTCCACAACGTGAATCTTGCTTGGAAGATAAGATTACTAAAAGATCTTTTAATGCAAAAGGAAAGAGGGTAGGAAAACCACTAGAACTTGTGCATATTAACGTATGTGGCCCTATGAGCGTCAATGCAAGAGGTGGTTATGAGTATTATGTAACCTTTATTGATGACTATTCTAGATATGGGTATGTATACCTAAGAGTTTCGTGCAGAAGTGCAAAAACAACTAGGTTTTCCCATAAAGACACTTCAGTCAGATTGAGGTGGGGAAAATTAATTTGATGAGTTCTTAGGGCACATCATAGAGAATAAGATTCTATCCCAGCTAACTACATCGGGCACTCCACAACAAAATGGCGTGGTAGAGAGAAGGAATCAAACTTTGTAACACCTCTAACTCATATCCGACACCAGAATAGGGTTACGAGGTATTACCAAATAACACATCCCATTCACATACAGAATAATACATCCCATTCACATACATTTATACATTCATTATAAAAAAAACATTCATAAACATTCACATTGTCCCTCATAAGGTTCTACATGACCTTAAAACATGCTTAAGAGTGGTTCAGAACTAAACTGATCACATATAAAAATTTCCAAACACTTAGAAAAATTTTACATTCATAGGTCACACGCCCGAGTAAGCAGGCCGTGTGCCTCACACGGCTACTGGACACGTCCGTGTCCTAGACAGTGTAAAAACAGAGCATACATATTGACTTGTACCATACGGCCGGAGACACACCCATGTGCCTTGGTCGTGGGAAACCTAGTGGGGTTACTGACTTCGGTCACACGGCCAACCACACACTCGTGTGTCTAAGCCGTGCTCGAGACTGACTTAAATTCATAGGGCTACCCCAGGGGACACACAGCCGTGTAACATAGCCATGTGTCGTACACGGCCGAGAGACACGCCCGTGTCTCTACCCATGTGGACAAAAATAGGCTATTTGAAAAGCCAATTTTTGCCACCCTTATCACATGCATATCTATCAACCTAAATGGTACCATTTCAAGACATTTATAAGCAACCAAAACCAACCAATTCATACACATATTATGTCATTTTTGCATACATTTCAACTACTCAATTCCATAACCAAATTATACCAAAATTATTAAACTTGTATGACTTATAAATGCTTTTCACCATCACCTATTTCATGCCACAAAAATTACCATTCCTCAAACATTGATAACAACCAATTCAACATGCATTTAGCTATATCCACAATTAAAGCAAACATACCAAAACAAACCAATATATATAAGGCATTATAAACACCACATATATCAATTATCATGCATATAACTTAAGCCAACTTAAATGGCTAAAACATACTAACATTTATATCATTAACAAGTCAAATCACATGGCTAACATCATAGCTCAAAATATATCAAAATGACACTAGCCTATACATGCTATATACCATATATACAACTTCAAAAGTACCAACAAATGTTCGATAGTGTGACGATGCTCTTGACGATCCCTGAGTTCCAGCTAGCTTTGACTATCTATAAAATATAGACAAATAACACACAGTAAGCTTCATAACTTAGTAAGTTCGTAGTTAAGCAATTCAATTCATCAAATAAATACAATTCTATAATATACACATTACCAAAAA
This sequence comes from Gossypium longicalyx, assembly GCA_025698465.1. Classification (NCBI taxonomy): domain Eukaryota; kingdom Viridiplantae; phylum Streptophyta; class Magnoliopsida; order Malvales; family Malvaceae; genus Gossypium; species Gossypium longicalyx. The sequence continues at coordinate 26,547,038 of CM047005.1, read as the reverse complement.
TAACATTTAATTTACACAAACCTTCCTATCATGTCTCAAAACATGATTCATTAACATCTCATTGAACTTACTCATTGTAATGCTCAAATAGGTTTCGTACGTACCTTTACCACCTCGTATTAACCTCTTTCTCAAACAAGTCATTCTTTTACCCATTGGATCATTTAGAATAAAAATCGGATACTTAAGAATCACAATCAATAAGTACCTATAACATGGCCCGTAGCCAAATCAAGGTAACTTATCCCGGAGTACCTATACCATGGCCCGTAGCCAAATCAAGGTAACTCCTCACAAAATCCCTATACCATGGCCCGTAGCCAAATCAAGGTATTTACTCGCACCCAAAGTGTCAATATCATGGCTCGAAGTTAATACATTAACTTAATGACATTTCATTACCATAATATATGTACTTAAGGTTTAACCGGGAAGTTTCGCTTGTCAATTTCATCATCGAACACTTCCATAAATTCGTATTCACAATTCAAATATTATTCAAAATCTCATAAATACATTTTATGCAATATCAAAGCATATAATATTCATTTATAATAAAATTAACACTTACAAACTTACCTCGGGTATGCAAACAGCGAAATGAGTCAATTACTCGATTATCTTGCCTTTCTCCGGAACTAATTCTGGATTCCTCTTTTCTTGATCTATATGTATTCAAAATTAACTCATTTAATCACTTATTCTCTCAATTTCATCCAAAAACACATATTTAAGCCAATTTACCCTTTGGCCATTAACTTTCACATTTCTTACAAATTAGTCCATATTTCATAAATACACAATTCAAAAAAGTCAATATAGCCCATGCTTAGCCAAATTCTCTATAGCTCCCTAGCAGCCCATATTTTTCATTTATTTCACATTTCAACCCCTTAATTTACACTTTTCTCAATTTAATCCCTAATATGCATTTTTACTCAAAATCACATCACAAAACATGTATATTCAACATCAAAATTTCATAATTCACCATCAAACATCCAAAAACACATGAATTCAGCAACGGAAAATTTCAAAATCATCAACACTTTCAAAAATTGAGGCATGGGCTAGTTGGAACACGAAGCAACAATCACAAAAACATAAAAATCATAAAAAAGAATCAAAACACATACATAATTGCATCAATTTTCCTTAGCCGAATGTAAAACCTATTTTTTTCTTCTTTTTCTTCAATTTTCGGTGCATGGAGATGGAAAATAATGTTTTAATTTACTTTGTTTTATTAATATTAACATGATTTAACAAATACCAATATTAACCTTTAATAAACCATTTTACAAACATCTAATATAAGGCCATTTATGCCCATCTGCACTATCAATAGTCTAATTACAACATAAGGACCTTTCATTTAATAAGCTATAGCATTTAGGCACTTTTAACTTATAGCATGCAACTTTTGCATTTTACGCCATTTAGTCTTTTTTTTCAAATTAACCACTTAAACGATAAAATTAGCTCACGAAATTTTCACACGTACATACTCACATGCTATAAACACCAAAAATAATATTCAAATAATTTACTGACCTCGGAATTGCAGTTCCAAAACCACTATTCTGATTTAGCTAAAATCGGGTCGTTACAAAAGTTGTTAGACATGATACGTTCGATGTTAAGTTATTCGAAGCTGCCAAATGCTTTTTAGGGATATGTAATACAAATAGCTTGCTATATTCTGAATGATGTGCCAACTAAGGCTGCATCAAAAACTGTGGCATGGCAAGAAGCTCAGTCTAAAACATTTAAGGATTTGGGGATGCCTAGCTCACTTATTGGAAAAAGATGCAAGGAATTTGGACTCACAGATAGAATTTTGCGTGTTTGTAGGATATCTGCAGGGAACAAAGGGTCGTTTATTTTATAACCCGAAAGAGCAAACTGTTATAGTGTCAACTCATGCTTCTTTTCTTAAGAAAGTTACATGAATGACTTCAAACCTTGGAGTTTATAGGTACTCGAGGAACTTTTGAGAAATATACAAAACCCTAATAAAATAGTTCCAGAACTAACTCATAATAGTAGACCTATAAACGATCAACAACATAGGGTGCTTCGTCACAGTGGGAGGGTCTCTCGTAGGCCAGAGTTGTTCCAGTCTGGCAAAAGTGTTTTTAACACTGAGTCTATCAAATAGGAAGATGATGACCCACTCACATATGACGAAGTGATGTAGAGTGTTGATTCCAAGCTCTGAAATGGACTCTATGTATTCCAACTCAGTGTGGGAACTTGTAGACCTGCCGGAAGGGATAAAACCTATAAGCTGTAAGTAGATCTACAAGAGCAAAAGAACTATGGATGGAAAAGTGGAACCTTATAAGGCCATACTTAGAAAAAGGTTCTACTAAAAAACAAATTAAGAATAAAGTTTCTCTCTGGTTTCCATGCTCAAGTCAATCTGCATATTGCTATCTATTGCAACGACTCTCGATTACGCTATTTGCAAATGGATGTCATGACAACTTTTTGAATGGCTATCTTGAGGAGAGCATCTATATAATGCAACCCACCGAATATATAACTAAAAGAAATGAGTATGAAGTTTACAAATTGCTTAGATCCATATATGGACTTAAGGAAGCATCCCACTCATGGAATTAGAGATTTGATCAAGTGATCAAAATTTTTAGATTTGAGCAAAACGTAAATGAACTTTGTATTTATAAACGTTTAAGGGATGGAAAAGTGGTATTTCTCATTCTATATGTTGATAACATTCTACTCATCAGGAATGATGTAGGGATATTATTATCGATTAAATTGTGGTTAACCCAATAGTTTAGCATGAAGGACTTGGGAGAAACTAATTTTTCTCTAGGTATTCAAATCCTAAGGGATCGAAAGACAAAAGTGACAGTACTGTTTCAAGCTTGATAGTACTGTTTCAGGCTACATACACAGACAAGATATTGGAGCATTATGCAATGACCGATTAGAAGATGGGAAACCAAACCTCTATATCAGGCTTTCATCTCTCTTTGGAGATTGTCCTGAGACAGTAGGAAGTCTTCTGTATGCTATGTTATGCACATGCCCAGATATCTGTTTTGTAGTGGGGTTGGTAAGTCGATATCAGGTGAATCCAAGATCAAGACTGTAACACCCCTAACCCGTATCTGTCGCCGGAGTAGGGTTACGAGGCATTACTGATCAAAGCACAACATATAATATACATTTCTCATACATGATTCAATTTCACAAAAACATCAATCAAATATAATCACATTGTCCCTTATAAGGTTCCACGAGACCTTAAAACATGCTTGGAAGAGATTCGGGACTAAACCAATAACATTTGAAAACTTTGGAAAACTATTAAAATTTTCATGCATATAGGGATCACACGCCTGTGTGAACAGGCCGTGTGCTTCACACGGCCACCAGACACGTCCATGTCACAAGCCATGCGGAAACAGGGCATACATACTGACTTGGGTCACACGACCAACCACACGCCCGTGTGTCCAAACCGTGTGCTCTTCGAAATGGTCATACACGCCCATGTGCTAGGCCAAGTGCCCTTTAGGAGGTATACTGACTTATACCACACGGCTGGTCACATACCTGTCTGTGAGACCGTGTGGAGTACACTGACATCAATTTAATTTCAACACCAAGAGACATACGGCCGTATAGCATAACCGTGTGTCACACATGTGTAACATCCCAAATTTGAGCCTAGTCGAAATAGTGGTCTTAGGACCACAAAATTTGACATAAAAATATTTATTTTATGATTATTTTGAGGTCTAGGACATGAAAGCATACATGTGTGAAAGTTTCATGAAGAAATTCTAGGTGTAAAGTGTTCAATTGAAAATTAGGGACCAAATTGAATAAATTGCAAAACTTGTGTTCTAGAAACAATTTGTATGAAATTGCTTTGTATTATTAACTAGGAGGTCTTAAGTATCAATTAGCCCAAATTCTAAGTTTTTGGACAAAAATGGGAATGCATGGAAAATTTTGAAAGCTTAGTAAGGAAGGGCATTTTGGTCATTTAATAATAAATGAAATAAAAAGGGAAAATCAAAGAAAAATTCACTCATCTTCTTCCTTGTGGCTGCCAAAATTTGCAAGGGTTTCATAAGCTAGGGTTTTGACATTTTCAAGCTTGATAGTAAGTGACTCCTAGCCCTATTTTTAACGTTCTTTACATTTTTTAGATCCTCGTAACATGCTCTATCCATTTCTACCCATATTTCAAGCTAGGGTTCATGTTAGAAATTTGACCCATGCATGAGATGATTTTTTTTTGATGATTTAGGGAGGATTATGAAAGTTAGATGTTAGATAAACATCTTTTACTAGATGATTTTTCATGAAAACACTAAAAAGGGACTTATTTGTAAAAGGCACAAAATGTGTGGTAGAAATGTGAAATAGAGGAAAATGTGGGCTGATATGAGCTTAGAATAGATTTGACTAGGCTTGGGTAACCAAGAAAATACATGCATTTTGTTTTACGAGCGTTAGGACCAAATTGTAAAAATGTGAAAGGTTAGGGGTAAAGTGGTCATCTTGCCCAAGAGTGAAATTTTGAGCTGAATTTGAATAATGAGATAGAATAATAATTTATTTTGTTTATATAGACCCCGAGAAACCAATTATGGAGGTTGACCGTGGAAAACAAAAGGTTTTGGAATAACCGAATTCCAAATTCGAAACATCTTCCAAGTAAGTTTATGTAACTCGAAATAATACTTTTAAAATACTTAAATGTACATTCTTTAATGTGATATAAATTTTGATACTCAATGTATAATAATTCATAAAACATGATTTTATTGATTTAAAAAGGATTTAAATATCACGGTTGAATGAAAAGGGTATCCGATGGAATTCTTGAAAATGAATTGACAGTAAAAAGGATCTAGCCCAGACGGGTGTTTCTTATATGATCTGCCCTCCCGAAGAATGTGTTTTAAATGGATTTAGCCCAAACAGGTAATTCGAATTAGGATATGAATTTAGCCTGGACTGGTAATTCAGATCCAAGCTCATTAGTGTATTTGTCGTTGCAGGGGATTTAGCCTAGACTGGTAATCCCGTCGTAAAAGAATGAGATTCGTGGGAGTGCGCTCGTTGAAAAGGTCACTAATATGAATTGATGATAAATGGTTTAGTACGCCATAAGTGTACTAAAGATTATCCATCGAGATTCTGAGAAATTCAACGGGATTAGTATGAGAAGTGGAATTGAGATTTTTGTTATGATGAGCTCATCTACTAATTGTTTATTATTATATATTACTATGTACCTAATCTTGATGATTGAGTGCATGTGTTAGGGAAAATATTCTATACTAGACGGATTGCCGATTTAATGTGGTTGTATGTTAAAGTAACCGGTAAGTTTACTTTCTTGTTATATGGACTTACTAAGCACGTCAATGCTTACCCTATTTCATTTTTCCATATTTTATAGAGTTCGTAGACATCGTGGAGCTTGGAAGATGGTGGGAGCCTTGATCACACTATTAATAAGTCTTATTTTGGTATAAAGAAACATTCATTTTGATATAATGTCATGTATAGGATTTTTGATCATTTTGTTATATGTGTCATTTGGTCAGCCAAAGAAATGGCTTATGAAGATATGCTAATTCATTTTATATACAGCCATGAGATGTGGCTCATATTGATATGGGTGGTAACCCTACTAAATATACATGTTTAGGTTTAAATGTTTCTTATGATGTGATTGTATTGCCTAGCATGAATGGATGTGTAAAATGAGGCCCAATAACTTGAGAATGGCTATGGCATAAAATGGTATGTGGTTATATCATGGCCTAAGTATAAAATGTGGAATGTGCTAATGATAACCCCAATACAAGAAGTGTAACTTGAACAAGTGTAATAAGGTTTACATGTATGAATCATGTCAAGGATGTTTAAGTGTAATTATATACTATGTTAAGTATCCATGAAATATATGAGTGTGTATGGATGTAAAAGGGTGACCAATGGCTTGGAAAATAACTTTTAAATGGTCCACACAGGCAGACACACGGGTATGTGTCTAGACCATGTGTGACACATGGTCTACCCCACAGGCGTGTTGAATGGTCGTGTGTCCCTTGCACTCTAATTTTTACAAGTCATTATGCTCAATAGTAAACACACGGGCTAAGACACGGGCATGTGTCTTTCCCGTGTGACGGACACGGCCTACCCACATAGGCGTGTACTCTGGTCGTGTGACGTTTGCACCTTTTTATGAAAAATTCACTTAATTTTAATTGACCACACGGTCTGGCAATATAGCCGTGTGATACAATCGTGTGACACTAAATTGATACTGACGTCATAGTCAGAGAGTTACACGGCCGGAGGATAGGAGCGTATAGAGAGAGCACAGGCGGGTCCCCTGTCTCACACGGGTGTGTGGTTCTTTATCAGGGAAATTTCCCAAACTCTTCTAAAAGTTCTCGATTTAGTCCTGATCCTTTTTCGATGGCTGTTTTGGGCCTCGTAGGCCCATATTAGGGACAATTTGTGTATGTATGAATGAAGTTGTTTTAAAGAAAAAAAATTATAGCATGACTTTTTGCATGAATGACTATGTATGTTTTCGGTAATGCCTTGTATCCTATCTCAGCCTCAAGTACGGGTAAGGGGTGTTACATTTAGTGGTATCAGAGTTACGGTTTAGTCAATTCTCGGACTAACGTAACATGTATCGATTCTAGCTATACATGCCATTATACAAGTTATGATAGTGTGACATCTCCTAACCATTTCAATTCTATTTGTATATAGCAATATCTTCCAATCAAGCTCGAGATGAGTCCAAGGGAGTTGAAAGCCATGCTCCAGCTTCCGTGTAGCAAGTTACCTCTAGTAGTGGTAGAAGGCCCATGTCTGAGGGCCGGGAAGAGGCGAGAACTACTTTTTTCGAGATGGTGGATGAGTGGTTTGGTGATTACCTCAGAAACCGCCCCAATATACCACGACCTCCACCGTCCCCTGCTCGATTCGAAGAAGAAGTGCCACAACGTATGGCACTCATGAGAATTGGTAAGGCCTCAATGGATAAACTTAGAAAATACGGGGCTAAAGACATTAGGGCCACGATTGATGACGATCCAGAACGTGCTGAGTTCTGGCTTGAAAATACACCACAAGTTCTCGACGAGTTGTCTTGTACCCCCGCAGAATGCCTGAAGTGAGCGGTATCTTTATTAAAGGACACCGCATATCACTGGTGGAAGACTATATCTTCGGTGACACCGAGCGAGAGTATTACATGGGAATTCTTTCAAGTGAAATTTAAGAAAAAGTATATCAGTTAAAGATTTTTAGATCAAAAGTGAAAGTAGTTCTTAGAACTCAAACAAGGAAATATAACCGTGTCAGAATACAAAAGAGAATTCGTAAGACTAAGTCAATATGCAAAAGAGTAGGTCCAGACAGAGGCAGAAATGTGCAAGTCCTTCGAAGAAGGTCTGAATGAGGAAATTAAACTCTTAATTGGGATCCTTGAGATAAGGGAATTGACTGCATTAGCTGATCGAGCCAGGAAGACCAAATAGCTAAATAACGAAAGAAAGTAAGCAAAGAGAGAAGCTCGAATTTTGAGTAAAAGATCCAGCAGTAAGACGCACTCGTTCCCCACGAAGTAATCGAAAAGTCATCAGGAATGCTCCACTGCACCGGTGGGATATTCGGGTAGAGCAATAAGCTCTAGGCATCACAATCTGAAGTCTTCTTCTCTCATCTCAACAAGTGTGGGAAGTGTGGGAGATCAAAAGCTGAGGTGTAACAGTTGCAATAAATTCCACTTCGAAGAGTTCCGGACAAGGAGCGAAGCATGCTATGGGTGTGGTTCTCTTGACCACTTTCTTAGGGACTGCCCGGAATGAGTTGATAGAGAGGTTTCGCCAGCCCTGAAACTGAGTGCTCCCATCTTCCGAGGTAGACCTCCACGACATCCCGAAAGTGCTAGCGGTAGTCAAATTGTTGCAAAGGATTCTACTGCAAAATCTGAGGCTCGATACCTGGTGAGAACTTATGCTATATGTGCTAGAGAGGAAGCCTCGGCTCCTGATGTTATTACAGGTACATTTTATCTTCATAATGTTCATGTTATTGCCTTGATTGACCCGGGATCAACCCATTCATATATTTGCATGAAATTGGTGTCTAGCATGAATATGTCTGTGTAGCCTACGAAATTTATGATTAAGGTGTCGAACCCTCTAAGCAAGTCAGTGTCACTCGATAAAGTTTGTAAGAATTGTCCTTTGATGATTTAAGGTCATTGTTTTCCGATTAACCTTATGCTTTTTCCATTCGACGAGTTCGATGTAATACTTGGCATGGATTGGTTAACTGCTCATGAGGTGATTGTAAATTCTGGTAGCAAGAATATTAAATTGAAATGCTCAGATGGTGAGATTCTCCGGGTTGATTCAAATGAGTTGAATGCACCGTTGGTTGTGATTACCTCAATGTTGGCTCAAAGGTATATGAGAAAAGGGTACGAAGCTTACCTTGCTTTTGTGATGAATACTAAAGAATTCGGGTCAAAGATTGAGTCAGTACCGATATTTTGTGAATATCTAGACGTATTCCTAGAAGAGTTACCTGGGTTACCTCCTATTAGAGAAGTGGAGTTTGGTATTGAGCTAGTGCTAGGAACAACGCCTATTTCTATTGTCCCGTACAGGATGGCCCCGACTAAGTTGAAGGAGTTAAAATTAAAGTTGCAAGAATTGACTGACAAAGGTTTCGTAAGACCGAGCTTTTCACCTTAGGGTGCTCCCGTATTATTCGTGAAAAAGAAAGATGGATTAATAAGGTTATGTATAGACTACTGACAACTCAACAAGGCAACTATCTAGAACAAGTATCATTTGCCAACGATCAACGACTTGTTTGATCAATTAAGGGGAGCCACCGTGTTTTCAAAGATAGATCTGAGATCCGACAACTACCAATTACGAGTTAAAGAGTCAGACGTGCCTATGACTGCCTTCAGGACAAGGTATGGTCACTACGAGTTCCTTGTCATGCCTTTTGGTCTAACAAACACCCCAGCTGTGTTTATGGATTTAATGGATCATGTTTTTTGACCATACTTGGACAAGTTTATTGTGGTATTCATTGACAATATTTTGATTTATTACCGTAATGAGTCCGAGCATGCCGAACATTTGAGGACAGTTTTACAGACTTTACGAGACAAGTAATTATATGCTAAGTTTAGCAAAAGCGAATTTTGGCTTCGAGAGGTCGGATTCCTGGGTCATATTGTGTCAAGTGATGGCATCCGAATTGATCCAAATAAGATTTATGCTATTATCGAGTGGAAGCTACCAAGGAATGTAACTAAGGTTAGAAGCTATTTGGGCTTACCCGGTTACTATCGACTCTTTGTCAAAGGATTTCCTGTGATTGCAAATCCCTTAACAAGGTTGCTGCAAAAAGATGTTAAGTTTGAATGGTCAAAAAAATGTCAGCAGAGTTTCGAGAAGTTAAAGACATCACTGATCGAAGCTCCAGTTTTAGTGTAACCCGATCCGGGAAAAGAATTCGTGGTCTATAGTGATGCGTCCTTGAATGGACTGGGTTGCATTCTTATGCAAGAGGGCAAGGTGATAGCCTATGCTTAAAGACAATTAAAGCCACACGAGAAAAATTATCCAACACATGACTTGGAGCTAGCTGCCATTGTATTTGCCTTGAAGATTTGGAGACACTATTTGTATGGTGAAACTTGCCTTGTATTCACTGATCACAAAAGTTTGAAGTACTTGATGACTCAAAAGGAATTGAATCTGAGACAACAAAGATGGTTAGAATTGATTAAATATTATGAGCTGATAATTGATTATCACCCGGGAAAGGCAAAAGTAGTCGCTGATGCCTTGAGTAGTAAGTCCTTGTTTGCATTGAGGGCTATGAACACACGATTGGCGTTGTCTGATGATGGTTCGATTTTGGCAGAATTATGAACACATGTTCTACCCTACTAGCGTGTTGAATGGTTGTGTGTCCCCTGCACCCTAATTTTTGCAAGTCAGTATGCTCAGTAGTAGACACACAGGCTAAGACATGGGCATGTGTCTTGGCCGTGTGAGGGGCACGGCCTACCGACATGAGCGTGTACTCTAGTTGTGTGAAATCTACACCTTTTTTATGAAAAATTTACTTAGTTTTAATTGACCACATGGTCTAGCCACACGGCCGTGTGATACATTGTGTGACACTACATTGATGCTGATGTCATAGTCTAAAAGTTACATGTCCAGAGGACATGGGCGTGTAGAGAGCACATAGGTGTGTCCCCTGTCTCAGACGGGTGTGTGGCTCTGTATCAGGGAAATTTCCCAAACTTTTCTAAAATTTTCCAATTTAGTCCCGATCCTTTTTTGATGGTTGTTTTGGGCCTCGTAGGCCCATATTAGGGACAATTTGTGTATGTATGAATAAAGTTGTTTTAAAGAAAAAAAATTTATAACCTGACTTTTTGCATGAATGACTGTGTATATGTTCGGTAATGCTTGGTATCCTGACTTTTAGTTTCCTTATTAGGAGCTCTATTCAATATATGGCAAGATGTTAGAACAGCTTCTCCCCAAAACCCTTGTCCAAGACTTGAATATGATAACATTGAATTTACCATTTTAGTCAAGACTTATTTTTCCTTTCAACTATACCATTTTGTTGTGGTGTGTAAGGGGCTGAAACTTGATGGACAATTCCAGTGGATTCAAAATAACTTGGATTATAGTATTCTCCACCTCTATTTGATCCTAAGCACTTGATAAATGATTCACACTGAAGTTTAACTTCAGATTTATAAACTTTAAATTTATCAAACAATTAATCTTTTGAATGCAATAAATATATATAACAATATTTAGAACAATCATCAATAAAAGTAACAAAATATTTCTTTCCACCTAATGTAAGAGTATTATACATGTCACATAAATCACTATGTATCAAATCAAGTAATTTTGTTTTCCTTTTAACCTCAGGGAAAGGGTTTCTTATAATTTTAGTCAATATACATGTATTGTATTTTTCAATATTATTATTAAAAATAGGAATTAAATCTAACTTATACATGTCATTCAATTTTCTATAATTCAAATGACCTAATCTATAATGCCATAAATAAAAAGATTCAACCATATAAGCAGAAATAGCATTTTTATTCTTATTAATAATATTGAGTTTGAACATACTCTCATACATATACCCTTTCCCTACAAAAATTCCTCCCTTAGACAAAATAAACTTATATTTCTCAAAAATAAGTTTGAAACCAAACTTATTCAATAGACTTCTAGACACTAAATTCTTCCTAACTTCTGGTACATAATATACATCATTTAAGGTTAAAACCTTTCCAGAAGTGAATTGTAGTTCAAGAAACCCTTTGCCTTTGATTGTTACGGTGGAAGAATTTCTCATATACAAGACATTGTCATTTTCACATTGTGTGAACTTTGCGAACATAGTTTTGTCTTTGCACACATGTTTGGTTGCTCCGGTATCAATCCACCATGTATTATCATCTTGTGCCATATTAATTTCAGATATCATTACAACAAACTTTTTGTTATTATCAGCCTTAGAAGATGATTTCTTCTTTAAAAATCGACATTCATTCTTCAAATGTCCCGACTTACCACAATGATAGCATGAACCCTTTTGTTTCTTTTTGAACTTAGGTGCTCTATTAGTTTGTTTAAACTTTCTCTTGAATGGTTTAGTAGTCTATACTTCCTCCGTAACATGCACTTTGGCATTTTCAGAATTTAGATTTTGATCTTGCTTTCAATATTCTTCTTCAATACGAAGATGATTTGCCAAAGCTTTAAGAGATATTTCCTCTCTTATGTTTTAGACTTCTTTTAAAGTCTTTCCAAGATGGAGGAAGTTTGTCTATTATAGAGGATACAACAATCATTTCATCTATTTTCATATCATATTGCTTAAATTGATTCAACATCTTTTCAATATCACAAAATTGTTCCATAACAGAACAACCATCAACCATTTGATAATTATTGAAACGACTAGCAAGAAATTTATTACTTGTAACATCTTTGTTCATGTATCTTGTCTCCAATTTGTCCTATAATTCTTTAGCGGTGACCTCGTTTTGGTAGGTGTCGAACAAACCATCAAATAAACCATTCAATATGTGGCCCATGCACATGTAATTAGCGTTGTCCCATTTTTTCCTTTCTCAGATTGTAGCAACAAATTCATTTTCATTCTATTCAGGTCTTAAAGTATCCAAAACATAAGTAATCTTCAAAGTTGATAATAAGAAATGCATCTTTTCTGCCATTGTCGAAAATTGCCACCATCAAACCGATCAAGTTTAACAAAGTTGGAAGTCAACTCTCATAGTGCTCCACTTTTATGTGTTGTGGTAGTCATCATGAAATATATCCTTAAAATTATTAGTACAAATCTCCGGAGAGGAAAATCTCGAACACACGAACGAAATTCAAACAAATAAAAAAGAAATAGGACAAGGCTCCAAAGCGTGTATCAAGCCACTATCTTCAAGGTTATATTCGCTCCCACCTATCTTTGGTGTGCAAATGAGTTCCAAGGAAATTAACCTCGAGGATACAATGAAGCCAATGACTATTTGCGTTTTGCACTGACGAGAATAGACCACTAAGCACTAAGCAATGGATAGCAAGAAACTTAATTTCTATAAAGAATTTATGCAATAACTCTTTATAAAACAATTTAATAATATTAGAAAATGAGGAAGGATAGAAAGAACTTTTAAAACTTATTGGTGTGGTTTTCAAATGAAATCTCATTTCTATTTATAAGAATTTTCATGTCTCTTCATAAAGATATCTTTTAATAGGTGTCTTTATTAATGAATAAATAATTATTATTATTCTTTTAATTTTATAACTATTCAAATAATATTGTTTGAATAGTTATAATTCTTTTTAAAAAATCAAATGATATAACTTTTGACCAATAACCAAAAGATTTATCTTTTGATTAATTACACTCATTCATTTATAGTTATAGTTATTGGAATACTATAAATATTTAAAAATATTCCAACATTTTCAACATACCCCACGTCAAATCTAAACTAATATTTAACGATGAATTAATAATGGCTAAGCTGATAGGACCTAATTGATACAATACTTTAATACTTTGAGAACTCAATTACAATAATTTGAAGTTCAAGGACCAATGACATAGTTAGGGGACTTTTTATGAAATTAGCCCTAAAATATATGAACATTTGGGATATTTAAGTCATTAAGGCTTCATCCAAGTTGCGATTAAAAAGATAAATTAATAAATTAATAAAAGGAAAAAGGTCAAACTTAATCCACAAATAATAAGGCAAAAGCAGCCATCAATCCAACCGGTTACCCCCACTAAGCAACCACCTCCAAACCATGCCACATTTCGCTTCTCCACCTTTGTTGGCGTTATCGCTTTCCTTCACAGAAAAGTCGTCCCCTCCTTCCTTCACTGTTGCAGAACCACTCTATTAATCCCCGATCAACTTAAAACGCTTTGTTTCTGTTATCCAACTCCTTCAACTCAGTGACTCACCTATATAACTGCGTCCCTTCTTGAGGCTCTGTTCGTTGATGCGGTAGCGAGAAAAATGGATCGGGCAACAGTCGGACCGGCTATAGATATGCCGATCATGCACGATAGTGACCGTTACGATTTCGTTAGAGATATTGGGTCGGGTAATTTTGGAGTAGCCCGGCTTATGAGAGATAAGGTTACCAAGGAGCTTGTTGCTGTCAAGTATATCGAGAGAGGCGATAAGGTTAGTTTGTGTAAATTCATACACACAACCATGGCCCCTTTTTTTTAGTTGTACTTGTTGTCGTCTATTTATAGAAATAAATTTGTACTTATTGAAGATAAACTGGTAAAAGTCCTCTGTTTATGTATTTTCAATTTTTTTTCTGATATTAAATTTGTTATTTTTGGAAATGTCCTATGTGATATTTTTTTGTTAATATATTATTCTTCCAAAAAGAAACCCCACCGGTTTTCTGCTCTCTCAAATCTCAACTTATTAAATTCCCTTCCCATATTCGGATTAATAATTTCTAAGGTTCTGATTAAAATTTGTGCTTCCTCGCCTTTATACAGATAGATGAACATGTTCGAAGAGAGATTATTAATCATAGGTCATTGAGGCATCCCAATATTGTTAGATTTAAAGAGGTAAGGTTAATGGTTAAATACTTACACTTTTTACAATTTCTCATTTTTTTGTAAAAATTAAGGTAATGTATATTTGTTACTTCAGGTTATCTTAACACCCACTCATCTTGCCATTGTAATGGAATATGCATCCGGGGGAGAGCTTTTCGAGCGAATTTGTGCTGCTGGTCGATTCAACGAGGATGAGGTTCCTTTCTTTTTCAGTTACTCTAAGAACCCTTTTGTTTATTTGATGTTTTTGTTCTATTACTATATTCTTTTTTTTTTTTTTTTTTGGGTGCAGGCTCGTTTCTTCTTCCAACAACTTATATCTGGTGTTAGTTATTGCCATGCAATGGTTGTTTTCATTTTCCCTTTTATTAATTTCTCAACTTGTATTATGTGAATTATTCTTGCTTAACAATATGATTTCTTTGTCTTGATGAAGCAAGTATGCCACCGTGATCTGAAGTTGGAAAACACTTTGTTGGATGGGAGTCCTGCTCCTCGACTTAAGATATGCGATTTTGGGTACTCTAAGGTATATAAATTGCTGGAACCCTTGTTGATATCTTCCATCATTCAAGGAGTTAATGGTATAGAAGTTATATTCTGTGGAATGGTTGTCCTTACTTTAAATTGAATTATCATTACTTTTTGCTTAAGAAATCTTGTGCTCATTTGCTCGTCTTGGAATAGTTCTTGTTTGTTTTGGTATATTTGGGTGAAATAACTTACGGCTTTATGGTATCCAATAATCTGAATTGTATCCAAGTTCATTATCATGTTTATTGTTTGATTGTCTCAGTCTTCAGTTCTTCATTCGCAACCGAAATCTACTGTTGGAACTCCTGCATACATTGCTCCTGAGGTACTCCTAAAGCCAGAGTCCCAATACGATGGCAAGGTATATTTACAGGAGAGTTCAAATTTTGTTTAAAATGTCAGTTTCCTGTTCACATGATGCAATTCCTGGTTTAAGACTTATGAGGTCAATATTTGTGTGTTTCGGTCAAGTGACATCAAATTGATGGTTTCCATCTCTTTGTTGATTTAAAACTTCAGTTTAACTTTCCATAGCTTTTGCGATAGCATTTGCAAAATATGCTGGCTTTTAAATGATATGTTGGATGGATCTGGTTAACTTTTAATTATTTAACGTGAGGATTAGGTTTATATTACTTGTACCTTTTTGACTATTGGATATTGTTAGGGACAACATTAGTATTGGTGAACTTGGTTTCTTGTTTTTTTAATACGGTCAGCTGCAACTGGAGAGCGAAGCCTGTATAGTAGTTTATTCCTTGATGAGTAGGAACAGGCCTTACAGTTGCAGCATATTTCTTGAACAATAGATAATTTATTGAGGCAAACAAAAGAATGTCAGAGAGAGCTTATATCACCCGATACTCTCTTATGCATCTTTGTCCAAGTGAGTAGATTTTTGTGAATATTGGTTTATGTTATTGTCTGGTGATATCAGACTGCTGATGTATGGTCATGCGGGGTTACATTGTTCGTAATGCTGGTTGGGGCATATCCTTTTGAGGATCCTGACGAGCCGAAAGACATTCGGAGGACAATACAAGTATACCACTGTATCTTGTTATTGCATTAATCTCATTTTTACCCCAAATACATCAATCGGCTGATCTCTTTTATTGGGTCCATGCAGAGAATTATCAACGTCCAGTATTCAATTCCTGATTTTGTCCAAATATCTCCCGAGTGTCGGCATCTGATTTCGAGGATTTTTGTTGCAGATCCTACAGCTGTGAGTAATTTCTACCTATTTTCAGTTCCAAATTGTTCCTTGATTTTTCAAAGCTTAACTTTTTTATTTTGGGACATGAACACCCAAGAAAAGAAAGAGAGGGACTTATGATTAAAGAGGGAGGTGCCTTCTTTTGGCAACGACCATTACTCAAAATGTGATTAAGCCTTCTGATATTGGTTTATGTTTTGTAATAGAGAATTACGATTCCAGAAATTAAAAATCATGCGTGGTTCTTGAGAAATCTCCCTGCTGACTTGATGGATGAAAACACAATGGGTAATCACTTTGAAGAGCCCGATCAACCTATGCAGAGTATTGATACGATCATGCAGATAATTGCTGAGGCCACTATTCCAGCTGCTGGAGCCCATGGCTTAAACCATTTAATGGTAGACAACCTTGATGATGAGGACATGGATGACTTTGATTCTGAATCTGAGCTTGATGTTTATAGCAGCGGTGAGATCATCTATGCAATGTAATATGAAAAAGAAAACTTCTCTCCAATGTTGCAGTTGAGTCAGGCATGTCACAGCTGCAGAGGGTGGTAAGATGCTGGTAAAGTATCAGAGAGGAAGTGGTAGTGAAGTTGTACAATGGTGGTCGCATGGTCCATCGAGTCCATTCTGTTCATAGCATGAAGCTTTATACAAATCTGTTAAAGAATTGGTATTTAATACTACTCAAGGGAGGATCACCAGGAAAAGTAGATTGTATATTGGATGATCATCACCCCAACTTCCACATCCCGTTTCCATTAAGCTGCTGTTGATTTGTTGTTTTTAGTTTTGGCATTAGTCGTGTACGATATACTTGGTTCTGTTTCTTGCAGTGAATATATACATATATGTACTTTGTGTATTGATTTGGAATGCTGCAGATCTACTCAGAGATCAAAACTTAATATTTCTTGGTACTGTTATGTAACCATCAAATCTTCAGAGTTTTATAAGAAACTACTAACTATGCCCATATTTAAATTCATTTAGAATGTCTTTTTAAATTCGATCATTGCTCACAAGTTAGAAGTTCTCTTGATTTGTACTACGGGTATATGTTATAGCTTTACTTTGCTTAGTGATGAGATATTTATGTTATATGACATGAAAGCGTGGATTTAATCCACATCTCTTTTCTTCCGAACTACAATTATTACAAAAAAAGAAAACCCCAAGGATACTGCGAGATACATGAAAAGAGGAGATTATACAAATATCTTAAGCCAATTTAAATTGATATCTTGTTCATGAACTGTTACCTTTAAATTAGTGAGATAAGATTTGAGGAACTCCCATTGGTAGGCAGTCTCCTCATCACATATAACGTCCTTCAAATGTTGAAGCTTCGTGATTGTTGAAGGTAAGTTACAACTAGAGCACCCTCTCATACAGAGCTTCGTTAGATTGTGCAGTTCACCGATCCGGGTAGGCAAGTTTTTGATGCTTAGACAGTCAGAAATGTCAAGAATAGTGAGCTGGGATAAGCTCCCAATGGTCTCAGGCAACGCCCTGAGGTCCGTACAGGATGTTAGTCTCAAAACTTCCAAGTTTACAAGCTTTCCAATGCCTTCAGGCAGTGCACGGAGCTTGTGGCAATTGGTGATACTAAGCTTCATCAGTTGAACAACATCACACAACCCTTCACCCAGTTCCATCAGATCATCACAATAGTCTATGTCGATTTCCAAAAGATTTGGAAAATTATCTGACATTTTGTTTGTGCCCTTTTCAAAAGCCTGACTAATATTACACATGACCAAGGATATTTTTCGCAGATTCTTTAGCTGAAACGAGCTCGTACTGAAGGATGGAACCGAAACCTTCTCTAATCTAATTCTCTTTAGATTGGATAAAGAATACACAAGCTGAAAATTACTTACTTCTGCTGGGTAAATACTATTGTTCATGGCAATCAAAACCTTCAATTTATCCATTTTCTCCATGAAAACCGGTAAGACATAATTCTTTGCCCGAAAATTGAGAACTAAAACCTCAACTTCTGGTGCTTGAATGTAACCCCAATTGTATGAGAATGTTTCATCTGTGAAAACCAATTGCATGAGAAGGTGGAAGGACATATATTTCCTGGTTGTGTGTATGTCTATGAAAGTTGGGGAGGTAGAGATAAACAACCTGTGGAGATAGAGAAGAGGTGAGCACCAAGTGGTTGCTGCTTCTCTTCCGACCACCAATTCGGGAAATTGTTTCTGCTTAATTCTACAATTATCCGTCTTCTTTTTTCTATGGGATTGAAGCTGCTCTGATAGATAGCAAGCTCTCTTAGAAGATCATGCTGCATGACAAAGTGATCGTTGTAGAAGCTATCAGCTTCACTTGCATCATCTTTCCTGTTGAATAAGCACCAATAGTTCAGTAGAGATTCAAACGCTGCAACATAAACAATGGTTTATGGCCTATCTGATAAAAGTAGGAACCAACTAGCATACCTCATGACTACAAGATTAACCAGATTTCTGATGGAGAGTTCATGGAGTTTGATAAAGGCATCACAATCTTCATCAAGTTTGTATTGCTCCACCCACATATCAATAAGCGCAGTGACTGGAGTTTGGTGATCTTCAGGGAATGAACCCAAATCTAGGTAGCAGTCCTTTATTCCTGCCTCATCATCCAGGGTATCCAAAGTGCTTTGAAGATAAGCAAGCAGATCAGTATTAGAGTGCAAGATGGATAATCCTTTAGAATGTTGTTTTGCTTGTTTTAGCCACACTGCGACAGGCTGCCCACAAAGCGATCTACCAACCACTTCAAGGGCCAGGGGAAGTCCTTTACAGCTTTTCATTACCTAAAATTCATCACACAACATGTCAATTTTTAAGGTTCATAGCATTATCACCATTTGTATCACAATGGCAAAGAGCAAGAAAAGTATTTAATGTTTCATAGTTCGTACAACATGTGAAAGTAAAAATAAGTTTTCAGACATGAAAAAACACCTTATTCACGATATCTTCAGGAATGCAAGGCTTTCCATTTTGCAGGAATGCATTGTGACGGAAAAGCATCATAGCATTATCATCATTTAATGGTTTCAAACAATACGTACAATCATCAAATCTTGGGAAGGCAAATCTTGATGTTACCAAGATTTTGTAATCTGGCAATTCAAACTGGAGCTTGTGAACAAGGAATTCATACCCAGGCCAAACATCATCAAGGATGAGTAAAATGGGAATGATTGCCAGTTGCCTAAATTTTTGTTCCAAGTAGTTCAGACCATCCTCCTCATTTTGAAATTCCGGCACTGCATAATCCTTTGCCTGCAGTAGTTTCTGCAAAATAAGCTCCATGTTGGGTGTCTTTGAAACTGAGACATAGAAGATGTTGTCTTCATATTTTCCTGTTCAAAACACTGCATTACAAAATCTTCCAAATACTCTCGAAGATAATCTGTAGCATTATCATAAGAAATAAGCAAAAATCAAAAAAAAAAAAAAAAAATTCTCATCATAATGACTTTGACAAATGCTCGAGCAGTAAACTACACGTCCTATTAAGTCTTACTTAGCAAGGTAATCAATTCAAACACACGTAGACAAAATAAGATTGACTCGTTCCAAATGAATTTTCATCACAAATATCTTCTTCTACTTCCCATAGATCATCCAAATTAAGCAATTTCAGAATTAAAGACTTAGTTTAGTTGGTTCATGCCTTCACCTAAGAATTGGAATTCAACAATCAAACAAGTCAAGAAGCAAAAGCTAAAGTCAAGCGTAGAAAAATCTAAGCTCTGGAATGAAAGATACCTTTGACCTCTTCATCTTGACATAGCTGTTTAACCAATGTCGTCTTTCCCGATCCTCCAGGAGCAGACACAATAATGACTGAAACCCCATCTTTCAAAAGCTTCACCTTTAGCTCTTTCAAGGGCTCATCGAATCCAAGAACTTTCCCTCGAGGCTCAGGAACTCTGCATGGACCCATAACAGCTACCTGATTACACATCCCATTCCCGTTGCTACTCCCCTCTTTCAAACTTAATTTTCTAATTCCCACACTAATCTCTTTAGTTTCAAACAGCACCTCTTTGATGTCCCTCGCTTGATGTGTTTGCATAACAATCTGACAGAATCTCTCAAGCGATTTCTTCAATCCAAGAAGTTTGTGCGAGTAATAAGGCTTTTTGATGATGTCCCACCTGCGAATTTTACAGCACTTCGTGACAAGTTTCTTCCCTCTCTTGACGATCTCGACGAGCTGCTCTGTTTCGTACTCTTTATCAAACGCTTTGTTGAATGATTGTATTTCTTTGATTACAGGTTCAATAGGTGATAGCATGGACGCCAGTTCCTCCAAGTTATCACGAAACATGGCAGCTGTTTTACTCGCTTCTACAATGACTCTAAGCAGCTCCCCGAAACCTGCCCCTAAAGCAGCCCCTCCAATTAAACCTGCAGCCATAGCAAACTTGATGGAAACCTAGAACCTAAAATTCAAGAAAATATAAATGTTTTAAATCTGAATACAACAATTAACCCAAATAAATAAATGCTACTTCCCTCTTGTGAGCAAGCTCCTCGAAGTTTCCTCCAGGTCTAGGAAGCCGAAGGCCGCGTAGGCTTGGGAAAGAAGCAGTGAATTGTACTTGTTGAGGTTTAATGAGGGACGGTAATTCAGATTTTCTCATTTGTCAAAGGTTCTTCAACAGTTTGACTTTTGTTGACTTTGAAGCCTAAGCTACCAACTACTTTAGTTTCTGAACATTTACCATTTGAATATTCGATTGAAGGATAGAAATTTCGAAGAAAAAAAAAAAGAAGAAGAGGAAAACCCATTTAATAGTAAATGGATTAACTATAATAGATGAAAATTTCAAATACATTTGAAGCACTTGCATCAAATCCAGATTTAAAATTTTAAATAAAATAATAATGATGCTTTTTTATTATTTATGGAGTACTTTTATTTATTTATTTCTGTTTTAATTATAAAATAATAAAAATTTAATTAATTTATGATATGTATGGAAATTTAGATTCAAAAAAGATAAAATCTAAATTCAAGAAAGAAAAAAAATAAAGTATCATATACTGCACTAGTTATTTAAACTATGGGTAAAATCTTAAAATTGCGTTCCATTGAGTTGATTAGATTGTCTTGTATTTTCGTATTAAATGATCAAATGATATTTTAAGCAATTCACTTATTCCGTTATGTAAGGTTGTGAATTTTATTTGATTATGATGTGTTGATAGGGGATTGGTGCAAAATTTATTTTATAGAGCTCAATTTTGTTTTAAAAAATAAATAAATAAATTTGACTTTTTTGCTTAATTTGATTGAAAATGGTGAAAGAGGATTGAAGTTATCTTAAGGATGATGAATGTATGAAATACTTAAGTGATTTTGATTATAAATTTTAATAAATATTATCTTATCTTTTACAGGTGTAATTTATGTGGTGAAAATGTTACAGCTTAAGCCAATTTCATGAGAAATATTTGATTTGGCATGAAGGTAGTAAAAGAAAAGGCTTTTCGATGAAGTTAATTAGTAATTATTTTCTCCTTAATTGATATTTAATTATTAACTAACGATTAATATTATTTTATTTTTGGATTTTTATTTTCTTAAATATTATATTTTCTATTCTCTCTCTAAACTGAAAGTTGAAATAAATCTCTTCTCTTCTCAGCACTACCTCATATCTTTTTCTCCTTTTCTTTATTACTTTTGCCATTCTCTTTAATTATGACTACTATTAAATTTAAATGATCTCTCTTCACAAACTTGTTACTTAGACTCTAGTCTTTTCAATGTTAGGATTTAATGCTCCTCAATTTATAGGTTTAAATAAAATTTCATTATACATTAATATCATTTGTATATGTTATCGACAATTTTTGTATGTAAAGTAAAATGTAAGAAAATATTGGCTCGTTAATTTTTTAATATTTAGTTGCATGATATAGTCAATTCATAATGTAATAAGACAATTTATATTAGTAGATAATTTAACAATTCGTAATCTAATCGAAATTAAACAAATCGACTAAAAGAATATTATGCAATCTATCAAGTCTAATTGCGGGGATGCCTTATTTTAAGCATCAGAATAAATAATTCCAAAAGATAAAAACATAAAAAATAACAACATAATATAAAATGATTAGAAAACAAGTTGATTAAATTTCAAATATACTCTAATTTGTAACAATAAAATATGACAGATTAATTTCCTCCAGGTCTGGGAAGCCGAAGGAATCTACTTTGACACTCAGCTTAGAAAAGAAGCAGTGAATATTATAATTATAGAGTTTAATGGTAATTAAGATTTCCGTCCATTCTTACAAGCTCTTCAACAGGATGACTTCTGTGGGCTTTGAAATTGAGTCCGTATGGAGTATCCAATGCAAGGTAAGAAAAACGTACCCAAAAATAATAATAATAATAATAATAAAGGAAAGAAAAGAATATTAATTTGCTTTTAAAAAAAGAAAGGTTACTGAAAAAGGGGAAATAATTTGGAAGGTGAGCTTTTACACTACGTGGGGATCACGATAAATGTGACACACTTTGACCTAACTAATTGTACCCCTTCCAATTTTTTTCTTCCAATTTTTAAAAAAAAATTATTTTAGTTATTTATTTAATTTTTTTATTTTTTTATTTTTTAAATTTACGCTATTTATCAAATCATTTAAAATAATTTTATTGACATTTTATATATGTAGATTATCATATGAATGTCACAATCAATAATTGATTAATTTTTAAATTTAAAATTTTCAAAAAATTTATTTAAAAAATAAAAAATTACTAAAATTATTAAAAAATAAAAATATATTCTTTAATATTTAAAAAATTAATTAATCTATAACGTGACAAATACGTGGGCTGCCATATGAGTATTACGTTAGCAAAGTAAACAAATATTAACACTTCTATTCATTTTTGGGTGATTTAACAAAGGATACAAGCTCAAGGGATAAAAGAGACGAAAATTTAGGTATAGAGATAAATTACTCTTTTATAAAATTTAAGGGCT
Organism: Gossypium longicalyx; assembly: GCA_025698465.1. Taxonomy (NCBI): domain Eukaryota; kingdom Viridiplantae; phylum Streptophyta; class Magnoliopsida; order Malvales; family Malvaceae; genus Gossypium; species Gossypium longicalyx. The sequence continues at coordinate 26,524,036 of CM047005.1, read as the reverse complement.
AAATATATCATTATGCCAAAATTATATAAAAATATATATTTATTAAGAGTTACTGAAGAATTAAATAATGTTTTCTTTGATATGGATTTAAATTTCATTATACCTCTATTTTATTTTATATAAAAAAGATAAAAATATATTTATAATAATATAATTTTGTAAACAGAATATTTTTTGAATTGATAGCAGTTTGATTCGTTACACCAACTTAATCAGGTTTTAAGTATACTAAAAATCTTATAAGATGAGCATGCATGTGGAAACCACAGATTTAGAACACTAATATGCGTTTAAAAATAGTAAACAATAAATAATGAAACATGTGATTTAAAACTAAATAATCATAATATAACATATGAAATATATACGATATTAAAATAATAAAAATTAAATTGTGAAAAAAAATGGGACTCAAACCCTCTCGTCCACGTAATCATTGAAAGCCCTCATCAGAGGATGAAGTCACAAGGGATACACTATGGGTGAGTTTGAATGGGCGGTGTGTTTACCTACGGTTAGTGTAAAAACGCGGTGGCGGTGAGATTAGATACTATAGCGATACTGTAGCGTGAGACAAAAAGTAAGCTAAACGCACCGCACCCTATGAAAATTGGTTGACTGATTATTGTAGAGATGTGGGGATCTGCAGGGTATTGCAAGCAAAACTTTGAGCATAAAGGGTGATAGAAGAGTCGGTGAAAGTGGGGGATCTTTTATGCTTCCAACATTACTTTTGTGATTAATTGCTTCCCCAATTATATATATTCATTTAATTCATTCAGGATCAAATAATATAAAATTTTTGTTTTGTTATTGTTAAAATTGTGCAACTCAAATTCTTGTTAAAATAAAATACAAGTGGCAAGATAGGGGATCTAGGAGGGCGAAGGCTGCAGCCCATAATAGATCCCCAATAAGCAAAATATTGGACTGGGATTGTAACTGGGGATACGAGGGTCAGGAGGCCCCTGCGGTACAGTACAGGCTACTCAAGTGAAATCCGTATAGAAGTATACTTCCTCTATTTGATGTTTATTAGAATAATGTGTTTTAACCTTACCGTATTACTTCTATTTGACTTTGATTAGAATAAAATTTTTAAACCTATAAATAGACTTATTGCCTCTGCTCTTGTATTACTTCGAATTCGACATAGTAAATTTTGTTCTCCTCTATCCATGACTTTTTCTCAAAAGAATTTCTACATAAAATTTTATATGTTATACATTAACATTATCAACTTTGTATTTTTCACAGTGACTAACTGAGGTGAAAACTTAAACTGACAATTTACTAATCGAATCTAGTATATGGACACAAACTAGAAATTTAAACTTTGTTGGGAAACTTATCAATTGCAACAGGGATAGGTAAATTATAATTAATTATTAATATTTCATCTAGATTTTGCATTTTTAAAGTTGCAACTTAAATTAAGAAAACCATTAAATGATTGGGGAAAAGATTCTTATTTCTTTTAAATTTTGTGAAAGAGGCATATTTTGTATGAGCAAAATCATTGTTCTACGTGATTTTATAATTATATTTAATAATCAATTAATTATATGTTAAATTTTGAATTTCATGCAATAGTTAGATATTTAAATGAAGAAATATTGGATGCTGAGTCAATTGATTAAAATTTTCACTGAAATCTAAAATATTTTTAATAAAAAATTTCCAAATAGTAGTTCCTAAAATTACAGGTCCTAAATAAAATTTCTTCCCGATTAAAATACAAATCATACTATATTTTTCACATCATAATATTAGATTAGATTGGTATACAAATATTAATAAGTAAACTATTAAAATAGTCATTTTTGTTTACTTTAGGTTACGTTTTAGTTATTGAGTCGTTAATTGTCATTAATGATGTAACGGTAAGTTAACGTGGCAAGTTAAATCATCATTTCAAACAAAAATTTTAGGTTAAATTATACAATTGGTTCCCATATTTTTTCGATTTGAGCAATTTAATTTTTTACTTTTATGTTCTTTTAACTTTTCTTTTTTTTTGCTTTTTTTTTCATTCACTTCTGCTTCTCCCTTTATTTTCCTCCTTTTTCCATCTCGTTTTCCATTTGTTAAAACTTTTTTATGTTTATGAAAAAAGAAAAGCTAAAACCAAAATAAAACTTCACATATTCTCACCCCACAATTACGAACCCTCATCGTCTATCATCGCTTTAACGAAACAATTTGGATCTCTTGATGACCTAGTCCACAAGCTCCCCTCACTTGAAGACCTCGCTAATCGTGACTTATGGTAGTCCACCCTCAACAAAGTTTTCAGAGCTCGTTCCCTTAACCTCCTAACCAACCCTAGCAACAACCTTATCTATCTTACCTACAACATTCTTGCCCTCTCGAAACTATGTTGTTTCACGGATTCTTCAAACGAGCTCGACATTCTCAATGACTAAAATGGTCACCATACGAAACTTACCCTAAACTTTACCCAAATTAGTTTGGTTTCATACTCCCTTTCTCTCTTCAATTCATTCATACTCGGCTTCTAATCAAGTTTGCTTGGGGATATCCAAGAAGGTTTAGATTAATTTTATTGTTCGTTTAATTTTATTCATCAAAAATAAAAGAAATGAAATGTGTAACACCCTCTAACCCTTATTCGTCGCCGAAACAGGGTTATAGAGCATTACCAAACTTTTCAGAACAAATAAAAACATTACACAATTCAATTAGCATACACTTCATAAATTAATCATATAGTCCCTTTTATGGGTCGTCGAGGCCCAAAATATGTGTTAGAAATAAATCAAGATTCAATTGGAAACTCAGAGAATTTTCACGAAATTTCAAAATTTTTCCTAGGTGCAGGGCACACACGCTCGTGTGGTTAAGGGACACGCCCGTGTGGTTAGGGGACGCGCCCGTGCTTAAGACTATGTCCTAACCCGTGTAACTCTCTAACTTACCTCATACAGCCAAGTCACACGTCTGTATGCTAGGCCGTGTGCCTCACATGGTTGAGACATAAGTCCGTGTCTCTGCCCGTGTGGTAATACGTGAACATTCTGTTTTAAACACACGACCTAACTGCACGCCCATGTGTAAGTCGTGCGTCTCACACAGTCTGGTCATACGCCTGTGTGCCAAGCCGTGTGGACTCAAAATGAGCCTTAAACATCAAGTTTACCAATCCTGCAAACTTAAACAACAAGCAACTCAATAACCAAATGTTCAACCAATCCAAAACACAATCAAATACATCTAAAATTTATTAAAATCATTAATATAATGACTTAACCAATGTTCTTTCATAGGTAATTCACATATATTATTCAAATCAATCTAATTGAACACCATTCAAACCAACTCTAATTTCATACTAATTTTCTACTAAAACTTATCATTTGATAACCTTAACTTATCATATATAACCAACCATTATCATATTACAACATCATTTACAAATATTTCTTAAAATGACAAACACATCATCCTAGGTACATGCCATTACCAAAAAGAAACATACTTCTCCACTTTGAGTTAGGGATTGGCTTTGGATGCTGAATCAACGTTCTGACTTTAACCTAATCTGCACATGGAAACAAATCGTACGTTGAGTATAAACTCAGTGGTATTTCTATAATCCGAATACTTTAAAGAAAATAATATTTTAAAGCATACACTTTTAACCATATATAAACATTAATCAATCAATAATTCAATTCATCCATTTAACCTTCATTTCTCATCAATAGATAATTCAAATAAATTTTCTCACTTTGATTCACATAACATTTAGCAATAGCAGTACTCTTTTCATGAACCCTTGGTTCCTGCATTTCATTTGTACAATTCAATTCAATGTCAAATTTCAAATTCACATTCAATATCAATCTTATTGCCAATTCATTTATTTACCCCTATTAATATGACTCGAACTCTAATGAATACACGGATCCAACCAAAACACACCAGTATGACACCCAGTGCCTCATCGATTAATTCGAAGTAATAGATTAACATCCAATGTCTCATCGGCCATGCCGAAATAAATTGATACCCAGTACCTCATCAAATTTATCCGAAGTAATAATATGACACCCAGTGTCTCATCGACTCGTGGTCGAAGTATCTCTAAACTCTTCCAATCCTATGGCATGCCATCTATATCTGACTCAACTCGATACAGGTAATAGGGTTTCAATTCACTTTTCAAGTATAACAATGTCCAATGTTTAATTTCCACAATAATCACATATTCATATAAATTTCATCACACACTAAATCAGTCCATCTCAATTGTAAACACAATAATTCTCACCTTCCATACTTACCATACACAAGAAATAAAAGTACAATAATTTTAATAATTAAATTCGGATTATAGAAATACAAGCTGTAATTCTCGAGCTACTCCTCGTTAATCTTGTCTTTTCCTTTCTTAGCCGAGGTCTCCGACTCAACGTTAGCTACGGAAATTTAAAACAATTTAAAAATCATCAATTCAACACAATTTAACATTGAATATTTCAATTTATACACAACTTTTACCTAAATTCCAATTTAGTCCCTAACCAAAATTAACTTTATTTTCTTCACAATTTATTATTTATTTTCTTTCAATTAACACTTTAAACTAAACTTAACTCTCTAATTTCACCATAAATCCCTAATTTTGAAATTCTCTCAATTTAGCCCCTATTATATAAAACTTATGATTTATTTTACAATTCAATCCTTTTCTCAATTCTAAATTGAAATTCTATCAATTTAACCTATAATACTTCAATTTGTTCAACATGAACAACATCTAAAAATCCACTAAATTTCAAAATTTCAACTTAAATCAAGTAGTATTTTGTTCTAGAATTCCAAAAACATAAGAATTACAAGAAAATGGGCTAAATTGACTTACCAATTTAAATTTGAACCTTAAAACTCTAATTTTTTTCTTTTCTTTTCTTTTCTTCTCTTTTCTTTCTCTTTTTCTTTCCCACTTTCCTTCTTTGTTTCGTCCTTCTCCTTATTTCTTTTTCTATTTCTTTTGTTTTATTTCTTTTATTTTATGTTATTATATTATTATATTATATTATAATAAGAATTATTACTTAAATAATAAGTATATATATATATATTTATTACAAATGTATGTATGTATTTATTACACATGTATTTTACCATTACCATACAATTGTCACAATTTGGTTTATTTATTTATTTAGTCCATTGACTTTTCTCTATTCTATAATTAAGTTTTTACACTTTATTCAATTTAATCCTTATACCTAATTAACCTTAATTCAAACTAATTCAAACTAATTCACCTAACCAAAACCTAATTAGCCACACAATTAACTTCATAAATATTTTTAATAAATATTTACGAATTCATTTTATGAAAACGGTGACTCGAAAATGCACTTTCCGATTATCTGACTATCGAGTCATTACAAAATGAATAATCTACACGATTCTGTAAAAGATTGGAAAAAAATTGTTTTGAATATAAAGAATTCAATTTAGATTTAGATTTAGATTCGATTAAGGATATGATTTTTTATATTGATTATTTTGATCCAATTTTAGTTTCAAAATTAAGTTATATTCAAATCGAGATTTGATTAAGAATAATTGATATTTAGTTTTCAGTGACATTCAATTTAGGAATCATGCGAAAGAAACAATGACTTGATTTATTTGGTGGGTAAAGATTGTGTTTCTACGGTGAAAATATGAGAAGAGAGAAAAATAAATGGAAAGAAGAAAAAGTAAATAAAGAAATAAAAAAATTAAAAATTAGTTTTAACAAATGGAAAAATTAAAAAACATTATGTTAAAAGAAATGAAAAAGGGGAAAAAACAGAAGGAGGAGAAGAGAATGGAAAATAAAGAAAAAAAAAAGGTTCAAAGAACATAAAAAAAAAATTAAATTACTCAAAACGAAAAAAGAAAAAAAACTAATTGTATAATTTAACCTAAAATTTTTGTTTGAAATTATTATTTAATGTGCCATGTTAGCTTACCTTTATACCATTAAAGGCAATCAATGCTAAGTGACGAAAATGATAAAATACGATAATATAAGGACCTAAAATGTAAATTGACAACTTTGATAATTTACCCAATATTAATCAAATTAAATATGGCATTTGGAGTGAAGTACGTTCCAAAAATTAGGAATCTAAATTAAAAGTTTCCAAATACAAAAATAAATAAGTTTGTATTGTATTTTGAGCAATCAAACAAATAGGGTATTAATTATGATTTACCTCAATTATTCCAGAAAATCCATTATTTTAGCATATATGAAGTTAAATGAACATGTGTATGGTTGTAGCAAGAATCAATTTATTGGGGTTTATGGTAATAGGTAAAATGCTATGAAAGTGATATAAATTAGCTTAATTTATGGGAATCAAAATAATGAGAAGCGTAATTTTAGGTAAAAAGTTTCCTACAATATTAATGGACACTTTTTTAACAACTAGAAGTTTTTCTCAAGAAAAAGGATTTAAATGAAGCAAGAACTCGAAGAAGATGTCACGGAGTTTGCAATAAGAGAGATGGAGAGGGATAGAAGAGGAATATTGGGTCTGTGTTGGGCTGTGTAAGATGTGGGGAGGGGAAGAGAGTGTAAACTTGGAAATGAAGAAGGGGGTTTTCAGGAGTCATGACTTCTTTACACACACTTGTGTTTAGTTGGATTTCAATATAACCGTAATGAAATGAAATATCAAAATAAATATGATTTTCCTCTGTTTAGATTGAATTTTTCTACATTATACTTGCAATCCATTATCACCTCAGTAATTAAATCCTGCTAATTTGTTCTTAGATTAATAGTGAAGAAGATATCTAGGGAATTTTAATTTTAATTTTTTTTTTTAATTTGATTGACCAAGTTGACAGGGATGGACATAAGTTCTGTATTAAAATCATTTGAGTTAGAATTTTTAACTTTGGACAAAAAAATTTTTTATTAAGGAAACTATTTCCTTATTTCATTTAATATCAATTATATCAAAATCAATTAAACGTATGTCATATTCCAAACCTAAATAAAGGAAAACGAGGATTTGATTATTATTATTTATTCCTATAATCTCACTCCCAATTACTAGACTTGATCAATGTTTGAAGGCCGCGTTCATAAGTGATTTGAGTACAAATATAAATTCTAAATATGGATTTTAAAATTTTTTTAATCGGGTTAGGCCTCATGTGAGATTTTATATATTCGGCTCGAATTTGCTTAAATTTTTTTTTCCCTTTTGTTTTGCTGTCATTTTGTTATTATATTGTTATTGTTTTGTTGTTATCATTTTTATATTGTGTAATTCTTATTTTATTATTAATTTTATTACTATTTTAGAGGCATTTGCCTACTAAGTTATAACTATCTTAATCTTTTTTAATATATTTTTCAATTTATTACAAAACATTTATTTTAATATTTTTAAGGCTTAATGACAAATTTGACCACTAACGTTTGAATGTTTTGTCAAAATAGCCCTAATTGTATTTTTGAGCCTTTTTGGCCATCAATCTTTATTCTTTTTTTTCAATCTACTTTTTCTAACAAATTTAATGAAAATATTGTTAAAAAAAGTTAACAAGGATGATGTGGAATTTCATATGTGGAATATTTTTAATGAAATATAATTTATTACTTAGATAATCCAATAAGATAATTACATGTGGAAAATGATAAAATAAATAAATAATACATTAAATTAAAAAATAACTCTTAATTTTAAAAAATAAACGTAATTATCTAAAAAAAATTAACTTAGAAGAAAAATTTATCAGTAAACTAACATACGAAAGATTGAAACATTTCGAAAGAAAAGAAAATTTGAAACCTTCAATTTGTCGAAACCATTTTTTTGAAAAAGGGGATTGACTTTGATTTTGAAAATGAAAACAAACATGGGAGTCGCCATCAATCCTTTTTTATGAGGTGTGATCGGGTCACCTCGTAAAAGTTGTTTTTAATAAACAATTTGATTTATTTAAACAACGATTTTGGTCCACGAAATTCAAAAAAACGGGTTCGGGAGTCGATTACGCACGAGGAAGGATTGACACCCTCGTAACGCCCAAAATTGGTACCTAGTTGATTAATTAGTGTCTTAGTGTCGAAAATTGAGAACTTTGAAGAAAAACACGGTCCATCGTTAAATTATTGCTTAATTGAAAATTTTTTGAGAAAAATAACGTATTTCACGTTAATCGAGGAAAAAGATTACATCCCATAAGTTAGGACATAATGTCTTAAATCCTCGAAACGAGAAGGAATGCCAAAAATTTATTAATTTTGAAAAATGTTCCATTATCTCGATTTTAGAAAGAAATCATATCCCGTAAGTTAGAATACAATTTTTTCTTAATTCCCGAGAATACTTAAAAAATTAATGCTTTGAAAATGTTCAGGTATTTGGATTTATCGAGAAAGTTGAAACCCCATAAGTTAGGGAATGACCTTTCGAATTTTAAAACACGAAGTATTACTTATTGAAAACAACATTTTTAATGTATAGGGTAAAAATTGTTGGAACGCTGGTACCCCGATGGCACAGCAGAAAAAAATATATTCCGGCGATCCAAACCATGGATCCATGTGTGAGAAACGAATCGGGGTGAAAAAGGTTTTGAAATTACCGAAACTTTAATCTGAGTAGACAGTGAAGCCTCGGCAATGAGAATACTGTTTTGCTTTTGAATCCAAGCCGCAATCTTTATGATCCCACCTCTACGTAATCCACCCTGTTGACAATGAACGGAAGAAATCCCCAAAACTATTTTCAGAGATATTTTGCTTGACGGCTGCTAGACCTAGTAGCAAAGCTTCGGGTTTGTATATATATTCACTTTCTAGGGTTTTTTTCCCTTTATATATATAACTCCCCTTATAATTGGTATGTATATAATGAATTCTAAATTTATTAAATTTTAATCCGAACATAATAATCATAATTAAAATAAATAAATATAATAATATTTTAACCGAAAATTATAATTACATTAGTTATAATAAAGATTTCGGTAAACTATATTTATTTAAATTTATATACGAACCAAATTCATATATTAATAGAATTATGTTCTTCTTATGTGTACAATATCCTTGTACATATAATATGTTCGATATTTGATTGCTCAATTAAATTAATTATATAATTAATTTAATTCATGTGACAACCAAACACAATACCAACTATGTTTTATTCCATTCATTTCAACCATAGGGTGTAACCCTGTAGGTTCTTGTAACGTTAGCAGTAATACTAGAATAATTCTAATGTTACAAACAATGAGTGGCATCTAGCAATGCATCATTGCTACCTGAGTTACAAGAAGTCATGATTCGACATAACCTTTTGTGATTAACCTTTCATGCATTAATCCTTAAGTCCTTTATCTCTGGAATGGACACAAGTCATGGAATAGTCACACTTGCATAGTCCATCCCATATTTCTTGATACCTTGAGTAGACTATGATACACAAGTAAGTATGACATCTCATATCAACTTATTTGAACATGGCCATGCATTTCTAGTCTCACTCAATCAAGTGGCCTAAGATATTACTCCCATTATGTATGAGGGACTTATCCTATATTGATCAACCATATCCCTCTACATAGATTGTGGTATATCCAAGATCAGCCTTTATAAAACAACCAGTTACGGTGTACGTTTGACTGTATCAAAATATACAGCTCACGATATTGGGATAATGATGATCTCAAGTCTGAGGATCATATACATATTAATCACTATGAGTAATGTTGTGACAATTACATAATAATCCATGAAACATATTCATAGTGGGTCAATCCAATATGTTGTTCTCTAACACACATATTCATGCATTGATTCTGACACTCCATATCAATGACAACTCTTTATCATCAATCAACTACACGTTAGTCTTAGTGCATTATTGTTGTCCTAGTCAACAATAATACTTGACTAAGGACCTTTTAAGAATAATCATATTATTCTCAGGACATTATTATAAAACAATTTATTTATACACACATAAAAGAAACTGAAATAATAATGGCAATGCCTTATATTAATAAACATGGTAAATCAAGTATGTTATTACAACCATCTCATGATTGATCTTTGGGCATACTCTTACAATCTCCCACTAGCATTAAGACCAATCACTCATATATCTAATACCAAGTGACTTAGTGTGACGATCATGCTTCTGCTGTGTCAGAGGATTGGTCAAGGGATCAATAATGTTATCATCTATAGGTATTCTACATATCTCTACATCCCCTCGATCGATAATCTCTCGAATAAGATGGTAGCGCCTAAGTATATGTTTGAATCGCTGGTGAGATCTGGGTTCTTTAGCTTGTGCAATGGCTCAATTGTTATCACATCGGAGTTTTATAGCATCTGATATGCTAGGCACAACCCCTAGTCCAGTAATGAAATTCTTGATCCAACCGCTTCTTTTGCTGCCTCACTGGCTGTAATATACTCGGTCTCTATTGCAGAATCGGCTACTGTACTTTGCTTTGAACTCTTCCAGCTCACAACACCACCATTAAGGCAAAACACAAAACCTGATTACGATCGATAATTATCCTTGTTGGTTTGGAAGCTGGCATCAGTGTAACCTTTTACACTTAACTCTTCCTCACCTCCATATATTAGGAACGTATCCTTAGTTCTTCTCAAGTACTTAAGGATATTCTTGACTGTGGTCCAGTGACCTTCACCGGGATCTACTTGGTACCTGCTCGTCATACTTAAGGCATATGAGACATCTAGACGGGTACATAACATGGCATACATGATAGATCCAATAGAATAAGCATATGGAATTTTACTCATACGTTTTCTCTCTTGTGGAGTTGAAGGACACATTTCCTTCGAGAGTGAAATACCATGTCTCATAGGTAGGAATCCTCTCTTAGATTCTTCCATGTTAAACCTTTTCAATAATTTATCTATGTATGTACTTTGGCTTAGACCTAGTAGTCGTCTTGATCTATCTCTATAGATCTTAACTCCTAATATGTAAGTGGCTTCGCCCAAGTCCTTCATAGAAAAACAACTTCCTAACCAAGTCTTAATAGACTGCAAGGTAGGTATGTCATTTCCCATGATAAGTATGTCATCCACATACAGTACCAAGAATGTGATAGTGCTCCCACTAACTTTTTTGTAAACATATGGCTCATCTTCATTTTTGATAAAACCAAACTCTTTGATTGTATCGTTAAAACGAAGATTCCAACTTCGAGAAGCTTGCTTTAATCCATAAATGGATATTTGTAGCTTACATATCTTTCTAGCATTCTTTGGATTGACAAAACCTTCAGGTTGTGTCATGTACACATCCTCTTCAAGTTTCCCGTTAAGAAAAGCTATTTTGACGTCTATCTGCCAGATTTCATAATCATGAAATGCAGCTATGGCGAGCAAGATCCTGATGGATTTAAACATAGCTACAGGAGAAAAGGTTTCATCATAGTCAACATTATGAATTTGGCGAAAACCTTTAGCGACTAATCGCCCCTTGTATGTTTGTACATTACCATCCATGTCGGTTTTCTTTTTGAAAACCCATTTGTACCCTATGGGTTTAACCCCTTCGGGTGGGTTAATCAAAGTCCATACTTGGTTTTCATACATGGAATCCATTTCAGATCTCATGGCCTCAAGCCATTTCTCAGAGTCTGGGCTCGTTACCGCTTCTTGATAAGTTCTAGGCTCATCTTGTTTTATAAGAATAACACCACCATGCATTGTAATGAGAAATCCATATCTTTCAGGTGTATGGCGTTCTCTTAAAGATCTGCGCGGTAGTTGTGTTTCTACAGCAGTTACTTGTTTCTCAATTTCTTATGGAATTTGTTATTGTTCTATCTCTGGTTTAGTGGTATCTTGTGATTCTCGAATTTCTTCAAGTTCAATCTTTCTCCCACTTCCTTTTCTAGAAATAAATTCTTTCTCTAGGAAGACACCAGTCTGAGCAACAAACATTTTGTTCTCAGTGGGATTAAAAAAATAATATCCTTTGGTTTCTTTCGAATACCCCACAAAAATACACCTTTCAGATTTGGGTTCAAACTTAGTAGACGTTTGAAGTTTAACATAAGCTTCGCAACCCCAAATTTTTATAAAAGACATACTGAGACGTTTCTCAGTCCACATCTTATATGGCGTCTTTTGAACTGATTTAGATGGAACACGATTTAGTGTGAAAGCAACTGTTTCAAGTGCATATCCCCAAAAGAAAGTCGGTAGATCATCATGACTCATCATGGATCGAACCATGTCTAACAGAGTTCGATTTCTTCTCTCAGAAACTCCATTCCATTGAGGAGTACCAAGAGGAGTAAGTTGTGAGACAATCCCACATTCCTTCAAAAGATCATCAAACTCTAGGCTCAAATACTCTCCACCTCGATCAGATCGAAGTGTCTTGATAGTTTTGCCTAGTTGATTTTGTACTTCATTTTTGAATTCCTTGAACTTTTCAAGGGCCTCAGACTTATGGCGCATGAGATAAACATACCCATATCTACTGAAATCATCAGTGAAAGTAATGAAGTAGTGAAATCCACCTCTGGCCTGTGTATTTATTGGTCCACATACATCAAAATGTATTAAGCCCAATAAGTCACTAACTCGTTCACTTTTACCAGTAAAAGGAGATTTAGTCATTTTTCCCAATAAGCAAGATTCACATACTTCAAATTGTTCAAAAACAAATGAATCCAAGAGACCATCTTTTTGGAGTTTGGATATGCGTTTCTCACTTATGTGCCCGAACGACAATGCCAAAGATAAGTTTGATTTGAGTCATTTATTTTAGATCTTTTAGTATTTATGTTGTAAATGGGATTCATTTGATCTAAAATATAGAGGTTATTTATCAATTGTGCCGAACCATAGAAAACATTATTGAGATAAAAGGAACAATAATTATTCTTAATAATTATCTCAAAACCAATTTTATCTAAACAAGAAATTGAAATAATGTTTTTAGTCAAACTGGGCACAAAATAACAATCCTCTAAACATAAATCAAGTCCACTAGGCAAAGATAAAGTATATGTTCCTACAGCTAATGCAGCAACTCTTGCTCCATTTCCAACTCGCAGGTCCACATCTCCTCTAGCCAAAGTCTTACTCCTTTGTAGTCTCTGTACAGAAGTACAAAAATGAGAACCACAACCAATATCTAATACCCAAGAAGTAGTAGTTGATAAATTAATATCAATAACATAAATACACGAAGCGGATTTCGCTTGCCTTGGCCTTCTTGATTTCCTCAAGATAGACAGGGCAGTTCCGCTTCTAATGTCCAGTCACACCACAATGAAAACAGTTTCCTTCCTTAGACACCTCACCTTTAGGTTTCAGTGCAGCCTTTCCTTTTCCAGGATTGGGCCTACCTTTGCCCTTAGGCTTTGTCTGAAATTTGGCCTTTCCCTTGCCCTTGTTGTTACAGACCATCAGTATGGGCTTGGGTCCAACCTTTTTCATGTTGCCTTCAATAGTTCGCAACATACTAAGCAACTGTGGCAGAGTCTTGTCAATTTCATTCATATTGAAATTGAGGACAAACTGGCTGTAGCTATCCGAGAATAATTGCAGAATAACATTAGTGGGCAACTCTTGGCTCAATGGAAACCCAAGCTTAGACAGGCTTTCAATATAACCAATCATCTTAAGGACATGAGGTCCTACTGGGCTTCTTTCAGCCAACTTACATTGGAATAGGGCCTTAGAGATATCGAACCTCTCTTGCCGTGCTTGCCCTTGATAAAGTTCTTTCAGGTGCTCGATCATATCATAAGCAACCATGTCCTCATGTTGCTTCTGAAGCTCAAGATTCATAGTAGCAAGCATAAAACATCCAACGTCTACCATGTCATTAAGATGTTTCTTGTGAGCATCTCTATCAGCCCTCGAGGCATTAGCGAGTGGTTCATTAGAAAGTGGTTGTTCAATGACATAATTTTCGTTCTTGTTTGAGGACAATCCTTAAGTTACAGAACCAGTCAAGAAAGTTCAAACCATTCAATTTGTCCTTCTCAAGGACCAATCGCAATGAGAGTGTATTACTGTTTGCAGCCATAATATATCTACAACAATAAAATATGCGTGTGAATAATTTTACCAAGTTTATATCAATCATTAAAAGGACTTTATTATATGATGTTCTCACTATTTTATTTCAAAATTAATAACCCTCATATATTAATTTCAGAATGACTTTTTTGAAAGTATTTCTAATGGGTTAAGGATCCATATTTCACCTCCTCTTAAGTTAGCTTTGGCTTTAATCTCAAGATTATGGTTATTTAGGTAAGCAACACTTGCTAATTACATCATATGTAACTCCTACAATTTGGTGAACAACTCTTATTCTAATCATTTTATGATTTATCCAAATTATTTGCCTCTAGGTTTCTAATCCTATTAGAGTAACCTAGCTAAGTCATTAACCAATTTTTAACCAGCGAATATCACTTGTTTATTCTTCGCGTTTAACCAAGATAAATACTAGTACTTTTCTTTGGCAGAACCTACATAGTATTGGTCGAGGCCTTAACGAGGGAAAAAAATTGGAAGGCCATGTTGACTTAATATTTTAATAGAAAGATTTTATTAAAGTTGTTGTATCTCACCAATTATGGTCTACTTCAGTCCATTTAATCTTTTAATTGATCTTATCAATTAATGGGGTTTATTATTACCAAATTTGCATGCTTTAGACATCCATAGCATCTCATACATGAATAGATAAAGAAATAAATAAATGCAATAGTTATAGCCCATAAACTATGGTGGTTCAACCCAAACCAATGGGAGAACCAAAAGGAAACCTAAAAGTGTAAGCCGTTTCACAAGCTGTTGGTCCACATTAGTTGGCCCATCTTCCTTCTCGTCTAGTCCACAGCAACTTTTGCAAATTACAATATTCAGAAACTCGTTTTACATACGAGGGAGTAAGATGAGAAGAGAAATACAAGAGAATAGTAGTAAGGGACGACACGCATGCCGTATTTATAAAATTACAACCTTTTATCAAATCGGGTCATCGGGCTATAACTATGCATTTCAAACACCGTGCATTTCAAAAATAGCATACATCATTCAACATTTTGCTAAATGAATTATAAAGTATCCTTTCAACCTTTTATGGCCCATCAAGTTTTATTTATTATAAAACATACTGAAAGATGATTGGGATCTGAGGCAATCGGAGGGAGCGAGACCAGGGGTACAGGGGCGGAGCCCCCACGGTACGAATTGCATACCCCAGTCAAATGAAACCTCATGATTTGATAACTTTTATCAACTGAATCGTGTTTTCAGGATTTGAATCCTTGAGGTTTCATATCGGAACAACCCTTGTTCCACTAACTAGTTAACTCTTACTGGAAACTATAAATACCACCGTCGCATCATTACAGATTTTTAAAGTTAACAGTAATAACATAAAACTGAATAGGCCATAACAACATGATTAACATTTAATCAATTATCGAAAGGAACAGTAATCAGTTTATGCTTAGACAATATAAACAGTAAAAAATCGTAATAAAATTAAAGCATGCCTCTCATACAATTGCATCACCCAAGTATTTAAACCTGAGTTCGTATCACACAAGTGGCTTTGATACCACTGTTGGAACGCCGGTACCCCCATGGCACAGCGGGAAAAAATATATATTCCAGCAATCCAAACCATGGATCCATGTGCAAGGAACGAATGGGGGTGAAAATGGTTTCAAAATTACCAAAACTTTAATCTGAGTAGACAGTGAAGCCTCGACAATGAGAATACTATTTTGCTTTTGAATTCAAGACGCAATCTTTATGATCCCGACCTCTACGTAATCCACCTAGTTGACAATGAGCGGAAGAAATCCCCAAAACTATTTTCAAAGATATTTTGCTTGACGGCTGCTAGACCTAGTAGCAAAGCTTCGGGTTTGTATATATATATATTCACTTTTTAGGATTTTTTTCCCTTTATATATATAACTCCCCTTATAATTGGTATGTATATAACGAATTCTTAATTTATTAAATTTTAATCTGAACATAATAATCATAATTAAAATAAATAAATATAATAATATTTTAACTGAAAATTATAATTACATTAATTATAATAAAGATTTTGGTAAATTATATTTATTTAAATTTATATACGAACCAAATTCATATATTAATAGAATTATATTCTCCTTATGTGCACAAAATCCTTGTACATATAATACGTTCCATATTTGATTTCCCAATTAAATTAATTCTATAATTAATTTAATTCATGTGACAACCAAACACAATATCAACTATGTTTTATTCCGTTCATTTCAACCATAGCGTGTGACCCTGTAGGTTCTTGTAACGTTAGTAGTAATACTAGAACAATTCTAATGTTACAAACAATGAGTGGCATCTAGCAATGCATCATTGCTACCTGAGTTACAAGAGGTCCTGATTCGACATAACCTTTTGTGATTAACCTTTCATGCATTAATCCTTAAGTCCTTTATCTCTGGAATGGACACAAGTCATGGAATAGTCACACTTGCATAGTCCATCCCATGTTTCTTGATACCTTGAGTAGACTATGATACACAAGTAAGTATGACATCTCATATCAACTTATTTGAGCATGGCCATGCATTTCTAGTCACACTCAATCAAGTGGCCTAAGATATTACTCCCATTATGTAGGAGGGACTTATCCTATATTGATCAATCATATCCCTCTACATAAATTATGGTATATCCAAGATCACCCTTATAAAAACAACTGATTCACGATTACGTTTGATCAGTATCAAAATATACAGCTCACGATGTTGGGATAATGATGATCTCAAGTTTGAGGATCATATACATATTAATCACTATGAGTAATGTTGTGATAATTACATAATAATCCAAAAAACATACTCATAGCGGGTCAGTCCAATATGTTGTTCTCTAACACACATATTCATGCATTGATTCTGACACTCCATATCCATGACAACTCTTTATCATCAATCAACTACACGTTAGTCTTAATGCATTATTGTTGTCCTAGTCAACAATAATACTTGACTAAGGACCTTTTAAGAATAATCATATTATTCTCAGGACATTATTATAAAACAGTTTATTTATACACACAGAAAAGAAACTGAAATAATAATGGCAACGCCTTATATTAATAAACATGGTAAATCAAGTATGTTATTACAACCATCTCATAATTGATCTTTGGGCATACTCTTACAAAAATGTAACACGAATTGGTAGTAAAATGTAAAAAAATAATGGTACAAATATGCATAACGAAAGAATAATAAATACGTTAATGTGAATAGCAATAATAAGGACGAAAATAAAATAAAACCAAGAAGCCAAAAATAAAGAAAAATAATAAGTAAAAAAAACTAAAGAATTTGAAGGTAAAAAAAATTAAACAAACAAATAAATATTGTGTGAAACAATTGAAAATTAATTATATTAATAATAATGAGAATAATATTAATAATAATAAAAATAATGAATAATCTAAAGTTTGTAATTATATAAAAAGATATAATAAATAATAAGATGATAAAGTGAAATAAATGTATTTAAAAATAACAGCTAAATAAATACCAAAAGGAAATACAATTGTTAGGATCGACCCGATTAAGCAACGAACAAGAAAAAATAGCGGAATAAATTGATAAATTGAACACACAAATTTAACGTGAAAAAACCCCTCCAAAGAGGATAAAAAATCATGGGCAAAGATAATTTTACTATAATGGCAAAAGAATAAAGAGTACAAAAGATGGAGATAAAAACTAAACCCCGAAAACCCGAAAACAAAGAACGCAGAAAACGTAAACACAAAATTCTCTAAATGTGTTATGAGTTCTAATCTCTAATGGGTGTTTTTCTAAGGTTGTAAAAGAGCCTATTTATAGGCTAAATTCATAGGTCAAATAATAATAAAATAATCTAAACTAATTAGTGTTTGATTGAAACAAATAAACAGTGTTTAACTGAAAGATTATTTCTCAAATTTGACAGAAAATAGGAGTCATATTTAACAAATCTCCACCTTGACTCATATTTCCACAAAGCCGTCTTTGCCAAAGCCCGCCACGAGCCTACCTTGAATTATGCAGGGAGTTAACTGAGTCGAATTTGTACTTAGAAACTGGAAAACTTCTAGCCTTCGACTTGTACACGGCCAAACCAAAACTAACCCGGATATGATTTTTACGAACACAATGCCCTAACTTTTCAAAACCTGCATCCAAAAGAGAACCTCTCTTCAACGAAACGGTAATACATTTTTCCCTCCTATGACCAAGTTACCTCTGCTCCAAATGAGTTGACTTCGACTCTGTAACGGACGAGGGACGTCAGATTTCACCGGTCACTATAGATCCTTCCAGAATATTAAGACTGCCAGTTCTTTTACCTTTTAACAAAATGAGAGTTCCACGAGATACTTTAATGTTGCTTGACTCGATGTTGATTCTGCATCCTTTCAAGTCTAAATACTCAATGAGATGAGATTTTTTCGTAAATCAGGTACATACCTGACATCTGAGAGTGTCCTAATCGTCCCATCATGTATCCTAATTTTAACAGTACCAATACCAAATACCTTACTAAATGAATCATTTCCCATGTGCACAACTCCACCTTCAATCGAACTGTATGTGGAGAACCATTCTCTATTGGGACACATGTGGAAAGAACATCCAGAATCTAGGATCCATTCGGACGTGAGCTTGGAGTTATCACTCGTTGACACTAACAAGAAATCATCACCGCTTTTATCGGCTAAATTAGCACCAGCTATATCTTCCTCGTTACTTTCAGCAGCTCTTTTATTTCACAGTTTATGACAATCTGCTTTGACGTGGCCTAACTTTTTACAGTAGCGACACCTTTTGTCTCGTTTCTTTGATGCTATCAAAAAGGAAGCTTGCCTATCTGCCTTACTATCCAAATGAAGCTCATTATCGAGTTTGTCTCTACTCAACAAATGACCCTTCACATCTTCGAACGAGAGTTTATCTCTGCCATAAATCAGGGTCTCCCTGAAAGACTTGTATGAAGGGGGTAAAGAGCACAATAATAGCATAGCTTGATCTTCATCATCAATATGAACCTCAACGGTCTTTAAATCATTTAAAAGAGTAATGAATTGACTGATGTGATCTCTAAGAAGCTCACATTCGCTCATGCGAAACGTAAATAAACGTTGTTTCAACATTAAACGGTTAGCCAGAGACTTAGTCGCATAAAGAGTTTCTAACCTTTTCCACAAGGCAGATGAGGTCTTCTCCATCAATACCTCCTGCAATACCGTATTCGCGAGGTACAACTGGATTGCAGACAAAGCCTTTTTATCAAGCTCTTCTCATTCTGTTTTATTTAGATTCTCAAGCTTTTTCCCAGTAACAACCTTTTTCAAACTAGATTGTACTAGAATTGTCATCATCCGAACTTGCCACAAATTGAAATTTATCTCACCATCGAACTTTTCAATTTCAAACCTTGTTATTGCCATACCTGAATGAGTTGATCTATGAAAATTGAACTAGCTCTGATACCACTTGTTAGGATCGACCCGATTAAGCAACGAACAAGAAAAAATAGCGGAATAAATTAAGAAATTGAACACACAAATTTAACGTGAAAAAACCCCTCCAAAGAGGATAAAAAACCACGCGAAAGATAATTTTACTATAATGACAAAAGAACAAAGAGTATAAAAAATGATGATAAAAACTAAACCCCGAAAACCCAAAAACAAAGAACCCACAAAACATAAACACAAAATTCTCTAAATGTGTTATGAGTTCTAATCTCTAATGGGTGTTTTTCTAAGGTTGTAAAAGAGCCTATTTATAGGCTAAATTCATAGGTCAAATAATAAAATAATCTAAACTAATCAGTGTTTGATTGAAACAAATAAACAGTGTTTAACTGAAAGATTATTTCTCAAATTTGACTGAAAATAGGAGTCATATTTAACAACAATAATAATAGTAACAACATAAAATTAATGATATAATAATGTAAAAATAATAAGCAAATAAGTATAAAAAGAAAATATAATAATAGTAATAATAATAATAATTGTTTAAAAAATAATAGTAATAATAATAATGATAATAGTAATAATAATAGGAATAATAAATTAATTAATTTTAATAATAAAATAGAAAAATAATTAAAAAATGACTAAATTGAATTTAAAATAGAAATTCGGGGCAAATCTGAAATAAGTAAAAGAGAAAATGACCAATTTGCATGCGCGAATAACAAGGAGGGACCAAAAGGGAAATTATTCCTCCCATCCAAAATGCACGGTTACAGGAGGGACTAAATTGAAAATGAAATAAATTAATGGGCGAAAATTTAAAAAAATAAATAAATAAAAATTAAACTTAATTGCAAAACACTTGAAAAGCGGAAGGGCTAAAGGTGCAATTAGCCCTTCCATTTGAAAACACGCGGATCCTAGTTTGGAGCGTATTGAATCTCAGGCCAGGTCATCAAAACGACGTCGTTTTGGTGCCTAAGGGAGTTGGCCAAAATGACGTCGTTTTGACACCCTATATAAGTTACTAAATCTTCAAAAACAAAAAAATCATTTAAACTCCCCTCTAAAAAAAAAGAAAAAAATGCTTTCTCTCCCTCTCTCTTTCAGCCTTCTCTACGGTCAGACCTCCGATAGGCCACCGTTGCACCGGCCGCCGGCGTCGACTCCGCCGCACACAACGGCCGAAACTCGAAAGAAGGTAATTTTTTTTAAACTCTTTTTTTAAAATATATGTATATATATAAAGTTTTTTTAAAAAAAAAAAGAAAATAAAGAAATGGGTGTATGTATACAAATAGTTTCAAAAGAAAGGAAAATAAATGAAAATGAAAACAACCTTAGCACGATCGGAACTTTGTTTTTTTTTTCTTTTCAATCTGCTTTGTTGATTGCAAGTTGTATGTTTGAATCTGCCTTTTTTATTGTATTAAAAATCCAGAGAGTTACATTCGGTTTTTGACTTGGCTTTATATAGCTATTTACACTTTTTTTTTAATTATTTGTTGTCTTTTCTTCTTTAAACCTTGCAGGTGGTGGAGCAAGTGGATGGACAAGGCGGTGGCAGTAGGCGACGCTTGCAGTGGCAGTGACAGAGGACCCTAAGTGCGGTGCTGAATTTAGGGGGCTAGGGTTTTTCTTTTTTTGTTTTTTTTTATTGTTAGTTTGGGCTGGGGTTTAGGTTTTGGGCTACTGTTTTTGTTTTTGGGTTTAGGTTGGGTTGGTTTTGGGTCTTATAGATTGTTAGGTCAGGTTTGGGGTTGTATTAGTTTTGGGCTGATGGTTTTTAATTTGGTTATTGGGCTGCTTAGGGTTTAGTTTAGTTGGGCTTGAGGTTTTGTAATTGGGTATTTTAGCCCGGGCCAAAATTGGACTGTACACAATTTATTTATTAAATCTATTAAAAAAACGGATTGAAAAAAAAAAACAAAGGTTGATGGCAAAAAAAAGTTAAAAAATACAATTACGGTCATTTTAACAAAACATACAAACGTTAGTGGCCAAATTTATCATTAAGCCTATTTTCAATGTATTTGATATATTATATTTTTTAAATTTATTTTTATATAAAAATAATATAATTTTTTTTAATATGAGTTGGCCGAGTCAAGCTTAGGTTTAGCATTTTTATTTTGGTCGGGCTTGAGCAAAATTTTAGGCCTATTTTTCAGGTCGGGTCGAGCCTAGAAAATGGGCCTAGCATTTTACATCAAGCCGGCCCAACCCATCATCAAGTCTACCAATTACATTTCGATTTGTACAAAATATTAAAAAGTTAAAAAATTATGGATTACGTCCTTATTAATTTTATAATTATTTTGTATGCCCTCCCACTTAACTATTCTTAGACAAATTCAGTCTTAAAAAGTTAAATAATTATGAATTAATCCCCTATTAATTTTTAAGCATTTTGAATTAATTAATTTTAATATAACTTAAATAATTGTATTCACACATTATGTCATATACTATTTTCAATACAAATATAAAAAAAAAATTGTTTTAAATACACATCATTTAAGCTAATAAAAATCTATTTAATTTATATTAAGTTACACATGTTTATGATGTAAATAAAAAATTTAAACACTTTATTTCTTTTTTAATTATTTTTTAGATATTGTAAATTATTCTAACATTTTGGATATTTAAGCAACACATAACTTGATACAGCATGTATTTTTTTTTAATTTTAATTTTTCAGAAAGAAGATATTTATGATATAAATAAAAGAAATTTAAACAATTTATTTCTTTTTTAATTAATTTTTTTAGATATTGTAAATCATTCTCTAACATTATGGATATTTAAGCAAAACATAACTTCATACTGCATTTATGTTTTCATTAATTTTAATTTGTCAAAAAAAATGTATATGATATAAAAAAATTTAAATCGTTTATTTATTTTTTTAATTATTATTTAGATATTGTAAATCATTCTCTAAGGTATTTATTCAAAAAACACATTATGGATATTTATGCTTGATACTACATTTATGATTTTTTATATTCAAATTGTCATAAAAGTTTAGTACATTACAAATTAAGGGAATTGATGCATTGTCAATCACTCCTTATCAACAAAAATAGGTAGTGAAAATGCTAGGTTATAAATACTACATCACATATAAGAAGGGTACTCAGAATAAGGAGATTGATGCATTGTCAATGAGGTCACATGAACAAGAAGGGTAGTTGTTGCAGTGCACATGTAGTATTTCTTGATCAGATGTATGTAGTAGGGTGATAAAGTCTTGCTTGGTTGATCCGAAATTGCAGCAATTGGGTTAGGAGCTTCAACAACAACCTCAAATGCATTCCAAATATACTTGGGATGGTCAAGTACTCAGGAAGAAAGGAAAAGCAATTGTAGGCAACAATTCCAGTATAAAAAATGAATTGTTTGAATATTTTCATAGTGGCTTATTGGGAGGACTCTCGGGTGCACATGCCGCAAGGCACAAAATGTTAAGACAACTGTATTGGAAGGGACTTTCTAAAGATGTGAGGCAATGGGTTTGAGAATGCCCCGCTGTTTAGAAGTGCAAAACTGATCTTTCAGCCACCCTATGACTCCTACAACCACTCCCAATTCCTACTCGAGCTTGGGCAACCATCAGTATGAACTTTGTGGAAGGCTTAGCCAACTCAAAAGGGAAAAATACCATATTGGTAGTAGTGGACAGACAAACCAAATATGGTCACTTTTTGGCCCTTTCTCATCCCTTCACTACACTAATTATAGCTTAAGAATATTTGGTGCAGGTTTACAAGTTACATGGTATTCCATAATCAATTGTTTCTGGTCGAGACAATTTTTGTGAGCAACTTCTGGCAGGAACTATTCAAGCAGCTTGGTACTCAATTTCACTTATCCACGGCTTACCATCCCCAAATAGATGGCCAAACTAAACTCTTAAACAAATGTTTAGAGGGGTATTTGAGGTGTATGGCTGGTGAGTGTCTAGGAGAATATTTGCTATGGTTACCTTTGGCAGAATGGTGGTATAGCACCACCTATCATTTAGCAATACAAACAACTCCCTATGAGGCACTCTATGGTCAAAGTCCTCTACTCCATTTACCTTATTTAGCTGGCTCATCTCCTGTGACTTATGTTGATCGCAGTCTTCAGAATCGGGACGCAATTAGGAAGCTCATCCAATTTCATGCAAAAAGAGCCGAAGAAATAATGAAATAACTAGCTGACAGGAAAAGATCTGATCGTGAATTTGATGTTGGTGACTTGGTGTATCTGAGACTACAACCATATAGACAACACCACTATAAGGAAGATAAGGAGCCAAAAACTTTCTCCCGAGTACTTTAGACCCTTCGTAGTGGAAGCTAAGTTTGGCCTAGTTCCATACGGGCTAGCTTTGCCAGCAGGATCTTGTATTCATCCCACTTTTCATGTGTCCCAACTTAAGAAACGCATTGGTTGGCCCCTTAATTCACCTCTGTTGCCTTTAGTGGGTACTGATGGAGCTTTCAACAAGGAACCATTAAGAATCCTTAATAGAAGAATGGTGAGAAAAGGTGATCATGCTGCTACTGAAGTTTTATTTAAGTGGGCCAACACATTTCCTGAGGATTCAACTTGGGAGAATTTATAAGAACTTCAACAGTAATATCAAACTTTTGATCTTTGAGGACAAGAATCTAGTTCGAAAAGGAAGCAATTGTTATGGAAGAAATGAGAAAATCAAACAACAGTCACATTGTTCGAATATCTGTTTATTTCAGTTAATCTTTTGTTTAATTGTAAACATTGCGTTTTAGTTAATTTTAGGGTAAATTACACCAACAGTCACTCAACTTTGGGTTAGCGGACAAAATAGTCACTCATGTTTCAATTCAGTTACTGAACTTTCGAAAAATAACAACTCAATCACTAATGTTATTGAAAAGTGATAAATCAGTCACTCATTAACATTTTTTGTTAGATGCTTAACGGGATAGATAATGTGGCTAGTTAACTTACTGATGCGACTAGTTAACTTGCCACATTGGACGAGTAGTCAAAGGGTCAAAAAGAAAAGAAAAATGATTGGTTTTACTTTTTTCGTTATCTAGGTCTTTGTTCTTTTTCTTCTCATTTTTCTCTTCATCTTTTTCTCCCTCAACCTCTTTCTCCTTATCTTTCTTTTTTTTCTTCTTCTTCTTCTTCTCTTCTTTCTCTTCATCTTCTTTTTTCCACCCCTTTATCCTCGTGTTTTCCTTTTTTCTTCATCTCTGCCTCCTTATCTTTTTTTTTCTGTGTTCTCATCATCTTCTTCATCTTTGTGCATATTCTCCTTCTCCTTCTTCTCTTTCTTTTTCTCCTGTTTATTCTTCATTTCTCTAATTTCACTATCCTCTATTTTTCCTTATTCTTCTTGTAAATGACCAAATTTGCCCAGCCCGGGCCCAATATAATAAACAGACTCAACCCCAACAGCCCAAACAAAAAAACAAACCCAAAGCCCAAATTTATCAAGAAAAAGAAGAAACCCTAGGGTTCCTATGCTAGGCGCCGTGCCTCCCTTCCCTATGTGGTGTCAGCGCATTTTGCGCCTGAATAGATGCCCGTCCCATCGCCTCTGCTCACCTACTCTGACGTTACCTGCAACACAAAAAAGAAGCACGCAACAGAGCAAAAAACAACAAACAATAGCAGAGACCAGGACATATTTTCTATTGTAAATCGGCTATAAAGCCGAAAAAGAAACAAAAACGAAAAGGGGGGACTTTTAGATACAAAAAAAGGGGGGATTTTTCTTTCATTTTAGGAATAAGAAAAAATACAAAAAGAAATTTGAAACAGAGGTGATTCTCGTTCTCTATTTTCGTTCATTTTTCTACTTTCAAGTCTTTTTTTTTCTCGTTTAAATATGAAAATAAAAAAGGAGAAAGAAGGACTCACCTAAATTGGGCGATTCGATCACCGTCGGTGAAGGCCACGCCAGAAAAGGAGAAGAAACCGAGTGTTTCTTTGTTGCTTTGTCGGAATTTGGCCGAGTTTTTCGAGGTTTTGGCCTCGGATCTTTGATCTACGTGTAACGAGCTCGAAAAGGAGGAATTTTAGGCTTCTCCGGCCACCGCGGACGGCGGCGCCGTCACCGGCGGCCGGTGGCTGCCACGGTGGTCCGGCGACAAACCGATGACCGGAGGAGGGGAAGGGTTGAGAGAGCTAGAGAGAGTTTTTTTGTTTTTTTTGGAAAGAAAGAGTAGAAATGAAATTTAAAAAAAAAATGGTTTAAATAGGCCTCCAAAACGACGTCGTTTTGGACAGGCCTCTCAGGCACCAAAACGACGTCGTTTTGGCCAACCCAATTTGCGACCCGACCCGCACACCTAGGATCCGCGTATTTTTGGACTGAGGGTCTATCTGCACCGTCAGTCCCTCCGCTTTTGAGGCCGGTTTCAATGTGGTCCCATTCCCCTTTCTTTCCTTTTAATTTCGCCCTTAAAGTTTCATATTTGTTTTGTTTTGGTCCCATGTGAAGCACAGCGTTTTGGAGAATGGGAAAATTTCCTTTTTAATCCCCCATGTCCTTCGCGCCTTTCGAATGGGTCCATTCTCTGACTTTTATTTTTAAATTTGCCCCAAAACTTCATTTTTGTTTCGAATTTAGTCCCTTTTTTTTAGATTTAATTTAGTTTATACATTACTTTTACCTTTTTTATATTATTTATTATTATATTTACCATTATCGTTATTATTATTATTATCAATATATTTTTACTATTATTAGAATTATTTTTTTTAGTTTCAATTAATACTTATATATATTTTATGTATATATTTATAGTTATTTTTCAATATTATTATTATTCCTAATAAATATATGTATACACATTTAAATACTATATTATACACATCTTTTAATACCACGTTATATACATATTATTATTATATCTATTTTTACTCTTATTATATTTGTTATTAATACTAGTATATGTTTCATTACATATGTACATATCTTTTAATATATATATATATATTTATGTAATATTATTAATAATTGTTTTTTTACGTTATTATCATTTCTAATATATATGTTTATCGTATACGCTTTTATATATATTATGTATATATCGTTAGTATTATTAGTTATATGTTTTTATCCTATTTTATGTACATACTTTTAATATTATCATATATTTATTTTTAATATATATATGTATATATACTATGTAATATCATTAATAGTTGTTTTCTAATATTATTATCATCTCTAAATATATGTATATCATATATATATATATATCCTTTAAATATTGTGTTTTTCTATATGTTATGTATATATCTTTAGTACTATATTATATATACTTTTTATTTTTCATATTACCTTATATATATATTTTAATAACTATATTATATATATACTATTACTATATCTATTTATGTAGCATTATTAACGGTTATTTTTGTTCCTAGCACATATACTATGTATACATTCTTAATACTATATTATATTTCTTAATATCATATTATGCACATGTTATAATTATTTTTACTTTTATTATACTTATTATTAATATTTGTATATACTTCATTATACATGTATATATACATATATTTTTCATAAAGTATTATTTTTATATATCATTATATTTATTATTATACTTATTGCTTGCACTATTGTTGCTTATTATTTTATTTTAATATTATTATTTATATCATTATTATTACTATTAATATTATTATTGCTATACTATCGTTTTTAGTTTTACATAATGATTGTTTATTTATTGCTAGTTCCTTTTTTTAAATTTCAAATATTTTAGCTTAATTTTTGTTTCCTTTTCTATTTTTATTCGTTTCTTCATTTATTTTATTTCAACTCTTATTATTATCATTCACATTTGCTTCTATGTTTATTCTGTTATGCCTGTCAATATCGAAATTTGAATTTATTTACGCATTCTTTATTATCTCATTTTATTGCAACTTATGTTATATTAACCTTGCCCTGAAGAAAACAATTTTTTCATAAAAAGCGATACTCCGTGTTTGGAATTTCGAGAAAATCGTGCCCTAACTTACTGGGTTTCGATTCTTCTCATTTTACCTAAATAACGGAATATTCTTTTAAAAATCACAATACGAGTTTTGAAATAAATGCTTACTCTCGAAGATACGAGGTGTTGTGCCTTAACTTACTGAATAGGATATCTTGTTATCTCGAGATAAGAGCTTTTGCAAATAAAGGTAATATTCGGTATTAAGAAATTCGAGAAAACGTACCCTAACTTACTGGGTTTCGACTTTTCTCGTTTACCTTAAATAACCGAACATCCTTTTTTAAAAAAAGCTAAAATACACAGATTTTTAAATAAAAGGCAAGCTCATTCTCAAAAGTTCGAGATGTCGTGTCCTAACTCATCGGATATGACATTTTATTACTTCGAGACGAGAAGGTCTTTAATATTCGAGTTTTTTACAAAGAGAGGGATCGTATTTTAAAGTATTTTAAGTTTTCAATTTTCGACACTAAGACACTAATTAATCAACTAGGTACCAATTTTTGGGCGTATCGAGGGTGCTAATCCTTTCTTGTGCGTAACCGACTCCCGAACTCATTTTCTAATTTTCGTAGACAAAAAATTATCGTGGTGACCCGATCACACCTCATCAAAAAGGATTGGTGGCGACTCCTCTATTCGTTTTCATTTTCAAAATCTAAGTCGATTCCCGTTTTCTCAAAAAAAATGGTTATGACATTTCTCTTTATGTTTCTCCCCCTTATCCTCCTTATGCTTCAACTTTTCCTTTTCCACTGATTTGGTCTTCTCCATTGTTTTTCCTCCGTATGCTTCACTTTCTTTATGCTTCAACTGAATGAGAAAACTGACATTTCAAGCAAATATAATAGCAAGAAAAAAAGCAGTAGCATAAAAGGTTTCAATGATAAATCAACACAAGTTTTTTCGTACCCTTAGCATTTTCTTACTCCCTCTATCTGTAAAAAGATTTTGCTTACTGTTGTTTCTAAAAACTTCATGTTGGAATCCCTCCTGTTTAAACAAATTTTTTTTCTTTTAAGAAATATATGTTAAAGTCAAAGAAAATGGTGTAAAAAAGTAAATCCACCAATACCTTGTGAATAAGACCATCGTCAATAAAGAGCTTTTACTTCATTCACAGTAACTGTTGAATTATAAGAAATAATGCTTTTTTTTTCTAGTCACTTAGACAATTAAATTAAATACCTAGATAATAGAATCAACAAAATATATTCAAGACCAGCTCACAAGGTGTTTTAGATGCAAGAATGGTTGGATCTTTATACGTAGATTTGTTTATAACTTTCTTCAAGCAAAAACAACCCATGAATGCAATTAACCTTTTTCCAAGAAGAAGGTTAATATAGACCAGACATGGTGCATTGGCTAGTGAAAAGGATTAGATCAAGTCGATGGGCTATGAACTTGTCGTTGAGGATAGAAGAGTTAACTTCGATTTTGACGAGATTGATGGCTATGGTGGGAATCTCAGCAATCATGATGCTACGGAGGGCATTGGCCACGGAGGCATCGGTGTCGTGGAAGCGTAGTTGTATTTAAGTTCCCAAATTTTGACCCCTGGGAATTGCTGGTACAAAACTCATTCCATTTTCTCTTCTTCTCCTCTTCTTCTTTTCTCCATTTCTTCTCTTATTCTTCTACTACCTAGAGCTCTTAAATGGGGCTGTTTAAATGACAACTAGCCCACCGTTAAATGCCATATCACTTTTCCGTTACGTCTGTAATGGAAAATGATTAAAAGGACTGATTTGTTATTTTTTGAAAGTTGAGTCACTAAATTGAAACCTGAGTGACTGATTTGTCAGCTGCCCCAAAGTTGAGTGACTATTAGTGTAATTTACCAATACTATGTGTTTTGGTTGGGTGGAATGAGTATTGTCCAAAACGGGGCGTTTTAAACTAAGGAACCGTTTAATGAAACGGTGCATATCAAGCTGTTTAGTTACCGGCTGCATTCGAACCATTAATTTTCTATTTAGCCATCAATCAAGCTAGGAAAGCAGTTATGAAATTGGAAATCTGTTTTCTCACTCATTTCTCTCTTCTTCCTTCTTCTCTTTGATTATTTATCTTCTTCAAATGCCAACCGTATCATTTGACTTGAGACAATTTTTGTGAGTGAAATTTATCCAACTAAATAAATAAATAAGATTTCGATAAATCTTGATAAAGTAGGTTTATTTTAAAGGTTTGGCATTTAAGTATAAAATAACTAGCGGTAAATCTTGGGGTTTGGGGAAGCCAAATGTCATCATCTTTCATTTAGTTTGCTTCAATTTTACGGCAAATGCGAGGGTTTCTATGTTTTTGATGATTAAGCGAATCGATGTGTCAGTGGAAATCTGTGTGGTTCCCTCACCAAGTCCCACCTCATCCCACCACCGGTGGCTGTGGCCAGGCGGTTGCGGTGGCGGTGGGGTCAAATGTTCATCAAATCCATTTGCCAACATCTCACGTGACAACTCCTGATTCACATTCAGTCCAGTAGGCCCTCCCCTGCTTGCATGTAGTCAACTCACCAACTTTAATTTCATTTCCTTGAATGCACATAACTGATTTCCATTTCTTTCTAGTAATTTGAGAAGTTTATTCGGCTATGATTTTAATTTGTGCATTGAGTTTCAAAATTAGAAAATTTATGAACATTTTTGCTTATATATTATTTTAAGAAAATTATTCCACTCTTTTAAGTTTCACGGATAACATCTTAAATAATTATCACATTATCAATAAATCAATAATAATAATGTAGAATTAGGTAAGTATAGAATTAGTTGACTTAGGCTTATCATTTGAATTTACATCTCCCACAGGAAAACAAATATAGTATTTTGATTATTAAATAGGTTTATAAGAAACAGGCAGGCCAGCTAAGTTGAAGAAATCCAACAAAACCTAAAAGAATAAAGTGCAAAGAGACAAATCAGGCTTTCATTTGACTTGCTAGAAGCATGGATTCCATTTCCCCCAACTTTCTCCATCATATATTCATGGTAATTGCCAAATTCGATATTATTGGCTGCCCAACTATATGATAAACAAAGGGATTTATAGACTGTCCCTCTCAGATCCAACCCAAAGCTACAATATTTATGATAGGAGTGGTGAGAATGAGGACCACTTGCTTTCTGTATGTATGCATGTGAAACCGTCACAAAAACTTAAAAAAAAAAAAAAAACCTACAAAACTCAACTGTCTAATAAATTTATTATAATCCAATGCCACATTTTATTTTTACAGTTTTAGTAGAGATGTCGGGTTTCAATAGATTTTGGCTCTTCCTTTTTCTTTCATTTTCTAATATAAATGCTGTGTTAATTGAAACAAAGTTGTGTGAAAACAAAGCTCTCAATTTTCAAAAAATGGAGAACACAAGGGGCAGTGATAGACATCCAAACCCCTTTCTTTATCCAATTTCATTTTAATTTAAGGGTGAAAAGAAAAGGAAGCAACCAAGAAAAAGCTCTAATCAATGGCGGGATAGCAGGAGGCAATATATAAATATATTTTAGTGAAGGAAAGAGTGAATGAGTGGATTATAAGCTTTAGGTGGAAGCAATTATCATAACGCGGAAAACGCGTGGAATGCGCCGAATATTAGTTAACCGCGACAGCCTTTACCCCATCAACTAACAATAAATTCCTTTTTCTTTTTTGTTAGTTTTATAAATAAATAAAAAAGAATGGACCACTACCTAGTGTCGCTTTTTCCTGCCTCGGTTCTTATAAAAACTACGAACTTCTTTGTTTAGATTGTGTCCTCAAAATAGCTTTACTTTGTGTCCTCAAAATAGCTTTACTTTCCTTTCGAGGGAGTCCCGAAACAGGTAAGTTACTCTCTTAGTCAAAGATGCTTTGGTATCACAATTCTATCAAGTTCTGTAGTTGGTTTTGGTAACTAACCAATGGTTTATTTATGAGTGACGTTCAGATATGGGAAAACCAGTGATGAAGCTTCATTTGACTATTGGAGTTTTGGCTGTTTTGGCTGTTTCCCTGGTGAATGCTGAAGATCCATACTTGTATTACACTTGGACTGTCACTTATGGCACTCGTTCTATTCTTGGAGTTCCCCAGCAGGTATATATTTATAGGGAATCTGTTTTTTTTTTTTTTTTTGGAATGTTGAAAGTAAAGGCTATTGATGTGGATCTGATTTTGGGGTTCTAAAAAGTTGTGTGTTTTTTTTGCAAGGTTATCCTTATCAATAATCAGTTTCCTGGGCCAAAACTTGATGTGGTGACTAATAACAACATCATCTTGAATCTCATTAACAAGCTTGATCAGCCTTTCTTATTGACATGGTGGGTCTCTTATTCCCTTATCTCACATTGGCTCTTCTGATTTATATACTTTCATTCTTGCTGTTTTTCACAACCTCAACTAAGAAATTATCAATGGATATCTCTAAAATTGTGACTTGTCTTCTTCTTCCCTGTAAATTTTAACTTCATCTCAATTTTGTTGAACATAACAATGAAAGATGAAACTTCCAGACCAGGAAACGTCTGTGTTTTTCTGCAGTAACGTTTGATGGCCGCTTAAAAATGACTTGATTCTTTTTGCAACTTTAAAACCCTGAATTTTCTGTTGTTTTCCTGTGTTCACCTGATTATGCCATATAGAATCATGCCATTTTTTCAATGATAAATGAGGGATTGGTCTGATCACAACAGGAATGGCGTAAAGCAAAGGAAGAACTCATGGCAGGATGGAGTGTTGGGAACCAATTGCCCTATCCCTCCAAACTCAAACTATACCTACAAGTTCCAAGCCAAGGATCAGATTGGGTCCTATACATATTTCCCATCAACTCTAATGCATAGAGCTGCTGGAGGATTTGGAGCACTCAATATATACCATAGAACTGTGATCCCAATTCCTTATGCAAATCCTGATGGAGATTTCACTTTACTTATTGGTGACTGGTACAAGACCAGCCACAAGGTTAGTTTTCACACTTCTCTTTTGTTAAGATTTTCTTGCCATGCACCAAGTTTTTCCCTGCCATGTATACTTCACTCATAATATAATTGTTTTGTTTTTTACAGGCACTGCAGCAAACTTTGGACTCTGGAAAATCTCTTCTCTTTCCCCATGGAGTCCTTATAAATGGGCAGACTAAAACCACCTTTACTGGAGAACAAGGTCATCCATAACTTAGTAGTCCTTTTTCCTATCACGTTTAATTGCTTATAATTCATTGCATTTAGATTAATTTATTCAATACGATTAAATGAAGATTCCTCCTACATTTTCCAAAAGGGAATCATGCCTTTACTGAATAAGTTTTATTTGTGGTGTTTCAGGCAAAACTTACATGTTCAGAATCTCAAATGTTGGATTGTCCACCTCACTGAACTTCAGGATTCAGGGCCATTCGATGAAGTTGGTTGAGGTCGAAGGCTCTCATGTAATTCAGAACTTATATGACTCTCTTGATGTGCATGTGGGACAATCCGTGACTGTCTTAGTAACCTTGAATCAACCACCAAAGGACTACTACATTGTTGCATCCACAAGATTTACAAGGACCGTTCTCACTGCAACTGCGGTGTTGCACTATGCAAACTCGCAAACCCCAGTTTCTGGACCGCTACCAGCTGCGCCTGCTTACAAATATCATTGGTCAATGCAGCAGGCAAGAACATATAGGTACTAGTTGACGGAAGATCGTATTGGCTTCTTGTGTTTGATGGAGCACTTCATTCTTGAACTTGGATAAAAAATGATCTTATCTGATTATTCTTTTCTTCATTTCCTTGAAGGTGGAATTTGACATCTAACGCAGCGAGGCCTAATCCTCAGGGTTCATTCCATTATGGGAAGATTACACCAACCAAGGCGATTGTCTTGGCCAACTCAGCATCTTATGTTAATGGAAAGCTGCGGTATGCAGTGAATGGTGTCTCCTATGTTAATACGGATACCCCTCTGAAGCTCGCTGATCACTTTAATATTCCGGGAGTTTTTAGCATGAATGCCGTTCAAGGCGTTCCTTCAGGTGTTGCCGCAACTGTTGCTACCTCCGTTATGCCAACTAATCTCCATGATTTTCTGGAAGTTGTCTTTCAGAACAACGAAAACACCGTGCAATCTTGGCATCTTGACGGTTATGATTTTTGGGTTGTTGGGTGAGTCACAGTGCCCTGTCAGTTGTTCTATTTCATTTCTCTTGCTGAATATGTTCTTACCATTTCTAATACTACAATACATACAGTTTCGGCTCTGGACAGTGGACTCCAAAGAAAAGAAGAACCTACAATCTAGTTGATGCTCTTACAAGACACACAACTCAGGTAATGCCACCTCAAGAACCGAAAAAAACTGTTGTTATTGAGCATTGCTTGCAGTTTATGCCTATTAAATTTCTGTATTATGTAACAAATGTTTCAAAATTTACCCACATTAGAAATGCCATACAATTTTTGATCAAACCAATGTCCTTTTCCTCTTGTAACGCATTGATCATAATTGCAATTGGCATTTTAGCATGTTAAGAACAATTCGAAGATAATACCTAGTTAGGCCATCTTCATAAACAATCCTTTCCTGCTAAGATG
This sequence comes from Gossypium longicalyx, assembly GCA_025698465.1. Taxonomy (NCBI): domain Eukaryota; kingdom Viridiplantae; phylum Streptophyta; class Magnoliopsida; order Malvales; family Malvaceae; genus Gossypium; species Gossypium longicalyx. The sequence goes on along the minus strand of CM047005.1, from coordinate 26,489,874 downwards.
CGTTCGTTTCGGCAGGTGTATCCAAATTCATGGACAGCCATATTGGTGTCCCTGGACAACCAGGGTATGTGGAACATGAGGTCTGCATCATGGGAAAGGCAATATCTGGGGCAACAATTTTATCTGAGAGTCTGGAATCCTGTTCGGAGTCTTGCTAACGAATACGACATTCCTTCTAATGTCTTACTCTGCGGTAAAGCAGTTGGGCGCCACCCTTAGCCAGCCAGTATGCCCCTAATGGCTATTATCAGTTACCAGTCATGAGAGTTCGACTGCTGATAAAATAGATTGAGAGAGAAGAAATTGGATTGAAATGTTTGGCCTTTATTCATTTGTATATCTTAGAAAGCAATAGACTAAAATTATCTATACCGATAGTTATTACTTTATTATCTCTTCAATTCGTTTTCTGCGAACAGAGTTAAAATTATGAGGTTTTGTAAAATTAATCATTTTCTTAAGTATTAGGTGTGCAATTATATATATATATATATATCAACTTACCAAATATTCATTATTATATTTATATTTTCTATATAATTACCAGAGTTATTTATAATCTCTTTCCATCTTCTATACAATTATTAGATTTCTTTTTCCATCATCAAATAAGAGGATAATTGTACTTTAACGACTTCAAACCCAGTTCTAAGAATGTCAATTTAGTTAATTTTTTATATAATTTTTATACACTAATAAAAAATGTTATATAAATTTAACACTTTTTTCATAATAAAATTTTCATATAAATCATTGAAAATAATTTTTATCATTTAATATTTTAAATGTATTTTGATAATCATTTTAATTTTTACTTAATATAGAATTTTCAAAAATAAATCTTAAAAAAGATAAGCTTTTATCACTTAATTTAGAAAATATTAAGTCAATTTTATTTTATAAAACTTAGATATAATTTTTTTTTGTAAAAAAGAAATATTCAAATTATCATATTTATCTTTCACTCAAAACTATCCAAAATAATATAAAATATTAGATTAATAAAAAGAGAGGGATCCACTCACACTGATGTAAAACTACACCTTCCGTAACTTTTTACATAATTAATATTTTAACAATTCAACCGTCATATGTCATACTCTATTCATATTGATAATGCATACTACGATTGGTATAAATTAAAATTTTTTAACTAATAGTTTTATGTAAATAAAACTTTCAACTGTTAAATATATATTAATCTAAAAAATATTTTAGATTGATATGATAAAAATATTAGATCGATTTAAAAATTACATGCATGAGAAATATCAAATATATTGATAAATTCAACAGTATAATTGTTATTTTTTTAATTTCAGAAATATTAATAAAATAAAATTTATTTTATTTCGAAAAAATGATGTGGACCAATGGATTTTCGACATGTGGCATTTAAAATTCACTCAACATAAGTTTAACAGTCTGTTAAGGGTCTTAACGAAAATGACAATTCGAAAAGTCCAATTGATTGTTATTTTTAGATTAAGGATCTAATTAATTGCACTTTTCAATAAAGGGCTCAACTGATTTTCAAATTATTTGTGAAGTCGTATAAAGAAATTTTATTTAAACAAGGTTATGACATATCCACGATATGAGTGGAAAAAATAATATAATAAATATATTTTAAAATTTTGATTTTAAGGATCAAATGAAGCTTTAATTTAAATGATAAAGACATTGAAAATTATGGTGTTTTGGGGTTCAAATCCCATTAACCATATTTCCTAGATTTCACATGAATAAAATGACAAAGTATTCTCACATTAATGTTTATTATTTGCATAATGATTTAATTGGCTCTCTAAGTCATTTTAGCCGTCTACTTAATTTTTCACTTTTTTTTTTAATTTTTAAACTTACGTTTTTTTTGTCAAATCATCTCAAAATAGATGAAAAAATTAACATTTTTTTTTAACTTTCCTTACATGACATACACAAGTACAATTAAAAAATATCCACAAGTATTTAACATTTTTTAACATTTTTTTTAATCTTAAGAATTTAGTGTTTTGATTTAAAGTCGAAATCTAATTGATAATAATATTAAAAGAAATTAGTACAATTAAAAAATATCCACAAGTATTTTAAATAATAATTACAAACTTAAATCCACAAGAATACGAAGACATCCCAATTAAAGCCAACTAAAAGCTGTCTCTCTTTTAAGATGTGTACTGCCAACTTACTCATTTGTCTTCATTAACAGATATTGTAACGCTACAAAAATTAAGATGTTAGAATTTTAAAAATTGATATAAATTAGTCCTAGCATTAATAGTTAAGAGTTTAATAAAATCTCTAGTTAAAATTCTACTTTTTTTTTCACTTTTCCCTTTAGTTTTTCTTCACTTAAGGAACCAAGATTAAAGTAACTTATGTATTATTTGTGGTAAAATATGACCATAAGATGCACATTAAGTTAATGACTAAGGCTCATCCTTTCCATTCCTTTGATTTTAGGTTTAAGTCATGTTGGTTTTACTTCCTTTCTTTTATTATTGCTTAATTTCAACAAAAAAGAGTTAATTGCTAAACAACCCTTATTGCTTTCCTAATCCAACTAATAAACCACTTCCTAGCACGATTAGGATTTCCTATTCGATTCTAACTCAAATTGAAACCCTCATTCTCTCTATTTATTCTCAATTTTCTCTAGAAACCCTCTTTTGCAAAATTCTTTCAAAGATCTTACTAGAAATTTAGCTCTTGAATCTTAACTTCGCAATCAAGTCCGAATCAAATCGTTTATCATCAATTGTTGAATTTCGTACCATCAATCTCTAGATTCCTATTAAGATTGGTAAGTCTTTCTCGTTTCCCAATAGCTAGATCCCATCAATTCTGGAAAATCATTGTTTTCGTTAAATCTTTCATCTGTTATGAATCTTTTACGATCTTGCCGAAGAACTCCCTAAATCTTGAAATTTGTCATTAATTCTCGTGTTTTTGTCAATAGAAAGACTCGTGTAGGTAATCCAGATCGTACTTAGACATGAGGACCATCGTATGAGAACCCGGAAGTTAGGTGTGTGTTCTTTTATGATAAATTGAGTCAAAATTCAAACCTGTCTAATTGCACACGGCCTACCACATGGTGTCTAGTCATTCCGTGTGGATCACATGGCCTTACACACAGCCATGTCCCTTTATAATCTTTCGCTTCTTCACTTCCCACACAGCTTGGGGCGTGTGACTGTGTAGCCCCTACACCTTACCTATTCGCTTCACACACGGCCTAGGGTGTCACATACGGTCCTATGGCCACTGCACCTCACCTATTTGAATCGCACATAGCCTAAGGCTTCGTACATGGTCTGGTCACATAGTCGTATGGTCCCTGAAACTTAGAAATTACAATATTGTCTCAAATTTTATTACTTTATTCAAATATATCCCTGATTCGATTTTTAATGGCATTTAGAGAACTAGATTATGCAATTAGGTCCTGGATTAGGAATAGAACAACAAGATATACAGATAATTGAACTTATATATATGGTTACTCTTGATTGATTGATTGAACCATGAATGACTTTACATATTATTTGTATAAATACCCAACTGAATAACTCGTATGCCTTAAATGGTTGGCATATTTGATTTGCAAAGAGATAGAATATTGAATATTACAATGTTTGAATGCTTTTGAATTAATTATAATGCATTTGCATGGGTTGGGTTGATATGATTGGAGGAAAAATTGACAGTATATCTACATTTAATCATTCGTTGTGTACACACAGTTACATCAGGTTCCAACTGTGACGGTCTTGTTGTGTACCCACAGTTACAGTAGATCCTAATTACGACGTTTTCACTATGCTCTCATTGTCCCTCTGACAGTTCTTATATGTGAGATGGTTGTGTTTCCACAATTACTGACAACTTTTATCTGCAATTACTCGAATCTGAATGTGGTATTAATTCCACAAATCGGAGTGATGGTGGAGGGAGTTCTGGGGAACTCCCAATTTTGGAGCGCTAGTGGTTGGGGTTAGGACAACCAATTTTTAAACCGATTTTTGTATGGCATATTTGACAATATATGCATACATGACTGAATTTACCTGATCAAATGATTGAACTAATTTATGTGCATATATCTTTCGTGAATAGTATGAATAACCCTGAAATTGATTCAGTTAATTGTCTATATTTGAGAATATTATTATTGCTTGACTAAAGTAACAACACCAAATTATCGTATTTGAAATTGACAGATATTTATAACCAATTGAGTCTTGATAATGTTGTATGATGTTATTTAATGTTTAAAAGTATAACTGTATGTCTTGGTTTATTGTAAAGGAATTCACATTGAGCTTCCATAGCTCACTCCCCCTAATTTCCATCTTTACAAATAATCCTTCCGACTAGGACGCAAACACGACACTCAAAGGGTCTCGGCTTTTGTTCCATCTTTATTTCCGTTAACGTTATTATTTTTAATTCCTTAGTAGGTTGAGTATTTTCCGTTTTCTTTCATTACAAATCGTGGTTTGGGATTTGGTTTTAATTTAATTGTTAGGTGCATCTCATTCAGTATAGGTTATAAAATTTAAGTTAATATTTGTTAATATTTTATTAAATCGAATTGTTTTATTAAAATAACTTATGTTTTAATTCTGCTGCTATTTCTAATAAGTTTAAATTAGGATATATAAATCACTTTTATAAACTTGAGTTTTAAAAAGGAAAATTGATTTTGATAAAGACCGAGCCACTTATATGTTTAATACAATTTTCTAAATTCGAATTTATCGTCTAAACTGGGTTGAAGAGGTTACAGATGTTGCCTTCACTGTGACCCTAATTTATTTATTAAGTAATAGTAGCCTTCTCCATTGGTTACGAGGTTCATAGCAGAAACCCTATTGCATTTATTCCCTCAAGTTTGAACAATTATTCTCTTAAAGGCAAGCAATCTACTGTGCCTCGAATATGTGTTGGGAAACGAACACTAGACAATAACATAGTCCCTAAAAGGTCCGTGACCAATGGTCGCATAACCCCATCGCATTAACTTCTCAAACAGCCAAGTCATTTAGAAATTATTAATAGGCCGAGTCAGAGGTTGATTCGTTTCAATATGAGTTTAGTGGTTCCACCTCTGAAATTCCTTCATTTGTTGGACAGCCTTTAGCATCATATTGGATAATTTATGTGCCACTGCTTTGGTTTTACATGGATCCGGGCGCACATCATTAAATATTACTTCGTTTCTTATTTTCCATATCGATCACATGACATGATTGGGATTATGTAATATTGTAATTTAATAAAATGTTTAATATGGTATTTATATTTTAAAAATATTTAATGTGATATCTAAATTATCAATTTTTGTATAAATATGATACTTACAGTTATTGATAGTGAATTTTAAATCAACTAATAAAAATTCAACGCGTGATTTTTTTTTTCAAATAATTACAGATAATATAATATTATGTAAAAAAAACTAAATACAACAATAAGATTAAATTAAATAACAAATAGCTGATATTAAATCATACATGGTTAATAAAAAAATAAGTAAATAGTAAACTTACATAAGCAAAAACGTCATCTTTTCCATTAAAGTAAATTAGTGTTTCATGTAAAGGAAACTTGATTTCAAATGGAAAATTTTTTGGAGAAGATAACATTAATTTTTACTTTAATAAAAAACAATGTTTTTGCTTATGTAAGTTTAGTATTAACTTTTTTTTTATTAATTTAGGTTTACTTATTTGTTTATTTGGAAAATAATTCTACGTGTTGAATTTTCATTGGCTAGTTTAGTATTCACTAACGATGTTAATTTCAAGTGTCATAATAATACATAGATTGGTAATTTAAGTACCATATTAGATATTTTCAAAATACAAATATTTCGTTAAACATTTTATGAAAATATAAATACTAAATAAAAAATATTATTCAAAGGGAATTTTTTTTGACAATATACAAAACATAGGAGTTTTCAATTTGTTGGTCAATGATGTGCCTATTTGATCCCTAAAAAGAAAGTTGAGATTAGTGATGAGGGCACATGCTAAGAATTCATCTATGATCCATGAAGCTTCCCCAAAAAAAAAAAAAAAAAACAATCTAATTTGCCTTAATCTCCCTTCGCCCGCCAGATCTCTCATTGGGATTCCTTTTGAGCTGACTTTCGTATCTGAACACTTCACACGTTGACTTTCCAAATTTAATCTATCGTGAGTTATGATCTGTTGTCATGCATGTCATGTGCTTGTTTGGTTTCATAGTACATACCTAGTCACCATAAAAATTCTTACCATTTAATTAACCATTCATATTATGGGTTTATCACATGCATTATATTAATTTGTATAGTTGTACAAGACACTGACTTATAGTATTTATTAATGTAATTGTTTTTAAAAAATAAAAAAATGTAAAATTTAATCTTAACATAAAAAAATCGATAATACATATTAGTAGTATATAAAATATATGTTTTATTATTAAGTTTGGAAATATGGTGTTAAAATGATTATAATAAATAGAGATGTTAATTATTCAAATATATTGAAAATGTTTGGATTTAAAATATTATGTTAAGATGATTATAATAAATAGATATAACAATGTTTTATTATAAAATTATGTACTAACGGACAAATTAATTTATGAAAAAGAATTTTATTATATAAAAACAATAGCAAATAAGATTAATTTAAAAAAAAATTTTATAAATTGTAATATAATGTTTAAAGTCAATTATCTTATATAATTGAAAAGACTAGGAGTAAGGGAGCAATTTAACCGAATTGGAAATAAGTGCATCAAATGGGGAGTAAGAAAGCAATTTAACCGAATTGGAAATAAGTGCATCAAATGAGGAGTGTTATGTGTAAAAAGAAGTTGTAACACACCTATACTAAAAAAAAAAAATATTTATCAATACTAATACTAGTCTACCTTGTGGCACGTGCAGTTTCTTTGTTTGTTTGTCTAAATTTCATTTTACCAATTTGTTTTTTTTTTTTGCGTGAATGTTGCTTCTTATATTCGACTATGGAAGATGAAATTACAGGTTTATTCATGATGACGAGGAAAAAGCATGGTTGATTACCTCTTATGCTTAAGGTAGTGTTTTCGGTTTTGATTTATGTTTGGTGGGTAGTTTTCTGACTGCGAGTATGATCCGATTCGAAGCCATGCGCTCGATAATGGCGAATCTTTGGCATCCTATTTAAGGGTGTCTTTATTTCTGATTTGGGTGAGAAACGCTTTCGATTCGATTTTATGAGGTTGTGAACATTGATCGGGTGCTCCAAGGTAGCCCTTGGATTTTCAATAACCATTTGCTCGTGTTTCATCATTTAGTGTTGGGGGAAGATCCTCTTAAAGTATTCTTGGGTTTTTTGGACTTTTGGGTTCAAATACATGACATCCCGGTAGGGTATAGGACTGAGAGTTTGGCATGACAATTTGGTGCTTTTCTTGGCACTTGACTTTCAACCCCTAGTTCTGGTCTATAACAGATTCTGCATATTCAGATTCGATTGGATGTCCAACTTTCGTTAAAGCAGAGAAAACACATTGCTTTAACTTCTTAACACTGGGTATATGCACGGTGTTGCTATGAACAATTGTCCTTCTTTTGTTTCTTTTGTGGCAAATTGGGCCATAGCAAAAGTTTCTATCCTCGTCAGTTGACTCTTGGTTCTGTAGATGTTTCATTGGAGTGGGATATTTCCCTGCGGGTACAACCGTGTCGTCGACAGTCTCTTACTAGTGTTTGGTTACGCAATGACCCACTGATTGCTACACCACTTTTGGGGGATGGATCGTATTCCTCACATGCTTCCCCTTCACTGCTTTTTACTTTGGATTTTATTCAGGAAGTGGGTACTACTTTGGGTCTATCTTTGGACAAACCGAATCCCACTGGGACTAGTTATGTGGCCACGATGGTGGATGACCGTTTTGCTGTTTTGACAGAGTTTACACAGTGTTCACAGAAAGGAACTCGACTTGTTTTGGGTGGGAAAAAATGGGCACGACCTAGTTCTTTTGTGTTTGTTGTTTTTGCAATCTCGGATTCAGCACAAACTTTTTTTTCTACTGATGCGGCTAGCTCTGCGAGGCAGAGTAGCCGACTATTATGAATCTGATAAGTTGGAATATCCGTGGTTTGGAGAACCCACAGAGCATTCATCGTGTGCAGCATACGCTGCGTCATTACAATCCATAACTATTGTTTCTTTTGGAGACGAACTTAATGTTAAGCAGATGGAGTTGATCCACCATCGCTTCGGTTTTCTATATGGTCTGGATGTTCTGACTATTGGTACTCGGGGTGGCCTTCCTTTGGGATGGAAATCGAGATGCCAAATCCATTTGTAGAGTTATTCGGCTCACCATTTAGATGTGGTGATTGTTGATGATATAGATGAGACTAGTTGGTGACTGACAGGTTTCTATGGTCCGCCAATAGAGCATGAGTGATCTGAGTCATGGAACCTTTTTCAATGATTGCACTGTGACCTTGATTTGCTCTAGCTGGTTTTTGGCTACTTTAATGTGATTGTGCATGCTTTTGAGAAATTGGGGTGGTTGACTTCGTCGAGATAGACAGATAAAAGATTTTTGTTCTACTCTAGCTGACTGTGATCTTCATGATTTGGGCTTTCTCTGGGCAGTGGTTTACTTGGAAACGGGGTAAGTTCTCGACATCAAATATTCGAGAGTGCTTAGATCGTTATGTTGTAACTCCTTCATGGAATGATAGATTTCCTACTTCATAGGTTTGGTATGCTCCTCATTCGATTTCTAATCAATGTCCTCTTGCTATTACTATTAGTGCCACTTTGTTTGCTGGTTCTGTTGGTGTGCTTAGGAGTTTGTTTCAGTTTGAGCCTCATTAGTTTTCTGAGACTACCTATGAAGATGAGATTCGATGTACATGGTCTGATAGTTGCGTGTCGGTTCCTTCACACCTTCATGTGTTAGGACTTACTTTATCTACATGGGTCGAGCACTCACTCGATCGAAACAGAGAGTTGAGCATGATACTTTCACTAGATTGGACCGTTTGATTGCTGCTTAACCTTCTAATGACATTTTGGCCGAAATAACGAACAGTAAGTTGGATCTTAATTTGGAGGCAGAACAAAAGGGTTTTGGTGTCAACAATCACGAGTGAATTGGTTGCGTCAGAGAGACCGTAACACAATATTTTTTTCACAGATATGTCTCTTTTCGGAAACATCAAAACATGATCCATTATTTGACAGATGAGGACGAGGTTGTTTTTACTACGTATATAGATATGGCTCAGGTGGCTTTAAATTATTTCCAAACATTGTTCTCATCCCCTGATATGGGTGACTTCTCTCATCTTTTGGAGGGCATTGTTATTTTTCTCACTCCTTCGATGAATGTGAGTTTGATGTCGAATTTTTTTCAGAAGAAATTAAATTTGCTGTTGATGGCATGACTCATTTGAAGGCTCCTAACAAGGATGGTTTTCCAGTTTTGTTCTTCCAGCAGTATTGGCACATCATTGGTCATGATGTTACTGAGTTTTGCTTAGGGGTACTTCAAGGTCCTAACAAGGATGGTTTTCCAACTTTGTTCTTCCAACGGTATTGGTGCATCATTGGCCGTGATGTTACTGAGTTTTGCTTAGGGGTACTTCAGGGTAGCATTCCTCTCATTGATATAAATGTGACAAATTTTGTCCTCATTCCCAAGGTTCGCTGTAACAGCTTATTTTCAGTGAAATCAGAATAGTGATTTCGAGTCCATAAATTTGAGTCAGGAAGAAAATTTATTTTAATATTATTGCATGAATTGCGTTATGATAGAAATGACATATGAAAATTTCATTAAAATTTTTTTACCGATTTTATTATTAATTGTAGAAATGATCAAATTGCATAAAATACAAAAGTTGAGTTCTAGTAGCTATAAGTATCAAATGGCTACGGAATTCAAAACTTGAGGTCCTTATATGGTAATTAGGCCATTAAGAAAAGTTAGTAGATATTTTTAGTGAATCATCAATGGAAAATTAGAAAAAGAAAAGGACTAAATTGAAAAGTAGGAAAAATAAAGGATGATATAATAATTAAATAGAAATATCATCATCTTCCCCAAAAATACATGGAAACCCTAGGAAAGAGAAAGCAAGCTTTCTTGGCTTAATTGGGTAAGTAATCTTGTTCCGTTTTTAGTAATTTTTATATTTTCGAGATCAGAATAGCTTAATTTATCTATTTTGGGGATTAATTTGCAAAGATATCAAAGTATAGAAATTTTTCCATGGATGTAAATGCTGAAATTTTGAAATTTATGGTAGAAAATGAAAGGTTGTTGATAAATAAACAACTTTTACAAAGAGAATCTTGATGATATTATGATTTAGGGACTAAATTGAAAAATGATAAAATCCATGGAAAAATTTTGATTTTTGTGAAATTCATGGGCTGTTATTGTAACATGTAAAATTTGGTTATGCTTGAAATAATGATTAAATTGCATGAATTTCATTTTCTGAGCTTAGGGGCAAAATAGTAATTTTTCCTAAGATGTGAATTGAATTCAATTGAGTATAAAGTGAATTAAATTGATGCTAAATTCATTTATATAGATCTGGAAAGATCAAACAAAGAGTTAGATCGAGAAAAAGAAAATGTGTTGGATTAGTAGGTTTTCATGCACGAACAAGTGTCGAGGTAAGTTTGTGTAACTAAATTGTGTTTATTTTTGTAATTGAATTGAGTGTGGTATGTATTTATGTGAATTATATAAATTTTATAAATGTATGAAATAATCACATGATCAATAATGTTCGAAAAATGTTAAGTTCCGTTTGAATAATAAAATTCGATGGATACATAATTTTCCATATTGAATGTGGTCCTGCATATGTTGCGGATAGAATATATATCGAACGAGCAATCTTATTATAAGCCCTCTCGAGCATCCTGTTATATAGTTCCTGCAAGCATCCTGATCGGTAGTGATCCTGCATGTGTTGCGCACTACCGAAGCTCTTTGTGAGCATCCTGTTACACGATTCAATCGGTTGTGATCCAACATTTATTGTAGACACAAATGCAGCTCTTCGTGAGCGTCCTGATATAGACTCTTATGAGCTTCCTGACATGGCTCTCTTGAACTCTTTGTTATGCTATCCGGAGCTCCCTGATAATAAATCTTTAGAGTTACCTGTTAAGCTCAATGAGCTTCCTATTCTAAACTCTTATGAGTTTCCTGTTTAGCTCGGATAAGCTTCCTGTTACATGGCTCACATAAGCATCCTAATATATGGCTCGAGAGTGTGCTTCCTGATTATGTGCCCTTATGGGTACCCCTGAACATGAGTTAACAGATCATTGATTTGTATACCTCGAGTATACTACCTGGATATCCATCGACATTTCAATGATTCAATGAATAAAATTTTTGATATGAGAAACTATGAGTGTTAAATGAATTATATCTTGAATATTCCTAAAATATCTGTAAATTTGTAGCATGATGAGCTCATCTTTATTCCCTTAAAATTTCATGTTATTTACATGATTAACATGTTGGATGAGTACATGTGATTAGGCAATTGGCCAAAATGAATTGGATACTTATTTTATATGCTTATTATAAATGAATAAAAGTGGTAAGTTAATTTCCTATTATGCGAACTTACTAAGCATTGAATGCTTACTCTGTTTAATTTTCTTCTGTTTTATAGTACTCGGAAGCTCGTAAAGGTTGGAGATCGGTCAGAGTATCATCACACTATCCTCTAGCTCGTTTTGGTATAAATAGGAAACTTACTTTAGAATAATGGCATGTATAGGCTAATGGTGTCAAGTGAGGGTATGTAAATGTTTTGGTTGTATGTAGCCATTGGAATAACTATTGATAACATATTTAAAATATTTATGCATGAAGTTATATTATGCTTGGTATGTATGTATGGATTAGTAACTTAGATATAATTACACTTGGGTAAGTATATAATTTTAATGTAAATATGATACTTGAAAGCATGAGTAAATGTGTCATGCATAAAACTTGATCATTAGATTGATTTATATGCCTTGAATTGGTTGGTGAATATACAGAAGTAATGATGTAGGTGCAAGGTAAAAAGGGTGAGAAATAAGGCTTGGAAAATAGCCTTATTCTGTCCACACGGGCAGACACACGAGCGTGTGTCTCAACCGTGTGTGACACATGGCCATGCGCATGGGCGTGTGGTTTGGCCGTGTGTCCCCTGCATCTAAAAATTAGAGAAAAAAATGCTCAGAATTGAGCACACAGGTAGAGACACGGGCGTGCGTCTCAGCTGTGTGAGAGACATGGCCCAACACATGGGCGTGTGTCCTGGTCGTGTAACCCCTGCACCTAATTTTTAGAAATTAAATTATCCACACTGTCTAGCACATGTGTGACCCAAGTCAGAGAGTTACACAGGCACATGTGCCTTACATCGAATGCCCACACAGCTTGGGACACGGGCATGTCATTGGCCGTGTGAGCCACACGACCTAACCATACGGGCGTGTGTCCCTTGTACCTAAGAAAAATTTTGAGATTTTGCGAAAGATTTTTTGTGATCCCGGTTTAGTCCCGAATCGATTCTAATATGTAATTTAGGTCTCAAGGACCTATATGAGGGACATTATGATTGATTGTGATTGATTTTCAAAGATGAATAGTAAATGACATGAATTAACTGTAATTAAACTATAAACTCCGGTAATGCTCCATAACCCTATTTTGGCGACGGATATGGGTAAGGGGTGTTACATTCGTAACCTGATACTTAAGTCCTAGTTCTACCTGATTAGTCTCTATAATATGCTCTATAAGATAATTTCCACTATTCTAGTGAATCGATTCAAACACGTCTTGCCTGTTTGGATTGACGATGCATAGAGCGTTTTTTTGTCCCCAGTAGACATATTATTAACAATTACCTTATTGTGTATGAGGTCATTTATTCTTTTCGACAGAAACATCATGGGAACTTAGGCTCTTTTGCCCTTAAGCTTGATGTGAGCAAAGTCTATGACCGGGTTGAGTTGGATTTTCTGGAGGCTGTTATGCTGCGGATGGGTTTTTTTATTGCTTGGGTCTCTTTGATAATGCTTTGTGTACGTACAGTGTCCTACTTTGTGGTCTTTAATGGAAGTGTGAGGGCCTTTTTTCGCCTTTATGTGGCTTTCGACAGGGTGACCCCTTGAGTCTTTTTCTCTTTATTTTATATGAAGAGGGGCTCTCTAATTTGTTCAGGTTGGCTCAATAAACGTGGATCTTTCCCAGGGTTTGCCTGGGGTCGGGTCTTTTATTTGCTGATGATTGTATGATTTTTGGTCTTGCTACATGTAACAACCTATTTTTTGTCAAATTGGAACAGTGGTTTCCTGACCACAAATTCAAGATCAAAATAATTATTTTATTATTTTAATATCCGTGTCATGATAATATTATTGTGTGAAATTTTTGTTAAAGAAATTTATTGTTTGAATGCTCAATTTGGTGAAAAGGACTAAATCATGTAAAGTGCAAAATTCTTGTTCATTAGCTAAAGGTGACTAATAGTTATGGAACTTAAAAGAGGAGGTCCTTATGTTGTAATTAGACCATTAATAGCATGAGTGGACATATATGGACATTAAATGGATGATATTAAATGGTTTATAATAAGGTTAAAATAGTAAATGAGTAATTAAGTTATATTTTAATAAAACAAAAGCATAAAATTTAATTCATTCATCTTCATTAGCTAAAAATACAAAGAAGAAGAAGCCATAGAAGTTGTTTTAGGGTTCGGCACTTGCAAAGTTAAATTGGTAAGTGATTTTGACTCGGTTTTTAATGATTTCTATGTTTTTGAGATTGTTGTAGCTTAGTCTAGCTAGCCCAGAGACTAATTTGTAAAACTGTTAAAGATTTTGGATGTTTCCATTGATGAATATGTATGATTTTTGATGATTGATGATGGATTTTGAATAGTTGTTGATAGTGAAACAAGTTTTGTAAAGTGATTTTGAGTAAAAATATAAATTAGGGATTTATTTGTGAAAATGCGAAAATGTGTGGTTAAAAGTATGAATAAATTGAAAATATGGGCTGCTAGCAACATGTATCAAATTCAGCTAAGCATGAGTTTGTACTAAATTGCATGAATGTGCAATTCTATGTAATAAGGACTAAATTGTGAAAAAATGTAAAAGTTTAGGGACAAATGTGTAAAATAGCCCTAATGTATATTTTGGATTGAATTGAATAAATAGTTGATTAAATGAGTTAATTTTGAATATATTTAGATCAAGAAAAATGGAATTCGAATTAGGATCGAGGAAAAACGAAAGTTATCGACTAATCGACTCGATTCGCCATTTTAATATCTGAGGTAAGTTCGTATGTAATAAGCACTGTTATAATTATGCTTTAAATGCTTTGATATTGCATAAATTGTATATACGGGACTACAATCATGTTTGACAACTAATCAACTATATATGGCACTTAGTGTGCAAGATCAAGATAGCTTCATCTATATATGGCACTTAGTGTGCGATTCGACATAGCTTTGGCTATATATGGCACTTAGTGTGCGAGATTGATCGTGTTATTTTGTGACAGGTCTTAAATATTTATAATTAATCGTTCTTGAAACTAACTATTATCACGATGTAGGCAAGTGTACCTATCGAACAGTAGTATAGTTTTAGCAAGATCGGATTGTCAAACCCAAAGGAATTAAAAGTACTAGTAACGACTGTCTTTTTAGTATCTAGCCTAAGAATAATGGGTGTTTGTTTTAACTAACTAATTAACTAAACTAAGAATTCACAGAAAATAGAATTGGGAAATTACTTTTGGAAAAACGATTGAATTAAGACAATACCTAAGAAAGAATCCACCTAGACTTTACTTGTTATTCTGACTCCGAATAGGACGATTTATTCATTTAACTTGTTCCGTAGAGATCCTTAAGTTATATTATTATCTCTCTCGAGACTAACAACGTCTAACTCTAGGTTGAATAATTAAAATCTCTTTTTAATTAACTTTCTAGGGTTGCATTAACTCGATCTATGGATCCCCTTATTAGGTTTCACCCTAATCTGGTAAAATCTTGTCACCCTATCTCTAGGCGCGCAATCAACTCCACTTAGTTATGACAAATGTACTCTTAGACAGGGTCTATTCCTCCTCTGCATAAGAGCTTAACTTGAATCAACATCCTGGAATATCAAAACAAGAATTAAGAACACATAATTAAGAACAAGTCAAATATTTATCATACAATTCAGAAAATAATAACAAGATTCGTCTTAGGCTTCATCCCCCTTAGGTATTTAGGGGATTTAGTTCATAACTAAAAGGGAAAAAATCTCAGAAGAATAATGAATACAAAACATAGAGAAAACCCAAAACTCCTGAAGGGGAATTGAAGGGAGATCTTCAGTCTTGACGGTGAATCCGACTTCTGAGATGGATCAATCGGCTTTTCTTGAACAATTAATTGCTTCCTCCTATGTGTCTCCCTTTTCTCCTCCTTTAAGGTGTATTTATAGGCTTTAGAATGCCTAAAAGCCCTCAAAATTAGCCTTTTCCGAATTGGACTCAACTTGGGCTCGACAGGGACACGCCCGTGTGACACACCCGTGTACGATTACTTCAAACCGTGGTCAAGCCTGTTAGAATGGCACGGCGGTGTGGTTTACCCGTGTTAGTCGTGCTTCGATTCTGCCAAATTGACACGGCCATGTGGTCTGCCCGTGTGAGGAAGTCTAGGCCGTGTTGATTTCGTACGTTGGCCCATTTTCTCCGTTTTTGGCCCATTTCTCGTTCCTTTTACTCTCCTAGGCTCACTTAAGTATAAAACATGAAATTAAGGCATTAGGAGCATCAAATTCACCAATTCTAAGGAAAAATCATCCATAAAATGGGCTAAGCATGGGGTAAAAATATGTATAAATGACGGTTTATCAAATACCCTCACACTTAAGCATTTACTTGTCCTCAAGCAAAATCCTCATCTCATAATCAAAACAAATTCTTTTCAACTTATAATTTCTATCGATAATACCTCAAAATAATCCATAGGTAATCAAACATTGAAAATTTGACTAAAAGAACATCAAAGTTTCAAACATTCCAAGTTGAGCATTTTATCATGAAAACATAGGTGTCTCCCCTCATCTAAGTAATTACCTTTGATTCAAAATATCATAGAGTTTCACATCCTCACTAAAGATTCACTCAAATCACTTGAGGTGTTTAAGGACAATAAATGAAGCACTCAATAGTCAATAATGAAAAGTCATTACCATAGGCTTGCATGAAAATCAAATCTCCACCACTATAAATTGAGATGAAACATTAATCAAAAGGTCTTTAGAGGGTTGTAACGTGGCTTTGGTTAGAGGGTGTGGTCACAAACTGAAAGAGAGGGTTAGAATCGAAATTGAATTGAAAAATTGCTTAACTAGAAAAATGACTGGTCATCAGTTGATTACAAGTGAGCTTCTTCTCAGAATGTGGAATTAACACTCAAGCTGAAAAATGGTGAATCACTATTAATAAGTATGCAAGTATTGTTGTTGGTTTTTTTTTTAAAGAACAAGTCAAATACAAAATAAAACATACCTAAACAACTATTCCAACTCAAATCTCGACAAAAATAGGGATCAAATTAATTTAGGGGATTTCAACAATAATGAGTTATGGGTTAATATTGAGGGTAAATCAATGAATAGGTTGTTAGGCTCAAGGGGGTTCGCTAAGGGTTAATTGTGAAGGTAAGCTTTTATGGAGTGAGTGGGTTAAACCCAAGTGCCTTTATCATTTTGACATATCAAATCAAATGGTATGGTCTTGACATACATAATCAAGCAAGTTCTAGAATAACAGTTCAATATTGGCGCACTCATAATGAAAGTGAGCATGAAAGAAATAATAGATGCTCTTGAAGGCTCAAAATCTCACAAAAATTATGGCTTTTTGATGTTTAAACTTGTGAATTCCAACTCAAGATAATACCTAGACTTAGAGAAACAACATAGAAGTTTTTAATTCTTCAAAAATGAACTTATCATGCTTGATTCCCTAATGTCTTAAAGTTTAAACAATCAATGCATAAGTGCCTATGTTTTAATTCAAGACATATCAATAAAAATCATGAGTTAATTAAAATTCATTCTAATAGAGATATGAGTAATTCACGTGAGAATAAGACATATTCTAATGGAGATATAAAAGACCCCCCCACACTTAAGATGTACATTGTCCTCAATGTACAAAGATAGATATATTGAAAAAGATAAATTTATGATCAAAAGATAAGGAGAGAAGTGAAACTTCCTGAATGATAAATGAATTCCTTGAACTAGAGTTTTTGGAGAATAAATGGCGTAAGAGTGGAGAAGGATACTCCAGTGGTGGTAGAGGTTCATTAGTCCATAAGTCCTGTGACAAAAGAATATTATATCTGTTGGTAGCTATAGTTGTGGTCGAGCAGGACATGACAGTTGTGGAGAACCTTTCCTGGTGGAGTTTTTAGTTCCTATGTGAGGATGAACTTATGAGCTTTTTTATAGCTATGACAAAATCAGGAACTTTTTTAAGAAATGTAAGGAAACAGAATTACTCGTAATGGAATACTTGAAGTTGGTTATTGTAAAATAAAAATTATAAAATCTAATAAAGATAGGCGTAAAGAAAAATAAAAAGGAGTCTGAAGATAAAATAAAAGTAAAAACATAAAATAAAATAATTAATGAAAGTTTTTAAACATCTTCATCGCTAGATGGTTCGCGAGGTGGGGGTGGAGATGAGATGTAAAAATGCTGACAAATCTGATGTAAAGTCACATCAATGTGATCAAATCGTTGAAAACATTGCTGTTCAAATCGTGTAAGGCGCTCAGAGATGTCAGCGTATGAAGCGCCGCATGAACTGGACGAGAGGGGCGTGGTGGCTGAGACGGTGGGTTTTCGTGCTGTGGAGGGACATCATCAGTAATATCATCGGGGGCCTCCTCCTCGGTAGATGGGGCGAGACAATATTAAGGAGGGTAAGTTCCTTGGCGCTTTTCGATCATCCTCATGCTTAGCATGCTCGAGATACCTTGTGGAGACATTTGGCCAATAAGGGTCAAGGATGATTCTTGGGCTGCGGTGTTGAGGAGCCCGAAATGTTGTGCCAGTCGCGTCACATAGGGCCCAATGGAGATGACCCCTTTCCGATGTCGCTCTGTCTGGTAGTAAATGGCAAGGGAGATAAAGTAGGCGAGGTCGAAGATGTGCCCGTGCGACATACACCATAAGTAGTAGACGTCATTGGTGGTGACAACACTGGTGCTCTCTCTCCGCCCTATCAAGGTGTGAGATAGAATCGAATGTAAATACCTCAGGGATGGAGGGAGAGCTGATGTCTGCGAGCGACTAGGGTTGTAGGTGGCCAAATGTGGTACGAGAGCTCCCCAACACCGTGAGGGAGAATGATGGATGTGACGGTTGAGAGAATCTAAGTCATTTTCTCGAACTCCTCTGTATATAAGCTCAATGCAGTACTGAATTCTGGGACGCTTAGCTAGCAGATTAATCCGCCTAGGCGAAATTGGACCGTGCCGGGATCATCGTAATTTGTCATTACGGTCTGAGGATGAAATATTGAGCATAGTTCTATCGTAAGCTCGAGATACGTCAACTCGATGATCTCAACTCCCAAAGGTCAGTGGCTAGGAGGGCCCGAATCGCATCAGCCAACTGAACTTGTTCTACTGCAGCCCAGTCGATGCAGCGGCCCGTAGTTAAAGGTCGGGCCTGGAGTATTTTGTAAAGTTCTTCTTGGGGCCCAATGGGGAACTGCAGAAAAGGGTGGCGAATTTTCGCGGTAGGACCCGAGGAAGATGACGCCCCCTTCCTTCTCTTCGAATCGAGGACGACGACTTTCTTTCCTCGTGAAGATGACATTGTATTTGAAATCAAAACCATTAATTCATCTTGAGGAATGGTCAAAGTAAAATGAAGACAAAAATTAAAATAAAATAAAAATCATAATTTCAGCCACAACTACTAAGACTAACAACTTAACCAAAGCAATCAATTTTATGGCATAAGAATGGTAGAGAATTTCATGGAATGCAATCATACTTGACAGATGAAACATGTCAACACAAAATGCATGAGTTTGTCTGTTATTCTAACCATGAATAATTACTTTAAACTAGTCAAATGGGGCAGGGAAATCATGTAATAAGTAAGAATTTCACATGAAAAAGATGATAACTACTCTAGATAATGAATTTGGAGTGATAGAAAGATAAAAATAACATATAAAATGCATATTGTTATGATAACTAGCATGAAAAATGAGTGCAATTAAAGGGAAAAGAGTAAACAAACGCTAAAAAAGGAAGAATGAGCGTTAAAAACGGGGTTGGAAGTGGCGCACGGGCGTGGCGGAGTAGGCGTATTGACTTGCAGCGGCTAGGGTTAGGGATTTTAGGTGAAGAAGACAATGAATAGTGCAGCCCATTTATAGATTTTGGGGCACACGGCCAGGGAACACGCCCGTGTTCCCCAATTTTAGCCCTTGTGTTTCGCATTTTTGAATTTTGGTGCGTCTGGCATTCAGCCCATGCCCGTGTATTTTGGGTGCGTCTGGTTTCGTTCGCTTCTCCCATGCCCGTGTATGTAGGCCCACGCTCGTGTTAATTTAACAGGTTCGACCACGGGTACTAGACACGGACGTGTCACACGTCCGTGCTATTTTCTCAGGTTCAACCACGGTTATAAGGCACGGGCATGTCGAACGCCCGTGTTATTTTTGGCAGCTCGCCCACGACCATATCGCAAGGCTGTGTCGTTTTATCGTAGCCCGTGTTTGGGAAAATTTTTTTCCCTGTTTCCACACGGTCCTCAGCACTCCCGTGTGCTTGGCCGTGTCTGTGTGGAAAACCTGTATTCAAGATCTCTGTTAGTAAGTTAAGTGTTAAATACTAAAATTTAAAGAAACTAATATTGTTAGTGCTCGGGTTGCCTCTCGAGAAGTGCTTATTTATAGTCTAAGCTCGACTTACCTCTCCATTGAATGGTCATGGTGGTTCGAGGAGTTTATATTTCTCATTCCTGCTACCCATCTTATCAAAATAAGGTTTTAGGCGGGTGTTGTTTACTTTAAAAGTGCCGAACTTGGGATGACTTACCTCGATTGTACCGAATGGGAAAATGCTAAGTACCGTAAGAGGGACTTCTTCATTCAGTTTGGTAGTGACAATGTGAGGATCTGCGGCTTCTAATAAAATTTTATCTCCAACATTAAGTTGATTTGGAAAGGTATTGAGCTCGTTCTGGCGTAGTTTTGGTTTATCGGGTGTTCTTGGTTTATGCGTCCGCCACTCATCTTGTTCCTCGATTTGTAGCCTTCGATCTTCATGAATAGGTCATCTACTATTGCTTGGGAATGACTCATGTACTTCCTTCAGACTCATTTCCTGCAAAGTAGGTTGCACCGTATTGTCAGTTTTAGTAGAATGGTTTAGACGATCACCTTCAATTTCTGATGTGTTGCTAGAATTGCGAGCTTGAAGGGTGATTGCTTCGTCTCCCATACGAAGTGTGAGCTCACTTGTGCCAACATCAATAATCGTTTTAGCAGTTGCTAAAAAAGGCCTTCCTAAAATCAAAGGAGTGTTGCTATCCTCCTCTATGTCTAGAAAAATGAAGTCAACGGGAAATATAAATTTATCGATTTTAACTAGCACATCTTCAATAATACCCCTAGGAAATCTTATAGTTTTATCTGCTAATTGTATGCTCATCCTAGTCTGTTTGGGTTTCCCAAGACCTAATTGTTTGAACATTTTGTAGGGCATGACGTTAATACTAGCCCCTAAATCAGCTAATGCATTATTAACATCTAAACTACCAATTAAGCAAGGAATTGTAAAACTCTCTAGATCTTTTAATTTGTTGGGTAGCTTATTCTGTAGAATAGCTGAGCAAACTGCGTTTAGCTCCACATGCGACACCTCGTCCAACTTCCGCTTATGTGCTAAAAGCTCCTTTAAAAATTTCATTGCGTTTGGCATCTGTGATAGAGCTTCAATAAACGGTAAGTTAATGTGTAATTTTTTTAAGAGTTTAAGGAATTTACCAAATTGTTCATCTAAGTGGTCTTTTCTTGTCGCATTAGGGTATGACACACGAGGTTTGTATTTTGTACTTACCGGTTTCTGTTCTTTGTGGTATACCTCACCTTTACCTTTGCTTATCTCAGTATCTTGTCTTGGTTCTGGTTCAGGTGTGACTAACCTTTCCTCATCTTGACTAGTAATCGCGTTGAGTTGCTCCCTTGGATTCGATTCTGTGTTGCTTGGCAAGCTACCTTGTGGTCGTTCAGAAATCAACTTGGCAAGCTATCCAATCTGAGTTTCAAGCCCTTGGATGGATGCTTGTTGATTCTTAAGTGCTATCTCGGTATTCTAAAAACTAGTTTCTGACATCGATATAAACTTTGTGAGCATCTTCTTTTGTTGGTAGGGTGGTTGTTGGAAGCATGGAGGGGGTCTCTGATTGCCTTGGCCTTCCCATGAGAAATTTGGGTGGTTCCTCCCACCTGCATTGTAAGTGTTACTATAAGGATTGTTTTGAGATCGAGGATTGTTACCTATGTAATTTAACTGCTCGTTGTCCATGTTGTGACCACATGGCGGGTATTCTGAATTGCTCGATCCACCTCCATTTGCTTCGCACTGCATTACTAGGTGAACCTGTGAAGAACTAAGAAAACCATTAATTTTTTTATTCAAGAGTTCTACCTGATTAGAGAGTATGGTGACCGAGTCGACGTCATAAACACCGGCTGTTTTCGTTGGTTTTGTCCTCATGACTTGCCACTGATAGTTATTCAGTGACATCTCCTCTATAAATTCATAGGCAGCTTCAGGTGTTTTATTGTTGATGGTTCCACCAGCAGCTGCGTCAACCATTTGTCGAGTCGAAGGATTTAGGCCATTATGAAAGGTTTGAACCTGTAGCCTGAGTGGTAACCCATGGTGAGGGCATCTTCACAAAAGATCCTTGTATCTCTCCCATGCATTGTAGAGTGTCTCTAAATCCATCTGCACAAAAGAAGAGATATCATTACGTAATTTAGGCGTTTTAGCCGGCAAAAAATATTTTAATAAAAACTTTTCTGTCATTTATTCCCAAGTAGCAATTGACCCTCGTGGTAACGAACTCAACCACTGTTTAGCTTTGTTCCTCAATAAAAAAGGGAATAAACCGAAGACGAATGGCATCGTCAGAAACACCATTGATTTTAAATGTATCACATAGTTATAAAAAGTTTGCCAAATGAGCATTGGGATCCTCATCCTGCAAACCATCAAACTGAAAAAGTTGTTGTATCATTTGAATTGTGTTAGGTTTTAGTTCAAAATTATTTGCAGCTACAGCAGGTCTAATTATACTCGATTCAGTTGCTGTTAAAGAAGGTTTAACATAATCATACATAGTGCGTGGAGCAGGATTCTAATTTACTGGATTAACAGCAATCGCAGGAGGTATCAGGTTTTCCTGATTTTCAGCCATCTCCTCGGTTGTGGCTTGTATATCATCTTCTTGCTCTTCCTCTATGTACCTTAGGCTTCGCCTTATTTCTTTTCGGTTTCTACGAACTGTGCGATCGATTTCTTTGTCAAAAAGTAGTGGTCTTGACGGGTTTCTTCTAGTCATAAGCTATAAAAACTTGCCAAGAGAAAGAAAAAGTAAATTAATAAATAATAAAAATAAAATTAACTTGCAAGGAAAATAAATGGCTAAAGTAATAAAAATTGAGTGTTCCTAATATCTTAGTTCCTCGGCAACGGCACCAAAAACTTGATCGTGTTATTTTGTGACAGGTTTTAAATATTTATAATTAATCGTTGTTGAAACTAACTATTATCACGATGTAGGCAAGTGTACCTATCGAACAGTAGTATAGTTTTAGCAAGACCGGATTGTCGAACCCAAATAAACTAAAAGTACTAGTAACGACTGTCTTTTTATTATCTAGCCTAAGAATAATGGGTGTTTGTTTTAACTAACTAATTAATTAAACTAAGAATTCATAAAAAATAGAATTGGGGAATTACTTTTGGAAAAACGATTGAATTAAGACAATACCTAAGAAAGAATCCACCTAGACTTTACTTGTTATTCTGATTCCGAATCAGACGATTTATTCATTTAACTTGTTCCGTAAAGATCCCTAAGTTATATTATTATCTCTCTCGAGACTAACAATGTCTAACCCTAGGTTGAATAATTGAAATCTCTTTCTAATTAACTTCCTAGGGTTGCATTAACTCGATCTATGGATCCCCTTATTAGGTTTCACCCTAATCCGGCAAAATCTTGTCACCTTATCTCAAGGCGCGCAATCAACTTCGCTTAATTATGACAAATGTACTCTTAGACAGGGTTTATTCCTCCTCTGCATAAGAGCTTAACTTGAATCAATATCTTGGAATATCAAAACAAGAATTAAGAACACATAATTAAGAACAAGTCAAATATTTATCATACAATTCAGAAAATAATAACAAGATTCGTCTTAGGTTTCATCCCCCTTAGGTATTTAGGGGATTTAGTTCATAACTAAAAGGGAAAACATCTCAGAAGAATAATGAATACAAAACATAGAGAAAACCCAAAACTCCTGAAGGGGAATTGAAGGGAGATCTTCAGTCTTGACGGTGAATCCGGCTTCTGAGATGGATCAATCGGCTTTCCTTGAACAATTTATTGCTTCCTCCTATGCGTCTCCCTTTTCTCCTCTTTTAAGGTGTATTTATAGGCTTTAGAATGCCTAAAAGCCCTCAAAATTAGCATTTTCCGAATTGGACTCAACTTGGGCTTGGCAGGGACACGCCCATGTGACACACCCGTGTACGATTACTTCAAACCGTGGTCAAGCCTGTTAGAATGGCACGGTCGTGTGGTCTACCCGTGTTAGTCGTGCTTCGATTCTGACAAATTGACACGACCATGTGGTCTGCCCGTGTGAGGAAGTCCAGGCACCGTGTTGATTTTATACGTTGGCTCATTTTCTCCGTTTTTGGCCCGTTTCTCGTTCCTTTTACTCTCCTAAGCTCACCTAAGTATAAAACATGAAATTACGACATTAGGAGTATCAAATTCACCAATTCTAAGGAAAAATCATCCATAAAATGCGCTAAGCATGGGGTAAAAATATGTATAAATGACGATTTATCAGAGATCGAGATAGCTTTGGCTATATATGGCACTTAGTGTGCGATTTGAGATAGCTTCGGCTATGTACGGTACTTAGTGTGCGAGATATTGAGTATTCAATGGTATGTTGAATATGTATGAGCTTGTTATGGATTGGTACAGGTATGTACATGCATAGTATGAGCTTTAAATCGAAGAAGTTACGAAGTTTACATATAAGCGTATGAATAAAAATGTGAAAGGTTTGTTAGTAATCATGAATTTTATGTAATATGGTGTGTTTATGGTTTTTTTGTTAAATTTATATCATACGAGTTTACTAAGGTATAAAGCTTACTTTGTTTATTTTCCTTGTCTTATAATGATTTCAAAGCTAGCTCAGATTCGGGGATCGTCAGAGATTACGTCACACTATCCAACCATCACTTTGGTACTTTTGAGCTTATGGTTTGGCCATATGGCATGTATAGAATTATGGTCATGTTGGTTATGTTTTGGTAGTGAGTTTTGCCATTTGAGATGGCTTGTGAATGGTTATTTTTGGTTTGTATATATATATAGTTGTGAGACTTGGTTTAATTTGGCTAGTTTGGTTATGTATATATAAATGTGCTTATGGCTTATATAATGAGGTTTGTGGAATTGGTATCATGCTTGTGAATTGGAACAAAATGATGTATGTTAGGTAAATGTTTTTAGATATGCTAATGCCATTTTGTAATGTGTTTAATGTTACTTGGAAATGGTTGATGAATTGATTTGGTAGTTTTGGGTTGCATATTATGCTTTGTTTTGGTGCCATATGTGTAGGTGAAAGCGTATATCAAATGGGGTGGCAAATTGACTTGGTAAATAACCTAATTTATGTCCACACAGGTAGAGATACGGGCGTCTGTCTCAGCTGTGTGTGACATACGATCATGTTACACGGTCATGTGTCCTCTGATGTTGAAATTGAAATGAAGTCAATATGCTCCACATGGTCTCACACACGGGTGCGTGATCGGCAGTGTAGTACAAGTCAGTATTCCCCCTAATTTGCACACGGCTTAGTACACAAGCGGGTGACTTGGCCGTGTTGAATAAGTCAGTATACCCTACAGGTTTGGCACGGCCTGGCACACGGGCGTGTGTGGCCACTTTGAAGGGCACACGGGCTAGACACACAGGCATGTTGTTGGCCGTGTGACCTAAGTCAGTAACCTCACTTGTTTGAACACAGACTGAGACATGGTCATGTGTTCCCATTTCGAATGTTCACACGGCCTATGACACGGGCGTGTCTGATGGCCGTGTGAGACACACGGCCTGACCATATGGGTGTGTGTTCCCTATTTTGAGAAAAATTTTACTAAGTGTTGAACAATTTCTCGAGTATCCGATTTATTCTCGAACCACTTTCAATGTATGTTTAAGGCCTCTTAGGCTCGTTTAAGGGACACTATGATTGTTTATAATTTTGTTGTATTTGAATTGATAATTGTTTATGAAATGTATGTTTAAAAGTATTATAAGTCCAGTAATGTTCCGTAACCCTATTTCGGCGTTGAATACTGGTAAGGGGTGTTACATTACAGTTGAGAGTGCATCCACAGTTCAACTTATTCTCCATGAATATTGGAGGTTTTCAAGTTAATTGGTGAATTTTGATAAATCTGTGACGTATTTTAGCACCAATGGTAGCCCTTCTACGAGACCTCTTTTTGGATCGATTTTGAGTATGCTTGTTGTTGATCACTTTGACAAGTACTTGGGCCTTCCGCCTTTTGTTGGGAGAAAAAAATGAGCTAATTTCCAACATTTTAAAGATTGGTTTCGACATAGTGTGGATAGGTGGAATATGTGATGTCTTTCATAGGGTGGTAGGGGTGTCTTTATTCAGTCGATTTTACAGGCGATCCCCACATTCACTATACAGTGTTTTCTATTTCCTATTTTCCTATGCTGTGATTTTGAGGTTATTATGAATAAGTTTTCGTGGTGGACATCAGATCGTCGTAGGGGTTTTCCATGGTGTTCATGGTGTAACACCTTTAACCCGTATTCGTCGCCGGAATAGGGTACGAGGCATTACTGAACAATACACATCATTTCAATACATTTAAGCAATCATAATCAAAATTCATTCATTTCTATAACATTGTCCCTTATAAGGTAATACGAGACCTGAAAATATGCTTA
The DNA here is from genome assembly GCA_025698465.1 of Gossypium longicalyx. Taxonomy (NCBI): domain Eukaryota; kingdom Viridiplantae; phylum Streptophyta; class Magnoliopsida; order Malvales; family Malvaceae; genus Gossypium; species Gossypium longicalyx. The sequence goes on along the minus strand of CM047005.1, from coordinate 26,463,457 downwards.
GAAATGGTTCGAGACTAAACCGTTAACAGTTACAAAATTTAGGAAACTTAGAAAATTTTCTTTAATTACAGGGTCACATGCCCGTGTGAACGGGCTGTGTGCCTCACACAGCCACCAAACATGCCCGTGTCACAAGCCGTGTGAAAACAGGGCATACATACTGACTTACAAAACATGGTCGAGGACACGCCCGTGTGCCAGGCCGTGTGAAATTTAGGGAGGTTATTGACTTGCGTCACACGGTCGGCCACATGCCCATGTGTCTAGGTTGCGTCAAAACTGTAAGGTATACTGACTTTAAATCAAAAGGTACCCCAGGGGACACAAGCTGTGTAACATGATCGAGTGTCGCACACGGTTGAGACACATGCCCGTGTCTCTGCCCGTGTGGACAAAAATAGGTCATTTGCAAAGCCAATTTGCCACCCTTTTCTCATGCATAGAAATCAACCTAAATGGTACCATTTCAAGACAATTACTAGAAACCAAAACCAACCAAATTCATATACATATTATATCATCTTTATACAACATTTCAACTACTCAATTCTAAAACCAAAATATACCCAAAATCATTAAACTTGTATGACTTCTAAATGCATTTCATCATCACCTATTTCATATCACAAAACTCATCATATTATCATCTCAAACCAAACCAATTTATAAAGAATTATATACATCACATATAACACTCACCAAACACATATTTTAAGCCAAATTAAATGGCCAAATACATACCAACATTTTAACAAAAGCAAGCCAAATCTCATGGCTATATCAATCTCAAAATATAACATCAATTCAGTAGCCTATACATGCCATATATCATATATACAAAGCTTCCAAAAATACCAACGAGTTGATTCGATAGTGTGATGATGGTTCCCGATGATCTCCGATGTCTGAGTTAGCTTCAATACTCTATAAAAACAAAGACAAATAACACACAGTAAGCTTTATAGCTTAGTAAGTTTGTACAAAAAATACTCAATAGTTCATATTATCTAAATCATCAACTAATAGGCACTTAATAGTTCTCATATCATCATTCAATTCTAATCCATAACCATTTATCATGTAAATACCATTTCATCAAGCTTCATACACATAGTATCAACTACCACATAGGTATCGTACGTACCTGTACTTTCCCGTATTTATTTATTTCATCCTCACCTCTTTGTTCAATACATTAAATCATTCAGAAATCTTTCAATGCTTTAAGAACTCGCACACTTAGTGCATAAATGTTTAGTCAAAGCTATAACGATATCGCACACTTAATGCCATCATATTGAATCGAAGCTACCTCAGTATCGTACACTCAGTGCCACATAAAACCGAAGTTATTTCAATTCGCACATTAAGTGTTGTATATAGCCGAAGCTATCTCGAAACGCACACTAAGTGTCAAACATAGTAGACTTGTCGTCATACACAGTTGTAGTCGCAAATATACAATTTATGTATTATCAAAGCATTAAAAACATAATTGTAACAAATTTTATCACGTACGAACTTACTTCGTACTCGGAATTGACGAATCGTATCAATTACTCAATAACCTTTGATTTTCCCTGATCTAAATCTGATTCCTTTCTTTCTCGATCTATATGAATTCAAAATTAACTTATTTAATTTCCTATTCATTCAATTTCATCCAAAAACATACATTTGGGCATTTTTGTACTTTAGCCCCTAAACTTTCACATTTTATCAATTTAGTCCCCTTTTCATAAAACACAAAATTCACACAATTCAATTTAAACACAAGCTAGCCGAATTTCATAGGGATCTTTAGCAGCCCTAAAATTTCATTTATTCACACATTTAACCCCACATTTTCATATTTTCACAAATTAATCCCTAATATGCATTTTTACTCAAAATTACTTTACAAAACATGCATATCAAGCACCAAGCTTTCCTAATTCATCATCAAACATCATAAAACACATAAATTCATCAATGGAAACTTTCAAAATCTTTAACAGTTTTGAAAATTAAGACACGGGATAGCTAGTACTCAAAGCAGCGATCATAAAAACATAGAAATCATAAAAAATCGAGCTAAAATCATACATCAATCAAGTAAGGAAAGTGCCGAATGTTTGAGCCCTAAAATGGCTTCCTCTTTTTCTATACATGGTTGAAGAAAGATGAATGAAATTCATCTTTTTATTTTGTTTAATTAAAACATAAGTTAATAACTAATTTACCAATTTAACCTTGGTTTAAAACATTAATAATTTACATAATATAAGGCCATTAATGTCCATTAACCTTATCAATGGCATAATAACATCATAAGGACCTCTAATTTAATAAACCATAGCAATTAAGCACATTTAACTTATAGCATGCTACTTTTTGCATTTTACGCGATTAAGTCCTTTTCTCAAATCAATCACTTAGACGATAAAATTAGCTCACGAAATTTCCACACATACATATTCACATGCTATAAACACCAAAAATAATATTAAAATAATTTTACAACCTCAGATTTGTGGTTCCAAAACTACTATTCCAATTTGACTAAAATCGGGTTGTTACACATGGTCCTTGTTGTGCACACCCAAATGTGTTGGAAGGATGGGCTTTCATGATTTGGATACCTTTAATATTACCCTTCTAGCGAAGCAAGACGGTGTCTTGTGACTAATCCGACTATCCTTTTAAGTTGAGTTTTGAAGGCTCGCTACTTTCAGCATATAGATTTCTTAGGGGCCGATTTGGGATCTCGCCCTTCTTATACTTGGCGTAGTATTTGGTGTTCTCAGGTACTATTGGAAAATGAACTGGGTTGGAGAGTGGGTGATGATCGCTCCATTTCGTTTTGGAATGAATGTTGGCTCTCTAGACCGGGACCATGCCGTATTGTGCATACACCTGTTACTACTATTGTTTCATGGGTTAGTGATTTAATTATCCCTTGTTCTGCCCTTTGGAATGTTGCTTTGATATAAGCTCTCTTTTTTGCTGAAGAGGCCACGCATATCCTCCGTATTCTTTTGTCTCTTTTGGCTAGCCACGATGTACTTATTTGGAATGTGGATCCAACTAGTTGTTACTCGGTCCAAAGTGGATATCAGTTGCTTCAATCACTCTCAACTCCTATTCCTCTCCCTCCTACTTCTGATTCTAGTATGAGTCTGACAGCTCTTTTTTCACAAATCTGGAAGGCTCATGTTATTCTTAAGGTATAAATTACAACATGACATTTTTTGAAGAACTATGTGCCTACTTTGTCTAATCTATACAACAAATATATTTCTTTTACAATTTCTATTACCTAGTTTTGCTCTTGGTGTCTTACTGTGCCTGAAACTATAGTCCATGTTGCATGAGACTGTATTTTTGTTGCGTTGGTATGGGGTTGTTTAGACATCTCCTAGTCAGATACTTATAATGATTTTGGGTTTGTTAGTTGGTTGGGGCATTTGTGTACATTGTCTATAGAGGGTGGAACGAAAATTGCACTTACAACGATCTGGCTCTTTGGTCGACGAGAAATTGCTTATATCACGAAGGCATTGTTTCCACTCCACTAGAGTTGGCTTCTTTCATCCGCTTCTATTTGTCTTCTCTGCCACTGCTTGCTATTCATGTCTTGGTCCCTAGGGGTTCTCGATTTACGCGTTGGCGACTAATAGCTGCCCCATGGTAAAGGCAAACTTTAATGCTACATTCTGAGGCAAAACAAGTTCCTCTTGCTCGGGAATGGTGATCCGAGATTACCAAGGATAGGTTCTCGGGGCTTGTACTCATCGACATCAGTATGTATCCTCTCCTTTTGTGGCAGAGACGCTGGCTTTTCTCATTGTGGAGATTTTTGCCCGTGACCTCGACCTCTCTCGAGTACTATTTGAGGGAGATTCCCTGCATGTTATTCGATGATTAACATCCTCACAAGATGATTATTCCAAAACCAGGGCACTCATTCATGAGGGCAGACGACATTTACTTATAGATTTCTCTGAAGCTGCTGTTCGCCACTATTTTCGGGAACAAAATTCAGTGGCCCATCTCCTTGCCGTATTAGTTTTTCAGTGGGAACAAGATTGGTTTTGGGTGGAAGAAGTACCTTTCTAGGTGGAATTAGCAGTGGCTGCTAAAGCAGAGTAGCTTTGCACTCGGTTCATGGTCTCCTCTAATGCAACAACGCTTGATTGCTTTCCTCTCCTCTGTTTCTCATGCATCTCTCCATTGTTACTCTGCTTTTCCTCATCTGTTTGGACAATGGAGGGCTTTCGGCTTCCTTTAGCTGTTGTCTGGTAAGGTTACTGTCTTGCTTTTGTTTTTCCTGTTTTAGAATTTTCTTGTTGGGTCATTTGTTGGGCCCGTGTATATGCTCTGTTCCGCCTAGGCCTCACCCAACGGGTGCTTTGTTTGTTTTTTTTATGCGTAAATGGAAACCTTTTTATCTCAAAAATAAATTGTAACACAAACATGCTTGTTTATTTCCATTTTTCATAAAAAAAATCATGTAAATTTTTTTTTTTCCAAATGAGGAGTGCGACGAGTTAATTGTGTGTATCAATTAAATTATATTTAATTATTTCTTAAATTATTTTTTATAGATTTTGTAATTTTATGTTAATGAAATTAAAATATAATAATATATAAGTTTAATTTTAAAAACATGATACTTAATATTAGACTGACAATATATTGAAAATATTTTTAAGATATAAATTTTATAATAATATATTATATGAAATTCTAATTTTATATATAGTTTCCAACTTGATTTTAATGATTAATTAAGGAAAGTAGATTGTTAATTAAATTTAAAATGTGACTACACATTTTTTTATAAATTTTATTAATAAAATGAGAAATAAATTTAAATATAATATTTAAAAATTAAATTTTTAAATTTTTGTTAAAATTTATTTCTAATCAATTTGTTAAATTATTATTTTGAATTAAATTAATTAATGTTATGGATAGGTTGGCACGTACGTAGTTCAGCATTTTTTAATATTGTAATATAAAATTTTAAGTTCAAAATTTCAAATATTTTTATATAATAATTCCAAATATTTTCATTTTAAAACATACTAATTTTTAAAAACTATTTTAAACATGAATTTTTTTAGAAAAATATGATACTTTAAAAACGAAAATTAAATATATTTTTAAAAAAAGTATTTATACTATTCTAATATTTATTTAATTTAATATTTGTTTTTAAGAAAAAATAATTTTAAAAGATATTTTTTAACTAATGTAATTGACATTATATTTTTATGTTTTAAAACATAATATAATAGTATAATATTATATAGATTATTCATATATTTGTAATTAACTAGTTTCTAGTGTTACATGCGTTGTATGTAAATTTGCACATTTAATTTTTAATTAATTTTTAAATAATATACAAATTTGGAACTATATAACAAAGTAAACTATAAATTTTAATTTTTTTTTAAAAATATATAAAAATAGGTAAAACAACATGTAGCAATTATAATAATAGTTAATGATAAATAGGAAAGATATTTAAAATAAATTAACCGATATATTTAATAATAGTGATTAAAAAATAATTGTTAAAATTTGACTTTCATTTCAAAACAAACACCTGAAACATTTTCACCTACACCAAAAAAAAAGAAAAAGAGATCATAATATCATATTACCTTGTCATCAACTAATATAACTTTCGATGCTATTATTGTTCGAATATGATTCAATAATGCCTATTCAAAGAATCATGGTTTTAATTCTTCATTCTTTTTTTAATTCTAACTTATTAATGCTAAAAATCTCTTCTTCTTTTTTTTACTAATAATTTTTCTTAGATGTTACTTGATTGAATATGCTTAATTACCGAATGCTATTTATAAAGCTAAACTTATATTTTAATTGGTACATAACTCTAATATTAATTAAGTGATAATTAAGATGCTTAGAGTTCTATTCAAGTAATTAGGGGTGTTCACAGTTTGGTTAAAACCGAATTAATCGACCAAACCGATCTAATTCGGCTAATCGGTCGATGGTCGAATTTAATTCGGTTGGAGATCAGTTAATGATTTTTTTGGAATTTCGATTATCAGTTATTGCAGTTTGAAATTGGGTAATTAACCGAAATAAATAATATATTCAACTCATTATTCATCCTTTCTCCCCAAAAACACCTTACTCGAGATTCTTAAAACAATTAAAAAAACCCTAAATCAGATCACTGTTCATTGACCTTTAGCAATAGCTTCACCACCGTTCAGCAGTAGCTTCATCGTCGTTTTCTACCGTTCACTATTCACTAACATTCAGCAGGAGCATCACCGCCGTTCATTTCTGGTCACCGTTCGTTGTTGTTCCCCCTTCATTGCAGTTCACTTTTCATTGCCGTTCAGCTTGGGGCACATATTTCTCTATTTAATTTTACACCATTTTACAGTAACTTGTTTTATGTCTTTCATGTTCTCTTTAGTCAAATGTATATATGTTTTATACTTATTTTAATAAAAATATATAAGTTTTGATTAATTCGATTAATAGTAATTCGATTTGAGTATTAATTGAACTGACCGTTTGAACATCTCTATAAGTAATAGTTCTAGTCAAATGATAATTTTATTTTATATCAATAAACACAATAAAAAATAAAAATAACACAACATTTTACATATTTTATAACAAATAATTATAAATTAAATTATAGTCATAATTACTACAATTTTTCTAAATTTTATGCTTAGAATTCTATCCAAGTAATGAATCTATGAACACAAACACTTTTTTTTTTTTTTTAAAATATATAAACACCACTGTAATATATATCAGTAGAAAAACTGGAATGCCTTTCTCACTTAATACAATTTTGATCACTTGAATATATAATTTACAATAAAATCAAATGAATGAAAATCTGTTATAAAAGAAATGCTCTAGTGAACTTTAATTTATTATAATACAAAACAAGTAATATCCATCAAAATATTTTTTTTCTTTAATTTCACTATAAAAAAAATTTAAAACTTCAAAAAATCAATTTTATTTAATTCTAGTATATATATATATATATATTTAATATTTTATTTTATTAAAAATATTTAAAATTATTATGATATATGTATTGAAGTTTTTATATTATTTATTTTTAGTATAATCGATCTTATTTTATAATTATTTTATAATTTGTAAAATTCTAATAACTTGATTTTCCTTAAAGCCATTATTTATCCCAATGAAGTAATTGTAATTACAATGGTTAGGGATTAACGAATTCTTAAATATTAACATTTTAAAAACAAGAACCAAAGTTTTAAATCTTGTCATTTCAACTAAAAACTTATTTAAATTTTACTTAAAATTTGTATAAATATTAGCTTCTAATATTATATGCGTTGTATGCGATTTTACACGTTTAATAATTAACTAATTTTTTAACATTATATTTTTAATTGCAGTAATTAGCGTAAAATGATATTTTTAATTTGAATTATTGGATACAATTAAAATATATTAACTTATGAATTAAAATATTATAATAGAAATTTTTTAAATAATAATTAAAGCATTTTTAATCTATTCACTACAAGAAAATAGACTTTTAGCGGCGCTTCTAAGCGTCGCAAAAACTATTATCGGCGTTTTCCTAAGCACCGCAAAAAACGCCGCTATAGGAACTGCCTCCAAATTTTGCGGCGTTTATTTGAAAAAAAGCCATAAAAGATCAAGATTTTTAGCGGCGTTTTTGGGGGAAGTGCTGTTAAAAGCCATGACTTTTAGCGGCGCTTTTCTTACAAACGCCGCTAATTTAGGCAGATTTGAAATGTACATTTTTCACCAATGTTCAACCCTTCCTGCATTAAATCCAACCAAAAACAGCAAATGTAGCATAAAAAATACAACCAAAAACATTAAATCTAAATGATACTTCAAATTCAACGAAAGATCTATGATGTAAATTAATAAATTAAGTATAACTCAAAATATTCTTACAATAATGTTAAATGTGATAATGTTAAAAATATTCTTACAAGAAGAAAACTAATGTCTAAGATGACGACTTTTCGCATCACTTTGAAACATCTCGCATCATTTGTCAAGTCGTAGCCGGAGCTCATCGTACTTTTCTCTTCTCTCTTCTCATCGCCATCATTCTTTGCCTTTGCCTCCTCATTCTTTGCCATTGCCTCCGCTCTAAGTTGTTGCTGGAGTTCTTCATATTTTCTTTGAACCTCGGTAATTTGCTCAACTGTGCTCGCTTGCATCTGAACTATCTGGTCTCTTAACCTCTGAACTTCAGCTTGAGCTTGACTCCCGGAAGGCATGTATTGCTGGGAGCCGGATCCAAAATATTGGGTCAGGGTAACACTAGATCCTTGAAATCGAACCCGACCGTACCTTTCAGGACCCAAAACTTCAGTGATAATTCTGTTATCAATGTTCTCAATATTTACAGAACTATCAGTCGAAGCAATCGCTTCGTACTCTGCCTTCTTCTCCTTTAGTTTCTCATAATAAATCAATCAAAGAGTTAGAAACGAAATATATAATAAAAAAGAATGCATCACAACTTAACATTATTTAAAACTACTAACGACAAATTAAACCATTATAATTAAACATTATAAATATTTATAATAAATCAAATTTTATTAAGTAAATATACCATAATTTCTCCAGCTTCGGATGTCATAGGAGATCCATCTTTCTTCCTATGCGTAATCTTAAAAAGCTGAAGCCGTCCAACTTTTTGACCTGACGAAACTTCCTACAATATAGTAGTAAAAATATTATTTAATAGTAGAAAGTCATTAATATTTGACAGAATTAATAAATTCATAATACCTCGGCCTTAGCTATAGAAGCAAAACTTCTTGACCCTGTCGTGTACGTGAATTTTTATTTTTGCCTGCTGCTTGTTCCAACTCGCTCACGGTCCTCCATACTGAAATTATTATTACGTATATAGTAAACACTATATATAAGAGTTTGGAAATATGTAATACCTCTCCTTTCTTTGAATTCCAGAATCTAACCGCATCTTCCCATTGGTACCTCAGCATTCCTGGCGGGACATTTCTCAATTTTTCCTCGAGGCTTATGTCTTTCTTAAAATATAGTTTTTTCAAAGTGCTTTTATGGTCTCTCCATTTTTTACCCAATGCCTTCTTGATATAGTCATCGGAGACCTCTAAAGAAAATATCTCCTAAAAAAACATAAGTTTAGAATGTAAATATAAATGAAAGTTAAACTGAAGTATTATAAATTACTTTAACATTTTGTTACCTTAACATTATTGAGAGCCTGATTTTTGTTGCTTTCAAGCATGTGATGTCATGATTCGTAGTTGATGGGCAACATATTGGCATTTCGTGCTTAATGCCCAAATAGCCTGCTAAAAGTCGAGCTTCAGATCCAACAGGCTGACCATGATTATTTCTACTTACTTTGACACGCTCGACAGGATTTAATTCGTATAAATCTTTAAGTAGCATACGTCCTCGACCTCTGCACGTCCCACCACTTTCAACTGAAAAACGATATATTATTATATTAAAATTGAAAAATAAATCAATAATACAAGTGAACACACCTGTAAAATAAACTTAACATTACTTTGAAATTCTGCAGGCTCGTCAAGTGTCTCCTGCACATTCGAAAATCCAACAACTGTCTGTTGTTCACTATTTGCTTCTTCTTCTGAATTTGGAGTATTTTGGACAATACTTAAATCTCGTAATCTTCTTCTACGCATTTTTCCTACAATACACATAAAATAGTTGAAATTTTAGTAACAAATTACAACAATAATAGTACATGTAAAATAGTTAAATTATATAACATGACCAAGATTAAAATTATAGTATTACATATAATTAAAAAATCGTAAAATCTTACTATATCATTATTTGTAAATATCTTCACCTACATCATGTTGAACCCATTGATGTTGTGTACTAGTACTAGGGATATTTTCATCTAAGTTTTGTTTTGGAAAAAGAAATGTTTCTGATCTTTCGACGATGTCATCTCTACTTCCATTACCCATGTCAAACAAGTCTCTAGGGGTGTTTCGGAGTACAACATACCAACCCTCATCAGTTGGATCTTTCGAATAAAAAACTTGTTTCACTTGAGAAGAAAATACATATGGCTCGTTCATCAATTGTTGTCTAGTGTGAATCAAGCGAGAGAAATTAACCATTGTAAAACCAAATTGATCTTTTTTTAATTCCGCGAGCAGTATTAACATCAGCCCAATCACACCGAAATAAGACAACTTTCCATCTGTCATAGTAATCCAACTCAATAATGTCGGTAAGAAGTCCGTAATACTCCACATTACCCTCAACTGGGTTACTGTCCCTAGCACTAGCATAATTGTAATTGAAGAATTAACAACAATTCCATAATTTTGAGTTCTTCTCATTCTCTCATGATATTTTGTATAAAATCTGTATCCATTGATGAGGAAGGCACTATATCTTTTTATTACTCTGTTCGGACCTTGCGAAAGCCATTTAACTTCGTCATTGACGTCCTTCCCACTCCAAACCTATTGAATCGAAAGTAAATTGAGAAATTATAAATCTATTATGTAAAAACATTCTTATTTGATTAACTAAATTTCGCGATTATATGTAACTTATTAACTTTAGTTACATACCGTTTGGCTTAACCATTCATGAAAAGATTCTGTGAATAACTTATTAATCTCTCGATGTTGTAATCTTCGAGAGCGTGCACGAGATCTCAAAATTTGTTTGTACTCACTATGTTAAAAACAAGTTTAATTGGTTAGAACATAAACAAATCAAAACGACGAATATGTGAGGAAAATTTAGAACTTACTTGCGTAATGGTTCAATTGAATCGTGGTGAAAAAGTACATATCGATGTGCTTGTATCCACGATATATCATCTAATCCTGCAATTTCAACTTTACCGATTGGTTCTCCATAACTTTGGAATAAATAAGTTTCAGCCAAGTTATGATCATTGAACCCAGCATTTCTACTTGGTCTATTTAATCGTGTTTCAACATCTTCTAAATATCTAGAACAGAAGGTCATGCACTCTTCTGCCAGGTAGCCTTCAGCAATTGGTCCTTCTGGATAACGCTTATTGCGACAATAAGACTTTAATTTGCTTAGGAACCTAAACACGATATACAATATTTATCAAAAGCTGTAACTAAATGTATAGAGGTGAATGAATGAATACTTGACAAATAAATTAGTACCTTTCTATAGGATACATCCATCGATAAAAAATCGGTCCACCAAATATTACTTTGTGAGGGAGATGGATTACCAAGTGCACCATAATAGTGAAGAAGGAAGGTGGAAAGATCTTCTCTAAATTGCATAAAGTCAAAGTAGCTTGATCCTGTACTTTCTCAAGTTCTTCAGCATCCAAAACTTTGCCACAAATAGCTTTCATTATATTGGATAGTTCAATTATACAGGACGTTACATTTTTTGACATACAGCATTGTAAAGCAACTGAGAGTAAATCTTGCATCAAGATGTGGTAATCATGTGATTTTAATGAATATAATCTTCGATCTTTAAGACTCACACATCGAGATATATTTGACGCATACGTATCTGGGACCTTTATATCCTTCAACACCATGCAGAACACTTCTTTCTCTTCCTTTGACATTGAAAAAATAGAATGCGACAATCGATATTTCCAATTCGGAAGTACTTGAGGATGAAGATCACGCCGAATTCTCATGCCAACTAAATCAAGTCGACTCTGAAGATTGTCTTTTGATTTTCCATCGACATTCAAAATTGTTCTAATTATGTTCTCGCAGACATTCTTCTCAATATGCATGACATCAAGATTGTGGCGTAAAATGTTGTGCTCCCAATAAGGCAACTAAAAAAAATACTTCTTTTTTCCACAAGTCTGCCTCATTAGGATCATCCTCTTCATCAAATTCATCATCAGATTCATCTCTCGATCTTCTCTTTGTTTGCATGTTAGGTGGTTAATTCATCTTCCCATAACTAAAATTGATATCTTTTAACATAAACAAGATTTCAGATCCAATGGTCTACTCAGGAGCTCCTTTGTACTTTTCAGTACTGTCAAATAGAGTCCTCTGAAATCTAAATTTATGATTTCCATCTAACCACCAATGATGGCCCATGTAAGAGAACTTCTTCCCATTATACAACCACTTCGAACAAGTTTGTACAGCACAATAAGGACAAGCATAACGTCCTTTAGTACTCCAACCCGATAAATTAGCATAAGCCAGAAAATCATTAATTATCCACAACAAAGCTGCACGTAAATTAAAGTTCTCTTTTCTCAATACATCATATGTCTCAACACCAGACTATAATTATTTTAACTCTTCAATAAATGGCTACAAATAGATGTCAATATCATTTCTGGGACCTTTCTCTCCAGGGATAATCATTGATAAAATGAATGAAGATTGCTTCATGCAAATCCATGGAGGCAAATTGTAAGGAACAAGCACTACAGGCCAAGTACTGTACGAAGTACTCATGATTTTAAAAGGATTAAAGCCGTCAGCTACTAGTCCAAGCCTTACATTCCGAGGATCGCTTGCAAAGCTTGGAAATTTATTGTCAAATGATTTCCAAGCTAAAGAATCCGCAGGATGTCTTAATAATCCATCATCAGTTCGTTGATCGTTATGCCACCTCATAAAATCAGCTGTCTTTGAAGACATGAAAAGCCTTTGAAGTCTTGGTATCAGGGGAAAATATCGCAAAACCTTAATTGGCTTTTTTCTTAACTGTGCCCCACCTTCATCCGCATTCACTTCTTATGTATTCCTATCCATCCAACAAGACTTACCGCAAACATGACAAGACTGTTGGTTTTTCTGATCACCCCAGTACAACATGCAGTCATTTAGGCAACTATGAATTTTATCGTACCCAAGGCCTAAATCTTTTATTAGTCTCTTCATATCTTGACAAGTTGGGGGATTTTTGCAAACAGAAACATCTCTCTCAGAAACTCTAGCAGCATTATAAAAAAGTTTCTGGTCCACCCTCCCAAACATTTTAAGTGAAATAGATGAATACAGAAGGACAATTTCGAATATTTTGATCCCTCGTAAAGTTCTTCGTTCATTTCATTAAGTAAATTGTAGAACTTAGCCGCTTCTTCATTTGGCTCCTCATCAAGTGCACTTGTTCCCATTTCGCCAAAAACATTTCCACTAATATTACAATCATCGGATGCAATAAAGTCAGGTGGAAACGATTGCTCACCATGACTATGCATATTAAATGCATCCCGCAACATACCTTCCATGTCATCTTGTTTAACATACTGATGGTAAGCAGTATCAGGATAAGTCAGATTAATCGTTGAAGAAGGTCCACTAGATGTACACTCTCCATGAAAAATCCATTTTTTATACCCCGAATAAAACCATCAACAATTAGATGTTCGTAGACAACTTCACGATAATGCCAATTGATGTTGCCACACTTCTTACACGGACAAAGAATCATATTCTCTTAGCTTGCATTTTGAAATGAAAAATTTAAAAAAGTTTGTACTCCATTTCGATACGCTTTGCTTACCCTTGACAAATTCATCTAGCTCCTATCCATTTCGTAGTTCTTGAAATCTAAAGTTTACAATAAATTACACGGATAAGTTGTTTATTTATAAGTATAATTAAGTTATGTAAGTTATGATATGATATATATTTATGTATTATGTAAGTTATGTAAATTATGTAAGTTGTTTATCTTATGTAAATTATGTAAGATATGATATATATTTATGTATTATGTAAGTTATGTAAATTATGTAAATTATGTAAGATATGATATATATTTATGTATTATGTAAGTTATGTAAATTATATAAATTATGCAATATATGATATATATTTATGTTGATGGGATTGTGATTGTGTTGATGGGAAAACACAAGGGAAGTGAAGATTTGGTTATTAGATTAAAAATAAAATAAAATAACATATTCAAAATAAAACTTTAAATACAATTTAATTTAATTAGGTAATTTAAAAATAAAATAAAATATTTAAAATAAGGTTGGAGAAAAAGTCGACCGTTATTGTTATTTTAATAGAAACGTAAGCTACGGAATTAAATCAAGATAAGGTCAGTACAATGTCATCTCAATCATCTAACGTATAATCATTAATTTCTAATTTTTTAATTAAAAAACAAAATTTAATCCAAATCCCACTACAATTTATGAATTTGGTTCTATTTTAGTCAACATTTTATTTACTTAGTGTATGGCTGTTATATTGTCTTTGATTTCTGAAGGACCAATATAATTTAATAAAAAAATGGCAAACTAGATGCCAGATTATAATAGAAAACATAAGGCAGTAAACTAGATGGCAAATGTAAAGTAAGTAAAATGATCCAAAATTTTTTACAAAAGGAAAATAAGCAATTAAATCTATACAAAATCGGAGCCCCAAAAGATTAATTTTTCTAAAATCATCATGATAAACTATTATTGATTATAATTTTGAACTAAAACGTACCTTAATAATTTCAACAACCTGAAAATTTACAGTCCACTTGCCTCCGTTAGCACAGATAGGGTCTTCCCACTTGGGCTCGATTTTATGTTTGAAACAACGGAAGTCCACTTCCACAGCCAATTTGCTTGGATGATGTATGTTATTGTAAAGCTGTAATCAGAAAAGTTCGAAAGTTAAATCCATAGCTGTCATTCACTTGAGAAACAAATAGAAACTAACAAAATAAATTATTATAAACAGCAATAGTTAACTTCATTGTAGTAAGTAGACTAAATTACAAAAAAATAAAATAAAAATTAGAGTACCAAACACAAAATTAACTATAGATTATTCAAGGATTTGGTACTACAAATTCATTATGAAGCCCTATTTTGAATAAACCATATCAATTCATTAATTGATCAATAGCTCCACCAAGATAATAGAATAGATTAATGATATATTGTGTCGACAACTTACCCTAATTAATAATTATCACACACTTAATCATATAAGGCCTGCATATAGATATTGAATTCACATTTGGACAGTGAATTTAACATATTTGCAGAAGCAATTAAATACGACAAAATATAAGTAACCAACCCTCTTTTGGACAACATTTACACTCCAATTAAACAAGTATTAACATTCGGTAATTATAGGAAACATGTCCTGCTTTGGACAACTTCAACCTTTCAATTAACCATGCATTCCAACAACTTTAATTTCAAAAAAAATAAAATCAGCCAACATTTATTCACCGACTTTTTAGAAAAAAGAACTCACAGTATGGCAGATAACAGAAAAGTGGATGGCAGAAAATAGAGTAGCAGTAGTGGGTTGCCGATGGAGATGCAGCAAAGGGCTGCCAACAGCGATGCAGAGGGCTACTGAAGGCGATGCAGAGGGCTGCCGAAATTTACTTGTAATCAACGAAAAAAATTGAAAAAGCAGCCATTAAAATTTATTATTATAATTTTCTAAATATAAAAATATACAATTTTAAAAATTCATATAAATAATATAACTTTATAATATATAAAGTATATATAAATATATAATAATCATAAAATTAATTATTTTTAATTAAACTTAATTTAAAGTTACCAATCTTTTTTTTTTAAAATTGAAGTTTTATTTAAAATCATAGCTTAAATCGCCTTACAAAAATAACATAACTTAATTTTCCTTTACTTGTAAGTATTTATGGACAGAATCACGATGTGAAAAGAATTTCAAGTCTCTTAAGTTGAAATCAGACAGGACAAAAACCAGTTGGATTGTAGATTTCATTAACTTTTATAAATAAAATATGGTTAAAGATGAGATTTTTAAGAGAAAAATATTTGGGAAACAATTCAAAATTGTCTTAAAACTGTAAACTCTTTCATCACTTATTCTCTGTTTCACTCCTCCATCATAGGCAAACTACACTGACATAAATAGGAAGCAAATTGGCTCTATATATACGGGTTTTAGGTTAATCAAATTTCCGAAAATAGGTGCTGGAATACATTATACATATACAATAAAAATAAATAAACTAAAATAGCAGTAAACACAAAAACATAGCACGACATAGTATTATCAATTTAAAATTTGATATAAATACATAATATTTTAAACACAAAAAAGGGTTGCCCAAATATTTTTACAACAATTTGGCCAAGGAAGAAACTAAAAAAAAAAGGTGGGTGGTGGTTCAACCGAATGAAGCAAGAAATGTCAACAAAAAAAATGGAACAATCCACTGACAAATTACACAACTGTCAACAAAAACTATTTCTTTATTACACATCATACCACTGTTTGCATCTTCTTTCCATAAGCAATTCTAAGACTAACAAAATAAAATGCAATCTAAATCATAAAATGAAATCAAAATTAATAACTTCGTAGCTTTTAAGAGTAAAATACCTCTACAAACCGAATTTCTAGCGGCGGTGGAGGAGAGAAGATGCGTCGGAAGAGAGAAGAGGTGAAGAGTTTTAGAAACCAAGGAGAGAAGATTGGATGTTGGGAAACTAGGGTAAAAAATTTGGGGAAGAAGAAGTTGGGGGAAATTGGGGGGAAATCAGGGAAATCCACTATGGCAGAGAGTAAAGCAAATTCGAGCCTTACAAAAATGACGTCGTTTAAGTTAAAAATGAGTAAAACTTTGCGGCGCTTTCAGCAAATGCCACTAATACAAGCCTTCTGCGGCGTTTTAGAAAACTGCCACTAATAAAAAGAATAAAAACGACAACGTTTTCCAACAATCTCCTAAAAGATATTTGTGGCGTTTCCTTCAAAAACGCCGGTAATTCCAACTTTTTGCGGTGTTTGAAACAAAGCGCCATTAATAACAAAACACAAAACGACGCCGTCTGCGGTCTCTTGACAGATATTTGTGGCGTTTTATAGTATGCGCCACTAAAAAAAATGTAAACGACGAAGTTTCTATTGACAAAACTTTGTGGCGTTTTTGGAAAAACGCCGATAATTCATACCTTTTGTGGCGTTTTTACTAAAAGCGCCACTAATAACAAAGTTTCAAACGACGGTGTTTTACTGTCCATGGATATTTGTGGCGTTTTTGTATAAAACGCAGGTAATTTTTAATATCATTTAGTCACTATATTTTTATAATATTATTAATTAATCAAAATACTTAATATTATTAACACTAATTAATCAAAACCCTAAACCTTAAACCATTAAACTATATCCCTATAACCTTAAACTTTAAACTATATCCCCTAAACCCTAAACTATATCACCTAACCATAAACCACAAAACAATAACCCTTAAGCCTTAACCATAAAATGTATGAATTAATCATAACCCTAAACTATATCCCCTGATCTTTAAACCATAAAATAATAACACTAATTAATCAATACTCTAAACCTTAAACCATTAAACTATATCCCCTACTAAAGTACCCTAAAGTTCCCTAAACTATATCCCCTAAACCCTAAACCATAAAACAATAACCCCTAAGCCTTAACCCCTAAACCATTAACTCATAACCCATAAACCCCTAACCCCTAACCCATAACCCTTAAACCATAAGCCATAAACATAATCCCTAAACCCATAATCCATAAACCTTTAAATAGTAAATCTTAAACCTTAAACCCTAAATTATACACCCTAAACCATAAAATGGCCAAATAATGTAGTGTTTTAGTTTTTTTAAGCTAAATTGATGTTTAATTAATTCGTTATATTTAGGTTTAACTTGGCCAATTTTAAATTGAGTTTTAAGCGGTCTAATTTCAAAATTATTTGGGTCTAGTCGAGATTGATTTAAATAAAATTTGCCCGTCTAATATAATTACCAAAATACTTTTATATCTAATATTAGTTTAAAATATATGATGATAAAATTCATATCATTATTTTCTCTAGCATAATGTTATAATTATAAAATGATTAATGATATCGTTAAAAATATAATAAAATTTTAAAAATATTTGTTGTATTTTAATTAAAATATAAAAAAATTTAAAATACATCATAACATATTTATAAGTTATTTGTTCTATTTTAAATATATATTAAAAATTTAAAATTTTGACATATTTGCGGCGTTTATAACCCAAAACGCCACTAACACGCGTATATAAAAACGCTAACGTTTTTGCTCAATCTTAAACATATTTGTGGCGTTTTAGAGAAAAAAGCCACTAATGACAGATATATTGCGGCGTTTGTTATAAAACGCCGCTAATGCTAGTATAGCTCAACTACAAAAAGTCGTCATTTTGCTCATCACATCTGCAGCATTTTTGATGAAGCGCCACTACTGCTAGACATATAGCGGCGTTTTCCTAAAAGCGCCGCTAATTCCACGGAAGCTTAATTTAAACGACGTCATTCACCTTAATATTTTAGCGGCGCTTTCCTAAAAACGCCGCTAATGCTTGATCTTTTGCGGCGTTTTTGCGGAAGCACCGCTAATGCCACGGAAGCTCAATGTAAATGACGTCGTTCGACTTAATCTTTTGGCGGCGCTTTCTTTAAAACGCCGCTAATGCTCGATCTATTGCGCCGTTTTGAGGGAGCGCCGCTAATGCTCAACTTTTAGTGGTGTTTTCTATTCAAACGCCGCTAAAAATGTCGCTAAAAACCTGTTTTGATGTAGTGATTCAATGTAGTTTTACTTTATGTAGTTAATGCAAAATAACATAATTAAAAAATAACTAATTAATATAATTAATTCTAATATTAATTAAGATATTTAGAATTTTATTCAAGTAATAACTCTATTTTAAAATTAGCATAATTTTTTACTAACAATTATTATTTAAGTTCTGTAATTATTATAACTTCTATTAAATGTATAATTATCAAAAGTTCCATCTTCTTTCAACTTTTTTAATTAATAATTTTAAATTAATTATTATAATTATTTTTAAATACAACTTTAATAATATGAAAAAAATAAATGATATTTTATTTTTCTAAAATCGTAGATAGATATTTATACATAAAATTTGTTTTGCTTATTAAACCACAATCTAGTTGAAGTTAAAAAGACTGTTCCAATGAAACTACAATTAAAACCCAAATCTCTCTCTCCACGTTCCCTTGCACTTAAATACGATCCGTACACGGATGCGCCGTTGTCGCTCCCGCCATCCCTACATTTTCCTTCTTTCCCTCTCCCGCTACTATTGTTATTGCTGACGCTTCCCAATCCGAATATCTTTTAGTGAACTTCTCCTCTTGGGCTACCAAATAATAATAATAATAATAATAATAATAATAATAATAATAATATATCCGAAACGTCTGAATTAATAATACTTAGCTGGCAATATATTACTTTAATTATTCCGAGTAATTTTCATCAGGTACATGAGTTGTGATAGCTCATGGAGTTTGCATTGAGCATGAAGTGCGGCGCAAAAGAATTTCTTCTGCATGTTGTCATATTTTCACGATCTTTAACCATCCACTTCCATATATAAGTATAAACAAGGCTGTGTCATTGTTCGTACACAACTCCTCCAAAGTCTCATTGTTGGGAAGACTTACAATTTTGGTGGGTTTCTTTCTTTTACACCTTTTGAGTTTACTAGTAGTATATAATTTGGTTGTTCCTGTAAACCTCACATCAAGGGTTTTATTTTTCTTTCTTTCAACCTTCTTTAGGGCAAAAAGGATTGAACCGGGAGGAAATAGTTCAGCTAAAACGATGAAAGAGGCCACTTTGCTGCAATTTTTACTTGGAATAATTGTTTGTTCTACTCTCTTCTTCTGCACCAATGCAGAAGATCCATATCTATTCTATACTTGGGAAGTCACATATGGAACTCGGGCACCTCTTGGTGTTCCCCAGCAGGTTTGTTTGTAATATTCTTTTCTTTTTATTATTTTCTGTTGAAGAACATTAATAATTAATGTTCATACTCAGATGTTTACTTTTACCTGAATTCTAAGCAGAAGATTTGTTTTTCGTTTAATATTTGCAGGTCATTCTTATTAATAATCAATTCCCTGGACCTCCAATTGAAGCTGTGACTAATAACAACATAGTTGTTAATGTCATCAATTATTTAGATGAACCCTTCCTCATTACCTGGTTTGTTGATCTCCAACCTTAACTTTCTTTTTTCTTCTTACTTATGCATTTGCTTTAATTTATAACTAGATTATATAAAAATGAAAATATGTCTTTATTATACTAGTATTTGATTTAGGGTTTATTTTGATTTTTAGTTAGTTTTTAACTAAGTTGATATCATACTTTAATTCAACATAATATAGATATGCATGGCAATAACCTGATTTGTTTTGGAAATTAGGCATGGAATTATGCAAAGGAGAACATCATGGCAAGATGGTGTGCTAGGAACCAATTGCCCAATCCCTCCCCACTCAAACTGGACATACAAATTCCAGGTGAAGGATCAAATTGGGACCTTCATGTACTATCCTTCAACTCTAATGCATAGAGTTTCGGGTGGCTTTGGGGCTTTCAACATTAACCAAAGATCTGTGATTTCAATCCCTTACCCAGCATTTGATGAGGATGTAACTTTGCTTGTTGGTGATTGGTACATCAAGGGCCACAAGGTATACCATTTCTTATTTCCTTAACTAGATCATCGTCAATGGCTCCTATCCAATCATTCTAATCAATTACAAGTTTTTTACACAGGCCTTACAGAAGCAGTTGGATTCAGGCTTGGATCTTCCTCTGCCAGATGGGCTCCTCATAAATGGTGGTAGTAACTTTACTTTGACTGGTCAGAAAGGGAAAACTTACAAATTTAGGGTTACAAATGTGGGAATATCAACATCAATTAACTTCAGGATCCAGGGTCATCCAATGACTCTTGTTGAAGTTGAAGGATGTCATACTCTGCAGGAGGTGTATGAATCCATCGATATTCATGCGGGTCAATCCATAGCTGTTTTGGTTACCTTACATGGGTCGGTTAAAGACTACTTCATTGTGGCTTCGACCCGTTTCACCAAGCCTATCCTCACCACTACCGGTATTCTTCGCTATCAGGGTTCCCAAACTCCGCCCTCTTTGCCATTGCCTGTTGCCCCAACTTATCACGTTCACTGGTCCATGAAACATGCCAGGACTATCAGGTGCTGCTCCATTTTTTTTTTTTTTGCTCTTTAAATATACAAATGAATGCTATCATGTACCATAATCCTAACCCTTCTTTTTCCTTCATTTTTATGTTTTAGGATGAACTTGACAGCAAATGCAGCTAGGCCTAATCCTCAGGGATCATTCCACTATGGGGCAATAAAGGTTGTGAGGACAATTTTATTGGCTAATGAAAAAGTCGAGATAAATGACAAATTGCGGTATGCTGTTAACGGGGTATCCTATGTGGATCCAGCCACTCCATTGAAGCTTGCAGACTGGTTTAATATCCCTGGTGTCTTCGTCTTGAACGGGACCAAGGATGCTCCTCCTTCAGGGCCTCCAACCTTGGGTGCCTCGGCCTTTGGACTCACCCTCCATGACTTTGTTGAGATTGTCTTCCAGAACACTGAAAAAACCATCCAGTCTTGGCATCTTGACGGTTATAACTTCTTTGTTGCCGGGTATGTTTCCATACCCCCCTGGATTTTTATCTACACACACATGTATATATAGTAGTTTAACAATTAACATGATTCTTTAAAATTTCAGATATGGCGGTGGCAACTGGACAACCGACGTAAGAAGACGAAAAAGGTACAACCTGGTTGATGCAGTATCTAGGAACACTGTTCAGGTAACCCTCTTGGAGATTGATTCGGGTTTCCCATGTTTCAAAAATAGGACATATAAATAATTAAAATTAGTAAAATCTTGGCAGGTTTATCCTAAAAGCTGGACTTCAATTTTGGTCTCATTTGACAACAAAGGAATGTGGAACTTGAGGTCGCAAACCTGGTCAAAGCGGTACTTAGGCCAAGAAGTCTATCTTAGAGTCTGGAACGACGAGAAAAGCTTGTATACTGAAACTGATATTCCTCCAAATGCACTATTTTGTGGCAAGGCCGTTCAGTCTTAGAACACCATTAATGTCGTCTTGATGTAATCTACATCAGCTAATTTTTTTTCTGATTTTTTTTCTTTTTTTAGGAGGGTGGGACTGTTTAGGAAGGGAAATAAGACTTAAAAATATAGTAAGTTTATTGAGGCTAGATTTTTTTAAAAATTTATATTAAATCACAATAATGAGTTTCTTTTATCTATCATGTATAAAATAATGTGGTGCGTTGCATTAATCCTTGAATGTTTCGATTTCCTATAAAATTCGAAAATCGAGTTTCATTCGGTCAATAGCCAGCTCCCTGCTTGATATATAACGTGTTGCGTGAACATGCACCCATGTTTGAGAATAAATTTTCGATCGATTTACATCTTATTTTATTTTATTTTTGGTGAGGTTTTTGAGATGAATGCTAAGGTAGATTTTTTAAAATATTGGGTAAATTTCCTGGTTGCTCACTTAATTTTTAGGATGTTTTTATTTTGATCACTTAGAATGAAATCCTTACAATTTGGTCACTCAATTTTTACGGTGTTTTCATTTTAGTCACCTAAGTGTTAAATCTTTAATGACTATTAACTATACATACCATATCATGTTTACCCTTTCATTTTGCTCACCAAAAAAAATATTATTTTTAAGTGCTCATTGGGGTTAAAAAATTAAGGATTAAAGTGAAAAAGTTGTAGAAACTAAAATAACACACAAAAATTTCAAATTATACTTGTTTTCCAAAATTCTAAATTTCTTTTTTTTTTTAATATTGAAATTTTAAATTTCAAAAAATAAAAATAAATTAAATAAATTGTTGAAAATTTATTATCTATTGATACTGTCAATCGATTTGTTACTATAAT
This sequence comes from Gossypium longicalyx, assembly GCA_025698465.1. Classification (NCBI taxonomy): domain Eukaryota; kingdom Viridiplantae; phylum Streptophyta; class Magnoliopsida; order Malvales; family Malvaceae; genus Gossypium; species Gossypium longicalyx. Next base: position 26,440,611 of record CM047005.1, on the reverse strand, counting down.
ATTAAAATTAATTAATCTAACCATTTTTTAAATTTTATTTTATGTTTCTAGATCATCCTTAATGAAGTTAACTCAAATAACTCATATTTAATAATTGTCTACGAAATTTAAAATTTTTTAATTATATAATCTTGAATCTTTCATGCTAAGCTAGAAGTGAAGGGAAAAAAAATACTTGCAATTAATTAAATTAATTACTTATTCTTCGTTTGGGTAGAGAAGTGATGAAAAAAAATATGAGCTTTATTTGGAATGGAAGATAAAATTATTTAATTTAATTAATTGAAATAAATTTTCTTTATTTTAGCTTAGCATGAAAATTTCAAGATCATATAATTAAAAGAAATTTGGGTTTCATAAAGAACTATTAAAAACAATAATTTTCATTGATAATTTCTTGAAATAATTTCAAAACATTAAAATAATTTAAATAAATTGTTGAAAATATTTTATTTATTAAAATGTCAACCGATTTGCTATTATAATTTTGAATGTTAATATTTAAAAATTTATATTTCAAAATTCAAATTTACGATTTTTGACAAAGGGATAAACAAGTACAATTTGATAATTTTTTTGTATGATTTTAGTTTCTATCATTTTTTCACTTTAATCATTGATTCTTTTTTACCCCAATCAATACTTAAAAAATATATATTTTTAGGTGACCAAAATGAAAGCGACCTAGAAGTTGGGTGACCAAAATAAAAGTAAAAACATGATATGATATGTACCGTTAACCACAGTTAGAGATTTAACGCTTGGGTAACTAAAATGAAAGCATCCTAAAAGTTGGATAACCAAAATGAAAATGCCTTAAAAGATGGGCGACCAACTAGATAATTTACCCGAAAATATTTTATATCTTGATTTTCAAAAAATAAATTTTAATTTTAAAAAATTGAAAAACTCTTTTAATAAATAAAAATAAATTTACACCAAAACACATTTAGTAACTATTTTTCTATAACCGAAATATAGGAAATAAAATAAAAATTACATTTATATAGATTCGAATCAGGTACCAGAATTAACATTTGAAACATTGTTTAAAAATAACATTTTTTTAATTTTGAACTTGTACCAATTCATTAAAAAAAAAACTTTTTTCAATCATTTTTACTTTTACAAACATTTTTAGTGAAAACAAAAACAATTTTTATTATTTTTTAATTTCAAATAATTTTTTTTATTTTCTAAAAATCATTTTTAGAATTTTCAATCAAATATATTTTCTTCAATATTTTCCATTTTCCAGGAAAACAAAAATAAGAATGACGTATATATGTTGAAGGAAATCAAAGAAAGCCTTATTTTCTTTATCAAGAACAATAAACAATAATAATACATAGAGGTGATACATATTACAAACAACAAATAAAATACTATAAATTGTTGCACCAATACCATTATCTACAAAAAGCCCAATAGAAGAGAAAGATTAACAATAATTGAAAAGTTTAGAAATTGTAAAGATTCAACCCATTTCATCAAAATAAGGATAGTAGTAATATAATCTGACGGGAAAGCTTTAAGGAAAACCTAGTTCTGACTCAGGAAGAGTGGGAGAAGGAAGGTAGTTTCATACAAGGATGACACCCTGATGGCAGGGGATGAAGCTGCAGCAAAAGCTATGGAAACAGAAATTAATAGTAAAAGCTAGAACCAATGTCTTTTAACATTAGTGAATATTTAATCTTTATCTGTTCCACATATATATATATATATAATTTGTTATTAAGGACTATATTAATATCATATAAACATTCTCATCCTTACAAACATATCAGCATCCTTTCCAAATCAAATCTTATATTTTTTTTTAACCTACTGCATGATATTAGTAATTTTGTAATTTAATGATTCTTCAGATTTACATCTTAATTCGAAAATATTGAAAATATTTTCTAATAACAACATGACTTCTGATCACAATAGTCATATTTTCTGTCAAAATTAAAAAGAGGTAAAAGAAATTGGTTGAATAAAATAATTGAATTAAAAATAGTTAAACGTTGAAAATGTTAATAATTTATTGGATAGGATATAATTAATGTTCTATGAAAATATAAGTAAAAATTGAATATTTCAAAATTTTGATTTAAATTAAACATTAAATTGATAGAAATAAACAAAATATTTATTAAATATGAAATAATTATATTTTTCTTAATTCTTAGTACAACAATTATTTAGTAATTTAATCAATAAAGTAGTAAACTATCACTCGAAATAAAAGTATTCCTTTACTTTTATTTGTGAAATATATAAAATTTTAATATCGTAATATTATTATTGTTTGCAAAAATATTATTGAAGACATTTCATTTTAGAATAATGTTTTCTAAATTATAAATATTTATATTTTTATGTATAAATTACAAAATGTAAAACATAATGATTATTTATTTAAAATGCTAATAATAAATAACTCAATTGCTAATAAATCACCTATGGTGGTTATTTGTTTAAAATTCTAATCAAGTAATTATTAAGCCTGTAAAACCTATATATTTATAATTTAATATGCCACTTGTCATCCAATAAAGGATATCAACAAAGCTTCCATTCCATATTTGTCTAAAACCTTGTTATAAATTATATATATAAATATATGATGGGTTAATTTTTTTTTGTTGAAAAAAAAACTTAAACTAAACTTACAATATCAAAAACACCATTAGTTTTATCACTATCAATGTCTTTTAATAATTTCATACGAGCTGTTATCAACACATTTAGTTCCATTATATCAGTAGAGACCATCTTGGCAAGATGTGTTTAACCACCCAAAACTCTTTATGTTATAGCAGTTTTTGGATCCGCCTAACCAGTGCAAAGATTGAACAAGCTGAATAGTCCTTTTTTATTGTTTGGACCACCTCGAGATTATTTGTATGGATAAAAATTCTTTTCAAATCCCGTTCTTTTAATAGGATAAGACCATCCAAAATACCCCATAAATCGACATCAAAGACAAAGCATTTTCCTAAGAAGTGATTAAACCTAGTAATCCATTTCCCAATGTAATTTCTCATCACTCCCTTAGTGGACCATTATCTAAAAATGAAAACAATTAGTTACTGATAAATTAGACTCGACCAAGTGGCTCATAATACAACAAAATATCGATGGTTGATTAATTAATACTATGGAAAACAAACACTTCAATGCAAATATGATTAGAATTACTTTGTTTTAGTAAATCATTATTATCTGGAAATTCTTTAACAAACCAAATTTCACCAACCACTCAAATTTGGTGGTTGAAAATTAATCAAACAAAATCATTGGCTAAGTATATAGAAAATGTTCACATCCCAAAAAATAAGGTTATTAGAATCAAATTATTTAATAGAGGGTTTAGGTTGAAACTTCAATTTCGACAAAACTAGCTAGTTTTTAGTAGTGAGAAATGAGAGGCTTGATTTCTATTTTCTTTGCTGTTTGGTGAGGCTGTTTTTAATGGGTTTGGAATGTTTTTGTTGTGTGTGCAAAGTGCTAGATCAATCGAGAGCCATTACGAGCAAGTCTAAATGTAATGAAAAGCTTGTTTGAGCTTTCAGCTAGTAAGCAGAAGTGTGATTGGTGAGTGTCCAGAGTCGTTGCTGGTATACACCATATGTAGTTTAATCGGGAGCTTAGGGTTAGCCTAAACCCCTATCCTAAGTTTCAAGAGTAAGTCTTTCTTATACTTGTTGCTTTTGTTAAAAAGTCATTACTTGTTGCTTTTGTTAAAAAGTCATTCCTAAGTAAGTTGGGTTGTGTTATGTGATGCTATTGCAACAGGTAATATATGAAAAAATATGAATGTAATATGTAATATATTGTTTTTAACATGCACATATGAGATTTGATAGATGATAGCTCAATGAGAATTATTGTGGCACTTAAAGTGCAACTAAATGTGAATCTAATGAGCATGCATTGTGTATGATATTGTGATGTGAATTGATGAATATGAACAGAGGTTATGTGCATTAAAACAATAATTAAATATGTGTAATTGTGGATATTTTAACCTTTTGATCTATTAAAACCATTAAATATAATTGGCATGCCATAGGATTGTGAGTACTCACCTTTGTGTTTTGTGATTTGGGTGTTGGGGCCTCGGGACAAGTTGGGGTGATAAGGGAATGCCAAGCTAAGCTCCATTCACCGGGACATGCTAGGGTGTTGGAGAGTTTTTAGCTTAATTCTACACTCTTGGGACATGTTAGACTTTTTGAGTTAGTGTGATGGAGATCCGTTTATCCAAAGTGTAGTGATAGAGTACACTTTTATGTTTCATAATCTCAGGCTGCCAAATTATCATTACTTGAATTATATATATATGAGATATGTTGTGTGTAAATGCATGTGAGAGCATATGCTAGACTTGTGAGATCATGAAACATGAATACATTATTTTTTACTTGATAAATATATGGTTGTGAATGTGCCTTAGTATGCTCTTGCTTAACTTATGCTGTTGTGTATGCTTTACGTTAATGCCGAGCATTCATTGAACTTGAAAAGCTCACACTATTTCCCTAATATTCGTAAGCTAGTAGTGTATTCAAAGAGTTCGGAGTGGGTAGGCGTCGATCCATCCAAGGCTTAACTTTTGAGTAGGTGGTTTTATGATTTTTGGACACTTTGAATAAAGGCAATGTGGGTTATAGTTATTATGTAACAACCCGCCCGACAAAGTCTATGTATCTGGTTACTGTTTGGTGTGTTATTGGTAAAATATGGATCTATATGAGTAAGTAAAGTGTTTGTTTTAAATAAGTATAAGATTTGTGTGAAGCGCCATTTGGCGAACTCTTTGTTTTGGCATGTTTTGTGGTTTGGCGGACTCTTTTGTAAGTATCCTCCCAAGTTAGATGTTTTGGGTGAACTCAATAAGTTTGCAGTTATTTAGATTTGTTTATTATTCGAGTATGGTAATTTGGTTAGTTAAGTTGAGACTTAGTTAGAGTGGAACTAGACTACTATAGATGATAAGACTTAAATTAATTTAAGAGCACTTAATCAGGAGAATCAAGAGAGATAGTGGAATTATCTAATTTTTCACTAATCCTTGTCTCCGAGCTTAAGTATATAAGGATAGTGACGGTCTCTCTGGACACCTTTATGTTTTCTTTTTCTTGCTTGATTTTCTCTGAAAGCTTTTTGAAAACTTAAGTTCATAAAACCTCTTTGAAGTAAGGTTCACAGTATTCAGATAACTTATGCATTAGTACCAGCTTACTGGTAATTAATGATGAACCTTAGGTTATTCTTTAAGTCATTTATGTATTCTTCATTCTGCATGCATAAGTGTTAGAATGATGTGTAAGGAAAAAAAGTTCCTGATTCTGATTTAAGTGTTATTAATTCTTGCATACATGATCAAATTTGATATACTAGTAATCTGGTATGTTTAGTTACTTTATTTTATTTTAGCTCAAGAAGATAACATAGGTTTAAGTGATAAGGGCAAATGACTTGCTTTATAGACTTGTATTAGAGTTTCTGGTGAGCTCCTTCTTATTTCCATGTGCTATAGTTTTTTTTTATTTTATATTTTGTGTAAGGTAAGTATTCTTCCTCTGTAAAGGATGAAAAGTGTGTAAATGGATAATGAATGAAATATGTTTGTATGGATAATGGATATCCATGGTTATCAGTTTAAGTATAGTCTATTTATAAAATGAAGTAAACACCATTCTTCATGCTTAAGTCACTACCATCTACTTCTAATATTTATGATACAAAATGATTTGATATGTGATGTTGAGGATGTGGAGGTATGTTTGTGTGCCTCCGGTAGGGTAGATATATTACAAATCAGATTGAGAGATCATGATAAAACATGCTATTCTCAATGAAAATGATATGAGGATTTAAGGGGGAGAATGATGTGAGTAATTATGAATGATATGCTATTGATTCTGTATTCTGGGTATGTGGCTAGAATGAAGATGGATTTGTCTGAGTTATGTTAAGTTGGTGTACAATATATGCCTAAATGATAAGTAAGTTAGTGTTGTGAGTCTGTCTGTGTTTTATATACACCAGTGGGCATACTCTATGTAATTCGTGTATGATTTTAAAAGGGGTTTAGTAAATGTACTAAGTAATGTAGTAAATGTACTAAGTAATGTATTTTATAATTTTTCTTTGGAACTTACTAAGTTCAAACAAACTTACTCTATTAATCTCTTTTCCTTCTCTAGATTGCTGATAGAAGGAAGATTTTGTTCAAGGACTACGCCAGAGTATTGGCACGATTGTGAGTTGATTGCTTTATGTTTGTATTATGCATTTCTTATGAGGGTAGCGCATAGCTGTATTTTTAAAAGGAATTATACAAAGAACTTTTTGTTAAAACTCTACTTTGATGAGATTTTTATGAAGTACTAATATTTGGTTTAAGTTAATATAATTTGTTTACAAAGTTACCATATTTGAACTTATAAGCCATATGACTTGTATATCATTTTTAAACTAATGATATATGTTTCACCTTAGTAAAATAACAACTAAAATATGTTATATATATAACTTTATAAGAATTATTCAAAGCTTTCACTAAAATGTTTTAAAGTTAGTTTGCTTTCATGTAGTGACACACCATACTCAAATTCTATTATAGGGTTGGCGTGTTACAAGTTTGGTATTAGAGCCAAGGTTGAGCTGATTCTCGTAAAATCTAAAGGTTATGTCACGCCCCATCATGGATTGTAACAACTCGATTTAGGGCCTAGTTAGAAAACTGGTCTGGGGACCACAAATTTGAAGTTTGAAAATTTATTTTATTACAATTGTGAGGTTATAACATGATTATATTAGTGTATAAAAAATTTAGTGAGTTAATTTTATGGTTTGTGAGCCCGATTGCGAAAAAGGACTAAATCACATAAAAGACAAAAGTTACATTTTAGTACCCAAATGTGTTAAATAGCTAGAGAACTAAAATTGAGGGCTTTTAAAGGGAAATTAGACCATTTTATAAGAGCATAGTCGGCCATAGGTTCAAGAGGAGACAAATTTTAGAATTTGGTAGGAGGTGACTTATTTTGACTAAAATAGAAATAGATGAAAGAAGGATGATATCATCCCTTTCCATCTTCTTCATCCACCGAAATTTTCAGCAAAGAAGGGGGTTTTGAAAGCTTCAAAAATTTCAACAACTTAAAGCCTCTCAAGTAAGTTATTTTAAAAGTTTCTCTTAATGATTTTTACATTTTTGAGGCCCTTGAAGCATAGGCTTTCTAATGAGAGGACTACCTTGCAAAATGGTGATAAGTATAGGGTTTCACCATGTAAATTTTCATGTCATTTTCTAAAATTTTATGGAAGAATTTGAGTCTTAGAAGAGTTCTAAACAACTTTTGTGAAGAGTGTTAACATGAAAACACCTAAAGGGACTATTTTGCATAAGTTGCAAAGTAGGTGATAAATGTGTGAAATAGTGGGAATTTGGAGTTGCTATAAGAGTCAAAGAGGTTCGGCTAGCCTTAAGAAATAAATAAATTCGATAAAAATCGAATTTCAAGCATAGGGGCAAAATGGTCATTTTGCCAAGGTTTAGGGGCAAAATGGTCATTTTACCAAAGAAGTGAATTTATGAATTCCTAATTGTATTTAGTGATTAAATAAGGGTATTTTGTTGTTATAGATCAAGTTTTTCCAAATTCGAGCCTAGACTAGAGGAAAGCCAAGCAAATCGACTAAATCGACTAGTCGGGTATATTTTGTAAATCGAGGTAAGTTGTATGTAAATAATATAACTACATTGCTAATACATGTATTCAAATTTTCATTGAATTGATAAAGCATGAATTGCTAGATTGTAAATTGAGAATGCATAATAATAATTGATATAGTAGAAAGATCCCATTGGAACCCTAAGAACAAACCGGATATTCGTGCCTTAACATTCAGATTTCTTGTGTGCCAGTGTAAGACATGTTTGGGATATGCATCGGCCACATTATGAGATCCAGTGTAAGACCATGTCTGGGACATGGCATCGGCATTGAGACGAGTGCTAGTGTAAGACATGTTTGGGACATGCATCGGCCTCGATGATGATAGCCAGTGTAAGACATGTTTGGGACATGCATTGGCTAAGAGTTGTGCTAGTGTAAGACGTGTCTGGGACATGCATCAGCACGTATATATGAGAGCTAGAGTAAGACCATGTCCAGGACATGGCATCGGCCTCGAAGATGATAGCTAGTGTAAGACCATGTCTGGGACATGGCATCGGCAACTTATCACATGTTGGAAGCTTATAGAATATCCGGTAGTATTTTGAAAGGTTTAACTTTAAAGGTTACGAAAGTGATTTAATAAAGAAAGTATAATAATGTTGTCAGTGGTACAGGTACCTATTTGGTATGCATGAGTAATGAGCTCAAATTAGAAAATGTGACATGAGTAGACGGTAATGAGTAACTCAAGTTTATGCTTACCTTTGAGCTATGAGCATGATGACTAATGGTTAAATTGCTGTTGTATATTTGTTTATATGCAACTTACTAAGCTTTATGCTTACTCTTTTTCCTTTCCTCTTTCTTTTAGTGCCGCTTAATTAACTCAAGGATCCATTGAAGTTAGAGATATCGATCACACTATCAGCCGTAATACTCGGTATAGTTGGATTTATATTTTTTATTATGGCATGTATAGGGCTAGATCTTATTATTTTGTGTTTTTAAGAGTCGGCCAAATGTGTTGGCTTGAAATAGTTTCCACATTTTACATTAAGCCTTGAATGAGGGTAACATTTATTTTGAGTCTATAATAGATGCATCTTCATGGTTGAATGAATGTCTATCATGTTTGATTTGGTATTGGTTGGTGTTGGCTTGAAAATAGGCATGGTAGGGTGGCGATGAGGCTTGGTAAATAGCCTCATATTGTCCGCACAGGTAAACACATGGGCGTATGTCTAGGCCGTGTGTGACACACGGACAACCCCATAGGCGTGTGAGAAGGCCGTATGTCCCCTGCACCAAAAAATTTCAAGTCAGAATGCATAGTATTTATCACACGGACAGAGACACGGCCGTGTGTCTTAGCCGTGAATGCATAGTATTTATCACACGGGCAGAGACACGACCGTGTGTCTTAGCCGTGTGGAGGGGCATAGCCTAGTACACGAGCGTGTGCCATGGCCATGTAATATTGACGTCAAAAATAAAATACCCAGGTTTTTGCACACGGGCTGCGCCACAGGCGTGTCGTGGCCATGTGAAAGGACATAGGCAAAAGACACTGGCGTGTGTCCAGGCTGTGTGAAGTCTGCACTTGTTGCATGAAAAATTTTGGAATTTAATTGGCCATACGAGTATGGGACACGGGCATGTGGAGCCTTAAAGTATGATTTTTCTGAGTTTTTCTCGAGCCCTTGGTTCGGTCTCGAACCACTTTGAATGTATGTTTTGGGTCCCGTAAGCTCTATTAAAGGACAAATTTGACTATGAAATGAAAAGTTTTAAATTGATCAAAATTTTATGGCCCGATTTTTCTAAGATTGGTTGAGTTTAAGTTCGGTAGCACCTCAAACCCTATTTTGGCGTCGAATACAGGCGAAAGGTGTTACATGGGTGACACGCCTCTAGCTTAGTCCTTATTGTTTGAACTAAATTGAATTTTCATGTTGTGATATAAGAAAGTTGTCAGATAGATCAAGGGAAGCTATTGGGAAGAGATAGAAAGCCATATGCCTCATGTTACTCAAGAGTAGAACCTTGCAAATAGTATAGGCACTACTAGAAATTCTTTCAGAAATGTCTTTTTCACAATGATGGCACATATGTTTGATAAGTTTATGGGAATACTCAACTTCCCCAGCCACAATAGCCTCGGCAACCTCAGCATGAAGTGGTTCGTCTAGCATAACTTGCCCTACAAGTACCTACCGTGACTCTATCTAGAGTTGACCCTATGAAAGAAATTCATAAAATAGGTGCTAAGGAGTTTCTTAGGGATAAAAATGATTATCCCATTGTGGCTGAGAAGTGGTTATCTCGTGTATGCAGAGTGATAAAAGAATTGAAGTGCACACCATAAGACAGTTTCTTATGTGCCATGTTTTTGCCAGAAGGAGAAGCTTACCAGTGGTGGGAAACACTGATTAGTGTAACTCTTGAAAAGCTAATTGATTTATACTTCTTTTTGAAAAGTTTAAAGAAAGGTATGTAAACTAGATGCATGTTGAGCAAATGAAGAAAGAATTTTTGTATTTGAGATAAGGAAGAATGCCTGTGACGGAATATGAGCGAGAATTTGTCAGATTTAATCATTATGCTAAAACATGTTTTGAACATAAAAAGAAATGTGATGAGTTTAAGTAAGGGCTAAGAAATGAAATTCATGCATTAGTAGCAACTTCAGAATGTAAAAGTTTAGCAGCCATGATAACCAATGCTCATAAGATAGAAACTATTATTAGAGATAGGAGCGAAAATTTTGAAAGAGAAAAGATTTAATAGACTAACTACCAATGCTCATAACGTAAAATTTTGAATGACTAGTTCTCCACCTCCAGCAAGTTTTAAGAAGCCTAGAGATCAAACTTTTTCAATTTTAAGAAGAGATTTACAGTCCACAAGTTTCAAGCGTCAAGGATTTAATAGACTAACTGTTTCAATGGAAAGTTCTGGTGTGTCTAGAGTGGTAAGAAGTGTTAAATGTGAACACTTTGGCAGAAACCATGGAGGGGAATGCTGAAGATGTTCAAGAGCAAGTTTTGGATATGGATCTAGGGATCATATGGTTAAAGATTGTCCTTCCAAGATAGAAGTGAGCATAGAGTAGTCTGTTTGAAGACCTAAGAAGTTTTAACAAGAGACCAGGTCCAGAATGACAACAAAATTTGGTTTAGTACAGAGAGCACCAAGGAAAAAAATTAGTAAGCCAAGTTCTGGAGTGTCAAACCAACCATATGTAAGGAAAATAGAAGATGCTAATATGCCAAAAGTTATAATGAGTAAATTTTCTTTTATCAAAAATAGTATTTATGCTTTGATAGATCCAGGATTCACTCATTCATATATCTATACTAAAGTTGTAAAGGGTCTAAGTCTTGATATGGCATATTCTAAATTAAATGTGTTAGTAACTAATCCACTAGGTTAGAGTTTTGTAGTGAATAAGATGATAAATAATTACTCGTTGGTGTTTGATAAGCACACAGTTTTGGCATACTTTTTGTTACTGAGTTTCCATGAATTTGATGTTATTTTGTGATTGGATTGGTTGACTCGACATAATGCTATGGTTGATTGTCATACTAGAGGTGTATGTCTAATAACCATTAAGGGTAAGGAAGTATTGATGCCCGTCGTACAGGCTAGTTTGGCGAATAGAATAATTTCTACTGTATCTACCAGAAAGTTTATTATTAAGGGCGCAAATGCTAATTTGGCATACATAATGGATTTATCAAAGTCAAGAATGAAAGTTAGTCAAGTTCAGGTTGCAAGGGAATTTCCAGATGTGTTTCCAAGAGAGCTTCTAAAGATGCCACCTGAACTGTTGTAATTTCGTGTAGTAGATTAAACTAGTTTGCACATTTGAACAGCTTGAATACAAGCATTTTTATTATGTTTTAATCAAGTTTTCTTATTTTTGTTTACATTGAATAAAAAGTGTAATTTGAGACTTTTATTGACCTTAGGGGCCAAATGAGTCCTAAATGTGAGTTAACATACTCTATGAGTGTACAGAAGATCATTAGAAGTTGTACCAACTTAATACTGGCCATTGAGTTGCAACACGGGGAGTTTGATATTGTTATATAGGGAGTAGAGAGCAAGAATTCTAAATACTGCCTTCAGTGTCGCGACACCACCAAGGGATGTCGCGACATACCCCTAAAGCTACACTGAGTATGTAATACCCCAGAATTTAGGGTTAAAAGTTTTGAGGTTATGGTTAGGGTCATTGAATAGGTCGAGCACTTGAGTAGCTTTTCGCATTTTAATGTCAGAATGAGTTTGCTGGTTCAGCGGTGGTGAGTGTGATAGTTTACCTTTGGGTTCCGGGTTCGAGTCCTAATGTGTGTTTTGAAGAATTAATTTATTCTAGTTTTGCTTTTTAATTTTTTAAAGATTTACTTTTAAAATTTGAAAGAGGAGTCTTTTTTTAGTTTCACGTTCTTCTTCATTCTTTTTTTCTTCCCCCATTGCTCCTCCTTTTCTGTTCTTTCCAATTTCAATTTCATTTGTTTCTTGCTTCTTTGTTTTACACAATTGTTATTTATCATTCCGTCAAAAGAGATTGCTCTTGTGTGTTTCATGTAATCGGATGTGAGTCAGAGTAGTCTTGTGGAGGTGAAGCAGTTAATCCTTGTTGTTTGCAATTTCGATTTAAGGTATGTCTCCAAAACTGTTGATTTTAAGTGTTGAGTTATTGATGGATTGCATGATATTCTGCATATTTCGGCATATTTTTGGGTTACCAAAAGATGGGGATCATTTTGATGTCAAAAATATGAATTTTAGACTATTTCAGTATGGTTTTGTGACCACACGAGTGGCCACACAGGCGTGTGCCGCATACGGGTTGTCCACATGGCCATGTGCAATTGGAAATTTAGGGTTTTTGATGGTTTTTATTCTACACGGCCTGGCCACACGAGCGTGTGTACCCACACAGGCTTGTGAGATCTCTACACGGCAGTGTCTCCTCTACTTTTCATTTTTGTCATTTTTGGACAGTGAATTACACGGGCTACTCACACGGCTGGGGCACACGACCATGTGTCCGTATTTTGCAGAACTTTTGTTTTGAGTCATAAACTATCTGTTTTATGTTTCTATGTAATCCGACTCTTGGTCAAGCCTTGGTAAGTGTGTTTGGGACTTGATTTAGTTTGGTTCGTGTATATATGTGCATTTATGAGCTTTAATTTTATTGCTCGTTTATGTGATGAATAAGTATGAGTTTATTATTGTTGTCGTAACTGAATATTAGAATACAAGTGTAATCGAATTTGAATCTGTTCACCTGGAAATGCTAATGTCTGTTTCTGTATGTTGTCTTCGTAATGTGTGCATTGTTGCATAGCATGAAATTTTTGGGATTTGGTTATGAAAAGAAGGAAGACAAACTTAGCAGTTTTCACTACGATACTTTTGTATAGTGATTTACTGCACTATCCAATATGTATATCATCTCAGCTGTATACAGTTACTCAAGTGGCATAGTTCCACGTTGTGGTGTGTAGGATGGATGAACCTATGATGGTTCTATGTGGTGTGCATGGTGGACGGGCCTACAATAGCCTTTATGTGGTGTGTTGGATGGACGAAGTGGTGTTTGGTTGGTGGGGTGGGATTTTGATTGTGCATCCATTTGCATTTGAATATACGTCTGTTTGTTAGAATATTTTGTCTGTTTGTGTGAACTTTTTGTTATTGACAATATAGTTAATGTCATGTAATATGTTCTGATTATTGCGTATGTTTGGAACATCATTTCTGTGGTTCGATATTGTATTTGACATACTGATTGAGACTTTCATAAGTGATATTTCTATACATATGCTTGTTTGAAGTATTTATTGTATCACTCCGTCTTTTGCCATCTGTTCATGTTTCAGACTCACATTGAGCTCGAGTAGCTCATCTCTGTAGTCTTTTTCCTTTCAGGTACATTTTGTGTTTTGGAGCTGGACTCAACATATCGGAGGTCTCAGAAAGATATGGTTTGATTCGGTTTAAGTAAAATCTCATAAGTTTTATACGGTTAATTTTAAGTCGGTTTGTAAAATGATTATATAAACTGTGGTTCAAGTTTTTAAGCTGGACTTTCGTAAGGTGTTATTTGGACTGAACTTTAGAAACTGTGGATTTTATTTTTGAATGTTTGACGTTGATTTAATATTGTTTCAATCATAATGAACAAAAAGGGTTTCTTGGTTTGAATTAAATTTTTTGTTTTTTGCCACTTTTGGTGGCCAATGTAACCTCAAGGATTTGGTTTAAACTTCTAGGCCGGGTTTTAGGGTGTTACAGAGTACGAGCATATTGCCTTCAATGTCGCGACACAGGCACTATGGTGTTGCGACACTGGTCCCGTACAAAAAATACTTACGAGCCAGGAGCATTTTGGTATGCACAATAAAATATTAAACATGAGAGCGTCAGTTGATCTAGGGTTAAGAATGATGACAACCCTAACTCTGTAAATAGGCTCATTTAGCACTTGTTATAGACAACTTTTTATACCATATAATTTTCTTTATAGTTTCAGTTTTTTAGTTTTTCCCTTTCTTAGGCTTTAGGTTATTTTAATTTCTGCATTTGTCGGGAGATCTGATTTGTGGAACTCAATAAACTCTTTGTGGATTTCATGCTTCAATTAAATACAATTCACGCTTCTCTTAAACATTTTTATCTTGATTTACTATTCATATTCATCTTTTAAATCAAGTTTATTATGTTTTTAAGATCCACGAGGAACAAATCATTTTGTGGGGGATTAGCGAGTGAAGGTATGATTAATTGATTGTTGTGCAGGGTTTTCTTAGCAAATCAACTGTTTGGGAAATGAAGAATTTAAACCCTAGCCTTGACGAACCTAGGAAGTAATTTAGGTGAGAATTAACCTAAAATTGGCATAGCCTATTAGTGAACACTTTTACCTTGAACCAGTTAGGACTATAAGTTTGAAAGATAAGTTGTTCTTGTTGACCCGTTATTCTAGTGGAAGATCAAGAGATCCTGCTAGGGTAACGACTAGTTTATTAAATAGAGAAGTCGAAGCAACAATTAGTTATGATTACCGAAGCAAGCTAGTTACCCATGCTCAGATCTGATCAAGTTTCCATATCAAATTTCCCAAAGTTTTTCCATTTATATTGTTTTATTTCTTTAGTTATTAAAAACTCTCATTTTCTGTTTAGTCATAATATAATTTATTTAAAGTACTAATTAGCTCTATTTTTGCTTAGGTTAGGATTAATTTAGTTTTGCCTCCCTTTGGTACGATCCTTGGAGTACTGACATACTTCATTGTAACTATATTACAACCTGACCTGTATACTTGCAGATATCGCCTATTTAGCATATTTTGTGTTGGATTTCTACTCTAGATAAACCCTATTTTGTGTGTTATGATGTTCTGATAAACTGAACTGAGTAGGATACTAAGCGTATGCTTGACTGTACTGCAATATGAATATTTGTATCTGTATATATGCATGTTGAGCATGTTTAATCTGTTATATCTGATTTTCTGTATCTGTTATTGAGGTGAGATTTGTATATGAGGAGGAAGTTTTCTGCATGGCGATCGTCGCCTATATTTTGGCAGCTTGGCTGCACATTATCTGACATGTGTTGTAATGGCACGATATGGTGTGTACGGATAGGTGGGTGTTTTTAACCTCACATGGTGTGATGGGATGGTCGGAGTTGGTGTGTAGAGGATAGGGGTAGGATTCTGTGTTCTGATCTGTATATCTGAATCTGTGCACTGTATATGGAAAGGCCATGAGTCTGACTTTGTATCTGTATGTTTGCATGCCTGTTTTTGTTGGATTACACACTGAGTTTACAAAAACTCACATTCGTTTGTGTCTTCTATTCAAGTAATTCACAGACTTAGGCGAATCGATGCAGCAGATACTCAGCAGTGATCACGCGATCGTAAACTATTAAAACTTGTTCATTTATGGTTTTGTTAAGGTTCTTGGGTTCCGATTGAGAGTTTGTAATTTTTGAGACTTTCTAGACTTTATGGTTTTAAACTGTTGATTTTTGATTTGTTGATAATCTGCATGCTTTGATTAAATTATTTTATGAAATCGTCGATTTCTACACAAAAAGGAGGTTTTCTAAAAATTAACAAATCAAGTTTCTAAAATTTATCACAATTATTAAACTTCTGCTGTAGTAAGTGTTTTGTAAACAAAATAATTAAGTAATGTTTTTAGTATAATCGTGATCAAACACAAGGGATCTAAAATTTGAATGATTTATCAAGTCTATACCATTTTCAAAATCCATTACTTGTAACACCACCAAATTCAGCCATAAACGTCTAGGTCGGGTTTAAAATGTTACATTTAGTGGTATCAGAGTCAAGTTACAAAACTCAGGCTGTGAATTTTGAGTTCCAAAATTTTGTTCTAAAAAGAATTGATTTCTAAATGGTTTGAAGAGTAAGTAAAAGTATGTGGTACATCGAGTCTCTGACGCCGATCCTGTAAGTATCTCTGTACTTAGATAAAACTATTCTGAAACACTGTAGATAGTACTTTCTGAAATTGTAGTGAAATAGTTAGGAGACTAGAACCTCTGAAAACATCTCTGAACTTTCGATAATTTTTGCATAAAATATCTACTAATAAATACTGGAACTGATACATAAAACTTTATAATGTAGATAAAAATTCAAAATTTATGATAAATGCTCGTGGAACTTGTCGATGTGGTATTCGTGGCCATAGTAGAGGCTATAGGGGGCTCGACTTGAGTCTTCTTCTCTAGGCAGTATGGCAAACTTAGACATGAGTGAGACACCGGTTTCGCCTGCTATTGAGAGTGGGTCTTAAAGCCAATCGGCTAGGGATGACGCACTGTCCTAAGCCATGCTAAGGATTTTAGAGAGGGTTACTAGACCCCATTCTGGAGTTGTGGGTCAAGGGTCGATAACTGAACGACTCCGGTCTAATGGTGTTGAGTTGTTTAGTGGTGTCACTAAAGTTGCCCCTAATGTAGCTGAGTATTGGTTGGAGGCCACCGAGAGGATCATGAATGATCTAGACTGTCTTGAGCATAAACTAAAGGGTGCAGTCTCTTTGTTTCGCGAGTGGTGGTTAATTGTAGATGAGGGCACTCAGCTTGATCGTCTGAACTGATATTTCTTTAAGACTACCTTCCAAGGGAAGTATGTGGGGGCGAGCTATGTGGATGCTCGTAGGTTTGAGTTCATGAATCTCATGCAAGGTGATAGATCTATGGCTGAGTATGACGCCGAGCCGCTACCCTCGAGGTATGGTGGCGTCTGAGTATGAGAAGTGCGTTCGATTTGAGGATGACTTGAGAGATAACTTGAGGGTACTAATTGCTCCACAGAGGGAACGGGAGTTCATGGTTCTGGTTGAGAAGGTGAAGATCGCCGAGGATGTTAAGGGTGTGGAACGCCAGAATAGGGACCGAGAGGGGCAAGAATAAGAGGGATTCAGAGCCTTCTAGTTCTGTTTGAAAGTCTAAGAAAAAGGTCAAATTTGATAGGTCGGTTAGAGTGGGAGCCTCTGTTGCTCTTACCAGGATTCAGCATTGTGGAGACTATGGTAGGCGCCATTCGAGCGAGTGTTGGAGGATGATTGGGACTTGTTTGAGGTGTGGGTCTCTAGAACATTGTATTAGGGAGTGTCTACAGTAGACAGATCAGATGCAAGCTTTAGGATCGAGTTCTGTATAGCTTCAAAGGGCAGATCAGCAGCCATCTAGGGGCCGTGGACAGGCTAGGGATGGTAATGGTATGAGTTATGGGCAGAGAGCACCGGACAGAGGTGCTAGTCAGACTAATGTGAGGCAGCCTACATTGGTTTATGCTACTTGACCCCGAGAGGATAGATATGCTCCTGATGTTATCACCGGTACGTTTTTTATTTCTGATGTACCTTATACTACTTTAATAGACATGGGTTCTACTCACTCCTTTGTAGCTAGCACTATATCTAAAAACTTGGGGATTTCTGTTGAGAGCACATCTAGTGAGGTCACTGTACTAAGTCCATTGGGGTAGTCTGTTCGGGTTAGTAAACTCTATAGGGATGTTCCACTAGTGGTGTAAGGGGCTATTTTTCTGGCAAATCTGATGGAGCTCTCGTTTAGGGAGTTCGATTTAATTCTGGGAATAGACTGGTTGATTGAGCATTGAGTCAGTTTGGACTGCGCATCTAAGAGGGTCGTTTTGAGGACCAAGGATGACATAATAGTGGTTGTGATCGATAAGCAACGAGATTTTTTATCCAATATGATATCCGCTTTTGTGGCTGAGAAACTGGTTCGAAAAAGGTGTAAGGCGTATTTGGCTTAAGTCAGTGTTTCTGCTTTTGGGGACTTCGCTATCGGGGACATCAAAACAGTAAGGGATTTTTCAGATGTCTTTCCTGAGGAGTTTCGGGTTTACCTCCGACTCAAGAAGTTGAGTTTGGAATTAAGCTTCTACCGGGTACAGCTCCGGTGCCCATCACTGCCTAACGAATGGCACCAAAGGAGCTTATAGAGCTTTTGGCTCAACTTCAAGAGCTTTTGAATCATTGTTTCATCCGCTCTAGTGTGTCTCCCTAAGAGGCACCGGTTCTATTTATAAAAAAAGGATGGCACCATGAGAATGTGCATCGATTATCAACAACTGAATAAGTTGGCTATGAAAAATAAGTATCCACTTCCGAGGATTGATGATTTGTTTGATCAGTTCCGAGGGGCTTCTATTTTTTCAAAGATTGATATTTATTTCGGGTATCATCAGTTGAGAGTTAAAGAGGTGGATGTTCATAAGACTGTATTTAGGACTCGTTATAGACATTACGAGTTCCTAGTTATGCCTTTTGGTCTGATAAATGCTCCAGCTGCATTCATGGATTTGATGAACTGAGTGTTCTAGCCATATTTGGATCAGTTCGTTGTGGTTTTTATCGATGATATTCTGGTTTACTCTAAGACTGAGGATGAGCATGATGAACATCATAGAATGGTACTTCAGATACTTCGTGAGAAATAGCTCTACGCTAAGTTGAGCAAGTGTGAATTCTGGTTGTGTGAAGTGACTTTTCTAGGGCACGTAGTTTCTGCTGGGGGAATCCATATTGATCCAAGGAAGATGAAGGAGGTGCTTGATTAGAAACAGACTAAGAATATATCTGAAATCTGTAGTTTTCTAGGTCTGGCGGGTTATTATCGGCGGTTTGTCGAGGGGTTCTCTCTGATTGCAGCTCCTTTGACTAAGCTTCTACGTAAAGGTGTTTCTTTTGTTTGGACTGATGTGCAACAATCGAGCTTCGAGAAGCTCAAGTCTGTTCTGACTCAAGCTCTTGTTCTAATGTATCCTGAATTTGGTAAGGAGTTTGTGATGTACAGTGATGCATCACACGTTGGTTTGGGATGTGTACTGATGCAAGATGGTAAGGTTGTGGCATATGCGTCCTAGTAGCTTAAGACACATGAGGGGAATTATCTGACTCATGATCTTGAGCTGGCTGTGGTGATCTTTGCGTTGAAATTCTGAAGGCATTATCTGTATAGTGAGAGGTGTATTATCTACACTTATCACAAGAGCCTTAAGTACCTCCTTACCTAAAAGGAGTTTAACCTTAGGCAGCACCGTTGGATTGAGCTACTCAAAGATAATGACTGCACGATAGAGTATTATCCTGGTAAGGCCAATATGGTGGCCGATGCTCTTAGTCGTATAGCGATGTCTGATTTGAGAGTGATATTCGCTCGACTTAGTCTATTTGATGATGGGAGTCTGTTAGTTGAGTTGCAAGTTAAGTTGACTTGGACTGATTAGATTCGAGTTAAACAATTGGGGGGTGAATCTCTGGGTTTGTGGTTTCGTCAAGTTGAGAATGGCACTACTTTGAATTTTGGGCTAAATAATGATGGTGTTCTATGTTTTCGAGGTCAGATTTGTGTGTCGAATGATTCTGAATTGAGGTAGTTGATTCTGAGGGAGGCGCATAGTAGCTCTTATGCTATGCATCCCGGTGGTAATAAGATGTATCACGATCTCCATGAAATGTACCGGTGGCTGAGTTTAAAGCATGAGGTTATAGATTTCGTTGCTCGTTGTCTGACGTTTTAACAAGTTAAGGCTGAGCACCAATCACCTTCGGTCTAAAATTTCAAGGTGCAAGGGACACACGGCCGAACGACATGCTCGTGGGGCTATCCGTGTGTCACACATGGCCTAGACACATGCTCGTGTGTTTACCTGTGTGGACCATTTGGTGGCTATTTTCCAAGCCATTGGTCACCCAAAATCACTCATACACACTCAAAAGTTCCTATGGCATATAACATGGCCTATATGTATCTTAACCACTTTGATATGGTCATTTGCATGGTAACCTCATATCATTGGTTAGTACATGCTAGGCTATCCTTTTTGCATTAAGGATGTTCATTATCCCATTTCACATTTCATACTTGGGCCCTACTGATACCTTATACCATTTTATGCCTTTACCATATTCAAATTATTTGGCCTCATTTAACACATTCATCCATGGCATATCATACCATCATAATAAAGAAGGCAAGTAAACATAGGCATACAGAATAGATAGGGATTACAGCCCATCTCAATATTGGCCACATCTCATAGCCATATACAAAAGAATTATCAATACCATGAGCCAACACTTTGGCTAACCAAATGGTACATATAACAAAATATAACCATTACCATATACATGCCATTATAAAAAAATAAAAGTATTCATATACCAAAGCAAGACTAGTGATAGTGTGATGATTCCTCCATCCATCTTCCAATCTTCACGAGTCCGCAAGCTTTGTAAAACAGGGAAAGGAAAGGGGATAAGCATTAACATGCTTAGTAAGTTCGGATAACAGGAAGGTAAACTTACTGGTTATTTAACATACAACCATAAAAGATATTCTTGCCAAACATGCATGGTATAAATTTCCTACCACATACACTCAATCATTGAGTTAGTTTCATCTCAAACAATATAGCATTAATCTTAGATAAGCTCATCAATTCAACATTACCATTCTCGTTTCTCATTATAGTCCCGTTGAATTTCTCGAAAATCTCGATGGGTATTCCATTTACCGTCAAGTCATGCTAGTGACCATTTTAAATACACACTCCTGTGAACCTCACTCTTACTGCGGGATTACCAGTCCAAGTTAAACCCCTCATAACATAAATTCAAGGGGTATTGTTGGGATTACCGTTCCAGGCTAAATCCATTACAACGACAATTACCCCAATATGCTTGGATCTAAAATACCAGTCCCGCTAATTTCAGTCCTTAATCGTATTACTCATTCGGGCTAAATCCACAATGCACATATATTCATCGGGAGGTTCGATCACTTAAGGAACACCCGTCCGGGCTAAATCCCTTTTTGCAACACATGTAGGATCTCATGTCATGTAAATAAGAATTTACCCATCGAATCTCCCTTTTTCATTCAACCTGGACAATTTTCATCTTTCTTGGATTTTTATGCAATCAATATTCAAATTAAAATACAGTTAAGAATATGTATTTTCAAGTATATTTAAAGTTTACTTCGAGTTACACGAACTTACCTGGTAATTGCTTCGGGTTCGTGTTTCGGTTATTTTGAAACCTTTCGTTTTCCACGATCAACCTTCGAAATTGGTTCCTTGGGGTCTATATCAGTAATAATAAATTATTAATATCTCATACTATTTATTTTGGACCTAAATTTTACCCCGAGTAAAATGACCATTTTGCCCCTAACCTTTCACAATATTTACGATTTAGTCCCTAGGTTCGTATGATGAAATGCATACAATTTCTACATTACCCAAGCCTATTCGAATGTTTTTCCCTCTTATGTCAGCCCACATTTTTCGTTATTTTTCATCTTTCTACCAATTTTTACAACTTTTACAAAATGATCCCTAAAGCCATTTCCATGAAAATCACTTAGTAAAAGTTGTTTACCATCCTTTAAACTTTCATATTCCTCCATAAACCATTAAAATACAAGTAACTCATGCATGGGTAAATTTCTAAACATGAACCCTAGCATGAAATATGGGTAGAAATTAAAAGAGCAAGTTACGAGGATTTCAAAAATACGAAGAACATTAAAAACTGGGCTTGGGAGCACTTACTATTGAGATTGGAAAGTGAAGGAACCCTAGCTATGGTGGCTCTCAAATTTTGGCAGCAAGGTGGAGAAGATGAGCTGATTTTTGGCTTATTTTCCCATTTTTTTCATTAATTAGCCAAATCACCAAAATGCCCTTAAGCCCTTTCTTTCAAATTTTATCCATACATGCCCATTTTTATCCAAAAACTTAGAGATTGGGAAAATTTCTCTTTAAGACCTTCTAATTAAAAATCTAAAACAATTCCATACAAATTGCTTTTAGAACCCAATTTTTGCAACTTATTCAATTTGGTCTTTATTTTCTAATTAAACATCTTATACTTAGAATTTCTTCATGAAGCTTTACCACATGCATATTTTCATATCCTAGACCTCATAATGATAGTAAAACAAATATTTTAGCGTCAGATTTGTGGTTCCAAAACTACTATTCCAACTAGGCACTATTTCAGGATGTTACAAAAATCCCTATTTTTACTCTTTTTTTTTCTTTTCTTGCTAGCTGAAATTAAACTCTTTTCTCTATTCTTGTATTTATTGTTAATCCTTCCTATTGGGTGTTTCGAATCCTTATTTTTCATACAATCAGTAAGTGGGTTTTTGTTTGTATTCTTTTTATCGTTATTTTTTGAAGGTTGAAACGTTGTTGTATCTTGTGGTGTAGAAGAAGGCGTTGAACTGTGAGTTAACTTCGTTTGTTTGATCGGGGTTAGCAATTTTCTTGTTGTTGGTAAGTCGAGTTTTTGTTAGATTTTTTATGATGAATTCAAAAATTTAGTCGCTTAATCGGTGTTTGGTACACTGTTTTTAGGTTTCGAAAGGCTCAGGAGTGGTTTCGCATCAAACTGATAGCAAATGTGTACTCAAAACGTAGACGAAAGTCAAAAAACCTTATTGTTGACGCCACACGGGCGTGTGCTTGGCCGTATGGCTGGCTGTGTCCGAGACACGACTGTGTGATCGACAAAGGCATGGTTGTGGGTAGGGCACGACTGTGTGATCGACAAAGGCATGTGGGCTACACGAGCATGTGGGCCACACTTACATTCCATACGAGCGTGTGATATTTTGGGCCAGGTCATGTGGCCACACTGGCAAGGCCAATTTTGGCGTGTGGGCCACACGGGCATGTGGGCCCATGTTGATGTAATTTTTCCTAGGGTCATACAGCTTGCTTCGATTGACTGTGGGCCTACTGTAGGGTCAGTAAGGGCTAATTAAACCCCATTTTGTGTGTTATGATATTCTGATAAACTAAAGTGTGTAGGATACTAAGCGTATGCCTGACTGTACTGCAATATGAATATTTGTATTTGTATATACGCATGTTGAGCATGTTTAATCTATTATATCTGTATCTGTAATTGGGGTGGGATTTGTATATGAGAATGAAGTATTTTATACGGTGATCGTCGCCTATATTCTGCCAGCTTAGCTACACATTATCTGACATGTATTATAATGGCACGATATGGTGTGTAGGGATAGGTAAGTGTTTTTAACCCCACATGGTGTGATGGGATGATCGGAGTTGGTATGTAAAGGATGGGGGTCAGATTCTGTGTTCTGATTTTTATTTCTGAATCTATGTATTGTATTTGGAAAGGCCATGAGCCTGACTCTGTATCTATATGTTTGCGTTATTATTTCTGTTGGGTTACACATTGAGTTTACAAAAACTCACATCCATTTATCTGTTCTGTTCAAGTAATCCACAAACTTAGGCGGATCGACACGGCAGAGACTCAGCGATGACTATACGACCTTAAACTATTAAAACTTGCTCATTTATGGTTTTTTTAAGGGTTTTGGGTCTCGATTGAGAGTTTGTAATTTTTGGGACTCTCTGGACTTTATGGTTTTAACTGTTGATTTTTGGTTTTTTGATAATCTACATGCTTTGATTAAATTATTTTATGAAATCACCAATTTTTATGCAAAAAAGAGGTTTTCTAAAAATTAACAAATCGAGTTTCTAAAATTTATCATAATTTTTAAACTTCTGCTGTAGTAAGTGTTTTGCAAAAAAAATAATTAAATAGCATTTTTAGTATAATCGTGATCGAACACAAGGGATCTAAAATTTGAATGATTTATCAAGTTTACATCATTTTCAAAATCCATTCCTTATGACACCACCAGATTCGGCCATAACGTCTAGGTCAGGTTTGGGAAAACGGATGTGAGTTTTCATAAACGAATGTGAGTTTGTCGTCAGTTGAACAAGGTAACTATAAAGGATAAGTATTCTCTGCCTAGAACTGAAGATTTGTTTTATCAGTTATGTGGGTTTAGGGTTTATGGTTTAAGGTTTAGGGTTTTAGGGCTTAGGATTTTGGGTTTAAAGTGTCATGTGTTTTCTAATAATAAAAGTTTAAATTATTTGATGACACAAAAAGATTTGAATCTACGCCAAAGGCACTGGATGGAACTGTTGAAGGACTATGATTTGGCTATTGAGTAACGTCTTGATAAAATAAATGTTGTGGCTAATACTTTAAGTAGAAAAATAGTGGTATCATTGAGATCACTGCGAGAAAGAGTGAGTATAGTTTATGATGGATCACTGTTGGCAGAATTAACTGTTAAGCCAACTTTTTTTCCTCAAATTCTGGATAAGTAAATGAAATATGCACATTGTGATTTGTATAAATAGCGAATGATGTTTGAAAAAGCAACAAATTTCAGTCTGAGTAAAGATGCTGAGATTCATGGGAAGTATGTTTATACCAGTTGGGAATGACCTAAAGAAAGAATTGCTAAGAGAAGCTCATCAGGGACCATTTTCACTCCATCCAGGGGGTATCAAGATGTATAGAGATTTGAAAAAGTTTATATTGGTGGCCTGGGATGAAAAGAGAAATCATAGAGTATGTTTCAACTTGTCTGACCTGTCAAAGAGTTAAAGCAAAACATCAAGTTCCCTCGGGTATGCTTTGGATACACCAAAGTGGAAGTGGGATAGAATCACCATAGATTTTGTGTCAAAGCTACCCCTCAACCCTTAAAAGGAAATTTCAGTTTGGGTGATAGTAGATCGACTTACTAAGTCAGCTTATTTTCTGCTAATGAACACTATTTATTTTTTGGAGAAGTTAGCTGAGCTTTATAATTTCTAAGATAGTATGCCTACATGGAATCTCATCTTTCATAGTTTTAGAGAGAGATCCAAGATTTATTTCAAGATTCTGGAAGCAACTACAGGGATCATTGGGAACTAAGTTGCAATTCAATACTGCATTTCATCCTCAAACAAATGTCCAGTCTGAAAGAGTTATTAAAGTTTTTGAGGATATGTTAAAATGCTATTTAATTAATTTTGGGCTAAAGTAGGAAAAGTATCTACCTCTGGTTGAATTTGCGTACAAAAAAAGTTATCATGCCAGTTTGAAAATGTCTCTACTTGAAGCTCTGTATGGTAGAATGTGCAAAACACCTAAATGTTGGATGGAGTTGAGTGAAAAAAAATTAGTAGGTCAGCTAGTGTGTGAAACAAAAGAAAAAATGTCTATTATCCGTAGTCATTTGAAAGTTGTATAGGATCCTTAAAAAGTCTATACTGATCTGAAGAGGAAAGAGATTTATTTTGAAGTTGGTGACAAAGTATTCTTAAATGTCTCTCCTTAGAAGAAGATTATCAGGTTTGGTCATAAAGGAAAATTGAATCCACGATTTGTAGGGCCATATGAAATCTTAGATCAAGTTTGACTAGTGGCTTATAGATTGGCTTTATCTTTAGAGTTATCCAAGATTCACATTGTGTTTCATGTGTCTATGCTGAGAAGATACAGATCCAATCTAGATCATATTGTGCAGAGTGAAGAATGAAAGGTAGAACCAAATATTTCGTATGAATAAAAGCCCAATCGTATTTTGGCAAGAGACGTAAAAGACTAAGGAATAAGAGGATCCTACTAGTAAAAGTATTGTGGAAAAATCATAACACAGAAGAGGCTACTTGAAAAAGAGAAAGTGTAATGAAAGAGCAGTATCCTCAGTTATTCACATATATGAATTTTAGGGATGAAATTTTCTAAGTGAGGGAGAATTGTAACAACTCACCCTACGAACTCTCTGTATTTGGTTACTGTTTAGTTTGTTATTGGTAAAATAATGATAGATATGAGTAAGTAAAATGTTTGTTTTGACTAAATATAGGAATCTATGTGATACACCATTTAGCGAACTCTTTGTTTTGGTGTGAATAGTGGTTTTTTGGACTCTTTTGTAAGTATCCACCCAACTCAGATGTTTTGGGTGAACTCAATAAGTTTGCAACTGTTTAGATTTTATTATTATTTAAGTATGGTAATTTGGTTAGTTAAGTTGAAACTTAGTTAGAAAGGAACTACACTACTATAGATGATAAGAATTAAATTATGTTAAGAGCACTTAATCACAGGAATCAATAGAGTTAGTGGAATTATTTGATTTTTCCACTTTCGAGCTTCAATATATAATGATAACAATGATCTCTCTGAACTCATTTATATTTTCTTCTTCTTTCTTGATTTTCTCTAAAAAATCTTTGAAAACTTAAGTTCAAAAAACCTTTTTGAAGTAAGGTTCGCAATATTCAGCTAACTCATATGTTAGAACCAGCTTACTTGTAATTGCTAATGAACCCTAGGTTATTCTTTAAGTCATTTACGTGGTCTTCGCTTTGCATGCATAAGTGTCAGAATGGTGTGTGAGGAAGAAAACTTCCTGATTTTGGTTTAAGTTTTGTTAGAACGGAACTACACTACTGTAGATGATAGGAATTAAATTATGTTAAGAGCACTTAATCACAGGAATCAATAGAGTTAGTAGAATTATTTGATTTTTCCACTTTCGAGCTTCAATAAATAAGGATAACAATGATCTCTCTGAACTCATTTACATTTTCTTCTTCTTTCTTTATTTTCTCTGAAAAATCTTTGAAAACTTAAGTTCAAAAAACCTTTTTGAAGTAAGGTTCGCAATATTCAACTAACTCATATGTTAGAACCAACTTACTTGTAATTGCTGATGAACCCTAGGTTATTCTTTAAGTCATTTACGTGGTCTTCGTTTTGCATGCATAAGTTTCAGAATGGTGTGTGAGGAAGAAAACTTCCTGATTTTGGTTTAAGTTTTGTTAATTCTTACATGCATGATTAGTTTTGGTAGATTGATAATTTGATATGTTTAATTATTTTTATTTTATTTTAGCTCAAGAAGATAATGAAAGTCCAAGTGATAAGGGGAAAATACCTGCTTTATAGACTCGTGTTAGAGTTTCTTGTGAGTTCCTTCTTATTTCCATATGATGTAGTTTTTTTATTTTATATTTCATGTAAGGTAAGTATTCTTCCTCTGTAAAAGATGAAAAATGTGTGAGTGGATAATGAATGAAAGATGTTTGTGTGGATAATAGATATCCACAATTATCAGTCTAAGTACAGTTTGTCTGTAAAAAAAAGTAAGCACCATTCTTCATGTTTAAGAAACTACCATCTACTTTTAATATGTATGATACGAAATGATTTGATATGTGGTGATGAGGATGTGGAGATATATTTTTCTATCCTCCAATAGGGAAAATATATTGCAAACTGGTTTGGCAGATCACGATAAAACATGTTCTAAATGAACATAATATGAAGAGTTAAGGGGGAGAATGATTGTGAGTAATTATGAAAGATATGCTACTGGTTCTATATTTTGGGTACATGGTTGGTATGAAGATGGATTTGTCTGAGTTATGTTAAGTTGATGTACAATATACGCCTAAATGATAAGTAAGTTGGCGTTCTGCATACACTAATGGGCCTACTCTATGTAATTCGTGTATGATCTTCTGAAGGGTTCAACAAATGTACTAAGTAATGTATTGTATGATTTTTCTTCGAAACTAAGTTCAAATGAATTTACTATGTTATTCTTTTTTTCTTCTCAGGATAGTTGATAAAAGGAAGATTTTGTTCAAGGACTACGCTAGAGTGCTGTTACGATTGTGAGTTGACTGATTTGTGTCTGTATCATACATGTCTTATGGGGGTGACGCATAACTGTATTTTGAAAAGTAATTGTATAAAGAACTTGTCACAACCCGTTTTTTAGTGGTAACGGAAACAGTGGTTTTGGGACCACAATTCTAACGTGTGAGTCCGTAAATATCAATTGTTTTATATTTACGAGGTCATTAGTGTTATATTAAAATTAGTGTCATATTGAAATATTTAATTTTGACGTTTGGCTAGTTAATTAAAGAGAAATGATTAAATCGTAAAAGTTGCAAAAGTTGCTTGTTATTGATTTTTCTTAACTAAGTGGCTTTCATAGTTAAATTTGGAGGATTTATGTTGCAAATAAACCATAACTAAGTAATATGGATGATTAGTTGATAGAATTGAATTAAAATTTGGTGTTTTATAATATTATTATTAAATTAAACAAAAGTTAAAATAATAAAAATAAAAGAGAGTTACATCTATCTTATTCTTTTGGTTATTTTCCACCGAAAAACTCCATGGTTGTGAGCTTTGGTATTTCAGCTATCTAGTTTTCATGCATGTAAGTCCATTTTGAACCCATTTCTCGTAAATTTTATGTTTTTGAGATCATTGTAGCTTAATCTAGCTAACCGAGGGACTATTTTGTGAAACTATCAAAGTATTGAAAACCTTTCATTGTTGTTCTTGAAGCTTTCTTGATTTTTATGTTTGGGTTTAAAGCTTGATGTTAAAATAGGATTAATTTGTAAAGTGATTTTACATAGCTTTGAATTTAGGGACTAAATTGTTAAATGGTTGAAAATGTCATGAATTTCTTATAAATTACATGATTTTAGGGTTGTTTTAGGATGATAATGAATTAGCATAGCTTTGAATTTAGGGGCTAAATTGTTAAATGGTTGAAAATGTCATGAATTTCTTATAAATTACATGATTTTAGGATGATAATGAATTAGTCATAATAGTTTCGGGCTTAATTAAGAAAAATGAGCTTGTTTCGATTTAGGGACTAAATTAAATAAAATGTAAAAATTTAGGAAAATTATGAAAAATGCCAATAAAGAAGTCATATGCATCAAATGGAATTTTATAATGTACTTGGGACTGATAATTGAAATAAATTATCGTATAGATCAATAACTGATAGAAAGTCGTGGAAAAGAGAAAATTGTTGACTAGTCCTTGATATTTCTATCTCCGCAGTTTTGCCTTGATAAGTTCATACTGTTTAATTTAGTATAATTTATAATATTATATTGACTTGTGAATTATGGATTGTTGAGTATATGTTTATATAATTAAATTGTTACAAATTGATACAAGGTGAGAAAGTGATTGAATTGTAAAGTGTTATACGATCTTATGTATCAACCTAGATGAACATAGGATATAATACAATTGACATGTCAATAGGTTATTTTGCGCATTTTACGGGATTGACTTGTGATGAAATGATGATTCTTGACTTGTTATTCTACACTAAATATACCGGAGTCCAGTATTTGTTCCGGACTACCAAGTTATATATATGTAATGATTCTGGCGTGTTTCTAAGGGAGGATGTAAAGCCTACGGGCTTGGCCATTGGTCCCTAGGTTTGTTTCTAGAGGGATGTTAGCCTACAGACCAGGAACTTGGTGCCCAGACATGTTTTTGGTTGGATTGCTCAGTTGAGCATTCTGACATGTCTTGAGTGGATAACCATGTATACATATCTATTTATATCATTCATCAGGCAGATTTTTCAATGGCTAAATGACATGGTGATGATATGTAAATGATATTTGGATATGATGTCTTGTTGATGACTTGTATACATTTTCATGATTTCTTATATTATATCGTGACTTGATAATGTTTTATATTGCACAAGTGATACGTTTAAAATCACTCATATATATTATCCTCACATGTTGAATGCTTGTGATTGACAAGGTTAATGTTAGTTAAAGAATTTGTTAATTATTAAACTATGAAAATACAGTTAGTTGTATCGTTTCAACCTGTGAATTTACTAAGCTCGTAGATGATTACTCGTGTTGTAATTCTTGTTTTCTTGTAGATATCGTTTTGAGAAACCAGACGATCAAATCAAATTGAAGATTACACAATCCAGTTAATTTCTATAGGCTTTGAAAACATTTATTTTGGTATATGTGGCATGTAATAGGAGTAACTTGTGTTAGTATATTAGTGTTCATATTAAGTGGAATGTTTTGTACTAGTACATGTATAAGGTTAATGTTTGTGGCAAATGATGTGGTGAATCATAGCTTGAATGTGAGATTTGAATGTTATGATATGTTACTTGTACTGATAATCTTGATAGTAAATAGTTTAATAGATGTGATTTGGTTGTTGATTATCTTTTGGTGCAATAAATTATGTTAAATTGTTACTTTACATGACCTTGTCTTGTTTTGTTTGAACTTGGCTAGATAATGACTTTGGATGATAAGTTTGAGTGTTGCTTATGATGGTGCCTTATGGCATATTGGTTAGATTTAGATATGTAGCATGTTTTGATATGTTTTGGGGTGTGCTTAAATAAGTTAAGCGAATGGATATTTTCATGCTAGTTGATAAGAGAATTGGGTTAAAAGCTTGTTATTTTAAGTTGAGATGTGTATGTATGTATCCTTAAAAGTAGTAGGTGACTTAAACATGAATTGAACCTTTAAACTTATGGTTTTTGACCATTTTGAAGAAAGTACCTATAAAAAGGATCAAGGTATTGATACTAGACCAAATGAACAGTTTAAATTTTGACAAAATGCCAATTTGGTATAGGTATTTTTCTCTAGTATCGATAAATCTTTAAAAATGTCGATACCTCTAAAAATGTATCAATAAAAATGTTTTGAACCACAAATTTCTAAATTTGGTCATATGCCAAAATGGTATCGATACTTAATTTGGTATCGATACCTAATAACAAAATATCGATACCTATTACAAGGATATTGATACATTGTGCAAGATTTGAAAAGTTTATAATTTGGTCATTTTTCATGCTCGAGTCTACTCTTCATATCTTAAAGCTCAATTTAAGCCTATTTTTTATATGAATATCATGTTAAATGAACACTTGTCTATTAACAATTATTTTAATTAAATTTTAAATTGAAATTGTATGTTTTAGACTTGTTAATTATTGTAGCATCCCGTAACCCTAATCCGATGACGGAGACGGGTGAAGGGTATTACTGAACTTTTTTTTGTTAAGACTCTGTTTTGATGAGATTTTTATAAAGTACTAATATTTGGCTTAAATTAATACAATTTGTTTATGAAGTTACCATATTTGAACTTATACGCCATATGACTTGTATATCATTTTTAAATTGATGATATTTCTTTCACCTTAGTAAAATGATAGCTAAAATATGTTATATATATATATAACTTTGTAAGAATTATTCAAAGCTTCCGTCGAAATGTTTTAAAGTTAGTTTATTTTCATGTAGTGGCACACCATACTCGGATCCTATTATAGGGTTGAGTTTGGCGTGTTACATATTATTATTTTCATTATTATTTTGGTATTACACTTATGGATTGTTGATGTTAGTTTGGACTTTTATTGCGGACATTTTGATGCTTGAGATTGAATTTGATAATGTATGTTAGGTTTTCTTGATAAATATGAATTAATATGGCACGTAAAATGGTTAAATTATGTCAATAGGCTTGGTTGAGTTAGATATTATTTGTATAATGAGTAGGAATATTGTTTTAAGCATGAAGATCATTTTAACTTGTGAATTTTTAACATTCTAGATAAAAATATCGATACTCGAAACCAAAATATCGATACCTTGCGAAAGAAAAGTTTTCAAAAATCGACAATATATCGATACCCAAGCACGAGTATCGATACCAGTGATAAAAACATCGATACCTCTGCAAAGGTATCGATAAAATGTTTTGAATCAAAATTTTGTAGAGAGCTAAAATGGTATTGATATTTACTTTAGTATCATTACCTAACACATGAATATCGATACCTGCTTATTTAGTATCAATACTTACGCTGGATTTTAAAATTTTTTCAAAATGGTCCTTATTTCTCGAATAATTCTATTTCTATTATTTATTAAAATGTTTAATTAGTCATTATTTCATCTCCAATGGTTGAATGTGGTAGCCATTGCACTTATTTGTTATTGTGTATGTATTTGTATAAGTTCTGGTAGTTGTTTTAGCATCCTATAGCTCAGGTCCGGTAATCAGACCGAGTGAGGGGTGTTACAAAAACAAATAAAGAATAGGTTGGTGTGTGGAGATAAAAATGAACTTATAAGCACTACAGCAAAACAGGTTTTTAGTGATTTTTTTTTGGGCCTTTAGTAAGCGCCGCTAAAACTATTTGCAAAAAACCCCGCTAAAGACAACGCTGCTAAAATTTACATAAAAACCGCTAAAGAACATGACTTTTAGCTGCGTTTTTGAGAAAGTGCCACTAAAGAACGTGACATTTAGCGGCACTTTCCATACAAACACTAAAGAACGTGACCTTTAGAGGCGCTTTTTTCAAAAATGCCACTAATTTTAGCAGATTTCTAATATCCTATTTTCATTCATATACAACCCTTCCTGTAACATCAAATCCAACCAATAACAACAAATCTAAATGATACTTCAAAAATCCAACGAAAGATATATTATCTAAATTAATAAATGAAATAACAAAATATTCTTACAATAATGTTAAAAGTTATATTATTAAAACATTCTTACAATAAGAAAATAAACGTCTAAGATGGTGGATTCTGCGACTGCTGAAACATCTTCATCATATTCTGAAGCTGTAGCAGGAGTTCGTTGTATTTTTTGTTTTGCTCTGCTTCCCTCGCTGTTGCCTCCACTTTAAGTTGAGCAATTTTCTCAACTGTAGATGGGACATATTATATTAATAATTAAATTTATTAAAAATCGTCATAGAAATATAGAAATATTAAATCACAAATGACAAAAATAGGGTAGAAAAAATTCATGTGGCAAGCATACATGTAGAGAGTATAATATTATTAAAAGGTTGCAAATTGAGCAAAAATGATCCCTTTTACAACATTAATGTAAGTAAGAACATAGGCATTAGAACCAGTAGCAAAGATCCCCAAGCAAAGCGAGGCAAATGAAGTGGAAGTTGGTGTACATGTGCAAACATGTGTGTGATTTCTAGAAACTATCGATTTTAATCTGAAGGCCGAGAAAGGTATATATGATAAATTTTGATGAACCAAAGTTTTGTACTTGATGACTTGTAAATTTGGGTATTATAATATCTATGTATTGTAGAGGAAAACAATGACAAACAGTTCATCGACATCATAACAAGTCTCTACTCTGCAGTTGTAAGCAATATTAACCTCTATTGCTTGGATAGAATCTTCTTTGATTCATAACCAGACAGATATGATTTTAGTTTAGATATCTAGATTTTTTATC
The DNA here is from genome assembly GCA_025698465.1 of Gossypium longicalyx. Lineage (NCBI taxonomy): Eukaryota > Viridiplantae > Streptophyta > Magnoliopsida > Malvales > Malvaceae > Gossypium > Gossypium longicalyx. The sequence goes on along the minus strand of CM047005.1, from coordinate 26,407,337 downwards.
ATATTTTTTATTTCATTTTTCTTGTTTCTCAGCTTGTACTTAGCTCATGGAATACATGGCAGATTTCAATAGAGAGACATCAAATTAAGATATAGCAAATTAAATATACATACCTCTTAGAAATTATAAATTGGATGGTAGAGTCGATTAAATTGGATGGAAAATTAAATTACACCTGCAAATAATGAACAACCATGAAATTAAAAAATAATCTAAGGATAAACAAGAATTAGATAAGTTAAAAACATAATCCATTAATGTATTTTCAAGAATAAACAATATTAATGATCCATTAATAAGTTAAAAACATGATCTATTAATGTATTTTCAAGAATTAAATAAGTTAAAAACATGATCCATTAATGATCCATTAAAAAATAATCTAAGGATAAACAAGAATAGTAATTTAAAAAACGAAAAAAATAAAATAAAAGATTAACTAACCTTCTGGCTATCTAGGCTTTTTGTGTATTGCTTTAGTGTATGAAAGCTACCAAATTTGCCAGCTGAGCAGGAATTCCTCCAGCCAAATTGGAATCCCACTAACTTTATGATCTGTCACAATTTCATCCAAAGATTGCTTCAAACTTCTCAGCTTCCATGATTTAAAAGAATTTTTGCACTTATATTTTATATATCCCTTTGTTCTAATGTATTCAAAACAAAATTAGAGAATGCAATATCTTGTCATTGTTCTCCTATATCAATCGGGAACTCCATATCCTTACAAATTAGTGCTACTTTTTCATGTAGGTTGATATCACTACTAGAGCTACATGTCATAGGTGAAACAATGTCAACTTACAGGAGTTGAAGTTTGATTACATTATCATTGAGAGTTTATACTTATCTATGCTTCCAAGAATATTTTGTATTCAAAGATACAATATTTATAAATGATCAACATGATGATTTGTAGGCGCTAACATCTAGAACCTTGAAAATTAATAATTTCTCATTCCCACTGAGTACATTTAGTGATTTATTTTTCAATATGGAAAAGTTGAGGTTAGAGAATGTCAATGGACAAAAAAACATTGTGCCAAGCATGGGTAAAGCTGAGTAAAATAGTTGACTTCTCTTAACCTTAAATTTTGTAAGGATATGGAGTTCCCGATTGATATAGGAGAACAATGATAAGCTATTGCATTCTCTAATTTGGTGGTATTATGTAAAATATATCACACTGAGATAGCAAAACAAATGCAAAAAAAAAAAAGGTAGTGGACAATTTATCAAATAACGTACCTTTCAAATCAAATTTAATATAAACACAAAGTGAGCTATATCAAAAACAACATCAATAGATGACATGCATTATCCATTTTCAAAGAGACTGAAACTAAATAAGGGTCCATATAAGTAGTAACAAAATTTTCGGAGAAATGAGTGGAAGAATGTTTGGGTAACAAACTTTTCAACGCTCGAATTGCAAAAATTGAAACAAATTCAAAACACACAAAACACACATAAACCCAAATGTACAAAACGCACATAAACCCAAACCCAAAATGCATAAAATAATATAGGAAAGGGGAAGTCAGTCGTAAATACCTATAGCACTCGAAATTCTAGCGACAACGGCGAAGAGAAGAGGCTGTGACAGAGAGAAGAGGATGCGGCGGAGAGAAAATGGATTTCAGAAATTAGGGATTTCGATCAGTTGGGGATTGGGAAATTGTGGAAAATAATTTAGGGAAGACGTCGTTGGGGAAAATGGGAGAAAATAAATTGGGAAATTGGGAAACTAGAGCTACATGAAATCGAGGTAATCTGATTTTCAGGGAAAATAGGATAAAAGAAATTGGGAAATTAGGGGAATGAAATTGGGGTAATCTGATTTGGGGAAAAATTAAGAAAATTCGAGGCTAAACAAACGATGCCGTTTAAGTTAGTTGAATTGAACCTTGCGGCGTTTATCACAAGTGCCACCAACGCAGATAAAATGGTAGCGGTTTGCAAACATATTCGCGGCGTTTTCTGTGAAAACGCCACTAATGGACGTCCTATTGCGGCGTTTTAGTAAGAACGCCACTAAAAAGTAAATAAAAACGGCAACGTTTTAAAGACTCTTAAAACATATTTGCGGTGTTTTAGTCAAAACGCCACTAAAACAAAGCTTAAAACAACAACGTTTTGCAATTATTTTGCCATTTCACTTTTTTTTCCCTCTTTTATTATTTGTGTTCTGTTTTTTGCTCTTACATTAATATCTATCTATATATATACACATTAATATCCATATGAAATTTATTTTTTAGATTTTAGGGTTTATAGTTTATGGAGTTTAGAGTTTAGAGTTTAAGGTCTATACTTTATGGGTTTAGATGTTAGTGTTAGAGTTTAGGGTCTATGGGTTAGGGTTTAGAGTTTAGAGTTTTAAGGGTTTATGACTTGAGATTTAAGGTTTGAGGTGTAGGGGATAGGGTTTATTGTTTAGGGTTTTAAAAGTTTATGATTTGATATTTAAGGTTTAAGGTTTAAGGGTTATGGTTTAGTGTTTAGAGTTTTAAGGGTTCATGATTTAAGATTTAGGGTTTGGGGTTTAAAGGGTTATTAATTTAAGGGGTTAAGGTTTAGAGAAAGCCATAACATTGATTTTAACAGCTTCGTAACTTAATTAATTAAATGAAAACTTCTAAATAGTTTAGTTATCAAAGTGTAACTTTTCATAATTAAGTAACTAAAATGAAATTAACTTTCTTATAGCTAAGTGAATGGTGTAGTTAATTTATATTATTTATAAAGTCGGTTTCAGATATAATCAAAATAAAATCGAATTCAAAATAAAAATAAGACCTTATTTGTTATAATTTGGTCCTATCCAAAATAGATGGTTACCTATCCATATCAATCTGTTACTTTTTTTATTTATTTTTCAATTTTTTTAAATCTAATATTTAAATATATCAAATGGTTTAGATTAAATATTTTTAAATATAAATGTATTAATTGATTGTATAAAATTTCATCATTTAACAAATCTCAAGTAAACCTTAATTCCTAAACCATTTAATATATATAAAGTTTATCTATTATCTCTTAAATAATTTAAACTATAATCATAATTTTAATATATTAAAATTAAAATTATCTCTTTTACAATTATATAAGAAATTATTTAATATATAAATTAAAAAACACTAATTAATCTAAACCCTAAACTACCATCCCCCAAACCCTAAATCATAAAACATAAACCACCAACCCTAAACCCATAAACCTTAAATCCTAACCCTTAAACCATAAATCATAAACCCATAATCCCTAAACCCATAATCCATAAACCTTAAAGTAGTTAGATCTATAGCGGCATTTTTCAAAAAGCGCCACTAATGCCACTGAAGCTTAAAATAAAACGATGTCATTCTGCTTAATCTTTTAGTGGCATTTTTTAAAAAGTGCCGCTAATGGTCGACCTATAGTGGCGTTTTGCTAATGCTCGATCTATAGCGGCGTTTTTAAACAAGTGTCGCTAATGCTCGATCTATTGCGGCGTTTTTCAGAAAGCGTCGTTAATGCCACTGAAGCTCAAAATAAAACGACGACGTTCTGTTTAATTTTTTAGCGGCGTTTTTCAAAAAGCACCGCAAACGCGCTAATGCTCGATATTTAGCGGCATTTTTCATAAGGCGCTGCTAATGAACACCGCTAAAAACCTGTTTTGCTGTAATGAAGAAATTAACGAAGGCTTTAAGGCATGTACCAATGTCACTTTTTTTAAGGTTCTATTCGTTCCCGCCTATATTATGGTATGCAAAAGAGTTATTAGCAAATGAACCTCGAGGATATAATGAAGCCTAATTATTGTCTGCGTTTTGCACTGACGGAAACATTCACTAAGCAGTGAGCACTTAGCAAAACATAGCAAAGATATCAATTTCTATAAAATAAATTCTACAGTAATTATTTATAAAACAATCTAGGAATATAAAAGATGGTGAAAGAATAGAAAGAAACTTGTTATGTGTTTTTTTTGTTTTTCATACAAATGAAAATTGAGTCCGATTTATAGGAGGTCTCATGTCTCTTCACAAGGACATAACTACCCAAATGGATAGTTACATCTTAAGCAATAAATATAATTATTCAACATGTATTTGCTTGAATAATTATGACTATTTGTTAATAATCAAGTGACATAACTTTTGAATTTAAGAGGCATAACTCATCATTATAAATAGTGACATCTTTTTGTAAATAGCCGAGTGATATAATTTTTTTGTTACTTATAACTTTTCATTTGCAACTATTGAAATGCTATATATATTTTGAAAATGTTCCAACAAAGAAAATATTTAGATTTATATATTTTATTAATAAATTAAATAATTGAATTAGTAAAATATTAATAATAAATAATTATGAAAAAATATATAATTAATTTCATTTTATATGAGAGAAAATATATATTTTTTCTTATGAGATGAATAACAATGCAACTTTAAAAAGAATTATTTAAGTATTATACAAAGAGATAACAAAAAAGAATAATCATATATATTAAGTATAACTAAATAATTAATAGTTATTTATAATATTTAGAAACATCAAACTTTATATTTACATGGAAATTATACTACGGCCACTCACATTTTAAAAGAATAATGCACATTGTTTTCCTTTCACCTTTGAAGAATGCAATATTAACAAAAAAAAAAAAAATCATGAAATGAATTTAATGCAAACTATTATATTTTATAAAAATTAAAGTCATGTAAACATTTATGGGGCATTAGTGGGATATTGTCCCTTCTTGATTTTCTATTTAAAAAAACTCTTACGAGGAAGGAATAATTAAAAAAATAAATAATAATAATAATAAATATTTGATATATTAGTAGTATAAATTTTTTTCTATAGACAACATTAAAATATTTATATGTGTTTTTTTTAAATATTTATTTTTTAATATTTTATTATATTACATAGAATATTGTCAATTCTCAACTCCATTTATGGAACGTAAAAATTTTATTAAAAATGTATGAAATAATTTCTCAATAAAAGTACACATAACATCTTAACTTAATATACATAACTTTCTCCATTCCCGATCCTTATACTGGTGATCACTAACCTAACGACCATTACCAACCCCATGAACAATAGGTCATGCGTCACTTTTCATCACCACCAATTACCTCTCATCTAAAACCAAGCTCCTACACATTCACTGCGTCGTCAAACCTTGCCAACATTTAAAACTGATTTTTCATTGGAACCCAAATCACACCAGTGCCCATAACAAAACTACCACGAGAGAGAAAATAACCACACCAAAAAAAAAAAAAACAAAACCCAAGGAGACCTATTTCAAGTTTTCTTTTCTCCTACTGTTCGAGGTTTTGGTCAGAGATAGGCCACAAGCTTTGGCTTCAGATTCAAAAGGCTCGGAACGGATTTTAAGATATTCTCATAGATCGAACTAAAGGATGAGATGAAGATTTGGAATCGAGACTCATAGGAAATTGTGCATGACGGCTTCAAGTTCAGCCTTGGTGCATTCGGTTCATTGTGAGAAGAAAATTGTTAAAAAAAATGAAAGAAAAGAAATAAAAAGGAAAATTAAAAAGGTATTATTTTGTTAATTTGTAATTTTATTTAGTAAAATTGGATTGGATCCAATCAGATGACATCATTCTATTCTTGAATCGTGGATATTAGATTGAACTGAAACTCTAATTAATTAGTTGCCAAGAGTATATATTTACATTACTTGTTATTATTATATTGTTGTTTTAGAGGGATTGTGATATATCTTCTTATGTTAGTAAGTCTCGAATTAATCTATTTAATCGAGAGACTTTTATAGTTTATTGTACTAAGAGTTTATGTACTTAACGTGTTCAAGTAAGGAGCTTTTCTTAGAGTGGCAATTTGATAGTAAAGCTATTTGTGTTTCGATTTTCTTTGTTGAGTTCACAGAGTGAACTTAATGATGAAAGTATTGATTTTCAAGGTACAAAGGTGAGGTAAATTGGCACGGGATGTATGATAAGATAAAATCACTTGTTGTAATCATTGAAGAGAGTGAATATTTCTCACTAAGATTGTAATCATTGAAGAGAGTGAATATTTCTTACTAAGATTGACCCCGTTGACATAGAAAAACCGAACTGCGTAACAAATTCTTGTGTGATCTGTTTGTTTATTGTTTACTGTTTGGTGCCAAAAAAAAGTTTTCATTTCTTTATCACTCCTTCCAAATACTTAACTTATTTTGCGATTTTAAAACTTCAATAAAAAATTCTATCGAGGTTGTACTTGGAGAAAATTTCAGTTTTATAGTAACATCGAAAATTTCAACTCAATCCTTATATTTTTAGATTTATTTTGTTTAATGTTTGATGATGTACTCTTAACTCAATGGGGGGGTCATGGCCCCCAAGGTTTAAAATTTTTGTAATTTAACTCTTTGTAGATATATTATGGCCTTTCCAAAAATATAAGTAGGCCCCATAAGGTTTAAGATTTTTGTAATTTCTCCATTTGTATATATCCCTCCAAAAAATCGATTGTTACGGTGGAATACTACTTATTCTTCTTTTGAATCAATTGTTTATATGTTTAAATCAATTGTTATGTAGCACGTCTAATTTTAGCTTGCCTCCAAAATTAATATTATGGCTCCGCAATTATCTTTAGTGTTTGTTAATTATCTCATATTACATTAGTGTTGTATTATCAATAATATTACATTATATTTGGTATAATGTTTTTTAATGTTATAGGTATGATATTCTCATAAATTTAATAATTCATTACCTACAAATTTCGATTAATTATCAATGAGAAGTCTTTGCAAAGTTTTTAATATATATTTAATTTCTTATTAGGTATATCCTTTCCTTAACATTATTACTAATGGATTTCTCATTTTTAGTTACTATTTCCATAATTCGTAGATTTTTAATATTTGATGTACCATTTTTTTATGTTAGTTATGTAAAATTTTAAACTTTCATAAAATGAAAACCATTCTATGTCAACTGTCGTAATCATTTTTTTAAAAAACGGGAATCGATTTGGGTTTTGAAAATAAAAACGAATAGAGGAGTCGACACTGATCCTTTTTGATGAGGTGTGATCGGGTCACCTCAAATTAATCATTTTAATAAAAGTCAAGGTTTACTAAAACGATAATTTTTGGTCTACGAAAATCAGAAAATGAGTTCGGGAGTCGGTTACGCATGAGGAAAGATTAGCACCCTTGATACGCCCAAAGATTGGTACCTAGTTGATTAATTAGTATCTTAGTGTCGAAGATTGAAAATTTGGAAGACTTTTGAAATACGATGCTCAAGTGAAAATGATTGAATAACTTAAAGCAGATGTGAATGACTCTTTCATCTCGAAGTAATATAATATCGTGCCCAGTAAGTTAGGACACGACATCTCGAACTTTGAGACTGTGCCTTTTATTTAAAATTAATGTATTTTAACTTCTTTTAAAAGGACATTCGGTTATTTAGTATAAACGAGGAAAATCGAAACCTAGTAAGTTAGGGCACGACATCTCGAATTTCCAAATGTCGAATATTGCCTTTGTTAACAAAAATCTTATCCCGAGGTAACAAAATGTCATACCCGGTAAGTTAGGGTACAACACCTCGTATCTCCGAGAGTAAGCATTCATTTCAAAACTCGTATTGTGATTTAAAGGAATATTCCGTTATTTGGGTTAGATGAGAAAAATCGAAACCCAGTGAGTTAGGGCACGATTATCTCGCATTTCCAAATACGGGATATTGCTTTTATGAAAGAATTGTTTTAATATATTGAGCAAAAAAACATGATTTATAGTAAAACATAAAAACCATATCATGGTGCTAACACGCAATAATAAGTGCGACAGTATCGATAACAATGATATAAGCAATTGTAAAAAGATGAAAGCAAGGCTAGTAATACAAAAATATAAAACACAAGCATAAAATAAATGAAATGGTCGAATACATAAGTAAATAAATAAACAAATAAATATAAATAAACATGGCAAAATAAAAATGACTATGATAACGAAAATGATAATAATAATGATAATAATAATATAATAATAGTATAAAACGATAATAATACATATGGTGTTAAAATATATATAATAATAAATGTATACATAGTATTAAAAAAATATATATATATATATAATATACATACCAGAAATGATAATAGTATCGAGAATTAAAAGTGTATATCTAATATTGACAAAAATGAAGACATCGTATAGTATTGAAAGCATTTACATAGGATGATATGAATAATGTGATATCGAGGATGTATATATAATATACAAATATAATATAATAGTAAAAATACATATATATATATATATATATATAAACATGATACATATGTGAAATAAGTATATGATATAGTTAGAAATAATATATATATATACATGGTAGAATATAATATTATATTTATAATGTATATATACATAATATATATAAAAATATAATAAAGAAGAGTATACACGATAGCATATTAATAATCATGTGCATAATATGGAGTATAATATATATATTAAAAGGATGTATATACGACATACGAACATATTAACAAAACAATAATATCAATAACTAATAATAATATATAAGTATATACATATATATGTTAAAGGTCTATACATAATATAATAAAACATATACTAATATTAATTAAAAATATGTATATAATACAGTATCTGAATATGTATACATAAAATGTATATTAGGAATAATAATAATATATAAAACTATAATATATATAAAAAATACATATGTGTATAAGTATTAATTGAAACAAAAAGAATAATTCTAATATAGTAAAAATATGCTAATAATAATAATAATAACGATAATAGTAAACAGAATAATAAATAATATTAAAAATGAAATAAAAAATAGTAAAATAATATATATAAAAAATAAAACTGGAAAAAGGACTAAATTCGAAACAAGAATGAAGTTTTGGGGCCAATTTAAAAGGAAATATAAAGGAGGGGACCCATTTGAACGGGCGCGCAACTGCGGAGGGCCAAAAAGGTAATTTACCCGAGCCCTTAAAACGACGTCGCTGAAGGGAGGACCAAATCGCAAAACGCGATAAATTTCAGGGCCAATTTAAAAGAAATAAAAACCTGATTGCAAAATGTATAAAAAGTAGAAGGACCGCGCGCGTAATTAGACCATTATGCAAAAACAAGCGGATCCTGAGGCGGGTCGGGTCGGACGGATCGGGTCGCATCAAAACGACGTCGTTTTGGGGCTAAAAGGCAGCCCCCAAAACGACGTCGTTTTGGGAGGCTATAAAAGGGCCATTTTTAGCAAAAAAATCATTTGTGCAGCTGAAGTGGAAAAAAAGAGAGGAGAGGGGAGGGTGCGATTTCCGCACGCGATGGCCTAATTTCCTGTAGGTATATTTTTTGCCCTTTTTTATATTTTTTAGTTATATTTGTATTTAAATAGCTTAAAAAAGGAAAATCGAAAGGTATATATGCATAAACAGTTTCGAAAAGAAAAAAAAAAGGAAAATGAAAGAGAGAAAAAAAAAACTATGACCTTAACACGTTTGAACTTTTTCTTTTTCTTTCTTCGTCTGCTTGTGGCTCTTTGTTGATTATTTTGTATGTTTGAATCTATATTTCTTATGTATTTTTTTGAAAGAAAGAAATCCGAACATACAATGGTTTTTGATTCGGCTTTAAATAGCCGTTTTTACATGTCTCTCTTCTTGCTTTTTGTCTATTGCGTTTAATGCTTGCAGGTGCAGCTTGGGCGGTGGAGGCAGATGCCACTTGCACTGGCGATGTGACGGGAGGCGGTGGGATTAGGTGATTTAGGGTTTCAGATTTTGAAACCCTAAATTTGGGCTAGTTGGGTCAGTTTGAGGTTAAGGTCTGCTTAGGGTTATTTGGGCTGGGACTTTTTAGGGATTGGGCTAGTGTAATGGGATTAAGTTGGATTAGTTGGGCTTGCAAATTGGGCTTGTACATCAACTATATAGAATTTAAAAATATATATTATATTGTGTATTAATATTTTAATCATATTATTCTTGAAATGTTATAATTTTTTTAAAAATAAAAAATGATTAAAAATAATTGAATATGTCCCTTTTTAACATGTTTAATACATTGAATTGAAGGCATCTATCGAAGGGAGCTAATTTCTACACAAAGGTAGGCGCTGGGATCTTGCATCTACTGAGACGACAGAATAAATTTGGAGAGATGGAGAAGTTGGCTGACCCGACAAGCCGCAATTCTTGACGCACATCTTTTGATTATCTCCACATCAAAGCGGAAAGGTATGTTAGATATACTATTATTTTTCTTTTTGTAGCACTAAAGCACATATCCTTGAGGGACAAGGGAGAGATGTAAAATATTATTGGCCTCTACTAACCAAAATTAGATATCTAGCTTCAAGTTAAAGACAAAAAATGAAAAGAAGAAAGACAAAATCCTTACTTATTTATTTATTTATTTATGAATAAAGACAAAAATGAAAAGAAGAAAGACAAAATCCTTACTTATTTATTTATTTATGAATAAAGGTATTCTACGTTAATACGATACTTAATTGTTGCAAAAATCTTTATGTTTAACTTATATCTTAAAAATAAAATCATTAAAAAAAAGACTGATAAACTGAAAATGTCCACGTTAAATGAAAGAAAAATGTTAGTCCAGGTACCCAATTGGGACTTTAAATCAATAAAAAATCAACTATTGAATTCAAAAAGGTGTTGCTCTCTTTATCTCAATTAAAATGTGATAATTAGTTTTCTTTTATCAAATTTAACTTTAATTCTTTTAAATGTTTTAAATTTTATCTCAATTATTTTGACACCTTTAGGTATGATGAATTCTTATTCTTCAATTTCGTTGGAAGACGCGGCTATTATTATTATTATTATTATTATTATTATTATTATTATTCGAAAGAGATAATTAATTAAACGTAACTCTACCAACTTACTAGAAGTAACTCCACCAGCTAGTAAAATCTCTACTAAAATAGAGTTATCACTATAACACCCCTTAACCCCACCCATCGGAATAAGGTTACGAGGTATTACCGAACATATCTAATAATTTACGATTAATTCACAAATAAATAACATACATATTATAATTTAATGATTTAGTCTCTTTCATGGACCTTCAGGGCCCAGAATACGTATTAGAAGTAGAACGGGACTTGTTCGAGTACTTCAAAATTTTTTTGTAAATATATATATTTGTAAATATTTTTAATAAAAACTCAATATAATCCCTTTTATAAACATCTAACATTCCCTGCAATTTTCAAACCGCAACCAAAAACAATTTATACTCAAATAGACTTATATCATAACTAATTCATTAATATAGTAATTTAATAATTAAACATTCATAATATCATTCAAAGTTTACTAATAACTTCATTCATTTTCCATTCAACCTTAATACCAAATTTTATAGTATACTCTATACCATTTCACTTAGACTAAGTTCAAAACATTACAAACCATCCATACTTTATAATCAAAATCATATGACCCATGTATATAACGTAGGTATATGCCACATTTACCAAAAGGAAAAGTACATCACCAAAGTTGTGCTGAAGTAGGGATTGATTTGGATGCTGAACCGAAACCTTTGATTTCTACTGATCTATGCACGGAAACAACCGTAGGCTGAGTATTTCATACTTAGTGGTATTACCATAATTCAAATTATATAACTCTAATAAACTAAAAGTATTAATCATATATCACTAAACATGTAAAATTTATAACTCATAAGAACTAATTTACATTCAATTTCATATTTCATATATAATAATTCATCATCAATATCATATCTTAATAACAATTTGTATTTTTTATCAATTCATGAACCTTAGGTTCATGTTTCCAAACCTCACATACAATTTCAATTCACAATTCGACTAATAATTTTTTTTTTATACTTTTAGTCATACGATCAATCAAATTTATTCAATTCACTCATTTCGAATATTCACCCTATTAACAAACTCGGACCTTGGCGGATACACGGATTCCAACCAAACACACCAGTATGACACATTGTGCCTAAAACGGTACTCAATACCTGATCAATATATAGAAGCAGTATACGACACATAAAGTGTCTGAAACGACACACGTGGTGCCTAATACGACACATATAGTGCCTGATCTGCAATGCCGATAAATTCCCATACTCTTCCAATCCTATGGCATGCCAACTATATCCGACTCAGCCCGACTAGTTAATAGGGTATTCAAATCATTTCTCAATTTCAATTTCACTTTCAATACAATTTTCCACTTTCCAACAATATACTATCAAATATTCATACATAATCATACTTCATCTCAATTCATTCAATACAATATTGATACTTACCTTATAATTTTACTTACCATACACATAAATTTAAATATAACATTTAATAAATAGTAGTTTGAAATATAGTAATACAAACGTGAATTTCTCGTTTTAGTCCTCGATAACCTTCTCCTTTCCTTTGTGTGCCGATGTCTTGGGTTCTTTGTTAGCTATTTAAGTTTCAATCTTTAAAGTCCCTATTTCTCCCTTTTCTTTTCTTCTTTCCCTTCTCTGTTTTCGAATGATTCTGTTCCTTTTATGCTTTGTTTTGTTTCATTTTATTTTACTTTAGTTTATTATTTTATTATATTAACTTAATAAATATTATTATTTCTTAAATAATAAGTAAATAAATATGTATATTACAATTGTATGTATATGATTTATTACACTTGTATTTTACTATCAACTTACATTTGTCAACTTATTAATTTATTCATTAATATAATAATATAATATCAATTAATTAAATAATAATAAATATAATAAATAACTATTTAATACACAAATACTTATATTACAAATGTTCACATATACATTGTTACATTTGTATATTATCATCACCATCCACTTGTCAAAATTTTAATTAATTTATCCTATAAAAATCTTATAATATAATTATTTTAAATTAATTTATCATAATTTATATCTAAAATATTGATTATATAATTAAAATATAACATAAAAATCTTAGATTTTTATTGCATATTTGCCGCCTCATTTCTTATTAATGGCTTAATTGCCATTTTAGTCCTTTTTATTTTCTATTGATCTATAATTCAACTTTTACCCCTTATTCAATTTAGTCCTTTTTCCTAATTACCCTTAATTAAGCTAAATTCACTTAATTAAAACCTAATTAAACACACCACTAGGCTCATAAATATTTCTAATAATTATTTACGAACCCATTTCGTTAAGACAGATGCCCGATAATATACTTTTTCGATGCCTGTAAATTTTGGGTCATTACAATTATCACATTCTAGATAAATGTCAAAATTTAAATTTCATATACATAATAAAGTTTAAACAATAAGTTAAAATTTAAAATTTTTTATAGATAAATGTCAAAATTATATATGAACTTTTTTTTATGAATTATAATAAATATGACTAGCGTGACTCAAACCTAGGCCACACCTAGGGTGGTGAACACCCTTGACCATCAAGCTATCACATGGGGTTCAACTATATATGAACTTTGATATAATATGAAATGTCATGCATGAACTTTGATTTTGTATGATTTTATATATGAAAATTTAGTTTGATTATATTTTTACAAAAATCACTAACAACATTATTGAATTAGCACCATTTTATATTGATATATAACATACACAAACAATTATATTGATCAAATATGAAAATAAATATATGTATTTATTTATTAAAATATGACAATTGAATCAAAATCAAAGTTTCATGTATACTGAGATTATTAATCTATTACTAGTGTGTCAAGTTAAGCTTTAATTTGATAAAAGTTTTGATATAACAAATATAATGTTTTTGAATAAAACTTGTTTTTGAAATAAAACTTGATAAAATTCAAAGTAAAAATTTGTTTCAAATTATTTCTAAGAGATAAAATTTTAAATCTAATCTTTCAAACACTTTGAAAATATTTTAGAGGTTCTTCAAAACAACAAACAATTTTGCAAACATTTTTAAACTAGTTAAAATGCTCCCAAGGGTCAAAGTATCGATACCCTCTATAAGGTAATAATACCCTTACCCAAAGTATCGATACCCCTTCCTGGTATCGATATCGATTTGAGCTTCGAAGTTTAAAAAAATCGAGCAAAAATACAAAGTATCGATACCTCTAACCAAGTATCGATATCTTTAAAAAATTATCGATACCCATGCCTGGTATCGATACCAATTTGAGCTTCTGTTTCACTAAAAAAAAAGAATGACCACAAATACAAAGTATCGATACCTTCATAAAATTATTGATTACCCTCCGCTGGTATTGATGCCATTTTAAGGTTCGATGTTTTGGAAAGAAAAATTGCCCGAGTATCGATCCCTTTCCAAGGTATCGATACCTTATAGAAAGTATCGATATTTCCTCTACTATATTGATATTATAGACTTTAACGATCACTAAATTTAGGCATGAAATGTCCAAAGTATCGATACTCTTTCAAAGGTATCGATACATATTGTTGTAAGAGACATTAATGCACTAGTTCTTACATCTCCATCAGCTTTATTCAATTTCTCACCAACCCAAATGATTGGAAATCAATTAGAAGGTATTAATACCAACTTCCAAAGCTTTTACAATAACAAGAGAGATTGCAAAAGATCAAGAGCTTCAAGATACATAAAAATTCATTATCAACCTTTTATGCTTCAATTCTTCATCTTTTTTCTACAAGCACTTGTGAGCAATTCTATGTTTTATCATCTCAAGTGTTTTTGTTGTGTGAGTACTTAATTGGAAAACATACTAATATTGTAAGGATTGTTTCTTTGTTTTCTCATTTGTTTACTTTTTTGAGAGGGTTTAAGTCTTAATATTTAGGTAGAAAGTTTAAGGGAGTTGTAAGGTTAAATCTTATCCTCAAAGGTTGACTCAAATTAGCGAATTTGGAAAAATCCTTAGTGGTGGAAAGCTAAGGTAGTGGAGTAGGCAATTGGGGCCGAACCACTCTAAATTCTTATTCTCATTGTTTCAATTTTTCTTTTCTTGCTTCTATAGATTTTTTTTAAAAAAAGGCCAATTTACCCCTCCTCTTGGCTATTTCCATTGATTGATCAAACTAACACAATGAATAAACTAAGTTCTTAGAAGGAGTGATGGGGAAGTTTTTCTGGCACCAAATCTGGAAATTTCAATGTAACACCCTATACCCAACCTGATCACCAGGTTTGGGTACTGAATGATAAAATAACCCAAACAACTTACCAGTATTTCTAATTCTGCTTTAATTACATACTTAAACAACTTAAATTTCAAAATCTAACTATTAATAAAACTTGTACAGAACTAGTGATAATTTCTTACAACTTTGATTCCAACAATTATTTATTAAGTTTCAATTAAACTCAAATACAGATATAATCAACTTAAACCCTAAGGCATGGCCTCTAAGGGTGCCCTTCATATACATGAACCAACTATTGCGCCCGCTTCTAGAGTTTGGTAGAGTCTAGCTTGGTCCCTCCACTCAATTCCCTAGTCTTTATCTACCTTGCATACACACATTAAATATAATATGTTCAAAAGAGCTTAGTGAGATATGTACATAAGTGACAATGAAAACTGCTTAAAAATTTAGGAAAAAGAGATTTTATGCGCCAAGTTAAAACTTCCTAAATTTCGTGGGCAAATTCTTAAATTTTGTTGGTGCGACCAAAGTCTTGTTCTCTTTCTCTGAGTCAACCTTTGGCAGACACAACGATTGGTCTGATTATGTAACACCCCTAACCTGAATCCATCATCGAAACAAGGTTATGGAGCATTACAGGAGTTTACAGATCAGTCAAACAGAAATTTCAAATGTTTCATTTCATATCAATGTTCATAATAAAACCAATCAAAAATCATATATATTGTCCCTTAAACGAGCCCTCAAGACTCAAGATGCATATTAGAAACAAGTCAGCACTAAATCGGAGACTGAGAGAATTTTTCTAAAAATGTAGAAAAGTTTTCAAGCTGCAGGGGTCATACGGCAGTGTGACCAGGCCGTGTGACTTACACGGTCAGGAGACACTCCCGTGTCTCAGGCTGTGTAGGCATTCGAAATAAGGACACACAACTATGTCTAGCCTGTGTCCATACCTATGTAACTCTCTAACTTGGGTCACACGCCCGTGTGCTAGGCCATGTGAGCATATTGACTAGCATTTTTAAGAATATACAGGGGATGCACGGCCGTGTCACTTGGCTATGTGTCACAGACGGCTGAGACACATGCCCGTGTCTCTACCTATGTGGATGAAAATAAGCCATTTTCTAGGCCACATTTCTCACTCATATTGACACCAACCTAGCCTCAACAAATTGCACATCAACAAGCCATAATAAGGCATTCAACACAAGCAAAAATCAAGTCTTAAACATGTATTATCACCACACACAACTATTAAACCTTTAGGCATCTCAAGTATCAACTTAAAAACATGTCAACCAAGTATCCAACCTTACCTAATTAATTTATCTAACCAAGTTACCAAAGTTCACTTTAACTCAATTATATACATACATATATCACTTATACTGACATCACAATCATACCTTAATTTCATACCAATATGTATGTTGGTTACATAAAAAAATATTATTCAAATATTTAAATAAGCTAACTTTGACTAAGTCCGTACAAAATCCTATACATGCCATGTAAATCGTATTTAATGTTTCAAAAACTACCGAGATAAGCTAGATAGTGTGACTTGAGTGCTGATCTAATCGTCTAACCTTCTGAAAATCTACAAAAAAACATTAAAAAATACTAATAAGCTTAATGAAGCTTAGTAAGTTCGACGAGTTAAACAAAATTTTACCGGACCTACTATAACAAGTCAAATAAATAAAATCATTCATGCCAATTCCCTGTCATTCACTGTCAATTTCCTGTTATTCACAACTTCTATTGATAAGTACATCCGTATTCAAATCAATATAAAAATAAATAACATGTCTTTCAAATTCATTTAATAAATCACCTTACCGAAATTTTTCCATTTGAAGAACGACTTACGGATAAGAGTACATTGTCAACAGAAGCTCATAAGAGCTAGTCCATCTGAATATGCCAACAGAGCTCGAAAGCTAAACATAAGCTAGTAAGAGTTAATCCACCCAATTATGCCAGACATAAAGTAAAACACGAGAGTTCGCAACAAATGCTGAACCCCGATTTACTTGGGTAAAATGTTGATTTCTCCTTCCAATACCATCATACACCAAGTTACAAATGTACTCAAATCTCGCTTTCAATTCAAACCGAATATTTAATTCAATATTATAATTCCAAAAATAATGTATTTCCAACAATAGAATAAATGCATAATACCATTTATCAATTTATACAAATGTTAAATTTTAACCGCACGAACTTACTTGGACTGAATTGTGTAATTGCAGAAGTTTAGGGACTATTTCGCTATTTTTCCTTTTTCACGAAACCTACGGGATCTTAATCTAAAATATAAAATTATTCATTTATTAGCATATATTCCATTTCCAATTCATTTCACAATTAATCTCCTTTTATTTTTCAAATTTACACAATTAACCCAAACTTTTACAATTTTTGCAATTTAATCCCTTAAGTAGTTAATCTATCAAATTAACTAATTTTCTCAATAAATAATATATCTAAATATTATAGGCCTTCATACAGCCCCTAATAAACCAAAAATTCACTATTAAATTCTAATATTTTAATCTTTTCACAATTTAATCCTAAAATCAATATTTAACAAAATTATTTTTATAAAATCATCATACAACAAAATCAAAACTCTAAATCTATGTTATTCATCAAAAACATCTAATATTTATCAATAGAAACTTCCCAAATTTTGAATAAAATAAAAAACAAAGGTGTGATCTAGTTGGACCTAATTGCAACAATCTCAAAAACATAAAAATTACAATAAATAAGTAAGAATTGAACTCACATGAAGCCAAAGTATGAAAAACTAGCTTAAGCTTTCTCTCCTATGGCTGTTTAGGCCGAAAATTGAAGAAGAAATGTCTAGAAAACTATCCAAATCCAATTTGTTTTATTTTAATTTCATTGAAATTACCATTTTGCCATTGAATCATTTTATTTTATTATTTTCTTTTCATATGCCGCCTCATCCCTTTATTTTAGGTATAATTGTTTCTTAAGTCCTCCCTCATTATTAATCAAGTCATTTAATCACTTAATTATTATAATTAGCAAATTCTGCACATTTTTCAATTTAGCCCTTTTTAATTAATTAGCTATCGAAACGTTAAAATTTTTTAATGAAACTTTAATACCACCTTAATGACACTTCGTAAATATTTATAAAAATATTTACAGCTCGATTTATAGAAATGAGGCCCCGATACCTCACTTTCTAAAATCACTTGACCTAATAAATCATTGTAAAACACAAATTTCCACTTCAAAAACCTTTTTAAAACCATGTTTGACTCGTAAATATTAAATAATAATATTTACAAACTTACTTGCCGGATTTGGTGGCCTCAAAACCACTATTTTTGACATCATTGAAAAATTGGGTTGTTATAGATTATAACTATGATCCATGTATGAATGTTTTCTTATGGGCCTTGACTCGGTTTATCGTTGTTCCCAACTTTCTTTATACTTTTCTTGATAGACCTCTTCATTGTGATCCATATTCACCATTCTTGGATGGTGATAACTATTGGCGTTTAACCAAGTATTTGCCATAATCGCGGATCCTTACCTTAATCCCCTTATCTTACACTTAACTCCAAATGAAATCATCGTACCATTTAATTGATTACCTACTTTTTTCGACCTAGACTACGCTTG
Source organism: Gossypium longicalyx (assembly GCA_025698465.1). Taxonomy (NCBI): domain Eukaryota; kingdom Viridiplantae; phylum Streptophyta; class Magnoliopsida; order Malvales; family Malvaceae; genus Gossypium; species Gossypium longicalyx. Next base: position 26,388,449 of record CM047005.1, on the reverse strand, counting down.
ATCTCCTTTATAATTAAGGCCTCTTCTTAGACTCTTAATTTAGACTTAATTACGATGCTTGGCTAGCTGAACATCACCCTCCTTTCCCTAGTGAACTCATGCTCACAATGTAACCTTATAGTACTTATTTTTTTAGTCTAATCCTTTAAGGTGCTCCATTAGATAGGTGGTTCCCGATGTACTATCTCTTACTCAGGTTTACCTTGACAGTTTCCACCATTGGTAGACCTACAAGGTCTTCCCCATGTTGTATGGCCCTGATGGACTTCTACATCTTACTATTTTCTGGTGGACTTTATTAGTCATTCAACCTTGCAGACATTTCCTCCCATGAGGTCTCTTGACGGACTACTTACTCTTCAGGCTACCTCTCAGTCAATTGCCAAATTAAGATTTTAACCTATAATAATCAATTATGTATCTACTTAGACAATGTAGGTTTCGTGACTTCTCTAGCGGGATCTTATTGGTGCCCACTATGTTTGCCAACTTGTCTAAGGAATTTCTCCCCCATTTCGTGCATATTTGTGTTAAGACGCTTCTTTGGCTTCACTCACCATTACATTGTGGAAAATCCCTTTACTATCCCGTTTGTCTGTATTCCCAAATACGCACCGACCATCATGTTAAACTATCTACCGTGTGAGTTATTCGACAATATCCCATTTTCGTTCCCTGCCAGCTTACTGGTTCATCATCATGTCAAACTTCATATGGCACCATAGCCTAGCTGTGGTCTTACACAATATGATCCCATGTTTATTGTTCTGGCAGACTTAATATGTTGTCATAGCCTAGCTGTGGTCTTACACAATATGATCTCATTTTTGTTATCCTGGCAAACTTCATATGTTGCCATAGCCTAGTTGTGGTCTTACACAATATGATCCCATGTTTATTGTCCTGACAGACTATTTCGAGTAATCAATAAACATCTTTTGAGGTGTCACCCTGAAGAACCTATAAATCATCATTGTGGTGTCGCTCCATAGAGTCAATAGACCGTCGTCATGGTGTCGCTCTAGCGAGCTAGGCGATACCATTACACAATGCTGCCTAACTCCTTTAAATCCCATTTCAATCCACCCAATCATTCATTATGCCAATTTTTCCTATGTTTATCTACCTCGACAAGGCAAATAGCTCTATGCTTCGCATACAAACCACTCATACATTTCATACAAACAAGGTACTTGATACATAACACAAAGTACGCCACATATATTCAACACCACGTGATAATTGTTTGACATTCAATGATCATACTTACAAATATTCACATATCTGAATAAGGTTATGCATTCACAGCATGCTCAGTCACTGTTTTTACACAAAACAACTAATTTAGAGAACCCAATGTTGCAAAATCAGGTTTGGAAAGCGTAGAGAAAAATAAGTTTAAGGGAAAAGCTAGAGTTTTAATTTTTTTTCCAAATACAAGAACTTGGTTGTTATATCTAAAGTAATAAACACTTAATCAAAATTGTACCTTTTCGATTTGTCTAGGACAAATGCTTCAACAGAGTAGTCTTCTCCGTTATCCTCAAACTCACTTCTGCCAAGTGTGGACTCGATTTGAATCAATAAATTTTTCACAAAATTACCAGTGGGTCAATTTTTCAATTTCTCTAAACTTCTAGGTCAAGTTATAAATAAGAAAAATATCTCTAGAAATCTTCTGAAATAATTTGTCTAGAGAATTTTATCTCTACAACTTTCTCTTAAATTCAAGTGTGTCAAAAATAAAAATTCCACAACTCTCTTTATATAGAGAGAGTTTAGAGAATTCAATTATTATTTAACGTAATCACTTTACTATGAAATTAATATAATACTTATCAAGATAAATATTAGATTAAATTTAATATTTAATCTATTAAATTAATATAATACTTATCTATAAGATAATTATTAAATTAAATAGTAAAATTATTAAAATAATATTATTTTTGGAATAGTTAATCTAAAATCAAATTATCTCGTAGAGTCCCATTAGGAGTGTAATTCCTCCATTACTCAACTGCCGCAGGACCACTTGCCAGCAATCGGAATGTCGTTGTCGCTACTGCCAGTACCGTCGTGTTCGATGTTGCCATTATAGATGTGACACCCTCACGGCGCCTCGAGTCAGTTCGACTATTGTCGATTCGATCCGAGCCAGTGACGGCCCAACTAGTTTGATCTAGCCACTGGTTGGTTCGTTGGCACGATTCGACCAATTCTGGGTCTCGGTCTTGATTTTTGGTTCTCAAATCCAATTTTCGATCTCAAGTCCAATTTTCAAGTTCAATTACTCATTGGGCCAATTGTCTAATTTGAAAATTAATTTCCAAAAATATCATATTAATTTTAATTAATTTGATTAATTTAATTTTACTTGATTAAAATTAATTTTCTTTAAAATAACTAAGATTTTCCAAATTAAATTTTTAAGAAAATTCTTTAATCAAATTCTCTTACTGAACCATTCTCACGATTACCCAATTTAATTTCACATCAAATAAATCGACTTAATTAAATTATTTACAAGGTCATAGAATTTCTTCTAATTCAAATGCTACCTGGTCGAGCTTTTGTTGAGCCACTGAAGGGACCAAGCAGACATATACAATTAGGCTTAAGTAATTGCAATTATATCCAAAAGCATCATTCCAATCATTTGCAATTTACTCAATCATGGAGTCAGTCCACAAAAAGTATCATGATTGAAAACTCCCTATTGTAACAATTCATCCAAATGTTTTATTTAATGATCTCATCATGTGTATTACCCTCATATGATATCCTTGATTCCTTTGAGTTAAATTCGTTCACTCAACACGATTCTATTTTATCTCATTGTAACATTTATGTCTTCTTAATGATTAGTACGATCACTGGCAACAAATGATTGTGATAAATTACTTGTTCGAGAACAAGCAACCCGTGGTCATGTTCCATATTTATCAATCCACACAATACCAATGAGAGGATATTATTAACTCTTTAATCGAGCTATGAATTTCATTATTACAAGTAAATCCATGTCATACACAAGTCATGTACCCAACATACCGACTATGGGCTCGATCATATTTAGAGCATAAACCTCCACCTATATCAAAGCACATGAGTTGCATATGCATGGTCAATGACTAACTCAAGATTTAGGTAAACCACACCATGAACGTCACAAGTGAATTAATTCACAAATGGTTTCAGAATTAATTCATCTTGGGTCCAGTCTAATATATCATTCTTCCAATGAATACATCTATTTCTCTACCTGTGGAGTTAAATGCTCCGGTAGTCAAGACTAGCCATCTCCCTGATTGAAATTGTAGACGACATAATAATCTTCTAAGTATTTTAATCAAATGTTCACTATGATTCTTTTATGGGATTATAGACTTATTTAGAATATCTATGGAAGTAAGTTGCTTTCTCGCATTGTAAATGTTCTTATAATGTCACTTGTTATCAGTTCGAACTTAGACAATCAATGAGCCAATATTTGCTTGTTACAATTTTGTTATGCATGCAAAACTGAAAGATAGAAACACAAAATACATAATAGTGAAATGTGAAATTTACTTTATTTATTCGTCTTGCAAATACATAGAAAATAATAACATGTTTACTACAATATGGACACATTTTTCAGCACCCATAATAGTCATAACACAAATCATTCAACAAATCAATTTCATTATCCATCCATGATAGAGTATAGAAACTCATCTTACTTTCTTTATCTGTAACGCCCTAGAATTGGGCCTAGAAGTATTGGGCCTTGAGCATGGGAGCGGTTACTGCTCATAAATATTTTAGTTAAGTAAGAAGGTGACACAAATTATATGTTTGCTTTATTGGCTAAGTGATTTGGGTGTGTTTGAGGAGCCTGGGTTCAAGTATTGGCCTTTGTAAAATTTTTAAATTAGCTCTTAAATGAATTTGGACTCTAGTACATAGGCTTTATAAATAATTGCTCTTATTTTAAGTCACAAAAAGCCTTGTGGTCTAATGGCAAGGTGGCATGTAAAGGAACCTTGAGGTCTGAGGTTTGAGCGTTGGCATAGCGTAAATGAGGTATTTATTTTGTAGCTTGGTTCGGTGGTTGTGTTGCAGTAAAATTCTGATGTATGAGTGGTGGAGTGATAGGTGGAGGATATTAAGGAGGAAATCATGGAGAGGATTGGGGAGAGATTTGTGGAGAGGAATTAGGAGTTTGATGAGTGTAGGGAAGTTGGTGCCATTTGGTATCTCTATTTCGGCATTGGGAAAAAAATGACCATTTTTGGTTTTTGTGAGTGTTTTGGAAGAGGGTTCTTTTCTCCTTTTTGCAAGTGGTAGCTGAATTCATTTAGTCAATTTCAGCATTTAGTTGTTTTGGGTTTGTGCCTCTTGCGACATTGTTCTTCTTTTAGTCATTTCTCATTCTCTACCGAACACTGTTTTTCTTCTTTCAGTACTCTCTTGACATTACCAAACACATCTTCCTCCTCTTCCCCATTATTCTTTCAATTTTCTTTCATAGCCAACTTTCCTTCTTCTTCCCCCTTCATTTATTTTTCTCTTTTTTTCTTCTGTTCTGCTTCTAAACTGAAAGTTATTCTTCTTTGATCTTTCTCAAGCAGTTTGGGTAGTGGTTGGCTGAATATTATTCTTCTCTAGTATTGGTAAATCGTTTTGGTTTACAAGTGTTCTGACGAATCGGTAAGTGTTCTGTTAAGTGATCTGACAAATCTGTTTCTTCTGTATTCTTCTAAAAACCAAATACTCCTTCTCTTAGTATTATGTGATTGCCGAATGGTGACTTCTTTCCCTTAATGTGTGTTTATTATTTTTAGGTGTTTCCGATGAGTGAAAGTGCAGAAATTCTCTAGCTACCGAAACCCTGTCACCCACTAATCAATTAAGTTAATTTTGGTACCCTACCTTATGGGCATAGGTCGGATGGCCCTATTTTTCTGTAAGGTTATTATTCATGAGTTTAAGCCTCAACTATAATCGATTCCACCTATTAAGATCTTTTGTTATCGTAGTTTCTCAACAAAGAAAGGTGTGATCGATTTAAACTACGATCTAAAGGAACAAGTGGTAGTTCGTGCAATTGAGGTTTGTAGTATTGTCTATTTGGGCTAAGTGTTTTAAACACTGATAAATGATAGACTGACTGTATGTTGTCTATTTGGGTTAAGAAGTTTGAAGTGTTTGCATAAAAAGGTGTACAATCGTACACCAATCTGTTACTAACAAAAGCCAAAAAGGTGTGAATTCACACCCCTCTTCACTATGAATCGGTAAAAGCCAAAAAGCCGAAACTTCAGTATTTGAGGCCTCACGAGCGTACGATCGCTCGTGTGGTGAGCCGAGCCCACAAATCATGGGCGATAGACTGTTGAGGCCACCACTAATGTTCTCATGAGCTTAGGCCATTATGGGCCACGTTGGGCCGAAATAGGCCGTGTAGGCACAATGGGTTCGTCGGCCCCACACAGATTAAATCCTCGATAAGTGATAAATATAGAACTGGGCTATGTAGGTCACATAGCCGTAGCTAAATTTGGGCTAAATGGGCCACACGAGCGTGTGGGCCTACTTGAGCCGCATAATGTGCCTTGGGCCTATTTACACCGTTATGATCATTTAGGTTATCTGTGTCACTCGAGGCAACTGTAGACCTTCGGAGAGGTCGTGGTCTGAGCCAAAACTCTAAAATAGGCAAAATGGCCGTAATACCCCTATGTGATAAAATAACGATTATGCCCTTATGCTCCGTATGACTGATGTTCTTATGATTTACATATATGATTGTACTGAGTATGACTTTGCATACACATAATATTTATGACATGACATACTGTATGGGGTTGGGGTCTGATTTGGAGGAAGTTCTATACTAGTGGTTTTGCCGCGTATTCTGATTCTAGTGGCTCCGCCACATTTTCTGTTATTAGTAGCTACGCTGTGTTATTGGTGTGTTGGCTGGGTGGGTCGATCGAATCCCCACATGATGTGTTGGCTGGTATGGGTGGTGTGTTGGTTAGATTGGGTTGGGATACTTATTTGCTCTGTATTGATTCTATGTTGGGCTTGGGCCCACTCTGCTACTATATAGGGCTAAAGCCCAGACTGCTTTGTTACTGAATAGGGATACGACCCAGACTGTTTTGCACATTCTGATTTCTGTTGTCTGCTAGGGGATTACACATTGAGTTTTCGTAAAACTCACCCTTCCCTTTTTAACTGTTCAAGTAATCCTCAGCCTTAGACGATTTGGTGTTGTAAGGGACTTGGAGGTGGCCACACGACTGTTGTGTCTTGCATTCAACTATGTTTAATTTAAATTTCACTTTGGGTTTTTAATTCTATAATAAGGCCGTTTGTGGGTTTCAATTTTTAATTGGACTTTGGATTATATGTTTTTATTTAAAACTGCTAGTCTAGGTAAATGTGAGTTTTTAAAACAATTACTGTTTTCTAAAACACGTGTTTTAAACTTCAAAGTTTTAAAAATGCTTTCGCGGTTTAAGATGAGTTGATATATTAAAGGCAAATAATCTGGCAATGACGAGATAATTTGATAATGGTAATGAAAGGGCCTTTAATTTAAAAGTGGATGTTTAACGATAAGTTTTATTTTTTCGAAAAGTACTTCGATGTGACACACCAGATTCGACCATAACATTTAAACCGAGTTTGGGGTGTTACATTTAGTGATTTTAAAGAATTTGGATTGTTTTAAACCTTGGTTTCTCTGACACAGTTTATTATTATGAACGGAAATGTTATACTATAGGTAGTGGTACTATACTAGAAACCCTAGAGTCTGAGTTAACTCAGACTGTAGAAGACTGAGAACTGTATTAAGACTCCGCTTTACAAAAACAAAACTTTAACTACTACTTGATCATAAGATATCTGTTAATAATTACTGGAATTATGAACTGATTCATAAGACTCTTAAAATAGATAATACGCTATAACGATATGAGCACAAGTGGTACTCGCAGAAGGGGCACACAAGGCCGCGGTAGAGGCCGAGGAAACGCTAGAGCTGAGTCTTTAGCGTTAGGCCACATGCCTGTTAGAAAGGCGCCAGTATCACCAGTGACTGAGACGGGGTCTCATGATCGAGTTGCAGGGGATGATGCTCTATCCCAAACGATGCTTCGTGTTCTAGAAAGGGTTGCTAGAGCGAGTACTGGATCGGTGGGCCGGGGGTCAATTTCTGAGTGACTCCGGGCTAATAGAGCGAAAATTTTTAACGGTGTTTCTAATGTAGCGCCAAATGTGGCAGTGTACTAGTTAAAGGCCACTGAGTGGAAAATGGACGACCTTTATTACACTGTGGAGCAAAACTTAAAAGGAGAAGTGTCTTTACTGCGAGATGAGGCCTACCAATGGTGGCTCACCGTAAGAGATGGTACCCAGGCCGACTGTTTGACATGAGACTTCTTTAAGGAGGTCTTTCAAGGGAAATACGTTGGGGCGAGTTATGTGGATGCCCGAAGGAAGGAATTTCTGAATCTGACCCAAGAGAACAAGACAGTGGCAGAGTACGAGGTAGAGTTTCTGCGGCTAAGTCGATATGCCCAGCAGATTATCGCTACTGAGTATGAACTCTGTGTGCATTTTGACGATGGACTTCGGGATGAGTTGCATGTGCTAATAGCTCCGTAGAAGGAACGGGACTTGCTGCCTTGGTTGAGAAAGTAAAAATTGCTGAGGATGTGAAGCGCTCAGAGTACCAGAATTGCGAGAAAGATAAGGGTAGATTTAAGAGGGATTCAAGGCTCTCGGGTTCTTCTGGAAGGCCTGTAAAGAAGGCCAGATTTGAGGGGCCAGTCCGAGTAGTCCATGTGTTAGATCGCAGACTTGCACGGATTGTAGGAGGTCTCACTAGGATGAGTGTTGGAGACGAACCGGGGCATGCTTCAGATGTGGGTCCATGGTTTATCAGGTCAAGAATTGTCCTCAGAGGCTTGCTCAGATGAAAGCTGCAGAACAGACGTTTGTTCAGCCAATGAGAGGTGGTCAGCAGCCACCGAGAGGCCATGGTCAGGCCAGGGGTGGAAACGGTAATGGACGTGGTCGTGGAATATCGGGCAGAGGTGCTGGTAATACTGAGATGAGACAACCAGTTATGGTTTATGCTGCTCGTCGCCCAAAGGATAGTGATGCCCTTGACGTTATAGCTGGTATGTTTTTTATTCGTAACATGCCATACATTGCTTTAATTGATATTAGGTCTATGCATTCGTATGTTGCATGCACTGTGTCTGAGATGTTGGGTATCCAGTTTGAGAATACGGCTAGTGAAATGACTGTGATAAGTCCACTGGGACAATCAGTTAATGTAGACAAATTGTTTAGAGACGTGCCCCTAAAAATTCAGGGTATAATCTTTCCAGCAGATTTGATGGAATTACCATTTGGCGAATTCAACCTTATCTTGGGTATTGACTGGCTAGTGAAACATCGTGCAAGTTTGGATTGTGTTGCTAAGCGAATGATGTTGAAGACTACTGAGGATGAAGAGGTAGCTGTGATAAGGGAGCGAAGAAATTATCTGTCTAACGTAATCTCAACATTAAGGGCCAAAAAGCTGGTTTGCAAGGGTGACGAGGCGTTTCTAGTGCATTTGAGCATTTCTGATTCTGAAGGTCCTTCGATGGGAGATGTTAGAACTATCAAGGAATTTCTAGATGTATTTTCTGATGAGCTTCCTAGGTTGCCTCCGAACTGCGAGGTCGAATTCAAAATTGAGCTACTACCTGGAATAGCTCCGGTGTCCATCGCCCTGTATAGGATGGCACCGAAGGAGCTTGTGGAATTAAAGGCTCAAATTCAAGAGCTTCTGGACCGAGGGTTTATTCGACCAAGTGTGTCTCAGTAGGGACCACCAGTGTTGTTCGTAAAGAAAAAGGATAGGACTATGTGCATGTGCATCGACTATCGATAGTTAAACAAGCTGACGATCAAGAACAAGTACCCCCTTCCAAGGATTGATGATCTTTTTTATCAACTTAAAGGAGCTTCAGTTTTCTCCAAGATCGATCTCCGCTCTGGGTACTATCAGCTAAGGGTTAAAGAGGCTGATGTGTACAAGACAGCATTTAGGACTTGGTATAGACACTACGAGTTCCTAATAATGCCGTTTGGGCTTACGAATACACCAACAGCTTTTATGGATCTCATGAATCGGGTGTTCCAACCCTATCTGGACCAGTTCGTAGTTGCCTTTATAGATAATATTCTGGTGTATTCGAGAACTGAAGAGGATCACGATGTGCATCTTTGAACTGTTTTCCAAATTTTGAGGGAGAAATAACTATATGCAAAGTTCAGCAAGTGTAAGTTCTGGCTATGAGAAGTGACGTTTTTGGGTCACGTGGTATCTACTGAAGGGATTAGGGTTGATCCTCGAAAGATCGAAGCCATATTAGATTGGAAACCACCGAAGACTGTATATGAGATTCAAAGTTTTCTAGGTCTGACTGGGTATTATAGACGATTTGTGGAGGGGTTTTCTATAATTACTGCACTTTTAATTAAGTTACTGTGAAAAAAAAGTACCGTTTAGTTGGACTATTAGGTAACAAGAGAGTTTTGAAAAACTAAAAAAGGTTTTGACTGAGGCTCTTGTCTTAATACAGTCGGAGTTTGGGAAGGAGTTTACTGTCTATAGTAATGCGTTTCACATTGAATTAGGTTGTGTACTGATGCAGGAGGGTAAAGTGGTTACTTACGCATCACGTCAGCTTAAGCCTCATGAGGCGAATCACCCTACTCACGACTTGGAGTTGGCTGCGGTGGTGTTCACGTTAAAGATTTGGAGGCACCATTTATATGGTGAGAAGTGCATTATTTACACAGATCATAAGAGCCTCAAATACCTTCTTACTCAGAAGGAGTTGAATCTTAGGCAGCAAAGATGGATAGAGCTGCTTAAGGATCATGATTGCTCGATTGAATACCACCATGGTAAGGCTAACGTGGTAGCGGACGCACTAAGCCGAAGGTTGTATCTAATTTGAGAGCGATGTTTGCTCATCTCAGCCTGTTTGATGATGGTAGTTTTTTGGCTGAGCTTCAAGTGAAACTGACGTAGACTGAACAATTTAAGAATAAACAGTTGTTAGATGAGTCACTAGTTTCTCGCTTTTGACAAGTTGAGAATGGTGAGACTACAGATTTTTGGCTGAATAGTTAGGGGGTATTGTGTTTTTGTGGGAGAGTTTGTATACCGAGGGATTCTGATTTGAGGAAGTCTATACTGCAAGAGGCGCATAGTAGTCTATATATTATGCATCCTGGCGGAAACAAGTTATACTAAGATCTTCGTGAGCTGTATTGGTGGCCTAGATTGAAACACTAAGTTACTGAATACGTGAGTAAGTGCCTGACTTGCTAGTAAGTTAAAGTTGAGCACCAACTATCTTCTGGGTTATTGCAGCCAGTTAAGATTCCAATCTGGAAGTGGGAAAGGGTAACCATTGATTTTGTGAGTGGGCTACCCTTGATGCCTACTAAGAAGGATTCGGTATGCGTTATTGTAGACAGATTGATAAAATCTACCCATTTTATACCGGTCTGCACTGATTACTCACTACAGAAATTGACCAAGTTGTATGTGGCTGAGATTATGAGACTGCACGGAGTACCAGTTTCTATCATATCTGACAGAGATCCTAGATTTACATCTTGGTACTGGAAGAAGTTACACAATGCTTTGGGTACAAGGTTGAACTTCAATACTGCATTTCATCCTCAGTCAAACAATCAGTCAGAGAGGGTGATTCAAAAAATAGAAGACATGTTAAAATGTTGTGTAATTGATTTTCGAGGCAGTTGGGAGGACCATTTGTTGTTGGTAAAGTTTACTTATAACAACAGTTATCAATCCACTATTCAGATGGCACCGTACGAGGCGTTATATGGTCATAGGTGTCGTACTCCTACCTGCTGGACAAAACTTGGTGAACAGCGAGTTTTTGGGGACAAAATAGTTAGTTTCTTATACTGAAGAAAAGGTAAAGTTAATTCGAGATCGGATAAAAAAAACAATTGGTAGGCAGAAATCATATGCAAATTTAAAGCGTAAAGAGATCGAGTACTCTGTGGGGATTATGTCTTTTTGAAGGTCTCATCGTGGAAAAAAATCCTGAGATTTGGATGGAAGGGCAAGCTTAGCCTTAGGTTTATCGGGCCTTACCAGATTTTGGAGCGAGTGGGATTAGTTGCTATCAGCTTGAGTTGCCTCCAAATTTAGACAGGATTCATGATGTGTTCCACGTCTCCATGTTAAGGCGTTACCGTTCTAATCCCACGCATATTGTGCCAGTTGAGGAAATTGAGGTTAGGTCTAATTTGACTTTAGAGGAAGAACCGGTGCAGATATTGGATCGTGACGTCAAAGTGCTGAGAAGGAAATCTGTTCCATTGGTCAAAGTGCTTTGGTGTAATTACAGTTCAGAGGAAGCCACGTGGAAGCCTAAAGAGGTGATGCGACAATAATACCCTCACTTATTCTGATCAGGTAAATTTTGAGGCCGAAATTTCTTTAAGGGGGTAGAGTTGTAACGCCCTGAATTAGGCCTAGAAGTATTGGGCCTTGAGCATGGGAGCGGTTAGGAGACTGCTCATAAATATTTTTGTTAAACAAGAAAGTGACACAAATTACATGTTTGCTTTATAGGCTAAGTGATTTGGGTGTGTTTCGGAGTGTTTGAGGAGCCTGGGTTCAAGTCTTGGCCTTTGTAGAATTTTTAAATTAGCTCCTAAATGAGTCTGGGCTCTAGTACATAGGCTTTATAAATAATTGTGCTTGTTTTAAGTCACAAAAAGCCTTGTGGTCTTGTGGCAAGGTGGCGTGTAAAGGAACCTTGAAGTTTGAGGTTCGAGCATTGGCATAGCGCAAATAAGGTATTTATTTTACAACTTGGTTCAGCCAGTGGTTGTGTTGCAGTAAAATTCTGATGGATGAATGGTGGAGTGATAGGTGGAGGATATCAATGAAGAAATCGTGGAGAGGATTGGGGAGAGATTTGTGGAGAGGAATTAAGAGTTTGATGAGTGTGGGGATGTTGGTGCCATTTGGTATATCTATTTCGACATTGGGAAAAAAACTAACCATTTTTGATATTTGTGAGTGTTTTGGAAGAGGGTTCTTTTCTCCTTTTTGCAAGTGGTAGCTGAATTCATTTAGTCAATTTCGGCATTTGGTTATTTCGGGTTTGTGCCTCTCGCGATATTGTTCTTCTTTTAGTCATTTCTCATTCTCTACTGAACACTGTTCTTCTTCTTTCGCTACTCTCTTGACATTGCCAAACATATCTTCTTCCTCTTCCCTTTCCCCATTATTCTTTCAATTTTCTTTCATAGCCAACTTTCCTTCTTCTTCCCTCTTCATTTATTTTTCTCCCTTTTTCTTTTGTTCTAATTCTAAACCGAAAGTTATTTTTCTTTGATCTTTCTCAATAAGTTTAAGTAGTGGTTCGCCGAATATTATTATTCTCTAGTATTGGTAAATCGTTTCGGTCTGCAAGTGTTCTAACGAATCTGTAAGTTTTCTGTTAAGTGATCTGACAAATCTGTTTCTTCTATCTTCTTCTAAAAACTGAATACTCCTTCTCTTAGTATTCTGTGATTGCCGAATGGTGACTCCTTTCCCTTAATATGTGTTCATTGTTTATAGGTGTTTCCGAGGAGTGAAAGTGCATAAATTCTCTAGCTACCGAAACCCTGTCACCCACTAATCGATTAAGGTAATTTCGGTACCCTGCCTTATGGGCATAGGTCAGATGGCCTTATTTTTCTGTAAGGTTATTATTCATGAGTTTAAGCTTCAACTATAATCGATTCCACCTATTAAGATCTTTTGTTATTGCAGTTTCTCAGCAAAGAAAGGTGTGATCAATTTAAACTACGATCTAAAGGAACAAGTCGTAGTTCGTGCAATCGAGGTTTGTAGTATTGTCTATTTGGGTTAAGTGTTTTAAACACTGATAAATAATGGACTGACTGTATGTTGGGACGGTTGTAGGTTGGGCAGTTAAGGAGCTTGAAGTGGTTGCGTAAAAAGGTGTGCAATCGTACACCAATCTGTTACTAACAAAAGCCAAAAATGTGTGTATTCACACCTCTATTTACTGTGAATCGGCAAAAGTCAAAAAGCCAAAACTTCGGCATTTGAGGCCTCACGAGGGTGCGATCGCTCGTGTGGTGAGCCGAGCCCACAAATCATGGGCGATAGACTGTTGAGGCCACCACGTGTGTTCTCGTGGGCTTAGGCCATTATGGGCCACGTTGGGCCTAAATGGGCCGTGTAGGCTCAATGGGCTCGTGGGCCCCAAACAGATTAAATCCATAGTAAGTGATAAATATGGGACTGGGCTACGTAAGTCACATAGTCGTAGCTAAATTTGGGCTAAATGGGCCACACAAGCGTGTGGGCCCACTTGGGCCGAGTAATAAGCCTTGAGCCTATTTACACTGTTATGATCATTTAGGTTATCTGTGTCGCTCGAGGCGACTGTAGACCTTCGGAGAGATCGTGGTCTGATTCGAAACCCCAAAATAGACAAAATGATCGTAATATCCCTGTGTGATAAAATGACGATTATGCCCTTATGCTCCGTATGACTGATGTGCTTATAATTTACATATATGATTGTACTGAGTATGACTTTGCATACACGTAATATTTATGACATGAGATACTGCATGGGGTTGGGGTCTAATTTGGAGGAAGTTCTGTACTAGTGGTTTTGCCATGTATTCTGATTCTAGTGGGTCCGCCACGTTTTCTATTATTAGCAGCTACGCTGCGTTATTGGTGTGTTGGCTGGTAAGGGTGGTGTATCGGTTGGATTGGGTTGGGATACTTATTTGTTCTGCATTGATTCTGTTTTGGGCTTGGGCCCACTTTACTACTGTATAGGGCTAAAGCCCAAACTGCTCTGTTATTGAATAAGGCTACGCGCTAGACTATTTTGCATATTCTGATTTATGTTGTCTGTTAGGGGATTGCACACTGAGTTTTTGTAAAACTCACCCTTCACTTTTTAACTGTTCAGGTAATCTTCAGCCTCAGACGATTTGGTGCTGCGAGGGACTTGGAGGTGGCCACACGACTGCTGTGTCTTATATTCGACTATGTTTAATTTAAGTTTCACTTTGGGTTTTTAATTTTGTAATAAGGCCGTTTGTGGGTTTCAATTTTTAATTTGGCTTTGGATTATATGTTTTATTTAAAACTGCTAGTCTAAGTAAAGGCGAGTTTTTAAAACAATTACTGTTTTCTAAAACACGCATTTTAAACTTCAAAGTTTTCAAAATGCTTTCGCGGTTTAAGATAAGTTGATATACCAAAGGCAAATAATCTGGCAATGACGAGATAATTTGATAATGGTAATGAAAGGGTCTTTAATTTAAAAGTGGATGTTTAATGGTAAGTCCTATTTTTTCGAAAAGCATTTCAATGTGACACGCCAGATTTGGCCATAACGTCTAAGCTGGGTTTGGGGTGTTATATTATCCTCGTCAAATTAACTTGTCCAAACGCTAAAGCCTCTTTCATTCTGGCAACTAATCATGACAACCATTTATCGGTTAAATCGAAGGTACTAAGCCTTAAAACCCATAACCCAATTTATAGAAACTTATTAGGAGTCATTTCCCTCCTTCTTTCTCTAATTCTCGAGTATAGAAAGTTAAGAAATTTACCAATTTCTCAATTTCTCTACTTCCAGACTTCAATTCTCAAGACTTTGACTCCATGCATAGCTCCTAAGTTTTCTTCTTCTTTGGAAAAATTAAAGAAGACAATGTAAGTAAGAAGAAATTTTGTAGATGAAATTAAGGAGGATTTCTTTTGCAAAAATGTCCACTTTCACCCATATATATCCTATGCACGATATCTCAATCTCTTTTAGCCAATCACCGGTAATTATTTTGTCTCTCACTTTGGAACTAGTCGATTTCATCCCAACCAAACTAGAATTGAAACTTAACTATTTATCCAACAATCAAAAAATTTTCCAAAATTTCTAGTAGAGTCTGCCAACTCACTGCTCATTTAATTAAGTCCCCAAAATCATTTAAATTAGATTCCTTACAGAAATTCGGGTGTGACAATGAACACAAAGAACACAAAAATTGTTTACATAGCTCGTTTTCTCTATGTCTGTGAAGCCTAACTTAGTGAGAAATATTTACTCTTCAACAGTTACAACAAGTGAACCTAACCTATCACACACCTTGTGATAATTCTCCTCACTTTCGAACCTTGAAAAACAATACTCTCACCACTAAGTTCACCCTTGTGAACTCATCAAGTAAAACCACAATACAATCAATTTTATTAACAATTTGCACTCTAAGAAAAGTTCCCTAACTTGAACAAGATAAGCACTAAAAAAATACTCAGTACAAAAACCTATACAAGTCTCTCCCTTAAATAGATAAATGTTCGAGACTTGCTAGCATAGGAGGTCTATAACAATCCCATTAAAATAGTGCAACAATAAGTTGTTTACAATATGATAATAGTGAATAAAACAAACATGGAGACTTGGCAGCGAATCTCATAGAGTTTCAATCCAATCCAAATGTCCATGTTGCAAGTGATTGTCTTGGGTGTTTTGATTAGATCTAATCTTCCATGTGAAGTTCCCAAATAATATGACCTTTATTGTTCCTTGTGACTTTCCCAAGTAATATGACATTCATTGTTGAGCTAAGTATCCTCCAACTAATCAGTACAACCCATTCAATTTGTTTAATTAATTGTCAACACTCAAATATGGAAACGATCATTTAACAACTCTAGTGCTAGGGAAGTGGGCACTTCCTCGACACTTAAAGGTCAATTTCATATTTTTCAACATATACATATAAACCATAATTTAAGTTTTATATATATAACTAAGTCAAATCAAAATTTATGTATTAAATTGTATATTAAACTAAAATTTATATATAAATTTGATGTTTATCTCAAAATATTGTTATACTTTTTTTTTATACATTTTTCAATACGACTCTTAGATCCTTCAAAGGCCTAACTAACCATAGTCACTTGAAAAGATATTATGTAACTAAATACACTCAAATTAGGAACTTCAAGCTGCCTTTGGATTTGAAATAACTCCATGTGCAGCGAACTTGGGGAGCTTTTTTTTGCCCAAATGTAACTCAACAATCCATTTCGACTGCAAGCCCCAATGGAGTTCATAATTTTTTTTTTTCAACGCACTATTTTAGTTTTCCTTTTATTTGTCTTGTGTCCTATATTCACCTTTTAATTTTTTATTCAAATAATTTTATTAATTCAATTTTTGTACCTTATTACCAAAATCAATATAATTTTAATTTTTTTAAAGTAAATGTTTTTAAATGATTTATTAGTTTTATTTTTAATTATTTTGATTTAGAAGTATTCAATATTTCTATTTAATATAATAAATATTAAAATAAATATAAAAATAATGTACCAATATTTTAGTAATTATAACATTTTTAATTATTTATTAAAATTTCAAACATATTATACGTTTCACTGCATACAAATATTATTTTAATATTTTTAATGGTCATTTTCATTTTTTTCATTATAATTCCCCTCCCTATTGCGATTGAGTCCAAACAAATCTCTCACAAAATTTCATTGTCACCACTGTTTTTTTATCTTATTATCCATACAAATTAAACCACAACATCAATAGGAGCAAAGCTTAAGGTATAAGCCTTGACCCTTTATAAAAATTAATAATTTCATCCAATTTTTTTTATATAATCAATTCTATTTAAAATTAATAATTCAATTCAAACTTTTTTTTATACAATCAATCCAAAGTACTTAATTAAATATATAATTCATATTATGTCCCTTTATAAAAATTAATAATTTAATCTAACTTTTTTTAATCTAAAATTTTCAACTTTAACTTCAAAATTTTATAATTTTGGTCAGGATTTAAACTTATATTTGGTTGGTGAAATCTTAAAACCAAGTGAGGTATTGGTTGAAAAAGTAAGTTAAATGCTTAAAACATGTGCCATGTGTCACAAGCTCAAATCTCATTATAGTAATATTTATTAAAAATAAAATATACAAAACACCCTTGTATTAGTATCTGTTATTTTGTATATTAAAGAGTATTTTATAATTTTACAATTGAATTGATATTCGATTAACTCGTAACATTGATAGTGATAGATTTTGGAACTAAATTTTAGGGGCCTAGTAAAATTTTCAAAGATTTTAGAATTTAGTGAGAATTTTTTTTTAAAAAAAAAATTGAGGGCTCTAATTAATTTTTTGTGAAATTAATGAGAAATTTAAAAAAAATTGAGGGTCTAATTAAAATTTTTAGAAAAATAAAAGTTACCCAAAATTTTAAGGGCTAAGGCCGCCCTAGGCCTCCGCCTCTAAACACCAGCCTAGTAAGGCTTATTATAAGTATAGATAGATATGCCTATGCGATAACAGAAGTCCATTTAAAGGAAGAAATGCATTAATGGCAAACACAACACACTAACAAGAGACTAGAAATGGAGAGAAAACAGCATTTTGTATTAATCCATGGAAGCTGCCATGGAGCTTGGTGTTGGTACAAGGTAGTGAATCTCCTTAAAACGGCTGGTCATCAAGTCACGGCCATGGACCTTGGTGCTTCCGGGGTTGATCCAAAGCGGCTCGAAGAGGTTACTTCTTTCTCAGATTACTTGCAGCCATTGATGGATTTCTTTGCTTCTCTTCCTGATGAACAAGATCGGAAGGTCATTCTTGTGGGTCACAGCTATGCCGGTCTATGCATTTCTCTAGCCATGGAAAGGTTTCCCAAGAAAATTTCGGTTGCAGTTTTTATCGCAGCATATATGCCTCATCATAGCTCTCCACCAGCGACTCTCATACAAGAAGTATCGATCCTACCCTACTAATTAGTTATTGCTAATTTAACTGTATATGATCAATATAGCAAGGTAATTTTCCTTTTGTTTTGTTGATTTAGTACTTCAAAAGGACTAAAGTGGAGTTTTTGATGGATTGTGAGTTCACATTTGGTAATGGGCTGGACAAGCCGCCAACGTCAGCTCTCTTTGGTCCAAACTTCATGAAGGCCATAGCTTATCAACACTGCCCATTAGAGGCAAGTTAACATAACTCATGATCTTAATAAAGGCTATATATATATAGTTTCAAGAACTTGTATATGATAATGATGTTAGAGGTTTCAGGATTTGGAGTTGGGGAAAATGTTGGTGAGACCAAGCGGGCTGTTCGTGGAAGATTTGGTGTCGGGGAATTTGTTGACAGAAGAAAAGTTCGGGTCCGTGGATCGAGTTTTCATTAAATTAGAAGGAGATAAAGTGATGATGGAAGAGTTTCAACAGCTGATGATTCAAAACTCGCCCAAAGATGTGAAGGTCATTAGTGAAGCCGGCCATATGGTCATGCTTTCCAAGCCCCATGAGCTTTACCGGCTTTTACAAGACATCGGAGACAATTTCTCTTGAATATTACTCTTATGTTTTAATTATTTATTCCCATTTATGGTTATTGCTTATTTCCATTATAAGATACTGATATCTCCCATATCTATATTCATGACACGTGATCAGTTTTCATATCACAGTTAACAATTATACCCATGGATATTTGGGGTTGTTTTGTCGTACGTAAATGGATGGAGAATTTACGTTGCGCGTGATTTAAATTATAGTGCGGCATTTCAGACAGGGTAAGGAGCCCATTAATCTTTCCATTGGAACCAAGCTGCAATGGAGTGATAAGGTGGCCACTTGATTTGACGAGTGAGCCATCCTCGTAAACCACCAAGTCAATTAACCCATACCATCAACTACAACCGTCGCGGGCTTATCTTTCTCGTACAATTTTGTCTTTATTTCATATGGTATTGTTATTTTGCAATGACCAAAAGCACCTGAGTTTTAAGCATACTTGAACCCTTTTTCTTTCGACTTAAAAGATTGAAATGGGTTAAAATTAAACATCATAAAAAAAATTAAGTTAATTTTTTTCTTAATTATTATAATTATATTTAAAAATTATATATTTAGTTAAATTAGTTTTACAGTTTATCCCCTATCTATATTATTATAAAATTTTGCCCGAATTAATGGTGGGTGTTGAATCCACAAAAAAAAAAATACTACGCTTAAATAGGATATAAATTCTCAATATATATATAGGGAGTAGGGGTGACTCATAGAGATTGACCTAACTAATTTAGATATTTCTTACAACCAAAATATTTTGTGGGTGATTTTAGATCCATGACTTTTGCAGTCCTATGAAAAATAGAGAGGGGTGTATAAAAATAAATTAAACCTGTAATATCCCAAAAATCATAGAGTTAGAATTAATAAAATCATCAAGAAATAAGCTTTAATTTAGGTGGTAGAGAGCTAAATAAACTTCCTAGAGAGTTAAGATTTAAGCCCCACTCTAATCATTTTTCCTCTTTTAATTTTCAGAAACTAAGGAACAAAATCAAGCTAGCATATAGATTAAATGTGGTAGAAAATAATTAAGTATGGGCAAATAGCCCAAATGGCAAGGCCTTGGCACTTTTTCCCTTTGCACTTAGGTTAAAATCATGCTAATTTTCTTCCATTTTATTTTAAATTTCAGTAGAATGGTTTATTTATCAAATCAGCCTTCTAAAATTTGCTTAACCTAGCCATTTAATTCCATTTCTAATCATATTAGAATTTTTGGTTTTCTTTTTCAACCTAAACAAGAATTGTTTTCCCTATTTCTTCCGTTATTCTTCTACATCTTCCCCTTTCCAATTATTTTCTTGATATTGCTGGAAATTTTAATTTGATCCCGAGTTTGAAACTGAGTCCCGTTCAATCCATTATTCGTATCGATTTAGAGTAACACCATTAATTTTGTCTCTAACGTACCAAGATCGGGAATACCATTCTAAACCTTGACAATTAGATCTCGAATATCTATAGAGTACATGTTCTCAACAATTTCAATATCGATAAAATGATATTTTATGAATCTTTCTTGAAAATCATGATGATTTCAATATATCTTGAAAGTCGATATTAATTCTTATGTATTTGACTATCGAAAGACCCGTTGTAGGTATCTCGAACCAGACTTGGATGTGAGGATTATCGTACAAACCCCAGAAGTCAGGTGTGTGTTTTTTATGAGAAACTCGAGGCAAAACTGAACCTATTCCAGATTACACGGCCTACCACACAGGCGTTTGGGTCACTCATGTGGACTACACGGTGCCATACACAGCCAAGCCACCCATGAAACCCTAAGATTACGCCTCTCACACGGCTTCGGACCCCTCACATTACCTACCACATAACTGTGACATTCTTATAGGTTGAATTTTCAAATGTCACATAGCCTAGCCACACGATTGTGTACCCCTTCCACTTGGCCCAAGGCTTCCTACACAGTCTGGTCACACGGCCATATGTCCCTTAGAACCAATAATTTATAAATTTGACTCAAAATTTTATGTTTTGATCAAATTAGTCCCTGAATAGGTTTCGAACTATTTTTAGTGAACTAAATTATACGGATAGGTCCCTGATGATATGAACTATACTAGAATCCATGATTGATCAATTTAATATGGTTTTTATTTTTATTTTTGAATATTTGTATGAATTATGAATAGTGTATGTTACCTTTGTATCTATATACTTGCAGTTGTACGAATGACAAGCCCTTTATTATTGTCAAATTGAATACATGAAAAGTTGATTTTGCTATTGATTTGCCATATGTTAGCTTATTAAATGTCATTATATGAGATTATATTCAATATGTCTTAATGCGTTGCATGAGTTGGGATGATATGTACAGAGGATGTAACACCCTAATCCGGCCTAGACGTCTAAACCAAGTCCAGAAAGTTACATCAATGATACTAAGAACACCACATTTATAACGCAGTCAGAATGAGCTATTTACTACATAACATACAATCACATCAATGAACTAAATATAAAATCTTTCCAAACTTCATAATATCTTAGAAAATGAAATTTCCTAAAAGTAGTATTTAAAAAAACGATAAAAGCTTGACCGAGATCCCGCGGCGCCGACCCATTCAAGTCTGAGAACCACCTAAAATCCAATCAATAACAGAGTGAGTTTTGAACTCATTGCATAAAATAAATTCAATCAAATGAAATACAATTGAAAGATTATTCTCGAATCCCAAGATTCAAATAATCAACAAAAGTCACTCCAGTTCAGATACAAAGCAGTTTTGTTACAGAAGTAGAAGCATTTCGGTTTTACTTACAGAGCAAATAAGTTTCATATGCAATTTTTCCTACCCCCAACCTCTATACACCATCTTCGGCCATCCCAACACACCATTAAATGTGTTCAATGCCCATCCAACCCTATACACCATATATTGTCTATCTGACACGTTTATAGAGTCGCAACTTGGCTGCCAATTCAAAATACGTCAAAACGCCAGATTCAGAGTTATCCACATTGTAGCCTAGCCACTAGTTCAAAGCAGAGTACTTCCTTCTTCTCAATATCTCAACCCATACATATGCAATATACAAATATCCATATTTACAAAGAGTAGTTCAATATCAAAAATAGCTATCACAGTACAGATACAGTTATGCTATACATATGTCGATCATAGAGCATTAGAGAGCCCTCATACAAATGAATTCAGATTATTCATACTTTGAAGAGGTCAGAATCAATGTTGAACACACACATGGCCTTAGAGAAATGAGATTCAGACCCGATTTATATGCCACATGGCCTGAACATACACCCATGTCCTTTCCTGTGTGGTTCACATAGCTTGGACACATGCCCGTGTGGTTCCAAGACATAAATAATGAGTTGCACGGCCTGGACACATGCCCGTGTCCTTGCCCGTATGCCTCACACGACCTGGGCACACACCCATGTTCCTAGCCGTGTGGTCCTAATTCACAAACAGAGAGTTACACGGCCTGGACACACGCCTGTGTCCTTGCCCATGTGGCACCAAGACAATAAATAGTGAGTTACACTGTTTAGACATACACCCGTGTCCGTTGGCCGTGTGAACCTTGCACTAATATGGCCACACATGGCCTGGACACACGCCCGTGTGCCTTGCCCGTATTGCCCCAATTTGATGAACAGTGAGTTACACGGCCACCCACATGGCCTATCACACGGCCATGTGGCTCACATGGCCTAGACACACGCTTGTGTACTTGGCCGTGTAGCGTCAACAACCATGTTTTCCTGCGACTGAAATTCATGAAAAAATGGGGTTTTCGACACACACTTGAAAAGACTTTGAAGTAGAGACAACACAGAGAGATCTCGGAACCTAATTTAACCATTCCACAACTAATTAACAACTATAACCATGAATCAACATACATTAACACTCAAGCAAACATGTCGAAACTTCAACGTTAACTTTCGACGACGAGCGCTTATCGATAATTCGACAATGCTAAATTGGCACAACTCGCGTATGATCACTTCCCTCTGTACACACACCTAAGAAAGTAAAACAACTAATTATTAGAGAGCTTACGAATAACAAATCAGAAATTCCCAATTGGCAATGCAACAGAAACTAACGAAACTTCGTAGAAATTGAAGGATTCTTACAGAACTTACATAGAAATCTTCCAATCGATTAAGGTTCTTACTAATTTCGCTATTCACTTGCCGAACACAATAAATAAAATGAATCAAATAAGCATAAAGAAAAAGAAAAGAAAAAGAAAAATAAATAAAAATGAAAGAAAAGGCAGAAGAGCATGTTAGGAAAACCAAATAATAAATGTTTAAGTTTTTGTCTTAACCACCATCTAGTTTTCCGAAAACAAGCAAAAAAATTTCTCCTAACGCGTACGATGGGATTCAAACTCGAGACCAGACAGAATACAGATAGACACTTAACCAGTGAACTAGCAGGCTCATTCTTGACACAAATTTACACAGAATTGCACTTAACGACGTAACACATGAATAAGGGTTGTTTTAAAAAAAATAAAACTTTTAACAATACAACTCGAACTTTAGACCTTAAACACAAAAGTAAAGCACATAACCAGAGATACAGAAATTAAATTACTGCAGATTCTCACAATCAAATTCTAAAATTTTGGGGTGTTACAGAGGAAGATCAAGCAGTATATTTACAAGAAAAATGGCAATTGCAGAGCATAACCATGCTGTAGTTCTTATTTGCAAAATTATTTGTATTCATAGCCAAATAGAATATTCCATTTGTGGGTACTGTTGTGAATCCACAGCCAAAGACCGATTCCAATAATGGGTTTATGTTGTTGAATCTATAATCAAAAAGCAGGTTTTATCTGCAGGAATTTTGCTGTGAACCCACAGCCAAAAATGAATTCCAACCGTGAGGACTCGCTATGTGTCCACAACTAAATTGCAGTTATTATATACGAACTAGTAGTGGTTTTTCCACAATGTGGCATAAAGATAAAGGAGTTCTAGGGAACTCCTACTATGGTGTGTAACGGTGGGGTAGGAATTATTCTGTTTAAAACCTGAATTTGTATGGCATCATTTAAATCATGTGCATACAAATCTAAAAATTATGTTATGATACATATGGGTGAATCTATATATATATGTCTATGTATGCATGAAATATGATTATTGTGGCAATCCTGATGA
Organism: Gossypium longicalyx; assembly: GCA_025698465.1. Classification (NCBI taxonomy): domain Eukaryota; kingdom Viridiplantae; phylum Streptophyta; class Magnoliopsida; order Malvales; family Malvaceae; genus Gossypium; species Gossypium longicalyx. Next base: position 26,364,763 of record CM047005.1, on the reverse strand, counting down.
TTTGACTATCCTGAAAACTATTATTGTGATTTCTGATATATCAGTGCTGGTTGCATTTGAAAAAATCGATATTATGAACCGAATTTCTATATTTTATTATTCTGTGCAATGTTAATAAATGTGTCCTAATGAGTGTTGCATTGATTTTGTTGTGAATGGACTCACACTGAGCGTCAGAGCTCATTCCCCCTTTAATTTCATCCTTACAAATAACCCACCAGGTTAGGACGCGAGCATGATATCCGGAGAGACTCAGCACAATCCATTTTATTTTAAGTTATTTTAGGCTTAATCGTTTGATTTATTTTATTATTCAAAGAAGGTGATGTTTTATTTTATCTGCTGCATGAGATTTAGAACTTATGATGCTTTTATTGTTGCGTGGCATTTAATTATGATTTTAATTAGGACATTGAATTTTCATTGTTAATTGATTATGCATAAACCCCGATTTTTATTAAAAACTTAAACAAATACCATCTTTTCTACTGCTAGAAGATAATTAGAATGTTGACGGATAATAAATCGGCATCAAAACCAATTTTTCTACTAAAATTAAATAAATTTTTTAAATCAACTTTTTAAAAAACTCCAATAACCTTGTTAGGCCATCTCAATGGCTAACTTAGTCGTCCAAACTCAGGTCTAACATCTAGGATAGGTTGCGGAGGTTACACAACCAATATACTAAGAACTTTAGCACTAGAAACAACTTTGGTTTTGGTTCTGAACTGATCACTGATTATGAATTTTATTCTACTCAATGATAAGTCAATTATAGATCAAAGAACAACCTCAAACCTCTAATACTTTTGTATTGATAAACTAACTATGAGAATAGCTCAACAACTAACCCCTGCCATGTGAATAACCTTGAAAGCAACACGATTTAATTCTTTAGTAGCCTTGTGAACTAGAAGAACCTAACTGAAATCAATGGCCTCAACTACGCAAGTCATTTAAACTTGATTGATAACTTCCTTAACAAATCCAACCACTCACTCAATTGGTCACATCAATTTGTTCTTTGGTGGAACGAATACAACAATTATGGATTATATCGATTATCAAACAATATGTTGTCCAATATCGACCAATTATGGAGTCATCTTAGGTATTAACTCAATACCAAACTCTACCTCCCGAATAGGTGGCAAACCCGGTAATTCTTCAGGAAATACATCTGGATACTCACATACAACTAGCACTGATTCAATGTTCCTTTCGTCCACTTTACTGACAAGCACATATGTAAAATAATCCTCGCAGCTTTTTCTCGCATATTTCTGAGCTAACATTGAAGAAATCCCTGCTGGTAACCCTTTCAAGTCACTAGATTCAATCTGAACAATCTCATCATTCTAGCCCCGTAAATCAATAGTCTTTCTTTTGCAGTTTACAACAGCATCATGCAAAGTCAACCAGTCTATACCCAGAATTATATCGAACTCATCAAATGGCAGCAACATCAAATCAGCCAGAAAGCACAAATCTTGAACCATCAAAGGACAATTCTTACATACTTTATCAACTATAACACACCGGCCCAAGGGATTTGACACTCTTATCATAAACTCAGTAGACTCAACAGGTAGAGTCTTGCTGAATACTAAAGTCTCACACACATAAGAATGAGTAGAACCCGGATCGATCAATGCAATTACATTAGTATCATAAAGAGTGAATGTACCAGTAATAACATATGGGGATGAAGCCTCCTCTCGTGCACGAATAGCATTGGCCCTGGCAGGTGCACGAGCCTCAGATCTGACTATTGTGTCTTTAGACCCTCTCTGACTGCCACTCGTATTACCAGTATTTTTCGGTGGTCTACCTCGAGCTGCAGTATTACCTGATCTCGTATTTTGCACTGGATTTTCCTCCGCTAACACTGGGCAATCTCGAATATAATGATCTGTCGATCAGCATTTAAAGCAGGCCCGATCATGCAATCTGAACTACCGAGATGTCATTTACCATAGTGTTTACATTCGGGTTGATTTGATATGATATTACCCACACTCGCTACTGAGGTAGCTCTCGAGCTCACTGGTGTTCTATTCTGATCCCGTTTAGAGTAACCCGAAGTGGCTTTAGAACGGCTGAAATCATCTCGAGACTTCTTTAATACCGACTGGAATGACTTATCAGATGTTCTTTTGCATGCATCTCTAGCTTCAAAGTCACCTTTTCTTTTCTCTTTCTCGAGCTCTTCAGCTTTGCAAGCTCGCTCAACTAGTACCACGAACTCTTTTATCTCAAGTATGCCAACTAATAGTTTAATGTCTTCATTCAGCCAATTTTCAAATCTTTTACGCATTATGGCTTCAGTGGAAACACACTCTCGGGCATACCGACTGAGTCTCACGAAGTTTCGCTCGTACCCTGTCACAGTCATCCGACCCTATTTCAGCTCTAAAAATTCTTTATGCTTCTGATCGATAAATCTCTGGCTGATATATTTCTTACGGAACTTAGTCTGAAAGAATTCCCAGGTCACCTGCTCTCTCGAAACCACTGATACTAGGTATTCCACCAGTGATATGCTGTGTCTTGAAGTAAGGATATGGCACACTTCAAACATTCATCTAGGGTACAGGACAGCTCATCAAACACACGGATAGTATTATCAAGCCAAAACTCAGTCCGCTCAGCATCATCATCATCAGTAGCTTTAAATTCTTCAGCCCCATGTTTTCTGATTTTATCAACAGGTGGCTTATATAATCTCAGGGGATCACTTACTTGAGGTATAGCAGGCATCGAAGATAGATTAATCGGAGGTGGAGGTTGTTGTGCAGCCGGGTTAGTCCGGATATATTGAGTACACCAGTCATTCATCATTTGATAGAAGGCTTGTTTAGCCTCACTTTCTTGATTACTCGAATTCGGTCGAGAATCAGCCGGCGCTGTCCCTTGCGCGGGAGCAGGCACTACACTCTCGACATCATCAGCTACAACTCTGTCGGGATCCATTTACTATATGAAAACACATTTTCAGATGTCAGAAGTCATCACACTATCACAGTATATAATATGGCATGTATAGCTAGACTCATACACGCTACGCTAGTCTTAGAACCGACTAAATCGTAGCTCTGATACCAATAAAATGTAACACCCCTAATTCGTATCCATCGCCGGATTAGGTTTATGAGCATTACTGATCAATATTTCAATTCCAAACATTTATATATTCACTCAAGTCAAACTCATTTATAATTAAAAATATAATCAATTCATATTTCAGGACATACATTGATATACATCTTGCATATACAAGTCGCAACTAAACTCAACGTATTACTTACCGAATGCAATGCATTTATATACACGATATTAACTATTACCAACATGGTCAAACATACTTCTAATACCAGCTATGTAATTATTCATATAGCCACCAAATCACATACACATTTTTATAACTTAATAAGCCATAATACATATCTTAAACCACTACATATGCGGCTTAGGTAATAGTCAATTCGAACTTGCATGCTTAACTCTTTAATACAGATTGAAACATCCTCACGATAATAATAATGTATTTCGATATAATTTTTTTTAAGTATTATTCATACCTACTATAGTCATTAAATTATACACATTTGGTCTTAGTAAATTTAACCATTTCATGCACACACCACTAAAAGTACACTTGTTATATATGCTAGTTAATATGCTTTAAGGTTATGTATTCAATAACAAAGTAATAATCAATATTTGGACATCTTAAACTATTGTTCACTTAATGTCATTCATGATTTAACATTAAAAGCAAATTCTTAGTAACCATGTTTAATCATATAATCATATTATATAATTTAATAAGTAATCACATATGAATATTTAGTACATTATACCATGGCCTAATATGCTAATAATGTACATGTACGTGATACACAACCAACCCTAAAATAACAATCACATTTAGCATTGAATACATAATAAAACAATCGACTAAATATTCATGAACACATGCAATACTTACCACTTAACAGCCGAACCAATCAAGCTAGTATACATCTATCCATCACTTTTTATTGTTTCACATTTCATATTTCTATCACAAATTATATAATACACTAAATACATATTATTATTTTATTCTCTCATAATTGAATTTATTCACCTAATATGACATACACATCCAAAGGTTCCTTTAGCAATTTATCAACAATCAAGTTCATTAAACCTTTTAACCAAGAACATGTAAGACCAAATTTATACATGATAAGCAAACCATTTTCAAAGCGTATAGTTACTATCACAAACATTATATATTCATAGCACGTAACTATAAAACCAAGATAAACATAACCCATACTTAAAATGACCGAATTCAAATATAAAAGTTTAGCCATTTTCGCATGGCTTATATACATAACCAACATTCACCATTTCAAAAGTATGTTCCAGCCTATACATGCCATAATTAAGTTTAGTTTAAAAGGTACCAAAACAGTAGATAGTGTGATGAAATTGGCTGACAGTTACCGAGCTTGTAGCTTGACTCCAAAATCTATAAAACAGAGTAAACATAACACAGAGAGTAAGCTATCAAAGCTTAGTAAGTCATAAGCAAATAAACAACTCAATGATGTTTTCAACTTAACTAAACTAAACCAGATTATTATATCATTTCACGTTTAAATCCAGGCACTTATATATTCATGTTATATACATATAATCATATATATTTGTATTCAATTATATTATCACTTTGACCGAATGCTTATATAGCCAAAATTAACAAATTATCATTTAACCTTCAAGGCCAAATATTCATTATATACCTAGTTCACATACTCATAAATACATAAACTCATAGGTCATAATATAATTTCATGTGCATATATTAGTCATTTGGTCGAATACACATAAACACACATACATATAATTAAGACTCATTCAATAATGTACAATAGGCCGAATACACTTACCATATTTGTAGTAAACATCAAACTAACTCATACCTGGCCATTCAGCTCGATTTACATACTCAAACTCGACTTATCTTTGCCCGATGAACCATTCGGAATTGGATAGGACACTTGGATAATCACACAAGGCTTACAATGCCAACGTCCCAGACGTGGTCTTACATGTAGTCACATATCGATGCCACTGTCCCAGACAAGGTCTTACTCGCATACACTTATTGGAATCAAATATCAATGCCATGATCTTACTCGCACACATATATCGGAATCCTATGTCATGACATATGTATCCTAACTATTCCTAAGGTTCATACGGGGCTTTCAGACGTCGTAACTCGGTCGAAACGAATTCAGAAATGTATTATCCAAGATTATTCACATTCGGCTATGGCATATACAAATTCATACATTTCACTTCAACATGTATACATTACATTTAATTAGAATTAAGGACGTCTATTTGCTTATAAACTTACCTCAGACGATGTAAAATGAAACTAAGCGGCTAGTCGACAACTTTCGTTTTTCCCCGATCCAAGTCCGATTTCTTTGGTTCTTGATCTAAACATATTCAAATTAAGCTCATTCAAACATATTTTCATTCAATTTAGTCCAAAAACACACTAATCAGCAAATTACCATTTTACCCCTGACGTTTACAATTTTTACAATTTAGTCCCTATTGCACAAAACACAAAATATGCAAAATTTCTCTATACTCATGTTGGACCGAATTTTACCCATTACCATACAATTCCATATATTTCATTTATTTCACATTTTAGTCCCTCAAATTATTATTTTTGCAATTTAGTCCTAATTACTAAAAATCGTCAAAAACTCCAATACAAAATATGTTAATCTAAAACATATCTTTCATATTTCATCATCAAATAACAAAAATCACAAGCTATAAACAATGACACAGCTCAAAATATTGATCAAAATAAAAAAATTAAAGCATGGGTCTTGAAGATTACTAAGCAACGATATAAAAAACGTAGAAATTATCAAAAACCGAACAAAAACAAACCTTGATTGAGCTTGAATATAAGCTGAACCCTAGCTTGAATATTTCTTTCTTCTTTGTTTAGTTTCATTCAAGGAGAAATGAGTAAAGAAACATGTTTAATTTTATGATATATTAACATATATATTAACTTATTACTAATTTACCTAATTAACCTTAATGAAATAATAATGGAATTATATAACCTATATCTATTACCGTCCAAACATCATGCTAATGGCATAATTACAACATAAATACCCCAAATTAGAAAACCATTAATAATTCAGCCCTTATACAAGTTACCTCCTAATTTTCATTTTACGCGTTTAAGTCCTTTTATTTAATCAGACACTCAAACGACAAAATTAAATTACAAAAATTTCACAGATATAAATTCACACAAAATAAACATAAAAAATAATTTTTAAATATTTTTCTGACTCAGATTAGTGGTCTCGAAACCACCATTTCGATTAGGGTCTAAATCGGGTTGTTACAGTCTACCTCCTAAACTAGAGAACTAGTGAATACCAAGGTGAAGAGCGAATCATAGTTTTGGATCTCATAGTTCTAACATCAAATATTGTCAACCTTAGGCTAGATTAAATTTAGCTACTCAGATCATTGTTGAGAGGGGTAGCCACGAACCTCGAACATAGACCACAAAAAAAAAAAAAATATATATATATATATATATATATATATATATATATATAAAGCTACTAAAAAAGAAACCAAAGAAGTTATTGAAAGGAAATTTTATTCAAAGGAAAATAGAATAAAAGAATAAACTTAAAACAATAAAAGATGGTGGTTGTGGTATCATTTCATTTTTTTTAGTTATGTTATATATAAGGCCGAATTAGTAAAATATGAAAAAAAATTAATTGTTCAAATAGGTCATTTTTTTAAATTTAGGGAAATAGGCTATTTTTGAAGAGAAAGTGTGACATGCTTTTTTCATAGCAGCTAGGTGCGCTTTCCCTTTAAATCACATTTTTTTATTTTTTTAATATAATTAGTTTATTTGGTTAGATGATTAAATGTTAGTAGTTTTTTACTTGAGCCTTAGGTTCGATTCCTCTTCTACTCACATTTGTATTTTTTATTTCATGTTGCTTTAAGCTATTTTTATTTTAAATTAATATTTTTAATATATCAGCGCCCTTGGTTAAATGGTTAAATAATAATGATTTATTCCTTAAGTCTCAGGTTTATTTCCTCTCCAAAACACATTTTTAATTTTTAATTAATAAATATATTATTTTTTAAATTTTTTATTTTTAATTCATCTTTTTAATTAAGAACTCTTTTATTTATAAAATCAAATAATTATTACAAATATAATTATTTTTAGTAAATAAAATTTTTATACGTGTAATATTTATTTGTCAATCCATATCATGAGTGTAGTAAATTTTAGTATTATATATTTTTGTATGTGTATTTAAAATATTTCACATATAAATAAAATGGTATTTGAAATAATTAATTGAAATATTTCACATATAAAAATATTTGAAATATCACACCCACAATGTAGATGAAAAAACAATGATATTTGAAATATTTTACATATAAAAATAATAATTATTTTAAATAATTATTTTATTTTATAATATTAGAAATCACCATACCCACAATATACGTGGATAAATAAATATTTGACATATAAATATTATATATAAAGAAAAATATATCAAAAAAATTAGTTGTTGTTTATATTATATATAAAATTTCAAATATTTTTAACATAATGATATATGTAAAATATATATTTTTATTATATAATTACATATTTATTATTTAATTTTATGAATAAAAGTGTTATTAATTAAAAAGAATGAATTAAAAATATTGTTTTGAAAAAATTATATTTATTAATTACAAATAAAAAATCTGAAACAACATGAAATAAAAATTACAAATGTGTTTAGAAAAGGAATTGAACTTAAGACTCAAGGATGAAACCATTATTATTTAACCATTTAACCAAATGAGCTAATATGTTAAAAACATGAATAAAAAATAATAAAAAGCTTAAAACAACAAGAAATAAAAAAAATACGAATGTGAGTGGGAAACCCACGACTTAAGGACAAAACCACTAACCTTTAATCATATGACCAAAGAAATTGATTATATTAGAAAAGTAAAAAAAAATGTAACTTAAAGGGAAAACGTATTCAGCTGAACACGCTTTCGCACTCTCTCTCCAAGAATAACCTATTTCCCTAAATTAAAAAAAAACCTATTTTACTAATTCAACAATTTTGTATGTCAATTCGATATTTTTACTTAATTTATTTTGAATTTTAAAATCTATACTATTTATAAAGGTTTTCATTTAAATAGTGTTATCCATCAATTGGGTCCCAACTCAGCTAGAGAAATTACTTTAATGTTCATTTAGATTTAAAGTGTTATTAAAGGATACTTTAGTTTTTTATTATTATTATTTAAAAACAATAAAAATATGCCTACAATAAGATTTGAAATCATGCAAATTAGGTTAGTGAAACTTTATATTTATCACCCAATCAAAATTTTATTTTGATATTTTTATAGTATATTTTAATTTTGTTATGCACACATTACCTCTATCACTTGTATATATTAATAATATTGTTAAACGAGATGATGTCACAAATTAACTTGACATCAACTTAAAATTGATGACAACACCAATGCAAATAATTTTATTTATTTAGTAGTCTTAATATGATGTATTCATAAGTTTAAATTTTGTTTTACTTACAATTTAATTTATTTTTATTTTAATATCATACATATTTATTGTGTTATTATTAATTATTTTTAGATCATATATTTTATTATTTATTATATGTTATTTTTAAGCACAAATTTATAATTTAAATATGCAATTTCCACATGCTTACGTTTGTAACAAAGTTTCTAGTAATATACTTAAACCAAGTTACCCATTCCATCACTAGCAAGTTTGGAACACCCTACACCCAGCCTAGAAGTTTTGGCTTAGTCGAAAGCATTACATTGATCACTAAAGTAATCCAATAAAGCCATTCATTTGCTTGAGTTGATTTGTATGAAAATTGCTCTTTTGTTTTTTAAAAAGCATTAATTTAATCAATCCAACTTTACTTAGTAATCTAATTACAATATTATTAATATGAAGTTTTTGAGAAAGCAATTAAGGTTTAAAAAGACTTATCAGAACTTTAAGTATTTTGCAAAGCAACGGAAAACCATAATAGGAGTATTTGTTTTCTAAACCATCTAGCATGCAATACTTAGATAAATAACTAAATGGTATGCTTAAAACTTTATAAGCTAAATAATCTAAAACCACTGTTATGAAAGAAAGAAATAAATAATAGTTTGCAACCTGATAAACAAACTAATAAAACGATTAAAGAAAAATTAAATGGAAAATAATAATATTTTTATTAATAATAAATTATATGCTAGTATGAGGTTTCTCCGATGCCATTCTGAATCCTAAATTTTTGCGTTATCTGGGAGGTAAGGAAAAGGGAGAGTAAGCTTATGACAGCCTAATGTGAGTCTAAATTTTAAACCATTACATATAATTATTCAAACGGTACATCATTCAATTTATAGCATCATAGCAAAATAAGCACAATGTAAGGAACATTAAGTAAATTAAAGCATGTACAAATTATGTTTCATAATGTAATGCAATTATAATTTTAAATTTCCACCCATCCATTCTATCTGCCCTTGAGCATCATTCGACACTCTAAAACACATATTAATAACTAACCATCTTGAATTTCCCAATAACGATGGTCGTTCACTTGTCATCTATGACGATGACTTTTACTACAATAACTTACCATTTCAGTTGCCTAGTTTCGATGGCTTTTTAAACTATCATCTCGGTTTATCCGGTTTCGATGACATTGTCGCCTACATTGTACAGTACTGACTTTCGGTGTGGTCTTAAATTGTCACTTTCTCCTACGAAACTCCTCTGTCCTCCATACCCAAATTTTATGTAGTCATGCACATAAACTCAACATGTCATGCTATTTATCAACAATCAATGCTATGCTTGTCAAGCACATTCATTTACTTCATACTATCATTAAAAAGCATATATTCATACATTCATTCATATCAATTTCAAACTCAAGACTCGTATCAATATAATAACAATAGGTTGTTAACATGCTAGTTCAACTAACACTTACATAACAGGTTTGCATATAGGGTTTGCACATACAAAGTTTGCATGTAGAGTTCACACATACATGGTTCGCATATAAGGTTCACATACTAAATCACATGAGGGTTCGCATAATAAATCACATAAGGGTTTACATATTAAATCCATAAGGGTTCACATAATAAAACATATGGGGGTTCACATACTAAATCATATTAGGGTTCACAAATTAAAACATATAGGGGTTTGCATACCATATCCATAAGTGTTTGCATGTAGGTTTACATATCGACTATAGTTCGCATATCAATCTGTGACAGAGTTTGCATGTATATATGTTTATGTAAGAGTTCGCCTAATCATTTACTTAGGGGATCGCACAATATTCACTAAGGGATTGCATGACAGTTCACCTAGGGTTCGCTTGTATGGGGGTTCGCATAACAAATTACTCTAATTAATTAATCATACACAATGGTCTAAATTAGATCCCACACTTGATTGAAGACACAAAAACCTTAATTTTTGGATGAAGAAATTGACAATGACTAGGAGGAGAGGGATGAAATTGAAAACCTTGAAATCTTTTAAGAACCCTAATTGTAATGAGGGTTTTGGTAATGAAGAAGAGGGAATTTTGAGAGCTTTTCTTGAAAAATCTTCTAAGTATGAAATCTACGTTTTGAAAAGATTGACTATTTATAAAAATTTTCTTCCCTACTTGCAATAGGATTAGGAATTAGTTTAGAATTAGGGTTGATTTAAATTAAGGATGAAATTAAAATAACAATTTTTGGTTAGGGTTTGGTTTGAAAATCCAGTACTTTATAAGGGTAAAAATAAGAAAATAAAATATTTTGACTTAAAATGCACAAGTGGTTTCAAACTTGGGACCAAAAGGGATGCTAAGTCTTAACCATTGAACCACTTTCGAGAAGAAAATGATCCTATTTGACCACTGTACATTGCTAGCATCAGGAAATGAAATAATCGCGAATCTCGAGTAACTGGCCAAGCCGCCAAAGTCGCTAAAGTGGTGATAAATCCTGTCAGTAAAATGGGCCCTATAGAAAGTCCATCTATTCCCAATCTCCAGTAAAAATCAAAAAAATTTATCCATTTATAATCTTCCGCCAACTGGATTAATGGATCGTCCAATCGGAAATGATAACAAAATGCATAGGTTGTTAGAAGTAGTTCGAAAATGCATATACATATTGTATACCACTTAATTAGCTTATTTCCTTTATGAGGAAGAAAGAAAAGTAAAGAACCTGCAGATATTGGTAAAAATACAATTATTGTTAACCAAGGAAAATAATTCGTGGTAAAGACAAGATACACTTGGACCAGAAAAACCCGTGCTCAAAAAGGTTTTTTTTGAGCACGGGTATTTTTAGTAAAAAAAAATTAAAAATCATTCTTGATAAGATACAAACTCATTCTTGATATAAGCCTTTAAAAAATTGTTTTTAAGTGTTTTGGCTAAGCATTAGGGGAAATTAAAAAAAAAATCAACAAGGATGTAATTAATGGGGTTTAAACTTAAAACCTTAATTTTGCCTAACATCTAACCATTAACTCTAATGGTCTATTCTTATTAATTTCTTATCAAAATTTTTTTTAAGACATTCTAAGTTCTCTTACCTTATTCTTACTATACTTTTTTAAAAAAAATTATATTTTATCCTTATTTCTTTTAATCCGATGTGATAAAATTAATCTAAACTATTTGAAATTTGTATTTAAATATATTCGTTCATGTTATTTAGATGGTTGTACCAATCATGTATTTAAATACATTTCATTTGCTATATTTTAATAATTTTTTTATAAGTTGTTATGATGTTATATAGCAATTCATTTCATATGTAACATAAATGGTATATTTATATTGTATTTGTATCAAGTCTTAATTTATAATGTTGAAGATATTTGTGTAATGTCATATATTCATATAGTATTTATATTTTTTTATATTATATTATAATTATTTTTTGACATTGTATGTTCTTTGTATCTTAATTTACCTCATGTTTTATATAATTTATCATAACTATATTTACTTAGATGAAACATTAAAATATAAATCATTAAACCATTAAATAATTATTATTTAATATAAACGCTTAAGGGTTAAAAAAGTCTTTAGCAAAAAAATTAAAAAATTAATTGAAAATTTATTGCATCCAAATGAATCCTTAGTGGTCAGTTGGACTTAACCAAAAATTTATTGGGCTTATGATTTGAAATGGGTTACACTTAAATGGGTTTAGCTTAGGCTATGTGAGATAAAAATTATTGGGTTGGGTTTATTTTTAAATTATTAATATTAAATCGGTGGATTGGATTATGAATTATTATAATCGATAACTGATGGACCAAACCAAATAAACAATTCTAAATCATTTTACCCGGCTTATTCTAAATTAATAGAAATCGATTATAACCGAAAAATGCTCTACCCTACTTGCATTCCAACTTCAGAGCGGCTCAAATCAATGACAACTACAGTCCACAAACACAAAACCCATATCAAAATTTGCTTCCTTGAAAAAGAGAATAAAGCAAATGTATTCAGTTTTGTAGGAGTTTGAAAAGCTTTGCAAGAGAGCTAAAACATTTTTAAGGGTAGTGATTGATAATGGCTACAGATTTCGGCAATGATTTTGAAACTTTATGCAATGTCTTGTATCTTTTCCCTCTTTTGTTTTCAATACTTCAGGCACCCGCAATCTTTTCTAACTAGTGAAGTTGTTTTTCTTACCAAATAATAATAATAATAATAATAATAATAATAATAATATGTAGTTATTTTTCTAAAAAATATATAATAATATCAAATGTGTAAAAACTAATTTTTTTTTTTAGAACTATATAGCACACTGAATTGTCCATATTGCAGCCTCAATAATTATTTTTTTAATATAATTCTAATTATTATTTTTAATATTTTTTCTAATAAATTATTTTTTGAGATTTTAGACCTTTGATATTTTTTTTTATAATTTTTGAATTAGCTTTGTACTCATCTCAAATGAATTTGGACATATTGTCGTAAAGATTTATTTGAATCTGAACATATATTATATTATATTTTAATTAATTAATTTTTTATTTTTTATGACATCATATCATATCAACATATCACGTAGTACTTTCTAGTAACTTTCGTCAATCATATTAACAAAGTTAACAATTAAACTGATCAAATAACAGTTTTTGTTAACGAAAATAATCAATTAATTATATTTTGAGCCATTGAGAGCTCAATTGAATTTTTTTATGAGAGCTCAATTAATTTTTCAAATTTTTTATTGTAGGTTTTTTTTACCTTTAACTCTCCTCCACGAAATATAAATCTCTTCAACATTTCTGTTTTAGTTGAATTTGCACTTCCATGATAAATTAAATTAATTTTTATTTTTATTTTTTTCTAAGCCATTTATTTTTTCTCTCTTGTTTTGTCTAGTGTTAGTGCTAACTTTTAGGTTGGCTACTATCTATCTTTTTTTCCTTTCCTCCCACTTAGGGGTGAGTATTCGATCGAATCGAATCGAATCGAATTGAATGAAATTTTTTTGAGTTAATTGAGTTGATGAGTCGTATTTTATCATCTTATCTCGATTTGATATTTTCTCAAATCGAGTTTAGTGAGATGAAATTTGAATCGAATATATTTATTTGAGTTAAATTTAAAAAAAAATGACTTTGGTGTTGTTTATTTTATGTATTTTTTAAAAATATTTTTGTTTAAAGTTATAAACATGATCATACAAAAAAAAAATTTAGAGTAAACAAGTGAACAAATAAAAACAACACAACATAAGTCTAAGTAAACAACAATATTATATTCGAAAACATAAACAAAAGTCATATGTAACAAGATTTCAAAAAAAAGTAAAAATTCAGGTTTTAAATTTTACAATAATTAATTGGGAAATATAACTCAACAACATTATTAATTCTATTTTGAAAATAAGATACACAAGGTAGGAAATTATTGGCACTAAAAATAGTACCAAACTACTAATCATGGATGAAACTGATTACTCTAGTATCTTCTTTGACTTATTTATTAGAAACACATTAGAAAATGAAAATCTATAAAAGTGCATCGTTTACTAGCTTTTATGGCAGGTAAAATGGTGCATCAGATCATAGAGGAAATGACCAAAGATGCTCAAGTGGGAGCATATTGCCAAATGCCAACTTTGCTATCTATGATTAGCAGATAATAATTCCAGTGGTAACTAAAAGTAGGAAGCAAAACCTACCTTGGTTTTTTAATCGCAGACAATGACAACGATATAAACACAAATTGCATACTCTTTTAAAATGCAACAACCATGTAGCTTATCATGAGAGATTAAGACAAATAAGTTAATCAAAAAGCAAACAAACTGCAATAGTCGATTTTTAGTGAAATCGAAATAGTGATTTCGGAATCACAAATCTGATGAGTGAATATTATTTTATTATTATTTTAATGTCTATGGGATGTTAATAATATTGTATTAAAATTTCATTAAGAAATTTTGATGTTTGCATGATTAATTAAATAAAAAGGACTAAATCATAAAAGGTGCAAAAGTGGAGTTCTATTTGTTAAAAGGGCAAAATGGCTATGAAACTTAAAAGTGAGTGGACTTAGATGGTAATTAGAACATTCAAATAGTTAGTGGACTTTTATGAACACAAATTAAGTGATTTTTAAGTTTAAAGCTAAGGTTCAAATAGTAAATTAATAAATAAAATTAAAATTAAAGTAAAGAAAAGATGTATCATCTTCTTCATGTTATTTTTCCACTGAAATATTGAAAGGGAAAAAGCCATTTTGGGGTTTGATCATTCGATTGGTTTTCGCTCTTGCATGTAAGTGTTTTCGAGCCCCTTTTTAATGATTTCTATGTTTTTGAAGTCGTTTTAGCTTAATCTAGCTAGCATGGGGATTAATTTGGAAAACCGTTAAAGATTGAGGGTTATGCCATGAATGCTTTTGTATGATTCTTGATGTTTAATGATAGATTATGAGTCCTTGTTGATAAATAAACATGTTTTGTAAAGTGATTTTTGATGAAAATTGTATTTAGGGACTTGTTTGTAAAAATGGTAAATTTATGAAATTATGGTTTGTATGGATTGATTTAAGTCCCTAGAGAATTTGTCTAGCTTGAGAAAATGATTAAAATGCTTAAATTTCAATTCATGAGCATAAGGACTAAATTGTGAAAAGTTATAATGTTAGCGACAAAATAGTAATTTTGTATAAATATGAAATGTGAGCTGAATTGAATAATAGAAGTATTAAATGGATTTAAATTTTCTATTTAGATCAAGATAGACCACGTACGAATCTAGATCGGGGAAAAGCTAAGGCCTCAAATTAGTTCGACTTTGTATTTACGCCTTAATCGTCGAGGTAAGTTCGTATGTACGGATTACTATATTCATGTTATTTAATTTTATCTTATTATGTATTTATACTGCTATTGAACAATGTGTATCCAAAGCAATGCTATGACAGTTCTCGAGTCCAGGTTGAACCTTAGGAATTCGTAGGATATAAATGACATGTCATTAGGGATTTCATGTTTCGGGTGCTGGTCTTGAATGTCCTACTGATGGTTGAGGTCCTGTATTTGTTGTAGATACTCCACAGCTCGTGTGAACAGGCCCATTTTACAGCTCGTGTGAGCAACAATGTAAAGGAAAGGTTACAGTTATATGTTTAAGCACACTTTGTGTGAGTTTTCTCGAGTATCCGATGATATTTTAGATGGTTCAATGGGTATGAAAAGGAAAGGAAATGGTAAGTGTTCAAATGGAATATATCATGTATTTAAGAAAAGGAAATGGTGACTTAAATGATATGAACAAATATGTAAGTTACTTGTTATGGATGAACTCATTTGAACCATGTATAAATGCACTAACTTGTGTATTTGTTGACGTTGTATAGGCATTATGCCAAGCTTATGGTATTAGCTAATGCTTTAATTATGCTATTTACATTATGCAAATGAATGTTAAGTTGTGTTTATGTTATACAAACTTATTAAACATTATGTGCTTATGTAGTTTCTTTCCTATGTTTTATAGATTATCGGAAGCTCGATTGATTTGGAAGCTCATGGGAGATCTATCAAACTATCCAATATAAATATCGGTAGTGTTTGATGTTTTTGCCAAGGTTATACTGGCATGTATAGGTGGACTTATAATGATGTTTAGTTGAGTGTTTAGATGATGACTTGGTATGTATAAGTTGTTTGGTTTGGTACATTTGATGCCTTGCTAGTTAGTGTCAATGCGGCTATGGTTTTGTGTGTTTGAATGGCTCAAAGGGTATGTGTTAAGTTGGTTTGATTATGGTTAAGGTATGGCATGTTTTGGGAAGGTATTGAGCTAGATGTTGATGATTGAAATGTGGTAACATATACATGTTTAGGTAAGTTTTGGATTGATGTATTTAAAGTGCCTTGAATGGCATATTGGTTAGTTGATTTAGGACTCTTGAATTGGTTATTATATGTATGTTTTGGTAAGATTTTGATGTATTAATTATATGCACAAAAGGCCTATAAGTGTATACATGAATTGGTGTTGGAAATGGCTTGATTTTGGGCAAATTTATGTCCATACGGCATGAGACACGTGCGTGTGACTCAGCCATGTGTGACACACGGCCTGGCGACACAGCTGTGTGTCTCCTGTAGGTTCCTTTGCATGCAAGTCAATTAGTTACACGGCCTAACACACAAGCGTGTAGGGCTATTTTGAAAGTTACACGGCTTGACACACGGGCGAGTGACATAGCCGTGTGACCCTACTTAAAGAGTTACATGGGTAAGGACATAGGCTGAGACATGGCCGTGTGTCCTTAGTTTGAAGGTTACATGGCCAGAGACATGGGAGTGTGTCTCAGCCGTGTGAGACACACGGCCGTGTGACCCCTATATTTAAAATTTTCTAACTTTTTCTTAGACTTTCCAAATGTTTCCAATTTAGCCCTAAATTGTTTCTAAGGTGTTTCTAGGGCCTCGAGGCTCGATTTAGGGACAATATGTATGTGAATGAATGTTTTATAATATGTTTTCGATGATGTATGAAGTGTATGTTTTAATGTTTTGTTTGTACGATAATGCTCCGTAACCCTAGTCTGACGACAGATATGAGTTAAGGCTGTTACACAAACACATTAACACCCAAATCAATTTCCATCTCATTTCTCTCTTACTATGCCTTTTCTTAATCATCATCACAAGTTTTAACTATCACTAAAGAAGGTGCCCCTCACAAAAGAACCTTGGCGGTGGCCACCAACGATGACTTCTTTAAGACGATGTATGGAACCAAGCACCCTACCAGTTTTTTGTCGAAACAAAAAATATAAAAAAGCAACGTTAATAATATCCCAAGGCATAATTAAGTCAATCACAGATGAGAAAGAGAATAGGGATGAAACAAAGGGATAGAAAATTAATAAGGAAAAACACTCAATATGCACAATACTATAACAGTTTAGCTCTAAGACAACCGTCTACAACAAACAACTTAGCTTGGTAGGCGTAAGAGCTGGGCGAAGCAGTAATGAAAGAAGAAGATAGGGGGAACGTTTAGGGATTTTTTTAGGACTATATTGATTTAGAGGTAAAGGGTGGGTAAGGTAGATGGGGGAGGGGGAAGTAAAAATGTATGAGGGTAAAACTTATTCATAATATAAATTTAAAATATTATAGTTTAATATTCGATTAATTTAAATTCGAAAATTCAACTCAACTCGAACTCAAAATTTGAAGAAAAAAATTCAAGTTGATTTGATTAACTCGATTCAAATAAATCAAAATTCAATTTTTTTTTTTTACTTTTCGAGTCAAGTTGAATTTTGGTCACCCTACTCCCACCAATCCTTTCTTTCTTTGTTCTCCTCATTCACTACACATCCCTTTTCTCTTTTCAATTTGCAGATCTGTTTTGTAGGTATTTTCACTATCTGGATAAGTTGTGATGGACAGATGACAATATTTGTTGTCTTTAAACCTTCGCTGGCCACTAGCAATTTCTCCTAGAAAGTGGGTTAGTTGTATATGCTCGAATGGTGGCTCTTCATCGGCTTCTTAGTCTTACTTTTAGCCTTTTTAGGAATCTAACCCTATAAATTTATAAAATTATAAAAATGACCTAACTTTAAGATTAATTATGGGAATAACCTAATTTCAACAATAGAGTTGGGTGTCACCACTTTTCTAGGCGGTACTTGTAACACCCATAACCCGGTTCAATCGTCGGACTCGAGTTACTGAGTGTTACAATCATAGCCGGAATAGAACACATTCAAATTACTTTGATTAACTCAAACAAACATGGAATACTACATAAATGCATAATTATTACTCAAATTTAACAAAAAAATCATCCAACATAATCAATTAAATTTATGATTGACAAATACGTCATTTCTCAGATCATATATGAACTTACATATGCTCCAATACCATCCAAAATTTAACTAGGACTAATGTGCAACATTTTTAAAATTTTAGTTCAATTATAAATCACAATAGTTTAGAGTTCCATTTAATCATCATAAGTCAATAGTCAATCAGTAATCATAGAAATCATACAAAATGGCCTTAAATCGAGCCTATGAGACCTTAAAAATAGTTAGGAAATAATTAGGGACTAATTTGAAACAAAATAGAAAAATGTGAGAAAAACTAAAAACAGGGGTCACACGGCCGTGTGGTCAGGCTGTGTAATAGAGCCTAGACCATGTAGCTCAAGAACATGGTCGTGTGGACAAACCGTGTACCTAAAATCAATAAGAAAAATGACTTTGTGTGGTACAAGATCATGTGAGGAGGCCGTATGTGGCACATGGCCGTGTGGCAAACTATGTCCCAAGTCATGTGCAACCAAAATGACTCCAAAAACAAGTAATCTCGAACACTATTTCTTAGGTATCAAACCTAACCATTTTCACATATTCAAAGCACATTCAAACATGTCAAAAACATACCAAAACATTCATCCTAAGTGCCTAACCAATGAACCCTCATTGGTACCACAATTTAAATATTTAAAATCCAAATCACATACATCTTTACATAAAACACCAAACATGTATCTATCAAGCATTTCATAACCTTAAACCACAATCAAAACCAACTTGCAAAGGCATGAATCTTACCACTTATATATATATGTTCAAAACATACCAAAAGTGCCTAATAAACAAACCCACAACATCACATTACAAAATATGAAACAACATATCTAATAACAAGTAAATTCAAACTTCTAATACATGCCATTTATAACCCAACTTCAAAATGATCAAAACTTCTATCGATCTGGGAACAAAAAGTGTGTATGCTCTGACTTGAACTTCCAACCGTTCAAGTTTTTGATGATATACAAAGAAAGAAACAATGGGCATAAGCATATTAATGCTTAGTAAGCTCGTATATAACAGAAACTTGAACTTATCGAATTTGAATCATTTGTACATTTCATACATAACTTCATTAAGAAGCTTATGAATTCATTCATTTCTTATACACACAACAAATCTCACAAGTTAGTGAGTTCACATATATTCATGAAATTTGAGCATACCATAGCAAAACGTTCAAATAACATATTTACCAGTCAACTTGTCCAAGTCATATTCAAATGGTAAATCACATTCCATTTTATTATACCCTATCCAATTTCTTTTTTCAATGATTGGTTCTATGTAGCTACTGTATCTATTCCTTTCACTTTACACATATAATGTAACGCCCTAATTTTTTGGATGATTGAATGTATTTGTTTGACAAGTAATTTGATTTGGTGTGTTGGTTAAGTACTTTGAATGTTTGCTTTAGATCCCAAGTTTGAATCCCTCGTTTTGCAATTTCTATTAATTTTGGCGTTAAGATAAGTTTGAGCCTTAGGGCTTAAATCAATTTCTTTGTTGAGTTATGACAATGATGAGCCTAGTGGTTCGATGGTTAAACATTTGGATTACTTTGTGATCCTAAGTTTGAATTCTGTAATACGTAAGTTAGGAAGAAATATTTTTGCTTAGGTTTTGTTAGGTGATAGAGTTTTGTTTAAATTCTAGTAAGACTTGTCGAGTAGGGATTTGGATGAAATTATAATTTCTTTTTGGATTTCTTTTATTTTTTTCATCAAAATCCCTATTTTCCCTCATTTGTTTCAACCGTCCAACCCCTATACTTGACACATTTTTTTCATTCTTCCTTCAAGTTTGCCAATTGATTTTTTCCCATTTTCTTTATTCTTTTGTTTTGCTTCCTTTTTCCTTTTAGAAATTCTTGTCTTATTGGGTTAATCTTTGCTACCGATTTCGTGTAAGATTTCATTGCCTTTTTGTTTTGGTCAATAGGCAATAATAGTGTAAGTTGTCATGAAATCTTTTTATGATATTATTCGTTTCAATTAATTCTTTGCTAAGGGTGAAATCTAATGCGAGTTCTATTCCATATCTTACTTTTGTGCTCGATTAATTTTCTTATTAGGCGAAAGGATTGAAAATCAAGATCCTCTAATGGTGTGCTATTATCGTTGTTCACTGGTTGTAAGGGTAAGTGTTAGAGTTAATTTTCGGGTTATTCTATATAATAAAAATGGGGTGGTGAAGTAGAAATTTGTGGATTTTAGTGTGTTTAAATGATTTGTTTTTACGTTGTATGTTGGGTTCGGAGCACTTTATTTGTGGTTTTCATCGTACTTGTTATCAGGTGTGTAAAAACGACCCAAAATCTCAATAAAATTTTGACTGAAATCACAAAATAGAGGCAATTTCGAAACTACCCAGTTCCCACACGGTTGTGTGAGATTAAGCAGCCTGTGTGGGCCTTTTTGGCCAGTTTTAGGGCTAATTGAGGGTTATTTAGGGACTTTGATGTTTGGGTCTAAGGTCATCATAAGGGCTGAAAAACTGTAAGTTTGGAATTTAATTTGTATGAGTGTTTTAAAGGCATGATAAGTATGTTGGCTAAAATTAAGTTATAAGTTATGTTATGTGTAAAATAAGCTATGTATGTAAGCATGACATGTGATATGTGCTTTATGTATGTATGCCATCTGTTTATGATCATGATAAGTATAAGATATGCATATAATATGTATGTGTTTGGGGTGGGATATGTTATGACAGAGGCAGTGTATATGGCAGTATTTACTGCAAATATGGCGGCTAGACCCATGCATCAAAACTAACTTTTACTGACATTTTTTTAGGCCTTTAGCGGCGCTTTTAAGCACCACTAAAACTAATTGCGGCGCTTTTATAAGTGCCGCAAAAAACGCTGCTAAAGATAACGCCGCTAACATTTTGTGGCGTTTATGAAAAAAAGCCGCTAAAGGTCATGATCTTTAGCGACGCTTTTCCTACAAACGCCGCTAAAGAACATGACATTTAGCGGCGCTTTTTCCAAAAACGCCACTAAAGAACATGACCTTTAGCAACGCTTTTCCCAAAAATGCCGCTAAAGAACATGACCTTTAGCGGCGCTTTTCCCACAAACCCCGCTAAAGAATATGACCTTTAAAAAAATTATTTTAATTAAATATTATTTATTATTTATATCTATGATAAATATTATATTATGTTTAATTTTTGAAATTTGAACTTTAAACTATATACTTTTAAGGATAAATAAAAAATATTAATTAAATTAAATTTTCTATTAAAATTTTAACTTTAAAACTAAATATAAAAATTAATGAATTTAAATTTAATACATAAACATTGATTCAATATGTAATTTAATACATAAAAAAAAACCACACAAAATATTACTATTTCTAAAAAAAAATTCATCCTGGTGAGAAAAGAATGCCAAATCATCATCACCTCTCATTAATCAAAGGAAAAATATCAAAAAAGAAGAAGAAACAATATACAACAGAGGGTTGGTTCAAGCTTAGATGAAGCCAAAGTATTGCAATGCCTGCATATAACTTAGAGAAGTCCTTTGATGCTTTCAATTCAACCACCAAAGAATCCAAAACACCAGAACAAAAAGCCAAAGTATGCACATGTAAGCCAAAGTCAAGCCAATAAGGAAATCACTTATACAACACTCAAAGCCACATATGTCAAAGCACATTATCTGATCTCTTTGAATTATGCTATGGAAAGATAATTTTTGAATAATGCCACCATAATGCAAGAACTAGAATTTATTTCGACAAAAGTCATTGCTCATGTAATTAATCATGTGCCTTTGCATGTACAGGCGTTGCATCTAAAACCTACATAGTTTAAATAAAAATATCACCAAATCCATGGCCTATCCTCAAATAATCTATTATTTAGATACAACAAGTCAAACAGAAAGAAGCTCATGGAAAAGTATTTTCCTGATCCACTATGTTAGTTGTTTTTATCTTTATTTCTTCCCTGAGTTCAACTTTAAACCTCAAAATTAGATGTACACAAAATTTTCCTTGTGAAGTTGAGAAACCAATCACCCCGTTATTTTAGTAACAATCTGATTAATTATCCCACCTAAAACCAATTAATTATAGGTGGAAGGGTCTAACTTGAATATAAGCCTACAAAAAACCCAATTTAAAGAAAGGCCACAATCAAAACAAGTACCTTCCCCCCAATTCGAAAAAGTTCTTGAAGATCATGAAACTGCCCATGAATATCACCACAAATTGTAACAGGGGCTTTTATAGGCTGTGATAGAGAAAAAGAATAATAAAACAAAACAAATCAATGTTTTTTCTTGTTCAAGAATAAGGAATCTCAACATCTCTAACATACATCGGCTAATAAACACATATTGATCATGGAAGCCTGATGTTAGAGACTAAACACAGTAAAATAATAAACCTGGACATTGCTTTCTTCCATTAATATTTCTTTTACCTTGTCGCATAATGATCTGACCTAAACAAGATAACACGAAAATAGAGTTACAACCAATTATAACCTAGATGAAACAGGGAAGAAAAACAAGAACTTCTATTGATCAACCTAAAAACAAAACAATACAAGTAAAACGTAGAAAAGTCTTGCGGCGAACACACAAAAGTTCTCGTGCAAATACACCAAGTTCTTTCGAAATCAACTACATCGAATAAATCAAAAGAATATATAAATGTTTTAAATGGAAGAGAGAAAAACGCTGATTTTTTTCATTAATTATAACTAAAAATTCACACGGCGATAGAAACTAGTGCTATTGGAATAATATCTTAAAACAAATTCAATTCAAAATCGTTTTGGTATTCATTTCGCAGCCAAATATAGCCTAATCTATTAAAATAATTATACAATTAAATTAAGTGCTCAAAATTTCCATACTTTCTTGAGAAACAAACAGATCGTGAAAAAAAAAGTGCAGGATCTAACAAATCTCTACGATTTGTAGCAGCCAAAAATATAACACCTTTGCTAGTATCAAACCCATCAAGCTCTATTAGTAGCCAAAAATATAACAGGTGGTCTGTTGTTTCCTTGAAAATCCCTTGACGTCTGATCAGATAGAAAGAAAAAGAGAAAATCATTCACATATGATCTTAAAGACAACTATGTTTTTCTCCTCTCCACTAAATTCATCTATAGTTATCTTCCTACTCATAATTGCAATGATAATTAGCCTGTAAAAGGTACCGAGTGTAGCCCATTCTCAGTGTCTTATAAAATACCATAAAAGATAACCAATGCAACTATATTTCCATTTCCAATCACTTGATTTAAATCAGATGCAAAATATTAATGCTTAGTTGCAACTATATCTGCAAAGCTTATTCCTCATTCGCCTTCAAATGTCAACAAATGGTGTGGTTTCAACAAATTCTTGCATTAAAAAAAGAAGGGATAAGAGTAGGAACAAGATTATCATACCTAGTTACTAAAGCATCAATTTCATCAATGAATATAACTGATGGTTTATTAACCTGCAAAAGATAAGAATTTCTCAACAAATTACACAAAGTACATAGCACAACCAAGTATCTGTAAATAAAATAAAAGGAATTTGTACTTATAACATAAAAAAAAATAACATAGAAAATACAACAAGCTGATTTATAGGTGGCCCAACCATATGCAACAATTTATCTGTTCCCTAATTATTATCAGATGCCCAACAAGTTTCTTCAAGATGAAGCGTCAAAAGTATGGAATCTAGATTACAAGTACTGTACCACAATTAACAGCTACATGCTGCCTTAGCAATCAAATATAAGAAACTTATAGCATTATTACCTTGGCTCTCTTAAACAGATCCTTGATACGAGTAGAACCAATACCGACTAAAACTTCCACAACTTCTGAGTTTGCCATTTGGTAGAATGGAACACCTGCTTCATTTTCTTCTTCTTCCTCGTTCTCCTTCTCTTCAACTTTCATTTGTTTCTCCAAAATCTCCTTACTTCCGTCTTCATTTTCTTTATCTATATCATATAATAGTTGGCTAAGCTATAGTAAAGAATGTCTAATTTTATCTATTTCCTATTAGATATAAGTGTAAACTGTTGATCTGCAACATCTATTCTATCCATCAATATAGCAGTACACTGTACATTTTTCCAAGTCCAAGCAATGATTTTCAATGATTTTCAAGTATTGATTAAACATTGTAACCATTGCCTGTATACCACACAAATCACTCAATGATTTTCAAGCAATGAATAAGCACTTCATGACATTCAACATCAGTTATAAAATGCTAAGATTCTAATTACATAGGCTGTTTCGGACAACCATGAATAAGACGCATTAAATGCATAATACCTTGACAATAACTCCCCATACACAAACTATTTCAATCAGCATAAATCAGATAATTTGTGGCTTCAACATGCTGACTTTACCATAATTTTGTCTAAAATTTGCACAATCTTTAACATGGACATGGAAAATCACTAAATTAAATAGTTGATTTCACACTCATTATATCAACATTTGGACCTCATTAAACCTAGAAATTATCCATGCGAAAACACATTTAATCTGTCCAAGAATCAAACAGTATAATGCAACCATTAATCAAACCGAAATCTATTCAATCCATTTGAATTTGAACAACATAAGACATACTAGACTCTTGTATAAATGTTGGAAAACTTGTCTTTACAAGGTTGTTTAAATGGTATAAATAAGACTTCTTTGCTAGCTTTGTCCAAGGAAAGCCCAACCTCATCTCTAATAGCAGTACATGTACACAAATGGTAGATATCTCTCAATAATTAGAACACAAGCAAATTAAGTTTTGGGAACAATATAAACACATGAAAAATACAGAACTATACAAACCTCCAGTAAGGATAGCAATGTCATCTAGATACTAACTCTTACATTCTCCGAAGCCGGGAGCTTTGAGAGCAGCACTTCAAATCACCTCTAAGTTTGTTCACAAGCCGTGACAAAGTAAGGTGAGATATAACCACGGTCAAATTGCATCCCTTCAACAACATATAGACTATTCTCAGCACTTTTTCCCTCCTCAAGGGTAAAACCAATAATTTTTGAAGCATTTCAAGTTTTAACAAAGTTCAAATATAAACGAAGGGATTTTTCTAATAATTTCATTTTCTAAAACTCAAAAATAATAATTAAAATATGAAGCTAAAATATAACCATAAAAAAATTTAAACAATTTAAGATTTTTAAAAAAAAAACTAGTTAGGGAAACATAGGAATAAATACCTTAAATTTTCTCAAATTTGAAGCAAACTTCTGAAAAAGAAGAATTAAATTAGTACCGAAAATGAATAAAAGATAAAAAAATAAAATAAAACGAGAGAGAGTCTGGTGAAGGGAGTAAAAAAGCAGTAAAGACGAAAGAACGAGCAACGAAGATGACGGAAGGAAGAGGGAAAGAGAAAAGTAAACAAAGTGTAGAACAGATAAGGACGTTACAGTGGAGGTAGATAGTGGCCGGGGGTACGGACGAGCCAACGGGAGGAGGTTCTTGGTATGAGAAGAAAGAAACCATGAAAGCAAGAAGAGAGCAGCTATGAGATTGAATATATTCAAAGCTATGGTCGCATTCTGGAAAGATAATCTCACTCTCCATTTGATTTGCTTCTAGCTTTATTGTTCAATTCAAGAGTTACTGCTGTTTATGAGGGTGGTTGAGAAGAAGAAGAGCTTAAAGTAGCAAAAGTGGCAGAGAGAAACACCTAAAGGGTGTTTTGAGGATGCCGATTTTAGGGGGGGAAATTAGGGTTTTCAGGGGGAAATTTGGGGATAAAATGGCGCCATTTTTTTTAAGTAAAATGATTTTTTTGCAGCGTTTTTTTATAAAAAAGCCGCTATTGCTTATCTTTTGCGACGTTTTTCATAAAAACGCCACTAATCTCCATTTTATATTTCATTTTTATTTTTGTATTTCATTTTTATTTATTATCAAAGTTTTTATTTATTTATAAATTTTTTTAAATCTAATATTTAAATATATCAAATGGTTTAGATTAAATATTTTTGAAAATAAAAGCATTAATTGGTTGTATAAAATTTCATCATTTAACAAATCTCAAGTAAACCTTAAATCTTAAACCATTTAATATATATAAAGTTTATCTATTATCTCCTAAATAATTTAAACTATAATCATAATTTTAAGATATTAAAAGTAACATTATTTCTTTTAAAATTATATAAGAAATTATTTAATATATAAATTAAAAAACACTAATTAAACCCTTAATCCCTAATCCTTGATCCTTAAATCCTAAACTCTAAAATCCTAAAACATAAACCATTAACCATTAACCCTAAACCCCTAACCCCTAACCCTTAACCCCTAACCCTTAAACCTTAAACCCCAACCTTTAAACCATAATCTATAAACCTTAAAATAATAACTCATAAACCTTAAACCCTTAACCATATACCCTAAACAGTAAACCCTAAACTATAATGATAATTAATTCAATATTTTAAAATTAATACTATCTCTTTACAATTATATAAGAAAATATTTATCATATAAATTAAAAAAATACTAATTAATCTAAACCCTAAACCCTTAATCCCTATCCCTAAACCTTAAATCCTAAAACATAAATCATTAACCTTAACCCCTAACCCCTAAACCTTAAACCCCAACCCTTAAACCATAATCCCTAAACCCATAATCCATAAACCTTAAAATAGTAACTCATAAACCTTAAACCCTTAACCATATGCCCTAAACCGTAAACCCTAAACTATAATGATAATTAATTCAATATTTTAAAATTAATACTATCTCTTTTAAAATTATATAAGAAAATATTTAACATATAAATTAAAAAGCAATCAGTCATATACCAAAAATCTTTAAAATTATTTTAAATAATAGTATTTTAATTTTTTTTCATTTTTAACAAATTTTTTCTATGTTTTTACTTTCAAATTTTTTCTACGTGTCATTATTTTTTCTGAAGAATTTAAATATTCAATTAAAAATAAATTTTATTTTAAAATAAATAAACCAGTTAAATTATAAATAGACAGATGAAATATTTTTTGTGGCATTTTTCAAAAAGTGCCGCTAATACTTGATCTATAGCAGCGTTTTTAAAAAAAAAGTCACTAAAGCCACTAAAAGCTCAATATAAAACGACGGCGTTTTGCAAAATTTTTTGCGGCGTTTTTCAAAAAATGCCGCTAAAGATTGAGCATTAGCGGTGCTTTTTAAAAAACACCACTAAAGGTGTACCTATAGTGGCGTTTTAAAAAACGCCGCTAATACTCGATCTATAGCGACGTTCTTAGAAAAGCACCGCTAAAGCCACTAAAAGCAAAATATAAAACCACGGTGTTGTGAAAAAATTTTTGCGGTGTTTTTTGAGAAGCGCTGCTAACGCCATTGAAGCTCAATTAAAACGACGACGTTAAGCATAAGTTTTGCGGCGTTTTTTTAGAAAGTGCCGCTAAAGGTGAACCTATAGCGGCGTTTTTTAAAAAGCACCGCTAACTCGTTCTTTAGCGGAGTTTTTCGAAAAGCGCTGCTAATGCTTGATCTATAGTGGCGTTTTTAATTAAAACGCCGCTAAAAACCTGTTTTGCTATAGTGACCATAAAATTATATGTATGGCAGCTTTGCTTATATGAGTGGCACACCGCAACATATTGGTATGATTGGATGGATAGACTCGTGCAGTCTAATACAATATGATTGGATGGATAAATAGTGTGTAGCGGATGGGGGTAGGATATTATATGCATGTTATGATTTGATATGATATGCTGATATAACCTAGCATGATATGCTAGGTAAGATAAGCTATGATCCATGTGAATTATAATATGATATGATATGAATTATTTGAAATAAGTGTGTTACGTGATATTATGATACATAATTTGTATGGATGAAAATATCAGTTTATAAGATATGGGCCGAATTACACACAAGGCTATAAGCTCACGATTTGTATGTTTCATTTTAGGTAATCTTTCGACTTAGCAATGGACGGTGATACTAGAGCTCGGGTTTCACACTTTGACTCGGTTTTAAATTTCTTTTCGCTTTGATTTGTTTTTGTTTTAGTTGTATGTTTTTGACATTTCGGTCTTTGGCTGGTTTGTTTAATTTTTAGACATTTTATATTTTGTTTAGAACGATAGGACTAAATTGGTTTTTTCTTCACGCTAAAACTCAAATTGGTTAACAACATCAAACTCAAGTTTAAGTAAGATGAGATTCAATATTTTTTTAGAAACAATGAAAACTAAGATTTTTCCACTGTAAAAACAAATTGAAATATTTTATGATGAAAGGGATATTTTGTACATGAATGTGAATAAGTGAATTTGGAATTAGTTGTGGAACGTAATTAAGATTTGGATTTCTGAAAAGTTAAAATGCCTTTATTTGTTCAAAATCACCGAATGGGTTTTCTTAAATTGAACATTTGTTTCCTTGTAATTTTAAGTGTTGTAGCCTCTATAATCCGACCGTAACATCTAGGCCGACTTTGGGGTGTTACATATAAAAACTTAAAACATATAATATCATATAATGTTCATATATAACAATTGCAATTCAATCAGCCCTCTCAATGTATAATATGTGACACATTCCATTCAAAGCTTGATACCATATAGCCATTTATAATTATTCCTTACATAAATCAATTTACATATAGCCATTTCAAGTATCGACCTTATCACAACATGATTCAACAATTTCTAGATCAGTAAACATTTAAACATACAAATATTCATAATTCATAATTCGCTTACTTAAATGAAACAGTTTCTTATAAAATAACCTTTATTATTCCGATGGATCTTTGTAAAATTATTCAATACATAAGTCCAGAAACAGATAGCATTGGTAGGAGTTAATCATATACAGAATAAATGTGTTAGGTTATCCATCCAGACTAAACCAGTGACAACACAAAAAAATAGTCTGGCTAAGGCTATATATACATGTAAGGTTACCAGTCCAAGATAAAACTTTAAAACAACAACGGATTGTTAGTCCAGGCTAAATTTGAGTCACATGTATACCTGAGTCCGCAGCATATGCTAGAGCTCGGTCTAGAATAGTAATTCAGGTAGAAATCTCATGTATGAAACTTTTACTTGATCCATTGAAATTATTTTAGAAATTCAGTATTTTTCACATAAACCAATTTCATTTCAGCAGTGTTAAATATATAAAAATATATATCATTAACAACATTTAATAATGAATTAAATCCAAAGACAGCAATATGAACTTACCTATAAGATGATTCAACTATTAGGGACTAATCGACAATTTTCTCTTTTCCTCATACGTCCCCTACTCGTTGAGTTTCTTGATATGCAAGGAGATATCAATGGCCGAATTCAAAACCCTCTAATGGCTTCTTTTTCCTTCGAAATTCAGTGGAATAAAACAAAAGAAGAAGATGACTTCTTTATTTTTCCTTAATTTATATTAATAATATTCTAATTACTATTTTACCCTTAATGTTTTCATCAAAATAAACTAATTTTCTAACCTTTTACCGTCCATTAACACAAACAATGGTATAATTGCCTCATAAATCCTCCCACCAATGTTAATTAAGCCATTTGATCATTAAAATTCAATAGAGATAAGTCTTTTACAAATTATTCCTTTTTCTTTAATTAATTAATTAAACAATAAAATTTATAAACCGAACCTTCACATACCTTAATGGTAACTCCGTAAAAAATATTTACGGAGCTTAGTTTACAGAAATGAGGTCCCGATACCTTATTTTTTGAAACCACTTAACTTTCGGGACAATCACTTATACTTTAACTTTTTGTTCAATTAGCAAAATTTAACCAAATCAAGATTCATTATAATTATATTTGACTCACATATATAAAATAATAATAAAAATTTGGACTTAATAGTTAGATTTGTGGTTCTGAAACCACTATTTTCGACACGACTGAAAACGGGTTGTTACAGCACCACCTAAAAAAATCCCCCCAATCATGCTTTAATCATTAAAAAAAAAAACAATTTCTTTGGTGTTGCCTGACAAATTGGCGGCACCAAACTGAAGCGTGCATGGGCAAAAAGTTTAATGACCTAATGAAGTAATTATCTTTTTTAGATTGGTTGAAAAAAAAGGTAATGCCTGACAATATGACAACACCAAATTAAACTTTTGGTCTATTTGTATATTAGGTCCGTCCCCTTTTGAAATTAGATTTAAATAGCCCTTAAAAGATATAATAATAACAAAAATAAATCCTTCCCATTTTTTTTAAAAACAATAAACTTAAAATTTTATATAAAATTCTTATTTAAATTACCCAAATATATCCCTAAAAAAATTTCCTCAAGTTTATCTAAAGTTAAACATTTTCAATTCATTCCCTAGCATATTTGAATTTAGATAAACTTGAGGAAATTTTTTGAGGAATATATAATTTAAATAATAAATTTTATATAGCTTTTTAAGTTTATTGTTTAAAAAAAAGGGATGGGAAGGGTTTATTTTTGTTGTTCTTATATCTTTTAAGGGCTATTTAAATTTAATTTCAAAAGGGGACAGACCTAACATGCAAATAGACCAAAAGTTTAAATTTGTGTTGGCATACGGTTAGGCGACACCTTTTTTTTTAGCCAATCTAAAAAGGATAATTACTTCATTAGGTCCTTGAATGTTTTGCCCTTGCACGCTTTAGTCCGGCGCTACCAATTTGTTAGGCGGCACAAAATTTTTTTTTCTTATTTGTAGTGATTAAAGCATGATTGGGGGGATTTCTAGGGTGGTGGCATCTAGGAAAGTAGAGGCACCGAACTCTACTGTAGAAATCAGGTCATTCCCATAATTAATCTTGAAATTGGGTCATTTTCATAATTTTTAAAATTTATAGGGTCATTCCTAAAAAAGCCTTTACTTTTTGCAAGTGATTTTAGATAGGCCTGTTCTTGACATTTTTGGGGTCTTAGGTGAAATAATAAATCAAGCCATTTTAAAAAAAAAATTATAAAATGTAATACAATACGATAAAATCATATACTAGTAATTCATTAAAATGATTCATTTTATTATATTAAGCGAATAAGATGTTTTCTAACAAAATTAAAAATATATACTTTTCATTCAATCTAATCCTATGTTATCAAAAAAGGAATTAGAGGAGAAGCTAAATATAAGGTTGACTTAATGACTTTATTAGTTAAAAAAAAATTAAGAATGAAAATATTACAAGAAAGAAGAGGAAGGAGGGAGAATTATACCTGCAACAATGGTAGATCTGGCAGATTGCGGATGTCAAGCTCTCAATCTCTCAAATATGAAGTAAAAATTAATAACTTCAATTGATTAATGTTAATGACTGATGAATGATATGTTACTCAAATCAAATTTGGCCTCATTTAATTTGTAGAAAATTTCTCCTATTGCTATGATTATAGGAAAATAAAGAAGGTTGAATGCTAGTAACGGTTCATTTTTTTTAGGAAAATTGAAATTCTATTTTAATTTTAATGGTAGGAGTTGGAATTTGAGAATTAGAGGAGGTTTGGAGAAGTCAATGAGTTGAAGATGAAATATTTATGGCTAAGAATTGAAAACCCTATGCATTTAATTGTTTTATTTTAGTTTTATTTTTTTCAACATTAAAAGCTGAATAAATAATACTTTTGGAGCTCTTTTTAGCCTTGGGCCTTGGGCAGCTGCACGTCAAAACAAGCCCCAAGGCCGACCCTGATTTTAAAGATGGTTTTATTGTTGTCTTTTTCAGTTTGGCGGATGCTTGATTCTTTTGTCTATTTTTGTCTGCTACTTTGGACCATTTAGGACTGATTTCCTTATCGTGTTAAGTGCTTTGCAATCACTTCAAAAATGTATGTTTGAGTTGTGACAGAATCAGTTGTCAATGTGTCATAATATTCTATTGATGTTAAGCTTAAAGCCTTTGTCTTGTCGATAGAATTTGTCATTCTCCACTTACGACGAGTATTTATTGTGTTTTTTTATCCTATTTATAAAATAAATTAATAAATTTTCCATTAAAAAAATTAAAAGCGAGCTTTGCAATGGAAGCCTTAAAATTTTAATATTATCTTATATTAAGAGATAAGGTAAAGAAGAATAAAGTTGTTTGAGCAACACTAATGGAGTATGGAGCTTCTAGTTTTTTTTTTTTCGTCAAAAGGAACCGCAATGAAATAAAGATCTCAGAATACTCCTAAAATTATGCCTTTCTATCAGCTTTGATAACTTTGTTTAAGCATATAATCTTCTTCTTATATTATTTGAATCATGAAAATTATATGGGCCACACCCCCAAGGTGGATATTTGAGCTGTTCATCGTGAATTTAGAGTTGGCAAGCGGCTGAATTTGTTGGATTCGGCTTTTGTTTGATTGAGATTTTGTTTTGGTTTGAAATTTTTTGGGTTTGGATTTTTTGAGTAATAGTTTTTTAGATTTAGGTTGTATCGAGTTGATCACGTTTTGAGGAATTTAAATATTTTTAAATTTTTTAAATTATAAATATTTTAATTTTAAATGTAATAATTTATTTTATTTTTATACGATAATAATATGATTTAAATTTGTTTTATAAAAAATATCAATTATATATCTAATAAAGTTTTTTTATATAAAAGAATTAAAATGTTTATTATATTTAATATTTATTATTCTATAATATTATATGAAATTTATTATTGATAGCGGAATAACTTTTTATCTTTATTATTAAATTTATAAATCTAATAGTTATATTTTAAAATGTTTACTCTCAAACTCAAATATGTTATATTAAACCCAAATTCAAATAAAATATTCATTATTACACAAACTCAAAATAAAATAATTAAAGTCAAAATCTCATGTCTGAAATAAAAATAAATTAAACTCAATACCCAAAATCTAATTTAATAAAAATAATAATTTATTAAGTTATTAATTTTTTAATAATATTTTATGTATTGTTAGTTATAAACATGTATTTTAATATACAAAACTACCCATAACTATTGATGCTATATATATATTATAATCTATAATATAATAGTAGTTATATATACCAATACTTATAAAATATATTAATTATTATCATATTTTGTTGTTTATTATTATACTGGTTAAAATATGCTCTAAGTCTCTAAATGTTTTGTACATTTGAAAGTTCGCTCTCCTATTTTATTATATAATTCTATATCATGTCATTATATATTTTATATTATCATTAAATTTCAATTTTGTAATGCCCAAAATTTTGGAATTTTATTGTGAGAATTTGTAGTAATTAAAATTCTGTATTTGTGGCCCTATGTTCTGCTATTGTGTTTAAGGTTTGGAGTTTAGGTTGCATTGTTAAAAGTTTTGTTATTTTAAAAACAACCCTTATCCATGTGTTATGTAGTTAAGTGCAATTCTGTGTGAACGTGTGTTAAGAATGAGCCTGCTGGTTCACTGATTAAGCATTTATCTATATTCTATCTGGTTTTGAGTTCAAGTCCTATCGTATGTGTTAGGAAATAATTTTTGTAAAATGCCAGAAGGTGGGATGGTTAACTTAAAACATTCTGAAAGAAATTCTAAAATTGTTTTTTTTTTATTTTTAATTTCTCTAAGTTCATAGTTTTCTTTTCCTTTTCTTATTTACTTTTATTTTTGCTTGTTGCTATATTCGATTCTGCGTCAATTGGGAATTCTTCGTTGCTTGTGAGGCCAATTGTGCAATTATTGTGTAAGTTTCGTCGTTATTGTGCTATACTTGATTGGTTACTTTTTAGGCGAGGATATTACGAGAGATGTTCCTTCTTCATGTTAGCCTCGTTTCCTCTATTTCGTGAGAGGCAAGTGTGCGAATTGAGTTTTTGCATCAAAACTTTCGACATAATTTTGGCGATAGGTTGATTTTAGTAAAATATTGAGAATGATGGTGTAATTGATTATTGGATGGTCATGTTAGGTTTTGGAATCTTCTTACGTTGTTTCTGCATCATAACTACTTTAGGTGCGTGTCGAAAACTTCATTTTTCGTGAATTTTAGTCACTGGAAAACATGGATGTTGACGCCACATAGCCAGGCACATGGGCATGTGCCTAGGCCGTGTTACAAGCCATGTGGGTGGCCGTGTAACTCACTGTTCATAAGTTTGGAGCCACAGGGGCATGTGTGACCATGTTAGTGTAGGGTTCACACGGGTAAAGGACACGGGCATGTGTCTAGGCCGTGTAACTCTCTATTTATGTTTTAGAACCACACGGGTAGAGGACATGGGTGTGTGCCCAAGCTGTGTGAGCCACACGGGCAAGGACATGGGCGTGTGTCCAGGCCGTGTGGCATATAAAAAGGGATCAAAACCCGCTTTTGAGGCCATAAATGTTGTTTAAGACTGATATTGACTTCCTTATTGTATGAATGATTTGAATATGGTTGAACGAGAACTCTTTGATTCTCTGAGACAAATGTATAAATACCATAACTGTATGTGTACTGTGATACTTAAACTAATATTGAATTGTTTTATCTACTTGTGAAATAATTTAGAATAATTGAATACTTATTGTGAATATCTATAATCTGCATTTGCATGGGTTAGGATATTGTGAAGAAGGAAGTATTCCGCTCTGAAGTAGTGGCTAAGTCACCACGTACATAACTCTGGTTCTGGCGCTTCGTCGCATTACGATCTAGCAGCTAAGCCGCATTTATGTAAATGTGTCAGACAAACACTCTATGGTGTGTAGGGTTGGCTGGGCATTGAACGCTTTTAACGGTGTGTTGGGATGGCCGAAGATGGTGTCTAGCAGATGGGGGTTAGGAATATCTGCATTCGAATCTGATATGTTCTGTATATGAAACTGAAATTGTTTCTGCATCTGTAATTACTCTGACTTGAATCTGAATTGGAAATGCTTCTGTTACCAAATTGAATCTTTGAATACGGAAACTAATTAGTAAATGTGTTTGGGTTGAATAAACTTCATTTACGCACTGAGTTCACAACTCACTTCGTTATTAATTGGATTTCAGGTAGTTCTCAGACTTGAACGGGCCGGCGCCACGGAAGCTCGGTCAAGCTTTTATCTCTTTTAATTACTACTATTAAGACTTTTGATATTCTAAGATATTATGATTTATGGAAAGATTGTATACTCATAAATTGCTGTGTTGGATTGTATGCGTTAAATGGTTCATTCTGACTGTGTTATACATGTGGGGGTTTTTGTACTGTTGTTGTAACTCTCTAGACTTGGTCTAGATGCCTAAGCTGGATTTAGGGTGTTACAAATTTCATACATTTTAATAATTATTAATTTTATATATGTATTATACATACAATTATAGTATTAAAAATATTTTATATTAAATTAATATTTTAAAAAAAATTATTTCACTTTTTAATTTAACATAACAAATTATTATTAATTAATTTTCCTATTAATAAAATTTTAATGAAAATATACAAAGCTTATGAATACATTTTTTAAGATTAAGGGATTATCATTTATTTTTATTTTAAGTAATATCATAAAATTATATTAATTATTAATGTCTATCATGATTGTTCAGCTATAAATTTTGGCTTTTTTGGACTTTGGGTTTGATTTATCTTGGGCTCAAGTCAGATCAATCTTAGGCTCGCGTTTTATTAGGCGCATTTTTTTTTAGGTTTGAGCTTTCTCGAGCTAAAATTTTTTCAAGCTCGGATTTATTACGCGCTCAGGATTTTTTGGACTCAAATAGTTACGAGTGGGCTATTTTGCCAACTCTAATTGTGATTTCTTAATGTTAAGTGTGAGTCCATGATAATTGATAATTATTTTTTTGTCAAATTCTACTTGTAGTCCCTATCTTATGCTTATGTAAGGAATTTAGCTCATGTACGTACTTTTGTCACGGGGCTAGATCTTTTGTCTCGTGATCTGTGCGGCTTTAGGCGATCTGTTTGCTCCAAACTCACTTAAGTCAGCCTTTACACCCAAAACTGAGGATTCTTTTAGAATTCCTCTAAGGCACTAATTATATAGAGGAAGCGATTGTGCCAAAAAAAGCTACAAATGTACAACAGAAAGCCAAAGAAAGAATGCACACAAAGTGTTTGAGTAAATGCTCAAAGAACTCTATTACTCTTAAGAATTCAACATACAATGGATGAGACACAAATGAGGGGGAGGCTCTCTATTTATAGTTGAGCTCCCCCAAAACTGACTGTCAAGATCAAATTACATTGACAGACAAGATTAGCCTATCCCTTGATTTTAGGGATTTATAAGATTACATCATATCAAATCAAATCTACAAGATATAATTCCCCTACTTATTACAAATAGCCTAAGTTGCCATATCTTCATTATCGGGCCAACCAGGCTTCAATCTGACAAGCTTATCCAACAGTTCTTTGAATTGGGCCAGTTCTCGTGGGCTAAATGTTCCCCATCTAATCAATAGACCTTAATGGGGCGCATCTTGCGCTATGGTCACAGGTTTTGCACTTTGGCCCATGACATTCTCCCCTGCCTATTCTCGCAACGCCCTCATTGCGACTTTTGAAAGACACTGACTTGATTCAGCTTG
Organism: Gossypium longicalyx; assembly: GCA_025698465.1. Taxonomy (NCBI): domain Eukaryota; kingdom Viridiplantae; phylum Streptophyta; class Magnoliopsida; order Malvales; family Malvaceae; genus Gossypium; species Gossypium longicalyx. Next base: position 26,327,640 of record CM047005.1, on the reverse strand, counting down.
GAACTTTTTCATTGCCTTAGCTTCTTCTCGACTTTTCTTGTGATCGAGTTGTCCCTTCCTTCGAAACTTTTGCCTTAGTTTTTGTCGCCTCTTAACTTGAACCGTTGCTCTCATTGGTACATCTCGTTGGCAAGAAGTCTCTGCTCTAACTTGCCCTAATTTTGACTTGTTCCCATTGGAATCCCCTAGATTCTCACGTCTTGGCTTCGTACCGCCCACAGTCCCTCGGCCACCTTGCTTAAGAACTTTGAAAGGGCTCCTACGACCTTGCCAAGCCAACAAGTCAGAATTCAAAACATTATCAGAGTGTTTGTAATGTACCTTACTCTCAGCATTTACTCATTTCGACTACTTTTGCATCACTTTTTTCCCCTCGAAGTTCGATACACAATCCACCTTCCCTAAAGGTGATAGCTCCGTAGTTGACTCTACAGGTCTCATATCGGTCTAATGTTCTACTAAATTTTTTTAAGGGGATTTCGTAGTATTCCATTCTATAGAGTTAATGTTTCTCCCATATGAAACATCTTCGACTAGTTGGATTGACGAAAACACCTTGGTCCCAACCTTCATATCCCGATGCACTGGCACAACAATCTTTGATAATGGACCAATGACAATATGAATTTGATCAGCCCATGGAAACATAACTGTCTGAATCTTGTCAAGGAAGTTTAAGCCAAGTACATAATCGTAATCATCTAACTGGATTACCTCAAAGTCTTCATTTCCCTTCTATTCGTCGATTTGTAGCTCCACATTACCAACTACTCCATAGTTGGGGCCTCCTCGAAATTTATTATCTTGATCTTCTTATTCGATTTCTTAATCGATAGACCAAGCTTTTTTGCAGCCTTTTCCAATATGAACAAGTTTGATGCTTTCGTATCAATAAAAGCACTCCGCTTCTGACCCGCAATGTTGATATCCACAAATATCAACCCTTCTTCACCGTTCCTTTTCTTAGGAATGAGCACCATCGAATTGACCCTCGATGTCTGTAACACCCAAAACTCGGCCTAGAAGTTAGGCCCGAATTCGACGTGTCACATTGAAGCGTTACTGTAAAAGTCATGTTTTAACTAACATCTTTCTTAGTGTTTAAAGAGTATTTTTGTTATAGATTAAAGTGAATGGAAGTTGGGCACCAGGTAGGATGCCGGAAAAGAGGAGGTGAGTCAATTAGACTGCTTAAGTACCTAGCTCTTCCATGATCCAATCCTAGACATGCACACATCCATTGCCATACGTTAAGCTTATTACTTATCCATGAACAACAAATTAAGCTCAAGTCTATTTAAAATATTTATTTCCCTTGAAAACATTTACGTTGTGGAAGCTTTGCTCGGTTATCGTAGTATCTTGAAAATAAGTAACTTTTATAAAACGCGCCCTAAAGCTAACCAATTTTAAGGAATCAATTTAAGTGATGTGAATCTCAAGTTGAAAACGATTTAAGTAATTTAAAAACCCAAAATAAAAATAATAGAGCGGCCTTATTACAACTTTAACCAAAATAGAAATAATAAAAAATAAATGCGAAATTTAAAAGGAAGCTAATTGAAACTTATTTAAAAAAAAACCAGAAATTTAATCTTCGTGGCCACTCTGAATCCCGCCCAGCTCCAAGTCCACCAACTAGGGCTCACCTGCAAGGATGGAAGAGAAAGGGGGTGAGTTTGGGAAACTCAATGTGCAACAAGCCCCTTTCAGAGCCCAAACTAATACCAGCATACGGGGCCGAAGCCTTTCGTTTAACGGTTACTGGACCGAAGCCTTTTCATTAGTCATGTTACTAGGCCGAAGCCTTCTCATTAATCATGTTACTGGGCCTAAGCTTTCTCATTAATCATGTTACTGGGCCGAAGCCTTCACTGCAAACGATATGACCCATAGGCCCATTTCAATGCCACATGTAATATTAATGGATGTATGCAAGCCCATTTGGGGAGACTACTCAACCCACCATCCGCTACTCTCCACCCGTACCAACCAAGCTCTCCATGTGGGGAATAACTCAATCCACCCAACCAAACTCTCCACTGGCAGCATAGCTGCTTTATCATATAACTGGAGGCCTAGCCTCTTTAATAACTGGGGTAAAGCCCTTTTTGATAAACTGGGGTAAAGCCCTTTTTGATAAACTGGGGCAAAGCCCTTTTCGGTAAACAGGGGCAAAGCCCTTTTTGCACTTCCTCCATTTATATCAAACCCAACCCATGCATATAATGAGTATATCATGTGCATCTCATAACATATCATGTGCATATCATGTCATATCATGTATATCAAAATCTCATGCATCATATTCATAATTAAACCCTAGGGGTATAATGGTCATTTTTACCTAAAGGCAAAATAGTCATTTACCAATTTTAGGGGTAATTTTGTAAATTTACCAAATATTATGGGTTTTCCACGTTCATTAACAATTATCAATATCCTTAAGTGTTTAAACAGTGATTTTAACGCACTTTATCAAATTAGGGCTTTTGGGCCCCAAGCCCCTAATGGGTCCTACGAATGCCGATTTAGCCTATTAAGCCCACATAATCCAAATTTTACAACAGTACTAACTGCGTTAACATACAATCTTTCCAAATTCCATTTTCTATCAATTTTACCCAAATGAGCCCGAAAGCCCATTGGACCCAATTTCAGCCCATTGAGGCCTAACTTACTGTCGTGCACATTGCGCTCTTACCTGTTCCATCGATACAAACACCGATCATATCATTTTTATCGCATCTAAAACCACATGCAAAATCTCAAGTTCCCGAAATGCCAGAATTTTGGTATTTCAGCTTTCTTGCGAATATTAGCCTAAGCTATTACGAGGGTTTGTTACACACCTGTTTTGTGACGACTGCCACTGAGATCCCTTACGATGTCCTACAATTGATTACCACAATTCTTAGATTGCAAACCACAATAACCAATCCCAATATTCACCTACCATATTTGAACCATGCCCCTAAAGTCTTTAAAATCTTACCTTTTTGCCGAAAACCGATGACTAGATTTAAGTCTAGTTGTTCCAAAGATCCAAGCCTTCGATCCAACCTCTAGAAGACACTAAACACCAAAATAAATCGTCAGTTAAAGACCCTTAAAGCCCTATGCCCAAATCGACAGCCTCCCTAGATTTTAGGGACTTCGGCCTTTTCTAAATTGTAAAATAAGACTAGATCTGAGGTGATGAGCACTTACCACCTATTCCTCTTTGATTTATATGTAGATCTGATGTAGATCTATCCTATAAATTATTGTAGAACTCAAATCTAGGAGATCTGAAGTTTCGGCTATAAGTCCCTAAATTTATGGTACTTCAGCTTTTTAAGTGATGAAGAAGATGACGATTTGAGGCTACAACTTTGAAGTAATGTTGCCGATAGATACTAAGGGTTTAGAGAAGATGAAAGTTAATCGAAAGGAACAAAAATAACTTAAGGATTTTGGCTTGGAGAAATTGGCACAAGAAGTGAGTTTTCGGGATCTCGGTTTTTATGGCGATCGGCTATGAAGGTTTTGTGGAGGATGGGATCGATAGAGGAGGTGAGTAAGGTGATCAGAAGGTTTCAGCTAGAAGAAAAAGCAAAAAGGAAGAAAGAAAATGGAGGAAAAAGAGAGGAAGAAGAACTCGGCATCAAGGAGAAGGAATTTGCGTTTTCGACTTTTGTGAGAACTCAGAAAGGATGAATGAAAGTGAAAGCTTTCAGGTGGCTAACCCTAATTCTCCAAGACAGAAAAAGAAAAGAACCTAACCCTAATATCAACTAAAACAATCGGCCCAACCTCCCTAAGGCCCTTGCCAAAATTCACTTAAGTGATCACATGCCCGACACATGCCTAAAATTAAAAAGTAACAGTATGCCTACCTTGCAACTTGAACCCTGCACCTTTAATTCCTTCCCAGGCGCCATTTTTTTAGGAACTTAGTGGCACCACCTTGCCACTTTACCAATGCCTTATTTGTATCATAATTTACCACAATTTTAAAAGCCCATATCACTAGAACCCTCTTTCTCCAACATTAAAAATTTAGGGATTGCCTCGAATTAAATTTACTCTTGGGCCTTTTTCCCACACCATAACCCTTCGTAATTTATTTAATTACATACTAAATAATAATTAAAACATCCAAATTGTTCGGGCCGTCTTCTACCCGAACCTAGACTGAAGGCCCATTACTCCTAGGCCCAAAAATCGGGTCGTTACAATGTCTTTCCCTCAATAGGATTTGCCTCTTCCTTTGGCTCATCTTTCTTTTAGATAGCCGAAATCATCAATTTCTTCAGACATTTTCACGCCATGTGTGATCCTTGACAAAGGAAGCATTTTATCCTCTTCCCCTTGTCCCTTGGGTTGTTGGATCCCCGCTTTGCATCTCATGGTTTCCCATTGCCACTTGTGCTATCGGTACTGTTGCCATCATCGCTATGTCCCTCTTTATCTTCCTCATGGTTTCTTTCACCATTGCCCTTCCTATTGGGCTTAGACGACTCGAACTTGTCTTTCGTTGGACCAAGCTCAACAAAGGACTCTGCTTCAGCCATGACTACAGTAAGTTCGGTGATTCCTTACCTACGCAACTCATGCTTTGCCTATGACTTTAACCCATCCTCAAACCAATAGAACGCTTCTTTCTCGTTCAAGTCAGAGATTTGAAGCATCAACTTGCTAAATACCCGAACATACTTCTGAACAGTGCCTTGTTGCATGAGATGACGCAACTTAGCCCGAGCCTCCTTTTCAGCATACTGTGGGTAAAACTGCTCCTTCAACTCTCTTTGGAACCCCTCTAAAGTCCCAATTGTGTACCCACTACGTTTCTCATCTGTGGACCTATGACGCCACCATAAGAGAGCCACATTAGTAAAATAGATTGAAGCAATGTTTACCTTAATGGCATCATCCCCAATACCCATCGCTCAGAAGTATTGCTCCATTTCCCACAAGAAGTTGTCCACATCCCTTTCGGACCTTGCACCCTTGAACTTCTCTGGTTTGGGAACATCCATTGCTTGTTGCTTCGGCCTTGAAGAAAACATCCTATTACTCAAAGTAGCTTTGTAAATCGTGAGTTCCCCTTTAAGCTCTTCAATTTCCTTCTTCATGGCTAACACCATATCCTCGAGATACTCATCCCTCTCTGTCAGCCTTTTCGTAGTGGAATTGACTAAATCATTCATCTTTTCTGCATTGGCATCGAGAAAATCCAACACAAATTCTCTGAGTTGCTCTTCCATTGAGTTAAACCCATCTGTGCGTCCCTCGACCAACTCAAGCGTCTCCTTCATGTTCCCTACGGGCTCCTCAAGATTACCCACTTGACTTTCCAAAGCGATTAGCGTGTCCCTCAAGCGACTTGCTTTTTTGGCCCTCCCACTGGTCTGGATTGGCTTATTCTGATCAGCAACTTTTTTTGACATCCCAATAGTGCCTTCAAACCAATGGCTCATGTACGTACTTTTGTCATGGGGCTAGATCTTTTGTCTTGTATTCCGTGCGGCCTTAGGCGATCTGTTTGCTCCAAACTCGCCTAATTCAGCCTTTACACCCAAAAGTGAGGATTCTTTTAGAATTCCTCTAAGGTATAGTGGAAGCAAATATGCCAAAAGAAGATACAAATGTAGAACAAAAAGCCAAAGAAAGAATGCACACAAAGTGTTTGAGTAAATGCTCAAATAATTCTATTACTCTTAAGAATTCAACATACAATAGATGAGATACAAATGAGAGGGAGGCTCTCTATTTATAGTTGAGCTCCCCCAAAACTGAAGGTTAAGATCAAATTACATCAATGGACGAGATTATCCTATCCCTTGATTTTAGGGATTTACAACATTACATCATGTCAAATCAAATCTACAAGATATGATTCCCCTACTCATTAAAAATAGCCTAAGTTGCCATATCTTCATTATCGGGCCAACCAGGCTTTAATCTTACAGGCTTCTCCAACAGTTCTTTGAATAGGGCCAGTTCTCGTGGGCTAAAAGTTTCCTATCTAATAAATAGACCTCCATAGGGCGCATCTTGTGCCATGGTCACGGGCTTTGCACTTTGGCATGACACTATAATTTAGTTAGTTTTAGTTTATACTTTTCAAATTCTGAAATTTCAATTTTAACGCAAATAATAACATTCAAATCTGTTTGGTTAAACTTTGCTATTAGTATTGTAATATACATAAACTGTGGATTTAATATATGTTCTCCAATTTGATATTTTTAGTCTATATATTTTTTGAATTTTAAAATTTTAGTATATTAACTGTTAAACTCATAAACTAAAATTATCGTGGTTTTTTGTGAGTACTATATGAAAATAGCAAGCTAACATAATAATATGTTTGTTGCAAAAAAAAAAAAAAAAATCTAGAGATAACACACTTTATCTTAACGGATTTAACAGCTAACATATGAATATGTTGAAATTTCAAAATTAAAAAAATACTAGGATTAAAATCAATAAATTAGAATACAAAAATTACATCCACATTAAGTAAACGTATTTTATTTGGAATAGAAAAGGGTAAAACTACATCAAAAGTCACCCAATTATGGGTTATTTTCATTTTTAGTCACCCAACTATAGATTTGTTTCTATTCTGGTCACCCAACTAATCAAAATTGTCTTTTTTTGGTCCATTTCCTTTAGTTGCACAAACGAGAGGGTGACGTGATTGTTGAAAATTTGATATAATAACAAATTTAGCCCTCTATTTTTATATATTATATCAATTTAGTCATAATTTTAAAAAATCAACCTTCAAAATTTATAAATGATCTTAATTTGATCCTCATTCTAAAAAAATCAAAGAAATGTATAAAAATACATAAATATTTTAAAAAATATATAATAAATTTAAATGTATATATAAAAATAAAAGAAATTGTTTGCATCAACCGTTCAAAAAAAAAGAAATTACTTTTGACAAAAATAATAATTTATAAAAATTAAATATACATAAATATTTTTTAAAAATATAATAATAATTTTAGATTTTATATTAATATTATGGTAAATTACACCAACAATCACTCAACTATGGGATAGCTGACAAAACAGTCACTGAGGTTTCAATTCAATCATTCAACTTTCAAAAAATAACAAAATAGTCAACACTAACCATTTTCTATTATAGATGTAACAGAGGTATCATTTTCTGTTACAGAGGTAACGGAGGTTCCATTTTCCGTTACAGACTTTCATTTTCCATCTCTCCTCTCCCATCCCTCCCCTTACTCCCTCCCCTTGCTCTGATTCTCTCTACTCTCCCTCTCTTCCCCACTATCCCTCCTCCTACTTTGATTCTTTTCCTCTCCACCACCGTCCCTTTGGTAACCCTATTCCCCTACTTTGATTCTTTCCTTCTCCCCCACTGTAAGAAAAGAAAAAGACCCAACCATCACGTGTAGAACATTTGAGTTCAAAAACGTGGGAGACTCGGTAAATCCAATTATGATGGATGAAAGACAATGAAAAATAAAAAAAATCTTAGCCTAAGCAGAAATGAACATTGCTAAGCAAAAATAGTAGAAACCCAACAGACTAAAACCTTTACGAGGAAGGAAGAAAAGATTTTGTAATAGCCCAAGTTTTAGTGGTGTCAGAAACAGTGATTTGAGATCACTAAATCCTACATGTAAGTTCAAAAATTTAATAAATTAATATTTATGAGTCAAGTGTGATTTTAGAAATATTTTTGAGTTAGTAAAATTTGTGATTTAAAAGAATTTATTAGGTAAATTGGGTCGAAAATGAGGTACCGAGTCCTCGATTTTATTAATTGAGCCGTATATATTTTTATAAATATTTACGGAGTGTTAGTGAGTTAGTATTAAAGTTTTTTTAGAAAAATTTTAACGTTTTGATAGTTATTAATTAAAAAGGACTAAATTGAAAAAATGCAAAATTCGTTAAAGTGATTAAATAGCTTGAAAAGCAAATAAGGGAGGACATAAAGAGTAATTTAGCCTAAGTGATCTGGCTGGGATGGCATAAGGGTAAAAGAAATAGCAAAATTTGGTGTGAACTAAGGGTAAAATGGTATATTAGTGAATTTAAAAATAAAACAAGTGACCAAATTGAAATCTATAGAATTCTTCATCAAATTTCAGTCCAAAAAACACCATAGGAGAACCTTGAAGCTAGTTTTTCATATTTTTACTTCAAGTGAGTTCAATTCTTGCTTTTTCTTTGTAATTTTTATGTTTTTGTAACTTTTACAATTAGGTCCAACTATTTAATTCATTAGTTGTTGATTTCATGAGTAATTTTGAAAGTTACCATTGATGAGTGCTGGAATTTTTTTGATGAATTAACATGGATTTGAAGCTTTAATAATGTTATATGATGATTTTATTAAGTAAATTTGTTAGAAATTGATTTTAAGACCTAAATGTAAAAAGGATTAAATCTTAGGGTTTGGCATGAAATTATGAATGTCAAAGGCTGTGAAATAGCCAATAATACTTAGGTAAAGTGTTAATTGAGAAAAATTAGCTCAATTGATGGGTTAATTGATTAGGGACTAAATTGTAAAAATTATAAAAATTAGGGTAAATGTGTAATTTTAAATATTGAAGGGAATAAATTGTAAAGTGAATTAGAATTGAATTAGATTCTAATGAATGAATAATTTTACATTATAGATCAAGAACCCGAAGATAAACGTTGGAAAGAGAAATTAACAGATTAGTCCTTAAATTTCTACAACCTCTACAAACTACCCCAGGTAAGTTCTTATGGTTGAATTTTCATGATTATTTGTTAAATTTAGGAATGATATAATGTATTATTTCATATGTTTGTTATTGAATTATGATTATTATAAAAATATGAAAATTAGATCGAAAGTTCAAATTAAGTGAAATGGAAGATTGAGTACGATAGTTCCATGACACAAAATGAATTGACGGATAAGACCATGGTTGGACCATGGCAATGTTTAAATGTAATACCATAGCTGGGCTATGGCATTTTAGTGAAAAGACCATAATTGGGTTATGGCACCGTAAACATAAGACCATGGTTGGACCATGGCAGTATATGTATATGTGTGTAAGAGCATAACTGAGCTATGGCATCCTGATGATAAAACCATAACTGGGTTATGGCATTACGAGTGTAAGACCATGGTAGGGCCATGGCAATATACTTGTAAGACCATAGTTGAACTATGGCATCAAGAAAACAATATACTCAATTCCGTAAGACATTCTCTAATTTTGACAATGATTGGTAAGTGTGTCATATGGATTAAAGTGATAGAATTTAAGTAGTTATTGATATTGAGTTCAATCGAGTGAATTCATCATTTGAAATTGTGATTGGCAGGAAGTGTTAGTGAAATGCTTGTTTCATGATTTGTTATAGTATGTTCGGTAAGATTTAACTTTAAAACCAATGAACTTACTAAGCTTCATTAAGCTTACTCGTATTGTTTAATGTTTCTTGTAGATTAACGTGAGTTTAGAGGATCGGATCAACACATCGAATTACACTATCCAGATTACTTCGGTAGATTTTGTTAAATACCTTATGGTTTATATGGCATATATAGGGTTGGTTTAGAAAAGAGTTAAACCTGAAACATGGTTGTGAATGATACATATGTATATGTTTGTATGTTTGTATTTAGTAGTAGTTTTTAGTAATAAAGGAATGGAGTTATTATGGTAAGTTTATGCAAATGAGTCTTGTGATTACATAATATCTTTAAAACATGATTTTTGGCTTGTATTGGTTGCTTGATTGGGATATATTGGTGTATATCAATGTTGTGTGCAATATGATATTAAAAAAGTGAAAAAAATGGCCTTAAAATGACCTATTTTTGTCCACACGTGCAGAGACACGGGCGTGTGTCTCAGCCGTGTGTCCCCTACTCGAAAATTCAAAATAGAATGCCCAGGTTTTTGCACACAGCCTAGCATACGAGTGTGTGGCTTAGCTGTGTGACCCTGCACTTTGCACACGGCCTAACATATGAGCGTGTGGTTTGCCATGCGGTACAAGTAAGAGAGTTACACGGGTAAGGACACGGGCTGGGACATGACCATGTGTCTCATATCGAATGCCCACACGGTCTAAGACACGAGCATGTCTCCTGGCCGTGTGAGCCACATGGCTGGCCACACGGGCGTGTGTCCCCTACTCCTAAGATGAATTTTGAAATTTTGGGAAAAATTTTTTTAGTGTCCAGTTTAGTCCCCATTTCACTTCTAAAGTGTATATTGGACCTCAAGAGCCCATCTAAGGGACAATATGAATGTTTTATGATTGATTCTTAATTTGTATAATAAAGGTAATGAAATAATCGTATATGTCTGTAAAGTTTGGTAATGCTTTGTAACCCTATTTTGGCAATGGATAAGGGTTAGGGGTGTTACATTTATTTGTATTAGAGCTTCAATTTTTTCGATTCTTAGAAGGAATGTAACGTGTAAAGTGTCTAAAAATACATGCCATATAAATCTGTGATAGTGTGATGTCTATGATCCGATTTAATATTTGTTTTTTTTATAGATTGTAAAGATGTTTGATAGATCAGAGCATGCTGAACGTGATGAAGCTAATAGCAGAGTACAAACATCTAAACACAGGACAAGTAGTAATGTCCCAATTTCTCTGATGCAAGAACAAGAACTCAAAAATATGTTCTATGGGTTTATGAACCAATGGTTTAATGAGATGATGCAAGAAAGAAATCAGGCTCAGCAACCTCCTCCCTCTACTTACTATCTGTAGCACCTCCGTTTGTACCTCCACCTCCTCCGGTAACTGAATCCAGTAAGCATACTCCGATAGAAAAGCTTAGAAAGTTTGGGGTTGAAGAATTCCAGGGTAGGTTAGATGATGATCTTGTGAAAGCTAAATATTGGCTATAGAATACGGTAAGAGTTTTTGAAGAAGTGGCTTGCTCTCCAGTTAATTATTTGAAATGTGTTGTTTCTTTATTGAAAAATGAGGAATATAATTAGTGGATGACTGTAGTAGCTGTAGCGTCGAAAGAGAAGATCACTTGGGAATTTTTCCAGAGTGAATTTAAAAAGAAATATGTCTGCAAGAGGTATCTAGATAAAAAGAGGGAATTTCTTGACTTGCGACAAGGTAATCGATCGGTAGCCGAATACGAAAGAGAATTTGTATACCTCAGCAAATATGCCTGAAAAATTGTATCAACCAAAGAAGAAATGTGCATTCATTTTGAAGAAGGGTTAAATGATGAAATCAGAATAATGATTGGTGGCACCAAAATACGGGAATTTACTGTTCTGTCAGATCGTGCTCAGAAAATGGAAGAGGTATACAATAGAAAAATATAACGTGTAACACTCCTCACCCATATTCAACACTAGAATAGAGTTACAGAGCATTACCGGACTTAGAATACATTTATTCATACTTTTCACATACATTCAATCATTACAAACAATCATCATTCAATCTCAATCAATTTGTCCCTTATACAAGCCAACAAGGCCCTAATATATGCTTTGGGAGTGGTTCGGGAGTAAACTGATATCTCAAGAAACTTCCACGAAACTTTGAAAATTTTACTCAAAATAGGGGACACACACCTATGTGGCCAGGCCATGTGTTTCACACGGCCACTAGACATGCCCGGGTCCTAGGCCGTTTAGACACTCGAAATGGGAGCACATGGCCGTGCCCCAGCCTGTGTCTGACCCTGTGTAACTCTCTGACTTGGGTCACACGACCAACACACATGCCCGTGTGGCTGACCTGTGTGCCTTAAAAATGGCCACACATGCTCGTGTGCTAGGTCGTGTGCTAGGCTATGCCAAATCTGAAGGGTATACTAACTTATGCCAAACGGCCAAGTCACACGCTCGTGTGTGAGGTCGTGGGGAGCATACTAACTTGATTTCAAGTTAAAGACCAGGGGACACAAGGCCATGTACTTGACCATGTGTCACACACGGCTGAGATACAAGCCCATGTTTCTGCCCGTGTGGACAAAAATAAGCTATTTACCAAGCCAGTTTGCCACTCTAAAATGCACATATCTACTCAACCCAAATGGCACGAAACAAAGTATTAATAGACATATAATTAAATTCCCAACCAAGAATGATTTATACTATTTCCAACACCAATCTATACAAAACATAAATACCATATATAGTCACCTAATTTCATACCAATCCTTGACTTTTCAATTCACTAAAATGACCATTATCAAATATGCATTATTTGACCTAATTTCACAAGCATACCTCTATCCACAAATTATCTATTTACCATTCATAGTACTTATTATCATCAATCATCACATAACCATCAACCAACTCAATTCATAAGACATAACTATACTTATATGTACATTATTCAAACATACCAAACAAACCAAAATAAGCCATCACACATGGCTATATAAACATGCCAAAACATAAACATTTACAATGCCAAATCATATGGCCAATATAATTACCAAAACATAACTAAAATGACTCAAAGTCCCTATACATGCCATATGACCCAAAACATAATTTCCAAAAGTACCAAAGTGTCAGTGGATAGTGTGATGTAGTCTCTGAAGATCCCTGAGTCCGAGCTAGCTTTGAAATCACTATAAAACATGGAATAGTAACAAAGTAAGCTATATAGCTTAGTAAGATCATATGTTAACAATAAGAAACTATCACCATTCATTAATCATTCAAATAAAAGAAAACAAGATACAACAATTCTATTAAATCTCAAAGCTATCAAATGATCATTCACATAACTTACCAAAGACTTATCAATTCCATAGTTTCAAAACTCAATTCATTATCGTACATACCTGTACCATATCGTACCAATCTCATATTCAACTACATCTTTCATTTACCCGTTGAACCATTCGGAATAGAAGTTGGATACTTAAGGGTCTTACACAATAAGTACCTATACCATGGCTTGAAGCCAAATCAAGGTAACTTATCTGAAACTCTGATGTCATGGCCTGAAGCCAAATCAACCGATATGCATGGTCCGAAGCTAATCTAGTTTTATCTCACACCTGAAGTGCTAAATCATGGCCCGAAGCCAACTCAAGGTATCCCTAATGACATGTCATTAGCATCCTAAACTATTCCTAAGGTTCAACCGGGATTCCAGCTGTCGAATCTTCATCGAATCATTTTCGAACTTGTTCGTAATCACATAATCAATATTCATGCTATATCAAAGCACATAAAATACATTTGAAATGAAATTATAACATACGAACTTACCTCGAATATTAAAACATTGAATCGAGTCAATTAGTCGATAACTTTATCTTTTCCCCGATCCAAGTCCGTATTTATCCTTTCTTGATCTAAATATATTTAAAATTAACTTATTTAATCATCTCTCTATTCAATTTAATCTAAAATATACATTTGAGCTATTTTACACATTAGCCCATAAATTTTCACCTTTTTTACAATTTAGTCCTTATTTCATAAAATCAAAAATTAATGAAATTCCAAATAAACCCATGCTAGAATAATTGCTATTATGCCCCTAGCAGCCCTTATTTTTCATTTATTTCACATTTTAACCACTAACTTTACACATTTCACAATTTAATCCCTATTTTGCATTTTCACTAAAAATCACTTAACAGAACTTGTATATCTATCAACAAGCATTCATAATCAATCAAGAAACTTCAAAACTCATACATATTCATCAATGAAAACATATAAAATCTTTAAAAATTTTGCAAATTAGTCCTTGGGCTAGCTAGAATAAGCTGCAACGATCTCAAAAACGTAGAAATCAATAAAAACGGGACAAATCACACTTACATGCAAGGGAATAATGTAGCCGAATGTTGAAGCTCTATTAATGGTGTTTTCTTGGCTGATTTTCGGTGGATTAATGCAACTAGGAAGATGACAAATTTGTTTTTCTTTATTTTACTAAGTTTATTACCAATTTACAACTTTAACCTTAATTAATAAACCCTAAAACACTTAATATTATGCCCATATTTGTCCTCTCAAATAAGTAATGTTCTTATTACAACATAAGGACCTCTAATTTAATATTCCATAGCTATTAGACACCTTTAGCTAATAGAACATCATTTTTGCACTTTACGCGATTTAGTCCTTTTTCTCAAATTGACCATTTAAACGACAAAATTTCTTAACGAAATTTTCACACAATCATCATATCATATTATAAAAATTAAAATAATAATAAAATAAATATTTTGACTTTGAATTTGTGGTCCCAAAAACACTGTTTTGATTTGACAAAAAAAGGGCTATTACAACAATCCCCCTTAGGGATTTTCGTCCCTGAAAATCTTACCAGTGAATAGGTTAGGGTACTGTTTTCTTATAGCTTTCTCGGGCTCCCACGTAGCCTCTTCGACACTGTGTCTTTGCCCCAAAACTTTTGCTAAGGCTATTCATTTATTTCTTAATTCTTTGACCTCTCGAGCTAAAATTCTGATCAGTTCTCCATTATACGTCATATCGGGTTGAATCTCAATTTCTAACGGGGAAATTACATGTGTTGGATCCGATCTATATCGACATAACATCGATACATAAAACACATTGTGAATCTTTTCTAACTCGGATGGTAAAGCTATTCGATATGCCACTGGCCCTATTCTTTCAATGATCTCGTACGGCCCGATGAAATGCAACTCAACTTGCCTTTGCAACCAAATGTAAGGATTTTCTTCCACGAAGATAATTTCAGAAACACTTTATCACCAATCTGAAATTAAATATCTTTTCTTTTCACACCCATGTACGATTTCTGATGATCTGAAGCTGCTTTCAAATAGTCACGAATTACTTTCACTTTCTCTTCGGCTTCTCTAACCAAATCAACCCCGTGAATCAGTTTCTCGCTAAGTTCGATCCAATACAATAGAGTTCGACATTTACGACCATATAATGCTTCATACGGAGCCATCTTTATGCTTGATTGAAAGCTGTTATTATATGCAAATCCAACCAGCGACAAATATTTCTCCTAGTTGCCTTTGAACTCTAAAACACAACATCGGAGCATATCTTTGAGGATTTGAATTACTCGTTCAGACTGTGTGTCAGTTTGCAGATGAAAAGCTATACTAAAATTCAACTTCGTACCTAGAGCTTCTTGTAATTTCTTCCAAAACCTTGACGTAAACCTCAGATCTCTGTCCGAAATTATCAAAATTGGAACCTTGTGTAATCTAAAAATTTTAGAAATATACAACTCAACCAATTTATCTAATGAAAAATCAGTACGTACAGGAATGAAATGTGCAGATTTCGTCAGTTGATCAACGACAACCCAAATTGCATATTTCTTCTTCGGAGATAGGGGTAATCCCGGTACGAAATCCATAGTCACACTATCCTATTTCCACTTCGGTATCATCACAGGCTGAAACAAACCTGAAGGTACTTGATGCTCGACTTTCACTTGCTAACAAGTCAAACACTTCGATACAAATTTCAAAATGTCTCATTTCATACCTGACCACCAATACGACTTCTTCAAATCATTGTACATTTTAGTACTTCTAAGATGAACCGACAAACAACCACTATGTGCCTCGTGTAAAATTTTTTGAATCAACTCTAAATTTTTCGGTATGTAGATTCTATCTCTGAACATCAAACAATCATCGGATCCGATTTGATACTCTGAATCACTAGTTGACTCGCATTGCACTCTTTTAGCTTGCAATTCACTATCACATTTCTGATCTTTGCAAATTTGCTGAAGGAATACTGGTTTAGCTTTTAACTCAGCTAAGATCGAACCATCATCAGATAATGTCAACTGTGTATTCATTGCTCACAAGGCAAACAACGATTTTCTACTCAAAGCATCCGTGACCACATTCGCTTTCCCCGGGTTATAATCGATTACTAACTCATAGACTTTTAATAACTAAAGCCATCTCCATTGTCACAAATTCAAATCTTTCTGAGTCATAATATACTTTAAGCTTTTATAATCAGTAAAGTGTCGCATTTTTCACCATACAAATGATGTCTGCAAATTTTCAATGCAAAAAAAAAATAGCGACCAACTCTAAATCATGCGTTGGATAATTCTTTTCATACGGTTTCAACTATCTGAAGGCATAAGCTACAACTTTTCCCTCTTGCATCAATACGTAACCCAAACCGTTCAATGACACGTTGCTATAAATTACAAATTCTTTACCCGACTCAGGTTGGACCAACACTAGTGCCTCAATTAACAATTCTTTCAATTGATCAAAACTTTGTTGACATTTCTTGGACCATTCAAACTTTACATCTTTCTGTAGCAATTTGGTCATCAGTGTAGCAATCATCGAGAACCCTTTTACAAAAAGTTGATAGTAACCAGCCAATCCCAGAAAGCTTCTGACCTCGGATATATTTCTAGGTGGTTTCTAGTCAATAACTGCAGAAATCTTGCTCGGATCAACTCGAATGCCATCCGCCGAAACAATATGTCCCAAAAATTCAACTTCCCAGAGCCAAAACCCACACTTACTGAATTTAGCGTACAGTTGCTTATCTCTCAAGGTTTGCAACACAATCCTCAAATGCTCGGCATATTTAGACTCATCCCGAGAATAGATTAGAATGTCATCAATGAACACAACAACAAATCTGTCTAAATATGGTCTAAAGATACGATTCATCGAATCCATAAAAATGACAGGAGCATTAGTTAGTCCAAAAGGCATAACAAGGAATTCATAATGTCCGTACCTCGTTCTGAACACAATTTTTGACATATCTGAGTCTTTAACTCACAACTGATAATAACCAGATCTCAAATCAATCTTTGAAAACACTGTTGCACCTTTCAACTGATCAAACAAATCATCTATTCTCGGTAACGGATACTTGTTCTTTATTGTAACCTCGTTGAGCTAACAATAGTCAATACATATTCTCATTGAGCCGTCTTTCATCTTTACAAACAATACAGACGTACCCCAAGGTGAAAAACTCGATCGTGCAAAACATCTATTTGTTAACTCTTGCAACTGAGCTTTCAACTCTTTCAACTCTGTCAAAGCCATTCTGTACGGAGCTATAGATATCGGCGAAGTTCCCGGTACTAACTCAATGGCAAACTCAACCTCTTTAACTGGTGGCAACCCAAGAAATTCTTCTGGAAATACATCCGGATATTTACAAACTACAGGCACTGATTTAATCTTCTTTTCAGACATCTTGGTATCTAAAACATATGCTAGATATGTGTCACAACCTTTTCTAACATATCTTTGAGTCGACATCGATGAAAACACTATAGGCAATCCACCCGACTCATCAGATTCAATTCGAATGATTTCATTATTCTGACATCTCAATTTGATAGTCTTTCTTTTACAATTTAGAGTCAACCAGTCCATACCCAAAATCACATCAAACTCATCAAATGGAAAAAGCATCAAATCAGCCGGAAAACAGTAACCCCGAGTCATTAAAGGACAATTCTTACATACTTTGTAAACTAGAACATACTTGCCTAAGGGGTTTGATAGTTTAATTATAAACTCAGTAATTTCAACAGGAAATTTCTTACTAGACACTAAATTCTCACAAACATATCAATTAAAGTAATCACATTAGTGTCGTAAAGAGAGAATGTACCAGAAATAACATCTGGGGATGACGCTGCTTCGCGAGCGCGAATAGCATAGGCTCTGGTAGGTGCTCTAGTTTCGGATCTCACAGCGGAGTCCTTTGTCACCCCACGACTACCACTCATTCCCAGCATTTCTTAGTGGTCTTCCTCTAGTCGACATATTACTCGGTCTCATATTTTGAGGTTTATCTTTCTCAGCCATCTCAGAACAGCCTTTAATAAAATGGTCCGACGAGCCACGTTTGAAACAAGCTTTAGTACTCTTATTCCAGCATTCACCAAAATGTCTTCTCCCATACTGATGACACTCATGTTTGTTATTTCTCACGCTGCCAACACTCGGGATAGAAGTAGCTGGAGGTTTTGAATTCACATGTTGATTTCCACGATCTATATTCTGGTACCCCACTGATGCATTCGATCAACTATATGAATCTTAGAATTTCTTTACTGAGGAATGATAAGATTTTTTTTGGTCTTTTCCTCGAATCTCTAGCCTCAGAATCAACTTTCTTCTTTTCTTGGCCAAAATATTCGACTTTGCAAGCCCAGTCAACTAACACCACAAATTCTTTTAAATCTAATATCCCAACCAGAAGTTTAATATCATCATTTAACTTGTCAACAAACCGCTTGCACATAATCTCTTCGGTAAAAACATACTCTCGAGCATATTTACTTAACCATACAAATTCTCTCTCGTACTCAATTACGGTCATACGATCCTGTTTTAATTCTAAAAACTCTTTATGCTTTTGATCCAAAAATTGTTGGCTTATGTATTTCTTCTGGAACTCGATCTGAAAGAATTCCCAGGTGACTCTCTCTCGGCACCACTGATACTAACGTATTCCACCATTGGTATACGATGTCCCTCATATGTGATATAACACATTTTAAACATTCAGCCAATGTGCAAGAAAGCTTATCAAATACTCGAATTGTATTTTTAAGGCAAAACTTGGCTCTCTTAGGGTCATCATCAACTTTAGCTCTGAACTCTTCAACCCTGTGTTTACGAATCTTGTCAACTAGAGGCTTGTTCAATCTTAAAAGTTCAACTCCTTGAGGAGTTACGAGAATCGGTTGGCGATTAGGAAGGGGTGGAGGTTGTTGAGCAGCGGGGTTCGTATGAATATATTGAGTGAACCGCTCGTTCATCATTTGGAAGAAGGCTTCTCTAGCCTCTCCTCCTTGGTTACCCAACAAGGGTCTAGAATCAGAAGGCATTATCCCTTGAGCGGGTACTCTCAACCTCATCAGCTATAGCTCGATTGGTATCCATTTACTATATAAAAACACATTTTAAAATGTCAAGAGTCATCACACTATCACAGTTTATATATTGCATGTATAGTTAGACTCACACATATGCTATGTTAGTCCTAGAATTGACTAAACCATCTCTGATACTAATAAATGTAACTCCCCTCACTCGTATTCAACACCAGAATAGAGTTACAGAGCATTACTAAACTTAGAATACATTTATTCATACTTTTCACATACACTCAATCATTACAAACAATCATCATTCAATCTCAATCAATTTGTCCCTTATACGAGCCTACGAGGCCCTAAATATGCTTTGGAGTGGTTCATGACTAAACCGATATCTCAAGAAACTTCCACAAAACTTTGAAAATTTTACTCAAAATAGGGGACACACGCCCGTCTATCCAGGCTGTGTGTCTCACACGGCCACCAGACATGCTCGTGTTCTAAGCCATATGGACATTCGAAATGGGACCACATGGCCGTGTCTCAGCCCGTGTCTGACCCCGTGTAACTCTCTAACTTGGGTCACACAACCAATGCACATGCTCGTGTTGCTACCCGGTGTGCCCTACGATTACTGGGAGTGATACAAAAAGCTGTGTGCGAGTTGCCCACAGCATGGACTGACTGAACAGTCACTTTTCCAGTATTTTTATGAAGGATTATTCCCGATGGAAATGAAAATGATAGATGCTGCAAGTGGAGGGGCACTAGTCAACATGACGCCTCAAACAGCGAGAGAGTTGATTTCAACCATGGCTGCCAACTCTCAACATTCTGACCTAGAACACGGGACAGGTTCATGGGTTAAGTTCTTTATCTCTTGAAGATAAGATTGATAAGCTGACTAATGTTATCCAAACTTTGCTTTCAGATAAAACAGGCTCAACACGGTTATGCAAAATTTGTGCCAAGCCAGACTACTCGACGGACTCATGCTCGATTTTACAGGAGGATTCGACAGAATAAGCAAATACTGTCTGAAACTTTCCAGGACCGCCCCAAAGACGATATGACCCCTACTCGAACTCGTATAATGAAGGGTGGAAAGATCACCCGAATCTTAGTTATGGGACAAATCCGCGATTCAATCAACCGTTTCAACAGAGGCCGCCGCAGAGTCAACAGATACCACCCCCAAACTCATCTTTGGAAGCCATAGTGGAAAGGTTAGCCAACAGTACTGAAAAATTCCAACAAAAAACTAACATGCATTTGCAGGAATTGGACAAGCAAGTGAGGAAACTCGTGCTCACGGTTAGCTGCTTGGAGTCCCAAGGTAAGCTGCCATCCCAGACTGAGCCAAATACTCGACACAATGCAAGTGCTATGACGTTAAAGAGTGGAAAGGTTTTGGAGCCCATACCTGACACAAGTCGTGGTCATGACACTAGTCGCACCCACAACACTAGTCAAGATAGGGAGAAACTTGACACAGAGGCTTCAGTAGAGTCGGCACCACAAAAGTTATTTGTAGTACCACCTCCGTTTCCCGAAAGACTTGTTCAATACAGGAAGGAGCGAGACGAGAAAGAGATCCTTGACACCTTCCGAAAAGTGGAAATCAACATACCTTTTCTCGATACAATTAAGCAGATCCCACGATATGCAAAATTCCTAAAAGAATTGTGCACGAGTAAGAGGAAACTTTTGGGTAATGAAAAGGTAAGTGTCGGAGAAAATGTCTCTGCCGTTCTGCAACGGAAAATACCGCCCAAATGTAAGGACCAAGGTATGTTTTTCATATCCTATAAAATAGGTAGCGTTGGTATTAAAAAAGCAATGTGTGACTTAGGCGCATCAATTAATGTTGTGCCTTTGTCAATTTATAAACTACTTAACGCGGGTCTTTTAAAGGAAACAGGTGTGATAATTCAGCTTGCAGATAGATTTGTGGTACATCTTGAGGGAGTATTAGAGGATGTTCTTGTCAAGGTAAACGAGCTAATATTTCCTGTAGACTTCTACATTATCGATATGGAGGATGAAAATTCAGCCAATTCATCCGACATACTTCTCGAGAGACCATTTTTGAGTACCGCTCAAACAAAGATTGATGTACGAAGTGGGATACTCACTATGGAGTTTGACGGAGAGGTGGTGAAATTTAATGTCTATGAGGCCATGAACTATCCTAGCTTGATTTCTAACGTTTTTATTATTGATATAATTGATCCATTAACTGAATTATGTTTAGAATATCATGACGAGGATGAATTACGAACCGTTCTAAGCAGAAGTCTGGACTTTGCTGCCATTAAGGAACTGGAGGAATGGATAAACTTTAAAGATTCGATTCACGAAACAGTGGCTCATATGGAGGCACAACAATGGAGAAACCCAGGAAAATTTCTTAAATTAACCCCATCACAGACTAAGCTCGTACCATCTGTTTTACAGGCTCTAGAGTTGGAGCTCAAGCCACTCCCAAGCCATTTGAAGTATGCTTTTCTCCGTGAAGGAAATACACTACCGGTGATAATCTCAAGTAAACTCTCGAGGGTAGAAGAAGAAAACTTGGTACGAGTCCTTAGGGACTATAAAGAGGTAATTGGGTGGACAATAGCCGACATTAAGGGGTTGAGCCCCTCGACTTACATGCATAAAATTAAAGTGGTGGATAATGCTGTACCTAAAAGAGAGGCTCAAAGGCATCTCAACCCGCCTATGATGGAAGTGGTGAGAAAAGAGGTCTAAAAGCTACTTGATCACGGGATGATCTATCCCATATCTGACAGTAATTAGGTTAGCCTAGTCCACGTAGTACCAAAAAAGACCGGTGTAACTGTAATTGAGAACTTGGCAGGTGAGATGGTTCTCACTCGGGTCCAAAACGGATGGAGAGTTTGCATCGATTATAGGAAGTTGAATCAACTAAAAGAAGTTGAATTCACTAACTCGGAAAAATCACTTTCCACTTTCTTTTATTGACCAGATGTTAGAACGTTTAGCTGAAAAGTCTCACTATTGTTGTCTTGATGGTTACTCAGGTTTTTTTTAGATTTTAGTGGCACCGGAGGATGCGGAGAAGACGACGTTTACATGCTCATTTGGCACATTCGCTTACAAATGAATGCCATTCGGACTCTATAACGCACCAGCCACCTTTCAGAGGTGCATGGTAAGTATATTCTCGGACTACGTTGAGAAAATAATTGAGGTGTTCATGGACGACTTTACTGTATATGGTGAGTCCTTTGAGGTATGTCTGACTAATCTTGCAAAAATTTTGGAACGATGCCAAGTATTTAATCTTATTCTAAACTATGAGAAATGCCATTTTATGGTAGACAAGGGATTAGTTCTAGGTCATATTATTTCTGCTGATGGAATTTCTGTCGATAAAGCAAAAATAGACATCATTAACTCACTACCATACCCTACAAATGTGAGGGAAATTCGATCTTTCCTTGGTCATGCGGGTTTCTACAGGTGGTTCATTAAGGACTTTTCGAAAATTGTGCAACCTTTCTGTAACCTATTACAGAAGAACAAGGAATTCGAGTTTGACCAATCATGGAGAGAAGCATTTGACACGCTCAAACGTAAACTCGTTTCGGCACCTATTGTTCAACCACTGAATTGGAGTTATCCTTTCGAGATAATGTGCGATACTAGTGACCATAGCGTGGAAGTACTCTTTGGACAAAGGATCGATAAAGAACCACACGTCATCTCCTATGCCTCTAAAACTTTGGACACTGTCTAAAGCAACTATTCAACCACTGAAAAAGAGTTTCTAGCTATAGTCTTTGCCTAGAAAAATTTTGTTCATATTTATTAGGAACTAAGATTGTGGTTTTTCTGATCATGCAGCTCTCAAATATCTAATCGGGAAGAAGGAAGCAAAATCGAGGCTTATAAGGTGGATACTAATTTTGCAAGAGTTCGATATTGAAATAAAAGATAAGAAAGGACGTGAAAATTTTGTGGCTGACCATCTGAGCCGAATTCTTCCATCAAAGGATGTAACACCACTTAATGATGATTTTTCGGATAAAAACTTACTTGTTGCCCAGACGATTTTTCCTTGGTATGCAGACATGGTGAATTATCTTGCCACAGGTATAGTCTCTCCTAGCTTATCGCAATCTAAAAAAGATAAGATCAAACGCGAGTCTTGATACTATGTTTGGGACGACCCCTATATTTGGAAATACTATTCCGACTAGGTAATTCGTCGATGCGTTCCTGAAATCGAGGTAAAATCAATTCTATCCTTTTGTCATTCTTATGCATGTGGTGGACATTTTGGCTCCAAAAGAACTGCGCATAAAGTACTTGAATGTGGACTATATTGGCCAAATATTTTTCGTGACGCATATCTGTTTTGTAAAACCTGCGAAAAATGTCAAAGGGTAGGAAACTTAAGCCGAAAAAAAGAAATGCCTCTATCCCCTATGCATGTCTGCGAAATTTTCGATATGTGGGGCATTGACTTTATAGGCCCTTTTGTCTCATCATTCGGGAACGTTTATATTTTACTTGCTATTGACTACGTGTCAAAGTAGGTAGAAGCAAAATCCACTCGCCGTGCTGATGCCAAAATAGTAGTCGATTTTCTAAAAAGTTATATTTTTTCCAGGTTTGGCACACCGCGAGCTTTGATCAGCGATCGTGGGACGCATTTTTGCAATAAAGTAATTGATACACTTTTGAAAAAATACGGAGTGGTGCAACGAGTCGCTACAGCTTATCACCCACAATCAAACGGTCAGGCGGAAGTGACGAATCGAGAAATCAAGTTGATTCTTGAGAAGACCGTTAAGCCAGATAGAAAAGACTGGAGTTTGTGACTTAACGATGCATTATGGGCATACCGAACAGTTTATAAAGGAACCATAGGTATGTCTCCTTATCGACTAATTTTTGGTAAACCATGCCATCTCCCTGTTGAGCTAAAACATAAGGCATTTTGGGCGGTCAAGCAATACAACATGGAGTTGAAAGCTGCAGGTAAGCATTGCAAGTTACATATCCAGGAACTTGATGAAATTCGACGAGAAGCATATGAGAGTGCCCAAATTTACAAAGATAAGGTCAAAGCGTACCATGACCAAAAGATAAACTGCAAACAATTTATGGTAGGATAGAAAGTATTACTTTATGACCCTACGTTGAGAATTTTACAGGTAAGCTTCAGACTAAGTGGTTAGGGCCTTTTATTGTTACTCACGTATATCTACATGGTGCAGTCGAGGTTAAAAGCGAAGAATCCGGAAAAATTTTCAAAGTCAATGGATAGCGATTAAAGCCTTTTTACGAAAACTTTCAAGTCCACTTGGTTGAGGAATTAGTCCTCGAAGAGTCGATTGAATAAATTTCTAGGTCATCGAGCTAACGATGTTAAAAAAAATGCTTTTTGAGAGGCAACCCAAATTTATTTTCATTTATTATCATTTATTTAATTTTTAGTTTAAGTAAAATTTAGGGTGTAAATAAATAAATTAATTCCTATTTAACTCAGTCAATTTGATGTTTTCAGGGACACTATGGAGGTCATAAATTTTCAAGAACACGAATAATGATAGTGGCGTGGGCACGACTTGGTAATTTGGTGAAGAAAAAAAAAATTTCCTAACCTTCATAAATTCCCAAAATCCAACACTCATCCATAAAATTTCTACCCAAACCCACTAACCCACATACCAAAATACCCAAATCCAATAAATACCCACCACCTCATTTAACCCACTTACCCTAAACTCAAACATACCAAATCACCCACCAATACCCACATCCAACACCCATCCATCAACCCAACCCAATTAACTTACTTACCCAAACAAACCAACCATACCCAATACCCACATAAACCTAATACCCAAGATTGGCCCAATAACCAACACAAACCCAATTACCTCACCCAACCTAAAATAAACCAAATAAAAAACAAAAATAAAAAAATTTTAAACCCCCAAAATGTCCATACCCTTTTCTCTCCATCTTCTCCAAAAAGAAAAACACAAAAACCTTAACTCCCTTTAACCAAACCACGCTATCGTTTGCCCCCACCGTCGGTTGCCGTCCCCATCACCGACCCTACGCAAGCCATCGCCGACCCTACCACCTTCGACGAACGAAACGAAACCATTCCATTTTCTTTTCTTTTCTTTTCCTCTTCCCAAACCACCCTCACCATCCGATGCCTTGCCCACCGCCGAACCACGGCCGAACAGCAACCTCACACCTATGACGCACCATTGTCGCTGAATGGAACCCCCACCACCGTGCGTCGCCGCACGTTTTCCCCCAGCCCCCATTTTTTTATTGTTGTTTCATTTTATTTTCTTTGAAACGCCCAACCCACCACCCATTATCAAAATTGAAACCCCCAAAACACCCTTTCAAAAAATTGGCCCAACCTAGCCGCCGCTGCCGTTGTACGCGCCACCGCCGTGCGTCGCTGCTACTCGTCACTGTCGAAACCTTTAGACGTCTATTTCTGACGCTACAAGGGGACCATGGTTTGAACACGGAATCAAACGGCCGAAAACTTTCTAGTCTCACTCAATTAAAATTGGCACTGATTTTTGGCACCTCCAGTCGTCGATATAGCCGACGGTGAACCTTCTCCACCTCCACCTAAGACGAACGGCCCCAACAACAAGAGTACATTACCAACAACATTTGACTCCGATCGAACCAGAACACTCGGATAGCAGCTCCACTATTTCCAAGAGGTCGACCCCTAACCCTCAATCTACTTTACCTTTACTGGCATATCATACAGGTAATTTGGACTAGGCTCGAACATCTAGCGACCATGTCGACCCCTCTGCAAATGAATGTGTTGCCCAACGCCAAACACGATCATCTGCTACTCGAAGTCGTCAACAACAAACACGTGAACCAGTGACACCACCGCACAGCAGTACTGACACTGCTAAAAATTCAAGTACACCCCCTCGCCCGACGAATATGTTCGACCAACATGAAATAGTCAACGTAATAGACAAGGTCGTGCCAACACCTTTCCCATCGAAGGACGATTGCGAGGATTTTTGGATTTTTTAACCCCGGAGCATCGCACACGATACGACGATATTCGACAATGCCCATTTTCAGTCTGTAAGCAAATCGATTCCACCAGTCTTAATATGCTAGATATTCATGATGCTGTGACTACTTATTTTGATGCTATTGGTTGGAGTTCTTTTGCAAACATATCCTGTGATGCATATTATGAGTTAATATATGAGTTTTACACCACATTTAGCTTCAATACTACTGCATTACAGGCTGTTGAAACACAAAACATTATCTATTTTCATTTGCTTGGAAAGGACTTTCGGATGTCGATATCTGATTTTAATGTTGCCATGGGTTTCGTTGACCCTAACAATATTCAGTCTGATTCGTATCATACTGCTCTATTAGATCTTCCGAGCAAATTTAATGCTCAAGATGCTTATCGTGTTTTAACCTATTCTCCTCAACTTTGTAATCTGAAAACCACAAAAGACTTATTGGTGCATGAACCTGTTTTAAGATATATTCACCGATTTTTGGCATTTAGTTTTTCAGGATGAAACGATTCGTCCTCTCTCTTAACAAGAACTAAATTATTTTTCTTGTGGTGTATGCATTTCGGTTATAAAGTTAATTTAGGATATTGGTTTACATGAAATTTTCATGCTATTTTGCGATGTAATCGTCCTTTAATACTTGGGTTGTATGTTACGAACTTAACCTCTACATTTTTTCCCTCTGAAATCGATTTCTCATCCTTGACATGTACATATCATATGGATAGCCTAGATAAATATTGTCTGGATTCTATGGGTTTGCTTGCCGGCACCCCTAGTGCGTATTATTTCGTTCCTTCAGGTACACAGACTACTCGTGGAAATATGGTGTTTCGCCAACACCCACATTTCGCTACTCGAGAACAAGAGGGTCAACCTCCAACTGTAGAGGCCTATTTAAGCCGAATCAAAGCTCTACTTGGAACAATGGAAACCCAAGTCTCCACAATCCTCGACATCCTGCAAAATCGTTAACCCCAACACCAACAACGTCATTAACATATATGGGGAGTGTTCTTAGCTTTTTCTTTTTTATTTGGGCTGCTAACTTTTATTTCATATAATATATACTTGAGGACAAGCATAGATTAAGTAGAGGGGATGGATGGTAAATATGCATGATTTTTGCTGCATGTCTCTCTTTTATATATGTTCAATCTTATGTTAAATTTATTCGATAGTTTATTTAACATTGAGCCTTTAATCTCATACTTAGTTAATTTGGACAATTGGGAAAAATTTTGAATTAAAATGGTCAAGTATATAGATTAGTCAACATTTGTGTTTTAAAGTTGATATATGTAGCTAGGTTTTTCGTATAAATTGATTGTTTGGAAAATTATATTTGGTTGTGCATGCATAAATAAGTAAATAAATAAAGGTTCAAGTTAAGAGTGAAGTTTTGAAAACGTGACCGGATTGAGTAACCGGGGTAAGGTGCTTGGGTTGTCATCTTATCTCGCGTAAAAAGGTTCGAGGGACAAGTTGATAACTTATAAACATTCCACTAACTGAGCCTTCACACATAAAAAAAGAAGAAAATAATAATAAATAAATAAATAAATAAGACTGTTCGAACTGAGTAACCGGGATAGGGTGCTTGGGTTGTCATCCTAGTTCGCGTAAAAAGGTTTGACCACGTCAATAATTTTATTTTTCTAATGCGTAGTTAATTAATAATGCCTTGTAAATTATTGGATTCAAACTCAATTTGATGAAATTATTTAGTTTACATATTTTCATTTTATGACACTTGTTGATCACACCATATATCTTGAGCATTTATTTATTTTTGCCTAAGTTGTTTACATTGATTATGTATGTAGAAAAGAGGCTCGATTTTTAATA
Organism: Gossypium longicalyx; assembly: GCA_025698465.1. Taxonomy (NCBI): domain Eukaryota; kingdom Viridiplantae; phylum Streptophyta; class Magnoliopsida; order Malvales; family Malvaceae; genus Gossypium; species Gossypium longicalyx. The sequence continues at coordinate 26,299,864 of CM047005.1, read as the reverse complement.
AATTGTAGAATAAATTTTAATATTTGAAAAGAACAACCTGCTTGAGGGCAATCATGAGCTAAGTAGGGGGAGTTGATAAGCATATTAATTTACATGATTCTTGTGTTTAATTTGATTTATTTCTGAATTAATCCCTGCTTAATTGGTGTTTTTATGATTTAATTTTGTCAGGGATGCAATTGGTAAAAAAAAAGCAAAAAGGGGCCAAATTGAAAGACAAATCATTGAATCAGAGCAAAATCAAAAGGATGGAGAAAGCCAAGGATTTATCATATATTTTGACTTTGTAAAAAGCTAAAAATAGGAAGATTTTATTTTGTTATATTTTATTTTTATTTTAATTATTTATTTTGATAATTTTATTAATTTAGGTTAGGCTATTTTTAGTAAACCCCATATATATAAATAGGAGCTTTTAGTTCTTAGGAAATCATCCATTCATTTTGTATTCCTACTTCTATTTGGAATAGAAATACTCTCATTTTCCCTTTCAAATTGGCGTTAAGCATTCTTCATTTTTCATTTGGTTTTGTTTCTTTTCTAAAATTGGGCTAATTGCCTTCCAAGTGCTTTTTTTTTTCCAATTTCCATCAATCTTCTTTCCAAGCTCACAAAGCATGAACAATTTCATGCTTAACTAAATTTTATCTTAGCTTTAGGCTGGTGTTCTTTCCAGTCGAGAATCGTGAGATTCGTACTCGCGCTAAAAATCCTTCCAAGTGGTATTCATTTTTTTTCCTAAGTATCAGGATAGACCAATCACCCCTTAAAGATAAATTTGATTTCAAGTCAAAGTGCACGTTGGGTTGGAGTCGTGTTAGCTTACAGCTAGAGATTCGAGTCGGCCGTGCTGTATTCAAATTTTTGAGAACAAATTGAAGAAGAAGTGATCGGGTTTAAACGACCCATACGATTGAGGCCGTTAATTCGAGTTGGGTTCTTCAGAACGCAGGGCTGTCGAAATCTTGAATCGGGAACACGTGTATCTCGATTAGATAATCGATAAGGGTTGGATTACAGGTCATATCAGAACCAGCTACTAGAGGAAGAATTGGTGGTTAGGACGTTCTTAACTGCTATAACCAGCTTATCGATTGGAGGAGAAAATTAATTTTCGAGGATCGATTCTTGATACGAAATTTACCGAGTCTAAGGCTAAGGCTAAGGCTTATTTTATCTGTTGCAAAACTCTGAATTTATTTTCTAATTTATTTAATTTATGTTGTTTCAATTACTTAATTTCTAAACATTTCAAAAATCCTCAATTTACTTTTATTTTTTAATCTTTGCAGGTGCGATTGGAGTCGTGGACATGACTATTGCCACAACATTCGACACGAAAGACAATCTGATCATAAGCTATACATGAAAGTCGATTATCGCATTCAATCCTTTTGGACTCGACCCTACTACCACTCTACTACTAATTAGAGTTATTTTGTAGGAATTATATTTGGTGGTTTCGATGCCCATCAACATCCCAGTAGTGTTTGAGATCTTGACCATTAACTTTAAATGTACCTCTGTGATTGTCGTATAATTCAATAGCTCCATAAGGATAAACTCGGTAAATGGTATAGGGTCCTTTTCATCGGGATTTAAGCTTCCCAGGAAATAACTTCAACCTTGAATTAAACAACAAAACCTTCTGATCTTCTTTAAACTTGCAAGGTTGTATATGGCTATCATGCCATCTCTTTGATCTTTCTTTACACATTTTGGCATTCTCATAGGAAAACAACCTCAGCTCTTCCAACTCATCAAGTTGTAACATCCTTCTCTCACATGCTTGTTTAATATCAAAGTTCAACTGCTTCAAAGCCCAGTGAGCTCTATTCTCCAACTCTAATAGCAAATGACATGTCTTTCCAAAGACTAACCGATAAGGAGTCATTCCTAATGGTGTCTTAAATGCTGTTCGATAGGCCCATAATGCATCATCGAGCCTACAAGACCAATCTTTTCTGCTAAGGTGTACTACCCTTTCAAGGATACCTTTGATTTCACGGTTCACTCTTTCAACTTACCCATTAGACTGGGGGTGATAAGCAGTAGCAATCTTGTGCTTCACATCATATTTGTCAAGCAACCATTTAAGCTATTTGTTCACAAAGTGAGAACCTTCATCACTAATAATAGCTCTTAGTGTCGCAAATCGTGTAAACACATGCTTATGTAGAAATCGCATGACTACCTTAGCATCATTTGTAGGGTATGCTTCAGCTTCAACCCACTTGGATACATAGTCCACAGCAACTAAGATGTATTTATTCCCATACAAAGAAGGAAATAGGCCTAAGAAGTCAATGCCCTATACGTCAAATAATTCAATCTCTAAAATGTTTGCCAAGGGCATCTCATTCCTCCTTGATATATTTTCGATCCTTTGGCATTTATCACAGTTCTTCACATAAGCATAAGCATCTTTAAATAGGGTAGTTCAAAAGAAACCTACTTGCAAAATCTTTTCTGTAGTTCGTAAACCACCAAAGTATCCCCACTTGGAGATGAATGGTAATGATACAAGATCTCAGCAATCTCACTTTCATCTACACACTTTCGGATTATATTATCTGCACACTGTTTAAAAAAATAGATCCTCCCAAAAATCATACCAACTATCATGAAGGAATTTTTTCTTTGTTGGTATGTCATTTCTCGAGGAATTATTCCACATGCAAGATAATTGGCAAAATCAGATGAATTTGACTTACCTCAAATAAGTGTTCATTTGGGAAATTCTCGTTGATAGGCACACATGATCGAGTTACCTCGTCTTGTTCCAACCTCAATAGATGATCAGCTATTTGATTTTCGGCACCTTTTCTGTCTTAGATCTCAAGGTCAAATTCTTAAAGTAAAATTATCCAACGAATTAGCCTTAGTTTTTCATTTTTCTTCGTGAGCAAGTATTTAATAGCCACATGGTCAATAAATACTGTAATTTTGGTACCTATAAGATATGAGCGAAATTTGTCAAAAGTAAAAACTATAGCAAAGAGTTCTTTTTCAGTTACCGTATAATTTAGTTGGCTCCCGTGAAAGTTCTACTTGCATAGTAAATAGGGTGAAACACTTTGTTTCTTTTTTTACCTATCACAGCTTCAACGACATAATCAGTTGCATCGCACATCAACTTAAAAGGTGAGCTCCAATCAGGTGTAATGATTATTAGGGCTGAGATTAACCGTTTTTTCAAATCTTCAAAAGCTTCTAAACATGTTTTGTTGAAATCAAACATTGTGTCTTTCTCTAACAACAAACATAACGATTTAGAAATTTTTGAGAAATCTTTGATAAACCTTCGGTAAAAACCGGCATGGCCTAAGAAGCTTCTGACTCCTTTCACATTAATTGGGGTCGGTAATCTTTCAATTACATTCACCTTTGCTTTATTGACTTCAATTTCTCTCTTTGAGATTTTATGCCCTAAGACAATCTCTTCCTTAACCATAAAATGACATTTTTCTCAGTTAAGGACAAGATTCGTCTCTTTGCATCTCTTTAGTACCTTAGTCAAATTACTCAAAAAAATATCATAAGTGTTACCCAAAACAGAAAAATCATCCATGAAAACCTCACGAAAATTTTCGACCATATCAATGAATACTGCCATCATGCATCGTTGAAATGTTGCAGGTGCATTGCATAAACCAAAAGGTATTCACCTAAAAGCAAACGTACCGTATGGACAAGTAAAGGTTGTTTTATGTTGGTCCTCCGAAGCTTCAACTATTTGGTTATATCCCGAATAGCCATCTAAAAAATAATAGAATTCATTATCTGCCAGTCGATTAAACATCTGATCCATAAAAGGCGACAAAAATGGTCTTTTCGAGTGGCTTTATTCAATTTTTTGTAATCAATATAGATTCTCAAACTAGTAATAGTTCTCATTGAAATCAACTTGTTATGCTCATTTTTAACAATCGTGACTCCACCTTTCTTCGGCACACATTGTACCGGACTTACCCACGAACTATCTGAAATAGGATAGATGATTCCTGCATCTAACCATTTGATCACTTCCTTTCTCACAATTTCTTTCATAATAGGATTGAGCCTCCTTTGCCCATTAATTTGAGCTCTTTCACCTTCTTCTAAAATAATTTTATGCATGCAAAAAGAAGGGCTTATTCCTCAAATATCAGCTATGGTCTAACCAATTGCTTTCTTAAATTTCTTTAGAACAGTAATTAGTTGCTCCTCTTGATCTTTTGTCAGTTCTACTGAAATAATCACTGGCAAAGTGGAACAGTCACCTAAATACATGTATTTCAAATGGGAAGGAAGTACCTTTAGTTCAAGTTTAGGTGGTTCTTCAATTGACAACTTGGGTTGCACAAAATCTCTGACTTCTAACTCCAATGGTTCAAACCATGTGGATTGAATAAAATTTCTCAGATTAGCTTCCACCAAAGCCATGTTTTCTTCACCTTCTTCATCCTCCAAAGGGTCAAGATCTAAGGCTTTCTCCAATGGATCTTCTTCAAAATTGCTTTCCATAGAAACCAAGGTTTCTATCTTTTGTATAACTGAACACTCTTTTGCCAGATTGGGAAATTTCAACGCTTTAAGAATGTTAAGGGTTTCCTGATCGTCTTGAACTAGCATGGTGAGTTCACCTTTCTGCACATCGATTAACGTTCTTCCTATGGCTAAGAAAGGTCTCCTAAGGATGATCGACACTTCCTTATCTGCTTCAAAATCTAAGAAAATGAAATCAGTAGGAAAAATAAATTTATTGACTCTTACCAAAACATCCTCGATCTTTCCCTCGGGATATGCTAAAGATCGATCCGCTAACTAAAGTGTCACAATTGTAGGTCTTACTTCACCTATCCCTAGCATTTTGAAAATAGACTTAGGCGTCAAGTTGATACTCGCTCCTAAATCACACAAAGCTTTACCACAATAAGATTCTCCAATGTTACAAGGTATAGTAAAGCTTCCTGGGTCTTTTAATTTCGGTGGCAGTTTGTTCTGCAGGAACGCATTGCACTCTTTTGTCAAGGCAACAGTCTCATTCTCACTCAGCCGTTTTTTCTTGGATAGTATATGCTTCATAAACTTCACATAATTCGACATTTGTTCTAAAGCCTCCACCAACAGAATATTGATGTGCAACTGTTTCAGAACATCTAAAAAATTCTTGAATTGCACCTCCTATTTCTGCTTGTGTTGTTGCAATCTTTGCAGATATGGAAGTGATGGAACTTTCTATTGAATCGGATAACTCTTTTGAGTAGGTAAATCTGCATCCAAAGAAGATATTAAAGTATCTAAATTCACTAAGTTACGATTTACCTTGTCAGTCTTTGTAGATTTTGAATCTTTTGGTGTAGGAATTTTAATAGCTGGTTGATTCTTCTCAAAGGGCTTATCTTTGACATCAATCAATCGGGGTTCCAGAATTTTACCACTTCGCAATGCCATGGCCTTGATATGTTATTTAGCCAAATTTCTTGGATTTTTAGTATTGCTCAGCAAGGTTTCTTGCGGTCTATTACGAAGCTCCGTAGCTAACTAACCCATTTGGTTTTCCAAATTTTTCAATGTTGCTGCTTGGATTTGGACCAAAGCGTCATTCTTTGCCATGTACGCTTTCAACTAGTTCTTCAAATTATTTGATGCCTCAACTTGAAGTGGTTTTGGAGCTTGTTGATTAAACCCTTGAGATTGGTTGGGTCTATGCTGCAATAAGTTGTTGTTCGGTCCATTTCCTTTGTTGCTTCAAGAAAAGTTAGGATGATTACGCCATGAAGGATTGTAAAAGTTGGACTGGGGTCCTTGTCCACTCCAATTTTGATGTTGGTTCCCCACTTAGTACACTGACTCGGGATTTGACGGACAATTCTCAAAAGAATGACCTTCCCCACAGTACTCACAGGAAACTACTTCAAACGGACTTGGTGGCTGAGCTGCAAAATTATTAGCACTATTAGCGGTAAATTATTTTAACATAGAGGAAATAGGCAATACCTGAGCTGGTAACGAAGTGAGGGTGTCAACTTTATGAACTCCAGCTACACGTCTTCCTGAAGCTGTTTGATTTGTTAGCCATTGATAGTTCTTACTTGTGATCATCTCGATGATCTCATAAGCCTCATTATAAGACTTAGACAAAATTGCACCATTCGCAGAAGTATCTACCATCAATCTTGTATGTGCATTGATACCATTATAGAATGTCTCCAACTGGATACAATGAGGAATCTCATGATGAGGACACTTACGAAGTAACTCCTTGAATCACTCTCAAGCCTCATACAAAGACTTATCATCCAATTGTTAGAAAGTTGTGATCTTGTTCCTCAACTTAGCGTTTTTGTTAGGCGGGAAATACTTAACAAAAAATCTCTTTGATAATTCTTGCCATGTAGATATAGAACTTGGTGGCAATGAATTGAGCTATGCTCGTGCTCGATCTCACAACAAGTACGAAAATAACTTAAACCTCAATGCATCTTCAGTTACAATGACTATCTTGAATGAATCACTCACCTCCATAAATAATCGAAGGTGGAGATGTGGATCTTCCGTAGGGATATCACTGAATTGGCCCACTGTTTGGAGCATTTGAAATATCACTGGTTTCAATTCAAATTGGATTGCCTCAATATATGGCCTTCTAATTCTTGGATTTAACTCACTGAAAAGTGGCACAGCATATTGTCTGATGTATTGATCCCTATCATCGCCAATAGGGATGGGATTTCGTACACGATCGGTTTCATTACCTTGGTCTTGATTCTGATTTCCAAGCTCCATCTCGACTTGTCTTTGAGCTGTTTGTTCACATCTTCTTCGTCTGAAAGTTCGCTCAATTTCAAGGTCTACAGGGAGTAAATCGATAATCCAATTTATGCTCATAAACACATAAAAAAATCACACAATTAAAAAGAATAAATTAGTAATGTTAGAAATAAACCAAATTGGAAATAAATAATTTCACAAAAAAATGACTATGGCAACAGTTAACAATCCCCGGCAACAACACCAAAAACTTGTAACGCATAGGTTTGTGCAAGTGTACACAATCGTTATCAAGTAATAAGTAAGTATCAAGTTATCATCTCCACAAGGATTGTATTTGTGTTAAATCACTTGATTGTAAAATTACCCTTAATAATTTGATAAATAAAGCATAATATGGTTGAGAAGTGATGATTAAAATATATTAAACTAAATGCAATGATCCCTAATGCAAATTATCCTAAGTATGCAAACTATATGAATGAAATAGATTCTAGCAAAATTAAACACAATTTGCAACAATTATAACGTAAATAAACTAGGACAATTACTTTAATTAAACTCAATTTATTATCAACATGCTTAATAACATTTGGAAAAAACATTCCATGGAAACTCGATCTTTCATGAGTTTGGAAACCACCTTAGGTCCTTTTGGAATCCTTTACTTAGTAAATACGCATTTTACTGATCCTTATTTACTAAGGGTTTCTTAGCATTCGTGTGAGGTAATAGGGACGTGTTGGGTTTGAACCAATTTAATCACACAAATCTAAAAACTGCGCAGATAACAGAGCTTGGTTAGAGTTGTTATGCAACTTGCAATTTAATTGGGTTAGGATCTAAATTGAGCATGCACATTTCAATAATGTGTCCACTAGTCGTCATCTGGTTAGGATCGCTCAACTAATTCAGGTGCATTTCAATCACGTATGAACGGAATACATACTTGATTTTAATTGAAAACATGATCGATTGAGGCACAAACATTATAAGCATAAATCGAATAAATATTATTTAATCAAAGTAATCATCCTAGCTTAAATAAAATTAAGATAACATTGTTGTAAACAAGAACAAAGAACACATAGCAAACATTTTTAGATTAAATTCAAGAAAAGAAAGATTAAACCCAAATGAGAGTGGCTGTCACCCAAGACTTTGACCGACGAAGCTCCTTCAGTCCTTCACTTTGCGCCTTTGCTGATGGCTCTCCAAGTTGGCCGACCAAGGGCTCTTTAAGAGGCTTAATTACTAAAATCTCTATGAAGAGATGATACTAGGCGTGGGGAATGGAAAATGCTAAAGAGAATTGAGAGAGAAGAGAGAATGATGAGGGATGAGGGATGATGGATGAGATTTCAAATGAGGTCTGATTTATAGGTGAAGGGAGGAGGGTAGTTTGCTAATAATAGAGAGGTTTAGTCTCTTCAAGCTTTTCCAATGAGTGGTCGGCCATGCTTAATGGATTTTGAGTTGAATTTTGCTTGATTTTTAAGCAATTTAAATGCCATAAAAACTTAGGACTGAGACTCGGTCAAATGTAAATCTTCGGGCAAACGTAACGACCTAAAATTTATGGGTAATCGAAAAGTGAATTTTTGGGCCTCTGTTTTCGTAAAAGGGACTTGTAAATACTTATTAAAAATATTTATGAGGTTAGTTGTGTGTTTAATTAGGTTTTGGTTAGGTAAATTAGCTTGAATTAAGATTAATTAGGTATAAAGACTAGATTGAATAAAGGGTGAAAGTTTAATTATAGATTAAAGAAAAGTTAAGGGATTAAATGAGAAAATAACCCATAAGTAACATTTGCATGGTAAAAAGTAAATACAAGTGTATGGTAAAAATTAAATACATTTTTACAAATAATGTACATAAGTATAAAATAATTATAAATGTAAATATTTAATATTTAAGTATATAATATAATAATAACTAAATAAATCAATAAATCAAATTGAGACAATTGTATGGTAAAAATAATATACATGTTTAATAAATACATTCATACATTTGTAATATACATATATACTAACTTATTATTTAAGAAAATATTATTATATTATATAAATTAAATAAAAGAAATAAAAGATAGAAACGAAACAGAATATTGAAATGAAACATTGAAGAACAGGGGAGAAAGAAAAAGAAAGAAAAAGAAATGAAAAAATTAGGGTTTCAAGGTTAAAGCTTAAGTGGTAAGTCAATTTAGCCTTTTTTCTTGTAATTTTGATGTTTTTATAATCCTAAAACAAAATACTACTTGATTTATGTTGAAAATTTGAAAGTTAGTGAATTTTTAAATGTAGTTTATGTTGAATTAATTGAAGAATTAGGGGTTAAATTAATATAATTTCAAGTTAGAATTGAGTAATGGATTGAATTGTAAATTTAATTATAACTTTTGAATATTAGGGACTAAATTGAAAGAATTTTGAAATTAGGATTTTATGGTGAAATTAGAGAGTCGAAATTAGTTTAAAGTGGAAATTGAATGAGATATGGAATTAGATTTGTAAGAAAAAGAATTAGTTTTGAATTAAGGACTAAATTGAAATTTAGGTAAAAGTTGAATATAAATTGAAACATTCAATGTTAAATTGTGTTGTGTTGATGATTTTCAATTATTTTAATTCTGTAGCAAACATTGAACCGGAGACCTCGGCTAGGAAAGGAAAAGACAAAGTCAAAGAGGATTAGCTCGGAAATTACGGTTTGTATTTCTATAATCCGAAACTAGTTATTAATTATTATATTTTTTATATAATGTATATGGTAAGTGTTAAGGTGAGAATTATTATGTTTTGCAATTGAAATGGATTGATTTAGAATGTGATGAATTTATTGAATTTATATTGATTGACTTGGTATATATATATTGAATATATATTGATTATTTGAATTGAAATGAATATTGGTTGTATTGGAAAAGTGAATTATATATTGAATAGATTGATTTTTGAATTGAAATAATTGTATGTGTAATTATGTGATTATATGAAAAAAAAATTGATATTGGGTATTGATTGTTGCTAAAAAAAATTGAGTTGAGATTTATGCGAATTTGTGATTAATGTGATAATTGAATATTGAATATTTGTTGTATTTGAAAATGTGGATTGAATACCCTATTAACTGTATTGGGCTAAGTCGGATATAGTTGGCATGCCATAGGATTGGAAGTGTTTAGGGATACTTCGACCACGAGTCGATGAGACACTGGGTGTCAAATTAATAATTTGGATAAATTTGATGAGCTACTTGGTACCAATTTACTTCGACAAGGCCGATGAGACACTAGGTATCAATTTATTACTTCGAATTATCCGATGAGGCACTGAGTGCCATACTGGTGTGTTTTGGTTGAATCCGTGTATTCGTCAAAGTCCGAATCTTGTTAATAGGGGTAAATAAATGAATTGACAATATGGATGATATTGAATGATTTTGAACATAAAATGGATTGAGGTATTGAATTGAGATATGAAATTGAAATGTATGAACCAATGGGTTCATGAAATGGATATTGATATAGTGAAATGATATATGTGTTTTATTGAGAAAAGCTAATTGAATAGCAATTATGAAATTGAAATAGTAAGAGAAGAGAATTGAAAATGTTATGAATGATTGTTTATGAAATTGATTAATTGTTTGAATGATTTTTGTTATGTGTGTTTAAATATATATAAATATTATAAATTCTTATTTAATAATTATTCGTATTATGAAAATGCCACTGAGTTATACTCAACACACAGTTTGTTTTCGTACGCAGGTTAGGTATAGTCAAATCGTTGAATCAGATCCATAGCCGATCCCGAACTCAAGTGGTGAAGTATATTTTCTTTTTGGTAATGGCATGTACCTAGGGTGTCATTTGTTTGATATTTGAGTAAGGTTTGTAAATGATGTTATATGATTATAAACTATTTATATACTTAAATATATGTATAATAAATTAATATTATAAAATGACATGTTTATATTAATACATACATGAGTATGAAATCAATAAACTTTGGGTGAAAAAGTTGTGTATAAATTAAAATAATTGATATAAAATTTAGAAATGGTTTAAATGGTGCTACATTGATTTGTTTTGGTTAAAATATGAAAAGTACCTATAAGAGTACATTGATTTGGTTAATAAGTCTATCATTTTGGCATGATTTAGAAGTGTTTAATCGTGTTTTGATTTGGTTGAATAATTGGATATTGAGTTGTTTGTTGTTTAAGATTTGCAGGGTTAGTAAAGTCTAATGTGTATGTTAAATATTTATGAGATTGTTCGTATTTGTTCTGTAATGATTGATAATGCTTCATAACCCTATTCTGGTAACGAATAAGGGTTAGGGGGTGTTACATTTAGTGATATCAGAGCTATTCAGGTTTAGCCGATTCTCAGACTAAATCGAGCTCAAAATTGAGTCTAGAGGTAATGAGACAAATTGAGTCAGGATTTGGATATTAATATATTTTTTTGTTTCTATTTTATAATGAAAATGTCGGGTGAATACATAGATGATACTGATTAAGAAATGTATACTGGAGATGATGAATCATATGATGTAGACGAAACCGAGTCAGTAACACTGAGTGTAAACCCAGTAGGTAATCAACCACCTAATGTTGAACGGGGTAAAACTAAAGAAAGAGATGATTTTCAATTACTTAGGGCTGAAGCTGTAACTGTAACAACATCTACTCCTACTGTTCGACGAGCCCCAATTAAAGAATTACGTAAGTATGGTGCTATTGAATTTCTGGGCTTAAAAAAGGGGCTTAAAGAATTACGCCTGTGTGGCCCACGCGACCCATTTGCCTGAGCCCGTGCCTCGCACACAGCCTACAAGCCATCACACGCCCGTGTCCGTCGTGCCTGTGTGGCATGCTCATGGTTTGGCTCGTCAAACACACGGTCATGTATCGCCATACGGCCTCCACACGGGCACTCTACACGCCCGTGTGGTGTCGACAGTTTTAATTTCGACTTTTGTTAAAACCCATTTTTAGTGCAATCGAGGTACACACCTGGTATCGATTCGAAGCTAACACAATTCTGAGCACTCCAGAACCTATTATTAACAAACCTGAGACCAAAATCGATCATTTGAATGATTTACTAAGCATAGTCAAATCCTAAAACGAGAGTTCCACTTACCTTCCACGACGAATGGTGCTTCCTTGCTGTTTAGAACTCGATTATTGATCTACAGAACCTTGGATATTCCCTAAATAGCAACCAAAATCCCTCTTAAACAAACTCTAAAGGAAATCACGAAATTTAATTTAAGCGATACTTACCGAAACGACAGAACTGCTAGCAATACGCCCAAGCTTATCGAAAAAGAAGAAAAATGAAGAAAAACGAAGGGAAGGAGGAAAAAGAGAATAAATTTTGGCAGCAAGGGGTTTTGGGAAAGGAAAAAGACGACAGAGAGCAAAAACTTTTGTTAAAAAGAAGGGAATAAGCCCTAATTTACCCTAAACCCTAACTCAAGTTTCCAACAAAGCCCAATTCTTAGCCAAAACTTGCAGCAAAAATAATCCCACCGCTACTGCAGGGAATCAAACTCCCGACCCTAAGCGTAACCCCTTGACACTTAACCACTAGACCAGCAGACCCATTCTGATATAATCTTACTAACATTTAAGCTTAAGCCCACTCAACAAGAGTAAGGCTTTATTCAAATAAAAACCAAAATTTTAGCCCAAGCTAAGGCTCGAACTTGGGACCTCCCGAACACACCCCAAAGCATGCAACCTCTTAAACCACACATATCTATACCAAAAGAATCAAAACAGAAGTTTCGATATTTCCATGCTCAAAAATCACAAAAGCTAAAATTACATAAATTTGGGGCGTTACATGATATTTGGGTGACTGCTGATCAGCTTACAAAATCAGCTCACTTCATAGCTGTCAGAACTGATTGGTCACTCTAGAAACTTGTTGAAGTGTATATTCAGGAAATTGTGAGATTACATGATATTCCTTTATCAATAGTTACTGACCGGGATCTACGATTCACATCGAGATTTTGGAGGCAATTGTATGAATCTCTTGGTACTCGACTCCATATTAATATAGCTTTTTATCCACAAACTGATGGATAATCTGAGCGAGTTATTCAGATTTTAGAAGACATACTTCGAGCCTGTGTTATTGACTTTGAGTTAGGTTGGGAATGTTATTTATCGTTGGCTGAGTTTGTTTATAATAATAGTTTCCAAACAAGAATTTAGATGGCTCCATATGAAGCTCTATATGGTCATAGATGTTGGCCACCCATGTGTTGGTTAGAATTGAATGAAAGAAAAATGATTGGGTCGGAGTTAATCTAAGAAATAGAGGATACTGTTAAGAAGATTCGAGATAGACTGAAGCCAGCTTTTAACAGAAAAAAATCATATGCAAACTTGAAATGTCGAGACATTGAGTATTCTGTTAGTGATAAAGTGTTTCTTAAAGTTTTGCCCTAGAAGAAAATTTTGAGATTTGGTCGAAAGGGAAAGTTAAGTTCTCGTTTCATCGGTCTGTATGAAATTACATAAAGAGTTGGACCAGTAGCGTACCGTTTAGCTTTACCTCCGGAATTGTAAAAGATTCATGATGTTTTTCATGTATCAATGATATGAAGATACAAATCAAATCCCTCTTATGTTATTTCGACTGAAGATATTGAAATTTGACCTAATTTGTCATATGATGAAAAGCCGGTTGAGATATTAGCTTGAGTGGTGAAAGAATTGCGTAAAAAACGAGTTCTGTTAGTAAAAGTATTGTAGAGAAGTCATAATACTGAGGAAGTAACTTGGGAACAAGAAAAGACAATGAGATCTTAGTACCCCCACCTCTTTTTAGGTAAATTTCAAGGACGAAATTTATTAAGGGGGAAGAAATGTAACAACCCTAAATTTACGGGTAACCAAAAAGTGTATTTTCGGGCCTCCGTTTTCATAAAACGGGCTCATAAATATTTATTAAAAATATTTACGAGGTTAGTTGTGTGGTTAATTAGGTTTTGGTTAGGTAAATTAGCTTGAAATAAGATTAATTAGATATAAGGACTAGATTGAATAAAGGGTGAAAATTTAATTATAGATTAAAGAAAAGTTAAGGGATTAAATGTGAAAATAAACCATAAGTAACATTTGTATGGTAAAAAAGTAAATACAAGTGTATGGTAAAAATTAAATACAATTGTACAAATAATGTACATAAGTATAAAATAATTATAAATGTAAGTATTTAATATTTAAGTATATAATATAATAACTAAATAAATAAATAAATCAAATTGAGACAATTGTATGGCAAAAATAATATACATGTGTAATAAATACATACATACATTTGTAATATACATATATACTTACTTATTATTTAAGAACATATTATTATATTATATTATTATATTATATAAATTAAATAAAAGAAATAAAAGATAGAAAAAAAATAGAATATTGAAATGAAACATTGAAGAACAAGGGAGAAAGAAAAAGAAAGAAAAAGAAATGGAAAAATTAGGTTTTCAAGGTTTGAAGCTTAAGTGGTAAGTCAATTTAGCCACTTTTTCTTGTAATTTTGATGTTTTTATAATTCTAGAACAAAATACTACTTGATTTATGTTGAAAATTTGAAAGTTAGTGAATTTTTAAATGTAGTTTATGTTGAGTTAATTGAAGAATTAGGGGTTAAATTAATATAATTTCAAGTTAGAATTGAGTAATGGATTGAATTGTAAATTTAATTATAACTTTTGAATATTAGGGACTAAATTGAAAGAATTTTGAAATTAGGATTTTATGGTGAAATTAGAGAGTCGAAATTAGTTTAAAGTGGAAATTGAATGAGATATGGAATTAGATTTGTAAGAAAAAGAATTAGTTTTGAATTAAGGACTAAATTGAAATTTAGGTAAAAGTTGAATATAAATTGAAACATTCAATGTTAAATTGTGTTGTGTTGATGATTTTCAATTATTTTAATTCTGTAGCAAACATTGAACCGGAGACCTCGGCTAGGAAAGGAAAAGACAAAGTCAAAGAGGATTAGCTCGGAAATTACGGTTTGTATTTCTATAATCCGAAACTAGTTATTAATTGTTATATTTTTTATATAATGTATATGGTAAGTGTTAAGGTGAGAATTATTATGTTTTGCAATTGAAATGGATTGATTTAGAATGTGATGAATTTATTGAATTTATATTGATTGACTTGGTATATATATATTGAATATATATTGATTATTTGAATTGAAATGAATATTGGTTGTATTGGAAAAGTGAATTATATATTGAATAGATTGATTTTTGAATTGAAATAATTGTATGTGTAATTATGTGATTATATGAAAAAAAATTGATATTGGGTATTGATTGTTGCTAAAAAAAATTGAGTTGAGATTTATGCGAATTTGTGATTAATGTGATAATTGAATATTGAATATTTGTTGTATTTGAAAATGTGGATTGAATACCCTATTAACTGTATTGGGCTAAGTCGGATATAGTTGGCATGCCATAGGATTGGAAATGTTTAGGGATACTTCGACCACGAGTCGATGAGACACTGGGTATCAAATTAATAATTTGGATAAATTTGATGAGCTACTTGGTACCAATTTACTTCGGCAAGGCCGATGAGACACTAGGTATCAATTTATTACTTCGAATTATCCGATGAGGCACTGGGTGCCATACTGGTGTGTTTTGGTTGAATCCGTGTATTCGTCAAAGTCCGAATCTTGTTAATAGGGGTAAATAAATGAATTGACAATATGGATGATATTGAATGATTTTGAACATAAAATGGATTGAGTTATTGAATTGAGATATGAAATTGAAATGTATGAACCAATGGGTTCATGAAATGGATATTGATATAGTGAAATGATATATGTGTTTTATTGAGAAAAGCTAATTGAATAGCAATTATGAAATTGAAATAGTAAGAGAAGAGAATTGAAAATGTTATGAATGATTGTTTATGAAATTGATTAATTGTTTGAATGATTTTTGTTATGTGTGTTTAAATATATATAAATATTATAAATTCTTATTTAATAATTATTCGTATTATAAAAATGCCACTGAGTTATACTCAACACACAGTTTGTTTCCGTACGCAGGTTAGGTATAGTCAAATCGTTGAATCAGCATCCATAGCCGATCCCGAACTCAAGTGGTGAAGTATATTTTCTTTTTGGTAATGGCATGTACCTAGGGTGTCATTTGTTTGATATTTGAGTAAGGTTTGTAAATGATGTTATATGATTATAAACTATTTATATACTTAAATATATGTATAATAAATTAATATTATAAAATGACATGTTTATATTAATACATACATGAGTATGAAATCAATAAACTTTGGGTGAAAAAGTTGTGTATAAATTAAAATAATTGATATAAAATTTAGAAATGGTTTAAATGGTGCTACATTGATTTGGTTATTAAGTCTATCATTTTGGCATGTTTTAGAAATGTTTAATTGTGTTTTGATTTAGTTGAATAATTAATTGGATATTGAGTTGTTTGTTGTTTAAGATTTGCAAGGTTAGTAAAATTTAATGTGTATGTTAAATATTTATGAGATTGTTATAAGAGTTTAAATTTGAGTAAAATCACAGTGGCTAGCCCAAACTAAGACCAACAAAAAAAAAATAATTTTACTCACGCAAGAACTCAAACCCCAATCTCAACACATTTAAAGCACTGAAGTATACACTTAATTGTGGCAAATTTTAATAAATAAAGATTCATATTTTTGGGACATTACCATCTATATATAATACGTAAAACAAACTCATCATGCTTGAATAGTTGACTTGGCATAATTCGATAGGATGCGTTTAAGATTTTTAGAAATGTTAATTTTTTTGGGTAATATATAATGATTTTTCTAATGTTACTTTTTGTGTTATGCATTAATTCATATGCTTTATTATTATATTTTAATTTAAAGAAACTTTTTTGTTCGCCTTAATTTTTACATATCGTATTTTAACTTATATATGTTTCGCATAATTTATCACAATAGTTCATTTTTTTTTAAATGTGATTTTTTTTTATTTTTAAAATATTTTAAATTTATATAATCTTTTTTTTATATATACCAATAATTAGTATCAATGCATTCATTGTTATAAATATTGTATCAAGTGGATATCCATCAAGATCAAAGTAAGTTTTGATTAACTTTAAATTTTAATAATCATTAGAAGTAGAATTTTATTTCGTTTATACTTTTTATGTATATAAATATAGATTTTGGAGCAGCATTGTAAATTACTTTTATTGATTAATAAAATATGTTTTTTTCTTTTGCTCTCCTATTTTTATTGTTCTTTATTCTTAATCTTTTATTTTATAACACGTTATCAGCATGATTCTTTTTTAATTATCTTAGTTGTGGATTAAATCGGCGGCAACTTTGTGAACCATTAAGCCTCATCTATAATACCAAAATTCAGCCACCGACCACTACAATTACTCTTATTTTTCTATTTCGTTGGCTCCTTTGCTTCTTCAAATGGCTATTTATTGTTGCTGGTTGCTATTCAAATTGAGCACTTATTCCTTAATTCTCCATTACTTTCTACCTTTCGCTTGCTGTTGTTTGCAACTCTTTGCAGGAAGTTTTTTTTGTCTATTTAGTGTTTTATATCTAGATTAATTTTATATTATTTTAATTAACTTGTTTTACTTCATATTAAAGTTGGTAAAAGAGTATTACTCTGAATGGAAGATTTAAGTATACCTAAGAGGCTCAACACCAAGATAGACACCGCAGTTTGTTGCTTTGGATGGTGAAAAAACAAATTTGATCTCAGCATGGATTTTGAATTTATAGAGCAGAATTTAAATTAGTAAGGAGCTTCAATTTTTTTGAGGTATGATTATTATTTGTTTATTTATTTTAAATCTAATCAAATTATTAAGTTATATTATTCAATATCGATGGGTTCATAAGGTTTACTAATAAAACTTTCTAATATATTATTTTTAAATGATTGTTTAAATATATATTAATTGGCAACGTAAAATATAAGTTTTTGTGATATTGATCCCTTTTAAAGAGAATTTTTTGTTTTTTTTGGTTATTGATGAATGATTGGATTATACTTTTTAGATTGAATTATAAAGTAAATTTATTAGAGCATCATAAGATGCTGTAAGTTATATGTACTATGTTCTTATGAAAGCATAGTTATTTTAGCACTTGTAATAGTGCTCGTTATAATAGCCAATGTGACGACGATGGTGTTAAAGATCTTCAGGTATATTTTATTATGATTTATTTATTATATCATGTTTATTATAATTGGAGACTAATCATGACAACAAGAATAGATAGACTTTGATTTGAAATCCACGCATGTTTTGCAATGGTGATTATGAAATAAAGAATCAATGGGGGCATTTAAAAGTTTGTCCTACCAAATTTGTTGCATTCCCCGAAGTGATTGCAAACATAAAGAAAATAAAAGATATAATCATGGACCACTAAAAGTGGAAACAGAGTAATAAATAAGAGAACAATGGGAGTTTTCAAGATAACTCTTCAGAGGGTAAAGATAACTTAGGTCATCAATGTGATATGAAAGATTATTGGCCACATATGTGGTATATGTCCAAATATTTTGTTCCTGTTAATATTCTTTGAGGAATGATATGAGAATGTAGTAATGAGTTCTATCATTATAGATAAAAAATATTTATCTTATTTGGTATTGAAACAAACAAATATTATTCCAATATTTGATAGTACGAAATTAGTTAAAAGCTCTAGAAGAGCTATATATCCATATCTAAAAAGCACAAAATTTGTGATGGTTACTGCATTGGTTTTAAAAGATATTCATTATAATGCATATCATATTGGGATTGTGAATGAAAAAAATATTATATTTCATATGAACCAAAAGAGGATTAGGTTATTGATTTATATTTATTACTCTTGTTATAAATTGAATTGATCGTGACTATTTGTAACACCCCTAACCTGTATCCGTTACCGGAATAGGGTTACGAGGCATTACCAGACTTATACATTGGTATTTGTACAAAATCGAGTCATAAATATTTCATTCCAAATCAAAACTTTACATATTTCATCATATTAGGCCTACGGGGCCCAATATATGCCTTAAAAATGATTCAAGACTAAACTTTGGAAGTTTTACCTTAAAGATAGGGGCACACCCCCGTGTGGCCTGGGACATGGCCCTGTGGCTAGCCCGTGGGAATCCCATGGCCATGGGGCCAGCCTGTGGGCAGTTCTGACTTGCAATTTCTTAAGCATCAGAGGGGCACACGGCCTGGGCACATGCCCATGTGGCTAGGCCGTGTGGTACACTGATTTTTCACCATTTTTAAGCCAATTTTTACACGGTTTTGACACACGACCATGCTTAAAACTCGTGTCCTTCACACGGCCAAACACACGGCCGTGTCTTTTACTCTATACTATCATGACTTCATATTTAAGGATACAGGGGACACACGACCATTTCACATGCCCGTGGGCTGTCCGTGTGTCACACACGGCCTAGACACACGCCCGTGTGTCACACGAAATAAGACCATTTCCAAGCTCTATTTCGCACCCAAATTTAACCAATTTTCCTGCATAAAAACTTACAAGTATATACCATCTATTTCAACCAATTTCCATCATTCAATCTAACATTTCCAACGTTTAACCATACCTGAAGCTTACCTTTACATTGATTTGTAAATCATGTTTTAATAAAGGTAATTTGTATCTTGTTGAACATGAACATACCATAATACCTTAAAACACATATTACTAGCCATTCCAATAGCTAGATTGTAAACAAACATGTTACATCACCATTTGGCCTCATTAGCCTATACATGCCATTATATCAAAATGAGTTTGTCGTTTATACCAAAAGTTAAGGAGTTGATAGTATGATGATAGCTCCGACCCAATCCAACCTTCACGAGCTTTGAGCACTATAAAATAGGGAAAAATAAACCTAGTAAGCATTATATGCTTAGTAAGTTCATATAACCAACTACACTTACCATTCATATATAACAAGTAAACCACACATTAGACAATTTATCCATCAATTTAGCAAACTTACAAATATGACCTATTCATAATCATTCAACCAAATTGGTTAGTATAAAAACATTAATATGCATAGATGAGCTCATCATGTCATTTCTTCTTATTTCACTTGTTAATACATTTCCGTTGAATCTTTGAATTTCTGATGGACCTTTCCTTTTCTAATTGTACACCCGAGGTGTACATTCCCTTTTCAATTTGTACACACAAAGTGCACATAACCTTTTCAAGTGTACACACATAGTGTACCTTTCTTTTTCAAGTGGTATACACAAAGTATACATTTCCTTTTCATATGGTATACAAAAGTATACCTAACCTTTCCAAGTGTACACACATAGTGTACATAGCCTTTTCATGTGGTATACACAAAGTATACCATTCCTTTTCACATTCGATAGCCGAAGCTATCCCTTTTCACATTCGATAGCCAAAGTTATCCCTTTTCACATGGTACACACAAGGTGTACATTTCCTTTTCATAATGAGATCAAAAGATTATCCTTTAGGGACAACCTTTATTGCAACATATGCAAGATCTCATATTCACAATAATCACCTGTCCAATCGGAAATCAATATTCAAACGGATTCATGCATCATTTCATCATTTATATGTTAATCACAAATCAACATTGGTTTATTACATGAACATACCAATTGCAAATCATGATGCACATAATTCAACAGTCATTTCAACACATTTACATTTCGACAAAACTAGTTAAATTTTTGGTATAGAAGTTAATAAGCTTTGATCTAGGATTTTGGAATGATTTAATGGTTTTTTTTATGTTAGTAATGCCTTTGTAATGTGTTTGATGTGTATGAAAAGTTCCAATTCATTTGGGAGCCTCTACAACCATGGACAAAGGCAAATAGAAGCTTACTTGAGCATGGTAGTTAAGGCTATGATTGCTAAGGTGAGTGATTTGATATACTACGTTTAAACTCTAGTACATAGGCTAAGGTAACATATGCGAACCCCTACTTATGGTATGTGAACCTTGACTTCTTCCTTGTACAAATCTTTACAATTTTGGTTGAATCGTTGAGTATATGCACTGTGCGATTCTAAAGGTGAAAAAAAATGCATGAACTTATAATATATATACATAAGCTTTATTTTATATATAGTATATATATTAATGGGTTTTGGTAATATACATATATATAAGCGTGTGGGGTTTTATATATATTATATACGTAGGTTTTATTATATAATATATATAAGTTTATAGGTTTTGTTTTATCTAGTATACATAAATGTATATGAGACTTTTAATGTATGCTAGAATTTCATGTGACAAAGGCCACTAAATAGGTATGTATATATATGTAATATATATTCGTATATGGTTATGCAATGCTTGCGAACGACTATAAAAATAAATATTATAATATGGATTTTTATAACATATGAATTTTATTGATAATGCACATTTATGCATGCACGAACCCGTAAGTGAATTATGAGTTTTACGATATTGCGAGCTTTGATTAGTGCAAAATTATATTATCATGAATGCTAAGTGCAAACTCAATTGTAATGCGAGCCAAATATATTTGTGTACTGTGTTATATTGTGAACCATGTTAACTTGGTGAATTATATTATTATGGCGAACTATGTTAAATTGGTTATCTATATTAATATGACGAACTATATTAATTTGTCAAACTGTGTATTGTGAGATTTTGAGTTGTATTGTATGTAAGCTAAGCTATTGCGTGCCCTATGCTAAATAAAATATGTGAAAAATGATTTATGTGAGCTATGTCATGAATGATATGTGAACTGTGATTATGAGTTCAATATATGTTGCATGGAAGTTATATTATTTGCGAATCATGCTCTATTGCAAATTGTGTTATAATGTGCGAGCTCTGCTTAATTGTGAGCCCTATTATACTGAGTATTTTGAATGCGTTAAAGAGATATTTTGGCATTGTGACCTTATGGAACCATTGGATATAGTTTGCATGCCATAGAATTGTGAGTACTCACTCTTTTTATTGCGATGGGCATTGTGACCCGAAGATGCGTTGGAGAGATAAAGGAATGTCGAGCATAGCTCCATTCACTGTTCATATCGTGGTGTTTTTGGAGAGTGTGAGCATACGTGCTACACTTACATAGAGATAACGTATGACTTTATGAGTTATGTGGTGTGTTTTGAAGATCTATTTATCCAATGTGTGGTGATAGAGTCCACTTATTGGTGGTGATAGAGTCCCCTATATGTTTCATAATCACAAAAATTTTAGTTTATCATTAGTTGAGATATAGGAGTTATTATGGAGCATAAACTATTATTTTACATGAATTGTTATTTGGTATGAACTGTTATTTCATATGAACAGATGTTTGGTGCGAATTGATAATTTATGTGATCTACCCATTTTATGCGTATTACTTGTTATACGTGCTCGACTTATTGTATGAGAACTATTGTGTCGTGTGAGTTACTATTTTGTGTAGACTGTAATAGTATGTGAACCATTATTGTTTGTCACTATTTAACCTAACTAATGTGTTTATTTATAGTATGTTTGAACACTCACTGACCTTTCACAAGCTCACCCACTCTTTTATAATATTGCAATGACTTAGCTTGTGAAGAGGTGTGGGAGTGAGTCATCCAAATGATCCAAATCGAGGCTACACCTAGGTATGTTGTTGTGTTCCCAAACCCAGTGAAGAAGGAAATGTGGGACCAAGTTATGGGATTTAGTATTAGACTTATAATTTTCAGGTTGTAATTAGACACTATGGACTATTTAATTGTTTGGTTTAAAAATTTTATCATTGCGTTAGATAGATGATTGAATGATGAATTATGATTGTTTGACAATTGGTTTGAATAACTATTCGACTAACTGGTAAGTGTAGGTTGAAGAGTCGCTGGTCCTCGAGGTTAACCTTAAACGTTTTATGTGTGATTTAGATACAATTATGTGCTTGGTATGCACGAGATGTAACACAGAATTTGGTTAAGTCATGTAAACAGTTAAATGTCTGTTAATTAATTAATTAATAAGGTTATGAGGTTGTGCAAGATGTTTTAATAAAATTTTCAAAATAAGACCTATAAATCCTACAATGCTATTGTTAAACTTTGTGAAATAGAGTTTTTCCCAACATATTATTATATATTACGTTTTAAATCTAATTATATGTGTTTAAAATAAATGGTTTTTCAAGTCTCTACAAATATAGCCTTTTGAAAAAATACCCCACTTCCTGCATGTATGTTTAACTAAATTTTACGAGGTAATTGTCTATTAAATATTAAATTGTGAATTAGTATTATTGTTTATTGTTGATCAGAGTAGCACAACAAAAGCATGATATCAAGTTTCTATTAAATATTCCATGATTAATTGTGTGGTGTGATTGGTCGGTTGGTGTGTTTTGTGATGGTTTAAAAGAAGAGTAACTTCGGTGGCTAATGTGACATTCAAAATTCAGGTTGGCCGTCCTGATTGAGTTTGGGGCGCCACATAGAGATTGAATTATGACATGATATGTGATTACCATTTTGATTTGATAGTTTTCCCGACATTAGGGGGAGAGAAATAATAACTTGTAATGAGTTAGGGAGGAGAGTAATTTGAACCAAAAGTTTAACAAGGATAACTCATTATAAGTTCCAACTAAAAAATTCTCATAAAATAAAATAATAAATCTAGATGGTCATATAGTGAAGGTGGATGCTCTAGAAGAGACCCAATATGTAACGCCCCAAAACCCGACTTAGAAGTTTAGACCAGTTCTCGGAGGTCACATTGATCAACAAAGTGATCAGAAAGCCATTCTCAAACGATTTGTCAAAATCTCATTCAAACGCAGCTCCGTTTAATATTTTAAGATTTAAAACATAAATCTTTAGAATACGTTAAAATATTCAAAAATATAAATCCGCAAAATCATAAATTCATTCCGAGACAAAACTCAAATTATGGAATTCAAAAATTTTAATTTATACCACAATCCTTTTTAGTAAGCACAGTCCAAAACAATTCGAAATTAAAAAGAGAAGACTAATTATTTTGTTTAAAAACGTGACACTTCTGAGACCTCCAACATGCCGAGTCTAGCTTTAGAAAACAAAAGTACCTGAAAAGGGAAAACTAAGGGTGAGTTACATGAGCTCAGTGTGAGATTGAAACGTAACAAACGACAAAGTTACAAAGCAGAATTTCAATTAGCAGTTCACTGGCGAAACGTACTTACAAGGCTATTACAAATTTGGAATGTAAATATGGAACCAACATCCCAACCATACGTATCAAACAAAGCACATCATATCATTGTGAACATATCTTTCCAACAAACATATGTTCATATAAACAAAAGTATATACTGATGCAAAACATATTAAAAACATACCCACCCTACTAACTGAACGCTACTCTGATCGCCATTCACACCCTGAATGAGCTAAAGGTAGCCCAACCAACCATGCACACCACATAGGACCTCAAAAGGCCATCCAACCCTACACACCACATATGTGGAACTAAGCCACATAAATGACAATATGTAGCTGAGCTGACATATGTATCATACAATGCGATAAACCGCTGTACAGATGTAATGCAGTTGAACTGTTGAATCAAATCAAACTTTCTTCACTTCGCAACCAATCCCAAAAACTTTATGCAAATGCATGTATGCAGATAGACTTACAGAAACAACATACAGACAGTCAAACCGAATCAGAGGTGCATACATCCAATTGACCAAGTTCAGAATCAGATATCACGATAGATAATTATTAGGCAACATCGCATTAACAAATCATTAAACTAGTGTAACGGTTTCATAAAACACATGTTTGAGCCAAAACAGAGTCTCAACTACCCTTACTAAGGCCCTGCCAAGGGTTAGAACACACAATAACACAATTAAGTCACAATCGACTCAGAACCAAAATTTGCAAAACAGGGCCACATAGTCGGGTGGAAGTCTCACACGCCCCGTGTGCCCACGAGAAACGACCGTGTGTCTAGAACACACACCAGTGTAAAAATCGACTAAAATCTCCAAATCAGCCACACAGCATGTGACACTAAAATTGGCCCTAAAACCCTAATTCCCAATTGTACATGGCCGTGTGAACCCCCATGTGGGACACACTCCCGTATGGCCACCTGTGTGATCACGAAACCACCCTAAAACAACCTAGAAAACATGAATTTTGACATCAAATGATCCTTTACCTCTAATAGTGCAGAAACACACCCTAACTAGTCAAATTTTACGTAATTTAACAGTAATACAACACTACGATTACGCAATTACTGGAACACACGAAATCACCAAATTTCACAAAATTGAATCAATAATTCATGAATAAATTTAAAGAGTTTTGAAACCCACACATGATTCAATCAAACGCCCAAAAATCAATTAACACACATCGACGACCACAATACGAACTCGAAACTTTTGTTGATGAAAAATGCAAACTAATAAACAACAACCAAATAGGAATAGGATAATGCCCAAACATCGACTTGACGACAAGGAAATCGAACTAGACAAAAATAAAATTAAAAAAATATGAATAATTAATTAGTTTTTAAAAATTTAATAAAAATAACTCCCCAAATACACACATGAGGACTCGAACCCAAAACCCCCAAGGTACACTAACACACCACCAACCACCAGACCAGTAGGCCCATTTTGACATCAAAACGCGAAAATTAACCCAATTGCACGACCTACCCACTGACCCTTACTTCAACCCTCAAATCTTCTAACCCTAAAATCTGAGGTGTTACACAAGACATAACTAATAATTAAAACTCCAAAAGAGATTCAGGTACTTGAAACTGAAGATTAAAATAGTAAAAATAAGAGATCTTGGTAAGTTATGTTAATTTGAGAAAATATTGAACCGATAATAAAAGTGGTTGACAATGGTTTTGCATGCAATATTATTTTTAAATAATGAAAAAAAAGGAGGATCTTGAATAAATCTATTGAGAAATATAGGTATGAAATAAATTGGTCAAAATAGAAAGACGCAACTTAGGTACAATTAAATTTGTAAAGTTTTTGGACCAGTAGTCCAAATATCTAAAGGTATAAAGCCAGTGAGGGTGCAAATGAAGTGGTTTTGCAAAACGGAATAAAATATGAAGTTTTTGCTAAGTCCTAACATTGATTATGAAAAGATATAATATTCTTTTGTGGTGGATGCAATAACCTTTAGATATTTTATTAAACTAACATTTCATAAAAGATTTAACTTGTGTCTAATAGTTGTTGTTACAACCTTTTATGAATAACTATATTGTAAATTTTATATTAAAATCCTTAAAGGATTTAGAGTGCTAGAAGCATATTAAAATAATTGGGAAATTATTCATTTATATGAATTGAAATAATTAAACATATGTGGTAAATATGACTTAGTCAATAGTAGTTGAAAGAAGATTATAAAATAATTCAAAATACCTATTTGTATTTTTATAGAGGGATCATGATTAAAGTTTGTTATGATTATTGTTAAAACTCCTGAAGAGATCAAAATATATTTCTCTCAAATTTTTCCCTCACTCATGACTTTCAAAAGAATGGTGATATAAATGCTTAGCAGATACATTCAAATAGTCATTTGAAAGACTAGTATTCAAGATTGAATACGTCGAATATGAGAAAATATGTGATGTTTTCATGAGGGGGAGTAAATACACGTTGTACTCTTTTTCCCTTAATTGAGGTTTTGACCCATTAGGTTTTCCTGGTAAGGTTTTTAATGAGGCAGCATATGATGCGTATTATAGATATGTGTACTCTTTTTCTTTCACTAGGAATTTTTTTCCCAAGGGGTTTTTATCTTAGTAAAATTTTAAAGAGACATATTATCTACAAATGGACATCTAAGAGGGAGTGTTATGAATATTTTTTTAAGTGGATGTCCGTCCAGATCAAGATAAGTTTTGATAAATTTTAAATTCTAATAGTCATTAGAAGTAGAATTCTATTTCATTTATACTTTCTATGTCTATAAATATAGACTTTAGAGAAGCATTGTAAATTACTTCTATTGATCCATAAAATACGCTCTCTCTTCTCCTATTTTCTTTGTTCTTTACTCTCTATCTTTTATTTTATAACATTCATGTTATTTTCATTTTTTTTCTTAATGAACCTTATTCAAGGACGAAATTAGGGCTTGGCAAGGGTCAGCCCCCTAAAATAATTTTTTTTTTACTTAGGCTTTTTAAAATTTTTAAAATTTTAAATTAGTAAAGTTAAAATTACATTTTAGCTTTCCCTAAAATATAAAAATTTAATTTAATCTTTTAAAAATTATAAAGATTTACGCTACTAAAATAGTAAAATTACATATTTCCTATCGTAAAAATTATAATTTAATTTTGACATCCCTAAACAAATTTTTTGATTTCGACCCTAACCTTAATTCTTCTCATATTTTGCATAATATTCACATGTTGCCCTGCAAGGTAATTTATAATATTATCTAGCCAGATGAAACTTTACTTGCATGTACGCCAAACAAACTTTATCAAGTTTCCCTTTGGGGTAATTTTTGACCTGATATTCCAAAGTATTGTGGGGTCAGTTGCATCTTAGGTATCAATACATAATAAATTCAAACTCAATTTAATTTCGGAATATTTATAGTATAATATTTAAGAATAAGAAAATTTACATGTGTGAATAATAATCATTTTAAAAAGTAAAAAGATAAAAAAAAAATTAATCGGATTGTAGCACAAGAAAATCTGAAGTGGGGATGACCAAATTAAATTTTTGGAAATAAATAGGCAGACTAGAAAGTTTTGATTGGAAGAAGGAAGTAAATTTTGGGTAATGGCAGAGGTCAACAAGCAAAAGCATTTCATTCTAGTACATGGAGCATGCCATGGAGCTTGGTGCTGGTACAAGCTAAAACCACGGCTCGAGTCAGCAGGCCACCGTGTGACGGCCGTCGACATGGTTGCCTCAGGCATCAACATGAAAGCAATCCAGGGTGTTCACTCCATGTACGAATACAGTAAACCATTGTTGGAGATATTGGCCTCACTAGCTTCCGGAGAAAAGGCTATTCTCGTTGGCCATAGCCTGGGAGGCCTGAATTTGGCCCTGGCCATGGACAAGTACCCGGAGAAGATTTCAGCCGCTGTTTTCTTGGCTGCTTTCATGCCGGATACTGCGCACCACCCTTCATTTGTTTTGGAACAGGTACTGCAACCCGGCAATTTCTTTCATAAATTCTTTGTTTTTGCTACCCATGTTTGTATAATTTCAGGATTGCAGGGGTGGTTTAGTTTTTTCTTCACAGCAAACCCACTTTGAGATTTGATTAATCTAAATGTTTTTAGTTATTTAGTTGGCTCGGGTTAATTAAAGAGTTAAACTGGTTGTTATCAATTATTAACTTGTTATGCTTGACTTGAATTTTCTACAAAGTATTGGCAAAGGACACCATCGGAAGCTTGGTTGGACACTGAATTTGCTCCATATGGAAGACCAGAAGATTCCTCGATGTCGATGTTTTTTGGGCCCAAGTTCTTAACATCCAAACTTTATCAGCTATCCCCTGTTGAGGTATCCGTTTTGCAATTTTCCTTCTGCTTGTTGAATACTCCAAATTAATTTTTGTTGTTGTTGTTGAGACCCTTGATTTTCAACAAGTATCGGTTTGTATTAAGTACTTTCATTCATTACTAAAAGGTTTTGTATACTTGTTGTAAAGGACCTGGAGTTGGCAAAGGCTCTGATCAGGCCAGGATCAATGTTTTTAAGCGATTTGTCCAAGGCAGAAAAGTTGTCTAAGGAAAAGTTCGGAAGTGTTCCCCGAGTCTATGTTGTATGCAAAGAAGACAAAGGGATACCAGAGGAATTCCAGCGTTGGATGATCCAGAATTTTGAAGTTAACGATGTGATGGAGATTAAGGATGCAGATCATATGTCAATGTTCTCAAAGCCACATAAACTCTTTAACTCTCTGTCAGAAATAGGACATAAATATGGGTAATGTTTATTAGTGAACAGGGGCGCCTTTGATTTTTTAATCAATAGGCATTGCTTTCATGGAGATATGGTGGGCTATTTATATGGGGAAGTTAGATATTGTTTTTTTATATTTGGATTTTCGTAATCCCTGATTGCTATATCTTTAAATAATTTGAAACAGCCGTCGGTAGTTCCGAAGAAAAAATCTATGTTTTAGCAGCCACCTCGTTTGTATTGTATGTTTCCTTATGGTACCAAAAAAAATATATATGAAATAAATTTATCTTTTGGAATAAAATCATAAAACTTATTTTCTTTGATACGAAGATTTGCTTAAAAATTTAATATGCAATTTTGCCACGGCTGGATACTAAAAATTGTCTCTTCATTGGATATTCGAAAACGACTATTATTAAATTTAAGTATTGATTTTAGAATTTGTATATTTTATTGTAACCGTTTGTCCAACAAGTTATTTAACAATAACAAGAAAGGAAACTTAATTAATTTTAATGATTTTTTTTTTATAGCTAGAATAGTAATTTTCTTTGAGAAAAGTATTTTTGCTTGAGTTTAAAAGCATTTTTTACTTTAAAAGTTTTGTTGAGTATTATTATGACTCCAAAACTCTTTTGATAAAATAATAAGAAACAAAGCCTTTATAAATTAAGCTAGGGAAAGTAACGGAAGTTGAATATTATCCCTGTTTTCTCTTGAAAGTTTAATTTTATTTATTTATCCCAATTTGGAGGAAAAAAAAACAAAAAAAAAAAAAACCGAATGTAAAATAAAAATTAAGCAAGGGAAAGTAAGGGAAGTTAAGTATCCCTCATTTTGAAAGTTCATTTGTTATTTATTTATGCCAACTTGGAGGAAAAGATAAAGAAACGAAAGCAAAATAAATGTTAAGGTGTATAATGTTTTTTTCACCCTCCTGTCTTTTATAAATTCTTTTATGAAATGTTATAATTGTAAAAATTCACTATAATTAAACATTTCCATTCTTTTCCACCGTCTATCCTAACAAAAATTATTAAAATTATTAAATTTTTTCTTTATTAATTTTAACTCTTCAAACAAGATAATAAGTAATTATTTACTTTATTTAGTTTTTCGCTCTTTTATTTTATTTTCCTTTCATTTCTTTTTCTTGATTACTTTTAATCCAAACATAGGGGAAAGTAAAGTAAGGGATACTCAATTTTCTTACTTTCCATAACCTAAATTATTAACTTTATCCAAACAAGTAAAAGGGTGATTCTTTCCCTTACTTTCCTTTCTTATCCCCTCCCTACCTCCAATCCAAACATAAAGTAAGTTTTATATTTAAATTATTTTAAATTACAAAATTTAATATAAAATTAAAATAGACTTTACTTTAATTCAAAATTATGATAACCAATAATCAAATTTTAGCTAAAATATTATAATAAATTCGAACATTAACCTAAAATATAAATATCAACAATATGGTAGCATACCATCTAATAAGATAATGACCCACTATTTGTATTCACTTTTTCTTTTCTTTTTTTTTTTAATTATATATAATTAAAAAAACTTTTTTCTTTTTTCTCCAAGTCGTTTGCTTATATTTTGTTTTGCCTATTGGCGGTGCTAGGCTTTGAGCTGGCTATTGCCTGCTTTTTTCTCCCTCCCACCAACCTTTTATTTCTTTCTTCTTCTCATTCACTCTACATATTTTCTCTCTTTTCAATTTGCAGATCTATTTTGTGGGTATCTTTTGTAACATCCTGAAATAAGGCCTAGTCGGAATAGTAGTTTCAGGACCACAAATCCGACATCAAAATATTTATTTTATGATTATTATGAGGTCTAGAATATGAGAATATGCATGTGTTAAAGTTTCATGAAGAAATTCTTTGAGTATGGTATCCAATTGGAAAATAAGGACCAAATTGAATAAATTTCAAAACTTGGATTCTTGAAGTAATTTGTATGAAATTGCTTTATATTATAAATTAAAAGGTCTTGGAGAGAAATTTGCCCAATTTCTAAGTTTTTGGACAAAAATGGGCATGTATGAATGAAAACTTAAAGAAAGAGCTTAAGGGCATTTTGGTCATTTGGCAATTTAATTAAATTAAATGGAAAAAAGAAGAAAAAAATCAGCCATTCTTTTTCCTAGTCTAGCCGAAACTCTCAAGTCTCCATAGCTAGGGTTTTCAACATTTTCAAGCTCAATAGTAAGTGCTCCCAAGCCCCGTTTTTAATTTTCTTCGTGTTTTTAAAATCCCGATAGCTTACTCTCTCTATTTCTACCCATATTTCATGCTAGGGTTCATGTTTAGAAATTTACCCATGCATGATTTACTTGTATTTTGATGGTTTATGGAGGAATATGAAAGTTGGATGTGTGTTAAACATCTTTTCCTAGGTGATTTTCATGAAAAACCCCTAAAAGGACCTTTTTGCAAAAAGGTGTAAAATGTGTGGTAGAAATGAGAAATAATAGAAAAATGTGGGCTTTCATAAGGGGAAAAACATTTGGCTAGGCTTAGGTAAGGCATAAATTGCATGCATTTCATTATACGAGCCTAAGGACTAAATCGTAAAAATGTGAAAGGTTAGGGGCAAAATGGTCATTTGGACTGAGGATGAAATTTAGACTTGAAAATTATAATGTGAGTTATTAATGATTTATTTTTATTGTTATAGACCCCGAAGAACAAAATCTGAAGGTCAAACGAGGAAAACAAAAGGTTTAAGAATAACCAAAATACGATACCGAGACGAGTACCAAGTATGTTCGGATAACTTAAAGTAACTCATAATATGCCTAATTGCATGATTTATAAATGTATGATAATTGCATTTGACTATGGCATGAAAATACATGAAATGTATCTTTAATAATGACATGTTAATAAATGTCCCGGTTGAGGTTAAAAAGGAAGTTCAGTGGATAAGCCATGATTTACATGTTAACTGAGATCTTGCATGTGTTGCTGAAGGATTTAGCCTGGACAGGTAATCTGTTAATCTCAAATATAAAAAGGATCTAGCCCAGACGGGTGTTCCTTGAGTGATCTAGCCTCCCAAAGAATATGTGTGTATTGTGGATTTTGCCCGGACGGGTAATCCAATTAGGGTCTGAATTTAGCCTGGACTGGTAATTCAAATCCGAGCTCATTAAGGGTGTTTGTCACTATAAGGGATTTAGCCTGGACTGGTAATCCCGACATCACCTTATGAGTCTACGACACGAGAAATTTAGCCTGGATTGGTAATCCCGCCGTAAAATGTGAGGTTCGCGGGAGTGCATACCTGAAATGATCATTCTTATGAGTTGACGGTAAATGGATAATCCATCAGGATTTTCTAGAAACTCAACGGGATTAATATGATGTATATAAATGAAATGATGAATGATGAGCTCATCTAAGACAAATTACATGGTGCATTATTATTGTGGCTAACTTGTTGATTGAGTGCATGTGATAGGGAAACCATTTCATTCTTATTGGTCTAATTGCTTAATATGGTTGTATGCTAATTACTCGGTAAGTTTACTTTCCAATTATTCGGGCTTACTAAGCATGTAAATTCTTACCCCTCTATTTTCCCTGTCTTACAAAGCTCGAGGACTCGTAAAGATTGGAAGATGGTTGGAGAGTCAACACACTATCAACTAGTCCAGCTTTGGTATATAGATACTTTTATTTTGTCCAATGGCATGTATAGGGCTTTTGATTTATTTTGTTATATGTGTCATTTGATTTTCCAAAATGAAGGCATGTAAAGATATACCTAACTTTTTGTATTTGGCCATAGGAAATGACTTATTTTGAAGTAGGCTATGACCTACAAATTTATGTATGCTTATGTTTGCATGGGATGGCTTGACCATAATTGACAATGAGTTATAATAATGAGCCAATTTTAAAAGTGTTAACGAGACATGGAAATCCTTAAAACTAAGGAAATAACCTAGCATGTGTTAAACCGATGATACGAGGTTTACATGCAATGAGGTTTATTAAGGTTATTTGTAAGTGTACAATCATGTCTTGCTTTGTATTTTGGTAACCTTTAAGTATAAGTGATGTAGAGGGTGACCAAAGGCTTGGAAAATAGCCTAATAAGGTCTACACGGGTAGACACACGGGCGTGTGTCTAGGCCGTGTGTGACACACGGATCGCCCCTATGGGCGTGTCGTATGGCCGTGTGTCACCTGCACTTAAAATTTTAAGTCAGTTTCGAGCATGGGCTAGACACACGGGCATGTGTCTTGGCCGTTACCCCTAAATGCATGTTGACGTCATAAACAGAGTGTTCGAGTTTTTGGACACGGGCGTGTCTAGGCTGTGTGAAGGACACGGGCGTGTGCTCGGCCGTGTGAAAACCCCGATAGGTTCAAAATGAAAAATAATTTTCATAAATTTAACACGGGTAGGGGACACGGGCTTGTGCATTGCCTCCACACGGGCATGTGAGGCTTTACCTAAGAAAATTTTTATGAACTTTCGTAAGTTCTCGGTTTAGTCCCGGATCATTCTCAATGTATGTTTAGGGCCTCGTAGGCCTATAATAGGGACATTATGATGCAATTTGATCTATTTTATATTGGAATGAAATTTTATAACCCGTATTTCCTGAAAATGTTCAAGTTCATATCTGGTGACGCCTCGTATCCGGTCCCGATCTCGGGTATGGGTAAGGGGTGTTACATCTTTGTTGTCTTCACAAGTTGTGATGGACAGATGACAACGCCTGTCATTCACTAAAACTCCACCGACCACTATTAGTTTTTCTTCATCAACTTCTTAATATGTTTACGTTTTGAGAGTATTTTAGAATAATAAATGATTTCACGAGTCGATTTGGACCCGTGTTGTCTTAAGTTTTATATGTTTTCTATTTGGCTTTCCATTGTTTAATAAGTTTTTAGTTTTAGAAGTTTTTGTCTCCTCTTGTAGCACATTTTTTAGTCTTGCTTATGCATTTAACCTTAGTTTTACAAGTGATTTTAGGGATGGTTTTGTTGCCGTCCTCTCTAGTTTGGTGAATGCTCAACTCTTTTATCGATTTTTACTCGCCGCTTTAGACCATCTGAGGTTGATGCTTACAATCACTCTAGATATGTCGTGCTTGAGTTGTGACAAATTCAATTGTCAATGTGTCATAATGTTCTATTGATGCTGAGGCTAAAGCCTTTGTCGTATTGATGGATCTTGTCCTTCACCATCTACGACGAGTGTTTGTTATTTTTTTCCCTGAATTGTATGGTTTCATTCATTGAATGAATTAATGAATTTACTTTTCAAAATATTATGTATAATTAAAATATCATGGGAATTAATAAAGTAAAATCAAAAGATAAGAGTAACATTTTTTTTGGCAGAATAACATATTTGGCCCTCAAACTTAAAAAAAAATCATTATAGTCATTTATTGAATTTTCATCTTTTTTAGCCTATAAACTTGCATCTTTTGTAAAATCACCCTAAAATGAATAAAAAATTTAACACTCTTTAACTTTGTTGATGTTGCATACACGTAGATTGCCACATGGATGACATGCCAATAGTAACAACCTATTTCCCAGTGGTGTCAGAAATAGTGGTTTCGGGACCACAATTCTGATGTGTCAATTTGTAAATATTAACTATTTAATATTTATGAGGTCTTAAGTGTCGTACTAAATTTGCTTTAGAAATTTTGACGTTAAATAAGTTAATTAAAGAAAATGGGCAAATTAGTAAAAGATGCAAAACTTGATTATTATTGAATTTTATTGACTTAATAGTTTAAATTACTAGATATGTGAGGGCTCAAATGCTATTTAAACCATAGTGATTTAAGTGGACAGTTCTAGGCTAGACAATAATTAAAATGCATGTTTTTTAAAGGGCAAAATTGTAATTAGTTAAATTGAACGTAAACTAAAAAAATAAGGGTCATCTTCTTTAGTAGAATTTTGCATCGAAAAACCAAGTAAAAAACTCCATTAGAGGAGCTT
This sequence comes from Gossypium longicalyx, assembly GCA_025698465.1. Taxonomy (NCBI): domain Eukaryota; kingdom Viridiplantae; phylum Streptophyta; class Magnoliopsida; order Malvales; family Malvaceae; genus Gossypium; species Gossypium longicalyx. The sequence continues at coordinate 26,265,006 of CM047005.1, read as the reverse complement.
AGGTTTCGGCAAAGAAGCTTGTGCATGGAAGTGTTTCTTTGCTCTTTTTCTATGGGAATTCTATTTTTATGATAATTGAGTTGATGTCTAGTTAGATTAAGGGTTAAACTATGAAAATGTCAAAGGTTATAAAGTTTGCCATTGATATTCTTGGAGTTATATTGATGTTATTTTTGAGCTTGAAGTTTGATGTTGGTTTTTATCAAATTAGTAAGTGAATTTTTAGATAGCTTGAATGTTATAGGGTTAAATTGAAAATAAATTAAAGGCATGTTGCTATTGAAAATTTCAACATGTGTGAACTATTTTAGGGTGTAAATGAATTTGGCACTTGGGTATAAGGATTAATTTGAGAAATAGGCGCATTTTGATATTAGGGATCAAATTGAATAAAGTGTAAATAGTTGCAGCAAATGTACAAAGTTGTAAATAAAGAATTATATGAAATTGAGATTAATAATTGAAATAAATCATATTATAGATCAAGAAGAAGTTGATAACTAAGGAAAAGGGAAGGTTGCGGAATAGTCCTTGGACTTTTTTCATTACTGTAGTTTAGCCTTGGTAAGTTCATTTGGGTTTGTTATAAATAGATAAATTAAAATGTATGTTGAATAAAAGTAGTTGTTGAATATTTTGATTAAATGCTTAATGAGTTTTTAGTATAAAATTGAGAACATAATTGTTTGGAACATGTTTGATGATAATGTGATTTGAGCTGGATGAACATAGGATAGAGTACGATTCGCATGCCAATAGTTATAGAGTGCACTGTACAGGATTGAGATGTGATGGGATTTGATACTTGATTTATGTTTACGCACTGAATATATTGAGGTTCAGCATATGTTGCGAACTATCGAGTTATATTACAGTTATTCTATAGTTTTACCAGGGGCGGATGTAAAGCCTTCGGGCTTGGCACTTGGTGCCCAGGCGTGTTTTCTGAGGGATGATAGTCTTCGGGCTAGGCACTTGGTGCCAAGGCGTGTTGTCAATTGGATTGGCTCATTAGAGCGTTTGGCATGTTTCAGATGGACAATTGTGTACTCATATCTGTATATCGTTCATCAGGCAATATTTCCAGTGTTAAATGTATTGTTCATGAATTCTTGTTGGCATTATAGATTTAGGTTGACTGATCTAGTATAATTATACTCAAATGTATTTTGTACCTATTAGTGTATAACTCACCTGTTACAAATTGTAGTTGATAGGAAACACTGAATATTAATCTTGTTATTTTAGTTTACATGTTATTTTGGTAAGCTTTATTGTTTTGAATTGATGAACTTACTAAGCTATATAAAAGCTTACTTGTGTTATTTGTCTATTTCTTTGTAGATAACATCTCATGGAAATTGGGCGATCGGATCAAGCTAAAGTAGTCACACTATCTGGATATCTTTTGGTAGTTTTGAATATTAACTTTTAGTTATATAGAATGCAATAGGTGTTTTGTAAATGCTTTTATTTTTAGTTATTTGGGGTAGTTTTGTAACACCCCTGACCAGTTTCCGTCACCAGAACAGGGTTACTGAGCATTACCGTAAAAATATAACTTTAAATTATACATTTCAAACCTCAGCGTAAACATGATATAAATCATACAAACACATGCATATCGTCCCTTATTCGAGCCTTTGAGGCCTTAGAAACACTTTAGAAACGATTCGAGACTAAATTAGAAACACTTGGAACATGTAAGAAAAATTTGAAAAAATTAAACTGTAAGGGTCACACGGTCGTGGGGCTAGGCCATGTGGCTCACACGGCTGAGACATACTGAGACACACGGTCATGTCTCAGGCCATGTAGCATTCGAAATAGGGACACACAGCCGTGTCTGTACCCGTGTAACTCCCTGAGTTGGGTCACACGGCTAAGATACACGCCCGTGTGCTAGGCTGTGTGCTAGGCCATGTAACTGCCTGACTTTCAACCCTTGAAACCTACTGGGGACATGTGGCCACGTCCCATGGTCATGTGTCACACACGGCTAAGACACACACCCGTGTCTTAGGCCGTGTGGACATGAAATTAGCCAAAGTCAAGCCATTTCCATCACCCATTTCAATCATATACCTATAAGCATTTTGTACCCAAACTCAAGGCATCAAAACATACCAATTCATGCATCAAACAACCAATTCAATGAACCATAAATCCATCCAACCAATATGCCAGCAAGGCACCTTAAATGCATTCAACCATATCTTACCTAAACCTGGAAACATTACCACATTTCATACATACACATCAAGATCAATACCATTTCAAAACTTACCCTATTTTGACCACATCAAAACTATTCCAACATATACCATATTGGCCATTAAATCATGCATTAAAACTTAGCCATATTAACACCTACCATCAAGGCATCAAAATTACCATAAGTGTACCAACCAAAATAACATATACATGCCAAACTTATCAACTAACATCAAACACAAGTCCACCTATACTTGCCATTATAACCTTGCCTAAAACATCAAAAACTATCGATATATTTGTTAGATAGTGTGATAGATCTTCGACGAGCTTCTAAATCAATCAAGCTTCCGATTATTTATAAAACATGGAGAAGAAAACTATGTAAGCATATAATGCTTAGTAAGTTCGTAAAACATGAACATAATTTACCATTTCAATATATAACTTTAAAACTAAACATGATACAATCTAACCATAAGCTTGGTAGAAGCCTAAGCATCATCAACAACACATGTTAGTGCATCAACTCATAATTCACTTGAATTAACATGAAACAAGTAATCATACATGAACAATACCAATTGAAATCGTCAGTTTCATAAACATAGACATACTTTCATAGAACATATCTTGTTCTTTTCTTTTCATAGATTCATGACATAAGTCATTTAAGTACTTACTGTTCCTTTCCTTTTCATACCCATTGAACCATTTAAAATAACATCGGATATATGAGAAAGCTCACACAAAGTGTGCTAAATATATAACATTTCCTTTTCCTTTACATCGTTGCTCACTCAAGCCGTGAAATGGGTCTGCTCACACAAGCTGACGGTCATAATGTAAGCTACGCAATACTGCTCACACAAGCTGTTGATCTCTACAACAAATGTCAGACCTCAGCCATCGGTAGGACATTCAGGACCAATACCCAAAACATGGTAACCCTAATGACATGTCATTTGTATCCTATATATTCCTAAGGTTCAAACGGGGCTCGATAATCATCGTAACATCATTGGATTTCAACCATTTATTTACATGATATATAGCACAATGACATATGAATCAAAATAACATGAAATTTTTATTTAAACTTATGAACTTACCTCGACAAACAAAACGCAAAAAGCATAGTCGATCAATCCGAGGCTTTAGCTTTTCCTCAATCTAGTTCCATATGAAGTTTATCTTGATCTAAATAGGGAAATTCAATCCATTTAATACTTATACTATTCAATTCAATCCAAAATTCATATTTTTTGCAAAATTACAATTTTGCCCCTATTATTTTAACTTCTTTACAATTTAGTCCTTAAGCTCGTAAAATGAAATTTAAGCAATTTCATCCACATTTCATGCTAGTCAAATTCATTAAGGACATCTAAAAACACATACAAACCATCATTTCACAATTTCACCATGTACTTTTATCATTTTTACAAATAAGTCCTTAAATAAGATTTTCATCAAAAATCACTTTACAAAATTTGTTTATTAAACAACAAAGATTCATATTTTCCATTAAAATTCAAAAAAATGAAAGAAAATTCATGGAAAAACTCTAGACCTTTAACAATTTTTCAAATTAGTCCCTAGGCTAGCTAGATTAAGCTACAACGATCTCGAAAACATAAAAATCATTAAAAACGAGACAAAATAACAATTACATGCAAGTGATACTCTTAGCCAAATATTCAAGCTCCTTCAATGGAGATTTATTAACCTAATTTCGTCAGGGATGAACTAAAATGATGATAACTTTTATTTTTATTTATTTGATTGATGTTCATTTTACAATTTACAAAATTAACCTTGGTTATAAAACTTAAAACCACTTAATATTATGTCCATCTTTGTACACTAATAATAATGGTCTAATTATCATAAAAATCCCCTTACTTTAGAATTTCATAGCTAATTGATACCTTTAATTTATAGAACTCTACTTTTGTACCTTTTTCGATTTAGTCCTTTTCACTTAATTAAGCATGCAAACGTCAAAATTTCTTAACAAAATTTTTATACGACTCTACTAACACACCGTAGACATTATAATAATAATAAAATAATAATTTACTTGTTAAAATTGTGGTCCCAAAACCACTATTTTAGTTTCACTAAGAACAGGCTATTACAACTTTTCATACTTGAATGAATTTGTCTTGGATATATTTTGGTTATGTGTAAATATGCCTTTCATGTTTGGCTTGTTTTGGTTCATAAACAAGCGCTTTAATGTTTTGGCTATATGCTACTATTGAAGGTCATATTATGTTAAAAGTAATCTTAAATGGTGTGTGTGAATGGGAAAACTTGATATATGTTCTTGATGAGAGATTATGAGTTTTGTATGCAATTTGATTGAAAATTTAATTATGGTGTCAATGAGGACACATTGGTTAGGCACTTAAGATGGATGTTTTGATATGTTTTAAACTTGTTTAATTGTGTTTTGAGTAGGCTTAAATGATGAAAATTGGATTGCTTGTTGTCTAAGTAGTTAAAATTTGGTAAACTTAAATTTGAAGGCACATTTAGAATCACACGAGCTGGGACACGAGTGTCACACGACCGTGTGCTACACATGACCACCCTACACATCCGTGTGTCATTTTTATTTAAGGTGCAAGTTTTACACGACTTGCAACATGGCCGTATGTCTCAAGTTAGTATGTAACACGGTTTGGAAAACGGGCTAGAACACAGCCTGCAACACGGTAGTGTGTCTATAATTCGAATATACTTAAGGTTCGGCACACATCTTACAACGTGACTGTGTGACCCTATTTCGAATATTCACATAGCCAGACAAATGGGCTAGGACACGATCGTATGTCCATACTTCTAGTACTCACGCAATATGGGTTGTGCCACATAGCCTGGCCAAACGGTCATATGACCCCTATTTTTCAATTTTTCCCAGATTTTCTGTTTTGATTCAAAATGACCCTTGATGGTTTTCAAGTTATTCTAAGGGCACCGTAGGCTCGATTTAAGGTCCATATATATATTTTCTACTTGATTTAAATGAATTATTGAATGATATTAAATAATTTTTATAATTGTATCTATTTAAGTTTAAATGTTTTGGATTACTCTGTAATACTCTGAAACTTTAATCGACAACGAGTTACATTTAGTGGTATCATAACTACAGTTTAGTCAGTTCTCAAGCTGAATGTAGTTTGTTTGAGGTCTAGTAAACCTATGATAGTGTGATATTATTGATCTGATCTAACCCTTGATTTTCTTATAGATTTTAAAGATGTCGGCAAAATATGATTGTGTTGACATTGATGAAGTGAATAGTAATACCCCAACTAATGAACAAGAAACAAGTCATAGCTTATTGTTTCCATAGATGTCTTAATATAAGGTTAAAAATGTTTTCTTCAATTTAATGGGTCAATAGTTACGGAATTTATGCAAACCAACCTAGTGGCTCAATAACCTACACACTCCTGTGATACCTCCACCACCTCAAGCAACTGAGATGAGTCGACAGGTTCCTATCATAAAGTTAGAGAATATGGTGCTGAAAGGTTTTGTGGTAGAGCAGAGGATGATCCAGCTATGGTCATTATGAATTTCTGGTCATTATGACATACCAAAAACTGCATTCTTAACTTGATATGGTTATTATGAATTTCTGGTGATGCCTTTCGAATTAACTAATGCTCTTTTTGCATTTATAGATTTGATGAATCAGGTTTTTCAGCCTCATTTGGATAGATTTGTGGTTGTATTTATTGATGACATACTAATCTATTCTAGAACAAAATCCGAAAATGCTCAACACTTAAGAAATGTGTTATAGATTTTACGTGAAAAATAGTTGTTTGTAAAATTTAGTAAATGTGAGTTTTGGCTTCGCGAGGTTAGATTTCTCAATCACGTAATTTCTTCATATGGAATTCGTGTTGACCCAAGTAAAATTTCCACCATTTTCAACTTAAAAGCTCCGAAAAATGTTTCAGAAATATGAAGTTTTCTGGGCTTAACATGTTATTATCGCCATTTTGTTAAGAACTTTTCTATTTTTGTTTCACTGATGACCAAGTTATTGTATAAAAATGTTGAGTTCGTTTGGTAAGATAAATGCCAAAAGAGTTTTGATCAGTTGAAAAGTATGTTGACAAAAGCTCTACTACTAATTCGACTTGAATCCAAAAAATAATATATGTTGTTTATAGTGATGCGTCACTCAACAGATTGGGTTGTGTGTTGATGCAAGCCAAAAAAGTAATAGCTTAAACATTGTTTCTTCAGTGAATTCAAGAGTTGCAAAATGATGAATGTGGATGGTTATTTTTAGCAGAATTGAAAGTTAAACGTTGTTTCTTCAGTGAATTCGAGAGTTGTAAAATGATGACTCAAAGTTGATAGTTAAACGAGATCAAGTTCAGAGTGATTCATCTACAGAATTTAGTGTTGATGCTGATTGTATACTATACTTTCGCAAGAGTATGTGTGTTCCGAATAATTGGGAACTGAAATAAGACATTTGTCTGAAGCAAACAGTAGTACGTATTCTATTCATTCTAGTAGCACGAATGTTTTATGATTTGAAACAAATGTATTGGTGGCCGGGTATGAAATGTAAAATTTCTAAGTTTGTAACTAAATGCCTAGTTTGTTAGCAAGTAAAAGCTAAGCATCAGGTACCATCTAGATTATTACAGTCTGTCATGATCTCAGAATGGAAGTGAGAGCAAGTCACGATGGATTTTGTATTTGTATTGCCTGTATCACTAAGAAAGAAAGATAAAATTTGGGTTATTGTCAACAGATTGACGAAATCGATCATTTTATTTTGGTCAGAACAGATTATTCGCTAGAAAAGTTAGCCGAGTTGTTTGTGTTTAAAATCGTCAAGTTACACAGAGTGTCGATATCTATTATTTCAGATCGAGACTCGAGATTCACATCTAGATTTTAGGGTAAACTTCATGAAACTCTAGCCAGTAAATTAAATTTTAGCACAACATTTCATTCACAGAAAGACAAGCAGTTCGAGCAAGTAAATACAGATTTTGAAAGACATGTTACAATGTTGCATTCTCGAGTTTGAAGGTAGTTGGAAGAAATATATGCCATTAGTTGAATTTGCTTATAGTAATAGCTACCAATCCAGTATCAAAATGACACCATTTGAAGCTTTATATGGTAGAAAATGTAAAACACCATTGTACTGGTCTGGATTAAGCGAATCTAAGTTAGTTGGAACTGATTTGATTCGTGAAAGAGATGATAAAGTTTGAGTTGTTCATGATTGCCTGAAAGTCGTACCAGATCGTTAGAAGTCGTACCCAGATTTGAAAAGAAAGGATATAGAATTTTCTATTGGTGATCGAGTGTTTTTGAAAGGTTTATTGTGGAACAAAGTGTTTCGGTTCAGTAGAAAAGGGAAATTGATTGCATGGTTTATCAGACTATATGAGATTATTGAAAGAATCGGTCTTGTAGCTTGTAGATTAGCTTTGCCTCCTGAACTTGAAAAGATTCACAAATTTTTTCGAGTTTCGATGCTGAGGCATTATAGATTAGGTCCTTTGCATGTTATTACTTCCAATGAAGTTAAGTTATAGTTGGATTTATCATATTCTGAAGAACTGATAAAAATTTTGACTCGTAAAGTAAAAGAACTTCGGAATAAACGAGTACCATTAGTAAAAGTTCTGTGGCATTGACATGGTATCGAGAAATCTACTTGGGAGACTAAGGAGTCAATGAGAATTCAATACTTAAACCTATTCACTGGTAAGAATTTCGAGGATGAAATTTCCTAAGGGGGAGAGTTGTAACAACCCGTTTCCCAGTGGTGCAGGAAACAATGATTTCAGGACCACAATTCCAAACGTTTTAGTTTTTAGTTAACATTTACGATGTCTTAAGTGTCATATTAAATTTTGCTTTAGAAATTTTAACATGAAATAATTTAATTAAAGAAAATAGGCTAATTCGTAAAAGATGCAAAACTTGATTATTGTTGAATTTTATTAACTTAATAGTTTAAATTACTAAATGTATAAGGACCCAAATGGTATTTAGACCATAGTGATTTAAGTGGACGATTTTAGGCTAGACAATAATTAAAATGCATGTTTTGTTAAAGGGAAAGATTGTAATTAGTTAAATTCAACTTAAACTAAAAAAATAAGGGTCATCTTCTTTAATAGTAATTTCCATCGAAAAACCAAGTGAAAACCTCCATTGGAAGAGCTTAGGTTTTGACAAAACAACTCTTTTTCTATGGAACTTGTATTTTTATGATCATTGAGTTGATGTCTAGTCAGATTAGGGGTTAAATTGTGAAAATGTCAAAGGTTATAAAGTTGGCCATTGATATTCTTGGAGTTATATTGATGTTATTTTTTAGCTTAAAGTTTGATGTTGGTCTTGATTTAATTAGTAAGTGAATTTTTGGTTAGCTCGAATGTTATGGGGTTAAATTGAAAATAAATTAAAAGAGCCATGTTGCTATTGAAAATTTCAACATGTGTGGACTATTTTAGGGTGTAAATGAATTCGACACATGGGTATAAGGATTAATTTGAGAAATATGTTTGTTTTCATATTAGGGATCAAGTTGAATAAAGTGTAAATAGTTGGGGAAAATGTACAAAATTGTAAATAAAGAATTATTTGAAATTGAGATTAATAATTGAAATAAATCGCATTATAAATCAAGAACAAGTTGATAATCAAGAAAAATGGAAGGTTGCGGAATAGTCCTTGGACTTTTTTCATTACTGCGGTTTAGCCCTGGTAAGTTCATTTGGGTTTGTTTTAAATATATGAATTAAAATGTATGTTGAATAAAAGTAGTTTATAAATATTTTGATTGAATGCTTGATGAGTTTTTATTATAAAATTGAGAACATAATTATTTGGAACATGTTTAATGATAATGTTGTATGAACCATATTTTGCCCGAGCTGTATTTTAAAATAATTGAATAAACCAAATTAAAATAAAAGTCTTTTTTTAAATAATCCATTTACAGTTACAAGGCCAAACAAACCAAAACCCAAATTAGTACCTAAAATACTACCCCATAGCCCGTTACAGTGACCCAATACACCACAACCCAAATACAATTGTGGCCCAAATTTTAGCAGGCCCAGCAAGCCCCAAACACACGGACCCCAAATCAGAAGCTAGGGTTTCCAGCAAACCCTAGCGCCGCAAGCACCCATCGTCAAGCTCTTGCGCCGCAACCCAACGCCCAGTCAATGCCCGATTGGCGCCATAATCCTTGGGAGTACCTGCAAAAAAGGGAAAGAAGAATGACAGAGCACGGCAGAAATAGCAAGAAATTGAAAGAAAAATACTTACCTAATCTGTAACTCTAAAAACAGTAGTTATAAAAAGCCCCTTTGTAACCTATAAACGATACGCATACAGGGAGAAATAAAAAAGCAAATACAAACAGTTTTTTCCAAAGAGGTGAATATTCTATTTTATTTTTTATTTTTCGTGTTCAAAGCATATATACATACACAAACAGTTTGATAAATAGCTTTAAAACGCGAAAAAGGGTTTTACTTTTCATTTTTGCGTCAAAAAATCGAGGTTTCTAACCCCCGAAGGTCGCGTACGATGGCGTAAAGGACGACGTGTGGGCGCGTAAGGCGCGTGAACCGCCTGATGACGGAGGCTTGGCCAGAGGTCCGAGGGCCCCTTTTCCTTCCTCTTTTAGAGGATTTTTAATTTTTTTTTTAAAACACGGATAGAAATGAAATTTTAAAGTTTTTTTTTTTGTATTTATAAGCTTCCCAAACGACGTCGTTTTGGGGTGATCGTTTAGTGACCAAAATAACGTCGTTTCAAGGCCTCAAGATCCGCGTGTTGACCCGTAACCCGGGGAGGATCCACGTGTTTTTGATATTTGGGAAAATGTCCCAATTCGTCCTTCCTTTTTTTTTCATTTTTGTAATTAAATTCAATTTATTTTTAATTTGGCCCAGATCTTTGTCTTTCAATTCAATTTAATCTTTAGGGCCATTTTGGGGTAGATACGAAACAAAGTCGTTCCTTGGGAATAGGGTATTTTGCCCAATAAGTCCCTCACCTTTTGCGCCCGTTTCATTTAAATCCCAGATTCAGTTTTATTTTTCTAATATCGCCCCTGTAATTTTATAAAATTTTAAATTTAATCCTATGTGTTTTTTTATTAATTTTATATTTTATATTATTTGTTTTATTCTAAACCTATATATTTTATTATACAATTATTTTCACCTGTATTAATCCTTATATATATATAATATATATATATATATATATTAGTTTTATTATTATATTATTTAGTAAATGCTATTTTGAAATTATTATTAAGTATTATATTTTTAAATTTGTATTATTTATTATATTATTATTATATTGTGTATATATTTCATCTTCTATTTTTTTAAAAATTATTTATTACATATTCTTATATATTTTGTATCTATTATAAATTGTTTTAAAATTATGTATATTATATCATATATTAAATGGATTTAAAGATTTTATATATATATTTTTGTGCATATAATCTTTTTTTTTTTTAAAAATATTATCTATTATATATTTTTATTCTCATAAAAATCTTAATGTTTTATATTATTTATTTAAAATATTTAACATGTATAATATTTTTAATTGTTTTAATAATAAAATTTTTATATATATATTTAAAATATTTTCCTATGTATATTAAATTGTTATATATTATTATATTCTTTTCTTTTAAATTTTTTTACATATATTACTCATTTAAATATGTTAATTATTATATACATATATGTTTTTTTAAATATTATTATTATTATTTTTACCTTTTTATCAATATTGATTTGGTATTTTAATTATTCGTATTTGTTTTTAAGTGTTATTTTGTCACTTTTTATTATTATAAATTTTGATTTCCACTTCTATTTTTATATTCTTTAATTTATTATGAATTGTTTTGTATTTCTATTTACTAACATTGTATATAGGTTTATCTTTTAGCATAATCATCTTATAATGTGTATATTTCATTATTTTAGGTTATTTCTTATTTGCCTATATTATTATGAATTGTAATATGTTGTAATTTATTACCTTTGGTATATTTGTCTTGTGATATGTATTAACGACATTCTTCTGCATGAGTCAACGTTTTAAATAAAGAAATTCATTTTTATTAAATTACTCAAAAGCTTTCCAAAATATAAAGGCAATACTTAATGTTTGGAAGCTTCGAGAAAAATAGTGCCCTAACTTACTGGGTTGCGATTTTTCTCATCGAATTCAAACATTCAAGTACCCTTCTAAACGTTTTGAGTTTTTAAAATATAAACAACTATTCTCGAGATTTCAAAGCGTTGTGTCCTAACTCACTGGATATGACGTTTTGTTGTTTCGAAATAGAAATTTCCAAAAGACAAGCTTAGCTTCAAAAGTTTTAAAATATTGCTTCTTAACTTACTGGATGTGATATTTTGACTTGTTTGAAATAAGGAGCCTAAATATTTTCAATCAAAACATTCTAAATAAAAGAGGATTGTATCTTAAAACTTTCAAATTTTCGACCTTAAAGACACCTGATAATCAATTAGGTACCAATTTTTGGGCGTTACGAGGGTGCTAATCCTTCCTCGTTCGTCACCGACTCCCGAACCTTTCTTGATTTCGTAGACCAAAACTAATGATTTTAAACAAAATTATTTATTGTGATCCAATCACACCTAAAAAGGTTGGTGGCAACTCCCATTTTCGTTTTTCTTAAAGTCGATTTCCATTTTCCAAAACTCAATTTAAAATTGGTTTCGACAAATGTGATTTAAGCCGGATGAATGTAGGATAGAGTACGATTGGCATGCCAATAGTTATAGAGTGCACCATATAGGATTGAGATGTGATGGGATTTGATACTTGATTTATGTTTACGCACTGAATATATCGAGGTTCAACATTTGTTGCAAACTATCGAGTTATATTACAGTGATTTTGGCGTGTTACCAGGGGCGAATGTAAAGCCTTCGGGCTTGGCACTTGGTGCCTAGGCATGTTTTCTGAAGGATGATAGCCTTCGGGCTAGGCACTTGGTGCCAAGGCATTTTTTCTGTTGGATTGGCTCATTAGAGCGTTTAGCTTGTTTTAGATGGATAACTGTGTACTCGTTTTCGTATATCGTTCATCGGGCAATATTTCTCGTGTTAAATGTATTGTTTATGAATTTTTGTTGGCATTATAGCTTAAGGTTGAATGATCTAGTATGATTATACTAAAACGTATTTTGTACCTGTTAGTGTATAACTCACCTATTACAAATTGTGGTTGACAAGAAACACTGAATACTAATCTTGTTATTTAAGTTTACATGTTTTTTTGTTAAGCTTTATTGTTTTGAATCGATGTACTTACCAAGCTATATGAAATTTTACTTATGTTATTTGTTTATTTCTTTGTAGATAACATTTCATGGAAATTGGGCAATCGGATCAAGCTAAAGAAGTCACACTATCCAAATATCTTTTAGTAGTTTTGAATATTAACTTTCGACTATATGGCATGTAATAAGTGTTTTGTAAATGCTTTGATTTTTAGTTATTCGGGTTAGTTTTCATACTTGAATGAATTTGTATGGGATATATTTTGGTTATGTGTAAATATGCGTTTCATGTTTGGCTTGTTTTGGTTCATAACCAAGTGCTTCAATCTTTTGGTTATATGCTACTATTGAAGATCATATTATGTTAGAAGTAATCTTGAATGGTGTGTGTGAATGAGAAAACTTTATATGTGTTCTTAATGAGGGATTATGAGTTTTGTGTGCAACTTGACTAAAATTTTAATTGTGGTGTCAATGAGGGATTATGTGTTCTTGATATGTACATTGAATTGAATGTGAAATGTATATTAGATTAATATATTGAATTTAATTATTATATAGATCAAGATTTGAATAAAAAGACAACAAATAAGGCAAGGGGAAAATAGCGAAATAGTCCCTATTTGTTGATCGAAATCAAATCGTAGGTAAATATATAGTATTTCAATATGTAAATGAAATCCTACTTGTAATATTATATTATTGTTCTTTAGTTTATATATTTATAGATAATTATTGTATGAATGCACATATGTGCCCCTATTTGTATTTCGGTACCCCTGAATGCACATACATGCCCCTATTTGTACTTTGGTACTCTTGAAGGCATATACATGCTCCTGGATTTATTCTGGTATCTTGAGAACATTATATTGTTACATCATCTCATCATTTGTATTCTTGAAATTTTAGTAATCAAATAATATGTGAATCGTGTCTAATTATATTTAGGTTAAACGTTATACTATGTCCTTACTAAGCTATGTAAGCTTACGAGTTTTTGTGGATTGTTTTGTAGATAATTGTTGTTGAGTCTTTTAAACGATTAACCAATCGACTCACACTATCCATCTATGTTGGTAGTTTTTGTATCTTTTGGGTAGTGGCATGTATATATAGATAAATGTGGTTTTGAAATGTTGATAGTTGTAGTCCATGAATGAGATGTGTGTTTTGCTTAGGGTATGTTTTATATTGATGAAACAAGTATACATATATGATGCATAGATGAACACTTTGATGTTTAGTTGTTGAATGAAGTGGTTTTGATCATAGTGTAATGCTTATTTTCTTAATGTCTTATAAAGGAGGTCTTTTGATCATTTTTGAGACTGAATGTTTAGTAAATATATGTGGTGTCTTTGAACGGCATATTGGTTGGATGAATTAGGTTGATTGATTTGGTATATTTAGGTGTGCTAGAGTAGTGCCTAGGTCTATTGAATGTGTGCATAATTAGAGTGATGGAATATGTATGGTTTGGTCTTAAAATGGTATGATTTTTGGGTCAAATTTGGTGCACATGGCCTAAGACACGGGCTGTCACACAGTCGTGTGACAGACACGGCCTGGCGACATGGCCGTGTGTCATTTGTGAAATCCTAGTGTTTTATGTCAATGAGTTACATGGCCTGGCACAAAGTCATGTGTGGCAAGTTAGAGAGCTTCACAGTCTGGCATATGTCCTACGACAAGGCTGTGTGGCCCTACTCAGTGACTTGCACAGGTGAGGACACGAGCTGGGACACGACCATGTGTCCCTTGTTCGATTGTTACACGAAATTTTCACATTTTGAAAATTTTTTTAAATATCTGATTTGTTTCAAATAAGTCCCGAATTGTTTCTAAACTATTTTTAAGGCCTCGAAGGCCCATTTAATACCCAAAGTGCATATTTTTGGTAGGTTTTTAATGAGTTTCCATTAATTAATATTGAATGACATTAATGACATATTTTGATATAATTTTTTTGGAATTGCTTGGTAATTCTCCGAAACCTTAATCCGATAATAGAGACGGGTTAAGGGTTTTACAACCTGAGTCAAAGGCTCCGTCAAATTTTCCACGAATTTCAACACCAAGCAAGTTGTTAATGGTCCTGCCTCCATGCGTTTATGTTCCACAACAAAATACTGCAATCCTGTTCTACCAGTTTGAACAAAATGTTGATATTGTTATGGTTTTTGAAGGTTTTGATGTTCTCTTATAAACTGCAGCTCTTGGTTAGTGTTTTGGACCATGTATCTGATTTCTTTATGATTATTTGGAACACTATTAAGCTAACAGTTGCTTGGTATATGATGCAATGGCTTAAACGGGTTAAGTCTATAAGACACTATGGGACTTGTAGGCTTTTTTGGTGGAGCTTATTCTTGATTAGATTGTGAGGGTGATGAATGTTGCGAGATAAAAAGGGATTATTCTTATGGTTCTACTTCATGAGCTTCCTGTTTTGATACTTCATTATCCCCCAGATACATAGTTTTCAAGTTATTTTGTGCTACTCTAAGGACTCTTCTCTCTTCTTGGGTCCAATGGCTTCTAAAAATTGTACAGATGTTATAACGACCATTAGGATGTTGTGCTCCAAGTTGCAAAACCAGCAACTCTTTTATGGGATGTTCATCCTCCCCACACCCTCTATAGATAGAAATGTTTGATTTTGTGAAGACAACAATATGAGAAAACCTCTCTTGAGGCTATTGGCCACATATATCTAGTTGCACCAAGCAACAGGCACTCACGTTTAGGACCCAAACATTATTGTAGTAGTGTTTATCTCTAGTCCCTCCAACAATGAAAACCTTTATTCCAATACTTACAGTAGCATCACTTGCTCCAACACCTAGTAAGGAGCCTTGAACAGTCAACCTTGACCAAATTGAATTGTCCTTATCAAACACAACAATATCTCCATGATATTGATCACCACAATGCCCTTCATACACCACGAGCTTATTCCCAATTGCAACACCACTGTGACTATCTTTAGGGACGGAGATATGAACTTGAATGGCAGGAGAAGTCCATCTCATAGTTCTAAGGTCTAGAACATGAAAATCATTCAAGGAAACTGTTTCACCTTTACCACTACCTCTAAAAATCACCACCTTATCTTCACCAACAAATGTGGTAGTATGACTTTCATGAGGAGAAGGTGCAATAACATTACATTCAGCTTGTATCTACTCTTTCGATGCGAGGTTCAGTACATGAAGATTATTTACCTTATTAGAACTATTAGTGCCCCTAAATACCATCATTTTTTTCTTTCAACATTGGGCTATCTTTAGGGCCAATTCCCTAGCTTGCGGTTCCAAGATTTCTCTATACCATTGTGTTGAGATTTAGCATAAGAGTAAAACAAAAATATAGACCTCCGTAACACCCCTGATTTCCAACAAGTTGCCCAAGTAAATTCTCCACAAGTGACTCCACATCAAATGCTCCATTAAGATATCCAACAGTAACTCTAAAATAGTGTTGCAAAAGATGCTCTAAGCTATTTTGTTCTAATTTCAAGACCCTTGAGGCTTGGCCAATGTTAAGGAGATCGCACAAGTGTATGCCAAAGTCCCTTTGAAGCCATAAGTTATCACGGTTTGCTCTACGCATAACCTCTCTCTTTATGGGACTCTTGAATATTTCTCGAAAATAATGGCTAATATGAATTAAAAGCATCAAAGTATCTATAATAAAATGCTTGGTTCTAGTGGAAATTTGTATCAAACAAGTTAATCCTTGAAGAGATCGATATTTATTATGTTCCAAATCAACCGCAAACTCATCTATATTGTGTAATTTAGTTGCTAACTCCAAATCTTTTACTTCTACCACCAGTTTGAAAGGGGCATACTCTATTGATGGGGGTTCTATGGGTTCAAGATTTGTCATATTTTTATCTACAAAATCCATGACAGAGAGGTTCTCCGAAACATTAACTGACCTCTTGTGGAGACCTCTATGGGCTCTACAGGAATGAATCTAGGAAACGATGCCCCCAAAATTTCCTTACCTTTAGCTGAGGTTGATGTGTTGCTAGTAGCAAGATTTGGGTGTGACTGAAGCTTAGATCGTCGCTCACCCATGAGCTCATTCTTTAACTCCTTGAATTTGTCCTCTAACTTGGCATCCAACTTAGCATCGACTTGGGACTCTACTTTGATATTCATTACTGCAAAATGCCCACATCCTTTTACAACCGTGTGGTAACACCATCCCTAGCCATAGAGAATCGTTGAAGCTCTGATACCTTTGTTATGAGTCGAAAAATTGAGAAGAATACAGAGAGAATTTGAGGATAGAGAGAGTAGAAAAGAGAGAAATTAGAGAAAAAAATAGTGTTTTTTCTGTTTCCTTACAATATAATAAAGGAAATGAAAAACAAATAAAGCAAATCAGTTGATTACAAAAACAAGATAACCGTTGTTGTCTAGGCCCTAACCAAAACACCTCATTTAACTTATCCAACACGCACCGTTTTAACATACTGTCACTACGCACAGTTTCCATTAAACTAAACGCCACTATTTCATTAGTTCAGATTTTTGTCCCATAACATAAAAGCTGCTTTGTTTATATTTATTTATTTATTAAGGAATTAAAGACTCTTTGTTTTACTCTTTGTGACGTTCACCTTGAGGAATTTTTTTTTACTATTTGATGTTAAAGGTGGTCATTAGGTAAATTTTAACAACATTAAGTTCTAATGTATAAAATATTACTTTAGCATGAATTTGACATACTATAATTCAATTTTGATCACATATATAATAGCATTAGTTCATCATATTAAATTGCTTGATGAAGATAAAATTTAAAGACAACTATTTTCTTTCTTGAATATTGAATAATATTAATATTTGAAACCATAAAACATGGGTTTAGCTAGTTGAGAATGAGATCTGTTTCATGCCTTGATGGGGACAAAGTTCTTGTCATTTCGAATATGTACGGTGCCAACTATGATTAAATAAAAACATAATTAGATTTGCTTAATATAATATAAATGACATTTTTTTTGTTTGTTTATTTATAATAAAAATGGGTTGACAATTTGAGACATATCATTTGTTGTTCGCTTAATATAATAAAAATATAAAAAAGTTTTTATTATTTATTTATTTAAATCAAACATATAATCTATTCGACTCGACACAAATTAATATCACTTAGCTCGATTTTTAAAAAAAATCAATTTAGTTAATAAATAAGATTTGTCAACTCAAGGATATCGTAGGAGACTTGGTCTCCCTTGATTTAGTATATTTTCCTCTTTAGGCCTTTAAATTTTGGTAAATTTGAGTAAGTGGTAAAATTTTTGTTTTAACCTCCTAAAATTTTTTAGTTTAATTTCGGCCCCTCCACTATAAAATTTCTAGCTTCACCCCTGGACTAACTTAAACCTTTTTCACTTGATTTAACTCAGCTCGATCGTATGCTCACCCATAGTTGAATAAAAGAAATCATAAATCTTCATAATACTCTTATTCATTTCAAGCTCTTTAACAATTATTTTCATTAATTTTAAGTTTCTCATTGTACATTTTCTTATACATGTCAACTTTGTGTTGGAACATTTTTAAATATTTATAGTGTTCCAATAACTATAAATAAAATGGTGTAATTAATCAAAAGTTAAATCTTTTGATTATTGGTCAAGAGTCATATCACTTGATTTTTTACAAAATTATAACTATTCAAACAATATTATTTGAATAGTTATAATATTAAATGAATAATTATGTGTCTTTTTAAAGACATTATTATTCAGAAAAGACACCTATTGAAAGATGTCTCTATGACGAAACATGAAAATTCTTATAAATAGGAATGTGATTTCATTTGGAAATCACACCAACAAATTCTAAAATTCTTTCTTTCCTTCCTCTATTTTCTAATATTATTAGATTATTCTATAAAGTATTACTGCAGAAATCCTATGTAGAAATTGAGTTTATTGTTATACATTGTTCAATTCTTAGTAGACTATTCTCGTCAGTACAAAACACAAATAATCATCAGCTTCATTGTTTCCTCGAGGTTAATTTGCTTGAAACTCTTTTGCACACTAAATGTAGGTGTGGGGCAAATATAACCTTAAAGATAGTGGTTTGATACATGCCTTGGAGCCTTATCCTTTTTCTTCATTTGCTGTTCAAGTTTCATTCATGTGTTCGAGATTTTTCCTCACCGGAGTTTTGTACTAACACTTCGCACTATAGTTGTTGGGTTGCTCTCGCATCAAATTAATTCTTCAAATCCTTAATGGATGATTCCCTTCTATCATTTTAATGTCAAAAAAAGTAGATAATAAATCTTGTTAAAAGAAATGGTGCAAAATAAAATTTTAAAAAATAGAAAAAAAAGATTAAAAAAGCCTTAAAATGCGAGTGAATTTTTTTATAATTATTTATTGTGTTTCATCATCTCTAATGGAATCCTATTCATAATAAGAAGAATGGTGGACTATGAATACTAGTTTTATTTGATACAATTTATTCCTTAATTGTTATGGTTTTATTTCCCATATTTTTTAAATGTACTTATTATTGTATATGACATTAATTTACTGTAAATGAAATTTTTAGCTGGTTTCAAATACAAATGTAGCAAATAAGGTTAAATATGGAATGAGTGGTTGACATTATAGGTGGTAAATATATCCATTATCTGTTATTATGGTAATGAATCAACTTAGTAGTAAATTATGTTATTAGTAAAATACAATTCAAAATAGAGTACTAGAGACTAATAATACAAATACAAAAAGTGCATTGATGAGTTATTTAGAATGTTTAATAATTTAGAATTAGTTATTAATGTAATAATTTAGAATGACCATATACCATTGACTTTCGTGACTAAGCGATTGCATGCCTTCAGGTGACCCAGATGGGTCTGGATCTAATGTAACACCCTCTACCCGTATTCAACGTCGGAATAAGGTTACGAAACATTATCGGACTTACGAAACAATTAAACAATCATTTAGCATACATAACATCATTTCTTACATTCATCATTCGAACTCAATAAATTTGTCCCTAATACGAGCCTATGAGGCCCTGAACATACTATGGAAGTGGTTTGGGACTAAACCGAAAACTTAAGTAACTTTCGCAAACTTGGAAAATTTTTCTCAAAATAGGGGAAACACGCTTGTGTGGCCAGACACACAGCCACCAGACACTCCTGTGTCACAGGCCGTGTGAACATTCAAAATGGGAACACATGGCCGTGTCCCAGCCCGTGTCCTATCCCATGTCCAAACAAGTAAGCTTATTGACTTGGGTCACACGGCCAACCATACGCCCGTGGGTCTAGCCCGTGTGCCCTAAAAATGGCCACACACACCCGTGTGCCAGGCTGTGTGCTAGGCCGTGCCAAAGCTGTAAGGTATACTGACTTATACCACACGGTCAAGTCAAACGCTCGTGTGTGAGGCAGTATGAAGTATACTGACTTGATTTAAATTTCAACACCAGAGAACACACGGCCGTGCAACATGATCGTGTGTCACACATGGTTGAGACATACTCCCGTATGGACAAAAATAGGCTATTTACCAAGCCAATTTGCTACCCAAATTTCATGCACCTACACTATAATTCAAAAGCACCAACTCAAGGCACAATAGGCATTAAATCAATCTCATACCAAACATATTCCATACTATTTCATTACCCATCAATACAAATCACAAAATACCATAATAAACCATCTAATTTCATGCCAAACTAGATCTTCACAAAAAATCAAAAGACTATTTATAAATATACATTATTATGCTCAATTTTACTAATATACTAATTCACAAATCAACCATTTAAATGTAACACCCCAAACCCGGCCTAGACGTTATGGCTGAATCTAGTGATATCATATGAGAGTGTTTTTGAGAATGCATCGATACATTAAAAATCATTCCAGCTATTATCTTTTACTTAATAAAAAAAAATGAGTTCTTACTGATTTGCTTTAAAACATATCTCTTTTACGTGGAAGCTTTAGAAAACCTTATATTTTAGGAAAACCATTTGCTTTAGAGAAAAATAAATTTTAATCATGCTTATCAGTAATTAAAATCATCAACAGTTCAAAAGCAAAAATTTAAAAGCCAAGGAAAAAGTCCAAAGTCCAAAAATTATAGAAAACCCCAAATAAATAAGCAATCCAAAACCGAAAAAAACCAATGGAAATAGTCTAAAATTTATTACATGTTGCCATCGTCGAGTCCGCTACACCGATCCGCTAATGCTGGGGATTACCTGATCAAATTAAATAGAAAAGAGTAAGTTTCGTAACTTAGTGTGTAATCCCCACAGATATCAACATTCAGAATAATCATAAGAAATCAGAAATAAACAGTCTAGGGCCGGAACCCATTATAGAATTAGCTCGGGCCTTAGCCCATTCAGATGCAGAATCAGATATAAATTTGGGCTTTAGCCCAATCAAATACAGATGCAGAATAGAATATCAGAATCCTATCCACCAGCCTCTACGCACCATATCCGTCCAGCCCTACACAACATGTGGGGATATAATCAACCCACCAACCCTACACACCATACTATACCAAAATGCGGCACATAAACAGAATAATGCAACTGAGCTGCCAGATAGCAGGCTTCAAGCCTTTCAGACACTTCCTCTGAAAAATCATCAACCCAATCCCTGATGCAATGCAATATACCAATATGACATGCTATAATGCAACTTATCAGATCATACAATCGGTCAGATACACATGCTAAGAGTAACATGCTTAATACATACATTTCATAGTCAATTCACAGATTCAGGGATCTAAGTAATACTTACCGACCCTACGGTAGGTCACAGTCAACTTGGGCGACCCATGCAACCTTACGGATTATTTTAGAAAAATTGGGCTTACATGTCTATGAGGCCCGCCCGTATGGGCCCACACGCCCGTGTGGCCTACACAGCCCAAATCGGCCTTGACTATGTGGATCACATGGCCTGGCCCAGAATCTTACACGCTCGTGTGGTTCACCCGTGTGGGCCCACATGCCCATGTGGCCCACACGACCTAATTGGTCGAGCCCCGTCTCATACGCAGCCTCACCGGCCATCACATGGCCGTGTCATGCGCCCATGTCTAGCGCTCACGGCCTGGCTCGTCGATCACTTACCCGTATACTGCCACACGGGCGACCACACGCCTGTATGGCGTAGATAATTTCATTTTTTGACTTTTTTTTATTCTTGTTTTTTGTGTTTTCGGGTACACACCTAGTTCGTTTTCGCTGTTTACGCAATTCCGAGATCACTAGCACCCTCGGTAAGAAGCAGTGTTCCTGAACACGAGAACCCGATTAAGGCCTTCGAGCAGTACCTAAACGTGAGTGAAACAATTCATTCGTTAATCACTTAATCAAAAAGTATATCGCTAGAACTCAAGAAGAACCACTTACCGAAACAAGGGAACGACTATTGCACGATATAAAATCGATTGAACGAGGAACCAAAAAAGAGAAAAAGATGAATTTTGGCACACAAGAAAAGTGGGAGAAGTCTCGAGGAAAGTCGACAGCAAGGGGGAGGAAAAGAAAAGAGGAAATGCTAAAAATTGCCAAAAAGATTAGAGTAATCAGAAAGTTGGTAACCACCTCCCTCAATTCCTTATTTTCCTCCTAAAAACCATCCACTACTTCCCCCTAACAACTCAAACACTCAGCATTTGACTATTCTTTGAACTCCTACATGGCACCAGACTTGAACACAAGACCTCAAGAAACCAACACTCCACTTAATCTCCAGACCAGCATGCCTATTCTGATATGCTTTTACAATTAACTTAATATAAGCCCATTGAACAGAGATAGGGCTGTAACACCCCTCACCCGCATCCAACGCTGGGGCAGGGTTCGAGGCGTTACCAGACTTAAACATTCACAAACATACAAAATCGGGACACAAAATTTTTCCCAAAATTAAAACTTTTTAGTCACATGCGTATCGTCCATTATACAGGCATTCGTGGCCTAAAACATACATTAGGGCGGTTCGGGACAAAACTGAAAACATTCGATAATCTTTGGGCAACTTAAAAATTTTCTAGCTTTGGAGAGTAACACGACTGTGTGGTTTGGGACACACCCGTGTGGCTTGGGACACGCTTGTGTCCTCAACCTGTGTAACTCTCTATTTATGACATCAGCAACCGTTTAAGGGCACACGGCCAAGGCACACTCCCGTGGCCAGAGGCCGTGTCCTTCACACGGTCGTGTCTCTACTGTGTGGTCAAAACATAGGCTAATTTCCAAGCCTTTTGTCATATTTACATGCATATACATACACAATTTCAATGGTATTCATAATTAGCTCATTATTATGCATTAGTTCCACCTACTCATGATAAACTAGTCTAGCTACATCGCAAGACATTAACACATATCATGAATAAATAGGCTTACAAGCCAAAATCATTATAAGCCACATCTCATGGCTATCATCAATAATTAATATAAGCCAATACCTTTGGCTAATCACAAAAATAGTCATCATAGAAAAACTAAGTCCCTATACATGCTACTCGCATGAAAACATTTCATGTACACATGCCAATACTCTAAGGATAATGGCTCGATAGTGCGATGCTGCCTCTGACGATCTCTAACCCCGAGCAGACCTGACAAAAGTAAAAGAAATAGAAAGGAGGGAGTAAGCTTTTCTCTTAGTAAGCTCGCATGAAAATAATAAGTAACGCGATAACATGTTATTTTCATATTCTTTCTATTTATTCAAATTCCAACTAAGTTGTTTTCTCGAGTCACAGTCATTAAATTATTTATATCCAGAGCTACGGAACTCCAAATTAAGATCCGTTAATTTTCCCAGAAACTAGACTCATATTTCTTTTTATTATAAAAATTTTTAGAATTTTTGATCTATCCAATAAGTACAGTTTATTATTCAAAATCTCCCCTATTTTTCTGTTTGATAGCTTCAACCTTTCTTCACTAAAGTTTATTTATCTCCTAGTACGAGACTCAGAAATGTTCTTGTCTCTTTTTCCTGAAAATAGACTCATTAAATATTTCAGTCATATGAATTTTAACTCATAATTACTTTTCTACAATTTCTAGTGATTTTCCAAAGTTTAGATAGGGGAGTCTGGAATCACTCCAACTCTATCTCACAAGAATTCAAATATCTCATTATACAGAATTTTTTTACTTTCACTGTTTCCTTTATGTGAAACTAGACTCATTAAGCTTTAATTTCATATTTTATTAAGCTTCTAAATCAATTTTGACTATTTTTAGTGGATTTTTAAAGTTGAACCAATGCTACTATCAAAATCTGGTTTGGTACAATATAATGATCACTATCATAAGATCATTTCCAACTACCATGAACTTACCATTTCATGGATCCCTTACTCATTTTTCACAATGGAGCTCAATATAAAAGTTATTATTTCTCATGGGCACACTTAGTCATACATTCCAAGTATAGGATAATTCCCTATCACATGCATTCAATCATCAAATTAGTCTCATGACAATGCACCATGTAAATTTGTCTTAGAAGAGCTCATCATACATCCTTTCACTTGTACAAATATCTCATGTTAATCCTGTTGAGTTTCTAGGAAATCTCGATGGATTATCCATTAATCGTCAATTCATAAGAATGATCATTTCAGGTATGTACTCCCGCGAACCTCACATCTTACGGCGGGATTATCAGTCCAGGATAAATCCCCCATAATATAAACTCATAAGGTGATGTCGGGATTACCAGTCTAGGCTAACTCCCTTATTGCGACAAACACCCTTACTGAGTTTGGATTTTAATTGCCAGTCCAGGCTAAATTCAAACCCTAATCAGATTACCCATCCGGGCTAAATCCTTAAAGCACATATATTTTTCGGGAGGCTCGATGATTCAAGGACCCGTCCGGGCTAGATCGTTTTTATATTTGAGATCAACGGATTACCCGTCCAGGCTAAATTTTTTCTGAAACACATGCAGGATCTCAAGTCACATATAATTCATGGTTTATCCATCAAACTTCCCTTTTAACCTCAACAGGGGCATTTTTCAACATGTCATTTTTAAAGGTACATTTCATGTAATTTCATGCCATCATCAAATGCAATTGTCATATATTCATAAATCATGCAATTTAGCATATTAAGAGTTTACTTTAAGTTATTTGAACTTACTTGCGGAAATCTCGTCAAGTACAACCGTGTAGCAATTCATACAAGCCATGTAATAGTAATTTAACACCCAATTCATGTAACAATAATTTGCCATTCAATTTCACATGACACAACTAGCATTACATTTTTCCATATCATACAGACCATCCATCAACTTCTCTTAAACATATTAAATCATAAAATTTATGCCATATCGATATAGAATTAAAATTCATGCATGGTATTGCATTATTATTAACACACGAACTTACCTTAGATCTAGAAACGACAATTTACCATTTTAGTCCACAACCTTGTATTTTCCCGATTTAAGCCCGAATCTCGATTTCCTTGATCTATAATATCATATTTAGCCTACTAATTAGTCACACTATTCATATGGGTCTAAAAATCATATTTTTACAAATTTGCATTTTACCCCTAAACTTTTGCATATTTGCACTTTTTCCCCAAGGATCGAAAATTAAACTTCATCCTATTTTCTTATGTTTAATGACACTCTAATCATTCTTCCCTTATATGGAAACATCAAATTCTCACTCTAACATGTACTTATGAACATTAGGTATTTTTACCGATTATGACGTTTTACTCGTTTTCACGTAAAATCGCTTAGCAAAAGTTGTTTATCCAACACCCAACACTCATTTTCTACCATTAGACATTAAAATTCATGAATATTACTCATGGGTAAATTTTTAAACATAAATCCTAGCTCAAAATAATGGTAGAAATGAGTAGATCATGTTACCGGGACTTCAAAAATGTAAAGAACATTAAAAACGGGGTTCGGGATCACTTAAAAATAGGATTGGAAAGCTTGAAAACCCTATCCATAGTGTTTCTCATGAGACATTCGGCCATGAGGAAGAATATCAACAAATTTGGCTTATTTTTGGCTTTTTAATTCATTTAATTACCAATTTACTAAAATACCCTTAATGAAAAACTTTTAAAAACCTATCATACCATGTCTATTTTTGTCCACAAACTTCAAAATGGTCTAATTACCATTTAAGGACCTTTAATTTAAAAAATCATAATAATTAGACACTTCTAACATGTAGAACTCAACTTTTGGACTTTTTTACAATTTAGTCCTTTTGACCAAATTGAGTGCCCAAACGTCGGAATTTTTGAACGAAATTTTCACAAAGTCATTCCGTGAAATCGTAGACCATAAAAATATAATAAAAATGAAATTTTT
Organism: Gossypium longicalyx; assembly: GCA_025698465.1. Classification (NCBI taxonomy): domain Eukaryota; kingdom Viridiplantae; phylum Streptophyta; class Magnoliopsida; order Malvales; family Malvaceae; genus Gossypium; species Gossypium longicalyx. The sequence goes on along the minus strand of CM047005.1, from coordinate 26,239,013 downwards.
CTCATCGAATTTTTGGTCCGGAAACCACTGTTCCGACTAGGCCCAAAATTAGGATGTTACATTTCTCCCCCTTTAGGGATTTTCGTCCCCGAAAATCTTACCAGGAAAGTGGTTTTGGTTTTTCACTTGGATTCCTCAATCCTATAATTGATGTCAAAGAACTTTCACTCAAGCTAAGCTTTTACTGCCTATCTATTTAAATTCCACATACAAAAATCATAAGTGGTATTCACTTTACAATAATTTCACCGAAACTTAATCTGTACCAAAAAGCTCATGTACTCATAAGTCTGATCCATACCATCATGTTACATATAAATTTGCACCCGAATCTTTTCAGATTCAAATAGTGAAACTAGTCAGTTCATCTCGGCCTCATACTCTTTATAATTCCACACAGTCCAATTCAACTCTTGGTTACCTTTCATTTCAAAGCCTCCTCTGGCTTTCCCAAGAAATCATGCTATGAATCCCAGATCTCAATCCGATTAGTGGATATTAAAATTCCATGATATCCAACATTCATAAAGACACGAAATCCTATGAATCTGGTGAGTAGACATTTGGGTATACCAACATAATTTGCACATCTCATAAGGTTTAAGAACACTACACATTACTTTCCTCTTTCAAGGATAGGAACGATCCAGACAATAAAATCCATTTAACCTTTTCTATTTCCATTCTAATTCCCAAACGGCAAAAATAATTCTGATTATTCTTGTTATACATCTTTAAACTTTCAACATTTCAAGAATTTGTACTCAAAGATAAACAATGATTGTTTCAACATTTTAAAATACCCCAATTATCTTCACATTATCAATATCAGATCTTCTTATCGTATTCAATTCTTTTAGGAAACATACACTTCTTAATTAGACTATTCGTCTTTTTACCCGTGAAGAAATAAAATCTTATTCTCAAGCATGAACATCTCATTCAATTCTAAACATATATTCCATACAGATTGAACAATCAAGTCGATCTTATTCATCCGTAATTGATATTTCAAGAAATTCTCTCTTCTAGTCACTAGAACGATTCAACATGCATCATTCTAATTCACTTATCATGCCAATCAAAGATCATAACAAACGCATTAGCATAAGTAATACTGATATCTCGACTGAATACATTAACTCTGATTAACTTACTTGAGAAAGGAAATCCACCATACACATTGGGACTTGAAATTTCACCACATTATCAGGATCAATTCAGAGGTATAGTCATACATGTTCTTTATATACATCATTCACAAGCTAGAGGTCATGCTCTAAATGCAAGCCATGGTCAACAAGTTACAAGATAAAATATCCAAAAAACCCAAGATAGAGAAATCTGAAACGGAGAAGCCCAGAATAAGGAAATCTAAGATAAAGAAATCCAAGATAAGGAAATCTGATTTACAGCATTGCATCAGAAGATCGAGAACCAAACTCATAAAAATATGACAGACCCCAATGGTTTTTCAAAGAAAAAAAATCAAGAATAATATCATTCCAAACCACTGACAACAAATACGGCCAGAACTATATGCTTTTCATATATATAAAATCCATCAGAGCAATGATCGGTAGAAATAGAATCATGGCACCATACATAATTTCTCATAGATTCCCAACAGGCGGAATACAACAAAATACCAGAGAAAAACAGAACCATGCAGATTATAATCCAATCAGCTGACAACACATTCGTCTAACGTTAAGATCAAGGAACATTTTCATAATATAAGAATTCATCAGGGATTAGATAGCTCCAATAATATTTTCGGTGTCAGATAATCTCATACCATATTTCAATAGAGATAATCACAAACTGTTCACTGTAATTACCATGCTTGGACATTTCATATTTCGAACATTATTCCTTTAACTATTTCTTCCGTCCCAAATTCCATAATATTCCCTTTAATAAGAAAACCAGTTCATGAGGGAATTTCAATCAATACATTTCTCTACATCATACCAGGATAGATCGTTTTACCAAAATTAACCTTTTTCTCTAACTGTGATGTTGCAAAAATTAAACAATCTTTCTGTCAATCAAATATCTTTCTAGCTCATGTCTGTACTTATCAACCCATTCTCAATCTATAATCATGCTTATAACCATTCCATCATTGAAATCTTTGGTTTCTCACCTGGAAACTCATTCAACATAAATCTCAGGAATTTCCATTATAAAACACCATTTTGGTAAGGGGGAGGGGTCGTAGGGCCTCTGACTCAACTCTCATATACATATACATGTAACACAGTTTTCATCATAGCAATTATATCTCAATCATGTCATTCATTTCGAGTAACTAACATTCATATTGATTTAACGCCCACTTTCCAGTCATCTCATTTAGTCAAGTATAATTATGCATGCATTCCATGTTTTCTGGATAACTTTACCTATCTATTCATTTAATCATATAAGTCATGCACATGATATCATACATGGGCCAACAAACATAGATAAGCTTATCACAATCTATACTTTTACCTCGTACACTATCATTTAGACATATCGTTACAATCATATGAATCAATCTAAGCAATTTAACACATTTACTTAAGCTATACGAGCTTATCAACCATGATTTTTCATATAAGCGTACGTGAATATTCATTCCATCTATATCTTTGGTAAGTTATCTAAACACATGCATTCACTCAAGCAAATCGACCATTTACATCATAGAATTATCTATTAATCATAGATAAGCTTATTTCACCATGTACACATTTCGTGAATCCTCATTCGTACCTTTCCAAGTTTCAATTCGTCATGACTATACTTTACTCGAATATTTTAGCATCACATTCAACATGGTCAGTGTAGCTCGGTAGGAGAGTACCTTTATCTAAACAAAATGGCTCTCATACACGTTGGGAGACATCACACTATCACGGATCGGTGGCATGTATAGTTGAACTCTCATACATATGCTAGGTTAGTCTGAGAACTGACTAAACCATAGCTCTGATACCACTAAATGTAACACTCTCACCCGTATCCAACGTCGGATAGGGTTCGAGGCGTTACCGGACTTAAACATTCATAAACATACAAAACCGGGTCACCAAATTTCACCCAAAATTAAAACTTTTCAATCACATGCATATCGACCCTTATACAGGCCTTCGTGGCCTAAAACATACATTAGGGTGGTTCGGGACAAAACCGAAAATATTCAATAATCTTTGGGCAACTTAAAAATTTTTTAGCTTTAGAGAGTAACACGCCCATGTGGCTTGGGACACGTCCGAGTCCTCAGCTTATGACGTCAGTAACCGTTTAAGGGCACACGGCCAAGGCACATGCCGGAGGCCAGAGGCTGTGTCCTTCACACGGCTGAGACACACGGCCGTGTCTCTACCCGTGTGGTTAAGACTTAGGCTAATTTCCAAGCCTTTTTGTCATCTTTACATGCATACACATGCACGATTTCAATGGCATTCATCATTAGCTCATTATTATGCATTAGTTCCACCTACTCATGATAAACTAGTCTAGCTACATCGCAAGACATTAACACATATCATGAATAAATAGGCTTACAAGCCAAAATCATTATAAGCCATATCTCATGGCTATAATCAACAATTAATATAAGCCAATACCTTTGGCTAATCACAACAATAGTCATCATAGAAAAACTAAGTCCCTATACATGCCACTCGCATGAAAACATTTCATGTACACATACCAATACTCCAAGGATAGTGGCTCGATAGTGTGATGCTGCCTCCGACGATCTCCAACCCCGAGCAGACCTGACAAAACTAAGAGAAATGGAAAGGAGGTAGTAAGCTTTTGGCTTAGTAAGCTCGCATGAAAATAATAAGCAATGCGATAACATGCTATTTTCATATTCTATCTATTTATTCAAATTCTAGCTAAGTTATTTTCCCGAGTCACAGTCATTAAATTATTTATATCTAGAGCTACGGAACTCCAAATTAAGATCCGTTAATTTTCCCAGAAACTAGACTCATATATCTTCTTATCATAAAATTTTCAAAATTTTTAGTCTATCCAATAAGTACAGTTTATTATTCAAAATCTCCCCTATTTTGCTGTTTGACAGCTTCAACCTTTCTTCACTAAAATTTAATTATCTCCTAGTACGAGACTCAGATAATGTTCCTGTCTCTTTTTCTTGAAAATAAACTCATTAAAGATTTCATTCATATGAATTTTAACTCATAACTATTTTTGTACAATTTCTACTGATTTTCCAAAGTTGAGACATGGGAGTCTGGAATCACTCTGACTCTGTCTCACAAGAATTCAAATATCTCATGATATAAAATTCTTTTGCTTTCACTATTTCCTTTATGTGAAACTATGCTCATTAAGCTTTAATTTCATATTTTATTAAACTTCTAAATCAATTTTCATTTTTTTAGTGGATTTTTAAAGTTGAACCAATGCTACTATCCAAATCTAGTTCGATACAATATAATGATCACTATCATAAGATCATTCCCAACTATCATGAACTTACCATTTCATGGATTCCTTACTCATTTTTCACAATAGAGCTGAATATAAAAGTTATTATTTCTTATGGGCACACTTAGTCATACATTCCAAGTATAGGATAATTCCCTATCACATGCACTCAATCATCAAATTAGTCTCATGACAATGCACCATGTAAATTTTTCTTAGAAGGCTCGATCATTCAAGGAACACCCATCAGGGCTAGATCCTTTTTATATTTGAGATCAACGGATTACCCGTCCGGGCTAAATCCTTTCTGCAACACATGTAGGATCTCAAGTCACATATAATTCATGGTTTATCCATCGAACTTCCCTTTTAACCTCAACCTGGGCATTTTTCAACATGTCATTTTTAAAGGTACATTTCATGTAATTTCATGCCATCATCAAATGCAATTGTCATATATTCATAAATCATGCAATTTAGCATATTAAGAGTTTACTTTAAGTTATTCGAACTTATTTGCCGAAATCTCGTCAAGTACAACCGTGTAGCAATTCATACAAGCCATGTAATAGTAATTTAGCACCCAATTCATCTAACAATAATTTGCCATTCAATTTCACATGACACAACAAGCATTACATTTTTCCATATCATACACACCATTCATCAACTTCTCTTAAACATATTAAATCATACAATTTATGCCATATCAATAGAGAATTACAATTCATGCATGGTATTGCATTATTATTAACACACGAACTTACCTCGGATCTAGAAACGATAATTTACCATTTTAGTCCATAACCTTGTATTTTCCCGAGTTAAGCTCGAATCTTGATTTTCTTTATCTATAATATCACATTTAACCTACTAATTAGTCACACATTCATATGGGCCTAAAAATCATATTTTTACAAATTTTCATTTTGACCCCTAAACTTTTGCATATTTGCACTTTTGCCCCGAGGCTCGAAAATTAAACTTCATCCTATTTTCTTATATTTTATGACATGCTGGTCATTTTTTCCTTGTATGGAAATATCAAATTCTCACTATAACATGTACTTAAGAACATTAGGTATTTTTACCGATTATGACGTTTTACTCGTTTTCACGTAAAATCGCTTAGCAAAAGTTGTTTATCCAACACCCAACACTCATTTTCTACCATTATACATCAAAATGAATGCATATTACTCATGGGTAAATTTTTAAACATAAATCCTAGCTCAAAATAATGGTAGAAATGAGTAGATCATGTTACCGAGACTTCAAAAATGTAAAGAACATTAAAAACAGGGTTCGGGATCACTTACAAATGAGCTTGGAAAGCTTGAAAACCCTATCCATGTTGTTTTTCATGAGACATTCGGCCATGCGGAAGAAGATCAGCAAATTTGGCTTATTTTTGGCTTTTTAATTCATTTAATTACCAATTTACTAAAATGCCCTTAATGAAAAACTTTTAAAAACCTATCATACCATATCCATTTTTGTCCACAAACTTCAAAATGGTCTAATTACCATTTAAGGACCTTTAATTTAAAAAATCATAACAATTAGACACTTCTAACATGTAGAACTCAACTTTTTGACTTTTTACAATTTAGTCCTTTTGACCTAATTGAGTGCCCAAACGTCGAAATTTTCGAACGAAATTTTCGCGAGATCATTCTGTGAAATCATAGAACATAAAAATATAATAAAAATAAAATTTTCCTCATCGAATTTGTGGTCTCGAAACCACTGTTCCGACTAGGCCCAAAATCAGGATGTTACAAGGGCTTAGTTCCAAAAATAATCAAAATTTGCCAAAACTAAAGCTTGAACTTGGGACCCCTCACACATACCCAGAACACATAACCACTGAAGCAGATACACACTTGTGTCAATTAATTGCAAAATCAAAAACATAAAATTTGGGGCACTACAAGTCTACCTCCTAAAAGAAAATTTCGGCCTCGAAATTTTACCTGATCAGAAAAGGTGAGGATACTGCTGTCCATCACATCCTCAGGCTCCCAGATAGCCTTCTCAGTGTTATGATTACGCCATAAAACCTTAACCAATGGAATAGATTTTCTTCACAGAACTTTAATGTTGCGATCTAAAATCTGAACCAGCTCCTCCTCAAAAGTTAGATCTGACCGAACCTCAATTTCCTCCACAGAAATAATGTGCGAGAGATCAGAGCGGTAGCGCCTCAACATAGAGACGTGGAACACATCGTGAATGCGATCCAACTCCAGAGGTAGCTCCAAATGATATGCGACTAGTCCCACTTGCTTTAGAATCTGGTACGGCCCAATAAACCGAGGGATTAGCTTGCCTTTGCAACCGAACCTCAGTACCTTCTTCCATGGCAAGACCTTGAAGAAAACGAAGTCTCCTGCAGAATACTCTATCTCTCGATGCTTCAGATCTCCATAGGACTTCTGCCTATCAGAAGTCGCTTTCAGCCGATCCCAAATCAATCTAACTTTATCCTCAGTTTCAAAAACCAATTCTTGACCAAGAATACATCGCTCACCCAACTGCCTTGGAAATCGATAACACAACTCTTCAACATGTCCTCCAGTATCTGAATCACCCTCTCCGACTGACCATCTGTCTAACGGTGGAAAGCAGTACTGAAGTCTAACCTCAAACCCAGAGCTTCATGAAGCTTCTTCTAGAATCGAGATGTGAAACGTGGATCCCTATCGAAAATGATCGAGACAGGTACCCCATGGAGCCTCACTATTTCAGAGATGTAGAGTTTAGCCAATTTCTGAAGAGAGAAGTCTGTCCTAACTGGGATAAAGTGAGCAGATTTAGTCATTCGATCCACGATGACCCAGACAGAATCCTTCTTAGTGGGTGTTAGAGGCAACCCACTAACGAAGTCCATCGTTACTCACTTCCATTTCTATAACGGTATCTTCACGGGCTACAACAAACCTGAAGGTAATTGATGCTCGACCTTAACCTACTGATAAGTCATGCAGCGAGCAACAAAGCTAGTAACCTCACGCTTCAACCCTGACCACCAGTATAATTCTCGCAGATCTCAATACATCTTGTTCCCGTCAGGATGCATAGCATAAGGGCTACTATGCACTTCCCCCAGGATCGACTGCCTCAAGTCCCCATCATTCGGTACACAAATTCGACCGCAAAAACACAATACCCCATCCTTATTAATCCTAAAATATGTAGTAACACCACTCTCAGCCTGACAGAAACGCAACTCCAGAGACTTATCTCCTATCTGTTTATCTCTGATCTAATCAATCCATGTTGGTCTAACCTAAAGTTCTGCTAACAGACTCCCATCGTCGAAAAGTCTCAGTCGAGCGAACATCGTTTTTAGATCGGTCATAGCCCTACGACTTAACACATTGGCCACCGCATTAGCCTTACCAAGATAATACTCGATAGTGCAGTCATAATCCTTAAGCAGTTCAACACATCGACGCTGCCTAAGGTTCAACTCCTTCTAAGTGAGGAGGTATTTGAGGCTCTTGTGATCAGTGTAGATAATACACTTTTCACTGTACAGATAGTGCCTCTAGATTTTCAGAGTGAAGACTATCGCTGCCAACTCCAAATCGTGTGTTGGATAATTAGCCTCATGAGTCTTGAGCTGTCGAGATGCATAAGTAACTACTTTTCCATGTTGCATCAAAACACAACCCAGACCCATATGTGACACATCACTGTAAACCACGAAGTCTCTACTAGGCTCTAGCTGTATCAGAACAGGAGCCTGTGTCAGAATAGTTTTGAACTTATCAAAGTTCTCTTGCTGTGAATCAGTCCAAATGAAAGGAACTCCCTTACGCAGTCGCTTAGTCATCGGAGCTGCGATCAAAGAGAACCCTTCTACGAAACGTCGATAATATCCTGCCAGCCCTAGAAAGCTACAGATCTCAGATATATTCTTTGGCTATTTCCAACCCAACACAGCCTCAATCTTATGAGGATCAACTCGTATCCCCTCAACAAAAACTACATGTTCCAGAAATGTCACTTCCTGAAGCCAGAACTCACACTTGCTGAACTTCACATACAACTGTTTCTCACGAAGAATCTGTAGAACCACTCTGAGATGCTCATCGTGCTGATCCTCTGTCTTACAAAACACCAATATTTCATCGATGAACACCACTACAAACTGATCTAGGTAGGGCTGAAATACTTGATTCATCGAATCCATGAATGCTGCTGGTGCATTAGTCAACCCAAAAGGCATAACTAGAAACTCGTAATGCCCATACTGAGTCCCAAATGTTGTCTTATGCACATCGACCTCCTTGACTCTCAACTGATGGTATCCTGAACGTAGATCAATCTTGGAGAATATCGAAGCCCATCTGAACTGATCGAATAGATCATCTATCCTTTGAAGTGGGTACTTGTCCTTAATCGTTAGCTTGTTCAGCTGTTGGTAGTCAATAATCATCCTCATTGTCCCATCTTTATTCTTCACAAATAGAACTGGTACTGCCCACGGAGACATACTGGGATGAATGAACCCATAGTCTAACAGTTCTTGAATCTGAGCCTTGAGCTCAATAAGCTCCTTCGGTGCCATTCGGTATGGGGCGATAGACACCAGAGCTATACCAGGAATCAACTTAATCCCAAACTCTACCTCTCGGCTCAGAGGCAACCCCGGTAGCTCCTCAAGAAATACATCTGGAAAGTCCCTCACGGTTCTGATGTCCTTAATAAAAAAGTCCCCAAAATCAGAAATACTAACTAGGCCAATAATGCCTCACACCCTTTCCGAACCAATTTTTCCTCTACCAAAGCTAAGATCACATTAGTCCAGTAGTATCGACGTTCCCTAATCACCACTACCTCACTATCCTCCTTGATCCTCACAACAACCCTTTTCGCCGCACAATCCAGACTCATCCGGTGTTTAACCAGCCAGTCTATTCTGAAAATCAGATCTAACTCCCCAAATGGAAGCTCTATTAGATTAGCTAGAAATATTGTTTCTTGGACCTCTAACGAAACATCTCTAAACAATTTACTTACTCGGATGGACTGCCCCAATGGACTCACAACAGTTATCTCACTAGAAGTACTCTCAACCGGAATGCTCAAAGTTTCAGACACAGTGCTAGCTACGTATGAGTGTATAGAACCTATGTCTATCAATGCAAGATAAGGTACATTATAAATTAAGAATGTACCCGTGATGACATCCGCAGTATCTCAATCCTCAAGACGATGAGTAGTATAAACCAAAACAGGCTGCTTCATCTCAGTCGATCCAACACCTCTACCCGGTACTCTCTGTCATTGGCCTATACCGTTACCACCCTAGCCTGACCTCGGCCCCTAGATGGCTGCTGAACTACCCTCGGTGGCTGTGCAGTACCAGTACCCATAGCTTGCACCTGATCGATTCTCAGCGGACAATCTCAGGCTCGATGCTCAGTAGAGCCACATTTTAAACAAGCCCTAGTATCCCTCCAACATTCACCCGGATGGCGTCTACCACAATGCCCACATAGCGCCACCCCAGTAGGTGCAGCAGGAGGTCCAACTCTCATTGGCCCATCAGATTTGGCCTTTTTCTTAGGCCTCAACCTAGAACTAGAGGGCTCTGAATCCCTCTTATTCTTACCCCTCTCGTGATCTCTATTCTGGCGCTCCGCGCGCTTAACATCCTCAGCAATCTTGGCCTTCTCGACCAAAACAACAAACTTACGCTCCCTTTGCAGAGCTATCAGCACCTTCAGGTTATCCATAAGGCTGTTCTCAAAACGGACACATCTCTCATATTCAGACGCCACCATGCCTCGCGCATAGCTGCTCAGCCTCAGGAATTCGGCCTCATACTCGGCCACTACACGGTTTCCCTGGGTAAGGCTAAGGAACTCTTGTCTCTTCGCGTCAATGTAACTGGCCCCCACATACTCTAGAAAGCCGTCTTAAAAAGATCCCATGTCAAACGGTCGGGCCCTCCTTAACCTTCAACCACCACTAGTATGCTTCATCACAAAGCAGAGATACAACTCCCTTAAGCTTTTGCTTAGCAGTAAAATCCAGGTCATCCATAATTCTCTCCGTGGCCTCCATCCAATACTCGGCCACGTTAGGGGCGACTCCGGCGACACCCCTAAATAGCTCAGCCCCATTGGATCGGAGTCGTTTCGTAACTGACCCATGGCCCCCAAATTCAATGTTGGGCGCTATGACCCTCTCTAAAATCCATAGCATGGCTTGGGACAGTGTGTCGTCCCCAGCCGTACAATCATGAGACCTTGACCCAGTCTCTATAACAAGCGACACCGGTGTCTCACTAGTGTCCAAATTTGATATATTATCCATGGAAAAAGACTCAGCTCGAGCCCATATACAGTCTCTACCTCAACCTCTCATACCCCGTCACGCGGATACCTCGTACACTCATCGTAGATTCGAAGTTTATCTACATTAACAGTTTTATAAATCAGTTACAATTTTGATATTTATTAGTAGATATTTTATGCAAAATAGTATCAGAAGTTTAAAGTTTGTTACCGTGAATCACAGTTTCTATCAGTTTTCCCTACAATCTTAGAACATACTAACTATAGTATTTCCACAGTATACTAATAGTATTTTTCAGATAAGACTTATCAAATCATTTGAAATTATTTGTAAATATGTTCTTTGAAACCAAACTTTTAAAACCCAAAATCTAAAGTCGAGTTTTACAACCTGGCTCTGATACCACTAAATGTAACACTCCAAACCCGGTCTGGACGTTATAGCTGAATCTAGTGATATCACATGAGAGTGTTTTTGAGAATGCATCTATACATTAAAATCGTTCCAATTATTATTTTTTACTTAGTTTGAAAAAAACGAGTTCTCACTAATTTACTTTAAAACATATCTTTTTTATGCAGAATCTTTAGAAAACTTTCTATTTTAGGAAAACCATTTGCTTTAGAGAAAATCAGATTTTAATCATGCTTATTAGTAATTAAAATCATCAACAGTTCAAAAGTCGAAATTTAAAAGCCAAGGAAAAAGTCCAAAGTCCAAAAATTACAGCAAAACCCCAAATAAATAAGTAATCCAAAACCGAAAAAAACCAATGAAAATAGTCTAAAATTTATTACGTGTGGCCACCGTCAAATCCTCCGCTACACAGATCCGCTAATGTTGGGGATTACCTAAACAAATTAAACAGAAAAGAATGAGTTTCGCAACTTAGTGTGTAATCCCCATAGATATCAACATACATAATAATCATCAGAAGTCAGAAATAAACAGTCTGGGGCCGGAGCCCATTACAGAATTAGCTCCGGCCTTAGCCCATTCAGATGAAGAATCAGATATAAATTAGGGCTTTAGCCCAATCAGAATCCTACCCACTAGCCTCTACACACCATCTCCGTCCAGCCCTACACGCCATGTGGGGATATAATCAACCCACCCAACCCTACACACTATACTGTACTGAAATGCGACACATAAACAGAATAATGCAGCTGAGCTGCCAGATAGCAGGCTTCAAGCCTTTCAAACACTTCCTCCAAAAAATCATCAACCCAGTCCACGATGCAATACAACATACCAATATGACATGCTATAATGCAACTTATCATATTATACAATCGGTCAGATGCACATGATAAGAGTAACATGCTTAATACATACATTTCATAGTTAGATCACAGAATCAGGGGTCTAATTAATGCTTATCGACCCTACGGTAGGTCACAGTCAACTTGGACGACCTATGCAACCTTACGGATTATTTCAAAAAAATTAGGATTACACCCCCATATGGGCCAATACACCCGTGTGGCCCACATGGCCCAAATCGACCTTGTCTCACACGTCCTTATGGTCAGCACGACCCAATTGGTCAAGCCCGTGTCTCGTACACGGCCTCACCAACCATCACATGGCCGTGTCATGTGCCTGTGTCCAGCGAGCACGGCTTGGCTCATCGATCACCTGCCCGTGTACTGCCACACGGCTTACCACATGCCCGTGTGGCATCGACAGTTTCATTTTTCAGCTTTCCCGAGTCTCATTTTTTATGTTTTTGGGTACACACCTGGTTTTTTTTCACTATTTATGTAATCCCGAGATCACCAGCACCCTCGACAAGAAGTAGGGTTCCTGAACACGAGAACCTGATTATGGCCTTCGAGCAGTACCTAAACGTGAGTGAAACGATTCCTCCGTTAATCACTTAATCAAAAAGTATATTGCTAGAGCTCAAGAAGAACCAGTTACCAAAATAAGGGAACAATTGTTGCACGATAGAAAATCGATTGAACGAGGAATCAAAGAGGAGAAAAAGATGAATTTTGGCACACAAGAAAAGAGGGAGAAATCTCGAGGAAAGTCAGCAACAAGGGGGAGGAAAAGAGAAGAGGAAAGGCTGAAAGTTGCCAAAAAGAGTAGAGTAATAAGAAATTCGATAACCACCTCCCTCAATTCCTTATTTTCCTCTTAAAAATCGTTCACTACTTTCCCCCTACAACTCAAACACTCAGCATTTGACTATTCTTTGAGCTCCTACATAGCAAGGAAAAAAAAAGCTCCTACCCAGACTCGAACATAAGACCTCAAGCAATTAACACTCCACTTAACCACCAGACCAGCAGGCCTATTCTGATATGCTTTTACAATTAACTTAATATAAGCTCATTGAACAGAGATAGGGCTTAGTTCCAAAAATAATCAAAATTTTCCAAAACTAAAGCTTGAACTTGGGACCTCTCACACATGCCCAGAACACATAACCATTGAAGCAGATACACACTTGTGTCAATTAATTGCAAAATCAGAAACATAAAATTTGGAGCGTTACATTAATACTCAATATGCCCATTATCATCAATCATCTCAACCAATTCAGTAAACACAAAACACAAGCATATATATACACATGATTCAAATATACCAATTACACGGAAGTTAAGCCATCACCTATGGCTATATATATACAAACCAAAATATAGACATTTACAATTCCAATTCATTTGGCCAACATCATTACCAAAGCATAACTATTCATAAGCCATTTCCAAATGGAAGAACTCACTACCAAGATACATATCAAAATGACTAAAATCCTATACATGCCAATAACCAAACCATGAGATCAAAAGTACCAAAGTGATGGTTGGATAGTGTGACGTAGTCTCCGACGATCCCCAAATCCGAGTTAGCTTTGAAATCACTATAAGACATAGAAATAAATAAAGTAAGCTTTGTAGCTTAGTAAGCTCGTATGATATAAACTTAACTAATCAGGAATACACCATTCATCAATTTAAACATATTAACATGGAATTTATGATTACTAACAAACCTTTCACATGCTTATTCATATGCTTATATGTAAACTTCGTAACTTTTTCGATTTAAAGCTCATACTATGCATATACATACCTGCATCAATCCATAACAAGCTTATGCATATTCGGAATACTGTTGAATACTCAATATCTCGCACACTAAGTATCGTACATAGCCGAAGCTATCTCAAATCGTACACTAAGTGCCATGAAAAGCCAAAGCTATCTCGATCACGCACATTAAGTGCCATATATAGCTGAAGCTATTTCGATCTCGCACACTAAGTGCCATATATAGCCAAAGCTATGTCGAATCGCACACTAAGTGCCACAAATAGCTAATTTGTCGTCAAACATGACTGTAGTCCTATATATACAATTTATGCAATATCAAAGCATTAAAAACATAATTATAATAGTGCTTATTACATACGAACTTAGCTCAGATATTAAAACGGCAAATCAAATCGATTAGTCGATTACTTTTGTTTTTCCTCGATCTTAGTCAGAATTTCATTTTTCTTGATCTAAATCTATTCAAAATTAACTCATTTAATCAACTATATATTCAATTCAATTCAAAAATACATTAGGGCTCTTTTACACATTTGCCCCTAAACTTTCACATTTTTACAATTTAGTCCTTATTTCATAGAATCACAAATTAATGAAATTCCAAATATACCCAAGCTAGCCGAATTACCATTATGCCCCTAGCAGCCCATATACCTCATTTATTTCACATTTTAACCACTAACTTTACACGTTTCTCAATTTAATCCCCATTTTGCATTTTCACTAAAAGTCACTTTACAAAACTTGCTTAACTATCAACAACCATTCATAATCTATCAAAAAACTTCAAAATACAGTCATGCAAAATCTTTAAAAATTTTGCAAAATAGTCCCTAGGCTAGCTAGTACTAGATACAACGATTACAAAAACATAAAAATCATTAAAAATCGAGTCAAAACAACTTACAATTTAGCAAGAACAATGGCCGAACCTTCAAAACCCTAACAATGGTGTTCTTCCTTCTAATTTTTGGCTAGAAAAGATGATAACCATCAAATTATAGTTTTTTTTATTTAATTCATGATAATTATGTTAATTACTATTATAACCTTAATGAAAAACCATTAATATCATCCATTTAATGTCCATATATGTCCACTCATGTTATTAATGGTCTAATTACAACATAAGGACTTCTTATTTTAAGTTCCATAGCTAGTAGGCACCTTTAGCTAATAGAACATCACTTTTACATTTTACGCGATTTAGTCCTTTTTCTCAAATTGACCATTTAAACGATAAAATTTCTTAACAAAATTTTCATACAATCATTCAATCATGCTATAAACATTAAAATAATAATAAAATAAATATTTTGACATTGAATTTGTGGTCTCGAAATCACGGTTCTGATTTGACCAAAAACGGCCTGTTACATCTAAGGTGTAGAGAGATGGTAATTGAAGGTGATTCCCTCACTGTATTAAGAAAAGTGAACTCCACCGATGAAAACATATTGGTTATCGGAGCTTATATTGAAGACATTAAAGCATTAAAAAAGGGGTAATGACAGTTGTACCTATTTGTTTACCACAAAAGAAAGTAACCAATTGGCACACATATTGGTAGTTGAGGGGTTAAGAAGGGGTGAAGAATCATACCTGGTAAGAGAGGTGTTGGAGTTCGCCGTGGTGGAGGAGGAACGAGACAAAAGAGAGGTGGATCCACTCGATCTACAAAGGTCTGGAACGAGAAGCGGGGTTAATAGAGTCGAAAGGAGGGTTTTGGAGATGAACCACAGAAGATAAAGAGTTACTAGATTTTGAAGAGAAAAAAAAAAAAGATTGGCAATGAGAGGGTAGCCTTGCATGTTTCTGAGGAAAAAGAGACTCTCACTTGATCAGTTAGGGTTTCTTTCTAGGGACAATGGGGACTCCTAGAAGTTTTTTAGTCTTATTTTTGTTTTTGTTATGATTGCTTTGATTGATCTATTGTTTTATTAGTTGTTACTTCGGTGGCTATCATTATTTTAATAAAGTAGAATCCATTTGTTTTTCATCAAAATAATACATCATTATTATTAATGGTAAAAAATAATTGTAACACCCCTAATTCGTATTCATCATCAGAATAAGGTTACAGAGCATTACCAAATAAATGTAACCTAAATCATTCATTTCAAAACATTACAATAAGCATAATATAATCCAACATTAAAGATGTATATTGTCCCTTATTCAAGCCCTTGAGGCCTTAAAATCACTTTAGAAATGATTCGAGACTAAATCGAGAACATTTGAAAAATTTAGGAAAAAGTTAGAAAAATTCAACTATAGGGGTCACACGGCCATGTGGCTAGATTGTGTGACTCACAAGGCTGAGACACACGCCAGTGTCTTAGGTCGTGTAACTTTTGAAATAGGGACACATAGCCATGTCCCAGCCCGTGTTCGTGCTTGTGTAACTCTCTAACTTGAGTCACACGGCCAAGCCACATACCCGTGTGCCAAGCTGTGTAACACTCAAAATGGCCTCACACGCCTGTGTACCAGACTGTGTGCTAGCTGACTTGCTCCCTAAGCACTTAACAGACGACACACTACCGTGTCGCCCAGCCATGTGTCTCACACGGCCAAGTCACACGCCCGTGTGTCTGGCCATGTGGACCTAAAATTTACCTTAAACAACAAGTATACCATTTTCTACTTGCTTAGGTATTAAGCAACTCAAAAACCAAACATTTAACCTATCCGAAATACGATCAACATACTCCAAACATGCCAAAACAATAATCTTAGGTGCTTAATCAATGTACCCTCATTGGTACCACATTCATATCATCAAAACCTATCGACAATGCATCATTCAAATCAAAGTTTAAAACATACCAAAATCACTCAATTTAGCCTAGCTTATAACCACCTAAAACATCAAGCTTAAATTCACATACACCTAACAAGCCTTGGTTCAAAACAACATGCCAAATTATGGCTTCAAACACAAACATATATTTATATATATACCAAACCAACATTATACTTAAACTCAAATACATCTTATACACCAAATTCACTAACAACTAAACACATCCTAGGTACATGCATTACAAAAGGTAAACATCATCACATTTGAGATCGGGATTGTTGTTGGATGCTAAGTCAACGATCAAAAGAGAAGTACCTAACCTACGTATGGAAAACAAAATCGTACGTTGAGTAAAACTCAGTAATATTTCTATAATCCAAACAATTAAAGACATAATGATACAAGAATTCATAATTTGAATTATAGGAACATAATATTGTCTAAGCTTACAATTACCATATACTATCATTTCAAATTCATGTATGTTACCATATCATTTCATACTATACTCAATTTTTACATGTTATTATATTTGATTTGTTTAACATATATCTCAATTCACATCACTTGCTATATAAATATCTTTTCACATATCAATCAACATTTTTTTTTTTTGCAATGGCATTATCCATTCCATATTCAATTTATGAGTACATAACTCATGTATTTCATTTAATCACAACATATCTCATTTTTCATGTTTCAATTCATTATCTTGTTTCCATTTCACATACCATGCCATTTCAATATCGATTATAGAACTTTATTATTTAGTTACCCCTATTAACATGACTCGGACGGATACATGGATCCAACCAACACACTAGTTTGGCACCCAGTGCCTCATCGGATAAATCAGAAGTAATAATTGCGCCCAACACTATATATATTGACACCTAGTGTCTTGTCGATTAAACTGAAGCAAATTGGTACCTAGTGCCTCATCAACTCAAAGTCGAAGAAATCCCTAAACTCTTCCTATCCTATGGCATGCCATCTATATTCGACTCAGCCTGATACAGTTAATAGGGTTTCATTTCATTTTTCAAATACAATCAATATCCAATTCTCATATTTGCACATTATCACATTTAAACATATATTCTTTCCAATTTCCAATTTCTCAATACACTCATAACATATGCCAAATCAATTCAATTCAATCAACAATGAATTCAATTGAATTAAAAAGCACATTAATTCTCACCTCCAATGTTTACCATATGCAATAATTCAAAATGCAATAATTTACAACTTAGTTCACATTATAGAAACACAAACCGTAGATTTCGAGCTATTCGATGTCGATTTTATCCTTCCCCTTTTTACTCGAGGATTCCGGTATGACGTTAGCTACGGAATTAAAACAATTAAAATACATCAATACAACACAAATTCAATTCCACCTTGAATATTTCAATTTTTACTCAATATTTGCTTAAATTTCAATTTAGTCCTTAAACTGAGACTAAATTTTAATCTTCACAATTTAGCTCTATATTTTCATACTAATTTCACTTTAAACTAAATTTAACTCCCTATTTTCAATTATACCCATGAATTTTAAATTTTTCACAAGTTAGTCCCTATTACTCAAAATCAAGAATTAACTTCACCATCTAGTCCTTTTTCACTTTTCACTTAAAAATCTATCAATTTAATCCCTAATACTTAATCTATTCAACAATAGTAACATCTAACATTTTAAAAAATACTGAAAATTACAACACGGGTCGGCTAGCCTTAAGTTCTAGGATTCCAAAAACATAAAAATTACAAGAAAAGAGACTAAATTAACTAACCAATTAAAATTAAAAAGTTTCAAACCCTTGTGGCTGTGCGTTTCTCTTCTTTTCTTCTTTCTTTTTCTTTCTTTTATTTTCTATGTAATTTGCATGTCTTCTTTCACATTTCTCCACTTTCTTTCTGTTATAATTTCATTTATTATATAGTATATATTATATAAAACATATATACATACCTTTAACTTTTAATTTATTAACTATTATAATATACATAATAAGTTTACATATATGTTATATATATATTTCATTAATGTGGTCCACTAAATAAAGAAAATGTATATTTACTACTTTAGTCCTTTAATAAATTTTTAATTTATAATTCAACTTTTACCCTATACGCGATTTAGTCCTTATACATTAATAACTCTTAATTCATACAAATTCATTTCATCAAAATCTAATTGACTATACAACTAACTTCATAAATATTTTTTCGATTTATGAGAACAGAGTCTCGAGAATGCATTTTCCGACACCCCTAACTATAGAATCATTACAATAATATTTAAATTTTAATTCTAAGAATAAGTGTCACCTTATATATAACTAAAAATAAAAAGAGAAGTACTTTAAAACTCAAAAAACTAACTTAAAACTCAATGTTTCTATAAATACTTTTGTTACTTCTTTTATATTATATATATATGATATGATTCTAGACTAAGTAAAGATACATATAAAATTCAATATCTTCCTACTAATTAAAATCATTTCAAGCAATAAACACATTAACAAAGTCCACTTAAGCACCCGTGTCCATGCAATTTTCACAAATATAGGTATATATTTCATTAACTAAAAAGACATTAACATTTTAGTACAATTTAATATTAAATGGCAGCAAGCAAAAAAGTATTTGAGCTAATGGCACATGCATACACACCGATACACATGCATACATTAAAAGTTGTTTTATCTTTAGCTCAAACAAAAGTAATCAATTTTTTTTTTTAAATTTTTAGATGAATTCATAACTCATCTAAAACTTAGTATTTATTTTAAATTGAAAATCTTTATAATTTGATTCTTTTCATTCGACTCCAAATCAAATTTGATTGAAAAATAAGTTTTTCCATAGATTCATTTAGGTTTTGGTTTCTGTACATTTTTCTTTCTTTCTTTCTTTATTTTTAATTTTTATTTTTACTTAGGTAAGATTTTAAGGATTTGGACCAAAAATATGTTATTGGAAAATAAATATAACAAATCGATTTCACTGATTTTTTGACCAATTAATCAGTTCCATTTTAGATTCAATTGTAATTTCAAACAATTTACTTAAAATATACCGACCGGTCAATTTAATCAACCAAACCCACAAATTTAGTCCAGTTCCAACCACATTTTCAATTCCGAAGTGATTGTCACTACAATTCAATTTTCCTTATTTGAATGACCCTTTTTTTCTTAACGAAAGGACACTTTTTTTTTTTTTTTTGTCTACGTGCAGGTGTTTGAAACTTATTTGCCAGGCCTACTTTCCACCGCCTTGTTTGAACTTGAATGCTTTTGGTTGGTACATGTCATGAAGCTATATGATAAAATTATAGAATAGTCATTCAATATAGGTTAAATTCTCTGCTTGCTTATTGGAAAGTTGTTGTTGCTCGTTTAATGTACTGTTATAACGAATCTGTTTATCTAATTGGTTCATTGTTTTAGGTTTTATACAAGTTTCGACTGAGTTGAGTGTGGTCTATTTGATTATGACATGTTTGATAAAATAGTAGCATGGTCGACTAAGAGATCTTAGTCTCCCAATCAACTTCTTAGAGGTAATTTGATAAGCATGGAAGTCTTATTCTCTCTTGTTAATTAAATTTGTAACACCCAAAAAATGTGAGTTTTCTTTTTAGGTTATATCAATGGAAATGTGGGTGTTTTTGTGGTAATGTGCTATGGTTACTTATTGTAGGTTTGAGGTCCAAGTCGTATCTTTTGAAGTTTTGCATATTCCTTAATTGAACTTTTAGACTTGCAAGTATCACTTAAGTTAGATTCTGTGCTTTGAGGTATTAAGAATAAGCCTACTAGTTCAATGGTTAAGCATCTATTTGTGTTAGTGGTTCTATGTTTGAATCTCTGTATGTGCACTAAGGAATATTATTTTTGCACTTCTCTGTAAATACCAATCTTAAGATTTTAAATGAATTTTCTTACAGCAACTCTTTCTCCCTCACTATTCTTTTTTATTTTATTTTCCTTTTTCTTCTTTTTTTTTTTGGCATCATTCTTGAATTTCTCTTCGTAGGACATTTTGTTGGGTTAATCATTGAATCGTATCATACCGTTGGTTATTTTGGTGCTTAAAGGTAAGATTTAATCGTAGTAATTTTGGTCGTTATGTATGAATTGCGAATTTCTTGAAATCCCTAAGTGAGGGTGTTAATTGGTTTTGTTTTGTTTTGTTTTGTTTTGTTTGCTTGTGGTTACAAAAGCTTAGGGGAAGGTTAAGAGACGCCTAACGCTTCTCTTGTTGTCTAGGACTCGAATGTGCGTTGTTGAACTTCTGGTAAGTAAGTTTTGTTCGTTCTGAGTTTGGGCATTAGAGATTTCGATGTTGACTGTTGTTGCGATTTAACATATCTCTTTGAATTTCTGTTAATTGAGTAGTTGAAGTTTCAATTTCTAGGCTTTGAGAGTCCCAGGCTTGCTTCAAGGTTGTCGTTATTTTCAGTTGGGGTATCGAAACCCTTTTCTTTTGTATTTTTGTTGTTGAAAACAAGACAGTCGACGACACACGGGCTGCCACACAGGCATGTGTGCAGGTCGTGTGAAAAGCTGTGTAATGGATCGTGTAACTAACTGACTTCGGATTTAAGACACACGGACAAGTTACACAGGTATGTGGCAAGCTGTGTGTGAGATATTATGGTGCAGTGGTCGCACGAGCTGGCACATAGGCGTGTGTCCAGACTGCGTGACTCATTATTTATGTATCAGGGATGCACGGGTAGAGGACACGGGCGTGTGTCGAACCATGTGAGGTACACAGGCAGCACACAGGCGTGTACCCAGACTATGTAACTCACCGACTTGGTGAATAAGGGGCACATAGGCAACCATACGGCCTTGTGCCAGATCATGTTGAGTCACACGGGTAACCACACGGGCATGTGAACCCGAATCATCAAATTTCTATTAACGCCATAATTGTTGTATGAGGCGAGTGTAAGCTGTCTGTAAGATATGTATGAACTAAACTGAACCGTATGATCTATTTTATCATGACTATAGACGAGTTCTACATAACCGTATAAGACAATTTGTAAGAAATTCAACCCTCTGTTATACTAGAACTATATGATTGTATCTGCATAAGAACATATCTATATATTGGTCATCTGTTCACTGCATTTACATGGGACAAGAATCATGAATTGAAGGAAGTGTTATGTACTGATTTGGTGATCAAATCACTTGTAATTATATCTGATCTGGCAGTGAGACTGTAAACATTGCAACGTGTCGTACCAACACTATGAGGTGTGTAAGGCTGGACGGGTATTATGTACCTACTGGTGTGTTAGGTTGGTCGGAGATGGTGTGTCGTGGATGGGGGTAGGATAACTGCATCTGTGTCTGTATTTACAACTAAATTTGTTTCTGTATTTGATCTGCTATGTATCTGAACTGCTCTGTATCCAAAACTATTGTGAATTATTACTCTGATCGAATAAGATTGAAGGTGTTGTCTGAATTCTCAATGATATATGAGTTATTTTATGAACCTTAAGTATTTATATTTTACATTAGGTTGCAACGTACTAACTAGACTGAATGAATTTTAGGAACCTCCCAAAAATATTTGCACGTGTGTTTAAAATTGTTATTTGTTTTTCGATTTTAAATTTTAGGATTGAATTTTGTTGAATGGTTGATGGTTTTAAAACTTATCTATGTATCAATTAAAACAACATTAAGTGCATCTGTTTTCGGGTAAGTTCTTTTAACATTCTAGACTTGGTCTTTCCGTCTAGGCCGAGTTTATGGTGTTACACAATTTCTATTTTTTTAAGAATAACTATTAGCTTTATTCAAGGATTTTTCAAGGATTTATTTGTTGATTTAAAAGAGTTTATCTTGCTGTTATAATAGCTTATAAATAGGCTTCATTCTCTCTTTGTAAATCATAACAGAGAGAGCAAGAAGATCTTCACTTTCTTGAAGATCATACCTAAAAGAGTTTCTTTCTTGTGTTGAGGGTATTTTTTTAGTGTATTTGTTAACAAATTTACTATTTTCTTGTAGTTATTTTATGATACTCTTTTAGGTATTCTTTGAAGAGTTTATTGATTGTATTGTGAGATATTTAGGTGAGTGATTTGTGACAATTGGGGATGGTATTAGGGCTACAAGTAGGGTAGATTGAGCTTAAACCAACAGATGATCTGGATCATTGTTGAATAAATCATTCATTGGGCGAGGCTTTGAAAATGTCTGATCGTTGTGTTTGAATTGAGTTAACAAAGATCGGTTATGTCGATTTTTTTCTGCTCTTATTTTTTCGCTACCTATTTTCGTTCTAACTGTTGTTACAATGAGTGTTAAGCAAATTTGATTTATCATACCGATAAACTAATTATTTTTCATTACTATTCAATTATAAAATCTTACATTTTTGTGGTTAATGTTATCATGTTATTATATTTTGATCACTAATCTATTAAAATATCCAGTAATTTAAAAGTTAACATCTAATTTATACTCTAAATTATAATTAAAATATCCAGTTTGATACTTTTATATTCTTTTACATAACTTTAAATATATATAAATTCCAAGAATATAAAAAAAATTCTTAAAAAATTCAAAATTTCATATTTTTTGAAATAACAAAAATATTTTTAAAATTATAATTATTTAAAAATTTTAAAAACAGATAAATTATAAAAAAAATTAAAAAGTGCCGAATATATATATATATATATATATATATATATATATATATATATATATATATACTTGTAAAAATTCATAATAGAGTGGGTTGTGAGAGCCACTCCACATTTAGACAGCGAGACACTACATACCCTACAAAAAAAAAAAAAAAATCGGCACATATTCATTTTCACCATTAATATAGTCTCAAATCTCAATCCCCACATCCCTCTCTACAGACGTATCCAATCTAGTCCATTATCCCAATATTAAAAAAAAAAAAAAAATTACTTTCTTGGTGAAGCGCTAGTTTTTGGGTTGGGGTTCTTAGTTTCTCAAGTAAATGTTGAATTACCTATTTGAGATATTTTTTTATTAAATTATAAAAATAATTATTTTTGTTTATTTCAGATTATATTTTAATTATTTATGTTTGAAATGTTATGTTTTAATCACTTACGTTATTGTTTTATTATGAAGTAGTTACTCACCGTTAAACTCTGTTTAAAACTCATTTAGACTGTCACGTAGGACTGCCGTTAGGGATGTAATATAGTTTAATAATAAAGTAACTACTTCATAAAAAAAATAATAATGTAAACAACTAAAACATAACATTTTAAATATAATTAACTAAAATATAATCTGAATCAAATAAAATCAATTAGTCTTATAATTTAATCTCTTTTTTTTTTACCATTCTGTAAACTTTTTGTTAGTTGTTAGGAGTTATTTTTCAATGGCATATGTGGGGGTTTTTTGGGAACTGTTCCAATGATTAATACGGTAAAAGGGAGAAATTCTGCCCAATTTGCAACATTTGAATAATATCATAGGAAGAGATATATATCGGACTTTGGTTTTCTGCTTGCCACGTGAAAATAATGTACGCAATTTTAGTAATTTGTGATTAAATAATTGTAAATTTGTATCACGATTTTTATTTTTTTTTAGATTTTTTCTTTTTACAATTTTATGGGACTTCACTTTTATGCTAGCGCGTGGAAATAGTGTACCCAATTTTAGTAATTTTTGATTAAATAATTGTACATTTTATAACCATTTTAGGTATTTTTAGAATTTCTTTTACAATTTTGTAAATTTTTATTTTTTACATATTATCATTTTAAAAATATGATTTATGATTTTCAAAAAAAAGTATAAATTTCCAGATTTTTTAAAAGAATTAATTGTTTTAGAACTATCATAAAAAATTATGAAAGAATCAAACTTAATATTTTAACTATAATTAAGAAGCCAAATTAGATGTTAACCTTTGAGTTTCACTTCATCATTTTGTTAAAGGTTAACAACAGTTAACAGAAATTGATCAAAATATTACAATTCGATAACATTATTGACAAAAATGTAATATTTCATAGTTGAGTGGCGAAAAAAAGGAATTTAACTTAAGTTGATTGACTATTTCTATAGTTTATCGTATATAGTATCACTCTTTGTAACACCTCAAACACAACCTAGACGTTATAACCAGATCTGGAGAAGCTAATGTGATACTTTTCGAAATACCCAAAAATTTGTTGGACTTGTAGAACATGCCAGATTTTATTAAAATAATTCTAGTTTTATTTTCAGTGAAAACATCATTCTTAGTTAATTCATAAATTATATCGACTAGACTTATATTTTTAAAGCGCATTTATTTGCAGTGGAATCCTTTATTTAAATTCATTTTGAAAACATGGGTCGTATTTTGAGAATTTCAACATTTTGTTGTCAATGAATTTTAACTTTTAAATCGGAAAAAAGTTTTAAACAATCCCAAAATGTTCAAATATTCCAACAAATTCAAAACAGAATAAACCAAAAACTTAAAGTAACAAAATTTATCAAAAGAGTTTAATCGAGCTCTCACCGCACTGACCCATCCTAAGTCTATGTGTTACCTAAGAATCAAACAAACTGAGAGTGAGCTTACAAGCTCAGTGTGTAACTTAAATAAGCAAAAATATGAGATATAATTTTCAAACATACTTTCAAAAGTCAAACAAATATATAAATCATATACAATAAAAGAATCAAAATAGATCAGATGCAGATTTAAATTCCTACCCTTATCCACCATACACCATCTCCAGTCATCCCTACATACCATATAGGGTATTAAATACTCATCCAACCCTACACACCACTTAGTGTCGGTATAACACCTTTCAGATTATTTGCAGCTTAGCTTCTAGATCAATAGGAGATTTAACGCCAAATACGAATATACGTGTGCTTGTGCCACCAAATACGCTAGGTTATTAAATTGACCGCACTTCCTCCATATCACAAATCCCATCCCAAATGCACATACAAAATTACTAGGTAGCAGAACATACATGCCATACTTGCTCTCGTAATAGACAATTCGTGCTTGACGATAAACAGATCAGACTTATCATTTCACAAATCATACTGAGCTAACAACATATAAACATGCATACACATATTGAATTTTACGCTAATAGAATATCATAAACCATGTTTTGTAGCTTAATTTATAATATACGAACCCTACTGAAGGCCTACGTTCCATCAAAACGATGCTTACGACCCTAAGGTAAAATTTTAGAATTTTGGGTTCACATGCCCATGTGGCCCACACGGCCAAATTGGCTTAAACCGTGTGTCTCACATGATCTAGCGCACGACCATGTGTCTCACACGATCTAGCGTACAGCCGTGTGGGATCGACTATTTCAGTTTTTGGCTTTCGCCATTCACTATTTTTTCGGGTTTTCGTTACACACCTGGATGATCTCTGACGTGGGTTCCAAAAAAACGTATTCGAATACCGGTAGATGAATCAACAACTACACGAAGCTTAAGTCACTGGAGGAACACTAAACGCCTCTCGATTTTCCCTTAAAACATATCAGATAAATTAGGTAACATAAAATACAGATTTTTGCACCACAATCTTGAAATTTCAAAATCCCCAAACACCCAACGAATAATATAATTAAAAGAATAGAAACAAACGAATGAAACCTTACCTTCATAGATTGAAACCAAAGCGATAGGACCAAGAATAGCTTGCAAGCAACAATAAAATAGAAAGGAGGTTGCAAGAAACAAAAACACAAAAGAAAGAAAAAAATAGAACGTGGAAATTTAGGAAGAAAGAATAATAACAGTTTGGAAACAAAAATTAAAAATAAAAATCAAGGAATAAAGAAAATAAAAGGGAGAACAAAAATAAGAAACAGAATATGAAAAACAAAATGGGAAACGCTGTGGAAAACATAAAAAGATAGGAGTAAATTTTTTTGAAAAAACACAATAAAATAAAATGATAAACTTTTAATATTACTATACTATTATTAATTTAAAATAAAACAAAATCCTAACGAACTAACTCCTTGATAACTTGCCATCTTTTTCAACAGTTCTAATTCAATTTGAACTCCACCAACCTGGACAACAACTAAGGACTAACAAAATAATAAATTCAGTTTTTCTCATCAAGGGATTCAAACACAAGACTATAGGGTAAGCTAACACCTTACCACTAAACCAGCAGGCTCATTCTGACAGAGGTTCACTGAAAATAATATTTAAGCCCAACAAACAGAAATAGGTCTAAGAACAAAAATAATTGAATTTTCCCAAAATTTGTGACTTGAACCCAAGACCTTAAACACACAATCAAGACACTTAACCATTGAAACAAATACCTAATTATAGCATAATTTTAACATATCAGAAATTAGATTTTTAGGGTGTTAGAACTCTCTCTGTAACACCCCCTAACCCGTATCCGTCGCCGAAATAGGATTAAGAGGCATTACCTATCAATACACATCGTTCACGTACATTTATACATTTCAATATCAAATACTTTCATCTCAATCATATTTTCCCTTTTAAGGTCCTACGGGACAGTAAAACATGCTTAGAATAGGTTCGAGACTAAACCGATAACATTCACAAACTTTGAAAAACTTATAAAATTTTCTTTAATTTTAAGGTCACACACTCGTGTGAATAGGTCGTGTGCCTTACACGGCTACCAAACATGCACGTGTCATAGTCCATGTGAAAACAGGGCATACATACTGACTTGCACTACACGGACGAGGACATGCTCGTCTGCCATGGCCGTGGGAAAATTAGAAAGGTTACTGACTTGGGTCACACGACCAACCACACGCCTATGTGCCAGCCCGTGTGCCATACACAGCCAATAGACACGCCCGTGTGTCTAGGCCGTGCCAAACCTGTAACGTATACTGACTTTAATTCGAAGAGTACCCTAGGGGACACACGGCCGTGTAATATGACCGTGTGTCGCACACGGCTGAGACACACGCCCGTGTGGACAAAAATAGGCCATTTGCAAGGCCAATTTGCCTCTTTTTTGTCATGCTCACCTAACCATCAAAATGGTATCATTTCATTACAAATATGGGCAGCCAAAACATGCCAATTCACAAACATTTTATGCCATTTCATAATCAACCATTTTACTACTTAAATCCTTATTCAAAACATACTAAATCAATATGCTAAAATCATCAATCTCACATGACTACTAAATACATTTACTGTAACATCCTGAAATATGGCCTAGTCGGAATAATGGTTTCGAGACCATAAATCTGACATTAAAATATTTAGATTATGATTATTATGAGATTTAAAGTATAATAATATGCATGTGGTAAAGTTTCATGAGGAAATTTTGAGAATAAAGTGTCCAATTAGAAAATAAGGACTAAATTGAATAAGATGAAAAACTTGGGTTTTAGGTGTAATTTGTGTGAAATTGTTTTGGAATATGAATTAGAAGGTATTAAAGAGGAATTTTCCCAATTTCTAAATTTTTGGACAATTATGGACATCCATGGAAATTTTTGTAAGTTTAGTGAGTAAAGGTATTTTGGTCATTTGGATATTAAATGAATTAAAAAGGGAAAAAGAGCCAAAAATCAGCTCATCTTCTTCCTTTTGCTACCAAAAAATTCAAGAGACCATAACTAGGGTTTTTTCATCTTTTCCAAGCTCAAAGTAAGTCAATCCAAGCCTCGTTTTAATGTTCTTCGTATTTTTAGAATCCCAGTAGCTTGCTCTCTTCATTTCTACCCATATTTCATGCTAGGGTTCATGTTTAGAAATTTACCCATGCATGATTTGGGTGTATTTTGATGGATTATGGAGGAATATGATAGTTTAAAATATGGAGAACAACTATTGTTAAGTGATTTTGCATGGAAACCCTAAAAAAGACTTATTTGTAAAGGTTATGAAAATGAGTAGAAAGTGTGAAATGAAGGAAAAATATGGGTTGCTATAAGTACAAGAAGTATTTGGTTAGGCTTGGGTAACCAAGAAATCACTTGCATTTCATCATATGAGCCTAGGGACTAAATTATAAATAAGTGAAAGTTTAGGGGTAAAATGGTAATTTTATCAAAGCATGAATTTGGGGTCGATTTGAGTAAGGTATGAAGTTAATGAGCTAAATTTGCTATTATAGATCAAGAAAGATGAGAACCGAACCTTGATAAAGGCAAGAACAAAGTGTACGAGGCTTAGACACTATTTCGAATATTTTGTACCGAGGTAAGTACATGTACAAATAAATACCTTAATTGATGTTTTAAATGTTTAAACGACATTTAGTTAATTAATATGTTATTTGGTTACTTTGTTGTTATAATATATTTTGATGTTTTATGCTTATGTTACAAGTGTTGCCATGTTAGCATTTGTATATGATAATGTCATATGTTATGAGGCCAACATTCCGAAAATGTTCGACAAAGAGACTAAAGTTTGAAAATCTCGTTTGAACTTAGGAATAGGTAAGGATACAGGTGACATGTCACTAGGATAGCTATGTATGTATGAGCTCATTTGATGACATGATACATGCTAGGTCTGGGAGCTTGTGTAGCCCCGTTGAGAGGCATGTAATTATGTGGTACACGCTAGGTCCGAGAGCTTATGTAGCCCTATTGAGAGGCATGGTTATGTGATGCATGCTAGGTTTGGGTGCTCTTATGTAGCCCTGTTGAGAGGCGTGCTATGTTATGATTATGGCACTTCGGTGCGTTTGTATCCGAGTATCTTGTCCATTATTCCAAATGTTCAACGGGTAATGTATACGAAGTTTGAATGTAAGTTAAGTAAAGTATATATGTGTGCAAGGAAGCAAAGGTATGTGTTTAAACTTGTGTACTCTTATGACTATGATGATTAATGGCAATGCATGTCTTTGTGTATTATGTTTGAAAATTTAGATCATGTGTTTTGATGAAAGGTATGAAATAACAACAAATATGTAAATAATGTTCTAAGGCCTAATTAAGATTTACTTTATTTGTATGTGTACTTACTAAGCTTTTTAGCTTAGCTCCCTTTTTCCATTCCTTTTATATTCGTCAAGCTAGTTCAAAGGATCAGGAACGTCGGAGCTCTGGTCACACTATCAACCAAACCTTGGGTATAATACATTTGATTATTTTGAGTCATGGCATGTATAGGTGAATATTATTTTGTATTTGTGTCATGTGGCTAGCCCAAGGTAATAGTTCCCCTTTTGGTATGATTATTTTGTATATGGCCAAGTGATTTGGTCCATATAATTAATTGAGATATCTTCTTATAATTATTCCATTGAATGCATGCCGAATTGTGTATGTGCTTGTGGTTTGTGCTAGATGGTAGGAAGATATGCATGTTGGAGGGTAAGAGAGATCTTGGGTGACCAATGGCTTGGAAAATAGCCTCCAAATGGTCCACATGGATGGACACACGAGTAAGTGTCTATATCGTGTGTGACACACGGGAAGCCCACACGGGCGTATTGTTCAGTCGTGTGTCCCCTGCATTCCAAAATTTTTATGTTGCATGCTTTGTAGTAACCACACGAGTTGGAGACGCGGCCATGTGTCTCAACTGTGTGGAGTACACGGCCTAACACACGGGCGTGTGCTTTGGCCGTGTGCCCCTAAATGAATGATGATGTCATAAACAGAATGTCCAGGTTTTCGAACACGGGCGACAACACAGGCGTGCCTAGGTCGTGAGGGACACGGGCCAAGGACACGGGCGTGTGTCTAGGTCGTGTGAAAACCATTGCACCTTGAACTGGAAAAAAAATAAAATTCAAAATTCCACACGGGCTAGGGACACGGGCGTGTCCCAAGCACATGGGCGAGCAGTGTGCCTCTACACGGGCGTGTGAGGCCAAACTCAAAAATTTTCTTAAGGTTTTCATATATTCTCGGTTCAGTCTCGGACCACTTCAAATGTATGTTTCGGGCCTCGTAAGCCCATATAAGGGACAAAATGATGGAATTGGTTTGAAATGGAATTTTATCGCTCGCAATTTAGTCGAAGGTTCGTATGTTTGTCCGGTAACGCCTCGTACCTTATCCCAGTCTCTGGTACGGGCAATGGGTGTTACATTTACTCATCAAATTATTAACTATTTCATGACACAAATTGCACCATATCTCCATCTCAAAATCAAACCACAATATACAAATCTTCCAAGCATTAATACATCATCAACTAATTAACCAAATAAGAAATCACTTAGCAAAACTAATAACCATGACAAACATGCCAAAACACATAGTAACTTGTAAACATCACATATATCATTTGACAACATATAAATCAAGCCAACTCAAATGACCAAACACATCATCATTTACAAGCCAAATCTCATGGCTAATATTATAACTCAAAACATACCAAAATGACACTAGCCGATACATTCCATATACCATTTATACAAAGTTTCAAAAGTACCAACGAGATAATCGATAGTGCGATGACGTATTCTCGACAATCCCCGAGTCTGAGCTAGCTTCGATAATCTATAAAACATGGAAAGAACACACAAAGTAAGCTTTAAAAGCTTAGTAAGCATATACAAATAAAGTTATCACATGAACATTTTCATATCAATTCCAATATGCTTAACATAAATAACCACATACAAGTTCACAAACCTTTCTCAATGAATACTTATCCATATTCACATGTAAGTTCATCAATTACTTCTCTTTACAATACTCGTATGAATCTCATACGTACCTGAGTCACTTAACTCTTTCACATAATCTTTCTCAACTTGACTTTGCCCATTGAACCGTTTGGAATCAATAAGGATACTCGAAAATCACATAAGCTCGTACAATGCCATATCCCAGGTATGGTCTTACATGTTATCACATATCGATGCCACTGTCCCAAATAGGGTCTTACACGAAATTAATTAACGATGCCAATGTCCCAGACATGGTCTTACACGTAATCTCAATAAAATGCCAATGTCCCAGACATGGTCTTACATGTAATCACATCTCAATAACCTAATGTCATGACATTCGTATCCTATACTATTCCTAGGGTTCGTACGAGACTTTCAAATGTTGTAACTTTATCGATCTATGTTCATACTTGCTCGTTTGATATTCATAGCAATTCAATGATAATAAAACATATATAATTCAATTTAAAGACATTTACTTGCATATGAACTTACATTGTAGTCGGAATAAACGAACGGAATCGACTATTCGTCTACTTTCGATTTCCCCTGATCTAAATTCGTTTTCTTTCATTCTTGATCTATATACATTCAAAATTAACTCTTTTATTCATCAAAACATTCAATTTAGTCCATAAACACATATTTGATTATTTTTACACTTTAGCCCTAAACTTTCACATTTCTTGCAATTTAGTCATTATTTCACAAATACACAAAATTACACAATTTCATTATAACACATGCTAGCTGAATTCTCTTAGTGTATATATCAGCCCATATTTATCAATATTTCACATATTTAACCCTTCAATTTATACTTTTCTCAATTTATACTTTTCTCAATTTAATCCCTAATTGACATTTTTACTCAAAATCACTTTATAAAACATGTATATCAAACACCAAGCTTTCATAATTCATCAACAATCATTCAAAAGCTCAAGCATTCATCAATGGAAACTCATAATTTCATCAAAAATTTCAGAAATTAGGGTACGGGCTAGCTGACACATAAAGCACCGATCACAAAAACGTTAAAATCATTAAAAATCGAGCTCAAAACATACCACAATCAAGAATACAAACGACCGAACCCTAAAATGCTTCAAATGGTCTTTCTTCTTTTGATTTTCAATGAGAAAGATGAACATTAACACATATTTTTATGTTTTGTTTTTTAAATATACATTAATACAAAGTTTACCTTTTTACCCTTAGTCATTAAACTATTTAATCATCAAATATAAGGCCATTCATGTCAAATTCCACTATCAAAGGTATAATTACAACATAAGGACCTTTCATTTTATAAGCCATGTCAAATAAGCAATTTAAACAAGTAGAATGCAACTTTTGCATTTTACACGATTTAGTCATTTTTCTTAAATTGAGCTATTAAACGATAAAATTAGCTCATGAAATTTTCACACATATATATTCACATGCTGTAAACACCAAAAATAATACTAAAAAAATTTTACAACCTCAGATTTGGGGATCCACTATTCGAATTTAGCTAAAACCGGGTTGTTACAACTCTCCCCCTTAGCGATTTTCATCCCCAAATATCTTACCAGTAAATAGGTTTTGATATTACTTTCTGATATTATCCTCGGGTTCCCACGTAGCTTCTTCAACCCCGTGTCGATGCCACAACACTTTAACTAACGCTATCATTTTATTTCTCAGTTCTTTAATCTCACAAGCTACAATTCGGATCGGTTCTTCACTATACGATAATCTGACTGAATCTCAACTTCGGTCGGGGAAATAACATGCGAGGGATCAGATCTGTATCGTTAAAGCATCGATATATGAAATACATTATGTATCTTTTCTAACTCAGATGGCAATGCCAGCCGATAAGCAACTGGTCCAACTCGCTCGATAATCTCATATGGTTCGGTGAATCGCGGACTCAATTTTCCTTTACGACCAAATCGAAGTATTTTCTTCCACGGAGATACTTTCTAAAACACTTTATCCCCGATCTGAAACTCAATATCTTTCCGCTTCAAGTCTGCGTAAGATTTTTGATGATCTGACGCTACTTTTAAACTATCACGGATCACTTTCACTTTTTCTTTAGTCTCTTTAATCATATCAACCCCGTGAATCTTATTCTAACTTAGCTCAGTCTAGTATAATGGTGTTCGACACTCCCGGCCGTATAAAGCTTCATACGGTGTCATTTTAATACTCGATTGAAAACTATTATTATACGCAAATTCAATCAATGACAAGTACTTTCCCCACGTACCTTCAAACTCTAGAATGCAACATCACAACATATCCTCAAGTATCTGAATAACTCTCTCAGATTAACCATCTATTTGTGGGTGAAATACGGTACTAAAATGTAGCTTTGTAGAGAGCCCATCTTTTTAGTTTCTTCCAAAATCTTGATGTAAACCTCGGATCTTTATCCGAAACAATAGAAATAGGTACCCCGTGTAATCAAACAATCTTTGAAATATACAACTTAGCAAGCTTGTCAAACGAATAATTTGTACGCACAGGAATAAAATGAGCTAATTTTGTCAACTGATCAACAACAACCCAGATTGCATCTTTCTTACTCGGAGATAAAGGCAAATCTGAAACAAAATCCATAGTCACTCTATCCTATTTCCATTCAAGAATCATAATCGGTTGCAATAAACTAGACGACACTAGATGCTCAGCTTTAACTTGCTGACAAATCAAACAATTCGAAACAAACTCTGAAATGTCACTTTTCATACCATGCCACCAATAGAGCTATTTCAAGTCATTATACATTTTCGTGCTTTCCGAATGAACAGATAAATGAATACTATGTGCTTCGTTCAAAATAATCCGAATCAACTTTGAGTTTCTCGAAACACATATTCGACCTCTGAATCTTAAACAGTCATCAAAATCAACTTTAAATTCTGAATCAGGGTTCTAATCACACTGAGCTCATTTTGTTAACATTTTATTATCAACTTTCCAAGCTTCACAAATCTACTGTAAAAACAACGGTCTCACTTTCAACTCAGCTACAATCGATCCGTCATCAGATAGAGCCAACTGAGTATTCATTGCACGCAGAGCAAACAAAGATTTCCGACTTAATGCATCACTAATAACATTTGCTTTTCCCAGATGGTAGTCAATTACTAGTTCATAATCTTTAAGCAATTCTAACCATCTTTGCTGTCGTAAGTTTAGATCTTTCTGAGTCATCAAATATTTCAAACTCTTGTGATCTGAGTAAACATGACATTTCTCACCGAACAGATAATGGCGCCAAATCTTCAATGTAAATACAATGGCTGCTAACTCCAAATCATGAGTAGGGTAATTCTTTTCATGCTGCTTCAACTGTCTCGAGGCATAAGCTATGACTTTGCCTTCCTGCATTAAAACACAACCCAGGCCATTCAACGATGCATCACTATAGATTACAAATTCTTTACCTGATTCTAGCTGTTGTAACACCCTTCGCTCGTGTCTAACGCCGAGACAGGGTTTGAGGTGCTACCGGGCTTAAACTCAACCAATTATATAAAATCGAGCTGTAAAATTTTGATCAATTTAAAACTTTGCATTTCACATGCATACAATTCATCATACGGCTTACGAGGCTCAAAACATGCATTCGGGATGGTTCGGAACCAAACTGAAAACTTAAGGAAAACTTGGAAAAATTCATACTTAAAGACTCCACATGCTCGTGTTGGTATAGGGCACACGCCCGTGTGGCTTGGTACATGCCCAGGTCCCTTGCACGTGTGGCCAATTTATTTCCAAAATTTTTCATAAATTAAGTGCAGACTTCACACGGCCTGGACACACACCAGTGTCCATATCCCGTGTCCCTCACACGGTCTCGACATGCCCATGTTTATCGCCCGTGGAGCTCTCTGTTTATGATCTCATCACCAACTATGAGTACACGGCCACGGCACAAGCCCGTGTCGCTAGCCCATGTTCTTCACACGGCCATGACACGCCCGTGGCGTAGCCCGTGTGCAAAAACTTGGGTATTCTGTTTCTGACATAAGCATACCTATAATGTCACACGACCAAGCCTTCCCTTGTGGGCAAAATAAGGCTATTTACCAAGCCTTTTTGCCACCCTTACCTACATCAACTGACACTAACTCAACCAATATCAATTCTAGTCTAAACCATACAACCAAATAAGCTACAATGAGCATTCTTTCATGAGGCAATTTACTCAACCAAAGAAATATCATCTTTGCATATATATAAAATGAGTAATAGTCAACACCAAGGCCAAATAAAAAGTGTGGATCTTATCCCAAGCCCACACATTTGGCCAATACTTAATGATACAAAATAATCAAGTCTAAGCCCTATACATGCCATGTTCAAAAATATAAATCCAACTATACCGAAAGTTTCAGATAATAGTGTGATCGATATCTCTGACTCCAAGTGATCCTCGAGCTAAATAGGCGGCACTATAAGAAAATGGAAAGGAAGGAAGGTAAGCATAAAAGCTTAGTAAGTTACATATAAATAAATATACAACAACAATTCATCAATAACCATCATGTTCATAACACAAGAATAAGCATAAGCATGACTTACACATTACCATCCATACAAGTCATAAGTTTTCTAACGAGCTCATTTCACATACGTACCAATTAGGTACCTGTATCACTCACAATATGGTTATGTTTTCATTATTGACTCACAAACATTCTTACCCCATTGAACTATTCGGTACACTACCGATCATTCTATAAAACTCAATCTAGGAGTAAGGTGCCGATGCTATATCCCGAACATAGTCTTACACTGGCTCACACCTCAAATCGATGCCATGTCCCAGACATGGTCTTACACTGACTATCATTATCGAGGCCGATGCGTGTCCTAGACACGTCTTACTCTAGCACTCATCTCAATGCCGATGCCATGTCCCAGACCTGGTCTTATACTGGCTCTCATAATGTGGCCGATGCATGTCCCGGACATGTCTTATCCTAGCTCACACAAGTGACCCAAATGTCATAGCTGGAACGTTCGATTTATTTCCTAGTGTTCCAACGAAAATTCTACCATCTCATTGTCTTTATGCACTTCCAAAACACAATCAAGCAATTCATACTATATCCATTCAATGACAACTTAAACATATATATTATTAATATAGTTGTATTATTTACATACAACTTACCTCGGTTTATAAAATGTACTTGACTAGTCGGTTTAGTCGATTTGCTTGACTTTTCCCCAGTCTAGGTTCAGATTTGGCAAATCTTAATCTAGAATAAAAAAAATGCACTCATTTAGTCACTAATTACAATTAGGCAATCATAAATTTACATCTTTGGTAAAATGACCATTTTGCCCTTAGACTTTGGCAAAATGACCATTTTATCCCTATGATCAAAAATCAATTTTCATCGAATTTCTTCGTATTTCAAGCCTAGCCGAAGTCTTTATACTCTTGTAGGAACCCCAAAATTTCACTATTTCACACACTTATCACCTATTTTGCAACTTATGCAAAATAGTCCCTTTAGGTGTTTTCATGCTAACACCTTTCACAAAAGTTGTTTAGAACTCTACCAAGACTCATATTCTTCCATAAAATTTCAGAAAACAACATTCACATTCACATGGTGAAACCCTAGACTTATCACCATTTTTCGAAGTAGTCCTCTCATTTAAAAGCCCATAACACAAGCATTCCAAAAATGTAAAAATCATCAAGAAAATCATCAAGATCACTTACATTATGAGAGGAATAAGTTGCTGCAAATTTTTAGCTTTCAAACCTCCATATTTTCTGATATTTTCGGTGGAGAGAAAAGATGGAGAAAAGAAAAATAGTAGATAGGCTTTAGGCATCATTTTATCACCATATACTTAATTCATTTGCACAAATAACTTACTTTCTCATACTTATATCACATATCATAACTTGTACACATACTTACCTTTGTTCTCAAACATAGAATACATTTCAAACGTACCTGAATCGGATACACATCTCATTTATTCATTCATTTCTCAGAATGCCCATTGAACCGTTCGGAATCATAAGGATACGCGGATAGCTCAGAAAGCTCGTACAATGCCAACGCCCCAGACGTGGTCTTACATGTAATCAAATATAGATGCCACTGTCCCAGACAGGGTCTTACACGAAATCAAATACGATGCCAATGTCTCAGACGTGGTCTTACACGTAAAACATAAGTCGATGCCAACGCCCCAGACGTGGTATTACACGAAAACACATATCGAAAATCCTATGTCATGACATATCTATCCTAACTATTCCTATGGTTCGTACGAGGCTTTTTGGACATCGGAACCTTGTCGATACTTTCTCGGACATCTCATATTCAAGACTTACATCCATTCAACATAGTTCAATATCATATAAATATAAATAAACCATTTCAGATACATTTATTTGTATATAGACTTACCTCATATGGATTCGATTAGACGGAATCGGCTATTCGACGACTTTCGACTTTTCCCGATCTAATTCTGTTTTCTTTTGTTCTTAATCTAGATAAATTCAAATTTAACCTTTTTATTCACTAAATCATTCAAATCAATCCAAAAACTCATATTTTGGGCATTTTAAAAATTAGCCCTCATATTTTCACATTTTGACAATTTAGTCCCTATTTCACAAAATCACTAAATACACAAAATTTGCATATACCCATGTTAGGCAGAATTCTCATAGCATTCATATAAGCCCATATGTTTCATTTATTTGACATTTTAGTCCTTCAATTTACAAATTTCACAATTTACTCCATTTTACTCAAATTCATCAAAAATTCAAAGAAAAAATATATCAACCTAACACATATATTTTATTTTCCAACAAATAACATCACAAAGCTCACAATTTCATCAATGGCATATTTCAAAATCATCAACAAAATTAGAAATTGAGACATGGGCTAGATAGTATACAAAGCAACGATTACAAAAACGTAGAAATTATCAAAAACCGATCAAAATTCATACCTTAATCAGCAATCAAAGTTCCGAAACCCTAACTTGTGTTTTCTCTCTTATTTTCTTTGATATATTCAGCCATATGATGAAAGAATGAAACAAATAACTTGATTTATTTAATTAATATTAACATAATATACATTTTACCGTAATAACCTTATTATACACATTAAAATTCCACTAACCTTTGGCATATATGTCCATGCAAACTTTCAATGGTCAAATATCAACATAAGGACCTCACATTTAAAGGGACACATCAAATAGGCACTTTAACAAACAACAGACAGCTTTTACATTTTACGTGATTAGGTCCTTTTAACAAATTGAGCACACAAACGATCAAATTTTCGTACGAAATTTTCACACATACTAATTCACATATAATAAGCACATAAAATAATATTAAAATATTTTTGACTTGAATTTGTGGTCTTAAAACTACTATTCCGACTAGGGTCTAAACCAGACTCTTACAATTCTCCCCTCTTAGGGATTTTTGTCCCCAAAAATCTTACCGTTGAACGGATTTGGATATTGTTGTCTCATAGCATCTTCAGGCTCCTAGGTAGCCTCTTCGACACCATGTTGATACCACATCACTTTTACTAACGGAATTTCCTTATTTATCAATTCTTTAATCTCGCGAGCTAAGATATAGATTGGTTCTTCTTTATAGGTCATATTAGACTGAATCTCAATCTCAAATAGAGGAATTACATGTGAAGGATCAGATTTGTATCGTCGAAGCATTGATACGTGAAAATACATTGTGAATCTTTTCTAGCTCTAGTGGCAATAACAATCTATATGCTATCGGTTCAATACGCTCGATAATCTCATATGGCACGATAAACCTCGGACTCAATTTTCATTTTATACCGAACTGAAGTACTTTCTTTCATGGGGATACATTCAAAAACACTTTATCATCGACTTCAAATTCAATATCTTTTTGTTTCAAATCTACGTAAGATTTTTGACGATTAGAAGCTACTTTCAAAGTATCTCGGATAACTTTTACTTTCTGTTTAGTCTTTTTTTTTCAAATCGACCCCGTGTATCTTATTTTCACTAAGCTCAGTCCAATATAGAGGTGTACGACATTTGCGACCATATAAGGCTTTGTATAGTGCCATTTTAATGCTCGATTGAAAACTATTATTGTAAGCGAATTTAATCAAAGGCAAATACTGTTCCCACGAACCTTTAAATTCAAGAATGCAACATCTCAACATATTCTCGAGAATCTGAATAATTCACTCAAATTGACCATCCATTTACGGGTGAAAAGCAGTACTAAAATGCAATTTCGTACCCAGAACATCTTGCAATTTCTTCCAAAATCGCGATGTAAATCTCCGATCTCTATCTAACACAATAGATAATGGTACACCATGAAATCTTACAATATCAGAAATGTATAACTCAGCTAACTTATCAAGCGTGTAATCATATCGTACTAGAATAAAATGGGCTAATTTCATAAATCGATCAACTACAACCCAGATTGCATCTTTCTTTCGTGGAGATAAGGGCAAACCCAAAACAAAGTCCATTGTCACTCTATCTCATTTCCATTTTGGAATTGTAATCAGTTGTAACAAACGAGAGGATATTTGATGTTGAGCTTTAACTTGTTGAGAGATTAAACATTTAAAAACAAAGTCAAAGATATTTCTTTTCATTCCAAACCACCAGTAATGTTGTTTCAGATCATTATACATTTTCATACTACCCAGATGTACAGATAAACGACTGTTGTGAGCTTCACTCAAAACCATCTAATTTAACTCTAGATTTCTTAGAACACAAATTTGATCTTAGAATCTCAGACAATCATCTCTATCAACTCTGAATTATGAATTAAAATCTAAATCACACTGAGCTCGTTTTGCTATTATATCATTATCAACTTTCTGAGCATCAATAATCTGTTGAATGAATAACGGTCGTGCTTTTAATTCGGCTAAAACCGAACCATCATCGGATAGAACTAAATGAGCATTCATCGCACACAATACAAATAATGATTTTCGACTCAAAGCATCAGTAACAACATTTGCTTTTCCCGAATGATAATCAACCACAAGTTCATAGTCTTTTAATAGTTCTAATCATCTTCTCTATCGTAGATTCAAATCTTTTTGAGTCATTAGATATTTCAAACTCTTATGATCAGAATATATGTGACATTTCTCACCAAAAAGATAATGGCAACATATTTTCAAGGCAAACACAATCGCATCTAACTCAAGGTCGTGCGATAGATATTTTTTTCGTGCGGCTTTAACTGTCTCGAAGCATAAGCAATGACTTTACCTTCCTGCATCAAAACACATCCCAGACCGTTCAACGAAGCATCACTATAGATCACAAATTCTTTACCCGATTCGAGTTGTACAAACACTAGAGTTGCAGTCAACAAAGTTTTCAACTGATCAAAGCTTTTCTGACATTTTTTGGACCATTCAAACTTCACATCTTTCTGAAGCAGTTTCGTTAGCAGAGTTACAATCATAGAAAAGCCTTTTACAAATCTTCGATAATAACTAGCAAGTCCCAGAAAACTGCGAACTTCAGAAACATTTCTCGGAGGCTTCCAATCCAGAATAGCCGAAATTTTACTCGGATCAACTCAGATACCTGATGCTGATACAATATGGCCCAGAAAACTAACTTCTCGTAACTAAAATTCACATTTACTGAACTTTGTATACAATTGCTTATCTCGCAAAGTCTGTAGCACTATTCTCAGATGTTCGACATGCTCGGATTCATCACGCGAATAAATCAATATGTCATCAATGAATATGATAACAAATTGATCTAAATACGGTCTGAAAATTCTATTCATCAAATCCATAAAGATAGCAGGTGCATTTGTTATTCCAAAAGACATAACTAAGAATTCATAGTGGTCGGACCTCGTTTTGAATGCAGTTTTCGAAATGTCTGAGTCTTTTACTCACAACTGATAATAGCCTGATGTCAAATCTATCTTCGAAAACATAGTAGCTCCTTTTAATTGATCAAATAAATCATCAATTCAAGGCAGAGGATACTTATTCTTAATAGTTACTTTGTTCAACTAACGATAATCTATGCACATTCTCATCGTACCATCTTTCTTTTTCACAAATAGAATAGGAGCACCCTAAGGTGAGAAACTCGGTCTAGCAAATCCTCTATCGGTGAACTCTTATAACTGAGACTTTAATTCTTATAGTCTGGTTAGAGCCATTCTATACGGAGCTATCAAAATGGGAGTAGTTCTAGGTACTAATTCAATGCCAACTTCAACTTCTGGTATCGGAGGTAATCCCGGAAGTTCTTAAGGAAACACATCAGGAAATTCACAGACAACAGGCACTGATTCAAATATTTTTTCTGACACTTTCGAATCGATCACATAGGCAAAGTAGAATTCACAACCCTTTTCTCACAATACTCAGAGTTTTCATTGACGTAATCACAGTCGGTAACCCATTCAAATCATTGGATTCAATTTGAACTATTTCATCATTCTTGCATATCAAATCAATAGTTTTTCGTTTGTAGTTGACAATAGCATCATGCAAAGTTAATCAATCCATCCCCAGAATTCTATCAAACTCATCAAAAGGTAATAACATCAGATCAGTCGAAAAACATTTATCTTGAAACATCAACGGACAATTCTTGTAGACTTTGTCAATTAGAACACTTTTACCTAGGGGGTTCGATACTTTAATCACGAATTCAGTAGACTCTATAGGAAAAGTCTTACTATTCAGTAAATTCATGCATATTTAAGAATGCGTTGATCCAGGATCTATCAAAGCAATCACAGAAGTATCATAAAGAGTAAATGTACCGGTTATAACATCAGGAAACGAAGCTTCCTCACGAGCTCGAATGGCGTAGGCTCTAGCAGGTGCACGAGCCT
Organism: Gossypium longicalyx; assembly: GCA_025698465.1. Taxonomy (NCBI): domain Eukaryota; kingdom Viridiplantae; phylum Streptophyta; class Magnoliopsida; order Malvales; family Malvaceae; genus Gossypium; species Gossypium longicalyx. The sequence goes on along the minus strand of CM047005.1, from coordinate 26,196,742 downwards.
CAGCTCTAACAGCAGTATCTTTAGTTCCTCTTTGACTACCACTCACATTTCCCAAATTTCTAGGAGGTCTACCTTGAGTTGAGGTGTTACTTGGTCTTGGATTTTGCACAATCTCTTGCTCAACTAATTCTGGACAATCTCGGATGAAATGATCTAAAGATCCACATTTGAAGCAAGATTGATCATATAATCTACAATTACCGAGATGTCATTTACCACAGTGTTTGTACTCAGGACGATCAGATTGAACATTTCCAACACTGGCAATAGATGTAACTGGAGCTTTGAAACTCGAATGTGATCTTGCACGATCTCTACTCGAATGTCCCACATTAGCCTTTGAACGGCTTTAATCATCTCGGAATGTCTTTGACAAAGACTGAAATGGCTTACTCGATGATTTCTTTCGCACTTCTCTAGCTTCTGAATCAGCTTTTGTTTTCTCATTTCTGAGTTCTTCGGCTTTATATGCTCGTTCAACAAGCACAACAAATTCTTTGATCTCAAGAATCCCAACTAACAAACGAATATCTTCATTCAGTCCATCTTCAAATCTCTTGCACATAATAGCTTCAGTCGAAACACATTCTCGAGCATACTAACTTAATCTCACAAATTCTCGCTCATATCCTGTAACAGACATACGACCTTGTTTAAGCTCAAGAAACTTTTTATGTTTTTGGTCGATAAATCTCTGATTGATGTATTTCTTTTGGAATTCAGCTTGGAAGAAATCTCAGGTGACTTGCTCACTCGAAACCAAAGATATCAAAGTCTTCCACCAGTGATACGTCGTATCTCTTAGAAGTGAAACGACATATTTTATGCATTCATCCAGAGTCAGAGACAATTCATCAAATACTCTCATTGTATTCTCTAACCAGAACTCAACTCTTTCAGCTTCATCATTCGTAGTAGCATGAAATTTTTCGGCTCCATATTTTCTAATCTTATTAATTGGAGGCTTAATCAACTGATTCAGATTAGCTTGTGTCATAACAGGAACTTACGGAGAATTAGTTAGAGTTGGGGGTTGTTGAACAGCTGGATTAGTTCTAATATATTGGGTGGACCAATTATTCATCATTTGATAGAAGGCTTGTCTAGTCTCTCCATCATGGCTACTCGTAGTCGATCTAGAATCGGATGGCACTGTCCCTTGCGTGGGAGCAGACACATTGCTTTCGACATCGTCAGCTACAGCTCGTTCGGGATCCATTTGCTATATAAAAACAAATTTTTATTGTCAGGATTCATCATACTACCACAGTTCATAAATATGACATGTATAACTAGACTCATATACGCTACGTTAGTCCTAGAATTGACTAAATCGTAGCTCTGATACCAACCATATGTAACACTCCAACCCGTATCTCTCACCGGACTAGGGTTAAAGGCGTTACCGGACAATTGAATTTTTTTTACAAACAATTCAATAACATCATCCACAAGCATAGTCAAACATCATTATATAGAGTCTCTTATATAGGTCATCGAGACCTTAAACATGCATTAGAAAGGGGTCAGGACTAAACCGAGCTCATACAAAATTTTTCTAAAACTTAAACAATTTTTCAAAGTTTGACAGGTCACACGCCCGTGTGAACAGGCCGTGTGCCTCACATGACTTTAGACACGCCCGTATGTCTAGGCTGTGTCAAAACAGGGCATACATACTAACTTGTCCACACGGCCACATGACACGCTCGTGTGCCAGGCCGTGTGAAAATTAGGAAGGCTACTGACTTGGGTCACACGGCTAGTCACACGCCCGTGTGTCTAGCCTGTGGTCGAAACTGACTTGGCCACATGGCCTAGCACACACTCGTGTGTACGACCGTGTGGTCTGCCCAACTCATTTCAAAATGGCCCTTTAGCAACACGACTGAGACACACGCTCGTGTCTCTACCCGTGTGGGCAAAGATAGGCCATTTACAAGGCCAATTTGCCATCCATTATGGGTCCTCCTTACAATCAATTTATGCCAAATTCTCAACCATTTCTCATCCAAAACATATACCATTCATGCCATAACATTATCAACCAATTTCATGCTTGAAACACATACCAAATCATATCATTCCATAAGCCAAATACATACCAAAACATATGATTTATAGCCATAATATCCATCATTCAATCTCATGCCATAATCTTACCATTTCTCCAAATAAGCACAATTCAAAAACTTACCAATTTGACCAATTTCTTTGGCCATTCATGAACACATCAAACATACCAATATTGCATCACATATCATATACCAAAATCAAACCATAAGTTCAACCATAATTAAGCCATATCACATGGCTAAATATACACTTCACAAAACATATTCAATTACCTCTAGCCTATACATGCCATACTTTAATATATACATTTTCAAAAGGTACCAAAATATAGTTTGATAGTGTAGTGATGATCCTCGATGATCCCCGAGCTTCCAGTAGCTTTGATATCTATAAAACAATTGAAAAACACACAGAGTAAACTTTCAAGAGCTTAGTAAGCAATATACAAATAAACTTATCAATTAAAGCATAAAAACATCATCTAAATATATATACTTCATAGTCAAATACTATCACAAACCACATAATTCATGTACATTTCCTATATACTCAATTCATTTGCACAAATAACTTACTTTCTCATACTTATATCACATAGCATGACTTGTACACATACTTACCTTTATTCTCAAACATAGTATACATTTCAAACGTACCTGAATCGGATACATATCTCATATATTCATTCATTTCTTGAAATTCCTGTTGAACCATTCGGAATCATAAGGATACGTGGATAGCTCAGAAAGCTTGTACAATGACAACGTCCTAGACGTGGTCTTACATGTAATAAAATATTGATGCCATTGTCCCAAATAGGGTCTTACACGAAATCAAATACGATGCCAACATCCCAAACTTGGTCTTACACGTAAATCATAAGTCGATGCCAACGTCCCAGACGTGGTCTTACAGAAAAACACATATCGAAAATCTTATGTCATGACATATGTATCCTAACTATTCCTATGGTTTATACAGGGCTTTTCGGACATCGGAACCTTATCGATACTTTCTTGGACATCTCATATTCAAGACTTATATCCATCCAACATAGTTCAATAGTATATAAACATAAATAAACCATTTCAGATACATTTATTTGTATATAGACTTACCTCATACGGATTCGATTAAACGAAATTGGCTACTCGACGACTTTCGACTTTCCCCTATCTAATTTCATTTTCTTTTCTTCTTAATTTATATAAATTTAAATTTAACCTTTTTATTCACCAAATCATTAAAATCAATCCACAAACATACATTTTGGGCATTTTACAAATTAGCCCTCATATTTTCACATTTTGATAATTTAGCCCCTATTTCACAAAATCACAAAATACACAAAATTTGCATATACCCATGTTAGGTCGAATTCTCATAGCATTCATATAAGCCCATATGTTTCATTTATTTCACATTTTAGTCCTTCAATTTACAAATTTCACAATTTAATCCATTTTACTCAAATTCATCAAAAATTCAAAGAAAAAATATATCAACCTAACACATATATTTTATTTTCCAACAACTAACATCACGAAGCTCACAATTTCATCGATGGCATATTTCAAAATCATCAAAAAAATCAGAAATTGAGACATGGGCTTGATAGTATACAAAGCAATGATTACAAAAACGTAGAAATTATCAAAAATCGATCAAAATTCATACCTTAATCACCAATCAAAGTGTTGAAACCCTAATTTGTGTTTTCTATCTTATTTTCTTTTATATATTCGGCCATATGATGAAAGAATGAAACAAATAACATGATTTATTTAATTAATATTAACATAATATACATTTTACCATAGTAGCCTTATTATACATATTAAAATTCCACTAACCTTTGGTATATATGTCCATTCAAACTTTCAATGGTCAATTATCAACATAAGGACATCACATTTAAAGAGACAAATCAAATAGGCACTTTAAAAAACAGTAGGCAACTTTTACATTTTACGCGATTAGGTCCTTTTAACAAATTGAGCACACAAATGGTCAAATTTTCATACAAAATTTTCACACATACTAATTCACATATAATAAGAACAGAAAATAATATTAAAATATTTTTTTAACTTGGATTTGTGGTCTCAAAACCACTATTCTGACTAGGGTCTAAATCGAACTGTTACACATACTGACTTGTAAAATTGAGGTGCAGGGGACACACGACCGGACTACACGCCCATGGGGCAGACCGTGTGTCACACATGGCCTAGACACATGCCCGTGTGTTTGTCCGTGTGGACAAAAATAAGGCTATTTACGAAGCGTTTTTTCCACCCCTTACTTGTACCAACCTACACAATATCAACCAAAATTAATCCAAGCATAACAAATATAACCAAATCAACCATAACCATAAGAAATTTGCATCAAATGTATTTAATAATAATCAATATTAGCCAACATTTATGTCCTATACAAAATGAATATCACATCCATCATATAAGCCAACCCTTGTGGCTAAACTAACAAGACACTAAACAAAAGATTCAAGTCCCTATACATGCCAAAATTAAATGTTAAGCTAGTTATACCAAAGCTTCAGGCGATAGTGTGATCGATGCCTCCGACGTCCCTTGATCCCCGATACTAGCTTGGTGGAACTATAAGAAAATGTAAATGAGCGAGAGTAAGCATAAAGCTTAGTAAGTTGCATACAAATAAGTAACTACATCAACCATGCATATTATAAATCCATACAACATTCTTGAGTGAACATGGGTAAATATCGCTACATGCTTATATATATCACAAGTATAAACCAAAGATTTCAATATCGTCCTAAAATCACTTTCATAGCTAGAACTTACTCATGTCATTCTTACCATCAAGGCAACATAACTAGACTTATATCTCATGAGTTTCGAATAAGAACCTGTACTACTTGCAACATGATTATATCATTCCATATCATTATCATAAGCTTTTAAAATCACCCATGAAACCATTTGGAATACTAAAGGATATCTGACAAGCTTTACACAAGAGGGTAAATTGCCGATGCCATGTTCCAAACATGGTCTTACATTGGCTCGCATGTAGAGGCTGATGCCATGTCCCAAACATGGTCTTACACTAGCTCTCGTCTCATTGCCAATGCCATGTCCCAGACATGGTCTTACACTAACGCACATATCAATGCAGATTCCATGTCCCAGACATGGTCTTACATTGGCTCTCACAACATCGCCAATGCCATGTTCCAAACATGCTTTTACACTGGCTTTCATATCATGGCCGATGCCATGTCCCAGACATGGTCTTACACTAGCGCACATATCGGTGCCGATGCTATGTCCCAGACATGGTCTTACAATGGCTCTCATATCATGGCCGATGCCATGTCCCAGACATGGTTTTACACTTGCATACGTATCATCCAAATGTCATTGCATGGATATCCAATCTATTCCTACGTTTAACCGGGAATTTACCGCATTAATTTCATCATGCCTTATTTGTAATCATACTCAACCATATTATGCTAAATAAATCATTCAACACATAATAATGATAAAGTTACCTTACTTACGTATAACTTACCTCGGTACACAAAAAGTGGACGACTATTTAGATTTAGTCTACTTGCTTGGCCTTCCCCCGGTCTAGGTCTGGATTTCCTATTTCTTGATCTAAAATGATAAAAATTTACTAATTTAATCATTATATTAATCTATGCATTTCATAATTCATATTTTGGCAAAACAACCATTTCACCCCTAGACTTTCACAAAATTACTATTTTACCCTTAGGCTCGTAAATCGATTTTTATCAAATTTTCTCACTGCCCAAGCCTAGCCAAATTATTTTTATATTAGGAACAGCCCACAATTCCCATTATTTCACACATTTACCACATAATTTATAACTTATGCAAAATGGTCCTTAGTTAGGGTTTCCATGAAAACTACTTCACAAAAGTTGTTTGTTTAACAACCAAGATTCATTTTCTTTCATAAAAATTCAGCAAACAACATGAATACTCTCATGAAAAAATCCTAGACCCTCAACCATTTTGCAAAATAGTCCCCTCATTAGTTAGCTTATGCTACAAGGGTTCCAAAAGTACAAAAATTATCAAGAAAAGTCATCAAAATCACTTACTTATGAGAGAACTTTATGGTTGAAAATTTCAAGCTTTCAAGACCCCTTCCTTGCTAAAAATTTTGATGGAGAAGAGAAGAAGAGAAAAAAGATGATAGCTTTTCCTTATTTTATTTTATTCTAGTCAAATTGGTCAGCAAATTTCACCTAATTTTGACCTTTTTGATTTTCTTGTCCCTACGGCCGACCATTCCATTAATAAAGGCCTATTTGCTCTTCAAAGACCCTTAATTTTTATTCTCTAGCTATTTGACACCTTTAGCTGATGAAATAAAACTTTTATCCTTTATGCGATTTAGTCTTTTTTCACAATTGAGCATGCAATCACTAAAATTATTTAACCAAACTATTCATGCACTGATATAAACATGCTATAACACATAAAATAATATTGAAACTACTTTCTCTGACCTCGGGTTAGTGGTTCTAAAACCACTATTTCGACTAGGCCCAAAATCAGGTTGTTACATTGATGAATAAATCTTATCATTCCTCATCGAAAAAATCTAGAGACTATTTTAATCGATCGACAACATCAGTGGGATGTCAAAGTAGAGATCACGGAGAGCAATACACCAACCTTAAAGCTCAAGCCACATCGGTATCGAGTGTTGGTAACGTAAAAGATGTTAAATCCGAGTGCCAACAGTGTGGAAGACGACATTTTGGAGATTGTTGGGTGAAATATAATAATAGAACTTGTTATAGTTGTTGTTCACGAGATCACTTTATTAAAGATTGCCCAAAGTTAGCTGAAAAAGAAAATGCTCAGAACGTGAGGCGTAACACTACAGTTAGAGGTAGACCACCCAGAAACACGAAAAATGTGAGTGGTGGTAGAGGTGCGACATGAGACTCTACTGTCAGATCTAATGCTAAAGCACCTGCATGAGCCTACGCTATTCGCGCTTGGAAAGAAGCATCATCTTCAGATGTTATTACTCGTACTTTTACTCTATGATACTAAAGTTATTGCATTGATAGATCAAGGATCAACTCATTTGTATATATGTATGAATTTAGTATCCAGTAATACTTTTCCTGTAAAGTCTACTGAATTTGTAATTAGAGTATCGAACCCCTTAGGCAAGTGTGTGTTAGTTGATAAAGTGTGCAAGAATTATCCGTTGATGATTCAAGATTTCTGTTTTTCGACTGATTTGATGTTGTTATCATTTAACAAGTTTGATATAATCCTTGGTTTGGATTTATGATACTGTTGCGAATTACAAACGAAAGATGATAGATTTGAGATGTTAGAATAATGAAATTATCCAAATTGAGTCAGATGATCTGAATGGCTTGCCAGCAGTGATTTCATTGATGTTAGCTCAGAAATATGTGAGAAAGGGTTATGAAGCTTATTTGCTTTATGTGCTTGATACGAAAGTGACTGAAAAGAAGATTAAATCAGTGCCAGTTGTGTGTGAGTATCCAGATGTGTTTCCTGAAGAGTTATCGAGTTTACCACCGATACGAGAGGTTGAGTTTGGCATTGAGTTAGTGCTGGGAGCAATGCCAATATCGATAGCTCCGTACAGAATGAATCTAATAGAGTTAAAAGAATTGAAAGCTCAGTTGCAAGAACTGATGGATAGAGGTTTTGCAAGACCGAGTTTCTCGCCTAGGGGTGTTCCCGTATTGTTTGTGAAAAAGAAAGATGGCATGATGAGAATGTGTATAGACTACAGACAGCTTAACAAAGTGACAATCAAGAATAAATACCCTCTACCGTGAATAGATGATGTGTTTGATCAGTTAAAAGGGGCTACAGTGTTTTCAAATATAGATTTGAGATCGGGTTATTGTAACAGCCCGATTTAGACCCTAGTCAGAATGATGGTTTCGGGACCACAAATTTGAGTCAAAAAATATTTAAATATTATTTTTTGTGTTTATTATATGTTAATTTGCATGTGTGAAAGTTTCGTATGAAAATTTGATCGTTTATGTGCTTAATTTAATAAAAGGACTTAATCGCGTAAATTGAAAACTTGATAGTTTAAAGCATAAGGGTTGAATTGTTAGTGGCTTTTTAAATTGGAGTATTTATGTTGTAAATAAACCATAAACATTTGGGATGGATGGAAGTACCCATGTTTATAATTGTTTGATATTTTATTATTAAAGGATAAATAAGTAAATAGGTTATATGTTAACATATATTATATTAAAACATAAATTAAATTTTTATATTCATTACATATCTCATCACCGGAACTAGATAAAAGAGAAAGAAACAAAAGTTTTGTGATTTTCAGCCAATTTCAAGCTTGATTCAAGGTTAGTTTGGTTTCGATTTTTGATAATTTTTACGTTTTTGAGATCGTTGCTTCGAATACTATACAACCTATGCTAGAATTTCTGATTTTGATGAATATTTTGAATTATGCCATTGATGAACATTTGTTTTTTTTGATGTTTGATGATGAATTATGAAATATAAGTTTTGGATTAATATGTTTTGTATTGGAATTTTTGATGAATTTGATTAATTAGGGCTAAATTACAAAAATAATAAATTAAAGGACTAAAATGCAAAATAAATGAAATGCGTGTATTTGTATGTACTAGAGGAACATTCGGCCTAAGTGTTTTGCATGGAGATTTTGTGTATTTTGTGTTTTATGCAACTAGGACTAATTTGTAAAAGTATAAAATGTTAGGGTAAAATAGTAATTTTCCTATTTATGTGTTGTTGGATTAAATTGAATTAAATTTTGTTTAAATTAGATTAATTTGAAATTGTATAGATCAAGAACAAAAGAAATCGGACTTGGATCGAGGAAAAGCAAAAATAGTCGAATAGTCGATTTACATTGTTCGTTGATATCCGAGGTAAGTCTTTAAGCAATTAAACATTGTTAATTTTGAATGTAAATTAGTTTAATATGCTGATTTGGAATTCATAGATTTATAGTATAGTTAGCCGAATATGATTAAACATGGAAATAATGTATTTGAGTTTAATTCACTGGGTTATAACATTTGAAAGTCCGTATGAACTATATGGAATATCTAGAATTTTTGATATATGAATTGTTTATGAGACAGCATTATAATAGTGATATTCGGGCTTTAAGCCTAGCAAGCCTTGTGCTGGTGAATTAAATCGGGCTTTATGCCTAGCAGGCTTATTACCGGTGTATGAAATCAAACTTTGAGTTTAGCAGGCCTTGTGCCGGTGTAAGATATAGGCTTAGGCCAAGCAAGCTTTATGCCGGTGAATTATTATAAGTTTATGCCTAAAAGATTTTATGTTGATATGGTAATTGAATAAGTTAAACGAGCTAAAACGATCACGTACGTGATAGTTGGTTACCTATTTGAAAATTAGGGTGAATTCTTGATATGTGATGAAAAAAAAGATACATGAAGTTGTTGTAGTATATGTGATAATAGGAGAAATATATTTTGCCTTATAGTTATATATGGATGTAATGTTAAAGTTTGAGTGATGAATATATGTTTATAAATATATATGTATATTCGATTATATAAGACAATATGATTTTGAAATTTAAGAATATATTGAAGATGTATACATGTATATTCGGCCAAGGAGAAATTGTTCTATGAAAGTATATGTTATATATGTATGGAGTTAAAATCTTGAAATTAAATGTGATTACAAATGCATAAGTTGATTTATTTATTTGAAATGATTTAGTAATTGAGATGTTATTATGCATTAATTGTTTAATTTGCTTAAGTCTTACTAAGCTAAGTTAGCTTACTCTGTGTTTTGTTTACTCTGTTTTATAGATTTTGGATTCAAGTTACGAGCTCAGGGATCGTCAGCAAAGTTGATCACACTATCCACTGCTTCAGTATTTATAGAGTTGAACTTGAACTATGGCATGTATAGGCTAGAACATACTTTTTAAATGTAGAATTTGGATATGTATTTAAAGCCATACGAAAATGGCTTGCTAATTATGCTTAGTCTTAGTTTTACGTGTGCTTAGTTATAATGTTTAATGAGTTTGGTTTTGATAATTCGGTTATGTTCGATTGTGGTTTGAAATTGTTTTGGTTATAATGTTATGTGCTATGAATGAATGGAGTGTGAGGTGGGTGTTGTATGTTTTGGAAATGATTAATGGTTTTGGTTGAATATGTGTGGTTGGTTCTGTTATAATATGCATAGATAAAAATATATGTGCACTAGGTTGCTGTATCTAGTCAATGTGTTATAAGTGGTTTGGAAATCTAAGGTTGTTAAGCTATAATTGAACTTGTTGTAAATATGTTTTGATATGTTTTTAACATGGTATGAAAAAAAATTATGTTTGAATATACCACAGTTTGGGTTTCAGCACATGTTTGTATAAACAATTTACATTTGATGAAATGTTAGGACGTGTACATGGTTTAAATAATGTGATTCGCCTATGCAAGGTATTAAGTTAGAAAAATGTTCTAAGATTGTTTTGGTCAGTTATTTAGCATGAATACAATGGTTAAGTGTGGCTTTGAAACCTAGGGTTAATAAATATATATTATGTAATTAAACTTTAATAACATATTCGGTCATGTTATAATGTATTAGGTTGCATGTGTAATTGTTTGTTAAATTATATAATAAGTTTTTGATTGACTTTATTGAAAGTATGTGCAAAGGTTGTTATTGTATATGCTAATGGTGTAAGTATATAAATTTGATATTAAAGGTATGAAGTTGATTTAAGTGAATAAACATGGTTATTTGATGTACATTATAAAATGATAAATAAAATCATGTTATTTGTTTAATTGAAATTATATTTTATACTTATAATTATGACTTATACAAACGTAAGGATGTACAGAGGTGTGTTTTTGATTGTTAATGCCTTGTAACCCATATCATGAAATTAGTAATGCTCTAAGCTATGTTATAATTTGATTATTCTAGTGAAATATCTAAGATGTGCATATGATTTGCATAACTGAGTTTATATTATCTTACATATGTATAGTAATGAATGACTGTCCTAGGTTGTGATTCGTTCGGTAATACCTCATAACCCTAATTCAGCTACAGATATGGGTTAGGGGTGTTACAGTTATTATTAGTTGCAAATTAGAGACTCTGATGTGCCAGAGACTGCATTTAGAACGAGGTATGGTCACTATGAATTTTTAGTTATGCCTTTTGGACTAACGAATGCACCTGCTATTTTTATGGATTTAATGAATTGTATTTTCAGACCATACCTAGATCGATTTGTTGTTGTGTTCATAGATGATATTTTGATTTATTCGAGAGATGAAACTGAGCATGCACAGCATTTGAGAATTGTATTACAAACTCTACGTGATAAGTAGTTATATGCAAAATTCAGTAAATGTGAATTCTGGTTGCGTGAGGTTAGTTTTTTGGGGCATATTGTGTCAGCATCAGGTATTCGAGTCGAATCAAGCAAGATTTCTGCAATTATGGATTGGAAGCCTCCGAGAAATGTATCTGAAGTCTGCACTTTTCTGGGACTAGCTAGCTATTATCGACGGTTTGTAAAAGGCTTTTCGATGAATACGACTCCATTGACGAGATTTCTTCAGAAAGATGTAAAGTTCGAATGGTCTGAGAAATGTCAGAAAAGTTTTGATCAGCTGAAATTTCTTTTGACTGAAGCTCTAGTGTTAGTATAACCAGAATCGGGTAAAGAATTTCTGATCTATAGTGATGCATCGTTGAATGGTCTAGGCTGCATTTTAATGTAGGAAGGCAAAGTCATAGCTTATGCCTCGAGAAGTTAAAGCCACATGAAAAGAATTACTCGACGTACGATCTAGAGTTAGCAGCCATTGTGTTTGCGTTAAAGATTTGGCGCCATTATCTGTTTGGTAAGAAATGTCATGTTTATTCAGATCACAAGAGTTTAAAATAACTAATGACTCAGAAAGATTTGAATTTGTGACAGTGGAGTTGGCTAGAATTGCTAAAAGATTATGAGTTAGTGATTGACTACCATCTAGGAAAAGCAAATGTTGTTGCTGATGCATTAAGCCAAAAATCCTCATTTTCTCTACATGTAATGAATACTCAGTTGGCTCTATCTGATGACGGCTCAATTGTAGCTGAGTTGAAAACGAGACCATTTTTTAGATTTGTGAAGCTCAGAAAGTTGATAATAAAATGTTAGCAAAACGAGCTCAATGTGATTCAAACCTTGATTTAGACTTTCAAGTTAATTCAGATGATTGTTTATGATTCAGAGGCCGAATACGTGTTCCGAGAAATTCAAAGTTGATTCAGATGATTTTGAACGAAGCACATAGTAGTCGTTTATCTATTCATCCGGGAAGTATGAAAATGTATAACGATTTGAAACAGCTCTATTGGTGGCATGGTATTAAACGAGACATTTCAGAGTTTATTTCTAAATGTTTGATTTGTCAGCAAGTTAAAGCTGAGCATCAGGTACCGTCAGGTTTATCGCAACCAGTTATGATTCCCAAGTGGAAATGGGATAGAGTGACTATGGATTTTGTTTCGGGTTTACCCTTATCTCCAAGTAAGAAAGATACAATCCAAGTTGTAATTGACAGATTGAAACAATCGGCTCATTTCATTCCATTACAAATAGACTATTCGCTTGAAAAGTTAGCTGAGTTGTATATCTCTGAGGTTGTGAGATTACACAGAGTACCTGTTTCTATTGTTTCAAATAGAGATCTGAGATTCACATCGAGGTTTTAGAAGAAATAGCAAGATGCACAGGGTATAAAACTACATTTTAGTACCGCATTTCACCTACAGACGGATGGTCAATTCGAGCGAATTGTTCAGATACTCGAGGATATGTTGAGATGTTGCATTCTTGAGTTCGTAGGTTCGTGGGAAAAGTGTTTGCCATTGATTGAATTTGCGTATAACAACAGTTTTCAATCGAGTATTAAAATGGCACCGTACGAAGCTTTATACAGTCGGAAGTGTCACACACCTTTGTATTGGACTGAGCTTAGTGAGAATAAAATTCACGGGGTTGATCTGATTAGAGAAACAAAAGAAAAAGTGAAAATAATTCGTAATAGTCTAAAAGCAGCGTCAGATCGTCAGAAATCTTACGCAAACTTGAAACGGAAAGATATTAAGTTTCAAGTCAGGGATAGAGTGTTTTTGAAAGTTTCACTGTGGAAGAAAATAATCAGATTCGGCAAAAAAGGAAAGTTGAGTCCGAGATACATTGGACCGTATAAGATTATCGAGCGAGTTGGACCAGTTACTTATCGGCTAGCATTACCATCTGAGTTAGAAAAGATTCATAACGTGTTCCATGTGTCAATGCTACAAGGGTACAGATATGATCCTTCGCATGTTATTTCTTTGACCGAAGTTGAGATTCAATCTGATTTAACATATAGTGAAGAACCGATTCGAATTCTAGCTCGTGAGATCAAAGAGCTGATAAATAAAAGAATAGCGTTAGTGAAAGCATTGTGGCATCGGCACAGCGTTGAATAAGCTACGGGCGTGTGACCCTGAAATTAAAGAAAATTTTATAAGTTTCTCAATGTTTGTGAATGTTATCAGTTTAGTCTCGAACCACTTTTAAGCATGTTTTAAGGTCTCCTAGGACCTTATAAGGGACAAAGTGATTGAGATGAATAGATTTTAATTATGATTGTACAAATGTATGATTTATGTTGTGGTTTATTGGTAATGCCTCGTAATCCTATTCCGACGATGGATACGGGTTAGGGATGTTACAATGCAAAAGTGTTGTTCAATTAGCTAAAGGTGTCAAATAGCTATAGAACCTTAAAGTTAAGGTCCTTATGTTGTAACCAGACCATTGTATTGGTGAATGGACATATATGGACACATTATTATGTGTTTTAAATGGTTTATTATTAAGGTTATAATTGTAAATTAGTAATTAAACTTTACATAAATAAAACAAAAATGAAATTAGCTTTATATTCATCTTCTTAATTGAAAATTAGGGCTTAGAAAAGCCATGAAATTGGCTTGAAGGTTCGGTCACTTTGAAGCTTGATTTGGTAAGTGATTTTGCTCGGTTATTAATGATTTTTATGTTTTTGTGAACGTTGCATCTAGTACTAGCTAGCCTAGGGGCTATTTTGCAAAACTTTTAAAGATTTTGAATGATGCCATTGATTTATATTTATGAGTTTTGAAGTTTTATGATAGATTTTGAATAGTTGTTAATAGTTAAACAAGTTTTGTTAAGTGATTTTTAGTGAAAATGCAAAATAGGGATTAAATTGAGAAATGTGTAAAGTTAGTGGTTAAAATGTGAAATAAATGAAAATTATGGGCTGCTAGGGGCATTATGGTAATGCAACTAGCATGGGTTTATTGAGAATTTCATTAATTTGTGATTTTATGAAATAAAGATTAAATTGTGAAAAATGTGAAATATGTAGGGCAAAAGTATAAATGTGTTTTAAAGTATGTTTTGGACTAAATTGAATGAATAGATGATCGAATAAGTCAATTTTGAATATATTTAGATTAAGAAAAGAGAAATACAGATTTGGATTAGGGAAAAGATAAAGTTATTGACTAATCGACTCGATTCGCCGTTTTAATATCTGAGGTAAGTTCGTATGTAATAAGCATTATTATAATTATGCTTTAAATGCTTTGATACTGCATAAATTGTGTATACGAGATTATAGTCATATTTGATGAAAATTCGGCTATGTGTGGCACTTAGTGTGCGAGATTAAAATAGCTTCGGCTATGTATGGCACTTAGTGTGAGAGATTAAAATAGCTTCGGCTGTGTATGGCACTTAGTGCACGAGATTAAAATAGCTTCAACTATGTATTAGCACTTAGTGTGTGAGAATTCGAGTATTCGACATTTTTTCACTTGTGTATGAGTTTGTTACAGACTGGTTCATGTATGTATATGAATCATACGAGCTTTAAATTGAAGAAGTTATGAGGTTTTCATATAAGTATATAATTAAGCATGTGGAAAGATTTTTAGTGTTTATGAATTATGAATTAAGAAGTTCAAATTAATGAATTGTGTGTTTATGATTAGTTGAGCTTATTTTATACAAGGTTACTAAGCTATAAAGCTTACTTTGTTTATTTTTTCCTATGTTTTATAGTGATTTCAAAGGTAGCTCAAATTCGGGGATCTTCGGAGATTACGTCACACTATCCAACCATCACTTTGGTACTTTTGAGCTTATAGTTTGGTCATATGGCATGTATAGAATTATGGTCATTTTGATATGTATCTTGATAGTGAGTTTTGCCATTTGAGATGGCTTATGAATGGTTATGTTTTGGTTTGTATAAATATAGCCATGAGACTTGGCTTAATTTGGCTAGTTTGGTTATGTATATATAAGTGTGCATATGGTTTATATTGTGTGATTGAGGTTGGTTTGCAATGTCATTGATTCTTGGTATTATAGATGTCAAATGGTTGATAATTTAGAATGTGCTTGTGGATTGATGTATGATGATGCATGTTTGGAAAATGTTTAATTAAATGATTTGAATATGTAAAGTTGGTATGATTTGAATGAGTAAAACATAAGATAGTAAGCATTCTAGTTGTTGGAATTGAAATGGTATGTTTTAGTCTTGATTTTGGTTGAATTGGGTGACCATTTATGCTATGAGTGAGTACCATTTGAATGGTGTAGGTATGCACACACAAAAAAAATTGGGTGGCAAAATGGCTTGGTAAATAACCTATTTTTGTCCACACGGGCAGAGACACAAGCTTGTGTCTCAGCCGTGTGTGACACACGGTCATGTTACACGGCCTTGTGTCCTCTGCTGTTGAAATTGAAATGAAGGCAGTATACTCCACACGGTCTCACACACGGGCCTGTTATCGGCCGTGTGGCATAAGTCAATATACCCCTTAATTTTCACATGACCTAGCATAGGGCGTGTGACCTGGCCATGTTGTATAAGTCAGTATACCCTACAGGTTTGGCACGACCTATCACACGGCCCGGCACATGGGCGTGTGTGGCCACTTCGAATGGTACACGGGCTAGACACATGGGCGTATGGTTGGCCGTGTGACCCAAGTTAGTAAGCTCACTTGTTTGGACACGGGGTAGGACACAGGCTAGGACACAGCCATGTGCTTCCATTTCGAATGTTCACACGGCCTATGACACGGGTGTGGCTCCCCTGTTTTGAGAAAAATTTTCTAAGTGTTCCAAATGTTTTAAAAGTTATCGGTTTAGTCCTGAACCAATCCTAATACATGTTTAGGGCCTCGTAGGCTTGTATTAGGGACATATTGAATGAGATTGAATGATGAATGTTTGAGTTAAGAAAATGTATGCTAAAAGTATGTATAATTGTGTTGTAAGTCCGGTAATGATCCTTAACCCTATTCCGACCGAATACGGGTGAAAGGTGTTGCACATTTGAGATTAGAGTGCGCAGTGAAAGCCTAGTAAGAAACTGTACATGTCAGCGACTGTTATGCTTGTGGGAAATTTCGAGGACGAAATTTCTTTAAGGAAGGGTGAGTTGTAATATACCAAAATTGGGATAAGAAGGATTTAGGTTCACAAGTAAATCAGTGGTTTTGTATATAATCTTATGTTTTTTGGTGTTTAAGGAGTAGATTGAGTTTATTGATTCGGTTGTTAAGTGTCAATTTTCCTTTGGTCTCGGGTTCGAGTCCTCGTGTGCTGTAACAACCTATTTTTAGTGAAATCAAAATAGTGGTTTTGGGACCATAAATTCGATGATTAATTTATTATTTTATTATTATTTTGATGTTTATGGTATGTTAGAAAGGTCGTATAAAAATATCATTGAGAAATTTTGACATTTGCATGATTAATTAAGTGGAAAGGACTAAATCGTAAAAAGTACAAAAGTAGAGTTCTATTAGTTAAAGGTGTCAAATAGTTATGGAACTTTAAAGTGAAATGACTTAGATGGTAAATAGACCATTTGACTGGTTAGTGGATATTTATGGATTGGTTTTATTGAAAATATGAATATTTTTAAAAGATAATATGGTAAATAAGTAATTAAAGGTTAAATTAATTAAAACAAAAGAATCATCTTCTTCATTTCATCAAAAGGCAACC
The DNA here is from genome assembly GCA_025698465.1 of Gossypium longicalyx. Lineage (NCBI taxonomy): Eukaryota > Viridiplantae > Streptophyta > Magnoliopsida > Malvales > Malvaceae > Gossypium > Gossypium longicalyx. The sequence continues at coordinate 26,179,498 of CM047005.1, read as the reverse complement.
AAAAATCACCATTAGATAAGGGTTTAATATTCGGCCAAGCTTTCCTATTGCATGTAAGTTGTTTTTTATTCCGTTTTTAATGATTTTTATGTTTTCGAGATTATTGTAGCTTAATCTAGCTAGCCCAGGGACTACTTTGCAAAACTATTAAAGGTTTAGGGTTTTTCCATGAGCATTTTTGCATGATTTTTGAAATTTAATGATATATTATGAGTCATTGTTGTTAAATAAAAAAGTTTTGTAAAGGGATTTTTGATGAAATTATCATTTAGGGACTTATTTGTAAAAATAGTAAAATACCATGGTAAAATTGTGAAATGTTGATTTGTATGAGGTTGTATAGGTCCCTAGTGAATTCGTCTAGCATGAAATGGGGATGAAATTGCATAAATTTCAATTTACGAGCTTAAAGACTAAATTGTAAAGAAGTTAAAATATTAGGGTAAAAGTGTAATTTTGTAAAAATATGAATTTTGGACTGAATTTGCTTAATTACATCAAGATAAACCTCGTACAGATCTAGATCGAGGAAAAGCTAAAGCCTTAGATTAGTTGATCTTGTTTCGACATCTTTATAATCGAGTTAAGTTCGTATGTTTAAATAATGATTTAATGTTGTTTTGATTCATAAGTCATTGTGCTATTTATCATGTAAATAAATGTGGAAATCCAACGATATTACAACGATTACCAAGCCCCATTTGAACCTTAAAAATTTGTAGGATACAAATGACATGTCATTAGGGTTACCATGTTTTGGGTGCTGGTCCTGAATGTCCTATCGATGGCTGAATTCTGGCATGTATTGTAGATACTCAACAGCTTGTGTGAGCAGCATTGTGTAGCTTACATTTCAACCGTCAGCTTGTGTGAGTAGACCCATTTCACAGCTCGAGTGACCAACGATGTAAAGAAAAGGAAAGGTTATATGTTTCGCACACTTTGTGTGAGCTTTCTCGCGTATTCGATGTTATTCTAAATGGTTCAACGGGCATGAAAAGGAAAGGAATGGTAAGTATCCGAATGACTTATGTCATGAATCTATGAAAAGGATTGAAAAGGAAATCTCTAATGAAAGTATACTTATATTTATGAAGTTTATGATTTCAAATGAAATTTTCATGTATCATGACTTATCTTATGGTAGTTCAAGTGAATTATGAGTTGATGCACTAATATATGTTGTTGATGGAGCTTAGACTTGTGCCAAGCTTGTGGTTGGATTATATCATGCTTACATTTTAATGTTATGCATTGAAATGGTAAGTTATGTTCAAGTTTTACGAACATACTAAGCATTATATGCTTAGTAGCTTTCTTTCCGATGTTTATTGAAAGCTCGATTGGTTTTTAAGCTCGTCAAAGATGTAATGCCCAGAATTTTGGGCCTAGATGAATTGGGCTTTGGGCTTTGGGTCTCATAAATTTTTTTTAAGTGAGCAAGAAAATGACAAATGACATGTTGGCTATAAGGGTTTAAGGAATTTGGAGTGTCTAGGTATGTTGGAGAAGTTCTGGGTTCGAGTTTTGTGGTGGAGGAATTTTAATTTAATTATTAAAAGAACCAAGGTTGGGAGTAGTTGGCTTTTAAATAAAAATAGGGGAAAATGGCATTAAAAAACCTTGTGGATGAGTGGTTAAGTGACGCCACTTAGAGTGTAGGGAGGTGGTGTTAGTGGCTAGTAAGGAGATCCAAGGTTCGAATCCTAGCTTAGTATTTTTAGAAGTTTAATTTTGGCCTTCTAGAAGATTGGAAGTGGCGAGAAGATGAACTCCAATGGGAGTGTTCAGAAAAGAAATTTGAGGAAAGGATCAAGGGGTTATCAGGGAGAAAAACGAGGAGATGAGAAGGGGGAAGTGATGGAGCTGAATGGGGAATTGAGGGTCAGGCAATTCAGCTATAGGGGCTATAAATAGGTGCTGAATGCAAGGTTGCCAGGCTAATGCCGAAATCTCTCTCACTTTGTTATCGGAAACCATTTTCTCTTTAAGATCCAAAAAACTGAAAACCTTTGCTTCTTTCTTTCTTTTCTTGTGCCAATTTTCTATTCTTCTTCTACTCCTCTTCTGTAATCTGTGCCAAATAAACCTTATTCACCATACTAAGCTTGAAAGTCGAATCTCCCAAGGGCCGAATACTCTTTGGCCGAATGCCCTTGGTGCAATTACTACTCCTTCTACTTCGGCCAAATCTAGTGTAAGTGTTGTTCTCCCAATCGGTTTTGCTAAGAATCTATTACGCTGTTCTTTCCTCACTCTTTCTAATCGACTGTGGTAGGGATTTAGTATCGAATCCCGGATCTTAGCTCTCTGACGAAATTGTTCCTAAGTGTTTGCGATTTTGTTAAGTATTCCTCTTCCATTGGCTAAGGTAGCCGAATGTTCATAGTTAAAGTAAGGGGACTTGTGTTGCTTACGAGTCACCAATTATTTTGGTTTTAATAGTTAAGATTGGTGCAGATCTAGGAGTTGATCGTGGTTAGTGATTTAAGAAGGGGCTGTTATACTTATCGCGCAAGGTAAAGTTAAAGTGAGGTTTCGGTTTAGTAAAGATATGTATTAAGCATGTGATTAATTTAAGGGTGATATTGTTTGTAGGTTGGTGACTAAGGAAATCGTAGCACGCTTGCTTACCAGGTGTGTACATACACTGCACACACACAATGAGTCGGCAAAAGTCGAAATGCCGAAAAGTTGAAGGTTGGGCTACGGTAGTCTTGCGAGTGCGCGAACACTCGTGAGGAGGAAACCGATAGGTTGTCTGAGGCCCATGGGCGATTCCATGAACTTGGGCTGTGATTTGGCCAACCGGGCCAGAATAGGCTTAATGGGCCAGATGGGCTGTTGGGCCCATAATAGGTAAAAATTGATATTTGATGCTATGTGATGGAAAATTCATATGTGAGCATGTACAGAAATGGGATTTGGGCCTAATGGGCCATATAAACATGATTGGGCCTAGTGGGTTGGGCTTTGTAAGGGGTTTTGGGCCTAGTATATGATGACTATATAAAACTTAATTAGTTTATTGCGACCGTGGACAAGTCAAAGGGTTAAGGTGTGGCAACGGGTATATGCATGTCTAGGATTGGATCTAGGGAGAGCTTGGTACTTATGTAGTCTTAATGACTCACCTCCTCTTCTCTGGAATCCTACCTGGTGTATAGTATTCGTTCATCTTAGCTCACGAGATTTGTTAAAAGGCCAAGGTAAGTGAAAACCGTAAAGAAAGGGAAAATTACCTTAATGCCCTAAGGGTGAAAATGACCAAAATACCCCTAGGTGTTGAAGGTAAGTTTTATGGATGTGACATGCATACATATGATATTCTGCTTAGGTTGCATATGGGTTGGGAATTTTGGAACGGAGGAAGTATACGAGGATCGCATGGTTGCTTGACGACCGTGGATCCACCGAAGGCTTTTTAAGCCCATTATATAATTAGCAGCTTGTTGCAATAAAGGTAGTTTCGCAATCGGGCTACCATTGAAGTGTATCGGTTGGGTGGGTCGATATTTGTATCCCCACATGAAGTGTACCGGGGGATGGAGCCGAAACGTAGCAGATGGATTATTGGGGTGGGTTGCATTGCACTGCATTGCATGTGTGATTTTATGATGATTGATGAATGCTTGCTACTCGACGAGGGTGTACACACTGAGTTTGCAAAAACTCAACCCTCTTTTATTTTTCTCAGGTAATGTTCAATAGGAGGTTCGATGTCTGGAGGGACTCTAGGTGGCCAGCTAGCAAGATAACTTGGACTTGGTTGTTTTAAAGGCATTTAGTTCTTGATCTATTAAGTGATTTTAGACTGGATTGTAATAAGGCCTCCCCTTTTTGTTATTATTTGGATTATTATTCTTATGCGTTGGAATTACGAAAAGTTGAATATGGATTTTTCTAAAGCATAGTTTTTTTTTAAATACTACGTTTTCGCAACTAAATTTTTAAATGACGAGTTTCCATAAAATCATATGTTCTAAATAAAGCTTCTGCAACTGGAAAGAGATTTTACAAAGTAATTAAGGTTTTTCATTTTAAGGAAGTGTTTCTAATGGATACAAAGTTTTTGCTAAAACACTTCAATGTGATGCGCCAGATTCGGCCATAACGTCTGGGCCGAGTTTGGGGTGTTATATTTAGTGGTATCATAGCCCAAGTTGCAAAAATCAGGCTGTGAAGTGGGCCTTATTATTATTTGGTTTCTTTTTCTATTTTAAAAAAAATATTTGGATCACTATGTTTTAGAAAAAGGGAAAACTTGCTGAGCGGCACACTGAGCCTCCGACGTTAAACCAAGTAAGTTCTTCTATTCTTAAGCTTGTTTAAATTGTTATATTGTAGATAGATAGAGGGCTACTTTAGATGATTTTATTAGAATGGAACTAGAGCCCATAGGATCTAAAAACTGTAGAGGATTTTCGAAAACAATCTTCTCTTTAAATATTTCCATAAAACATTGGTTTAATTATTAAACTAACTAAAAATTCATAAAAAATTCTAATCCAGATAATACACGAATCGACGATCAATGCTAGAAGAGGTGCAAGAGGCTGTGGCCAAGGCCGTAGAAGTGTTAGGGCTGAATCATCGGCATCGGGCCATATGCCCGATGTTGGAGTAGAAGAGGCTCCGGCCTCACCTGTGGCTGATAATGGACTGTATGATTGGGCTGCGGGAGAAGATGCATTGTCGCAGGCAATGCTAAGGATTTTGGAAAGGGTCGCTGGGCCCAATAATGGCACTGGAAATCGGGGGTCTATTCCGGAGCGACTTCGTTCTAATGGGGATGAAATCTTTAAGGGCGTGGCTGGTGTGGCTCCTAACGTGGCAAAATATTGGTTGGAGGCCATTGAAAGGATAATGGAGGACTTCGACTGCTTACCTGAACAAAAGCTGAAAGGGTAGTGTCATTGCTTAGGGAAGTATGTGGGTGCAAGCTATGTGATGCTAGAAGGAAGGAGTTCCTGAACTTGACTCAAGGAAACAAATCGGTGGCGTAGTATGAAGCGGAGTTTCTACACCTTAGTAGGTATGCAAGAGTAATGGTGGCAACGGAATATGAGCGTTGCGTTAGGTTTGAGGATGGACTTAGAGATAGCCTTAGGGTATTGATAGCTCCATAAAGGGAGAAAGTTTTTTCGGAGTTGGTGGAGAAAGCAAAGATAGCGGAGGAGGTAAAGCGCGCTGAGCGCTTAAATTGAGAAAAAAAAGGGGTAAGAATAAGAGGGAGGCTGAGACTCCGGGTGTTGGCCAGAGGCCTAGGGCTAGGGGCAGAAACAATGGGCCAGTTAGAGCAGGGCCCCCTACTGTTAATCCAGGGGTGCTACCTTGTGCAGTTTGTGGGAAAGGTCATGTAGGCGAGTGTTGGAAGAGGACGAGTGCTTGTCTAGCGTGTGGATCCTTGGAGCATAGGATCAAGAATTGCCCTAAAATGCCAGCTCAGGTGCTGATCATGGGTCGAGGTGGTGCTTCACCACCAAGGGGTGGTCAACTGCTGCCAAGAGGTCGTGGGCAGGCCAGGGACGGTGACGAAAATAGACGTGGATGTGGAGCACCAGGCAGAAATGTAGGCCATGCTGAGGCAAGGCAGCCAACTTTGGTCTATGCTGTTCGTCACCGAGAAGACGGGGATGCCCTAGTTGTGATAACGGGTATGTTCTTTATATATGAGTTACCTTATAGAGCATTGATTGATATTGAATCGACGCATTCATATGTTGCATGCAATAAGACTGAACCTTTGGGTGATATGTTTGAAACTACTGCCAATGAAATGACTGTGATAAGTCCGTTTGGTCAGTCAGTGAGAGTGAATAAGTTGTTTAGGGAGGTACCCTTAGTAGTCCAAGGGGTTACCTTTTTAGCGGACTTGATGGAGCTGTCGTTCAGTGAGTTCGATCTAATCTTAGGTATGGATTGGCTGGTGAAACACCGAGCTATATTGGATTGCGCTGCAAAGCGAATGGTGTTAAGAACAGCGGAGGATAAGGAGGTGGTGGTGATTGGTGAATGCCAAAATTATCTATCGAATGTAATTTCAGCATTAAGGGCTGAGAAGTTAGTACGAAAGGGATGCGGAGCTTATTTGGCTTATATTTGTAATGCGGAGGCTAAGAGCCCTACTGTTAAGGAATTGAGAATAGTTAGGGAATTTCCTGATGTTTTTCTCGAGGAGCTGCCAAGGTTGCTGCCCAGTAGAGAAGTGAAATTTGGAATCGAGCTGTTACCTGATACGACTCTGGTGTTCATCACTCCTTATCAGATGGCACCAAAGGAGTTGGTAGAACTTAAGGCACAGATTTAGGAATTGTTGGATCGAGGATTCATTCGGCCAAGTGTGTCTCCGTGGGGAGCACCGGTGTTTTTCGTAAAAAAGAAGGATGGGTATTGATTCAGCCAGTGCCTGGAAAGAAGTTTATGGTTTTTAGTGACGCATCACATGTAGGCTTAGGATGTGTATGGATGCAAGATGAGAAGGTAGTTGCGTATGTGTCACGACAACTTAAGACTCAAGAGGTGAATTACCCAACCTATGACTTGGAGCTAGATGCGGTGGTGTTCGCGCTTAAAATGTGGAGGCATTACTTATAAGGCGAGAAGTGCATAATTTATTCGGACCACAAGAGCTTGAAGTACCTCCTTACCCAAAAGGATCTAAACCTTAGGCAGCATAGGTGGGTGGAATTATTGAAGGATTATGATTGTACAATAGAATACCACCCTAGCAAAAGCGAATGTGGTAGCCGACACGTTGAGTCATAGGGTTAAGTTAGATTTGGGGGTTTGCTCGCCCGTTTAAGTTTGTTAGATGATGGTAGCTTGTTAGATGAGCTTCAATTAAAACCGATGTGGATCGAGCAGATAAGGAGTAAGAAATTGATGGATGAAACCTTAGGTGCTCGTTTTAAGCAAGTAGGGAATGGTGAGACATCGGACTTTGGGTTGAATAGTGAAGGGGTATTACATTTAGTAGTCCAAGGGGTGTTGTGTTTCCGTGGGAGAATGTGTATGCCTAAGGACAATGAGCTAAGGCAGTCTATTATGTGGGAAGCACATAGCAGTCTCTATGCTATGCATCCTGGTGGAAACAAGATGTATCGAAACTTGCGAGAACTTTACTAGTGGCCTGGACTTAAGCGCGAGGTTATGGAGTTCTTAAGTAAATGCTTGGTATGTCAAAAAGTGAAGGCGAAACACCAGTTGCCTTCAGGATTGCTGTAGCCAGTAAAGATTCCACTATGGAAGTGGGAAAGGATTACTATGGACTTTGTTAGTGGGCTACCCTTGACGCCTACTAAGAAAGACTCGATATGGGTTATAGTGGATGGGTTAACCAAGTTATCCCATTTCGTACAGGTTCGCATCGATTACTCGATACAAAAGTTGGCTAAGCTGTATGTGGCAGAGATTGTAAGATTGCATGGAATGCCGGTATCCATAATATCTGATAGGGACCCACGTTTCACTTTGTAATTTTGGAAGAAGCTGCATGAGGCGCTGGGTACTAGGTTGAACTTCAGTACGGCATTCCACCCTCAAACTGATGGACAGTCGGAAAGGGTGATCCAAGTATTGAAAGATATGTTGAGGGGATGTGTGATCGAGTTCCGAGGTAACTGGGAGGACTTTTTTGCCGTTAGCCGAATTCGCATACAATTATAGCTATCAAGCAAGCATTGGGATGGCTCCGTATGAAGCACTGTATGGGCGGACGTGTCGAACTCCAACATGTTGGACGAATTTGGGCGAACGAAGAGTTTTGGGCCCCGAGTTAGTAGCAGATACTGAGGATAAGGTGAAGTTGATTCGGGATCAGTTGAAGGAGGCCTCGGATAGGCAAAAGTCGTATGCTAACCTTAAACGGCGAGAGATAGAGTATGCAGTGGGGGACTTAGTTTTTCTTAAGTTCTCCTCATGGAAGAAGGTATTAAGGTTTGGACGGAAGGGAAAGCTGAGCCTAAGGTTCATTTGGGCATATCGGGTTGTAAGGCGAATTGGACCAGTCGCTTATCAGCTAGAATTACCTTCGAAACTAAGCTAGATCCACGACGTATTTCATGTTTCCATGGTAAGACGGTATCGCTCAGATCCTTGCATGTCGTGGCGATTGAAGAAATTGAGGTCAGGCCAAACCTAACTTTTGAGGAAGAGCCCATACAAATAATTGGTCGAGATGTCAAAGTACTGAGAAGGAAGTCTGTTCCATTAGTCAAAGTGCTTTGGCGTAATCACAAGGCTGAGGAGGCTACTTGGGAACCTGAGGAAGCGATGCGACGCCAATATCCTCAACTATTTGAATCAGGTAAAATTTCGAGGATGAAATTTCTTTTAGGGGGTAGAGTTGTAACACCTCGAATTTTGGGCCTAGATGAACTGGGCTTTGGGCTTTGGGTCTCATAAATTTTTTTAAGTGAGCAAGAAAATGACAAATGACATGTTGGCTATAAGGGTTTAAGGAATTTGGAGTGTCTAGGTATGTTGGAGAAGTTCTGGGTTCGAGTTTTGTGGTGGAGGAATTTTAATTTAATTATTAAAAGAACCAAGGTTGGGAGTAGTTGGAATTTTAAATAAAAATAGGGGAAAATGGCATAAAAAAGCCTTGTGGATGAGTGGTTAAGTGACGCCACTTAGAGTGTAGGAAGGTGGCGTTAGTGGCTAGGAAGGAGATCCAAGGTTCGAATCCTAGCTTAGTATTTTTAGAAGTTTAATTTTGGCCTTCCAGAAGATTGGAAGTGGCGTGAAGATGGACTCCAAGGGGAGTGTTCAGAAGAGAAATTTGAGGAAAGGATCAAGGGGTTATCAGGGAGAAAAACGAGGAGATAAGAAGGGGGAAGTGATAGAGCCAAATGGGGAATTGTGGGTCAGGCAATTCAGCTATAGGGGTTATAAATAGGTGCCGTATGTAAGGTTTCTAGGCTAATGCCGAAATCTTTCTCACTTTGTTATCGGAAACCCCTTTCTCTTCAAAATCCAAAAAGCCGAAAACTTTTGCTTCTTTCTTTCTTTTTTTGTGCCGATTTTCTATTCTTCTTCTACTCTTCTTCTGTAATCTGTGCCAAATAAACCTTATTCACCATACTAAGCTTGAAAGTCGAATCTCCCAAGGGCCGAATACTCTTCGGCCGAATACCCTTGGTGCAATTACTACTCCTTCTACTTTGGTCAAATCTAGTGTAAGTGTTATTCTCCCAATCAGTTTTGCTAAGAATCTATTATGTTGTTCTTTCCTCACTCTTTCTGATTAACTGTGGTAGGGATTTAGTATCGGATCTCGAATCTTAGCTCTCTGTCGAAATTGTTCCTAGGTGTTTGCGATTTTGGTAAGTATTCCTCTTCCATTGGCTAAGGTGGCCGAATGTTCATAGTTAAAGTAAGGGGACTTGTGTTGGATACGAGTCACCAATTATTCTAGTTTTAATAGTTGAGATTGGTGCAGATCTAGAAGTTGATCATGGTTAGTGATTTAAGAAGGATCTGTTATACTTATTGCGCAAGGTAAGGCTAAGGTGAGGTTTCTATTTAGTAAAGATATGTATTAAGCATGTGATTTATTGAAGGGTGATATTGTTTGTAGGTTGGTGACTAAGGGAATCGCAGCACGCTTCCTTACCAAGTGTGTACTTACACCGCACACACATAATGAGTCAGCAAAAGTCGAAATGCCGAAAAGCCGAAGGTTGGGCTACGGTAGTCTTGCGAGTGCGCGAGCACTCGTGAGGAGGAAATTGATAGGTTGTTTGAGGTCCATGGGCGATTCCATGGACTTGGGCTGTGATTTGGCCAACCGAGCTAGAATAGGCTTAATGGGCTTCATGGGCTGTTGGGCCCATAATAGGAAAAAATTGATATTTGATGCTATGTGATGGAAAATTCTTATGTGAGCATGTATATAAATGCGATTTGGGCCTAATGGGCCATATGAACATGAATGGGCCTAGTGGGCCATATACAAGTATGTGAATTTGACTGGGCTTTGTAAGGGGTTTTGGGCCTAGTATATGATGAATACATAAAACTTAATTAATTTATTGTGACCGTGGACAAGTCAAAGGGTTAAGGTGTGGCAACAGGTATATGCATGTCTAGGATTGGATCTAGGGAGAGCCTGGTACTTAAGCGGTCTTAATGACTCACCTCCTCTTCTCTGGAATCCTACCTGGTGCATAGTATTCGTTCATCTTAGCTCACGGGCTTTGTTAACGGGCCAAGGTAAGTGAAAACCATAAAGAATGGGAAAATTATCGAAATGCCCCTAAGAGTGAAAATGACCAAAATACCCCTAAGTGTTGAAGGTAAGTTTTATGGATGTGACATGCATACATATGATATTCTGCTTAGGTTGCATATGGGTTGGGAATTTTGGAACGGAGGAAGTATATGAGGATCGCATGGTCGCTTGACGATCGTGGATCCACCGAAGGCTTTTTAAGCCCATTATATGATTAGCAGCTTGCTGCAATGATGGTAGTTCCGCAATCGGGCTACCATTGAAGTGTATCGGTTGGGTGGGTCGATATTTGTATCCCCACATGAAGTGTACTGGGGGATGGAGCCGAAGCGTAGCTGATGGATTATTGGGGTGGGTTGCATTGCACTGTATTGCATGTGTAATCTTATTATGATTGATGAATGCTTGCTGCTCGACGAGGGTGTACACTCTAAGTTTACGAAAACTCACCCCCTCTTTTATTTTTCTCAGGTAATGCTCAATAGGAGGTTCGATGTCTGGAGGGACTCTGGGTGGCCAGCTAGCAAGACAACTTGGACTTGGTTGTTTTAAAAGCATTTAGTTCCTGATTTATTAAGTGATTTTAGACTGGATTGTAATAAGGCCTTCCCTTTTTGTTATTATTTTTATTATTATTCTTATGTGTTGTAATTACGAAAAGTTGAATATGGATTTTTCTAAAGCATAGTATTATTTTTAAATACTTCGTTTCCGCAACTAAATTTTTAAATGACGAGTTTTCATAAAATCATAAGTTCTAAATAAAGCTTCCGCAACTGGGAAGAGATTTTACAAAGTAATTAAGGTTTTTCATTTTAAGGAAGTGTTTCCAATGAAAACAAGGTTTTCTCTAAAACACTTCAATGTGACGTGCCAGATTCGGCCATAACATCTGGGCCGGGTTTGGGATGTTACAAAAGATCTATCACACTATCCAGTGAATATATCAATAGTTTTTGATGTTTTGTCCAAGGTTATAATGGCATGTATTGGTGGACTTGTGCTTGATGTTAGTCGATAAGTTTGGATTGTATTTGTTATTTTGGTTGGTACGCTTTTGGTACTTTTGGCATCTTGTTGTTGTGTGTTATTATGGTTAAGTTTATGCATGTTTCATTAGCAAATTTGGTATGTGATGGAGTAGTCGCAATGTGGTCAAATATGGTATGTTTTATGATGGAAATGAGCTAAATGTGAATAGTTGAAATATGGCCAAACATGCATATGTTTAGGTAACTATGATTGAGGTGCCTTATTGGCATATTGGTTAGGTGGATTTATGGTTTATAGAATTGGTTGTTTCATGCATGAATTGGTATGTTTTTGATGCCTTGAATCTGGGTACAAATTCCTTGTAGGTACATGTTTGAAAAGGGTGATGAAAATGGCTTAATTTTGACCAATTTCATGTCCACACGGCCTAAGACACAGGCATGTGTCTCAGCCGTGTGTGACACACGGCCATGCAACACAATCGTGTGTCCCCTGTAGGTTTCAAAGGTTGCAAGTTAGGCAGTTACACGGCCTAGCACACGGCCTGACACATAGGCTTATGGCTTGGCCGTGTGACCCAACTTAGAGAGTTACACGGGCACGGACACGAGCTAGGACATGGTCGTGTGTGCCTATTTCGATTGTTACATTGCCTGGCCACATGGTCGTATGACCCTTGCAGTTCAGTTTTCCTAACTTTTTGTTAAATGTTCCAAATGTTTTCGATTTAGTCTAGAACCGTTTCTAAAGTGTTTCTAAGGCCTCGAAGGCTCGATTAAGAGAAGTCATGCACGTATATCAACAGTTAATATTATGTATATGTTGAGATTTGAAATATATGTTTTAAAGTTACGTTTTTACGGTAACACATCATAACCTTATTCCGACGACAAATACGGGTTAGAGGTGTTACATGTACGCTAGGTGGGAGTGGTTTTATATTTTATTTTGGTTTCAATTTCCTTAATAATAATCAATAAATCTGATAGGTTTGTTAAATATTAATTGAATTATTTTAGCTTAATTTTAAATTAGAGAAGTTAAGAAATTCCACAATTTTTGCTCACATTGTAACACCCTAATTTTGGGCCTAGTCGGACCAATGGTTTCGGGACCACAAATCCGACGATAAAAATTTTATTTTTATTATATTTTTATGGTCTACGAGTTTATGGAATAGTTTTGTGAAAATTTCTTTCGAAAATTTTGACGTTCGGGCACTTAATTTAGTCAAAAAGACTAAATTGTAAAAAGTGCAAAAGTTGAGTTCTACATGTTAGAAGTGTTGAATTGTTATGAGTTTTTAAATTAAAGGTCCTTAAATGGTAATTAGACCATTGGTTAATTGTTGGACAAAAATGGACATGAACTGGGTGTAATAAAATATTTTTAAGTTAGGGGTATTTTGGTAAACTAATAATTAAAAGAATTAAAAAGGGAAATAAGCCAAATTAGCTATCATCTTCTTCATTCAACCGTTTCTACCAGAAGCAGCCATGGTTAGGGTTTGTTCAAACTTCCAAGCTCGATTAGCAAGGAAAATCGAAATTCGGGCTAAAATTGGCAAAATACCAAGTTGTGGACAAAATGGTAAAAATGACCATTTTCGCATACAAGGTAAGTTCATATGATTTTAATAATGCAATGTGTATTTTAATGTTAATGTTATGATATTATATGAATTGTAAGTATACATATATGTGAATAATTTGATATTATGTAAATGATGTAACATTACTATATGTTGTTGATGTCTTTATAATGGTATGATGATTATTGTTTACGAATTGTTGCATTCTATGATTATTGTTGAACTATTATACAAATTATGTGGAATACTTGAAAAATATGAGTTACCACCGGAGTATCGATATTGACATCACGAGAAAGATGGAAAAGGCGTATGATCGAGGAAAATCTTGTTTGAATATTAGGAATAGATTAGGATACAAGAGACATGTCACTAGGAAATTGAGATCTGAACTCGTTGAGTTGCATTCTGAGTTCGTGAGAATTATGAGGCATCCGGACTCGTTGAGTTGCGTTCCGAGTTCACTTATGGATGCAAGCATTCGAACTCGTTGAGTTGTGTTCCGAGTTCATTATGGATGTGAACACCCGAGCTCGTTGAGTTGCGTTTCGAGTTCATTATGGGTGAAATTATGGTAACTTGATTTCACGTATCCGAATTATATTCTGATGTGTTCAATGGGTAAATCTCAAGTGAACGAAGTGAAATACTCTAGATGAAAGCGACATGTTGGTAAGTGTTGTGAAATGAGTACGATGAACAGGTATGTGCATAAACTCTCAAGTAGAGAACTCGATATGTTGTAATTGTGTGGGAAGAATGTTCATGAGAATGCTTTTGTGATGACCTTGTGATTACGAGTCCATGCTTATGAAGCATAATTATGTGTACTTACCATGATGGATGAAATGATATTGTATGGATTTGGTGAATAATAGTGGTGAATGAGTAAATTCAGCCTTGATAGTTTTGGGTTACTGCAGTGCTGCAAATTTGGAAATTCACCATAAATTGTGGAAATTGAGTTAGGGGCTGAATAAAATATGAGATTAAAGCTCAATGATTCTAGTTTCACATAGAGTAAATGGTACATGCAATTGAACTTTATGTTATGAGATATTTAAATTGTTGTGAGACAGAGTCTGAATGACTTCAAGATCCCTTGTTCCTATTTGAGAAATTCACTAAAAATTGTAAAAAAATAATTAGGAGTTATACTTTACATGTATAGATTCCTTATTGAGTCTTTTTTTAATAGAAATAAACGGCATACCCCTTTGAATTCTGTACAGAGATAAAATTGATTCGTAGTGAACAGAGGTCAGAGTAGCTTAAAACTGAAACAGGGGAAACTTTAATGAATAAACTAGCACTTAATTTGGAGCTTCGTAGCTCCAGATATAAATGATATAGTAACTGTAATTCAGTAAAACAACTTAACCTGAACATGTGTAAATTATACAATTTTGGTGTTTTATCTTAGAAAAGCATGATGGTAATTGCTTATTAATTTCATATGGACTTACTAAGTGTAAAGCTTACCACTTCCTCTCCACTTCTTCAGTTTTGGCAGGTCGGCTCGGGGTTAGAGATCGTCGGAGGCAGAATCACACTATCAAGCTATCACTTTTGGGAGAATTAATTCAATATTTGAAATATCAAGTGAGTGGCATGTATAGGAAGTTAGTTTGTGATATATATTATTATTATGACTTTGGCCAACCGTATTGGTCTGCATTGAGCTATCATATATGGTCATGAGATATGACCTTTATTCATTATGGGTTGTAAATTTAATTAAACATGTTATGTCTTATGTTTGTGATGTAATGATATAGTTAGGTTTGTTTGTTATATATGATTAGTAATATATCTTGTAAGTTGAATGCATGCCTATGGATTATGAATTAAATGTGTAATACGGAGATGAGTTATGTTGCCTTGGACATGGATGTTTAAGGGACGATATGCATGTGTTTGAGAAGTTTTGAATTAAATGAAAATTTATGGCCTGGTTTTCGTCCTTGTGTATGGTTAAGTCTGGTAATGCCTCATACCCTGTTCCAGCCTTTGATACGGGTAAGGGGTGTTACACACGTTCCCTTATTTTCTCTTCCTTCTTCCAACGTCAGTTTTTCCTCTTTTCTTTAAAGGTTTCAAACTTTGATATTTTCTTCCTTTCTCTTTCTCTTTTGATTTTTAATTTCTTTTCTTCCTTTTTGGGCCCACGTTATTGTTAATGTTCGCTCAGCAAGGTTTGGTTATTCTCTGAATTTCCGTTTAGTTAAGCATCGAATCGACTAAGTGTTGTTTTTTTGGGGTATTACATTGGTTTTTCATTTATTTATTTTGGTTTTAATTAAAGTTCTTATAGGTTTATTTTGTTGTAAAAATTGAGTTTTCAGATTCGTTAATTGAAGTGCTGCAGTTGATTGTTACTTTGTGGGAATCATCTTCCAGGTGTATTTCTAAAACTATAATAGTTAAGGGTCGAATTGATGTTGAGTTTCATGAAATTCAACAAATTTTTGGGTGGTTTACGAGCTCCATGGTCGGATTAAACGTTCGTGTGGTGCTTTAGAAATTAGGTAATTTATGAGTCACACGGCCTAGGGTGTGACACACGACCGTGTGTCTCAATCACACTATCGTGTATCACTATCACATGGGCGTGTCATTCATTCATACGGTCATGTCTTCTCTGCTTCTAAAATTGTGTTATTTCTATCACACGGGTGTGTCATTCAGTCACACGACCGTGTTTGCTCTAGTTCTAAAATTCTGGTAATTTTTTCAAACGAGCACAGTGAGTTACACGGTCAACCCACATGGTTGTGTAACCCAGTCAGACAAGTGTGTGTCTTAGCCACGTAGCCGTGTGTCTCAATCAGATAGCTGTGTGTCTCAGTCACATGGCCTTATAGGCCTATAACAAGGTCTAGACCTTTCTACACGGCCTAGCCACACGACTGTGTGGTCCTATTTTACAGTTTCTATCACCTTTTTGTAATTTGACTCGTTTTAATCCCTGAATTATTCTCTACTCGTTTAAACATTAGTTGGAGTGTTTGTGGCTCTATTTTTAGTACGGGAAGGTCCCTAAAGAGTGTATTATTGCTTGAATTTGTTTATGTATCTGTATTTATATCATTTAATATTGATATTTACTTGAGGGATTAAATGATGTACCAATTGGAAACTGTGTGTGAGTATGTTTCACTACTTTGTAACTGTATACGGACGTGACTAATTCTAATTTTGATTTCGAGGAACTGAACTTTTGCAAAATGTATGCTAGATGTGAGAATGTCGATTTTGTATATATACGTAAGCATATTATAGTTTGCATCTGCACTTGTGGTTGGGATTGGATGTGAAGTGAAGGAAGTTAGGTTCGGTAGTTAAACTACAATGTTATTATCTAGTGGTAAAACCACAATTACGCTAGTAGCTTGACAGCTTAGCAAATGAGGCAAATGACCTCTTCATGGTGTGAATTGGATGTTTGGGTCCACCATAACACAATGTGGTGTGTAAAGGTTTGGAAGGGTCTAGGTTACCCTTATTATTGTGTGCGGTATTTATGGAGATGGTGTGTAGAGGCTAGATAGGTTAATTTTGGGACTGGTGGATTTAATTATGAACTGCATTCGTTCTGTTGTTGATTAAATAGTCCACATATGACTGTTTGGTTATGAATTGTTTCGGCTTTTGTATGTTTGAGAAATGTTATGTGCATATGTTTTGCTTAATTGTTAAGTGTTATAATAATACGGTATACCAATCTAATACTGATTTCGTTTTTTATTTGATTTTGGTAATTTGAGAAATTTAGTTAACTGTATGTCTTTGATTAATTATGTTTTGTTTAGACTTACACTGAGCTTTCTTAGCTCGCTCCCTTAGTTTCTCCTTTTTAGGTAACCCTCAAGATTAGGTGTGGACTCGACATTGAGGTTTTAGAATTGCTTATTTCGGTTGGTTTTAAAAAACTTTTATAAATTTAGATAAGAAGTTTCTGATGGATTTATAATAATTTTTTATATATAAGAACTGTGGTATGAGTTTGAAATTTGGATTTTCGTTAGACTTTGGGTTTTGGCTTTTGAACTAAATTTGTGTTTTCGTACATGAGTTTTAGCTACCTTTTGTGCTTTCTTCTTTAAAAATCACCCAATTTTCAAGGGATATCTTATGGTTTCTGTTCAAAAATAAGTGATGGATTTTCAACTATTACATTGATTTCAAACTTTCAGTTAACGAATAGCAAAACTTGAAGTAATTGCAAAGTGAACAATAATGGTCAATTTGGTTTTTATTTTAATCTTATTACAAATAAACCATTATTTGCAAAATGACAATTGAGCTTTAACCAAATTTTGTTGTAAACATAAGAAAAAGATGATTTTCAAAAAGAAATTTATAAACTTGAACATTATTTCATTTTGGGCCATTTCGGTGGCCAATGTAACCTCCGGAATCTGGTCGTAACTTCTAGGCCAGGTTTTGAGGTGTTACATTCATCAAGAAAATAGAATTAGGCTAAAAAAATTAGATACTAAGGAATTTACATATAGGGTCAAATTTTTGGCTTTAGTGGTGACCAAACAATGCTTTAGGTCATCCCTAAGTGTCTCAATTCATGGATTCGATTAACTAAAATTTAATATTCTAACAACTTATAATTCAAACAAACATATATGCTTTTTTATATACATATTTTTCATTTGGTATACTTAACACATTTTGTTAGCTCAGAAGTATCAACTCGAGATCGATGATAGGGAGGTTGAATCGGCCTCTGAGAAGTTGTGGTGGAAACAACAAAAATTATGCAACAAAGAACACAATGAATTATAGTGGTTCGACTCAAATTGCCTACTTCACTACCTTAGCTTTCCACAACTAAGGATTTTCCCAAATTCACTAATTTAGCAACCTTTGAGGACAAGGTTTAACCTTACAATCTCTCTTAAGACTTATACCCCAAAATCTTAAGATATAACTCCCTTAAGGTGTCTACCCAAACCTTATGAATAAACCCTCTTTTAAAGAGAAACAAATAAGCAAACAAAAAAAATAATCCTTACAAGATCAAGATGTTTTCCAGTTAAGCACAAATAAAAAGAAGAACACTTGACCTAAATGAATAAAATGAAAGCTCACAAGTGTCTGCAAGAAAAGGTATGAAAGAATTAAGCTTTAGGTTGTTTTGATTTATCTTTAAGCTTTGCACATTGCTCTTCTTGTTGCTAGACCTTTGGAAGATGGTATTTATACCCTTTAATTGATTTCCAACTATTCTGGTTGTTGTAGAAGTGAATGTAGCCATTAGGGATGAAATACCAGGTCATTAACTACATTTGCAGCAATGAGTATTGATACCTACTAAAAGGGTATTGATATTTTTTGTAATTAATGTAGATTTCAGTGACCGTTGGAGCAGGTTAATGATACCTATCATGGTTTGAAAGAAATAGAATGTAAATTTGTATCGATTATCAGAGAAGTATCGATATCTTGTAAAATATCAATACTTAGACAAAAACTATTGATACTTTTTGTCCTGAAGCAATTCTAACTTGTTTGAAAATGGTTAAAACATATTTGAAAATGTTTGACTCAATTGAAACCATTTCAACTTGATTTATCGAATTGCTCAACTTTACTTTGATTCAAAAACACTTTAATTTGTTATATCAAAATATATTATCCAATAAGGCTTAGTTTAACACATTTTTACCTATTTACAATGTAACAAAGTGAACTAATTAGTTTAACATTGAATAACCTAAAATAAATTACTATCGAGCTAAATTTACAGTTTATTCACAAAATCCTATTCATATGCTCCTAACTCATCACTTGTATTTCTACAAGCTCAAGCACAAATAAGCACACAAAATTTCAAATTAAACTACTAAAGCAATTAAAAACAAGTAACAACAATTTAAATTTTTTGAAACAAATTTGAAAATTCTATGTTAACCACTACACTTTATTTGAAAGATAAATAAAGAATGAAATTACCCATTTTGGCATGATAGTTCCGCGAATAATGTTGGGTAGTCTTGTCCTCCCTGGTTTAGTTCCAAAAAAATTTGTGCCATCCAAAATATGGGGTTCCTAAACATGTTTTTTTTTAAAAAAAAAATCCTGACTCGATATTGCAACACCTATTTTGGTGTTACGGCATTAAACTTTGAAGCTCCTAACTTCTTGGTTTGAAATCCAATGTTGTGACACTGAGATTCATTGTTGCAAAATTCTCATTGTATTTTTAAAATTTTAACTTTGAAGTTCCACGTCACAATGTTGGGGTTCGTCGTCACAACTTTGATTCTAGTTCTGGGTTCTTCAATTTTTTTTGACTTGTTCTACAATATCAACACCTGCTTGTGGAAAACAACACAAACAATCAAAACTAAAAAATAAAATTAAATAAACAAAAAAAATAGATTAAATAAATAAAAAGGAAAGGAAAGGAAAAAAACTAGAGAAAAATAGAAGTCTTTTTTTAAAATCAGGACGATCCATATGACCACCATAGAAGAACTTCCAGCTGGTCCTTAACACTTTGATCAATCGTTTGTTCTTCCATCGAGATATATAAACCACTACCGTCGGTCGATTCCATTGATGTTGCCTTATCTTCAACTAGCGCGACATCCACATCATAAGCCATTTAATGCTAAATTTGAGCCAACCCCAAATTGTTTTTCAGGGTATTATTAACTCAAGCCACCTCGCCTCCATGTCGCGAGAAGCTTTGGTTACTTGAATTTTATCTCCATCATCAAATGAGAACGAAATGAACTCTTCAAATCCTTCGATTGGCATTTCCTCTACTTTGGCTAGAATATGTGTTGGCTCATAAACACCTTCACTCGGAATCAGCTTAAGCTTAATGTTAGTAGTTAATGTTACATCTATTTCTACATTTACTGTTACATCTATGACTAAGTTAATTGGATTGGAAACTTCTTCAACAATCTTCAATCTTTTCCCGTCTCTGATTCCAACCTCTTGCTAACTTTCGTAATCTAATTTTAGAAGGTTGATAGTGCCATAGTAAGTTTCATAATTACTGTTTGGGGCATCATGTTCAACCTTATCCAATGGGACTGCTTAATCACATCGTAGGAAGATGTTTTTTTGTGAATTGCATGAGATCTCATTTAAATATTCGAGCATATCCTCCATTTGGTCATAAGACTCATAAGAAGACTTGTATGAGTACTCGTTTCCCCATATTCGATATCACAATTCCATTGGCTCGTTGAGGCTTCAATCGATCGTCTTAATGTAACACCCCTAACTCGTCTCCATTGTCTGATTAAGGTTACGGGATATTATGACAGTTAACAAGACTAATAATACAGTAACACAATTCAAAGACTAATTTAAACATCATAAATTAATAAAAAATTATCATTCATAGCATACAGTCGGAAACGAGAATTAAATTAAGCATTTGAAACACTAAAATCAGTTTAGAAATGAATATGGACTAATTTGAAACAAAATAGAAAAATATAGCAAATATTGAAAACAAGGATCACAGGGACTCTGTGGCCTGGCCGTGTGACAAAGCCTAGACCATGTGGCTCAAAAACATGGTCGTGTGGTCGAACAGTGTAATAACTTGAGTCTGTGAAACTTAAGGTCACATGGTCGTGTAACTCTTTTAAATCATGTGGGCAAACTTGCACCAAAAATAAAATAGGCCACACGGCCATGTGTGGTGACCATGTGTGGCACACGGCCATGTGGCAGACTCTGTCCTAGGTTATGTGCAACTAAATTAACTTCAAAACCAAGTCATTTCAACAACCATTTCTTAGGTTCCAAGCCATACCATTTCCATCCATTTTTTCTTATTCAAAACACATTTAAACATAATGAGACATACCAAAAACATCTATCCTAAGTGTCTAACCAATGTGCCCTCATTGGCACAAAAATTTATGACACAAGGGAATTAGTAGCCTAGTGGTTAAATGTGTTAATTAGATCCTAGAGGTCTCATGCTCAAACCCCTACATTCCTATTTATTTTTGTTAGCCGAAATTTTTGACCATTCTAAAAGGTCGACCCTCCTTGCCGTCCAAGCCTTTCCATAAAAAGGAGAGATTCCTTTCCTTTTGTTTTAAGCCAACTTACCATCCAAAGCCTCCTTTTCACTCCCCTTTTTACTTATGATCCACTTTTTACTCCCTTTTCCCGTAAACATACCATCTTTTTACCTTTGACTACCCATGGTCGGCTATCACCCTAAAAACCCTACTTTTCATTTTATTTTTCCAGTTTTCTCTCCTCTTTTCTCTTTGCCAGCCGCCACCTTTCTCCACTGGTTTTCTGACCTTTTCTTCTTTATTTCACCACCTTTGAAGCCACATTTATTCATTCCTTTTCCACTCCACCACCACACATGGCAACCACACCACCAACTCACCTCCACCATCATCGTCATCGCACCACCGCCACGCCGCCATCATTGGCCACTGTCGATTTTCACCATTTTTCTTCTTTTCTGCTCCTCTTTCCAAAAATCATATCCATAAACTCTTGAATCCAATTTTTAAATATTAAAATATCATCTTTTGTATTATTTTCTCTAAACTCTTCTATTTTTCATTTATAATGCTGAATCCTCTGTTTTAACCAACTTTTCAGGGTTTATCATTGAGCCTTTTTCCTTCATTTTATCATAGGTATGAAGGATTATCATTCACTTTATATTTTTACAAATAATATTTTTTGTTTAGTAGGATACTAACTACTCATTTATGTGCTTTTGTGAAGTATCACACAAAAATCCCAAAATCACCGTAATAGTGTGCAATTTGATCATCTCTTTGCATAAATATTTCCAAATCACAATTATTTATTTTATTAAGAGTTTTAATTTATTCGTTAAATCTGTACAGACTCATACATTGGATCGACATTATAGTGACTCAAGGAAATCAAACTCCTTATTGGAAATGGAATCGGGATCAATTTAATCAGATCTAAGGTGTAGGGACTGTAACACCCCTTACCCATATCCGTCGCCGAATTAAGGATCGACTAGTATGTCTATTTGGTACGTCTATTTGCTTATAAACTTACCTTGGACAATGAAAAACCGGTACGGATCGACTAGTCGACAACTTTCGTTTTCTCTCGATCCAAATCTAATTTCTTTGGTTCTTGATCTAAACATATTCAAATTAAACTCATTCAAACATATTTTCATTCAATTTAGTCCAAAAACACATAAATGGGTAAATTACCATTTTACCCCTAATATTTACACTTTTTACAATTTAGTCCCTATTGTACAAAACACAAAATATACAAAATTTCAAGATATCCATGTTTGGTCGAATACTCCTAGTGTTCATACAAGTCCATATATTTCATTTATTTTATATTTTAGTCCCTCAAATTATTATTTTTGCAATTAAGTCCTAATTACTCAAAATTACCAAAAACTCCAATATAAAACATGTTAATATAAAACATATCTTTCATTTTTCATCATCAAACAAAAAAATCACAAGCTCTCATCAATGGCATAACTCAAAATATTCATCAATATCAAAAATTAAAGCATGGGTCTTGAAGATTACTTAGCAACGATCTCAAAAACATAGAAATTATCAAAAACCGAGCTAGAACTCACCTTGAATCAAGCTTGGTTATGGTCGAACCCTAGCTTTTTTTTTTTTTTTACTTTCTTATTTTAGTTTTGGCAATATGAAAAAAAATATGAACATGGCTTTATTTTTTTTTATGTTTTCTGATATTATATGACTTAACATTTAATTTACATACATAACCTTAGTTAAAACATTATATTATCACATTTTAATGTCCTTAGCCGTCCTCTTATATTTCTAATGGTCTATTTACAACTTAAGGACTTCCATTTAATAAGCCAATAACAATTTGGCCCTTTATGCTTTTAACTATCAAAATTTTAATTTACGCGATTAAGTCCTTTTATTAAATCGGATACCTAAACGACAAAATTAAATTACGAAAATTTCACAGATATAAATTCACACAAAATAAACACATAATATAATTTTTAAATATTTTTCTGACTCAGATTCATGGTCCCGAAACCACCGTTCCAATTAGGGTCTAAATCGAGCTATTACAACTCTCCCCCTTAGGGATTTTCATCCCTAAAAATCTTACCGGTGAATAGATTCTGATAGCGTTCTCTCATTGTATCCTCTGGTTCCCACGTTGCTTCCTCAACTCCATGTTTATGCCACAATACTTTAACTAACAGAATCTTCTTATTTCGTAACTCTTTAGTCTCGTGAGCTAGAATACGAATTGGTTCTTCCTCATACGTCATATCGGGCTTAATCTCAATCTCAGACGAACTAATCACATGTGAAGGGCCAGCTCGATATCTACGAAGCATCAAGACATGGAATACATTGTGGATCTTTTCTAACTCAGGTGGCAACAATAATCTATAAGCTACTAGCCCAATACGTTCTATAAACTCATACGGCCCAATAAATCTCAGACTCAATTTGCCTTTATGACCAAATTTGAGTATCTTCTTCCACGGTGAGACTTTCAAGAAGACTTTATCTCCAATCTGAAACTCTATATCTTTATGTTTCAAGTTCGCATAAGATTTTTGACAATTTGACGCTACTTTCAGACTTTCACGGATCACTTTCACTTTTTGTTCGATTTCCTGATCAAGTCGACCCCATGTATCTTATTTTCACTGAGCTCAGTCCAGTACAATAGCGTACGACATTTACGACCATAAAAAGCCTTAAAAGGTGCCATTTTGATACTCGATTGAAAGTTGTTATTATATGCAAATTCAATCAAAGGTAGGTATCGTTCCCACGTACCTTCAAACTCGAGAATGCAACATCTCAACATATCCTCAAGTATCTGAATGATTCGCTCAGACTGGTCATTTGTTTGTGGATGGAAAGTAGTACTGAAATATAGTTTTGTACCTAGTGCATCTTGCAGTTTCTTCCAAAACCACGATGTAAACCTCAGATCTCTATCCGAAACAATAGATATAGGCACACCATGTAATCTCACAATCTGAGAAACATACAATTCAGCCAGCTTATCCAGTGACTAGTCTATACGTATCGGAACAAAATGAGCCGATTTAGTCAATCTATCTACAACAACCTAGATTGCATCTTTCTTGTTCGGTGTCAACGGTAAACCAAATACAAAATCCATCGTGACTCTGTCCCACTTCCACTCAGGTATCATAATCGGCTGAAGTAATCCTGAAGGTACCTGATGCTCGGCTTTTACTTGTTGACAAATCAAACATTTTGGAACAAAGTCAGAAATGTCTCGTTTTATACCATGCCACCAATAAAGTTGTTTCAGATCATTATACATCTTTGTGCTACCTGGGTGAACAGATAATTGACTACTGTGAGCTTCATTCAAGATCATCTGAATCAACTTTGAATT
Organism: Gossypium longicalyx; assembly: GCA_025698465.1. NCBI lineage: Eukaryota > Viridiplantae > Streptophyta > Magnoliopsida > Malvales > Malvaceae > Gossypium > Gossypium longicalyx. The sequence continues at coordinate 26,155,268 of CM047005.1, read as the reverse complement.
CCTCAGAACACACATTCAATTTTTAAATCTTAAACAGTCTTCAGCATCAACTCTGAATTCTGAATCAGCATCTGTTTCACATTGAGCTCGTTTTGCTAGTAATTCATTGTCAACCTTCTGAACATCACAAATTTGTTGAATAAATAACGGTCTTACTTTCAATTCAGCTATTATCGAACCATCGTCAGACATAGCCATATGTGTATTCATTGTACGCAAAGTGAATAGTGATTTTCAGCTTAAAACATCAGCAACAACATTAGCCTTTCCTGGGTGATAGTCAATCACAAGCTCGTAGTCTTTTAGCAATTCTAACCATCAGCGTTGTCTCAAATTCAGATCTTTCTGAGTCATTAAGTATTTTATATTTTTGTGATAAGAAAAAACATGACATTTCTCACCGAACAGATAGTGGCGCCATATTTTCAATGCAAACACAATAGCTGTCAATTCTAAATCGTGTGTCGGGTAGTTCCTTTCATGTGGCTTCAACTGTATCTAGGCATAAGCTATAAATTTTCCTTCCTGCATCAACACACAGCCCGAACCATTCAAAGATGCATCACTATAAATAATAAATTCTTCTCCCGATTCTGGTTGAACTAGCACTGGAGCTTCGGTCAAAAGGGCTTTTAGCTGATCAAAACTTTTCTGGCACTTCTCTGACCACTCAAACTTAATATCTTTCTGTAATAACTTCGTCACTGGAGCTACAATCATAGAGAAACCTTTCACAAACCGTCTATAATAACCAGCAAGTACGAGAAAGCTTCGGCCTTTAGAAACATTTTTCGGAGGTTTCCAATCAAGTATAGCTGAAATTTTGCTCGGATCAACCCGAATACCCGATGCTGATACCACATGACCCAGAAAACTGACTTCACTTAACCAGAACTCACATTTACTAAATTTTGAATACAACTGCTTATCTCGTAAAGTCTGTAACATAAGTCTCAAATGTTCAGCATGTTCGGTTTCATCACGGGAATAAATCAAAATACCATCTATAAACACAACTACAAACTGGTCTAGATACGGTCTGAAGATTCGATTCATCAAATCCATGAAAACAACAGGTGCATTAGTAAGTCCGAAAGGCATAACCAAAAACTCATAGTGTCCATATCTCGTTCAAAAAGCAGTCTTTGGCACGTCGGAGTCTTTGACTCGCAACTGATAGTAGCCCGATCTCAAATCTATCTTTGAAAACACTGTAGCCTCTTTCAGTTGATCAAACAGATCATCAATCCATGACAATGAATACTTATTCTTTATAGTCACCTTATTAAGCTGTCTATAGTCGATGCACATTCTCATAGTTCCATCTTTCTTTTTCACAAACAACACAGGTGCACCCCACGGGGAGAAACTCAATCGCACGAAACCTCAATCTGTCAATTCTTGCAACTGAGCTTTTAATTCTTTTAACTTTGTAGGTGCCATTCTGTACGAAGCTATAGATATCGGAGTCGTTCCAAGCATTAACTCAATACCAAAATCTACTTCCTGAATAGGAGGCAAACCCAGTAATTCTTCAGGAAACACATCTAGATACTCACATACAACTGGCACTGATTCAATGTTCCTTTCAGCCACTTTACTGTCAAGCACATATGCAAAGTAAGCCTCGTAGCCTTTTCTCACATATTTCTGAGCTAACATCGAAGAAATCACTACTGGTAACCCTTTCAAATCACTAGATTCAATCCAAGCAATCTCATCATTCTGGCTCCCTAGATCAATGGTCTTTCTTTTGCAATTTACCACAGCATCATGCAAAGTCAACCATTCTACACCCAAGATTATGTCAAACTCATCAAATGGCAACAACATCAAATCAGCCAGAAAACACAAATCTCGAACCATCAAAGGACAATTCTTACACACTTTATCAACCATAACACACTAGCCCAAGGGGTTTGACACTCTAATCACAAACGCAATAGACTCAACAGGCAGAGTCTTGCTGAATACTAAAGTCTCACACACATAAGAATGAGTAGAGCCAAGATCAATCAATGTAATTACATCAGTATCATAAAGAGTGAATGTACCAGTAATAACATCTGGGGATGAAGCCTCTTCTCGTGCGCGAATAGCATAGGCCCTGGCAGGTGCACGAGCTTCAGATCTGACTGCTGTATCTTTAGTCCCTCTCTGACTGCCACTCACATTACCAACATTTTTGGGTGGTCTACCTCGAGCTACAGTATTACCCGATCTCGTATTCTGCACTAGATTTTCCTCAGCTAACACTGGGCAATCACGAATATAATGATCTGTTGATCCACATTTAAAACAGGCCCGATCATGCAATCTGCAACTGCTAGGATGTCGTTTACCACAGTGTTTACACTCGGGTTGATTTGATCTGACATTCCCCACACTAGATACTGAGGTAGCTCTCGAGCTCATAGGTGGTTTATTCTGATCCCGTCTGGTGTAACCCGAAGTGGCTCTAGAGCGAATGAAATCATCTCAAAACTTCTTCGGTGTTGACTGAACAGACTTACTGAATGATCTCTTACGCGAGTCTCTAGCTTCAAAATCAGCTTTTCTCTTCTCTTTCGCGAGCTCTTTAACTTTGCAGACTCGCTCAACAAGTACCACAAACTCCTTTATCTCAAGTATGCCAACTAACAGTTTAATATCTTCATTCAACCCATCTTTGAATCTTTTACACATTATGGCTTCTGTAGAAACACACTATCAGGCATACCGACTGAGTCTCACGAATTTTCACTCGTACTCTGTCACGGTTATCTGACCCTGTTTCAGCTCCAGAAATTCCTTACGCTTCTAATCGATAAATCTCTAGCTAATATATTTCTTACGGAACTCAGTCTGAAAGAATTTCCAGGTTACCTGCTCTCTTGGAACCACTGATACTAGGGTATTCCACCAGTGGTATGCTGTGTCTCGAAGTAAAGATATAACACATTTCAAACATTCATTTGGGGTACAGGACAGCTCATCAAACACACGGATGGTATTGTCAAGCCAGAACTCAGCTCGCTCAGCATCATCCTCATCAGTAGCTTTAAACTCTTCAGCCCCGTATTTTCTAATTTTATCAACAGGTGGCTTATACAATCTCAGTGGATCACTTACTTGAGGTATAGCAGGCATCAAAGATGGATTAGTCGGGGGTGGAGGTTGTTGTGCAGCCAAGTTAGTCCGGATATATTGAGTAAACTAGTCATTCATCATTTGATAGAAGGCTTGTTTAGCCTCACTTTCTTGATTACTCAAAGTTGGTCGAGAATCAGCCGGCGCTGTCCATTGCGTGGGAGCAGGCGTTACACTTTCGACATCATCAGCTACAGCTCTGTCGGGATCCATTTACTATATGAAAACACATTTTTAGATGTCAGAAGTCATCACACTATCGCAGTATATAATATGGCATGTATAGCTAGACTCACACAAGCTACGTTAGTCCTAGAACCGACTAAACCGTAGCTCTGATACCAACAAAATGTAACACCCTTAACCCATATCTATCGCCGAGTTAGGGTTATAAGGTATTACCAGTCAAAAACACAATTTCAAACGATCATGTACACACACGTATATTAACTTTTAGAAATAAACAATCATTAGTTAATTTCAATAGTCGATTAATTACTAATACCACAGAGCTTAATATACTTTTAATTCAAACTCATAATACATGTAGATATACAAACTTCATTATACTTTAGTCGCATACTATAACCATACACAATTGGATCATACAAAATGTACTACTTATTATCATTTGATAAAAATCATATCAAATTTGGCATTCATTTAATACTAAGTTAAACACTTATTCACCACATAAAACACATATAATTATTATAATTTATTATTGCACATGCCATTATTTACCTAGTCATTCTTCCATGCATTTAGCCAAGACAAGTTCGTTCTTAACTATTACTCACTCACAGTTCAAATCAATTTACTTATAATTCTATATACTTCAAATGTTTAAATCATTATAAATATTATATAATATAATATTCCAACATTTAATATGCTACAGTTGGATACAAACATACTATAACCACCTATGTTAATCACATTTACCGAACTATGTTATAATATAAATTAATGATTCCATATAACATACCCAACTTGTCACTATTGGATCAAAACATTAATTAGCTACCGCAACCGAATTTAAACAGCTTAAACCCATCCAAAAATATGCATGCATAATTCAACTAGTTGACCGAAAGTACTTATTAACTCAAGGAGATTATTTCTATAATTTCGAAACATTAACCACATATAGACATATACAGAACATAAACATTACATACTATGTATCAAATATATTAAGTCAAATTATCATATACAAAAATATTTTTATAAGCAATGCTATGTCACAAATAAATCATAACCTTCTTATTCAATTCCATCTTATAACCGAATATACCAATATATTATTGAATTAGTTTCAAACTAATTCATGTATGTTTTACCTAGTCAAACCTTGACCGAATCAGTTTAACATGCTATGAAAATGTATACACATAATGATCATTACACCATCCATTTCTAAATTTACCAACCATTATCAAACCATTACAAACACATATAGCGTCTATCATATGAATCATTCTTGCATAGCATATAGCTTTATAACCAAAAGTGAACTCAAACCACAATCCAAAAACACAACCAAAATTATCAAAACCAAGATCACAAAACATTATAATTAAGCCCACATAAAATCAAACCTAAACATAAAAACCAAGCCATTTTCGCATGGCTAATATACAAACATATTCAAAATAATTAATCCCAAAGCCAGTCCATACATGCCATAATTTAAGTTAGCTTATAAAGTACCAAAACAGTAGATAGTGTGATGAACTTGGCTGACAGTCCCCGAGCTTGTAGCTTGACTCCAAAATCTATAAAACAGAGTAACATAACACACAGAGTAAGCTATCATAGCTTAGTAAGCCATAAGAAAATAAAAAATCTAGTAATATAACCAACTCATTTTAAATTTAACCGAATTATACTAGCAAAAATATGCTTAGTCTCAACCTACCAATTTCATACATGATATTTCATTTTTATACAAAATTCCCACCTTGGTCGAATGCCTATATAACTAATATAAGTAATTCACATTTCACTTACAAAGCCAAGATATCATTAAACAATCAAATATACTTATACTCATAAACAACATTCAAGCATCATAATATATCACCATGTACACATTACCTAAATGACCAAATACACATGGTTACATCTATAAACATATCACATATCATTTCGAAGACAATCACAATATATATACACCTTATCAAATTTTATTACAATTTTATAATTACACATTCCATATTTACTTCATAAGTCATTTGTATCAAACATTAAATACTTACTTACCTTACCTTGAATAGGTAACAAGTTAATCCATACCTGGCATATAGCTCATTTTACACATTCAAACATAGTTTATCGTTGCCCGATGAACCATTCAGAATCAGATAGGACACTCGAATAGTCACATAAATTGTCCCAGACGTGATCTTACATGTAGCCAAATACCAATGTCACTGTCCCAGACAAGGTTTTACTTGTAAACACACATCGAAATCATATATCGATCCCATGGTCTTACTCGTACACATATATTGGAATCGTATGACATGAAATGTGTATCCTAACTTTTCCTAAGGTTTATACGGGACTTTCAGACGCGTAACTTGTTCGAAACGATTGCATGAACATAGTTAACATGCTTACACATTCGACATTAGCACATATTAATTCATATATTTCATACCAGCATATACGCTTTACATTTAATTAAAATTAAGTACGTCTATTTTCTTATAAACTTACCTCGGACAACGAAAAATCGAAACGGATTGACTAGTCGACAACTTTCGTTTTCCCCCGATCCAAATCCGATTTCTTTGGTTCTTGATCTAAACATATTCAAATTAAACTCATTCAAACATATTTTCATTCAATATAGTCCAAAAACACATAAATGGGCAAATTACCATTTACCCCTGACATTTACACTTTTTACAATTTAGTCCCTATTGAACAAAACACAAAATATACAAAATTTCAAGATACCCATGTTTGGTCGAATACTCCTAGTGTTCATACAAGTCCATATATTTCATTTATTTCAAAATTTAGTCCCTCAAATTATTATTTTTGCAATTAAGTCCTAATTACTCAAACTCACCAAAAACTTCAATACAAAACATGTTAATCTAAAACATATATTTCATTTTTCATCATCAAACAACAAAAATAACAAGCTCTCATCAATGGCATAACTCAAAATATTCATCAAAATCAAAAATTAAAGCATGAGTCTTGAAGATTATTTAGCAACGATCTCAAAAACGTAGAAATTATCAAAAACCGAGCTAGAACTCACCTTGAATCAAGCTTGGCTATGGCCAAACCCTAGCTTCTTTTTCCTTTCTTTCTTATTTAAGTTTCGACAATATGAAAAAAAAATATAAACATGGCTTTATTTTTTTTATGTTTTATGTTTTATGATATTATATGATTTAACATTTAGTTTACATATATAACCTTAGTTAAAACATTATATTATCACATTTTAATGTCCTTAGCCATCCTCTTATACTACTAATGGTCTATTTACAACTTAAGGACTTCCATTTAATAAGCCAATAACAATTTGGCCCTTTATGCTTTTAACTATCAAAATTTTAATTTATGCGATTAAGTCCTTTTATTAAATCGGATACCTAAACGACAAAATTAAATCACAAAAATTTCATAGATATAAATTCACACATAATATAATTTTAAATATTTTTTTACTCAGATTCGTGGTCCTGAAACCACCGTCCGATTAGGGTCTAAATCGGGCTGTTACAGAGACTCATTTTTTATAATAATTAATAATATTTATTAAATAATAAATAATAGTGATATTTTAAATGTAATATTTTTGGTTATATGATTCTTGAAATATAAGTATGTGTGGATATGGGTGTATTCATAGAGATCGATAAAAACTAATAAACGAGAATTCCAAGTTAGTCCCAAAACTCTAAGATCTGTAGTGTTGATTTGTTGATTGATTCTTTAATATGTGTTAATATGTGATTTCCATTTCTCATGTCATGTGATTTATGGCTAATATAATATGATTATCGATATTCTGATCTGTGTGGAAAATGTTATGTGTTATCATTTTGATATGTGGATTTGCATGTTGAGCATGCCATATTCTAATATTCTGATTCGCATGTAAAGCATGCTATTGAAAAATATTATCTATATTCCATATCACATGCATGGCGTGGGAAAAATGTATGGAGGAAGTATCTGGTAGTAAATCTACATTTTCTGATTACATGTCCACATTATTTTTTATCTGGTAGTGAACCTGCAATATCTGGTGGTTCGACCACACTATTCTGATTCTGGTAGCACAACTGAACTATCTGGTGGCTAATCTATAATTATTGGTGTGATATTGGATGGACGAGTTCTGGGAACTCTTATCGGTGTGTAGCAGAGTTGGGTAGGATTTGTCTTTTAAAAATTTGCACTATTTTCTAAAAAGCATTGCATTAACATCATCATTATGCATTCTGCCATATTTGATTTTGTGATTGAATAATATATATGCTATGATATGTTTAAATTAATGTTGATATGAGTTTATTCTATGATTATTATTATTGGAGACCCACACTGGGCTTTTTAGGCTCACCCTTTTAAATTTTGGTATTTCTGAAAATCGAGGTTAGGATGGGCTTAACTACGAAGGCGCTTTTGGTCATTTTTCAGTTAACTCTATTGTTATTATTATTTGATATTTTGGGGTGTGTTTACTTACTATAAACTTCAATTTTGGGACTTTGGTTTGGTTTTTGGTTTTGAGACTTGGATTTGATTTGAGAAATTTTTTGCATGATTTGGATTTAAAAGCTATTGTTTAAATGGTTTGAGAAAATAATAATTTACGATGGATTTTCATAATTATGATGAAATTTAAGCTCAACAAGGACAATTTTCAATACTCAATATTATGTTTTCAAAATTCGACACATCTATTTACGAGACTACTATTATTATGAGTTGTATGATTAATTTACGTTTTCAAAATAAATAATGACTTTTTTATTTAGAAATTTGTCTACTGTGATGTTTTAGATAAATTATGATGTTTTCAATAAACAATCACAATACTTGAGTTTTTTTCCAAAGATAAGATATTAACTAAATTTAGTTTTACTTAAAACAAGAATAAAAAATTATTTTACACGAAAATTTTAAAGAGCAATCTTCTAAACGATTAATTGCACCATTTTCATGGCTAATGCGATCTTCGAGATTCGGCCATAACGTCGAGGCAGGGTCTAGGGGTTATATTTAGTGGTATCAGTGTGACAGTCTGGTTTAGACACTAGTCAGAATAGTGGTTTTGGGACTACAAATCTGAGTTAGAAAAATATTTTAATATTATTTTCTGTGCTTATTATATGTAAAATAGTATGTGTGAAAATTTCGTATGAAAATTTAATCGTTTGTGTGCTCAATTTGATAAAAGGACCTAATCGCATAAAGTGTAAAAGTGGCCTACTATTTGAATAATGGCTTAATTGATGTGTCTTCTTAGATTTGAGGCCCTTATGATGCAAATAGACCATGGTTATAATTAAATGACATTGATGGACATTAGTTAACGAAATTTTAAATGATAAAAATAAGGTTATTATGGTAAACTTATTAATAAAGTAAATAAAAAATAAAACACATATGAAAATAAGGCCATTAACACTTTGTTTAGCCGAAAATCAAAGGAAAAAGAAAGAAAAAAAGATTCAACTAGGACCCGGCCATTGATTTCTTTGATTAAGGTATGAGTTTTGTTCCGTTCTTGGTAATTTCTACATTTTCGTGATCGTTGCTTAGTGTTCTACAAGCCCATGTCTCAATTTTTTATTTTGTTGATGATTTTGAAATATGTCATTGATGAAATTGTGAGCTTTGTGATGTTAGTTGTTGGAAAATAAAAGATTTTTGTTGGGTTGATATATTTTGTCTTTGAATTTTTGATGAATTTTAGTAAAATGGGGTAAATTGTAAAAATTGTAAATTGAGCGACTAAAATAAGAAATAAAAGAAATATGTAACCCCCCAAAAATCCTAAAATCTCAAATTTTCTTTGTTCTAATAAAAAAGTGTGCTTAGTATTCCCAGTTAAGTGTTAATTATGTGATATTAGGTCTCGGTTAAGGTTTGAGTTGAACCTAGGGGTAAAGAAAATTATGGGTTAATAATTAAAAGAACCTTGATGGCAAGTAGATGGGCTTTTGAATAAATGAAGGAAGAATTGGAGACAAGGAAGCCTTGTGGTGGAGTGGCAAGTGGCGTCACATGCAAGGCAAGGCAAAGAGGGATTTATTTTTGCTTAATAGTTGGACAGAGGTGGCATTGGAATGAACTCTGTAGAGAGTGATAAGAGGAGAAATTTGAGGAGGGGATTAAGGGGTTATCAGGGAGAAAAACTAGGAGATGAGGAGTGAGAAAGAGGTGGAGCTGAATTGGGAATTTGGGCATGGGAAATTCGACTATAGAGGCTATATATAGGTGTCGAATGTAGGGTTGCCAGGCTAATGTCGAATTCTCTTTCACCTTGTTGCCAAAAACCTTTTTTTTTTCTTTTTCTATCCAAGATCCAAAAGCCGAATATCCCTTCTTCTCTTTTTGTGTTCTTGTGCCGATTTTCCATTCTTCCTTAACTCAAATATTTTTGATTCACTTTCAGTTTAGCCGACTTCTTCTTTTCTTTTCCCTTGAAGTCGAATAACCCTCTTTTTGTCATGCAAACCATAAGGGTCAAATACCCTTGGTGCTGCCACTACTATTTCTAATAGGTCAGACCTGGTGTAAGTGCTTTGTTCTTCCAATCGGTTTTGCTAGGTATCAATTACTCTGTTCCTCACTTTTTCTAATCGATTTTGGTAGGATTAGTATCGAATCTCAGTCTTTTGGATCCCTGCCGATTTGTTCCTCCGGTGTGAGACTTTGGTAAGTTTTTTTCACTTAGTAAGGGTTGGCCGAATAGGCTTTAGTAGAAACGGGTGACATATGTTGGATACAAGTCACCCATTATGTTTTTAACGATAAAGGTTAATGCAGATCAGAAAGGTACTCGTGATTAGTGATCAAGGAAAAGCTATTAAGGCTTGGCGTTTCAGGTAAGGTTAAGGTGAGATTTCGGCTTTTGGTAAAGTATTCGATAAGTATGTGAGATTAATTTTTAAGTGATATCGATTTTAGGTTCATGGCTAGGAAGATCGTAGCACACTTTCTTACAAGGTGTGTACATACACTGCACACACACAATAAATCAGCAAATCCGAAAATGCCAAAATGTCGAAATGTCGAAATGCTAAAAGCTAAAAAGCTAAAAGCTTTGCTACAACAGACTTGCGAGTGCGTGAACACTCGTGAGGGAGAAACTGATAGGTTATCTGAGTCCCCATGGGCAATTCCATAGACTTAGGCTGTGAACTGGCCAACCAGGCCAGAATGGGCTTAATGGGCCCGATGGGCTGTTGGGCCATAATAGGCAGAAATTGATAATTGATGCTATGTGATGGAAAATTCGTACGTGAGCATGACTATAAATGTGATTTGGGCCTAATGGGCCATATGAATGTGATTTGGGCCTAATGGGCCATATAAATGTGATTTGGGCCTAATGGGCCATATAAACATGATTGGGCTTAGTGGGCCATATATAGGTATGTGGATTTGTCTAGGCTTTATAAGGGGTTTTGGGCCTAGTATATGATGACTGCATAAAACTTAATTAATTAAATGAGATCGTGGACAAGTCATAGTGTTAAATTGTGGCAATAAGTATATGCATGTCTAGGATTGGATCTAGGGAGAGCTTGGTACTTAAGCGGTCTTAATGACTCACCTCCTCTTCTCTGAAATCCTACCTGGTGCATAGTATTCGTTCATCTTAGCTCACGGGATTTGTTAACGGGCCAAGGTAAGTAAAAACCCGCAATAAAAGAAAATTACTGAAATGCCTCTAAGGGCAAAAATGACCAAAATACCCCTATGTGTTGAATGTAAGTTTTATGGATGTTACATGTATATCTACTGCATACATACGATATTCTGCTTAGGTTGCATCTGGGTTGGGAATTATGGAACGGAGGAAGTATATGAGGATTGCATGGTTGCTTGACAATCGTGGATCCACCGACAGCTTTTAAGCCCAATATATGAATGCAGGTAGTTCCGCAACTGGGCTACCATTGATGTGTATCAGTTGGGTGGGTCGATATTTATATCCCCACATGATGTGTACCGGGGGACGGAGTTGATGTGTAGCGGTTGGATTATTGGGGTGGGATTACACTACATTGTATTGCGTGGATGATTTTACAGTGGTTGATGTTTGCTTTATGTTTGTTGAGGGTAGTACACACTGAGTTTGTGAAGACTCACCCCCTCTTTTATTTTTCTCAAGTGATGCTCAGTAGAAGGTTCGATGTTCGGATGGACTCTAAGGTGGCCAGCTAGCAAGACGTCCTGGATTTGTTCTTTTTAAGTAATTTCAGATTGAAATGCAATAAGGCCTTCTCTTTTGTTATTATGTGGATTATTATTTTTATACGTTGAAATTATAAGAAGTTGAACACGTTTTCCTAAATCATAGTATGGTTTTTTTTTACGTTTCCGCAACTAAATTTAAAATGACAGATTTTCATAAACCATATCTGTAAAACAAGTTTTTGCGATTGGAAAGAGAGTTTTTATAAGTTAATTAAGGCTTCATATTTTAAGGAAGGGTTTTCAACGAACACAAGGTTTTCGCTAAAACACTTCAATGTGACGCGCCAGATTCGGCCATAACATTCAGGCCAGGTTTGGGGTGTTACATTTAGTGAGTTCAGAGCCCGGTTGCAAAACTCGGGCTGTGAAGTGGGCCTTATTATTTGATTTCTATTTTCTACATAAAAAATTTTTTTTTGGATCACAACATTTTGGAAAAAGGGAAATCTTGCTGAGCGACATACTGAGTCTCCGATGTCGAACCAAGTAAGTTCTTTTATTCTTAAGCCTGTTTAAATTAATATACAGTTGATAGTTAGAGGGCAACTTTAGATGATTATGTTAGAGTGGAACTGAAGCCCGTAGGATCTTGAAACTGTAGAGGATTTTTGCAAACACTCTTCTCTTTTTAATACTTTCATAAGACATCGGTTAATTATTGAAACTAACTAAAACTTCATAAAATTTTTAATCCAGAAAATATGTGAATCGACGACGAGTGCGAGAAACAGTGCAAGAGGCCGTGGCCAACACCGCGGAAGTGCTAGGGCTGAATCGTCGGCATTGGGCCATATACCCGATGATGGAGTAGATGGGGCTCCGGCCACACTGGTGGCTAGGAATAGACCGTATGGCTAGGCTGCAGGAGAAGATGCATTGTCGTAGGCAATGCTGAGGATTTTGGAAAGGGTCGTTGGGCCCAATAACGGCACGGGAAATTAGGGGTCAATTTCGGAATGACTTCGATCAAATGGGGCTGAGATCTTTAAGGGCCTGGCTAGTGTGGCTCCTAACGTGGTAGAATAATGGTTGGAGGCCACTGAAATGATAATGGAGGACTTAGACTATTCACCTGAATAAAAGCGGAAAGGGGCTGTGTCACTGCTTAGGGAAGAAGCTTACCAATGGTGGCTAACAGTGAAAGAGGACACCCAACCTGAGTAGGTCATGTGGGAGTTCTTCAAGACTGTGTTTCAAGGGAAGTATGTAGGTACAAGTTATGTGGATGCTAGAAGGAAGGCGTTCCTGAACTTGACACAGGGAAACAAATCTGTGGAGGAGTATGAGGCGGAATTCTTACGCCTTAGTAGGTATGCAACAGTTATAGTGGCAACGGACTATAAGCGTTGTGTTAGGTTTGAGGATGGACTTAGAGATAGCCTTAGGGTATTGATAGCTCTACAAAAGGAGCGAGTTTTATCGAAATTGGTGGAGAAAGCGAAGATAGCGGAGGAGGTAAAGCGCACTGAGTGCCTAAATCGGGGGAAAAAAAGGGGTAAGAATAAAAAGGAGGCTAAGACTCCTGGTGTTGGGCAGAGGCCTAGGGCTAGGGCCAGAGTTAATTGGCCAGTTAGAGCAGGGCCCCCTACTGTTAATCCAGGGGTGCCACCTTGTGTTGATAGTGTGAGAAGCTATGGAGGCGAATGTTGGAAGAGGATGGGAGCTTGTTTAGCTTGTGGGTCTATGGAGCATAGGATCAGGAATTGCCCTAGAATGTTAGGTCGAGTGCAAGTCGTGGGCCAAGGTGGTGCTCAGCCACCAAGGGGTGGTCAGTTGTTGCCAAGGGGTAGTGGGCAGGCCAGGAGCGGTAATGGACGTGGACGTGGAGCACCAGGCAAAAATACAGGTCATGCTAAGGCGAGGCAGCCAGCTTTGGTTTATGTTGCTCGTTGCCAGGAAGACAAAGATGTCCCAGATGTGATAACGAGCATGTTCTTTATATATGAGTTACATTATACATCATTGATTGATATTGGATCGACGCATTTATATGTTGCATACAATATGACTGAACCTTTGGGTGATATGCTTGAAATTACTGCGAATGAGGTTATTGTGATAAGTCCGTTAGGTCAGTCAGTGGAAGTGAATAAGTTGTTTAGGGAGGTACCCTTAGTAGTCCGGGGTTACCTTTTTAGCGGATTTGATGGAGCTGCCGTTTAATGAGTTTGATTTAATCTTAGGTATGGATTGGCTGGTGAAACACTGAGCCACCTTAGATTGCGCTACAAAGCGAATGGTGTTAAGAACGACAAAAGATAAGGAGGTGGTAGTGATTGGTGAACGCTGGAATTATCTGTCGAATGTGATTTCACCATTAAGGGCTAAGGAGTTGGTACGAAAGGGATACGAAGCCCATTTGGCTTATATTAGCGATACAGAGGCTAAGAGTCTACTGTTAAGGAGTTGAGAACAGTTAGCGAATTTCCTGATGTCTTTCCCGAGGAGCTGCCTGGGTTGCCATCTAGCAGGGAAGTAGAATTTGGAATCGAGTTGTTACCTGGTACGACTCCGGTGTCCATCTCTCCTTATCGGATGGCACCAAAGGAGTTGGTAGAATTGAAGGCGCAAATTCAAGAATTGTTGGATCAAGGATTCATTCGACCAAGTGTGTCTCCATGGGGAGCACCGGTGTTATTCGTAAAGAAGAAAGATAGGTCGTTCTGAATGTCCACCGACTACCGGCAATTGAACAAGTTAACTATTAAAAACAAGTACCCTCTTCCAAGAATCGATGACCTTTTTGATCAGTTTAGGGGAGCGTTTGTGTTCTCGAAGATTGATTACGTTCGGGGTATCACCAATTGAGGGTTAAAGAGGTGGATGATCATAAGACAACTTTCAGAACTCGTTTTGGGCATTACGAGTTCTTGGTGATGCCATTCGGGCTGACGAACGCACCTGCTACTTTTATGGATCTTATGAATCGGGTCTTCCAACCCTACTTGGATCGGTTCGTGGTAGTTTTTATAGATGAAATTTTGGTGTACTCAAGAGATGAGGATGAGCATGATGCACACTTAAGGATTGTGTTGCAGATTTTGAGGGAGAAGCAGCTGTATGCAAAATTCAGTAAGTGCGAATTTTGGCTAAGGGAGGTTACTTTTCTAGGACATGTGGTGTCAGCTGAGGGGATTAAGGCAGATCCCCAAAACATTAAAGCGGTGTTCGACTAGAAAACACTCAAGTCAGTATCGAAAATTCAAAGTTTTCTGGGCTTGGCAGGGTATTATAGGCAGTTTGTTTAGGGCTTTTCAGTAATTGTTGCACCTTTAACTAAGTTGTTGAGGAAGGGGGTACCGTTTGTTTGGACGGACAAGTAGCAAGAAAGTTTTGGAAAACTTAAGAAAGTTTTAACTGAGGCCCCTATGTTGATTCAGCCAGTGCTTGGGAAGGAGTTTACGGTTTATAGTGAGGGGTCGCATGTGGGCTTGGGATGTGTATTGATGCAAGAAGGAAAGGTGGTTGCGTATAAGACTCACGAGGTGAATTACCCAACCCATGATTTAGAGCTAGCTGCGATGGTTTTTGCACTAAAAATATGAAGGCATTATTTATACGGGAAGAAGTGCATAATTTATTTGGACCATAAGAGTTTGAAGTACCTCCTTACCCAAAAGGAGCTAAACCTTAGACAACGTAGGTGGGTGGAAATATTGAAGGATTATGATTTTACGATTGAATACCTTCCTGAAAAGTGAATGTGGTAGCTGGGGCGTTGAGTCGCAGGGTTAAGTCAGACTTGAAGGCTATACTCACTCGTTTAAGTTTGCTGGATGATGGTAGCTTGTTAGCTGAGCTTCAAGTAAAGCCGGTATGGGTTGAGCAGATAAGGAATAAGCAATTAGTGGATGAGACTTTGGGTGCCCGTTTTAAACAAGTAGAGAACGAAGAGACATCGGACTTTGGGATAAATAGTGAAGGAGTGTTGTGTTTTTGTGGAAGAATGTGTATACCAAAGGACGATGATCTAAGACAGTTTATTCTGCGGGAAGCGCATAGTAACCTCTATGCTATGCATCCTGGCAGAAACAAGATGTATCAGAACTTGCGGGAGCTTTACTGGTGGCCTGGACTTAAGCGTGAGCTTATGAAGTTCGTAAGTAAATGCTTGGTTTGTCAAAAGGTGAAGGCGGAACATCAGTTGCGTTCAAGATTGCTTCAGCCAGTAAAGATTCCACTCTAGAAGTGGGAAAGGATTACTATGCACTTTGTTAATGGGCTACCCTTGACACTTGTTGAGAAAGACTAGATATGGGTTATAGTAGATCGGTTAACCAAGTCTGCCCATTTTGTACCAGTTCGCACCGATTACTCGTTACAAAAGCTGGCTAGGTTGTATGTGGCGGAGATAGTAAGATTGCATGGAGTGCCAGTCTCCATAATATCTGATAGGGACCCACGTTTCACTTCGTGATTTTGGAAGAAGCTACATGAGGCGTTGGGTACTAGGTTGAACTTCAGCACGGCATTCCACCCTCAAACCAATGGATAGTCAGAAAGGCTGATCCAAGTATTGGAAGATATGTTGAAGGGATGCGTGATTGAGGTCCGAGGTAGCTAGGAGGGCTATTTGCCGTTAGCTGAATTCACGTACAATAATAGCTATCAAGCAAGCATTGGAATGGCTCGGTATGAAGCACTATATGGGCGAAGGTGTCGAACTCCAACATGTTGGATGGAGTTGGGCGAACGGAGAGTTTTGGGCCCTGAGTTAGTAGCAGATACTGAGGATAAGGTGAGATTGATTCGGGATCGGGTGAAGGAGGCCTCGGATAGGTAAAAGTCGTATGCTGACCTTAAATGACGAGAGATAGAGTATGCAGTAGGGGACTTAGTTTTTCTTAAGGTCTCTCCTTGGAATAAGGTGTTAAGTTTTGGACGGAAGGGTAAGATAAGCCCAAGGTTCATTGGGCCATATCGGGTTGCGAGGCGGATTGGGCCAGTCGCTTATCAGCTGGAATTACCTTCTGAAATAAGCCAAATCCACGACGTGTTTCATGTTCCATGCTAAGACGATATCACTCGGATCCTTCACATGTCGTGTTGGTTGAGGAGATCGAGGTTAGGCCAGACCTAAACTTCGAAGAAAAGCCCATACAAATAATTGGTCGTGATGTTAAGGTACTGAGAAGGAAGTCCGTCCCATTGGTCAAAGTGCTTTGGCGTAATCACAAGGCTGAGGAGGCTACCTTGGAACCTTAGGAAGCGATGTGACGACAATATCCTCAACTGTTTGAATTAGGTAAAATTTCGAGGACGAAATTTCTTTTAGAGGGTAGAGTTGTAACGCCCCAAAAATCTCAAAATCCCAAATTTTTTTTGTTCTGATAAAAAAATGTGCTTAGTATTCCTAGTTAAGTGTTAATTATGTGATAATAGGTCTCGGTTAAGGTTTGAGTCGAACCTAGGGGTAAAGGAAATTATGGCTTAATAATTAAAAGAACCTTGATGGCAAGTAAGTGGGTTTTTGAATAAATGAAGGAAGAATTGGACATAAGGAAGCCTTGTGGTGGAATGGCAAGTGGCGTCACATGCAAGGCAAGGCAAGGGGGTATGGGGTTCGAATCCTACCTTGCACAAAAGAGGGATTTATTTTTGCTTAAGAGTTGGACAGAAGTGGCGTTGGAATGAACTCTGTAGAGAGTGATAAGAGGAGAAATTTGAGGAGGGGATTAAGGGGTTATCAGGGAGAAAAACTAGGAGATGAGGAGTGAGGAAGAGGTGGAGCCGAATTGGGAATTTGGGCTTGGGAAATTCGGCTATAGAGGCTATATATAGGTTCCAAATGTAGGGTTGCCAGGATAATGCCGAATTCTCCTTCACCTTGTTGCCAGAAACCTTTTTTTTTCTTTTTCTCTCCAAGATTCAAAAGCCGAAAATCCCTTGTTTTTCTTTTGTGTTCTTGTGCCGATTTTCCATTCTTCCTGAACTCAAATCTTTTTGATTCACTTTCAGTCTAGCTGACTTCTTCTTTTCTTTTCCCTTGAAGCCGAGTAACCCTTTTTTTACCATACAAATCACAAGGGCCGAATACCCTTGGTGCCCCCACTACTATTTCTAATCGGTCAGTCCTGGTGTAAGTGCTTTGTTCTTCCAATCGATTTTCGTAGGTATCAATTACTCTATTCATCACTTCCTCTAATCGATTTTGGTAGGATCAGTATCGAATCCAAAATTTTTGGATCCCTGCCGATTTGCTCCTCGGGTGTGAGACTTTGGTAAGTGTTCTTCACTTAGTAAGGGTTGGCCGAATAGGCTTTAGTAGAAATGGGTGACATATGTTGGATACAAGTCACCCATTATGTTTTTAACGATAAAGGTTAATGTAGATCTGAAAGGTACTCGTGATTATTGATTAAGGAAAAGCTATTAAGGCTTGGCGTTTAAGGTAAGATTAAGGTGAGATTTCAGCTTTTGGTAAAGTATTTGATAAGTATATGTGAGATTAATTCTTGAGTGATATCGATTGTAGGTTCGTGGCTAGGAAGATCGCAGCATGCTTTCTTACCAAGTGTGTACATACACTGCACACACACAATAAATCGAAAAATCCTGAAATGCCGAAATGCCAAAAAGCCAAAAGTTAGGCTACAATAGACTTGCAAGTGCGCGAACACTCATGAGGGGGAAACCGATAGGTTATCTGAGACCCCATGGGCGATTCCATGGACTTGGGCTGTGAACTGGCCAACCGAGCCAGAATGGGCTTAATAGGCCAGATGGGCTATTGGGCGATAATAGGCGAAAATTGATAATTGATGCTCTATGATGGAAAATTCGTATGTGAGCATGACTATAAATGTGATTTGAGCCTAATGGGCCATATGAATGTGATTTGGGCCTAATGGGCCATATAAACATGATTGGGCCTAGTGGGCCATATACAAGTATGTGGATTTGTCTAGGCTTTGTAAGGGGTTTTGGGCTTAGTATATGATGACTACATAAAACTTAATTAATTAAATGAGACCGTGGACAAGTCATAAGGTTAAGATATGGCAACGGGTATTTGCATGTCTAGGGTTGGATCTAGGGAGAGCTTGGTACTTAAGCAGTCTTAATTACTCACCTCCTCTTCTCTGGAATCCTACCTAGTGCATAGTATTTGTTCATCTTGGCTCACGGGATTTGTTAACGGGCCAAGGTAAGTAAAAACCCACAATAAAGGAAAAATTACCGAAATGCCCCTAAGGGCAAAATTTACAAAATACCCCTATGTGTTGAATGTAAGTTTTATGGATGTTACATGTATATCTGTTGCATACATACGATAGTCTGCATAGGTTGCATCTGGGTTGGGAATTATGGAACGGAGGAAGTATATGAGGATCGCATGGTTGCTTGACAATCGTGGATCCACCGACGGCTTTTAAGCCCAATATATGAATGAAGATAGTTCCACAACTGGGCTACCATTGATGTGTATCGGTTGGGTGGGTCAATATTTATATCCCCACATGATGTGTATTGGGGGACGGAGCTGATATGTAGCGGTTGGATTATTGGGGTGGGATTGCACTGCATTGCATTGCATGTATGATTTTATGAAGGTTGATGTTTGCTTTATGTTTGTTGAGGGTAGTACACACTGAGTTTGTGAAAACTCACCCCCTCTTTATTTTTCTCAAGTGATGGTCAATAGAAGGTTCGATGTTCGGAGGGACTCTGAGGTGGCCAGCTAGCAAGACGTCTTGGATTTGTTCTTTTTAAGTAATTTCAGACTGAAATGCAATAAGGCCTTCCCTTTTGTTATTATGTGGATTATTATTTTTATGCATTGAAATTATGAGAAGTTGAACACATTTTCCTAAATCATAATATGTTTTTTTCTACGTTTCCGTAACTAAATTTAAAATGACAGATTTTCATAAACCATATTTTTAAAACAAGTTTCCGCGATTGGAAAGAGAGTTTTTATAAGTTAATTAAGATTTCATATTTTAAGGAAGGGTTTTCAATGAAAACAAGGTTTTCACTAAAACACTTCAATGTGACGCGCTAGATTCGGGCATAACGTCCGAGCTGGGTTTGGGGCATTACAAAATATGTGGACTTGTATGAACTCTATAAGAATTCGGCTAAGCATATGTGTAAGGAAATTTTGTGTATTTTGTGATTTTGTGAAATAAGGACTAAAGTGTCAAAATTTGAAAATGTGAAGGCTAATTTGTAAAATGCCGTAAAGTGTGTTTATGGATTGATTTGAATGATTTCGTGAATAAAATAGTTAAATTTGAATTTATATAGATCAAGAACAAAAGAAAACATAATTAGATTGGGGAAAGTCGAAAGTCATCGAGTAGCTGATTCTGTTCATTCAAATTCATACGAGGTAAGTCTATATACAAATAAATGTGTTATGAATTAAATTATTATCAATTATATGCTATTGAGCTATGATGAATGTTTATATGAGTTGAGAAATATGAGACATCTGAGAAAGTATCGACAAAGTTCTAACATTCGAAAAGATCGTACCTTAGGAATAGATAGGATACATATGTCATGACATAGGATTCGATATGTGTTGTCGTGTAAGACCATGTCTGGGGCATTGGCATCGACTTATGATTTACATGTAAGACCATGTCTGGGACATCGGCATCGTATTTGATTTTGTGTAAGACCCTGTCTAGGATAGTGGCATCAATATTTGGTCACATGTAAGACCACGTCTGGGATGTTGGCATTTTATGAGCTTTCCGAGCATTCTGTGTATCCTTATGATTCTGAATGGTTCAACAGCCATTCCGAAAAAATGAATTATTATGTGAACATTTATCCGATTCAGGTACGTTTGAAATGAGTATCATATTTGAGGTTGAAGGGTAAGTATATGTACTTTAGTGAACAAATGTTGATATTTGATAAAAGCATGAGAAAATATGCTATATGTGTAAATAAATTTGGAATATGTGAAATGTATACGAACATTGAGGTATGTGATAGTATTTGGCTATGAAATATATGTAATTTGATGATGCATTTATGCTTAAAATGTTAAGTTTATTTGTATATGGCTTACTAAGCTTTTGAAAGCTTACTTTGTGTTTTTTCAACTGTTTTATAGATATCGTAGCTACCAGAAGCTCAGGGATCATCGGGGATCATCACCACATTATCGAACTTTTTTTTGGTACCTTTTGAAAATGTATATATTGAAGTATGGCATGTATAGGCTAGAAGTGTGTGAATATGTTTGGTAATGTATATATTTAGCCATGTGATTTGGCTTGGTATTGGTTGTTATATGAATGTGTTTTTGGTATGAATTATGTGATGCAAGTGTGTCATTATGATGTGCATTTGGTTGGCCAAAAGAAATGGTCAATTTGGTAAGTTTTGGTATGTGCATATTTTAGAATTGGGTAAGAATTTGGTATGAGAATGAATGGAATGTATCAAGGTTATAAACTATATGTTTTGGTATGTTTTTGGCTTATGGAATGACATGAATTGGTATGTGTTATGAACATGAGATTGGTTGATAATATCATAGTATGAATGATGGATGTTTTATGATTGGAAATGGTTAAAATTTGATGTGCATTTGGTGCCTATTTGATGATTGTAGGGAGGACCCTTAATGGGTGGCAAATTAGCCTTGTAAATGCCCTATTTTTGCCCACACGGGCAGAGACATGGGCGTGTGTCTCAGTCGTGTTGCTCGAGGGCCATTTCAAAAAGAGCCTGAGTAGACCACACGGTCGTACACACGAGCGTGTGCTAGGCTGTGTGGCCAAGTCAGTTTCAAGCTCAGGCTAGACACATGGGCGTGTGACTGGCCATGTGACCCAAGTCAGTAGCCTACCTAATTTTCACACGGCCTGGCACACGGGTGTGTCTTGTGGCTGTGTGGACAATTCAGTATATATGCTCTATTTTGACACGGTCTAGACATACGAGCGTGTTTAAAGCCGTGTGAGGCACACAGTCTGTTCACACTGGCGTGTGACCTGTGCAACTTTGATAAATGTTTAAGTTTTGAAAATTTTTGTATGAGCTCGGTTTATTCCCGACCCCTTTATAAAGCATCCTTAAGGTCTCGATGACCTATATAAGGGACTCTATGGTGATGTTTGACTATGATTGTGGATGATGTATATGAAACGTTTTTAAAATGTTTCGATTGTCTGGTAACGCCTATAACCCTAGTCCAATGATAGATACGGGTTAGGGGTGTTACATTTGGTTGGTATCTGAGCTACAGTTTAGTTGATTCTAGGACTAACGTAACGTATGTAAGTCTAGCTATACATGCCATATTTATGAACTGCAATAGTGTGTTGAATCTTGACAATGAAAATGTGTTTTTATATAACAAATGGATCCCGAACGAGACGTAGTTGACGGTGTTGAAAGTAATGCGCCTGCTCCTGCACAAAGGACAGCGCCATCCGATTCTAGACCGGCTACGAGTAACCATGATGGAGAAGCTAGACAAGCCTTCTATCAAATAATGAATTATTGGTCCAGTCAGTGCATTAGAACTAATCCGGATGTTCAACAACCCCCAACCCCGACTAATCCTTCACAAGTCCCTGTCATTCCACAAGTTGTAAATCTGATTCAGTTGAATAAGCCTTCAGTTGATAAAATTAGAAAATATGGGGTCGAAAAATTCCGTGCTACTACGAATGATGATGTTGAAAGAGCTGAGTTCTGGTTAGAGAATACGATAAGAGTATTTGATGAATTGTCATTGACTTCCGACGAGTGCTTAAAGTGTGTCGTTTCTCTTCTGAAAGATACGGCCTATCATTGGTGGAAGACTTTAATATTCATGGTTCCGAGGGAATGAGTCACCTGGGATTTCTTCCAAGTTCAATTCCAAAAGAAATACATTCGTCAGAGATTCATAGTCAGAAACGTAAAGAGTTTCTTGAATTGAAACAAGGTCATATGTCTGTTACAGAATATGAACGAGAATTCGTAAGATTAAGCCAGTATGCTCGAGAATATGTTTTGACTAAGCTATTATGTGCAAGAGATTTGAGGATGGCTTAAATCAAGATATTCGTTTGTTAGTCAGGATTCTTGAGATCAAAGAATTTGTAGTGCTTGTTGAACGAGCCTGTAAAGCCGAAAAACTCGGGAAAGAGAAAAGAAAAGCTAATTTAGAAGCTAGAGATGTGAGAAAAAGATCAACAAGTAAATCATTTCAGTCTTTGTCAAAGAAGTTTCGAGATGATTTTAACCGTTCAAAGGCTAATGTGAGACATTCAAGTAGAGATCGTGTTAGATCACATTCGAGCTTCAGAACCCCAGCTGCATCTGTTACCAGTGTTGGAAATGTTTGATCTGATCGACCCGAGTGTAAACACTGTGGTAAAAGACATCCAGGAAGTTGTAGATTGTACGATCGGGCTTGTTTCAAATGTGGATCATTAGACCATTTCATCCATGATTGCCCCAAGTCTGATAAGCAAGAAATTGTGCAAAATTCGAGATTAACACCTCAACTCGTGGTAGACCTCCCAGAAATATGAGAAATATGAGTGGTAGTCACAAAGGAACTAAAGACACTACTGAACGATCCGAGGCTAGAGCACCTGCCAGAGCCTATGCCATTCAAGCTCGTGAGGAAACTTTGCCTCCAAATGTGATTACGGGTACTTTTACTCTTTACGATACTTCTATGATTGATTTGATAGATCCTGGATCAACGTATTCGTATATATGCATGAATTTAGTATCCAGTAAGACTTTGCCTGTAGAGTCTACTGAATTTATGATTAAAGTATCAAACCCCCTAGGTAAAAGTGTATTAGTTGACAAAGTGTGCAAGAATTGTCTGTTAATATTTCGAGACATTTGTTTTCTAGCCGATCTGATGTTATTACCTTTTGATGAGTTTGGTATAATTCTGGGTATGGATTGGTTAACTTTGCATGATGCTATTGTGAATTGCAAACGAAAAACTATTGATTTGAGATGCAAGAATAATGAAATAGTTCGAATTGAATCTAGTGATTTGAATGGATTACCGGCTGTGATTTCGTTAATGAAAGCTCTGAGTATTGTGAAAAAGGGTTATGAAGCCTACTTTGCCTATGTGATTGATTCGAAAGTAATAGAAGAGAAAGTTGAATCAGTGCCTGTTGTCTGCAAATTCCCTGATGTGTTTTCTGAAGAACTTCTAGGATTACCTCCGATTCGAGAAGCTAAATTTGGTATTAAATTAATGCTCGAAACTACTCCAATTTCGATAGCTCCGTATAGAATGGCTCCGACCGAACTAAAAGAATTAAAGTCTCAGTTGCAAGAGTTGACCGATAGAGGATTTGCAAGATCGAGTTTCTCACATTGGGGTGCTACAGTTCTGTTTGTGAAAAAGAAAGACAACACGATGAGAATGTACATTGATTATCGTCAATTGAACAAAGTGACTATCAAGAACAAATATCATCTGCCTCGAATTGGCGACTTGTTTGATTAGTTGAAAGGAGCTACTGTATTTTCAAAGATAGATTTGAGATCGAGTTACTATCAGTTATGAGTAAAAGATTTAGACATTCCGAAAACTGCATTCAGAACGAGGTATGACCATTATGAGTTTTTAGTTATGCCTTTCCCATTGACTAATGCACCTGCTATCTTTATGTACTTGATGAATCAGATATTCAGACCTTACCTAGATCGGGGTTGGAGATCGTCGAAGGCAGCATCACACTATCAGGCTACCACCTTTAGAGTATTGTTAAATCTTAATGTCTTCAAGTGAGTGGCATGTATAGGGACTTAGTCATTATGATGTGTATTCCTTTGATTTGGCCAAGATGTTGGCTTAAATTGATTCATTGTGCTTAGCCATGAGATATGGCTTGTATGGGTTATGGCTTGTAAGCCTATTTATCCAAGCTATTTATTGATGCCTTGTGATGTGGTCATGTGATTACAAATGTTTGACATGAATGGTTAATATTACGGTATGTATGCTTGACGAATGTCTTATGACCAAACGAAGTGGTCATAATCAGAGAATAAAACTGTGATATGGCAGTAAGTAATTAATGCTTGAACAAGAAATTGGTGTGGAATGACTTAGGCAAGCATGGTAAATGACATGTTCAATTGATTGTGAATTGGTGTGTTTAGACTTGGTATAAAATGAGTAAGCAAAACACATTTATGATGATATATATGAATATTACAATTGAGTCTTAATGGAGGATGTTCAATCATTTACTTGATGCTACATTGTATGTGTCTATAATGTATTTAAGTACGTGAGGTATTAATGGTAACAAAAAGGCTTGGAAAATAGCCTAAGTACTAGCTACACGGGCAGAGACATAGCCGTGTGTCTCAACCGTGTGGAGGACACGGCCTAGCACACGGGCGTGTGCCTTGGCCGTGTGCCTCTAAATGAATGATGATGTCATAAACAGAATGTCCAGGTTTTTGGACACAGGCATGTCTAGGCCGTGTGAGGGACACGGGCCAAGGACACGGGCGTGTGCTCGGCCGTGTGAAAACTCCTGTAAGTTCGAAATGAAAAATAAATTCTAGTAATTCCACACGGGTAAGGGACACAGGCGTGTCCTAAAACACACGGGCGTGTGCATTGCCTCCACATGAGCGTATGAGGCTTTAAACCTAAGAATTTTCTTAGAATTTTATTTAGTTCTTGGTTTAGTCTCGAACGACCCCGATGTATGTTTTTAGGCCTCGAAGGCCCGTATAAGGGACGATATACATGTATTTGAAAAGTTTTAATTTGGACAAAATTTTGTAACCCGATTTTCGCATGTTTGTAAATTTTTAAGTCTTGTGACGCCACGAACCCTGTCCCAGAGTCAGATACGGGTAAGGGGTGTTACACTAGACAAACGGGCGTGTGACTGGCCTTGTGACCCAAGTCAGTAGCCTCCCTAATTTTCACATGGTCTGGCACACGGGCGTGTCTTATGGCTGTATGGACAATTCAGTATGTATGCTCTATTTTGACAAGGTCTAGACACACAGGCGTGTCTAAAGTCGTGTGAGGCACACGGCCTATTCACACGGGCGTGTGACCTATACAACTTTGATAAATGTTTAAGTTTTGAAAAAAATTGTATGAGCTCGATTTAGTCCCGACCCCTTTATAATGCATGCTTAAGGTCTCGATGACCTATATAAGAGACTCTATGGTAATGTTTGACTATGATTGTGGATGATGTATATGAAACATTTGTAAAATGTTCCAATTATCTGGTAACGCCTATAACCCTAGTTCGACGACGGATATGGGTTAGGGGTGTTACAATCAGAGCCCGATTTAAAAACTCAAACTGTAGCAAAAACTTTGAAAAAAAGCAGGCATACACTTGAAAAATGGTATTTTAGGAAAATTCCATTCATAGTTAAAACATTATATTTGATTTTGTTTTGAAAAATACCAGGACTCCGAAGCTGGCCCAGATAAGTACTTCTTCCCTACTAAAATTTGATATGAGATTGTAGTATACTTTAGATTCTGAAAACTATATTCTAAAAATTATAGATACTGATACTATAGAGATAAAACTTTAAGAATTGAAACATTCTGAACTAATAAATAAAACTTGTTTCTAATTGTTAGATAAAACTACATAAAACATTAGACTTCGATTAATAAAGATGAGTTCACAAGGTGTGTGTACTAGAGGAATGAGAGCTTATGGAGAGCGGGGTCTAGGGACCCAAATAGATTTGTCTACGTCACGAGTGCGCTCACCTGAGCCCGTAATTGAACCTGAACCAGTGGCTGATTGGGTCAAGAATACTAGCACTATGGAGGAGGAGCATCAGGAGCCTACTGATGACACTATGTCATTGGCCATGCTTAGGGTGCTATAGCGTGTACTGAGGTCCAAGGTGGATCTGGAAATCACAGGACCATTACTGAGAGACTCCATACTAATAGAGTTGAGTTATTCAGGGGTGCTATTGGGATGACCTCCACCGTGGTTGAATACTGGTTTGGGGTTGCAGAGTGAATTCTACACGACAGGAGTGTACACCAGAACAAAAACTATGGGGTACAATATCACTATCGATGGATGACGCTTACAGTTGTTGGCAAGCCGTTGCGAGAGGTGTCTAGGCTGATAAACTGACTTGGGAATATTTTCTTGGGGCTTTCCAAAACAAGTACATGGGGAAGCATTATGTTGAGGCCCGTCGATTGGAGTTCATTGAGCTAAAATAGAGAGACAAATTTATGGCTGAGTATGAGGCCAAATTTTTGTGATTAAGTCAATATGCCTAGGGGATATTCGCGACTGATCAAGACAAGTGTGTAAGATTTTAGAACGGGCTGAGGTACGAGTTGATGATGCAAGTGGCCCATCTGCAAGAAAGAGTTTTCAAAGCGTTAGTGGAGAAAACCAAGATTGTGGAGGAAGTGAAGCATTTGGAATGTGAATCGAGGGATAAAGCTAGAATCCCTGCCAAGAAAGATGTCAGTTCCACTGTTCGGGCTCTATGACCTAATAAGGGAGCCCGAGATGATCGACCTAGGAAAACTGTTGATGCTGCTACTGATGGTGGGAGAGCCCTATATTGTGCCACTTATGGTAAGAGGCATCCTAGAGAATGTTGAAGAATTTTGGGCATGTAACACCCCTAACCTGTATTCGTAGCTGGAATAGGGTTAAGAGGTATTACTAATCAATTACAACATAATTCATACATATATGCATTCATATTCAAAAATCCATTCAACACATTTACATTGTCCCTTCTAAGGTCCTATGAGACCTTAAAACATGCTTAAAAGAGGTTCGGGACTAAACTGATAACATTTGCAAACTTTGGGACACAGAAAATTTTCATGCATTTAAGGGCCACACGCCCGTGTGAATAGGCCGTGTTCCTCACATGGCCACCAAACACGCCCGTGTCACAAGCCGTATGAAAATAGGGTATACATTCTGACTTGCACCACACGGTCGAAGACACGGCCGTGGGAAATCTAGTGGGGTTACTGACTTGGGTCACACGGCCGGCCACACGCCCATGCGCCAGCACATGTGTCACACACGACCAGTAGACATGCCCGTGTGTTTAGGCCGTGCCAAACCTATAGGGTATACTAACTTAAATTCGAAGGGTTACCCTTGGGGACACTCGACCATGTATGAAGGCCGTATGTCACACACGGTCAAGCTACACCCCCGTGTGCTCAGCCGTGTGGAGTGAAAATAGGCTTGGTTTAAGTCAAATTTCTCACCCTCCGTATGCATACCTAAAAAACAACATTTCATGCCATTTCAATACATTAATAGGCAGCCAAACAATGCTATTTCATAATAAAGCATTCATATACTAAATTTAATACCATTTGTACATTCAAACAAATACTAAACTAGTATGATTCATTCCTTATTACTCACCTATTCAAACATATATCAAAATACATATCATACTCATCAGTGCAATCTATTTCAATATGTATTTTTACTACCATCAATCACACACAAAGCTTGACTCATAAATCATCTATTAGCCATTCTTTTATCAAGTTCAAAATCATGCTTTTCATAAGTAAATACTCATCATATACCAAGACCAAATGATCATCTTGAACCATCATCAATCATACCAAATTATTCCATTAAACAAGGAAAATTACACATCAAACATAAGTCATTAGTAATCCATATAAAATGACCAAATATATCACCAAAACCTTTATCAAAAAGACTCAAGCCTATACATGTCATATAACCAAAATCACAAAGCTCATAAGTACCAAACTATAGTTGGATAGTGTGATGAAATCTCCGATGACTTCCAACCCGAGCAAGCCTCTGAAACTCTATAAACATAGAAAAGAAAACAAAGTAAGATATAAAGCTTAGTAAGCTTGTATGGTAATAAACTCATATTAATAAATAACTACATTTTAAACAATTACTCAAAACATGATATAATTCATATGATTTCACCATTCTATCTCGAATTCATGTACATAGATGATTAAGATTTTCGTGAGTTTATTCATTCAAAACACGTATGGTTTGAATACTTCTTATCAATTCATTCACACTTTCATATGCATAAGCAATTATATATATAAACTTTATTCAATTCAATATTCATCACCTTTTCTTGACCAAGTGAATTAAGTGAAATATCATCAAATAACGATGTTTCGCACACTATGTGCCATATGTATATTTCTTTAAAACAACTATAACTCATATCTCACATATCATTCAATTCATACCTTATTATAGAAAAATAAACACATTTTGGCATGAAACATACTTATACATAAATATTTCTCATTTCATATACATGATACAGTAAGAACTTACCAAACTATCTTCATTTGATTCTCATATAGGTTCTGTACAAACCTATATCACTTAATTTGATTGTACTTTCATTCTCGTCTTGACTATGCTCGTTGAACCGTTCGAAATCGTTAAGGATACTCAGAAATCACATATAGCTCGTACAATGCCATATCTCAGATATGGTCTTACATGTTATCACATATCGATGCCATTGTCCCAGACAGGGTCATACACGAAATCAAATAACAATGCCAATGTCCCAGACATGGTCTTACACGAAATCATAATACAATGTCAATGTCCCAGACATGGTCTTACATGTAATCACATCTCAGTAACCTAATGTCATGACATTCGTATCCTATATTATTCTTCAGGTTCGTACGAGACTTTCAAATGTCGTAACTCTGTCGAATCTTACTCGTTGTTGCTCATTTGACATTCATGACAGTTCAATGAAAAATAAAGGTATGTAATTCAATTCAATTCAATAATAAATAATCATTTATAAAACAATTTAAATACATTTATTAGCATACGAACTTACCTCGTTCGCTGCAATGACGAATTAAATCGACTAATCCGATATTTTGTTTTCCCCTTTCTATATCCGAATCTCATTTTTATCAATCTATATAATAACAAAATTTACTTATTTAATCATTAATTCATTCAATTTAACACAATTTACACATTTTGGCAAAATTACACTTTTGCCCCTATTGTTTCACATTTTTGCAATTTAGTCCTTAACACATAAAATATAAAATTTATGAAATTTAAACAATTCCATGCTTAGCCGAATATTACCCAATTATATGTCAGCCCATATTTTCACTTTATTCGTACTTTTAACCACATAATTTCATATTTTCACAATTTAGTCCATAACTTGCATTTTTACTCAAAATCACTTTGTAAAATATGTAAAACTATCATCTAACTTCCATATTTCATCATCAATAGCATGAATATTCATCAATGTAATCTCACAAAATCTTTAACAGTTTCAAAAATGGAGATACAAGCTAGCTAGATTAAGCTGCAGCGAGCTCAAAAACGTAGAAATCATTAAAAACCGAGTAAGAATCGCACCTTGATTAAGCTTCCAAGTGACCGAATGTTTTACCCTAAAAATGGTTGTTTTTTATTTCTCAAATTTGGCTAATATGATGAATGAATAGGAAAAATGCGTTTGTTTTATTTTAATTATAACATAATAACTAAATTACAAAATCAACCTTTAAAAACATCATAAATTTCAACAATACCAAGCCATAGAATTCCACTATCAACATTTATAGGATAATTACCACTTAGGGACTCCCACAATTTAATATCATAGCCATTTAATACCTTTAACTTATAGAATTCAATTTTTACGCTTTACGCGATTTAGTCCTTTTTACTGAATTAACCACTCAAACAGTCAAATTTCTTTACGAAATTTTCACACGAACATTCTATCATACTACAAACCTTATTAAAATAATAAAATAAATATTTTGACCTTGGATTGTGGTCCCAAAACCACTGTTCCAATTTGACCCAAAAAACTAGCTGTTACAGGGCGCATGCCTAAGATGTGGATCTCTAGAGCACAATATCAAGGATTGTCCACTTTGTAATGATCAAATGCTAACGCCAGATCAAAACCATGTTCAGAATCAGAGAGTGGGACAACAGCCTTCGAAAGGCCAAGGTCTGAATAGGGGTGATAATGGTGGATAGAGACATAGAACCCAAGGTCAAGGTGGTAATCGAGCTAATGCTAGACAACTGACATTCATGTAGGCGTAGAGAGGACCACAACGCTGCCGACGTCATAGTATGCACCTTTATTGTTAATATTGTACCATATTTTTCTCAAATTGATATTAGGTCAACTCATTTGTATGTATCATGTGAAATGGCTGATAAACTAGGTATTAAGGTAGAAGATACTATAAGTAATATGACTATTTAACAAAAAGGACTAAATCACGTAAAGTGTAAAAGTTATATTCTAATAGTTAAATGTGTCTAATGGCTATGGAATATTAAAGTAAAGGTCCTTATGTGGTAATTAACCCACTTATGAGATAATGGATGATAGTGGCATGGTATTTGGTGTAATTATTAAGTATTTTTAAGGTTAATTTTGATAATTTTTAAATAATTTTAAATTAAATAAAAAAAACACATTTTGAATCCATTCATCTTCCTCAGCCGAAATAAGCAAGAAGAAGTGCCATTGTTTGGGCTTTATAATCGGCCAAGCTTTCTAGCTCAATTGTAAGTTCGTTTTTGTCCCGTTTTTAATAATTTCTATGTTTTTGAGATCATTGCAGCTTAGTTTAGATGGCTCAAGGACTAATTTGCAAAACTATAAAAGGTTTAGGATGTTGCCATTGATGAATATGTAACAGCTCAGTTTTAGTTAAATCAGAACAGTGGTTTCAAAACCACAAATCCGAAGTCGTAGAATTATTTTAATATTATTTTTGGTGTTTACAACATGTTAATTGATATGTGTGAAAATTTCATAAATTGATTTTACCGTTTGTATGCTTAATTTGATAAAACGGACTTAATCGCGTAAGTTGTAAAAGTGGCATACTAATTGTTTAAATGTTTATTTGCTATGATTAATTAATTATGAAGCGCTTAAGTGGTTATTTGACCTTTAGTTAATTAAGTGGACGATTTTGGGTTTATAATATATGGTTTTCTTATTAAATTATAAAGGTTAGTTTTGTAAATTAGTAATATAAGTTAATATAATAAAACATAAGTAAAATTTTTGCATGTTCATCTTTCTAATTGCTGAAAGTTGAGAAGAAAACAAAGCTTTGAATGTGGTTTTAGGTTCAACATTCATTTTGCTCAATTGAGGTATGGATTTTGTTCAATTTTTGATAATTTTTACGTTTTTGAGATCGTTGCTTTGAATACTAGCTAGCCCATGCTTGAATTTTTGAAATTTTTGATGTATTCATGATTTGCCATTAATGATATCTTGATGTTTTTGTTGTTTGATGACGAAAAATAAATATTCGTTGATAGATTATTATGTTTAATTAAGTGATTTTTGATAAAAATGCTTATTAAGGATTAAATTGTGGAATTTGCAAATTGAGGGGGTCAAGATGTGGTATAAATGAAATAAATGGGTTGCTAGAGACCTAAGGAGAATTCGGCCTATCATGGGTTTATTGAAATTTTGAGTATTTTGTGTTGTTTTGAATTAGGGATTAAATTGTGAAAATGTGAAATGTTAGGGGCTAAAGTGAAAAATACCCATTTATGTGTTTTTGGATGAAATTGAATGAATTTGTAATTAAATAAGTTAAATTTGAATTTATTTAGATCAAGAAAAGAGGAAATCAGATTTGGATCGAGGGAAATCAAAAGTTGTCGAATAGTCGTTCTGGTCCGTTCGCGTCCGTACGAGGTAAGTTCATAAGTAAATAAGTGTTCTTGAATTCAAATTTATATGTTAAATAGCTTTAAAAATTGAATTGTATATATATACACATGTTTCCAAAATTAAATGGAGTATTGGCTAACTTGTTATAAGCATGAATTGATCGAATTACGAAATCGAAAGCCCCATACGAACCTTAGGAAATGTGTAGGATACTGATGTCATGGCATTAGGACTTCCAATGTGAGATTCGTGTAAGACCATGTCTGGGACATTGGCATCGTATATAATTCGTGTAAGACCCTGTTTGGGATAGTGGCATCGTGTAACAGCCCGTTTTTAAGTCAAATCGGAACAGTGGTTTCGGGACCAGAAATCCAAAGTCAAAATATTTATTTTATTATTTTAATAAGGTTTACAGCATGTTAGATTAATTATGTGAAAGTTTCGTAAAGAAATTTTACTATTTAAATGCTTAATCCGGTAAAAAGGACTAAATCGCGTAACGCATAAAAGTAGAGTTCTACTGTTTAAAAGTATTAAATAGCTATGGTTTATTAATATGGAAGTCATTATGTTATTATACCATGATTAATGTTAGTGGACATTTATGTCCATGACTTAAGTGATTTATAAGTTATATTTATAAGGTTAATATGGTAAATTATTAAATAACCTAACTAAATTAATGAAAAACAAATGGTTGTCTCCCTAATTGTCATCATCCACCGAAAATGTAACAAAGAAAACACCCATAGTTATGTTTTCCATTCGGCCAAACTTGAATTCTTGATTAAGGTACGGTTTTAACTCAGTTTTTAATGATTTTTACGTTTTTTTTAGCTCGTTGCAGCTTAATCTAGCTTGCCTGTACCTTCATTTTTGAAACTGTTATAGATTTTGAGGTATGCCATTGTTGAATACTTTGGTATTTTAAAGTTTCTTCTTAGATTATTGATGGTTGTTAATAGATATACAAGTTTTATACAGTGATTTTTGACAAAAATGAGAATTAGGGATTAAATTGTGAAAGATAGAAATGTTGTGGTTGAAAATGTGAATAAAATGAAAATATGGGCTGCTATGAGATTATGTGGACTTCGGCTATACATGGGTTAAGGGTAAATTGCATAAATTTGCCATTTTGTGTAAAAAGGACTAAATTGCAAACTAGTCAAAAGTATAGAGAGAAATGTGTAATTTTCCAAATATATGTGAATTGTATTAAATGGTTGCTGAAAATATTGAATTGGATAATATATAGATCAAGATAAAGAATTACCGGAATTAGATAGGAGGAAATGAAAGTAGACGAGTAGACGACGGTTATACGAGCAAATACGAGGTAAGTTCGTACAATTAGAATCGAACCTTTTTATATTTGTAATTGCTGAATTGAATGTATATAATTGAAATACTTGAAATATAATTGTCTTAATGATATATTGTATTCGTTACTGAGTTCTGTTTGAACTATATGAATTCATTGGATACGAGTGATGTGTTACTGATATTACCGTATTGGTTGAGCTCTTGCATTTGTTGCGGACTCACCACAGCTCGTAAGAGCTTACTATTTCAGCTCATTAGAGCTTACCGATTTAGCTCGAAAGAGCTTACTGTTTAGCTCAATAAAGCTTATTGTTTTCAGCTCAATAGAGCTTACTGTTCATCAGCTCAAGAAGAGCTTATCGACCATGACTCGAAAGAGAATGTACGATGATGAATTGACGGATTACTGACATTGTGCACTCGACTATCCTTTGAAGTTCTAATAGGTTCAACAGGCCTAAATATTGTTTATACGGATAAGTTACGGGATTATAAGTGATATTAATGTTATATGTATGATATGTGAATTTTGGAATAATACAGAGTATTGTATTAATGGATGGTTTATGTTTATGTTAAATGACTAACATGTGATGACTATGTGTGAATAGGTGATGGTTAAATTGAATTGTTGGCATTTTTATTATTACTTGATTTTGTATAATTGGTAAGTTTAATTCTGAATTATACAGTCTTCCTAAGCTATAAGCTTACTCTGTTTCATTTACTATGTCTTACAGAGGTTCGTTAGCTTGCTCATTTTGGACAAGTCGGAGATGCACATCACACTATCAAATTCTCAATTTGGTACTTTTGAACTTGTGAATTTGTAAATATGGCATGTATAGGCTAGTTTAAATGGTATAGTTATGGTTATTTGTAAGATATGCTTCTAACATATTTTGTGTATAAGCTAAGCCATGTGAATTGGCTTATTTTGATATCATGTTTTGTTGTATATAAATGTTCTAATATGATATGTTTTGATATGTGGTTGTTAAATGAATGAATTATGCATGATGATAGATAGGTATTTGAGTATGAAATAGATATGTTTGATATTGCAAATATTATGTATTAAAAGGGTTATTTTGGTTGCCAATTGAGTTGTATAAATGTGGTCAATTATGCTTGTAATTTTTGTGTTTATAGGGTGGCAATATGGCTTTTCAAATGGCCTATTTTTGTCTACACGGGTAGAGACACAGGCGTGTGTCTTAGCTGTGCGACACACGGTTAGGTTACACGGCCGTGCGTCCTCTAGGGTACCCTATAAATTAAGTCAGTATACCCTACAGGTTTGACATGGCTTAGACACACGGGCGTATCTATTGGTCGTGTGTGCCACATGGATTCACACACGGGCGTGTGATTGACCATGTGACCTAAGCTAGTTTCGACCATGGCCAAGGCAAATGGGCATGTCTTTGACCGTGTGATGCAAGTTAGTATGTATGCCCTATTTTCACACGGTTTAAGACACGGGCGTGTCTACTAGCCGTGTGAGGCACACGGCCTGTTCACAGGGGCATGTGATACTTGAAATGTGGAAATTTTTCCAAGTTTCTGAAATTTTTAATATGTTATGATTTAGTCCCGAATGTATGATTAAAGCTTTGTATGTTTGATTTAAGTACATAATGAATGTGAATGAGTGATATTTACTAAAATGTAACGATATTTGATAAATTATTGTTCTAAATTGAGTTTTAAGTCCGGTAATACCTCTTAACCTATTCCGACGACGATTACGGGTTAAGGGTGTTACATTTATTGGTATCAGAGCTACAATTTAGTCGATTCTAGGACTGACGTAGTGTATATGAGTCTAGCTAGACATGCCATATATATATATATAATCTTGATAGTGTGATGACTCCTGACAATTTCAAATGTGTTCTTATATAGTAATCGATCCTGAATGAGCTGTAGCGGACGACGTAGAAAGTAATGCGCAAGCTCCCGCTTAAGGGATAGCGCCTTTTGAATCTAGACCTGTGACGAGTAGTCACAGGGGTAAGGCTAACGAAACATTCTTTCAGATATTGAATGAGTGGTTTACACAGTACATACGTACGAACCCGGCCGTTCTGCAACCTCCACACCCACCTGTTCCCCAACCGATCCCTATAGCTCCTCAAGGTATCAATCATTTGCAAATAAATAAACCACTTGTTGATAGAATACGAAAACATGGAGCTAAAGAATTTAGATCCACTCTTAATGATAACCTAGAAAGAGCCAAATTTTGGCTTGAGAACACGATTCGGGTATTCAATGAATTGTCTTGCACACCCGAAGAATGTATGAAGTGTTGTATCATTGTTGAGAGATACTACATATCAGCGGTGGAATACCTTGATATCCTTAGTTCCGCCAGAACGAGTCACTTGGGATTTCTTTCAAGCTGAATTTAGAAAGAAATACATCAGTCAAAGGTTTATTGATCAAAAGAGAAAATAATTTATTGAATTGAAGCAGGGACGTATTTCAGTCACTGAATATGAAAGGAAGTTTGTACGATTGAGAAAATATACCCGTGAATACGTTTCTTCTGAAGCTATAATGTGTAAAAGATTTGAGGATGGATTGAATGAAGAAATTAGAGTGTTAGCTGGAATTCTGGAGCTGAAAGAGTTTGTTGTTATGTTTGATCGAGCTTGTAAAGTAGAAGAGCTTTGCAAAGAGAAAAGAAAAGTTGATTCTGAGGCTAGAGAGTCTAGAAAAAGATTTACAGGCAAATCATATCAGTCAGCATCAAAGAAATTTAGAGAATATCATCATCATTCTACAGCCTCTGTGGGAATTTCTATTAGAGATAGAAATGTGAGACAATCAAGTTCAAAACCACAGACAACATCTATGGCCAGTGTGAGAAGTGTTAGAAACGTTGGATCTGAATGTAAACATTGCAATAAGTGACACTACGGTGAATTTAGATTAGTAAGCAGAGCTTGTTTTAAATTTGGATCTTTTGATCACTTTCTCTATGATTGCCCAGAAAAGTTCACAGATGAAAGAGAACAACTAGTGAAAACAAGTAACACGGCTACTAGAGGCAGACCGCCTTGAAACATAAAAAATGTGACTGCTAATCGACGTGCTACGAGAGATTCGACTATGAGAACTTAAGCTCGAGCACCTGCCCGAGCTTATGCTATTCGTGCACGAGAGGAGGCATCATCGTTAGACGTTATTACAGGTACTTTTTCTCTTTTTGATACTGATATAGTTGCGTTGATAGATTGTAACAGCCCGATTTAGACCCTAGTCGGAACGGTGGTTTTGGGACCACGAATCTGAGTCAAAAAAATATTAAAAATTATTTTCTATGTTTATTATGTTTGAATTTGTGTGCGTGAAATTTTCATGACTTAATTTTGTTGTTTGAGTGTCCGATTAAATAAAAGAACTTAATCGAGTAAAGTGAAAATTTGGTGGTTAATTATGAAAGGGTCGAATAGTTATTGTTCTTTTAATGTGGATGTTTTATGTTGCAAATTAACCATTGAAGTTAGTGATGGACGGTTATGACCTTAATATATATAGGTTTTGTATTTATTAACAAAGGTTCATAAGGTAATTTATGTAAAAATATATGTAATAATAAAACTTAAAAAAATATAACATGGTTTCATAATCTTTGTTCTTGCCGAATCTTAAGGAAAAGAAAAGAAAATAAAGCTTAGGGCATTCAGCATTATTGAAGCTTGATTCAAGGTGAGTTTGGTTTCGGTTTTTGATCATTTTTATGTTTTTGAGATCGTTGCAGTGTAATGTACAAAAGTCCATGCTAGAATTTCTTATTTTGATGAATGTTTTGAGTTATGTCATTGATGAATATTTGTGTTTTGTGATGTTTGATGATGAAATATTAAACATATGTTTTAGATTAACATGTTCTGTATTGGAGTTTTTGATGATTTTGAGTAATTAGGACAAAATTATGAAAATAATAATTTGAGGAACTAAAATGTGAAATAAATGAAATGTGTGTATTTGTATGTACTAGAGGAACATTCTGTCTAAGTATGTTACATGGAGATTTTGTGTATTTTGTGTTTTATGCAATTAGGACTAATTTGTAAAAGTATGAAATATCAGGGGTAAAATGGTAATTTTTCATTTATGTGTTGTTGGATTAAATCGAATGAAATTGTGATTGAATGAGATTAATTTGAAATTGTATAGATCAAGAACAAAAGAAATTGGACTTGGATCGGGGAAAAACAAAATAGTCGAGTAGTCGATTTACATTGTTCGTCGATATCTAAGGTAAGTCTTTATGCAATTAAACATTGTCTATATTGAATGTAAAATGGTTTAATATGATGATTTGGAATTTATGGATTTATAGTAGAGTTAGTTGAATATGATTAAGCATGGAAATAATGCATTTGAGCTAATTCGACTGAGTTATAACATTTGAAAGTCCATATGAACTATATGGTATATTTGGAATTTTCGATATATGAATTGTTTATGAGACAGCTTTATAATAGTGAAACTCAGGCTTTGAGCCTAGTAAGCCTTGTCTGGTGAATTAAATTAGGCTTTATGCCTAGTAGGCTTATTGCCAGTGTATAAAATCATACTTTGAGTCTAGCAGGCCTTGTGCTGGTGTGTGATACATGCTTAGACCTAGTAGGCTTTATGCCTGTGAATTATTATATAAGTCTATGCCTAAAAGACTTTATGCTGATGTGGTAATTGAATTAAACGAGCTAAACAGATCAGATACGTGATAGTTGGATTACCTATTTGAAAACAGAATGTATTGATTTCTTGATATGTGATGAAAAAGGGTATATGAAGTTGATGTAGTACATGTGCTAATATGAGAAATATATTTGGCCTTATTGTTGTTTATGAATGTAACGTTAAACTTTGAGTGATGAATATATGTCTTTAAATATATAATTATATTCGATTATACAAGTAAATGTGGTTTCAAAACCTGAGAATATATTGGTGATGTATACATGTATATTCGGCCGAAGAGAAATTGTCCTTTGAAAGTATATGTTAGATATGTATGGAATTAAAAGTTTGGAAAATGAATGTGATTACAAATACATAAGTTGATTTAGTTAATTGAAATGATTAGTAAATGAGATATTATTATGCATTAATTGTTTAATATGCTTATGACTTACTAAGCTATAAAAGCTTACTCTCTGTGTTTATGTTTACTCTATTTTATAGATTTTGGATTCAAGTTACAAGCTCGGGGATCGTCAGCAAAGTTCATTACACTATCCACTATTTCGGTACTTAATATTTGAACTCGAATTATGGCATGTATAGGCTGGATTATGTTTTGAAATGATGAACTTTGGTTATGTATAATTAAAGCCATGCGAAAATGGCTTTACTTCTAAGCTTGGTTTCGATTATGTTTGATCATGGTTTAAATTGCTTTGGTTATAATGCTATGAGATAGGAATAAATGACACAGGTGATAGATGGTATATGTGTTGGAAATGGTTTAATAGTGATATGAGTTTGTGCATTGAAGTTGGTTAATGATTAGGTCATGGTATGAAGAAATCGGTCATAATTATGATTGGGTTGCTATGGATGTATTCAGTAATTGAAATTAAGAATGGATAAATATGTTGCGAATATGGCTTAACTACTAAGTTTGAATTCGCTTATGCTTGGTTATGGTTTGAATCCGTTTCAGTTAACGTGTTAAGTACTATGAATGAATGATATTTGAAATAGGTGTTTTATGCTTTGAAAATGGCTTAACTCCCATGCTTAAATCCAGCTTTGTTGAATTCTAGTTTAAGTTCTTTTTTATTATTATGCAACGTGTCACGATTGATTGATACTTGTGATATCTATTTTGAGTGTCGATTTTGCTAGGTGATTTTGGACAAATGCATTAGGTTAATTCGATTATGGTATGCACAGATAAATGATTATTTGAATTTTCATTATAGAATTTAGTCAAAATGTTATATGTGATTTGGCCTTAAAGGTTAGTTGATTATGTCCGAACATCATATAACTTTGTCTTGATATGTTCATTATATGGTATGGGAAAATGCATGTTTTGAAAATATATTTATTAGTTAAATGATTATGACAGAAGAAATGGCATTTGATTATGAGATGGAAGTTATGAATATTATTTTTGAGTCACCTATGGTTCGGCACTTTTGAGTATACATGTAATGAAGTGGTTGAATGTATTATTTGAGTTGTATATTTACAAGATAAAAATATTGGAATTTGAAAATTTGGTTATGATCTATATTCGTTGATAAGAAGCAAATATATATATGTATTTAGTTATATGTATTCGGTTTCCATGACATAACATTCATTTAAGTTATAAAAGTTAGTTTCATAAATGATCTATTACAAGGTATTAGCATGCATAAATGTTCGATATTATTACGTGAATTATGTGATAGTTTATAAAATAAATTTTGACCGATCTTCGAGACTTGTTCATGTGTATATATAATTGTTCAGAATTGTGTTCTTAGTTAACTAATGCCTCGTAACCCTAATCCAAAGACAGATATGGGTTAGGGGTGTTACATTTTATTAGTGTTAGAGCTACGGTTTAGCTGATTCTAGGAATAACGTAGCGTGTGTGAGTCTAGCTATACATGCCATAATTATATACTATGATAGTGTGATGACTTCTGACAATTAAAAATGTGTTTTTGTATAGTATATGGATCCCGACAGAGTTGTGGCTGATGATGTCGAGAGCATAGCGCCTGCTCTTGCGCAAGAGACAGCGCCAGTTGATTCTCGACTGACTTCGAGTAACAAAGAGGGAGAGGCTAAGCAAGCCTTTTACCAAATGATGAACGATTGGTTTGCCTAATATATTCGAACTAATCCAGCTGCACAACAACCTCCACCCCTGATTAATCCATCTTCGATACCTGTTATACCTCAAGTGAGTGATTTGTTGAGATTGCTTAAGCCAGCTGTTGATAAAATCAGAAAACACGAGGCCGAAGAGTTTAAAGCTACTGATGATGATGATGATGTTGATCGAGCTGAGTTATGGCTTGATAATACTATCGTGTGTTCGATGAGTTATCTTGTACCCTGGATGAGTGCTTAAAATGTGCCATATCCTTATTACGAGACACAGCATATCACTGGTGGAATACACTAATATCGATGGTTTTGAAGGTGCGAATGACCTGGGAATTCTTTTAGACTAAGTTCTGTAAGAAATACATCAGCCAGAGATTTATCAACAAGAAATGCAAAGAATTTCTGCAATTGAAACAGGGTCGTATGATCGTAACCGAGTATGAGCGAAAATTTGTGAGACTCAGTCGATATGCTCGTGAATGTGTTTCAACCAAAGCTATCATGTGTAAAATATTTGAAGATGGTTTGAACAAAGACATTAAATTGTTGGTTGGCATACTCGAAATCAAAGAGTTCGTGGTACTTGTTGAGTGAGCTTGCAAAGCCAAAGAGCTCGGGAAAGAGAAAAGAAAAGCTGATTTTGAAGCTAGAGATTCCCGTAAAAGATCATCAGGTAAAACTTTTCAGTCCGTACCGAAGAAGTTCAGAGATGATTCTAGTCGATCTAAAGCTACTTCAAACTTTTCTAGACGAGATCGAGACCGACCTCTTGTGAGTTCACGAGCCACTTCGATTGCTAGTTTTGGCAATGTTCGGCAGAACAGACTCGAGTGTAAGCATTGTGGTAAATGGCATTCAAAAAATTGCAGATTGTATGATCGATCTTGTTTTAAATGTGGATCGATGGATCATTTTATTCGAGATTTCCCGATGTTAGCTGAGCAATACACTGTTCAGAATGTGAGACCGAGTAATATGTCAATGCGAGGCAGACCAACCAGGTATTAGGGTAATATGGGTGGCAGTCAGAGAGGAACGAAAGAATCAACAATTTGATTTGAGGCTCGTGCACTGCCAGAATATATGCTATACGTGTTCGTGAGGAGGCTTCTTCCCCAGATGTTATTACCGGTACTTTCACTCTTTATGATATTAGTGTTATTGCATTGATTGATCCTAGTTCAACTCATTCATATGTGTGTGAAACATTAGCATCCAGTAAGACTTTGCCTGTTGAGTCTACTGAGTTTGTGATTCGAGTATCAAACCCTCTGGGCCGGTGTATTCTGGTTGATAAAGTGTGTAAAAATTGCCCGTTGATGATTCGAGATTCATGCTTTTCGGCCGATTTGATGTTGTTACCCTTTGACGAGTTCGATATAATTTTGGGTATAGACTGGTTGACTTTGCACGATGCTATTGTTAATTGAAAAAGAAAGACCATTGATTTGAGATGTCAGAACAACAAGATTATTCGGATTGAATCTAATGATCTGAGTGGTTTACCAGCAGTAATATCTTCGATGTTAGCTCTAAAGTATGTGAGAAAAGGTTGTGAAGCCTACTTTGCTTATGTGCTTGATATTAAAGTGACTGAAAAGAAGATTGAATCCGTACCAGTTGTGTCTGAGTATCCAGATGTGTTTCCTGAAGAATTGTCGGGTTTGTCACCTACCCGAGAGGTAGAGTTTGGTATTGAGTTAATACCAGGGATGACTCTGATTTCAATAGCTCCGTACAGAATGGCACCTACTGGATTAAAAGAGTTGAAAGCACAGTTGCAAGAGTTGACAGATAGAGGTTTCGTGCGATTGAGTTTCTCTCCCTAAGGTGCGCCTATGTTATTTGTGAAAAAGAAAGATGGGACTATGAGAATGTGCATCGATTGTAGACAGCTTAATAAGGTGACTATAAAGAATAAGTATTTGTTGCCACGGATTGATGATTCGTTTGATCAGCTGAAAGGTGCTACAGTGTTTTCGAAAATAGATTTGAGATCAGGTTATTATCAGTTGCAAGTTAAAGACTACAACGTGCCAAAGACTGTTTTCCGAACAAGGTACGGACACTAAGAGTTTTTAGTCATGCC
This sequence comes from Gossypium longicalyx, assembly GCA_025698465.1. NCBI lineage: Eukaryota > Viridiplantae > Streptophyta > Magnoliopsida > Malvales > Malvaceae > Gossypium > Gossypium longicalyx. The sequence continues at coordinate 26,112,718 of CM047005.1, read as the reverse complement.
TTTTGGACTTAATAATGCACCTGCTGTTTTCATGGATTTGATGAATTGGATTTTCAGATAGTATCTGGATCGGTTTGTAGTTGTGTTTATTGATGATGTTTTGATTTACTCCCGTGATGAAACCGAACATGTCGAGTATTTGAGACTTGTATTACAGACTTTGCGAGAAAAACAGTTGTATGTGAAGTTTAGTAAATGTGAGTTCTGGTTACACAAAGTTAGTTTTCTGGGACATGTTGTTTCAGCATCAGGTATTCGGGTTGATTCAAGTAAGATTTCGGCAATACTTGACTGGAAACCTCCGAGAAACATTTCTGAAGTCAGAAGTTTTCTGGGACTTGCCGGTTACTATAGACGGTTTGTGAAAGGTTTCACTATGATTGCAACCCCGATGACGAAGCTACTTCAGAAAGATGTTAAGTTCGAGTGGTCAGAAAAGTGCCAGAAAGGTTTTGATCAGTTGAATGCCCTTTTGACCGAAGCTCCAGTGTTAGTTCAATCAGAATCGGGTAAAGAATTTGTTATCTATAGTGATGCATCTTTAAATGGTTTGGGCTATGTTTTGATACAGGAAGACAAAGTTATAGCTTATGCCTCGAGACAGTTAAAACCGCATGAAAAGAATTATCCAATGCACGATCTAGAATTGGCAGCTATTGTGTTTGCATTGAAGATTTGGCGTCACTATCTGTTCGGGGAGAAATGTCATGTTTATTCAGATCACAAAAGCCTGAAATACTTGATGACTCAAAAAGATCTGAATTTGAGAGAACGCCAATGGTTAGAATTGCTAAAAGACAACGAACTTGTAATTGACTACCATCCGAGAAAGGCTAATGTTGTTACTGATGCTTTAAGCTGAAATTCATTGTTTGCTTTACGTGCAATGAATGTGCATATGGCTATGTCTGATGATGGTTCGATAAGAACTGAATTAAAAGCAAGATTGTTATTTGTTCAACAAATTTGTGATGCCCAAAAGGTTGATAATGAATTGATAGCAAAACGAGTTCAATGTGATTTAAATGCTAATTCAGAGTTTTGATTTGATGCTAATGACTGTTTGAGATTCAGAAATCGAATATGCATTCTAAGAAATACAGATTTGATTCAGATGATTTTGAATGAAGCTCACAACAGTCGACTATATGTTCACCCGGGTAGTACGAAGATGTATAATGATCTGAAACAACACTATTGGTGGCAAGGTATGAAACGAGACATTTATGAATTTGTATTGAAATGTTTAGTTTGTCAGCAAGTAAAAGCCGAGCATCAGGTACCTTCTGGATTGCTTCAATCGAACATGATACCTGAATGGAAATGGGACAGAATCATGATGGATTTTGTATCTGGTTTACCGATGTCACCGAGCAAGAAAGATGCAATCTGGGGACTAAATCAGCTCACTTTGTTCTAGTTCGTTTAGATTATTCGCTCGATAAACTTGCTGAGTTATATGTTTCTCAGATTGTAAGATTACACGGTGTGCCTATTTCTATTGTTTCGGATAGAGATCTGAGATTTACATCGTGGTTTTGGAAGAAACTGCAAGATGTATTAGGTACTAAACTGCAGTTTAGCACTGCTTTTCATCCCCTGACAGATGGTCAGTCCGAGCGAATCATTTAGATACTTGAGAATATGTTGAGATGTTGCATTCTTGAGCTCGAAGGTACGTGTGAACGATACCTACCTCTGATTGAATTTGTGTATAATAACAACTTTCAATCGAGTATCAAAATGGCACCTTATGAGACTTTGTACGGTCGTAAATGTCGTACACCATTATATTGGAATGAACTTAGTGAAAATAAGATACACGGGGTTGATTTGATCAAAGAAACTGAACAGAAAGTGAAAGTGATCCATGAAAGTCTGAAAGCAACATCAGATTGTCAGAAGTCATATACAAATTTGAAACGGAAAGTTATAAAATTTCAGATTGGAGATAAAGTCTTCTTGAAAGTCTCACCATGGAAGAAGATACTCAGATTTGGTCATAAAGGCAAATTGAGTCCAAGATTCATTGGGTCGTATGAGATTATCGAGCGAATTGAACTGGTTGCTTATAGACTGTTGTTGCCATCTGAACTAGAAAAGATCCACAATGCATTCCATGTTTTGGTGCTTTGGCGATATAGATCTGACCCCTCGTATGTGATTAGTCCATCAGAGATTGAGATTCAGTCAGATTTGACTTACGAGGAAGAACTGATTCGTATTCTGGCTCACAAGATTAAAGAGTTACGAAATAAGAAAATTTCATTAGTTAAAGTACTATGGCAGAAACACAGAGTTGAGGAAGCAATATGAGAGCCAGAAGATGCAATGAGAGAATGTTATCCGAACCTATTCACCGGTAAGATTTTCGAGGACGAAAATCCCTAAGGGGGAGAGTTGTAACAGCCCGATTTAGACCCTAGTCAGAACGGTGGTTTCAGGACCACTAATTCGAGTCAGAAAAACATTTAAAAATTATTTTTTGTGTTTATTATGTTTGAATTTGTGTGCGTGAAATTTTCATGACTTAATTTTGTTGTTTGAGTGCCCGATTAAATAAAAGGACTGAATCGCGTAAAATAAAATTTTGGTGGTTAATTGTGAAAGGGCCGAATAGTTGTTGTTCTTTTAATGTGGAGGTTTTATGTTGCAAATTGACCATTGAAGTTAGTGATGGATGGTCATGACCTTAATATATATAAGTTTTGTATTTATTAACAAAGGCTAATAAGGTAATTTTTGTAATAATATATGTAATAATAAAACATAAAAAAATATAACATGGTTTCATAATCTTTGTTCTTGCCGAATATTAAAGAAAAGAAAAGAAAATAAAGCTTAAGCCATTCAGCATTATTGAAGCTTGATTCAAGGTGAGTTTGGTTTCAGTTTTTGATAATTTTTATGTTTTTGAGATCGTTGCAGTGTAATGTACAAAGCCCATGCTAGAATTTCTTATTTTGATGAATCTTTTGAGTTATGCCATTGATGAATATTTGTGTTTTGTGATGTTTAATGATGAAATATTAAAGATATATTTTAGATTAACATGTTTTGTATTGGAGTTTTTGATGATTTTGAGTAATTAGGACAAAATTATGAAAATAATAATTTGATGGACTAAAATGTGAAATAAATGAAATGTGTGTATTTGTAAGTACTAGAGGAACATTCGGCCTAAGTATGTTACATGGGAGATTTTGTGTATTTTGTGTTTTATGCAATTAGGACTAATTTGTACATGAAATATCAGGGGTAAAATGGTAATTTACCATTTATGTGTTGTTGGATTAAATCGAATGAAATTGTGATTGAATGAGATTAATTTGAAATTGTATAGATCAAGAACAAAAGAAATCGGACTTAGATCGGGGAAAAACAAAAATAGTCGAATAGTCGATTTACATTGTTCGTCGATATCCGAGGTAAGTCTTTAAGCAATTAAACATTGTCTATATTGAATGTAAAATGGTTTAATATGATGATTTGAAATTTATGGATTTATAGTAGAGTTAGCCAAATATGATTAAGCATGGAAATAATGTATTTGAGCTAATTTTACTAAGTTATAACATTTGAAAGTCCGTATGAACTATATGGTATGTAACACCCCAATTTTTGGGCCTAGGAGTAATGGGCCTTGAGTCTAGGTTTGGGTAGAAGACGGCCCAAACAATTTGGATGTTTTTATTATTATTATTATTATTATTATTTAGTATGTAATTAAATAAATTACGAAGGGTTATGGTGTGGGAAAAAGGCCCAAGAGTAAATTTAATTCGAGGCAATTCCTGAATTTTTAATTTTGGAGAAAGAGGGCTCTGGCGATATGGGCTTTTAAAATTGAGGTGGTAAATTATGATACAAATAAGGCCTTGGTAAACTGGCAAGGTGGCGCCACTAAGTTCCTAAAAAATGGCGCCTGGGAAGGAATTAAAGGTCCAGGGTTCAAGTTGCAAGGTAGGCATACTGTTACTTTTTAATTTTAGGCATGTGCCGGGCATGTGATCACTTAAGTGAATTTCGGCAAGGGCCTTAAGGAGGTTGGGCTGATTGTTTTAGTTGATATTAGGGTTAGGTTCTTTTCTTTTTCTGTCTTGGAGAATTAGGGTTAGCCACCTGAAAGCTTTCACTATCATTCATCCCTTCTGAGTTCTCATAAAAGCCAAAAACGCAAATTCCTTCTCCTTGATGCCGAGTTCTTCTTCCTCTCCTTTTTCTCCATTTTCTTTCTTCCTTTTTGATTTTTCTTCTAGCCGAAACCTTCTGATCACCTTACTCACCTCCTCTATCGATCCCATCCTCCACAAAACCTTTATAGCCGATTGCTATAAAAGCTGAAATCCCGAAAGCCTGTTTTTCTTCTGTGTCGATTTCTCCAAGCCAAAATCCTTTAGTTATTTTTGTTCTTTTCGATTAACTTTCATCTTCTCTAAACCCTTAGTATCTGTCGGCAACATTACTTCAAAGTTATAGCCTCAAATCGTCATCTTCTTCATCACTTAAAAAGCCGAAGTACCATAGATTTAGGGACTTATAGCCGAAACTTCAGATCTCGTGGATTCGAGTTCTACTATCGTTTAGAGGATAGATCTGCATCAGATCTGCGTATAAATAAAAGAGGAATAGGTGGTAAGTGCTCATCACCTCAGATCTAGTCTTATTTTACAATTTAGAAAAAGCCGAAGTCCCTAAAATCTAGGGAGGCTGTCGATTTGGGCATAGGGCTTTAAGGGTCTTTAACCAACAATTTCTTTTGGTGTTTAGTGTCTTCTAGAGGTTGGATCGAAGGCTTGGATCTTTGGAACAACTAGAGTTAGATCTAGTCATTAGTTTTCGGCAAAAAGGTAAGATTCTAAAGGCTTTAGGGGATTGGTTATTGTGGTTTGCAATATAAGAATTGTGGTAATCAATTGTAGGACATCGTAAGGGATCTCAGTGGCAGTCGTCACAAAACAGGTGTGTAACAACCCTCGTAATAGCTTAGGCCAATATTCGTAGAAAAGCCGAAATACCAAAATTTCGGCATTTCGGGAACTTGAGATTTTGCATGTGGTTTTGGATGCGATAAAAATGATAAGATCGGTGTTTGGTTCGATGGAACAGGTAAGAGCGCAATTCTGTGCACGACGGTAGGTTAGGCCTCAATGGGCTGAAATTGGGCCCAATGGGCTTTCGGGACATTTGGGTAAAATTGATAGAAAATGGAATTTGGAAAGATTACATGTTAACGCGGTTAGTACTTTTGTAAAATTTGGATTATGTGGGCTTAATGGGCTAAATCAGCATTCGTAGGACCTATTAGGGATTTTGGACTCAAAAGCCCGAATTTGATAAAGTGCGTTAAAATCACTATTTAAACACTTGAGAATGTTGATAATTGTTAATGATCATGGAAAACCCATAATATTTGGTAAATTTACGAAATTACCCCTAAAATATGGGAAATGACTGTTGTGCCTGGTAAAAATGACCATTATACCCCTAGGGTTTAATTATGGAAAATTAACAAGTGCTTTCAATGGCTTAAAACGAAATGGTTTTTCTTGAACAATCATTCAGTCAAAATGTGGCAATGGTTGTGCGCATGTCTAGGAGTGGATCCATGGAGAGCTTGGTACTTAAGTAGTCTAATTGGCTCACCTCCTCTTTTTCGGTATCCTACCTGGTGCACAGCTTCCATTCACTTTAATCTATGACAAAAATACTCTTTAAACACTAAGAAAAATGTTAGTTAAAACATGACTTTTACAGTAACGCTTCAATGTGACATGCCGAATTCGGGCCTAACTTCTAGGCCGGGTTTGGGGTGTTACATGGTATATTTGGAATTTTCAATATATGAATTGTTTATGAGACAGCTTTATAATAGTGAAACTCGGGCTTTGAGCCTAGCAAGCCTTGTGCTGGTGAATTAAATCAGGCTTTATGCCTAGCAGGCTTATTGCGAGTGTATAAAATCAGAATTTGAGTCTAGTAGGCCTTGTGCCGGTGTGTGATACAGGCTTAGACCTAGCAGGCTTTATGCCGGTGAATTATTATACAAGTCTATGCCTAAAAGACTTTATGCTGATGTGGTAATTGAATACATTAAACGAGCTAAACCAATCAGGTACGTGATAGTTGGATTACCTATTTGAAAACAGAATGTATTGATTTCTTGATATGTGATGAAAAAGGGTATATGAAGTTGATATAGTACATGTGCTAATATGAGAAATATATTTGGCCTTATTGTTGTTTATGAATGTAACTTTAATCTTTAAGTGATGAATGTATGTCTTTAAATATATATGTATATTCGATTATACAAGTAAATGTGGTTTCGAAACTTGAGAATATATTGGTGATGTATACATGTATATTCGGCGAAAGAGAAATTGTCCTTTGAAAGTATATGTTAGATATGTATGGAATTAAAAGTTTGAAAAACAAATGTGATTACAAATACTTAAGTTGATTTAGTTAATTGAAATGATTAGTAAATGAGATATTATTATGCATTAATTGTTTAATTTGCTTATGACTTACTAAGCTATAAAAGTTTACTCTGTGTGTTTATGTTTACTCTATTTTATAGATTTTGGATTCAAGTTACAAGCTCGGGGATCGTCAGCAAAGTTCATTACACTATCCACTGTTTCGATACTTAATATCTGAACTCGAATTATGGCATGTATAGGCTGGATTATGTTTTGAAATGATGAACTTTGGTTATGTATAATTAAAGCCATGCGAAAATGGCTTTACTTCTAAGCTTGGTTTCGATTATGTTTGGTCATGGTTTAAATTGCTTTGGTTATAATGCTATGAGATAGGAATAAATGACATAGGTGATAGATGATATATTTGTTGGAAATGGTTTGATAGTGATATGAGTTTGTGCATAGGTCATGGTGTGAAGAAATCGGTCATAATTATGATTGGTTTGCTATGGATGTATTCGATAATTGAAATTGAAAATGGATAAATATGTTGCGAATATGGCTTAACTACTAAGTTTGAATTCGGTTATGCTTGGTTGTGGTTTGAATCTGTTTTAGTTAACGTGTTAAGTACTATGAATGAATGATGTTTGAAATAGGTGTTTTATGATTTGAAAATGGCTTAAGTCCCATGCTTAAATCCAGCTTTGTTGAATTCTAGTTTAAGTTCTTTTTTATTATTATGCAACGTGTCACGGTTGATTGATACTTGTGATATCTATTTTGAGTGTCGATGTTGCTAGGTGATTTTGGACAAATGCATTAGGTTGATTCGATTATGGTATGCACAGATAAATGATTATTTGAATTTTCATTATAGAATTTAGTCAAAATGTTATATGTGATTTGGCCTTAAAGGTTAGTTGATTATGTCTGAACATCATATAACTTTGTCTTGATATGTTCATTATATGGTATGGGAAAATGCATGTTTTGAATATATATTTATTAGTTAAATGATTATGACAGAAGAAATGGCATTCGGTTATGAGATGGAAGTTATGAATATTATTTTTTAGTCACCTATGGTTCGACACTTGTGAGTATACATGTAATGAAGTGGTTGAATGTATTATTTAAGTTGTATATTTACAAGATAAAAATATTGGAATTTGAGAATTTGGTTATGATCTATATTCGTTGATAAGAAGGAAATATATATATGTATTTAGTTATATGTATTCGGTTTCCATGACATAACATTCATTTAAGTTACAAAAGTTAGTTTTATAAATGATCTATTACATGGTATTAGCATGCATAAATGTTCGACATTATTATGTGAATTATGTGCTAGTTTATAAAATAAATTTTGACCAATCTTCGAGACTTGTTCATATGTATATATAATTGTTCGGGATTGTGTTCTTAGTTAACTAATGCCTCATAACCCTAATCTGGCGATGGATATGGGTTAAGGTGTTACATAGATCTTGGATCAACCCATTCATATATCTGTATGAATTTAGTAATTAAAAAGAGCTTACATGTTAAGTCTACAGAGTTTGTAATTAAAGTATCGAACCCCTTAGGCAAGTCTGTTTTAGTTGATAAAATTTGTAAGAATTGTCCTATAATGATCTGGGGTTACTGTTTTCGGGCTGACTTGATGCTTCTACCGTTTAAAGAGTTTAATGTGATTCTGGGTTTGGATTGGTTGACTATGCACGATGCAGTTGTGAATTGCAGACAAAAGACTATTGAATTGAAATGTCAAAATGGTGAGATTATTCGGATTGAGTCTAATGATTCGAGTGAATTACCAGTTGTGATATCATCTATATTAGCTCAGAAATATTTGAAAAAGGGCTATGATGCATACCTTACATACGTACTGGATACGAAAGTGTCAGAAACAAACATTGAATCTGTACCTGTTGTTTGTGAGTTTTCAGATGTATTTACAGAAGAATTATTGGGTTTACCGCCGATTAGAGAGGTTGAATTTGGTATTGAATTAGTACCAGGAACAACTCTGATATCGATAGCTCCGTATAGAATGGCTCCAACAGAATTAAAAGAGTTGAAAGCTCAGTTACAAGAATTGACAGACAGAGGTTTTGTTCAACTGAGTTATTCTCCCTGGGGTGCACCAGTATTGTTTATGAAAAGAAAGATGACACAATGCGCATGTGTATCGACTATAGACAGTTGAATAAAGTGATTATAAAGAAAAAATACCCTTTACTGCCGATTGATGATTTATTTGATCAGTTGACAGGGGCTACAGTATTTTCAAAGAATGATTTGAGATCAGTCTACTATTAGTTACAAATCAAAGAGTCGGATGTGTCAAAAACTGCGTTTAGAACAAGGTATGGACATTATGAATTCCTTGTTATGCCTTTCAGTTTAACTAATGCACCTTCCATTTTTATGGACTTGGTGAATCGAATATTCAGACTGTATTTAGACAAATTTGTTGTTGTATTCATTGATGATATTCTGATCAATTCACGAGATGAATCTGAGCATACAAAACACTTGAGAATTGTGTTACAAACTCTACGTGATAAGCAGTTATTCGCAAAGTTCAGTAAATGTGAGTTCTGGCTCAAAGAGATTGGATTTTTGGGGCATATTGTTTCAGCAGACGGTATTAGAGTTGATCTGAGCAAGATTTCTGCTATTGTTGATTGGAAACCTCCTAGAAATGTATCTGAAGTTCGTAGTTTTCTGGGTTTAGCGAGTTATTACCGAAGGTTTGTGAAAGGATTCTTGATGATTGCAACACCAATGACACGACTATTACAAAAAGATGTGAAGTTTGAATGGTCGAAAAAGTGTCAGCAGAGTTTCGAACAGTTGAAAGCACTGTTAACAGAGGCACCAATTTTGGTACAACCTGAATCGGGTAAAGAATTTGTAATCTTTAATGATGCGTCATTAAACGGATTGGGGTGTGTTTTGATGCAAGATGGAAAAGTTATTACTTATGCTTCTCGACAGTTGAAACCGCATGAAAAGAACTATCCGACGCATGATTTAGAACTGGCTGTGATTGTATTTGCATTAAAGATTTGGAGACACTACTTATACGGTGAAAAATGCCACATTTAAACGAATCATAAGAGCTTAAAATATCTGATGTCACAGAAGGATTTGAATTTGGACAACGAAGATGGCTTGAGTTATTGAAAGATTATGACTTTGTGATTGATTATCACCCGGGAAAAGCTAATGTTGTTGCTGATGCCCTGAGCCAAAAATCTTTGTTTGCATTACGAGAAATGAACACCCAGTTGATGATTTGTGTTGATGGGTATATTTTTGCTGAATTAAAAACTAAACCGGTGTTTCTTCAACAAATTGGTGAAGCTCATAAATATGACAACGATTTGTAAGCTAAACTAATTCAATGTGATTCTAATTCTGATTCAGAATTTCATATTGGAACTGATGATTATTTAATGTTCCGAAATAGGATTTGTGTACCGAAAAATACAAAACTTATTTAGAAGATTCTGCATGAAGCACACAGTAGTCGCTTTTCTGTTCATCCGAGTAGTACCAAGATGTATAATGATTTGAAACAGCAGTATTGGTGGTTGGGAATGAAACGAGATATATCAGAGTTTGTATCGAAATGTCTGATTTGTCAACAAGTAAAAGCTGAACATCAAGTACCATATGGTTTACTGCAGCCTGTATTGATTCCTGAGTGGAAATGGGATAAAGTCACTATGGACTTCGTGTCGGGACTATCCCTAACTCCAAAAAAGAAAGATGCTATCTGGGTTGTTGTTGATCGACTAAAAAAATCTACTCATTTCATACCGGTATGTACAGATTAATCACTTGATAGATTAGTAGAATTGTATATTTTAGAGATTGTTCGATTACATAGTGTGCCATTATCTATTATTTCTTATAGAGACCCGAGATTTACGTCGCGATTTTGGAAGAAATTGTAGGAGGCTCTGGGAACGAAATTGAATTTCAGTACAGCTTTTCATCCCTAGACTGATGTTCAGTCCGAAAGAATTATACATATACTTGAGGATATGTTGTGTTGTTGCATTCTCGAGTTTGAAGGTAGCTGGGAAAAATGCTTGCCTTTGATTGAATTTGCTTATAACAACAGTTTCCAAACGAGTATGAAGATGGCATCGTACGAAGCTTTATATGGCCGCAAGTGTCGAACACCATTATACTCGACTGAATTGAGTGAGAAACAGAAGAAAAAGAGAAAGTGATTCGCGACAGTTTAAAAGCAGCTTCAGATCGGCAGAAGTCATATGCGGATTTGAAATGTAAAGAAATAGAATTTCAGGTCAGAGATCGAGTATTCTTGAAAGTGTCACCATGGAAGAAAATTATTCGATTCGATCGTACAGGAAAGTTGAGTCCATGTTTCATCGGGCCGTATGAGATTGTTGAAAGAATAGGGCCTGTAACATATCGACTATCGTTACCATTTGAACTTGAAAAGATACATAATGTTTTTCATGTTTCGATGCTACATCGAAACAGGTTGGATCCTTCACATGTGATTTCTCCCGTCGATGTAGAGATACAGTCTGATTTATCGTATAACAAAGAACTGATCAGGATTCTGGCTCGGAAGATTAAATAATTAAGGAATAAATGTATAGCTCTTGTGAAGTTTCTTTGGCATAAACACAGAATTGAGGAAGCTACATAGGAACCTGAGGAAGCTATGCGAAAAAGTACCCCAACCTTTTCATCGATAAGATTTTCGGGACAAAAATCCCTAAGGAGGGAGAGTTGTAACAGCCCGTTTTTAGGTTAAATCGGAACAGTAGTTTTGAGACCACAAATCTAAAGTCAAAATATTTATTTTACTATTTTAAAAAGGTTTACAGCATGATAGATTAATTATGTGAAATTTTCGTAAAGAAATTTTACTATTTAAATGCTTAATTCAGTAAAAATGACTAAATCGTGTAACGCGTAAAAGTAGAGTTCTATTGTTTAAAAGTATTAAATAGCTATGGTTTATTAATATGGAATTCCTTATTATGTTATTATACCATGATTAAGGTTAGTAGACATTTATGTCCATGACTTAAGTGATTTATAAGTTATATTTATAAGGTTAATATGGTAAATTATTAAATAACCTAACTAATTTAATGAAAAACATATGGATGTGTTCCTAATTGTCATCATACACCGAAAATGAAACAAAGAAAACACCCATAGTTAGGTTTTCCGTTCGGCCAAGCTTAAATTCTTGATTAAGGTACGGTTTTAACTCAGTTTTTAATGATTTTTACGTTTTTGAGCTCGTTGCAACTTAATCTAGCTAGCCCGTACCTTCATTTTTGAAACTGTTATTGATTTTGAGGCATGCCATTGTTGAATACTTGGGTATTTTGAAGTTTCTTGTTAGATTATCTATGGTTGTTAATAGATATACAAGTTTTATAAAGTGATTTTTGACAAAAATAAGAATTAGGTATTAAATTGTGAAAGATAGAAATGTTGTGGTTGAAAATGTGAATAAAACGAAAATATGGGCTGCTATGAGATTATGTGGAATTCAGCTATACATGGGTTAAGGGTAAATTGCATAAATTTATCATTTTGCGTAAAAAGGACTAAATTGTAAAATAGTCAAAAGTATAGGGACAAATGTGTAATTTACCAAATATATGTGAATTGTATTAAATGGATGCTGAAAATATTGAATTCGATAATATATAGATCAAGATAAACAATTACCAGAATTAGATCTCTAACGCCCCAAAAATCCTGAACTTTTTTTTCGGTTTTGATAAAAGGTGTGCTTAACATTCCTAGTCAAGTGTTATTTATGTGATAATAGGCCTTGGTTAAGGTTTAAGTTCGAACTTTGGGGTGAAGGAAATTATAGTTTAATAATTAAAAGAACCTTGATGGCAAGTAGGTTGGTTTTTAAAAAAATGAAGGAGGAAATGGCACAAGGAGCCTTGTGTTGGAGTGGCAAGTAGCGTCACAGGTGGGGCTTAGAGGTGGCGTCACATGCATGGGAAGGTGGTTTTGGGTTCAAATCCCTCCTTGCTCAAAAGAAGGATTTATTCTTGCTTAATGAATGGCCAGTGATGGCGTTGGATGTGAACTCTGAAGGGAGTGATCAGAGGAGAAATTTAAGGAAGAGATTAATGAGTTATCAGGGAGAAAAGTTAAGAGATGAGGGGTGTAGAGAAGTGGAGTCGAATTGGGAATTTGGGGATAGAAAATTTGGCTATATTCTATATATAGGTGCTGATTGTGGGGATTCTAGGCTAATGTCGAATTCTTCCTCTCTATGTTACCGAAAACACTTTTCTCTCCAAAGATCTAAAAGCTGAAATCCCTTATTCTTCCTCTTTTATTTTGTGCCGATTTTCCATTCTTTCTCTACTCAAATTCTCTTTTGATTTACCTTTGGTTTTAGATAATTCCTTCTCTTCTTTTTCTTATTTGTGCCGAATAACCCCTTTCATCATACAAATCTCAAAAGCCGAATACCTCTTTGGCTAAGGACACTTTGTGCCACCACTACTCCCTCTACTTCAGTCGATTCTTGTGTAAGTGCTTGCTCTTTCAGTCGGTTTTCCTAGTTCCAATTTCTTCTCTCCCTCACCTTTTCTAAATAGGTTTTGGTAGAGGATTAGTATCGAATCTCGGAGTTCAGATCTCTGCCAAATCACTCCTTAGGCATTTTGGGGTTTTGGGTAAGTGTTCCTCATTTATTGGTTAAGGTTGGCCGAATGGCCTAATGTTGGAGTAGAAGAGGTTCCAGCCTCACCCGTGGCTGAGACTAAAAATTTGGGTGATATGTTTGAAATTACTGCGAATGAGATTACTGTGATAAGTCCGTTAGGCCAGTCAATGGGAGTGAATAGTGGTTTAGGGAGGTACCCTTAGTAGTCCAATGGGTTACCTTTTTAACGGATTTGATGGAACTGTTGTGTAGTAAGTTTGATGTAATCTTGGGTATGGATTGGCTGGTGAAACACTGAGCAACCTTGGATTGCGTTACAAAGCGAATGGTGTTAAGAACGGCGGAGGATAAGGAGGTGATGGTGATTGGTGAACATCGAAATTATCTGTCGAATGTGATTTCGGCATTAAAGGCTGAGAAGTTGGTACGAAAGGGATGTGAAGCCCATTTGGCTTATATTAGTGATACGGAGGCTAAGAGCCCTACTGTTATGGAGTTGAGAACAGTTAGGAAATTTCCTGATATTTTTCCCAAGGAGCTGCCAGGGTTGCCGCCCAATAGAGAGGTAGAATTTGGAATCGAGTTGTTACCTGGTACGGCTCCGGTGTCCATCACTCCTTATCAAATGGAACCGAAAGAGTTGGTAGAACTTAAGGTACAGATTTAGGAATTGTTGGATCGAGGATTCATCCACCAAGTGTGTCTCTGTGGGGAGCATCGGTGTTATTCGTGAAGAAGAAAGATGTGACATTGCGAATGTGCATCGACTACCGGCAGTTGAACAAGTTAACTATTAAAAACAAATACCCTTTACCAAGATTCGATGATCTTTTTGATCAGTTTAGGGGAGCTTCCATTTTCTCGAAGATTAATCAGCATTCGGGGTATCACCAATTGAAAGTTAAGAAGGCGGATGTTTATAAGACAGCTTTCAGAACTCGTTATGGGCACTACCAGTTCTTGGTGATGCCATTCGGGCTGACGAACGCACCTGCCGCTTTCATGGATCTAATGAATTGGGTTTTCCAACCCTACCTGGATCGGTTCATGGTGGTTTTTATAGAAGACATCTTAGTGTAATCAAGAAATGAGGATGAGCATGATGCAGACTTAAGAATTGTGTTGCAGACTTTGAAAGAGAAGAAGCTGTATGCCAAATTCAGTAAGTGTGAATTTTGGCTAAGGGAGGTTACTTTTCTAGGACATGTGGTGTCAGCTGAAGGGATTAAGGTGGATCCCCAGAAAATTGAAGTAGTGTTAGACTGGAAAACACCTAAGTCAGCATCAAAAATCTGAAGTTTTATGGGCTTGGCAGGGTACTATAGGCGGTTTGTTGAGGGCTTTTCATTAATTGCTGCACCTTTAACTAAGTTGTTGGGAAGGGGGTACCATTTGAGTGGATGGACAAGCAGCAATAGAGTTTTGGAAAGCTTAAGAAGGTTTTAACTGAGGCCCCGGTGTTGGTACAGCCAGAGCCTGAAAAAGAGTTTACAGTTTATAGTTATGCGGCGCATGTGGGCTTGGGCTGTGTATTGATGCAGGAAGGAAAGGTGGTTACGTATGCGTCATATCAACTTAAGACTCACGAGCTGAGTTACCCAACCCATGACTTGGAACTAGCTGCGTTGGTTTTCCCGCTAAAAATATTAAGGCATTACTTATACGGAGAGAAGTGCATAATTTATTCGGACCATAATAGTTTGAAGTACCTTCTTACCCAAAAGGAGCTAAACCTTAGGCAGCGTAGGTGGGTGGAATTATTGAAGGATTATGATTGTACGATTGAATACCACCCTGGCAAAGCAAATGTGGTAGCCGATGCATTGAGTCGTAGGGTTAAGTTGGACTTGAGGGCTATGCTCGCCTGTTTAAGCTTGTTGGATGATGGTAGCTTGTTAACTGAGCTTCAAGTAAAGCCGGCATAGGTCGAGCAGATAAAGAGTAAGCAGTTAGTGGATGAGACTTTGGGTGCTTGTTTTAGACAAGTTGAAAATAGGGAGACGTCAGACTTTGGGATAAATACTGAATGAGTGTTATGTTTCTGTGGGAGAATGTGTATACCAAAGGACAATGATCTAAGGCAGTCTATTCTGCGGGAAGCACATAGCAGTCTATATGTTATGCATCCTAGTGGAAACAAGATGTATCGAAATTTGCGTGAGCTTTATTGGTGGCCTAGACTTAAGCACGAGGTTATGGAGTTCGTAAGTAAATGCTTGATTTGTCAAAAGGTGAAGGCGGAACATCAGTTGCTTTCAGGATTGCTTCAGCCAATAAAAATTCCACTTTGGAAGTGGGAAAGGATTACTATGGACTTTGTTAGTGGGCTACCATTGACGCCTACTAAGAAAGACTCGATATGGGTTATAGTGGATCGGTTAACCAAGTCTGTCTGTTTTGTACCAATCTGCACCGATTACTCGATACAAAAGCTGGCTAGGTTATATGTGGCGGAGATTGTAAGATTGCATGGAGTGCTAATTTCCATAATATCTGATAGGGACCCATGTTTCACTTCGCGATTTTGGAAGAAGCTGCACGAGGCGTTGGGTACTAGGCTAAACTTCAGTACAGCATTCCACCCTCAAACTGATGGACAGTCAGAAAGGGTGATCCAAGTTTTGGAAGATATGTTGAGGGGATGTGTAATTGATTTTCGATGTAGCTGGGAAGACTATTTGCCGTTAGCCAAATTTGCGTACAATAATAGTTATCAAGCAAGTAGGATGGCTCCGTATGAAGCACTGTATAGGCGAAGGTGTCGAACTCCAACATGTTGGACGGAATTGGGCGAACGAAGAGTTTTAGGCCCTGAATTAGTAGTAGATACTGAGGGTAAGGTAAAATTGATTCGGGATCGGTTGAAGGAGGCCTCGGATAGGCAGAAGTCGTATGCTGACCTTAAGCGTCGAGAGATAGAGTATGCAGTGGGGGACTTAGTTTTTCTTAAGGTCTCTCCGTGGAAGAAGGTATTAAGGTTTGGACGGAAGGGGAAGCTAAGTCTAAGGTTCATTGGGCCATATCGAGTTGTAAGGCGGATTGGGCCTGTCACTTATCAGCTGGAATTACCTTCTGAACTAAGCCTAATCCATGACGTGTTTCATGTTTCCATGCTAAGACGATATCGCTCGGATCCTTCACATGTCATATTGGTTGAGGAGATCGAGGTTAGGCCAGACCTAACTTTCGAGGAAGAACCCAAAAAATAATTGGACGTGATGTTAAGGTACTGAGAAGAAAGTCCGTCCCATTAGTCAAAATGCTTTGACGTAATCACAAGGCTGAGAAGACTACTTAGGAACCTGAGGAAACGATGTGACATCAATATCCTCAACTATTTGGATCAGGTAAAATTTCGAGGATGAAATTTCTTTTAGGGGTTAGAATTGTAACGCCCTAAAAATCCTGAACTTTTTTTTTCGGTTTTGATAAAAGGTGTGCTTAATATTCCTAGTCAAGTGTTATTTATGTAATAATAGGCCTTGGTTAAGGTTTGAGTCTGAACTTTGGGGTGAAGGAAATTATATTTTAATAATTAAAAGAACCTTGATGGCAAGTAGGTTGGTTTTTAAATAAATGAAAGAGGAATTTGACACACGGAGCCTTGTGTTGGAGTGGCAAGTAGCGTCACAGGTGGGGCTTAGAGGTGGCGTCACATACATGGAAAAGAGGTTTGGGGTTTGAATCCCTCTTTACTCAAAAGAAGGATTTATTTTTGCTTAATGAATGGCCAGTGGTGGCATTGGATGTGAACTCTGAAGGGAGTGATCAGAGGAGAAATTTAAGGAAGGGATTAAGGAGTTATCAGGGAGAAAAGTTAGGAGATGAAGGGTGTAGAGAAGTGGAGCCGAATTGGGAATTTGGGGATAGAAAATCCGGCTATAGTCTATATATAGGTGCCGATTGTAGGGATTCTAGGCTAATGTTGAATTCTTCCTCTCTATGTTACCGAAAACACTTCTCTCTCCGAAGATCTAAAAACTGTTTATTTTGTGTCGATTTTCCATTCTTTCTCTACTCAAATTCTCTTTTGATTTACCTTTGGTTTTAGTCGATTCCTTCTCATCTTCTTCTTATTTGTGCCGAATAACCCCTTTCATCATACAAATCTCAAAAGCTGAATATCTCTTTGGCTGAGGACCCTCTATGCCGCCACTACTCCCTCTACTTCGGTCGATTCTTGTGTAAGTGCTTGCTCCTTCAATCGGATTTCCTAGTACCAATTTCTTCTCTCCATCACCTTTTCTAAATCAGTTTTAGTAGGGGATTAGTATCGAATCTCGGAGTTCAGATCTCTGCCGAATTGCTCTTTAGGCATTTTGGGGTTTTGGGTAAGTGTTCTTCATTTATTGGTTAAGGTTGGCCGAATGGTCATGGATGAATTAAAAGTGACTTAAGATGATTGCGAGTCACCTGTTGTTTAGGTTTTAATGATAAAGATGGGTGCAGATTTAAGAAATACTCGTGATTAGTGATAAGGAAGGGCTGTTAAGGCTTTTCATTCAGGGTAAGGCAAATGTGAGATTTTTGGTTTGTAGTGATTGTATTTGATAAGTGTGTGATTAATCATTAAGTGACATCGTTTGTAGGTTGGTGGCTAAGGAGATCACAGCATGTCTTAGTACCAGGTGTGTACATACACTACACACACAGAGTAGACCGGCAAATCCTGAAATGTCGGAAAGCCGAAATGCCAAAAAGTCGAAAGTTTGGCTATGGTAGACTTGTAAGTGCGCAAACACTCGTAAGGGGGAACCGATACGTTATCAGAAGCCCCATGAGTGATCTCATGGTCTTGGGTCGTGTTTTGGCCAACCGAACCAAAATGGACTAAATGGGCCAATGGGCTATAGGGTCCATAATAGGCAAAATTGGCAATTTGATACTAAGTAATGAAAAATCATATGATAGCATGACTATGAATGTGATTGGGCCTGATGGGCCATATGAATGTGATTGGGCCTGATGGGTCATATGAATGTGATTGGGCCTGATAGGCCATATGAATGTGATTGGGGCCGATGGGCCATATGAATGAGATTGGGCCTAGTGGGTATAGACTTGTTTGGGCTTTGTAAAGGGTTTTGGGCTAGCATCTGATAACTACTTAAACAAACATAAAACTTAATTAATTAATTAATTGTGACCGTGGACAAGTCATAAGGTTAAGGTGTGGCAATGGGTATATGCATGTCTAGGATTGGATCTAGGGAGAGCTTGGTACTTAAGCGGTCTTAATGACCCACCTCCTCTTATCTGGAATCCTACCTAGTGCATAGTATCTGTTCACTTTAGCCAACGAGGACTTGTTAACGGGCCAAGGTAAGTAATAAACCCATAATAAAAAAATTTATCGAAATGCCCCTAAGGGTGAAAAATGACTAAAATACCCTTATGTGTTGAATGTAAGACTTATGAATGTTATTTGTACACCTACTGCATTCATATGATATTATGTTAAGTTGCATATGGGCTGGGAATTATGGAACGGAGGAAGTATATGAGGATCGCATGGTTGCTTGACGATCGTGGATCCACCGATGGCTATTAAGCCCAATATTTGATTAGCAGCTTGCTGAAATGAAGGTAGTACCGCAACCGAGCTACCATTGATGTGTATCAGTTGGGTGGGTCGATATTTATATCCCCACATGATGTGTACCAGGGGACGGAGTCGGTGTATAACGGTTGGATTATTGAGGTGGGTTGCACAACATTGCATGTATGATATTATGGTAATTGATGATTGCTTAATACTCATTGAAGGTTGTACAGACTGAGGTGAGTTTTCAAAAACTCACCCCCTCTTTTATTTTTCTCAGGTGATCCTCAGTAGGTGATTCGATGGTTGGAGGGACTCCGAGGTGGCCAACTAGCAAGACGACTTGGACTTGTTTTTTTTAAACATATCATTTCTAGTATTTTAAGTTATTTCAGTTCGGATTGTAATAAGGCCTATTCGATGGATATCTTTTTCAAACTAGGATTATTATTATTTTTATGCGTTATACTTGCTAGAAGTAGAACATGGTTTTCCTAAACCATAACTGTTTTTAATACTATGTTTTCGCAACTTAATTTAAAAATGACAAGTTTTCATAGATCATCTAATTTAACTAAAGCTTTCGCAACTGAAAGTTACATAATATTCTCTTTTGAAGGGTTTTCAATGAAAACAAGGTTTTCGATAAAACACTTCAATGTGACACGCTGTATCCGGCCATAACGTCCGGGCCGGGTTTGAGTTGTTACAAGATCGGGGGAAACAAAAGGTAGACTAGTAGACGATGGTTATTTGAGCAAATATGAGGTATGTTCGTATAATTAGAATTGATCTTTTTTATACTTGTAATTGTTGAATTGAATGTATATAATTGAAATACTTGAAATATAATTGTCTTAATGATATATTGTATTTGTTACCGAGTTTCGTTTGATCTATATGAATTCATTGGATACGAGTGACGTGTTAGGATTATCGTATTGGTTGAGCTCCTGCATTTGTTGTGGACTCCCCACAACTCATAAGAGCTTACTATTTCAGCTCATTGGAGCTTACCGACTCAGCTCGAAAGAGCTTACTATTCAGCTCAATAGGGCTCACTATTTTCAGCTCAATAGAGCTTACTGTTCATCAGATCAGGAGGAGCTTACCGACCATGACTCAAAAGAGCATGTATGATGATGAATTGACGGATTACTGACATTGTTCACTCAACTATCCTTTGATGTTCTAATAGGTTCAACGAGCCTAAATACTATTTATACAGATAAGTTACAAGATTATAAGTGATATTAATATTATATGTATGATATATGAATTTTGGAATATTACAGAGTATTGTATTAATTGATGGTTTATGTTTATGTTAAATGACTAACATGTGATGACTATGTGTGAAAAGGTGATGGTTAAATTGAATTGTTGGCATTTTAATTTATTGCTTGATTTTGTATAATTGGTAAGTTTAATTCTGAATTATACTGGCTTACTAAGCTATAAGCTTACTCTGTTTCATTTTCTATGTCTTATAGAGGTTCGTTAGCCCGCTCGTTTTGGAGAAGTCGAAGTTGCACACCACACTATCAAATTTCTTATTTGGTGCTTTTGAACTTGTGGATTTGTAAATATGGCATGTATAGGTTAGTTTAAATGGTATAGTTATGGTTATTTGGAAGATATGCTTTTGGCATATTTTGTGTATAAGTTAAGCCATGTGAATTGGCTTATTTTGATATCATGTTTTGTTTTATATAAATGTTCTAATATGATATGTTTTAATATGTGGTTGTTAAATGAATGGATTATGCATGATGATAGATAAGTATTTGGGTATGAAATAGATATGTTTGATATGGAAAATATTATGTATTAAAAGGGTTATTTTGGCTGCCAATTGAGTTGCATAAATGTGGTCAATTATGCTTGTAATTGTTGTGTTTATAGGGTGGCAATATGGCTTTTCAAATGGTCTATTTTTGTTTACATGGGTATAGACACGGGCGTGTGTCTCAGCTGTGTGTGACACATGGTTAGGTTACATGGCCATGCATCCCCTGGGGTACCCTACAAATTAAGTTAGTATACCCTACAGGTTTGACATGGCTTAGACACACGGGCGTGTCTGTTGGCCGTGTGTGCCACACGGATTCACACAAAGGCATGTGATTGACCATGTGACCCGAGTCAGTTTCAACCACGGCCAAGGCATACAGGCCTATCTTTGGCCGTGTGATGCAAGTCAGTATATATGCCCTATTTTCACACGGTCTAAGACATGGCGTGTCTACTTGCCGTGTGAGGCACCCGGCCTGTTCACACGAGCGTGTGATACTTGAAATGTGGAAATTTTTCTAAGTTTCTGAAATTTTTAATATGTTACGATTTAGTCCTGAATGTATGATTAAAGCTTTGTATGCTTGATTTAAGTACATAATGAATGTGAATGAGTGATATTCACTAAAATGTATTGATATTCGTTAAATTATTGTTCTGAACTGAGTTATAAGTCCGGTAATACCTCTTAACCTATTCCGGCGACGATTACGGGTTAGGGTTGTTACACATCAATATGTGATAACATGTAAGACCATTTTCAGGATATGGCACTGTACGAGCTTATAAGATTTTCGTGTATCCTTAACAATTTCAAATGGTTCAATGGGCAATGTCAAGTTGAGACCGAATGTGAAATTTGAGCTAAATGGATCAGGTACGTGTGAAGTTTATATGTTGATGAAAGTTAAGGTAAGTAAAGTACTTAATGTGATCATATGAACTACATGAGAAATGTAATTATATATGTGTATGGAACTAATTAGATTTAGCTATTTCGAATTGAATTATGAATGTTCTTGTGATGATTTATTTGCTTATGGCTTACTAAGCTTTCCAAGCTTACTTTGTGTGTTTATTCATTGTTTTATAGATTTATAAAGCTAGCTCGATTTTGGAGATCGTCAAGGAACTTCGTCACACTATCGATCGCTATTTCAGTACTTTGAAAACTTGTATTTATGATATATGGCTTGTTTAGGGTAGTTTCGATAAGGTTCATTTTGATTTGTATATATGTAGCCATGCGAAAATGGCTTGTTTATGATGTTTATGTTTGTGTATTTTCGGTCACGGTATAAGCTCATTTTGTGAAGTATGTTTCATGGTATTTCTTGTATGATGTTTGGTTTTATAAAACTGATTTGAATGATACTAATGTGGTTGATGGACTTGTATTTGGGTGTGGTTTTATTACGTAAGTTAGCTATGCAAATGAGCTTATTTTGTGAATAGATAAATGGAAGTGCTGTTTACATTCAATCTTGTATTTCGGAAAATTTGGTATAGACATGAAGATGTTTATTTAGTTAGATGTTAATGTCATAAGCGTATGTAATTACTTTGGTCATTTTGTGAGATAAAATTTAGGTTATATAATGCATGTTTATATTTGGCTAATCTTAAGTAAAATAAATGTATATGCCTATGATATGATCATTTGTGGTTTGGCTATTTGGGTAAGATTTGTGATGATAAATAATTAATGTGATTTACTTGTTAATTGGTTGGTCATTTTGGGTACTTAGGTAATGGCTAATAATGATCATGTTTTTTCGTCATAATGTTATTTTATAATGTGACGTGTTATTAATCTAGCTACTCTATTTGATAAGAAATGTTTTAAATGTGTTGTTTCACTTCTTAGAGATACGATGTATCATTGGTGGAAAATGTTGATATCTATGGTTTTGAAAGAACGAGTCACTTGGTAGTTCTTTCAGACTGAGTTTAGAAAGAAGTACATCAATCAGAGATTCATAGATCAGAAACGCAAAGAGTCTCTTGAGCTGAAACAGGGCCGTATGCCTGTTACGGAATACGAACAAGAATTTGTGAGATTAAGTCAGTATGCACGAGAATATGTTTCGACTGAAGCTATAATCTGTAAAAGATTTGAAGACGGTTTGAATGAACACATCAAGCTGTCAGTCGGGATTCTAGAAATGAAAGAGTTTGTGATACTCGTCGAGCGAGCATGCAAAGCTGAAGAACTTGGGAAAGAGAAAAGAAAAGCTGATTTTGAAGCTAGAGATTTGCGAAAAATATCATTGAGTAAGTCATTTTAGATCGCATCAAAGAAGTTTCCAGATGATTTTAGCTGTTCAAAGGCTACTGTGGGTTACTCTAGACGAAATCAAGATAAACCACCTATGAGTTCGAAAGCTACCTCTACAGCTAGTGTTGGTAATATCAGACCAAATCAACCTGAGTGCAAACATTGCGGTAAACAACATCTTGACAATTGTAGATTGAATGATCGAGCTTGTTTCAAATGTGGATCATTAGATCATTTCATCCGTGAATGTCCTAAGTTGGCCGAGCAAGGTACAGTGCAGAATACGAGGCCGAGTAACACTGCAGCTAGAGGTAGACTGCCCAGAAACACGGGTAATGTGAGTGGTAGCTAGAGAATGACTAAAAACACATTTGTTAGATCTGAAGCCCACACACCAGCCAGAGCTTATGCCATTCGTGCTCGTGAAGAAGCTTCGTCTCCTGATGTTATTATTGGTACTTTCACTCTCTATGATACTAGTGTTTTTGCATTGATTGATCTTGAGTCGACTCATTCTTATGTATGTGAGACTTTAATATCCAGTAAGACTTTGCCTGTAGAGTCTACTGAATTTGTGATCAGATTATCGAACCCCTTAAGCAGATGTGTTTTGGTTGATAAAGTATATAAGAACTATCCGTTGATGATTCGGGATTTCTGTTTTTCAGCCGATCTGATATTGTTGCCATTTAACGAATTTGATATAATTCTGGGTATGGATTGGTTAACATTGCATGATGATATTGTGAACTGCAAACAGAAGACTATTAAATTGAGATGTCAGAATGATAAGATAATTCAGATTGAGTCTAATGATTTAAATGGTTTACTGGTAGTAATTTCTACGATGTTAGCTCGAAAATATGTGAGAAAGGGTTGTAAACCTTACTTTACCTATGTGCTCGACACTAAAGTAACCGAAAAGAAGATTGAATCAGTACCAGTTGTGTGTGAATATCTGGATGTGTTTCCTGAAGAATTACTGGGTTTGCCGCTAATTCAAGAGGTAAAGTTTGGTATTGAGTTAGTGCTAGGAACAATTTCGATATCGATAGCTCCGTACAGAATGGCACCGACCAAATTAAAAGAGTTGAAAGCTTAATTGCAAGAATTGACAGGTAGAGGTTTTGCACGACCGAGTTTTTCTCCCTAGAGTGCACCGATTTTGTTTGTGAAAAAGAAAGATGGAACTATGAGAATGTGCATTGATTATCGACAGCTTAAGAAGGTGACTATCAAGAATAAATATCCTCTGCCACGAATTGACGATTTGTTCGATCAATTGAAAGGGGCTACAGTGTTTTCAAAGATAGATTTGAGATCGGGTTACTATCAGCTGCGAGTTAAAGACTCCGATGTGCAGAAAATTGTTTTTCGAACGAGGTACGAGCATTATGAGTTTTTAGTTATGCCTTTCGGATTAACAAATGCACCTACTATTTTTATGGACCTCATGAATCGGATCTTTAGACCATATTTGGATCGATTTGTTGTTGTGTTTATAGATGATATCTTGATTTATTCCTGTGACGAATCTGAGCATTCCAAGCACTTGAGAATTATGTTACAGACTCTGCGTGATAAGCAACTATTTGCAAAGTTCAATAAATGTGAGTTCTTGTTGTGCGAAGTTGGTTTTCTGGTGCATATTGTGTTAGCATCAGGTATTCGAGTGGATCCGAACAAGATTTCAGCAATCCTAGATTGGAAGCCTCCGAGAAATGTGTTAGAAGTCCATAGTTTCTTGGGACTTGCTGGTTATTGCAGAAGGTTTGTAAAAGGTTTGTAAAACCCCTAACCCGTATCCGTCGCCGGTTTGGGGTTATGAGGCATTACCGAACAAATCACAACTTTTGGACATTCACATATTCACACTAGTCATATTAATATATATAAAGCAAATGGCTGATCAAATTTCAAACATACATTGTTAATAATAATAATGCATATATGAATCATATCTCAAAGTCAAACAACATGTATATACTTCGAATCATAAGTGCATCACCTAAATGGTATTTGATTACCTAATGAAAATCAAACATTTTTCTTCATCACACTATTCATGCGCATATTGAACCAAATAAATCATATCATATGGCTTTTTGTATATTAACATATGTGATAATATCAACTACACAAAATGGTCAAGTTTAACTTTTAAACATACTAGTCATATATGCATATAACTTATCAAGTATAACCGAATTCGCATGCTAAGTAATATGCCTATAATGCATTTACACAACCAATCAATTCATTATATAATCAGTCATGCAAATTAACTTCCATATAACAATTAAAAACATACATATTCTTGCCATTATAAACCAAACCTAGATAGCCAATTACCATGGCCGAACATACAACCACTTATATAAATAACACAAAGTGATACAAATTTATTTTTACCATTACAAATCATAAAAAAAATGACCAATGCATAGGGCATCACCAATATATATACATACCAAATACCTATATTGCATACTTATCAATATAAGCCTAAAGCCCTAGCTGAATATTCATGTACATATTATCCACCGTTTCCAAACTAATTCATTAATGCAATCATACCATTACAAACCAACTCAGAATAACCATATTTATATTTACACCACATAAACCGAAATAACCATTACATCATCTTTAATATACTTAGCATTTTGCCTATTTAATCAAGCAAAATCTCAAGACCATTCCATCACACAAATTATACCATAAATCATACTTATAAATTAAGTTAATACATGACCAAAAATCACCATCATTAACATCATTAACAAAACACAACCAAAACACATCCATCATCCATATACCAAGCTTACCAAAATGAACTAATCATAAGCCATATATATATCATTACATCATACCGAATTCATATACTAAGCATACCACACACATATACCATGACCAAAATTACTTAAACATTAGATCATTAGCATTAAGATCAAGCCATTTTCACATGGCTAAATATATACAAATTTCAAGATCAACCAAAACAAATACTACCCTATACATGCCATAGGTTCAAAGTTCAAACTTTTAAAATACCGAAATAGCGATTGATAGTGTGACGAATTTCCTCGACGATCCCCGAGCTCATAACTAGCTTTCCAAAGTCTATAAAACAATGAACAAATACACACATAGTAAGCTTAAATAACTTAGTAAGTCATAAGCAAATAAATTATCAAATGAACGTTAGCATGATTATTTCAACATGAAAGCTTAAATAGCTTAGTAAGTCATAAGCAAATAAATTATCAAATGAACATTAGCATGATTATTTCAACATGACCGAATATGAACAATCTCATGTACATAATGATCACACCTTTAACATGCATAGTTCATATCATCATCTCAAGTACTATACTTACCTTATTTTCATGAACATTTAACTTCTCACATACTCGAACCATTTAGCTTGATTTCACATTCGATCTTAACTCAACATTGCTCATTGAACCATTCGAAATCAATAAGGATACTCAGATAGCTTGAAAAGCTCATACAATGCCAACGTCCCAGGCGAGGTCTTACATGTAATCAAATATCGATGCCAATGTCTCAAATATGGTCTTACACGTAAATCTCAAATTGATGCCAATGTCCCAGACATGGTCTTACACGAAATCACATATCGAAATCCTATGTCATGACATATGTATCCTAACTATTCGTATGGTTCGTACGAGACTTTCAGACGTTGTAATTCGATCGTTTCAAGCTCGTAGTTACTTCTCCCATACTTATATCAATTCGACATACACATACATAGTTGCAAAAATTCAATTCAGCAAAATTAAATACATTTTCATATGAATTTAACAACAATTATTTACTTATGAACTTACCTCATACAGAGACGAACGAACCAGAACGACTATTCGACAACTTTTGATTTCCCCCCATCCAAATTCGATTTCCTCTTTTCTTGATCTAAATTAATATAAATTAACTTATTTAATCACATATGTACTCAAATTCATCCAAAAATACATAAAAGGGTAATTTGCACTTTAGCCCCCAACATTTTACATTTTTCACAATTTTGTTCCTATTTCATAAAACACAAAATATTCAAAATTTCACCACACCTAAGCTTGGCCGAATTTCACTAAGGTCTCTAGTAGCCCATTTATTTCATATTTTGATCCCTCAATTTACAAAATTCACAATTTAATCCTAAATAGGCATTTTTACTAAAAATCACTTAATTAAACATGACAATCTAACAACATATATTTAGTTTTCATCATCAAACACAAAAATAATCAAGCTATCAGCAATGGTAAATATCAAATTCATCATCAATTCTGAAAATTAAAGCATGGGATAGCTAAAACATGAAGCAACAATCTCAAAAACGTAAAAATTATCAAAAATCGATCAACTAACATACCTTAATCAAAGATAGAAATGCCCAAACCTAGCTTGCTTCTTTTCTTTCTTTTTATTTCAAAGTTTCAGCAACAAGGATAAATGAATCATCCATTATCATGTTTTATTTTATTTTATTACATCCTTAAATATTTAATTATAAACTAATAATGGTTGTCCATATTTTTCCATGCATATTTTTAATGGTTAAATTACATCATAAGGATTCCACATAATAAAAACCTTAGCAATATAGCACTTTAACAAATTTCAAGTCACTTTTGCATTTTACACGATTAAGTCTTTTTATCAAATTGGACATTAAAATGATAAAATTAAATCACGAAAATTTCACACATATTAATTAACATGCTGTAAACATAGAAAATAATATTAAAATATTTTTCTGACTCAGATTTGCGGTCCTGAAACCACTCTTTCGACTAGGGTCTAAACTGAGTTATTACAAGTTTTCTCGATTACTGCGACTCCGTTGACGAGACTACTTCAGAAAGATGTTAAGTTCAAGTGGTCAAACAAGTGCCAGAAAAGTTTTGATCAGTTAAAAGCTTTATTGACCGAAGCTCTAGTGTTAGTTCAGCCAGAATCGGGTAAAGAATTCGTAATCTATAGTGATGCATCGTTGAATGGTCTGGGCTGTGTTTTGATGCAGGAAGGAAAAGTCATAGCTTATGCCTCAAGACAATTAAAGCCGCATGAAAAGAATTATCCGACGCATGATTTAAAATTAGCAGCTATCGTGTTTGCGCTGAAGATTTGGCGCCACTATCTGTTCGATGAGAAATGTTATGTTTATTCTGATCATAAGAGTTTGAAATATTTGATGACTCAGAAAGACAACAGAGGTGGCTTGAATTACTAAAATATTATGAGTTAGTGATTGATTATCATCCGGGAAAGGCCAATGTCGGTGCTGATGCTTTGAGTCAAAAATCTTTGTTTGCCTTACGTGCGATGAATACTCAGTTGGCTCTATCTAATGACAGATCGGTTGTAGCTGAGTTGAAAGAAAGACTGTTATTTATACAACAGATTTGCGAAGCTCAAAAAGTTGATAATGAATTGTTAGTAAAGCAGGCTCAATGTGATTTGAATTATGATTCAGAGTTTCGAGTTGATTCTGATGATTGTTTGAGATTCAGAGGCCGAGTATGTGTTCCAAAAAATTTAGAGTTGATTCAAATGATTTTAAATAAAGCTCATAATAGTCGGTTATCTGTTCATCCGAGAAGTACGAAAATGTATAACGATCTGAAACAGCTTTACTGGTGGTTTGGCATGAAACGTAACATCTCAGAGTTTGTTTCTAGATGTTTAATCTGACAGCAAGTCAAAGCTGAGCATCAGGTATCGTCTAGATTGTTACAACCTATTATGATTCCCAAGTGGAAATAGGATATAATCACGATGGATTTTGTATCGGGTTTGCCCCTGTCTCCCCATAAGAAAGATGCGATATCGGTGGTTGTTGATAGACTGACTAAATCAGCCCATTTTATTCCGATACGCACAGACTGTTCATTTGATAAACTTGTTGAGTTGTACATCTCTCAGATTGCGAGATTGTACGGAGTACTTATTTCTATTGTTTCGGATAGAGATCTGAGATTTACATCACGTTTCTAGAAGAAATTGCAAGCTTCCTTTTTGCGTTTTGCATCGCCACTCCCTTTGGCAGCATCGACTAATTCAGAACCTAATTTGAAAGCCATATTTCGACCCGGACATTTTCAGGATGCCCCTAATAACCAACAAATGGCAAGTGCTTATCCTTGTGTGGATCCTATTTCAATGGGAACTTGATGAGTCGATCCGCCTACACATCTTGCTTTTACTACTATATCGGGAGTTACTCCACGTATTGCTTGATGTAAAACAGATAGTGGATTTGTTTCTATCTTTTGTTAAATTTGTTTCAAGGCTCGATAGATAATTTGATAAGCCAATGATTTTTTCCATGTTTCAAAATACAGTTAACCAACATGTTAACTAATCGATTACGATAAATTGGATCGAATTTTGCAGTTTTTTCTTCTGCAGTACCTCGACATGACATGAGCGTGAAAGTTTTAATCAAATATATTTTTAATTATTAAACTTACTATAGCCACATAAATAAATCAGTTAATATTCATTTTCATGAAAAAATGAGATGCTTAAAACAATATTTAACACATGTAATCAACACTTAAAAAGAAGACCATATCAAAATATTTAAATCATATATTAAGTTAATTTAATATTTAAAGACGTACCTTTTTTTGTTCTATGTTGAGTCTTGACAATAAGAAGTAAGCAAATTAAACTTCAGTAGTAGACTTTGAATCCAATCAAAATCTATTAATAGCACACTTTGAGAGTGGATCTTATTTTCCAAGTGTACAATAGGTACATAACCAATGACTCTTCATAAATTAATTGTCTCTCTTCTTAAAAAGTTCTTGGCAATTCTTGTTATTTTCTTGCTTTCTTCATTTTTCCACTTCTGGTGGTGAGAAAATTTATTGCGACCATCCCACATGACTATTATTATAATCCAATTTACTACATCCATGTCAAAGATTATATCTTTCAAATTTATTACATATTATTACATTCTCTTTAGGGAATGGTTAGGTTTCGTGGTTAAAAAGTTTTGTTCAATCATAAGTAAAATTCTTTTTCATGATATGGCTACCGTAGGAGCATATTTGAAACATAAAAAATTGAATAAGCTCTCTCTTGCAAGGTTCTCATCAAAAATATTTTTCCACGTAATTTTAATTGAGAACTTATTTCGAATACTGTAGAGTTATACTCACAGTTTAAAAAATTTTTGCAACTTTAAGTGCATCCAACCATAACAAGCTTTATATAGAATTACTATATTCTGTTGCCCATAAATAGATCTTTTACACTCAAATATTTTACTTTCAACCCCTTAATGGGGATGATGACAAAAGAAGCTCACAAATATAATCACAATCAATTCAATTTAATAACAAGAGTAATCAATAACTCAATCTCCCTTTTTCTTATCCTTTCAAAATAGATATTTATCTTTATTCACAATCTCAATATAATATCCATTATAAATATCTTTTAAAACTAATGGGTTAACCATTGCAAGATATTAATATATTAGCTCTTGAAGAGCTTTCAACTAGTTTTGTACTACCAAATATTGGAATAATATTGGTTTATATATATATATATATTTTTTTGCGTTCACTTTGAGGAATGCAATAAATTTACTAGGATGAACTTATAAACGCCTCTATTGATTCTTTATTTCATAATTATCATCGCAAAACATGCATGGATTTGAAATCAAAATAATCTATTCATGTTATTATGATTAGTCTTCAATTATAATAAACACAATATAATAAATAAATCATAGTTAAATATACTTGAAATTCTTTAACACCATTGTTATTACCCTAGCTGAGTGGTTAAAGGCTCTAATGATTACCCATAGCGCGCAGGCCTCAATTGAAATAGCAGCAACTCTAAGAGGCAATCGGCAATAGCAAATTTTAGGATATTTTTGTAACTTATGTAGAAAAACAATTAAAAGAGAATAATGCTGCTAACATGTTATAAAATAAATAGACAAAGAGTAAAGAACAAAGAGAATGGAAGAGCAAATAGAGAGCATATTTTATTGATCAATTGGAATATTTACAAAGCTTCTCTAAAGTCTCTGTTTATAGGCATAAGAAGTATAAATGAAGTAGAGATCTATCTCTAATGACTATTAGAATTTAAAGTACATCAAAACTTATTTTGGTCTTGATGGACATCCACTTAATAGGATATTCATAACAGTTTGTTTATAATTTAAAAAATTAATTATTTTAAGTAATTTAATTAAAATTAAATTAAGTTGTAGGAGATGGTAGATATAGATGAGTGTATAACAATACTTTGTTATCTTTAAAATTTAATGATTTGACACTATTTTATTAGTGCCTAAAAACTATACTTTTTAGATGATTCTAATATAAGTTATTCCCATTATAATTTAATTTAGAATTATTATTAATTAAAAAGTTGCGCTAATTTTAAAATAGAGTTATTACTTGGATTGAAGTCTAAGGATAAAATATAGAAAAAAAATATGATATTTATAATTATTAGTTAAAAAATTGACCTAAAACAAGTTGTGTTAAATTTTTTTTTTTTTGAATTGTGCTAATTTTACTGATGTAAAATAGAATTATTACTTGAATAGAACTCTAAGCATCTTAATTATCACTTAATTAAAATTAGAGTTATACATCAATTAAAATTTAAGTTTAACTTTATAAATAGCCTTCAGTAATATATTCAATCAAGTCGCATCTAAGAAAAATTATTGGTAAAAAAATGAAGACTTCTAGTATTAAGAAGTTAGAATTATATAAAAAATGGAGAAGTAAAGTCATAATTCTTCAAATAGGCAATATCAAATAATATTTGAACAACAATGACATCAGAGACTGATCAAAGATACGCTAATTAATAATGAAGTAATATAATATTATGATATTAATTTTTAAAATTTTTCTATAAGTTTATACTAAGTGAAGCAAGCGTTCTTAAAATTGTTAATTAATGATAAGGTAATATAATATTATGTTATTATTTTTTAAAAACTTCTATAAGTTTATATTGAGTGAAGCAAGTACCCTTAAAATTGTTTTTTTATCTATTTGTTATTTATTTAGTGTAGGTGAAAAATATTTGTTTGATGTAAGTGAAAAATGCTTTGTCGGTTTGTTTTGAAAAGAAAGTCAATTTGAAAAATTATTTTCTAATTACTATTATTAAATATGTTTATTAATTTAGTTTAAATATCTTTTCTATTAAACTATTATTATAATTGCTACATGTTGTTTTTCAAATATCTTTTAAACCAAAATGACATCAGTTTGCATAATCGATTTTTTGAATATTTGAATTGTAAAAATTTAACTCAACTCGAACTCGAAGAACCGACTTATTTATTCAAATTGACTCGAAAAACAGAGTAACTTGGAATTTGATTTCTTCTTTTGGTCACCCCTATATAGAAGGGGTTTCAACAAAGTTATTTGGCCCAAAAAATGGCCTTAGGAAAAAAATTGTAAACCCACTCAAAAATAGATATTTAAACATGAACTCAGCTTGACCCACTTTATATATTTATAATATATTGTATTATTTATAACAGATAAAAATTAAATCTATAGTAATATATAATATTATAAAGTAAATATTAAAGAAAATGTTAAAATACTTATATATGAAATTTTAATAAATTAAAAATAATATAAACGAGTTTAGATAAAATTTTAGTCACATTTTAAGTTGAACTAAACATGGACAAAGATAAAATATGTTACCTCATACCCGACTCAAGAATACCGGTAATATAATAATGCCAACATATACACTAGAATCATGCCTAAAGGCATTGTAATAATGACAGGCCAAGTGACTATCAGAAATTCAGAGCTAAAATTGATTTGCTCTAATGTGTCAAGATTTAAGTCTTTCGGGTCTTACTTCTCTCAAAAAATTCCTACCTATTGTGTTCTACGATGTTACTTAAGGATCTTGTAGCACCTTTATTCATAAAGCTAACCTTCTGTTTTCCAGGATAATACATACCAACAAACCTATGGCGATCCTTAAAGTCCAGAGCTAAAAACACAAGAACTTGAGCAGAGAATGTCAAAATCAAATGCGTAGCTCCCTTTATATGCTACTGGATTTCCATTTTCAACCAACCATGACTAACGCTGCGCAGTTTGAGATTTTGGCCTTGATGATTTCCGCAAGAACACGCAGAAATTATCTTAATCAAGAGAGACATAACCCACACACAGTTCAGATAATACATGCAGGAGCTTATTTATATACTTATGAATGTAGTCACACCCTCTGCAAAAAGAAACAAAATAATATAGCATTAAGTAAAAATATATTATAATTCAAGCTTTCAAATATTCTCAACAGGAGCAAACTAATTTTTGTTGCAAGATACTTTCATTTTTAAAATCCTGATAAGGGTGTCATATACTGGTTTCATTTGGTGCTGTAATTGGTAGGAGCCTTATCATTGGTAAAAAGAAAAGCATGCTGCTGAAACTGTTGCTGTGATTGTGGAAATTGTAACTGTTGTTGGGGTTGAGAAAATGGGCTACTTTGCTGGAAAGGTTGTTGCTTTTGTTGGGGTTGTGGTGTTGACAAAAGTAAACCACCAAAGTCCATATATTTGGGCTTTTACTTTACTTTTCTTTTCTATTAACAAACAACACTAATGATTTCATCTATAAATTTGCATTAATAACCCGATATTGATTGTTTATCTCTTTCTTTATATCCAGATTGACGCTTCTTTACTTTTAAAAAGCTTAGATGGATGGGGCTGCATTTGCACTATTCATGAACGAAGTTGAGACTAGAATTCTCAACAATATCATATCCAGTAATATGTTATGGAAGTTGAAACTTGAAACTATAAGACTACTTTTCTAAACAGCGGAAAGATCATTAACCATTTAATTATTGGCCAGCCATTAACACCTCAACATCCCTTTGATACTGAAGAATATTTTTGCAGTTAACAAACGCATGAACAAATAAAATGGATCCAAGACGCTTCCACCTTCATTGGATGATTTCAGGGCAGTTGGGGGAGGGAGGGGTCAATGGCTTTGGTGATTTCCACCTCACAGAGCACTTCCCATGTTCCACCAAGAACCCGGACTTTTTTTCTGAATTTTGTAAAGGCTGACAAGTTATTTTCACTTTTTTGATGCATGAACGACTTTGAGTCAACTCCATTTTTGCATCATTATAAATTGGCCATCCCCTTGCCATTTTTTTTCCTGCCAGAAATTGTTGTTTGACATGGGTTTGTGTTATATTCCATCTCTTGCACACTGGACAAGTGCTGGGCTTTAGGCTGGTGTGCAGGGTGTGGAATATATCATTGAATCATGATGTTTGAGTTTTCTCCCCCAAGTTTCTTCGAAGGATGAAGGTTAGGTTCTTCTGCTCTATATTTCAGGTAAAATAAAAGAGAATTTTTATTTTTTTTACTTCAGAAAAAATTATGTAGCTGGAAATGGAGATAGGGTGATCCAAGGAGTCGAAGTTGACTATGATCTATGTTACTTGAATTTAAATATTTGTATCCAACACCTTGATTAATACATATTTGAACATATACATGGGATGATTTTAAGAAAACTTTCGAACATATATTTATGTTGAACACATTCTTATACTTATATCTTAAATCAGGGTTAGCTGAGATCCCAACCACATCCATGCTAGTTAAGATCATAAATAAAGAGATACAAACTTTAAAAATATATATCAAATTTATATGATTGGCTTCACTTCTATGTATGCAGGAGTTCAGACACCTGCCCAAGCAAGCTGGAAATATGTCTACTAATAATCAATAAGATATTTGTTTCTAAATTTCCTTTCACATTGTTCATATTTACAATCATTTATTTTCTTGCTTATTTCATTGTGTACCTATATAAATGGTTTACAACCATTAATCTTGATGCTAACATAAAATCATTTTCTTTTGCAGTATATTTGATTTGTTGCCTTCAGATTTGAGTGCATTCTTCAAGCAATTAATGATTTTTATTAAGTGTTAAAAAATATGGAAAAGGTAATTGTGTATTTGATAGAGTACTCACTTACTGGATCACTGCACTAGGTTGAGGCAGTTTCAATATTTATGTTGTTGACAATTTATTGAATCATGTTTGACATGATTCCTGCCACATCACGTGATTCAAATTGAAGGAATCAAGATTGGCCAAAGCGAGAGGGGCCCAAAGTTAAAATGAAATTCTTCAAACAAGTGTTTTGTCTGATATTTTCATGTTTTGATGTTTCAATGTGACTAGGTGTCAAGTTATTATTATTTTGTTTTATCCACATATTTGTCATGCATTATATGTTTGTGTTTCATAAGTTTTAGCATGAGTTGTGTTCATATTTACATGCCCATGGAATGTTTATCTCAAGTTATTGGTTTTATAGTATGATGTGAATTATTGTAGCATTTGTTCATATGTGTGTTATGTTCGTATGTGTCTAGAGTCTAAGTCAAGTGTCTAGTTTAGTTAAGTGTCTCAACCGATTGTGGATGGTGATTGTTTCAAATGGCTTATGTCCATTTATATGTGAAGGTGACCATCCGTATGGAACTTTGAGTGCTTCTCTTCTTGCCGAATTCATGCACCATTGAAGCAACTAGAATTTTCAAGAATCAGCCTTCAATTAAGATGCTTTGTGACTAATCAAATGCTACTCAAATTCATGTTTCATACATTTCTTAATGATGAAGGATTCGTTGCTATTATTGTGATGCAAGGATGGTTGGAAGAAAAGTGGCATAATGTGACCATTCGGGTGACATTCATGCATGGATATATTCATGAACATCTAAGGGAGAAGAAGCCACATTATTTTGGTCATTGAACAAACCCATGCATGAACAGAATTGGGAGATTTATCTTTAAGATGCATGCTGCTCAGTCAAGTGCTCAAGGTTCATTTAATGTGTCAATCAAGTTGTGCATGAGTCATGCATTGAACATATGGCCAATGGGGGATTAGAGAAGAATTAAAGTCGATCATTCATGGAACATGGAGTTTCTTCTTGGCTAAGGAAGCATGAACAAATTTAAGATGGGAATATGTCTATTCGACTGATACATGCACTTACCAATGTTCATGAACATCATTTTAATGCTTAGTGTGAACATTTTAATTACTAGTCATTTTGGTGTCTATAAATAGTTTGTAAGTTGTCATTTGTAAGTTTAGAACATTTTGAATATAAAACTTATTTTGTGAGATTCTTCTCTCCAAGCTTCTTAACCAAACTTAATTTGAACTTGTCAAACTATTCAAGTTTGTGGCATTCACCAATTGTCTTATCACTCCGATCCGCTATCCCGAAGTGTGGCAACTTCGTATACCAAGGTTCATTTGTCAAGTTTAAGAGGGTCTAGTTCTATTATAAATTCGGTTCCTCAAAGCATTCAAGTGCTTCAGGTAAAGGTCTCCACCCTTGTTTGAACCATTCAAGACGATCCTTCGCATTCAACCAATTTTCTGCACATTCCAAGTCTGGGGAAATCGCATCAATGTTTATGGGTTGTGTTGATTATTTGGATGATGTCTAGCCCATCAATGAAGATTATATCATTTGGAGAAAAATTTTTGGATCGAACCAGATAATCCTTATCCAATCCCTTAAATCGTGGATATTGGATTGGATTGGAACATTGCATTCTTAGTTGCCAAGAGTATGTTTACCTTATTTACTATTATTTTATTGTATTCAACTTGTTTTGTTGTTGTTTAACAGGGATTGGTATGGACTTTCTTATGTAAGTAACACTCAAAATATTCTATATAATTAAAAGACCTCTATAGGTTATTGTACGAAAATATTTAGCACTTAATTCGTTCTAGTGAGAAATTTTATTTTGTGAGTGCATTTTAATAATAAAACCTTTTGTGTTGTGGTTTAACTTTCTAACTTCACAAGGGTGAACTTAGTGGTGAGAGTATCATTCTTCAATGTGCGAAAGTGAGGAAATTGTAAAAAGTGTGTGATAGATTTAGGATAACTTATTGTAAGTGTTGAAGATGGTGAATAGTTCTCACTAAGATAGGCTCTGCAGATGTAGGGAAACACAATTATGTAAAACCATGTGTCTCCTGTTTGTTTTCCGATTCACACAGTGCTTGAAGGAGTGCGTACTCCTTTAGCCACTCACTCTAAACACATAGCTTATATCTCAGGTTCTATTTTTGTAACACCCCTTACCCGTTACTGTCGCCGGAACAGGGTACGAGGTATTACTAGAACATAATACATACCATTAAACAAAACCGAGATAGAAATATGTCATCCAATTTGATAGTGCATCGTTATAACATATGTTTTGAATAATATTAATCAACTTCTATGGCTTGTACAAAGTAGTTGGTCGAGTACTGTACCAATATTTTAAACCTAGGCAATCATGACACGTAACAAAATAATTAAGCCTACTATACATGCCATAATTCAAAATGTTTAGTTCGAATACCCTAAAGTATTGATAGTGCAGGCAGATCTTCACGATCCTTAACTCCTGAGCAAGTTGGAGGATACTCGATGCAAAAATGTGGAAATTTTTGCGATTTAGTCCAAAACTTTTTCCTTCCCTCGTTCGAGGTCAATTCCACGCCTTTCTTGATTATGGAGCTTGAAAGTTGAAGAAACCCTAGCTATGGAGAGAGGAGAATTACGACAAACTAAGGAGGATGATGACCAATTTTGTGTTATTTTTCCCATTTTATTTCATTTAATATCCAAATGACCAAAATGCCCCTCCTTACTAAACTTTCAAAAATTCCTTCCATGTCCTAATTTTGTCCATGAACTTAAAATTGGTCAAATTGCTATTTAAGACCTCCTAATTAATATTTTAAAGCAATTTCATACTAAAAACTTCTAAAATGTAAATTTTGCAACTTATTCGATTTAATCCCTATTTTTAATTTAAGCAGTTTCCCCTTACCCGTTCTTGTCACGGAAAGTGGTACGAGGTATATACTAGAACATAATACATACCATTAAACAAAACCGAGATAGAAATATGTCATCCAATTTGATAGTGCATCGTTATAACATATGTTTTGAATAATATTAATCAACTTCTATGGCTTGTACAAAGTAGTTGGTCGAAATCTTGTCGTAATAATATTTTAAACCTAGGCAATCATGACACGTAACAAAATAATTAAGCCTACTATACATGCCATAATTCAAAATGTTTAGTTCGAATACCCTAAAGTATTGATAGTGCGGGCAGATCTTCACGATCCTTAACTCCTGAGCAAGTTGGAGGATACTCGGTGCAAAAATGTGGAAATTTTTGCGATTTAGTTCAAAACTTTTTCCTTCCCTCGTTCGAGGTCAATTCCACGCCTTTCTTGATTATGGAGCTTGAAAGTTGAAGAAACCCTAGCTATGGAGAGAGGGAGAATTCGGCAGCAACTAAGGAGGATGATGACCAATTTTGTGTTATTTTTCCCATTTTATTTCATTTAATATCCAAATGACCAAAATGCCCTCCTTACTACTAAACTTTCAAAAATTCCTTCCATGTCCTAATTTTGTCCATGAACTTAAAATTGGTCAAATTGCTATTTAAGACCTCCTAATTAATATTTTAAAGCAATTTCATACTAAAAGCTTCTAAAATGTAAATTTTGCAACTTATTCGATTTAATCCCTATTTTCAATTTAAGCACTTTCCCCTTACCCGTTACTGTCGCCGGAACAGGGTACGAGGTATTACTAGAACATAATACATACCATTAAACAAAACCGAGATAGAAATATGTCATCCAATTTGATAGTGCATCGTTATAACATATGTTTTGAATAATATTAATCAACTTCTATGGCTTGTACAAAGTAGGTGGTCGAGTACTGTACCAATATTTTAAACCTAGGCAATCATGACACGTAACAAAATAATTAAGCCTACTATACATGCCATAATTCAAAATGTTTAGTTCGAATACCCTAAAGTATTGATAGTGCGGGCAGATCTTCACGATCCTTAACTCCTGAGCAAGTTGGAGGATACTCGGTGCAAAAATGTGGAAATTTTTGCGATTTAGTTCAAAACTTTTTCCTTCCCTCGTTCGAGGTCAATTCCACGCCTTTCTTGATTATGGAGCTTGAAAGTTAAAGAAACCCTAGCTATGGAGAGAGGGAGAATTCGGCAGCAACTAAGGAGGATGATGACCAATTTTGTGTTATTTTTCCCATTTTATTTCATTTAATATCCAAATGACCAAAATGCCCCTCCTTACTAAACTTTCAAAAATTCCTTCCATGTCCTAATTTTGTCCATGAACTTAAAATTGGTCAAATTGCTATTTAAGACCTCCTAATTAATATTTTAAAGCAATTTCATACTAAAAACTTCTAAAATGTAAATTTTGCAACTTATTCGATTTAATCCTATTTTCAATTTAAGCACTTTCCCTTACCCACATCATCATCATGTAACAGCAGTGCGAGTATTACTAGAACATATAATACATACCGTTAAACAAAACCGAGATAGAAATATGTCATCCAATTTGATAGTGCATCGTTATAACATATGTTTTGAATAATATTAATCAACTTCTATGGCTTGTACAAAGTAGGTGGTCGAGTACTGTACCAATATTTAAACCTAGGCAATCATGACACGTAACAAAATAATTAAGCCTACTATACATGCCATAATTCAAAATGTTTAGTTCGAATACCCTAAAGTATTGATAGTGCGGGCAGATCTTCACGATCCTTAACTCCTGAGCAAGTTGGAGGATACTCGGTGCAAAAATGTGGAAATTTTTGCGATTTAGTCCAAAACTTTTTCCTTCCCTCGTTCGAGGTCAATTCCACGCCTTTCTTGATTATGGAGCTTGAAAGTTGAAGAAACCCTAGCTATGGAGAGAGGGAGAATTCGGTAGCAACTAAGGAGGATGATGACCAATTTTGTGTTATTTTTCCCATTTTATTTCATTTAATATCCAAATGACCAAAATGCCCCTCCTTACTAAACTTTCAAAAATTCCTTCCATGTCCTAATTTTGTCCATGAACTTAAAATTGGTCAAATTGCTATTTAAGACCTCCTAATTAATATTTTAAAGCAATTTCATACTAAAAACTTCTAAAATGTAAATTTTGCAACTTATTCGATTTAATCCCTATTTTCAATTTAAGCACTTTCCCTTACCCCATCTTCATCATAACAGCAGAGTGCAGGTATTACTAGAACATAATACATACCATTAAACAAAACCGAGATAGAAATATGTCATCCAATTTGATAGTGCATCGTTATAACATATGTTTTGAATAATATTAATCAACTTCTATGGCTTGTACAAAGTAGGTGGTCGAGTACTGTACCAATATTTTAAACCTAGGCAATCATGACACGTAACAAAATAATTAAGCCTACTATACATGCCATAATTCAAAATGTTTAGTTCGAATACCCTAAAGTATTGATAGTGCGGGCAGATCTTCACGATCCTTAACTCCTGAGCAAGTTGGAGGATACTCAGAGCAAAAATGTGGAAATTTTTGCGATTTAGTCCAAAACTTTTTCCTTCCCTCGTTCGAGGTCAATTCCACGCCTTTCTTGATTATGGAGCTTGAAAGTTGAAGAAAACCTAGCTATGGAGAGAGGGAGAATTCGGCAGCAACTAAGGAGGATGATGACCAATTTTGTGTTATTTTTCCCATTTTATTTCATTTAATATCCAAATGACCAAAATGCCCCTCCTTACTAAACTTTCAAAAATTCCTTCCATGTCCTAATTTTGTCCATGAACTTAAAATTGGTCAAATTGCTATTTAAGACCTCCTAATTAATATTTTAAAGCAATTTCATACTAAAAACTTCTAAAATGCAA
The DNA here is from genome assembly GCA_025698465.1 of Gossypium longicalyx. Classification (NCBI taxonomy): domain Eukaryota; kingdom Viridiplantae; phylum Streptophyta; class Magnoliopsida; order Malvales; family Malvaceae; genus Gossypium; species Gossypium longicalyx. Next base: position 26,072,082 of record CM047005.1, on the reverse strand, counting down.
ATTTTGTAACTTATTCGATTTAATCCCTATTTTCAATTTAAGCACTTTAGGCATAGAATTTCATCACGAAATTTTCACACAATCATGCAATCATATCATAAACCCCAAAATAATTATAAAACAATTATTTTTATCTCGGATTTGTGGTCACGAAACCACTATTCCGATTAGGCCCTAATTCGGGTTATAACAATTCTCCCCCCTTTAGAGATTTTCGTCCCTGAAAATCTTACCAGTAAAGAGGTTTGGGTACTGTTTCCTCATAGCTTCCTCAGTTCCCACGTAGCCTCTTCTATTCCATGTCTGTGCCACAATACTTTCTTTCACTAAGGCTATACTTTTATTTCTTAACTGCTTAATTTCTCGAGCCAAAATCTTTATTGGTTCCTCCTCATAGGTCATATCCGATCGAATCTCAATTTACATTGGGAGATCACATGCGAAGGATCGAACAATAACGTCGTAACATTGATACGTGAAACATGTTATGAATTCTCTCTAACTCTGCTGTAGGTAAGGCCAACCGATATGCCATCGGGTCCAATTCTCTCGCAATTTCAATGCGGCCTAATAAAACGCGGACTCAACTTGCCTTTTCGACTAAATCTCGAATCTTTTCCATGGTGACACCTTCAAGAACACTTTATCACCCACCTGAAATTCAATCTCTTTTTTCTTTTCAAATCTGCATATGACTTTTGTCGATCCGAAGCGACTTTCAAGCAATCCCGAATTACTTTTATTTTCTCTTCGGTTTCTTTAACTAGATCAACTCCGTGAATCTGCTTTCTCACTAAGTTCACCCAATATAAAGGAGTCCGACACTTACGACCATACAAGGCTTCAATGCGGTGCCATTTGTATACTTGATCGATAATCATTATTGTAGGCAAACTCAATTAAAGATAGATATTTCTCCCAACTACCTCCAAATTCTAAAACACAAAGATCTAAGCATATCTTTGAGTACTGGATTACTCTTTTCGATTGACCATCTGTTTGTGGATGAAACGCGGTACTAAAGTTCAATTTTGTACCCAAAGCTTCTTGTAATTTTTTCCAAAATCTCGAGGTAAATCTCGGATCTCTATCTCGATATTATAGACATAGGTACCCCATGCAACCTCACAATTTCAAAGAATATATAATTCGGCTAATTTATCAAGTGAGTAATCGGTGCGTCTTGGTATAAAGTGGGCTGATTTTGTTAATCTATCAACCACTACCCAAACAAAGATCCTTCTTTTTAGGAGTCAAAGGCAAACCGGTTACAAAATCCATGGTAATCTTGTCCCATTTCCACTCGTGCACCATTACCAAAACTGAAGTAGTCCTGAAGGCACTTGATGTTCAGCTTTTACTTGTTGACGATCAAACACTTGGTTACAAATTCAGAAATGTCCTTTTTCATACCGCCACCAATACAACTTCTTTAAATCTTTATACATTTTTGTGCTACCAGGGTGAATGATAAACAGCCATTGTGCGCCTCATGTAATATTTTCTCGAATCAATTTATTATTTTTCGGCACACATATTCTCGCCTCAAACATTAAATATCGTCGGTCCAACTCGAAAATCTGAGTAGTAACCTAATTCGCATTGAGTTCTTTTGGTCCGCAACTCATTATCATTCTTTTGAGCATCACAAATCAATCGGAGAAATAACGGTTTAGCTCTCATCTCTCGCTAAGATTGACCCATCATCGATAAATGCTAACCCCGTATTCATGGCTCTCAAAGTAAAAAGAAATTTTCTGCTCAAGGCATCAGCAACTATATTTGCTTTTCCCAGATGATAATCAATCACTAGATCATAATCCTTTAATAACTCAAGCCATCTTCGCTGTCGCAGATTCAGATCCTTTTGATTCATCAAATACTTCAAACTTTTATGATCAGTAAAAATTCGGCATTTTTCACCGTACAAATAATGTCGCCAAATCTTCAAAGCAAAGACAATAGCGGCCAATTCCAAATCATGTGTAGGATAATTCTTTTCATGCGGTTTTAACTGTCTCGAAGCATAAGCTACCACTTTACCCTCTTGCATCAACACACATCCAAGGCCTGTCAACGATGCATCACTATAAATTACGAACTCTTTTCCTGGCTCGGGCTGTACTAAAATTGGTGCTTGATCAATCGTGCTTTCAACTTTTCAAAACTCACGACATTTGTCACCCATTCAAACTTAACATTCTTTTGCAGCAACTTAGTCATAGGAGAGGCAATCATCGAAAATCCTCAACAAAACGTCTATAATATCCGCTAAGCCTAAAAAGCTTCTAACCTCAAATACATTCTTTGGCGGTTTCCAATCAACAATCGCAGAAATCTTGCTTGGATCCACCCGAATACCATCACCGAGACTATATGTCCCAAAAATCTGACTTCACGGCCGTAACTCACTTTTACTAAACTTGGCAAACAATTTCTTTTCTCTCAAGATCTGCAATATGGTTCTCAAGTGTTCGGCATGTTCAAACTCATCCCGAGAATAAATTAGAATGTCATCTATGAACAATACTACAAACTTATCCAAATATGGCCGAAAGATCCAATTCATTAAGTCCATAAATATAGCTGGAGCATTTGTTAAGCCGAAAGGCATTACAAGAAACTCATAATGTCCATACCTTGTCCTAAAGGCGGTTTTTCGCACATCCGACTCTTTAACTCTCAACCGGTAGTAACCGGACCTTAAATCAATCTTTGAAAACATCAGTAGCCCCTTTTAACCGATCGAATAAATCATCAATCCTCGGCAATGGGTACTTGTTCTTTATAGTCACCTTATTGAGTGACGGTAATCAATGCAAAGTCTCATTGAACCATCCTTCTTCTTTACGAATAATACAGAGCACCCGGGGAGAGAAACTCGGTCTCACAAATCCCTTATCTGTTAATTCCTCGCAATCCGAGCCTTCAATTCTTTTAATTCACGGAGCCATTCTATATGAAGCAATCGAGATCGGTGCAATGCATGCGCAACAAATCAATGGCAAACTCTATCTCTCTGCTCGTGAGGCAACCTGTGCAATTCCTCCGAAATACATCCGAAACTCACAAACTATCGATGCATCGATTCAAACTTCATTGAGGCAACTCAATTATTCATTACATAAGCGGATAAGCTTCACACCCTTTCCTCATGTATTTACGCATGCGGACATGCGCGAAATCACCATAGGCAATTTATTTGATTCGTCTGCTTTTCAACCCACGTGATTTCTCCATTTTCACATTTCAACTCTAGTGTCTTTTGTTTACAATCTACCTTAGCATCATACAATGTCAACCACCCATTCCCAAGATAACGTCAAACTCATCAAATGGTAACACATCAAATTGGCGAAACAAAGTGACCTTGAATCATTAATGGGCAATTCTTGCAAACCTTGTCAACTAGCACATATTGGCCTAAGGGGTTCGACACTTTAATCGTAAACTCGATGTAAACTCAACAGCAACTTTTTATTAGATACTAAATTCATGCAAATATAGGAATAAGTGGACCCGGATCAATCAATGTAATAACAATAGTATCATAGAGAGAAAATGTACCAATAATGACATCGGGAGATGATGCATCTTCTCGGCACGTATAGCATAAGCTCTAGCAGTGCTCTAGCTTCCGATCTTGCCACCGAGTCTTTCATCACGACTTTCTTTGCTAGTCCCACCTCCAGTATTTCTCGGTGGTCTACCTCTACTAGCGGTGGTATTCTGTCTAGCACTCTAAAATCTTTCTTCTTTAACTTTCTTCGAACAATCTCTAATAAAATGCTCGCGAGAACCGCACTTGAAACAAGCTCGCTCGGTTCCCCAACACTCACCATAATGTTGCTGCCGCCACATTGTCGACACTCGGGCTTTCTAGGTCGTACATTACCCACACTTGCTACCAAGTAGCTTGAGCTTTAGACCCGAATACGCTCTACCACGATCTCTGTGTGACTCCAATTGAAACTGTCATTCGAGGGTTTGCCTCTTTGGACCTCTTTGATTGAGATTGAAATGGCTTGCTTATCGGCCTTTTTCTGGCATCTCGAGCCTCAATAGCAGCTTTTCTTTTTTCTTTGTTCAATTCTTCAGCTTTAAGAGCTCGATCAACCAATACAACAAATTCTTTCAATTCCAAAATTCCTACAAGCACTTTAATGTCCTCATTCAGCCCATCTTCAAACCTTACGCACATAATGGCCTCGGTTGACACACATTCCTGGGCATACTTGCTAAGTCTCACAAATTCGCGTCATATTCGCCCACGGACATCTTGCCTTGCTTCAATTCAAGGAACTCCTTCCGTTTTTGATCCATAAATCGTTGACTTATGTATTTCTTTCTAAATTCTTCCTGGAAGAAATCCCAAGTAACTTTTTCTTTTGGCACCACTGATACCAAAGTCTTCCACCAATGGTAGGCCGAATATCTCAAAAGTGATACAAAGACACTTTAAGCATTCCTCGAGTGTACATGAGAGGTCATCAAATACACGGTAGAATTTTCAAGCCGAATTTCGCTTTCTCGGATCATCATCATCGATCTTTGCTCTAAACTCTTGGCCCCTTGTTTTCGAATCTTGTCAACTGGAGGCTTGTTCATCCTTACCAAATTTATGTCTTGGCAGCCTGAGAATCATCCGAGGTATAGGAGAGGGTGGAGGAGGTTGAGTATTTGGATTTGCTCGAATAAATTCAAGATACCAATTGTTCATCCTTTGGAGAAAGGCATCCCGAGCCTTATCTCCCCTGTCTCAATGTCTCTGGTCTACTTTCCACAGTGCGGTCCTCTTGTGCGGGGCTCACAGCATTACTAGCAAAGATCATCACCCATGCCTTCCTTTAGGATCCATTACTATATTAAAACAAAACATAGTTTAGAATAGTCAGGAGTCACCACACTATCACAATATTTTTATGGAATGTATAGCTAGACTTTTACACACACTTTATTAGTCCGAGAACCGACTAAACCATAGCTCTGATACCACTAAATGTACCACTAAATGTAACACCCCTTACCCATTCATCACATTTAATAGGGTACTGCAGGTATTACTAGAACATAATACATACCATTAAACAAAACCGAGATAGAAATATGTCATCCAATTTGATAGTGCATCATTATAACATATATTTTGAATAATATTAATCAACTTCTATGGCTTGTACAAAGTAGTTGGTCGAGTACTATACCAATATTTTAAACCTAGGCAATCATGACACGTAACAAAATAATTAAGCCTACTATACATGCCATAATTCAAAATGTTTAGTTCGAATACCCTAAAGTATTGATAGTGCGGGCAGATCTTCACGATCCTTAACTCTTGAGCAAGTTGGAGGATACTCGGTGCAAAAATGTGGAAATTTTTGCGATTTAGTCCAAAACTTTTTCCTTCCCTCGTTCGAGGTCAATTCCACGCCTTTCTTGATTATGGAGCTTGAAAGTTGAAGAAACCCTAGCTATGGAGAGAGGAGAATTCGCAAAGAACTAAGGAGGATGATGACCAATTTTGTGTTATTTTTCCCATTTTATTTCATTTAATATCCAAATGACCAAAATGCCCCTCTTTACTAAACTTTCAAAAATTCCTTCCATGTCCTAATTTTGTCCATGAACTTAAAATTGGTCAAATTACTATTTAAGACCTCCTAATTAATATTTTAAAGCAATTTCATACTAAAAACTTCTAAAATGTAAATTTTGCAACTTATTCGATTTAATCCCTATTTTCAATTTAAGCACTTTAGGCATAGAATTTCATCACGAAATTTTCACACAATCATGCAATCATATCATAAACCCCAAAGTAATTATAAAACAATTATTTTTATCTCAGATTTGTGGTCACGAAACCACTTTTCCGATTAGGCCCTAATTCGGGTTGTCACAATTTTAAAGCTTCATTAGGCAATAGAGCTTCTTCAAAATCATCTTCCTATTACTACATCGTCTAGATAACTAATTTAAGAAATATTCCTCCCCACAGTTTATGGATTTGATTCGACAAGGAAGCCTGCATCGCACATGGGTTGAATACCAAGAAGGTTGATAATTTTACCAAAAAAAGCAACCAATTAGTCCCATATTCCCTTCATTGACTTTACTGCACTCTCATTCCCTGATTTTGCATGAACAATCAAATTGTTGGTTTACAATATTGTGTTTTCTTTAATGTTGTAATGATATCTCCACTTCCACATTAGCAAGATAAGATAACATTAAGAGCTTCAACACCTGTCAAAGCCCAATTAACTACAAAGATTCTTTCTAGACAATCATATGTGTAGAACTGAACTTAACCATCTTTAGTGGAACTTTTGTTCTTACAAAATTACTACTATTAGGGGAATTGTCGAGGTAGTAGGAATATTGACAAAGTAGTAAATATATTAGCTATTCATTTCCATCTACAATTACTTGGGTATTGTTACTCTATACTTTATCTTCCTTGATAATAATTTTAATTTTAAAATTTTGGTTAATGCCTCGAGTGCATTCAAATTGCTGTTGAAAGAACAAAGTTCAGTAATGGTTTTGGACTCACCGACCTGAGTTTAAAATTAATACTATTAATTCTTAAAAGAAAATGGTATTTGATAAGCTTGGTACAAGTTTTAGAATATGAAATATTTTCTTCTTAACCTAAATTAAGACCACCTAGGGTGTTGATTTGCATAATGCAATACCATTCCATAATTCAATTCTACCAACCTTTAGCCTTGTGTATCAAATGACAAAGCAAATATATGAGTAGTTACTCTATAACCTAGACTAGTAAATTATTCTCACTATCTAGACTTTTCCTTTTTTGAAGTATTTTTATATGGTACTTATGTATATAATGTGATGATATAAAATTATAGATGCTTAACATATATGAAAAAAATAAAGATTCGAATAGCAGTATTTGACCCTCAGAATTAGGATTACATAAGGTTGACAAAACTTTTAATTTTAGGACATTAAAAGTAGTAAAACTGAAAAAAGTTATGTTGAAAACAAAAGTGTTGACTTCTGTGCAATCTTTAGTGGTGTAAAATACATGCAAAATTGAATTTTAGACATTGGATTTTAAAATTTGTTAACTAGTGGGATTAACAAGAGGATGGAATGGTGGCTTGGGTGGTGGTTCAAGATAAGATAAGGCATAGAGCCACTGATGATAGTTTTGGTGTTCTTTACTTTGGGGAGATAGAGATTGTGTATGGAACAGGGCTTGTTCTCTTCAGCTCTTATCATGGGCTTTTATACTGGGACTCAGGACTGTCTATATGTTTGAGAATGCTAATAGTGACATCATTCTCTATTCCCTTGTAGTGAAGATGATGTGATGTCCTAGGATATGACTTCTTAGGAAAACTAGGTAATTAATGATTTTGAACCTCCACGTGCTTCCCTTGTATGTCTAGTGAAGATCACCCTGCACAAGTTCATTGTTATAATGTGGTGCAAGGTTCGGTAGGCTTAATTAGCTAAGAGGCTCGCCCATTATAAACTGTGAAAGGTTTGCCATTCTGTGATATTTTGTTGAGGGACACATTTGGGGCTCGTGGTGGAGGTATAACAAAAGTAAATTTGAAGCATCCATTTACAAATTTGAAACTTGAAATAACTTTTTATCATACTATAATTAAATTGCTTTAGGCTGTGAACCATGTAGAAAAGTTTTAATGACATATCTGGGAACCATTCCTTTTTCCATTGATTTTCTCTTGTTTGAAAATTGAATAAAATTTCAATTTTGTATATAGATATTTCTTTTATTATTGTATTTTTATTTTTAAAATTTCTTGCATTTAAAATTATTTTTGAAAATTTCTACGACTCTACCACGTATTAGTGGTTTTTTGGTAAAGGGTGAGGTCACCACACAATCTTCATTCAATTTTTTAAGGAGTTGAATGTTGGATAATATGAAAATTACATATACATAATAAGAGAATTACATGTTATTATTTATCTTAAAATGTTGGCCCAAATTAAAAGTGATCTAATTTGGCTGAGGCTTATTGGGCTTCTAGTTATTAAATAAAGTATATGTCAAATATGTATAGATACTCTAATAACTATTTTCTAGTTGGTGATGGGGTGGTTAGAAATTCAAGTTAATGTGTAAAAGCTATATATTAGGGTTATGATCCCCAAATTATACATACATAACTTTTCTAGCATCCCATCCTCAAAACAAAGAGAGTCATCTTTTCTAAAATACTTATGTTAATTTGAAAAATCAAAACCATAAGACTTGAAGATTTCAAGATATAGATGGATCCAAGTACACTTCCACATCTAGTTTTGTTCTTGATCACCTATCATGATAGATCTTGGTTAATGGTTATAAATTTTATATAAGAGTTTTACAGTTCTAACAAGTGACAGTCGAGCCTCGTCATGTCAAATCATTGAGAATAAATTAATTTTCTATTATTTTTAGAATGATTTATTCCTAATTTTTATGTGTTTGATATTTTGATATGGTATTCACATTAAAGATTAATGTTGAAATTTTATTACTTTAATGCTTCATGAAATGTCTTTTTAACGTGAGTCATAGGACTAACTTATGGCATGATTTTAAGAATATATATTGATTTCATGTGCATTATTAATGATTATTGTGAAATAAAATCGTAGTATTTGGTGCTATGGTGTGTAATGTGAAAAGTGCTAAGTATCTCTTATTTTATTTTGCGTCAATTGATGTTGATTTTAATGATAAAATTTTATCGTTACAATTATGAATTTTGTTGAATCGGTTGTATTGATAAATTGTTAAAGTTATTAACTTCTTCATGTTATGGACATTTAATTTTAGGCACACGTTGGTGCTCGAGACTTAGGTTTGTTTGTAGCTTCTCCTACAGACCTTTGACTTCTATTAACCCCACTATTAGTACCAAGTCTTTTACTTCTTTGTTGAGTTGGAGTAGTTCTCGCAGGTTGCTTTATAGTGTTTTTTGTAACTTTTGGACAATCCCTTATTATATCTCCTTCGAACCACATTTAAAACATGGCAAGTAGTTGGCCAATACTTAACCATATGAAACTTTCTACAATGTTCACAAGGCAAAACATGTCTCTTCCTTGTACCTTAATACTAGCAACTAAGGTGGTCTATTGAGCTTGTCTTACTTGTCTTTTTTATCTTTGTACTTGTGTAGGAGATGAATATTTCTATCCTCAAAAGTATATAGTACTCTTGGTTGAAGGTGATGGCAAAGAACTAGTTGCAATTCTCTTTCTTAAGCTCATCTCTTTCTGTGTATTCATGTCTTCTTTTATCCTTTGGACCCTCTCAACAAATGCAGATAAATATCTATCTCAAAGCTGTCATAAGGACAAAAAAAAAAAAACTTCATTAAGACCTATTCAAATCTTACACACGTATCAGCTTTCATGGCTACCAACTTCCTTGCATACTTGCTCAATCTAACAAACTATTTTTTATATCCAATCACCATCATGCTGTTTTGCTTCATATTAATGAAATCTATTTTCTTCTTTTCATGACAAAGTTGACCAACATATTTCTTTCTAAACTTTGTCAAGATGAATTTCAGTTGATCCTCTCTGCCAAATTCAGGCTTCTTATGGTAGTCCACCATTAGTAGGCTTCTTCTTTTAACAAATAAACAACACATCTTAAACTTGTTCGCATATATACACTGTAATTCCTTAAACACTCATTTGTTGTTTTCTAACCAATATTCTGCAATAGTAGGATCAACTTCATTTCTTCTTTTAAACTCTTCTACCCCATGCTTCCTAATATTTTGTAGTGGAGACCATTGGTTTGAGGCATGAGGTTAGGCTTAAGGTTCAGGTTCATGTTATTGCACAATAGGAGCAGGTGGTGGAGGTGGTGTTGGATCTAGTGCCTTGAATGTAGTATATTCGTTTGTAAACATGTAATTTTTTTCGAACAGATTGGTTAATAAAACAAATTAATTGATTACATTAATATATTTTGTTTGATTTTCCTTATATGGTTTTTGCACACAAAGCAAAATGGAAGCAAATGTTGCTCATTACTTGTCTAATATTTAAACTAATACTAAGCGATATTACACGATTGAATCGTAATACGGAAAGATAAATTATATTAATAGATAAACCTAAACATGCATTTAGTCTAATAAAAAATGAGCAAACTGATTCAAAGACTAATATGTTGTCTATCAAGTCCAATTAGGGAGATACTTTGTCTTAGACATAGGAGCGGATGACTCCCAAAATATAGAGACATAGATGTGACTGATTGAACTGATAATACATCAGATTGGACCCAATAAGAATAGGTCTTAAATCCTTTTATGGATTTATTCACTTGTGATGTTCATAATGTGGCATATTTAAATTCTTAGTGAACTAGGATTTCGTTTTTCTAGTTGAATTAAACTTCTATAGTTCAACAAGGGTTCTACCTTCTTTCCCTATAAATAGATGGCACCACTAGGGTTATTTACACAACTTTTAGATATTATTATTCTATTTGAAAATATAGAGACTTTTATTCTCTAAGAATTAAATATAACTTTCGAAATAACGGTTCTATTGGTTTCTATTTTGAAGAGAGATTTTTCTTTTTCACCCTAAAAGAAAAGAAAATTATTTCTAGTTTTTGTGTTTGATTCAAATCATTCAAGCCCACACTCTAAGTAATTCATGATACGAGAATAGTGAGAAGATTTTTTGTTTGAAAGTTGAGAACGACAAGGATTCGTCTATCCGAAAACACAAGCACGATTTTGGTTTAGGGTTTATTGCTTTAAATATTAAAAATCGAGTCAATTTTTAAAATTTTTATTTTCTACTGTGTAAGAAAATTATTTTCGAACCAGATTTTTTCCAACAGGTGGAGGAACTAACTTGTCTTCAAATGTAGTAGTTATTTTGGTATATTTTCACACTTAAGGAGTTTGTTTTCTAGGTAATTTAATATTTATTATTATGTTTACTCCTTTGCAAGCGATATTATTCGTTAGTCTGATCGAGTGATTTATTGCTTTGATTTTCAATCAACATCCAAACCATGATTATTCTAATCTCTTTTCTTTTTTTATTCAATCGTGTTATTTACATGTTTTATTCAATTGATATTAAGATTATGAATAACATGAGTGGCTAAATCCCTTAGGGGAGATTAAAGAGTGGATGGGGATATGATTAACAGAGGTTTTAGGGTTTCCTGAGAGGATTAGTTGGTATAGATTACATGTTCCTAAACCCTAGGGAGTTATTATAGGTTAAACGAGATCGGGAGATAAGTTTCACCGAGTAAATTGTAGTTTATCCTGGTTGAGAAAGTGAGGTCAAGAGATAAGTGAGTATCAACCAATCGATTAATTAGTTAGTGGCCGGAAGGTAATAATTAGTTAATTGATAACTAATCCACCGTAAAAACCTAATATAAAGTTAATTACAAACCCTGAAATGAGTTAATCTTCCTGATTGGTTTATCAAATTAGTCGTTTGTTTATTTTCTTGTTTATCTATTTTATTTATTTAATTTCTCTTATTAATATATTTTTATGATTTGTCGTAATATAGGATTTAATTATTACTATTTAGACATATTATTGTAAAGAGATTTTTATAAATTTATTCCTTGCTCCCTTGGGTGCGATCCTCAAAATACTTCCCGTGTTTCATTGTACACATGTAATATATTACAATTTGACTCATATATTTACGGACATTGTTGATTTACTTTTATATATTTTTAGGGTGATATTTTACTATAAACGATAACAAATTTATAGGTCGCCAGGAAATTGAAGAGCACTAGCTCTCATGAACTATTGAAGGAACTAATTTAGCGTTTGAAAGAAAGCCTTTTTAACTAGGCCTTCTGACCTGACATCAAATGTAGTAGTTACTTTAGGTCATTTTCATACTTGACGAGTTTGTTTTATTGGCATTTTGTAATTATTTATTATATTTTTAGTATTAGTAGGTTAGGAACTAGAACTTAATAAAATGAGCATTTTTACTCATTTTTTGCCATTTTGATGAACCGTAAGGCCAACTCGGGCCTCGTGAGTGACTAATGAGCTAATTAAGTGTGTAGGATATCAATTCGGGTCCAAGAATACAAGGGATGATGATCGGGCCACGAGACAAGGAAGCCTGATAGCACAACAAAATTGTCAAGGCCGAAAATGCACTTGATGTCGTGACGAGGAACTTCCTCTCGTCACGATGACAAGACGATCATGGGAGGAACTTCATGGTGGTGACTTCATGACAAGGAGAATTTCCACGTCACGACGACGTGACGATGGCCAGCCAAATTGAAGTTGATTCCTTAGATGACACATTTAGGGATATTTCCATATTTAGACCCTAGCATTTATCAGAATATTTTATTTATTGGTATCTAAATGTATCTCGGGTTGAGTGGGCACCAAGTAGGTCATTACCTATATAAGAAACCTTAGGGTCATCGAAATGGAGCGCAGACTTAGATAGATATTTTTTTACTATTTAGTTTTCTTTGTGTTTTCTTTTCATGTTTGTGTATTCGAAAATTTTCTATTCTGATGTAAAGATAATTGCGAGTGGAGGTTGCTTCAGGAATGCACTTCAACATATTTATTCATGAGCACTCACCTATCTCTTCTCTTCTCTTCTTTTATTTATCTTTTGTTAATTTGGTCGATTAATCATTGTATGAATAATTGAATAGATTATTGTGTTTTATTTATATTTGCATGATTCAATTAATAAACTAATTTATTTGTTAAGTGATTATTTATCAAAATTTTTTTGTTTATTCAGGAGTACTTAGTATATTACGGAGTGACACCCCTAATAGAATATCAAAACAGGTGAGACTGGAAGGGTATCCTGTCATGTATAGCTTATACCAAGTGGTGAGACCAGAAGGGTATTCGTATGCCTAAGAAGAGACCAGAAGAGTGACTTAGGTGGTAATCCTCATTGAAGATAAGACCGTGAGGGTATTCTTAGCAAAGGGTGACAAATAGAAGTGCTTATGGGCCGGGCCAGGCTCAACTAAAAATTTAGGCCTATTCATTGGGCTCGGGCCGGGCTAGGCCCAAAATATGGGCCTAAAATTTTGCCCAAGCCCGACCCAAATAAAAATGCTAAAACCTAGGCCCGACCCGGCTCGCCCATATTAATTTTTATATTATTTTATGTAATTTTTAAGTATATATAATACATCAAAAATACTAAAAAAATTAAAATAAATATTTTCCAACAAATTGAAAATAAATTTTAAAAAATATGTAGACTTAAATAGCACTAAGATGGATGCAACTTAACAAGCAAATACCTCTAAAATAATAACAAAATTAACAAATTCCTTTAAAATAATAATAAAATTAATAATAAAATAAGTTTTATACAATATCCAAACAATAACAACAAAATAGTAGCAACATAATAGTAATATGGTAGCAAAATAGGGAGAAAACAACAAGAAAATAACATTCAAAAACAAAAGAAATAGCAGTTTTTTTGTCATTTAGTGAATTCGGGCGGGCCTGGGCCAAAAATACCTTACCCGAGGCCCAGCCTATTTTTTAAACGGGTTTTATTTTTTTGTCCAAGCCCATTTTTGGGCCTATATTTTTGCCCAAACCCTCCCACATTTCGGGCGGGCCTTCAGGCCGGGCTGGATAGCCTGACCCATGAGCTGGTCTAGTGATAAATAACTCAATCAAGGATAATTAATTATTTAATTAGATAATTACGGATTTAATCGATCATAGGCTAGAGGCTTACGTTGTCTACACTAGGAATAGAAAATTACATTAGGCTAGTTAGGTTAATTAATTTAATTAAAATATTAATTTGGATTCACACTACTAATTCGTGATGTGATTAGATTAGTAATTATTTTCTATAATTAAATTAATAACAATTTCTCCAATCTGCAATCCCTTGGGTATGATCCTCAAAACACTTATCAGTGTTTCGTTGTAAACTTTACTGTATTACAATATGACCCGTATGTTTGCGCTCACCGCCGATTTAATTTAATATATTTTTGGTGTGATAAATTTACTATAAACAATAACACATTTATAGGTGATCACCTTCCTTCTAGAGTAAGTACTTGTTCTTGTTCAAGCCTTTCTTCTCTCACAGATCTTCTAGATGTTGGGAAATATACCTATATTGTAGTAAATATGTAATTGTTTTCTACGTATTTGAACGATGATGTAACACCCTTAACCTATATCCATAGCCAGAATAGGATCACGAGGTATTACCGAACTATCACATCATAACATATATTTATCTTATACATTTAAACATTCAAACACATATATCATTCATATACAATCATATTGTCCAATATAAGGCTCTATGAGATCTTAAAACATGCTTAGAAGTAGTTCGGGACTAAATCGATAACATTTGTAAACTTAGGGAAACTTAGAAAATTTTATTTAATTTCAGGGTCACACGCCCGTGTGAACAGGCCGTGTGCCTCACACGGTCACCAGACACATCCGTGTCACAGGCCGTGTGAAAACAAGGCATACATACTGACTTGTACCACACGGCTGAAGACACGCTCGTGTGCCATGGCCATGGGAAAATTAGGGAGGTTACTGACTTGGGTCACACGGCCTACCACACACCCATGTGCCAGCTCGTGTGCCACACACGGCCAATAGACACGCCTGTGTGTCTAGGCTGTGTCAAAACTGTAGGGTATACTAACTTAATTTGAAAGGGTACCCCAAAGGACACACGGCCGTGTATCGTGACCGTGTGTCGTACACGACTAAGACATACGCCCGTGTCTCTGCCCATGTGGACAAAAATAAGCCATTTGCAAAGCCAATTTGGCACCCTTTTCTCATGCACACCTAGCCATCAAAATGGTATCATTTCAACACATATGTGGGTAGCCAAAACATGCTAATTCACTCACATATCGTGCCATTTATCATCAACCATTTCAATTACTCAATTCCTTATTCAAAACATACCAAATTACCAAGTCAAAATCATCACAACTTACATATCTCCTAAATGAATTTTCTCACCTTTCTATCAACCAAATCATGCTTCTCAAACATATCAATTCATCATCTACAATTCATACCAAAATATACCATTTCTCAAGTATTAATATATCAACTAATAACTAACCAAATGAGCAACCACTTAGTCATACCAACAACCATGACAAACATGCCAAAACACATGGTAATTTATAAACATCACATATATCACTTGCAAACATATAAATCAAGCCAACTCAAATGGTCGTACACATCACCATTTACAAGCCAAGTCTCATGGCTAATATCATGACTCAAAACATACCAAAATGATACTAGTTTATACATGCCATATACCATATATACAAAGCTTCAAAAGTACCAACGAGATGATCGATAGTGTGATGACGTTTCTCGACGATCCTCGAGTTTGAGCTAGCTTCGATAATCTATAAAACATGAAAAGAACATACAAAGTAAGCTTTAAAAGCTTAGTAAGTCATATACAAATAAATCTATCATATGAACCTTTGCATATCAATTCAAATATGCTAATCATAACTAATCACACACAAGTTCTCAAACCTTTCTCATTGAACACATATTCAATATCTTAATCAAATTCACCATTTACTTCACTTCTCAATACTTGTATGAATCTCATACGTACCTAAGTCACTTAGCTCATTCAGATAATCTTTCACAACTTGCCTTTTCCCATTGAACGTTTGAAATCACTAAGGATACTCGAAAATCACATAAACTCGTACAATGTCATATCCTAGATATGGTTTTAGATGTCATCACATATCGATGCCACTGTCCCAGACAAGGTCTTACATGAAATCGATTAACGATGCTAATGTTCCAAACATGGTCTTACACGTAATCTCAATACAATGCCAATATCTCAGACATAGTCTTACATGTAATCACATCTTGATAACCTAATATCATGACATTCGTATCCTATACTATTCCTAAGGTTCGTACGGGACTTTCAGATATTGCAACTTAGTCGATTCATGCTCATATTTGCTCGTTCAACATTCATATCAATTCAATGATAATAAAACATATAAAATTCAATTCAAAGACATTTATTTGCATAAGAAATAACCTCGTAGTTAGAATAGAGGAACCGGATTGACTATTCGATAACTTTGATTTCCCCCGATCTAAATTCGATTTCTTTCGTTCTTAATCTATATACATTCAAAATTAACTCTTTTATTCATCAACACATTCAATTTAGTCCACAAACCCATATTTGGGCATTTTTTCACTTTAGCCCCTAAAATTTCATATTATTACAATTTAGTCCCTATTTCATAAGTACACAAAATTCAACAATTTCAATTAGACCCAAGCTAGCCAAATTTTTATAGACTCTATAACAGCCCATATTTGTCAATATTTCACACATTTAACCACATATTTTACACTTTTTACAATTTAATCCCTAATTGACATTTTTGTCAAAAATCACTTAACAAAACTTGTATATCTATCATTAAACCTTCATAATCTATCATTAAACATCACAAAGCTCATAATTTCAACAACGGTACTTCATAATATTATCAAAAATTTTAGAAATTAGGGTACGGGCTAGCTAGTATTCAAAGCAACGATCACAAAAAACATAGAAATCATCAAAAATCGAGCCAAAAACACTTACCGATTAAGCTCCCAATTGACCGAACCCTAAAACACATCCATGGCTTTTATTTTCATCAATATTCAGCCAAGAAAGAAAGAAATGAAGCTTAATTTGGCTTTTTTTTTAAGTAATATAACTTAATTAACTAATTTACAATTTTAACCTTAATAATAAACATTTAATAAACATCAAATACATGCCCATTTATGTCCATTCCCACTATAAATGTTCTATTTACAGCATAAGGACTTCACATTTAATTAACCACTTAAACGATATAATTAACACACAAAATTTTCATACATATATAATTTCATGCCATAAACATCAAAAATAATATTAAAATAATATTACGACCTTAGATTTGTGGTCCCAAAACCACTGTTCTGATTTAGCTAAAATCGGGTTGTTACAGATGATAAATAACTAAAGTTAAGTTCACATTTCACTATTATGTCTTTTGTGTTTCTGTCTTTTATGTTTTGTATGCATAGCAAAATTGTGACAAGCAAATATTAGCTCCTTGATAGTCTAAGTTCAAACTGATGATAAGTGGCATTGTGAGAACATTTACATCGGGAGAAAGACAATTTACTTTAGTAGATAATCTAAACAACTTCATAATCCAGTAAAAGAATCAAAATAGTCATTTGATTCAAATAATTAGAAGGAATATTATGTTATCTACAATTCCAATTGAGGTGATGGCTAGTCTTGGCTATCGGAGCAGTTGACTCCATGAGTAGAGACATAGATGTATTAATTGGAAGAATGATACATTAGTCTGGACCCAAGTTGAATTAATTCGAATTTGTTTGTGAATTAATTCACTTATGATGTTCATAGTGTGATTTACCTAAATCTTGAGTTAGTCACTAACTATGCGTATGGAACACATGTGCTTTGATATAAGTGGAGGATTATACTCTGAAGATGATCGAGCTCATATGTAACAACCCGTTTTGAGTCAAATCGGAACAGTTGTTTTGTGTAACAGCCCGTTTTTGAGTCAAATCAGAATAGTGGTTTCGAGACCACAAATCCAAGGTCAACATATTTATTTTATTAATATTTTAATTTTTTTAGTATGAATATGTGATGGTGTGAAAGTTTCATAAAGTAATTTTATCGTTTGGTTAGTTAATTTGATAAAAAAGACTAAATCGCGTAAAGTGTAAAATTGGTGTTCTATTAGCTAAAGGTATCAAATAGCTATAGAAACTTAAAGTAAAGGTCCTTATATTGTAAATAACCCATTAATATGTTAATGGATGATAGTGGAGTGGTATTAGGTATAATTACAAATGTTTTTAAAGGTTAATTTTGGAAATTGGTTATTAAACATAAATTAAATAAAACCAAATTAAAAGCTTTCTTCATTAATTCTTCCCCAATCAAAAATGGAAGGTTAATATGGCCATGGAAGAAGCTTGTTTCGACCAACCCTAAATTTTCAATAGGTATGTGACTTTCGTCCTGTTTTTAATGATTTCTATATTTTTGAGATCGTTGCTGCTAGGTCTAGCTAGCCCAAGGACTATTTTGCAAACTTGTTAAAGATTTTGAATGATGCCATTGATGAATACATGTGTATTTTGAAGTTTCTTGATAGATTATGAATGATTGTTGATAGATATGCAAGTTTTGTTAAATGATTTTTAGTGAAAATGCAAAATAGGGATTAAATTGTGAAATGTGAAAAAATTGTAGCTAAAATATGAAATAAATGGAAAATATGGGCTGCTCGAGGCCTTATGGTAATTCAGCTAAGCATGGGTGTTGTAAAATTTTCATGAATTTGTGATTTTATGTATTGAGGACTAAATTATAAAAATGTGAAAGTTTAGGGGCAAATGTGTAAAATAGCCCTAATGTGTATTTTGGATTAAATTGAATAGAGAGATGATTAAATATGTTAATTTTGAATATATTTAGATCAAGAAAAGCAGAATTCAGATCTGGATCGAGGAAAAATGAAAGGTATCGACTAAACGACTTATTTCGTCTTTTTCACATCCGAGGTAAGTTCGTATGTATATAAGCACTGTAATAATTTTTCTTTTAGTTCTTTGATATTGCATAAATTTTATATAAGGGACTACACTTATGTTCGATGACAAATCATCTATTTGTGGCACTTAGTGTGAGATTCGACATACCTTTAGCTATATATGGCACTTAGTGTGCGATTCGACATAGCTTCGGCTATATATGGCACTTAGTGTGCGATTTGAGATAGCTTCGGCTATGTACGACACTTAGTGTGCGAGATATCGAGTATGGCACTTAGTGTGCGAGAAATTAATTATTCAACGGTATTCCATGTATGTATGAACTTGTTAAGGATTGGTACAGGTATGTACAAGTATATTATGAGCTTAAAATCGAAAAAGTTACAAAGTTTGTATATAAGCTTATGAATAAGCAGGTGAAAGGTTTTTTAGTTATCATAAAGTACATGATAATATGTTTGGATTGATGAATGTTGTATTTGTAATTAGTTAAGTTTATATCATATGAGCTTACTAAGATATGAAGCTTACTTCGTGTTATTTTTCTATGTTTTATAGTGAATCAAGGCTAGCTCGGAGCCGGGAGTCGCCAGGAACATCATCACACCATCAAACATCTAAGTTGGTACTTTTGAGTTATACAACTATTGTATATGGCATGTATAAGCTAGATGTAGTATTTTGGTTGTGATTATAGCCATGAGATTTGGCTTGTAAATGATGTTAATATTGATGTGTGTTTGGCTATTAGAAATGATTTATAAATGTATATGTTTTGGTTGGTATATATATAGCCATGAGTGATGGCTTATTTTGGTTTGTTTTGGCATGGTTGTAACCAAGACATTATGGAAGTTAAAATGGTTATGTTACTTATGATAAATGAACCATATTGTTTGATATTGTTTTGGCTTGCATTTGGCTAAGTAAATGGTAGTGATTTGAGAATTGGAATAGATGGAATTATAATGGTATGAATTATGCATTTGATTGATGATTTTGGCTGCCTAATTATATAGTGAAATGGTACCATTTTCCCTTGTGTAGGTACATTGAAGTTGGGATGGCAAATTGGCCTTACAAATGACCTATTTTTGTCCACACGGGTAAAGACACAGGCATGTGTCTCACCCTGCACGGCCATGTGTCCCTTAGTGTTGAAATTGAATTGGAGTCAGTATGCTCCAAACGGTCTCACACATAGGCGTGTGACTGGTCATGTGGTACAAGTCAGTATACCCCCTAATTGGCACATGGCCTAGCACACGAGCGTGTGACTTGGCTGTGTTGCATATGTGACACCCCTAACCCGTATCTGTCACTAAACTAGGGTTAAGAGGCATTACAAGACATATCAGAATAATTTTCAATCATTTCACAATCAAAAGTCATACATCTTCATATCCTAGTCAATTATCAACATTAAGTCCCTTTCTTAGGTCAACGAGACCTTAAACATGCATTAAGAAGAGGTCGAGACTAAACCGAACACATACAAAATTTTTTGAAATAAAATTTTTTTCTAAGTTACAGAGGTCACACGCTCATGTGAACATATCGTGTGCCTCACACGGCATTAGACACTCCCGTGACTCTAGGCCATGGCAAAAAAGCGCATACATACTGACTTGTCCACATGGCCACATGACATGCCCATGTGTTAGGCTGTGTGAAAATTAGGGAGGCTACACGGTCAGTCACACTCCTGTGTGTCTAGCCGATGCTCGAAACTGACTTGGCCACATGGCCTGGCACATGCCCGTGTGTGCAAAAGTGTGGTCTACCCAGGCTCATTTTGAAATGGCCCTCGAGCAACACGGCAGTGACACACGCTCGTGTCCCTGCCCGTGTGGACAAAAATAGGCCATTTACAAGGCCAACTTGCCACCCTAATTTTGGGTCCTCCCTGTAAGATCAATACCAAATCATTTCATACTAAATTCCAACCAATACATAACCAAAACATACACCATTCATGCCATATCATTAACAACCAATTTCATGTTTATATCCATACCAAATCATATCAAATCATAAGCCAAAGACATACCAAAACATATGTTTCATAACTTTAATTTACTTTATTCAATCAAATGCCATAATCTTACCAAATTGACCAATTCTTTTTGGCCATCCATGAACACATCATATTGGCAATAATGCATCACATAGTTTGTACTCAAAAGGCATTCATAAACACAAGCAAAACCAAGCCATATTACATAGCTAAATATTCATAACTCTAAAACATAACTTAATTTATCTAGACTATACATGCCATACATAAATATTTACATTTTCAAAAGGTACCAAAGATAAATTTGATAGTGTGGTGATGATCCTCAACAATCCCCGAGCCTCTAATAGCTTCAATATCTACAACACATTGCAAACACACACAAAATAAGCTTTCAAAAGCTTAGTAAGCTATATACAAATAAACTTATCACACAACACAATTCTAAACCAATTCATTCATGTAACTCATAGTAAAATATATGCACATATCCATAAGTCTCATGTAACGCCCAATTTTCAGGTTTTCTGTGTTTCTTAAAATTTGGGTGTGTTCTGGTTGGTTAAAATATATATTTTAGTAGGTTAGTGGGCCTTTAGAAGGCCCAAACTTAAGTTAAATCCGTGGTAGTCTTCGAAATTTTGATTTTAAGAACAAGGGATGCATTTGGCGTTTGGGCTTTTAAGAGTAAAGGGGTAAAAGATGACATAAAAAGGACTGTGGTGTAGTGGCAAGGTAGCGCCACTTAGGGGACAAGGAAGTGACGCCATAGAGGAAGCAAGGGGTCCAAGGTTCAAGTCTTGGCTCTTGCAATTTATTTTGGTTTGTCTTTTTAATAAATCTGGAAGCAAGTAGGTGCGCTTTAAAGTTTAATGTGTTGGACTTATGACACAAATGAGTTGATGGCCTAGTGGTGGTGGCATGATTTGGCATGTGAGAGGACTTTGGTTCGAAACCCTTGGCACGCAAAGGTTGATTATTTTGCTATGTTGGGACGACAAGAGTTGGTGTTGGTTTTAAACTCTGATGTTGGAGGGATCCCACATCGAGAAGCTAACATAAGAGTAGATGGAGAGCTGGCTTTAAATAGAGCAAACCATGAAGAGAGTTGGCATACCCTTCTGGGCTGATCCCTTTCGCTTGGTGGCGTGCTCATTTGGGTTGGGCGTCAGCTAAGAGTGTGGGAGCGCGGATTAACTGCAGTCTCCTAACAGGTGTGTATTTCTCATTACTCTAGTAGTAGGACGGCTATTTCGGGACGCGATGGGCTGAAATGGGCCATGTAGTCCCAATGGGTCCGTAGGCCCAAGTGGATAAGTTGTAGAATTACTAAAATACCCCTGTAGGGTAGGACTACCGATTTACCCTTGTAGGGTAAAATGACTATTTTGCCCCTCGTGCGTAAATGACTAACTTGTGTGATGATTGGGTTAGTTGACGTGGATTTATGGTAGTTATCGTTAATTCGTAAGTCTAATGTGTTAGTGATCAATCGTAGGATTATCGCATGGGAGATATCGTCATCAATCGTCATCAAGCAGGTGTGTAAACGACACCCTTCCTTAGACTGAATCGGTAAAAGCCGAAATAACAAAACGTTGGTATTTTGTGAACTCGCGAGCATGCGAGTGCTCGTGAGACAGTTGTTAATGAATATGGTGCATTTGGATGATTAGAGTGCAGAGTGTGTATTTTCGTGCACAATGGTATATTTGGGCTTAATGGGCCAATGAGCCAACAGGCCCACTTTGGTAAAAAGATGAGGTAAGTACTTCTGATTACTTGGTAAACGTTAGAATGAGCATGAAACCCTAGCAATAGGTAATAATTACTGAAATAACCTTATACATGAAAACTTACGATTTTACCCCTAGGGATATTTTATTTTATCTGAAAAGTATGATGTTCTGTTTCTGTATACGTATGCCATGACATATTATTCTGTTGTATGGGACATGGGTTTATATTGATGGAGGAAGTGTTCGCGACCTCATTGCAATCGTGGCCTCGCCACATATATATCTGTTCTGGTGACTTCGTCACAATATTTGGCAGCCTCGCTGCAATCTGGTGGCTTCGCCACATATATAAACATATATATCTCGTTCGGTGGCCTCGCCACAATATTCAGTATCTGTGACTTCGTCACAATATCCGCGACCTCATTGCAATTTTAAATGGTGTGTAGCGGTTGGGTGGGTCGAGTAGTCTCCCCACATGGTGTAAGGCTGGTACGAGGGTGTTATGGATGGCTTTGGGTTGGGATTTCTACATTCATGATATATTTGTTCTGTATCTGCTATGGGCCTATGAGTTTCATTCTGATTTCTATACAGGGCCAAGGCCCAGATAAGTCTGACTCTGAGGTTTGATCTGGTTTGGGCTATGGTTGGGTTATGTTACACACTGAGCTTACCAAAGTCACCCTTTATTTTCATCTCTGCAGGAAATCCTCAACCATAGTGGGCTTGGAGCTGTAAGGGATTCGGAGTAGCCACATCATCTGTAAAGTTGGTTTTTCTAAGTTAGTTTATTTTTTATTATTTTTATATTCTGATTTAATTTTGGGTTTTAAGTTGTAATAAGGCCGCTATATAAATTTCTCTTTCTGCTATGGTTTTTATTTTCTGATTATATTTATACTATGTCGAAACTGCTAGTGTTAGGCTGCGTAGGTTTTCAAAATTAATGAACGTTTTCAAGACTCAACAAGTACGAGAAATGGATAGCCTAAAGATTGATAAACCGGCTTTTTCATTCAATTGCCATTTTTACAAAGACCACTCTAATCACTTAAACCAACGAATGCATACTAAGTCGTAAGTTTAAGTGACACGTCAGATCTGGCCATAACGTCTGGCCCGGGTCTGGGGTGTTACATTTAGTGGTATCAGAGCCAAGTTGCAACAACTCGGCTGTGGAACGGGTCTAAAAACGGGAGTTTTAAAGAAACATTGAATAAAGGTTTTTGAAAATCATTTTTTTAGGAACTTGATTATAAATTATTTTCGAGAATGTTTCCAATATTTTCTCTTTACAAATAGATGATTTTCAGTTTTCTAAAATTAGTTTTTTAGAAGGTGGCACACCGAATCTCCGGCCCAAGTCTGTAAGTTTTCTGAGCCTTTCTGATTGTTTCTGAAATATCTGTATATGCTTGTACAAAACCTTATCATGGTACTTTAGTTAGGGTAACACCGGAACTATAGAAACTCGATAAGTAGATCGAGATCCGTAGCTAGGCTACCGTGAAAGAAAAAACAAACTCAAACTCTGAATTACTGTTATTCATAAGACATCTTTAATAAACAATGAAATATTAAACTGATTCATAAAATTCTTAACCAGATAATACAAAATGAGTACACGAGCATCTCGTGGAAGAGGCCGTGGACGTGGCCGAGGTAATGCTCAAGCTGAATCTTCGTCTTCAGGACATGTGCCGGCAGCAGATGCACCGGTACCACTGGCAACAGAGGTAGGTCTCATGATCGAGGTGTCGGGGACGATAGTCTGTCCCAGGTGATGCTTCGAGTTTTGGAAAGGGTTGTTGGAGCAAGTACGGGAAACGAAATACGGGGGTCTATTTCTGAGCAGCTCTGGGCCAATAGAGCAGAGATATTTAGGGGCGTATCTGGTGTAGATCCGAATGTGGCTGAGTATTGGTTAGAAGCCACAGAGCGAATTATGGATAATCTGGACTGCTTTGTGGAGCAGAAGCTGAAGGGAGCCATATCGTTACTCAGGGATGAGGCTTATCAGTGGTGGCTCACGGTCAGAGATGGAACTCCTGCTGACAGTGTGACTTGGGAGTTGTTTAAGACAGCCTTTAAAAGAAAGTATGTTGGGGCTAGTTACGTGGACGCTCACCGGAAAGGATTTTTGAACCTGGTGCAAGGGAGTAAGTCAGTGGCTGAATGTGATTCTGAGTTTCTGAGACTGAGCCGGTATACTTCTGGGATTTTCGCTACAGAGTATGAGCATAGCGTACGCTTCAAGGATGGTTTGAGAGATGAACTTAGGGTGCTGATTGCTCCGCAAAGGGAGCGTAACTTCCCTACTTTAGTGGAGAAAGCTAAGATAGCTGAGGAAGTTAAGCGTACAGAAAGACAGAATCGTGAGAAAGATCAGAACCGTTTTAGGAGAGATTCAGGACTTTCAGGTGGTATGAACAGGAATGTTAAGAGAGTAAGGGTAATGGAGCCGGTTCGAGCAGTACCGATGAATGCTGTTAGACCGTAGGGTTGTAGGAGTTGTGGGAAGATACATATGGGCAAGTGGCGGAAACGTTCTGGTGCTTGTTTTCGATGCAGATCTACGGAGCATAGGGTTAAGGACTGTCCCCAGGAACCAGATCAGGTTCAAGTTTTAGAGCAGAGGGTCGCTCAACCAGTGAGGGGTGGGCTATAGTTTCCGAGAGGACGTAGGCAAGGCAGAGGTGGTAATGGAAATGGTCAAGGAAGAGGAGCGCTTGGCAGGGGTGCTGGATTTGCTGAGGCTCATCAGCCGGCATTGGTGTATGCAGCTCGTTGTCGAGAGGATGGTATGCACCTGACATCATAACTGGTACTTTTCTGATTTCTAGTATGCCATACACTGCGTTGATAGATGTTGGATCTACCCATTCATACGTTGCATGTGCTATATCTGGGTCGCTGGGTGTGCGCTCTGAGGTGACCGTGAGTGGGGTATATGTACTAAGTCCTTTGGGTCACTCGGTTAGGGTAGATAAACTGTATAGAGATGTGCCTATAGAAACTCAAGGAAAAGTTTTCTCTGGAGATCTGATGGAGTTACCTTTCGGAGAATTCGATCTCATTTTGGGAATGGATTGGCTTGTTAAGCATAGGGCTACTTTGGATTGTGCTGCTAAGCGAATGATGTTAAATACCACAAAGGATAAGGAGGTTTTGGTGATTGGCGAGCATAGGGATTATCTGTCTAATATGGTGTCGGCATTGAGAGCCGAGAAGTGGATTCGAAAGGGATGTGAGGCTTATTTGGCATTTGTAAGCCAATCAGAAACTAAGGGTCTAACAGTGGATAAAGTTAGAACCATCAAGGATTTTCAAGATGTTTTTCTAGAGGAGCTTTTGGGTTTGCCTCCGAACCGAGAGGTTGAGTTTGGAATCGACTTGTTGCCTAGAATGGCACCGGTGTCCATTGCACCTTATAGGATGGCACTGAAGGAGTTGGTGGAGCTGAAAGCCCAAATTCAAGAGTTATTCGATAGAGGCTTCATTAGACCAAGTGTGTCTCCGTGGGGAGCACAAGTGTTGTTCGTTAAAAAGAAGGATGGGTCAATGCGGATGTGCATCGATTATCGGCAGTTGAACAAACTGATGATTAAGAAGAAGTACCCACTGCCGAGAATCGATGATTTATTCGATCAACTTAGAGGAGCTTCAGTATTTTCCAAGATTGACTTTCGATTTGGGTATCATCAGTTGAGGGTTAAGGAGGTGGATATTCACAAGACGGCATTCAGAACTCGGTATGGTCACTATGAGTTCTTGGTTATACCATTTGGGTTGACGAACGCACATGCGACATTTATGGATCTGATGAATCGAGTGTTCCAGCCATACTTGGACCGATTCGTAGTCGTCTTTATCGACGATATTCTGGTTTATTTTGAAACTGAGAAGAAGCATGATGAGAATCTTCGTATTATGCTGCAAGTGCTGAGGGAGAAGGAGCTTTATGCGAAATTCAGTAAGTGTGAGTTCTAGTTGAGAGAGGTAACTTTCTTGGGGCATGTTGTCTCTGCTGAAGGGATCAAGGTGGACCCTCGAAAGATTGAAGCGATTCTGAAATGGAAGCCACCGAGGTCAGTGTCGAAAATTCAAAGTTTTTTGGGATTACCTGGGTACTATAGAAAGTTTGTGGAAGGATTTTCTGTGATGGCAGCGCCTTTGACAAAGCTTATAAGGAAGGGGGTATCATTTGTTTGGACTGAGAAACAACAGGAATCTTTTGAGAAGCTGAAGAAAGTTCTGACCGAGGCACCTGTACTGATTCAGCCGGAGTCTGGAAAAGGTTTTACCATATGCAGTGATACATCACATGTAGGGTTGGGCTATGTGCTGATGCAAGAGGGTAAAGTGGTTGCTTATGCATCGTGACAGCTTAAACCACATGAAGTTAACTATCCTACTCATGATCTGGAGTTGACAGTGGTAATCTTTGCGCTTAAGATTTGGAGACATTACCTGTACGGAGAAAGGTGTATTATATACACAGATCATAAGAGTCTTAAGTACTTGCTGACTCAGAAGGAGCTAAACCTTAGGCAGCGGAGATGGATAGAGTTGCTTAAGGATTATGACTGCACGATTGAGTACCACCCAGGCAATGCTAATGTGGTGGCTGATGCCCTAAGTCATAGAACTGTATCTGATCTGAGAGCCATGTTTGCTCGTTTGAGTTTGTATGACGACGGTATTCTGTTAGCAGAACTGCAAGTTAGACCGACCTGGGTGGATGAGATTAAGGAAAAACAGTCAAGGAATGAGTCCCTGGTTTCTTGATTCCAGCAGGTTAAGAATGGGGATACTTCTGAGTTCGGACTAAACAATAAGGGAGTTCTGTGTTACCGAGGTAGAGTTTGTATTTCGAAGGACTCTGATTTGAGGCAAGCAATTCTGAAAGAAGCCTATCGAGGTCTGTGTGCTATGCATCCTGGAGGGAATAAAATGTATCGCGAATTAAAGGAGTTGTATTGGTGGCCTGGATTGAAGCGAGAGGTAACGGAATTTGTGGGAAAATGTCTGACTTGTCAGCAAGTGAAAGGTGAACATCAATTACCTTCTAGACTTTTGCAGCCAGTGAAGGTACCACTTTGGAAATGGGAGAGGGTAACCATGGATTTTGTGAGTGGGTTACCCTAGAATCCGTCAAAGAAGGACTCGATTTGGGTAATTGTGGATAGGTTGACCAAATCTACTCATTTTATACCTGTCCGCACTGATTATTCACTTCAGAAGTTAGTCAAATTGTATGTGGCAAAAATAGTGCGACTTCACGGAGTGCCAGTGTCGATTATCTCTGATCGAGATCCTAGATTCACATCTCAGTTTTGGCAAAAGTTGCATGAGGCGTTGGGTACGCCGTTGAACTTTAGTCTGACCTTTCATCCTCGGTCGATGGTCGATTGGAAAGGGTTATTCAGATTCTGGAAGACATGTTGAGGGGATGCGTTATCGACTTTCGAGGCAGTTGGGAGGATTACTTACCGTTGGCAGAGTTTGCATACAGCAGTTATCAGGAAAGTATTCGAATGGCTCCTTATGAGGCACTGTATTGGCAAAGATGTCATACACCTATTTGTTGAACCGAGTTGGGTGAACGACAGGTTCTTGGACCTGAATTGGTGGCAGATACTGAGGATAAGGTCAAGTTGATTAGAGACTGATTGAAGGAAGCATCTGATAGATAGAAGTCATATGCAGATTTGAAGCGCAAGGGAATTAAGTACTCTGTGGGTGATATGGTCTTCTTGAAGGTTTCACCTTGGAAGAAAATATTAAGGTTTGGGAGGAAAGGCAAGTTAAGTCCACGGTTCATTGGGCCTTATCGGATTCT
The DNA here is from genome assembly GCA_025698465.1 of Gossypium longicalyx. Lineage (NCBI taxonomy): Eukaryota > Viridiplantae > Streptophyta > Magnoliopsida > Malvales > Malvaceae > Gossypium > Gossypium longicalyx. Next base: position 26,043,804 of record CM047005.1, on the reverse strand, counting down.
TAAGCGAGTGGGTCCAGTGGCTTATCAATTGGAGCTACCTCCAGAGTTGGATAGGATTCATAACCAAAACATACACCATTCATGCCATATCATTAACAACAAATTTTATGTTTATATCCATACCAAATCATATCAAATCATAAGCCAAAGACATACCAAAACATATGCTTCATAACTTTAATTTACTTCATTCAATCACATGCCATAATCTTACCAAATTGACCAATTCTCTTTGGCCATCCATGAACACATCATATTGGCAATATTGCATCACATAGTTTGTAGTCAAAAGGCATTCATAAACACAACCAAAACCAAGCCATATTACATAGCTAAATATTCATAACTCAAAAACATAACTTAATTTATCTAGACTATACATGCCATACTTAAATATTTACACTTTCAAAAGGCACCAAAGATAAATCTGATAGTGTGGTGATGATCCTCAACAATCCACGAGCCTCCAGTAGCTTCGATATCTAATACATAATGCAAACACACACAAAGTAAGCTTTCAAAAGCTTAGTAAGCCATATACAAATAAACTTATCCCATAACACAATTCTAAACCAATTCATTCATATAACTCATAGCAAGATATATTCACATATCCACAAGTCTCATATAGTTCATTTGACCAAAATTCACTTATATATATCATATGTCCACAATTGAACAAAAACTTACCTTCCATTCTCAATTATATTATACATTTCAAACGTACCTGAATCGGATACACATTCACATAGTCATTTGTTTCTCGATGTGCCTGTTAAGTCGTTCAGAATCATTAAGGATACTCAAATAGCTCGAAAAACTCGTACAATGCCTACGTCCTAGACGTGATCTTACATGTAATCAAATATTGATGCAACTGTCCCAGACAGGGTCTTACACGAAATCAAATACGATGCCAATGTCCCAAACATGATCTTGCACATAAATCTAAAATCGATGCCAACGTCCCAGATGTGGTCTTACACAAAATCACATATCAGAATCCTATGTCGTGACTTATGTATCCTAACTATTCCAATGGTTCGTACGGGGCTTTCAGACGTGTCGCATTATCAGAACTTTCTCAATTTCACATATTCAGCTTCTATAGTCATTCATCACAATTCAATATCTTATAATATTAAAAATTCAATTCAAACACATTTATTTGTATATCAGCTTACCTTGTACAAATTTGAAGAGACAGAATCGACTACTCGACGACTTTCGACTTTCCTCGATCTAATTCTGTTTTCTTTGGTTCTTGATCTTTATAAATTCAAATTTAACTCTTTTATTCAGCAAATAATTCAATTCAATCCATATACACATATTTAGGATATTTTACAAATTAGCCCTCACATTTTCACATTTTAACACGTTAGTCCCTAATTAACAAAATTACAAAATACACAAAATTTCCTTATACACATGTTAGGCTGAATATTCATGCAATTCATATAAGCCTATATATTTTATTTATTTCATATTTTAGTCCCTCAAAATATCATTTTCACAATTTAGCCCAATTTACTCAAATTCATCAAAAATCCCAATACAAAACATATGTATCTATCATTAAGCTTCCATATTTCATCAACTAACGTTACAAAACTCACAAAATCAATAATGGCGTAACTCAAAATCATCATCAAATTCTGAAATTGAGGCATGGGCTTAATAGAACACAAAGCAACGATCACAAAAAAATAAAAATAATCATAAACCGAGCAAAACACATACCTTAATTACGAATTCTCTTAGCCGAACCCTAAACAAGCTTTTATCCTTTATTTTCTTTTGATTTTTAGCAAAACAAGGTGATAATGGTCTTATTTTCATGTTCGTTTTATTAATATTAACTTTAATAATTAAATACCAATTTTGCCCTTAATTAAACCATATAAAAATCACCTAATGGATGGTCATTAATGTCCATTAACCTTATCAATGGTCTATTTAAAGAGACACATCAATTTGGCACTTAATCAAATTGCACACAACTTTTGCATTTTTTGCGATTAGGTCATTTTTACAAATTAAGTACACAAACGGTAAAATTAAATCACGAAATTTTCACAGATATCAATTCACATATTATAAGCACAGAAAATAATATTAAAATATTTTTTTGACTGAGATTTGTGATCTCGAACCCACTATTTTGACTAGGGTCTAAATCGGGCTATTACAGCATAAATCAGTATACCTTCTAGTTTTCACACGGCCTGGCACACGGGCGTGTCCTCGGCCGTGTGATACAAGTTAGTATGTATGCCCTGTTTCCACATGGCTTGAGACAGGGGCGTGTTTGGTGCCGTGTGAGGCACACGGCTTTTTCACACGGGCGTGTGACCCCTATATGGTAGAAATTTTTCTAAGTTTCCAAAAATTTTCATATGTTATCGGTTTAATCCCGAACCACTTCTAAAGCATGTTTAAAGCCTCGTAGGCCCTTATAAGGGACCAATTGATTGAGAATGAATGATGATTATATGAATTGATTGAATGTATGAGAAAAGTATTGTTAATGCTCCGTAACCCTATTTTGGCATTGAATACGGGTGAGGGGTGTTACATTTATTATTATCAGAGCTACAGTTTAGTCAATTCTAGGACTAACATAGCGTATGTGAGTCTAGCAGTATATGCCATATATATAAACTAAGATAGTGTGATGACTCTTGATGTTTTAAACTGTGTTTTCATATAGTAATGGATCCCAATAGAACTATAGCCGATGAGGTTAAGAGTAATGTGCCTACTCCCGTGCAAGGGACAGTGCCATCTGATTATGGACCCGTGCTGAGTAGCCAGAGAGGAGATGCTAAACAAGCCTTCTTCCAAATGATGAACGAATGGTTCACTCAATATATTCGAATAAATCCAACTGCTCAACAACCTCTACCCCCTCCTAATCCTCAATCAATTCTAGTAAATCCTCAAGGACTTAAGCTTTTAAGATTGAATAAGCCTCTAGTTGACAAGATCCGCAAACATGGGGCTGAAGAGTTCAGAGCTAATGTTGATGATGATCCTGAGAGAGCTGAGTTTTGGCTTGAAAATATTATCTGAGTGTTTGATGAACTTTTGTGCACGCCAGTTGAATGTTTAAAGTGTACCATTTCACTGTTGAGAGATACATCATATCAAAGGTGGAATACCTTAGTGTCTGTAGCACCGAGAGAGCGAGTGAATTGGGAATTCTTTCAGGTAGAGTTTCAAAAAAAAATATATAAGTCAGCGGTTCCTTGATAAAAAGCATAAAGAGTTTCTAAAGTTGAAACAGGGCTGAATGACCGTGACAGAGTATGAAAGAGAAATTGTACGGTTGAATAAGTATGCTCGGGAATATGTTTCCACTGAAGAAATCATGTGCAAGAGATTTGTAGATGGGTTGAATGAAGACATTTAAGTTCTCATTGGAATTTTAAAACTGAAGGAATTTGTTGTTTTAGTAGACAGAGCTTACAAAGTCCAGGAAATTAACAAAGAAAAGAGAAAGGCTGATTCAGAGGCAAGAGATTCGAGGAAGATATCGATGAGTAAACCTTATCATTCCTCGTCGAAGAAACCTAGAGATTATTTTAATCGACAGATCACTTCAATGGGATATTCCAATAGAGATCGCGAAAAGCAATACATCAGTCCTAAAGCTCAAGCTACATTGGTATCGAGTGTGGGTAACGTGAAAGATGTTAAACCTGAATGTCAATAGTGTGGAAGACGACATTTTGGAGATTGTTGGATGAAAAATAATAATAGAGCTTGTTACAGTTGTGATTAGCGAGATCATTTTATTCGAGATTATCCTGAATTAAATGAAAAAGATAAATCTCAGCATACAAGATCAAGCAATACGACAACGAGAGTGAGACCATCAAGAAATAGGGGAAATGTATCCAGTGGTAGAGGTGTGATGAGAGATTCTACTATGCGATCTGAGGCACGAGCACTTGTCCGAGCTTATGCTATTCATGCACAGGAGGAGGCATCATCGCCAGATGTTATTATCGGTATTTTTTCTCTTTTCGATACTGATACAGTTACTTTGATAGAATTTGGATCAATTCATTCTTATATATGTATGAATTTAGTATCTAGTAAGACTTTGCTTGTAGAGTCTACTAAATTTGTAATTAGAGTATCAAACTCCTTAGGTAAATGTGTTTTGGTTAACAAAGTCTGTAAGAATTGTCCGTTAATGAATCGAGATTTCTATTTTCCAGCTAATCTGATATTGTTGCCATTCAATGAATTTGATGTGATTTTGGGTATGGATTGGCTAACGATGCATGATGCTATAATGTATTGTAGACGAAAGACAATTGAATTGAAATGTCAGAATAGTGAAATTCTTCAGATTGAGTCTGATGATTCGAGTGAGTTACCTACTGTGATATCGTTTGTGTTAGCTCAGAGATTTGTGAGAAAGGGGTGTAAAGCTTATCTTGCTTATGTACTTGATACGAAAGTGACAGAAATAAAGATTGAAATAGTACCAGTTGTGCGCGAGTATCCAGATGTATTTCCTAAAGAGTTACCGGGTTTACCACCTTTCAAAGAGGTTGAGTTTGGTATTGAATTAGTACCAGCAACAATGCCGATATTGATAGCTCTGTACAGAGTGGCTCCGATAGAGTTAAATGAATTGAAAGCTTAGTTGCAAGAGTTGACAGATAGAGGTTTTGCTAGACCGAGTTTCTCTCTCTAGGGTGCACTAGTGTTATTTGTAAAAAAAAAGGGAGAGATGGCACAATGAGAATCTGTATAGACTATCGATAGCTCAACAATGTGATGGTCAAGAATAAATACCCTTTGCCACAAATAAATGATTTGTTTAATCAGTTAAAAGGAGCAACAGTGTTTTCAAAAATTAATTTGAGATCGGGTTATTACCAGTTGCGAGATAAAGACTTAGATGTGCCTAAGACTACGTTTAGAGTAAGGTACAAATATTATGAATTTCTTGTTATGCCTTTTGGATTAACTAATGCTCCTTCAGTTTTCATAGACTTGATGAACCGGATATTCAGACCGTATTTAGACAGATTTGTTGTTGTATTCATTGATGACATTCTAATCTATTTTCTTGATAAATCTAAGCATGCTGAGCATTTGAGAATTGTGTTATAAACTTTGAGAGATAAACAGTTGTTTGCAGATTTCAGCAAATGTGAGTTTTGGCTACGAGAGGTTGGTTTTCTGGAACATATAGTTTCAGCTACGGGTATTCGAGTTGACCCGAGCAAAATTTCTATGATTATAAATTGCAAGCCTCTAAGAAATGTATCCGAAGTCTGTAGTTTTTTGAGACTAGCAGGTTATTATAGACAATTTGTGAAAGGTTTCTCGATGATTGCGACTCTAAAGACACGATTACTTCAAAAAGATGTTAAATTTGAGTGGTCTAAAAAGTGTCAGCAGAGCTTCGAGCAGTTGAAAGCATTATTGACAGAAGCACCAGTGTTAGTTCAGCCTGAGTCGAGTAAAGAATTCATAGTTTTCAGTGATGCATCATTAAATGGCCTGGGTTGTATTTTAATGTAGGAAAGCAAAGTTGTAGCTTATGCCTCGAGACAACTGAAGCCGCACGAAAATAATTATCCAACGCACAATGTATAGTTAGCCGCGATAATATTCGCATTGAAAATTTGGCGTCATTACTTGTTTGGTGAGAAATGTCATATTTATACCGACCACAAAAGCTTGAAATATATGATGACTCAGAAATATTTGAATTTGTGTCAGTGGAGATGGTTAGAATTGCTAAAAGACTATGAATTAGTGATTGACTATCATTTAAGGAAAGCAAACGTAGTTGCTGATGCTTTGAGTCGAAAGCCCTTATTTGCTTTACGTGTTTTGAACACACAATTAGCTTTGTTTGACGACGATTTGATAGTAGCCGAGTTGAAAGTGAGACCATTATTTCTATAGCAGATTTGTGAGGCTCAAAAATTTGATAATGAATTGCAAGCAAAACGAGCTCAGTGTGAGTCGACTTCTGATTTAGAGTTTCGAATAGGGCCTGATGACTGTTTGATGTTTCGTGATAGAATATGTGTACTAAGAAATTTTGAGCTCATTCAGAAGATTCTAAACGAAGCACGCAATAGTTGTTTATCAGTTCATCTGGGAAGCATGAAAATGTATAATGATTTGAAACAACTTTATTAGTGGCATGACATATGTAACACCCTGAATTTGGGCCTTGAGTATGGGTCCGTAAGGAGGTTGTATATAAGTATTTAATTGTGCAAGGAAATGACACAATTAAATGTCTACTTTGGTGGTTAATGGCCCTGAGAAGTGTTGGAGAAATCTTGGGTTCAAACCTGGGCTTTAGCAAAAATTTTGGTATTAAGTGAATAAAACCCTAGATGCTTGGATGATGGCCTTTTAAATTATTGTGTTAAATAAATGACACAATGAAACATGTGGTCTAGTGGTTGTGGCGTCATTAAGGTTGCAAGGGAGCCTGGGTTCAAGTCTTGGCTCTTACAATTCATTTTGGTTTTTCTCTTAAGTGAATCTGGATGCTGGCACATATGTCTTAAAGTTAATTATGGACGTTTTTATCACAGAAAGAGCCTGTGGTGGAGTGGCAAGGTGGCGTGTTGTGCAACTATGAGGTTTGAGGTTCAAGTCTTGGGATGCGTAGTGGAATATTTATTTTGCTATTTGAGCTGTGTAGGAAGTGGAGTTGGACTAGAACTCTGTGGTTGAAGTGGTCATAAGAATGAGGAATTTTTCCTAATGGTTAAAAGCAATCCCACATCGGGAAGCTAACATGTGGCAAGGTTGGTGATCGTGGACTTCAGCGCGTTCTCATAAACAGGTGCGTATTCATGCCCTTCTTTGTTAGAAGTCGGCAAAAGTCGAAAAGCTGAAACTTCAGCATTTGAGGCTTCACGAGCGTGCGATCGCTCGTGTGGTAACCGAGCCCACAAACCATGGGCGATAGACTGTAGAGGCCGCCACGAGCGTTCTCGTGTACTGGGCCTTGATGAGCCAAATAGACCCAATGGGCCCATGAGCCCGCTTGAGTAAATCTAACTGTTAAGTGGGAAGTAGTTGGGCTTGTCATGTCTTGTCCATGGCATAGTCCGTTAAGGGCTTTGTTGGGTCGAAATAGGCCGTGTGGGCCCAATAAGCTCGTGGGCCCTGCACAGATTAAATCCACGTTAAGTGATAAATGTTGGACTGGGCCTTGTAGGTCACATAGCTGTAACTAAATTTGGGCTAAATGGGCCACAAGAACGTTTGGGCCCACTTGGGCTGAGTAATGGGCCTTAGGCCCATTTGTACCATTAGGTTTGTTTAGGTTACTTAAGGCACTCGAGGCGACGGTGGACCTTCTGTTGGGTCGTTATTACCCCCGATTTGTAAAATTATCAAAATACCCTTGATTTGTAAAATTATCGAAATACCCTCGATTTGTAAAATTACCGAAATACTCTCGATTCGTAAAATTACCGAAATACCCTTAATTTGTAAAATTACTGAAATACCCCGATTTGTAAAATTACCGAAATACCCCCGATTTATAAAATTATCGAAATACCCCCGATTTGTAAAATTATCGAAATACCCCTACTTTGTAAAATTACCAAAATACCCCCAATTTGCAAATTTATCGGATTACCCTTGTAGTGTAAAATTACTGAAATACCCCTGTAAGGTAAAATGAATGTTTTTCCCTTGTGGGTAAATGACTGACTTGGGCTATGAATTTGATTGATTGACTGTGATTGTATGATTATGTTTTAACTGACTCGACTGTGGTTGTAAAATTGGTATGCTTTTAATACACGTGTGGTGATTGAGCATGACATACACGACATATTGCATGGGGTTGGAATTATGGAACGGAGGAACTATATGAGGATCGCATGGTTGCTTGACGACTGTGGATCCACCGATGGCTTTAAGCCCAATATATGATTATTGATGACTTTGTGTCGATCATATTTACCCGAGGCTGTGTGCCGACTATATTACCATCGCTGATGGCTATGTGCCTATCATGATACAGCTATCGATGGCTTAAAGCCAATTATTCTGATTATGGCTCTGTGCCAACCTGATAATGGTTGTGTGCCAAACATATTTACCTGTGGCTATGTGCCTAACATGAAACAGCTACCGATGGCTTAAAGCCAATTATTCTGATTGTGGCTTTGTGCCAACCTAAAAATGGCTTTGTGCTATCTTAACTATGGCTTTGTGCCAAACGTATTTACCAATGGCTATGTGCTTAACATATTTATGGATGACTCTGTGTGGATCATATTTACCCAAGGCTATGTGCCGATTATATTACCGTCGCTGATGGCTATGTGCCAAACTTATTACAGTTACTGTTGGCTTTGTGCCAATTATAATACCACTACTGAAGGCTTAAAGTCATATATATGAGTAGCAGCTTGCTACAACGTTAGGTAGTACCGCAACCGGGCTACCATTGATGTGTATCGGATGGGTGGGTCGATATTTATATCCTCACATAATGTGTACCGGGGGATAGAGTTGATGTGTCTCGATTGGATTATTGGGAAGGGTAGCATACATTTTTGTATTTTGCATATGGTTTGATTCTGACAAGGGCTGAGACCCAAGTGATGCTGATTTGGGCTTAGGCCCGCCTGATTCTATAAAAGGGCACAAGCCCAGTTTGATTCTATTTTTGTCTGTCTTACTGACCGTTACCTATTTTAGTTTAGGAGGGGATTACACACTGAGTTTTCATAAACTCACCCCGTTTATTAACTGTGCAGGTAATCCCCAGTGTTAAGTGGATCGATGTCGTAGAGGGACTCGGAGACGACCACACAACTGCACATGTTTTTCTATTTCGTTTATTTGGTTAAGCACTTTGGTTTTGAATTGGGTTGTAATAAGGCCCCTTTATTTCCTTAACTTTTTATTTGGAAAGTTTATTTAGTATGTCTAAATTTGTTAGAAGTAGGACAAAGTTTTCCAAAACAATAACTGTTTCCACACATTACGTTTCCGCAACATTTTCAAAATGATTTCGCAACTTAACTTTTAAACATCATGTTTTCATAAATCAGTTACTTTTAGAATTAGCTTCCACAAACTAAGAAAAGAATTTTGGAAATAAAATTAAGAAGTTTTCAATGTGCTACGTTTTAACTAAGAAGGGTTTCTAATGAAAACATGGTTTTCGAAAAACACTTCAATGTGACACGTCAGATTCGGGTCTAACTTCTGGGGCCGAGTTTGGGGTGTTATTGCATAAAACGAGATATCTCAGAATTTGTTTTGAAATGTTTGATTTGTCAGCAAGTCAAAGCTGAGCATTAAGTGCCATCAGGTTTATTACAACCTATTATGATTCCTAAGTGGAAATGGGATAGAATAACAATGGATTTCGTATCGAGTTTGCCCTTATCTCCGAAAAAGAAAGATGCGATCTGGGTTGTTGTTTATAGATTGACAAAATTAGCTCATTTCATTCCGATATGTATAGATTTCTCCGTTGATAAATTAGTTGAGTTGTATATTTCTGAAATTGTAAGATTACATGGTGTTCCCCTATCTATTGTTTTGAATAGAGATCCAAGATTTACTTTGCGAGTTTGGAAGAATTTGCAAGAAGCTTTGGGTTCAAAGCTGCATTTTAGCACTATATTTCACCCGCAAATGGATGGTTAATCTGAACGAGTTATTCAGATACTTGAGGATATGTTGCGTTGTTGCATTCTTGAGTTTGAAGGTAGCTGGGAGAAAGATCTACCACTGATTGAATTTGCTTACAATAATAGCTTCTAATCGAGTATAAAAATGGCACCGTACGAAACTCTATACGGTCGTAAATGTCAAACATCGTTGTACTGGAGTGAGCTTAGCAAAAATAAGATTCACGGGGTTGATCTAATCAGAGAGACTAAAGAAAAAGTGAAAGTAATTCGCGATAGTTTTAAAGCAGCTTCAGATCGATAGAAATCGTACGTAGACTTGAAACGAAAAGATATTGAGTTCCAGATCAGGGATAAAGTGTTTTTGAAAGTGTCGTCATGGAAAAAGATATTGCGGTTTGGTCAAAAAAGGAAATTGAGTCCGTGATTCATCAGATCGTATGAGATTACAGAACGAGTTGGGCTAGTGGCATATCGGCTGTCCTTACTGTCTGAGTTAGAAAAGATACATAATTTGTTTCATGTTTCTATGCTACGTTGATATAGATCCAATCCGTCACATGTGATTTCTCTGGTAGATGTTGAGATACAGACTAATTTGACGTATAGCGAAGAATCGATTAGGATTCTAGCTCTTGAAATCAAAGAATTGAGAAATAAATGCATAGCCCTAGTGAAGGTTCTTTGGCAAAAACACGAGATTGAGGAAGATACGTGGGAACCCGAGGAAGCTATGAGAAAACAGTACCCTAACCTTTTAACTGGTAAGATTTTCGAGGACAAAAATCCCTAAGAGGGAGAGTTGTAACAACCAGTTTTTGAGTCAAATCGGAACAGTGATTTTGGGACCACAAATTCGAGGACAAAATATTTATTTTATTAATTTTTTAATGTTTTCAATATGTGTAAAACCCCTAACCCGTATCCGTCACCGGAATAGGGTTAAGAAGCATTACCAAACATAATAGCACATTTAAAGATCATGCAAAACATAGATCAAATTTATATATATAACATATTGCTAATTTAATAATAAACATAAATCATACTACATAAATTATTCATATCTTAAAGTTCAATCAAATTCATGTCGAACATACATCATGTTCTCAAGTCAATAATCATATCTCAATGTCTTATAATAAACATTTTATAAATATATAACTCAACCTATATATTCATCACTATAATGTATTTAATTACCCAAATAAAATAAATCAAACATTTTCCCATTTCATAAATAGAAATTTCATTTTAATACTCTTATAGATGCAATCATTGAAGCTAATCAAACATTACATATACAACTTAATGTCCAATCATAAATATATGACATTAAGCAAAATTACTATATGACCTTACCTACCTTTGATGTTACTATAATATATATGCATTTTAACCTAATCCATTATTTAAGTCATGACTATACCAATTCATATATTATGCATGTGGCTTGATTTTAAAAATTCACACGGCATATAAGGCATGTGTATATAATACACATAAACAAGCATATTCATTTAACCGCATACAATTATGATTATAATCAATTTTTACCACTAGTACCAAAGAAAATCATACTAATGTACCTATCAATTATATACCAAGTTATTTAACCACAATTATGACACCTTTTCGACTCAATATATAACCTAACATTTTGATCTTTTATTACCGAATCTCTTACAAAACATATTAACCAAAACAATCACATAACATACACATTATTTGTCTTCATCAACCGTACTTAATTAACTAATCATTCAAGCATAATATATGCACATACATTCCCATTACAAATCAAATCAAAATGACTAATACACATTCGAATATATATCATTAATATTTTACTCCATTACTAAGCCAGATTAATAAAACATTTACAAAGACAAAACATACCATTCATCCAACTTACCAGAAGTGAGCTAAACATAGGCTATTTGTGATATCTTAACAAAGCACAGCAACCAAGTTCTCAACTATTTTTATCTATGTATGAACCATAACCGAATAAATCAATCTCATATCCAAAATTACCAGTTAATTTTTAGTGCATTAACACATATAAATTTGACTAAGTTTCATATATTCACATCATATATTAGACAACCAATTAATCCTAAAACATGCACCTACATTACCATTCATTACATCTTCTATTCAACCAATATATATATTTATTAACCTATATTATAACATCCACACAACATGATAATCATACATTTATATTTATTTTACATAACAAGCAATATATTAAGATCAAATATTCATTTTTACTCATTACAAATCTATGCACATATAATCATATGAAATTGAGTCATATTTGAACAATCATATTAAATCATATCATACATATATAGCATAAACATTTCACCTATTTAATCATATCAACTCACATGAATATATCATCAACAATATGCCAAACATACCATATATATTGCATGCATGATGCTTTCAAAATAGACTTAAACCTTAACCATAATTACACAACCATTAGCAAACATATCAAACACCTCACACATATATACATACCAATACCAAAATTTTCTTAAACTTAAACATTATACTTACCAATTTTCGCATGGCTTTATTTACATACACATTCAAAACCAAATATATCAAAATTAGCCTATACATGCCACATAACCAAATCTTAAAACATTATTTACCAAAATGATAATCGGATAGTGTGATAACGTCTCCATTGACTTCTAACCCAAGCAGATCTTCGAAAATCTATAAACATATGAAAAACACACAGAATAAGCTTCGAGAGCTTAGTAAGCCATAAGCAAGTAAATAACTCAGTATTAATGTTAACTTAATTTAATCAAACTAATTTATACTATCATAATCACATTTATTTTCAAGCTCACAATTTCATATATAACATATACTTCTATGTACAAATTTTACCTTGGACGAATATACATGTATCTATTATCAAAATAACATACACTTTCAAAGCCATATTATCAATGTACATATAACCGAATATTTAAACTCTTATATGCATATCTTCATAAATCAAACCTTAATATCACATATTTATACATAATATATATAGCCAAATATACTTCACAATTTCCCAAATATGAAAACACATACATTTCATTTACAAAATCACATATACTTATCATTTTGGCAATTATAGATTTTCTTATACATATATACTCTCATTTATGTCATGAATACATAAGTAGACCGAATGTATACTTTTACCTATGCATACATATAATTCACATTAACATGTAATACTTATATCATCAATTCGAACATTCAACTTACCTTAATTTCATAACTTAATATGAATACATACCTGAGCTTTTTAACTCGATTTTTCATTCGTCTTAACTTAATATTGCCCGTTGAACCATTCAGAATTGAATAGGATACTCAGATAATCACACATATTGTACAATGCCAACGTCTCAGACGTGGTCTTACATGTAATCACATATCGATGCCATTGTCCTAGATAGGGTCTTACTCATAAACACATATTAGAATCACATATCGATGCTAACGTATTAAACGTGGTCTTACTCGCACACATATATTGATTCCATGGTCTTACTCGCACACATATCGGAATCCTATGTCATCACATATGTATCCTAGCTATTCCTAAGGTTCGTACGGGGCTTTCGGATGTCGTAACTCGGTCAAATCGAACTCGTACACATAGATTCCAAGCTTATACAGATTCGAATTTCATGTATATATATTATCACATTATACATTTCAGCATATATTAATCGTATTTAATCAAATAAATAACATCTATTTGCTTATAAACTTACCTTGTTCTAACACGAACGAACCGAAATGACTATTCGACAATTTTCGACTTTCCCCGATCCAAATCCAATTTCCACATTTCTTGATCTAATTCAATAAAAATTCAACTTATTTAATAATATATTCAATCAAATTTATCCAAAAACACATAAATGAGCTAATTACACTTTTACCCCTAACATTTCATATTTTTTCCAATTTAGTCCCTATTTCACAAAAAACAAAACATGCAAAATTTGAGTAAATCATGCTTAGGCTGAATATTACCCATGTTCATACAAGTCCATATATTTTATTTTTTTACATTTTAGTCCCTCAAATTATCATTTTTGCAATTAAGCCTTAATTACTCAAATCATCAAAAATTCCAATACAAAACATGTTAATCTAAAACATATATTTCATATTTCATCAACTAACATCACAAAACTCAAATATTCATCAATGGCATAACTCAAAATATTCATCAAAATTAAAAATTCAAGCATGGGCTTAGTAGATAACATATCAATGATCTCAAAAATGTAAAAATTATCAAAAGCTGAGCTAGAACTCACCTTGAATCAAGCTTAGACAATAGCCGAACCTTAGAAACCTTTTTTTTTTCTTTCTTATTTTGATGTTCAACCATGAAAAGAAAATATAAGCACTTGGTTTTATTTTATGTTTATTATAACATATAATATTATTTGTTTTACTAAATTAACCTTTATAAAATAATAATAAAACTATGTAATACATGTCCAAAACCGTCCATGCTATAACCATTTGGTCAAATTTCATTTTAAAAGCTCCCTATTAAAAGAGCAACAACAATTTAGCCCTATTACAAATAACCATCAAATTTTCATTTTATGCGATTAAGCCCTTTTATTAAATCGGGCACTCAAACGACAAAATTAAATCATGAAAATTTCACAGATATAAATTCACACATAAAAAAACACAGAAAATAATATTAAAATATTTTTTTGACTCGAATTCGTTGTCTCGAAACCACCATTCCGAATAGGGTCTAAATCGAGTTGTTACAATATGAATATGTGATGGCGTGAAAGTTTCATGAAGTGATTTTATTGTTTGGTTAGTTAATTTGATAAAAAGGACTAAATCGCATAAAGTGTAAAATTGGTGTTCTACTAGCTAAAGGTATCAAATAGCTATAGAACCTTACATTAAAGGTCCTTATGTTGTAAATAACCCACTAATATGTTAATGGATGATAGTGGAGTGGTATTAGATGTAATTTCAAATGTTTTTAGAGGTTAATTTTGGAAATTGGTTATTAAACATAAATTAAATAAAACCAAATTAAAAGCTTTCTTCATTAATTCTTCTTCAACCGAAAATGGAAGGTTAATATGGCCACAGAAGAAGCCTGTTTCGACCAACCCAAAATTGTCAAAAGGTATGTGATTTTCGTCCCGTTTTTAATGATTTCTATGTTTTTGAGATTGTTGCTGCTAGGTCTAGCTAGCCCATGGACTATTTTGCAAAATTGTTAAAGATTTTGAATGATTCCATTGATGAATACATGTGTATTTTGAAGTTTCTTGATAGATTATGAATGATTGTTGATAAATATGCAAGTTTTGTTAAGTGATTTTTAGTTAAAATGCAAAATAGGGATTAAATTGTAAAATGTGAAAAATTTGTGGTTAAAATATAAAATAAATGGAAAAATGGGCTGCTAGGGGCCGTATGGTAATTCGGATAAGCATGGGTGTTGTGAATTTTGCATGAATTTGTGATTTTATATATTAAAGACTAAACTGTAAAAATGTGAAAGTTTAGGGGAAAATGTGTAAAATAGCCCTAATGTGTATTTTAGATTAAATTGAATAGAGAGATGATTAAATAAGTTAACTTTGAATATATTTAGATCAAGAAAAGTGGAATTCAGATCTGGATCGTGGAAAAACGAAAGTTATCGACTAAACAACTTATTTCGTCTTTTTCATATCCGAGGTAAGTTTGTATGTATTAAGCACTGTAATAATGATGCTTTTAGTGCTTTGATATTGCATAAATTGTATAAAAGGGACTATAATTATGTTTGACGACAAATCGGCTATATGTGGCACTTAGTGTGCGATTCGGCATAACTTCAGCTATATATGACACTTAGTGTGCGATTTGAGATAGCTTCGGCTATGTACGGCACTTAGTATGCAGGATATTGAGTATGACACTTAGTGTGTGAGACATTGAGTATTTAATGGTATTTTGTGTATGTATGAACTTGTTAAGGATTGGTACAGGCATGTACATGTATATTATGAGCTTAAAATTGAAGAAGTTACAAAGTATGTATATAAGCTTATGAATAAGCAATGGAAAGGTTTGTTAGTAATCATAAAATACATGATAATATGTTTGGATTGATGAATGTTGTATTTGTAATTAGTTAAGTTTATATCATACGAGCTTACTAAGCTATAAAGCTTACTAAGCTATAAAGCTTACTTCGTGTTATTTTTCTATGTTTTATAGTGAATCAAGGCTAGCTCCGATCCGAGAGTCGCCAGGAACATCATCACACTATCAAACATCCAAGTTGGTACTTTTGAATTATACAACTATGGTATATGGCATGTATAGGCTAGATGTGGTATTTTGGTTGTGATTATAGCCATGAGATTTGGCTTGTAAATGATGTTAATAATAATGTGTGTTTGGCTATTAGAAATGGTTTATAAATGTATATGTTTTGGTTTGCATATATATAGCCATGAGTGATGGCTTATTTTGGTTTGTTTTAGCATGGTTGTAACCAAGACATTATGGAAGTTAAAATAGTTATGTTAATTATGATAAATGAACCATATTGTTTGATATTTTATTGCCATGTATTTGGCTAAGTAAATGGTAGTGATTTGAGAATTGGAATAGATGGAATTATAATGGTATGAGTTGTGCATTTGGTTGATGATTTTGGCTGCCTAATTGTATAATGAAATGGTGCAATTTTTCCTTGTGTAGGTACATTGAAGTTGGGGTGGCAAATTGGCCTTGCAAATGGCTTATTTTTGTCCACACCGGTAGAGACAAGGGCGTGTGTCTTAGCCATGTGTGAGACACGGTCATGTTACATGGTGGTGTGTCCCCTGGTCTTGAAATTGAATTGAAGTTAGTATGCTCCACATAGTCTTACACACGGGCATGTGTGTAACACTCCGAACTCGTATCCGTCACCAGATTAGGGTTATAAGGCATTACCTGACATAACACAGTTCTTTACAATCATTTATCATTTTTCATGCACATATGAAACACATGACCGAATATAATCATTCATACTTAATTACCTATAATTCATAAACAAACTAGGCTTTATAATTCAATCACATCAATATCCTTGTCTCATCCAAATATTTTGAACCAATTTGTATACATCAAAGCTATGTTCACATGCTATATAATTTAAATATTCAAAAACATAATCAAGCATATATCATTCAATTCATATAACGATATATATCAAGCTGAATATCTAACATATCATTTCCTAGATTCTATACGAATGCATAATTAAAACATTCAAACATATTATACCAATTAATAAGCAATCACATGTGCAACCTTAATAATAATACAACATGACTCAGCTGAATATTTTATGAACTTTATACATGCTCCTGACAAAGTAAAACAAAGTCATTTCTAAATACCATTACTAACATATGGTTAACAAAATTCATTGACAAATTTACATGTTATCAACTTGCGCAATTTAGCTCAATTTGTATTCTTCCATACGGCATAATAGACAAATTTATAAACACAAACAAGTATTACCAAAAGACCAAATTTCATTAATAAAAGTAAATAACCAATTTAATCACTTCTCATTAGATCAAAAATAGTCATCTCACAAATACAAATGCCGAATCAAGACATGCCAATTTCACAAAATATACCCCATACCAAAAATATCACACCCACAAGACCAATTTGTTTCTTATCAATTCGGGTAGCAAAATTAACCACAAGAATCATACCAATTTCATATGCTTTGTATTATGCCAAAATGTAACTTATAAAGCCAATTTGTTTTCATCCATTTAGCTAACAAAACCTACTTATTAAAAGATCATTAAATACCAATTGAAACCATACCTGAATAATCAATTCACATTCAATACATACTCATCATTTCACTTCAAACCAAGCCAAGTTATAAAATTCATATTTAGCATTTCTCATTGTCGAAACATATGATCAAAAACCATAAACATAAATGCCATGTATTAAGCTTATCAACATGAACTAGTTTATAAGTCATTGATATCATTACTAAAGTAAGACATATAACCAAAACACCATTCATACATGTCATGGAACATACTTACCAAAATGTACTTATCCCATGCCAAAAATACAAAACCATCAACTAACTTATTAATCAAGCCAAACCATATAACCAAATACCACATATATAAACACCTGAAATTTACTTTCATAATAAGTCTATGCCATAATCGAATGCATATAAGCATTAATATCAAGATTAAGCCATTTTCGTATGGATAAATATATACACATTTCAAGACCAAACATATCAACCTAGACTATACATGCCATATATCTTAAACGCAAGTTTTCTTTCAAAGTACCAAAATATATATCGATAGTGCGATGACGTTCCTCAACGATCCCGAGCTCGAGCTAGCTTTAAATCTATAAAACAGAGAAATAATATGCAAAGTAAGCTTTAAAAGCTAAACCATCTCAAGTTATTAGTAATTCAATTCAACTAGGCCGAAATTCAACAAATCTAAACCACATAAACACTCATCACACTTGGAAATTCATAAAATTACATTAGGTACCTTACTTACCTATACTTATCATAAACATATAAAATTCATACATACCTAATTCATTTAGCTCAATTTCATATTCGTTCTTGACTTGTCATTGCCCGTTGAACCATTCGGAATCAATAAGGATACTCGGATAGCTTGAAAAGCTCATACAATGCCAACGTCCCAGACGAGATCTTACATGTAATCAAATATCGATGCCGCTATCCAAGACAGGGTCTTACATGAAATCATATACGATTCCAATGTCCTAGACATGGTCTTACACGTAAATCTCAAATCGATGCCAACATCCCAGACGTGGTCTTACACGAAATCACAAATCGAAATCCTCTGTCATGACACATGTATCCTAACTATTCCTATGGTTCATACTGGACTTTCGAACGTTGTAATTCGATCGTTTCAAGCTTGTAGTTACTTCTCTCATACTTATATCAATTCTTCATACACATATATAGTTACTAAAATTCATTTTGGCACAATTAAATACATTTTCATATGAATTTAACAATAATTATTTACTTATGAACTTATCTCGTACGGAGATGAACAGACCGGAACGACTATTCGATAACTTTCGACTTCCCCTGATCCAAATCCAATTTCTTTCTCTCTTGGTCTACATTGATTCAAATTTTACTTGTTTAAATTCATTCAATTTCATCCAAAAATACATAATTTGAGCATTTTTCACTTTAGCCCCTAACATTTCACATTTTCTCGATTTAGTCCTTATTTCAAAACAACTCAAAATATTCAAAATTTCAACATGCTTTAGTTAGGCCAAATTTACCTTAGGTCCCTAGCATCCCATTTGTTTCAATTATTTCACATTTTGACCCTGCAATTTACAAAATTCACAATTTAATCCTATATAGGAATTTTTACTAAAAATCACTTAATTAAACATGACAATCTAACAACATATATTTATTTTTCATCATCAAGATATCATCAATGGAAAATCTCAAATTCATCATTAATTCCAAAAATTAAAGCATGGACTAGCTAAAACAGGAAGCAACAATTTTAAAAAAATAAATGTTATCAAAAACCGAACAAATTACATACCTCAATCTAGGAAAACAATGGCTGAACCTAGCTTGTTCTTTTTCTTTCTTTTTTTCTTTGTTAATTTCAGTCAAAATATGAAGAAATGCATGGCCATTTTAATTTATGTTTTATTATAGTACATATTATTTCATAATTTACCTTTTTACCCTTAATGAAATAATATAAAAGCTTTATAATGGTTGCCCATTACTGTGCATGCTATTATTTAATGGCCTAATTACATTTTAAGGATTTCTCATTAAAAAGAACATAGCAATATAGAACTTTAACAAATAGCATGCTACTTTTGCATTTATGCGATTAAGCTCTTTTATCAAATTGAGCACACAAACAACAAAATTTTCACACGAAATTTTCACACATTTTAATTCACATACTGTAAACTCCAAAAATAATATTAAAAATAATTTTATGACTTCAGATTTGTGGTTCCAAAACCACTGCTTTGATTTAGCTAAAATCGGGCTGTTATAGTGTGATTGGCCGTGTGGTACAAGTCAGTATACCCCCTAATTGGCACACAGCCTAGCACATGGGTGTGTGACTTGACCATTTTGCATAAGTCAGTATACCCTCCAGTTTTCACACGGGCGTGTCTTCGGTCGTGTGATACAAGTTAGTATGTATGCCCTATTTCCAAACAACCTGAGATACGGGTGTGTCTGGAGTAGTGTGAGGTACACAGCCTGTTCACACGGGCGTGTGACCCTTATGTGGTAGAAATTTTTCTATGTTTCAAAAAAATTTCATATGTTATCGGTTTAGTTCTGAACCGCTTCTAAAGCATATTTAAAGGCCTCTTAGGCCCTTACAAGGGACCAATTGGTTAAGAATGAATGATGATTGTATGAATTGATTGAATGTATGAAAAAAGTACAGTTATATGTGTTATAAGTTCAGTAATGCTCCATAACCCTATTTCAGCATTAAATACGGGTGAGGGGTGTTACATTTCGGGACCAAAAATTCAAAGTCAAAATATTTATTTTATTATTATTTTAATTTTTTTAGCATGATAAAATGATTATGTGAAAGTTTTGTTCGGAAATTTTACTGTATGAGTGGTCAATTTGATAAAAAGGACTATATCGTGTACAGTGAAAATTTTGAGTTCTATAAGTTAGAAGTATGAGTGGATAAGAAATTAAATTGTGGAGGTCTTTATGTGGTAATTAGACCATTTATATGATAGTGGCCATTTATGAGAATGTTATTTTTGAAAATAGTGTGATTAATTAAGGTTATATTAGTAAATTAGTAATTTAACTTAAAATAAATAAATAAAACAAAATAATTGTATGGTATCATCTTCTCCAGCTAAAATTAAGAAGAAGAAAAATCCATGGAAGCCGTTTTAGCGTTTGGTCATTGCATTGCTTAATTGGTAAATGATTTTGACTTGGTTTTTAATGATCTCTATATTTTTGAGTCGTTGCAACTAGGTCTAGCTAGTCCAGGGACTATTTTGCAAAACTGTTAAAGATTTAAATGATTTCATTGATGAATACATGAGTATTTTGGTGTTTGATGATAGATTTTTAATGTTTGATGATAGTTATACAAGTTTTGTTAAGTGATTTTTAGTGAAAATACAAAACAGGGATTTATTTGTAAAAATGTGAAAATGTGTGGTTAAATGTGTGAAAAGTTTATAAATGTGGGTTGCTGGGGGCATAGTAATTCAGCTAGCATGGGTTTATTTTGAATTTCATTAATTTGTGATTTTATGAAATAAGGACTAAATTGTAAAAGTGGTGAAACATTAGGGGCAAATGTGTAAATGTGCTTAAATGTAACATCCTGACATAGGGCCTAGTCGGAATAGTGGTTTCGGGACCACAAATTCGGCATCAAAATATTTATTTTATGATTATTATGAGGTCTAGAATATGAGAATATGCATGTGTTAAGATTTCATGAGGAAATTCTTTAAGTAAGGTGTCCAATTGGAAATCAGGGACTAAATTGAATAAATTGCAAAACTTGGATTCTATAAGCAATTTGTATGAAATTTCTTTAGATTATAAATTAGAAGGTCTTAAAGAGAAATTTCCCAATTTTTAAGTTTTAGGACAAAAATGGGCTTGCATGGATGAAATTTTAAAGAAAGGACTTAAGGGCATTTTGGTCATTTGGTATTTTAATGAAATAAAATGGGAAAAATAAGCCAAAATCAGCCATTCTTCTTCCTTGTACCAGAAAAAATTCTCAAGTCCTCCATAGCTAGGGTTTTCAACATTTTCAAGCTCAATAGTAAGTGCTCCCAAGCCCCATTTTTAATGTTCTTTGTATTTTTGAAATCCCGATAGCTTGATCTTTCCATTTCTACCCACATTTCATGCTAGGCTTCATGTTTAAAAATTTACCCATGCATGAGTTGCTTGTATTTTGGTGGATTATGGAGGGGTATGAAAGTTGAAGGTGTGTTAAACATCTTTTCTTAGGTGATTTTCATGAAAAACCCCTAAAGGGACCTCTTTGCAAAAGCTGTTAAATATGTGGTAGAAATGTGAAAATAATGAAAAATATGGGCTGCCATATGAGGGAAAAGTGTTCGGATAGGCTTGGGTAAGATACAAATTGCATGTGTTTCATTATACGAGCCTAGGGACTAAATAGTAAAAATGTCAAAGGTTAGGGGCAAAACGGTCATTTGGATCGGGGGTAGAAATTAAACTTGAAAAGTGTAATGTAGTGAATTAATGATATAATTTTGTTGTTATAGACCCCGAGGAATAAATTTCGGAGGTCGATTGAGGTAAACACAAGGTTTCGGAATAACCGAAACACAGCTCCGAAAAGAATACCAGGTGAGTTCGGATAACTCGAAGTAAACCTATAACATGCATAATTGTATGTTTTGTGAATGCATGAATTGCATATTTAATAATGAATTGTTGGATAATTTCTCGGTTGAGGTTGGAAAGGGAATTCGATGAATAAATCATGATTTAAATGAGACTTGAGATCCTGCATGTGTTGCAGAAAAGGATTTAGCCTAGACTGATAATCCGAAGATCTCAAGTATAAAAAGGATCTAGCCTGGACTGGTGTTCCTTAAGTGATCAAGCCTCCCGAAGAATATGTGTATATTATGGATTTAGCCCAGACGGGTAATCCGATTAGGGTCTGAATTTAGCCTGGATTGGCAATTCAAATCTGAGCTCATTAAGGGTGTTTGTCGTTATAAGGGATTTAGCCTAGACTAGTAATCCTGACATTACCTTATAAGTTTATATTACGGGGGATTTAGCCTAAACTGGTAATCCCGTCGTAAGATGTGAGGTTCGCTGGAGTGCATACTGAAACGACCATTCGTACGAATTGATGGTAAATGGATGATCGATTGAGATTTCCTAGAAACTCAACGGGACTATCATAAGGAATATGTATAGATGATATGTTAAATGATGAGCTCATCTAAGATGAATTACATGATGCATTGATATGTAACTAACTCGATGGTTGAGTGTATGTGATAGGGAAACTATCCTATGCTTGTTGGTTTCATTGCCTAATATGGTTGTATGCTAAATAATCGATAAGTTTATTTTCCAGTTATACGGGCTTACTAAGCATGTAAATGCTTACTCCTCTCTTTTCCCTGCTTTTAAGAGCTCAAGGACTCATAAGGATTGGAAGACAATTGGAGAGTCAACACACTATCAACTAGACAAGCTTTGGTATAAAGACATTTCTATTTTGTCCAATGGCATGTATAGGATTTTTGAGTATTTTGTTATATATGTCATTTGATTTGCCTAGTAAAGGCATGTAAAAGTATGTTTATCTTTTTTTTTGTATATGGCCATGAGAATTGGCTCATTTTGAAGTAGGCTATGTCCTACAAATCTATGCATGTTTATATTCATATGTGATGACTTAGTTATAATTGGCAATGAGTTATACTAACGTGCCAATCTTAATATGTCAAGCAGACATATAAATCATTAAATGCAAGATAAGAATTAACTTAGCATGTATGAAACCAATGACATGAGGTTCACATGCAATGAGGTTAATCAAAGTTTCATATTTACAAATGGATAATTTGGCCCAAATATGCACTATAGTAATCTATAAGTGTAATTGGCTAGTAGAGGGTGACTTAAGGCTTGGAAAATAGCTTAACAAGGTCCACATGGGTAGACACACGGGCGTGTGTCTAGGCCGTGTGTGACACACGGGCTACTCCTATGGGTGTGTGCTATGACCGTGTGTCCTTGCACCTGAAATTTTAAGTCATCATAGAGCACGGGCTAAGCACACGGGTGTGTGCCTTGGCCGTGTATATTTAATAAAATGGTGAGGTTGAAGTCAGTGTAGCACACGGGCTAAGCCCACGGGGGTGTGCCTTGGCCATGTTGCATACTGGAAAAAAGACACGGGCGTGTTCTAAGCCCCATGGGAGTGTTACACTTCAACTAAGGGGAAAATTTCCTAAAGTGCCCCAAGTCTATCGAACAATTTTGGTTTTGTTCCGTACTACCCCTAGGAGTGTTTTTAGGCCTCGGAGGCCTGTATAAGAGACAAAGTTACACGTTTGAAAAGTGTTAAATCACGAGCAAAATTCAGTAACCCGATTCAGTAAGTTTGTAAAGGTAAATTATCGGTAACGCCTCGAACCCTATCCCGACGTCGGATACGGGCGAGTGTGTTACATTAAATGTGTGTTTTGGATTAAATTGAATAGAGAGATTATTAAATAAGTTAATTTTGAATATATTTAGATCAAGAAAAGCAGAATTTGGATCTAGATTGGGGGAAACCAAAGTTATCGACTAATAAACCTATTTCATTATTTTCACATCCGAGGTAAGTTTGTATGTGATAAATTTCATTATAAATGTATTTTAAATGCTTTGATAATGTATAAGTTGTGAATACGAGACTTCAAATAAGTTCGACAATGACTCGATGGTAATTCAGCATTTGAAATCCCTGTTGAACCTCAGGAATAGTCTAAGATACTAGTGAAATTTCATTAGGGATACATTGAGTTGGCTTCGGGCCATGATATTAGCACTTCGGGTGCGAGTTATACCGATTTGGATTCGGGACATGAATATCAGCTAATTTGGCATCAGGCCATGATATCAGTACTTTGGATATAAGTTACCTTGATTTGGCTTAGGGTCATGGTATAGTTACTTAGTGTGCAAGACTTCTAAGTACCCGACTTCTATTTTAAATGGTTCAACGGGTAAATGATTGATGTGGTTGAGATTGAGACTGGTACGAGATGCTATAAGTATGTGCATAGATTACATTAGCTTTGAATCGAAGAAATGGTGAAGAAAGTATATAGTTTTGTGAATGAGTAATTAAAAGGTTTGTTACTTTATATGAATTCGTGTATCTATAATTAGTTGTTGAATTATGTGGATATGATTATATCGAGTTGATTTCATACGAGCTTACTAAGCTTTATAGCTTACTTTGTTTATTTTTCCCGTGTTTACAGTGTTATCAAGCTAGCTCGGATTTGGGGATCGTCGGAGATTGCTTCACACTATCCACCTATCACTCGACACCTATGAATTTTGGTATTTCAAGTATATGGCATGTATAGGGTCTTTATGTCATGTTGGTTATGTTTTGGTAATGATTTTGGCCAATTGAATTTGTTTGTATATATAGCCTTGAGTAATGGTTTATTTAGGGTTATTTTGGTATGGTTGGAATATGTATATATATATATATGTTTATTTCTTGTGTAATGAGTTGGTTGATGGTTGTGGATAAATTTTTGGACACTGCTTTGTTTGTGAAACTAGGCTAAAATATGCATATTTGGGAATGTATAGTTAATTGAATTGTATATGTGAATTAGGTATAAAATTAGATGGCATATTGTGGTAGATTGTGATTTGTATTGATGGGTAATGAAATGGTATGGAATATGCTTGATATGAGATTGATTTAATGCTTATTATGCCTTGTGTTGGTGCCTTTGAATTGTGGTGTAGGTGTGTACCAAATTGGGTAGCAAAATGGCTTGGTCAATAGCCTATTTTGTCTACACGGGTGTATGTCTCAATTGTGTCCCCTGGCGTATGTCCCTTGTTTTGAGAAAATTTTTCTAAGTTTTGTAAAAATTTCTTGAGCTATCGGTTTAGTCCCGAACCACTCCCAAAACATGTTTAGGGCCTCGTAGGCTCTTTATAGGGATATTATGGCTGAGTTTGAATGATAATTTTATGAAATGTGTAAATGTAAGCATAGTGAATGTTTAATTGTTTTATAAGTTTAGTAATGCTCTGTAACCCTATTCTGGCGTTGAATACGGGTGAAGGCTATTACATTTATTAGTATCAGAGCTACGGTTTAGTCAATTCTAGGACTGACATAGCATATGTGAGAGTCTAACTATACATGCCATATATAAATTGTGATAGTGTGATGACTCCTAACATTTTAAAAAGTGTTTTCATATAGTAAATGGACCCCAATCGAGCTATAACTGATGAGGTTGAAGGTAATGTGCCAGCTCCCGCTCAAGAAAAAGTGCCGTCAGATTTTAGACCTATGTCGAGTAGTCATAGAGAAAAGGCTAAAGAAGCCTTTTTCCAAATGATGAATGAGTGGTTCACACAATATGTCTGAACGAACCCGGCTGCTCAACAACCTCCGCCCCCTTCTGTTCCCCAACCGGTTCCCGTCCCATCAGTTGATAAGATCCGTAAACATGAAGCTAAAGAGTTCAGAGCTAATGTTGACGATGATCCTAAGATAGCCGAGTTTTGGCTTGAAAATACTATCAGAGTATTTGATGAGCTTTTTTGCACACCAACTGAATGTTTAAAATGTGTTATATCACTTCTGAGGGACACTGCATACAAGTGGTGGAATACTCTAATATCTGTGGTACCTAGAGAACGGGTCACCTAGGATTTCTTTCAAATTGAGTTCAGGAAGAAATACATAAGTAAACGGTTTTTGGATCAAAAGCACAAAGAGTTTTTATAATTGGAACAGGGCTGTATGACTATAACAGAGTACGAAAGAGAATTTGTATGGTTGAGCAAGTATGCTCAGGAGTATGTTTCTATTGAAGAAATCATGTGCAAATGATCTGTTGACGGGTTGAACGAGGATATTAAACTTCTAGTCGGTATTTTAATTTTGAAAGGATTTGTTGTATTAGTTAATCGGGCTTGCAAAGCTAAAGACTTTAGCCGAGAAAAGAGGAAAGCTGATTCAATGGCTAGAGACTCGAGAAAAAGACTGATGAATAAACTTTATCTTTCTTCATCAAAGAAATCCTAAGATTCGTATAGTCGATCAAATGTATCAGTGGGATACCATAATAGAGATCATGGAAATCAACATGTGAGTCCTAAAGCTCAAGCAACTTTCGTCTCAAGCGTTGGCAGTGTGAGAAACAATAAACCCAAGTGTCAATAGTGTGGGAGATGACATTTTGGAGAGTGCTGGAATAAGAGTAATAAAGCTTATTTCAAATGTGGTTTGCCAGAACATTTTATTCGAGATTGCCTAGAGTTGTCTGAGAAAGATAAATTTCAGAATGCAAGATCGAGCAACAGGACTGCGAGAGGTAGACCACCGAGGAATGTGGAAAATATGTCTAGTGGAAAAGGAGCGATAAAGGACTCAACTGTGAGATCTGAAGCCAGAGCACCTGCTAGAGCCTACGCTATTCGTGCTCGCAAAGAGGCGTTGTCCCCTGATGTTATTACCGGTACATTCTCTCTTTACGACACTAATGTGATTGTACTGATTGATCCTAGATTGACTCATTCATATATCTATATGAATTTAGTGTTTAGTAAGAGTTTTCCTATTGAGTCTACTAAATTTGTGATTAAAGTATTGAACCCCTTAGGTAAATATGTTCTAGTTGATAAAGTTTGCAAGAACTGTCCTTTAATGATTCAGGGTTACTATTTTCCGACTGACTTGATGCTTTTACCATTTGATGAGTTCGATGTGATTCTGGGTATGGATTGGTTGACTCTGCACGATGCCGCTGTAAATTGTAGACGAAAGATCATTGAACTAAAATGTCAGAACGGTGAAATCCTTTGATTTGAATAAGATGAGTCGAGTGGATTACCTGTTGTGATTTCATCTATGACAACTAAGAGATATGTGAGAAAAGGTTACGAAGCTTATCTCGCTTATGTTTTAGATACAAAAGTGTCTGAATCAAAGATTGAGTCAGTGCCGATAGTATGTAAGTTTCCAGATGTGTTTTCAGAAGAATTACCGAGGTTGCCACCGGTCAGAGAGGTTGATTTTGCTATTAAACAGGTACTGGGAACGTCGCCGATATCTATAGCTCTGTACAGAATGGCTCCGACAAAATGGAAAGAGTTGAATCTTAGTTGCAAGAGTTAACAGATAGAGGTTTTGCACGATCTAGTTTTTCACCCTGGGGTGCTCCAGTATTGTTTGTAAAGAAGAAAGACGGGTCAATGAGAATGTGTATTGACTATTGATATTTTAACAAGGTGACGATAATGAACAAGTATCCATTGCCGAGAATAGACGATTTGTTTGATCAGTTGAAAGGAGCAACAGTGTTTTGGAAAATTGATTTGAGATCTGGTTATTATCAGTTGCGAGTGAAATATTTAGATGTGCCAAAAACTACATTCAGAATGAGGTACGAACATTATGAATTCCTTGTTATGCCTTTCGAATTAACTAATGCTCTTGCAGTCTTTATAGATTTGATGTATCAGATCTTTAGACCGTATTTATACAAATTTATTGTTGTGTTCATTGACGACATTCTGATTTATTCTCGAGATGAGTCTGAACATGCCGAGCATTTGAGAATTGTGTTACAAACCTTGAAAGATAAGCAACTGTATGCTAAATTCAATAAATGTGAGTTTTGGCTCTGAGAAGTCAGATTTTTGGGGCACACTGTTTCAGCGGAAGGTATAAGAGTTGATCCGAGTAAGATTTTAGCAATTGTTAATTAGAAACCACCGAGAAATGTATCTGAAGTCAGAAGTTTTCTAGGGTTAGTTGGCTACTACTGATGCTTTGTAAAAGGATTCTCGATGATTACTACACGGATGACTAGACTGTTATAGAAAGATGTGAAATTCGAGTGGTCTGAGAAATGTCAACAGATTTTTAAGCAGCTGAAAGCATTGCTAAGCGAAGCACCAGTTTTAGTTCAACCTAAATCGGGTAAAGAATTTGTGGTTTACAGTGATGCGTCATTGAAAAGAACTATCCGACGCATGATTTAGAGTTGGCTGCTATAGTTTTTGCATTAAAAATTTGGTGACATCATTTGTATGGTGAAAAGTGCCACATCTTTACCGATCACAAAAGCTTAAAGTATATTATGACTCAGAAAGATTTAAACTTGCGACAACAGAGATGGCTCGAACTACTAAAAGACTATGAGTTATTGATTGATTATCACCCGAGAAAAGTGAATGTAGTTGTAGATGCTTTGACTAGAAAATCATTGTTTATTTTGGGAGCAATGAATACACAATTGACATTATTTGATAATGGTTCGATTTTAGCTAAGTTAAAGGCTAAACTAGAATTTCTTCAGCAAATTTGAGAAGCTCAGAAATGTGATAGTAAATTGCAAGCTAAAAGAGTGCAATGCGAATCGACCAATGATTCAGAGTATCAAATAGGATCTGATGATTGTTTGATGTTCCGAGATAGAATTTGTGTACTGAGAAATTTAGAGTTTATTCAGAAAATTTTACACGAGGCGCATAGTGGTTGTTTATTCGTTCATCCTAGAAGTACTAAGATGTACAATGATTTGAAACAATTGTATTGGTGGTCGGGCATAAAACGAGATATTTCTGAATTTGTATTGAGATGTTTGATTTGTCAGCAAGCCAAAGCTGAACACTAGGTGCCTTTGGGACTACTATAGTCTGTGATAATACCCGAGTGGAAATAAGATAGATTTACAATGGATTTTGTATCAAGATTACCCCTGACTTCGAAAAAGAAAGATGTTGTTTGGGTTGTCGTTGATTAACTAATGAAATCGACACATATTATACCAGTACGTACAGATTATTCGCTTAATAGATTGGCTGAATTGTACATTTCTAAATTTTTTAGATTGCATGGGGTGCCAATTTCGATTACTTCAAATAAAGATTTGAGGTTTACATGCGATTTTGGAAGAAATTGCAAGAAGATCTTGGTACGTGATTAAATTTTAGTACAACTTTTCATCCGCAAATTGACAGACAATCTAAGAGAGTAATTTAGGTTCTCGAAGATATGCTTCGATGTTGTGTTTTAGAGTTCGAAGGCAACTGGGAGAGATATTTGCCATTGGTTAAATTTGCGTATAACAATAGCTTTCAATTAAGCATAAAGATGGCACCGTATGAAGCTCTGTATGGTCGTAAATGTCGAACTCTGTTGTACTGGATAGAGTTGAGTGAGAAAAAGATTCACGGGGTTGATTTGATCAGAGAAATTGAAGAAAAAGTGAAAGTAATTTGCGATTGTTTGAAAGCAGCTTCAGATCGACAAAAATCATGCGCGAATTTGAAACGAAAAGATATTGAATTTCAAATCGATGATAAAGTGTTTCTAAAAGTATCTCCATGGAAGAAAATACTTAGATTTGGTCGCAAAGGTAAATTGAGTTCGCGATTCATCGGGCCGTATGAGATCATTCAAAGAATAGGGCCAGTGGCATATCGGCTAGCTTTATCGACTGAGTTAGAGAAAATCCATTATGTGTTTCATGTATCGATGTTGCACCGATATAGATCTGATCCATCACATGTGATTTCTCCGACAGATATCGTAATTCAACCCGATATGTCATACAACAATGAACCGATTAGAATTTTGGCTCGAGAGATTAAAGAGCTGAGAAATAAATGAATAGCTTTAGTGAAAGTCTTGTGGAAACTTCACGGTGTCGAAGAGGCTACATGGGAGCCTGAATAAGCTATGAGAAAATAGTACCCTAACCTATTCACTAGTAAGATTTTTGGGGACGAAAGTACCTAAGGGTGAGAGTTGTAATAGCCCGTTTTGAGTTAAATCGAAACAGTGGTTTTGGGACCACAAATCTGAAATTAAAATATTTATTTTATTATTATTTTAATTTTTTTAGCTGATAAAATGATTATGTGAAAGTTCCGTTCAGAGAATTTACTATGTGAGTGGTCAATTTGATAAAAAGGACTAAATCGCGTAAAGTGAAAATTTTGAGTTATATAAGTTAGAAGTACTAAATGGCTATGAAATTAAATAGTGGAGGTCCTTAAGTGGTAATTGGACCATTTATATGATAGTGGACATTTATAAGAATGGTATTTTTGAAATTAGTGTGATTAATTAAGGTTATATTAGTAAATTAGTAATTTAACTTAAAATAAATAAAAAAAAAATAATTGTTTGGTATCATCTTCTCTAACCGAAATTAGCAAGAAGAAACATCCATGGAAGCCATTTTAGGGTTCAGTCATTGCATTGCTTAATTGGTAAGTGATTTTGACTCGGTTTTTACTGATTTCTATGTTTTTGAGATCGTTAAAACTAGGTCTAGCTAGCCCAGGGCCTATTTTGCAAAATTTTTAAAGATTTTGAATGATGCCATTGATGAATACATGAGTATTTTCGAGTTTGATGATAGATTTTTAAGGTTTGATGATAGTTATACAAGTTTTGTTAAGTGATTTTTAGTGAAAATACAAAATAGGGATTTATTTGTAAAAATGTGAAAATGTGTGGTTAAATGTGTGAAAAGTTGATAAATGTGGACTGCTAGAGGCATAATAGTAATTCGACTAGCATGGGTTTATTTTGAATTTCATTAATTTGTGATTTTATGAAATAAGGACTAAATTGTAAAAGTGGTGAAACATTAAGGGCAAATGTGTAAATGTGCTTAAATGTGTGTTTTGGATTAAATTAAATAGAGAGATTATTAAATAAGTTGATTTTGATTATATTTAGATCAGGAAAAGCAGAATTCAGATTTAGATCGGTGGAAAACTAAAGTTATTGACTAATTAACCTATTTTGTTGTTTTCACATCCGAGGTAAGTTCGTATGTGATAAATTTCATTATAAGTGTATTTTAAATACTTTGATATTGTATAAGTTGTGAATACGAGACTTCGGATAAGTTCGACAATGACTTGATGGTAATTCAGCATTTGAAATCCCTGTTGAACCTTAGGGATAGTTTAGGATATTAGTGACATGTCATTAGGGGATACATTGAGTTGGATTTAGGCCATGATATTAGCACTTTGGGCGTGAGTTATACCAATTTGGCTTCGGCCCATGAATATCGACTGATTTGGCGTCAGGCTATGATATCAGTACTTTGGATATAAGTTACATTGATTTGGCTTCGGTCCATGGTTTAGGTACTTAGTGTGCAAGACTCCTGAGTATCCGAGTTTTATTTCGAATGGTTCAACGGGTAAATGAATGATGTGGTTGATATTGAAGTTGGTCCGAGATGTTACAGGTATGTGCATAAACCATATTAGCTTTGAATCGAAGAAATGGTGAAGAAAGTATATAGTTTTGTGAATGAGTAATTGAAAGGTTTGTTAGTTGATGTGAATTCATGTCTCTATAATCAGTTGTTCAATTATGTGTATATGATTATATCGAGTTTATGTCATATAAGCTTACTAAGCTTTATAGCTTAACTTGTTTATTTTTCCTGTGTTTATAGTGTTATCAAGCTAGCTCGAATTCGGGGATCGTCGGAGATTGCTTCACACTATCCACCTATCACTCGGTTCCTATGAAATTTGGTATTTTAATTATATGGCATGTATAGGGTCTTTTTGTCATGTTGGTCATGTTTTGGTAATGATTTTGCCAATTGAATTGGTTTGCATAGATAGCCTTAAGTAATGATTTACTTGGGGTTATTTTGGTATGGTTGAAATATGTATATATATGTTTATGTCTTGTGTAATGATTTGGTTGATGGTTGTGGATGAATTTTTGGACATTGCTTTGTTCGTGAAACTAGGCTAAAAGATGCATAGTTGGAAATGTATAGTTAATTGAATTGTATATGTGATTTAGGTATAAAATTAGATGGCATATTAAGGTAGATTGTGATTTGTATTGCTGGGTAATGAAATGGTATTGAATATGCTTGATATGAGATTGATTTAATGCCTATTATGCCTTGTGTTGGTGCATTTGAATTGTGGTGTAAGTGTGTACCAAATTGGGTGGCAAAATGACTTGGTAAATAGCCTATTTTTGTCTACATGGGTAGAGACACTGTAACGCCCCAAAAATGTACGTATTGTCTTTTGTTCATTGTGTTACATTATTGTATGTTTGCTTCAATGGTTGTGTGTCTTGAGGGGTGCTGGAGAAGTCTTGGGTTCAAGCCTGGGTAATTGCAAAAAACTTTCCTTTTTTATGTACAACTCTTGCTTGTGATGCGTGGCCTTTTAAATTGTGGTTGGTAAGATTTGTCACAAGGAGCTGGCCAGTGTGGTGGTATGGGGTGTGTGAAGTGTATTTGGGGTCTAAGGTTCGAGCATTGGTGGGGTGGAAGGAGCTTTTATTTTGCCACAAGTGCTAGGGAGGAATCCTTGTTTGACCGAAATTAAGGAGTTGGTGGGAGTTTGAATGGGTGGTTGAGTAGATTATGGTGGAGGGATTTTAGGAGAAGATTTGGGAGGTGGATGGAGGAGTGTGCAGTTTTGAATGAGTATGGAGAGATTTGGGGAGTGGGGTTAGGAGTGGAGTAGTGGTTGGCCGAATGTCAGATTTCCTAGTAGGCAAATTCGGTCATAGGTATTCTTTTCCCTTTGTGCCAAAATTGTATTCCATTTTGCTCTCTTTTTTGGCAATTTTTACCTTTTTCTACTTCTTTGTTTCTTTGTGAATGTGTTGACCGATTTCTACTTCTCTCTTTTCTTCCTTTAAAGCTTTTCCCTTCTCTTTTGTTAACACCGATTACCTCTTCTCCCTATAGCCGAATTTGGACATATTCTCATCAATCTCTTTCTCTTCTCTCTTCTGCCTTCAAATCGTAGCCGAGCTACTCAATTCTTCTCCCCTTCATTTTTTTTGTGTGACCGAATATTGTCTATACTCTTCTCTTCTCTGTTTCTCTCCAACCATTCACGTTTCATTCTTGGTTCGGTGTTCAAGCTCTATATCGTTCCTCTTCTCTTCTCGGTGTGAGAACCTTTTATCATAAAACTTCAGCGGGGTGCTGCACTCCTTCCTCCTTTACATGTTTCGGCTATCACAATCGTTTCTCGAGCAATCAAATTCTGCATAAGGTTCCTTGCTCTTCCATAATGTTCTTTCTTTACTTTCTCTTGAAGTGTCGATTATTCATTTTAGTAATGAGGGTTCGGTTGCTAGTCTTCTTACTCCTGCCGAAAGGCTATTTGGCTAATATCTCTCTTCTCTAACGTTTACTGCTAGAAAGCAAGATCGTTTCATCTTGTGCCTTGGTTTTAAGAGGTGTTTTGGGTGTTGGCCGAATAGCATTGCTCTTCTTTCGTGGCTTTCATTTTTGGTAAGGCACTTTATATTTAGTTTATGGACTGTGGGTATGGAAGTAGTTTACGAATAGCTTTTGGGTTGCAAGAAATCATTAAGGATTGGGAGCGATTGTGCTTGGGTGATCAAAAGAGTAGGTGATGGGTATAATCATGAGCAAGTGTTGATTAAGGCTTCTTGCAAACTGATGTTACGTATCTAACCGAAGTCTTGATTGTGTCAGTTTTGATCTCGTGGATCGGTAATTGCATTTCCGCTACCAGGTGCGTAATCACACTGTCTCAACAATTATTCGACAAAAGCCAAAAAACCGTTATCAATGGTGCCACACGAGAGAATGCACGATCGTGTGGTCATTTAAGCGTATAAACATGTGCATGTGATTATGAAGACCACCACGAGCGATCTCGTGGGCATGGGTCGTTTTGGGCCACGTTGGGCTGAGATGGGCCGTGTGAGCCCCACTCGGGCATACCGCATGGATGTATGAGAATAACCGGGTCGGCTGTGTAGTTGCACGGCCAAGGCCAATTGTTGGGCTTAATAGGTCACACGGGTGTGTGAGCCCATATAGGCCGCATTATGGGCTTAGGCCCATTAGCCACTGATGGACTATTAAGGTCACACGAGACGACCGTAGACTTATTGTAGAGACGGTAAATATGCCTAGATCTTTACCTGTTAAAAAGACTGTTATACCCTTATGAGGTAAAAGACCGAAATACCCCTATTTGATAAATGATCATTAGAGCATGCCATGATTATTGTATGTGCATCCATTATATGTTGCATTGCATGGGTTGGGATTTATGTTATTGGAGGAAGTGTACTGAGAGGATATAAGCCTAATACTGGCAGCTCTGCCGCAAACACTGATAGTGCCATAAACGATATGTTATTTTGGAGTGTAGGGATGGGTGGGTCAATTTAATCCCCACATGGAGTGTAGGGCTGGACGGAGTGGAGTGTAGAGGATGGTGTTGAGAGCTTGTGATTTTTGTTGTTTGATGATGAAATATGAAAGATAAGTTTTACATTAACATGTTTTGTATTGGAGTTTTTGATGAATTTGAGTAATTAGGACTAAATTGCAAAAATAATAATTTGAGGGACTAAAATGTAAAATAAATAAAATATATGGATTTGTATGGATATGGGTAAAATTCGGCCTAACATGGGTATATAGAAATTTTGTATATTTTGTGTTTTGTGCAATAGGGACTAACTTGTAAAAAATGTGAATGTCAAGGGTAAAATGATAATTTGGCTTGATAATACTATCCGAGTGTTTGATAAGCTGAAGAGTTTAAAGCTAATGATGATGACGATGCTGAGCGGGCTGAATTTTGGCTTGATAATACTATCCGAGTGTTTGATGAGTTGTCTTGTACCCTAGATGAGTGTTTGAAATGTGCCATATCCTTTCTACGAGACACAGCATATCACTGGTGGAATACCCTAATATTAGTGGTTCCGAGCGAGCGGGTGACTTGGGAATTCTTTCAGATTGAGTTCCATAAGAAATATATCAGCCAAAGATTTATTGATCAGAAGCGTAAAGAATTTTTGGAGCTAAAATAGGGTCGGATGATCGTGACAGAGTATGAACAGAAATTTGTGAGACTCAGCCGGTATGCCCGAAAGTGTGTTTCTACTGAAGCTATAATGTGTAAAAGATTTGAAGATGGGTTGAATGAAGACATTAAACTATTAGTTGGCATACTTGAGATAAAAGAGTTCGTGGTACTTGTTGAGCGAGCCTGCAAAGCTGAAGAGCTCGGGAAAGAGAAAATAAAAGCTGACATTGGAGCTAGAGATTCGCGTAAGAGATCATTCAGTAAGTCAATCCAGTCGGCACCAAAGAAGTTCTGAGATGATTTCAGCCATTCTAAAGCTACTTTGGGTTATTCTAGACGGGATCAAAATAGACTACCTGTGAGCTCGAGAGCTACCTCCGTTGCTAGTGTGGGTAATGTCAGATCAAATCAACCTGAATGGAAACATTACGGTAAATGACATCCCGGCCGCTGCAGATTGCATGATAGGGCCTGTTTTAAATGTGGATCAACGGATCATTATATTCGTGAATGCCTAATGTTAGCTAAAGAAAATCTAGTGCAAAATATGAGATCGGGTAATACTGCAGCTCAAGGTAGACAACCTAGAAATACGGGTAATGTGAGTGGCAGTCAGAGAGGGACTAAAGATACGGCAGCCAGATCTGAGGCTTGTGCACCTGCCAGAGCCTATGCTATACACGCACACGAGAAGGCTTCGTCCCCAGATGTCATTACTCTTACATTCACTCTTTATGATACTAATGTAATTGCATTGATTGATCCTGGCTCGACTCATTCTTATATTTGTGAGACTTTAGTATTTAGTAAGACTCTACCTATTGAGTCTACTGAATTTGTAATTAGAGTGTCAAACCCCTTGGGCCAGTGTGTTATCGTTGATAAAGTGTGTAAGAATTGTCCTTTGATGATTCGAGATCTGTGCTTTTCTGCTGATTTGATGTTTTGCCATTTGATAAATTCGACATAATTCTAAGTACAGATTGGTTGACTTTACATGATACTGTGGTGAACTGCAAGAGGAAGACCATTGATCTTCAGAGCCAAAATGATGAGGTTATTCGGATTGAATCTAATAATTTGAATGGTTTACCAGCAGTGATTTCTTCGATGTTAGCACAAAAATATGTGAGAAAAGGTTGTGAAGCTTATTTTGGCTATGTGCTTGACAGTAAAGTGGCTGAAAGAAATATTGAATCAGTACCTATTATGTGCGAATATTTAGATGTGTTTCCTGAAGAATTACTGGGTTGGCCACCTATTTGGGAGGTAGAGTTTGTTATTGAGTTAATGCCTGGGAAAACTTCGATATCGATAGCTCCATATAAAATGGTACCTACAGAATTAAAAGAATTGAAAGCTCAGTTGCAAGAGTTGACAGATAGAGGCTTCGCGCGACCAAGTTTCTCCCCCTGGGGTGCGCTAGTGTTATTTTTGAAAAAGAAAGACAGAACTATGAGAATGTGCATTGATTATAGACAGCTCAATAAGGTGACTATAAAGAATAAATACCCGTTGCAACGGATTAATGATTTGTTTGATCAACTGAAAGGAGCTTTTGCATTTTCAAAAATAGATTTGAGATCCGGCTATTATCAATTGCGAGTTAAAGACTCCGATGTGCCAAAGAATGCTTTCCTTACGAGGTACGGACACTATGAGTTTTTGGTTATGCCTTTCGGACTTACTAATGCACCTGCTGTTTTCATGGATTTGATAAATCAGATCTTTAGACAGTATCTGGATCGATTTGTGGTTGTGTTTACAGATGATATTTTGATCTACTATCGTGATGAAACCGAGCATGTCGAACATCTGAGACTTATGTTACAGACTTTACGAGATAAACAGTTGTATGCAAAGTTCAGTAAATGTGAATTTTGATGAAGTGAAGTCAGTTTTCTGGGCCATGTTGTATCACCATTGGGTATTCAGGTTGATCCGAGTACAATTTTAGCTATACTTGATTGGAAACCTCCGAAAAATGTTTCTGAAGTCCGAAGTTTTCTAGGACTTGCTGGTTATTATAGATGGTTCGTGAAAGGTTTCTCTATGATTGCAGCCCCGATGATGAAGCTACTGCAGAAAGATGTTAAAATTGAGTGGTCAGAAAAGTGCCAGAAAAGTTTTGATCAGTTGAAAGCCCTTTTTATCGAAGCTTCAGTGCTAGTTCAACCAAAATCGGGTAAAGAATTTGTTATTTATAGTGATGCATCTTTAAATGGTTTGGGCTGTGTTTTGATGCAGGAAGGCAGAGTTATAGCTTATGCCTCGAGACAGTTAAAGCCCATGAAAAGAAGTATACGATATACGACCTAGAATTGGCAACTATTGTGTTTGGATTGAAGATTTGGTGTCACTATCTGTTCGATGAGAAATGTTATGTTTATTCTGATCATCAAACTCTGAAATACTTGATGACTTATAAAGATTTGAATTTGAGATAATGCCAATGATTAGAGTTGCTAAAAGACAATGAGCTTGTAATTGACTACCACCCGGGAAAGGCTAATGTTGTCATCGATGCTTTGAGCCAAAAATCACTGTTTGCTTTGCGTGCTATGAATGCGCATATGGCTATGTCTGATGATGGTTCGATAACAACTGAATTAAAAGCAAGACCGTTATTTGTTCAACAAATTTGTAACGCCCAGAAGATTGATAATGAATTGTTAGTAAAACAAGCTCAGTGTGATGCAGATGTTGATTCAGAATTCAGAGTTGATGCTGAAGGTTGTTTAAGGTTCAGAAATCGGATATGTGTCCCGAGAAATTTAGAGTTGATTCAGATGATTTTGAATGAAGCTCACAGCAGTCGATTATTTATTCACCCAGGTTGTACAAAGATGTATAATGATCTGAAACAGCTTTACTAGTGGTATGGTAATAAACGAGACATTTCTGAGTTTTTTTCAAAATGCTTAATCTGTCAACAAATAAAAGCCGAGCATCCGGTACCTTCTAGACTGCTTTAGCTGATTATGATACTTGAGTGGAAGTGGGACAAAGTCACGATGGATTTTGTATCTAGTTTACCGTTGACACCGAGCAACAAAGATGCAATCTGAGTTATTGTGGATAGATTGACTAAATCGGCTCATTTAGTTTTGATTCGTACAGATTACTAACTTGATAAGCTTGCTGAGCTATATGTTTCTCAGATTGTGAGATTACATGGTGTACCTATTTCTATTATTTCAGATAGGGATTCGAGGTTTACATCACGATTTTGGAAGAAACTATAGGATGCACTAGGTACGAAATTACATTTCAGCACTGCTTTCCATCCGCAAACAGATGGTCAGTCTGAGCGAATCATTCAGATACTTGAGGATATGTTGAGATGTTGCACTCTCAAGTTCGCAGGTACGTGGGAATGATACCTACCTTTGATTGAATTTGCGTATAGTAATAGCTTCCAGTCGAGTATCAAAAGGGCACCTTATGAGGCTTTGTACGGTCGTAAATGTCGTACACCATTGTATTGGACTGAGCTCAGTGAAAATAAGATACACGGGGTCGATTTGATCAGAGATACTAAACAAAAAGTGAGAGTGATCCGTGAAAGTCTGAAAGTAGCATCGAATCGTTAGAAATCTTATGCGGAACTAAAATGAAAAGATATAGAGTTTTAGATCGGAGACAAAGGCTTTTTGAAAGTGTCACTGTGGAAGAAAATACTCAGATTCAGTCGTAAAGGCAAATTGAGTCTGAGATTTATTGGGCCGTATGAAGTTATAGAGCGTATCGAGCCGATTGCATACAGACTGTTGTTGCCACCTGAGTTAGAAAATATCCACAATGTATTCCATGTTTCGATGCTTCGTAGATATCGATCGGATCCCTCACATGTGATTAGTCCGTCTGAGATTGAGGCTAAGCCTGATATGACATATGAGGAAGAATCAATTCGAGTTTTAGCTCGCGAGATCAAAGAGTAGCGAAATAAGAAAATTCTGTTGGTTAAAGTACTATGGCATAAACATGGAGTTGAGGAAGCAACATGGGAGTCAGAAGATACAATGAAAGAGCGTTATCCAATCCTATTCACCGGTAAGATTTTCGGGGACGAAAATCCCTAATGGGGGAAAGTTGTAACAGCCCGATTTAGACCCTAATCAAAACGGTGGTTCTGAGACCACGAATCCGAGTCAGAAAAATATTTTAAAATTATTTTCTGTGTTTATTTTGTGTGAATTTATATCTGTAAAATTTTCGTGATTTAATTTTATCGTTTGAGTGACCGATTAAATAAAAGGACTTAATCGTAAAATGAAAATTTAGTGGTTATTTCTAAAAGGGAATGAATTGTTAGTGGCTTTCTAAATTGAAGCCTTAAAGTAATTATGTCATTATTAATATAGATGGACGGTAATGGCTAAGGAAAGTAATGATTTTTATTAAATTATAAAGGTTAAATTAGTAATATGGTTAATAAACATATAATAATTAAAACAAGTTAACATATTCATATTTATTTCATTTGTTCATCCACCGAAAATAAGAAACTAAAGAAAAAAAAGAGAAAACCTAGGTTCGGCCATCCTTCCAAGCTCGATTTAACATTCGTTCTTAGTTTGTTTTTGATAATTTTTACATTTTTGAGATCGTTGCTTCGAGTACTCCAATACCAATGCTTAAATTTTTTATTTTGGTGAATATTTTGAGTTATGCCATTGTTGAGAGCTTGTGATTTTTGTTGTTTGATGATGAAATATGAACGATATGTTTTAGATTAATATGTTTTATATTGGAGTTTTTAATGATTTTGAGTAGTTAAGACTAAATTGTAAAAATAATAATTTGACTAAAATGTGAAATAAATGAAATATATGGATTTGTATGGATATGGATAAAATTCAGCCCAACATGGGTATATTGAAATTTTGTATATACTGTGTTTTGTGCAATAGGGACTAAATTGTAAAATGTGTGAATGTCAGGGGTAAATTGGTAATTTTCCTATTTATGTGTTTTGGACTAAATTGAATGAAAATATGTTTGAATGAGCTTAATTTGAGTATTTTTAGATCAAGAACCAAAGAAATCATATTTGGATCGGGGGAAAACGAAAGTTGTCGACTAGCTGCCCTGTTCCGTTTTGTATCGTACAAGGTAAGTTTCTAAGCAAATAGGTGTACTAAATTTAAATTAAATGATAAGTATACATGCTAGAATGAAATATATGAAATTGTGTATGCAATGGCCGAATGTGAATAAGTTTGGCTGCTATATTTTCGAATTCGTTTCGACTGAGTTACGACGTCCGAAACCCCCGTATGAACCTTAGGAATAGTTAGGATATATATGTCATGACATAGGATTCCGATATATGTGTGTGAGTAAGACCATGGCATCGATATGTGATTCCTATATATGTGTGCGAGTAAGACCCTATCTGGGATAGTGGCATCGATCTGTGATTACATGTAAGACCACGTTTGGGGCGTTGGCATTGTACGATATATGTGTGGCTATCCGAGTGTCCTATCCAATTTTAAATGGTTCATCGGGAAAAGATAAGTTGTTTTCGAGTGTGTAAAACAAGCTAAATGACCAGGTTTGAATTAGCTTGATGTTTACTTAAAATAAGGTAAGTGTGTAATTTGATACTCATTACAAATTGTGTGTACTGAAAATGAGAATTATATGTGAACTAGGTATGTGTATTCAACCTTGTGAATATTATTGGAATGAGTCTTAATTATATGCATGTGAATTTATGTATTTGGTCACATGATCAATATATGTATATGAAATTATATGGTGACATATGAGCTCAGGTAATTGTGTGTATGAAATTATATGGTGACATATGAGCTTATGTAATTGTGTGTATGTGAATTAGATTTGTAATGACTATTTGGCTTTGGAATTTGAATGCTAATAAGTTAATTTGACTATATAGACATTCGGTCAAGGTGACATTTATAATGAATATATATAATATGAACTTATATGTGCTTGGGTCTAAATGTGTAATGATAATATAATGTGATTCAGTTTAATTAAGTTGATAATATCGTTGAATTGTTTATTTTCTTATGACTTACTAAGCTACCAAAAGCTTACTCTGTGTATATGTGTGTTTCTATTTTATAGATTTTGGATCAAGTTACGAGCTCGGGATCTTCAGCAAGTTCATCACACTATCTACTATTTGGTACCTTTATAACTTAAACATGAATTATGGTATGTATAGGCTAGAATGTGTTTTGAAATGTTGAAATTTGGATATGTAAAATTAAAGCCATACGAAAATGGCTTTACTTCTAAGTTTGGTTTTGATTGTGCTTGATTGTGGTTTAAAATGTGTTGGTTATTATGCTATGTAATGTGAATGAATGGCATAGGT
Source organism: Gossypium longicalyx (assembly GCA_025698465.1). Lineage (NCBI taxonomy): Eukaryota > Viridiplantae > Streptophyta > Magnoliopsida > Malvales > Malvaceae > Gossypium > Gossypium longicalyx. Next base: position 26,002,013 of record CM047005.1, on the reverse strand, counting down.
GATGGATAGTATATGTTTTGGAAATGGATGAGTAGTGAAATGAGTTTGAGCATTAAAGTTGGTTAATGAACTTGAAAGTGGAATAAATGAATCTGCTGTAAATATGTTTACTTGGTTTGGAAGTGTTTTATACTAAAATATGGTATATAGGTGAACATGCTTATTATGTTTAGTTTTGACCTAGTATGTTCCTAGATTTAATGATTAATAAGTTTAGTGTGATAATTCGCTGATGGAAATTTTGACGGTATATATGGTTTAAAATGATATGTTCGGTTATGGTACAAATATATGTACTTGTTCAAAAGTATATTAATTGAATAAAATATAGTATTTATATAAATGTAATCGAATGATTGATTAGTCAATTTGGTTTGGTTTGTATGGATGTGAAAATACATATATATTATATTTTAAATAATTGATAAAATAGGTATGGTTGATGAATTGGTTTAATGTAATGTTTGGATTATATACTTGTAGGACAAAAATGTTTGGAATAAGGTGATTAGTAATTTGGACATGACCTATGTTGTTTGCTAAGTATGAAACATATGTATTTAGTTGTATATATGTTCGGTTACCATGACAAAGCATTTTTTTAAGTCTTAAAAGATAGTTTCATAAATGAACCATTACATGGTGTTAATATGCATAAATGTTCGGCATTATTATGATACTTTTGTGGTTGTCATGAATTAGATATTCGGCACTCATTGGGATAGTCACTCTTTAAGTATATATAAAGATATGTGTTTGAACAATGTATTGACATGTGACTGTAAGTATAAATTCAATTGATATTAGATATTTAAGTGATGTTTGAGTTTGGATTGAGTAATGTTATCATTAGTTAATATGAAAAGTCAATGTTTACTCATGTATAATAATAATTGGTTAATTATTTAAGTTTATATCAAATCGCTATTAAAATTTGTATATGCTAGAATGTATTGAATGTTATGAAATGTTTCAAAATTTAAGAGTTGTTAATTTGTGAAATAAATTCTGACTAATTTCTGAGACTTGTTCATGTATATACATATAATTATTAGGAATTGTGCTTTTATTTTGTAATGCCTTAAGACCATATTCAGGGAACGGATTTGGGCTAGAGGTGTTACATTCTATTAGTATCAGAGCTACGGTTTAGACGATTCTAGGACTAACATAGCTCGTGTGAGTCTAGCTATACATGCCATACTATATACTGCTATAGTATGATAACTTTTGATATTTGAAAATGTGTTTTCATATAGTAAATGGATCCCGATAGAGCTGTAGCTGATGATGTCGAGAGTGTAGCGCATACTCCCACGTAAGGGATAGTGCCGGCTGATTCTCTACCGACTTCGAGTAATCAAAAGAGTGAGGCTAAACAAGCTTTTTATCAAATGATGAATGATTGGTTTACCCAATATATTAGGACTAATCTGGCAGCACAACAACCTCCACCCTCGACTAATCCAACTTCGATGCCTGTTGTACCTCAAGTAAGTGATCCGTTGAGATTGTATAAGCCACCTGTTGATAAAATTAGAAAACACGGGGCTGAAGAGTTTAAAGCTACTGATGATGACGATGTTGAGCGGGATGAATTTTGGCTTGATAATACTATCCGAGTGTTTGATGAGCTGTTCTGTACCCCAGATGAGTGTTTGAAATGTTCCATATCTTTACTGCGAGACATAGCCTATCACTGGTGGAATACCCTAGTATCAGTGGTTTCGAGAGAGCGGGTGACTTGGGAATTCTTTCAGACTGAGTTTCGTAAGAAATATATCAGCCTGAGATTTATTGATCAGAAGCATAAAGAATTTTTTGACCTAAAACAAGGTCAGATGACTGTGACAGAGTATAAACAGAAATTTGTGAGACTCAGTCGGTATGCCCAAGAGTGTGTTTCTACTAAATCTATAATGTGTAAAAGATTTGAAGATCGGTTGAATGAAGACATTAAACTGTTAGTTGGGATACTTGAGATAAAAGAGTTCATGGCACTTGTTGAGCGAGCCTGCAAAGCTGAAGAGCTCGAGAAAGAGAAAAGAAAAGCTAACTTTGAAACTAGAGATTCGCGTAAGAGATCATTCAATAAGTCAATCCAGTCGGCACCAAAGAAGTTCCAAGATAATTTTAGCTATTCTAAAGCTACTTTGGGTTATTCTAGACGGTATCAGAATAGACCACCTATGAGCTCGAGAGCTACCTCAGTAGCTAGTGTGGGTAATGTCAGATCAAATCAACCTGAGTGTAAACATTACGGTACAGCTGCAGATTGCATGATAGGGCCTATTTTAAATTTTGATCAACGGATCATTATATTTGTGAATGCCCAATGTTAGCTGAAGAAAATCTAGTACAGAATACGAGATCGGGTAATACTGCAGCTCGAGGTAGACCACCCCAAAATGCGGGTAATGTGAGTGGCAGTCAGAGAGGGATTAAAGATACTGCAGCTAGATCTGAGGCTTGTGCACCTGCCAGAGCCTATGCTATACGCGCATGCGAGGAGGCTTCGTCCCCAAATGTCATTACTGGTGCATTCACTCTTTATGATACTAATGTAATTGCATTGATTGATCCTAGGTCGACTCATTCTTATGTGTGTGAGACTTTAGTATTTAGTAAGACTCTACCTGTTGTGTCTACTAAATTTATGATTAGAGTGTCAAACCCCTTGGGCCGGTGTGTTATGGTTGATAAAGTGTGTAAGAATTGTCCTTTGATGGTTCAAGATCTGTGCTTTCCGACTGATTTGATGTTGTTGCCATTTGATGAGTTCGACATAATTCTGGGTATGGACTGGTTGACTTTACATGATGCTGTGGTGAACTGCAAGAGGAACACCATTAATCTACGGAGCCAGAATGATGAGGTTGTCCGAATTGAATCTAATGATCTGAATGGTTTACTAGCAGTGATTTCTTCGATGTTGGCACAGAAATATGTGAGAAAAGGTTGTGAAGCTTATTTTGCCTATGTGCTTGACAGTAAAGTGGCTGAAAGAAATATTGAATTAGTACCTGTTGTGTGTGAATATCCAAATGTGTTTCCTGAAGAATTACCGGGTTTGCCACCTATTTGGGAGGTAGAGTTTGGTATTGAGTTAATGCCTGGGACAACTCCGATATTGATAGCTCCGTATAGAATGGCACCTACAAAATTAAAAGAATTGAAAGCTCAGTTGCAAGAGTTGATAGATAGAGGCTTTGCGCAACCAAGTTTCTGCCCCTGGTGTGCGCCAATGTTATTTGTGAAAAAGAAATACGGAACTATGAAAATGTGCATTGATTATAGACAACTCAATAAGGTGACTATAAAGAATAAATAATCATTGCCACAGATTGATGATTTATTTGATCAACTGAAAGGAGCTACTGTATTTTTGAAAATAGATTTGAGATCCGGCTATTATTAGTTGCGAGTTAAAGACTCCGATGAGCCAAAGACTACTTTCCGTACGAGGTACGGACACTATGAGTTTTTGGTTATGCCTTTCGGACTTACTAATGCACCTGCTGTTTTCATGGATTTGATGAAACGGATCTTTAGACAGTATCTGGATCTATTTGATGTTGTGTTTATAGATGATATTTTGATCTACTCCCTTGATGAAACCGAGCATGCCGAACATCTGAGACTTGTGGTATAGACTTTGCGAGAAACCATTGTATGCAAAGTTCAGTAAATGTGAATTCTGGTTAAGCGAAGTTAGTTTTCTGGGCAATGTTGTATCAGCATCGAGTAGTCGAGTTGATCCGACTACAGTTTTAGCTATACTTGATTGGAAACCTCCGAAAAATGTTTCTAAAGTCTGAAGGTTTCTGGGACTTGCTGGTTATTATAGACGGTTCGAGAAAGATTTCTCTATGATTGTAGCCTCAATGACAAAGCTATTGCAGAAAGATGTTAAATTTGAGTGGTCAAAAAAGTGTCATAAAAGTTTTGATCAGTTGAAAGACTTTTTAATCGAAGCTCTAGTGCTAGTTTAGCCAGAATCAGGTAAAGAATTTGTTATTTATAGTGATGCATCTTTAAATGGTTTGGGCTGTGTTTTGATGCAGGAAGGCAGAGTTATAGCTTATGCCTCGAGACAATTAAAGCCCATGAAAAGAACTATACGACATACGACCTAGAATTGACAACTATTGTGTTTGCATTGAAGATTTGGCATCGCTATCTGTTCGGTGAGAAATGTCATGTTTATTCTGATCATAAAAGTTTGAAATACTTGATGACTTAGAAAGATCTAAATTTATGACAACGCCAATGGTTAGAGTTGCTAAAAGACTACGAGCTTGTGATTGACTACCACCCGGGAAAGGCTAACGTTGTTGCCAATGGCTATGTCTAATGACGGTTCGATAATAACTGAATTGAAAGCAAGACTATTATTTGTTCAACAAAGTTGTGATGCCTAGAAGATTGATAATGAATTGTTAGTAAAACGAGCTCAGTATGGTGCAGATGTTGATTCAGAATTCAGAGTTGATACTGATGGTTGTTTAAGGTTCAGAAACTGGATATGTGTCCTGAGAAATTTAGAGTTGATTCAGATCATTTTGAATGAATCTCACAGTAGTCGATTATCTGTTCACCTAGGTAGTACAAAGATGTATAATGATCTGAAACAGCTTTACTGGTGGTATGATATGAAGCAAGACATTTCTGACTTTGTTTCGAAATGCTTAATCTGTCAACAAGTAAAACCGAGCATCAGGTACCTTCTGGACTGCTTCAGTCGATTATGATACCTGAGTGGAAGTGGGACAGAGTCACGATGGAGTTTGTATCTAGTTTACCATTGACACCGAGCAAGAAAGATGCAATCTAGGTTATTGTGGATAGATTTGACTAAATTGGCTCATTTTGTTCTGATTCGTACAGATTACTCACTTGAGAAGCTTGCTAAGCTATATGTTTCTCAGATTGTGAGATTGTATGGTGTATCTATTTTTATTGTTTCGGATAGGGATCCGAGGTTTACATCGCGGTTTTAGAAGAAACTGCACTAGGTACGAAATTACATTTCAGCACTGCTTTCCATCTGCAAACAGATGGTTAGTCTGAGCGAATCATTCAGATACTTGAGGATATGTTGGGATGTTGCATTCTTGAGTTCAAAGGTATGCGGGAATGATACCTACCTCTGATTGAATTTGCGAATAATAATAGCTTCCAGTAGAGTATCAAAATGGCACCTTATGAGGCTTTGTACGATTGTAAATGTCGTACACTGTTGTATTGGACTAAGCTCAGTGAAAATAAGATACACGGGGTCGATTTGATCAGAGATATTGAGCAGAAAGTGAGAGTGATCCGTGAAAATCTGAAAGCAGCATCGGATCGTCAGAAATCTTATGCGGACTTAAAATAAAAAGATAAAGAGTTTCAGATCGGAGACAAAGTCTTTTTGAAAGTTTCACCGTGGAAGAAAATACTCAAATTCGATCGTAAAGTCAAATTGAGTCCGAGATTTATTGGGCCGTATGAGGTTATAGAGCATATCGGGCCGGTTGCATACAGACTGTTGTTGCCACCTGAGCTAGAAAAGATCTACAATATATTCCATGTTTCGATGATTCGTAGATATCAATCGGATCCCTCACATGTGATTAGTCCGTCTAAGATTGAGGTTAAGCCTAATATGACATATGAGGAAGAACCGATTTGAGTTTTATCTTGAGAGATCAAAGAGTTGCGAAATAAGAAATTTTTGTTGGTTAAAGTACTGTGGCATAAATACGGAGTTGAGGAAGCAACATTGGAGTAAGAGGATACAATGAAAGAGCGTTATCCAAACCTATTCACCGGTAAGATTTTCGGGGACGAAAATCCCTAAGGGGGGAGAGTAGTAACAGCCTGATTTAGACCCTAATCAGAACGGTAGTTTCGGGACCACGAATCTGAGTCAGAAAATTATTTTAAATTTATTTTCTGTGTTTATTTGTGTGAATTTATATCTGTGAAATTTTCATGATATAATTTTATCGTTTGAGTGGCCGATTAAATAAAAAGACTTAATTGCGTAAAATGAAAATTTAGTGGTTATTTCTTAAAAGGGCTGAATTGTTAGTGGATTTCTAAAGTGAAGCCTTAAAGTTGTAATTATGCCATTATTAATATAGATGGGCGATACTGGCCAAGGAAAGTAATGATTTTTATTAAATTATAAAGGTTAAATTAGTAATATGGTTAATAAACATATAATAATTAAAACAAGTTAACATATTCATATTTTATTTCATCTGTTCATCCACCAAAAGTAAGAAACTAAAGAAAGAAAAGAGAAAACCTAGGTTCGGCCATCCTTCCAAGCTTAATTTAAGGTTCGTTCTTAGTCGGTTTTTGATAATTTTTACATTTTTGAGATCATTGCTTCGAGTACTACAAAACCCATGCTTAAATTTTTTATTTTGGTGAATATTTTAAGTTATGCCATTGTTGAGAGCTTGTGATTTTTGTAGTTTGATGATGAAATATGAAATATATGTTTTAGATTAACATGTTTTATATTGGAGTTTTTGATGATTTTGAGTAATTAGGAGTAAATTGAAAAAATAATAATTTGAGGGACTATAATGTGAAATAAATGAAATATATGGATTTTTATGGATATGGGTAAAATTCAGCCCAATATGGGTATATTGAAATTTTGTATATTTTGTGTTTTGTGCAATAGGGACTAAATTGTAAAAAGTGTGAATGTTAGGTGTAAAAATGGTAATTTGCCTATTTATGTGTTTTTGGACTAAATTGGATGAAAATATGTTTGAATGAGATTAATTTGAATATGTTTAGATCAAGAACCAAAGAAATCAGATTTGGATCGGGGGAAAACAAAAGTTGTCGACTAGTTGTCCTGTTCTGTTTTGTATCGTCCGAGGTAAGTTTATAAGCAAATATGTGTAATAAATTTAAATTAAATGCTAAGTATACATGTTGGAATGAAATATATGAAATTATGTATGCTATGGCCGAATGTGAATAAGTTTGGCTACTATATTTTTGAATTCGTTTCGACCGAGTTACGACGTTCGAAAGACCCGTATGGACCTTAGGAATAGTTAGGATACATATGTCATGACATAGGATTCCGATATATGTGTGGGAGTAAGACCATGGCATCGATATGTGTAACAGGCCGATTTAGGGCCTAATGGAATTGTGGTCTCAGGACCACAATTCTGGAGTTGAATAAATTATTTTATTATTATGTAGAGGTTATAGCATGTTTTTACGAATGCTTGAAAAATGTTGTAAAGTAATTATAACGTTTGTGAACCCAATTGCGAAAAAAGGACTAAATCACATAAAGTGCAAAAGTCTTAAATTGATAGCTAAGGGTGCCAAATTTCCATGTATCATAAATTAGGGGTTTTTTAAGTGAAATTAGGCTATTAAATAGGTGATGGTTGGCCATGAGACAAGGAAATCAAGGTAGTCAAATATTAGGTGAAGTTGGTGGCTTATTTTGACCAAAAAGAAATAAAATAAAAGAAAGATGATATCATCCTATTTTCCCATTTCTTTTCCACCGATTTTTTAGCCATTGAAGGGGGTTTGAAAGCTTAAAAATTTCAGCTACTTAGTTGACTCACAAGTAAGTGATTTTAATGGCTTTTCTCGAATATTTTTGTACTTTTGAAACCCTTAAAGCACAAGCTTTCAAATGAGGGTAATATTTTGCAAAATGATGAAGAGTTTAGGGTTTTTCCATGAAAGGATTTATGATGTTTGCTGAGGTTTTATGGAAGAAAATAAGTCTTGGGTGTGTTATAAATAACTTTTGTGAAAGGTGTTAGCAGGAAAACACCTAAAAGGACTAGTTTGCATAAGTTGTTAAATAGATGTTAAATATGTGAAATAGTGGGATTTTGAAGTTTTTATAAGAGTAAAAAAGGTTCGACTAAGCTTAAAATACGAAGAAATTCAATGAAAATGATTTTCGGGCCGATGGGTAAAATGGTCAATTTGTAAAAGTCTAGGGGAAAAATGGTCATTTTTCCCAATTATAAGTTGTAGAGTGCCTAGGTTGAGAAAGTGACTAAATAAGTGCATTTTGTATTTTATGATCAAGAAATACCGAATCCGAGCCTAGACTGGGGAAAAGCCAAGCAAATCGACTAGTCGCCACATTTTGTAATCCGAGGTAAGTTGTATGTAAATAATACAGCTACATCACTAATATATATGTGTTGAATTGTATTTGAATTAATATAGCATGAGTTGCTTGATTTTGAAATTGAGAAAGTATGATGATAATAGAGATAGTAGAGTTCCCGTTCAAACCTAGGAAATTTATCGGATATTCATGCCATGACATATGGGTTATTGTGGGCTAGTGTAAGACATGTCTGGGACATGCATCAGCCACATTGTGAGAGCCGGTGTAAGACCATGTCTGGGACATGGCATCAGCATCGAGACGAGTGCTAGTGTAAGACATGTCTGGGACATGCATCGGCCTCGAGACGTAAGCTAGTGTAAGACATGTCTGGGACATGTATCGGCTACAAGATGATAGTTAGTGTAAGACCATGTCTGGGACATGGCACCGACATGAGCTATGAGCTAGTGTAAGACCGTGTTTGGGACATGGCATCGGCACCTTACCCACGTTTGAGGCTTAATGAATATCCGGTAGTGTTATGGATGGTTCAACGGTGAGTATTATGAATTTAAGTTAATGAGCATAGTATAACCATGTTATGAGTGGTATAGGTACCTATTTGAAATGTATGAGATATAAGCTCGATATATGCTATGAGATTTATATGGATAGTGATGAGTAAGTTATGCTTCTGTCTACCTTTATGTTCTAAGCATGTTAATGAATGGTAAAATTGTTGTTGTATATTTATTTATATGCAACTTACTAAGCTTTATGCTTACTCCCTCTCATTTCCTTTTTCTTATAGTGCCGCCTATCTAGCTCAAGGATCAACAGAAGTCGAAGATATCGATCACACTATCAATCGAAGCATTCGGTATAGTTTGATTTATATTTTTTGGTTATGGCATGTATATGGAACTAGACTTATGTTTTGTGTTATTATTAACTTGGCCAAACGTATTGGCTTGGGATAAATCCCTCATTTTGTATTAAGCCTCAAATGATGGCTAATGTTCTTTTTGATTTGTATGGAATGAAGTTATTTTCATGGTTGAGTAAAATGCGTAAATGGAATGTTGTCTGTTGTGGATGATTTGGTTGCTTGAGATAGTCTTATATGGGATTTGGTGGTTATTGTGTAGGTTGTGTAAGTAACGGTGGTGAAGAGGCTTGGAAATTAGCCTCATATTGTCCACATGGGTAGACACGAGGACGTGTGTCTAGGCCGTGCGTGACACACAACCAGCCCCATAGGCATGTTGTCCAGCCGTGTGTCCCCTACACGTAAAAAAATTCAAGTCAGTATGCATGGTAGTAAACAAATGAGCAGAGACACGGTCGTGTGTCTCAGTCATGTGAAGGACACGGCTTAGAACACGGGCGTGTGCCTTGGTCGTGTGACATTTTGGGTTTACTGATGTCAGGAATAGAATGTCCAGGTTTTTACACATGATCTAGGACACAGGCGTGTCATGGCCGTGTGAGGGACACGGGCCAGAGACACGGGCGTGTGCCAAGCTGTGTGAAAACCCCTGTAGGTGTAAATTTAGAATTAATTCCACACGGGTAAAGGGCATGGGTATGTCCCTGTATTGCTTAGGCCGTTTGAGCCACATGGCCAATAACACAACCATGTCGAATTGGTCACACGATCGTGTTGACCCTCTCACACAGGCGTGTGCCCCTGTGTAAAGTGTTATTTCTTCGAATCCTTTAAAGGACACGAGTTGGCTCTAAATTTTTTTTGATACGAATCTTGGGCCACGTAGGCCCTTATTAAGGATATGTAGATAAGCTTGAGAAGGTTCCAAATTGTACCAGGTTCGGTGACTCGAGAATGTATGAAAGCATGAGTTTAAAGTTAGGTAACGCCTCGTATTCTGTTCTGGCGAAGGATACGGGTGTGGGGTGTTACAATATGTGGTTCCGGTATATGTGTGCGAGTAAGACTCTGTCTGGGACAGTGGCATCAATCTATGATTACATGTAAGACCACGTCTGGGACGTTGGCATTGTATGATATATGTGTGATTATCCGAGTGTCCTATCCAATTCTGAATGGTTCATCGCGCAAAGATAAGTTGTGTTCGAGTGTGTAAAACGAGCTAAATGACCAGGTATGAATTAGCTTGATGTTTACTTAAAACAAGGAAAGTATGTAATTTGATACTCAATAAAAATTGTGTGTACTGCAAATGAGGATTATATTTGAACTAGATATTTGTATTCAACCTTGTGAATATTATTGGAATGAGTCGTAATTATATGCATGTGAATTTATGTATTCAATCACATAATCAATATATGTATATGAAATTATATGGTGACATATGAGCTTATGTAATTGTGTGTATGTGAATTAGATTTGTAATGACTATTTGGCTTTGGAATTTAAATGCTAATGTGTTAATTTGACTATATAGACATTAGATCAAGGTGATATTTATAATGAATATATACTTATATTTGCTTGGGTCTAAATGTGTAATGATAATATAATGTGATTCAGTTTAATTAAGTTGATAATATCGTTGAATTATTTATTTGCTTATGAGTTACTAAGCTACCAAAAGCTTACTCTGTGTATATGTGTGTTTCTATTTTATAGATTTTGGATCAAGTTACGAGCTCGGGGATCTTCAGCAAGTTCATCACACTATCTACTATTTGGTAACTTTATAAGTTAAACTTGAATTATGGCATGTATAGGTTGGAATGTTTTTGAAATATTGAAATTTGGATATGTAAAATTAAAGCCATGCGAAAATGGCTTTACTTCTAAGTTTTGTTTTGATTGTGCTTGATTGTGGTTTAAAATGTGTTGGTTATTATGCTATGTAATGTGAATGAATGGCATAGGTGATGGATAGTATATGTTTTGGAAATGGATGAGTAGTGAAATGAGTTTGAGCATTAAAGTTGGTTAATGAACTCGAAAGTTGCATAACTGAATCGGCTTAAATATTTTTACTTGGTTTGGATGTTTTATACTAAAATATGGTATATAGGTGAACATGCTTATTATGCTTAGTTTTGACCTAATATGTTCTTAGATTTAATGATTAATAAGTTTAGTGTGATAATTCACTGATGGAAATTTTGGTGGTATATGTGGTTTAAAATGATATGTTCGGTTATGGTACAAATATATGTACTTGTTCAAAAGTATATTAATTGATTCGAATATAGTATTTATATAAATGTAACCAAATGAGTGATTAGTCAATTTGGTTTGGTTTGTATGGATGTGAAAATACATATATTATATTTTAAATAATTGATAAAATAGGTTTGGTTGATGAATTGGTTTAATGTAATGTTTGGATTATATACTTGTAGGACAAAAATGTTTGGAATAAGGTGATTAGTAATTTGGATATGACCTACGTTCTTTGCTAAGTATGAAACATATGTATTTAGTTGTAAATATGTTCGGTTACCATGACAAAGCATTTCTTTAAGTCTTAAAAGATAATTTCATAAATGAACCATTACATGGTGTTACATGGTGTTAATATGCATAAATGTTCGGCATTACTGTGAGACTTTTGTGGTTGTCATGAATTAGATATTCAACACTCATTGGGATAGTCACTCTGTAAATATATATAAAGATATGTGTTTGAACAATGTATTAACATGTGACTGTAAGTATAAATTCAATTGATATTAGATATTTAAGTGATGCTTGAGTTTGGATTGAGTAATGTTATCATTAGTTAATATGAAAAGTCAATGTTTACTCATGTATAATAATAATTGGTTAATTATTTAAGTTTATATCAAATCCTTGTTAAAATTTGTATATGCTAGAATGTATTGAATGTTATGAAATGTTTCAAAATTTAAGAGTTGTTAATTTGTGAAATAAATTCTGACTGATTTCCGAGACTTGTTCAAGTATATACGTATAATTATTCAGAATTGTGCTTTTATTTTGTAATGCCTTAAGACCCTATTCCTGCAATTGATTCGGGTTAGAGGTGTTACATTTGCCCCACATATTTCACATTTTTTCACAATTTAGTCCCTATTTCATAAAATCACAAATTAATGAAATTCACAATAAACCCATGCTAGCCGAATTACCATAATGCCCCTGTCAGCCCATAATTTTCATTTACTTCACATTTTAACCACACATTTTTCACATTTCATAATTTAGCCCCTATTTTGCATTTTCACTAAAAATCACTTAACAAAACTTGTTTAACTAACATCAAATATTCATAATCTGTCATTAAACATCAAAACTCATACATATTCATCAATGGCATCATTCAAAATCTTTAACAGTTTTGCAAAATAGTCCCTAGGCTAGCTAGTACTAGATGCAACGATTACAAAAACATAGAAATCATTAAAAAGGGACGAAACACATAGCTAATTGCTTGAATTTAACTTACCCGAATGAAGAACCCTAGTTTCTTCTTGTTCTTCTTTAATTTTTGGTTAAAAGATGAGAACGAAAGCCTTTAATTTGGTTTTATTTTATTTATTATAAGTTATTTACCAATTTACACATATACCCTTAATGATAAACCATTTAAAACATCCAATTAATGTCCAATATTGTCCACTTACACTAAGGATGGTCTAATTACAACATAAGGACCTTAACATTAAGGTTCTATAACTATTTGACACCTTTAGCTATTAGAATCCAAGTTTTGTAGTTTACGCGATTAAGTCTTTTTTCTCAAATTGACCATTTAAATGATAAAATTACATCATGAAATTTTCACACAATCATTCAATCATGCTATAAACATTGAAATAATAATAAAATAAATATTTTGACTTTGGATATGTGGTCCCAAAACCACTATTCCGATTTTACTAAAAACAGGCTATTACAAATTTTGTTCATTAGATCCATAAACACTGCAGGCGCATTTGTCAAACCGAATGGCATAAAAAGAAACTCATAGTGCCCGTATCTGGTTCTAAAAGTTGTCTTTGGTACATCTGAATCTTTTACTCGTAACTGATAATAACCAGAACGGAGATCAATTTTTGAAAATACAATGGCATATTTCAACTGGTCAAACAGGTCATCAATACGAGGCAATGGATACTTGTTCTTTATTGTAACTTTTTTGAGCTGTTTGTAATCAATGCACAGCCTCAACGATCCATCTTTCCTCTTTACAAATAGAATCGGCGCACCCTAAGGTGAGAAACTAGGTCAAGCAAAACCTCTGTCAATGAATTCTTGTAACTGTGCTTTCAACTCTTTTAACTCAATAAGATCCATTCTGTAAGGTGCTATAGATATTGGTGTTGTACTGTAATAACCCGATTTTTGGCCTAGTCAAAGTTGTGGTTTCGAGACCACAAATTTGACGTAAGTAAATTTATTTTTATTACATTTTTTATGGTCTACGATTTCAAGGAATGATTTCGTGAAAATCTCGTTTTAAAATTTTAACGTTTGGGCACTCAATTTAGTTAAAAGGACTAAATTGTAAAAAGTGTAAAAGTTGTGTTCTATAAGCTAAAGGTGTTAAATAGCTATAGAACTTTAAAGTAGAGGTCCTTATTGAGTAATTACACCATTAAAAGAGATAGTGGATGTACATGGAGTGTAATTATGATGTTGGTTGGGTAGGTGGGTATTACGTTATTATATGAAAAAAAATACAAAAGGAATAAAAAAATCATTTTTATTTCTTTGTTCATCTTCTCCACCGAAAAACACAAGAGAAAATGGGCTTTTGAAGCTCAAATTTTCAGCAACTTAAATCCTTTGCATGTAAGTGAAATTTGTGTTTGTTTTTGTTAATTTTTATGTTTTTGGAACCCTTGTAATTGAATCATGCTAAATAGGGACTAATTTGCAATATGGTTGGAAATCTAGAGTTTTTCCATGAGAGCATATTTTTTGTTTTTGAATTTTAATGGAAGAAAATGAAACCTTGTTGTATGTTAAACAACTTTTATTAAGGGAACTTTGATGAAAATGTGAAATAGGGACTAATTTGTGAAATGTGAAATTTATGAGTTAAATGTGTGAATTTATGAAATGTGTGAGCTGCTATAGGCATGAAAATGATTCAAATATGCATGGGTAGTAAAGAAATTGAACACGTTTCATTTTACGAGCCTAGGGGCAAAATTGTAAATATGTTAAACTTTACGGAAAAACGTAATTCTGCCATAATATGATTTTTGGATCATATTGAATAATGTGACTAATAAATAGGCTAAATGTGATATTATAGATCAAAGAAAATGAGATTCGGGCCTAGAACGGGGGAAAAAGGTGAAATTGACGGTTAGGTCCCTTTTTGCCATTTCGGTATTGAGGTAAGTTCATGCGTAAATAATGCAACCTTATGTTATGTATTTACTATTTCGATATTGCATGAATTGTATGCATTTGTTTTTATGAAATTGATTAATGACGATTTTGACGAAGTTTCGAGAAATGAAAAATCTCGATTTAACCTCAAGGGTAGAATACAAATGTCATGATATTAATATTATATCTGGGATATGGCATCGGTATGTGATTTCGTATAAGACCATGTCATGTAAGACCATATCCGGGATATGGCATTGATACGGTACTAAGAGTATGAGATCCCCGAGCATCCTTAGTATTTCAATGTGCTCAACGGGTAAATCAAATATGAGTATGAGAATGAAATTACTACGAGTAAACAGGCATGTACATAAGCCTATAATTGTAAATTCATGATTATTGTGGAAATAATTGTTTATTACCTATTGTGGTTGATAGTGCACATACTTGTGATGTTGGATATATGATAAATATAAATGATGATTATGTGTTAGGCTGTTGGGCCGAATTGAGATATGATCTAATATGTTTATGCTTGAATTGTATTTCAACGGGTATGTTAAGAACGAGAAAGTATGTGACTATATTACGAGTGGTACAGGTATGTACACAGAAGTCATGTTAAATGGATTTAGTATATGATGAATTCTTGGTAAGAATGTACATGAACAAGTATACTTGTGAAATATTGATAACCTTGTGACAAATGATCTATATTTATGATGAACGGATGCATGTTAAGATTTGATAATGATCATGTTATAGCCTTAGGAGCCTAATTAATTTATGATATTTTACGGTTCATTTATTTAAATTGTGTTTCATTGGATATGAGTAAAAGAAAAACGGGCATAATTTTCGAATGAAGTCATTATGAAAACATAGTAAGATACGAGCTTAGACAAGTGAAAGGTGGTCGAACTATATGTTGAAATTATGATTACTCATAAATGATGTGCATGTGATTAAGAGGATGTGATAACTTGTTAAATAATGTGATAAGTTTTATTGGAGAGACTATGGTGGTTAGGCTAATGCCAAGGTATGTAAATGGTGTTTATAAGATAAAAGAGTAAACATTATGAACGAGTAAGTTGTAATCATGAGAATTAATACAATTTGTATTAATAATGTTCTTATAGATAGGTAAAATAAATGATTGTTAATAATTTTTTTTTATTTGCATATGAACTTACTAAGCTCTAAAGCTTACTCCCCTTACTTTCCCATCTCTTATAGGTTAATTTAGCTAGCTCGGGTTGGAGATCGCTAGAGAGGCCATCACACTATCAAGCTATCACCATGGGTATTGATGAATTTAAGTAGTTTAAGTCTATGGCATGTATAGGGACTTTGTCTTTTGAGTAATTATTTCATTTTAAATGTGGCCAAATGAGTTGGCCTAGAATGGCTTGTGGTTCAATTTGTATGAGGCCATGAGATGTGGCTCATATTGATTATTTGGTTGTAAACCTAATTGTTTATGCATGTATGTGTCTATGCAATTGTAATGTGGTTGATTGTTGTGTGTATGTGATAAAATGTGTTGTGGCTATGGATGTTTGATAATGGAATTGTGAATGAAATGCATGATGACAATTAAGATTTGAATATGTTAAATAGAAGTAATCTACCACTCTTAGTGCATGCAAAAATATAAATTTGGCTTGACAAAGTATAAAGTCATATGCATATGTAAGTAAAGATGAAATGATCATGATCATGTCTTGTTTGTGTATGTTTAAGTGCTCAATTATGCCCTGCTAAGTGCCATTGAAGTCATGTTTGTGTATGTGCAATTAAGAGTGGCAATTGGCTTGGAAAATAGCCTCAATAATTGTCCACACGAGTAGACACACGGGCATGTGTCTAGGCCATGTGTGACACACGGTCTATCCTATGGGCGTGTGGTCCGGCCGTGTGTCCCCTACACCCTAATTAATGCAAAACAAAATTCCTATAGTAGACACACAGATAGAGATGCAGCCGTGTGTCTCAGTCATGTAGAGGACACTGCCTCAGGATATGGGCATGTGGCCTGGCCGTGTGAAGTCTGCACATAATTTTTGGAATTTAATTCGGCACACGGCCTAAGCACAATGTAACAGCCCTAACCTGTATCCGTCACCGGAATAGGTTACGAGGCATTACTAGACTTATAGCACAATTCAGAACATTCATTTATCAATAAGTCAACTTATTACAATCAAAGTCATTCATTTACACTTATAACATGCTTAAGTCGAGAAAAAATAACTTAAAACATGCATTCAGGACTAAATTGATAACATTTGAAAACTTTGGGAAACCTAGAAAATTTTCTATAATATAGAGGTCACACGCCCATGTGCCCAGGCCTGTGCCTCGCACGGCCACCAGGCACGCTCGGGTCATAGACCGTGTGGAAACAAGGCATACATACTGACTTAGGTCACATGGCCGACAACACGGCCAATAGACACGCCCGTGTGTATAAGCCGTGTAACTCACTGACTTATTTTAACTAAGCTTCAGCATACATACAGTCGAATCACACGCCCATGTGCTCAACCGTGTGGACGAGAAATAGGCTTATTTTAAGCCACTTTACCTCACCCAACTTCAATCACCTAAGCTCACATATAACACCATACTTTCATTCAATTTAGCAATCAAAACAACCATTTCAAAAACACATTATATGCCATTACAAAACCAAACATTTATATACTCAAATCAATTCCATTTGTTCATTCAAACATATACCAAGCCAATATGATTCATTAGCCAATATACACATATAACCTATTCAATAATTCAACCTTAAACATCCAAGTACAAACTATTATTCCAATAGTTTCGATTCATATTTCCTTCACATATCCATGCCATTTGCATATCCTCATTCCATCAACTACTTACCAAAACATGCCATATCTAGTACACATAAACATAACCTAATATTTAACCAAGTTAAGCCAAATCACATGGGTTAAACACTTCAATGCATATAAGCTTTAATAGCTTACATAACTCATACATCTCAAATCATAAACTAGCCTATACATGCCATATTACCAATTTCAAAGAGTTCAAAAATACCAATTCAACTCCTGGATAGTGTGATGAAATCTTCGATGACTTCTAACCTGAACGAGCTTTCAAATAATTGTTGAGCATGTCACATATACCTGAACTGATTCATATCATCATTTCAATTCTCATACCATTATCTTCTCCGTTAAACCATGTAAATAACATCGAATAATCTATATCTTGCACACTAATGGGCATATATGTGGTAAACCACCTATATCTTGATTCACATATATAACATTTGTTCATACATCATTATAACCTATATTACCATTTCAATACAATCCAACCAAATTTGCCAAATACATAAGCCTATAAAATCATCAATACCATGTAATTCACATAACATTATGGCTATTCATTTCTATTCGTATAAACTGTAATTCATTCATATAACCAGTAGTTCATCCATATAACCAGTAATTCATCAGTAATAACAGTAATTTATCCGTATCAACATAGCTTATTCATATGATCGGTAAGAGTAATTATGGCCGTTGAACTACGTAGAACTTCAAAGGATAGTTGAGCGAACAATGTCAGTAATATGTCAATTCATCATCATACATGCTCTTTTGAGTCATGGTCAGTAAGCTTCTCCCGAGCTGATAAATAGTAAGCTCTATTGAGCTAAAAATGGTAAGTTCTATTGAGCTGAACAGTAAGCTCTACCGAGCTAAATCGATAAGCTCCAATGAGCTAAAACGATAAGCTCTTACGAGCTGAATCGGTAAGCTCATACGAGCTGTGGTGAGTCTGTAACAAATGCAGGAGCTCGACCAATACGGTAATCCCAATAACATGTCACTCGTTGTAATAGCCCGATTTAGTGCCTAGTCGAAACAATGGTCTCGGGACCACATATTCAAAGTTTGGAAAATTATTTTTATTATTATTATGAGGATATATCATGATTATATTAGTGTATAAAAAATTTGGTGAGTTAATTTTCATATTTGCGAGCCTGATTGCGAAAAAGAACTAAATCACAAAAAGGGCAAAAGTTGCATTTTAGTACCCAATTGTGTTAAATAGCTAGAGAACTAAAATTGGGGGCCTTTAATGAGCAATTAGACCTCTAGAAACAAGGTGGCCGGCCATAGGAGACAAATTTAGTCAAAAGGTCAATATTAGGTGGCTTGATGACATAATTTTGTGATAAAATAATACCTATGAGCTTAGCTATTATTTTCTTTCTTCTTCACACATTCTCTCCACTGAAAATATCAGCAAAAGAGGGGTTCTGAAGCTTTTAAATTTCAGCAACATATCACCTCAACAAGTAAGTGATTCCCATGTCCTTAGCTGATGATTTTTGCATTTTTGGGACCTTTGAAGCATTGTCTTCCAAATGAGGGGTCCATTTTGCAAAATGATTAAGAGTTTAGAGTTTTTCCATGAATGGATTAGTGATGTTTGCTGAGTTTTTATGGAAGAATATGAGTCTTAGAAGAGTTCTTAACAACTTTTGAGAAAGGTGTTAGCATGAAAACACCTAAATGGGCTATTTTGCACAAGTTGCAAAATAGGTGATAAGTGTGTGAAATAGTGAAATTTTGGGGTTTCTACAAGAGTAGAAAGAGTTTGGCTAGGCTTGAAATATGAAGAAATTTGATAAAAATCGATTTTCGATTATATGGGTAAAATGGTCATTTTGCCAAAGTCTAAGGGCAAAATGGTCATTTTACCAAATATGTGAATTTGTGGTAGCCTAATTATAATTAGTGAGTAAGTGAGTGCATTTTGTTATTCTAGATCAAGGTTTTCCAAATTCGAACCTGGACCGGGGGAAAGCCAAGCAAATCGACTTAACCAACTAGTCGAGTACATTTTATAAACTAAGGTAAGTTGTACGTAAATGATACAAATATATTATTAAAATATGTGTTTAAATTGTTATTGAATGGATATATCATGAATTGTTTGATTTTGTATTGGGAATGCATACAGACAATGAGATGATAGAACTCTCGTTAGAACACTAGGTAATATACTGAATATTCTAGCTGTCACATTTGGGTCACTTGTGTGAGCTAGAGTAAGACATGTTTGGGACATGCGTCAGCCACATTATTATAGCCAATGTAAGACCATGTTTGGGACATGGCATCGGCATTGAGATGAGTGCTAGAGTAAGACGTGTCAAGGACACGCGTCGGCCTCGATAATGATAGTCAGTGTAAGACCATGTCTGGGACATGGCATTGACTTGAGATGTGAGCCATTGTAAGATTATGTCTGGAACATAACATCGGCACCTTACCCCTAGATTAAGGTTCATAGAAGGACCGACAACGTATCAAATGGTTCAATAGTGTAAGTATGTTTGCGAGTTAATAATGAAAACATAATCATGTTGCGAGTGATACAAGTACCAAATTGGTACGTATGAGAAATGAGCTGATTAGAGAGCATATGACTCGTATGGATGGTAATGAGTAAGTCATACTTATGCTTATCCTTGTGTTATGATAATGATGATTATTGATGAATTATTGTTGTATGTTTATTTATATGCAACTTACTAAGCTTTTATGCTTACCCTCTTTCCTTTCCATCTTCTTATAGTGCCGCCTATTTAGCTCGAGAATCACTTGGAGTCAGAGATATCGATCATACTATCCTCCGAAACTTTCAGTATAGTTGGTTTTATATTTTTTTAATATGGCATGTATAGGGCTTACACTTGATTATTTTGTGTCCTTAAGCATTGGACTAATGTGTAGGCTTGGGATAAGTCTCACTCTTTGAATTTGGTCTTGATATTGACTATTACTCATTTTGATTATGCAAAGATGATATTTCCTTGGTTGAGTATAATGCCTTAGGAAAGAATGTCTATTGTAGTTGATTTGGTTGTATGGTATAGACTAGAATTGATGTTGGTTGAGTTTGCGTTAATTGATGTAAATAAGGGTGGCAAACAGGCTTGGTAAATAGCCTTATTTTGTCCACATGGGAAGGCACACGGGCGGGTGTCTAGGCCGTGTGTGACACACGGTTAGCCGCATGGGCGTGTGATGAGGTCGTGTGTCCCCTACACGTAGAAATTTCAAGTCAGTATGCATGGTAATAACCACACAGGCGGAGACACGGCCGTGTGTCTCAGCCGTGTGGAGGACATGGTCTAGCAGCCAGGCGTGTGCTATGGCCGTGTGAGGTGTTGTGTGTGCTGATGTCAAAAACAAAATACTCAAGTTTTCTCACACGGGCTATGACACGGGCGTGTCAAGGCCGTGTGAGAAACACGGGCCAGGGACACGGCCGTGTGTTCAGGCCATGTGAAGTCTACACTTGAACTTTTGTAAAATGGTGTAAATAAATTGGCCACACAGGTAAGGGACACGTGCGTGTCCCTAGGTGTTTAGGCTGTGTAAGACACACTGGTCATCAACACGGCCATGTTAGGATGGTCACACGGGCGTGTTACCTTTCCACACAAGCGTGTGCCCTGTTTTAAATGCAAAGTTAGCATAGATTGGATAAGGACCTGGAAGGATTCTGAATAGTTTCAAATGGTCAATCTAGGCCTCGTAGGCCCTTATTAAAAGGTTTAAAGTAAAAATTGAAAAAGTTTTAAATTAGACGGAGTCTTGGTGACTTAAAATGGGTTTCATGTACGAGATCAAGTAGGTAATGCCTTGTACTCTGACCTGGCTTAGGTTACGGATATAGGGTGTTACATTTAGTGGTATCAGAGCTATGGTTTAGTCAATTCTAGGACTAACCTAGTGAGATTACGAGTTTAGCTATACATGCCATAAAAATATATTGATAGTGTGACGATTCCTGACGATTATGAATTATGTTTTCATATAGTAAATGGATCCTGATAGAGCCACGGCGGCTGACGTGGAAAGTAATGCACCGGCTCTCGCCCTACCTCCGAATGATGGATGCTTGGTATATAAAGTTTGTTCGTGTGAATCCGAACACTCCACCTCCCCTACCTTCTCCGATTCCTCAGTATGCCTCCGTAGCTCCGCAATGTGCGGACATGTTTAGAAGAGAGAAGCCTCCAGTAGACAAGATTTGAAAACAAGGGGCCGAAGAATTTCGGCTAGTATAGATGATGACCCAGAGAGGGCAGAGTTCTGGCTAGAAAATACCATAAGGGTATTTGATGAACTGTCATACACACTTGAAGAGTGCGTGAAGTGTGCCGTGTCACTTCTATAGGACTCGACTTATTAGTGGTGGAACACTCTTGTGTCTATGGTACCGAGAGAGAGGACTAATTAGGAATTTTTCCATAAGGAATTTTGAAAAAAGTACATTAGCCAAAGATTCATTGACCAAAAGAGAAAAGAATTCTTAGAGCTAAAGTAAGGTCAATTGTCAGTGACGGAGTACGAGCGTGAATTTGTGAGGCTCAGTAAGTATGCGGGAATGAGTGTCTTTGAAAGCCACAATATGTAAAAGATTTGAGGATTGCCTTAATAAAGATATCCGAGTGTTTGTGGGCATCCTAGAATTAAGAGAATTTGTGGCGCACGTCGAGAGAGCGTGTAAGGTAGAGGAGTTGGTAAAGGAGAGGAGGAAAGTAACCATTGAGTCGTGAGATTTAAAGAAGAGGTAGATGGAGAGGTCAGATCAGTCCTCCTCCAAAAGATCAAATGAATTCTCCACCCGATCGAATGCTTCGATGGGGTATTTAAATAGAAACAAGAACCAGCACAGCAAGGCATCTAGAGCCTAGACTACCTCGGTCACGAGTGTCGGCAGTGCTCAGCCAAATAGGCCAGAGTGTTCGCAAAGCGGGAAACGTCATTTCGGTGAGTGCCAAAGAAACGAGAGGGGCTGCTTCAAATGTAGGTCACTAGACCACTTCATCCGTGATTGCCCCGAATTAGATGATAGAGAGAGAAAGCAATATACAAAAGCAAGTAGTGCTCCCTCGAGGGGTAGACCACAGAAGAACTTGGGCAGTGGGGCGAACAGTAGAAGTGCCCCTAGAGATATTGCTGTAGGGTCCGAGGGCAGGGTTCCTGTAAGGACCTATGCGATACGAGCCCGTAAAGAGGCAGAGTCTCCCAATGTAATCACTAGTACTTTTTCTATCCACAATATAGCTGTTGTTGCTTTAATTAACCCAGGATCTACCCACTCGTACATTTGCATGGAATTAATACCCCGTATAAGCATGATAGTAGAGTCTACCAAGTTTGTGATAAAAGTGTCTAACCCATTAGGCAAGCATGTGTTAGTGGACCAGGTATGTAGAAATTGTCCTTTGATAATTAGAGGCTATTGTTTTCCGGCTAACTTGATGTTGTTGCCTTTTAATGAATTTAATGTAATCCTCGGGATGGATTGGTTGGCCTCCCATGGTGTTGTAGCAGATTCTGGATGAAAAGTAATAGAGTTGAGATGTGAAGACGGAAATGTTCTTCGAGTTGGACCAGATTA
This sequence comes from Gossypium longicalyx, assembly GCA_025698465.1. NCBI lineage: Eukaryota > Viridiplantae > Streptophyta > Magnoliopsida > Malvales > Malvaceae > Gossypium > Gossypium longicalyx. The sequence goes on along the minus strand of CM047005.1, from coordinate 25,979,106 downwards.
GCCAGAAAATCTACTGGTAGTAATATCGTCATTGGCTACTGATAAATATTTAAAAAAGGGATATGAGGCTTATATAGCTTTTGTGCTAAATACTCAAGTGTCTCAGTTAAAGATTGAATCAGTGTTGGTAGTCTGCGAGTTTATAGATGTATTCCCGGAAGAGTTACCCGGATTACCTCCAACGAGGGAGGTTGAGTTTGAGATTGAATTAGTTCTTGGAATGGCACCCATCTCGATCACCTCGTATAGAATGGCTCCAACGGAATTGAAAGAGTTGAAAGTACAGTTGTAAGAGCTAACAGACAAGGGTTTTGCAAGACTGAGCTTTTCCCCGTGGGGTGCTCCGGTACTCTTTGTGAAGAAGAAAGATGGGTCGATGAGGCTATGCATCGACTATAGACAACTCAACAAAGTGATAGTGGAAAAAAAGTATCATTTGCCAAGGGTTGATGATTTGTTCGATTAGTTGAAGGGAGCCACCATGTTTCATAAGATTGACCTGAGGTCTGGCTACTATTAGCTAAGAGTTAAAGAGCAAGATGTGCCGAAGACTGCGTTTCGGACAAGATACAGGCATTATGAGTTCCTCGTCATGCCTTTTGGCTTGACTAACGCCCCGGCGATTTTTATGAATCTGATGAATCGCATTTTCAGACCGTATTTAGATAAGTTTGTCGTCGTCTTCATCGATGACATATTAATTTACTCGCGTGAAGAGGGCGAGCACGCGGACCATCTGAGAGTTGTATTGTAAACCTTAAGAGACAAGCAGTTGTACGCCAAATTCAGTAAGAGTGAATTTTGGCTTAAAGAGGTCAGGTTCCTGGGACACATTGTGTCGGGTGACGGGATCTGAGTGGACCCAAGCAAGATTTCAGTAATTTTTGAGTGGAGACCGACAAGAAATGTGACAGAGGCTTTTTAGGTTTGGTCGGATACTATAGACAGTTTGTAAGAAAATTCTCTATGATAGCTACCCCGATGACTAAACTACTGCAAAAAGATGTCAAGTTTGAATGGACGAAAAAAATACCAGCAAAGTTTCGAGAAATTAAAGGCTTTGAAACAGAAGCCTCGGTGTTAGTGCAACGGGAGTCAAGCAAGGAATTTGTGATTTATAGCGACGCCTCCTTGAATGGGTTGGGGTGCGTACTTATGCAAGAAGGTAAGGTCATAGCTTACGGTTCTAGACAACTGAAGCGACATGAGAAAAGCTACCTAACGCATAATTTAGAGTTGACCACCATTGTGTTTGCATTGAAAATCTGGAGACATCATCTGTATGGCGAGATATACCGAGTATTTACTGACCATAAGAGCTTAAAATACTTGATGACACAGAAGGAGTTGAATTTGTGGCAACGCCGATGGTTAGAACTAATAAAAGATTATGAGTTGATTATTGACTACTATCTAGGAAAAGTGAACGTGGTCGCTGATGCTTTCAGTAGAAAGTTATTATTTGCCTTGAGAGCCTTGAATGCTCAGTTGACAGTGTCCACTGAGGGTTCGGTTCTAGCAGAGTTGAGGGCTAGACTGACATTTCTTCAAGAGATCCGTGAAGCTCAAAAAGGTGATAAGAAATTACAAGCTAAGGTGGCTCAGTGTGAATCAAGAATTGAATCAGACTTTAGTATTGATGCCGATAGATGTATAATGTATCGGGACAGAGTTTGTGTAAGCAAGAACAATAAACTTATACAAAAGATCTTGAGTGAGGCTCATAGTAGTGGTTTGTCCGTCCATCCGGGAAGTGTGAAAATGTACAACGACCTTAAGAAAATGTATAGGTGGTCGGGTAGAAAAAAGACATTTCAGAGTTTGTGTCCAAGTGCCTACTATGTCAGCAAGTAGAGGCTGAACATCAAGTACCTTTAGGTCTACTTCAGCCTATCATGGTCCCCGAGTGGAAGTGGGATCAGATCACTATGGGTTTTGTGACGGGTTTGCCGTTAACCCCTAAAAAGAAAGATACAGTATGGGTTGTTGTGGATAGGCTAACTAAGTCGGCATATTTTATACCAGTGCGTATCGATTACTCCCTCGAAAAATTAGCTGACTTATATATTTTCGAGATTGTGAGGCTTCATAGAGTGCCAATATCGATTATCTCAGACCGAGACCTGAGGTTTACCTCGAGGTTCTGGAAAAAGTTACAAGAGGCTTTGGGAACTAAGTTGAGTTTTAGCACGGCATTTCATCCACAAACCGACGGGTAGTCGAAAAGAGTAATTCAAGTCTTGGAGAACATGTTACGGTGTTGTGTTCTTGAATTTTATGGAAGCTAGGGAAGATACTTACCATTAGTTGAATTCGCCTACAACAACAGTTATGAGAAAATTTTGAATATGACGCCTTATGAGGCTTTGTACGGATGAAAATGTCGAACGCCCCTAAACTAGATGAGCTAAGAGAAAGACAGATTCGTGGGGTCGACTTGGTCAAGGAGACTGAAGAAAAAGTTAAGGTGATTCGTGTTTGTTTAAAGCCCGCTTTGGATAGACAGAAATCCTATGTGGATTTAAAACGAAAAGAAATCGAGTTTCAAGTCGGTGATAAGGTATTTTTAAAAGTATCTCTTTGGAAAAAGGTCCTCAGATTTGGAAGAAAGGGAAAATTAAGTCCGCGTTTTATCGGACCTTATGAGGTGATTGAGAAAGTTAGGTCGGTAGCCTACCGGTTAAGATTGCCATCGGAATTGGAAAAGATCCATGATGTATTCCATGTATCCATGCTAAGCAGCTATCGCTCTGACCCTTCGCATGTGATTGAGCCGACAGAGGTTGAGATTCATCCAGACATGACCTATGTAGAAGAACCGATCAAGATTTTGGCTCGAAAAATCAAACAGTTGAGGATTAAAAGTATAGACCTCGTGAAAGTTTTGTGGCATAGACATGGAGTCGAAGAAGCCACATGGGAACCCGAGGAGGCTATTAAAGACCAGGTTCCGAACTTATTAACTGGTAAGATTTTTTAGGACGAAAATCCCTAAGGGGGAGAATTGTTACAGCCTGATTTAGGGCCTAGTCAGTACAATGGTCTCAAGACCACAAATTTGAAGTTTTGAAAATTTTTTTTATTATTATGAGGTTATATCATGGTTATATTAGTGTATGAAAAATTTGGTGAGTTAATTTTCATATTTGCGAGCCTGATTGTGAAAAAGGACTAAATCGCAAAAAGGGAAAAAGTTGTATTTTAGTACCCCCAATGTGTTGAATAGCTAGAGAACTAAAATTGGGGGCCTTTAATTAGCAATTAGACCCCTAGAAACAAGGTGGCCGGCCATAGGAGACAAATTTAGTCAAAAGGTCAATATTAGGTGGCTTGATGAAATAATTTTGTGATAAAATAATACCTATGAGCTTAGCTATTATTTTCTTTCTTCTCCACACCTACTCTCCACCGAAAATATCAGCAAAAGAGGGGTTTTGATGCTTTGAAATTTCATCAACTTATCACCTCAACAAGTAAGTGATTTCCATGTCCTTAGTTGATGATTTTTGCATTTTTGGGACCTTTGAAGCATGAGCTTCCAAATGAGGGGTCTATTTTGTAAAATGATTAAGAGTTTAGGGTTTTGCCATGAATGGATTAGTGATGTTTGCTGAGTTTTTATGGAAGAATATGAGTCTTAGAAGAGTTCTTAACAACTTTTGAGAAAGATGTTAGCATGAAAACACCTAAAGGGGCTATTTTGCACAAGTTGCAAAATAGGTGATAAGTGTGTGAAATAGTGAAATTTTGGGATTGCTACAAGATTAGAAAGAGTTCGACTAGGCCTGAAATATGAAGAAATTTGATAAAAATCAATTTTTGATCATAAGGGTAAAATGGTCATTTTGCCAAAGTCTTGGGGTAAAATGGTCATTTTACCAAAGATGTTAATTTTTGGTAGCCTAATTATAATAAGTGACTAAATGAGTGCATTTTTTTATTCTAGATCAAGTGTTTTCAAATCTGAACCTAGATCGGGGGAAAGTCAAGCAAAACGACTAAACCAACTAGTCGAGTACATTTTGTAAACTGAGGTAAGTTGTACGTAAATGATACAACTATATTATTAATATATCTGTTTTTGTTATTGAATGGATATAGCATGAATTGTTTGATTTTATATTGGGAATGCATACAGACAATGAGATGATAAAACTCCCGTTAGAACACTGGGTAATATACCGAATATTCTAGCTGTCACATTTGGGTCACTTGTGTGAGCTAGAGTAATGTTTGGGACATGCGTCGACCACATTATCATAGCTAGTGTAAGACCATGTTTGGGACATTGCATCGGCATTGAGATTAGTGCTAGACTAAGACGTGTCAGGGACACGCGCCGGCCTCGATAATGATAGTTAGTGTACGACCATGTCTGGGACATGGCATCGGCTTGAGATGTGAGCCATTGTAAGACTATGTCTGGGACATAGCATCGGCACCTTACCCCTAGATTGAGGTTCATAGAAGGACCGAAAACGTACCGAATGGTTCAATGGTGTAAGTATGTTTGCTAGTTAATAATGAAACCATAATCATGTTGCGAGTGATACAGGTACCAAATTGGTACGTATGAGAAATGAGGTTATTAGAGAGCATATGACTCGTATGGATGGTAATGAGTAAGTCATACTTATGCTTATCCTTGTGTTATGAGCATGATGATTATTGATGAATTGTTGTTGTATGTTTATTTATATGCAACTTACTAAGCTTTTATGCTTACCCTCTTTCCTTTCCATCTTCTTATAGTGCCGCCTATTTAGCTCAAGGATCACTTGGAGTCAGAGATATCGATCACACTATCGTCTGAAACTTTCGGTATAGTTGGATTTATATTTTTGAATATGCATGCATAGGGCTTAGACTTGATTATTTTGTGTCCTTAAGCATTGGCCTAATGTGTAGGCTTGGGATAAGTCCCACACTTTGAATTTGGTCTTGATATTGACTATTACTCATTTTGATTATGCAAAGATGATATTTCCTTGGTTGAGTATAATGCCTTAGGAAAGAATGTCTATTGTAGCTGATTTGGTTGTATGGTATAGACTAGAATTGATGTTGGTTGAGTTTGCGTTAATTGATGTAAATAAGGGTGGCAAATAGGCTTGGTAAATAGCCTTATTTTGTCCACACGGCTAGGCACACGGACGGGTGTCTAGGCCGTGTGTGACACACGGTCAACCCCATGGGCGTGTGATGAGGCCGTGTGTCCCCTGCACGTAGAAATTTCAAGTCAGTATGCATGGTAATAACCACACGGGTGGAGACACGACCGTGTGTCTCAGCCATGTATAGGACATGGTCTAGCACATGGGTGTGTGCTATGGCCGTGTGACGTGTTGGGTGTGCCGACGTCAAAAATATAATACTCAAGTTTTCTCACACGGGCTATGACACGGGCGCGTCAAGGCTATGTGAGAAACACGGGCCAGGGACACAGCCGTGTGTCCAGGCTGTTTGGAGTCTGCACTTGAACTTTTGTAAAATGGTGTAAATAAATTGGCCACAAGGGTAAGGGACACGAGCGTGTCCCTAGGAGTTTAGGCCATGTGAGACACACGGGTCATCAACACAGCCATGTTAGGTTGGTCACACAGGAGTGTTACCTTTCCACACGGGCGTGTGCCCTATTTTAAATGCAAAGTTAGCATAGATTGGATAAGGACCCGAAAGGATTCCGAATGGTTTCAAATGGTCGAACTAGGCCTCGTAGGCCCTTATTAAGAGGTTTAAAGTAGAAATTGAAAAAGTATTAAATTGGACTGAGTCTTGGTGACTTAAAATGGGTTGCATGTACAAGATCAAGTAGGTAATGCCTTGTACTCTAACCCGGCTTGGGTTACGAATATGGGGTGTTACACTCATATCCAATAATTTCCTACAATTCAAATGGGGCTCGGTAATTACCCAACTTCATCATTTAAGCATTCAATAATCAATAAGTCAATTTCTCAAATCATATATATTCAATTCAACTAAGTACGTACATTTAAATACTCAATTTGCATACACAACGCATATTATCATACCTAATCCATGTAACGTATATAACATTTGTAACATTTAACTTACATTCATGTAAATAGTAATATAACTATATAACCGGTGATTCAAATTTCAAGTGGGTTATTCATTCAACTTATACACATTCATTTAAAACAATTACAAATATTTACTAGCTCAAATCTAGCTATACGAACTTACCTCGTTTCGCTCAAATAAAATTATTGGCTATTCATCCACTTTTCGTTTTCCCTGATCTAGTTCCGATAATTGCTTATCTTGTTCTTAATTAAGCCAAATGTGTGCCAAACCCTAGCAAGCTTTTTCCCTGGTTTTTCATTTCTATTTTCGGTGGTGATGAATGAAAAATAAGATGATAATTTGGCTTTGTTTAATTATTATAACATTTATTAACCATTTACCATTTTAACCTTTAATAACATTTAAAATTTCTTTTATACTGGAAACACAAAATTTTATATACTTTTTCATACCCATTTTTACTTAAATTCGTACAAATCCGGTTAAATTCTTGTCAAAAAATAATTAAATATTATAAAATAATTAAATTGTGTTAAAAATATGAACATGGTGAATTTTAGTTAATTTTATACTTAATTTTGATTAATTTTGACTATTTTCGACAGATTCGCGCAAAGGGCAAAAATTGGCTCGACTGAACTGTTGAAAGCACAAAATCGAGAAGTAATTTGAAGCATCGAGGCACATTAATTTCCAGCCTAAGACGGTCTAGAAATTTGTATTAATTCATAAATTAATTAATTTGAATTTATTCCCTATTTAATTTGGGTTAAATAAATTATTTTTAATTAATTATGGAGAAAGGATCCAGTTGAACCGCACTGGTCGAGCCAAATTGAGTGAACCGAACCAGCCACTAATTCGGCAGCCCAGAACTGTCCATATGCCGACCCAAATCAGTATTTTAGCTGATTAAATATGCTTGCAAAAAGGCCCTTGAAAGACTTCCAAATTGCATTCAAACCCCACATTTAATTGTGGCTTTGTAGATTAGCCCTAGACTATTTTTAGCAAAGTTGAAAGTTTCAACTTTTGCCAAGTAGATGGCCGGCCATAGGGGGGTCTTTGGCTGCTGGAATTTTCTATTTTTAGCAGCCACAATCAGCTATAAAAGCCACCCCTTGCTGATCCTTCAAACCATCCCTCAATCCCACAACATTCTCTCATTCTCTCTTCTCCTCTCTTACTTTTCTCTCCATTTTTTCCATCCCATTTCCCTTTTTGTTCGAGTGCCGATTTCTTCTCTTGGGAAAGAGGCTCTCATCAGCCATTTTGGAGCAGTAATTAGGTGTTCATAATCCACCTTGATAGCTGAGGGCAACGAAGAACGAAGAACGGAGCAACTAGTCAAGCCACGGAGAAACACCAGATTTGCTTCTTGTTCCCTATCTCTTTAATTTTTGTTGTTGTTTTGACGAACATGTTCATGAATATTTATGCTATTGAAATGGTTCTTTTAATCAATTTAGCTTAAAGTAAGTCTATGTTGGGCTGATTATATTCTACCTGCTTGAATTGTTAAAATGATGTTTATGTTGTTATAGGCCTTAGTAAATTACTTGGTTAAGTAAAATCATGCCTGGGTTCTTTTTACAATATAATTGTTGAATAACTAATGAATTAATTATTAAATAATATTGAAATTATAATTAATAGACACAACAGTGCATGTTTATTCTTCTAAGGTAGCTGAAGTTTAAATTAGCATTGTATTCGGTGATACATATGCCTTGCATAACTTGCATGGTTTTTGTGACTAAACTGTTTCAAGGTAGAAATACCCTATTACCTCACTTAATCTTTTATATGCTTATGAAGATTGATTAATCGCTTGGATTGACATTGAAAAATGTTCAAGAGATTGATTAATTTAATAAGTATGTATGAGTGGTAGTTAGCAAATTACCGAGTTGCCTTGAATTTGTTCATAGCAGTATAAACATTAGTTTAATAATTCTAAGTTAAATAAATGTAATTAATCTAACACAAGTGTGTCATCTTGATTAAATCTTATTTGGAGTCGTGCATTAGAACTCTTTGTTTTATTTTAATTATTTTACTTAGTTTTTAAAACTTTAGTTTTTAATCATCTTTTCAAAACCAAAATATTTTTTATCACCAAAGTGTTTAAAATTAATTTCATAAATAATTCTTTTTACAGTCCCCGTGGGTACAATAACTCGACATTTACTTGTCACTTTGTTACTTGTTGCGATTGTGTACACTTGCACATTTTCGTCGTTCCATATACCAAGCCATCACATTATAGTAACTAAATAATGGATTAATTTCTATATAAGGACCTCCTCCTTTATATTCTATAACATTTAAACACTTTTAGCTAATAAAACTCTACTTTTACACTTTACGCGATTTAGTCCTTTTTACCGAATTAACACCCAAACGATAAAATTTCTTTACGAAATTTTCACACAAACATTCTATCATTCTGTAAACCTTAATAAAATAATAAAATAAATATTTTGACTTCAGATTGTGGTCTCAAAACTACTGTTTTGATTAACCCTAAAAATAGGCTATTACACACACCAGCGTGTGACTTGGTCGTGTGACCCTATTTTATTGATGATGTCATAAGAAGAAAGTTATATTGGATGAGGACATCGATGTGTCCTAAGCCACATGGGCGTGTGTGACCACACGGCCTACTCACACGGGCGTGTGACTCCCCAACACATAAAAATTTTCTAAGTGTGGTAAAAGTTCTGAAAGTTTTCGATTTAGTCCCAAACCACCCTCGATGTATGTTTTGGGCCTCGTGGGCCCAAATAAGGGATGATATGCATGGAAATGAAAATTTTTAAATTTAGACAGAAATTCATGTCTCGATTTTGTAAGATTGTCTGATTTTATGTCCAGTAATGCCTTGTACCCTATTTCGGTGTTGAATACGGGTAATGGGTGTTATTTAGTGGTATTAGAGCTATGGTTTAGTCGATTATTAGACTAACCTAGCATTTGTGAGTCTAGCTATACATGCCATATTACTACTTGTGATAGTGTGATACCTCCCGACTCTAACAAAATTATTTTGTTAAGACAGAGATGACTTCCAACCGAGCTATTTTCAATAATGCTGAAAATGATATTGAGATGAATGAAGTGTACTCACGATGTGTTGAAATTTATAAAGGTATGAATAGAAATTCATGATATGCATGTGTTCATACACGAAAAGAGGTGATCATAAGTTGAGAAATGTGAAAAAAGTGAAATGAAACGAAAGTTTGTGCTGTGATAAGCTCATCCATGTATGTTGGTATTCATATGATATTATGTGCCCAACCTATTTGATTAAGTGAGTATGATAAGTAAACTTACCCAGTGGACGGAATATGTGTGTATGTACACTTGTTTGATTAATGCAAAATCAGTATGTCCACATAGTGGAATCTCATGTTTAATTGTTAAATTAGAGAATATATAATGTTTTGTTTTATGACTTTGTTATGGAACCGCAAATATTATGATAGTGTGGAAATTGAATTGGAAGATTAAATTAAGTAGAACACATGAGATGAGTACGATTGTTCAAGGATGAATTGACGGATAAGACCGTGGTTGGACCATGGAAATATATGTGATCCCATGTAAGACCATATCTAGGATATGGAATTAGCACCGATATGTGATCCCATGTAAGATCATATCTGGGATATGGCATTGGCATCGATTTGTGATCCCATGTAAGACCATATCTGGGATATGGCATTGGCATCGATATGTGATCCCATGTAAGACCATGTTTGGACATGGCATTGGCATCGACATGTGATCCTGTATAAGACCATATTTGGGATATGACATCGGCATGTGATTTTGTGTAAGACCATGTCTAGGACATGCCATAGATGGATTATGGCATTAAGTAAATGATGTACTCAAACCCGTAAGATGTTCTCTAATTTGACAAACGTTGGTAAGTAAAACCAAAGCTAAGCGTTAGGATATAATTAGATATTAATATTGAGCTCGAGTGAGTAAATTTGTTGATTGAAATTGTGAGTGATAAAAAATAATTGTATAATAAATAAATGTGTTAATTTTCTGAGAATGAACTATGTGATTATGATGATATTACGTTGATGATGAATGCAGAGTTATATGTGTGTATTTATGAGAGTTAAGTAGAGGCTTTACGACCTCACCCCCTTACTAGTGTTGCTTTTATGACCAAGATTCACGAGAATCATGTTGAATAAGTCCATAAGTGTGAAACTAAAAAGTAAAGTGGTAGAATAATTAGTAATGCAGACAGAATTGAAAATAGTTTGATAAGTGAATACAGTATGAAAGAGATATCAAATTGTTCTAAAGATCATTTAGATTACGCAATGCCATGGTTAAAGAAGAAGTTAGTCTAGGCTAGAAGACTCAATTAGTTATGGAGTCTAAAGATGTTTTTAATGAAAGTTCTTCCGAATCGATTTTCGTTGGTGAGCGGAATAATACGAGGTTTATGATAATAGAATTAGTTAGAAAAATGATGTTTGAGTTGTAAAGATGTCTGTGTGTAATAGCTGTGGTTGAATAGATTACGATGATCTCTTCTAAGTATTCTATATATATATTCATTCATCCTCAGGGGTTCATGCGAATGTCTGTTTTCTGATGAAATTCTTATCGAGTAAGAATGTTAGCTAAATTTAATTTTAGACAAAATTATTGATGGTCTGTTTGATTTATGATTGGCACTGCCTTATCTCTTCGGGATTCTACCCTAATATGTTGGAATGAAGTCAATGATAAAATTTATTTGAGATTATTCATCTATTTCAACTGGATGTTGTTTTGTTGTATATATAAATATTTGGAAAGTGTATTATCTCTGTCATGATAGAATTCCAAAGCTGGAATGTGGTGATTCTAGTATTAGGATTTCTCTAATTTTCGTGGAAGAAATTGATGTTGGCAAGGGTTTAAATGGTGAGAGCACAAGCTTAAATTGTATAGTAGTTTTCTTTCCTCAGGTAAGTTTGAATAAAGTCGATGGATTCAAGCAAGATATTAGTTTCCATGAACTAATACGATTGAAAAGGTCTTTGATAGCATGATAAGAGAATTTTGAATGATTGTGTGTTTGAATTGTTTTAATAGCATGAGGAAATGAGCATTTTAATATGTTATTACTTGATAGTTGAGATCGACTCAGTTGTTTTGTCAGAACAAGTTGGTCAGTTGAAATGTGATGTGAGTTATATATATCCAAGTATATCCTCAAATAAGAAAATGGATTTTGTGTATTCACGAGTATATCAAATGTACAGTCTGAATGAAGAATTAATGTTCTAGAGAGTGTGATACTGAGATATGCCTATTAGAATTATTCTAGCCGGATGATGTTATTATGAATTGAAGTTGTTCTGAATGATAAGTCATCACATTTATGACAGATTGAATGATCTGTGCATGTTAACAAAGTTGGAAACTGTGAAAAGGTAGTTTATACTTTTAGACGGTTAAAGTTACATCAAAAGGAACTATTGGGCTGGTGATTTAGAGACGACCGCTTTTATGTCAGTATTGTGAATTCAATGATATAATGTGTTCAACAGAAAATGTCATATTTTTCCTAGTTCAAATGGTATAAAGTATCTGATGTTACAGAAAAAGATCTGAAGTTTAAGACACTGTCAAAGGATTTAGATATTGAAGGATTTCGAGAAATTATCGATTTACCTTTTTGGAAAGCAAGTATGGTTATAAATGCTTGAATGGAAATTTTTGTTTATTTTGTGAGAGTTGGATACATGATTAACTTTATTTGATGATGGTCTAATTCTAGCTATATTAAATGCTAAAGCAAAGTTTTCTTTATGAAACTGAAAAGCTCAGAAATGTGATAGTGAATGGTAATCTAAATGAATTCAGAGCAAGTTTACTTCTGATGTTGAATTTCAAATCAGACATGATTCCTATTATTATTGTTATTTCGAGATAGAATTTACGTATTGATGAATCTAGAACTTATGCAGAAGTTTTTGTACGAGGCTTAGTAGTAACATGTCTTTTCATCCAAGAGTAATAAAATGTGTAGTATATAAAGTAGATATGCTAGTGATTGCGTATGTAACATGATATTTTTGGATTCATATTCAAATGACGATATGTTAACAGATAAAAGTTGAAAATCAAGTGTATTCAGGACTAATACAGTCAGTGATAATACTAGTGAGTTATAAGATAGCATTGCTATTGGTTCCGTATCGAGATTATTATATCTCTAAAAAGGAAGATGTAAATCGAATTGCAGTTAATCATCTGAGAAAGAAATATCCATATGATCATTTTAGTATTTACAGAGTTCTTAATTGACAAATCAACTACGTTGTGTGTTCTTGAGAGAGTAATTTAGAAATTTGACACTATGTTCTAAAGTTCAAAGGTTATTGGAAAGAGATATACGAAGCTAAGTCAATTTGTGATTCTGAAAAATTAGTGAAAGTGATTCATAAGAGTTAAAAGCAACGCCTTCTGGTAAGATTTTCGGGAACAAAAATCCCTAAAGGGGAGAGAGTTGTAATAGCTCGATTTTGGGCCTAGTCGGAAGATGGTTTTGAGACCACAAATCTAACGTAAGGAAATTTATTTTTATTACATTTTTTATGGTCTACAATTTCACGAAATGATCTCGTGAAAATCTTGTTCGAAAATTTCGAAGTTTGGGCACTCAATTTAGTTAAAAAGGATTAAATTGTAAAAAGCGTAAAAGTTGTGTTCTATTAGCCAAAGGTGTTAAATAGCTATAGAAATTTAAAGTAGAGGTCCTTATTGAGTAATTAGACCATTAAAAGAGATCGTGGATATACATGGAGTGTAATTATGATGTTGGATTGGTAGGTGGGTATTAGGTTATTATATGAAAAAAATAAACAAAAGGAATAAAACAATCATTTTTATTTCTTTGTTCATCTCCTCCACCAAAAAACATAAGAGAAAATGGTCTTTTGAAGCTCAAATTTTTAGCAACTTAAAACCTTTGAATGCAAGTGAAATTTGTGTTTGTTTTTGTTGATTTTTATGTTTTTGGAACCCTTGTAACTAACTCTAGCAAAATAGGGGACTAATTTCCAATATGGTTGGAAATCTAGAGTTTTGCCATGAGAGCATATTTTTTTTTTGTTTTTGAAGTTTAATGGAAGAAAATGAAACCTTGTTTTGTGTTGAACAACTTTTGTTAAAGGACTTTAGATGAAAATGTAAAATAGGGACTATTTCGTAAAATGTAAAATTTATGAGTCCAATGTGTGAAATTATGAAATGTGTGAACTGCTATAGGCATGAAAATGATTCAGCTATGCATGGGTAGTAAAGAAATTGAACACGTTTCATTTTACGAGCTTAGGGGCTAAATTATAAATATGTCAAACTTTAGAAGCAAAAATGTAATTTTGCCATAATATGATTTTTGGATCATATTGAATAATGTGACTAATAAATAGGCTAAATGTTATATTATAGATCAAAGAAAATGAGATTCGGGCCTAGAATGGAGGAAAAACGTGAAATTGACGGTTAGGTCCCTTTTTGCCATTTCGGCATCGAGGTAAGTTCATGCGTAAATAATGCAACCTTATGTTATGTATTTACTATTTCGATATTGCATGAATTGTATACATTTGTTTTTATGAAATTGATTAATGACGATTTTGACGAAGTTTCGAGAAATGAAAAATCCTGATTTAACCTCAAGGGTAGAATACAAATGTCATGATATTAGGACTACCGAGATTCCATGCAAAATCATATTTGAGATATGGCATCGGTATGTGATTTCATATAAGACCTTGTCAGGGACATGGAGTCGATATGATATTTCATGTAAGACCATATCCGAGATATGGCTTTGATACGGTACTAAGAGTATGAGATCCCCGAGCATCTTTAGTATTTTAATGTGTTCAACAGGTAAATCAAAGATAAGTATGAGAATGAAATTACTATGAGTAGACTAGCATGTACATAAGCCTATAATTATAAATTCATTATTATTGTGGAAATAACTGTTTATTATCCATTGTGGTTGATAGTGCGCATACTTGTACCCGGAACAAGATCTATAGAGAATTCCACTTCTCTAACCGGTGGTAAACCAGGTAACTCTTCTGAAAATAAATCAGAAAATTCACAAACAATCGGCACTGACTGAATCTTTGACTCAGATACTTTAGTATCCAGTACATATGCAAGGTAAGAATCATAACCCTTTCTAACATACTTCTTTGCTGATATTGCTGAAATCACATTAGGTAATCCATCTAGTTTATCAGATTCAACATAAAGTAACTCACCACTCTTACATTTCAATACAATATATTTATGCTTATAATTCACCACTGCATCATATTGGGTCAACCAATCCATTCCCAAAATCACATCAAATTCATCAAATGGCAAGAACATCAAGTCAGCAGAAAAGCAATAACCTTTTACCATCAATGGACAGTTTTTACAGACTTTATCCACCATAACACACTGGCCCATGGGGTTTGAAACTGTAACCACAAATTCAGTGAATTCAACAGGAAAATTTTTAACTAACACTAAGTTTGTGCATATGTATGAATGTATGGAACCAGGGTCAATCAAAGTAGTAATATCAGTATCAAGTGGAGAAAATGTACCAGTAATTACATCTGGTGCAGAAGCATCTTTTCTAGCATGAATAGCATATGTCCTTGCCGATGCTCATGCCTCAGGTTTAACGGTTGAATCTTTTATAGCACCTCGGCTACTGCTGACATTATCGGTGTAAATGGGTGGTCTGCCTCTCGCAACAGGATTACTCGGCTTTAGAGTCAGTTCAACTTCTTTTTCAACCCTTTCCGGACAGTCTTTAAGAAAATGATCAAGGGATCCACATCGGTAACAAGCTCCACTCCTAAACTAACATTCTCCATGATGAAATTTATTATAATACTTACATTTTGGTTTGGGATTACCAACACTGCCCACACTAGTTACAAAAGGAGATGAAGATCTCGGGTTGGAGCGTTGAGAACCCTGCTCTCTTCCTGAATATCCCGTAGAGGTGGTAACACGATCATAATACTTATTTAATTTCTTAGAAGCAAATGATTGTGATTTACTCATAATTCTTTTACTAGAAACCCGAGCTTCTCTTTCAACTTGTTTCTTTTCTTTACTCAATTCTTCAGCTTTATATGCCCGATTAGCCAGTACCACAAATTCCCTCAATTCAAGAATCCCAATCAATAATTTATGTAACACCTCTCACTCGTATTCAATGTCGAAATAGGGTTACAGAGCATTATCAGACTTACAACGCATTTAAACATACTTTTCTCAAACATTTAGTCAATGCATATAATCATCATTCAATCTCAATCAATTTGTCCCTAATACGAGCCTACGAGGCCCTAAACATACATTGGGAGTGGTTCGAGACTAAATTGATAACTTTTAAAACATTTGGAACACATAGAAAATTTTTCTTAAAACAGGGGACACACACCCGTGTGGCTAGGCTGTGTGTCTCACACGGCCACCAGACACGCCTGTCTCACTGGCCGTGTGAACATTCAAAATGAAAGCACATGGCCGTGTCCTACCCTATGTGCAAATAAGTGAGCTTACTGACTTGGGCTACACGGCCAGCCACACGCCCATGTGTCTAGGCCATGTCCCCTTCGAAGTGGCCACACACGCCAGTGTGCCAGGCCGTGTGATAGGCTGTGCCAAACTTTTAGGGCATACTGACTTATGCAACATAGCCAAGTCACACGCCCGTGCGCTAGGAAGTGTGCAAATTAGGGGGTATACTGACTTATGGCACACGGCTGATCACACGCCGCGTGTGAGACCATGTAGAGCATACTAGCTTCATTTCAATTTCAACACCAGGGGACACACGGTCGTGTAACATGTAACATCCCGAATTAGGGCCTAGTCGGAATAGTGGTTTCAAGACCACAAATCTGAATTAGAAATAATTATTTTATGATTATTATAAGGCCTATGATGTGTTTATAAGTTTGTGTAAAAATTTCATGAGGAAGTTTTATGTTTGAAGTGCTTAATTTGACTTTAAGGACTAAATTGCATAAATTGTAAAATTTGATTTCTAGAAGCTTCAAGCATGAAATTGAATTGAATTATTGGTCCTTAAAGATTAATTTGACCAAGTTCTAAAAATTTGGACAAAAATGGGCTTGTATGTTAAAATTTGAAAAAAATAGTAAAAATGACATTTTAGTCATTCTGTAATTAAAAGATTAAAAAGGTAAAAATCAAGTCAAAAACCCTTGCCCATCTTCTTGTTTGGCCGAATGTAGCAAGGAGGAAGCCATGATTAGGGTTTTCAAGCTTTCAAGGTCAATAATTAAAGAAAATGCGATTCAGGCATAGATTGGAAATGAATAAGATTATGGACTTGTAACAGCCTATTTTTAGGGTTAATCGGAACAGTGGTTTCGAGGCCACCAAATCCAACGAGTAGGTTTGTAAATATTATATTTAATATTTACGAGTTAATTGTGATTTTAAAAATGTTTTTGATATTGTGATTTTTGTTTTATAAGCGATTTATTAAGTTCAAGTGGTATGACCCCAAGGTCAAGTGGGTTTAGAAAATGAGGTATCAAGACCTTGTTTCTATAAATCGAGTCGTAAATATTTTTATAAATATTTACGGAGTGGCAATAAGATAGTATTAAAGTTTTGTTGAAAAATTTTATCGTTTCGATAGTTAATTAAGCAAAAAGGACTAAATCGCGTAAAGTGCAAAAGTTGTGTTCTATAAGCGAAAGGTATTAATTAGCCCATTAAAGAGATAGTGGGCTATGATGGCTTGGCATTTGGTGTAATAAATAAAGTGTATAAAGGTTAATATTATAAATTGGTTAAAAATAATAATAAAATGAATAAAATAAAAGAATCAAGGTGTCATCTTTTTAATTCTCTTTTTACCAGCCGAATATGAAGGCTTTAGAAGCCATGGGAGAAGCTTCCAACTTTCGGCTAATGCATAGTAGGCATTTCTAGTCCCATTTTTAATTATTTTTATATTTTCGAGATAGTTGTTGCTTAATCTAAATAATGACGGGGCTATTTTGCAAAACCATTAAATAGTTTGATATTTGCCATTGATGAGTATAGTAGGGCTTTGAAGTTTAATGGAAGAATATGAGTCCTTGTTGATAGTTAAACACTTTTTGTTAAGTGAATTTTTGTGAAATTGACAATTAAGGGCTAAATTGATAAATGTGAAAACTTTGTGGTTAAAATGTGAAATAAATGAAATGTGTGGGCTGCTAGAGACACTAGTGATATTCGACTATAGTAGAATTTTACTCAATTTCATGAATTTGCATTTTACGATAGAGGGACTAAATTGTAAAGAAGTTGAAATATTAGGGGCAAAATTGTAATTTTTCCATAAAGTGAATTATGGACTGTTTTGATACCATGAACATTCGGCTAAGCTTAATTATGGTTAAAAATGGTTAATTTGCATGTTTTGAGCTCAAGGATTAAATGAATAAAAGTAAGACTTTTGAGGAAATTTTGTAAAAATTACAAAAACGATCAAATTGTATGAAATGAAGTGTTTTACTGTCTAAATTAATATATTGAATGAAATTATTAGTTTAGATCAAGATCGGGTGGAAAATTGAGGAAAATGGGAAAATTTCCAAAATGCCCCTGAACTTTGGTATCTCTACAATTTAGCCAGGTAAGTTCGTATGCAATAAGCCTTGTTAAATTTATGCTTCTAATGCTGTAATATCGTATAAATTGTATATACATGAATATTTTAATGTCTGACAACATATCGACTAAATGTGGCACTTAGTGTGCGGGGCAATCAAATATGGCACTCAGTGTACGAAATATTGAGAATGGCACTTAGTGTGTGAGATATTGAGAATGACACTTAGTGTGCAAAAAATCGAATGATTCAAAAGGAAACTATAAATTGTGATTGACTGATTAAATCGAGCAAAGTGAACAGGTATACATGCTATATTATATGAATTGTTTAAGAGAGGACTTTATAATGGTGATATTCGGGCTTTGAGCCTTGCAAGCCTTGTGCTGGTGAATTAAATCGGGCTTATGCCTAGCAGGCTTATTGCCGGTGTATAAAATCAGACTTTGACTCTAGCAGGCCTTATGCCGGTGTGAGATACAGGCTTAGGCCTAGCAGGCTTTATGCCGGTGAATTATTATAAGTTTGTGCCTAAAAGATTTATTGCTGATATGGTAGTTGAATACGTTAAACGAGCTAAAACGATCAGGTACGTGATAATTGATTACCTATTTGAAAATAAGGTAAGTATATGTGCAAAGAATGTATTGTGATGTATGTACAAATGAAATATGATTAGATGCAAATCAAACATAAATGAATGAATAAGATGTGATTTGTAAAGTTGCATATGTGAAATTTGTCAGATGCTATATGAATGAAAAGTGAATTTGATTATAAATGATTATACAAGATTCATATGAGAAATATATATAATTAAATGTGTTATTTCCCATAATGTGTTCATTTGGCTATATGAAAGTGTGAAAGGGTTGATGTATGAAAATTTAATTGAATAAGTTTGTGAAAGTTAAAGTTGGTTAAGTGAGTAAGTATAATATTGAATGATGATAATTTGATATGAGAACATGTTATGAAATTTAGAAAGGTTGTGTGAGATAGCATATTATGTTTACGGCATTATAATGAAAGTATTTGTTATGTTAAGTTTATTAAGATATGAGCTTACTAAGCTTAAAAGCTTACTCTGTGTTTTCTTTTTCTTATGGTTATAGATTCTTGAAGATTTGCTCGGGTTGGAAGTCGATGGAGACGGCATCACACTATCCTGTTATCATTTTAGTAAATAATATTTTGAGACTCAGTTATGTGGCATGTATAGGCTAGTCTTGAAGTTAATTATATTGAATGAGTATGTATTTAAAGCCATGCGAAAATGACTTGCTTATTATGCTTAAGTTTGGTTTTGGTAGTCGTTTTAATAATTAGCTCATTTTGGAAATATGAAATGTGGTATAATTAGAGTGATGGATAAGGGTATATTAACTTAACAGGTTCAGTTACTAAGTGGTAAGTAATGAATATGTTTTATGATTGTTTTGGTTGATTGTATTGGTATGGGTTTAAATGGCTAATGATGGTAATGATTAAATATGTTTTGGGTTAGTTAATAGGATAAAAATATGAAGTTTAGGTATATTAATATAGATATGAATTAGATGCACGCTGGAGTGTTATTTGTGTTCAAGTGTTAAGTATGGCTTATTTTAGGATGAATTGTGCACTTGTATATATATGCATCATTAGTATGTTCGGCCATGTTATAATGTATTTAAGTTTCATATGTGATTGCATAATAATTCATGTAACATGATTCAATTGGTTTTATTATGAACTTCTGCAGAAGTTATTAAATGATATGTTTGATATACGATTAATGAGATAGAAATCGGCATATATTCGAAGTATAACGTGTAATGATATATAATGGAATATGATTTTAATAATGAAAATGGCATTAATATGATGGATATAAGGAACTAAATATTGGAAGTATTAAATATGTGAACATGTCTTTGATATAAACAAGTTTGGATCGAATTTAGTAATTATGGAACATAATCAGTTGGGTTTTGATATATGTTCATTCAGAATTAGTTGGAATTTTTTAAATGTGCTTATTTTTTATATATGTTCAGTAAGGTTTGATTATTTCTGAATTGGAATTGTGATCCATGTATTCAAATTTATAATAACTGAATTGTGGATATTTGAATTTGATAAGTTTTAAATGTTTATTAATTCTTGGTGTATGAAAGGTGAGGAGTGAGTGTGCTGAACTGTCTTTTATACAGTAATGCCTCATAACCCTAATTCGGTAATAGATATAGGTTAAGGGTATTACATTTGATTGGTATCAGAGCTATGGTTTAGTCAGTTCTAGGACTACCATAGCGTATGTGAGTCTAGCTATACATGCCACATTTAACCTATGATAGTGTGATATATCCCAACTCTGGCAAAAATTATTTTGATGAGACAGATATGCTTTCCAACCGAGCTAATTCTGATAGTACAGAATGCTATACTCAAACACTTGAGTGAAAATGTGTTGGTGATGAGTTGAAACTCATAAAGGCATAAATCAGAATGTATGATATTCTGCTATTGATAAATGTTATAATTATATGAGTATATGAGTCGTGATGTTTGGTATGTGATTGTTACATGAATATTTTGATTGTGAATTAATTATTTGATTTAGTGTATAAATTATGTGTTAAGTATAAAAGTGATCATAAGTAAAATATGGTTAGGTGTTTTGAGAATGTGGAATTAGTAATGAATTGGCCATTCATAATAGTATGTGTGATGTGCATGTATATATGAGAGATAAATTTGAGGCTTTATGACCCTCACCCCCTCATCGGTAAAGTATTGTAATGAAATTCATATTATATGGCTTAAATAAGCTTACAAGTGTGGAATGACAGAGTTTCGTGATTGAAGGATTAGTATTGTGATCAGATAAGAGAATGAGTCCGCAAGTGAAGATAGTAATAGAAAAGATATTGGATCGTGTTGAAGGCCATTTGTAATATGCAAAGTCACTGTTAAAAGAAAAGTTGAATTAGATGAAACCAAATATTCAGGTATGATATCTAAAGAATATATTAACTAGAAGTTCTTCCGAATTGGCCTCTATTAGTGTTGGGATAATGAGAAATTAGTGATGTCAGAGATAGACAGTAGAATCATATTTGAATTATAAAGATATTTGAGCACAGCGATTATAGTCGAATAGTTTACGAGAACTCTTCTGGGTACTCTATGCGTTCAATTATCCTCAGAGGTATGTGAAGCTGTATATTTTCAGATGAAATTCTTATCATATGAGAACATTATCTATATATATTGATATATGAAAGCATTGTTGGGTTATTCGGGTTATAATCGGCATTATTATATCTTTCTCTAGTATTCTATTTTATTTTATTGAAAGAAAAGATCAACGATGAAATCTGTGTGATGCTCGTATTCTGTTCCTACTAGTTGTTGATCTGTTTAGTATACATGAAGATTATATTATTTCTGTTGCTGTTGATTCCGGTGCATATGAGTTACTTCTTGATTTCCTCTGAGACATCACTGAGATATCTGTCATCTGATATGGGTGCTTTCTTAAAAAGATCAGTATAGTGATATATTTGAGATTACAGTATCTCTGCTTTCTTATGATTCTATATAGTTATCTGTGAAAAATATCTATTGAATGACTGTAATTATATTTCAATTTCTCTTATGTTCAAAATGCATTATTGATAATTGGGACATTATATATCTATACGGTTGAGATGTCGGCCTTATTATGGCACTATGATATTAATTTATCTGACGGTTGTGGCTTCAGTATGGTTCAAAGCTTCATTGATTAATAATTGAAAAGTTATTACTTGACAGTCAAGATCGATTCAGTTGTCTAGTTTGATTGGATTAATTGCTTGAAGGATTAATCGAGTTACTTGAATCTGAATCTATCCATAGGGTGGAAATAAACTTTGAATGTTCACAGATAAATAGATGAATATTCTGAATGCAGGATTCATATTCTAGAAGATATGATACAGAATTATATCCATAAGAATGGTTTTATTGAGAAATGTTCTTGTAGATCGCGATTGGGAAGTCTGAATGATGTGATATTTATTAATAAAGTGGTAAACAGTTGAAGACATTGTTAATTGAAGCGTCAATTCTGGTTTAGCCTGCATCATGTAAAGAGTTATTCGACACAAGAATTAAAGATGGTTTGAACTATTGAAAGATTATGAGTCAGTGATTGATTATCAATATGGGCAAACGATTACAGTCTTTGCGGTTCTGAGCGAGAATCTTTATGTATTTTACGACCGATAATCATGTGATTAATCTTATCAAATGATGAGTAGTTATTGGCTGAGCTAGAAACTAAATTGATGTTTAATTAGCAAATTTGTGAGGCAAAGAGGTGTGTCAGTGAATTACAAGTTAAAAAGGGTACAACGTAAACTGATTTTTTATTTAGAATTTTAGATTGGAACTGACAATCGTTCGTTATGTTGAGACAGAGTTTGTGTACTGAGAAATCCAGAGATTTTACAACAATTGTGACATCTAACACAGTGGTAATTATCTGTCCGTACGGGGAGTACTAAAACGGTGCCAGTTTTCATTGTTCAAATGGAGACACGAGGATTATCGTGTTACTAAAATAAACTACTGTGAGCTTTGGGTATGGAATTACTTTGTAAAACTGTGTTCTAGAACTTGAAAGCAACCGAGAAAGACATTTATTGTTGGTTAAGTTTGCGTATAATAATAATAGTTATGAGATGAATGTTAAGATAGCATTGTATGAGTGTGGTATGGTTGCAATTACTGAACTTCATTGTATTGAATTGAATTTTTATAATAAGAATTTCGGGGTCGATGTGATTGGAAAGACTAAAGGGAAATGAAAGTAATTCATGACCGTCTAAAAGCAGTTTAAGATTTGCAGAAAATATATGTGGGCTTGATGCGTAAAAGCATTGAATTTTCAATTAGAAAATTAAGTATTTGTAAAAGTATTATAGTGGGAATAGAATTTCTCGATTGTGCTATAAAGAGAAGTTGAGTTCGCAATTCATCGGATTGAATGAGATTATTATCAGAACTTGAGAAGACCCGTAATGTGTTTCTTATATATATGATGTGATGATACAAATAAGATCCTTTATCTATAGTATCTCTTACAGAAGTAGAAACTCATCTTGTTATGATGTATAGCAAAGAGCATATCATAATCTTAGCTCATGAGACTGAAAAGTTGAGAAATCTGAGGCTAGGTGAGAAATTGATGAGGCTGGTGAAAGTAAATCACTAATTTATTCTCTGGTAAGATTTTCGGGAACAAAAATCCCTAATGGGGTGAGAGTTGTAACAGCCCATTTTTAAGGTTAATTGGAACAGTGGTTTCGGGGCCACCAAATCCGACGAGTAGGTTTGTAAATATTATATTTAATATTTACGAGTTAATTGTGATTTTAAAAATGTTTTTGATATTATGATTTTTGTTTTATAAGCGATTTATTAAGTTCAAATGGTATGACCCTAAAGTCAAGTGGGTATAGAAAATAAGGTATCGGGACCTTGTTTCTATAAACTGAGTCGTAAATATTTTTATAAATATTAACGGATTGGCAATAAGATGGTATTAAAGTTTCTTTGAAAAATTTTATCGTTTCGATAGTTAATAAAGCAAAAAGGAATAAATCGCGTAAAGTACAAAAGTTATGTTCTATAAGCTAAAGGTATTAAATAGCTATAGAACTTTAAAGTGGAAATCCTTATTTGGTAATTAGCCCATTAAAGAGATAGTGGGATATGATGGCTTGGTATTTGATGTAATAAATAAAGTGTATAAAGGTTAATATTGTAAATTGGTTAAAAATAATAATAAAATGAATAAAATAAAAGAATCAAGGTGTCATATTTTTCATTCTCTTTTTACCAACCGAATATGAAGGCTTGAGAAGCCATAGGAGAAGCTTCAAACTTTCGGCTAATGCATGGTAGGCATTTCTAGTCTCGTTTTTAATTATTTTTATATTTTTGGGATCGTTGTTGCTTAATCTATCTAATGAGGGGGCTATTTTGCAAAACCATTGAATAGTTTGATATTTTTCATTGATGGGTATAATAGGGCTTTGAAGTTTAATGGAAGAATATGAGTCCTTATTGATAGTTAAACACTTTTTGTTAAGTGAATTTTTTGTGAAATTGACAATTAAGGGCTAAATTGATAAATGTGAAAACTTTGTGGCTAAAATGTGAAATAAATGAAATGTGTGGGCTGCTAGAGACACTAGTGATATTCGACTATAGTAGAATTTTACTCAATTTCATGAATTTGCATTTTTATGATATAGGGACTAAATTGTAAAGAAGCTGAAATATTAGGGGTAAAATTGTAATTTTTCCATAAAGTGAATTATGGACTGTTTTGACACCATGAACATTTGGCTAAGCTTAATTATGATTAAAAATGGTTAATTTGCATGTTTTGAGCTCAGGGACTAAAATGAATAAAACTAAAACTTTAAGGGCAATTTTGTAAAAATGACAATAATAATCAAATTGTATGAAATGAAGTGTTTTACTGTCTAAATTAATATATTGAATGAAATTATTAATTTAGATCAAGATCGAGTGGAAAATCAAGAAAAATGGGAAAATTTCCAAAATGCCCCTAAACTTTGGTATCTCTATAATTTAGCCAGGTAAGTTCGTATGCAATAAGCATTGTTAAATTTATGCTTCTAATGCTTTAATATCGTATAAATTGTATATACGTGAATATTTTAATGTTTGATGACATATCGACTAAATGTGGCACTTAGTGTGCGGGGCAATCAAATATGGCACTCGGTGTACGAAATATTGAGAATGACACTTAGTGTGCGAGATATTGAGAACGACACTTAGTGTGCAAAATATCGAATGATTCAAAGGGAAATTATAAATTGTGATTGAATGATTAAATCGAGCAAAGTGAACAGGTATACATGTTTTACTATATGAATTATTTATGGGACGACTTTATAATGGTGATATTCGGGCTTTGAGCCTAGCAAGCCTTGTGCTGGTGAATTAAATCGGGCTTATGCCTAGCAGGCTTATTGTCGGTGTATAAAATCAGACTTTGAGTCTAGCAGGCCCTATGTCGGTGTGAGATACAGGCTTAGGCCTAGCAGGCTTTATGCCGGTGAATTATTATAAGTTTATGCCTAAAAGATTTATTGTTGATTGGTAGTTGAATACGTTAAACGAGCTAAAACGATCAAGTACGTGATAATTGATTAAGGTAAGTATATGTGCAAAGAATGTATTATGATGTATATAGAAATGAAATATTATTATGTGCCAATGAAACATAAATGAATAAGATGTGATTTGTAAAGTTGCATATGTGAAATTTGTCAGATGCTATATGAATGAAAAGTGAATTTGATTATAAATGATTATACGAGATTCATATGAGAAAGATATATAATTAAATGTGTTATTTCCCATAATGTGTTCATTTGTTCATTTGGCTATATGAAAGTATGAAAGGGTTGATGTATGAAAATTTAATTGAATAAGTTTGTGAAAGTTAAAGTTGGTTAAATGAGTAAGTATAATATTGAATGATGATAATTTTATATGAGAACATGTTATGAAATTTAGAAAGGTTGTGTGAGATAGCATATTATGTTTACGGCATTGTAATGAAAGTATTTGTTATGTTTTGTTTATTAAGATACGAGCTTACTAAGCTTAAAAGCTTACTCTGTGTTTTCTTTTTCTTATGTTTATAGATTTTCAGAGATTTGCTCGGGTTGGAAGTCGATGGAGACGACATCACACTATCCTGTTATCATTTCAGTAAATAAAATTTTGAGACTCAGTTATGTGGCATGTATAGGCTAGTCTTGGAGTTAATTATTTTGAATGTGTATGTATTTAAAGCCATGCGAAAATGACTTGCTTATTATGCTTAAGTTTGGTTTTACATGTTCTTAATTAAAATGTTTAATGAGTTTGGTTTTGGTAGTCGTTTTAATAGTTAGCTCATTTTGGAAATATGAAATATGGTATAATTAGGGTGATGGATGATGGTATATTAACTTAACAGGTTTGGTTACTAAGTGGTAAGTAATGAATATGTTTTATGATTGTTTTGGTTGATTGTATTGGTATAGGTTCAAATGGTTAATGATTGTAATGATTAAGTATGTTTTGGGTTAGTTAATAGGATAAAAATATGAAGTTTAAGTATATTAATATAGATATGAATTAGATGCACGCTGGAGTGTTGTTCGTGTTGAAGTGTTAAGTATGGCTTTTATTTTTAGGATGAATTGCGCACTTGTATATATATGCATCATTAGTATGTTCGGCCATCTTATAATGTAATTAAGTATCATATGTGATTGCATAATAATTCATGTTACATGATTTAATTGGTTTTATTATTAACTTGTGCAGAAGTTATTAAATGATATGTTTGATATACGATTAATGAGATAGAAATTGGCATATATTCGTATTATGAAGTGTAATGATATATAATGGAATATGATTTTAATTATGAAAATGGCATTAATATGATGGATATAAGGAACTGAATATTGGAAGTATTAAATATGTGAACATGTCTTTGATATATATAAGTTTGGTTCGAATTTAGTAATTATGGAACATAATCAGTTGGGTTTTGATATATGTTCATACTGAATTAGTTGGAATTTTTGAAATGTGCTTATTTGCGATATATGTTCAGTAAGGTTTGATTATTTCTGAATTGGAATTATGACCCATGCATTCGAATTTATAATAACTGAATTATGGATATTTGAAATTGATAACTTTTAAATGTTTATTAATTCTTGGTGTATGAAAGGTGAGGAATGAGTGTATTGAACTGTGTTTTATACAGTAATGCCTCATAACTCTAATTTGGTAACGGATATGGGTTAGGGGTGTTACAGGACTAAATCGGAATAAATAGTCGTGCTCACATTCGAGGTAAGTTCGTATGTCAATAATAATGCAATAATATCATTGTTTATGCTTGAACTTAAATTGATGTGTTAACATTATGTAATGAATATTTGTATAGTTGATATGATGATTGTATTATGTGATAAATGTTTTATTGTAATTATGAGTTATATGCTTATTGATTGTTATGAAAGCATTAATGTTGTCATGATCGTTAACCACGACAATACGCGCAAGTACGATGGAGATAATATATGTAAATGAAGAAATTCCCGTTTGAACCTTAGGAATAGTTAGAATACAAGTGACATGTCACTAGGAAATAAGAGATCCGAGCTCGCTGAGTTGGTCCCAGTTTGTGAGAAATCCGAACTTGTTGAGTTGGTCCAAGTTCGTAATTTATGTGAGGCATCCGAGCTCGTTGAGTTGGTCTGTGTTCATTATGGATGCGATGCATGTAACATCCGAGCTCGTTGAGTTGGTCCGAATTCACTATGGATGTCTACATGTTATGAGGTAGCTTTGTCTACGTATGTTTATGTGGAACTTATCTGCAAGTTTTCGTGTATCCAATAGTATTCCAAGTGTTCAATGGGTATTATAATGAATGATGCGATGAAAGTCCCGAGATGGGCATGGTAATGAAGGTAAAGTTATTTGATATGCTATAGATACGTATATGTACGTATGTTGTACTTATGAGTAATGCTTTGTTACAAGATGATATATGACGAAAAGGTATATTCATGTATATGTATATGAATATTTGATTGATGAGCTAGAATTCTTGAATGATGAATAATCTTGGTGATTATGTTGTTATGCCATCATATGATAGTTATCATGATATTACACTAAAATCATTTTGGACATCAACAGTTGTGTGATTTTGAAAATCCATCAAAAATTGTGAAAATTGAATTAGAGACTGAATAAGATATGATATTAAATCTTATTTAATCTAGTTTTATATAGAAGAAACGATGTAAGCAAAAGAGTTTCATATTATGAGATATTTGAACTTTTGTGAGACAGAGGCAGAGTGCTTTCGGGCTCCCCTGTCTCAACTTTGGAAAATCACTAAAAAATTATAAAAAAATTATTATGGGTTATAATTTATATGAATAAATCCTTAATGAGTACATTTTAAAGGGAAATATATGAGAGCATCATCCGAGTCTCGTACTATAAGATAAATAAATTTTAGTGAAGAAAGGTCAAAGCTGTCAAATAGCGAAATAGGGGTGACTTTAAAGAATAAAATGTACTTATTGGATAATCCAAAAATTCTGAAAATTTTATGGCAAGAATATATGTGAGTCTAGTTTCAAATAAAATTATAAAATCCTAATTTTGAGTTCCATAGCTCTAGATATAAATAATTTAGTGATTATGACTCGAGAAAACAGCATGACCAAAATATAAGTAAAAGTATAAATATGGTTATATTACCATAGAATCATGTTGATAATTTGCTTATTACTTTCATATGGACTTACTAAGCTTTAAGCTTACTCTCTCCTCTTCATTTCTTTAGTGTTTTTAGGTTATCTCGGGATTGGAAATCGTCGGAGGCAGCACTACACTATCAAGCTATCACTTTCGGGGTATTGATGAATCTTAAACGTCTTCAAGTGAGTGGCATGTATAACGACTTAGTTATTGATATGTGTTCTTAAGATTTGGCCAAGATGTTGGCTTATATTAGTACATTTCATATAGCCATGAGATGTGGTTTATAATGGTTATGGCTTGTAAGCCTAATTATCAAAGTTATGTGATATTACCCTGTGAAGTGGTTATATGATTTGGCTTGATTGCTATGATCAGATGATATCATGATATGTATGCTTGTTGTTTTCATTGAGAGTAAATGGTATGTTATTGAACATGGTGTAAGAGTATAAAGAGTGATTAAAATGGTAAATCCAAAGTATGAATGGGTGTGTTTAGACTAGATATTATATGAGTATGTGATTCACATGTATGTAATCATACGAATACTAATTTGAGTTTTAATAACGGATAAAAAAACCATCAAATTGAAGTTGTAGTATGTGTCTATGAAGTGTTTAAGCATGTGAAGGATTAAACCGACAAAAAAGCATAGAAAATAGCCTAAGTGTTAGTCACACGGGCAGAGACACGACCATGTCTCTCAGCTGTGTGGAGGACACGGCCTAGCACACGGGTGTGTGGCCTGGCTGTGTGGTTCAAATTGTTTTGCTGATGTCACAAACAGAGAGTTATACGAGCATGTATGACCACACAGCCCAACCCACACGGGTGTGTGACTCTCTAAAGCCAGAAATTTGTTAAGTTGTCCAAAGTTTAATGAAAGTTTTCGGTTTAGTCCCGAACCACCCCGATGTATGTTTTAGGCTTCGAAGGCCTGTTTAAGGGACGATATGCATGTGTTTGAAAGGTTTTAATTTTGGACGAAATTTTGTGACTCGGTTTTGTATGTTTGCAAATGTTTAAGTCCGGTAATGCCTCGAACCCTATCTTGGCATCGGATACGAGTAAGGGGTGTTACAAACATGACCGTGTGTCATATAGGACTGAGACACACGCCCGTGTCTCTGCCGTTGTGGAAAAAAATAGGCTATTTACCAAGCCATTTTGCCACCCATTTTTTTTGTGCATGCCTAAACCATTCAAATGGTACTAACTCATAGCATAAATGGTTATCCAATTCAACCAAAATAAAGACTAAAACATACCATTTCAATTCCAACAACTAGCATGCTTACTATCTCATGTTTTACTCATTCAAATCATACCAACTTTACATATTCATGTAACACCCCTTACCCGTACTCGAGACTGAGACAAGGTACGAGGCATTACCAGTCATATACTCAGACATTTTGAGAAAGTACGGGTTATAAAATTTCATTCTAATTTAAAATCGACCAAACAACATCATAGTGCCCCGACTATGGACCTACAAGGTCCAAAACATACAATAAAAGCAATCCAGGACTAAACCGAGAACTATAGAAAATTTTAGTAAAATTCCTAGGGTTATACCTCACACGCCCGTGTGGAGGCAAAGCACACGCCCGTGTGCTTGGGGACACGCCCGTGTATCCCACCCGTGTTGAATTATTTGGATTTATTTTCCATTTCGAACCTACAAGGGTTTTCAGACAGCCAAGCACACACTTGTGTCCCTCACACGGCCTAGACACGCCCGTGTGATCGCCTGTGTCCAAAAACCCAGACATTCTATTAATGACATCATTATTCATTTTAAGGCACACGGCAAAGGCACACGCCCATGGTCCAGGTCGTGTCCTCTGCACGGTCGAGACACACGGTCGTGTCTCTGCCCATATGTTTACTACCATGCAAACTAAACTAAAATTTTTGGTGCGGGGGACACACGGCTAGGCAACACACCTACAGGGCTGACTGTATGTCACACACGGTCTAGACACATGCCCGTATGTCTACCCGTGTGGACCTTTTTGCGGCTATTTCCCAAGCCTTTAGTCACCCTCTAACATCCATAAACACTTATAGACTTCAATGGTCTTTAACATGGCCTAATTATATTCTTAAACAACCTTGACATAACTCATTGCATGTTAACCACATCTCATCGGTTTAGTACACGCTAAATTATCCTTTTCGTATTAGGGACTATCATATCACATTTTACATTTTACACTTAGGCCATATTATAACCATATACCTTTATATGCTATACCCACTCTCAAATTATTAAGTCCCATTTCAATCATCCATCCATGATAAACCTCATCATCATATCTCATGAAACATTTAAACACAAACATACATCATTAGTAGTTTTATAACCTACATCAATATGAGCCATATCTCATGACCATATACATAAGAATAAGTATACCATTTAAGCCCTTACAATGGCTAGCCAAATGACACATATAACAAAATAACAAAAAATCCTATACATGCCATTAAACAAAAAAAAGTATCTATATACCAAAGTGGGACAAGTCGATAGTGTGTTGATTCTCCAACCGTCTTCCAATCCGTCTTCCAATCTTCATGAGTCCGGGCTAAATCCTTAATGCAACCATATTCTTCGAGAGGCTCGATCACTCAAGGAACACCCGTCCGGGCTAGGTCCTTTCTATTTTGAGATCATCGGATTACCCGTCCGGGCTAAATCCTTTCTGCAACACATGCAAGATCTCATGTCATGTAAGTCAAAATTTATCCATCGGATTTCCCTTTTTATTTCAACCGAGACATTTATCATCCTTCATTTACACTAGTATATTCATGGATCATCATGTATTGAATATCTAGATTTTCATACATTCAAGGACATGCATATTTAAGTATATTAAAAGTTTACTTCGGGTTATACGAACTTACCTGGTAATGGCTTCGGTTTCGTATTCCGGTTATTCCGAAACCTTTTGTTTACCATGGTCGACCTCCGAAATTGATTCCTCGGGGTCTATATCAATAAAATTAGATTATTAATACATCACATTATTCATTTTAGGCCTAAAACTCACCCCGGGCAAAATGACCATTTACCCCTAACCTTTTACAATATTTACAATTTTGTCCTAAGTCTCGTATAATGAAATGCATGTAATTCCTTGGCTACCCAAGCTTAGCCGAATGTTATTCACACTTATAGCAGCCTATGTTTTTCCTTCATTCCATATTTTCCTACCCATTTCTACAACTTTTACAATTTAGTCCTTTAAGCCATTTCCATGAAAAACTACTTAGTAAAAGTTGTTCACCATCCTTTAAACTCTCATATTCCTCCATAAATCTTCAAAACACAAACATCTCATGCATGGGTAAATTTTTGAACATGAACCCTAGCTTGAAATATGGGTAGCAATAGAGAGAGCATGTTACGAGGATCTCAAAAATACGAAGAACATTAAAAATTGGGCTATGAAGCACTTACTATTGAGCTTGAAAATGTTGCAAACCCTTGCTATGGAGACCCTTAGAACTTCGGTAGCATGGAGAAGAAAGTGAGCTGATTTTAGCTTGATTTTCCCCTTTCTATTTAATTTATTACCAAATGACCAAAATGCCCTTCCTTACTAAACTTCCAAAATTTTCCAAGCATGTCCATTTTTGTCCAAAAACTTAGAAATTGGAAAAATTACTCTTTAAGGACCTCTAATTAACATTCCAAAGAAATTTCATAAAAATTGCTTCTAGAATCCAAGTTTTGTAATTTATTCAATTTGGTCCCTAATATCCAATTGGACACCTTACACATAGAATTTCTTCATGAAACTTTAACACATGCTTATTTTCATATCCTAGACCTCATAATGATCATAAAATAATTATTTTAACATCGGATTTGTGGTCCCGAAACCACTATTCCCACTAGGCCCAAATTCGAGATGTTACAATTCAAATCATTTAATTAAACATTTTCCAAACATGTATCATCATAAATCAATCCACAAGCACAGAGCTTCTCAATTATCAGCCATTTGACATCTATAATACCAACTATCAATGAAATTTCTAACCAACCTCAATCACTCAATATAAACCATATGCACACTTATATATAAATAACCAAACTAGCCAAATTAAGCCAAGTGTCATGGCTATATATATACAAACCAAAAGATAACCATTCATAAGCCATCTCAAATGGAAAAACTCACTATCAAGATACATATCAAAATGACCATAATCCTATACTTGCCATATGACCGAACCATAAGCTCAAAAGCACCAAAGTGATGGTTGGATAGTGTGACGTAGTCTCTGACGATCCCTGAATCCGAGCTAGCTTTGAAATCACTATAAAACATGGGAAAAATAAACAAAGTAAGCTTTATAGCTTAGTAAGCTCGTATAAAATAAACTCAAGTAATCATAAATACACAATTCATCAATTTGAACTTGTTAATTTGTAATTCATAAATACTAACAAACCTTCCACATGCTTAATCATATACTTATATGCAAACTTCATAACTTCTTCAACTTAAAGCTCGTATGATTCATATACATACCTAAACCAAACTGTAACAAACTCATACCCAAATGAAAAATTTTCAAATACTCAAATTCTCGCACACTAAGTGCCAATACATAGCCGAAGCTATTTTAATCTTGCACACTAAGTGCTATACATAACTGAAGCTATTTTAATCTCGCACACTAAGTGCCTTACAAAGCTGAATTATTATCAAATATAAGTACAATCTCGTATACACAATTTATGCAATATCAAAGCATTTAAATCATAATTATAACAATGCTTACTACATACGAACTTACCTTAGATATTGAAACGACGAATTAAGTCGATTAGTCAATAACTTTCTCTTTTCCCAAATCCAAATCCGTATTTCTCCTTTCATGATCTAAATATATCCAAAATTGACTTATTCAATCATCTATTCATTCAATTTAGTCCAAAACACACTTTAAAAATATTTACACTTTTGCCCTTAATATTTCACATTTTTCACAATTTAGTCCCCATTTCATAAAGTCACAAATTAATGAAATTCCAAATATACCCATGCTACCCAAATTACTATTATGCCCCTAGCAACCCATATTTTTCATTTATTTCACATTTTATTCACAAAGTTTCAACATTTCTCAATTTAATCCCTATTTTGCATTTTCACTAAAAATCACTTAACAAAACTTGTATATCTATCAACAATCATTCATAATCTACCAAGAAACGTAAAAATACACATGTATTCATCAATGGAATCATTCAAAATCTTTAACAATTTTGCAAAATAGTCCCTAAGCTAGCTAGTACTAGTTGCAACGATCACAAAAACATAGAAATCATTAAAAACTGAGCAAAATCACTTAGCAAATCAAGCTTCAAAGTGACCGAACCTTCAAGCTAATCTAAGCCCTAATTTTTGGTTAACAATATTGTAACACCCCAAACACAGCCTGGATGTTATGGTCGAATCTGGTGATGTCACATTGAAGTGTTTTTCATAAAGCATGATATCGTTTGAAAAGCCCAATGTTTATTTAGCCTCTTTGTGTGATCTAGAAAATAATTTTAAACCTTGCGTCACTATCAAAACCATTTACTTTAAAACGTTATTAATTTCAAAACCTCATTTATCGCGGAAGCTTTTGAAACAGTTTTGCGTATTTGTGGTATTTTGGTAAATCATGCATATCTTTTGAAAACCTGCATCCTACTACTAGCAAATATAAATCAAAGTAAATAAAACCCCAAAAATTAAAAATTATAGAGGCCTTATTACATAAAAATACCCAAATAAAATTGCAGATAAATTAAAAATCCAATGAGGAAGTAAGAGCGGTTGTGTGGCCACCTTTGAGTCCCTCGCAGCACCGATCCGCCTAAGACTGGGGGTTACCTGTATAGTTAAAATAGATGGGTGAGTTTACAAAAACTCAATGTGTAATCCCATATAAGCAATCAATTAGACAACAAACACAATCTGGGCCTAAGCCCCTTTTAGTAATAGTGACAAGATCAGTTTGGGCTTTAGCCCATCTCAATACAAAAACAGTCATGTGTTTGGGCCTTGGCCCATTGTAGTAATAGCAAACAGTGCAATAACAGTAATCACTACAGTAACAGTAACCAGTGCAGCAACAGTAAGCAGTATGCAAGTCCTACCCTTTCAGCCTTTACACTGCATCTCCATCCAACCCTACACTCCACGTGGGGATATAATCAACCCACCCATCCCTACACTCCATGTAACACCCCAAACCCGGCCCAGACGTTATGGCTGAATCTAACGTGCCACATAAAAGCTTAAAAATCCATGTTTCATTTTAGTGTTTAAAAATCAACTTTTGTTAAGCTACCAAAGTGAATGGAAGCTGGGCACCAGGTAGGAATCCGTAACAGAGGAGGTGAGCCATGAAGGCTACTTAAGTATCAAGCTCTTCGATTGGACCCAATCCTAGACATGCCCACAACCATTGCCATACTTGGTTATACCGAGTTTGAAATTTATTTAAGTGGATATCTTTGATAAATCGAATAATCGTGGCATTTGTATTATTTTGAAAACAAGTATCGTTTTGAAAACACGTCCTAAGTCTAGCCCATTTGAACTATTATCAACCAGTTTTAAAGTTATTAAAAATAATAATAATCCCAGAAAAGAAAGAAAAAGAAAAGTTAAAATGGCCTTATTACAACCCAAAAATAAATAATAAATACTAAATAAAGTAAACTTAAAGAAACCAAATATTTAATAAAAAGCCTAAAGGCAATCACCGTGGCCACTCTGAATCCTCTCCGGCTTCAAGTCCCCAAATCAAGGCTCACCTGCAAGGTTAAGGAAAGGGGGTGAGTTTGGAAACTCAATGTGCAACAAGCCCCTTTCAGAGCTCAAAACAATATTAGCCTGCTGGGCCTAAGCCCAAAATCCACCTCCATATACTAGGCCGAAGCCTTTTCATATTTCATATCACTGGGCCGAAGCCTTTTCATATTTCATATTACTAGGCCGAAGCCTTTATTGTATACGGTATGGCCCATAGGCCCATTTCAATATCATATGCAATGTCAATGAAAGAATGCAAACCCATTTGGGGAGACTACTCAACCCACCATCCACTACTCTCCACCCGTACCAACCAAGCTCTCCATGTGGGGAATAACTCAACCCACCCAACCAAAACTCTCCACTGGCAGCATAGCTGCTTTATCATATAATTGGAGGCCTAGCCTCTTTTAATAACTGGGGCAAAAGCCCTTTTCGGTAAACTGGGGCATAGCCCTTTTGCACTTCCTCCATCCATATACAACCCAACCCAATGCGTTATGAATACATCATGTGCATATCATACATATCATGTGCATATTATACATATCATGTGCATATCATATCAATTATGTATATCAAATCCCATGTACCAAATTCATAATTAAACCCTAGAGATATAATGGTCATTTTTACCTAGAGGCAAAACAAGTCATTTTCATATTATAAGGGTAATTTCGTAATCTTACCAAATATTAGGGATTTTCCATGTTCCTTATCAGTTACTAACTATTCATTTGTTTAAACTGCGATTCTGGCCCATTTTTAGCGAAACTGAGTTATTGGGCCAGAACCCCTAATTGGCCCTACTTAGCCGTTGTTGTCATCTAGGCCCATTCAGCCTATATCTCTTAATGGTGTTACCAGTCTTAACGCGCAATTTAACAGGTTTTCATTTTCTACCAATTTTACCCAAATGGGCCCGAAAGCCTATTGGGCCCGTTTTTAGCCCCTCGAGGCCCAACTTACCGTGAATGCCAAAAATCATGCTCTTCCCCTTTCCAACATTCCCAATCACCATCTTAGAGAATCTAACTAACCAATGAGCGTTCGCTTGCTCACAAGTCCTCGGAATGCCAGAATTTTGGCATTTCGGCTTTTCGGCATTTATCGATTCAAGCTATGAAAAAGGGGTTCGTTACACACCTGATTTGTGATATTCCTCGACGAGATCTCCTACACAATTTCTCCTATAATCAACCGTTAATAGATTAGCTCACAATAATTAAACCAAATCGAGAACCATCTATTATCAACACTTACACATTTGGCCACCCTCCATAATGGCCTTAGGAACCTTACCTTTGCCGAAATTGATGACTAGCTCTAGCCACTCCGATGATCCAAACTAATCCAAGTCGACCCTACGCCTTGCTGCTCCTCCACTAAAAAAACCATAAAAAGATTAAAAGAAAAACCCCATAAGACCTATACCCACATTCGGCCACCTCCCTAAACTATAGGGGTTTCGGCTTTTATCTTAAATCATAAATAATTAACGAAAGCTATCTGACAAACTTACCAATCGTTGTTCGGTCCAGAAAAGTGCTCCTATCTATGATTTTAACTCTAATCCACCGTTGTTACGAGAAGAAGCAGATTCAAGTAGCAAAAGGTTCAGCTTTTTAAGGAAGAAAAGAGTAGAGATTCGGCTATGATAAAATTCGGCTATTATAAAATTCGGCTATTGAGAAATAATGAAGAAAGAAAAATAAGAGAAGAGACAAAGAGAGTAGAGCATGGGTTCAGCTATGGAGAAAAGTAAAGATGGAAGAAAAGAAAAGAAAATGTGATTGAAAGAGAGGGGAGAAGGGAAATAATATTCGTCAAAGGAAAATAAAAATCATAAATAAAACACATAGACCTAGCCGAATTGCCTAAACTAAAGACCCTTGGCCTGCCAACTCTCGCCCCTCAAGAGTTCAACATTCGGCCAACACCAAGTCCTTGATCAGGCTCCTAAATTTCCTCCCTTATCTTGTCCTTACCCAATCCCCTAATCAGCTCAAACTCCCCCACTGATTAACAGCATCCTTATCCACCCCTTGCACCGTTTCAGCATGCTGCCAGGAGAGTTCGGATTAGACTCCAACCCCTTCCCCACGTAAGCAGCAAAAACCCAAGCCTTCTGTGCGCGAGGTGAGACTCGAACCTCAGACCTCCGTCCGCCCTTGCACCTACGCCCGTGCTACTGGCCACTGCACCATGCTTTCTTCCTTACTAATATACAATCACTGTTAATTTTAAACCTTACCTGTTGAGGCTCCAGTCCACTTAAAAATAAAAGGGGAATTCTGCCTTCCACGCCACTCGAACCTTCAACCTCCAGAACACTCAGCCACACTGCTTGCCGCTGCGACACAACCTCCCTTTTGTTATAATACGACTGCATTTACTTATAAGCCTTATTCGCTTCAGTCACGGGCTACTTAAAAATAAAGCAAGTTTCGTTGTCCCCTGCATTTGAACTCGTGACCATTGGGTCTCCTTAGCGCGCTGCTGCCACTGCGCCAAGGCACTTTTTGTGTTAAATTATACTCGCAACTCCTCTTAACCCTTATTCTAGCCGCGATCTGTATATTACAAAAAAAACACCCAAATTACGCACGCCGCGCCTTGAACCCAAGCACATCCCACGCCCTCCTAGCGTCCTTAGCCACTGGGCCAGATGCCTGCTTGTGCTAAAACTCAGCCCTAATTTATTAATGAAGCCTACTGCCCAGATTCCTTTAAGAGGCAAAATTTAAGAATTTTGCTAAAGCTCCCGAGCCCCGGACCTTTCCCCACACTATAAACCCTTCGTTACTTATTTAATTACCAATAATAATAATAATAATAATAATAATATCCAATTTATTCGGGCCGTCTTCTACCTGATCCCAGACTTAAGGCCCAATACTTCCAGACCCAAAAATCGGGGCGTTACACTCCAGAACTAGCATGGGCTGCAGCACTAAACAGTATTTGTAGCAGAGCTGGTAGGATAATAGGCTTAGAGCCATCAATGATTTGCAGCAGAGTTGCCAGTATAGTACACTTCCTCCAATCATATATAAGCCCATCCCCATGCAATGCATCATGCAACATGTCATGTCATATCATAATATTAAGCATGTACTCAATACAGTTACACATAGCATGCAAAATATAACCATACATCACATAGGAGCAAAACAGTCATCCTACCACATATAGGCAAAATAGTCATTTTACCTCATAAGGGCAAAATCGTCATTTTACCACATAAGGGAAAAATCGTCATTTTACCATATAAGGGCAAAACTGTCATTTTAACACTTAAGGGGTAAATAGTCATTTTAACACTTAAGGGCAAAACTGTCATTTTGCCTTATAGGGGTATTACAGTCATTTTACCCTATGGGGGTATTTCAGTCATTTTACCCTATGGGGGTATTTCAGTCATTATTTTGTCCCAATATGGCCCACAATGGCCTAAGCCCATGAGATCGCCCATGATGGCCTCTCGTAATCCAGTACCTATGTTTTATGCGTTTGGGGTCACCACACGAGCGATCGCACGCCAATGTGGCATCAACGGTCCTATTTTCTAGCTTTTGTCGATTTACGGTTAAGACAGTGGTTACACACCTGACGTGCTTTGAAGTTAACCGTGCTCCAAAAACTCCTATACCGAAGGCTAATTGAAATCGCACCCTTGGTTCCTAAGTGGTGCACCAATCAACTTGTTTCATCAAATAATGACAGTACAAAGTATGACTCGATAATGCAGTGAACGAAGACCAAAGAAGAGAACTGAACAATGTTCAACCAAGGAAAAATCAATAGAGGGAGAGAAACAGAGAAAAGTCGTATGCACCCATCGAATTGTCGAAGATCAATTGTCAAAACCGAAACAAAATAGAAAGAGGAAGAGAGACGAGGTATTCGGTCAGAGAAAATGATTAAGAGGGAGAGAAGGAAAATTTGGCCAAAGTAAAAATGGAAAAAAGGGTGTCTGATAAGGGCCGATTGAGAGAAAAAAAGTATAGCACAAAACTAAATAAGTAATAAAAAGGAAAACGAGTAAAAAAAATGCCCGAAAGACCTATAACACAATTCGGCTTTAAAACTGAAAAATGGAAAGAACCAAAAGAACAATTGATAACCAATCGAAAATGGAGAGAAAAGAAGTGACCACACACCAATTCGGCACCACTCTCCACATAACTCAAATTCCCAACTTTCCTCCTAAAATCCCTTCAACCGATCACACTTCAACAACTGAAAAATCCCCCTTTTTTACTGTCCAAATTCGACTAACAACAACCCCATTCAAACTCCTCGGTGTTTTGATCAAACACAACTTCCTCCCATGGCCACCAGTAAAAATAATCTCCATTAGCCCAAGCAGGGATTTGAACCTCAGACCCCTTGCACACTCCACACGACACTATCCACTAAACCAGCAAACCCATTCTATCATGTTTTTAACAAATTTTACTTATAACCCTACTGTCCAAAGATAGGGGTTTTATCCTTAAAAAGAAAAATTTTGTGCAAGCCAAGGCTTGAACCCAAGATTTCTCAGACACTCCCAAAACACTCAGAACACTTAACCACTGAATTAGATACACAATTGTGTGTCACTTTCTTGTACAACTAATTATTTATGTGTAGTCTCCTAACTGTTCCCATGCTCAAAATCTTATACTTCTAAGCCCAAATTCGGGGTGTTACAAAGATGAATATAAAACTAATTTGGTTTTTTTTATTTATGTTAAGTTTAATTACTAATTTACAATTATAACCTTAATAATAAACCATTTAAAACGCATAATAATATGTCCATTTATGTCCACTCAACAATATAATGGTCTAATTACAACATAAGGACCTTAACTTTAAGGTTCTATAGCTATTTGACACCTTTAGCTAATAGAACATCACTTTTGCATTTTACGCGATTTAGTCCTTTTTATCAAATTGACTAACTAAACGATAAATTTTCTTAAAGAAATTTTCACACAATCATATTCTCATGTTGTAAATATTAAAATAATAATAAAATAAACATTTTTGACCTCAGATTTTTGGTCCCAAAACCACTATTCCAATTTGGCGAAAAACGAGCTGTTATAACTCTCCCCCCTTAGGGATTTTCATCCTTAAAAATCTTACCAGTGAATAGGTTAGGGTACTGTTTTCTCATAGCTTCTTCGAGCTACTATATAGCCTCTTCAATACCATGATGATGCCACAAGACTTTTACTAAAGTTATGCAATTATTTCTTAATTCTTTGACTTCTCGAGCTAGAACTCTGACCGGTTCTTCGTTGTATGTCATATCAATTAGGATTTTGATCTCTGACGGAGAAATCAAATGTGATGGATTTGATATATATCGACACAACATTGATACAAGAAATACATTATGAATATTTTCTAACTATGACGGTAAAGCTAGTCGATATGCCACTGGCCCTATTTGTTCAATAATCTCATACCGGGGATGAATCGTGGACTTAATTTGCCTTTTCGACTGAAACAAAGTATTTTCTTCCATAGTGATACTTTCAAAAACACTTTATCACCAATCTGAAATTCAATGTCTTTTCTTTTTAAATACGCGTACGATTTCTGATGATCTGAAGCTACTTTTAAACAACCGCGAATTACTTTCACTTTCTCTTCTGTTTCTCTAAGCAAATCAACCCCGTGAATTTGTTTCTAGCTAAGTTCGGTCCAATAAAATGGAGTTCGACATTTACGACCATACAAAGCTTCGTACTGTGCCATCTTTATGCTCGATTGAAAGTTGTTATTATAAGCAAATTGATAAACCATAAAAGTAACACATTTTAATCTCATGCTGAGCATGTTTTTGGATGATTTATTATATAATTTACTGAATTTGATGCTCCTAATCCTTTAATTTCATGTTTCTTGTAACACTTCTTACCCGTGTCTGACACCGGGATAGGATACGAGGCATTACCAGACTTAAACATACATATTCATGTAAAATCGTGCCATAAAATTTCAACCAATTCAAAAACATTCAAACATATGCATATCGTCCCTTATACGGGCCTACGAGGCCCAAAACATACATCGACGGTGATTCAGGACTAAACCAAAGACTTTTGGAAATTTTACAACACTTAGGGAATTTTCCATGTTTAGAGAGTCACACGCCCGTGTGGGTTAGGCTGTGTGATCACACACGCCCATGTGGCATGGGCCATGCCCGTGTCCTCAGCCCGTGTAGCTCTCTGTTTATGACGTCAGCAACGAAATAGGGTCACATGGCCAAGTCACACACCTATGTGCTAAGGCCGTGTCCCTCACACGGCTGAAACACACGGCAATGTCTCTTCCCTTGTGGCCAACACTTAGGCTATTTTCTAAGCCTTGGTCAACCATAAACCCTCACACATTTATACAACATCAATGACATATAACATGACATCCATTTAATGATTAAACATCTTCAATTAGGCCCCAAACATAGCATTTGCATGTCATGATACATGTGTTTTACATACTCATTTAATACTAAGTTAAACAAACCAATTCACACTCATTGGGCCTTGTCTATTATGATATCACTTATACTTAAATACCATGGTTACCATCATACCAAAAGATTTCAACTTAATCTTCAAACATTCATATTCAAGGCTAACTCATAACTTTATAACATACCAACATATTTCACATGCGTAGAATAACATGCCTGTCTAAGACATTGCACACCATATCAAGTCACATACTTACATCACATGAAACTTTTAAGCTTCTGCATGCATATATAATAGGGTTACAACCCAATAATCAATATAAGCCACATCTCATGGCTATATACAATTGAATCATTATAAGCCAATACATTTGGTCAAATCATGAAACACATATATCAAAAGACTAAGTCTCTATGCATGCCACTCACTTGAAAACCCTTAAGGTTTATTAATACCCCAAATTGAAAATTTGATAATGTGATACTACCTCCGACGATCTCCAACCCCAAGCTAACTTGACAACACTAAAGAAATGGAAAGGAGGGAGTAAGCTTTATAGCTTAGTAAGTCCATATGAAAATAATAAGCAATATGTCAACATGCTTCTCAAGGTAATTCAATCATAATTACACTTTTACTTATGTTCTGGTCAAGCTATTTTCTCA
Organism: Gossypium longicalyx; assembly: GCA_025698465.1. Classification (NCBI taxonomy): domain Eukaryota; kingdom Viridiplantae; phylum Streptophyta; class Magnoliopsida; order Malvales; family Malvaceae; genus Gossypium; species Gossypium longicalyx. Next base: position 25,937,018 of record CM047005.1, on the reverse strand, counting down.
AGTCATAGTTACTAAATTATTTATATCTGGAGCTATAGAACTCTAAATTTAGATCCGCTAATTTTTACAGAAACTATACTCACATATATTCTTACCAAAATTTTCAGAATTTTTGGTTTAGCCAAATAAGTACAGTTTATTCTTTAAATTTACCCCTGTTTTGCTATTTGATATCTTCGACCTTTCTTTACTAAAAATTAATTATCTCATACTACGGGATTCGGATAATGATCCCGTATGTTCCTCTTGAAATTAGACTCATTAAGATTTAGTCGTGTGAATTCCAATCCATAATTATTTTTATACAGTTTTTAATAATTTTCCAAATTTAGAACAGGGGAAATCGGAAATCATTCTGACCCTATCTCACGAAATTTCAAATATCTCATAATATAAAATTCTTTTTCTTATATAATTTCTTCTATATAAGACTAGACTCAATAAGCTTTAATTTCATATTTTATTCAACCTCTAATTCAACTTCCACAATTTTTTAAGGATTTTCAAAGTCGAACTACTACTAATGTCCAAAATTGTTTTAGTGCAATACAATGATAACTATCAAAAAATTATTTCCAACTAATCATGAACTCACCATTTCACAGATCCCATACTCATTTACACAATAAAGCTCAATATAAAATTTGTTATTTCTCATGGGCATACTTAACCATGCATTCCATCGACCAAGGTAATTTTTACTAAATACCTACACTCAATCAACAAGTTAGTCACTTGTATATCAGTATGCATAGATGAGCTCATCATGCCATGTACATGTTTCATCTTTTATTTCTCACATGTTATCCGTTGAATCATTAAATTTTTTATGGACATTTCATGTAGTATGCTTGAAGTGTACAATTTCATTTTCTGTCAATTCATATCCTATAGTACCTATTAAGGTACACTCTCGAGCCACATATCAGACAGTAGAAACACCAATCCAGGCTTGAATCTGTCTGTAACATATACTCCAGGAGCTTTGTCGGATTAAAAGTCCAGGCTGAATCCTTTTGTGACAAAGAATTCTCCATAGAGTTTATTCTGGATTACCAGTCCAGGCAAAATCCAGTCAGTTAGGATTACCAGTCCAAGCTCAATCCTAATTGAAACATATGCTCAAGAGTCTCATTTTGGATTACCCGTCCGGGCTAAATCCATTCTACAACACATACAGTTTCAATGGGGAAATCACCTCCCACCCATCGGAATTCAATATTCAAACGAAATATAATCCTTTTTAATAATTTCCAACATATATCATTTCATTCATTGCAATGTCCATATAATTTACATACATAATCAATGTAACAAAACATTCAAATGAACACATTTTCATGTTTATTTAAGCATTAAATCTATAATAAAAATAACATTTTGCATTATTTTCATACAAACTTACCTCGATACCAAAAATGGTGAAAAAGATCTAACCGTCAAATATGTGTTTTTCCTCCGGTCTAGGCCCGAATCTTGTTTTCTTTGATCTAAAATATCACATTTTGCTCACTTATTAGTCACATTATTCATTATGACCCAAAAATCATATTATGGCAAAATTATGTTTTTGTCCCTAAACTTTGTCATATTTACACTTTTGCCCTTGGACTCGTAAAATGAAATGTGTTCGTTTTTCTTGTACTTTAAGCCTAGATGAACCTTTATTACTCTTATAGGAGCTCACATTTCTCTTTTATTTCACATATTTACTACCCATTTTACAACTTTTACATTTTAGTCCTTTTTAAGCATTTTCATGCAAAATCACTTAGTAAAAGTTGTTGAACATACATCAATCCTTCATATTCTTCCATTAATCTACAAAATACTAACATGTCATGCATGGATAAATTTTTAAACATGAACCCTAGCTAAAAATATGGGTAGGAACGAGTAGATCTTGTTGCGAGGACTTCAAAAATGCATAGAACATTAAAAACGGGGCTCGAGATCACTTACTAATGAGCCAAGAAGTTTGAACACAAACCCTAGCCATGGCTTCTTCTAAATATCAGCTGAATGGGGAAGAAGATGAACAATTTTGGCTTATTTCCCTTTTTAATTCATTTATTTACCAAGTGACCAAAACACCCTTAATGCATTTCTTTGAAATTTTACCTAACCATGTCCATTTCTGTCCAAATTTTTAGGACTTGGTCAAATTACTCTTTAAGGACCTCTAGCTAATAATTCAATTCAATTTCATGCTTAAAGCTTCTAGAACTCAAGTTTCACAATTTATTCAATTTAGTCATTAAAGTCAAATTAAGCACTTTTTACATAGAATTTCTTCATGAACTTTTCACACAATCATACACACATATATCATAGACCTTATAAAAATCATAAAATAATTATTTCTATTTCTAATTTTGTGGTCTCGAAACCACTGTTCTGACTAGGCTCTAATTCAAGATGTTACAACTCTCCCCCCTTTAGGGATTTTCGTCCCCGAAAATCTTACCTGAAGAGTGGTTACGTTTTCACGTTAACTCCACTATCTCATAATCATTTCTAAGGAACTTTTACTCAGGCTATGCTTAATACTTATCTCTTTAATTTCTCATACTAAAATCATGAGCAATTCCTCGCTATATGACACATCAACTGAATCTTGATCTCTATTGGAGAATTCATGTACTCAAAGGTCTGATCCATACTATCATAGCACATACATACATAACATACTTCAATTCTTTCGGATTTAGATGGCGTAGCTAGCCCGATTATCATGGCCTTATACTCTCTACAATTTTATACAGTTGGACAATTTGCTAATTCAACCTCTAGCCTTCATTAAAATTCAAAACCTCATTTAGCTTTCACAATAATTCACGATATAAATCCCGGATCTCAATCCGATTAACAAAGACTAGCATTTTAAGAAATTCGACAATCTCAGAGATACATAATTCCACTAATCTGATAAGCATGAATTCAGTACATACTGACATGATTTGCAGATTTCATCAAATACTTAATACAAGCCACATAATATTTTTCTTTTTCAGAGACGAAGATAATCCAGATATAAAGTCCATAGTAATTCTTTCTTATTTCCATTCTAGTGTTAACACTGCCAAAAATAGTTCTGATAATACTTGATATTCAACTTTAACTCTGTTAACATGTCAAGTATTCACTCACAAGGATCAGAAATGTCGAGTTTCAAACTCGATCACTAATACACTATTCCTATAAATTTTCTTGCAAATTTTCTGTATAAGCCCTTGGTTTTCTATCCAAACACTTGTAAATGCATTATGCTCTTCTCAAAGATAATACAATAATTATCTTATCATCTTTTAACGACTCTAGCCATCTATACTATCACAAACTTAGATCTTTCTATAGCATCGGATACGTTGAGCTATCACACTACCTTTTAGTCTCATAACACATCATAAACCTTTCAACAACATATCACTGAAAATCAAGAATTCTCTGCCCAATGCAGACTGAACCAGTTCAATGGCTTCGGTTAACAATGTTCTCGTCTATTCAAAGTTTTACTAACATGTAATAGACCATTCAACTTTCACAAGACAAAAATTTTATCATTCAAAGCAGCTTTAAATCATATCAAAGTCTTCTAAGTTATGTACACTTTTCATTCAGACTATATCTGTCTTTTACCCGAAAAGAAATAAAATCATATTCTCAGACTTGAGAAAAATGATTTGGACATACATGTCTCATTAAATCTTCCTAACAATAACCCATACCGATTGAACAACCAAGTCGGTCTTAATAATCAATAAATGACGTTTCATGAAATCCTCACTTCCAGTTAATAGAATGATTCAACATACAACCATTCAAAATTCACTTGTCATGCTAATCAAAGACCATTTCAATTGCATTAGCTCAAGGTAGTATAAATATTTCCAATCGAAGGCATTAACTTTAATTAACTTAGTTGAGAAAAGAAATCCACCATACAAATAGAAACTAGCAATTTCACCACTTATAACTTTGCCGATATCAATTCTTTACACAAAAATTAAAGAAACCCAAATACTAAGATCATCACGTTACCATGATCAAATCAGAAGCATTGTCATACTTGATATAAATATCACAAGTTGAAGGTCATACTTTAGATGCGAGCCATAATCGATAAATTATGGAATACAAATGATAAGGGAAAGCAAGTAAAGAAATCCAAGATTGAGGAGATAGGATACCATGTCGAAAGACCGAGAATAAAACTCTTAAGAAATATGGATGATTTCGATAATTCCTTAGAGAAAGAAGTCCAGAAGAAAACATCATTCAACCCATTAAAATTAAAATGCAACAAAAATGATATATTTTCCATATATATATATATATATATATATATATATGTCAGACAGAGCATCAATTTGAAGGAATAGAATCATAGCATCATGTTCATTTTCTCATAAAATCCCAATAGACGGAATATAACAAAATACCAAAGGGAAATAGAACAACACCGATTATAAACCAATCGGGTTATCAATGCTTTCATCTAACATCAAGATTAGAAAACATCCTCATACAATAACAATTTATCAGAAGATAAACAGTCACCATAACACTTCTAAGAACAAATGAATCCTTAGGGTACCTCAAGAGAGACAGTCATAATCTGTTCACTATGATTACCACATTCTTTCAATATCGTGTCTGAATAAGTCAATTTACCAAAGTTAATTTCTTCTCTCACTGTGATATTTTGTAAACCGAATAATCTTTAAATAAATTTGATACCTTTCTAGTTATGTCTTTACTTATCAACTCATTCTCAAACTCTAACCATATTTATAATCATTCTACACACTTGTGAGCTTATTCCACAAATCTCATAAAATCTTTTATAAACACCACTCTGGTAAGGGGGTGGGGTCGTAAGGTCCCTAAATCGTCTCTCATACACATATACTTACAATACAACTTTCATCATTATAGTCATTTTATCACCATCATATCATTCACTTAAGGCAAGCTAACATTCATGTTTGTTTTACACAGACTTTCCGGTTACCCTATTTAAACAAGTTACTTATACATGCATTCTATGGATTCTGAATAACTTTACTTATCATTTTTATTTACTCAAACGAGTCATGCACATAACATTATACGAGGACCAAACAAACATGGATAAGCATATTACAATCTACACTTTCATCTTGCACATCATCATATACATATCATTACAATCATATAACTCAATTCAATCAACTTAGCACATTTACTTAAGCTATAGGAGCTTTCCAATCATAATTATCCAAACTAGTATACATGAGCATTCGTTCCATCAGTATCTTTGGTGAGTTACCCAAATCCATGCATTCACTCGAGCAAGTCAACCATATACATCATAGAACTATCAATTAAACATAGATAAGCTTATTACAACGTATTCCCTTATCTCATTTAAAGATATCATTGAAATTCATCAATATTTAATGTCCAACTGGGACAATGACATTTCCATCCGTAACATGATATTATGAACCTTTATTCTTACCTTTATGAATTTCTACTTATCACATTCACTTAATCGAATAAACCAAGTGCACAACATCATATGAACATCAAACAAGCACGAGTTATCATCACAACATGAATTTTTATCTCACGTGTCATCACATGCATATCAAGAACTTTTATTCATACTTTTCTTAGCTCAGACACATCATAACCGTAATTTACTCAAATACCTTAGCATCACATTGAACATGATTGGTGTAGCTCGGTTGAAGAGTACCTCTGTCAAGCAAGATAAATCTCATTCGCGTCAGGAGACATCACACTATCACAGATTATATATGGCATGTATAGTTAGACTCTCATACATGCTAGGTTAGTCCGAGAACTGACTACACCATAGTTCTGATACCACTAAATGTAACACCCCTTACCCATGTCCGATGCCGGGACAAGATATGAGGCATTACCGAACTTAAACATACACATACATGTAAAACCAGGCCATAAAATTTCAACCAATTCAAAAACATTCAAACACATGCATATCGTCCCTTATACGGGCATACAAGGCCCAAACATACATCGGGGTGATTCGAGACTAAATCGAGAACTTCCAAAAATTTTACAACACTTAGGGAATTTTCCATGTTTAGAGAGTCATACGCCTGTGTGGTTTAGGCTGTGTGATCACACACACCCATGTGGCTTCGGACACACCCGTGTCCTTAGCCCATGTAAATCTATGTTTATGACGTCAGCAACGAAATAGGGTCGCATGGCCAAGTCACACGCCCGTGTGCTAAGGTCGTGTCCATCACACAGTTGAAATAAACGGCCGTGTCTCTGCCCGTGTGGCCAACACTTAGGCTATTTTCCAAGCCTTGGTCAACCATAATCCCTCACACATTTATACAACATCAATGACATATAACATGGCAGCCATTTAATGGTTAAACATCTTCAATTAGGCACCAAAAATAGCATTTGCATGTCATTATACATGTGTTTTACATACTCATTTTATACTAAGTTAAACACACCAATTCACGCTCATTTGGCCATGTCTATTATGATATCACTTATACTTTTATACCATGGTTACCATCATACCAAAAGATTTCAACTTAATCATCAGACGTTCATATTCAAGTCTAACTCATAACTTTATAACATACCAACATATTTCACATGCATAGAATAACATGCTTGTCTAAGACATTGCACACCATATCAAGTCACATACTCACATCACATGAAAATTTTAAGCTTCTGCATGCACATATAATAAGGTTACAACCCAATAATCAATATAATCCATATCTCATGGCTATATACAATTGAATCATTTTAAGCTAATACATTTGGCCAAATCATGAAACACATATATCAAAAGACTAAGTCTCTATACATGCCACTCACTTGAAAACCTTTAAGGTTTATTAATACCCCAAATTCAAAATTTGATATTGTGATGTTGCCTCCGACGATCTCCAACCCCAAGCTTACTTGAAAACACTAAAGAAATGGAAAGGAGGGAGTAAGCTTTATAGCTTATTAAGTCTATATGAGAATAATAAGCAATATGTCAACATGCTTCTCAAGGTAATACAATCATAATTACACTTTTACTTATGTTCTGGTAAATCTATTTTCTCAAGTCATAGTTAGTAAATTATTTATATCGGTGGCCATGGAACTCCAAATTTATATTTGCTAATTTTTTTAGAAACTAGACTCACATATATTCTTACCATAAAATTTTTAGATTTTTTAGTTTAGCCAATAAGTACAATTTATTCTTTAAAGTTACCCAAGTTCTGTTGTTTGATAGCTTCGACCTTTCTTTAGTAAAAATTAATTATCTCATACTACAGGATTCGAATAATTTTCCCGTCTATTTCTCTTGAAATTAGACTCATTCAGGATTTAGTCATATGAGTTCTAATCCATAATTATTTTCACACAATTTTTAATAATTTTCCAAAGTTAGAACAGGGGAAATCTGAAATTACTCTGACCCTGTCTCATGAAAGTTCAAATATCTCATAATATGAAATTCTTTTGCTTATACATTTCTTCTATGTAAGACTAGACTCAATAAGCTTTAATTTCGTATTTTATTCAGCCTCTAATTCGACTTCCACAGTTTTTGATGGATTTCCAAAGTCAGACTACTACTGTTATCCAAAACTATTTTAGTGCAATACAATGATAAGAATCATAAAATCGTTTCCAAAAATCACCATTTCACGGATCCCATACTCATTTACACAATAGACTCAATATAAAAGTCATTATTTCTCATGGGCATACTGAACCATGCATTCCATCAATCAAGGTAATTATTACTAAATACCTACACTCAATCAACAAGTTAGTCACTTGTATATCAATATGCATAGATGAGCTCATCATGTCATGTACATGTTTCATCTTTTATTTCTTATGTCATTTAACATGTTATCCGTTGAATCATTGAATTTCCAATGGACATTTCATGTAGTACGGTCACAGTGTACAATTTCATTTTCTATCAATTCATATCATGTAGTACCTATTAAGGTACACTCTCGAGCCACATATCAGACAATAGAAACACCAGTCCAGGCTAGAATCTGCCTGTAACATATACTCTAGGAGCTTTGTCGGATTACAAGTCCAGGCTGAATCCATTTGTGACAAAGAATTCTCCATAGAGTTTATTCTGGACTACCAGTCCAGGCAAAATCCAATCAGTTAGGATTACCAGTCCAGGCTCAATCCTAATTGAAACATATGCTCAAGAGTCTCATTTCGGATTACCTGTCCGGGCTAAATCCATTCTGCAACTCATACAGTTTTAATGGGGAAATCACCTCCCACCCATCGGAATTCAATATTCAAACGGAATATAATCCTTCTTAATAATTTCCAACATATATCATTTCATTCGTTGAAATGTCCATATAATTTACATACATAATCAATGTAACAAAACATTCAAATCAACACATTTTCATGTTTATTTAAGCATTAAATCTATAATAAAAATAACATTTTGCATTATTTTTATACAAACTTACCTCGATACCAAAAATGGTGAAAAATATCTTAACCGTCAAATATTTGTTTTTCCCTCGTTCTCGGGCCCGAATCTCGTTTTCTTTGATCTAAAATATCACATTTAGCTCACTTTTTAGTCACATTATTCATTATGACCCAAAAATTATATTATGGCAAAATTACATTTTTGCCCTTAAACTCTGTCATATTTACACTTTTGCCCCTAGGCTCGTAAAATGAAATGTGTTCATTTTTCTTGTACTTTAAGCCTAACTGAACCTTTATTACTCGTATAGGAGCCCATATTTCTCCTTTATTTCACGCATTTACTACCTATTTTACAACTTCTACATTTTAGTCCTTTTTAAGCATTTTCATGCAAAATCACTTAGTAAAAGTTGTTAAACATACATCAATCTTTCATATTCTTCCATTAATCTACAAAATACTAACATGTCATGCGTGGGAAAATTTTTAAACATGAACCCTAGCTCAAAATATGGGTAGGAACGAGTAGATCATGTTGCGCGGACTTCAAAAATGCATAGAACATTAAAAATGGGGCTTAGGATCACTTACTAATGAGCTTGGAAGTTTGAAAACAAACCCTAGCCATGGCTTCTTCTAAATTTTGGCTGAATGGGGAAGAAAATTAACAAATTTGGCTTATTTTACCTTTTTAATTCATTTATTTACTAAATGACCAAAATACCCTTAATGCCTTTCTTTGAAATTTTACCTAACCATGTCCATTTTTGTCCAAATTTTTAAGACTTGGTCAAATTACTCTTTAAGGACCTCTAACTAATAATTCAATTCAATTTCATGCTTAAAGTTTCTAGAACTCAAGTTTCACAATTTATTCAATTTAGTCCTTAAAGTCAAATTAAGCATTTTTACATAGAATTTCTTCATGAACTTTTCACACAATCATACATACATATATCATAGACCTTATAACTATCATAAAATAATTATTTCTATTTCTAATTTTGTGGTCTTGAAACCACTATTCCGACTAGGCCCTAATTTGGGATGTTACATTTCTATACTTAGGTGAGCACAAGGGAACAAAAGGAGCAGAAAACGGGCCAAAAATAGACAAAACGGGCTAATTTCAAGATCCACACGGCCAAGACCATTTACACACTGGCTGAGCACACGCCCGTGTGATCCACACGGGCTGGCCACACGCCCTTGTGGCAGCCCGTGTCTATATCGCTCCCTGTTTCCCAAACACGCAAAAAAAAGGCAATTTTTAGGGTTTCTGAGCATTCTAAAGTCTATAAATGCACACTAGAAGAGGACCTAAGAGGACACACAGACTAGAACACAGAAAATTACTCGAAGAACACCGACGGACTCAATTTAAAAGCAAGATATCCTTCAAGACTGAAGATCTCTATTCAATTCCTTTAGAAGTTTTTGGATTTCTTTATGTTTTGTTGTTTTCCTATTTTTGAGATGTTTTCCTTTCCAAGTATGAACTAATCCCCTAAATACCTTGGGAAGATGAAACCTATGACAGATCTTATTATTTGATTTTTCTGAATTACATGATAAATGTTTATTCTGGATCTCAATTGTGTTTACTTACCTTCATGTTTAATGTTTTCAGGATATTAATTCATGATTGATGTGCTTATTCAGTGGAGCAAAAGTACCTGTTTAAGAGTAGATCTGGCATAATTGAGTGGAGTTGCATGCAATCTTAGAAATAAGACGACATAAATCTACTAGATTAGAGTCAAATCTAATAGGGGAATCCATAGATCGAGTTAATATGACGATAAGGGTTTTAATTAGAAAGAGATTTCAATTAATCAACCTGGAGTCAGTTATTTTTACTCTCAAAAGAGATATTAATATAATTTAGGGATTTCTACGGATCAAGTCAAATGAATAAATCGTTTAATTCAGATTTAGAATAATAAGTGAAGTCTAGGTGGATTCTTTCTTAGGTATTATCTCTCTCATAAGTTTTCTTCGATTATTTTCCCAATTCGCTCTCTGTCGCTTAGTAATCAGTTTAGTTAAATTTAGATTTTAAAACAATTCCCTTGAATTTATAGGCTAGATAATAAAAAAATAGTAACTACTAGTACTTTTAGTCCTCGTGGATACGATATTCTCGACTCACCATAGCTATACTACCATTCGATAGGTGCACTTGCCTTTGTCGTATTTTAGTTAGGTCGTGACATCATCAAGTTTTTGGCGCTGTTGCTGGGGAACAAAGATATTAGGAACACTAGATTTTTATTAATTTAGCCATTTTTATTTTATTGCATTTTATTTTTATTTTTGTTTTATTTTTTATTATTAATTTTTCTTTTATTTGCTTTTGGCAGGTTTCTTTAGTTTATGACTAGAAGAAATTCGTCTGGACTATTGCTTTTTAACAGCGAAATTAAAGGTACAGCTCGTAGAAACCTTAGAGAGGCGAGATAGAACCGACAAAGTAAAGAGGAAGAGCAAGATGACCCTACTGAGGAGATGGCTAACAATCAGAATAATCAGCTACTCCCTGTGAATCCTCCAAATCCAAATCCTACCCCTCATACTATGTACAATTATGCTAAGCCCACTCTCACTGGGGCTGAATTGAGTATTGTTAGACCTGCAATTGCTGCAAATAATTTTGAACTAAAACCTAACACTATTCAAATGATTCAACAGTTTGTTTAGTTTGATGGTTTGCAGGATGAAGACCTAAATACTCATTTGGCCAATTTCTTAGAATTCTGTGATACTTTCAAGATAAATGGCGTTTCTGACGACGCCATTTTTCTTTGGTTGTTTCCCTTTACATTGAGGAATAAGGCTAAACAATGGTTGAACTCTTTACCACGAGGTTCTATCACTACTTAGGACCAAATGACTGAAATTTTTTTGTTGAAGTACTTTCCACCGGCTAAGACAACCAAATTGAGGAGTGATATCTCTTCCTTTGTGCAAATGGATTTAGAAACTTTATATGATGCATGGGAGAGGTATAAAGATTTATTGAGAAGGTGCCCTCACCATGGGTTACCCCTATGGCTATAGGTTCAGACTTTCCACAATGGTTTGAACCCCTCAACTAGGCAAATGACCGATGTAGTTACCGGTGGTACTATAAATAATAAAACACCTGAGGAAGCTTATGAGTTCATAGAGGAGATGTCACAGAATAATTATCAGTGGTAAGTCATAAGGACAAAGCCAACAAAAGCAGCTGGTGTTTTTAACGTTGATATGGTTACCATGTTGTCAAATCAGGTTGAACTTTTAAATAGAAAGATTGATGGTTTATGTGGTTCTACGCAGGTACATCCGGTGATGTAGTGTGACACGAGTAGAGGTGGAATGAGCAATTCAGAACATTTACCCTACGATCCTAGCATAAAAAATGAGCAAATGAATTATATGGGTAATAATCGTAGACCTCAGAATAGTCCTTACAGTAATACTTACAATACAGGTTGGAGGAACCACCCAAATTTCTCATGGGAAGGTCAAGGAAATCAAATACCACCACCCCCTCCAGGCTTTTAGCAACAACCTTATTGACAGGAAAACAAACCGAAACTTGAAGAAATGTTGGAAAATTTTATTTTAGTGTCAAAGACTCATTTCTAAAACATCGAAACAACTTTGAAAAATTAGCAAGCATTGATTCAAGGCTTGAAAGTCAAATTTGGCAGCTTGCTAAATTAGTTTCAGAAAGACAACAAGGTAGTTTGCCTAGTAACATTTAACCCAATCCAAGAGAGCATGTGAAAGCAATTACATTAAGGAATGGGAAACTGTTAACTAAACCTAAAAAGAAGTTGCCGCAAGAATCTGATAAGGAAAAGGATGAAGAGGTCAAACCCAAAGTGAATGTGACACCAGTACTCAACGAGTATAAACCACCCATCCCATTCTGGCAAAGTTGAAGAAAGACCGCATGGATGCACAATTCGATAAATTTCTTGAACTTTTTAAACAGTTGCATATTAACTTACTGTAACAACCTTAACCCGTATCCGTCGTTGGACTAGGGTTAAAAGGCATTACCAGACATATCAGAACATTTCACATTCATTACATAATCAAAAGTCATACATTATCATATCAAAGTCAAATATCAACATAAAGTCCCTTTCTTAGGTCAAAGAGACCCTAACATGCATTAGGAAGAGGTTGGGACTAAACTTAACACATACAAAATTTTTTGAAACTAAATAATTTTTCTAAGTTATAGAGGTCACACGTCCGTGTGAACAGGCCGTGTGCCTCACATTGCATTAAACACGGCCGTGTGTCTAGGCTGTGGTGAAACAGAGCATACATACTGATAAACCATAATATATACATATTTTTACCCCATGCTTGGCATATTTTTGGATGATTTATCATAAGATTTAATGAATTTGATGCCCCTAATCCTTTAATTTCATGTTTTATACGCAAAAGAGCTTAGGAAAGCGAAAAGAGTAAGAAACAATGGACAAAATGGGCCTAATTTAGTGTTTCACATGGCTTAGGCACTCCCATACGGGTAATCCACATGCCCATGTGTGACACACGGGCTGGCCACACACCCGTGTGTCATGGCCGTGCCGACATTAAGCCATGTCAGAATTGCACATGGCCTGAGCAACTTCACACGGGCGTGGCACATCGCCGTGTCCCTGTCGAGCCTAACTCTAATTCTATTCGAAAAAGGTTAATATAGGGCTATCTTGGGTATTCCAAAGTCTGTATAAACACCCTAGAAGAGGATCAAAAATGGAGACGGAGAGTAGAAGGTAGAGAATACTCAAAGACAGCCATCTGAATAAGCTCAGAAGCTAGATCTACTTCAAGACTGAAGATCTCCATTCAATTTCCTTAGGAGTTCTTTGGGTTTCTTTATGTTTTGTTGTTTTCACAATTTTGAGATGTTTTCCCCCATTGTTATGAACTAAACTCCCTAAATACCTAGGGAAGATGAAACATAAGATAGATCTTATTACTATTTGAATTATATGATAAATACTTGCTCTTATTCTTAATTATGTGTTCTTAATTCTTGCTTTAATATTTCAGGGTATTAATTCAAGTCTGATGTGCTTGTTCAGCGGAGCAAAAGTCCCTATTTAAGAGTAGATCTAGCATAGTTAAGCGGAGTTGAATGCAATCCTAGACATTGGATGACGTAAATCTACCGGATTAGAGTCAAATATAATAAGGGAATTCGTAGATCGAGTTAATGCGACAATAGGGGTTTTAATTAGAAAAAGGTTTCAATTAATCAACCTAGAGTCAATTGTTTTTAGTCTCAAGAGAGATATTAACATAAATCAGGGATTTCTACGGATTAAGTCAAGTGAATAAATCTTCTAATTCAGAAGTAATAAGTGAAGTCTAGGTGGATTCTTCCTTGGGTATTGACTTCTCCATCGGTTCTCCAACAGTATTTTCCAACTTTTACCTCTGTCGTATTCTTAGTTAATTAGATAGTTAATCTTAGTTTAAAAACATCTCTTTAATTCTTGGGCTAGATAATAAAAAGATAGTAATTACTACTACTTTTAGTCCTTGTGGATAAGATATTTCTGGTCTCACCATAACTATACTACTGTTCGATAGGTGCGCTTGCCTTAGTCAAATTTTTAGTTAGTTTAGCGACCATCAAGTTTTTGGCGCCGTTGTCGGGGACTAAGATATTAGGAACGCTTGATTTTTATTAACTTAGCCATTTTTTTATTTTATTGCACTTAATTTTTATTTTAGTTTTATTTTTAATTACTAATTTTTCTTTTATTTGCCTCTAGCAGGTTTTTATAGTTTATGACTAGAAGAAACCCGTTAGGACCTTTACTTTTTTACAACGAAATTGAAAGAACATCTCGCAGAAATCGTAGAGAAATAAGATGAAGTCTACAGTATATAGAGGAAGGGCACGAGGACGATACCAATACTACTGAAAAGATGACTAAAAATCAGAATAATCCACTACCTCATGTGGTTGCCGTGAATCCAATAAATCAGAATCCTGCTCCTCGTACTATGTATGATTATGCTAAGCCTACTTTAATAGGAGCTGATTCGAGTATTGTTTGAACTACTGTCACTGCAAACAATTTTAAACTGAAGCCGAACACAATTCAGATGATCCAGCAGTTTATTCAATTCGATGGTTTACAAGATGGGGATGCAAATACTCATTTGGCCACCTTTATGGTTACAGGTTCAGACCTTCTATAACGGTGTGAACCCCTCAACAAGGCAACTGATTGATGCAACTGTCGGTGGAACCTTGAACAAAGAAACACCTAAAGAGGCTTACGAATTTATTGAAGAGATGTCACTAAACAACAATGAGTGGCAAGTCATGAGAACGAAGCTAACAAAAGCAGCTGGTGTTTTCAACCTCAACGCGGTCACTATGCTATCTAACTAGGTAGAACTATTGAATAAAAAGATTGATGGTTTGTATGATTCTACTCAGGTACATCCAGTGATGAGGTGTGATTCAAATGGAGGAGGGATGCACAACACAACCTATCCATCCTTCAACCCCAGCACCGAGGGAGAACAAGTCCACTATATGGGTAACACTTACAATGCAGGTTGGAGGAACCATCCCAATTTTTTGTGGGGTGGTCAAGGGAATCAAAGGCCACAACACCCTCCAAGTTTTCAATAATCACCTTACCAACAGGAGAAAAAGTCGAACCTTGAGAAGATACTAACAAAATTTATCTCGGTGTCATAAACTCATTTTTAGAATACTGAGACACCACTTAAAAATCAACAAGCATCTATTCAAGGGCTCGAAGCTCAAATAGGTCAGCTTCCTAAGTTGATCTCTGAATGATCGTAAGTTGGCTTGCCCAATAATACAGAAACTAACCCAAGGGAGCGACTCCATGCCATCACTGTGCACGACAAAGAAGGGTTAGCTGAACCTAAATCTGAAATGAGGCAAGAAGTTGTGGTAAGCAATGGTAAGGTTGAGGTGAGAACGATACACAAAATTCGGTAAGCAAAGAATATAGACCTCGTGTGCCATACCCCAATGCGACAAGGAAAGACCACACAGACGAACAATTCGGTAAATTCCTTAAACTACTTTAAAAATTACATATTAACTTACCGTTTATTGAAGCTCTTTTGCAGATGCCAAATGTAGTTAAATTTTTAAAGGAGCTTTTAGCAAACAAACAGAAGTTAGATGAGTCATCGTATGTGGAGTTAAATACAGTTTGCTCAGCTATTTTGCAAAACAAGCTGCCCAACAAACTGAAAGATCTAGGGAGTTTTACGATTCCTTGTCTAATTGGTAGTTTGAATGTTAATAATGCTTTAGCTGATTTAGGGGCAAGTATTAATGTCATGCCCTACAAGATGTTTAAGCAGCTAGGACTAGAGAAACTCAAATAAACTAGGATGAGCATACAATTAGCTGATAAAACTATTAGATTTCCTAGGGGTATTGTTGAAGATGTGCTTGTTAAAATTGACAAATTCATATTCCCAGTCGATTTCGTTATCTTAGATATGGATGAGGACAGTGACGTACCCTTAATTCTAGGCAGACCCTTTTTAGCAACTGCTAGATCTATCATTGATGTTGGAACAGGTGAACTCACACTTCATGTAGAAGATGACACAATTATTCTCCAAGCTCGTGATTTTGTTAAAATATCTAGTGATATAGATGATATTACAAGTCATTTTGATGTGAGTAACATTACAACTCAACTCTCTATGCAGGAAATTCCTCGCAAAGATGTGATGGAGCCACGGTCAAACTCATTCAATACCAACAGGACGTCTCTTGAAGAATGAAGATTACAGATTGAGGAACTAGATGAATGGCTAACACAAGTTAAGGAGAAATCGAGAGTACAAGAGGAACCAAAACGAATCCATGACGAGCCTACAGATGAAACGAATCAAATTAAGGTTAGGGAAAAGGTACTGTTGGATGATGCGGACTCTCGTATTACCAATTCTGAGCCTAATAGAGCAATTCCCTTCACGATACTAAATGTCTTTCCAAACGGTACAGCCGAGGTAATACATACTGATTTCAGCACTTACGAGGTAAACAGTATTCGACTCAAACCTTATTCTGATAAAATTGATAGCAGGAAAGAAGAGTTTCGACTCCATGAACCACCATAACTGTAACGTCCCCTAACCCTATACCGTTTTCAGAACAGGGTTACGAGACACTACCAGACAGTACAGTACGATACAGACATTAATTTAAAATAAATGTTCACACTCATCATAATTTTAAGATGTCTTCCCTTTAATGGGCCCTCGCGGTCCAATATGAACAGTAAAATTAAATCGGGCTAATTTAGAATCACTACAATTTTTTCTTAAAATTTCAAAATTTCTTCTTTATGAACAGTACCACACGCCCGTGTTGTCACCCCATGTGACTCACACGGCTTGGACACGCTAGTGTCCTTTACCCGTGTACAACACTGACTCATTACTCATGATTAAACTAGTTTCACAAAGCCAAGTCACACGCCCGTGTGCTAAGCCCGTGTGGTATTATGTTTTACAAAATTTAGGTGCAAGGGACACACGGCTTATCAACAGCCCGTGTACAAGCCGTATGCCTCACATGGTCTAGTCACACGCCTATGTGCCAGGCCGTGTGGACTCAATAATTAGCCTTTCACACTTTATTAGCCAACCCTACAAATTTCAAACCACAACCAATACAAAATACCAATACTAAAACAATCCAATACTTGACCTTAAATATTTATCATGTATCATTATTAAATATCAATTTACTTATTTCACTATTACAATCACAATGCAAAATAACACACTTAAGACATCCTAGGTACATGCCATTATCAACAATTAACATGCTTTACCTTATTGAGTTCGGGTTTGGCCTGGGATGATGATTCAACGGTCTAACTTTATTTAACTTGCGCACGGAAACAAACCGTACGCTGAGTATGGACTCAGTGGTATTTCTATAAACCGATACATAAGTCAATAATAAATCATATATCAGTGAACCTTGAGAATTCAATCTACTACTCTTAATAGTTCAATCTTTTTTTTTTAATTTATAATACTAAGATCTTGTTAATCACTTTCGATGAAATGTATACTATTTCAATGTTTATTCATTATCCGTCGATTTTTCATATTTATTCAATAACAACTAGTATTTAGTATCATTCAAACATTTAGTAGCAGTCCAATATTCAGTAACAATTAGTTTTTCAGTACTTTTATTTACAATTCATTTGAATAATAATATTATTCACCTTTCATTCAATATTCTGTACTATTTCATTTCAATAACAGTCAATATTCTTTGGTAACAACCAGTTGATCTTTATTGTTCAGTACTAGTCAGTCAACAGTAATAATCGGTTAATCAGTAACAATCATTTATTCAGTATCAGTCGTTTATTCAATAACAGCCCAATATTCAGTAGCAGTCAGTCTTTAATACTTTTCATTACCCCTATTAACATGACTCGGACCTAGACTGATACATGAATCCAACCTACACACCAGGATAGTATACAGTGTTTCATCAACCGAAGCCAAAATACACCGTAATAGTAACAGTAACAGTAGCAGTAATGGTACACAGAGTACCTCATCGAAATGAATCCGGAACAGTAATAGTAATAGTCAGGTATGGAGTACCTCTTCGGAATAAATCTGGAATAGTAATAGTAGTCGACACAAATAATGTCTCATCGACACAAAGTCAGAATATCCCTGAACACTTCCAATCCTATGGCATGCCAACTATACCCGACTAGCCTGATACAGTTAATAGGGTTTTCAGTCTTCTTTTAAATAACAGTCATTTTTCCGATGTTTAAAATCAAAAAATATTTCAATCCATTTCTCAATAATCACATGCTTAATACACATTCAATCCAATATCAATAATCACATATAATTCATGAATTTTTATTCTATTCAATACCATAATAATAATTACTATTCATATTAAATAATAAATTCAACAAATAATTATTAAATTTAGTTTATAGAAATACAAGCCATAATTTCTAAGCTATCCCTCGTCGACTTTGTCTTTTCCTCGCTTAGTCGAGATTTTTCGGCACAACGCTAGCTACGAAAATTAATTAAATATTATCAATACACTACCATTCAATTTTCATTTGGAATATTTCAATTTTTATTCATCTTTTGCCTAAATTCCAATTTAGTCTGTAAACTGAAACTAACTTTTATTCTTCACATTTAACTCAATATTTTCATTCAATTTTCACTTTAAACTAATTTCTGCCCTTTAATTTCACCATAGAACAATAATTTTGAAATTCTTTCAATTTAGTCCCTGACATTCAAAACCTATGAATTACTTTACAATTTAATCCTCTAATGAATTCTAACTTAAATTTCTATCAATTTAGCCCTTAATTCATCTTTTTGTTCAACATGAACAATGTCTAATAATTAACTATCTTTCAAAATATCAACTTAACTTCATCAAAACCTTGTTCCAAAGCTTCTAAAACATCAAAATTAAGTAAAAAGGGCTAAATTGACTTACCTATTAAACTTCCAATCTTCAAACATTTAATTTTCCCTTTCTTCTTTCCTTCTCC
Source organism: Gossypium longicalyx (assembly GCA_025698465.1). Classification (NCBI taxonomy): domain Eukaryota; kingdom Viridiplantae; phylum Streptophyta; class Magnoliopsida; order Malvales; family Malvaceae; genus Gossypium; species Gossypium longicalyx. The sequence goes on along the minus strand of CM047005.1, from coordinate 25,917,915 downwards.
TTTCCTTCTTCCATTTTCCTTTGGCTCTCTGTTTCTTTTCATTCTCTGCTTTTCCTTTTATTTATTTTATATATATAATTTAATAATATACTTATATAATAAGTAAACATACATGTATTTTACAATTGTATGTATATTAGTATTACACATGTCACCATATGTACCATACATTTGTCAACCTTTAATTTATTTAATTTAATAATATAATATCAATTAAATAATAATAATAACAATAACAATAATAATTTAATATAAAACTATAATAATAAATAATAATAATTTAATATATTTTAACACATAAAAATCTCAGATTTTTATGTTTATGCCGCCTCACTTAGGATAAATGGCATAATTTCCATTTTGGTCCTTTTTATTTTCTTTTAATCTACAATTAAACTTTCGCACTTTATTCAATTTGGTCCTTTTACTTAATTACTCATAATTAAGCTAAATTCACTTAATTAAACTTTAATTAATCACTCAATTAACTTCGTAAGTATTTTTAATAAATATTTACGAATCCATTTTTTTCAAAAAACGGAGACCCGAAAATATATTTTTTCGATAACCGTAAAATTCGAGTTGTTACATTTCTCCCCCTTAATAAATTTCGTCCTCGAAATTTACCTGAAAAGAGGTGGGGTACAGAGATCTCACTGTTTCTCTTGGTTCCCTTGTTAATTTCTTAATATTATTGCTTCACCACTCAAACTAGTATCTCAATCGGTTCTTCTTTTCCATACAATAAATCAGTTCAAATTTCAATATCATTTGTCGAGATAACATGTAAGAGATCTGATCTATAACTTTCGAGCATCCAAACATGAAAAACATTATAACTTTTCTGTAACTTTGGAGGCAAAACCAAACAATATATCACCGGTATAACTTTTTCTATAATTTCACATAGCCCAATAGAACAAGTACTCAATTTCTCTTTTTCATCAAATTTCAAAGTTTTCTTCCAGTGTGAAATTTTTTTAAAAAAAATACCTTATCATTAACAGAATACTCGATATCTCGACATCTCAAATTCACATATGATTTTCGTCTATTGAAAGCTGCTTTCAATCTATCTTGAATCTTCTTGATAGTATTCCCTGTTTCCTGAATCAATTCTAGCTCAATCATTTTTCTTTCACTCAATACCCATATAGAATTTCTGACAATCAAATATAGTCTTTAAACTATCTTGAATCACTTCCACTTTTCCTCGGTTTCTCCAATCAAACAACTCTGCATATTCCCTTTTTCATCATATTCAATCAAATATTGTGCAGTTTTTCATTCATAATCATACGAAGCTTTATACAGTGCTGAAAACTATTATCGCGTACCCAGAACTTCTTATACTTGTTCTAGAATCAAAATGTAAACCATTTATCTCAATCAGAAATAATAGAAACTAGCATACCATGAATCTGACAATCTCAGAAACCCATATTTCAGACAATTATTAAGTAAGAAACTTATTCATGCCGGAATCAAATATGCAGACTTCGCCATACCTTCGATGATTATTCAAATATCATTTTTCTTTTTCGGATATAGATATAATTCCAATTCAAAACCATAGAAATTCTATCCCATTTCCATTCTGGCATCATCACTGGCTATAACAGTTCTGAATTCTTCAGTACAACTTTTGTTTCTAAATAATAGGCAATCATTAGTTCCAATCTGAAATTTTTAAACAAAAGTCATTTGTATACTATACCCATTTAATCGATAACTCGTTATCACATTTCTGAACTTTGCAGACCTGCTGTAGAGGAGTCAGTTTAACTTTTGTCTCAACTAGAATTGAGTCATCTTCAAATGATAACAGTCAGATGTTCATAGCTCATAACATAAAAAAAGCTTTCAATTCTAAATATAAATACCTTCATTTGTCTTTCTTAGATGAAAATTAATTATAATATCTTGATCTTTAATGCAAGAACAATAACTACCACTTTCGAATCAAGTATCAAATAACTCTTCCCATGTGATTTTAATCTTTCGTAACACTTTCTTGTATCAAAACACTACTATCCCTGTAAATTACAAGTTTCTTCAGCGAATTTCAGGCTAACCCAGAACTAGTGCTTCAGTTAATTGAGCTCTCAACTAATCAAAACCTTGCTGACATTTATCAGATCATTCCAATGCCATATCTTTCTATAGTAATCAAATCATCCAAAAATCCCTTTTTTAGATTTCTGGTAATAACCAACTAGTTTCAGAAAACTTCTGATTTCAGATATACTTTTTAATATCATTTCAAGCACAAGATCTATAGGACATTCAACTTCTTCAATCAACAGTAATTTGGGTAATTTTTTTTTTAGAAACACATCAGAATTCTCTCACACTATTGCCACTAATTTAAACCTTATCTTGAATACTTTAATATCCAATACATAAGCAAAGTAAATACCATAACTCTTTTCCAACACATTTTTGTTTTGACATGATCAATATCTCAATAGGTAAATCATTCAATCTTCTCTGATTCAAAACAAAACATTTCATCATCCTAACTAAATAGTAATAACATCAAATCAAACAGAAAACAGTATCCTAGTATCATTATCAGACAGTTCCTGCAGATCTTATCAGTCAATAAATACTAATCCAGAAAATTTGATACTTCCACCATAATTTAGTGAACTCAACAGGCAAATCTTTAGCAAATACTGAATTCATGCAATTATAGGAATAAGTCAAACCAAAGTCAATTTAGAATAACCTTATCAGTGTCAATAAAGAAGAAAGTACCTGTAATGACATCCGGTAGAGATAAATCTTCTTATATACAATTAACATATACCCTGGCTGATGTTCGTTCTCCAGATTTTACAGTGAAGTCCTTTGTCACACTTCGGCTTTCACTCATATTTTTGAGATTACAGGGTGACCTACCTCTGATAACTGCGTTACTCGGTCTTGAACTTTGAATAATATTTTTTTCAACTTCTCCAAGCAATCACTAAGATAATGATCAAAAGAATCATATCCAACACATATTCCACTCTTTATTCTACGTTCTTCAACTTTATATCTTCACTTAAACCATCTTTAACAATTTGTATCATACAGTTTCTATCGAAATACGCTCTCTGATATATTTATTCAATCACATGACTTTATTTAAGCTTCTAGAATTCTTTACGTCTCTGATCAAGAAATCTCTGACTGATGTAGATAAATATTTCTGTTAGAACTCATTTCAGAAAGTTTCCAAGTAACTCTTTCTTAATCACAAAATAAAGAAATATTTTTCACTACTGGCAAGCTGAATCTTTTAACTGAAATATCATACCTTTCTAACATTTAATCGGTGAATAGAACAATTCAATTACAATCCTGATAACATTCTCTAACCAGATTCCAATTCTTTCAAGATCATTTTTAGCTATAATTCTCAATTCTTCCACACTATATTTACAAAGTATTCGCAACAGATAACTTACCTGTTCGACAAGCTCTGTACCTTGAAACACTTCAGGAACCGACTGAGAAACAGGAGGGGTAGATGTCGTAGCAAATACAGTTTCTTTCTACTCACTAAAGAGCATCAGTTACAGTCCTAAATAATTATGTATCATTTCTTTCTCTATTATTTCATCAGTCATCATTCAGTAATTAATTACCCATTGAGTTAATATCCAGTGTTGTCGATTCAGTTTTCATCTAATTCACGAAACTATTCGTCTCTAGTATACATTTCATAATCAATACCATCGATATGTTCATCTAACATTTTCAACCATAAAATAGAACCAAGCAAATATATCAGCATTCGATCCCGACTCAATTTTGACTTAATTATGGCATGTACATCTAGACTTAATTCTGAGCTCAATTTAATCTGAGAATCAGCTAAAACTGAATAGCTCTGATACCACTAAATGTAACGTCTCCTAACCCTATACCATTGTCAGAATAGGGTTACGAGAGATTACCAGTTAGTACAATACAATACAGACATTAATTGAAAATAAATGTTCACACTCATCATAATTCTAAGATGTCCTCCCTTTAATAGGCCCTCGCGGTCCAATATGAAAAGTAAAATCAAATCGGGCTAATTTAGAATCACTACGAATTTTTCTTAAAGTTTAAAAATTTCTTCTTTATGAACAGTACCACACGTCCGTGTTGTCACCCCGTGTGACTCACACGGCTTGGACACACCTATGTCCTTTACCCGTGTACAACACTGACTTATTACTCATGATTAAACTAGTTTCACAAGGCCAAGTCACACGCCTGTGTGCTCAGCCCGTGTGGTATTCTGTTTTACAAAATTTAGGTGCAAGGGACACACGGCTTATCAACATACCCGTGTGCAAGCTGTGTGCCTTAGATAGTCTGGTCACACACCCGTGTGCCAGGCCATGTGGACTCAATAATGAGTCTTTCACACTTTATTAGCCAACCCTACAAATTTCAAACCATAACCAATACAAAATACCAATACTAAAACAATCCAATACTTGACCTTAAATATTTATCATGTATCATTAACAAATATCAAATTACATATTTCACTATTACAATCATAATGCAAAATAACTCACTTAAGACATCCTAGGTACATGCCATTATCAACAATTAACATGCTTTACCTTATTGAGTTCGGGTTCGGCCTGGGATGCTGATTCAACGGTCTAACTTTATTTAACTTGCGCACTGAAACAAACCGTACGCTGAGTACGGACTCAGTGGTATTTCTATAAACCGATACTTAAGTCAATAATAAATCATATATCAGTGAAACTTGAGAATTCAATCTACTACTCTTAATAGTTCAATCATTTTTTTATTTATAATACTAAGATCTTGTTAATCACTTTCGATGAAATATATACAGTTTCAATGTTTATTCATAATCCGTCGATTTTTCATATTTATTCAATAACAACCAGTATTCAGTATCATTCAAACATTTAGTAGCAGTCCAATATTCAGAAACAATTAGTTTTTCAGTACTTTTATTTACAATTCATTTGAATAATAATATTATTCACCTTTCATTCAATATTCTGTACTATTTCATTTCAATAACAATCAATATTCTTTGGTAACAACCATTTGATCTTTATTGTTCAAGACTAGTCGATCCAACAAGAATAATAATCGGTTAATCAAGAACAATCATTTATTCAAGATATCGATCGTTTATTCAATAACACCCAATATTCGTGATAGCGGCCGGTCTTTTAATACTTTTCATTACCCATATTAACATAACTCGGACCTAGACGGATACACGGATCCAACCCACACACCGGGATAGTATACAGTGTTTCATCAGCCGAAGTCAAAATACACCGTAACAGTAATAGTAACAATAACAGTAGCAGTAATGGTACACAAAGTACCTCATCGGAACGAATCCGAAACAATAACAGTAACAGTCAGGTACGGAGTACCTCTTCAGAACAAATCTGGAACAATAACAGTAGTCGACACAAATAGTGTCTCATCGACACAAAGTCAGAATATCCCTGAACACTTCCAATGCTATGGCATACCAACTATATCCGACTAGCCCGATACTGTTAACAGGATTTTCAGTTTTCTTTTAAATAACAATCATATTTCCGATGTTTAAAATCACCAAATATTTCAATTCATTTCTCAATAATCATATACTTATTCTAGATTCAATCCAATATCAATAATCACATATAATTCATGATTTTTTATTTTATTCAATACCATAATAATAATAGTTATTACTATTCATATTAAATAATAAATTCAACAAATAATTATTAAATTCGGTTTATAGAAATTCAAACCGTAATTTTTGAGCTATCCCTCGTCGACTTTGTATTTTCCTCGCTTAGCCGAGATTTTCCGGCACAACGCTAGCTACGAAAATTAATTAAATATTATCCATACACTACCATTCAATTTTCATTTGGAATATTTCAATTTTTATTCATCTTTTGCCTAAATTCCAATTTAGTCTGTAAACCGAAACTAACTTTTATTCTTCACATTTAACTCAATATTTTCATTTAATTTTCACTTTAAACTAATTTTAGCCCTTTAATTTCACCATAGAACAATAATTTCAAAATTCTTTCAATTTAGTCCCTACCATTCAAAACTTATGAATTACTTTACAATTCAATCCTTTAATCAATTTTAACTTGAATTTCTATCAATTTAGCCCTTAATTCATCTTTTTTTTCAACATGAACAATGTCTAATAATTAACTATCTTTCAAAATATCAACTCAACTTCATCAAAACCTTGTTCCAAAGCTTCTAAAACATCAAAATTAAGTAAAAAAGGCTAAATTGACTTACCTATTAAACTTCCAAGCATCAAACCTTTAATTTTCCCTTTCTTCTTTCCTTCTCCTTTCCTTCCCCCATTTTCGTTTGGCTCTCTGTTTCTTTTCATTCTCTGCTTTTTCTTTTATTTATTTTATATATATATTTTAATAATATACTTATATAATAAGTAAACATACATGTATTTTACAATCGTATATATATTACACATGTCACCATATGTACCATACATTTGTCAATCTTTAATTTATTTAATTTAATAATATAATATCAATTAAATAATAATAACAATAACAATAACAATAAAAATTAAATATAAAACTATAATAATAAATAATAATTTAATATATTTTAACACATAAAAATCTCAGATTTTTATGTTTATGCAGTCCTACTTGGGACAAATGGCATAATTGCCATTTTGGTCCTTTTTATTTTCTTTTAATCTACAATTAAACTTTCGCACTTTATTTGTAACACCCCAAACCCTGCTCGGATGTTATGGCTGAATCACAACCCAATCCCATGGAATCGCCCAAGGGGCCTCAGACAACTTATAGATTTCCTCCTTACGAGTGTTCGCGCACTCGGAAGACTACCATAGCCAAACTTTCGGCTTTTCAACATTTCAGCTTTTCGACATTTCAGCTTTCGTTGATCTACTTGTGTGTGCAGTGTATGTACACACCTGGTAAGCAAGCGTGCTGTGATTCCCTTAGTCACCAACCTACAAACAATATCACCCTTCAATTAATCACATGCTTAACACATATCTTTACTAAAACCGAAACCTCACCTTAACCTTACCTTGCTCGATAAGTATAACCGCTGCTTCTACTAACCATGATCAACTCCTAGATCTGCACCAATCTTAACTATTAAAACCAGAATAATAGGTGACTCATATCCAACACAAGTCCCCGTACCTTAATTATGACTATTCGGCCAACTAAGATTAAGAGTACTTACCAAAGTCTCTTACTAGAGGAGCAAACCGGTAGGGATCCAAAAACTGAGATTCGATACCTATTCCTACCCAAAACCGATTAGAAGAAGTAAAGAACTGTATATTAGATACTTAGCAACAATTGATTGGGAGAGCAAATACCTACGCTAGATTTGACTGAGTGGAAAGGGTACTGGCAGCACCAAGAGTATTCGGCCAAGAAAGTTTCTCCCCTTTGCGATTTTGTATGGCAAAAGAGAGTTATTCGACTCCAAGTAAAAAGAAAAAAAAAGTCGGCAATTAAGTAGAGGGAGAATGGAAATCGGCACAAGAAAGGAAAGAAAGAAGTAAGGGTTTTCGGCTTTTTGGATCTTGAAGAGAAAAGGGTTTCCAGTAATCAGGGTGAAAAAGATTTCGGCATTAGCCTGGCAACCTTGTATTCGGCACTTATTTATAGCCCTTATAACCAAATTCCTCATGGCTAAATTCCCATTTCGGCTCCATCACTTCCCCCTTCTCATCTTCTCGTTTTTCTCCCTGATAACTCCTAATCTATTTCCTAACTTTTCTCTTCTGAACACTCCCCTTGGAGTCCATCTTCACGCCACTTCCATCCTTCTAGAAGGCCAAAATTAAACTCCTAAAAATACTAAGCTAAGATTCGAACATTGGATCTCCTTGCTAGCCATTAACGCCACCTCCCTACTCCTTAAGTGGCGTCACTTAGCCACTCCTCCATTTGGCTTTTTGATGCCCTTTATCCCTTATATTTATTTAAAAGCCCAACTGCTTGCCATCAAGGTTCCTTTAATAATTGTATTATAATTTCTTCTACCCCTAGATTCGAACTCAACCCCTGACCCAGACCTACCATCGCGTAATTAACACTTAACCTGAATTGCTAAGCACAAAAAAGAAAAATTCGAGATTTCGAGATTTTTGGGTTCCAGAATTTTTGGGGCGTTACAACTCTACCCCCTAAAAGAAATTTCGTCCTCGAAATTTTACCTGATTCAAACAGTTGATGATATTGACGTCGCATTGCTTCCTCAGGTTCCTAAGTAGCCTCCTCAGCCTTGTGATTACGCCAAAGCACTTTGACTAATGGAACAGACTGCCTTCTCAGTTCTTTGACATCTCGACCAATTATTTGTATGGCTCCTCCTCGAAAGTTAGGTCTGGCCTAACCTCGATTTCCTCAACTGTCACGACATGCAAAGGATCTAAGCGATACCATTTCAGCATGGAAACATGGAACACGTCGTGGATCTGGCTCAGTTTAGGAGGTAACTCCAGCTGGTAAGCGACTGGCCCAATCCGCCTTACAACCCGATATGGCCCAATAAATCTTGGGCTTAGCTTACCCTTTCGTATAAACCTTAACATTTTCTTCCACGGAAAGGCCTTCAGAAAAACTAAGTCTCCCACTGCGTACTCTATTTCTCGACGCTTAAGGTCAGCATACGACTTTTGCCTATCCGAGGCCTCCTTCAACCGATCCCGAATCAATTTTACCTTGTTCTCAGTATCGGCTACTAACTCAGGGCAGAAAATTCTCCGTTCTCCCAACTCCGTCCAACATGTTGGTGTTCGACACCTTCGCCCATACAGTGCTTCATACAGAGCCATCCCAATGCTTGCTTGATAGCTATTATTGCACGCAAATTTGGCTAACGACAAATCGTCCTCCTAGCTACCTCGAAACTCAATCACGCATCCCCTTAACATATCTTCCAATACTTGGATCACCCTTTTCGGCTGTCCATCAATTTGAGGGTGGAATGCCGTACTAAAGTTCAACCTAGTACCCAACGCCTCATGCAGCTTGTTCCAAAATCACGAAGTGAAACGTGGGTCCCTATCAGATATTATGGATACTGGCACTCCATGCAATCTTACAATCTCCGTCACATACAACCTAGCCAACTTTTGTAACGAGTAATCGGTGCGAACCCGTACAAAATGGGCAGACTTGGTTAACCGATCCACTATAACCCATATCGAGTCTTTCTTAGTAGGCGTCAATAGTAGCCCACTAACAAAGTCCATAGTGATCCTTTCCCACTTCCAGAGCGGAATATTCACTGGCTGAAGCAATCCCGAAGGCAACTGATGTTCCGCCTTCACCTTTTGACAAACCAAACATTTGCTTACGAACTCCATAACCTCGCGCTTGAGTCTGGGCCACCAATAAAGCTCACGGAAATTCTGATACATCTTGTTTCCGCCAGTATGCATTACGTACAGACCGCTATGTGCTTCCCACAGAATAGACTGTCTTAGATCATCGTCCTTTGGCATACACATTATTCCATAGAAACACAACACTCCTTCACTATTTATCCCAAAGTCCAATGTCTCTCCATTCTCTACTTGTCTAAAACGAGCACCTAAGGTCGCATCCACTAATTTTTTACTCCTTATCTGTTCGATCCATATCAGTTTTACTTGAAGCTCAGCTAACAAGCTACCATCATCCAACAAGCTTAAACGGGCGAGCATAGCCCTCAAGTCCGACTTAACCCTACGACTCAACGCGCCGGCTATCACATTCACTTTGCTAGGGTGGTATTCAATCGTACAATCATAATCCTTCAACAATTCCACCTACCTACGTTGCCTAAGGTTTAGCTCCTTTTAGGTAAGAAGGTACTTCAAACTCTTTTGGTTCGAATAAATATGCCCTTCTCCCCGTATAAGTAATGTCTCCATATTTTTAGTGTGAAAACCACCGCAGCTAACTCTAAATCATTGGTTAGGTAATTCACTTCGTGAGTATTAAGATGCTGTGATGCATACGGAACCACCTTTCCTTCTTGCATCAATACATATCCCAAGCCCACATGCGACGCGTCACTATAAACCGTAAACTCCTTCCCAGGCACTGGTTGAATCAACACAGGGGCCTCAGTTAAAACTTTCTTAAGTTTTCCAAAACTCTCTTGCTGCTTGTCCATCCAAACAAATGGTACCCCCTTCCTCAACAACTTAGTTAAGGGTGCAGCAATTACTGAAAGGCCTTCAACAAACCGCCTATAATACCCTACCAAGCCCAGAAAACTTTAAATTTTCGATACCAACTTGGGTGTTTTCCAGTCTAACACCGCTTCAATTTTCTGGGGATCCACCTTAATCCCCTCGAATGACACCACATGTCCTAGAAAATTAACCTCCCTTAGCCAGAATTCACACTTATTGAATTTGGCATATAGTTGCTTCTCCCTCAAAGTCTGCAACACAATCCTTAAATGTGCATTATGCTCATCCTCATCTTTTGAGTACACCAAAATGTCATCTATAAAGACTACCACGAACCGATCCAAGTAGGGTTGGAAAACCCAATTCATGAGATCCATGAAAGCGCGCAGTGCGTTAAATCGGCCGAATGGCATCACCAAGAACTCGTAGTGCCCATAACGAGTTCTGAAAGCTGTCTTATGAACATCTGCCTCCTTAACCCTCAATTAGTGATATCCCGAATGCAAGTCAATCTTCGAAAAAATAGAAGCTCCCCTAAACTGATCAAAAAGATCATCGATTCTCGGTAGAGGGTACATGTTTTTATAGTTAACTTATTTAACTGTCGATAGTCGATGCACATTCGCAATGTCCCATCATTCTTCTTCACGAATAGTACCGGTGCTCCCCATGGAGACACACTTGGTCAAATGAAACCTCAATCCAATAATTCCTGAATCCGTGCCTTTAGTTCCACCAACTCCTTTGGTGCCATCCAATAAGGAGGGATTGACACCGGAACAGTCCCAGGTAACAACTCGAGTCCAAATTTCACTTCTCTGCTGGTGGTAACCCAGGCAGCTCCTCGAGAAAGACATGAGGAAAATCTCTAAAGGTTCTCCTTAACAGTAAGGCTCTTAGCCTCCGTATTACTAATATAAGCCAAAAAGGCTTCACATCCCTTTTGTACTAACTTCTCGGCCCTTAACGCTGAAATCACATTCAACAGATAGTTTCGGCATTGACCAATCACCACTACTTTCTTATCTTTCGACGTTCTTAACACCATTTGCTTTGCAGCACAATCTAAGGTGGCTCGGTGCTTCAACATCCAATCCATACCTAAGATTAAGTCGAATTTGCTAAACGGCAGCTCCATCAAATCTGCTGAAAAGGTAACTCCTTGGACTACTAAGGGTACCTCCCTAAACAACTTATTCACTCCTACTGACTGCCCTAACGGACTGATCACAGTCATCTTATTCGCAGTAATTTCAAACATATCACCCAAAGATTCAGTCATATTGCATGCAACATATGAATATGTCGATCCAATATCAATCAATGATGTGTAAGGTAACTCATATATAAGGAACATACCCGTTATCACATCTGGGGCATCCCTGTCTTCTCGGTGACGAGCAGCACAAACCAAAGCTAGCTGTCTCACCTCAGCATGGCCTGTATTTTCACCTGGTGCTCCACGTCCATGCCCATTACCGTTACCGCCCCTAGCCTACCCACCACCCATTGGCAGCAGCTAACCATCCCTTGGTGGCTGAGCACCATCTTAGCCCCCTACTAGCACTCGACCTAGCATTCGAGGGCAATCCTTGATCCTATGCTCCATAGACCTACAAGTGAAACAAGCTCCCATCCTCTTCCAACACTCGCCTCTATGGCTTCTTCCACAATCAGCACAAGGTGGCACCCCTGGATTAGCAGCAGAGGGCCCTGCTCTAACTGGCCCATTATTTCTTACCCCTTTCTTTTTCCCGATATAAGTGCTCAGCGCACTTTACCTCATCTGCTATCTTTGCTTCCTCTACCAACTCTGAGAAAACTCGCTCCCTTTGTGTAGCTATCAATACCCTAAGGCTATCTCTAAATCCATCCTCAAACCTAACGCAACGCTCATATTCTGTTGCCACCATTACTTTTGCATACCTACTAAGGCGTAGAAACTCCGCTTCATACTCCGCCACCGATTTGTTTCCTTAGGTCAAGTTCAGGAACTCCTTCCTTCTAGCATCCATATAGCTTGCACCTACATACTTCCCTTGGAATGCAGCTTTGAAAAACTCCCAAGTGAGCCACTCTGGTTGGGTGCCCTCTTTCACCGTCAACCACCACTGTTAGGCTTCTTTCCTAAGCAGTGACACTGCCCCTTTCAGTTTTTGTTCAGGTGAGCAGTCCAAGTCCTCCATTGTCCTTTCAGTGGCCTCCAACCAATATTCTGCCACGTTAAGAGCCATGCCAGCCACGCCCTTAAAGATATCAGCCCCATTTGAACGAAGTCGCTCTAGAATGGACCCTTGATTTCCAGTGCCATTATTGGGCCCAGCGACCCTTTCCAAAATTCTCAGTATTACTTGTAACAATGCATCTTCTCTCGCGGCCTGATTATATGGTCCATTCCCCACCACAGGTGAGGCCGGAGCCTCTTCTACTCCAACATCGAGTATATGGCCCAATACCGACGATTCAGCCCTAATACTTCCGCGGCCTCGACCACAGCCTCTTGCACCTCTTCTAGCACTCATCGTCGATTCGCGTATTATCTGGATTAGAAATTTTTATGAAGTTTTAGTTAGTTTACTAATTAAACCAATGTTTTATGAAAATATTTAAAGAGAAGATTATTTTCGAAAATCCTCTACAGTTTCAAGATCCTACAGGCTTCAGTTCCACTCTAACATAATCATCTAAAGTAGCCCTCTAACTATCTATTGTATATCAATGTAAATAGGCTTAAGAATAAAAGAACTTACTTGGTTCGACGTCGGAGACTTGGTGTGCCGCTCAGCAAGATTTCCTTTTTTTTCCAAAACATTGTGATCCAAAATATATACATATATTTTTAAAAATAAACAAGTCTAAGTCTAAACTTTTTATGCTAATTGGCCACCTTTGAGTCCCTCCATCTGTCAAACTGCATACTGAGGATCACTTGAAAAGTTTAGAAGGAGGGGGTGAGTTTCGAAAACCCAGTGTGTACAACCCTCAATGAGTATAAAGCAATCATTAGTTATTTTGGGCCAGAGCCCAATTAAATAATGGTGGTCTTTGGGCCTTAGCCCATATTAGCCTCAGTTGGGCCGAAGCCCACATCGCAATAATATCACAACAATATCATACATGCAATGTAATGTAGTGCAATCCCATCCCAATAATCCATCCGCTACACACCAGCTCCATCCCACGATACATCATGTGGGGATATAAATATCGACCCACCCAACCGACACATCCATGGTAGCCCGGTTGCGGAACTACCTTCATTTACACATTGAGCTTAAAAGCCGTCAGTGGATCCACGATTGTCAAGCAACCATGCGATCCTCATATACTTCCTCCGTTCCATAATTCCCAACCCATATGCAACATACGCAGAATATCGTATGTATGCATGTCACATCCATAAAACTTACATTCAACACCTAGGGGTATTTTGGTCATTTTCCCCCTTAAGGGCATTTTGGTAATTTTCCCTTTATTACTGTTTTCACTTACCTTGGCCCGTTAACAAATCCCGTGAGCTAAGATGAACAAATACTATGCACCAGATAGGATTCCAGAGAAGAGGAGGTGAGTCATTAAGACTACTTAAGTACCAAGCTCTCCCTAGATCCAATCCTAGACATGCATATAACCGTTGCCACACCTTAACCCTATGGCTTGTCCACGGTCACAATAAATTAATTAAGTTTTATATAGCCATCATATACTAGGCCCAAAACCCCTTACAAAGCCCAGTCAAATTCACATACTTGTATATGGCCCATTAGGCCCAATCATATTCATATGGCCCATTAGGCCCAAATCACTTGTATATGGCCCATTAGGCCCAAATCACATTTATATACATGCTCACATATGAATTTTCCATCACATAGCATCAAATATCAATTTTGCCTATTATGGGCCCAACAGCCCATCAGGCCCATTAAGCCTATTCTGGCCCGGTTGGCCAAATCACAGCCCAAGTCCATGGAATCGCCCATGGGCCTCAGACAACCTATCAGTTTCCTCCTCACGAGTGTTCGCGCACTCGCAAGACTACTGTAGCCCAACTCTAGGTTTTTTGGCATTTTAGTTTTTCGGCTTTTCGACATTTCGGCTTTTGCCGATTCATTGTGTGTGTGTAGTGTATGTACACACCTTCGGCTTTATATCAAGTTATCATAGGGTAGAAGTACACACATTATCACCTAGAGTACCAGGTATTCATAATCGTCCGAACCTATATTCAACATTATACTCCATTAGTCACATTCATTAATTCAAAATAAATCCACTACTTACCGAAGAACCACCTATACTTGCCTTGACTAGGTTGATCGACTGCGATCTGCTTATGCAACTCAAAATCTGACGTAGTCCTCCTTCCGCATCCAAGCAGAAAGTCTGTAACTGCTGACCTTATGTCTTTTAAACTTGGGAGCCTCTATCCCAACCTCTCTGCTAGAACCCTATTTTTCCATCAGCGATCACACTCTTGAATAAGAGGGAAAAGAGAGATAAATGGAAAAACCGTAGGTTAACAAAAGTTTTGGAAAGAATAAAGAAAATTGGCTTTTAAGAGTGTAGAAACGAAAGAACTTAGAAATATTTAACAAAAGTCGAAGAAGATCTAATTCACTTATCGATTGCGAGATCACTTGCAAACAAGAAATCAAGCCCCCAAAGTGTAAGAATCAGCTTTTAAATGCAAAAGAAACAGTCGGCTAAGTTGAAGAGGGAAGAGGTTGATTCGATTAAAATAGGGAAGGAAAGATCAAGAGTTTGGCTTAAAGAAAAGAGGAGGTGATATGCGACTGAAGCACACAAAAACAACAAATGCCCTTACTTTCCCATACGACACACATATTTAAACTAAAATAATTAAATAAATAAATAAACCTACACTCCTCAATTGACTTAAACTCATCAAGATAATTTCCCTTCATATTCTCCAATTTTATCACCATCATATCTACACTTAACCCTCATCCTAATCCCCTTGATTTTAGCCAAAAATTCCAATTTGAATTGCATTCAAATTGCTTCCACCGTACAGTACTTGAGTAGCAAAATTAAATTCTCCCTTTGCGCACGCCATAACTCGAACTCTAGCCCTCCAGCTTCCCAGCACGCTGTTGGCCACTGCACCGCATCCTTTCTTATGCTACCATTCGGTCACAATTAATTATAAGGCTTATATACCTAAGCCTCAGTTTTCATAAAGAATAAAAATTTAAACTTTGCCAGGCCTAGGATTCGAACTTGCTCCCTCTCATAACCATAGCATGCTTCTCGCCACTATACCACAGACACTCTTCTGTCATATTCCATCCCTAACTATTTTTAAGGCCTATTAACCCGCAACCTGATTATCCTAAAAATATTTGCTACCATTCAGATTCGAACCCCTGATCTCTTGGTTGTGCTATACGTCCCTTGCCACCAAGCCACAAGCTCTTTTGTGTTGTTTCTCCTCCCCAATTAATTATAAAGTCTTTCTGTAAACCTCCAGGTTGTCTAAAAAAAATCCCACAACTTTTGCTCATGTTGCGACTTGAACCCAACACCTCTCCTTACTCCTAACGCCATCATGCCACTGGGCCAAACACATCCTTTATGTCGAATTTCCACCTAACATAATTATAAAGCCTAAACGCTAGCTTCCCTACTAATCTTGTGCGCAATAAAAAAAATTTCACCAAGGCCAAGACTTGAACCCTGGACCTCCTACTTACTACCCACGCCTTTTGCCACTAGGCCAAGCATTTCCTTGTGTTAGATTTTACGAGGCCTTATTAATAAGCCTTCCACCTAATGTTCAGGGTTCTTTAGAAAAAAAATGTAAAATTTTGCTAAAGCCTGGATCGAACCCAAGACTTTTTCCACACTACCAACCCTTCCTAAATAATTTAACAATTAAACTAAACACAGAATTATAAAATATTTAAACACCTTTCTTCTATTCAAGCCGTCTTCTAACAGATCCCAAACTCATGGCCCATTACTTCTAGGCCCAAAATCAGGGTGTTACATTATTCAATTTGGTCCTTTTACTTAATTACTCTTAATTAAGCTAAATTCCCTTAATTAAACTTTAATTAATCACTCAATTAACTTCGTAAGTATTTTTAATAAATATTTATGAATCCATTTTTTCAAAAATAGAGACCCAAAAATACATTTTTTTTATAACTGTAAAATTTGGGTCGTTACAATAACCGTGCAAATTTGAAGTGAGTCGAGCTTAGGCTCTAAATAAGCGCTTCTCGAGAGGCAACCTGAGCACTAACACTACTAAATAGTTTAGTTTATCTAATTTTTATGTTTTAAGTGCAGGTTTTACACCTACATGGCCTGGATACACGGGCATATCCTTGGCTGTGTGGAAACAGGGCTGAAATTTCCCAAAAATTAACATGCACACGACCTGTGATAAATCCACATGGGCGTGGGAAGCACATGACCTGGACACATGGGCGTGTCCTATGCCGTACGAAACCTGGAGCTTAATTTTTCAAATTCCAGTAAGTCAGAGAACCACACGGGCAAGGCTCACAGCCGTCAGTGAGACACTACCGATCCATATTGGCGTGCTGTAGGTTACACAGGTGTGGGAGAAGCGAAGAACATACACGATCGTGTGAACCACACGATCACGACACACGGGCATGTCTAAGGCCATGTGACGAATGGGCATTAAATTTTTGCTACAAACACGGGCTAAACTCGAGCCACACAAGCGTGTGACATGGCCGTGTGGCTCAACACGAGGCCGTTACACGACCATGCCCCCTTTTAAAATCCCCAAACCTAATTTTGTTTTCAATTTTGTCTTCTTCTTCAAAACCTCTATTCCTCAGTCACCGACCCCAGCCCTGTCTCCTACTCTGACCATTGTCCAACCACCGTCAAAATCATTTTTTTCCTTCCCCTTCCTCCTCTCCCCTTTCCCTCGTCGGCTGAATCACCCAAGCTCATATCCCCTTTTCTCTTCCACCATCATTCTCCCACACGCACACAAGCGCCGACTAATAGCCCATTTTCCCTGCCGCCCACCCCTTGCGCCGACCACCAAGCATCGCCGCAGGCTTCCCTATCCCACTACTATCTGCATCTCTAGTCACTTCTTTGGGTTCCCCCTTTCATCCCTAACAATTACTATTTTGATTATTATAGCAAGTATTTTAGGAAAATTATTTCCAACACACGAGGCAAGAAGACTGCCGTCCCCGCTTCGAAAAAACAGGAGGGCTCTGGCTCGACCTCTTCTTCGAGTGCATATGTTGAGGCTCTGCCACCCATATCTCTGATTTTCGATAGGCCCCTAAGAGGAACTGTACCAGCTTCATCGAGTACAACCCCTCGGTATGGGCCGCTGCCTGGATTGGGCCGCATTGGAAAAAGTCTGTTTGGCTGATGATATGCGGGTGATTATTGCCACATCCACGTGGGATAGGTTCTTCACCATCATCGAGCCCACCTGCTTGGAGCTCACCCTAAAATTCGGTGCCACATTCTCAGTCCAACAGGTCATGTCCGTCCATGACGAGCCCGACACTATCACCTTTTGCCTTGGCAGACTGGTGCGACACATGAGTGTCCCAGAGTTCGGTGCTACTTTAGGACTTTACACAGAGGAGTTCATGAGCGCTGAGGACTTTCTCCACCTTCATCAACATATTCATTACTCGCCCTCACGATGTTGGGTTGAGCTCATAAGCAACCTGACTAATTATAACGCGAGTTGCTCGAAGGCGACGCACCTCTCTCCGGCCCTACGGTATATTCATGCCCTCCTAGCTCACACTTTTATAGGTCGGAGAGAGAGCACTGGAGTGGTTAGTACCTATGACACATATTTTCTGTGGAGTATGACCATCGAACATGTGTTTGATTTGGTGTATTCCATCACACTCGCTTACCGTAATCAGACAGAACGCCATAAGAAGGGCCCCGTCTTTCTCGGCCCCTATGTCACTCGCCTAGCTCACCACTTCGGTCTCTTCGACACACCAGAGATTTCATCCACACTTAGTCTTGTTGGCCAGATGTCCCCTCAGGGCATCTCAAGCATGATTCATACGAGGATGATAGAGTGGCGTCGTGGAGTGGATCCCTCCTCAGTATCGATTGTTCCTGTCTGACACTCACATTGAGCCCAATGACATTGCTGATGATTTTCCTCCCCATCACGAGGACCCACCTTCTCAGCCACCTCCAAGTCACAGACCTGTTCAGTCTGCTGCCACCTTGGCAGACCTCTCTGAGTGATTCAAACACTTTGAGCAGTATCGTACTCAGCAGTTCAACAGTTCCGCTCAGCGATTCGACAGTATAGAGGTGACCCTGTAGCAGATCTGTTAGCATTTCCACATTTCGCCTCTAGCACCCCCACCTCGCGATGCATCTGATGATGAGGACCTTTGAGTCCACTTATGTTATTTTTTATTTATTTTTATTTCTATTTCTATTTTTTATTTTATTTTTATTTTTATTATGTTACTTTTAGAGACTCATTTTGTTATTTTGAACTAATTTTATCTTTATGGCTTTTATCGAGTAACCCTCTAATCTTCTTCAATAGTTGTGTTTCATTCCCCTTAGTTACTCAGAATCATGCACTAAAATTCACTTTGCCTACATCTCAGCTCTTCACTATTTTGGGATTTTTCATCTAATTTTCAGGGTAGTTTCAATTTTCTCCCTCTCTTATGATATCTTGTTTAGATTGTTATTATCTATCTTTGTACATTGAGGACAATGTACTTCTTAAGTGTAGGGAGATTAATCGTATTATTATTTGAAAATCCCTGAATTATATCTTGTCATCAAATAATTTTCTCATATTGCTATTAGAGTGAATTTTGATTGATTTATGATTTTTATTGATATGCTTTGGATTAAATCATAGGTAATTGTACATTGATTTTTTAAATTTTAAGACATTAGACAATCAAGCATGATAAGTGACTTTTGAGAATTAAAATTACTAGGTTGTTTCCCTGAATTGAGGTATTATCTTGAAATTTTAAGTTTACAGGATTGACATAAAAAATCCATAATTATTGTGAGATTTTGAGCCTTTAGAGCATGCATTCTTCTTGCTCACTTTTATTGATAGTTATGAGTGAGTCAATACTGATTTGTTATTCTAGAACTTACATCGATTATACATGTCAAGACCACACCTTTGATTTGATATACTGAGATGATAAAGGTACTTAGGTTTTAACCCACTCACTCCATAAAAAGCCTACCCACATAGTTAACCCTTAGTGAACCCCTTTGAGCCTTAAACACCATTTCTTAATATTTTCCCATTAAATGTTAACCCACAACTTAACCCTTTTTGATTCGTTAAGAATTTCTCCCTTTTTATTGACTCCCTTTTTATCGAGATTTGATTTGATTAGTTACCTTACTATTTTTGTCCATTTTAGTTGCTAAATTATTTCTTATTATGTACTTTCTATTATTGTTCTTGTTCTAAAAAAAACTTATATTTATATACTCATGTAATTACATATTGTTATCCTTTCGTAATAAGCTTAGACAAGTTAAAGTTATTATTTTGAGAAAAAGCTCACTTCATTAGTTTTGGATAGTTTTAATTTTGGCACTTGTTTGTAATTCAGTAATTAGCTTTATTTTTCTAAGGTTGGTAATTTATTAAATTGATCTCGATTCTAACCTTCTTTTTTAGCCTTTATCCACACCTTTAACCCAAGCCCCATTACAACCTTGCTAAAGAACTTTTGATTTGTGTATCATCTCACTTATAGTGGTGGAGATTTGATTTTCATACAAGCCTATGGTAATAAATTTTCATGTTTGACTAATGAGTGCTTAATTGTTGAACCCTAAACACTTTGAGTGATTTGAGTGAATCTTTAGTGAGGATGTCAACCATTGTCGATTTGGAATTAAAGGTAATTACTTAGATAAATGGGGATACCTATGATTTTATGATTAAAATGCTTAACTTAGATTGTTTAAAACTTTAATGTTCTTTTAGTTGAATTCTCAATGTATGATTATCTGTGGATTATTTCAAAACATTTTTTATAAGAATTATAAGTTGAGAAGAATGAAGTTTAGTTATGAATGAGGATTTTGCTTGAGGATAAGCAAATTCTTAAGTGTGGGGATATTTGATAAACCATAATATATGCATATTTTTACCCCATGCTTGGCATATTTTTGGATGATTTATCATAAAAATTTAATGAATTTGACGCTCCTAATCCTTTAATTTCATGTTTTATACTTAAGAGAGCTTAGGAAAGCGAAAAGAGTAAAACAGACAAAATGGGCCTAATTCAGTGTTTCACATGGCCTAGGCACTCCCACACGGGTAATCCACATGCCCATGTGTGACACACAGGCTGGCCACACGCCCGTGTGTCATGCTTGTGTCGACATTAAACCACGTCAGAATTGCACACGGCCTGAGCACCTTCACACGGGCGTGGCACACGGCCGTGTCCCTATCGAGCTTAAGTCAAATTCTACTCAAAAAATGTTAATTTTGGGCTATTTTGGGCATTCCAAATTCTATATAAACACCCTAGAAGAAGATCAGAAGAGGAGACGGAGAGTAGAAGGCAGAGAATACTCAAAGACAGCCATCAGAATATGCTCGGAAGTAGGATCTACTTCAATATGTCAAAGCTGAATATGTATAAGCTTGGGATCTATGTGTATGAGTTTGATTCGATCGAGTTACGACGTCCAAAAGCCCCATATGAACCTTAGGTGTAGCACCCCTTACCCGTATTCAACGTCGGGACAAGGTACGAGGCGTTACCGAAAATTTACTCAGGCAATTATGAAAAACCGGGCAATAAAATTTCATTCCAAATCAAAAACCATCAAATAAGATCTCATTGTCCATCTCTTAGGCCCACGCGACTCAAAAAATACTAAAAAGGTAATTTGGAACCAAACCGGGGACTTAAGAAAATTTCAAGAAAATTTCCAGGTTAATGCCTCACACCCCCGTGTGGAGGAATAGCACACGCCCGTGTGCCTTTGGGACATGCCCTTGTCCTTCACTCGTGTTGAATTTCTAAAAATTATTTTTCATTCCAAACCTATAAGGGTTTTCACACAGCCAAGCACACGCCCGTGTCCCTGGCCCGTGTCTTTCACATGGCCTAGACACGCCTGTGTGGTCGCCCGTGTCCAACAACCCGGACATTCTGTTCATGACTTCAACATGTATTTAATGGCACATGGCCAGGACACACGCCCGTGTGCTAGGCCGTGCCCTCCACACGGTTGAGACACACGGTTGTGTCTCTACCAGTGTGTTTACTACCATGCATTTTGACTTAAAAATA
Organism: Gossypium longicalyx; assembly: GCA_025698465.1. NCBI lineage: Eukaryota > Viridiplantae > Streptophyta > Magnoliopsida > Malvales > Malvaceae > Gossypium > Gossypium longicalyx. The sequence goes on along the minus strand of CM047005.1, from coordinate 25,896,369 downwards.
TTAGGTGCATGTGACACACGGCCGCACCACATGCCCATGGGGCTATCCGTGTGTCACACACGGCCTAGAAATACGCCCTTGTGTCTACTCGTGTGGACCCTTTTTAGGTTATAATATCAATCCAATGGTCACCCTCATCATTTCCTCACATATGAGAACCCCAATTGTGTAACGCCCCCTTACCCAAGACCATCGCCAAAGTCGAGTATGAGACATTACTAAACTTATTCTAGCATTTAAACAAGTTCAAACAATTCTCATAGTAAACTGTCCATCTGCATTACAGTCACTAAAAAAATAATATCTCGAGTTAAAAAACGTGAAATAAAATTCCGTAAATTTTTCCTGAAACTAGACTCATATATCTACTTACTAATTTTTTTCTAGAATTTTTGACTGGGCCAATTAGTACAGTTTATTAGTTAAAGTCTCCCCTATTTCAGGGTTCAGCTACTCTGACCCCTGTGTATTATGAATCAAATATCTCCTTTTACATAGTTTCAATGACTATTTCGTTTGTTTCTCATAAAATTAGACTCAGTAAGGATTTCATACATGTAAAGTAAAACTCCTAATTGTTTTTGTACAATTTATGGTGAATTTCTAAAGTCAGAACAGGGGATTCAGAAATTTCTCTAACCTTGTTTCACCAAAACTTAAACCTCTCATAACATATAACTCATTTACCTGTTTTGTTTCTTCCATATGAAAATAAACTCATCAAGATTCGATTCTATAACTTATTCATCATTTAAGTCAATTTATACTATTTTTAGTGATTTTTCAAATTCACGTCTTTGCTGCAGCAATATTCTGTTTTATAGCAAATTTTACTTTACTATAAATTTTCATGGAGTAAATAGCATTTTAAACATATATGGTATCAAATATGATTTAGATTGGCCATTCCAATGGCTAATCACTCACAAACTCTTTTCTTACCAAACCATAACCATATCATAAGATTATTTACACAAAGTGAGTATAGTGCTATACATGCCACATTCAAAATATACAAGCCATTTTACCAATTTAGGCCTTCGGATAGTGTGAGCGAGTCTTCGACCTATCCCGATTCTCAAGCCGGTTTGTCAAAACTACAATGAAGGAAAACGAAGGAGTAAGCATAAATGCTTAGTAAGTTCACATGCAAATAGTAAGTAACAGAATCATGCAATTCCACATAAAAACATCATTTGCATAAACAACACCAAGACATTCATGTTACATTTGCATTTAATATCATGCTACGATTTCATCATACCAAGTTCTCAACACGAAGACTTAAGCACATACCTATCAAATTTTCTCATTTACCACACTTACCAACATGTTACCTTCGTTTTAGGCATTCTCCTTATTCTCTTAAGATTCACCCGTTAAACACATCGGAATATAATTCGAATACACGGAAAGTTTGTACATAAGTGCCACATATGTAGCCAAGCTACCATGTAACCCGCCCATAAGCGAACTCGGACTCAACTCAAAGAGCTCGGGCGTTCGCATCCATAAGTGAACTCTGACTCAACTCAATGAGCTCGGATGGCTAGTTACATCTCACGAACTCGGACTCAACTCAACGAGTTCAGACATTTGCATCCATAAGTGAACTCGGACTCAACTCAACGAGTTTGGATGCCCAACCATCCTAGTGACATGTCACTTGTATTCTAATCTATTCCCAAGGTTCAAACGGGCATTTTCCTCGATTACACATCTTTGCCGTCTTCCACGAAACATCGAAACTGATACTCGGTAGCAATTCATAATTTACATATTATTCAATAATAACCATAAAGCATAATATTTCATGATATTAATCATCATATCACATAAATAACATTAAATTACTTAAAATGACAATTATGTTACTACATTTACACATGAACTTACCTCGATACAAAATATTAGCAATCAAGCCTATTCCTCGTAAACTTTGTTTTTCCCTCGATCACGACTTGAATCTCGTTTCTCTTGATTAAGGAGCTTGGAAGCTTGAAACAAACCCTAGCTATGGAGAACCCTTTAATTTTCGTCCTAATGAAGAAGATGGACATATTTTGCCATCTTTTTCCTTTTTTAATCTTTTAATTACTAAATGGCCAAAATACCCTTAATACCTTTCTTTGAAAAGTTTCATGTACAAGCCCATTTTTGTCCAAAATTTTAGAAATTAGTCAAATTGCTATTTAAGACCTCCTCATTAATATTCCAAAGTAATTTCATACTAAAAACTTCTAGAATGCAAGTTTTGCAACTTATTCGATTTAGTCCCTAATTTCAACTTAAGCACTTTATGCATAGAATTTCGTCACGAAATTTTCACACAATCATGCAATCATATCATAAACCTCAAAATAATTATAAAATAATTATTTCTATCTTGGATTTGTGGTCACGAAACCACTATTCCGATTAGGCCCTAATTCGGGATATTACAAATTGCATTTAACATGACCTAAATATATCAAGGACTATCATCAATTAATCTATTGCATGTTAACCTCATCTCATCGGTTAAGTACATGCTCAATTATCCCCTTTTTATATTGAGGATTTCCATCCCATTGAAACACATTTAGACTTGGCTCATTATTATAATTCATTGCCAATTATGACCCAACTATCTCCAACTGTTTTGGCCACATTACAAATGCCTATTTATGATATACCACATTCAATCATCACAAGAACATTTTCAAAATAAACATGCATTGTTGGTAGGTCATAACCTACAACAAAATGAGCCATGTTTTATGGCCATATACAAAAAGAATAAGTTTAATATTTAAGCCCTAACATTGGCCAACCAAATGACACATATAAAAAAAGAAACAAAAGCCCTATACATGCCTTTGAACAAAATGAAAGTATCTATATACCTAAGTTAGACAAGGTGATAGTGTGTTGAATCTCCAACCGTCTTCCAATCTCTACAAGTCCTCGAGCTCTGTAAGACAAGGAAAAGAGAGGGGTAAGCATTTACATGCTTAGTAAGCCTGAATAACTGGAAAGTAAACTTACTGATTAGTTAGCATACAACCATATTAGGCAACCAATCCAATAAACATAGGATAGCCTCCTATTACATGCACTCAAGCATCAAGTTAGTCTCATAATAATTCATCATGTAATTTGTCTTAGATGAGCTCATCATCCAACATTTTCATTTCTATATCTCATGTTAATTTCGTTGAGTTTCTTAGAAATCTCGATGGATTATCCATTTACCGTCAAGTCATAAGAGCGATCATCTCAAGTATGCACTCCCACGAACCTCACATCTTACGGCGGGATTACCAGTCCATGTTAAATCCCCCATAATATAAACTCATGAAGTGATGCTGGGATTACCAATCCAGGCTAAATCCCTTGTAGCAACAAAAAACCTTAATGAGCTCAGATCTGAATTACCAGTCCAGGCTAAATTTAGACCCTAATCAGATTACCCGTCCGAGCTAAATCCTTAATGCACACATATTCTTCGGGAAGCTCGATCACACAAGGAACACCCGTCTGGGCTAGATACTTTCTATTTTTGAGATCAACGGATTACCCATCGGGGCTAAATCTTTTTCTGCAACACATGCAGAATCTCAAATCATGTAAGCTATGGTTTATCCATCGAATTTCCTTTTTATCTTCAACCGGGACATTTATCATCTTGTCATTATTATTAACATATTTCATAAATTTTCATGCCATCATTATATACTATTATCACACATTCATAAAACATACATTTAGGCATATTATGAATCTACTTTAAGGTATTCGAACTTACCTGGTATTCGTTTCGATTTTGTGTTTCAGTTATTCCGAAACCTTATGTTTTTCTCAATCGACCTCTAAAATTTGTTCATCGAGGTCTATAACAATAATAATGAATTATCAATATCTCACATTATTCTTTTCGAGCCTAAATTTCACCCCGAATAAAATGACCATTTTGCCCCTAACCTTTCACATTATTTACGATTTAGTCCCTAGGCTCATATAATGAAATGCATGAAATTTCTTGGTTACCCAAGCCTAGCTGAATTTTTATTCTTATAGTAGCCCACATTTTCCTTTATTTCACAATTTTCTACCCACTTTTTACAACTTTTACAATCTAGTCCTTTATGTCATTTCCATGAAAACCCACTTAGTAAAAGTTATTTACCATCCTTTAAACTCTTATATTCCTCCATAAAACATCAAAATACAAGCATCTCATTAATGGGAAGTTTTCTAAATATGAACCCTAGCATGAAATATGGGTAGAAATGAAGAGAGTAAATACCGGGATTTCAAAAATACGAAGAACATTAAAAACGGGGCTAGGGAGCACTTACTATTGAGCTTGAAAATGTTGAAAACCCTAGCTTATGGAACCCTTGAAATTTTAGCAGCTATAGGAAGAAGATGAGTGAATTTTGCCTTCATTTTCCCTTTTTATTTCATTTATTACCAAATAACCAAAATGCCCTTCCTTACTAAACTTTCAAAATTTTCCATGCATGCCCATTTTTGTCCAAAAACTTAGAAATTGAGAAAATTGCTCTTAAGGACTTCTAATTAATAATCTAAAGTAATTTTATAGAAATTGCTTCTAGAATCCAAGTTTTGCAATTTATTCAATTTGGTTCTTATTTTCCAATTGGACACCTTACTCGTAAAATTTCTTCATGAAACTTTAACACATGCATATATTCATATTCTCGACCACATAACAATCTTAAAACAAATATTTCAATGTCAGATTCGTGGTCCCAAAACCACTGTTCCGACTAGGCCCTACTTTGGGATGTTACATTAGGAATAGCTAGGATACATATGTCATGACATAGGATTCCGATATGTGATGTGCAAGTAAGACCATGGCATCGATATGTGTGTGAGTAAGACCACGTTTGATACGTTGGCATCGATATGTGATTCCGATATATGTGTACGAGTAAGACCACGTTTAATACGTTGGTATTGATATGTGATCCCGATATATGTGTGCGAATAAGACCCTGTCTGGGACAGTGGCATCGATATGTGATTACATTTAAGACCACATCTGGGACGTTGGTATTGTACGATATGTGTGATTATCCGAGAATTCTATTCAATTCCGAATGGTTCAATGGGCAATGATAAGTTATGATCGAATGTATAAATTAAGCTAAAGTGATCAGGTATGAGTTAGTTATTACCTATTTGAAAATAAGGTAAGTTTGTTATTTATTAAGTAATGCAATTTATATATGATGTAAATGAAAATATATGTGTATATGAATAAGACATTCGGCCAAAGGTTATGTATAGTAGTATCAGTATTGTGATCTATGTGCAAACATATATGAATGAATATATTCAGCCTTATAAATATGTATATATAATATGAATATTTATGAAATGATTCACGATTATAGGTATATGAGTTTATGTATATTTGGTTAAATAATGATATTATGGTTTTTTGATATTGAATGATATTTTGGTATAGGACATATGTATATTCGGCTAAATGAAATTTTATGTTGTATATGAAATTGCAAGTTTGAAATTAAATGTGATTATAATAGTATGTATAGGTTTGGTTAGATTGAGTTATTTATTTGCTTATGACTTACTAAGCTATGATAGCTTACTGTGTGTGTATGTTTGCCTCCATTTTATAGATTTTGGAGTCAAGTTACGAGCTCGGGGATCATCAGTGAAGTCTATCACACTATCGACTATTTTCGATACTTCATAAGTTGAATTTCGAACCTATGGCATGTATATGCTAGATTATATTTGGTTCTATTGGATTTTGGTATGTGTATATCTATAAGCCATGCGAAAATGGCTTGTTTATTTTGTTAAGTTTGATTTCAAGATTTGATTGAATTATGGTTATATTTGGTTATGTGTTTGGTTGATTCGGCTATGGCTTATGCATAGATAAAAATATATGAGAACTTGGTAGTTGTGCTTTGTTATGGTATCACAAATAGCTTATGATTAGCTCATTTTGGTAAGTTTGCTTGATGGCATAGTTTGCATTTTCGGATGGTTATGAATCGGTTTTTGTGATGTTAATGTCGTGATGAATGTGGTTTTGGCTGTGGCAAATTTATATAAGTTATGTTATGAATATATTATTGCTAATGTAATTGGTCTTTTTGGTACGGTTTGTAATAGCAAAATATGACTATGTTTTGTTGATGATGAATTGGTCATTTGAGCAAGTTTTAATGTATCTAGTCAATAATGTTTATTAACTACGAAATGGTATGATCTATTGAGGTTAAATTTGATGACCAAATATATGGATTATGGATTGGTTGTATATATGCATTTTAGGCATAATAATTAGTATGTGAATTGAGTGCACTTTAAGTTGTTACTTGTGCTCTAAAATGGTAAATTTTATATAGATGATTTGGATATAATTTTTTATAGGTTAACTTGCTAGCCGAATAGAAGATAGGATAAATGGCAATATGTGTACATGTTTTATGCTTGAATAGTTGGATATTTAGATTTGAAATTTTTTATGGCTTATTAGATGATTTAATAGTGTGATTTTTAAACAAAATTTTTAGTGTAAGAACTAGGCCTGATATGTTTTATTATTAATATTCAAAAATAGTTCAAACTTGATATGGTTAAATGTGCATAAGGTTTTAATGTTTAATGAAATATATTTGATCATTTTGTGAAGTTGTTAATGACGCATATGCTAATGGACAAAATGTCTTATGATATGATTTATTTGGTGTAATGTGTGCATGTATAAGATTATGAAGTAAAATGTTTGATTTTATTAGGTTTTCGAATACCATTAAAGTGTTAAATATATGATTTGTGTTATGTATTTATAAGCATTTCTTGTATGGCTTTGAGGCATGTTTATCGGTTTGCAATTAAAAAAATGATTACATGCATGGTATGAATTCGATTGAAATTTGAGGTATGATTCATATATGCAATATGATTAATAATGTATGTTTAATATTTATTTAGTCATATATTTTATATATATGAATATGACTTGTGTGAATATGTTAATGTTCGGAACTATGCTTTTCTTCAACAATGCCTTGTGACCTTAATCTGGCAACGGATACAGGTTAGGGGTGTTACATCCTCCATCAGGCTGACCACCATAGGAAGGGTCCCATCTGTCTAGGCCCTTACGTGACTCACCTCGTTCGACACTTCGGTCTTCTCGACACACCGGAACAGTCTTCAACACTTACCCTAGTCGGTCAGATGTCCCTTCAGGGCATCTCGTGCATGATCTGCATGAGGATGATCGAGCGGCAATGTGGAGTGGATCATCTTTAGTACAGATTGTTTCATTCTGACAATTAAATGACCCTGAGGACTTTGTTGATGATGTTCTTCCCTATCACAAGGACCCACCACAGCCACCACCATTGAGTCACCGACATGCTCCCTCTGTTGCTAGCTCTCGAGGAGTATCCTATGAGGAATTCACCAGTTTCTGTCAGTACTATGCTGAGAGGTTCGACAGTATTGATGCCACATTACAGCAGATCTATCAGCATTTTCATATTTCTTCTCCAGCGCCACCGGCTCGCAACATTGATCAGTCTGATGGTGAGGACCATTGAGTCTATTTGTCTTTATGTTTATTTTTATTTTTCTTTTTCTTTTTATGTTTATTTTGTCTTTATATTTTGAACTCTATTTTAATTATTATGGTTGGTTCTAATCAAGAACCCTTTTAATCCTCTTCAAGAATTGTTTTTCTCTTCTTATCAGTTGCTCAGAATTTTGCACTACCTTTACATTTATATACAATTCTGTTTTTCACTATTTGGGGAATTTTATCCAATATTTAGGGCAGTTTCAATTCTCTCCCTCTCTTATGATATTTTTGTTTCTACTATGATTATATATTTTTGTACATTGAGGACAATGTACATCTTAAGTGTGGGGAGGTTATTTATATGATTATTTGAAAAATCCCTGAATTATGCCTTGTGTTTAAGTAATTTTCTCATATTACTATTAGAATGAATTCTTATTGATTTGTAATTATCATTGATGTGTTTTAGATTAAGTTCATAGGTAATTGTGCATTGATTGTTTAAACTTTAAAACATGAGAGAATCAAGCATGATAAGTCTATTTTCAGAATTAAAATTTATTAGGTTGTTTCCCTAAATTTAAGTATTACCTTGAAGTTTGAAATTTGCAAGATTTACATCAAAAAACTGTATTTTTTGTGAGATTTTTCAACCTTTAGAGCATACACTTTTCTTGCTCACTTTATTATTGGTTATGAGTGTGTCAATATTGATTTGTTATTCTAGAACTTACTTTAATTATGCATGTCAAGACCACACCTTTGATTTGATATACTGAGATAATAAAGGCACTTCGATTTTAACCCACTTATACCATAAAAAAGCCTACCTTCAAAATTAACCCTTAGTGAACCCCTTTGAGCCTAACAAACCGTTTCTTGGTTCACCCATTAATATTAACCCATAACTCACTTTTGATTCGTTGTTCCCATTTTATTAACTCCCTTTTTTGTCAAGATTTGATTTGGTTAGTTGCCTAACTATGTTCTTTTTTTTCCAGTTGTTAATTTTCCTCTTATTATCCATTGATAAAAAAAAGTGAAAAAAAAATTACATATATATACACTTATGTTGATTATTATTAGTTCTTTGGTTTGAGCTTAAAATTTCATATTCTGAGAAGAAGCTCGTGTTATTATTAAATTATTTCGATTGATGTAATTATTCAGTATTAGTTTAGTTTTTCCTGTTAGGTAATTTATCAATTCAATCTCGATTCTAACATTCTTTTTCAGCCTTTATCCACACATTTAACCCAAGCCCCATTACAACCCTTTAAAGACCTTTTGATTTGTTTATCATCTCATTTTATAGTGGTGGAGATTTTATTTTTATGCAAGCCTATGGTAATAACTTTTCATGTTTGACTTTTAAGTGCTTATTTTTTTGAACCTTAAACACTTTGAATGATTGAGTGAATCTTTAATGAGGATGTCAATTCTTGTCGGTTTTGAATTAAAGGTAATTATTTAGATAAGGGGAAATACCTATGTTTTTATGCTTTAAAAATGTGTGACTTGGATTGTTTGAATCTTTAGTGCTCTTTCAGTTGAATTATCAATGTGTGATTATTTATGAATTATGATAAAAATTATTGATGAGAATTATGAATTGAGAAAGTTTAATTTTAATTGTGAGTTGAGAATTTTGCTTGAGGACAAGCAAACGCTTAAGTGTGGGGATATTTGATAAACCATAAAAGTAACACATTTTAATCCCATGCTTAGCATGATTTTGGATGATTTATTATATAATTTAGTAAATTTGATGCTCCTAATCCTTTAATTTCATGTTTCTATACTTAGGTGAGCATAGGAGAACAGAAGGAGTGGAAAATGGGCCAAAAAGGGACAAAATGGGTTGATTTAAAAATCCACACGGCCAAGACCATTTCTACACAAGCTGAGCATACGCTCATGTGATCTACATAGGGTGGCTACACGCCCATGTGGCAGCCCGTGTCGATATCGCTCCCTATTTCCCAAACACATAGAAAAATGTAATTTTTAGAGTTTCTGAGCATTCTAAAGTCTATAAATGCACACTAGAAAAGATCCTAAGAGGGCACACAGAGTAGAACGTAAAATATTACTCGAAGAACGCCGACGAACACAACTCAGAAATAGGATCTCCTTCAAGACTGAAGATCTCTATTAAATTTCTTTAGAAGTTTTTGGATTTCTTTATGTTTTATTGTTTTCCTATTTTTGAAATGTTTTCCTTTTCAAGTATGAATTAAATCCCCTAAATACCTAGGGAAGATGAAACCTATGACAGATCTTATTATTTGATTTTTCTGAATTACATGATAAATATTTGTTCTTGATCTCAATTATATTTACTTACCTTCATGTTTAATGTTTTTAAGATATTAATTCATGATTGGTGTGCTTACTTAGTGGAGCAAAGGTCCCTGTTTAAGAGTAGATCTGGCATAATTGAGTGGAGTTGTATACAATCCTAGAAACAAGATGACATAAATCTACCAGATTAGAGTTAAATCTAATAGGGGAATCCATAGATTGAGTTAATGTGATGATAGGGGTTTTAATTAGAAAGAGATTTCAATTAATCAAACTAGAGTCAGTTATTTTTACTCTCGAAAGAGATATTAATATAATTTAGGGATTTCTACTGATCAAGTCAAATGAATAAATCGTTTAATTCAGATTTAGAGTAATAAGTGAAGTCTAGGTGGATTCTTTCTTGGGTATTGTCTCTCTCATAAGTTTTCTTCGATTATTTTCCCAATTTTCTCTCTGTCGCTTAGTAATCAGTTTAGTTAAATTTAGGTTTTAAAACAATTCCCTTCAATTTATAGGCTAGATAATAAAAAAATAGTAACTACTAGTACTTTTAGTCCTCGTGGATACGATATTCCTGACTCACCGTAGCTATATTACCATTCGATAGGTGGGCTTTCCTTTGTCCTATTTTAGTTAGTTTGTGACGTCATCACAAATTCAACCAACGGCCAATATTTGTAATGCCCCGAATTTGGGCCTAGAAGGAATAAGCTTTGAGCATGGGAACAGCTAAGAACTACACGTAAGTATTTAGTTGTGCAAGAAAATAGCACAAATGCATGTCTGCTTCAGTGGTTAAGTGTCCTGTGAAGTGTTGGAGAAGTCCTGGGTTCAAATATGGGCTTTAGCAAAAATTTTAATTCTAAGTGAATAGGGCCATTGGTTCTAGATAGTAGGCTTCTTTAATTAAATTAGGTATCATATGATACAAAAAGAGTTGTGGTGTAGTGGTAGTGGCGTGTTGTGCTTCTAAGAAGGTTGGAGGTTCGAGTCATTCCATGCACAAAAGAGTATTTATTTTACTTCTTTGCTGTATGAGAAGTGGAGTCTGACTAGAACTTTGCAGGTTGGAATTTGAATGGGTCATGGAGAAAATCAAGGAGGATTTCATGGAGATAATTGTGGAGGGATAAAAGGAGAGATATTTGGAGAAAGTTAAGGAGTTTGGGTGAAAAGGAGAGTGGGGAGTGGGGAGTTTTCTGCTGAAAATGGGATTCTCTTTGTGCCAAATTCGATCATAGGCACTAAATGCCGAATGGGTGTAGTTCTTGCTCTTTACCGGTAACTTTTCTTTCTTTTTCTCCTCTCTCGCTATTGTTTGTGTGAAAGCTAAAATTTGTTTGTGACCTTTCGGGTACGTGTTGGATTAACCTACCTTGGTGTTATCCTACAGTAAGATACTTGGGGCCAATTTCTGCTTACTCTCCTCTGGTTCTAGACGACTCATTTCTCCTTCTCCTCTCAATCGTGCTATTTTTCTACTGCTAAAATCGAATATCTCTTTTGTTACTCGGGCATCTAGATTGGAGTCTAGGCCGACTATTGGTTAGTCTTTTCTCTTCTCAGGTTGTGATCTCTTTTTCTTCTATGGGCCGAATGTATCCTACTCATTCACCTTTATTTCACCTTAATGACTGTCACTTAACTCTGTGGTTGTCGAATGTTGCTAGAGGCACGATCTCCATGATCAAGGGAGTTAGGCCGATTGTCCTTTCACAATAAGAAATCCTATCACTCGTGGTTAAAGTTTTGGAGAGAGCTCGTGTGGTGTGAGCAAAAAGGGTTCGACGATTGGTGGTTTGGTGCTTTGATCTCGAAGGTATTACGACAACAGTTTCATTATAGGTGTGTATATACACACTGAATAGACTGTAATACGGCAACAGCCGAAAAGCCAAAAAATGAAAGAATGGCCTTTTTGCCACATGGGTGTGCAAACGCACATGTGGTAAACCAAGCCCACGAATCATGGGCGTAAGACTGTAGAAGTCACCATGGGCATCCTCATGGACTTAGGCTGTTTTGGGCCTCGCTGGGCCGAAAAGGGCAGTATGGGCCCAATGGGCTTGTGGGCCACACACGGATAAATTCACATTATATGGTAATTACCGGACTGGGCTGTGTAATTCACATGGCCGTGGTCACTTTTGGGCTGGATGGGCCACATGGGCGTGTGGGCCAACTTGAGCCGCATAATGGGCCTTGGGCCCATTTACACTACTAGAATCGTTAAGGTTTCATGAGTCGCTCGAGGCGACTGTAGTCCTTCTGATGGGTCAGGAAGAGTACCTAGACCCCAAGGCTGGTAAAATGACCAAAATACCCTTATAAGGTAAAATGACTATTTTACCCCTCAAGGGTAAATGACTGATTTGTGCTATAATTTGACTGTACTGAGCATGTGATGGTCGTGAAACTAACTAAACATTCAACTAAGGCAAGCGCACCTATCGAACAGTAGTATAGTTATGGTTAGACTGGAAATATTGTATCCACGAGAACTAAAAGTACTAGTAATTACTATCTTTTTATTATCTAGCCTAAGAATTAAATGATGTTTTTAAACTAAAACTAATTATCTAATTAAATAAGATTGCTACAGAGATTAAAGTTGGAAAAATACATTTGGAAAACCGATGGAGAAGATAATACCCAAGGAAGAATCCACTTAGACTGCACTTATTACTTCTGAATTAGATGATTTATTCACTTGACTTAATCTGTAGAAATCTCTGTTTTATGTTAATATCTCTCTTGAGACTAAAAACAACTGACTCTAGGTTGATTAACCGAAATCTCTTTCTAATTAAAACCCCTATTGTCGCATTAACTCGATCTATGGACTCCCTTATTAGATTTGACTCTAATCTGACAGATTTATGTCATCCTATCTCTAGGATTGCATGCAACTCCGCTTAATTATGAATGATCTACTCTTAAACAGTGACTTTTCCTCCACTGAATAAGCACATCAAAAACCTGAATTAATATTCTGGAATATTAAAACAAGGGTTAAACTCACAATTAAGAATAAGAAAAAGTATTTATCATATAATTTAAATAGTAATAAGATCCGTCTTAGGTTTTATCTCCCTTAGGTATTTAAGGAGTTTAGTTCATAATAATGGAAAACATCTCAAAATTGGGAAAGCAACAAAACATAAAGAAACCCAAAGAACTTCTGAGGAAATTGAATGGAGATCTTCAGCCTTGAAGTAGATCCTACTTCCGAGCTGATTCTGATGGCTGTCCTCGAGTGTTTTCTGCCTTCTGCTCTCTATGTCCCCCTTTAATCCTCTTCTAGGGTCTTTAAATAGGCTTTATAATACTTTAAAACCCTCAAAAGTGGCCTTTTCCGAGTAGAATTAGACTTGGGCTCGACAGGGACACGACCGTGTGCCACGCCCATGTGAAAGTGCTCAGACCGTGTGCAATTCTGACTTGGTTTAATGTCGACACGACCATGACACATGGGTGTGTGGTCTACCCGTGTGTCACACACGGGCATGTGGATCACCCGTGTGGAAGTGCCTAGGCCGTGTGAAACACTGAATCAGGCCCAATTTTTCTGTTTTTGGCCCGTTTCTCGCTCTTTTTGCTATCCTAAGCTCTTCTGAGTATAAAACATGAAATTAAAGGATTAGGAGCATCAAATTCACTAAATCTTATGATAAATCATCCATAAATATGCCAAGCATGGGGTAAAAATATGTATAAATTATGGTTTATCAAATATCCCCACACTTAAGCATTTGCTTGTCCTCAAGCAAAATCCTCAACTCACAATTAAAATAAATCCTTCTCAACTTATAATTCTCATCAATAATGTTTGAAATAATTCACAAGCAATCATACCTTAAGAGATTAACTAGAAGAATATTAAAGCTGTAAACAATCCAAATTGAGCATTTCAATCATAAAATCATAGGTATCCTCCTTTATCTAAGTAATCACCTTTAATTCCAAATTGACAAGGTTGACATCCTCACTAATGATTCACTCAAATCACTCAAAGTGTTTAAGGTTCAATAATTAAGCACTCAATAGTCAAACATGAAAATTTATTACCATAGGCTTGCATGAAAATCAAATCTCCACCACTATGAATGAGATGATACACAAATCAAAAGGTCTTTAACCAGGTTGTAATGGGGCTTGGGTTAAAGGTGTGGATAAAGGCTGAAAAAAATGGTTAGAATCGATATTAATTTAATAAATTACCAAACTTAGACAAATGAAGCTAATTCCTGAACTACAAAAAAAGTGCCAGAATTTGAACTATCCAAAACTAATGATGTGAGCTTTTATTCAATAAAACAACTTTAACTTATCCAAGCTCTTAAGAATAATATGTAATTTGAATGAATATCAATATACATTTTTTTAAGAATAAGAACAAGTACTTAAATGGAAAATACATAATAAGAAATAATTCAGCAACTGGAACGAACATAGTTGGGTAACAATCAAATCAAATCTCGATAAAAAGTAGTCAATGAGAAGGGAGAAATTCTTAACGAATCAAAAAGGCTTAAGTTGTGGGTTAATATTAAAGAGAAGATCAAGAAACAATAGTTCAGGCTCAAAGGGGTTCACTAGGGGTTAATTATATGGGTAGGCTTTTTATGGGGTAAATGGGTTAAAACCTAAGTGCTTTTATCGTTTTAGTATATCAACTCGAAGGTGTGGTCTCGACATGTATAATCGAAGCAAGTTCTAGAATAACAAATCAATGTTGACACACTCATAACCAATAAAATAAGTGAGCAAGAAGGATATATGCTCTAAAAGGCTCAAAATTTCACAAAAATTATGGGTATTTGATGTCAATCCTGTAAATTCAAAACTTCAAGATAATACCTCAATTCAGGGAAACAACCTAGCAATTTTAATTCTCAAAAGTCAACTTATCATGCTTGATCCTCTAGTGTCTTAAAGTTTAAACAATCAATGCACAGTTACCTATGATTTAATTCAAAACATATCAATAAAAATCATAAATCAATCAGAATTCACTCTAATAATAATATGAGAAAATTATTTGAGAACAAGATAAAAATTCAGGGATTCTCTGATAATCACATAAATAACCTCCCCACACTTAAGATGTACATTATCCTTAATGTACAAAGATAGATAATAGTAATATAAGCATAATATCAGAATAAAAGGAGAGAAGTGAAACTGCCCTGAATTTTTGGATGAAATCTTTGGAAAAGTGAAAGCAACAATTGTAGAGAAAGCCGAATAAAAGGCATGATTCTGAGTTACTAATAAGAAAATAAACACCATTGTGGAAGAGAAGTAAGGGGTCACTTAATAATAATTATAAGGATAAACATAGTGCAAAATATAAAACATAAGTCTTCAAAAAGAAATAAGAGACAAAATAGAATTAAAATAAAAATAATAATAATAATAATAAAATAAAAGGACTCAAAGGCCCTCATCGTTGGATGCCTCGTGGGTCGACGGTGATAATGGAGAGATGTGAAGGTGGTGGCAAATTTGTTGAAGAGTGGCATCGATGCTGTCAAACTGCTCAAAGCACTGCTACTCAAAGTGAACTAGTTGCTTGGATATATCTGTCAAAGTGGCAGCAGGAGGGCAGTGACTCGGTGGTGGTGGTGGGTGTGGTTCCTCGTGAGAGGAAGGGACATCATCAGTAATGTCGTCTGGGTCATCCTGGTTATTAGAGTGGACGACTCTGTAGTGAGGGGGTCAACTCCACGGCATCGCTCTATCATTCTCATATGGATCATGCTAGAAATTCCTTAAAGAGACATCTGGCCGACTAGTGTGAGTGTCGATGACATCTCTGGAGTGCCGAAGAGGACGAAGTGTCGAGCGAGGCGAGTCACGTAAGGGCCAAGGCAGATGGGATCCCTCTTATGGCAATCCGTCTGGTGGCGAAAAGCAAGGGCAATAAAGTATGCTAAATAAAATACATGGCCAGTTGCCATGCTCCATAAGAAGTACGCGTCAGTGGTGCTAACAACACTGGTGCTCTCTCTCCTCCCAATCAACGTGTAAGCCAAAATGGCATAGATGTAATGTAATGCCGGAGGAAGAGAAGTCGCCTTTGAGCAACTTGCGTTAAAGGGAACCGTACTCGCCGTAAGGTCGGTCCAACAGTAAGAGGGCGAGTAGTGTATGTGACGGTGAAGCTGTAAAAAATTCTCAGAAGCCATGAACTCCTCCGTGTAAAGGCCCAAAACAGCTCCAAACTCTGGTACACTCATGTGCCTGACGAGTCCACCAAGTCTAAAAATGATAGTACTAGCCTCATCATGTGTATTCATCACATTATACAGATGGAAAGTAATGCAAAACTCCAATGTCATCTCTTAATAGGTAGGCTCGATAATTGCAAAGAACCAATCCCACAGGGCAGCATCGAGATGGAATCAAATGAGGTGAGCAAGTTGGACCTGCTCCAAAACGGCCCAGTCAATACATCGGTCCAAACCTCGTGGTCGCACGCACAAAAGCTGAAACAAGTCGTCCTGTGGGCCTGACGAGAATCGAAGCAAAAGATGACGAGCTTCAGTCGAGGCACTTGAGGAGGTTGCACTAGGAACCTTCCGCTTTTTCGAGGTGGGGACGGTAGTCTTCTTGCCTCGTGTGTTCGTCATGGTGTGCCTAAAAATGAAATAATGTATTAGGACAAAGCATAACCAAATATATAAACTAAGAATTTGAAACAGTAGGGTGCAGGAGGCCCAAAGAACCAACCAACATGTTTGAATATCCAAGCATGCATGATTCATATGGTAAATGGAGGAATGGGATAATAAAGGGAAAAAACAAATAATACTAATAATAATGATGAATAAGAACAAAAATCCTAAATAAACTACTCAGGGGAGCAAAAGCAAAACTCCTAAATAACTAAACCTAATGTCAGAAATGGATGAGAATAGAAAAAGTGAACAATGAAGTGAACTAATTAATATTTTTTATATGCATCTAACACAGTAACAAATATAACCATAAGAAATAAATAAATGCTAATAAACAATAACTAATAATAAGAAATAAATATTAAGGAACTAAAGAAATAAGTAATAAGTAAAATAGAATAAATAATAAAAATAAAAATAATAGTAATAAAATAATAGTAATAAAATAATAATAATAATAATAATAATAATAACAATAATAATAATAATAGTTTAGAGGAGAAAGGGGACACCGATTGAATGGTGGTCGGAGGTGCGGTCGGCATTTAGGGGGTCGGGTCAGGGTGAGTGGCGGTGGCTAGTCATGGGCGTGATGGGTTGTCGGCTTAGGTAAGAGGAGAGAAAGGGGGAGAAAAGAGGAAAAAAGGGAAAGAAGGGGGAAGAAGGGAAAAGAAAGGGTGGAGGAAGGAAGAAAAGAAAAGAAAGAAGAAGGGGAAGAGGAGTGTGGTGGCTAGTGGTTGGTCGAAGATGAAGGGAGAGGGACTTGCAGCAACTAAGGTTGGAGGAGTTGGGGAAGAAGACAAAAGTAAGGGTTAGGGTTTGGATGGGGTTTTAAAAAGGTGCACGGCTGTGTGAGACCCATGTTAGGCGACACGATCGTGTCACATGCCCATGTGGATCAAGTTTAGCTCGTGTTAATCGCGAAAATTGAATGCCCAATCGTCATATGGCCTGAGGACAAGCTCGTGTGTCCAGGCCGTGTAGGTCACACGGCCATGTCCCACATTGTTCGCTTCTCCCACACCCGTGTGGATTCCCACACGTCCGTGTGTCAAAACACACGGCCATGTGCCTTGCCCGTGTAACTCTCTGACTTGTTTGAAAATTGAAATTTTTGCTCCAGTTTTCACAAAGCCTAGGACACACCCGTGTGCTTTACACAGCCGTGTTGTACAGTCCTGTGGATCGAATCTATGGTTGTGTGGCTCGATACTTGGGGATTTTTAGCCCTGTTTTCGCATGGCCAAGGACACGCTCGTGTGTCTAGGCCGTGTGGATCACTATTCCTGCATGAAAAACACTAAAAATAGCTAAAATAAACTAGTTAGCGGTGTTAGTGCTCGGGTTTCCTCTCGAGAAGCGCTTATTTATAGTTTAAGCTCGACTCACCTCATATTTGCACGGTCATGGTGGTTCAAGGAGTTGAGACCCCTCTTTCTCACTGTCAAGTCTATTGTCCAAATACAGTAGTTGAGACCCCTCTTTCTCACTGTCAAGTCTATTGTCCAAATACAGTCTAAGTCGAGTAATATTTACCTTGAAAGTGTCGAATTTAGAATGACGTACCTCAACTGTGCCGTATGGGAAAACATTAAGTACCGTAAATAGAGTCGTTCTGTTTGTAGTGAGCTCTAAAATAGTAATTTGAGGGTCTTTTTCATCTAACAATACCTTATCCCTGACCTTAAATTGCTTTGTTTCATCCCTACGCTCATCATGGCGTTGTTTTGATTCCTCGCGTACTTTTGGTTTCTCCTTAACATGTGTCCGCCATTCATCTAGTTCATCAATTTGTATTCTTCGTTCCTCATGACTCATTCTGTTTTTGTCACATGGGCTAGAATGTAGCTCCATCACGTTCTTCCTAGGGGTTTCCTGAAAAGAAGTTTGAGCCATAATGTTACTTGAGTTAACAGAACTTAAATAATCGTCTCGATTACAAGATATATTAGTAGAATCACGAGCTTGAAGTGTAGTCGTGTCATCTTCTACATGGAGTATCAATTCACCTGTGCCAACATCTATAATAGTTCTAGCAGTTTCTAAAAAGGGCCTTCCTAAAATTAAAGATACATCACTATTCTCATCCATGTCTACAATAACGAAGTCAACTGGGAATATAAATTTATCAATTTTGACAAGCACATATTCAATAATACCCCTAGGAAATCAAATTGTTTTATCTGCTAATTGAACGCTAATCCTAGTTTGTTTGGGTTTCCCAAGACTGAGTTGTTTAAACATTTTATAAAGCATGACATTAATGCTCGCCCCTAGATCAGCTAACGCATTATTAATATTTAAACTACCAATTAAGCAAGGAATCATAAAACTCCCTGGATCCTTCACTTGTTGGGTAGCTTATTCTGTAGAATGGCTGAGCAAACTGCGTTTAATTCCAAGTGCGACGCATCATCTAACTTTCGTTTATTAGCCAAGAGCTCCTTTAAAAATTTAACTGCGTTTGGCATCTGCGAAAGGGCTTCAATAAACGATAAGTTAATATGTAATTTTTTTAATAATTTAAGGAATTTACCGAATTGTACGTCCATGTGGTCTTTCGTTGTTGCCTTAGGGTATGGTACACAAGGTTTATACTCATTGCTTACCGATTTCTATGTACCATTTCTTACATCATCCTTACCTTTATCTTCCACGTTGTCTTACCTCGGTTTCGGTTCAGTTTCAGCTAACTCTTCATCATTGTGCACAGTAATGGCATGAAGTTGCTCCCTTGGGTTAGCTTCAGTGTTACTTGGTAGGCTACCTTGTGGTCGTTCAGAGGTCAACTTAGCAAGCTGTCCTATTTGAGTTTTGAGCCCTTGAATCGATGCTTGTTGATTCTTAAGCACTGTTTTGGTATTCTGAAAATGAGTTTCTAACACCGAGATGAATTTTGTAAGCATCTCTTCAAGGTTCGGTTTCTTCTCTTATTGGTAGGGTGGTTGTTGAAAATCTGGAGGATGTTGTGGCCTTTTATTTCCTTGACCACCCCACGAGAAATTGGGATGGTTCCTCCAACCTGCATTATAAGTGTTACTATACGGGTTATTTTGAGATTTAGAATTATTACCCATATAGTAGACTTGTTCCTCCTCGGTGCTAGGGTTGAAGGATGAATAATCTGTATTGTTTAACCTCCATTTGAATCACACCTCATCACTGGATGTACCTGAATAGAACCATACAAACCATCAATCTTTTTATTTAAAAGTTCTACCTGGTTAGATAGCATAGTGATCGCGTCGAGGTTGAAAACACCAGCTGCTTTTGTTGGCTTTGTTCTCATTACTTTCCACTAATAGTTATTTCGTAACATTTCTTTAATAAATTCGTAAACTTCTTCTGGTGTTTTATTGTTTAAAGTTCCACCGGCAGCTGTGTCGATCAATTGACTTGTTGAGGGGTTCACACCGTTGTAAAAAGTCTGAACCTGCAACCATAGAGGTAACCCATGGTGAGGTAACCTTCTCAATAGATCTTTGTATCTCTCCCATGCATCATAAAGTGTTTCCAAATCCATCTGCACAAAAGAAAAGATATCATTCCTAAGTTTAGTCGTTTTAGCCGGAGGAAAATATTTAAATAAGAATTTTTCTGTCATTTGTTCCCAAGTGGTGATTGACCCTCGCGGTAACGAGTTCAACCATTGTTTAGCCTTATTTCTCAATAAGAATGGAAACAACCGAAGGCGAATGGCGTCGTCAGTGTCACAAAATTCCAGAAAATTTGCTAAATGAGTGTTTGGATCCTCATCCTGCAAACCATCAAACTGAACAAATTGTTGTATCATTTGAATCGTGTTAGGTTTTAGTTCAAAATTATTTGCAGCAACAGCAAGCCTAACTATACTCGATTCAGTTCCTGTTAAAGTAGGTTTAGCATAATCATACATAGTACGAGGAGCAAGATTCTGTTCTACTGGATTTGCAGCAACCACAGGAGGTAGCAGATTATTTTGATTTTCAACCATCTCCTCGGTCGTAGTATGGATATCGTCCTCTTGCCCTTCCTCTATAAATTGTAAGCTTCGCCTTATTTCTCTTCGATTTCTGCGAGTTGTGCTCTCAATCTCACTGTCAAAAAGAACAGGTCCTGACGGGTTTTTTCTAGTCATAAACTATAAAAACTTGCCAGAAATAAAGAAAAGAAAAATTAGTGTAGAAAATTTAAACTAAAAACAAAGAGTAAATTGCAATAAAAGTAAAAATGGTTAAAGTAATAAAAATTAAGCATTCCTAATATCTTAGTCCCCGGCAACGGCGCCAAAAACTTGATGGTCATGAAACTAACTAAAAATTCGTCTAAGGCAAGCACACCTATCGAACAGTAGTATAGTTATGGTGAGACCGAAAATATCGTATCTATGAGACTAAAAGTACTAGTAATTACAATCTTTTTATTATCTAGCCTAAGAATTAAAAGATGTTTTTTAAACTAAAACTAATTATCTAATTAAATAAGATTGTGACAGAGATTAAAGTTGGAAAAATACTTTTGGAAAACCGATGGAGAAGATAATACCCAAGGAAGAATCCACCTAAACTTCACTTATTACTTCTAAATTAGATGATTTATTCACTTAACTTAATCGTAGAAATCCCTGTTTTATATTAATATCTCTCTCGAGACTAAAAATAACTGACTCTAGGTTGATTAACTGAAATCTCTTTCTAATTAAAACCCCTATTGTCGCATTAACTCGATCTATGGACTCCCTTATTAGATTTGACTCTAATCTGACAGATTTATGTCATCCTATCTCTAGGATTGCATGCAACTCCGCTTAATTATGAATGATCTACTCTTAAATAGGGACTTTTCCTCCACTGAATAAGCACATCAAAAACCTGAATTAATATCCTGAAATATTAAAACAAGGGTTAAACTCACAATTAAGAATAAGAAAAAGTATTTATCATATAATTCAAATAGTAATAAGATCCGTCTTAGGTTTTATCTCTCTTAGGTATTTAGGGAGTTTAGTTTATAATAATGGAAAACATCTCAAAATTGGGAAAACAACAAAACATAAAGAAACCTAAAGAACTTCTGAGGAAATTGAATGGAGATCTTCAGTCTTGAAGTAGATCCTACTTCTGAGCTGATTCTGATGGCTATCCTCGAGTGTTTTCTGCCTTCTACTCACTGTGTCCCCCTTTAATCCTCTTCTAGGGTCTTTAAATAGGCTTTAGAATGCTTCAAAACCCTCAAAAATGGCCTTTTTCGAGTGAAATTAGACTTGGGCTCGACAGGGACACGGCCGTGTGCCACGCTCGTGTGAAAGTGCTCAGGCCGTGTGCAATTCTGACTTGGTTTAATGTCGACACGGCCATGACACACGGGCATCTGGTCTACCCGTGTGTCACACACGGGCGTGTGGATCACCCGTGTGGAAGTGCCTAGGCCGTGTGAAACACTGAATTAGGCCCAATTTGTCTGTTTTTGGCCCGTTTCTCGCTCTTTTTGCTATCCTAAGCTCTCCTAAGTATAAAATATGAAATTAAAGGATTAAGAGCATCAAATTCACTAAATCTTATGATAAATCATCCATAAATATGCCAAGCATGGGGTAAAAATATGTATAAATTATGGTTTATCAGCATGACATTCTACATGGGGTTAGGGTACTATTATGGAGGAAGTGTACTGCACTGGTGGCCTTGCCACATATATCATTCGTGGCCTTGCCACATATATCGATATCTTGCGACTTTTGCTTTGCATTCATCACATCGCAAACTTTGCTACGATATTAGTGTGTTGGCTAGGTAGGTCGAATTTGTCCCCATATGGTGTGTTGGTCGTATAGAGTGGTGTGTTGGTTGGATTGGGATGGGTTGCATTATTGTACTATATTGTTACTGCATTGGGCTAGGGCCCACTCTATACTATTTCTGAGTAGGGCTCAGGCCCAGACTGTTACTATATGTTGTATATTACTCGACTGATAGGGGATTACACACTGAGTTTTCATAAACTCACCCCACTATTTAACTACACAGGTAATTCCCAGAGTTAGGTGGATCGGAGCTTCGAGACACTCGAAGATGGCCACATTACTGCTCCTGCTTCCTTTTATTTGACATTTGTTTGCTATTAGATTTTGTTTTGGGTTTTAAAGTGTGTAATAAGGCCTCTCTAATTTTATAGCTTTTAATTAGGGATTTTAGTTTATTATGATTTATATCTGTTAAAAGTAGAACGCGATTTTCCAAAACGATAACTGTTTTCAAAACACTACGTTTTCGCAACACTTTTGAGATGCTTCCGCAACAAACCGAGTTTTAAAAGTAATGACAACTTAAAATGAATACCAAATGGCTAGAATGATTTGAGTTCTAACAAAGAGGCTTTAGTTTTTCGAACGGGTTTTCATCAATAAGAGCAAGTTTTTTTTTCTGAAAGGCACTCCAATGTGACACCGCCAGATTCGGCCATAACATCTAGGCCGGGTTTGGGGTGTTACAATATTTCTCCCAATTACTTTCGAACTCTAAAACACAAAATCGAAGCATATCTTCAAGAATCTGAATTACTTGTTCAGACTATCCGTCAGTTTGCGGATGAAAAGGTATACTAAAATTCAACTTCGTACCCAAAGATTCTTGTAATTTCTTCCAAAATCGTGATGTGAACCTCGGATCTCTATCTGAAATAATTGAAATTGGCACCCCGTGCAATCTAATGATCTCAGAAATAAACAACTTAGCCAATTTATCAAGTGAAAAGTCAGTATGTACCAGGATGAAATAAGTTGATTTCGTCAGTCGATCAACGACAACCTAAATTGCATCTTTCTTTTTCGGGGATAGGGGTAATCCCGATACGAAATCCATAGTCACTCTATCCCATTTCCACTCCAGTATCATCATAGGTTGAAGCAAACCCGAAGGCTTGATTCTCAGCTTTCACTTGCTGACAAATCAAACACTTCGATACAAATTCTGAAATGTCTCATTTCATACCTGACCACCAGTATGACTTCTTCAAATCATTGTACATTTTGGTACTCCCAGGATGAACGGATAAGCAACCACTATGTGCCTCGTATAAAATTTTCTGAATTAATTCTGGATTTTTTGGTACGCAGATTCTATCTCGAAACATCAAGCAATCATCAAATCTGATTTGATAATTTGAATCACTAGTCGACTTGCATTGCACTCTTTTAGCTTGCAATACACTATTACATTTCTGAGCTTCACAAATTTGCTGAAGAAATACTGGTTTAGCTTTTAACTTAACTAAGATCGAACCATCATCGGATAATTTCAACTGTGTATACATTGCTCTCAAGGCAAATAATGACTTTCTACTCAAAGCATCCGCGACCACATTTACTTTACTCGGGTGATAATCAATTACTAACTCATAGTCTTTTAGTAATTCTAGCTATCTCCGTTGTCACAAATTCAAATCTTTCTTAGTCATAATATGCTTTAATCTTTTACAATCAGTAAAGATGTGACATTTTTCACTGTACAAATGATGTCTCCAAATTTTCAATGCAAATATAGTAGCGGCCAACTTTAAATCATGTGTCAGATAATTCTTTTCATTCAGTTTCAACTGTCTAGAGCCATAAGCTACAACTTTTACCTCTTGCATCAATATACAACCCAAACCATTCAATGACGCATCGCTGTAAATTAAAAATTCTTTACCCGATTTAGGTTGAACCAACACTGGAGCCTCGGTTAATAATGCTTTCAATTTATTGAAGCTTTGTTGACATTTCTCGGACCATTCAAACTTCACATCTTTCTGTAGCAGTCTGGTCATCAGTGTAGCAATCATCAAGAACTCTTTTACAAAATGTCAATAGTAACTAGCCAATCCCAGAAAGCTTCTAACCTCAGATACATTTTTAGGTGGTTTCCAGTCAATAACTGCAGAAATCTTGCTCGGATCAACTCGAATGCCATCCATCGAGACAATATGTCCTAAAAATCCAACTTTCCGAAGCCAAAACTCACATTTGCTAAATTTAGCATACATTTTCTTATCTTTCAAGGTTTGCAACACAATTCTCAAATGTTCTGCATGCTCAGACTCATCTC
This sequence comes from Gossypium longicalyx, assembly GCA_025698465.1. Lineage (NCBI taxonomy): Eukaryota > Viridiplantae > Streptophyta > Magnoliopsida > Malvales > Malvaceae > Gossypium > Gossypium longicalyx. Next base: position 25,871,737 of record CM047005.1, on the reverse strand, counting down.
ATGAATAGATCAGAATGTTGTCAATGAACACAACAACAAATCTATCTAAATACGGTCTAAAGATTCGATTCATTAAATCCATAAAAATGGCAGGAGCATTAGCTAGTCCAAAAGGCATAACAAGAAATTCATAATGTCGGTATCTCATTTTGAACGTAGTTTTCGAATCATCTGAGTCTTTAACTCGCAACTGATAATAGCTAGATCTCAAATCAATCTTTGAAAACACCATTGCACTTTTCAACTAATCAAAAAAATCATCTATTCTCGACAATGGATACTTGTTCTTTATCGTAACCTTGTTGAGTTGACCGTAATCAATACACATTCTCATTGACCCATTTTTCTTTTTAACAAACAATATTGGCGTACCCAAGGGTGAAAAACTCGGTCATGCAAATCCTCTATCTATTAACTCTTGCCGTTGAGCTTTCAACTCTTTCAACTTTGTCGGAGCCATTCTATACGGAGTTATAGATATCGGTGAAGTTCTCGGCACTAATTCAATAGCAAATTCAACCTCTCTAATAGGTGGCAACCCCGGTAATTCTTCAGGAAATACATCCGGATATTCACAGACAACTGGTATTGATTCAATCTCTGATTTAGACACTTTTGTATCCAAAACATAAGTAAGATAAGCCTCACAACCTTTTCTCACACATATCTGAGCTGACATAGACGAAATCATAACAGGAAATTCATTCGTTTCATTTGATTCAATCCAAAAATTTTCATTATTCTGACATTTCAATTCTATAATCTTTCATCTACAGTTCATAACGGCATCATGTAAAGTCAACCAATCCATACCCAAAATCACATCGAACTCATCAAATGGTAAAAGCATCAAGTCAACCAGAAAACAGTAACCCCGAGTCATTAAAGGACAGTTCTTGCATACTTTGTCAACTAGAACATACTTACCTAAGGGGTTCGATACTTTAATCACAAACTCAGTAGACTCAACAGGCAATCTCTTATTAGACACTGAATTCATACATATATACGAATGAGTCAATCCAGGATCAATAAATGCAATAACAATAGTGTCGTAAAGAGAAAATGTATCGGTAATAACATTTAGTGATGACGCATCTTCGCGGGCGTGAATTGCGTAAGCTCTAGCAGGTACTCTAGCCTCAGATCTCACTATAGAATCTTTCATTATACCACAATTACCACTTGCATTTCCTATATATCTTGGCGGCCTCCCTCGAGTAGATGTATTGCTTGATCTTGTAGTCTGAGATTTATCTTTTTCATTTAACTCAGGACAATCTCAGATAAAATGATCTCGTGAACCACAACTGTAACAAGATATATTATTATTTTTCACCCAACAATCTTTAAAATGTCGCCTTCCACACTATTGACACTCAGATTTAATGTCTTTCATGTTGCCAACACTCGATACCGATGTAGCTTGAGCTTTAGGACTAGTGTATTGCTTTTCACGATCTCTATTGGAATATGTAATACCCCAAAATTTGATAAATTATTTCTATAAATAATACACAACTGTGTGTCTGCCTCAGTGGTTAAGTGTTCTGGGAAATGTCTGAGAGGTCTCAAGTTCAAGCCTTAGCTTTGGGTAAATTTTTGGTATTTTTTTGAATAAAGCTCTAACTGGGTTCAGTAGGCTCTTAAGTAAAAGTTGGTTAAAATGTGTTAGAATAGGCCTGATGGTCTGGTGGTTAAATGGAATGTTGGTTGCTAGAGGTCTTGTGTTCGAGTCTAGGCAGGAGCTTTATTTTTGTTATTCTTGGCGTGTAGGAGTTCGAAGTATAGTCAAATACCAAGTGTTTGAGTTGTGGGGGCAGAGTAGTGGACGATTTTTAGGAGGAAAATAAGGGATTTGGGGAGGTGGTTACCGAATTTCTGATTACTCTACTCTTTTTGGCAATTTTCAGCTATTCTTCTTCTCTTTTCCTCCCCTTGCTGCCAACTTTCCTCGAGATTTTTCTCTCTTTCTTGTGTGCCAAAGTTCATCTTCTTTCTCCTCTTTGGTTCCTCGTCCAATCAATTTTCCATCGTGCAGCAGTTGTTTCCCTTATTTCAGTAAGTGGTTCTTCTTGAGTTCTAGCGTTATTTTTTATTAAGCGATTAACGGAAGAATAGTTTCACTCACGTTTACGTACTGCTCAAAGGCCTTAATCGGGTTCTCATGTTACAGAGACGTTGCTTCTTGCTCAAGGGTAAGTTTGGTCGCTCGTTGGATGAGTATTCAATTTTGGGTTTAATTTGATTTGATCGTTTAATAGATAAACTGAGGAAAACGTTGTTTAATTATAGGTGCTGGTGAACTTGGAATTGCGTAAACAGCAGATACAAACTAGGTGTGCACCCAAAAACATAGAAAATGATAATCAACGAAAGCTAAAAATTGATTTTGTCGATGTCACACGGGCGTGTGGTCTCCCGTGTGGTAGTACAAAGGCGTGTGATCGACGAGCCAGGCCATGGGCATAAGGCACGAACACATGACACGATCGTGTAATGGTCGGTAAGGCCATGTACGAGACACGGGCTTGGCCAATTGGGCTGTATGAGCCACACGGGCGTGTGGGCCCAGATGGGTGAACCATATGGTGTGTGGGATTTTTGGGCCAGGCCATGTGATCCACACAGCCAAGGCCAATTTAGGCCGTGCGGGCCATACGGGCGTGTTGGCCCACACGGGCAGACCACATGTGCGTGTAAGCCCATTTTTTTGGAAAACTCTATAAGGTTTCACAGGTCGCCCAAGTCGACTATGACCTGTCATAGGGTCGGTAAGCATTACTTAGACCTGTAATTTTGTGATCTGATTATGTGATGTATGATTTAAGCATGTGATACTTAGCATGTAAATCTGAATTGTTTGAGTAATCTGATAGACTGCATTTTAGCATGCCATTTATGCATGTTGCATTGCATCGGGGTTGGGTTAATATTATATTGGAGGAAGTATTTTGAAAGGCTTTTAAGCCTGATATTTGGCAGCTCAGCTGCAATTATCTGATTATATGCCGCATTTCGGTATAGCCTGGTGTGTAGGGATGGGTGGGTTGATTTTATCCCTACATGGTGTACAGGGTTGGACGAAGATGGTGTGTAGAGGCTGGTGGGTAGGACTTTGATGATCTGTTCTACATCTGTATCTGAGTGGGCTAAGGCCCAGACTAGTTCTGTAATGGGCTCTGGCCCCAGACTGTATTCTGATGTATTTTTGAATGTATGTTTTATCTATAGGGATCATACACTGAGTGTGCGAAAACTCACCCTTTTTTGTTGTATCTGTTCAGGTAATCCCTAGTAGTAGACAGATCGGAGCAACGGAGGACTCAGCGGTGCCCACACAGTTTTCCACGTGGACTATTTTCTATTTACTTATGTTTAAATTTATATTTTGGGGAAATTTTGATGTAATTAAGGAATTTACAGATTTTTCCTTAATTTGGGATTTTTCAATGTTTTACGGTTTTTACTACTAGTAGTATGAAAACTCGAGTTTTCAAAAGAATCAAATGTGTTACGAAACCACCACGCATATGAAATGGTTTTAAAAGCTTCCACAAAGTTTAACATTTTGAAAATGGTTAATGATTGAAAATAAATGACACGTTTTAGAAGATAGCATAAGATAATGAAAAGAGATACCTACGGAGAAATGGTCTTAACGTCATTGCGATTTCTAAAGCACTATCATGTGACATCGCTAAATTTAGCCATAACATTTAGGCCGGGTTTGGGGTGTTACATTTAGTGGTATCAAAGCAAGGATCAAAACTCGGCTGTGAATTTTGGGTTCCAAAATTGGTTTTTAAAGAAATTATTTCCAAATGTTTTCAAATATTCTGAGTAAGTGTGTGGTTCGCAGAGTCTCTGGTGCCGATCTTGTAAGTATTCTGAAAACTCGAAAAAGTTTATTTGAAAATACTACTAATATGTTTGAAATAACTATAGGTAGTATACTGTACTAAAAACACTCTTGTTAGTGTATACTGAAAACTGTAGTGAGGCTGCAACTTACAGAAACTAACTCTGGACTTCTGATACTATTTTGCATAAAAAAATCTGTTAATAAGTACTAAAATTGTAACTGATCGATAAAATTTGTAATTCAGATATATTCAATTAGACAATGAGCACACGAGGTATTCGCGGACGTGGTACTAGAGGCCGGGGTAGAGGCCGTGAGGGGCTCGAGCTGAGTCATCATCTTTAGGCAGCATGTCGAATCTTGATACGTGCAAGACACCGGTTTCACCTGCTACAAAGACTGGGTATCATGATCGCATGGCCGAGGACAACGCATTATCCCAAGCTATGCTCAGGATTTTAGAGAGGGTTGCTAGGCCCAACACTAGATTTGGAGGCCAACAGTCGGTTATGAAACGACTCCAGTCCAATGGGGCTGAGTTATTGCGAGGTGTCACTGGAGTCGCCCTTAGCGTGGCCAAGCATTGGATGGAGGCAACAGAAAGAATTATGGATGAATTAGACTTTACTACTGAGAAAAAGCTTAAGGAGACTGTTTCTCTATTTCGTGACGACGCATACTAGTGGTGGCTGGCGGTTAAGGAGGGCGCCCAGCCCGAGTAGTTGACTTGGGAGTATTTTAAGGCAGCATTTTAGAGTAAGTATATGAGAGCCAATTATATTGATGCTAGGAGACGTGAGTTCCTAAATCTCACCCAGGGTGACCGATTAGTGGCCGAATATGAGGCCAAATTTTTTAGACTGAGCCATTATGCGCGAGGCATTGTGGCGTCTGAATATGAGAAATGTGTCTGTTTTGAGGACAGCCTTAGGGATAACCTGAGGGTGTTGATAGCTCCACAGAGGGAGTGTGAGTTTGCTATTTTGATCAAGAAGGCCAAAATTGCTGAGGATGTTAAGCGCGCAGAGCGACAGAATAGGGATTGTGAGAGAGGTAAGAACAAGAGGGATTCGAAGCCCTCGAGTTCTGGGATAAGGCCTAAGAAAAAGGCCAGATCTGATGGCCCAATGAGAGTTGGGCCTTCTGTTGCACCTACTGGCTGGGGCTATGTGGGCACTGTGGTAGACGCCATTCAAGCGAGTGTTAGAGGGCTATTAGGGCGTGCTTGAGATGTGGGTCGACTGAGCATCGTGTTTCGGATTGCTCGTTGAGAACTGATCAGGTGCAAGCTCTGGGTTCTGGTACTGTACAGCCGCCGAGAGTATTTTAGCAGCCATCTAGGGGCCGAGGTCAAGCCAGGGGTGGTAACGTCATAGGCTGAGGACAGAGAACATCGGGCAGAGGTGCTGGACTGTCAAAGGCGAAGCAGCCTACTTTGGTTTTTGTTACTCGTCGTCGTGAGGACCGATATGCTCCAAACGTCATTATGGGTATGTTTTTAATATTTAATGTACCTTATTTGGCATTAATAGACATAGGCTCTACACACACATATGTAGCTAGTACTATGTTAGAGACTTTAGGGATCCTAGTCGAGAGTATTGATAGTGAGGTAACTGTGTTAAGTCCTTTAGGGCAATCTGTTCGGGTGAGTAAGTTGTATAGGGACGTTTCGCTAGAGGTCCAAGGGACAATATTTCTGGCTGATCTAATGGAGCTTCTGTTTGGGGAGCTCGATCTGATTTTGGGAATAGACTGGCTAGTTAAACATCGAGTAAGTCTGGATTGTGCAACGAAAAGGGTTGTCTTGAGGATTGAGGAGGACAGTGAGGTAGTGGTAATTGGGGAACATTGAGACTACCTAACTAATGTGATCTTAGCTTTGATAGTGAAAAAGTTGGTTCGAAAAATATGTGAGGCATTCTTGGCTTACACTAGTGGTTCTGATTCTGGAGACTCTTCGGTTAAGGACATCAGAACTGTGAGGGATTTTTTAGATGTGTTTTCTAAGGAGCTACCGGGGTTGCCTCTGAACCCAGAGGTGGAGTTTGGGATTGAGTTGATCCCTAGTACAACTCTGGTGTCTATCTCACTCTACCAAATGGCACCGAAAGAGCTAACGAAACTTAAGGCTCAGATCAGGAGCTGTTAGATCATGGGTTCATTCGTCCCAGTATGTCTCCGTGGGGAGCACCTGTTTTATTCGTGAAAAAGAAAGATAGGACAATGCAGATGTGTATCAATTATCGGCAGCTGAACAAGCTAATAATTAAGAATAAGTACCCACTTCCGAGGATTGATGATTTTTTCAACCAGTTTAGAGGGGCTTCTGTGTTCTACAAGATTGACTTCCGTTTTGGGCATCATCAGTTGAGAGTAAAGGAGGCCGACGTGCATAAGATGGCATTTAGGACTCGATATAGACATTACAAGTTCCTAGTTATGCCCTTTGGTTTGACTAATGCACCAGTGGCATTCATTGATTTGATGAACCGAGTATTTTAGCCCTACCTAGATCAGTTTGTGGTGGTGTTCATCGACGACATCTTGGTATATTCTAAGATAGAAGATAAGCACGATGAGCATCTCAGAGTGGTTCTACAGATTCTTCGTTTAGGCCAGATTTGGGGTGTTACAGAATATCCCGTTGAAGCGATCGATCGGTTAAAATAATCTCTTGATTTCTTTGACGAGGAATGATAAGTTTTACTTATCGATCTCTTCCTCGAATCTCTTGCCTCTGAATTAGCTTTCTTCTTTTCTCAGCTAAATTCTTTGGCTTTACAAGCCTGATCGACTAACACAACAAACTCTGTCAGATCTAAAATCCCAACTAAAAGTTTAATATCTTCATTCAACCCGTCAAGAAACCGCTTGCACATAATCACTTTGACAGAAACACACTCCTGAGCATATTTACTCAATTGTACAAATTCTCTCTCGTACTCGGATACGATTATACGGTCTTATTTCAGTTCTAAAAACTCTTTATGCTTTTGATCTAGAAACCGTTGGCTTATATATTTCTTCCTGAACTCGGTCTGAAAGAACTCCTAGGTGACTCTCTCTCTCTCGGTACCATTAATACTAGCGTATTCCACCACTGATACGCGGTGTCCCTCAACAGTGATATAGCACATTTTAAACATCAAGCTAGTGTGCAAGAAAGTTTGTCAAACACTCGAATTGTATTTTCAAGCCAAAGCTCTACTCTTTCAGGATCATCAGCAACATTAGCTCTGAATTCTTCAACCCCGTATCTTGTCAACTGGAGGTTTATTCAATCTTAAAAGCTTGATACCTTGAGAAGCTAAGGAACCGGTTGGGGATTAGGAGACGGTGGAGGTTGTTGAGTAGCCGGGTTTGTTTGAATATATTATGTGAACCACTCATTCATTATTTGGAAGAAGGCTTCTCTAGCCTCTCCTCCCTGGCTACCCGACACAGGTCTAGAATCAGACAGCTCTGTCCCTTGAGCGAGAGCGGGCGCATTACTCTCAACCTCATCAACTATAGCTCGATTGGGATCCATTTACTCTATGAAAACACATTTTAAAATGTCAGGATTCATCACACTATCACAATTTTTATATGGCATGTACAGCTAGACTCTCACATATACTATGTTAGTCCTAGAATCGACTAAACCATAGCTTTGATACCAAAAAATATAATACCCCTCACCTGTATTCAACGCCAGAATAGGGTTACAGAGCATTACCAGACTTACAACGCATTTAAACATACTTTTTTCGTAAACATTTAATCAATACATACAATCATCATTCAATCTCAATTAATTTTTCCCTAATATGAGCATACGATGCCCTAAACATACATTTGGAGTGGTTTAGGACAAAATCGATAACTTTTAAAACATTTGGAACACTTAGAAAATTTTTCTCAAAACAGGGGACACACGCCCATGTGGCCAGGCCGTATGTCTCACATAGCCACCAGACACGCCTGTGTCATAGGCCATGTGAACATTTGAAATGGAAAGACATGGCCGTGTCCCAGCTTGTGTCCTACCCCGTGTCCAAACAAGTAAGCTTACTGACTTGCGTAACACGGCCAACCACACGTGTCTCTGCCCGTGTAGACAAAAATAGGCTATTTACCAAGCCATTTTGCCACCCAAATTTTTTTTTTTTTTTGCATGCCTACACCATTCAAATGGTACTCACTCATAGCATAAATGGTCATCCAATTCAACCAAAATCAAGACTAAAACATACCATTTCAATTCCAACAACTATCATGCTTACTATCTCATGTTTTACTTATTCAAATCATGCAAATTTTACATATTCAAATCATCTAATTAAGCATTTTCCAAACATGCATCATCATACATTAATCCACAAGCACATAGCTTCTCAATTATCAACCATTTGACATTTATAATACCAACTATCAATGACATTGCAAACCAACCTCAATCACTCAATATAAACCATATGCACACTTATATATACATAACCAAACTAGCCAAATTAAGCCAAGTCTCATGGCTATATATATACAAACCAAAACATAACCATTCATAAGTCATCTCAAATGGCAAAACTCACTATCAAGATACATATCAAAATGACCATAATCCTATACATGCTATATGACCAAACCATAAGCTCAAAAGTACCAAAGTGATGGTTGGATAGTGTGACGTAGTTCCGACAATCCCCGAATCCGAGTTAGTTTTGAATCACTATAAAACATGGGAAAAATAAACCAAGTAAGCTTTATAGCTTAGTAAGCTCGTATAAAATAAACTCAACTAATCATAAATACACAATTCATCAATTTGAACTTGTTAATTCGTAATTCATAAATACTAACAAACCTTCCACATGCTTAATCATATACTTATATGCAAACTTCATAACTTCTTCAATTTAAAGCTCGTATGATTCATATACATACCTGAACCAATCCGTAACAAACTCATGCCCAAATGAAAAAATGTCGAATACTCAAATTCTCGCACACTAAGTGCCAATACATAGCCGAAGCTGTTTTAATCTCGCACACTTAAGTGCCATACATAGCCGAAGCTATTTTAATCTCACACACTAACTGCCATACATAGTTGAATTATCGTCAAATATGACTACAATCTCGTATACACAATTTATGCAATATCAAAGCATTTAAAGCATAGTTATAACTATGCTTATTACATACGAACTTACCTCAAATATTAAATATATCTTTTCCCCGATCCAAATCCGTATTTCTCCTTTCCTGATCTAAATATATTCAAAATTTACTTATTCAATCATCTATTCATTAAATTTAGTCCAAAACACACTTTAAAACACATTTACACTTTTGCCCCTAATATTTCACATTTTTCACAATTTAGTCCTCATTTCATAAAATTACAAATTAATGAAATTCCAAATATACCCATGCTAGCCGAATTACTATTATGCCCCTAGCAGCTCATATTTTTTATTTGTTTCATATTTTAATCACAAAGTTTCAACATTTCTCAATTTAATCCCTATTTTGCATTTTCACTAAAAATCACTTAACAAAACTTCTATATCTATCAACAAACATTCATAATCTATCAAAAAACTTCAAAACACACATGTATTCATCAATGGCATCATCCAAAATCTTTAACATTTTTGCAAAATAGTCTCTCGGCTAGCTAGTGCTAGTGCAACGATCACAAAAACATAGAAATCATTAAAAACTGAGTAAAATCACTATCAAATCAAGCTTCAAAGTGACCGAACCTTCAAGATAATTTCATGGCTTTTTTAAGCCCTAATTTTCGATTAAGAAGATGAATATAAAGCTAATTTGGTTTTTGTTTTATTTATGTTAAGTTTAATTACTAATTTACAATTATAACCTTATTAATAAACCATTTAAAACAAATAATAATATGTCCATATATGACCACTCACCAATATAATGGTCTAATTACAACATAAGGACCTTAACTTTAAGGTTCTATAGCTATTTGACACCTTTAGCTAATAGAATAGCACTTTTGCATTTTACGCGATTTAGTGCTTTTTATCAAATTGACCAACTAAACTATAAATTTTCTTAACGAAATTTTCACACAATCATATTATCATACTGTAAATATTAAAATAATAATAAAATAAATATTTTGACCTCAGATTTGTTGTCCCAAAACTACCATTTCAATTTGGCTAAACACGGGCTATTATAGTTTAATATCTTCATTTAAACCCTCTTCAAATCATTTGCACATGTCAGCTTCAGATGGAACCCATTCCCTGACATACTTGCTCAACTGAACAAATTCTCATTCATACTCATATACAGTTATATTCCACTATTTGAGCTCTAAAAATTCTTTCTTTTTCTGATCCAGGAATCTTTGACTAACACACTTCTTTCTGAATTCAGTTTGGAAAAATTCCCATGTAATATTTTCTCTAAGTACCACCGAAGTTATGGTATTCCACCAATGATATGCTGTATCCTTCAGTGATGGCACTATACATTTCAAACAATCAGCGAGCGTACAAGACAATTCATCTAAAATCCAGATGGTATTTCCAACCACAATTTAGCCCTTTTTGGATCATCATCTACGGTAGCTCTAAATTCTTCTACCCCATGCTTACGGATTTTATCTACCAGAGGCTTACCAATTCTAACTGGTTCAGCACCCTGTGGCATCTCAAAAACTGGTTGAGGAGCAAGAGGGAAAGGTCATCGTACAACAGGGTTTGTTCTTAAATACTCAATAAATCATTCATTCATCAATTGAAAGAAGGCCAGTTTTGTCTCCTCACTTCGGCCCTCAAATACGGGCCTTTCACTACTAGATGCAAATACAACTCTTTAAACTGAAGCTAAAGCATTACTCCCAGCTTCCTCGGATTTAGCTCTAGCTTGGTTGGATGACATTACTATATGAAAAACACATTTAAAATGATCAGGAGACATCACGCTATCACAAATTATATAATGTCATGTATAGCTAAACTCGTGTTTGCTATGTTAAATCTGAGAATCAGCTAAATCGTAGCTTTGATACCATTAAATATAACACCCCAAACCTGAATCTACCGTCGAAACAGGGTTGTAGAGCGTTACCAAAGTTTTCAGAACATTTACAGATAATCATGTCAATTATTGTTCATTTTCTGAGATTATTCTTGACGTCCCTAAATGGACCTTCGAGGACCTATATGAGCTTTAGAATTGAATCAGGACTTAATTGGGAACTCTAAAATTTTTGTGAAATTTCAAAAATTTTCCAAGTTACAGGGTTCACACACGTGTGTGGTCCAAGAGACACTCCCGTGTGACCCTAGAACACGTTCTGTTGCCAGCTGTGTTCAAAACTAGGTAGCTCTCTCACTTGTGCCACACGGCTAGTCACGTGCCTGTGTGCTAGGCTATGTGGTAAATTAAATTTTTCAAAATTTGGTGCAGGTTTCACACGGCCAAGACACAAGCCCGTGTTCCAGGCCGTGTCGCACACACTGCTATGGCACACGCTCGTGTCGCTGCCGGCGTGCTCAATTTTGAGCATTCTGTTTTCTCAAATTTAAAATGCAGGGGACACACGGCCTAACCACACGCCCATGTACCAGGCCGTGTGTCACACACGGTCAAGACACACGCCAATGTGTCTACCTGTGTGGACAAAATAAAGTCATTTCTAGCTTCATTTCTCACCCAAAATCATACCAATGACCTGCACTAAAACTTACATCCAAATACCAACCATTTCAAGCATTGGATTCAAGCAAATTTTAACATCTAAATATGGTAAAACATAACATACACGTGTTTATAATCTTACCTTGGTTTAACCTAGGCATTAACATCATTTGACCACATACATTTAACATAACACATGTCTGTTTATCATAATAACCTACTTTATAATACCAAAATAAATCATTACTAGCCATTCCAATGGCTAGGTTACAAACATCACTTACAAGCCACTTATGGCCAAGTAGCCTATACATGCCATTATATCAAAATTATTTTTACTATATATACCCAAAATAAGCTAGTGGATAGTGTGATGAGGCTCCAACTGATCTCCAACCTTTGCGAGCTTCTGAGAACTATAAAACAGGGAAAATAAAATTAAATAAGCATTACATACTTAGTAAGTTCATATAACAGGAATTAAAACTTACCAATTTACATTTATTAACATTAAGCATTCAATTACATGCTTTTTCATCAATTTGGCAAATTTACCTATACACATACACTCAATCAAACAAGTTAGTTACATAAATGTTCACATAAGCATCAAGTAAGCATAGATGAGCTTATCCTACTATATTCTTTCAAGACATCATTCATTTCATCTCATAATTCTCAGACCATGTCAAGTATTTTATCCATTAAATCATTGGAATTCTGATGGATATTCAAACAGTACACTTAAGGTGTACAATTTAATACCTACCAATTCATATTCAGGAGTACCCATTAGGGCACTTAATCAGAAAGCACACTCTCGATCCTCATAACAAATAACAAGATTACCAGTCCAGGCTAAATCCTCTTTGTAATATATGCTTAGAAGAGCTCAATTAGGATTACCAGTCCAGGTTAAATCCTAATTGTAACATATGCTCGAGAGGGATTATATCAAGATTACCAGTCCAAGCTAAATCCCGTCAGCAACAATGCAGGACCTCATTCAGCAAGGAAATTTCGTTTATTCATTGAAATCCAATATTCAAACGGAATTTAACCCTTTTCAAGCAATCTCAAGCATGTAATCATTTCTTATGTTTTAACATTCAAATTAACTCACATAAATACAAAACACATTCCATACAACACAACATTCAATTTATCATATTTACTACTCAATTAAGTTACACGAACTTACCTCGACACTTGTTCGTGTATATAAATCTACTAATCTGAAATTTTCTCTTTTCCTGATCTAGATTCGAATTTGTGTTATCCGAATCTATATAAATGAATTTATTCATCAATTCATCACATTTCACATTCAAATGGACTAAATTTACATCCTAGGAAAATTTACAATTTTGCCCTCAACTTTTCCATAAATAACAATTTCATCCCTAGGCTCGGAAAATGAATTTTATGCAATTTACTCCCTATTCCAAGTCTAACCAAAATTTCACTGTAAAATTTACAGCACATACATTCTATAATATTTAGAATTTTTCTTCAATTTTCACAACTTTACATTTTAGTCCTAAAATCATGTTTTCATCAAAAATTACTTTGTAAAAGTTGTTTATCTATCAACAACCTTTCATTTTCTACCATAAATTTCAAATTTTCAGCATATTCATCCATGAAATAATTTTCATACTTTGATGACAAGAAAACTTACCCAATTAAGCCAGGAAAATTTCTTCTCTCACTCTTAGGGTTTTCATGTATTTTGGGGATGAAGATGACATAAAACAAGATGATATTTCTTTTATCATCTTTTAATTAATTACGTTAATTCAATTTCCAATTTAGTCATTACACTTTTTCTAAATTTCCATGGATGAGTCACCAAAAATATCTACATACTTTTCTTTAATGGTCTAATTACCATATAAGGACCTCAATTTTTGAATTCCATGGCTATTTAATCCTTCTAGCAACTAGAATTTAACTTTTTACATTTTATGCGATTTGGTCCTTCCCGTAATTAAACACATAATCGGTAAAATTTTCTTATCAAAATTTTCACATGACATTTCTACCATAATACGGACCATATAATAAAATTAAAATGAATTTTATTTTCGGCTCTAGTTTGTTGTCTAGAAACCACTATTCCGATTTCACTAGAATTGGGTTGTTACAATTTTGAAAGTTACCATTGATGAGTGTTGTATGTTTATGATGAATTAACATAGATTTGAAGCTTTAATATCGTTATATGATGATTTTATCAAGTAATTTCAATAGAAATTGATTTTAGGACCTAGTTGTGAAAAAGTTTAGAATTAGGGTTTGGTGTTGAAATTATTAATATCAGAGGTTGTATAGTAGTCTAAAATAATTAGATAAAGTGTTAATTGAGAAAATTAGCTCAATTGATGGGTTAATTGATCAGGGACTAAATTGTAAAAACTATAAAAGTTAGGGTAAATGTGTAATTTCAAAAATTAAAGGGCATAAATTGTTAAGTGAATTAGAATTGAATTTGATGCTGATGAATAGAAAATTTTGTATTATAGATCAAGAACCCGAAGATAAACGTGAAAAAGAGAAATTAACAGATTAGTCCCTGAATTTCTACAACTTCTACAAACTACCCCATGTAAGTTCATATGGTTAAACTTTCATGATTGTTTGTTAATTTAGGAATGGTATAATATAATTATTCATATTTTGTTGTTGAAATTAAGAGTATTATAAAAGTATGAAAATTTAGTTGAATGTTTAAAATGAGTAGAACGCAGCATTGAGTACAATCGTTCCGTGGCAAAGAATGAACTAACAGATAAGACCATGGTTGGACCATGACAGTGTTTAAATGTAAGACCATAGCTAGGCTATGGCATTCTAGTGAAAAGACCATAACTGGGTTATGGCACCTTGAACGAAAGACCATAGTTGGACCATGGTAGTGTATATATATGTGTAAGACCATAGTTCGGCTATGGCATCCTAAAGATAAGGCCATAACTAGGTTATGGCACTACGAGTGTAAGATCATGGCAAGGCCATGGTAATATATATGTAAGACCATAGTTGGACTATGGCATCAAGAAAATGATGTACTCAAATCTGTAAGATGTTCTCTAATTTGAAAAGTGTTGGTAAGTGCCAAATGAAGCTAATATGGAAGAATTTTAGTAGTTATTGATATTGAGCTCGATCAAGTGATTTCATTATTTGAAATTGTGAATGGTAGGAAATGTTAGTGAAAATGCTTATTTAATGAATTATTGTTATAGCATGTTCAATAAGATTTATATTTAAAGCCTATGAACTTACTAAGCTTCATTAAGCTTACTTGTGTTATTGAATGTTCTTTGTAAATTTTCAAGAAGTTCGAAGGATCAGCTCAACACATCGAGCCACACTATCCAGATTGCTCCTGTAGAATTTGTTATACATATTATTGTTTATACGGCATGTATAGGGTTTAATTAGAAAAGAGTTAAACTTGAAATATGGTTGTGAAAGATACATATATATTTGTATGCATATATATTTAGTAGAGTTTCTAGTATTAAATGAATGGAGTTATTATGGTAAGTTTATGCAAAAGAGTCTTATGATGACATATTAAAAGAGTCTTATGATGATATATTATGATTTAAACATGATTTTTTTTACTTGAATTGGTTGCTTGATTGGGATATATTGGTATGAGAGAGTGTTGTATAGGTTGATAGCATAAAGGGTGAGAAAAGTGATCTTTAAATGGCCTATTTTTTCCACACGAGTAGAGACACGGGCGTATGTCTCAACGGTGTGTGACACACGGCCATGCACATAGGCGTGTGGTTTGGCCGTGTGTACCCTGCACCTTGAAATTTCAAAACAGAATGCCCAGGTTTTTGCACACGGCCTAGCACACGAGTATGTGGTAGGCCGTGTGTCACAAGTCAGAGAGTTATACAGGTAACGACACAGATTGGGACACGACCGTGTGTCTCATTTCAAATACCCACAAGGCTTAAGACACGAGCGTGTCTCCTGGCCGTGTAAGCCACACGGACGTGTGTCCCCTACTCCTTAGAAAAATTTTGAGATTTTGAAAAAAAATTCTTGAGTGTTCGGTTTAGTCCCAATTCACTTCTAATGTGTATATCAGGCCTCGAAGACCCATATAAGGGACAATATGAGTGATATATGAATGATTCTTGATATGTATGTTAATGGTTGTGAAATGTTTGTATTTAATCCGTAAAGTTCAATAATACTTCGTAACCCTATTTAAGCGACGGATAAGGGTTAAGAGTATTACATTTATTGGTATCAGAGCTTAGGTTTAGCCGATTCTCGAAACAAATATAATGTGTAAAGTGTTTAGAAATACATTCCATATAAATCTGTAATAGTGTGATGTGTATGATCTGATCTAATTTTTGTTTTTCTTATAGATTGTAAAGATGTCTGATAGATCCGAACATGCTGAACATGATGAGGTTAATAGTAGAGTACAGACATCTGAACACGGCACAAGTAGTAATGTCTCAATTCCTCCAGCTCAAGAACAAGAACTTATAAACATGTTTTATGGGATTATGAATTAGTGGTTTAATAAATTTATGCAAGAAAGAAAACAGGCTCAGCAGCCTCCTCCTCCTACTGCACCATCTATAGCACCCCCAGTTGCACCTCCACCTCCTCTAGTAACTAAATCCAGTAAGTGTACTTTGGTAGAAAAACTAAAAAATTTTGAGGCTGAAGAATTTCGGGGCAGGTCAGATGATGACCCAGTCAAAGTTGAATATTGGCTTCAGAATACAGTGAGAATTTTTAAAAAAAATGGCTTGTTCTCCAAAGGATTACTTGAGGTGTGTTGTTTTCTTATTGAAAGAGAAAGTATATAATTGGTGGATGACTATTGTGGCTATGGCGCCAAAAGAGAAAATCACTTGGGCATTTTTCCAGAGTGAATTTTAAAAAAAAAATGTCTGTAAGAGGTATCTGGACAAAAAGAAGAGGAAATTTCTTGATTTACAACAAGGAAATCAAACAATAGATAAATACGAGAGAGAATTCGTATACCACAGTAGATATACCCAAGAAATTATATCAACAGAAGAAGAAATGTGTATTCGGTTTGAGGAAGGGTTAAATGATTAAATCAGAATGATGATTGGAGGCACAGAGATACGGGAATTTATTGTTTTGTCAAATCGTGCTCAAAAAATGGAAGAGGTGTACATTAGAAAAATGCAACGGGAGAAAAAGAATAAAGAATCCTATAAGAGAAGCTCTACCAAATCATTTTTAGCATTTCCGACTAAAAAGTCTAGAGATGATTTCAGTCGACCCACTTCAATGCTAAAATGATCATGTAACGCCCCCACGCCCGAGACCGTCACCGGAGTCGAGTATGAGGTGTTACTAAACTTAATTTAACATTTTAAGAACTTTAGATTATTTGTTTCTACATTCACAGCTTTTTAGCTACTTGCGTTACAGTCACAAGAAAAATCATATCTCGAGTTACAAAACTCGAAATCAATATCCGTAAATTTTCCCTGAATCTAGATTCATATTCCTATCTACTAATTTTTTTCTAGAATTTTTGGTTGGGCCAATTAGTACAGTTTATTAGTTAAAGTTACCCCTGTTTCAGGG
Source organism: Gossypium longicalyx (assembly GCA_025698465.1). Taxonomy (NCBI): domain Eukaryota; kingdom Viridiplantae; phylum Streptophyta; class Magnoliopsida; order Malvales; family Malvaceae; genus Gossypium; species Gossypium longicalyx. The sequence goes on along the minus strand of CM047005.1, from coordinate 25,854,591 downwards.
CTTGACTGGTCTGACCTCTGTTTACTACGAACCACTTTTCTCTCTGTATAAAATTCATATTAATATGAGATTTATTTCTCCTGAAACTAGACTCAATAAGGATTCTGAGGATATATAATAAGCCACCTAATTATATCTTTAAAATTTATGGTGAATTTATAAAGTTGGAACAGGGGATTCAGAAACTGCTCTGACCCTGTTTCACTAAAATTCAAATACCTTCTAACATATAATTTTTTTACCAGTTTAGTTTGTTTCATGTGAAACTAGACATAATAAGCTTCAATTTGATATTTAATCCATCACCAAATTCAATTTCTATGATTTTTAGTAAATTTTCAAACTCACATCAGTGTTGCTGTAATATTCTGTTTATGGCAAATTTCATCATTTTTATGAATTTTCATGAACTAGGTAACTTATTAACTTTCCATAACATCAAACATATTCTAAACTAACCATTTCCATAATTTATCATTATCAAGCACTTCCTCAACCATTTCATCACCATACCATAAGATCATTTACACAAAATAAGTATTTTGCTATACATGCCATACTTAAATTTACAAGCCATTTTACCGAAAAGTTCTTCCGGATAGTGTGACTGATCCTCCGACCAATCCCGACTCCTGAGCTGGCTTGTCCAAAACTACAATGAGTAAGAAAGAGGGAGTAAGCATAAATGCTTAGTAAGTTCATATGCAAATAATAAGTAACATAACAAAGCAATCATACCAAACAACATTAGCATGGTATCACCAAAACATAAATCTCATTTCTAATCATCTTTCATCATTTTACTACCTTATCGTTATTGTATCAATACTCAACCCAAGGGTTAAGTACATACCTGTCTGAAGTATCCATTTCACATCACTTACCAATATGTCTCTTTTCATCTCAAGTATTCCTCCATTTGAGTAGAACTTTACCCGTTGAACTCATCGGAATATAATTCGGATACGTAGGAAGTTTGCACATAAGTGCCACATATGTAGCCAAGCTACCATGTAACCCGCCCATAAGCGAACTCAGACTCAACTCAACGAGCTCGGGCGTTCGCATCCATAATGAACTCGGACTCAACTCAACGAACTCGGATGCCTAGTTACATCTCACGAACTCGGACTCAACTCAACGAGTTCGAACATTCGCATCCATAAGTGAACTCGGACTCAACTCAACGAGTTCGGATGCTCAACCATCCTAGTGACATGTCACTTGTATCCTAATCTATTCCTAAGGTTCAAACGGGATTTTCCTTGAACACATATCCTTGACGTCTTCCGTAAAATGCCGTAACCAATACTCGGTAACAATTTATATTTTATTCGAAAATAACCACAAAGCATTTATTTCATAATAAAAAAAAAAATCAGCATATCACATAATTGACATCAATGACTTAAAAATAACAATTATGCTACATTATTTACACATGAACTTACCTTGGTACCAAAATACAAAGGTTTTGCAATTTAATCCACAATCTTTTCTTTTCCTCGATTGGGGTCGTTTCCACGTCTTTCTTGATCTAAAATAACACATTTAGCTTATTTAATACTCACATTATCAAATTAATCCTTAATTCAAATTTTGGCAAAATTACAATTTTACCCCTAAACTTTTGCATATTTACATTTTTGCCCCTAGGCTCGGGATTAAACTTTATTCCTTATTCTTATGTTTTACAACATGCTGATCACTTTTCCCTTCTATGGCAACATCAAATTCTCACTCTAACATGTACTTGTGACTATTAGGTATTTTTACCGATTAAGCCCTTTTACTCGTTTTTGCTTAAAATTGAGTAGTACAAGTTGTCTAACATAATTTAAAACATCATATTCTATCATAAAACATCAAAATACACAAATTTCACCTATGGGTATTTTTCCAAATATAAACCCTAGGTTAAATTATTGCTAACATAAGCTTAATCGAGCTACCGGGATCTCAAAAACATAAAAATCATTAAAAACGGGGCTTGGAATCACTTACTATGAAGCTTGAAAGTTGAAGAAACCCTAGCTATGGAGACATGGAGCATTCGGCAGCAACTAATGGGGAATATGACTATTTTGTGTCATTTTTCCCATTTTATTTCATTAATTATCCAAATGACCAAAATGCCCTTAATGCCTTTCTTTGAAAATTTTCATGTACAAGCCCATTTTTGTCCAAAATTTTAGAAATTGGTCAAATTGCTATTTAAGACCTCCTAATTAATATTTCAAAGCAATTTCATACTAAAAACTTCTAGAATGCAAGTTTTGCAACTTATTCGATTTAGCCCCTAACTTCAAATTAAGCATTTTATGCATGGAATTTCTTCACAAAATTTTCACACAATCATGCAATCATATCATAAACCTCAAAATAATTATAAAATAATTATTTCTATCTCGGATTTTTGGTCACGAAACCACTATTCCGATTAGGCCCTAATTCGGGATATTACAGATCAAGTAAGAATAAGGTAACTCAACAGGATTTCAGGGTAACTATTAAACCTACAGCTAGTGTGGGCAGTGTACCGAATGCTCCCAAGCCTAGATGTAAATATTGTAAGAAAAATCACTTTGGTGAATGTAGAGGCAAGACAAAAGCTTGTTACAAGTGCGGGGCTACTGACCATTTTATTCGAGATTGTCCTCAACTGCTAAAAGAGGATGGAGAACAAAAAGAAAAGCAATTAGTCACTTCTTAAAAAGGTAAATGTTCGAGTCAAACCAATGCTACTGGGACTACTCGTTCGGGTATGAAAGATTCTACTGCCCGGCCAGAAGCTAGAGCACCTGCACATACTTATGCTATCTGAGCGAGAGAAGAAGTTGCAGCTCCAAATGTAATTACGGGTACATTATATCTTTTTGATGTTACTGTGTATGCATTGATTGATCCTGGGTCTACACATTCTTATGTTTGTACTGTATTAGCATCAGAAAAGAAATTGCCTGTTGAACCTACTCATTATGATGTTTAAGTCACTAATCCATTATGCTAAAGTGTAATAGTTAATTTAGTGTGTCGTGATTGTCCACTAAAAATAAAAGGCTGTGAAATCCCTACTGATTTGATGCTACTACCTTTTCAGGAATTTGATGTTATTTTGGGAATGGGTTGGTTGACAAAGCATGATGCTGTAGTAAATTGTAGAGAAAAATGGATTGATCTAAAATGTCAGAAGAAGAGATGATTACTGTTGAGGCTGCAAATCCGAAAGAAATTGTCAAAATTATTTCAGCTTTTTTGGCTCAAAGATTAATCTGGAAAGGTAATGAGGCATTTTTAGCCTACATTCTTGATATTCGAGGTTCTAAATCAAAGTTAGAACAGTTACCAGTTGTTAATGAATTTACCGATGTGTTTCCTGAGGAATTGTCGAGTTTCTTAAGATTGTGAATAGATTACAGACAGCTGAACAAGGTCACAATAAAAAATAAATATCCTTTGCCTCGTATTGATGATTTGTTTGATCAGTTGAAAGGTGTTGCAGTGTTTTCGAAGATAGACCTCAGATCTGGGTATTATCAGTTGAAAGTTAAAGAATGTGATGTGCCAAAGACTGCTTTCAGAACTTGGTATGGTTATTATGAGTTTTTGGTAATGCCTTTTAGTTTGACTAATACTCCTACTGCTTTCATGAATTTGATGAATTAGATTTTTCAGCCTTATTTGGATAGATTTGTGGTTGTGTTTATTGATGATATACTGATCTATTCCAAGACAGAATCCGAGCATGCACAACATTTGAGGATTGTATTACATATCTTGAGAGAAAAGCAGATGTATGCAAAGTTCAGTAAATGTGAATTCTGGCTTCAGAAGGTCAGCTTTTTGGGTCATATTATGTCAGCTGAAGGGATTCAAGTGGATCCGAGCGAAGTATCTACAGTGGTGAATTGGAAAGTTCCAAAGAATATAACAGAAGTGCAAAGTTTTTTGGGTTTAGTAGGGTATTACCGCCGTTTTGTCAAGAATTTTTCTACGATTGCTTTGCTGATGACTCGACTACTACAAAAAAAATGTTGAATTTGTTTGGTCTAATGAATGCCAGCAGAGTTTTGATCAGTTGAAGAACATATTAACAAAAGCTCAGGTTTTGACTCAACCAAAATCGAGTGTGCTGTATGTTGTATATAGTGATGCATCTCTGAATGATTTGGGTTGTGTATTAATGCAGTCTGGAAAAGTAGTGGCCTATACTTCTCGGCAATTAAAACTGCAGGAATAGAATTATCCTACACTTGATCTCGAGTTGGCTGCAATCATTTTTGCTTTGAAAATTTGGAGACACCACTTGTACGGTGAAAAGAGTTATGTGTATACAGATCACAAGAGTTTGAAGTATTTGATGACATAGAAGGAGCTGAATTTGAGATAGAGACGATGGCTAGAGCTACTAAAAGATTATGATCTGATTATTGACTATCACCTAGGAAAGGCTAATGTAGTTGCAAATGCACTTAGTCGAAAGTCGTCTTTGTTTGCACTTCAGGCGATGAACACTCATTTGTCTCTTAATGAAGATGGTTCTGTAATGGCACAATTGAGAGCGAAACCTTTGTTCCTTCAACAGATTTGGGATTTACAAGATGATGATCCAAAATTGGTGTTGAAAATACAGATAGTTCAGGATAATTTGAATTCAAAGTATACCATTGATGATAGCAATATGTTACATTATCGCAATAGAATTTGTATTCCGATTAATTTAGACTTGAAAAATTATATTCTTTCTGAAGCTCACAGTAGCATGTATTCCATTCATCCGGGTAGTACAAAAATGTATTGTGATTTGAAAAAGATGTATTGGTGGTCGGGTATGAAACAGGAAATCTGTGAATTTGTGGCAAAGTGTCTGATTTGCCAGCAAGTCAAAGCAGAACATCAAGTACCAACGGGTTTATTGCAACCTGTCATGATTCCTGAGTGGAAATAGGAGCATACCACTATGGATTTTATATTTGGACTGCCTGTGACCCCGAGAAAGAAAGATTCAATCTGGGTTATTATTGATAGATTGACTAAGACGGCACATTTTATTCCAATCAGAACAAACTTTTCACTTGAGAAGTTAGCAGAATTATATGTGTCAGAGATCATAAGGTTACACGAGGTTCCAACATCCATTATTTCGGATCGAGATCCAAGGTTTACATCGAGATTTTAGAGTAAATTACAAAAAGCTCTGGGTACTAGGCTAAATTTCAGCATAGCATTTCATCCTCAGACTAACGGGCAATCAAAACGAGTAATTCAAATTTTAGAAGACATGTTGAGATATTGTATACTTGAGTTTGGAAATAATTGGGAAAAGTATTTACCCTTCGCTGAATTTTCCTATAATAATAGTTATCAGTCCAGGATAAAAATGGCACCATTTGAAGCTTTTTATGGAAGAAAATGTAAGACTCCATTGTATTGGTCTAAACCGAGTGAATCCAAGTTAGTGGGAGTCAATTTGATCCAGAAAACCGAAGAAAAAGTTTGAATCATCTGGGACAGTTTGAAAACTACTTCAGATTGTCAAAAATCATATGCAGATTTGAAAAGAAGAGATACAGAATTTTCAGTTGGCGATCGAGTGTTCTTAAAAGTGTCACCGTGGAAGAAAGTATTACGTTTGGTAGAAAAAGGAAACTGAATCCAAGATTTATTGGACTTTATCAAATTGTAGAAAGAATTGGCCCTGTGGCGTATCGGTTAGCTTTGCCTCCAGAACTTGAGAAGATTCATAACATGTTTCGTGTGTCTATGCTAAGACGGTATAGATCAGATCCTTCACACGTGATTTCTTATAGTGAAATTGAGGTACAACCGGATATGACTTATTTAGAAGAACCAGTGAAGATTTTGACTTGAGAGGTTAAAGAATTACGGAATCAACGAGTATCGTTAGTTAAAGTGTTGTGGCATCATCATGGTTTGGAGGAGGCAACCTGGGAAACTGAGGAATTAATGAGATCACAGTATCCGGACTTATTCTTAGGAAACAAATTTCGAGGATGAAATTTCCTAAAGGGGGGAGAGCTATAACAACCCAATTTTTAGTGGTGTCAAAAATAGTGATTCGAGATCACTAAATCTGACAAGTTTGAAAATTTAATAAATTAATATTTATGAATCAAGTGTGATTTTACAAATATTCTTAAACTAGTGAATTTTGTGATTTAAAAGAATTTATTAGGTAAATTGGGTTAAAAATAAAGTATCGAAACCTCGATTTTATAAACCAAACTATAAATATTTTTATAAATATTTACATAGTGTCATTGAGTTAGTATTAAAGTTTCGTTGGAAAGTTCTAACGTTTTGATAATTAATTAATTAAAAACGACTAAATTGAAAAAGGTGCAAAAATTGCTAAAATGATTAAATAGCTCAGGTGTTAAATGAGAAAGCACTTAAAAGGCAAATTAGTCCAAAAAAGATGGCTTGGACGGCATGGGCAGAGAAAAATCACAAAAATTAGTGTGAACTAAGGGTAAAATAGTAATTTGGTTAAAATTAAAAATAAAACAAGTGACTAAATTAAATTATAGACATTTCTTCTTCAAATTTTCAATCCAAAAATGCCATTGAAGGTCCTCTAAGCTGGTTTTTCATATTTTTTGCATCATGTGAGTTCAATTCTTGCTCTTTTCTTGATATTTTTGTGTTTTTAAGACTTTTACAATTAGGTCCAACTATTTAATTCATTAGTTTATGATTTCATGGGTGATTTTGAAAGTTACCATTGATGAGTGTTGTATGTTTATGATGAATTAACATGGATTTGAAGCTTTAATATCGTTATATGATGATTTTATCAAGTAATTTTAATAGAAATTGATTTTAGGACCTAGTTGTGAAAAAAGTTTAGAATTAGGTTTTGGTGTTGAAATTCTGAATATCAAAAGTTGTATAGTAGCCTAAAATAATTAGATAAAGTGATAATTAATAAAAATTTGCTCAATTGATGGGTTAATTGATCAGGGACTAAATTATAAAAATTGTAAAAGTTGGGGTAAATGTATAATTTCACAAATTAAAGGGCATAAGTTGTTAAGTGAATTGGAATTGAATTTGATGCTAATGAATGGAAAATTTCATATTATAGATAAAGAACCCGAAGATAAACGTGGAAAAGAGAAATTAACAGATTAGTTCCTGAATTTCTACAACTTCTACAAACTACCCCAAGTAAGTTCATATGGTTAAACTTTCATGATTGTTTGTTAATTTAGGAATGGTATAATATATCCATTCATATTTTGTTGTTGAAATTAAGATTATTGTAAAAGTATGAAATTTTACTTGAATGTTTAAAATGAGTAGAATGCAGCATTGAGTATGATCGTTTCATGGCAAAGAATGAATTGACGGATAAGACAATGGTTAAACCATGACAATGTTTAAATGTAAGACTATAGCTGGGCTATGTCATTCTAGTGAAAAGACCATAACTAGGTTATGGCACCTTGAACGTAAGACCATAGTTGGACCATGGTAGTATATATATATACATATATATGTGTAAGACCATAGCTGGGTTACGGCATCCTGAAGATAAGACCATAACTGGGTTATGGCACTACGAGTGTAAGATCATGACAAGGCCATGGCCATATATGTGTAAGACTATAGTTGGACTATGGCATCAAGAAAACGATGTACTCAAATCTGTAAGACATTCGCTAATTTGACAAGTGTTGGTAAGTGCCAAATGAAGTTAATATGGAAGAATTTTAGTAGTTATTGATATTGAGCTCAATCAAGTGAACTCATTATTTGAAATTGTGAATGGTAGGAAATGTTAGTGAAAATGCTTATTTAATGAATTATTGCTATAGCATGAGATTTATATTTAAAGACTAAGAACTTACTAAGCTTCAACTTACTAAGCTTCATTAAGCTTACTTGTGTTATTGAATGTTCTTTGCAGATTTTCAAGAAGTTCAAAGGATCGGATCAACACATCGAGTCACACTATCTAGATTGCTCCAGTAAAATTTGTTATACATATTATGGTCTTTATGCCATGTATAGGATTTAATTAGAAAAAAGTTAAACTTGAAATATGGTTGTCAATGATACATATATATATTTGTATGCATATATATTTAGTAGAGTTTCTAGTAATCAATGAATGGAGTTATTATTGTAAGTTTATGCAAAAGAGTCTTGTGATGACATATTATGATTTAAACATGATTTTTTACTTAAATTGGTTGCTTGATTGGGATATATTGGTACGAGAGAGTGTTGTATGCAGGTTGATAGCATAAAGGGTGAGAAATTTAGTCTTAAAATGGCCTATTTTGTACACACGGGCAAAGACATGGGCGTGTGTATCAGCGGTGTGTGACACACGGCCATGCACATAGGCATGCGATTTGGCCGTGTGTCTCATGCACCTTGAAATTTCGAAACAGAATGCTCAGGCTTTTGCACAAGGCCTGGCACTCGGGCATGTGGTTGGCTTGTAACACCTCTAACCCGTATCTATCGCCAGACTAGGGTTAAGAGGCATTACCAGACATATCAGAATATTTCACAATCATTTCACAATCAAAAGTCATACATCGTCATATCATAGTCAAATATCAATATGAAGTCCCTTTCTTAGGTCAATGAGACCTTAAACATACTTTGAAGAAGGTTCGGGACTAAACTGATCTCGTATAAAAGTTTCCAGACACATATAAAACTTTCAGGGAATCACAGGTCACACACCCGTGTGAATAGGTTGTGTGTCTGACACGGCCACCAGACACGCCCATGGCGTAGGCCGTGTGAAAATAGGGCATACAAACTAACTTATACCACACGGCCAGAGACATGCCCGTGTGTCTTGGCCTTGGTCAAAACTGACTTAGGTCACACGACCGACCACACGCCCGTGTGTCTAGCCCATATAACCTTCGAAATGGCCACAAACGCCCATGTGCCAAGGCTGTGTGCCTCAAATAGCCACCAGACACGCCGTGTGTCTAGGCCATGCTCGAGACTGACTTTAAATTGTAGGACTACCCCAGGGGACACATGGCTGTGTAACATGATTGTGTGTCACACACAACTAAGACACACGCCCGTGTCTCTGCCCATGTGGACAAAAATAGGCTACTTGAAAAGCCATTTTGCCACCCTATATACATAAGCTTTTAAGACCACATTTCATAACCCAATATGCAACCAAAACATTTCCAAAACAAGCATCACTTATACTTCAATATCATTAATCATTACCATACATAATTCCAACTCAAACATACTAATTCCATGTAACTAATAATTCCAACTCAAACATACTAATTCCATGTAACTAATTCATACCTTGAACACATGATTCATATCACATTTATAACTATTTCAACCACAAAACTAACATACCAAAAAGACCATTTCACTAGGCCATATAGATACACCAAATTTACCATTTTTGCATCACATATCATATACCAAAATCAAATCATAAGTTCAACCATAATCAAGCCATATCTCATGGCATGATATACCTATCTCAAAACATACCATATTAATCCTAGCCTACACATGCCATACGATGATATATACATTTTCAAAAGGTACCAAAATAATATTTGATAGTGTGGTGATGGTCCTCAATGATCCCCGAGCTTTCAGTAGCTTCGATATCTAAAACACAATGCAAACACACACAAAGTAAGCTTTCAAAAGCTTAGTAAGCCATATACAAATAAACTTATCATTTTAAGCATATAAGCATCATAAAATACATATACTCCATAACCAAATACTATCACAAACCACATAGTTCATATACATTTCACATATTCCCATTTCATTTGCACATATAGCATATTTTCTCATACTTATATCACATATCATCACTTGCACATATATACTTCTCATTAACAAATGTTGAACACATCTCCACGTACCTGAATCGGTTATTCATTCATTCAATCATGTATTTCTCAGAATGCCCATTGAACCGTATGGAATTAAATAGGATAGGCGAATAACTTAGAAAGCTCGTACAATGCCAACGTCCTAGACGTGGTCTTACATGTAATCAAATATCGATGCCATTGTCCCAAACAAGGTCTTACGCAAAATCAAATACGATGCCGATGTCCTAGACATGGTCTTACACATAAATCTCAAATCGATGCCAATGTCCCAGATGTGGTCTTACACGAAATCACATATCGAAAATCCTATGTCATGACATATGTATCCTAACTATTCCTATGGTTTGTACGGGGCTTTCGAACGTCTTTACGTTATCAAAACTTTCTCAATTTCACATATCCAGCTTCTATAATCGTTCATCACAATTCAATATCATATAAGCATGAAAAATTAGTTCAAACACATTTATTTCTATATAGACTTACCTTGTACGGAAATGAATGAAAACGAACGGCTATTCAACGACTTTCAACTTTCCCCGATCTAATTCTGTTTTCTTTGGTTCTTGATCTATATAAATTCAAATTTAACTCTTTTATTCAACAAATCCTTCAATTCAATCCATATACACATATATAGGGAATTTTACAAATTAGCCCTCATATTTTTACATTTTAACACTTTAGTCCCTATTTCATTAAATCACAAAATATGCATAATTTCCTTTCGCACATGCCTAGCCAAATTTTCCTTTAGTCCATACAAGCCAAAATATTTCATTTATTTCACATTTTAACCCCTCAATTTCTCATTTTCACAATTTAGTCCAAAATACTCAAATTCATCAAAAAACTCAATACAAAACATAGTAATCTAACACATATTTTTCATTTTCTATCATCAAACTTCATAAAACTCACATTACCAACAATGGCACATCTTAAAATCATAATCAAATTCAGAAATTAAGGCATGGGCTTGATAAAACACAAAGCAACGATCACAAAAAATGTAGAAATTATCGAAAACGGATCAAAACAAATACCTAAATCATCAATTTCCTTAGCCAAACCCTAGGACTCTTTTTCTTTTCTTTTTCCTTGTATTTTCGGTAAAGAATGAATGATAATGGATGAATTTTGCTTTTGTTTTAATTTAATTAACATTAATGCACATTTTACCATTTTACCCATTTAATAAACCATTTAAAAACCATCATTTTAATGCTCATTTATGTCCATTACCACTATCAATGGACTAATTACAACATAAGGACCTCTCCTTTAATAAGACATAGTACTTAAGTACTTTTAACAAATTGCTAGCCACTTTTACATTATACGCGATTAGGTCCATTTTCTAAATTAAGCACACAAACGATCAAATTTTCACACGAAACTTTCACAAATATCAATTCACATATTATAAGCATAGAAAATAATATTAAAATATTTTTATGACTCAAATTTGTGGTCTCAAAACCACTATTCCGACTAGGGTCTAAACTGGGATGTTACAACTCTCCCCCCTTAGGGATTTTCGTCTCCGAAAATCTCACCGTGAACAGATTTGGATATTGTTGTCTCATAGCATCTTCGGGCTCCCACGTAGCCTCTTGAACACCGTGTCAATGCCACATTACTTTTTACTAATGAAATTCTCTTATTTCTCAATTCTTTAACCTCGCGAGCCAAGATATGGATTGGTTCTTCTTCATAGGTCATATCGGACTGAATTTCTATCTCAGATGGGGAAATCACATGCGAAGGATCAGATTTATATCGTCGAAGAATCGATACGTGAAACACATTATGAATCTTTTCTAACTCAGGTGGCAATAGCAATCTATACACAATTGGCCCGACACGCTCTATGATTTCATACAGCCCGATGAACCTCGGACTCAATTTGCCTTTATGGCCGAACCGAAGTACTTTCTTCCACGGAGACACTTTCAGAAATACTTTGTGGCAGATCTCAAATTCAATATCTTTTCATTTCAAATTTGCATATGATTTTTGACGATCGGAAGCTGCTTTCAAACTTTCTCGGATTGTTTTTACTTTCTGTTCAACTCTTTAATCAAGTCAATCTCGTATATCTTATTTTCACTAAGCTCTGACCAATACAATGGTGTACGGTATTTTCTACCATATAAGGCTTCGTACGGTGCCATTTTAATGCTCGATTGAAAGCTATTATTATAAGCAAATTCAATCAATGGCAAATACTATTCCCACGTATTTTCAAACTTAAGAATGCAACATCTCAACATATCCTCAAGAATCTGAATAATCCGCTCAGATTGACCATCCGTCTATGGGTGAAAAGTAGTACTGAAGTGTAATTTCGTACCTAAAGCCTCTTGTAGTTTCTTCCAAAACCACGAAGTGAATCTTGGATCTCTATCTGACACAATAGACAATGGCACCCCGAGCAATCTCACAATATCAGAAATGTATAACTCAGCTAATTTATCAAGCGAGTAATCAGATCGTACCGGAATAAAATGAGCTGATTTCGTCAATCGATCAACTACAACCCAAATCACATCTTTCTTTTTCGGAGATAGGGGTAAACCCGAAACAAAATCCATCATTATTCTATCTCATTTCCACTCTGGAATCATAATCGATTGTAATAAACCAGATGGCACCTGATGTTCAGCTTTAACTTGCTGATAGATCAAACATTTTGAAACAAAGTCAGAGATATCTCTTTTCATTCCAGGCCATCAGTATAGCTGTCTCAAGTCATTATACATTTTCATACTACCCGGATGTACAGATAAATGACTATTGTGAGCTTCATTCAAAATCATCTAAATCAACTCTGAATTTCTCAAAACACAAATTCGACCTCAGAATCTTAAACAATCATTATTATCAATTCGATATTTAGAATCAGAATCTATATCACACTGAGCTCGTTTTGCTATTATCTCATTATCAACTTTCTGAGCATCATTAATCTGTTGAAAAAACAACTGTATCGCTTTCAATTTAGCTAAAATCGAACTATCAGTGGACAAAACTAAATGAGCATTCATCGCACGCAATGCAAACAATGATTTCTGGCTCAAAGCATCAGCAACAACATTTGCTTTTCCCGGATGATAATCGATAACAAGCTCATAATCTTTTAACACTTCTAGCCATCTTCTCTATCGCAGGTTCAAATATTTTTGAGTTATTAGATAATTCAAACTTTTATGATCAGACTAAAAATGAAATTTTTCACTAAATAGATAGTGGCGCCAAATCTTCAAAGCAAACACAATAGCCGCTAATTCCAAATCGTGTGTCGGATAATTCTTTTCGTGCGACTTTAACTGTCTCGAGGCATAAGCTATGACTTTGCCTTCTTGTATCAAAACGCAACCTAGACCATTCAACGATGCATCACTATATATTATAAATTCTTTACCCAATTCTGGTTGTACTAACACCGGAGCTTCTGTGAATAGGGCTTTCAACTGATCAAAGCTTTTCTGACACTTTTCGGACCATTCAAATTTCACATCTTTCTGAAGCAATTTCATCAACGGAGTAGCTATCATAGAAAAGCCTTTCACAAATCGTCTATAATAACTGGCAAGTCCCAGTTCAGAAATATTTCTTGGAGGCTTTAAATTTAAGATAGCTGAAATTTTGCTCGGATCAACTCGGATACCTAATGCTGACACAATATGTCACAGAAAACTGACTTTTCAAAACCAGAATTCACATTTAATGAACTTCGCAAATAACTGCTTATTATGGAAAGTCTGTAACACTATTCTCAAATGCTCAGCATGTTCGGTTTCATTACGAGAATATATCAAAATGTCATCAATGAATACGACAACAAATCAATCTAAATACGGTCTAAAAATTTTGTTCATCAAATCCATAAAAACAGCAGGTGCATTCGTTAATCCGAAAGGCATAACTAAAAACTCATAGTGTTTGTAACTCGTTTTGAATGCAGTTTTTGGAATGTCTGAATCTTTTACTCTCAACTGATAATAACCCGAACTCAGACCTATCTTTGAAAACACAGTAGCTCATTTCAACTGATCAAACAAATTGTCAATTCTAGGCAAAGGATATTTATTCTTAATAGTCACTTTGTTCAACTGACAATAATCAATGCACATTCTCATCGTACCATCTTTCTTTTTCACAAACAGAACAGGAGCACTCCAAGGTGAGAAACTCGGTCTTGCGAATCCTCTATTAGTCAACTCTTGTAACTGAGACTTTATTTCTTTTAACTCGGTCAGAACCATTCTATACGGAGCTATCGAAATCAGAGTAGTCCCTGGCACTAATTCAATGCCAAACTCAACTTCTCGAATTAGAGGTAATCCCGGAAGTTCTTCAGGAAACACATCAAGGAATTCACAGACAACAGGTACTGATTCAATTTTCTTTTCTGTCACTTTCAAATCAATCACATAAGAAAAGTAGGATTCACAACCATTTCTCATATATTTCTAAGCTAACATCAAAGAAATTAGTGCCGGTAAACCATTGAGATCATTAGACTCAATCTAAATAATCTCATCATTCTGACATCGCAAATCAATAGTCTTCCGTTTGCAGTTTACAATCATGCAAAGTTAACCAATCCTTACCCAGAATTATATCAAATTCGTCAAATGGTAATAACATCAAATCAGCCAAAAAACATGAATCTTGAATCATCAACGGACAATTTTACACACTTTGTCAACTCAAACACACCGACCTAAGGGGTTCGATACTCTAATTACAAATTCAGTAGACTCTACAAGCAAAGTCTTACTGCTCACTAAGTTCATGCATATATAAGAATGCGTTGATCCCGGATCTATTAATGCAATCACAGAAGTATCATAAAGATTAAAAGTACCAGTAATAACGTCAAGAGACGAAGATTCTTCGCGTGCACGAATAGCATTGGCTCTGACAAGTGCGCGAGCCTTAGATCTAACAGTCATATCTTTAGTTCCCCTCTGGCTGCCACTCATATTATTCGTATTTCTAGGTGATCTACCTCAAGCTGTATCGCTATTCGACCTCATATTTTGAATAATCTCCTGCTCTACAGACTCAGGACATTAACGGATAAAGTGATCTAAAGATCCACATCTAAAGCAAGCTCGATCATTCAATCTACAACTTCCTGAATGTCTTTTACTATAATGTCTAGACTTGAGTCAATCGGATCGGACATTTCCAACACTTGCAACAGAAGTAGTTGGAGCTCTGAAACTCGAATGCGATCTAGTACGATCTCTACTCGAATGTCCCACATTAGCCTTTGAACGGTTAAAATCATCTCGGAATTTCTTTGATGCAGAATGAAATGACTTGCTCGATGATCTTCTTTGCACTTCTCTAGCTTCTGAATCAGCTTTTCTTTTCTCTTTCCCGAGTTCTTTAGCTTTACAGGCTCGTTCAACAAGCACAACAAACTCTTTTATTTCTAAAATTCCGACTAAGAAACGGATATCTTCATTTAAGCCATCTTCAAACCTTTTACACATTATTGCTTCGGTCGAGACACATTCCCATACATTCAGGCTCAATCTCACAAATTCTCGCTCGTATTCTGTAACAGACATATGGCCCTGTTTTATCTTAAGAAACACTTTGCGTTTCTGGCCGATGAATCTCTGACTGATGTATTTCTTTCGAAATTCAGCTTGAAAGAAATCCCAGGTGACTCGTTCTCTTGGAAACACAAATATCAACGTCTTCCACCAATGATACACCGTATCTCTCAAAAGTGAAACGGCACATTTAAGACTTTCTTCCGGAGTACATGACAATTCATCGAACACTCATATCGTATTACCTAGCCAAAATTCAGCTCTCTCAGCATCATCATTAGTAGTAGCACGGAACTCTTCAGCCCCATATTTTCTAATTTTATCAACAGGTGGCTTACTCAATTGAATCGAATTAGCTTGTGGCATGACAGGAACTTGCAGAGGATTTAGCGGGGGTGAAGGTTGTGGACCAGCCAGATTAGTTCTCATATACTGAGTGAACCAATCATTCATCATTTAGTAAAAGGCTTGCTTAGCCTCACCCTCGTGGCTACTAGTAGCAGGTCTAGAATCAGATGGCGCTGTCCCTTGAGCGGGAGCAGGCGCATTACTTTCAACATCGTCAGCTACGGCTCGTTCGGGAACCATTTACTATATGAAAACACATTTTAATTGTCAGGAATCATCATACTATCACAGTTCATATATATGGCATGTATAGCTAGACTCACATACGCTACGTTAGTCCTAGAATCGACTAAACTGTAGCTTTGATACCAACCAAATGTAACACCCCTAACCCGTATCCGTCGCCGGACTAGGGTTAAGAGGCACTACCAGAGATATTGGAATATTTCGCAATCATTTCACACTAAAAAGTCATACATCATCATATCATAGTCAAATATCAACATAAAGTCCCTTTCTTAGGTCAACAAGACCTTAAACATACTTTGGAGAAGGTTTGGGACTAAACCGATCTCGTATAAAAGTTTCCAGACACTTATAAAAATTTCATGGAATCACAGGTCACACACCTGTGTGAACAGGCCGTGTGTCTCACACAGCCACTAGACACGCCCGTGGCGTAGGCCGTGTAAAAACAGGGCATACAAACTAACTTATACCACACGGCCAGAGACATGCCCGTGTGTCTTGGCCGTGGTCGAAACTGACTTGAGTTAGACGGCCGACCACTAGAACGATGAAAATGTGCAAGTGTACACAATCGTAACAAGTAATAAAGTGACAAGTAAACATTGAGTTATCGTACCCGCAGGGACTATAAAAAGAATTATTTATGAAATTAATTGTAAACCACTTTGGTGAGGTAAAAATAATTTGGTTTTAAAAGATGGTTAAAAACTATTTAAAAAACTAAGTAAATTATTAAAATAAATTAGTCCTAATGCATGATTTCAAATAAGATTTAATCAAGATAACATACTTGTGTTTGATTAATTACAATTCTTTAATTTAGAATTATTAAACTGATGTTTATATTGCTACGAATAAATTCACAGCAACTTGGAAATTTGCTAACTACTGCTCATACATACTTATTAAATTAATCAACCTCTTGAACATTTTTCAATGTCAATCCAAGCAGTTAATCAATCTTCACAAGCATATAAAAGATTAAGTGAGGTAACAGGGTATTTCTACCTTGAAACAGTTTAATCACAAAAATCTTGCAAGTTATGCAAGGCATATGTATCGCCGAATACAATGCTAATTTAAACTTCAGCTACCTTAGAAGAATAAACATGCACTGATTAAGCATTGTGTCTATTAAGTATAATTTCAATACGATTTAATAATTAATTCATTAGTTATTTGACAATTATATTGCAAGAATAACTTAGGCATGATTTTACTTAACCAAGCAATTTACCGAGGCCTATAACAGCATAAACATCATTTTAACAATTCAAGTAGGCAGAATATAATCAACCCAACACAAACTTAATTTAAGCTAAATTGATTAAAATAACCATTTCAATAGCATAAATATTCATAAACATGTTCGTCAAAACAACAACAAAAATTAAAGAGATAGGGAACAAGAAGCAAATCCTATGTTTCTCTGTGGCTTAACTAGTTGCTCCGTTCTTCATTCTTCGTTGCCCTCGGCTATCAAGGTGGCTTATGAACACCTAATTGCTTCTCCAAAAATGGCTGATGAGAGCCTCTTTCCCAAGACAAGAAATCGACACTTGAACAAAAAGGGAAATGGGATGAAAGAAAATGGAGAGAAAAATTAGAGAGGAGAAGGGAGAATGAGAGAATGTTGTGGGATTGAGGGATGGTTTGAATGATCAGCAAGGGGGTGGCTTTTATAGCTGATTGTGGCTGCTAAAAATAGCAAATTCCAACAGCCAAAGAGCCTCCATGGCCGGCCATCTACTTGGCAAAAGTTGAGACTTTCAATTTTGCTAAAAATAGCCTGGGGAAAATCTACAAAGCCACAATTAAAGGTGGGGTTTGAATGCAATTTGGAAGTATTTCAAGGGCCTTTTTGCAAGCATATTTAATCAGCTAAAATGCTGATTTGGGTCAGCATATGGACAGTTCTGGGCTGCCTAATTGTGGCTGGTTTGGTTCACTCAATTTGGTTCGACCAGTGCGGTTCAACTGGACCCTTTCACCATAATTAATTAAAAATAATTTATTTAACCCAAATTCAATATGGAATAAATTAAAATTAATTAAATTATGAATTAATACATATTTCTGGACCGTCTTAGGCTGGAAAATAATGTGCCTCGCTACTTCAAATTGCTTCTCGATTTTGTGCTTTCAGTAGTGTTAGCCGAGCCAATTTTCACCCTTTGCGCGAATTTGTCGAAAATAGTCAAAATTAATCAAAATTAAGTATAAAATTACCTAAAATTCACCATGTTCATATTTTTAACACAATTTAATTATTTTATAATATTTAATTATTTTTCTACAAGAATTTAACCGGATTTGCACGAATTTAAGTAAAAAAGGGTATGAAAAAGTATATAAATTTTTGTGTTTCCAACCACACGCCCGTGTGTCTAGCCCGTGTACCCTTCGAAATGGCCACACACGCCCATGTGCCAAGGCTGTGTGAGACACGCCCGTGTGTCTAGGCCATGCTCGAGACTGACTTTAAATTATAGGACTACCCTAAGGGACAGATAGCCGTGTAACATGACCATGTGTCACACAAGGCTGAGACACACTCGTGTCTCTACCCGTGTGGACAAAAAATAGGCTACTTGAAAAGCCATTTTGCCACCTTATATACATAAGCTTTTAAGACCACATTTCATAACCCAATATGCAACCAAAACATTTCCAAAATAAGCATCACTCATACTTCAAAATCAGTAATCATTTCCATACATAATTCCAACTCAAACATACTAATTCCATGTAACTAATTCATACCTTGAACACATGTTCATATCACATTTATAACCATTTCAACCACAAAACTAACGTACCAAAAAGACCATTTCACTAGGCTATATATATACACCAAATTTACCATTTTTTCATCACATTTCATATACCAAAATCAAACCATAAGTTCAACCATAATCAAGCTATATCTCATGGCATGATATACCTATCTCAAAACATACCACATTAATCCTAGGCTATACATGCCATACGATGATATATACATTTTCAAAAGGTACCAAAATAATATTTGATAGTGTGGTGATAATCCTCGACGATCCCCGAGCTTTCAGTAGCTTCAATATCTAAAACATAATGCAAATACACACAAAGTAAGCTTTCAAAACCTTAATAAGCCATATACAAATAAACTTATCATTTTAAGCATATAAGCATCATAAAATACATATACTCCATAACCAAATACTATCACAAACCACATAGTTCATATACATTTAACATATTCCCATTTCATTTGCACATATAGCATATTTTCTCAGACTTATATCACATACCATCACTTGCACATATACTTACTTCTCATTAACAAATGTTAAACACATCTCCACGTACCTGAATCGTTTATTCATTCATTCAATCATGTATTTCTCAGAATGCCCGTTGAACCGTATAGAACTAAATAGGATACGTGGATCTCAGAAAGCTCGTACAATGCCAACGTCCTAAACGTGGTCTTACATGTAATCAAATATCGATGCCACTGTCCCAAACAGGGTCTTACACGAAATCAAATACGATGCCGATGTCTCAGACATGGTCTTACACGTAAATCTCAAATTGATGCCAACGTCCCAGATGTTGTCTTACACAAAATCACATATCAAAAATCCTATGTCATGACATATGTATCCTAACTATTCCTATGGTTCATACGGGGCTTTCGGACGTCGTTACGTTATCGAAACTTTCTCAATTTCACATATTCAGCTTCTATAATCATTCATCACAATTCAATATCATATAAGCAAGAAAAATTAGTTCAAACACATTTATTTGTATATAGACTTACCTCGTACGGAAATGAACGGAAACGAACAGCTATTCAATGACTTTTAACTTTCCCCGATCTAATTCCGTTTTCTTTGGTTCTTGATCTATATAAATTCAAATTTAACTCTTTTATTCAACAAATCATTCAATTCAATTCATATACACATATTTAGGGCATTTTACAAATTAGCTCTCACATTTTCACATTTTAACTCTTTAGTCCCTATTTCATAAAATCACAAAATATGCATAATTTCTTTTCACACATGCCTAGCCGAATTTTCCTTTAGCTCATATAAGCCCACATATTTCATTTATTTCACATTTTAACCCCTCAATTTCTCATTTTCACAATTTAGTCCAAAATACTCAAATTCATAAAAAATTCCAATACAAAACAAAGTAATCTAACACATATCTTTCATTTTCTATCATCAAACTTCATAAAACTCACATTATCAACAATGGCACATCTTAAAATCATAATCAAATTCAGAAATTGAGGCATGGGCTTGATAAAACACAAAACAACAATCACAAAAACGTAGAAATTATCGAAAACGGATCAAAACACATACCTAAATCATCAATTTCCTTAGCCAAACCCTAGGACTCTTTTCTTTTATTTTTCCTTGTATTTTCGAAAAATAGTGAATGATAATGGATGAATTTTGCTTTTGTTTTAATTTAATTAACATTAATGCACATTTTACCATTTTACCCCTCTAATAAACCATTTAAAAACTATCATTTTAATGCCCATTTGTGTCCATTCCCACTATTAATGGACTAATTACAACATAAGGACCTCTCCTTTAATAAGACATAGCACTTAAGTACTTTTAACAAATAGCTAGCCACTTTTACATTATACGCAATTAAGTCCTTTTTCTAAATTAAGTACACAAACGATCAAATTTTCACACGAAACTTTCACAGATATCAATTCACATATTATAAGCACAGAAAATAATATTAAAATATTTTTTTAACTTGAGTTTATTGTCCCGAAACTACTATTCCGACTAGGGTCTAAACTGGGATGTTACATGGCGTGTGTCACAAGTCAGAGAGTTATACGGGTAAGGACACGGGTTGGGACACAGCTATGTGTCTCATTTCGAATACCCACACGGCCTAAGACACGAGTGTGTCTCCTAGCCATGTGAGCCACACGGTCTGGCCACACAAACTTGTGTCCCCTGCTCCTAAGAAAAATTTTGAGATTTTGAAAAAAAAATTGAGTGTTCGGTTTAGTCCCGATTCACTTCTAATGTGTATATCGGGCCTCGAAGGCCCATATAAGGGACAATATGAGTGATATATGAATGATTCTTGATATGTATGTTAATGGTCATGAAATGTTTGTATTTAATTCGTAAAGTCTGGTAATGCTTCATAACCCTGTTTTGGCAACAGATAAGGGTTAGGAGTGTTACATGAGATATCACAACCAAGTTCAACGTTTGGAAAAAAAATTAAAACTCTTATTTTTCCTTAAAGTTATTTTTCACTATGTTTTTGAAACCCATTTTTCCAACATTAAATCCTTTCGACTCAACTAGTTCACTTATGAACCCATTTATTTTGACTTATTTAAGGTCATTAAAGGTACTTCAAACCATTTTAAGTTTGATTGCAAACAGAGGGTCATTCAAGACCCTTCAAAGTAAAACAACGTAGACAGGCACATGGAAGTAGAGGTATCAGTACATATGTGCATTTACTATTGACTTTTGCATTTTTCCAATCCATGTACTGATACATAGCCTTCAAGTATCGAAACCTAGGTGCAAAGAGACCAAAAACTTGCCAAAAGCACCTCAAATCACGTCCAAACACATACCAATCAATTCCCAAGTTTGTTCAATATTCTTTAGCCTCAAAATATATTAAATTATTACCCAAACATCATATAACACTTGTATGTACCAACAAAAGCTGGAACATCTCAAAATCCAAAATGATATCAAACATGCATGACATAGTTTTGGAACCACAAAGTTAGTTTATTATATGCATTCAAATGATTCTAACCCTATGTACATGTCATTCCAATACCGAAAAATATAATTTCATACTTTTCAGCTCTTCTTCAATGATGAGATGAGCTTTAAAACGCCAGCCTCTAACGAGGCTTCCAAAAGAAATATTCTACCCATACATTAGAAAATGACTCAAGAATTCAAACTTGCATTTGAGTTCAATTAAATAAATAGAAGAATGTGATTAATAAAAATATAAAGATTTAGCTAAAGATTAAAATCATAAAAGCAACATATTAATTATTTCATTTACACTTACCATTCTCGTACTACTCACTTAGCCCATAGTTGACTCGAGTGAACAAAAAAGATATACAAAATGTGATCACATAGTGTATGAGCATGTATGTGCTAGATTTTCACGAACACTTGAAGTGTTAAAAGCATGAGAAACGTAGTGCTAAATTCATGAGCATACTAAGTATTCCTAATGTCATGACATCTATATCCTATAAGTTCAATAATTGTCTGCTTAGGCATTATCAATGATATATACTCCATTAATCTTTTAATTGAAGTCTAGTTTTATCACTTTCATATTCACGTAACATTTTTTCACACTTTACAAAGTAGCCCTCAGTTTCACATATCAAAGTACACATATAAATAACAGTTAATCACTTTCTCTATTTTTTTTCATATTATTGCTTCTCATAATTTCTTTCTCATTTTCTAAATTTATATTTATATATGTAGTTATCAAATTCATAAAATTAACATAACTATTGAATTAGTAATTTTACACTTGATCTTTTTATATGGTAAGACGAATTCAAAAAGTATTTACATATATTGACTAGGTTGTACTTCTTTCTATCTTCCTTCAAGCTTTCTGTATTTATTTTCCTTTGTTCACACTTCTTGCAACATCTTTCTTATCTTTCTTTTAATTTCACATCAATATCATAAAACATGACAAATCAAAATACTTGTATATAATAATTTCATGCTCAACTAATCAAAATAAATACGGTGCTAGCTTATGGGTACCTTGATCTTACTAAGGTTTCCCATGAGAAATTGATGGTTTTTTATCTTAGAGGGGTCTTTAATGGTGATTAGGGACTAGATTAAAAAATAAAAAAGAAAAAAAAATCTTTTTGAGACATGAGAGAAGAAGAAAAACTATAGAGAAAGTTCTGCTTAAAATAGTCTAAATAATAATATAATAATATAAATTAAAATATTATGACACGATCATAATCCACTTTCAATGGCTAAATTGACTCTTCAATTTCTCATGACATCTAATGGCCCACGTTATGACAACATTTCTTTATTTCTCTAATTTTCCTTAATCTAATAATTATCTTTTTGCTAAATTGCCTTGTTGCCCATTAAAAATCTTTAAAATTCCTCTCTTGATTCACTATGCACTTTGGTAAAATTACACTCCTTGTCTTTTTACATTTTCACCAATTCAATTTCATCCTTTTATACTTTAGATTTCACACTTTGACCTTAACTCTTTTCACAACTTTACAAATTAGTCTGTACCCTATATTAATATTTATCAGTATATCAATCTTTTAAATTTTCTTTGATTTTCTACCACTTTCTCTACTAACGTTAATAAATCACATTTTATTTATTCTGTAAAATCTAACTCATATTTTCTCGAAATAACACTACTTACAATCAAAGGGGTTTGAGGCGGGCAAAAAATCGCTCGACCTTATTGTCATCCCTTGTTAGAGGTGTGTGTTTTAGAATTAAATATGTTGGCTATATGTTTGGTATCATTTCGGGTCATTTGGGTATGTTTTGAGCATGTTTTTGTTAAGTTTTCTTCGCTATTTAGCCTTTATCTATAGTTTTGAGCACTAGGTCTTGAGACAGAACGAACTATCTCAAGATAGGATGATTTTTCGAGAACAAGTATTGAGACATGGCAGGTAAGTCTCGAGATAAAGGTCCATTTGTCTCAAGACATTCGAAGTCAATAGCTAAACTTTACCTTAAAGATCCAAAGTCTCGAGACAGGCGACTAGGTATTTAGACATAACCCCTAAGTCTCGAGACATGAGGATAGGTTTCGAAACATAACCCCTAACTCTCAAGACCTGGAAAACAAATTCAAATTTTGGTTTTTAACTTATTGTCTCGAGATGTAAGGGCATGTTTTGTTATCTTTGTTCTTTTTCAATAATTTTTTGTTTGTAGTGATGTAAAAATGTTTGATACATTAATATGCATGCATATAACTTGAATTTAAGTGAAATTTAAATGAATAATTGATTAATTGAGTTGCTCCAATAACATATGTAATGATTCATATTTAAAATGGGCCTCTAAAGTAGGTACGAAGTGTTACACATTGGTTCAAGACCATCGAAATACATTATACACAAAGGAATGCACGAGTGACAAGGTGTCCTCGCATCATAATTATACATATCAAGTGGGTTTTATTCCTCTTATAATTTTTCAATTACTTACTATTCTTCATGAGTTTCAAAGCTTACTTGCTATTATTTTGGGCTGATATTTGAGGATCCAAAAGCCCAAATGAAAGCAATCCCCCGTCAAGATATCAAGGCTTTTCTCCTTTAACCTCATCTTGCTTTCATCATTTTTACTTTGAGATGTATGGCTAGGCCAACTCATTCCAAGTGAAATCCTAATGGGCTTTAATTCAGTTACTTCAAACTCCACATTCCAATAGGATTATTATTGGGTAAACTATTATTTATTTTTAATTATATTTCAAATGTCCTAGTTGTGGAATTTTTTTTTCTTTTTAATTAATAATAATCCATTCTTATATTTATATTTATATTTGATATCCTGATAATGTTGTAGTGGATTTAAAAATTGTTGACAAGTCATCAACATTTAATTAATAAAAATTAGTCGATTGAATTTTAATTTATTTAATATAAATATTATTATCATTGCAAGGATTTAAATATATTAAAACACATTATCTTCTCATTTATAAATTGAGGAAATATTATACCTAATTCTAAATATTATCTTTATATATATATATTATCAGCCCCTATAATGAAATGTTAAAATAATAAATATTTGTTTTTTTATGGAAAATACTAAAACAGTACAGTATAATTTTAATTAATTAATTAATTTACTGGCCAAATCTCGGTCTCCCTGTTCCCCACAACCATAAGGGGCCCGAAACTTGACCGTTGAGACTCGAGAGACCTTGAAAAGAGGCACCAAAGCAAGAGAGAGAGAGAGAAAGAAGCAGAGAACAATGGCAGCAATAGGAAACGAGACCCAACCACTTGAATCATCACCAAACAACTCTGATCAGCAATATCATCTACAACCCCACAATGACTGCAAAATCCAAACCCCTAAAATCTCATTGTATGAGCAGTCCAGAGAAGAACGGATCAAAGAAAACCTTCAAAGGATGCAGCAGCTTGGTCTCAAAGACCTCTCCAACTCCCTCCTCAACTCCACTCCTCGCCTCTCTTCAAGGCGCGGCCGTCCTCGTGTTGGCGGTAAGCCGCCAGTTACACCTCTGTCTTCTCCCTTGCCGTCATCTGACCAACTCCGCCGCTCCTCGAGGTGATTTCATTGTTTCCCTTGTGTATTTTATTTCCATATGGCTTTTTGAATACCCATTGGACCTAAGTAGAAGCAGACACTACCAAAATCTCTATGAAAGAAAAAAAAAAAGATATCTTTTATATTCTTTTTCCTTTTTACTAAAAAAAAAAAGGAAAATAAAGGAAGAAGCTTATAATTTCGGATAATATTACAAGTTCAGAACTAATTGATATTTTGATGGATTTGGTTAGGTTGCAAAATACTACTCCAGTGATCTATTCAGAGGCAGTTTCGGCAAAAAAAGAAGAGCTTTTCGAGGATGTGGAACTGAAGCTAGGGAAATCAGAGGTGTATACAGAAGCGCATGAGAAGCTTTTGGGTAACACTGAGAGGAGCTGGACACTTTTTGTGGATGGATATGGACGTGATGGCAGACGGATTTATGATTCCGTCAAAGGAAAGACTTGTCATCAATGCAGGTCTAGGAATCTTTGCTATTCCATCTGCATTATATCTTCCATGGAAATATGATATGGCTGCACAACAAATTTCAATTCTTATCCGCCAACATTAATAGTTTTAACTTCATGCTCATCTAAAAGGGAACAGTTTGATTAGGCGATACAAATTTTCAGTTTTCTAGTTTTTTCGCCTTCATCTTCCGAAAATGAATGTGAGCTTGAAAAGGAACTATCCCTTTTTAAACTGCTTTTGATCTGAATTCCTTGTAATCACTTCTAGTTGTGTTGAGACGCAGGATCCTTTGCTTGATTATTTGTTCTCCCCTAAGTCACATTGCCTCTGATCTGATCATTTTCAATGGTCACATAAGAACTATAGACATTAACTTGGTTTAAATTGTATGATAGCCTTTCAGTTTGTAACTATTACTTTGTTAATTTGAGAAACATTTGAATTGTGAATTGTGACAATCTTCTTACCTTTTCTTCTGTTTTCTGCTTCCACATTGGTCAGCACCAATTATTCATTGTTTGAAAATAATATTTTATTCGTATATTACTTCTGAAAATGTTGTACCATGACTCTAAGCTGTTAAATTGATCTCATTTAGTCACAAGATGGAAAATGCTACGTTGCAGGCAGAAAACACTTGGTCATCGTACTAACTGTAGCAAATGCAATATGGTCCAAGGACAGTTCTGTGGAGATTGTTTATACATGAGGTATGAAATTTTGTTAATGTGTATGCTTACTTAACCTCTGTCCTTTGTTTTGTCCTGCAGTTGTAGATATCCGTTCATATGTCACTAAATATTGATGTTTCTAGCTTTTGGCTAGAATCTTATCTTATAAATCTTTCTGAACTTTTAGTTCTAGATAGTTATTTCTTTTTAGTGGGGGTTTTGTTGTTAATTTGCATTCTAAACGTGCAGATATGGGGAGCATGTGCTTGAAGCCAATGAGAACCCAAATTGGGTTTGCCCGGTCTGCCGTGGGATTTGCAACTGTAGTTTATGCCGGCAAGCAAAAGGATGGGCCCCTACTGGCTCTCTTTATAGGAAGGTAAGTCATCATTTGCATTGATAAAAAAAAGGTCCCATCTATTGTGCATGTTGTTGCTTAGAGACATTTAATTTTTTCTAAAGGTCTAAGCTTCTTTATCCACCTTCCAGATAACAAAAATGGGCTTCAAGTCAGTTGCACATTATCTCATCCAAACCCGGCATGTGCAAACCAATGTTGAAAAGAACCCAGATAATACTGATCAAGTTTCTGCTAAGAGGTCACTTTCCTTTCCAGCTCCGGAATTGCCTTCAGAAGAATCTCCTGCAGTCGATAATAATCAGCTTGTAACATCAAAGCCTCAATCTGGAGAGGATGGCTTGAGCAGTGAGAAAAAAGAACAAGAAGCATACCCAGAACCAAATACTTCGATTATCCATCAAAATCCTGCAAGCAAACCGTTGCTATTCTCAAAGAATGAAACAGATTTTGAGAAAGGGGAGTCTACGAAGATCAACCTTGATTTCGGGAAGAAGAGAGATGATGAATTCATATGTCAACATGAAAAGGAGTTGGATTTCACTGACAAAGAACCTGTTGATAGTCCCATGACATTGGAAACCAGACCAGAAAAGAAGCATGCATCTTCCATTGAATCAACCCCTGACAGTATTGCTGGAAGTCTAAAACAGGTGTGGGGAAGCGACCGAACGCATGATGAGACAGTTTTGGATGGTGCTGGCAAAAATGTAGATGAAAGCTATGCCGTGTCAGAGAGTAGTCCAAATCTTATAAAGAGGCCTGCATCTGCTATTGGAAATAGCCTCGACAGTAATGCTGCAAAACTGAAGCAAAGGCGTCAACTAGGCAAGGATTGTGATGAACAAGGGTTACTGGGCGCAAATGGGAGTGTATCAGATGAGGCCGCAGAAAACATATCATCACGGAAGGAGTCCAAGGCCAACCTGAAGCATAGTACTTCTGGAACTAATATGGACTGTATTGCTAGAAGATTGAGGCCTCGAAACAAAGCACTTTGAAGAAGCAGTTTCATCACCAAGTTACCTTTTGTCAAACTAGGATAGAGTTTATGATGATGCTTTTATCGGCACAGTGGAAGTATCCAAATATTTTGTTTAGGGGTTGGGTTGTATCTTGTAGCAAACTATCTGAAGAAACAGTTTCCCATTCTTCCTATTACTGCTTTCAAGCCACTGTTGGCTTGCTTTTGTGTGTGAAGCGTTTAGTAGATTAAAATAGGGGGTGCAACATTTTGGATACTTGCCGAGCCCCGTTTTCATGAAACCTTTGAGGTTTACATTTATGGTATATTAAAAATCTGTGGTTGAGTCATAAATAGTTGCAGTTCAGATATAAATTATATAGTGTAGATATAAATATAAAAACAATGTTATTATATTAAACCCTCAAATAATGAGTAAACTTTCAACTTTAAACCATAGCAGGCACAGACCATTCCCAGATTTACTTCCAACTGTTAAGCCACAAAGAAACATAACGCTTTTCTTGGTTTGAACATTTGCATTAGCAGTCGTGAAATAAAAGGAAGATCTTATAGGTCCCAAAAAAAAGTAGCCCATGGCCCAACATTAAAAGCATGTTTCTGCCCTAACTCGGATTTGGTTAAGAAAACCCTTGCAGTTCCCCCAAGACAAATTAAACTATAATCGTGGTTATTAAAAGTTACGTTTGAAGGTTATTAAATGTTGTTTCATAGGACGCTTAGGATCATTCATTTGCCTACTCTTAGTGTTTATCCGAGGTTTATTTGACAAAATCTTTTGATATAATAAATATTATGTTTTGAATAAAAATCATTTAATTAATACTTGATAAAATTGTACTTCAAAATTATTTCTAAAATATAAAAATGTCAAATTTATACTTAGAAAAATTTTCAAGACCAAGTAAATTAAAACAACACTTCAAAAGATTTTCAAGCAAGTCAAAAATGCTCTAGGTCAAAAAGTATCGATCCACTATCAATACTTTTTATCAGGTATCGATAAATTTATAGAAATCGATACCAAAATAGGCTACTAACTTGAAAATGAATTACCAAGTATCGATATGGTATCGATACCTTTTTGTTAGGTATCGATAAATTTTAAATGGTATCGATTTTGACACATTTTATCTATACATTTTTCAGTATCAATATGAAATTAGCATTCTGCCATTTTGAGGTATTCATTAAGTATTGATCCAATATCGATACATTTTATTTGGTATCGACAATTTTATCCTAGTATCAATTTTATCGGTTTTAACAGTCACTGAATCATGGCATTAAATGCTAAAATTATCGATACTTTTCCAAATAATATCGATACCTTTTGTTGCAAGTGAATTAAATGCACTGGTATTTTCATCTCAACGGCTCTATTAACTTCCACAACAACCCCAACAGTTGGAAATGAATGAAAGGGTATAAATATCATCTTCTAAAGGTCCTACAATAACAAGAAAGCATATCCATCCAAAAAGATCAATCAAACAACCTTTGTGCCAAATATTTTATCAAACAACCTTTGTGCCAAATATTTTCATACTTTTCTTTCATACACTTGTGAGCTTCATTGCTATTCTATTAGCTCAAGTGTTTTTCCTTGTAATTGAGCTTAATTTGCAAACACTTTGATCTTGTAAGGATTATTTTTTTGTTTGTTTCTTTGTATCTCTTTGAGAGGGTTTATGTCTTAAGGTTTAGGTAGAAACCTTAAGGTTATTTGTAAGGTTAAACTTTATCCTCTAATATTATCAAATTAGTGAATTTGAGAAAATTCTTAGTTGTGGAAAACTAAGGTAGTGGAGTGGACATGTGAAATGTAGAGTGGACATGTGAAAGGTTATCAATAGGGGTTATAAAACGTAAATTGGCTAAACGATTATTGATGTGAAATGTGATTGAACTTTGTATTATATACATGAGATATGAAATATGATAATTGACAGCATGTGAAAGATCATGTGAACTAGTTACAAACGAGCTTTGGGGGCCGATTTGGAAATGAATGAATCAATAGACTCGAGAGAGAATGAGATCGTAAAATGAACGATCATTTGACATTAAATGAAAGTGAATTAAAATTGCTAATTGAAGGTGTGGTGTTATATGATCACATGGATTATCAAATGTGATAAACTATCAAGTTGGCATATGCTGTAAAAAAAATAGAACATCGGTAATGACAATATATCACAAAGAAAAAAGAAATAAAAATAAAGAATACAGATTTTACGTGGAAACCTTTTCAGGAAAAAACCACGGGTAGAGGAGAAGAAAATTCACTATGTCGAATTTGAATTAACACAACAGGAATAGGCTATGTCTATTTATAGGCTTTGTAAAGCCATATTCTAATATGAGTGTAGTAAGATTGAAACACCTTATTCTAATCAATATAAAATAGATGGAGTTTAATAAGGTTCTAAAAACCTTATTCTAAAATAAAATAAAAGAAATGTAGTTCTATATGGATTTTACTTTTATTTTATTTTACGACTGTATTTTATTTAAATAAGGATTCGGGTCACTTAATTCTAACAATCCCCACCTTGACACGAATTCTTAATGAACAAGTTATTCATCGTGAACTCTCAACGAACAAGTTCTCCACCTCTTCCATAAAACCCCTTAAGGGTTTAACTTTAACAATGACCACCAACCAAGTCTAAGCAATGCTCAAACTTGGTTATAGGAAGTGACTTAGTCATCATATCTGCAGGATTTTCATGAGTACTAATTTTGCTCACAACAATATCACCGTGAGCAATAATATCACGAAAAAAATGATACCGAACATCAATGTGTTTTGTTCTCTCATGAAACATTTGATCTTTTGTAAGGAAGATTGCACTCTGACTATCACAAAATACTATACTGATTTGAAGGTCTTCATTGAGTTCACTAAAGAGTCCTTTCAACCAAATAGCTTCTTTACAAGCCTCAGTAATCACCATGTACTCAGCTTCAGTGGTAGACAAAGCGACTGTAGTTTGCAAAGTGACTTTCCAACTGATTGCACAACCTCTGATTATAAAGACTTATCCTGTGAGAGATCTTCTTCTATCAAGGTCTCCAACAAAATCAGCATCAACATAACCAATGACTCCATCTCTAGTTCTTCCAAACTGTTAGCAAACACTAGTAGTACCTCGTAAGTATCTTAAAATCCATTGAACTTCTTTCCAATGTTCTTTATCGAGATTCACCATGTATCTGCTAACTGCACTGACTGCATATGATAAATCTGGACGTGAACAAACCATAGCATACATGAGAGATCCCACTGCACTAGAGTATAAAACATGTGACATGTGTTCAATCTCATCATTTGATTGTGGAGAGAAAGCCGATGAAAGTTTGAAATAGGCTGCTAAAGGAGTACTAATAGGCTTAGCACTCTGCATATTGAACCTGCAAAGAACTTTTTCAATGTACCCCTTCGACTTATGTACAATTTACTTGCTTTTCTATCTCTGAGAATCTCCATACCAACTATCTTCTTTGCTGGTCCCAAATCTTTCATCTCAAATTCTTCACTTAGTTGGGCTTTAACCTTTCTTATCTCTCTTTTATCTTTTGCTGCTATCTACTTGTCATCAACATAAAGAAGTAGATACACAAAAGAACCATCACTGTTTTTCTTAAAGTAAACACAACTGTCAAAACTACTTCTTTTGAAATCATGAGAAGTCATAAAGGAATTAAACCTCTTGTACCACTGTCTTGGTGACTGTTTCAAACCGTAAAGAGACTTTTTCAGCAAGCAAACATACTCCTCTTTTTCTGAGACTGTAAAACCCTTTGGTTGTTTCATGTAAATATCCTCCTCAAGTTCTCCATACAAAATGCAGTTTTTACATCTAACTGCTCAAGCTCCAAATCATGAATGGCCACAATACCAAGCAAAGCTTCACAACTAGGGAGAACACATCTGTGAAGTCCACTCCTAGAATTTGACTGTAACCCTTTCTAATAAGCCTTGCTTTATGTCTGGGTTCTTCAACTTCTGGAGTCCCTTCTTTCTTTTTAAACACCCATTTACAACGAACAGTCTTTTTACCTTTAGGAAGTTTCACAATATCTCATGTTCTGTTTTTATGGAGTGATTTCATCTCCTCTTGCTTAGCAAACATCCACTTTTCTGAGTCTTCACAGCTAATCACCTCAGAATAATTAGATGACTCTTGGTTCGCATCTATATCTTCAGCCATATTTAAAGCATAAGCAACTAGATCAGCCTCAGCATATTTCTTTGGAGGTTTAATTTCTCTTCTAGTTCTATTTTTGGCGATAGAGTATTGTGGTGAAAAAGTAACTCTATTCTCAGTTTTTATACTGGCTTAAGGAGTCGACTCTGTTGTAGATTTTGTATTAAACTGATGCTCCACCTGCTTTTAATTTTCTTTATTGGAAGAGTCTTTAAAAGATAAGTTAGGTAGCATAGCAGTTTCATCAAAAACAACATCTCTGCTAATCACAACATTTTTATTTTCAGGACACCATAACTTATACCCTTTTACACTAGCTTTATAACTAAGAAAAACACATTTAATGGATCTCGGTTCTAATTTTCCATTATCAACATGAGCATACGCAAGACGCCCAAAGATCTTTAAATCAGAATAATTAGCAAGATTACCAACCCATACATCCTGTGAAGTCTTTTTCTCAATGGCAATGGATGGAGATCGGTTGATCAAAAAACATGCAGTAGAGGTTGCTTCGGCGCAAAATGACTTTGGTAAGTTGACATTTGACAACATACATCGAACCTTCTCCATGATCATTATGTTCATTCGTTCTACAACACTATTTTTCTGTGGAGTATGACGTATTGTCAAGTGTCTCACGATCCCTTCTGACTTGCACAATTTATTAAACTCATCAAAACAAAACTCTAAGCCATTATCTGTGTGGATGTATTTTATTTGTTTTCTCGTCTATTTTTCAATCATAGTTTTCCAAGACTTAAATGCGGAAAACACATAACTTTTTTGCTTCAGGAAGAATGCCCAAACTTTTCTGGAAAAATCATCAACAAAAGTTAGCATGTAATTAGTTCCACCTCTTGAAGGCACTCTGGATGGCCCCCACAGATCAGAATGAATATACTCCAATATTCCTTTCATGTTATGGATTCCTCTGGTGAATTGAACTCTCTTTTGTTTCCCAAAAATGCAGTGCTCACAGAACTTTAGTTTGCAAATTCCTTGCCCATTAAGAAGTCCTCTTTTGCTCAATTCTGTCATGCCATTCTCACTCATATGCCCTAGGCGCATATGCCAAATTTTAGTAATATCATCATCTGACAAGGAAGAGGAAGCGACAGCTGCATCACCAGTAATAGTAGAACTCTGCAAAACATATAACTTGGTAGTCTTTCTCTGTCTTTTCATCACAACAATGGAACCTTTAGAAATCTTCAAAACCCCACTTTCAGCTGTGTATCTATACCTTTTTGAATCAAAAGTACTTAACGAAATTAAATTTCTATTCAACTATGGAACATGTCGTACGTCACTAAGTGTTCTGACAACTCCGTCAAACATCTTAACTTTAATTGTTCCAACACCTACAATTTTACATGAAGCATTATTTCTCATCAAAATAACACCTTCAGATATTGTTTCGTAAGTTGTAAACCAATCCTGATTGGGACTCATATGGAAAGTACAGCCCGAATCAAAGATCCACTCATCGCTCACTTTAGAATTGTTGACAGAAGCGGCTAGAAGTTCACCATTATTGTAGTGTTCTACAACATCAGCTTCACCAGAATTTTTTTGTTGTTTTCCCTTTTAATTCGTAGCCTCCCTTTTGATCTTATTCTGTAGCTTATAGTACTTAGATTTAATGTGCCCTTTCTTCTTGCAAAAGTTACAAGTTTTACCTCTGTTTGAAGACTTCGATCTACCCTTAGATTTACCGTGAGGATTTCGTTCCTGTGTCCTTCCACGATCATCATCAGCATTCCGATCTTATCTCCTATGAACAATGAGATCCTCACCTTGAGAGTCAATTTTAACCACAAGATGTTTCATCTTATCATACGAGATCAAAGAATCATAAACCTCATCAACTGTAAGAGACTCGCGGCTATATAAAATCGTGTCTCTAAAGGTCAAATAAGACGGAGGCAACGAACAAAGTAGAATCAACCCTAGATCTTCCTTATCATACTGAACCTCTATAGCCTCCAAGTTTGAGAGAATTTCTTTAAACATTATTAAATGTTCATACACAGATGCACTTTCCTCCAAACGATGAGCATAAAGGCGCTGCTTCATATGCAGCTTGCTGGTTGGAATTTTCGACATACATATTTGTTCCAACCTCTTCCATAATCTAGCGACGGTCTTCTTCTTCATCACATCCTGTAAAATTTCGTTAAACAAATGTAGATGTAATTGTGTTAATGCATTTCGATCCTTGCGCTTCTTTTCTTCCTCCATCAATGTCGAAGGCATCTTATCTACCCCTAGCAGGGGTTCCTCTAAGTCCACCTCTGCAAGAACTGCCTGCATCTTTTTCTGCCACAACGCAAATCTGGTGTTGCGATCCAACAGCAGAATTTTATACTTCAAAGATGCCATTATCGTGATCGAAATGAACAACTTGGAAGCTCTGGTACCAATTTGTAAAAAAAATAGAATGTCGGTAATGAAAATATATCACAAAGAAAAGAGAAATAAAAATAAAGAACACACAGATTTTATGTGAAAACCCTTTTAGAAAAAACCACAGGCAGAGGAGAAGAAAATTCACTATGTCAAATTCGAATTAATACAAGAGGAATAAACTATGTCTATTTATAGGCTTTGTAAATCCATATTCTAATAGGAGTGTAGTAAGATTGAAACACCTTAGTCTAATCAATATAAAATAGATGGAGTTTAATAAGATTTAAAAAACCTTATTATCAAATAAAATAAAAGAAGTGTAGTTCTATATGGATTTTACTTTTATTTTATTTTACCACTGTATTTTATTTAAATAAGGATTTAGGTCACTTAATTCTAACAACTTATATACATGAATGATGGATTGAGTTGGCATGAATTGTAAAGAAAATGATTTTATTTTGTTATTAGAAAGTATAACATGAAATGTTTATCTTGATTTACCAATTGAGATAGTATATGAAATTGGAATATGAGTCATGAAAATATGATTGAAATGGTTGAAACTTGATCATGCATTGATTATACTCTTGTCATGTCCATGCTTCCGTTTATATAAATTGAATCATGAAAATGCCACTCAGTTTTATCACTCAGCGTATAGTTTGTTTATCCCATATGCAAGTATTATCAAATCTTGAAAACTTGAGGAGTGATCTAACATCTAAGCAGTAACTCTCGACTCAACAAAGTTTGTATAGTTCCCTTTATGTTTTGATATGTAACATGTACCTAAGGTTAAGTTAGTCTTATAGTGAAATGGTTGTTTTGGAACCTTGAATTGGTAAATGTCATTTTGAAATTTAAGAATATGAAATGTTAAAGTTCTCATGAATAAGGTAAAAGATTTAAATGGTTGAATAGTGTAAATGCTCATATGTATTGAGATTGGTTTTGAGTTGTGAATGGTTAAATTGACAAGTTTGAATGGTAAAGATATATCAAAGATAGTATATGAAGTGTTTAAAGTAGGTATTATGCTTAAATTGATTAGATATGCATTGGTTATTTTTTGTTAGGTTGATATGTATTGGTACCATATGGATATTTTGAAAACAGTATGTCACATCACGAAAACGAACCCTTAACGTCACAATGAGAAATTGACAAAGAGTGGCATCGCAACAATGAACCTTCGATTTTGCTATGTTAACCCGATAATTTTGAAAATTTTGTATTGTAGTCCTTAGCCAACCTTGATTTACTAAAAGAGCTTTTGTAAGCTTGTTTAAAGCCCAAATTCAATTACATAACATGTTGTAAGTATATAATGAGTTTAAAAACACGTACTAATCATTGAATTAAATTGAAAATGAAATCGTATTTGCTTCAACAATGGATGTGGCATTTTGAAACTCAGACCCGACGATTAGATCGAGTATGGAGTGTTATAGTATGGAACTACAAAGATGAAATGAACGTTTATTATTGATGAACAAGTTCATGATTTTTTTTATTAAGGAAGTTAGTTTAGTTTTCTAACTTCTAACATATATATATATATATATGTGTGTGTGTGAGTGTTTACTTGCTCTATGGTAGTTACCTATATATTATATGGTAACAACTAAATATTGTTGATAGATAAATTTTCTAAATCTTTTTAATATCTGCTTGGTAATAATCGTCACAAAATTGTACAATGTACTAACTATAATAAACTGGCAATGAAATGTTATTAAAATGACAGGTAGAAAATAATTGATAGTACTTTTACTGGCAGAAAGACCATCAGTATAAATCATAAGGTGTATACTTACGAAAATGTACAATTGCTAAATGATTATACGACACAACCTATAGCAATGCCATACATTTCGTCAAGATATATCCCATTTAACTATTGGAATAGGTCTTTAAGTATATAGCGACGATTTTGATGCTTATAGTGACAATTTTTATCAATAATTGATTTTTGGGTTAATGAACTATATGCTTCCTTCAAAGTTGCACCCAATTATTACTTTAGTACCTAAAGAATTTTTTGTATTTGTTTGATACCTGAAGTTTCCAACTCATTATCAATTTTCCCCGGCCATTAATGACGTTAAAAAAAATGATGAGTGCGTCACATCACCCAATATGTATTTTCTTTAGAATAAATTCAAAAAATAAAAAAATACTCAAAAATAAAAAAAATAAAAATATATAAAATTCCCAAAAATTTTAAAATATTTACTTTTATTTTTTAAAATACAAAAAAAACTAAAAAAGAGAGAGTAAAAATACTAAAAAAGTCAAACAAAACCAGAAAAATCTCAAAAAAATTTTACAAAACAGGAAAAATATGGAAAATTATATAAAATTTCAATAAATTAAATAAAATATATTTTTCTTTTCAAAATAGATAAAATACAAAAGAATGTCAAAAAAATCTCAAAATATTTATAAAACCAAAAAAAATGGAAATCTTTTGAAAAAATTCCAAATATTTAAAATATATATTTTAAAATAAATAATAATAAAAAAGCCTTGAAGTGAGACAAAAAACTTGCTTATATTTGATTGTTTTTTTCTTTTAGTTTTTACTTATTTACAATACGTGTAAATTTCTATAGTTTACTTAATTTTTATTAAGTTTATATTTAAAATTTAATGTTTGCTATAATAATTGTAAGAATAATACATAAGCATTGGGAAAAAGCCTTCCTTTTATGGGGCGTTTTGATTAATTACTTTCATGACGCCAAAGCTATCAAATAACTTCCCTTGCATGAACTTGTTGGAGTGCCAATTATCCTTTTCGAGTCCTGAACTTTCTGAATTTCTGCCAACTGCACGCCAGTTAAATACTTTTGTGTTAAAAAAAAAAAGTTTATTTTTAAAGCTTCTCAGAATTTTTTCTAGCTTTTTAATTTTTTTAGATTTTTCTGATTTTTTTTTTGTATTTTCGTTTTTTTTTTGGTATTTTATCTATCTTTTAAAAATAAAATTATATATTTTTTAAATTTCTTGAAATTTTATATAGCTTTCTTTTTCTTTTCTTTTTTTGTGATTTGTTAATTTTTAGAATGTTTCTGATTTTGTTTGACTTTTTTGTATTATACATATTTTATTTTTTTATTTTTACTAGTTTTTAAAAAAAATTGAGATTTCTTTATTTTTTTTCTATTTTTCTTATTTTTTAAATTTATTCAAAAAAAAAATTCAAATTGGGTGACATAGCATGCTGAGAACGCACCACATCATAAGTTTTTTAATGCCGTTAATAGCTTGGGCAAACTAATAATGGGTTGGAAACTTCTGGTATTAAACTAATAAAAAAACTCTTTTAAATACTAAAATGATAATTGAGTGCAAGTTTAAGAGGCAAACATTAACCCATGATTTTTTTTGTGCGTAATATTTATATATATTAAACGTAAATGTGAGAGAAAGAAATAAAGAAATCATTAAAGTGCATGTGTCCATTCGATTTTGGAATGAAAATGCCCATTGCTTCTAATAGATTTGAATTTGAAAGTAATCGTTTCTTTTAACGGTGAATCTGAATTTTAAATTATTAAGAGTAATTTATTCGGTTGATTAAATATCTGAATAGTTATGTTATAAGATATTATTTCAATTGATTTAGAGTGTGAATTTAAAGTCAAAAAGTATTGTTGTTTGATAAATGCACATAAGTACCTATTAATGATATATAAGGCTTGGTTTGAAGTTTTTTTTTTTTTTTTTTTTTTGTTTCAACCAATTCCAAGTAAATTTATCATTGCTTTCTCATAACTATTAATTTATATCTAACTTGAGATATACATGCATTATGATTTTTATATATGTGTATATGATGATAATGTATAGACTTTGTAATATATATATATATATATATAATATGTACCACGGGAGAAAGAGAAAACATATATTATAAATAAAGGCATAAATTTATATTATATTTTATAAAGCACAAAAATATTATGGAGTTAGACTTTTTTTTTTCAAATAAATTTGAGAGCGATTTTATTTTAAATCGTTCTACCTCATGCAATGCAAAATGGCATATTTAAACATATCAATACGATAGCATTTGATATGCTTTTAACACAACAATACAATAGCACTAGTATGCTCATAATAGCTCGAATCAATAGTAATTAATATGCTTGAGACAAATCAATTCAGTAGCAAAAGTGACGATTTTCATGTGTTTGGAGTAACAGTAACATAATGCATGTTGTACGTACAATAGCAAATATAGATACATTAGTCATATATAAACTGTTCACAATTCATGCAATTATGTATATAAATACCATGATAATTCAATCAATCATGGATTCTAACATAAATCATACTACTAAGGACTTAATTGAACAAAATTAAACATTAAAACAGTTTGGGAATCAATCAGGGATTAAATTAAACAAAACATAAAATTTTGGGTCAAAACTGTAAAATCTAGAAAATAGAGGCACATGGTCGTGTAACAAATTGTGGCCATGTAGAAATTGCAAAATTAAGCTACAGGAGAGACATAGTCATGTGGAAGGGTCCAAGCCGTGTGGTTCACGAACTACACTAAGGTTTCCATGGTACATGTTCGTGTGGCAGCCCATGTGGCCTTATCCTAGGCATGATTTTGCCCCAATTCACTTGTAAAAGAACACACACCTGTCACAGGGGTCTCTAGCAATGTTCCTTACATTCCAATCTGATCTAGGGTACCTAAATAGGGTCCTTCAAACAACATTTACGTAAGATTTAATAACAGTTTTCAAGAAAAATCAACATTTCAAAAGCTTTCGGCAAGATTCGTAAAAGATCGTTTAATCGATCTTAAAATTAACGTGAATAGAAATTCTATAAGAATTTTAAGATCTAAACATCGTGATTGGAATGTTCTTACTGATTCTTAGCAACGATCAAAGAATGTTTCTAATTGCGATCACGAATTCAAATGAAAAATGAGTTAAAATCGGGAATAGATTTGATTCGAGAAGTAAAAATAATTTTCAATAACAAAATAATGTGAAATATAATGGAAAAGAAAAAGGAAGAAAATAAAAGATGAATATATAGGGAAAAGAGGGAGAAATTCTAATTTGGAATGGAAAATAAAACAAAGTCCTAATGTAATTAGGAAAGAAGACTAAATAGCTAGGTTTTCAAACTTTTAAAGGGCTACAAGATAATTTCCCTTATTCTACAAAAATAAAAGGGAAATGAGGTGGCTTGGATGTGGTATGTAAGGGGGAAATAACTACTTATCCATTTGGGCATTGTTGTTAAGTTTTTACACCATTTAATATTTATTTAAGGGTTGTTTTTATCTTAGTTTGTTGAGAATGAAAAGGAAAAGAAATGAGAGAGAAGTAGATTGAACCTAAGACCTCTAAAAAATGTACTAACTACTTAACCATCAAACCAAGATCATTTCTTAGTTATTTATTTCTATTAACCACTTATATTTTGGGGCGATACATTCAAACTCATATAATCAAGTATAATTCACTAGTAACCACAAAATAAAACTCAACTAATATAACATTATAAGTCACTTAGCAAAAGTGTCAAAATTAACTTAGGCAACAAGCCTACCAACATAGGTACATCCCATATGACATCAGAACATATATATACATGCAAAATAAGATCGTAATGGTTTCCAAGCTGAGTCTGAAAGTTGGATGTTTGACTGCAAAACTTTTATTGCTTTTATCTAAAACATTCGCACAGAAACAAACAAATCTATATGCTGAATAATGGTTACTCAGTGGTGCTAACAAAATTCGAATTGAATTATAAACATAACAAAATCTAATAAACATAAGTAACATGATAACTCAAGTTAACCAACTAACCATTTCACATTAACATTAAAGATATGTATATATCAATAGATTATTTATCATTTCATCTTATTCTCATCGATGCTTTATTTAATTTCTCGATATAATTTCTAATGCACTCTCAGGGTATTTGCATCTAGTTTAACATATCAAAATCATGTCTCATGTTAGCATCAATTTCTCATTTCGATTCAATAAATGTTCAACATATCATTTTTACATTATAAATCTCTATTAACCAAATCAAATATAAGAACAAATACTTGGATCAGTCCATCATGACACAAAATACGTACTGAAGTGTTAATCAGACATAAATGCACCGATCCCACCAACCATAACAAAATACACTCGTACCCCCAGCGTATTTGAGCTAGTGATACGTTCTCGACCCCCTAGATATTAGAGAACTATCACAATATATATGCGCATAGCGCTGAATCTCCCACCTATCAATATAGACCTATGGCATGCCAACTATACCCGTGACTTTATCCGACAAACATTAATTAGGAAAATATCATCATTATTAATCGTATAATATCATCAATCATATATATATATATATATATATATTAATTCAACCAATTGATCACAAATCACTCAATCAAGTATATACATACCTGTCAAACACATTCTTATTGATAGTTAACCATTCTCGAACATATATTGGTTCAAATGCATATATTTAATTATTTAATGAACTTGAGTTATGAGAGCACAAACTAGAATATTTATTTGTCAATGGCTTTAGATTTTCTTTTATTCTAAGGTGGTCTTACGTCGTCTTTAGCTACAAAATTAAATTTGAATACGAAAAATTCATTAATCATACAATTCAAGCACAAATCAACACATTATATACATGAATGCATTTTATTTGATTTAGTCCCTATACACCCTTAATATCTGAAACACTTGTTTCTCACAATTTACTTATCAAATTTTAATCTAGCTTAATAAATATAGTATAGATACCTCATACAACCATTATTCATTATCAAACCCTAAAGTTTTTATCCTTTAAAATTTAGTCCTTAATTACACAAAATTTAACTATATAATCTATACTTAATTTTAACTTAGTTCCACACCTTCACTAAAATTTCATTACAAAAATCAATAACCATAACTACTATTAACATGCATGAAGTTAAGCTATTAACATTCAAATTCTTGAATATTCTAACTATGGGGTTGAATTTTAATTCCATTAATTCAATAATCAAAGAAATGGGTTTAAAGAATTTAAACTTAACAATAAAAAATTCATCATCAATTTATAAAGAATACTTACAAATAATCCTAATAAAAATCCGATAATGATAAAAGCTTGAAGGGATTTTTATTTTTTTGTTAGCCTTAGTCGAATAAGGAAGAAAAGGAAGAAAAGAAAATAGTTTTTTCTCTTTTTTCCCACTAACTTTCATTTAGATATTGTTGAGGATGTGCCTTAGACTTGCTTAATAATAGGTCTGTAGACCAAGTCTTTTGGGATTTAAATCTTTGTTACATGATTTTAAGAGTAAGTTAAGTGTTTGTGGCATGTTTTTTTAGGAGTAAGTTTTGCAAGTTTTTGTTTTTGTTTTTGTTTTTACTATATAATATGAAAAATACAACAGATTATAGTGTGCTTCCAATATATCTTTCTTTCATGTTTTCTGTGCTTTATATTGTTGCTAGAATACCAATAATTGGTATTTGAGCTTTTATCTTAAGGGATCTGTGAGTTGAGAGAAACACATAAGCTTTAAACATGGAAGTTGACACAACGTTTTCTCATATAGTTCCACCAATTTTTGATGGTGGTAACTATCAAGCTTGGGCTGTTAGAATGACAGTCTATCTTGATAAAATGGATCTTTGGGAAGCAATAGAAGAAAATTACGATGTTTCGTCTTTGCCAGCAAATCTAACGATGAATCAACTGAAGAATCACAAAGAGAAGAAGACAATGAAGTCCAAAGCTAAAGCATGTCTTTTCTCTATTGTTTCAAGCAAAATATTTACAAGAATCATGAATTTGAGGTTTAGAAAAGAAATCTAGGACTACCTCAAGAAAGAATATTAGGGCAATGAAAGAACAAAAAATATGCAAGTTCTCAATCTGATCAGAGAATTTGAAATGATGAAAATGAAGGAGACAAAAACCATTAAAGACTATTCTGAAAAGTTAAAGGACATAGTAAATAAGGTAAAATTTGTTGGGTAAGGATTTTTCCGATGATTGAATAGTGCAAAAAATTCTTGTCACTTTACCCGAAAAATATGAGTCTAAAATTTCTTCATTAGAAGAATATAAGGATTTGTCAAGTATATCCTTGGCAGAATTAGTAAATGCATTGCAGGCTATAGAATAAAGGAGAAAGATGAGACAAGAAGCATTAGTAGAGGGTACTTTTCAAGCAAAGTTTGAAAATTCAAGAGGCAAAAACAAGAAAATTAAAGATGAGACCAGCAATAATAACATCAACGAGACATATCCACCATGTCCACATTGTAAGAAGACAAATCACTTGCCAAAAAAATGTTGGTGGAGGCCTAATATCAAATGCAGAAAATGTGGTAGTATTGGGCACATAGAGTAGGTCTGTAAGTCTCAACAACATGAGGCAAAAGCATCTATTGAGCAACAAGAAGATGGGTTCCTTTTTGGGTGACATGTTTCTCTAATGATTCTTGGTTGATCGATAGCGGCTACACAAATCACATGGCCAATGACCCAACACTTTTCAAAGAACTTGATAAAGCTATTATTTCCAAAATAAAAATTGGAAATGGTGAGTTTATTCCAGTTAAGGGAGAAGGAACAGTGGTTCTTGAAAGTTTAAGAGGTTTGAAACATATAACTAATGTTCTATATGTGCCTAACATTGACCAAAATCTTCTAAGTGTTGGCCAATTGATTAAAAAAGGATTCAAGATTATATTTGAAGATAAATGGTGTTTGATCAAAGACTCAAAAGGTAGAGATGTATTCAAAGTAAAAATAAAAGCAAAAAGTTTTACTCTAAATTTAATGGAGAAAAAGTCAACAATGAAGGAATTGCTAGAGACTCCTCAGTACTTTGATGACAACATCAATGATGTTCCAGTTCGTGACACAAGATCTTTATCTAAAATCTATGAAACGTGCAATGTTGCTGTATTTGAGTCTGCTGAGTTTAAAGAAGCTGAGAAGGATGACAAGTAGATTAAAGCAATGAGAGAAAAGCAACCTGAGGCATTCCAAGTCAAGGACACGAGGAAAAAGTCTACATGTTAAATAAGGCCTCATGTGGTCTTAAACAAACTTTAGAGCCTGGTACAACAAGATTGACGGATACCATTTGAAAGAAGAACAGAAGATTGATGAAATCAAGTCTTTTTTTGCAAGACTGAAGATCAAATTGCAGATATGTTAACCAAGGCCCTTTCAAAAGTTAGATTTAAAGTTTTAAGAAATAAATTAGGTTTTTGCAATTACTAAAGCAAGAAGGAGTGTTGAGGATGTGCTTTAGACTTGTTTAATAGTAGGTCTGTAGACCAAGTCTTTCGTGATTTAAGTTTTTGTTACATGATTTTAAGAGTAAGTTAAGTGTTTGTGGCATATTTTTTAGGAGTAAGTTTTGCATTTTTTTTTTTTTGCTATATAATATGAACAATACAACAGATTATAGTGTGCTTCTAATATATCTTTCTTTCATATTTTCTATGTTTTATGTTGTTGCTAAAATACCAACATATATTGCATAATTATTTTAATATTTAGTTTTAATTTACTTAAGTAACTTATTAATCTATTAACTAATTACTCATTAATGATAATAGATAATGATTAATGATGATATGATTGTTCTCAACACTAATGTGCATTACGAATGGTGTAATTGTTCTAAGGTCCTTAGTCAAATTACCTATTAAATACCCTTTTTTAATTCTTTTGATCAAATTCTCTTACTCTACTCACTCTACACTTTAGTCTATGTACTATAATTAATAATCGTTCTACTTTAATTTCACATAATAATTCGACTTCTCCGGTCCAAACTTGACACGTAAATTATCCTATTTTAATTATTTAATATTTCAATTTAATAAATTCGATCCAAAATATAACTTTCTGACACTGTTGAAAATCAAATTGTTACAAAACTTTCATTAGAACTCTGAAATACATTCGCTAATTGATGGTTCAAATCAAGAGACACCATCTGGTACGCATAATATTTGTT
Source organism: Gossypium longicalyx (assembly GCA_025698465.1). Taxonomy (NCBI): domain Eukaryota; kingdom Viridiplantae; phylum Streptophyta; class Magnoliopsida; order Malvales; family Malvaceae; genus Gossypium; species Gossypium longicalyx. The sequence continues at coordinate 25,810,007 of CM047005.1, read as the reverse complement.
TGTGTGAAAGATTATAAAGTAAATTACCAACATTTTAAACTAAGGGAAGGTCGTTAATAGTTTATAATGTTGATAGATAGTAAGAAAGATTTTACCATCTAGAAAAATCTTAACAAATTATAATTATTAATGAATAATTGTGTTGTAAAGACATAAATTTTATACATAAGGTTATCTTATAAATACATAACTTTACGTAAAGTTGTTTTGTAAAACAACATAATCATATTAAATATTATTTTATTAAAAGATAAATCCCTATGGAAGGATATCTCATAGAAAGATACATCTATGAGGTCTATGTAAAGGAATTTCCTATTAGTCTTTTTCATGATTCTACTGGGAAGTGTTGAGAGTTTTGTTGTATATTAAAAATATTTTTAAAGCTTTAAGAAAAATTTTCTATACCCCTCAAAGCTATATTATTTCACTAACGCCATTTTATTTTTTTTCTTGTTTCAATTTTCCTCTTTTTTTTATCACCTTGTCAGCAAAGCCTTTTTGGCTTGCGATCGAAACGAAGGATTTAGTGGAAAATGCTGGAGATTTTGAAGACCAAGGAGGAATGTTAACTTATTTGATTCATAATTATTATTGAATTAGATGGATATGAGTTCATTTGGCATGTTTGCATGACATTGTTAGGGAGACTACATGATGCCAAGGAAGAGTTATTTTATACAATTTTATTTAATTATATAAAAATAAATTTTCATAAATAAACTTCTTATTTTAAATTTTATTTTTTAAAAATTTAATATAATTTGTATATTTAAAAATTAATTTTTATATTTTTATTTTGGATTTTAATATATTTAAAGAACATATTTTAAAAAAAATTCAAACTAAAAGTTGATTGGTCAACGTCAATCAATCCCAAGTCAACATTGGTCAACGAGGAGCACTTATGTGGGTTTCTATGCCACATATTACTATGTAATTGAATCACATCATTATTGACTAATGTTGAACTTACAATTGACTAACAAAAATATCAACTCATAAAAAAAAATAGTTTAGATCTAACAGAAAGATGAGTTAAACCTAATTCATGCAATGAGCAATAGAATTTTATTGCTAGTTTGCTATTAAATCTATGTTATCCGAAGTTAAAGATGAGCATTATATGAGTAAATATATGATATTAGTTAATTTTTCTAATAAATAAATATATAATATTTCAATTCAACGAAAGATTATTTTTCATATTTAAATAAAAATACTTTAAGGGAAAAAAAGTCATAAATAACCTATATGATTTTTTTCCCCTTTCAAAGTAAGAAATTGTTTTTGTAAATTGCTTGAATGAAGTAGGCTTCAAAATTTTCATGGCATGAGGGAAAGCTTTCTTACTATCACTCACTCATTTAGGCACCCGAGTACATGCATGCATGTTGTTATTGTTCTTCAAACGACAAGAGACATCAATTAGCTTTGTTAAAAGTAGGGTCGGGAGAGGCTTCAATTTGATTGCAGTAAGTGGGAGATGATCCTTTTTTCTCTCTTTTTTTTTTTGGTTTGTCTAACTTGGCTTTCAATTAATGGGGTGTTTTTATTTCATATAGCCTTTTCCTTTTCTTCTTTTGTCCGTGTCCATTCTTTTGCAAGTGCTGCTTTAAAAGTCTTTACTATTTGGTGGACCAGGCAATTGGAAAATTGACTTCTGCTATTTCAAAATTATCACCTCATAGAAGAGAATGCCCAACTATATGATCATTTGTTCAAGGTCTTACTTTTGACATTTGCAAATGATTTCTCATAATTAATGAGGCATTGATGTTTAAATATAGGGATTGGTAGGAGCTGAAGCTTAGTAGGTAGTTGAGGAAGGATGATTTTTGAGAGGCTACACTGTAATTTTATTTTGAAGGTTAAATATTTTTGAAAAATAAAATTAGTTTTAAAAGTGAAGAATAAATTATGGTTAATCCATACTAATAAATTATGGTTAATTCATACTTTGGCTTTAACTTGGCAATTGTATCATATTGAGATCTGAATTTATTTTAGTTTAAGATAGTTTTTAAACTTAACAATTGTTCTCACATTGAGGTTTAAACTCCTTTTTTTTCAATCTAAGGTTCATTTGGGTGGGTAGTGAGTTTGGTTCCGATCAGGTTGAAAATAATGTTGGTAGTGAGATTAATACTATAGCAATGAGACTGAATACCGTAGCAGTGAGATTAAAATCAATGGTGAGATATGTGTTTAGATGTAAACACAACAGTGATGATGTGGTGAATTATTATAAAAATACAAAATGATCATTAAAGATATTAGGTTAATTTTTTATATGACTAAAGTTATAATTTATTTAAAACTTCAATACATAATTAAAAGTTAGGGTTAAATATAAGATTAGTACTTGAACTTGTCCACTTCTCTCAGATTGGTACCTATGGTTTCTTTTGTACCAAACTGGTACGTAAACTTTTCTTCTGTCAGTGTTAATTTTTTACTGGCATGGCAGCGCTAGCCAATCACATGTCGCCACATGGTATCCTCTTATACCTTCTTTTTCTTTTCTTTTTTTTTTTTTAATTTTTGTAATGCCCCGTAAGTAAGGGATATAAGGAATTATACTTCCAGGACCCCCGCCTTAACGTATGAGACTCAAAAATATTATTTTTATATTTTTGGAAGTTACTCTAAAAGTAAATTAAATTTTAATTAGAAAAATTCTATTAAAAGAGATAAAAGTAGGAATTGCTATTAAAATTTTTAACGAAAAACTAGTTAAAGGGATTTAGTAGGTAAATAAACCATATTATATATATAATATGGTGGATGGTTTCAATTTATTTTATTAGTATTATAAAAACCTATTATAATAGAAAAGAAATAAAGTCAAAGAAAAGAATAGCAAATAGAAGAGAGAAAAGATATAGTAGGTGAAAAGAAAATTGAGTGTGGGAGTGAAAAATTGTCTCTTCTCTTTGCTGCCGAAATTAAAAGAAGAAAAGGGGGAAAGAAATGTTCGGCTATGGGGGTTTAATACATGAGTAAAATTGTTAGTAAAAGTTGATTATTTTGCATGAAATCTATGTTTTTGATGATAAAATATTATGGGTTAGTTTGACCATATGGAAATGTTAAGAGTAAATAGAAATTATGGAAGTCTCCATCGATGACAAATGTGAAGGTTTGAGGTTATTTTATTAAATACTAAATGTTTTTGATATGAAGATTTGAGTATAAATTTTGTTGATTAAATTGGTCATATTGAGTGGTGGTATTATTGATAATAATTCTTAAGGACTAAAAGGTTATAAATTTGAAATAACATAGCTTAAATTGTTAATTTGGTGAAGAATAGAGATTGTTTTAGTGGACTATTCTATGCTGGAAATTTTGGGACTTATTTACTAAGTTCATTAAATATATGTAGATATTTTGTGATATGAGATTGGTTAGCAATGACTAGAAATTAGTTAAATGCTATAAATAAATTTAGCAAAGTATGATTTTATTAAATTTAGGATTTTGGGGTTTGATAATGAAATTATGAACTTTGGTTAAGGAACAAATCAACCAAACGTGAATCATGGAAAAACGAAGGTAACGGAGTAGCTAGTGGCCTCACTATTACGACTGTTTTGTTAAGGTAAGTTTGTGGACTTAAACTTAATTTTTCTTCTAATTATCATTTAAATTGATTAATGTTAAATTAGCTCTTGATATAAAATGTATGCATATTATGGAATTAATGATAAGAAAATAAATAAAGAATTTATGGAAGTAAATAATCGTACAATTGTCGATACATTCGACTAGTGTTGGGCGCAATCTTTGTCAGCTTGTCTGACTAGTGCTGGGCACATAACCGTCGGTTTATCCGGCTAGCGCTGGGTGCAATCACTATTGGTTCATCCAAATAGAGCTGGGCTCACAATTATTATCATCGATATACTCGACTAGCACTAGGTGCAAAATATTGTTGGTTTATCCAACCAGAGCTGGACTCACATTCATTACCGTTGGTTCATCCAACTAGCACTGGGTGCAACCCTTTTTCTGTCGTTTACCGCTAGGCATTGGGTGCCACATCGTTAATTGATCTCATGATAAAGTTACTGGAATTATTGAGAAAATTGAAATTTTATTTGGCTAAGTTAGAATTTCATATTAAGAGAGATTGGAATTGTGTTTAGCTAATAAATGGAACTTATTAATGATACATTGATTTACATGTTGCAAGTTAGATATATAGTAGAATTGGACTCGGCATCCTGTGAGAATCCCGTACTCAATGTTGGTGACGTTTCTTTTTTGTGTGTTTTGGCATGTACCTAGGATGCAAATTCAATGATAGTGTCCTTTTTGTTTAGTGAACTTTAGGGTGCTGGTTTTTGTAAATGTATATAATTGTAAATACCTTGTTGACATCCCATACCATATTGAAAGTAATGTTTGTTTAAATGAATTGGTCATTTTAGTGATCTATCTAGATTGTCTGTTTGATAGCATATTTGATGAATGTATATATGAGACTTGGCAATTGCTTGATATGTGTGTATGCTTGAACTTGTTGAATTGGTATATTAAGTATAAATATGTTTAAGCAAGTATGTGATAAAATGAGCAAGTCGAGTGTTTAAATAAATGTCATGACATATCATGGATAAAACTTGGTATTGACATTGATTTGAGAGTTATTAATTGGCTTGTATATGTGCTTGGATGTTATGTAGGTGGAAGACCAAATGGGTAAGAAAAGTGGCCTGAAAATGGCCTATTTTCGTCCACACGGGCAGAGACACGAGTGTGTGTCTTAACTGTTGTGACACACGGCCATACGCTCGGGCGTGTGGTTTGGCCATTTGTCCCCTGCACCTAAAATTTTAAAATAAATTTTCCACACGGCCTAATACACATGCGTGTGGCTGGCCGTGTGATTCAAGTCAAAGAGTTACACGGGTAAGGACACGGGTTAGGACATAGCCTTGTGCCTCATTTCGAATGCCCACATGACCTGGGACACGGGCATGTCATTTGGCCGTGTGTCACAGGCATGTGTTCCCTGTTTCTTTGAAAAATTTATATATTTTCCGAAAATTTCTTGAGTACCCAGTTTAGCCACGAACTAATTTTAATGATCATTTTAGGTCTTGAGGGCTCGTATTAGAGACCATATGAATGCTTATTAATGTTTTTTTTTAATTGAATAAGGAATGTACATGAAATGTTTGATTGATTGAGTTATAAGTTTGATAATACTTCGTAACCCTATTCTGGCAACAGTTACGGGTTTAAGAGGGTTCCAATTTTGCCTTCTCTTCCCTTTTTCTTTTTCTTTTTAAAATTTTTATTCTAGTCTGCTTCTACTTTTCTTTACTTTCTTCTGTAAAAAAAAATCAGTTTCCTTATTTAATTATGGTTGAGGAGTGCTTTCTTTTATTTTCTTTCTTCTATAAAAAAACCCATTTTCTTTTTCCATCATTGAAGAAGAAGATGAATGAATCCTAATTTCTTTAATCCATTTCATTATTTCGTTGCTCCTTAGTCCGAAACCTACAAAAATCCAAACACAACAAACCCAAAAACCCAAGCTTTGACGTAGGATAGGAGTAGAAGTGAGTGCTTCAGGTGGATGATGTTCACTAAACTAACTATAAATACGATAAAGGCAAGCGCACATATCGAACAGTAGTATAGCCATGGTGAGTAGAGAATATCATATCCACGAGGATTAAAAGTATTAGTAATTACCGTTTTTCTATTATTTAGCCAATAATTTGGAGTGATGTGTTTTTAATCTAAATTTACTAAACTAATTTAACTAAAAACGTAACAGAGAATGAATCAAGGAAATAATCGAATATTAAACAATGAGATAGACAATACCCAGGAAAGAATCCACCTAGACTTCACCTATTATTATGAATCTAAATTGAACGATTTATTAACTTATGTCTTGATTTGTAGAAATCCCTAAATTATGTTAATATCTCTTTCGAGAGTAAGAACAACTGACTCTAGGTTGATTAATTGAAATCTCTTTCTAATTAAAACCTCTCTTGTCACATTAACTCAATTTATGGATTCCCCTATTAGATTTGACTCTAATCATTAGATTTTTGTCATCCTATTTCTAGGATTGCATTCAACTCCACTCAATTATGCTAGATCTACTCTTAAACAGGGATTTTCCTCCACTGAATTAAGCACATTAAACATGAATTAATATCCCAAAAATATTAAAACAAGAAATAAGCATACATAATTGAGAACAAGAATCAAGTATTTATCGTGTAAAAACGGACATTAAATAAAAGGAGTCATCATAGGTTTCATTCTCCTTAGGTATCAAGGGAATTAGTTCATAATCCTGAATGAAAACATCTCAACGTCAGAATAACCACAAGACATAAAGAAACTCAATAAAACTTTGAAAAAAATTAAAAGGAGATATTCGATCTTGATGGAGATATGCTTCCAAGTTGATTTCGATGGTGTTCTTCGAGTGTTTTCTTCAATCTTCTCTTATGGATCCCTTATGTCTTATTCTAATCGATATTTGTAGACTTTAGAATGCTCAGAAAGCCTAAAAATTGTGTTTTTCTGCATATTTGGGAAACAGGGTGCGAAATCGACACGGGTTGGCACATGGGAGTGTGTCCAGCCCGTGTGGCACGCATGGGCGTGTGTCCTGCCCGTGTGAAAATGCCCAAGTCGTGTGGCTCTTGAAAACAACTCTATTTGTCCAATTTTGGCTCATTTTTCGCTCTTTTTTATCCCAAATACTCTCTTAAGTATAGACACATGAATTTAGAGGATTAGGATCATCAAATTCACTAATTTGCATAATTAATCATCCAAAAATACATTAAGAATGTGATTAAAATATGTTACTTTTATAGCTTATCAGTGGATAAGCTTCGTGCTCTCAACCTGGTTTAGATCGTTTGACTATGGTTGAAGAGTGTTTCAACAATGGAGCCCACCGGTTCATAGAAGAAGAAGCTATGCTACTGTTAGGGTTTCATTTCGGTTAATACAATATATACCCATAATTTTTTTCTTTTCCCTCTTCTACACTCTATTATTGCTACCATAGTACGATTAGGAATACGAAACCAACAAAGAAAAGCGGATAGTGAGAAATAACAGCAACAACCCAAGCATATTTCATCTGTAGAAACTCCATTGATATAATAGTTGTTGGATGATGGCATCTGGTCTGGGATTCCATGATTTATAGGAACACTAGATGAAGGAGTAAGCACATAGAAAAAAAAAAGAAAATCACCGTGATCTAACCTTAAATTTCCTTAAATGATAACTTGGAAAAAAGAAAATCTATAATATCAAAATAGGCTCAAAATAATAACCAATCATCAAAAATTTTCTGCCAATGGTATCGTATGTATCAAGCTATGAGAATGAGGGAATTTCAAATATTTACCCTCCTACACAAATATATTGAAGTTGTTCATAAAAATTTTGGGGGGGAGGGGTTGAAGGAAAAAAAAGAAAAAGAACGAAACGGATAGAAGAGAGGTAAAAGACGAAGAGCTAAGGTAAAAATGGTGAAAGGAAAAACAAAAAAAAAAGGAAAAAAGTTACAGCAGCCAAAGAGGTAGAAGAAGACATGGGGAAAAAAATTTCAAAGGAAAAAAAATAATGGAAAATATAAATTAAAGGATTTCTAAAAATATAAAATGAAATGAAAAAAAATTAAAGGGGAACAGTTTTTCAAGCCAAAAGAGAGTGACATGTGGCATCCAGCGAGTGGCCAACACTACCACGTCAGCAATAAAATTAACACCATTAGTTTCAAGTACTAATATGTTAGACAGAAAAAAAGTTCAAGTACAAATCTGGGACAAAAAAAACCATAGGTACCAATATGGAAGAAGTGGACAAGTTCAAGTACTAATCTTATATTTAACCCTAAAAGTTATATTGCAACATTATTTAATATATTTATTTAAATATTACAATTTATATGTTATTATATTTTTTATAGTATAATGAATAAGAAATCTTAAAACCTATGAATAAAAAAAAGAGTAAACTACCAAAATAGTCACTTTTGCTTACCTCAGGTTACATTTTAGTTACTTATGTTTGGAATGTTACATTTTAATCACTTACGTTAACGTGTTATAACATTTTAGTCATTGAGCAGTTAATTACCGTTAATGGTATAACGGTAAGCTAAAGTGACACCTTAAATCATCATTTCAAACAAAAATTTTAGGTTAAATTATACTATTGGTCCCAATATTTTTTTGTTGTGAGCAATTTAAATTTTTTTCTTGTTTGTTCTTTTAACTTTCTTTTTTTTTATTTATTTTTCATTCTCTTCTGCTTCTCATTTTGTTTTCCTACCTTCTCCATCTCTTTTAACATAATATTTCTATATTTTCCATTTGTTAAAACTTTTTTATGTTTATGAAAAAAGAAAAGGAGAAAGTTAAAACCAAATGAAAACTTGCTTCGCATATTCTCACCCCACAATTACAAACCCTCATTGTCCATAGTCCACAAGTTTGCCTCACTCGAAGACCTCATCAGTTGTGACTTATGGTAGTCCACCCTCAACAAAGCTTTCTGAGCCCTTTCCCTTAATCTCCTAACCAACCTCGACAACCACCTTATCTATCTTACCTACAACATTCTCGCCCTCTTGAAATTACGTTGTTTTACGGATTCTTCAAACGAGCTCGACACTCTCAATGACTAAAATGACCACCATATGAAACTTACCTCAACTTTACCCAAACCAGATTGGTTCCATGCTCCCTTTCTCACTTCGGTTCATCCATGCTCGGCTTCCAATCAAGCTTGCTTGGCAATATCCAAGAAGGTCTAGATCAATTTTATTATTTGCTTAATTTTATTCATCAGAAAATAAAAGAAAAAGAAATTAATAATCTACACAATTTTATAAAAGTTTGGAAACGGAAAAAAAATTGTTTTGAATATAAAGAATTCAATTTATGTTTAGACTTGATTAAGGATATGGCTTTTTATATTCATTAGTTGGATCCAATTTTAGTTTCAAAATTAGGTTATATTCAAATTGAGATTTGATTAAGAATGATTGATATTCGATTTTGAGTGAAATTCAATTTAGGAATCATGTGAAAGAAATAAGGACTTGGTCTATTTGGTGGACAAAGATTATGTTTCTGCAATAAAGAATATAAGAAGAGAGAAAAATAAAAGGGAAGAAAAAAAGAAAAAAATTAAATTGTTCAAAAAAATAGAAGTATAGGGATTAGTTTTAAAAATTGGAAAGTAGAGAAAAATTACGTTAAAAGAAATAAGGAAGAGAGGAAAACAGAGTGAGAAGCAGAAGAGAATGGAAAATGAATAAAAAAAAAGTAAAGTTAAAAGAGCATAAAAGAAAAAAAAATTAAATTTCTCAAAATAAAAAAATATAGGGACCAATTGTATAATTTAACTTAAAATTTTCATTGATATGATGATTTAACGTGCACGCCAGCTTACCTTTACACCATTAACAACAATTAACGCTTAGTGACTAAAATATTACAACATGATAACGTAAGTAACTAAAACAGAATATTTCAAACATAAATGACTAAAATATAATCTTAGACAAACAAAAGTGACTATTTTGATAATTTACCCTAGAAAAATTAAATAGTTTAAACTCTCTTAAGTCATTGTAAATGAAAATATAATGCATTGGTGATAATATATATTAATTTATTAAAATTACATTATTAAAGTTATTTCTAAGAGTTTAAAATTTAAAATACAATAAACAAAAAGAGAAAAAAATTATATAAATAAAAAGCAAGAATATAATAGGAAAAAAGAAACTTCACTTGGTTGACTAGTGTAACACCCCACACCTGTGCCCTACGCCAGGACGGAATACGAGGCATTACTAAACTTAAACACATGTAATCAAAATGTTTCTAAGTCACCAAGACTTGATCAAATTTAAAACTTCTCTGAACTTTGTTTAAACTTCTTATTATGAACTTACAAGGTCTCAAACTTTCATTAGAAACAATGTGGAACCAACTCAGGTCCTTAAAACGATTTAATAAAAAAATGACTCTTGAAACAGGGCACAAGCCCGTGTGGTCCTTATAACATGGCCGTGCTGATGGCCCATGTGACACACACGGCCTAAGCACCTAGGGGCACACCCGTGTCCCATACCCGTGTGAACTACATTTCCAAATTCGAACCTACAGGGGTTTTCACACGGCCTGACACACGCCCATGTCCTATCCCGTGTCTAAAAACCTTGACATTCTGTTTCTGACGTTAGCATCCAAATTAAGGTACACGGCCAAGGCACACGCCTGTAGCCAAAGGCCGTGTTCCCCACACGGCTAAGACACACAATCGTGACTTTGCCCGTGTGTTTAGTACCATGAATTCTGACTTGTAAATTTTACATGCAGGGGACACACGGCCAGACAACACGCCCATAGGGCTGGCCGTGTGTCACACACGGCCTAGACACACGCTCGTGTGTCTACCCGTGTAGACAATATAGGGATATTTACCAAGCCCTTTCCCACCCTAAAACAATATAACAACATCCATTCAAAACACAAGGTAAAATCAGCCACACAAGGCATTATCTCATTCATGACAATATCATCATTTGCATATATTAATAACATTAGCCATTCTCCCAAGGCTTAATACAAAATAAAGGGATTCATCCTAAGGCAACACATTTGGCCAAATTAACATGACACAAACTTCAAAAGTCTAATCCCTATACATGCCATATTCAAAATAATAAAACCAATTATATCAAATACTTCGATTGATAGTGTGATCGATGCCTCCGATGTCTACTGACCCTCGAGCTAATTAGGCGGTACTATAAGAAAATAAAAAGGGGAGGGAGTAAGCATAAAGCTTAATAAGTTGCATGCAAATAAATATGACAACAACTTTATCATTCATCAACATGCTCATGATACAAAATTAGGCAAAAGTACAACTTACTCATCACCATTCAATACAATTCACATAGTATATATTGAGCTCTCATCTCATACATTCCAAATAGGTACTTGTATTACTCACAACATGGTTATACTTTTCTTGTTTAACTTAAACTGTAACACTCGCTGTTGAAACATTTGGAAAACTATCAGATATTCACTAAGCCTCAAACATAGGGTATAATGTCGATGCTATGTCCCAGACATGGTCTTACACTGACTATCGTCATCGAGGTCGACGCCATGTCCTAAACATGGTCTTACATTAGCTCTTGCATATCCGTGCCATTGCCATGTCCCAGACATGGTCTTACACTGACACATCTCGTAGCTGATGCATGTCCCGGACATGTCTTACACTGGCTTACATCTCGAGGCCGATGCATGTCCCAAACATGTCTTACACTAGCTCTCGTCTCTATGTCGATGCCATGTCCCAGACATGGTCTTACACTGGCTCTCATAATGTGGTCGATGCACGTCCTAGACATGTCTTACACTAGCTCACATTAACTCATACGTTATGGCACGATTATCCGATTTATTTCCTATAGTTCAAACGGGAATTCTACTATCACAATTATCATCATGCATTCTCCTTTCCACAATCAAGAAAATCATGCTATATTAATTCAACACATATAATAACAATGTAGTTGTATTATTTACATACAACTTACCTCGGATTACAAAATGTAGACGACTAGTTCGACTTAGTCCACTTGCTTCGCTTTTCCCCGGCCTAGGCTCGGATTTTATAATTCTTGATATAGAATTATAAAAATTCACGAATTTATTCATTTTATTAATCTAGATACTCAACAATTTAAAATTGGGCAAAATGACCATTTTGCCCCTAGACTTTTACAAAATGACCATTTTACCCTTAGGTTCGAAAATAAATTTTTATCGAATTTCTTCATATCTTAAGCCTATTAGATTACTATTTAAACTATAAATAGTCCAAAATTCTCAATATTTCACACCTTTATAACCTATTTTACAACTTATGCAAAATGATCCTTTTTAGGGTTTTCATGAGAAATCTCTTCACAAAAGTTTTTTATTTCACAACCATGGTTCATTTTCTTCCATAAAATTTCAAAAAACAACATGTCTACTATCATGGCAAAACCTTAGACTTTCAACCATTTTGCAAAATAGTCCCTTCATTTTAAAGCTCATGCTACAAGGGTTCTAAAAATGTAAAAATTTTCAAGAAAAGCCATCAAAGTCACTTACTTGCAAGAGGGAGGGTGGCTAAAATTTTTGAAGCTCAAAACCCTCGACAATGGCTAAATTTTTGGTGGAGAAGATGGTAGGAAAAAGATGATATCTTTTCCCTTTATTTTATTTTTATTCTAGTCAAAATTAGGTCATCAAATTACCTAACCATTTGACCCATTGATTTCCTTGTCCCTATGGCCAGCCATGCCTCTTGGAGGGGGTCTAATTGCCCTTTAAAGACCTCTAATTATGGCTATCTAGCTATTTTGTATGTTTATCAAGTAAAATAGAACTTTTACCCTTTATGCAATTTAGTCCTTTTTCCCAATTAAGTAGACAATCACTAAAATTAATTCAGCAAAATTTTCATACTCTCATATAATCATGTCACAACACATAAAATAATATCAAAATAATTTCTCCAGCCTTATTTTAGTGGTTCCGAAACCATTGTTTCGACTAGGCCCAAAATCAGGCTATTATAATTTTCCCCCTTAGGGATTTTCGTCCCCGAAAATCTTACCAGTGAATAGATTCGGGTATTGGTCTCTCATGGTCTCCTCGGGTTTCCATATGGTTTCTTCAACTCCATGTCTATGCCATAATACTTTAACAAGTACAATACTCTTATTCCTCAATTACTTTATCTCCCGAGCCAAAATCTTAACCGGCTCTTCGCCATAAGTCATATCCGGCTGAATCTCAACCTCAGTTGGCGTGATCACATGCGAAGGATCCGATCTATATCGACGTAACATGGACACATGAAACACGTCATGAATCCTTTCCAGCTCTAAGGGCAAAGACAACCGGTAGGCAATGGGCCCTACTCTCTTGGTAATCTTATAAGGTCCTATGAAACGAGGACTCAACTTGCCCTTTCTACCGAATCTGAGGACCTTCCTCTAAGGGGAAACTTTCAAAAACACCTTAACTCCCACCTGAACTCAATTTCTTTCCGTTTCAAATCCGCGTAGGATTTCTGTCTATCCGATACGGCTCTCAGGCAATCACGAATCACCTTAACCTTCTTTTCGGTCTCCCTGACCAAATCAACCCCGTGAATATGATTTTCTTTAAGTTCTGCCCAATATAAGGGTGTTCGACACTTGCGCCCATACAAAGTCTCATAGGGCGCCATTTTCAGACTTGACTAATAACTGTTGTTGTAGGCAAATTCGACTAACGGTAAATACTTTTCCCAACTACCTTGAAACTCGAAAACACAACACTGTAACATATCTTCTAAGATTTGTATTACTCTCTCCGACTGATCGTCGGTTTGCAGGTGAAAAATCGTGCTAAAATTCAGTTTCGTTTCCAATGCCTCTTGCAACTTCCTCCAAAATCTCGAGGTAAACCTCGGATCTCTATCCTAAATAATCGATAAAGGCACTTTGTGAAGTCTTACGAACTCTGTAACATGCAATTCGACCAATTTCTCAAAGGAATAGTCAGTACGCACTGGTATAAAATGTGCCAACTTAGTAAGTCTATCAACAACCACCCAAACTGAATCCTTTTTCCTTGGTGTCAAAGGCAGCCCTGACACAAAATCTATGGCTATTCGGTCCCACTTCCACTCGGGAACCATCACAAGTTGAAGTAAACCTGAGGGTACTTGGTGTTCGGCCTTCACTTGTTGACAAACTAGACACCTAGAAACAAACTCAGAAATGTCTCTTTTCATCCCTGGCCACCAGTACATTTTCCTCAAGTCATTATACATTTTTACACTACCCGGATGGATAGACAAGCAACCACTATGTGCCTCTCGTAAAATCCTCTAAATCAGTTCATTGTCCTTAGGTACACAAATTCTATCTCGGTACATTATACAACCGTCAAAATCAATACTAAACTCTGATTCATTTCCCGTCTCACACTGAGCCATCTTAGCTTGCAAGTCCTTATCACCTTTCTGAGCCTTACAAATCTCTTGAAGGAACGTTGGCCTAGCTATTAACTTTTCCAAAATCAAACCATCATCAATCACTAGCAATTGAGCATTCATAGCTCTGAAAGCGAACAATGATTTCCTACTCAAAGTATCAGCGACTATATTCGCCTTACCGGAGTGGTAATCAATACCAATTCGTAGTCCTTTATCAACTCTAACCATCACCGTTGCCATAAATTCAACTCCTTCTATGTCATCAAATACTTTAGACTTTTGTGGTCGGTGAACACTTAACATCTCTCGCCATACAAATGGTGTCTCCAAATTTTTAAAACGAACACGATGGCTGCTAGCTCCAAATCGTGGGTCGGGTAATTATTCTCGTGTGGCTTTAGCTGTCTCGAGGCATAGGCTATTACCTTGCCTTCTTGCATGAGCACGCACCCTACCCATTCATGGATGCGTCACTATACACCACAAACTCTTTTCTCGATTCTGGTTGCACCAAAACTAGGGCTTCGGTCAACAAAGCCTTTAGTTTCTCAAAACTCTGTTGACACTTCTTTGTCCATTCAAACTTGACATCCTTTTGCAACAACCTTGTCATGGGAGTAGCTATCATGGAGAATCTATTCACAAATCTTATGTAGTACCCAGCCAAACCCAAAAAGCTCCGAACCTCTGTCACCTTACCCAGTAGTTTCCACTCAACGATAGCCGAGATCTTACTTGGGTCAACTCTGATCCCATCACCCGACACAATGTGTCCTAGGAATCCAATCTCTTTAAGCCAAAATTCACTCTTACTGAACTTGGCATATAACTGCTTATCTCTCAAGGTTTGTAAAATCGTTCTCAGATGCTCCGCGTGTTCACTCTCATCACGTGAGTAAATCAATATGTCGTCAATAAAAACCACTACGTATTTATCCAAATACGGTCGAAAAATATGGTTCATCAAATCCATAAATACTGTAAGGGCATTCGTTAAACTGAAGGGCATAACTAGAAACTAAAAATACCCATACCTCGTCCTAAACGCGATTTTCAGTACAACTTATTTTTTAACCCTCAACTAATAGTAGCCCGACCTTAAGTCGACCTTAGAAAATACAGTGGCTCCCCTCAACTAATCGAATAAATCATCAATCCTTGGCAAGGGATACTTGTTTTTCACTCACCTTGTTAAGCTGTCGGTAGTCTATGCATAGCCTCATTGACTCGTCCTTTTTCTTCACAAATAGTACTGGGGCACCCCACGGAGAAAAACTTGGTCTCGCAAAACCCTTGTCAGTTAACTCTTGTAGTTGAACTTTCAACTCCTTTAACTCCGTAGTAGCCATCCTATACGGAGCAATCGAGATGGGTGTCGTACCAAGGACCAACTCGATACCAAACTCAATTTCCCTAGCTGGAGGCAATCCGGGAAACTCTTCCGGAAATATATTCGGGTATTCACATACCACAGACACTGACCTAATTTTCACTTCCGACGCTTGAGTATTCATTACAAATGTGAGGTAGGACTCGTATCCCTTTCTCAAGTATCTCTTCGCAGTCATAGATGATATCAGTATTGGTGAGTTATTTGGTTCACTTGATTCAACCTGAATAATATCCCCATTCTCACTTTTCATTTCAATGAACTTGCTACCACAATTGACTATCACATTATGAGCAGTCAACCAATTCATGCCAAGAATTAGATCAAAATCATTAAACGATAGTAGCATAAGGTTTGCCAGAAAACAATGACCTCTAATAATTAAAGGACAATCTCTAAACACTTTATCAACTATCACATGCCTGCCTAACCAGTTTGACACTTTTATTACAAGTTCGGTAGGTTCTACTAGCATGTTCATACGGGGTATCAATCCCATACAAATATAAGAGTAGGTAGACCCCGGATCAATTAAGTAATAACAGAAATGTCATAAAGAGAAAAAATACCCGCAATCACATCTGGTGAAGATTCTTCTTCTCATACGCAAATGGCATAAGTCCTTGCAGGCGCACAGCCCTCGGATCTCACATCTGAATCCCAAAAGGCACCTCTACTGCTTGCCCCACTCCCCGGGTTCTTCTGTGGTCTACCCCTCGTAGGAGCACTACTCGCCCTTACATCTTGCTTTTTCTCTTTCTCTTCTAACTCATGGTAGTCTCGGATGAAGTGGTCCAAAGATCTACATTTGAAGCAACTTCTTTCATTCACTCGTCACTCGCCGAAATAACGCCTACCACATTGCAAACACTCCGGCCTATTTGGCTGAGCACTACCAACACTCGCAATAGATGTAATACCCCGTACCCGAGACCGTCACCAGAGTCGAGCACGAGATGTTACTAAACTTAATTTCATCAATTAAACAGCTTAAACAATTTATTTTTAAAATTTCCAGACAAGCTGGGTAACTACGTCACAGTCGCTTAAAAATTCATATCTCGAGTTCCGAAACTTGAAATCAAATTCTGTAAATTTTACCTGAAACTAGACTCATATCTATATATTTAATAATTTTTTTCTAGAATTTTTGGTTGAGCCAATTAGTACAGTTTATTAGTTAAATTCTCCCCTATTTTAGGGTACAACTGCTCTGACCTCTGTGTATTAAAAATCAGACATCTCCATGTACAGAGTTTCAATGACTATGCCGTTTGTTTCTCTTAAAACTAGACTCTATAAGGTACATATAAAGCATGAGTTCTAATTATTTTTATACAATTTAAGGTGAATTTCCAAAGTCAGAACAGGGGATCCAGAAATCGCTCTGGCCCTGTTTCACAAAAATTTAAATATCTTATAAAATACAACTCTTTTACCTATTTTATTTCTTCCACATGAAAATAGATTCATTAGACTTCAATTAAATATTTTATTCATCATCTAATTATATTTCTACTATTTTTAGTGATTTTTCCAATTTACATCACTGCTGCTGTGTGATTCTGTTTTATAACCAATTTCACCATTTTATGGTTTTCCATGGACTAAGTAACACATTAAACATACATGACATCAAATATGATCTAGATTGGCCATTCCAATGGCTAATAATTTCTAAACCTTTTCTTACCAAACCATAACCATATCATAAGATTATTTACACAAAGTGAGTATTTTGTCATACATGTCACATTCAAAATATACAAGCCATTTTACCAATTTAGGCCTTCGGATAGTGTGAGGGAGCCTTCGACCTATCCCGATTCTTAAGCCGGTTTGTCAAAACTACAATGAAGGAAAAAGAAAGAGTAAGCATAACTGCTTAGTAAGTTCAC
The DNA here is from genome assembly GCA_025698465.1 of Gossypium longicalyx. NCBI lineage: Eukaryota > Viridiplantae > Streptophyta > Magnoliopsida > Malvales > Malvaceae > Gossypium > Gossypium longicalyx. The sequence goes on along the minus strand of CM047005.1, from coordinate 25,792,646 downwards.
ATGCAAATAGTAAGTAACATAATCATGCAATTCAACATAAAAAACATAATTTGCATAAACAACACCAAGACATTCATGTTACATTTGCATTTAATATCATGCTACGATTTCATCATACCAAGTTCTCAACCCGAAGATTTAAGCACATACCTGTCAAATTTTCTCATTTACCACACTTACCAACATGTCACCTACATTTTAGGCATTCCCCTTATTCTCTTAAGATTCACCCATTGAACACATCAGAATATAATTCGAATACACGGAAAGTTTGTACATAAGTGCCACATATGTAGCCAAGCTACCATGTAACCTGCCCATAAGCGAACTCGGACTCAACTCAACAAGCTCGGGTGATCGCATCCATAAGTGAACTCGGACTCAACTCAACGAGCTCAGATGCCTAGTTACATCTCACGAACTCGGACTCAACTCAACGAGTTCGGACATTTGCATCCATAAGTGAACTCAGACTCAACTCAAAGAGTTCGAATGCCCAACCATCCTAGTGACATGTCACTTGTATTCTAATTTATTCCCAAGGTTCAAACGGGCTTTTTTTCCTTGATTACACATCTTTGCCGTCTTCCACGGAACATCGAAACCGATACTCGGTAGCAATTCATAATTTACATATTATTCAATAATAACCATAAAGCATAATATCTCATGATATTAATCATCATATCACATAAATAACATTAAATTACTTAAAATGACAATTATGTTACTACATTTACACATGAACTTACCTCGATACAAAATATTAGCAATCAAGCCTATTCCTCGTAAACTTTGTTTTTCCCTCGATCACGATTTGAATCTCGTTTCTCTTGATCTATAATGCCAAATTAATCTTATTTAGTACATACATTCATCAAAACAGCCCCAAATATGAACTTTGGAAAAATCACCATTTTGCCCCTTACACTTTTGCCCCTAGGCTCGGGAATTAAACTTCATTCCATTTTCTTATGTTTTATGACATGCTGATCATTTTTCCCTTCTATGGTAACATCAAATTCTCATTCTAACATGTACTTATAACTATTAGGTATTTTTACTGATTAAGCATTTTTTCTCGTTTTCAGTTAAAACCTAATAGCACAAGTTGTCTAGTATAATTTAAAACCTCATATTCTATCATAAAACAAGAAAATACACAAATTTCACCTATGGGTATTTTTCCAAATATGAACCCTAGGTTGAATTATTGCTAGCATAAGCTAAATCAAGTTACCGAGACTCCAAAAACGTAAAGAACATTAAAAACGGGGCTTGGAATCACTTACTATGGAGCTTGGAAGCTTGAAACAAACCCTAGCTATGGAGAACCCTTTAATTTTCGTCCTAATGAAGAAGATGGACATATTTTGCCATCTTTTTCCTTTTTTTAATCTTTTAATTACCAAATGACCAAAACACCCTTAATACCTTTCTTTGAAAATTTTCATGTACAAGCCCATTTTTGTCCAAAATTTTAGAAATTGGTCAAATTGCTATTTAAGACCTCCTCATTAATATTCCAAAGTAATTTCATACTAAAAACTTCTAGAATAAAAGTTTTACAACTTATTCAATTTAGTCCCTAATTTCAACTTAAGTACTTTATGCATAGAATTTCGTCACGAAATTTTCACACAATCATGCAATCATATCATAAACCTCAACATAATTATAAAATAATTATTTCTATCTCAGATTTGTGGTCACAAAACCACTATTCTGATTAGGCCCTAATTCGGGATATTACAATAGAAGTGGTTCGAGCTTTAGAAGCCGTGTTCTGCTTATTCTTGTTTCTATTCGAGAACCCTATCGAAGAATTTGAGCGGGTAATGAACTCTCTTAATCTTTTAAATGAGGACTGATGTGATTTCCCTATCTGTATTTTCCTCAAGTCTCGGGACTCGATGTCAGCTTTTCTCTTCTCTTTGGCCAATTCATTGGCTTTACATGCTCTCTCCACGAGCACCACAAATTCCCTCAATTCTAGGATGCCAACTAATAGACGGATATCTTCATTCAAACCGTCTTCAAACCTCTTACACATGATAGCTTCGGTAGATACGCACTCTCAGGCATACTTGCTGAATCTCACAAACTCACGTTCATATTCCATCACCGTCATACGGCCTTGCTTCAGTTCTAAAAATTCCTTCCTCTTATGGTCTGTGAACCTCTGGCTAATGTACTTCTTTCAGAACTCTTCCTAGAAGAATTCTCAAGTTATCCTCCCCCTCGGTACAACAGACCCAAGAGTATTTCACCATTGGTAGGCCGAATCTCGTAAGAGTGACACTGCGCACTTCACGCACTCATCGGGCGTGCACGATAGCTCGTGAAATACCCTAATGGTATTTTCTAACCAAAATTTTGCTCTCTCCGAGTCGTCATCAATCTTTGCTCAAAATTCCTCGGCCCCTTACTTTCGTATCTTATCTACTGGGGGCTTCTCTCTCCTAACCAAATCCACTGCTTGCGGAGCTACAGGAACATACTGAGGAATCGGGGGAAGTGGGGGTGGTTGAGTATTCGGATTCATCCGAATAAACTTCGAGTACCAGACATCCATCATGTGGAGGTAAGCCTCTCTAGTCCCTCATACGACTCGAAGGTCATGGGCCCACTATCTCATCGGCGCAGCCCCCTTCAACGGAGCCAACACATTTTTTCCACGTCATCTGTCGTGGCTACGTCAGGGTCCATTTGCTATATGAAAAACATAATTTATAATCGTCAGGAGTCATCACACTATCAATATACAAATATGCCATGTATAGCTAGACTCGTACTCATGCTAGGTTAGTCCTAGAATCGACTAAACCATGCTCTGATACCACTAACTGTAACACCCCACACTCGTGCTCTACGCCGGGACTGAATACGAGGCGTTACTAAACTTAAACATATGTAATCAAAATGTTTTTGAGTCACCAAGACTTTATCAAATTTAAAACTTCTCCGAACTTTGTTTAAACTCCTTATTATGGACCTACGAGGTCTCAAACTTTCATTGGAAACCATGCAGAACCAACTTAGATCCTTAAAATGATTTAATAAAAAAATAACTCTTGAAACAGGGTACACACCCGTGTGGTCCTTATAACATGGCCGTGCTGATGGCTCGTGTGACACACACGGCCTAAGCACCTAGGGACACGCCCGTGTCCTATACCCGTGTGAATTACATTTCCAAATTTGAACCTACAGGGGTTTTCACACGGCCTGACACATGCCAGTGTCTATGGCCTGTGTCCTCACACGGCCATGACACGCCCGTGTCCTAGCCCATGTCTAAAAACCTTGACATTCTGTTTCTGACGTCGGCATCCAAATTAAGGTACACGGCCAATGCACACTCCCGTGGCCAGAAGCCGTGTCCTTCACACGGCTGAGACACAGGACCGTGCCTCTGCCCGTGAATTTACTACCATGTAATCTAACTTGTAAATTTTACATGCAGGGGACACACGGCTGAACAACACGCCCGTGTGTCTACTCATGTAAACAATATAGGGCCATTTACCAAGCCCTTTGCCACCCTAAAACAATATGACAACATCCATTTAAAACAGAAGGTAAAATCAGACACACAAGGCATTATCTCATTCATGAAAATATCATCATTTGCATATATTAATAATGAACATTAGCCATTCTCCCAAGGCTTAATACAAAATAAAGGGATTCATCCCAAGCCAACACATTTGGCCAAATTAACATGACACAAACTTCAAAAGTCTAAGCCTTATACATGCCATATTCAAAATAATAAAACCAACTATACCAAATACTTCGGTTGATAGTGTGATCGATTCCTTCGACGTCCTATAACCCTTGAGCTAATTAGGCGGCACTATATGAAAATGGAAAGGGGAGGAAGTAAGCATAAAGCTTGGTAAGTTGCATGCAAATAAATATGACAACAACTTTATCATTCATCAACATGCTCATGATACAAAATTAGGCATAAGTACAACTTACTCATCACCATTCAATACAATTCACATAGTATATATTGAGCTCTCATCTAATACATTCCAAATAGGTACCTGTATCACTCACAACATGGTTATACTTTTCTCGTTTAACTTGAACTGTAACTCTCGTCGTTAAACCATTTGGAAAACTATCGAATATTCACTAAGCCTCAAACATAGGGTATACTGCTGATGCCCTGTCCTAGACATGGTCTTACACTGGCTCATCCATCAAGTCGATGCCATGTCCCACACATGGTCTTACACTAGCTCTCGCATATCTGTGTCGATGCCATGTCCCAGACATGGTCTTACACTGACACTTCTCGTAGCCCATGCATGTCCCAGACATGTCTTACACTGGCTTACATCTCGAGGCCAATGCATGTCCCAGACATGTCTTACACTAGCTCTTGTCTCTATGCCGATGCCATGTCCTAGACATGGTCTTACACTGGCTCTCATAATGTGGCCGATGCATGTCCCAAACATGTCTTACACTAGCTCACATTAACTCATACGTTATGGCACGAATATCTGATTTATTTCCTATGGTTCAAACGGGAATTCTACTATCACAATTATCATCATGCATTCTCATTTCCACAATCAAGCAAATCATGCTATATTAATTCAACACATATAATAACAATGTAGTTGTATTATTTACATACAACTTACCACAGATTACAAAATGTAGACGACTAGTTCAGCTTAGTCCACTTGCTTCGCTTTTCCCCGGTCTATGCTTGGATTTTGTAATTCTTGATCTAGAATGACAAAAATTCACGAATTTATTCATTTTATTAACCTAGATACTCAAAAATTTAAAATTAGGCAAAATAACCATTTTGCCCCTAGACTTTTACAAAATGACCATTTTATCCCTAGGTCCGAAAATTGATTTTTATCGAATTTCTTCATATCTTAAGCCTAGTTGATTACTATTTACATTAGAAGCAGTCCAAAATTCTCAATCTTTCACACCTTTATCACCTATTTTACAATTTTTGCAAAATGTTCCTTTTTAGGGTTTTCATGATAAATCTCTTCACAAAAGTTGTTTATTTCACAACCATGGTTCATTTTCTTCCATAAAATTTTAGAAAAAAAACATGTCTACTATCATGGCAAAACCCTAGACTTTCAACCATTTTGCAAAATAGTTCCCTAATTTGAAAGCTCATGGTACAAGGGTTCTAAAAATGTAAAAATTTTCAAGAAAAGCCATCAAAGTCACTTACTTGCAAGAGTAGATACAATGGCTGAATTTTTGGTGGAGAAGATGGTAGGAAAAAGATGATATCTTTTCTCTTTATTTTATTTTTATTCTAGTCAAAATTAGGTCATCAAATTACCTAACCATTTGACCCATTGATTTCCTTGTCCATATGGCCGACCATGCCTCTCGGAGGGGGTCTAATTGCCCTTTAAAGACCTCCAATTATGGCTATCTAGCTATTTGGTGTGTCTATCAAGTAAAATAGAACTTTTACCCTTTATGCAATTTAGTCCTTTTTCCCAATTAAGCGGGAAATCACTAAAATTAATTCACCAAAATTTTCATACTCTCATATAATCATGTCACAACACAAAAAATAATATCAAAATAATTTCTTTGACCTCGGTTTAGTGGTTTCAAAACCACTATTCCAACTAGACCCAAAATCGGGAAATTACAACTGGCGTAAAATGTTCCAGTAAAAAATCCACCTTCAGTGAGGTGAAAATCACTTCAAACTCATTAAACCCCATTACTCAAAGGGAAACTCTCGTATGTTTGTAATAAAAACAAGGTTATATGTTGATTGATTTTCACTACATTCAAAAAAGCTTATTTAATCTCGAAATTTAACAATTGTTGTAACGTTGAAGTTTAAATTTTTTTGGTCTAATTTATTTTCAATGAAATATCATGAACAAACTTGGGAAAAAAAGTTCAAGCCTCAATGTGAGAATAATTTCTAAGTTCAATGATTAACTTGGACCAAAAAAAGTTTAAGCCTCAGTGTGAGAATAATGACCAACTTTAGATATTAACTTGGACTAAAAAAAAGTTAACCTTAATATAGGAACACTTACAAGTTTAGGCCCCAACCAATGCGTTAACCCTTTTTATTATAATGTTGTAAAAAAAAGTTTATGCCTCTAATGTGAAAACAATTGTCCTGTTGAAGGACTAACTTTAATAAAGAAATTCCAAGCTCAATGTGAGAATAATTGTTAAGTTCAGGAACTAACTTGAATAAAAAAAAGTTCAAGCTCAATGTGAGAATAATTGTCAAGTTCAAGGACTAACTTGGACTAAAAAAAGTTAAGCCTTAATATGAGAACACTTCCCAAGTTCAGGCCCAAAATAGTGCATTAACCTTTTTTATTATAATGGTGTAAAGAAATATTTCTTATATGAAGCATGTTTTAAACTTATTTTCCAGAACACGAATTTTTTTGGATGGGTTTCTCGACACCTATAGGTGTCAAGGTCCCTTATTCTTTACTATAATCATGGAAAAATATATTCTATGAAACCAAAAAACAGATCAAAATTTTATAAACCTCATTTTCTCTCAAAATTGATAAACCTTAACCCCATTCTAGTTATTTTTAAAATTTAGTATAAATCATTTTATCATGTAAGTGTGTGTGTGTGTGTGTTTTTTCCTTTTTATGATATTAGTGTAGTTTAAATTGTCATAATTTATTTGGAAAATATTACTATTTTGTGTTTACTAATTCTTGATAGTAAATTCGTAAGAGCTTTTTTAGCCAATATTATGCTTGTATAGTTATTACCAATTATTGAATGCGTTATATGTATAACTATTATCAATTGTTGAATACATTATATGTATGTTATAAGAAAGTTGTGTTATTGATTTTTTTTTTTTTTGACATTGTAATAAGTTGGTATTAATTTTGTTGAATTCTTTGTTAGTAAGAATTGTTTAAACGGTTATTATTGTTTTTCATGTTAAAGATTTAAGATTTGACAAACTTAAACGACAAGATGGTGAACGATTTATGGGTAAAATCCATTTGAGTGGATATATTATTTCAACTAAGGATGGTGTCATGTTCCAATATGAAGCTCCTTTTTTAACTTGACGTTTAAGAATGATGTTATTTTAGAAGACATGAAAAGAATGATTATTAGGAAAATTCAGGTTGGAGGTATTAAATGAATACTCAATGGAGATGTTAAGTGGTTATTCAATCTGAAGTATATATTTGTGAGGTAAAGCAAAAGAGGTTGTGAGTATTACACTGTGGATCTTAATGACAATAAAGATGTTAAGACGATGGTGTTTGGACACCAAGAAAGTGGTGATGTTGCAATGGATTTATTAGTGGAGGTTAAAGATGTTCTTGTTAATGGATACAAAGTTTCCAATTATCCAAGCTTACCAATGATCTCAATGGCAACATATCAACCAAAGATTGTCCCAATCGATAAATTTCCCGATTTAATACCCCATAGTCAATAATGCTCTATATTTATGAGTCATATGAAATGATGATAGATATAACTTAGAGGACTTGAATCGGTCATAACATATCATTTGAAGATGCATACATATTACGAAAAGATATAAATATCATGAGACAATTTATTTTAGGAGTAGTTTTCTATATTATAGAAGGTAGAGGGCAAATAGGATTAGTTTTCTATATTATAGGAAGTAGAGGGCGAATATGAGTAGTTTTACAATTTCAATTCCAAGTGCAATGTGGCATATATATATTCTCTTATGTTGATGAATGATATTTGAGACATTACCCTACTATTGTCATGGTATCATAGAGTTAAAACCCTAAAATATCACAGCTCAAATTAAGATGACCACGCTGCCGCCACCATCTTCAAACAAGATTAAGGCTAATTCACCATTTTTTTCTTGTTCCGCAGGACTGTCCAAGAGATTTCATCACTCCCGTGCGTCTCCGTCTTGATAATTTTGATGATTGGGCACACGCTATTCGTATGCCTTTCTCCTCTTGGCATAAGTTTAAGTTCCTTGATGGTACAATAGTCGACTTGACACCATCATGCATGAAAAAGGTTTGGGTTTGTATATAATGTATGATTGTTTCATGTCTTATGAATACCATCAATCTAGAGGTTAGATCTATGCTTTTGAATTACGATAATGCAAAATTACTATGGGATAATTTGAATGAATGTTGTGTGATTTTTAGTGGTCCAAGAATACAACAACTAATATTAGATATTGTTTGTTGCAAACAATCTAAAACAATAAATGTTGCAATATATTTTAGCAAGTTTGAGGTTCTATGGGATGAACTGAGTAATTATGAACCTATATTACATTGTAAGTGTGGTAAGTGTACCTGTGATCTTGGCAAGGCTATGAGAAACGTAGAGAGGAGGAACAACTTTATCAATTCTTCTTGGGTTTATACTCAGAATATTACAGCTAGATTTGGTCAAGTTTGTTATCTCAAGAGCCTTTTCCTAGCCTTAATCGAACATTTCATTAGGTTGTTCAAGATGAAAGTGTGCAAGGAGTTGCGCATATTAAAGATGAGAAATCGGATACTGTAGGGCTTGTGGTTCACACAAAGGTCATGAACGTGGTCAAGTTGATAAGGTTGACAAGTCGGGCTTGGTCTATTCATACTACCAGCACTTGGGTCATAATGTTGAAAGTTATTTTACAGTGATCGGTTACCCGGATTAGTGGGAGAGCGGTATGGTCCATCTCTAAAGTTAGAAGCTAAGGGCACAAGTAGTGCTAGTGGAAAGACGTTTGCCTCTTGCCCTTCACTTGTTGCTCATCAGGATGGAGGAGGTTCATGTGAATACTACTACTCAATGAGGGTTGATGGTCTGACAGTTGCATCTCGTACCCCAGCGACGACTGCGGCACTATTTGGTTTTAATGTTGTGCAGTAGGAAGTGTTGTTAACAATGTTTGGTAATCCTTAAACTCAAATAAACCGCTTGAATAGTGAGTTTGATAATACTTCTTAGATAATTGAGATTGGCGTTTCTAATCACGTAACGGGAAATATTTCCTTTTTGACTAATATTCATGGCATGAGCGCTTGCCCTGTCGATATACCAAATGGAAAAAATGTTATAGCAACTAAGCAAGGGACTATTAAACTAACAGACAAAATTTCTCTTAATAATGTTCTTTATGTTACAAAATTACATTGCAACTTGATTTCGGTTTCGTAGGTTGATGATGATATGAATTGTCTTGTCCAATTTTTTTCTAGCATGTATGTTATACAAGTTCGACGTTTGAGGAAACTGATTGAAACGAGTGACAGACAGGATGGACTTTATTACTTCCGGTGCATGTCAAGTGTCAAAGCGACTTCAGTTGTAGGTTTATCTTCAGTGGAGCTATGGCATAAGCTCCTAGGGCATCCTTCTGAAAATGTAGTCAAATTACTTCTTTTTGTTAGCAGGTGTAAGGAACATTTAAATAAAGCTTGTGAACTGTGTCATCGTGCTAAGCAACCTAGAGAGTCTGTAACACCCCTCACCCGTATTCAATGCCGGAATAGGGTTATGGAGCATTACTGGACTTACAACACATTTATACATACATTTAACCAATTCATACAATCATCATTCAATCTCAACCAATTTGTCCCTAATACGAGCCTACAAGGCCCTAAACATTCTTTGGAATTGATCGGGACTAAACTGATAACTTAAGAAACTTTAACAAAACATTAAAAATTTTACTCAAAATAAGGGACACACGCCCATGACCAGACACGCCCGTGTCACTAGCCATGTGGACATTCGAAATTGGAGCACATGGTCGAGCCAAACCTATAGGGTATACTGACTTATACCATACGGCCAAGTCATATACCCGTGTGTGAGGCCATGTGGAGCATACTGACTTAATTTCAATTTCAACACAATGAGACACACAGCCGTGTGTCACACAAGGCTGAGACACACACTCGTGTCTCTGCCCGTGTGGACAACAATAGGCTATTTACCAAGCCAATTTGCCACCCAAACTTGTGCTCACTTACATCAATTCAATTATATCAATATACAACATCAATAGGAATTTTAAAATAATCAATTCTAGCCTAGTTCATGCATAATCTAAACCACTTTTCTCATTACACAAATCTTTAACTATACCATACCATTTTTACTAAAATTCATATACAATTCAACTAACTAAACCTTTCTCAAACATACATCATTTTACACCAAATCACAACCACAATTCATGACTAATATCAACTATTTCTCATTTACCATATCAATATGCACAAGCTCCATAATATAAGCTACTCACATATTCATCCATGAATTCACCATAACAACCATATATGCACATATATGTATATAACTAAATCAACCAAATTAAGCCAACTCTCATGGCTATATTTACGAACCAAAACATATACATTTACAAGCCATTAAAAATAACCAAAATCATTATCAACCTATAATCAAAATGACTCAAAATACCTATACATGCCATATACTTAAAATACCAAAGTTCATAGGTATCAAGTGATAGATAGATAGTGTGAAGCGATCCCCGATGATCCCCAAAATCCGAGCTAGCCTTGAATTCACTATAAAACATAAAAAAAATTAAATGATGTAAGCTATAAAGCTTAGTAAGCTCGTATGAAATAAACTCGTTATAATCATATACACATATTTCAACAAGTGATTATAAATATAAGAATTCAAATCATTTAACAAACCTTTCAATTTCTAAATTACAAAACAATATACTTTCTTCACAATTTCTCCGATACAAAGCTAGTATGATTTATTCACATACCTGTACATCTCGTACCAATCTCATACACATTCTCGGCTTTCTTTTACCCGTTGAACCATTCAGAATAGAAGTCAGATACTCAAGGGTCTCACACGATAAGTACCTATACCATGGCCCGAAGCTAAATCAAGGTAACTTATCTCCGAACTACTGATATCATGGCCCGAAGCCAAATCGGTATAACTCGCAACCAAAGTGCTAATATCATGGCCCGAAGCCAACTCAATGTATCCTCTAATGACATGTCACTAGCATCCTAAACTATTCCTAAGGTTCAACTGGGATTTCGAATGTCGAATCGCTGTCGAATTACTATCGTTCATATCCACAGTCTCATATTCGCAATTTATGCAATATCAAAGCATATGAAATACATTTATATTTAAAGTTATCACATACAAACTTACCTCAAACGTGGAAACAACGAAATAAGTCGACTAGTCGATAACTTTAGTTTTCCCCCGATCTAGATCCGAATTCCACTTTTCTTAATCTAAATATATTCAAAATTAACATAATTATTCATCTATTTATTCAATTAAATCCAAAATATACATTAGGGCTATTTTACACATTTTCCCCTAAACTTTCATATTTTTACAATTTAGTCCTTATTACACAAAATCACAAATTCATGAAATTTCTTCAATACCCATGATAGCCAAATTACCATAATGCCCTTAGTAGCCCATATTTATCAACTTTTAACACATTTAACCACACATTTTCACATTTTCACAAATAAATCCCTATTTTGTATTTTTGTACAAAATCACTTTACAAAATATATAAATCTAACAACAAGATTTCATATTTCATCATCAAACTTCAAAGAACACATATCTTTATCAATGCAAACTTTCAAAATCTTTAACATATTTGCAAAATAGTCCCAGGGCTAGCTAGTACTAGTTGCAACGATCTAAAAAACGTAGAAATCATTAAAAACAGGACAAAAATCGTACCTTAATAGACAATGAAAACTTGGCCGATTGAAAAGCCCTAACAACGGCTTCAAAGCTTGTAAAATTAGGCTAAATATGATGATAATAGAATAGATTTTTGTTTTGTTTTGTTTAATTAACTTTATTTCATAAATTACAAAATTAACATTGGTTTAAAACATTAAAATTCACTTATTTCATGTCCATTACCTATAATAATGGTCTAATTACAACATAAAGACCTTAACTTTAAGGTTCTATAGCTATTAAATACCTTTAGCTATTAGAACTCAAGTTTTACGCTTTACGCGATTTAGTCCTTTACATCAAATTGGCCATTTAAACGATAAAATTTCTTAACGAAATTTTTACACAATCACTCAATAAAGCTATAAAAATTAAAATAATAATAAAATAAATATTTTGAATTCAGATTTGTGGTCCCGAAACCACTATTCTGATTTGACTAAAAACGGACATTTACAACTCTCCCCCCTTAAGGGATTTTCGTCCCCGAAAATCTTATCAGTGAATAGGTTAGGGCATTGTTTTCTCATAACTTCCTCGGGCTCCCACGTAGCCTCTTCGACACTGTGTCATTTTCAAAGTACTTTCACTAGAGCTATGCTTTTATTTCTCAACTGTTTAACCTCACATGCTAGAATTCTGATCAGTTCTTCATTGTATTTCAATCTCAGACAGAGAAATCACATATGATGGATCAGATCTATATCGGCGCAACATTGATACAAGAAACACATTATGGATTTTCTCTAGCTCAATCTGTAATGCTAACTGATATGCCACTGGCCCTATTCGTTCAATAATCTTACAAGACCTGATGAATCGCGAACTCAATTTGCCTTTGGGACCGAAACGAAGTATTTTCTTCCATGGAGATACTTTTAAGAACAGTTTGTCACCAATCTGAAATTCAATATCTTTTCGTTTCAAATCCGCGTATGATTTTTGATGATCTGAAGTTGCTTTCAAACATTTGCGAATTACTTTCACTTTCTCTTCAGTTTTTCTAACCAAATCAACCCAGTGATCTGTTTCTCGCTAAGTTCGATCCAGTACAATGGAGTTCAGCATTTGCGACCATATAAGGCTTCATATGGCATCATCTTTATACTCGATTGAAAGTTGTTCTTATATGCGGATTCAACCTGTGGCAAATATTTCTCCCAGTTGCCTTCAAACTCTAAAACACAGCATCGAAGCATATCTTCGAGAACCTGAATTACTCTATCAGATTGACTGTCAGTTTGCAGATGAAAAGTTGTACTAAAATTCAAATTTGTAACCAAAGCTTCTTGCAATTTCTTCCAAAATCGAAAATGTAAACCTGAGATCTCTATCCGAAATAATCGAAACTGGTACCCCGTGCAATCTACCAATCTCAGCAATGTACAACTCAACTAGTTGTTCAAGTGAATAATCAATACATACTAGAATAAAATGTGCAAATTTTGTCAGTCGATCAATGACAACCCAAATTGCATCTTTTTTTTTTGAAGACGGGGGTAATCTCGATACGAAATCCATAGCCACACTATCCCATTTCCACTCTGGTATCATCACAGGCTGAAGTAAACCCGAAGGCACTTGATGCTCGGCTTTCACTTGCTGACAAATCAAACATTTTGATACAAACTCTGAAATGTCTCGTTTCATACTCGATCACCAATACGACTTCTTCAAATCATTGTACATTTTGGTACTCCCCGGGTGAACAGATAAACTACTACTATGTGCCTCGTGCAAAATTTTCTGAATCAACTCTGGATTTTTCAGTATGCAGATTTGATCTCGGAACATCAAATAATCATCAGATCTGATTTGGTACTCTAAATCACTATTCAACTCGCATTGCACTCTTTTAGCTCGTAACTCAGTATCACACTTTTGAGCTTCGTAAATTTGTTGAAGAAAAATAAGTTTAGCCTTTATCTTAGCTAGAATCTAACTATCATCAGATAATGTCAACTGTGTATTCATTGCTCTCAAAGTAAACAATGATTTTCTACTCAAAGCATTTGCGACTACATTCGATTTTCTCGGATGATAATCGATTACTAACTCATAGTCTTTAAGTAGCTCGAGCCATCTCCATTGTCGCAAATTCAAATCTTTCTGAGTCATGATATACTTCAAGCTCTTGTGATCAGTAAAAATGTGACATTTTTCACTGTACAAATAATGTCGCCAAATTTTTAATGCAAAAACTATAACGGCCAACTCTATATCGTGCGTCAAATAGTTCTTATCGTGCGTCTTCAACTTTCTAGAGGCATAAGCTACAACTTTTCCCTCTTGCATCAACATGCAACCTAGAACATTCAATGACGCATCGCTAAAAATCACAAATTCTTTACCTGACTCAGGTTGAACAAACACTGGTGCCTCAGTTAACAATGCTTTCAATTTATCAAAACTCTGTTGACATTTCTCTGACCATTCAAACTTTACATCTTTCTGTAGCAGTTTGGTCATCAGTGCAGCTGTAGCGCCCCGTACCCGAGACCGTTGCAGGATTCGAACACGAGGTGTTAACAGACTTAATTCATTGCTTAAACAGCTCAAACAATTTAATTTTAGAAATTCCAGACAAGTTGGCAATCTGCATCACAGTCGCTTAAAAATTCATATCTCGAGTTCCAAAACTCAAAATCAAATTCCATAAATTTTCCCTGAAACTAGACTCATATATATATTTACTAATGTTTTTCTAGAATTTTTTGCTAAGCCAATTAGTACAGTTTATTAGTTAAATTCTCCCCTGTTTTAGGGTTCTACTACTCTGACCTCTGTGTATTAAGAATCATATATATCTATGTACAGAATCTCAATGACTATGGCGTTTGTTTCTCTTAAAACTAGACTCAATAAGAAATCTGTACATATAAATTATGACTTCTAATTATTTTTATACAATTTATGGTGAATTTCCAAAGTCAGAACAGGGGGTCCAGAAATCGCTCTGGCCCTGTTTCACAAAAATTTAAACATCTCATAAAATATAACTCATATACCTGTTTCGTTTCTTCCATATGAAAATAGACTCATAATTCTTCAATTCCATGTTTTATTCATCATCTAATTATGTCTCTACTATTTTTAATTATTTTTCAAATTCACGTCACTACTACTGTCTGAATCTATTTTATGGTAAATTTTACCTATTTCATGGTTTCCATGGATTAACTAGCAATTTGACATACATAACACCAAATATGATCATAATTAGCCATTCCAATGACTAATCATTACCAAGCATTTTTATACTACTCAATAACCATATCATAAGACCATATATACAAAATGATTATAATACTATACATGCCGTACTCAAAATATACAAGCCATTATGCCAAGATGGTATACGGATAGTGTGAGCGTGCCTCCGACCGTTCTCGATTTCCGAGCTGGCTTGTCAACACTACAAGGAATGAAAAGGAGGGAGTAAGCATAAATGCTTAGTAAGTTCACATGCAAATAGCAAGTAACATAACCATATAAGCAAACATAAAACATCATTTGCATAATCATCACCAAGACATTCATATCATATTTTCATTTATCATCTTACCATATTGTTGTTATATCGATTTTTCAACCCGAGGGTTAAGTACATACCTGTTCAAAGTATCCATTTCACAACACTTACCAATACGTCCCTTTCATCTTGAGTATTCCTCCATTTGAGTATAACTTTACCCGTTGAACACATCAGAATATAATTCGGATACATGGAAAGTTTGCACATAAGTGCCACATATGTAGCCAAGCTACTATAAAACCCGCCCATAAGTGAACTCGGACTCAACTCAACGAGCTCGGGCGTTCGCATCCATAAGTGAACTCGGACTCAACTCAACGAGCTCGGATGCCTAGTTACATTTCACGAACTCGGACTCAACTCAACGAGTTCGGACATTCGCATCCATAAGTGAACTCGGACTCAACTCAACGAGTTCGGATGCCCAAATATCCCAGTGACATGTCACTTGTATCCTAATCCATTCCTAAGGTTCAACGGGACCTTTTTCCCAATCATGTGTCTCAACCATCTTCTACGGAATACCGATATCGATACTCGGTAGTATTTCACATTTTCCAAGTATATCACATAATTTGACATATTATCAAACAATTATCACGAGTATAATATTTCATAATAATTATCATATCATTTAAATAACATAAAAACATTTAAAATAATAACTATGTTACCAACATTTACATATGAACTTACCTAGTATGCGAAAATGGCTACTTCTACCATTTCGTCCACAACTTGGTATTTTCCCCATTTTAGCCCGAATTTCAGTTTTCCTTGCTCTATCATTTAAAATATAGTATAATTAGGACTCACATTATTCAAATTGACCCAAAATCATATTTTAGAAAAATTACAATTTTGCCCCTAAACTTTTGCATATTTACACTTTTGCCTCAAAGCTCGTAAATTAAACTTCAGCCTATTTTCTTATGTTTTATGACATGCTGATCATTTTACCTTCTATGGCAACATCAAATTCTCACTCTAACATGTACTTATGACGATTAGGTATTTTTATCGATTAAGCCCTTTTGCTCGTTTTCACTTAAAACCGAGTAGCACAAGTTGTCTAACATAATTTAAAACCTCATATTCTACCATAAAACACCAAAATACACAAATTTCACCTATGGGTATTTTTCCAAATATAAACCCTAGGTTAAATTATTGCTAGCATAAGCTAAATCGAGCTACCGGGACTCCAAAAACGTAAAGAACTTGAAAAACGGGGCTAGAATGGACTTACAATCGAGCTTGGAAGCTTGAAAAACCCTAGCCATGGTTTCTCCTTGCTATATTCGGCCATGGGGTTGAAGATGAGCAAAATTGGCTTTTAATTTTGTATTTTAACTTTGTATTTTAATTCATTTTACCCCTAAATGACCAAAATGCCCTTACTACTAAACTTTTCAAAAATTCCATCCATGTCCAATTTTTGTCCATAAACTTAGAAATTGGTAAAATTGCTATTTAAGACCTCCTAATTAATATTTCAAAACAATTTCATACTAGAAACTTTTAGAATGCAAGTTTTGCAAATTATTCGATTTAGTCCCTAACTTCAAATTAAGCATTTTATGCATAGAATTTCTTCACAAAATTTTCACACAATCATGCAATCATATCATAAACATCAAAATAATTATAAAATAATTATTTCTATCTCGGATTTTGTGGTCACAAAACTACTATTCCGACTAGGCCTAAAATCAGGATATTACAGCAGCAATCATCGAAAACCCTTTAACAAAACGTCGATAGTAACCAGCTAATCCCAGAAAGCTTCTGACCTCAGATACATTTCTAGGTGGTTTCTATCCAACAATTGGAGAAATCTTGCTCGGATCAACTCGAATGCAATCTGCCGAGACAATATGTCCCAAAAATCTAAC
Organism: Gossypium longicalyx; assembly: GCA_025698465.1. Classification (NCBI taxonomy): domain Eukaryota; kingdom Viridiplantae; phylum Streptophyta; class Magnoliopsida; order Malvales; family Malvaceae; genus Gossypium; species Gossypium longicalyx. The sequence continues at coordinate 25,775,462 of CM047005.1, read as the reverse complement.
TTCCCGGAGCCAAAACTCACATTTACTGAATTTAGTATACAATGGCTTATCTCTCAAGGTTTGCAACACAATCCTCAAATACTCGGTATGCTTAGACTTATCTCAAGAATAGATCAGAATGTCGTCAATGAACACAATAACAAATCTGTCTAGATACAGTCTAAATATCTGATTCATCAAATCCATAAAGACTGTAAGAGCGTCAGTTAATACGAAAGGCATAACAAGAAATTCATAATGTTCGTACCTTGTTTTGAATGCAGTTTTTGGCACAAATGACTCTTTAACTCGCAACTAATAATAATCAGATCTCAAATTAATCTTATAAAATATTGTTGCACCTTTTAACTGATCAAACAAATCGTCTATTCTCAGCAATGGGTACTTATTCTTTATCATAACCTTGTTGAGCTGTCGATAGTCGATACACATTCTCATTGACACATCTTTCTTCTTTACAAACAATACCAGTGCACCCCAGGGCGAAAAACTCAGTCGTGAAAAACCTCTATCTGTTAACTCTTGCAACTAAGACTTCAACTCTTTCAATTTAGTCAAAGCCATTCTATACAGAGCTATAGATATCGGTGAAGTTCTCGGTATTAACTCAATAGTAAACTCAACCTCTGTGACCGGTGGCAACCCAAGCAATTATTCTGTAAATACATCCGAATATTCACAAAATACAAGCACCGATTATATCTTCTTTTCAAACACTTTGGTATCTAAAACATATGCTAGGTATGCCTCGCAACCTTTTGTCACATATTTCTGAGCCAACATCGACGAAATCACTATAGGCAATCCGCCCGACTCATCAGATTCAATCTGAAGAATTTCATTATTCTGACATTTCAATTCTATAATCTTTCATCTACAGTTCACAACGGCCTCATGTAGAGTCAACCAATCCATACCCAGAATCATATCAAACTCATCAAATGGTAAAAGCATTAAGTTATCCAGAAAATAGTAACCCCTAGTCATTAAAGGATAGTTCTTGCATACTTTATCAACTAGAACATACTTGCCTAAGGGGTTCGATACTTTAATTACAAATTCTGTAGACTCAACAGGCAACTTCTTACTATACACTGAATTCTCACAAACATACGAATGTGTTGATCCAGGATCAATTAAAGCAATCAATTAGTGTCGTAAAGAGAAAATGTACCGGTGATAACATCAGGTGATGACGCCTTTTTGCAAGCACGAATAGCGTAGGCTCTAGCAGGTGCTCTGGCCTCGGATCTTACAGTTGAGTCATTTGTCGCTCCTTTTCCACTAGACACATTTCCCACATTCCTTGGTGGTCTTCCTCTCAAAGTCGTGTTACTCGGTCTTGCATTCTGAAATTTATCTTTCTCAGATAACTCTGGGCAATCTCGAATAAAATGATTTGGCAAGCCACATTTGAAACAAGCTTTAACACTCATATTCCAGCACTCTCCAAAATGTCGTCTCCCACACTGCTGACACTCGGGTTTGTTGTTTTTTACACTGCCAACGCTCGAGACGGAAGTTGCTTGAGCTTTAGAACTCACATGTTGATTTCCACGATCTCTATTCTGATATCCCACTGAAGCATTGGATCAACTATACAAATCTCATGATTCTTTGATGAAGACTGATATAGCTTATTCATGGGTCTTTTTCTCGAGTTTCTAGCCTCTGAATCTACTTTTCTCTTTTCTCGACTAAAGTCTTCAGCTTTGCAAGCCCGACCAACTAATACAACAAATTCTTTCAAGTCTAGAATCCCAACCAGGAGTTTAATGCCTTCGTTCAACCCGTCAACAAACTGCTTGCACATAATCTCTTCGGTAGAAACATATTCCCGAGTATATTTACTCAACCGCATAAATTCTCTCTCGTACTCAGGTACGGTCATACGACTCTGTTTCAGTTCTAAAAACTCTTTGTGCTTTTGATCCAGAAACCGTTGGCTTATATATTTCTTCCTGAATTCAATCTGAAAGAATTTCCAGGTGACTCTCTCTCTCGACACCACTGATACTAACGTATTCTACCACTGGTATGCGGAGTCCCTTAAAAGTTATATAGCACATTTTAAACATTCAGCCGGTGTGCAAGAAAGCTCATCAAATACTCGAATCATATTTTCAAGCCAAAACTCGACTCTCTCAAGATCATTATCAGCATTAGCTCTGAACTCTTCTACCCCGTGTTTACAGATCTTATCAACTAGAGGCTTATTCAATCTTAAAATCTTGACACCTTGAGAAGCTACGGGGACTGGTTGGGAATTAGGAGGAGGTAGAGGTTGTTAAGTAGCTGGGTTCACTCGGATATATTGTGTGAACCACTCGTTCATCATTTGGAAGAAGGCTTCTTTAGCCTCTCCTCCCCAGCTGCCCAACACGGGTCTAGAATCAGATGGCGTTGTCCCTTGAGTGGGAGCTGGCACATTACTTTCAACCTCATCAGCTATAGCTCGATTGGAATCCATTTACTATATGAAAACACAGTTTAAAATGTCAGGAGTCATCACACTATCACAATTTATGTATTGTATGTATAGCTAAACTCTCACATATGATATGTTAGTCTTAGAATAGACTAAACCATAACTCTGATACCAAAAAATGTAACACACCTCACCCGTATTCAATGCCGAAATAGGGTTATGGAGCATTACTAGACTTACAACACATTTATATATACAATTAATCAATTCATACAATCATCATTCAATCTCAACCAATTTGTAACACCCCTTACCCGTATCCTACGCCAGAATAGGGTTTGAGGCATTACTAGACTTAAACATAAACAAACATACAAAAATTGAGTCACAAAATTTCGTTCAAATTAAATTCCTTCATACATATGCATATTGTCCCTTATATGGGCCTACGAGGCCCAAAACATACATCAAGAGTGGTTCGGGACTAAATCGAGAACTTTAGAAAATTTTAGGAAAACTTAGAAAAAATTTCATGAAACAGGGTCACACACCCGTGTGGATAGGCCGTGTGGTCACACACGCCTGTGTGGCTTGAGACATGCCCGTGTCCTCAGCCTATGTAACTCTCTGTTTATGACATCATCAATGCAATTAGGGTCACACGGCCAAGTCACATGCCCATGTGCTTAGGCCGTGTGGCGAATTAAATTCTAAAAATTAAGTGTAGACTTCACACGGCCTGCGTGCATGCCCATGTCCTACGGTCGTGTCCTTCACATGGTAGAGACACACAGCCATATCTCTGCCCGTGTGTTTATTACTGAGCATTCTGTTTTGCATTTAATAGGGTGCAGGGGACACACAACCATATCACACACCTATGGGGTAAATCGTATGTCACACACGGCTTAGACACATGCCCGTGTGTCTACCCATATGGACTACTTTGATGCTGTTTTCCAAGCAATTTGACACCCTTAAATACCCATTCACTTATTCAAATTTGATGGCATGCAACATAGTATAAATAGACACTCAAATACACATAAACATGATTAACCCATGCCTTTGTAATGTCAACATATCTCCTATCCAAACCATCATGTTTTCATATAGCATTCCACACCAATTTCATATTCAAACATCTTGTTAAACTTACTTCCAATTTACTCAATTATACCATAGTTCTGGTCATACTTATTACCCATGCTTCATTTATTTAGCACATGTGCCATTCATCACACATCTCATCCACAAGCAATCACGTCAAGCATAATACATTGCATGCATGCATAACTGATTGGGGTTACAGTCCAAATAATCAATATGAACCATATCACATGGCCATATACAAAATAAATCAAATATTACCATAAGCCAACACATTTGGCTAGACCAATATGACATATAACAAAAAGACCAAGTCCCTATACATGCCATGCTCAAAATGTTGAGACTAACTATACCCAATGTCCAATTGATAGTGTAATTGATCCTCCGACATCTTTCGATCCCCGAGTTAGCTTGGCGATACTATAAGAAAATGAAAGAGAAAGGGGAGTAAGCATAAATCTTAGTAAGTTCACATGCAAATAAATAGCAACATAATCATATATATTAATACCATTGACTTAGGAAAATTTACTTATGTTTTATCATAAATTCATAGGCATAGCTTAAATTTGAAGACATAACTCACACATTTTCATTCTTACCAAAATTTCATCACATATCGAGCTCATCCATATGAGTTTTTCGTACATACCTGTACCAACTCGTAACACATAGTCATATTTCCTCATCATTGTTTTACTTTCCGAATAACTCACATGTTTACCCGTTGAACACTCGGAATACTATCGGATACATAGAAGACTTGCACATAGTGCTTCAAATGTAGCCACATGCTACCTCATCTCACAATCATACATTGCTCGCTCTCGAGCTAATCACGGGCCTACTCACACAAGCTGACAATCAGGACATAACTACTCAAGCTACTCATACAAGCTGAAAGGTACCCGTAACATATGCCGGGCTACCCAGCCACTAGTAGAACGTACAAGACTAGCACCCGGATTCTCACAATCACATATACGTATAATTTCATGAGCTCATAATCACATAGTTCCTAGTGACATGTCACATTGTATCCTAAATTATTCCTAAGGTTCAAAGGGGTTTTCTCGATGTCACGTCTTTGTCAAACTTGTTCACAAAGTCATTCTCATTGACCATTATGTCATTCGTACACTCATCTTAAAAATTAAACATAGAAATTCATACATTAATAAAGCATTAAAACATGATACAACATTGCATTATTTACACATGAACTTACCTCGGTACAAAATATGGACAACTAATTCGATTTAGTCCAAAATCTTGTTCTTTCCCCAGTCTAGGTCTGGACTCTTTTTTTCTTGATCTATAATAGCAAATTCAAATCATTTAATCATCACATTATTCATATTAGTCCAAAAACTATATTTAGGAAAAATTACAATTTTACCCCTAAACTTTCACATATTTACAAATTAGTCCCTAGGCTCGTAAAATGAAATGGGTTCATTTTTTTTGTTACCTAAGCCTATCTGAACCTATGACATACTCATAACAGCCCACATTTCTCATTAAATCATAATCTTACCACCCATTTTAGACCTTTTACAAAAAGGTCCTTTTTAGGTATTTTCATGAAAAACCACTTAGTAAAAGATGTTTATCATGCATCAAACTTTCATATTCCTCCATTAAACACCAAAATACATACATGTCACACATGGGTAAGTTTTTGAACATGAACCTAGCTCAAAATAATGGTGGAAATAGCTAGATCATGCTACAAAGATCTCAAAAACATAAAGAACATTAAAAACGGAGCTAGGATTGACTTACTTTCAAGCTTGAAAAGATGAACAAAACCCTAGCTATGGCTCCTTCAAATTTTCGGCACACTAGGAGAAAGATGGACAAGATTTTTGACTTAATTTTCCCTTTTTATTCTTTTATAACCAAATGACCAAAATGCCCTTAAGGCCTTTCTTTCAAATTTTTCCTATTCATGCCCATTTTTGTCCATAAAAATAAAAATTTAGCAAATTACTATTTAAGGACCTCTAATTAATAATCCATGACAATTTCATTGCTAAAGCTTCTAGAAATCACATTTTACAATCTTTGCAATTTAGTCCTAAATATCAAACTGGACACTTTATTAATAGAATTTCTTCATGAAAATTTCACACAAGCATGCAATCATATCATAGACCTCATGAGAATCATAAAATAATTATTTCTACTTCGTATTTATGGTCTCGAAACCACTGTTTTGACTAGGCCCTAATTCGGGATGTTACACAGTTTGTCCCTAATACGAGCCTACTAGGCCCTAAACATGCTTTGGAAGTGGATCATGACTAAACCGATAACTTAAGAAATTTTCACGAAACTTTAAAAATTTTGCTCAAAACAGGGGACACACGCCCGTGTGGCCAGGCCGATGTGTCTCACACAGCCACCAGGCACGCCCGTGTCACAAGCCGTGAGGACATGGTCACACGGCTAATACACACACCCATATGGCTAGCCCGTGTGCAGTAAAAATGGCCATACACGCCCGTGTGTCAGGCCATGTGCTAGGCCGTCCCAAACTTGTAGGGTGTACTGACTTATGCCACGTAGCCAAGTCACACGCCCGTGTGTGAGGCCGTGTGGAGCATACTGACTTGATTTCAATTTGAACACCAGGGGACACACGACCATATGACATAACCGTGTGTCACACATTTCTGAGACACACGCCCGTGTCTCTGCTCGTGTGGACAAGAATAGGCTATTTACCAAGCCAATTTGCCACCCAAACTTGTGCTCACCTACATCAACTCATTTATATCAATATATAGCATCAATAGGTATTTTAAAACAATAAATTCAAGCCTAGTTCATACATAATCTAAACTACTTTTTTAACTATACCATACCATTTGTACTAAAATTCATATACAATTCAACTAACTAAACCTTTCTCAAACATACATCATTTTATACCAAATCACAACCACAATTCATGACTAATATCAACTATTTCTCATTTACCATATCAATATGCACAAGCCCCATAATATAAGCCATTCACATATTCATCCATGAACTCACCATAACAACCATATATGCACATATATGTATATAACTAAATCCACCAAATTAAGCCAACTCTCATGGCTATATTTACGAACCAAAACATATACATTTAGAAGCCATTACAAATAACCAAAATCATTATCAACCTATAATCAAAATGACTCAAAATACCTATACATGCCATATACTTAAAATACCAAGGTTCATAGGTACCAAGTGATATGTAGATAGTGTGAAACAATCTCCGATGATCCCCAAAATCCGAGCTAGCCTTGAATTCACTATAAAACATAGAAAAATTAAACGATGTAAGCTATAAAGCTTAGTAAGCTTGTATGAAATAAACTCGTTATAATCATATACACATATTTCAACAAGTGATTATAAATATAAGAATTCAAATCATTTAACAAACCTTTCAATTTCTAAATCACAAAACTATATACTTTCATCACAATTTCTTCGATACAAAGCTAGTATGATTTATTCACATACATGTACATCTCGTACCAATCTCATACACATTCTCGGCTTTCTTTTACCCGTAAAACCATTCAGAATAGAAGTCGAATACTCAAGGGTCTCACATGATACCGAAGCCAAATCAAGGTAACTTATCTCTGAAGTACTGATATCATGGCTTGAAGCCAAATCAGTAGATATGCATAGCCCGAAGCCAAACCGGTATAACTCACACCCAAAGTGCTAATATCATGGCCCGAAGCCAACTCAATGTATCCCCTAATGACATGTCACTAGTATCCTAAACTATTCCTCAGGTTCAACTAGGATTTCGAATGTCGAATCATCGCTGAATCACTATTGTTCATATCCACAGTCTCGTATTCACAATTTATACAATATCAAAGCATATGAAATACATTTATATTGAAATTTATCACATACAAACTTACCTCAAATGTGGAAACGACGAAATAAGTCGATTAGTCGATAACTTTAGTTTTCCCTCGATCTAGATCTGAATTCCACTTTTTTTATCTAAATATATTCAAAATTAACTTATTTAATCATCTATTTATTCAATTCAATCCAAAATATACATTAGGGCTATTTTACACATTTCCCTCTATACTTTCACTTTAGTCCTTACTACACAAAATCACAAATTAATGAAATTTCTTCAATACCCATGATAGCTGAATTACCATAATGCCTCTAGCAGCCCATATTTATCAAATTTTCACACTTAACCCCACATTTTCACATTTTCACAAATAAATTCATATTTTGTATTTTTACTCAAAATCACTTCACGAAATATGTAAATCTAATTACAAGACTTCATATTTCATCATCAAACATCAAAGAACAAATATTTTCGTCAATGGAAACTTTCAAAATCTTTAACAGTTTTGCAAAATAATCCCTAGGCTAGCTAGTACTAGTTGCAACGATCTCAAAAATGTAGAAATCATTAAAAATTGGACAAAAATCGTACCTTAATGGACAATGAAAGCTTGGCCAATTAAAAAGCCCTAACAACGGCTTCAAAGCTTGTGATCAGTACTTAAGCTTCAAAGCCATAACACCTACTCATAATCCTTTAACAGCTCGACATTGCCGCAAATTCAACTCCCTTTGAGTCATCAAGTACTCAAGGCTCTTGTGATCAGTGAACACTCGACAATTCTCACTATACAGATGTTGGCTCTAAATTTTTAGTGCAAACACAATGGCTGCTAGCTCTAAATCGTGCGTCAGGTAGTTCTTCTCATGTGGCTTCAGTTGCCTCGAGGCGTAAGCTATAACCTTACCTTCTTGCATAAGCACGTACCCCAACCCATTTAATGAGGCATTGTTATATACCACAAAAGCTAGATAAGCCTCATATCCTTTCCTCAAATATTTCTCGGTAGTCAAAGACGATATTACTACAGGTAGATTATCTGACTCATCTAGTCCAACTCAAAGAACATTCCCGTCTTCAAATATCAACTTAATTATCTTTTTCCCGCAGTCCACTACAACACTATGAGCAGTCAACCAATCCATCCCAAGGATAACATCAAACTCATTAAACGGCAATAACATCAAGTTAGCCAAAAAACAATGACCTCTAATTGTCAAAGGGCAATTTCTACACACTTGGTCCACTAGCACATATCTGCCTAAGGGATTAGACACTTTTATTACAAACTCAGTGGACTCTACTAGCATACTCATACAAGGTATCCATTCCATACAAATATAAGAGTGGGTAGATCCCGGGTTAATTAAAGTAACAACAGATATTTCATGGATAGAAAAGGTACCCGTGATCACGTCGGAAGACTCTGCCTCTTCCTGAGCTCGAATAGCATAAGTCCTTACAAGCGCTCTGCCCTCGGGCCTCACCACAGCATCTTTCGGCATGCCTCTACTGCTAGCCCCACTTCCGGGGTTTTTCTGTGGTCTACCCCTCAAAGGAGTACTACTCGCTTTCACATCTTGTTTTCTCTCTTTCTCATCCAATTCAGGAAAATTACAGATGAAATGCTCTAATGATCCGCACTTAAAACAACCTCTTTTATTCCCTCGGCACTTGCCAAAATGACGCATACCACATTGCGAGCATTCTGGCCTATTTGGCCGAGTGCTACCGACGCTTGCGACCGAAGTGGTTTGGGCTTTAGATGTTATGTTCTGCCGGTTCTTGTTCCTATCCAAATACCCCACCGAAGCATTCGATTGGGTAGTGAACTCTCTCGATCTTTTGGATGAGGACTGATGTGATTTCCCCATCTGTCTCTTCTTTGAATCTCAAGACTTAAAAGCCGCTCTCCTCCTTTCTTTAATCAGCACTTCGGCCTTACAGGCTCTTTCAATAAGTGCTACAAATTCTTGTAACCCTAAGATGCCAACAAACACTTGGATATCTTCATTGAGGCCGTCCTCAAACCTCTTACACATGGTGGCTTCTAGATACACATTCCCGCGCATACATGCTAAGCCTCACAAACTCACGTTCATATTCCGTCACTGACATTCAGCCTTGCTTTAGCTCTAGGAATTCCTTCCTCTTTTGTTCTATGAATCTTTGGTTAATATACTTTTTTCGAAATTCCTCCTGAAAGAACTCCCAAGAAATCCTCTCTCACGGTACGACGGACACAATAGTGTTCCACCACCGATAAGTCGAGTCCCGTAGGAGTGATACTATGCATTTTACGCACTCTTTAGGTGTGCATGATAGTTCATCAAATACCCTAATGGTATTTTCTAGCCAAAACTCTGCTCTCTCTAGGTCATCATTTATGCTAGCCCAAAATTCCTCGACCCCTGTTTTCGAATCTTATCTACCGAAGGCTTCTCTCTTCTAAACATGTCCACGCCTTGTAGAGCTACCGGGGCATACTGAGGAATTAAATGAGGTTAAGCGTTTGGATTCACATGAACAAACTCTGTGTACCAAGCGTCCATCATCTGGAGGTAGGCTTCTCTAGCCCATCCACCTTGGCCCATAGTTACGGGCTCACTCTTTACTGGTGCAGTCCCCTCAGCTTGAGCCAGCGCGTTACTTTCCACGTCATCCGTCGTGGCTCTATCAAGATTCATTTACTATATAAAAACATAAATTATAATTGTCAGAAATCGTCACACTATCCATATACAGTTACGGCATGTATAGCTAGGCTCGTACTCTTACTAGGTTAGTCCTAAAACTGACTAAACCATAACTCTGATACCATTAAATGTAACACCCTATACTCGTAACCCACGCTGGGTCGGAGTGTAAGGCATTACCTAAACTTATCTCATACATACAACAATCTCAAGTCATTGAGACTCGGTCTAATTTGAAACTTTTTCAATTTCTACTTTAAACTTCTTATTAGGGGCCTACGAGCCCCAATTTAACCGTTGAAAACTATTCGGGACCATTCCGAGTCCTTTAACCAACCTTAATAAATTTGCCTCAAAAACATGGCACACGCCCGTGTAGAAGGGTAACACGCCCATGAGACCATATCGACATGGTCGTGCTAATGGCCTGTGTGGCTCACACGGCCTAAGCACCCTGGGACACGCTCGTGTCCCACACTCGTGTAAAATTAATTTCTAATTCAGACCTACAGAGGTCCTCACACGGCCAGACACACGTCCGTGTCAATAGCCCGTGTCCCTCACACGGCTACAACACGCCTGTGTCCTAGGCCATGTGCGAAAACATGGACATTCTATTTCTGACATCAGCATACTCAAAATGCCACATGGCCAAAGCACACACCCGTGTGTTGGGCCGTGTCCTTCACACGGCTGAGATACACGGTTGTGTCTTTGCCCGTGTGTTTATTACCATGCATACTTACTTGAAATTTTTACGTGCAGGGGACACACGGCTGGACTACACGCCCACACGGCCTAGACACACGCCCGTGTGTCTACCCATATGGACAATATAAGGCTATCTACCAAGCCTCATTGCCATCCTTACATACCTATTTTCATACAAATGCCAACCAATACCAAAATGAGCACAATTTCTATAATCAAATCAGCCACAATAGACTTGTATTCAACCATGATAACGCATCTTTTACAAATTCAAAATGAATATTAGCATCATTTAAAGTTTAATACAAATTGAAGGGTTTCTAACCCAAGCCAACACATTTGGACAATTCTCAAAGACACAAAATAATAAAGTCTAAGACCTATACATACCATATTCAAAAATATAAATACAACTATACCAAAGGCTTCAGTTGATAGTGTGATCAATATCTCTGACCTCTGGTGATCCTTGAGCTAGTTAGGCGACACTGAAAGAAAATGGAAAGGAAAAGGGAGTAAGCATAAAAGCTTAGTAAGTTGCATATAAGAAAGTATACAACAACAACAATTTATCAATAATCCACATGCTCATAATACCAAGGTAGGCATAAGCATAACTTACTCATTACCATCCATACAAGTCACATATTATGTAATGAGCTCATATCTCATACATACCAATTAAGTACCTATACCACTCACAACACGGTTATCCTTTCCTCTTTAGCTTAAGAACATAACGTTCATCGTTGAACCATTTGGAACACTAACGGATATTCATTAAGCCTCAAACATGGGTAAGGTGTCGATGCCATGTTTGATGTGCGTGATAAGTTTTAAATTTATAATTGATCGTACTTGAAAACTAACTATTATCACAATAAAGGCAAGCGCACCTATCGAACAGTAGTATAGCTTATAGCAAGACCGGAATGACGAACCCACAGGAACTAAAAGTACTAGTATTAACCTTTTTTTTATTATCTAGCCTAAAAATAAGGGGATTTGATTTATCTAAACTAATTAACTAAACTAAGAATGCACAGGAAGTAAATTGGGGAAATACTTTTGGGAAAACTAATTGATTTGGACAATACCCAAGGAAAAATCCACCTAGAATTCACTTGTTATTTAACTCTAAATTAGCCGATTTATTCACTTGACTTGATCCGTAGAAATCCCTAATTTATATTAGTATCTCTCTCGAGACTAACAACGTCTAACCCTAGGTTGATTAATTGAAATCTCTTTCTAATTAAAACCCCTAGGGTTCCATTAACTCGATCTATGGATTCCCTTATTAGGTTTGACCCTAATCTAGCAGATTTATGTCATCCTATGTCTAGGATTGCATGCAACTCCGCTTAATTATACTAGATCTTCTCTTAGACAGGGACTTTTGCTCCTCTGAATAAGCACATCAATACTTGAATCAATATCCTGGAATATTAAAACAAGAATTAAGAACACATAATTAAGAACAAATCAAGTATTTATCATATAATTCAGAAAATAGTAATCAGATTCATCTTAGGTTTCATTCCCTTTAGGTATTTAGGGGATTTAGTTCATATGTGTAAAATAAAACATCTCAAAAGAATAATAATAACAAAACATAAAGGAACCCGAAAACCTCTGAAGGAAATTTAAGAGAGATCTTCAATCTTGAAGGAGAATCCAGCTTTTGAGATGGATCAATCGGATTTTTTCAAGTAATTCCTTGCCTTCTACTCCACGTCTACTTTAATCCTAATCTAGGGTGTTAATATAGGCTTTAGAATGCCTCTGCACCCTCCAAAGTGTCCTTTTCTGAATAGAACTAGTCTTGGGCCTGACAGGGACACGATCGTATGCCATGCCCGTGTGAGGCAGCTTAGGCCATGTTCGAATCTGTTAAAAAGGCACGGGCGTGTGGTATACCCGTGTGTGGAAGTTCAGGCCGTATTAGAGTATGTTAAAAAGGCACGGGCGTGTGGTATACCCGTGTGTGGATGTCTAGGCCGTGTTGATTTCCCATATTGACCCATTTTCTCCGTTTTTGGCCCATTTCTCGCTCTTTTTACTCTCCTATTCTCGCCTAAGTATAAAACATGAAACTAAAGGATTAGGAGCATCAAATTCCACAAATCTAATGATAATTCATCCAAAAATGTGCTAAGCAGGGGATAAAAATATGTATAAATTACGACTTATCAAAAACCCCCACACTTAAGCGTTTGCTTGTCCTCTAGAAAAATCTTCAACTCACGATTAAGAATTCATTTTTCTCAACCTATAACTCCTATCAGTAATATCTCAAAATAATCTATAAGTAATCATACATTGAGAATTCAACTCGAAGAACATCAGAGTTTCAAACATTCCAAGTTGAGCATTTTATCACGAAAATATAGGTATCTCCCCTCATCTAAGTAATCACCTTTTATTCAAAATATCACAGAGTTTAACATCCTCACTAAAGATCCACTCAAATCACTCGAAGTGTTTAAGGACAACAATTTTAACACTTAACAGTCAATATGAAAATTTATTACCATAGGCTTGAATGAAAATCAAATCTCCACCACTATATATTGAGATGATACATCAATTAAAAGGTCTTTATAGGGTTGTAACGTGGCTTTGGTTAGGGGGTGTGGTCACAAGCTGAAAAAAAAAGTGTTAGAATTGAAAAATAACCTAACTAGAAAAATACTAAAACTGACAAATTACATTCCTAATTAGATGATCCTAGAATTGAACTTTTCACAATGGATACATTACAGTAACTTCATTTTTTTTAAGAACAAATCAAGTAACATAGAACTTTGCTAACTATCAAAAATAGAACATAGCTAAGCAATTTATCCAAAACAAATCTCGACAAAAATAGGGATCAAATTAATTGAGGGGATTTCAACAATAATGGGTTATGGGTTAATATTGAGGGTAAATCAATGAATGGCTTGTTAGGCTCAAGGGGATTCACTAAGGGTAAATTATGAAGGTAGATTTTTATGGAGTGAGTGGGTTAAACCTAAGTGTCTTTATCATCTTGACATATCAAATCAATGGAGTGGTCTTGACATACATAATCGAAGTAAGTTCTAGAATAACAAATCAATATTGACGCACTCATAGCAACAATAAAAATGAGCATGAAAGAAATAATATATGCTCTAAAGGCTCAAGATCTCACAAAAATTATGGCTTTTTTATGTTAACTCTGTAAATTTCAACTTTAAGATAATACCTAAGCTTGGGGAAATAACCTAAAAATTTTTAATTCTCAAAAATCAACTTATCATGCTTGATTCTCTAATTACTTAAAGTTTAAACAATCAATGCGTAAATGCCTATGTTTTAATTCAAGATATATCAATAAGAATCATAAATTAATCAAAATTCATTCTAATAGTGATATGAGAGAGACACGTGAGAATAAGACAAAATTCAGGTATTTTTCTGATAATGATATAAATAACCCCCCACACTTAAGATGTATATTGCCCTCAATGTACAAAGATAGATTTATTGAAAAATATAGATATAAGATCATAAGATTAGGAGAGAAGTGAAACTTCCTGAATGTTAAATGGAATCCTAGAATTGGAGTTATGGAGAGTAATCGGCTAATGCAAGGTTTATGTCGGAGGAGGATACTCCGGTGGTGGTAAAGGTTGTTAGTCGACAAGTGCTGTACCAAAAGAATATTATAACTAGTGGTAGTTATGGTCGTGGTCGAGCAAGACATGGCAGTTATAGAGAACCTTTCCCAGTGGAGTTGCAATTTCCTAAGTAGTAGTGAGCTTTGGAGCTCTTCATAACTACGATAGAATTAATAACACTTTAGGAAATATAAAGTGGCATGATTACTCGTTCAAAGATGGCCGAAAACATAAATTGCTTAATATAAATTATAAAACTTAAAGATGAAATAAAAAAAAGTATCAAAGAGAAATAAAATAGAAAGGAGTTTAAGAAGATAAATAAAGATAAAAAGTAAATAAAAAATAAAAATGATAAATAAAAGTCTTCAAAAATCCTCATCGCCAGATGGTTCGCGAGGTGGAAGTGGTGATGAGATGTGAAGGTGCTGACAAATCTGATGTAAGGTAGTATCAATATGATCAAAGCGCTGAAAACATTGTTGCTCGAATCGAGTGAGGTGCTCAGAGATGTCAGAGAGTGAAGCAGCCGCATGAACTGGACGATGGATAGGTGGTGGCTGGGATGGTGGGTCCTCATGAGGTGGAGGGACATCATCAGTAATGTCCTCTGCGTCCTCCTACTCGGCTGACTGGACGAGGCGATACTGAGGAGGATCAAGTCCACGTCGTCGCTCAATCATCCTCATATAGAGCATACTCGAGATACCCTATGGGGACATCTGACCGATGAGGGTGAGGAAGGATGATTGTGCCACCATGTTGAGGAGACTGAAGTATCGCGCCAGGCGAGTCACATAAGGGCCGATGGAAATGACTCCCTTCCTATGCCACTCTGTCTGATAGCGAATGGAGAGGGCGATAAAATAAGCGAGGTTGAATACGTGCCCATTCATCATGCTCTATAAAAAATAGGCGTCGTTAGTGTTGACGACGCTGGTACTCTTTCGCCGTCCTATCAGGGTGCGGGCTAGGATGACGTATAGGTATCTCAGTGATGGGGCGAGAGCTGATGCCTTGGAGTGACTAGGATCGTAAGTGGCCGAAGTAGGGACTAGAGCCTTACAGCAATTTGAAAGAGAATAGTGGATGTGGCAATTGAGACTGTCGAAGTCGTCGTCGTCCATGAACTCCTCCGTATATAGTCCTAAAGCGATGCCGAACTCAAGCACACTCAACTGGCAAACTAACCCGTCGAGACGGAGCTCTATCATAACAATTTGAAGGTGGAAGGTCGAACAGAGTTCGAGTGTAAGTTTGAGATATGTCGGCCCGACGATCTCAAAGAAGAGCCCCTATAGGTCAGTAGTCAGGAGAGCTCAGACCACGTTAGCGAGTTAGATCTGCTCTAGTGTGGCCCAATCAATGCAACGGCCCACACCAAGGGGTCGAGCCTGTAGGATCTGAAATAGTTCCTCTTGAGGTCCCAAGGGAAACTGGAGGAATGGGTGTCGAATCTCGGTGGTAAGACCCGAGGAGGATGCTACTCCTTTTCACTTCTTTGAGGCGAGGACGACAGTTTTCTTACCACATAGATTTGACATGGTGTGCCTGTACAAAGAATGGATATCATGTCTTATTATTCGAAGAAGATAACATATACTAACAAATCCAAAAAAAGAGTTAACCATGAATATAATTAAACTAACAAATTCAACCAAAAACTAATGACACTAACAAGACTCAACCAAAAGCAATCGAACTTCATAACATAAAGAAATTGACAACAAAAATTTTATGGCAAATGTCATAGTAATAGCATGACTGAATTCAACATGGACTAGATGAAAGTAGCTAATAATGATAAGGAAAGGGTGCAAAATGCATGAAATATTTCCTAAGAATGAGGATGGTATTTAAGCAATTAATAAACAACATGTAAATAATATGGGAAAATTATGATAGTAAGCATCAAAAGAAAGTAAAAGAGAAAAAGAAATCAATACTGGAAATCCGGTGGCCGGAGGAGCGACGGCGTAGTGGGAGCGGCGATGGTTGGGGCGTGGGATGAGTAGAGAAAGAGAGAGAAAAAGGGAATGTGTAGGGAAGGGAGGAAATGAGAGAAGATATGGATGTGTATGGAGGAAAAAAGGGTAGATTTTGGGGTGTTTGTCGGAGCTTAGAGGGTGACGGTGGCGGAGAGTGTAACATCCTGAAATAAGGTCTAGTCAGGACAGTGGTTTCGAGACCACAAATCCGACATCAAAATATTTATTTTATGATTATTATGAGACCTAGAATATGAGATTACGCATGTGTTAAAGTTTCATGGAGAAATTCCTTGAGTAAGGTGTCTAATTGGAAATTAGGGACTAAATTGAATAAATTGCAAAACTTGGATTCTTGAAGAAATTTGTATGAAATTTCTTTGGATTATAAATTAGAAGGTCTTGGGGAGCAATTTTTTCAATTTCTAATTTTTTGGACAAAAATAGGCTTGCATGGATGAAATTTTAAAGAAAGGACATAAGGGCATTTTGGTCAATTGGCTTTTTAATGAAATAAAATGGGAAAAATAAGCCAAAATCAGCCATCTTCTTCTCCATAGCTACCGAAAATTTCATGCTCTCCATATCTAGGGCTTTCAAGCTTTCCAAGCTCAATAGTAAGTGCTCCCAAGCCCCGTTTTTAATGTTCTTTGTATTTTTAGAATCCCGGTAGCTTACTCTCTCCATTTCTACCCATATTTCATGCTAGGGTTCATGTTTCAAAATTTAAACATGCATGAGTTGCTTGTATTTTGGTGGATTATGGAGGGGTATGAAAGTTGAAGGTGTGATAAACATATTTTCCTAAGTGATTTTCATGAAAAGCCCTTGTAGGGACCATTTTGCAAATGTTTTAAAATGTGTGGTAGAAATGAAAAAATAATGGAAAATTTGGGCTACCATAAGAGAGAAAAATGTTCGGTCAGGCTTGGGTAAGATAGAAATTCCATGTGTTTCATTACACGAGCTTAAGGGCTAAATAGTAAAAATGTCAAAGGTTAGGGGCAAAACGGTCATTTGGACCGGGGTAGAAATTAAACTTGAAATGTGTAATGTAGTGAAGTAATGATATAATTTTGTTGTTATAGACACCGAGGAACAAATTCCAAAGGTCGATCGAGGTAAATGCAAGGTTTCGGAATAACCGAAACACAGCTCCGAAACGAATACTAGGTAAGTTCGGATAACTTGAAGTAAGCCTATAACATGCATAATTGTATGTTTTGTGAATGCATGATAATTTCATTTTTGATGGCATGAAAATGCATGAATTGCATCTTTAATAATGAATTGTTGGATAATGTCTCGGTTGAGGTTGGAAAGGGAATTCGATGGATAAACCATGATTTACATGAGACTTGAGATCCTACATGTGTTGCAGAAAAGTATTTAGCCTGGTCTAGTAATCCGAAGATCTCAAGTATAAAAAGGATCTAGCCTAGACTAGTGTTCCTTGACTGATCGAGCCTCCCGAAGAATATGTGTGCATTGTGGATTTAGCCCAGACGGGTAATCCGATTAGGGTCTGAATTTAGCCTGAACTGGTAATTCAGACCTGAGCTCATTAAGGGTGTTCGTCGTTATAAGGGATTTAGCCTGGACTGGTAATCCCAACATCACCTTATGAGTTTATATTACGGGGGATTTAGCCTAGATTGGTAATCCCGCCATAAGATGTGAGGTTCGCTGGAATGCATACTGAAACGATCATTCGTATGAATTGATGGTAAATGGATGATCCACCGAGATTTCCTAGAAACTCAACGGGACTATCACAAGGAATATGTATAGATGATATGTTAAATGATGAGCTTATCTAAGATGAATTACATGGTGCATTGATATGTAACTAACTCGATGGTTGAGTGCATGTGATAGGGAAACTATCCTATGCTTGTTGGTTTCATTGCCTAATATGGTTGTATGCTAAATAATCGGTAAGTTTACTTTCTAGTTATACGGGCTTACTAAGCATGTAAATTATTACCCCTCTCTTTTCCCTGCTTTTCAGAGCTCAAGGACTCATAAGGATTAGAAGACAATTGGAGAGTCAACACACTATCAACTAGACAAGCTTTGGAATAAAGACATTTCTATTTTGTCCAATGGCATGTATAGGATTTTTGAGTATTTTGTTATATATGTCATTTGATTTGCCTAATGAAGGCATGTAAAAATATGTTTATCTTTTTTTTTTTTATATATGGCCATGGGAATTGGCTCATTTTGAAGTAGGCTATGCCCTACAAATCTATGCATGTTTATATTTATATGCGATGGCTTAGTTATAATTGGCAATGAGTTATAATAACGAGCCAATCTTAATATGTCAAGCAGACACATAAATCATTAAATGCAAGATAAAAATTAACTTAGCATGTATGAAACCAATGACATGAGGTTCACATGCAATGAGGTTAATCAAATTTTCATATTTACAAATGGATAATTTGGCCCAAATATGCACTATAGTAATCTATAAGTGTAATTGGCTAGTAGAGGGTGACTTAAGGCTTGGAAAATAGCCTAACAAGGTCCACATGGATAGACACACAGGCGTGTGTCTAGGCCGTGTGTGACACACGAGCTACTCTCATAGGTGTGTGTTATGACCGTGTGTCCCCTGCACCTGAAATTTTAAGTCAGCATAGAGCAGGGGCTAAGCATACAGGCTTGTGCCTTGGTCGTGAATATTTAACATACTGGTGAGGTTGAAGTCAGTGTAGTACATGGGCTAAGCCCATAGGCGTGTTCTTTGGCCGTGTTGCATACTGGAAAAAGGACACTGGTGTGTTTCAAGCCCCACGGGCGTGTTACAATTCAACTAAAGGAAAATTTCCTAAAGTGCCCCAAGTCTATCGAACAATTTCAGTTTTGTTCCGTACTACCCCTAGGAGTGCTTTTAGGCCTCGGAGGCCTGTATAAGAGACAAAGTGCATACGTTTGAAAAGTGTTAAATCACGAGAAAAATTCAGTAACCCGATCGAGTAAGTTTGTAAAAGTGAATTACTGGTAACGCTTGAACCCTATCCAGGTGTCGGATACGGGCGAGGGGTGTTACAGAGAGAGCGGCGGCTAGGGTTAGGGTATTGGGGAAGAAGATGATGAATAGTGGGGGTTTATAAAGATATTGGGGCACACGGCCGTGGGGTACGCCCATGTGCCTTATTTCAGCCCGTGTGTTTCATGGTTTTCAGATTTGGGTGCGTCTGGTATTCAACCCACACCCGTGTTCTTTGGGCATGTTGGTGCACACAGCCATGTCGCACGACTGTGTCCTGCTTCGTTCGCTTCTCCCACATCCGTGTATATATGCACACGCCCGTGTTAGTTTGACAGTTTCGACCACGAGTGGTGGGCACAGGCGTGTCGCATGCCAGTGTTAATTTTTCAGTTTCTACCATGGCTTGTAGCCACGGGCGTGTCGCACGCCCGTGTTAATTTGGCAGGATTGCCCACGACCATGGCAACTTATCAAATCTCGTGTTTTAGAAAAAATTTTGCCGTGTCGCCTTTCGTGGTGTGAGCACAGCCTAAGGCACGCCCGTGTTCTTGGCCGTGTGGATTTGGAAAACCTATGGTAAAGGACTCAGTTAGTAATTTAGATGTTAAAAACTAAAATTTAAAGAAAGCAACATTGTTAGTGCTCGGGATGCCTCTCGATAAGAGCTTATTTAGAGTCTAAGTTCGACTTACCTCTCATTCGCATGATTACGGTGGATCATGGAGTCGAGACTCCTCTTTCTTGTTATCAATTCTATTATCCACATAAAGTTTAAGTCGAGTAATATTTACCTTAAAAGTGCCGTATTGAGAATGATTTACCTCGACTGTACCGTATAGGAAAGCATTCAGTACCGTGAAAGGAGTTGCTTCGTTTGTAATAAGCTCTGAAGTAGCGATTCGGGGATCTTTTTCATCTAACAATACTTTATCCCCAACTTTAATTTACCTTGTCTCATCCTTACGCTCATCGTGGTGTCGATGTGATTTTTCGTGTGCTTTTGGTTCCTCTTAGACATGTGTTCGCCATTGATCTAATTCATCGATCTGAAGCCTTCGTTCTTTATAGATGGGTCCTTTGTTGTTATTTGAACATGGCTTATTTATGCTCTTCGAACGTGTTTCCTACAACAAAGGTTGCACCACATGATCAATAGTAGCAGCATGATTTATACAACCACTCTCACTATGTGATGTGTTACTCGAATTACGAGCTTAAAGAGTGATTGTTTCGTCACCCACACGAAGTGCGAGTTCATCTGTACCAACATCAATAATAGTTCTAGCAGTTGCTAAAAAGGGTCTTCCTAAAATCAAAGGCACGTTGTTGTCCTCATCCATATCTAAAACAACAAAGTCAACTGGGAATATAAATTTATCAACTTTAACGAGTACATCTTCTATAATACCCCTAGGAAATCTAATGGTTTTATCTGCTAACTGAATGCTCATCCTAGTTTGTTTGGGTTTCCCGAGACCTAGTTGTTTAAACATTTTATAGGGCATAACATTCATACTCGCCCCTAAATCAGCCAATGCATTATTAACATCTAAACTACCAATTAAACAAGGAATTGTAAAACTCCTTGGATCTTTCAATATGTTGGGTAGCTTATTCTGTAAAAAGGTTGAGTAAACTGCGTTTAACTCCACATGCGATGCCTCATCCAACTTCCGCTTATTTGCTAAAAGCTTCTTTAAAAATTTAACTGCATTCGGCATATGTGAAAGAGCTTCAATAAACAGTAAGTTAATATGTAATTTCTTTAATAATTTAAGGAATTTACCAAATTTTTCGTCCGTGTGGTCTTTCCTTGTTGCACTAAGGTATGGCACACGAGGTTTATATTCTTTACTTACCGGATTTTGATCACTGTGGTCCACCTTATCCTTACCTTTGCTTACCACCATTCCTTGCTCGGTTCTTGTTTATGTTCAACTAACCCTTCGTTATCTCGAACAGTGATTGCATTGAGTTGCTCATTGGGATTAGTTTCAATGTTACTTGGCAAGCTACATTGTGGTCGTTCAGAAATCATCTTTGCCAACTAGCCTATTTGATTCTCAAGCCCTTGAATTGATGCTTGCTGATTTTTAAGAGCTGTCTTGGTGTGCTGAAAACGTGTTTTGGACACTAAGATGAATTTCGTTAGCATCTCCTCAAGGTTCGGCTTCTTTTCCTGTTGGTAAGGTGGTTGTTGAAAACCTGGGGGATGTTGTGGCCTTTGATTTCCTTGACCACCCCATGAAAAGTTGGAATGGTTCCTCCAACCTACATTATACATGTTACTGTATGGGTTATTTTGATATCTAGAATTATTATTACCCATATATTGAACTTGTTCCTCCTCGGTGCTAGGGTTGAAGGTTGGATAATCTGTGTGTACTTCTCCTCCACTTGAATCACACCCCATCACTGGATGTACCTGACTAGAACCACATAAATCGTCAATGTTTTTATTTAAAAGTTTTACCTGGTTAGAGAGCATAGTAACCACGTCGAGGTTGAAAACACCAGCAGCTTTCATCGATTTTGTTCTCATAACCTGCCACTGATAGTTATTTAGTGACATTTCTTCAATAAATTCGTAAGCCTCTTCAAGTGTTTTATTGTTTAGTGTTCCACCGGCGGCTGCGTCGATAAGTTGCCTCGTTAAAGGGTTCACACCGTTGTAAAAAGTTTGAACCTGCAGCCACAGAGGTAACCCATGGTGAGGGCACCTTCTCAATAGATCCTTGTACCTCTCCCATGCATCATAGAGCGTTTCTAAATCCATCTACACAAAAGAAGAGATTTCATTCCTTAGTTTGGTTATTTTAGCCGGTGGAAAATATTTTAATAAAAAATTTTCGGTCATTTGTTCCCAAGTAGTGATTGACCCTCGTGGTAATGAGTTTAACCACTATTTAGCCTTATTCCTTAACAAGAATGGGAATAACCGAAGGTGAATGGCATCATCAGAAACGCCATTTATTTTAGAAGTGTCGTAGAATTCCAGAAAATTTGCCAAATGAGTGTTTGGATCCTCGTCCTGCAAACCATCAAACTGAACAAATTGTTGTATCATTTGAATAGTGTTAGGGTTCAATTCAAAATTATTTGCAGCAACAGCTGGCCTAACTATACTCGATTTAGTTCCTGTTAAAGTAGGTTTAGCATAATCATACATAGTACGTGATGCAGGATTTTGATTTACTGGATCAGCAGCAACCACAGGAGGTAGCGGATTATTCTGATTGTCAGCCATCTCCTCGGTTGTATAATGGATATCGTCCTCTTGCCCTTCCTCTATGTATTGTAGGCTTCGTATTATTTCTCTTCGATTTCTACGAGCTGTGCTCTTGATCTCACTATCAAAAAGTAGAGGTCCTGACGGGTTTCTTCTAGTCATAAACTATAAAAACCTACCAGAAATAAAGAAAAAGAAAAATTAGTAAAGAAAAATTAAAAATAAAAAGCAAATTGCAATAAAAGTAAAAATGGTTAAAGTAATAAAAATTAAGCGTTCCTAATATCTTAGTTCCCCGGAAACGGCACCAAAAACTTGATGTGCGTGATAAGTTTTAAATTTATAATTGATCGTACTTGAAAACTAACTATTATCACAATAAAGGCAATCGCACCTATCGAACAGTAGTATAGCTTATAGCAAGACCGGAATGTCAAACTTACAGGAACTAAAAGTACTAGTATTAACCTTCTTTTTTATTATCTAGCCTAAAAATAAGGGGATTTGATTTATCTAAACTAATTAACTAAACTAAGAATGCACAGGAAGTAAATTGGGGAAATACTTTTGGGAAAACTAATTGATTTGGACAATACCCAAGGAAAATCCACTTAGACTTCACTTGTTATTTAACTCTGAATTAGCCGATTTATTCACTTGACTTGATCCGTAGAAATCCCTAATTTATATTATTATCTCTCTCGAGACTAACAATGTTTAACCCTAGGTTGATTAATTGAAATCTCTTTCTAATTAAAACCACTAGTGTTGCATTAACTCGATCTATGGATTCTCTTATTAGGTTTGACCCTAATCTAGCAGATTTATGTCATCCTATGTCTAGTATTGCATGCAACTCCGCTTAATTATGCTAGATCTTCTCTTAGACAGGGACTTTTGCTCCTCTGAATAAGCACATCAATACTTGAATCAATATCCTGGAATATTAAAACA
Organism: Gossypium longicalyx; assembly: GCA_025698465.1. Classification (NCBI taxonomy): domain Eukaryota; kingdom Viridiplantae; phylum Streptophyta; class Magnoliopsida; order Malvales; family Malvaceae; genus Gossypium; species Gossypium longicalyx. Next base: position 25,751,794 of record CM047005.1, on the reverse strand, counting down.
AGAATTAAGAACACATAATTAAGAACAAATCAAGTATTTATCGTATAATTCAGAAAATAGTAACTAGATTCATCTTAGGTTTCATCCCCTTAGGTATTTAGGGGATTTAGTTCATATGTGTAAAAGAAAACATCTCAGAAGAATAATAATAACAAAACATAAAGAAACCCGAAAACCCCTGAAGGAAATTTAAGGGAGATCTTCAGTCTTGAAGGAATCCAGCTTCTGAGATGGATCAATCGGCTTTCTTCAAGTAATTCCTTGCCTCCTACTCCGCATTTGCTTTAATCCTTCTCTAGGGTGTTAATATAGGCTTTAAAATGCCTCTGCACCCTCCAAAATGCCCTTTTTCGAATAGAACTAGTCTTGGGCCCGACAGGGACACGGCCGTGTGCCACGCCCGTGTAAGGCAGCTTAGGCCGTGTTCGAGTCTGTTAAAAAGGCACGGGCGTGTGGTATACCCGTGTGTGGAAGTCTAGGCTGTATTAGAGTCTGTTAAAAAGGCACGGGCGTGTGGTATACCCGTGTGTGGAAGTCCAGGCCGTGTTGATTTCCCATATTGACCCATTTTCTCCGTTTTTGGCCCGTTCTCGCTCTTTTTACTAACCTATGTACGCCTAAGTATAAAACATGAAATTAAAGGATTAGGAACATCAAATTCCACAAATCTAATGATAATTCATCCAAAAATGTGCTAAGCAGGAGATAAAAATATGTATAAATTACGATTTATCAATGTCCCAGACACGGTCTTACACTGGCTCATATCTCAAGTCAATGCCATGTCCGAGACATGGTCTTACACTGACTGTCATCTCGTAGCCGATGCATGTCCCAGACATGTCTTACACTGGCTATCATCTCGTAGCCGATGCATGTCCCAGACATGTCTTACACTGGCTTATGTCTCGAGGCCGATGCATGTCCCAGACATGTCTTACATTAGCTCTCGTTTCAATGCCGATGCCATTTCCCAGACATGGTCTTACACTAGCTCTCATAATGTGGCCGATGCATGTCCCAGACATGTCTTACACTAGCCAACAATAACCCATATGTCATGGCATGAATATTCGATTTATTTCCTAGGTTCTAACAGGAACTCTACTATCTCTATTATCATCATACCCTCTCAATTCCACAATCAAACAATTCATGCTATATTAATTCAATACCTACATTAGCAATGTAGTTGTATCACTTACATACAACTTATCTCGGATTACAAAATGTGGTGACTAGTCGGTTTAGTCAATTTGCTTGGCTTTCCCCCGATCTAGGTTTGGATTTGGCAATTCTTGATCTAAAATAGTAAAATGCACACATTTAATCACTAAATAAAATTAAGCCATTAGAATTTCACATTTTCGATAAAATGACCATTTTGCCCTTAGATTTTGGCAAAATGACCATTTTACCCCTATGCTCAAAAATCGATTTTTACAAATTTCTTCGCATCTTAAGCCTATCTGAACTTTTTTTTACTCTTATATCAACCCCAAATTCTCTTTATTTCACACATTTATCAATTATTTTACAACTTGTGCAGAATAGTCCCTTTAGGTATTTTCATGCTATTACCTTTCACAAAAGTTGTTTATAAGACACCCAAGACTCATTTTCTTCCATAGAAACTCAACAAACATTAAAAATCCTTTCATGGAAAAACACTAAACTCTTAATCATTTTACAAAATAGTACCCTCATTTGAAATCTCATGCTTCAAGGGTCTCAAAAGTACAAAAAGATTCAAGAAAAGTCATTAAAATCACTTACTTGTGAAGGCTTAAAGTTGCTAAAATTTTTGAAGCTTAAAAACCCCCAAAATGCTGAAAAATCAGTGGTGAAGAAGAAAGAGTGAGAAAAAGATGATAGCTAGGCTTAGGCATTATTTTACTATGCATTATGTCATCAAAATACCAAATGTTGACTTTTCAACATTTTTATCCCCTCATGGCTGGCCAAGATATCTAAATAGGGTCTAATTGCCTCTTAAAGACCCCTAATTTATGATACATGTAACAGCCTAATTTTCAGTGGTATCGAGAATAGAGATTTGAGATCACTAAATCCGACGGGTGAGTTGAAAATTTAATAAATTAATACCTATGAGTCAAATATGAATATAAAAGCATTTTTGAATTAGTGAATTTGGTGATTTAAAAGAATTAATTAGCTAAAATGGGTCGAGAATGAGGTATCGAGACCTCGACTTCATAAAACGAGCCATAAATATTTTTAGAAATATTTATGGAGTGTTGGTGAGGTAATAATAAAATTTAGTCAGAAAATTTTGACGTTTGGGTGGTTAATTAAATAAAAAGGACTAAATTGAAAAAGGTGTAAAAGTTGCTAAAATCATTAAATAGCTCAATTGTCAAATGAGGAAGGACCTAAAGTGCAAATAAGCCCAAAGGAGATATTTTGGGCGGCAATAGCTGAGAAAAATCAGGAAATGGATGAAATAAGGGCAAAATTGGAAAATTGCCAAAATTGGCTAAATAAAAATGGGACTAAATTGGAATATCTAGAATTCTCTTCATTTCTCTTCATATTGATCAGCTGAAAAATAGCCATGGAGAAGAGTTCAAGCTGGTTTTCATACTCTAGTTTCATGTAAGTTTAATTCTTGCTTTCTCCTTGAAATTTTTATGTTTTTGGACTTTTACAATTGGGTCCAACTTATTATTTCATTAGTTTTTGATTTCATGGCTAATTTTTGAAGTTGTTATGGATGAGTGCTGGAAATATATGATGATTTGGCATGGAATTAGAGCTTTAAATTGTTTATATTCTGATTTTATTGAAAGAATTGAATAGAAAGTGAATGTTTGGGACCTAATTGTAAAAGAGTTTGAAGTTAGAGTTTTATATGGAAATTTTGAATTTCAATAGTTATGAAATAACTTATAATGTCTATAAAAATTATTAATTGAGAAAATTATCTTAATTGAGGGGTTAATTGAGCAAGGACTGAATTGTATGAATTGTGAAATTTGGGGCAAAATGGAAATCAACATTTTACACTAAAACTGTTTTGGACAGCAGCAGTAGTCTAACTTTGAAAAATCACCAAAAATTTTATAAATATAATTATAGGATGAATAAAATATGAAATTAAAGCTTATTGAGTCTAGTTTCTTATAAAAGAAATTATGTAAGCAATAGAATTGTAAATCATGAGATACAATAACTTTTGTGAGACAAGGTCAGAATGATTTCGGGTTCCCCTATTCTGAATTTGAAAAATCATCAAAAATTGGATAAAAATAATTATAGGCTTAAATTTATATGTTTAGAATCCTGAATGAGTCTATTTTCAATAAAAATAAACAAGGACATCATTTGAATCCTGTACGAGAAGATAATTAATTTTTAGTGAAGAAGGGTTGGAACTGTTAGATAGCAGAACAGGGGAGACTTCAATGAATAAACTGTATTAATTGGCCCAACAAAAAAATATGAAATTTTTATGGTAAGAAGATATATGAGTCTAGTTTCTGGGAAAATTTATGGATCTTAATTTGGAGTTCTGTATCTCAAGATAAAAATAATTTAGTGACTATGACATAGATGGACAGCTTGAATATTCACCTAAGTAGATAGTGAAAATTATGGATAATATTACCTACAAGTATGTTGTTTATACTAAGGATGTGGATGGAGAGGAGGAGGAGAAAAATATACAAAAATATATGAATGAATCGTGTATAAATTGATCACATGCCCGATTATAATCGATAAGTGTTGGATTAGAAATGATATAATGTTTTATTTGGAATATTTATTATGAAATTATAATTATTGTTATAATACAAAAATTGAATTTGTGAGTTTATATGGCTAAATTTTAGTGATTATTTGTTAATTTTATAAATTTCATGATGTGTTATTTCGTATGTATTGATGATAAAATCGTGAATAATGTAAAAGCATGAAAATTGAATAAATGACCAAATTGAGCATTTCAGTTCAGTGACAAGATGAATTAAAGGAAAAGACCATGGTTGGACCATGGCAACAAGTGATAAGTGATAGCTTCGGCTACACTTATCTAATCAAGGACAAATGAAAGTGATAAGTAATAGCTCCGGCTACACTTATCTGATCAAGGACAAATGAAAGTGATAAGTGATAGCTTCGGCTACACTTATCTGATTAAGGACAAATGACAAGTGAAAAGTGGTAGCTTCGCCACACGATCGATGAAAAGTGGCGACTTCGCTGCTTGATCGATGAAAAGTGGTAGCTCCAACTACGATCGATGAAAAATGGTAGCTCCGGCTACCTGATCAGTGAATATTGGTAGCTTCGACTACAAGTGACAAGTGATTTCCGTATAAGATCATATCTGGGATATGGCATCGGTATGATATATGCTACTGTATAAGACCATATCTGGGATATGGCATCAGTGAGATATGTGATTCGTGTAAGACCATAGTTGGGCTATGCCATCGATATATGAATATGTGTAAGACCATAGCTGGGCTATGGCATCATTATGTGTAGATGTGTAAGACCATAGTTGAACTATGGCATCGAGAAAACGAAGTACTCAATTCCGTAAGACGTTCACTAATTTGACAAATTTTGGCAAGTGTTACATGGAATTATGTGATACAAGGAATTACGAGTTGATAAGATATGAGTATAGAACTTGGTTGATATATGAATTCATTTGTGATTATATAATTGTTCATCTTGAATGTACTGTCCATATGTATTGATAATTCAAATGTTTTAATGAATAAAGTTTCGACATGGAATAAATTGAACACGAGATAAATAATTATGAAATTAAACTCGAAATTCATGAAAATGACGGTTATTGATATATGGAGATATGAGACATTGATATATGAATATGGAAAATGTTTGATAAATGTGTTTATTCATAATTATGGAATTATATACCTCATGTGTACTATTTGCATAAAGATGATATTTCAAATACTTTGGTTATTTAAGCTTAAATATGAAATAATATGAAATCAAGATAAATTGTTATGAAAATATATTTAGATTACAGAGATATGACTGATATATGTTGTATGATTACATAACGTGAAATTGTGTATATATATGAGAAATTTAATGAGAATTGAGCCCATACACGTTTCTTGTTATTTATATGAAGTGTACGACTGACAAGGGTGATGAAGTTATTAACAGAGAGTTACACGGGTTGAAAACACGAGCGTGTGACTTTCCAAAGTGTGAAAATTTTCTAAGTGTTGCAAAAGTTTTATATGTTTACAGTTTGGTCCCGAACCACCCTGAATGTATGTTTTGGGCCCCGTAGGCCCATATAAGGGACGTTAAACATATGTATGAAAGTTTTTAATTTAGAAGAAATTTTATGACTGATTTTTACATGATTGATCATATTAAGTTCGGTAATGCCTCGTACCCTATTCTAGGCTCAGAATACGGGTAGGGGGTGTTACAATACATGGCAATTTGGCACCCCTAGCTATCAATTTAAGACTTTTGCACTTTATGCGATTTAGTCTTTTTTCGCAATTGGGCTCACAAATGTCAAAATTAATTCACCAAATTTTTTATATACTAATATAAACATGCTATGACTCCAAAATAATAATAAAATAATTTTTCAGACTTCGAATTTGTGGTCCTAAGACCACTATTCCGATTAGCCCCAAAATCGGGCTGTTACACTTGCTTATTCTTTATAAATGTGGCCCTAATGCCTTAATTCTATAGATGTCCAAACATTACACATGTCCCCATGTCTTTGGATTCGATCACTTTGAAATACTAATTTTCCGATATTGTAAACTTTGGTTGCTATAAGCACAACATGTTCTGATGGAAATTTTAGCCCAACACAGAGATCGCATTGTGTAAAGAAAAAGGAAAGCGCCTTAGTATTATATGGGCATATTGAAATCCATGCATTGTATCAATGTCAATGATCTGCATAAAATATAGAAGTTGATATGCATGAAGATTATGTGTATAGCCGACAATAATGAGTAGAATTTCCTTAACCTCAAAATCACTATCATCATTATCGTCGACCTCATTTTGAAGCTTTTTTGCTTCATTATATTCTTCGACACATTCACCAAAATCTTTAGTTTACGAATCAACTTCAAATGGAGAGTTTATGTTATAATAGCTTGACAACCGAATTTTATATTAAACTATAGTTATTAAAGAATGTCTCTTACCAAAGTTTGCAGGAATCTCGAGCTGATATTGTGCGTCCAGTTAAATTTAAATTGATAGTGATGAATTTTCCTACAACCAATACAACTTATGAATTGACTACATTGTGGAGTCTTAAGTAGGAACATCAATAAAGGTTGAGGCCATCCTTGATTGATATTATTTGATCAACAATGTTGATGCAGTTAGATAATTGGAAACTCAATATCCGCCGTTAACATCTTCACTATCTTCATACACCTCGATTGCAATATTGCCACTTCCTTTGTTTCCAAACACCATTTATGATATCAATACCATCATGAAAAGTCACTACAGAATATAAAAATTCTCTTCTAGTAGAAGCTAGAAATCTACACTTAGGATTGGATATCATCTTTGTATTTTCAACTTAGATTTTCCTATGAATTTTCTTCATTTCCTCCATGGTGATATCATTCTTAAAATGATGTTAATAGGATCTTTTTATTGAAATACAACATCCATGTTAATCACCCTATTTGATTGTTTATCTTATAATTTGAGGTTGTAAAATATTAAATTACTAACAATAGAGAAAAAACTCAAACATCTCAATCATTACACTAACATATAATATTTCAATAATCACAATAAACATAATATATAACATATGAAAAAAAATAAACACCAAGTTATTTTAACAATAAAAATAGCATTATAAACATATCATTCTAGACTAAAATACTAATTTACTATAATATTAAAGTACAAATATTTTTAACATATTATTCAATGCATTAACATATAACCTTTCGACAATATCAATAAAAATAACATATAACACATAAGGCTATATACTATCTCATATTTTTTTTTACATATTATCTCATATTATAAATAAAAATAACATCACCAACTTATTATAAACAATTTTAAATATTAATACTTACAATGGACAATAAGTTGTAGTGTGTATTTGGAAAGCCGTATAGTAAATAGATTTGGATGTAATTGTTTGTACTAAACCTATATTGCAAGTTTGGGTAATAATTGTAATTAGTCAATGCTATTGAATTAAGTTAAATTGGAATAGCTAATTACACTCTCCAATTCTTATAAGAGTTGAGAATAGGAAGAATTACACAAGGACATTAGTCATAATAACTTTAAAAAAAAATTCAAAAAGCATTATTTCTTTTTAAAGATGTAATTACACTCAATGAGACAAACACGTATAAGGAATTAGAACTCTTTATAATTCCAAGTGTATAATTACTATATTGATAATGACACATTCTTGCAATTATTTTGTGGTGTCCAAGCATATTTTTAGTAATTTTTAAGAGTAAATGGGAGGGTTTACTAGTTTAGGGTATTTGAAGAGAAGTGAAAATTGAAATTAAAAAAAAAAAGATGAAATGGGGAAAAGAGTCAATATTTAAAAGAAAGAGGAGAGTTGACGAACATCTAAAAATTAACCTCAACACTAGTTAGTGTCAATGTCAAGACAAAATCAAATTTTTATCAATTAATGATGTATGAGATTTTTGACATAATATCTAAAAAGATCTCGAATTTCAACACTCCTTGATGTTGAAGTTAGGTTAATGTCGTCTCATGATATCTCAAATTATGAGAATTAAATTGCATTAAGAATCTCTAAACAAGACACTTAACCTTAAGACTTAGTTAGGTTCAGTTCAGTTGAGTTTTTTTTTTTTTTTAGATTTTTCAATTTTTTTAATAATTTTATTTAAGTTGGTTCTTGAATTTTTGTATTAATTTTAGGTTTTAAAATTTTGAATTTTATTTTAGAAAACTTAACTTTATTTTATAACTTTTGAATATTATTAGATGAAGTTTTAAAAATCTTTTCACAAATATTTTTAAAAAGTTTAAGTAAATAAAAATAATTAAACACTTATAAAGTATTTTTTTGGAAATAAATTTTATACAATAGTTTTAAATTTTTTTTACTATTTTAAATGTAAAATAATTATATTTTATATCGTAAATAATAAAATTGGATTCAGCTTAAATAGTCATGTTTTTTTTCTGAACTAATCCAAAATACCACGGTTAAATCAACTTTTGTTTTCTCAATATTAAAAAAAAAAAAAAAAAAAGTAGCACATTTTGAGACTTGATTTTTCAATTTTCTTAATTTGGAAAATAAAAGAAATATTAGATTAATTAAGCTTTTATTATAGTGGTCAAAGATCATGACTCCAGGGTTTGACCAAGGGTAGTTTTGCACTTCAAAAATATGGTTGACTAATTATGATTGAATCATGATCCTTGTTGGCTGGCTTTGACAAATAATACTCATAATCACAACTAAGTACTGCACGTGCTTTCCATGTGATTGTTGAGGAATTCGTAATTAATTTTCTTTTATACTCCAAAATTGCATTAAAAAGAAAAAAGAAAAACAAAATGTTTTTCTTAGTTGATGCAAATTGCGTAAAAGATAAAATTGAATAAAAATATTAATTAAAATCATATAGTTGCAATCCCATACCCATATATATTAGGAATATGATTATATTTGAATTTTTATTACTTTAACATAATATTTTTTATAATTAATTTTATTTTTTAATTATATAAATATTTTTTCTTTCAATATTATCTTTTACATTTTAGGATTTAATTTATAAATAATTTATTTGATTTTTAAACTTCCAATATCTAAAAAGTTTAATATAATCTTTGGTACTTGAACTTGAAATTTTTCTTAATTTGACACCTAAACTCTTTTTGGGCTCAATTTGTTACTTGAACTTGACAATTTTTTTCCTAATTTGGTACCTAAGGTTTTTTTAGATTCAATTTGGTACCTAAATTTATTAGATGTTATACAAATTACGTAAAACACTAACGGTGTTAAATTTTTTTTTTTTTGTTATGCTATAAAAATATTGCCAGTGTTAGAGAAAATTAATGTTACAAAATAGATATTGAGCTATGCTTAACAAATTAATATTAAATAAGAAATTTTTTTAAAACCCCAAATTAAAATAATTTCATTATTTTCAATTAATAAAATAATTAAATAAAAGTAAAAGTAATTGAAGATATAAAATACAAAAAAAATATCATATCACATGTCGATTATACATTGATTATTTTTGCTACCTCATAAAAAAATAATATTGTTAGTATATTGAATTAATTTGTAAAATGTTTGACAAATATCAAATCAAACAAAAAAAATTAGGTACCAAATCAAGTTCAGGTACCGAATTGGATCCCAAAAAATTTAACTACCAACTTAAGAAAAAATGTCAAATTTTAATACCAAATTAAGAAAAAGTCTCAAATTTAGGTACCAATTATTATATTAAGCCTATCTAAAATTAAGTATTTATGAAGAAAATGGCAGAAAAAGGAAAAAAAGAAATATAAACTGTGAAAAAAAATAGAATAAAATAAATAAAATAAAGAACACACAAATTTTACGTGGAAACCCTATTGGGAAAAAACCACGGGCAGAGGAGAAGAAAATGCACTATGTCGAAAATTTGAATCAATACAAGAGGAATAGACTATGTCTATTTATAGGCTTGTAAAGCCATATTCTAGTAGGATTGAAACACCCTATCCTAATCAATATAAAATAAATGAAGTTTAATAAGGTTTAAAAAACCTTATTCTAAAATAAAATAAAAGAAGTTTAGTTCTATATGGATTTTACTTTTATTTTATTTTCCATCGTATTTTATTTAAATAAGAATTTGGGTCACTTAATTCTAACAATCTCCACCTTGACACAAATTCTCAATGAACAAGTTTTTCATCGCGAACTTTCAATAAACAAGTTCTCCACCTCTTCCATAAAACCCCTTAAGGGTTTAACTTCAAGAATGAACACCAACCAAGTCTAAGCAATGCTCAAACTTGGTTATAGGAAGTGACTTAGTCATCATATCTGCAGGATTTTCATGAGTACTAATTTTGCTCACAACAATATCACCACGAGCAATAATATCACGAACAAAATGATACTGAACATCAATGTGTTTTGTTCTCTCATGAAACATTTGATCTTTTGTAAGAAATATAGCACTCTGACTGTCACAAAATACTGTGCTGATTTGAAGGTTTTCATTGAGTTCACTAAATAGTCCCTTCAACCAAATAGCTTCTTTACAAGCCTCGAATCGCTATGTACTCGACTTTCAATGGTAGACAAAGCGATCGTAGTTTGCAAACGGCTTTCCAACTAATTACACAACCTCCGATTGTAAAGACGTAACTCGTGAGAGATCTTCTTCTATCAAGGTCTCAAAGAAAATCAGCATCAACATACCCTATGACTCCATCTTTAGTTCTTCCAAATCGTAAGCAAACATCGATGAGTGCCTCGTAAGTATCTTAAAATCCATCGAATCGCTTTCCAATGTTCTTTACCGGGATTTGCCATGTATCTCGCTAATCTGCCTTGATCGCATATGATAAATCTGGGCGTGAACAAACCATAGCATACATGAGAGATCCCATCGCACTAGAGTATGGAACATGTGACATGTACTCAATCTCATCATCCGATTGTGGAGACAAAACCGATGAAAGTCCGAAATGGGCTGCTAAAGGAGTACTAACAGGGCTTAGCACTCTGCATATTGAACTCGCAAAGAACTTTCTCAATGTACCCTTCGACTTAGGTACAATTTACTTGATTTTCTATCTCTGAGAATCTCCATACCAAGTATCTTCTTTGCTGGTCCTAAATTTTTCATCTCAAATTCTTTACTTAGTTGGGCTTTGACCTTTCTTATCTCTTCTTTATCTTTTGCTTCTATCAACATGTCATCAACATAAAGAAGTAGATACACAAAAGAACCATTACTGTTTTTCTTAAAGTAAACACAATCACAAAACTACTTCTTTTGAAATCATGAGAAGTCATAAAGGAATCAAACCTCTTGTACCACTATCTTGGTGACTGTTTCAAACCGTAAAAGGACTTTTTCAGCAAGCAAACATAGTCCTCTTTTTTTGAAACTCAGAAACCTTCTCAGTTGTTGCATGTAAATATCCTCATCAAGTTCTCCATGCAAAAATACGCTTTTTACATCTAATCGCTCAAGCTCCAAATCATGCATGGCCACAATACCAAGCAAAGCTCGAATCGAACTATGCTTAACAACCGGGGAGAACACATTCAGTGAAGTCCACTCCTAGAATTTGATCAGTAACCCTTTTGCAACAAGCCTTGCTTTATATCCGGGTTCTTCAACTCCTGAGTCACTTCTTTCTTTTTAAACACCCATTTACAACGAATGACCTTTTTACCTTTAGGAAGTTTCACAAGGTCCCATGTTCTGCTTTTTGTGGAGTGATTCCATCTCTTCTTGCATAGCAAACATCCACTTTTCTCGAGCCTTCACACTAACCGCCTCGGAATAATTAGATGGCTCTTAATTCGCATCTATATCTTCAGCCACATTTAAAGCATAAGCAACTAGATCAGCCTCGGCATACTTCTTTTTGGAGGTTTAATTTCTCTTCTAGTTCTGTTTTTGGCGATAGAGTATTGTGGTGAAGAAGCAACTCTATTCTCAATTTTTGTATTGGCTTGAGGAGTTGACTCAGTATTAATCGATTCTCTACTGCTTTTGATTTTCTTTATTGGAAGAGTCTTTAAGAGATAAGTTAGGTAGCATAGTAGTTTCATAAAAACAACATCTCTACTAATCACAACTTTTCTATTTTCAGGACACCATAACTTATACCCTTTTACACCAGCTTTATAACAAAGAAAAACACATTTAATGGATCTCGGTTCCAATTTTCCATTATCAACATGAGCATATGCAGGACACCCAAAGATCTTTAAATTAGAATAATTAGCAGGATTACCAGACCATACCTCTTGTGGAGTCTTTTTCTCAATGGCAACGGATGGAGATCGGTTGATCAAAAAACATGCAGTAGACGCTGCTTCTGCCCAAAATGACTTCGGTAAGTTGGCATTTGACAACATACATCGAACCTTCTCCATGATCATTCTGTTCATTCGTTCTGCAACGCCGTTTTGTTGTGGAGTATGACGAACTGTCAAGTGTCTCATGATTCCTTCTGACTTGCACAATCTATTAAACTTATCAGAACAGAACTCTAAGCCATTATCTGTGCGGAGGTATTTTATCTGTTTTCCCGTCTGTTTTTCAATCATAATTTTCCAAGACTTAAATACGGAAAACACATCACTTTTCTGCTTCAGGAAGAATGCCCAAACTTTTCTGGAAAAATCATCAATAAAGGTTAGCATATAATTAGCTCCACCTCTGGAAGGCACTCTAGATGGCCCCCACAGATTAGAATGAATATACTCTAATGTTCCCTTCGTGTTATGGATTCCTCTAGTGAATCGAACTCTCTTTTGCTTCCCAAAAACACAGTGCTCACAGAAATTCAGTTTGCAAATTCCTTGCCCATGAAGAAGTCCTCTTTTGCTCAATTCTGTCATGCCATTCTCACTCATATGCCCTAGGCGCATATGCCAAAGTTTAGTAATATCATCATCTGACAAGGAAGAGGAAGCGACAATGCATCACGATATGATGAAGAACCCGCAAAATATATAACTTGGCAATCTTTCTCTGTCCTTTCATCACAACAAGGGACCCTTTGAAATCTTTAAAACACCACTTTCACCGTGTGTATCTGCCCTTTTGAATCAAGAGTACTCAACGAAATTAAATTTCTTTTCAATTCGCAACATGCCGTGCGTCACTAAGTGTTCGACAACTCCATCAAACATCTTAACTTTAATTGTTCCAACACCGCGATTTTACACGAAGCATTATTTCCCATCAAAACAACACCTTCGGACAATCAAGCTTCGTAAGTTGTAAACCAATCCCGATTGGGACTCATGTGGAAGGTGCAGCTGAATCAAGTATCCACTCCTCGCTTACTTTAGAATCATTGATGAAGCGACTAGAAGTTCACCATCGCCGTAGTCTTCTACAACATCGCCTTCACTTCAAATTTTCTGGTTGTTTTCCTTTTTGATTCACGACCTCCCTTTTAATCTTATTTTGTAACTTATAGCACTCAGATTTAATGTGCCCTTTCTTCTTGCGAAGTTACAAGTTTTACCTCTGTTTGAAGACTTGATCTACCCTTAGATTTACCACGAGGATTCCGTTCTCGTGTCCTACCACGATCATCATCAGCATTCCGATCTTGTCTCCCACGAACAATGAGACCCTCTCCCTGAGAGTCGGGTTTAACCACAAGATGCTTCATCTTATCATACGAGGTTAAAGAATCATAAACCTCATCAACTGTGAGAGACTCGCGGCTATATAAAATCGTGTCTCTAAAGGTTGAATAAGACGGGGCAACGAACAAAGTAGAATCAACCCTAGATCTTCCTTATCATACTGAACCTCCATGGCCTCCAAGTTTGAGAGAATTTCTTTAAACACTGTTAAGTGTTCGTGTACAGACGCACCTTCCTCCAAACGATGAGCATAAAGACGCTGCTTCATATGCAACTTGCTTGTTAGAGTTTTCGACATACATATTTGTTCTAGCCTCTTCCATAATGCAGCGGCAATTTTCTCTTTCATCACATCCTGCAAAATTTCGTTGGACAAATGCAGATGTAATTGTGTTAATGCCTTTCGATCCTTACGCTTCTTCTCTTCATCTGTTAATGCCGAAGGCATCTTATCTATCCTAGCGGGGCATCCTCCGAGATCCATCTGCAAGAATCGCTTGCATCTTAATTTGCCACAACGCAAATCGTGTTGCGATCCAACAATGAATTTCATATTTCAAAGACGCCATTACCGTGATCGAGATGAATAACCCGGAAGCTCAGATACCAATTTATGAAAAAAATAGAATAAAATAAATATAATAAAGAACACACAAATTTTACGTGGAAATCCTATCGGGAAAAAACCACGGGCAGAGGAGAAGAAAATGCACTATGTCGAAAATTTGAATCAATACAAGAGGAATAGACTATGTCTATTTATAGGCTTGTAAAGCCATATTCTAGTAGGATTGAAACACCCTATCCTAATAAATATAAAATAGATGAAGTTTAATAAGGTTTAAAAAACCTTATTCTAAAATAAAATAAAAGAAGTCTAGTTCTATATGGATTTTACTTTTATTTTATTTTCCATCGTATTTTATTTAAATAAGAATTTGGGTCACTTAATTCTAACATAAACATTTATAAATTTGACAAATTAAATAAGAAGAAAAAGAATACTCTTGAAGAGTGACATTATGGTTTTTAATTTAGAATATCTTAGTGCTAAAATCAACACCAATCACTGTATTATTGTTGAATATGAAAAAGAAATATAAACATTATAAATTTAAAATACAATATAGAAGCATATGAATTAAATAATAATAAGAAAAAAAATCTCTACTTTAAATTCAAGTAACTTAGTGATAAGATCATTTCTTCACTGGTGAACATGTTTAAAATCAATTAGTTGATTCTAAAAACAACCTACATTGTAAAATCTATCAGATTAGTATTCAAATAAAATAACAATTTAGATATAAATAATTAATTAAAAATAAAAATTTAAACTGTAATAAGAAATAATTAAAGCTTTATTAGGGTTGAATGATATTGATTTATCAACATCTTAACATAACAAATAAAAACTACACATATCAATAATATACATCAATATTGCAAAAGGATAAACAAATCCTTTATATATATACACACAAATAAAAAGATTATAACCTTTAAAAGAAATCAAAAGACAATAAAAATTTAGCTTTCAAAATTTAAAAACAATTAATTTAATATAAATAAAAATCATTTACTTAACAATAAAACAAAAAATGTAACTCTCAAGAGTTTAAAAAATAATTTGATATAAATAAAAATAATTTACTTAACAATAAAACAATATTAATTAAAATATTTAATACAATTAAATTATAATTACTGATAAAATAAATTCTCATAAGGAATATCAAGAATACCCTTTTGAATTATCAAGATTATTTTTATTAATACCAATAACTTCAGAAAGAATTGAAAATATAATATATATTATTGAAAAGAAAAAAATAATTTTTTTGGACATTAAATAATAATTAAACCATGAATAATTAAAATGAAATACTAAAATTTAAATTAATTTTATGTAACTGAATTAAAAATTTAAATCATTGTGACATTTTACCATTTGTTAATTTCATTTATATTTTTGTATGAATCAAATTAAATTAATAAATATTTTTATGAATTAATTTAAAAGAATGATAATATATATATATATATATATATATATATATAATGCCCTTATTAACTCTTAATGGTTCGTTTAGGAGTTGAAAATATATATATATATCTATAGATTAAATGTTTATAATTACCTTAAAAATATTTATAAATTAATATGTTTAACAATAAAATTTAAAATTATTCATATTTTCAACCTTAAAAAAATTAATTTAACTTGTTACTTGCATACACGTATAAAAAATTAAATTACTAAAATATAAAATAGAAAAGCTAATAAAAATTTTTAATAATGAATATGATCTTTAAAATACAATTAGTTCAAATAAATACTACAAAAGTAATTTTTAACTAGAGGTGTTCATGGGCCGGGTCGAGTTCAATCAAAATTTTAGGCCCATTTGTTAGGCCCAGACCCAACCATAAAAATGGGCCTAAAAATTTGCCCAATATTGACCTGAATAAAAATGTTAAAATTGTGCCCGACTTGGCTAGTATTGATTTTTTATATAATTTTTTTTAAAAATAATACATCAAAAATGCTAAAAATATTAAAATAAATGTTTCTTAACAAATTGAAAATAAAATTTTAAAAAATATTTATACTTAAATACCACTAACATGGTAAAATGATAGCAAAATAGTGAAAAAAAGTAAAAAAGTAGCAAAAAAAATTGAAGATTTTTTTTTGTACATATTCAGGGCAGGCCTAAAAAGCTTTGCCCAAGGCTCGGACCATTTTTTAAACGGGCCTTATTTTTTGTTCAATGTTATTTTCCGAGCTTATATTTTTACTCAAACCCTTCCACTTTTCGAATAACCCGACCTTGAACAAGTCTACTTTCAACAAATTAAAAAAACAATAAAAAGCACAAATAATTAAAATAATTAATTAACTTTTGTCAAAATATCTAAATTGCGATTAATTTTTAATACTTAAATTACGTTTACTCCTAATTTCTAATACCTAAATAATCCCTTATTATTTCTAAAATAATTGTTTATATATATATATATATATATGGATTGACAAAATTACAATAAAACCTTTCAATTAAGAAATTACAAAAATAATTTTTTATATTTAAAGAATATGTATAAAGTGGAATTTAAACCCATACTAATTATATTAAAAGAAATTTTAAATTTATTATTCAACTAAAGTTTTATTTTAATTAATTTATATATTTTCATTATTTTCATTAGTTGATAATTATATGTTATTTTTAAACATACATTTATTTTTTAAATATATAATTTCCACACAAATACACGTATTATAGAAATTTTAATATATATAAAAGAATTTTCAAAAGCTAAAGAAAATTAAAAACAAATTATAACTGCTAACTAAAAAAAACTACCCTAGACTTGTCCCTAATTAGACCGAACTTCAGCTTGAATTTTTTTGTTGTTGTTAAATAATGGTTTTTAAAGATTTTTAATGTTAATCTATATGTTTTTTTTAATAATAATAACATTATAAAAAATCTATAACATAATTGATTAGTAAAAATATAAAGGAAAATTTTAATCTTAGGTATTTGACCTTTTTGCTTTTGAGGTAGGTTGGTTATGGGGTTTTGTGCATTGGTGTGGCCATTAAAAGGAGATGGAATCCAAAGGCAGTGGCTTATGTATTTTGTTTTTTCTTGCTTATATGACACCTTTTTCCCACCCAAAATTTTCAAAGACTATGGCCTCCGTTTTCCAAAACCATCCTCTCTCTCTCTCTCTCTCTCTCTTTTAATAAAATAAATTTTAAAAAAGAAAAAGAATATCTTCCACATTTTTCTAATAAGGATTCCATCACTGTATGCATGATGTCCATAAAAATCTTGGCAAATAGTGTTAAATTTTAAATTTTATTTTTGGGGCAAAAATATATTCCAAGGAGTTGGCAATGCCAGCTGAAAAAAAATGTTGAGAATATTAGATCTTTTAGGCTGCAATTTGTTGAACCATAGAGGGTTAAGAAATACCAACAAAGTTGAATATGACCAAGTGACTAACAATGTCAACAAAATTTGGGTTGATTTCTGAAATTTTATGAACATTCTCTTTTTTTTTTCTTTGAGAATAAAAGCTGAAAAAGGACAAACAGAAGTCTATAAAATTAATCTGTATCCAACTTGATGTGCCCTTAATATATGGAAGCACAAGTCTTTTTCCATTGCATATATATTTATATATTTGTCTTTTTTAGAAAAAAAAATAGATTAAATAATCTTTATTCTTGAGCCCTGACCTGGACCATAATCAACATTCAAATAGCATTCATCAAATGCTGCAAAAAACAAGGATTTTCTTTTTCATTCTTTTCCTCTTCTATGTTGGAATAATCAAAGTTTGAAAGGGTAAGAAAGCAAATATTATCATCCTCTGGTCTTTTAAAGAGTTTCCTATTTATTAAATTGGGTTGTCAACCTTTGCAAATTGCAAACCAATCTTCTTTGATGATCTCATTTTAGATAATATAAATAAAAAAGTTAAAACTAAACAATCAATTTTTTAAAGCCTGATTGAAAGACACCAAAATAAAGTCTTTTTCTTTTTGGGCCACTTGTTCAGTATTGTGTTAAGTCAAACATAATTTGTGCAGATATATATTTATGTAACTTCTGATGGGAAGTTAAAATTTGAAGGGGTAATAGCAGTGTATAGACTATAGATTCAGGAGGTGGATCTTTAGCTGCCTAGTTGGACAGAAAGCAGCTTTTACAGAGCAGCTGAATTTTGACTTTTTGCTTAGACTGTATAGGAAAAAGCTTTATTGATAGGCCACACCCATCGCAACCCACAAAAGGAAAACATGAAATTAGTTATAAAAAAGATCAATAAATGTGTAAATATTAACATAGTAAAACAAGGATTTTTACATTTTGATTTGTGAAATCAATGTCCGTTTCTCACTGTTGGTTATAGGGAGGGTTCTTTTGTGTGGAAGATGAGAGTGTAAATGAGAGAGAGAGACTTGGCTATTAATTTTGGTTGTATGTAATTGGATTTACTGCTTCCACAAGTAAATGCGCATTTGATGTAAAGGAGTTAGCTTGCTTTTAATTAAGAGAGAGAGAAAGAAAGTAAGAAAGAAAGAAAGGGAAAGATAAACAGAAAGGTGCATGTTTTTAGCTGGTTAATGGAGGTGTGGTTTTTGGGTTGAAGAAGGGATCTTTATACACTATGTTCTTCTTCTCTTAAACCTTTCTTTTTTTTGGGATCTGGGTTTTGCGGGTTGTAGTTCTACTACGGCTTCAGTTGTTTAGCCTTTGACTCGTGAATCTCTTCATTGGGTTCCCTTCCAAGTTTTTGTCTTTCTTGTACTTTTTCCTTCAAAGAAAAATGGGCTTTTGACTTTTTCTATACTTCCAATTCTATGTTCTTGTCTGTGTGTTGTGCACCAGAATATTTTTTTTGGTCCTGTCATCGGTTTCTTTTCTCAGGTTGGAGCCTGAGATTTTTTTTTTGGAATTTCCTTCCTCTTAAACTTTTTTGGTTCCTTATGAGTTGTTCCTCTCTTAATCGAATCCTTTTTAGCTGAATTTAGGGCTTTTCTGATCTGGTACAAGATTCCTCCCTTTTGCTTTGAGCCTTAGGTTTTGAAAATTGAACCCATTTGGTAGAAAAAAAAGTGGTGTGGGGAGGGGGGTGAATGTTAGATGTGTTAAAGACTTCTTGTGCTCTTCTTCTTCCTGGGTTTTGTCTCAAGTTTAGGCTTTGATGCATCTTTCACTGTGGAAGCCCATATCTCACTGTGCTGCTCTTATCTTAGACAAGAAGAGCAGGAGAAGATATGGCTCTGAATCAGCTGCTGAAATCAAGAAGAACCCGTCTGTTCTCCGAAAACTACACGAGAACAAACTCAGGGAAGCACTTGAAGAAGCATCTGAAGATGGGTCTTTGTTCAAGTCTCAAGACATGGAACCTGATTCACTAGCCGATCAAGATGAGAGCTTGGGACGATCAAGATCCCTTGCAAGACTCCATGCTCAGCGTGAATTTCTGCGAGCCACTGCTCTTGCCGCGGAGAGAATATTTGAGAGCGAAGATTCTATCCCCGATGCGCTTGAGGCTTTCAATAAATTCCTCACAATGTACCCAAAATACCAGTCATCGGAGAAGATTGATCAGTTGAGGTCAGATGAGTACGCACATTTGTCACCAAAGGTATGCCTTGATTATTGTGGATTTGGGCTTTTCTCTTATGTTCAAACCTTGCATTACTGGGAGTCTTCTACATTTAGCTTGTCTGAGATAACTGCCAATTTGAGTAACCATGCGCTTTATGGTGGTGCTGAGAAAGGCACTGTGGAATATGACATAAAGAGTAGGATAATGGATTATTTGAACATTCCCGAGCATGAGTATGGCCTTGTGTTTACTGTGAGTAGAGGGTCTGCGTTTAAGTTGTTGGCTGACTCGTATCCTTTTCATACAAATAAGAAACTATTGACCATGTTTGATTATGAGAGTCAATCGGTGAATTGGATGGCTCAGAGTGCTAAGGAGAAGGGTGCAAAAGTTCACAGTGCTTGGTTTAAGTGGCCAACTCTTAAACTTTGTTCTACTGATTTGAGAAAGCAGATATCAAATAAAAAGAGGAGGAAGAAGGATTCAGCTACTGGGCTTTTTGTTTTCCCTGTGCAGTCTAGAGTAACTGGGGCTAAGTATTCATATCAGTGGATGGCATTGGCTCAGCAGAATCATTGGCATGTCTTGCTTGATGCTGGGTCATTGGGTCCCAAAGACATGGATTCACTTGGACTGTCCTTGTTTCGGCCTGATTTCATTATCACATCATTCTACAGGGTCTTCGGATATGATCCAACTGGCTTTGGGTGCCTTCTTATTAAAAAATCAGTCATGGGAAGCCTTCAGAACCAGTTTGGATCAACTGGTTCTGGGATGGTGAAGATTACCCCCGAGTATCCGCTCTATCTGAGTGATTCTATAGATGTTCTTGATGGATTGGGTGGAATTGAGGACAATGAAGTTGGTGAAAATGGTGATAAGCCCTCTGAAAGCCGTTCGGGGACACAGTTGCCTGCCTTTTCTGGTGTCTTCACATCTTCTCAGGTTCAGGATGTGTTCGAGACAGAAATGGATCAAGATAATAGTTCTGAAAGAGATGGAGCAAGCACCATATTTGAAGAAACCGAGAGCATCTCTGTAGGTGAAGTGATGAAGAGTCCCGTCTTCAGCGAAGATGAGTCATCAGACAACTCATTCTGGATTGATTTGGGTCAGAGTCCACTGGGGTCAGACAGTGCCGCTCAGTTGACTAAACCAAAAATTGCCTCCCCTTTTCCCCCATTTTGGTTTAGTGGCAAGAAGAACCACAAGCGGCCCTCTCCAAAGCCAACAGCAAAGATATATAGCAGCCCACTATATGATGATAAAGATGTTAACTTGGGACATGATGATCATCATGTGTTATCATTTGATGCTGCTGTTCTATCCGTTTCGCAGGAGCTGGACTCTGTGAGGGAGATCCCTGAAGAAGAACAATTCTCAGGAGCAAACATCACCTCACGAAATCATGTCAAGGCTTCAGGCCGTTTGCATGTTGTGGAAATCAAGGAAGAACAGGATACCAGCAAGCCACTTTCTGTGGGGACTGTATCTGGTTCAGCTATGAATGGAACTTGCTGCAACAATTCTTCTGTCCTTCAGAATAATGGCCTGGCAAATGGCTCAACTTCTGAAATTTCCTCAGAGATTAAAGAGAGTGCCATAAGAAGGGAAACTGAAGGTGAATTTAGGTTGCTTGGGAGAAGGGAAGGAAATAGATATAACGGTGGTAGATTTTTTGGATTAGAAGATGAACATCCAAGCAGGGGAAGAAGGGTATCATTTAGCATGGAGGATAGTCATAAAGAGCACCCGAGTCATAGTTTGGTGCCGGGAGAAGTGCCTGTGACCAGCCTTGACGATGAAGACTACAGCAGTGATGGAGAATATGGTGATGGACAAGATTGGGACAGGAGGGAGCCTGAGATAATATGTCGGCATCTTGACCATGTTAACATGTTGGGGCTCAATAAAACCACTCTTAGATTACGGTTTTTAATTAACTGGCTTGTAACCTCATTACTACAACTCAAATTACCTAATTCAGAAGGAGATAGTAGAGTGAATCTTGTTCACATTTATGGCCCAAAAATAAAGTACGAAAGGGGTGCAGCGGTGGCTTTCAATGTGAGGGATAGAAACAGGGGCCTAATAAATCCGGAGATTGTACAGAAGTTGGCTGAAAGAGAAGGTATCTCTGTCGGTATTGGTTTCCTCAGTCACATACGAATATTAGATGGTCCACGACAACAGCGAGGGGCTTTGAACTTTGAAGATGCTACCCTATGCAGACCTACAGAAAACGGGCAACAAGACAGGAAAAGTGGGTTCATAAGAGTCGAGGTTGTTACAGCTTCTCTTAGCTTCCTGACAAATTTTGAGGATGTCTATAAGTTGTGGGCATTTATGGCAAAGTTCCTTAACCCTTCATTCATCAGGGAGGGTACACTTCCGACCGTTGCGGAGGAAGAATCAGAGACTTAACTTCTGCAATTGAGCAATTGAAAATCATTTGCAAAATAATCCCAGAGTCTGAGTGGAAGCTAAGGAAGACCCTGAGAGGATTTGGTGGTACCATTATATGCATGGTTTGCTCTTCCTTAAGACTTTTGGATGCAACAGGGTGAATTTGTTAATTCATATTTATTGTTGCTTGAAGTTTTCTTTTTCTCATTTTGGGTTCTTGTAGAGTTGGTTTTAGTTTTAGAAATATATTTGTACTATTTTGGATGTTATCATGACCTTAAAAGCAGAAGTATATGAACACAAATTCCTACCAGTTTTCAGTCTGCTTTTGGTTTATACACATTTCATTTATCTTTGTAAAAAGAAGCAGCTAATTTTTACCTTGTTGGATTTAACTACATTCACTACTATTCTGATTTGGCTTATATGTTGTTATTTAACCATTTTGCATTTAGTTTCAACGAGGACAAAATTCTTGTCAATAAACGAGGGAGCTTGACTGAGGTGGTTGATGATGGTGAAACGTTGACAAACTTCATCTAATTGGAGATGCTGTCCGGCTACCAGTTGAAGCTGTTAGATATACAAGGTTTTGCCTGTCATCATCCTCAACTGGTAATCATCTGATATAAAAATGTACATAAAAGGCTTCTGGATGGGGCTAAGGACATATGTCCCCACTAAAAACTTGCACTTCATTATCATAAAATAAAGGGATAAGGTACAATGACATTTACAGATAACTAAACCATAAATAATGTCAAGGAATGAAAAGAACAGATGGGTGGGAAATTGTATTTATGATCCCTGCATCATCTAAGTTACCCCTGTCATTATTCAATTGGCTCGACGAAACTACTTGACAAAGATTGAAAATGAGCAGGTAAGTAATGGACGATCAGGATAATCTCACCAGAGAAAGGTTTTCATGCATTCCAAAAGATTAATGTCCCACAGGCCACTACCCTTTTGGAATTTCATTATCCCTAATTAAGGTCACAAGTTCCATGAATATCAGTAATTTTCAGGCATCCCTTTTATCTCAACTGTTAAGAGAGAAAAAACTGGGACTGATAGGTTTCATTTTCCTCTAATTTTGCATATAAATTATCCATCTGTTATTGTTGTTTTCTTTTCCCAACTTCTTACGTGAACTGTTGATTTTCAAGTTAGCACTTTAATGGCAAGGTTTAACTGTACTATCTAATTGGATTGGTTTTTCAATGTTTGTAAAGTACAATAATCTACTTCTAATAAATTAAAGTAGGTACTTAACGTTTATATTTTTTATAAATTTGATTTTTTTTTTAAAACTACCTTAAATCTTCAAAAAAAAAAATTCAAATTTAACCATTAACCTTTTAAAAGAGTCGAATTTTTATTTTTAACGAAAATACTAACTAAAATATTAAATTTTTAAACATGACAGTTTGCACTGGCAATTCATATGTACTTTATGCTATTTATTTTTAAATGAATTTTTTATTTTTTTGTTGATAAAACAAATAGTGTTATGTAAGCATGAAGTACATGTGCACTACCATACGAATTGTCCTGCCAATATCGTTGAAAAAAATATTTTTTTTGTTAGCATTTCCATTAAGAAAACAATTGACTCTTCTTGAAAGTTAATAATCAAAATTATCTAAAAAAATTAAATGCCAAATTGACAAAATATGTAAATTTTGAGGGCTAAATTTGTTATTATACCATTAAAATAAAGAGATTACCTCCTTATTTTTTTAATGTGATAAAGTATTACTTTGAGAGAGAGAAAAAAAAGATAGGCTAGTGTTATAGGGCTAGACC
Source organism: Gossypium longicalyx (assembly GCA_025698465.1). Classification (NCBI taxonomy): domain Eukaryota; kingdom Viridiplantae; phylum Streptophyta; class Magnoliopsida; order Malvales; family Malvaceae; genus Gossypium; species Gossypium longicalyx. Next base: position 25,728,048 of record CM047005.1, on the reverse strand, counting down.
TTTTGTCTCGCAATCCGTGAGGCCTTAAGCGATTCGCTCATCCAAACTCACCTAAGTTAGCCTTTACTCCCAAAAATGAGGATTCCTTAAGAATTACTCCAAGGCACCAATTTGTATAGCAGAAGTGATTGTGCCAAAAGAAGCTACAAATAAGCAAAAGAAAGCCAATGAAAGAATGCACACAAGGTGTTTGAGTAAATGCCCAAGAATTCTATTACTCTTAAGAATTCAACATACAATGGATGATTTACAAATGTGGGGGAGGCTCTCTGTTTATAGTTGAGCTCCCCTAGAACTAACGGTTAAGATACATTTACATCAACGGACGAGATTAACAATATCCCATGATTTAAGGGATTTACAAGATATGCCTTATCTAATCTAATCTTTATAAGATATGATTCCCTCTATCTTTTAAGATTAGTTACCCAAAATAGCCTAAGTTGTCATATCTTCGCTATTGGGCCACCCAGGCTTCAATCTGATGGGCTTCTCCAACAATTCTTTGAATCGGGCCAATTCTCGTGGGCTGAATGATCCCCATCTAATTGATCGACCTTCATGGGGCACATCTTGTGCCATGGTCACGGGCTTAGAACTTTGGCCTGTGACATTATCTCCCACCCATTCTCACAACGCCCTCATTACAACTTCTGAATGACACTGGCTTGATTCGTCTTGGAACTCTCTCGTTGCCTTGGCCTCTTCCCGGCTTGCCTTACAATCGAGTTGTCCCTTTCTTCAAAACTTTTGCCTCGGCTTCCGTCGCCTCTTAACTTGAACTGTTGCACTCGTTGGTACATTTCGTTGGCAAGAAGTCTCCGCTCTAACTTGCCCCAATTTAGACTTGTTCCCATTGGAGTCCCCTCGATTCTCACATCTTGGCTTTGTCCCGCCCACAGTCCCTCGGCCTTCTTGTTTATGAACTTTGAAAGGACCCCTACAACCTTGCCAAGCCAACAAGTCAAAATTCAAAACACTATCAGAGTGTTTGCAATGTACCTTACTAGCAGCATTTACTCGTTTCGACTGTTTTTGCATCGCTTCTTTCCCCTCGAAGTCCGATGCACAATCCACCTTCCCCAAAGGTAGCATCTCTACAGTCGACTCCACAGGTCTCATATCAGACTCACACTCCACTAACTTTTTCGAAGGGCCTTTTGTAGCATTTCATTCTATCGAGTTAATTTTTCTCCCATATGAAACATCTTCGACTAGTTGGATTGACGACAACACCTTGGTCCCAACCTTCATATCCCGATGCACTGGTACAACAATCTTTGATGATAGACCAGTGACAATATGGATTTCATCAGCCCATGGAAACAGAACTGTTTGAATCCTGTCAAGAAAGTTTAAACCAAACACATAATCGTAATCATCTAATTGGATTACCTCAAAGTCTTTCTTACTTTTCCATTCGCCGATTTGTAGCTCCAAATTACGAGCTGCTCCGACAGTTGGGGCCTCCTCAAAATTTACTGTATTGATCTTATTATTCGATTTCCTAATCGATAGACCAAGCTTCTTGGCAGCCTTTTTCGATATGAATAAGTCCGACGCTCTCATATCAATAAGAGCACTCCACTTCTGACCTGCAATGTTGATGTCCACAAACATCAACCCTTCTATTCTTTTTGTTAGAGATAAGTACCATCAAACCGACCCTCGATGTCTTTCCCTTAATAGGCTTCGTCGCTTCTTTCGGCTCATCTTTCTTTTGGATAGTCAACGTCATCGATCTCTTTGGACATTTTCGCAGCATGTGTGATCCTTGACAAATGAAGCATTTTATCCTCTTCCCCTTGTCCCTTGGGTTGTTGGATCCCCACTTCGCATATCGTGGTTTCTCATTGCCACTTGTGCTATCGGTATTGTGGCCATCATCGCTATATCCCTCTTCATCTTCCTCATGGTTTCTCTCACCATTGCCCTTTCCCTTTGGCTGAGATGATTCGAACTTGTCTTTCATTGGACCAAGTTCAACAAAGGATTCTGCTTCGGCCATGGCTACAATAAGTTCGGTGATCCCTTGCCTACGCAACTCATGCTTTGCCCACGACTTTAACCCATCCTCGAACCAATAGAACACTTCTTTCTCGCTCAAGTCGGAGATTTGAAGCATCAACTCACTAAATGCCCGAACATACTCCCGAACAGTGCCTTGTTACGTGAGACGATGTAACTTAACACGAGCCTCCTTTTCGGTATACTGTGGGTAAAACTGCTTCTTCAACTCTCTTTGGAACTCCTCCCAAGTCTCAATTGCGTTCCCACTACGTTTCTCATCCGTGGACTTATGACGCTACCACAAGAGAGCCACATTAGTAAAATAGATTGAAGCAATTTTACCTTAATTGCATCATCCTTGATGCCCATCGCTCGAAAGTATTGCTTCATTTCCAACAAGAAATTTTCCACGTCTCTTGCGGACCTTGCACCTTTAAACTTCACCGGTTTGGGAACATCCTTTGCTTGTTGCTTCGGCTTTAAAGACAACATCCCATTACTCAAAGCAACTTTGTAAGTCGTGAGCTCCCCCTTAAGCTCTTCAATTTCTTTCTTCATGGCTAACACTATCTCCTCGAGATTCTCATCCCTCTCTGCCAGTTTTTTCGTAGTGGAATTGACTAATTCATTCAGCTTTTCCGCATTGGCACTGAGAGAATCCAACACAAAATCTCTGAGTTGCTTTTCCATTGAGTCAAACCTATCTGTGCGTCCCTCGACCAACTCAAGCGTCTCTTTCATTTTCCCTACAGACTCTTCGAGATTAACAACTCAATCTTCCAAAGCTATTATCATGTCCCTCGAGCGACTTGCTTTTCTAACTCTCCTATGGGTTTGCATTGGCTCATTCTGATCAAAAACTTCTTTCGACATCCCAACGTGCCTTCGAACCAATAGCTCAGATACCACTTGTCACGGGGCTAGACCTTTAGTCTCACAATCCGTGCGGCTTTAGGCAATTTGCTCGTCCAAACTCGCCTAAGTCAGCCTTTACTCCCAAAAATGAGGATTCCTTAAGAACTCCTCCAAGGCACCAATTTGTATAGCAGAAGCGATTGTGCTAAAAAAAGCTATAAATAAGCAAAAGAAAGCCAAAGAAAGAATGCACACAAGGTGTTTGAGTAAATGCCCAAGAATTTGATTACTCTTAAGAATTAAACATACAATGGATGATTTACAAATGAGGGGGAGACTCTCTATTTATAGTTGAGCTCCTCCAGAACCGACGGTCAAGATACATTTACATCGACGGACGAGATTAACAATATCCCATGATTTAAGAGATTTACAAGATATGCCTTATCTAATCTAATCTTTACAAGATATGATTCCCCCTATCTTTTAAGATTAGTTACCCAAAATAGCCTAAGTTGCCATATATTCGCTATCGGGCCACCCAGGCTTCAATTTGACAAGCTTCTCCAAAAATTCTTTGAATCGGACCATTTCTCGTGGGCTGAATAATCCCCATCTAATTGATCGACCTCTATGGGGTGCATTTTGTGCCATGGTCACAGGCTTGGAACTTTGGCCCGTGACACTAGTGGTTACTTGTTGAAGGTCGAACCCTCAACACGTTAGGTATCATCAGGTATTATCCTCGATAGAAGTTTTTGTCTCTCATTTCTATCGAGTGAATTAAAAGATAGTGAGTTTACAGAACAAAAATGCTTTGTCAAAGGCTAAGAATTTTAGTCAACTGGTATCATTCTGACTCATTAAGTCCTTATAAGTTCATGTTTTCAAGCACTTAATGATACACTCTCATTTTATGGACCTATCATCTTTTTTTGTTAAATGTTGGACTTTCAACACATTCGTTATTGTCTTGTGTAGAGGTTTTGTTTTCTCTTTATAAAAAATTTGAGTGTTTTAAGAGACAACAAGTTTACAAAGTGATATTATCTAATCTAGTGCCTAAACAAGCAAACCATGTGAATTTGCACGATTGGACTTTAACTTATGTCCTATAATTCATATGTCATTAATTAGTGAGAATCTTATCACTCACTACTTCTTCTGATCCTACTTGAGAAACAAAATTTTCACCACAGACAATACTAAATTTGTTGACTATTCGAAAATTCATGTGAGAATTTTATCTACTAACTTGATCGAGTATTTGAAAAGGAGATGAATTTTACGAGAGAATCTTAAGCAAACCACGGGTGATTGAGCTTGATATTTATATGCTATACATAACCGCATATAATTTGACTACTTAAGCACCCTGATGAAACGTTACTACTATGTGAACTCCTGCATTTCCAAGCCACCTCCTTAAGCGCACGAAATTCTCTACTACTAGTCTTGGCTACGACCGGTTGACTGTCATAATCACTCACCATCAGGATCTGAAAATCTCTAGGAACAACGGAGTTTTAGTTGGTAATTTTGTAAGTAGCTACGAATATATTTTTGCCCAAAAAAGGAAAAGAAAACTACGAATATATTAACCATTTATTTGTTATAGCTGTTTTGCATAAGTTTTCCAAGAACTTAATTTCTGAACTTCCTTCACATTCGACTATGACTTCTCACCATGGTAGAGTCGATGGTTATTCACCAGAACCATACCATTTTTTCAAAGTCATTCTTGAAAGTACCATTCGGGATGGCAAACTTGTAAGCATATATTCTCTCTTATTTTAATGAAGAAATTCTTTTGGCTTCTTATTGGTGTCTTGAAATGTAATAAATGAGGGAAAATGGAAAACTTTCAATGGCATTTTCCCTTTGACTGAAACACTCGTAAGCATATATTCACTTGCTCTTTTAATTTTCTCTCCACATTTATGAGTTTCTATCTATATTCTTCAAGTCTACAATTACCGGGTAGTTTCTACGTTTTTTTCCCTATAGATTTCAGATTCCCCTTCATAGGTAATTACATCAATTAGCAAGATTCTAAAGTTTTTTTGGGGGGTTGACAGGGAATTCCTCATAAGTTTGCAAAAGATTATGGAAGTAAACTGTCAAGCCCAGTATTCTTTGAGGTTCCAAATGGTGAGGTGTGGGAGTTGGAGCTGATGAAACTTGATGGTAAATTGTGGGTTCAAAATGGGTGGCGAAAATTTACTGAGCATTACTCTTTGGAGTTGGGACATTTCTTGGTGTTTAGATACCATGGGAAATGCCGTTTCCATGTTCTCATATTTGATAAAAGTGCTTCAGAGATTCACTATCCATACGCTAATAACATCTCTACCAACATGACAAAGAAACCAGTGTTGCAATGTCCTTGCCCTCCAAAAATTATGAGAGCTAGTAATAATGGGTTTTCAGCTACAAAGGGAAATGAAAAATCTAAAGCTCTGGAGAGAGCTAGCAGTGCCTTCAAGTCTGGAAACCCATTCTTTTTGGTTTTCATGCAACCAACATATGTTGGTCTTCACTCCAAATGGTGAAACTATGCTTGATCTTTACAAATGGTGTTTGTTGTCTCCTGTTTTTGTAATAATTTCCTTTTGTTGCAGAGTATACCTAAGGAGTTTTCCAGGAAATATTTGATGGATCATGGTGATGTCATTCTCTGTGATTCTAGTGGGAATACTTGGTCTGCTCAGTACCGCGCTAGGAATGAATGGACAACCTTATGTGAAACTCTTAAATGGTTGGGATGCTTTTGTACGCGACAATAACTTACAAGTTGGTGATGTTTGTGCCTTTGAGTTAACCGACTGCATTGACATCTCATTCCAAGTATTCATTTATCATAGTAAGAAGGCAGATTTTCATGGATCGCCTGCACAAATGGAAGCCGGAATCACATTGACTCGTTCCGAATGCCTGAGACCAGTGAAAGCCCGTGAAACAGCTTTTCACAGAAAGATGAAAGCCCGTGAAAAAGCTCTTCAAAGAGCACTGGCTTTCACATCTGAGAATCTCTTTTTTGTTGTTGTTTTACGACCATCATATGTTTAGTCTCATGCATTGGTTAGTTTTCACTACAGAAACCTGTTCATATTACCAGCTTTTGCTGATGAATTTACTGGTTTATAATTGTCATTTCTACCACTGTATATCCAATAATTTTACAAGGAAACATTTCAAGACTACCCTCACCAATGTCGGTATAGCCCTTCGTCTTTCAAATGGGAAATCATGGGCGGCAGAGTACCATCAGCGAAGTTTTGGAAATCCAAATGCAAGGATCTGTAATGGTTGGAGGGCTTTTGTTAATGACAATAAATTGAAAGTTGGTGATGTTTGTGTCTTCGAGTTGGTGAGTGACACTCAAGTTTCCTTCAAAGTAATCATTTTCCAGGCTATTGCAGGTGAAGATTCCCTCCCATCACAAGGTATGCAAGTCCACTAGTTTTAAGTCATTAGTGACTAAATAATTAAATTTTTCTAATCAATTAACTAATACATGGAAATGGACTTGGTGCAGGAGTTAGTGAGGAAGCTTTAGACTTGACATCACAGTCTGCTAAAGCTTAATTAATCTTCCGACGAGTTGTGCTGCCATTACACCTTAAGGAAGACTGTGTGGTAGGCTTACTATCTATGAATTCCTACTACCTATATATTTGGACCAGTGCAACCTTTGATTGATATCTGAGAGCATGACAATAGTAACAATATTCTGGAAATTCTACTTTTTGCAGGACATACCATTTAGATTTGTTGAACAATATTTTGAGCCCAATGTCCAGAAGTTGATACTTCAGGTTGTAGATAGAACATGGCCCGTCGAGATAACAAGCAACCCTCGAATTCGCATAGCTAAATTAACAAGCGGCTGGATCAAATTTGCGAGGGAAAACTCTCTAAGAGAAGGTGATATATGTGTCTATGAGCTGGATACAGTCAGCAATAACTTGCTTAAAGTATCCATTTCAAAATATGCTAGTTAAACTATAATGGACATTCCTGCTGTTTATGGAAGCAATCAGATTTAAGTATATGAGGAGACAAACTGAAGTCCAGAATCTGAGTATTTATAAATCTCCACATTTTATCACTTCTAGTGTGATTTAATAGATATGAACTATAATTTTACGGAAAAAAGAATTGATCTAATTAGATGAATTGATATATCCTTTGTAGAATGCACTCTTTTTTCTGTATGTCATGAATTGATATATCCTTGATTACCTACTAATTTCTTAACATTTTATCACCCACAACTATAACTCATAACTTCACAATACACGAATGCATCTGCGTCATAAAATAGAGATTGAATAAGAGATTTAAAAGAGTGATTTCATGGATTTTCTAAAAATTTTATCTAAAAGAAAATTTAAAAAATTATCAAGAATTTCAAGAACAAAAAAACCAAATCAATCAAATTGTTCACTTGAATTGCAGTTTCCTCAAAACATTCTTTCATTTAATCCAAATGCTTGTCACAATTCTCTTTTTAACTTAATTGTGTTGCGTTTTTGTTGATACAATATTAACTAAAGAGAGAAATAAACAAAGGTGTGATATCAGTTCACTTGAATAAGCGGAAAGCTATAGAAGAGATGAGAGATAAAAAGAGGAAATCCAGAGAGAGGAGATATTCTTATGCCTGTCTGTTGTATGCTTGTCTGTTGGTCTTTGGGGGTCTTTGTATGGAGGATTAAGGTGTCACGTAAAAGCATCCTATTGGTGGACAGGTCATCTCGTGGTCTTTTAGTAAAAGTGATAACCTGACCTTATAAGACTATGATGTGATGTTATAAGTTGAGCTAGTAATAGATGATAGTTATCTTGTCGATATAAGAATTTTATCGGTAATGATAGGTGAGCAGTATATGAGGTGGAGGTATATCAGTTGATGGAGGTGTTTTCTTGGCAGGAGGCTCAGTAGAGGTGGTATAACCGTTCTCAAAGACCGGCTCTCTAGAGCTGTTCAAGATACAAAATTGGCTGCTTGGCTGAAGCCATTATAACACTGTTTCTGATGCTGTCCTGATGAGTACTTTTCACCTGAACAAGGTAACTTCCTAATTTTCAAGTAAAAATAGTCTTGAAGAGATATCTTCTCCATTGACATAATGGCGTCATGTTTTTTATAATTTCATGTATGTAATAAACACATGACAATGCAATATATATATACATTTTTTGTTTTTAAATTAATAGAAAATAATAATTCGAAATTATAATCTGTTTTATAAAATTGAGTTTAAATATGCTATATACATTTATATAAAATTTAAATTATTATTTATATAAAACAAATTTTAAATTTAATTTTACATAAATTTATTTATCAAATGTTTGTTAATCTGTATGAGATAGCATAGGCTTAATTAATGTTTTTAAACTATTTTTTTTGTTTATCATAGTTATTATAAAATAATAATTCTATTTATAAATGCGTTAAGTATGATAATTAATCTATAAAACAAATTAATTAAATGTAACTCATATCCATTTTCATCAATAATTAATTATCATTTTTAATAATTGAATTAAAAATTTTAAATTGAGAATTTTTTATCTTTAATTTTAAAAATACAAAAATTAAATTTTATACATGGACAAAGATACCGTATTTAATTAATTTAATTGCTCTAACAACTTTTATTTTTAATTGTGCTAACACCATGAACAAAGATATCCGGTTCTTATGTGGCCTCCTTAGTGTCATGGTTCTGCCATAGTAGTTTCACAAGAGGGAGTCGTTTCCTTCTCAAAACCTTTACCTCGTGATCTAGAATTTGTACGGGTTCCTCCTCAAAGGACAAATCCGGTCTCACCTAAATCTCTTCTATAGGAGTGATATAGGAAGGGTCGGATTAATATCATATCAATATGGAGACGTGGAATACATCATGGATACAGTCTAGTTCAGGAGGTAACTCTAATTGATATGCAATTGGACCATGTCTCTTGAGAACTTTGTAAGGTCCAATGAATCTAAAACTTAACCTGCCTTTTCTTCCAAACCTCAACACATTCTGCCATAGGGACACTTTCAGGAAGACTTGGTCTCCAACATCGTTTAGTGTCTTTTCTCTTTAGCTCTGTATACGACTTCTGCCTATTTGAAGCCACTTTTAGACTATCCTAGATTAACCTTATTCTTCCCTCAGACTCTTATACCACTTCGAGACCTAATATTTTCCTTTCTCCTAATTCGGTCCAACACAGTGGTGTTCGACACTTGTGACCATACAAGGCTTCATAGGGTGCCATTTTGTATACTCGATTGGAAGCTATTGTTATAGGAAAATTTTGCTAAAGGCAAATGTTCCTCCTAACTACCTCGAAATTTGATGATGCAACCTCTTAGGATATCTTTCAATATTTGAATAACTCATTCGAATTGTCCGTTAATTTGCGAATGGAAGGTAGTACTAAAATCCAAACGTGTACACAGTGCCTCGTGAAGCTTTTTCCAGAATCGAGATGTAAAACAGGGATCTCGGTCTGAAATAATTGATAGTGGTACTCCATGGAGTCTTACAACTTCCAAAATATATAACTTAGCCAGCTTTCGTAAAGAATAGTCTGTGCGGACATGTAAGAAATGAGCCGACTTGGTTAATCGGTCTATTATTACCCAAATTGAGTTTTTTTAGTGAGTGTTAATGGTAACTCGCTAACAAAGTCTCACTCCCACTTCTATTGAGGTATTTTGATTGGTTGTAAAAACCCAAAAGAGAGCTAGTGTTCAGCTTTCACTTGCTGACACACTAAGCACTTAACTATAAATTCTGTCACATCTCATTTCAGTTCAGGCTACCAATACAATTTCTTTATGCCTCGATACATCTTATTTCATCCGGGATGCATGGCGTAAGAGCTAGCATGTGCTTTCGAAGTATAGTCTGCTTTAACTCTTTATCGTTTGGCACACAATATCTCCATGGTAGCATAAAATACCATCGTTATCGAACCTAAAATCTTTAGTTTTTTTGTCTTCCACCTGCTTAATCCGTGACAACAAGGATACATCTAAGGTTTATTTAGCCTTGACCTCATTGGCTAAGGTGGGTTTCACTTGTAGCTAGCTAGCAAGCCTCCATCATCCACTGGACTTAACCTAACAAAAATTGCTCTTAAATCAATCATCTGTTTTCTACTTAAAGCATCTGTCACTACATTGGCTTTTCCGGAGTAGTATTCAATTACACAATCTTAATCTTTTAATAGTTCTATCCACATTCGTTGCCTCAGGTTCAATTCTTTTTGGGTGAGAAGGTACTTGAGACTCTTATGATCGGTATAAATGTAGCACTTCTCACTATACAAGTAGTGCCTCCAAATTTTTTGTGCAAATACGACAACTGCCAACTCCAAGTCATAAGTCGAATAGTTACACTCTTGCTATTTCAACCGCCTCAATGCATAGGCAACTACTTTATTGCCTTGCATCAACACACATCCAAGGCCAGTGAAGGATGCATCGTTGTACACTACATACTCTTTTTCTCGACTCAAGCTGAATTAATACGGGATCTTGAGTTAACACGACCTTTAGCTTTTCAAAGCTAGATTGTTGCTCATCCATCCACTTAAATGGAATATTCTTTTTCAACATCTTAGTTAGTGGTGTAACTATTAGAGAGAACCCTTCAACAAATCTACGATAGTACTCGGCTAAACCAATGAAACTTCAAATTTTAAAAATATTTTTGGGTTGCTTCCATTTTAGGATGACCTCTATCTTCTTCAGGTCCATTCTGATACCCTCTGCGGATACCACATGATCCAGAAACATAACTTTTTTAAGCTAGAACTTGCACTTAATTTGACATACAATTTCTTTTCTTAAAGGATTTGCAAAACTTTCCTATGGTGCTCGTCATACTCAGTTTTGGTTTTTGAATAGACTAAGATGTTGTCGGTGAATACAATAAGGAATCGATAAGGAAGGGTTGAAACACTCGGATCATTAAGTCCATGAAGGAGATCGAAATATTGGTTAAATCGTAGGGCATTACAAGAAATTCATAGTGGCCATATCGAGTTTTAAATGTAGTTTTATCCGCCTCCTTCATCTTTAGTTGATAATACCTCTACCTTAAGTCTATCTTTGAAAACAATGTTGCCTCTCAAAATTGATTGAATAATTTGTCGGTCCTAAGTAGAGGGTATTTATTCTTGACGATCAGTTTATTCAACTGCAGATAATCTATGCATAACTTTATGGAGCCATCTTTCTTTTTGCACAAACAGGACCAAATTTCCCCACAAAGAAACATTGGGTCTAATAAACTCACGATCCAGAAGCTCTTGAAGTTGGATTTTCAATTCTTGAAGCTCTTTAAATGCCATGCGATATGGAGCAATGGACACTGGAGCGATTCCTAAAAATAGTTTAATTCTGAATTCTCCCTCACAATCTAGAGGTAATCTAAATAACTCATCGCTAAACACATGTGAAAACTCCTTAACAATTTGTATGTTACCTAAGATAGAGCTTTTTACATTCTCATCCATTACATAGGCTAAATAAGCCTTACACCCTTTGCGGACTAACTTTTCGATGACCATAGTGGAGATTACATTAGATACATAGTTCCGTTGCTCCCCAACCATAACAATCTCACTACCCTTTAGCGTTTTCAAGGTTACTCTCTTAAAGGCATAATCTAGGCCAACTTGGTGTTCCACTAACTAATCCACACTCAAAATTAAGTTGAACTCCCCAAATGATAACTCCATAAAATCTGCTGGAAACACTACCTCTTGAATCTCTAATGGACATCTCCTATAGATTTTATTTACAATAATCAATTGTCCTAAGGGGCTTATTGCAGTAACATCAATAGTGGTTTCCTCTACCCCAACACCTAGTATATCAAATATATTACAAGCAATATATAAATGGTTGGATTCTATGTCTATTAAGGCAAAGTATGGAATTGAATGAATGGTAAAAATACATGTGACAACATTGAACGCATCTCTATCTTCATGTCCTCTAACGACATAAATAAGGGCAGGCTGTCTAGCCACAGTTTGGTTCGCACTAGTTGCTATAATATTTACGACCCTATTTTAACCTCAACCTCTTAGAGGCAACTAACCCGTTCTTTGATTTTGGGTTTGATTTTGGATCATAGTTTGTACCTCTCCGCCTCGACGATGATAATCTTTCACCATATGTTCTGCCGATCCACACCTTAGACAAGCACATAACTTTTTCTAGCACTCGCCCACATGACGCTTATTACCGTATGAATAATTGCGAGTCCTACCCTCAGAATTAGTCATGGAAACCCTCGTTGTAGTCTACCCTCACTGGCTCATTTTATAGGATAAGAGTCAAACTAGTTGAACCAGAATCTCTCTTAACTGAGACCTTACATTTCTCATATTTTTCACATTCCACTAGTTTAATCTTCTCTAAAATTTTGGCTTTCTTTACTAGGGTCTCAAACACCCATTCCTAGTGTGGAGCAACCTATATTTTAAGGTTAAATAGCAGCCCATTTTTGAACCTCATCCATTTTTCTTGCTCCATGTTGACCATTCTTTAGATATAGCGGCTAAGCCTAAAAATTCAGCATCATATTCTGATATAGTCTTATCTCCCTATTTTAGCTAGATAAACTCAAGTTTGCGGGCCTCCACATACCTAGTTCCTACATATTTATTTTGAAAGGCCTCGTGAAAGTATTCCCAAGTTACATGTTCAGCCTGTGTACCCCTTACAACAGACTGCCACCAATGTTAGGCTTCTTCCATTAACAAGTACATAATGCCCTTCAACTTTTTCTCTAGAATACAGTCTGGATCCTTCAGAATCCTTTCCATCGACACTACTTAATACTCAGCCATAGTAGGAGTCGTTCCAACAATGTTTTTGAATTTTTTTGCCCCATTCAATCGGATTTTCTCAACAATAGATCCATGCTTCACTAATCCAGTTTGGGCTCCAGCAATATTTTGTAACACCCTTAGCATTGCCTACGACACTGCATCATCCCCATTCTCATAGCCTCCACCACTATTAGTGGTAGAGTTCTCAACATATTCCCCCTCAGGAATTGGGTTTTCTCCCTGAATAGAGGTCGGCTCTACAAGTTCAGCCCTATGCGGCCTACCCTTACTACGTCTACCTTGGTGTTCATAGTGTTTCTTTCGAAGGCTTAAAATCTAAAGTATATCTAAAGTTTTCAAACAAAATTCAAACAATAGTTGTTTCTCCTAAGTATTCATAATCTAAGTTTTACAATTTATCTAAAGTGAGAGCAACTAAAGTAGGATCGACATCAGAGTCTCATATTTAATTTCCTGTAGAAAATTAATTTTCAAAAACTTATGGCATGGTTATTCCCAAAATACCCCTTTTTATGACATGCATACAGACTCATTCAATTTCCACAGTCTGAGTTTAAAAAACCTAGTCTCTAATACCACTAATTGTAACCTTCCCAACTCAACCTAGATGTTAGGCACAAATTTGAAAGATTACATTGACAACCAAAATAGCCTAGTAAGCTATCGAGTTTTTATTAAAACAATCATTTTAAAACATTTGTTTATTTTAGGAGAAAACTGAGTTTATTTTCCTTAGTATTGATAAAATCTATTAAGTTTAACATTTTTCTTGAAACGGTGATTACCTTTGAAAACTTAACTAATTCCTAACTTATTTATGTTCTTAAAATTTGGGTATAACCTAGCACTAGAAAAGTGATACTCAATTTAGTTTCAATTACGTTTGTAATAACCAAATTTGCCCGGCCCATAAATGAATAAATAAAAAACAAAAACATAAATTAAAAAAATAATAAAGTTTATACAATAAATGTACAAGGCCCAAAACTCATTTACAATTACAGCCCATTACCTGTTTACATTTGCACCCAAATACCAAAAACTACCCAGTGCCCAATTACACCTAAGCCCGTATGCTACCCAAAATACACAGGGCCCAAATGGCCCAATCTATTAAAGGAAGATAGAGAGGCCTAGGGTTTCAGAAACCCTAGGCGCCGCAAACACTTCAATCAACGCGTCTGTTCATTTCGCGTCGTTTCAGTTACCCACTATCAGTGCTGTGGTTCCAGGCCATGATTCCAGGCTTCGAATCATGCCGTGGTCGTCGCCCGAATCAACGCCGATGTACCATTGTCAGCATTCGTTCACTGCTAAATCTCCTCGTTAGTACCTACAAAAGGGGAAAAAAGAACGACAGAGGCAACACAAAAATGGCAGGAAATAACATTAAATATGTAAAATACTATGTACAGTGGCTATAAAAAGCCTGAATTAAAACGATGTAAAGAGAGGGTTTTTTTAGAGAAAGAGAAATACGAATATATACAACAGTTTATCGACGAAAACAAAAGGTGATTAGTTCTTTACCTATTCTTCTTGCAAACATATACAAATGTTATAAAAATAAAAGAAAAAAGCGTTTATCGGTGGATTTGCACAAAAAAATGGAAGTTTTTCAGCTTTCGACCGTCGTATACGGCGAAGTTGGTGACGGCGCGTGGGCACGTGAGTCCGATGACTGGGGCTTGGTCCGACGGAGATCGGAGCCTAGAGGACTGCCCTTTCCTCTCTTTCAGAGAGTTTTCAAAGTTTTTTTGAAAAACAATTTCTAAAAATGAATTTTTGGGCCGAAATTTGACTTAAATGGTGTAATTAAAACGGTGTCGTTTTACTTAATATGATAAGTACCAAAACGGCACCGTTTAAGCCAGGATCCGCGTGTTGACCTGAAACCCAGATGAGATCCGCGTGTTTTTTATTAAATGGGCAAATTGCTCAATCGATCCTTCCGTTTTTTCAGAAATTTATAATTTTAATTTGTTTTTATTTTTAAATTGGCCCTAACTTTTATATTTGTTTCAATTGGGTCCCAATAGTCCTTAAAGACTATTCAGGGAATGACGTCGTTTTTGGAATTAGGGCTAATTGCCCAGTGAGTCTTCAAAATTTAACGCGTATTTCAATTCGGCCCAAAATTTTCATTTATTTTATAATTAACCCTAAAATTTTAAAATTAAATTAAATTTAAATTTTTTTTATTAAATTCAATTTATTTTAAATACTATATATATTTTTACAAACATTAGTTATATATATAATAATATATTATTTTATTTATATTATTTATAATATTATATACATTTTTATAAATTTTATTATATGTTATATTTTTATTATAAGTTATTTACTCCATTTATATTTTATTATATATTTTTTACTATATATATTAATTATTTTACTATTTTTATATGTAAATTTACTTAATATATCATTCTTATTATTTTATATTTTATCTATCATATAGTTTATATCATTATATACATGTATTTTGTTTATAAATTTATTATATATCATATATTTTACCATAAATTACTCCTTACGTTACTTCTATTTCATTATAAAATTTATATTATTTTATTACTTATTAATTATATATGTTTTGAAATTTTTATTACTATATAAATATGTGTAATATCATTATTTAGGACATTATTTCTTAGTATATTAAGTTATTAAACCTTATAATATGATTTGTACATGTACGCTTTTTTTTTTTAAAAAAGGGGGTTCTCCTGTATTATTTTATATTATTCTAAATATTTCTAAATATCTTTATTTTTATTTCATTTGATTTATATTTTATATATTATAATTTGTTTATTTATTTTTGGTTTTCTTTTATTTTGACGTTGTTTAGTAGGTTAAATTTTATATATTATTTGTTTATGTTTTTATATATTCGCATGAAATTAATTATTTACGTTAATTTAAGTTACATTTGCATAAAATATTATCATATATGTATATTGCAATTTATATTTGTTGTATTCATTATGCGCTACATTGTATTTTGCATGTAACAATAATGCATGAACATTTATATTATTTATGATAATATATGCATAAAATGATAACGTATATTGTGTAATTTATGCCATTATTTATTATTTTTTATACTATATTTGCATAAAATGATAAAGCATGTATTATGTAGCTAGGTTTATTTAATATTAATTTCATGTGATATGTGAAATACATCATTATTTTCAAAAAAAAATAATGTCTTATTTGATTCAAAAGGAATTTTAAAAAAAGTGAGGCAATGTTTTTGGTATTCAGGAACTCGGGAAGTAGTGCCCTAACATGCTGGGTTGCGATTTGCCATTTGTCTGAATGTCTAAAAATATCCTTTTAAACGAGTTTCACAAATCACAAGATGATTTCAGTTACGAAAGTTTAAAAATATCGTGTCCAATCATGCTGGATATGATGTTTATATTCTTTCGAAGCCAAAGAATCTTGATTCTTTAACTCAAATTATTACGGTTTTAAAGAGATCTTATTTCTAAATTCTTTCAAACTTTTGACATTAAGACAAAATTATTCAATTTGGTACCAATTTTGGGCGTTACGAGGGTGCTAATCCTTCCTCGTGCGTAACCGACTCCCGAACCTATTTTCTCGTAATTTCGTAGACCAAAATGTTTTATAAAGTGATCCAATCACACTTTAAAAGGTTGGTGGCGACTCCCGTCTTTAAAATACCCTCTTCGTCTTTAAAAATCTTGTTTTTTTAAAAAGGAGGTTTCGACAGCTTGGCGACTCCACTGGGGACTTATAAGAGAGTCAAGCCAAGAAATTGATTTTTTTGTGTCTTAATGTCAAAAGTTTGGAAAATTTTAAAATATTGATCAAGTTTACATGTGTTGGTTGCATATGTTGTTACTTTAATTTCGCACATTGCATTTGCATGACCGTTGGTCACACCTTTAAGTGGGAGTGAGAAGCTACGCTTTCGTGAGGTTTTCACCTTCGTATGAGCTAGTGGATTGCTTCCGGGATACTGTACCTATATCTTCGTGAGATTTTCATCTCCGCATGGCCATAGGGAAATGTGTCCCCCTGAACTGGAACTTGGTCTATATGAGCCTATAATGGGTGAGGACCGAGGAATCTGCTAGTTCAGTACCCTCACTTTAGAACTGAAACTCATATAGTGAACTTTAAGTGCTTACCCTAGGGATTATGGTGATAGTTCTTAGTAAACTACCCTTATAAGTGTTTATTTGTTATACTTTTATACGATACTAATTTATTCTGTTTTACTATCATTGCATGTCATTCAACATTCAAAGATATCGATTCACGGTTCAATTTCTGAGTTAGAAAGTTTTGTAATGAGGAACGAATATCTTGATAAAGTGGAAGACAATGCCTCTGTTTGTACCTGGTCAGAGAAAACCCGGTTAGAGAAAGGAGATAGTGTCGCTGAGGGGCATACATCAGAGTTATGGGACTTTACCCGTATGAATTCGACGCAGAACGAGTTTTAGGAGTTGAGAGACATTTGGGCCCAATGGGATGATGAGGCTAAGTAGCTTTTCTATCAGAATTATGGAGACCTTTCCTATTTGCTAGACGTCAAAGTAGATAGGCACTTGTTTCGAGCTATGGTACAGTTTTAGAACCCTGCTTATAGTTGCTTTACATTTGGCGATATTGATCTTGTACCTACTTTGGAGGAGTATACGACTTTACTGTATTGCTCGAGGATTCAGGGTCATAAGGCTTATGTTAGGCCTGCTAGCCTTCCAACTTTTGCGAAGAAGTTGGTGATGATTACTGGGATGAGTGAGCAGTGGGCTGTAGCTCGTGTGCAGCAAAAGGGTGATAGTAAGTGCGTTTCATGGGCCGTTTTGAGGGATTTGATATCGACACATCCAGACGTAAAGAAAAGGGTTGACGTCCTAGCTTTGAATATTTACGGCATGGTGATTTTCCCAAAGGCATTGGGGCACATAGATGACGCAGTAGCGGATTTGTTCTATCGCGTTGGTAAGCAGAATACACCGGTACCAGCGATCTTAGCTAAGACATTTAGATCTTTGAGTGCATGTCGAAGGGCCAGCGAGGGTAGATTTATTGGATGTGCGCAATTGCTGCTAGTCTGGTTCCATAGCCACTTCTGGAAACTTGATAAGGTTCCTTGCCGAGTATTCTTTGAGGGTTATTCTCCCTTAAAGGAAGCAGTAGACATGTCTAGGAGAGATGACATTTCAGAGGAGAGGTGGATAGACATTCTTCAGAATCTTCGAGAGGAAGATGTTATGTGGAAGGCTTCTTGGTTCGTCCCTAGTGAAGTCCTTTACTGCTGTGGCGATTTTGATTGGGTTCCTTTGCCAGGAATTTGGGGAGTTACTGGATATGCACCATTGCTTGTTCTAAGGCAATATCGAGCGAGGCAGTTTATACTGGCTACATAGGGTTTAGCTCAGAGCGAATTCTCTTATAAAAGAGATCACTATAAGAAGAGGATGCGAGAGATTTCTGAGGCTTGGAAGAAGCCTTTCTGTATGAAGATCCTGACCGAAGGCTCGACGTCAACCCTTGAGTATAAAGGATGGTTTAGTGGGAGAATCAACGATAATGTCCCTAGGTCGATTTTGGGGGTGGCTCGATCATTAGAGGGGAGCTTACGAGTGATTCCATCAGAGTTAAAGGTTATGAAGCAAGAGTTTGAAAGAAAGAATTCAGAGCTTGAAAAGAGGATTGAGAAGCTTGAAGGGGAAAAAATGTGTTTGAGTCTCGATATCGATGTTCAAAAGATGGAAGTCGAAAAGGTGAAAAAGGAAAAGAAAAAGATCGAGGAAGATCGAGAGGATTTAAAGACGCACTACAAGAAGGCCCAGGTAACGTTGAAAAGGGTCAGATTAGGGAGATCTTCAGAGCAGTAGCAGCAAGAGATTCAAGAAGAAAAAGCCAAAGCTGAGTATTGGGAGAAAAAGTTCCAAGAGATGCAGTCGCGAAATCAGGCCCTAGAGAAGGAAAATCAGGGATTAAAAACTAACGTAGCTGAGCTTGGATGATCTCTTCATAATCACCGAAGTCGTAACTTTGCGATCGAGTTAAAGGCAAGCTTGAATAAGATCGAGGAAATGAAGCGTAATATTGGAGAGTTGGAAGTAGCACTACAGGACTGTGAGCTACGGGTTGAGCAGCTCGAGGCAAGAGAAGAACAGTGGAAGGGAGAACTTCACCATCTTCAGGATCAAGTGGGAGATAGGGATTATCTTATGGGAGAAGCTATAGTCCAGATTCGAGAAGTTGCTGATCATTTACAAGACCTAGCAGCACAAGCTAATGTATTTAGTACAATGTATGAGTCATCGTCAGACAGAGGACGAGAGTTAGCATTGTTATTAGATAGGGTTAAGACTCTAGGCCTACGGGCGAAAGCATATTTGTAATCTGTTTTATGAAAAGGTTTTTGTTCCTTAAACAACGTTTTTTAAAATGAAACTGAATCAGAATCGACATTTTTTTGCATTCATGCATTTGCATTTTATAGCATCTCATTGCATCATATGCATTCGAGGTTATAGAAAGACCCTAATTAGCTAAAATTACTTGAGAGTTAAGGAGGAAAATCTGGAAATCACACATCACTACGGAACTCATACAAAAACTAAGAACATGGACCAAAGATTTGAACAGCTACAGAAGGACATGCAGGACCAATTGCAAGAGCAATTGGCAAAAATGCAAAACGACATGAGGGAGCAAATGTTGGAGGCTCAAAGAAACATGATGGCTGAGATGACTCAACTACTGAGGGTCACTGATAAGGGAAAGGCTTCCATGGCAATTACTGGCGAGGATGGTGAGAATCATCCTCCAGGTTTCACTCCACCCCAGGTGCCTACACAAACCGAGGCACTTCCTAGGAGGCCATCTGTCACTATAAGGCCTCAACAAGGGCCGGCTGATGCTGGGATCTCCATAAATTTCCAAACTGGCTCAGGGTTCAATTTGGGCGACAATCTTGCAAATCCTGTCATTCCTGACTTAGATATGGCTGAAAAAAAGGATCTAAGAACTGAGGCTGCAAGACAGTTGGAAGAACGCTGCAGATGGTTGGAGGAAAAATTCAAAACTTTAGAGAATGTTGATGGGAATCATAGAGTTGATGCCAAAGATCTAAGCTTGGTTTCAGACTTGGTGCTTCCTCACAAATTCAAGATGCCAGAGTTTGAAAAGTACAACGGGACTACTTGCCCAGAAGCCCACATTACAATGTTCTGTAGGAGGATGACTGGGTATGTGAATAATGACCAACTGTTGATCCACTGTTTTGGGATGGTTTAATTGGAGCAAAGACCAAAATGGTATAATCAACTGAGCCGGGCTAAAATAAGTTCATGGAGGGATCTTGCACAAGCCTTCATGAAGTAGTACAATCATGTGACTGACATGACTCCAGATAGAATCACACTGCAAAACATGGAGAAACAGCCTAATGAAAATTTTAGGCAATATGCACAGAGATGGAGAGAGGTAGTAATGCAAATTCAACCACCGTTGTTGGAGAAGGAGACTACCATGTTGTTCATCAACACTCTAAAGGCTCCATTCATCACTCACATGATTGGAAGTACTACTAAAAGCTTTGCGGATATAGTCATGGTAGGAAAGATGATCGAGAATGCCATAAGGGGTGACAAAATTGAGGGGGAAGCGACCAAAAGATCGGCCCTAAGGAGAAAGGATAGTGAAGTGAATAACACAAGCACCTTCAACACGAAGGCAATCACAGTTGGTCAACCTAAAATAGCTGCGGTTAAGCAACAGAGTTCTCAGAGGCAGGAGTCGGGTACAAAGCAGAATTCTAAAAAGATGCAGTTCACACCTATCCCCGTGACGTATCGTGAGCTTTATCAAAGCTTATACAATGCGTATACTATTGCTTCTTTTCACTTGAAACCACTGCAGCCACCATATCCTAAATGGTATGACGTAAACGCCAGATGCGAATACCATGCTGGAATACTGGGGCATTCGATCGAAAATTGTACCGATTTTAAGAAGGCCGTAGAGAGGCTTATTAAGATGGGGGTAGTGAAGTTCGACAATACCCCTAATACTGAAAACCCGTTGCCAAATCATAGCGATCAAGGAGTAAATGCCGTTGGCGAGGCCAGTGAGAGTAGAATGAAGGAAAATGTTGCTGAGGTGAGGATGCCTATGAAGGTGATTTGGGAGGAGATGATGAAGAGAGGTATGTTAACCTCTAGAAACAAGAGAAGAGAAACAAGGAACTATGGTGAGTTCCATGAGAAAAGAGAACATGAAGTTCAAAAGTGTGAAGAATTCAAGGCCTTGGTGCAAGGCTTTATGGACAAAGAGCTATAAAATTTTGAAGATAGCTCTTGTGAAAAACAAGTATGTGTGCTGGAGAATAAACAGAAAGGAACTAATTGGCGAAGGATTATTATTTCCCTACTAGGGAATAATGAAGTGAGGGCACAAACGGTACCTAAGGTCATTATCCATAAACCTACTCCTTTCCCTTATAAAGATAGCAAGAGGGTACCATGGAGTTATGACTGCAGTGTGACAGTGCCGAAGGAGGAGAATATAGCCAGTACGTTTAAAGATGTACAAGTTGAGGGTTCTCATACACGGAGTGGGAAGCGGTATGATACGGTGGGCATCAGAGAGGAGCCTACAAAATCAAAGAATGTTAGTGCGGAGAAGGAGAAAGAGGCTGAAGTGCCTGTTAAGGAGCCAGTAAAGGAGGTGGAGGCTAAGGAATTTCTAAAGTTCCTTAAGCATAGCGAGTATAGCGTGGTTGAGCAGTTGCATAGGCAGCAGGCTCGCATATCAGTATTGGCCTTACTTCTGAGTTCTGAGGTGCATCGGGATGCATTGATGAAGGTGTTTAACGAAACATATGTCACCCATGACATATCCGTTAACAAGCTGGACCGATTGGTGAATAACATAAGTGCGGATAATTTCATTTATTTTAATGATGATGAAATTCCGCCGGGGGGCAGGGGGTCAACTAAGGCCTTGTACATCACTACTCGATGCAAGGGGTACACACTCCCAAGCGTGCTTGTTGATAATGGATCGGCCTTGAATGTTCTACCGTTGTCTACTTTGAACAGATTACCCATTGACGGTTCTCACATGAAGACATGTCAAAATATGGTAAGAGCCTTCGACGGTACAGAAAGGAATGTGATGGGAAGGATTGACATCCCCTTGGAAATTGGGTCGAGTATATACGAAGTTGACTTCTTGGTGATGGATATCAAGCCCTCCTACAATTGCTTATTAGGGAGGCCATGGAAACACTCAGCGGGAGCGGTGGAGGACATTATAGCTGCAGTCACTAGCAAGGCCCCTTATGTCGAGACGAACGAAGAGTCCATGGAGTGTTCTTTTCACTCTTTAGAATTTGTGAATGCAACCTTCATTTCAGAAGGGAGTGAGCTACCGGTGCCAAAGATAGCAAGAGCCACAATGATAGCTCTACAAATGATGGTGAGAAAGGGAGCCTTACTAGGAAGAGGGTTAGGAAAATACCTGCAAGGAGGGACTCAAATCCCAGAACCGAAAGAGAAGAGAGATTTCTTTGGTCTAGGCTTCAAGCCAGATTATAAGCAAAGAAGGAAGGAAGTTGAGAAGTGCCAAGAGGGAAGAAGGGCGCGTCTTAATGGAAGAGAAGTAGAGTGGGAGCCGATGATATTCCCTCCAATATCCCAAACCTTCATATCATGAGGGCTACTTATAGAAGAAAGTCATCAGATTAATGCTATGCACGGTGAAGGATTGGAGTAAGGAAACCTTGAGGGCATTCGCCCTTACGAACCGGGAAGCTCTCTAAACAATTGGACTGCAGAGGAACTTCCTGTAGTCTTTAGGAATTTTTCAGAGTAATTTTCAAAACATTCTTGTTACTCTAGAGCCTAGGAGTAATAGGATTACATTTGTGGGATGGGCTTATGATCATCTATTATTTTTTTAATAAAACATAACTTTTACCAATTTGAACGAGTATTGTTTTTTTTTTACCAACCAATATTCCGTTAAATTTTTGAAATTCTTATTATTTCATTCATAGCACATAAATAATTATTCTTAAATTCATTCATTCTTTGTATATACTTCACAGGTCCCTAGATATCAATGACATGAGCATTGATATTACAAATCCTGATTTCTCTCGCGAACAAGACATATATTTAGAGGAATCTTAGGATTTTGAAGATGTCCAGGATTGTGATGTGTTTTCGGATCTGTTGAGGATGGTAAAATAGGAGGAGAAACAAATTATGCCCCATGAGAAAGAGGCAATAGAGAATGTAGCCCTAGAGGAAGGGAAAGAGGTGAAAATCGGCACGTATATTGCTGAAGACACAAAGTAAGGATTGATTGAGTTGCTACGTGAGTTCAAGGATATCTTCGCATGGTCCTATCAAGATATGCCGGGGTTAAATACTGATATCGTGGTGCATCGTCTTCCAATAAGACAGGATTGTAAACCAATCCAATAGAAGTTTCGAAGAATGAGACCAGATATCATATTAAAGATAAAAGACGAAGTCAAGAAGCAGTTTGATGCTGGATTCTTACAAGAGGTGAAGTACTCTAAATGGGTAGCTAACATTGTACCAGTCTCTAAGAAGGATGAGAAGGTACGAATATGCGTTGATTACAGAGATCTGAACAAAGCTAGCCCAAAAGATAATTTCCCTCTGCCACACATAGACACTTTGGTAGACAACACAGCGAGATATTCGTTGTTCTCCTTCATGGATGGTTTCTCGGGGTACAACCAGATCAAGATGCATCCGGAAGATATGGATAAAACCACTTTCATAACATTGTGGGGGACCTTTTGTTACAAAGTAATACCGTTTGGATTGAAGAATGCAGGGGAAACATACCAACGGGCTATGGTGAACTTATTCCATGATATGATGCACAAAGAAATTGAGGTGTATGTTGATGACATGATTGCTAAATCTCTAACAGAGAAGGAACATATTGAAGTTTTGAGGAAGTTGTTCCTGAGATTAAGGAAATTTCAGTTGAAGCTTAATCTGGCAAAGTGCATCTTTGGAGTTAGGTCGGGGAAGTTATTAGGCTTTGTGGTCAGCGAAAAGGGAATAGAAGTTGACTCAGACAAAGTTAGAGCCATACGAGAATTGCCTCCACCACGTACTCAGAAGGAAGTTTGGGGTTTTCTTGGAAGATTGAATTATATTGCTTGGTTTATTTCACAATTAACCGAGAAATGTGATCCTATATTTCGCCTCCTTAGAAAACACAACCAAGGTACTTGGGATAAGGAATGCCAGAATGCTTTTGATAAGGTTAAGCAATACTTGTTAAATACTCCAGTGTTATCTCCGCCTAGTCCAAATAGACCATTAATTTTGTACTTATTAGTGTTTAATAATTCTATGGGATGTGTGCTTGGCCAACATGACGAGTCGGGAAGAAAGGAGAAGGCGATATACTACCTCAGCAAGAAATTCACAGAGTGTGAGATGAGATATTCGCCCATTGAGAAATTGTGTTGTGCTTTAATCTGGACGACTCGAAGGTTAAGACAGTATATGCTATATCATACTACTTGGCTTATTTCAAAACTTGATCCTTTCAAGTATATGATGGAGTTAACAGCTTTGAATGAGAGAATGGAGAAGTGGCAAATTCTGTTTTTAGAGTTTGGCATAGTCTATGTGAGTTAGAAGGCTATAAAAGGAAGCGCGATAGCGGAATTTCTGGCTAGTAGAGCTCTAGAGAACTATGAGTCGTTGAATTTTGATTTCCCTAATGAGGAGTTGATGTATGTGGAAACTATTGAAGAACGCCCATGAAGGATGAACTTTGATGGCGCATCCAATGCGGTAGGAAATAGAATTGGGGCAGTCTTGGTATCCCCAAATAGGGATCATTATCTATTCACATGTAAATTGGATTTCGACTGCACAAACAATATGGTCGAGTATGAAGCGTGCATTATGGGACTCCGAGCGGCTATAGAGCGAGGAATAAGAACCTTGGAAATATATGGAGACTCTGCGTTGGTAATTTACCAGCTTAGAGGTGATTGGAGACAAGGGATCCTAAATTGATCAATTATCGAAAGGTAGTTTTGGGGTTACTTGAGAAATTCGATGACATCACTTTTAATTATATCCCACGAGATGAAAACCAGATGACGGATGCTCTAGCAACCTTGGCTTCAATGATTAAAGTAAATAAAGAGAAGGAAATGAGACCCATTCAGATGAGTATCTTTGAGGCTCCAGCTCACTGTTGTAATATTGAGGAAGAAGAAAAGGATGATAACCCTTGGTATCAAAATATATTGTGATATGTGAGAGATCATAAATACCCAGGACAGGCAACTGAAAATGATAAGCGAACTTTAAGGAGATTAGCCTGTGACTACGTTTTGGATGGGGATATCTTGTACAAAAAAAGAAATGACCAAGTATTGTTGAGATGTGTTGACGCCGTGGAAGCTAAGTTAATTTTGGAGGAAGTTCACGAGGGTGTTTGTGGGACGCACGCTAATGGGTTCATGATGGCTAGACAAATCATGAGGTTTGGATATTATTGGTCTACTATGGAAGAGGATTGTATCAACTACGCTAAGAAATGCCATAAATTCAGATTTATGGAAACAAGATCCATGTACCACCTTCACCTCTACATGTTATGACTTCTCCATGGCCTTTTACCATGTGGGGCATGGATGTCATTGGGCCAATATCACCAAAGGCTTCAAATGGACATCGCTTTATCTTTGTGGTCATTAATTACTTCACGAAATGGGTAGAGGCTGCTTCTTATGCGAATGTTACTAAGTCAGCTGTGAGTCGATTCTTGAAGAAAGAGATTATTTGTCGGTATGGGATGCTTGAAAGGATCATATCAGACAATGCATTGAACTTGAACAACAGAACGATAGCAAAAGTTTGCAGTCAGTTTAAGATTAAGCATCACAACTCTTCTCCATACCGCCCAAAGATGAATGGGGCAGTGGAAGCTGCTAACAAAAACATCAAGAAGATAGTGGGGATAATGACTGAAACTTACAGAGATTGGCATGAGAAGTTACCATTTGCACTCTTAGCTTATCGAACGTCCGTCAGAACCTCTACTGGGGCAACTCCTTTCTCGTTGGTTTATGGGATGGAAGCAGTGTTACCCATTGAAGTAGAAATACCGTCTCTCTGAGTCTTGTCAGAGATAAAGTTGGATAAAGCTAAATGGATACAATCGCGATATGATCAGTTGAACTTGATTTAGGAAAAGAGGCTAAGGGCTATTCGTCATGGTCAGATGTATCAGAAGCGAATGATGCGAGCTTATGACAAGAAAGTACGATCAAGAGAATTCCACGAGGGGGATCTTGTGCTGAAAAAGATCCTTCTCATTCAGAAGGACTTTAGAGGAAAATGGATGCTAAATTGGGAAGGGTCATATGTCGTGAAGAAAGCCTTTTCTGGGGGTGCATTGATCTTAACAGAAATGGATGGGAAGAGTTTACCCAATCCAGTGAATTCAGACTCAGTCAAAAAGTACTTTTTCTAAAGGAGAGGTGAATCCAGGGTGAAAACCCGCAAAGGGCGCCTTGAGTTTTCAAAAAAAATAGAGAGGCCAATGTGAAAACCCGCAAAGGGCGCCTTGTGACCAAAGGGGTTTTGAGTTGAAAACCCGAAAGGGCAGCTCAAAATTTTGAAGTGCACATGGTAATCTTGCTATATTTGATTCAACGAAGAGCGAAGCGCGTTGCATATTGGGGCATCAACAAAATACTTTGGATCTTTTAAACACATGTTGAATTCAAGAAAGTCTTTATGGAGCTGGTGTATAGATGCTCAAGTGGCGATATCTAGGGCATCTAACTTTTGTCTTGTTTACTATCTTTAGATTCTTTTTCTTCTCAAAGATAGGCTATCAGATTAACCTCCTTTGTATTTTTGACAAATTCATTTTCAAGATTCTTAAAGTATGTTGTATTAAAATAATGATAGATGAACTAAATAATGTTCACAAATGAAGTTTTGCTCATTACTCTGAAAATTTCTAGATAATACAAGAAACTAAAACAGAACAATTGTTTGAGGAATTCACGTAAGTGAGGTTTGAAAGAACTCGAGGAAATTCTTTCTTTAGTCCAAAATAATGATTCGATCCTAAGAGAGGATCATCTTACAAACATTCTTGATGGGTCATAGTATTTGAAGAATGGTGCAAACCTACAGGCTGAGTAGGAATGATACTTCGAGAGAAATAAGGATAAACTTTGACAAAGGAATGAGTGATGGTGTCTAGAATAGGAATCATTTTCATAACATTTTACATAACTAAGGAGCATTTGATTCATTTCAAGCATGGCATCTTAATCATTAGGCATGAACTCATACACATTATGTAGGTTATGTACTTTAAGGGACAATGAAGATTGATGCGCCTTAACCCTCTAAGTAGTAGGGCAACAGGCTAAGACATAGCAGATTTGGCTTTCACGTGTTTACGCTAAAGTAAATCTAAGATGATTTGGCATCTCTGAATTGTCAGAGAACAAATTGAAGAAACAGATTTGGCATCTCCATATTCGATGGAGAGTAGATCGAAGACATAGCAGATCTAACCTTTGGATGTTTTTACATCGAAGCAGATCCAAGATGATTTAGCATCCTTGTGTTTACAAGGAGCAGATCGAAGATAGCAGATTTGGCGTCTCTGTATTGTCAGAGAGCAGATCAAAGATAGTAGATTTGGCATCTCTGTATTGTCAGAGAACAGATCGAAGATAGTAGATTTGGCGTCTCTGTATTGTCAGAGAGCAGATCGAAAATAGCAGATTTGGCGTCTCTGTATTATCAGAGAGCAGATCGAAGATAGTAGATTTGGCGTCTCTGTATTGTCAGAGAACAGATCGAAGATAGTAGATTTGGCGTCTCTGTATTGTCAGAGAACAGATCAAAGATAGTAGATTTGGTGTCTCTGTATTGTTAGAGAACAGATCGAAGATAGTAGATTTGGCGTCTCTGTATTGTTAGAGAACAGATCGAAAATAGCAGATTTGGCGTCTCTGTATTGTCAGAGAGCAGATCGAAGATAGTAGATTTGGTGTCTCTGTATTGTCAGAGAATAGATCGAAGATAGTAGATTTGGCGTCTCTGTATTATCAGAGAACAGATCGAAGATAGTAGATTTGGCGTCTCTGTATTGTCAGAGAGCAGATCGAAAATAGCAGATTTGGTGTCTCTGTATTGTCAAAGAGAGGATCGAAAATATCAATATGGCGTCCCTGAAGTTGCAGGGAGCAAGCTGAAGATAGCAGATATTGCCTTTCTGAAGTTACAGTAAAGCAAATTGAAGCTATCATATTTATGGTCCAATACCTCTGAAGTTGCAGATAGGTTGAAGGCCATTTGAAGAAGGGTCTCAAGACTCGGTGAGCCCGGGCAAAATTGGTTCTTTTATATCTTTGCTCTATTTCTGTTACACAGCAATGAGCAAAGAGGGGTAGCTGTAATAACCAAATTTGCCCGGCCCATAAATGAATAAATAAAAAACAAAAACATAAATGAAAAAAAACAATAAAGTTTATACAGTCCATGTACAAAGCCCAAAACTCATTTACATTTACAGCTCATTACCAGTTTACATTTGCACCCAAATACCAAAAACTACCCAGTGTCCAATTACACCCAAGCCCGTATGCTACCCAAAATACACAGGGCCCAAATGGCCCAATCTATTAATGGAAGATAGAGAGGCCTAGGGTTTCAGAAACCCTAGGCGCCGCAAACACTTCAATCAACGCGTCTGTTCGTCTCGCGTCGTTTCAGTTACCCACTATCAGTGCCGTGGTTCTAGGCCATGATTCCAGGCTTCGAATCATGCCGTGGTCGTCGCCCGAATCAATGCCGGTGTACCATTGTCAGCGTTTGTTCACTGCTAAATCTCCTCATTAGTACCTGCAAAAGGGGAAAGAAGAACGACAGAGGCAACACAAATATGGCAGGAAATAACATTAAATATGTAAAATACTATATACAGTGGCTATAAAAAGCCCGAATTAAAATGATGTAAAGAGAGGGTTTTTTTTAGAGAAAGAGAAATACGAATATATACAACAGTTTATCGACAAAAACAAAAGGTGATTAGTTCTTTACCTGTTCTTCTTGCAAACATATACAAATGTTATAAAAATAAAAGAAAAGAGCGTTTATCGTTGGATTTGCACAAAAAAATGGAAGTTTTTCAGCTTCCGACCGTCGTATACGGCGAAGTTGGCGACGGCGCATGGGCGCGTGAGTCCGATGACTGGGGCTTGGCCCGACGGAGACCGAAGCCTAGAGGACTGCCCTTTCCTCTTTTTCAGAGAGTTTTCAAAGTTTTTTTGAAAAACAGTTTCTAAAAATGAATTTTTGGGCCGAAAATTGACTTAAATGGTGTAATTAAAACGATGTCGTTTTACTTAATCTAACAAGTACCAAAACGGCACCGTTTAAGCCAGGATCTGCGTGTTGACCCGAAACCCAGATGAGATCCGCGTGTTTTTTATTAAATGGGCAAATTGCTCAATCGATCCTTCCGTTTTTTCATAAATTTATAATTTTAATTTATTTTTATTTTTAAATTGGCCCTAACTTTTATATTTGTTTCAATTGGGTCCCAATAGTCCTTAAAGACTATTTAGGAACGACGCGTCGTTTTGGGATTAGGGCTAATTGCCCACCAATCCTCGAAATTTAATCGTATTTCAATTCGCCCAAAATTTTCATTTATTTTATAATTAACCTAAAATTTTAAAATTAAATTAAATTTAAATTTTTTATAAATTCAATTTATTTTAAATACTATATATTTTTTACAAACATTAGTTATATATATAATAATATATTATTTTATTTATATTATTTATAATATTATATACATTTTTATAAATTTTATTATATGTTATATTTTTATTATATGTTATTTACTCCATTTATATTTTATTATATATTTTTTACTATATATATTAATTATTTTACTATTTTTATATGTAAATTTACTTAATATATCATTCTTATTATTTTATATTTTATCTATCATATAGTTTATATCATTATATATATATGTATTTTGTTTATAAATTTATTATATATCATATATTTTACCATAAATTACTCCTTACGTTACTTCTATTTCATTATAAAATATATATTATTTTATTACTTATTAATTATATATGTTTTGAAATTTTTATTACTATATAAATATGTGTAATATCATTATTTAGTACATTATTTCTTAGTATATTAAGTTATTAAACCTTATAATATGATTTGTACATGTACCATTTTTTTTAAAAAAAAAAGGGTTCTCCTTGATTATTTTATATTATTCTAAATATTTCTAAATATCTTTATTTTTATTTCATTTGATTTATATTTTATATATTATAATTTGTTTATTTATTTTTGGTTTTCTTTTATTTTGACGTTGTTTAGAAGGTTAAATTTTATATATTATTTGTTTATGTTTTTACATATTCGCATGAAATTAATTATTTATGTTAATTTAAGTTACATTTGCATAAAATATTATCATATATGTATATTGCAATTTATATTTGTTGTATTCATTATGCGCTACATTGTATTTTGCATGTAACAATAATGCATGAACAATTATATTATTTATGATAATATATGCATAAAATGATAATGTATATTGTGTAATTTATGCCATTATTTATTATTTTTTATACTATATTTGCATAAAATGATAAAGCATGTATTATGTAGCTAGGTTTATTTAATATTAATTTCTTGTGATATGTGAAATACATCATTATTTTCAAAAAAAAAAAATAATGTCTTATTTGATTCAAAAGGAATTTTAGAAAAAGTGAGGCAATGTTTTTGGTATTCAGGAACTCAGGAAGTAGTGCCCTAACATGCTGGGTTGCGATTTTCCGTTTGTCTGAATGTCTAAAAATATCCTTTTAAACGAGTTTCACAAATCACAAGATGATTTCAGTTACGAAAGTTTAAAAATATCGTGTCTAATCATGCTGGATATGATGTTTATATTCTTTCGAAGCCAAAGGATCTTGATTCTTTTTAACTCAAATTATTACGGTTTTAAAGAGATCTTATTTCTAAATTCTTTTAAACTTTTGACATTAAGACAAAATTATTCAATTTGGTACCAATTTTGGGCGTTACGAGGGTGCTAATCCTTCCTCGTGCGTAACCGACTCCCGAACCTATTTTCTCGTAATTTCGTAGACCAAAACCTTTTATAAAGTGATCGAATCACACTTTAAAAGGTTGGTGGTGACTCCGTCTTTAAAATACCCTCTTCGTCTTTAAAAATCTTGTTTTTAAAAAAAAAGTGGTTTCGACAAAGTTAAAATAAAATTATTTAATGCATAGCTAAATCTAATTCCATGTACCATATTCTAAATTCAAATTAAAAAAAATGCATGTACCCTAAATAAACCCGAAGCATAAGTCCCATTCCACAATGTAAATAAGACAATACAGTTCCGAAATAACAAGAATTATAAAAAATAAGCCTAATAATACTTTTATATAAATAAAATAATTTCGAGCCCTTCGTATGTCGTGTCTGCGTCCTAACCTGGTGAGTTATCTTTAGAGATAGAAATAAAAGGGGGGTGAGCTATGAAGCTCAATGTGAGATCCATCATAAGAAGATTAGTGCAAAATCATAAATGAAATCATACATAATAACAAGTTTTAGTACAATAACATTTGTATAGTATAATAAAAGTTAACAATTCATTCAAGCATTCTTACGTGTGTCAATGCAATGCAATTTCAATTTAACAAAAAAATGTCCTACCCCATCAAACACTCCACAGTAAGAGTTCCCCAGAACTCTTTTAACCCATACACTCCAGTTTGTGGATGAAACTTCAATGTTTGCAGGTTCATATGCTGCCAATAGGTTGTGAATGCATAACGTGTTTGCAGATAAAAGCTGCCAGTAAGTTTGTGGATGAACCACTGGTGTCTGTAGGTTAATAAATTGCCAGTAGGTTGTGAATGCACAATGTGTTTGCAAATAAAAGTTGCTAGTAGGTTTGTGGATAAACCACTAATGTTTGCAGATTATTAAACTACCAATACTTCCTCCTTTCAATTGTCTCACCCCATGCAATGCAGTATAACATGCTAGTAACAGTTTAGCACACTACAGAAACAATAGACATGCTTAACATGTATTCGGTTCAACAGTAGTAGTAAGAATGCTTAACATGTATTCAGTTCAACAATAACAGTATGCATGTTTAACATGTATTCAGTTCAATAGTGACAGTAGGCATGCAACCAATAAGCCAATGGTAAGAATAACAATATCAGTATAAATCATAAAGACAGTGACAGTAGACATAATATATTCACATATCATCATTAATCAGTAGCAATTCAATCATCCAATCACAAATTCTAGCATGTTCATAATATCAAGGACTTAATCGAGTGAATAAAATTTCTAAAAATAGTTCGGGGTTCATACAGGGACTAAACTGAATAATTCACAAAATTATGGGAAAAACTATAAATCAGGGGTCACACAACTGTGTGAGAGGCTATAGGATATGTAAAAGGGTTACACGACCATGTAGCCAGGCCATGTAACAAACGGTGGCCGTGTGACAATTACAAAATTAACCTACAAAAGAGACACAACTATGTTGTAGCCAATGTGGAAGGTTCTTGGCCATGTGAGATTTGAACTAGCTTAGGGTTTGCAGGGCACATGGCCGTATGGTTTACCCATGTGGTCTACATACCCATGTGGGAGATTGTGTGGCCCTATTCCTAGACATAGTTCACCCCGATTCGCTTGTAAAAGAACACACGCCTTTCATCAAGAGACCGATTAACATTCCTCACGCTCGATTCTAATCTGATTCACCTAAATCAGGTCCTTCAAATGACATTTATACACGAGTTAGTGATTGATTTCAAGATTTGCCAAGAACCGAGCAAGATTGTGTAATTGGATTACTAGATTAACATGGGTAGGAGTTCTACAGAAATTCAAGATTAAACACTGGATTGATATGTACTTACCAATTCTTTGGCAAGGTTTGGGATGCTATGGATGGCAATTACAAATCTGGTAGAAAAACGGGTAATGTGGAATGATTTAATTTGAGAAAGCAAAAATATTCAGCAGCAAAAAGATGTAAAGTTTTATGCAAAGAAAATGTAAGAAAAAATAGAAAAGATGGAGAGAAGTCTTGTTAGGATTTGAAAATAGGAAAATATAGTTTAATTGGGAAAAGAAGGGTTTGGAAACCCTAGGTTGGCAAGGGTAAATATCCTAAAGGTTTGGGCCAAAAAAAAAAGAATTTGGGGATGGAATGATTCAAACATGGGTAAATAAGGGAGAGAGGCATGCTCTAAACCGTTTGGCCTAAGGCCTATTTCTTGTTAAATTTGTACTCCTAACAATACTTGTTTTAGTGTGGTTTTCATCATAGTTTGTTGAAAATAAAAGAAAAAGAAATGAGAGAGGAGTGACTTAAATCTAAAACCTCTAGGAAGTACACTAACTACTTAACTATCAAGCTTAAATCATTTCTTGGTTAATTATTTCAATTAACCCCCTATATTTTAGGGTGTGACGAAATTTGTAAAATTCAAGGTACAACGTCTGTTCTACGAATTATGGAAAATTTGTATATTAACTAAGTATATTCAAATAATAGATTGTGTTTAAAATTGAATATTAGAAAATTTAATCAATTAGAATTTTAATATGTAATAATTTATCTATTATTTACCAACATTACATATATGTATTCTATGCTTGAAATCAAAATTTCTTTTATGTACATATTGGATGTGGAATGGAGAGGAAGAGGAGGAAAAAAAGAAGAAAAAAAAAGAATAATATAGTCATTTCTTTTTAATTTGTTTTTACTTGCCATTAATTGAAATATAAATTTAAGAAGAAAATTATTATATGTACATGTTTACTTTCAAAATAAAAGAATAAAAGTGTCGGTGAATTAATATCATAGCTAAGAAATCGATATAAGCTAAGTAAAAATTTCATGTGGAGTCTCGATAACGTCAGAACAGAAAGCAAGAGTTAGAGATTGTAACTGAAAATTTTAATGTGACATTCCTTATTGATATATGTTAACGAGTCAGGTGAAGGGTGTTACAGACTTTTAGAAACAGTGAGTGACAACGCGACATCAGATTGTCAATGTCTTGACAAGGGAAGTTAGTGAGTTGTGTAGCAATTTGAAACCCTTGAAGTCACAATGTCAACTCGATAATTTAAAATTTTTACACTTTAGTCTTTATTCGACCTCTGGTTATAAGAAGAAGCCTTTGTAAGTTCGTATATGACCCTGATATAGTTATAAAACATTCTGTGAATGCGTAATGTACTAAATAACATGTGTATATGGTTAAATTGATTTGTAATTGGTTGTAGTTGCTCTAGCAACGAATGTGGTATTTTGTGGTTTAGGCTTGGCAATTAGGTCGGGTATGGAGTGTTACACTTGATGTGGTTATATAAAAAAAATAATAAAATAAATTATGAGTGTTGAGATGTATGATTGAATCAGGAAGTAAATGAAATATTTAAAAAAATGAAACATGTTTTTATGATGTACATGACATGTGAGAAGAAAAGTAAAAATAAAATAAAATATAATGTGAATTATGTGTGATATAATTGAATAATAGAGAGGGTTAAAAAAGATTTTGAATTGTAAGTAAAATTAATTATTAAATTAAAAATTTGTGAGTCTATAAATTAAGAAGTAATAATAAGCCTTCAAAAATAACATAAAATACTACTGAGAAAGCGATATTTGTTATAAATTATTAATAACAAGTGATTTAATTTATATGAAAAATAAGAGAAGTGAAAAACAAGTGAAACAATGAAAGATAGTAAATGGAATAAGAAAAGTGTGAATTTAACTATAATGGAAATTAGTAAATGTGTGAACGTGTATATGAATGTAAAATTAATAAGAGAGTATTTAATGTGTGAATTAATTAAAGACTAATAAGAAGTAAATAAAAATTTTACAGCTACTAAGCGTATATAAATGAGATAAATATACATATAATGATATTTATAAATAATATTAAAGTATTTTAGTGAAAGCCATACTTGGATGCATGGTGAAAATTAAAGTAGAACTTAATGAAAGTGGCATTTCCGCGTTCAAGTAATATTTATCACTTATGTGCTCATATAACTAAGCTTTAATACAAAAGAATTTTGTGCTATACAAAAATAATATAAAAAATAAAATATATATGAATACTTTCGTTTTCAATTTTGATTTTATAAGTAAATTAAAAAAAAAAAAAAGAAAGAAAGAAAGAAAAGGAGGAAAAGAAGAAGAAACAGAGAAAAAGAGGCTAATGAATACTTATATACATATAAGTACAAAGTGTGAAATGGTGATTTACTCCAATCAAGTGATAAGTGAAGTAGTGAAAAGTGCATGAAATGATCATGACAGGCCTTAAAAACCCTTGAAAAGCAATAATGATAATGAAGACCAATAAGAGATTTTTACGGTCCGTTTGGAAGCAAGGGAAATGTCTTCCGTAAATTGTTTTCCTGCTTTTACGGTGTTTGGAAGCATGAAAACATTTTACATTTGTAAAATGTTTTACAAACACGGGTAAAATAACCTTCAATTTGGGGAAAATGTCTTACCGATTTCATTTCTGTAAGACATTTTCCATCTCTCGTTCTTCATCCAGGTAAGTCTTCTTCTTCTTCTTCTTCCATTCTTCAACTTCTTATAATATTTTTTCAACTTCCTCTTCCCAATTTTCGTCACATATCTTCTCTTCTCAGGCAAATTTTACACGCTGCTGTTTCGTTTCCTATCTTTCTCTCTGTCTCAGGATCTCATTCCTCTTCGCAAGGTATGGCATCTTCTTTTAAAAAGCTATTTTTTTTTTCTTCTTGTTCTTTACTTGTCCAAATTTTAACTGATTTTATGCCTGAAATTTTATGCCTTTCTTTGTTTCTTTATTTTTTATTTTTTTTGAGTTTGGGAAATTCTATCGATTCAGGGCAATGAAAATGTAATCTGGTGCCACGTTTTGTTTGCAAATGTACTTAATTCTTGTGCTTGTTGTTTTTGGAAATGTCTGCCCAAACCTTAACAAGTCTCAGCAAGCAATAGAGAAAGGTTTTTTTTTTTTCAGTCATTTTTAGATCTTTTTTTTTCAAGGAAAAATGGAAGACCATACAAAATTAAAGGATAACAATGGCACTAGGACTATTCCTAACTAGAGCTCTTCTCTCTGTCTTCGGTATTAGTTTCTTCCTCTGTTGCACTTTGGTTGGATTTACCATCTGTAGGCTTCTCAACATTATGTATTCCCTGCCATATCAAATTCAAGTTGACTAAACTAATATATAATGGAAGAACAATTCTAACACCATTGTTATGTAGACTAAATTCAAGTTTTTTTAAATAGCTGGATCAAAGTAAATATGATCTTTGCATTTTACGTTGCTTCATGGTTTTCTTCATCAACATCAAGCTAATTGAAAAATTCATAAAAATATTTTGAATACAAGGAAACTATAAAAATGGAGATATGAGTTAGGATATTTAGAATTGTCTTTTTCTTATGTAAACCATTGCTATTGAGAAGGTAGAATTAATAAATAAAATTGAAACCCTTCCATAACAAGTATAATATGTTGTTGGAGTTTCAACACACTTTAACCGAGTAAAGTAAGAATTTCAAACAGAGCACCAGCAGCAACGTATTATACCCGGGTAAAATATGAAGGAAAAATGCTTGAAGTTCAAGCTTTTAGCTACTGTCAAGAATGGAGAACAGAACTTATTAATATATTTATTTATAAATAAATCATTGCAATACATGTAAAAACAATTTAAAATATAAATTTATTAATATATATATATATATATATATATATATATATAAAGTAAACTCAATCAAACAAGATATATATAAAGTAAACTCAATCAAACAAGGAAAAGATAATAAATTCTTAAATATATAAATTTTTATTAAAACAGCTTTTCAGAAAAATATTTTCAGGAAATCTGCCAAACAACAGAAAATATTTTACACAAATTCATCCAAACACCAGAAAAGTAAATCATTTCCCAGAAATCATTTTTCAAGAAATTATTTTCCAGAAATCATTTTCCAGAAAACATTAAAGTGAAAATGAGTTCATAAATATGTCTTTCAAAATGATGTGTAAAAAGAAGAGGAGGAGGTTTGTGTGTGAATAGTGTGAGTATAATATAAATGACTTGTGTATTGTCTAAATGGATGGATAAGTAAATAAGATGCGAGTGATATAAAGAAAGCATGAATGATGAATATACTTAATTACCAGAAAGAAGAATATAATTAAAAAAATAAATAAAAAAATTGAAAGGAGAAAACATAAGTTTAAAATAGTAGAAGGAAGAATGGTATGAGAATGAAATGAAAGAAATGGAAGTGTAAAGAGAAGCAGGCTAAACATGAAAACATTAAATAGAGAAAATTTATAAGATAAAAATAAATATGAGATTATTTATGTAAATCAAAATGCAAGTGAATATGAATAAGATGAATAATGAAAAGAAGTATGAAATTTAAATAAAGAGTCATCATGTGAGTAAGAAATTTTTTAAGTGAATTGAAATTATAAAATATAATAAATTAATTAACGAAGCAATAATAGTGACAATAGTAATAGTAGTGATATTCCTGATATTCGTAATATTTGCAATATGGTGCCTATTAATATTTTGCATATCTTTTATATTTAATGAAGTCTATTATAAGTTAAATTTAAAGTCGTAAGTGATAAAGATTAAAAAAGAAAACAAGGTAAGTGACTCATGAAATAAGTAAAGTAAGTGATAAAGAGAAAATTAGAATGACTGTTTGAAAATGATTATCAACATAAAAGAAAATTTTTGAAGACAAATTTTTTTAAGGGGAGGAGTTGTAATACCTGAAAAATTTTGGGGTTATTAAAAATTGTCACGCCTTAAAATATAGAAAGTTGATTGAAATAAATAATTAAAAAAATTGAATAAGCTTGATAGTTAAGTTCCATTCTCATATCTTAGAGGTTTTAGGTTCAAACTACTCCCCTCCCCTCCCATTTCTTTTTATTTTTTATTTTTTTTATTTTCAGCAAATTAAGATAAAAAACACACTAAAACAAGTATTATTAAAAGTAAAAATTTAGCAAAATATAGGCCTTAGGCAACCTAACAGTTAAGAGCATGCTTCCGTACCTTGTTACCCAATTTTAAGCCACCCCTTTCTTTAAAATGCATTTTTATTTTCAACAGTTAGGGGAAAATTGCTATGTCGCACCTAGGGTTTCCTAAACCCTAAGAATTTAGTACAATATTACCCAATTACTCTTGAATCATGTTTCTTTTCAAATCCCATTAGAAAATTTCTTTCCTCTCCTTATTTCTTCTCATCTTTCTTTTCTTTACTCTCCTTTACATCATATTTTCCATCTTTTACTATTGAGTATTTTCTTTCTCGTATCAAATCAACTTTGCTTCTTGATTTCTTGCAATACCGTCAAATAATATCCTTAATCTTTTCCAAGAATTGGTAAGTACATCTTAATCCTGATGTTTAATCTCGAATTTTTGTAGAAATTCTATTTAGTACTAATCGTACGTTTGATTAAATGATCTTTCACGTT
This sequence comes from Gossypium longicalyx, assembly GCA_025698465.1. Classification (NCBI taxonomy): domain Eukaryota; kingdom Viridiplantae; phylum Streptophyta; class Magnoliopsida; order Malvales; family Malvaceae; genus Gossypium; species Gossypium longicalyx. Next base: position 25,689,582 of record CM047005.1, on the reverse strand, counting down.
CTTGCCAAAATCTTTCATAAATCTTGTTGAATCTTGATACCCAATGTTAATTCATGCGAATTTTTCATTTGAAGGATCGAATTTAGGTGAATCAGATTAGAATCAGGCATGAGGAACGTCGATCAGTCTCTCAGTGAAAGGTGTGTGTTCATTTACAAGTGAATCGGGGCAAATCGTGTCTAGGATTAGGACCACACGACCCCCCACACGGCTATGTGCCCTGCAAACCCTAGGTTAGTTTGAATCTCACACGGCCAAGAACCCTCCATACAACCGTGCATGCAGCTTAATTTTGCAATTTGTCACTTGGCCACAGTCTGTTACACGGCTTGGCCGCATGGCCGTGTAAACCCTCTATACGGCTTGGACATACAACCGCGTGTCCTCTATTTTACAGTTGAATTGTCTAGTTTAGTCCCCGTATAACACCCCGAATTGTTTTTAGAAATTTTAGTCACCCAATTGAGTCCCTAATATTATGAACATGCTTGAATCTGTTATTTGATGATTGAACTGCTACTGAATAATGATGATATGTGAATATTACATGTCTACTGTCACTATCTCTTTGATGAATTGAGATTGTTTGTCTTACCTTTGTATTAATGGTTGCATGCCTATTGTTATTGTTGAACCGAATACATGTTAAACATGTCTATTGTTATCGTTGAACCAAAAACATGATAAGCATGTCTATTGTTACTATTGAACTGAATACACGTTAAGCATGTCTACTGTTTCAGTATTGTATTGTTACTAGTATGTTATACTGCATTGAACGGGGTGGGACGATTCAAAGGAAGAAGTACTAACAATTTAATAATGGTAAACACTGGTGGTTTATCCACGAATTTACTTACAGCTTTTATCTACAAATTTTTTGTGCACTCACAACCTACTGACAATTTATCTGCAAACATTGGTAGTTCATCCACAAACTTACTAGTAGCTTTTATCTGCAAATGCGTTGTGCATTCACGACCTATTAGCAGTTTATCTATAAACACTGGTGGTTCATCCATAAACTTACTGGCAGCTTTTATTTCCAAATACATTGTGCATCACAAACTACTGGTAGTTTATTTGCAAACACCGATGGCTCATCTATAAACTTGAGTGTCCGGGTTAAAAGAGCTCCAAGGAAATCTTATTGTGGAGCGTAGCGGTGGGGTAGGAATTTTTCTGTTAAATTGAAATTGCATTGCATTAACACTCATAAGCATGCTCAAATGAACTGCTAACTTCTGCTATGCTATACGAATGCTATTGCACTGAAAATTGTTATTATGTATGCCTGGTTTATTATTCTGTACTGATTTTCTTGCGATTGAACTCAGATTGAGCTTTGTAATTCACCTTTTTTTTTTTCCATCTCTACAGATAACCCACCAAGTTAGGACGCAGACACGACATCCGGAGGGTCTTAGCTCAAAAAGTTTTTGTTATTTAAAGTATTTTAGGTCTATTATCCTCATTTTATGTTATTCAGAGACTGTATTGTTTTATTATTAAATTGTGGTATGGAACTTAGGTTTTGGTTTTATTTAGCATGCATGACATTTAATTTATTTTTTAAAAAAGTTGAAATATGTATTTTAATTATTATGCATGAAATATAGATTTTATTAAAACTAAGCAAATATCACTTTTCCGTTGCTAAATTATAAATAAATTTTGAGTATTAAATGAATTAGAACTTAACTAAATTTTCTACTAAAATGAACAAATGTTTTAATATGACTGTTTTAAAAACCCCGATAGTTTATTGGGTCATTTCGGTTGTCAATGTAATCTTTTAAATTCGAGTCTAACGTCTAGACCGGGTTGGAGAGGTTACAAAAATAGAGTAAAAAAAGAAAAATAAATAAAATAAATACTATAATTTAATAGAAAGCAAGAATTATTAATCAAAACTAGAGCTAAAGTAGATACCGAGAGAAGAAATATGTGTAGTGAAATTTTAGTAAGGACTAAAATTGAATTTTTAATAAAAGTAAGAGAATCAAAGAGCAAATTTATCATAGGAAGAAAAGCTGGTGTAATAGTAAATTACTTGAGATGAATGAGAGGCACAGAAAACATATAGACTAAATCGAATACAAATGAAAAATATCGAGACTAAAGCGTAGTTGTGTCATTTTGCAGAAAAGGACCCATTGTAATTGAACCATGATTAAATAAATATCATACGGTATAATGATTAATTTGGACAATTAAATATATTAATTGTTCATTTAAGAAAAAAAGAAGAAAAGCTTAGTGATTAAGTGTGCAAAATGGTGACAATTGATTGGTTGGTGAAATTAAAGGGTTAAAAAATTGTAAGAAAATAAAAAGGGAAATTTGTCTATATTTGGACATCATGGACGAGAGTAGAGGTGTTCATGGGTTGAGTCGGGTCCAACTAAAATTTTAGGCCCATTTGCTAGGCTTGAGTTCAGATCGGCCTGAAAAATGGGCTTGAATTTTTTCGCAAGCTCGACTCGGATAAAAATGTTAAAATTTAGGCACGGCCTGATCCGGCCCAACTCGACTTGACCTGCCCACATTAAATTTTTTATATAATATTTAAATATATATAATACATTAAAAATACTAAAAACATTAAAATAAATATTTCCCAACAAGTTGAAAATAAATTTTAAAAAATATGTATACTTAAATAATACTAAAATAGATGTAACTTAACAAGCAAATGCTTTTAAAATAAATAATAAAATTAACAATAAAACAAGTGTTATATAATATCCAAACAATAACAACAAAATAGTAATAACATAATAATGAAATGGTAACAAAATAGGGAGAAAATGACGAGAAAATAGCATTAAAACAACAAAAAATATAAGTTTTTTTGTCTTTTTGTGAATTCGGGCCTGGCCATGCCCGGCCAAAATGCCTTACCTAAGGCTCGGCTTGTTTTTTAAACTGGCCTTATTTTTTACCCAAGCCTATTTTTTGGGCCTATAATTTTGCACAACGAATAAGTCTTTGGGTCAAACTGGGTGACTCGACCCATAAATAGGTCTAGACAAGAGCAAGAGAGTGAGAAAAGAAATATTATTTTAAGTTTTATAATAGAAAAAAAAAAGATATTTTGATGGGATGAATATGGGTCATTGGATTAAAAAAGTTTAGAGTTTTAACATTTTTCATAATAATCCTACTTGACTTGAATTTTATTGAAATTTTCATGAAATATAGTTAGTTTAGATATACAAAATTCATTCAAAAGTGATTTCTTTACAAGAATTAGAGAAAGGAGGAAATGAAGAAGAATCGTGGAGAAGATTAGAAGATAAGGAAAGACGTAGTATATTTGATAGGATTGATATAGGATTTAGTAATAATATAAAAAACGTTATTATAAAAAAAATAATACAATAAAATTTAATTACTTATCATTTTATAAGGATAAATAGTAATTTAACATACAATTTGATACATAAACTTTAATTCAGTGAAATTATACATACAAATATTTGATTTAGTTCAAATATATATATGAAAGTCTGATTATGATTCAATAATATACATTTAAAGAAATAAGTACATCAATATATTTTTATATTAAAAAATAAAATTATTTGTATCTGCAACATGTTAATGTAAAATAATTTTATATATATCGATAATTTTGTTAGTAATTTGTGAAAATGCATCAAATTAATATTTAAATATATAAAATTGCACAAAATTAAAATTCATATGTAACATTGTAAATTTGATCAAAGTTCATGTGTAATTTTAAAATTGATCCCTATTTAATATAAATTAAAATAATAAATTTAATATAGGCAACAATTTTATATTTAAATGGCAGACCTCAAGGATTGTTACCATCTAAAAACAATTTATTCCAAAACTAAATGAAAATAATTTATATAAAATAATAACTTTAATGTATAAGTAAAAAATAACTGATACAAAACTTAAATTATTTAAAATAATAATTATAGTGTATTATTTAGTTTTGGGATTAATTATTTTTTAATGTATTATTTTAAAGTGTCATTATTTAAAAATAAAATTTAATATAGGTATTATTTAATATAAGATAACAATAATTTTAATATATTATTTATTTAATGTAGGTAATAATTTTATATAGAAAAAATACAAAATTTTTTCTAAAAAATAAAAATATTATCTCAACTATTAATTTAATATCATAGTTGTCATGTATCGGACAAAGAATTTTGTCATTTATCACGTAATGAAATACCTTATAATATATACATAATATTAAAACTCTAAATCTAGTATTTTAAATTTGAGAGTTACTGATATTTATTTATTTGTAATAATTATAATTAATTGTATATTTAAATAAAATTATCAATATTTATTTATAAAATTTATAATAAAATTATTTATATATTCCATTGCGATGCACGAGATTCATACATTTAGGATAAATCAAATATTATGCCATAATTTTAGAATATCTTACATGCAAATGTTACTAAACAAGAAATAAAATAAGGATAAGTCATAAGAAGAAAATATTAATCGATATGATTTATTTCAAATAGTATTCCTTTTCTGTCTGTATTCATATGAAAATATAATTTTCATGTTTTTTTATAATGAACTATATTTTTTAATATTTATAACTTTATTATGAATTATATTAATTGGTGAGATATGAACTATATTTTAATTCAATTATTTGCCCAGTTAATTATTTATTGATTTAATCATGGCATCACATTGATTAAAATAAATAACATGCATCATGCTTTTTTAAATAAATGGCAAAAGACATTGCAGTCTTTAATTAAAGATATGTAGCTCCATTTTTTAGTTTTTTGAAAGAAAAATATATAACTCCATTAATCTTTAAAACCAACCTACTTGACCGTAGTTGTTGAGTTACTACTAACTGGATAATTTATTTAAATAAATATAAAATTGCAATTACAAAAATTATGATTTCTAATGACATTTGTAACTATCCTGTAAGATGATTCCTTCCAAAAATATCAATTGGTAAAGGACAATGTCAGCCATGGGAAGGGCAGGAAACAGGAAACATATAATCTTTTAGAAAGCAGCTTCAAACTCTTAATGATAAGATCTATTCTGCAATAACCACCCCTGCCAAAGCTTTGAGTCTTCTAATGGATCCTCTCCTGTTTAGCATATTCTGCACCCTTTTTTCTCTATTCACTTTCATTTACTTGTATCCGTCGTCCAAGAAAGGAAGCAGAAGCTGCAGTGCACCACAAGCTGGTGGTGCTTTACCCATCATTGGCCACATGCACCTCTTTGGTGGTCAACAACTCACCCACAAAACATTAGGTGGCATGGCTGACAAATATGGACCTGTTTTCTGCATAAGGCTAGGATCACACGATGTATTGGTTTTAAATAGTTGGGAGATGGCGAAAGAATGTTTCACAGTCCATGATAAAGTCTTCTCAACTAGACCAAATATTGCTGCTTCAAAGCTTCTAGGCTATGATTTTGCTATGTTCGGGTTTGCTCCTTATGGATCGTATTGGCGTGAGATGCGCAAGATTGCTACAATTGAGCTTCTATCTAGCAACCGGATTGATATGCTCAAACATATACGAGTTTCAGAGGTAAAGACTGCAGTAAGAGAATTGTACAAGACATGGCTTAGCGACGGTAATGAGGAAAGGGGAGTATCTGTGGATACGAAGCAGTGGTTTGGGGATCTAACTCTTAATATTGATTTGAGAATGGTGGGAGGGAAAAGATACTTCGGACCAAACGCTGATTGTGAGGAAGTTGAAGCACAGGGATGCAAGAAAGTAATGAGAGATTTCTTTTATTTGTTCGGAGTGTTCGTCTTGTCTGATGTGATACCGCTTCTTGGGTGGCTGAACTTTCAGGGATATGAAAAAGCCATGAAAAGAACAGCAAAGGAATTGGACAGTATTGTAGGAGGGTGGCTAAAGGAGCATAAACAGAAGAGAAATATGGGTGGAGGGGTGATAGAAGAGCAGGATTTCATGGATGCGATGTTGAGCATCCTGAAAGATGCCAACGTTAATGATTTCGACGCCGACACAATTAACAAGGCTACTTGCTTGGTAAGAACCGAAATATATTGAACTCATTTAAATTTGCTTCATTCAAGTTGGATATGACCCATGCACCAATATCTATTAAGACAATTGACTAGTTAAGATGCTTGAAACATGTTGGGGTTATCAACAGGACACAGAACAAGGGTGCAACATGCATTAAATGTTACTTGCTCACAATGTTGCAGCAAGGGAGCTTATGGCTGATAGCTCATTTTGCTCATTCATTCAACCAGAAAAAAATAATACATTTATAATTAAAAACATCACTAAATACTGCCTATTACCACTAAGTAGCCTAGTAACTTGTAAAATATTGCTTGTGCACATATCAGGTTGTTTATTTTCAACTAAGTTTAATTACAATGTAACTAAACAAAAAACTTGTTAATGCAACATGCACAAGAGCTGCAACATGTAAATAGCCTGTATGCACTTTAACAAAAACATAACAACAGCATGGTTGGCCACTTTTTAACACTCCTCATTGTCTTCCATATTGCAACTACCAATCATTCATCGGTTTCTTTTTTAAGCTTGGCAGTCCCAAGATGCTTTGTTTCAAGCTGACTTTGCTCAACCAATTCATTTTCAACTCATCTTCAACCTTGGCATCATTATCAACAAAATCTGACTCACACACTTAACTATCCTAGTCTTTTGTGCCAAAGATTTATTCTTCAATTGGAGTCTTCTCCTCCTTCACAGCCTTGGTTGGCAACTTGCCTTTAAACATATCTTGTCTTGTTCCCTTGTTCATTATAGTCCTATTTCTTCTTGGTCATACTCCCTCCCACTGTGGAGTGTCTTCATGCACATACTCCATCAACTCCTCCTTCAGCTTATCCCAAGCTTGTTTGGGAGTTTCACAGGGGTGAGCTGCTGCTGTCTTCTTTACAAGCAGTCCTCAAAGATGACAGACTTTAGAAGCTTCTGTCTTATTTAACAAGTAGAAAAAAAAAAATCAATGGCCCTCAAAGACTTAGGCTCATGATACCATTTGTTAGGGTTATCAGGATATAGAATAAGGAAGCAAGATGCATGAAATATTTTTACTTGCTCACAATCTTGCAGCAAGGGAGATTATGGCTGATAGCTCGTTTTGCTCATTCATTCAACCAGAAAAACAATACATTTATAACCAAATACATCACAAAATAATGCCTACTACCACTAAGTAGCCTAGTAACTTGTAAAATATTGCTTGTACACACAAACAAGCCACCTAAACCAGTCATTCAACTACCTAAACACTTCAAGTTGTCATCAGCTTGTTCATTTTCAACTTAGTTTAATTACAATGTAACTAAACAAAAACTTGTTAATGCAACACGCACTAGAGCCGCAACATGCAAATAGACTGCATGCATTTTAACAAAAATAAATATAACAGCAACATGGTTCATAATAACTTAACAAATTGTCCCTGAATCCTCTTGGTCTTCTTGGTCCCTAAGGCTAAGGTCATCAATCTTCCCCATCTACATATTTTATAGCTAAAAGCTTGATTCATAATAACTTAACAAATTGTCCCCTACTTTTGCTGATAAGGTATTGTTTTGGCAGAATTTAGTCTTAGGAGGGAGTGACATAACCATGGTCACTCTCACCTGGGCCTTGTCTTTGCTACTAAATAATTCTCGCGTGCTAAAAAAGGCCCAGGATGAGCTAGACATGCACGTTGGCAAGCATAGACCATTGGAAGAATCTGATATCCAAAACCTGGTCTACCTTCAAGCCATTGTCAAGGAAACATTGCGCTTATACCCATCGCAACCAGTCATTGGTCTTCGAGCTGCATTAGAAGATTGTATCCTCTCAACAGGCTACCACATTCCATCAGGTACACGACTAATGGTAAATGCTTGGAAGATTCAACGTGACGAGCGTGTATGGTCAAAACCCCATGATTTTCAACCTGAGAGATTTTTGACCACCAACAAGGATATGGATTTTCAAGGCCAAACTTTTGAACTCATCCCTTTTGGCTTAGGAAGAAGATCGTGCCCCGGGGTGTCACTAGCCCTCAGATGCTGCACTTTATCTTGGGTAGCTTGTTGCACAGTTTTGAAGTTGGTAAGCCATCAAAGCTGGAAGATGTTGATATGACGGAAAGCACTGGGTTAACAAATCTGAAAGCAACCCCTCTTGAAGTTCTCATCACTCCGCGTCTTGAGTCCAAGCTCTATGAGTTATAGACCTTGAATTGATAAAGTTTACTGGATGAAAAGTTGACACTGAGATGACAGAAGTGGTGAACATGTGGGCTTTTTACATTAGTCGTTTATTGCTTTCCTAGTATCATATCTATGATGAAATGTCGTTATGTTATTGAAATTTTAGGCCACTTTCAATAAATTTCAAGGCAGTCTACATTACCAATCACTGATTCATACATTTCAATCATATCTTATCTAATTTTTAGAGGGAAAAAATATTTTATTAAAGGGTAAATTATACTAATAATTATTAAATTATTAGTAAATTTTTTTTTTAATCATCTAAATATAAAAAGTTACAAAATGATCGCCCAATTATTATTAATTTTTTTTTTTAGTTACTCAACTATGAAAAAATAGAAAATAATCATCCAACTATTCAATTTTGTCTTTTTTGGTCATTAGCGAATTAACATAAAAATGAAAACACCAAAAGATCCAAGATAATTAGGTGATAAAAAATACAAAATTAAATAGTTAAGTAATCATTTTTAACTTTTCATAATTTAATTACTAAAAAGAATTATTAATAATTGGGTGACTATTAATGTAGGGTATCCTTTATTAAATAATGTTGATAGCATCATCCATATAGTACAACAATGTAATGACTGTGGAATAGTTCATAACCCAGATTGTTTCCTCTACTTGCAAACTAAATTTTGCAAAGTCGAGTGCAGCTTGTTATCGTGGCGTATGACATGATCCAATTGGATGCGCATAAACTTTTCTTTTAAGGTTTTTCAGCTATAATACTATGTTGGAATAATCAATATTGTTGGAACTTTTGGCTGACCAATGTTTTGGAACTTGCTACTAACATTTAGTGATTTACGGGCTATTTGAACGAGATCTTGCTCCAATTTAAAGGTTATATATTGGCATCTTTTACTATGTTCTATGGAGGCCAATTTAAAGATGATAGTTGACTATCTACTATTTCAATAGGATAAGGATTGATCCTCATCAATTAAGAGAGTGTTTGATAAACTATTGAAAATTGATAAAATTTTACAAGTATGTTGATTTTAAAGAAAATTTAGGGATTTAGACCATTTTTGGGGGGAATTAGGGAACACCCTTTCTCTTTAGTATCGCGATATCACTAAAAATGACCTTAGTTTTCTTCACTTCAGCATTGTCAGGGGTATCGTGACTACCATGGCCTCAGTGTCGCGATACCTCATTTGAATAATGATTTTTTTCGAGTTTCAGCCATTATCGACTTCCTACACTAACTCAATCATACTTTTAGGTCACTCATGGCACCATTTGACCAATTTGGGTCTCAAAAGGGCATAAACTAATAAAAACCATTTATTAATAACAAAAGCGAGAAATCGACAAAAGTAAATAAAATACACCTAAGTTGCTTGAGAATAAGCTCCTCAAATGTAATGGAGAGCCTAATTTAACGTATCAAATTACAGAAGATCAATGGGATATCCAACACTAAACATGCTACTAGGGTTGATAACAAATAGGAAGTTGAGAATGAAGAGGAAGCTGAGAATGAAGAGGAACCTGAAACTGATGATGATCCAGTTCGGGAGTCTGGGCTAGATGGTTTAAAAATTGCATTATTTTTTGAACCAAAGATCATTCCTATTGAACCAGAAGTGAGTGGTTTTAATGGTGAATGTCTGGACAATGTTTGAGGAACCTATCTAGATTTTACGACATATGCACCTTTACCCCAAATTCTTAATGTTAACCTTGATGCTAAAGATGGGTTGGAATTTTTACCTGATGTGTAACCCCCCTCACCTGGTTCGGTCCCTAGACTTGAGCAATAGAATGCTACGAAAAAATACCATACGATTACAAACAATTTAGAATCCAAAATCACAAATAATTATTAAATAATCACATACGTACACATATAATCACACTAATTAATCAATTTCAAGAAAATATTGACTATATAGAAGCTTAGGAACAATTCAAGACTGAACATGGATCACTTTGAATTAAAAACAAAAATTTAGAAACTTTTGAAACAAGGTCACATAGCTGTGTGGCCAAGCTGTGTGGTAGAACCCAGACCGTGTGGCTCATAAGCATGGTCGTGTGGCCAAACCGTATACAAATCGAAATATAGGTTACACGGCCATGTCCCAGCCCGTGTGATTATTCGAAATAAGGTTACATGATCGTGTCACAAACTGTGTGAAAAATCTTGCACCTAAAATTAATCAAACACACGGCTGTGTGGCAACCCATGTCCCAGGCCATGTGCACCTAAAATGGCTTTTAAAACAAGACAATTGTTCACACATCACTTGGGTACCAAGCCAAACCAAAATCAATCAGTTACATACCTTAAAAACTCATTTAAACAAGCTTAAAACATATTAAAACATTCAACCTAAATGCCTAACCAATATGCCGCCATTGGCACCCCATTTCAATAGTTTAAAACAACTCAAAACGGAATTGACCAAACATACTATTATTGAGCATATTAAGTCATTTAACCATCTCCTATTTGATGTTCATTCCAACATTACAACTTAGATACAAAGACCACCAAAGCTAATAAAGTAAAACATAGCTATAACTTGACTTCTACCAATTCTGTACTAACACCAATAAGCATATCATGTATTAACTAGTTCCAAACAATCATCAAACATAAAGCTAAATATGTAACCAACTCATTCATGACAACATTAAGCAGTTAACCCAAAGAAAAACACTTCCAAGTTATCAACAAATTGATCATTTCAAACACACATGTGCTTAATTACTTACCATTAAAGACCATTAATATACAAAATGACCAAAACTAGAATATCTCAACTTAAGTACATGCCAAAACCAAACAAAAAGACTTTTCACCACTTTTGAGTTCGAGATTGTCGCTGGATGTTGAATCGGTGATAGAACTACTAGGTACCTAACCTGCGCACTAGAAAAAAGAAACAAACGTACGCTGAGTATAACTCAGTGGTATTTCTATATTCAATATTCAATATTCAATATAATATAAATTATGTAATGCATGACTTAAAAAATGAGAGTTCAAATGCAAATTTATATAACTATCTACATGTCAAAATATATAACTGTTTATACAGTTAAAATTTATATTTCTGAATCTATAATCCGATATCCACTATTCATTCTTATTTCAATTTATAATAATCTATTTCTCGATTCCACAACATATTTTCATCAACCAATCATCAATTCACCTATGTTCCAACACAGCTCATCATAAATCGTATCCAATTGCACGATTATAACAATATATCATATTTTTAAATCTATTCAATTTAGTCCTTATCACAAAAACTAATTTGAATCGATTTAATTCAACTCGTTTTATAATTTCCAGCTTACCTTGTATTATTACCATGCAACGCAATTTGTAAATGCAACAATTAAAAATGTTTGGGTTATAGAAATACAAACCGTAAACTTCGAGCTATTCGTCGATGACTTTATCTTTTCCTTTTCGTTTTGAGGAATCCGAGTCAACATTAGCTACGGATTAACATAAATACACCAAATCATCAATACATAGTCATTTTTGTTGGAACATTTTCAAATATTTATAGTGTTCTAATAACTATAAATGAATGGGTGTAATTAATCAAAAGATTATATTGTTTGATTTTATTTGAATAGTTATAATTCTTTTTCAAAAAATCAAACAATATAATCTTTTGATTAATTACACCCATTCATTTATAGTTATTAGAACACTATAAATATTTGAAAATGTTCCAACAATTTTCACATTCAATTGCTAATTATGCGACTTTTTCATTTTATTCAATTTAGTCCCTAAAATCGGGACTAGCCTAACTTTCACATTTAACCCCAAATTTTTATACCAATTTCACTCTAAACCAAATTTAACTCCCTATTTCTCAATTCTACTCCTAAATTTCAAAATTTTTGCAACCCAGTTTGTAACACCCCTAACCCTTATCTGTCGTCAGACTATCGGGTCGTTACATAATTCTTATTACTCAAAATCAACAATTAACTTCACAATTTAGTTCTTTTTCACTTCTAACTTAAAAATCTATCAAATTAATCCCTAAAGCTTTAACTACTCAACAATTGTAACATCTAAAATCTTTAACAGTACTAAAAAATAAGACATGGTCAACTAGTTCGTGGTATCGAGATTTCAAAAATATAAAATTACAAGAAAAAAGACTAAATTACAGTAACCAATTTTGAATTTAAAATTTTTTGAACCAAAGGACGAATGCTCCTGTTCTTTTTCTTCAAATGTTTTTGATTTGCATGAAGAATAAAATAAAGAAATGAGTTTTAGTTCTTTTTATTCCACAATCCAAAATTTAATCATTGCATAATATTAATTGACATAATAATAGCTAAACTTTATAATATATAAAATACATATATTATAAAGTCATAACCGGGCACTAATAAGATTACATATCTTATGGTCTATTTATTATATAAGTCTTATATTTTTAATTCTATTTTTAAATCCTACTTTATTCAATTATGCCATTTAGCCCCTATACTCTAATTAAACACTCTTTCGTCGAAATTACCTAACTGAAATTCAATTCACTTCTAATACAACTCTGTAAATATTTAATAAAAATATTTATGAATCTAGTTTATGAAAATGAGGTCCTGATACCTTAATTTCTAAAACTGACTTTAGAATCGATACACTTATAACTTGTCTATCTTTCTAAATAACCAAAATTATTAGACCCAACTTTAGTATAATGCTGTAATACCCTCGTAAATATTAATAAATAATAGTTACTAACTCTATCATAAAAAAATAGAATTCTAAAACCACCATTTTCGACACCACTAACTTTCAGGTTGTTACAATTCTCCTCTCCTTTAAGAAATTTTGTCCCCAAAATTTACCTAGAAAGAGGTGGGGTACTAAGATTTGATTTTTGAATCAATTAATTTGTTTGCTATCATTTCTTATCGCTCATCAGACATGTTTAACCAAATTGCATAGTCTTTCATGTGCTATCCATATTCGTATTTCACAATATACATTCGAATCATCAATCACGATATCAACTCTATTCATAATTCATTTAACCTATTCATAAGTTATAACTTTATTGATCTTACTCGGACTCAAGTTAGATACATATTAACTAGCTTGTATCCCAATCTATAATCGTACTTGCATCATTGAATATACCAAAGCAACTATACTGGCACAGACAGTGCATCGTCAGACAAACCGAAGAAAATATACTAGCACACACAGTGCATCATCGTATATACCAAAGCAACTATATTGGTACACACAGTGCATCATCGAACAAACTGAAGAACATATATTGGCATATATAGTGCATCATCGGATATTTAGAAGCAACTATACTAGCACACATAGTGCACCATCGGACATATTGAAGAAAATATACTGGCACACACAGTATATCATCGGATATACCAAAGAAACTATACTGGCACACAGAGTAAATCATTGGACAAACCGAAGAAAATATAATGACACACACAGTGCATTATCGGAAATATCGAAGCAACTAGACTGGCACACGTAGTGCATCAGTAGACAAACCGAAGAAAATATACTGGCACACACAGTGTATCATCGGATATACAGAAGCAATTATACTGGCACATGTAATGTATCATCGGACAAACCAAAGAACATATACTAGCATATACAGTGCATCACTGGATATATCAAAGTAACTATACTGGCAAATGCAGTGCATTATCAAACAAACCGAATAAAATATACTGGTACATACAGTGCATCATCAAATATATCTAAGCAACTATACTGGCACACACAGTGCATCATCGGACAAACCGAAGAAAATATACTGGTACATACAGTGCATCATCGGATAAACTGAAGTATAACCTGTATATCTAAAAATCAAACAATTTTCAATATCATTATGTTTTGATCTTACAATCTATTAATCCTAATCTTATTATCAGTTATCAAATTATCAAATATAATTGTATGCTTCAATTCAATTTATACTAACAATCTAATACCAATCAGGTCCAAAATTTTCTATCCTACTGAATTTAGTTCGATTCTCAATATTTAGTACTCATAATTGCAATTCAATTTATACAATAATTGTAACTCATTTTAATCCAAAATCATGTGAACATCGTAAATCTATGAACAAACAGTTTGATATTAAATAATAAATTTATATGTACCAAATCTTCGTGCTATTGATTCACCCATAATGTTTCCCCGATCTTTTTTTGTCGAATTAAATATCTTGGTAGCGACAATAATATTATCAACATTTCTTGGACAATTTGAGTGATATGCTCAAACGATCCGCATTGAAAACATGCTCTCGTTTTCTTCCAGTATTTACTTCTGTGTTTTCTGCCCCAAAGTTCACAGTTCGGAATAGTTATATCCTTTTTCGAATTTTAATATTGCCAATAGATTCTGATGGTTATTTAACCTGATCTTTCTTAGATTCAACATTTGGTGGAATTGATTTCTAAGAACTTCAAAACTCTCTAGCTTGCTTAGGTGAGGGTTGCAAAACAATAATCTTAACTCTTTTTTCCGATTGATAAAAGAAAATTGTCTTTTTTGTCTAGGCATAAGGCTTGTTCAACCAATTTCACTCGTTTAGTTAGATTAACAAACTTTTTTTATTTTGTGCGAGACCAACTGAACTCGAAGCTCATCTTGCATTCCTCGGAGGAACTGTTTAAAACTTTCTTCTTCATTCGATACAAGTTCTATAGCGTACTAACTGAGTCGTAAAAATTCGTCTCGTAATTATTTACTGTCATCTTGCCTTGCTTCAAAAATAGGAAATCTTACTTTCTATCCTCTAAGTATAGTTCACCCACATACCTTTTCTAAAATTTAGATTGAAAGGAATCTTAGTCAATCCGATAAGTGAGCACATGATGAATAATAGTCTGCCACCAATTATATGTTTCTCTTTGTAAAAAAGAAGTGACACATATAACACATTCATGAGGTGTGCATTCTAAATGTTGAAGTACTCGGTTCGTTGCCTCTAGCCAAATATCAGCAGCCAAAAGATCGACCCTTTTTATTCCCATGAACAACATGGTACTGTTCTTTCATTGTTCTTTTATTGGGGCTCGTCTAGATGTAGTTGTTGTAGTAGTTTGTGGAGTAGTTCTCGTTATTCACTGAAAGATTTTTGCTATCTTACGTGGTAATCCCTCATTACTTCGATCTTCTTGTCAAGATATCACAGTTTTATTTTGTTGAATATTGGCTAAACCTTCTCTAAGTGCTTTGACCCCAATTCGGTTTTCATTCTCAATCGAGTGACCACTATTATTCATGTCAACATTATCAATATTTCTCAGTTCCCTTGACATTTTCAATTATAAAAAAAAAAATTATAATCAGCATCTAAACCCTGACTCAAACTCGACTCGACTTTGGCATGTACCTCTAGACTTGATTATGAGCTCGATTTAGTCCAATAATCGATTAAACTTATAGCACTAGTACCACTAAATGTAGCACCTCTCACTCGGTCATCCATCATTGATGTTTTAAACACCCAAGCTATCTCATTTTCTAATGACCCTGATGGCGTCAATGATGTATAGGCCATCTATATATCAAACATTGACGAAGAGTCCATTTGTTACCCCATCAGTGTATGGGACTCAACATAGTTATGCTCATTCACCGTTTGTAATGCAAACACCTTTGGGATCTTTGTTCTACCAAGGTGGGTTATCTTTCCAACCACCTATTTATAGACCGAATGATGTACGATTGCAACCGAGAATGTAAGGATCATAGTCGATCGAAGGTGAAGAAGAGGAGCAACCGAGACCACCACCCCAACAATCACAACCCTACTCGAAAGCTAAACCAAGAAGGAATCCAACGCATAAACCTCGACCACCCCGATGTGGCACTGATTCTGACCGGCATATGCACTGATTAATTATATATTGTATCGATGATATTTGTTATCATTTTACAAAATTAACATTATATCATTTAAGAAAATGGTAGTTGATATCTGTTATCATTTTACAAACTTAACTTTGTAATTTGTTATAATTTCACAACATGAAAATCTGATGTGTTATTATTTCACAGAACCACACGTTTACATATTATAATATAATTGATTTTTGTTTTCTAGTTTGCATAATCCTTTCGAGGTGAACATGAAGACATTATATGGCCCGGGTTCCCACACTACCCATATAACCTCGGTTGGTTTAACCTAGATTGGTTTGACCTTTCTTGAATATCTATGTACATATTTAAGTCGACGTTGGTTGACCTTTTAGTTTGCGACGCAATGTTCTATCGAGTAACAACTTAAACAGAGCACTCAGTACAAGCGACCACTTATGTTCATCTGAGACTTCTAAGAATACGTGTCTACACGTTGTACAAGTTTTCTAATTTGTACACTTCATCGAAAAAGCTCATTGGATCCAAGCATTAATTGATAGAAGCTACAATTGCATGAATGCATGGAAAACAAAGTGCGTCAAATCTCTCACAATTGCAAGTCTGATTTCTCAGGTGTACATGGTACACTCTCCCAACAATATCTTGGCCAGGTCTGTCCAAATCCATTACCTGAGACCATACATTTTTACGCGAACTGAGTGCATGCAATTGGCTTATGTCTTAGCCTTCTTAATTTGTTCCATCACATCCGGGCACCACACATGCCTCTTTGCAATTGCCCAACATAACTCCCCGCTCGCTTTAGGAATAATTCTGCCAAATGGATGTATGTCTCTTTCACAACCGAAGTTATTAGCAAATAATGTGTTCCCTTTAAAACAAAATTGATATATTCTACCAAGTTTGAAGTCATATGGCCATATTGTAGACCCCCATTGTAGGATTGTGTCCACTAATCGAAGGGTATGTTAGGGAGTTACCGAGCCCTTGCTTTGTTAATTGACAGTAAGATTTCCAACATCTCATAGAAATGACCCTTTACGATCTCGTACACTGTCAATAGAAGTGGATAGTGATGATTACATACCGAAAAATATAAAAAACAAACAGAATACTACAAACCAAATGATATTGGTGGCGATTACATACCCATATTGGTCATTATGATCGCTCAGCAATAGAGGGATATTTTTTGTAGTAGTTGGATGCAACGTGCCTTAGACAATACCGATAGTGTGTGCAGTCCCAGAGGCTTCCTTGTTATCCAGTTGTGGATAGTATTCTAGTTCCTCGATCTGATATGACGCATATATCAGGTTGGAGGCAAACATGCCTCCTCAACCTAGACAGAAAGAAATCGCAGTCGTCTTCTGACTCCCCAAGTGTTATTGCAAATACAATTGGAAGGATTCTCTGATTACCATCTTGTGCCACAGCCAACAATAGCCGATGAGTATATCTACCACACATAAAGGTACCGTCTATTTGTACCAATGACTTGCAGTACTAAAATGTTTGAGAGCATTGCTTGAAGGTCCAAAACAGACAGTGGAACACTTAGCATCCATAAAGCAAGCAATCGTTGTGGTACGCGACCCCGTTTTAATATCAGTTATGCAACCTAAGACGTATCTCTTTAGCACTTAATACCACTACCATACCTCGTTGTATGACGCATCTCACACACTGTGCATCTTCTTGGCTTTCTACTTTACTATCCACGCTTTGCAATACAAATGTGTGTAGTTGAATTGGCTACGAACATTTACAATTAAAATCGACACAGCAATCCTCAGATCCACTTTCACCATCGATAGTATTATGTCCGCGATCATATATGAATCCAACTTCGGATGATTTCGTGAAACACCTGCAACCCCACGAGTACGTTAAATTAAGTGAAACTGTACCTAAAACCCTAAAAACCCTAAGCAACCAAAAAACCCTAATAAAAACACGATGAAAAATGGATCCATCAGTAGTATTATGCTCATGATACTGTACTAGTGGCAACACATATATGTGGATCGATAAACTGCTTTATCGTCTAAAATTCCATCTTCTTCTTGACAGAAGCCATAATTTTCTATATGCATCCACCACCTCGTATTACACAATTAGCCTCGAACTTCTCAGATTTAGATTTAACCACGTGGAAGTTAACCTCGTTCTTGATGTTGTATCTCTTCACTCCAGCGAGAAAATCATCTTTTGTGGAACACTCCATGCCCACTTCCAATTCACCTGAATTAAACGAAGAACTTGCGTGGCCTAGCTTCTTATGTGGTAGTTCTACGAACTCCAACCCATCCTTTATCGATAGATCGACATTATGCATGTGGACTAGAGGCAATTACGCCGTGAATCATGGATCTTCTTCTTCTTCATCTTCATCGTCTTTTGGTTCAATTGGAACAAACTCTGGTTCAGAGAATAATGCAATTTCTGAACCATCAGTACCGGGCTCCCAAACCTTGTCTATATTGGGTTAATTGTCATCTTTATTTTCTGACCCCCCCAAAATTTGTTGGAGGTCTCCTCGTAGGTGGGCGTCATAGAGAGTACATTATCTTTTCTCGTGTAGGTGTCAGAACATCCAAAATCACATATGGATTGCCAATTGCTAGAAATTATTGCCATTTCCCAATAAGTATTCCCAGCATTGAGCATCGACCCACCGAGGTTCATGTCCTATCTACTAACTGAGTGTTGTGCAAGGGTCGTGCATTCCGTTCCACCACCAAAACCCAATTGTTTGGTGTTCTACCTCCCATGATTGAAATCTAAGGCCGAGACCGATGAGTGTTTTCCCGTTGATGATTCTAGGATATCATAAAGGAAACTTTCTAACAAAGTGGTTGGACTATCAATAGTTTCAATCGTTCTCGCCTCTCGAACAGGAAGAGATGTTGATGACCGAATACCTTCATTTGGCCTTAAAATTTCCACATATAACTAGAGAAACGATGATCTACTGTCGATGTGCGTCGCTCATCCCTCCAAGCCCTGAAAACATTTGATATCAAAAGCGTCATATCTTATGAGATCAACCAAAGCACAAAATTGATACTTAATAGACAATACTCTCATTCTCATAGATTTGACAAATTTTCTCCTAATTATTTTTTGAAGTTCTGACAAATTTATGTTCTGGTTAAAAGCCAGTCGCGCTATGTTCTTCGATATGAAAACCAAGCTGTTCTCGGTGTCACGAACCTCACCATCGTAATAAATAATAGCACTAATCCATCCACTCACTTTTAACCAAATTATCTGTCGAGAGAAGTTCAAAACAAAAACATTATGCAAAAAAATATAATTCTTCAAATAAATATTAACACGAAAAATCAATGCTTATGCTTACTTTTTATACAAATACTATCGTTGCTCCAACTTATGCCTTTCCTACGAACTTCTATTCTTCTGAACTTCTTCAAATTTTATTTCCACGATTTATGCCATGAGTGGCTAAAATATGGCTAATTTATAGCCCAAGAGATAGCATCCTATATGTTTCTAAAAATATGCCCCGGATGGTAGGGGTTAAAATTTGTAGAGAAAAAATGCTCCAAGCAAGACACACTGTCAACAACAGTACCAAAAAGGGTGTCTAACTAGAAGCGGTTTCAATACTTTTGCTGACACTGTGTCCTGCTTGGTATGTTTTTCTTTACAAATTTCAACCCTCATTATCTGGGGCATTTTTTCAGAAACGTTTCATATATCTTGGGAATCCCGAGATATTTTTCAGAACTCATCTCGTCAAAATTATTTTTTTTGTTCTCCGAGTCTCGATTTTTAATAAAAATAATATTCGATTGGTGTAAATACAAATATTTTAAATATCAAATTCAATTATTACAATTATTACATTAAAAATTTAATTAATTAAAACCATAAACCCTAACCCTAAAAACCCTAAAACCTTAAAACCCTAATTAAAAACGCGATAACCTGGATGCGTTTTAGCTTAGCGCACTGAGCTGGAAGCGCTTTTCTAGTCAGAGGGGAAAAGCGCTTCCAGTCGGATCATATTTCTAATTTTCCCTTGAAAACAACACCAGCTGGACGCATTTTAGCAAAAACAACCTATTTCCGTCATTTTTAAAAAAAAAATTGGCCTATTTACGTAATTTTGAAAAATGGGGCTTTATTTGGTAATTTAGTCTAGAAAATATTATGTTGATTTTATTTTATTAAAAATTAAAATAAATTTTCCTTTTATAAAAAATGAAATATTCAAATTAATATATTTATCTTTCATCCAAAATAGTTTTAAATAATATAAAATATTATATTAATAAGAATAAAATTAAAATATAAATGATCTTTTAAAAATCAATATTTAATTTTATCAAACAACATTTTTATATCCAATACTTATATTTACTAATTTACCAGATAATTTTTTAATATAAATTCAGTACTTATAAAATTTTTATCAGTAACAATTCAATATTTAATTTTTTAGCACTTAAATTTTCAATTTATCAAATACACCTTAAGTCCTTAACGATCAAACCAGTCCGACTGGTCAGTTTAGTCTGATTTAGACAATATTGACTTTTAAATTTTTTTATATATGTAAAAAGATTTATTTTTTTAAAATTTAAAGATTTTTATTTTTTTCACAATTTTAGATTTTTAAAATACATGTTTTCAATTTTTATTTAAATTTTGGAAAAAAATAAATTTTAAAAAAATATTAAGTGTTAAGGGCCAAATTGAAAAAAAACTATAAATGTTAAAAGGTAAAAAATCATTTTACCTTTTTTAGAATAACCACTAAGGATAAAATTAGATTGATGTCTTAAAATTCAAGTATAGATGATATATTTAAACCTAATGTAAAAATTAAAAAATATATATTAAGTTTGCTACATTTTAGGGTTTAAAATTTAAAAGATTTATGATAGTAATATGTATAATTAATATTAAATAAAATATTTCTATCTTAAAAAATAAAAAATATGAATAGATCTAAATTGGTTAATGTTGATTGTTTACAAAACATTAGCAAGTTCAGGTGAAATTGAGGCTAATATCTTTGTGGGCAACTATGTATAGTATTCACATATTATATTATGCATAAATTCGATTTGAATCTAGAATGTCCTCTTGCGTGAATATCTCTAAATTTAAATTAAATCTAGGCTTATGAATTTCTATTCTTTCTCTAAATTCATTTTTTTTAATTCAATATTTTTCTCTAGTTCAAATAAAAAACTAAATTAATAAAAAAAGAATAAGTTAATTTAAGAATCACTTGGGAATACTTAAAACTAACTAAATCTTTGACAATTCTTTTTCTATTATGTAAATTAAAAAAATATTGGTAAATTAAGTTAAATCATTTTATTTATTATTACAACTATTATTTTTTTCTATTAATTTTATCTTTATAACACTAATATATAATTTTAAAATGAATTATAATTTCAATCAAGATTTAAGGGGAAAAAAACTTATAAAGAAAAACTATTTACAACTAAAAAAAACATAAAAAAAAATGCTTTTAAAAGAAGGCATGGGTGAGAAGGGATTTCAATACATTAGTTCATTAATCTAATAAAAGTGAATTTTACAAAATAAAAAATTAAATATAATCAAAACCTTGTACTAAAGATCTACCCATGGTAGTTGCCTTTGCCAACAGTGCAAATATCTCATCAATGAATATCAAACTCGACCAATTCCTTTCAATGCCCAACCGATCAAAGTGTTTTGATGTTATAGCATTTAAAATTCCCTTATTATATATGGGAGAAAGGATTTTAACCCCTTTTTTTTCATCGTTTAGCAAATCCTATTCCTAAAAGTCAGCTATTCTTATCATCCAAAAAAAATGATGGCGATTGGAAGACTCGGGAAAATGTGTGTTCCAGGAACAAGCTTAGAATTATAAATTGTCAATGTAAGGTGTACATCTACTCTGCTTCACCCACCTCTTCCGAAGCTCTGAATCTACTATGGATCCTCTGCTGTTTAGCTTATTCTCACCCTTGCTGCCCTTTTCAGTTGCATTTACTTCTATCGATCGTCCAAGAAAAGAAGTAGAAGCTGTAATGCACCGGAAGCTGGTGGTGCTTTACCTATTATTGGCCATATACACCACTTTGGTGGTCAGCAACTCATCCACAAAACCTTAGGTGGCATGGCTGACAAATATGGACTTGTTTTCTCCATAAGGCTGAGATCACACCAAGTCTTGGCTCTAAATAGTTTGGAATGGCCAAAGGATGTTTCACAGTCTATGATAAAGTTTTCTTCAGTAGACCAAACTTTGCTACTTCAAAGCTTTTAGGCAATGATTTTGCTATGTTCGGGTTTACTACTTATGGACCCTATTGCAGTGAGATACGTAAAATTGCAACAGTCGAGCTTCTGTCTAACCACTGGATTGATATGCTCTAACATATACGATTTCAGGGTTAAAGAGTTCAATAAGAGAATTGTACAAATCATGGCTTGTTAACATTTACAGTAAGTTGAAAATGTATTGCGTATTAAAAGAAGTTTTTGTATTATTTTTAGTATCTTGAGTTTATACATTATAGCAATAGTATTTATAGAGTTTATGAGTAACTACTATTACTAACAGCTTAACTACTTTGAATAACAAACTAACAACTAATAGGCTAACAGAGTAAGCTAACACAGTCTTTATCTATACTCTAACATTCACTCATCTTCCCGACAGGCAAAACCAGAAGAAAACTTCAAAATTGAGCAAAGGATGAAGTAAAGAGCGGCTTGTTAAGAATGTCGACAACCTGATCACACGTAGGAACCTCACCAACAATAACTGAGCCATCAGCTACCTTCTCTCGAACAAAGAATAGTTCAAGCTCTACATGTTTAAATTTGGAATCCAAGAGGGGATTAGCAGCTACAGAGACTGCACTAGAGTTTTCACACCAAATATTAGGTGGATCGGCAGACTAAAGTTGTAACTTCTTTAGTAATCAGACCAACCAAGTAACATCACTGGTAGTTGCAGCAAGACTTACGAAACGATTTGTTGTTTCTTGGAACACTAGGAGATAGAGGCGTGACCAAAATACACGTAGTAGCCTATCTTAGATCGACAATCATCAAAATCCAGCCCCTAGTTATCATCTGTATAACCAACTAAAGAAAGCCGTGCATATGGACGCAAGACAATCCCATAATCAAGTGTACCACATAAATATTGCAAGATTCATTTTAATGCAACCAGATGGACAGTAGTAGGCTCATGCATGACCTGTCATATACAATTTACTACATAGGCAATATCAAGTCGAGTCAGGACCATATATTGTAAAGCACCTGCAAAGCTTCTTTATTCAGTAGGGTCACAAAGACGATCCCCGTCATCCTTGACTAGAGTAGTTGAGCTAATCATTGGAGTATGGACACTCTTTGCATGACCTAACTAAGCTACTAACCTTTGGCAACAGCAATAGATAGGATGATTAGAATAGTAGCAAGTTTTACCACCAGACTAAATGTTTCCTTGAAATCACACCCAGGTACCTAAGAACATCCTTTTGCTACTGGCTGAGCCTTTCGACGGATGACAGTGCCATTAGGATTTTTATTTACTTTGAAAAGCCATTTACATCCGATTACCTTGTGATTATTTAGTAACGGAACAAGTTCCCATGTAAAATTATTAATGAGGGCATCATACTCAGCTTGTGCCGAGCACACCATTCTGTGGTAAAAAAGGCCTTCTCAATCGTGTAAGGCTTTACAGCTTCAACAAACAGAGCCTTGGGCTTAAAAATGCCAACCTTAGACTGAGTAACCATCAGATAAGTATTTATCAGAGGCAAAGGAGATGACACAATATTAGGAGAGGATAGGATATTTGAAGTAGTTGTTGTAGGACTAGGAACACCATCGTCGTTGGGCAAGAAGGAGAGATGATGTGGCTCACAGTCAGTCCCAAACCAGCCTTAGAAACTTTAGAGATAGAGGGTGAGGGGCAGTAATCAGGACGTGAGGACGACGTAGAAGGTAGAGCAGACGAGGACTCCATGGGCCGACAAAAGACAGACTTAACAAGAGGAAAAAACATTGAGGTAGATTGACTAGATGTAGATATGGAACCTCCTGTAGCAGACGTAGGAGATAGAAGTCGTTGTTCATCAAACACAACGTGACGAGAAGCGACGATCTTACCACCTGGCATAAGACATTGATATCTTTTATGTTGGGAACTATATCCCAAAAATGTACAGGGTTGAGAATAAAAATCCAACTTGTGACGCAGAAGCAGGCGCAAATACAAAAAACAACAACACCCAAAAATTTGTAGATGATCATATGTAGGATCTTATCCATGAAGAACCTTATACGGATACTATCCTTTTAGAATCGAGGTAGGAAGACGATTGATGAGATGAACAACACAACAAAATACATAGCTCCAATACTCTATAGAAAGATTTGCTTGGGCCAAAAGTACAATACCCATGTCAACAATATGCCGATGTTTGGGTTCAGCCACCCCATTTTGTTCGGAGGTATGTGGACAAGATAACCTATGAATCATCCCTTGACTTGCTAAAAAAACATAAAAGATCGAAACTCTCCACCCCAATCACTCTGAAATTGTTTGATATTTTTCCCAAACTGAGTTTTGACTAATTGCTAAAACTAAACAAAGCAATCCACTACTTGAGACTTTTGGCGAATAAGATAAATCCAAGTAAAGTGAGTGCCCATATCAATAAAGGATACATAATACCAATTACATCCACAAGCAACTGACGTAAGTCC
Source organism: Gossypium longicalyx (assembly GCA_025698465.1). NCBI lineage: Eukaryota > Viridiplantae > Streptophyta > Magnoliopsida > Malvales > Malvaceae > Gossypium > Gossypium longicalyx. Next base: position 25,664,623 of record CM047005.1, on the reverse strand, counting down.
CCATAGGTCGGAGACAATCAAAGCAAATGGATCATTATATTCAGTAGTAAAGTTTGGGAAGGGCAGTTTATGAGACTTCCCTTTCTGGCATGCAGTACAAACATTATCAAGACAATTTATTGGAAACAATATAACACTTTTCTAAAACAGATTTAACAACAGAAGCAGAGGGATGAATAAGACGTTTGTGCCATAAAGAAAAAATATCACAGCTGTTAGACTGATTCTGGAGTCCAATGTGGGCAATAGAATGAGCTACAACATACTGAGTAGACACAACTGATGAAGAAAAATGATAGAGCCTATCACGAATGTGGCCCCTCAGCAAAGTTTCTTGAGTCATGATGTCCTTAACAACAGAATACGTCGGATGAAATTCAAAAAACAAGTTATTGTCAGTGGCAAACTAAGACACATACATGAGATTTTTTCGTATACTCGGTACACACAAATCATTAGAAAAACGAAGCAATTTAGACTATGTAGGTAAAACCAAATTTCCAATATACAAGATCTTGGTGAGAGTCTCGTTACCTATTAAGAGAGAAGATGTACCTGAGTAAGGTGTAGAGTCATTCAAAGCAGAGGCATCACGACAGACATGATGTGTAACCCCTGAATCTGGATACCAAGACGTGGTTCCAACGGGCATAAGAATATAGGAATCAGTACCATCATGTTTGACCTAAATTGAGTGGCATTAATATTAGACCCCGTGGAGTTGGAGACATCAGATGCATGCAAATCGGGTAGTCGAGGGAGCCCAATGCAAGGATCAGACCCAGTGTAAACACAAGCCCTTAGTTTGGTCCTCCAAAGAATAGATGGCCTAGACACATTATAAACACCGCCACTTGAAGTCCCAAGCTCTTGACCATGACCAAGAGAAGTTGCAAATTCTATACAATTCTAATTTGGCCTATTTGCAAGGGGATTAGCCTGCGACCCAAGTGAAGAATAGACGCCCCCAAGATCCTAGTTTGGCCAGACGGCTTAGCACTTATGGGCAGTCCAGTAGAATAGCCAAACTCATTCGGCCTAGAAACTCAACAGCAGTAGGCCCAGGCACAAATAAAGGCTTTTGTCCAAGCCCAGACAATAACTTTGACCCAACATGATGCTAAAGGATAGGCCAGCTCCATCACCATACGCTACAAATGGGTTAGAAACCCTAGTGTGCAATTGAGAGAAGTTTGGCTCAATAGATGGCCAATAATTACCACCAGAGAAAAAACCTTGCAGCACTGCCAAGGTAGGGCCAGAAAATTGACCAGAGGTCAGTAAAGAAAATGAAAAGCATGTAGTTGAGCCTGGACTAGGACGATTGACCAGATTTGAAACTCGAGCCATCGACGATGGGCCATCGTACTCACGGTTATATTTATAAAAACACCTCTGAGCTAAATGCCTAAATCAACAGCAGATCTGACATTGTATGCGGGGTCGAAACCCTCTCCCACGACCTCCAGACAGAGGACGACCACCACACACAGATTCCACTATCAGCGGCGACAGAACAGTTTCCAAAAGATTAGCATGAATCGGCACATCTTGAACTGCAAACATCTAGCGACTCTCATACTCTAGTAACACATTGATGAGACATTGAAGCGACAAAGTTTTCAACGAGAATGACACTAAGGTAAGCACGACGTCGAAGTCCGGAGGTAGTCATGCAAAAACTATTTTAACTTTCTTCTTCTCCGAGATCCGAGATCCAAAAGCCTCGATCAAGGCACAGGTATTCTAAATCTTTGCTACATATTCTTTGATGAAGAGATTACCTTTCTTAAGTGACTGAATATCATGACGGATGGGAGAAAGCTTCGCACCTATAGCTGCGACAAAGAGACAAGTGGCAGTATTCTACACATCGTATGCTGACCTAGCCTCTGTAATAGAAGATAACAGTGAGGGATTAATAGTGGAAAGTAACCAAGAGGCAAGTAATCTGTTCTGTTGAACGAAAGCTGAGGCATCCGAATTTGGAATGAGAGAGCCCTCCAAAGACTGCACAAAACTCGGTAGAGTAGGTAACGTTTCGTCTAAAAAAACCAGTTAATTCGTAACCTTCAATGATCAAGCGGACATGGTATTGCCACTGAACGAAGTTTCCATCATCCAACTTAACAGTTTCATGGCAAGGAAAAGATTGAATGATCTGAGCACCAGTAAACGCCGGACAACCATGCTCGACAGAGGCAGAATCATCAAAAGCAGTGGTAGTCATGGAAGCAGACAAATATCAGGTCTCCAGCACCTAGACGACTAGTACCATGTTAACATCTACAGTAAGTTGAAAATGTATTGAGTATTAGAAGAAGTTTTTGTATTATTTTTAGTATCTTGAGTTTATACATTATAGCAAAAGTATTTATAGAGTTTATTAGTAAATGCTATTGCTAACAACTTAACTACTTTGAATAACAGACTAACAATTAATAGGCTAACAGAGTAAGCTAACACAGTCTTTATCTATACTCTAACATGGCTTAGTAAAGGTAATGGAGAAAGTGGAGTGTCTTTGGATATGAAGTAGTGGTTGGGGATCTAACTCATAATATTTCCCTTGAGAATGGTGGGAGGGAAAAGATACTTTAGACCGAACACTGATTGCCAAGAAGCTGAAGCATGAAGATGCCAGAAAGTAATAAGAGATGTCTTTTATCTATTCAGAGTGTTCGTCTCGTCTGATGCGATACCATTTATTGGATGGTTGGATTTTGAAGGATATAAAAATGACATGAAAAGAACAACAAAATAATTGTATTATTATAGGAGGGTGGCTAAAAGAGCATAAACAAAATAGGCTAATGTGTGGAAGGGTGATAGAAGAGCAGGATTTTATGGATGTGATGTTGAATATCCTTGAAGATGCCAATATTACTGGTTTTGACGCAGACACAATCAACAAGGCTACTTGCTTGGTAAGAACCAAAAGTAATATCAATTAAGATGCATGAATTAGAGTTGGTTAAAGATGATAAATTCTTATTTTTTTTTAGTCCACTTAATCCTTAAGGCTAAGGTAATCTTTCTTTCCAGTTTAAATAATTTGTAGCAAAATTGGCCCCTAATGTGTCTTTTCACTTAGGACTTGTCTTTGATACTTGTTGCGAAATGACCATCCATGCGAACTATGAACCACAAGGTTACCAAATATGAAAGCTTTACAAAATTGTGAGCTTACCAAAAAACATACGAGCTCACTAAGGTCGCGAGCTCACCAGCACTGCAAGCTCACCAGACCTGTGAGCTCTTCACTCTACAAGTTGCCAACTTGTACTGGAACTGTGATAAATTGTGATTAGACATTTTGGCAGGTGATTAGACAAAAACCAGACAATGAAAAAGAAAGTTATATGAATCTAGTCACTGGATTAAGCCAAGTTATAATATATTATTATTATTTTTAGCTTCTTTAAGCTTAATCATTTGTGTAAACTTTGTATCACTTTTTAATGAAACAAGTTCATCTCAAATTTATTCTTCTCCATTTTTTATCATTTTTACTTCTATTTCAATCCTTCCCTTCATCAAATATCTAACAATTGGTATCAAAAGCCATTTTATCTTTGAGGTCCTGTTTTCATAAAAATGTCTTTAACAAACTTTACACCATCACCACCCCTATTTTTACAGGAGAAAACTACCACATCTAGGTAGTAAAAATGAAAGCTTATCTTTAAGCCTTTGATCTTTGGGAGGTTGTAAATGCTGAAATAGAACCACTAGTGTTGAGGTCAAATCTCACACTCGCTTAAATGAAACAGCACAATGAGGAATGTGCCAAAAAATAGAATGCGATGTCTTGCCTGTAAAATGGTGTTTCAGACGTGATATTTACACGAATCATGGCCTGTGAAACTCCCAAAAAAGTTTGGGATAAGCTCAAGGAGGAGTTCTAGGGATCACAGAAGAAAAGGCAGCAGTAGATGATCAATCTCAGATGAGATTTTAAAATTTTCAATATGAAGGAAGCTGAGACTATAAAGCAATATTTAGATAGAATCATGGTAATGGTGAACAAGATAAGACTGTTAGTGACCAGTTTGCGGATAGTCGAGTAGTTGAGAAGGTGATTACCACACTTCCTAAGAGATGCATATCAAAGATATCTTCACTGAAAGATTCAAGGGATTTATCAACCATCTCACTCTCAGAGCTAATTAATGTTATGTATGTTCTAGAACAAAGAAAGGCAAGTAGATAAGAATGACATGCTTAAGGAGCTTTTCAAGCCAAAAACAGAGATGCTATGAGCTTCTCAAGTCAGAAAGAAAAAAAAGAGCTGGTCAAATAAGAAGGAGAAGTCAAAGAAAGAAGGTGGAAAGAAAAAATATCCATCGTGCTCACACTGCAAAAAGTTAAGGCATCCTAAGAAGTTTTGTTGTTTTTGGCCAACACTCAATGAAAAAATTGCAAGCAGTTTGGTCATTTAGAGAAAGTATGCAAAAAAAAAAGGACATGCTCAAAAACAAAATGCTGAAGCTCAGACAGTAGAAGTAGAAGAACTCACGTTCATAATTTTCTATAAAGCCCAGCTCACAGTACCATGTGAACTCACCAACAGAGTAAGAAAGAATTGGCTCGTAGATAGTGGTTTTATGAGTCACATGACAACAGAAGTGAGCATCTTCAAGAATGTTGACAAAAGGTTCCATTCAAAGGTGAAAGTTGAAAATGGCCAATATATTGAAGCAGTTGGAAAGGGAGATGTTTTGATTAAAACTCGTCACAGATGTTCTTTTAGTTCTTGACATAGACCAAAATCTGCTCAGTGTAGGATAGTTGCTCGAGAAAAACTATTTTGTTGTGTTCAATGACAACAAATGTTTAATTCTTGATCCACTGGATGCGAGCTCATATCAACAAAGATGGCATACAGAATTTTTGCTGTCAACTAGAACTTAGCAACTTCAGCAACATATACTAGCTCGCTGGATGAAATAAAGTTGTGGCATAGAAGAATGGGACATGTTGACTACAAATCCTTAAGTCAAATGTCCAAGAATAAATTAGTTGAAAACTTATCAAGTATGGTAGAACATAAAGATATATACGAGGTATGCCAGCTTAGAAAACATGCAAGGTTTCTATTTCCTGTGAACACATCATGGCAAGTCACTGAAAAGTAACACTTAGTACATACTGACATTTGTGGACCCATGAAAACAAGTTTGCTAAATGGAAGTAGGTACTTTGTGTTTTTTGTATATAGCAGTACAAGGTTCTGTTGGTGTACTTCATGAAGAACAAGTCTGAGATAGTTGAAATCTTCTTCAAGTTTAAAGCCATGGTTGAGAACCAAGTGACTGCAAGCTTAAAATGGTAAGATCAGACAATGGGGCAGAATACACCTTAGAAAAGTTGGAAAAATTCTGCAAAGAAACTGGTGTCTATCATCAACTAAGCAATGTGTACACTCTACAATTTGAAAGAAAAAATAGAACTATGATGAACATGGCTTGCTGCTTGCTGTTTGAAAGTAAATTGCCAAATAATTTCTGGGCAAATGAAGTAAACACTGCTATTTATTTGCTAAACAGACTACTTACTAAAGCGGTTGAAGGGAAGACACAATTTGAAGCCTGGTATGGTTTTAAACCTTCTGTTTCACATTTAAAAGTATTTGGTTGCACCTATTTTGTTCATGTTCCAAAAGAGAAAAGAAGCAAGTTGAACAATAGATCGTAGCTAGGGATATTTGTTGGATATTCCAGTGTTAAGAAATGATACAAAATCTATAATCCTTTGTAACAGCCCGTTTTTAGTAAAATCAGAACAGTGGTTTCGGGGACCACAAATTCGTGTTCAGAAGAAAAATTATTTTAATATTATTTTATGGTCTACATTTTGATAGGAATATCATAATAAAATTTTGTTAAGAAATTTTATAGATTTTATGTTCAATTTGATAAAAAGGACCAAATTGCATAAAATGCAAAAGTTGAATTCTAGTAGCTAAAGGTACCAAACAGATATGGAATTCAAAATTGGAGGTTTTTATATGGAAAATAGACCATTTAGTGGAGTTAGTACATAAGGATGATTATTCATCATTGGAATTCAGCAAATAATTAAGGGTTAAATTGGAAAGATGATAAAATAAAGATGATAAATGAATTAAATAATAAAAAATATCATCATTCTCATCATCTTTCCTAAAATTAAAAATGTGGAAACCCTAGTTATGAGAACTTGAAGTAAGCAAGCTTATTTGGCTTAATTGGGTAAGTATCTTTGTCCCGTTTTTAATAATTTTTATGTTTCCGAGATTGTAATAGGTTAATCTAACTATCTCGGGGATTAATTTGTAAAGTTATTAAAGTGTCAATGTTTTTCCATGGATGAGTATAGTTGAATTATGAAGTTTTATGGTAGAAAATAAAAGGTTGTTGATAGATAAACAACTTTTGTAAAGTGAATTTTAATGAAATTGTGATTTAGGGACTAAATTGTAAATATAGAAAATTTATGGAAAAATTTATGAATTTTATGAAATACATGGGCCACTATTGTGATATATAAAAATTGTCTAGGCTTGGAATAATGATTAAATTGTATGAATTTCATTTTCTGAGTCTAGGGACAAAATCATAATTAATTAAAAGTATAAGGGAAAAATAGTTTTTTTTTCCAAAGATGTGTATTGGATTGAATTGAGTATGAATTGTATTAAATTGATTTAAATTCATTCATATAGATCCGGATATACCAAATACGGAGTTAGAACGAGGAAAAGAAAAAGTATCGGATTAGTAGCTTACAAGTCTACGAACATTTGTCGAGGTAAGTTCGTGTAATTAAATTATATATTTATATGTTTGAATTGAATGTTATGTATGTGAAATGTATGAAATTGTCATGTATAAGTATGGATCACATATACAATAAAGTCTGTCAAGTGTTAAGTCCCGTTTGAACTTAAGAAATTCAATAGATACAAATGACATTGTCATTAAGGGTTCCCGATTGGTTATGGTTTTGTATGTGTTACGAACACACCGTAGCTCGCAAGAGCACCCCCTTATTAGCTTTCATGCGCATCCTAATATTGGCTCTCTTGAGCTTTCTGATACTTAGCTCTCACGAGCTTCCCGTTATTTAGCTCTTATGAGTATCTCGACATATGGCTCTTACGAGCTTCCCGATTAAAGGCTCTCTCATGAGCTTCCCTATTAATGGCTCTTCAGAGCTACCCAATATTGGCTCGCATGAGCTTTCTGATTATGGCTCTTATGGCTCGGAAGAGCTACCAGTTTATATGCTCACATAAGCATTCCTGAATATGAATTGACGGATATTATATGAATTGAAGGATTACAGTTTTGACCACTTAGTGTGTACTACCCATGTATCCATCGATATTTTAATCAACAGGAAAAATTCTAATATGAAACAATATGAATACAAAATGAATTATTACCCATATATGCCTAAAATACATGAAAATAATGTTTCTTGATAGGTTCAAAAATGAGATGAAAAATACATGTGTATGAAACTTGCCTAATGACTATGTACAATTGTGATTATGAGTTATTTTATGAATTATATGACTAACATGTTTGATAAGGATATGTGTTTAGGCATTTAGCCAAATTGGTTTGAGCATGTTTAGTTTGCTTACCTTAAATATGAATTAAATGGTAAGTTAAATTCCATGTTATATGAACTTTCTAAGCTTTAAAGCTTACTCTATTTTACTTTTCCTGTTTTATAGTAATTCGGAAGCTCGTTGGGTTGGAAGCTTGGCAGAGATATTTCACACTATCCATCAGCTCATTTCGGTATAAATAGTAAATTAATTTTGGTTATAATGGCATGTATAGGTTAATTAGCCAATATTGGCATGAAAATGTTTTGGTTGTAACTAGCCATTAGAATGGCTTGTGATGGACATGTTTTTTATGTGTATAAGAGGCTATATCATGTTTGATGTGAGTGTTTTGTATGGTTGATTTATAGTAATCTTATAGGTATGTTATAATTTGATACAAGTATGCCAATAAATATTTTTGGTTAAATAGGTAAGTTTGGATATTTGAATTTATGAAGTGATATTACATGCATAAAACTTGATTTTGGCTTGCTTTGAATGTCTTACTATGGTTTATTGGTGTCCACAAATGTTTGGTTAGGCTGATGCCAAATTGGGTGAGAAATGTGGCTTGGAAATGACCTATTGTTGTCTACATGGGCAGAGACATCGGTGTGTGTCTCAGCCGTGTGTGACACACGGCCATGTGACACGGTCGTGTGTCCCCTGTATTTGAAAATTTTGCACAAGTTCACAAGTCAGTATACTCAAAATTAATCACACGGCCTAGCACACGGGCATGTGGTTCGGTCGTGTGTCCCTTGCATCTATTAATTTGCAAAATAGAATACTCAGAATTGTTCACACAGCCTAGCACATGGGCGTGTGGCTTGGCCGTGTGACCCCTACATCTTAATAATGCAAGTCAGTATGCTCACACGGCTTAGCACACAGGCATGTGGCTTGGTCGTGTGAGCCAAGTCAGAGAACTCTCTAGTATGGACACTGGTTGGGACACGACCGTGTGTCCTTATTTTCATCTACACAGCCTGAGACATCGACGTGTCTCTTGACCGTGTGAGACACATAGCCTGGCCACACGGGTGTGTGTCCCTTGCACCTTCGAAAATTTTTAATATTTTCCAAAATATTTTTTGAGTACCCGATTTAGTCCCAATCTATTTCTAATGTGTATTTTAGGCCTCGATGGCTCATATAAAGGACATTATGATTGATCATTGATATAAATTTTATATGATATGAATTATCTGTTTATTTGATTTGTAAACTTTGGTAATGCTCCGTAATCCTGTTTCAACGACAGATACAGGTTAGGGGTGTTACATTCTTTCACCAAGAAAGTGATCATAAACAGAGATGTAACGTTTGATGAAACAAAAATCTGGAATTGGACAACAACGGAGGAGGAGATGTGTGAACAAGGGTGTAATAGCCAATTTTGGCCCATGTCTATAAAACAAAATAAACCAAAATAAATAAAAATCTAAATATTTATTAACAGTCCATTTACAAATTAAAAGGGCCCAAATTAAAATAACAATACCAAACCCACTATGCAAATTTTATAAACACTAGCCCAAATCCTATCCCACTATCCTAAAAATTTTCAGCAAACAAAAAAAAAAAAAACCTAGCCACCAAGCCTCCAGCCACCGCATGCTAGGCCAACCATTGGCCACCTGACGCAGAACCTTCCTCGTACGCCACCACCGGCCTTCCACGCCTCTGACACCTGCAGAGAGAAATTAATACAAAGTAGCAGAAGAAGCAATAGCAAAACGACAAAAAAATGGATGTAAAAGGTTGTAGTTCGGCTTTAAAAGCCAAAGGATCAAATTTGTATTTTTTTACGCACACTTAATAAATCAAAGAGCAAAAAAATAGAGGAAAAAAGGTTGATTTCGATTTTCTTTTCTTGTTGTTTTTCGATCTACTTTTTTTATTTCTCTATCAAAATGATTTTAAATAAAAACATAAACTAAAAGGGAGAAGAAAAGACTCACCGGATTTCAACACGGTTGCGGCGCCGGAGGGCCCTCCTCCGTTGTCGAAACCGAACCCCAAAGGGGTTGAGAACCATCCCTATTCAACTTTTTTTCGGGTTTTGAGGGCTAGGTCTTCTAGGGTGTTTCAAGATGAGGCTGAAGGCCCATTTTGGTGCATCGCACGCCACCGGATACGCGGTGGTGCGGCGGTCAGACGGCAGCGATGAAGGATTATCATGACACTAGCATATAAAAGAGAAATGGGGAAAAAGGGGGTGTTCTGATTTTTTTTAAAAGAAAAGGAAAAAATTAAAAAAAAAAGAAAATTTTTTACTAAAATAATAGGGCAAAACGGTGCCGTTTTGCACCTGGGACACTAACGCCGAAACGACGTCGTTTGGAGCATGCCTGTGCGCAACCCGACCCGCTCCAGGGGGTCTGCGTGTTTCCTTTAAATGGGCAAATATCCGCGTTGGTCCTTATGCCTTTTCTGTCCTTTTATTTAGTCCCATTTTGCATTGATTCCTTTTTAAAATCTCGCCCTATTATTTTATTTCATTTCTAATTTGATCCATAGCCTGGACAGTTGAAACGTGGCGCATTAGGACTAGGGATATTGTCCTACTTTGTCCTCGCGACTTTAAACGTGTTTTATTTTAGTCCCTGGCAGCTTTCTGTTATTTATGATGTATACCTTTTTTTTTTACTTTGGTTTTGATTTAATCATTGTCCCTTTTACTTCAAATTGTTTTATCATATTTTATTATATGTTTTATTTATTATTTATTTAGATGTTATATTTTATTTAGTTTAAAACTATTTATATGTTATTCGTAAATTTGTCTTATTATTTATTTATTTCAAACTGTTTGTTATTGTTTATTTCAAGTTTTTTTTCTCTTCTTCCTTCATACATTAATTATTTTAAATACATGTATATTATTTATTTTAGTTCCCTTTTTATAAACTATTTTTTTTTTAAAATTCTTCCACATACCTATTTTAAGTTTTTTTACATGATATTTCAAATCGCTTTTTAAGTTATGAATTTTAAATTACTTTATATATTCTTGTATTTTACTTTAAAATGTATTATATATGTTAATTCTTTTAAATTTTTTTTATACTATTTACTTCAATTTGCCATTTACGGTATTTATTTTAAAATTTGTTTTTATATATTATTTATTTAAAATCATTTTGATTATTTACTTTAAATTGTTATACCTTATTTTAAACCTTATTTATTTATTTTGAAATGTTTTATTATTATTTATTTTAAAGATTCTTTATATTATTTATTTCACACTTTTATATACACATATATTAGTTATATAAATTTTTTTATATATAATCCCTTTTTAAATTGTTTCTTATATGGTTGATTTTTTTATTTCTTTTTGCATATTATTTATTTATTTTGAAACTCATTTATTATCCTTTTAAATTTTTTTTTACATTTTATTCATTTTGATTAATTTTTTTTATTGATTATTTAATTCATTTGTCTTTGGTTGTTAATGATTAGTGTTTAAATGGTGCATATTGTGAGATTATTGCCATTGTGTGTACTTTAATTCGCTTATTCATGTTATATTATTGTCATTTGCTCATGTAATATTTTATTCATGCATCATCGCTCCATGTCGCGCTATATTTTTATTTCATATTTCGCCTCATGAATCAAGCCTCGTTACATTTATCCAATAAATCGTTTTATTTTAACCCAAACAAATAATGCATGTCGTTTAAATATTGAAGTCGCTATTATTCAAAAACAAAAATTTCAAAATAAGACAATGTTTCGCGTTTTGGAACATCGAGGAATTGTGCCCTAACTTATGGGGTTTCAGTTTTCTCGTTGATTCTAAATAGCCAAATATCCTTTCGAGTTTTAAAATACACGAAATTCCAATTAAAACTAAAAACAAACTCGCGCTCGGGAGTTCATGGTATTGCGTCCTAACTTACGGGATGTGATACTCCGATATTTTGAGACGAGAAAATCTTTAACAATCGTTTTAAGCTAATTCAAACGTTTTTTAAAATTCACATTGATAAAAGAGATCGCATCTTAAATCCGTTCCCGATTTTCATCTTTCGACATTAAGACACTAACTAATCAATTTGGTACCAATTTTGGGCGTGACGAGGGTGCTAATCATTCCTCGCAAGTAACCGACTCCCGAACCCGTTCTCTCGAATTTCGTAGACCAAAAACACTATTTTAGTAAACTAAAATGTTTTATTAAACAAAGGTGATCCGATCATACCTAATAAAGATCAGTGGCGACTCCTATTTTCGATTTTCATTTTCAAAATCCAAAGTCAATTCCCATTTTCAAAAAAATGGTTTCGACAGCTTAACGACTCCACTGGGGACTTTGAGAGTCAAGCCATAAATTGATTAATTTTTGTCCTTTGTCGAAATTAGAAAATTCGTTTTAAACCTACGATCATTTCATTGCATTTCATCTTTGTGGCTTTCGTCTTTTTATATGATTGGCTTTTGGTTCGAGTCTTTTAAGTATACTTTTTCACATCATATTGCATAATTGGTCAATTTTACCCTTTTAAGTGGGAGGGAGAAACTATTCCTTCGTGAGGTCTTCACCTCCGTATACGATAGTGGATCGCTTTCGGGATACATCCGTACCTGCGTCTTCGTGAGGTTTTCATCTCCGTATATCCGTAGGGAAATGTATTCCCCTGAACTAGGATTGAGAAATCTGCTGGTTCAGGTACCTTTACTCTAGAACCAAACCACATGTAATGAACCCTAAGAGCCTACCCTAGGTGGAACACGCCAAACCCTAGTGGTTACCCAAAAAGGTGCTTGATTATTTCTTATTTGCTTTGAGTTCTATTCATTATAATACTGACTTGTTGTGTTTTACTGTTATTACTTGGCATCTCATCATAAAAAGGTGTTGATTCACGTTCGATTACTAGATAGAAAAGCTTAGCGTAGAAAAGGGGTTTCTTGATAGAGTGGAGGATAATGCAGCCGTCCGAGTATGGTCCGAGAGGACGCAGCAAGAGAAATGTGATAGTTTGACTGAGGGATATGAATCGAAATTGTGGAATTTCACTCGCATCAGTGTGACTCAGAATGACCTGCAAGAATTAAAGGAGATATGGAATAGTTGGAATGACGAGATCAAGCAACTCTTTTACTATAATTACGGTGACCTACCCTATCTGCTCGATGTAAAGGTGGACAAGTACTTGTTTCAAGCCCTCGCGCAGTTTTAGAATCCAGCCTACAGTTGCTTCACCTTCAGAAGAGTCAATTTGGTACCTACTGTAGAGGAGTACATGGCTTTATTTTGTTGCCCGAAGATTCAGGCTGACAGGGCCTATTCAAGAGCTGTTAACATCCCGACCTTTTTGAAAAAATTGATGAGTATCACGAGGATGAGCGAACAGTGGGTTGCAAGTTGTATTAAGCAGAAAGGAGATAGTAAGTGTATTCCTTGGAAGAATTTGAGGGACTTGATCTTAGCACACCCCGATATGAAGAAGAGGGTTGACGTTTTCGCCTTGAGCATCTACGATTTGGTTGTCTTTCCCAAGACACTGGGACATGTAGATGAAGCAGTTTCAGACCTATTCGATTGACTTGATAAAGGGGTTACGTCCGTCCCGACAATCTTAGTAGAAATTTTCAGATCCTTGAACGCATGTCGAAGGGCGAGCGAAGGAAGATTCATAGGATGTGCACAGTTATTGTTAACTTGGTTCCACTGCCATTTTTGGAAGGTAGAAAAGGTCTCCTATCGAATTTTCTTTGAGAACTATTCCCCATTAAGAGAATTAGTGGCTACACCGAGGAAAGACGACATCTCAGAAGAGAAATGGATAGCTATTCTCCAGAATCTAAAAGTCGAATATGTTGAATAGAGGGCTCCATGGATGATCCCTGACGAGATCTTATATCGGTGCGGTGATTTTGACTGGGTCCCTCTACTTGGAATATGGGGAGCTGTTGGATACGCTCCACTACTCGTGTTAAGGTAATATCGATCAAGGCAGTTTATACCGGCAACACAAGGGTTGGCTCAATGTGAGTTCTCTTATAAAGGTGATCATTATAAGAAAAAGATTTGTGAGATATCAAATGCTTGGAACCAAACCCGAAGAATGAAAAGATTCACTACAGGCTCGATGACGACCCCCGAGTATGAATGGCAGTGGGGTAAGAGAGTCAACGACAACATCTCTATGCCGAATCAAGGGAACGCTTGGCCGATAGAAGAACATTTACGAGTCATCCCGTCTGAGTTAGAGATCATCAAGCAAGACTTTGAAAAAAGGAGCTCGGAATTGGGAAAGAAGATAGAGTAGTTAGAAGAGGAGAAGATGAAGTTGGGATTAGACGTCGATATCCACAAGCTAGAGGCCGAGAAATTGATGAAGGGAAAGAACAAGGCCGAAGAAGATTTGGATAGTCTAAAAACTAATTACAAGAAGCTGCGTATGTTGGTAAGAACTGTCGGTTTGGGTAAAACGTCAGAGCAGTAGCATCAACAGATTAAAGAAGAAAAGACTAGAGTCGATCATTGGGAGAAGAAGTTTCAAGATGCTCAACTGCGGGAGGACGCTTTGAAAAAGTGTTTGTTGGAAGGCCAGAGTGAAAAAGAGAGGTTAAGAGCTCGGGTGGCCGAATTGGAAAAATCACTACATCAGCATCGTAGTCATAACTCCGTAATTGAGTTAAAGGCCAGTCTAAGCAGGATCGAGGAGTTGAAAGGGAAAGTAGAGGAACTTGAGGCTGCACTACGAGATAGCAAAATTCGAGTGGAACTTCTTGAGGCAAACAATGACCATTGCAGGGAACAACTTCACCGCTCTCAAGATCAGATCAAAGGTAGAGATTATGTCATGGACGAAGCTGTGGCTCAAGTACGAGAAGTGGCTGACCATCTGTAAAACCTAACGGTTCAGGCCGATATACTAAGTGTAAAATATGAGTCAGAATTAGATCGTGGCCGAGAGTTAGCTTGGCTTCTTAGGAAAGTTAAGGCTTTGGGTATTAGGGCCAAGTCGTATATGTAATCCATCTTATGTAAAGAAATTTGTTTTATAGCAAAGTTGTTCTAATGAAATTGAATCAGAATCAACGCCTCTTTTGTATTTCATTTTATTCATTTTCATTTCATCATATGCATTAAGTTTCATAAAAAGACCCTAACTAAACAAAATTATTTCAGCTAATCTGGAAACCAACAAGAATCAACCAACCAAATATCGTTGCAATACCCTTTGCAAAACCAAAGTAATGAATCAGAGATTAGAAAGATTAGAACAAATGCAAAGGGATATGCAAGAGCAATTACAAGCGCAGATGCAAGAGCAGTTAGCTAAAATCCAACAAGATATGAGGGAACAAATGCAAGAATCCCAAAATAATATGATAGGCCAATTGGCGCAGTTGCTGGCTAGAGAACGTGAAAAAGAGAAGAGCACTATAGGGAACGATAATGAAGATCCTGTCTATCCTCCGGGCTTTGCCTCGACTAACGCCCAACCAAAACCAGAGGTATACCCACGAGAGGTACCCGTCACTATCAGGCCACAGCAATATCAGGCCGGTGCCTCAGCACCGATGATTTTTCCAATAGGCTCAGGCTCTAATCCGGGGGATAATCCAACTAATCCCATTGTTCTAGATCTCGATGACGCAACGAAAATGGAAAGGACAAGAGTAGATCTTCCAAAGCAACTTGAGGACTGATGCAAGTAGCTAAAGGTGAAATTCAAAGTAATGGAGACTGTTGATTACCACTGCGGGATTGAATCTCTGGACTTAAGCTTGGTCCCAGATCTGATGCTCCCACCAAAGTTTAAGACTCCGGAATTTAAAAAGTATAGTTGGACTAGCTGCCTTGACACTCACATTACGATGTTCTGTCAAAGGATGACAGGATACGTTAACAATGATCAGTTGTTAATTCACTGTTTCCAAGATAGTCTGATCGGGTCTGCGGCTAAGTGGTATAACCAGCTAAGCCGTGCCCAAATTGGTTCATAGAAGGACTTGGCTCAAGCTTTCATGAAACAATACCGCCACATAACAGACATAGCACCCGACAAAATTGTACTACAAAACATGAAAAAGAAGCCAAGTGAGAGCTAAGGGCAGTATGCCCAACGATGGAGGGAGATAGTAATGCAAGTCCAACCACCTCTCTTGGAGAAGGAAATTACCATGCTCTTTATCAATACCCTAAAGGTCCCATTCATTAACCACATGTTGGGAAGCGCTGCTAAGAGCTTCTCAGACATAGTAATGTCTAGAGAGATGATAGAAAACGCGATAAAATGCGGAAAGATTGAAGCGGGGGAAAGTGCCAAGAAATCAGCCCTGAGAAGGAAAGAAAATGAGGTGAACAATGCGAGCGTGTACAACAAGGGTTATTCCAAGCCAGTCACCGTGAGCCAACTGAGGGCAGTGACTACTAACCATCAGGGCTCCGCAAAACAAGATTCCAACCCAAGGCCTAACACAGAAAGAGTCCAGTTCACGCCAATCCCGATGATGTATAGGGAGTTGTACCAAAATTTGTTCAATGCACATGTAGTGTCCCCATTTTACCTAAAACTCATGCAACCTCTATTCCCTAAGTGGCATGACGTAAACGATCAATGCGAATACCATGTAGGAATCCCAGGACACACAATTGAGAACAACACTGCCTTCAAAAAGATAGACGAAAGGTTCATAAATATAGGCATTGTAAAGTTCGATGATCCCACAGGACCTAATATGGCAAGAAATCCGTTACCCAGTCATTCAGACAAAGGGGTAAACGCGATAATTGAAAATGAAGAGAAGAGAACCAAGATAAATGTATCAGAGGTAAAAACCCCGTTGAAATGAGTTTGGAAGTGGATGATAGAAGAAGGTTTAGTCACACAAGATTTAGGGGAAAAGCCCAAAGGAGCAAAGTACTACTGTGAATTTCACAACGAAGAGGGTCATGAGATCCAAAAGTGTAATGAATTCAAGGCGTTGGTACAGGGTCTAATGGAAAATAAGGAGCTTGAATTCTTTGAGTATACTGAGAGCTCGGAAGGAGAAGATGTGTGTGCATTGGAAGAAGGTTCAACCAATAAAGTCCAAAGGGTCAATCACCCAGTGGTAATCATATAATGACCAAGAATCAGTGAAGTCAGAGCATCAATTGTACCAAAGGTCATAATCCAAAAGCCCGTTGCTTTTTCTAATAAAGATAGCAATAGGGTACCTTGGAACTATGACTGTAACGTGACGATCCCAAGATAAGAGAACCCGGCTAGCACTTCTGAGGAAGGTCAAGACGAGGGTTTCTATACACGCAGTGGAAGGCGTTATACCTCGAACACAAAGGCAGAACCAGTTAAAGGAAAATTTGTGATTGTTAAAAAAAAGGAGAAGACAACCAAACCTGAATCACTCGTCAATGAGCCTGTGACTGAAAAGGAGGCTAAGGAATTCTTAAAATTCCTGAAGCACAGCGAGTACAGCGCTGTGGAATAATTACACAAATAGCCAGCTCGCATATCGGTATTAGCCTTGCTCTTGAGCTCAGAGACTCACCGTAGTGCATTGATGAAAGTGTTAAATGAAACATATGTTGCGGATGATATCTCTATCAACAAGCTCGATCGTCTGGTCAATAACATCAGCGCCGATAATTTTATTTTCTTTAATGATGACGAAATACCATCGGGAGGTATGAGATCTACAAAGGCCCTGCACATCACCACTCACTGCAAGGGATACACATTGTTGGGGTACTGATTGATAATGAATCGGTGTTGAATGTCATACCCTTGTCCACACTAAATAGGTTGTCAGTGGATAGCTCTCACATGAAGCGAAACATAGTGAGAGCATTCGATGGTACTAAAAGAAAGGTGATGGGAAGGATCGAGATACCTCTCTTGATTGGCCTAAACACATATGAGATGGACTTCTTGGTAATGGATATCAAACCTTCGTACAATTGCCTGTTAGGGAGGCCTTGGATTCACTCAGCGGGAGCAGTGCCATTGTCACTACACCAAAATTTGAAGTTGGTAACTGAGGGTAGATTGGTAACGATAAACGCGAAGGAGGACATTATTGCATTCGTTACCAGTGACGCACCATACATAGGTGCACATGATGAGGTAATAGAATGTTCCTTTTGATCGTTGGAATTTATAAACGCAACGTTCATTGTCGAAGGGCATAAGATCCTATTGCCCAGAATATCCAAAACTACGAGGATGGGCCTACGATTGACGGTCGGAAAAGGAGCCTTGCTAGGGAGAGGACTTGGAAGATGCCTCCAAGGAAGGATCAAGGTACCAATGCTAAAGAAAAAGTGAGACTGCTTTGGCTTCAGATTTAAGCCAGATGCGAAGCAAAAGAAGAAAAAGCTAGAGAAAAAACAAGAGAGGAGAAGAGAGTGTCTGCGCGGTAAAGAGGTCAAATGGGAACAACCAATGACCTTTCCTCATTTATACAGAAAATTTGTGTCAGGAGGAACTATCTACCCCGAACAGAAGATGACAAGAAAAAAAATGACAGAAGAAATGTTGGGAAGATTAAACATTAACGTCATATCTGAAGAAAAAACTGAAGAAGGGAATTTATCTGGAATTCACCCTTACATCCCTAGATTTGTTTTGAACAATTGGACCGTGGAGGAGATCCCTATAACTTTTAAAATTAACTCAGAGTAATGTTCAAAACAAGCTTATTGCTCTAAGATTAAACAAAGAGATCGAAGTTTACATCGACGATAGGATTGCAAAATCCAGAACAGAAAAAGAGCATGTGCAAGTCATTAGGAAACTGTTCTTAAGGTTAAGAAAGTTCCAGATTAAGCTCAATCCCGCAAAATGCACCTTCGGGGATAGGTCAGGAAAGTTGTTGAGATTCATAGTTAGTGAAAAAAGGATTGAGATTGACCCAAATAAAGTCAAGGCCATACAATAATTACCTTCGTCGTGCACTCAAAAAGAAGTTTGAGGTTTTCTAGGAAGACTAAATTACATTGCCCGGTTCATTTTACAACCCAGGTGTATGGGATGAGGAGTGCCAGAAAACTTTTGATAAGGTCAATCATTACTTGTCCAATGTCCCAGTACTGATGCCACCTTGCCCGGATAAGCCACTGATACTGTACTTGGCAGTGTTCAAAAACTCCATGGGATGCGTGCTAGGCCAACATGATGAGTCAGGAAGAAAAGAAAAAGTGATATACTATCTCAGTAAGAAATTTACTGAATGTGAGACAAGATATTCGTCAATCGAGAATTTGTGTTATGCTTTGATTTGGACAACTCGAAGAATGAGATAGTACATGTTGTACCACACAACTTGGCTCATATCAAAACTAGATCCTCTAAAGTACATGATGGAGTCAAATGCTTTGAATGGAAGAATGGCTCGTTGGAAAATTTTTCTTTATGAGTTTGACATAGTCTACATGAGCCAAAAGGCTGTAAAAGGGAGTACAATAGCAGATTTTTTGGCCAGCAGAGCTCTAGAAGATTATGAGCCTTTGAGCTTTGATTTCCCGAATGAGGATCTAATGTATGTTGCGACCGCTGAAGAAGACTCTCAAGAAGGCCATCCTTGGAAGCTAAATTTTTACAAAGCCCCAAACGTCATAGGTAATGGAATCGGGGCAGTTCTAGTATCCCCAAATGGAGATCATTATCCCTTTACTAGTAAATTGGATTTTGATTGCACAAATAATATGGCAGAATATGAGGCATGCATCATGGGCATCTGTGCAGCCATAGAACGCAAGATCAATGTATTAGAGGTATACAGGGATTCTGCATTAGTGATCTATCAGCTCAAAGGTGAATGGGAGACAAGAGACCCCAAGTTAATCAATTACGGAAGGTTGGTTTTGGAGTTAATTGAGGAGTTTGACGATATCACTTTCTGCTACCTCCCACGAGATGAAAACCAGATGGCTGATGCCTTGGCTACTTTAGCTTCTATGATCAAAGTGAACAAGCAAGAGGATGTGAAGCCTATCCAAATGAGTATTTATGAGGCTCTGACTCATTAATACAACATCAGTGAAGAAGAAAAAAAAGATGATCACCCTTGGTATCAGGATATATTGCGATATGTGAGGGAATCGTGAATACCCAGACCAAGCGACTGAGAATTATAAAAGGACATTAAGAAGATTGGCCAATGACTATGTCTTGGATGGAGAGATCCTATATAAAAAAAGGAAGGATCAAGTGCTCCTAAAATGCGTAGACGCTGTCGAGGCTAAGAAAATTTTGGAAGAGGCCCATGAGAGTGTCTGCAGAATGCAAGCTAATGGTTTCACAATAGCCAGACAGATCATGAGATTCAGATATTATTGGTCTACTATGAAAGGGGATTGCATCAACTATGCCAAGAAGTGCCATAAATACCAAATTTATGGAGATAAAATTCATGTACCTCCTTCACCATTTCATGTCATGACTTCACCACGGCCTTTCTCCATGAGGGGCATGGACGTCATAGGGCTGATCTCGCTGAAAGCATCTAATGGGCATCAATTCATCTTTGTGGTCACCGATTACTTCACCAAGTGGGTAGAGGCCACCTCTTACACCAACGTCACAAAGTCAGCAGTCAGCAAGTTCTTAAAGAGAGAAATCATATGTCGATATGGAATGCTTGAGAGGATTATATCAGACAATGCATTGAACTTGAATAACAGCACGATAGCGGAGGTCTGTACCCAATTCAAGATCAAACACCATAACTTGTTACCGTATCGCCCAAAGATGAATAGTGCAGTAGAAGCAGCCAATAAGAACATAAAGAAGATTGTGAGGAAAATGACTGAGACTTACAAAGATTGGCACGAGAAATTTCCATTTGCCCTCTATGCCTACCGAACGTCAGTCAAAACCTCTACCGGGGCAACACCTTTCTCTTTGGTTTATGGAATGGATGCGGTTCTGCCTATTGAGGTCGAGATTCCCTCTCTACGAGTGCTGTCAGAAATAAAGTTAGATGAAGCAGAATGGATCCAGTCTCGATATGATCAACTAAACTTAATTGAAGAAAAGAGGCTGAAAGCTATTTGTCATGGTCAAATGTATCAAAAGCGAATGATGCGGGCTTATAACAAGAAGGTTCACCATAGAAAATTTCATGAAGAAGACTTTGTTTTGAAAAAGATCCTCCCCATGAAAAAGGACTTTAGAGGAAAACAGATGCCAAATTGGGAGGGACTATATGTGGTGAGGAAGGCTTTCTCTAGAGGAGCTCTGATTTTGACCGAGATGGATGGCAAAAGCCTACCTAGTTCTGTGAATTCAGATTCAGTCAAGAGGTACTTTACTTAAAAAAAAGAAAAAAAAAGGGAGAGGCCAAGGCGAAAACCCGCAAAAGGGCGCTTTGAGACTAAAGAGGTTTTGAGTTGAAAACCCAGGAATAGCCTATTCAAATTTTGATCGAAGATGGAGCATGCGGTAGTCTTGTCTTCTCTGATTTGACAAGAAGGAAGGATGTTACATATTGGGGCATTAACAAAATACTCTAGGTCTTCTAAACACATATCAGGTTTGAAGGGCCCTCAAGAAGTTTGGTGTAGAGAAGCTCATGCTACAATATCTGGGGTACCTATTTTTCGTTTTATTCATTTTTTATCTTAGCAAAATTTGCTATCTCGATTTCTATATTCATTTTGAGCTCTGCTCTCAATAAAATTTCATCTTGTCTATTGCGATAATCTTTTTCAAGTATTTTTCATTAAAATAATGATTAATGGACTAATGATATTCAAAAAAAGAGTTCTGCATATTACTCTAAAATGCTTCTAAATGATACAAGGACCTGAAACGGGACTAGTTAGTTTGAATTACCTAAATTCAAGGGTTGGAAACATTAGGGAAAGAATAGCTCAAATTGTGATTGTTATTTGGGTTTTCTGCCAAAGATACCAGCTGAAGAAAAAGAACAGAGTAATACGTCAATGATAAAAACTCGATGAATAATGAGCAATATAAAATTAAGCATAAAAAATGACATTTTTGCATTCATGCAAACATCATTCATACACATCTAGCTAGGAACATTTGATTCATTCCAATCATAACATCCTAACCATTTGGCATAAGCATAGGCTCAAGAAATTGATTCTACAGGTCATGTCCCTTAGAGGATGGTGTAGCAAGATTGATTGAAGCTAAAAATTACAAGTCTTATCTCCCTGAAGTTACAGTGGAGCAGGCTAAAGATAGCGAATCTTATCTCTCTAAAGTTGCAGTAGAGCAGATTAAAGCTACAAATCTTATACCTCTGAAGTTGCAGTAGGTCAGATCAAATCTACCATGGCGAATATTACCTCTCTGAAGTTGCAGCGGAGCAGATTAAAGCCACAAATCTTATCTCCCTGAAGTTTCAATGGAGTAGGTTAAAATTACAAGTCTTATCTCCCTGAAGTTATAGTGGAGAAGGCTGAAGATAACTCTTTGAAGTTGCAGTAGAGCAGATTAAAGCTACAAATCCTATACATCTGAAGCTGCAGTAGGTCAGATCAAATCTACCATGGCGAATCTTACCTCCCTAAAGTTGCAGTGGAGCAGATTAAAGCCACAAACCTTATCTCCTTGAAGTTGTAGTGGAGCAGGTTGAAGTTACGGATCTTATCTCCCTGAAGTTGCAATGGAATAGATCGAGGATAGCAAGTCTTATCTCCCTGAAGTTGCAGTGGAGTAGACTAAAGATAGCAAATCTCATTTCCTTGAAGTTACAGTGGAACAGATTGAAGCTGCAAGTTACAAGTCTTATCTCCCTGAAGTTGCAGTGGAGTATATTGAAGTCACAAACCTCATCTCCCTGAAGATGCAGTGGAGCAGGTTGAAATTACCAAGTCTTATCTCCTTGAAGTTCCAACGGAGTAGATCGAAGTTAAAAATCTCTTCTCCCTGAAATTACATTGGAGTAGATTGAAGCACTATTTTCTATACCCCTGGAGATGCAGTTGAGTGGAATGAGGCTACTCGAAGAACAGAGGCACCAAATAAGTCAAAATTTGGCGAGACAAGGGAAAATTGGCTCTTTTGAAGTCTATGTTTCATTCTCGTTGCACGACAATAAGCAAAGAGGGGCAGCTTTAATAGCCAATTTTGGCCTATGTCTATAAAACAAAATAAACCAAAATAAGTAAAAATCCAAATATTTATTAACAGTCTATTTACACATTAAAAGGGCCCAAATTAATATAAAAATACCAAACCCACTACCCAAATTTTATAAACCCTAGCCCAAATCCTAGCCCACTATCCTAAACATTTTCAACAAACAAAAAAAGCCCTAGCCACCAAGCCTTCAGCCGCCGCATGCTAGGCCAACTATTGGCCACCTCGCGCAGAACCTTCCCTGCACGCCACCACCGGCCTTCCACGCCTCTAACACCTGCAGAGAGAAATTAATAAAAAGTATCAGAAGAAGCAATAGCAAAACGATAAAAAAATGGATGTAAAAGGTTTTAGTTCAGCTTTAAAAGCCAAAGAATCCCCTATGTATTTTTTTTACGCACACTTAAGAAATCAATGAGCAAAAACACAGAGAAAAAAGGTTGATTTCGATTTTCTTTTCTTGTTATTTTTCGATCTAATTTTTTATTTCTCTATCAAAATGATTTTAAATTAAAACATAAACTAAAAGGGAGAAGAAGAGACTCACTGGATTTCCACACGGTTGTGGCATCAGAGGGCCCTCCTCCGTTGTCGAAACTGAACCCCAAAGGGGTTGAGAACCGTCCCTATTCAACTTTTTTTCAGGTTTTGAGGGCTAGGTCTTCTAGGGCGTTTCAAGACGAGGCTAAAGGCCTATTTTAGCGCATCGCCGGCCACCGGATACAGTGGTGGTGCGGCGATCAGACGGCGGCGATGATAGGTTGTCATGACCCTAGCAGAGAAAAGAGAAATGGGGAAAAAGGGGGTGTTCTGATTTTTTAAAAGAAAAGGAAACAAATAAAAAAATGAAAATTTTTTACTTAAATAATAGGGCAAAATGGTGCCGTTTTACACCTGAGACACTAACGCCGAAACGGCGTCGTTTGGAGCATGCCCGTGTGCGACTCGACCCGCTTCAGTGAGTCTGCATGTTTCCTTTAAATGGGCAAATATCCGCGTTGGTCCCTCCGCCTTTTCTGTCCTTTTATTTAGTCCTATTTTGCATTGTTTTCTTTTTAAAATCTCGCCCTATTATTTTATTTCATTTCTAATTTGATCCATGGCCTGGATAGTTGAAATGAGGCGCATTAGGACTAGGGATATTGTCCTATTTTGTCCTTACAACTTTAAACGCATTTTATTTTAGTCCCTGGCAGCTTTCTATTATTTATGATTTATACCTCTTTTTTTTTCTTTGGTTTTGATTTAATCATTGTCCCATTTACTTCAAATTGCTTTATCATATTTTATTATATGTTTTATTTATTATTTATTTAGATGTTATATTTTATTTAGTTTAAAACTATTTATATGTTATTCGTAAATTTGTCTTATTATTTATTTATTTTAAACTGTTTGTTATTGTTTATTTCAAGTTTTTTTTTTTCTCTTCTTCCTTCATACATTAATTATTTTAAATACATGTATATTATTTATTTTAGTTCCCTTTTTATAAACTATTTTTTAAAAAAAAAAATTCTTCCACATACCTATTTTAAGTTTTTTTACATGATATTTCAAATTGCATTTTAAGTTATGAATTTTAAATTACTTTATATATTCTTGTATTTTACTTTAAAATATATTATATGCGTTAATTCTTTTAAATTTTTTTATACTATTTTCTTCGAATTACCATTTACGGTATTTATTTTAAAACTCATTTTTATATATTATTTATTTAAAATCATTTTGATTATTTACTTTAAATTTTTATACCTTATTTTAAACCTTATTTATTTATTTTGTAATGTTTTATTATTATTTACTTTAAAGATTCTTTATATTATTTATTTCACACTTTTATATACACATATATTATTAATATTAAATTTTTTATATATTCCCTTTTTAAATTGTTTCTTATATGGTTGATTTTTTTATTTCTTTTTGCATATTATTTATTTATTTTAAAACTCATTTATTATCCTTTTAATTTTTTTTACATTTTATTCATTTTAATTAACTTTTTTATTGATTATTTAATTCATTTGTCTTTGATTGTTAATGATTAGTGTTTAAATGGTGCATATTGTGAGATTATTGCCATTGTGTGTGCTTTAATTCGCTTATTCGTACTCATATTATTGTCATTTGCTCATGTAACATTTTATTCATGCATCATCGCTCCATGTCGCGCTATATTTTTATTTCATATCATCGCCTCATGAATCAAGTCTCGTTCCATTTATCCAATAAATTATTTTATTCAAACCCAAACAAATAACACACGTCGTTTAAATATCGAATTCGCTATTATTTAAAAACAAAAATTTCAAAATAAGGCAATGTTTCGCGTTTTGGAACATCGAGGAATTGTGCCCTAACTTACGGGGTTTCAATTTTCTCGTTGATTCTAAATAGCCAAATATCCTTTCAAGTTTTAAAATACATGGAATTCCAATTAAAATTAAAGACAAACTCGCGCTCGGGAGTTCATGGTATTGCGTCCTAACTTACGGGATATGATACTCTGATATTTCGAAACGAGGAAATCTTTAACAATCATTTTGAGCTAATTCAAGCGTTTTTTTTTTAATTCACATTGATAAAAAAGATCGCATCTTAAATTTGTTCCCGATTTTCATCTTTCGACATTAAGACACTAACTAATCAATTTGGTACCAATTTTGGGCGTGACGAGGGTGCTAATCCTTCCTCGCACGTAACCAACTCCCGAACCCGTTCTCTCGAATTTCGTAGACCACCAACACTGTTTTAGTAAACTAAAATGTTTTATTAAAACAAAGGTGATCCGATCACACCTAATAAAAATCGGTAGCGACTCCCATTTACGATTTTCGTTTTCAAAATCCAAAGCCGATTCCCGTTTTTAAAAAAATGGTTTTAACAACTTGGCGACTCCACTAGGGACTTTGAGAGTCAAGCCATAAATTGATTAATTTTTGTCCTTTGTCGAAATTTGAAAATTCGTTTTAAACCTACGATCATTTCATTTCATTTCATCTTTGTGGCTTTCGCCTTTTTATATGACTGGCTTTTGGTTCAAGTCTTTTAAGTATAATTTTGCGCATCATATTGCATAATTGGTCAATTTTACCCTTTTAAGTAGGAGGGAGAAACTATTCCTTCGTGTGGTCTTCACCTCCGTATAGGATAGTGGACCGCTTTCGGGATACATCTGTACCTGCGTCTTTATGAGGTTTTCATCTCCATATAGCCGTAGGGAAATGTATTCCCCTGAACTAGGATCGAGGAACCTGCTGGTTCAAGTACTTTTACTCTAGAACAAAACCACATGTAATGAACCCTAAGAGCCTACCCTAAGTAGAACCATGCCAAACCCTAGTGGTTACCCGAATAGGTGCTTGATTATTTCCTGTTTGCTTTGAGTTCTATTCATTATAATACTGACTTGTTGTATTTTACTGTTATTGCATGGCATCTCATCATAAAAAGGTGTTGATTCACGTTCGGTTACTAGATAGAAAAGCTTAGTATGGAAAAGGGGTTTCTTGATAGAGTGGAGGATAATGCGGTTGTCCGAGTATGGTCCCAGATGACGCAGCAAGAGAAAGGTGATAGTTTGACCGAGGGATATGAATCGAAATTGTGGGATTTCACTTGCATCAGTGTGACTCAGAATGACCTGTAAGAATTAAAGGAAATATGGAATAGTTGGAACGACGAGATCAAGCAAATCTTTTACTATAATTACGTTGACCTACCCTATCTGCTCGATGTAAAGGTGGACAAGTACTTGTTTCGAGCCCTCGCGCAGTTTTGGAATCCAGCCTACAATTGCTTCACCTTCGGAAAAGTCAATTTGGTACCTACTGTAGAGGAGTACATGGCTTTATTTCATTGCCCGAAGATTCAGGTTGACAAGCCTATTCAAAAGCTGTTAACATCCCGACCTTCTTAAAGAAATTGATGAGTATCACAGGGATGAGCGAACAGTGGGTTGCAAGTCGCATTAAGCATAAAGGAGACAGTAAGTGTATTCCTTGGAAGAATTTAAGGGACTTGATCTTAGCACACCCGGATATGAAGAAGAGGGTTGACGTTTTTGCCTTGAGCATCTACGGTTTGATTGTCTTTCCCAAGACATTAGGACATGTAGATGAAGCAGTTTCAGACCTATTCGATCGACTTGATAAAGGGGTCATGCCCGTCTCGGCAATCCTAACAGAAACTTTCAGATCCTTGAACGCATGTCAGAGGGCGGGCAAAGGAAGATTCATAGGATGTTCGCAGTTATTGTTAACTTGGTTCCACAGCCACTTTTGGAAGGTAGAAAAGGTCTCCTATCAAATTTTCTCCAAGAACTATTCCCCATTAAGAGAATTAGTGGCTACACCGATGAGAGATGACATTTCAGAAGAAAAATGGATAACTATTCTCTAGAATTTGCAAGTCGAAGATGTTGAATGGAGGGCTCCATGGATGATCCCCGATGAGATCTTATATCGACGCGGTGATTTTGACTGGGTTCCTCTACTTGGAATATGGAGAGCCGTTGGATACGCTTCACTGCTCATGTTAAGGCAATATCGATTAAGGCAGATTATACCGGCAACACAAGGGTTGGCTCAATGTGAGTTCTCTTATAAAGGCAATCATTATAAGAAAAAGGTTCGTGAGATATCAAATGCTTGGAACCAAACCCCGAGTATGAATAGTGGTGGGGTAAGAGAGTCAACGACAATATCCCTATACCGAATCAAGGGAACGCTCGGCCAATAGAAGAACATTTACGAGTCGTGCCATCTGAGTTAGAAATCATCAAGCAACACTTTGACAAAAAGGAGCTCGGAATTAGGAAAGAAGATAGAGCAGTTAGAAGAAGAGAAGATAAAGTTGGTATTAGATGTCGATATCCACAAGCTAGAGGCTGAGAAATTGAGGAAGGGAAAGAACAAGGCTGAAGAAGATTTGGATAGTCTAAAAACGGATTACAAGAGGCTGCGTATGTCAGTGAGAATTGTCGGTTTGGGTAAAACATCGGAGCAGTGGCGTCAAGAGATTAAAGAAGAAAAGACTAGAGCCGATCACTGAGAGAAGAAGTTACAAGATACTCAAATGCGGGAGGACGCTTTGAAAAAGAGTTTGTTGGAAGGCTAGAGTTAAAAAGAGAGGTTACGAGCTCGGGTGGCCTAATTGGAAAAATCACTACATCAGCATCGTAGTCGTAACTTCGTAATTGAGTTGAAGGCTAGTCTAGGCAGGATCGAGGAGTTGAAAAGGAAAGTAGAGGAACTCGAGGCTGCACTACGAGATAGCAAAATTCGAGTGGAACTTCTTGAGGCAAACAATGACCATTGCAGGGAATAGCTTCATCGCTCTCAATATCAGATCAGAGATAGAGATTATGTCATGGGCGAAGCTGTGGCTCAAGTACGAGAAGTGGTTGACCATCTACAAAACCTAGCGGTTCAGGCCGATGTACTAAGTGAAAAATATGACTCGGAATCAGATCGGGGCCGAGAGTTAGCTTGGCTTCTTAGAAAAGTTTAGCTTGACTTCTTAGAAAAGTTAAGGCTTTGGGTATTTGGGCCAAGTCGTATATGTAATCCATCTTATGTAAAGAAATTTCTTTTCTAGCAAAGTTGTTCTAATGAAATTGAATCAGAATCAACGCCTCTTTTGCATTTCATTTCATTCATTTGCATTTCATCATATGCATTAAGTTTCATAAAAAGACCCTAACTAAACAAAATTATTTCAGTTAATCTGGAAACCAACAAGAATCAACCAACCAAATATCGCTACAATACCCGTCACAAAACCAAAGCAATGGATAAGAGATTAGAAAGATTAGAACAAATGCAAAGGGATATGTAACAGAAATTACAAGTGCAGATGCAAGAGCATTTAGCTAAAATCTAACAAGATATGAGGGAACAAATACAAGAATCCCAAAATAATATGATAGGCCAGTTGGCGCAATTGCTGGCTAGAGAATGTGAAAAAGGGAAGAGCACTGCAGGGAACGATAACGAAGATCCTGTGTATCCTTCGGGCTTTGCCCCGACCAACGCCCAACCACAACTAGAGGTGTACCCACGAGAGGTACCCATCACTATCAAGCCATAGCAATATCAGGCCGGCGCCTCAGCACCGGTGATTTTTCCTACAGGCTAGGGCTCTAATCTGGGGGATAATCCAACTAATCCCGTTGTTCCAGATCTCGATAACGCAGCGGAAATGGAAAAGACAAGAGTAGATCTCCCAAAGCAGCTTGCGGACCGATACAAATGGCTAGAGGAGAAATTCAAAGTAATGAAGATTGTTGGTTACCGTTGCGGGATCGACGCTAAGGACTTAAGCTTGGTCCCCGGTCTGGTGCACCCACTAAAGTTTAAGACTTCGGAATTTGAAAAGTATAGTGGGACTAGCTGACCTGAAGCTCACATTATGATGTTCTATCGATGGATGATAGGATACGTTAACAATGATCAGCTGTTAATTCACTGTTTCCAAGACAGTTTGATCGGGTCTGCGACCAAGTAGTATAACCAGCTAAGCCGTGCCCAAGTTGGTCTATGGAAGGACTTGGCTCAAGCTTTCATGAAACAATACGGTCACATAACAGACATAGCACCCGACAGAATTACACTACAAAATATGGAAAAGAAGCCAAGTGAGAGCTTCAGGCAGTATGCCCTACGATGGAGGGAGATAACAATGCAAGTCCAACCACCTCTCTTGGAGAAGGAAATGACCATGCTCTTTATCAATACCCTAAAGGCCCCATTCATTAACCACATGTTGGGAAGCACTACTAAGAGCTTCTCAAACATAGTAATGTCTGGAGAGATGATAAAAAACGCGATAAGATGCGGGAAGATTGAAGCAGGGTAAAGTGCCAAGAAATCAGCCCCGAGAAGGAAAGAAAATGAGGTGAATAATGCGAGCGTGTACAACAAGGGTTATTCCAAGCCAATCACCATGAGCCAGCCGAGAGTAGTGACTACTAACCACTAGGGCTCTGCAAGACAAGATTCCAACCCAAGGCCTAACACGGAAAGAGTCCAGTTTACGCCAATCCTGATGACGTATAGGGAGTTGTACCAAAATTTTTTTGATGCAAATGTGGTGTCCCTATTTTACCTAATACCCATGCAACTTCCATTCCCTAAGTGGTATGAAGTAAATGCTCAATGCAAAGACCATGCAGGAACCCCGGGACATACAATTGAGAACTGCACTGCCTTCAAAAAGATAGTTGAAAGGTTCATAAAGATGGGCATTGTAAAGTTCGATGATCCCACAGGACCTAATATGGCAAGGAATTCGTTACCCAGTCATTTAGACAAATGGGTAAACGCGATAATTGAAAATGGAGCGAAGGGAACCAAGATGAATGTATTAAAGGTAAAAACCCTGTTGAAATAGGTTTGGACGAGGATGATAGAAGGAGGTTTAGTCACACAAAATTTAGGGGAGAAGCCCAAATGAGCAAAGTACTACTGTGAATTTTACAACGAAGAGGGTCATGAGATCAAAAAGTGTAATGAATTCAGGGCGTTGGTACAGGGTCTAATACAAAATAAGGAGCTTGAATTCTTTGAGTATACTGAGAACCCAGAAGGAGAAGATGTGTGCGCATCGGAAGAAGGGTCAACCAATAAAGTCTAAAGTGTCAATTACTCAGTGGTAATCATATCACGACCAAGAATCAGTGAAGTCGGAGCACTAATTGCACCAAAGGTCATAATCTAAAATCTCGTTTCTTTTCCTTATAAAGATAGCAAGAGGGTACCTTGGAACTATGACTGTAACGTGACGATCCCGAGAGGGGAGAACCTAGCTAGCACTTCAAAGAAAAGTCAAGATGAGGGTTTCTATACACGCAGTGGAAGACGTTATACCCTGAACACAAAGGCAAAACCAATTAAAAGAAAATCCATGATTGTTAAACAAAAAAAGGAGAAGACAACCAAACCTGAATCACCCCGTCAATGAGCCGATGACTGAAAAGGAGGCTAAGGAATTCTTAAAATTCCTGAAGCACAGCAAGTACAGTGTTGTGGAACAATTGCACAAATAGCCAGCTCGCATATCGGTACTAGCCTTGCTCTTGAGCTCAGAGACGCACCGCAGTGCATTGATAAAAGTGTTAAACAAAACATATGTTGCGGATGATATCTCTATCAACAAGCTAGATCGTCTGGTCCATAATATCAACGCCGATAATTTTATTTTCTTTAATGATGACGAAATACCATCTGGAGGTATGGGATCTACAAAGGTCCTGCACATCACCACTCGCTACAAGGGATACACATTACCGGGGGTACTGATTGATAATGGATCGGCGTTAAATGTCATGCCATTTTCCACGCTAAATAGGTTGTCAGTGGATAGCTCTCACATGAAGACATGTCAAAACATAATGAGCGCATTCGACTGTACTGAAAGAAAGGTGATGGAAAGGATCAAAATACCTCTCTTGATTATCCCAAACACATATGAGGTGGACTTCTTGGTAATAGACATCAAGCCTTCGTACAATTGCCTGTTAGGGAGGCCTTGGATTCACTCAGCGAGAGCAGTGCCGTCGTCACTACACCAAAAGTTGAAGTTGGTAACATAGGGTAGATTGGTAACATAAACGCGGAGGAGGACATTATTGCATCCGTTACCAGTGACGCACCATACATAGGTGCGGATTATGAGGCAATAGAATGTTCCTTTCGATCGTTGGAATTTATAAATGCAACATTCATTGTCGAAGGGCATAAGATGCCATTGCCTAGAATATCCAAAACTACGAGGATGGGCCTGCGATTGACGGTCGGAAAAGGAGCCTTGCCAAGGAGAGGACTTGGAAGATGCCTCCAAAGAAGGATCGAAGTACCAATGCTAAAGGAAAAACGAGACCACTTTGGCTTAAAATTTAAGCCAGAAGTGAAGCAAAAGAAGAAAGAGCTAGAGAAAAAGCAAGAGAAGAGAAGAGCGCGTCTGCGGGGTGAGGAGGTCAAATAGGAACTCATTTATACAAAACATTTGTGTCAGGAGGAACTATCTACCCCGAACAAAAGATGACAAGAAAAAAAACAACAAAAGAAATGTTGGGAAGATTGAGCATTAACGCCATATCCAAAGAAAAAACTGAAGAAGGGAATTTATCTGGAATTCGCCCTTACATCCCTAGATTTGTTTTGAACAATTAGACCGTGGAAGAGATCCCTATAACTTTTAAAATTATCTTAGAGTAATGTTCAAAACAAGCTTATTGCTCTAAGCCTAGGAGCAATAAGAATCCTTTCATGAAATTGGCATATGTCCGAATACCGTTATTTCAATAAAAAATACATTTTTGCATATCATCTTGAGCAAATATTCTTTTATTCTTTCTACTTCATTCATAATCATACCACACAAATAAATATTCTTAGATTCTTATGTTCTTTGGATTTTTCTTGGTCCCTATAATAGGTCTCTAGATATCAATGATATGAGTAACGCTGCTACTGACCTAGAGTCTCCTTTTAAGCAAGATATGTGTATGGAGGATCCTCTGGATTTTGAAGATGACTGAAATTGTAATCTATCTCCTAATTTGTTAAGGATGGTAGAACAAGAGGAGAAACAAATCCTACCTCACAAAGTGTCAGTGGAAATTGTGAGCTTAGGAGAGGGAAAGGAGGTGAAGATTGGAGATTGCATCACTGCAGAGACAAAGCGAGATCTCATCGAGTTACTCCGAGAATTCAAAGATGTCTTCGCATGTTCATATCAAGACATGCCCGGGTTAAGTACTGATATTGTGGTACACAGACTCCCCATAATAGAAGAGTGCAAGCCAGCTCAATAGAAACTCCGAAGGATGAGACCTGATGTTTTGTTGAAAATAAAGGAAGAGGTTAAGAAGCAATTCGATGCCGGTTTCTTCCAAGTGGTTAAGTACTCAGTGTGGGTAGCCAATATAGTCTCAGTTCCTAAGAAAGATGGGAAAGTATGAATGTGCATGGACTATCGAGATTTGAACAAAGCCAGCCCAAAAGACAACTTCCCATTGCCTCACATTGATACATTAGTGGATAACACGGCAGGTTACTCACTTTTCTCCTTTATGGACGATTTCTTGGGATACAACCAGATAAAGATGCATCCTGAAGACATGGAAAAGACCACATTCGTAACCATGTGGGGATCATTTTGTTATAAGGTAATGCCAATCGGATTGAAAAACGCAGGAGCGAAATATCAGAGAGCCATGATTACTCTATTCCATGTTATGATGCACAAAGAGATCAAACTTTATGTCGACGATATGATTGCAAAATCTAGAACAGAAAATGAGAATGTGCAAGTCCTCAGGAAACTGTTCTTAAGGTTAAAAAAGTTTCAGCTTAAGCTCAATCCCGCAAAATCACCTTCGAGGCTAGGTTAGGAAAGTTGTTGGGATTCGTAGTCAGTGAAAAAGGGATTGAGATTAACCCAGATAAAGTCAAGACCATACAAGAATTACCTCTGCCGCACACTCAAAAAGAAGTTTGAGGTTTTCTAAGAATACTAAATTACATTACCCGGTTCATTTCACAACTAACGGAGAAATGTGACCCGATATTCCGTCTCTTTAGGAAACACAACCCAGGTGCATGGGAAGAGGAGTGCCAGAAAAATTTTGATAAGGTCAAGCATTACTTGTCCAATGCCCCAGTACTGATGCCACATTGCCCGGATAAGCCATTGATACTGTACTTGGCAGTGTTCGAAAACTCCATGGGATGCGTGCTAGGCCAACATGACGAGTCAAGAAGAAAAGAAAAAGTGATATACTATCTCAGCAAGAAATTCACTGAATGTGAGACAAGATATTCGTCAATCGAGAAGTTGTGCCGTGCTTTGCTTTGGACACCCCGAAGACTAAGTACATGTTGTACCACACAACTTGGCTCATCTTAAAACTAGATCCTCTAAAGTACACGATGGAGTCAAATCCTTTGAACAGAAGAATGGCTCGTTGGAAAATTTTGCTTTCTGAGTTTGACATAGTCTACGTGAGCCAAAAGGCTATAAAAAGAAGTGCAATAGCAAATTTTTTGGCCAGCAAAGCTCCAGAAGATTATGAGCCTTTGAGCTTTGATTTCCCGAATGAGGATCTAATGTATGTTGCGACCGCTGATGAAGACTCTCAAGAAGGCCATCCTTGGAAGCTAAATTTTGTCGGATCCCCAATTGTCGTAGGTAATGGAATCGGGGTAGTTCTAGTATCCCCAAACGGATATTATTATCCCTTTACTAGTAAATTGGATTGCGATTGCACAAATAATATGGCAAAATACGAGGCATGCATCATGGGCATCCGTGTAGCCATAGAACGCAAGATCAAGGTATTAGAGGTATACGGGGATTCTGCATTAATAATTTATCAGCTCAAAGGTGAATGGGAGACAAGAGACCCTAAGTTAATCAATTATGGAAGGCTAGTTCTGGAGTTAATTGAGGAGTTTGACGATATCACTTTTTGCTACCTCCCACGAGATGAAAACCAGATGGCTGATGCCTTGGCTACTTTAGCTTCTATAATCAAAGTGAACAAGCAAGAGGATGTGAAGCCTATTCAAATAAGTATTTATGAGGCTCCGGCTCATTGCTACAATATCGGCGAAGAAGAAGAAAAAGATGATCACCCTTGGTATTAAGATATATTGCGATATGTGAGGAATCGTGAATACCCAGACCAAGCGACTGAGAATTATAAAAGGATATTGAGAAGGCTGGCCAGTGACTATGTCTTGGATAGAGAGATCCTATATAAAAAAAAGGAAGGATCAAGTGCTCCTAAAATGCGTGGACGCTGCCGAGGCAAAGCAACTCTTGAAAGAGGTCCATGAGATGTTTACGGAACGAACGCTAATGGTTTCACAATAGCCAGACAGATCATGAGATTTGGATATTTTCTGATAATCAAAATATCATAACCCTCCCCACACTTAATATGTGCATTTTCCTCAATGTACAAAGATAGATAAGAACAATATAAACATAATATTATAAAAGAGGGGAAGAAGCGAAATTGCCCTGAATTTGGATGTAGTCCTTGGGATAGTGGGAGCGGATTTGTAGACATTGTAAATGAAATGCGTGTGGAACTAGGCAGAGGTGAATGTGGTGATAGAGGTTGGTTTCCACAATCACAGTGCCAAGCGAAGAGGTTATTGTGGTGGTCGGTGTCATGGTGGCTATGGTCGTGGTCGAGCAGGTCATCACAGTCGTGGTGGATTGTTTGTATATCCCTGAGTAGCACCAATCGATTGAATCTTTTAAAATTGTGATGCCATCAGTAATGTTTTAGGGAGTTATATCGATGGGGTTGTTATGGTTAGTCATAAAGGAAAAGCTAGATTAAAAAAATTCAAATTATACTAATAAAAGTCTTTTAAGAGCATGAAAAATAAAAACAAAAATAACCATAAAAAGAAAAATAAAAGAAAAAGTAAAACAAAGTGAAAAATAAATGAACTCAAAAGTTATCATCGGTAGTTGGATCGAAAGGTGGTGGAGCTGAAGGCGAAATACGAAAATGTTGGCAATTTTGTTGCAAAGTCGCCTCTATGCTGTCAAATCACTGAGTGCAATATTGCTCAAAGCGATTCAGGTGGTCCGAAACTTCGATGAATGAAACAGCCATATGAACTGGTCTGTGACTCGGTGATGGCTGAGAAGGTGGGTCTTCTTGAAATGAAGGGATATCATCAGGAATATCCTTGGGGTCATCCTCATCGGTGGCTCATGCTAGTCAGTATTGAGGAGGATCGAGCCCATGACGACACTCTATCATCCTCATGTGGAGCATACTTGAGATGCCCTGTGGAGACATCTGGCTGATGAGTGTGAGCGATGAGGACGGCGCCGATGTGTTCAGGAGCCCAAAGTGTTGAGCTAGACGAATCACGTAAAGGCCAATGCTGATGACTCCCTTTCGATGTCGCTTGGTTTGATGGCGAAAGGTAAGGGCGATGAAGTATGCAAGATCGAACACATGCCCTTGCCTCATGCTCTATAAGAAGTATACGTCATGAGTGTTAATGACACTAATGCCCTTTCGTCACCCTATTAAGGTGTGAGCTAAAAGGGCATTGAGGTATCGTAAGGCTGGAGAGAGAGCCGATGCCTTGGAGCAGCTGCGGTCATAGATGCCTGTAGCAGGCATGAGGGCTGCCCAACATAAGGAAGGCGCATAATGGATGTGACGGTGGAGATGGGGAAAATTGTCGGCCTCTATAAAATCTTCGGTATGAAGTCCCAAGGCAGTTCTGAATTCTGGGACACTCAACTGCCCCACTAAACCATCAAGACGGAATTGGACTGTACCTGGGTCATCGTACTTCGCCATAGCTGTCTGCAACTAGAAAATGGAACAAAGTTGCAAAGTGAACTCTAGGTATGTTGGCTCAATGATGTCGAAGAAACGGTCCCACGGAGCAGTAGCAATGAGGGCCTGAATGGAGTCAGCCAAGTGGACTTATTCTAATGCAGCCCAGTCGAAGCACCGACCCACGCCAAGGGGTCGGGCACGTAGAATTTGGAATAACTCCTCTTGGGATCCTGGTGGAAATTGGAGGAAAGGGTGACGTATCTCATTAATCGCAGTTAAAGATGTTGCTCCTTTCCATTTCTTAAAGGCTGGAACGGTAGTTTTCTTGCCTCTTGTGTTTGTCATAGTGTCCTGAGAGACTAAAAGAGTGTATCAATAAGTGACTCCTAAAACATAATATTTTAAATTGAAACATGCAACTTTATAAAGTGATTCTAAATCAAAACTAAATAATTTAATAACTAAATAAGTAAAATCTAAACTAAATATGAATCAAAAAATTTAAGACAAAGTAACCTATACTAAAGGGAATACTTGAACAATAGCGACTAAGAATTCGAAAAACACAATCATATCAGATAATAATATGTAAGAATGGTAAAATGAACAAAGTAAATGAAAAAAATCATGCCAAATAGACACCAAGCAGTGTGTCATCATATGAATGATAATGAACAATGGTAAGACAGAAAAATAATAGAGAAATGGAATAAGTAATAAGCATAAGACCTAACTACATGGAATACTTGCTATAATAATCTAAATAGTAATTGTTAGAAGTGAAGAGGGAACCTGGAAGGAGTGAACGGTGGTGGGGCACAGAGGTGTGCGGCAGCGCTTGGTGGTTGGAGGGAAAGGAGAAAGGGGAAGAAGGAGAAAAGGAATAGAAAGGGAGAAGTTAGAAAGAAGAGAAAGGGAAAAGAAAAGGGAAAGAAAAATAGAGAATGAGAAAAGCTGGTTGAAGAAGATGGGGGAATAGTGAGGGTGAATAGTGGGCTTTAATAGGGGTGGGAAAAAAATAGGGTTAGGGGGATTAAAAGGGGGCCACGGTCGTGCAAGCCCTATTTTGGACCACACAGCCATGGCTAATGCTTATGTTGTGTGGTCCTATCCCGTGTTTTTCGTGAAATTCTAGTTAGTATCGCACACGGCCTTTGAGACACGCCCGTGTCCCCAGGCCGTATGGTACATACGGCCGTGTGCAAGTTTGTTCGCTTCTCCTACACCCGTGTTAGGTCCAACACGTCTGTGTCATGATTTGCATTTATGGTTTGAGAATTCTAGTCAATGTCACACACGGCCTCTGGACACACCCATGTGTATAGGCCGTGTAGCCCATATGGCCGCATCGCACGGCCATGTGCTGATTCGTTCGCTTCTCCCACGCCCGTGTTATGTAATCAGGATTGCTCATGGCTTTTGGGCACGGCCGTGGCATCAGCCCGTGTTGCATTTTGACTTGTTGAAAGTCTTAGTGTTTGTGCAAGCTCCCACAAGGCTTTAAGCACGCCTGTTTTCATGACTGTGTGGCTTACACGACCGCCTCGTACGGCTGTGGTGATTTAACGCATGCCGTGCCTCTGCTAATTTTTAGGGAATTAAAGTGCAGTTTCAACACGGTCTGGGACACACCCATGTTCCTTACCCGTGTGGTGTACACAGCTGTCTCGCACTACCGTGGCTATTTATCATAGCCCGTGTGTCATCCTATCTTGGGGAAAATGTTTGTCCTATTTTAGCACGGCCATGGACACGCCCGTGCCTCCTACTCGTGGTGAGCACACGGCCTAGGGCAAGCCCATGTGCCAAGCCGTGTGTGCCAAAAATACCTGCAGTTAGATTATGAAAAATGAGAGGAAAGGAATAAAGTTATTTATTGGGGTTAGTGATCGGGTTGCCTCCCGAGGAGTGCTTAAATAAAGTTATTTAAGGTTTATTGGGGTTAAGCTCGACTTTACCTTGTGGGCATATTTAGGCAGGTTCGCGGAGCCGTAGCTCCTCTTCATTATCTTTAAAATTCTCACCATTATAAAGTTTAAAACGATGTCTATTAACCTTGAAAGTGCCTTGGGTTGGATGACTTACTTCTACTGTGCCATATGAAAAAATGGTTTGGACTATGAAAGGACCTGACCATCGTGATTTAAGCTTCCCAGGAAACAATTTAAGCCTTGAGTTGTAAAGCAGGACAAGATCTTCAGCTTCAAATTGCTTGTTTTACTTTAAACGAGCATCATGGCGGCGCTTCGTTACTTTCTTGTATAATCGTGAGTTCTCATATGCGCTAGCTCGCCATTCATTTAACTCATTTAGCTGCATCAATCTCTTCTCACCTGCGAGCTTGGGATCAAAGTTTAGGAATTTTATAGCCCAGAATGCTTTATGTTCTAGTTCAAATGGTAAATGACAACTCTTCCCATAAACAAGTCTGTAAGGAGATGTTCCTATGGGTGTCTTAAAAGCAGTTCTATAGGCCCATAACGCATCATCTACTTTCATTGCCCAATCCTTCCTATTTGATTCCACAGTCTTTTCTAAGATACGTTTAAGCTCTCAATTTGCTACTTCAACTTGTCCACTGGTTTGAAGATGGTAAGGGGTAGCTGTTTTGTGGTAGACTCCATATTTCTTAAGGGTTTTATCAAATTGAGCATTACAAAAGTAAGTACCCTTATCACTAATAATTGCTCTAGGTGTTCCAAATCGAGAGCAGAATTTCTTAAGAAATCTCACCACTACTCTAGCATCATTAGTAGGTAAAGGTTGGGCTTCCACCCATTTGGACATATAATCAACGGCTACTAAGATGTATTTGTTCCCGAATTAGCTAGGGAATGGACCCATAAAATCAATACCCCATACATCAAATATTTCACATAAAAGTATATACGTTTGAGGCATTTGGTCACATTTAGAGATATTACCTATCTGTTGGCATTTATCACAAGACGTAACATACCTATTGGTATCTTTGAATAGTATGGGCCAATAAAACCTGATTCGAGCAGTTTATGTGCAGTCTTAGTCCCATTGTAATATCCTCCAGTCGGTCCTAAGTGGTAATGTTCCAATATCTTAATTACTTCTGACTTCGTAACGCATCTTCTGATTACTTGATCTGCACATATGCGGAAAAGAAAAGGATCTTCCCAAAAGTAGTTTTTCACATCAGTAAAGAAGCGTTTCTTTTGCTGGTGTGTCAACCCTTTTGGTGTAACGTTAGCAGCTAAATAATTTGCAATGTCTGCAAACCAAGGTTCTTTGAAGTCAGATATAGCAAAGAGTTGTTCTTCAAGGAACAAGTTATTTATCTCATGTTCATCAAGCTTCTTGAGATGTGGGTTTTCTAATCTAGATAGATGATCTGCTGCAAGATTTTCTGCTCCCTTCTTATCTTGAATTTCTAAATTAAATTCCTGCAACAATAAAATCCATCTTATTAGTCGAGGTTTTGTATCTGTTTTAGTAAGGAGGTATCAAAGAGATGAATGGTCAGTGTAAACGATAACTTTAGATAATATTAAATATGGTCTAAATTTATCAAATGCAAAAACCACAGCCAGCAATTCTTTCTCGGTCGTCGTATAATTTTCTTGTGCAGCTGTCAATGTCTTGCTAGCATAGTAGATTGGTTGAAAATGTTTGTCTTTTCGTTGTCTAAGAACTGCACCTACTGCAAAATCACTCGCATCACACATTAGTTCAAAGGGTAAATTCCAATCAGGTGCAATAACAATTGGAGTATTAATTAATTTATCCTTAAGAGTATTAAATGCTTCTAAATATTCTTGACTGAAATTGAAAGGCACGTCTTTTTCTAGTAAATTCGTTAATGGCTTAACTATTTTAGAAAAATCCTTAATAAACCTTCTATAAAATCCAACATGACCTAAAAAGCTTCGAATAGCCTTAACTGAATTAGGGGGAGGTAATTTCTCAATAGTTTCAACTTTTGCTTTGTCAACCTCGATTCCTTTGCTAGAGATTTTGTGGCCTAACACAATCCTTTCACGAACCATGAAGTGACATTTTTCCCAATTCAGTACAAGGTTCATTTCCTCACATCTCATTAGAACTGGTTTTAAATTCTTAAGGCAAAGATGGAAAGAGTTACCGAATACCAATAAGTCATCCATAAATACCTCCATAATGTCTTCCACGAGTTCATCAAAAATGGCTAGCATGCATCGCTGAAAAGTAGCAGGAGCATCACATAATCCAAAAGGCATTCGTCAATAAGCAAACATATTGTATGGACATGTAAATTTCGTTTTCTCTTGGTCCTCAGGAGCTATTAGGATTTGGAAATAACCAGAGAGTCCATCTAGGAAGCAATAATACATATGCCCAAATAATCTTTCTAACATCTGAACAATGAATGGTAATGGGAAGTGATCTTTTCTTGTGGCATCGTTCAATTTCCTATAGTCAATGCAAACTCTCCATCCTGTGACTGTTTATGTTGGAATCAATTCATTCTTCTCATTGGCCACAACAGTCATGCCTCCTTTCTTAGGAACAACCCGCACAGGACTCACCCAAGAACTGTCAGAAATAGGATAAATAATTCCAGCATCTAGAAGTTTAATTACCTCAGCTTTTACAACTTCTTTCATGTTAGGATTCAGTCGTCTTTGAGCTTGCACACAAGGTTTATATTCATCTTCCATTAAAATTTTATGTGTGTAAAAATAAGGACTGATCCCTCTTATGTCAGAAATAACTCATCCAAGCTATGGCTCTTTTGTGCTCCTTCAATACTTGAAATAACTCATCCTTTTCAGTTGACTGTAAATCTAAAGTAATAATCATTGGTAATGTGAAATTATCTCCAAGGAACGCGTATTCTAAGTGATTTGGTAATTACTTCAATTCCAATTTAGGAGGTTCTTCAATAGAGGGTTTTAATTTTAATTTATTGTTTACCTCAATACCCTCATAGCTCTTCTATCTCAGTGAAGGCTCATTAGAATTTAATTCAGCTTTTATCTTACCTATCACAAAATCATCATCATTTACCTCCTCTCCTTGGGCAAGACACAGTTCCAACGTGTCTTTATGTACGATTTATTGTAAAGAATCTTGAGTAGCGCGATCAATAGAATCAATAAAATAACAGGAGTTATCTTGTTTTCTAGAAAATCTTATGGCATCATAAATTTTAAAAATAATCTCTTCATCACCTACCCTAAGTACAAGTTTACCTTCACCCACATTAACAACAGCCCTAGTAGTGGTTAAAAATGGGTGGCCTAAAATTAAGGGCACCTCAACATCCTTATCCATGTCAAGCACAACAAAATCAACAGGGAATATAAACTTATCAACTTTTACAAGTACATCCTCAATAATACCCCTAGGATATTTAACAGATCTATCAGCTAATTGAATACTCATCCAAGTGGGTTTCGGTTCCCTAAGACCTAGTTGCTTGAGCATTTTGTAAGGCATCAAATTAATACTTGCACCTAAATCAGCTAATGTCTTTTCAATATTTAAACTACCAACTAAGCAAGGAATAGTAAAACTTCCTGGATCTTTTAGTTTGGTTGGCAGCTTATTTTGAAATATAGCCGAGCATTCCTCGTTGAGTTCTACCGTAGACAACTCTTCAAACTTCTTTTTATTTGTTAGAAGCTCCTTCAAGAATTTTGCATATGTAGGCATCTGCGAGATAGCTTCAACAAAAGGTAAGTTAATATCCAGTTGTTTAAAGAGTTCAAGAAATTTACCAAATTGTGCATCCATGTGGTTTTTCTTCAACTTTGCTGAGTACGGGATGGGTGGCTTATATTCCATCAGCACTGATTTTTTATTGGTTTCAGGTTTTACTTCCTCATCTTCTTTCCTATCAGCTTCTTGTGGAAGCTTCTCATCAGATTCAGTTAACACTTTCCCACTCCTTAGGGTAACTGCTTTCATATGCTCCTTTGGATTAGGTTCGGAGTTACTAGGCAGGCTCCCTTGCGGTCCTTTTGAAACCATCTTAGCCAGCTATCCTACTTAATTCTTGAGGCCTTGAATCGATGCTTGTTGATTTTTAAGTGCAATTTCTGTGTTTTGAAAATGGGTTTCCGCCACTAAAATAAACTTGGTCATCATCTCTTCAAGGTTTGACTTTTTCTCTTACTGGTAAGGTTGTTGTTGGAAGCCTGGAGGGGGTGGTGGTCTTTGATTCCCTTAGTCTCCCCATGACAAGTTTGGGTGATTCCTCCAATCTGTATTGTAAGTGTTACTGTAAGGATTATTTTGAGGTCGAAGATTATTACCCATATAATTTATTTGCTCGTTCTCCATATTGGCGCCGTAGGTGGGTATTCTGAATTGCTCATTCCACCTCCACTTGCATCGCATTGTATTAATGGATGTACTTGCGTAGAACTAAATAAACCATCAATCTTTTTATTCAAGAGTTCTACCTGATTTGAAAGCATAGTAACCGAGTCGACGTTAAAAACGTCGGCTGCTTTGGTCAACTTTTTCCTCATGACTTGCCACTGATAATTGTTCAGTGATATCTCCTCTAAGAACTCATAAGCCTCTTTAGGTGTCTTATTATTGATAGTTCCACCGACAGCCGTGTCGATCATTTGTCTAGTTGATGGATTCAAACCATTGTGGAAAGTTTGAACCTGTAGCCAAAGAAGTAACCCATGGTAAGGGCATCTTCTCAATAAATCCTTGTATCTCTCTCATGTATCATAAAGTGTTTCTAAATCCATCTGCACAAAAGAAGAGATACCATTCCTCAATTTAGCCATTTTAGCCGGCAGAAAATATTTAAGTAAAAATTTTTCGGTCATTTGTTTCCAAGTAGTGATTGACCCTCGTGGTAACGAGTTCAACCATTATTTAGCCTTATTCCTTAATGAAAAGGGAAACAACCGAAGGCGAATGGCATCGTCAGAAACGCCATTAATCATAAAGGTGTCAAAAAATTCCAAAAAATTTGCTAAATGAGTGTTTGGATCCTCGTCCTGCAAACCATCAAACTGAACAAACTATTGTATCATTTGAATCGTGTTACGTTTCAGTTCAAAATTATTTGCAGCAACAGCAAGTCTAACTATACTCGATTCAGTTCCAGTTAAATTGGGCTTAGCATAGTCGTACATAGTACGAGGAGTAGGATTCTGATTTACTGGATTTGCGACAACCACAGGAGGCAGCGAATTATTTTGATTATCAGCCATCTCCTCAGTTGTAGTATGGATGTCGTCCTCTCGCCCTTCCTCTATGTATTGTAGGCTTCGTCTTATTTCTCTTATGTTTCTGCGAGCTGTGCTCTCAATCTCACTGTCAAAAAGTAAATGTCCTGAGGGGTTCCTTCTAGTCATAAACTAGAGACACATGTCAGAAGAAAACAAAAGAAAAATTAGTAAAGAAAAATTAAACTAAAAACAAAAAGTAAATTGCAATAAAAGTAAAAATGGCTAAAGTAATAAAAATCAAGCGTTCCTAATATTTAGTCCACGGCAATGGCGCCAAAAACTTGATGATCGCTAAACTAACTACAAATTCGATTAAGGCAAGCGCA
This sequence comes from Gossypium longicalyx, assembly GCA_025698465.1. NCBI lineage: Eukaryota > Viridiplantae > Streptophyta > Magnoliopsida > Malvales > Malvaceae > Gossypium > Gossypium longicalyx. The sequence goes on along the minus strand of CM047005.1, from coordinate 25,621,058 downwards.
CCTATCGAACAGTAGTATAGTTATGGTGAGACCGGAAATATCGTATCCACAAGGCTTAAAAGTACTAGTAATTACTATCTTTTTATTATCTAACCTAAGAATTAAAGGGGTGTTTTAAACTAAGATTAACTATCTAATTAACTAAGAGATTCGACGAAGATGAAAGTTGAAATTACTTTTGGAAAACCGATGGGGAAGACAATACTCAAGGAAGAATCCACCTAGACTTTACTTATTACTTCTGAAATAGACAATTTATTCGCTTGACTTATTCCGTAGAAATCTCTAATTTATGTTGTTATCTCTTTCGAGACTAAAAACAACTGACTCTAGGTTGATTAACCGAAATCTCTTTCTAATTAAAACCCCTATTGTCGCATTAACTCGATCTATGAATTCCCTTATTAGATTTGACTCTAATTCGGTAGATTTATGTCGTCCTATCTCTAGGATTGCATGCAACTCCGCTTAATTATGGAAGATCTACTCTTAAACAAGGACTTTTGTTCCACTGAATAAACATATCAAAACTTGAATTAATATCTTGGAATATTAATGCAAGAATTAAAACTCACAATTAAGAATAAGAACAAGTATTATCATATAATTCAATTAGTAATAAGATCCATCTTAGGTTTCATCTCCTTCAGGTATTTAGGGAGTTTAGTTCATAATAATGGAAAACATCTCAAAATTGGGAAAACAATAAAACATAAAGAAACCCAAAGAACTTCTAGAAAATTGAATGGAGATCTTCAGTCTTGAAGTAAATTCTGCTTCTGAGCTGATTCTGATGGCTCTCCTTCAGTATTTTCTGCCTTTGTAACACCTTCTACCCGTATCTGTTACCGGAATATGGTAGGAGGCAATACCAGAGTTTACTGAGCATTATCAGATAATTCTGAATAATTTATTATTCATATTCTGAAAATAATCATAATGTCCCTCTATTGGGCCCTTAAAGCCCAAAACATACATTTAAACATTCAATTAATCTCTAGGCAAAATTGTCATTTTACCCCTAAACTTTTGATTAATGACGATTTCATCCTTAGACAAAGAAAAATAAATTTCTTCTAATTAAATCCTTGTTTCGAACTTAATTATTCTTATATATATTGATAAAAACCCATAAATTCTATAAAATAACAAAATTTTCCACAATTTCAACACTTTTTAATTTAATCCCTAAAACATGTTTTCACCCGATCTTGATCTAAATTAATAGTTCCATTCAATTTTATAATTTAAATAATAAAACAATTCATTTCTTTCATTTTGGTCATTTTTGACATTTTTACAAAATTGCCCCTACAGTTTTTCTTTTATTCAATTTAGTTCTTGAGTCTAAAACATACAAATTATCCATTTTAAATGTAAACCTATTAAGGGTGGCAACAAACAACAATATTTACGTTACCCGGATGAAATACTTCTCTAAATTTTTCATCTCATTTGCTTCTGTTCGTTTGGTTACAACTCCTAAGTCTTTGAATCTTAAACTTACTTCATACTTCATCCGGAATTATTACCTTGTTGCTCTAATTTCAACAAGAACTTCATATTTCATCTGGAATAATTACTTTGTTGCTCTAGCTTTAACAAGAGTTTCATATTTTATCCGGATAACTTAGTTATGTTTTTTCTTCCTGTGTGAAAAACTCAACAAAACCCTTGCTAGCTGAAAATTCATATATTTATTTTCCTCCTCCTCTTCTCCATTCCACATCCTAAATGTATATAGCATTCTTATAAGTAACATTATCTATGATCTTACTATTCACTTATAAATTTATTTAAAGCTTCCCATTCGTGTCATAGTCACTAAATTATTTTTAATTTGAGCTACAGAGATCCAAATTAAGATCCGTAAATTTTTCCTGAAACTTGACTCACATGTCTTTCCACCATAAAATTTTTAGAATTTTTGGTTTAGCCAATTAGTACAGTTTATTCATTAAAGTTTCCCCTATTTCACTATCTGACGGTTTTGACCTCTCTTCACTTAAAATTAATTATCTCACAGTACAGAACTCGGATAATGTTCTCGTTGGTTTATCTTGAAAATAGACTCATTAAGGATTCTAAAAATATAATTTTTGGCCTCTAATTATTTTTTTCCAAATTTTTGTGATTTTCCAAAGTCAGAACAGGGGAACCCGAATTCATTCTGACCTTATCTCACAAAATTTATTATATCTCATAACTTACAATTCAATTACTTACACCGTTTCCTCTATAAGAAACTAGACTCAATAAGATTTAATTCAATATTTTTTCATCCTCTGATTCAATTTCTACAATTTATAGTGATTTTTCAAAATTAACCTACTGCTGCTATCCAAAACTGTTTTAGTTCAAGATGTTTATTACCATTTTTTCCTCTAAATTTCACTGGTCATACAATTCAGTCCTTGCTCAATTAGCCCATCACTTAACCTAATTTTTCTCAATTAACATTTTATTCCATCATTCTAAACTATTACACAACCTTTAAAAATCAGAATTTCAACACTAAACCTTAATTTACAATTTTTTTCACAATTAGGTTCTAAAATCAATTTCTATTGAAATTACTTGATAAAATCATCAAACAACAAAGTAAAAGCTTCAAATCTATTTTAGTTCATCACAAATAGCCAACACTTATCAATGGCAGCTTTCAATTTTGTCCATAAAATCAAGAACTAATGAATTAAACACTTGGACCTAATTGTAAAAGTCACAAAAACATAAAAATCTCAAAGAAAAGGGCAAGAATTGAACTCACATATGTCAAAGTATGAAAAACAGCAACTTTCAGACCTCCCATGGCGTTTTTGCTGAAGAAGAATGATGATATCTCTAGATTTTTTTAATTTTGTCTTGTTTTATATGCTTAATTTGCAAAATTTCCAATTTTGCCCCTTGTTCACACTTGATTTTTATTTTTCCTGCACACACATGCCGTCCAGCCCAATAATAGGTGTTTAATTCCTATTTAGTCCTCCTTTAATTATTACTAGAGCTATTTAATCACATTTCATAATTTTGCACTTAATTCAATTTAGTCCTTTTTACCCAATTGACTACCGAAACCTTAAAATTTCTTGACGAAACTTTAATACTGACTTACTAACACTCCATAAATATTTCTAAAAATATTTAAATCTCGGTTTATGAATTTGAGGTCTCGATACCTCGTTTTCAACCCAATTTACTTGATTAATTCTTTTAAAATCACAAAATTCACTAATTCAAAAATTCTTTTAAATTCGCGCTTGGCCCATAATTATTATTTATTAAAATTTCTAAACTTATTCATTGGATTTTGTAATCTCGAATCATTGTTTTTCGATACCATTGAAAAATTTGGCTGTTACAGCCTTCTACCCTATGTCCCTTTTAATCCTCTTCTATGGTGTTTATATAGACTTTGGAATGCCTCTAAACCCTCAAAATCAGCCTTTTCCGAGTAGAATTAGACTTGGGCTCGACAAGGACACGACAGTGTGCCATGCCTGTGTGAAGGTGCTCAGGCCGTGCGCAATTCTGACTTGATTTAATGTCAACACGGCCATGACACACGGGCATGTGGATTACCCGTGTGGAAGTGCCTAGGCCGTATGAAACACTGAATTAGGCCCATTTTGCCCTTTTTGGCTCGTTTCTTGCTCTTTTTGCTATCCTAAGCTCTCCTGAGTATAAAACATTAAATTAACGAATTAGGAGCATCAAATTCAGTAAAACCAACGATAAATTATCCATAAATATGCCAAGCATGGGATCAAAATATGTATATAATATGGTTTATCACTGACATTTTAACAAAACCTCTTAAGAAATGAGGTTTGAAAAGCTACATTATGATATTAGAGTTCAAAGCATGAAGGTCAAGGAGGAGTGTTGAAAAATGACCATCCACGCTGCGAACCACGAGCTCACCAAATATACAAGCTCTAAAAACTGTGAGCTCACAAAAAAAAATTACGAGCTCACGAGCACTTCAAGCTCCCCAGACCTGTAAGCTCACCAAGCTTAAGAGCTCACTTGCAAGCTCTTCACTCTGCAAGTTGCCAACTTGCACTGGAACTGTGAGAAATTTTGATTAGACATTTTGGCAGGTGATTAGACAAAAACTAGCCAATGAAAAAGAAAGTTATATGAATCTAGTCACTGAATTAAGCCAAGTTGTAATATATTATTATTTTCAGCTTATTTAAGCTTAATTCTTCATGTTAACTTTGTATCACTTTTTAATGAAACAAATTCATCTCAAACTTATTCTTCTCCATTTTTTATCATTTTTGCTTTTGTTTCAATCCTTCCCTTTATCAAATATCCAACAATACTAAACAATCCCTGTGTGCTAAAAAAGGCGCAAGATGAGCTAGATATGCACATTGGTAAGCATAGACTATTAGAAGAATCTGATATTAGAAACATGGTCTACTATTGCGTGTGAATATGATATGTGAATTGTGCAAGTATACGCGTCGAATCAAGTAATGAAGTGATAAGTGAGATTGTCTCCATAGAGATCGAATTAGGTATACAAATGGTCAAGTTATTATAATAAAGTTAGATTAATGTTATAGAAAAATAATGATAAAAATGCAGTGGTAAACAAAAAGAATATTAATGTGAACAAAATGTGTAACTGGTGAATAATTGAAAATGTTATGGCAATACAAGAGTAGGAATGCAATGGCAATTAAGAAAATGATGACGTGACTATTAATAAGTAAATGAACAGATAAACAAATCAGTATGCTATGGCAAAGATTCTATGGTAAAAGATAAGGAATACGCAATGTTGAGTGGGAAGGTTGAGATTACTAAGAATCTACCCTTTCTATCAATAATGCCTTAGCAAAGTCATACTCAATCTAATACTCAGAAGAGTTCTAAAGTGACCTGCTTCTTTCGAGAGCAAAAACCTCAAGTTACCCTGCATGTGTCTATAGTCCTTTAATACAGTACGCTGCACTGTTTCCTTCTATATGAACGTTGCTTTATGTCTAAATTCTACTACAAGTATTTGTCGAGTACTTGTTTATATCATTCAATTTCAGTCCAACTAATCCAACCTTTTCAAAATTTAATTAGTTTATGGGCATGCTGCACAGTCGTTTATGTCTAGGGATTGCAAGCATACAATTTAGAAATAAAAACAATTGAATGAAACAATAAATTAATTCAGATCTATGCTTCAACCATTAAAGAAAATAAATGTTTCATCATGTAATCTCAACCCTATGAGATTTAGCTCATGGGTTGGAAAATAAAATTCAAAACCAAAATATCATTCAACATCATTTTCATCAAATCAATTCACAGAGAAATAGTTAAGAAATAACTAAAGAATGACACGAAGGCAGCTTTCACATGTCCAGTTCACACTCCAGTGGCACAATGTCTTATGGTGGTTAAGAGAGACTGTCTTTATCTTCCCCTTTCCGTCCCTACTCAACCGTTACCCTTTTGGTTTCACCTATGGATCTCCACCCTTAATCGTCCTTTAGGGTTTCCTCCTTTGACTTTTTATAACTTTTTCTCTAACAACCCATGTTTATATTCTCTTTTTTTTTTAAATTCTTTTTTTAGGATAAAAACAAACATCTCAACATTATCTTCTCCTCTTTTTTAGGTAGATTTTTTTTTGTATAAGTGCAGTTTGGTTGAAATTGGTATGCATTGAGTGTTGACTCGGTCTTCCTAGAATTACCACGACATTCGTGTTGGTAAACTATCCAACCTTTTGTCACGACAAACATTCATTCATTTATTTCATCCTCCACATCCTACACCTATCAAGCCACCAAACACAGCTCTTCCACATGCAATTAAAAGTAACAAATAATAACATTTAAGTATCGTCCAAGCTTCTGATGCAATGTTCTAAAAATGCTAAAATAATATCCTAAAATGCAGCTAGTTCACTTAAATACAGTCAATTGACCCAGTCTTGTGGCATGAATTATAACTCTTTTAAGAGTTATCATCTACCTTCAAGCCATTGTCCCAGAACCAGTCATTAGCCTTAGGGCTGCATCAGAAGATTGCACTCTCTCAACAGGCTACCACATTCCATCTGGTACACGACTGATGGTAAATGCTTGGAAAATTCAACGTGATGAGCGTGCATGGCTAGACACCCATGATTTCCAGCCTGAGAGACTTTTGGACCACCAATAAGGATATGGATTTTCAAGGCCAAACTTTTGAACTTATCGCTTTTGGCTCAGAACGAAGATCATGCCCCGGGGTCTCACTAGCCTTCAAGATAGTGCACTTTCTCCTGGCAGCTTCTTGCACAGTTTAGAAGTTGGTAAGCCATCAAAGCTGACAGATGTTGATATGACAGAAAGCACTGGGTTGACAGATCTGAAAGCAACCCCTTTTCAAGTTCTCATCACTCCGCGTCTTGATTCCAAGCTCTACGAGTTACAGGTGCAGAATTAGTATCAATGACATGGAAGAAAATTTGACACTGTGGTGCAGGAGCGGGTGAAAATTGGGGGCAAGAACTAACAATTACAAGGCTTGTGTATGGCTTTCCTAGTGCCTATGATGCAAACTGAGTACTGAGTAGCATTCAATCTCACAATCAGAAGCTAAATAAAAGATAAAAATGCTGCTACGTTCTTTATATTTTAGACCACTTCCAATAAATTATATGGCGGACTAGAAACATACGTTTCTCTCTCGAATATCAACCAAAAGTTTTAGCAACAAAACCTCGAAAAGCTTGATAAAGTTAGACCAATAGTTGAAAAATCAAAAGAAGAAAAAAAAAACCTTTAAGAAGGTCTTATATTCATAGGATAATCGGGATATTGAATAGAAATCTAATGCAGTTGAGCTATCATCGTCCTTCCTTTATGGTTTGCCATCACCTGTTTTGCTTGAACATGATTTATAACATAACCAGCAAAATTTTGTTCACAACTTCAATCCCAAATTGAGTTTGCTTCTCTGTTTGGATTGGTTCTGCAGATCACAATATAGACTGAGACAAGCTGGTGTTGGTGTTGCTTATCCATTTCAATTTTTACAGACATTTAACCCTTGTCCTCTACGAAGAAGAAAAACACCTTTGAATTCGTCAACAATTTGCTTAACCATTGAAAGAAAAATAACTTGCTTTTAAGAACACACTTTATATTACTAATTGACTATTAGAAATCCAAAATTAACACAAATAATTAAATTTTAAAACAAAAGAAAAATAAACACCCTTCGAGAACATCAAAAGCAGAAATTACTTTATTTCATCTTCTTCCTTTTAGTCTTCTAACTAATACAAACTTTGTTGCAATTCCTTTTTATGTTATTTATTTTCCTTCGGATGAAAATTGGTCTTTGAAGAGAAAGACTCAATTTTGACTGAAGAAAGAAACATGTTTGAGACAGGTGTTAATCTCGCAACAAAGAGGAGATGCATGCCAAACAGATTTCAACTTCCTTTCCACCTCTCAAGCCAGATGGTTCCATTTATAGACAAACCGTGCCTCTTTGCAGAGGAAAAAAGGTAGCCTTATTCATTTAAAAGAAGAAAAGAAAAAAAGCTTGGTTGAAACTAAAACTAAGCAGATAGCACCGCTTGCTTGTTTAATCTCAGTTGAATGTTCCATAAAAGTCCCACGTGTCTGCATAAGACATTTTTTATATATAAAGGTATAGATTATCTTACTTTTTATTGGGTTGTTTTAGATCATAAGCAAGCAAGTCAGTTCAACGACAGCCCTGGGAAGACTCAGGAAACACAGCTTCTCAGAAAGAAGCTTTAGATTTGTAACATCAAGTTCTATTCTACAACACCCACCTCTGCCAAAGCTCATCTGAATCTTCTAATGGATCCTCTCCTACAGTGCTTCTTTAGCATATGCTGCACCCTTTTTGCCCTTTTCAGTTGCATATACTTTTATCAGTCTTCAAAGAAACCAAGCAGAAGCTGCAGTGCTCCACAAGCCGGTGGTGCTTTACCTATCATTGGTCACATGCACCTCTTTGGTGGTCAGCGGCTCACACACAAAACCTTAGGTGGCATGGCTGACAAATACAGACCTGTCTTCTCCTTAAGGCTAGGATCACACGAAGTGTTGGTTTTAAACAGTTGGGAAATGGCCAAAGAATGTTTCACTGTCCATGATAAAGTTTTCTCCACTAGACCAATCATTACTGCTTCAAAGATTCTAGGCTATGATTTTGCTATGTTCGGGTTTGCTCCTTATGGACCTTATTGGCGTGAGATTCGCAAAATAACTATGATTGAGCTTCTATCTAACCACCGGATTGATATGCTCAAACATATGCGAGTTTCAGAGGTAAAGAGTGCAATAAGAGAATTGTACAAGTCATGGCTTAGCAAAGGTAATGGAGGAAGTGGAGTATCCATTGAATACCTGTAGGTAAGTCTTCATTTTGACCACCCATATGTGATAGCCCTTTCCATTGAAGACTGGTGGTGCAGCTGGTGAGAAGCCTGATAAAGCCGTCGATTTTGAAACTAAACTATAACAGGTCCACTGAGATTACGGCTCTAGATACCAATTGTTGGGGTTTGAAACAAAGAACAAGCAAGTTTAGCTAAGACTTGAGCAACAAGGCTCAAGACTTGCGGAAGAAACAACAGAATTCAAGAACAGAATTCTTCAAAACAGAAGCAAAGAAAACAGAGAGTATTTTGAATGAATATGCTGATGATTTCATTTTGAATTGAATAATGGCATAATGCCAATACATAAACCAAGCATTCAGCTTGTCAAAATCAGTATATGGTCACCTAAACACTACCTACTACCACTAATACTTTGAAACTTGGTAATCTTGGAAAACCAAGATTGTACACATGAACAAAGCTGAGTTAACAGCTCCATCACTATCAAATTACATCAAACATCAACCTAACATAGTTCAAAATGAATTAAATTACATTACATCAAACAAAGATTACAAAATGAACAAAAAATGAACAGCTGCACTTGCTTCAGCAGCTTCTACATGGCTCGACCTTTATGGCCTGCTTCTAGACTGCTCCTAGTGCTACATGCTGACCAAACTTCAACAGCATTGTAGGAGGGTGGCTGGAGGAGCATAAACAAAAGAGGCTCATGTGTAGAGGGGTGATAAAAGAGCAGGATTTCATGGATGTGATGCTCAACATCCTGGAAGACGCCAACATTACTGGTTACGACGCCGACAAAACCAACAAGGCTACTTGCTTGGTAAGAACTCTCAACAACCTACCAAATTAATCTTGTTCATTACACAAATGTCAAAGCTGTCCCTTTTATAATTCCTAATCACATTCATCTATCTGTGAAAATGGGATCTTAAGAAAATCCAATTCCATTAACTATATCTTGTTCTGGCAGAATTTAGTCTTAGCAGGGAGTGACACAACCATGGTCACTCTCACTTGGGCCTTGTCTTTGCTATTAAATAATCCGCACGTGCTAAAAAGGGCCAAGGATGAGCTAGACATGCACGTCGGCAAGCAAAGACTGTTAGAAGAATCTGATATTAGAAACATGGTCTACCTTCAAGCCATTGTCAAGGAAACATTGCGCTTATACCTACCAGAGCCAGTCATTAGCCTTCGGGATGCATCGGAAAATTGCACTCTCTCAACAGGCTACCGTGTTCCATCTGGTACAGGACTGATGGTAAATGCTTGGAAGATTCAACGTAACGAGCGTGTATGGCCAGAACCCCATGATTTTTAGCCCGAGAGATTTTTGACCACCAATAAGGATATGGATTTTGAAGGCCAAACTTTTGAACTCATCCCATTTGGCTCAGGACGAAGATCGTGCCCTGGGGTGTCACTAGCCCTCAAGATGCTGCACTTTATCTTGGGCAGCTTCTTGCACAGTTTCAAAGTTGCAAAATTATCAGAGCTGGAAGACGTAGATATGATGGAAAGCCCTGGGTTAACAAATCCAAAAGCAACACCTCTTGAGGTTCTCATCACTCCACGTCTTGATTCGAAGCTCTTTGAGATATAGGCAAAGAATTCAAATATTTAGCTGGAAGAAAAAGTATACACTGTGTGACTACTATGGTGAAATAGATGTGTGTTTCAAGGGTCCCGTTTACCAAACAAGACGTCGAGAGTTTCACTTAACCATTCCTCTCCTGCAGCCAAAGTGATAGCGGCTGCAGCAGCCACCGGTAATTTGTGGAAGAGGGTAAGCTTTCTATGTGAATAGGACGTATCAAGACCTTTTGCATCTTTCAATTTTAAAGGAAATATCTAAAAACAATAATATTATGTTGGGTCCTGAGGACCAGGATGGTCGAAGATCAAAAATCAAAACCTAAATGTGTCGTCCTTTGTTAGTTTTGTTATTAAAATGGTTGATTTGGTTGCTAAATAAGAAGTTACAATAATAACTCTTTTTGCTTTTATTATTTATAATTTTGTATCAATTTAGTCTTTTAACTCTTTAAAACTACATAAACAAAATGTTTCAAAACTTGAAATTATTTTGTAATTTCAATAAAAATTGTGAAAATTTAACGACTCTTTAAAATTTTAAAAAATAAAAATATTTTTAAAATATTTAAATATTTAAATATTTAAAAAATTTTAAAAATTTAAAAAATTATATTATTTACTTATATCTAGGGTCAGTTCGAGTCAGGCCATTGTCCTAGTCCAGAAAACCTTTCAAGCTCGTGGCTCAAAAATCTCGTTTAGAAATAAAAAATATTAAAATATATTTTTATATTAATATTTTGTATTTTATAATTAATTTTAATTTTTTAATAATATTTTTTATTATCTAAATTGAATTTCAACCACCTTGTCCAAATCGGGCCAATTTAGAGTCTATCATTATTTATATTTCATTTTATGCTAATATTTTATAAACTATATAATTAAATTTACATAAAAATATATTTTATATATAATTAATCTGATTGAAAAAAAATTATTCAAAATTCAGTTAATATGGATCGAATAAATAGTTCAAAATTTTGAGAGAATTTATTACCATTCATGGAGTAATTTAATAGATATGTTCATGAGATGAGCAATTTGCCCGGACAAGGTTTTTTATGTCCCGGGCTGAGCTAGCTTGAATTCAATTTAATTTAATGACAAATTAAAATTTAACTTAATTATAAAATATATAAAAAATTTATTAATATAAGATTATTTTTATATTTATTAATTTTTAATAGTGAAATGAACTTTTTTTAATGGGTGGGGACGGTCCAAAAACAGGCCAAGGCTTGAAATCTTTTGGACCAAGCCACGGTATAGGTTTAAGTAAATAATATTTATCTTTTGAATCTTTGGAAATTTGTATATTTTTCATATATTTTATTTTTTTTCACAATTTTTTTGTTTTTATATTTTATCGAAAATACAAATAACATTTAACTCTTAAAACATTTTTTAAATTGTTTATGTACTTTCAAATAGTAAGGATCAAATTGACGCAAAATTGTAGACAATGAAGACTAAAAGAGTTAATTTACCTTTTTATTACAGTCAAATCAACCATATATTACATAATAATTGATATCATATATAAACTTAATAATAAATCTAATTAAAACTACATTTAAATTACTTATATTTATACTAATATTAAGGTTTTTTTTTTAGTTAGTGTCACTCATCAATTAGGTCGTAACTTAGTTATGGAATTACCAAAAAAGCACTTTAATGATCAACATTACAAAGCAAACAACAAGCTTTTTTCAAACTATTTTTGTCACATGGCACGCGAAGATTGTGCCACGTGGTGATAATTGATATTTCATAAATATATATATATATATATATATATATATATTAAAAATTAATAAAAATTATAAAAAAATTATAAAAATTATAGAAAATAGTAAAAATATATTACAATTATAAAAATATTTTAAAATATAAAATATTAAAATGAAAAAATTTATTAAAATATAGAATATTATAAAATCATTATAAAAGAAGAAAGTTATATGAATTTTTAAATAATTAAAAATTTTAAATTTTAAATTATAAAAATATAAATTATGAAAAATTATAAAAATATTAGAAATTATGATTTTAAAATATGGAAAATTATTAAAAATATTTAAAATTTAATAAAAAATTAAAATATATATTATAATATATTATAAGAAGGGTAAAAAATATTTTTTAAAAAATCTTTTTTTTTATATCCACACTAACCATCATTAACATTACAACACTTAATAAAAATTACAAAATATTTACTTGATCCTTAAAGTTATCTGTTGTGTTCATCCATCACAAACCACTTCAGAGCTTGCACCCTCTTTGTTCAACTTCGTTAACAATGGAGTGTTTTGAGATGTAAACTAAGGTGGGAAAATGGGTTGAGAAAGCAAGTGATAATCGAGGTTGCATGTATATAAAATTGTAAACATTTTTATATTTTTTAATTTTATATTATTTTTTGAATAATTTGTAATATATTTTTCATAATTTTCTATATTTTTTATAGTTTTCACTTTTCTATATTTTTTAATGTTTTTCTATATTTTAAATATTTTACATATTTTTTACAATTTTTTTACAATTTATATAATTTATAAAAATTTTAAAATTTTTATTATGTTAAAAAATTTTAATTTTTTTATAATTTTTTAAAATTTATATATTTTTTTCATTTATAATAATTTTTATAATATTCTATGTTTTATAATTCTTTTTGCACTTTAATATTTTTATATTTTTTATGATTTTCTATATTTTTATGATTTTTTATATTTTTATTGATTTTAATGATTTTATATATAATACCTATTTTTGCCACGTGGCACAATCCTAGCATGCTATATGGCAAAAATGGCCTAAAAAAAGGGTTGATGTGTGGTTTCTAACGTTGATGGTTAACTTTAACGGTTAGAAGGCTTAATTAGTTGTAATTCTAACATTCAAAAGCTCAATTGAGTGCAAAAAATTTAGGGCCTTAATTGATTTTATTTTTTTTTGAAAAAGTTTAGGGGCTTTTAAGACTCTCTAGCCAAAAATTTGTGCTTTTGAAAAGGGTAAGTCAATTTACAAAAAAATGGGCTTACTTTTCATTGACTTGTAAGTCATTTTCGATTGACCAAATTATTTTTCATAAAACAAACTCAAGAAAATATAGACAACACTTTTCATAAATCATTTTCTATGAAACAATCACAATCTAAATTTACATTCTCTATTTAGATTAATTCTGAACAATGGTTGTAACACCTTAAAATATATAGGGTTAGATGAAATAAGTAACCAAGTAATGACCTAGACTAAATGGTTAAGTAGTTAGTACACTCCCTAATGATACTAGGTTTTATCCATACCTCTCTCATTTCTTTTCTTTTCATTTTCAGCAACATAGGATGAAAACCACATTAGAATATGTATTATTTAGAGTAAAAACTTAACAAAAATGGGCAGCAACCCAAATGGTTAATCATCACTTCTTTCCACTTGTAATTCCAAGTTCAAGCTATGCTAATCTCCCCCATTTCCCGCTCATAATTTGAAAACTCTAAAGTATTTAAGCCTTTTACTAATTGTATTTGTATTCATGTTTCTTTTCCAAACCAAAACAAAATTTTATTTATTTTCTCTTTATTTCTTATTTCCTTTTTCTTTTTCATCCTCTTATTTTCAAATATTTTCTCTCAATTGCTGTGGATTATCATATTGTTTCCTGAATCAAATCAACTTCACTACATCTAGCAAATCATCGTCAATTTCATCCTTAACTTTGCCAAGAATCGTTAAGTGCCTTCGTTTTGCTAATCGAATTTCATATCTTGTAATATCATTGTCTCGACACCAATTTTTCATTCGGTTATTCATTTCTTATGATTTCTTGCTGAAACTCATGGAAAATCTTGAAGGACCCATTACAAGTGCATCAGACCAGATTTAAACGTGAGGGACATCGTTTCAGATCCCAATGAAAGGTGTGTGCTTCATTACAAGCGAATCGGGGTAAATTGTGCCTCATGATAGGGCCACACGACCAGCCACATGAGCATATGGACCACACGGCCCTTCACATGGCCATGCCCCCTAGAACCTTAGGATATTTTGATAGGACCCCTCGACACAGCCTACCACATGGTAGTGTCTCCTCTATATCTTGATTTTACAATTTCTATACGGCTTTAGTCTATCACACGACCTAGCCACACAACCGTGTAACCCCACACAGTCTAGGGCATTTAACACGGTTTGGTCACACGGTCGTGTGTCCCTTGCTTTCAGAATTTTATAGTTTTTGCCCAAAATTTTATGTTTTGTTCAGTTTAGTCCCTGAATATTTCTCGAACTATTTTAGTATTTAATTTTAATTGATTAAGTCCCTGATAATATGAAAAATGTTAGAATCCATACATTGATTAACCAAATTATTATCATATACATGCATGAACTGTGATTAATGTACATATAAATGCCTTTTATATCTATATTTATGATTATATGTATAGCATGCCTTAATTTTTACAGTTATACCAAATCCATGATAAGCATGTTTTTCTACTGTAGAGATTAATTGAGAGCATATTTATTGCTACCCCATTAATCCACTATAAACATATTATTCGTTTCTGTCTTTATTTGCGATAAACATTCCATATTGTATTGTATGGGGAAGGATGCCTTGAAAAGGAGGAAATTCTAGTAGATTAATAATCTGCAACTCTAGTGGTTTACCCACAGACTATGTGGCAACTTTTATCTGCAAATAATTTTGTATTCACAATCATCTATTAGTGTATTAACCTGCAACAATGGTGGTTCACCAACCCATCTAGCAGCTCTTATCTGCAAATATGTTGTGCATTCACAATCATCTGGCAGCGTATTGACCTGCAACTTATGTGGTTTATCCACAACCTGGTGTGTAGGGATAGATAAATTCTGGGGAACTCTTACAATAGTGTGTAGCGGTGGCGTAGGATCATTTTTGTTAAATCTGACAAATGTGTTGCTTTCACAAAATATGTGCTGATGATTCTGAGATTTCTAAGATGGTATATATGTGTGTGCATGTATGATGTTGATTTGTTAATATGATATTCTAAATCTTCTATTGCGAAATATTATATGTGATGTGATTTTATATGCTAACCGGTTGCACTAATTATGTAACAAGCCAAACCCGACCTGTTAATTGGATCTAAGTATGATGTGTCACAATTTAAATCAGACAATTTTAAACAAACCATACAATGGAAACTTTATAAAATTTTTACGAAGTTATAAGTATACAACCTATGATAGCTATTATTTTTCAAAGGTTTAAATACACATCATTGTCAGTACAAAATAATGTTCAAGCCATTTGGCGTATAAGTTTGAATAAATAAACTTCATTAAATGAGATATAATAATTCAAATCTAAGCATTAAAATTAGATAAGGTTCTCATAAAAACAATGTCTCGTCAAAATAGTGATTTGTTATATAGATCATTTTCAAAATTACATTTACACGCCACCTCCAAGAAGTCATACATGATACGGGACAAACATACAACTCACAATAGCAATAGTTCTCTAGCGTAGTCCCTTCAACAGAAAGTTTTCCTTCAGTCATCAAGCTTGAGAAGGAAAAGATAACAAAGTAAGTTCATATGAATTTAATCTGTTCCCAAAAGTAAAGAGAAATGATACACACCAATTCATACGATAATACCAAACCTTTCAGAAAGAGTTTCACATAATGATCATATTATGCCCAAAGGCTCTCACAGAACACAAACAAATTTAATACACCAATTTACATAACACATAGGTGGATATTGTATGCCAACTTAATATTACATAAACAACCAATCTTCATCCCAGCCACGTACCTAAAATTTAGAGTCAGAGTAAATCATACAGTCTTATTCACATACATACTCCCCCTAAACTCCTTATATTGATTTCTTTCAGAATAGCATGTTTTATCGTGATTTGTCAGTCCGATTTGCAGTATATTTGTCCTACCGAAGACTTTAAAAACGTATCTCCCCTTCTCTATCACCACAGATCATATCTCACATATCACAAACTGTTGGTATTGGTTTGCACATGAAAAATGATGTTATTTCATAACACAGACAAACTAAACTAAGACTGATTACACTAGACGACCATTACCCACACAACACCATTCACACATTATTGAGGAAGATTATTTACCTTACATAATTTATATAAAAATGGAATTTACAACACATGGAAGTAAAAAAGAACTCACTCGAAACTCTAGTACAAATCTACACAGTAGGTCCTTTACCTTTACCGTTAGAACCCTCGTTAGCTTATTAAGTTAAAAGAAAGATAATTATACATATCAGATCATCAATCTATCAAAACTTATCATGCATACAAGAATCAATAACATACAATCCATAATCAGGAAGTTTTCTTCCTCATAAACAATTCTAACATCTATGCATACAGTACAATAAACACAAAAATGACTTCAATAATAGCCTAAAGGTTCATCAGTGATTACCAATAAGATTGTACTAACGTAGGTGATAATTAAACACTGCGAACTTTAGTTTCGATGAAGTTATTCTAAACTTAGGTTTTTCATAGATTTTTAAAGAAATTCAAGAGAAAAGAAGAAGACGACATAAAGGTGATTCAGAAATACCACCGCTATCCTTGTATACTTAAGCAACAGAGACAATGATTAGTGAAAAATTAGATAATTCCACTAACACTCTTGATTCCCTTGATTAAGTGCACTTAACAAGTTTTTGGTCTTATCATCTACAATAGTCTAGTTCAATTCTAACTAAATCTCAACTAAATCTTAACATGACTAATCAAATCATCATTCACTAAAATAACAAACAAATCTAAATGACTACGATCTTAATGAGTTCACCCAAATAATCTGGGGTAGCCAGATACCTAACAGAAAAGTCCATCAACCCTAGAGCTCGCCAAAACTAGGAGTTCGCCAAATGGTGAATCACTCAAAATACTCTACTTAGCTAGGAAAAATATTTTACTTACTCAAATCTATCTTTAATTTACCATATATTCCCCAAATAGTAACCAAATAAGGAGACTCTGCCGAATGGGCTGGTACAAATTATCTTGTGATGGAACTCACATTGAGCTTCATAACTCACTTCCTTTAATTTTCATCATTACAAATAACCCACCAGGGTAGGACATGGACACGGCATCCAAAGGGTCTCGACTTGGTTTTTTTAATATTTTGGATTTACTATTTGATATTTTTATTTTTATTCAGAGATTTTATTATTTTATTTTAAACTGTGGCATGAGACTTCAGGTTTGATACTTTAGCTTATTTACAACTTGCATGACATTTAATTCAATTTTAGGTTATTTAATTATAATTATTAAATATTTATACATTAACCCACGAGTTTTGATAAAATCATAAACGTATATCACTTTTTCGCTACTAAATTATAATTAGAATTTGAGTATTAAATAAATCAATAATAAACGAGGCTTTCAAGAGTAAACTTTGTACCTAGGATAATAAATTTAAATTGTTTTTCTTTCAATTTAGGTAAGTTTAGTAAATTTAAATTGTGTTTCTTTCAATTTAGGTAAGTTTTTTTGAAAATAGGCTAAGTTCTACTTCTAAAATAAATAAATATTTTTTAAAATGATCGTTTTCAAAACTTCCGACAACTTGCTAAGCCATTTCAATGGATAATGTAATCTTTCAAATTTAGGTCTAACGTCGAGGTCGAGTTGGGGAGGTTACATTTGGTGGTATTAGAGCTTAGGTTTTCTAAACTCGGACTGAGGAAATTTCAGTGAATCTATATGCATGCATTAAAAAGGGGTATCTTGGAAAAACCATGCCACAAGTTTTTAGAAAATTGGTTTTTTGTAGGAAATTAAATCCGAGACTTCGATGTCATTCCTACTTCAGTTACTATTAAAAATTTAGATAAATTGTAAACTTTAGATTATGAACATCGGATGAATAATGCTTGAACTTTTGCATTAAATTGTAGATATACTTTATTTTTTAAACTTCTACAAGTAGAACGAATACCCAAGGTAGACGTGGTAGGGGTAGGCCGTGTAGGGCTACACCTGTAGAGTTGCTCACTATTCAGGGTGAGAACCCAATTTTTTAGGAGTAGTACGTTGAGAACTCTACTACCAATGGTGGCGAAGGTTACGAGAATGGCGATGACCCCGTGACACAGGAAATGCTGAGGGTGTTGCAAATGGTTGCAAATGGTTGCTAGAGCATAAACTAGATTAGGGAGTCGTGGATCTATTGCAGAGAGGCTCTAATCAAATAAGGTTGAGACATTTAAAGGTGTTTCTAGAACAACTCCCACTGTGGCTGTAACAGCCCGTTTTTAGTGAAATCGGAACAGTGGTTTCCGGACCATAAATTCGAGTTTGTAAGAAAAAAATATTTTTACATTATTTTATGGTCTATCGTATGATAGGAATATCGTATAAAAATTTTGTTAAGAAAATTTTATCGATTACATGTTTAATTGATAAAAGGACCAAATTGCATAAAATGAAAAAGTTGAGTCCTAGTAGCTATAAATAATAAAATAAAGAAAAGTATCATCATTTATATCATCTTTCTCAAATAAAACATGAAAACCCTAGCCATGGAGAATTGAAGAAGGGCAAACTTATTTGGCCTAATTAGGTGAGCATTCAAGTCTCGTTTTTAATGATTTTTATATTTCTGAGATCGTAATAGCTTAATTTAGCTATCTCGAGGATTAATTTGCAAAGTTATCAAAGTAATAGGGTTTTTCTATGGATGAATATGCAAGAATTATGAAATTTATGGTAGAAAATGAAAGGCTGTTGATAGATAAACAATTTTTGTAAAGTAAACTTTTATAAAATTGTGATTTAGGGACTAAATTGAAAAGTTGTAAAATTCATGGAAATTTTTGAATTTTATGAAATACATGAGCTACTATTGTGATATGTAAAAATCGTCTAGGCTTTGAATAAATATTAAATTTCATAAATTTAATTTTTCAAGCCTAAGGACAAAATCGTCATTAATTAAAAGTATATAGGCAAAATGATAATTTTTCCTAAGATGTGAATTGAATTGAATTGAATATGAATTGTATTAAATTGAGTTAAATTTACTCGTATAGATCTGGATAGACCAAATACGGAGCTAGATCAAGGTAAAGAAAAAGTAACGGATTAGTAGCATACAAGTTCACAAACATTATCAAGGTAAGTTCGTGTAATTAAATTGTATAAATTTATATGTTTGAATTGAATGTTGTATATATATGAATTGTGTAATTGCTATATGTATGAAATTGACTATATATCCAACAAAGCCTGATAAATGTTAAGTCCCGTTTGAATAAATAAAAATTCGATAGGTATAGAATTTTCTGAATTGGTTATGGTCCTGTATTTGTTGCGGACACACCATAGCTCTAAAGAGCGTCCCGTTATTAACACTCTCAAACTTCTCGTTATATGGTTCTTGCGAGCTTCCCGATAATAGCTATTCGGAGTATCCCAATTGGTTATGATTCTACATGTGTTGTAGGCACACCACAGCTCTTATGAATGTCCCAATATATGGCTCTTCGTGAGCTTCCCAATTAAAGGTTCTTTCTGAGCTTCCTGATTAATGGCTCTCCGGAGCTTACCCAATATGGCTCACTTGAACTTTCTGATATGGCTATCTAGAGTTTCTCAATTAATGGCTCTTCGGAGCTACCTCTTATTGGCTCGCATGAGCTTCCTGATTATGGCTCTTATGAGTTTCCTGTTATACAGCCTGAATAAGCTTCCCGTTACATGGCTCACATGAGCTTCTCGTTATATGGCTCGAGAGAGAGCTTTTTGTTTATGTGCTTGTATGAGCACTCCTGAATATGAATTGACGGATTTCATTTTCATACACTTTGTGTGTACTACCTGTGTATCCGTCGATACTTAAAATGATTTAACGGGCAAATTTTTGACATGAGATATTACGAAATTGAGACGAAATGTTATGAGTATATACTTGAAATTCAAAGATATGATGTGTTCATGCTTCATGGATATTTGGTGTGAAAAGTATATGTATATGGAAATTGAATATTGATGAGCTCATAAATGTTTTTTAATATTCATGTGAATTTCATGACTAACATGCTTGATGAGGATATGTGTTAGGGCTTTTGGCCAAAATTGCTTGAGTATGCTTTGTATGCTTGCTATAAATATAAATGAATGGTAAGTTAATTTCTCGTTATACGAACTTACTAAGCATAAAATGCTTACTCTGTTCTACTTTCTTCTGTTCTATAGTAATTTGAAAGCTCGTTGGGTTGGAAGCTTGGCGGAGATATCATCACACTATTCATCGGCTCATCTCAGTATATTTTTAGTAAATCAACTTTGGTTATAATGACATGTACAGGTTAACTTGTCCAATGTTGGCATATAAATGTTTTGCTTGTAACTAGCCACTGGAATGGCTTGTGATGGACATGTTTTGATGTGAATATAAAATGTTATATCATGTTTGATATGTGTTTGAAATGGTTGATTGATAGAATCATATTGGTATATTAATAATTAAATTGAGTTATCATATTTGGTAAAATATGCATATATGTGAATTTGGTAAGTTAGGTAAGTTTGTATACTTGGTTATAAGAGGTAATATATCATGTATAAGACTTGATTTTGAATGGATTTGAATGTCTTATATTGCCTTGAGAACGTGTTTAAGTGTTTATATAGGTGGAAGACAAATTTAGGTGAGAAATATGGCTTAGAAATGGCCTTATTTCGTCTACACGAGCATATGTCTCAGTCGTGTGTGACAAAAGGCCTAACAAATGGACGTGTGATCTGGCCATGTGTCCCCTGCATCATTAAAATTCAAAATATAATACTCAATATTTTCACACGGTCTGGCACACGAGCGCAACGTGGCACACGAGCGTGTGGCTTGGCCGTGTGACCCCTGCACCTACATACAGCCTAGTACACGGGCGTGTAATTTGGCCGTATGTCCCAAGTTAGATAGTTACACGGGTGTAGACAAGAGCTTAGACACAGCCGTGTGCCCTATTTCAAATGCACACACTGCTTGAGGCACGAGCGTGTGTCCCCTACACCTTGAAAGTTTTTTGAGATTTTGCAAACAATTCTTTGAGTATCCACTTTAGTCCTGACTTGTTTCTAATGTGTAGACCTTGAGGGTTCATATAAGGGACTTATTGATTGATTTTTGTTATGAATATTGTATGAGGTGAAATATCTATTTAATTGATCTGTAAATTTTGGTAATACTTCGTAACCCTATTCCGGCGACATATACGGGTTAGGGGTGTTACAGTGGCTGAATATTGGATGGAGTTAACGGAGAGAATTATGAAGGATTTGGACTGTACTCTGGAGCATACATTGAAGGGCACTATGTCCTTGCTTAAAGAGAAGGCCTATCGTTGGTGACAATCTATGGCAAAGGGTATGCAACGGGAACACATAAATTAGGAATACTTCCAAGAGGCTTCCAGAACAAGTACGTGGGCACTAAGCATGTGGAAGCCTACAAGCTCAAGTTTATTGTGTTAAAACAATGAGATAAGACGGTGGCAGAATATGAGACTGAGTTTCTCAGACTCAGTCACTATGCCTAAAGTATGGTCACCATAGAACAAAACAAATGTGTAAAATTTGAAAACGAGTTGCTATTCGACCTTAAGATATAGGTTGCTCCATACCAGGAACAGGTATTTGAGACCTTAGTGGAGAGATCCAAAATCATTGAGAAAATCAAGCAGGTGAATCTAGAACAATGAGAAAAAAGTAAGGTATCAATCAAGAGAGATTTTGGTTCCATTACCTCAATTGCTCATCTTATAAAACAAGCAAGAGAGGGTAAACCGTAACAAGGGGTTCTATGGCTAAATCTGGGGATAAGACGTCCAACTGTGCGCACTATGGAAAACGCCATTTGGGCAAATGTTGGAAGAAATTAGGTGCTTATTTCTGTTGTGGGTCGACTAAGCATAGGATTAAGGATTGTCCTCAATGAACCAAACAGACACAAGCTCTGGCCCAAAATTAGGCCTAAAGTTGAAGAGCGGGCCAGTTATTTCCAAAGGACCGAAACCAAGATAGGGCTGCAAATGCTATTGCAACAGGTACAAATGAACCGATGCTAGACAACCCACCCTTTTTTATGTTGTTAAGGGTCGTGATGAGAGGGATGCATCTGATGTCATTACAAATATTTTTCCATTCATTTTGTCCCATATTTTGCCCTAATAGACATAGGATCCACCCAATCGTATGTTGTATGTAAAATGTCTAAAAACTTGGGTGTTGGGATAGAGGAAACCACTATTGATGTACCTATAATAAGCCCTTTAGGATAATCAGTTATTTTGAACAAAATCTATAGGAGATGTCCATTGGAGGTTCAAGGGGTAGTGTTTCCCGCAAATCTAGGTATGGATTAGTTAGTGGAATAACAAGTTAACCTAGATTGTGCCTTTAAGAGGGTAACCTTGAAAACAATTGAGGGTAGAGAAATTGTAATGGTTGGAGAGTGATAGGATTATTTATCCAATGCAATATCTGCTATGGTTGTTGAGAAGTTAGTCTGAAAAGGGTGCGAAACTTATCTAACCTATGTGATGGATGGGAATGCCAATAGCTCTACCATAGATAGCATCCGAATCATTAGGGAATTTCCAAATGTGTTTACTAATGAGTAACCAAGGTTACCTCCAGATCGTGAAGTGGAATTTGGAATCGATTGTTACCAGGAACTGCTCTGGTGTCTATTACTCTTTATTGCATGGCACCTACCGAGTTACAAGAATTGAAAATCTAACTTTAAAAGCAATTCGATTGCAAGTTTATTAGAACCAGTGTTTCTCCATTTGGAGCTTCGGTCTTGTTTATGAAAAAGAAATATGGTTCCCTAAGGCTCTACATAGACTACCAGCAGTTGAATAAGCTAATTGTCAAAAATAAATATCCTCTGCCTAGAATTGATGACTTGTTTGACCAATTCTGAGGTGCAACAGTGTTTTCAAAAATAGATCCAAGGTCGAGATATAAAGTGAAGGAGGTGGCTAAGTAGAAAACAGATAACAAATGACTTCAAAGCCAATGTTGTAACAGACATTCTAAATAGAAAATATATAACAGATTCAAGAGCAATGTTTGCCAGATTAAGTTTCGTGGATGAAAAGGCTTGCTACTCAAGCTACAAGTGAAACTCACCTTAACCAATGAGATAAAGGCTAAACAACCCTTAGATGTGTCCTTGTTGCCATGTATTAAGAAGGTGGAAGATGGCAAAACTAAGGAATATGATTTTGATGACGATGGAATTTTGTACTTTTGAAGAAGGTATTATGTGTCAAATGATAAAGAATTAAGACAAACCATACTCTGAGAAGCGCATACTAGCCCTTATGCCATGCATGCTAGAGGAAACAGGATGTATCAGGATGTAAAAACATTGAGTATAGTGTCAGAGATCAAATCTTCCTGAAAGTGTCCCCATGGCAAAAAGTGTTAAGGTTCGGAAGAAAAGGCAAGTTAAGTCTTAGGTTCATAGGACTTTATAAAATCCTTAAGGGGGTCAGCCTAATTGCATATCAATTAGAATTACCTCTAAAAATGGATTGTATACATGATTTTTTCCATGTCTCCATGTTGAAACGATATCGATCTGACCTTTCCCATATCGTACTAATTGAAAAGATTGAAGTGGGACCGGAATTGTCCTTTTAGGAGGAACCTATACAAATTTTAGACTGTGATGTAAAGGTTCTAAGAAGGAAATGAATTCCTCTTGTCAAAGTTCTATGGCGAGACCATGGCACAGAGGAAGCCACATGGGAACCGGAGGACGCGTTTCGTCAACAATATCCTTATCTGTTTGAATAAGGTAAATTTCGAGGACGAAATTTCTTTAAGGAGTGGAGAGTTGTCACACCCCAAAATATAAGGGTTTAATTGAAATAATTAACCAAGTAATGACCTAGGCTAAATGGTTAAGTAACTATTGCACTCCCTAAGAGGTCCTAGGTTCAAGCCACTTCTCTCTCATTTTTTTTTATTCCAGCAAACTAAGATAAAAACCACATTAGAATAAATATTATTTGGAGTAGAAACTTAAAAGAATGGGCAGCAATCCAATGGTTAATATTTCACACCCCTTTGCTTACCCAAGTTCGAGCCACCATTTACCCAATTCCATTTCCTTTTTCTCGACAGTAGGGGTAAATTACTACATGGCCCCTCAAAGTTTGAAAACCCTAGGTATTTAGCCATATTTCTAATTGCATTATAAGTTTTGCTTTCTTGTCCAAATCCAAGCAGAATTTTGGCTTCTTTTCCCCTATTTCTTCTCCATTTTCTTTTCATCTTTTTCTTTGCATAATATTTTTCCCCATTGTTGAATTTTTTTTCTCGAATCGAAATCTATTCCCAATTCAAATTGTTTTTCAACCAGAATCGTAATCGCCATTAGAAACATTCTTTAATCATTGTCAAGAATCAATATGTACATCTCAACCCTGATGTTTGATATCAAATCCTTATAAAATTTCTATCTAAGGACAATCTTGCAATTAATTAAATGTTCTTTAACGGTTCTTGCCAAAATCTTTCAATAATATCGTTGAATATTGATACCCAATGTTAATACATGTGAAATTTGTCGTTGAGTGACCTGATTTAGGTGAATTGAACCGTTCTTAATCGCGAGGAACAACGTTTGAGCTCTTGGTGAAAGGTGTGTGTTCTTTTACAAACAAATCGGGGCAAATCGTGCCCTGAATTAGGGTCACACAGCAAGCCACACAAGCGTGTGGACCACGCGACCCCTCACACGATCATGTGCCATTAAAACCCTAGGTTAGTTCGAATCTCACATGTTCAAGAACTTTCTACACGGCCTGCCACACTGCCTAGTCTCCCTTGTAGCTTAATTTTACAATTTCTACAAGCACAATCTATTACATGACCATGTGCCTCCTATTTATAGTTTTGCTCAAAATTTTGTGAATTGTTTAGTTTAGTCTCTAAATTATTTTTAGTGTTTTATCTCATTCAATTGAGTCTCTGATATTATGAATAATGTTGGAATCCATGATCTGATTGACTAAATTTTTATTGTATATACATGATATGTATTGGTACACATTTACTATCATTGAATCATCGATAAATATTGTATTGTTACTCGTGCCACTGTGTTTCCAATTACATGATCAGCATGACTACTGTTACTGATAAACTAAATACATGTCATACATGTCTACTACTACTGTTAATCTGATGACATGTTAAGCATGTCTACTATTTCTATATTGAACTGTTATTAGCATTTCATATTGCATTACATGGGGTAGGACACTTTGAAAAGTGAAAGTACTGGTAGTTTATCTGCAGACACTGGTGGTTTGTCCACAAACTTACTGGCATCTTTTATCTGCAAACGTTGTGTATTTACAACTACTGGTAGCGTATTAACCTGCAAAAACTGGTGGTTTATCCATAATTTTTATTGGCAGCTTTTATCTGTAAACCTATTGTATACTCACTACTAATGGCAATGTATTAACCTGCAACATTGGTAGTTTATCCACAAATCAGAGTTTCTAGGATGTAAGAGTTTTGGAGAACTCTTACTGTGGAGTTTGACAGTGGGGTAGGACCTTTTACTATTAAACTGAAATTGCATTGCATTGCATTACATCAACATGCACAAGCATGCTTGAATTAACTATAAGAAATTCTATTACATTATATGATTATTACTATACTTAAAACTGTTATTATGAATGCTTGGTTTATTATATATCTGCACTGATTTCTCTTGTGATGGAACTCACACTGAGTTTCATAGCTCACTCCCCTTTTATTTCTATCTCTACAGACAACCCACCAGGTTAGGACACGAACACGACATTTGAAAGGTCTCGATTCGATTTTAATTTATTAAAACACTTTAGGTTTATTACTTGATATTTTTATTATTCAAAGACTGTAATGCTTTATTTTTTAAATTGTGGCATGAGACTTAAAATTTAGGGTTTTCTTTTATTATAGCGTGCATGACATTTAATTTGTTTTTTTTTAATGTTGAAAGCATGGGTTTTAAATTAATTATGCATGAAACATATATGTTATTAAAACTGAATAAATATCACTTTTTCGTTGCTAGGTTATAATTGAATTTTGAGTAATAATTAAATAAGAAATTAACTAAGTTTCAAAGACAATCACCATTACGAGAATAATATTAAATTAATCAATTTTTGTTAACTTATAAGTTCTTCTGAAAATAAACTAAGTTTTTGTCTAAAGATAAACAAGTATTTTAAAATAAATATTTTATAAAACTTTGATAGCTTACTAGGCCATTTCGGTAGCTAAGGTAACCTTTCGAATTTGAGTCTAACGTTTAGGCCAGATTTGAAAGGTTACAAAATTAATTGAACTAGCAGTTTAACTGATTTCGAACTACTCTAACCAATTGGTTCTCAAAACGATTGGTCAAAGTAGTTTAAAGCAAATAAATTATTAAAAATTATAAAAACCAGTTCAACTACTAGTTCAATTGATTTGTTAGCCCAGTTCAACTAATTTGTATTGATTCGCAGGTTGACCAAATTTTTACCTTTCATTGAATTGATACCTCAGTTGATTCTTGATCCAATCAGTTTGGTCTAATTTAGATAACATTGAATTTTGGAAAATTTTTATATTTTTGCAATATTTTTTTAAAAAATATTTTATTTTTTATTTTTAAATTTTTTTATTTTTCATATTTTTATTTCTTAAAAATTAGAACTTTTAATTTTTTATGTTTTTTGTTTAAAATAAGGAAAAAATTATATACTTTTAAAAGGTATGGACCAAATTAACAAAAAAATATAACTATTAAGGGTTAAAAAGCTTACAAATTTTAAAAAAACTCGATTAACCCGTAAACCAGTATGGACTGGTTGAATTGGGCCAAAAAATCAATTGAATTAACAATTGTACCTTTTCTAGTATTTTTTATTTTTTAATTTGAACCAGTTGGACTAATCATTATGGGAACCAATTGGTCAAACAAGTTCAAAATCGATTCAACCGAGTTTTTAGCTTAGTTCAAGTAGTCTGTACAGGTTCGTGGGCCAATTAATTTTTTACCTCTCACTAGACTAGTTTAGATAACATTGAATTTTGAATTTCTTTTATATTTTTAAAATAAATTTTTGTTTTTATTTTTTTGAATTTTAAAGGGTTTTTATATTTCATAATTGTTTTAGTTTTAAAAGAACTACAATTTTTAATTTTTTATGTTTTTATTTAAAATATGAAAAAAAAAATTATGTACTTTTAAAAGGTAAGGATCAAATTGATAAAAAATTATAAATGTTGAGGATTAAAAAAATTTATTTTACTTTTGATATTATTTACTTTAGCAATAAAATTAAATGAAGGGACCAAGATTTTTAAATTAAAAGAAGCAGAGTGACTAATCCTCTCAACATTAAAGTATAAAGACTAATTTTAAATTTAAAAAATTTGTTAATTAAACACAAACTTCTGTTGAAATCATTAGTGAAGTTTATTGGATTAGGAATTTGAAAAACAATTAATGTAGTGAAGTAGTAACAGACCTACATATGCATGAGAAACCTTTTTAGTTGTACGAAATCCAAGCGAGCTTTCTCTTTAACATTTTTTGGTTCCTTCTATTTCTCCTCTCCACTTTTTTTTTTTTTTTTTTTTGTTTGCCTTTAAATGGAACCGGAACTGAGACCCCAAAAGTTTTATTTTTGATGAACGATATGAAAGTACAAGGATAATTGAAGAAATTATTTATAGCGTTCTTCGTTGTGATTTATGAGCAAGTGGCATGTTATTTAATAGCAAAGATACTCAAAGTCATATTTGAAGACAAGAAAATTACTAAAATTTGATCTTCACTTCCATCACTAGTTTAAAATGACAAATTAACAGAAAGAAAATCGCCACTATTACGGGCTTGGCTACACGTAAGTTTTTTCTTCATTGTTTAACATATCCTATTACTAAAAGTCATTTACTCTTATCCTTGTAAGGAGAACGACAGCCCTGGGAAGACTCAGGAAACACAGCTTCTCAGAAAGAAGCTTTAGATTTGTAATTACAAAGCCTGTTCTGCAACACTCACCTCTGCCAAAGCTCATCTGAATATTCTAATGGATCCTCTCCTGCAGTGCCTCTTTAGCATATTGTGCACCCTTTTTGCCCTTTTCAGTTGTATATACTTTTATCAGTCTTCAAAGAAACCAAGCAGAAGCTGTAGTGCTCCACAAGCCGGTGGTGCTTTACCTATCATTGGTCACATGCACCTCTTTGGTGGTCAGCAGCTCACACACAAAACCTTAGGTGGCATGGCTAACAAATACGGACCTGTCTTCTCCTTAAGGCTAGGATCACACGAAGTGTTGGTTTTAAATAGTTGGGAAATGGCCAAAGAATGTTTCACTGTCCATGATAAAGTTTTCTCCACTAGACCAAGCATTACTGCTTCAAAGATTCTAGGCTATGATTTTGCTATGTTCGGGTTTGCCCCTTATGGACCTTATTGGCGTGAGATTCGCAAGATAACTACGATTGAGCTTCTATCTAACCACCGGATTGATATGCTCAAATATATACGAGTTTCAGAGGTAAAGAGTGCAATAAGAGAATTGTACAAGTCATGGCTTAGCAAAGGTAATGGAGGAAGTGGAGTATCCGTGGATATGAAGCAGTGGTTTGGGGATCTAACTCATAATATTGCTTTGAGAATGGTTGGGGGGAAAAGATACTTCGGACCAAACGCTGATTGTGAGGAAGCTGAAGCACGAAGATGCGAGAAAGTAATGAGAGATTTTGTTCATCTGTTCGGAGTGTTCGTGTTGTCTGATGCAATACCATTTCTTAGATGGTTGGATTTCCTAGGATATGAGAAAGCCATGAAAAGAACAGCAAAAGAATTGGGCAGTATTGTAGGAGGGTGGCTGGAGGAGCATAAACAAAAGAGGCTCATGTGTGGAGGGGTGATAAAAGAGCAGGATTTCATGGATGTGATGCTCAACATCCTAGGAGACGCCAACATTACTGGTTATGACGCCGACACAATCAACAAGGCTACTTGCTTGGTAAGAACTCTCAACACCCTACCAAATTAATCTTGTTCATTACACATATGTCAAAGCTGTCCTTTTTATAATTCCTAATCACATTCATCTATCTGTGAAAATGGGATCTTAAGAAAAACCAATTCTAATAATTATATTTTGTTCTGGCAGAATTTAGTCTTAGCAGGGAGTGACACAACCATGGTCACTCTCACTTGGGCCTTGTCTTTGCTATTAAATAATCCGCACGTGCTAAAAAGGGCCCAGGATGAGCTAGACATGCACGTCGGCAAGCACAGACTATTGGAAGAATCTGATATTAGAAACATGGTCTACCTTCAAGGCATTGTCAAGGAAACATTGCGCTTATACCCACCAGAACCAGTCATTGGCCTTCGGGCTGCAATAGAAGATTGCACCCTCTCAACAGGTTACCACATTCCATTTGGTACACAACTGATGGTAAATGCCTGGAAGATTCAACGTGACGAGCGTGTATGGCCAGAACCCCATGATTTTCAGCCTGAGAGATTTTTTACTACCAATAAGGATATGGATTTTCAAGGCCAAACTTTTGAACTCATCCCATTTGGCTCAGGACGAAGATCGTGCCCTGGGGTGTCACTAGCCCTCAAGATGCTGCACTTTATCTTGGGCAGCTTCTTGCACAGTTTCAAAGTTGCGACGCTATCAGAGCTCGAAGATGTAGATATGACAGAAAGCCCTGGGTTAACAAATCCGAAAGCAACACCTCTTGAGGTTCTCATCACTCCACGTCTTGATTCCAAGTTTTACGTGTTATAGGCAAAGAATTCATACATAAGCTGGAAGAAAAAGTATACACTGTGTGACTACTATGGTGAAATAGATGCATGTTTCAAGCATCTTGTAGACCTGCACTCTGTTATTATTGTTATGTACTTATGGCTTTCCCACTAGTCTATGATTCAACCTGAGTAGCACTCCATCTAACAATCAAAAAGTCTTAGTATCCACCATGTCCTAATATCTTAGAATTAGAGCACGAAAAAGTTCATAAGCTACACAGAATACTACTGTCATGTGTCATCAACAACAAAATATTGATGATTCAAGAACTAATTTTCTCGAAAATATGGCCTATAAGGTGCTTCAGAAGATCTTGAACAGTATCATCAGAGAAATCCAAATCCTAAACATCTCAACTACTTCCTACATACATATTGTCAGAACTCAGAGCCAAGCAGTGCGAGTCTGTGTCCGCGAGAACTTTTTCAAGGGGACAATCTCATCCAAAACTCGAAATATGATGACATCAAAGACCATGGTATAACCGTTGACTTTGCCTTCATCACTGAGCTCGAAAACACAAGTATCATGAGATTCCAAGTTGTTATCCAAGACAAATTTGGCCCATCCTCTGGTGAATGCTGTTCCCCATATGGAGCTTCTGATTCTTACATCCCATACCTTGTTTTGAGGAGGGACTCTCAACAAAGTTCTTCTAACATCACCAAACAAGTACCTCTGATGCCATCTTTTAGGAATTGTCTGCATAGAAGGGATTTCGATCAGATTGCTGATCCAAGACAAAGTTCAAGATTGAATAATTTAGAAAGATGAACAGCTAGACATAGTTGATTGGTGTAATAAACTTTTAATCTTGATTTTGAACGGCTAGGCATAGAAAATGGGTCAAGATTTTACCACTTGAAAAGACTTGTAAACATGAGAATCCTTCATTACAAGGGTAAACGAGGGTCTTGTTGATGGATACTGTCTGGACAATTTGCGAGGTCTTTGCTTCTCCTCCTCTGTTATCTCTCGCCTTTTCGATATGAAATACAGACTATATGATCCTTGCAAATCTACCGGTACCAAAAATGAAAGCAAATGTGAGTTTTAGCATATAGAAGCAGAACAAACCAAACTGGCATCTACAATATTTTTATTCTAAAGCTATCTACTGGAGGCTCCTTACTTTGTTCTACACAGTCCTCCATTGCACACCCTGGGGCTCCATCCGATTCATCAATCGATACTTCTCCTTCAACAGCAGATTTTATAACTCGAGGCCGCTTTTTCTCTGTTGCCTTAGATTGATGATGGTTATTAGTGTCAATAGCTTTTGAGCTCGGTCTTCCTCTTCTCTTCTTGATCTTTTTTTGCATATGGATTTTCTCCAAATCTATAACGTTTTCATAGTCATCTCCATCCATCGATACTTCCCTCTCGACAGCGGATTTGCCAACTCGAGGCTGCTTGTCCTCCCTTGCCTTCGATTGATGACGATTATCAGCGTCAACAGCTTTTGAACTTGGTCTTCCTCTTCCCTTCTTGATCTTCCTTTTCTGTATATGGGGTTTCACCAAGTCTATAATATCTTCACAGTCTTCTCCATCTTCCTTGTCTAACACGCATCCGTCATTTGAACAGGCATTCGTGTGTTCCCTAACAAAGTATGATCCTTCTCGCTCACACCCACTTGAATCAAATATAACTACATTGAACGCCGAGTTGCCAATATAGCGGAAAACAAGCAGATCAGCCTTTTCCAACCTATGCTCCTCTACAAAAGTTAGCCAACCATTTTGAAAAACCACGTGGTTAAACATTTTCTCGACTTCCACAGTCCACATGAATCCGCTTGGACCTCTAAGGTGGATTGTTCCCAACAATTTCTCTCTGAAATTTTCCGTAAACTTTTTGGGTATCCTCTGCAAAAACATTAAGTAAAAAAAGTTGGCAACCAAAAGACATTAACAGGGAAGCAAGTATCTAATTTATGTTGGAGGGTTCATTATTTGTCATTTACCAGATGATTTCTAAAATCACCAACCAATATTTTGAAAAACTGGTGCCTGTTGGATTCGAATTCTTTCCAATACTTGTTTTTCTCCAACACCCTGCACTTTTGAGTCGTTGCTGCCATTCCTGATATATACATGAAATACAGAGTAATGATGAGATCAAACTTGGGTTTGTAATTTCTATTACCAAAACAAAAGATTGAATTAATGTAACTTAACAGGTGAAAAAAAAAAAGGTCTAGTTAGTGGTCGCTGTACACAAAAAAAACAAGAACAGGTTCTTGAAAAAAGAAAACACGAGATCTTTGTAAGAGGATCTTAAAAAGAGATTAGGAGTTAAAGCCTTATACTAAAAGTTTAGAGCCTTCTTACTTGGAGGAAAATGTTGCATAAACTTAAAAAGGCTAACACAAATTTCAAACTCTCACAATCTTCCTTAATAAAATATAGTAGCAGAACCCTTTGTTAAAAGAAAAAAGTAAATATGATATGAAAGTGTCGAGAAAAGAGAAAATAAAAACTTGGTTTTGCATGAAGCTTGAAGATTTTATCTTTGAGCAGCATTGAAGAAAGCTGAGTTTCACCTTGTTCTAAAGCAAAAGAGAAAAGTTCTCTTGCAATGTTTAAAAGAGAGACCAAAACCCATAAAAGGCAAACTGAAAAAAATTACCAGCATGAAGGAAAAAGGAAAAAAACAGGTCGTTTAGCGGGTTCTTTTCACTTCTTTATTGCAGAATTTATTATTTATTAATATAAATAAGTAAAGGAGTCTTTTGGAGTAGGTTTTTTCAAGGATTAGATTGATATTCACGGTATGGAGTTCTGAAATATAAATTGATTTTGAAATAGCTGAGGATAATATTTAATCTAAAGATGTTTAGTGGTGAATAATATTTTTTTTCAAAAAAATATTATATATTCTGAAATTTTAAATAAATAACGACACATGTAGATGATAAAATCTTTATTTTAAAATGACATTTAATTAATATATATATATATATATAATATGACATAAAATTAAATTATAAATCAAAAAATTCATCTTGTCTCTAAAATGTCAATGAAACAACAATACCTAAATGTGCTCAAATATGAACTTAAGGATACCAATCTGAGCAACGATAACAGAACCCAAAAGATTGGCCACCAAAGCAGCATCACGAACACTCAACCTATGAACCAATCCCCTAACAAATCCACTTAAAAAGTTATCTCCGCCGCCCGTTGGATCAATCTGTTTAGCCCCAAATGGCTCTATTTTTGTTAGGTTTTGAATCGAATTAAACAACTTTGAATCAATTCAAACAACAAAAGAATCAAATCAATCAACAAAACAATCAATTCAAAAATGGCTATAAAAGACAAAGAAAAAAAAATGAGAAACTGAAAAACAAGAGAAGCTGAAAACATTTTTCATGGTCCATTTCAAAAAGAACTATTACCTTTTAAATTACAAACTTTATCAAATACATAACAACTCTCACTAATAATATTGAAACTTACAAAACATTACACGTACACTTAAACATACTAAAATCAGTACCTAAACACAAACTTATCAACTAACTAGCCTATATACATCATCAAAACAAATTACAACTGAACTAGACTAGTTTACTATGCAATTCTATCATACTTGCGTGTAACCATGCTTCAACTGCATGGTTGTGTGTTAAGAAATGGCTTACATACAACTAAGTTTTTTGTTGCATGCATGTTGCAGCAGGACAACATGCTAACCTTGTTTGTATTTTGTTACTTAGTTACATTTGAACTAAGTTAGTAATGTGTTAGTTTTCTTGTTAGGTGTTGATTGACTTGATTAAATCAACTTATCTATGTGTACAAGTAAGTTTTATAAGTTTCAAGATAAATTAGTGGTGTTAGGTATGTTTTAGGTGACTATTTTGTTTTTTAGTCAAGTTGATTGTTTGTTTAAAAGCATGTAAACTTCAGTTACCAAGATGATGAACTTTTTAGCATTTTTTCTTCTTGCTTTGGTTCTTTGATAAGTAGTTTCATTTTAAGTTCAAAACTTGACTCCTTTGTTGTGTGCTGCAAGTCATTGAAGCTTGTTGCTTAAGATTTTACTTTGTTTTCATCTTTGTTTCATAACACCAACAATTGGTATCTAGAGCCAACTTCTTAGAGGGCATTTTCTCTTTTCTGTTCTCAAGTCAACATGTCTTCATCCAGTTTCTCTCCAACTCCACCACTAGTGTTTAATAGTGAAAGCTACCACATTTTGGTAGTAAAAATGAAGACATACCTGCAAGCATTTGACTTATGGGAGGTTGTGAATGCTGATCTTGAACCACCACCCTTGAGAGCTAATCCCACAGTAGCTCAGATCTAGCAACACTCTGATGATAAAGCCAAGAGGTACAAGGCAATGTCCTGCCTTCAAAACAGTGTGTCAAACTTGATTTTCACAAGGATTATGGCCTCTGATACTCCAAAGCAGGCTTGGGACAAGCTTAAAGAGGAGTTTTAAGGCACCGAAAAAATAAGACAACAACAACTTATCAACTTAATGAAGGACTTCGAAAACTTGAAGATGAAGGAAACCGAGACAGTTAAGCAATATTCAGACAAGATCATGGTTATTGTGAACAATATAAGACTGCTTGGGGACCAATTTAGTGAAAGCAGAATAATGGAAAAGGATATTGCAACCTTACTTGAGAGATATGAAGCCAAGATTTCTTCCTTAGAAGACTCGAGAGATTTGTCAACAATCTTCTTGACTGAGCTAATTAATGCTCTCTATGATCAAGATCAAAGAAGAGCTAGCAGACAGAAGGAGCATCATAAAGGTGCATTTTAAGCCAAGAGCAAACCAACCTCGAACTCCTCTAGTTACAAAAAGAAGAAGAGTTAGACAGACAACAAAGAGAAGTCTAAAAGATATGAAGGAAGAAGAAAATATCCACCATGCTCTCATTGTAAAAGGACTACTCATTTAGAAGCATGCTGCTGGTACATGTTGTAATAGCCCGTTTTTAGGTCAAATCAGAACAGTGGTTTCGGGACCACAAATCCAAAGTAAAAATATTTATTTTATTATTTTAAAAAATTTTACAGCATGATAGAATGATAGTACAAAAATTTCGTTAAGAAATTTTATCGTTTAAATGTTTAATTCGATAAAAAGGACTAAATCGCATAAGGCGTAAAATATGAGTTCTCTAAGTGAAATGAACCAAATGACTATAAAAATGAAAAGAATGAGTACTTGCATGGTAAATATATGATTAATAGAATTAGTGGACAAATATGGGCTTATATCATGAGAATTATAAGGTTAATTAACAAGGTTACAATAGTAATTATGAAATAATGTTTAATAAATAGAATAAAACATAAAAATTCATTAGTTGTCATCTTTCTTCCACCAAAAATCAAAGCTTGAGAAAGCCATTAAAGAAGCTTAAACATTTGGTCACTTGGAAGCTTAATCAAGGTACGGTTTTTACTCGGTTTTTAATGATTTCTACGTTTTTGATATCATTGCAGCTTAATCTAGCTAGCTCATATCTCTGTTTTTGAAACTATTATAGATTTTGAATGATTTCATTGTTGAATTCTTGGTTGTATAGATGTTTTATGATAGATTATTAAAGTCTGAAGCTAGATTAACAAGTTTTATAAAGTGATTTTTGACAAAATTGTCAATTAAGGATTAATTTGTGAAATTGTAAAATTTTATGGTTAAATGTTTGAATAAAATTAAAATATGGGCTATTATGAAGCTATAAAAAATTTCAGCTAGCACGGGTTGTCCTTAAATTTCATGAATTTGCAATTTTCCGAGATAAGGACTAAATTGCAAAGTAGTCAAAAGTCTAGGGGTAAAATTGTAATTTAGCCAAGATGAATGTTTTAGGCTAAATTGAATTGAATGAAAGTTTGAATAAGTCAATTTAATATTATATAAATCAAGATAAGTGAATACCAGAATTACATCGGGGAAAACAGAAAGCGAACGATTAGCCGATAGTTTTATCCGAGGATACGAGGTAAGTTCGTATAACTAGAATCGAAATTTTATATATTTGTAATTGTTGAAATGAATGTGTATAATTGATATACTTGAAATATGAATGCCTTATCAATATAGTCTATTGGTTACCGAGCCCCGTTTGAACCGTATGAATTCATAGGATACAAGTGACATGTCACTAGGGTTACCGTTTTGGTTGAGCTCCTGCATTTGTTGCGGACTGACCACAGCTCGTATGAGCTTACCAATATATCAGCTCGTAAGAGCTTACTGTTTTCAGCTCATTGGAGCTTAACGTTTCAGCTCATATGAGCTTACTATTC
The DNA here is from genome assembly GCA_025698465.1 of Gossypium longicalyx. NCBI lineage: Eukaryota > Viridiplantae > Streptophyta > Magnoliopsida > Malvales > Malvaceae > Gossypium > Gossypium longicalyx. The sequence continues at coordinate 25,584,839 of CM047005.1, read as the reverse complement.
AGCTTGATAGAGCTTATCGTTTCAGCTCAATAGAGCTTACTGTTTATCAGCTCAAGAGGAGCTTACTGATCATGGCTCGAAAGAGCATAAGTGATAATGAATTGACGAATTATTGATGTTTATCACTTGAGTACCTTTTGAAGTTCTAATAGGTTCAACGGGCATAAATTATGTTTATACGGATGAGTATTATTACTGAAAGGATTATTGGTTATAAGACTGATAATGAAATGTTGAATGCTATATATATTGAGTATTGAATTGTGATAATGGAGGATTTCATGTATTATATGACTAACTTATGGATGAATGTTTGTGTTTAGGCATTTGGTACTTGAATTGATTATACCTTGAATAAATTGCTTTGATTATGTATAATGGTAAGTTTAATTCTGATTTATACGGGCTTACTAAGCTATAAGCTTACTCTGTTTCTTTTTCTATGTTTTATAGAGATTCATTAGCTCTCTCGTTTAGGACAAGTTGGAGTTACACTTCACACTATCCAATTTCCGATTGGTACTTTTAAACTTGTGAAAATATGTAAATATGGCATGTATAGGCCAGCTTAAATGCTGTTAGTTATGGTCATTTGAAAATTATGCTTTTGGTATATCTTGTGTATGAGTTAAGCCATGTGATTTGGCTTATTTTGGTATCATCTTTGGTTGTGTATAAGTGCTTAATTATGGTATGTTTTGGCAAAGAATAGATGGCATGAAAATGTGCAAATGATATCTTGATATGTATTTGGTATATGAATGGATTATGCATGATGTTGATTAGGTAATTGGGTATGTAAGTGTTAGGTTTGTTATGGCAAATAATGTGCATTGAAATGGTTATTATGATTGATTAGATCCGCTACGAGGTGAGTCGAGTCGTATGTGAGTTTGCTCGATCGTCTACGAAGAAGTATCGTTCAGTTTATTCAAAAGATGTTTCAAGTGAATAACGGCGGAAGCTATGTAAAAAGGGTTCAAAGATGGGTTTATGGTTATGAAGTTTATGTAGGTTCGGTTACAGAAAAATAATAAAATATAGAAATAAATATAGTAATTGGATAACCAACAACGGATGTGAAGTGAATTGATGGTTCGATTATGATGAAACGAAAAGATGGAATGGAATGGAATGAAAATGATCTCAAAAACAAACACAAACCAATATTAGAAAATATTGACCCAAATGCTTATAAGTTTTCAAGGTGGTTGGATGGAGCATAGGAAAACCTCGACCCGCTACTTAGCAAAGTAGGAACCTTGGTATAAGGGTGAACGCCACACTATTTGATAGTGATAAGTTCGGGATAAAGAAGAAGGTAGGTTGATGCCACTAGTGACTTAGATAAGCCAACGAGTTCTTCAATGAAATATGAGAGGAAGAAATCTCATAAATTTCATATAAGTTCAATAATGTTTTTAAACTAAGCAAAAAGATCCCTTTACAAAGGCTGATTTCACCTATTTATAGTGCTAAAATAGGCTAGCTGAATGGTCACAAACATTCAATTTAATGTGCCAACTAAAATCTGAAACTAAACTCAAGTCTTTTCACATTCTTGAGCCAAATAACTCCATCCTTGAATTCACTTTAATTTAGTTGAATGAATGTCTTTAAGTGCTTGAAAAATGACTCTTGAGTTAGCCCTTGGTCAGTCGAATGGACACCATCTTCTTAATCAGCTTCTTAATGATGTTTGAATGCTTGAAATAACTTTTGAAATGGAAAAAATGGCTGGTAGTGGAAAGGTTGCTGCCAAAATTAATTTGGATGATAAAATGCTCCTTAAACCTACCTTAAATGATGTATAAACCTTCTTTGTAACAGCCACTTCATTTGCAACTGAAAATGACTTAAAAAGTCACTTTATTTAATGTCTAACAGCCCTTGTAATGTAACGGTTAAGACTTGAAAAGACTCCTGCAATAAACACATTAAAATGACCTTATTAAACACACGTAACACTTATTAAACTTAAACACACTAAACACTTGACTTCAATAAATAAACTAAAAACAAAGTCATCAATTAATGCAGCAACTAATTTAATTAAAGAAATTAAGAGCAACACTTATTAAAAGAATTAAGATGAGTTGAATAAAGTCCCACAACTCATTTATTAAACTAAGATGCTTAAATGCATGGTTTAAAATGCAAACTAAATGAACAAATGAGTTACTTAATACAAGACTTAGTTTAATGAAGCTGACTTAAACTAACATGGGAGTTACATAATACATGACTTTATTAAATGCAAAACACATAATGCATGTCATAATTAAAATATGTAGATCAATAATGCATGACATTAACTAAAGATGCATTTAATTAAACAAGACATAATTAAAGACTAAAGTATTAAGCTGGATCGAACTCAAATGAGCTGAATTTGAACTGGTCGAAGCTCGTGGAGCTGGAATCGAACTGGGATCAGCTTGCCAGCAATGCAAGGCTCGACTAAGAAGACTTGACTGATAGGGTTCGCTGGGCGCGCTTGTATCAAAGATTGTCAATTGAGTTATGGAATGTGGTCATTTATGCTTGTGAATACTTGTGTGTATAGGGTGGCAAATATGGCTTTGCAAATAGCCTATTTTTGTCCATACGGGCATGTGTTTCAGCCTTGTGTGACACACAGTCATGTTGCACGGCCGTGTGTCCCCTAGTTTTGAAATGATATGGAAGTCAGTATGCTCCACACAGTCTCACACACGGGCGTGTGACTGGCCGGGTGGTACAAGTCAGTATACCCTACAGTTTTGGCACAGCCTAATACACGGGCATGTGTGGCCATTTTGAAGGGTGCACGGGCTAGACACATGTACATGTGGTTGGCCATGTGACCCAAGTCAGTATCCTCTCTAGTTTTCACACGGCCTGGCACACAGGCGTGTCCTCGGTCTAAGACACAGGCGTGTCTATTAGCCGTGTGAGGCACACGGCCTATTCACACGGGCGTGTGATACTTGAAGTGTTGAAATTTTTCTAAGTTTCTAAATTTTTTTATATGTTACCAATTTAGTCCTGAATGCATGATTAAAAATTTGTATGCTCAATTTAAGTACATATTGAATGTGAATGAATAATATTTACTGAAATGAGATGACATTTGATAAATGATTGTTCTGAATTGAGTTACAAGTCCGATAATGCCTCTTAACCTATTCCGACGATGGTTACGGGTTAGGGGTGTTACACAGGTCTAATGTGTAATGTAAAGCTTGTAAGCAGTTATGCCCTATTAAAAAAATCTGTAAGAATAAGGGCCAACAAAAATAACAGCAACCACAGCAGCTTAACACTCAAGCTCAAGTAGCTGAAGAGAGCCATGCTCAGGAGGAGCAATTGTTTGTTATTTCTTGTTCAACAATCAAGAGAACGAACACAAAAGGATGGTTGATTGATAGTGGTTGTACCAACCACATGACTCCTGATGCTAGTATCTTCAAGTGGATCAATAGTAACTTTAACTCAAAAGTGAAGGTTGGCAATGGACAGTACATCAAAGCAAAGGGAAAAGAAGATGTGTTAATTGACAATCCTTCAGGTATCAAACTTGTTTCAAATGTTCTTTTAGTACTTGAAATAGACAAAAATCTACTAAGTATTTCTCAGCAACTTGAGAAAGGGTATTCGGTAGTGTTCAAGAACAAAGAATGCTTGATTAGTGATCCAAGTGGATCTAAGCTTATGTCAGTAGTCATGACTGATAGGAGCTTTGCTGTTGACTGGAATAAGGAAACTTTTAGTGCTTATACAACTACATTAGATGAGCCAAAATTGTGGAATAGGAGGATGGGTCATGTCAATTATAGATCATTACTTCAGTTATCTACGGAGGATTTGGTTGAAAATTTTACAAAAGTGGTTGAACATTTGTGAAGTGTGTCAATTGGAAAAGCAAGCTAAGCTTTCATTTCTAGCAAACAAGGCTTGGAGGGCCTCTGAAAAATTACAGCTGGTTTACACTGATGTGTGTGGTCCTATGAAGTCTCAATCATTGAATGGCAGTAGGTAATTTATCCTTTTCATTAATGATCATTCCAGGTTATGTTGGGTTTATTTTCTCAAGTTGAATTCAGAAATTGCTTCAGTATTTCGGAAGTTCGAAGTAGCAGTTGGGACTCAATCAGGTTGTAAGCTCAAAACTATAAGGTCAGACAACAAAACAGAGTACACTTCAGATATGTTTCAAAGGTTTTGTGAAGATTCAGGGGTTGAACATCAACACACCAATACCTACACACCCCAGCAAAATAGTGTTAGTGAAAGGAAGAATCAAACATTGATGGATATAGCCAAATGTCTGATGTTTGAAAGAATTTTGCTTAAAAGTTTTTAGACTGAGGTAGTAAATACTGTTGTTTATCTTCAAAACAGGCTACCAACTAAAGCCTTGTTGGATAAAACTCCATTTGAATTATGGTTTGGATTCAAACCATTAGTTGCACATTTGAGAATTTTTGGTTGTATTTGTTATACACATGTTCCTATTATTAAAAGGGACAAATTGGAAAAGAATGCTCAACTTGGCATCTTTGTAGTCTATAGCAGTATTAAGAAGGGATATAAAATCATTGATCCTTCAACTTACAAGGTGTTTGTAAGCAGAGATGCAGTGTTTGATGAGAAGTCTACATGGAATTGGGATAAAGTTGAGCCAGAAAATGTTGCTAAAGATTTAGTGGCGGAGCCAAATAAAGCTGATTAGATTGAGCAAGAGATGAATTTTGATGATTTACCTGTTAGAGGAACCAAATTAATCAGTGAAGTGTATGAGAGGGCTGACATAGCTGTTATTGAGCCAGTTAGTTATGAAGAAGCAAAAGCACAACAAGGATGAAAGCAAGCCATGTTAAATGAAATAAGTATGATTCACAAGAATCAAACTTGAGAGCTGGTTGAAAGGCTAGTCCATAAGAAAGTCATAAAGATAAAATGGGTGTTTAGAGCCAAACACAATGTTGATGGAACTTTGAACAAGCTAAAGGCAAGGTTAGTTGTGAAGGGTTTCAGCCAAAAGTATGGTGTTGATTACTTTAAGACTTTTGCACATGTGGCAAGATTAGATACTATCAGACTTTTGCTTGCTTTGGCAGCTCAAAGGCAGTGGAAGATATATCAACTTGATGTAAAATCTTCCTTTCTTAATGGATTCCTTAATGAGGAAATATATGTTGAACAACTTGATGGTTTCAAGGTGGTTGGTAAAGAATTAAAAGTGTACAAGCTTAAAATGGCTTTGTATGGCTTAAAACAAGCACCAAGGGTCTGGTACGATAGAACCGAAAGCTATCTGTCAAACTTGAGCTTTGAAAGAAGTATTAGAAAGCCAACTTTGTATGTGAAGAAAGCTGGAGATGAAACACATCTAATAGTCTCCTTGTATGTAGGTAATTTGCTAATGACTGGTGGGAGTGATGATTTGCTAGCTAAATTCAAAAGGAAAATGGAAAATGTGAAATGTCTGATTTAGGTGAAATATCCTATTTTCTCGATATGGAGGTATCTCAAACTCAACAGGGCATTTTCATAAGTTAAAAGGCCTTTGCCTGGAAGATTTTGAACAAATTTTGCATACAAAATTGCAAAGCAGCTAGTACTCCAGTTGCTATTGGTGAAAAACTTACTAGCCAAAGTGATTTTGAAAGGGTAAATGAATCTAGTTATAGAAGATGTTTGCTCTATTTAACAGCCTCAAGGCCTGATATTGCATTTGCAGCCAGTCTTTTGTCTAGATTCATGTATTGTTGCAATGTGACTCACTTTCAAGCAGTAAAAAGATTTTGAGATACATCAAAGGGACTCCAAGTTATGGAGTCAAGTTCACCAAGGTTGATAATATGAAGCTTATTAGATTTGCAGATAGTGATTAAGTTGGATCAATTAAAGATATGAAGAGTACTTCAGGGTATTTGTTTACTCTAGGATCTGCTATTTTTTGTTGGAGTTTGAAAAAGTAAATTATTGCAGCTCAATCAACAGCTGAGGCTGAATACGTTGCAGCTGCTACAGCTATTAATCAAGCCATTTAGCTAAGAAAACTCTTGGTTGATTTAAACTTGCACCAAAGAGAAGCAACAGAGAACAAATGTGACAATCAATCTACTGTTGCAATTGCAACGAATCCAGTGTTTCATGGCAAAACGAAGCATTTCAAAATTAAGTTTCATTTTGTCAAAGAAGTGGAGCAATCACATAAGATCAAGTTAATTCATTGCAGTTCTAAAGATCAATTGGCAAACATCTTGACAAAGCCTCTTAGTACAGCAAGGTTCGAAAGCTTAAGAGCCAAGTTGGGAGTTTACAGCATGGAAGCAAAAAGGAGTGTTAAAAATGGCTTACATGCAGCTAAGTTTTTTGTTGCATGCATGTTGCAGTAGGACAACATCTTAACCTTGTTTGTATTTTATTACTTAGTTACATTTGAACTAAGTTAGTAATGTGTTATATTTTTTTTTTGTTAGGTGCCAATTAACTTGATTAAATTAGCTTATCTAAGTGTACAAGTCAAGTTTTATAAGTTTCAAGATAAATTAGTGGTGTTAGGTATGTTTTAGGTGACTATTTCGTTTTTCAGTCAAGTTGATTACTTGTTTAAAAGCATGTAAACTTCAGTTATCAAGATGATGAACTTTTCAACATTTTTTCTTCTTGTTTTGGTTCTTTGATAAATAGTTTCATTTTAAGTTCAAAGCCTGATTCCTTTGTTGTGTACTGCAAGTCACTGAAGCTTGTTGCTTAAGACTTTGCTTTGTTTTTATCTCTGTTTCATAACATCAACATTATGCATCAATAGTTCTTGTTGCTGCATGGCTGGTCAACATTCAACAATTTTTATTTCCCCAATTTTTCAATAAATTTCACATCCATCTTTTCCATATGTTACCACCACACAACACTATTGCTTCACTTCTTCCATATTCATATATAATGACTCTTTCGAAGACACTTTTAGAAACTTTACACGCGGTAACAAATGGTAAAAGTCCTCTCTTTTAACCCCACAAGTTGTACCATCCCCTTTGTGTCTTAAAACTTGGATATTAATGAAAATAGCATCGCAGTTTCAATCATTCTTTCTACTGTTTCTGGTAATATCTCCCAGCCAACACCAAGTTTATGAATACAAAATAGATGCTTAAATATCTTTGGTTATCCAAACACCAAGTTTTAGGCTCATAAATTTGGTAAACTAGTGAAACAACATAAATAAATAAGGTGCAGTGAAGAGGTAATCTCTTGTTCCCTCAAATTTCATGATGTTTAATTAATTTCCCCATTGTAGTTAATATGAAAACAAGGCCCGCAAGCTATTTTACCAAAATAATCCAAAAGAATAAAATATTTACAACAATAATCCAAGTGTAAAAACATTCCCCTAAATGACTTGAAATGAACAGTATTAAAGGGGTTTTGGGCATCCCATGGCGAGCACCCATGTCTCCAATCCCCAAAAAATTACCTTATAATTGAAAAGGTGTTTAAAAAAACAATTTTTTTTGTGCATACCATTGCATGACGGACACCCATAAATTTTTTTAACTTGTATTATACTAATATACATATTATAACAGTATCTAAAAAAAACTTTGAGTTTTGACTTTGTGGTGGCGGGCACCGCTTTTTGATTAACCTCGATATTTACCATTATTAGCTTTAAAACAAACTACCTACAAAACAAAGGAAAAAGGGAACCATAAATGTAAACAAAAACAAAATTATAGCAACCCTTTAATTGGGAAAACTTAATAAAAACTAGCTCTCCAGCATCATCACCACCTCCTACTACTACTGCTTTAAATAAAAAGATAGAGATCACTCCCAAAACACAAGATTTTTTTTTATATCAAAAAGTGGTGCCAACCATTTCAAAACAAAAACCAAAATATTTTTTAAAATAAAAAAGTGGTGCCAGGCACCACAAAGCCAAAACCTATATTTTTTTAGATACTATTATAATATGTATTTTAGTATCACATAGGTGGAAAAAATATATGGGTATCAGCCATGTAATGGCACGCACAAAAAAAATTATCTTTTTAAACACTTTTCCAATCATTATTTATTTTTTTGAGGATTACGGATATGAGTATCAATCATGGAATGTCTAAAACCCCTTAATATTATTCATTTTGAATATTTTAACACTTACAGCTTGTTTGGTTGGCTGTAATGCTAAACCATTACAGCCTTACTCGGTGGGCGATGGGCCCAACCCTATTCCATTATTTGGTTGGTTGAATGGGCTATTACAGCCCTATTCCTTAGAGCCTTATTCAAGGAAAAACTACCGTTTATCATTCAGTAGCCTCCTCACTGAATACCTATTCAACGTGAAATTTTATTGACTTTGCCCTTCTTTTCTTTCTCACATCTGACCAGTTTTCTTCTTTTTTTTCACTTCTGATTCCTATTTCCTTCCAACATTCTCTATCTTTTTCACCTCTGAACCATCCTCACCAACCCTATTCAAGCCCGAACCTAGATCTAATTTCAAACTAAAGCCACCAAATTCGTACCTACCGGCGAATTCCATTGATTCTCGCTCTTCAAGCTCAGGTTGAATTCCATCGATTTCCCATTTCCACAAATTCATCCTCAAGCTCCGATTGTAAAGAGTGGATAAAAACTTCATCAGGATCCTTATCATCTTCAACCGCACATGTAGATTTATGTGGATTTTTTTTTTAAAACAGGAACGAAGCATTTCTATTAAAGAGTAATACAGTTGTTGTTGAAGATTTCTTTGTGCACCTGGTATGTTTCTCAATTAGTCATTTTCTTTCAATTGGGTTAAGAAAATGCACAAAAATTAATACTTGTGTGATTTAAATTGACTTATGGTTTAGTGCTATGTCTGAACAAGACCAGAATAGTTATTTATAATAGTATTGGACCACCTTTAATCCATATTTTCCTGAAATTAAAAAAAAATAATAATAAGAGACACTTTGTCCTCTCTTTTTTCACGAAGGATGTCTTGGTTTCTGCTTTGTGTTATTTGTATATGTATAGTATTAAATAAATGTCAAAGTAGTATATATTTAAGATTTTAGTTCTTCCTTTCATAGAAAAGCAAGTTGTTAATGCTTCGTAGACATAGAGATATATTATAGATAAGCATAGGGGTCATTGTACTGGATCTTCCAAGTGAGTCTGTAAGGTATGTCAGAGTAAATTTAATAATTTCCTGTTTTGTTGCTTCATTAATTTGGTACATTGAACCTTTTGAATATATAGGCAGCTTCATAATATATTCAAGCAATTTCTTTATTACTTTATACTAAATTCAATTGAATCATTATTTGGTATGAAGTGATGAAAAATCATAATTGATAAATCTGATAGTCTGAAATAAGCTCCTTGTTGCCCCCTCCTGCCTGAAAAAATGGCCCTCTAAACAGTTGTGGGATCTGTAAATTATGAGGACTTGAATTCTTGAAGACCTTTAACACTATCTTGTTCTAGATTATTATGATGGCAGTGTTAAGTGACTCCATGTAACTTATAGTTTGTAGCTAAAATATTTTCTTTAATCAGTACAAAATGATGACAAACACGCAGCAAGGGGGCTTGATTCATGAAGGAAGCCAGTTTATTTTTTTGTTCAAACAGTTGAAACAAAATTCAAATATTAGTTACTCCTAATAACTATTAAAGCTTTGATGAAGGTAGCTCTTCCCCATCAAAGGCCCTCTTATCACTTTCATCGTTAACGCTAAAAAATAGATAGACCAAATGTGTCACTTCTCTAATATCTGTACAAGCATGTATACCTCTCAAGTCCTAGCTCCTGCCACTCAACCTTGCCTATATAGCCCATGTAATAATCTACATAGCATAAGCTAAGCTGCCTTTGTACTAGAACAGCTGCAAGTTTAAGCCCCTTTGTTATCTACTATCTAAATCAAATTGTTGAAATGCCTTGTACCATATTTAAGCACAATCAAAATTAAGGGATCTTCTCCTAAGAACATAAAAACTAGTTCATGAAATGATTTTAAATCAAATAGAGATATATCCTCTTTTGCAAATTTCATATATAGTTCTTATAGATTGTAAATGATATTATTTTAATAGTTAAATTTTGATCTTATTTGTTTTTTTTTTTTTTAGTATTGCTACAACTATAAAAAATTATATATAAAAATCAAACATGATTTTAATTAAAATGTTAAAACTTAAAATCCATGGTTCATTTATTTATTTAATATAAGAAGACAAAATCTTTTCTATGATGCTCTCTATTCTTGTCACCAAATTTTAAAAAATTGTCACGCATCTCTTCTTTTAACATTTTATTATACTTTTTTTAACATTTAAAAACTCTCATAAATAAAATGAAAAGCTTATTTAAATACAAAACAAAAGATTATAAGTTTATTAAAATGTATTTTTATTAAAAATTGTGAATTGAGTTATACATATATATATGTGAAACAATTTTATATATATTTATTAGTACTTTATTATTTCATATCTTTATTATGGAATATTATTTATAAAATATCTAAAAAATAATGATCTTATTTCATGATTCAAAAGTTATGTTTCTTAGTTATTAAAAGTTGTGCCTAACTTATTTGAATAATTATATCTATTGTTAAAAAATGTGAGTATCCAAATAAACATTTATTTGGATATACAAATAAACATGAAATTCTTTGAAAATAAGATCGATTTTCAGTTGCAACAAACTTTGAAATTTTGAAAATGATATTATTATACACTACAAATGCTTGATAAATTTTTTACTTATACATAAGCAAATATATTTTTAAACAGACTTATCCTATTTATTAATATGTATTGTTCATTTTTTCTTTGACAGTTTGTTATTGTTTCCTCTTCTTATTTGGCTTGTTTGATTACTTCCTCCACCTAGAGTTGAGCATCTTGTATTCACTGAATCACTGTAAGTTCTTTAGCAATTAAATTCTTTGATTTTGTTTTACTGTTATTGAAATTAGTATTGGAGAAATGTGACCATTTTACTACGATTTGAAGATATGTAACACTTTAATATCTTACAATAATGGCTCGTCTGTCTTTAATAGTACAAAGTGAGAGGCATAAAAGAATTGGTCTTGCTATTACAATATGGTTGCAAATGTGTACAGTTGCGAGTTGGTTCTTAGTTGCATTGGGTGTCATTCGTAGCCTACATACTTATAGACCAAGGATTAGATCCTATATTTTAGATTTTTATACAAAACAAGATTATGTGAAAAGACTTGTATATGCTAGTGATGAGACCTGTATTGAACAAGTTAGGATGAATAGAACTACTTTTTTTAAACTATGTGAGATGTTACAAACTTTAGGGGAATTAAAGTCGTCAAGGAACATGCTTGTTGATGAGCAAGTGGCAATGTTTTTACATATCATTTCTCATCACCTTAAAAATCGAGTTATCAAGCATCACTTTAATAGGTCTGGGGAAACCATTAGCAGATCATTTCACAATGTTTTAAATGCTGTCATACACTTACAAGATGTGTTATTTAAAAAAGAAGAACCAATTACCGCTAATTCTACAGACCCAATGTGGAAATGGTTTAAGGTATTGGAGTGAGTTCTATATATAGCTCGTATATAATTTAGTCCATTTAGATTTAAATATAATATCCTAACCCGAGGTTTTATACATGTGATGTAGAATTGCTTAGGTGCTTTAGATAAAATCCACATCAAGATTAAGGTTCCAACAATTGATAAACCTAGATATCGAACGCGAAATGGTGACATAGCAACAAATATGTTAGGTGTTTGTACACCTGATATGCAATTTGTTTATGTTCTTCCTGGTTGGGAAGGTTCTGTTGCTGATGGACGAGTTCTTCGAGATGCCATTAGTAGGAGACATGGACTACAAGTTCCTCATGGTAAAGTGCAAAATTAGAGGAATTTGAAATAATTTTTAAGATCATATTTTTTTGGGAAATTAACCATGATAAATAGTTTCTTTTTATAGGTTGTTATTATCTAGTTGATGCTGGATACACAAATTGTAAGGGATTTCTTGCGCCATTTAGAGGATAAAGATATCATTTGAATGAGTGGCGTCAGGGTTACCAGCCAAATACTCTAGAAGAATTTTTCAACATGAAACATGCTTTAGCGCGTAATGTTATTGAAAGATGTTTTGGGTTACTAAAACTTAGATGATGAATACTTAGGAGTCCATCATTCTATCCTGTGAGGGTGCATAATAGAATCATTATTGCATATTGTTTGCTCCATAATTTTATTCGAACCTATATGAGTTTTGATTCTATTGAAGCGGAGTTGGGAGAAGGATTACCTAGTAATGTGATAGATGACAATGAACCGAATATCGTAAATATTCATCCATCGGATGCATGGGCTACTTGAAGGATGGAACTAGCCAACCAAATGTTCGATGAATAGAAAGCATCTAGAAATTAGTTATGTTTAAGGTAAAAATAGTAAACATTATGTTGTTTATGTTATTTCATGTATCTAGTTTATGAAACTTCGGTGGTGTTTGAATTGTTTTTTTGTATTGTACTAGACTTGTTGAATGATAATTTATTTTCTTTTGATTCATCATGTGTTATACTTTTATCAAGTGTTGACCTTTTGATGCATAATATTGAAGTTACTTTTAATTTGTGTTTTTTCTTAAGATAGTTATGTCAGGTTTTTCACAATCAAGTGTTTTTTCCCAAAATTCTCGAGGAACCAAAAGGAAATGGGTTCCAGAAGAAAATGTTGTGTTGGTTGCTTGTATGGTCGGCTTACACAATGTTGGAACCTTTAATGCAGATACGGGATTCAAAGCCAGCTATTTAAATGAATTGGAAAAAATGTTAGAAAAAGTTTTACCCAATTCCATGTTGAAGGCTAAACCGAATCTTGAATTGAGTATTAGAACATTGAAAAGGGATTGGTCAATCGTTTATGACATGCTTAGTGGAAAAAAATAGCGGCTTTGGTTGGGATGAGCATAGGCAGCTTGTTGTTGCTGAAGATGCGGTGTGGAACTCATATATAAATATAAGAATTATTTCAAGTCTTTAGTATCTTATTTTGACCAAACTTATATCTAATATGAATTTCTCATTTTTATAGAGTAAATAAAAAGCCGCTCAATTCAGACATCGGAGTTTCCCTTATTATGACCAACTTACTACCATCTACGCAAAAGATCAAGCCACTGGGAAAGATGCTCAAACAGCCGCTGATATTATTGAAGAAATAGATGTTGAGGATGTAGCTGATACAAATACTCATGAAGAAAGAAACAATTTTCATGGATGCGAAGCTGATGTTTTTTTGGATGATATGGATCTTTCAGCTACACAACCGCAACCAGCTAGAAACCAAGGTGATTCCACATTATCAAAGAAGAAAAAAAAGAATTCTGATGCAAGTGATTTTTCTACTTCATTTAATGATGCTGCCATTTTATTGGCAGAAAACATACGGACCGTTGGCCTTAAAATCAGTAAGAGTATTGCCTCCGAAGTGCTAATTCAACAAAAGTCAGAAATTACCATTCAAGAAAGTGCTCTGAAATTATATCCAACATTATGTGAAGTAAAAGGTTTAACTGAAGATGAGCGCTATCGTGCATTGAACAAAATTCCAAATCATCTAACGCAAATGCTCATTTTCTTTAGTTTACCTTCTACTGTGCGGTTGGAATGGGTCAGAAGATTTCTTGCTGACCATTAAAAATCATGGTTGTGTTGATAATATTTTGGTAACTTTTTGTGTTTGTAATATTTGGATGATAGAATGTCATTACAATGTTGTAACTTTTTGATGTTGTAAAATTTTATAACATATGATTATGACATATAAACTAATGAAATCATGTAACTTTTTGTTAATATATGAATATTATGTTTGGATGTAAAATATAATTCACAAGTTATTTATTACTTCTAATATTTTATTTTTTTATTGTAGAATATTTAAATTATTTGTTTCACTAATGATATTTTAACACATTAAATATGTATTGCAGTTTAAATATAATAAAATAGATTACATATTATTTTTATAGTATTATATATTATGGTTTTTTAATTCATATAATAATTACATTAAGAATTTTATTAAATTATATATCATTTTATTAAATTATAATTAATAATAATTATGTTAAAATATGGTTAAATTATTTATTATATTTATTAAATTATTTTTAATAATAATCTTATTAAAATTTAAAAAGAATAACAAATAATCATCTACCTAAAAAAAATTCTGCTAAGGTTATTCTGATCATTTTAGTTTTTTTCCTTATGCTATTATAACATCATTCTATTCAACCAAACACAAGAATACTATTAAAGTTCTATTCCATTCCATTCAACCAAACAGTTAAATTACTAATTACAGCTCTATTCCATTACAGCTCTATTATATTACAGTTATATTCAATTACAGTCTTATTCTATTACAATCAACCAAACGTATCATTAGGTTATTGTTATAAATATTTTGTTGTTTTAGATTATTTTGATAAAATAACCAGGCACTCACATTTAGATGAATATTAAGTCATTTTTATAAATATTTTGTTGTTTTAGATTATTTTGATAAAATAACCGGGCCCCGTCAAAACCCGGCAGAGGTAGTACAGAAATACGCTCCAAAGTCGTATGGGATGGGCAACCAAAATTTCCTGTTTGGAGACTGAGGCACAGCTACATTGTCAGTTGTGATCAGAGAAGATACGCATTTCTTTTGGCGTACATCAATCAATGTATGACTAAGGGAAATAAAGTAAAAATTAGAACCCGTCTATTTTATGAATCTCACACCCTTTGTTTTCAAAGGCTGTAATTTTCAGATATTGAAATTGAAAATTAGCTGAGCAAAAGAAATTCAAAGTAATATTTGTTTAAATTTTGCTTTAACTATTAAAATTTTATTTCATTTTTGTTTTTTTATCACTAAAATTGTAATTAGTTTATTTTAAATTAACTAATTTAATGTATTAATGTCAACTTTAATATATAATTAAATTAAAATTAATTATAAAGCATTTACCCGTATTTGCATGGAAATTGATTCAAAAATAAATAATATAATATAACACAATATATTTCATTATCCTTCATGAAATTTTATTAAAATAAACTTATATATGTTAGCTTGAAAAATACATTATATTTAAAACATATTTATATTAAAATATAATTTAACTAATAATAATTAAATAATTTTAAAACAAATTAGATTTTTTTTCATTATTGTGTGATTAAAATGTATTAAATATAAAATAATGAAAATAACAAAAATAAATAAATAAATAAATAGAATAATAAGCTATTAATAGAAGACAAGTTAATCTTTTGCGTAAATATATAAATTTTAAATGTGCCTCAAGGAGATAAGTGGATATTTTCTTGGAAACGAACATTGATATTGTATTTGAGGAGCCTGGCTAGGCCCGACCTACAATCTAGCCATCAAAAGAATGTGGTGAATGGTGCACAAAGTGGCATTTACACAATGTATTGTACAAAAATATATCTTCTCCTCACTGCATATGATATGTTGATTTACTATTCCATTGGAATTTGTATGCTAGTAACCAAAGAAAAGCACCATAACATGACACTCGATGTGATGCACTAAAACGGGGCGAGGCACATAAGCTCCCTCGTCTCCTGTGCATTTACATGGGCAGAGTATGTACAGGACCTTTTCTATGGGCTAGAAATTAGACAGGAGGACCACCTAGTTGCAGTGCAATAAAATGAGTGCTTAATTGAGCTGAAGTTGGTCCTTTCTTCATCCCATTTCAGAATCTCCCTACTGCATCAACGCCTTTGGGTTCCAATCCTTTTAATATGGGAAACATGCATCTTCCTCCTTGTGAGCAATTAATAAAGCCTCTTGATCTTGACTGCGATATAACGGAATGCCAGCTGTCCCTTCGTACGGTTCTTGGCAACCTTGGAAGCTTGGGTTTTAACTCAAAATATGTGCTTGGTTTCAATCTTACACAGGGAAAGGTATCATACATGGCAACTTCCAAGTTCAAACCAATAAGAACTGCCTAACCCTGCCTTTCATTAATTGATGTCTGTTTTTTATTCGCAAATGCTGCTTTGAATTAATTGCCCAAGACTTGTACATTCAAAGCATGCATTTAAAGAGAATTTGACGAGTTTCTTATTAGTTGATGATTCAGAAGAAATCC
This sequence comes from Gossypium longicalyx, assembly GCA_025698465.1. Lineage (NCBI taxonomy): Eukaryota > Viridiplantae > Streptophyta > Magnoliopsida > Malvales > Malvaceae > Gossypium > Gossypium longicalyx. The sequence goes on along the minus strand of CM047005.1, from coordinate 25,568,647 downwards.
ATCACCTGGTATTTATATAGAATTCAAGTTCAGCACTGTTTGTGGAAGGAAATGTTAGTCAATATATACATTTTTATGGATTTGATATTTATATAGAATTCAAGTTCAGCACTGTTTGTGGAAGGAAATGTTAGTCAATATATACATTTTTATGGATTTGATTGACTCTTGTATGAAGTATGAACATCTTAATTGAATGCCTATTATCTTTGAAAACCTAACAACCAAATCAAGTCCTTAGAATCCACTATTCCTTTCTTTGGCCAACTCCACCTTGGGAAGAGAAAGCGGGATTCGCTGGCAATGTGGCCGGTAGATGTTTGGTGTCCGATGATGAGTAAGACTGTTGCCGCCATTGTGTCATCGGTGGGGCTCTTTCCGATATGCGCCACATCTTGACCGACTTATCTAGGCTACCACTGTAAAGAATCCACCGCTCTTGACCAGGGATTGATTCATCAGGATCTCTTTCTATTGCCAAGCACTTAACGGGACCGGCATGGCCGTCTAACATGGACAAGCACAAATGCTCAGCCCCCGATCTTTTCCATACGGTAATCCCCATATCAGCTGATCCACTGATCACAAGGTTCCCTGCTGTTACCAAGCAAAGAACAGCCAGTTTGTGCCCTCTCAAAGCACCACCGTGGAAGAGATGGTTGTCACCTTCCCAGAAGTTAACCACTCCATCCGATGACCCGCAATAAACCATTGTAGCAACAAGGTCCAAGGCCAATGCCGTAACCGCACATTCTTGTTTCAGCAATGTCTGTGAAAAGATATGCTTGGTTCCTTTCTCTTGTAACTCTCTGCTCCAAATCTTGACCGTTCCATCAGCTGAACCTGTAAACACTAACCCATCGAAGCCTGCAACAATGGAATTCACTGCATCATCGTGGGATTGAACGGATTCCAAGCATTTCGAATCCAAAACTCTCCAAACTTTGAATGTTTTATCCCAAGAAGCCGAGTAAAGCAACGTTTTATCTTCATTCAAACTAAGGCAAGATATAGCATCGATGTGTTTGAGCCATACGGCCTTACGATTGCTGTTCACTTCAACATAACTACTTGGCTTCATGGAGCTTATTAAATAATCTTTAAAAGCTGGTAGTGTACCAACTCGTTTATGAACACCTGAGTTTTTGTTAGCAATCTTCCAAACCCGAATCTTCCCATCTTGATGACCCGTAAAGATCTTCTCTCCAGCAATGACTATGGTTTTAACCAATCCACTATTGGATTTAAACCCAGAAAACTCCTTCTGGTTCCTCCAAACTCTAATGTTCTTGCTATGGGAACCCGTGTATAACAAATCCCCAGAGGCAGCCAAGGAATATATATGCCCTTCTTCACGTACCAACGAGCCCATGAGCACGTTAGGAGTGACGTTGTTGGTGTCTTCAATAGCCGAAGCATATAAATGAGTGGATTCGTGAGACGACCATGGAGATTTCCTGAAAGGAGACGTTGAACAGTCGTCATTGTAATGCGGAGGAGAGTCACCGTCGACTGCCATTAAAGAATTATCTTTGCTTTCCTCTTCACCGAGAAGCTTGTTTTGTCTTAAGATTGTTTCCATGTTTTCCCATAAGATGGAGTTGCTTTGTTAACGTTGGAAATTTGGTGGTAATGAATGTTTATAGGGGACAAGATTTAGGGTGGATGAAACATGAGTATATTGAAAATTAGCATAATTATCACTATTTTTAAGGCTAGTCATTCCCTGAGTTTTGGGGGAATGGGATAAATAATTGACATATTGAATCGCTTTAGCAATTTAGTTATATCTCTCTAAAATAAAATTTTTAATGTGTTTCATAGTTTTGCGAATCTATTTTATTTATTCTCTCTAAAATCCAGTATAACATTTTGAAGTAAAGAAATATTTATAAAATGGCTCCACTTCTTCTATTTATAAAAATAAAGCAATTTATAATTAAGATAATAAATAATAATAACTTTATTTTTAAATATTTCAAATATCCATTATTGTTACCCTTGTCAGTCGATAAGGTAAATCGCACCGGAGACGATGGCTCAAACTTCATTAGAAAGCCCAAAATGAGGGACCGTCCGATGAGTCTATTTCAAGACTCAATTGACTCTTATTGGGAAAATTAATTCAAATTGATGGGCTTTAGTTTCATAATTGAAAGAAATGAGTCGACCTAGTTTCACCAATTCCATCAGTTGCCTGTTTCCATTAATTGGGTTTAGGGTTAGCTGAGTATGGACAACTGAGTAATAGGTTGGGTTAGGATAATAGATTTCTTATTGGATAATGGGGAGGATTAAATTGGATTGGTTTTGAATCTTTTGATTGACTGAATAACTTAATTATTATTAATTTTATTTATTTCTTTAATTTTTCAAAATTAAAGAATTTTAAAAAAATTTCTGAATGGTATCCGCGCCTTTTGTTGAATGCTCAGCATTTCGTAACACTCTCAATAGCTAAAATAAAAAATAAAAATTCATATGAAGTGAAATTAATATTTTTTTTAATATTATGACATCAATTTAACTGTTTGTATTTAGTTTGGTGTAATTTTTTTGGTGAAAAAAAAAACAAAGAAACCATTTAATTGATTATATCCATACGATCAAAGAAAAAAACTTCTAGATTAGTCAATATCTAAGAAATTTTGAACCATAGCAGGGGGAATATCAAAGAATTGCAAATCCACTGTAGAAGATAGAGCTCCTTTTGCCAAACAATATGCTACTGCATTTTGCTCCCTAGGAATATACCGTAATAACCAAAAGTTCTCCTGAGATAAGATGCTCTGGATACGCCTAATCAAAGCAGAATTCGACGTGGCTGGACAACTCCCTTGAATGGCCCGAACAACGTCCAGACTGTCTGATAGGATTATTACACAATCATGACCTATTCGTTGGACAAGCTTAAGTCCTTCAAAATGCCCCAAAGTTTAGCTACGAAAATTGAGCACTTTCCAACATATCGATTAAAACCAAAGAGCCACTGTCCGTTCCTATCTCTCGCAACCCCCCCAGCAGCTGTAGTTCTAGTATCCAGTCGCACTGCCCCATCTGTATTGAGGAAGATCTTAAACCCATAAGCTTCCTCTTCCAAGGAAGGACCAAGATCACCATAAGTAGCAACTCTTGAGGGTGAATAATATTGAGTAGCCCAACACAAGACAATCTCTCTCGAACTCCAAGTATGACCCTGAAAAATGAGAAGATTACGATTCTTCCAAAGCCGCCAAATTAAAATTCCAAAAAGACCAGCCCAGCTAGCTTCTCCCTTCAGGATCACTGAATCATCCTGCACATTTAAAAGAATCCAATCTTGTAAGTTAAGAGAGAAAAAATTCGTCAAAAATGATTACCTGTTATGACCTTGCTTTACACATCGTTAGCTGCATTACAATCTCTGAGGATATGAAGAATATCTTCTGAAGGAGAACCACATGTAGAGCATGAGGGATTGGTTGCTAAACCTCTTTTAACCCTTTCAACATTACTGAGGAGATGCTGCTTAAGAACCAGCCAAATAAAGAAATGAACTCTTTAAGGGCCTGGTGTCTTCCAAACACACTTCCATTTTTCATCCTTCAAATTCCAATCATCACCCTTATAAATCTTATAAGCGCTTTTGATCGAGAAGTTTCCAGACGAAGTATGGCACCAAATGATTCTATCTTGCCCCTCAGAGAGAAGAGGAGGGGGAATACCCATAATCAACTCGATCACTTCCTCCGGGATCCAAAGTCTGAACAAATTAAGGTTCCACGAACCATCCTCATTGACCATATCATTAAGATAACACCCTGAGTCAATATTAATATTAGCTGGAATAAACTTGATCAACTTTCCCACAGTAAAAATCCAAACATCTTCCCAACAACGAATTTGACTCCCGTTACCAACAGACCAACATAAGTTTTCTCGAAGCAACGGCCAAATTTTAGTGAGGGAATTCCACTGAAACGAACTTCTGTCTCGCTTAATAGTTTCAGAAAGAGTATCTTCTATACGATATTTAGCCCTGATAACCCAAACCCAAAGGGCCTCTTTATTAGTAACGAGATTAAAACCTAGCTTTAGCAAGAATGAGATATTCTGGTCTCGAAGTTTCTGTAAACCAAGGCCTCCGCAACATTTAGGTTGACAAATGGAGTCCCACCCAACCAAAGACATCTTCTTTTTATGCTCAGAAGAAACCCAAATAAACTGATTCACCAAACTCTCAATTTTATCACAAACTTTCCTAGGGATCATCATGGACTACATAAAGTAGCTAGGAATAGATAGAAGAACCGATTGTGCCAAAGTGGTACGACCAGCAATGGAAAATCTTTTTGCATCCTAGCTTTGGAGCTTGCCTCTAACTTTCTCAACAACGAAATGCATAGTACTATTAGTCACCCTCTTATAAAAGAGCGAAACTCCAAAGTAGTGACCAAGATTCTGAACTTTTTGAAAACCAAACAAAGAACTAATTGAGTCCGACATTGTCGTCTCCACACCTTTAGAGAAGAAGATGTTCGTTTTCCTAGCATTTATTTTATGACCAGAAAAATCGCAGAAACTACCCAGAATGCCTTTTATGAGTTTACTATGTTTTGTATCAGCTTTACTGAAAATAACCAAATCATCTGCAAAAAATAAATGAGAGATAGGAGGACCAGATCGGGATAGCCGAATGAGACTCCATTCACCTTCCGAGATAGCCGAATAAATTACTTGGCCAAGCCAATCCATGCATAATACGAAAAGATAAGGAGAGAGCAGGCATCCTTATTGAATTCCTCTAGCAGGCCTAAACTTAGACAGAGGAACACCATTCCACAAAACCTGCATCATAGAATTAGAGATAGAGGACATAATAATATTTATGAGAAAAGTAGGGATACCATTTGCTTGGAGTGAAGCGTTGATAAAGTCCCATCATACTCTATCGTAGACCTTCTCCAAGTCTATCTTGATAGCCATCCATTTTCTTCTAGAAAATCTTTGCATCGAGTGGATTACCTTTTGGGCAATAATGACATTGCAAATAATATTCCTCCCTGCAATAAACCCAGCTTGTTCGGGACCAATAATCTTAGGAAAAATAACTTTAGAATGATTCGCAATAACCTTTATCACAAGTTTGTATAAAGCAGAGTAGAGGCTAATCGGACGGTATTGGGAAAAATTCTCAAGATTGTCAATATTGGGAATGAGGACAATTAATGTATTATTCAGCTCAGTATCAATGTTGGCCCCATTAAAAATACTCCTAACCCAATTGCACACTACATCTCCAAGAGTATTCCATTGCTTGTGGAAAAAGAGTGCATGAAAACCATCACTACCCAGAGCTTTAAGAGGAGACATGTTAAAAAGAGCCCCTTTAATTTCCTCATTAGTTACCTGCTTCCCTAAAAAGGAGATATCATATTGACCAAGACAAGGAAAATTACTAGGAGCCAATCGTCCTATAGGACCAGGGAACTCCCTGTACAAATTATAAAAAAATTTATTAGCACCAGCTTCAATATATTACGGTTCATAAATCCAGTCCCCACAATCATTACGGATTGTAGTAATACGGCTATTCTTCCTTTGACGCAACGTATGAGCGTGAAAAAACTTAGTATTACGGTCTCCAAGATGAAGCCAATCACAACAAGCCTTTTGTTTCCAAAGGAGTTTGTCATGACGAAAAATGTTCTCCAACACCTGCCGAATCTTTAACTCCACCTGAGCTAGACGGTTAGAACTAGAGAGATCCATAATCTTCTGAATTCTGGTAAGCTCCTTAACAAGAAAATTTTTTTGAAAAGTAATGTGACCATATACCGACTTATTCCAATCCTTAATATTACAGTAGAAAGTACTTAAAGTAGCTGCCATGTCACTAGTGAAACCCCAATTATCTTCTACAAATTTTTCTAAATCCGGATGCTCAACCCAACCTACCAAAAACTTAAAAGGCCTACATCTAGGAAGAATAATCTTTGGATTTAAAGAAAGGAGAAGAGGCCTATGATTAAACTTAATTTTTGAAATATGAGTGACCAAGCTATTTAAAAAATGTTGGGCCCAAGCATCATTTCCCAGAGCCCAGTCAAGCCTCTCAAAAAGCAAACCCCTATGCCATGTAATAGGGGGCCCTTTGTACCCTAAATCATGAAGCTCTGTCTTATCCATAAAATCGACAATAAGAGGGCAACGCCTACCTTTAGACATACCACCTGGTTTCTCAGAGAAAGAAAGAATAGCATTGAAGTAACTGATTGCAACCCATGGGTAATTTTCCATTGGGATTGAACATTTCAAGGTATCACACAAATCCTTCCGTTTCTGCCTATTTGGGCTCCCAAAGACGAAAGAGATGAAAACTGCATTTGAGGAAGACGTTGATCCCAACCGAGCCAGAATAAATTGAGAGTGATTATAAATTATATCAAAGTGGACATAATCCTTCCACCAATCCAAATGCCCCCCGAGAAACCAATCGCTTCAACACGATGAGAATAAGGGAACCTCAGCTTAGCAATAATATTATCAGCTTTGGAACCACTAACTCTCATATCAAGCAAACTAATAATATCAGGCCTATATTCCCGATTATACTCCCGAAAAATACGAGGAAAATTATCGCTAGCACATTCTGTAATACCCTGAAAATATTTACAGTAAGATATTATCCTTGATATAGTAAAATAAGGAAATAAAGTGAAAAAAAAAGAAGGAAATTTTGAGATATGTCAATATTGAGAAGTATATTATGATATATTAATTCAAGAAAGGACTAAATTGTAAAAGTGAGAAAAGTTTTGTTGCACAAGAGTAAATACTCAAAAATTGAAGGGTTAAAGTGTAAATATGAAAAATTTGAAGGACCAATAGTGTAAATATTTTAAGAGTGGAATAATCTAGAAACTAAGGAAAATGGATGAATTAGGACCAAATTGAATAGATGAAGAAATTATGAGGGACTAAATTGCAATTTTACCAAATTAAATGATGACTTAAGGATGGAATTTTAAAAGATAATGAAGGGCAAAATGGTCAATTGGAAGAGAGAGAAATCTAGAAAGTAATAATGATGCTAGAGATATTTTGATATTTTATAATTATTTAATTAGATAAATATTATTTTATTAATATTTTAATAAGATATTTTATTATTATTTTATTATTATTTTATTAGTATATAAAGAAAGAAAGATGAGAAATTCTCATCCATATTTCCCATGCACTAACGTGAGAGAAAGAGAGGAAGAAAGAAAGTTTTGCTTTCTTTACAATTTGGTCCTTTTTACCAAAAATTCACCATTTTCACCCAAAAATCAAATGAATTTCCATAGCTACCAAGAGAGAAAATGTTAAGGAGACCATGGGGAGTTAGAATATCAAGTTGGATTCAAGAAATAGAAGCTGGAGGAGAGAGAAAATCAAGTTAAAGATTAGTATCAATAGAACAAGGTAAGTATATCAAGATTTCAATATGTTTTTAAGTTTGTTATTATTGACAAAGCATGGAAATAATGTTATAGTAGAGTTTTCTTACATAAGGTCCTATGTTCATGATATGTTAGTGAAGACAAAATAAGAGAAAGTGATGAGAAATGGTGTAGAAAAAGAAAATAAGGGTGTTATAACATGGTAATTAATATTTTGTACTAAAACAGTTTTGGACAGCAGCAGTAGTCTAACTTTGAAAAATCATCAAAAATTGTAGAAATCTAATTATAGGATGAATAAAATATGAAATTAAAGCTTATTAAGTCTAGTTTCTTATAGAAGAAATTATGTAAGCAATGGAATTGTAAATCATGAGATATGATGAATTTTGTGAGACAAGGTCAGAATGATTTCGGGTTCCCCTGTTCTGACTTTGTAAAATCATAAAAATTTGGATAAAAATAATTAGGGGTTTAAATTTATATTTTTAGAATCCTGAATGAGTTTATTTTCAATATAAACAAACGGGAACATCATTTGAATTCTGTACAAGGAGATAATTAATTTTTAGTGAAGAAGGGTCAGAACTGTTAGACAGCAGAACAGGGGTAATTTTAAAGAATAAACTGTACTTATTGGATAAACTAAAAATTCTGAAAATTTTATGGTAAGAAGATATATGAGTCTAGTTTCAGGAAAAATTATCGGATCTTAATTTTGAGTTCTATAGCTCCAGATATAAATAATTTAGTGACCATGATGCAGATAGACAGCTTGAATATTCATAAAAGTAAATAATAAAAATTATGGATAATGTTACTTACAAGTGTATTATCTACATTAAGGATGTGGAATGGAGAGGAGGAGGAGGAAAAACATGTATGAATATTCATCTAGCATGGCTAATTTGCATATTCTAGGCTCAAGGACTAAATTGAATAAAAGTAAAATTTTATGGGCAATTTTGTAAAAATGTAAGAAAAATGATCAAATTGCATGAAATGGATTATTTTATTATTTAAATTAAAAAATTGAATGAAATTATTAATTTAGTTCAAGATCGGGGGAAAACATGTTTTAGGGATTAAATTGAAAAGTGTTGAAAGAATAAATTGAAAAGTGTTGAAATTATAGAAAATTCTGATATTTTATAGAATTCATGGACTGTTATCAATATATATAAGAATAATAGCTGGAAATAAGGATTAAATTGCAAGAATTTTATTTTTCCTGACCCTAAGGATGAAATCGTCATTAATTAAGAGTTTAGGGGCAAAATGGTAAATTTTGCCTAAAGCATTAATTAAATGCATTAGTATATGAAATGAATGAAAATGATGATCAAATTTATTTATAAAGATCCGAACGACTCAAATATGAGACTCGATCGTGAAAAGAAAAGATATCGGATTAATGAAATTATAAACACGAACAAGCAATGAGGTAAGTTTGTGTAACTTGAATTGTATTTTAAATACTTGAAATATGTGGTTATGTGATGAAAATATGATTTGAATATTCAATTCATGATATTTGATGAAATATTGATAATACTCAAAATAAATTGAAAATAAATCTCGGTTGAATGAAAAGGAAAAATTCGATGGATCTCTCGAAAAGGAATTGACGGTAAAAGGATCTAGCCCTTGGACGGGTGATCCTATCCTTATATAGCCCTCCCGAAGAATATGTGTAAAATGGATTTAGCCCGGACGGGTAATCCGAATCGTGGTCTGAATTTAGCTGGATGGTAATTGAGATCCAAGCTCATTAGAGTAATTGTCGTTGCGAGGGGATTTAGCTTTGGACTGGTAATCCCGACAATACTCTATGAGTTTATATTACAGATTTAGCTTTGGACTGGTAATCCCACTTTGTAAGGATGAGGGTTCGCGGAGTGTGCTCTCTCGATATGAAACGTGTAAGACCATGGTTGAAAGATACCATGGCAACCTGATATGAAACGTGAAAGACCATGGTTGAAAGATACCATGGCAACTCGATATGAAATGTGTAAGACCATGGTTGAAAGATACCATGGCAACCTGATATGAAATGTGTAAGACCATGGTTGAAAGATACCATGGCAACCTGATATGAAATGTGTAAGACCATGGTTGAAAGATACCATGGCAACGTGATATGAAATGAACAAGACCATGGTTGAAAGATATCATGGCAACATGACAAAAAATAAGTAAGACCATAGTTGAAAGATACTATGGCATCATGTCAAAGATGAATAAGACCGTGGATGGGAGATGCTATGACATCTGTTGAACAATTGATATCCAGGTAATATGTATCAGATGACGAATGGTTATATGAAATGGTTGTGTGTAATGTTTACAAGAACTGGTCATATGGAAATATATATGTACAAAATAGTTGTATGAAATAATTATGAAGATAGATAAACGAAATAAGTATGAGTACGTGGAATATAAATTATGTTAGGTTTGATATAAGCTATTATCGGAATAAATATACATAAAATATATGGAAATGATGGAGTATGAAATATTAATATAATGAAATGAATCATATATGCTTATGAAGAAACGGTAAGAGCATGATATGTTTCATGACATGTACATATATGATTATCTTTGATATGTTGATACAAGAAAATTATGTAAGTTGAGACTATTATTGAACTCAAGTACGATATGTCGAGAAAATAGTTATATCAATGTTGAATTTATATGAGATATGTGCAAGTACACTAACAATATTACTGTTTGATGCTTATACAAGTACTGTAATCATTGATTGAATGGTAATATATTTATTTACATGATGCATTGAATCGGTAAGCATTTAAATTTTTTTTTAAGTAATCTGCAAATGGTAGTAATGCTCCGAAACCCTGTTCTGGCAATAGATACGGGTTAGGGGTGTTACACATTCCTGACAATTCCAAGAAAAAATAGTAAAATTCATAAAAATTATAAAAAATAAGGAAACATACCTGTTTCTGTCAAGAGACAGTATCCGCATACGTGATCAAGGTCGCGCCGTCTGAATAAGAGTTAATGCCATTACTAAGATTCAGATTTGAAATGAATTTAGCCATTTCTTCCATAAATTCTGCTAACGGTACTCTAGAGTTCCCAGAAGCTTTGAAACGACTTTCCCAACCACGCAACGCATTGGAAACTTTTCGACTACTAAGCCCAAAGGAATCTTTACCTCCATGCCTCTCTTTAGGAATGGAAATTCCGTCACTTTTCCTTTCCGGGAATAAATTGATCGAAATATTTTTTTTTCTTGTGAGAATTATCCTTAAAACTAATTACAAAATGTTTCCCGGGGTCTAAAACACCATTAGAAATGGGAACAGGAGAACTCCTAAAGCCTTCAAAAGCAGGATTAAAATGAGCTTTTATGTTATCAAAAATTCCAACATTTAAATCTCCTCAAGCCTCAATAGGAAAATCACCACGATCAACATTAGTCAAAATCACGTTCTTACCCGAAAACAATTGAGGTGAAGGTCTTGCAACACTAAAATTTAAAATAGAATTAGAAACAAAATTATTAGTAGAGGGATTTTCATTCGAAACTTGTGCGTTCTCATTACTCATCATTGGCCTTTTCTTTATATTTTTCCCTTGCTCCCTAATATTCTCCTGGCCCAGAAAACCTTGCTTAATAGACTCCACCACAAGCCAAACACCTGGACGACCTGAACCCATTAAAACCAACTTTGTCGCAGCATCCCCATTAGAAGAGCCAATGCCCGAAATGGGCTTACTACTTGGACCAGCAGAAAAGTCCAAATCTCTCAAATTTTTGTCCCCAACCCTAGTAATAAAACCCCCCACTCCTTCAACATTCATTTCAGCATCTTCCACCGATAAATTATTATCAGCTACAGCGAGTATATCGCGATTCTTATCCCCTTCCATTAACGCCGAAAAACGTGAGTTTAACATCTCCTTACGATTTTTGGATCTGTTAATCACTTCATTGTTCACTCCAGCAGTGCCCCGCCCATTCCTCAAACCTCATCGGACCCGTTTTTTCAGCAACACCACCAGCGGCCGCAGCCGACCCAACATTCGCCAACTCCGACAGGCAGTCAAAGGTACAATTCGCAACCACCATCGAACATAAGTCCTTGACGTGTTCATATTTGCCGCAGCCAAAACAAGCAGTAGGGAGTGCCTCATACTCTACCCTCTGAACGATGCCATCAAACAAGACCTGAGAAATCAAGGGCTTCTCGAGGTTCAAGAACACTGTAAGGCGAGCGAAACGACCTTTGGACTTATTATCCATCTAGAAGTCCAATTTGACAACCTTCCTGATAAGCCCCCCAATAGTCTCCACAATTTGTCGACGAAACAAAAACCCCGGGAGACTTGGCAGCCGAATCCAAGCCAAAACCATACTGGGATACGGTTGCGAAGGGCTAAAGTCCTTTGTCCATGGTTGAACAGTGAGATATTGCCCAAAGATTATCCAAGGTCTCTACGACAAGATACAATCATAATCAGCCTTGTTCACAAAATGCACCAAGTAATAACCATTCTCAATATACATGAGATGAAATGGGGAAATAGGTTTCCAAAGACTAGTAATACGATTATGTAAAGTATTGTAACCAATATTTCACCCTAAGAGCTTGACAACCATAGTTAATTCCATTTTTTTTGAACAGAATTTCTTTAACCCAGTTAGAAAAATTAATTGTCGAAACTCCATTGATGATGGATGTTTGCACATCACCTGCTCGTAAATCAAAATCACCATCGCTTGCATTATCTCTTCCAAAGGAAGAAACATTTCATTCCATCATAAGATAGTTCAGATTTCCACCCAATAGCTTATCCTTCCACGAGGGCATTATAGTTAGATTAGGGTCCACAACCATATCTGAAGCTTCATCAGCTCTGCTCTTAAACCTTACTTTCTTGGTGGTCCGATCCTCAATAGAGTAGGGATCCCCATCGTCTCCATTAACAGACGGAGACAAAAAAGAGGGGATTTCCTTAGACATTCTTTTTTCGGTTCTTAGTTTGGTGTAATTTTTTTATTCCACAAGTAACTTTAAAAAATTGACATGTATCTCATTTTTAAAATATTTATTTTTAATATTTTATTATACTTTTATAGGACACTTATCAACTTCAAATTTTACTTATGAAATTTAAAAACTCTACTAATAGTGTATTAAATATTTTCTATTAATTCAAAATATAAAGTAACATTCTAAGTGAGAAGTCATATTTTCAATCATTGTAATTTATTTAAAGAGTTACATTTAACTCGATTTCTAATTTCATGTATGTGGTCAAATTAAGACATAAAAGCAGAAAACATAAAACTAAAAATACAGGTAAAAATACTATATCATATTTAAACTAATGATGCATTATTTAATTAAATCAATATCATGAAACGAATAGCATTTTAACACAATTTCAAACAATATCATTCTACTTGTTTTTCTAACAAAAACTCTTTATACTCATTTTAAAGGTACAATCTTCAAAATTTGCTCTATAATCGGAAATAAAGGGGAAGGGTAAACTATTTAAATAATAATATATTTTGGTTATTTAATTTCTTTTTTTATTAATTTAGTCACTCTTGTTTACTTAATTTTTTTTAGTTACTCTTCCTTAAAATGCTTTGGTCATTAGACGAAAATATTGATGTGGGTTTCTTTTGAGTGGTACAATAATATATTTAGCCCTTAACATTTTACATAATCTATTAATTTAGTTCTATTTTTTAAAAACAAATTCGGATTCAATTTTTTCACATTTTTTTAATTTAATCAAAATTCAAAAAATAATTTTAAATTTTTTTAAAAAAATCTCAAAATACATAAAAATATAAAAATAGTAAAAAATTTAAAAAAATTACATAAAAATATTAAAATTTCAAAAACTTATAATAAAAATTCAAAAAATATATATAAAAAAAACATGAAATTTATAGTTGAGGCATACAATATTAGTGATAATCAGATCAACCTTCAAATCCTGAAATCATGAGTAAAGCTAAAGTAATATTTGAAAAGCCACTTAGTAAATAGATTTGAGTATAATTGCTTGTAATTATATACATGTGACATGTTTGGGTGACCATTATAATTGATAGGTCTCACTAAATTGGGTGTAATTGGAGTAATTATGTGGATAATTACACTCGAATTCAATTACTCTATGGCTTTCCAAATACTTATACATAATTTAACATCAAGAAATTACTTGTTATACAAGTTTAAGGTATAAAAATATATATAATAAGCATGAACACTTATGAGTGTTTAGGATGATTATGGTAAAAAAATTCTAAAGTTATATTATAAATCTTAAAAAGATTATATTCTAAAAAGTAATTTATGTGTATTTTATAAAGTTATAACAAAAAATTATATTGTTTAAATTCTAAAAAATTTCTAAAGTTATAGAAAAAAAGTATATTATAAAAAATAATTTATGTGTTGTAAAAGACTAAATGTGTTATAATTTACTTATTTATAAAAGATTTTGACCCAAAAGTATGAACATAACTTATATACTTGTACATGCTATACGTTAGAAATATATATACTTATTTATAATAAAAAAAGTGTTAAATTTTTTTTTTGACTCACTAACTCTTTCATTTGAGTTTCATTTGAGACATTCAAAGTTTCAAAATGTTGTTGAGAAAATTTTTGTTGTTCTAAAAATAGATTTTGTAATGACCTAATTTTTAATAGTGTCGGAAAAACCTAATATTCGAGTCAATTGCTAAAACGAGATGGTTAAGTCTAGAAGTGAAATTTCATGTGTCATCTACAGTAACAATAGATTAAATTATTTAGTAGAATTAGAATGAATTGATTGATAATTATAGTATAGGGATTAAATTACAAAAGTATAATCATTATTAAATTTTTAATTTAGAAAATGAAAAGGGATTTAGTTGGAAATTAGGTGAGATACTATAAAACAATTTGACCAAATGTATGTTGAATTAGTGGGTTGGAATGATTAAGTTGACTAACTATCGATCACATTATAATATATTAGTAATGGTTTACATTAATGGATAATTTAAACTTTTTAAGTTAATTAATTTATTAAACTATATATATACATATACATACATATATATATACACACAACCATAAGTGGGTGAGAGAAAACATAAGTCATTTTTATCACTTAGTGTGGTAAGAAAAGAAAAACCTTCCTTTGTTGTCTTAGTATTCGGTCAAGAGAAAAATAACCATCGAATAGTTTTTGCGAATTGTGCTTTTAACGGTTCATCTTCGATTATTTCGTTTCTTTGATTACTTAGTTGAAACAATTGAACACATATAATTGAATACAAAATAAATGTTCAAGTAAACGTATTTTTCTTTAAAAACTTGAGATGATGAAATTGATATTGTGATTATCGAATCATATTATGAATGATTAAATTTCGGCTTCTTAAATGTATATGTTAGATGTATATTGTAATACCTTTTAACCCGCACGCTAATCGGATCAAAATCTCGGAATATCACATTTGTCGCTAAGGCGACATAAAATTTAGATTTACCCACTACCCAAGACAAAATTTTTAATTATTTATTCAAATTTTTATTTTATTCAAAATGTAAAATATTGATACCAATTTATTGGTATCGGTACCTTGGCTATACCTTTTTATGGTATTGATGCCAAATTTAGCTTCAATATTTTATAAATTTTGGATAGAAACTCAAAGTATTGATACCCACAATAAGGCAACGGTACTAAATTATATAGTACCGATATCCTAAACGGTTTCAAGCTTAGATGTTTGAAAAAAAATAAATCGGAATCAATAGTATCGATACATTCACTAAAGTATCAATACCTTCTAACAAATATCGATACTCTAACTTAGGTATCGATACCTATATAATGCTTGGTGTTAAAAAAAATACAGAATTGGCTCATACCAGAAACGACCTGTAGTAAGCTACACCATTTTCAACCATTACCAATTTCTTCTATCATTATAAGCTATTAAGAGCATACCCAAAATACAACAATTCATCATCAAGGTTCATTACCCCAAAAGTTTAATTCCTAAACTCATAAAGTACTTTCAATGGTTCCTATGTACATGCCAAGACTATACCAAAATGTAAAATTTGATACTTCCTTTGGTCGGGAGATGTGATGAGATGAGTTGGAGTTGCTTCTCGCCTACTTTCCTCAAAATGTTCTACACCTACACGTTGAAAGAAACACGTTAAGCTCAAGGAACTTAGTAAGTATATCAAGAATAATTATAGGTAGTTAGAATTTATTCATTGAATGTAACGCCTTAAACTCGACCTAGACGTTATGGCCAGATTTGGATATGTTACCACGGTTATTTAAAAATCCAATAGCCATTTGAGACTTGTAAAAATAGTGCTAGCTTGTGATAAACAAAAATTTCAGTTTATTTGGAAAAATACTTCTCTTAACTATTTCATTAAATTTTTCGATTATATATATTTATAAAACATTTAAGTTTGCAGCAGAATTTCTTAGTTAAATTCAGCTTTAGAAAACACGGTTTGTTATTGAAAATCCAACATTTTGCAGATAGAATTAATATAATCTAAACGTTAAAACAATTTTAAAATGGAAAATAAAATCCAAACTTTAAAAACAATCCCCAAAAGTCCAAAAATAGTCCACGAGCAAAACAGATACGAATAAGTTAAAAGAAACGCAATAATAATAAATAACTAAGTTTCCGTTGCACCGATCCGCCCTAAGTTTATGGATTACCTGATAGCAAACAAACAAAAAGTGAGCTTACGAGCTTAGAGTGTAACTTATTTTAAATAATAAATCATATATACATGATTTGTTCAGGGTACCAACCAAATATATTTCATATACAGATATAGAAACAAATGCATAACATATAGATTCAGATCCTACCCCCATCTGCTACACACCATCTTCGACCATCCCTACACACTAGTTAGGGTATTAAATACTCATCCAACCTCACACACCACTAAGTGATCGTGAGTCACTTTTCAAAAAATTTTCAGTCTAGCTGCCAGATCATTACGTAGTAATCTGCCAGAAATAGATACACGTGATTGAGCCACCAAATAAGGCAAAAAAATTAAACTGCCAAAACTTCCTTTATAATCATAATCCTCCTAATGCACATGCAAAATTAGACAGATATCAAATGCATGTATGACATACATGATATACACATCATATTCAGGTCATATTAGCATAAAGCACATCATGCTATTACATATAACATATATCTCATGCGTTTATAAGTCACATTTAACAGAATAGAGCACCAGAAATCATGGTTTATAGACAAATTATACCATACATACCCTACGGAAGGGCTAAATTTGATTTGCATGACAAATACAACCCTAGGGTAAATTTTCAAGAATTGGGCTCATACGACCGTATGGCCTACACGGCCTCACACACACCCATATGTATAACAGCCCATTTTAAGTGGTGTTGGAAACAGTGGTTTCGGGACCATGATTCCAACGAGAGAGTAAATACTTTAATATTTATTTAAGGTCTATGGGGTTATATTAGAGTCGTATTAAAGTTTCGTTAAGAATTTTTGAAGTTTAAATAGTTAATTAGGTAAAAAGGACTAAATTGAAATAGAAGAAAAAGTTAAATTATATTAGTTTAATGGGTTATTTGGCTATGGAAAGGAAAGCTAATGAATTATATGGTAATTATACCATATATGTTGATAGTGGACAAATATGGACATGTTTGTGTTAGTATTTAAGTTATAATATAACGACAAAAGAGTGAATAATCAAATAAACATGAAATAAATAAAATAAAGGCTATCATCTTCTTTCTCTTTTTTTGGTAAACCGAAAACACCATTAAAAAGGGGAGAAAAGCTTAGATTTTTGTTAATTCACTTGCATGGTATGTATTCAAGACCCGTTTTTAGTAATTTTTATGTTTTTGACCTCGTTTTAGCTTAAACTACTTAACTTGAGGGTTAAATTGCAAAACTATTTAAGGTTGAGGGATATTCCACGAATGAAATTGATGTGGTTATGATGTTAATTGATAGTTTATTAATTTTTATTGTTAAATGTCCATGATTTGTTAAGTGGATTTTGATGAATGTAAGGTTTAGGGATTAAATTGCATAGTTGAATATTTTCATGTATATTGTATGAAATAATGGAAAATTTTAGATTATTTAAGCTTAGGGAAGAATTGGTTATCATGGGTTTAAGTTAAAAGGGTTAAATTTCAAGTTACGAGCTTAAAGACCAAGTTGTGAAAAAGTTAAAATAGGAGGGGTAATTTTTTAATTTTATGATAATATGAATTATAGATTGAATTGAATACTTAAGGATATTTGAAGTACTTCATTGAATAAAATTATCTAATTAGATCAAGATAAGCAACAATCAGACTTAAATCGAGGAAAAACAAAAGCTTTGGAATAGTCTTCAACTCTACTTTTGGCGACTATAGTTATCGAGGTAAGCTTGTATGAATTATAATCTTATTAATGATAGTTTGATTGATTATCTATTATATTATGTTAGTTATAAACTGACTTGAAAAATTATATATATATCGGTATCTTGAATAATTGATGGTTATTTAATCCTGTTTGAACCTTTAAAATTCTTAGGATACAAATGACATGTCATTAGGGATTTCATGTTTCGAGTGCTAGTCTTGAATGTCCTACCAATGGCTGAGGTCCTGCATTTGTTACGGATTTTCCACAGCTCGTGTAAGCAGCATTGTGTAGCTAACATTTCGACCCACAGCTCGTGTGAGCAAGCTCATTTCACAGCTCGTGTGAGCATTATTGAAAATGAAAGGTTACGGTTATATGGAAAGGCATACTATGTGTGAGCATTCCCGAGTACCCAATGAAATTCTAGATGGTTCAACACGTAAGGTTAATGGCAAGGTATGTATACAATTGGATAATTGATCATAATATTATGAAAAGGTAAATTTGATGAATACAAATGATTTGAATGGAACAAAATAAGTATGTGATGAATGATACGTATATTGAGATTCACTTATGATATGGTTGATTTTCTATATGTGTTATGCATGGGCTTACTAACTTGTGAGTTAGGTGGTGTATATAGGATTTTATTAAGCTTATGAGTATGGTAATGATGCTATGCATATTTCATAAAATGAGTTTAAAAATGGTAGGTTTATGTTTGAGTTTATACGAGCCTATTAAGCACTAGTTGCTTACGTAATTATTTTCCTCTATTTTGTAGATTGTCAGAAGTTCGATCGGCTGGAAGCTTGTTGGAGTTCTATCACACTATCCAGCAATCACTTCGGTAGTTTTTGAGTTATTTTGGCTAAGGTTATAAATGACATGTATAGGAATTTATATGATGGTAGTTTTTGAATATGCTAATGATCAATTTGGCATGAATATGTCTTTTATGTATACATTTTGTTTGTGTGGACTTATGGTGTTTTGGAAAGTTTATGTACTTTTGTCACTTTTAAGTACTTTGTAGTATTTGATGTAGTTGGTTTGTTTATATATTAGAAGCCATATGAATATCGTTATTTTGGTATGTTTTTGTGAAAGGTGAATGGTTTGCAATTGATGTCATTAGGTAGCTAAATTGACTATGTTTTGTACTTAAGTTGTGGCATTATAGATTTGTTTTAATTGAAGTTGTTTTGGTATAAATGAGGTGTATTTGAATGACATATTGGTTAGGAGAATTAGATTGAATGAATTGGTATGTTTATATGTGTTTGAAATGTGTTTAGGTCTATTAAATGTACGCACAAATGGAGTAGATGGTTGGGCAAGTTTTGGACTTAAAATGGCTTGTTTATAGGGTCAAATTGTGTAGTACACGACCTAAGACACTGGCTATCACACGGCCTAAGGTTAAACAGGGACTCGATAACCATTATTGCATCGATTTAATTATACATTGATCATTTGACATTATAAATAACATAATAAACATTTAATTCAAATAACATCATAACAATTACAGTTCATACGAACTTACCTTGACAACTAAGGGTGTGAAGGTTATAACGAGCTATTCCGAAACTTTTACTTTGCCTCGATTTAGGTCCATACGTGGTCTATCTTGATCTAAATAGACAATTTCAATCCATTTAATACTTATAGTATTCAACTTAGTCCACATTTCATATTTATACAAAATTACTATTTTGCCCCTAACATTTTAACTTTTTACAATTTAGTCTTTAAGCTCATAAATTGAAATTTAAGCACTCTAATCCCTCTCATAGACTAACAGATTTCTTTAGGGACTTAAACCAACCCATACAAATCATCATTTCATAAATTTAACATGAACTTTTACTATTTTTACAAATCAATCCCTATATGTAAATTTCATCAAAAATCACTTTACAAAACTTGTTTATTTCTCAACAAAGGTTCATAATCTAGAATTTAATATCAATAACCATTCAAGAACATTCATGGCATAGCCCTCAATCTTTAGCAGTTTTACAAATTGATCCTCGGGCTAGTTAGATTAAGCTAAAACGACCTCAAAAACATAGAAATCATTAAAAACAAGTGCAAAATGGACTTACATGCAAAGTGGAAGCCTAACCGAAGCTCAAAACCTATATCCATGGTGATTTTTTATGGTGAAATGAAAATGGGAAAGAAGATGAATGTAATTCTTTTAGTTATTTTACTTTATTTACCAAATTGCCATTTTACCCTTAGTAATAATAAAAAAGTACATCAATACCTTGTCCATGCACATCCACTATCACCTTAATTGGTATATTTACCATTCAAGTCCTTTATTTTAAGATTTCAAAGCTATTAGATCCCTTTAACTAATAGAACTCAACTTTTACACTTTTTACGATTTAGTCTTTTTTACCTAATTCATCATTTAAACATCAAAATTTCTCAACGAAACTTTAATACGACCTTAGTAACACTCCATAAATATTTAATAAAATATTTACGACTTGGTTTATGGAAACGATCTCCCAATACCTTATTTTTTAAAACCACTTGACTTTAGGGTCTTACCACTTGAACCTAATTATTCTTCCATTTAACATAAATCATTAAATCAAATTTTTATCATTACACTATATATTACTCGTAAATATTAAATAATAATATTTACGGGCTCATACATTAGATTTGTGGCCCCGAAATTACTATTCCGACACCACAAAGAAATGGGCTATTACAGATCGAAAGCATCATATCATAAAGGAGGTAGTTGTATACGAAACCGCGGATGTAGTCAAGGTCACATCTGAGGACAACCTTGCTGACCCATTTACCAAGACTCTATTGGCTAGGAGTTTTGAGAAACACTTGGAGAGCATGGGAATACGTAACATGATTCATCTACTTACTAGGGCAAGTGGGAGGCTATTGGATCTGGTGCCTTGAGTGTAGTATATTCATTTGTAAGCTTGTAATTTTTTTGAACAGATTGGTTAATAAAACAAATTTATTGATTACATTAATATACTTTGTATGATTGTCCTCATATGTTTTTTGCACGCAAAACAAAATGGAAGTAAATGTTGCTAATTGGTTGTCTAATGTTTAAACTAATATTAAATGATATTATGTAGTCAGATCGTAATACGGAGAGACAACTTATATTAGTAGATGACATGTCCTTAGTCTAATCAGAAATGAGCAAACCAATTGAAAGGCTAATATGCCATCCATCAAGTCCAATTTGAGAGATATTTTGTCTTGGGCATCGAAGTAGATGACTCCTAGAAGATAGAGACATAGATGTAACTGATTGGATCGACACTATATCAAATTAGACCTACGAAGAATAGATCTTGAATCCTTTTATGGATTTAATCACTTGTGATGTTCATAATGTGGCATACCAAAATCCTGAGTGGATGATGGAATGTGTATGCGTGACTCGTACACTTTGATGTAAGTAAAAACCTTAGTTCGAATAAATAAGAAACTAAAAGCTGGTATGTTGGTGTACGACTTCTGTAGTATGTAGTGTCATTCACAACAGTGGAGTTCATAGTCCAAGACATGGGTAAATGATATCCTCTCATTAGCATTACATGGTTGATGAAAAGTAAATGTGGTCAAGGGTCGCTCGTCTTTGTGATGAATGACTTGATTACTATTTGATAGTAATTGACTTTTCATGAAGGAAGATGTAATAGTTACCATGAGATAAAATATGATCATACTAGGAGAATGAATATTATCCCAAAGAGATTAAGGATATCCTATGAGGGTAACACACTTGTGACAAGGTTATTGGACATTGATTGAGTTGCTTTCGTAATGGTATACCATTGGGGAGAGTTTAGTCACAATACTATAGTGGAATGACTCTATGGCTAAATGAGTTTATAATTAATAGGCGAAAACCTAGAACTTAATTATAAATCATTTGAGCCTTAATCGCATAAGTCCAATCGATCCCTCCGCTAGCTCGATGAAACCAGAAATGAATTGCATGTTAAATCAAATTAACAAAAATGAATAGAAATGGTGAAAATGGAGAAATATGAAACATTTGGAAATGATTACGATTTTCTCCAAAATGAAAATGAAAATGTAGAAATGGAATCATTTGAAAACGAATGTGGTTTTCTCCAAAATGAAAATGACCTAAAAATTGAATTTATGTTTTTCAAATTAAATGAAGTTCGAAAATAGAAATAAATCATTTAGCCATAGTGAACCATTAAATAAGGAACTATTAAATATATTTTTCATAGATTCTTTTACGGTAAAGTCGTTATTATTTTAACGAAATTAGAATTGGATTGAGAAAATTATTTAATTAGAAATATTTGAAGTTTATTTTGGGAAATAGGAAAACAAATATTTGGTTAGATTAAATTATAAAGTATTGGGTTTAAAGCTCAGAAAGTACTTGTAATTGGATCCAATATGGAAGAGACCCAAAAGTACCCTTTATGTAAAAGGGTGGGATGTCAAACCCTAGTATTATTAACTAGGGTTGTCGCCCCCTATACTCCTAGTTAGATTAGGAGTCTGTTTTTCTAGTTGAAATAAACTTCTATAATTCAATAAGGGTTTTACATTCTCTCCCTATAAATAGATGGCACCAATATGAGCTATTTCCACAACTTTCAGATATCGTTATTCTGCTAAAAAATAGAGAGAATTTTATTCTCTAAGAATTAAATATATTTTTAGGAATAATTATTCTGCAGACTTTTATTTGAGAAGATAATTTTCGTTTTCACCCTAAAAAAAAGAAAACTATTTCTAGTTTTGTGTTTTGATTCGAATCATTTGAGCCCATACTCGAGGCAGCTCGTGGTACGAGAATAGATGAGAAGATTGTTTGGTTGAAAGTTGAGAATGACAAGGATTTGTCTATCTGAAAACACAAGTGCGAATTCAGTCTAGGTTTATTACTATAAATATCACAAATCAGGTTGGTTTTAAAAAAAAAATCATTTTTCGTTGTGTAAGAAAACTGTTTTCAAACTGGATTTTTCCAACAGAAATCTCAAAACATTCGTATTAATCCCACTAAAATCGAGATTCTTACCATTATTGGAATATTTCTTATTAGTCTTCATCCTTCTTTCAACCACCATCCAAGAACTATATTCCTTCATCTTTACTTGATAAGCTGCTGACGACTCCTTGGGTGGCGTATTTTCCATGTCTCTACAACCATCTCCATCCTTAATTGTAGGATAGATATCTTTGACATGGCTGTAACACACACACACTAGAAACAAATACTAGAAAGGGATTCATATTCAATACGTTAAACTTTTTCTTTAATCCCGATTTTGGTAATAAGAGGTTTGTTCAAGTCAACACGCACTACCATATGAGCAAAGCGACCCCTAATCCTGTTGTCGGTATTGTAATATATTTTGATCACATTTCCAATCATCTCCCTAATTCATTAAGGATGATTTTTTTGTATAAAAAGACTAATAAACTGGGCAGCCTAATCCATGCAACAACATTCAATGGGTATGGTTGTGAAGTTGAAGATGATGAACTCTAAGATCAAACAATTAGATAATGTCCAAAATGAACCATGATCCTTTTGATAAAGCTTTAACTTAATGATTTGCAAACTTGAATTTGATTACGAAGTAATCATTCTCTAAAGCCCATTAACTGAAAAGAACTTTAAGGTTTCCATAATGTACTAAACCCAATTTTTCTCCACAAAAGTTTGATTACCACTGTTCACATCATACTTTGATTCACTAACTCATGGGCTCGCTTGGAGAACTTGATAGTAGGCAAGCCCCCAATGTTCTCTTTAACCATGTCACTTTCCTTCAAGACAATATCATACTCGAAGAGTGAATCTTTTCCTCCTTTCGGTTTCTTATCCAGTTTAAAAGTTTGTCCTTAAAAGATATTGGGATTGCTTTTGATGTCTCAATGTCCATGCCACCATCATTAAGATGCCCATCCTCTTGGAGCTTAACTGTTTTGGTAACCCTATCGCCTCCATTACCTTGAGCTAGGCCACCCTCACGGTTGCTGTTACTCTCCATTGTATTCTAAAAGACTATCATTTTAACAAAACAATAAACAATATTTTAAGGATGCTTTCATCCTTCTCATATAAAATCTAGAATATATATGATGGGATTTGAATCTAAAATTTCATTACATTCATTCCGCATCTTCACCATTTCAGTAGAGTCATATATAATTTTCATATCAAGTTTTAATAAACTTATTACATAATTGTTTTCATCCATGTATAAAACATTATAAATGCTTTATTAATGGATTATATCATAATATTGTTTATAAATATTCTTTGATTAATTGCTAGAGGTATAATATTACATATAATATAAATTAATTATGTATAATACTACCATAAATTGATAAATCGAAATAAATATTTCATTTAAAACTATGTAAAAATTACAAGTTTTTTAGGAAACAAAGGTTTTAAAACATAATAAAAAGGAACCGTAAATGCAATTTTTAAACTTTATAAATAAATAAAACATAGAGTTATAATAAAATATTAAAAAAATTAAAGAAAAAAGATATACATAACAATTTATTAAAGTTACTTTTGGAATAAAAAATACACTATCAACATAGCAAATAGTAATTCTAATAAAAAACAAACATATTTCCGACTAAATTAAATTCAACTAAAAAGATTTTCAGATACTCTTAAATTTTTATAATGAATTTTTTATTTCTTTAAAATCTTAGTTATCAATTATTATTTTAATTTCAAAATTATATTAAATCTTTTAAAATATAACTTTATTGAACATATAAAATACCATAAATCCGTGGGATTTGCTCACCTTCTCGTTAGAAAACGTCAAAACACAAGAAAAGGATAACGCCTAAAATTTAATTTGCAGATGGAGACAAATTCTGAGTGCGCATATTTGTTCACTCTGGTGATATAATCGAACTTTCTTGCTCTCTCCTCTCATCATAAAATGAATTTTCCGTTTGTTTCTCGCGAAAATCCTCTTATTTGTCCAATAGAAGAAACATTGATCAACTTAACCCGCTTCAAGTAACCGAAATCCTCAAGGAAATGTTCTTCAATAACTTCATTAAACGGATACTATCATCTTTGCTTCGTCCATGGCTGGAACAAGATCTCGAGCTAGACCTCCAGTTAGGGTTCATAAATTCCACTGCCGTCGCCAAAAACATACGCCTTGATACGTCTGCTCTCAACCGCCTGATTATAGACGGTTCATCATCTTCGCGGTTCTTTTTCAAAGAATTCGTTATAGAGGAGTTCGTTGTTCGATTCTCAAATTGGTCAGATTCTGCCTTCGTTTTCGAAGCTCGTGGAGTCAAGGTTACGATGTCGCTTGAGTAAGCAACGTTACAACTTTGCACCTTTTGTTTGTTAATTTGAAAAAACAATTATTTGTGTCGTGTTTTTTTAAAGGGAAATGGAAGAGGAAGGTACTGCAAAAGTGCGAAATTCGAGTTATGCAGCGTTGGAGAGTTTGAAGAAGGATTTATCCCTGATAGATCCCGAGGTTCCCCCTCCCCCCATTTTTGGCATTATTTTGTTTAAATTTTTATTGTCTAGTACGAAACCATCTTACTAAGTTGCACCTTAGTGACAATAAGAAGCAGTAAAGCTCTGCTGTTTTTGCTATGAATGACTAAACTCATCAACGGAATTGGTAATACCTAACTGTATGTTCCATCCGGGGTTGTTAACTGTTATAGTTGGGACAAGAGTGGCGGAGTAAGTAGCATTATTCATTCTTTTTTAAGTACTGAGTTTATGTTAAAATTAACTCCTTGAATCGTGATAGAGATGCCTTTAGTTCCAGGATTTTGCTGACTGATGTTCTAAGGTTACTCTTCAAGGTTACTATTTATCATAACATTTTCCGCCATGCATTAACAAGAATAAAGATGTCAACTACTGCATTTAATATAATATAATTACTATAGATAGTATATTAACTAACCTTAATTAGTGCCCTAAGGGCACTTGTTAGCAAAAACCCTTATTTCAATTTTACACTGTTAAACTTGTTGCTCATTGCATAATTACTTTTAAACTAATAGTTTAACATCTCTTTGCTTCATAGTGTTTGAGTTGGATGATAAATTATTAAATCAGTTTTCTTGTTGCAGTTAAGGATTCTTTTCTTACTACTTGATGTGTTAATCTTGGCCAAAGTAACTTAGACTTTCTTCCTTACCAGGGTAGTGCTCTGCATGATATTTTGAAAGCAATCTTGGCTACTACTTGTGGGAGAAATCGGTTTCAGTCTTCTTTTTTGAATCTCATTCTCCAACATTGCCGTCTACAGATACTTGGTATTAATTTGCAAGTACAATTTCCCACTTTAGACGATTCCTTTGTATACCTGTTGGATTTAGAGAAGCTTAATGCAGAATCTCTACATTTTGTTCATGGATGCCTTTGCAAGGGTCTTGTTAATGTTCTCTTTCTACCTCTGAAGGAGGGATCTTTGGTTGTAAGTGGTAGTTCCTTTAAGATAGGATATAAGAAAAGCAATCAAATTAACCATGTTTGTTCCTCCAGTGCACTGGTTACTTGCATCAAGTTAAATGATCTTGAACTTGTTGAGTTCAATCTTCGTGCTTCAGAATTAAGTTTCTCATTTTCTCCGGTTGATTTTCCTGTTTTCATGGAACTTAGTAAAGTGCCTTCAAAAGAATTCAAGCGAGTAAGGAATGGCCGGTATCTATGGAGAATAGCAGCAATTAAAATAGGCCATGTAATTTCTTCTCCCAGATTATCATGGTACAAGTTAGTTAGCCTTACTAGTTTGTGGATGCATTATGTGAATCACTATGAGTATTTATTATCACTGATTCAATATTCCCCTAATCACTTATTGGAAAGACCTGATATTAAGATGCTAAGAGACAAGGTAAATTTGAAATCTGCTAAGCACTATTGGGAGGTGATTTTTGACATTGAGAAAGAGCTGCCTGCAGAAGCTATTGCACAGGCTCGGAAAATAGCTCGATATAAGGCTTTGTCAAGTGGTGAACAGCCTGAAAATTACTCAGAACCCTCTGTTAGTGCTCATTTCAAAACCTTTGTTCAGAAAGTTATGCAAAAAATACAGCCATTAGAGCACCTTCTCTTTTGGAGGAGATCTGCAAAGCAAGATGAAATGTTTGCCAGACACTTGGGAAATGTTTCTGAGAATTCTTATTCACGCTTCCGCTTCATTTTAAGTCTTGGGAAAATTTACATTACCCTTTCTTCAATGAGTGCAGCCGAGCCTGTTAATGAAAAAGTGAAATCACGTATTGGGATCTCATATTCAGATGTTTTTTTATTCCGTCTCTCTATTAAAGTGTTTTTACTCATGTACACAAAAGACATCTTTAAACAGACATTATCTTTTTCCTGTGGAAAAGTAAAAGTGAAGTATTCCATCAGTTCTGTTGGAGAAGAAAATGAGAGAGTTAAGAATTTGAAAGTTATTCTGCATGGTGAGCCTGCAAAAATCTTTCTCTTCTCAGAAAGCAATAAATCCAGTACCATCAATCATGCTGAAGGTGGGTGTGACCCATGTCTAGAAAATTTTATAGGAAAAATGTGCTTGGATTGGATAAGAGATTGCGAGCAGTTTGAAGAAAGTGAAATCAAGTGTCCTCGAAGTCCACAGCTTCTTTTTGAGATGAAAAGCTTTTTGAGACATCCAGATTTGAAAAAGCTAGGTTCTGGGCTCTGGAAATGCAATCTGACAGTGGGAAAGTTCAACATAGCATTGCAATATTTATCAGTGATATCAGTTGTCATGCTTCTTAGGCAGATACAACATGCTCTACACTGGACTCAAGGAAATGAGAGTGCCAGGGATCTTCCATATTCTCCTCAAAATACTACTGTGCACCAGCCAGAGGATAGTTGGGAAAATAAATATGAGTGCTATTCTAGTAAAATAAAGAAGTTCTTTACGAGAATGCTTCCTGGGAAATGCATTCAAATAGGAGTGCTTATAGCTGGTCCTTGCATCCAACTCTCATCGAGGAAGACTGGAACAAGGAATGCAAATGAAGGTGTGAACAACCATGTAGTTAATGAGGATGATTTTCACCTTGGATTTGATATCCATGATATTGAAGTTGTTGTTTGGCCAAGTTCAAAGTCTGGTTTGGCACCTATACATGCCTTCACAGAACAGGATGATGAATATCCTGAGTGCCTCAGGTTGCAGGAGCCTAAGATACTTGATATGCCGAAACTGGAAAATAATAAGTATACATCTAAGGATGCAAATTCACTTCATTTCTGTCTGAAACTCAATGGTTTGCTGGCTTACTTGGAGGACACTGTAGACAGACACAAAAACCAAATATTTGTATTGGATCCCATAACATTTCGATTTTCATCCTTCAGGTAGGGATTTTAGCCTTGCATTATCTTATATAAGTATTGAAAATTTATGGCTGCTTCCTTAAATTCACCAATGTCTTTTCATATCGAATTCAACTTGAAGGCCTGTTTGTTTGGTTGCTGGTTACTCAACCTAAGCAAACTTCAATATTTGGTTGGTGGAAAATACTTGATTTCGTTTGTTGATTATAATTATGATTTGGTTTTAATTGATCATGCAATTACATTTGTTAATTGTTTGATGTTAATAAAATATTATGTACATTTTGAAGTTACTTTCACTTAAAGTATTATGCACGGAGTGAATTTTCAGCTGACTCTGCGACCTTTATAATTATTCATATTTTGCTGGTCTCATGAACTTTTTTTTATGAATATCATAGGGTACTGTTGGCCTATTCAACTTTTAAAGCAAATGATTCAATGATGTTTATTCTATTGATTTTATTTCCCATAGAAAATTTAATTACTGGAATAACATTGTATATGCTGAGGTGCATCTAGGTATGAACACTTGTTCGTTTCCTTTAATTGTGAATTTTGTGCTAAATTTTTTATTTGTGAGAAGTTAGCATAATATGCTTCCTTTAAAAATATATGGATTATTTCGAGCAATACACATCTCTTGAAAGCCTTATGATTCTTAACTGACATGGCATCTCCTTGGCCAATAATTTGTTTCTGCCGACCTTTCTGTCACACCATCACTCTGCCTAAAATATTTGTGAATCATTTATCTTGATTCCCTTCTCTTGTCCCTCTCTTACACCATCAATTCAGTTATTTTTATGCTATGCAATTTTCAATTGTATTATCAATCACGGTCCTTAGTATAAAACTTTTTGATGACCAAGTATCATGTATCTGTCTCAGGCAGTTTGCTCATTCATTTAGCACAAGCTCTATTGCTTTTTCAACTGCTTTTTATGGGCTGGCCATGGGATTTGCGCTGTTATTATTTATGGATGAGTTGTGTGCTTGCTTTCAGGTGATTCTTTTCAACCTTTGTTGTCTGATTGGCTTTTACCCTCCTATTATTTTTAGACATGCATTAATTTCTTATGTGATTGTGATAGTTTTGCTGTTTTTAATGGAAAATACAAGATAATTATTACTACTGCAATTATAATTATTGGAGCATTAGTTATTTTAAGTCTTAACAACTCGTTAGATGCACTTGAAGTAGTATTTAGTTGCATCTGTCTATTATCCTTGTTTCTTTTCCTTAATATTCAAGTTAAATACTTTATTATTCCTTTTGTTTCGTTTACATGCTTTCTTAACTTATACAAATTAATGACAGTTAAATGTTCCCTTTTCCAGGCTCTAACTGGTTTGTTGTCTGATTTATCACATATTTGTAACAACTTTGGTTCACCTGCTAATGAGTCCTTCCAAATGTTGAGACACTATAGAGTTTCTGGGGCTACCAAGGATGAAGAGCTTTCAATAGCGACACCTTTGATGTGTAATAACACGTTTTTAATTAATGGCATCATTAAACTCAAGTCAATGGATATCTTTCTCTGTGGTTCTAGGATCAAGAATAAAGCAAGGGGTTCTAAGATGGTTTTTGGTGCTGCTAGTAGCACAAATTCAGCTGCGGATAACTTATATGATTGTGGTATTTGGATTTCTCTCCCTCAAATGTGTTTTGACATATTATATGAAGAAATGAAATTGGAATTACTCATTGATTTATCAGGAATTCAATCTGTGATCGTCAGATACCAGGAGTACATAAAAAGAAGGTTTAATCGCTCTGCATTTAGAGCGTTCCTTCTTTGTTCACACAATTGCTTATATGAGATATTTCTATCTCATTGCATATTTACTTTATTATTGAGTATGCCTCAGAATTCCACTTCAGCTAGTGTGAATGAGATGCTAGATGTTTCTACTTCTGAGGCTAGTACATCAAATATGGCGGAAGATACATCTTTTAGCAGTGAGCTGCAGCCAAGTGTACAGTCTCCTGATTTTCTTAAAAAGTTGGGATTTACTTCAAATGTCTCAGTGCCACCCTCAAGCCATTGGATATTCATGAAAATGGAAGTGGCTGAAGTTTTTGTGACAAGGTGTTCAGTGAAAAATATTCTGATTGGTGCACAAAAAGTAAATAAACTTCGGTCATCTCTTCATGTTGGGGCAAAATCCCAGGCAATTGCTTGGGGGATCCAGGTGCAAATTTTATAGAAAATTAATGTTTCTTTTATGTTTTCAATTGCTCATGCAATATATTTGGAACCATCTTTTGCTCTATGATTTTGGAATAGTTAAATATAGGGGATAGTGCATGATTTGGACACCCTACATTTGACATAATTTATGCCTTTGAAAATTTTATTTGGTTCAATCATGTTATGACGAATAACACATGATGGGCAGGATGGTTTTCTTTGCCTTGAAACAGAAGCTTTGGCAATGTTTATCCAGTGCTCTGCTTCCTACCTACATCACATTAAAAATGCATTGTCTATTGTGAAATCGACTGCGAGGAGCATGCCACGACCTGCACATGATCATTTTGTTGGTGGACATGCCCAAGAGATGCTACTTACATCTCAGCAAGTCAAATGGGAACTGCCTGAAGCTTTTAATTTTGATGTCTCTCAGTTTTCTCTTGCTCTTGTTGTTGAAAGTGAATCATGTAAGTAAATCCCTTCTTTAGTTGGATGTTTTGACCATCAATATTTCTTTCAATAGTTAGTGTGCTTACGCAGGTCGTATTCGGGAATTTGTATTGGAGCTTGATCTTATTCTGAACCTTGATTTGGACAATATGCAACAGAAGTTTATGCTTAAGCTTTCTCGGTTATCAGTCTTTTCTCAAGACATTCGACAAAGTGGAGAAGATGAAATCCAAGTTCTTAATTTCTCTTCTGCCCAGTCAAATTTACCTTCTCAGCGTTTATCTGGAGAATCTGCTGTAGCATTTCAGCGTGATGGCATTCGGGTTGATGACAGTTACCCTAGAGCTTCTGTTTCTGAGGGGACATTTTGCTTGCGTCATCAAGGATATATCTTGAAACATTTAATTGCTTCTTTATCAGTTGAGAAGGGCAAAGTTATTCCTTTGGACCCAGAACAGGCTTGGGTTGGCAGTGGTTCTGTTTCAGGTTTTGATATGAAAATTTCGTTGTCTGAACTAGAGGTAAGAAATTCTTAGCTTTTCCTCTTTCTACCATAAACTTTCATGCACCTGATGTCTTTGTCAGATGCCATCAGTATAGCCTACTCCTACCTTGTTTCTGACTGAAACTGCTAAGATTCATGTTGTTGGATCTAACCTTCTTTGCAAATCAGATGATTCTGTCCATGGTCTCATCCTTCTCTGGGTTATCTCTCAAAGGCTCAATTGGTCAATCTGTGCAAAGGAACTGGTCTTATAACACACCAGATGACAATGATTTTGAGGCGAGGATCCCTAATGGTATTTTATTTTCTGACTGTCTTATGTCTGTTGCTTGCAAATTTTGTTTATCTTGTACTAATTATTACTCATTATATGCCCAGGGGCCATTGTTGCTATTCAAGATGTACATCAGCATCTTTACTTCACAGTTGAAGGTGGAGAAAATAAGTATGCTATAGGAGGTTCTGTTCACTATTCTTTTGTTGGAGAAAGGGCTCTTTTCAGGGTATATTACTACATTTTCCATAAACTGGCTGTGTTCATGCCAGCTTCTTAAAATAACATTTTGTTTGCTTGTATTTTATATGAAAAGACATATCTTTATGCACACTGATGCACAATTAAGGTTTCTGTGCAACTAAATGTTTAGCTTTAAAAGGTTAAGATCTCAATTTTTCTTATTTTCTTAATAATGCTTTTATGCCAGATGTTCTGCCATTTCAATTTTTTAATTACTAAATATTTGTCTCTTCTCCCCTCATTTGTTATCCCTGTTATTATCAGATATTTTGTTGAAATATGTAAATAGTTATTATCAGCTATTTCTTATTTGGTTACCGTTATTAGCACATGTTGAGAAGGATGATCCCTTATGATTAATTAAGGCAATAGCATAACATTCATGGACCATTCCCACCTTGGGTAGATTTATTAATTGTTAATGTCAAGTCTTTCTAAAGCATTTATGATTGATTATATATGCAACTGCGACAATATGTACAGGTCAAGTACCACAAACAAAGGAAATGGAACTCGTCAGTTTTGTGGTTCTCCTTAATATCACTGCATGCTAAGGACAACTCAGGGGAGCCATTGCGATTAAATTCTAAACCAGGGTCAGGTTTTGTTGAGCTCTCCAGCACCTCTGATAATGCTTGGTCACTTTGGAGAGTTCTTTTTTATCAACCAACTTATGCTGGTGACGTTGACTGGGAGCCTTACAATTGTGTGCTTAGAAACACTTTTTACCTGGTGAACAAGAAGAATGACTGTGCTGTTGCTTTCAATGATAGGGTTCCAGTGTTTGTCAAAAAGCCTGGAAATCCACTCAAGTTCAAAGTGTTAAGTGATATGTCGGTTGCACAAGATGTTGCTGAAACTGAGATAAATCTTGGAGCACATGAAGATGGAAAGAGAAGCTACGGGCAGAGAGGAAATCTGCCTTGCATTGGTATTAGTATTGACAAAGTTTCTTTAACCATCTTCCATGAACTTTCAGATGCAAATGACAGGTTTCCTCTCCTTCATGCTTGCATCTTTGATACTCAAATAACTTTACGAATTCTTTCCACTAAAACCAGAGTTATAAGCACCTCAAAGGCTTTGCTTCAACATTTTGATGCTCAAGCAAACTTCTGGTGAGTGTTTTTCGCATAACTTAAAGGGAATAGTTAATTTTTATAGCATTTTTCTTTCTCTGAAATTAATCTTCCTTTTAAATGTGTTCAGTCATTTCCTACCTTCTGTTCGTTGCAGGAGAGATTTTCTTCACCCTGTTGAAATATGTACTTTCTATCGTTCTAGTCCCCAAAATCAACATGGTGTGCCTGTCCATGTCTATTGTAGAACGAAAGAGGTCTGGAGTTTTATATTCTATATAATATTTCTTTGATTATTCCTCTTACTTTTAATGACATGCTCAACAACAATGGTCTGGCTTTTTGGCAGTTGGAGATATCTCTAACTGAGCTTTCCTTGGACATTCTTCTTTTTGTGGTCGGAAAATTAAATTTGGCTGGTCCTTTTTCCCTGAGAAGCTCTATGATTCTGGCCAACTGCTGCAAGGTCAGGTTGCCATTCTTGTGTAGTTCTATCTCTTCTTTAAGCAGCTTAACTGGTAGAAAAATCATGTGGGGATTGATACGTCTTCTCTCAATTCAATTTTGTATCTGATGGAAGAGTATATCAAGCTATATCAAAAACTGATACTGGATGGAATTTCTGCAATCACCATTCCTTGCATTACTAGATTCATAATATCAAATAGTTTTCATTAATTAAATTCAAGCAAAGACTGGTTGGGGTAGATGGTTACATCAACACACCAATTCATTCTCCATCCTGCCATCCATCCAAGATTGTTCTACCACTGAATCTTTTTCTTAATTATAATCATTTCTATTATGGCAGGTAGAAAACCAGACAGGTTTGAACCTTCTTTGTCGCTTCTCTGGTAAGCAAAGTGTGACGGTGGGCAGGAAACAGTCTCCTTCCATTTTTCTAAGGTATCCTTGTACTGCACTGGCCATACTTCTTCTTGCTTACAGGTCTTTTTGCTGAAAGTTAGATTCCTGCTTTGTTTTAAATTGTTAGTTCTTTTCTTGCATGACTTAATTTTTTGTTGGTACTATTAACCTTTGTTATGAGTTTTTCCATACAAAGCTTATATATTTATTTGTAATGCACATGTGCCTTTTCCTTTAATTTATGCATATTTTATTCTTTTGGGTGTTTGAGGTTAGCGTTCTTTATTCGTTAGTTGATCTTGCTCTATGCATGTTTGTCAGGCTCTCAGCTTTTGAAAGTCAACCTCCAGAAACAGAACCGGTTGTTTCAATCCAGCTTTCTGTTCCTGGTTCATTTACAACTTCACCAGTTCATCTTTCTCTTCTAGGAGCTCAAGTACTTTCTTGGAGAACACGCATATTGTCACTTCAAGGTATGTGAATCTGCTACCTTCACCATGCAACTTCTTTGAAGAGTTTTACAGAGGTGGTTTCTTTTGCTCTGTGATGAGTCAGAAGACTCTAGAAGTAGCATCTTAGTATCCACTAAATAGAATGGAACATGCTATCTTTAACCTAAATTTGATCTGGATATGGATCCATCTAACTGTTGACCCAGTGGTAACATTGTTTGAGGTGATCAGTTAAATCTCAAAGTTTTTCTAGGAGAAGAAATAGGAAAAAGAAGAAAGGAATTCATAATCTCTGATTCTCTGGTTATGTCTTACATTTCTGAATAAGACTGTCTGGGGTATAACAGCTAAATTCATGTGTGCTACTATGCATGAAATTTTACGGATTTATGCAATGGATACTTATGCAGTGTGTGTTACCAATAAATTTTTTCTATTCAACTATGCATATCAATGTAATTTTCATCTAACTTTGAATTATTTACAGCATATAATATGGTATATATGAGAGAAAAAGTTCTGTCGTTTTATTTTGGAAAAAGAAAGTTTGGGAGGCAGATTTTGTTTTCCTTCTTGGTTTCTTTTTTTTTTTTTTGGGGGGGGGGGATTAAAAACGTGAAATTAAATGGAGCTTCTTGGTTTCTATGAGGTTGTAACTTGCAATTAGTAAAAAATTGAAGCAAAATTCAATTAAGCAGATGCATCTCTAAGATGGAGACTGAGTCAAGTTTTACAAGGCTGGTATGTGGAAATAGTTTGTGGTAGGTTGAAGTGTTTATTTTGAGGTTTGAATTAGTGGTCTTTCATTTCTAAATTTTAGCTGGTTCTTTGAGAATGTCCTGCTTGCTAGCAAAGATGATTCAAGAATTAAATTCATTTGCCTTCTATATAGATCTTATCTGGACTTTTATCTTTGTTTCTTGTCTACTACCATCTTTGAACAGATTCAAAATCTTACCCTGGTCCGTTCATTGTGGTTGACATTTCAAGGAAACAAGAGGTATTGCTAAGATTAGTGTTCTCCTTGTTACATATATGAAAACATATATATATGTGCTTGCATTATAATGTTCTTTGCTTGATCTTTCTTGACATTGATTATTGTTTGTAGGATGGTTTGTCGATAGTAGTTTCTCCATTAATCAGAATACAGAATGAAACTAAATTGTCTATTGAGCTACGGATTAGACGACCTGAAAGAATGGAGGATGAGTTTGCATCTATGTTCTTAAAGGCTGGTGATACATTTGATGATTCCATGGCTTCATTTGATGCTATACGTTTGTCTGGAGGATTTAGGAAAGCATTGATGTCGTTAAATGTTGGTATGTGTTGCTAATGTTGCTATTTAAAATCTACCTTTTTACTATCCTTTATTTTTCCTTTGCTTGGTGTGATTGAACATCCTCATCTTTTCTATCAGTATCCTTGTCTGGCTCTTACAATATATATTATGACCTTGAAGGGGTTGGGCTTTGGTTGGTCATGTGTCTACAAAAGTTGTTCAAGAACAGATGTCCTTTTTCTTGCACATGCATTTGGGGTTATGTGTCATCAGTTTGGTTGAAGCTTTGAATGAATTAAACATAATTATTTGGACATAGTTTTAAACTAGTAAATGTCTAATCTGTGTTGCATTCTAATGCCATGCTGCCCCTTCCCCGGCCTTAAGTTAATTTATTCTCTCCATTTGACTAGCCCTTCAGTTTTAACTATTCTGACACATAAGGGATTTCTTGTGCACCTAGACCTTGCGCTTTAGCTCAAGAACAAAAGCGCATCAAATCCTTTTGGGTTAGGCACATTTGATTTGGTGCACACTTGCTGGGTGTAGGCATGCTTTTTTGTAAGGTGATAGGCACTAAAAGAACCTGCTTGATTGATGTTTGTAGAAATCAGAGTATTTGTAGAAATCAAAGTTCTAATCTGAATAGAACATATTACAACTTTTTATATACAACCTATGACACTACTTTAGGAAACTTCTAAGTTTAGGAAAGATACTAAATAGGAGATATGATCCCTTAAAATAAGGGATTTTAATAAAAGAAAATATCTACAAAATATTCCTAAAATATTTACAGAATATTCCTACACTCCCCCTCAAGCTGGAGAATATACATTGTATAATCCCAACTTGAATAGGAATTTATTGAACACGTGTTTTGGCAAAGCCTTGGTAAGAATGTCGACAATCTGTCCTTACAAGGAATGTAAGAAAGAGTGGCTGTCTTTTTGTTGACTTGATCGGCAATAAAATGCCTATCAATTTCAACATGCTTTGTTCGGTCATGTTGAAATGGGTTCTTGGCAATCTGAATGGCAGATTGATTATCACACAAAACTTCAAAGTGATCCTCTTGATTTGTGCCAAGTTCTTTTAGTAATTTAAGTAGCCAAATTCCTTCGCATATCCCCAAAGCTAGTGCTCTAAATTCAGCTTCAGCACTACTTCTTGAAACAACAGATTGTTTACTTCTTCCAAGTTGTAAGGTTACCCCAAACAAAAGTGCAGTACCCACTAGTGGATCTTCTTTCAGTGAGATCTCCAGCCCAACTAGAGTCTGTAAAAATCTTAACAGTTCTGTCTTGTGTCTTCTTAAACATTAAGCCGTGTCCTGGAGTTTTCTTCAAGTACTTGAGAATTCTATTTGCTGCTGCCATATGCTCTTCAGTAGGATTAGTCATGTGTTGACTTATCACATTTACTGAAAAGCTATATCCGCCTTGTCAAGGATAAGTAGATTAGTTTCCCAACTAACCTTTGAAATTTCTCTCTGTCTACTAAGGACCCATCTTCTTTATTGAATCTCAAGTTTGCCTCCATTGGTGTATCACCAGTGGCTTCTACACCAAGAAAAAACCGGTTTCTTTGAGTAAATCAAGTACATACTTTCTCCGGTTGATCACAAGTCCTTCTTTTGATCTTGCCACCTCCATTCCTAGGAAATACCTTAGCTTTCCCAAGTCCTTGGTTTCAATTCTCACTTAACAACTTCTTCAAATTGCTAATCTCTTCCTCATCATCTCCAAGTAAGAATGATGTCATCCACATACACAATTAGGATAACTTTCTTATTTGTAGAAGTTACCTTGATGAAAAGCGTATGATCGGCAAGGGAATTTGCTTGTAGCCGCTTTGAAGAATGACTTTAGTGAACCTCTCAAACCAAGCTCGGGTGATTGTTTTAACCCAGATAGAGACTTGTTGAGCTTGCAAACCTTGTTGCTACCTTCAATAGACTTTGAGCCAGGTGGCAATTGCATATAGACTTCTTCCTCAAGCTTGCCATTAAGAAATGCGTTTTTTACATCAAGTTGGTGTAATTTCCAATCGCAATTTACAGCCAAACTTAGGAGTACTCGAATAGTGTTAAGCTTTGCCACAGGTGCAAAAGTTTCTGTGAAGTCTATCCCATATGTTTGCGTGAAACCTCTGGCCACTAGTCTAGCTTTGTATCGTTGGATACTGCCATTGGAGTTATACTTTACAGCAAAAAGATCCATTTACAAAACCACAGCCTTTTTTCCTTGAGGAAGGTCCAGTAATGGTCCAAGTAGCATTTTTCTCTAGTGCACAAATTTCCTCTTCAATGACCTTCTCCATTTTGGATCCTTTAGAGCTTCAGCTATGCTTGTGGGAACCTGTTCTTTATCCAAAGTTGCTGTAAATGCTTGAAAAGACGGCATCAAAGAATTATAACCAGTAAATTTTTCAATAGGATGCTTGGTGCACTGTCTAACCCCTTTTCTAATAGCAATAGGAAAGTCATCTAGAGTAGTGGACTTACTGATTTCTTCTTCCATTTCGGCAGTTGGACCCAAATCCAATTCTCGGCAAGAATCAGATTGCAAAACAGTCTCAGGGATATGTCTTCTTTTTCTTGTATAGACACGAAGCTGTTTGGGTGGTGGTGTTTTTTGAAGACTGTCAATTGGAGTAGGTGTATTTTCAGGAAGAGTGTTTAAAGTGGGTGTAGATGAATTAGTCATAGGTACTACAGGAGAATCAATGGGAGCATTCACAGTGACAGATCTGCAGTAATGGCGAACAAGATGGCAATCTCAAGGTTGAGAATGAAGATTAGGAGGAGATACACATTTGTGGCTGAAAATCACTCCATGTTTCCCCACAATTTATTTGAGTGAAATAGGAATCTGCTCATAAAATGTTATATCCATAGTGGTGAAAAATCGTTTAGAAGGAGGATGATAGCATTTATAACCCTTCTTAAGTGAAGAATACCCAACCAATACACATTTTAAAGACTTAGGATCCAACTTGGACTTATTAGGAGCAATATTTTGGATAAAAACAGTGCAGCCAAAAATTTTAAGTGGCAGAATGGAGGAGATAGGCTTAAAATGAGGAAAGTGCTGCAAAAATATAGATTGAGGCGTTTGAAATTTTAAAACCTTACTAGGCATCCGGTTGATTAAATATGTGGCAGTTAATAAGGCTTCCCCCCACAAATATTTAGGAACATTAGTGGTAAATAGAAGAGAACGAGTAACTTCAAGAAGGTGCTTATTTTTCTTTCGGCAATGCCGCTTTCTTGGGGGTTCCAACACAAGAACTAATCTGAACTATGCCCTTTTCCTTAAAAAAATCACCTAAAGACCTATCAAAAAATTCACTGCCATTGTCAGATTTAAAGAGCTGTATTTTAGACCCAAATTGAGTAAGAACCATGTTATAAAATTGCACAAAAACACTAGCAGTTTCAGATTTATCTTTCAGCAAATAAGTCCAAGTTATCCTCTCAGTGATCATCAATAAAAGTGATAAACCACTTACAATTATCAGCATTCTTCACCCGAGAAGGGCCCCAAATATCACTATGGATCAAAGCAAAAGGGTAAGAAGGCTTGTATGTAGAAGGAAAATAAGATGATTTTGTATGTTTGGCAAGAGAGCAAACTTTGCAAGAAAAAGAATTAGGCCTTTTATTAATGAATAGAGCAGGAAACAATTTTGCTGTGTATTGGAAACTAGGATGGCCTAAAACGAAAGTGCCATGACATAACAAGATCAACTTTTCCTAAAGCGGTAAATGACTTGGAGATCTCGATTTTAGGAGAGGTAGGGAGGATGTAGAGACCATTTTGCAAGCTGGCCTTACCAATCATCTTCTTCGAGTTCAGTGCCTGCAAAGTACAATCACGATCATTAAAAATTACAGAGCAGTGCAAGTCTGTGGACAATTTACTAACAGAGATGAGATTGCACGCCAGATTTGGTACAAAGAGAACATTTTTAAGTGCAATCTGTTCATTGAGAATAACGATTGCCATGTCCTCTATTTCGCACAAAGGTACCATCACCGCTTTGTGACTTTACCAAAGGTATGGAAAAAATTGTGAAACAATGCCTTGTTACCAGTCATATGATCCGTAGCACCAGAATCGAGGATCCAATTAGGAGTCAACTGGGAGGAGAAATCAGCAATCTGTTCTTTAGTGAAACTAGTGACAGAGGTGGCAGCGACAAGGCTTGATTTATTATCTCGAGAGTGCTTGGACTTCCAGTCCTGAGGCTTACCATGAAGCTTCCAACACTTCTCCTTAGAGTGGTCGGGCTTTTTGCAATGATCACACTAAGGTCTCCCCGCTTGGAAGAGGGAGATGATTGATGGGTCGATGGCGCGATCTTTCGAAGTGGAATAAGGTTCATCAGACAGCATCACACACCTTCGGCTTTCTTCCTTCTTGACCATAGAGAAAGCCTCTCGAAGGGAGGGAAGAGGAGAAATAGCCAGGACCCTGCCGCGAACCTCCGAAGTAGGAGAAGGAGTTTCGGACATGGTCTAAGTTGAAAAAAAAAATCGTAACCTAAGCTGATACCATGTAGAAATCAGAGTATTTGTAGAAATCAAAGTTCTAATCTGAATAGAACATATTACAACTTTTTATATACAACCTATGACACTACTTTAGGAAACTTCTAAGTTTAGGAAAGATACTAAATAGGAGATATGATCCCTTAAAATAAGGGATTTTAATAAAAGAAAATATCTACAAAATATTCCTAAAATATTTACAGAATATTCCTACAATGTTCTCTTTGTTTCCGTTGAGAAAGAGAAGCTTTTGGAGAAAAAATATTTATTCTTTTCCATGCCTTGAATTCCACACTCCTCTTAAGCTGGGCTAGAATATCTATCGTGTCTAGGTTCGACTTCAAGTTCTTGAAATGCTTTGAGGTAATGCCTTTGTAAGAATGTGCAGTCTGCTGACATGTGTATGTGTAGACTAGCCTAAGAAGTCCTTCCTCTGTCATCTCCTTGATGAAGTGGCAATCAATCTCCATGTATTTAGTTTGATCATGTTGAATGGGACTTTTCGCAATGCTTATAAACTGCTTGGTTATCACAAAAAAGTTTCATGGAATTTCTTGGAGAGATCTTTAATTCTTTCAACATCCTTTCTAACTAGATTCCCTCACAAATGCAATGTGACATTGCTCTAATTTCATCTTCTGCACCACTTCTGGCTACAATAGACTGCTTCTTTCTTTGCCATGTAGTCAGTTTCCCTCGTAAATTAGATAAATTAGACCACTTTTAATAGAGTATTTTCATAATTATATATCTTAAGCTTATTATAAATGCACAGGCACATGCACATACACATACACATACACATACACACACATAGACACATAAAAAGATCTAGTTGTCTGTATTCTAGATATTTTGAACTATATGTCAGGATAGCTAGCCTTCAGATCAAATCCAAAACTGTGACTTACTGAGTTTGCCTTATCAATTGGGGAAAAAAAAAGGGGGGGGGTGCTCAACCAGAATAAACTTATGACTGTAAAACACTAATTGGAGTTGTCTGTGGCATTGCTCTAATTTCATCTTTCTTCTGGCTACAATAGACTGCTTTCTTTTCCATGTAGTCAGCTTCCCTCGTAAATTAGATAAATTAGATCACTTTTTAGAGAGTATTTTCATAATTATATATCTTAAGCTTATTATAAACCCACATGCACATACACATACACATAGACACATTAAAAGTTGTAGTTGTCTGTATTCTAGATATTTTGAATTATATGTCAGGGTAGCTAGCCTTCAGATCAAATTCAAAACTGTGACTTACTGAATTTGCCTTATCAATTGGGGAAAAAAAGGGGGGGCGGTGCTCTGCCAGAATAAACTTATGACTGCAAAACACTAACTGGAGTTGTCTGTATTCTAGATTTCTTGTTTTCCTCTGATTAAGTTGATTTTTATGTAGATGACAGTGTCATTAGCGAAGATCTTTTGTTTTCCTCTGAAATTGCCTTATTAATTGGGGGAAGAAAGGGAAGGGAGGGAGGGAGGGTGCTCAACCAGAAAAAAACTTATGACTGTAGAACTCTAAATGGAGTTGTCTTCATTCTATATTTTCTGTTTCCTCCTGATTATGTTAACTTTTATGTAGGTGACATCATTAGCGGAGAATATTTAATTTTTTCTCTACCTACTGCCATTGTTTATTTGCTAAGTATAGTGAAGATGATATTTTGAGTGCTTTGGGACAAAGAAGGGAAGAAAGAGAAAAAAATGGTTTTTTTTTTTTTTTTTTTTTTTTGGCTGGGGGTGAGGAGTGAAGGAATACTCTGCTTTTTTCCATGTGATTCTCTGAAATCATTTCAAAATCTTATGAGCTTTATGTGGTTGGTGATAACATGCAGGTAACTTCT
Source organism: Gossypium longicalyx (assembly GCA_025698465.1). Classification (NCBI taxonomy): domain Eukaryota; kingdom Viridiplantae; phylum Streptophyta; class Magnoliopsida; order Malvales; family Malvaceae; genus Gossypium; species Gossypium longicalyx. The sequence continues at coordinate 25,526,595 of CM047005.1, read as the reverse complement.
TATTTTCTTTTAGACCTGAAATGTCAAATGACTTGATACAATCTGATACTTCACTTTCAGTCGAGTGGTCAGATGAAATTAAAGGTGGAAAGGCAATTCGCCTTTCTGGAATTTTTGATAAATTAAGCTATGAAGTACGAAAGGCTTTATCTGTTGGATCAGTGAAATGTTCCTTTAGCACGGCCTACTGTACAGTCAAATCTGCAGCTGGACATGTTTCTAACATGCACTTTTTAATTCAAAGCATTGGAAGAGAAGTTCCAATCATGAAACCTGATAAGTCCAAGGATGGGCTTGAAAATAGAAATGCACCAATTTCACTACAAGAGCAGAAAGAAATTTGTATTCTCCCCACTGTGCGAGTTTCCAATCTTCTGCACTCAGAAATACACGTGCTTTTGACTGAGACAAGTATGACCTTCGAGTTTTTTGAACAATAATGTATGTTATTTTTTACTCTTTTAACTTCCATCTTGTTGCAGATTCATGTACCCCAACTGGCCACGACAACATTGGGAAGGAGGCAACTCTACCTTGCAGATCAACTGTTGATTTTTATGCTAATCCTGCTATAATGTACTTTTTGGTTTCATTAACTGCTTTTAGTTCAACATCTAAACCAGTAAATAGTGGAGAATGGGTCAAGAAATTACTGAAGCATAAGACTGGTGTTCGTTGCTTGGACATTGACCTGGATTTCTGTGGTGGAAAATACTTTGCATCCTTAAGATTATCCCGTGGATACAAAGGCATATTAGAGGTTGTTTGCAAATGTGATGTATTCTAAATATTTCTTGATGATATATTTTCTGAGGTGCACACATGTCATGAGTTTTCATTTTTTCTTTTTTTTTTTTAATCATGTTTAGTTTTGTTTGCTGTAGAAGTTCCATTAAGTGTTATCCCACATCCGCTAGATATTAGGTTTCCTATGGTCTTATATTAAAGCTGGGTCCCTCCACTTATTATCAATTGGTTTTAGGTTGGATGCTTAACATGTATGAGAACCAAGGTTTTGTTATGTAGTTTTTCCAACCTGACCCCTGGTAAGGTTGTCCACATGTAGGCCTTGTGAGCTACACGTGAGGGTAGTTTTAAGTGGTGTAATCTCACATCTGTTAAATATTAGGTTCCCTGTGGTTTTAAAGTTGGGCCCCTCCTCTTATTACCGATTGATTTTTGGATGGATGCTTAACAAGTTCCCGAGCATGTGTATTAGCTGAACTATTTGTCTGTTACAGGCTACTGTTTATACACCATATATCCTGAAGAATGATACCGATTTCTCTATGTTCTTCTTTGCTTCTGGTCAGAAGCCTCCGTTTAGGTAGTTTCTATCTCTGAAAATTGTTAGTAAATTCTTGAAGTGCTGGGTTATGCTTTCTTATATACTTCATGGCCATAATTCATGAACATCTGCAGAAATGAAATGGAGGGCATTCGTCCTGAATTAGGTTTATTTTTACCCCCAAAGTCAACAGGGTCATGGTTTTTGCGGTAAGCAAAATTTTTTGGAACTGTTATATTAGCATTTAAAGTTTGTTATCTACCTTTATGATCAGAGCATATTTGATATTATGGTTTCTTCATTGGTTATAACTTTTTTGTGCACTCCTGTCGCCAGATCCTGTAAGATGCATCTCAGGTTATTCGAAAATCCTGCATCTGAACCACAAATTGATTTGGATACTCTATCAGGCCCTACAGAAGTAAGTCTGGAGATAGCGGAAAGATCTGGAGTGAAATATATTGCAAAGTTTGGGGTATCTATTGCGCCTTCCTTGAATAGTGTTGTTCCTTCACAAACAATAACAATTGCTCCAAGGCACGTTGTGCTGAATGAGTCAGAGGAAAATATTACTGTTCGTCAGTGTAATTTGGAGGTTTGTACCCACCAATGTAGAATGCAGTTTTCTTTTATGCATTTCAAGTTCTTACTTTCTTTGTTCTTCCCCTTTTCGGTGTTTGGATGTGAAGGTTGACACAGCTGGCATGATTTCCATCAACAGTAGACAGAGTGCAGCACTATTGCTGCAGAAAGAAATTGGCAAGAGGGCAGAATACAGTTTATTTGAGAATATCATCAAAAAGCATAAAAATGATTTTGATAGTTCTTTAATATATATTCAGTTTCGGTTGAATGAGTCTCAGTTGGACTGGTCAGGACCATTATGCATCACTTCATTAGGACGTTTTTTCCTAAAATTTAGAAAGCATTCTAGTCAGTTGACAGCAGAGGACAAAAAGATTGCAGAATTTGCAGAAGTTCATGTAGTCGAAGAAGGTTCTACAATTGTAGTGCGCTTCCAAAAACCACCAAGCAGCAAGCTACCGTATCGGATTGAGAATTATCTGCATGGTGCATCCCTCACTTACTATCAGAAGGTTGTGCTTTGAGTCCATGTTACTTATTCTGTCTAATTAATTAATGCTCAATTGAGGCATTCCATATGTATTAATTTGTTACTGATAATTATTATTGGAAATTTCCCAGAATTCATCAGAGTCAGAGTTTCTTGGATCTGAATGCTTTGTTGATTATACTTGGGATGATGTTACACTTCCTCGTAAACTGGTTGTTATACTAAATGGTAATTACTTGCCTCTCATTATTCCAAACTTGCATGTATTTTTATAGTAATTATGATGTAATCAACATAACTGACATTTGAACTTTGGAGAATGGAACACTCAAACTCCTTGTGCAACATGTTTGGATCTATCATTTGTGCTGTTTCTTCTTACACGTTTGAGTTTTATAATTTCCTAGAACATGGAGTATTCACAATGGGTGCACACATATCTTTTTCTATTAACTTCTGCTCTCTCTTTATCTGAGTGATATGCCAGGCAATATCTTTTATTTACTTTAAGTTTGGTCTTCGGGTTCTCAACAAGATGGTTGCAAAACTGTATGCCACTTGATCTAGCCAGCTAAAAGTTAGAAGGTAGAGCAACTCAGAATCAGTGGAAAACACCACTTGAACGAAGCATTGAATGTGACGGTTGCTTTGTTAATCTGATTAGACATTTGAATTTCTGACAATGTATTATATGATTTATAAACCAAACACTTTGATAAAAGTTTCCTGGAATGCATAAGTATATTTCACTGAGATCAGCAGTTTCTTGAAAGTGAGAAAAACTTTATTTCAACAGATGTGTGAATTAATGTTAACTTCCATCTTAAGCTGTTTCATTGCACCATTCCCACCTTTAACCAAATGAATCCTCTAACTGCACTAGGGCCCTATGGATTTTTTTATGAACTCTCCCCTAAAACTTTAAGTAGGAAGATGCAGGAAAAATGACCTGTAACTGATTTCTACTGACATTTCACGATGATTGGCAATCCTCAATTAGTTTTTGGAGATTTCCATGAAGATAGGCCCGTAATGGTTTCCTGGTTTCTATTAACCATCATCCAGTTTTAGCAGGACTGTTCGAGAAAAAGGAGCATGGGTATTATACTTTGCATTTGATATGAACTAATCTTGCTAGTTGCCTTTTCACCATTAGGGCTTTCTTGGCTGCTTTTGGGAAGAGATATGTAGGTTCTTTTTTATATATATTAGGATATAATGCCTTGGTAAATCAGTTTCTACTTTCGTGGAAAACAATTTAACCAGCTGAATGAAAATGCCTTGTTCATATCATTAACATACATTTTAAGGTCGCTGCTACAGCTAGTATTGATAAGTTTCTGTAGGTTTATTCTTTATAGTGTAATTGCTTTGCAATGTGTTTGCTGGAATTTGATTTTCATAATAGAACAAGTAAAAGAGATTCATAAAGAACTTGTACGTCCAAGTATATTGATCTTTTCTTGCATTTTATAATTGAGAATTCTATTTTGGATCTCACTCTGTTGTGAGCCTTAAGTTTGGTCTGCTAATGAGTTCATTAGTGAGTATAATTTTTGGTGTGTCAAACTTAAGATAGTGTTTGAATTATATATTTTCTCATCTGTCTTTAGTTGGAATAGAAGTGTTCATGTACCGTAGAAAATTTAGGTGGAGGATTAGACAGGGATGCTGCTAGAAAATATATTCTTCTACGGTTTTCTGTAGAATTCTACTATGCTTTTACTGTTACACTAATATACAATTAGATCAATAAGCAGATACTTAGACAAAGCATATTTAGTCGTTAAGGGCTGTTACATGAATATACACATTAGTGGTCCATAGCTAAAATGTTGAGAAAAATGCTTATGAAATTATGGCTATGCTGATTTTCCTTGTAGATATGAATCTGCCGCGAGAAATCAACTTAGACAAAGTGCGGACGTGGAAGCCCTTTTATAAACTTACACAAGAAAGGTTAGCGTCTCATATACTTTTTGACAAAAAATCCAAGGGTAAGAGAAGTAGATTTGGTGAGCATCAGGGCATGAATGCGGTAAGGGTGGGATATGAAGTATATGCAGATGGTCCCACACGCGTTTTGCGGATTTGTGAGTTTTCAGATAGTCATAAGCAAGACAAAGCTTTTCACTCATGTGCTAAGATTCGGATGAGAGTTTCCCAGTTTGCTATCCAATTTCTTGAGAAGGCAAAAGAGGTCTCTCCTCCCTCTCTCTTTGTGTGATAATTTCATTCCTTCATAGTCTGAACTCAGAAAACTAGCAAAGGGCAATATCACTCTAGTTTGCAGGTGCCATGTTTATCTGCTTAGATCTAATTGTGCCAAACTAGACAATTCTCTTCCAGGCCTTCATGACTGAATATTCTTCTAATTTGGTCTTAGGTGCTCAATCATGAAGCCTTGTTGACTTGTGAACTAACTACTTAAGGCATAAAAACTGTATTACACTTAAAAGGAACTTTTGGAAACACATATAGAATAGACCTTGGATTGACTAAATTGCTAAAAGATTTCGATTTTGCTAAAGTGAAAATCCCAAAAAGTAAAATTGGACAGCATGAAAAGTAGAAATAGACTTTGATTATTTGATTGCATTTTATATTTATCATAGGTTTGGTAAAGTGCATCGTGGTGATATTGATCTGTTCAACTAATTGTCTTTGTTTGATGTTATAATATTGTCAAGGATTTAAACCAGAGTGGAACACTTTGTTATACACCATTTGCTGTTGCAAGGCTTCATAACATTAGTCTGGATTCTTTGTTCACGGACCAACAGAAATATAACCAGATTGCTGTACAGGTAAAATATTTCCATGTGTTTGATACCTTAAAATGTGCTAAGAGTTCAAATTAATATACTTTTAGTGTTGTGAGTACTAATAGCTCCTTGATTTAACCATCATTCTAGTCATTGACGGTTGATGTCAAGTGGATGGGAGCTCCTGTTGCATCAATGCTACGTAGACATCGGTTAGATGACAGTGACACAAATGATAGCATACTCAAAATCATATTTGTCCTACTTTCAGCAGGCTCTGATGTTAAACAAGTTAAATATTCATCTGTTATTCTGCAGGTATAATGAGGCAGTCTGTATCTATCTTTCTGGGATCTATCCTGAACCATTGTAGCATTTGTTCCTTTTGTTTCTGTTTTCTTTTAGAAACTATGGGTGTTGAGAACTGTGAAAAATAGCTTAAATTTGAAGGTACTATTTACTTCCCTGAACAGAGTACAGCAGCTCAAAGTTTGTTGCTTTTCTTATGCAGCCAATTGATTTGAATATTGATGAGGATACTTTGATGAAAATTGTCTCATTTTGGAGAACATCTCTGAGTGACTCAAATTCTCCGAGTCAGCAGTTTTATTTTGACAATTTTGAGATCCACCCAATAAAGGTACTATTTTTTTGCTTCTATTTCTTCTTGATGACTGTCTTAACTACCACATTAGTTTTAATATATCTTCTACCTACAGATTATTGCAACTTTTGTTCCTGGGGAATCCTATTCTAGTTATAATTCAGCCCAGGAAGCTCTGAGAACATTGCTACATAGTGTGGTAAAGGTGAGAGTTGTGTTCTGTGCTCTCTCTTAATATATGCTTGCTTGATTTTAGTTGTTCTTATATAGTGAAACATGCGTTCTTTGGTGTAATCTTGAGTAGGGTCATTTTCCTTTTTCTTATACACTTTTTGTTGGAACTCCTAAAATTAAGGACAGAAAACTTACCTTATTACTAGGAGATCTCTTGTAAATAGAAACTAATCTCAGTCACTGATTCTTAGGAAGTTATTGATTTTTAGGGATGTTTTTTCCTTGTTTGTGTGAATTCCTCTCTTTATAGGTGTAAACTAATTAGCAGAAAAATAAGAATCTATTTTCTAAGTTTCTTCATGGTATCAAGAGCTTTAGGATTCATTCGATCCTGCTCATTCGCCTCTAATCTCACTTCCTAAAAATTCCTCCGTTTAGTCCTCCTTCAATGGGTGACGTTAATGAAACTCATCTCAAACTCGAGACTTCACAAATAACTCGTAATGTCAATCGGGGAATCACTCAAGGTGAACTTAATTCCTCCCTTATAATCACCAATCATCGGCTAAATGGGAAGAACTTCTTACAATGGTCTCAATCGGTCCTTATGGTGATTCGTGGTCGTGGCAAATTAGGATACATCAATGGAGAAATTCCACGACCAACCACAGCTGACCCGACTTATGCCACTTGGGAACTCAACAACTCGATAGTAATGGCTTGGCTAATTAATTCGATGGAAGGCCATATAAGCCGCACTTATCTTTTTTTCAAAACTGCAAAAGACATGTGGGATGCAAATCAAAGAAAACTACTCGGATCTTGGAAACGCCTCCCAAGTATTTGAGATCAAGCTTAAGTTAAAGGATATCCGACAAGGGACACTCAAGTAACTCACTACTACAACAATCAAAATTTTGTGGCGAACTGATATGTACTATGAGGCGATTGGAGTGAAGGATTGGAACACACCAAGTTCATGACTCATCTCAACAATGAACGTCTTTATGAATTTCTAGCAGGGGCCGAATCGTGAGTTAGATGAGGTCCGTGGGTCGACTCTGGCGAGATCACCTCTACCAACCATCGGTGAAGCATTTGCGAAGTTAGAAGAGAAGAAAAGCGGCGTCTTGTCATGATGGGAGACTCAAAGGAACCTAAACATATGACAACTCTTGGCAACCGGTCTCATCGAGACCTCTCCCTCATCTCCGAGGTCCACGACCACAAAAACCACGTCTTGGAAATGATTCTCGGATCAACCAGTGCCATGGTGTAACCATTGCAACCGTGTTGGTCATACAAAGGAAAAGTGCTTCAAACTTCATGGCTATCCCGAAAAAACGTAAGGATAATAAGATCGCCTGTTATCCTCCATGCTGCTGCGATGATGTTCTCGATGTTCGCCTAACCAAAACCCAACTTGAGACTCTCCATAAGATACTTGGTACTTCCACTGCTCATGGATCTCTAGCCACCCAAGGTACTGCCCTCAATATTGCCTTTGAATCAAATAATCAATCCTCTTGGATACTCGATTCGGGTGCATCCGATCACATGACAGGTAACTCCACTTTGTTTCACACCTACACCCCTTGTCTGACAAGTCCCGGAATCCGCATAGCTGATGGTTCTTACTCACCTGTGGCTGGAGTAGGAGAAGTACAAATAACAGAGAATTTTTTTCTCAATAAAGTCCTACATGTCCCAAACTTGTCCTGCAATTTACTTTCAATCAGTAAACTTACTAAGGATGAAAAACTTCTTGCTGAATTTTCTGCAATTGGTTGTGTGATCTGAGAATGTAAATCGGGGAGGATGATTGGCACTTTGCTAAAGTTGATGATGGACTATATGTTTGGAATAAAGACAAAGACACAAGGAGGATTGGCTCTATCCACTTCAAAAGAGGACACAATTATGTTATGGCACCGTAGGTTAGGGCATCCAAATTTTTGTATTTGAAGAAACATCCTCCATTGTTATTTCAAATAAAAGTATTAATTCCTTGAAGTGTGAAATTTGCCAATTATCCAAACATACCCGTGTGCCATACCCATTAAAACCATATATCCAGTCCCAACCATTTTCATTAATCCACAAAGACCTATGGGAGCCAAATGAGTGAAAAATATTACAGGAGCTAGGTGGTTTATAACATTCATTGATGATCACACTAGGGTATGTTGGGTCTATCTCCTCAAAGAAAAATCAGAAACACCCAAAGTATTCCAAAATTTTCACTCAATGGTTCGAACCCAGTTCAACTCTACCATACATACTCTTCACACTGACAATGGGAGAGAATACTTTAACTCTGTCTCGAGCCCACACCTGCATCTTCATTGGATATTCCCCCACACAAAAAGGCTATAAGTGTTACTCACCAACCTTGCGCCGAATGTTTGTCTCTCGGGATGTTACCTTTTTTGAAAATGAACCATACTTTGCAAAGAACTCATCTTCGAGGGGAGACTTTTAATGAAGATGAGACCCTTAATACTCTCCTCATTATACCTCATGATCCTACAACTACTATCACAAACAAGTCTAACAACCAAGGTGCTGTGGTAATCCCAGATTTAGAGATTGTTTCCTCTGTGCAGCAACAAGAAATTAGCCCGATCCTTCCCAATAACAATACCACCACCGAAGTACAGCCCCCTGATCAAGGAAAACAGCAAAAACAGGTTCCCGAAATACAGGTTTACTCTCGACGGAATCGTTCTCCTGAAACTGATACAGCAGTGCCAATTGCATCCCCAACCGAGAACTGTTCTGAAACAGAAGTCTCACCTCTGTCACCATCTATCTATCTTCCAATTGCAGTTCGAAAGGGCACAAGGAGCTGCACTCAACACCCTATTTCTCGGTTTGTATCCTATGGAAATTTATCTAAGTCTTACAAAGCTTTTGTGACTAATGTTGATTCTGTAAAAACTCCAAAAATATAGAAGAGGCTCTTGAATCAACCGAGTAGAGACAAGTCGTGATGGAAGAAATGAAGGCCCTCAAAAATAATGAAACATGGGAAGTCTCGGATCTACCTAAAGGAAAAAAAAGCAGAGGATGCAAATGGATCTTCACTACGAAATTTAAACCCGATGGTCAGTATTGACCGATACAAGGCTCGACTTGTGGCTAAGGGCTTCACTCAAACTTATGGTCTTGACTACGACGAGACGTTTGCACCGGTTGCCAAGCTAAACACCATTCGAGTCCTCCTATCTCTTGTCGCCAACCTTGATTGGCACTTGACTCAATTGGATGTAAAAAATGCTTTCCTCAACGGAGAATTAAGTGAGGAAGTGTACATGGATTTCCCACCCGGGTTTGAAGAAAGCAAGGGCCAAGTGTGTAAGTTGAAGAAGTCCTTGTATGGGCTGAAACAATCTCCACGGGCGTGGTTCAGCCGATTTGCAAAAGCTATGACCAGCAGAATTACATTTAAGCGCGTGCACCACACCATGTTCTACAAGCACTCGAAAAAGGGAAAATGCTTTGATCCTCATCGCTTATGTGGACGATATAATATTAACAGGAGATGACTCAAGCGAAATTGTGAGGTTGAAAGAATTCCTTGGTACAGAGTTCGAGCTTAAAGACTTGGGGAATCTTAAATACTTTCTTGGTATGGAGGTAGCAAGGTCCCAAACAGGTATTTCCATCTCCCAAAGGAAATATGTTCTTGATCTACTGTCGGAAGTTGGTTTGATGGGTCTGCAAACCAGCCAAACTCCTATGGAATTTAACCTTAAATTGGGCAATCGATGAGGATGGAGAAGAAATCGACGGGGAGATATCAACGACTAGTAGGAAGACTCATCTACCTATCTCACACCCGTCCCGCACATAGCCTTTAGTGTAAGTGTTATCGATCGGATATGCATGCCCCGAGGAGAAGCACTGGAAGTCGCATATCGAATATTAAGATATCCGAAAGGGACTCTGGTAAAGGCCTCGCATTTCAAGAAAACGCAAACTGTAATGTGGAAGTCTACACCGATGCGGTCGCGTGTTTCTCGTAACGATAGACGCTACTGCAAGTGGCTATTGTAGTTATGTTTGGGGTAACCTCGTGACGTGGAGAAGCAAAAAATAGTCTGTTGTAGCATGCAGCAGTCAGCAGGCAGAGTATCGAGCACTATCTCATGGTATATGCGAAGGAGTTTGGATACAAAGACTTATGGGGAACTAAAAGTGCCTTACACACAGTGCCTATGAAAATGTCTTTGTGACAACCAGCAGCTGTCAAGATAGCGAGATAATCCATGCATCATGATCGCACCAAACATGTGGAAATAGATCGCCACTTTATAACAGAGAAAAGATACACTCGTGAGAAAGTGTGCATCACCTACCTACCTACTAGACAACAAGTTGCGACGTATTAACTAAAAGTTTGAACAAAAACATGTTTGAAGAAGTTGTTGGCAAGCTGGGTTTGATAAACATCTACACTCCAGCTTGAGGGGGAGTGTTGGAACTCCTAAAATTAAGGACAGAAAACTTACCTTATTACTAGGAGATCTCTTGTAAGAAACTAATCTCACCACCATTCTTAGGAAGTTACTGATTTTTAGGGATGTTTTTTCCTTGTTTGTGTGAATTCCTCTCTTTATAGGTGTAAACTAATTAGCAGAAAAATAAGAATCTATTTTCTAAGTTTCTTCACTTTTCTTTTGCTTCTATAGGTTCCTCCTATAAAAAAGGTGGCTGTGGAGCTAAATGGTGTCTCAGTTACTCATGCTCTAGTAACAATTCGTGAATTGTTAATAAGATGTGCACAACATTATTCATGGTAAGATCTTCATTTATGTTTTGCTTGTTTTGCAACTATGGTATCCTCACTTTCAGAATGATATAATTAACCAGGTATGCCATGAGGTCCATTTCTATTGCTAAAGGTAGCCAACTACTGCCCCCAGCTTTTGCGTCGATATTTGATGACTTAGCTTCGTCTTCCCTTGATATCTTTTTTGATCCTTCTCAAGGCTTGATGAATCTTCCTGGTTTCAAATGGGGTATGGTTTCTATATGGTTTTTTCACTCAAGTCTTCCTTTCCTGTATGGGTTTACCTTGGAATTAATATTGGCATCTATGATATTTGTTTTACCTATTCTGCATGCATGATTTGTTTGGGCATATATGGGAGGGTCATCATCACTAGATTTTAGGTGCATATGCTACATTAATGAAACTGGAGTTGGGAGTTCCCTTTTTTTTTTTTTTCATTTATTTTGCATTATAAGAGTTATGAGAAATATAAAAGATTCATAGTTTAGTTCTGGGACTTTACTTTTCAAGGCACTGATTATGTGTAGACTGCATATTCTTTGATTAAGTTCAGGTTCTAGTTTCAGATATATCTATTTTATCATAATTGATTATGGCTGTTTGTAAGTTGAGATATTTTATTTCTGCTTTGTTCATTTTGCACAGGTACCTTCAAATTCATCAGTAGATGTATTGATGGTAAAGGTTTCTCGGGAACAAAACGCTACCTTGGTGATCTGGGTAAAACAGTAAGTTCTATAAACTTTCAATAAGGAATGTGATTTTCTTTCTACTTTCTTTGCACTTACCTATGTTATTTCTGTGCCAACTCTGCAGCTAAAAACAGCAGGCTCTAATGTAATTTTTGCTGCTGTTACCGAAATATCTGACTCTGTTTTGAAGGGGGCAGAAGCAAGTGGTTTCAATGGGATGGTACCAGTCAATGTGTCATTTTGCATATATTTGCATAAGTTTTCTGGCTTATTTTCTAAGTATTACCATGGATAACTGTTGAAAGTGACAGTCGACTGTTTATTCTAAAGGTGAGTGGATTTCACCAAGGAATATTAAAATTGGCTATGGAGCCTTCAGTCCTGGGTACAGCTTTGATGGGGAGTGGGCCAGACAGAAAAATCAAGCTTGATAGGAGCCCTGGGGTTGATGAGGTAACAATCTCAGTTTTTTGTACTCTTAATTCTATATCATATTGTTCTGTTCAAGTCTCCTTTTACAGTAAGAAAGCAGTATTGACTAATAATGCTGAGGATATAGATACCTAGTAACGAGTGTCAGATACACCTGAAAAACACACATGAAAACTAGTGTTTTATTACATGTGATATTTAGCAGCATCTTTATGTGATTACTTCTGTAGGAGTTCAGATTGTTATTGCTTTGCCTCACTGCTCAATGGATGCTGATTTTTTCTGGAGTTATTAATCTATTTGTTTTACTTTTGCTTTAATGGTCACTGATAAGGTTTCAACTTCTGCAGTTGTACATTGAAGGATACCTACAAGCTATGTTAGACTCAATGTACAGGCAAGAATATCTTCGAGTGAGAGTAATTGATGACCAGGTAACTGATTAAGTGAGAAAATAGAAATATCAGTACTGCAACAAAATTTATTTATTTATTTGAGATTTAGATAGCAGCGAAAGGGGACATCTAATTTATGTGGGTCTTTCATAATTATATTATCACTTCTAACAAAGTGTTCATCCAAGTATACCTTGCTTTTGAGGACAAATTTTGGCTTCCCAATCCACCTTCATTTTAGAATCTTGCTTTGCCTTACCAACTTGACGGATGAGTTTCAACATGCTCTTATTTGATTTATTCTATATTTAGGTTTTCCTCAAAAATCTACCTCCTAACAGTTCCCTCATAAATGAGATCATGGATAGTGTGAAGGGGTTTCTTATAAGCAAAGCATTATTGAAAGGAGATCCTTCAACAGCTTCCCGCCCTTTTCGCAATGTTCAAGGAGAAAGTGTAAGTTTATCCATCAATTTAATCTGCCACTTTATTAAATTTTTGTGCTTTGGAGGGTTCTTAAACAATTCAAGTTGCCATTTCTGATCCTTTCCATTACGTTTTCTAGTATCCAGTAAGTGCAAGATTGATTTGTATAATGATACCATATGTGTTTGTGTTTTCCCATTTATATTGGTCTCTGTCTCTCTCTGCTTTGTTTCTTTAAGTGGGCTTTTTTGATTTCTGCATCTCTTTGGAAACTGGAAATATAGTATAGAGATCTCTGAGAGGGAAAAAAGGATACCGAGAAAGGGGAACATGCATATGTGCATTCTGTAATTGTAAATGGACTGTGCTGAACACTGAAGTTTATTGCCACACTAGTTTGAGTTTCACATTCTGTTAATGGAGGATAATTTGTTACTCCAGGAATGGAGAATAGGACCAACCATCATAACATTGTGTGAGCACCTGTTTGTGAGTTTTGCAATCCGTAAATTAAGAAGTCAAGCGGATAAATATATCGCAATCATCAAATCGAAGAAAGAAGCAGAGAAAGATGAAGCAAAAGAGATTGTCCCTGCAGACACGGGAGAAGTGCAGAAGGTAAGGTTCATATGGAAATGGGGAATAGCCAAATTTGTGCTTTCAGGTATACTGGCATATATTGATGGAAGATTGTGTCGAAGTATCCCTAACCCTGTAGCTCGCCGAATTGTGAGTGGCTTTCTGTTGAGTTTTCTTGACCAAAGTTAATGATAGATGAACCAACCCCTTAGCTAGGCTGATTGTAAATAGCTGTAGTATTTTTAAAACCATTTATTATATTCCTATATTGTAATGTTGCCCTAGGAAGATCATGACATCAGTCAACCTATGAAAATATAACTCCACTAATGTTCCATAGCGCAACACACTATGCTCTAGTGCAAATGTATATTATTTAATTTATTTATTTATTACTTACCTTAGGATGTTTTTGTCTGTGTTATTGATTAATTCAATAATGTCATCATTTCTCTAGTTGTTAAAAGATCCGTTTGACACAGCTTCGAATTGCTCCTGCTCTCAATATTGTGTTATCTTATGTAACTTTTTTTTTGGGTAAAATACCAATAAAGGCCCATTTCTAACTTTTTTACGGAAATGGGCCGATTTCTTAATTATTCACCAGAATAGGCCGAAAACGGAAAAATCGCGTCCACGTCAGCGCTAAGTCAGGGTATTTGCCAGCAAAGCGCGTCCCTGAGGAAGCGCTTTGTCTACATCATTAGAAAACGCTTCCCTGAGGACGCGATTTGTGCTGATGTGGACAAAGCGCTTCCTCAGGGACGCGTTTTGCCTGTGTTTTCAAACGGTCAAAAATTTGACCGTTGGGCCCCCAACGGTAAAAAAAAAAAAAAAAAAAACTATAAAACCCCCCCTCCCCTTGATTTTTTACACAAAAAAGTTTTATCCAAATTCTCTAAAATTCTTTCAAAAATTCTCTCATATTCTCTCAAATTTTCTCAAAGCTCTTTTTAATTTTTGCAAAAAATCTTTATTTTTTTTTTGAATTAGTTGTATTTTAAATTAAATTTTTACAATGGAAAGGGAATTAATTCGTCTCGATAATAAACACATCTCTGTCGATCAAATGACAATGGCAAGTGATAATTTTAATATTTCAATAGTATTTAATATTTTTTTAATTTATGCAATTTTAATTAATTTTTTAATACAATTTAATATTTTTTTTCATTTATGCAATTTTAATTTTAATTTTATAATTTTTTATAACAGTCTGTAGATCGCGTGTTGCAATGTTATATTCGTAATATGTTTGGTCCTCCATCACCGTTGATAGAGGGTTACCTGCGGGACGCGTGTTTTTGGCACGTGGCCACGATAGGCCGGGGGTGCAAGTTGAATCCGAAACTAATCAGTGCGTTGATAGAGAGGTGGAAACTCGAGACGCACACTTTCCATCTTCCATGGGGAGAGTGTACTATCATTTTGGAAGACGTGGAGTTGCAATTGGGATTGCCGGTGGATGGGTAGGCGGTCAATGGGTCTGCTTATTTTGCTGATTGGGGCACCGTATGTTACGAGCTTTTGGGTGCTATTCCGAACATTATCAATAGAGGTTGGATTGAGATGGGTTGGTTACGAGACACATTTCCGGAGCCGGATAATGATTCGACTGAACTAGAAAGAATACGATATGCTCGGGCATATATTCTTGAGATGATCGGAGGTTATCTAATGCCGGACTTGTCACGAAACCGCATACATCTGAGATGGCTGCTGAAATTCGTTGATTTTAGAGCAGTTGGTGAACTTAATTGGGGGTCTACCCTGTTAGCAACATTGTACCGGGAGGGAACAAAGCCAAAATAGAAGGTTGCCTATCACTACTGCAATCATGGGCACGGTTTCGCTTTCCATTTTTACGTCCTCAAGTGGACCAACCATATACATTCCCACTTATAACGAGGTAAATTTTAAATTAGATTTTACAATTATTACGTAGATTTAAAATATAATTGTATGCTAAAAGTTTATTTAATTAGGTGGAATCATTCGGCGAGTTATGTTGGAATACCTACATCTCTTGAAGATATACGACTTCTATTAGACCAACGGTCGGAATCACAAGTAAGTTTTAAATAAAATATATATAGATAATAAAATAATCGTTTCGTATTTAGTATTTAATATTTAGTATTTAGTATTTAGTATTATGTATACAACTAATATTTTTATTATATTCATATAGTTTCAATGGACACCATACGAGGATCCGGCAATTCCAGCAGTAATTCCGGATGAATTATTTCAAAATCCGAATATTTGGCACGTGAAGGTCTCATTGGTCAACTATGCTATCGTGGAGATGCACCAGTCAGATCGAGTATTGCGGCAATTTAACTTCCGACAACCGATTCTCGTAGCACCTGAGGTGCTCGATGATAAGCACAAAATGAACTTACGACAATTGCATACGGATTGGCCGAGATTCCACTTAGCATATATTGAAATGTGGGAGAATCGGTATGATTATATACCTACTCGAGAACCGATCATCGTTCCTGAGTTAGCGTGTGTGTCGAAATACATGCCATGGTTTAGGATCAATGGGAAGCCATATTTACTTTCCGAAACAGAGAGGCGACGGCAAATTCGTGTCCAAAGGGAACGACGAGGCCCTTTAAATCCAAGAAGAAGGGATAACGACTCGGGCCCATCAACAATGCCTATACAATCAGCTGGCCCATCAATAGCGCCCACACAGTCACCGGGCCCAACACTTCAACCGACGATACCTACATCACAGCCTATTCAGATTATGCCAGGTGCGTATCCTAGCCCTTATATATATCCTAACCCTTATATGTTTCCTTTTTCCAGTCCTATGGCAGGTTGGAATGCATGGTCCAGTTCATCTCTGTTCCCAATTACTCCGAATCAACCGCCGATCTATAGGCCGTCGTTGTACGAGGCGCCGTCGGGGAGCTCTTCTTTTTACCAATCTCTATCACCTTATGGGATTCAAACACCTCCCCCATGGGTAATGCAAACACCTCCGCAGTCATTATTCTATCAAGGTGGCTCATTCTCCCAACACCTACAACTAGATCTCCAGCCGAATGAACCACAATCCCCGCCGGAGTAACCTGAACCATCTCTGGAACCTGAACCAAGGAGGAATCCAGCGCGTAACCGTCGACGACCCCCATGTGAGGCTGATTCCGACCGGCACCAACATTGATTTTTTTAATATACTTGTATAAACTTTTTTATATTCTTTTATTTAATAAAATAAAATTTGTTTTTAATATTTTAATTATAATTTACTCTTTTATATTTGTAATAAAATAAAAGTTGTTTTTAGTATTTTAATTATAATTTACTCTTTTATATTTGTAATAGAATAAAAGTTGTTTTGAATAAAGAAATATTTTTAATGTTTTCCATCATTTTAATAAAATGTAAATAATGCAGCATAATTTTATTACAATAACTATCAGCTATTTCGATTTGGACATGATCGAGTTATATGGCCTGGGTTCTTACACCATCCGCACAACTTGTGTTGGTTGGTTGTTTCTTGAATATCCATATTGTTACGTATTCTAGTCGAGCAAGGTCGACCTTTTAGTTTACGACGCAAATCTCTGTCCGGTAACAACTTAAACGGAGCAAGTGATACAGACGGCCATTTACGTTCATTTGGGACCGGTGAGAATACGTGTCTCCACACATTGTACATATATTCTATTTTGTACACTTTGTCGACATAGCTCATGGGATCCAGACGGAGATTCTGACAAGCTGCAATTACATGAGCGCATGGATAACGAAGTGCGTCAAACCTCCCACAATCGCAAGTCCTATTTGTCAAGTGTACACGATATTGCCTGCCAAAAATACCTTGGTTCGATCTGCCAAACTTCGTCACACAAAACCATAGGTTGTCGCGATCGTGACACACTGTGTGCATGGTGTTGGCCCGAGCCTTCGCCTTGTTAATTTCTTGTAATACCTTCGCGCACCATAAATGGCCTCCCTGCATTTCGCCTTTATACCTCGCTGCTCGCTTCGGAAATAGTGCTGCTATACGAAAATATGTCTTTCGCACAATCGATGTTATTGGCAAATGACGCGTTCCTTTTAGAACAGAATTTATGCATTCAACCAAATTCGAGGTCATTTGACCATATCGTAGGCCGCCGTCGTATGCTTGTGTCCACTGTTCGAAAGGTATGTTACAGAGGTAGTCATGACCTTTTTTATTAACTGAACGCAAAATCGCCAACATCTCATGAAAACGGTCATTATTTATCTCATACCCTGCGAATATAATATGATAGCAAAAATTACATACCACTCTTCCATTCACTTGTGGATAGAAATTACCCGTAATAGTTTGACGCAACGTGCCTTAGGCAATACCGATGGTGTGTGCGATGCCATAGGCTACCCTGACGCTCAATTGAGGCTAGTATTCCGGTGCCCCGATCCGATATAACGCAGATATCAGGTTGGGGCAGACATGCCTCCTTAGCTTAGAAAGAAAGAATTCCCAGTCATCAGCTGACTCTCCCGGTGTTATTGCAAACGCAATTGGAAGGATTCTCCCATTGCCATCTTGTGCCACAACTAGCAGTAGTCGATGGGTATATTTACCATACATAAATATACCGTCAATTTGTACCAACGCCTTGCAGTATAGAAATGTGTCTCGGTATTGCTTAAAGCTCCAGAACAGACGCTTGAACACTTGGCATCCACGGAGCAATCGGTCGTTGTAGTACGCAGGTGTCGTTTCAAGGTCTGTTATGCAACCTGGGACATATCTCTCCAGCACCTGACACCACTGCCACACTTCATTATATGAAGCATCTCACCCACCATGCATCTTTTCCAATACCTTTTGCTTAGCTATCCAAGCCTTGCGGTAAGAGGGTGTGTACCTCAATTGGCTACGAATATTGGCAATTAAGACCGACACTAAAGTCCTAGGATCTGCCTTCACCGTCGGTAGCATTAAGTCAGCTAACATATTTGAATCCATCTTTGGATGATCTTGTGAAACACCTGTAAACAAAGTACGTTAAATAATGCAACATTACGTAATAACAATATTATTCAGAAACCCTAGAATTTTAGTGAAACTGTACCGCCAACACATGTATGTGGACCTTTGTACTTTTTAATCTCCCACAAGCCTGTCTTTTTCCTCAACGAGGCCATAATTTTCCATGAACATGTGTTGTCTTTCACGGCACACTTGACCTAAAACTTATCGGTTTTGGATTTAACCACGTTGTAGTTAACCCTATCTATGATGCTATGTTGTTTCAATGCACCAAGAAAACTATCTTTATTGGAAAACACCTTACCAACTTCCAGTTCACCCGAATCCAATGATGAACTTGTACGATCACGTCTTCTGTGTGGTAGATCTGGAAACTCCAACGCATCATCTTGAGATAGATCGACATTATGCATGTGAGCTGGAGGCGAGTACGCCCTAAATCGTGGATCTTCTTCTTCTTCATCCGAACCACCTTCAATATCTTCAAGTATGGTTGGAGTAGGCTCCGGTTCAGAAAATAATGCAACTTCTGCACCATCAGGCCCGGGCTCTCGAGATGGATCCACATCGGACTCATCATTCGACCCACCATTATCTGTAACGAACAAGGTTCCCTCGCCGGTGGACGTCGTTGGGAGTAAATAGTCCATTCTTGTGGATGTTTCATAACGTCGCCAGTCAGATGTTGATTGCCAACCACTAGTAGTTGATGTCGTTCCCCAGTATGTATTTTCAGTATCAAACGTCGACCCACCAAGGTGCATGTCCCATGCACTAACGGAGTCTCAGCCAGGGGTGTATATTCCATATTGTTACAAAACACGGACGCTTCCGTGTTTTGCCACTCACTAGCAGAGTCTCGGGCAGAGGTCGTGTATTCCTCTTGAATAGTAGTAGATGTTGAAGTCGCAAATGCATCATTTGGTGATGCAAATTGTACATATAACTCGAGGTAGGGTGATCCACTAACAAGATGAGTCTCCACCATTGCCTCCAAGCTACGAGGACCTTTGATGTCGAATGAGTCATATTTCACGGGATCAACCGAAGCACAAAATCGATACTTAATAAACAAAAAATTTATTGGCGTCATTCCGAAGATTTTACGCCTAATTTTTTTCGAAGTTCTGTCAAATCTATGTTCTGGTTAAAAACCAGTCGCGCTATGTTCTCTGATAAAAAAACAACACCGTTCTCGGTGTCATGGACCTCACCATCATAATAAATAACAACACTAATACGTTCACTCATCTTCAGTTTTTATTCTATTTTAACCTCAGTTTCTCTTGCTGTAACTTATGCAGCCTGAGAATGAAATATTAATATTTAATTTAATTAATTAATCTTGCACCCTAATTTAATTAATTAATCTTACACCCTAATTTAATTAACTAAACCCTTACAAAAACCCTAAACTATAAAAACCTAACCCACCCTAACCCTAACCTTAAAAAATCCTAATCCCAACAGATGAAAAACACGAGCAAAGCGCGTCTCTGAGGAAGTGCTTTGTCCACATCAGCACAAATCGCGTCCTCAGGGAAGCGTTTTCTGATGATGTGGACAAAGCGCTTCCTCAGGGACGCGCTTTGCTGGCAAATACCCTGACTTAGCGCTAACGTGGACGCGATTTTCCCGTTTTCGGCCTATTCCGGTGAATAATTAAGAAATCGGCCCATTTTCGTAAAAAAAGTTGGAAATGGGCCTTTATTGGTATTTTACCCCTTTTTTATTAATAAAGCTAATTATAAATTAGTATATCTATACTATTTTTTAAGTTGTATCATTAAGTTGGTGTTATGAGTCAATTCAATATCAACTTAGTCAATGAAATTATTAAAATGTTTTAAATAAATTACTATGTAGAGGTGTTAACGGGTTGGGCCAAAATATTAGGCCCAGTCTAAAAAATAGGCTTAAAATTTGTCAAAGTTTATCTCATATAAAAATGTTAAAACCCAAGCCCGGGCTAACCCGTCTATATTAAACCTTTTTATGTAATTTATAAATATATATAATACATCAAAAATATTAAAATAAATATTTTTCAATAAATTGAAAATAAATTACTACGATAGATGCAATTTAATAAGCAAATGCTTTTAAAATAATAACAAAATTAATACTAAAACAAGTGTTATACAATATTCAAACAATAACAACAAAATAGGGAGGAAGTAATAAGAAAATAACATTAAAATAGAAATAAAATTAATTTTTTTCGTCCTTTCGTGAATTTAGGTTGGGTCGGACTTAGGTAAAAAATGCCTTACTCAAGGCTTAGATCGTTTTTTAAATGGGCTTTATTTTTTTTACCCAACCAATTTTTCGGGCCTATATTTTTGCCCAAACCCTTCCACTTTTTGGACAGGCCTTCGGGTTAAGTCGGGTGACTCGACCCATGAACAGGTCTATTATTATGAGGGTATTTTATTTTCCGACCCATGAACAGGTCTATTATTATGAGGGTAATTTATTTTTTTTCTTATTTTATAAATAAACAAAGGCATAATTACTTCTGTGGCCTTTCAACTTTACAAAAGATCATTTTATCTTTTAATTTATTTTTGCATCTCTTTCGGCTTTTGAATTTGTATTTTTGTTAAATCACTCGAAATGGATGGAAAAAATTGACGTTTGTCAACTTTGTTGACGTGACATACACATGGATTACCACGTAAATGACATGTTAACATTTAATTATTTTTTAAAATTAAAAAAATTATATTTTTTAATAATTTTTAATTTTTAAAAATAACTTTTTTAATTTTTGAATTTTTAAATTTTAAAAAAATTAATTAAATGTTGGCGTATGTATTGTTCGCAAAGTTAAAAAACGTTAACCTTTTCATTTTATTTTGGGATGATTTAATTAAAAAAATACAAGTTTAAGGGTTAAAAAGGAAAAAAAATAAATAAATGGCTAAAATAATTTTTTTTTCTTGGTGTGATATCTTAAAATTAAAAGAAATGACTCATTTGATAATTATGTAACAAAAAATATAATTTTCTACTGAACTTGAATTAAACAAAAGAACTTTAATGTGTTAAAAATTGAACTTGCATTTTCAAATTCATAATTTTTTTAAAACAAAATTAGAGGAATTAAACTCTAAGTGTATAAAAAAATACAAGAAATTCATTATTATATTATTTATCATATATTATTGTTTTATAACTGTTTATCTTTTAATTGTGGAATTTTTCATATTTTATAATATATTTTGTAATTAAATTTTTTAGAAGGTAAAATATTTAAACCGATATAAAATTCGCCTACCCTCTTAACAAAAAAAGAACCGTTTTTTGAAAGATACCCACTTACCTGTTGAAGCTTGATAAAATAAAAATAAAAATACTATCTTCAAGTTTTAATTATTAAATGAATTTTAAATAAAATGATACTTAATTATTATTCAATTTAGGCTTAATTGAATAAATTATGTCATTTGTTTGAGTTTGGTTTTAAACTTTTTTTCGTAATTAAAGTTGGTTTTTATCGCTATATTATGTTAAAAGAATAGTCAAAGCTAATTAAGAAGTGTCACGCTATCACCTTATTAAATAATCAAATAAATTTTTTATATTAATGTTAAATAAAAATACTTATATTAATATAAAATAAAATAAAATAAAAAACACCTCCCTCTCTTCCTCGCTTGTGACAACTTGATTTCTACAGGTGCCAAAAAAATTAATTTCAAAATTGAACTTATTAAACTGAGTCATCCAAAAATTTTAAAACAAAAAATTATAGAGACAAGTACGAAGTTAGAGGGTAGAACAATTGAACTGTTAAATTGATTAAGTTATTACATAAATAGTACAAAGACTAAATTATAAAGTGACTAAATAAGGAGATTTGATTTAAGACTTGAGCAGGTCCTTACTATACTAAACAATTAAACATGGACTTAAACTTAATTAACCCATAATTGACTTCAAAGTTAGTAGTAAGCATTGATCAATGCGATAAACATCCACCAGATCTTTCATGAGAAATTTGAGCCATTGATTAATGTTATTAAATGGAAATAAGGTATAGTAAATGAGCAAGAGATACAAACCTTATTCATTCTCATCTTCTCTCCCACCGAACCAAGAAAGAAGAAAGGAGTTTTGGCTTTGGTTTTCCTTCATTGCCGTAAGAAAAATGGGTAAGGTTTTCTTTGTGATTCTTATAAGCAATGATAGATATGAAAACTCTTTAGATTGATAAATTGATGAAGTTTTAATGTAGAATATTAAGTTAGAAAGCCCTGAAATCTGAGTTGTTGAATTTAGATTTTATGTTATACATGTTAGAATTGACGTGATGATGTTTGTTAAATCACTAAGGATTTATTTGTAAAAAATGAAGACTATGAGATTTAGTAGTAAATAATGATAATTTTAGGTCCCTGGAGAATAGTTATAAATCGAATTTAGATTTGATTGGGTAAATAATAAAATACGAGAATTTCAAATAATAAGATTTAAGGAGACTAAAGTGAAAGGTTTGAATAATATATTTAATGATTAAAAATTAATATCATTTCTACACTCGTGTCATTGAGTAAGGTTGAAAATAAAGAACAACGTAAGGATGAAAACAAAAGACGAACAAATAATTTAGTGACGATTAGGCCTCGTGGATACAAAAAGTTCGACAGCATCCAGACTCACTTCTCAACTGAGCAACATTTGTATAGTCTTTAGAATATAATGTTTTGAGTTGGCATGTATCTAGTGTCAAAGCTAATTTTAGAACCCCTTTCTATGATTTAAATTTATAATGCTAGTGAATCGTAAGCCATATGTGAAGTGGTATGAATATGATGTTATGTTGGTATGCATGATCATTACATGGTGTTTACTCAATGAAACAGGTGCTGCTTGCATGCTAAGTAAGTTAAATTGATGTGTTCAGTTGGGTTATTTATGCATTAATGTTTGATTATCACGATGAATTCAATGTATGAATTAGTTTGAGTTGCTTTAACAACGAATATGATATCTCATATTTGGCCTCAGTGATTGAGTCGGGTGTAAAGTGTCACGTCGTTTTTCTCTCTCTCCCACCACCATCCCTCCCCCTAAGTTTGAGCCAACGCAGTATAGAGAGGTTTGAGTATTTTAATGCTCCATTAAATGGAGATGTAAAACTATGCAAATTGAAACTTAATCTAACTTGATGCTATGGCTGAATTTGATTCCAAAGAGACCATCTCAGACTGAATGAGGAGCTTTTAATGATATTCACAAATCACAAATACGTTTGAAAAGAAGAGTTTGTAATCCGTGGTGTGGTAAGGTAAGGAGGTGGTGGGATGAGTGCTGCATTTGAAGTTGATTCAGATTGTTTTTGTGGTGCAGCTTAAGGATGTAATGTTACAATGGGATTTCAGGATCCCCACATTGTTTCACTCATGAATACTAACAGATATTGATAGGTTGCTTTGGTTGGGAACTGGAATGCGATTCCCTACCCTGCTTTGGTGGGGAGGATTCCTTTTTTTTTTTGTTTTAATATTAATATAATTTTTTATTTAGTTAGATTTTATTGAGGTGGTGAAATCGTCCTCTGATTTTTCTTTTTAACAGCGGTAAAGATCAACATATGTTACAGAAATAAAGCTTAGGTATCTGATTTGACAAAAAAAAAAAAAAAACCTAACTCTAATAAAAGCAGGGATTAAGAATCTCTGTTCAATTAAGCCTTCTATTTATTTGTTCCATCCTCAATATTTTTTCTTTATTTTTTTCGTTTATTATTTAGTAAATTTTTTATTCAAACTTTTTAAATAATGATTATTAATTATTTTTATAAAAATAATTTAATAAATTCATCTAAAGATTAACATGAACTAAATTAAATATAAATTTAAAATATATTATTTTAATTGAAGTGAAATAGATTTTTTTAATAAATAAGTGAAATATATTTAATTTTATGGTAGTTCAAAAATTGAATTAAATTTTCATCATTTTGTAAATTTTTTTAAAAAAAAAAGGTAAATGAATAAATTAAATAGAGTTAATTGTCTTTTTATTTTAAATTTGCTTACACTAATCTTCAAACTATAAGGGAAAGTATATATTTTATAGTAAAGTTGAGGGGTGAGTGATTTTTTATCCTAATAAATATTAGGGTAAATTGTATTAGTATATTTTGTTTAGGGTTGAAGATTAATGAAAAGGCATATAAATTACAAATGGCCATGTGCCATCCCCCTTTGACTTTCATAATTTCCAAATCTATGTACCCTCAACCAAACACTATATATATTAGAACTCAAACTGAAGGGTTTCTTTTTTGCCTGCCTTTTTCAAATTTGAGAATAAAAAACATTTATGGATTTCTCATTATCAACTCATTCACAAATCTATAACATAGTCGTAATTAATACTCTAGAAGATGATTAGCTGTGGTGGGTACAAAAAAAAAAATTATCGGCAGCATCCATAAAGAGTTAATTTAAAATGAGTTTATCTTAAATGGTGTAATGAAATATTCAATTGGAACATCTTCTCACTTGTGAATTTGGAAAGACCTCATCCATATATAATTCTCAATGGGTTGAGATAGAGTGGAGGTGGTGGAAATCTACAAATAAACACCCTGCTCCTTTCTTAATTATCTTCTATACTTGCATGTGATGCCATTTCAACTTTTGTACCTAAAAGTTAATATTTCTCAAAGTTGATGCCAAAATTCTTTTGGTGAAATTTTACAGCAAAAGTAGATAACCTAACGAGAATTAAGTCGTTCAATTTTATCTGAAAAGCATTAAATTTTTTTTTTAATTAATTGATGAAACTCTTTCGTCTATGCTGCACAAATCAAGGCCCTGAAATATGAAAATAATACAACCTTCACTGGTCAAAAGTTGCTGCTGCTCTGCATTGCTTTCAAAGAAATTGAAAAGAGGGTCTATTTTCATAATCAAGTTAACCTAAATTTAATTCATTCATAATTAAGATGCAAAGTAGATGACATATAAGAGCTCCTTAAAAGTTTATATTTGTTATTAATTAAACATGTATCTATTTACTAACAAATAATTAGAAAAAGTGAAAGTGGACTTTTTCCCCCAATATTTGAACTAAATTATGTACTATTTCTTTCCTATATTTTACAATAAGAAAGTAATTTTAAAAAAAAAAAAAAAAAAAAAAAAAGAAAGAAAGAAAGATCACAGCTAAGGTAATAATAATCTTGTGATGGTAAACTTTAGTTTTTGTTTCTATAAATTCAGAAATAAATATAATTAGGGGTAGAAATTGACACAAAATTTCCACATGGTTTTTATATTAAAATAGAATTTCAATTCGGGTTTTACTTATCCTAGTATATATAAATAAATATAAAAAGAAAAGCCCTGTAATAGAATCCCACTTTCTCTTGTTGACTTTTAAACCTCTTGACTTCTTCTAAATTAAACAAATCCTCCAAATAGATAAAAAGAAAAAGACAAGTTCTCAATTTGGATTAGTTTTTCTGTAATAAAAATTTTAACCTTTCAAATTAATTTGATTTAATTTATTATTGATATTTTAAAATTATAATTATAATCAATTATCACATTCACCTATCACTATTAAATTAATGAAACCTTATAAAATAATAAAATATAATATAATTAAGACAACTTCAATATAAATACCAAATGAAATGAAATGAAATTATAATTTCTTAATTTAATTTTTACCGCTAAATCAAAGTCTAATCCACTTTTAATATATTAAACAGTATAACTTATTTTTATAACAAATTAAATAATATCACTAAATTGAAAATATAAAAGGCCATATAATTATTATAACAATATTTTTATATCTATACTTATGTTAAATGAGTTAATGTCATGAGTCTATTGAATAGCAGTTCAATTGAGAAATTATTATAATAATTTTTTGTTACAAGATTGACACTTTTAGTAAATATATTTATTACATAATTTTTCACCTACAATGTAGGTGCGTGATAATTTAGTATATCTTTATTATAGTAAGGGAAGGAGTGTCAACTGTATAACGGAGCAGTGATTAAACCTCTTGTTGGCACTTAAAGTAATATTGTCAAAACTGAATTAGATCAAAAACTGACTAGTATATTAATTTAGTTAAAAGGGTTAGATCAGTTTTAGAGTGAACAACTCAAAATTAGGGTTGACGAGCAAATTGTGAATTGGTTGAATTGTTCTTTAGCTCAAATTAATGGTTTCAAACCATAAAAAAAAAAAAAAAAAAAAAAAAAAAAAAAAAAAAAAAAAGAGGGCAACCCACCCAAATACTTAAAAAATGATTTAAAAATAAGAAAAAGAGAGAAAAACTAACCTAAGTTGAAGTGTATAATCAAACCAATACAATTACAAATGCATAAAGAATCAAAATATAATTGAACAAAATCCACTTATAAAAACCACACGGGTTAAGATTGAGATACTTACACATAACAATTGTGCATAATAAGATTTGAATCTAGATACTTAAAACCTAGAGTCTCACCATTTGTCGATGATACTAAGCGGTTGACTAATTTCATTGGATTTTAAATGAAAAAAAATATTTTAAGAGTTATTTTTTTATTTGTAGGATTAAAATTCAAGATTCTACTTCAATGTTTATAATATAAATCATAAATAAAACATATTCGATGAATTAAAATTAAAAATTAATTAAATAAGAAATAAAATTTAAAATTTGCTAAAATATTTTTGTTTTTATACTTGTATTTAAATTTATTAGAGTAATGATGTGGATTCCTTCACACATTTATTAAAAAATATATATTTATGTTCTTAGTCAAAACTCGAAACCCATTTTTTTATTGTGTGCGGTGCTGACCCATAATATAATATCTGGTTTGGTCTATCTCCGTAATTTAACCTACTTTTTGAAGGACATTTCCGTCTAATCCTTTCCCTCATCTTCCCAAACTTAAAAGGGTAAAACAGTTATTTCATAATAATTAATTCACTATACACTTGTCAATGGAGTTTTTAACAACTCTTCTGTGTTGTATTTAAAAACTTTCAACTCTCATTTCCCATTTCCTCTTCTTCTCCAAAATTCTCTTCTTTTTTTTTTGTTTGATTTGAAATGAAAACCAAAAACCCAAAATCAAAGTACTTCTAAAGAAGCGTTAACAAAGCTCAGATATTTATTTATTTGAAGCTCTGTTATTGAAATAAAGAAGAGGCAATTGTTGCAGCCACTGAAGAAGAAACAAGAACAAGGTAAGCTCATAAATATTCTCAAGTAAACCAAGCCCATTCATTAAAAATTTCCTTTTTAAAAGAAATTTCCCGAATTTACAATGCATTGACCTTTCTTTGTATTAGCATTTATTGAGTTTAGATGGACTTCCCAACGCCATCAATCGATCTGCTTTAACTCCCCCCCCCAAAAAAAATAACTCCTATTTTTTTTTTCAATAACTACATGTTTTACCTTTTACTCTGTTCCTCTTATTCAAGCTCCGTTTTTCTTTTTTGTAGGAAGCTGATGTTGCTCTGTTTTGTTCTTTGAGAATCGAAAATGATGCCGTGCTATGCAAAATTACCCTTCTCAATAACCATAACATTTCTTTTTGTTATCTACCGAGCAAACTCAATTAACTCGGAGAACAACAAGTGCCAAGGCTCCTGCGAAACCAGCAATTTCTCAAGCCCTTTACCCTTTCCATTCGGATTCACACCGGGTTGCCCCATCCAACTCACCTGCAACTCGACCGGGGTCGGAATTTGAAAATTCCATGTCCTCAACATAACTTCCAAGGACATCATCATCGACCTTTCCGCCAAATGCTACCGACCGCTTGCTTCACTCGCCGTTCTCTCCGGTGAGAATTACGCGTTCTCGGTGGACAACACTCTCCTTCTCCAAAACTGTTCCAACCCCTTACCAGGTCCTTGTGAAATGAGGCCAATGTTTCTAAAAAGGTCATTTCAAGCTGGCCCTTGCGCTGCTAGGAGTGACAACATAAGCTATTTCTCTAGCGGCGGTGACGGCGTCCGGCTGTTGAGTTTCGAGGAAGTTAATAAAACGCAGTGCCGTTTCTTGTTTTCCTCGACCGCTATTGTAGTTGACTCGACGAGGAACTCAGCCGTCTCTGTGGATTTGGAACGAGTTAAATTGGAATGGTGGGTTAAAGACTGTAATTACGACCCAAACGCTAACCGTACGGACGTCAAGAATGGTAATAAGACGGTGGGGTGTAAGTGTTTTTGCAAGGAAGGGTTTGAAGGAGATGGATTCAAAGAAGGCGGTGGTTGCCGGAGAGGTTAGTCAACTCTTCCAAGTCAAAGATTTTGTTTTACTAATTATTTTATTTTGTCGGGTTGGTTTTTTTTTTTTGACTTGGATTTTAGAGCAAAATTATTGTGGGATTCTTGACTGGTAATGTATCTCTATAAATGGTAGCTTTAACAGTTTAACTACATTTGAAAAGAAAATGGCGTAGAATTGTAGGAGTTGATCTCTTGGTGAATCATATACAATTTGATGCTTTTGCACTATGGTTCATCAATTTTTGGCATTACTACGAACCAACATCAAGAGTTTCTGCATGTAAAGTTGCATCTTATTTAGTGGTTGAATTGCACCAAAAGGATGAAACTTATTTTTACTGGTAATGCGTGTCATGAATTTTCAACCTCAATGGTGGCTAAAATTGGTTGTGAGGGTCAACTGATTGCTCACCTTCATCATTATCCATAATTCTAAGCTTCTTCAAGAAAGGCAACAATGAGGTCAACGTCAACAAAAAACAGCGTTGTTGACTTGGCAAAACTAATGGAGTTTTCCAATCTTGGGCACATGTACTGTTTTGCTTTACATCTTTGTCTGATATTTGACTTGGCTCCCTCGTGGAAGTTAAGGGCATGCATAAAAGTAGATTTGGACATGGTCATTCACACCTCCTAAAGTATACGGATTTGTAATTTAGGAAATATGGCCGAAATTTAACTTCTTTGGTAAACCAACTTGTTAGAAGGATCTTCCTATCAACTATGCACTACATTTATGAAAATATTTTAGCAACAAATACACACAAATGTCTTCTTGATTCTGATCAGTGCTTGTCTATTGGAAAGTTGACATTTGTATATTTTATCGGTTTCATGCCTATAGTTTTTAACCATATGTTTCTGAATGCTACATTAATCAATGCCCAGCTGCAATGCTTCAAAATACATTTTTGGCAAATGCGGGGGAACTACAAGAGTCGGTGTTCTGGTTGGAGGTAATTTGGCTGTAATTCAAAATAATTGTATTAATGTGTTCATCATCCATCCCTCTTACAGATTCTGTGTTCTCTTCTTTAAGTAACTAATGGACCACAGTGTTTGTTTAATTTCTTAGGGCTTGTTGGTGGGGCATTGCTAATGGGTATTGTGGCTCTTGTATGTTTCTATTTGCGACGGCGTTCTAATAACATCAACAAACAGATGAGTGCAAAGCGCCTTCTATCTGAAGCCGCAGGCAATTCAAGTGTTCCTTGCTATGCCTATAGAGAAATTGAAAGAGCTACTAATGGCTTCTGTGAAAAACAGAGACTGGGAACTGGAGCCTATGGTACAGTTTATGCAGGGAAACTCCACAGCGATGACTGGGTTGCCATAAAAAGGTTCAGATATAGAGATCCTGATAGTATTGACCAAGTAATGAATGAGATTAAGCTCATTTCCTCGGTCAGTCACCCAAATCTCGTCCGCCTCTTAGGTTGCTGCATGGAGGAGGGTGAAACTATGCTGGTCTATGAGTTTATGCCTAATGGAACTTTATCACAGCATCTACAAAGAGAGAGGGGTTCAGGACTTCCATGGACAGTAAGGCTCACCATAGCTGCTGAAACTGCTAAGGCTATTGCCTATCTTCACTCCGTGAATCCGCCTATTTTTCACCGAGATATTAAGACTAGCAATATCCTCTTGGATTACAACTATAGATCAAAGGTAGCTGATTTTGGTCTTTCCAGGCTTGGGATGACTGAATCATCCCACATCTCAACTGCCCCTCAAGGAACACCAGGGTATCTTGATCCTCAATACCATCAATACTTCCATCTTTCAGATAAAAGTGATGTATACAGTTTCGGGGTGGTTCTTGTGGAGATAATAACTGCGCTAAAAGTGGTCGACTTTTCACGCGATCATAATGAGGTAAACTTAGCTGTACTTGCTATCGATAGGATAGGAAGAGGCTGCGTGGATGAGATAATTGATCCATACCTTCATCCACATAGAGATGCTTGGACACTTTCATCAATTCATAATGTGGCCGAGCTAGCATTTAGATGCCTCGCTTCTCATCGGGACATGAGGCCAACCATGATCGAAGTCGTAGAAGAGCTAGAACACATCAGACTCAGCGCTTGGGTTCCAGGCATGTGCATCGAGTCTCCTGTAGCTTCCTCAGACGAAGAAAGTGAGAAATCATTCAACAAGTCAACGGAGATGTCTGATGTGGGAAGCCGGAGACTGATGAAGTTGAAGCAAAGGGAAGGAAAATGTTTAACCACCTCATTAGAAGTAAAAAATAGGTCTCCTATATCAATACAAGATCACTGGTCAAGTGGACAGAGCTCACCTTCAACAAACAGCTTGTTGGGTAATTCATCTCGGCGAGAATGATGAGACCTGAACAACAACTGCTTTGTGAATACTATTCATCCTATAAAAATTTTCTTTTCTTTTCACAAAATGTTAATCAATGTTGAAACCCAGAAAGTGTTTAAATTCGATTAGTAAAGTGATTACAATACTATAACCGTTTTGTTTGGAAGATTGTTAAATCTCATCAGCTCTCTTTTATCATCTTAAATATATACCATCAACAAGATTCTATAATTCCAGCAGGCATTATATTATATATAAAAACATACAGCGGACTGAGAGAAATAGTGGAGTCGTTGTGGAAGCCATTTTTTGCTTTCGTTTCCTCAAAGCCTTACCTTTCGAAATCAAAATGATAGAATCGTCTGACACTGATAATAATTTGACAAAAAAGAAACCTTTTTCCTTTCAATTATGAAAGTACCCTTCCTCCATTTCTCTCTTTTAAAGCTTGTCGTTCAAGGTTTCGGTCTTTCCTTTCAAACCTCGATTTTCCGCCAGAAAAGATTTCTGGAAGGGGGGGCAAGAGAAAGCCTAAGACCTGTTTTCGATTATCCATACTTTTGTATTTTTCGGTAAATATTAAAGCAAAAAAGTGATGGATGAAAAAGAAGTTACGGCGGTGCCGGTGACGATGACGGAGCAAACCCCAGAACCGTAAAAGGTGGAAACCCTAGAAGCGCAAGGTTCAATAGAAGCCACAATCCAATCTGCGGTTCGTGGAGGTACCGAGTCTACATGCAATAATGAGAACAACACTGAAAGCTGTGGAATTGCTCCGGATATTGGCCGAGCAAAGGCGCTGGAGTTAGCAGATGAGTTGACGGAGAAAGGATCCAAGGCTTTTAAAGAAAACGATTTCACCCAAGCTGCCCATTTCTTTCGCCGTGCCCTTGAAATCAGGTTTAAACCTTGTGCTTCTGTTTCATCTGATCTCTTTTCCATTTTTTATTTAATTTATGAGAAAATGAACTAAATCTATGATTCAGGGTTTGGTTTTACTCCCCCCTCTTTTTTTCCCTTTCTTTTAAGAAAAATAAAAATTTTAACTTTTTTCATTAACTTGCATTATTATAATTTATGTTATGTGAAGTAATTAAGATAGTTTCAAAGTGCAATTAGGGGAAAAAAACAATCAAACAGAGGTTTAGTGAATTGCCATTTGTAGCTGAAGTTATATTTAACTATTTAAGGTTTTTTCATATTAGGGCTTTCCATCACGGTGAACTTGCAGTCGCATGTCTCAACGTGTAATATGTCAAGAGAAGACTGGTCCTCTGGTTTCTGTTCCGGAAAAGGATGGTGAGATTCTGCAAGACTCAAACAAAGAGGGGCCGACCAAAAGTGTTGTAACTCGGGAATCTTCAGTTGCTTCTGTATCAAGCAATTCAGAAAAGGATGGCAGTATGTATTCTGAGGGGATTATTTACCTCTAGTTGAATTGAGCGTTGTAGTTGAATCTCTTTCATTTTCGTTCATATTGTTGTGAATTGTGCATAACAGCTGCTCCACGATCAATGTTATAGTTCATAAACTAAATTGTTAACAGTTCTTTTACACATCCAGTTGGATTTCGTTCTGTGTTTCAGGTGAAAAAGACGAGGATAGTGACGATAGCGACACTGATGATGTGATTGAAGCTGAAGCAAATGAGGACGTGGATGAATCGGAATTGGATTTGGATTTGGCATGGAAAATGCTAGATATTGCGAGGGCAATTGCTGAAAAACAGCAGTTGGGTGACACCATGGAGAAAGTGGATATTTTATCTGCATTGGCTGAAGTTGACTTGGAAAGAGGTCAGTACTTGACTGCTCGTTGTAGCTTGTGTATGCTTTGTTGGGGTGGGGAGGAGGAACCCTCTTTACCAGTTTTTATTGAAGCATCCATTTTTTTTCTGTTATGCTTCTTTAGAGGACATTGAATCTTCACTTGGCAATTACCAGAAAGCTCTATCTATTTTGCAACAGCTGGTTGAACCAGATCACCGGCAAATAGCTTAACTGTATCCTTGTTAAGGTTGAAATATCTTTGTTTCTTCGATTGTCCCAGGTTCAATTAAATAATGCGGTATCTTGGTCAGTTGAAGAAATGTGGATCTCCCTAAGTCAAACCTTCAATGTCATTCAGTTTTTATATTTTCTGCTTAACTCTACAATTTAGGAATTTTTAGATTTATACGTGTTTGGAGATTGGCTCAAACCCCAAGGAAGCAATTCCATATGGTCAGAAGGCCATCTCAGTTTGCAAGTCTCGAGTGCAACGGCTCATGAATGAGATAATGATTTCCACTGGATTAGCATCATCTTCAGCTGCCTCTGAATTTGGTGACGGTGAACAACTATTTAAGGGCTCTCAGACTGTTCTATCTATCAAAGATAAAGAAGCAGAAATTGACAATCTTGTTGGACTTGTTGAAGATCTGGAAAAGAAGGCAAGTGCAATTTTGATGATCTATTTGAAATAAATAATAATGGTGTAAAACATACTTTATTATTCTGTCTATTTCCATTTTTGTAGCTTGAAGATCTAGAGCAGCTGATCTCCGACCCAACGTCGATTATTGCAGAAATCCAGGGAATGGCATCTGGCAAGGCAAGGGGCGGTGAGAATAATGCATCTCCTACTGCAGTGAACTCTTCACATATGTCTCCTGCTAACAGCAATGTAGATCATTTTGACTCTCCAACTGTTTCCACTGCTCACACAAATGGGGCCGCAGCGGTCACACATCTTGGCATGGTAGGAAGAGGAGTGAAGCGTGTTTTGATGAGTGCAGGTGCCGTAGAATCAAGCTCAATAAAGAAACCTGCAATTGACCCATAATCTGAGGGAGATGGCATCAGTGCCTCTTGATTTTGGTTCCTAGATTTTGATAATGCCTAACTAGTAGTTATCGGGGTCTGCCATTGAATCTTACCATCTGTAGTAGCAAACTATAGTTTTGGTTGCCTGTATTCATAATTGATATATTCTGCTGTAATATGCTTCTGAAAAACTCTTACCATTTTCGTGCAAAGCTCTCATATAGTAATGTATCTAATATGTAATTGCGGTACATCAATGGTTAGATATAATCATTTCCCTACTTTTAAAAGCCTGATTGGAATTTTTGTATTGCGACATGCATTTATCCTTTTTTGTTGCTACTGGTGAATTTTAAACAATGCCAAGCTTTTTTAATGCATTATTATTATTATTATTATTATTATTATGAAAACAGGGGCGGAAAGGATAGTTGCGAGTGAATCGGACGACAGGAATATAGCTAGGCAAAGCGATACAAACAAGAAGATAAGCAGGCAAAGTTTCTATTTTACTATTTAGCTAATTATGCAATAATGTGTTCGATTACATCAAAGCAAAGGTTTCATTATAAAGACCGAAAAAGAAGAAGGATAAAGAGATGTGAAGCAATATCAAATATCAGTACAAGATTTAAAAATCTTGCTAGCAAAGAAATTCCTAAAGAATGTGTTACAGGGTGGATTGCAGGCAATGTGGAAAGTACACTTGGGGTGGTTGTGGGAAACATCTATCCACCCTCTATGCCAGCATAAATGTGGGAAAACACTGCATGTGCCGATCATGGCCTGGCGTTGTCATCCCATCCACAACTAATGCGACAAACAACAACAATAATCAGCAACCTGCAACCCCAGTTTCAGGTTATAGTTTTTCTTTGACTTTTTGGTATGAGGTTACTTGTCATACTTTTAGTTGCTCTTTGAGGCCGTCTAATCTTTACTTCAATACCCAACTACAATATATTAGGAAAATGGGTATTTTTATTTGTTGACATTTAAACCTGTTGTTTCAAAAAAGCGAAAGGAAAGACGATGATCATGATAAGCGAGCTAGGGACAAAAAAGCCAAGCTTGATGTTTTTGGTTGAATATGAATATGAAACAACTTTAAAGTTTTGTTTTGCAGGTAACCAGCAATCTTCATAAATGCTGTGGATGCATGCCAGATGTCAGAGGGTGCTGCCTTAAGAGTAATGATAGGGCTAATATATGAATAAATTAAGTAGAGGAATAAAGAAAGGGATTGGTTATTTTAGACTGGTTTTCCCACAAACATTGTCAATTCTCGTTGATAATCGTCAATGACGAATCTGTCTCTCCACGTGTATGAATTATTGAACTATTATACGAAATCCTGTAGCCTTTTCATTTTTATAATAAAATCTTATTTGCCATCAAGGCCTATTAGCTCAGCTGGTTAGAGCGTCGTGCTAATAACGCGAAGGTCGTAGGTTCGAGACTTGCATGGGCCATCATCATTATTTTATGATTTTACTTCTCTTCTAGTTTGGGTTGGGCTTGCTACTTTGGACACTTTTTACATCCCAATCTGAACCCAAACACGACAGAAGCTGATGAAAATTATTTGGTCCCTGTACTTGTGTAGGATTTGAAATTTTGTCCCTAAACTTACAATGTAAAAAAAATAATCAAGCATTCTAATTTTTCAATTTAAAAATCCTAGTTCAATTATTATCTTTGTTGGTAGTTTCTATTATTTATTTTCTATCAATCATATGTCACATCATATGAGAAAAACTTAATCAAAATTTCAAGTTAACAAAATTTGACAAAAAATACTTATGAAAAATTAAAATTTTTGACAGAAAGTACTTATGATTTTGACGATTGCACTGAGATTTTAAGGAAAAAAAAAGTAGGATTTAATTTTTAAATATTTTTGAGTACAAAGACTAAATCTCAAATTGTATCAAAATATAGGGACTAACAGCATATTTTAACCAAATGATTTCCAACTCAAAGTACTCTCTGAGCATGATGGCCACAGTGGAGGAAGGGCAACCACCAGAATTTGTATGGCAGAACTAACTTTAAGAAAATCTGTAGTCCCTCCACATCATCCACTCTGACTAACAACTATTTTTATCCAATTTCACAAAATCTCCACGTGTCATACCCTGAAACCAAACACATTACCTTCATCCACCAATGGGAACTTCCCATATCCTATCCCCTTATCTTTACTCTCACCATTGCCACCAACATAATTGGCCCCTAAATTTCCCCTACGCTCTCACTAAAACAACTCTCTCTTCTTTGTTTTCCAATAGTTCGTAACAATGGCGGTCTCACTTCAAGCTGCAGCTACCCTGATGCAACCAATCAAGGTTGCTGCACCATCAAGGACCAATGTGCCGCTCAGGTCCTCCCAGAGCGTTTCTAAGGCCTTCGGTTTGGAGCCTGTTGGTGCTAGGCTTACCTGCTCTTTGCAAACTGACCTCAAGGACTTGGCTCAGAAGTGTGTTGATGCTACCAAGCTTGCTGGTTTCGCTCTTGCTACATCTGCTCTTGTTGTCTCGGTATTTACTTCTCGCCTCTCACTTGCTTCAAATTTCTGTATTTTTTTTTATGTAGCTTAGGTAGGATTCTTAATGAGCTTGCATGGTGTTGTAACTTTGTCATTTGGATTTTTCATTTGAACCAAGTATCGTTGATTGCATACATAAGGATCATATATGGTCCGTGATCTGAACAAATATGTTACAATGACTGGTTTGTTTTGAAGGGAGCAAGCGCTGAAGGAGTTCCAAAGCGGCTAACCTACGATGAAATCCAAAGCAAGACATACATGGAAGTCAAAGGAACAGGAACTGCTAACCAGTGCCCAACCATCGATGGTGGTGTCGACTCTTTTGCCTTCAAGCCTGGCAAATACTACGCCAAGAAGTTCTGCTTGGAGCCCACTTCCTTCACTGTCAAGGCTGAGGGTGTTAACAAGAATGCCCCTCCTGAGTTCCAAAACACCAAGCTCATGACCCGTTTAACCTACACCCTTGACGAAATCGAGGGCCCTTTCGAGGTATCTACCGATGGCACCGTCAAATTCGAGGAGAAAGATGGGATTGATTATGCTGCCGTCACAGTTCAGCTTCCTGGTGGTGAGCGTGTGCCTTTCCTGTTCACCATCAAGCAATTGGTTGCATCAGGCAAACCTGATAGCTTTGGAGGAGACTTCCTTGTACCATCCTACCGTGGCTCATCTTTCTTGGACCCAAAGGGAAGGGGTGGCTCAACCGGTTACGATAATGCAGTGGCGTTGCCTGCTGGAGGAAGAGGGGATGAGGAAGAGCTAGCCAAGGAGAACAACAAGAGTGCTGCATCTTCATCAGGGAAAATCACCTTGAGCGTCACAAAGAGCAAGCCGGAGACCGGTGAAGTTATCGGTGTGTTCGAGAGCCTTCAGCCATCTGACACTGACTTGGGTGCCAAGACTCCAAAGGATGTCAAGATCACTGGTGTCTGGTATGCTCAGCTTGATTCATAAACAAGTCTTGTATGAATTTGTTTATTCTCGGCTGAGATTTTGTAATTTTTAAACAAGTGTTGCTAAACTTTGCAGTAATCCACTGAGAAACCCTTATCTTCTTTGTATGTTACTATGTTGGCTTTTTATAATAATTTTCTAAGCTTCTAGTACAAACCCCTGTTTCTTTTGATCAAAGCACTGGGAATCCTGGAAACTAAATAATCTCACTATCATTAAGGAGTTTGAATGTAAATCATCAATAAACGGCCTTGGTGCTTCCGTACAAGTCATGGCTTCAAGTACTTCAACATCACGATCTTCTTCAAAATCCCTAAAGAAGTAGATAATAATCCAGTAGTTAATAAATATTTAGAAGATGAAATACTTGTACAACTCTCCCCAGTGTGGATCGTGAAAACAGGGGTTGGGCAAAATCAAAACCAAGTGTGGCTGCTATGAAGTCTCTTATGATTCTTGAGAAAGGGCTTGATACTGCTGGAGGGTCCTTAACAAATGTTTTTCCAATAGGTTTACATGCAGCAAGAGCAATAGCTCCAAATGAGCCAAAGCTTTCAACAATCTTAGTACACTTGAACGAGAGTCACAGCTCACCCGAAAGCCGATCAATCTAAAGTCCGAGTTGGACTGCTCAGGAAAAACTTACACTTCAATCAGGCCTCCATTACTAAACACGAAAAGGAGGATTCAAAGCCATAGGAACGAGCAATAGCCACCAAAGCAAGCCATTACATCAGCAAACAATGAAACGCGATCGAATTAAGGTGAACAATTACCTTGATGCTATCGAATGCTTGAAAATAACTTTTATTAGTGTGTAATAATTTATAAGAAATTACAATATAATTAAACATGTATAAACCCATCCTAATGATTGGATAAAATTGTTGGGTTTGTTTTGTCATTGATTAAAAGACACAAGTATGGTTTTTGGAGTAGATAAAAGATATGAAATCCTGGAGTAACTTCAGGATTTTACTACACTTTATCTATAGGAATTTAAAATACTAGAGATGTTAGGGATGAAATTTCATTAAGTCTAGTTTCAGCTTTTTAACTTAAGATATCATTAATTTTGTAAGTCTTTCACATTTAGGAGAAATATTTGTTGGAACATTTCCAATATATATATATATATATATATATAGTGTTTTAATAGTTGTAAATGAAAAGTTATAGGCATAATGATTTATTTGACCCTCTAACTTTACCAAAAAAAAAAAAACAGAAAGAGTTATTTTAGTCATTTATTTAATTTTTTTTACCTTTTTAGCCCTTAAACTTGGATGACATGTCAGCATTTAATTAATTTTTAAGGTTCTTTTTCGGTAAATTTATGAGATATTAGTGAATGCGTGTTTATTTACACGACACTACAAGCATGATACTATGAGGATGGCTATTGACAAATGTGAATGCATGAAGGTCAATAATCTTATCAAAATTTGATTTAGAAGAAACCTTTATCGCAAGAACATGTATGTCAAATTTATCATTTTATTCATGTTGCATGAATTTGATTTAAAAGTATAATGTCTAATGCATTAATGTTTTATGAAAATCAAAAGCTAATTTATTATATACATGCATAGTTATGATTGGTACATAATTATATAATATATATTTATATATGTGATAGATATATATTTTTGAAATCATGAAACGAGAAAGAAAAGATGTTAATGATGTCTCAGTTGGTGCCTTAAGCCAAAAACATATGTTTATTTGATAAATTTTTAAAGACTTTTCAGAAAAACACTTGTGTATTTATTTGTACATTATATATAGATGTTTGGATAGAGTTGAAATAATTATTTCATTCAGATGAAACTAAGTTAGAGAATACAATTATTGATTTAAGTCACAATCAAATGAATAATTCAATTTACTCTCCTAACTTCTTCACTTTCCAAAGAAATAACTAAATAAATCAATGAGTGTACCACCCACATAATAATACCAAATAAAACTACTCCTCTTAGCATCTTCAACAGCCTTATTTATAGGCTTCATTTTATCCAGATTTTCGAAATAAGATGCTTGAAATTCTAATCAGAAACAACAAGTCTGATAAAAGGCTGAAACTAAAAAAGGTTATCTTTTCAATTTCAAAAAATGTTTATAGGTAAACTACAAAATTATTAGTGTATTTTTATTTTATTTATTTAAGTTAAAAATTTCTTATTTTAATTATTAATATTAACGAAATTTAATATTTTGTTCATCCCTTTATAAACTCATTAGTTTTTTTTTTACATAATAACAAATTAATCCTCAACTTTATACATTTTGTAAATTTAGCCTTGATTCTTAAAAAAATAAAATTAAAAAATTAAAAAAACATAAAACAAAATATTTAAAACTTTAATTTTTGGTAAAAATATGTACAAAATTATAAAAATATTTATAAATAAATGAATATCTATTTTTTTATTAAATGATAATTTTATAAACAATAATAATAATAATCTGGAAAAAGAAAGGCTTACACAAATATGATCTAAGTGTGTGAATAAACTTACAGTTTCCTCGCATTTGCTGCCTAAAATGACAAGTCAACTGATGCGGTAGTGTTTTGATAAATAAGGGCACATGAAGCTTGTTTTTATAGATAAGAAATGGAGATTTAGGAAGTGATAAAATTCAGAGGGAAGTGTTGAAAAAGCAGGAGCAGAAGCAGAAGCAGATTGACAAGTAATATTATAAACATTGTGTTGGAAATGATTGAATCATGGGTGTTCCAAACTGTAGGACAGATCAACCACCTCTTTAGAAATGGAATTTGTTCTCTCTTAAATACCAATTTGTGGGGTTCCAATTGTCTTGGCCCGGCAATCAACTTTGTATGGTTCTAATTATTCAATGTTTAATTTCTAAATATTTCACCAATTTGAATTTCATTTGCATTTCAGAAATAAAATATAGTAGCTTCAACTCAACAGTGTCTTGGTAGTATATACGTGAAGGAATGACACATTATTATTTACATCGTCAAAAGAGTGGAAAACCCCCGGGAATCCACGTACAAGAATCAAAAATGGAGAAAAGAGGGACACTCCATTTGTAAAATTAAGAATGAGAGAGAGAATTGACATTGACTCAAAAGCGCCATTACAACAACTTGGCCTCCTCCTCCTCCTCCTTCATCCTTCATCATTCACCCTACCCATCTCCTCTTTTTCCTCTCTTTCCATCTCTTCATCCTATTCCTAGGACTCCACTGTTTCTCTCTTTTCCTTTTCTACTCTAATTCTATTGTTTCAATCCCTTCTCCTAGTGTTTGGCCTCTGCTTTTTTATTGGGTTTTAGGGGGATACACTAAAGATGAAGAAACAGAGAGATAAGATGACATGAGGGACGATGGAAGCAGTGCCAGGGGCGTTGGGAACAAGCGCCAGCTTGGCTCTTCGTTTGGGACAAGCCGTTTTCTCCGCTGCTTCACTTCTCTTTATGTGTTTGGATGTTGAATTCTATAGCTATACTTCTTTCAGGTAACTGTCAACGTTTTAAGATTCTTCCATTTATTTGGTCATATTTTATCTTTCTTCCTCTCTTTGGCTTTTAATCTTCAATACCCATGCCTCTTTGTTTCTGATATTTGCTCGGAATTCAATTCGTTGTCAACTTTTAATAGCTGGTTCTGGTGTTACTCTGGGAACCTCCGGGGAAAAACTATCACAATCGTGATCATTTTAGTGATTGGTTTTTAAGGATTTGGATTGAGGTTAGGCAAGCTTTGTGTGTCTTTTTGCCATGTAAAATAGCAGCCTTACCATGTTGGAGAGAGCAAAAGTACTTCTGGTTCCTACTGGTATCTTCATGGAAATTGTTTGAAGGGAAGGGCTTTTGGGCTTGGCCAGAAAATGAATTAGGTGAAATTTTTTTTTTATGAAAACAAAAGGATTTAAGGTTTATTTAAAAAAAAAAAGAGCCATTTTTAGGAAATCTTGCTTCTTGCTTATGGATGACTGCAGGGAAAGGTGCCATTTAATGATTGAAAGGGTAAAGTTATCTGAGAGTCTATTTTGATTCGCGGATATGCAAAGATAAATTGCTTTTTTTATGGATGACTGAATTTGGACTTTCAACAATTAGAGTTATCAAAACCATTCTCAATGTACATGACCTGTTACTTGGCTAGTTGTTGAACTAGACCATAGAATATAACTTATTTGCTGATGATATTTGTTATCCAAGGCTGGATTTCCGGACTTCTTATTTTCGACTCTGTTCAGATTGAAATTGTTTGTTATTCTCCTTCCTCTGTTAAAAATTTTCACTAGGTGAATGGAAATGCAAAAAATGTGTCTTTTTGTGTGTATAAAATGCACAATATTGGGAGCATTTGTACAAGAAAAAGGCCTTAATTTAAGCAATTAACAAAATGGCCGGAGCCAAGTAGCTCATCAAGTGCTAATATCAAGGATGATTAAGCTTGATGTCAAGGGAATCAAGATAGTTAACAAGGTGAATTGTAAAAGTAGATAGTGGTCTTGTATGGCTTTTGCATTTAAACTTTATTCCTTGACTTGGGTCCTCGTGTTTTTCATGTTTCTGGAAAGATGAAACTAGATAATGAGGCACTGTCTGTATCTGCTATCTAACTTCTATAGATCAGCACAAACCATCTGGATCAATCTTAAGACAATGAATATAACCACTTTATTCTGTACTTCAAAAAAGTTGTTATTTGAAACTTCTTATCTCCAATTTTCTTCGATAGAGATGCTGTGTGCTTAGGACATAAGACCATAAGTACCAATTAGCTACGACTGGCATGGCCGTCTTACCCTATCTGTTCTTGCAATTTCAAAGCCCTTGCACTAGTAACAGAAGCTATTGAATGATAAAAAATTGCCATAGGATAAGGTCTTCTATTGTCTAAACTTGCCTTGTCTATGGTGTTGTTCGATCAATTGCAGGTACAAACTATAATGTTCAATTGCTCATTAGATATAATGATATAGAAGATAATGTTTGTGTTTACATTGTTGGTCACCAATTGTTGGGTGATAAATCAATCTCCAATTTTCCTTTAAATTTTTTCGCAGCTACTTGGTGACAGTCATGGGTTTAGTGACTCCATGGAGTGTGTCATTAGCATTGGTTGATGCATATTCCGTGTTCGTTAAAGGCTTACCACGGCAACCAAGGGTACTGCTGGTTGTCATTGTTGGAGACTGGGTATGTTACAAGGCTTATTATGCATATCATCGCCATGGTGTTATCCCTTATCATAATTTGATGTAAAAACATGTGTTTTATCTGATTGCAGGCCTTGTCATTTCTCTCACTAGCCGCAGCTTGCTCAACTGCTAGTGTGACTAGTCTCTTGGTCAATGTCAGCTCAACATATTGCCCGTCAAAGATATGCAGTAGATATCAGTTGTCTGCAGCTATGGCTTTCATGTCGTGGTTTCTATCCTTTGCTTCAACTCTCTTCAATCTTTGGCTCCTTCCTTCTTTGTAGCGACTCGCAACTTTCAAGTTCCAACTCTTTCTTCATACACAAAATGTTCAGCAGGCAGATCCTGACAGTTCCTTAGATGTTCAAATTAAGAAGTGTACATTGACAATATTATATAGAAACATCAAAATCTTGAACGATAAAATTGAATTTCAATGTTTTTTGAATAAAGTTTGCTGCCAATTTACGATTCAATGATTCATTTATCTAGTTCATACAGTTTATTAAAAAGATAACATTCAGCAAATTCTTGCAGGTGGTGAAAGAAAAACTGCAGCTACAACTGCAAAGGGTCCCTTGCGGTTGTACCAAAATGACCAATTAGGGCCATTTCTTAATTACCCCTTAAAAATCCACCAATTTCAGCCAAACATTCCAAAGCCCTCAAATCACCCCTGCAACAATTGTCCCATCAATGAACAGACTTAAAAAGCAAATCCATGTTCCAAAGTCAAAATCAACCTCCATTGCCTCACCTATGAACTGAAATTCTCAATGTTCATGTTATAGTTTGTCAAATATGAAAACCTTATATTTTGAAGCGAATGCTTGAGGGTGAGAGTACAAAAGTTTAGCATTGTCTAACTTATATTTATTTGACTAAAAATATTAGAGATGTATTAATGAACTTCACTCTTTTGTTTTTCAGATGTTATACAATAACAAGAAGTACATATAGTCACCCTCGAATTTGTTTTGTTAATAATGTAGTTAAATCGTCATCCAACAAAAAAGGGAAATAGGAGGAAATCCTAATACGACATGGAAAACTTGTGTCTTACTTCTCTTAGAACTATGATTTCCTTATATCGTCATCCAACAAAAAAGGGAAATAGTAGGAAATCCTAATACAACATGGAAAACTTGTGTCCTACTTCTCTTAGAACTATGATTTCCTTATTCTCATATATGTGAGTAATACAATTACGTATATATGAGGAGGAGTTTCATACGTGAATTGTGAAATAGAGAAATTAAGAATGGAGGAACAGAATAAGGTTGAAAGTAACGGGGTATTGCCATCTTTGGAAGCCAAGTTGTTTAGTTTATGTGAGACCCATGCCTCTAAATATACATCGTCTTGTTTAAATTGTACGGGTGAAGGATGCTTGGAATCCAAGGAACATCATCCCTCTCACCAAACTCTTCATGTAAGTTCCTCTCCACAAACACCCACAGTTTTTCTCATGATCATAGTTTAAAGACGACCCTAAATTTCATATACAACAAACATGATGAATAAATTTTATATCGAATAGGTTTAATTTAACAGTATTTCAATATAAGAATTATATTGCAGATGAATGGTGAGGGAATTCCAATTAATCAAACTCCACATTCTTACAGGAGGAAGAGTAGGAAAGGGATTCCAAGTAGATCTCCGTTGTTTTAGATATTTATTTGAATGTATTTCGTATAATTCCAACATTCAATGAGAAAAAAACATATATATACCACGTTTCATTGTAGCAAACCTTTAAATACAAATAGGGTTCATAGCAGTTAACA
Source organism: Gossypium longicalyx (assembly GCA_025698465.1). NCBI lineage: Eukaryota > Viridiplantae > Streptophyta > Magnoliopsida > Malvales > Malvaceae > Gossypium > Gossypium longicalyx. The sequence continues at coordinate 25,482,463 of CM047005.1, read as the reverse complement.
ACAAAACCAAAATCCAATACTTGGGCAGTCCGAGGTTCCATAGAGTTGCTGCCTAACACATTGATTTCCTTCTCTAAACATATGTTTCATATTAGCACTTTGAAAACCATTAAGAAGCCTCGAATCTATATAGTGAGCATTTGATTATCAAGATTAGCTTTAATAACAGCAGTGGCATCAAGTTTGATCTCATGACAACTAATTCCAAGAGATTTAGGCCCATGATTCGGCATGGACACTAGAAGCCCTTGGGATATATCTCACCATCCCTTTCATCCAATCACCATCGTGGTCACTGGATGATACAAGTTATCATGTGTCAAAAATCCTCATAATATTTGTATTCAACAAGTAATTTTTAAATTATAGTATTCAAATATTTTTCTCTACTCAGTGTTTATAGGTAAGAAAAAAGATAGAAATAACTTCACTTATTGGCACCATGTCTATATCTACAACGAATACCGCCATTTGGTTTTAGATATGAAAAATATTGAGAATTATGGATAATAAGACCCTTCTAGTTAAAAAGCTATCCAACTTTATATATGATCTCTAGTACTAGTACGGATATGAACCAAAAAACATGAATGTATAACACAAAACAAAACTTGTTATAAATGCATGGATCATTGTCATTCGGTATACAATGAATCCATTCAAAACCAATAATTTTATTTGGATAGGGCATGATCTGAGATTTTGACCATGCAAGATATCAGACTCCTTAAGGGCGGGCCACATAAATAAACAAGTTTCAAGTTGTAGACAAGATGGGGGAACTTTCATGGCAATGCCAATGGCTACCTTTATTATTTATGAGCCCATGATTGAATCAAAGTTGAAATCCCATTCAAGAACCTACAAGATCTAGGTGATTAACAAAAATATAATTAGACAGATCTATTTTAAGGGGTGTTTAGACTACATTATTATGAATGTAATGTTTTGGTGGGGTTTCATTTCTTCTTTTGCCAACTATTTTTGCCCATATAATCCAAGATTAAGCAAAAACATGTTTAGCATAATTTTACAGATCAAATCCTTGTGGAGTGACTAAAAACTATAGTTTAAGTTCTAACCAAGTGTTTCAAAGCTGGATAAATTGTTCAAATTCTTCTACTTATCCATTATAGGCAAGATTTTAATATGTGGATCATTGGGAATGGCCTCAGTTTGTTGGGTTGTACAAGTATTCTTGTTGGCTAATTACTACTATACTAGATACATCATAGTAGAGGATTATTTGGATTATAAAATCAAATTAAATTATAAAACAAGTAATAGTTAACAGCTATTTAAATTCATTTCAATAATTTTCTTTTAGTTGCTTTGATAGGTACAATTACTGTGACAAGTCATTATTAAAGCTTTCTAACTAAGGAATAGCAAGTAATCAAAAGTTGCATTTGTTTGTCTCTCTTATGAAGGATACTTCTGAAATCCCAACAACATCTTCTACCAAATTACATTAAATTTCAACCAATGATTCAAAAAGGTGGAAGTAGATTTATTTTTTTAGATATTCATAACATCAAATTATGATTATTACCTAAATACCACCAGTGAGGTGAACAGAGTTAATTTTTTTTTATTATAAAAAATTTTAATGGTCTACATGCGGCTTATGGAAGGAAGAGTAGGAAAGGGGTTTCCAAGAAGATGTCCTTTCTTTTGGATTTATTTCATAACTTCATATCTCATTTTATTGGTCCACATGATCCAGACCAAAGCTGAGCTTATCTTAGGAAATGTCTGTTTCTTCCTTTTCTTCTTTTATTTCTAAATTCTAATCATGAAATCCCATTTTTGAGATTTGAATTTTGATCAAATTGAAGTTTTTATGCATTTTATTTAAAATATTTGATTTGCTTTGTCTGGAAAATAAATGTGACAACCATGAATACTTCTAATTAAAGGCAATCTAATTTATAATATTTGTTTCTTCATTCCAATCCAACAACATATGAATCTATAACATTAAACAAAATACAAATAAAATTGCTCCAAAACTTTACATTGGTGTTCAAATTTAAAACAGAGTTTTCAAAATATCAGCACTTTATTAATCATTTTTTTAAAATAATCTACCCTTAATTTAAGTATTAAATATCCGCTCAAATTTAGTATGGAGCATAATTAAAGTACGCGGGTTAAACTGTAAAAATGTGTGTCAATAGTTTGGATCTAATATATTAAGAAAATTGTTTACTAAATTTTAATGACATTATCTGGTTTTTTAACACATCGTACTAAGTTGTCTATATGGTAAGTAAAAATGTATTTACAATTTGATTCGAGTAGTTTAAAAAATACTTCACTTCAAATCCAAACTGACATTTAATGTCTAAACTAGTGTTTAGGCTAATAATGGCATGATTGATACAATATTGATAATTTAAGAACTCAAATGAAACATTTGAAATTAAAAATCAATTTAGAATATGAACTATAATTTGATGACTTTTAATGAAATTAATGTTGAAAAATATAGACATCACATATATAATAAGGGTAATTACATGTTATTATTTACTATTATGATAGGTTACCCCAAATTAAAAGTGATCTAATTTGGTTAGAATTCTATTGGGTTTTTAATTATTAAATAAAGTATAGGTCAAATATATGTAGATACTCTTCTAATCAAATTCTAATTAATGATGGGTTATAAATATTAGGGTTATGGTCCCCAAATTATACATAAGATATCTTTTCTAATATCCCATCATTTGTAAAGAGAGAGCAGATATTCTCTGAATTTCTTGTGTGCTAATTTGGAAGATCAAATTTCCAATATCCGGTAAAACTTCAAGAAATTCATGGATTCAGGTACGCTTCCGCATCTAGTTTTATTCTTGATTTGTTCTTAATTTATTCTTGATGATTTGACATGAGAGATCCTGGTTTATTAAGTTTTATTTCAAATTTATTTTACAAATCTAACAATTAACCCTATTTATAAGTGCTCCTAGCATTGATTTTTTTTTTGAATAAAAGAAGTGTTACAAAAATAAAAAATTAAAAAGAAACTAAAGGAGAAACTACTTATGTAAGCTTTCCTCTCTATCAAAAGTCAACTTAGTAAATTTAATCAGCTTCCATGTTGTCTTCTCTAGGAATATAATCTATGAATTAGTTTGTCTCCTTCCGTAAGAGTTGATTAATGCGTCTTATTAAAGCAAAATTTGACTCCTTCAAAAAGGATTCCTTAATGATCCCAATAACATCTATATTATCAATCTGTATCAAAATTCTATCATAAAATCTTCCTTGTGCCAATAACACACCATCAAAAATCCTCTCAATTCAGCTTTAAAAACAAGAACAAATCTCTATGCAGTGATTAGAACCAATGACCCACTAGCATTGATATTTTTAAGTAAGATGTTTTTTTAGGGTGATTAATTTAGACAAATTAATTAATTGAGAGGTGCTTATGCCGGTTGGTGGGGTTAAACTTCTTCTTCAACTTTATTTTGTTCCTAATCTAACAAATTAGGCCAAAACATTACATTCATGGAAAATAATTTAAGTGTTTAAATTATATATATTTATATATTTTGATACTTATTTTTATTTTTGTTATAACTGATATTTAGTTTTTTTAAGTGATCTCTAAATTACATTTTTTTTTCTTAGTTGATACTTTTATTAGTCCAACTGTTAAGTTTATCTTAAAAAAATCTTAACCTACAAATGGTATCTAAATTTTCTTTTTTTTCTCATTTTAATACCTAATTTTTTTTTCATAAATGGTGCCTAATTTTTTTCCCCAAGTTGTATATTGGTCAGTTCAATTGTTAAGTCTATTTTAAAAAAAAAAGATAACTAATTAAAAATTGTCATGTGGTAAAAAAAGACAAAAAAAAATTATTTAAAATTGTCATGTGGTAAAAAAAAGGCAAAAAAAATTATTTCTTTATATATATATATATATATATATTTCTTTTCGCTTTATATTTTTCTTTCTTCTTCCTCTCATCTTGGGTTTCTTCTACAAGTGTGAGTATTTTGGCTTCATGGTTTTAATCAAGGTTTTTAGAATAGGACTGATGATCGAATCAGTCAAAGCCAACAATTCTCAGTTTGATCAATTCGAGTAATTCAAAGAGAGAGAATGTAAAATAAAATAAAATAATTAAAAAATATTTTTTAAAAGTTTTATGACGTGTCAGTCTATTATTGACTAGAATTTTTTTAACGAATATACCAGATAAAAAAAAATTTAGGCACCAACTTGGAAAAATTTGTATTGTCTAGGTACTAATTTATGGGTTAAAATTTTTTTTTAAATAAACTTAATAGTTTGACTAACGGAGGTACTAATTTGAGAAAAAAAAGAAGATAATTTAGGATTATTTTTGAAAAAAAACGTTTAGGTATGAAGATGAAAAAAAAGGGTATAATTTAGGTGCAAATTAATGGGTTTAGGCTAATAAGGATAGAATTGATACAATACTTTGATATTTTAATAACTCAAAGATGAAATTAGAAAATGAGGTATAAATTGAGGAGTTTTAGTAAAATTAAGCCTACGTATAAGTGCTCCTAGTATTGAGTTTTTTAAAGCCTTTCACTTTCATGAATTTCTTTTGAAAATTATTAGGAGAAGATGTTTTAATTTAGGGATGTGTTTATGGCGGTTGGTGGGGGGTTAAATTTCTTCCTCTTCAACTTTGTTTTCTTCCTAATCTAATAAACTAATTAGGCCAAAGCATTACATTCCATCGAAAAGAAAATGTCACGTAAATTTTGGGATATGCCTCAGATTTTATTTCTATTTTGAATACACTTTCGCTACTCATCCAACATTCAATTAAGTTATTTTTGTACATTTCAATATCAACAATTTAATTCGATTGGGATATACTTTTCATATAGACATGTATGCAATTATTCTTTAATAATACACAACGTACCAAAAATTTAATAGAGATACAATATTTGTATTAATTAATTAGTTGTTGTAACTTTAAAAAAAAAAAAAAAAAAAACTATCATTGCTTATAATGTTTAAATATACTATGTTGTTACCTTCAAAAATTATATTATATTGTTATTTTTTTCATGTTTATTAAAATTTTTTTGATACAATATTAGAGTAGGAGATGAGTGTCTCATAAAAACTTTAATCACCGATCTATACAAATTAAAATTTTATTAACTTTTAGATTATAGATACCTTTGTTAATTTTGTATTGTATGGGAAATTACCATTTCAAATATTTTTATGTAATCATATTAGACAATGTTTTTAGCTAATGAAAAAGAATTCTATACAAATAATTACACTTACTTGGCGCGCACCTACATGCCCATACTTAGACTTAGTTTATTAATACTTCTCAAAAGTGTTTTTTGAGAGAAAAATTTTTTTGGGAAGAAGTTAAAATTTCAGCTTATCAAAAAAGTACTTTTGAGCCAATTTCTTGTTTGGGAGAAACATTTTCTCGCTGAAAAAGTAACTTGTTTAGAAATATTTTGGTCTCAAAAATATTTTTTATCCCAAAACTGCTTCTTAAAAATAATACTAAATACACACTTAATGTCTACATTAACAACGACTTTTATTTTTGTTTTAGATATGAATATATTGACAATTTTATTATTTTTTTATAAAAATATATTGGCATATATAGATAATAAGATACTTGTAATGTAATGTTACCCAATTATATATAAAATCTTGAGTACTAGTACGGATTAGACAGGATATGAGCCAAAAACATGAACGTATAACACAAAACAAAAGTTCTTATATCTATGATATAAATGCATTCATCACTGTCATTTTAAAAAAAAAAAAAAAATTGACCCTTTGGTATACAATGAATCCATTCAAAACCAATAATTTTATTTGGATAGGGCATGATCTGAGATTTTGACCATGCAAGATAAGGGCCACATAAATAAACAAGTTTCAAGTTGTAGACAAAAGGGAGGAACTTTCAAGGCAGTGCCAATGGCTACCTTTATTATTTATGAACCCATGATCGAATCAAAGTTGAAATCCCATTCTAAAACCTGCAAGAGCTAGGTGATTATTAAGACAAATAAAACATGTAGTTAGACAGATTTATTTTAAGAGGGTGTTTAGACCAGATTATTGTGAATGTAATGTGTTTATGCCGGTTGGTGGGGTTTAATTTCTTCTTTTGCCAACTAGTTTTGCCCATATAATCCAGGATTAAGCAGAAACATGTTTAACAGATCAAATCCTTGTGGATTGTTCAATATTTTTATGCCCATTCTCCTTATTCGTTGAATATATATGGTTTTGCATTATTTGGGTTTTGACTGGTCATCTCATAAAAATACAAAATAACAAATATAGTTTAAGTTTTAACCAAAAGTTGTTCAAAAAATAAAAAAAGTTTGCTAAATGCTAGATAAATTGTTCAAATTCTTCTACTTATCCATGATAGCCCAACTAATTAACCTCAAATCTAAATGTCATTTAGCTTTACAAGATTCCAAACCTATATGTTGACAAGCATTTTAATTTCACCCTATTTTATGAGTTTTATTAATAGTGGTTTATTTTATATATGTTTTCTAGGGATATATATCTTCTAGGTTTACCTTGTAATTTATAATTAATATAATTTTATGAGTGAGTACTATTTGATAAGTGTCTCTTCTTTTTTAATATTTTAATATACCCTTATAAGATACTTGTCAAACCCTTAATTTATATTTGTGAGATCTAAAAACTCCATTAATAATGTACCAAATAATTTCCCTAATTTTATTCACTTAACATAAATAAATCAAATAATGGTCACCAATTCTATTGGTAGAAAAATGATTTCTCCATTCAAACAATATATTGATTGTTAGTATTTCAAATTTAGTTCTTTTATTTGGTCATTTTTAATTTTTATATTTTTAAAATTTCAATTTTAAATTAAATGGTATCCATTAAAATTTTTAATTTAATTTTTTATTTCTAAAATATTATTCGACAAACATATTTGTTATATATCCATAACTACCAACCCAAATGTCCTAAGAGGATTTTAGTCTTCGACCCTTGACTCGAGTGGACTCGACTCGAAAGAGGCGTGTTCGCCAAGATAGCTCACAAGAAGAGTTCACGGGTGCACGTCGCAGGATGGGGTCGCGAACTATGTTCGCAGGAAGGATTGCAAGCCCTACAAGTAATCTAGACTCATGAGGCCAACAGGTACGGAGCTTGCTAAGGATGTCAATTCTAGGAGTAGAAAGGACCGCGTGTTACGTAGACAGGCGTCCAGCAAGCCAGGGAGCGCGCAAAGAATGTCGACACTAGAGGCAAAGAATGTCACTACCGAAGGCCCTAAGGTCAAGACAAATAGTGGGACCAATTATGAACTGTAATAGCAACGATAAGAGCATGTATAAATACCCCCAACATTCCTCTCAATGGAATATGAGAAAAATATTACTCAACAATATTATATCATATGTGTAATATAATATTAACTTATTATTTTCACATAATATTTACAAAAAGACATTGCCATCTTACTTATAATATAGGGACTAAAAATAACCAAATTGAAGGAATTGAAATAAAAAATAATGTCTAAATTTATAACTTACCTATAATATAGGATTAATAATAAAATTTGATTTAAAAAATCTAACTTGAGGATTGAAATTATATAACTAAAACTGATAAAATTCATAACAATACCGAAATTAACAACAAAATAAAATAAAAAATAAAAAATAAAAAATGGTGAAGATTGGGTTTCAAAAGTGATGAAAGTCAAAAGAAGGAATATGGAGGGCATCCAATGAAATAAGAGAAACAAATGGAGATTAAAGAAATGAACAGCATTCGTGTGAGGCCATTTTTTTGTGATTAAAAAAATTGGGTTTTCCCTTTTCAAGTAGTTATAGCTAGGGTGGATGGAATGGGGGAGAAATAGGTACCCCAGTCCGATCTGAAGCTTCATACAAAGGATTAATCGTAGTGGGAGACGTTGCTCATTCCTCGATTATTACCAATAATTCCTTGCTTTTTAACAATTGAAAACCATGCACGTATGGAAGTAGATTGACAAATGATAACAACTAAAATCATGCATTGTATTCTATGGTAACAAAAAAGCAAAACCAATTAATAGTATACCCTTGTTTAATTCAATTCAAAGAATGACCAAGTTGTTTGTTTCAATCGCCAATAGAACTAACATTTAAGTCATAAAATCATAGATTTTTACCTAGTGGCATTAATCAATCAATTCACGAAACATGGAAGAAAGGGAGGCTCAAAAATTGTATTCTAACTCCATCACTCATGCACATGCAAACCCTACAAGACCTAATATATAAAATATACGAGTAGAAGAAAGTCCTGACATTGTCCATGCCTTCATGTTGCGTTATGTAGATTAGAATTTAAGATAATAATACATGGGCTATATGGGGAAATAATAAATATTAGAAAAAGGGCGGGGCAGCAGGAAACAGGGAGGGAGCAACAGCAAAACCAGATGAGCTTAAGCCATGTCTTGTCGGAATGCTGCGAGTTTACTATTCCCAAAGCCCTTCTGTTCCACGTGTCTTTTGCTTTGCCCTGCACAGTTGCATCCCTAGCTTCCTTGGGTTTGATTTTCAATTGCCACGTTTCTCTCTACTTCTCCATTATACCTTCCTTTTCCATCTATTTACCTTCCTCTTATTTTTAGTGACCTTTTATAGAATGAATGTCCTATTTTATCTCGCCCCTTTTTTTCCCATATAACATACCCCTTCCTCTTTCTTAGTATATTATTTTTATAATAATTGTAAATTTGTTTATTAAAAACTTAGGTGTTGGTTAAAAGGAAAAGTCAAAACTTATGGTGTTTTAATAATATAAAGAAATATAATATTTTTTAATAATATAATTTAGTGAAAAAGTATTATTATTTCGTAATTCAGTTAGTGTTTAATTAACTTGTAATATCAATTCAACTAAGAATTTTAAGTATAATATACTCACTATGTACTTAAAATTAATGTAAACAACATATTAATACCCATTACTTTTAAGCATTTTCCTTGAATGTTTGAGTTAGATTCATTATACCAACTCATTATATAAATAATTTCAGTTAAATTTGTTTGAGACTATCTCTAAAATTTTAAGATTCTATAAATAAAATTAATAGGAGTATAATAAAATATTAAAATAAATATATATTTTAAGTAATTAATATAAGTTTCCTTTATAAAATTTAACCTTCATACAAACATAAATATAGTATTTTAAATAAATTTCAAAAAAGAAAAAGATGATGATGATAAATGAATAATTTAATTCAAAAGAAAAAGCGAAAGGTAAAAAAATTGAACTTGAGAAACACTTTTTCTCAAATTCAAAACTTGAAAACCTAAACAGTAGTAACCTTGCAAACTTAAAAAGCATTATTTAAATACAATGGTAAACAGTGAAATATGATAACATAAAGCAAAAACATGTTAAACTCCTTGATTGGATGGAAAAACATGGGTATATAATCATCATTGAATATGGTTACCGCACTTAGCAGTGAAATCATCCCATGGAACTGTAAAAAGCTCAGCAGTCCCTGTCAACGTAATATCATCTCGAAACCAGGGTCGATGTGTTCAGACCCACATCCTCACTCCTTATACAACCTGTCACCACTAACTTACAGCCTGGCAACCCTGCCTACTGTTCCTGTTCCTATTCCTATTCCTATAAATATGTTTATTACTACGTCACGACAAAATCCTACGTGGCTACCTGGTCCAAAATCCGAGACATCTCTCCTTTCATCCTTCCTTCCTATATATATATATATACTATAAACTCCCCCAAGCTCTCCAACACCAACATTTTCAACAAAACTTTCTATTCCAAAAATAATCGAAAGCTTCGACGTTGAAATCCACAAATCTGAAAATAGAAAATGGGTATTTGTAGTTCTTGCGATTCGACTCACGTAGCAACTGCCAAGATGATTCTCCATGATGGGCGGTTACAAGAGTTTCCTTACCCCGTCAAGGCTTCTTACGTTTTGCAGAAGAATCCCATGTGTTTCATCTGCAACGCCGATGAGATGGACTTCGATGACTTCGTATCCGCCATCGAGGAAGACGAGGAGCTTCAACCCGGTCAACTTTACTTCGCTTTGCCCTTGAGTTGGCTCAACCATCCTTTACAAGCTGAGGAAATGGCTGCATTGGCCGTCAAAGCTAGCTCCGCTTTGATGAAAACCACCGCCTCTGAAAAATGCAGGCGCGGGAGTAAGGCGGTTACTCCTTTCGCGTTTTCTGAAGGGTCTCCTCGCCGGAAGGTTTCACCCGCCGCCGGTGCTGGTGGTGGGAACGGCGGGGAGAAGAGAGGGAGAGTAGGGAGAGGGAGAGGGAAGTTCAAGGCTGTGTTGAGTTCTATCCCGGAATAGAGATGAGGGTGGTATAAATGTAAATATGTAAAAATGGTAGAATGGATCCTCATTGTGGATGTGGTTAGCTTAAAAAGTCGAGAACACTAGTATTTCATTACGTTGCTCGTTTGCCCAAGTGAGGGTCGTGTTACAATTTTACCCCTATTTTGGTCAAAAACGAATTTTTACACAAGATTCAATCATACCATACATCTTTTGCTTTTATTTAATTATAAATGTTCGTTAGCAACCTAGAATTATTGCGTACGTTACCCTACGCCTAATTCTTAAAGAAAGACCAAATGTAAATTCCCAATAATGAATTGCAATTTGATTTAAAATAGAATAAAAATGTTAAAATGAATCTCATTCATCTTAAATTTGTATTTCATCATCTAATGATATGAGAGGTGGAAAAACAAAATTACTTTTAATTATTTATATATTAATATATTTTATGATTGAATTTATTGTAAATTTAAAATAAACAAAAAAAAAATTCTATTTTAGATTTTTATGATAAAAATAATAGATTGATTTGAAAATTTACATGCATATTCAATCTAAAATTAATATAAAAATTAACAACTTAAACTAATTTAACTTAAATTCTTAAAATAATTGAATAAACAGAAAATTGGAATAATTTAATTTCAAAATAATGTCAAAAATATTAAAACTCGAATTAACACTACTCAAATCCACAGGTCTAATAGGGACCGCCCAAAGTAAACCCAAGATAAGATTAGTTGTGAATATTAAGGTAGGCAAATGAATGTGGGAAAGGGCATTGATACGCGGAAACAGGAAGAAAGCATGGTGAAGATTGACGACAAATGGTTAATTAACCCAAATGCTGTGTGCTTTCACTAAACCATAACAAACTCCACGCGGCTCACCATTAAGTCCACCCTTTTATCGTACCGTCCTTTGCCGATGATGGAATTGAGTGTTTTAGGGACGACCACTCTTTACAGCTGTGGACTTGCATATTTATAACTCTACCACCCACTATTATATAACCTCTATGCTAACACCCAACTTTCAGCCAGTTTCAATTATAAATTTATTATGAGTGTATTAATATAGTGCTTGTTTTTCTGGGTACATCTGAGATTCTCCCTGCTCAAACATGACGAATGATTTGGCGAGTGTTGTTTCGGAGTTTGTGGCATTGGGCAAAATTTTTTTGTCATGTTTTGATAAACGAAAATGAAAGATATGGTCCCAAAAGTTTGATTTTTCAGATTCATGAGGATGGTGCTGAAAATGACACATCATTCTCCAAATTTTTTTAACTGTAGGATCTCATCATTACTGCTAGCTGGGGTCGCATTGGTTGGTTTTGGATTGGAAAGATGTCACAACTCCCACAACACAAGTGCCCAAGCCTCACTATTTATGTTTCACTCGTCATATGGTACCATATATTCATTTCATATTTCATACGTGTAAATAGCTTGTGAAAACACTAAGGTTGGTTCCAACAAAAAAAAGGAGTTGTAATTAAGGAGAGCAAAGAGGTATGTTTATGATTGAAAACAATATATGCATTCAATGAATTGATGGTGAAATCAAACAATCTTCAAAGTTCAAAGGGAATGAAATGTGGTGTTACCTTAAATTTATTTGATACACTCTGTATTTTATATTAGTATTTTTTTTCGATTCATTTTTTTTATAAGCAATATTCAATATTTAAAATTACCCTTAGAGATAAGAAACAATAAAGATCAACTAATGATACATATTTTCCTCTTATTAATTTAAATTATTCATTTGATTCGAATTCATGAACAATTTTAAATAATTTCTTTTTTCTTTTGAATATTATCGGATTAGCATTCTATCTCAACAAGCTGGAAACCTAACTAATGGTTGGAATGGAGAATAGTGGTAGTATATGTATGCGCCCAGTTGTAAGTTGTAACCATTTTAAGCTGTGTAATTGCTTTTGTAGTACCTTTCGATTTAATGAATCTCAGACCTTCCCACCATCCAAGTCTAATCAAACTACATCAAATTCAAAGTGAAATTTTATTAAAAAAAAAATAAAAAGAAATGGGATACCATTAATTATAACAAAAAGTTGGTTGGGAAGCTTGAAAATATGAAGCGAGGGATGATTTATTGTAAAAGTTGAACCTCAAAGGTTGGTCTGGTTTGACCTGAAGCTAGCTTAGCTTTAGTAAAGTCTCAAGCTACCAACGTCCAATTGCAAAGATTCATTAATGGGGAATTAAATTAAATGATATGTTGATTACCCACATTTGGATTCAAATTTCAAAGGTTCATAGTAATCAAGCTAATTAACTCTATAACTACTAATTAGAGGACAGCCTGGAAGAATCAAAAGCCTAGTAAACTGATCATGATGAAGTGGAAGAATTGAAGATGGGGGGGTGGGGGTGGGAGAAGAAACTAGGTTTATTATATTAATTAAAAAATAGGCATGCATGTGAAAAACAAGGGGGATAAAACAATACACAGGTTTGGAAATCAGAAGGGGAGATTGCTTTAATTGGATGGAGCATGGGGCATGCATGGCCAACCAACAAGCAACCTAAAGCTGCCATCATTTCATACAAGTTGGTGGTCCTTACATTACATTACAATACACCCAAAGCTTCTCGTGAGTTGGTCCGACTAAAGTGGAATTGCCTAGTAAGTTCTGAATTATTTTCTTTTCGAGTATAGGCTAATTGGAGATGTATACACATATAGTACTATGTAATTGCTATCATACATGCTTTTATGGAAGCAAACATTATTGGGGTCAAAGGAGTATTTCACATCGGAAAACGAGCATCAAATAGTCTTCAACCTTTGTCATTTAATTAGAAACTCATTACCGTTCATTTGAAATATGCAAGTTTAGCGATAGGGTCTAGAGCCTAGACAATGGATAAGTATGACCTTAGAGGCAATAATTGCAATAAATGATTGTTAGTGCTCTTGGAGGAAAGTTACAATTACTTTTAGTAACCCACTTTTGGCTACCCTATTCACCACCATTTATGTTCATATTTGAGTGAAAACAACTAAAGAAGTTAGCGATTTCCCGCATTCTCACTTTGATTGCAAATGTTTGTAAAAGAGTTCAATGCCAAATCATTTAAAATTTTGGATTGTAGCTTATATTAGACCCGTTTGCAGAGCTCCAATTTCCATATCTAACTCCAAACAAGCATTGACCTCCCACCCATTAGCCTTCTTTTCCCTTGCCTGCTATTGCTTATTAAATTGATGGCTTCTACGGCCTTGAATAGAGAGCCCCTATTGGATTTGGATCCAGCTGTTCCACACTTTTGAATGTGTATTTTATATATAGATAAATATTTCATGTCTTGTTTCATGCAGCTTAATAAAGAATTCCCCCCAAACGAATGGTGAAGATCGCATGTGTGGTAGGCTGGTAGGGTGGTTGTAGCTTTAAATTTGACAATTTGAGAATGATAATAGGATTAATGATGGAATCAATAAACTTGGGTTTCTCCTTTTTCCCATGATTCAATATCACAATGTCAGCCTTTCTTTACCGAGGAAAACTATTCCCTTCGTTGAGAAAAGAAAGAAAATCATTTCTCTTCGTCAAAAAAAAATATATATATATAGTTCTTTCATATTGTTTTTTTAAAACTGAATTTATAAATATTAAATAAAGATATTTATAAAATTAATATATATATGAATAGAGATTTAAATAGTTAATTTATTCGAAATTATATTTAGTTGAGGTTAATGAACTAAATTATAAAATTCAATCGTTATAGATTTTTAATTAGGAAATGACTTAGAAATTTAAATTGTAATTAACTAAAGGTTCAAAATAGCAAATAGACCATACAAAAATAATAAATAGTAGATGTAATGTTATATTTGATTAATTAAGATAAAAACATAATTACTTAAGTTATAATCATAATATATATACCAAAGAAGTGGAAGGAAATATGAAAACATTTCATCTTCTTCCTTGTCATCCTTCATAACTTAAGAAACAAAGAAAGCTTCAAACATTTCTTAGCCATTCCTATGACTTATTTTTAGCAAATAGAAGGAATTTTTTTTGGCTTATTTTGAAGATTTTTTATTTTTAACAATAGTTTTTACTCATTTCTAGTTTCAAATTTAAATTTGTACTAAGTATTCTTTACTTTTTTTGGTAAAAAAAGTAAAAATAAAAACATATTACAATAACTAGACCAACCCTTCTAAAGGAGAGGTTGAAAACAGACATAACCCATAATCTCTGTGTAAGGCCATTTTGCTCAAATGGTTAGCTTCCTGATTTTCCCCTCTAGAAATTTGTCTAATGTCCTAATATTTAAACCACAATAGTATTTGATAAATTCTTCGAACCAAAACATAATTGGACCCTTCAGAAGATCCCTCTAGAATAGTTGTAACGGCTTACAGGCAATCAAAATGGATCAATACGTTATCATATCCCCGCTCCACGAGCAGAGATAAACCTTCTAGAATACTCCACAACTCAGCTTCAAAGATAGAACAATTCCACAAATATTTATTGAATCCAAGAATCCAAGCTCCACCTCGATCACGTACTATACCTCCTGCCGCTGCAAATCCAACTTTCTCCAAAACGGATCCATCTATACTCAAAAGGACATAGTCATTATTTAAAAAAAAAGGTGGAAACTTACCTTGTGAGTCGTTTGCCTTGCTCATTTTAGAAGAAAAGTATTGTTTAACCCAACTATTCGCCACTTTGATAATTTCACTATTGGTCCATGAAGTACCTTGAAAAATGAAAAGATTGTGGTTCTTCCACAAGCACCAAGCGATGATCCCAAATAGACATTGCCAGTCAGCATCTCCCAAATGCCAATTATGTTGATTTTGCAAATTTAGAACAAGCCATTCTTGAAGATTTCTTGCATAAAACCTAGAACACCATTCGGTTGGAATTATGTGGTCCCAAACATTTCTCGCAACAGAACAATCACTATAGCATAAAGTACTTCTCCAGAATCCTGACCACAAACCCCACAAACTAAATCATGTCCTATTCCCTTCTGAGCAAGTTCTACCTTAGAAATACATATCTAATAACTAAGTTTTTTCCTCATATTATTACACTAGTAACCAAATAAGGCATTAAGGTGTAATGACAACAAAAAAATCCAACTTGAAAATGCTAATAATGATAATCAAAATTTTAGAAGTTTAAACTATAAAAGCCTAATTTTCAGTGGTGTCGGAAACAGTGGTTTAAGATCACCAAATTCGACGATAAGCTTGTAAATTTTATTATTTAGTATTTACGAATCAAATGTGGTTTTAAAAAGATTTTGAATTAGTAATTTGTGTTTTATAAGGATTTATTAGGTCAAGTGGTTTAAAAAATGAGGTATCGAGACTTCGATTCTATAAACCGAGCCTTAAATATTTTTATAAATATTTATAGAGTGTCATTAAGGTACTATTAAATTTTTGTTAGAAAATTTTAACGTTTTGATAGTTAATTAACTAAAAAGAACTAAATTGAAAAAGGTGCAAAACTTGCTAATTAAAAAAATAGTGATTAAATGGATTAATAAATAAATAAGGGGGACTTAAGGAGAAATTAAGCCCAAAATATAGGCATGAGGCTACATAAGCAGGGAAGGAAATAAAATAAAATGAATTAAGGGCAAAATGGTAATTTAGTTGAAATTAAAAAAAATGGCTAATTGATTTCTAGACATTTCTTCTCCAAAATTCAGCCAAAAAGAGCCATAGGAGAGCTCCTTAGGCTGTTTTTTCATATTTTAGCTCCATGTGAGTTTAATTCTTGCCCTTTTCTTCTAATTTTTATATTTTTGAAACTTTTACAATTAGGTCCAACTAGGTATTTCATTAGTTTTTGATTTTATTTGAAAATTTGAAAGTTACCATTGATGAATATTGACTTTTTTTATGAAATAACATGGATTTAGAGCTTTAATCTTGTTGTATGATGATTTTACATAGTGATTTTGTTAGATATTGATTTTAGGACCAAATTGTGAAAAGGTTAAATATTAGGGCTTGGTATTAAATTTTTGTTTATCAAGGGCTATATTATAGCCTAGAATATTTAGATAAATTATCATTTGAGAAAAATTAGTTCATTTCATAGACTAATTAGTTAAGGGACTAAATTGTAAAAGTTGGGGCAATTGTGTAAATTAAAAAAATTGAGGGGTATTAATTATGAAGTGAATAGGAACTGGAACATATGCTAATGAATGAGTAATTTTATATTTTTGATTAAGAACTCGTAGAAACTCGTAAAAAAAGAATATTAGAGGAATAGTCCTTAAACTTTTGCAAATATTACAATTCAATCAAGGTAAGTTTGTACGGTTAAACTTTAATATATATATATATATATTGAATTAATGAATGGTATTATATGTTTATTCATATCTATTGTTGGAAGTGAAATATTGTTAAAATTATGAATTTAAATTAAACGTTCGAATCGATTGGAACACGGGATTTGAGTACATTCGGCATTTGACGAATTGACGGCATCAGAGGAAAATGCAGCAAATTACCCAAGTAAACCGAGGTTCAGTATTTGTTGTGAACTTTCGTGCTAACTTTCCGTTTAGCTCTCATGAGATTCTGTTTAACTCATATAAGTTTTCGTTCAGCTCTTTTGAGCTTCTGTTTAACCCTTATAGGTTTCCGTTCAGCTCTTACGAGCTTCTATTCAACCCTTATGGGTTTCTGTTTAGCTCTCATGAGCTTCTGTTTAGCCTTTAGGCTTCTGAAAACGATATACTCTTATCCGTAAGTCCTTTTCCCATTTGGTAAGATTTGGTTAGTGATTTTATATAATTAAAATTGGAAGATTTGTTATTTAATGTTGGAATTGATTTGAAATAAGTGTATTCATCAATTGGGTTTGTGAATGGCAGGAAGTGTACATTAAATGATTTACTTAATTGATTTGTTATAGTTGGTTCGATAAGATTTATGTTTAACCTATCGAACTTACTAAGCTTCATTAAGCTTACTTGTGTTGTTTAATGTCTTTGTAGCTTATCGTAAGGTTGGGAGATCGGATCAGCACAACAAATCACACTATCCAGCTCATTCTGGTAGTTTTTGAAATGTACACTATGGTTTATATGACATGTATAGGGTTGGTGTGTATTTGATCAAAGTTAGCTTGTATAAATGTTATAAATGATGCTTTGTTCACATAAATAACTTAAATATGCATGTGTAGTCTTATCATGCTTGATATATGTTTAGGTGTGGTGAATTGATGAATCAATTATAATCATATTGATGAATGAGTTGGTAAAATATGGTTGTTGTAAGTAATCAAATGTGTGAATTGATTAATGCGGTAGTTTAGAATGTTAGGATATATGTGATAATATGACATTTTTAGAGCTAAGAATTGATTGTATTAAAGGTCTTGTTATGGCCTATGAGTATGAAATTGAGGTGTTTAGGTTGAAAGTAAGAATAGGTGAGAAATGTGGCCTTAAAATTGCCTAATTTCGTCCATACGGGCAGAGACATGGGCATGTGTATCAGTCATATGTAGCACATGGACATGTGGTTTGGCCGTATGTCCCCTATATCCTTAAAATTTAGAAACAGAATGCCAGGTACTTTCACACGGCCTAGCACACGGGCGTGCGGATTGGCCATGTAACCCCCTGCACCTTAATTTCATAAATTAGTATGCTCACACGCCCTAGCACACGGGTGTGTGACTTGGCCATGTGACCCAAGTCAGAGAGTTACACGGGTATAGACACGGGCTGGGACACGGCGGTATGCCCTACTTTGAATGCCCACATGACCTAAGACACGGGCGTGTGCCCCCTACACTTATGAAAAATTTTAAAATTTTGTGAAAAATTCTTTGAGTTTCCGGTTAAGTCTCGATTTATTACTAAAGTGTATTTTAGGCCTCGAGGGATCATATAAGGGACAATATGAGTGATTTATGATTAGTTTTTGATATGTATGTTAAATAATATGAAATATTCGTAATTGATCTGAAAAGTCTGGTAATACTTCGTAACCGTGTTCCGGTGACGGATAAGGGTTAGGGGTGTTACATAAACAACTATAATTATAACACCTTGAAAGTTACTACAATAAGAAAGTGAGATATTGTTCTTGATACAGTAAAATAAGGAAATAAAGTGACAAAAAGAGAAATTTTGAGTTATGTTAATAAAATATGTTTAGGAAATACATTATGATGTATTAATTCAAGAAATGACTAAATTGAAAAGGTGAGAAAAGTTTTGTAGCCCAAGAGTAAATACTCAAAATTTGAGGGGTTGAAGTGTAAATATGAAAAAGTTGAATGACCAATAGTGAAAATATTTTAAAAGTGGAAGGATTTAGAAACTAAGGAAAATGGATGAATTAAGACCAAATTGAATAAGTGGAAAAAGTATAAGGGGGTTAAATCATAATTTTACTAAAATGAATGATGATTCAATGGAGAAATTTTGAAGGATCATAAGAGGCAAAATGGTCATTTAGCAAGAAATATATTTTGAAGAGGAATGATGATGTTGGTGATATTTTAGACTAATTAAATAAATATTAGTTTATTAATATTTTGATTTGATAATTATTTATATTTTATTAATTTTTACTTAGTATATAAGGAAAGAAAGATAAAAAATTCTTTTCATCTTCCCATGCTTCCAATGTGAGAAGAAGAAAAGAAAGAAAGAAAATTTATTTTCTTTACACTTTGGTCATTTCACAAAAAATCCACCATTTTCACTTAGAAATCAAAAGAATTTCCATAGCCACCAAGAGAGAAAAATAATAAGGAGACTATGGGGAGCTAGAATATCAAGTTAAATTCAATAAATAGTAGTTGGAGGAGAGAGAAAGTCAAGTTAAAATTTGCTTTCAAGAGAATAATGAATGGATGTTAAGGTTATGTTATTTTTAACTTTAGTGGTGATAGAAAAGCATAAAAATGGTGGTAAAGTAAAGATTTCTCTTGAGAAAATATTGTGTTTTTGACATGTTAATGAAGAGAGAAGTTGAATAAATGAATCAAGTGGTAGGAGAAGAACAAAACAAGAGATTTTGATAGAAAAGAGGTAAGTACCAATGAACTTTCTTGTTATATAAGGATTAAAATGTGATCTTTGTAAACTAAGTAGTAATTAAGTAAAAAAAATAGTGTGAAATAATTTATTATGTAAAGTAGGAAATTATAATAAAAATATAATAGTTGGGTTATGTGATAGCAAAATATATATATACAAAGTATAAGATAAGTGAAATTATGGGAAAATGTGAAATTTTATGGAAATAAGGATTGCAACGCCCTAATTTATTTATTCTTGTTTCTGTAAATATTTGACACAAACATGTATATTTTTTAGTGGTTCAATGTTCTGGGTGTGTGTGTGAGGTATTGGGTTTAAGTTTCCTATTTGCCAACTTTTGTTATTTTTCTAATCTTAGCCTTACCCATGTTGGATGGGCTTATATAAAATTATTTGTTAATCTATATTAGAATGAGCCTGTGGTTTGAGTGGTAAGGGAGTTAGTGCAAAGGTGGATGTTAATTTTTGCTCGGTTTTCTGATAGAGTTTCGGTAGAACTAAAATTCTGAAGGAGTTATGAGTTATGAGTTAGTGGGTTAGTGGGAGAAAAATAGGGGATAATTAATTTTTCTTTTCTTCCAAAATTTAACGTCGGTTTCTGTTTCCTCTCTACTTTTTTGTCAATTTCATCTTTTGTTCCTTTTCTGTTTGGCTTAATCCTTATTCTTCCGTTCCCTTCAATTTTTGTTCACTTTTACTGTTCTTCGCGTGGTTTCAGTAAGCCTCTCAATTCTTTTTCGTTGTAGTAGCCTAATGATAGTTGTAGGGAATCCAAATTCTGCGAATAGTTGTGTAGGTGAAGGCGGTGAATCTGTGGTTTTCACTTCAATGG
Organism: Gossypium longicalyx; assembly: GCA_025698465.1. Lineage (NCBI taxonomy): Eukaryota > Viridiplantae > Streptophyta > Magnoliopsida > Malvales > Malvaceae > Gossypium > Gossypium longicalyx. The sequence continues at coordinate 25,462,142 of CM047005.1, read as the reverse complement.
TTTAACTTTCACGTGTAGTCATTTTGCGGTGGCAAGTGTGGAATGTTGCTCGGTTTAGTTTTCTTGATTTTGTAAATCAATTGTTAATAGGGCTTTGGGATTCTGTTTTTAGGTGTTGATGGTCTCGGGGCTAGTTTTGCATCGAAATCGTAACAGGTGTGTTCCCAAAATGTAAAAAATCGAGCCTCGACGAAAGTCAAAAAATCATACTATTTACGCCACACGGACATGTGCCTGGCCGTGTGCGAGACACGACCGTGTGGTTGACGAGAGCATGACCGTGCACAAGACATGGCCGTGTGGTGGTGTGGGTGTGGCCGTGTGGGTCATATGGGCAAGACCAATTTGGGTGTGTGGAATTTGGGCCAGGACGTGTTGGCCACACGGGCAAGGCTAATTTGGGCGTGTGGGTCCACACGGGCTCATAATTCTGAAATTTTCCCTTGGGTCGCACGACTCGTTTCGATAGATTGTGGGCCTATCGTAGGGTCGGTAAGGGCTAACCAAACCTTAAATTATGTGATCCGATATTCTAATAGTCTGCCTTGTGTAGGGTACCGATATGTATATCTGTTCTGTTTAAGGAAATGTATACTATCTGAATATGACCATGTTATGCATGATTTACTGTATCTGTTATGCTGCATCTGTGACTGGGGTGAGTTTTGCATATGTGGAGGAAGTGGTCTGTACGGTGACACTTCGCCTATATTCTGGCAGCTTAACTTCATATTATTTGTAATGTGTCGCATCGACACTATATTGTGTGTAGGGATAAGTGGGTGTTTTTAACCCCAAATAGTGTGATAGGGTAGTCAGAGATGGTGTGTAGAGGATGTGGATAGGATTCTGCATATCTGTACTGCTTAACTGATTCTCTTATCTGTATCTGAAATGGATATAAGTTCGATTCAGTATTTGACTGTATATGAGATTTTTGTATGTATTGCATGTCTATTTCTGTTGGGTTACACACTGAGTTTACCAAAACTCACATCTATTTGTCTGTTCTGTTCAAGTAATCCACGGGCTTAGGCGGATCGGTGTGATGGAGCCTCACGGTGACCACGAGTTCGTAACTGTTTAATATTATGATTTTTATTTATTTAATTAAAGATTATTTTCTTGGAGTTTTGTAATTTATGAACTCTCCGAACTGTTTTATTTTATTTTGGGATTTGGATTTTTTACTTGACCTTTTATTTGTGATGGTTGGCTAAAAACATGGTTTTTACTAAAACAATGGTTTTCTGAAAATACGAATGGGATTATTAAATAGAACGATTTCTAATACTTCCGCTATAAATTATGTTTTGACAATGAATTGTTTAAATAACGCTTTCAGTAATACTTTTTATCGAATAACGGTTACAAAGCTTTTTTGAAATAACTATGTTTTCAAAACCCTTCTTTGTGACATCTCTGATCTGAAACTCAATATCTTTCTACTTCAAGTCTGCGTAAGATTTCTGACGAACTGATGCTACTTTCAAACTATCACTAATCACTTTCACTTTTTCTTCAGTCTCTTTAATCAAATCGACCCCATGAATTTTATTCTCACTGAGCTCAGTTCAGTACAAAGGTGTTCGGTATTTGCGACCGTATAAAGCTCTGTATAGTGCCATTTTTATACTCGATTGAAAGCTATTATTATACGCAAATTCAATCAACGGCAAATATTTTTTCCATGTACCTTCGAACTCAAGAGTACAACATCTCAACATGTCGTCGAGTATCTGTATAACCCGTTCGGATTGACCATCCGTCTGCGAGTGAAATGCAATACTAAAATGTAGTTTTTTTTCCCAATACATCTTGCAATTTCTTCCAAAACCTTGATGTGAACCTTAGATCTTTATTCGAAATAATAAAAATAGGTACTCCATGTAATCTCACAACCTCGGAGATGTACAACTGAGCTAACTTTTCAAGCGAATAATCTGTACGTACAAGAATAAAATGAGCTGATTTCATCAATCGATCAACGACAACCCTTATTGTATCTTTATTACTTAGAGATAGGGCTAATCCCGACACAAAATCCATAGTCACTCTATCCCATTTCCACTCGGGAATCATAACCGGTTATAATAAACCAGATAGTACCTGATGCTTGCCTTGGCTTGTTGACAAATTAAACATTTTGAAAAAAATTCTGAAATATTACGTTTCATACCATGCCACCAATAGAGCTGTTTCAAATCATTATACATTTTCGTGCTTCTCAGATGAACAGATAGATGACTACTATGTGCTTCGCTCAAAATCATCTTAATCAACTCTGAATTTTTCGAAACACATATTCAGCCTCTAAATCTTAAACAATCATCTGAATAAACTTGAAACTCTGAACCAAGGTTTAAATCACATTGAGTTCTTTTAGCTAACATTTCATTATCAACTTTTTGAGCTTCATAAATCTATTGTACAAACAACGGTCTCGTTTTCAATTCAGCTACAATCAATCCGTCATCAGATAGAGCCAACTGAGTATTCATTGCACGTAAAGCATACAAAGATTTTCGGCTTAAAGCATCAGCAACAACATTTGCTTTTCCCGGATGGTAGTCAATCATTAGTTCGTAATCTTTTAGCAATTCTAGCTATCTCTGCTATCGCAAATTCAAATCTTTCTGAGTCATCAGATATTTTAAACTCTTGTGATCTGAATAAACATGACATTTCTCATTGAATAGATAATGATGCCAAATCTTCAATGTAAATATAATAGCTGTTAATTCCAAATCGTGCGTCGGGTAATTCTTTTCATGCGACTTTAACTGTCTCGAGGCATAAGCTATGACTTTGCCTTCCTACATCAAAACACAGCCCAGACCATTTAACGATGCATTACTAAAGATCACAAATTCTTTACCTGATTCTGGCTGTACTAATACTGGAACTTCAATCAAAAGAGTTTTCAACTAATCAAAACTTTTCAAACATTTTTCAGACCATTCAAACTTTACATCTTTCTGAAATAATCTAGTCAACGGAGTCGTAACCATCGAAAAGCCTTTTATGAACCGCCGGTAATAGCCAGCCAGTCTCAGAAAACTACGAACTTCGGATACATTTCTCAGAGGCTTCTAATCCATTATTGTAGAAATCTTGCTCGGATTGACTCAGATACCCGATGCTAACACAATATGCCCCAGAAAACCAACTTCACACAACCAGAATTCACATTTACTAAACTTTGCACATAACTGTTTATCAGGCAAAGTCTGCAATACAATTTTCAAATGCTTGGCATGCTTAGTTTCATCTTTTGAATAGATCAAAATATCATCTATGAACACAACAACAAATCGATCTAGGTACGGTTTGAAAATCTGATTCATTAAATCCATAAAGACAGTAGGGGCATTCGTTAGTCCAAAAGGCATAACTAAAAATTCATAGTGACCATACCTCGTTCTAAATGTAGTATTTGGCACATCAAAATCTCTAACTCGCAACTGGTAATAGCCTGATCTCAAATCTATCTTTGAAAACACTGTTGCCCCTTTTAACTGATCAAACAAATAATCTATTCTAGGCAGAGGATATTTGTTCTTGATCGTCACTTTGTTAAGCTGTCGGTAGTCTATACACATTCTCATTGTGTCATCTTCCTTTTTCACAAACAATACAGGAGCACCTCAAAGCGAGAAATTTGGTCTTGCAAATCCTCTATCCGTCAGCTCTTGCAGCTGAGCTTTCAATTCTTTTAATTCTATCGAAGCCATTCTATATGGAGCTACTGATATCGGCGTTGTTCCCGGCGCTAACTCAATGCTAAACTCAACCTCTTGTATCGGTGGTAAACTCGATAACTCTTCAGGAAGTACATTTGGATACTCACACACAATTGACACTGATTTAATCTTCTTTTCAGTCACTTTCGTATCAAGCACATAAGCAAAATAAGCTTCATACCCCATTCTCACATATTTCTGAGTTAACATCGATGAGATCATTACTGGCAAGCCATTCAACATCGATGAGATCATTACTGGCAAGCCATTCAGATCATCGACTCAATTCAGATAATTTCATTATTTTGACACCTCAAATCAATCATCTTTCGTTTTCAATTCAGAATAGCATAATACAATGTTAATCAATCCATGCACAGGATTATATCAAACTCGTCAAATGGCAACAACATTAAATCGGCCGGAAAGCAATTATCTCGAATCATCAACAGACAGTTTTTGCACACTTTATCAACCAACACACACTTGCCTAAGGGGTTCGATACTCTAATTACAAATTCAATAGACTCTACAGGCAAAGTTTTACCAGATACTAAATTCACACATATATACGAATGAGTTGATCCTGGATCAATGAATGCAATAACTTTAGTATCATAGAGAGTAAAAGTATCGGTAATGACATCTAGAGATGATGCTTCTTCGCGAGCGCGAATAGCATAGGCTCATGCAAGTGCTCTCACCTTTGACCTCACAACAGAGTCTTTAGTCTCTTTTTGGCTTCCACTCACATTTCTCGTGTTTCTAGGTGGTCTACCCTTAGCTACAATGTTACTCGACCTCACGTTTTAAGCATCATCTTCTTCCATCAACTCTGGACAGTCTCGCATAAAATGATCCAACGATTCACATTTGTAACAGACTTTATTTCTTTTGCTCCAGCATTTTCCGAAATGTCGTCGCTCACACTGCTGACATTCGGGTTTGTTGTCTCTTACATTGCCAACACTAGCTATTGATGTAGCTTGAGCTTTAGAACAGAGTGTTGTTTAGCACAATCTTTGTTCGGATATCCCATTGAAGCATTCGGACGAGTATACGAATCTTTGGATTTCATTGATGAAGACTGATACGACCTATTCATCATTCTCTTTCTAGTATCTCTAGCTTTTGAATCTACTTTCTTCTTTTCTTTACTGAGATCTTCGGCTTTACAAGCTCTTTCAACTAAAACAACGAATTCTTTGATTTCTAAAATCGCAACTAGAAGTTTTATATCTTCATTCAACCCGTTAACAAATCGTTTACACATGATTTTTTCAGTAGACATATATTCCCAAGCATACTTTCTCAATCGTACAAATTCTCTTTCATACTCGGTCACATTCATTCGACCTTGTTTCAACTCCAGAAACTCTTTATGTTTCTGATCGAGAAATCGTTGACTTAAATACTTCATTCGAAATTCAGATTGGAAGAACTACCAGGTAACCTGTTCTTGAGGAACTACCGATATCAACGTTTTCCACCAATGATACGCATTATCTTTCAACAAAGATACAACACATTTGATACATTCATCTAGAGTACATGACAATTCATCAAATACTCTGATCATGTTCTCGAGCCAAAACTCAACTTTCTCAACATCATCATCAATTGTGGCCCGGAATTCCTCAGCCCCGTGTTTACGAATCTTATCAACAGGTGGCTTACTCAATTGGATTGGATCTATCACTTGCGGCACAACTTGGACTTGTTGATGAACAGATGGGGGTGAAGGTTATTCGTTCGAACGAACTCCGTGAACCATTCACTCATCATTTGGAAGAAGGCTTGCTTAGCCTCTCCCCCCTAGCTACTAGAAATAGGCCTAAAATTGGCTAGCGTAGCTCCTTAATCGGGAGCGGGCGCATTGCTTTCCATATCATCAGCTATTGCTCGATCGGGATCCATTTACTAAACAAAAACACATTTTAACTGTCAAGAATTATCACACTATCCCAGTTTATATATATGACATTTATAGCTAGACTCTTACTCACTACGTTAGTCCTAGAATCGAATAAATCGTAACTCTGATACCAATTAAATGTAACACCCCTAACCCGTATCTGTCGCTAGAATAGGGTTACGAAGCATTACCGAAAATCACACACAATTCACATTCATTCATACATTCATAATCAAAATCTATTCATATCAATCACATTGTTCCTTGTAAGGTCCTATGAGACCTTAAAACATGCTTAGAAGTGGTTCGAGACTAAACTGATAACATTCATAAACTTTGGGAAACATAGAAAATTTTCAAAGATATAAGAGTCACATGCCTATGTGAACAGGCCGTGTGCCTCACACGGCTACCAGACATGCTCGTATCACAGATCGTGTGAAAATAGGGCATACATACTGACTTGCACCACCCGACCGAAGACATGCTCGTGTGCCAGACCGTGTGAAATCTAAGTTGGGTTACTGACTTGGGTCACACGACCCACCACACGCCCATGTGCTAGCCCGTGTGCCACACATGGCCGATAGACACGCCCGTGTGTCTAGGCCGTGTCAAAACTGTAGGGTATACTGACTTTTATTCGAAGGGTGCCCAAGGGGACACACGGCAAAGACACACGCCCGTGTGGACAAAAATAAACTATTTGCAAAGTCAATTTGCCACCCTAATTACAAGTATACATAGCAACCAAATAGCACCATTTCAATACATCTTTAAGTGACCAAAAACTTGCCAAATCATACTCATATCATGCCATCCATTTATAACCATTCAACCTCTCAATTCCATATTCAAAACATACCAAAACAATGTACCATAATCATCACACTTATCTCATTTCCAAATACATTAATTCATCAACCTATCATCCATTTCAAGTCACTTAATATACCATATGATCATCTCAGAATCAAGCTACAATATGCCAACTTCCCAATATTATTACCACAATTAGTAATCAATTAAAAGAATAACAATTCCAGACAAGCCAACACTTAGAACATATTATACATCTCATATATCATTTATCAAGCATACCAACTTAAATGGCCATATATTAACATTTACATCATTAACAAGCCAAATCACATGGCTAACATCATAGCTCAAAATATATCAAAATGACATTAGCCTATACATGCCATATACCATATATACAAGCTTTAAAAATACCAACAAATGATCGGTAGTGTAACGATGCTACTAACGATCCCCGAGTCCAAGCTAGCTTTGACAATCTATAAAACATAGACAAATAACACATAGTAATCTTCATAGCTTAGTAAGTTCGTAGTTAAGCAATTCAATTCATTAAATAAATACAATTCTATAATATAAACATTACCAAAACAATATCTCATTAACACAAACCTTCCTATCATGTCTCAAAACATGATTCATAAACATCTCATTGAACTTACTCATTGTAATGCTCAAATAGGTTCCGTACGCACCTGTACCACATTGTACTAACCTCTTTCTCAAACAAGTCATTCCTTTACCCATTGTATCATTTAGAATAAAAATTAGATACTCAAGGATCACAACCAATAAGTATCTATACCATGGCCTATAGCCAAATCAAGTTAACTTATCCTAGAGTAACTATACCATGGCCCGTAGTCAAATCAAGGTAACTCCTCACATAATACCTATATCATGGCCTGTAGCCAAATCAAGGTATTATTCGCACCTAAAGTCTGATATCATGGCCCGAAGCCAATGCATTAACTTAATGACATTTCATTATCATCATAACTGTGCTTAAGGTTTAACTAGGAAGTTTTGCTTGTCGATTTCATCGTCGAACACTTCTGTATAGCCGTATTCACAATTCAAACATTATCCACAATCTCATAAACACATTTTATGAAATATCAAAGCATATAACATTCATTTATGATGAAATTAACACCTACAAACTTACTTCGGTCGTAGAAACAACGAAACTAGCTGACTAATCGAGTATTTTGTTCTTGCCTCGATCTAAGTCAAAGTTCCTCTTTTCTTGATCTATATGTATTCAAAATTAACTCATTTAATCACTTATTCATTCAATTGCATCCAAGAATAAACATTTGGGCATTTTTCACTTTAACCCCTAAACTTTCACATCTATACAATTTAGTCCCTATTTACAAATACACGAAATTCACAAAATTCAATTTAACCCATGCTTGGTCGAATTACCATAGTACCCTTAGCAGCCCATATTTTACATTTATTTCACATTTCAGCCCTTCAATTTATACTTTTCGCAATTTAATCCCTATTTGACATTTTTTGTCAAAACCACTTAACAAAACTTTAATATATATCATCAAACTTTCATAATTCATCAACAATCATTCAAAATCTCAAACATTCATCAATGGAAACTCACAAAATCACCAAAAAAACTCAAAAATTAAGGCATGGGCTAGCTAGTACTCAAAGCAACGATCACAAAAAATGTAAAAATCATCAAAAAATCGAGCTAAAATGAACTTACAATTAAGCTCCAAAGTGACCGAAGGTTTCCAAGCCCTAAAATGGCTTTTCTCCAAGCTTCATTCGGCTATGAAAAAGATGATAGCCTTAATTTCTTTATTTGTTTTATTTATTATATGTTAATTAAGCTAATTACTAATATAACCTTAATTTAAAGTCACCAAATTTCATGATATTAAGCCCATTTATGTCCATTAACACTTCTAATGGTCTAATATCATCATAAGGACTTTTAATTTAATCAACCATAGCAAATAAACACCTTTTTCATATAGAATGCAACTTTTGCATTTTATGTGATTAGATCCTTTTCTCAAATTGAGCTATTAAAGGATAAAATTAGCTCACGAAATTTTTACACATATATATCCACATACTATAAACACCAAAAATAATATTAAAATAATTTGACCTCAGATTTGTGGTTCCGAAACTACTATTCTGATTTAGCTAAAATCGGGTCATTATATACCTAAAGCTTGGTTTTGAAAAATTCCAAAACAAAATGCACTTTTGATATCGGTTTTTAGGTTGGTATTGATAATGAAGAAAAAGTATCGATACTTAGGCCAGTATTAATACTTTGCCCCTATTTTGTGCAAAAGTCATATTTTTAAACATTTCTAGGCATGGTAAAATATCCGATAATGCCCCTGAACATTGAGAATGATAATATTGAATTAATTCAGTGAAAACTTTATTTTTTTTATGTCCAAATTTATTAGTGATTAGCTAAAGTCACTTTGACATCAAATGTAATATTCCTATATCAGGTTCCTTGGGTTGAACCAGGTATAGATGTGTTACAATAATAATAAAAAAAAAGAACACAATACGTAAAAAAGAGATGAACACTTGAATTCTTGGAAATTTTAATAACAATAATAAATAATTAATTTGTGAGAGGCTAACACTGAAATTAAATTTAGGGTTTTTATTTTTTATTTAATTATAGAATATATAAAAATATAATAAAAGTTTTATTTAGAATTTAGAATTTAGAAGCAACGAGTTTTGTTTTGCATTTTAAATGGGTTTATATATTGGACTTAGATGTTGAAAAGAATATGTGGCTTTTTAAAGAATTTTTAAACATATTATTAAGTATAATATTTCTCTCTTATAATTATATTTTTGCATCATATTCTTATAACATATGATTTCACCACAAATCAAATGCTTAATTATAGTGATTAATGTTTAATTTATTAGCAAATAATAAAATTTAATAAATTACATTTTTTCCATTTTATATTAGAAAACATGTTTATATTAGTTTTTTTATTTGGAGTGTTTATTTTATGAAAAAGTATGTTTACATTAATTATATGGGTTAGTATTTAATATATTGACAATATGTTTTATTATTTAACAAGTAGTGTTAAAAAAGTGATATGTGTCTCTCTTTTTTAAATATTTAATTTTTTTAGTATTTTACTTTATCTTTATAGGACACTTGTTAATTCTTGATCTTACTTATGAGATTTAAAAATTTTATTGACAGTGTACCAAATATTTTCCTATTTACATAATTAGAGGAAAAAAATTAGAATGAAAATAATAAATTGTACTAGAATTTATGAGACCCACTTTGTTGATGATAATTTTTAAAAATATATATATTTATAATTTTTAAAAATATATATATTTTATAAAAATGAAATAATAATTTTTAAGTTAATAATCATCTTTTAAAAATGGGATAAATCTCAAAATTATACATGAACTTTGATTTAATGTACAATTATATACATGAACTTTAATTTGGTGCAAATATATATGTGAAACTCTAGTTGTGGTTCAAATGTATACTTGAAACTTTAATTTTAATTTAATCATACATATTTAAAGAAATAAATACATCAAGTTATTTTTATATTGGATAAATATAATTATGTATTATTGCAATATATAAATATAAAATGATGTTATATCAATAATTGTGTTAATAATTTACAAGAATTGGATCAAATCAAAATTTCATGTATAAAATTGCACCAAATTAAAATTCATGTATACAATTGCACATTAAACCATAGCTCATGTATAGTTTTGAGATTTGTCCTTTTAAAAAAGTGGAAAGTTGTAATTACGCACATGGGTAGTATTATTTTTTGAAAAGATGAGTGGTTATTTAGAAAGAGTGAAAAGTTATTAGAATTAGAAATTTTATTACACATGTATGCATGCAGAGACTGCATTTTTTTTACCAAGAAACAACTAATGCCATTCATAATTAAGGAAAAAAAGAATCATTAGCAACCAGCCCCATGTGTAGCCCTATTATTGGACCACCATTCGGCTCCTAGGGACCATAAACCATACCCACAGAATTAAAGAAATCCAACAGACGAAGAGACCACCACAAAAAAAGAAAGAAACAAAATAATAAAACTCGAAGTGAAATCTAAACCAAGAAATGAAAAACAAAAAAAAAACAAAAATGAATCGTCCCCTAGCAGTTTCTTCCTTTCCCTATTTTCTCCATCTCCCTAGCATCAATAAAGCTCGGGGTAAACAACAAACCACATTTATCAACAATTATACAACTTGAAACCCCAAAACCTACATAAGAGTTCATTAGACAATATCCTGCCATTCGGACTCAGTCTCATCGAGCAGTCATTCCCCTACTCCGGTCTTTATCAACAAGCCACTCCACCACCCTCAATACCTCCTCAATCCAGTACATCAAACAACCATACTTTCTTCCCTCCATCGCCAAACCATACGCCGTCGCATTCCCTGCCTGAAATCTTCTAATCCTGTGTACTTTTTGCCTTATTTCTTAAACAATTGTGCCAATGATAGATCTATATTAATCTATAGTTTCCAGTTTCTTGATGACAGTAAGGGCGTCCCTTCTCAACACACACATCTCTAAAACCCAACTCTTCGGTGAAAGAAACTGCCTTAAGACATGCTCTCAGCTCAACCATGGTTGAATTCAGAATATTCTCTTACAGGTACGTACATGAAGCCATGACCAAACCCTCCCTATTTTGTGCTAAGACTCCTGAACATGAAGTATGTAATTGCTGGTTGAATGAGGCATCAAATTTTACTTTAACAGTATCCCTCTCTAGAGGCTTCCAAGTAGTTTGTCGGGGAATATTTATAGAAGTAGACAAACTATTTAACTGCTTAAGCTCCAGTAAGTAAGCATTAATAAAACTCGAAACATTTTGTACTTGATCCCTTATACCCTCGTGATAAACTTTGTTACGATTGTACCACAGTGCCCAATACAATATAGCTAACTTACTACATTCCATTATACTTTTACTCATAAATTCCTAGGTTAACCACTGTTTCCAGTTCTCTTGCATGTTACCTATCGAGCAAGCCACACCAACGCCCTCTAGAACCTACTGAGAAAAACTACAATAACGGAAAGTATGGGCCACTGATTCGTCTTCTACTTCACAGACTGGATACATAGAGTTCGCGTCGAACGTTCGGGATCTCAGCACCCCGCTCATCGGGATAAACTCATGACACTTTCCAAATATATATTTTAATTTTGCTAGGAATGTTTAAATTCTATAACCTTGTGTAAAATTTAGATAGACACTCATTGTGTGATGTAAAATTTGCCCCCTTCTCTCATAACCTCCTGTAAGAAGTCATTTATAGCTCCTACGCACTATGTACTCCCCAGTTTTGTCCCCTCTCCATACCAACTTATCCGTATGTATGTCGCTCACCAAAGGGATTGTCATGATTAGCTTCAACTGATTACTACTAAACAGTTCCCAAATAGCATCACAATTCCAGGTAAATGTATATGCATTAATTAAATTTGAAACAATAGTGTATCGAATATCAATATTCTGAAACTGAAGTTTGTCATCTCTAAGACCTTGTAATACCCCTACCCGTATTCATTGCCGGAATAGAGTAAGAAGTATTACCAGAGTTTACAAATTAAATTTTTTTACTCAATATATCCCCTTTATATATATATCTAACCTTCCTCAGAAATTTTAAGTCGAGACCAATCCACATCAACCAAACCAATTCAACATATTTTCCAAATATATTCATGCATATTTATAAGATAACATCATCACATACCCAAAACTGTGTTTGTTAACCATACCAATGGCTAACTCTACATTCATTTCACAAAATCATTTACTTTATTAGCTTATACATGCCATTGATTTCCAAAATAAAGTTTCTTTATATACCAAATCCTCGAGGTTGATAGTGTGATGTATCTCTCACCAAATCCGATCTCCGAGCTTTTAACACTACAAAACAGGGAAAATGAAACAGATATAAGCACTTTGTGCTTAGTAAGCTCATGTAACAAGAATTATACTTACCTAATATTTTCAATACAATACAATAAACATTTATATATCCATTCAATGCATTATTACCCTAATATGCACAAACTCAACATTCAAGTTAGTACAATAATTTGCATGTACCAATAATATATACCATGATTGATGAGCTCATCAATACCATGATTTCTATTTCCTTGTTATTTTTCCATATTTATCCCGTTGAATTTCTCGGAATTTCGATGGATTTTCAGAGGTACACTTTTAGTGTACAATTTCGGGTCCGTCAATTCATATTCATGTGCGCACATTTCCATTTCAGAGAGCACACTCCCGCGAACCTCATCCTTACAGTGGGATTACAAGTCCAGGTTAAATCCCCTGTAATATAAACTCATAGAGTATTGTCGGGATTACCACTCCAGGCTAAATCCTCCAATAACGACAATTACTCTAATGAGCTTGGATCTGAATTACCAGTCCAGGCTAAATTCAGACCCTAATTTGGATTACTTGTCCGGGCTAAATCCATTTTCCACATATTCTTCGGGAGGGCTATATCAGGATAGGATCACCCGTCCGGGCTTGATCCTTTTTACCGTCAATTCCTTTTTCAGAGATCCATCGAATTTTCCTTTCATTCAACTGGGATTTCTTCCTTTTTTTATCAAATATATCAATGTTTCATAAAATTTCATATAATGAACATTCAAATCATATTCATATCAAAAACATGCATTTCAAGCATTTAAGAATATAATTCAAGTTACATGAACTTACCTTGATACTTGTTTGTGCACAAAAATCTACTAATCCTGAACTTTTTCCTTTCCTCGATCTAGCTTCGTATTTGAATCTTCTGGATCTAGATAAATAAATTTAATTATCAATTTAATACATTTCATGTTCATATACAACATTCTCTATAATTCAACTATTATTTATAGTTCATTCAAAGTTGTCTACTTAAGTCATAGCCACTAAATTATTTATAACTCGAGCTACGGAACTCCAAATTAAGTTTTGTTAATTTTCCCTGAAACTAGACTCATATATCTTCTTACCATAAAATTTTCAGAATTTTTGGTTTAGCCAATCAGTACAGTTTATTCTTTAAAGTCACCCCTGTTCTGCTGTCTAACACTTCTGACCCTTCTTCACTAAAAATTTATTTTATCTTCATACAGGATTCAAATTATATTCTTGTTTATTTTTATTAAAAATATACTCATTAAGGATTCTAGACATATAAATTTAAGCTCCTAATTATTTTTATTTATTTTTTTATGATTTTTCAAAGTCAGAACAGGGGAACCCGAATTCATTCTGACCTTGTCTCACAAAATTCATTATATCTCAAAACTTACAAATCCATTGCTTACAATGTTTCTTATATAAGAAAATAGACTCAATAAGCTTTAATTCCATATATTTTTCATCTTCTAATTCGATTTATACAATTTATGGTGATTTTTCAAAGTTAGTCTACTGCTGCTGTCCAAATTGTTTTAGTGCAAACTGTTTATTACCAATTTTCCCCTAAGCTTTTAATAAATGAGAATTTCGTCCCTACTCAATTAGTCTCTCAATTGAGCTTATTTTTCTCAATTAACACTTTATTATATCACCTTAAACTAGTTTACAACCTTTAGGAATCAGAGTTTCAGAATTAGACTTTAATTCCAAACATTTTCACAATTAGGTCCTAAAAATCAATTTTCCATTGAAATTACCTAATAAAATCATCTCATAAATAAATTAAAACTTTAATTTCATTCTATTTCATCATAAACTTACAGAACTCAATCATGGTGACTTTCAATTTCATCCATGAAATCAAAAACTAATGAATTTAATAGTAGGACCTAGTTGTAAAAGTCTTAGAAACACAAAAATTACAAGAAAAAGGCAAGGATTAACTCACTTGGTGCAAAAATTATGAAATACCAGCTTAGAGAACCCTCCTATGGCGTTTTTAGCTGCTGGAATTGAAGAGAAATGAAGAGAAATCTAGATATTTCCTATTTAGTCCTAGCTTTATTTAGTTAATTTTGCAATATTCCAATTTTACCCTTAATTTATCAAATTCCCTGCTGATTTAATGCCCTGCCGTCCAGCCCAAATAAATTTGGGTCTAATTGCCTTTTAAATCCTTTCTCATTAGACTCTTAAGCTATTTAATCATTCTAGCAACTTTTACACTTATTACAATTTAGTCCTTTTCATTTAATTGACTACCCAAATATTAAAATTTCCTAACGAAATTTTAATACCACATTACTAACATTTCATAAATATTTATAAAATTATTTTCGACTCGGTTTTACGAGATAAAGGTCTCGATACCTTGTTTTTACCCAATTTCTTCAATAATTCCTTTTTCTAACTAACTACTAAATCGGTAAAATTTTTCTATCAATATTTTCATACGATTTTCCTATCATATCAATTTTCATGCAAAAATATTGAAATAAATTTCTCTTTAAATCGGATTTGTGGTTACGAAACCACTGTTCCGATAATTTTGAATTTAGGCCATTACAGACCTAGTACCCACACATTGTTCCAGATGTTCACAGCCATTCCATTTCCAATCCTCCAGCCTATTCTTGCCTCAATGAGCTTACAAGCTCCCCAAATACTACTTTAGGTATATAAAGGGTAAGCTCCCAAACGTGCATTCATAAAGTTCCCTCGATGGAAATACTTAGCTCTCAAAACATGTACAAATAAGCTATTAGGCTGGGTAATTAGCTTTCATCCTTGCTTCTCTAGCAGGGCCATATTAAATAATTTAAGATATCTAAAATCGAGCCCCTTTGTGTTCTTGAAGCACATAACACGCTCCACTTGCACCAATTAATACCTTTACCAGATTTGGAATTTCACCACCAAAATTTACACATTAGATTTTCTAAATCACGACATAAAGTAGCAGGAAACATGAAATATTGCATAGCATAAACTGGGATGGCTTGTAAAATGGCTTTAATGAATACCTCCTTCCCTTCCATTTATAGGTAATGCACACTCCATGTTTGAATTTTTTTTGTCAGTTTCTCCTTAAGATCCATAAAAGCTTCCTTCTTCCTCTTACCCATAATTGTAGGCAAACCCAAATACCTCTTTGGATTATATGAAATTCGTACACCCAAGATTCTGCTTATTTTCTCCCGCATCATGTTCTCAACATTACCACCAAAGAAAATAAGGGATTTATGAAAATTAACTAATTGCCCCGATATTGCCTCATATTCATCCACCACCACCTTTATGAAATTTTCCCCCTTAATTGATGTTTTACCGAACAAAATGCTATCATCAGCAAAGAAAAGGTGACTAACGCTTAAAGTCACCATGTCCAATCTTCACCCCGTGAAGCTTTCCATCTTCCCTTGCCATGTGCAACAGCCTTGACAACCCTTCAGCGCAAATAAAAAATAGATAAGGGCTAAGTGGATCCACTTGTCGTAAACCTTTAGAAGGTAGAAAATTCACCCATTGACACCCATTCAATATTACCGAATAAGACATACTAGACACACATCTCATAACAAGCGAGGTCCACACATTATAAAAACCCGTAGATCCCATCATATTTTCCAAAAAGCTCCATTCAACCCGGTCATAGGCCTTACTAATGTCAAGATTCAAAGCAAAAGACCTCGTCGGCCTTATTTTTTTCTTCTTCAGGGAATGCAATATCTCATAAACTACAAAGATATTAATAGAGATTTTTCATCCAACCATAAAGGCCCCTTGCGTCTAATTAATACACCCATTGAGGACCTTCCGAAACCTATTAACTAGAACCTTTGAAACCACCTTATAAAGAATATTAGATAAATTTATTGGTCTAAACTACCCCATGTTCTTTGGTGAAGCAACCTTTGGAATGAGAACGTTGCTCGTACTGTTAATTTCCTCAATTTTGCAATGACCATTCAACACCGCCAGGCAATAGTTTTCAATTTCAGTCTCTACCACGTGCCAAAACTTCTAATAGAAAAGTGCATGAAAGCCATCCTTTCTGGAAGCTTTAAGCGGAGCCATGGCTTTAATCGCCTTGACCACTTCCTCTCTTTTAAACACAACCATTAACTCATCATTTTGAAACTTAGAAACACATATCAAAATTTTGGAAAATAAACGCTCACAATCTCTTAATGGTTTAGATGAAAACAAATCTTTAAAATAAGCAGTTCCCACCCTAACCAAGTTGTCTTGATTACTGACCTAATCCCCATCCCCATTTTTCAACTCGTTGATCTTATTCCTTCTTCGTCAAATATAAATGAATTTATGAAAAAAGGAGGTATTACGGTCCCTAGCCAAATCCAATTCGCCCTCATCCTCTGTTCCCAAAAAAGTTCCTCCATATTCGCCTTCATATTCAAAGCAAGTTTCACATCAGTAATCTCAGCCAAAACCTTGTCACAAAGATCATTGTTATTCAACTCAGTAAGCCTCGTACTCAAACCCACCCATCTCTGATTCCTATCAACTCTCATCTTTTTAACCCAACTACTTAATTCCATCCCTAACTCCTTAAGTTTGTCCGGCATCGCTTTATCTATCATAGCCCACCATCTATTTAAATGATCCTCAAAACCTACCTCCAAAACCTAATCGGCATTAAAGCGAAGACTCGAATCTCTCCTCCCAACTCGACCTCTCCTATCAATTCCTGTATCAACAAGCACCAGGCAATGATTAGAAAAACAATGTTGTATGTGTTTAACCGAAAAATTCGTAAATCGCTCCCACAAACCAGGATTTGCTACCCCTCTATCCAACTACTCTCTTATATTATTTTCCAGCAAACGCCCTCTCTCCCAGGTAAACCATTGACCCAAAAAGCCAAGATCACTCAAATCACAATCATCTAAAACCTCCCTAAATGCAATCATTTATCTTTCCTCCCTAAGGCGACCATCTTGTTTTTCAAATGAATAACAAATCTTATTGAAATCCCCCAACACCAGCCACGGCATATTAGATCCTTGATTCAATTGTCATAGTAAATTCCACGAATCCTTCCTTGTTTGTTCAACAGGAGAACCATAAAGTCCTGTGAATCTCTAAACAATCTCTTTATTGTCCTCTGCCACCTCCACATCAATATGAGATCCAGAAAAACTTCGTAAAGTAATATTCAACCTTCCACCCACCCCAAAGATAATCTCTTTTTGTTTTAATCGCATCCACTTTAATACCATTCATAAAACCACATTTCCGCCTTATCTTCTCCATTCGTCTCGTACTTACTTTTGTTTCAATTAGAAACAAAACTTGGGGCTGAACTTGTCTCAACTTACTTTTGAGATGTCTCACAGTTCGCAGTTGCCCCAAACTACGGGCATTCCATCTTAAAATCTTTATTGCATTTGGTTAACATGCCACTTGGCAGCCAGTGATATAACATGGGCTCTCCCCACTGGTTTTTTCGCGGAGATTGTGTATTTAAAATATAAAAATGTCTTTAAAAGTAAAATACAATAAATAATGAAACATATGGCTTAAAACTAATAACACATGAAATCTGTATGGTATTAAAATGAAAAAAAAGAAGAAGATCAAATTGTGAGTAAAATGAAATTTCAATATGTAAATATATACTATTAAGAATACTAAATGAACTCCAATTGTTTATCATGGTGTTGTCATCAATTTTGAGTTTGTGCAGAGTTAACTTGTGATAATAGCTCAATCAACAACATTATAAATGTAGACAATTGATGTAAATAATAAAGTATGCATAGTATACAATTAAAATGTAAAATATTATATTAAAATAAATTTTTGGCTTTGTGATAAAAATAATGTTTTATTGATATAAGTAATATGGGTTCAAATCCCATCGCATACAAATTTTTATTGAATTTTTTAAAAAAATAAAAAAGACTAAAGTATTCTCAAATAACATAACTTATTTTAATTATGAAGGATATTTTTGCAATTTCTCTAATTGAGTTGGTGTCCGGTTGAATTATGACATCAACTGAGTCAGGGGCTTAAATAATAGTATAAACAATTTTATTGATGTCTAAAAAATAACTAAAGTACTCTAGAATTATATAACTTATTTTAATTATAGAATGATATTTTTATAATTTTTCTAAACGAGTTGGTTTTATTGTCTTTTCATTGACTGAGTTTATTGCCATGAGTCAAGTGACACTAATATACTTTTTTAGTAGTATAGATCAATAAGGACATTCATTAACTGAGTTTTATCCAAAATATAATTTTATTCAATCAACCAATCCAACAACATCTATCTATCCCAAAAACACTTTCCAAGTAAAGTTCATGTTACTCCAATAGAGAACAATGAATCATCTTACACACACCAATTATCACTCTCATAGCCACACGTGAAAGTACTTTAATACTAGACAAGGGGATGGAAATCTCAACCCAACAAAATAAACAAAAGCCGGTAACAAGCAATTCTCAGCATACAGGGCACATCAACACCAAGGGAATGATCCTTCTTTATATGGAGTCAATCAGCAAATTAAAAAAATCTTGATAAGCCTTGATAAACAGTTGATAAGCCTATTGAATTAAAGTTTCTTATTCATTTAAAAGGCAAAGGGAATTGACAATGATAAATCATCAACCCTTATCTAATAGGCCGCATATAATTATTTATCTATTTGGTTAAGAGAATGATAAAATAATAGAGTTCCTCATATCATAATCGAATGAGAGGTCCACGATCTTGTTTTTGTCAAAAATATCACTTAAATCTTTTTTTCAGCCAAAAAAACATCGTGACTATACCTGTTGGATCAACCCAATTAAAAAAAAAATGCTTTCGTTTGATCATAACATACAACCACAATCTAACGAGATTAAAAGCATGTTGAGGATGGTGATTTATTAAATGATTGATTCAATAGTTTTTCCTTTTGGGTTTAGGAGCTGCAATCTCTGGGCTCCGGACTTTAATTAGCCAATGAAATCGTTGATAAAATAAATGCTGAACTACATTGTTGTTTCATAACTGCAACCAAGATTGTGGATGGCGATCCATCCATTAATGCCAACTGTTTATTTCAATCTTGAATTACACCAGCACCAGCACCAGCACCAGCACCAGCACCATATAACAATACAATAAACTGATGAAAACGGGCCAAGTTTTCTTAAACCCCCATAAGTTTTTGAGTTTAGCTAAATCAAGAATTCATCTAATTGTTGTCTAACTTAATTCCAGCAAAGCACATGTTTTTAAGGAACCAGGTTGGTAATTTGCTTGGGGTTTACACTTTCCAGAGAGTAAAAAAAGTGTTAGCATGTGCTTCCCTATTTGACGACCTATTTTTGACTTCAAGGTAACAAGAAAGCTAGTAGATAACTTATCACTTAAAAAAATATGCAATTAATTATTCAACTTTTCATATGCTTGTCAATATTTATTATATGATAAATAAGTGGATCAGCTTTTGCCTTTTTCTAGTTTATTATTGGTAGCATTTGAGTTATACACAACACGAAATATAAAATCCAAACAACTATTTTTGTAATTATATTACGAGCAAATGTAGACATTGTTTATGAGTTTTCAAAACAAAAGATCACCCACAGAAACTATATAAAAAATTGCATCCACCCACATTAGTAGCAACCAATAATGCAAAAAAACCTGACAATATAACCCATCCGTAGCCATTCCCGACGCACAAAAAAGGAATCAGCGAGAGAAGCCTAAATGGGTGCTTGTGCTTCATCAACTAGGGACTTGAAATCAAGCAAAGCTCTTGGAGGAGGACGGAGCAGGAGCAGAGGCTCATCGACAGCCGCCAAGGTGGTGGACATTGATGGTCGGGTTCAAGAGTTGAGGCAACCAGTCCAGGCCAGGAACATCATATCCCAGAATCCAAATTGCTTCCTTTGCAGCTCGGAGTCGATGGCCATTGGGACTTGCGTGCCCCAAGTCCCAGATGATGAGGAACTCCAACCTGGACGGGTTTACTTCTTGTTGCCACTCTCCCACTCCCATAAACCTCTTTCTTTGCCGGACTTGTGTGCTCTTGCCATAAAAGCTAGCTCCGGCCTAGGTAAATACGGTGTTGATCTCTGCTCAACTAATTCAAAGCTCATTCCCAGGTGATCGGCAAAGGTGTTATATGTTGATGGTTCAGTTTCAGCTTAAAGATTCAGTGAATGTTTGTTTCTTTTTTGGCTAATGGCTTTGTAATTCTATTCAGAAATGTGATTAATATTTATGCCATAGCTTGTAAAAGTCGATGCTCTGGATTGTTATTTCAGTTTCTTTAGAAAAAGAAACAGTAGCCATCTATTCATCCATGTCTTTGTAAGCCTATTGATGAACCATTATTCTACTTGTTAGAAACTATAACTGAGCCCAGTGGAGGCTTAAGCATTCTTGCCCTTTAATTGTTATGTATGTTTAATTATTATTTTCGTCCCTCAATTTCACAAAAATCATATTTTGGTTCTTGAATTTATAAAAAAAGTAGAAATTATTCCAATTGAATAACACCAGTAAACTATTAGTAAGTTTACGTTTTGGTCACTCAACATGAAACAACTTTGAACGTGACAAATATATAAACTAAAATCTAAATATCTTTCTTCTCTGATTTCCGACACTAACATCAAGTCCACTTGAATCTAACGTATGTTATTCTACTTGTCGATGAGTACTAACATGCCGTACCAATCATTAAATTGTTGCTTAGAGCTAGCTAGGCGGACTTGAAAAAAAAAGACTTAACAACTTAATGAGTTGAATAAAAACTTTTGAATAGTTTAGTAACTTAAATAAAAACTTTGAAATCGTTTAATAATTATTTTATAAGATTTTAAAGTTTAGCATTTAGTAAATAAATATTTTTGTTAAATCACAAATTCAGCATACTAAATTTTAAAAAAAAAAATCAACATTCTAACAATTTACATATAATAAATTAGCAAAAATCAGTGGTTGAAGTTAAAATTTTATAAAAAAATAAAATAAAAATAAGACAAGATAAATTGTAGAATTAAAAATTCAAGATTTTTGAATCATCCAGTAAAACGTCCTTTATCTCAAATTAAAGTAAATAAATTAAAGGGATTAAGTTGATCATCTGGCACAATAAATAAAGAGCTCCATAATCTAAATTATTTCAACAAAGTGAATTTCTTCAAAAGAAAACAAAAAGATTTTTTATTTACTTAAGAATTTTAAAATTTTGCATTAAAAATAAATAAGCAAAGGAATCATTAAACGCAGAGCACATGGGGGCAAAGTGTGACATACAGATCAATGTCAACAAGGTCACGTGCAAATTGCAAAGCTACCAGATCTTAATCAACTTAATTAAACAATAATAATTTGCACTAATCCCCATGAAACTCCACCCTGTTTCAGTGGCATAACCCGACCTAATGCTATATCACCCCCAACACATTGTCCCCATTTCCCATTTTCTATGTGCCGCACGTTTCTGTCTGCACAACACATCTCTCATTTTTCTTCTTAATTTTTAGTTGCATGATCGTAACATATTAAAAAATTATAATCCGAGCTAGAATTGAATCTCAATCTCTTAAATGTTATCTTTTAGAATCGATTAAATCTTTGATCGGATTCTGTTACCCCAAGAAAAAAGATTTTGTTTAGCATAAATTTTCCTGAGATCAGTAACAATGGCATCCTCAAATCATAAAATAGGCCCATCCTTGGATGTCTATAAATTATTTCTATCAATATAACATTTAACCAGCACAACTATAGGCAACAAGGAAATGGCCTCTCTCTTGTTTGCGGTTCTAGTACTAGCTATTAGCCATAACATGGTCCAGGAGGTATCTGCAGCAGCAAGCCCTGGTTCCAGGGCTCCATCAGTCTTGCCAAGTGCAGCCAGAGAATTCCTTGCAGCACACAACCAAGCAAGAGCTGCAGTTGGGGTCAGACCTCTCAAGTGGAGTACGCAACTAGTCAATGCCGCCAGCCTCCTTGCGAGATACCAAAGAAACAAAATGGGTTGTCAGTTTGCAAACCTGACAGATCACAAGTACGGAGCAAACCAGTTATGGGGTAGTGGAGCTGCAGTTACCCCAGGAATGGCAGTAGATACATGGGTGAAAGAGAAGAGTTACTATGATTATGCTAGCAATTCTTGCGCACCGGATCATATGTGCGGAGTTTACAAGCAAGTGGTTTGGAAGAACTCATCGGAGCTGGGGTGTGCTCAAGCTAAATGCAAGGACCAAACCAGCTTAACTATTTGTTTCTATAATCCTCCAGGAAATTATGTAGGAGAAAGACCATACTAAAATATCAGCTATGTATGATCTGATCTTAAGAGTTTCTTTTATATGTTTTTGAACAAAGTACTATATAAATATAATTCAGTTAAGTCTGAAGACATTGATTCCATTTAGAACTCTTCATCCTTCAAAATTTTTAATCATTCTTATCTCTTTGATCTTCTTCCTTATCTCACGCAACTGTTTTATCCTTTTTGCCATTTTTTCTGGTGGAGCTATTTTGTTAACTACTTATTAGGGAACAAGAATCAAATAAATAAAATCATTGATGGAAGAGAACGTGTTGACACCCATCCTCACTTGAGGAATCTATTACGTCAAATCATGGACCTTTTAGCGCCATTGAGAGCATGCAAGAAATTGATCTTTTACCAGTGCCTGCCTGATGCTGCAACACTAGTCACTGGCACCATCATTTGTCCCATAGGTGACAAAAAGGTTAAGCTTTGCTTGAAAGAAAACAACAAGACCGAACCCTCAGTCTTCGTTGAACTTCCCCTTAGCACGTCAGAATTCACCAGTTCAATCGACAGCAGCGTTCTCCGCATAGTCCTGGACCCTGTCCCAGATTCAGGCATCACACAAAGATGGCAGACGTATTGCAATGGACAAAAGGTAGGGTTTGCCAGGAGGCTAGTAGTTGGGAAGGAGGAGAAATGGGTGCTTGAAACAATGCAGATGGTCTCATCCGGAGCCGGGTTTTTGCTGCAGAAAGGTTCAGATGCCGGCAGTTTCAAGTACTTGAGAGGCCAGTTCGAGCGTATAGTGGGTTCAGATGATTCAGAGGCTTACCATTTGGTAGATCCTTCGTATTGGTTCGGACAAGATTTGAGTGTTTTCTTTCTCAGTAAGTAGCAGTATTTTTTTTTTCTTTTTAGTTGATTTGATTGCTCAAATTACAAAAGGGGAGAATTACTAGTTTGTGAAATGGACAACATTTATGGCACATTCTTAGTTAACAATTTGGCAGGAATCCATAACAGAATCCACAGTTTCTCTGAGAGCTTAAACCAAAACTATATACAAACCTCAATGCACACCAATAATTATGTTACAAATGATGCCTCATTGTCATATCTAAATGTTTCCTTTTCCATTTCTACTTTTATACAAGTTAAAATGTGAAACCTTCAAAATAGAAATGCTTGTAAAATGCATCATTAGGCCCAAGCATCATGCACGATGCATACAGGCAATCATCTTACTAATTCTTTAGATATTATATACCTGAAGGTAAAATTATGAGGAATCCATTCAATGCCCTTGTGGGATTTCCCTTGTTCACATTTTCTGATACTGCGATGAAGTGATTCGGGCAATGATTGTTGGACAATTTCGATGACACCAGTCGTACTTAAATTTGAATCCTTTGCAAATGACTCCACAATCTTTGGTAATAGAATTTTCTTGTCTTTGCGGACACCAAATGTAGCCCGAATGTACTCTTCTTTTGCAGTTTCCAGTTCTTGAAATACTCTCTTTGGTGTGTAGGCACGGATCTAAAGAAAAGAATAAATATAAGAAAGTATAAAATTTAAATCTTTCAGCCGGTTCTTAAATATCTTATCATTGGTGCTAATAGTAAGGAATAAACAGATCAAAGATGATGTAGTACTGAGGGATCCGAATGGTTTCCTGCACAGAGGGCAAAGTGTAAAAGAGGTACTGGATGTTCAATTGCATATGCCTGCCTTTTGTCTCCAGGTTTAAATTTAGGCCTTGATGGAAGTAATAATCGAAGCCACTACATGAAGGAGAGAGTGTTATCAACAACCACCTTAAAACATGAGTTGAATCACGCACAATTGACAAAAGAAAATGCCAAGTGGAAATGCCATTCATGGATATCATAAACAAGTTCCACACTAAGAATCTTTAGCAATCTTAATTAACTAAAGAATCAAAACTGATAACAGGAAAGGTGAGGATTGAGATCTACCTGCCCCGGACGAGACATGCGACATCCAAGGATGGAATTCTGTATTGTATCTGCACTGATGGTGTGACCTCCAATGTTATATGCAGCCTGTATGGTAGAAGAGCATAAGATAATGGCATACCAAACAAGTTTCCGCCTAAGAGAGACGACAAAAAGATGGGTTATTCTTACCCTCAACAGTAGAAGAAGTCTCTTCACATTGTTTTGTGGAATACCATAAGCCAGAAAAGCCTGTTATGGAAAAGAAATGAAGACTGAATACAATCTATCGCATTAAAATTGTAGGCCAACACTAAAATAGCATATTCTTTTCATAGATAAGAACACTTAAAACAGCATATTCTTTTCATAGATAAGAACACTTAAAACAGAATATTCTTTTCATAGATAAGAACACTTACATGCATCACTAATGAATTGTGTATGTTTATCCAGAATGCTAGTTTCTCTTCATGTTTCAACTTCTTAGGATTGACTTCTTCCAGTCGACAAATGAGAGACCTATAACATAAAAAATTTGGGAAAAACATGAAAAGCTAAAAGAAGAGGAAAGATATAATTTTGCTTAGATGATCCTTAAATCACTAGAAACAGGTTTACTTGTGACAATTGCATGACAGACAGACACACCTGAAATTTTGTAGCAGGTGTTCCACATCACCCAGTTTCTGACTATCTCTAAAAATCCATGGCACTTCAACCATTGTACTATATGGTCCACTAAACTCTTTAAGCCCTTCCACATGGAAAGGGTTATCTAACCGTACATCAAATGATGAATTATTTCTGAACCCTGGACTCCACATCTCGTGATGATCCTGTGGGGAAAAGGCATTGGCTGAAGACATGGGTGAATTGGGAGATAAAAAGCTGTTTTGGACCAAAGGTGGGTCTGTAAGCTTGCAGTATATAGCAGACATGCACTTGATCATATCCTCAGAAAGCTTGTTTGGTGTCTCAGGAACATGATCGGAAATGCGTGTGCCAAGATGCTCAGCCAGACTGATTATATTCGGTGCATTCTGAGCATACTGCAGAAAACCATGCAAAAGTTACAACCACATAGCATCGTCAAGTTATTTAACCTACCTCAGAGATTATTCTCCCATAAATTTAACTTCCTTTTCTTGTGGAGGCAATCAATAAGGGATGATGATGTTTTATCTTCGTCATCTTAAGCATGAATACATTTGTGCTCATTTATCCCAAAACCAAATAAAGGTAAACTACATAAGTTATTGCCTATCACTTTTCCAAAAACAATAAATGACTAATGCTTTGCTATGATGTAATGACCAGCAATTAACCAAAATGGTAAGTTACCTCCATCATCGACAAAGGCTGCAAATGGCATGCACGTAGCGCCTTAGCTGAAGTCTCATCCGGAGGAGTCCTACCTGAAAAGTCTGAATACTGTGATAGTGAGGAATGACAGCGATGTACACTAGAATCCAATAGTTTCTCTTCTCCAATTCCATTAGGTTCCTCCCAGGAATTGTCATGGTTATCAGAGAGTATAGCTGAATTTTCAACTTTTGATTCATTATCAGGTCTGGAAACCTCAGAAAATCTCATTTTTGGGGTATCTACTGGTGTTTTAAGCCTTTCATCCCTTTTAGATGGTGATAAAGAAGACACTTGTTGATCAAAGGCTTTCCTATACAATGAGAGAAGGTACTGTTCCAAATATACAACTTCCAACTCTAACACAGCAATTTCCTTGACTAACTCTGTGGCTGGCTGCAGAAAAGCAGTGTCAATTGTCAAGAGGCAGACATGAAGGGCTCAAAAACTCAATCCAGAAAGCAAAAATTTGGTGGTCCACCAAGAGTAGAAGCAGCAGACGGGGGGCTGTTTCATTAAAGAAGGAATAGGAATTTAGAGGAGCTACCTTCGATTTTGACACTGGTGCTTCACTTGTATCATAATTAGAGGAAGTTCTATAGCCCAATGCTGTTTCTAATGCACGACGAACCTCAAATTGATCTTGCAATCTTTCCTCAAGCTCTAAAATCTGCACAGAACAATTTCAGAAAGATAAAGAACAAACTTTTGTAACTTTTGAGCAGTAGTCTAATCTTCAGTCATAAAGGACATCACTGGACCACTCCCAAAATAGAACTCAAGTCTTGTTATATACAAAAATGACAAATGATAAAACAGGCAGAATTCCACACCTCTTGCTTCAAAGATCTTTTGACCTCAGCGCTGGAAGTGGGAGACTGCTTCTTCTTGGTTTTGACAGAATCCTTCAAATGCCCTGTATCCTGATACCAGATGTAAAGGGGAAAAAAAGGTAAAAACAAGGAACATGGGGAAGGGAAGGGTAAAAGAGATTCATGGGAAAGGTTATATGGCTGCTACTGTAAAAGGCCTTTACATTTGATGCAGGACAAAATATCCCTTACTCATTAGTCACAGATACAATAAGATAATCAATTCATTATGCTTTAAGCTCTTTAACCAACTATAGGAGATCAATATCTTATAATATACTTTTAGAATTGAAAGGAAAAAGGGAACAAATTACCAGCTTCGTACGATTCGATGCTTCAACAGAACAACCAAAGCCATCTTCCTCAACTTTTTTCTTTCCAGGAAAGCTGCCATGTGACAACATCAGGCGCCAAGAATCAATAGATAATATTTGTAAAAGGCAAGACTTGAATAATGTCATTGCAACTCGCAGGCGTAGCCTCTCATGAGTGTTTAGCGAAACTCAAGCAAACAGAAAACTAGTCACATATTTCTGCAAGCAATAAAACCAATGGTGTCTTTCCTCACCCTGTATCAGTGGTCCACTACTCCACTTAGCTATCGTTTTCATGGTTTTCAATTACTTTAAGTAACTTAAGATTGACTTATTAATCACAAACGTTATGCAAAGAACAATCAACCGACAATAGATCTTTATGCAAAGAAAGAAACGTTTTGATGTAAGAAGCATGAGTTTCAAAACTTATTTTGTTATACTGTAGACCACAAAAGCATTAATGACGGACCAAATCTAGGAGTGGGGACATGAAGCAAAACTCATAAAAGATAATAGGTAAAATGCCTCTTCAGGGTCAGGTTTTCCACTTCTGTAATTGCTCAAAGTTCTAAGTTTTTCTTAACGTAAACACCATTTCAGAACTCCTTCCAGTTAGAGAAAAATCTTAACACTGAAGTACAACAATGGTGATTTGCAAACTAACAAAAGATTTCGAAAGGTCACCTCTTTGAACGCTTGTGCCTTGACGATGTCACTATCAACCCCAACATTTTATTTTCTCCACTGCCTTGGAAACCCATCATTGAGAAAATATTTTCCCAGAAAAAATATTTACAACCGAAAAGAAAGACCCCAAAAAAAACCAGAACAGAAACTGGCAGAAAGTAGTAGCCTTTACCAATTAGTTTCTAAAAGAAAAAACAAGTGAACACCAGAAGGGTTGTTCTAAGGAAGATGAAGCAGGCACACAAATGTGAAATGAGAGACGTCAAATGGGTTTGCAGAGATCGGTGATTACACCCCAAAACTTAACTTGTCTTCTTGTATTTTTAAGAGTAGTACCACAAAGCAGAAAGTGATCATTTTGTAGCTAAGAATAGCCTAAAACTTAGCAGAGGACTGAAAAAGCTTTTTGCATAAAATCCCAAAAAATACGGCTAAGAAAAGATAAAAACCTTTTGGCTTTTGACCAGTGTTTCTTTCTTTTTTCCGAGGCACCCTTTAAGTTCACTCACTCTAATAAATCAGTTCCCTTTTGCAACAAGGAAAGGAGAAGAGGGTCTCTTTCCTTTTCTCCATTAAAATATGTAAACCAGCTCGTGGGCTGTAAAAGAAGAAGAAAGTTGGCATAGGCGCATGAGCCAAATGGTCCAAAAGTGGACGGTTTTCTTCACTCAACTAGAGGTCTAAGGAAGACAGATGATGAGAGAAAGATAAATAGTGATGATTTGCCTATGAGTGTTTAGACTTTAGTCAAATAAATTTTAATCTACACACGCATTTGTTTGTTAATATACTTCAGTTTCCACATTCTTTTCTCTTGTTGGAAAGCAAGTGGGAATTGGTGACTGTCACACTGTTGTAACCTCTCAAGCCGCTACTATATATACATTGTATAAGATATTTACCACAATTTACCTCTTCACTTTCACCCAATATTTGCCTTTCATTGTTTATGCATTTGATTTGTTTATTATTATTGCTGGTAATTTCATATGCAAGCTTACTGTATTAATGAAGCCAAAACTGCAGAGCCACTGAAATCTGGCCACCAGAATTTTTTCTCTTAGCTAACATATATATCTTTTCTCAACAAAATCATAAAAAAAAAGTAGATTGCTTGAACTTGGTGACATCACCATTAACCAACTTGTTGACCCAAATGTGAATACCAGCCTATTCTATGACAAAAAGTTTCTCACAATTGGCAGGTGAAGCAACTCAGTTCAATTGTCAAAATAATCAAAATGATGATCAGTTTGATTAA
This sequence comes from Gossypium longicalyx, assembly GCA_025698465.1. Taxonomy (NCBI): domain Eukaryota; kingdom Viridiplantae; phylum Streptophyta; class Magnoliopsida; order Malvales; family Malvaceae; genus Gossypium; species Gossypium longicalyx. The sequence continues at coordinate 25,432,926 of CM047005.1, read as the reverse complement.
TGGTTAAAATGTTATCAACTAAAAGGTTTAATCCACTTGGAAACGAAAGTATTTGAGTTGGTTTTTCAACTAATCTCCAACAATAATGTTGTAGCAAATAATTTATGGTATATCATCAAAACTTGCCATCCTATTTAGTATCCCCCATTTGGTTTTTAAATTTGGATTTGATTAGCTAAGTCAATTCATCGACATATAATAATATTACAATGGCTCTGGAGCAAGTGCTTACAAATACTAAAGGATCAAGAACTTGTCCAGCAAAAGCTGGCTCTTACCTCAAAAGGATCAAAAAGTGAAGTTTAAAAGGAGACATTGGATGCTTACAAGGAAAACTAGTGGGGTTTCTTTTTCTCTATTTTTTTAATCGATAACTTTTCATAGTGAGATTGCAGAAAAATCCAAAAGCCTACTCTATAAACAAAATGTGTATAGATTATGAAGCTGTACAATGACATATCAATATTTCTCCTAACTTGTACAATGACAGATTAATGTAAGAAAAGATAATACCCTTTTGAGAAATATCAATATTTATGAGATTATGAAACTGATTAAACATACTCTGGGTATTTAACTTCATCATGTACTTGTTCTTAGTGGTGAAAATTTTGGAACTATATGATATTTGAAGTTTGCATCAGAAAAAGGGTTGAAAAATTTGCAGTTCCAATAAATAATAAACAAATGAAACTTCTATTTTATCTTATTACCGAGATTTTAATACAAGTCAGATGTGTAGCTTTTCAATGACAAAAAAAAATAATAATAATAACAGTACCAAGAAAGACATACAAGTTAAAAAGAGAATCAAATTTTGAAATGAAACCAGACAGACATACTTCATAGATTACACAAAATGACATCCCCCTAATCTATCAGGCTCAATGTTCCATGTTTGATTCAATACAGAGATCTTTTTTTTGTCGAAAAGTTGTCAGTTTACGAACACAAGGTTAGGGTTAGATAGCCATGACCTATGTGTCTCCTTGTTTTATATATAACGAGGAAGATGAAGGATTGTTAATCTGAAAGAGCAATCAGAAGTCGGTGAGTAACATCTTGTACTAGCAGCAAGCAAGGTTTGAACTTCTCAGGGAATCTTTTAACCATAATATTGAAAGTGATCAAAGAAGACAAATTAGAAATGAAAACAAAATATGTATGAATTTCAAAGGAATTAGCCTGGGAAAAAATAATATACAGGAAAATAGTTTCAAGGACTCTGCTGCTTGGGTGATTCCTTTTTTTTTTTTTCCTTGAATGATGATAAATTGTCAGTTAGTGAGGCATGCATGGAGGCTGAAATTTTCAAAGTTAAAATACACAAAATCAGCTTTGGGATTAGAAGAAAATGACAAATGAGATGAAGAATAATGAAGTGGTCAGATAAGATTCAAAAATCAGAATTCAAAAGCAATATGATGGTGGGAAAATGGAAGGGGTACGGGTCCTTATGTCTATTATGGTATGGGGTTCTTACAATACGGAATTAGGTGTCGAATATGTCCCCAAAAACTGAAGTTTCCAACCATATTTGGACAAAGGAGTAGACACCAATCATGTACAACTAACCGAAAACAAATTAGTTATAGTTAGTTGAACACTTGAAATAAAACCATATACCCTAATCCTTTAAACATTTAAAAATATGACATAAATTGCTTTAGTAGTTGCAGCTACACACCACATGGAAAACCACTACCCAACTAAATTCATACAAAGTAATATACTTAGAATTTTGTATGATTATTTCCATTGAATCAAAGAAGCTGCCTTTGGGAGTTCATTTGTCAATTAATTAGTTGACTTTAAGCTTTCTAAACTAATCCTACCACTGGTTTTGATGTTTATCTATTGCTACACCAACCTAATTCAATAGTGATATCAGAAAATATGTTATTTTTATTAGATTTTCTTTTTCGAATTGATAGATGTTTTGTTCTTGCACTTGCTTTTTGGGCTAGCGTTTAAGACCCCAAAGATTCTCCGTAACAGGCCGGCCTATCAATACCTGATATTGGAATTTAGTCGAAGGGCATCGGCCCATTCAGGAAGACCATGGTTGAAAATTGGCGAAACATCCCATATTGTCTGTATATTGTATTGTTTAGCAGTTTTAAGTATCAGAACCTAGGATCCTGATATTGTCCCTTCGGGGACATCCGATAAAATTGGAACGATACAGAGAAGATTAGCATGGCCCCTGCGCAAGGATGACACGCACAAATCGAGAAATGGTCCAAATTTTTTTTTTTGATTTTTTTCCAATTCATCCTTCATCGAAGCCAAAAGAGTAAACTTCAACATCAATGGCTTCCCCTTCCTGGTTTTAGCCCTTTTTTAAGCTTTATTTTAGTTTATGGCTTCGCTTAATGTTCCATTGCAGCTTTTTGCTGAGTTTTGTAAGAGCAACCTAATTTGCTTCAGTTTCCTTACCAAAAAAAAAAAAAAACCAACCCAATAATACTTTTTTTAATGCTTTTCATTGTGTAACTTTAGTTTTTGCAAGAATATATATCAGAATTGCATACATTTTGCTTATATTCTTCATGTTTTTATCATCATTTTTATTTTTTGGGGTGCCCTTGCGAAGAAATTGTTTCCCCTGATGCCTGAATGCTTGCAATTATTTGTGAATAAAACTTTGGGTTTCATGCATTTGTATTGTAGCTTTATGATCATGATTTATTGAAACCACAATAATTCTTGCTTTCTAAATGCAGAAAAATTCAGTTTTAAAGCTCAGTTACTCAAGACTGGAAAGTACATGACTTTATGCTGCAAATAGATAAAAAAAAGAAAAGAAAAAAAAAGAGAGGTGATTTTGGCTATCGTCCTTGTTATAATTACTTAGGAATTGCATGTCATTTGGATAAAAAGGCTGGAATAATAGCTATTGCCGACTCTCTGTCCCCTGCATAAAACTTGATTTTCACCATTTCTTATTTCTTCTGTATGTGCAGGTTTGTATCTCATTCCCCCCAATCTAGAAAAGTTCACTAGTTGTTCTACTTTAATTTCCTTCCATCTTTGTTTTCATGCAACACTTGTAACTAGTGTTCACAATACCTTCCTATATATTTTTCCTTAATTATCTGTATCTGGATGAGTTATGTAATGATTCTTGAAGCCCCTTGATGAACAATTTTGTCTGAAAAAATCCAAAATCAAGTTCTCATTGAAATCCCAGCTAGATGCCATGCCTTAATTTTCAGTGACCTAATTTAATTAGAAAGGTTAAGAAGAACAAACATCCAAGCTAGAAATAAGCAGTTGAGATGCTGCAATCTTTTTTTAAAATATATATTGGCATAAGTAGGTGAGAATATATTGAAGTAAGATAACGATTGTCATGTAATGTTAGTGTTTTTTCTATGATTTTGAAGACTGTATTAAGCTAGAAATGGTCTTGCTCAACCCCAAGTTTTTTCCCCATCCTTTGTGATGTGAATTGACTTAGGTTGTTTTCATCTCACTATCATTGTACTTAATTTTATTAAGTAACCAGGATTTTATTGGAGTTCAATGGTTGCTCCGTAGCCTTCTCTCCCCAAGAATTGGCAAAGAATCCTTTTTCTGATCAGCCTCATTCCTCAGGCTGTCTGGCATCTTCTTTCCCTAAAATTCTCTACTGTTTTCATGACCCAAGCTGGTTCATTATGGGTAGCTTGGGTAGATGCCAATGTACCAAAGGGGAAAAGCCTCGTGTCATTGCAGCTATCTGCTGGTAGCAGCTGGAACTGGAAAAAGTTATTGAAGCTTAGACTTACTGCTGCTCAGTTTGCTCATTTAAATGCGTGGACAGGGCAGAACTACATGTAGAGTTGGGGAAATATGGAATGAGATAAGAGATAGATGAGAGGAAGCTGAATGGAGTAGGATCTTATGGTTCCCCTTTCATATTCCGAAATACTCTTTGATGAGTTGGCTGGAAATCCAAAGCAGATAGCTAACCAAGGGTCGGGTTCAAAGGTTGTGTTTTGAGAACTTGGAAACAAGGGACCAATTATTTTTGGAGTGTCCTTACTCAAAGAAAATATGGGGATAGCATACTTTAGCATTGTGGGATTCAAAGATGTGCAGGTAGTTGGCATCAGGAGCTATCATGGTCTATAGCAAAGCTAAAAGTGAAGGCTCTCATTTCTGTCTTATTGAAGCCAAGATGGAATGCTTTTTATCTACTCAATCTGAAGAGAACCAAATATCGAGGAATTTAAAGGGATTCAACAAATTGATCAGGAATTACTTGGCAAAATTGAAGATATATTTAAAATGAGATTAGTAGGAACAAATATAAAGTTAGAAGATCCTGTAAATTCTAGGTTGTGTTTAGCTTGGGGGGATTAGTCATGAAGGGGTGTAGTATAGTTCTAGTTGTTGATTTGTGGTTTCTATACTGATGTAACAAATTATTGCTTCTTTGAGTAATAATATCAAATTTATCCAAAAATATGTTCTTATCTATTACTACCAACTCTAAACCTCACATTCTCAACTAGCGAAGGTTATAGTAGCAAATAATTTGTTGCTTTAAGTTTTTAAAATCATGTTCAAACCGTGTACAAATCCTGTTCGGCATAATGAATTTTAAGTACTTCCATGTGCAATTATATGCATGAGTTTTTTAGTTTCATCATATGTAAGTTTTAGTTTAGTTTGTCAGCTTTAATCTATATTATACTAATTTTTAGTCCATTTATATTATAATAATTTGATTTTACTTTATAACTACTCGGATATTTTATTTAATTTGATACTTATTATTATTCCTACATGAATTTATATTGCATTTTTGTAACACTTGAAAAAGAAACACACCCTACGAACTCCTCTGTAATTATATATAGTATTAGTAGGTTAGCACCCCATAAGGGGCTTACCCAGAATTGTGACCCTATCCTACCCCTCGGTGCATAGCTGAGGCCTAAATCTTAAACCAGTTTAATAAATTCTACAACATGGAGCCAAGCCCAAACCCAAAAGTTGGGTCCTTGGTGTGTAAGTCATCTGTTTGGTGGTTGCATCCAATGGGGTTGCTTTTCTGTACAGCCATTTTGTACGTGGGTTCGACCCCCAAAGTTGTTTTGTCTGAAGTTAAAAGCACTCATATCATATAAGCCTCTGGTCTGTTACTTTTGCATTGAATCTGTAATTTATATTACCCCAAACAAGACAAGGAAGCCATTCTGGAGGTACTTGGTGACTCGTTGAATTGTGTAGTGGAAAGTTTTTGTGCCTATCCAGAACCCAAATGAAGTGATATAATACTGATCATTGAAACAATCCTCAGAAAAGAAAAAAAAGAAAAAAGAATGGGTCAGGTCAGGGCTCTGGATTCAGGACCACCCGCCCTCTCCATCTGCTAAGAAAGCAACTTTTATCAGACATTTAATGTAAGGTTAAAAAAAAGAAAATAGGACAAAACAAAATGAAAAGCAACCTCATTTGAGAATCATCATAGATTCTAATGGTATTTCTCTTTCAGTCAATTGCAGGGTCGATTTTAAACCCTTTCTTTTTCATGTTCTAAGATTATATATATTACCCATCTGTTTTCATGGGTTCAGATTCAGTTGAATGCTCTTACATCAACCAAACAACACACAGTTAATGCTTACTGTTTCCCAGCTGCATGGTTAAAATTTTCACAGGTTGCTTCCACCACATTAAATAAACCAAACTCCTTACTGGACCATGTTAAAATTTTGGTTCTTAACATTTCTCTCTCTCAAATGACAGGAAAAAAAATGGAAATACAGCTGAAAGTGACAGTGCTTGGTATACTCAATCTGTAGTTGGCAGTGAAAACGTTTTGAAACCGATAGGGTTTTGTATTTGCAGCTTTTTAGATAATGATTTAGCAGGTGTGATATCATATCAAAAGAAACCCATTTCCACTCTCCCACAAAAAGACTAGACAAATTGTTAGATTGCATTTTCACCCATGAAATTATACATACCTTTCATAAAAATAGCAAGTGATGGTTGCATTGCAACAGAACAACCTGGTCTATAAATAAAACCATATGTAGAGTGTAGAGATGTTGGTTTTTTTATATTGTTTTTCTCAAAGGAAAAGCAACATATTAGGTAAAGAGTACTTGTTGCTTTGCAAATCATTTGTTTTGTATTTTAAGGAACCAACCTTTGGATTATCAGGTAAACAAATGCAGCAACAACAAGAACAACAAAACCTTTAGCTGAGCAAAAGAAGACAAAAAAAGAATGGATTGGTTTTGGGGGGTTATGTTTAACAATGACTTTTACCAGCCACTTCTTGGCAGGCAATTACCTTTTAGGTAACAATGGCTACTTCCATGTTTTATGCTCTTTCTTTTTCTCTTTGTCAACAAACCCTAATGCTTTTTACTCCCATTTGCTACTCATTTGTTTTTTTTTTTTCCATTTAATAATTCATCCACTTGTTTGCGATTTTTCGGTTATGGATATAATCAAAATATTGACTACCAAAACTGAAAAAAAAAAAAAGACGACCGGGATAGAGTCATAGAGATTAAATAGTAAGTGGTAGCATGCTCATTCACATAATATTTCGTTATATTTAATTTCTTAATATTTGGCCTTCTAATTTTATGAACAGCCTATTTGAAAATGATTATTAAACATTATAAATAAATAATTAATGAATTAGTAATCCAACAATTCATATGCTACAACAAGTTGATATGTTTGGACTAATTTTATAGTTTTAGTGAAATATGAAGACGAAAGTCCAACAAATTAAATTTGAGAAGGAAAATTATGTTTTACTTATTGGACATCATATCCATAAGCAATTAATGGCAGCCCTGCAAAAAGTTATTATTAAATATGTAGAATGCATGAAAGAATTTGTTTACTTGTAATTTTGTCGTGTTTTTCCATTCAAAGCTAAAATCTCTTCATCAACATATATCAACCATTTATAGAAAAACTTGTTTAAATATCAAATCATTAATAAACCCCATGTTGATACCTAATTAAGGTGACCCAAATTGACGTGCCTTTCACTGTCTGCACTCTTCTATTTAATACAAAAATAATTTAAAATATTAGAAATACCATACTTTTTTAATTCCCCCAGATAGAGGAACATATAAGGTTAATTCTTTTTCCTCATAAATTTAATCTTTATCTTTAATTTACTAGAGTTAAATTTGACCTAAACTTTTAAAAAATAGTTAAATTTGATCATTAACTTCTTAAAAAGAGTTGAATTATTATTATTTTAACAAAAATACTAATTAAAATGTTTAAATTTTTAAACATAACGTGATATTTAAAATATATATAGTACAATGTTAACATGAATTATAAATGAACTGTCACATCAAAATCATTATAAAATTTAATATTTTAATTAACATTTTCGTTTAAATATAACTATTTTACTTTTGAAAGATTAACTATCAAATTTAATTAAAATAACAATAACAACATCTAAAACTTTCCCTTCTTTTTTCTCCTCTCAAAAAAAAGTGAATATTTCATGTTATTCTAGAAAATATAAAGGTACAAGGACCTTAAGTACATGATGATAGAGAAGTAAAACCAATCTACTATACAATTATAGTAATAAAGCCAAATACAACTAGCTAACTTAATGCTAAGGTTTTGATCATTGTGCAACACTTTCTTTTTTCTTAATAGAATTGAAGAAAATAGGGTGAAAAGAAAAAAACAAAAAATCAAAATGGGATTATTGTTTTCTATTTTAAGAGGATACTATGAAATGTATGTTTGGAATTGAATTAATTAACAGCCCCCGAAGTCTCTAACTGAGAAAGAAGAGGTATTCTCAGGCATGTTTCCAGCATGGCGTAGCCCTAGAGTGAGTGAGACATCACCCGCCGTGGTGGTCCCCAACCTTATGAGACTCGAGCCAATGTCCGTGTTACCACCGGCTGTGGTCCCGTAATCCGCTGCTGCAACGGTGGTGCCAGCTATCCTTTGGTGGTGGATATCCGAGTCATGGGGGATGGTGGTGGTGAAAGGCTGGGAAATGGGTGGTGCCACCTCAGTGGCGGTGGGGTTTGCTTGGTTTTCCGAGAAGCATTGGGGAGTATTGATTGCAATGAGTGAAGGGTCGTTTTCAGTGGCATTGATTTGGGATCCTTTGCCTGCTGGGGTGGTTGTTGTTGTAGTTGGCGCTGCTGTTGTCGAAGGCGTCGATGTTTGTGCATTGTTGTTGTTGTTTGGGTTCCTTTCTCTCTCTGTATGATTATTGTTGTTATTATTATTATGGTCTCCCTCTTCTTTTGTTTCTTGTTGGTACATCTCTTCCACCATGGGTTTCCACAACCGAACCCTGGCATTTATGAACCAATTTGAAACCTGCAAATACAAATATCATTACACCACATCAAAAGATCTAATCAGTTCATTCATTTCCCTTAAATTCTTACATTAAGACTTTACTATTCTAGTTTACGGTCCTTGAGATTAGGATAACACATGTGGGGGAAGCTGCATTTAAGAGTTCTGAGTCACTGTCTTTTTTCTTACTCAGTTATAAATTATGAAAGACATAGTACTAGAATTAGGTGTTTGTCTTTTCTTATCTAGCATACTTTGCAGCCACACGTTTACCCATTTTGGCTTTCATGCATGCAAATTAAGAAAGAAATAAAAAGCAACCTAATTAATTAACCCATTAATTAAACTTAAACAACACTCTTAACAGATACCAAAAAGCGAATATTAATGGTGGAGTAAAAAAATGTTTACTACTGTTACTTTGAAGTAGAGAAAAATGTTTATCGTGTGGTTGGAGGCTGAAGGATGTCATCCTGAGTGTATTTGATACAAGAGAGAGAGAGAGAGAGAGAGAGAGAGAGAGAGAGAGAGAATTAAAGCTGCAAACTTTGATGTCTCATTTCTCGGTGTACTTTGTCCCTGCCCTTGAATATAATCTGCTAAGTTTCAGTATTTGTGTCTTTTATTCAGAAATCAGAATCTATGTCCTGGGCTAAAGAATCTTAAAATAAAGAGAAATTATCTCTCTCAAAACAGTGATTGAAAATATAATCCAAATTCATGCAAGTTCTTCTGAGCTTACTGATGGTTCTTTCCTAAGGGGTTTCCTTTCCATCTTCTTATCGGTCCCAACAATCATATCAAAGCTGTAAATATCTACGATATATACATATAACTTGAGCTGAATTCAGTGTTTTTTTTTTTAGAGTGAAAGAAAGGACTAAGACATACCTGATTTCTCGATAAACCAGTCTGTCGAGCCAACAGATGCTTATCTGCATCGCTTGGGTACCTGAGATAGAGACCAGAAAATGACATCAGAGTCATTGCCCAAAACCGTGTAAAGAGCCTCCCATGTTTATCTACCCCCTAACCTAGGGTGGGATTGAGCCTTTCTTTATTTCCCTGCACAGGCGTGAGAATCTAAAGAAGAAATATCATATCATCATCAGCAGCAGCTGCAGCTGCAGCAATTTTGCAGAAGTAACGAAGGGGACAACTTGTTTCAACTCTCTCACCATTTTCGTGCATATATCACTATTTCATTTTTAGCCAAAAACAAAAGAAAAAGAATATCTTTTGTTTGTTTGGGTTTATGCCCATGAGAGAGAGAAAGAGAGAGGGTGTCTTTCGTTAAATTATGATGCTTTATTAAAAGTTGTTTTTTAGCAACTAATTTCTGGGTCTGGGTCTGTGATTGACAAAATTAAAGTAGAGAGGGAAATAAAGGTCTTTTAACATCTTTTTGGCTGACAAGACAACATCTAAGGACACTGCATTGCTCTTTTTTTCACGCACTAATCACAAAGCATGACAATGGGTAAAGAAGAGTTGGATTTTGTGTGAGCTAATAATAAAGTGCCATTATGTCATATACTTAATTATGAAGAAGAAGAAGAAGAAGTTTCTACTAGTGTTAGAGTAGGGTTAGATTAAGAGGAAAGGCAAGGCAACGTACGGATGGAGAAAATGTTCGAAAAGCCAGGCTCTCAAAATGTTGACTGAACGTTCAGGCAGGCCCCTTTGGGGTCTCCAAGCTTCCTGCTCCATCATACCCATTTGGTTGAACGCTCTTTGCTGTCTTAAGCTTTGCTCTAACATCCTCAGCCTCGGCGTCTCTCCTTTCGTTATGCCTGAGCTCCCTGCTCCATCTTTCTCCCCCAGCATCTCACAGCTGTGTTTCAGTTGTGCCGATATCGCGTCTTTCAAACACCTGAAATGCCTTGACATCGCCTTCTGAGCAAGGGCGGTATATGGCACTGCTGCCCCAAACCCCATCACCAGATCGAATGAGTTCACTACCATTTGCATTTGTTCACAGTAATGGTTGTATCTCCTCTCCACCTGCCAAAACCATATTAGTCATTTTTTACGATAAAAACATTAAAAGTAGATCATCTGATTTTATTGACACAACCATGTTATATAATAATAGTAAAAATAATAAAGCATTTGACAAGACTTATTTGCTGTTAAGGAAACCCCCCCCTCCCGCCCCAAATAATAAGTGCCTTAATCAAAGCTTGGTACAGTTAAATAATTTTAATGGCAAGTGTGAACTGGGAACTAAGGATACCCTTTTGTGTGTGTGTGTGTGTTTCCCTTCTTTTCCTATACTCAATTGACTGGCCGGGGAGCGCAAACAAGAACAAATAGGCAAATGAGCAATATAAGGGGGAAAAAAATTACAGTATGGAAAAAGAGTGGAAAATGAAAGGATAACGCCTTTCCCACAGTCAACCAGGTTATTGTATATATATATATGGCTTTCCCGGAAATATTGCTATGATGGGTATGGATCTCTCGGGTAGCAGTGGCTTCAATGATTTTGATACGTAATATGGTGGGCTAATGGTCACCTTCCAAATCAGAAGGGACGTCGCTTCACGATTGAGTGCATACCCTTAATAGTAATCTCTCATGTCTTCCACCAAACCAGGTTGAGTATTTAAACACACACACCAATCCAATGAGTATGACACGAAATTATGAAAATATTAAAAAAAAAAAAGACAAAGTGAAAAGGATAATCAAACTCTACCAACTAGATCCTGTAGAACCCTATTGCACCAGCCGGCTTTGCTCTATCTGGGTTATTTTTTTTGTTTAAAATATTCTTATTCGTTACTGTTCTGTGGTATTGATGTTTGATTTGAAAATTAATGGATTTATTCAAATAAATGATCGGAGGACAATTAAAAAAAAAGATTGGGTCTTAGTCACTTGAAGAAGAGAGTGGAACTATGAAAGAGAAAATAGGGGAATAGAGAAAGAGATTACATGCCTCATCAAGCATGGATAACAGTTTGACCTTCCTTCTTTGGTGTTCAATTCTATCAGCTGCTGATAAAGGAGGAAGATCCTTTGTTGATGAAGAAGAACCACCACCACCTGCACCGCCGCTACTACCAGGATCAGAACTAGGGTTTGTGTTGTTTCTACCGAACTTGTTCTTCTTGAACTGGCCTCTTCCAACACTGCAGAATTCTTCCAACAATTCTTGAGCTGCTTTAACGTACTTTGAATTTCTTAATACGTTGACCATTCCTAATGAGGATCCGAACCCAACATGATGAACCTGTTGGTTTTGTCCCACTCCGCCTTGCAGATGCATTGTCTGATGATGATGACTTCCCAAATTCCTGTACTGATGAAACTGAGCAGCCGAACCCCCTCCTTGATTATAGTACAGTAAACCCCCGTCTCCCATCCTTAATTCTTCAGCTTTAGCAGCCTCCAAGTGCTGCAAAGAAGATGATAAAGATAGTGAAAGACCTTGGCCTTCCACAACACTTCCAATTTCATTTAGGCTGCTGAGTTGGGAATCAGTGTTGTTGCCTCCTTCATGAGCACTACCAGGAACCCAAGTAAATTGAGGTGGAGATAGAACAGTACTTGTGCCGAAACCCCCTCCAGGACCTGATACGTTAAACCCTTGAAGAGAAGTAGATGGATTTGGAAGCAACATGTGAAGAGTATTAGAAGAAGTTGCTGGAGGAGGTGGAGGAGGAGATGGTGATCGTTGCTGCGGATTCATCAAGAAAAGATGCATGGCAGCTGCTGAGTCGGCATTAATGCTTGGTAGCTGCTGCTGCTGCTGATGCTGTTGAGCTAAACTGTCACGGGTAATGTGACTCTTTGATTCACCTAACTGTCCCAAACCCCCAACAACACCTTGCCTGTTGCTATACCACTCGTTGGTATTACCTGGGGCTGGCCGGTGTGGTCGATAATTCGGCTGTACATGCTGGTCTAGTAACTCGGTCGAGGCAGTGGCGGCAGCAGCCGCACCCGAAGGGAAATTGAACATTTCGGATAACATACCTGCGGTTTCATAAACAGGGAGAGAAGTTGATTCTTCCTCTTCTATCCCTACTAATGGTGGAGGTGGCGGCTCAAAGCCTTCAACTCTTAGTTTATCTCTCCGGATCTGCTGTTCTAAGTGCTGTTGCTGCTGCTGTTGGTGTTCTTGGTGGCTTACGGCTGATCTCTCGAACCCATTCGAGAAGCTGAAGATGCCAGCTGCTTGATGGTAATCTTGGGACATAGAATTAGTAGAACTGTTACTCTTGTGTTGAATTGGGATTTGATGGTGAATTTTTTTGGAGGGTTGAGATTCTTGAGAAAGAATTGATGCGACGAGTGGTGGTGTTGCTATTCCCATATCAGCATCTTCTTCTTCATCATCATACCCTTTTTCTTTATTTACCTCTCTCCCTCTATCAAATTCCTTCACCTTCTTGCTGTTTCAATTATGAATCGGTAACCCACTTAGAGAAACAAATAACACCCATCATAAAAAAAAACAAATCACTCTTATCAAAAAAAAAAAAAAAAAAGAACAAAGAAAAAGGAAAGATAGGAACAGAAAGGATCAAATTCTCTCAGTTAAGTGAAGGAAAAAAAGAACAAAAAATGGTGTAAGGGATGAAACAAGTCTATGTTGATTATGTTTTGGATGTTGTTGTAACCCTTTTGATCATTTTCAGCTATATATGAGAGAGAGAGAGAGTGTGTGTATATATATAGGCAGACCTTGTTAGAGTTGCAGCAGCATATGAAAGGATATAAAGCTCTTATAGCTAGACATATCCCTTCTGTGTGTTATTATTGAAAGATTCTTCAATTCCCTCCCTCCCTCCTTTCTTTTCATTTCCTTTCATTTCCTTTCTCACTGTGTATGTGTGCAGTCCTCCGTCTGTCGTCTCTTTCTTTCTCTTTCTCTCCTTTTCCTTCCTTGCAGTAGTGACTAGATATTATTTTTCACCCCTTGAATATTCCCATGGTGAAACTACATGAATATAAGGGGAGAAAAGAAAAGAAGTGAGAAAGGAATGAAAATGGAGGCTGATCTGAGAAAAACAGATAATTCACTTTCACAACAAAACATATAGAAATAACCTTAGCCTCCTCAAAGACAGAGAGGTGAGAGAAAATAAGAAACAAAAAGGGTGGTCGCTATTCTTTTCTCCTTCACCACTTTTCACGCTGCCAATATTTTTCATACTAATTATTATTATCATTTCCTTTTCTTTAAATTCACAATTAGGTTTAATGAATCATAATCAAGGACTTGAGTTATAGTTTATTAGATATATTTTCAATTTACAAAAATAACCTTAACTACAAAATTTAGATTGCGGGTATAAATTTACGATTCAACTAAAATGAAAAAAAACCGAATAATTTGGGTAGTTGTAGAAATTAAAAATGAATAAGGTTAGAGAAAAAGTTGGCTATTATTGTAATTTTAGTACACACGCAAGGTACAGAATAAAAGAAAGATAAGGCCAGTACAAAGTCATCTCAATCATCCAAACTACCACCATCATTGTATGTAAATGACTAAACTGCCCCAGTTGATTATTTTATATTCATCAACAGCAATAGTTGGTAAGGGTAAAAATATCATTTCGGGAGCCATATTTTTATTATTATCCAACTTTCTTTTGTATGAATAATAATAATAATAATAATAATAATAATAATAATAAAATGTTTAGCAGTTAATTGAAACAAGGGGTATTGTTTAGTGAATGAAATTATTTTTATGGCATCAAAGAAGATGTTTAATAAAAATAAGATAGAAGGGCACGTGCCAAAGGCTGGCGATGAAGACAAGTTAGGTTTTATATAGGGGTTGTAAGGTCTGAAAACCACACTTAACTGCTTTCTGGTTTGGCAATGTCAAGATGGACATGTTTCATTAATCTTTTTCTACTTATGTTTCCATTTTTATTTAAAAATCATCAGCTCCATTAAATTTGTAATATGCCTTGGCTTTCCTTTTTCGTATCAAATATATATATATATATATATATATGTTTGGGATAGAGATTAATATTAGGAAGGAAATGCAAATGCTACCAAATTCAGTTTTGTTTTCATATATTCTTAAATAATACTTGTCAACCCTATTTGAGATATATATAAAACTTATGTCTAATTATTTTAACACTATATAATAGGGTACCCTAATTTAATGTACAATGTTCCCTCAAACTTTGTCTAGATATGTACTTACCCATCATCTGAAAATGCTATTTAACTAATAATAGTTGTATTTCTAAACAAACCTTATATTAGTGTTTTAGCTAAGATTTTACAATATCTTGGTCTACACGTGTGGGCTTTTTATATTTGCAATGATTACCCAAAGAGTGAAAAAAAAGAGAAACAGAAGAGCTGGAGACAATAATTGTTTAACAATATAATTAACTTTTTATCTTCAACTCGTAGGTTTTATTTTTAATTATTGTTATTTTTCAATGATAATGATCATTTTTAAATTATATAAGAAAATATAATCCTAATTTTTTTAAAAATTTAAAATAAAAACAAAACAATCTGTATCATTTATAATAATACTTCATCATAAATAGAAAATAAATTTAAATTTAATTAATAAACAATTGAAAAATAATTGGTCACATTTGATTTTCTTTTCAAAATTACAAACTCACAAATAGTTTTCACCTATACCAAACAAATAACACCAAAAATTAAAAAAAAAATAAAATTTAAGAGCGCTTGTTTCACAGGATATAAACTTATAGAAAGATTTTTAAAAAATAATACTATAATCTGATACCATTATTATTTGAATATGATTTTATGTCACCTCTTCAAATAACCATGACTTTAATTCTGCATTATTTTTTATATAATTCTAACACATTAATGCTAAAAATATTCATTTTTTACTAATATTTTTCTTAAATGTTACTTGATTGAATACACCTAATTACTGAATGTTATTTTAATATTAAAAATATTTATTATTTTAATAAATTATTTAATATTTCAATTTTATTTTAATAATAAATTTTAAAAATAATAATTTTAAATACTATTCTTCACACATTATTGAAAATATTCAATATTAACATTTTAATAATAAATATTTATTACAATTATAAATATATTAATAATAAATATTTTGTAGTATAAAAGTTAAAATATGTCATAAGTCTATGTACTTTTCATAAATTTGTAATTTAGTCTCTGTATTTTTATTTTCAAGAATTTAGTCCCTCCACTTTTCAGATTTAAAAATCAAGTTCAATTGTTGATATTGACAATTTTTTTATCAATTTTGTTGATGTCACATTTAAAAAAAAAAAAACTCACTTGATAGTCATGTAATTAAAAAATGACATTATAATAAACCTGAATTTAACAAAATATTTTTAATATATGTAAAACCAATGTAAAATATAAATTTATATAAATAAGATAAAGTGAATTAAACAATGAAAAGATAAGAAAATCTCAAATGTATATTTGTTTCATTGAAAATAGCTTTTATGAAATATTTTTAAAAAATCTATTAAGCAAAGAAAATATTTTATACAGATTTTTCAACAAAATAAATAATTTTTCGAAAGCTATTTTTAGTGAAACAAACAAACCCTAGTAAGAAGGAAATATTTTGGTTGAATAGCAGTATATATATAAGTGTAAGAAGTAGTCTTACTTTGAACGAATTAGTAATTGAAACTTTTGTTGTATACTTATTTGATACGAGTATGATCTTGTTACTCTTATCCTTATTTTTAATATTGTATAAAAGAAAATTAAATGATAAAGAGGTCACTTTCATGTAATAATAAATGCAATGCTCCCAAAGTTCTGAACCCCAGCTGGGGATGTCTTTCTTTTTGTTCTTTAATCAATAATTCACCCCAAGGTTTTGGCATATATATATATATATATATATATATAGTTCCTTGAACTTCAAAAGTGTGTTAATATGATCTCAGACAGCATTAATATTATTTTGATGGCATCCTTTTTCTCTTCTTTAATATTTTAATGTATAGATAGATTTTGATGCATAATTTGCCACTAGAAAGGATGCATTTCCTGTTTCTTGTTGACAGATTCGCAGCACTGTGTTGTACACTCATGACTAATCTATATTAATAGTAAATTAAATAATATTTTATTAGCGCCAGTAAATAACCTGCAAACAACATAAATTATATTTAATACTAAGTAAGATTAAGAAATTGATAAGTATCTTATAAAAATATAATAAAATATTAAAGAAAAATATATCAATCTTTTAAAATTACTTGTAAAATAGAAAAATTACTATCAATATATCCTTAAATAAATACTTAAAACCTTTTTTTTATTTATTCAAATTAAATAAATACAAAGCATGTAAAAATTCTGAAGACGAATAAAATTAATTTAATATTGTACTATTACAAGTAGATCATGTTTGGAGTAAATATCCTACCTAAAATGGAAGCTTTTGGTGGCTGTTTCTGGAGGAGACAAGTAATTATAGCCAAGGGAAGTAGAAATTTTGAAGCATATTTATTCCACAGTTATTAGAGTAATAAAAATTGATGTCTCGAAATTCCCTTTCCTAAGAAATCTTACTTATTCCATAATTAAGAGAGAGAAAAAACAATGAAATAATTACTTTCTTAGTTGTTTCATAGTGAGGAGTCAAATTCCAATTTATACCCAAAATTAACGTCTCAAAAATTATATATGTCAGCTTGATTGTGAAAGATTAAGATCTTAACCCCTAAAAATGCAAGTTGACAATTTTTTTTTTTTAATAATTGATTTGAGGAGAAGGAAGAATGTTAAGTATGGAGATTTGAAAATTTTATCATATTATATTTTTTAAATAATTAAATGAATTATAAGAATAAAATAAATCTAATTTTAAAGTAAATTATTTTAAGCCATAAATTTTATCAAATAAAAAGTCAACAATAATTTCTTTTACATTAAGAAAGGATAAAAATATATTTCAATTTATTTTCTAAATTTTCTTTTCTTTTTACTTAAAACAAATCCTATGTATATATATATTGTTAGGGATCGACCCGATTAAGTAACGAACAAGTAAAAATAGCAGAAGAAATTGAGAAATTGAACACACAAATTTAATGTGGAAAGACCCCTCCAAAGAGGATAAAAAACCATGGGTAAAGATAATTTTACTATAATGGCCAAAGAACGAAGAGTACAAAAGATGGAGATAAAAATTAAACCTCGAAAACAAAGAATACTTAAAACGTAAACACAAAATTTTCTAAATGTGTTATGAGTTCTAATATCTAATGGTTGCATTTTCTAAGGTTGTAAAAAAGCCTATTTATAGGCTAACTTCATAGGTCAAATAATAAAAAAATAATTTAGACTAATCAAAGTTTGATTGAAACAAATAAACAGAGTTTAACTGAAAGATTATTTCTCAAATTTAACTGAAATAAGAGTCATACTCAACATACACTATAAAAGTATGAGGTTAACAAAAAAAAAAAACACCTATGTGGTCATCTTATGCACTAATATAATGACAACCGTAAAAAGCTATTTTAACATATTAAAATGTAAAAAAAAAAAAAGAGCAATAAAAATATAATAACTTACCATAAAGATAGATTTACATTATATGTTTAATAAAAAGATATGTTGCAATTAATAAAGAAAGTAAGTTTGCTATTTGTAGCACAACTATAGTTTGCTCTCTGTAGCACGTTGTTGTGATTTTGTCTTTTTATTTATGCTGTTCTATTCTATTATTTTCAATCGAAGAGTGTTCTATTAGGGTCTTGTCGAAATTGAAAAAGAACTAGCAAATCTCAATATAGAGGATGGTGAAGAAGAAGTTTTTATTTTGCCTACTGATGAGATCTTATGAAAATTGATCTATGATTGTTGTTTGGTTGGATGGTTTTTAACGGTGAGTGTGGTGCACTTTCCGACAATGAAGAACATAATGGCAAATATTTGGCATCCATTGGGAGGAGGTCAAATATCAGATCTGGGTGGGAAGCAGTATTTATTCAAATTTTTCCATGAGTTGGATATCGATAGTGTGATTATGGGCACTCATTGGATTTTCAATATCCATTGACTGGTTTTTCACCAATTAAAGAAGGAAGAAGATCCAATGGAAGTTCTTCTTGCTTCTTCTGCGTTTTAGATCCAAGTTCATGATCTCCATTCGTGATTTTTCTCGGAATCCATGACAAAAATATTTGGTGATTTTAATGGAGAATTCATTGACTACAACAGGAAATAGTTGAACTGCGAAATGAAAAATTTTCTTTGTATCCTGGTGTAGATAGACGTTCATAAATTGCTGAAACGACAAAAAAAATTATGATCTCTAAGTCAAATTTTACTTATGTGATTTTTTTATATGAAAGATTAACTCTTTTATTTTCTATGTGGATGTCTAAGCCATGGTGATAATTTTTGCCTCAAAAGACTTAACTAGGGATTGAAGGAAATGTAAATTGGATGGGACTTAACATTGAGGACGAATACTAGAAGGGCATCAACCATGAACATCGTTTGGCTTCGTGAGGAAGATGATGCTAATTGGGGAAACAATAGTGGGGGCGAAATTCAAGGGATTTGATGAGAGGAGAATCAAGAATGACAATCAATCCCATTTTGGGATGTAATTTAGAAGGGTGCAAGATTCAAGCTGATAATGCTAATGTGAGTCCCTCTAATGAAATGGATCGCGCCAATATGGAAGATAGCCAAATAGAAAATGGTGATGGGAAGAAAAGGCCCAGGTTTGACAATATGGACTTAGGCGTTTCTATTTTATCAATTTCAATAAGCCTAATTCAGAGCGAATTAATACTCAAATTCAACAAAGATTGGCGACTTTCAATAGGCTAGTCGACCGGGAGCAATGAAACTTTTAAACCGGAATGTCTGTAGGCTAAAGAATTCACGAGCTATTAGAAGACTTCAACATATGTTGAAGAAAATTTGTCCCCAAAGAAGATAGAAGATCTTTAAAAGAAGATGGAGTCTCTAAATAACCAGGAGAGAAATGGGGAAAATCTTGTGAATTTAATAGAGGTTAAGTGACATCTTAACATGGAGATCGAGAAAGAAAAAGTCTTTTGGGAGTAGAGAGCACGTGCGAATTGGTTAAAAAATAGAGATAAGAATACTACATTCTTTCACAAATTTGCTCCCAGTGAAGAAGGATGAACAATATTCACTGTCTGAACGATGAAAATGGAAAGGAAATTAGAGAAATGGGAAAGATGAAAAAGATTGCTCAAGATTACTTTTAAGATTTGTTTACCACAAATGGTGATGGGAATTTGAATCATATTTTGAGACGTGTGGGGATATGTATCTTAGAAGATATGAACAGATTGTTGACTGAAGAATACAAGGAAGAGGAGCTGTATTTGGCACTGAAAGGTATGGGCCTAACAAATGCATCAGAATCAGATGGATATCCTACCTTAATTTTCAAAGATTTTGGTATATTTTGGGACAAGACATCAATGCTTACTACTTGGGAATCCTTAATTGAGGTATGTCGTTGGAACCTATTAATGTTACAAAAAATTTTTTGGGTTCCAAAGATATCTCACCCGAAAAATTTGAGAAGTTTCCGTCTTATAAGCCTATGCATTGTTATGTATAAAATAATTTCTAAGGCTATTGCAAATAGACTAAAAAAGTGTTAGATCTTTGTATTGATGAGGCACAAAGTGCGTTTATTCCCGGTTGGTTGATAATTGACAATGTTTTACTTGCCTATGAGATTCTTCACACTTTTAAAGATAAGAGGATGAGTCTTAAGGGCTATTTAGCTCTCAAGCTAGATATGAGTAAAACATATGACAATGTGGAGTGGGGTTTTTTTAGGAGCATAATGTTAAAAATGGGTTTTGATGGTAGATTAATTGATCTTATCATTCGGTATATTTCCATAACATCATACAAGGTCATTTTGAATGATGAAGAAGGAGAAGTTTTTTGTCCTTCTAAGGGGCTGCGCCAAGGGGACCCTTTGGGTCATTATCTTTTTCTATTTTGTAGTGAATGTTTGTCAGCTTTTATGAGATTAGCTCAGGAAGAAGGTCTATTAAAAGAGGCCAAAGTTTGCCATAGAAGTCCTCAAATTACACACATGATTTTTGCAAATGACTGTATTTTGTTTGGTGAGGCAAGTGTTAATGGGGTAAATATGCTTAAAAATATTCTAAAGGAGTATGAAAGATGTACAGGTTAATGTGTTAATTTTGAGAAGTCAACAAGTCTTTATAGCTCAAATGTATGTAATCATGAAAAGCAACTAGTGGAAAACATTTTAGGAGTCTGAAATTTAGCTAATCTTGAAAAATATTTGGGGCTTCCAAATATGGTGAGAAGGGTAAAATAAGGGGCTTTTCAAAATCTTAAAGATCACATTAAGTAAAAAATTGATAGTTGGGTTATAATATTTCTTTGGCATGGAGGGAAAGAAGTCTTTATAAAATTTGTTTTGCAATGAATTCTGACGTATTCTATGTCTTGTTTTTTTCTCCCAAAATCTCTTTGTGTGGGAATAAAAAACCTTATGGGAAAGTTTTAGTGGCAGAAAAGTTACGAAAAATGTGGGTTACATTAGTGTAATTGGGAAACAATGTGCAAATTGAAAGAGAATAGGGGTCTCGACTTTCAAAGTTTAACCAAGTTCAATTTAACATTATTTGCAAAGCAAGAATGACGTTTAATTTTTTTCGAATTCCTTGTTAGTAAGAATGTTAAAATCCAAATATTCCCTGTTAACATATTTTACTAATGTAGGTTTAGGTAATTTACATTCCTATACCTGACAAAGTGTGTGGGCTGCGAAAGGGCTTCTTCAAGCGGGACTATGTTGAAAAGTGGGTATAGGGACCTCTATTTCAATTTTGGATGATCCTTGGGTATTGGGAGTAGAGAACTACATAATTTAGGATGGGATTAGTAATCAAGACGTGTGACTATTTGAAGATTTGATAGAACCTACTACTAGAAGATGGAAAATTGATATTATCCTCAATACCTTTAGTGAAAGGGATGCTGAAAGGATTCTTGAAATTCTTTTCCCATGATGCCCAAGCAATGATTACATAGTATGGAGAGATGAAGAATTTGGAGAATATTCTCTTCGTAGTGGTTACAAGCTCCTAATACAAGGCCTTACAAACCCTACTGCTAGGTGGGAACAAGATAAAGAAGGTAATCTTTACAAAAAATTGTGGTTGTTAAATGTGCCACCAAAAATCAAGATTACAATGCGGCGTATAACTTGCAACTTTATTCCTACTTTCAATAACCTACATTACAAGATACTGATGAGCACGACATGTTACCCTCGATGCAATGAAGAAACAAAAACAGTCTTACATGAAATGTGCGACTATAGATTTACGAAAGATGTTTGGGAAAATTTGAGCTTCAAATGGCCTTAAAATTTGGAAAATATGAGCCATAGAGACTGGATTGCCTACATTTTTTAGCATTATTCACAAATTTAATGTCGATTATTTGTATGTGCTTTATGGGCAATTTGGATGCATAGAAATAAATAGGTGCATGAAAAGGGCAGTCAAAATGGGCTATCTACTGTGAATTTTACTTGAGAAATGTGGAGCTATGGAACAGTGGAAAAGGCTGAGAAACGAATGTGTAAAAGTCAATTTTGATGCTTCTTATAGGAAAATGAAGAGAGTTCATGTTCTGGTATTTTGCTAAGAGATTCAAGAGGAAGGGTAATAGCTTCAAGGATTACCTTTCAAGAGAATATTTCGTTTTCGTTTGCGGCTGAAGTAGTGGCTTATGCTATGGCCTTGAAGATGTGCTTAGATCTGAATATCAAAAGTTTGGAAGTTGAAAGGGACTTTCTTACTGTGATAAAAAAGCAAGCAAAAATGAGATTGATAAATTTGAAATCTTGGCATATATTAATGATGTGAAAACTTTAAGCAAGAAATTCCTATTTTTTACTTTCATGCATGTGCAGAGTTCAGCCAATAGAGCAGCTCATCAGTTAGCGAATGAAGGAATTAAGTAGAGAACAAATATTTTCTTGATGAACGATGAGCCGGAGTTTGCAAAGGTTATGGTAGAAGTTGATCATCGAAGGATAGAGGCCCTGGATTAAAAAATCATAGTTATAGATGAAAGGGGAAATAGAGTTTTGATGATCTATTTCATGCTCGTTTAGGAAATGAAAGGTTTTCCCCTGAAATTTGTTTCTCAAGATACATTTGGCTTTTAGAATTTTTTAGAATTCCTTTTTTCTATGCTTGTTGATGGAGTCTAGGATATTGGGTTGGATTTAATTTCTGTTTATGATTGTTGTTTTCGAAGTGTTTTGGGTAGCCTAAGGGTCTTGTCTTGGGTATTATTTTATTAATCTAATAGATATTTTGAAAAAAAAAAAAGAGAAGATATGATGCAATTTAAAAGTAAAAATATTGAAATAAAAAGATTTCTTTAATTATTATTCCCTACTATTTAGGGATATAGTCAAAGAATACACAAATTTCCATTAATAAAGTGTTTCTCGCAATTTTATTTTGCAATGTCTACTTCTATTGTACGTAAAAACATTATAGAGACGATAAATGGTTAGTTCTCTTACTTTTATGCTTATAATTATAAATTTGTCAATTTTGTCATGGAATTGTTAGGGATGTGCCAGTGTTAAGTTCCATGGTATGTTTCGAGAGTATAATATGGTGTTCAAGCTTGATATTGTGAGTTTGCTTGAAACAAGAGTTAGTGGTGTTAAAGTAGATAAAATCATTGCTAAATTAGGTTTCCAATATTCTCATCGAGTGGAGGCTAATAGTTTTTCTAGAGGTATTTAGATCGATTGAAAAGAATCAATTTAAGTGGAAGTGGTTTGTAACCATCCCCAATTTATTCTTATTGAGGTAATTGACATTTCGTATGCACGTCCAATTTATGTTGCTTTCGTTTATGGTAGTCAAAATAGACAGAAACAGAAGAAACTTTGGGAAGAGTTAAAATTGGTTATCCCATCTAGAAGAGCTCATTGGCTTGCCATTGGAGACTTTAATGTTTTACTTTCTTCCAATGACAAAAAAGAGGGTCGAATAAGTGAAAGAGCAACTAAAACTTAAAGAACTACACCATAAGACTGAACTGGATCATCTACGCCAATCCAGTGATGAAGCCTTTAGGACGTACCAAGAAGACTCCACAATGAATTTATCTAAGGCATTGCCAGAATTAAAGTCTAACTTGGTTCTTTACGCCTAAGTGACCGCTAGTCCAATGGACTTAAGTCAAGTAGACTTCGATATTCTAAAAGATAATCTCTATCGATTCATTAAATTTCAATGTTTATAATCCTAATGGCAAAGAGTGGGAAGAATTTCAGTCAATGTGGAAGCATACAGATGGTCTCTTCAGACCTAACTCGCCTGAAGTAGAGGATGTAGAAAATTTTGAAGAGTTTGTTGACTTAGAACAAGCTCTAGAGGGTGTAAAACAAATAGAAAGAGTTTATACTACAGAAGAGGTTCCTGTAAAACCAACTGTTCACAAAATTAGAATATCTTGGTTGTATATTTCATTTTGCTATTCTCGGAAGTGTGTAATATCTTTCATACTTCTTAATGAATCAACTTTTATCTTTTTCTACCGTCGTACTTATTATTATTTTACAATAACAACTATCTTTTACATAAACATAATTTTTCACATACTTGAGTGGCTAAGCCAGGTTCGACATATTATGCATACAGGGAGCCTTCCACATGAGCTGTCCAAGAATCAGCTGAATCAAGCTTTGATACAATTTGTAACACACTAAACTTGATTTGATTAACCAGATTCGAATCTCGAGTGTTATCACACTAAAACAAACATAAATTTACGACTGATTATTACAACTCTAAATAATTTATAAATTCAAATGAATACATAAACATTAAAGATAAGTATAGAAATTTAAGCGCAAAATTCATTACCTAATATCATAACTTATTACAATTATCCTAAATAAATACTCCTATGCAATACTATTTATCCTTAAAGGCCACCAAGCATGTTCTGTATGCATAATACCGATACTATAATTGCCCGATTTTTAGTGGTGTAAAAAATAGTGGTTTCGGAACCACAATTTTGATGTGTCAGTCTGTAAATATTAATTGTTTAATATTTACGTGTTCCTTAGGGTCGTACTAAATTATGATTAAGAAATTTTAATGTTCAGTCAGTCAATTAATGAGAAATGACTAAATCATAAAAGATACGAAAGTTAGTTTCTATCTATTAAAGGAGTTAAATAGATAAAGAATAATGAAGGGGTGGACCATTATAGTAAATAAACCATATTAGTTATAATGGGTGGTGTTGGTTTGGTTATTTTGAAATTCTTATTAATTTTAAAGGTTATTTTAGTAATTAAATTAATAAACTAAAATAGTCAAAAGATGAAAAATTATCATATTTTTTATGGTTTTCTTTCTTGGCTGAATGCCATTGTTGGGGAGAGCTTCAAGCTTTGCTTTGTGTTTGAGTCTTTACATGTAAGTTAATTCTTACCCCATTTTTTATGATGTTTATATTTTTGTGATTGTTGTATTGATATCTAGCTAGTTTAGGGACTAATTTGTGAAGTTGTCAAAGTTTAGAAAATTACCATTGATGTTCTTGAAGTATTCTTAATGCTAGTTCTTGAGCATGAAGCTTGATGGTAATTTTGATCTAGTTTGTAAAGTGATTTTTATCAATTTTCATGTTTAGTGATTAAATTGAAAATAAATTAAAATGGACATGGTTTTTCTTGATAAATTTGAAATTTTAAGGATGTTTTAGAATGGTTAAAAATTAGGTTCAATGGGTTTAAAGTTTAATTATGGGAAATAGGCTTGTTTTGGTTTTAAGGACCAAATTGAAAAAAAATGTAAATTTTTGGGGGCAAATGTGCAAAATTTTAAATAAAAAGTTATATGTATAGAATTGAATCGTATATGAAATTTAGGTTAATAATTGAAATAAATTGTAGTATAGATCAAGAACAAGTTGATTACCGAGGAAAATAGAAGGTTGCAGAATAGCCCTTAGACTTTTGCCATTACTGCAGTTTATCCCTCGTAAGTTCATTTGGTTTAGTTTAATTTATTTTGAAATGTAATTGAATGAGAATTTTGTTACTGAAAGCTTAATTGAATGTTCGATATTAAATTAGAGTAAATTGAAGATGTAAATTGTTGAAATGTTATTTAGCTATGATATCTCTTAAGCCAGATGAACATAGGATAGAGTAGGATTGATATACCAATAGTTTATATTGTGTGTGGTACAAGATTGTTGAGTGATGAGGAGATAATACCTATTTTATGTTTATTCATTGAATATACTGAGGTTCAGTATTTGTTGCGAAATATTAGGTTATACTATAGTGTTTCTGGCGTGTTACCGGGGGTAGAAGTAAAGCCTTTAGGCTTGGCACTCAATGCCCATGCATGTTTTCTAAAGGATTTTAGCCTACGGGCTAGGCACTTGGTGAGAAGGTGTGTTATCGGTTGGATTAGCTCATTTGAGCGTTTGGCTTATTTCGGGTGGATAACTGTGTACTTATATCTGTATATCATTCATCGAGTAATATTTCTAGTGTTAAATGATTTTTTATTGAATTTTTGGAGAGTTATTCATGAATTTTGTTATCATTTTGGCTTGATTTGGAATGTTTTCACGTAGTTATATTAAAATGTAACTTGTACTCGTTGATGTATAACTCACATGTGATGGATTTTGGTTTTACAGGAAACACTTACTATTAATCTTGTTATTTAAGTTTTTATGTTATTTGAGTAAGCTTTATTGTTTTATTCATCAAACTTACTAAGCTATTTAAAAGCTTACTTGTGTTATCTATCTTGTTTCCTTGTAGATAACATTTTATGGAAAAATGGGTGATTGGATCAATTCGAAGAAATCACACTATTCGGATATCTTTTGGTAGTTTTTGGACGTTTACTTTTGGCTTATACAGCATGTAATAGGCGAAATTGTAATAGTTTTGATTGTGTTATATTTGTGGTAATGGTTACATTGACGAAATAATTTTATGTTTTGTAATAGCTATATGTGATCATGTTCTAGACATTGTGTGGTTATGGTATTGTTATGCTATTTGGTCACTTGGTATAATTCTTATATAGGTGGTTAAGTTATGGTACATTTGAATGTGAGTGGATGAGTAGAGAAATGGTAAGTTTTGACTTGAATGTAAGGTAGTTTATGAGTTTAAGTGCAACCAAGTATTATGTAACGCCCTAAATTTCTTAACATTGTTTCTGTGAATTTTGATATAATTAAGTATTTGTTCAATGGCTAAGTGTTCTGATTGTGTGTTTGAGATCTTAGGTTCAAGTCTTACTCTCTGGAAAACTCTATTATTTTTTATCCTAGCCTTATCCCTGTTGGGTGGGCTTGTATTATATTGTTTGTAAACTCATATTAGAACGAGCCTACTGGTTCGAGTGGTTAGGAGTTAGTTTACTGGAGGTCTTGTGTTAGTTTACTGGAGGTCTTGTGTTTGAATCCCTGCGTGGGCGATAATTTTTGCTTCGGTTGTGTTGTTAGAGGTTCGGTGGAAGTGGAATTCTGAGGTAGTTGTGAGTTAGTGGGTCGGTTAGTTAGTGGGATAATAGGGAAATTGAGATATCATGGTGTTCAAATTTTATTTTTGTTTTTATTTTTTCTCTCTTTCTATGTTTCACGTTTCTTTTTTTCACTTTTAATGTTTTTCTTCCTCTTCTTTCTTTCCTCTTCCTTTATTGATTCTGTCAAATTCGGTGTTTGTATCATTGTACCTTGAATTCGCAATTCTTTCGTCTGGTCCAAAAAGTGGTGTGTGTGGTTTCTATTTCCTATTTTCATTTTTGTTTCCTGTGAATCTGTGGTGGAGTTTTATTTTGGAAAAGGTGTAGAGTTGTGTAGAAGGGAATTTGATTTTTGTGAATCTATTGTGTAGGAGAAAACGGTGAAGCGGTGGTTTTCATTCCAATGGTTTAATTTATACGTGTGATCATTTTAGTGGCGGTAAGTTTATGTGCATTGTTCAGTTTAGTATTGATGAATTCGTAGATTGATTGCTAATCACTCGTTGGAATACTACTTTTTAGGTTCTGGTGGGCTCGGGATTGCGCTAGCATCGAAACTGAACCAAGTGTGTAACAAAAACACAAGAAATCGAGGATGGTTCGAGTACAAGAATTGTGTGAACTTCGAGGATGGTTTAAGGGACAATTTGAGAGTTCTGATAGCTCCGTAGAGGGAGCGAGAGTTTGTTGTTTTATTAGATAATGCCAAGATCGATGAAGAGGTTAAGCTTGTAAAGCGCGAGAATAGAGACCGAGAGAGAGGCAAGAATAAGAGGGATTCGTTGTCCTCTAGTCCTACTCAAAGGATTAAGAAATGGGCTAGACCTGATGGACCTTTTAGAGTGGGAGTTCCAGTTGCTCCTATGGGGTTCAACCATGCAGTGATTATGGTAGGAGTCTTCCGGGCGAGTGTTGGAGGATATTAGGGGCTTGTTCGCGATGTGGGTCATTGGAGCATCGGATAAAAGAGTGTCCACATCGTTCTGATCAGATGCAAGCTACGGGTTCGGGTTTTATTAAGCTTCAAAAGGTAGTACATCAACCACCTAGGAGCTGTGGTCCGGTTAGGGGTGGTAATGGTTTGGCGGAAGATAGAGAGCACCGGGTAGAGGTGCTAATTAGACTGAGGTGAGACAACCTGCATTAGTTTATGCTGATTGACACCAAGAGGACAGAGATGCCCCTGATGTGATCACGGGTACATTTTTCATTTTTTATGCTCCATATACTGCTCTAATAGACATAGGATCTAGACATTCCTACGTAGCTAGTTCGATTTCTAAAAAATTAGGGATTACTGTTGAGTGTACTTCTGGTGAGATCTCTATACTGAGTTCGTTGGGATAATCTATTCGGGTAAATAGACTATATAGGAATGTACTGCTGGAAGTAGAAGGAGTTGTGTTTCCGGCAAATCTGATGGAGCTACCGTTTGGGGAGTTCGACTTGATTTTGAGTATGGATTGGTTAGTAGAGTACTGAGTTAGTTTGGACTGTGCAACTAAGAGGGGTGTTCTGAGGACCGAGGATGATAAGGAAGTGGTTGTGATCGGTGAGCGTCGAGATTACTTATCTAATGTGATTTTCGCTCTAGTGGCTAAAAAACTAGTTTGGAAAGGGTGTTTGACATATTTGGCCTAGGTCAGTGTTTTAGTTTTTGGGGTCTCTCCTATTGGAGATATCAGAACAGTGAGAAATTTTGGATTTATTTCCTAATGAGTTATCGAGTTTACCTTTGAATCGGGAAGTCTAGTTTAGCATTGAGATTCTACCGGTATAGCTTTAGTGTCCATCGCTCCTTACCCTATGGCACCGAAAGAACTTACGGGGAGCTTAAGTCTCAACTTCAAGAGCATCTGGATCGTAGCTTCATCCGTCCTACTATGTCTCTATGGGGGCACCGGTTCTATTTGTAAAAAAAAAAGGGATGGTACCATGAGGATGTGCATCGACTACCGGCAGTTGAATAAGTTGACTGTGAATAATAAGTACCCACTTCTGAGGATTGACGACTTATTGGATCAGTTTCATAGGGCTGTGGTATTCTCGAAAACAGATCTTCGTTCTAGGTATCATCAGTTTAGGGTTAAGGTAGCTAATATTCATAAGACGACTTTTAGGACTCGTTACGGGCATTACGAGTTTCTAGTTATGCCTTTTAGTTTGGCGAATGCTCCAGCTGCATTCATAAATCTGATGAACCAAGTTTTTCAGCCGTATCTGGACCAGTTCGTAGTAGTCTTCATTGTAACATCCCAAAATAGGACCTAGTCGGAACAGTGGTTTTGAAACCACAGATCCGAGGCTAAGAAAATGTATTTATTAATATTTTTGGTGTT
Source organism: Gossypium longicalyx (assembly GCA_025698465.1). NCBI lineage: Eukaryota > Viridiplantae > Streptophyta > Magnoliopsida > Malvales > Malvaceae > Gossypium > Gossypium longicalyx. The sequence goes on along the minus strand of CM047005.1, from coordinate 25,403,693 downwards.
ATGGCATGATTATGTAGATGCATGAAAATTTTGATGAATTGATTTCATCGATTGTGAGCCCAATTGTAAAAAAGGACTAAATCGCATAACGTGCAAAAGTCCAAACTAGATGGGAAAAGAGTGTTAAATTGTCATGGACTAATTTTAGAGGCTTTTAAAGGGCAATTAACCCCTTAAAAACAAGGGTGGCCGGCCATAGTAGTATAGGAGACAAGAATTTTGGTTTAGGTGAATTAGGTAGACTTATTTGATTTGAAATATTATAATAAAGAAAAGATGGTATCATACTTCATCTTCTCTATTGTTCCACCGATATTTTCAGCAAAGAGAAGGGTTTTTGAAGCCTTAAATTTCAGTAAATCATTACTCATACAAGTAAGTGATTTTCTTGATAATTTTTGTACTTTTAGAATCTCCTTTGCATGGGCTTGTTAATGAGGGGACTATTTTGCAAAATGATAAAGTTCTAGGTAATTGCCATGAAAAGTTTTATGAGGTTTGCTAAGTTTTCATGAAAGAAATGAGTCTTAGTTGTTAGATAAACAACTTTTATGAAGAGGGTTACCATGAAAACATCTAATTGAACCATTACACAAAGTTTGCAATAATTGGTAACAAATTTATGAAATAGATGGATTTATAAGATGCCATAAGTATAAAAAATTTTAGGCTAGGCTTGAAGATTAGAAAATGCGATAAAAATTGAATTACGAGCCGAGGGTAAAATCATAATTTTAGCAAAGTTTGAGGGCAAATTGGTCATTTTGCCCTAGGATGAGGTATGGACTAAAAAGAAATAAAATGTGTACTGATAGAGTTATTTTGCTAATATATAGACCCCAAGAGGCCAAATCTGAAAGTTGACAGAGGGAAACATAAGGTTTCGGAGTGATCAAAGCCTAAATTTGAAATGGGTTTGGAAGGAAATGGCAAAAAGGTGATTAGTTATCTTAGATCCAGAAATGAGCGACGAAAAGATAGAAAGCTACTGCGAATTCCATCATGAGGAGGGGCACGAAATTCAAAAATGTAAAGAGTTCAGAGCTTTGATTCAAGGCCTGATGGACAACAAGGAGATGAAATTTTATGAAGAGGCTAAAGATGAGGGGTGTGTATGCATGTCAGAATCAACGTCGAAAGGCCCAAAGGTCAATTATCCTATGGTCATCATTTCACGTCCGAAAAATGAAGCAAGAGTTCAAATGGCACCAAAGGTTATAATTCAGAAACCAGCCGCCTTCTCTTACGAGGACAACAAAATGGTACCTTCGAATTATGATTGTAATGTGACAATCCCAGGGAAGGAGAGTTCAGCTAAGGAGGATCAAGATATATGTTCTCACATGCATAGTGGAAGACGTTATGATTTGGTGAATACCCGAACAGAACCTGTAAAAGGAAAAGTTCCGACAGTGGAACAAAAGAAAGGAAAAGCTATTGAGACTAAGTTGCCTGTTAATGAACCAGTGAAAGAGGAGGAAGCTAAGGAATTCCTAAAATTTCTGAAACATAGTGAATATAGCATGGTGGAACAGTTACATAAATAACCAGCCCGCATATCTATACTAACTTTACTCCTAAGTTTAGGGGTCCACCGAAATGCATTGATGAAAGTGCTAAATGAGACGTACGTGACTAATGATATCTCTGTCAATAAGTTGGATCGGCTGGTTAATAACATAAGTGCTAATAATTTCATCTTCTTCAACGAGGACGAAATACCACCAGGAGGTATGGGGTCCACTAAAGCTCTGCACGTCATTACCAGATGCAAAGGATACACACTGCCGGGAGTCTTGATAGACAATGGGTCGGCATTGAATATATTACCCTTGTCCACGTTAAATAGATTACCTGTGGATAGCTCGCACATGAAGTGGTGTCAGAACATAGTACGGGCTTTCGACGACACGGAAAGAAGAGTCATGGGTAGAATAGAAATACCTTTGTTGATTGGCCCAACTACATATGAGGTGGACTTTTTAGTGATGGATATCAAACCCTCATACAACTGCCTGTTAGGAAGACCTTGGATACATTCGGCGGGAGCAGTGCCTTCATCGTTGCATCAGAAGTTGAAGTTAGTGTCAGAGGGGCGGTTGATAACGATAAATGCTGAAGAGGATATCATTGCAACTGTAAGCAGTGATGCACCCTATTTGGAGACGGATGATGAAGCAATTTCGGTCTTTAGAATTTGTTAATGCAACATTCATTACTGAAGGGAGCAAGATTCTGACGCTGAAATTATCCAAAACTACAAGAATGAGTCTACAGCTGATGGTTGGGAGAGGACTTTTACCAGGAAAGGGACTTGGGAGGAGTCTTCAGGGAAGAGTTGAGGTGCCTATGCTGAAAGAAAAACGCGACCGTTTTGGTTTGAGGTTCAGGCCAGATGCAAGACAAAGGAGGAAAGAATTAGAGAGAAGGCAAGAAAGAAGGAGAGCACGGTTGAAGGAGGAGGAAATCAAATGGGAGCTAATGATATTCCCCCATATATTGAAAACTTTTGTGTCCGGAGGAATCATTCATCCTGAGCGGGGCATAAAAGAAAAGTTGGAAAGCTTAGACATCAATGCCACATACGAAGAAGGGGCTAGAGGAGAAAATTTGTCGGACATTTGCCCCTACATACCTGGAAGTGTTTTGGATAACTGGACTACGGAGGAGATTCCTGTAGTTTTTAGAGCCGACTCAGAGTAATGTCCAAAATACACTTATTGCTCTAGGCCTAGGAGTAATAAGAATCTTTTGTGAAATAGGCTTATGTTCAAAAACGTTATTTCAATAAAATGCACAGTTATTATCATTTTGAGCAGATATTCTTTAATTCTTTCCATTTCATTCATAATCATATTATACAAACGATTACTTTCAGATTCTTTTGTCCTTCGGACATTCGTTTAAATATTATTTCGTTCTTCATTCATAATCATATCATACAGATATGTATTCTTAAATTCTTTTGGTTCTTTGTATCTTCCTTCATCCTCATAACAGGTCCCCAGATATCAATGATATGAGTGACACTACCAGGGGCTCAGAGTCTCCTTTTGAGCGAGATATGTGTATGGAGGATTCTCAGGAGGATTCTCAGGATTTCGAAGATGACCAAGGCTATAACCTATCTCCTGATTTGTTAAGGATGGTAGAACAAGACGAGAAACAAATCCTACTTCACAAAGAATTAGTAGAAATTGTGAGCTTAGGAGAGGGACAAGAGGTGAAGATCGAAACCTGTATCACCATGGAGATGAATCGAGACCTTATCGAATTACTTCAAGAATTCAAAGATGTCTTCGTATGGTCATACCAAGATATGCCTAGGTTAAACACTGATATCATGGTGCACCGACTCCTCATAAAGGAAGAATGTAAGCCAGTTCAGCAAAAACTCCAAAGAATGAGGCCCAACGTCTTGCTGAAAATAAAAGAAGAGGTTAAAAAACAGTTTGACGCTGGATTTTTGAAGGTGGTAAAATACTTAGAATGGGTAGCCAATATCGTCCCCGTCCCTAAGAAGGATGGAAAAGTACAAATGTGTGTAGACTATAGAGATTTGAACAAAGCCAGCCTGAAAGATAATTTCCCACTGCCTCATATTGACACCCTAGTGGACAATACAACAGGACACTCACTGTTTTCCTTCATGGACGGTTTCTCCGGATATAACTAGATCAAGATGCATCCTGAAGACATGGAGAAGACCATATTTGTAACCATGTGGGGCACGTTCTGCTACAAGGTGATGCCATTTGGATTGAAAAATGCGGGGGCAACATATCAAAGGGCCATGGTAACCCTATTTTACGACATGATGCATACGAAAATCGAAGTTTATGTCGATGATATGATTGCAAAGTCCCGAACAGAGAAAGAACATGAACAAGTCCTGAGGAAGTTGTTCTTAAGGCTGAGGAAGTTTTAGCTAAAACTAAATCCAGCCAAATGTACCTTCGGAGCCAAGTCTGGAAGGCTTCTCGGATTCGTGGTTAGTGAGAAAGGGATTAAGATCGATCCAGACAAAGTCAAAGCCATACAAGATCTATCTCCGCCGCGTACCCAGAAAGAGGTTCAAGGCTTTCTAGGAAGATTAAATTACATCGCTCGGTTCATTTCACAACTAACCGAGAAATGTGACCTTGTTTTTCGCCTCCTCAAGAAACCCAACCCAAGAGTATGGGATGAAGAATGCCAAAGGGTTTTCGACAAGGTCAAACAGTACTTATCCAACGCTCTGGTGCTGATGCCACCAAACCCCGATAAGCCATTAATATTGTATTTAGCAGTATTTGAGAATTCCATGGGATGTGTACTTGGTCAGCATGATGAGACGAGAAGGAAAGAAAAAGCTATTTACTATCTGAGTAAAAAGTTCACTGAATGTGAGACAAGATATCCTCCGATAGAAAAATTGTGTTGTAACACCCCTTACCCGTATCCATTGCCGGAATAGGGTATGAGGTATTACCGGAATTTACTAAACATTTTCAGACAATTCTGAGTCATTTATTATTCATATTTTGAAAATAATCATAACGCCTCTCTATTGGGCCCTCGAAACCCAAAACACACATTAGAAACCAACCAGAATTAAATTGGGATCATAGAAAAAAAATTCACAAAATCTTAAATTATATTTTCATCCAAGTAATTACCATTTCAATGCTCCTTATAATTAAACATGTTACCATTCAATCAATAGCTTGGCACTTGTCTAAGCGTCAAACAACAACATTGTTAGTATACTTGCACATATTTCATATAAATTCAACATTGATATACCTATTTTCTCGACATATCACACTTGAGTTTAATAATAGTCTCAACTTACATAATTTCCTTGTATCAACATATCAAAGATAATCATATATGTACATGTCATGAAACATATCATGCTCTTACCTTTTCTTCATAAGCATATATCATTCTTTTCGTTATATCAATATTTCATGCTCCATCATTTCCATATATTTTATGTATATTTATTCCGGTAATAATTTATATCAAACTTAACATAAATTATATTCCATGTACTTATACTTATTACGTTTATCTATTTTCATAATTATTTCATACAACTATCTTGTACATATATTTCCATATAACCAGTTCTTGTAAGCATTTCACATAACCATTTCATATAACCATTCATCATCTGATACATATTACCTGAAAATCAATTGTTTAATAGATGTCATAGCGTCTCCCATCCACGGTCTTATTTATCTTTGACATGATGCCATAGTGGTCTTACTCATTTTCTGTCATGTTGCCATAGTATCTTTCAACCATGGTCTTATTCATTTCATATCACGTTGCCATGGTATCTTTCAACCATGGTCTTATTCATTTCATATCATGTTGCCATAGTATCTTTCGACCATGGTCATACACATTTCATATCAGGTTGCCATGGTATCTTTCAACCATGATCTTACACATTTCATATCAGGTTGCCATGGTATCTTTCAACCATGGTCTTACACATTTATGGTCTTACACATTTCATATCAGGTTGCCATGGTATCTTTCAACCATGGTCTTACACATTTATGATCTTACACATTTCATATCAGGTTGCCATGGTATCTTTCAACCATGGTCTTACACATTTCATATCAGAGAGCACACTCCCGCGAACCTCATCCTTACAGTGGGATTACCAGTCCAGGCTAAATCCCCTGTAATATAAACTCATAGAGTATAGTCGGGATTACCAGTCCAGGCTAAATCCCCTGCAACAACAATTACTCTAATGAGCTTGGATCTGAATTACTAGTCCAGGCTATATTTAGACCCTAATTTGGATTACCTGTCTGGGCTAAATTCGTTTTATACATATTTTTCGGGAGGGCTATATCAGGATAGGATCACCCGTCCGGGCTAGATCCTTTTTACCGTCAATTCCTTTTCAGAGATCCATCGAAATTTCCTTTCATTCAACTGAGATTTCTTCCCATTTTATCAAATATATCAATGTTTTATCATGAACATTCAAATTATATTCACATCAGTAACATACATTTCAAGCATTTAAGAATATAATTTAAGTTACACGAATTTACTTGGTGAGATTGCAGAAATATCAAGATTCAGGGGCATTTTGGTAATTTATCATTTTCCCAATTTTCACCCGATCTTAAATTAACAATTTCATTCAATTTATTAATTTATATAATAAAACAATTCATTCCCTTCAATTTGGTCATTTTGACATTTTTACAAAATTACCCCCTGAAGTTTTACTTTTATTCAATTTAGTCCTTAAGCCTAAAACATGCAAATTAGCCATGCTAGATGAATATTCATACATATTTTTCTCCTCCTCCTCTCCATTCCACATCCTTAATGTATATAACACACTTGTAAGTAACATTATCTATAATCTTTATTATTTACTTTTATGAATATTCAAGCTGTCCATCTATGTCATAGTCACTAACTTGTTTATATCTGGAGCTATATAACTTCAAATTAATATATGATAATTTTTCTTGAAACTAGACTCATATATCTTCTTACCATAAGAGTTTCATAATTTTTGGTTTAGCCAATAAGTACAGTTTATTCTTTAAATTTACCCCTGTTCTGCTATCTAATAGTTCTGACCTTTCTTCACTAAAATTTAATTATCTCATTGTACAAAATTTGAATGATTATGTTTATTTATATTGAAAATATACTCATTCAGGATTCTAAAAATATAAATTTAAACCCGTAATTATTTTTATCCAATTTTTGATAATTTTTCAAAGTCAGAATAGGGGAACCCGAAATTATTCTGAACTTGTGTCACAAAATTTATTATATCTCATGATTTACAATTTCATTTCTTACATAATTTCTTCTATAAGAAACTAGACTCAATAAGATTTAATTTAATATTTTATTCATCCTATAATTCAATGTCTACAATTTTTTTTGATTTTTCAAAGTTAGACTACTGCTGCTGTCCAGAATTGTTTTAGTGCAAGATATTAATTACCATATTTATAACACCCTTATTTTCTTTTTCTACACTATTTCTCATCACTTTCTCTTATTTTATCTTCACTAACATGACAATAACATAAGACCATATATAAGAAAACTCTAAATCAACATCAATTCCATGCTTTTTCAACAATATTAAACTTAAAAATATATTGAAATCTTGATGTTCTTACCTTTTCTTATTGACTTCAATCTTTAACCTAATTTTTCTCTCTCCTCCAGCTTCTATTTCTTGAATCCAACTTGATATTCTTGCTCCCCATCATCTCCTTGCTATCTTTCTCTCTTGATGGCTATGGAAATTCTTTCAATTTGTAGGTGAAAATAATGAATTTTTGGTGGAAGGACTAAATTGTAAAGAAAGAAAACTTCTTTTCTTTTTCTTCTCTTACGTTGGTTTGCATGGGAAAGGAAAGATGATGATAATTATTCATCTTTCCTTCCTTTTATACTAAATAAATAATAATATAATAATAAATATCTCATAAAAATATTAATAAAATAATATTTATCTAATTAATTAATTTAAAATATCATCAACATAATCATTACATTCTAGAATTCTCTCTCTGACTAATTGATCATTTTGCCCTTAATGATCTTTTAGAATTCATCCTTGAGTCATCACTTAATTTGGTAAAATTACGATTTAGTCCTTCATAATTTTTCACCTATTCAATTTGGTCCTAATTCATCAATTTTCCTTGGTTTCTAGATCATTCCACCCTTAAAATATTTTCACCATTAGTCCTTCAACTTTTTTATATTTACACTTTAACCCCTTAAATTTTGATTATTTACTATTGTGCAGCAAGACTTTTCTCATCTTTACAATTTAGTCCTTTCTTGAATTAATATATCATAATATACTTCCCAATATTGAGATAACTCAAAATTTCCCTTTTTGTCACTTTATTTCCTTATTTTACTATATCACGGATAATATTTTACTGTAAAAATTTTCGAGGTATTACATGTGTTGTGCCCTGGTTTGGACAACCCGAAGGTTGAGGCAGTATATGTTGTATCACACTACTTGACTCATCTCAAAACTGGACCCGCTAAAGTACATGATGGAGTCAACAGCTTTGAATGGAAGGATGGCCCGATGGCAAATTCTACTCTCCGAATTCGATAGAGTCTATGTGAACCAGAAAGCAGTAAAAGGGAGTGCAATAGCAGATTTTCTGGCCAGTAGAGCTTTGGAAGATTACGAGCCCTTGAACTTCGATTTCCCGATGAAGATCTGATGTGTGTTGCGACCACTGAAGAAGGTGCTCTGGAAGAACTTCCCTAGAAACTAAACTTTGATGGGGCGTCAAATGCTGTGGGTAATGGAATCGGGGCAGTCTTGGTATCTCCAAACAGAGATCATTATCCATTTACTAGTAAATTGGATTTTGATTGTACGAATAACATGGCAAAATACGAAGCATGCATCATGGGTATCCGTGCAGCCATAGAATGCAAGATTAAAGTGCTAGAGGTGTATGGAGATTCTGCACTGGTGATTTATTAACTCAAGGGAGAATGGGAGACCAGAGACCCCAAGTTGACCGATTATCGAAAACTGGTCCTTGAATTGGTTAAAGAGTTCGATGACATTACCTTTTTCTACCTTTCATGGGGCGAAAATTAGATGGCCGATGCTTTTGCCACCTTAGCTTCCATGATCAAGGTGAACAAACAAGAAGATGTCAAACCCATCCAGATGAGCATTTATGAAACTCCGGCTCACTATTACCATATTGAAGAAGATGAAGAAAAAGATGATCACCCTTAGTATCACGATATATTACAATACGTGAGGAATCGTGAGTACCCAGACCAGGCAAGCGAGAATGACAAAAGGACGCTGAGAAGATTGGCCATCGACTATGTCTTATATGGGGAGATCCTATACAAAAGAAGAAAGGATCAAATGCTATTAAGATGTGTAGACGCTGTAGAGGCTAAGAAAATCTTAGAAGAAGTCCGTGAGGGCGTCTGCGAGACACATGCTAATGGCTTTACAATGGTCAGGGAAATTATGAGATTCAAGTATTATTGGTCCACAATGGAAGGAGACTGTGTCAATTACGCCAAGAGATGTCATAAATGCCAAATCTATGGAGACAAAATTCATGTGCTCCCTTCACCGCTGCATGTCATGACTTCCCCATTGCCTTTCTCTATATGGGGTATGGATGTGATTGGACCAATATCACCGAAACCTTCTAATGGGTATCGGTTTATCTTTGTGGTTATCGACTACTTCACCAAATGGGTAGAAGCTGCTTCATATGCCAATGTTACAAAGTCGGCAGTGAGCAAATTCCTGAAAAAAGAGATCATATGTCGATATGAAATGCCAGAGAGGATCACATCTGACAATGCATTAAACTTGAACAATAGTACGATAGCGGAAGTCTACAATCAATTCAAGATCAAACACCAAAACTCGTCACCATATCGCCCGAAAATGAATAGGGCAGTGGAAGCGGCCAATAAAAACATTAAGAAGATTGTGGGGAAGATGACTGAGACCTACAAAGATTGGTATGAGAAGTTACCATTTGCTCTCTTTGCTTATCGAACATCAGTCAGAACTTCTATTGGGGTAACGCCTTTCTCTTTCGTCTACGGAATGGAAGCGATTTTGCCAATCGAAGTCGAGATCCCATCCCTTCGAGTGTTGTTGGAGTTATAGTTAGGTGAAGCAGAGTGGATCCAGTCTCGATACGATCAACTGAACTTGATTGAAGAAAAGAGGCTAAGAGCTATCCGTCATGGTTAGATGTACCAAAAACGAATGATGCGGGCTTATGACAAAAAGGTCTGCCCAAGAGAATTCCATGAGGGAGACCTGGTCCTGAAAAAGATCCTTCCCATACAAAAAGATTTTAGAGGGAAATGAATGCCCAATTGGGAGGGGCCTTATGTAGTAAAGAAAGCTTTCTCCGGAGGAGCATTAATTCTAGCCGAAATAGATGGGAAAAACTTGCCCAATCCTGTGAATTTAGATTCCGTCAGGAAGTACTACACTTAAAAAGGGAATGAGGCCAAAGTGAAAACCCACATAGGGCGCTCTAGACCAAAAAAAATAAAAAAAATAAAAAAATAAAAAATAGAGAGGCCAAGGTGAAAACCCGCAAGGGCACTTTGAGACCAAAAGGAGTTTTTGAGTTGAAAACCCAAAAACGGACAGCTCAAATTTTGGACAGGGGGCATGCGGTAGTCTTTTCCTCTCAAAATTAACAAGAGGGAAGAACGGTACATCTTGGAGCATCAACAAAATACGCGGGATCTCCTGAATACATATTTAGCTCGGAATGACCTTGGAGAAGTTGGAATAGTGAAGCTCGTGCTACGATATCTGGTGTAATGGCTTAAATTCAAGGTTATCGGAACAGTGGTTTCGTAACCACAAATCCGATTTAAAGAGAAATTTATTTCAATATTTTTGCTTGAAAATTGATATGATAGGAAAATCGTATGAAAATATTGATAGAAAAATTTTACCGATTTAGTGGTTAGTTAGAAAAAGAAATTATTGAAGAATTTATCTCGTAAAACCGGGTCGAAAATAATTTTATAAATTTATGAAATGTTAGTAATGTGGTATTAAAATTTCGTTAGGAAATTTTAATGTTTGGGTAGTCAATTAAATGAAAAAGACTAAATTGTAATAGGTGTAAAAGTTGCTAGAATGATTAAATAGCTTAAGAGTCTAATGAGAAAGGATTTAAAAGGCAATTAGACCCAAAATTTATTTGGGCTGGACGGCAAGGGCATGAAATCAGCAGGGAATTTGATAAATTAAGGGTAAAATTGGAATATTACAAAATTAACTAAATAAAGCTAGGACTAAATAGGAAATATCTAGATTTCTCTTCATTTCTCTTCAATTCCAGCAGCTAAAAATGCCATAGGAGGGTTCTCTAAGCTGGTATTTCATAATTTTTGCACCAAGTGAGTTAATCCTTGCCTTTTTCTTGTAATTTTTGTGTTTCTAAGACTTTTACAACTAGGTCCTACTATTAAATTCATTAGTTTTTGATTTCATGGATGAAATTGAAAGTCACCATGATTGAGTGCTGTAAGTTTATGATGAAATAGAATTAAATTAAAGTTTTAATTTGTTTATGAGATGATTTTATTAGGTAATTTCAATGGAAATTGATTTTTAGGACCTAATTGTGAAAATGTTTGGAATTAAAGTCTATTTCTGAAACTCTGATTCCTAAAGGTTGTAAACTAGTTTAAGGTGATATAATAAAGTGTTAATTGAGAAAAATAAGCTCAATTGAGAGACTAATTGAGTAGGGACGAAATTCTCATTTATTAAAAGCTTTAGGGAAAAATGGTAATAAACAGCTTGCACTAAAACAATTTGGACAGCAGAAGTAGACTAACTTTGAAAAATCACTATAAATTGTAGGAATCGAATTAGAAGATGAAAAAAATATGGAATTAAAGATTATTGATTCTAGTTTCTCATAGAAGAAACAGTGTAAGCAATGGATTTTTAAATTTTGAGATATAAATAATTTTGTGAGACAAGGTCAGAATGAATTTAGGTTCCCCTGTTCTGATTTTGAAAAATCATAAAAAATTAAAGAAAAATAATTATGGGCTTAAATTTATATGTATAGAATTCTTAATGAGTATATTTTTAATAGAAATAAACGAGAACATCATTTGAATCCTGTATGAAGAGATAATTAATTTTTAGTAAAGAAGTTTTAGAACTGTTAGACAGCAGAACAAGGGTGACTTTAAAGAATAAACTGTACTTATTGGCTAAACCAAAAATTCTTAAAATTTTATTGTAAGAAGATATATGAGTCTAGTTTCAGGGAAAATTAACAGAACTTAATTTGGAGTTCCGTAGCTCGAGTTATAAATAATTTAGTGACTATGACTTAAGTAGACAACTTTGAATAAACTATAAATAATAGTTGAATTATAGAGAATGTTGCATATGAACATGAAATGTATTAAATTGATAATTAAATTTATTTATTTAGATCCAGAAGATTCAAATACGAAGCTAGAACGAGGAAAGGAAAAAATTCAGGATTAGTAGATTTGTGTACACAAACAAGTATCAAGGTAAGTTCATGTAACTTGAATTATATTCTTAAATGCTTGAAATGCATGTTTTTTTTATATGAATATGATTTGAATGTTCATTATATGAAATTTTATGAAATATTGACATATTTGATAAAAGAGGAAGAAATCCCGGTTGAATGAAAGGAAAATTCGATGGATCTCTGAAAAGGAATTGACGATAAAAAGGATCTAGCCCGGACGGGTGATCCTATCCTGATATAGCCCTCCCGAAGAATATGTGGAAAATGGATTTAGCCCGGACGGGTAATCCGAATCAGGGTCTGAATTTAGCCTGGACTGGTAATTCAGATCCAAGCTCATTAGAGTAATTGTCGTTGCAGGGGATTTAGCATGGACTGGTAATCCCGACAATACTCTATGAGTTTATATTACAGGGGATTTAGCCTGGACTGGTAATCCCACTATAAGGATGAGGTTCGCAGGAGTGTGCTCTTTGAAATGGAAATGTGTGCACATGAATATGAATTGACGGACCCGGAATTGTACACTAAAAGTGTACCTCTGAAAATCCATCGAAATTTCGAGAAATTCAACGGGATAAATATGGAAAAATAACAAGGAAATAGAAATCATGGTATTGATGAGATCATCAATCATGGTATATATTATTGGTACAAGCAAATTATTGTACTAACTTGAATGTTGAATTTGTGCATATTAGGGTAATAATGCATTGAATGGATATATAAATGTTTATTGTATTGTATTGAAAATATTAGGTAAGTATAATTCTTGTTACATGAGCTTACTAAGCACAAAGTGCTTACCCTATTTCATTTTCCTTTGTTTTGTAGTGTTAAGAGCTCGGAGGTCAGATTTGGTCGGAGACACATCACATTATCAACCTCAGGATTTCGGTACATAAAGAAACTTTATTTTGGAAATCAAGGGCATGTATAAGCTAATAAAGTAAATGATTTTGTGAAATGAATGTAGAGTTAGCCATAGGTATGGTTAACAAACCTAGTTTTGGGTATGTGATGACGTTATTTTATAAATATGCATGAATTTATCTTGAAAATATGTTGAATTGGATTGGTTGATGTGGATTGTTTTTGGTTTAAAATTTCAGGGAAGGGTAGATATCTATAAAGGGGTTATATTGAGTTAAAAAAAAATTAATTTGTAAACTCCGATAATACTTTGTACCCTATTCCGGCAATGAATATGGGTAGGGGTATTACATCTGGGGCACTTTTTTCTCATCTTATTTTGTACCTTAGCAGATTTGCTATCCTGCTTAATTTATTCACTTCGAGTTTTACTCTCAATAAAATTCCATCCTGTCCATTATGATAATCTCTTTCGAGCATTTTTCGTTGAAACTACGAGTTTTGGACTTATAATATTCACACAAAAGAAGTTATGCATATTACTCTGGAAGGTCTCTGAATAGTACAAGGACCAGAAACAGGGCCACTAGTCAGGACTAACCAGGTTCAAAAGTTGGAAACATTGGAAAAAGAATAGTCCAAATTGTGACTACTTCTTCAAATTTTCTGTCAAAGATACCGGCTAAGCAAGAAGACACGATGGCATCAATGATAGAACCCTGATGAACTATAAGTGATGACACCTTAAGCATTTAAAATGGAATCACTCTCATAACATTTCTACATTCATAATCATTCATCTAGTTAGGAGCATCTGACTCATTTTGATCATGGCATCCTAATTATTTGGTACAAGCATAGGTACAGGAAACTGATTTTACAAATCATGCCCTTAGAGGACGGTGTAGCGACGTCGGTGAATTCACAGATCTTGTCTCCCTGAAGTTGCAGTGGAACAGATCAAAGAAGCAAGCCTTAACCCCTTAAGTAGTAGGGTAACAGGCTGAAGATTGCAGATCTCGTCTCCAGTGGAGCAGATCGAAGAAAGCAAACATTAACCCCCTAAGTAGTAGGGTAATAGGTTGAAGATAGCAAATCTTGTCTCCCTGAAGCTGTAGTGGAACAGATCAAAGACGGCGAGCCTTAACCCCTAAGTAGTAGGGTAACAGGCTGAAGATTAGCAGATCTTATCTCCCTGAAGTTGTAGTGGAGCAGATCGAAGTCACAACCCTTATCTCTCTGAAGTTGCAGTAGAGCAGGATAGAAATACACGAACCATATCTCCCTGAGGTTGCAGTGGAGCAGTTGCAGTAGAGCAGATTAAAAGCTACAAGGCTAGTCTCTCTAAAGTTACAGCTGAGCAGATTGGAGCAACAATTCCTATATCCCGGAAGTTGCAGAGGATCGGAACAAAGCTACCTCAAAGAAGAAGAACTTTAAAGAAGTCATGATTTGGCGAGACCGGGACAAATTGGTCCTCTTTGAAGTCTTTACTCTATTCTCGTTACACGACAATAAGCAAAGAAGGGCAGCTGTAAGCGGGCTAATTTGCCCGGGTCCACCAAAATACAAAATAAATAAAAATTAAACCAAATTAATAGTCAAAAGTCCAAAACTATTACAATAGCCCAAATAAACCCAGACCCGATACCCATTACAATCCCAAACGTAAATTAAATATAACCAAATCAAAGCAATCCCAATAGGCCCATCTCCTTAATAGCTTTCAGAAAACCCTAGGGCAAAGGGCTCCTTTGCACCGCAACCAGGCAGCAGTCCCAACCTCCATGCGCCTTCAGCACCGTACGACCACGTCCGCGCCTCCGTACGCCTCATGCCAAGGGCCAGCGCATGCCCCGTACTCCGTACCTGCAAACAAACGAGACAAACACAGCAGTAAATACGAACAAAGAACAAATATTGTATTTTGTTATTTTATTGATTTTTTTATCATTTTCTATCTCTTCGGCTATAAAGCCAAGAGATTTCATCGATTGTAAGTTTACAGACGCATATTACACACATAGAGTACAAAAAGAGCAACCAATATTTGAAGGTGATCTCCGTTTCTGATATTTTGGTTACTCGTTTCTTGCGTTTTTTCATCATTTACATTTAAAAAGATAAGAAAAGAGTGATAATACATTGCGTTTAGGCCATCGGTTCTCCTTTGCTTCGCCAAAATTAGAGCTTTAAGGGAAATTTCGAGGCTACAAAGTGGTTGCTCGTAGCCTGAGGATGCTGGTCGCCGTTCGTGGTGGCAGCTTGGCATTTGAGAAGAGGGATTTAGGGGCTGCTGGTGAGGGAGAAGTGAGGCTAGGGTTTGGGTTCGGCCAAATCTGCTGATTTAGGCCTTTTTATAAGACTTCAAACGGCACCGTATTAAGCCTTGCCCAATGGTTCTCCAAACGGTGTCGTATTGTTACACCCGACCCGATCCGTTTTTCCACCCTAGGACCCGCGCGTTCTTGCGGATAGGGGATAATGTAGCAACCAGTCCCTCCCTTTTGTATGAGCATTCAATGGTGCCTTATCTATTTCATCTCCTTTTTAAATTTGGCTCTACAATTTGCGCATATTTGCAATTGGATCTGCGCCTAAACACCGCACTTTGGGATCTGGTATATTGCCAGTTTTAGTCCCTATGCATTCGTGCGTGTTAAGCTTTAGTCCTTCTTCTAATTTCAGTAACTTATTTTATTTATTAATTTCCCTTTTAGTTTAGTCTTATTTTAATTGAGTCCTTTTGATTTGTATAATTCATATTTTATTATTCATTTTTTTTATTTGCTTAATATTTATTTTATATATGAATGTATATATCTTAGAGTTATCAAGATATTTTGTAGTTTTGTATATTGTATGGTTTTAAAGATTTTGTATAATATATCATTCAATTGTTCTTATATACTACTAAATATATGTAGTTCACGATAAAGTTGGATTTTATTCTATATATCTCATTAATTCTATGTTACTTCACATACATAATTTCTTTTGAATCTATTTGTATATAAGTTAAAACCCTATGTATATAAAGTATGTTTTATCATACTTTTTTTTTGTTATTTACAAACCTTTCATATTTAATATGCTTTTTTTTAACTTTCTTTATTATATATATATGATCAACTTTGATGTTCCATTTTAAAATTTTTTTGGATGTTATTTGATTCAAATTTCTTCTTTTACAATATATTTTAATAATCATCTATATATTTAAGGTTTTTTTTATATACATGTAAATTATTTTAAATTCTAGCATATGTTTTGTAAATCTATTGTGTATGTTCCCTAGGATTATATTTTATCATGCATTTTTACTATTATTTCACGTTACATATATTATTCAAATTTTATTGCATGTATTTTATCAAATGCTTTTGACACTTTATATATTATGTGTTTTAAAAATGTTCATTCTATAATACATTTTTTAATGATTGCATGTGTATATTAAGTTTGTTTTTACAAATAGTTTCTAATTTATAAATTCACCAATTCATATATTATATATTACGTGATTATTATTATTTTAAATTTGTTTTACATCACATTGACTTCTAAGTTTCATTTAGTTTTGTACATGTTCTGTTGATTGATTTATATGGTGCCAAACATTGTTGTTGTATATTATTTATTCATTTTATTGTTATATCAATTATTCCCCATCTATGTTTAGAATTTCGACTACATTTGCATTAGATTAGCCATACTTGATTATTAGTTTGTTAATTGGCATTGTATTTTATGAGTGTATATTACCCTACGTTTTTATTTCTCTTTCGAATTTACAAATGTTGCATTATAATTTTTAACCCTTTTAAAAAAAAGATTAATTATTCCATCTTATTTCAAGTAAAATTAATACGTTTTGAGCTAGTTCTATGATTGTTTATTTGAAGATTCATTAAAACAAAGGCAATATTCGATGTTTGGAAAATCGGGGACCTATCGTGCTGGGTTTCGATTTCCCGTTTGTCCAAAATAATCGAATATTCCTTTAGAATTTTACTCGTGCTTTTCCAAATGCTAAAACAAGGCAGTATTCGATGTTTGGAGATTCGGGGAATAGTGCCCTATCGTGCTGGGTTTCGATTTCCCATTTGTCTAAAATAATCAAATATTCCTTCGAAATTTCACTCGTGTTTTCTAAAGCAAGGCAATGTTCAATGTTTGGAAATTCAAGGAATCGTGCCCTACCGTGCTGAGTTTCGATTTTTTTCGTTGGACTAAATAATTGGGCATCCTTTTGTGGATTTCAACATATAAACTTTTGGAAGTCGAAATTTATCATGTTTTCGAGGGTATAAAGGATCGTGTCCTATCGTGCTGGATGCGATGCTATATTTCTTCAAAACAAGAGAATTTTGGCGACCAACTTGGGCTATTCAAATGTTTGTAAAAGGAACCACATTTCAAAAAAAAAACATTTTTAAATCTTAGACATAAGGACGATATTTAATCAATTCGGTACCAATTTTGGGTGTAGTGAGAGTGCTAATCCTTCCTCATGTGTAACTGACTCCCGAACCCGTTTCCTCAAATTTACGTAGGCCAAAATTGGTTTAAATGGAGTAAAATATTTTCTTAAGGTGATCCAATCACAACTAAACAAAAAAGATTGGTGGTGACTCCACGTTTTATTTTTAAAAAGTCGATTCCTCGTTTTTCTTTAAATCTAAAAGATGGTTTCGACAGAGTAAATTGTAAGATAGAAAAAAGAATTGGGGTCAAAGTAAGAAAATCAAGAAAAGGTAATGATTAAATTGTATTTAGGAAAGAGGATGAGGGACTAGAGGTCAAAAATTAAGAAGAGAGGAATGACTCATCCATAGAATTATGAGAGATGATGATGGGTTAAATAGTAATTAGTGAAACTAGATATTTTGAGACATAATGATTATGCACCAAAGTGTAAGTTGTAAGGCCTAAGGACTAGTTAGCAGTTTGTCTATTTTTAATTAAAAATTATGAGATATTTTAGTGGAAATGTGTAAAAAAGGGAGAAAGATGATAAATGCTCATCTTTTTGTTTTGAAACTGTTAGAATTAAATTACTCGAATCCTTTAAAATACAGTGGTAAAATAAAATAAAAGAAGAATCCATATAGAATTACACTTCTTTTTTTTTATTTTAAAATAAGGTTTTTTAAACCTTATTAAATTCTATCTATTTGATATTGATTAAAATAAAGTGTTTCAGTCTTACTAGAATATGGCTTTACAAGCCTATAAATGACATAGTCTATTCCTCATGTAATAATTCGAATTCAACATAGTGAATTTTCTTCTTCTTTACTCGTGGTTTTTTTCCCGAAAGGGTTTCCACGTAAAATCTGTGTGTTCTTTATTTTGTTTTTACTTTATTCTATTTTATTTTATTTTTCACAAATTGGTATCAGAGCTTCCGGGTTGTTCATCTCGATCACGGTAATGGCGTCTTTGAAGTATGAAATTTTACTGTTGGATCGCAACACCAGATTTACGTTGTGGCAGATTAAGATGGAAGCAGTTCTTGCGCAGATGGATTTGGAGGATCCCTGCTAGGGATAGATAAGATGCATTCGACTTTAACAGATGAAGAAAAGAAGCATAAGGATCGAAAGGCGTTAACACAATTACTCTGCATTTGTCCAACGAAATTTTGTAGGATGTAATGAAAGGGAAGACCGCCGCTGTATTATGGAAGAGGCTAGAACAAATATGTATGTCGAAAACTCTAATAAGCAAGTTGCATATGAAAAAGCATCTTTATGCTCATCGTTTGGAGGAAGGTGCGTCTGTACACGAACACTTAACAGTGTTTAAAGAAATTCTCTCAAACTTGGAGGCCATGGAGGTTCAGATGATAAGGAAGATCTAAGGTTGATTCTACTTTGTTCGTTGCCCTCGTCTTATTCAACCTTTAGAGACACGATTTTATATAGTCGCGAGTCTCTCACAGTTGATGAGGTTTATGATTCTTTGACCTTGTATGATAAGATGAAGCATCTTGTGGTTAAACCTGACTCTCAGAGAGAGAGTCTCATTGCTCGTGGAAGACAAGATCAGAATGCTGATAATGATCGTGGAAGGACACAGGAACGAAATCTTCACGGTAAATTTAAGGGTAGATCGAAGTCTTCAAATAGAGGTAAAACTTGTAACTTCTACAAGAAGAAATGGCACATTAAATCTGAGTGCTATAAGCTACAGAACAAGATTAAAAGGGAGGCTGCGAATCAAAAGGGAAAACAATTAGAAAATTTCGGTGAAGCTGATGTTGTAGAAGACTACAGTGATGGTGAACTTCTAGTCGCTTCTGTCAATGATTCTAAAGTAAGCAAAGAATGAATACTTGATTCAGGCTGCACCTTCCACATGAGTCCCAATCGGGATTCGTTTACAACTTACAAAGCAATGTCTGAAGATGTTGTTTTGATGGGAAATTATGCTTCGTGTAAAATTATAGGTGTTGGAACAATTAAAGTTAAGATGTTTGATGTAGTTGTCAGAACACTTAGTGACGTGCGACATGCTCCAAAATTGAAGAGAAATTTAATTTCGTTAAGTACTCTTAATTCAAAAGGGTACAGATACACAGCCAAAAGTGGGGTTTGAAAGATTTCCAAAGGTTCCCTTGTTGTGATGAAAGGGCAAAGAAAGACTGTCAAGTTATATGTTTTGCAGGGTTTTACTATTACTGGTGATGTAGTTGTCGCTTCCTCTTCCTTATCAAATGATGATATTACTAAACTTTGGCATATGCGCCTAGGACATATGAGTGAGAATGACATGGTAGAATTGAGCAAAAGAGGACTTCTTGATGGGCAAAGAATTTGTAAACTAAATTTCTATGAGGACTGTGTTTTTAGGAAGCAAAAGAGAGTTCGATTCACTAGAGGAATCCATTACACGAAGGGAATGTTGGAGTATATTCATTCTGATCTGTGGGGGCCATCCAGAGTGCCTTCGAGAGGTGGAGTTAATTATATGCTAACCTTTATTGATGATTTTTCCAAAAAAGTTTGGGTGTTCTTCCAGAAGCAGAAAAGCGATGTGTTTTCTGCATTTAAGTCTTGGAAGATTATGATTGAAAAATAGACGGGAAAACAAATAAAATACTTCCGCACAGATAATGGCTTAGAGTTCTGTTCTGATGAGTTTAATAGATTGTGCGGGTCAGAAGAGATCGTGAAACACTTGACAGTTCGCCATACTCCACAGCAAAATGGCCTTGCAAAACGAATGAATAGAACGATCATGGAGAAGGTTTGATGTATGTTGTCAAATGCCAACTTACCAAAGTCTTTTTGGGCTAAAACAACCTCTACTGCATGTTTTTTGATCAATCGATCTCCATCCATTGCCATTGAGAAAAAGACTCCACAAGAGGTATGGTCTGGTAATCCTACTAATGATTCTAATTTAAAGATCTTTAGGTGTCCCACGTATGCTCATGTTGATAATAGAAAATTGGAACCGAGATCCATTAAATGTGTTTTCTTGGTTATAAAGCTGGTGTAAAAAGGGTATAAGTTATGGTGTCCTGAAAATAGAAAAGTTGTGATTAGCAGAGATGTTGTTTTTGATGAAACTCCTATGCTACCTAAATTATCTTTTAAAGACTCTTCCAATAAAGAAAATCAAAAGCAGGTGGAGCATCAGATTAATACAGAGTCGACTCCTCAAGCCAGTTCAAAAATTGAGAATAGAGTTGCTTCTTCACCACAATATTCTATTGCCAAAAACAGAACTAGAAAAGAAATTAAACCTCCAAAAAAGTATGTCGAGGCTGATCTAGTTGCTTATGCTTTAAATGTGGCTGAAGATATAGATGTAAACCGAGAGCCATCTAATTATTCTGAGGCAGTTAGCTGTGAAGACTCAGAAAAGTGGATGTTTGCTATGCAAGAGGAGATAGAATCACGTCACAAAAATAGAACATAGGATCTTGTAAAACTTCCTAAAGGTAAAAAGGTTGTTCATTGTAAATGGGTATTTAAAAAGAAAGAATGAACTCTAGGAGTTGAAGAACCCAGATATAAAGCAAGACTTGTTGCAAAGGGTTACAGTCAAATTCTAGGAGTAGACTTTACAGATATGTTCTCCCCAGTTGTAAAGCATAGTTCGATTCGAGCTTTACTTGGTATTGTGGCCATGCATGATTTGGAGCTTGAGCAGTTAGATGTAAAAACTGCATTTTTGTATGGAGAACTTGAGGAGGACATTTACATGCATCAACCAGAGGGTTTTACAGTCTTATAAAAAGATGACTATGTTTGCTTGCTAAAAAAGTCCCTTTACGGTTTGAAACAGTCACCAAGACAGTGGTACAAAAGGTTTGATTCTTTTATGACTTCTCATGATTTCAAAATTCTTTTATGACTTCTCATGATTTCAAAAGAAGTAGTTTTGATAGCTGTGTTTACTTTAAGAAAAACAGTGATGGTTCTTTTATGTATCTACTTCTTTATGTTGATGACATGTTGATAGCAGCAAAAGATAAATGAGAGATAAGAAATGTCAAAGCCCAACTAAGTGAAGAATTTGAGATGAAAGATTTGGGACAAACAAAGAAGATACTTGGTATGGAGATTCTCAGAGATAGAAAAGCAAGTAAATTGTACCTAAGTCAGAAGGGGTACATTGAGAAAGTTATTTGTAGGTTCAATATGCAGAGTGCTAAGCTTGTTAGTACTCATTTAGCAGCCCATTTCAGACTTTCATCAGCTTTGTCTCCACAATCAGATGATGAGATTGAGTACATGTCACATGTTCCATACTCTAGTGCAGTGGGATCTCTCATGTATGTTATGGTTTGTTCACGTCCAAATTTATCATATGCAGTCAGTGCAGTTAGTAGATATATGGCGAATCCCGGTAAAGAACACTGGAAAGTAGTTCAGTGGATTTTAAGATACTTACAAGGTACTACTGATGTTTGCTTACAGTTTAGAAGAACTGAAGATGGAGTCATTGGGCATGTTGATGCTGATTTTACTAGAGACCTTGATAGAAGAAGATCTCTCACAGGTTTTCTTTACAATCAGAGGTTATGCAATCAGTTGGAAAGCCACTTTGTAAACTATAGTCGCTTTGTCTACCACTGAAGCTGAGTACATGGCGATTACTGAGGCTTGTAAAGAAGCTATTTGGTTGAAGGGACTCTTTAGTGAACTCAATGAAGACCTTCAGATCAACACAGTATTTTGTGACAGTCAGAGTGTCATCTTTTTTTTACAAAAGATCAAATGTTTCATGAGAGAACAAAACACATTGATGTTCGGTATCATTTTGTTCGTGATATTATTGCTCGTTGTGATATTGTTGTGAGCAAAATTAGTACTCATGAAAATCCTGCAGATATGATGACTAAGCCACTTCCTATAATTGAGTTTGAGCATTGCTTAAACTTGGTTGGTGTTCACTGTTGAAGTTAAACCCTTAAGGGGTTTTATGGAAGAGGTGGAGAACTTGTTCGTTGAGAGTTCGCGATGAAGAACTTGTTCATTGAGAATTCGTGTCAAGGTGGAGATTGTTAGAATTAAATGACCCGAATCCTTATTTAAATAAAATATAGTGGTAAAATAAAATAAAAGAAGAATCCATATAGAATTACACTTCTTTTATTTTATTTTAGAATAAGGTTTTTTAAACCTTATTAAATTCCATCTATTTGATATTGATTAGAATAAGGTGTTTCAGTCTTACTAGAATATGGCTAGCCTATAAATAGACATAGTCTATTCCTCTTGTAATAATTCGAATTCGACATAGTGAATTTTCTTCTCCTCTGCTTGTGGTTTTTTTCCCGAAAGGGTTTCCATATAAAATCTGTGTGTTCTTTATTTTATTTTTACTTTATTCTATTTTATTTTATTTTTCACAGAAACCCCAACGGTCACTCTCCATCTTCTCTCTATCCAAATCTCTCTTTTATTCCAAATAACTCCTTTCTACATTTTGGTTCAATCCAAGCTCAAAATCACTCATTTTTTTCTGATGTTTTCTTCGTAAAATCAATTGGATATAAATATTAATAAATTGGTTTTGTTGTAAATAAATTTATATTACAATTTGACACAAAGCACATGTATTTTCCTAAAAAAAATATCACAAATCGATTGGATTTTTAAAATTTTAATTTTCTGTTGTGACTGAAAATTATTTTTTAAACTGGATTTTTTCAACACCTCATTCGTTTATTTCTTGACAATATTATAAAGGTAACAGTTCTAATTCTACCTTTAAGAGTTTGAAACTAATAAGTTTTTTAAAAGTGGTTATACTAAGAAAGTGAATTGGAAAAATGGGGCTTAACCCAAAAATGTCTGGATCACATTTAAAAAGTTATCGCAAGTCTATTGATTTTTCAAACTTAAAAATTAGGAACTTCAATAAATAAAATTTAATAAATTTCACCCCATCTACACATGTATAAGAATATAAATATTTATAAGTATGATATTATAAAATGATTATATAAAAACACATATAATGTTTAAATTTAATATGTAATACTAGAATACGTGCATATCGTATAAAGTAACCAATGCATAAAGATTTGTATGAAAGCCAAATTTATACACACAATTCTTTTATGGATGGAAACATATATAAAACATATACCCTCATTGTTTAGTTAAAATATTCATTAATTATAAGTAATTTATTTAATACATATAAAATTATTAAATATAATTTAATGCATAATATTTAAATATGTCTATCTTTAAAACTTAATTATTACTAATGGAAAAAATTATATTTAAAAATGACATCCACTTTAAATCTAATTAGAAAAAAACGAAATATTTTGCAACTCAAACAACTAACTTAGAACTCTAAGTTTTCTAAAATGCTCATGCTCCTTTCTTTTTATTATATATATATCAATCGAGTAATAATAAAAAAATGATTAATATTTTTTTTATTAAATGATTACTATTATTATTTTAATTACTTTTTTTTTCATATTTTTATATTTTTTAAATAAAAAGAATTAAAATTAACATATCTAATGGGCTAAACAACAAATTCTTTATCACCACACCAATATTAATTCTTGAGTAATTTTTTTTTTAGAAAAAAAAAGAACTTTTAACGAAAAATATTTTCTTTCACCAAATTTGTGTATATAAATAATGTCATTGATTACATTGGTATCAAAAGTCAACTTGATAATTAATTTTTTTAAAAATAGAATTTTAACATTAAATTTTGTTTTCAAACTTGATAACGTTTTTACGTACTACAGAAAAATGACAATAACATGATAAGTAATTGGAGTGAATTTAATAATCTTAATATGATATATTTACCTATTTCAAATTTTTTTACTCACAAGTTAAACTATTTTCTTATTATTTTAATTTCGTACATATTACATATGTGTTGTTATTATTATTAATTTCAAACCTTATATTTAATTATCTATTATATGTTATTTTTAAACACATATCAATATTTTAAATATGTGATTTCCATATTATAATAAAATTTGTAGTATATTCTATATTATTTGAGTCACCTCACACATGAAAAAAATCCTTTAAAATGAAGTTATCACTATGAGGATTTAAAATCTTAAGTAATTTTTTCATTTATTACCAACCAAACCATCTGATTATAAGTTTGATCAAAAGTACCCTGTTGACATTGCTTCAATGAATAAGGTTTCTCTTTTTACAATATGTTTTAAAACCCCCGTCGACTTTTTATTATTAGAAAACCCCATCTACCTTTGTGTCATTATTTTCGTAATAATTTATCAATAATGATGTTTTGGCTTAAGAAAAAAAATTGTTCCAAACTGTGGAACGAATTATCTCAAGACAAGCTTCAACGTGAATTTCATTTACAAAATTGACCTAGGATCCTTAGATGTGTGAAGTGTGTTTCTGTTATTGTTCTGAATTTATTGACAAAATGGCAATATCAATCGGAGAATCTCAAATTATTACGTAGCAGACAAAAACCATGTTAAGATATTAATGCCCTTATCTACTCGTATGGGACCGAATAAATTAAGATTTCATATTCCGAACTCCTTTTCCTCTAACGATATCTCTACTTTGTAGCTTACATCAAACTTATTTCATATATATACATTCACAAGCTAAGCTAGGATTATAATGATGAAGAAAAGAAGGGGATGATCCCATAAATTTATCGTGCCAACGTTATGAATCAAGCCAACATCAAACATATTAATGTGATAATAAAACATATATTTACGGTACTGATGGTGGAGAGTACGTCCATCACGCCATGATTTAGTCAAATCTGCAATGCTTTCCCGTTTCCCTGATTAATGATTGTAACAGAAGATAGACTATTCGACACTGTCTCCACATTTTTTGCTCTGGTGTTGAGTCGAAGAATATGCTAAACATCTATATCAGAAAGACCCTATTACTGTATATGGTTATGATTTGATGTTATATTCAGTTTCCTTTCACCGGCGCCTCCTTCTGCAAATTAGTAGTATTTATCCACCACTAATGTTTATAGAGAAGGTTTATGTAGGTAGCTGCTAGGGTTGGAATTAGAGAGATTATTTATCAAATATCAGTCCTTAATTTTTCAAATGTTTGTGCCTGCAGAAATTTACCAGGTCCCTGCATTACATTTCAAACAAATGAGTCCAAAATGGAATAGATCAAAGGGAGAAATATCAAACCATTTCCATCTTGCATTTTCCACGCTGAAAGTAACTGGATTAAATAAATATTAAATTGAAACTCAATAATATAATAATATTTATGTTTGATTGCAGAGCTCATTACTTAATACACTATATTTAGCCGTAGACATATATAGCTCATTAATCATGTTGGGCAGGAAAGTCAGTTCTTTGTAGATTCGGGGATCCATAATTTGATGTTGAAATCCCACAACGTGCTACGAGAAATCATTGTTTATGAAGCCCTGATTGCTGCGGATCATAGGCACATTTTTATTACATTCATGATTTAATTATTTCTGAAAGAAACTGTTGGTGTTGCATGTCGCTGATAAGCATTTTCTTATTTAGTTAATAATCAAATTTTGGTAAAAATATAATGAAGGCTCTTATATTAAGAGTAAGATTGCATTTTGCCTCCTCTACTAAAAAAAAAAAAGTAAATTAATCTCCATAGGTCGAAGTGCAAATTAATTTTTTTGGTAAAAATTTCATCTATTTGTATTGTTAAAAATTGGTGTGGCTGATGAAATAACTAGACAATGAGACATGATGTGCCACAGTACCTCATGCTGACGTACATGGATTAATTTCTTTCAATAGAAATAGATAAAATTTTTAATAAAATAATCAATTTACTTTTTAATTTAACATATAGAGATTAATTTACCTATTTTTTAGTAGAGGGACAAAATACAATCTAAATGGTCTCTATGGTACTTTTAACTAAATTTGAGTAGATTTAAATAATAATAATAATAATAATAATAATAATAACACAGGATAAATACATTCCAACAACCATGATCTAAGGTATGAATACCAAAGTTTTAGGGGTAAGATGATTTGGTTAAGTATAAGAAAAAAATAGGATATCAAAACTACAAGTGTGACAAATGGTGAACGTAAATTTAATAGCGTTTGAGGAATATAAATAGTATGTATGGTGAATGTCAAGTAAGGCATTTATAGCCAAACCTCTCACGAGCTCTCTCTTACAAACCAAAGAAGAAAAGGGTCCGATATGTGTCTGAACTAAGGTTTGTTGTCCACGAACACGACAAAGTCGACGATGTGGTTGAGCAATTATATTGCCATATATTATCCTTATTATGCCAATCCAAACATGCACCAAAGTTGCTTGCTCCCATGTGTTTGTACTTTTACGAATTCATAGATAGCGATGCATTTATACTCTCAATCTCCCTATTTCTTGGTACGTTGAGACTTATTATATATATTGCGTGTATACTTGAGGGGTCGGTGATTATATTTAGCATAATGATTGTTTTACCCTCTAATTTCTTTTTAAAAATAATTATTATAGTTTTTTATTTAATTTTTCATCTTTTTTAACCCTTTAGTTTACATTTTTTTGTCAAATAATTTCAAAATAAATGAAAAATTAATGTTTTTTGACATGCAATACATGTGGATTGCCACGTAAATAGAGGTGTGCATGGGCCGGGCCGGGCCGAGTTCGGGACGGGCCCATAAAAATTTTTGGCCCTTTTTCAAGACTCGGGCTCGGCCCGGCCCAAAATATGGGCCTAGAAATTTGTCCAAGCCCGGCCCGAGAAAAAAGGTAGGCCCGAGCCCGGCCCGGCCCGGTCATATTAATTTTTTTTACTTTTTTTATTAAATAAAAAACTTTAAAATATAATAAATCAAATACATTTAAAACATAAAAACAAATATTAAAACATAAAAATAAAAATGGGACTAAAATAATTATTAAAATAATACATAAATTAAAAATATAATAAAAAGTAATTATATTAAAATTGAAAAATTGAAACAAATTAAAACTAAATTAAGAATTAAATTATATTAATAACAAAAGTTTTACAATATCAAAATAACATCAAAACAACAAAAAAAGTAAAGTAAAAGTACTAAAGTTATTTAAAATTAAAAATAAAAAAACTTAAAAAAATTAACATTAAAATCGGGCCGGGCCAGGCCGGGCCCGGGCCAAAAAAATCTTACCCGAGGCCCGGCCCGTTTTCTAAACGGGCCTCATTTTTTGTCCAAGCCCATTTTTTGGGCCTATATTTTTACCCAAACCCTCCCATTTTTCGGGCGGGCCTTCGGGCCAGGCCGGGCTACCCGGCCCATGCACACCTCTACACGTAAATGACACATTAACATTTAATTATTATTTAAAATTTAAAATTTTATAAATTTTATAAATTTTAATAATTTAAAATTTTATAAATTTTATAAATTTTAATAATTTAAAATTTTAAAAATAGTTTTTATATATTTTTAAATTTTTAAATTTTAAAAATCAATTAAATACTGATATGCCATCTATGTGGCAATTTACGTGTATGCAACGTTAGTAAAGTTAAAAAAAATTAATTTTTTCATTCATTTTGAGTGATTTAATAAATAAAAAATACAAATTTAAAGAATAAAAAATAAAAATTTAAATAAAAGACTAAAATAAAAAATCAAATAAATCATTATACCATTATATTTTAACAGCATAATCAATAATCAAACTTGTTGTCCAAATCATTTATATACAAGACAGTAGAGGTTATAGTGTTTTGCCATATTCTACTCTCTATTTAAAGTGCTTATTTATAAATGAGGTGGATTACTCATTTTCTTTTGATTTTTTTAAAAAGTTATTCCTTCAGTTTTGTTTAAAATTTTCCTTTATAATAAATATAAAGTTTGATTTTAAATATATTATCTCTTTATTTTAAGAATTTATTAAATTGAATTAAAATTAATGAATATTAAATTGTTAAGCTTAAAATATAATTTTTTATATTAATAAATTTTATCAAATTAAATTTATATTTTCAAATATAATAAGTTATTTATACTCATCGATTAAAGTAGAACAAAGATAAATATAAAATTATAAAAAATCAAATATTAACAATTTTGACATTTAAATAAATTAATTTTACAATATATAAAATAATATGTAAGAAATTATTAATAATATTATTTAAATTATTATATATTAATATTCAAATCATGATAAATTTTTGTATTGTTTTAATATTAAATATTTTAAAATTAAGTAACATTAATCTAACTGATTCTAAATTAGTTAAATACTTTTAAAATTATTTTGTAATTAAATTACTTTTTCAATTTATTGATGTTTTTTTTTGAAGAAGCTAACTAAAAATTTTAAACAAAAGTAAAATAATTATAAATTTAATATACAAAACTCACACCTGCATCGCACGTGAATACAAACTAATTTTATATTATTTCGACTTGAGTGTATGAATTAATTATATTAAAAATAAAATGTTATCTTTAATGTTAGTAGTAGTTGCATTACCCAGATGATGTAATTTGTCATATTTTGTTGCTATCTTTTAACTGAAAATTTTAATAGCACTTCATTAAATTCAAAATGTGATCATGCAAGGATCTATGACCGAGTTTCTTTATTTGAAAGTATTTATTTCTAAATCTATTTTATATTGAAAACTTGATTGAATTGAATTCAAGAAGACAAATTCACATAATTGTATTATTTTTGCTCAACCAAAAAAACATATTATAAACCCAAAAAAGGAACTGAAATGTTAGTGATAAAAAAAAAAAAAAAAAAAAAAAACCAAAACAAAACAAGACCAACACCTTACACACCCAAACCAAGAACCAAAAAAACATGACAACCTGAAAAACATCATCCCAAAAGCTCAAATTAACCCCTAACAAACTTCTAGGAAATCACGTAAAACACCTAAAACAATCCCAAAAGCTTAAATATATCTAAGAGGGGTGCAATATGAAAACTTCCTAAGAGGTCATCCATCTTATTATTACTTTTGCCCTAGCATACTTTTGCCCTAGCATACTTAACTGCATAGTTATGATGGGATCCGGTATATTAGTGTTAGTATAATCGCTTGAGAAACTTATTTCATTGCAAATTATTGTAAATAAACTGTTCAAATTATTCAGTTTGAAATTATTGTAAACCCACTATTTTCTAGAAAAATAACGATAACTCAAATAATTGTGAAGTGTGTATTTTAAGTCAATTGATGCCATCTATTTATAGGGAAAGGAACAAGAATCTTAGTTGAACAAGCCCTTAATAAATAATATTTATTTAAAAAAAAACACACTCCTACTCTAACTAGAGTAGGAGGTGGGCGGCACACCCTAGTAAATATTTCTAGGGTTGTTGCCCCTTACTAATTGTATGAGAGGCATTGTGTCTATAATTTATTAGGTCCAATTATATGTATTTCTTGGAATTTTGACCAACATTTTATAATTTAATCCAATCCAATATTTAGTTTCTATTTCCAAAAATAAATATTATATATTCAATTAAATTAATCAATTAAATTAGCTAAATTAATTTCTTAATTAAATAATTTTCTCAACCTAATTCTAATTTCATTAAAGTCATAGCAACTTTACCGTGAAAGAATCTATAAGGAAATATATTTAATTTCCTTATTCAACATATTCATAATGATTAATTAATTTAATTTCATTTTTGTACTTAAATTATTTTATTATAATTAGTTAAATAATAATTCAAAAAATATTAAATTAATTCTCAAGTCATTGTTGTACTTAGTGAGAAAATGCATTCATTTGTGAATGCGATCCATTTCTCTTACTTCATCATTTCCATTTATTCATTTATGGTTTCAAAGAGCTAGCGTAGGGGGACTGATTGGACATATATAATTAGGTCGCAAATAATTTATAATTATGTTCCAACTTTTCGTCTATTAATTATAGTCACGAAATCATTCCACTAAACTATTGTGATTGAGTTCTCCCTAATTATATATCATTATGAAAGCTACTTAATAAGTGTTCGTCTAATGACATTGTGACCGCCTTCGAACTTACAAACGTTCAAAGTATGAATACTTCAACTAAAAGATATAGAATTGAGGCGGTGTCCGCAAATGTATGAGTCAGGTTGTAATATAATTACAACGGAGTGAGTGAGTACTCCAAGGATCGTACCCAAGGGAGGTGAGTTACTAGATTAATTCTAACCTAAAAATATATATATCTAATTAGTACTTTAAGCAAATTATATTACAATAAAACATAAAATAAGGATTTTTGGGTTTTGATAAATAAAGAAATGAAAATAACAAAAACCTAAATAAAAAGGACTTCGAAAAACTAATTTATAAACTTAATCAATTCTAAACATCGGTGATTAGCTCGCTTCGGTGGTCATAACTAATTCATATTTTGGGTTTCTACTCAATCAACTAGTAATTACCCTAGTAGGATCTCTCGATCTTCTATTAAACTAATGAATCGACAATAACTACTTATCTCTCAACCTCACAGTCTAGATCAGTTTAGGGATAAGGTGTTCACGAATAGACCATACCAATTTTAGGTTAATTCCCACGTAAATCACTTCCTAGGGTCATCAAGCCTAGGGTTTATCTCTTCCTCTCTTAAATAGTTGATTTGCTAAGAAAACCCTACATAGTAATAAGTTAATCACACTTCCACTCACTAATCCCTTATAAGTGAATTAGTTCTTCATTGATCTCACGAACACAATAAACTTGATGATAAAGATAAACATAAATAACGAATCAAGATAAAGGTTTAATAGAATCCTGAATTGTATTGATTGAAGCACAGAATCCATAGTAGTTTGAGCATGTTTACAACTCACGTTCTCTGAAGAACACAAATAGAAAAGAACTAAAATAAACCTAGAGCTTAAAAGAAAGGAACAACTAAAAACTAAATTTACAATGTAAAACTAGAGTGTAATAATTGTCCTCAACAAGTGTTTTAAGAGCCTATTTATAGAGTTAGGGTTGTCGCCATCCTTAAACCTAAGTCAACTGACGTTCTCGTGTTAACTTTTCATTGTACAAACTAAAACGCCCCTAGCTTTTATGTATTTCTTGTACAATGTTAATGCGATGACACTCTAGTACTTGTTTCGCGACATCGAAGGCAGTATGCTCAGGTTTAGGGTATTTTCAGGGGTATGTCGCGACATTCCTTGGCTATGTTGTGACACCAAAGGCAGTCTCAAGATTTTTACATTTTACTCCCTATGTTGCGACATCAAACTTCCTATGTTGCAACACAGCAACCATGATTGAGTTTCTACACCCTTGAATGGTCTTCTGCACACTTACTAAGTACGTTAGGTCACCTTTAGGCCTCATTCGCCCTCTAAGGTCAATAAAATACTCCAAATACACTTTTTATTGAATTTAAACTAAAATATAAAAACTTAATTAAAACGTAATAAAAGTTCTTGTATTCAAGCTCCTCAAGTACGAAAACTAGTTTAATTTGCTACACCAAATTACGGCAGATCAAACTCCACTACACTTAAGTCATTGTTTGTCTTCAAGTAAGGCAAAATAAAAACCAAAAAGTAAAAGATGACTCTTGAGTAAGTATGGTACAAAGATTGGTTTTGGAGGACATAACCAAGCATTTTCATATTTACACATAATCCTGGCATGATATATAAACGACTTACCACTTTCAATATTAAACATCTAAGTTCAGTATATTACAAAGTATATAAACATTAAGCTTTTCAAATATATGAGTCCATCAATAAATTATATAGGTAAATTGATTATCCTAGCAGAATAGAAATAACCATTAATGTAAGCTGTAACGCCTCAAATTTTGGGCCTAGAAGTTTTGGGTTTTGAACATAAGGGCAGTGAGGTGGTGGCACTTAAGTGATTAGTTATGCGCTTTAGTGACAGAATTGACCTGCTGGTCTGGTGGATAAGTGGAGTGTTAGTGCTCCTTGAGGTTCTAGGTTCAAGTCTTGGGGTATGCGTTTTAGAGAACCTTTTTATTTTTGATTCATTCCTTTTTAGTTAATAATTATAAATAATTATAATTATTAAACTTTGTGTTAAGAAATTAGATTATTTTTATTATTTTTATTTTTATTTTTATTTCTATTTTAGTTATTTTTGGACATTCTTCTCTGCTCTTCTTCTCTCTCTCTTCCTTTCTTTTTGGGGGAATCTTCAGTTCTGACTTGGGGTTTCAATATTTTCGCTCATTTACCGCCATCTCAGAATGCATTAAACAGGTGTGGGATTCGAAACTGATCTTCTACTTTATGTTTTTATTTCCTTTCCTACTTCAATTGATTGTATCTTAATTCCCGAGTCCATTTCCCTACGAATTTTTGAGTTAATCCTTCGTTTCTAGGCCTTTTAGATAATAGGAGTGTTGAGAAATCACTCCTTTTGATAGGGTGAGGTTTTGGGATCATCTCGGCGGCGAAAATAGTAAAATGAGACTGACTCGAGGTGGTTTCATGGCCTCCTCAATGAGCACACGGGCGTGTACCGAGGCACACGACCGTGTGGATTTGGGAAATTAAGGTTCCAGGCCAAATTGGGTGCCATACGGCCTGGCCACACAACCGTGTGGCCGATTTGGGGATTTTTGTCAGAAACCACACGGGCGTGTCTTATGGGCACATGGGCGTGTGGGTTCGGTAGTTAGGGTTTTTGAGTTTTAGGGTCATACAGCCTGGCCACACGGCTGTGTGACTGATTTGGGGATTGTAAGGTTCTCACACGAGCATATGTTTCAGGGTACACAGCCATGTAGCTGATTTGGGGCCTAGAGATTCCATACGTGTGTATGTTATGGGACACACGACCGTGTCTGATTGCCACACGAACGTGTGTTATGGGACGCACGACCGTGTCTACTCTACTTCTAAAATTAGTGGCTTTGGACAGTGAGTTACATGGCCTACTCCCAAGGTCGTGCCTCTGCACCACATGAGCGTGTGCCTATGTCACATAGCCGTGTGCTACTCCTTATACGAGCATTTGGACCCCTACACATCCTGGACTGCTCCATACAGCTGGAGCACACGGGTGTGTGGCCCTAACTCACCAAATACTACATTTATGTCAACTTGATCTGAAATGCAAATCGATTTATTCCAACCTCTCGACTAAGATTACTTAGGGTGATTACGACTCTATTCTGACCTCGATTTATGTAATTTTTGTGTTTGAGGTGTGACATGTTAGGTATCGAATCTGAGTGCACAAGTGTTCATGTTTCTGTACCTGATTGACTGATTGCAAGCGATTGTTTCTGAATGTCTATCTGAGATTGTGTTCTGAACTTATGCATTGGCATTCACACATTTGCATACGTTCATCTGCATAAACCTTTTTGGGTGGGATTTTGAAGAGAAGGGAGATTTACGATTTGGCAGTTTAATTGTATTCTACAGTCTCAATTCCCGCAGGTCGTGGATGTTTATTTTCTCTTCTGCTGATTTTCATCTTCGGATCAGATAATGAATACGTTAGCATCATCACTGCGCATTGTTATTATCGATCCGCGCTTTTTATCGCAACCCATTGGTATAGTGGTTTACCGTATTGCACTGTACCGCATGTACATTAGCTACGCTACGTACCTTTATCTGATCTGGCAGAACATACTGCACGACTGTACCGCGGTTCACCGCATTGTACGGCACAGCTTATACTCTAGTTTTGCTACATAATATATGTGACTAGCAGTCTATCTGCGTTCTGATAGCCCTAATTCCCAGAGGGTCGAGGGAGGTCCTAATTCCCTAAGGGTCATGGACAATGTAGATAATTATTATTGCTGGGCAAACCGGGATAACATCGTATGGATGGATTGATTAAATCCCCATAGGGGGTATAAGGTTGGATGGACTTTTCGAGGTCCTAATTAGAGTACAGGGATGAGTGGGTCGATTATATCCCCACATGAAGTGTAAGGTTGGACAGAGATGGTGTGTTGGTTGGATGGGTGGGTTGTTTTATAACTCATTCACACTCATATGCATCTGACTGAATTTGCTTAATTGAATGTTACTGTTACTGTGTGACTGCAATGTCTGGTTGATCTGATTGATTGAATGCGTGTGTTATAGAATGTATTTGACTACTCGCTTGAAAGGCACACATGCCTAATAGTAATTTGTGTATTTGACTGTTCCTGTACTAAGTTGGGCTAAAGCCCCAAACTGAGACTGATACTGACTTTGAAAAGGGCGTTAGCCCAAATTATGACTATTGAGGACTACCGTTACTGTGTTTGACAGAGCCATATGACTGTAAAGTTACATGTGGTCTGTACCTGATTTAGTCGGTTTGTAAGTATTTTTTTCGAACTGCTTCTAATTTTTTGGTTTTTTCTAACTATTGAATATCTGTTTGATCTCACACTGAGCTCGAGTAGCTCACCCCCTCTTCTATTTCCCTTTTAGGTACAGTTCTGGATTCTAGATACTGGACTCAGTACATAGAGGTCTCAGACAGTCTTGGTGGATAAACTATGATTTTTTTTTAAATTCAGTTTTATTCATTATTCGGTTAAAGTTTAAACTGTAAGGATTCATAGTGCTACGGTACAATTTTGATTTTTGCTTATATTCATATAATTTGAACTAGTTTTACATTAAACTTTATTTTAAGATTTGTACTAATTTGTTAATAAACGTTTTAAATGATTTGGTTTGATAAGATAACTGTTTTGCAAATTTTCTTTCTTTCTTTCCTACAATCACTTTCGTGTTCCGAATTCAGTTTAGACTTCTAGGCCGTGTTGGGGGTGTTACATAAGCACTTGATATCATGTCAATTCATGAATAAGTTTACCTAAGTCACATAGGGCTTTTTGGCTTGTAACATTCTAAGGCTTAGGACAGGTATATAATTTAAGAACAGAAAGTATTAAAATAGTTTCAAGCACGAAAATAGTTTGGCACATCGTATTACTCCCAGTTCTTCCATTTCAGTAACCTTTACCCACTCACCGCCTTATTTCTCCTTCTCTCACCTTCCTTATTTGTCCATATAGGAAGTCATAGCATAATACAACAACTACGGCTAGCTCACGAGTTTTTGTGCACTAATGAACGAGTTTTTCAATTGTCACCTTTTTCTTTTTCACATACCTCACTCATAATTTTTTGAGTACTTTTTGTAACACCCCAAACCTGGCCTAGATGTTATGGCTGAATCTAGCGATGTCAAATGGAATGGAATTTGAAATCGAATTTATCAAGTTAAAACCGTTTCCGTTTATTAGCTTTTATTTATCTTTTGTCAATTCCAAAACTATTTTCTCGTTAATTTGATTCCTTTAAAAACATATGCTGTAGCAGAAGCTTTTAAAACCATGATTATTTAAAGAAAATCATTTACGTTTAGGAAAAACGTTGCATTTAATTAAACCGAGTTTTTGTCATGTTTTGCAGTTTTAAAGTCCATGTAAATAGTTAAAATCCAAAGCAACGACAAACAGTCCAAAAGTCCAAATTACATAAAAATACCCCAAAAATAATATGTAACACCCCTCGCCCGTATTCGGCACAGGGACGGGGCACGAGGCGCTACCAGGTTTAAACCTTTATAAACTTACTAAATTAGGTCATCGACCTTTGCCTAAAATTTAAAACCTTTCAAACAGGTACACCTTGTCCCTTACAAGGCCTTCGAGGCCTAAGTCATTGCTGGGGGCGGTTCGAGACAGAATCGGGAACTTTCAATAGACTTTGGGCATCATAGAAATTTTTCCATATTTTGCGACACACCCGTATGGTGGGGCAGTGTGATCATACACGTCCGTGCCCTCAGCCCATGTGTAACACTGACTTCAACCTCATCATTTTGGTAGAAACACACGGCCAAGACACACGCCCGTGTTCTATACTGACTTAAAAAATTTAGGTGCAGGGGACATACGACCATACCACACACCCATGGGGGTGAGTCGTGTGTCACACACGGCCTAGACACACGCCCGTGTGTCTACCTATGTGGACCTTACAAGGCTATTTTCCAAGTCTTAGGTCACCCTCTGCTAACCAATTACACTTATAGATTACTTTAGTGCATGTTAAGGCCAAAATGGTACATTTATAAATATAAAACTTTGATTAACCTTATTGCATGTAAACCTCATGTCATTGGTTTCCTACATGCTAAGTTAATTCTCATCTTGCATTTAAGGATTTTCATGCCTGCTTGACATGTTTAAGGTTGGCTCATTTTTATAACTCATTGCCAATTATACCCAAACCATCATATATGAACATAAACATGCATAGAACCGTAGGTCATTGCATACTTCAAAATAAGCCGAATTTCCATGGTTATATACCAAAAAAATAAATATAACTTTACATGCCTTCATTTTGGCAAATCAAATGACACATATAACAAAATACTCAAAAGCTCTATACATGCCTTTGGACAAAACATAAGAGTCTATAAACCAAAAGCTAGTCTAGTTGATAGTGTGTAGACTCTCCAACCGTCTTCCAATCTTTTCGAGTCCTCGAGCTCTGAAAATGGAGAAAAAGAGAGGGGTAAGCACTTACATGCTTAGTAAGCTTGAATAACTGGAAAGTAAACTTACCGACTATTTAGCATACATCCTTATTAGATAATGAAACCAACAAATATGAAAGTGGTTTCCCTATCACATGCACTCAATCAATGAGTTAGTCATATAACAAAACATCATGTAATACATATATTAGATGAGCTCATCATGCAACATGTTATTTATACATATACCTCGTGTTAGTCCCGTTGAGTTTCTAGGAAATCTTGATGGATTATCCAATCACCGTCAATTCATACGAATGATCATTTAAGGTATGCACTCCTGCAAACCTCACATCTTACGGCGGGATTACCAGTCCAGGCTAAATCCCCCGTAATATAAACTCATAAGTAGATGTCGGGATTACAGTCCAGGCTAAATCCCTTATAACGACAACCACCCTTAATGAGCTCGGATCTGAATTACCACTCCAAGCTAAATTCAGACCCTAATCGGATTACCCATCCGAGCTAAATCCACAATGCACACATATTCTTCGGGAGGCTCGATCACTCAAGGAACACCCGTCTGGGCTAGATCCTTTCTATATTTGAAATCAACGGGTTACCCGCCCGAGCTAAATCTTTTCTGCAACACATGCAGGATCTCAAGTCACATATATTTCATGGTTTATCCATCGAATTCCCTTTTTGACTTCAACCGAGATATTTTTCAACAAATCATTGTCAAGGATGCATTTCATATGATTTCATGCCATTAATAAATACAATCATCATGCATTCATAAATCATACAATTATGCATATTATGAGTTTACTTTAAGTTATCCGAAACTTACCTAGTATTCATTTCGGTGTTGTGTTTCGGTTATTTCGAAACCTTTTGCTTTCCTCGGTCGACCTCCGAAATTTGTTCTTCGGGGTCTATAATAATAAAATTAAATCATTAACATATCACATTGTACTTTTCAAGTGTAAATTCCACCCCTGGTCCAAATGACCATTTTGCCCCTAACCTTTCACATTTTTACGATTTAGTCCCTGAGCTTGTATAATGAAACACTTGCAATTTCTATCTTACCCAATCCTAGCCGAACACTTTTCCCTCTTATGGTAGCCCACATTTTTCATTATTTTCATATTTCTACCACATATTTAATAACTTTTGCAAAAAGGTCCCCTTAGGGGTTTTTCACGAAAATCACCTAGGAAAAGATGTTTAACATACCTCCAACTTTCATACCCCTCCATAAATCATCAAAATACAAGTAAATCATGCATGGGTAAATTTTTAAATATGAACCCTAGCATGAAATATGGGTAGAAATGGAGAGAGTAAGCTACCGGGATTTCAAGAATACAAAGAACATTAAAAACGGGGCTTGGGTGCACTTACTATTGAGCTTGAAAATGTTGAAAACCCTAGCTATAAAGTCCCTTGAAGTTTCGGCAGCATGGAGAAGAAAATGTGCTGATTTTGGTTCATTTTTCCCATTTTATTTCATTAAAATGCCAAATGACCGAAATGCCCTTAAGCCTTTTCTTTAAAATTTCATCCATGCAAGCCTATTTTTGTCCGAAAACTTAGAAATTGGGAAAATTGTTCTCTAAGATCTTCTAATTTATAATCTAAAGTAATTTCATACAAGTTGCTTCTAGAATCCAATTTTGCAATTTATTCAATTTAGTCTTTAATTTCCAATTGGACACCTTACTCAAAGAATTTCTTCATGAATTCTTAACACATGCATATTCTCATATTCTAGACCTCATAATAATCATAAAATAAATATTTTGATATCGGATCTGTGGTCCCGAAACCACTATTTCGACTAAACCCTATTTCTAGATGTTACATAATATGAATTTAAAACCTTAAATGGTATTAAATCAGTTCAACAGTCATGTGGTCACCATTGAGTCCTCCGCCGTACCGATCCGTGTAGGTCTGGGGATTACTTGTACGGATAAAATAGGAAAAGGGTGAGTTTACGTAAAATTAGTGTGTAATTTCCATAGAAGACATACATAGTCAAACAACAGATATAAGTCAAATGCTGTCTGGGCCTAAGCCCATTCAGATACAGTATCAGATATAAGTTAGGGCCTTAGCCTATCTCAAATACAGTATGCATACAGTAACAGAAATCAATATCCTACCCATTAGCCTCTACACATCATCTCCGACCATCCCTACACACCATGTGGGGTTTCAAACACCCACTCAGTCCTACACACCAAGTCGTTCAGTATACTTCCTCCAATAATCAATCATCCCACCCTAATGTAGATGCAACTAAAAATGCTTAATGCAAACATACCGAAATACATGTTTATATGCTAAAATTCAGTTATCAGTCATACATACAGATCAGTAACATGCATAAGTTTAACATGCTCAATTCATACATTGTATATTCAGATCACACGATTTAGGGTCTAAGTAGCGCTTACTGACCCTAAAGTAGGTTCATAGTCGACTTGGGCGACCTGTGTAACCCTAGGAAACATTTTAGCTAAATAGGTCTACATGCCCATATGGTTTGCTCGTGTGGGCCCACACACCCATATGGCCCACAAGCCCAGATTGGCCTTGGCTCGTGCGGATCACATGGCCTACACTAAATTTGCACATACCCTTGTTGACTCTCCGAGTGGACCCACATGCCCGTGTGGCCTACACAGTTCAATTCGATCAAGCCCGTGTGTCGCACACGGCCTACTTAGCCTTCACACGGCATTGTGTCTTGTGCATGGCCTGGCCTTCGTCAATCACACGGTCGTGTCACTCACACATGGCCTACCACACGGGTGACCACACGCCAGTGTAGCGTCAACAGTAGGGTTTTTCTACTTTCACCAAATCCCTTTTCTGCATTTCAAGTACACACTTGGTACTGTTTAGCAGCGAAAACACTTCCGAGCCTTCCAAAACCTAAAAATCGACAACCCAATGCTTAGAGTCAGGCTTAATTTATGACTAAACAAAACTACAAAACCAATACTGAAATCCAACACTTACTTAGTTACCTTGACGATACAATCACGATTCCACACAAGAGAAACTTCTATTCACTGGATTTGCTACTATTAAAACATAAGCACAAAATTAACAGAGGATTTGACAAGGCTTAAAAGAGTAGGCAAAGGCTTCCTCCTCACAGAACTTACTACCACTTACCAACGAGAAGTACAATCCAAACTCCCGCGATAAGAACACATAATTTTTGCCAAAATGATTAATGAAAAGAGAAACAAAATTGTGCTTGAAAGAGAAAAGGAAGAAAACAGGCATATAGAAAGAAAGAACGTCAAAAATTTTGAGTAGAATTTCGGTAGGAGAGAGAGTCAGGATTTTATTTAAAATAAAAGATAAAAACTAATTTTGATTAATCCCCACTAATCACTCATCCTCAACCACCCACTACCCAGAATCCATCTGTAACTGAAATTTTATCCAAAGCCGAGCAAAAAGATTAACAATACGTTTATGTCAAGTTTCGAACACAAGACCTCTAGCAAACCAACACTCCACCTAACCATCGGACCAGTAGGCCTATTCTGATGTAGTTTGGCAACCAATTAAATATAAGCCCATTGAACAAGAAGAGGGCTTAATTCCCAAAAATAATAAAATTTTCTAAATGAAAGGCTTGAACTTGGGCCCTCACATACACAAACACACCCAGGACACATAACCATTGAAGTAGATACACAGTTACGTCACATTTCACAAAAGCAGAAACAAAAAAATTTGGGTCGTTACAACTCTACCCCCTAAAAGAAATTTCGACCTCGAAATTTACCTGATCAGAACAAATGAGGATACTGCTGTCGCATCGAGTCTTCAGGTTCCCAAGTAGCCTCCTCAGTGCTATGATTTCACCACAACACTTTCACTAATGGAATAGACTTCTTCCCAAGAACCTTTATATCGCGATCCAGAATCTGAACTGGCTCCTCCTCGAAAGTCAAATCTGGTCTAACCTCAATCTCCTTAACAAGGACAATATGAGTAGGATCAGAGCAAAAATGCCTCAACATCGAGACGTGAAATACGTTATGAATATGGTCTAGCTCTGAAGGTAACTCCAACTGATAAGCGATCGATCCCACTCACTTCAAAATTCGATAAGGCCTAATAATTCTAGAGCTCAACTTGCCCTTGTGATCGAACCTCAGAACCTCCTTCCATGTTGAGACCTTAAGAAACACGAAGTCCCCCATAGAATACTCAATCTCATGTTTCTTTAGATTAGCATAAGAGTTCTGTCTATCGGGAGCAACCTTCAGATGATCCCGAATCAATCGAACCTTATCCTCAATCTTAAAAATTAAGTCAGGACCCAAAACTCGACATTTGCCCAACTCAGTCCAACACAAAAGAGTACGATACTTACAAACATACAGAGCCTTGTAAGGTGCCATCTGAATACTCGACTGAAAATTGTTATTGTAGGTGAACTCAGCTAACGGCAGGTAATCCTTCTAACTGCCTCAAAAATCGATCGCACAACTCCTTAACATATCCTCTAATATCTGAATCACCCTCTCAGATTGTCCATCGGTTTAAGGATGGAACATAATATTAAAGTCCAATCTTGAACTTAGAGCTTCATGTAACTTTTTTTAGAATTGAGACGTGAAGCGAGAATCCCTATAAAAAATGATTGACATCGGTACCCTATGCAGTCTCATTATCTCCGAAATGTAGAGCTTCGCCAAATTCTGTATTAAATAGTCAGTCTTAACCAGAATGAAGTGTGCAGACTTGGTCAATCGATCTGCGATGACCCAAACAGAATCTTTCTTAGTGGGTGTCAAAGGCAACCCACTAACGAAGTCCATTGTTACTCACTCCCACTTCCATAGCTGAATCTTAACCGGCTGCAGCAAACCCAAAGGTAACTGATGCTCAGCCTTAACCTACTAGCATGTCAGACATTGTGCCATAAAATCAGTAACCTCCCGTTTCGACCCCGACCACCAGTACAGTTCTCGAACATCTTGGTACATCTTATTCCCACTGAGATGCATAGCATATGGGCTACTATGCACCTCTCTCAGAATAGGTTGCCTCAGATAAGTATCATTCAGTACCCAAATCTAACCACGAAAATAGAGTACCCTATTATTATTCAGCCTAGAGTTTGTAGTGCTGCTGCTCTTAACTTGACGAAACCGAAGACCCAACGATTCATCCTCTAACTGCCTATCACGAATCTGTCCTATCCAAGTTGGTTTAACCTATAGCTCAGCCAACAAACTCTCGTCGTCGAACAAACTAAGTCGAGCGAACATCGCTCTCAAATCAATTATTACCCTACGGCTCAACGCATCAGCCACCACATTGGTCTTACCAGGATGGTACTTAATAGTATAGTGGTGGCCTTGCTAGGATGGTACTCAATAGTATAGTGGTGGCCTTGCTAGGATGGTACTCAATAATATAGTCATAATCCTTAAGCAGCTCAATCTATCTGCGCTGCTTAAGATTCAACTCCTTCTGAGTGAGGAGGTACTTGAGGCTTTTGTGATCAGTGTAGATAATACACATCTCACCGTACAGATAGTGACTCCAGATTTTCAAAGCAAAGACTACAGCAGCCAATTCCAAATCATGTGTCACATAGTTTGCCTCATGCATCTTGAGCTGACGAGACTCATACGACACAACCTTACCATCCTGCATCAGAACACAACCCAAACCTACATGTGACGTATCACTATAAACTACAAACTTCTTCCCAGGTTCAGGCTGTATCAGAACAAGAGCCTCAGTCAGAACAGTCCTGAGCTTCTCAAAGCTCTCTTGCTACTCATCAATCCTAACAAACGA
The DNA here is from genome assembly GCA_025698465.1 of Gossypium longicalyx. NCBI lineage: Eukaryota > Viridiplantae > Streptophyta > Magnoliopsida > Malvales > Malvaceae > Gossypium > Gossypium longicalyx. The sequence goes on along the minus strand of CM047005.1, from coordinate 25,360,902 downwards.
AATACCCTTACGTAGCAGCTTAGTTAAAGGCACTGCAATCAGTGAGAAACCTTCTACAAACCGTTGATAATAACCTGCCAAACCCAGAAAACTACGAATTTCTGACATATTCTTAGGTTTTTTTCCAATCTAGTACAGCCTCGATCTTTAGAGAATCAACTCGAATCCCCTCAGCAAAAACTATGTACCCCAAGAAAGTGACTTCACGAAGCCAGAACTCACACTTATTGAATTTAGCGTAGAGCTACTTCTCACGTAGAATCTGAAGTACAACTCTAAGACGCTCATCATGCTCATCTTCAGTCTTAGAGTATACCAGAATGTCGTCGATGAAGACCACGACGACCTGATCCAGATAAGGCTGAAAGACTCAGTTTATCGGATCCATAAATGCAACTGGAGCATTAGTTAACTCGAAAGGCATGACTAGGAACTCGTAATATCCATAACGAGTCCTAGATGTCATATTATACACATCCACCTCCTTAACCATTAACTGATGATACCCTGAACGGAGATCGATCTCAGAGAATACAAAAGCCCCTCGGAACTGATCAAATAAGTCGTTGATCCTCAGAAGCAGATATTTGTTCTTAAGAGTGAGCTTGTTCAGCTGCCAATAGTCTATGCACATCCTCATGATCCCATCCTTTTTCTTAACAAATAGAACTGGTGCTCCCCACAGAGACACACACGGACGGATTAAGCCACGGTCTAACAACTCTTGAATTTGAGCCTTAAGCTCCATAAGCTCCTTCGGTGCCATTCGGTAGGTGGCGATAGATACTGGTGCTGTGCTAGAAAGAAGCTCAATCCCAAATTCCACTTCCTGATTCAGAGGTAAACCCGGTAGCTCCTCAGGAAAAACGTCAGAAAATCATTTACAGTTCTGATATCCTTTACAGTAGAGTTTCCCGAAATAGAACCACTAATATAGGCCAAGAACGTCTCACATCCCTCACAAACTAGTTTCTTAGCCACTAGTGCGGAGATCACATTAGCCAAATAATTCCGACGTTCTCCAGTCATGACTACCTCATTATCCTCATCAGTTCTCTAGACGACCCTCTTAGTTGCACAGTCCAGACTGGCATGGTGATTGACCAACCAATCCATACCCAAAATCAGGTCGAACTCCCAAAACGAAAGCTCCATCAGATTAGCCAGAAATACTGACCATTAAACCTCTAGTGGAACATCTCTATACAGTTTGTTAACTCAAACCGATCGCCTTAGTGGACTCAGTACAGTCACCTCACTAGAAGTACTCTCAACCATAATCCCTAAGTTTCCAGACACAGTGCTAGTTACATAGGAATGTGTGGAACCTATGTCTATCAAAGAAAAATAAGGTACATCATAAATTAAGAATGTACCGGTAATGACGTCTGGAACATCTCTGTCCTCTCGACTACGAGTAGCATAAATAAGAGTAGGTTGCTTCACCTCAGTCTGTCCAGCACCTCTGCCTACTAACGCCCATACCGTTACCACTCCTAGCTTGACCACGGCCCCTAGGTGGCTGCTGAACTACCCTCTGTGGTTGTGCAATACCAAAACCTGAATCTTGTACCTAATAGACCCTCAGCGGAGACTCCTGAATGCGGTGCTCTAACGACCCATACATCAAACATGCCCAGTCCTCCTCCAACATTCGTCCTGATGGCGTCTACCACAATCTCCACACAACTGCAATCTAGTAGGAGCAACAAGAGGTCCAGCTCTAACTGGCCCATTAGTCCTGGCCTTTTTCTTAGGCCTCTGTATCAAACTCGAGGGCTCCAAATCCTTCTTGTTCTTGCCCCTCTCATGATCTCTGTTTTGGTACGTATCGCGCTTAACCTCTTCGACGATCTTCGCCTTTTCTACCAGAACAGAGAACTCTCGCTCCCTTTGTGGAGCTATCAGCACCCTCAAATTATCCTTAAGTCCACCTTCAAAACTAACACATCTCTCATATTCAGACGCCACCATACCTCACGTATAGCGGCCTAGTCTCAGAAATTCGGCCTCATACTCAGCCACTAATCGGTCTCCCTGACTGAGGTTTAGAAACTCACCCCTACGAGCAACTATGTAACTAGCTCCTATATACTTCCCTTGGAAAGCAGACTTAAAGAACTCCTAAGACAGATGATCGGGCTGTGTGCCCTCCTTAACAGTCAGCCACCACTGATAGGCCTCATCGCGAAGTAACGAGACTGCACCCTTCAATTTCTGCTCAGGGATACAGTCCAAATCATCTATTATCCTCTCAGTAGCCTCCATCCAATACTCAGCCACATTAGGGGCGACTCTAGTGACACCCCTAAAAAGTTCAACTCCATTGGATCAGAGTCATTCCGTCACCGACCTTCGGCCCCTAAATCCAGTTTTGGGCCCAACGACCCTCTCCAATATCCTTAACATAGTCTGGGATAATTCGTCATCCCCAACCATATGATCCTGAGATCCAACCTCAGTAGCAGGTGACACCAGCGTCTTACTCGTATCTAGGTTAGGCATGCTGCCCAAAGAAGAGGATTCAGCTCGAACCCCCTTATGGCCTCTACCTCGGCCCCTAGTACCACGTCCACAGATACCTCGTACGCTCATGTCTATTCAGATTTATTTGCATTACAAATTTTATGAATCAGTTACAGTTTCAGTATTTATTAACAAATGTTTTATGTGAAGCAGTATCATAAATTCAGAGTTTTTTTTCGCACGTACAGTCTCTATCAATTTCAGTTTCACTACATTTTCAATATACACTAACAAGAGTGTTTTCAAAACAGACTAACTATAATACCATGATAGTTTATTAGAATACTTACACGATCGGTGCCGGAGACTTGGTGTAACACATTCTCAGTCAAATTATTTCAAATTATTTGAAAATTAATTCTTAAAAACCAAGTTTTAAAACCCAAAATCTACAACCGAGTTTTGTAACCTGACTCTGGTACCATTAAATGTAACACCCCAGACTCAGCCTAGATGTTATGGCCGAATCTGGCGATGTCACATGGAATGGAATTTGAAATCAAATTTATCAAGTTAAAACTGTTTCTGTTTATTAGCTTTTATTTCTCTTCCGTCAATTCCAAAACTATTTTTTCATTAATTTGATTCATTCAAAAACATATTTCATAGCAGAAGCTTTTAAAACCGTGATTATTTAAAAAAAATTGTTCCTATTTAGGAAAAATGTTGTATTTAATTAAACTGAGTTTTCATTGTGTTTTGCAGTTTTGAAGTCTATGTAAATAGTTAAAATCCAAAATAACAACAATCAGTCCAAAAGTCCAAATTACATAAAAAAATACCCCAAAAATAATATGAATTTAAAACCTTAAATGGTATTAAATTAGTTCAACAGTCATATGGTCATCGCTGAGTCCTCTACCGTACAGATCCATCTAGGTCTGGGGATTACTTGTACAGATAAAACAGGAAGGGGTGAGTTTACGTAAACTCAGTGTGTAATCCCCACAGAAGACATATATATAGTCAAACAACAGATATCAGTCAAATGTAGTCTGAGCCAAAGCCCATTACAGATTCAGATACAGTTTAGTCCTTAGCCGATTCAGATACAGTCTCAGATATGAGTTAGGGCCTTAGCCCATCTCAGATACAGTATGCATACAATAACAAAAATCAGTATCCTACCCACTAGTCTCTACACACTATCTCCGACTATCCCTACAAACCATGTGAGGTTTAAAACACCAACCCAGCCTTACACACCAAGTCGTACCGAATGCGGCACATATCAGTAATATTACAACTGAGCTGCCAAATAAAAGGCATAAAAGCCTTTCAGTACACTTCCTCCAATAATCAATCATCCCACCCCAATGTAGATGTAACTAAATATGCTCAATGTAAACATACCAAAATACATGCTTATATGCTAAAATTCAGTTATCAGTCATACATACAGATCAGTAACTTGCATAAGTTTAACATGCTCAATTCATACATTGTACACTCAGATCACACGATTTAGGGTCTAAGCAGCACTTACTAACCCTACAGTAGATTCACAGTCGACTTGGACGACCCGTGTAAACTTAGGAAACATTTTAGCTAAATGGGCCCATACGCCCATTTGGTTTGCCTGTGTGGGCCCACACGCCCGTGTAGCCCACACACACAGATTGGCCTTAGCCTGTGTGGATCACGTGGCCTAGCCCAAATTTTCACACGCCCTTATAGACTCCCTGTGTACCGCACATGACCTTTCTGGCCTTCACACATCCGTGTCTTGCGCATGGCCTAGCCTTCGTCAATCACATGGCTGTGTTACTCACACATGGCCTACCACACGGGTGACCACAAGCTCGTGTGGCATTGATAATAGGGTTTTTCAACTTTTTCCAAATCCCTTTTTCTGCGTTTCAGGTATACACCTGGTATTATTTGTAACAGCCCAATTTTAGCTAAATCAGAATAGTGGTTTCAGAACCAAAAATTCAAGGTCATAAAATTATTTTAATAATATTTTATATGCTTATAGTATGTGAATTGATATGTGTAAAAGTTTCGTGTAGTAATTTTTTCGTTTGTGTGCTCGATTTGGAAAAAAAGACCTATTCGCGTAAAATGCGAAAGTTGTGTGCTAATAATTAAAAGTGCTTAAATGCTATGCTTTGTGAATGTAAGGTCCTTATTATGTAATTGGACCATGGATAGTGGGATTGGTCATAAGTGACCTTAAAATAGATGAATTATAAGTTATTAAGCCAAGGGTAAAATAGTAATTAATGTGTTAATGTATATTAAATAAAACAAACAAATTAACTTCATCATTTTTCTTCATCCATCAATCAAAATAAAAGGAAAAAGAATAGGGTTTAGAGAGTTGAAGCATTTGACACCTAATTGGCTTGGTTAAGGTATGTATTGAGCTCGGTTTTTTATGATTTTTAAGTTTTTGTGATTATTGTTTTGAGTGCTAGCTAGCCTTTACCCTAATTTCTAAAATTACTGATGATTTTGTGAAATGTCATTAATGAATTCATGACTTTTACGATGTTTGATGATGAATTATGCAAGCTTGGTGTTTGATATACATGTTTTGTAAAGTAATTTTTGACAAAAATGTCAATTAGGGGTTAATTTGTGAAAATGTAAAAATGTGGGGCAAATGTGTAAATAAATGAAAAACATGGGCTGCTAGAGGCACTATAGTAATTCGGTCAAGCATGGGTTAAATTGAATTTGATGAATTTTGTGTAATTGTAAAAATGGGACTAAATTAAATAGTTGTGAAAGTTTAAGGGCTAAAGTGCAAAAATGCTGAAATGTATATTTTTGGATGAAATTGAATGAATTGGTGATTAAATGGGTTAATTTTGAATACATATAGAGCAAGAAAGAAATAACTCGGATTTAGATCGAGGAAAATTGAAGGTTATAGAGAAATCGATCTGATTCGTCCATTTCGAGTATGAGGTAAGTTCGTACGTGATAAACGTTGTTACAATTATGTTTTAATGCTTAAATAATACATAAATTGTACATATGTGACTACGATTGTGTATGACGATAAATCAACAATGTTTGGCACTTAGTGTGCGTTTCAAAATAGCTTCGGCTATAAATAGCACTTAGTGTGCGAATTAGAATAGCTTCGGCTATATGAGGCACTAAGTGTGCGATATCGAGATAGATTCGGTTTAATATGATGGCACTAAGTATGCGAGATCGTTGTAGCTTCGGCTAATCATTGGTGCACTAAGTGTGCTAGTTCTTAGAGCATTGAAAGATTTTTGAATGATTTAATGTACTAAACAAAGAGGTGAGAATGAAATAAATAAATACAGGAAAGTTCAGGTATGTACGATACCTATGTGGTAGTTGATACTATGTGTGTGAAGCTTGATGCATTTGTATATACATGTTAAATGGTTATGGATTAGAATTGAATGATGATATAAGAACTACTAAGTGTTTATTAATTGATGTTTTATATTATATGAACTATTGAGTATATTTGGTAAGAACTTACTAAGCTATGAAGCTTACTATGTGATATTTGTCTTTATTTTATAGAGTATCGAAGTTAGCTCGGACATCAAGGATTATCGGGAACCATCATCACACTATCAAATCAACTCGTTGGTACTTTTGAAGCTTTATATATATGGTATATGACATGTATAGGCTAGTGTCTATTTGGTATGTTTTGAGCTATAATGTTAGCCATGTGATTTGGCTTCTTAATTATGTAAATGTTGGTATGTTTTTAGCCATTTAATTTGGCTTAAGTTATGTGCTTGATAAGTGTTATAGATGATGCATATAATGCTTTATATGTTTGCTTGCTTTGGTATAATGGTTTTGGTATGTTTTGGGTGTGGAATGAAGTAATTGAGATGGATGTGTATAGATGGCATGGAATATGTATTAACTGGCTGATTTTGGTTGCTCATAAATGTCTTGAAATGGTACCATTAAGGTTGAATTGTGTGTATGAGAAAAGGGTGCCAAATTGGCTTTGCAAATAGCCTATTTTTGTTCACACGGGCAGAGACACGAGTGTGTGTCTCGGCCGTGTACGACACACGGCTATGTTACACGACCATGTGTTCCCTGGGGTACCCTTACGAAATTAAGTCAGTTTCGAGCACGGCTTAGACACACAGACGTGTCTGGTGACCGTGTGAGGCATACAGCCTTGTCATATAAGCGTGTGTGGACATTTCGAAGGGTACACGGGCTAGACACACAGGCATGTGGTTGGTCGTATGACCCAAATCAGTATACCCTCCAGTTTTTCCACGGACAAGACACTCGGGCGTGTCTCCGACCATGTGGTACAAGTCAGTATGTATGCCCTGTTTTCACACGGCCTGCGCCACGGACGTGTCTGATGGCCGTGTGAGGTACACGGCCTATTCACACGGGCATGTGACTTGTGATTTCATGAAATTTTTCTAAGTATCTGGAAAATTTTGTATGTAATTGGTTTAGTCTCGAACCACTCTTAAGCTTTTTTAAGGTTTCGTAGAACCTTATAAGGGATAATGTGAATGTTTATGAATGGTTTTTGATAATGAATGTATAACTGTATGTGATTGGGATGTATGTTACGGTAATACCTCGTAACCCTATTCTGGCATCGGATATGGGTTAGGGGTGTTACATTTATTAGTATCAGAGCACGGTTTAGTCGATTCTAGGACTAACGTAGCGAGTGAGAGTCTAGCTATACATGTCATATATATAAACTGTTATAGTGTGATGATTTTTTGATAGTTAAAATGTGTTTTTCATATAGCAAATAGATCCCGAACGAGCAATAGCTGACGATGTTGAAAGCAATGCACCCGTTTCCGCTCCAGGGACAGTGCAGTCTAATTTTAAACTAGTATCTAGTACTCAAGGGGAAGAGGCTAAGCAAGCCTTCTCCCAAATGATGAGTGAGTGGTTCACGAAATTCATTCGAATGAATTTGGTTGCTCAACAACCTCCACCCCCACCTTTTCCTCAACAAGTCCCGATTGTGCCACCAGTAATAGATCCAATTCGATTGAGTAAGCCACTTGTTGATAAGATTCGTAAATACGAGGCTGAAGAGTTTCGGGCTACAGTTGATGATGATGCTGAGAGAGTTGAATTTTGGCTTGAGAATACTATCTGAGTATTCGAAGAATTGTCCTGTACTCCAGATAAATGTATCAAATGCATAGTATTTTTGCTTAGAGATAATGCATATCACTGGTGGAAAACGTTGACATCGGTAGTTCCTAGAGAATGAGTTACCTGGGAATTCTTTTAGATCGAGTTTCGAAAAAAGTACATAAGTCAGAGATTCCTTTACCAGAAACATAAAGAGTTTCTAAAATTGAAGCAGGGTCGAATGACTGTCGCCGAGTACAAAAGAGAATTCGTACGGTTAAGTAAGTATGCCTAGGAGTATGTTTCCACTGAAGAGATCATGTGTAAACGTTTTGTAAATGGATTGAACGAGGATATATTCTTGAATTGAAAGAATTCGTTGTTTTGGTTGAGAGGGCTTGTAAAGCTGAGGACCTTAGTAAAGAAAAGAGAAAGGCTGATTCAGAGGCAAGAGATTCAAGGAAAAGATCAATAAGTAAATCTTATCATTTCTCGTGGAAGAAATCTAGAGACTATTTTAACTGGTCGACGGCTTTTGGAGGATATCAGTATAGAGATCATGGAAAGCAATACACCAACCCTAAAGCTCAAGCCACATCAGTATCGAGTATTGGTAATGCAAAAGATGTCAAGCCTGAGTGTCAACAATGTAGAAGACAACATTTTAGAGATTGTTGGGAGAAAAGTAATAATAGAACTTGTTATAGTTGTGGTTCACAATATGACTTTATTAAAGATTGTCCAAGGTTAGCTGAAAAAGATAACACTCAGAACACGAGGCTAAGTAATACTGCAACTAGAGGTAGACCACCCAGAATCACGGGCAATATGAGTCGTGGTAGAGGTGTGACACAAGACACAACAGTGAGATCTGATGCTAGAACACTTGTACGAGCCTACGCTATTCGTGCACGCGAAGAGGCGTCATCTTCAGATGTCATCACCGGTACTTTTACTCTCTATGATACTAAAGTTATTGCATTGATAGATCGAGGATCAACTCATTCATATGTATGTGTGAATTTAGTATACAGTAAGACTTTGCCTATAGAGTCTGCTGAATTTGTAATTAGAGCATCGAACCCCTTAGGCAAGTGTGTGTTGGTTGATAAAATGTGCAAGAATTGTCTATTGATGATTAAGGATAGTTTTTTCCAGCCAATTTGATGTTGTTGCCATTTGATGAGTTTGATATAATTTTGGGTATGGATTGGCTAACGTTGCATGATGTTGTTGTGAATTGCAAAAGAAAAACGATTGATTTGAGATGTTAGAATAATGAGATTATTCGAATTGAGTCAGAGGATTTGAATGGCTTGCCATCAGTGATTTCGTCAATGTTGGCTCAGAAATATGTGAGAAAGGGTTATGAAGCTTACGTTGCTTATATGCTGATGTGAGAAAGTGACTGAAAAGAAGATTGAGACACTGTCAGTTGTGTGTGAATATTTAGATGTGCTTCCTAAAAAGTTACCAGGTTTACCATCGAACAAAGAAGTTGAGTTTGGCATTGAGTTAGTGCTGGGTACAACGCCGATATCGATAGCTCCATACAGAATGGCTCCGATAGAGTTAAAAGAATTAAAAGCTCGGTTGTAAGAATTAACCGATAGAGGATTTGCACGACCGAGTTTCTCGCCCTGGGGTGATCCTGTATTGTTTGTGAAAAATAAAGATGGCATGATGAGAATGTGTATAGGCTACCGACAGCTTAATAAAGTTACGATCAATAACAAATATCCTCTACCCAGAATTGACGATTTGTTTGATCAATTGAAAGGAGCTACAGTGTTTTCAAAGATAGATTTGAGATCGGGTTATTATCAGTTGCGAGTTAAAGACTCCGATGTGTCAAAGATTACTTTTAGAACGAGGTATGATCATTATGAATTTTTAGTTATGCCTTTCAGACTAACGAATGCACCTGCTATCTTTATGGATTTAATAAACCGGATTTTCAGACCGTATCTAGATCGATTTGTTGTTGTGTTCATAGATGATATCTTGATTTATTTGAGAAATGAAATTGAGCATGCTGAGCATTTGAGAATTGTACTGCAGACTCTGAGAGATAAGCAGTTATATGCAAAGTTCAATAAATGTGAATTTTGGTTGAGTGAAGTTGGTTTTTTGGGGCATATTGTGTTAGCATCGGGTATTCGAGTCGATCCGAGCAAGATTTTTACAATAATGGATTAGAAGCCTCTGAGAAATGTATCTAAAGTCCATAGTTTTCTAAGACTAGCTGGTTACTATAGACGGTTTGTGAAAGACTTTTCGAGGATTGCGACTCCATTGACTAGACTACTTCAAAAAGATGTTAAGTTCGAGTGGTCGGACAAGTGCCAGAAAGCTTTATTGACCGAAGCTCTAGTGTTAGTTCAGCCAAAAACGGGTAAAGAATTCGTAATCTTTAGCGATGCATCGTTGAATGGTCTAGGATGTGTTTTGATGAAGGAAGGCAAAGTCATAGCTTATTCCTTGAGACAATTAAAATCGCGTGAAAAGAATTACCCGACGCATGATTTAGAATTAACAGCTATTGTGTTTGCTTTGAAGATTTGGTGCCATTATATATTTAGTGAGAAATGCCATGTTTACTCAGATCACAAGAGTTTGAAATGCTTGATGACTCAAAAAGATTAGAATTTGCGATAGCGGAGATGGCTAGAACTGTTAAAAGATTACGAGTTGGTGATTGACTACCATCTGGGAAAAGCAAATATTGTTGCTGATGCATTAAGCAGGAAATCTTTGTTTGCTCTACGTGCAATGAATACTTTGTTGGCTCTATATGATGATGGCTCGATTGTCGCTGAGTTGAAAGCATGACCATTGTTTTTACAGCAGATTTGTGAAGCTCAGAAAGTTGATAATGAAATGTTAGCAAAACGAACACAATGTGAATTGAACCCTGATTCAGAGTTTCAAGTTGATTCAGATAACTATTTAAGATTCAGAGGTCGATTATGTGTTCCGAGAAACTCGGAGTTGATTCTGATAATTTTGAAAGAAGCACATAGTAGTCATTTATCTATTCATCCGGGAAACAACTTTATTGGTGGCATGGTATGAAACATGACATTTCGGAATTTGTTTCTAAGTGTTTGATTTGTCAGCAAGTAAAAGTTGAACATCAGGTACCGTCTGGTTTATTACAGCCTATTATGATTCCCGAGTGGAAATGGGATAAAGCGACTATAGATTTTGTGTCAGGATTACCCCTATCTCCGAGTAAGAAAGATGCAATTTGGGTTGTTGTTGATCGACTGACAAAATCGGCTCATTTTATTCCGGTGCTTACAGATTTTTCGCTTGACAAGCTTGCTGAGTTGTACATTTCTGAGGTTGTGAGATTACACGGAGTACCTATTTCTATTATTTTGGATAGTGATCCTAGGTTCACATCGAGGTTTTGGAAGAAATTGTAAGATGCACTAGGTACAAAGCTACACTTTAGTACTATTTTTATCCGCAAACAAATGGTCAATCTGAGCGGATTATTCAGATACTCGAGGATATGTTGAGATGTTGCATTCTTGAGTTTGAAGGTACGTGGGAACGGTATCTGCCATTGATTGCATTGCATATAATAATAGTTTTCAAACAAGTATAAAATGGCACTTTACGAAGCTTTGTACGGTCGCAAATGCCGAACACCTTTGTATTGGACTGAGCTCAGTGAGAATAAAATACACGGGGTTGATTTGATCAAAGAAACCAAACAGAAAGTGAAACTGATTCGCAATAGTTTGAAAACAGCGCCAGATCGTCAGAAATCGTATGCAGACTTGAAAAGGAAAGATATTGAGTTTCAGATTGGAGAAAAACTAATTTTGAAAGTCTCTCCGTGGAAGAAAATACTCCGATTTGGTCGTAAAGGTAAATTGAGCCTGAGATTCATTGGGCCGTATGAGATCATCAAACGAGTTGGACCAATTGCTTATCAATTAGCATTGCCGTCTGAGTTAGAAAAGATACATAATGTATTTCATATATCGATGCTTCGACGATACAAATCTGATCCTTCGCATGTTATTTTCCCGACCGAAATTGAGATTCAGTCAAATTTATCATACAGTGAAGAATCGATTTGAATCTTAGCTCGTGAGATCAAATAATTGAGAAATAAAATAATTGCATTAGTAAAAGTGTTATGACATCAACACGAAGTCGAAGAGGCTACGTGGGAGCCTGAAGATGCTATGAGAGAGCAATACCCGAACCTATTCGCTGGTAAGATTTTCGGGGAAGAAAATCCCTAAAGGGGGAGAGTTGTAACAACCCGATTTTAGCTAAATTGAAATAGTGGTTTCAAAACTACAAATCTGAGGTTGTAAAATTATTTTAAAATTATTTTTCATGCTTATAGTATATGAATTGATATGTGTGAAAGTTTCGTGTAGTAAATTTTCCGTTTGTGTGCTTGATTTGGAAAAAGAACATTTCGCGTAAAATGCGAAAATTGTGTGCTAGTAATTAAAAGTGCTTAAATGATATGCTTTGTGAAATGTGAGGTCCTTATTATGTAATTGGACCATGGATAGTGGGATTGGTCATAAATGACCTTAAAATGGATGAATTATAAGTTATTAAGCCAAGGGTAAAATAGTAATTGATGTGTTGATGTATATTAAATAAAACAAACAAATTAAATTCATCATTTTTGTTCATCCATCAACCGAAATAAGAGGAAAAAGAATAGGGTTTAGAGATTGAAGCATTCGACACCTAATTGGCTTGATTAAGGTATGTATTGAGCTCAGTTTCTGGTGATTTTTACGTTTTTGTGATCGTTGCTTTGAGTGTTAGCTAGCCCGTACCCTAATTTCTAAAATTTTTGATGATTTTGTGAAATGTCATTAATGTATTCATGAGTTTTATGATGTTTGATGATGAATTATGCAAGCTTGGTGTTTGATATACATGTTTTGTGAAGTAATTTTTGACAAAAATGTCAATTAGGGGTTAATTTGTAAAAATGTAAAAATGTGGGGTAAATGTGTGAATAAATGAAAAATATAGGCTGCTAGGGGTGCTACTGTAATTCGGTCAAGCATGAGTTAAATTGAATTTGATGAATTTTATGTATTTGTGAGAATGGGACTACATTAAATAGATGTGAAAGTTTAAGGGCTAAAGTGCAAAAATGCCCAAATGTATATTTTGGATGAAATTGAATGAATTGGTGACTAAATGGGTTAATTTTTAATACATATAGATCAAGGAAGAAAGAACTCAGATTTAGTCAAGGAAAATCGAAGGTTATAGAGCAATCAATCTGATTCGTCCATTCCGAGTACGAGGTAAGTTCGTATGTGATAAATGTTGTTACAATTATGTTTTAATGCTTTAATAATACATAAATTGTATATATGTGACTATGATTGCGTATGACGATAAATCAACAATATTTGACACTTAGTGTGAGTTTCAGAATAGCTTCGGCTATAAATAGCACTTAGTGTGCGAATTAGAATAGCTTCGGCTATATGAGGCACTAAGTGTGCGATATCGAGATAGCTTCAGTTTAATGTGATGGCATTAAGTGTGCGAGATCATTATAGCTTCAGCTAATCATTGGTGCACTAAGTATACAAGTTCTTAGAGCATTGAAAGATTTCCAAATGATTTAATGTACTGAACAAAGAGGTGAGAATGAAATAAATAAATACGGGAAAGTCCAGGTATGTACGATACCTATGTGGTAGTTGATACTATGTGTGTGAAGCTTGATGCATTTTTATATACATGTTAAATGGTTATGGATTAGAATTGAATGATGATATAAGAACTACTAAGTGTTTATTAATTGGTGTTTTGTATTATATGAACTGTTGAGTATATTTGGTACGAACTTACTAAGCTGTGAAACTTACTGTGTGATATTTGTCTTTGTTTTATAAAGTATCAAAGCTAGCTCAGACATCGATGATCATCGGGAACCATTATCACACTATCGAATCAACTCATTGGTACTTTTGAAGCTTTATATATATGGTATATGGCATGTATAGGCTAATGTCTATTTGGTATGTTTTGAGCTATAATGTTAGCCATGTGATTTGGCTTCTTAATTATGTAAATGTTAGTATGTTTTTAGCCATTTAATTTGACTTAAGTTATGTGCTTGATAAGTGTTATAGATTATGCATATAATGCTTTATATGTTTGCTTGTTTTGGTATAATGGTTTTGGTATGTTTTAGGTGTGGAATGAAGTAATTGAGATGGATGTGTATAGATGCCATGGAATATGTATAAATTGGCTGATTTTGGTTGCTTATAAATGTCTTGAAATGGTACCGTTAAGGTTGAATTGTGTGTATCAGAAAAGAGTGGCAAATTGGCTTTGCAAATAGCTTATTTTTGTCCACACGGGCAGAGACATGGGCGTGTGTCTCGGTCGTGTCTGACACACAGCTATGTTACACGACCACGTGTCCCCTGGTGTAGCCCTATGAAATTAAGTCAGTTTCGAGCACGGCTTAGACACACGAGTGTGTCTGGTGACCGTGTGAGGCACACAGCCTTGGCATATGGGCGTGTGTGGCCATTTCGAAGGGTACATGGGCTAGACACACGAGTGTGTGGTTGGTCGTGTGACCCAAGTCAGTATACCCTCTAGTTTCCCACGACCAAGGCACACGGGCGTGTCTCCAGCCGTGTGGTACAAGTTAGTATGTATTCCCTGTTTTCACACGGCCTGCGCCACGGGCTTGTCTGATGGTCGTGTGAGGTACACATCCTATTCACACGGACGTGTGACTTGATATTTCATGAAATTTTTCTAAGTATCTGGAAAATTTTGTATGTAATCGGTTTAGTCCCAAACCACTCTTAAGCATGTTTAAGGTTTCGTAGAACCTTATAAGGGATAATGTGAATGTTTATGAATGGTTTTTGATAATGAATGTATAAATGTATGTGATTTGGATGTATATTACGGTAATGCCTCGTAACCATATTCCAGCGTCGGATATGGGTTAGGGGTGTTACATTGTTTCACAACGAAAACACTCCCGAGCCGTTCAAAACCTAAAAATTGACAACCCAATGCTTAGAGTCAGACTTAATTCGCGACTAAATGAAACTATGAAACCAATACCGAAATCCAACACTTACTCAGTTACCTCGACAATACGATCACGATTCCACACGAGAGAAACCCCTATTCACTGGATTTACTGCTATTAAAACACAAGCACAAAATTAACAGAGGATTTGACAAGGCTTAAAAGAGTAGGTAAAGGCTTCCTCCTTAGTAGAACTTACTACCACTTACCAACGAGAAGTACAATCCAAACTCTCGCGATAGGAACAAGTGACTTTTTCCAAAACGATGAATGAAAAGAGAAAAAAAACTGTGTTTGAAAAAGGAAAAGAAGAAAAACGGCAGAGGGAAAGAAAAAACGTCAAAAATTCTGAGTAGAATTTCGGTAGGAGAGAGAATCAAGATTTTTTTTGAAACAAAAGATAAAAACTAATTTGATTAATCCCCACTAATCACTCATCCTCAACCACCCACTACTCAGAATCCATGCACAACTGAAACTCTATCCAAAGCCGAGTAAAAAGATTAACAATACGTTTATGCAATTTTTCGAACACAGGACCTCCAGGAAACCAACACTCCAGCTAACCACCGGACCAGCAGGCCCATGTTGATGTAGTTTAGCAACCAATTAAATATAATCCCATTGAACAAGAATAGGGCTTAATTCCCAAAAATAACAAAATTTGCCAAATGAAAGGCTTGAACTTGGGCCCTCACACACAAACACCCAGGGCACATAACCACTGAAGTAGATACACAGTTGTGCCACATTTCACAAAAGCAGAAACAAAAAAATTTAGGGCGTTACACTTTTTCTACTTGCTTTTCTTCTTATCTTTTTGAATCTTTCTTTTGTTTTACACATATTGGATAACCTATAATTACTATATCACATTGCTTCTTCCTATTTCACTCTTTTTTTGTCCACAATTCATCGTAATGTATCCATTTAACCCTCAATACATATGTCCAAATGTCTATATTTGTGCAATTTGAGACCAAAGAAATAGGGTAATTACAAATTAATGTTTTGGCTCGGGTTTTGTATGAAGGTTCATCAAGAAGTGTTTTCTGGCTCAAAATAGGTACTAAAGATTGATCAACGGGGTTAGCTTTTTGGCTCTGGATTTATACCAAACATTATCTTAGGTCATCCCTAGGTATGTCATTATTCACAAATTTAACCAATCAAACAATCACAAATTCAACGGTTTATTATACATACTAGCATGCTCATTTCCATGTATTTTCTATATCATTTGATATATTAAATTACTCAATGCCTATTTACAGTGTAATATATATAACTTAGTAGTCTAGGGCGTATCTCTACAGATAACCTATTAGGCTAGGACGCGGACACGACAAACGGAGGGCTTAAAAATGTTTTATTTATATGAAAGTATTATTAGGCTTATTTTTATAATTCTTGTTATTTTGGAAGTGTACTATTTTATTGTAGCATGAGACTTATGTTTAGGGTTTATTTAGCATGCATGATTTTTAATTTGAATTTAGGATAAAGAACATGGAACTAGATCTGGTTATTAAATAACTCAGTTTTATTTTAATTAAAACTAAATTGAGTATTACTTTTCTGCTGCTAGGTTATAAATAAATTTAAAGTAATAAATAAATTAGGAATTAATTAAGTTTCCAAATAAAATCACCATTACAAGAAAATTGTTAAACTTAATTGGTTTTTGATAACTCGTGATTTTTTTTTTGAAAATAGACCAAGTTTTATTCTAAAATAATCAAATGTTTTAATATGATTGTTTTAAAAACTCTGATAGTTTACTGGGTCATTTCGGTGGTAAATGTAATCTTCTGAATTCAGGCTTAACTTCTAGGTCAGGTTGAGGAGGTTACATGTATAATATTGAAAATCACTACCACTTCCATGGATGTTGGATCCATCCATTCATCCCTGCTGCACCCTACTCCGCTCTGCTTCAACTTAATTTTAATATTTTCAATCTATTTAAAGTCGTATAAATATTTAAACATAATTTTTTAGAAAAAAATTATATAAACATAAAATATATAGATTTTCTATAATACATTATAATATTTTTATCCTTTTAACACACATATATATATATATATGCAAAGATAAAATGATAATTTTATTAAGTGGATTGGGGTAAGGCAAACAATTACGATAATTGCTCTATATTTATTGCTCAAAAGGAAAAATTCACCTTACTCTACCCAACCCTGCATCCAATTTAAAAAAAAAAAATCACTCCATTCGAAGTGTATCGATTCAAAATCCATTAGACGGTTTAAATTTTCCATCTCTATACCCATAAAATTTATGGATAATAAATTCTATCTATTAACTTAACCAACTTCATTTGCAATTTGAAATGTATATTTCAGATTATATTTTAACTAATTTCATTTCAGATTATATTTTATTAATCGATATTTTAGAACTTTTTAGAAAATTATCATTTGTTTATAGTTAAATGTAAAATTATCATTTTAACTAATTTATTTTAGATTATATTTTATTAATTGATATTTTTAAGTTTTTTTTAAAAAAATTGTTTGCGTTGGTTATGTGATTTAAAATATATGAAAATATAACTGCTACAAAATTTTGAAATATACCTCTTATTATTAAAAAAAATCTAATATTTTAAAAAATAAAATATACATATGGAATGGTACTCTTTTTTCATTCAAATCTTCAGAAACAAAAAATCCAAAATTTTCACATTTAAAATTTGAAATTATTATTCTATTTAACATTCAAATATTTATTAAAACGTTAACAATATAAAATCTATTTAAAAGTAGTCAAAAAAATTATTATTTTAATATTAAAATTTTTTAAAACAAATTGTTAAAATTAAAATGAAAATATGTTAATGTTAAAAAATAAATAATCCAATTATTTTAAAAGTACTAAAAAGTTTTAATTTTCAATTTTGAAATCTGTTAATGTTTAAATTTGAATATTGAAAAAAATAATTAAATTATTTAAGAATGTATTGATTTTTTTTAAGATTTAGTTTAAATATTTAAAATTGGTATATAATACTTTACAACCTTTCACATTTGTATTTAATTTTAATTTTTTTACATTTAAATTAATTTTAAAATTCAATTAAATATATTTATCTAAATTAATCAAATATATAACTCTATATATATTTTAGAAAAAAAATGTATTTTTAAGTTATACAAATTTTAAGTATATTTTAATTTTTCAAATTTTAAATATGGTCGCAAGTTTAAATATATATTCAAATTTTTAACAAAAATATAATATAGTTAAATTTAAATATTCAAATTTTGTACCAAAATTTTAACAAATTAATATGATATATTAAATTAAAGCACACAATCAATTACATTGCACAACTAAAAAAGCATTAGATATTTAAGATTAAAATTCCGACCAACCATCACTAAATATAAATAAACTTATTTGGAACATAATAATAATATCCATAGGTGTCATGGTTTGACATGATCTACCTTGGTACTTATCCATATGGGTTAAAATATAACATGATACTGCAATCATATCCTAATTACTTGTTCATTTGCACAACAAATCAAATCAAAACAATTATTTACAAAGAAGAAACCCCTTCTCTCTTACCTAATGATGTTATGCTTCAACCAACCAGTTTTTCAAAACCACGAATATTTAGATACTTTAACATCATCATCATTTTTAAATATTAATTAATTCCCCATTTCTCATGAGTTGTTGGTGCTTACAAGTTATTTAATTCAACTCGAAAAATATTTAAACTCAATTCAATACTTAAGTCAAAATTAAGTAGTTTGGGCTATTGATCGAGTTGGATTTGAGTTTAGTAATACTCAATTTAACTTTTGTGCCTTATCGAGTTATTTATATTTTTATATTATTAAATTACATTATTATTAATATAACATATTATTAAGTAAAGCTTAATTATTTATCTGAGCTATAGCTTGAGTATAAAAATTGGTAAACGAACTTATTCAAGCTCAAACATGAGTAGCTTGATTATATCTCAAGCTGAAATCAAACTTAAAAATAAATGTTCAATTAAGCTCAAGTTGAATATCAATGTCCAATTTTCAAGTCAAGCTCGAGGTTAACATATTCAAGCTCGCTCGACTCAATTACATCCCTACTTGCACTATTGAACTAAACCCTAGTTCTTTTTTCTTATCATTAAACATGTCCTTTAGGCCTTCCTTTTGTTGACAAGTGGCAAACCCACAATGAAGCTTACTTGTTTTTAACATTTTAGAGAAGTAGTTAAATTTTAGTTTTAGACCTTTTAATACATTTAGGCTCATTTTTCAGGTCAGGTCTGGGCTTAGAAAACGGGTTTAAAATTTTGTATTGGCCCGACCCATAATCAAGTCTACTATCAACTGAATATTTTTTAAAAAAAATTTCAAAATGTCATACCAAATAATTTAATAGAAGAATTTTAACAATTGTAACTATTGAATCTGAATATTTAAATCTGAAAAGTAAAAGACTATATTCTTGGAAGTATAAGTAAGGGACTAAATTCTAAATTTACAACGTGTATAGGGATTTAGAGCATATTTTAACCTTCAAATTTTTAATCTATAATTTGATACAAACAAATTATCAACCTAACGTAAAACATGGATCGATAATCAAACTAGTTATTATTTTAAAGACTTAGGGTCGGTTTGGATGGGCGGTGGGGTGCGATGTAGTGCGGTGCATTTAGATTACTTTTTGTCTCACACTATAGTATCTAATCTCACCGCCACTGCTATTTTTACACTAACTGTAGGTAAACACACTGCACATCCAAACTCACCCTTAATGTCCAATTCTATGGTTGAAGACGTTGCAGAAACCCCAATTGTAGCTTGTTGTCTAATTTTATAAAATGTGTTTAATAGCAAACTATTAGAAACAGATAGATCTAATTTTATAAAAATCTATCGATTTGTATTATTAAAAACTAGCATAGCTAACGAAATACCCAGACAGCAGCATGTGGTATGCCACGTGTACCTCATGTTGACATATAAGGACCAGTTTTTAACAATAGAAGTAGATAAAATGTTTAACAGAAAGACTAATTTGATCTTTGATCTAACATAGAGGGATTAATTTTCCCTTTTTAAATAGAAGTGACAAAATACAATCCAAATCATAATATAGGAAACTCCATAATACTTTTAATGATTTTTTTATCATTGTTTAATGTCATATTCATAGAGAGAGAGAAAATTACAAGTTGGTCCAATCAAAATCATATAATGTTTGATTACATTTTGTAATGTCATTCTTTGAACTTCATAAATTGTTAGCATTTTTTGTAACACCATATATTTGGTTCAATTGCCCGACCCAAGCTATAAGGTATTACAACTATAAAAATTTGACGTCATTCACAATTTAATAAAAAATTAGCCAAATAATTATTTTGTAATCATTTTTCCATGTTATTCAATCAAAATATGATTTAATTCGAGCATATGAAGCATTTTAAACAAACTAGCAACAATTCTAGATTAAAATGAAACTTTTACAAAAATTTGAGTAAAAAGTGTAAATAGGGGTCGCACAGACGTCTGGCCAAACCATGTAATAAACTGTGCCTGTGTAATTTAGGGTCACTGTAAACAAACCTATACCCAAAATCAAGAGACCACACGACCGTGTGGCAGACCGTTTCACACGTCATGTGTACCCAAAATATACCAATTCACATTCAACTTATGTGCCTAACCAATATGCCACAATTGGAACCACAGTTCAAACACGAAACATCAACCATTCATGTCTTTCAAGTCAATCATTCTGTAACACCCCTAACCCGTATCCGTCGCTGGAATAGGGTTACAGAGCATTACTGGAATAAACAGATCAAATACAAACATTTCATATTATTTAATATTCATGTAAGATATTATTCATACAATCCCTTATATGAGCCCTCGAGGCTCAAAACATACAGTAGAAGCAAGTCGGGACTAAACTAAGTACTCAGAGAATTTTTTGCGAAATTTCAAAATTTTTCCTAGGTGTAAGGTACACACGCCCGTGTGGTTAGGCCGTGTGACTCACACGGTCGAGAGACATACCCATGTCTCAAGCTGAGTGGACATTCGAAATAGGGACACACGATTGTGTCCCAGTTCGTGTCTAAATTAGGGTGATTATTGACTTGGGTCACACGGCCAAGCCACACGCCCGTGTGCTAGGTTGTGTGAACATTTTAATTTACATTAATTATGTGCAGGAGCTACACGGCCATTTCCAAGCCTTATTTCTCACCCAATTTGTCTTTCACCTACATCATTACTTTTATACATTCACCAACCAATTCAAGACATTAAAACCAAGCCAAAACTAAGTCTTATACAAGACGTATTATTATATATGTTCAAGTGTTCAAACTTACCAAATACACATATGTGCGTATAAGCATATTTTACCAACTATGATATCCCAAACCAATCATCAATAGGTCTATGTACTCTCCACCATTTAACCATTTCAAACACACACATCAAACATGTTTAGGCCATATATATTTTCATGTTAAAATATACCAAACACAAGCCATACCAATGGTTAGTTTCAACCAAATATTTATATGCCATCATTTGGCCAATTTAACCCAAACGTGCCATTATACCCAAAAGAAATTTTGCTATTTATACCAAAACGAGCTGAAGAATATTGTGATGTTGCTCCGACCTGCTTCCAACCTTTACAAGCTTTCAAATACTATAAAACAGAGGAATTAAAATGAAGTAAGCATTTAATGCTTAGTAAGTTTGTATAACAGAAAATAAACTTATCATTCATTTACATTTAAGGTAAGCAAGTAAACATACTAAAACCAAATTTGGCCAATTGCCTAACACATATCCTTATCAAGCATATCAATCATGTAATTCACATAAATACCAAGAAACGTGAATGAGCTCATCAATATTCAATTTCCACATACATATATTTATCTCTTCAAATATACGTGAACATGTACATATCATATCTTTGTACTTCAAATATTTCTCATATTGGAACTTTACCCGTTGAATCATTTAAAATATTTATGGATACAAGGGTAGTACACATGAAATGTACGAGTCTGAAATCCATGAATTCATATTTAGAAATGCTCATGTAAGCTTGTAACAGAAAGCTTTTCCAGGCTTATTAACAGGAAGCTCATAAGAGCTTAAATCAGAAAGCTCATGTGAGCTTAACGGGTAACTCCGAAGAGCTATTATCAGGAAGCTCATGAAAGAGCTTTTAATTGGGAAGCTCCAGATGGCTATATATCAGGACGCTAATAAGACTTGTGGTGTGTTCGCAACACATGCAGGATCACTACCGATCAGAATGCTTATAGGAGTATATAAACGAGAAGCTTGGAAGAACCATGTATCGAAAAGCTCAAGAGAGCTTATATCGGGATGCTCATATGAGCTATAATGGGACGCTCTTGTGAGCTATGGTGTGTTTGCAACATATACAGAACCACAACCATTCCGGAAACCCTGTATCCATCTAATTTCATTTGTTCAAATGAGATTTATTTCTTGTCGAATATTCTTGGATATGTGATTTATTTTCATACTTAACAATTATACAAATCACATGCATATAAATCTAGCATATCACATAAATATACAATTTAGTTACACGAACTTACCTTGATACTTGTTCGTGTACAAAAAACCTATTAATTTGACACTTTTTCTTTTCCTCGATCTAACTCATTATTTGATCTTTTCGGATCTATATAAATGAATTTAACACATTTCATATTTAATTCAATTCAATTTCCATCCTAGGCAAAATTACCATTTTTCTCCTATACTTTTAATTAATGACGATTCCGTCCCTAGGGTCAGAAAATGAATTTCATGTAACTTAACCCTTATTCCAAGCCTAGCTGATTTTTTTTATATAACAATAACAGTCCATGTATTTCACAAAAATTAAAATTTTTCTATAAATTTTACATCTTTTCAATTTAGTCCCTAAATCACAATTTCATAAAAATTTCCTTTACAAAAGTTGCTTATCTATCAACAACCTTTCCGTTACCATAAAACTTCATAATTCATGCATATTCATCCATGAAAAACTTTAATACTTTGATAACTTTGCAAATTAATCCCAAAAATAGTTAGATTAGGTTATTATGATATCAGAAATATAAAAATTACTAAAAACGGGACAAAGAAAACATACCTAATTAATCCAACAAAGTTTGCTTGAACTCTTTTCTCTTAGCTAGGGTTTCCATGTATTTTCATTTGGGGAAGATAATGAAATAAAATTATATTAATTTATTATCATCTTTAATTATTTCAATTTCCAATTTAATCTTTTTTCTTTTTCTCATTTTCTATAGATGATTCATCAAACTTATCTACTAACTCCTCTTAATGGTTTATTTGCAATATAAGGACTTTTAAGTTTTATACGATATTCCTATCATAATGTAGACCATAAAATAATATTAAAATAAAAATTTCTTTCGAACTCGGATTGGTGGTCCCAAAACCATTATTTCGATTTCACTGAAAACGGGCTGTTACACATTCCAACATCAACAATTACCAACATTCATAACGAAAAAATGCCATTCAAAACTTCACCAACATCATCTCATTACCATGTATCAAATAAGTACTAAACATTTAATACATAAAAGTTTCATATAACCTCATTCACAACCAAAACATCAAAATATGATCATTAAATTACAACATAAACAACCTATATACATGCCACAAGTAACCAACTATTGAACTTTAAAAATCTACTGGATCAAGTGACAGTACGTGTGAGCTTCTCATTGATCCGATCGACACGTTCTAAACGTCCAAAATCTATAGAAAGATAATAATACGGGTAAGTATATAAAATACTTAGTAAGCTCATAGAATATAAACATTTGCTTACCTCAAATTCTTATCATAAACAAATTCAAAATGAGATACAAAAAAACCTATCAAAATTCAACCCACATCATCAATATAGATATAATGCCTTGAGCTAACCATATGAACAACCATAAGCATTTTCATTTCCAAGCAATGCCAACTTTGATCTCATAATCGGAACACATAATTCACATAGCCAACCTCAAATGGCAAGTTTCCAAAACTTTAATAGCAACTATTCTAGATCAAATTTCGTAAAAGATTTCAATATATAAGATAAAAGAATAGTGTCTGGTTACCTATTAGGGTTAAACC
Source organism: Gossypium longicalyx (assembly GCA_025698465.1). Taxonomy (NCBI): domain Eukaryota; kingdom Viridiplantae; phylum Streptophyta; class Magnoliopsida; order Malvales; family Malvaceae; genus Gossypium; species Gossypium longicalyx. The sequence continues at coordinate 25,337,001 of CM047005.1, read as the reverse complement.
TACACAATAAATTACCTGGTCAGGGCTTAATATTCTTGTATTCTCGAGTCTGCAATATATTTAGGAACTCGAAACCTAACCTTATATTCTCTATTTCGCAACATATGAAAATAGCACGGAACCTAATCATGTGTTCTCGAGTCCGTAACATATACAGGAGCTCGAAACCTATTTTTGTATTCTTGAGTCCGCAACAATACATGAGCTCAAAACTTAGGCAAACTCACTAACCTATATACGAGAATTTACTAATTTCACTGGGATACATCTCAGATTATAATATACACCAATCCAGCAATAATTAATGTAACACCCCAAAAGCCATCCTTGATGTTAAGGTCGGATTATGAAGGTTACAATGTTCATAAAAACATTGTTGATTAACTTATGTGAAAACTTAGTTTCATTTTCAGAATAATCAAGTTATTTAATTTATCAAAAACATAAGTATTCAAAAGATCGTGTGAACACTTAATGAAAACATTGTTTTATTAATTTTATAAAAACAATCTCGAATGTTTAACCAATTAAGTTGTAAAACGTCATAATTAATTTCAAACCCTTGTAGCGGAAAAATACTTTAAAAATTCTTATTTCTTAAAATAATAGAGTTTCATCAGTTATGTCATTTTGGGTGTGCTTATGAATTATAAATAATATGTCTACAGAAAAAAAATTAAAAAAAAACAAAATTTAATGCTCCAAAACAAATTAAAATTTGAAAGACCGTAAAGTTTGAAATTAAAATCCAAAACATACTTATACCAAATTGTGTGAACTGAGCTCCAGAATCACCGCCAAGTCCTAATTTTGAAGGTCATCTGAAATGTATTAAACAAACGTGTAAGCAGGTCAATTCGCCCAGGCCCACGTCAGAACCAAAATACAAAAAGAAACAAAAAAATAAACCAAAAAAAATAAACAAAACCCAAATAAATTATTACAGTCCATTATCTATCCAACTACAACCCAAAATCAAGTATCCTAAAACCAAATTGACCCCAATGACCCAAGACCCAAATACAGGCCCGATACCAATTACAAGCCCAAATTAATATTAAAACCCAAATCGGAGCAAGCCCAATAGGCCCATCTCCCTAACAGCTTCAAAAACCCTAAGTCACCTATTCTTCCTTTGTGCCGCAACCAGACAACCCCCATGTACGGCCTCTGTACCCTCTAGCAGCCACACCCGTGCTAGCACAGCCTCACGCCAAGCGCCAGTGCATCCCGTACCTACAAAAGAAAGGACGAACACACAGCAAGAAAGAAACAAAAACAAGGAATATTGTATTGATTTTTCTATCATTTTATTTCTCCGGCTATAAAGCCAAAGGATCGGTCCATTGTAATTTTTTACGCGATATACATACGCAATACACGCACACTAAACAGATACTGAAAAAAAATTCAAAAGCAATCGCAAGAAGGTGATTTCGAACGCCTTGTGCTTCTTTCTTTCGCATCTATTTCATCTTCCTTTCATATTTCATATTTTTTTTTTTGTATAATAAAATAAAAAAGGAAACATACCTTGAAATGAGTCATTGGGGACGGTTTCCTCTTCGCCAAAATCGACGCTTGAGATCGACCCCTCGAGGCTAAAATCTAACTTTCGATATGAGGTTCAAAGCAGGGAGATAGGATGGTTCCTCTGCGTGCCATCATCCACCAACTTCAATGGTGGAATAATGGTGGTCGATCAGCAGATCGAAAAGAGGGCGGACAGTTAGGGTTTAACGACGCTATATGAGCCACGCCCAATTGGATCTGACCTGAATGCCCCTGGGATCCGCGCGTTTTCGCAGTGAGGGGATATTTGCACACCAGCCCCTCCCCTTTCGCATGCGCGGTCAATCGCGTCCAATTTTTCTTGTTTCACTTTTTAATTTAGACTTATAATTTGCGCTTATTTATAATCGAATCTGCGTTTAAACGCAGCGTTTTAGGGCTTGGATTATTTCCAGTTTGAGCCCTACGCATTTGTGCATATTACACGCTAGTCCACATTTTGTCTCCTTTTATTTACAAATTTCCCCTTTTATTTTAAAGTTTGTCTCATTAAGCTCTTTATTTAAAATATTTATTATTTCAAAATTCAGTTAATACTTACCTATCCTATTAACTCCTTTTTTTATATTATTATTTATTTATATTATTTTTTTGTTGGTTTTATAAAAGTATACATCATCTCATTTGTTTTTCTTTTTGTGCGTATATTTGTGCATATGTTGTTTTAATGGTTTTTCTTTTCTTTTATTTAAAAATAATTATCGTTTTTAAATTTCATTTAATTATGTGTGTAAGTTATTCGAGAATTTTGTTTCTTATGTGTTTATGAAATCATCCTTTTGAAATTTTTCTTTATGTCACATTATTTTAATATATTAGGTAGCACCTCGTTTAAATGTTTTTATATATTCATACACATATAGCAAAATTAATTTAGTCGTATACATATTATCATTTCTATGAGTCCTATACATATTATCATTTCTATGTTATTTTACATGTACTTGCCTTTAATTTTAAATGTATATATATATTAATACACTTATTACTTTAATAGTTTTTTCTATTTAAAACACTTCTTGCTTCATGATTTATCAAGTATTCTTATTTATGTATATATATAAGACTATTTTAGAAACTTCATCTTTGTAACTAAAATTATTATTTTTGAATATTCTTTTATATTATATTATTTTTGTGCTTTACATAGCCTCTTATTTAAATGTTTTGATATAAGGATATGTATATGATTTTTAGACTAATTTAAAAATATTTATATATCTTATTATTAATCTCATGTTTTTTTTTTTTTACAATAGATTTACATTTACATATGTCTTTTAAATCTATTTTGTGTGTTATGTCTCATCTTGTATCCTTATTATTCTTTTGTATTATATATTATTAAAGTTAGCATGTAGTTTGTCAACTTTTAAATATATTTGTGTTTAAAATATTTTACATGTAATTTGATTCAAACTTTCACTTTATAATGTCTATTTCAAAAATATATATATATCTATCCCTAGTTTTTTTTATATATACAAATTTGTCAACCTACATTTTATGTATCTATTTATTCGTCGTTACTTTAAAATAGTTTTATACCATACTATTCCTTCGATTTGCATTTTGTTTTGTGTATCTAGTAGTAGTCATATTGCATTATGCCATGCATGTTATCATTCCATTATTTATTTGTTCATTGTTTTATATTGCCATGTTAATTATTCTCCATGCATGATTGAGATTGAGCTATATTTCCAAGTTAGTTGTACTTAGTTGTAAGTGTTTGTTAGTTGGTTAAATAAATTGTATTGCCTCCACTCTTCCATTGTCATGTTTTATGCGTACACATATTACCCCATATCATCGTTTTCCACTTGGTTTTTGAAATGTGGTTTTGTAAAATTCAAATTTTTATGATTAATTTCGTCTTATTTCAAATCGAATCAATATGTTTTAAGCTAGTTTCACAACTATTAAGAATTCTTTAAAAGGAAGGCGATATTCAATACTTGGTAATTCGTGGAATCGTGCCTTAACGTGTTGGGTTGCAATTTCTTGTTTGCTTAAAATAATCGAATATCCCTTCAAAATTTCACTCATGTCTCCTAAAAATCCTTTAAAACAAAGGCAATACTCGGTGTTTGACAATTCGAGAATCATGCCCTATCGTGCTGGGTTGTGATTTCTCGTTTGTTCAAAACAATCGAATATTCCTTTAGGTTTTCACTCATGTTTTTCAAGAAAACCCTTTAAAACAAAGGCGATGTTCGACGTTTGGCAATTCGAGAATCGTGCCCTATCGTATTGGGTTGCGCTTTTTCATTTGTTCAAAATAATCGAATATCTCTTTGGAGTTTCACTTGTATTTTCTAAGGTGAGGTAGTAGTCAATGTTTGGAAATTCGAGGAATTGTGCCCTACTGTGCTGGGTTTTGATTTTTCGTTGGACCAAATAGTTGGGCCTCCTTTTATAGTTTTCAAATTATAAACTTTCAGACATCGAAACAAGAAGATTTTGGCAACCAACTCAGGTTACTCAAATGTTACTAAAAAAGAACCACATTTCAAAGAACATTTTTATTTTAGACATAAGGACAGTATCTAATCGATTTGGTACCAATTTTGGGCGTAGTGAGGGTGCTAATCCTTCCTCATACGTAACCGACTCTCGAGCCCGTTTTCTCATATTTTCGTAGACCAGGATCGTTGTTTTAGTAAACCAAAATGTTTTATTGAAATAACCAAATTCTTAGGTGACCCGATCACACCAAAACAAAAGATTGGTGGCGACTCCATATTTTATTTTCAAAAAGTCGATCCTCGTCTGTTTTTCATTAACCCTAAAATTTTAAATAAGAAGGGATGGTTTCGACAAAACGTATTTAAAAAATCTGTCTTAACATCCATTTGATGAACTTCTAGATTTCACAAAGCGGCAATAGCAATTATCATCCTTATAGAAGCTATTCTTGATACAGGAGAAAATGTATCAAAGTAACCAATGCTTTCCTTTTATTTATAACCTTTTATAACTAATCTAGCCTTTTACTTATCAATTGTTCCATCTACTTTCATTTTTCGTTTGAAAATCCATTTAGAATTTAGTGGTTTAATTCCCTAAGGTAGATCCACTAATTCCCATGTATGATTTTTCATGATGGAATCAATTTCACTCTTGATAGCATTTTTCCAAAAAATGCTTTTAGATGAGCATATAGCTTCACTATAAGTTTGAGGTTCAGTCTCTAACATATAGGTTAGAAAATCTGATCCAAAGGACTTTTCCACCCTTGCCCTTTTACTTCTTCTTGGCTCTACCTCGACTTCAACTTCTTGTTGAAAGCCTTGACTATCAATAGTCTTCGAAGTTCGTTTTGTTGAACTTGACCCATCTTCCCTAGTCTTACAAGGGAATATATTTTTAAAGAATGAGACATTTTTAGATTCCAATATTGTATTCTTATGAATTTCAAGATTATTTGATTCATGTACAAGGAACTGATATGCATTGTTGTGGTGTGCATAACCAATGAAAATACAATCTACCATTTTAGGACATATTTTCATTTGCTTCGGCAAAGGAACCATTACCTTTGCAATACACCCCCACACTTTCAAGTAGTTGTAGGAAGGTTTCCTGCCCTTCTATAACTCATATGGTGTCTTGTTTTTCTTCTTGCGGGGCACCTTATTTAAAAGGTAATTCGCTGATAAAACAACTTCCCCTCACATGCTTTGTGACAACCCAAAACTTCTTAGCATTGCGTTCATCATTTCCTTTAGGGTTTAATTTTTACACTCTGCTACTCCATTGGATTGAGAAGAGTATGGTGGTGTCACTTCATAAATAATACCATGTTGTGCACAAAATTTACCAAATGGTTTAACATATTCACCACCACGATCACTTTTCACCCTATTAATTCTTTTTATTAAGTTGAGTTTTAACTTTTTGCTTATAAAGAACAATTTTCTCTATAGTTTCATCTTTGCTTTTAAGCAAATATACATAGCAATATTTTGTGCTATCATTAATGAAGGTAGTAAAATATTTATTCCCTCCTTTGGTTTGAATAAACTTTAAGTCACAAATATCACTATGTATTAGATCAAGTGATTCAGTATTTCTTTCAACAGATTGAAATGAAGACCTTGTTAGTTTTGCCTCAACACACGTTTCAAATTTATTATTATAATTAATGTGAAACGAAGGAATGTGCTCTAAGTTAATTAATCTACGTAAAGTATTATAATTAACATGTCCGAGCCGACCATGCCATAAATCAAATGACTCAAGCATATAAACAAAAGAAGAAGCAACTTTCTTATTCATAGTATTAGCTTTTATAGAGATAGCATCGAGTTTCCACATATTATTTAATACATATCCCATTCCCACAAATGTTATCCCTTTTGAAAAAACTAAACAAATGTTCCCTCTTTTGAAAAGACTAACTTCTGGAATTCAAATACCATCCTAAATCCATGCATACTTAGGAGGGTACTAGAGATGTAACACCCCAAACCCGGCCTAGACGTTATGGCCAAATCTGGCGATGTAACATGCATACTTAGGAGGGTACTAGAGATGTAACACCCCAAACCCGGCCTAGACGTTATGGCCAAATCTGGCGATGTAACATTGAATGGGATTTGAAATCGAATTTATCAAGTTAAAACCTGTAACACCCCTAACCTGTAACCGTCGCCGGAATAGGTTAAGAGGCATTACCAGACTTATAATTCAGTCCAGAACGATAATTTATCAAATAACATTACATTTCAATAAATATAACTTTCACATTCATTATATACTTAAATCAAGTATACAAAGTCTTAATCACGCATTCGGGACTAAATTGATAACATATAAAAATTCTAGAAACTTATAAAATTTTCAACATTTCAAATATCACACACCCGTGTGAACAGGCCGTGTGCCTCACAAGGTTAATAGACACGCCCGTGTCTTAGACCATGCGGAAACAGGGCATACATACTGACTTATGTCACACAGTCGAGGACACGCCCGTGTGCCAGGCTGTATGAAAACTGGAGAGGATATTGACTTGGGTCACACGGCCAACCACATGCCCGTGTTTCTAGCCAGTGTGCCCTTCGAAATGGCCTCACACGCCCATGTGCTAGGCCATGTACCATTTAGAGGGGTATACTGACTTATGTCACACGATCAATCATACGCCCTGTGTGAATCCGTATGACACACACGACCAATAGACATGAGAGTGTGTCTAAGCCATGTCAAACCTGTAGGGTATACTGACTTAATTCGTAAGGTACCCCAAGGGACACACGGCCGTGTAACATAACCATGTGTCGCACATAGCTGAGACACACGCCCGTGTCTCTGCCCGTGTGGACAAAAATAGACCATTTGCAAAGCCATTTTGCCACCCTATAAATACTAGCATTCACAAGCATATTTGACCATATTTCATAACCCAATTGGCAAACATTTCATAACTATTTCATATACAATATGTACCAATTCAGCTTGTTATGCAATTACCTATTTAATACCATGCAATATTCATTTATCTAACAAATGCATATTAATAACTTACTTGCATATTTTCATTCAAACATTTCCATACTAAAACTTACCATATTCAAAAACACATATATACAACCAAAACATGGTACCAAATAAGCCCAATCACATGGCTTAGCTTATACACAAAAACTGACAAAAAATAAAGTTGTCAAGTATCATAACTAACATCATTTAAACTAGCCTATACATGCCATATTTACAAATATTCACAAGTTCAAAATACCAATTGGAAATTAGATAGAGTGACGTGCAAATCTGACTTATCCGAAACGAGCGAGCTAACGAACCTCTATAAGACATAAAAAAGGAAACAGAGTAAGCTTATAGCTTAGTAAGGCCGTATAATTCAGAATTAAACTTACCATTTATACATAATCAAAGCAATACAAATATGTAACCAATTCAATTAACCAACACCTAATCACAAGTATTCATCAAAAGTTAGTCATTGTAAACATACATGAAATCATCCATTAATACAATGCTTCTCATCATTCTAGATTCATATATCATGTATAACATTAATAACACTTATAGCCTGCAACTTATCCATATAAACAGTATTTAGGCCCGATGAACCTATTAAAACTTCAAAGGATAGTCGAGTGAACAATGTTAGTAATCCGTCAATTCATCATCATACATGCTCTTTCGAGTCATGGTCGGTAAGCTCCTCCTGAGCTAATAAATAGTAAGCTCTATTGAACTAAAAATGGTAAGCTCTATCGAGCTAAATCGGTAAGCTCCAATGAGCTAAAATAGTAAGCTCTTACGAGCTGTGGTGAGTCTGCAACAAATGCAGGAGCTCAACCAATACGGTAATCTCAGTAACACGTCACTCGTATCCAATGAATTCACATAGTTCAAACGGGGCTCGATAACGAATACAATATATCATCAAGGCATTCAAATTTCAAGTATTTCAATTAAATACATTCAATTCAACAATTACAAGTATAGAAAAGTTCGATTCTAATTATACAAACTTACCTTGAATTGCTCGTATGAAAACTATTGTCTATTCGTCAACTTTTCTTTTTTTCCCTATCTAGTTACGGTATTTACTTATCTTGATCTATATGTTATCAAATTAACTCATTCTAACTTTCATTCAATTCAATTTAGCCTAAAACATTTATTATGGCTAAATTACAAATTTATCCCTAGATTTTTGACTACTTTGCAATTTAATCCTTAACACATTAAAATGCAAAATTGCATAATTAAGCTATAACCCATAGTAGCCGAATTTTATAGAGACTCCTATTAGCCCATATCTTTCATTATTTCACACTTTTAACCACCACATTTTACAATTTCACAATTAAATCCCTATTTTACATTTTTGTCAAAAATCACTTTGTAAAACTTGTATATCTATCATTAAACCTTCAAAATATATCATTAAATATTTAAATACTCAAGCATTCAACAATGGCATCATTCAAAATCTATAGTAGTTTCAAAAATGAAGGTACGGGCTAGCTAAATTAAGTTGCAACGAGCTCAAAAACGTAGAAATCATTAAAAATCGATAAAAAAACCGTACCTTAATCAAGGATTGAAGTTGTCGAAACCTAAAAGCATAAAAATGGTTTCTCTTATCTTTATTTTCGGTGATGAAAGGATGAACATTAAGGAAATTTTGATATTTTGTTTTATTTTTATAACTTAATAACTAAATTACTAATATAACCTTATAATAAAACTTAATATATTATGAAATTCGTGGACATAAATGTCCACTAACCTTAATCATGGTCAGATAACATTATAAGGACTTCCATATTAATAACCATAGCTATTTAATACATTTAAACAATAGAACTCAACTTTTACATTTTACGTAATTTAGTCCCTTTTACCGAATTAAGCATTTAAATGGTAAAATTTCTTTACAAAACTTTCACATAATTAATCTGTCATGTTTTAAACCTTATTAAAACAATAAAATAAATATTTTGACTTCAGATTTTTTGTCCCAAAACCACTGTTCCGATTTGAACTAAAAACGGGTTGTTACAAAACCGTTTCCGTTTATTAGCTTCTATTTATCTCTTGTCAATTTCAAAATTATTTTCTCGTTAATTTGATTCATTTAAAACATATTCTGCAGGGGAAGCTTTTAAAACCGTGATATTTAAAGAAAACCATTCGCATTTAGGAAAAACGTTGTGTTTAATTAAACCGAGTTTTCGTTGAGTTTTGCAGTTTAAAAGTCCCTGAAATCAGTTAAAATCTAAAACAAAGGCAAACAGTCCAAAAGTCTCAAATTACATCCAACAATACCCTAGAAAACGAATAGGAAATAGAAACCATAAATGAAATTAAAACAATTCAATAAACATGTGGTCACCGTTGAGTCTTCTGCAGTACCAATCCATCTAAGTCTAGGGATTACCTATACAGATAAAACAGAAAGGGGTGAGTTTACATAAACTCAGTGTGTAATCCCCCACAGAAGACATGCATACATTCAAACAATAGATATCAATCAAATGCAGTCTGGGCCTAATCCCATTATAAATTCAGATACAGTTTAGGCCTTAGCCCATTTAGAAACAGTTTTAGGTATAAATTAGGGCCTTAGCCCATCTTAGATACAGTATGTATACAGTAACAGAAATCAGTATCCTACCCACCAGTCTCTACACATTATCTCTGACTATCCCTACACACCATGTAGGGTTTAAAACACCCACTCAGCCCTACAAACCAAGTCGTATCGAATGCAACACATATTAGTAATATTGCAGTTGAGCTGCTAGATAATAAACAAGAAAGCCTTTTAGTACACTTCCTCTAGTAATGAATCATCCCACCCCAATGCAGATGCAACTAAACATGTTCAATGCAGACATACAGAAATACATGCTCACATGCTAGCATTCAGTTATCAGTCATACATACGGATCAGTAAACATGCATAAATTTTAGCATGCTCAATACATACATTATATATACAGGTCATACGATTCAGGGTCTAAGTAGCGCTTACCGACCCTATAGTAGGTTCATAGTCGACCTCGGCGACCCGTGTAACTCTAGAAAACATTATAGCTGCCACGCTAATATAGCTTGCCCGTGTGGGTCCACACACCTGTGTAGCCCATATGCCCAGATTGGCCTTGGCCCCTGTTGATCACACAGCCTAGCCCAAATTCCCACACTTGTGTGGACTACCCCTGTGGACCCACACGCCCGTGTGTCGCACACGGCCTACCTGGCCATCACACGGCCGTGTCTAGCCCACAGTCTGCTTTTTGTCGACTACACGGCTATGTCATTCGCACACGACCTACCGCACGGGCGACCACATACCCGTGCGGTGTCGACAGTTTACAATTTCGACTTCCACTGAATCCTATTTTCCACATTTTTGGGTACACACTTGGTATCGATTCGATGTAGAAACCACTCCTAAGCCTTCTAAAGCCTATAATCGACCTAACAATATTTGAAAATTATTCCTAAAACACGATTTGATCAAAAACTCGATACCTACAATAGTTCAAAATAGCTTTCAACGCTTACCCCAACACTCCGTACGATTTTGACTACAAGTTCGCAAGAAAAGAACCTCGAACTTCATGATTTGCCACTGCCAAAACTAGGAATAAGTCTCCAAACGAAAATTTGGAAAACAAAATTACAAAAGCATTTAACTCCATTTACCGAACCAGCAAAATCAGATGGTGCGTGAAAAGAAAATGAATTGAAACAGAATTCAAAATAAAGAGGAAAAAGGAGACAGAATTTCTGCAGAGAAGTAGAGAACTACGTCAAAAATTTTGGGAAAAGCCACCGAAATTTTGAAAAAATAAAATAATGAGGATAAATCCCAACTCCCCATATCCCTCAAATCTCTCCTCTAGTCCCACTAACAACCATTACTCATACTTTCTGATCAACCGAAACTCTCAAAACAACATTGAGTAAAAATTAATACCAACGCTCACGCTGGGTCTCGAACACAGAACCTCTAACACACCAGCTCCCTTACCACTCGAACCAATAGGCTCATTCTGATATGGTTTTGTAAATAATTGAATATAAGCCCACTGAGCAAGGAAAGGGCTTAAGTCAGAAAAATATCAAAATTTATCAAAGCTAAAGCTTGAACTTGGGACCTCTCACACACACCCAGAACACTTAAACACTGAAGCAGATATAGATTTTGTGTCAAATATTTACAGATATAGAAACAAATATTTTAGGGTGTTACAACTCTACCCCCTAAAGAAATTCGACCTCGAAATTTACCTGATCAGAATAGATGAGGGTATTGCTGACGCATCAAGTCTTTAGGTTCCCACGTGGCCTCTTCAGTGCTATGATTCTGCCACAGAACCTTTACCAATAGAATGGACTTCTTCCTCAAGACCTTAACATCGCGATCCAGAATCTAAACTGCCTCTTCCTCAAAAGTAAAATCTGGCCTAACCTCAATCTCTTCACCAGGGACAATATGAGTAAAATCAGAGCGGTAACGCCTTAACATCGAGACGAGAAAGACATCATGGATGCGGTGCAACGTTGGAGGTAGCTCTAACTGATAAGCGACAGGCCCCATACGTTTCAGAATCTGATATAGCCTGATGAACTTTGGGCTCAATTTGCCCTTGCGACTGAATCTCAGAACTTTTTTCCATGGAAAAACCTTGAGAAAAACGAAGTCCCTCACAAAGTACTTAATATTAGGCCTCCTTAGATCCGCATAAGACTTCTGTCTATTAGACGCTGCTTTCAGATGATCCCAAATCAGTCTAACCTTATCCTTAATCTCGAAAACCAATTCAGGACCCAAAACTCGCCGTTCACCCTACTCAGTCCAACACAGAGGAGTACAAAACTTACATCTATACAGAGCCTTGTAAAGTACCATCTAAATACTAGCTTGGAAACTATTATTGTAGGTGAACTCGGCTAATGGCAGATAATCCTCACAACTCCCTCGAAAATCTATAACACAACTCCTCAACATATCCTCCATTATCTGAATCACCACCTCAGGTTGACCATCGGTCTGAGGATGGAACGCAGTATAGAAGTCCAATCTCGCACCCAGAGCTTTATACAACTTTTTCCAGAACCGAGACGTAAAGCTAAGATCCCTATAAAAAATAATTAAGATCGGTACTCTATGTAGTCTCACTATCTCAGAAATGTAGATCTTCGCCAACTTCTGGAGAGAATAGTCGGTCCTAACCGGAATAAAGTGTACAGACTTGGTCAATCGATCCACAATGACCCAAACAGAGTCCTTTGCGGGTGTTAAAGGCAACCCACTAACGAAGTCCACCGTTACTCGCTCCCATTTCCATAGCGGAATCTTGACTGGCTACATCAAACCCGAATGTAACTGATGCTCAACCTTAACTTGCTGGCATGTCAGACAACGTGCCACAAAATCAGTAACCTCTCGCTTCAATTTTGGCTACCAGTACAGTTCTCGAGGATCTCAGTACATCCTATTCGCACCAGGATGCATAATATAAGGGCTACTATGCGCCTCTCTCAAAATAGACTGCCTCAAATCAGTATCATTTGATACACAAATCCGACCATAGAAATAAAGTACCCTATCATTATTTAGCCCAAAGCCCGTAGTGCTGTCACTCTCAACCTGACGGAACCGAAGACCCAGCGATTCATCCTCTAACTACCTATCCCGAATCTGTTCTATCCAAGTCAGTTTAACCTACAGCTCAGCCAACAAACTTTCATCATCGAATAAATTAAGTCGAGCGAACATCGCTCTCAGATCAGTCATTACCCTACTGCTCAATGCACCGGCCACTACATTGGCCTTACCAGGATGGTACTCAATAGTATAGTCATAATCCTTAAGCAGCTCAATCCATCTACGCTGGCTAAGATCTAAATCCTTCTGAGTCAGGAGGTACTTGAGGCTTTTGTAATCAGTGTAGATAATAGACCTCTCATCGCACAAATAATCCCTCTAGATTTTCAAAGTAAAGACTACAACGGTCAATTCCAAATCATACGTGGGATAGTTTGCCTCATGCGTCTTGAACTGATGAGATGCATATGCGACAACCTTACCATCCTGTATCAGAACACAACCCAAACACACATGTGACGTGTCATTGTAAACCACAAATTCATTCCCAGGTTCAAGCTATATCAAAATAGGAGCCTGAGTCAAAACAGTCTTGAGCACCTTGAAGCTCTCCTACTACACATCAGTCCAGACAAATGGAACACCCTTACGTAGCAGCTTAGTTAAGAGCACTACAATCAGGGAGAAACCTTCCACAAACCGTCGATAATAACCCACCAAACCTAGAAAGCTGCAGATCTCAGATACACTCTTAGGCTATTTCTAATCTAACACAACCTCAATCTTTTGAGGATCAACTCGAATCCCCTCAGCAGAAACCACATAGCCTAGAAAAGTCACTTCACGTAGCCAGAACTCACATTTGCTAAATTTAGCATACAATTGCTTTTCACGTAGAATTTAAAGCACAACTCTAGGATACTCATCATGTTCATCTTTAGTCTTAGAGTATACCAAAATGTCGTCGATGAAGACCACGATGAACTGATCCAGATAAGGCTAAAACACTCGATTCATTAGATCCATAAATGCAACCGGACCATTAGTTAGACCGAAAGGCATTACTAATAACTCGTAATGTCCATAACAAATCCTAAATGCAGTCTTATGCACATCCACCTCCTTAACCCTCAACTGATGATACCCTGAACAGAGATCAATCTTAGAGAACACAAAAGCTCCTCGAAACTGATCAAATAAGTCATCGATCCTTAGAAGTGGATACTTGTTCTTAATGGTTAGCTTGTTCAGCTGTCGATAATCAATACACATCATCATGGTCTCATCCTTTTTCTTAACAAATAGAACTGGTGCTCTCCACAAAGACACACTAGGACAGATGAAGTCACTGTCCAAAACTCCTGAATTTGAGCCTTAAACTCTATAAACTCTTTCGGTGCCATTCGATAGGGGGCGATAGACACTAGAGTTGTACCAGGAAGAAGCTGAATCCCAAATTTCACTTCTGATGTCCTTTACAATAGAGTCTCTAGAAATGGAAACGCTAATATAGGCCAAGAACGTCTCACATCCCTTACGAACTAGTTCCTCAGCCACTAGTGCAGAGATCACATTAGCCAAATAATTTTGACATTCTCCAATCATGACTACCTCTATATCCTCCTCAATTCTCAAGACAACCCTCTTAGTCGCACAATCTAGACTGACACGATGCTTGACCAACCAGTCCATACCTAGAATAAGGTCGTACTCCTTAAACGGAAGCTCTATCAGATTAGTTAGAAATACCGGCCCTTGAACCTCTAACAGAACATCTCTATATAGTTTGCTAACCCGAACCGATTGCCGCAGTAGACTCAGTACAGTCATCTCACTAAAAGTACTCTCAACCAAAATCCTCAAGTTTTCAGACACAGTGCTAGCTACATAGGAATGTATGGAACCTATGTCTATCAAAGCAAAATAAGGTACATCATAAATTAAGAATGTACCAGTAATGACGTCTAGAGCATCACTGTCCTCTCAGCGACGAGCAGCACAAACAACAGCAAGCTACCTTACCTCAGTCTGCCCAGCACCTCTGCCAGGTGCTCTCTGCCCACGCCCACGCTGTTACCACCCCTAGACTAACCATAGCCCATCGGGACTGCTGAACTACCCTCTGTGGCTGTACAGTACCAAAACCCAGAGCTTACACCTGATCGGCCCTCAGTGGACACTTTTGAATGCGGTGCTTTAATGACCCACGGCGTCTACAACAATCTCTACACGGCTGTAATCCAGTAGAAGCAACAAGGGACCCAGCTCTAACCATATGTCCTGGCTTTTATCTTAGGCCTCTGCACTAAACTCGAGGGCTCTGAATCCCTCTTGTTCTTATCCCTCTCACGATCTTTGTTTTGGTGTTCAGCGCGCTTAATCTCTTCGGTGAGCTCCGACATCTATACCAGAATAGAGAACTCTCGCTCCCTCTGCGGAGCTATTAGTACCCTTAGATTATCCTTAAGGTCGTCCTCAAAATGGACATATCTCTCATATTTAGACGCCACCATACCTCGCGCATAGCAGCTCAGTCTCAAAAATTCGGCCTCATACTCAGCCACTGGTCGGTCTCCTTGAGTGAAGTTCAGAAACTCAAGCCTACGAGCATTGATGTAACTTGCTCCCACATACTTCCGTTGGAAGGCTGACTTAAAGAACTCCCAAGATAGACGATCGGGCTGATTGCCCTCCTTAACGGTCAGCCACCACTGATAGGCCTCATCATAAAGCAACAAGACTACACCCTTCAATTTCTACTTAGGGGTACAGTCTAAATCATCCATTATCCTTTCAGTAGCCTCTATCCAGTACTCAGTCACATTAGGGACGACTCCAGTGACACCCCTAAAAATTTTAGCTCTATTGGATTGAAGTTGTTCCGTAATCGACCCTTGGCCCCTAGATCTAGTGTTGGGCCCAGCGACCCTCTCCAGTATTCTTAACATAGCTTGGGACAATGCGTCGTCCCCAGCCATACGATCTTGAGACCTAGTCTCAGTAGCAAGTGACACCGGCATCTCACTCGTATCCAGGTTCGGCATGCTGTCTAGAGAAGATTACTCAGCTCGTGCCTCCTTACGGCCTCTACTTCAGCCTCTAGTACCACGTCCACGGATAACTCGTGCGCTTATGTCTATTCAAATTTATTTGTATTATGAATTTTATGAATCAGTTACATTTTCAGTATTTATTAACAGATGTTTTATGTAAAGCAGCATCATAAATTCAGAGTTTTTTTTTTTTGCAAGTATAGTCTCTATCAGTTTTAGTTTCACTATGGCTTTAGTATACACTAACTAGAGTGTTTTCAGAACAGACTATCTATAATATCATAACAGTTTATCAGAATACTTACATGATCGGCGCTGGAGACTTGGTGTACCACATTTCCAATCAAATTATTAGAAAATCAGTTCTTTAAAAACCAAGTTTTAAATTCCAAAATCCACAGCTGAGTTTTACAACCTGACTCTGATACCACTAAATGTAACACCCCAAACCCTTCCTAGGCTTATGACTGAATCTGGTGATGTCACATGGAATGGGATTTGAAATCAAAATTATCAAGTTAAAACCGTTTCCATTTTTTTAGCTTCTATTTATCTCTCATCAATTTCAAAATTATTTTCTCATTAATTTGATTCGTTTAAAACATGTTCTGTAGCGGAAGCTTTTAAAACTGTAATATTTAAAGAAAACCATTCGCATTTAGGAAAAGTATTGTGTTGAATAAAATTGAGTTTTTGTTAAGTTTTGTACTTTAAAACTCCCTAAAATAAGCTAAAATCCAAAACAAAGGCAAACAGCCTAAAAGTCCCGAATTATATCCAACAATACCCAAGAAAACGAATATGAAACAGAAACCATAAATAAAATTAAAACAGTTCAATAAACATGTGGTCACCGTCGAATCTTCGGCCACACTGATCCATCTAATTCTGAGGATTACCTATACAGATAAAACAGAAAGGGGTGAGTTTACGTAAACTCAGTGTGTAATCCCCTATAGAAGACATGCATACAGTCAAACAACAGATATCAGTCAAATACAGTCTGGGCCTAAGCCCATTACAGATTCAGATACAGGTTAGGTCTTAGCCTATTCAGATACAGTTTCAGTTATAAATTAGGGCCTTAGCCGGTCTCAGATGCAGTATGTATACAGTAACAGAAATCAATATCCTACCCACCAGCCTCTACACACTATCTCCGACCATCCCTAAACACCATGTAGGGTTTAAAACACCCACCCAACCCTACAAACCAAGTCGTATCGAATGTAGCACATATTAGTATTACTGCAACTGAGCTGCCAGATAATAGACAAGAAAGCCTTTAGGTACACTTCCTCCAGTAATCAATCATCCCACCCCAATGTAGATGCAACTAAACATGCTCAATGCATACATACAGAAATACATGCTCACATGCTAGCATTCAGTTATCAATCATACATACGGATCAGTAAACATGCATAAATTTTAACATGCTCAATACATACATTATATATTCAAGTTATACGATTCAGGGTCTAAGTAACGCTTATCGACCCTATAGTAGGTTCACAGTTGACTTGGGCGACCCATTCAACCCTAGAAAACATTATAGTTAAATGGGCCCACACGTCCATGTGGCTTGCCTGTGTGGCCCACATACCCAGATTGACCTTGGCCTGTATGGATCACACAACCTGCCCCAAATTCCCACATGCACGTGTGTACTACCCGTGTGGACCCACACGTCTGTGTGGCCCACACGTCCCAATTCGATCAAGCCCATGTGTCACACACGGCTTACTTGGCCATCACATGGTCGTGTTTAGTGCACAGCCTAGCCTTCGTCGACCATATGGTCGTGTCATTCGCACACGGCCTACCACACGGGCGCGTCGACAGTTTATAATTTTGGCTTTTGTTGAATCCTATTTTTTGCGTTTTTGGGTGCAACCTAGTATCGATTTGATGAAGAAGCCACTCCCTAGCCTTCCAAAGCCTATAATTGACCTAACAACACTTGAAAACTAGTCTTAAAACATGATTTGATAAAAAACTAGATACCTACAAAAGTCTAAAACTGCGTTCAATGCTTACACCAACACTCTGTATGATTTTGACTACAAGTTTGTGAGAGAAAAACCCCGAACTTCACGATTTGTTGCTACCAAAACCAAGAATAAGTCTCCAAGGAAATTTGAAAAACAAGATTACAAAAACATTTAACTTCACTTACCGAATCAGCGAAATTAGACAGTGCGTGAAAAGAAAACGAATTGAAATAGAATTCAAAACAAAGAGGAAAAAAGAGACAGAATTTCGACACAGAAGCAGAGAACCACGTCAAAAATTTTGGGAAAAGCCACCAAAATTTTGAAAAAGGAATGAGGATAAATTCCAACTGCCCATATCCCTCAAATCTCTCGACTAATCCCACTAACAACCACTACTCAAACTTTCTGATCAACCAAAACTCTTAACACAACACTGAGCAAAAATTAATACCCACGCTTACGCTAGGTTTCAAACACAAGACCTCCAACACACCAGCTCCCTTACCACTCGAACCAGCAGGCTCATTCTGATATGGTTTTACAAATAATTGAATATAAGCCCACTGAGCAAAGGTAGGGCTTAAGTTAGAAAAATATCAAAATTTGCCAAAGCTAGGGCTTGAACTTGGAACCTTTCACACACACCCAAAACACTTAACCATTGAAGCAGATACAGATTTTGTGTCAAATATTTACAGATACAGAAACAAATATTTTGGGGCGTTACAAGAGACAAGATTCTTGCGAATTTCAGGCATATACAACACATTTTGAAGTTTCAACTCTTTTCCAGAAGTCAACTTCAAAATCACAGTCCTTTCCTCTTAAACTTAGAAGTTGCAACATTGTCCATATAGAGTTTCTCCCCTTTCTCACAAGGAACCAACTCAACAAAAGAGTCATTGTCACAACAAATGAGTCATTGTCACAACAAATATGACTTGTGGCACCAATATCAAGCCACCATTCTCTTGGATTTGAATCAACCAAGTTGACTTCATAAATAACAGCACAGAGGTCAAGATCAAATACTTAGAAATATTTTCCACAACATTGGCCTCATTTATTCTGACCTTCTTTGGAACCTACAATCAGATGACTTATATCCCATCTTATTGCAAATAAAATATTTTCCTTGGATTGTTCAAAAAAAAAATATTTTCCTTGGAATTTTGGCTTCTTGAAGACACCGCCTTTTGGTTTTAGTTTAGACCCAGCCTGAGAATGTTTTCTTTTCTTAGAGTCCTTTTTTACTTCCACTATATTTGCCTTGGAAAAGTTAGGATTGGTTACTTTGCTTATCCTTTTAGCCGCACCTCAATTATCTTCTTCAATTTGAAGTTTGACAATCATATTTTCCACTGTCATTTCCTTTCTCTTATGCTTAAGATAGTTCTTGAAGTCATTCCAAGCAGGGGGAAGTTTTTCAATAATGGTTGTCACCTGAAATGATTCATTTATATCCATCCATTCTGCGAGAATACCATAATGATCAGTTGGAATTCCTGCACCTGATTTACAATAACTTTAGAATCAACCATTACAAAGTTTAAGAACTTGGCAACTAAGAATTTCTTAGCACCAGCATCTTCAATTTTGTATTTATGGTCCAGCGATTTCCATAATTCCTTAGCTATTTTCTTGATACTATATACTTCATAAAGTTCATCAGATAAACTGTTCAAAATATAGTTACGACATAGAAAATCTGAGTTGTTCCATGCTTCGGCAATATTGAAGGTGATAATAGCATCTTCCTCGTCCTCTCTAAAAATAGGAGGATCATTCTTCAGAATTTTTTTCATTTTCAACATGGTCAAATAGAAAAAAATTTCTGTTGTCATGTTTTAAAATTCTCTCTAATGAATTTCGCAGGCTTTTCTTTGTGACTCACAGTCACAAGTAATGTTTGGCTCGCAGCCTGAGCCTGAGCAACGACAATTGCCTCAGCCTTTGAATTGGATGAATTGCTTAGCGTATGAGACATTTTTCTGTATTCAAAATGAAGAACCGGAATCTGTAAATAAATTAAATTCTAAAACAAAAGTATAAACTAATCTTAAATAAGTTACCATGGTAATCTATACGCCTTAGATTAAAACTACAACAAATAATTTTTCTTAAGATTGTAAGAAAATATAATATCATATGTAGTATTAATATGTCAGTAACAATGATAATGCAATAGAATGCAGTAGCAGTAACACAACATAATACCTATAATCGGACAGAGTTGAAAATTAGACGAAGAATTTTGTTGAGGCCAGTATAAACAATTTCCTTAAGATAGATTCAACCTCTCCTCGGTGCTTTGAGTAACATTAGACGTCTGTCTCCCAGGATACAACAACAAACGATCACTGTAGTAGCACAACAATAGTGATTAATCAAACATAATCTTTCATTTCTCTATCACCAAGAGAAATGAATTTAGAAGAAAATTTTAATATTGATGGTTTTTGATTATGTGTTTTTGAAATCTCCTAACTTGGCTTTATATAGAGTTGAGGAAATGAATAAAGAGATTTAGATCGATTCATGAAGAGTTTTGTTAAAAAATTAATAGATATAAGTGAATAGAGACAATGAATAAAAAAATGCAATATTAAACCAAGAGAGACGATTGTTTAATTTGAGCATCAATTTATCATTCATCACTCAATAATTATTTTCCAACAAAACCAAATGTGGACAACATTTGTTCCCCACTCTCAACCCCATTATAAAATATCAATATCTTCTTCTTCTTCTTTTACAAAAAGAAGGATTAAACCATAATTTAAACTATACGTGGCCAAGCCACTCTGAAATAATCATCATGTAGTGACTGTAGGACTTCATCTGGCGATTTTATGAAAAAGTACCTACCAATTAGTCTTGAGAACGCCATTGATGCTAACCCATCAGCTACCTTGTTACCCTCTATGAAGGTATGAGTAACTTTAACCATCCAAGGAAGTTGCAACATGTTCTTAATAGTACGTATCATAGCTGAGTAAAATTGATCAACTACATTTTCTTGAATCGCCTGAATAGCTTCAGTATTGTCTAACTTGAAAATTATTTGTTTCAGCCCAAGGTTCCAGGTGAGTTAGAGACCTTCTAGAGCTCCACAAGTTCAGCATCGATAATTGAGTAGCGACCAATATTCCTTGAAAAGCTAGAAATCCACGTCCCATGCTGATCGCGAATTAGACCACCTGCAGTAGCATTCCCGAACACCTTGCAGACTGCACCATCAATATTCACTTTATGCTACTCATCATCCAGTAAATCTATTGAAATGTATAATATATATATATATATATATATATATATATATATATATATTTTAATTTTATTGATTCAAATTTATAATATCATCTTTTAATTTTAAACATGTGAAAATTACTATAAGAATGCATTACAAAAGTTATTTAAACTTTGACTCTCAATTTATTTTGAATAAATTGAAATTTTTACATAATATAATATATAATATCATAAATCAAAAATTAATATGGGCATGTAATGGTTGGTAAATAACATTATAAATTTTAAGTATTAAACTTAATTAATATTAGCTTAAATTGAAATAACATTACAAAATTAAATTATAGAATTCAAATAATAATTTTATTTTATAAATTAAATTTAACATTATATATTATAATTAACAAAACTTAATAAAAAAATATGTTAAATTTTTTAAAAAATTATTATATGTTTCTTCTAGAAAAATGAGTAGAGTAGATGTTTTCAAATATTGGAGGAGAGGGATTGTTAAAAGGATATTGGTATTTTCTAATGGAATCAAGGTGTTGGTGGAGAGTGAAGACGAATGTTGTCCAGTCTTCTGACGCAATGTCACTTTGCTTTCTTCAAAATAAATTTTGGTTAAATCGATTTCGGTTTGTTTTATGTGTGTGTGTTTTTTTTTTTCAATTTTTCATTCAAAAAAAAAATTCATTTCACATGATTTTGAAAAAGTAGAAATCAGTTTATCTCTCTTCAATTCAAAACATGTATTACATTTATAAATAATTTTAAATTGTTATAAATTAGGAAAAATATTTTTTTAAGATGAAAAATGTTTTTTATGTTATATTAAATTATGGCGTAACATTTATGTGAATGAAAAGTAAATTTTATGTGAAGAAAATTATATAAGGCTTTAGTTGAAATTTTGGGAGATTGTTGTCTTAGATTTAAGTCTAGATTTGTGAGATTTTCTAAATTTATTGTGGTTTTAAACGTTAAATTGTTTTTTTATAGATTTTATGTAAAAATTTATAAAGTCAAAACATCTCTATAATTTTTTTTTATGTCATCAGACTAAATGTTGTTGGTAATAGTATTTACTATTAATTTTTATAAAACTTGTGTTTTTAGATAGTATAGATTAAGAGAAAAAAAAAACATTGGGTTTATGTCACATACTAAGTTTAGAAAAAAGAAAGAAAGAAAACAGTTATATATAGTTATTAGAACGTGTGAAAAAGACTAAGATTGGAGATGAACAAACGGCAAGACTTGATTGATTGGGGTCCCAACTTTAGGTGCTATAATCTAGATAAGGATATGTTTGTACATGTAGAAATAAAAGAACATAAGACAATTAGGGTTTCCATGGACGAACCTAAAAGGATGATGAGTAGCTGTTTTTTCTTGGGAGGTGAGAACCAAACCAGCCAATGTCTTTTCTCCAAGTGGGTCACTTTCGTCGCATATCATCACATTATAACTAAAGCTAAAGGGTCCAACATTCTTATGTCATGCATGCATGGTCCCACACCCTTTTCGAGATTATTATTTACTTACTTTTTTCTTTTTCTTTTTCTTTTTCTATTTTTACTTTTTACTTTTTCTCTATATATATTTAATTGAGCACGATAGTAAATCTAGGTTTGTAGATAGAATTGAAAATGGGATTTGGAGAAAATTAAACAAAAAAAAAAAGCGAAAAAGAAAAAGAAAAAGCTAATATATATATTGGTGGTGAGTTTTCTTTCCGTATGGATGCCTTTTAGGCATGGCATGGCCCCATGTAAGAAAACGACCTGAAATTATTGAATGCATAGCACTACTTCTGATACCAAAAAAAAAAAAAAATGGCAGCTCTCTGATAATAATATGAAGAGACTATTTCTCTAAGGTGGTCCTAAATTTGTATAAGAGGACGGGTCTAGGTGGCACGGCC
Organism: Gossypium longicalyx; assembly: GCA_025698465.1. Classification (NCBI taxonomy): domain Eukaryota; kingdom Viridiplantae; phylum Streptophyta; class Magnoliopsida; order Malvales; family Malvaceae; genus Gossypium; species Gossypium longicalyx. The sequence goes on along the minus strand of CM047005.1, from coordinate 25,314,093 downwards.
GGCAAAGGGTGGCCACGGCCACGTGGGAGCGGTGGTCCATGTAATGTGGGAATAACAGAGGGTGACAGGCTGTTTATAAAAGACTGAAGAGGCTTGGCAGGATGGGGGTGGATTTTTTTCTCGATTAATATGAGATGATATCCAATTAGGGTGAGAAGTAGGTTAGATGGGTGGTGCAATTTGCAGCCTTGAAAGGTGAGAACTTGAAATTTTTGGAGTCCAAGGCTAAAGATTAGCACATCTCTTTTTGAGATTTTCGATAGACCTATATGAGTGGGATTTTGCATTATAGTTAAAATCGGTATTTGCTATCATTTGTATATATATGTTATGTTTAGAATATCAATCCATAAGATTTATGTAACATTAATTAATAATAATATAACACATTATTATTAAATTAAACAAAAAATAAGGAGGATTTGTAAATAAATACTAATAACTCTCATATTTAATATTTAGGGTTTAAGATATTGGGTTTAGCATTTATTTATAATTAATTATTATTTAATTATGTTTAAATAAAGTTATTACTATTTATTTATAAGTCCTCTATTATTTTTTATTTAATTTAATGATAAATTATCATGTTATTATTCACCGACGGAACATAAGACTTATACACCAACAATGCATCAAATATTCTCCCATTAATTATATTTATGTAGTTGTAACAAAAAATAATAATCTATGCTATATAAATTTTGATAGGATTTGTATTAATGATAATTCTTAATTAAATATAATTTATAGGATTTATATTTGATATGTTAAGTTTATATAATAATAAATACGTTGATGATTAATCATATAAAATAAATTTAAAATGAATTTTGTTTTAAAAAAGAAATTAGATAATATCTCATCGACAAAGTATATAAAATGGATCAAATATTAACTTTAATATAATTGCTGGATATTATTTTTATAACCTAATAAAACATAACTTTCTAACCATTGAATGGTATGAATTTGGGTTTACATTTTAAGGAGCTGGATTTTCACAGGATTTTATTCTAAATATTAATTTTTGGACAATGATTTATTTGGTCCTCCAATTTTATAAAAAAGAGTTATTTTAACACTTCATTTAATTTTTTTTTACTTCTTTTAACCCTTAAACTTGCATTATTTGTCAAATCACCTCAAAATGGATGAAAAAATTAATATCTGTTAACTTTACTGAAGTGTCATCGCATGCCACGTCAGCAATTAATTTATTTTTTAAATTTTAAAAAATTCAAATTTTTTATAATAAATATTTATAATATTTTTCATTACTAAAAAATTAATTAGTTGCTAACTTAGCATACATGTGGATGTTGTTGGAACATTTTCAACCATATTATAGTGTTCCAATAACTATAAATGAAATGATGTAATTAATCAAAAGTTAAATCTTTTTATTATTGGTCAAGAATCATATCACTTGATTTTTGACAAAATTATAACTATTCAAATAATATTATTTGAATAGTTATAATATTAAATGAATAATTATGTGTATTTTTAAATATATTATTATTCAGAAAAGACATATTGAAAGATGTCTCTATGAAGAGACATAAGAATTCATATAAACAAGAATAAGATTTCATTTGGAAATCACACCAATAAATTCTAAAATTCTTTCATTCCTTCCTCCATTTTCTAATATTATTAGATTATTCTATAAAGTATTATTGTATAAATTCTTTGTAGAAATTGAGTTTCTAGTTATTCATGGCTTAGTGCTTAGTGGATTATTCTCGTCAGTGCAAAACACAAATAGTCATTGGCTTCATTGTATCCTCAATGTTAATTTACTTGAAACTCTTTTGCACACCGAATATACGTGGGACAAATATAACTTTAAAAATAGTAGCTTGATACACGCCTTGGAGCCTTATTTTATTTTTTCATTTGCTATTCAAGTTTCGTTCGTGTGATCGAGATTTTTTCTTACCGGAGTTTTGTAGTAACAGATTTCATGTCAACAAAGTTAATAGACATTAATTGTTCCATCCATTTTGAAGTGGTTCGACATATATTTCTTCTTCTTCTTCTTAAAAGTTTCTCTAAAGTTTGTCATGTCAATTTTACAACACTTTCCTTTCCAGTGTCAACAAGGCATCGGGCTGCCTATTACAACTCAACAAAAAAGAAGAGTCTACAACCCAACAGTTTGGGTTTGCATGGCCTTATGTATTACGGGCCAACTCCAGTTAATATTTTCAAGCTTCTGTTTTTGGATCTTATGGATGGCCCTTCCAACTACACATCCCTGAAATGGGGTTTTCTACTTGAGATTATTTTTTATACATAACCTGTCATGGATAATTTGTTTTCACGATTACCTTTATTAACTTGTTTTTTATTTCTCTCAATTTTATTATATATTTAGGTAGAAATAATGTATTTAGAACATAGATATATAAGAATATAAAAAGATGAAAATATCCACATGTCATATAATTTAATTTGCAAATAAAATGGGTTTTTAGTAATTCCCTAATTGAGTTGGGATCTAGTTGATGGATGAGATAAACTTAGTAAAAAGCTCAATAAATAGTATAGATATACAAATATATAAAAGTTTAGAACACATTTATAACTTATTAGAGTTCCAAATAAAAAATAAAAATTATTTTAGTTCAAATGATAAATATATAAAATTTTATATGCATAATATCCTTGATTCAAATCTCATCATAGATATATTTTTATTGATTTATAAAAGAATTAAAACATCCGTGATATAACTTAACTTACTTTACAAATAAAAATTTAGATTTCACTAAAATGTTTGATCATGTCTTTTTTTTTTTTTTTCACTCAAATGCTTCATTATGTAGTCTAAATTGGTATGGCTAATACTCCCAAGCCAATGAGCCCTCGGGGGTATTGTTCTCCTTGAATTAGATATATTTTTGTTCAGAGAGATTTAATTGATCCTAAACTGTAGGACCTCTTGGGCTTATCTTAGCGAACATGGTTTGAGAGTGATTATATAGTGATCACCTCACCTAGTTGATTTTGAGTAGATGTACGTTGTTCAGGTGCTTCATTAGACCTTAATATCGCCACACGATGGCCAAAGTGACTTCGCCATTAATAGAATTCAACGTGGTCCCCGATAAAGCAGAAAACAAAGAAAAAAAATCTTGGAGATTACACAGAATCAAACTATACTACTTAAATTGTAGGAAATCTACAGTTTTCTTAATTTTTTTCCCTCTTTGGTGGATGTTGTTAAGGATAGAATAATAGAGACTGTTAGCCTAAGTTGTTAGTTTGTTAATCTGTTAAATTCAATCTGTTATTTTGTTAACAGCAGTTACTAGATAGTAGCTCATCTATAAATACCTCAAGTGTATTTATCAACGTTAAGAGAAATAATACATAAATTTTCAATTCTTCAATTATGTTTTCTAATACTTAGTGAGCTTTATTGATTTCTACCTGAGATTTCAACATAGTATTATTCGCCTGACGATATTAGGACCTGCTCATTTGCCTCTCACTCTCCTCCATGAACACTAGGGCCTCCGCTGAATCTGCTTCGGTTGAGCCTGGATCTCAGGCTTTGACCAGTGCTTGCCTCATACAGTCGTTTCCTCGCCATGAAACAGTAAAATTAGATGCTAGCAATTTTATTCAATGGAAACAACATATTAGACTTATCGTTGAAGGATATAAGTTGGCTGGATTTTTGGATGGTACTCTACCTCCTCCGCCGCGATTTTTGACGTCTCCGGACGGCTCTTTTGTGCCGAATCTGGATGCTTCGGCATTTCTTCAACAACATCGGTTGCTAACATCCTGGCTTTTATCAACCATATCTCCTTCGGTACTAACATCTTTTACAGAGGCTCGGTCGGCCTGCGATGTGACCACCGCCACGCGTCTATTTGCTGTGCCAATTGAGGCCAAGCTTTCTCGTCTCCATCATGATCTCTATTCCCTGAAGAAAGGTAACCTTCCTGTCCAAGATTACATAGCAAAGCTACAAAACCTGTGTGCATTAATAGAGGCATCTGGCTCTCGGATCCTAGAGACGGACAAAGTAGAAATTGTTCTTGCAAGTTTACCTCCGAAGTTCGACGTCGTTATCACATTGGCATCGTTCTCGTCGAAGCCACTACCACTCCAACGCCTCATATATGTGTTACTTGAGTATGAAAGCCGACAGTTACGCGCCATGCTTGATGTTCCTCTTCATGCGAATCTGATAGATTCTGGTTTGATGCTGAATGTAGTAGACTCATAGCGTGGTGGTCTCCCACCATCTGTAGGTCAGGGATGAAGGTTTCAGCCTCGCATTTAATGTCAAATCTATAGTAGATTTGGTCATGTGGCTCAAAAGTGTTATTACCAGTACAATAAAGACAATGATGGCCCGTCGTTTGGAGATTGGAGTTATAAGCAAGTCGTACGTTCTGGTCTGGGCGAGGATAATAGTTTTTCTGCTCCGATGTCGGTGTCTAGTCCATTTGTTGCCTCTCGTTCACCAACTCCGCAAGGTTTTCCTTCTGGGAATCAGTGGCCTTCTCCTGCGTCACAATTCACAAATGGAAATAATAGGGTTTTTGCGCTGCAATACACAAATGAAGGTAATAGGGTTACTAACCCATTTTGTGTTTATGTTGATAGATCAGATCACTTTGTTGGGGCCCATGGTGGGTCAAATATTGGTTATGATTATGGACGTGGGTCAACAATGGTTGCTGCAGGCATTGATGGGGTTCCGTCTAATAGAGTCCACGTGCGTGGTCCACCTTCTAGCCCAATACACGAATTTGGGCATGGACGTGTTTCTCACCCTGCTGGGCCGAAACCAAATAGGCCTATTTCTAACCATGTGGAAGCTGCTCTATCTTTTGGTTTTGGTCATGCATTTGGGCCATAGGATGCTGGTACATATAATGGGTCTGGACCGTCTGTTTCTTGGCAAACCAAACCAGGGGCTCGAGTTTATACGAGCTCCGATCCATGCATTGGGCTTCTGCGTATACCTGATGTCCATATGCCTGATATCTCTGATACTTTAAGGTCTAATGTGCATACCACTCAGTATGGATCCAACTTTGATGGTTTTGATTTTTTTGTTCCTCTACCAGTGGGTACTGCCTTATGGTATCCTAACTCTGGGGCGTCATACCATGTCTGTCGCGATACGTCTGCACTGAATGGTTCTACACCTTATTTAGGTAACTCTTCTCTTTTAATGGGTGATGGTACTCCGACTAAGATTTTTTCTGTTAGGAACTTAGTGTTACCTACGCCGCATAAATTGCTCCAGCTATCTAATGTGTTGTGTGTGCTAACCATACGAAAAAATCTCATGTCTGTGTTTCAATTTGCCACTGACAATGATTTTTTTTTAATTTCATCCGACCTTTTGTGTTGTCAAGGACATCAAGACCAGGGAAATATTGCTGAAGGGCCATATTCGTGATGGGCTTTATCACTTCTCTCCGCCCTCTGTGCTTGCTTCGTATCTTGTAGATTCCTATACTACTGACGTTAGGCTCCTGACTCAGAGCGATAGTTGTGACACTTTCACTCTCTGGCACAAACGTCTTGGTCATCCATCTGCTGCTATTGTTAATGATGTTTTAAATAAGTGTGGTATCACTTTTAATAAAGAATGTCTTGATACTATTTGTATTGCATGTCAAAAACGAAAGTCGCATAAACTCCCTTTTTCACTTTCTAATATTGAATATAATGAACCTTTTGCCTTGACAGTCTCTGATCTATGGGGACTTGCGTCTGTTGTTTGTGGCCACAACTGGTATTATGTTTCGTTTATTGACATGTGCACTTGCTTTAACTGGGTATATCTTATTCGTCAAAAGTCTCAGGCGATCGATTGCTTTGTTCAATTTCAAAAATTAGTCAAAAATCAGTTTGGGAAAACCATTAAACAATTTCAGAGTGATTGGGGAGGAGAGTTCCGCAAATTCACGTCTGTACTGGCAACTCAAGGGATAATTCATCACTTGACCTGTCCACATACGTCAGAATAGAATGGAGTGGCTGAACGTAAACACCGGAATATTGTTGACATGGGTATCATGCCTTTGGCTCAAGCGAATCTTCTTATGGATTATTGGAGGTATGCGTTTTATTGTACCGTGTATCTCATCAATAGACTCCCTACCTCGGTTCTTCAAGGACAATCTCCGTTCAAGGTACTGTATGGTCATGATCTTACCTATGATCATTTACGCATATTTGGAAACTGTTGTTTTCCATGTCTACGTCCATTTTTGAGTCACAAGTTGGATTTTTGATATCAACCTTGCATATTTTTTGGATATAGTTCCCAACATAAAGGATACTAGTGTCTCACACCAAATGGCAAAATCATCATCTCTCGCCATGTTGTGTTTAATAAAAATCGAATTTTGTTTTCTTTAACCACTACGGGCAGATCTTCATTTTTCGATTACTCTCTCTCTTCAACATACGTTCCCCTTATCAAACCTGCTTGTTCTTGGCCCTTGGAATCTTTATCCGCCCAAACTCCTATGATATCATCTTCTTCTGAATTTTGTCCCTCCACTTCTGTCAACTCTCGGGATGTTATAGGACCAACACTAGAGCTTTGTCGTGTTCCTTGTCTACCTGACGCTCTGATGACAGTTCCTCTTCGATTCTGTCTAGAAGTACCACTTCTCCGCCTAATATTCATCCAATGGTTACATGGTCGAATACTAGTATCTTTAAGCCCAAGGCTATGACTATTGAAGTTGTTGAACCTCACATGATTGAGGAAACCTTTTTTACTACTGAATGGCGAAATGCTGCTCAAGCTGAGTATGATGCCCTCATAAGTAACTCTACCTGGGACCTTGTGCCAGTTCCTAGTCATTGTAAAGTGATCGGCTATAAATGGCTTTTTAAGGTAAAGAAAAATCTTGATGGCACAATCGCCCGTCGGAAAGCTCGACTAGTAGCAAAAGGATGTCCTCAGGTACCTAGGTGTGATTTCAAAGAAACATTTAGTCCGGTAATCAAACCTGCTACTGTTCGAATCATTTTATCTGCTGCTATTACCAAAAGGTGGCAGCTCCGTTAGGTGGCAGCTCTGTCAGGTGGATGTAAATAATGCTTTTTTGAATGGCGATCTTACTGATGAAGTGTTTATGCAACAACCACCTGGTTATGTTCAGTATGACTCTAATGGTAAACCTTTGGCATGTCGATTGAAGAAGGCTTTGTACGGGCTACGGCAAGTTCCGTGTGCTTGGTTTGACAAGTTGAAGTTTTTTCTTCTATCTTCTGGGTTTTTTTTTTGTCTAAATCTGATGCATCCTTATTCGTTAAAGTTACGCCGTCCCTCACTCTGTATGTTCTTGTGTATGTTCATGATATTATTAGTACTGGGAGTGAGTCTACCTATATAGACAGTTTTCTTCAGCAGTTGAATAAGGAGTTCTCCTTTAAAGATATGGGTGATCTTCACTATTTTCTCAGGGTCGAGTTCTTCGTTCTGCTACAGGGTGTCTTCATCTGTGCCAACGAAAATATATTCGTGATCTCCTCGACAGTAGTTCTCTGACTCATGCAAAGAGTGTTCATACTCCGATCATTAGCTCCTCTCCCCTATCTAAGGATGATGGGAAACCTCTTTCTGATCCTATTGAGTATAAAAGCTTGGCTGGTGCACTACAGTATGTGGTTATGACTCGACCTGATATTACCTATGCTGTAAATCGCATATGTCAGTTCATGCATGCGCCCACTATAGTTCATTTAGTTGCCTTAAAACGGATTTTGCGATATTTATGTGGTACTCTTGATTATGGAATTATTTTTCGACTGTCCAATCGTCTTTCGTTAGTTGGGTATGCCGATGCTAACTGGGGGCTGGATTTTGATGATCGCCGCTCTACAACAGGTTACTGTGTGTATTTTGGGCATACACTTATCTTCTGGTATTCCAAGAAACAACAAGTCGTCTCGAGATCTACAACTGAAGCTGAATATCGGAGCCTTGCTGCCGCAACTAGTGATGTTGCCTAGTTGGTCTCATTACTGCAAGAGTTACAACTTCAAACTGATGATCTACCTGTTGTTTGGTGTGACAATTCTAGCGCCATTGCTGTAGCAGCTAACCCTGTCTTACATTCAAAGTTCAAGCATGTTGAACTTGATTTGTTCTTTGTCCATGAGAAAGTGGAGAATGGCTTCATCATTGTTGGTGAAGTTCCTACATGTGACCAAGTTGCTGACATTCTTACCTAACCTCTCTCTGCTCCATCCTTTGCTCGGTTTCATAGTCTTCTTCGGGTGTTGCCCGTCGGGAAGATGGGTGAATGTTAAGAATAGAATAATAGAGACTGTTAGCCTAAGTTAGTTTGTTAATCTGTTAAATTCAATCTGTTATTTTGTTAACAGCTGTTACTAGATAGTAGCTCATCTATAAATACCTCAAGTGTACTGATCAACGTTAAGAGAAATAATAAAGAAATTTTCAATTCTTCAATTCTGTTTTCTAATACTTAGTTGAGCTTTATTGATTTCTACTTGAGATTTCAACAGATGAGGATAGAACTCTGAACACTTATTATGAATGTATAATTTCATAAACCGCTAGTTTCCAGATTTACCATTCAAACTACATCAACTTTAACCACGCAAACCAGCAACATTTTGAAGCAGGCTTTAACAGAGGATGAACCAGGGAATTTGGGTTTAGATTTTTTAACCTCTTCTGATCCCCCTGTTTGCTTATTATTCCAGTGATGAATCCGGCTGTACTTAATCTGCTTCTCCTTCAACCACTTGTTTGCTATAATTCCTTTCTCTTTCTTCTTATTGGTGGTCATCGTCAAGGGATAACTTCTTAAGTACTTTTGCCTCATCAGATACCTTTCATTGTTGCATATTCTGTGTAGTTTGGTAGGGTTTTGTAAGTGGCTACAGCTATCTAAACACCCTAAGCTACTCTCCATTTCTGTATTTTGTTTATGATGCTATTATCCTGCGGCAAGCATAAAGCTGTTCTTGATGTTTCTTTTGAAAGGGATTTGGATGTTATATAATTTGCATTTGGTATCGCACTTATAAATATGGAGGAAACTGTTTACCTGGCCGGGTCTTGATAAGAAATATGAATAAATGAGAAAACTATATATGGAAAATGCATTAAATGACGAAATAAATAGGTTTGATTTCGTTTTTTTTAAAAAAAAAAAATTAAATGTTGGGGGTTTCTCTCAATTATACAGAAATAAATGGTTATTAATGACTTTTCATTAGGCTATAATAACAACTTCACCGATGAAAAAAATTGATACACGAGGGTCATGGCCATGGGCCCATGGCTTAAAAGCTACAAAACAACACGAGTGGGTAGAGTTGACCTCGACTGCAGTCCCAATTTTTTTTTTAAAAATCTATTTAGGCTTATTTTTCCACTTGCGAAATTAACTATTTGAGTCAATATTTTTTTTAAATTAGATTAGTGATTGAATCAATCAAATGAATAATTCAATGGTCCGATCAATTTAATTAAATATTTATTAAAATTTTAAAAGAAATCATTTTTTTTAAACTACTTAGTTCTTAAATAGTTTAACCATTGATTGAAACAGTTTTTAGTCGGTTCAATCGGTTCGTAATCTAATAGGTTTAAAGTCACTCTCCGGACTAATACTCCGGTTGATTCTCGATCCAATTCAGTTCAAACAACATTGTTGTAAACTAATTTTAATGTTAACTATTAATAATATCTTTTCATTTTTATATTTTTATAATTCAAATCAATTTTATTTTGAGATAAATAATTCAAATCAAATTTGAGCCTTAGCTTAAAACATAAAAATTCTTACCCAAAATCAAGTTGGGCTAGCTGCATGGCCATGAATAAATGTAGTTAGAACTAGTAAGACATTAACTTAAAGGACAAGTCCAGAGAATTTTAAAATTTCAAGTTTGAGTTTTATTATGTGTAAATATTATGTTTGAGTTTTCAGTTTAGATTTTCTTTAGTACAACGATAATTCAAATTCAAGTTATTCTTGTGATAAATGAACACTCAATTAATAGACCACAAATTTAGGTTCTTATCAATTTAGATTTTATTCTTAAGTATCACTATGTGTGGCCTTGTTGGGATATTATTTCAATTATTAATTCAACCGTGTTTTGTGTTAGCTAATTTTGACAATAGATATTTAGATATGTATTTTGCACTTCCAAGTATGATTATACTTATAATTCCACTTGTAACTTAAAGTAAATAATAATAATAATAATAATAATAATAATAATAATAATAATAATAATAATAATAATAATAATAATAATAATAATAATAATAATAAGGCCGAAGGAGGTGGAGAAGGACGAGGAGGGAGAAATTAGCTTACATAGTGTAAAACTAAAGTGGCTTTACATCTTCCATAACATTTTATACGATTAATATTTTAATAATTCAACTGTCATATTTCATGATCCATCCATTTAGATCATACATGTCAAGTTTGTTATAAATTAAAAATGCCCTACTATTCATTTTATGTAAAAATATTTAACTGTTAAAAATATATTAATATAGGCAAAATTTTACATGCATGATAAGTATAAATATCTTGATAAATACAACGGTTGGATTGTTAAAATATTAATCATATAAAAAATAATGAAATAGCGTAAAACCACTTTAATTTTACACGTGTAAGTAAATCACTCCCTATAATAATAATAATAATAATAATAATAATAATAATAATAATAATAATAATAATATGTTTTAAAAAAGAAAAATTTTACTAGTAGACTGGGAAGAAGAAATTTTTTACCTACCCAATCTTAATGTATCATTATTATTTATTTCTAATTAAATTATATAATTAAGTTGTAATAAATAAAATTCTTTTAGAACACTTTTATAAAAAAATATTATTTCTAATTAAATTAAATTAATTAAGAGATAATAAGTAAAACTCATTCCTAAATCATTTCTCAATGTCTGAATTAGATGACTCAAAAGTCAAAAGAAAATTTTAATAATTGAAGTATTGGATAATATGAACATAACATAGATATACTTATTATTTACTATCATATAAAATTAGCTCAAATTAAAAGTGATATAATATTGTTAATGTTTATTGAACTTCAATTATTAAATAAAGTATGGGTCAAATATGTGTAGATACTGTAGCTCTAATTGATGATGGACTAATTAGAAATTCAGGTTAATGTCTAAAGTTTGTATAATATGTAACTTTTCTGATATCTCATCTTATGAATTATAAAACTTGAAGATCTCAACTTATCAATGAATCTAGGTATGATTCCGCATCTAGTTTTTTTGTTCTTGATGATCTGCCATGACATATCCTTGTTTATTAAATATTATAGAAAAGTTTTTACAATACTTAGAGGTATCAGAGTTAAGTAATAAATTTAATCTCAAGAAATGACCCAAAAATAATTTTGAGATTAAGGAAATGCAAAAGATTCCACATGCTTCATTAGTGAGAAATCTAATATATGCTTAGGTTTGTATGCATTCGAATATTGTGTAGATTGTTGGATGTTGTGTAGATAATTAAGAAATTCAAATATAGATAATTAAAAAGTAGCCAAATGTTTCATATGTTATTTTTAAGAAAAAAAATTATTATGTGCTCACATATTGAAGGTCTAATGAATTAGAGATAGGTATACAAACTCTAATTTTTTGGGATATGGAAGCAAAATTTTGTTACTAGGCTACAAATTGTAATAATAAATGGTAGTTTTTTTATTCCAATAACATCAAAAGCACATAAAATTCAAAGCACAAGGACTTTAAATTCATATTTGTTAAAGTAAGAGTTTGGATTGATCAAGTGTAAAGCAACATATTGAGACAAACTCTATGATTGTAGATCTGCTTATTAAGGGACTACCACCTAAGGTTTTTCATGAGCACACTGCTCATATAGGTATAATTTCATTTGAAGATATTCGATTTTAGTGGGGTTTGAAATTTTAAATGTTTTTATGTTACAGATACATTTTTAGTTATTTCGATTTAGGGATTTTTTTAAGGTTATTTTTTCACACTCTAATTTTGATAAGATTTGATATCACTAAGGTTTAAGGAGGATCAATTAGAAATAGACATGATTTAGATCACATTGCATGCAACTTTCATGCATACATACTTTATCTATGCTATTTAGTTGTGTTAATATATGTGATCAATAATAGATTTAGTTATGATCTATGCAACAAAAGTTGCATTGGTTCTATGTTAGCATAATTAATGGATGAGATTTTTCAAAATACCTTGGGTGAGCAAAACTTGATTTAACTCGAAAAAATATTTTTTTTATAAATTTTGAGTTCGAATCAAGTTTAATTTTTGAACTCGAATAACTCGAATAATTCGAATAAACCAAATACCAAACTATAATATTGTAACACCCCAAACCCGGCCTAGACGTTCTGGCCTAATCTAGCGATGTCACATGAAATGAAAGTCAAAAACGAGGTTGTCGATTTAAAACCATTCCAATTAAATTAGCCTTTATCTTAGTTCGAAGTAAAACACATGTTATTCGTTATGTCTAAAATCATATCTTCGTAGCGGAAGCTTTGGGAAACACTTATTTTAAAAGTACCATTTGATCTTAGTGAAAATCGAGTTTTATCACGCTTAACAGTAATAAATCATAAAATAACTGAGAAATCGAAAACTTAATGCCAGATAGTCCAAAGTCCATAAGTTATAGCAAAACCCCAAATAAGTAATAAAATCTAAAAATTTGTGAAAAACCATCTAAAATTTACGTGTGGCCACCGTCGAGTCCTCCGCTGCGCTGATCCGTAAAGTTTGGAGATTACCTGTACAGATTAAACAGAAAGGGTGAGTTTTCGCAACTCAGTGTGTAATCCCCACAGATTAAACAGAAAGGGTGAGTTTTTGCAACTCAGTGTGTAATCTCCACAGAAAACATGCATACAAAAACACATCAGAATACAGTTATGTACAAGCTGGGCCGGAGCCCGTTACAGATTCAGTTGGGCCTTAGCTCAATCAGATACAGTTACAGATATAAAGTTTCTCAGATACAATATGCAAAAGCAGAAAATCAGAATCCTACCCACCAGCCTCTACACACCATCTCCGTCCACCCCTACACACCATGTGGGGATTAAGTCAAACCACGCATCTCTACACACCATACTGTACCGAAATACAACACATAATCAGAAATTCGCAGCAGAGTTGCCAGATATCAGACTTAAAAGCCTTTCAGACATTTCCTCCAGATAACAATAACCTATCCCGATGCAATGCAACATACAAAAGATGCCATGCTATTATACAATTACAGTACATACATTTAGATATCATAATTTAAGCTCGGTATAGAAATCAGACAGAGAGATCACTCGTATATGGGTTTAAGTAGTGCTTACTGATCCTACAGTAGGTCCACAGTCGACTTGGGTGATCCGTGCAACCTTAGAGAACTTTTTAGAAAAATGGGCTTACACGCACATGTGGCCTGCTCATGTGGGCCCACACGCCCGTGCGGCCCACACGGCTTAGCCCAGAATCCCACACGTCCTTGTGGTTCACCTGTGTGGGCCCACGCAACCGTGTTGCACACACGGCCCAAATCGGTCTAACTCGTGTGTCGTACACGGCCTACTTGGCCCTCACATGGCTGTGTCATACGTGCACGGCCTGGCTCGTCGATCACACGCCTGTGTACCATTACACGGCCTACCACACGTGCGACCACACGCCTGTGTGCCGTCAACAGAATACTTTTTCAGCTTTTTCCTGAATTTTGTTTTCTGCGTTTTGGGTACACAACTCAGTTTGATTTCCTGCGAAAACACTCCCGAGCACTCCCAGGCCTAAAATCGAGATATCCAACATCAGTTTAACAGATTTACTAGCAAATTTCAATATCGATATTAAACAGAGACTCGACTTACCACCACCGAAACACCCTCCGTTAACAACGCTGGACCAAAAGATACGTACTTCACTGCCCAAAGCTTCCTCCTACGACATTTTTTTGTAGAAGAACACATTACTAGAATAATCGTTTACAACCATGACAGAAAAAAGAGGAGGAAAACTTACCGAACCCACACGAAGGCAAAATCACGATGCAAAAATAAAAGGTAAATCGGGAAAACGAAAGGAAAAAGAGAAAAAGGAACTCCAAGGAAGAAAAATCGACAGAATACTGGAGAACCAAATTGTCAGAAAGAGAGGGATTTTCGAAAGGGACAGAAAATAAAAAGCAAACTAGGGTGTATCCCTAATCCCTTGATTAACTCCCCCCACTACTCCACTTCTTAGACTTTTAGTTTGACCGAAACTCTCTCGGTCAAATGAGCAAAAATAAACTCCCTCGCTCGCGCAAGGATTCAAACACAAGACCTTCAGCAATCCAACATTCAACTTAACCACTAGACCAACAGGCCCATTCTAATATAATTCTACCAATAATTAAATAAAAGTCTATTGAACAGAGATAGTGCTTTATTCATAAATTACCAAAATTAAACCCAAGTAAGGCTTGAACTTGGGACCTCATACACACACCCAGAACACTTAATCACAGAAGCAGATACACATTTGTGTCACAATTTAATAGGAACAACAATATAAATTTTGGGGCATTACAAATATTTTATATTTTTTCCCCAAACTCCCAAATACTTTTACTCCCTCCCATTTTCCCTCCTCTCAAAACTTTTACTCCCTTCTCATCCCAAACCCATCTACCCCAAACCATTTTCCCCCATTTACTTTTCCCCTAAAATTTTACTCCCCTAACCCTCAAAACTTTTTATTTTCCCTCTAAATTTTTACTTTTCACCTTTTATCCCCAAATAAAAACTCATCCAAAAAAATTCCAAAACTTAAATAGTAATAAATTTATTTAAATTAAATTTCACATTTTGAAATATTTATATTATTGAATTTTTTAATCATATTAAATATTTATAAGTTTCTGATAAAATTGAATTATTAATGATGCCATAAAATATTCGTGTTAAAATTTTATGTTGGTATCAATTTCACATTCTATCTGTAAGATAACTTTTATTAAAAAAATAATTTTTTATATTTAATATATTTTTTTAATTTGAAAATATATAGTGATAAAAATCAGAAGATAATTGAAGCAACTAAGCAGGCAAAGAAGCTAACCCGAATATAAAATATTAATAAATAAATTATGAGGAGATGAAAGTTAATAACAAATTTGATTATGATGGGTGACAATGATTATAAGGATCCAAAGTCATTTTTTTAAAATTTAACTCGAAAAAATATATTTGATTTAATTCGAATTCCATCTCACTCGACTCGATTCGAGAAAATTTCAAATCGAGTTAGGATGAAAAAAAATAGGATTCATCAACTCGATTAACTCGAAATTTTTTCATTCGATTCAATCAAACTCTCACCTCTACTTTTGGATATGATAGTAATGCTTTGAGCTTATAAGTGAAAACACTAAAATATATAGACTTTTTCAACACCTTATAGGCATTAATTCATGCAAATTCCAAGTATTTTCTATCAGATTTTGTGCTTTCATTATAAAATAACTAAATTGGACATGATTTAAGACACATCTTGATTTTAGCTATTATGATATTAAACTTATGGAATTCGACCAATTTTGAACAATTTTGTGCAATGGAGGAAAAATCATCCTTGAAGTCACCTTGGGAAGATTAAATTGCTGGAGCATCTCTGAAGCATTAGGTGATGAATTAATAGTCATGAACGTCCCAAATTAACATACTCAGACTCTCTAAAAAATTAGTTTGATCCAATTAAAAATTGGGTCGATAAATTTGGATAGCCTAATGCGTAAGGAAAGGCCCAAAGTGACCAAATAAGGAAAGAAGAAGCATAAGCCCAAGAAGCAGCCCAAAACCGTCCATCTCTTTCCCAAATAAACTCTTAGAGCTGGTTAAAACTAATTGCAAAATAGCCCTTAAGTACTTCTTAAAGTCATTCCAACCCCTCCACTTTTCAAGCCTTCACTTCATGGCACCAAGCTAAATTTAGCAAAACCATCTCAAGCCCTCTTCCTAATATCATGAGCCGGCCATGGGAGGAGAAAATCAAGGCTCTCCTATGCTATTTTTAGCCACATCAAACTTGTATAATAGCCACCCTCCTTGCCTTTCAATGCTTCACTTGTTCACTCACCATTTATCTTTTCCTCTCATTCATCTTCTCCTATTTTTCCTTCTCTCATTTATGATTTTTCCCTCTTGAAAAAGAGCCATGCAAGTCCTTTAAACAGCAGCAACCAACATCTTGGAAGCCCTTGATCAGCAAAACAAAGTAGAAGAAAGAAGGGGAGCACACTAGTTTGACCCCGAAAAACACTGGATTTGTCTTCTAGTTTCCTTCTCTTATTTCTTTTTAATTTGTTTTGAGATTATAAACATGAATGCTAATTTTTTTTAATCTTATGATTTAATTAAAATGAATTAAATTGTGTTTGTGTTAGATTGATTAAATTTCGCCTATTTAAATTATTGAAATGGTGTTTGTGATGTTATAGGCCTTGATAATTTGTTCATTTAAATAAAATCATGCCTATGTTATTTTTGCATTATAAGTATAAAATTGCAATTGAATTAATTATTTAATCAAATTATAATTATAATTAATTGACACAGTATCTAAATGGCGCATGTTTAATCTTTTTAAGTGTAAAATTAGATTAAATAAGTAATAGTATTAACCAATATTATTGCCTTGCGTAACCTAAAGATTGTTGTGATTAAATTTGTTTCAGTATAGAAATGTATAGTTACTTCACTCTGTCTTATGTCTGCTTATAAAAATTAATTAATTAATTTAACATAGACATATGCTAGAAAGATTAATCGATCTTAATAAGTATGTTTGCATCGGTTAACAAAGGACCAAGTTGCCATGGAATTATCCGTAACATATATAAACATTGTTTTTATAATTCTAAGTCAAGGAATGAAATTAATCTAACACACCTATGTTATATTGAGTAAACTTGTTAAAATCTTCATTTTATTTTACTTTACATCTTAGTCTAATTTAATACTTAGTTAATAGCTCACTTCCTTCAAAATATTTTTTTCTACTACCAATTTGCGTCAATATTTCATAAACATTTGCTTGTACAGTCCCTGTGGAGACAATACCTTAGTATACTTATCACTTTATTACTTGTCACGATTGTGTACACTTACACATTCCGTTGTTTCAAGTTTTTGGCGCCATTGTCAGGGATTGTTAAAAAGACATTATTTGTGAAATTATTAATTTTGCATTTTGGTCTATTTTTCTATTGAATTTTAATTTAATTATTTTGTTCAAGTGTTTATTAGTATTGATCAAGTTATTGACTTACTCTCAGTAGATATCAAAATTGAAAGAACTTTTAGGCAAAGGAGAAGACAAGCAACTCAAAGACAAATTGAAGAGATGAAACATGAAAACCAAGACCAAGGAAATGGAGCAAATTATGCTCAAAATCCTATCTTTATTGCTAATGACAAGGATCAAGCCTTAAGACAGTATGTCGTACTACCTTTTCATGAGCTTAATTCGAGAATTAGAAGGCTTGAGATTGATGCACAACAATTTAAGCTGAAGCATGTTATGTTCCATATGCTTCAAACAGTGGGCCAGTTCAGTGGAATGCCTACTGAAGATCATCACCTTCACCTCAGATTGTTTATGGAGGTAAGTGACTTCTTCAAAATGGTCGGAGTAACTGAGGATGCACTAAGGCTAAATTTGTTTCCATATTCATTAAAGGATAGAGCTCAAGCCTAGTTAAATTCGTTGCCACTTGATTCAATTTCTACATGGCAAGAAATGAAAGAACGCTTTCTAATGAAATACTTTCCACCTAGCAAGAAATGCTAAGTTGTGAAATGAGATTACTACCTTCCAACAAATGGATGATGAATCCTTGTATGAGGCGTGGGAGAGATTTAAAGAATTATTGGGAAAATGTCATATCACAAAATCCCACATTGCACCTAACTAGAGATGTTTTACAATGGTCTCAATGCACACACAAGGATGATAATAGATGCTTATACAAATGGAACACTTCTTTTTAAGTTTTATAATGAGGCTTATGAGATTATTGAGAGAATCACTAGTAAGAATTACCAGTGGTCGACCAATCGAGCAACTTTAGGAAGACGAGTAGCAAGAGTACATGAAGTAGATGCTCTCACTTCACTTGCTAATTGGCATCAAAACCACCAAAAATAATTTTTACAAAATAACTCTAAATAGTAGTAAAGAGTAGTAGTAGGGTCGAGTCCATAAGGATTGGTATTATAATCAAATTTTGCCTTTAACTTGTGATAATAATTTCTGTTGTGTCAATAGTCGTGGCTATAGTCGTGCCCACAACTCCAAACAGACTTGCTGAAAAATAAACAAGTAAATTAGGGGAGTTTTGAAATGTTTAGACACTAAATAATTGAAACAACATAAATAAATAAATAAATTGGAAATTAATTTCGAATTTTGTAATCAAAGATAATAAGCCTTAGCCCTAGACTAGGTGGATTCCAGATTTTTGAATCGATCCTTGAAAATTAATTTTCTCCTCCAAACAATAAGCTGGTTATAGCAGTTAAGAACGTCCTAATCACCAATTCTTCCACTCATAGCTGGTCCCGGTACGACCTGCAAACCAACCCTTGCCGATTATCTAACCGAGATACATGTGTTCCCGATTCAAGATTCTGACTGTCTTGCGCATCTGAAGAACACAACTCAAATTAACAACCTCAACCGCGTAGGTCATTTAAACCCAATCACTTCTTCAATGATTTGTTCTCAGAGATTCGAATACAGCACGACTACTTGCTTCTCCAACTGTCAGCAAACACGACTCAAACCCAATGCGCACTTTTTGACTTGAAATTAAGTTAACTTTAAGGGATGAGTTTTCAATCCCGATACTTAGGAAAAATATGACTACCGATTGGAAAGATTTTTTGTATGGATACGTATCTTACGATTCCCGACTGAAAAGAACACCGACTTAAAGCTAAGATGGAATTTAGTGAAACATGGATTTAATCATGCTTCATAGGTTTTGAAAGATGATTTGATGATAATGGAGGAAATTGGGAAGGGAAAGGGTTTGAAAGGCAATTAGACAAATTTTGGTAAAGGACAAAGAAATGAAAATGAAACAGCAGTATACTAATTACGCACCAACTTTGGAAGAAAAAAATAATTCTATTTAATTCCAAATGGAAATCAAATATAAAATGTAATGTGTCTTTCCAAGGTACCTTAAAACCTTATTTATATACATGATATTTACTAAATTTAGCTTTAACCACTTCAACATATAATTAAAATTAAATAAAAAATAAAATTTGATTTTTTCTAATTTTGGCTTTTATAAAGTCAAAAGAATCTGATGAGTCCTTAGCTTTTTCCACAATTTTTACTCGACCTTACTTTATTGACTGTGTTTCAATTTGGTTATTTTCTGCTCGTTTTTTACTTATAGCATTCTAATTGCATCCCTGACAAGATTAAAACATAAAAGTACTAATTCAGCAGGGATCAATTCAAAAATTAACCGAATTAAATACAAAAAAGTCATGCAAATTAACATGTTATCAAATCCCCCTACTTGGCTCATGCTTGTCCTCAAGCATATTGTACTTTCAAACTTTTGAAATTATTCTACAATTTATTAAAAATTGAGCCTTTTTTCCACATCCATAATCAATACAAACAACATAGGCAAATATAAATAAATACTCAGAATATATAGTTTGATAAACAAGTGTCATAAAACTAAAATATGTAAACTAAATCATTTCACTAAATTGAGTTTGAATCCAAAATTTGGAAGGTATTATAAATTATTCACGAGGTAATAAAATTTTTAAACACGGTCAAACCTTTTTACGCCACCTAAGATGACAATCCAAGCACCCTATCCCAGTTACTCAGTTCAAACAATCTTTTTTTTAGGCTCGATTAGTGGAATGTTTGTAAGTTCTCGATTTGTCACTTGAACCTTTTTATGTGAGATGAAATGACAACCCAAGCACCTCACCCTGGTTACTGAATTCAGTTATTTTTTTGAAGCTTTCACTCATAACTTGAGCCTTTATTTATTTATATTTCATTTTATTTATTTGTTTATGTACAAGCAAATATTTTTTTTCGAGACAATCAATTTATATGAAAAAACTAGTTACATATATCAACCTTAAAACACAAATGTTGACTAATCTAGATACTTGAACACTTTAATTCAAAAATTATCCAATTGTCCAAATTGACTAAATAATGAGATTAGAGACCCAATATCAAAATAAACTATCGAATAAATCTAGTATAAGTTTGAACATATGCAAAAGAGAGACATGCAGCAAAAATCATGCATATTTACCATTTTTAATGCATATTTCAAACCCCACTTAATCTATTCTTGTACTCAAGCATGTTTTATATGAAATAAAATATAGTAACCCAAATAACGAGTAAAAAGAAAAGTTAAGAATACTCCCCATGTGTCTTTTAACGATGTTATCGGTGTTGGGGGTAATGACTTTGTAGGATGTCAAAAATTGTGGAGACTTGGGTTTCCATTGTTCCAAGTCGAGCTTCGATCCGGCTTAAACGTGCCTCCACAGGTAGAGACTGCTCCTCTTACTCCCTAGTAGTGAAGTGTGGATGTTAGCGAAAGACCATATTTTCGCGAGTAGTTCGTGTAACGCCCCGTACCCGAGACCGTTGCCGGAGTCGAACACGAGGTGTTAACAGACTTAGTTCATTGCTTAAACAGCTCAAACAATTTAATTTTAGAAATTCCAGACAAGCTGGCTAACTGCGTCACAGTCGCTTAAAAATTCATATCTCGAGTTCTGAAACTCAAAATCCAATTCTGTAAATTTTCCCTAAAACTAGACTCATATATCTATTTACTAATTTTTTTCTAGAATTTTTGGCTAGGCCAATTAGTACAGTTTATTAGTTAAATTCTCCCCTGTTTCAGGGTTCGACTGCTCTGATCTCTGTGTATTACGAATCAGATATCTCTCTGTACAAAATTTCAATGACTATGAAGTTTGTTTCTTTTAAAACTAGACTCAATAATAAATCTTTACATATAAATTATGACTTCTAATTATTTTTATAAATTTTATGGTGAATTTCCAAAGTCAGAACAGGGGTTCCAGAAATCGCTCTAGCCCTGTTTCACAAAAATTTAAATATCTCATAAAATATAACTCATATACCTGTTTCGTTTCTTCCATATGAAAATAGACTCATAATTATTCAATTCCATGTTTTATTCATCATCCAATGATATCTCTACTATTTTTAATGATTTTTCAAATTCAAATCACTACTGCTGTCTGAATCTATTTTATGGTAAATTTTACCTATTTCATGGTTTCCATGGATTAACTAGCAATTTGACATACATAACACCAAATATGATCTTAATTAGCCATTCCAATGGCTAATCATTACCAAGCATTTTTATACTACTCAATAACCATATCATAAGACCATATATACAAAATGATTATAATGCTATACATGCCATACTCAAAATATACAAGCCATTATGCCAAGATGGTATACGGATAGTGTGAGCGTGCCTCCGACCGTTCTCGATTTCCGAGCTGGCTTGTCAACACTACAAGGAATGAAAAGGAGGGAGTAAGCATAAATGCTTAGTAAGTTCACATGCAAATAGCAAGTAACATAACCATATAAGCAAACATAAAACATCATTTGCATAATCATCACCAAGACATTCATATCATATTTTCATTTATCATCTTACCATATTGTTGTTATATCGATTTTTCAACCCGAGGGTTAAGTACATACCAATACAAAGTATCCATTTCACAACACTTACCAATACGTCCCTTTCATCTTGAGTATTCCTCCATTTGAGTAGAACTTTACCCGTTGAACACATCGGAATATAATTCGGATACATAGAAAGTTTGCACATAAGTGCCACATATGTAGCCAAGCTACTATGTAACCCGCCCATAAGCGAACTCGGACTCAACTCAACGAGCTTGGGCGTTCGCATCCATAAGTGAACTCGGACTCAACTCAACGAGCTCGGATGCCTAGTTACATTTCACGAACTCGGACTCAACTCAACGAGTTCGGACATTCGCATCCATAAGTGAACTCGGACTCAACTCAACGAGTTCGGATGCCCAAATATCCCAGTGACATGTCACTTGTATCCTAATCCATTCCTAAGGTTCAACGGGACCTTTTTCCCAATCATGTGTCTCAACCATCTTCTACGGAATACCGATACCGATACTCGGTAGTATTTCACATTTTCCAAGTATATCACATAATTTGACATATTATCAAACAATTATCACGAGTATAATATTTCATAATAATTACCATATAATTTAAATAACATAAAAACATTTAAAATAATAACCATGTTACCAACATTTACATATGAACTTACCTAGTATGCGAAAATGGCTACTTTTACCATTTCGTCCACAACTTGGTATTTTCCCCATTTTAGCCCGAATTTCAGTTTTCCTTGCTAATCGAGCTTGGAAGCTTGAAAAACCCTAGCCATGGTTTCTCCTTGTTATATTCGGCCATGGGGTTGAAGATGAGCAAAATTGACTTTTAATTTTGTATTTTAATTCATTTTACCCCTAAATGACCAAAATGCCCTTACTACTAAACTTTCCAAAAATTCCATCCATGTCCAATTTTTGTCCATAAACTTAGAAATTGGTAAAATTTCTATTTAAGACCTTCTAATTAATATTTCAAAACAATTTCATACTAGAAACTTCTAGAATGCAAGTTTTGTAAATTATTCGATTTAGTCCCTAATTTCAATTTAAGCACTTTAGGCATAGTATTTCATCACAAAATTTTCACACAATCATGCAATCATATCATAAACATCAAAATAATTATAAAATAATTATTTCTATCTCGGATTTTGTGGTCACAAAACCACTATTCCGACTAGGCCCAAAATCAGGATATTACAGTTCGTGTACCTAGAGGAACAAAATAACACGTAGTAAGGGTGCTGGCAAGAAAAACCCATACAATCCAAACAATATTTATCTAGGCTATCCATACTATATGCATAGGTTAAGGATGAGAAATTGACTTCAGAGGGAAAAAGTCAAGAGGTTAAATTTGTAATATATGACCCCAAATATTAGTGGACGATTACATCGCAAATCAACATGAGAGTTTCGTGCAAACCAATTTCCTAAATTAACTTTAAATTCAGAATGCATACACCACCAAAAAAAACTCAGTTTTAGTTAAAACAGATGACGAATCATTTCGACCTAAAAAACTAAAGGCTAAAAATTGATGAATATATCTTAAAGCGAGTTCATTCACCAATAAGTCATTTGTGGTCTTTGGATTATAAAGTTGATTTCTAGAATGAGTTAAAGCACAATAAGCATCTTGAGCATCAAAGTTACTTGGAATATTTAACAGAGTAGTATGATAGGAATTGGATTGAATATTGTTAGGGTCGATTTAGAAATCGACATCCAAGTCCTTACCTAGTAACCAAAGATAGATAATGCTTTGTGTTTCAACAATTCGTAATGCATTAATATTGAAGCTAAATGTGGTGTAGAATTCATAAATCAATTCATAATATGCACTACATGAAATATTTTCAAATGAACTCCAACCAATAGCATCAAAATAGCCAATCACAACATCACAAATATTTAACATATCAAGAGTGTAAAGATCAATTTGCTTACAAATCGGGAGCGGACATTGTTGGATGTCGTCGTATTTTGCGAGATCCTCTGAAGTTAAAAAGTTTAGAAACTCTCGTAATCTGTAACACCCCTAACCCGTATCCGACACTGGAATAGGGTTACGAGGCATTACCGAACAATACATCTCATTCACATACATTTATACAATCATAAACAAAATCTATTCAGAATGTCTCTTATGAGGCCCTACAAGACCTTAAAACATGCTTAAGAGTGGTTCGGGACTAAACTAATCACATATAAAAATTTCCAAACACTTAGAAAAATTTCATGAAATTATAGGTCACACGCTCGTGTGAATAGGCCGTATGTCGCACACGACCACCAGACACACCCGTGGCGCAGGCCGTGTGAAAATAGGGCACACATACTGACTTGTACCACACGACCGAAGACACGCCCGTGTGCCATGGCCATGGGAAAACTAGGGAGGTTACTGACTTGGGTCACACGGCCGACCACACGCCGTGTGTCTAGCTCGTGTACACTCCAAAATGGCCACACACGCCCGTGTGCTAGGCTGTGTGCCATTTAGGGGGTATACTGACTTATGTCACATGGTCATTCACACGCCCGCGTGACACACACGGCCAGTAGACATGTACGTGTGTCTAGGCCGTGTTAAACGTGTAGGGTATACTGACTTAATTCGTAGGGTACCCCAAGGGATACACGGGCGTGTAACATGACCGTGCGTCGGACACAATTGAGACACACGCCCACATTTCTGCTCGTGTGGACAAAAATAGGTCATTTGAAAAGCCAATTTGCCACCCTTTCCACAAGCACACATAGCAACCAAAAACATACCAATTCATACTAATGTCATGCCATCTATTCACAAATATTTCAACCACTCAATTCCATATTCAAAACATACCAAATCATTAAGCCAAAACTATCACAATTTACCTAATTCCAAATGCATTAAGTCATCAACTTATTATCTATTTCAAGTCACTTAATATACCATATCATCATCTCAAATCAAACCACAATATGCTAGCTTCCAAGCATTAGCACATCAATTAACAACTAATCAAAATAACCAACACATAATCACACCAAATAAGCCAACATATAAGGCATTATATACATTACATATATAACACTTACAAAACACACATAAACATATACATCATTTGTAAACCAAATCTTATGGTTAATGTCATGGTTCAAAACTTATCAACATCTCACTAGCCTATACATGCCATATACCATATTTACAAGCTTCAAAAGTACCAACTAGTTGATAGATAGTGTGATGATGCTTCAATATGATCCCCAAGTCTGAGCTAACTTTAATAATCTATAAAACAGAGAATGAACACACAAAATAAGCTTTAAAAGCTTAGTAAGCCTTATGCAAATAAATCTATACCATAATCGACATCATTCTCATCAACTAAGCAAATTATAAGTAAACACATTTAGATACACAAACCTTTCTCAAAGTACATCCATTCCAATTCACATGTAAATGCATCAAATACTTACTCTTTTCAATTCTCGTATTAGTCTCGTTCGTACCTGAAGCACTTACTCAATCTCATATTCAATCTTAACTTGACTTTGCCCGCTGAACCCTTCAAAATCACTAAGGATACTCGGATATCTCGTAGAGCTCATACAATGCCATATCTCAGATATGGTCTTACATGTAATCATATATCGATGCCAACGTCCTAGACGTGGTCTTACACGAAATCATATACCGATGCCAATGTTCCAGACATGGTCTTACACATAAACACAATACAATGCAAATGTCCCAGACATGGTCTTACATGTAATCTCATCTCTATAAACCTAATGTCATGACATTTGCATCTTAAGCATTCCTAAGGTTCGTACGGGACTTTCGGACATAGTAATTCTGTCATTTCTTGCTCGTACTTGCTTGTTCATACTCATTGCAATTCAATGACAAATAATACATATCTAATTCAATTTAAAAGCATGTATTTACATATGAACTTACCTCGTAGTCGGAATAAACGAACGGAATCGACTATTCATCAACTTTCGATTTTCCCCGATCTAAATCCATTTTCTTTTGTTCTTGATCTTTATACATTCAAAATTAGCTCTTTTATTCATAAAAAATTCAATTTAGTCAACAAACAAATATTTGGGCATTTTTACACTTTAGCCCCTTAAGTTACATTTATTCAATTTAGTCCCTATTTCATAAATACACAAAATTCACAAAATTTGACAAAACCCATGCTTGGCCGAATTCTCTATAGGTCACTAGCAGCCCATATTTTTCATTTATTTCACAATTTAACCCCCTCAATTTACACTTTCTCAATTTAATCCTTAATTGACATTTTTGTCAAAAATCACTTTACAAAACATGTATATCAAACACTGAGCTTGCATAATTCATCATCAAAAATCATAATACTCATGGACTCATCAATGGAAACTTTCAAAATCATCAACACTTTCAAAAATTTAGGCATAGGCTAGCTAGTACTCAAAGCAATGATCATAAAAACATAGAAATCATCAAAAATCGAGCTCAAAACATACCTCAATCAAGCTAAAGAAGTGTCGAACCCTAAAATGAATTTAATGCTTTCTTCTTTCACCATATTCAGCCAAATATGAATGAAAATGAAGCTTAATTTAGCTTTTGTTTTAATTATTTAGGCTTTAATAATCAAATACCAAATTTAGCCTTAATGAAAACATTACAAAATCACTTAATATATGCCCATTATGACAAATTCCAGTATCAGTGGTCTAATTACAACATAATGACCTTTCATTTAATAAGTCATGTCATTTAAGCACTTTAATAAATAGAATGCAACTTTTGTATTTCATGCGATTTAGTCCTTTAATCAAATTAACCACCTAAACGATAAAATTAACACACAAAACTTTCACACATACATATTCACATGCTATAAACTTGAAAAATAATATTGAAATAATTTTCTAACCTCATATTTGTGGTTCCAAAACCACTGTTTCGATTTAGCTAAAATCGAGATATTAC
Source organism: Gossypium longicalyx (assembly GCA_025698465.1). NCBI lineage: Eukaryota > Viridiplantae > Streptophyta > Magnoliopsida > Malvales > Malvaceae > Gossypium > Gossypium longicalyx. The sequence goes on along the minus strand of CM047005.1, from coordinate 25,287,272 downwards.
ATAATCATCCTTCAGTAGGAATAGTGCTTGCACGACCTCGTTTATTACATTTATCGTATCATGATGGTCAAACATATTTGTTAGGTGAATCGGGTGGTGAACTTGAATTCCCTACAGTGTTAGTACTACTGCGTAAGGGTGTCGCTGACTCATTTGTCAATCGTCGACAGGCTCGAATGGTGGAAAATCGTGTTCGACGTTGGGAGACACGCTCGTTTGTAGTTAAGGGACCTTCAACATGGTCATTAGAAGTCCCGACCTCCTCCGAGTAACCTACATAATACATTAGTAAAGGTAAAATAGGTTGAGGACTAGGAATCGACCTTTCGGGAGTAGCGGGGTTGCTGTTTGAATGTTCTGTTTCAACCAGAATTGGACTTCATTGGCGACGAGTTCTCATTGGTACGGTCATTAGTCTTGTAAGAGGTGGAGAAGATTCTGAGTTTTTGTTGTCTAAATCAACGACTGGAGGTGCTAAAAGTTGGTGTCGTCTTCGATTAAGTGAAGCGAAATATTTTCATTTATTTGGTTTTGAGTTCGAACCATGGTTTCCATATATGCTTCACGAATAAATGGTTCCTCTCGCTACGACAGTGGCAGACAACGATGGACGGTATGGGTTGGGTCGATTTTTTTGAAAGGTGGTGGTGGGGTTTCAGGGATGGCGTTGGTTAAGAGGATAGGAAGGGTGGTTTGGGGGTTTGGTGATTATGGAGAAAAAGAAGAAATAAAAATTAATGAGATGGTGTTTGGGAAAGGACGAAGTGGCGGCGCGTGGGTGAGGGTGTAGAATGGCCAGATCGTGTCAACGTGGTGGTGTCCAAGTTTGACAACATCAAAATGGAGGAATGGGACGAGCAACGGTACTCTGAAAAATGATGTTCGATGATGGTGGCTCGTGAGACTACGACGAGAACACGGTGACTTGTGAGCGCTCGACGATGATAACGGTTGGCGATGGTGGCAGCGATACTCAACGACGGCGGTGAGTCAAAGTGACAGCAGTGTGGTGTGGTTTTTAAGAAGTTAGGGTTTTTTTCTTTTGGAGAAGATGAATAAGAAAAGAGGTTTGGGGATTTAGGGATTTAAGTGTTTTACTTTTCACCTTTTTTTTTCTTTTTTCTCTTGTGGCTGGTTTAGGTCTTCTTGTCTATTTCTTTTTCTTTCTTTGGGCTAGCTAGACCGTTCGACCCAATTTCCTTTCTTTTCATTTTTTTCTCTGTTCTCCTCTTGGGCTTGTTTGGGTGTTGGGCTTATTTTGGGTTTATTGTGTGGTTTTTTTTCACTTGGGTTGATATTTGGGTATAGGGTGGGTAGGCTAAGTAGATTTAGGTTTGGGATTATTAGTTAGGTTAAGGGTGTAGGGTTTTGTTTGTAGGAAAATAATTTTCAGCATTTAGCACGTTGTGCCCACGCCAAAATCATTATCCGACTTTTGGAAAATTCACAACCTCTATTATGTTCGTGAAAACATCAAACTAACTAGATTAAATAAAATTTATTTATTTATTTACACCCCAAATCTTACTTAAACTCAAAATTAAATAAATGAAAATAAATTTGAGTTGCCTCCCAAATAGCATTTTTGTTTAACTTCGTTAGCTCGACGACCTGGAAATTTATTTAACCGGCTCTTCAAGGACTAATTCATCAACCATATGGACTTGAAAATTTTCAAAGAAAGGCTTTAATCGCTATCCGTTAACTTTGAAATTTTTTCCAGATTCTTTGCTTTTAACCTCGACTACACCATGTTCAAATACATGAGTAATTACAAAAGGCCCTAACCACTTAGTTCGAAGCTTACCTGCAAAAATTCTTAATGTAGGGTCATAGAGTAATACTTTCTGTCCTACTGAAAATTTTTTACGAGTTATCTTCTGATCATGGTATGCCTTGATCTTATCCTTATAAATTTGGGCACTTTCTTACGCGTCTCGTCGAATTTCCTTAAGTTCCTGAATATGTAACTTACGATGCATACCTGCAGCTTTCAGCTCCATGTTGTATTGCTTGACGACCCAGAATGCTTTATGTTCTAGTTCTATAGGAAGATGTCACGGTTTATAAAAAATAGTCGATAAGGAGACATACCTATGGGTCCTTTATAGGTTGTATGATATGCCCACAATGCATCATTTAGCCGCAAACTCCAATATTTCCTATTTGGCTTAACGGTCTTCTCCAAAATCAACTTGATTTCTTGATTCCACACTTCCACTTGACCGTTTGATTAAGGGTGATAGGCCATAGCAACTCGTTGCACTACCCCATATTTTTCAAAAGTGTGTCGATTACCTTATTACAGAAATACGTTCCCCGATATCTGATCAATGCTCGTGGTGTGCCAAATCTAGAAAAAATATAACTCTTTAGAAAATCGAATATCGTTTTGGCATCAACATGATGAGTGGCTTTTGCTTCCAACCACTTTGATACATAGTCAACTGCAAGTAAAATATAGACGTTACTGTATGATGAGCCAAAAGGTCCTATAAAATCAATGCTCCATATATCAAATATTTAACAAACATGTATAGGGGTTAAAGGCATTTAATTTTTCCAACTCAAGTTTCCTACATTTTGACACTTTTCGCATGTTTAACAGGACAAATATGCATCCCAAAAAATATGTGGCCAATATAGTTCACATTTTAAGTACTTTATGCGCAGTTCGTTTTTGGCCAAAATGTCCATCACATGTGTAAGAATGACAAAAAGATAGAATCAATTTTACCTTATCTTCTGCAACAAATCGTCAAATTACCTGATCGGAACAATATTTCCAAAGGTAGGGGTTGTCCCAAACATAGCATCACGATTCACGTTTGATCTTATCTTTCTCAGATCGCAATAAGTTAGAAGAGACTATACATGTAGCAAGGTAATTCGCCATGTCTATGTACCAAGGGAAAACTGTCTGAGTAGCAAACAGACTTTCATCCAAAAAATCGTTTTGCTTCCTTTTTCCCAATCAGATATTTAAGAGCTACATGATCAAAGAAAACAACAATCTTAGTCCCTAATAAATATGAATGAAAATTTTCCAAAGCAAAGACTACAGCTAGAAACTCCTTTTCAATAGTCGAGTAATTGCTTTGGGAAGCATCCAAAGTTTTAAACGCATAGGAGATAACTTGTGGTTCTTTCTCGATTTTTAGCCCAAGGATTGCTCCTAAGCTATGGTCGCTTGTGTCACACATTATTTCGAATGGATAATTCCAATTTGGTGGTTGAACGATGGGTGTCAAAATGAGCTTATGTTTGAGCATGTCGAACGCATTCTTGCATGATTGGTCAAACTCGAACTCCTTGTCCTTCTATAAGAGATTAAAAAGCAGTTGTACAATTTCTGAAAAGTCTTTAATGAACCGCCTATAGAAACCTGCATTACCAAGAAATTCCTTCAGTAGAAATGATTTAGCCTAGAACTAATCATTTATCCACCATAAAATGGCATTTCTCATAATTTAGTACAATATTAAATTCTAAGCATCTTTCCAAAATTTTTGCAAGATTTGACAAGCACACCTCAAAAGACTCACCATAGACAGTAAAGTCGTACATGAACATCTTAATTATTTTCTCGACGCAGTCAGAAAATATACTTACCATACACCTTTGAAACGTGGCTGGTGCGTTGCAAAGTTTGAACGGCATCCATCTACAAGTGAACGTGCCAAATGGACACGTAAAAATTGTCTTATCTTGATCCTCCAGTGCCAATGGAATTTGGAAAAACCCTGAGTAACCATCAAGACAACAGTAATGAGATTTTCCAATTAAACGTTCTAACATTTTGTCAATAAAAGGAAGTGGACAATGATCTTTTTGAGTCAAGGAATTCAACTTCCTGTAATCGATGCAAACTCTCCACACATTTTGGACCTGAGTGGGAATCATCTCACCTGACAAATTCTTAATTACGATCACGCTGGTTTTTCTCGAGTACTACATGGACTAGGCTGACCCAATTACTGTCAGAAATGGGATAGATCATCCCAACATCAAGTAAATTTTGAACTTCTTTCCTTACCACTTCCATCATGGGTGAATTGAAACACCTTTGAACCTCCCTTTTGGAAATAGCATTATCTACAACTTGAATTTTGTGCATGCAAGTCGAGGGGCTCAACCCCTTCAATGTCAGCTATTGTCCATCCAATTACCTCTTTATAGTCTCTGAGAACTAGTACTAAGTTTTCCTCTTCTACCTTCGAGAGTTTACTCGAGATTATTATCGATAAGGTATTTCCTCTGTCGAGAAAAGCGTACTTCAAATGGTCTGGCAGTGGTTTGAGTTCCAACTTTGGGACCTGCAAAATAGATGGTTTTTTAATTGATGCGCCTAAGTCACACATTGCTTTTTTAATATCGACACTACCTATTTTACAATATATGAAAAACATACATTGGTCCTTATATTTGGGGTGGTATTTTCCTTTGCAGAACGACGGTGACATTTTCTCCTACACTTACCTTTTCATTGCCCAGGAGCTTCCTCTTACTCGTGCATAATTCTTTTAAGAATTTTGCGTATCGTGGAATCTGCTTAATCGCATCGAGAAGAGGTATGTTGATTTCTACCTTTCAGAAAGTGTCGAGGATTTCCTTCTCTTCCCACTCTTTCTTGCATTGGAAAAGTTTTACAGGAAATAGAGGTGGTATTGCAAATAATTTTTGTGGTGCTGACTCTAATGGAGCCTTTGTGTAAAGTTTCTCCTTATTTCGACTCGTGTTGTGGACACGACTTGTGTTGGGTACGGGCTCTGAAACCTTCCCACTCCTTAATGTCATAGCACTTGCATTGTGTTGAGAGTTTGGCTCAGTTTGGGATGGCAGCTTACCTTGGGACTCCAAATGGCTAACTATGAGCGCAAGCTTGCTCACTTACTTATCCAACTCCTACAAATGCATGTAAGTTTTTTTGTTGAAATTTCTCAATACTATTACCTAGCCTTTCCACTATGGCTTCTAAAGATGACTTTGGGGGTGGTAACTGTTGATTCGGAGGTGATCTTTGTTGGTATCATTGATTGAATCGAGTATTCGACCGATAACTTAGATCCAAGTGATCTTTCCATCTCACATTATACGAGCTCGAGTAGGGGTCATATCGTCTTTGAGGTGGTTCTAGAAAGTTCCCGACAACATTTGCTTGTTCTGTCAAATCCTCATGTAAAATCAGACATGAGTCAGTCAAATGATCTGGCTTAGTGCAAATTCTGCACAATCGTGCTGGACCCGTTTTATCTGTGAGAAAAGTTTGAACAACATCAGGGAAGAACCTGTCAAGAAACAGACATAACATGTTAGACCATGTGTTAATAGATCCTAGGGGTAAATAAAATAGCCACTCTCTAGTAGAGTTGGCTAATGAGAAAGGAAAAGCGCGAATTTTGATTTGGTTTTCGTTACTCCCTAGGGCTTCATGCTTGTGCACACCATATGGAACTCTTTAAGGTGGGTGTACGGATTTTCATTCTGTAATCTACTGAAAGTGGGTAGTAAATAAATCAAACTCGACTTTAACTCGAACGGCGCTCCTCCTGTCGGATAGGTTATTCATAAGGGTTGTTGTTCATCCGGTGTTGTTGTGAGTTGGCGTATAGTTTGTTCAGCCATCTCATTTGGTTCGTCAAACTGAAAAAATTTCTCGGTGAAAGATATGGTTTCAAATTCGGGATTTAGTCATTTACCGTGTCGAATGACTTCTTTTCGTAGTTGTTGGGCCAAATTCTCATTTTCTAGTTCAAAATCTAGAGTTCCCAGTTTTGATCTAGTCATAAAGTAAACAAAAAAAAATAGAAAAAATATCTCCAATCTCCAGTAACGGTGCCAAAATTTGATGGGCATCAAAACCACCAAAAATAATTCCTACAAAATAACTTTAAATAGTAGTAAAGAGTGGTAGTAGGGTCGAGTCCATAGGGATTGGTATTATAATCAAATTTCGTATCTAACTTGTGATCAAAATTTCTGTTGTGTCGATAATCGTGGCTATAGTCGTGCCCACGACTCCAAACGAACCTACTGAAAAATAAACAAATAAATCAGGGGAGTTTTGAAATATTTAGAAACTAAATAATTGAAATAGCATAAATAAATAATTAAATAACTTAGAAATTAAATTGGAAGTTAAATTCAGATTTTGTAATCAAAGATAATAAGCCTTAGCCCTAGACTCGGTGGATTTCAGATTTTTGAACCGATCATTGAAAATTAATTTTCTCCTCTAAACAATAACCTGGTTATAGTAGTTAAGAACATCCTAACCGCCAATTCTTCCTTTCGTAGCTGGTCCCAGTACGACCTGCAAACCAACCCTTACCGATTATCTAACCGAGATACACGTGTCCCCAATTCAAGATTCTGACAGCCTTGCGCATATGAAGAACCCAACTCGAATTAACAACCTCAATCGCGTGTATCGTTTAAACCTGATCACTTCTTCTATGATTTGTTCTCGAATATCCAAATATAGCACGGCTGACTCGTTTCTCCAACTGTCAGCAAACACGACTTGAACCCAACATGCACTTTTTGACTTGAAATCGAGTTAACTTTAAGGGAGGAGTTGTCAAGCCCGATACTTGGGAAAAATGTGAATAGCGATTGAAAGGATTTTTAGTATGGATACGTATCTTATGATTCCCGACCGAAAAGAACACTAGTCTAAAACTAAGATGAAATTTAGTGAAACATGGAGTTAATCATGCTTCATAGGTTTTGAAAGGTGATATGATGATAATGGAGGAAATTGGGAAGGGAAAGGGTTTGAAAGGCAATTAGACAAATCCTGGTAAAGGACAAAGAAATGAAAATGAAACAGTAGTATGCTAATTACACACCTATAACATCTCGAATTAGGGTCTAGTTGAAATAGTAGTTTCGAGACCACAAATTTGAAGTAGAAATAATTATTTTATGATTATTATGAGGTCTATGATATGAATGCATGCTTGTGTGAAACTTTTATGAAGAAATTTTATGGATAAAGTGTCCAATTTGACATTTAGGACTAAATTGCAAAAGTTGCAAAATGTGAGTTCTAGAAGCTTCAAGCATGAAATTGCCATGGATTATTAATTAGAGGTCCTTAAATAGTAATTTTCCCAATTTCTATTTTTATGGACAAAAATGGGCATGAATAGGAAAATTTTGAAAGAAAAGCCTTAAGGGCATTCTTGTCATTTGGTTAATAAAAGAATAAAAAGGGAAAATAAGTCAAAATTGTGTTCATATTCCTCCCCCTTAGCTGAAATTCTCAATGAGCCATAGCTAGGGTTTTTTTCATCCTTTCAAGCTCGATTGTAAGTACACCCTAGCCCCGTTTTTAAGGTTCTTTATGTTTTTGAGATCCTTGAAGCATGATCTAGTTATTTCTACCATTATTTTGAGCTAGGGTTCATGTTTAAAAACTTACCCATGTGTGACATGCATGTATTTTGGTTTTTAATAGAGGAATATTAAAGTTTGATGTATGATAAACATCTTTTACTAAGTGGTTTTTTATGAAAACACCTAAAAAGGACCTTTTTGTAAAAGTTGTAAAATAGGTGGTTAAAAATCTGATTTGAAAGAAAATGTGGGTGATATAAGTATGATATAGATTCGACTAGGCTTGGGTAGCAAAGAAAATGAACACATTTCATTTTACGAGCCTAGGGGATAATTTGTAATTATGTGAAAGTTTAAAGGCAAAATTATAACTTTCCCAAAGCATGATTTATGGATTGTTCTAAACAATGTGATAATTAAATAAGTGAAATTTTCTATTATAGATTAAGAAAAAAAGAGTCCGGACCTAAATCGAGGAAAGGACAAGGTTGTAGACTAAATCGAATAGTTAGCCATATTTTGGGTACCGAGGTAAGTTCGTGTGTAAATAACATAACATTACATTATTCTATTTTTAATGCTTTAATATTGCATGAATTGTGAGATTATCTTTGTGATTTAGTTAATGATGACTCGATGACGGTTTGACGAAGCCTAATACCTCAAAATCCCGGCTAAACCTTAGGAATATTTAGGATACGAATGTCATGACATTAGGGTTATGTGATGCCATATAAGAACATGTCTGGGACATGGCATTGGCATCATTATGTGATCCCATGTAAGACCATGTCTGGGACATGGCATTGGTATCGATATGTGATCCCATGTAAGACCATATATGGGATATAACATTGGAATATTACTATGTGTATAAGATTTCTCGAGTATCTTTTAGTATTCCAAGTGGTTCAACGGGTAATCCAAAGATTATTTCAAAGAGATGACAAGGTATGATCATGTTAAAAAAAGTACAGGTACGAACACAGTGCTCATAAATATTGAGATTATGAGTCGATGAGGCCTCGATAAGTTGTAAATGAATAAATTATGATCATGAGTTTTATTGCACATTATGTAAATGACATGACTTACAATGTAACTATGATACTCGTTGACATTGTGAAAAACATTATTAGGTTTGATGACGTCATAAACAGAGAGTTACATGGGCTCAGGACACAGGCGTGTCCTAAGCCACACGGGTGTATATGACCACACGGCCTACCCACACGGGCATGTGACCCTCCAGAATAAGAAAATCTTCTAAGTGTTGTAAAAGTTCTGAAAGTTCTCGGTTTAGTCCCAAACTACACCCAATGTATGTTTTGGGCCTTAAGGGCCCATATGAGGGACGATATGCATATGAATGAAAAGTTTTAAAATGAATGAAATTTTATGGACCGATTTTGTATGAATGTCCATGTTCGAGTTCGATAACGCCTCGGATCCTGTCCCGTTGTTGGATACGGGTAAAGGGTGTTACATTTAGTGGTATCAGGGCTACCATTTAGTTGATTCTCGGACTAACATAGCATGTGTACGAGTCTAGCTATACATACCATAAATGAATTACGATAGTGTGATTCTCCTGACCTTTTTAAATTTTGTTTTCATATACTAATGGATCCCAATCGAGCTGAAGTTGATGATGTAGAAAGTAATGCGTCGGTTCCTACTCAAGGGGTAGTGCCAGTTGAGAGTAGACCTATAACCGTAAGTCAGGACAGATGAGAAGAGGCTAGGGAAGTCTCTCTCCATATGATGAATGCCTAGTATACGGAGTTCGTTCGAACCAACCCGAACGCTTTACCCCCTCCACCCCTCCTATTCCTCAGTTTGTTCCTGTAGCACCCCAAGGCATGGATTTTCTGATATTGAATAGACCTCCAGTGGATAAAATTCAAAAGCAAGGAATCGATGAGTTTCGAGCTAGTATAGATGATGATCCTGAAAGGGCAAAATTTTGGCTCGAGAATACCATTAGGGTATTTGATGAGTTATCATGCACCCCTGAAAAATGCATGAAGTGTGTTGTGTCTCTCCTAAGAGACTCGGCTTTTCAGTGGTGGAACACCCTTGTATCGGTTGAACCAAGGGCGAGAGTTAATTGGGAATTTTTCCAGGAAGAATTCCGTAAGAAGTATATTAGCCAAAGGTTTATTGACCAGAAAAGGAAGGAATTCCTTGACTTAAAGCAGGGTCGAATGACGGTAATAGAATATGAGCTTGAGTTTGTGAGATTTATCAAGTATGCTCGGGAATGTTTATCGACTGAGGCCATCATGTGTAAGAGGTTTGAGGATGGGTTAAATGAGGACATCAGATTGTTGGTTGGCATCCTAGAATTAAAAGAGTTTATTGTACTGGCTGAGAGAGCTTGCAAGGCCGAGGAATTGGCTAAAGAGAAAAGAAAAGCTGAGTTTGAGTCTTAAGATTCGAAGAAGAGACAAATGAGTAAGCCACTGCAGTCATCATCTAAGAAACCGAGAGAGTTTAATACTCGATCGAGTGTATCGGTTAGGAACTCGAATAGAAGTAAGGGTAAGTAGTACTCGATTTCAAAAGCTCAGACTACTTCAATTGCTAGCGTTGGTAATGTTCGACCGAGTAGACCGAAGTGTTCACATTGTGGTAGACATCACATCGGCAAGTGCCGAGTTAATGATGGAGCTTGTTTTAAGTGTGGTTCCCAAGATCATATCATTAGAGATTGCCCCGAGAGGGTTGAAAAGGAGAAATTTCTGAGTGCAAGATCAGGTAATACTGCTTCTAGAGGAATGCCACAAAGAAATTCGGGAAATGGAGCAAGTAGTAAGGGTGCACCTAGAGATCTAGTTGTGGGGCCCGAAGGTAGAGCACCTTCAAGGACTTATGCCATTCGCGCTCGCGAAGAGGCTTTATCTTTGGATGTGATTACGGGTACTTTTTCTCTCTATGATACTCATGTTGTTGCTTTGATTGATCCGGGATCAACCCATTCATATGTTTTCATGAAATTGGTATCTAACATGAATATGCCTATTGAGTTGATAAAGTATGTAGGAATTGCCCTTCAATGATTAGATGTCATTATTTTTCGGCTAATCTCATGCTTTTGCCGTTTGATGAATTTAACGTAATTCTTTGCATGGATTGGTTGACCATGCATGATGTGGTAGTAAACTCTGGAAGGAAAATCATTGAATTGAAATGTGAAAGTGGTAATATTCTTCAGGTTGAATCAGATGAATCAGACAACTTGCCGGTAGTGATTTCTTATAAGGCTACTCAGAAATGTATAAGAAAGGGTTACGAAGCTTACCTTCCCTTTGTGTTGAATACAAAAGAGTCTAAGTTGAAAATTGAATCAGTGCAGGTAGTATGTGAGTATCCAGATGTGTTTCCAGAAGAGCTATCAGGATTGCCTCCAATTAGGGAAGTTGAGTTTGGTACTGAGCTAATTCCTGGTACTACACCTATTTCGATCGCTCTATATAGGATGGCTTCAACAGAATTAAAGGAGTTGAAAGTTCAGTTATAAGAGTTAATGGGTAAAGGTTTTACGAGACCTAGTTATTTTCTGTGGGGTGCACCGGTACTATTTGTTAAGAAGAAGGATGGTTCAATGAGGCTATAGACTACTAACAACTCAATAAAGTAACCATAAAGAACAAGTATCCCTTGCAAGGATCGATGATTTATTTGATCAATTCAAGTGAGCCACAGTGTTTTCAAAGATAGACTTGAGGTCCGGTTACTACCAGTTGAGAGTTAAGGAGTCTGATGTGCCAAAAACTGCATTTCGGATGAGGTATGGTCACTATTAATTTTTAGTTATGTCATTTGGTTTAACGAATGCTCCTGTTGTATTTATGGATTTGATGAATCGAATTTTCTAACTGTACTTGGATAAATTTATTGTTGTTTTTATTGATGATAAACTGATTTATTCTCGTGATGAGACCGAGCACGCCGAGCACTTGAGAACGGTTTTGCAAACTTTAAGAGACAAGCAGTTTTATGTTAAGTTTAGTAAAAGCGAATTTTGGCTTCGAAAAGTTATATTTTTGGGCCATATTGTTTCGGGTGATGGTATTAGAGTTGACTCGAGTACGATTTCGGCTATTGTTGAATGGAAATTGTCGAGGAATGCAACTGAGGTTAGAAGCTTTCTAGGCTTGGCCGGTTATTACAGACGATTTGTTAAAGGATTCTCCATGATTGCTACTTTGATGACGAGGTTGTTACAGAAAGATATCAAGTTTGAATGGATAGAAAAATGCCAACAGAGTTTTTAGAAACTAAAGGCATTGTTGACCAAGGCACCGGTTTTAGTACAACCTGAACCAGGAAAAGAATTTGTGGTTTGTAGTGATGCATCCTTGAATGAATTGCGTTGTGTACTTATGCAAGAAGGCAAGGTGATAGCTTATGCCTCGAGGCAACTGAAGCCACATGAGAAAAATTATCCGACACATAATTTGGAGCTAGCTGCCATTGTGTTTGCGTTGAAGATTTGGAGACACCATTTGTATGGTGAGAAATGTCGAGTATTCACTTATCATAGAAGTCCAAAGTACTTGATGACTCAAAAATATTTGAACTTATGGCAACGGGGATGGCTAGATTTGATAAAAGATTATGAGCTGGTGATTGATTATCACCTAGAAAAGGCAAACGTGGTCACCGATGCTTTGAGTAGGAAATCATTATTTGCTTTGAGGGCTATGAACACTCAGTTGGCTTTATCAGATGATGGTTTGATTCTAGCCGAGTTGAGATCTAGATCGATGTTTTTCTAAGAGATTTATGAAGCTCAGAAAGGTGATAGTGAGTTGCAAGACAAGAGAGTTTAGTGTGAGTCGGGTATTGAATTAGATTTTCAGATTAGTTCCGATGGGTGCTTGATGTTCCGAGATAAGATTTGTATTCCTAAAAATACCAAGTTGATTCAGAAGATTTTGCATGAGGCACATAGTGGTTGTTTGTCTATAAATTTGGGTATTACGAAAATGCACAATGACTTGAAGAAATTGTATTGGTGGCCGAATATGAAAAGAGATATTTCTGAGTTTGTTTTGATATGCCTGATTTGTCAGCAAGTAAAACCCAAACACCAAGTACCTTCAGGCTTACTTCAGCCTGTGATGGTTCCTGAGTGGAAATGGGACCGTATCACTATGGATTTTATGATGGGTTTGCCTTCGACACCGAGAAACAAAGATGCTATATGGGTTGTTGTAGATCGATTGACAAGTTTGGCTCACTTTATACCGGTACATACTGACTATTCACTTGATAAGTTAGTTGAATTGTATATTTCTGAAATGGTGAGATTGCACGAAGTACCTTTGTCGATTATATCGGATAGAGATCCAAGATTCACATCATGATTTTGGAAAAAGTTACAAGAAGCTTTGGGTACAAAGCTGAATTTTAGTACTGCTTTTCATTCGCAAACTGACAGTCAGTCTGAGCGGGTAATTCAAATTCTTGAAGATATGCTACGGTGTTGTGTTCTTGACTTCCAAGGTAGTTGGGAAAAGTATTTACCGTTGGTAGAATTTGCCTACAACAACAGTTTTCATTCGAGTGTGAAAATGGCACCTTATGAGGCATTGTATGGACTTAAGTGCTAAACGCATCTATATTGGACCGAGCTATGAGAAAATCGGATTCACAGAGTTGATTTAGTCCAAGAAACCGAAGAGAAAGTGAAGGTAATTCGTGATTTTCTGAAAGCTGCTTTGGATAGACAGAAATCCTATGCAGATTTGAAACGAAAAGAGGTTGAGTTTCAGGTCGGTGATAAAGTATTCCTGAAAGTATCTTCGTAGAAGAAAGTTCTCAGATTTGGCTGGAAGGGAAAGTTGAGTCCGCATTTTATTGGACCATACAAGATTACCGAAAGGATAGGGTCGGTAGCATATCGGTTGGCTTTGCCGCTAGAGTTGGAAAAAATTCATGATGTGTTCCATGTGTCTATGTTGCATTGATACCGATCTGATCCTTCTCATGTGATTTCAACAGCAGAGGTTGCGATTCGAACGAATATGACTTATGACGAAGAACCGGTTAAGATTTTAGGTCGGGAAGTCAAACAATTGTGAAACAAAAGTATTGCCCTTATGAAAGTTTTATGGAAAAGACATGGGGTTGAAGAGGCTACATGAGAGACCGAAGAAAACATGAGGAATCAAAACCCAAACCTTTTCACCGGTAAGATTTTTTAGGACGAAAATCCCTAAGGGGGGAGAGTTGTAACATCCCGAATTAGGGTCTAGTCGAAACAGTAGTTTTGAGACCACAAATCTAAAGTAGAAATAATTATTTTATGATTATTATGAGGTCTATGGTATGAATGCATGCTTGTGTAAAACTTTAATGAAGAAATTTTATGGATAAAGTGTCCAATTTGACATTTAGGTCTAAATTGCAAAAGTTGCAAAATGTGAGTTCTAGAAGCTTCAAGCATGAAATTGCCATGGATTATTAATTAGAGGTCCTTAAATAGTAATATTCCCAATTTCTATTTTTATGGAAAAAAATGGGCATGAATAGGAAAATTTTGAAAGAAATGCCTTAAGGGCATTTTTGTCATTTGGTTAATAAAAGAATAAAAATGGAAAATAAGCCAAATATTCTGTCCATCTTCCTCCCCCTTAGCCAGAATTCTCAAGGAGCCATAGCTAGGGTTTTTCTCATCCTTTCAAGCTCGATTGTAAGTACACCCTAGCCTCGTTTTTAAGGTTATTTATGTTTTTGAGATCCTTGATGCATGATCTAGCTATTTCTACCATTATTTTGAGCTAGGGTTCATGTTCAAAAACTTACCCATGTCTGACATGCATGTATTTTGGTGTTTAATAGAGGAATATGAAAGTTGGATGTCTGATAAACATCTTTTACTAAGTGGTTTTTCATAAAAACACCTAAAAAGGACCTTTTTGTAAAAGTTGTAAAATAGGTGGTTAAAAATTTGATTTGAAAGAGAATTTGGGCTGATATAAGTATGATATTGGTTCGGCTAGGCTTGGGTAGCAAAGAAACTGAACACATTTCATTTTACGAGCCTAGGGGCTAATTTATAATTATGTGAAACTTTAGGGTCAAATTTTTAAATTTTCCAAAGTATGATTTATGGATTTTTCTAAACAATGTGATAATTAAATAAGTGAAATTTTCTATTATAGATCAAGAAAAATGGAGTCTGGACCTAAACCGAGGAAATGACAAGGTTGTGGACTAAATCGAATAGTTAGCCATATTTTGGGTACCGAGGTAAGTTCGTGTGTAAATAATACAACATTACATTATTCTGTTTTTAATGCTTTAATATTTCATGAATTGTGTGATTGTCTTTGTGATTTAATTAATGATGACTCGATGACGATTTGACGAAGCTTGATACCTCAAAATCCCGGCTGAACCTTAGGAATAGTTAGGATACAAATGTCATGACGTTAGGGTTATGTGATCCCATGTAAGACCATGCCTGGAACATGGCATTGGCATCGTTATTTGATCCCATGTAAGACTATGTCTGGGACATGGCATTGGCATCGTTATGTGATCCCATGTAAGACCATGTCTGGGACATGGCATTGGCATCGATATGTGATCCCATGTAAGACCATATCTGGGATATGGCATTGGCATCTTACTTTGTGTATAAGATTTCCCGAGTATCCTTTAGTATTCCAAGTGGTTCAACAGGTAATCCAAAGATTATGTCAAAGAGATGACAAGTTATGATCATGTTAAAAGAGTACAGGTACGTACACAAAGCTCATAAATATTGAGATTATGAGTCGATGAGGCCTCGGTAAGTTGTGAATGAATGAATTATGATCATGAGTTTTATTGTACATTATGTAAATGACATGACTTAAAATGTAACTATGATACTTGATGACATTGTGACAAACATTATTAGGTTATGTGTGTAATAATGCATGGTTAATGTTAATTGTTTACATGCAAACTTACTAAGCTTCATGCTTACTTCCCTTTCTTTTCCATTTTCTTATAGTATCACCAATCTATCTCAAGGATCAAAGGACGTCGGAGCTCGATTCACACTATCAAACTAATCTTTTGGATATGGTGAATTTAAGTATTTTGAGTTTGGCATGTATAGGGACTTGGTATTTTGTTATATGTCATATTGGGTTAGCCAAATGTGTTGGCTTATGATAATATTTTATTCATTTTGTATATGGCTATGAGATATGGTTCATATTGATTATTAGGTTGTAAACCTAATTATATATGCATGCATGTGCTAAAGCCATTCATGATGTGGTTAAATTCATTTGGCATGGATGAATTGTGGATATGATCATGAATGTTTGATGATGAAATTGTGAGTAAATGACATAATAACAACTAAGGCATGAATGTATGAAATGGAAGTAAATTGATGTTACATGTTGCGTGTGTTATTGAGGGTGACAAAAGGCTTGGAAAATAGCCTCAAAATTGTCCACACGAATAGACACACGGGCGTATATCTAGACCGTGTGTGACACACGGTCTGCCCTATAGGTGTGTGATCTGGCCGTGTGTCCCCTGCACCCTAATTAGGTAAAATAGAATATTCAGTCGTATACACACGAGCATAGACACGGCCGTGTGTCTGAACCATGTAAAGGACACGGCCTCAGGACATGGGCGTGTGCCCAGGCCGTGTGAAGTCTGCACCTAATTTTGGAATTTAATTCGCCACACAGCCTAAGCACATGGCATGTGACTTGGTCGTATGACCCTAATTGTGTTGATGATGTCATAAACAGAGAGTTACACGGGCTCAGGACATGGGCGTGTCCTAAGCCACATGGGCCTGTGTGACCACACGGCCTACCCACACGGACGTGTGACCCTCCAGAATAAGAAAATCTTCTAAGTGTTGTAAAAGTTTCGAAAGTTCTCGGTTTAGTCCCAAACCACACCTATTGTATGTTTTGGGCCTCGAGGGCCCATATGAGGGACGATATGCATGTGACTGAAAAGTTTTAAATTGAATGAAATTTTATGGCCCGGTTTTGTATGAATGTTCATGTTTGAGTCTAGTAACGCCTCAGACCCTGTCCTGGTTTTGAATACTGGTAAGGGGTGTTACAACAAGAACTTTAGAAGAAAAAATAATTCTATTTAATTCCAAATAGAAATCAAATGAAAAATGTAATGTGTCTTTCCAAGGTACCTTAAAGCCCTATTTATATACATGATATTTACTAGATTTGGCTTTAATCACTTCAACATATAATTAAAATTAAATAAAAAATAAAATTAGATTTGTTTTAATTTTGGCTTTTACAAAGTCAAGAGAATCTGATGAGTCCTTGGCTTTTTCCACATTTTTTATTCGACCTCATTTTATTGACTGTGTCTCAATTTGGTCATTTTCTGCTCGTTTTTTACTCATAACATCCCAATTGCATCCCTAACAAGATTAAAACATAAAAGCACTAATTCAGCAGGGGTCAATTCAAAAATTAACCAAATTAAACACAAAAGTCATGCAAATTGACATGTTATCACTTGCAGCTCAGATATCTTCGATATCTTCAATGCTTAAGAATTTTACTGCTAACGGGTTTAATAATGTTGTAGCCCAGCCACATAACCAATTTGAAAACATAGCCTGTGTATATTTTAAAGAAGGACACTTGTTCAAAAATTTCCCATCAATTCCAAAGTTCGTTTTTTACATGGGTAGTCAAAAGCAGAACATAGGTAGACAAGGATTACAATCTAATTTTTACAACCCATCATGGCAAAATCACCCAAATTTTTCTTTAAGCAATGAAGGAGTTAGACCTAGTAGCACTTACATGCAACCTAGGTAAAACTAGCCACTAGGATTTACCCAGCAAGTTCAGAAACCATCACAAGCTAAGCCTTCGAATGGTTTGGAAAGCTTGCTGAAGGCATACATGGAAAAAAATGATGCCTTAATCCAAAGCCAAGCAACTACATTGAAGAACCTAGGGAACCAAATGGGTCAGCTTGCTACGGAACTTCAAAATTGACCACAATGCACTGTCGAAGTTGAATAAGAGCCCATGACGCTAAAGATAAAGTGGAAGTTCAACCAAGTGTTGAAACTCCAACTTTACAGAATCAGACTCTATAAATTCTAATAAGGTAAATCCAAAACCAGTCAATTATGATAAACTAACATATTTTTTAGATGCAGGAAAGACATAACAGAAGAATTGCCCAATACAAGCTAAGAATCCTCCACCACCTTACCCTCAAAGACTTTAGAAGTAGAAGCAAGAAGTCCAATTCAAGAAGTTTTTAGATGTACTCAAGCAACTTCAAATCAATATCCCATTGGTGGAAGCTATTTAGCAAATGTTGAATTACGTCAAGTTCATGAAGGGCATCCTGTCCAAAAAGAGAAAACTTGGAGTTTGAGACGGTAGCATAGAAAAAGGAGAGCAGTGCATTCCTACAAAATAAACCACCCCAAAAATGAAGGATCCATGATGTTTTACCGTACCCTGCAATATTGGGTCATTTTATTATGGTAAAGCATTATGTGATCTAGGAGCGATCATCCACTTGATACCCATGTTCGTATTTAGAAAATTAGGGATAAATGAAGTTAGACCAGCTACGGTTACACTTCAATTGACATGTAGAGAAATTTATTTTCCTTCTAACATTATTGTCTTTGATTTTGAAGCAGATAAGGAAATATCAATCATCTTATGAAGGCTTTTCCTTGCAACCGAAAAGACCCTAATGAACGTGCAGAAAGGCAAGCTTACCATGCATGTTCAGGATGACCAGGTAACATTTAATGTATTTAAATCTATGCAATTTTTTGATGCAATTGATGAATGTTCTATCGTAACCAAATTAGAAACATTAGCCACAAAATGGGAATTCAATTTTGTTATTGACCCATTGGAACAAGTCTTAATGTCAGACCCTTCTAGTGATGATGAAGGAGAAAAATACTTAGCTTTGCTAGAATCTAATTCAAAGGAATTTATTCCTCAATCCCATTTTCAATATTTGGAATTAACGAACCGGGAGTATATCCAACCAAAAGCATCAATCAAAGAGCCACCTAAATTAGACCTTAAGGTACTTCCTTCACTTCTAAAATATGTTTATTTAGGTGACACTTCTACTTTGCCTGTGATTTTTTCAGCCAAGCTAACTAAAGAACAAGAAGAAAAGCTGATTGAAGCACTAAAAAAATTTAAGAGGGCTATCAAATGGACCATAGAAGATATCTGTAGTATTAGTCCATCCATGTGCATGCACAAAATTATCTTAGAAGATGGCGAGAAATGTACAATTGATGGATAACAGAGACTGAACTCAAATATAAAGGATATGGTAAAGAAAGAAATTATTAAGTGGTTAGATACAAGTATAATTTACCCCATCTCAGACAGTTCATGGGTAAGTTCAATCCAGTGCGTGCAAAAAAAAATGAGGCATTACGGTCGTGGAGAATGAAAATAATGAGTTGATACCAACCGGAATAGTTACGGGTTGGAGAATATATTACTGAAAATTGAACAAGGCAACTCGAAAAGACCACTTTATTTTTTTAATTCTTTGGCTAAATGCTAGATAGACTCACGAGGCGAGACTATTACTGTTTTCTACACGAATACTCAGGATACAACCAGATCATAGTAGCTTCAGAGGATCAACTTAAAACAACATTCACATGCCCATACGGTATGTTTGCCTTTAGACGTATGCATTTTGGTTTATGTAATGCACCTACTACATCTCAAATATGTATGATGACGATTTATACTCACATGCTTGAAAAGTTTTGGGAAGTATTTATGAACGATTTTTCAATGCTTGGAGATACTTACAATGATTGCTTAGACAATCTGGCCAAGGTACTAAGGCGGTGCAAAGAAATAAACATTGTGCTCAATTGGAAAAAGTGTCATTTCATAGTACAAGAAGATATTTTTTTAGGACACCAAATAATAAGACGAGGGATCAAAGTAGACAAAGAAAAAGTAGATGTACATGAGAAACTCCCATCTTCGACATTTGTTAAGGGTGTTAAGAGCTTTTTAAGACAAGCCGGATTTTATCGGAGATTCATCAACTGCTTCTCCAAAATTGTTAAACCCTTATGCAAATTATTAGAGGACATAACTTTTAAATTTGATGAAGAATGCTTGAAGGCTTTTGATTATCTGAAGAGTTGGTTGGTCTCAACACCAATCATTGTCACACCGGATTGGGAGTCTCTATTTGAATTAATGTACGATGTAAGTGACTTTGTTGTGAGAGCCGTAATGGGACAGTGAAGGAATAAGATTTTAATCCTATCTACTATACAAGTCAAACTTTAACGAGAGCTCCATTGAATTATATGGTAATAGAAAAAGAGTTACTTGTCATTATTTTTGCTTTGACTAGTTTTGATATTATCTTGTAGGTGCCAAGTTGACTATTTTCACAGATCATTCGACAATAAAATACTTGCCAAGAAAGATGCCAAGCTGAGGTTGATCCGGTGGATACTCTTACTTCAAAAGTTCGATTTAACAATTTAAGATCGGAAAATGGTAGAAAACCAAGTAGTAGATCACTTATCCAGATTGGAGCAGCAATAAGAGACATTTCCTCTTGTTCCTGTTAAGAAAAAATTTTTGGACGAGCACATATTTAAGGTAAATAACATTCATAATACCCCTTGGTTTGCTGATTATGCTAACTATTTAGCTTGTGGTGTGATTTCGCCTGATAAGTCATACCAGCAGATGAAAAAGGTTTTTCACGATGTGAAGTACTACTTTTGGAAGGAGTCATACATATTCAAACAGTGCATAGATCAAATGATTAGGAGATGTGTGGTAGAAAATGAGGTAAATGATATTTTACACCATTTTCATTCGTCTCTAAGTGCGGGGACACTTCGGAGGTTCATGTACTGTGGCCAAGGTGTTGCAATCTAGATTCTTTTGACGGATCTTATTCAAAGATGCATATGCTTACGTATGGAGTTGTGACCGATGCCAAGGGGTCAGAAACATATCAAATAGAAACCAAATGCCATGGACGAACATTTTTTAGATAAAATTATTTGATGTTTGGGCTATTAACTTTCTTGGTCATTTTTCTCCTTATGGTAACACGTACATTCTAGTAGCGGTATACTATGTGTCTAAATGGATTGAGGCTGAGGCATATTTGATGAACAATGTTAAGATAGTGATGTGGTTTTTTCAGAAACATGTTCATGAAGGTTTGAAACTCCAAGAGCTATCATTAATGATGAAATGGTTGAAATGGTTACTTGATGAACATGAAGTGAAGCATAAGATCGCCGCAGCTTACCATCCATAGACAAATGGGCAACCTAAATTGCTACATAAAAATATAAAAGGTATACTCGAGAAGGTAGTCTGTCCAAAACAGCGAGATTGGTCTAGAAGATTGGATGATGCTTTATGAGACTACTAGACAACATTCAAAACACCTTTAGGGATGTCCTCCTATCGATTAGTCTTTGGGAAAGCCTGCCATTTGCCCTTGGAGTTAGAGCATTAAGCTTATTAAGCTCTTAAGAAACTCAACTTGGATCTCAAGATTGTTAGAGAGAAACGAATGCTTCAGCTCAATGAATTAGAAGAATTTTGGATGTTTTCATATGAGAATGCCAAGTTGTTTAAAGAGAGAATAAAAAGATGGCATAACAAGCACATTTGATTTCTAGAGTTTGAAGTAGATAAGCAAGTTTTGTTGTTCAATTCCATATTAAAGTTTTTTCCAAGTAAGTTAAAATCTCGTTGGTCCGATCCATTCATTAGTCATCAAGTCTTTCCAAACGGGGTAGTTGAACTTCATGACGGTAAAGGACATACGTTCAATGTTAATGGTCAACGCCTTAAACATTACTATGGTGATAAAGTTGAGCAAAATAAAACTTCACTCACTTTATCAGATCTTTAATTTTTCATTTTCTTTTTCAAATAATTTACTTAGACAATATTTTCTAGATTATTATGTTAAAATAAATTCTCTCTAGAAGGTTAGAATTTAAGTGGGATCGCTTGTGACCCCTCCAAATTTTCCTGATAATTGATTTTAACATAATTTTTTGAGAAAATATTTTCTAAGTAGACAAATAAATTTTAAATTGCTAAATAAAGGTTCAATTTTGACACCAAACATTAATTTTTTGTTTTTTTTTAATTTATTTTTCAATGCAGGTACTTAATTTATTTGTTTTTAATAAATGGTTTTGTTTTCTATAAATAAATATTTTTAACAGTTATAGATAAAAAAATTATTTTTTATTTAATAAGATAATATGTATATAACTATATACATATATATTATATATTAATTGTTATCAAATTTTTTTAGACTAGGATTAATCATATTTTAAGTATATTTTAATTGTTAAGTGTTTGTATTTTCTTAAAACTTTCCTACCAACACCTTAAATTTTACCACATTTTCTCCATCTCCACCTCTACTTCTTCTTTCCACCACCGCCCATACACCACATTTGCCTCTCCAATAGATGCCACACATTACTTTCATTCCCCAACACTATTGGCCTTCTTAGCACCCTACCACCACCGCACATTGCACCCTTCCTTCAACCAAAGCATCACTGCCACATTCTCTCCCCAACCAACAACAGCTACACATCCCCAACTCCCTTAAGCTGTCCACCGTTGCACCTTGCTCCAAGCTATCGCACCTCTCAACTACCACCCAAACCACCATCAACCACCCCTATACCCTTAAACCCAACACCCCTTCCTCCACACCTTATAACAATTTTGTTTGTTACAAAGGTAGTAATAAACTTGTTATCAACTTTTTTTTCCATTAATTTATTTTATTAATATTTTTTAAATAAAATTAATTATGTTGAATATTTCGTAAAACAATTTAGAGAATTTCTATTTGTGTTGGTTTTACATTTTATTTAAGTCTTAGGTTTTTATTAATTGCAATATGTCTCAGAACAGAACATGTTTCACGATTCAAATTGAAAAATCACAAAATAAATTCTATAGAAGGCCCATTTCGCCCGGGCCTTTGGACTTATAAATCAAAAACTAAAATATAAATTATAAACCAGAAATAAAAATTAAGATTGTTTATAGTCCATAAATACAAACCCAAAATTGGATCCCAGATTCTAAAACCCACTTCACTAAGGCCCAATTTTAACCCTAAATACAAATCTCGAAATAAAAGCCCAAACATTAAACTTAATAAACTCGGACTCAATGGCCAAAAAAGAAATTAGCCCAGAAGGCCCAACAAGTAAATTCTTTTAGAAACCCTAAGGGTTTCTGAAGCTTCCCCGTGCCTCAATGGTCTCCACTCGACTCCAGAATAGGCTCATGGGACCCAAGCAGGTTGAAGTTTCAGGAAGCCCGTGCTGCAGCTCCCACGAACAGCCTCGCTACTTCCGCAGCCTCTCCGTACGGCCATAGAACCTGCGAGAAGAAATAACAAAAACAGTACCAATAATAGAAAATAGGCCAGCAAATGGATAGATCGGGGATTTATTTTCCTCTTTATTTTTTCTTTTATTATTCTAAAAAAATCGGCTATAAAGAGGCCGAAGGTAATCTGTAAACGTTTACACACACAAATTAATAGCAATCAAAAAGAAAATCAGAAACAGTAATATTGACAAAATGTGATTTTCATTTTACTTTTCCTTGATTTTTCGTGAGTTTATTTTTTTCCTTTTTTATTTTTCTCATACGAAACTAAAGAGAGGAAGGGGACTCACCTCGTGGCCATGTCGTTAGAGGTTTCCTCCGTCGATGGATGCGAACCCAAAATGGGGTTAGGGCCCTTTGATTTTGTGCTTTTGTGCTTCGAAAAGGGGAACTTTAGACGGGGCTAAACAGCTCGTCCGCCCTGATGTCGGCCACCGTTCAAGGGGAAAGTCGGCGATGGCACCTAAAAGTTACGCCGAAACCCTAGTAAATGGGGATTTGTTTCATTGCTTGTAAAGTATGGTAGACTGCCGTTCAAATTTTTTTAGTTTTGATAACAAAATCAAATGGCACCGTTTGGAAAAAGGGGATCCACGCGTTGACCCGTTTGGTGGCCCAGATCGGCGCCTTTTCACTTTGAAAGGTCAATTTGCGCACATAGTCCCCTTTCTTTGTTGAGCCCTTCAATTGAGTCCTGTTTTGATTTCTTTTGCATTTTTTTAATTTT
The DNA here is from genome assembly GCA_025698465.1 of Gossypium longicalyx. Lineage (NCBI taxonomy): Eukaryota > Viridiplantae > Streptophyta > Magnoliopsida > Malvales > Malvaceae > Gossypium > Gossypium longicalyx. The sequence continues at coordinate 25,263,743 of CM047005.1, read as the reverse complement.
TCTTTGAGATTTGTACACTGTTTCAATTTAGTCCACGCCTAAACGCTGTGTTTTGAGACTTGGAATATTTACATTTTTAATCCTCATATGTTTGCGTGCACTACACTTTGGTCCTCATTTCTATTATAATGTTCTATTTTATTTATTAATTATCCTTTTTAGTTTAATTCTATTTCAATTAAGTTTGTTTTTCAATTTCAATATATAATTCTTTTATTTTTTTTAATTTACTTAATATTCATTTCTTTTAAAAACTATTTAAATATATGTTTTGAATTACTTTAATCATTTTTACCTCATTTCAATTTGGGTATTTTATTTGTATTTGTTTTTTATTTGTTTAAATTATATATAGTTATTATTTTAAAAATCCTTTCATATCATGTAGTTTTAAAATTATGTGTGATATTTACTTTAATTACCTTTATATATTATTATATACACATCGTTTATATTAAAATCAATTTTATCTATGTACATTATCAATTTCATGTTGTTTTATATTTATATTCCCTTAAAATTTTATTTATATACAATTTATTTGTTTTAAAGTTCCTATTTTACTATATATATTTTTTAACACTATCATTCATTATTATTTTTATATGTTATTTTCATTAAGTTTTTTACTTTATGTACACTATTAATTGTTAATAAATAAATTTTATTTTAAATTATTTTGTATGATTATTGATTTTATATTATATAGATTGCAATTCATATATATTCTTTAGTATATTTTTATATGGTTGTATATATATAATTCATTTATACTTTCTAGTATGTATATTATTTGTTTTAAAATTTTGCATGGGCATATATTATTATTTTTATGTACATAATTGATACTATATTTTTATTTATTTTTGTTTTAAATTATTTTGTATAGTATTAATTTTAAATTTCAGCTTATAATACTTATTTTGAAATTCATTTATATGATAAACTTTATATTTTGTTCATTAGTTATTTTTATTTTTATTTATTTTATAATTAATTTCCAAGTTTTGCATGTATTGTATGCCTATATACATATAATTTATTTTATGTATTGTTTGTTTGTTTATTGTTTGTTTTTGTGTGTTTTAATTTACATATTTGCACCTTTGTATTATTGTTGATAAATGGTGTAATATATTAACCATGTACATGTTCCATATTAGTTACTTCGCTTTTGTATTTCCATGTATTGATTTATGATCGAGATTTCCCACTTATTCACCTTAAATTGTTCATTTCATTTTTTTTATTTCAAATAAACTAAATAAATGTACTTCACCGCTTTTATAATTACCCTCATTTAAAAAACCTCTCAAAACAAAGAAATATTTTGTGTTTGGAAATTCGAAAAATCGTGCCCTAACGTACTGGGTTTTGATTTTCCATTTGACTGAATAACTAAATATCCTTTTGAAATTTCATCCTTGTTTTCTTAAAAAAAATAAGGCAATATTTTGTGTTTGGAAATTCGAGAAATCGTGCCCTAACGTGTTGGGTTTCGATTTATCGTTTGACCAAATAACCGAATATCCTTTTAAAGTTTCAATGCATGAATTTTGGAAATTATAAGATGACCTTGGTATCGAAGATTTAAAATATTGTACCCTAACGTACTAGATATGATATTTTGTTCCTTCAGGACAAGGGACTCTTGGCTCTCAATTCAAGTACTATTCAAACATTTTCAAATGGAATTGCATTTTAAATCTTTTCAAATCTCCGACATTATAACATTAACTAATCAATTAGGTACCAATTTTTTGGCGTTACGAGGGTGCTAATCCTTCCTCGTATGTAACCGACTCTCGAACCTGTTTTCTTAAATTTTGTAGGCCAAAATCGATGTTTTAAAAATAAAATATTTTATAAGGTGATCCGATTACACCTAAACAAGAAAGATCAGTGGCGACTCCATATTTCATTTTTAAAGTCGATCCCCGTTTTGTTTCAAAATATAAAAATGGTTTTGACAGCTTGGCGACTCCGCTGGGGACCAATAAGAGAGTCAGGCCATAAAATTGATTATTTTCTGTCCTTTTATCGAAAATTGAAAATTTGATTTGAAAAATCACAATTCTCTTGTTGCACCTGTTTGTGATTTTTATGACTTGTTGTGGTCTGAGTCTTGTAGAATACTCTTGCATTGCATTGCATGACCATTATGGTCACACCTTTTAGGTGGGAGTGAGAAACTATGCCTTCGTGAGGTTTTCACCTCCGCATGAGCTAGTGGACTGCTTCCAGGATACATCCGTACCTATGTCTTCGTGAGGTTTTCATCTCCGCATGGCTATAGGGAAATGTGTTACCCTGAGCTGAACTCGATCCATATGAGCCTATAATGGGTAAAGATTGAGGAATCTGCTGGTTCGAGTACCCTTTCCTTTAGAACCAAACTTCATATGGCGAACCTTAGGAACTCACCCTAGGTAGAGCTACGCCGAACCTTAGTGATTACCCAGATAGCTGTTTGATTATTTGTTGCTTTGAATTTTATTATTTGATACTGACTTATGGTGTTCTTTTTTGTTAGTATTTTGCATGACATTGCATATTTTAAGAGGTGCCGATTCGCATTCGTTTACTAAGTTAGAAGGCTTGTCATGGAGAACGAATTTCTTGATAAAGTAGAGGATAACGCGACTGTCTGCACATGGTCAGAGAAAGTACAATTAGAAAAAGGGGATAGTCTAGCTAAGGGGTATACATCAGAGCTGTGGGACTTCATCCGTATCAGTGTGACGCAAAATGAGCTTCAAGAATTGAGAGATATATGGGCCTAGTGGGATGATAGGACAAAGTAGCTGCTCTACCATAACTATGGCGATCTACCCTATTTGCTCGATATCAAGGTAGACAAGCATTTGTTCTGGGCTATGGCTCAGTTTTGGAACCCTGCCTATTGTTGTTTCACTTTCGGAGAGGTGGATTTGGTGCCCACTGTGGAGGAATACACGACTTTGCTTCGTTGTCCAAAGATCCAAGTTGACAAAGCTTACTCTAGGGCCGCTAATGTCCCAACTTTCATGAAGAAGTTAAAGAATATTACTGGGATGAGTGAACAGTTGGTTACGGCCCAAATTCAGCAGAAAGAGGATAGTAAATGCATTCATTGGGTGAGTTTGAGGGATCTGATCCTAGCACATCCGGATGTAAAGAAGAAAGTGGACATCTTTGCCTTAAGTATTTATGGATTGGTAATTTTCCCTAAAGCTTTAAGGCATGTAGATGAAGTGGTCACTGATTTAGTTGACCGTCTTGACAAAAAGGTCACACCTGTACCTGCGATTCTAGCCGAGACTTTCAGATCTTTGAATATGTATAGGAGGTCAAGCGAAGGCAGATTTATTGGATGTGCGCAGCTATTACTGGTATGGTTTCATGGACATTTTTGGAAGGTGGATAAGGTCTCTTACCGAGTCTTCTCTGAGAATTATTCCCTATTGAAAGAGGAAGCAGCGATGCAAAGAAGGAACTATATTTTAGAAGAAAGGTGGAGGCAATTCTTCAAAATTTCAAAGAGGAGGATGTTGAATGGAGAGCCTTTTGGATGGTCTCGGACGAGATCCTTTATCGATGTGGAAGCTTTAATTAGGTACCTTTGCTTGGAATTTTGGGAGCCATTGGATATGCCCCTTTGCTCGTATTAAGGTAATATAAGTCAAGGTAGTTTATACCAGCAACGTATGGGTTAGCTCAATTATAAGAAAAAGGTTCGAAAGATCTCTGATGCTTGGAAACAAATTCGCCGGATGAAGAGGTTAGCCGTGGGTTCAATGACGACTCCTAAATACAACGGATGGTTTAGTAAAATGATTAATGATAATATCCTTGGGCCAAGTTTAGAGGGCGCTCGATCAATGGAGGAATATTTGCAAGTAGTTCCGTCAGAGTTAGAGATTATAAGGCAAGACTTCGAAAGGAAGAATTCAGAACTCAGTAAGAAGATAGAACAACTTGAAGAAGAAAATATGCATTTGAGATTAGACGTTGACGTTCAGAAATTGAAGATTGAGAAATTAAGAAAAGGGAAGAATAAAGCCGAGAAAGATCTGGATAACTTGAAGATAGATTATAAAAAATTACGTCTATCGATGAGAACTGTTGAGTTGGGGAAAACTTCAGAGCAGTGGCGTTAAGAGATTCGAGAGGAAAAGATTAAAGCTTATCGGTGGGAAAGGTAATATCAAGAGGCTCAAACACAAAACGAGGCCCTAGAGAAAAGTCTGTCGGAAGCCTAAGATGAGAATATTGGGTTGAAGGCTAGAATAACCAAACTTGAAAAGTCACTCCATCAGCATTGTAGTCGCAACTCTGTAATGGAATTGAAGGCGAGCTTGGATAAGATCGGAAAGCTAAAAAGGAAGGTTCAGGAACTTGAGATTGTACTACAAAACAGTGAGTTCTGGATTGAATTTCCTGAAGTAAGTAATGAGTGGTGTAATAAACAACTTCATCGATCTCAGAGTCAAATTAGAGACAGAGACTACATTATGGGTGAGACTGTGGCCAAGATTCGGGAGGTGGCTGACCATCTACAAACTTTAGCAGTTCAAGTAGATGTATTGAGTGTGAAATACAAGCTAGAATCAGACCGAGGTCAAGAATTGGCTTGGTTGCTTAGGAAAGTAAAATCTTTGAACATTAGGGCTAGGCCGTATCTGTAATCCATTTCTATGTAAAGAATTTTGTTTTCTAATAAAGTTTTCTAAATGGAATTGAATTAGAATCGACGCCTTTTTGCATTCATGCATCTGCATTACATTACATCATATGCATTGAAGTCCATCAAAAGATCCTAATTAATTAAAATTCATTTCAGAAGTAATCTAGAAACTGACAAAAATCAACTAAGTATGCATCCTTACAGTACCCAAAAAAAGACCAAGGCAATGGAAAAAAAGCTTGAAAGGTTGGAACAAATGCAAAAGGAGATGCAGGAACAGATGCAAGCGCAGATGTAAGAGCAAATGGCTAAGATTTAGCAGGATATGAGGGACCAAATGCTGGAGTCCCAAAGAAACATGATGGACCAGTTAATGCAACTACTGATCAATGGACCAGACAAAGGAAAGGGCCCTGTGGTCAATACTAGGATTGACAATGAAGAACCTCTCTATCCCCCTGTTTCATCCCAAAAACTGCTCAAATGCAACCCGAGATGCAAATGAGAAGGTCATCCGTTACTGAAGATCCTCTTTACACTCCTAGTTTTACCCCGACAAATGTTCAAACACAACCCGAGATGCACACACGAAGGCCATCTGCTACAATCAAGCCCTAACAATTTCAGGACGGTGTTTCAATGCCAATCAATTATCAAGCTGGCTCAGGCTCTAACCCAGAAAATAACCCAATTAATCCAATGGTTCCTGATTTGGATGAAGTTGTGGAAGGGGAATGGACAAAGACAGAATCACAAAAGCAATTAGAAGAACGGTGTAAATGGCTGGAAGAAAAGTTCAGGGCAATGAAAAGCGCAGATAGTCATCATGGAATCAATGCTAAAGATCTAAGTTTGGTCCCAGACTTAGTACTTCCTTACAAGTTCAAAATGCCAGAATTCGATAAGTACAACGGGACAAGTTGCCCTGAAGCTCATATTACCATGTTCTGTAGAAGAATGACTGGGCATGTTAATAATTATTAGCTACTGATCAATTGCTTCCAAGAAAGTTTGGTGGGAGTAGTATCTAAATGGTACAATCAGTTGAGTCGTAGCAAGATTAGTTCATGAAGAGATTTGGCACAAGCATTCATGAAACAGTATAGCCATATGACGAATATGACTCTTGACAGGATTACTTTGCAGAATATGGAGAAAAAATCGAATGAGAGTTTCAGACAATATGCACAGAGATGGAGGGAAGTGGCCATCTAGGTTCAGTCGCCACTATTGGAGAAGGAAATCATGATGTTCTTTATTAATACATTAAAGGCTCCGTTCATTACCCACATGCTGGGAAGTGCCACAAGAAGTTTTTCAGATGTGGTAATGACTGGAGAAATGATTGAAAATGCAATAAAAAGTGGAAGGATAGAGGCAGGGGATACCAAAAGGTCAACCCCACAAAAAAAGGAAAACAAGGTGAACAATACGAATATGGGGTACCCAAAGTCAGTTACTGTGAGACAACCAAAGAGCTCATCAAGACAAGAATCCAATGTGAAGCAAAATGTTGAGAAACTCTAATTTACGCCAATCCCAATGACATATAAAGAGCTATATCAAATTTTATTTGATGCGCATGTGGTGGCACCTTTTTATTTAAAGCCATTACAGCCCCCTTACCCTAAATGCTATTATGCAAACGCTCAATGTGAGTACCATGCAGGAATCACAGGGAATTCAATAGAAAACTGCACTACTGTTAAGAAGTTAGTTGAAATATTTATTCAAATGGGTATTGTGAAGTTTGATAATGCACCCAGTGCAGAAAATCCGTTACCTAATCATACTAATAGTGGGGTAAACGTAATAGATGGAAGTATGAGGAGAGGGATCAAGACAGATATTGCAGATGTAAAAACTCCTTTGAAAAAGGTCTAGAAGGAAATGGTAAAAAAGGGGGTTAGTTATTTCGAGTCTGAAAGGGAGTTGTGAAAAGATAGGGAACTACTATGAGTTCCATCATGAAGAGGGACACGAAATTCAAGAATGTAAGGAGTTCAGAGCTTTGGTATAGGGCTTGATAGATAACAAAGAGATATAGTTCTGTGAGGAAGTTAAGGAGGAAGGAAACATATGCGTGTCAGAATCAACAACCAAGTCCCGAAGGTTAATTACCCAGTAGTCATTATTTCACGACCCCATAATAATGAAGCGGGAATACGGATGCCACCAAAGATCATAATTCAAAAACCTGCAGTCTTTTCTTATCAAGATAATAAGAAAGCCCATTGGAATTACGATTGCAACGTGACAATACCAGGAAAGGAGAACTCAGCTAGTGCTTCAAAAAAGGATCAAGATGAAGGTTCTCACACACATAGTGGAAGACGCTACGATTTGATAAATGTCTGAATGGAGCCTGTAAAAGGAAAAGCCATGATGGTGGAACAAAAGAAGGGAAAAGCCGTTGAACCTGAGCCGCTTGTCAATGAGCTAGTAAAAGAGGAGGAAGCTAAGGAGTTCTTGAAATTTTTGAAACACAGTGAGTATAGTGTGGTGGAACAGTTGCATAAAAAACCCGCTCGCATATCTATACTAGCTTTGCTTCTAAGTTCAGAGGTACACCGAAGTGCATTGATGAAGGTGTTGTGTAATATCCCGATTTTGGGCCTAGTCGGAACAGTGATTTCAGAACCACTATTTCGAGGTCGGAGAAAATTATTTTGATGTTATTTTATGTGTTGTAATGTGATTTTATAAGTGCATGTTAATTTTGGTATATTAATTTTAGCGATTTCTAGTCCAATTTCGAAAAATGACTAAATTGCGTAAAAAGTAAAAGTTATGTTTTGATGCCTAAATGTGTTAAATGGCTAGAGCACTAAAATTTGGAGCCTTTAAAAGGAAATTAGATCCATTTTAAGTGTAGTGGCCAGCCATGGGACAAGAAATTTCAAATGGTCAACTTGTTAGGTGGGTGATGTCATTTTATGTAATTAAATAATGCCTAGCCTAGCTATTTTTTTCCTTCTTTTCATTCTTCCTCTTACCACCAATTTTTCCAGCCAAAAAAAGGGTTTTGAAGCTGGAAAATTTCATCAAAGACTAGTAAGTGATTTTCAATGTATTTCTTGATGATTTTTACATTTTTGGAACCCCTAAAGCATGAGCTTTCAAAAGAGGGGACTATTTTGCAAAATGATTAAGAGTCTAAGGTTTTGAAATGAAATAATATGTGTTGTTCTCTGAGTTTTTATGGAATAATATGAGTCTTGGTAGTGTTATAAACAACTTTTATGAAAGAAGTTTGCATGAAAACACCTAAAATGGGGTATTTTGCAAAGGTGTAAAACAAGTTGTAAATGTGTGAAATAGTTGAAATTATGAGTTGCTATAGTTATGAAAATGGTTCATCTAGGCTTAAGGAGTAAATAAATGTGATAAAAATCATTTTACGAGCCAATGGGAAATTTGGTAATTTTGGCAAAGTATAGGGGCAAAATTGGAAATTTTGCCAAAATATTTCATTAGACTAATTTGATTAGTATATTGTTTTAATAAGTTAAATGTGATGTTATAGATGATGAAAAACGAGATTCAAGCTTAGAACGAGAAAAAACGAGAAATTGATGTTTAGGCCTCTTTTACCAATTTGGTGTCGAGGTAAGTTCGTATGATAATAATAATGCAAATTTATGTTTGAATTACATTCCTTATTAATATTGCATATATTATATGATTTAATATTTTGGAAGATTGATGGAATATGTTGTTCATTTGAAACGAGTAAGTTTGTATGAAAGTAATTTATCAACTTCATTATCATGTGCTTAATACTTGATATTGTGCGAAATATGGATACATGCCTTTATTGGAATTGTCTTATGATGATTCAATGAAAATGTGATGATATGTGTGCTAGTATAAGACCATGTCCGGGACATGGCATCGGCACTGACATGAGACCTTGTATAAGACCATATTCAGGATATGGCAACGATATGTGGTTCCATGAAAGACCATGTATGGGACATGGCTTTGGCATTCTATTTGGTGTATGATAATTTTGAACATTCTTAAGCATCCCGAGTGTTCAATGGGTATTGTAATGGATGATGTGATGAAAGCCCTAAAGTGGGCATGTTAAAGAAGGTATAATTATATACTTTATTACGAGGTGGTATAGGTATGTACACTAAAATTATGAGTAATGCCTTGATATGTGATAATCTATGATGTATATAGTATTGGGTGAATACTATGAAAATGGCATGATTTGGACTAAGTCTTTGATACTTGATGACATTGAGATTATGAGTCCATGCTTATAATGCATAGCTATGTGTTTTTACCATGATAGATGAAATGATGATGTATTAATTTGGTGAACAATAATTGTGAATGAGTAAATTAGCCTGGACAGTTTTGGAATATTGTAGTGGTGTAAATTTTAAAATACACTAAAAATAATGGAAAATGAGTTAGAGGCTGAATAAAATATGGAATTAAAGCTTATTAATAGCAAAAGAATTTCATATAGTGAGATATTTGAAGTTGTGTGAGACAGAGTCAGAATGACTTTGAAATCCCCTGTTCTGATTTGAGAAAATCATTATAAATTGTACAAAAATATTTATGAGTTATAATTTATATTTTTAAAATCCTTAATGAGTCTATTTTTAAAAGAAATAGACGATAATATTATTAGAGTCTTGTGATATGAGATAATTTAACTTTAGTACAAAAGGGTCGGAACTATCAAATAGTGAATTAGGGGTAAATTTGAGGAATAAACTGTACTATTTGGATAAACCAAAAATTCTGAAAATTTCATGGTAGAAAGGTACATGAGCCTAGTTTCAAAGAAAATTAATGGAACTTAATTTGGAGCTTCGTAGCTCTAGATATAAATATTTTATTGACTATTGTACAATAAGATAGCTTATCATGAACTTGAGAATATGTTGGGAGCATTGATAAAACATGTTAATGAGTTGCTTATTGTTTCCATATGAACTTACTAAGCTTAAATCTTACCCCCTTCCTTTCCCATGTTCTCTAATGTTGACAAGTTAGCTCGGGTTGGAGTTCGTCGGAGATATTATCACACTGTCAAGCTTTCGCTATTGGTGTAAGTGATTTCAAGCACTTTGAGTCTATAGCATGTGTAGGAGTTTAAGTATTCGAGTATGTGATATTGCTTTAGCCAAATGTATTGACTTATTTTAATTATGGGGTTGTAAACCCATTTTAAATATGCATGCATGTGCTATGGTCTTACGTGATGAGTTTATAATGATTATGGCATGAATGTAGTAAAGATGTGAGTAAAATCTATAATATCTATTACATGTGAAATTGTCATGGTCATGACATGTTAGGAATGTTTAAGTGCCTAATTTTTCCATGTTGTATGCTATTGTATAAGTATGCGTGCATATGTTGTGAGGGTGACAAAATGGCTTGGAAAATAGCCTTGTATTTGTCCACACGGGTAGACATACAGGCGTGTGTCTAGGTCGTGTGTGACACACGGTCCGCCCCCATGGGCTTGTTGTCCAGCCGTGTGTTCCCTACACCTAAGTTTTTGAAGTCAGTATGTAAGGTAGTGAGTACACGGGCAAGAGACACGGCCATGTGTCTCAGCTGTGTGAAGGACACGGGCATAGGACAAGGGCGTGTGCCTTGGCCGTGTGGCTTCAATTTGTTCATGACCAAATTGGCAGAATGTCCAGGTTTTTGGACACGGGTTAGAGACACGGGCATGTCCCTAGCACACGGGCGTGTAGAGCCTTAAAGCATGAAAATTTTCCAAGTTTTTCTTAAGTTCTCGGTTTAGTCCTGAACCGTCTCTAATGCATGTTTTGGGCCTCGTGAGCCCGTTTAAGGGACAAAATGTATGTGAAATGAAAAGTTTTAAATTGATCAAAAATTTACGGCCCAGTTTTATATAGTTGGTTTAGTTTAAGTCCGGTAGCACTTCGAACCCTATCCCAGAGTTGGATACGGGCGAGGGGTGTTACAACGTGACCAATGATATCTCTGTCAATAAACTGGATCGGATGGTTAATAACATAAGTGCTGATAATTTTATCTTCTTCAACAGTGGCGAAATACCACCGGGGGGTATGAGATCCACTAAAACTCTGCACATAACCACTAGATGCAAAGGATACACATTGTCAAGAGTGTTGATAGAAAATGGGTCAGCACTGAATGTATTACCCTTGTCTACATTGAATAGATTACTTGTGGATAACTCACACATGAAGGGATGTCAGATTATAGTACGGGCATTTGATGGCACAGAGAGAAGGGTCATGGGGAGAATAGAAATACTTTTGTTGATTGGCCCAACCACAAACGAGGTGGACTTTTTAGTGATGGATATTAAACTCTCCTACAATTGTTTATTGGGGAGACCTTGGATACATTCGGTAGGGGCAGTGCCTTCATCGCTACATCAGAAATTAAAACTAGTATTAGAAGTTCGGTTGGTGATGATAAATGCCAAAGAAGATATTATTGCAGCTGTAACCAGTGATGCACCATATTTGGAGACAGATGGTGAAGCAATTGAATGTTCTTTTCAGTCTTTGGAGTTTGTAAATGCAACATTCGTCACTGAAGGGAGCAAGATTCCAGCGCCGGAAATATCCAAAACCACAAGAATGAGTTTACAGTTGATGGTAAGAAAGGGAGCTTTACCAGGAAGGGGACTAGGGAGATGTCTCCAGGGAAAAGTTGAGGTTCTAATGCTGAAGGAAAAATATGACCGCTTTGGCCTAGGGTACAAGCCAGATGCGAGGCAAAGAAGGGAAGAACTGAAAATGTAATGAGAAAGAAGAAGTACACGTTTGAGTGGGGAAGAAGTCAAGTGGAAACCAATGATATTCCCTCACATATCCAAAACTTTTGTATTGGGAGAGATTATTTATCCTGAACAAAGGAGGCCAAAAGAGGAAAATATTGAAGAAATGCTAGGGAACATACATATCAACGCCATATCCAAATAGACAGCTGAAGAAAGGACTGTGTCAGATATCCGCCCTTGTGAGCCTAGGAGTGTTCTGAACAATTGGACTGTAGAAGAAATTCCTATAGTTTTTAGAGCTTACTCAGAGTAATGTTTAAAACACACTTGTTGCTTTAAGCCTAGAGGCAATAAGGATTTCTTTGTGAAATAGGCTCATATTCAAACATTATTTCAGATAAACATTATTTCAGAGTATTCGTTCATTCTTTTCGTTCAAATAATCATTCTTGCCTCCATATGAGCAATTATTTCAGATTATTTCAAATCATTCTTTCATTTCATTCATAGTCATACCATATCAATAATTATTCTTAAATTTATTCGATTCTTCTGTACCCACAATAGGTCCCCGGATATCAATGACGTGAGTGACGCTGATACAAACTCAAAGTCTCTTTTTGAGCAAGACTTGTGTTTAGAGGGATCCCAAGACTTTGAAGATGACATAGACTATGGCTTATCCCTATACTTGTTACGGATGGTAGAACAAAAGGAGAAAAAAATTCTACTTCATAAAGAGACAGTGGAAACTGTGACTTAGAAGAAGGAAAGGTAGTGAAAATAGGAACATGCATAACCAAAGAAACTAAGCAAAACTTTGTTGAGTTACTTAAAGAATTCAAAGATGTCTTCACATGGTCATACCAAGATATGCCTGGGTTAAGCACCGATATTATAGTACGTTGCCTTCCCATAAAAGAAGATTGCACTCCAGTTCAGTAGAAACTTCAGAGGATGAAGCCAGATATTGTGCTAAAAATAAATAAAGAAGTCAAAAAGTAATTTGATGCCGGATTCCTACAGGTAGTCAAGTACTCAGAATGGGTAGCCAATATTGTGTCTGTTCCTAAGAAGGATGGAAAGGTATGAATGTGTGTGGATTATAGAGACTTAAATAAGGCTAGCCCAAAATACAATTTCCCCTTGCCTCACATTGATACTCTAATGGATAATACGGCTGGCTATTCGTTGTTCTCCTTCATGGACGGCTTCTCAGGATAAAAACAAATAAAGATGCATCCTGAAGACATGAGAAAGACTACCTTCATAACCTTGCGGGGAACATTCTGTTATAAGGTGATGCCATTTGGGTTAAAGAATGCAGGAGCGACGTCTCAAAGGTCCATGGTGACCTTGTTCCATGATATGATGTACAAAGAGATCGAAGTTTATGTCGACGATATGATTGCAAAATTCGAAACTGAAGAGGAGCACATCCAGGTTTTTAGGAAGTTGTTCTTGAGACTGAGGAAATTTCAACTAAAGCTCAATCCAACAAACTGTACTTTCAGAGCTAGATCGGGAAAATTGCTGGGTTATGTAGTTAGTGAAAGGGGAATTAAGGTTGACTCAGACAAAGTTTGGGTTATACAAGAATTATCTCCACCACGTACTCAAAAAGAAGTTTGAGGTTTCTTTGGAAGACTAAATTACATTGCCTGGTTCATTTCACAATTAACTGAGAAATGTGACCCTATATTTCGTCTTCGTAAAAAGCGCAATCCAGGTGTATGGGATGATGAATGCTAGAAAGCTTTTGATAGGGTTAAGCAGTACTTGTCAAGTTCCCTAGTGCTGTCACCTCCAAGCCTAGATTGGCCGTTAATACTGTATTTAACAGTGTTCAATAACTCTATGGGATGTGTGTTTGGTCAACATGATGAGTTGGAAAAAAAAAGAAAAGGCAATATATTACCTCAGTAAGAAATTCACTGAGTGTGAATTGAGATATTCGCTGATTGAGAAATTATTGCACTTTAAGTTGGACAGCTCGGAAGTTGAGGCAATACATGCTATATCATACGACTTGGCTAATCTCGAAATTGGATCCTCTAAAATATATGATGAAGTCAAATGCTTTGAATGGAAGGATGGCTAAATGGCAGATTCTGCTTTCTGAATTTGACATAGTTTATGTAAGCCAAAAAGCCGTAAAAGGAAGCGCAGTAGCAGATTTCCTGGCTAGTAGAGCTTTTAGAAGGTTATGAGCCCTTGAATTTTGATTTCTCCAATGAAGAATTAATGTATGTGGCAACTGCTGAAGAGGACACTACAAAAGATCATCTTTAGAGGTTGAACTTTAATGGAGCCTCAAATGCTGTGGGTAATGGAATTGGAGCAGTCTTGATATCCCCAAATAGAGATCATTATCCATTCACGTGTAAATTGGATTTTGATTGCACAAATTATATGGCAGAGTATGAGGAATGTATCATAGGACTTCGTGCAGCCATAGAACGTAAGATCAGAATGCTGGAGGTATATGGAGATTCCGTACTAGTGATTTACCAACTTAGAGGTGAATGAGAGACAAGAGATTCCAAATTGATCAGTTATCGAAGGCTAGTTCTAGGGTTAATTGAGGAGTTTGATGATATTACCTTCAATTATCTCCCACGAGACGAAAACCAGATGGCAGATGCTTTGGCTGCTTTGGCTACCATGATCAAAGTAAACAAACAAGAGGATATAAAGCCTATTCAAATGAGTGTTTATGAGGCCCCGACTCATTGCTACAACATTGACGAAGAAAAGGAAAGACCATCCTTGGTATTAAGATATATTGCGATATGTGAGGAATCATGAGTACCCAAATCAAGTAACTGAGAATGATAAAAGGACATTGAGAAGATTGGCCATTGATTATGTCTTGGATGGGGAGATCCTATACAAGAGAAGAAAATATTAGGTACTATTGAGATGTGTGGACACTTTTGAAGCTAAGAAGATCTTGGAAGAAGTTCATGAGGGTGTTTGTGGAACGCATGCTAATGGTTTCACAATGGCAAGATAAATTATGAGATTTGGATATTACTGGTCTACCATGGAAGGAGACAGCATTAATTATACCAAGAAGTGTCACAAATGTCAAATTTATGGTGATAAAATTCATGTACCTCCTTCGCCTTTGCATGTTATGACTTCCCCATGGCCTTTCTCCATGTAGGGCATGGATGTCATAAGACCAATCTTGCCGACGGCTTCGAATGGGCATCGATTCATCTTTGCGATCATCGATTACTTAACCAAGTGGGTAGAGGCCGCTTCATATGCCAATGTTACTAAATCGACAGTCAGTAGATTCTTAAAGAAGGAGGTCATATGTCGGTATAGAATGCCTGAAAGGATCATATCTGACAATGCATTAAATTTGAATAACAGCACGATAGCAGAGGTCTGCAGTCAATTCAAGATTAGACATCACAACTCATCACCATATCGCCCAAAAATGAATGGGGCAGTGGAAGTAGCCAATAAGAACATTAAGAAAATCGTGGGGAAAAAGGTTGAGACTTATAAGGATTGGCATGAGAAATTGACATTTGCTCTCCTTGCTTATCAAACGCCGGTTAGGACCTCTACTGGGGCAACGCCTTTCTCCTTGTTTTACAGAATGGAGGCGGTTCTACCTATCGAAGTTAAAATACCTTCTCTAGGAGTTTTGTCAGAGGTGAAGTTAGATGAAGCAGAATGGATCCAATCTCGATATAATCAGTTGAATTTGATCGAAGAAAGAAGGCTAAAAGCTATCCGTCATGGTCAGATGTACCAAAAATGAATGATGCGAGCCTATGACAAAAAGGTTCGCCCTAGAGAATTCCATGTGAGGGATCTGGTTTTGAAAAAGATCCTTCTCATACAAAAGGATTTCAGAGGGAAATGGATGCCAAACTAGGAAGGACCTTATGTGGTAAAGAAAGCTTTCTCTAGAGGAGCATTAATTTTGGCTGAAATGGATGGGAAAAACTTGCCCAATCCTATGAATTCAGACTCCGTCAAGAAGTATTTCGCTTAAAAAAGGAAAGAGACCAAAGTAAAAACCCGCAAAGGGCATTCTGAAACCTTCTAAAAAAAGGGGGGCCAAGATGAAAACCCGCAAAGGGCTCTTTGAGACCATAAAAGAAATAAATAATAACAATAACAATAAAAGATAAAAAGGAGAGGCCAATGTGAAAACCCGCAAAGGGCGTCTTGAGACAAAAGGGGAATTGAGTTGAAAACCCAAAAAGGGCGACTCAAATTTTGATCCGAGATGAGAAAGACGATGATCTTGTTATACCTGAATTAACAAGGAAAAGGGGTATGCTACGTCTTGGGGCATCGACAAAGTACTTCTGATCTCCTAAACACATGTCAAGCTCAAATCGGTCTTCAAAAAGTTCGTATAGAGAAACTCAGTTAGCGATGTCAGGGGTACCTAGTCTTCATCTTATTGGCTATCTTTGAAATATTTTTTCTTTCCAAGATATGCATTCCCAATCAATTTCCATTTTATTTTTCTATCTTTGATAATTTATTCACTTCGAGTTATGTTGTAATTCAATCCCATTCTTATTCATCGTTATGATTGGTTGCAAGTATGTTTCATTGAAATAATGATTAATGAACTAGTAACATTTCCACAATAGAAGTTTCGCATATTACTCTAAAAGCTTCTAAATAATACAAGAACCTGAAACATGGCTGTTGTTTAGAACTTACCAAGCCTAAGGGTGGGAAATGTTTTAAGTCTAAATTGAGTTTATATATTTGAATTTTTAGTTAAAAATATTGGTTGAACACAAAAGACAAGATATCGCATCAATGATACACTTTTAACAAAAATGAGCAATGTCAATCCAAGCATAAAAGGGGATCATTCTTAAAAAAGGAAAACTGATATTTTGCATACATGCAAATATTAGGCATGCATGTCTGGAGGTGACACCAGGGGAATGGTGTAACAGATCAAATTGATGGAGAAAAATCAGATCCTATACCCCTGAGTGGTAGTGGGAGGGTTTGAAGATGGTACAAACCTGAGGTCCCAGAGGTACAGTGAAGAGGATTTTAAAGTTATAATGGGGCAAACTTGCTGAGCAGAATATGATTGTTTCTTTGGGGATACCAGCCAAACAAGACGGCATCAAAATACGTCAGTGATAATGCCCTAATTAACAACGAGCGATGACACCTTAGGCATTTAATAAGGGATCATTCTCATTTCTGCATTCATATATCATGCATAACACATTTAGTTAGGAGCATTTGATTCATCTTGATCATAGCATCCTAATCATTTAGCATAAACATAGGCATATAAAACCGAGTCTACAGGACATGTTCGAGAGGACGATGTAGTAACATCGGTGAAGTTAGATCTTATCTCCCTAAGCAGTAGTGGAGCAGATCGAAGATGGCAAATCTTATCTTCCCGAGGTAGCAGGGGAGCAGATTTTAGCCACCAGCCTTATCTCTTTGAGGTTGCAAGAGAGCAGGTTGAAGTTTGTAGTCTTATATTCCTGAGGTAGCAAGGAAGCAAACTGAAGATCATAGATCTTATCTCCCTAAGTACTAGTGGAGCAAATCAAAGATGGCAAATCTTATCTTCCCGAGGGAGTAGGGGAGCATATTTTAGCCACTAGTCTTATCTCTCTGAGGTAGCAAGAGAGCAGGTTGAAGATTGTAGTTTTATATTCCTATGGTAGTAAGGAAGAAGATTGAAGATTGTTGATCTTATCTCCCTGATATAGCAGTGAAGCAGATTGAAAACAGCGAATATTATCTTCCTAAGGTAGTAGGGGAGCAGATTTTAGATACTAGCCTTATTTCCTTAAAGTTGCAATGGAGCAACGGAGTAGATTGAAGACACAAAACTCTTCTCCCTGAAATTGCAATGAAGTGTACCCCTAGTGGGATATGGGGCTACTTGAAGAAAAGAAGTGCCAAGGAGTCAAGATTCAGTAAGACCGGGCAAAATCGGTCCTTTTAAAGTTTTTGCTCTATTCTAGTTACACGACCCTTAGGTGGCTACTGAACTACCCTCGGCGACTATACATGACCCGGAGCTTGTGTCTGATCTGCCCCCTGTAGACACTCCCTGATACAGCGCTCAAAAGACCCACACCTTAAACACGCCCTAGTCCTCTTCTAGCACTCGCCCGGATGGTGTCTCCCACAATCTCCACAAGGCAGCACCCCAGTAGAGGCAACAGGGCCTCCTACTCTAACTGGCCCATCAGATCTAGCCTTTTTCTTAGGCTTCTGCACAGAACTCGAGGTCTCCGAATCCCTCTTATTCTTACCTCTCTCCCTACCTCGATTCTGGCACTTCGCGTGCTTAACATCCTCGGCGATCTTTATCTTCACCTTCCCTTATATTATCTCTTAGGCCGTCCTTAAACCTAACACACCTCTCATACTCGGACGCCACCATGCCTCGAGCATAATGGCTCAACCTCATAAATTCGGCCTCATACTCGGTCACAGATTGATTATCTTGCGTAAGGTTCAGGAACTCACGCCTACAAGTATCGACATAGCTAGCTCACACATACTTGCTCTGGAATGTGGTCTTAAAGAATTCCCAAGTCAGACGATCAGGCTGAGTGTCCTTTTTAACGGTCAACCACCACTAGTATGCCTCGTCATGAAGTAAGGAAACTGCACCCTTCAATTTCTACTCAAGAGTGCAGTCTAAGTCATCCATAATCCTTTTAGTGGCCTCCAACCAATACTCAGCCACATTAGGGGCAACTCCTGTGACAACCCTAAATAACTCAGCTCCATTGGACTGGAGTCGCTCAGTTTCCGCCCCTCGTCCCCCAGATCTAGAATTGGGTCTAGCGACCCTCTCTAATATCCTCAGCATGGTTTGATACAATGCGTCATCCCCAACCGAACAACTCTGAGACCCAGTCTTAGTAGCAGGTGACACAGGTGTCTTACTAGTGTCCAGATTCAGTGTGTTGCCCAGAGATGAAGACTCAGTTTGAGCTTCCTTATGGTCTCTACCTCGGCCTCGAGGACTACGTCTACAGATACCTCGTGCACTTATTGTAATTTTGAAGTTTATCTACATTAAGAATTTTATGCATCAGTTTCATTTTTTATTAGAAAATATTTTATCTAATAAATATCAGAAGTTCGGTAACATTTTCGTAAGTTTCAGTCTCTATTTGTTTCACTACAATTTCATTTAGTACTAACTATAATGTTTGTAAAATAACTATATTCATTATTTCAGAATAATCTATCTAAGTTTCAGATTACTTACAGGATCGGCGCTAGAGACTCGGTGTACCACACATTTCACCAAAGTGTTTAAAATATTCGAAAAACCAATTCTTTAAAACAAAATTTTGAAACCCAAATTCTACAGCCGAGTTTTGCAACTGATACCACTAAATGTAACACCCCAAACCTGGCCTAGACGTTATGGCTGAATCGGGAAGTGTCACATGAAATGGGTTGAAAAACCATTGCCGTTAAGTTAAAACCTTTCCAGTTCATTAGCCTTTATTGCTATTACTAATTTCAAAGCTTTCTTTCATTTAATCATTAAGATATAAAACGTATTTGTAGCGGAAGCTTGTAAAATCATTGTGGCTCGAAAATCAGTTTAAGATTTTAGAAAATCCTTGCCTTTGGTAAACCATCACAGTTGTAAATAAGTAAAAACCCAAAACCTAAAACCAACATCAAACTTTTTAAAAGAGTCTAGAAAATACAACCTCAATGCCAAAACTTTATAATCATAAAACAAAATAAAACCATAAAAATAAGTGGTCACCGTCGAGTCCTCTGCTACACTAATTCGCCTAAGACTGTGGGTTACCTGCACAGAAAAATAGAGAAGGGGTGATTTTACATAAACTCAGTGTGTAACCCAACAGAGTTAATCATGTACACATACAGAATACCACAAATCAGACAGATTCATATTCGGGCCTGGGCCCATGTAAGATGTAGATACAACTTCAGGCCTGAGCCCATTTCAGATGCAGACACAGTTACAGATATGCAAATTAGATATTAGAATCCTACCCACATCCTCTACACACTATCTCCGACCATCCTTATACACCATGTGGGGTTAAAAACAAACACCCAGCCCTACACACCACGTTGTACCGATACGGCACATATCTGATATAATATAGCCGAGCTGCCAGATATTAGGCATACTCTACCTTTCAGAATACTTCCTCCTATATACATCATCCCACCCCAATTATAGTAACAGAACACGCATACAGAATTAACAAATAAATCATGCTTAACATGCTTTCATAAACAGATAACAGATAAAAAAACATAGGCATGCTCATAACCATATTCCAGTCTAACAGATCATTTGGTTATAAGGTTAGATTGCATTTACCAACCCAAAGGTAGGCCCACAATCGATTAGGATGACCCGTGCGACCCTACGGAAAATTTTAGTACAATGGGCCCACACGCCCAGATTGGCCTTGCCTAGTTATCACACGCCCGTCCCAATCTGGCCTAGCCTGTGTGGCTCACACGGTGTTTTTCGGCTTCCGTCGATAGCAAGTCCATTCTGACACCCAATAGCAACAATTAAAAATAAAACCACTCACCAAGGGTAAGGCCTAATTCCAAAAAAATAACAAAAATTGCTAAAGGTAAGGCTTGAACCCAAGACCTCTCACACACATCCTGAACACTTAAGCACTGAAGCAGATACACAGTTGTGTCAAAATTTTTACAGAAGAAAACATAAGAAATTTAGGGCGTTACACATTTCGAACAATGATTGCATAGATTTCTTCCTCTGGGTTAGTTTCAATTTTGCTAAGTAAGATACCTTGTGGTCTTTCTGAAACAAGTTTGACAAGCTGTCCAATTTGATTTTCAAGCCTGTGAATTGATGCTTGCTAATTTTTTAGTGTTGTTTCAGTGTTTTGAAATCAATTTTCTAACATCGGAATAAATTTAGCCAACATTTCCTTAAGGTTCGATTTATTCTCTTGATGATAAGGTTGCTGAAAATCCAAAGAGTTGTGACCTTTGATTCCTTGACCACCCCAAGAGAAATTTGGATAGTTCCTCCAACCTGCATTATAGTTATTGCTATAAAGGTTATTTTGAGGTCTAGAATTGTTACCCATAAAGTTGACTTGCCCATGCTCCATGCTAGAACCGAAAGGTAACCATTCTGAATTATCATCCCCGCTTCATTCTCATCGTATTGCATTACTGGGTTCACATGCTTAGAAAAATTCAAACCATCAATTTTCTTACCAAGAGTTTCAACCTGACTTGCTAACATAGAAACTGCATCAATATTAAAAACACCGGCTGCTTTATTCGATTTCGTTCTCATGACTTGCCACTAATAGTTATCCAGTGTCATTTCCTCAATGAATTCTTGAGCTATCTAAAGTGTTTTATTATTCAGTGTTCCACCAACTACTGCATCAACTAATTGCCTATTCGAGGGATTCAAACCGTTGTAGAAAGTTTGAACTTGCAACCACAAATGTAATTCATGATGAGGACACATTCTCAAAAGATCCCTAAATCTCTCCCATGCATCATATAATGTCTCCAAATCAATTTGAGTAAAAGAAAAAATATCATTTCTCAACTTAGTTGTTTTAGCTGGTAGGAAGTACTTCAACAGAAAATTCTCGGTAATCTGATCCCAAGTTGTGATAGAACCTCTTGGTAATAAATTTAACCACTGTTTTGCCTTTCTCCTCAAAGATAATAGGAACAACCATAAACGTATGGCATCATCAGTAATGTTATTAATCTTGAAACTGTTACAAATCTCTAGAAAATTGTTAAATAAGCATTCGGATCTTCATCTTGCAACCCATCAAACTGAAAAAATTGTTGCACCATATAGATTGTGTTTAGCTTAATCTCAAATTTTTTGGCATTAACAGTCGATCTGAAAATACTCGATTCAACCCAATCAGAGTAGGCTTGGCATAATCATACATAGTCCGAGGAGTAGGATGTTCAAGAGCTTGCTGATTATTTTTATCGTAATCCATCTCCACAACTTGTCAGAATTAAACAAAAGAAAAAGTAAAATGTAACAATTAAATTAAAAACAAAAATATTAAAATTAAAATTAAAAATGGCTAAATTAATAGAAATAAAGTTTTCCAAATATTTTAGACTCCCGCAACAGTGCTAAAAACCTAATTGTAGTCGTAAACTAACTAAAAATCTGACAATGGCAAGTGCACCTATCAATTAATAGTATAGTTATGGTGAGTAAAGATATCGTTCCCACGATGACTAAAAGTACTAGTAATTATCGTCTTTCTATTATTTAATCAAAAAATTGAAGAGATTGATTAAAACTAAAATTAACTAAATTAATTAACTAAAGAACACGACAAAAAATGAATTAGGAAAACAAATGATACCTAGGAAAGAATCCACCTAGATCTCATCTGTCAGTATCAAACTGGATTAAACAATTTCTTCACTTAGTATCTTGATCCGTAGAAATCCCTAAATTATGCTAATATCTCTTTTGAGAGTAATAGCAACTGACTCTAGGTTGATTAATTGAAATTTCTTTCTAATTAAAACCACTAGTGTCACATTAACTCGATCTATGGATCCCCTTATTAGATTTTACTCTAATTTGATAGATTTATGTCGTCTTATTTCTAGAATTGTATGCAACTTCACTCAAACATGCTAGATCTACTCTTAACAAGGACTTTTCATCCTCTGACTTAAGAATATCAAATTTGGATTAATAGTCTAAAAATATTAAATCAAGAATTAAGCACACATAATTGGAAACAAAGTTCAAGTATTTATTGCATAAAATATAAATCAGAAGACATAATTCATCATAGGGTTCATCTCCCCTAGGTATTTAGAAAATTAGTTCATAATCACAAATAAAAACATCCAAAATATAGTATAACCACAAGAAAGGAAAAAAAAACCCATAATAAACTTCAAAGGAATTAAGTGGAGATCTTCAATCTTGATGGAAATCTACTTTAGGGTTGACTTCAATGGTGTTTTTTTATTTGTTTTCTTCAGTATCCTATGACGGCTCTTTTCTCTCTTCTTATCTTTGTCATATATAAGTCTTAGAATGCTCAAAGAACCTAAAAATTGCATTTTTCCACATGTTTGAAGTGCAATTTGCGATTTCCACACAATCTGGCACATAGTCGTGTGTCTAGCCTGTGTGGAATGGCCAGCCCATGTGGCTCCTGAAACTTGCTCCGATTTTTCGATTTTCGCTCGTTATTCACTCCTTTTGCTCCCAAATACTTTCTTAAGTATAGAAACATGAATTTAAAGGATTTGAGGCATAAAATTCAACATTTTGAATCAAATAATCATCCAAAAACGCATTAACAATGAGGCTAAAACATGTTACTTTTGGCATTCATCAATACATGTTTAGGATTGGATCTGTTAAGGAAAGGCTTGGTATTTAAGCAGTCAAATTTGACTCACCCCCCTTTCCTGGGATCTTACCTGGTGTATAGTTCACATTCACTTTTTTTATTTCAAACAATAAGGACATTATTTATTTTTAAGAGAGGGGACCAAAGATTGAATTTTTTCTTTTTTCTTCAAAAAGTTATTTTTCCTATCAAATTATTAAGTGAAATTTTTGTTCAAAAAATTTAAATTTTTGTTTAGTTATGTTAAATTTTAATATAAATAAAATTCTATTATCTCAATAATTTTTATGTTAGCTAAATTAAGACATAAATGTTGGTCTTAATAAAAATGTATAAGTTAAGCCATGAAAATTTTAATTTCTTAGAAAAACTAAGCATGCATGAAAGTTTAAGTCTCTAGAATTGACTTCGTAATTTCTTGAGGCAAAATCCTAGGAGGCATGATAATTTGAAAATGATTTAGGCAAAAAAAAAATTTGGACCATCTGAACCTTTCAAGCCAACCTTAATGAATATTTATCCATTGAAACTCAACTTTGAGACTATATGACCTAATTTTTTTTCTAAATCTTATATAAATAAGCAATATTTATCTTTAAATTTTCCCAAACACTAGACTCAGTTTATTTAGAATATTTTATAGAATTAGCTTGGGGGAATTAATAGTGGAGAGATATTTCTAAGCCCAACTTAAGAAGGCATAATTGAACTTAAGGATTGCAACTTAGTTTAAATTAAGGGAACAAAAGTTATTGGAATAAACTAAGTACATAATTATTAAAAGAAAACATGTTGTCTATATTTTTGCTATCATGATAATATATGAGAATAATTAAACAATATGTATACTTGAGTTGCATAATTACAAAATTTCTATTCTTGAGCATAATTGTATTAAACTCATAACTATGGGAAGGATTGATTTTTGAAAGGTGATTTTCTTGAATTCTTCGTAAGTCACGCATTCCTCAGGATAAGCAATGAATTAAGTTTAGGGGTGTAGAAACACTAAAATATATAAACTTTTCAGCACCTTCAGGCATTAATTCATGAAAATTCCAACTATTTTCTATTGGATTTTGTGCTTTCATTGTAAAATAACTAAATTGGATATGATTTAAGACACATCTTGATTTTTAGTTTTTAATATTAAACTTATGGAATTCTGCCTATTTTGAGCAGTTTTGTGTAATGGAAGCAAAATCAGCCTTGAAGTCACCTTGGGAGGATTAAATTGCTGGAGCATCTCTAAAGCATTAGTTGATGAATTTACAGCCATGAATGTCCCATATTAACATATTTGGACTCTCTAAACAATTAGTTTGATCCGATTAAAAATTGGGTCGATAAATTTGGATAGCCTGATGCGAAAGGAAAGGCCCAAATTGACCAATTAAGGAAGGAAGAAGCATGAGCCCAAGGAGCAGCCCAAAACCGTCCATCTCTTGCCCAAATTTACTTAAGTCAATATTTCATAAATATTTTCTTGTATAGTCCTTATGGAGACGATAACTCGGTATACTTATCACTTTATTACTTGTTACGACTGTATACAATTGCACATTTTTTTGTTCTAGTAAGGCATGTAATTATAAGTTAATTAGTATGTGTGTGTGTAGTCCAGGTGGGAAATTGTTGGACAATATTAACATCATACATGCACACCCAAAACCCAACCCGAAAGTCCAACTGGATCCGAAGCACCACTGTGGTCATCAGAGCAACCCGCTCAATCAATCACTCAATCTTACAAATTAAAACGTAAATTGTAAAAAAATGATACAAATAATAAATCATTTAACATACTTGATCAAACAATCAATAAGTTCCAAAATAGAAATAACTAAAACCAAAAGTAATTGAACCAAACAATCTAACAAATCCTAAGTACATTCCAAACTTAGCTAATTAAATGGTCTTTATGAATTAAGTGATTGCAGAGACTCTTTGGCGATACTACTAAATCAAGAACTCACAAATTAGCCATTACCTGCATGCGGAATTAAAAATCTGAGCATTCTAATAAGATACAACCATATATAATTATGCAATATTACGAGGGAAAGTCACATTCAATAACATTTTCTTAAAGATGCAATACCTTAATAATTCAATCACGAAATAACATTTCTAAATAACAATTAAATATTAACAAGGCACTCAATAAATAACGACAACATTTCGATTCAATGTTCAAGTTCATTTAATCATTTAATCATTTTTCCCAAGTAACATAAGAAGGAAAAAAAGTTAGGGCATACAAGTGTCCAATCAAACGCCAAACAATCGATGAAAATAGTACAAGCACCAACAATGACAATACTTTGTTGCGCAATAAATGCACTTAATCAATAACCAACCATCACATCAAATGCACAAAGTGTAACAATGACAATACTCCTAGACGTTCAATGTAATCCACACAATGAACAGTAAGCAATGATTGGGGCCCCTATCATTTACGGCATGCTAACTATAACTGAAAAATTTTTCACTAGCTTTATTAGGCATTTAATCAATTATTAAAGTAATAATTTAAGCAATGATTATCAAAAAATAATCAATTAACTAAAATAACAGTTTAACAATAGTAGCCATCACGAAAATCAATTTAATAAACTACCATACAACTACAATTTTAAATGTAAGGGATCGCAACATCATAGTCACTAAGCTAATAATTTAATTACAATATTAAAATAATTTAAAATGTAAGGACAACAAATCATAATTTTAAGTGTTCGTAGCTTAGAAACAATCAATTCACAACGAGCATTGCTTTCAACAATTCACCTAACTCTTTTCACTTTAATAGAAAAATGTATGAATTAAAAGTAAATTTCTAAATTAGGCAATTTGGGCAACTTATGTAAGTTGAAACAACAACAATTTTTGAAAAGCAAATCAACATCTTTGTAGCGAAAAATTAAGTGCAACAAAGTGGCAATTAAAGCAAATAAAAGCAGCCACTATTTTGAAACAATTTGAAACTTTATATGAAGCCAAAACAAAACAAACGATGAGAAGATGAACAACGACAGGGAATTGATCAGTGTAGGTAGCAACTTTAGAGGAAAAAATTGCGACGAATTATTTAGAGGAACAAACAAGTGAAATGACAGGATTTTTGGCAACCAATTAAAGGCTAAAGGTAAGAGTAGCAATAAATTGAAGTAGCAATCAACAATTTAATTAGACAATAATTTTGTAGCAATTGACAGTAGGAAGGAATAATTGGTGTAGCAACGGTTGAAAAAAGTTAGCAAAACCAATAACAATTTAAGGCAAACGGTAGGAATAACTGGTGTATGTACATAGTATACTTCAAAGACTATAGACCTTAAAATGAATCAAATCAAGTATATGCCAAATCAAATTTCAAGCATGATAACAACATATACCATTTCAAATAAGCATCAACCATTTTCAACTCATGCATTAACCAAATTTAATACCATGAACAACATGAGAATCATCATATACCAAATCCATTAAATGTTACCAAACTCATTAAGACTTTTATACATTAAGATGAATGCCAAAGCACTTATATACATGCCACAATCCCTTGACTCAAAACGATTGAATATCTACCAATTCAGTGGTAAGATAGTGTGAGCTTCAGAATGATCTGGCTTGACGTATTTCGCAAGGTATTGATCTATAAGGAAAAGGGAAAACAAACAGAGTAAGTTCATAGCCATTAAACATAAGATGACATTAACTTTCAATTAAGCACAACAAGTTACTAAGCTTGGCATAGTTGGCTAGACATGGCAAACCACATAATGTGAGTTTTGACTCGTAAATAAAACATATAATACCACAATCACATATCATGTCAGTTCATGTCATTTTGAATGACTAGCTCAAAACTTATTCAACTATGGAATGAAACAATTGTATACATTCTAATGTCATTTCTTTAATACCTTGTTCAAGTTCAAATTTAACATTTCACAAATGAATATCAATATCATTATGTCTCATTTCAATTTCTCAATTCATGTAATTTGTTTTGCCCGGTAAACCTTAGTAAACGGGCTCGGATACCTTCATGTAATTTATTTCGCCCGATAAACCTTATTAAACGAACTCGGATACTCAAGTATCTACGTCACACCAGTTGCTCATCTGAGCTAAGTATATTCGTGTCAAGTTACTAGTCTTGGCTAAACCTTTATAACGACGCATCTGATTGCTTGTCCAATCTGAAAATATACATGTCAGGTTACACGTCCAAGCTAAACCTTTAAAATAACATCAGGTTACCAGTCCAAGCTAAACATATGTCACATGTATCTTTGAGTTTGCAACAAATGCTGGATCTCGGTAAAAATTGTAACCAATCCCATACAATAGCACACAAAACCCTATTGGCATGTCAATTATAACCTTCATTTTACAATTTAATCCAATTCTCACCATTCATACTAAATTACCACAAATCAACCCACAATATAACATATATACACAAATAAATTGCATAACAACTTAAATACACTTATACCATATGAACTTACCTAGTCAAAACAAAAAGCAATTTGAATCTTCATGGACTATTCGACAATTTTGGCTTTTCCTCAATTATTCTGATTTGATTCAATTCTTGATCTAAACAATTATTTTAGTTAATTCATCAATACCAAATATTTTTACATCATTCAATGATATGCATGAACCTATTTAATTTCATTTTTCGAATGTCTCTTAATTTTTGCATTTTATTCAATTTAGTCCTTAAAACCGAAATAACTATATCTTTCAATTTTGAGCTTCGATTTTTAAACCCATCTCAATCACATCCATTGGGGTCTCCCTAATATCTAGTATTACTGAAATTTCATAATTTATTGACTTTAGTCCTTTTGTATAAAACTAACAATTACACATTACAATCTAGTTCTTTTTAACATTTAAGCTTAAATTCTATCACCTTAACACCAATTTCTTCAAGAAATGAATAATAAAAACTTTCAAAAACTTTAACAGTTTTGCAAATTGGTACATAGGCTAGCTAAATCAAGCTCTCATGACTTTAAAAACGTAAAAATTACAAGAAAATGACTTGAATTATCTTGATAATTGAGGACCGAATGGTGAAAACTTCCTAAGTTTTTCTTTTTTTCAAGTTTCGACCAAAAGAAGAAGATGAAGAATAGATGAAAGCTTTACTTTATTTTTGTCTTATATAGTTAGATTAGGGATTTGTTAATTAAGTTTAATTATAATTAATTAACAAAAACCATCATTAACAAATTTTAGTGGAACCTTCTTGACATATATTATAAAATGATTTAATTATTATTTTGAACCTTTGGATTATTGCAATTTAAGTCTCTATGTCTTTAGCCAATTAAAATTTTATAACAATAAATATTTTTACAATTTAGTCCCTATACCCTGACTAAACAATTAATAGAAAAAATCAAAGGACCAAACTAATATTTTATTATATCAACTCTGTAAATATTTTAATTTAATATTCACGAGCCTGGTTTATGAAAATGGGGTTTCAAAACTACCTTTTTCGGCACCAATGAAAATCGGGTTACTACACACTAAACTTTTACTATCATTTTGTTTTGGTCACTTGAAATTTTTTTCAATTTAATCATTAAACTATCCAAATTCATTTTTTTTTAAATTTAAAACAGTTGGATGATATGATCATTTATTTCTCAAATCAACTATATGAATGATCAATTAACTATGTATCTGTTTTTGTTTGGTCACCTAACTTTTTTTTTTTTACTTAGTCAATAATTTTTTTTAAATTAGATTTTTAAGTTATTATGTCATTAAATTGATAACAAAAATTTGACGTGAATCTTTTTTATTGGTCCAATAACAAATTCAACCCTTCAATATTTTTATCTTCTATCAATTTAGTCTTAATACTAAAGAACAATAATTTAGCCCTCAATATTTACAAAATTTATCAATTTAATCCTAATTATTGAACTTTTTTTTTAATCTACCTATTTTTTATGGTCTTTCACTACAGCAAAACTGACTTTTAGCGGCGTTTTTTAAGGTCTTTAGCGGCGCTTTTAAGCGCCACTAAAACTATTTGCGGCGTTAACGCCGCTAAAGTTTGCGGCGTTTATTTAAAAAAACGCCGTTAAAGAACATGACCTTTAGCGGCGCTTCTCCCACAAACGCCGCTAAAAGTCATGTTCTTTAGCAGCGCTTTTCTCAAAAACGCCGCTAAAAGTCATGAAATTCAAAAAAAATTATAAAATATTATAAAGGTCATGAAAAATAAAAATAAAAAATTTAAAATTCATTATCAAAATATTGAGAAGAATAATATCCATGGTATAAATATAAAAATTTTCTATTAAAATTCATTATCAAATTAAATTTTCTATTAAAATTTAACTTTAAAACTAACTACAAAAATTAATGAATTTAAATTTAGAATTTAAAATAATAAATTAATAACACAATTAAAATCCAAAAGTTAGAAATCAAGTTATCCTAAATATTAAAATAAAAATAAAAATTTAGAATCAAAACTAAAATAAATAATAAAAATTAGATTAAATATAAAGATATCAATAAAATAAGATATTATAATGAAGTTCCTTAAATGAAATAAGGACTTAAATCATAACCATGAAAAATATAAGATTTGAATATCCATTACCATGTGAAATATCAACATTGATTATTTAAATTGATTAACTAAGTCAAAATTGCAATTCGTGTTTTTCTTCTTTCAACTCAAATAAAAATAAAATGTTGAAACAAAACAATTAAATAAAAAAAATAGAATAATTGGTTGACACGAGATTATTATTAAGTATATGCAAATATGCATGTAGACGATTACAAAATAGGGTGTAGTTTTTGATCAACTAATTAGTTGATCCTACTGCAGGTTCTATCTATAATCTGCTTAACTAACATACAAACATAAGGCACTCTAATACTTTTTTGCACATAAAATATCTAAAACTCACACCTGAATTCGGATTCAGAGCACATACGGTGTCAACTACAGTTGATCAATATCATCCTTATTCGCTGCTGCAATGCCTCCCACAAGCATTTGTAGAGGTAGGAGCTAGTCATTATGTGCCTTCTGCAAATTGTTCTTGGACCGCAATCTAGTGTAGTTGGTTTTTCCTGTTCCATTTGCCACCAGTCAAAACATAAAAGAGCTATTGCCACACAAAAAGTAATCATCAAAACGATATCCAGAAAAACAATATACAGTAAAATTATGAGAATGCAAAAAATACAAAACGATACCGCTGTTCTTAGATCCCACAACATTACTTTCCCATCATAAGATGAAGAAAGTAAATGAAGAGGAGACGTATTGTGCCACTTGCAAGCTGGAATCCAATAACTATGTGACGAGAACTGAAACACAGGTGTCGATGTTCCTTGAAAAGTAGAAAAAAAGTTTCAAGTGAGATGGAGTTTTAGTGGTTTCATGTGCCTGCAAATGCAACAAGTAGGAGAAAAAGAAGCGAAAAGAAAAAAATGAAAGCAACCTAAGAAATAGTTTCCTTTTACCCTTTTTCTCCCGGATGAACAAAAATGGTACATCCAAAAATGGAACATCCAAACATCAAATTAACAATAATGATTATGACAAAGAGCTCATTCAACTAATTCGATATAATTTAATCAATTAATTCAATAGTCAATTAAAAATACTAACTATTATGGTTAAAATGCTAAAATCTATTTTTTTTAAATATATAAATTCTAATAATAAAATTCAAATCAGCATTTTGATAGAGTCAACAATACTAACTAATTGAACTAACAGATAACAATTAAATTAAATTATGTCAAATCAAAGTATAAGGGTTAAATATTAAATTTTAGCATGATAGAGGGAGAAAACTATAGTTTGACCATTTTATTGGTTATTTCAATTTAATTTCAATTTATTCAAATAAATTGATTTCAATTTGATTCACTGTTCGTAAGTTAGAAAACTATAATATCCGAACCAAACTAAATTCTATTTTTTTATTTTATAACTAATTTCTTTTACAAATATAAAAATAAAAAAATTATTTAAATTAGTAAAAAAATTAAAATACTTTATACAAATATATTTTAAAAACTAATTAATCAAATGTATACAACGTTAACTAGTGCTAAGAAGTGGTATTTACCTCACATATCAAAGATCTTTCAGTCTGCACCATATCACTAAAAATAAGTTCAAATCACAAATGATCAACACAAGCAGCATACTTTTTGATGGCATTTCTATCTACCTAATCCTCATTAATATATTTTATATATTTCTTATGCATCATGGTATTTCTTTGTTTTTTTCCATTACTTTATATTGTGTTTTATTACAATCTATGCTAATACGATATGAATGAGACTTAGTTTGCAACAAGAGGACAAGCATGGATGTAGCCAAATCATCTAGCATATCATAAAATATGGGACTACAATACAAATTCTATTTAATAGAATTATACTGAAGATGGATATTCTTGAAGAACAAAAAGGCTTCTTAACAATATAAACCAAAAAGAAACTTACCCTGGGCAGTTCCAATCCCCTTTCTTCATTTGAACATCATCTGTAGCAACCCTCTTTGGACCCTCTGCTTTACACTTTAAGCACCTTGTATTTCTAGAAAAGTTCATGAAACTGCACCTGTAACATAAAAAGCAATGAATAGCCAAGGTAGAATAGAGATAGGACAGTTAAGTGTAAAGTCCAAAAGATCGATATAGGCATTCATACATATAGGCATTCACACATAAAATGAAATTCTTAACCAACCTGCAATGTACAAGAAGTAACAGATAGCCATTGATACTTGATAAGGATTCTAAAAAACAGATACAAAAATTATCAATGACACGAAAAGGAATCATAAGAAAAGAGCATGTGGATAAAATTAACATTACAATTTAAAAAAAACGAAAATAAAAAGAAAATAAAAGATTAACTAACCTTCTGGTTATCTAGGCTTTCTGTGTATTTGAGTAGTATTTGTAGTTTGTATTTGGTTTCTTAGATCTCGAGTGGTAACTGATAGAGCAGTTGAAAGAAAATAAAAGGGAAATGAACTTGATACAACATTACTGCTGATAAATATGATAAAATTGGAACTATACAAGATATATTTGGCAGCAATGAATTCTGTAACTCAAATATATTCAAGATCTAAACACACATCTGCCCTTGGATTAAGTTAACCTCATTTATTTGGCCAAAGGCTATATCTGACTTTGGCAAGATCATATATATATATATGTATATGTATATATGCTTTGAGTTACAGAATTGATCAATCAATGAATAAAAATAGCAGGATCATTATACAACTAAATTACAGCCAAAATTTTCATGCTATGCCTTCACATTTTTCCAAAGAGAAATTTTATAAGAATTTCTGAACTAAAACTATTTTCTTATTTTCACATATTGCCTCTGATCTAGTAACTCTTGACCAGACACCTTGGGCTGCCCAACTGCAAACCAAAAAACAGGTTTGATAATATTTAGATGTTAAAGGTATATTCCAGGTAATGTGGTGATCAAATTAACACTTCTAAGGCATGGGAAACAAATTCTTAACCAAAAGAACACACCCATGTATTAATAATGGTTTAAAATAAAACAATAACAGAAAAATGATAAAAAGCCTCGACAAAATAAATATCATTAAGGAAATTGATCAATATCATACCGTCTCCAGAAGAGAAAGCCCTGCATGACTTTTGCATGATAGTCTCTAACTGAATGCTAGAAAAGACATCCCTGCACATAAGAAAAGCTTTCAGGGGAAAGAAGTGCTGAGAAGCAGCAAATTGATTGAAAGAACTTTAAAATATATGTATGTATATGAGCATAAAATTTCCTTTTCTAATTGCCCTAATTAACCTAGTTTCGTGATAAACAACAATGAGATGGACTATTTTGCATCAAAATGGACCTTCTATTAATATATATATACATACGGTAATTGGACATAAAAACATCCTGAGATTAATACAACAGTCAACACATACCCTCACAGTCTGAACTAATGATAAATGAATGATAGCGGAATTCCTACCACAAATGCATTAGAAAGTTCAGAACAAACTAACATTGTCTTTCCTAAAGCAACAGAACAACATGTAATAATCAAGAAATAGTTTTCATTCAATAACAGAGGCAACTAACAAAATTTTGCCTACATCAGAACAAAACCACCCAAAAGATTTACCTGGGAGAATGAGATGAGAAAAGTTACGGACATGGGCAATTCCTCTAGGCTGAAGTAATAGAATCTGTTCAAACACATAAAATTCAAATCTTCCGAGAATATTTACTACTGGATGAATGATGAATAAAAATCCAAAATGATTAAAAAAACACAACAGCTTCTATCTGATTATTGCTTGTACTCTGAATTATTCGAAACGGGATGAGTGTCTGATAGAGACATGTGCTTGATACAAGCATGCTCGATTTTTTAAGAGTGGTTTCATATATTTGAAGAACCATATAATATACATCGAGCATAGGTGTCCAACAAATACTTTCAAGAAAATGAAAAATCCAGGTAACAAGGCTTTAACTACTTAATTTTTGACTCATTGCTTCCAAAAGTGAAAATAGCAAGCGTAAAGTAACTAATAAATTAATGACAAAATGCAAGGTTTTTACCTTCAAAATGACAGGACTAAGGTTTTTACAATTTCACTAATTGTTCTTAATATATTAAAAGAAAAAGAAACCAAAAAAAATGTTAATCTTGCATTCTTTACTATCTTCTTACTTTATATCAGCATTTACTTAGACAAAGCCTAAACAAATCAAGCATCTTCGACATCAATTACAAATAAAAGAAAAATAAGATCGATCAAAATTCAAATATAAATCAACTATAAGCATGAATTACTCGAATATTTACCTCTTCTCCAACATTGACAGAAACTCTAGATGCTGAAATACCTGGCCGAATCGCTTTCCCTAATACCTGAAAAAAATTGATTTTTTTTTTTTAAATACAAGGGCTTTACTTAAACGAAGTACTATTAAAAAAAACTTAGGGATTTTGGGGGAAATTTCGGGATTAGGGGAATGTAGAGAATTGGGGAAATCTGTTTTGGGGTTTTGCTGGAAATGGCTAAGTGTTTGGGAAATCTGTTTTGGGATTTTGGGGGAAATGGCTAAGTGTCGGGCATGACACAAGAAGATAAATTTAAGAAAGGAAAACGACGCCGTTTTCATTAAACTGTAGTGTTTTTTGTGGCATTTTTTAAAAAAACGCCTCTAATGCCTTGTTTTTTGTGGCGTTTTTTAAAAAAATGCCACTAATGTCTTAGTTTTCATATTTATTTTTATTTGTTATAATTTGGTAGCCATAATAAATAATTAACTTATGACAATATTTAATAATATATATAAAGTTTATCTATTATCTTTTAAATAATTTAAACTATAATCATAATTTTAATATATTAAGATTAATATTATCTCTTTTACAATTTATAAGAAATCGTTTAATATATAAATTAAATAATACTAATTAATCTAAACCCTAAACCTCTAACCCCTACCCTTAAATCTTAAACCTTAAACTCTAAACCCATAAACCATATCCTCTTAACCCTAAACCCTAAACCTTAAACCCCAACACATAATCCCTAAACCATAATCCATAAACCTTAAAATATTAACTCATAAAACATAAACCCCTAACCCCTGTCCCCTTAACGCCTAACCCCTATCCCCTTAATACTTAACCCTTAACCCCTAACCATTAACCCCAACCGTTAAACCACCCTTAAACCATAATCCTCAGACCCATAATCCATAAACCTTAAAATAGTAACTCATAAACATTAAACCCTTAACCATATACCGTAAACCCTAAACTATAATGATAATTAATTCAATATTTTAAAATTAATATTATCTCTTTTACAATTATATAAGAAAATATTTAACATATAAATTAAAAAACAATTAGTCATATACCAAAAATCTTTAAAATTATTTTAAATAATAGTATTTTAATTTTTTTCATTTTTTGTGGCGTTTTTTAAAAAATGCCGCTAAAGATCGAGCATTAGCGGCGTTTTTCAAAAAGCGCCGCTAAAGGTGTACTTATAGCGGCGTTTCTTAAAAAGCGTCGCTAATACTTGATCTTTAGCGGCGTTTTTAAAAAGCGCCACTAAAGCCACTAAAATTGCAAAATTCTTTTGCGGCATTTTTCAAAAAACGCCACTAAAGATCAAGCATTATCGTCGTTTTCTAAAAAGCGCCGCTAAAGGTGTACATATAGCGGCGTTTTTAAAAAGCGCCACTAAAGCTACTAAAGGCTCAATACAAAACGACGGCGTTGTGTTAATTTTTTTTGCGGCATTTTTTGAAAAACGCCGCTAAAGATCAAGCATTAGCGGCGTTTTTTAGTAATTGCCGCTAAAGGTCTACATATAGCGGCGTTTTCAAAAAAGCGCCGCTAATACTCGATCTTTAGTGGCATTTTTCATTCAAACGCCGCTAAAAACCTGTTTTGCTGTAGTGTTTGCTAGTGTAATTTAGCGTAGAAAACTCAAATGTTTCTAATTTTATATGCCAGAAAGATCATAAGCTGTTGGTAAATTTTTTTTAACACTTTAGATTAAACTATGCCTCTCAGACTTTGAAAAACTCAGTTTTTTTTCCAGTGGCAGAAATATTATAAGTTATTGGAAAGTTTCTTCTATATAATTTTTATGTGAAAATAATGGTTCTCCTATGCCAAAAAGTTTAATTCTTACTAGCGTTAAATAAAAAATCACAAAAAAAAAAAACTTTCTAGCACCAAATACTGGTAAGAATATTTATAGCTAAATATATATTAATTAGGATTAAACTGATAGAACATATAAATATTGAAGGGAAACTTTAGATATTAGGCCAATAAAAAAAAAGTCACATCAAACTTTTATTATCAACTTAATAGCATGGTGGTTAAAAAAAATTCTAATTTCAAAAACTTTAATGATTAATTAAAATATTTTTTTGAATAGTTGAACGACTAAAATAGAAACACTCTCGTAATTGAATCACTATTCATATAATTTATCTTAAAAATAAACAACCATATCATCTTAATCTAACGATATAGTAACAGCAAAACAGATGGATGATAAAATTGTAGTCCCTAGTATGTTTACCCATATATATATATATATATTATTGACTTGGACTTTTTCATATTATTAAATTGCATAATGTTTTAAAAAGTATAGTTAACAAAGACCATATTAAAAGTCAAGGTCTCCTGACATCTCGAAATAGAAAAAATTAATTCCACTAGCTACCTAGTTGAAAATCAGAATATAATATAATGTTGTCCTTTTTTTCGAGGCATTTCCAATGTTTCTTACGTTTGTTTGGTAAGAAAAAGAGTCAAGACTTTAGTTACAAAGTAATTCTTTCAGAAAAATAATATTGGCCTCGTGGTGCGAGATGGGGATATGTTTGTGATGACGGACGTGCACCACGACTTGAACCACTTTTATGATTCTCCTCTGAGCTACACCTTTTTTTAAAGAAATTTATGATCCACTTCAACCATTTAACATATTGAATTTTATAGAAATATTAAAATAAATATTTTATAGATATTTATAACATTGATTCAAATTTCAATTTTTACCATAAAACATCATTGTAATCACATAATTTATATAATTATATAATTCAAAATATATTTATTTATTTAAGAAAACAAAAGTGAGAGTGCCGAGCAATTAAACCAACTTTATAATGATAACAAGATCAAAGTTGAAACCTTAACGTACAAAAAAGAAAGAAAAAGAAATTGAGAGTAGTTAACGTATTTTCCACTTAAATTTAAATATTTTATTCAAAACTTTATTCTATTCCTAACCTCTTTTTATTTTCTATTATTTTTAATCAAACACGATGAAACATAATAATCTTTCCTCTCCAGTTTTCTTTTTGCTTTCTTCACTTTTCGTACATACAATCCATGCCACACCAAACCCCATTTTTTATTTTTTAAAATTTAAAATATGTTAAAAAAGGGTTTTTTATATTCTTTTATTTTTTTATTTTTTAATTCATGTATTTTAATTTTAAGATATTAATTTATTTTATATTCTATTTTTTATTATAATATCTTATTTTGATTGTATCGCACTATGTATCATTAATAATCGAATAGATTTTCTATCTTTGATTCAAATTAAATTTGAATTGAAGGAATTTTAAATATTTTTAAAATTAAATAGATCCCGCCAACATGATTTCCTATACTCACTTATTTTTTTAGAGTATATTTATGCACTTCCTCATGAGTAATAAATCAATGATTTTTTTAAAAAAATCAGAATTATAGTAATAAATTCAGTTTACTAATTATGAAACGTTTAAATCTTCGAATAAATCAACAAAATCGTTTGATTAGTTCTACTAATGATTCCAACTAAAATCCAATTTTTGAATGCAACAATAATTTATTTTCTCAAATGATAGTTTCAGAACTTACAGTCATTATAAAAATTTCATTTTCCTTACTATTAATATCCTACCCACAAGGGATAGAAATCACAAAACCTCATAATTTACTATCAATTCATTCAATTTTTTTTTTTAAGAGGACAATGATCGCATTTAAATTTATTTACAAATCTTGATGTTTAAGCTAACTGTTGTCCTATTTTATTAATACTTGTTGGCTTGGTAATTATAAAAAAAAAATAGAGTATATAAAATTAAAAACAAAAACATTTTTTTTCATATTTCCAATAAAATCCTAAAATTTTAAAATATATAATTTTTTTTAAAAATTCAAAATTCTTTAAAAAAAATTTTTAAAAAAAAGGAATTTAATCACTAGATTCCTTTCTCCTTTAGTTTATGCTTTTCAGTTTGAAGCACTGAAACCAAACAAAACAAGAACAATTTTACCCCTTTTTTTTGTGTGTGTACTAAGAGTAATTAAAATCCAAATTTTAAAAACATAAAAGAAATTAATACAAAATCAGATGTTTGCATCATCTCATCTACTCAGCTATACAATTATAATTGATTTCTACACTGCCGAATCTAACCATTCTTTCAATTTCATTTAGTAAACAATGAACATTAATTCTTGACTGATTATTATTTGTGTTCTAAGCGGTGGTTTATCCATAAAAACTCAGGGAAAGTATAGGAAGGTGTCACATGGGGGACATGGCCACATGGGTCACCATCTCCTCTATGTTCTACAAATTTAAATATAAAGAAGTCTAGACCTTAAAAGAGAATGCTAAGTCAACCAAAAAGGGGAAAAAGGAGTCTCTTTTTATCTCCCAAGTTCTTTTCTGCTTGTATTTTTTTTTATCTCAACGATTCCCGAATGAGCTAGGAAATAGTTTTTTTTTTATTTTTTATTTTCAAATTTTAGGGATTTTTATTTTTATTTTTTATTTGTTCTTAAAAAACATTTAACTTCTTATATTTTAGGATTTTTATCATGTTTTTATATATTTTTTTTTATAATTTTTATATACTTTTAAAAAAGTTAGATTAAATTGATAAACAAATAAATGTTGAAGATTATTAAAGTTGTGTTTCCATTTCTCTATAATTGCCGCGTTAGAGACTAACAATAAAAATGGACTGAAGTTAGTTGAGGGTCAACATTTTTAAATATATAAAAAATAGTGATTTAATGTCTTGAATTTAATTTTTTTTTTTTAAAAAAACAACAATATGGGACACATTACCTTCAAGTTCACGATCAAACCCCCACTTTTATCTCTCATGTAAAACGAAACAAGAACCAAATGTTTTTCGCCCCATCACTTCATTTAATTTGCTAAACAATCTATTTTTTAGGTTAAAATGGTTTTTTCAAATTCACATTTTCAGTCCAAAAAGAAAAAAAATAAAAATGCAATTTTTGACTCATTTAAATTATAAATACGATTTATATATTCAAATTAAATTTTATATACTATATTAATTATTTGTAAAATATTTAAAATCTATATTTTTCAATTGAATTTTAGTTCGATTGACATTGATATTGTTGCCAGTGTAAGAGGACGTGGGTTCGAGTGCGTTGAAATACATTATCTTCTTATTTAAGGGTTCGGGAGGGATTAGGAATAGTTTTAGACATTGTATAAAAAAGACAGATATGATAAAAACTTATAATGAGATTAATGTTAAAAATAATTATATTTCATATATTATATTTTTAATAATGGGTTGTCATAATTTATTTTTTTCATATTTTTATTATTATCTAAGTTAATTATTTATTAATATAAATATAATAGGCATCGTGGTAATGATAATACAAAAAAAAAATATTTTACATTTAAGTCAATCATTCTATTAACTACGATTAAATTTTTTTAATGTAAAAATCTAAAATTACTCATAATCTCTCATCAACCCTTAAATTTGAGGATAAATGTGTTTCAGTATATTCGAACTCGTATCCTCCTTACATCGATAACAATACTAGTAACAACCAAACTAAGACTCAGTCAACAATTATAACTTATTTTAAAATTTATAAGAGTTATGTTTACATGCATTTAATATCTAGCTTATAACTTTTATATTCAAATTAAATTTTACGGGTGATATATGTTAAGTGCTTACAAAATACTTAAAAGATTGATATTTTTATATATTAATTAACTTTTTTATATATTAATAATATTCAAATTAAATTAAATATTTTAACTTTTCACAATATTTTTATTTTAAAAAATACTAAATACCTCAGATCTTAAATGACATTAATTAAAGCAATTTTTAAAAGTAATTTGTGAGTAGCAACGCTAAAAGTGGATTGCCA
Source organism: Gossypium longicalyx (assembly GCA_025698465.1). NCBI lineage: Eukaryota > Viridiplantae > Streptophyta > Magnoliopsida > Malvales > Malvaceae > Gossypium > Gossypium longicalyx. The sequence goes on along the minus strand of CM047005.1, from coordinate 25,224,105 downwards.
AAGTCTGAGGGCCTTGAAGCAGCACTTAATGCCTCACGGGTCGTCCATGAGTCTGCCTCAACTACTCAATTATTTTTGACATAGATGGATTTGGCAAAATGCTTGCTTCCTCTCAACATGCTTCTCAAGTTTTCTTTCTTCACGTTAAAGCTACTACTACTCTGCCCTGGACTTGCGCTTTTTTTTTTTTTTTTTCATTGCTTTAGCTTTAAGGATTTGTTCGATAGAGTATAAAAAGTCTTAAAAGGATAAAAGTTGAAAAATTAAAATATATATATATATATAGAAAGATGAAAATTTGATAGAAAAAAATAATTTTTTATTTATTATTTGATAGAGTTAAAAAATGAAAAGAGAATCAAACTTTTTTAAAATACATACTTTTACTCTCTCTCTTTTTTCTTCTCTTATTATTTTAATTGGAAAATACTTGTTTTTATGCATTATAATTAAATAAAAGCGTATATCTTGTTTTATTTTCTCATTTTTCTTTCTCACCAACTATTAATTATTAGAATTTTGTCTTCTTCTTTTTTTCATTTTTTCACTCTCTCCTTTCATCTTTTCATGTTATCACTCAACCAAATACATCTATTGAAGGGTTTTACCATATAGGCATGACGAGGCTTTCAGAAGTGCAAGTTTACAACTTTGAAACGGCATCACCTTAAGATCAAGATCAATATTTTTTACGAAACCCAAAATGTTGGCGTTTCTTATTTCCCAAACTTCTCAACATAAAATATAAGGAAAAAGTTTGGTTATTAGTGTAATGCATAAGGAAAAAGTTTATTTAACACATGTTCTAAAATAGTGAGACATAAAATAAAAAAAATAATTAATATAAATTTAAATATATAACTAGAAATATGAGAAAAATTTATTGTATAAAATAAGATCTCTTAGAAATATGCAAAAAGTCTTCCTTCTTTTTTCTACAAACAAGTCATACGAGTGACCAAATCAAAGGCGGATTGTCATCTCCCCTAAAATTTTAGGAAATCTTCATTTCTCCCTTGAAATTTTTGAAAATTCTTATTATACTTTTTTTTTAAAATTTTAATTAAACTATATTACATTTTTTGAAATTTCTCATTAATCTCACAAAAATTTTAATTAGACCCTCAAATTTTTTTAAAAATATTCTCATTAGCTTCCTAAAATTTTTGAAAATTTTACTAGATCTCTAAAACTTAATCTCTGAATATATTATTAGACTAAATATTACCAATCATGAAAATATATGTAAACGTAGCAATAATATATCATTGGTTAAATACTTAATAACTGGTACATAAACTACATATAGAAAGATAATGATCAATCTCTCATTTTCTTTAAAAAGCTTATTTCATGATGCATCATTTATTATAATCATCACACGTGTAACTGGACGTGTTTTATAAACAAAGATGAAAAGATTTGAGCCTTGATTATCAAAACTAAGAATTCGAAGATCTACGAGTACATGATTATGTGATGTGGTAAAACTCTTTTATAGCTAAATACTAATAATATTGTTTAGTTAAAAATAGAAGGAACAATGGAATTAAGCCATCATTTGATGGAACTCATGAAAATCAAGCACCCCATTACCATCGATATCATATACCCGAATCATGGCAACGCATTCATCATATGATTTTGCATCCCCAAGTCGATTCAACATCCTTTGCAGGCCTTTGGGTGTTATGCACCCCGAACCTTTCTCCAATTCAAACATCTCAAACGCTTTCTTCAGATCATCATAATCATCTCCCTCATCATCCTTGCTGGGTTCTCTTTTCATTAGCTTCAAGAAATCCTGATAGTCCAGCATACTATCCCCGTCCGAGTCAAGATCGTTGATCACCCCTTGAGCATCTTCATGTGACATATACTCCCCGATGGACCCAAAATACGCCCTAAGCTCAAGAGCAGAGATTTTGCCATCACCATCCCCGTCGAAATAGCCAAAGACTTGCTTCATCTCGTCTTCTTCAGGCCTTTTGGTTCTCATATTAGGAATTGTGCGAGGAGATATTGGTGTTGATGATGGTCCAGGAGAAGAGCTTAAGGATGTTGATCTAGACTTTGATCCACGACGTTGAAGGCTTAACCTAAGGCTCTTGTTAGAGAACCATTTGGAAGCCTTGGAAACTTTAGCAGTTGCCATAATATATTGACCGTGGAAACCCTAATTTAGGCTCCAAAGTGAAGTTAACAAAGATTCAACAGCTTAAATAAAGAAGAGAAAAGCCATCTAAGTCTTTCTTTTTTAGTTAATGATAGATATGCTTTAGAGAAATTTCAGAGAAGGCTAGAAGATGAAGTATATTGACATAAAGGAAAGTGCATGGCAACTTCCTAGATGACCTAACCTACAATTTATTGACCGTTGCCCAACTCTCTTTAAAATGGTGTGTAGTGCGTTACCTAATTTGTTCGATTAAGATTTCTGTCTACACTTACATCTATACTTCTATCTATATCTATTTATTGATATACACACTAATCAGGCATCACTTTCATTAAAAAAATTACTAAAATAATTGTTTATATTATAAAATAAATTATATTATTACAAGAATAGTAACACAATAAATTTTAAATATTTAATTTTTATACGGTAAACACATATCCTATGTATACCATATATATATATATATATATATATATTTGTTTTCTTTAAAATTAACTCCTTGTAATAATCTATTTCCGCCTATTTAATTAATTTTTATTTAATAAATTGTACCATGAATAAGTAAAAATACATCTGAATATTATATATATTTGCTTATGGAATGAAAGTGAAGTTTAATTTTTTTTTTATATATCTATCTTTTTTTCTTATGATAATCCATAATTCATAATTGCATGTATCTATTGATCACTTTTTATTGCATATTGCTATAGATTTTTTTCAAAAATATATATATTCTTTTCATTTAGAAAGAAAGTAAAAAAGAAGAGAAAATATAATAAAATACTTTTAAAAGAAAATAATTTTTACTTCTAATTAGAAAATAAACAATGTTTTTAGCTTTTGAATTTGGGAAAAATACTTTTAGAGCCATAAATATTGCTAAACAGATAATTATTGCAATCAAAAGTGTTTTTTATCCGAAACTCTAAAGCACTTTTGTTTAACTTTTGAATTTGGAAAAAAAAATACTTTTAGAGAAAAATGATATTTTGACCCTTATTTATAATTTAATATATTTTATGTAATATTTAAATTACATATACAATTATTTTTCATATTCAATTTTATCTTAAACATATAACATTATATATTTAAATTTTTAATGATTATTTTTTAATATTTGAAATATAATTTATATATTCAAATCAAAATTTACAAATAATTAATGTTAATTATCAAAATAAGTTACAATAAATTAATTTTTTATTGTTATTCAAATATAATGAATATAAACATTTTGTAACACCATTTTATATTTCAAAAAAAATATTACACCAGCTCTAAGTAGAAGCAGAATAAAAGGGTGCTTTCGATTAGTTAGTCAAAACTTGGACCCAATTCTGCGGCATTAACACCGTCCCAAAAGATTAACAACGTAGCGGACCACCCACTACAGACAAAATGGGCTTTAAAGATCAACCTTTCACATTTGCTGTTGTGTTTTTGCATTAAATTAGATAATCCCTACGGCTTTTTATTTGGTTAAATATATCATAAATTTATATATATATTCTTTACCGTAGAATTTTAATTTTTGGAATTTATTTTTTTATTTTTTAGATTTCAAAATTCAATTTTAATTGTTAACACTATTAAATTTAAGTTTGTTAGGATAGTTACCACCATCGGTCCAAAACCAATTTGTCGGCCCAAACCGACAAGGTCGCAGACTGAGCTCACATGATGGGATTGCAAACTGAACACGCAAGCAAAGTTCGCTCGTCAAGCCTACTCCTTTGCGTAGCTATACGTGCATGAGAATGTGTAACACATGTTAAATCTAGAGTAGGATACATGTCTATATCCATGGAGCCTACTTAGTATATCATCTCAATGAACAGTACCCATATCATATAAATAGACAAACATCACTAGGAAAATAAGACAGAGAAAAAAATACCTCAACAATTGGTGCGGTAAGTGTGGAGAATTTTTGATCTTCAAAACTTCAGTTTGCTGAAAATCGAAATGGCTCATCTCAATGAGAATTTTCCCATCAATTTTTTTGCAGGAAAACTTCAAGTCTCTAGTACCAGTAATCAATCTAGTGAAATGAACTTATTTTCTAGTTGGTTTGCTGACCAACCAGAAAATTTAGGTAATTCGGCTCATGTAGGAGCCTCAAATTCTTTAGACCTGAACGTCCCCTCTGGTCAAGTATTGCCATTTCCCTCTGACTAGGAGGCATCCCTATAACAATTTGTTGCTCTATAGGAGTAGTTGAGGTTGGTGAAGGAGAAAATGGCTCTACAAAATGCTAAATTTAAGCAGCAACAAACATTCTAGTAAGAGTTGTTGAGGTAAAATGAAGAATTAAGAAAGAAGGTACAATTTGACAATTCTGATCTCCATGGTAATAGTGACATGCGTGAAGGTGGTTCTAGGATGCATGCAAAATTGTGGCAGAATGAGATGGATGCCTTACTTAGGGATGTTCGGGCTTTGCATCTCGAATGCCCAGGATACGGATTGGCTATTTTGTTTCAACTATCTGCTAGCTCTTAAAATTGCCACTATGAGCCTACCAGCTGACTTTAAGGTCCCTAAGATGTTTGAAGAGAGAAGGGACCTTAGAGCGTATATCATTGTAATGCCCTGAATAATTTAAGTCTGTTTTTGTGAAATTTGATAAAATGAGTATCTGCTTTAGTGGTTAAGTGTTCTGGGTGTGTGTATGAGGTCTTGGATTCAAGTCTCACATTTGGAAAATTTTGGTTATTTTTTATCCTAACCTTATCCTTGGTGGGTTGCGTTATATTTTATCTTTAGTAAACTCATACCTGAATGAGTCTACTAGTTCGAGTGATAAGGAGTTAGCTAGCTGGAGGTCTTGTGTTAAATTCCTTGTGAGAGCATGGATGATATTTTTGTTTCGGTGATGAGATAGAGGTTGGGTGGAAGTGAAATTTTGAAGGAGTTGAAAGCTAGTAGGATTTAGTGGGAGGTTAGGATAGATATTATTTTTTTTTTTTAAAGTTCGGTTCTCTCTCTCTTTCAAATTTTTTACGTTCATTTTGCTTTCCTCCATTTTTCCCTTCTTTTGTCATTTTTTTTTCAATCTATACCCTCTTTTTGCTCATAATGTGTAATTCAAAATTTCGATGTTTCATGTGGTCAGGTAAGTGAGAGGTTTTCACTTCTAGATTGGTTCCGTTTTAGTAAGCTATTGGGTTCTTTTTTTTGCTTGTATTCTTAGTGTGGGTTGTAAGGGAAAGTAATTCTCTGTAAACGTTTATTATAGGAAAAGGTGGTGAGACGGTGGTTTCGCTCAATCGGGCTAATCTATGTGCGTGATCAGGTTTGATAGCCATAAGTGTATGCGTGTTGCTCGGTTTTGTATTGATGATTTTGTAAATAGATTGCTAAAAATGGTGTTTGGTATACTATTTTTAGGTTTGAGAGGTCTTGGGATTGCTTTTGCATCAAAATTGAACTAGGTGTGTTTTCCAAACATGAAAAATTTAGTTTCGATGAAAGCCGAAAATGGGGTTTATTGATGCCACACAAGCGTGCAGCTGGCCGTATGGTTGGTCGTGTGTAAGAGACGGTCGTATGATTGACGAAGATGTGGCCGTGAACAAGAGACGACTGTGTGATGCTATGAGTGTGGCCATGTGGGCCACACGGGCTAGGCCAATTTGGGCGTGTAGACCCACACAGGCATGCCACACAGGCGTGTGGGTTTTGGGCCAAGCCGTGTGGGCCACACAAGCAAGGCCAATTTGGGCGTGTGAGCCTATACGAGCATGTGGGCCTATAATTCTGAAATTTTCCCTAAGGTCACACGGCTCGTTTCGATCTACTGTGGGCCTACTGTAGGGTCGGTAAGGGCTAACCAAACCCTAAATCATGTAATCTAGTATTTTGATAATCTGTTCTGAGTAGGATACTGATATATATGTCTGACTGTTCTGTTTGAGTATATATGTTATCTGTATACGAGCATGTTAAGCATGATACTTATGTATCTATGATTGGGGTGGGAATTGGATATCTAGAGGAAGTGATATGTATGGTGACTTTTCGCCTATATTCTGGCAGCTTGACTGCGTATTATCTGTCATATGTCGCATTGAAACTATATGGTGTGTAGGGATGTATGGGTGTTTTTAACTCCACATGATGTGATGGGATGGTCGGAGATGATGTGTAGAGGATGGGGGTAGGACTCTGGATATTTGTTCTGCTTATCTGATTATGCTATCTATATCTGCCATAGACTTAGGTCTGAATCTGTATCTGACCGTATATGAGATTTCTATGTATATTGCACGTCTACTTTTTTTGGGTTACACATTGAGTTATGAATACTCACATTTATTTGTCTGTTCTGTTCAGGTAATCCACAGACTTAGGTGGTTCGGTGTGCCGGAGGCTCAGCGGTGTTCATTCTATCGAGATATGTTTTTATTTAATAATAATCATTAAATTTTAAAATCGGGTTCTTCATGAGAGTTTGTAATTTTGGGGACTCTTTGGTTGGTTTTAACTTTTGGATTTGGATTTTGATTTGCTACTTTTTCGTAACGTAAAAAAAACACTTTACGCAAATAAACGGGTTTTTGAAAACACGAGCTTGGTTTTATTTTAAATGATTTGCAAACCTTCGCTGCAAAATAAACGATTAACTTTAAAGAACTTCATATCATAGTTTCAGGAACGACTATGTTTATAATACTTGGATGTTTTATAAAATAACTAAACATGGTTTTATCGAAATATTGTCGATTTCAAATCCCTTCTTCGTAACACTTCCAGATTCGATCGTAAAGTCTAGACTGGGTAAGGGGTGTTACATTTAATTGTATTAGAGCCATATTACAAAACTCTAGCTATGAATTTTGGGTTCCAAAATTGTGTTTTAAAAAAGAACTGGTTTTCAAATAATTTGGATCATTTGAGCGAGTATGTGGTAGACCGAGTCTCCGGCACCCTATAAGTATCTCTGAATTTAGAAAACACTATAGTTAGTACTTTCTAAAACTACACTAAGCTAAGTTAGAAACTGAAACTTCTAAAATACTTTTGAACTTCTGATAAATTAAGCATAAAATATCTGTTAATAGCACTGGAACTAATGCATAAAAGTTTATAATGTAGATAAATTTAAAATTACGATGAGTGCTCATGGTATTCATAGGCGCTGCAGGCGCCGTAAGGGGGCTCGAGCTGAGTTTTCCTTTCTAGACAGTATACCAAATTTAGATACAATTGAGATATCGGCTTCACCTGCTATTGAGACTGGGTCTCAAAGCCACTCGACTAGGGATGATGCACTATCTCAAGCCATGTTAAGAGTGTTGGAAAGAGTTGCTGGACCCCATTTTGGATCTGGGGGCCGTAGGTTAGTAACTGAACGACTCTGGTCCAATGGAGTTGAGTTGTTTAGGAGTGTCATTGGAGTCGCCCCTATTGTGGCCGAGTACTGGTTGGAGGCCACTAAGAGAATTATGAATGACATTGACTGCACTCTTGATCAAAAATTAAAGGGTGCAGTCTTTTTGCTTTGTGATGAGGCATATTAGTGGTGGTTGTCAGTTGAGGAGGGTACTCAACCGGATCGTCTGAACTGGGACTACTTTAAGACTGCCTTCTAAGAAAAGTACGTGGGTGCGAGTTATGTGGATGCTGTAGTCATGAGTTCATGAATCTCACACAAGGTGATAAGTCTGTGACCGAGTATGAGGCCGAGTTTTTGAGATTAAGCTGCTACGTTCGAAGCATGGTGGCATCTGAGTATGAGAAATGTATCTATTTTGAGGACGATTTGAGAGATAGTTTGAGGGTTCTGATTACTCCGTAGAGGAAGCGTGAGTTTGTTGTTCTGGTGGAGAAGGTAAAAATCACTAAAAAGGTTAAGCGCGTGGAGCACCAGAATAGAGATCGTGAGAGAGGAAAGAATAAGAGGGATTCAAAACCTTCTAGTTCTATTTAGAGGCTTAAGAACCGAGCCAAGCTTGATGGGCCTATTAGAGTGGGAGTTCATGTTGCTCCTACTAGGATTCAGCCTTGTGTTGACTGTGGTAGGTACCATCCGGGCAAGTGTTGCAGGAGATTAGAGGCTTGCCTGAGGTGTGGGTCTTTGGAGCACCGGATTAGAGAGTGTCAACATTATGCAGATTAGATACAAGCTACGGAATTAAGTTCTGTTAGCCTCAGAAGGCAATATAGCAACCACCTAAGGGCCATAGACCTACTAGGGGTGGTAATGGCTTAGGCTAAGGGTAGATAACATCGGGTAGAGGTGCTAATCAAACTAAGGTGAGACAGCCTGCATTGGTTTATGTTGCTCAATGCTGAGAGGATAGAAATACTCCTAATGTGATCACGAGTACATTTTTAACTTTTGATGCTCCGTATACTGCTTTGATAGACATAGGTTCTACACATTCCTGTGTAGCTAGTACCGTTTTCGAGAACTTGAGGATTGCAGTTGAGTGTACAGCTGGTGAGATTACTGTACTGAGTCCATTGAGACAATCTGCCCGGGTTAGTCGATTATATAGGAATGTTCTGTTAGAAGTGAAAGGGGTTGTGTTTTTGATAATTTTGATGGAGCTACCATTTGGGGAGTTCAATTTAATTCTAGGTATGGTTGAGCACTGAGTTAGCTTGGATTGCATGATTAAGAGGGTTATTCTGAGGACTGAGGATGAAAAGAAGGTGATTGTGATTGGCGAGTATCAAAATTACTTGTCTAATGTAATCTTCGCTTCAATGGCTGAGAAATTGGTTCGAAATGGGTGTGAGGCGTATTTGGCTTACGTTAGTGTTTCAATTTTTGGGGACTTTTCTGTTGGGGATATTAAAATAGTCAGGGAATTTTCAGATATTTTTCCTGAGGAATTATTGGGTTTACCTCTAAATCGAGAAGTTGAATTCGACATTGAGCTTCTATTGGGTACAGCTCCGGTGCCATCGATCCTTACAGTATGACACTGAAAGAGCTTACGGAGCTTAAGGTTCAGTTTCATGAGCTTCTAGATTGTGGTTTCATCCATTCGAGTGTGTCTCTGAGGGGGGCATTGGTTCTATTTGTAAAGAAAAAGGATGGTACTATGAGGATGTGCATCGACTACTAGTAGTTGAATAAACTGACTGTGAATAATAAGTACCTATTTACGAGGATCGATGACCTATTTGATCAGTTTCGAATGGCTTCAACGTTCTCAAAAATAGATCTCCAATCTGGGTATCATTAGCTTAGAGTTAAGGAAGCTGATATTCATAAGACGACATTTAGAACTCGTTATGGGCACTATGAGTTCCTAGTTATGCCTTTTGGTCTCACGAATACTCGGCTGCATTCATGGATCTGATGAATTGAGTTTTTCAGCCGTATTTGGATCAGTTTATCGTGGTATTCATCGATGATATTCTGGTTTACTCTAAGACTGAATATGAGCATGATTAGTATATTAGAGTAGTGCTTCACATACTCTGAGAGAAACAGCTCTACACTAAGTTAAGCAAGTGTAAGTTTTGGTTGCCTAAGGTAACTTTTCTAGGGAATGTGGTTTCTGCGAAGAGGATCCGAGTTAATCTTAGAAAGATTGAAGCTGTGCTTGATTGGAAGCAACCTAAGAATGTATCTAAGATCAGCAGTTTTTTGAGTCTTGCGGGTTATTATCAGCGTTTTATTGAGGGGTTCTCTCTAATTGCAGCTCATTTGACTAAGCTTCTGTGTAAGGGTGTTCCTTTCGTCTAGATTGATGCACAACAATCGAGCTTCGTTAAGCTCAAATCTGTTCTGACTCATGCTCTTGTTCTGATAAAGCTTGAATCTGGTAAGGAGTTTGTAGTGTATAGTGATGCGTCAGACGTCGGTTTGGGATGTGTACTGATGCAAAATGGTAAGGTTGTGGCTTATGCGTCCCATCAACTTAAGTTATATGAAGGGAATTATCTAACGCATGTTCTCGAGTTAGCTGTTGTGGTATTTGCGTTAAAGATCTAGAGACACTATTTGTATGGTGAAAGGTGTATTATCTACACTGATCATAAGAGCCTCAAGTACCTCCCTACTCAAAAGGAGTTGAATATTAGACAACGTCAATGGATAGAGCTACTCAAAGATTATGACTACACGATAGAGTATCATCCTGGTATGGCTAATGTAGTGGTCAATGCTCTCATTCGTAGAGTGATAACTGATTTGAGAGTGATATTCGCTTGTCTCAGTTTGTTTGATGATTGGGATTTGTTAGCCGAGTTACAAGTTAAGCCGACTTGGATTGGGCAGATTCAAAAAAAGCAGTTAGAGGATGAGTCTTTAGATTTGCAGTTTCGTTAGGTTGAGAATGATAGTACTTTTGATTTTAGACTGAATAAGGATGGGGTTCTGTGTTTTAGGGGACGAGTTTGTGTATCGAATGATTTTAATTTGAGGCAGTCGATTTTGAAGGAGGTGCATAGTAGCCCTTATGCTATGCATCTCGATGGTAATAAGATGTATCACGATCTCCGTAAACTGTACTAGTGGCCAGGATTGAAACAAGAGGTAACAGATTTTGTTGCTCGTTGTCTGACGTGCCAACAAGTTAAGGCTAAGCACTAGTTGCCTTTGGGTTTGCTACAGACTGTTAAGATTACCTTATGAAAATGAAAGCGAATGATGATGGAATTGGTTAGTGGGTTGCCCTTGACACCCACTAAAAAGGATTCTATTTGGGTTATCGTGGATCAATTGACTAAATCCACCGATTTCATTCCGGTTCAGACGAATTATTTATTGTAGAAGTTAGCGAAACTCTACATCTCCGAGATTAAAAGACTGGATATGGTTTCAGTTTTGATAATCTCTTATATGGATCCTCGCTTCACCTCTCAGTTCTAGAAGAAACTGCATGAGACTCTGGGTTCGAGATTGGATTTCAGTACTACGTTCTACCCTCAGACTGATGGTCAGCCTGAGAGAGTGATTCAGATACTGGAGGATATGCTTTCGAGTTGTGTGTTTGATTTTCGAGGTAGTTGAGAGGATTTTTTATTGTTAGTTGAGTTTGCCAACAATAATAATTTCCAGTCTAACATTCAGATGGCATCTTATTAGACTTTGTATGGTCATAAGTGTCGTACTATACTATGTTGGACTGAGTTGGGTGAGCGACGAATTTTGGGTTCAAAGTTGGTTTTCGAGACTGAAGATAAGGTTAGACTAATTCGGGATCATCTGCAGGTGGATTCTGATAAACAAAAGTCTTATGCAGATCTGAAATAAGGGATATCGAGTACGCTGTGGGTGATTTCGTATTTCTTAAGGTATCTCCGAGGAAGAAAGTTCTGAGGTTCGGCCGTAAGGGCAAGTTTTGCTTTAGGTTCGTTGGGCCATATCAGATTCTAAAGCGTATAGGGCTGATCACTTATCAGTTAGAGCTACCACTAGATTTAGACTACATCTATGATGTGTTTCACGTCTCGATGTTAAGGTGGTACCAGTCTGATCCATTTCACATTATCTCTATTGAGGAGATCAATGTTAGACCTAACTTGACTTTTGAGAAGGAGCCGGTTCAAATTTTGGATCGAGATATTAATGTTCTAAGGAGGAAGTTCATACCATTGGTTAAGGTTCTATGACGAAATCATGGCACTAAGGAAGCCACGTGGGAACCTGAAGACTCGATACGTCAACAGTATCCTCATCTGTTCGGATCAGGTAAATTTCGAGGCTGAAATTTCTTTTAGGGGGTAGAGTTGTAACGTCATGAATAATTTAAGTCTATTTTTGTAAAATCTGACAAAATGAGTATTTGCTTTAGTGGTTAAGTGTTCTGGATGTGTGTATGAGGCATTGGGTTCAAGTATCACATTTGAAAAATTTTGGTTATTTTTTATCCTAGCTTTATCCTTGGTGGGTTGGGTTATACTTTATCTTTAGTAAACTCAAATTAGAATGAGCCTGCTGGTTCGAGTGGTAAGGAGTTAGCTTGCTAGAAGTCCTGTGTTTGATTCCCTGTGAGAGCGTGAATGATATTTTTGTTTCGATGTTGAGATAGAGGTTGGGTGGAAGTGAAATTTTGAAGGAGTTGAGAGTTAGTGGGTTAGTGGGATTTAGTGGAAGTTTAGAATATATATTATTTGATTAATTTTATTTTTTCAAAATTTCGATTCTCTCTCTTCCAAATTTCTAACATTCATTTTGCTTTCCTCCACTTTTCCCTTCTTCTGTCTTTTTCCTTTTCAATTTGCACCCTCTTTTTGTTTATCGTGTGCAATTCGAGATTTTAGTGTTTCATGTGGTTAGATAAGTGAGAGGTTTTCACTTGTAGATTGCTTCCGTTTTAGTAAGCTATTGGGTTTTCCTTTTCATTTTTTTAGTGTGGGTTGTAAGAGAAAGTAGTTCTTTGTAAACGTTTTGTATAGAAAAAAGCGATAAGACGGTCGTTTCGCTTAATCAGGCTAATTTGTGCGCATGATTGGTTTGATAGAGGTAAGTGTATGCGCGTTGCTTGATTTTGCATTGATGATTTTGTAATTAGATTGCTAAAAACGGTGTTTGGTATACTATTTTTAAGTTTGAGAGGTCTTGAGATTACTTTCAAATCAAAATCGAACCAGGTGCGTACTCCTAACTTGAAAAATTAAGTTTCAGCGAAAGTTGAAAATAGGGTCTATCGATGCCACACAATCGTGCGGTCGACCGTGTGACTGATGAATGTGTGGCTGTGCGCAAGACATGACTGTGTGATGGTGTGAGTATGGCTGTGCAGGCCATACGAGTTAGGCCAATTTGGGCGTGTGGGTTTTGATCTGGGCCGTGTGAGCCACAAGAGTAAGGCCAATTTAGACATGTAGGCCCACAAGGGCATGTAGGTCCATAATTCTTAAATTTTCCTTAAGGTTGCACTGGTCGTTTCGATCGACTGTTGGCCTACTGTAGGGTCAGTAAAGGCTAACTAAACCCTAAATCATGTTATCTGGTATTTTGATAGTTTGCTTTGAGGAGGACACTAATATGTATGTTTGACTGTTCTGTTTAAGTATGTATGTTATTTGTATATGAGCTTGTTAAGCATGATATTTTTGTATCTATGATTGGACTGGGAATTGGATATCTGGAGGAAGTGATCTGTATGGCGACTTTTCGCCTATATTATGGTAGCTTGACTGCATATTATCTGTCATGTGTCACATTGAAACTATATGGTGCGTAGGGATGGGTGAGTGTTTTTAACCCCACATGGTGTGATGGGATAATCGGAGATGATGTGTAGAGGATAGGGGTAAGACTCTGGATATCTGTTTTGCTTATTTGATTATGCTATTTAAATCTGTTATGGACTTAAGTCCGAATTTGTATTTGACTGTACATGAGACTTCTGTGTATATTGCATGTCTACTTTTGTTGCGTTACACATTAAGTTACGAAAACTCATATTTGTTTGTCTGTTCTGTTCAGGTAATCTATAGACTTAGGCGGTTCAGTGCAGCGAAGGCTCAGCGGTGTCCATTTGATCGAGATATGTTTTTATTTAATAATAATGATTAAATTTTAAAATTGGGTTCTTTATGAGAGTTTTTAATTTTTGGGACTCTCTAGTCTGGTTAGTTTTACCTTTTGGATTTAGATTTAGATTTGCTACTTTTTCGCAACGTCAACAAAAACACTTTATGCAAACAAACGGGTTTTTGAAAACACGAGATTTTTGTTTTAATTTGCAAATTTTCGCTGCGAAATAAACGATTAACTTTAAAGAACTTCATATCACGGTTTCAGTAACGAATATGTTTTTATAATACTTGGACGTTTAATCAAATAACTAAACATGGTTTTATCGAAATATCGTCGATTTCAAATCCCTTCTTTGTAACACTTCCGAATTTAGTCATAACGTCTAGACCGAGTTAGGGGTGTTACAATCATGCAGTATAATGATTATATGAATGTGTTAGGAGCTTCTGATGCTGCGAAGTGTAAAGCCTTCTTAACAACCCTTAAGGGTAGTGCAAAGGACTGGTATTTATCCCTTTCTACAAGGTTCCGTTCAAAGTTTCTCGAAACTAGGCTAGATATTTTTGAGGAGATTTCAAGCGCATAGGACGGTAATGAGTACTTCTATGGGTTTGATGTCTATCAAACAAAGAGAATGAGAGAGCTTGTAAGATTATATTAAATGCTTTCGTGCAGTGACATTAAACACGAATAATCTAGAAGAGCAAAGGGCCATTGATGCTTTCATTATGGGAGTTTTAAATGAACATGTCCAATATTCATCACTAACAACATACCACAAAGTTTAGCAAATCTATATGAGAGAGCTCGCAAGTTCGCTAAGGCAGAAGAGATCAAAAGAGTAGTACGTGGTACATTTCAAAGAGATGATAAACATTCGAGGAACTGAGAGGGAGTTCGTGCTAGTTAAGGGTCCTTTTCTCAGAATCTGCGAGTATAAGGTAGGGGATAACAGAAGACACCGTAGTAAAATGAGTTATCCCGAACGTTCCAAAGATCCCAAACTGAGCATGCAAGAAAGTACCCTCTTTATGGTAAATTTGAGACATATACTCATTTGAATGCTACATGTGTATATTCTTAGTTAGGTAAAAAGTCTAGGCATCTTGCCAACCCCTTTACCTATAAGGCATAATATGATCAGATCAAACTCGAGGGATAGATGTGCCTTTTGGGCATAAGACTGAAGATTGTTCTTCCTTAAAGAACGCTAAGAAGAAGTAGTTAAGAATGGTGAGCTGAAGGATTTTGTTGCTCAGTGTATTGATCAGACAAGGCAGAGTTCAAAGACTGAGGCTAAAGGTAAACAAAAGGTGAGAGGAACTATTAATGTGATAATTGAGACAGATAAAGATTGGGAAACTTCCAATACGAAGAGAAAGGCTCATCTTAGAAGTGTTATGTTTGTTAGTTCGCCAAAGAGATTTTGTTAGCAAGAAAAATGGAAGGTTGACTTTAGCAATGAGGATGAATAGTTAATTTGTGACGAAGAGGGGAATGATCCAATGGTTGTGTCGGAAGCTATTTAGGTTTTGAAGTAAAAAGAGTATTGGTAGATAGTGGCAATGCAGTTGAAGTGTTAACATAGGAGGCTTATAAAAAAATGGGGTTGAAGGAATAGGCATTGAAAAAGGTAAGCCCACTGTATGACTTTGCGAACCACCCTATTGAGGTAAAGGGTTGTATCACTTTACCTATTACCTTGGGGGATAGTGAGCATACCACAACGGAGTATGTTCAGTTCTTTATGGTTGACCACCCTATGGCGTACAACGTTATTTTCAGATGTCCCATAATGAGAATGGCTAAGATGATGATAACAACTTCCTACATGAAAATTATGTTTCCTACAAGAACAGGGGTAGGGTTCATCAGTCTGATCAGTGAACACCCAGGCAAAGCCACATGTTATCAGTGAAGCACAATACCATGATTTTTAAGGTTTTGTTAACCCTTTTTAAAAAAAATTTCTCCACAAGCTTAAACAGTTCAAGTACCCAAGGGTAAAAGCATAATTAATCACAAATAATTGTATCTTCTCTTACATGTGGCGAACCTTGTGATGTTCGATAAAGCATAAAACGTGTTCAGTAAGTTTTATTTATCTCAACCAGAGTCACTTTATGACTCTCTTTTTTAACCAAATAGGGGACAAATTGTTAGGATAGTTACCACCATCGATCCAAAACCCATTTGGATTTGGGTCAGCATTAGCCCAAACCCATAAGGTTGTAGACTGAGCTCGCATGATGGGATCGCAAATTGAGCTCACAAGCAAAGCTTGCTCGTCGAACCTACTCCCCTGCGAAGTTATATGTGTATAAGAATATGTAACACGTGTTAAATCTAAAGTAGGGTATGTGTCTGTATGCATGGAGCCTACTTAGCGTGTCATCTCAATGAAGAGTACCCATATCATATAAATAGACAAACATCACCAGGAAAAAAAGACATAGAGAAAAATACCTCAACAAAGTTCATTACAACATTATTTTTCTTAGTTACATGTCTATCAAGTGAGTTTTTTTTTTTCAAAATGTCTCATTAAAAAATTTGTAAAATGTAAAGAGACCAATGGCAGATTTCAACTTTTTTTTCAAGTGAGATTATGAAACCATCCGTTTTAATGAAAACAAATTATGTATTCTTGATTAATAGTTAAAAATAATAAATTAATGCATAGTAATTTTTTGTGGAGTTAAAAAAAAATCAAGTAATCTTCATTAAATAATAAATAAAAACATAATTAATATCAGTGTAAAAAAGTGTATTTAAGCAAATTCAAATGTGTTTTTATGAGGATAAAAACAATTAGGAAGGCAAGAAACCTTGGTGGTCAACATTAATTACTAAAGAGTACTTGACAATTCTTTTCACATTGGGGTCTTATTTTTTTTCAGATTAGGCCCTAAATTTACAATTATTTTCACACTAGGACTTGAACTTTTTTGGTCAAAGTCAAACCCTGAATTTAACAAATGTTTTCATATTAGAACTTAAACTTTTTTTATCTCTCAATGTGGGAACAATTATTAAATATAGAGTCTAACTTGGACCAAATCAATTCAGACCAATATAAAAGATTTATCAAATTTAAATCCTAATATAAAAATAATTATCAAATACAAACACCAAATAGAGATTTAACGCATTACCAATTCATCGGGAAAAACTTAATCGTTTGATACTTTCGAAGTTGAGTAATAAGAAAAACGAGCCTACTACACGTGGCATAATTCAAAGAGCTCTTGGGCCCTGGAGAGAGGTTAATAAAATAGAAGCTTCAGCTCAGGCCAAGCCCAAGTTTGTTTAATTATGCACGAGCCCAGGTATAATTGGTAATGTTGCTTGGGAAAGGGGATGCAACTCTGAATATTTCAAATAACATAATAAAAAATTTAGCACTCAATATTTAATTTTTTTAATTTGAATTATTTTATTTTAAGTTAAATTTATTCATTAATCTTTTAAAAAATAATTAAAATTTTTTAAAATAAAAATACTAATAAAAACATTAATAATTTTACATTGTTTATGTGTAACTCACCTGAAAGTCCACATGTACTTCATGTTGACTTGATATTATTTATTTTACATGTGATGTCAACTAACAATTTAAAGATTATAAAAATATTTAAAAATTTATTCAAAATTATAAAAAGTTAATGAAAATTCAAAAAAAAAAATTATTTAGTACACTATCAGTCAAGTTTTTAAACTCTATAAATAAGGCCAAGAGTTGACAAGTATCCTATAAGGGTATAATTTAATATTAAAAAATAAATATTAAAAAAAGACATGTCAATTTTTTAAGGCTATTTGTAGAATAAAAAAAGTATACTGTCAGTGCACTATATAATCAGCTAGAAAAAATAGCATGAAGTATACATGGATTGTCATGCGGGTTGCCATATTTTAAAGTTTAATGTTTTAGTCCGTATTTCGTTTAAAAAAAAACAAGTCAACTCGTTTTGAAATGGTGATAGCTAAATTGGACTCATTTTAAAATATTGAGAGCTAAGTTTAACTAAAAAATAATAAATTTTTTGAATTATCTTATCATAAGTTCTTATTATATATACTCTTTTTAATACAATACCAATAACTAACAATAACTCCTCCTCAACCCATAAATATGAGGATAATACGCTACAACGCACTCAAACTCGCGTTTTTCTGTATTGGTAATAATATGCATGTCAATTGAACTAAAATTCAATTAAGAACTAAAAAAGTAATTAAATTGAAAAAAGATATAAATATTTAAGATTAAATTATAGTTTTTTTTAGCTAAAAAGAAAATCTGTACGAGTTAAATAATTAAATAATAATTCTCAACTGTGCCATCTTAAACTCATGGTTAAACGTGATTTAACAGCGATTGCATATACAAATTAATTAATATTTCATTTATTCAACATTTTTCATCACGTTGGTTAAAAAAGTTTTGTTGATATTTTATGCATTTAAAAAAGTTTTGTTGATATATTAGTTAATATTTCGTTTATTCAACATTTTTCATTCAGTTTATTGCACGAGAAGGTAATAAAGCAGTACATGCAATGACGGCTGAGGGTTTGCCAGCTGAGGTAGATTTGTTGTGGGTTGAAGATGCGCCTTCGGAAGCTATAGAAGTGGTCGATTCTGATCGATAGTTCAATCGACCACATAATTATTTTTTCTGTAATAACGATTACGTTGAGAAATTCTGAAATTTGGCTAGGTGTCTCAACTAGCTTCTTTATCTAGGCGATTCATTGTCGGAATTTGGAGGTTTTTACAGTTTATTGATGGAATTCTTTGACACGAGAAAAGCCTGAAATTTGTTGGATGGAGAAGATGATGATTTTTTGGTTCCTTTTCTTTCTGTTTTGTTACCTTTTTTTGTTTATTTTAAGTTTATGTTGGGACTAATTTGAGACTTCTCCGAATATATTTTTCAGGCCTAAATAATAAACGGACTAATATTAAAAAATAAAAATAAAAAAGTAGCGCCTGTACTAAAACGAGACATGGTAATGGCTTTTACTCATTGGTTATATATTGTGGCAAACGAGAAAATCAAGTAAAACATTTTGAAGATGGGCATGGTACTAAGAATCCATCCACATTGATGCTAATTATAATGCCTTGTAACCTGTAAGGTTAGGTCAAAACTCAAATCCCTATATTTTGTAGTTGTTTGGAAGATCAAAGTCTCAAACAAAGTGTACTAAACTATGAGTCGGGAGTTTGTATGATGTTTTTCCATATACGGCGTGGTTGGTCAAAGATTTAGCCTCATTTCCATTATCTGGTTTACATTCTGAAATTTTGGCAATCCAATAGGACAGCAACTCTTCCGTTTATTAACATTTTTTTTGACCAAACCATATTATTACCCTTCAATGTCAAATTTTGTATCCATATATTTTAGTTACTGCCTTTTTCTATACCGACAGTCCATGTGATTAATGTCAAATCGATAAATAAATGACGATTATAAACATACATATGGCGGGGACCCATAAATTTTGTTCACAAATTATCCTAATTTACGGCCTGGGAATATGCGAAAAACCTCAACTCCCATCAACTATGCTAATATTTCTAATAATATTGACATTTTTCTTATGGATTTATACATCATATTTATATCAATTAAGATATTCTTTAATTCCATAAATTCTTCTAATTCTTTTCAGAATGTGAGATGTAAAATTTTCGAGTGGAGTAATACCTTCTATTAAGGATTTAAGACTCAATTCACCTCAATAAAATTGAAGTTGTTTAAGTATTTGAAAGTAGGTTCAATAAAATAACTTTTAAAAGTAAGCTGAGTCAGAAAAATTTAGAAAATGAAAATAAATTTAAATTGATATTTTTAGACAATTTATAGAGTACAAAATTAAAAAAAAAAACCTATAGTTATTTTAACCAACCAAATTTTAATTTTTATTTCATTTATAATTAATTAAATATTTTATGATGTAAAAATAAATATTTCATATTTGGAATAGTAAAAATAACTTAAAAATTATATATAAAGATATTTTCAAACAAATATCATACTTTACTTACTTCAAACATAATTTTTTTAGAAATATTTATGAAAAAGGTTTTGTAATTTTATCGAATAACTTCCAAAGGTTATATAAAATAAAGTTTATTTTGTTAAAATAAGTTCAAAAACCCAAAATTCGAAATTAGTATGAAAAAATTAAAACTTAACTCAAACCAAATTATGATACTTAAATTGTTTTTTTAAAAGAAATTGATTAAATTGAACTCACTCGTAATTGAATATGGAACTTGAAAATTCACTATTTTAATTGTAAATGTCGATTAACTGAAAACCGACTAATAAAAATCAGTTTGATTTATTCAAAATTTTTCATGGATTGGTTCAATTCCAACTTTAAGAAATGATTTTTAATGATTTTGAATGAAGTCACTCTTAACTACCGGTTAAACAAAAAAGGTGATAACATATGCCCCATTAGTTATATTTAAAATTTTATAAAATAAATAAATGAAAACATCATTATTTTCGTGAACTTTTTTCTTCCCACTAATAATATACCTGATAATAATTATAATATAAATAATTAAATTGTCAAAATTTTAAACATAAATATAATATATTTATTTTTTATAAGGAAAGAATAATTATATAATTTGGAAGAAGTAATATGATCTAAAGACTTATAACAATACAAACAATTTATCACTCCACCGAATTATCATTTTTTAAATTTATTTAATATTAATGTTTGTTGATTTAACTTTAGTTCAGTTGATACTGTTATAGTTATCTAGATCCAATTAAATTTATCGATCAAATCAGTTAAATTGAAAATTGGTTGAAGTATTGATTTGAAGAAAGGTTTTAGATAAATTGAACGACAAACTAATATAGATTGGTTGAATTAGGCTAAAAACTTAATTGAATTGATAGATATTAGTCTAGTGAATTTTAAATAATTTATTTAATTGAATTATTCAGACCAACAAATCCACCAAGATATTGGTCCAAAGAAAGATTTTAAATCAATTGAACCGCGATTGATTAAACTATGCTAAAAATCTAATTGAATCGATAGATATGATTCTGAAAACCTTAAGCAATTTTACCATTGGAATAGCTAGATTTAATTTTTTTATATATTATAAATAGAAATAGAGATTATTTAAAAAAAATAAAGAAAATGTAATTAAATGGGAAAAGTAAAGCTAGCTGGTCCATCAAATATCAATCTCAAGAATTTAGTCAAAGTATGAAAGGTACATGTCCAGCTTTGGCAGGACAGTAACAACCCCCAAAAGTAAAGGAGAGAAATTAGAAAATAAAGAACCATAAATAATAAAAAGTTAGAATAGTAAATTATTTGTACCCATTACTATGTATCCCATGATAAAGCTTCCTCTTCAAATTTAGAAACTGCAAGAATTATTTAGGTAGTAAACAAACTGGGCACTGTTAGAAAATGGAAACCAATTACTGAACATTTATATTGTCTTCAACAACCTCATGATTTTAACAATCAAGCAGCAATTGAAATTAAAAAGAGAAGATGGAACATAAAATTTGAAACCAATTTGTTCTTCTTGATCTATAGCTGTAGTTGTTATATATACTGTTTTCAATTACATAGATGGAAGAAAACAAAAAGTAGATTGTAGTAAGATTGTTAAAGCTCTGTTGTATAATCTATGAACATTGGAAACCTCCCCCCCCCTCCTCCCCCCAACATTTGCCACCATCTGCAAGAGAGAAACATCTTAATTTTACACTCAAATCTATGTTGTGTGTATGTTCTATGGCCTCATCCAACTAAAAATCTCAGGCCTAGATATGAAAACATAGAGTAATCATATATAAAAATAATTAAGATACCAAAATTTTAGGACTCCAAGGCAAATGGTGTTTGCAGCAGATCATACGGAGCCCATAAAGCATCCAAAGGACAAGGTCTGTTTGCATCTAATCTCACCCATGGCTTCCCTTTCCCACTCCAATGCAGTAAGCTAACTGGACCAGGATGCAAATTTCTACACAATCCTCTATAGTTATCTCCTCCGAGGCCATGTTGGTTCCACCGATGATCAACAGGAGCTATATTCCCTGCAAAGACAAGCAAAAACGGTGGCAAGGACCCTAACTCATAGATCCTTATTCTCTTTTGAAGCTCCATCCATTCTATAATCCTGGTAGTGTAATCTCCTTGTCGCCATCTTTGCAAATCAATCACCATTACCCCAGTGTTGAAATAACAGGCTTTGCGTCCGGCAAATGTTAGAGATAACGTTGGGTTTGACCAGAAGGTTGGGGTGAAGTAGGAAGTGAAGTTGGCGTTGCAATACTCCGGTGCAGCTAAAACAGAGCGGTCTCCGAGCGGCGTCGCGGCGAGTTTAGCAATGTCGTCGACGAGGACGAGGTCGGAGTCTAAGTAAACGACTCGGCTGAGACACGGTGGGAGGAGGTTGGCGAGGTAGTTGCGGGCATAGTTGAGAGGGCAGTCAAGCGCTGAGCGGATGGAGGTGGAAATGAGTCCCGACACCTTGGAGGAGTCGTATGGGTAGATTTGGAACTTGAGGGAAGGGAAAGAGCGGGAGATTGTGAGGCGGAGGTGGTGGTGGTTGGCGGTGGCGGAGGGGATGAAGTGGAAGCGGATGTTTTGAGGGCAAGAAGAGTGCTGGAGGACGGAGAGAATGGCAGCCATTGACCCACGTAAGTAGGCAGCGTCTAGGGTCATTGCAACATGGACAGCTTGGTGGGAGCACATTTCATTGGTGTCCAAGGAAGGGCAAGCGGGAGAGTTGTAAAACTGTGGGGCTTCTTTGAATCTTTGATAATTTGTGGTAGTGGCGGAGGCAGGGGCAGAATTGGTGGCAGTGATGAGGAGGAAGAGGAGGAGAAGAAGGTGGTGTCGGTGGAGGTGATCATGTGGTTTAGGCATTTTGTTGGAGGGAATCCAAGAGGATATTGGAAATTAAGAAAGGGCTATAAAGTGTTTAGACTACGTTTATTAACCCTTTTAAGAGTGGGGGCGGGGACGGATCCTTGGTTCCCACGGTGCCAAAAAAGGGGTGATGCAGCCACCCAAAGTAAAAGGTTTTTGAAACAACTCAAACTCTCAAGTCTTTGGCTTCACATTTGCTTGTTGCAAATTTTTTTTCCCTTTTTATAAAGAAAAAGATCGCATATTGAAAATGAAGCAACATATATTTAAATTTTAAATCTTAAAAATAATCATATGAATCTATTAAATTAATTAAAACCATATATTTACCTTCTTCTTTAATGCTCCTTGTATTTATTTACATAATTACAAAATTGCAGTCAAGTCAATTGGTGATTTATATGGTAGTAGGGTTTAATGAGTATAAATATGGTAGCAAATCAAGTCATTACGATATAGTTTCCGTTTTATGGTAAAATATGGAATGTCTTTCATTCAAGATTTGCTAATTAAACATGGTAAGGTTGGGAAAGAAAATACGTTAAAACTAGCTTTTTTACTGTATCTAGAACCCATAATGTCAACATTCTTTCTCCAATTTTCTTGGTTTTCATTCTTTTCACCATATTAAAAAAAAAAAAAATAGACAAAAAGGGCAGATTGTAGTTAACTTGAATTTACAATGACGTATTATCAACGATCTAGTTGAGCCATCCACGTCTAGGGAAAGCCCTAGCACAAGAGTTTTTGCCTTCAATCTAAGGATTTGCATGTTCAGCGTAACAAAAAAAAAAAATTTAAAAATAGTATTATTTTATTGTTTTGGTCTCTAATTTGATCCACATATTCGGTGAAAAATTAAATGCAGAAGCTTACCGGTGTCCTAAAGTTATTATCAAGGCAACGTCGTCCAATCCAGGTGGCTGCAATATGTGGGTCCATAGAGTGCCACCTAAGCAAGTCATAGGTAATTATTAAAGACAAAACGGAAGTTCACTTTTGTTAGGAGACAGGGACATGGAAACCAAGAAATTGGTGGGAAATGCTTCTCTTAACTAAACATTTTGCCTTCCCTCTTACTCTCACCTTATGTAACTTCTTCTTGTGTTGTGTCACGAATATGTGACCTAACATGGGCTCCGACTTTCCATAATTACTAAAACCGTCCACTTCTATTTTATTCTTTTTTGAAAATTAATACATGCCCATATTCACCATGTTCCATAATAATATCTCCCTTTTTCCTGTATCATATAATATAATGTTATGAAAGCCATCGTTTGTCATATTCGCAAGAATCCAATAAGCCACCCCAAGTGTTGATTATTATTTTCTATTATTTCATACATCTTTGATATTTTAAAGTATTATTGCAATTTAGAGAAAAAATGAGTTACACAAAACTTGTAACTTGATTTTCTTGGCCAACATAAAGCTTCTTACCTAATTGGCCTTAATTTAATATTATATGCTTACAAGATTAATATGAAAAGGAAGGTAACACAATATATGGGCAAGCTACTTTCGAATTCCATTGTACTCAAATAAGTTAGTTGCCCTTAGTTATTAACACAAAGGATGTGAGTGGGACATGCATGGTTCCCTCTTTCATTAATAGAGTTTACACGAAGCAATTAATGAATAAATAAATAAATAAACCGAAGGCAAAGCTTTGCATGTGCTACACATGACAAACCCCCCTATTGCTCTCTACACGATGACCCCAGCCTTCTTAATTAAACACCCCTCTTCTTATTTTCTTTATTGGTTAGATCCCCTTCGAATTTCTTCTCTGGATCTTTGATATAAAAAGGAAAAAAAAAAAGTTGAACCTCATGCAATCATGCTACCCTTTTCAACCGACACTGGCAACCTTCTGCTGTCGGCACTGCCATCTCTCACCCCTTTATTTTGAAAATTAAGTTTCGAATCTTACTTTTTTTTTCTTTAAAATAAATAAAGAAATTACGACTGAATCGTTGAATATGGAATCAAATGTTTCGACCTAAGCCACACGGTTTAGCCCCAGAATGTGAAGATGATAGTTGAAAAAGAAAAAAAAGGAGTAAAAGGGGTCAGCTTCAAGCGGCAATCCCCATAGTTTCACTCACTCTCAACTCTCAAACTGAGATTTGTCTTCGTAAAGTTAGGTTTCGTATAATATTTTCATATATTTTACCGGCACATAATTTGTATTAACGAGTGCCAATACGCAGGTTTCTATCTACAAAGTTCAAGCTCTACATTTTTAAATACTTTTTTCAACCTTTTTGTTTTCTCTATTTTGACTTTTCTAGCTAGTTAATATCATAAACTTCAGCATTTTTGTCTCATTTGATTATATTTTTAAATTTTAACTACTTGAGATCATGTTAAACATTCTCCTTTCATAGGTGGAAATTCAACCGTCCCTCCCCCCTCTCTATATAGACACAATCATAAATAAAATAAAATAAAAATAAATTACATATATAATCATTTAACTATAAAAAAATTTATTTTAAATACTTAAAATAAAAAAAATTACAATTCAAACATCCACGTTACATAGTTTAGTCATTTTTATCACTCCTGTTAAAATCACAAACGTCAAGCTAACATGATAGTTAAAAAATCAGTACAATAACACATTTAACCTTTAACTTTTACATATTATATCAATTTAGTCATTTTTTTTTAAAAATAACGTTGAAAATTTAAAATTGGTCTCAAATTGATTTTATATCTAAAAAATTCAAAAATATATATAAATATATATAAATATTTTTTAAAAATATAAAAAATACATAAAAATTCTAAACTTGAGGTGATCGGCCTCTAGGAATCTAACCCATCTTTATTGCTTTACTTCTTTAAGTTGTTAACACCGCAATTTGGGTTGAATTATCCAAAAGATAGTAAATGGAGCGACGGTGGTGGGGAGGGAGGGGGAGAGGGATCGCGGTGGGGGTGGGAGAAGCGAGGATGTGGACGGTGGTGAGGGATTTTTATTTTATTTAATATTAATATAATTATATTTATTTAATATGAATTTAATATTAATATAAAATTTAAATTTTTTATGCATTTTTATATATTTCTTTATTTTTTTTAAAAATTAAGATCAATTTGTGTAACACTCCTAACTCGTATATGTTGCCGGAACAGGTTTACGGAGTATTACTGGAATTTACAAATAAAAAAAAACAAATATTTCACATCATATAGCATCCATATCAGAAACCAATTGAAATCACTCATATTGTCCCTTATATGAGCCCTTGAGGCCCAAAATAAACATTAGAATTAAATCAGGACCAAACCGGAAACTCAGAAAAGTTTTCGAAAAATTTCAAAATTTTCCAAGGTGCAGGGGACACACGCCTGTGGGATAGACCGTGTGTCACACACGGTTGCGACACACGTCTGTGTGGACGAATTTAGGCCATTTCCAAGGCCACATTTTCACCCAATTTGTCTTCCACCTACATTAACACTTTAACACATTCACAAGCCAATACAAAACATTTAAATCAAGCCAAAAGTAAGTGATATATCAATACATATGTTTAACTATCCAATTTACTAAAATAACCATACATACATATTGGCATATTTTTTACATTCATCCATTTCAAATACACATCAAACGTATTAAGGTCATTTTTACATATCAAAACATACCATTTACAAGCCATACTAATGGCTAGTTTTCAACCAAACATGTACATATATACATGCCATCATTGGCCAAATTTAGCCTATACATGCCATTATAACTAAAGGTAATTTAATATTTATACCAAAATGAGCCGAAGGATAGTATGATGATGCTTCGACCAGCTTCCAACCAATTCGAGCCTCCGAATTACTATAAAGCAGGAAAAACAAAATAGAGTAAGCTTTTAAGCTTAGTAAGTTCGTATAACGGGAAATTAACTTACCATTCTTTTACATCTAATGTAAGCAAACAAAATACATCCAAAGCAATTTGGCTAATAGCCTAAACACATACTTCATCAAACATGTTAGTCGTTTATTTCACATGAATATCAAGAAACATGTATGAGCTCATTAAATATCAAATTTCCATTTATTTCGTGTATATACGAATAATGATTCATTTCAAATTCATATATTTTCTCATGTCAGGATTTTGCTCGTTAAATCATTTAAAATGTCGATGGATACACAAGTAGTACACACAAGGTGTACAAAACTATAATTTGTCAATTCATATACATGAATGCTCATACAAATATGTAAACGGGAAGCTCTTTCGAGCCATATAATGAGAAGCTTATGTGAGCCATGTAACGGGAAGCTCATTCGAGCCATAATCGAGAAGTTCAAGCGAGCCAATATTGGGAAGCTTTGAAGAGCTAATTAATCGGGAAGCTCATGAAAGAGCCTTGAATCGAGAAGCTCCGAAGAGCCATATATCAGGACGCTCATAAGAGCTACGGTGTGCCCACAACACATGCAGGATCATAACCATTCGGGATGCTTCGAAGAGTTATTAACGGGAATCTTGCAAGAACCATTTAACGGGAAGCTCATGAGAGCTAATAACGGGACACTCTTTTGAGCTATGGTGTGCCCGCAACACATGCAGGATCACAACCAATATAGGAACCTTGTATCCATCGAATTCCATTTATTCAAATGGGACTTAATGCTTGTCAGTCATCGTCGGATATGTGATTACTTTTATATACAGAGCAATAATACAATCACATACATACAATTCAATTTAACATTTAAACATACAATTTAATTATACGAACTTACCTCAACAAGTGTTCGTGTACGCAAAATCTACTAATCTAACACTTTTTCTTTTCCTCGATCTAACTTCGTATTTGGTCTATCCGAATATATATGAATGAATTTAACATCAATACACATCTTTGGCAAAATTATCATTTTGCCCATATATTTTTAATTAATTACGATTTTATCCCTAGGCTTGAAAAATGAAATTCATGCAATTTAATCATTATTCCAAGCCTAGAAAATTTATATATATCAATAGTTGCACATGAATTCCATAAAATTTAGAATTTTCCATGAATTCAACATCTTTTCAATTTAATCTCTAAATCATGATTTCATCAAAATTATTTAACAAAATACTTTTAAATACCCAATAACATCTCAAATTCATCATCTAATAACTAAAATCATATAAACTTATCAATGGTAACTTCCAAAACTTTCAATAAAATAAAAAACTAAGGTAAATGTTACTTGGACCTAATTGTAACAATCTCAAAAACATAAAAATTTCAAGAAACGGGTAATGATTTGACTCACATGATGCAAAAATTGAAGAACTAACTTAAAACCTCTCTCGCACGGCTATTCTTGGCTGAATTTGTTGGTGAAAATGTCTAGAAACCTTTAATTTCCAATTTGTTTCATTTTATTTTGGTAAAATTTACAATTTTGCCATTAATTGGTTTTTATTTTATTAATTTCTCAAGTTATGCCTCCTCATCTACTTACTTTAGGCATATTTATGCCTTAAGTTCTCCCTTATTTATTAGTTAAGCTATTTAATCACTTAATTATCATAATTAGCAAGTTTTGCATCTTTTTCAATTTAGTCATTTTTAACAAATTAGACATGTAATTGATAAAATTTCTTAACAAGATTTTCATACAACATTCCTATCATACCATAGACCATAAGATAATATTAAAATAAATTTTCTTTTGACCTTGGATTTTGTGGTCTCGAAACCACTATTCCGATTTCACTGAAAATGGGTTGCTACAACTCTCCCCCTTAAAGAATTTTCTTCTTCGAAAATCTTACCAGTAAAGAGGTTTGGATATTGCTTTATCATAGTTTCTTTCGGTTCCTAGGTAGCTTCTTCTATTCTGTGTCGTTGCCAGAGAACTTTTACTAAAGCTACCTTTTTATTTATCAGTTTTTTTATCTCTCGTGCCAAAATTCTGATTGATTTCTTACTGTATGTCATGTCAGGTTGAATCTCAACATTTGTCGGAGAGATAACATGTGAAGGATCTGACCGATATCGTCATAACATAGACACATGAAAAAAATTGTGAATTTTGTTAAGCTCTGGCGGTAATGCCAATCGGTACGCAACAAGTCTGATTCTTTCAGTGATCTCATATGGCCCGATAAATCGTGGACTCAGTTTTCCTTTTTGACTAAATCGAGGAACTTTCTTCCAAGACGATACTTTCAAGAATACTTTGTCATCGACTTGGAATTCTATTTCTTTTCGTTTAAGATCCGCATAGGAATTCTGACGATCAAAAACTGCTTTCAAGCTGACTCAGATCACTTTCACTTTTTCTTCGGTTTCACGAATCAGATCAACTCCATATATCTTTTTCTCATTGAGTTCAATCCAATACAATGGAGTTCTATATTTACGACCATACAGAGCTTCATACAGTGCCATCTTTATGCTTGACTGATAGCTATTTTTATATGCGAATTCGACCAACGGCAAATATTTCTCCCAATTGCCTTCGAATTCTAAAATACAACACCGAAGCAAATCTTCTAGAACTTGTATTACACGTCCGGATTGGCCATTAGTTTGTAGATGAAACGCAGTACTAAAATGTAATCGCGTACCTAGAGCCTCTTGCAACTTATTCCAGAATCAGGATGTAAAACGCGAATCTCTATCTGAAATAATGGAGGCTGGCATTCCATGTAGTCTGACAATCTCAGAAACATATAATTCAGCCAATCTATCAAGTTAGAAATCCATGCGTACCGGAATAAAATGTGCAGACTTTGTTAAACGATCAATGATTGCCCAAATGATATCTTTTTTTTTTCGGAGATAGGGGTAACCTCGATACAAAGTCCATAGTAACTTTTTCCCATTTCCATTCCAGTATCGTCACTGGCTGTAACTATCTTAAAGGTACCTAATATTCAACTTTAACTTGCTGACATATCAAACATTTAGATACGAATTCAAAAATATCATGTTTCATTCTTGGCCATTAGTACTTTTTTTTTCAAATCATTGTACATTTTATTACTCCCCGGATGAACAAACATAGTACCATTATAAGCTTCATGCAAATCTTCTGTACAAGCTTTAAATTCTTTGGTACACAAACTCTGCCTCTGAATAACAGACTATCATAGAGTCCTATTTGAAATTCTGAATCAGAAGTCCATAGTAACTCTTTCCCATTTCCATTCTAGTATCGCCACTGGCTGTAACTATCTTAAAGGTACCTAATATTCAGCTTTAACTTGCTGACATATCAAACATTTAGATACGAATTCTAAAATATCATGTTCCATTCTTGGCCATTAGTACTTTTTTTTTCAAATCATTGTACATTTTATTACTCTCTGGATGAATAGACATAGTACCATTATAAGCTTCATGCAAAATCTTCTGTACAAACTTTGAATTCTTCAGTACACAAACTCTGCCTCTGAATAACAGACTATCATCGAGTCCTATTTGAAATTCTGAATCAGAAGTAGTTTCACATTGTACCTGTTTAGCTTGCAATTCATTATCACTTTTTTGAGCTTCGCAAATCTACTGTAGAAATATCGGTTTAGCTTTTAACTCAACTATGATTAAACCATCATCAGATAATGACAATCGGATACTCAGAGCATCTGCCACCATATTTGCTTTTCCCAAATGATAATTGATAACCAAATCATAATCTTTCAATAGTTCAAGCCACCTGTGCTGTCTCAGATTCAAATTTTTTTGCGATATCAAGTACTTTAAGCTTTTATGATCAGTGAATATATGACACTTTTTATCGAATAAATAGTGTCACCAAATTTTCAGAGCAAAGACAATAGCTGCTAATTCTAAATCATGTATCGGATAATTCTTTTCATGTGATTTTAGCTGTCTAAAAGCATAGGCTATTACTTTACCTTCTTGCATCAAGATACAACCTAAACCATTCAATGACCCGTCACTGTAAATTACGAATTTCTTACAAGATTCAGGCTGAACTATAATTGTTGCTTCAGTCAACAGGGCTTTCAACCGGTCAAAACTTTGCTGACATTTATTAGTATATTCAAATTTTACATCTTTCTGTTGTAGCCTTGTAATCGGTGAAGCTATCATCGAAAACCCTTTTACAAATCTCTGATAATATCCAGCTAATCCCAGAAAACTTCTTACTTCAGATACATTTTTTGGTGGTTTCCAGTTAACAATAGCAGAAATTTTATTCGGGTCAACTCTAATACCTTCAGTAGACACTATATGTCCAAGAAAACCAACTTTCCGAAGCCAAAATTAACATTTTCTAAATTTAGCATATAGTTATTTTTCACATAGAGTTTGTAGAACAATTCTTAAATGATTAGCATGCTCGGCTTCATCTCGAGAATATACCAGGATGTCATCAATAAATACCACCACAAATCTATCCAAATATGGTCTGAAAATCCTATTCATCAGATCCATAAATACCGCAGGTGCATTGGTTAAACCAAATGGCATTACAAGGAATTCATAATGCCCGTACCTAGTTCTGAAGGTTATTTTTGGCACATTCGATTCTTTCACCTGTAGGTGATAATAACGAGAACGAAGATCAATCTTTGAGAATACTATAACACCTTTCAATTGGTCAAACAAATCATCAATACGAGACAGTGGATACTTATTCTTAATTGTAACTTTGTTGAGCTATCGATAATCAACACATAATAGCAGAGATCCATCCTTTTTCTTAACAAATAGAACTGGTGTACCTAATGGTGAAGAACTAGGTCGAGCAAACCCCTTGTCAATTAGTTCTTGCAACCGTGCTTTTAAATATTTTAATTCTTTAGGGGCCATTCTATATGGTGCTATAGATATCGGTGTTGTCCTCGAAATAAGATCTATAGAGAGTTCAACTTCTCTGACCGGCGGTAATCTAGGTAACTCTTCTGGAAACACATCAGGATACTCACAGACTACTAGCATTGATTTAATCTTTGACTCAGATACTTTAGTGTCTAACACATAAGCAAGGTAAGCATCATACCCTTTTCTGATATATTTCTGTGCTGACATGGCTGATATCACATTAGACAACCCGTCTAATTTATCAGATTCAATACAGAGCATTTCACCATTCTGACATTTCAATACAATATGCTTTTGTTTACAATTTACCACGCCATCATGCTGAGCTAACTAGTCCATCGAGAATCACATCAAACTCATCCAATGGTAATAACATTAGATCAACCAGGAAACAGCAACCCTGTACCATTAACAGATAATTCTTGCAAATTTTATTCACCATCACATACTAGCCTAGGGAGTTTGATACTTTAACCACGAATTCAGTGGACTCGACAGGTAAATTTTTATTAAACACTAAATTCATGCAAATATATGAATGTGTTGAACCAGGATCAATCAAAGCAATTATATCAGTATCAAGAAGAGAAAAAGTACCAATAATAACATCGGGTGCAGAAGCATCCTTACGTGCACGAATAGTATATGTTCTAGCCGGTGCTCGTGCTTCAGATCTGACAGTTGAATCTTTTGTCGTACCTCGGCTACCACTCACATTATCGGGGTTACGAGGTGGTCTACCTCTTGTAGTGGGGTTGCTTGGCCTTGAAGTTTGGACGGTATCTTTTTCCGGGCAGTCTCTGAGATAGTGGTCAAAGGAACCATATCTAAAACATGCTCCGCTTTTCATGCGGTACTCTAAAAAATAAGTTTATCAATTCTTGTATCTAGGTTTGAGATTTCCAGCACTATCTACACTTGCTACAATGTAGCCTGAGATATTGGATTGGAGCGTTGAATACCTCTGTCTCTCCCAAAATACCCTGCAGGGGTGGTAAAACGATCATGATATTTCTTTGATTTCTTTAAGGCCGACTGATATGACTTTCCTGTTAATCTTTTACTTAAAGTTCTAGCTTCTATCTTGACTTACTTTTTCTCTTTACTAAGCTCTTCAGCTTTATGAGCTTGGTCAACCAGTACTACAAATTATTTTAATTCAAGAATCCTAACTAACTACTTTATGTCTTCGTTTAAACCTTCTTCAAACCGTTTACACATGGCGATTCCAGTCGAAATACACTTTTTGACATATTTACTTAGTCGGACAAATTCTCGTTCATACTCAGATACTGTCATATGCCATTGTTTAAGCTCTAAAAATTCCTTCTGTTTCTAATCAAGGAATCCCTGATTAATATACTTCTTTTTGAATTCAGTTTGGAAAAATTCCCATGTGACCTTTTCTTTCGGTACAATTGAAATTAAGGTATTTCACCACTAGTAAGCTAAGTCTTATAATATAGATACCACACGTTTTAGACATTCGGCCGGTGTACAAGATAGTTCGTCAAGAAATCTGATGGTGTTTTCCAACCAAAACTCAGCTTTTTTAGTATCATCTTTGGCAGTAGCTCTGAATTCTTTTGCCTCATATTTACGAATTTTATCTACAGGAGGCTTACCAGTTTTGTACCTTGTGGCATATCAGGAACAGGTTGAAAGACAGGAGGGGGTGGAGGTTGTTGTACAGCCGAATTTGTTCTTACAAATTCTATAAACCACTCATTCATCATTTGGAAGAATACTTCTTTAGCCTCTCCTCCTCAACCTTTAGATATGGGCCTTCTACTACTAGATGCTGCTCTTTGCACATAAGCTTGAGCATTGCTTTCAGCTTATTTGATTTCAGCTCAGTTGGATGACATTATTATATGAAAAACATGTTTTAAAATGGTCAGAAGATATCACACTATCACAGGTTATATAATGGCATGTATAGGTAGACTCGTATATGCTATGTTAGTTTGAGAATCGACTAAATCATAGATCTGATACCAATAAATGGAACACCCCTAACCTGGATCCATCCCTGGAACAACTTTACAGAGCATTACCAAAATTTACAAATCAAATAAACAGATATTTCACATCATATAGCATTCATATCAGAAACCAATTGAAATCACTCATATCGTCCCTTATATGAGCCATCGAGGCCCAAAATACACATTAGAATTAAATCAGGACAAAAGCGAGAACTTAGAAAAGTTTTTGAAAAATTTCAAAAATTTCCAAGGTGCAGGGGACACACGCCTATGGGATAGACTGTATGTTACACACAGCTGAGACACATGCCCGTGTCTTTGCCCGTATGGAAGAAATTAGGCCATTTCCAATGCCACATTTCTCACCCAATTTGTCTTCCACCTACATTAACACTATAACACATTCACAAGCCAATACAAAACATTCAAATCAAGCCAAAACTAGGTCATATACATGACATATCAATACATATGTTTAACTATCCAATTTTCTAAAATAACCGTACATAAATATTGGCATATTTTACCATTTATACCATCACAAACCAATCACTAACATGTCTATATGATTTTCTACATTCATCCATTTCAAATACACATCAAACATATTAAGGCCATTTTTACATATCAAAACATACCATTTACAAGCTATACGAATGGCTAGTTTTCAACCAAACACATACATATATACATGCCATCATTGTCTAAATTTAGCCTATACATGCCATTGTAACCAAAAGTAATTTAATATTTATGCCGAAATGAGCCGAAGGTTAGTATGATGATGCTTCGACCAACTTCCAACCAATTCGAGCCTCCAAATTACTATAAAACAGGAAAAATAAAACAGAATAAGCTTTTAAGCTTAGTAAGTTCGTATAACGGGAAATTAACTTACCATTCTTTTACATCTAATGCAAGCATACAAAATACATCCAAAGTAATTTGGCTAATAGCCTAAACACATACTTCATCAAACTTGTTAGTTGTTTATTTCACATGAATATCAAGAAACATGTATGAGCTCATCAAATATCAAATTTCCATTTATTTTGTGTATATACGGATAATGATTCATTTCGAATTCATATATTTTCTCATATCAGAATTTTTCCCGTTGAATCATTTAAAATGTCGATGGATACACGAGTAGTACACACAAGGTGTAACACCCTAAAAATTTCTACAGTAAGATATTATCCTTAATATAGTAAAATAAGGAAATAAAGTGACAAGAAGAAGAAAATTGAGTTATGTCACTGGAAAGTATATTATGACATATTGATTCAAGAAAGGACTAAATTGTAAAAGTGAGAAAAGTTTTGTGGCCCAAGAGTAAATACTCAAAATTTGAGGGATTAAAGTGTAAATACAAAAAAATTAAATGATTAATAGTGCAAATATTTTAAGGGTAGAATGATCTAGAAATCAAGGAAAATTGATGAATAGGGACCAAATTGAATAGGTGAAGAATTATGAGGGACTAAATTGCAATTTTACCAAATTAAGTGATGACTCAAGAATGGAATTTTAAAAAATCAAAAAGGGCAAAATGGTCAATTGGAAGAGAGAGAAATCTAGAAAGTAATGATGATATTGGTGATATTTTATAATTATTTAATTAGATAATTATTATTTATTTAATATTTTAATAAGATATTTTATTATTTTATTTAGTCTATATATATGTGTGTGTGTGTGAGAAAAAAAACACACACACACCATCCATTTCCATGCATCTCACATTAGAAAGAAAAGAGAGGAAGAAACTTTCCTTTCTTTACAATTTAGTCATTTCACCAAAAATTCACCATTTTCACCTAGAAATCAAAAGAATTTTCATGGTTACAAGAGAGAAAAATAATAAGGAGACTATGGAAAGCTAAAATATCAAGTTAAATTCAAGAAATAAAAACTGGAGGAGAGAGAAAATCAAGTTAAAGATTGGAAACAACAAGACAACGTAAGAACATCAAGATTTCCATGTACTTTTAAGTTTGATATTATTGAAAAAGCATGGAAATGAAGCTAAAGTAGAGTTTTCTTATATATGGTTCTATGTTCTTGATATATTAGTGAAGAGAAATAAGAGAAAGTAGTGGGAAATATTGTAGAGAAAGGAAATAAGGGTGTTATAAACTTAATAATTAACATTTTGCACTAAAATAGTTTTAGACAGCATCAGTAGGCTAAATTTGAAAAATCACCATAAATTGTGGAAATCGAATTGGAGGATGAAAAAAGTATGAAATTAGATCTTATTGAGCCTAGTTTCTTATAGAAGAAAATTTGTAAGCAATAGAATTGTGAATTTTGAGATATAATAAATTTAGTGAGACAAGGTCAGAATGATTTTGGGTTCCCCTGTTCTAACTTTGGAAAATAATAAAAAATTTTAGAAAAACAATTAGGTTCTTAAAGTTATATGTTTAAAATCTTGAATGAGTCTATTTTAAATAAAAATAAATGATAACATCATCCAAATCCTGTACAATGAGATAATTAATTTTTAATAAATAAGGGCCGGATTTGTCAAACAACAGAATAAGAATGACTTTAAAGAATAAATTGTACTTATAGGCTAAACCAAAAATTTTTAAAATTTTATGGTAAGAAGATATGCGAGTCTAGTTTCAAGGAAAATTTTTGGATCTTAATTTCGAGTTCTGTAGCTCAAGGTATAAATAATTTAGTGACCATGACTCAAATGGGCAATTTTGAATATACATATAAGTAAATAGTGAGATTATTGATAATG
The DNA here is from genome assembly GCA_025698465.1 of Gossypium longicalyx. NCBI lineage: Eukaryota > Viridiplantae > Streptophyta > Magnoliopsida > Malvales > Malvaceae > Gossypium > Gossypium longicalyx. The sequence continues at coordinate 25,187,952 of CM047005.1, read as the reverse complement.
TTATTTATAGCATGTTATATAAATTAAGGATGTGGAATTGAGAGGAGGAGGAGGAAAATATGTATGAATATTCATCTAGCATGGCTAATTTGCATGTTTTAGGCTCAAGGACTAAATTGAATAAAAGTAAAACTTTATGGGCAATTTTGTAAAAAAATGTTAGAAATAATCAATTTGCATGAAGTGGATTATTTTATTATTTAAAATTGAAAAATTGAATGAAATTATTAATTTAGTTCAAGATCGGGGAAAAACATATTTTAAGGATTAAATTGAAAAGTGTTGAAATTATGGAAAATTCTGATATTTTATAGAATTCATGGGTTGTTATCAACTTGTATGAGAATAACGGCTAGAAATAAGGATTAAATTGCAAGAATTTTATTTTTTTGAGCCTAAGGATGAAATCGTCATTAATTAAAAGTTTAGGGGTAAAATGGTAATTTTGTTTAGAGCATTAATTGAATGTATTAGAACATGAAATAAATGAAAACGACGATCAAATTTATTTATAGAGATTCAGATGACTCGAATACGAGAATTGAACATGGAAAAGAAAATATATCGGATTAATAAAATTATAAACATGAACAAGCAACGAGGTAAGTTAGTGTAACTTGAATTGTATTTTTTAAATGCATGAAATATCGATATAATGAATTACCTGATTTATGTTTATGAAGAAATGGCAAAAGAATGATATTTATCATGACATGTAAATATGTGATTATCTTTGATACGTTGACATAAGGAAATTAAGTATATTGAGACGAGTAATAAATTCAAGTAAAACATGTCGAGAAAAATAAGTATGTTTAAGGGACAATATGTTTGATTTTAATTGGTTCCAAATACGAACGTTAGATGAAATAAAATATCTGATAAATAAATCGGTAACTCCGGTAATGCTCTGTAACTCTATCCGGTGATGGATTCGGGTTAGGGGCATTACACAAGGTGTACAAAACTATAATTCGTGAATTCATATACATGAATGCTCACGCAAACATGTAAATGAGAAGCTTTTTCAAGCCATATAACGGGAAGCTCATGTGAGCCATGTAACGGGAAGCTCATCAGAGCCATAATCTAGAAGCTTAAGTGAGCTAATATCCGGAAGCTCCGAAGAGCCAATTAATCGGGAAGTTCATGAAATATCCTTTAATCGGGAAGCTCTGAAGACCCATATATCGGAATGCTCATAAGAGTTGCGGTGTGTCCACAACACATGCAGGATCACAACCATTCGAGATGCTCTGAAGAGCTATTAATGGGAAGCTCGCAAGAACCATTTAACGGGATGCTCACGAGAGCTAATAACGGGACACTTTTTTGAGCTGTAGTGTGTCCGCAACACATGCAGGATCACAACTAATATGGGAATCCTGTATACATCGAATTTTATTTATTCAAACGAGACTTAATGCTTTTTGGTCATCGTTGGATATGTGATTACTTTTATATATAGAGCAATAATACAATCACATACATACAATTCAATTTAAAATTTAAACATACAATTTAATTATATGAACTTACCTCAACAAGTGTTCGTGTACGCAAAATCTACTAATCTGACACTTTTTCTTTTCCTCGATCTAACTCCTTTGGTCTATCCGGATCTAACATTTTTTGTAACAACCTGATTTTTAGTGGTGTCGAAAACAGTGGTTCGAGACCACCAAATTTGATGAGCAAGCTTGTAAATTTTATTATTAAGTATTTACGAGTTAAATGTGAATTTAGAAAGATTTTTGAATTAGTAATTTGTGTTTTATAGGAATTTATTAGGTTAGGTGGTTAAGAAAATAAGGTATCGAGATCTCAATTTTATAAACCGAGTCATAAATATATATATAAAAATATTTACAGAGTGTCATTAAGGTAGTATTAAAGTCTCGTTAGAAAATTTTAACGTTTTGATTGTTAATTAGTTAAAAAGGATTAAATTGAAAAAGGTGCAAAACTTGCTAATTAAAGAAATAGTGATTAAATGGCTTAAATGGTAAATAGGGAGGAATTAAAGAGTAAATTAGCCTAAGTGAAGTGGCTGAGGCGGCATAAGCAGAAAAAAAATAATGGAATTAGGTGATTTAAGGGCAAAATTGGAAATAAAAATAAAATTAAAATAGCTAAAATGAGATTTTAAGAGTTTCTAGACCATTTCTTCTCCAATTTTCTGTCCAAAAACACCATTGAAGAGCTCTTAAGGCTAGTTTTCATATTTTAGCTTCATGTAAGTTTAATTCTTGCCTTTTTCTTGTAATTCTTATGTTTTTAAGATTTTTACAATTAGGTCCAACTAGCTATTTCATTAGTTTTTTTTTATTTTATTGGAAATTTTGAAAGTTAAAATTGATGAATACTAGATGCTTTTGATGAAATAACATGGATTTAGAGCTTTAATTTTATTGTATGACGATTTTATAAAGTGATTTTGATAGATATTGATTTTAGGACTAAATTGTGAAAAGACTAAATCTTAGGGTTTAGTATTAAATTTATATTTATCAAGGGCTTTATGATATCCTAGAACATTTGGATAAATTTTCAATTGAGAAAAATTAGTTCATTTGATAAACTAATTAATAAAGGACTAAATTGCAAAAATTGTTAAAGTTCGGGTGATTGTGTAAATTCAAGAAAAATGAGGGGTATTAATGGTGAAGTGAATTGGAACTGAAATATATGCTAATGAATGAGTAATTTTATATTTTAGATCAAGAGCCCGTAAATACTCGTGAAAAAGAGAAATTAACAAAATAGTCTCTGAATTTCTACAAATCTGACAATTTAACCCAGGTAAGTTCGTATGTTTAAAATTTAATAATTATATTGAATTGATGAATGATATTATGTATTTAGTATATTTTTTAAAAATGGAATATTGCTAAATTATAAATTTGAAGTGAATATCTGATTTAAATGGAACGCGAGATTTGAGTATAATTGTTGTGTGGCGAAAGACAGCAAAGGAGGAATTGACGACAAATTACCCAAGCAAATTGAGGTTTGGAATTTGTTGCAAAATTTCTTGTTTACTTTCTGTTTAGCTCTCACGAGCTTCTGTTTAACTCATATGAGTTTCCGTTCAGCTCTATTGAGATTTTGTTTAACCCTTATGGGTTTCCGTTCAGCTCTTATGAGCTTCCGTTCAACCCTTAGGGGTTTCTGTTTAGCACTTATGTGCTTCTATTCAGCCTTTGGGCTTCTGAAAATGATGTACTCATATCCATTATCCGTTCTCCAATTTGGTAAGATTTGGTAAGTGACTTATGTAATTGAAATTGGGATATTATTGGTATTGATCTGAAATAAGCATATTCATCGATTGAAGTTGTGGTTGATAGAGAATTTACATTAAATGAATTTATTTAATTGATTGGTTATAGTAGGTTCGGTAAGATTTATATTTAACCTATCGAACTTACCAAGCTTCATTAAGCTTACTTGTGTTGTTTAATGTCCTTGTAGATTAATGTGACGTCGGGAGGTCGGATCAACACATCAAACCACACTATCCAACTTGTTCCGATAGTTTTTGCAACGTATACTATGGTTTATATGACATGTATAGGGTTAGTATGGATTTAATTAAAGCTTGGTTTGTATAAATGTTAGGAGTGAAGTTTTGTTTAAATATTTAACTTATATATATACATGTTGGTTTGGAAATGAAGTAAATTAAAATGTGGATGTGAATGATATATACTTGTATGTATGTAATTAGTAGTAAATTTTAATAAATTAATGAGATGGATTAAATAGGTAAATTAAAGTATTTGAGTATATGTGATGTTATGGCTTGTTTTGATTGCTTGTTTGGGATGTAGTGATGTATCAAAATGTTATGTGTAGGTTGATAACAAAATGGGTGGGAAATGTGGCCTTAAAATGACCTATTTTTGTCCACAGGGGTAGAGCACAAGGGCGTGTGGTCCGACCGTGTGTCCCTTATATCTTTAAAATTGAGAAACTGGATGCTCCAGTTTTTACACACGGCCTAGCATACGGGTGGGTGGCTTGGCCGTGTGACCCCTGCACCTTAATTTCACAAATTAATATGCTCACACGGCCTAGCACATGGGCATGTGGCTTGTCCGTGTGACCCAAGTCAGAGAGTTACATGAGCATAGACATGGGCTGGGACACGGCTGTGTGAGCCACGCGGGCATGTGTCCCTGCACTTAGGAAAAATTTTGAGGTTTTGTGAAAAATTCTCTAAGTTTCTGGTTTAATCTCGATATATTTCTAATGCAAATTTTTGGCCTCAACGGCTAATACAAGGGACAATATAAGTGATTTATGATAGTTTCTAATATGTATGGTAATGATATGAAATGTTCGTATGTGATCTGAAAAGTTTGGTAATGCTCTGTAACCCTATTTCAGCGACGAATTAGGTTTAGGGATGTTACACTCTTTTGAGCTGTGGTGTGTCCGCAACACATGCAAGAGCACAACCAATACGAGAACCCTGTATCCATCGAATTTCATTTATTCAAACGGGACTTAATGCTTGTCGATCATCGTCGGATATGTGATTACTTTTATATACAGAGCAATAATACAATCATATACATACAATTCAATTTAATATTTAAACATACAATTTAATTATACGAACTTACCTTAACAAATGTTCGTGTACGCAAAATCTACTAATCTGACACTTTTTCTTTTCCTTGATCTAACTTCGTATTTGGTCTATCTGGATCTATATGAATGAATTTAACATCAATTTAATACAATTCAATCCAGTACATATCTTTGGCAAAATTACCATTTTGCCCATATACTTTTAATTAATTATGATTTCGTCCCTAGGCTCGGAAAATGAAATTCATGCAATTTAATCTTTATTCCAAGCCTAGAATATATATATATATATATATATATATATATATATCAATAGCAGCCCATTAATTCCATAAAATTTAGAATTTTCCATGAATTCAACATCTTTTCAATTTAATCCCTAAATCATGATTTGAACAAAACTCTTTAACAAAATACTTTTAAATACCCAACAATATCTCAAATTCATCATCTAATAACTAAAATCATATAAACTCATTAACGGTAACTTCCAAAACTTTCAATAAAATCAAAAACTATGGTAAAGGTTACTTGGACCTAATTGTAACAATCTCAAAAACATAAAAATTTTGAGAAACAGGTAAGGATTTGAGTCACATGAAGAAAAAAATTGAAGAACCAGCTTAAACCCTCTCTCCCATGGCTATTCTTGGCTGAATTTGTTGGTGAAAATGTCTAGAAACCTTTAATTTCCAATTTGTTTCATTTTAATTTGGCAAAATTTACAATTTTTCCATTAATTGGTTTTTATTTTATTAATTTCTCAGGTTATGCCGCCTCATCCACTTACTTTAGGCATATTTATGCCTTAAGTCCTCCCCTATTTATTAGTTAAGCTATTTAATCACTTAATTATCATAATTAGCAAGTTTTATACCTTTTTTAATTTAGTCTTTTTAACAAATTAGACATGTAATCGATAAAATTTATTAACAAGATTTTCATACGACATTCCTATCATACCATAGACCATAAAATAATATTAAAATAAATTTTATTTCTTACTCGGATTTGTGGTCTCGAAACCACTATTTCGATTTAATTGAAAACAGGCTGTTACAATTTGAGATCATTTGTAAAATTTGAGGATTTGTTTTTTTAAAATTATGACTAAATTGATATTATATGTAAAAGTTGAGGACTAAATTTTTTATTATACTGATTTTTTTAATTGCCGCATCAACTTGCTATTTGTGATTTTAACAAGAGTGATCAAAATGACCAAACTATATAAGGTTGGTACTTAAATTTTACACTTTTTATTTTGAGTGCCTAAAATAAAAATTTTTGATAGTTAGATGATTACCTATTTTTTACCCTAAAAAAATTGATGGAACTAATATTCCTGAATTTGAACATGGAACTTAAAAGAGGGAATAAAAGTTAAAGGTTTCTTCATTGTTGTTTATAGTTAGGCTTTATTTTATTTATTTATTTTGATAAGGGGAGCGAGAATGATAGAAAAATATAGCTGACCACAGGTTGAAGCAAGATTTTTTTTTTTTGGAGGGATTGAATTTGAAATATAAATTTTTAGAGAACTAAAAATGTAAATTTATTATTGTATTAATGTAAAATTTTATAATTTTTCAAAGGACTAAACTATGAGCTTTTCATTTTTGGAGAAGCCGTAATTAAATTTTAAATTTTAGGAGGGGCCAAATACAATTTTACTATTGAATTAATTTAAAACTTTGCAATTTCTAAAGGTACTAAAGGGGTAATTTTTCATTTTAGAGCAATGCCTGCCCCTTTCTTACTTTTCCCCTGATTGACCAAAAACTCAAGAAGAAATAAGAGAGAAAACAAAAAACAACAAAGGCAACAAAGGAAGAAAGCTTTGGAGAAATTAGTTATGGCAAAAAAAAAAAATACTTATTCCGATGGTGATGTTAAAGTGAGGGACTTGGCTAATTCATTTTGAAATTGGTTATAATACTAATTTGCTAATGTTTTAACTTATAACGTATCTTGAAAATTATCTAATATAATTTCCCAAATACGTTTACTGCCTAGATAGATGCATGTTCACTGTTTCTAATACTTATAATTTTATTGTACATAAGAGGTGGAACTCGAAGGATTTAGTATGGAAAGTTGCATGGCACTATAAGTGTAACATCCCTTACCTAAGTTCATACTTAAATCTGAGTAAGGAATGCTATATTTTGAGACAAATATTTTATTTAGGAACCAATTTTTGTTATTCAATTTCTCCTCATATTTTAGACCTTTTTTTTAAAGTCATTTAAGGATTTTTGTAACTCTCCTAGGCCTTCTCTAAAGTTTGATTGCATTCGGGTTCATTTAGGATTATTTTGGATAAAAAAGAACAAAGTAGAGGAAAACAGGGTTAATATCGTGCAATATCCCGAATTAGGGCCTAATCGGAATAGTGGTTTCGTGACCACAAATCCGAGATAGAAATAATTATTTTATAATTATTTTGAGGTTTATGATATGATTGCATGATTGTGTGAAAATTTTGTGAAGAAATTCTATGCATAAAATGCTTAATTTGAAGTTAGGGACTAAATCGAATAAGTTGTAAAACTTGCATTCTAGAAGTTTTTAGTATGAAATTGCTTTGAAATATTAATTAGGAGGTCTTAAATAGCAATTTGACCAATTTATAAAATTTTAGACAAAAATGGGCTTGTACATAAAAATTTTCAAAGAAAGGTATTAAGGGCATTTTGGTCATTTGGATATTTAATGAAATAAAATGGGAAAAATGACACAAAATAGTCATCTTCCCCATTTAGTTGCTGCCGAATGCTCTATCTCACCATAGCTAGGGTTTCTTCAACTTTCAAGCTTCATAGTAAGTGATTCTAAGCCCCGTTTTTAATGATTTTTACGTTTTTGAGATCCCGATAACTCGATTAAGCTTATGTTAGCAATAATTTAACCTAGGGTTTATATTTGGAAAAATACCCATAGGTGAAATTTGTGTATTTTGATGTTTTATGATAGAATATGAAGTTTTAAATTATGTTAGACAACTTGTACTACTCGATTTTAAGCAAAAACGAGTAAAAGGGCTTAATCGGTAAAAATACCTAATAGTCACAAGTACATGTTAGAGTGAGAATTTGATGTTTCCATAGAAGGGAAAAGTGATCAGCATGTTATAAAACATAAGAATAAGGAATAAAATTTAATCCCGAGCCTAGGGGCAAAAGTGTAAATATGCAAAAGTTTAGGGGTAAAATTGTAATTTTGCCAAAATTTGAATTAAGGATTAATTTGATAATGTGAGTATTAAATAAGCTAAATGTGTTATTTTAGATCAAGAAAGACGTGGAACGACTCCCAATCGAGGAAAAGAAAAGATTGTGGACTAAATTGCAAAATCTTTGTATTTTGGTACCAAGGTAAGTTCATGTGTAAATAATGTAGCATAATTGTTATTTTTAAGTCATTGATGTCAATTATGTGATATGCTGATTTTTATCATGAAATATATGCTTTGTGGTTAATTTCGAATAAAATGCAAATTATGTGAATTACTTGTTAAACATAATTGTTACCGAGTATTGGTTCCGGCATTCTACGGAAGACGGCAAGGATATGTGTTCGAGGAAAATCCCGTTTGAACCTTAGGAATAGATTAGGATACAAGTGACATGTCACTAGGATGGTTAGCATCCGAACTCGTTGAGTTGAGTCCGAGTTCATTTATGGATGCGAATGTCCGAACTCGTTGAGTTGAGTCCGAGTTCGTGAGATGTAACTAGGCATCCGAGCTCGTTGAGTTGAGTCCGATTCACTTATGGATGCGAACGCCCGAGCTCGTTGAGTTGAGTCCGAGTTCGCTTATGGGCGGGTTACATAGTAGCTTGGCTACATATGTGGCACTTATGTGCAAAGTTTCCATGTATCCGAATTATATTCCGATGTGTTCAACGGGTAAAGTTTTACTCAAATGGAGGAATACTCGAGATGTAAAGAGACGTATGGGTAAGCGATGAGAAATGGATATTCTGTACAGGTATGTATTTAACCCTCGGGTTGAGTATTGATACAACCACGATAAGGTAATAAGATGATGAAAAATGATTAGAAATGTGATATGTGTTTTGGTGATGCATGCTAATGTTGATTGGTATGATTGTTTGTTATGTTACTTATTATTTGCATATGAACTTACTAAGCATTTATGCTTACTCCCTCCTTCTTACTCATTGTAGTTTTGGACAAGCCAGCTCAAGAGTCGGGATAGGTCGAAGGATCACCACACTATCCTAAGAACTTTTCGGTAATGGCTTGTAAATTTAAGTATGGCATGTATAGCAATATACCTATTTTGTGTAAATGATCTTATGATATGGTGATGGAATGGTTGAGAAAATGCTTGATAATGATAAATTATGGAAATGGTTAGTTTAGATTATGTTTGATGTTGTGGGAAGCTATTAGGATATCCAATTCATGAAAACCCATAAAAAGGGGTGAAATTTGCCATAAGCAGAATATTGCAGCAACACTGATGTGAGTTTGAAAATTTACTAAAAATCATATAAATTGAATTTGGTGATGGATTAAATATCAAATTTAATCTTATTATGTCTAGTTTCACATGAAACAAATGAAATAGGAAAAGGAATTATATGTTAGAAGATATTTGAATTTTAGTGAAACAGGGTCAGAGCAGTTTCTGGATCCCCTGTTTCAACTTTAAAAATTCACCATAAATTATAAAGATATAATTAGGTGGTGTATTTTATATTATCAGAATCCTTATTGAGTCTAGTTTCAGGAGAAACAAACCTCATAATCATATGAATTTTTTACAGAGAGAAATGTGGTTCGTAGTAAACATAGGTCAGTCCAGTCAAGTCCTATAACAGGGGTAACTTTAACTAATAAAATGTACTGATTGGCCCAACCAAAAATTCTAGAAAAAAATTATTAGATAGGTATATGAGTCTAGATTCATGGAAAATTTACGGATCTTGATTTCGAGTTTCGTAACTCGAGATATGATTTTTCTTGTGACTGTGACGCAAGTAGCTTAAAAACTGTGAATGTAAAAACAATTAATCCAAAGTTCTAAAAATGTTAAATTAAGCTTAGTAACACCTCATACTCGACTCCGGCGACGGTCTCGGGTGTGGGGGCGTTACATGTCGCAACATCATAAGACCAGTGTTGCGACACTAGGTTCTCTGGTGCTCATGTTGTGACATCTTGTGGCTAGTTTTGTGATCCTAAGTCCTCTTAACAAGTCAAAACTTTTTTATTTTTTTGTTAAGATCAATACCACATAATCCCACACATGTACCAATCAATTTAAATCCATATAATACTTTAATTTATCAACTAATACTTCATTAATTCATCATATGACAATTACTCACTTAATGACCCAACAATTTCATTTAAACTTCTCTTACATGTTAGTAATTCCATCACTTATATCAACTTCTAGTGGATTAATTCATAGGCATAAGTATAAGTTACTTTCATAATGGTATATAATAAGGGAGTGTTCAGTCATGGTACTTCTAGTGGATTGACTTCATGAGTAAATAATGTTGTAATTAATAAACATAGAGACAAAATTTAATTACAAATTATTTGAGCCCTAATTATATATGTCCAATCAGTCCCTCCTTTAGCTCAGCATAATCCTTGACAGATTTCATTTGGATCGATATGTAGAATGATTGAAACAACGAAAAGAGAAATAGGTTGCATGTATCACTATCCATAATGAATTCATTTTCTTGATAAGAACAAGAGATGACTTAGTGATTAACTTAATTTCTTTGAATTATTATTTAAGTGATCGTAATTAAACAATTGAAGTTCAAAGTGAACAATAAATTAAGTATTCATCACAGTTTTAAAGAACAAGACAATTAACTTTATTTACTTATAGATTCTAGTGCGATAAAGTCGTTATGACTTTGACATAATTAAAATTGGATTGAAAAATAATTTAATTAAGAGAACTATAAATTTATTTTAATTAAATAAATTATATTTTGGGAATAAAAAATTAGTTATTTAGTTAGATATATTTTAACGACCCAATTTCCAGTGGTGTCGAAAAAATGCGATTTCGAGACCCGTTTTTGTAAACCGAGTTTGTAAATATTAGTTAGGGATATTTATAGAGTTAATATTTAGATTAATTGAAATTTAGATAGTTAATTTAGCCAAAATTGTGTTTAATTAAGGCCTAGGATTGAATTATAAAGTTCAATCGCTTTTTAATTAGTAAATGGCTTGAAGACATAAAATACAATTATTCAAAGGGACAAAAAGATTAATAAACCATTTATAAATATGTATAAGTGGATTATGACGACATCTTCATTAATTTAGCTTAATTATTCTTAAGTTAAATTAATTAATTGCTAATTTTACTATGTATAATAAAACTTAGTGGAAGATGACAATTCTCATCATCTTTCCAAAACTTAACCGGCGCCATTGAAGAAGAAAACCTAAGGTTTTTCAAGCTTTTGGCTAGACAATTAGGTATGAAACTTAGTCTTTTTATTGTAATTTTTATAAATTTGACATTATGGGAGTTTGATTTAGTTAACTCATGTACCAATTTGTAAAACTGTTCAAATTTTAGAAAGTTTCCATGGTTGAGAATTAAATGATTTTGGTGTTAAATTGTTAGAAATGATGCTTAGTTTAAGAAAATGACTAAATTGTAAAGCTCAAATGATAGTTTCGTACATTAGGGATCAAATTGAATAAAATGTAAAATTGTATTGAAATTTCAATAGGAATAGAAAACAAAAGGTCTCTGATGAATATATGTGAAATCAAATTTTAATCTGAAGGATTAGATTGAAAGTTATGCTTATCCTGACTTTAGGGACTAAGTTGAAAAATTGCAAAATATGTGTGACTTTGTAATTGATTGTGAATTGTGTTGGAATTTAATATTGTGTATTATTGGACTATTATACGTAGCTAGATGATGCACGATCCTTGAGAGGGAAATGAAAGGTGAGAGATGACGACAAGTAACTCGAATCAGTAAAATTGTTGCATATTTATACTGTTTTGCATAGTATGATATTGAGGTAAGATGAGAGTGACTATTTGAATTGAATTGTTATGGTTGAGATTGCTTATGAGAATAAATGACTAAATTGAATAGAATATAAAATAGTGTAATTTGATGAAAATATGAAATTGACATTGAATTGAGCTGAAATATGTTATGTTATATGATAAATTGGTGAATTGGATTTTGAATTGGAGATGATGAAATGTAAATTGTGTTATTTGATGAATTGAATAATTGGTTACCCTATTAATTGTTCAGGCATAATCGAATATAGTTGGTATGCTATAGGATAGATTAAGTACAAGTTACTTTGACTATATGTTGATGAATGTTGGGCACAATTTTTACTTCGGTTACACCGATGAGCGCTGGGCCCAATCTATTTACTTCGGACATTTCATGTAACACTCATAACCCGTTTCTATTATTGAAATAGGGTTACAGAGTATTATTGTACATCTTGGAACTTTTCATATCAATTGGCATCCAATTATCAAATAAATTTCATAAATACATATATGATTCAGAATAAAATAAAACATACATTTATAGCCTTAATTCGAGCCTTTAATGCCCTAAAAATAGGTTAGGAAAATTCAGTGACCAAATCGGAACAAATCAGAACATTTAGGGAAAAATTGAAAATTTTCACTATAACGGTTAAACGGTCGTGTGGCCTGAGCTGTGTGCCAGACCGTGTAACACATCCCAAGCCATGTGGTGTAGGAACATGGCTGTGTGGTCAATCGTGTGACAGGTTGTGAAACTTTCAAAATAAATCCACATGACCATGTCACTAGCCATGTGTCAGCCTGTGTGAAACCTATATCTAACACGTTCAAGGCACACGCTAGAGTGGGTTGCCCGTGTGTGACACACGGCCTTGTGAAAGCTTGTGTGTACCCAAAAATGACCAAAATCATGCTCATTTTCCCTCCAATTGCATAGGCACCTTACCCAATTCATGACACGTCATCACAAGACCCCCAAACACATCAAGAGCAACCAAACCGTGCCAAAATATATCCACCTAAAATCTAACCAAAACATCATATACAAGTCTCATTATAAGCATTTAACCTTTCACTACACTAACTGCCATTTACAAGACATAGCATACATACCCTTTAACTTATCTCAATCACATCAAACCATACCCTAACATGACATATACCATTCATACTCAAACACTCATACTTAAGTTAGAGTTTAACAAACATACATATAAGGTTACCATTGCATAACATCAAACATATCAAACCACCACACATAGCTATGAAACATTACAAACATAATCATTTGCCTATTACATGCCATATAAGCCAAGTTGTTTACAAATCTACCAAAGAGTTCCTCGAGATAGTGTGATTCTTCGAGCAGATTCGATCTCCCGATTTCTACAAAACGTATCTATAAGAAATAAGACAAATAACACGAGTAAGCTTTCGTAAAGCTTAGTAAGTTTGTCGATTAAACGATAAATCTTTTTGAATTTAAATACAGTAAATCAAATAACAAGATTAAAAAGTAGAGTTCCTGTCACAAGGTTATTATCAAAATTCATGTCAATCATAGCTCACAACAGGTGAGTATTGCACTGCACAATAATTTAAATCATATTCCAAGTTATTGTTTAGTAAGATCTCATTTCAGGTAACCTAGGGTATCACTTATTCGAGTTAACTTCAGAATTTTGATCGACTCATGATACTGCTCACACAAGCTGTAGAGAATCCGCAACACATGCAGGATCTCAAGCTATTGCTACGGCCTGTATCACCGGTACATAATACTTGCTAAAATAATCACCGGCTTCCAGTGTTGCTCACACAAGTTGTAGAGAATACATAACACATGCAGAATGTCAAGCCATCGCTATAGTCTGTATCACTAGCTCAAAGCTTGATAGATGATATTGGCATAAGGCCTAATAGATAACATCGGCACAAGCATGATAGATAAACATCGGTACAAAGCCTGATATTCAGTTACATCCCGTACTCAATATATTCATTTATTAATTATTCTCTAATCATTCAATAGATAATACAATATTGGATCTAATTAAGATAAAACTTGTAATATGTAATAATCATTATAAACATAAAAATAATTGTACGAACTTACTAGACCGATTCGTAGTAACGACACAAAGTATCTCAATCAGTGATCAATGTTATATCAATTCATTATTTCCTTTTTCAATTACAAACATCAATAGTAATCCAACATTATGCAATTAGGTTCATATAATACATTTATAAAGGTGCTAAAGTTAAATCGAATGAACTTACCAGACTAATCTGCAGCAACGACAAGGTACAAGGGTTATTCGGTAATTTTCTATTTTCTTCGGTTTTCCACTTGTTCAGAATCTAAAATAATAATTCCATTCAATTCACTAATTCTAATTAGAAAAATTAATTCATTTTATGCAATTAAGTCATTTTTTACATTTTTATAAAATTGCCCCAATTATTTCACTTTTATGTAATTTAGTCATTAAGCTCAAAACTTATAATTTAACCAATTTAAATGAAATTAAATTCAGCTGAATAGTATAACACTCTATTACAACCCATACTTTTGGTTATTACACATCAAGTCCTTGTAATTTTATCACTTTAACTTTTTAGTCCTTAAACATTAAAATTACTAAAAATTACTTTACAAATAGTCTCATTTGTCAACAAAGATTAATAATCTATCATAAAACTTTAAGAACACACCAAACTCATCAATGGCATAATCCAAAACATATAACATTTTTACAAATTAGTCCCTGGGTTAGCTAGATTAAGCTAATATGAGCTCAAAAACATAAAAATTACTAAAAACGGGCAAGAATTACCTAACCAAATGGAAGCCCTAGCTTGGCCGAATCCTCTTTTCTTCTCTAATGGCTAATTCGATTTTTTTGGCTTAATGAAGAAGCTGGTTATTTTAATTTTGTTTATAAAGTTTATTTATTTACCTTTTTACCCTTTAATTATTATTCAAATTTAACAATTCCAAGTCCATTATCGTCCACAATCATCACCTATGGTATATTTACCATTCAAGGAGGGTATAATTACACAATTGGTCCTTCAATTATTTTAAAATTTAACTAAATAAGCTAAATTTCAATTTAATCCTAACCTAATTAGGACTAACGAGAAAATAACCTAAAAGTTAGTGGATTTAATCATGTCCACCACCATTTGGAATTTTTGACCATTTTTTAATTACAATTTTGGTCCCTTTACTATTTAAAATCTATAGCAATTAGCTTTTACCTCTTTTACAATTTAACCATTTAACCTTAATTAAGCAACCAATTGTCAAAATTACCAAACCCAACTTAAATTTACCTATAATACGACTCTGTAAATATTTTTATTAAAATATTTATAGCCTTAAATTATGAAAACGAGGTTTCAGTACCTTATTTTCAAAAACCATTCGACTTTTGAACTGAACCACTTATATTAACTTTTAATTCAATTAGTTAAAATTCATTAAATCAAAATTCAATATAAATTTATTATTGACTCGTATAAGTTAAATATTAATTATACGAACTTACTCATTGGATTTGTAGTCCCAAAACCACTGTTTTAGACAACATTGAAAAACGGGTTGTTATATTCCAACGAGGCTCTAGGTGCCAAATTTGGTGTGTTGGTTAGTATCCTTGTATCCATTCAAGTCCAAGTCATGTTAATAGGGAATGTAATGTATTAGTTGGTTGATTGGTATTAGAAATGATCAAATGTTACAAGTTACACTACAAATACTCATTTACGATATTTGATTATTAATAGCATGTGAAAGAGCATGCAAACCAGTTAAATATAGGTTTAATATGTATAAGACCATAGCTAGGCTATGGCAACATATGGAGTTCGCAGGACAGTAAACATGGGTTTAACATATGTAAGACCATAGCTAAACTATAGCAATATATGGAGTCCGCTAGGATAGTAAATATGTGTTGAATTTGTGTAAGATCATAACTGGGTTATGACAACATATAAAGTCTGCCATAATGGAAAACTAGGAACCTGACTGGGCACGAAAAAGGAAAATTCATTGTATGACCTGTGCGGCTAGTAGGATAGTTGGATTAATGTGACGCATCTAAGAACAGGAGTAAATGAGACAGTAAGAGAATTCACTAAACTAAAAAGAGGAGAATAGCCGGTAGAAGTGTCCAAGGATGCGGGTAAGTCTGTTAGTAAGGGAATCCGTTAAATTGTGACGAAAAGAGGAATTTGATAATTTTGGTTTTAACAAGGTAGAGTTAATAGCTTCTTCGAGGTATGGGGTATCTATCATTATTAGTTCGCCAATAATTGTCAAGTAATCCAACAACAGGTACAATAAGTGAGTCAATGAAGCAGATTCTAAGCTAAGCAGACTAATGGGTGAATCCGTTAGAGATGTTCAAAGAAAATGGATGTCAAGTTAAGAATTGTTAGCGCAAAAATAATTACAGGGACCACCAATCAAGAAAGTCCACTAAGGAATATTTTGAGTGGAAAATCCGCCAGAAACTATGGGAAGAAACGAAAGTCAATTAGGACTATATAGCATAGGGAAGACCATGTAGGATTACCAAAGGTAGAGGCTATTAAGAATATTTGGGCAGGAGTAGTCCATTGGGAATTGGGAATTGTCCATTAATTAGAGTATCTTAAGAAGGTTAGGCTTAGGTGAGCAAGTACTTTGGGGTTACATTGCGGGTATGGGTCCGCTATGAAAAAAGGAGTGATGATTCAATTAGCCAAGTATCATGTTCAAGTCTGTGAATGTGGATAAATGAAATGGACCTTACCTAGGAATAAAGTCAAGCATAATTTAAGTTAAAAAGCAGTTTACCACTGAAATAGTACTACAAATCTGTATGGAGATCAGTGTGGATTAATAGGATCAAGGAAGGGATTCGCAGTTGTGGTGAGGTCTCGGTTGAAACGCCAGTAGGCGTTGCCAAATCCATGATGACAAATATGGGTAATCAGTGACGAGAAATGACGAGGAATATCCTAACATGTTTAAGGAAAGTCTAGAATAACTATAAACAGGTCATGGACCATAAGAAAGAAATGTTTAGAACATAGTTAAGGTGGGTGACAATGTCCACTTAAAGTTTGCTCGGAGAAAACAAGGTAATAACTATGCCATCGAAATTTACAAATCTTCCTACAAGCTTCAGGGAGTTTTTCACCTGTGTATAAAATTTATTTTCCCCTAATTTTAAGAAATATTCTATGAATACCATTGTACAGGTGATCGCTAAGTTCTCCCGACCTTGTAACATTAGAGAATCGAGTGAAGGGACCAAGCCAAACACTACCATATTCTAGAGGGGGCGCGATAGCTGTTTCGTGCATATAGAAAGGCACTCTTAGAGGCCATGCCCCAAGGTTTAAGTTGGATATGTCTGTATTAAAGTTAAACTTAAATTTTGTAAATAACTATTAGGATTAATAAGACATCAAAATTGTAATAATTTATTACTCGTAAGATATGAGTTTCAGTAGAAGTAAATTTTGAAAATTGAGATTTGACTAAGTATGTAATTAAAGCAGATTAGTAACTTGTAAATATAATCAAGTTAAATGTGATATTCGGTACCCAGACCTGGAAATCAGGTTTAGTATAGGGTGTTACAATGTTAGATAAAAATAGTCATAAAACATAACACATTATCAATTTCCATCAAATTCATAACCAAATACCAATTTACACATATTTTTCAATTTATTTGATTTAGTACCTAAAATCAGGACAAGCATAACTTTCAATTTAGGGCTTCCTATTAAAATTTGATTTTAACAAAATTCATTAGAGACCTTTTATTCTCTATTCATATTAATATTTCATAATAATTTCACATTTTATTCAATTTGGTCCCTAACGTACGAAACTAACAATTAAGTTTTACAATTTAGTCCTTTTCATAATCTAAGTTTAAAATTATAACAATTTCACACCTAAACTGCACCACCCCAAAAATTTAAATTTTTGCCTGCTAATATCTGTCAATAATTAAGTCTTGATATATGTGGTTAAGTGTTCTACTTATATGTTCGAGGTTAGGGGTTCGAGTTTCTCTATTGGAAAGATTTGCGACTTTATTTTAAATTGACTAAATCCCTATTCTTCAACTATCGACTTAAGTTTAATTCTATGTAATTTTGTGTCAAGAATGAGCTTGCTGTTTGGTTAAGCTTTTGTATACCTTCTAATTCTGTGTTTGAGTCTCTTCGCATGCGTTAAGGAGATATTTTTTATGTTACTTGGTAAAAAGACTGTTAGTTTTTGGTTGTTTAAAAAGATATGTTCTTAAACGTTTTTCTTTTTTCTTTTCTTTTTCCTTTCTTTTTTTTTATTTTGTTCTTATTTTATTTCCTCTTTCATTTTCTTTCCTTTTTCTTACTTCTGTAAATTGTGCCAGGTTAAATTGAGGTTCTCCATTACTCGTTGCATTGTTGAAAGGTTATTACGTAAGTTTTGTCATCAGTCTCTTTTCTTTTCGCGAGTTTATTTATTGTTTTTTGAAGTTAGAAATTACTATTATGGTTTGAATTTTCATTAATTGTGTGATTAGGGTTTGTTAGGTAAAGATCTTACGAAAAATGTTCTATTAGCGGTCTAAGTTCTAGTAATTGCTGTTGATTCATCGGTAAGAGTTACTTTACTTTTTGGGTTAGCGTCAAAGTTTTCGACATGTGGGGTTAACTATTGTTTTTGTGTGAATTTTACATTTAAGTCGTTGATTGAAACTCTGCTTGTGATTTTTAGGCTATGGAATCCGTATTAGGTATGTATAACTAAAACTTGACTTCTGTTGTGAAATTCAAACGCCGAAAAACATGGTTTTGACGCCACATGACCTTGTGGCAGACTGTGTAGCTCACTATACACAAATTAGAGACACACAGGCTAAGGATACAAACATGTATTCAGGTCATTTGTAGGTATGTATTGTGCAACCAATAACACAGATGTGTGCCCAGGCCGTGTAACACATTGCTTGTACATTAGAAGCACAAAGGCCAAGGACATGGGCCAAGGACACGGACACGTGTCTAGGCCGTGTAACACACTGTTTGTACATTAGGACCACTCGAGTAAGTGACACAACCTTATGCTAGGCCGTGTGAAACACTCGAGCAATCACACGATCATGTGAAACCACATGGGCCAATTATTTAGGGCGTGTGGACCAATATTTTGAATTTTTTGTTAAGCCTGTAAACATCGTTTCTGTCAAACATAGGCCTACCGTAAAGCTCGTATGATATAATTTGGGCTATGAAATCCATTAGTGGATAATCTATTTTTGTATAAATTGTTATTATGCACATAACGTTGAGATTGTAGATAAGCAAGTAAATGTATGTTGTATTAAATGGGTATTATCCAAATCTGTTACTCCGCATACTTATATCTGCATCTGTTGGATTGCATCCACATCATGATTGGGGCTATATAAAGAAAGAAGTGTGAAAATTTAATTATTTATTGAATCTGTGGCGATTTATTGCATTCTGATCTGGTAGCTATGCTGCGATTATTCTAAAACGTGACATATAACCACTACGCGGTGTGTAGGGATGGACGAGTACTTGATGCCCTATATGGTGTGTTGGGATGGATGGGGATCGTGTGTAGCGAATGAGGTTAGGAACTACATCTGAATCTGATTTTTTGTGCATCTGTATCTAATAATAGATGTAACTATATCTGACTTTCTCTATTTCTGTTCTGAATCTGGTTCTGAATAACGGATTATCTATGGGAAATAAGATTACGTTTGTAGTTTACTAATTATTACTAAATGTAAGTTACACACATACGGAGTTGCAAACTCACTTAGTTGTTGTATGGATTTCAGGCAACCCACAGGCTCAGGCGAGTTAGCGTGGCAGGAGGTCGGTAATTTCTTTACTTATATAATGTTTTATCTAGACTTATACTATTATGTGTGTTTTAGGTTTTAGACTATGATTTGGACTCTGTATTGACTTATTTATATATGATCACGTTTGTCAAACTTTAAATGGTTAAAGAGTTGGTTTTTCTAAAATGTTGTAATATAACTCTTCAAACTTGGTCTTAACGTCTAAGCCAAGTATGAGGTGTTACATTTAGTGGTATTAGAGCCATGTTTACAACACTCGGGTTGCGTAGACTGGGTTCTAATTTTTTTAAAATGTGCTTTGCATTAAATAATTTTTTCTTTTCTTCAAATAACTCTGATAACTGGTTTATGAAGGATCAAGTCTCTGACACTGAACCTGTAAGTATTCTTATTTAGTTATTGTGATTTGTTGAGACACGGTAGTGATTGAAATTGTAGTTTGGTCAAACATTTTGATATGAACTGACATAAGAACTATGATAAATACTAAACTTATCTATGTATTTCTGATATTGTAGGCAATTTTTTGAAATGAATTTATGTGGTAGTCGTGGAAATGGGTTTCGTGGGCTCGAGCTGAGCTTTTCTCGATGGGCAGCTTGCCTAATATTGACATTATTGAGTCGATAGGTACTTCTACTGCTGAGACAGGATCTCAGAATCCTACCGCTGGGTACGACACACTATCCCAGGTAATGTTGCATGTACTTGAAAGGGTTGTTAGGACCCATTCTGGATTTAGAAGTCGAGGGTTGGTTATTGAACGACCTCGATCGAATGGTGCTAAATTGTTTAGCGGTGTCACTGAAGTCGCCCCTATCGTGGCCAAGTATTGGTTGAAGGATATCGAGGGTTTCATGACTGGCATCGATTGCACTCCTACTTAGAAGTTGAAGGGTGCTATATCTCTGCTCTGAGATGAAGACTATTAGTGCTAGCTGATGGTTGAGTAGGGTGCTCAGCCCGAAAATATCATTTTAGATTTTTTTTAAGAATGCCTTCTTGGGAAAGTATGTGGGGTGAGTTATGTGGAGGCTTGCAGGCGCAAGTTTATGAGTCTGGTTTAGGGCGAGAGGTCTGTGGTCGAATATGAGGCTGAGTTTTTGAGACTGAGTAGATATGCTCGAGCTTTGGTTGCTTCTGATTACGATAAGAGTGTGAAGTTTAAAGAAGGTCTACATTATGATCTGCAGGTTCTGATAGTTCCTCAGAGAGAACAGGTTTTTGCAGCCTTGGTTGACAAGACAAAGATAGCGAAAGAGGTGAAGCGCATTAAGCGTGAGATGAGGGACTGGGAAAGGGATTAGGTTAAGGTGAAGAGGGATTTAGGTCTTTCTAATTCTGTTCAACAACCTAAGAAACGGGCTAGATTTAACAGGCCACCGAGGATCGAGGTACCAACTGCACTGACTAAGATTCAGCTATGTAATGATTTGGGAGGTGCCATCCCGGTGAGTGCTGGAGGAAATCAGGAGCTTCTCTTCGTTGCGGGTCGATGGAGCATCGTGTTCGAGATTGTCTTTGTCAATCAGATCAAGTGCTCGCTACGGTACAAACTCTAGCTTCGGGTCCTATTCAGCCTCCGAGAGCATCTCAACAGCCCCCTCGGGGAATTGGTATAGTCAAAGGTGGTAATGGGTCTAGTAGAGGACAAAGAGCATCGGGTAGAGGTGTGGTTCAGACTAAGGCACGTTAGCCTGCACTTGTGTATGAGGCAAGGCACCGCGAGGATAGAGATAACGCTGACGTTATAGTGGGTACATTCTTTATTTATAATGTTCCCTATTTTACCTTGATTGAGATTAGGTCTACACACTCTTATGTAGCTAGTACTGTTTCTGAAAATTTGGGTATTTCTGCTGAATGTACTGCTAGAGAGGTTTCTATAATTAGTCATTTGGGTCAGTCGGTCTAGGTTGACAAAGTATATAAACAGGTTCTGTTAGAAATTTAGGGTATATTATTTCCGACTAATTTAATATAATTACCTTTTGGTGAGTTTGATCTAATTTTAAGAATGGATTAACTTGTGGAAGATCGGGTTAGTTTTGAGTATGCTTTTAAAAAGGTTATTTTGAGAATTGAAGAAAACAGTTGAGTGATGAGCCTTTGCTTCTATGTTTTTGTCAACTTGAATCGAGTGAAACTTCTGATTTTGGATTAAAAAGCGACGAGGTTTTGTGTTTCAGGGGTAAGATTTGTGTGCCTAACGATGTGGAGTTAAGGTAATCGATTTTACGAGAAACCCCCTATGCTTTGCATCTCAGTGGGAATAAAATGTATAGAGATCTTCGAGAGATCTAATGGTGGCCCAGTTTGAAATAAGAGATTACTATATTCATCTCTCATTATTTGACGTGTTAAAAGGTTAAGGCTGAGCATCAATTGCATTTAGGTCTGTTGCAGCCGGTTAAAATTCCCCTATGGAAGTGGGAGCGAGTGACGATGAATTTCATTAGAGGGTTACCTTTGACACCCTCTAAGAAAGATTCAATTTGGGTCATTGTTGATCGGTTGGCCAAGTCTGCTCATTTTTTGCCAATCAAGATAGACTACTCGTTTCAAAAATTAGCTAAACTGTATGTCTCTGAAGTTGTAAGACTGCACAAAGTTTCAATTTCAGTTATTTCTGATAGAGATCCATGTTTTACTTCTTGGTTCTAGAAGAGGCTTCACAAGGCATTGGGCACCCGGCTAGATTTTAGTACTGCGTACCATCCTTAGACCGATAGACAGTTTGAGTGGGTTATTCAAATTCTGGAGGATATGTTATAGAGCTGTGTGATTGATTTTCGGGGTAGTTGAGAGGATTATCTATCATTGGCTAAGTTCGTGTATAACAATAGCTTCCAGTCTAGCATTCAAATAGTACCTTACGAGGCTCTGTATAGTCGTAAGTGTCGTGCCCCTCTGTGTTGAACCGAGTTGGATGAGCGTCGGGTTTTGGGTCCCAAGCTAGTTTTCAAAATTGAGAATATTGTTAAACTAATTCGAGATCGTCTCAAGGCAGCTTTTGATCGACATAAATCATATGTAAATTTAAAGAGATAGTATATTGAGTATTCTATGGATGATTAGGTGTTTTTGAAAGTTTCCCTATGGAAGAAGGTTCTTTGGTTCAGATGTAAGGGCAAGCTGAGTCCGATGTTTATTGGACTTTACCGTATTCTGAAACATGTTGGACCTGTTGTTTATCAGCTAGAGTTATCTTCTGAGTTAGATCGGATTTATGATGTGTTTTACGTCTTGATGTTAAGATGGTATTGGTCTAACCCTTCTCACATTCTCCCCGTTAAGGAGATTGTGGTAAGGCCCGATTTGACTTTCAAAGAAGAGCCTGTTCAGATTCTAGAACGAGATGTTAAAGTCTTGTGGAAGAAAACTGTCCCTCTAGTTAAGGTCCTATGGTAGAATCATGGCATGGAGGAAGCCATATGGGAACTTGAGGATTCGATTCGTCAGCAATACCCACATCTATTTGAGATAGGTAAATTTCGAGGGCGAAATTTCTTTTAGGGGGAGAAAGTTGTAACGCCCGAAAATTTGAATGTTTGTCTGTAAATGTTTGTCAATAATTAACTCTTGATATCTATGGTTAAGTGTTCTACTTATATGTTCGGGCTCAAAGGTTCGAGTTTCACTATTGGAAAGTTTTGCAATTTTGTTTTAAATTGACTAAATCTCTATTCTTGAACTATCGACTTAAGTTTAATTCTGTGTAATTCTCTATCAAGAATGAGCCTGTTGGTTCAATGGTTAAGCTTCTGTATACCTTCTAGTCCTGCGTTTGAGTCTCTTTGCATGCGATAAGGAGATATTTTTTATGTTACTTGGTAAAAGGACTATTAGTTTTTTGTTGTTTAAAAAGATATGTTCTTAAACGTTTTTCTTTTCTCTTTTCTTTTTCCTTCATTTTTCTTTTGTTCTTCTTTTCTTTCCTCTTTCATTTTCTTTCTTTTTGCCTACTTCCGTAAACTGTGCTGGGTTAAATTGAGGTTTCTTCGTTGCTCGTTGCATTTTTGAAAGGTTATTATGTAAGTTCGGTCGTCATTCTATTTTGTTTTCACGATTTTTTTATTTTTTTCGAAGTTAGAAATTACTATTATGGTTTGAATTTTCATTAATTGTGCGATTGGGTTTGTTAAGCAAAAATCTTGCAGAAAATGTTCCTTTAATGGTCTAATTTCGAGTAATTGTTGTTGATTTGTCAGTAAGAGTTCGTTTACTTTTTGGGTTAGCGCCGAAGTTTTTGACATGTGGGATTGACTATTGCTTTTTTTGTGAATTGTACATTTATGTTGTTGATTGAAACTCTGCTTGTCGTTTTTAGGCTTTGGAATCACTCCTGTTGCATCTGTGTTGAATTCGTATCAAGTGTGTGTAACGAAAACTTGACTTCTTTTGTGAAATTCAGACATCGAGAAACATGGCTTCGATGTCACACGATCATGTGCCAGGACGTGTGGTAGGCTATGTGTGCCACATGGCCATGTGCTAGGCTGTGTGGCAGACCGTGTAGCTAAGTTGCGAAACTATCCAAAGTAAGCTGTGGTAAAAAAAAAAAAGGCAACATCAGAGCTTGTTGAGTCATCGGAGGGGTTTCCACCCAAGGAAGAGGTGTGTTTGTCATCAAACTTACGGGAAAAACTTATGATGAAAATAGTGAAGCTTGGACCAATGAGCATCAATTCGAGTAAAGCGAGGGAGTTGGTCGAGTTATCGGCTTTTACAAGTTAAAGACACATGGGCTAAGGACATGGGCATGTGTTGAGGCCATGGGTGGGTATGTATTGTGCAAGGTTCACACGAGCCAAGGATACGGGATGTGTTGAGGCCGTGTAACACACTGTTTGTACATTAGAACCACATGGGCTAAGGAGACGGGCGTGTGTCCAGGTCATTTAACACACTATTTATACATTAAGACCACACGAACAAGTGACACGGGCGTGTGCCAAGCCATGTAGAACCACGTGGGCCAGCTACTTAGGCCGTGTGAAACCACATGAGCGTGTGGACTAATATTCTAAATATTTTAGGGTCATAAATGTCGTTTTCGTTGAACATAGGCTTACCGTAGGGCCTGTATGATCTGATTTGGGCTATGAAATCCATCTGTGGATAATCTGTTTCTATATGAATTGTTATTATGCACATAATGTTGAGATTTTAGACAAGAGAGTAAATGTATGTTGTATTAACTGGGTATGATCCAAATCTATTACTTCGTATACTTATATCTGCATCTGTTGGATTGCATCCATATATGGTTTAGGGTTATTTAAAGAAGGAAGTGTGATAGTTTAATTATTTGTTGAATCTGGTGGCGATTTATCGCATTTTGATCCGGCAGCTATGCTGCAATTATTCTAAAACGTGACATATAGTCACTACGTGGTGTGTAGGGATGGACAGGTACTTGATGCCTTATATGGTGTGTTGGGATGGTTTGTAACACTCCTAACCCATATCCGTCACTGGAATGGGGTTACGAGGCATTAGCGGTCAAAACACAACTCAAACAGACTTTCATTACAAAACTTATCATTAAAAAAATTTATATATATTCAAACATGTATCAATAAATAACATATACAAAGCATATGTTAAAATATCTATCTTATTAATTGAATGTCAAACATACTATTTCAAAACTTATGCACATATGCATATTTCAAAACTAAATAAAACATATGTAACCTTAATAACATTACAAGGGTCGAACATATTGTAGTTACCAATTGACCAATTTTAAATTTTATTTTAAAACACAAGTGTCGATTCAATATACTCTTGTTCTGTCTCCTATCTCATAATTAAACCAATAACATATTATGCATATTATTCTAGGCTAAAACATCCACACAGCATACTAGACATATTTATAAGTTTACATAAACATGCATTATAACAAAACCAATATATATATACATATTTTCTCATCACAAGTTATGCACATAAAACCATATCAATTTGAACCAACTCCAAATAATTAATAATAAATCAAATCATGCATAATATATAAGCATACTTGCCACCACAAATAGAACCAAAGTAGCCAAGCCTCAAACGATCACATCATAAGTATATTAAATGCGCATGATCTATAACTATCAAAAGAACAAATGCACAATTGATTCATTAAACAAGTATTCGATATACAAGCTGATTCTCTTATGATCAAACCCAAAACAGTCATAGAATATACATTTGGTCATTCATGAAAGCATTCAATACATAATATATTTATATTTTTATAATATATATCATATCACATTCTTATCATTATGAGTCCAAAGCCTTAGCTGAAATGCTCACACATTATTAATCATTTCTAACCAAATCACCAATACCGACATACTATTTTAAATCGACTCAAAATAACCACATTCTTTAATCAAATTATTAAAGCCTAACCTAGTCCACACATGACCAATACAACAAATTCAACATTAACATTTTACTAAACACTTGACTAAATAATTTAAACCATCATTGCCGAATCACAAAGTTGATTATAATCATCACATATATTTTCATCACATAACCGAATACACAAGCACATTATAAACAATTTCCAAACTGATTCATATATCAATCACACCACATACAAGTACTATGAAACCTAATTTCCCACATGAACATATATCATGATCAAAACTATATAATCATAAGCATCATTTCTAGCCATTTTCGTATGGCTTTATATTTACAATTTGAAAACCAACCAAAACATATGCTAGCCTATACATGCCATAAGTTCATAATTCAAGCTTTAAAAATACCAAAACAACGATCGATAGTGGGATGGATTTCCTTGACAATCCCCGAACTCGTAATTAGCTTCCAAAATCTATAAAACAACGAACGAAACAACACACAGTAAGCTTAAATAGCTTAGTAAGTCATAATCAATTAAATCATTTCAATGACTTATATAATTCAATTAAACTAGGCCGAATCATGCAAACTTTAACCACATAAATATTTATAATACTTACAAATTCATATATCAACACATGAACATTAGCATTATACTAAACTTGACCGAATACAAACATGCTCATAAGCATATATAAATCTCTCTTTTATCATGCACGATTCATGTATTCATCTCAAGTATATACTTACCTTACTTTCATAATCATATAACTTAGCACGTACATGAACCTTTTAGCTCGATTTCACATTGGATCTTAACTCGATATTGCCCGTTGAACCATTCGAAATTAATAAAGATACTCGGATAGTTGAAAAGCTTGTACAACGCCAACGTCCCAGACGTGGTCTTACATGTAATTACATATCGATGCCATTGTCCCAGACAGGGTCTTACACGAACTCATATACGATGTCGATGTCGCAGACATGGTCTTACACGTAAATCACAAATTGATGCCAATGTCCCAGATGTGGTCTTACATGAAATAGCATATCAGAATCCTATGTCATGACTTATGTATCCTAACTATTCCTAAGGTTCGTACGGGGCTTTCGGACGTCGTAAACCAATTGATTCCATCTCATATATATTTCTCCCATGCTTATATTAATTTGGCATCAACACATATATAGGTAATAATTTAATTCGGCACATATATTACATAAACATTCGAATTTAACGACATTTATTTACTTATGAACTTACCTCAGACGAAGACGAACGAACTGGAACTACTATTCGACAACTTTAGATTTCCCCCGATCCAAATCCGATTTCCTCTTTTCTTGATCTAATTCAATATAAATTCAACTTATTTAATCATATATTCAATCAAATTCATCCAAAAACACATAAATGGGCTAATTACACTTTTGCCTCTGACATTTCACATTTTTTACTATTTAGTCCCTATTTCACAAAACACAAAATATTCAAAATTTCACCACACCCATGCTTGACCGAATTTCACCAAGGTCCCTAGCAGCCCATTTATTTCATTTATTTCACATTTTGACCCCTCAATTTACAAAATTCACAATTTAATCCCAATTAAGCATTTTTACTAAAAATCACTTAATTAAACATGAAAATCTATTAACACATATTTATTTTTCATCATCAAAAACAAAAATCATCAAACTTTCAACAATGGAAAATCTCAAATTCATCATCAAATTCAAAAATTCAAGCATGGGCTAGCTAGTACTCGAAGCAACGATATCAAAAACGTAAACATTATAAAAAATAGAGCAAATAACATACCTAATTTAAAGCCTCAAAGTGCTGAACCTAACCTATTCTTTTCTTTCTTTTTCCTTTGAAGATTCGGCCTTGAAAAAGATGAATGCATGGCCATTTTTTTTATTACATTATAATAAATTAATTACCATTTTAACCTTATAAATTTAATTAGTAAACCATATATTTCAAGCCCAAAACTGGCCATGCTATTACTTAATGGCCAATTTTCCACATAAGGACCCCATAATTAATTCCTCAAAGCAAATAAGCACTTTAACAAATAGCTAGCCAATTTTACATTTTACGCGATTAAGTCCTTTTTATTAAATCGAACACTCAAACGATAAAATTAAATCACAAAAATTTCACACATATAAATTAACATGCTGTAGACACAAAAAATAATATTAAAATATTTTTATAACTCGAATTTGTGGTCTCAAAATCACTGTTCTGATAGGGTTTAAACCGGGCTGTTTCATGGTTGGAGATAATGTGTAGTGGATGGGGTTAAGAATCTGCATCTGAGTTTGGTTTATTCTGCATCTGAATCTGATATGTTATGCATTTATATCTGACATACCATGTAACTGTATCTGACTTTTTCTGTTTCTGTTCTGTATTTGATTCTAAGTTACGGATGATCCATAGTAAATGAGATTACAATTGTACTTTACTAATTATTTCTAAATGTAAGTTACACACACATGGAGTTGCAAACTCACTTAGTTGTTGTATGGGGTTCAGGTAACACACAGGCTTAGGCAGGTCGGCGTGGCAGGTGCTCGGTCATGTCTTTACTTATTATTTAATGTTTTATTTAGACTTATGCTACTATGTGTGTTTCGGATTTTAGACTATGATTTGGACTCCGTATTGACTTAATTATATATGATCACGTTTGTCAAACTTTAAATGGTTAAAGAGTTGGTTTTTCTGAAATGTTGTGATATAGCTCTCTAGACTTGGTCTTAATGTCTAGGCTAGGTATGGGCTGTTACATAAATCATTTAATTTTCATTAACGAAAACTTCCTAAAACTTTAATAGTTTCACAATTTAGTACATGGGCTAGCTAAATCAAGCTCTCATGACCTCAAATCTATAAAAATTATAAGAAAATGACTAAATTTCCATACCTAATTGTATGGCCTAATGCTTTCAAAACCTTAAGCTTTCTTTTTCTTCTTTGGTTGTTACGGTTTTGGGGAAGAAGATGACAACATTTCATCTCTCCTCCCACTTCATTTCCTATTTATACTATGGTTTAATTGTAATTAAACTAGCTTAATTAACTTAACCTTAATTACTTAAGATTTAATCACCCATTAAGTTAATTAAATGACACCATCCATCACCGTCCACTAACATCGTTTTTGAATTTTATTTTCCATTTTAATCATTTGATTAATTATTATTTATGGCCCTAAGCCTTTTTCTATTTAAAAAGCTATAGTGATTAATTTTTTTATAATTTAGTCCTTAAACCTTAATTAACCACATTTCCAACTAAATTGTTTATTCAAATTTCAAGTCATCAATATAATAACTCAGAAAATCTCTCTATTTACTATGTACAAACTCTACTTATAAAAATAGGATCCTGAAACCGTATTTTTTAATATCACTAGAAACCAAATTGTTACAAAAGACTAACATACTAGCAACTAGGTAATAACCATCTAACACATTTAACACGTGTGAATATTCTATAGAAAGTAGGGGTGAGCAAAATTCAATTCGACTCGAAAAAAAAACTCGAATTTCGAGTTTGAATCAAGTTGAGTTTTCGAATTTGAATAACTCGAATAATTCGAATATCAAACTATAATATTTTACATTTTTACCCCAAACTCCCAAATTTTTTTACTTTTCTCTCAAAACTTTTACTCCTTCCCACTTTCCCCCTAAAATTTTTACTCCCCTCCCATCCCACCCCCCCAATCTACCCAAAATCCATTTTCCACCAAAATTTTACTCTTCCATTTATTTTTTCTCAAAATTTTACTCCCCAAAACCCTAAAAACTTTTTATTTTTCCCAAAAAATTTTACTCCCTCCCACTTTCCCTCTAAAACTTTTACTCCTTCCCATCCCACATCCCATATTCCCCAAACCCACCCCCCCCTCAATTTTTTTTTAATATTTTCCCTCCAAAATTTTACTTCCCCATTTACTTTCCCTTAAACTTTTATTTTCCAAAACTTTTTATTTTCCTCCTAAACTTTTACTTCTCATCCTTTACTCTCAAATAAAAAATCAAAATTATCCAAAAAAAATCACTAAACATAAATAGTAATAATTTTATTTATATATATTATTTATATTATTAAATTAAATTTCACATTATATTATTGAATTGTTTAGTCATATTGAATATTTATATTAAAATTGAATTATTAATTATGCCATAAAATATTCGTGCTAAAATTTTGTATTGGTATTAATTTCACATTTTATCTTTAAAATAACTTTTATTAAAAAATCACATTTTTACATTTAATATATTTTTTAATTTCAGAATACATAGTGACAAGAATTTGAAGATAATTGAAACAACTAAGCAAGCAAAAAAGTTAACCCGCATATAAATGATTAATAAATAAATTATGAGGTGATGAAAGTTAATAAAAAATTTGATTAAGGTAGACAATACAAAGACTTAAAATTATTTTTTAAAATTTAACTTGAACAAATATATTCAATTCGATTCGATTCGAATTCCATCTCACTCGACTCGATTCGAGAAAATTTCAAATCAAATTAGAATGATAAAATATAATTTGTCAACTCGATTAACTCAAATTTTTTTTTACTCGATTCGATTCGATTCGATCGAACGCTCACCTCTAATAAAAAGTATTCAAGGATAAAACCCAAAATATAATGTAAATAAAAATTAATTATAAGGAAATATTTTAGATTATGAGCTCAGTTAATTATAAATTTAAAAGGACTAAACCCCTGCGTGCTGAACAAATTTATGTTACTCTGAGACGACAGAGGGAACTCCATTTGATTGACTTTGCCATTCAAAAAACTTGGTGCTGAACAATAAATCAGATTAGGGCCCTTGGCCATTGAAGAATGCATCAAACCCGTACGATCGAAAAATACAAATACGAAAAGCAATCACTGGAACTGAACCACACGACATTTATTTCAAATTCCTCGTTCCTCGCTATTGATTTTGACACGTTTTGATTTGGTATCAAATCAGATTCCCAATTCTCAATTTTTAAATCTTTATTTATAATTTTATTTTAACAAATCCATGTAAGAAAAAATGAAAACTAGTATTCTACACACGATAAAATGTTAAAAGAATTTACTCAACTTCCTGTATTATCTATGTTTTAGAATTCTGTACATCAATTATATTCTAGTTTCATCATTTTAAATTCTTCATGTTCCAAATTATACATTTTAGGCTAATTTTTCACTTTAACTATGTAAAATAATTTGATGTGATTTATTTTTAAAGATAAATATCATTATATATATTCGCATTCTGTATATAATTGGACACTTTTTCTTTTTACTTTTAAAATATATTAAAAATATATCATATTTATCCAATTGTAAAAAAATGTTAAAGTTTAATTCCACATTGCTCATGTTTTGAAAATATAAAAACCTTAAATTAATTGACATAATGAATGGAAAATTAATTCCGAAATTAAAAATGATGAAATTATTACGCAACATTTTTTTTACATGTCTAAAATTTAGCAAAATCTTCAAGTTAGATAATGAAAAGAAGTTTATAATATTAATAAAACTGTATCTTTTAATATAAATAACTACTTTAAAACATAGTTATATCTTTTAAGAAAATGACTTTTTTTTTCCAATAACAAAAATAAGAAAGATTTACTTTTTAAAAAAGAGAATTTTTTTTTTTTATATTTACAAGATTATTTCACATGTAAAATTATATATTTGCAACAACTGTGTCCACTTAAACATAAAATTTATTGTTTTGAAATTTAATAAATTTAAGTGTAAGCTTGATTTTAGCCTCAAGGTAGCCTAATTTTATGCTTTTCCCTATAGCTTTTCTGGTAAAAAGGAACAGAAAAAAACCAAGGCAATGGGAATTCATGATCAGATAAGTAACATTACTCTCAGATAGAAAAAAAATTCTAAGAGATTTTTTTTTTTTTTTTATAAATTCCAGGCTGCCATTGACGTGAAAGCTGAAGAAACTCATGGTCCAAGCGAACATAATCTTTCATATTTGACAATGGTAATATGCGGGCTACCCCTTCTGTAGTTAAGTTGTAGGACCAAGCATTAGATTGGAACTGTTAGGAACTTGTAAAACACGATAATGGAAATCCGGCCAGTAAATCTAATCGCAAGGAAATTGGGAGATGACAATTGTACAAGCCCATTTGCCCGGGCCCAAATTTTAACCCAAAACCCTTAACCCAATTTACCCAAAACACTAAAACTACCCAAAACCCTAAACGGGCCCAAAACCTAATCAAGCCCAAACCCCAACCCATTAGTCAAACTAGGGTTTCAGAAAATCTGAAACCCTAGCCTGTCCTAGCCGCCTCTGCTCCCACCGCCTCAGTCACGTCGACAGTACAAATGGCCTCTGCCCCACCGCCTATTTTCCTGCAAAGAAGAAATCAAGAAATGTAATGGCTATTTAAGAAGCCAAATCCAAAACATATACAGATTCGGCACAAGAGAAATAAAAAACGGAGTTTTTTAGATTTTGAAACACAAAAAGAAAAATCAGTGAAAAGAAAACGAGATATAGTCCATAAAAAAAAAACAAAATCAAAAACACCAAGAATCGGACATCAAGGAAAAAGGTGATTTCATTTTAGTATTTTCGATCTCTTTCCATTCCTTTTTTTTTTTATTTTTTTTCGAATCCTCTATTTGCACATGCACATTATAAATGTACAAAAAAATATAAGATAATAGATATATATAAAAAAAAATAAAAAAAGGGAAGAAAATTACCTTTGGGCGATTTTCACCACGCGTCTGATGTTTGCAAGTCTGCGACGACGCGACGACAGCGGCCCGGCTCCTCGCCGGAGTCTGGCTCGGGCCAGAGAGAGAGACCCCCCCTTTTTTCCCTTTTTTTTTCTCTGAAGCAAGGGAAATGAAAATTTTTAAAAATTTTTTGCCTTAAATAGGCCGATCGAAACGACGTCGTTTTGGTCGGCCTCCTTAATGCCAAAACGACGCCGTTTCACGTGACCCGCGCGCGACCCGACCCGACGCCTGAGGATCCGCGTGTTTTGCTGCTACTGGGGAAATTACGTGCGCGGTCCCTCCGCTTTCTGGGAGTGTTTCAATGGGGTCATCTTCATTTTTGCAATTTGGGCCGCGGTTTGATTACCTATTTCATTTTAGTCCTCGAACCTTTTAATCCTCGAACCAGCGAACGGCGTCGTTTAGGAGAGTAGGGATATTTACTCTTTTGGTCCCTCCTATTTGCCTGCGCATTCAAATCCCCCCCTTTTATATTTATTTCAAATTCACCCCAAAAACTTTATTCTCAGTTCAATTTTATCCCTTTTTTTACTTTCCCTCATTATTTATTTTTATTTTATTTTAATAGTATACACCACTACATTTTATTTCTATTATTATATCTATTACTATTATACTTATAAGTACATATGTTTATATTAATGGTTGTTTTAATCACCCTAATATTGATATGTATTTATTCTTAATATATATATATATATATGAAGTATTAATAATTCTTTTATAACATTTTATTATTATTTCTAATATGTATGTATCACATAATACCACATTATGTATATATTATACTTATATATTGTATGTTTGTATGTTTATTATTATGCCTTTCATGTATATATATATATTTTTATATATAGTATTGCTTATTATCTTAAATTTAATATTTTTATCGTATTTGCTTTTTATCATCAGTATTATTATTATTATTATTATTATTATTATTATTATTATTATTATTATTATTATTATAACTATTGTTGTTTTACTATTATTATGTATTTTTATTATCGATAATAATTATTATTACTACTATTATTTTTGTTAACATATTATTTCTTTTACTATATTATTATTTCCTATTCTTATATATTATTATTGTTATTATCATATATTATTATTAACGTACTATTATTTTTTATTATTATTACTAATATCACCTTTTCATTATTATTATTATTGTTATTATTATTATCAATATTATTATTACATAATAAGTGTATATTTCTATCGCACACGATATATATATATATATTTTCATATTTTATTTTACCTTAATATTATTGTCATTGTCATTATATCTACACTTATAATTATTTTATTTTCATTACCATATCTATCATAATTATTATTATTATTATTATTATTATATGTATATCTATATCCTTTCACTATTGTTTTCATATATATATTTTAAGTATTATTACCATTAGTATTATGACTTAACACATTGTTACTACCGATATTATCATTTTTTTATCATTACTATACTATCATTATTTAATTTTACATAATGTTTGTTTATTCATCACTAGCACTTTTTAATTTCGAATATTTTCTAGCATACTCGTCACTTTCTTCTTATTCGTTTTAATTATTTATTATTGCTCTTGCCATTATCATTGCTCACGTGCGTGTTACGTTTATTCTGCTATGCTCGTCAATATCGAAATTTTTATCTGTTCAGGCATTCTCTATTAGCTCGTATTATTACGAATTTATGTTTCGTCCAAACCCAAAATTAATTCTTTCGCGAAAGCAATATCCGGTATTAGGTAATTCGAGATAATCGTGCCCTAACTTACTGGGTTTCGACTTTTCTCATTTAACCTAAATAACGGAATATTCTTTTAAATCGCAACACGAGTTTTGAAAAATGCTTATCCTCGAGAATACGAGATGTCGTGCCCTAACTGACTGGGTATGACATTTTGTCACCTCGAAATAAGAATTTGTTTTAAAATAAAGGCTATATTCGGTGTTTGAGAGTTCGAGAAAACGTGCCCTAACTCACTGGGTTTCAATTTCTCTCGTCTACTCTAAATAGTCGAATACTCTCTTAATAAATTAAAATACGCAAATTTTATATAAAAGGCAAGCTCGCTCTCGAAAACTCAAGATGTCGTGTCCTAACTTACTAGATGTGACATCTTACGTTTTGAGACGAGAAAGTCTTTAACATGTGAGCATTTTTTGAAGAGGGATCGTATCTTAAATTCTTCCAAATTTTCAATCTTCGATCTTAAGACATTAATTAGTCAACTAGGTACCAATTTTGGGCGTATCGAGGGTGCTAATCCTTCCTCATATGTAACCGACTCCCGAACTCATTTTCTGATTTTCGTAGACCCAAAAAAATTATCGTTTTAGTAAAACTTAACTCTTATTAAAATGATTAATTTAAGGTGACCCGATCACACCTTGTCAAAAAAGATCGGTGGTGACTCCTCTATTCGTTTTCATTTTCAAAATCCAAGTCGATCCCCGTTTTTTCCAAAAAAATGGTTACGACAGCTTGGCGACTCCACTGGGGACCTCAAATAAGAGAGTCAAGCCACAAGTTGATTAACTTTTGTCATTTTATCGAAAATTGAAAATTTGATTTTGGAATACGATCCTTTCATTGCATTTCATCAGCTTTTTGTGGTTTATATAACACCTGTTGCATTGGTCCGAGTCTTTAAATAGTGTCGCATATTGCATTGCATGACCGCTGTGGTCACACCCTCTCAAGTGGGAGCGCGAAACTACTCCTTCGTGAGGTTTTCACCTCCGTGCAGGATAGTGGATCGCTTTCGGGATACATCCATACCTATGTCTTCGTGAGATTTTCATCTCCGTGCAGCCATAGGGAAATGTATTCCCCTGAACTGAACTCGGTCTGTAAAGATCGAGGAATCTACTGGTTCAGGTACCCTTACTCTAGAACCGAGCCCCATATAGCGAGCCTTAAGAGCCCACCCTAGGTAGAGCCACTCCGAAACCCTAGTAGTTACCAGGGCAAATGCTATACTTAACATTATTCCTTGTTTGCCTTAAATTGCGTATGAAATACTGACTTTTTTGTTTTACTTTGATTGTATTTGCATGGCATTTTCATCATAAAAGGTGTTGATTCACATTCGGTTCCTAAGTAGATAGCTTATCATGAAAAAGGGGTTTTTTGATAAAGTACAGGACAATGCGGCTGTTCGGATATGGGCTGAGACAACACAACAAGAGAAATGTGATAGTCTTACCGAAGGGTACATATCAGAATTGTGGGATTTTACTCGAATCAGCGTAACTCAGAACAATCTCCGAGAGATGAAAGAAATTTGGAGTCAGTGGGGTGACGAGGTCAAGCAATTATTCTACAGTCATTACGGGGATTCACCTTATCTGCTCGATGTCAAGGTAGATGAACATCTGTTTCGAGCCCTCGCCCAATATTGGAATTCTGCTTATAGTTGCTTCACTTTCGGGAAGGTAGATCTGGTCCCTATCAGAGAAGAGTACACGGCCTTGCTCCGCGTTGCGAAGATTCAGGTTGACCGAATCTATTCCGACCATAACGTTCCAAAGATTTTCAAAAGTCGATGAACATCACGAGGATGAGCGAACAGTGGGTTACAACCCGGATCAAAGCGAAAGGAGATTGTAAATGCATTCCTTGGAAGAATCTGAGATCTAATCTTGGCGCACCCCGATGTGAAGAAAAGGGTAGATGTCTTCGCCCTGAGCATTTACGGACTGGTTATCTTCCCTAAAGCTTTGGGACATGTAGACGAGGCGGTCTCTGATCTTTTTGACAGGCTTGGTAAAGGAACCACACCGGTACCCGCAATCTTGGCTGAGACTTTCAGGTCATTGAATGCTTGTCGAAGGGCAGGCGAAGGGAGATTTATAGGATGTGCACAGCTCTTGCTATTGTGGTTCCATAGTCATTTTTGGAAGGTGGAAAAGGTCTCATATCGTGTCTTCTCTGGAAATTACTTTCCACTGAAAGAGTTAGTTGCTACGCCGAGAAGAGATGATATCACAGAAGAAAATTGGATGGCGATTCTTCAAAGTTTGCGAGAGGAAGACGTTGAATGGAGGGCCCCGTGGATGGTTCCCGATGAAGTATTATACCGATGTAGAGATTTTGATTGGGTTCCCTTGTTAGGAGTATGGGGAGCCGTCGGGTATGCCCCTTTGCTTGCATTAAGGCAATACAGTCTCTGACAGTTTTTACGCCACCAACATACGGGTTAGCTCGGTGCGAGTTCGTATTCACGGGAACAATTACAAAAAGAAAGTTTCCGAGATATCGAATGCCCAAAACTGCACTCGTAGAATGAAAAGTTTGCTGCCAATCCTATGACTACCCCGAGTATGACCGGTGGTGGAGTCGGAGGATCAATGACAACATCCCTATGTTAGATCAAGAGAACCCTCGGTCGATGGAAGAACACTTGAAAGTAATCCCATCCGAGCTAGAAATCATCAGCGGGATTTTGAGAGAAAGAGTCTAGAACTAGAAAAGAAGATCGAGCAACCGGAAGAAGAAGAAAAATGCAATTGGGATTAGATGTCGACGCCCGTAAAACTAGAAGCCGAAAGACTCGTAAAAGGGAAAACAAGGCTGAAGAAGATTTGGACAGGTTTGAAAACGGACTACAAGAAGTCACGTGGGTCAATGAAAATCACTTGGGTTAGGAAAAACATCCGAGCGTGGCGACAAGAAGTCAAAGAAGAGAAAAGCAAAGCCAACCAAAGGGAAGAAAAGTTCCGGGATGTTCAAACTCGAGAAGGTGCTCAAAAGAAGTTTGGTAGAAAGCCGTAATGAGAAGGAAGGGTTAAAGATTCGAGTATCGAGTTAGAAAGGTCCTTGTATCGATGATCGTGCGCGTAACTCTCGTGATCGAGTTGAAAGCCACTGAATAGAATTGAAGAATTAAAGGAGAATATAGAAGAGCTCAAAACAGTACAAAATTGTGAACTTCGATTGAACTCCTCGAGGTAAATAACGAGCAATGTAAGGCGCACTTCATCAATCCCAAGATCGTTTCGAGCGGGACTACATCATGGTGGCGAAGCTTTGACTCAAGTGCGAGAAGTGGCTGATCACTTGCAAACGCTAGCAGTACAAGCCGATGTGCTGAGTCTAAAATACGAGTCAGAATCAGACCGAGGCCGAGAACTAGCTTGGCTTCTTAGGCAGGTCAAGGCCCTAAGTATCAGGGCCAAGCCATATATGTAATCTATTTTATGTAAAGAAACTTGTTTTCTAGAAAAGTTACTCTAATGAACTCTAATGAAATCGGACTGGAATCAACGCTTTTTTTTGCATTCATCACATTCATTGCATTTATGCATCAGCATTGCATCATATGCACTAAAACTCACACAAAACCCTAAAAATCATGGCAGTTACCCTGGAACATCGTTACGGTACAAGAGGAAAAACAAGAGCAATGGACCAAAGATTAGAGAGATTGGAACAAATGCAAAAAGAGATGCAGGACCAACTACAAACACGTATGCAAGAATAGCTTGCCAAAATCCAAAGAAGATATGAGGGACCGAGATCTTTGGAATCCTGAAAAAGTATGATGGATCAATTAACGCGTCTATTGGCTGGCGGATTAGAAAAAGGGAAAAGCCCTTTGATCAATGCGGGAGATGATATGGAAGATCCTACTTACCCTCCGGGCTTTGCCCTGGCGGATGTTCAGGCACAACCTGACGTATACCCAAGAAGGCCATTGGTCACAATTAGGCCCCAGCCATTTTAGGCCGGTGTCTCAGTACCGATGAATTATCAGGCTGGTTCGGGCTCCAATCCGGGGGACAACCCGACCAACCCCGTAGTCCTCAATCTCGATGAAGTAACAGAAATAGAAAAAACGAGGGTGGAACTCCCGAAAGAGCTTGAAGAAAGATGTAGATGGTTAGAAGAAAAATTTAAAGAAATGAAAAACACCGACTATCGCGGTGGAATCGATGCTAAGGAATTAAGTTTGGTCCCGGACCTGGTACTCCCTCCCAAGTTCAAAACTCCAGAATTTGAGAAATACAACGGGACTAGCTGCCTCGAAGCTCACATCACTATGTTCTGCCAGACGAATGGCGGGCCATGTTAATAATGACCAACTATTAATTCACCGCTTGTGAAAGTCCGGTTGGGGCCGCTTCTAGATGGTACAACCAATCGACTCAGCGCTTCCAGACGGTTCATGGAAAGATTTAGCACAAGCTTTCATGAAGCAATATGGTCATGTGGCGTATATAGCCCCGATAGAATCACTTTACACGAACATGGAGAAAAACATAATGAAAGCTTTAGACAAGATGCCCAAAGAATGGAGAGAAGTGGCCACCCAAGTCCAACCCCCCTATTGGAAAAAGAAACCACTATGCTCTTCATCAACACCCTGAAGGCGCCTTTCATTAACCATATGCTGGGTAGCGCGACCAAAAGCTTTTCAGACATAGTAATGTCGGGAGAAATGATAGAAAATGCGATAAGATGTGGGAAGATAGAGGCGGGAGAAAGCACCAAAAGATCATCACCGAGAAAGAAAGAGCACGAGGTGAATAATGTGAGCTCATATTCGAAATCGATCACCGTAAGCCAACCAAGGTCAACAACCCCTGGTCAGCAAGGCTCATCCAGACAAGAGCCTAATACACGGCAAAATAGGGAGAAACTTTAGTTTACGCCCATTCCGATGACATATAAGGAGTTATACCAAAGTTTATTCGATGCACATGTCGTGTCTCCCTTCTATCTAAAACCAATGCAACCTCCATACCCCAAGTGGTACGATGCAAATGCCCAATGCGAATACCATGCGGGAGCCACAGGTCACTCGATAGAAAACTGCACCACTTTCAAGAAATTGGTTGAAAGACTCATCAATATAGGCGTCGTGAAATTTGATGATACATCTAGTGCAGAGAATCCATTACCCAACCATGGGGACAAAGGGGTAAATGCGATAATCGAGGGTTCGGGGAAAGAGACTAAGATGAATATTGCAGAAGTGAAAACCCGTTGAAAGAAGTATGGAAGAAAATGGTAGAAAGAGGGTTGATAGCACAAAATTCAAAGGTCAGACCACGAGAAGCAAAGAATTATTGCGAATTCCACGATCTAGAAGATCACGAGCTTCAGAAATGCAGTGAATTCAGGACTTTGTTACAAGGATTGATAGATAACAAGGAGCTGGAATTCTTCGAATATGTTGGGAGCCTAGAAGAAACAGATGTATGTGCCTCCGAAGAAGGTTTGACGAAGGATGTTTATAAAGTTAACCACCCAGTGGTTATCATATCACATCCGAAAATGAATGAAACCGGGGCACAAATTGCTCCCAAGGTTATAATCCAGAAACCCGTTGCTTTCCCTTACAAAGATAGCAAAAGGGTACCGTGGAACTATAATTGCAATATGACAATCCCAGAAGAGGAAATTCCAATTAATGCATCTGAGGAAAGTCAAGACGAGGGTTTTTATACACGCAGCGGAAGGCGTTATACCCCAAATACAAAAGTCGAGCAGGCTAAAGGAAAGTCAGTGGCAATTGAGCAAAATAAAGAGAGGTCGGCGGGACCTGAACCAGCTGTTAATGAATCAGTGACTGAAAAAGAAGCAAAAGAATTTTTAAAATTTCTAAAGCACAGTGAGTACAGCGTCGTGGAACAGCTACACAAGCAACCAGCTCGTATATCGGTACTGGCCTTACTCTTAAGCTCAGAAACCCATCGCAGCGCATTGATGAAGGTGTTGAATGAAACTTATGTTGCTAACGATATATCTGTAAACAAGCTGGACCGCTTAGTCAACAATATAAGCGTCGACAACTCCATATTCTTCAATGATGATGAAGTACTGCCAGGAGGCCGGGGATTGACTAAAGCTTTGCATATCACGACTCGCTGTAAAGGGTACACATTACCAGGCGTATTGATTGACAATGGGTCTACACTAAATGTCCTACCTCTATCTACGCTGAATAGATTTCCAGTAGATAGTTCCCATATGAAGACATGCCAAAACATAGTGAGAGCATTTGATGGTACGGAAAAGAAGCTAATGGGAAGAATTGAAATACCCCTCTTAATCGGGCCAAGCACGTGCACGTCAGAGTAGATTTCCTAGTCATGGACATTAAGCCTTCGTATAATCGCCTATTGGGTAGGCCATGGATTCACTCAATGGGGGCGATCTGTCATCGTTGCATCAAAAGCTCAAATTTATAACGGAGGGTTGATTGGTAACCATAAATGCGGAGGAAGATATCATTGCATCTCATTACAACAACGACGCCCATATGTGGGCACAGATGATGAAGCAGTTGAATGTTCTTTTCGGTCTTTAGAATTCGTGAACGCGATATTCATTACCGAAGGAAATGAGATTCCGAGGCCTAGGTTATCTGAGACTACAAGAATGGGGCTACGGCTAACTGTAGGAAAAGGAGCCCTACCCGGAAGAGGACTCGGGAAATACCTCCAGGGAGTGACTAATGCACCAATGATAAAGGACAAACAAGACCGTTTTGGGTTAGGATTCAGGCCAGACATGAAACAAAGAAAGAAGGAGCTAGAGAAGAAACAAGAAAGAAGGAGAGCGCGATTGAGCGGGGGAGAAATCAAATGGGAGCCCATTATCTTCCCCCATATTTCGAAGACTTTTGTGTCTGGAGGAGTCATTCACTCTGAGAGGGGCACGTCGAGAAAGGAAATTGTGGAAGGAATGATGGAAAATTTGGGCATCAATGCCACATACGAAGAAGGAACTGGGATAGAGAATCGTCGGGCATTCGCCCTCATGAGCCGGGAAGTGTTCTGAATAATTGGACTGCGGAAGAGATTCCTGTAGTCTTTAGAACTAACACAGAGTAATATTCAAAACACACTTGTTACTCTAGGCCTAGGAGTAATAAGAGTCCCTTTTTTGTGAAAATAGGTCTATGTTCAAAATCGTTATTTCAATGAAATGCATCCTTTTGTCTTATTCCCAAATATTCTTTTATTCTTTCGTTCATAATCATCCCATACATATCATTGTTCTTAGATTCCTTTGTTCTTTGCATCCTCCTCGTACCTCCAACAGGTCTCCAGATATCAACGATGTGAGCGACATTGCTATTAACTCAGAGTCTCCTTTTGAACGGGATATGTGTCTAGAGGGATCTCAGGACTTCGAGGATGATGGAGACTGTGACTTATTCCCTGATTTGTTAAGAATGGTAGAACAAGAGGAGAAACAGATTCTACCCCATGAAGAGACAGTAGAAGTCGTGAACTTGGGAAATGACCAAGAAAAGAAAGAAGTAAAGATCGGAGCTGTATACCACGAGAGATAAACGGACCTTATTGAGTTACTCTAAGAGTTCAAGGACGTCTTCGCATGGTCGTATCAAGACATGCCTGGGCTAAATCTCGACATCGTGGTACACAAGCTCCCATCAAAGAAGAATGCAAGCCGGTTCAACAAAAGCTTGAAGAATGCGGCCGATGTTTTGTTGAAAATAAAAGAGGAGGTCAAGAAGCAATTTGATGCTTTGGGTTCTTACAAGTAGTCAAGTACTTAATGGGTAGCTAATATTGTCCCCGTCCCTAAAAAAGATGGAAAAGTACCGATGTGTGCGTGGACTACAGGGACTGAACAAGGCCGGCCCAAGGATAATTTCCGTTGCCTCATATCGACACCTTAGTGGACAATACGGCAGGTTACTCACTTTTCTCCTTCATTGATGGTTTCTCGGTACAATCGATATAAAGATGCATCCCAAGACATGAATAAGACCACATTTGTAACTATGTGGGGAACGTTTTGCTATAAGGTGATGCCATTCGGATTGAAAAATGCGGGAGCAACGTATCAGAGGGCCATGGTGACCTTGTTTCATGATATGATGTACAAAGAAATTGAAGTTTACGTCGACGACATGATTGCCAAATCTCGGACAGAGGAAGAACATGTGCTAGTCTTGAGGAAGTTATTTTTGAGGTTGAGGAAATTCCAGCTGAAACTCAATCCAGCAAAGTGTACCTTCGGGGCCAGGTCCGGAAAACTGCTAGGATTCGTAGTCAGTGAAAAAGGGATTGAGATTGACCCAGATAAGGTCAAAGCAATACAAGAGTTACCTCCACCACGTACTCAAAAAGAAGTTCGGGGATTCCTGAGAAGATTAAATTACATCGCTCGGTTTATTTCACAACTAACCGAGAAATGTGACCCCATATTCCGTCTCCTTAAGAAACACAACCCTGGTGTTTGGGACGAGGATTGCCAGAAGACTTTCGACAGGGTTAAGCAATATTTGTCTAATGCCCCAGTATTGACACCACCTAATCCAGACAAGCCATTGATACTGTATTTAACGGTGTTTGAAAATTATATGGGATGTGTGCTTGGCCAACACGATGAGTCGGGAAGGAAAGAAAGAGCGATATACTACCTCAGTAAGAAGTTCACTGAGTGTGAAACAAGATACTCGCCAATTGAAAAGTTGTGTTGTGCCCTAATCTGGACAACTCGAAGATTGAGACAATACATGTTGTATCACACAACTTGGCTAATCTCTAAAATGGACCCTCTGAAGTACTTGATGGAATCGACTACTTTGAATGGGAGAATGGCCCGATGGCAAATCCTACTTTCTGAATTCGATATAGTCTATGTTAACCAGAAGGCTATAAAGGGAAGTGCGATAGCAGATTTTCTATCCAGTAGAGCCCTAGATGACTATGAGCCCCTGAACTTTGA
This sequence comes from Gossypium longicalyx, assembly GCA_025698465.1. Taxonomy (NCBI): domain Eukaryota; kingdom Viridiplantae; phylum Streptophyta; class Magnoliopsida; order Malvales; family Malvaceae; genus Gossypium; species Gossypium longicalyx. The sequence goes on along the minus strand of CM047005.1, from coordinate 25,144,453 downwards.
CTTCCCAAATGAAGATCTAATGTACATAGCGACCACTGAAGAAGACCCCCAAGAAAGTCATCCTTGGAAGCTAAACTTTGACGGAGCATCAAATGCTGTGGGTAATGGAATCGGAGCAGTCTTGGTATCCCCGAATGGAGATCATTATCCCTTTACTAGTAAATTGGATTTTGACTGCACGAACAATATGGCAGAATACGAAGCATGCATCATGGGAATTCGTGCAGCTATAGAGCGTGAAATCAAGGTGTTAGAGGTATACGGAGATTCTGCCCTAGTGATTTATCAACTCAAAGGTGAATGGGAGACGAGAGACCCCAAGTTGGTCAATTACCGAAAGCTGATCCTTGAATTAATTAAAGAGTTCGATGATATTGTCTTCTGTTACCTCCCGCGAGAAAAAAATTAGATGGCTGACGCCCTAGCAACTTTAGCTTCTATGATCAAGGTGAGTAGGCAAGAGGATGTGAAGCCAAACCAAATGAGCATCTACGAAGCTCCAGCTTATTGTTACAGCCTCGAAGAAGAAGAGGGAAATGATGACCACCCTTGGTACCACGATATCCTGCGATATGTAAAGAATCGCGAGTACCCCGACCAGGCTACTGAGAATGACAAAAGAACGTTGAGAAGACTGGCCAATGACTATGTCTTGGACGGGGAAATCCTATACAAAAGAAGAAATGATCAAGTACTGTTAAGATGTGTGGACGCTATTGAGGCAAAGAAAATCTTAGAAGAGGTCCACGAAGGCGTCTGTGGGACACACGCTAATGGCTTCACGATGGCCAGGCAAATTATGAGGTTTGGTTACTATTGGTCTACCATGGAAGGAGACTGTATCAACTACGCCAAAAGATGTCATAAATGCCAAATCTATGGGGACAAGATTAACGCGCCTCCTTCACCCCTGCATGTCATGACTTCACCATGTCCTTTCTCGATGTGGGGCATGGATGTGATTGGACCAATTTCGCCAAAAGCTTCAAATGGGCATCGGTTCATCTTCGTGGTTATTGACTATTTCACCAAATGGGTAGAAGCTGCCTCATACGCCAATGTTACTAAATCGGCAGTTAGTAGGTTCCTAAAGAAGGAAATCATTTGTCGGTATGGAATGCCAGAAAGGATAATATCTGACAACGCATTGAATTTGAACAATAGCACAATAGCGGATGTCTGCAACCAATTCAAGATCAGACACCACAACTCATCACCATATCGTCCGAAAATGAACGGTGCGGTTGAGGCAGCTAATAAAAACATTAAGAAGATTGTGGGGAAAATGACCGAAACCTATAGAGACTGGCATGAAAAGCTACCATTCGCCCTCTATGCTTACCGAACGACCGTCAGGACCTCCACCGGGGCCACACCTTTCTCGTTGGTTTATGGAATGGAGGCAGTTTTACCTATCGAGGTTGAGATTCCTTCCCTCAGAGTTTTGTCAGAAGTAAAGTTGGATGAAGCAGAGTGGATCCGGTCACGATACGATCAGTTGAATCTGATTGAAGAAAAGAGGCTAAGGGCTATCCGTCATGGTCAGATGTACCAAAAGCGAATGATGCGAGCCTACAACAAAAAGGTTCGTCCAAGAGAGTTCCACGAAGGAGACCTAGTATTGAAAAAGCTCCTGCCCATACAAAAGGATTTCAGAGGAAAATGGATGCCTAATTGGGAGGGACCTTATGTAGTAAAGAAGGCATTTTCTGGAGGAGCATTGATATTGGCCGAGATGGATGGCAAGACTTTACCCAATCCTGTGAATTCATATTCGGTTAAGAAATACTTCGCCTAAAAAAAAAAAAAAGAGAATGGAGAGGCCAAGGTGAAAACCCGCAAATGGCATCTTGAGACCAAAGGGGATTTGAGTTGAAAACCCGAAAAGGAGGCTCAAATTCGAGTTAAATGGGGCATACAACAGTCTTGCTATGCCTGAGTTAACAATGAAGGAGTATGCTACATCTCGGGGCATCTACAAGGATACTCTAGATCCCCTAAACACACATCGAGCAAAAGGGAGTCCTCAAGAAGTTCGTGCATAGAAGTCTGGGGCACCTATTTTCTTTCTATCCATTTTGTATTCCAGCAACATTTGTTGTTTGAGATTGATCCATTCCCAAGTTTTATTTCTGACAAATTTTATCCCTGCCATTGTTGTGATCTTTTCCAAGTATTTTGCATTGAAATAATGATTAATGGATTAAAGTCAATTTTTGCAAAAGGAGTTTTGCATATTACTCTAAAAGTCTCTAAATAGTACAGGAACCTGAAACAAGACTATTATTTAGAACTAACCAAACTCAAAGATTGTGAACATTTGGGAAGAAAGAGTTTAAAGTGGGACTACCTTTTCAGGTTTTCCATTCAAATTTGAGCTGAACAAGAAGACAGGGTACCATTTTAGTGAAAGAACCTTGATAAACAAAGAGCAACGACAACTTAAACATTAAAAAGGATCCATTCTTACAACATGCTACACTTGTGCATTCATAGATCATTTATGACACACCTAATTAGGAGTATTTGATTCATTCCGATCATAGCATCCTAATCATTTGACATAAGCATCACACTTAGTTAGGAGCATTTGATTCATTTCAATCGTAGCATCCTAATTATTTGGCATAAACATAGATACATGAAACAGGTTCTACAGATCATGTTCTTCAGAAGACAGTGCAGTAGAATCGGTGGATTCACAAGCCTTAACACCCTAAGCAGTAGGGTAACAGGTTAAATTCACAGGGTCTTAAATCCCTAAGCAATAGGGTAACAGACCGAATTGTAGATCTTATCTCCCTAAGCAGTAGTGGAGCAGATTGAAGATGAAGGGTCTTAAACCCCTAAGCAGTAGGGTAACAGACCGAATTGCAGATCTTATCTCCCTAGGCAATAGTGGAGCAGATCGAGGATTGACAAACCTTAACACCCTAAGCAGTAGGGTAACAAGCTGAATTTTAATGATCTCATCATCCTAAGCAGTAGGGAAGCAGATCAAAAGACGGTGAATCTCGCCCTCCTGAGGTTGCAGTGAAGCAGATTCAAACCACCAAGCCTTAACTCCCTAAGCAGTAGGGCAACAGGCTGAAAATTCGCAGATCTTAAACCCTAAGTAGTAGGGAAACAGATCGAAGGCGACAGGCTCGACCCCCTAAGCAATAAGGGTACAGGTTGAAAATCAAATGTCTTCCCCCTAAAGCAGCAGTGGAGTTGACCCAAGCCACAAAGAGATCCCTTGAAGTTACAAATCAAATTGATTGCGACTACACAATGGATCTTTTGAAATTCCAGTAGAATTAGCTAAAGCCACAAGTCTTATCTACACAGAGTTGCAGTAGGACGGATCAAAATAAACCTTACCTTCTTGAAGCTGCAATAGAGTAGTAAAGCGGAGTGAAGCGACAAGATTGTAATGAAGATACCTGAGGAAAAGGAGGGCTAAACAAGTCAACACACGGTGAGACCGGGCAAAATTGGTCTTTCTTAAGTCTTTGCTTTGTTCTCGTTACACGACAACGAACAAAGAGGGGCAGCTGTACAAGCCCATTTGCCCGGGCCCAAATTTTAACCCAAAACCCTTAACCCAATTTACCCAAAACACTAAAACTACCCAAAACCCCAAACGGGCCCAAAACCTAATCAAGCCCAAACCCCAACCCATTAGTCAAACTAGGGTTTGAAAAAATCAAACCCTAGCACTGCCCTAGCCGCCTCTGCTCCTAGCCTCTCTGCTCCCACCGCCTCGATCCACGCGGACGGTGCAAATGGCCTCTCGCCCCACCGCCTATTTTCCCGCAAAGAAGAAATCAAGAAATGTAATGGCTATTTAAGAAGCCAAATCCAAAACATGTACAGATTCGGCACAAGAGAAATAAAAAACGGAGTTTTTTAGATTTTGAAACACAAAAAGAAAAATCAGTGAAAAGAAAACGAGATATAGTCCATAAAAAAAAAACAAAATCAAAAACACCAAGAATCGGACATCAAGGAAAAAGGTGATTTCATTTTAGTATTTTCGATCTCTTTCCATTCCTTTTTTTTTAATTTTTTTTTTCGAATCCTCTATTTGCACATGCACATTATAAATGTACAAAAAAATATAAGATAATAGATATATATAAAAAAATAAAAAAAAGGGAAGAAAATTACCTTTGGGTGATTTCCGGCCACCGACGGCGCGACGGCAGCCGGTCGGCTCCTCGCCGGAGTCTGGCTCGGGCCAGAGAGAGAGACCCCCCCTTTTTTCCCTTTTTTTTTCTCTGAAGCAAGGGAAATGAAAATTTTTAAAAATTTTTTGCCTTAAATAGGCCGATCGAACGACGCGTCGTTTTGGTCGGCCTCCTAATGCCAAAACGGCCGTTTCACGTGACCACACGACCGACCCGACGCTTTGAGGATCCGCGTGTTTCTTGCTCTTGGGGAAATTACGCGCGCGTCCCTCCGCTTTACGGAGTGTTTCAATGGGGTCATCTTCATTTTTGCAATTTGGGCGCGGTTTGATTACCTATTTCATTTTAGTCCTCGAACCTTTTAATCCTCGAACCAAATGAACGGCGTCGTTTAGGAGAGTAGGGATATTTACTCTTTTGGTCCCTCCTATTTGCCTGCATGCATTCAAATCCCCTTTTTATATTTATTTCAAATTCACCCCAAAAACTTTATTCTCGGTTCAATTTTATCCCTTTTTTTACTTTCCTCATTATTTATTTTTATTTTATTTTAATAGTATACACCACTACATTTTATTTCTATTATTATATCTATTACTATTATACTTATAAGTACATATGTTTATATTAATGGTTGTTTTAATCACCCTAATATTGATATGTATTTATTCTTATATATATATATATATATATATATATATATGAAGTATTAATAATTCTTTTATAACATTTTATTATTATTTCTAATATGTATGTATCACATAATACCACATTATGTATATATTATACTTATATATTGTATGTTTTTATGTTTATTATTATGCCTTTCATGTATATATATATATATATTTTTATATATAGTATTGCTTATTATCTTAAATTTAATATTTTTATCGTATTTACTTTTTATCATCAAGTATTATTTTTATTATTTTTATTATTATTATTATTATTATTATTATTATAACTATTGTTGTTTTACTATTATTATGTATTTTTATTATCGATAATAATTATTATTACTACTATTATTTTTGTTAACATATTATTTCTTTTACTATATTATTATTTCCTATTCTTATATATTATTATTGTTATTATCATATATTATTATTAACGTACTATTATTTTTATTATTATTACTAATATCACCTTTTCATTATTATTATTATTGTTATTATTATTATCAATATTATTATTACATAATAAGTGTATATTTCTATCGCACACGATATATATATATATATTTTCATATTTTATTTTACCTTAATATTATTGTCATTGTCATTATATCTACACTTATAATTATTTTATTTTCATTACCATATCTATCATAATTATTATTATTATTATTATTATTATATGTATATCTATATCCTTTCACTATTGTTTTTTCATATATATATTTTAAGTATTATTACCATTAGTATTATGACTTAACACATTGTTACTACCGATATTATCATTTTTTTATCATTACTATACTATCATTATTTAATTTTACATAATGTTTGTTTATTCATCACTAGCACTTTTTAATTTCGAATATTTTCTAGCATACTCGTCCACTTTCTTCTTATTCGTTTTAATTATTTATTATTGCTCTTGCCATTATCATTGCTCACGTGCGTGTTACGTTTATTCTGCTATGCTCGTCAATATCGAAATTTTTATCTGTTCAGGCATTCTCTATTAGCTCGTATTATTACGAATTTATGTTTCGTCCAAACCCAAAATTAATTCTTTCATGAAAGCAATATCCTGAGTATTAGGTAATTCGAGATAATCGTGCCTAACTTACTGGGTTTCGACTTTTCTCATTTAACCTAAATAACGGAATATTCTTTTAAATCGCAACACGAGTTTTGAAAAATGCTTATCCTCGAGAATACGAGGTGTCGTGCCCTAACTGACTGGGTATGACATTTTGTCACCTCGAAATAAGAATTTGTTTTAAAATAAAGGCTACATTCGGTGTTTGAGAGTTCGAGAAAACGTGCCCCTAACTCACTGGTTTCAATTTCTCTCGTCTACTCTAAATAGTCGAATACTCTCTTAATAAATTAAAATACGCAAATTTTATATAAAGGCAAGCTCGCTCTCTAAAAACTCAAGATGTCGTGTCCTAACTTACTGGATGTGACATCTTACGTTTTGAGACGAGAAAAGTCTTTAACATGTGAGCATTTTTTGAAGAGGGATCGTATCTTAAATTCTTCCAAATTTTCAATCTTCGATCTTAAGACATTAATTAGTCAACTAGGTACCAATTTTGGGCGTATCGAGGGTGCTAATCCTTCCTCATATGTAACCGACTCCCGAACTCATTTTCTGATTTTCGTAAACCCAAAAAAATTATCGTTTTAGTAAAACTTAACTCTTATTAAAATGATTAATTTAAGGTGACCCGATCACACCTTGTCAAAAAAGATCGGTGGTGACTCCTCTATTCGTTTTCATTTTCAAAATCCAAGTCGATCCCCGTTTTTTCCAAAAAAATGGTTACGACAACAATAAATAAGTTTGAGGAAATCCCTATGAATTCCAACGAGCCAACTGAGCTATTATGATTATGAATTTCCCTGCCCCACCATGTGGAAAGAGTACCGACTGGAAAGTTAAAGACACAATCTGCATCAATGATTCAACACAACTGTGGCTGAAAAGAAGCTAGTTCCAAGTTTTGAATTATCATGAGAATTCTCATGTTAAGGGCATAAACCGTATAAGCCCAACATACAATGGAAGGCCCCAAGCTTTTGATGCACATGACGTAGATACAAGCATTCCAAACAGTGTATTTTACTGCAGAACTCAAAACATTTCAGGGTTGGCATATATCCTTTCTAGTTCCAATAGTGTCTTACTATCATTTGTTTTAATATGTTAGAGTATATCATCATTAGTAATTAGTGAAGAGCCTGTTAGGCTGTTAGTATTTTGTTAGAGTACTATTCAAAAGCTATTAATAACAGTTATCTCTTTGAAGATTGTATAAATACACTTGATCTATTGTATCAGGAGAGCAATAATAATAACAACTCAATTTCTCAGTTCATTTTCAATCATTTCATTTCCTATTGAATTCTTGGATACACTTACATGGTATCTTTCGCCTAAGTCCCAGAGACTTGCTCGTGTTACGCGTTCATGGCTAACTCGACTGAGTCTATTCTGCAAACAATGGTAATCCGTCCAATATATTGTCAAATTCTCGATTAATTCAATGCTTACCTCAACATGATACTTTCAAATTAGATGAAACTAACTTTGTACCGTGGTAACAACACATAAAGTTGATTGTTGAAGGCTATGACTTAACAAGATTTGTTGAAGGTACCTTACCTGTTCCACCACGGTTTATTCCATCTCTGGAGGGTCCTCTGGTTCCGAATCTAGAGGCTTCATTGTTCCATCAGCAAGATAAGTTGCTTGCGTCCTGGTTGTTGTCCACAATTAGTGGTGCTCTTCTTTTGTGTTTTACAGATACAAAATTATCATGCGATGTATAGAGTACAGCAAACTGATTGTTTTCCGTTGTGACCGGAGCAAAGTTATCTCGCATTAAACATGAGTTGCATTCGATTAAAAAAGGTAATATGACAATGAAAGAATATGTGGCTAAGATTCAAAATACTTGTGCCTTGATCGAAGCATCTGGATCTCGAATCTTTGAGGTTAAGAAGGTGGAGATTGTTCTTGCGGGCCTGCCATTAGAGTACGACGTTGTTCTCACTCTTGCCTCATTCTCGTCTCAGCTGCTTCCCATGCAACGACTTGTGGATGTTCTATTGGAATATGAGATTCTACGAACTCGTGTGGCGCAAGAGGCCCATTTTATGCAAATCTAATGGAGGCCGCTCTGATGCCGATGACGGTGGAACCTGCGTGTGGTGGTTGTTCCTCCATTGATGGCCGTGGAAGAGGTTTTCGCTCCCTGATCCAATGCCAAATCTATGGTCAATTTGGGCACTTGGCATAGCAGTGTTATTATCGGTTCAATCGAGACTATGACAGCCCCTCTACGACTGGGATAGCTTGGGCTTCAAATGCGTGGGCTCTGATTGACAATGACGTAAGGGGGTCGCACGATGGTTTTGGTTTGGGTGCTGCGAATCGACGCAAAGATGCTGTCTATGGTGGTTGCTCATTCCCTCCGAAGGTTCTAGGCTCGTTCGGCCTTGTTACGACAGCAGCTGCACCTGGTTTCAGCCATGACCAATGGTGAGAGTTTCTGCCACAAGATGCTGCAGTAACAAATGTGGTAGATTTTAGGGTTTCACATAACCCTTTTGATGGTTTGGCAAATGGGTCACATGGCATGGCTATTGGGTCACATGGCATGGTGAGGCCATTTGTTGCAGGCCAGAATTTTGGGCCACATTATGGCCTTACTAGGCCAAATGGTGTAGGACATTTCTTTGGGCCGCATGATGTTAGCCAACGCCTTGGGTCAGATGCTAATTTTGTTAGATTTAGGGGCCCACCTAGTCATGGACATGGTGTTAGGCGCCTAACTGTCAATGATGTGGGTATTCATAGGCCGAATGGTGGATTGAGTGTTTCATGGTTAACAAAGCCTAGAGCGCGTGTTCTTCCTAGGCCATCTTTTGGAGTTATGGCTTTAGATCCGAATCATGTTTTTAATTCCTCACCGTGTCTTGGGTTGCCACGGGTTCCTTATGTACCTGCGTCGAATTTCTCAAACACCACAGGGTCTAATATGAATACAGCTCAATATGGGTCCAATATTGATAATGTTGATTCTTATATTCATATGCCTATAAGGACTTCATAATAGTATCTTGATTCGGGAGCTACGCATCATGTCTACAAAAAGGCCTCTACTTTGAATGAGTCTACGCCATACTTAGGTACATCTCCTCTTTTAATGGGTGATAGGACCCTTGCAAAAATTACGCCTGTTGGACATTCTACCTTACTTACGAAAAATAAAGTGCAACATTTGTCTAATATTTTGTATGTGTCAAATATTAGGAAGAATTTGTTATATGTTTCCCAGATTGCTAAAGAAAATAATGTCTTCTTTGAATTTCACTCGTTTCATTGTGTTATTAAGGACATCTAGACTCAAAAAATTTTACTGTGGGGCCACACTTATGATGGACTCTACATTTCTCACCGATTGCTCTTGTTCAAAGTGGTGTTTTTCCTTCTGTTCATAACACTGGGTTTCAGACTAGCTCCCCAGTTGTGATGTTTTTGCACTATGGCACTGTTGACTTGGTCATCCTTCTGCCCTTGTTGTTAAATTTGTTTTAGATAAATGTCAAATTGTTTTGAATAACACTTGTCTTTATAATATTTATATTGCTTGTCAAAAAGGAAAGTCTCAAAATTGTCTTTTTCGAACTCTACTACTGAATATACTGATCCTTTTGACTTGGTTGTCTCCAACTGATGGGGACTTGCGTCGATTGTCTGTGGGAAAATTGGTATTATGTCTCATTTGTTGATATGTGCAGTCATTTTACTTGGCTAGTTCTCATTCAACGTAAGTCTTTGGCAATTGATTGTTTCCTTCAATTTCAGAAGTTAGTCAAAACTCAGTTTGGGAAAAATATTAAAAAATTTCATAGCAATTGGGGTGGTGAGTTTTGAGCTTTCTCAATAGTTTTGGCTCAACATGGTATTGTTTATCACATTTCGTGGCCATACACGTCAGAGTAAAATGGTGTGGTCGAACGGAAACATAGACATATTATTGAAATGGGTCTTACGCTTTTGGCTTAAGCAAATTACTTATAAAGTTTTGGGGCTATGCTTTTGCTTGTACTGTGCATTTAATAAATCGTATACCTACCTCAGTCTTGAAAGGTCAGTCTCCTTACAAGATTCTTCATGGTAAGGAACCAACGTATGATCATTTGCGGGTGTTTGGATGTTGTTTCCTATATCTGCGTTCGTTTCATAACCATAAGCTAGAATTTCATTCCCAGCCTTGCACGTTTTTAGGATATAGTTCTCAACATAAGGAAATCAATATCTTACACCGAATGGTAGGGTTATTGTCTCTCAACACGTGATGTTTGATGAACGTCGGTTTCTATACCTTGAGAGTTCTATGGTTTTTTCCCAATCTGGTGGGTGTGTTTCCAAATATGTTTCTCTTGTTTAGTTTATGACTGATAGGCCTACTAAGTCCTAGAATCCTGGATCTTTGTTTCATAATTTTCCTGTTAACAAATATTTTCATCCCACAACAGGTCCAGTCGACTCACCAGTTGACTTAGGTGTTATTGGTTGTGACCAAAACACTCTGTCTACTGCACCAGAGGATTCAAGTCATGACGATCCAACAACTACCACTCCAACTGCTCCTTTTATCCTTCTGCTTGTGGGTAATACTCATCACATGGTTACACGAGCCAAAGTGGGAGTTTTTAAACCCAAAGGGTTGTCTGTTGAAATTATTGATCATGAGCCACGCACGATTACTAAGGCTTTTCTAGTGAGGAGTAGCGGTTGATAGCATAAGATGAATATGATGCTTTGATTAAAAATTCCACCTATGAACTAGTTCCCTTGCCGCTTGGCCTGAAGGCAATTGGTTGTAAATGGCTCTTCAAAGTGAAGAAGAATCCTGACAATACTGTTACTCGCCATAAAGCTTGGTTAGTGGCAAATGGCTGCTCTAAAGTCCACGGTGCGATTTTAAAGAAACGTTTAATCTGGTGGTTAAACCTGCTACTATTCAGACTATTTTATCTATTGTCTCTAGAAGTTGGCAGCTACGTTAGTTTGATGTTAACAATGCTTTTCTAAATGGCGAACTTATTGAAGAGGTGTACATGCAACAACCTCCAAGGTATGTTCAATGTGGGGTGAATGGTGAACCTTTGGTGTGTCGATTGACGAAAGCCTTGTATGGGCTACGCCAAGCTCTATGAGTATAGTTTGATAAGTTGAAACAATTTCTTATTTCCGTAGGTTTTCTTTTACCAAAATCTGATGCTTCTCTGTTTGTTCGGGTTACAAATGACTTGAGTATATATGTATTAGTTTATGTGGATGATATTATCATTATTGGAAATGCACCCGAAACTATTGATGATTTTGTTCAATAGTTGCATGTTGAGTTTTCACTTAAAGACATGAGAGATCTTTATTATTTTTTGGGCATTGAGGTTACTCGATCGTCAACTAGGAGCCTTCATCTTTGCCAACGTAAGTACATTCTAAATCTTCTTGATAGAAGTTCGTTAACTAATGCCAAGGGTGTCCACACACCTATGATCAATTCTTCTATATTATCTAAGGATGAGGGAGTTCGTCTGAATAATCTTACTGAATATAGAAGTCTTGTTGGCGTATTGTAATATGTGGTTCTCACTCGGCCTGAAATTGCTTATGCAGCAAATCAAACTTGTCAATTCATGTATGCACCCACTAGTGTTCATTTGATTGCGTTAAAACAAATCTTATGATATTTGAGTGGCACTGTTGATTACGGGTTAGTTTTTCGCCCCTCTGATAGACTATCTCTGGTTGGTTATGCTGATGCTAACTAGGGCTTGGATTTTGATGATAAAAGATTGACAACTGGCTATTGTGTGTATTTTGGAAATACACCTATCTCCTGGTGTTCTAAAAAGCAGCAAGTTATGTCTCGCTCCACTGCTGAGGCTGAGTACAGGAGTTTGGCTGCTGCAACGTCTGATGTTACTTGGCTAGCTTATTTGTTGCAAGAATTACGATTGAGCTCTGTTGACACTCCAGCTGTCTGGTGTGACAATTCTAGTACTGTTGCTGTAGCTACCAATCCAATTTTACATTCTAAGGTCAAACATGTTGAGCTTGACTTGTTTTTTGTTTGAGAAAAAGTGGCAGCTCTCTCATTGATGGTAAAGTTTCAGCTTGTGATCAGGTTGCCGATATTCTCCCAAAACCTTTGTCTGTATCCACATTTACTCGGTTTCGCAGTCTTCTTCAAATCCTACCAATTGGGAAGTTGGATGAATGTTAGAGTATTTCATCATTAGTAATTATTGAAGAGTATGTTAGGCTATTAGGTTGTTAGTATTTTGTTAAAGTATTGTTCATAAGTTTTTAGTATCAGCTATCTCTTTGAAGATTGTATAAATACACTTGATTTACTGTATCAAGAGAGCAATAATAATAACAACTCAATTTCTCAGTTCATTTTCAGTCATTTCATTTCCTATTGAATTCTTGGATACACTTACATAATATGATAAACGGTTAAAGATATGCCCTAAAGTCAATCGCTTTAGGCAAGCATGTCTAATTAAATATTGTAAATTATTACTTTTTTTTATGTGATAAAAAGTTTTCCTTCGTATTAGTTGCATGATTTATGATGATCATGAGACTGCTAATAGGATGAAGTCCATGAAACACAATGTCCTTGCAAATGAATCATGAACATTTTATGATTATGAGATCATATTGTATCAAATTCGTGTTCCAAAAATGTTCTCAATCAATGTACTTTGAGATAGAGCATCGATAAAACACTATAAGTTAGCATATGTTAAACCTCTATGAATAGGATGCATGCAATAGATCTCATAAGTTAAAGTATGTGAGATACTAGAGAATAACATACGAGTGCTTGTTAGAGAACAAGTATACTGAATATGGCTTGTTTGAGAACTCCATTTAGTAGTGTCACTCAAGTGTTTGCGGGAAAAGTTCTCACATAAACTACCGTGTAAATATCCCTTTTACTTGAGATACCAAGTCATCTTATATAAGGAGTGTTATGCTTTGATTCATAAAAAAAAAGAGTCTTAATAGAAATGATGCTTAAGTAAGGTGTCTCCGGTGATCGTATTGAAGGTGAATGAGTGATCAAGAGAGGATTCACAATTTTAGGTGACTCGGAGACAATCACAATTGTTTCGTTAATTATGGTTAAAAAAAAGTCTTTGATTGCAGTAAGATGGATATGATCCACAAGATTAATCATAAGTTGCAAGGACTAATATAGATAGGTTAAAAGTAGACAACGAGCTATGCCTTTTAGCTTTTTCGAGATATTTGTTGAAATTATCAAATTACATTAAGAGATTGCTCATTGAAAGGTTTCTTAAAAGATCACACTTGGCTCTACAATAATTTGGGTGTCATGATGGATAGTTAGATCTCACTCTTGAACCTTAAGTGCAATTTTCTCTTAACAGAGTAACCTTGTGATTATTGTCATTTTTTTTCTAGAAACCTAGTGGGTGACACACAATAGGATGAGAATGAGTACTGAATTGTATTCAATTAAGTTTACTTTATTGAATATAAATTTTAATATATAAGGCTAGGATTGAATGGTTCAACTATGGAGAGTTAGGACATGTTTGGATTTTGATATGAATATGTGTAGAGTTGAATAAGGTGGATAAGGGTGATCTAAAATAGAGATATGTGTTTAATTAAAATATGAACTGGACATAAGATTAATTAAAAAAATATATTAATTCAAATGTATGGACGAAATAGTGTCTAAAATTTAACTATCGTACAATGATGTCTAGAGTTAGGACCATATAAAGATACGGTTGTAACTCAAATATTATGTAATTGTTACATGTAATTTTTTTAGGTTTAAGATATGATAGATAGAATGATTGTAAGGAAACATGGCACTAAGAAGGAAGAAAGAAGAAGATCACCATCAGGCTTGTAAACTATGTATGTCATTCTTTGGAATTTGATCAACAACTTTCCTTAGGGCTCAAGGAAACTAAAGTAGTAAAAGTCTATAATCTCCTAGTAGGTTACATGCGATAATTTTATTCTTGAATTTTATATTTTGATATAAATTGAATAAATGTTATGCATATTAACTAATGTGAAATAATGAGACATGGTAATTGAACGACTAAAAATCCCTTGTGAAAAATTGAGTCCATGCTCTTCAACTAATGTGACACCTTACATTTGACCCGGTAATCGAATATGAATGTGTGATATCATATTATGTTGCTGGAGCAACTCAGACCATCTCAAATCATTACATCAAACAATTTGATATTAAATCATAAAAATTTCCATACAGTCACAATTATATGCATAAACATGATGAATTAATGTCAAATGAACTCATATAAAATATTTTAGATTTAAGCGGGGTCAAATACAGAGATAGGATTCAAATCCAAACTCAAAGAACCAAATTTAACTTTGTGTCTTGAGACATTGAAGTTCATGTCTCGTGACAGGTCTCAAGACTTAGTTATCTTGTTTTAGACCCTTAGCTCAATGTTTGGATATCTTGAAACTAAGGGCTTCTTGTCTCGAGACCCAAAATAGGGCAAAGTCTATTTTAGATTCAATTTTGACTTGTCTCGAGACAATGAGATTCTTATCTCGAGACTGTGCAAACCATGTCTCAAGACATGTTCGTCCTATCTTGAGATCACTACCATTAAATGCACAATTTGGTCATTTTTGTTCATAGTGTCTTGAGAAATGACCCATGTATCTCGAGACTAACTTATCAAAATGTCAAAAATGCAAACTTTTAAATAAGCAAGTGATGCCAAAATACTTCCTAAATCACCCCAAAGTTGCACGAAACTAACCAAACTTATTGACAAGTAAAAAAATGACCAGTATATTAAAATCATGGCATTTTATGCATCATTTTTTTAATATAAACAAGTAGATAGTTAGGCAAGCTAAATACATACTTTAACTACTTAAACCAAGTAACAAATCAACAACTACCAACACAAGAACAATCATATATCAATCTAATGCACACCTATTTGACATGGCATTCATTTTATCATAAATAGCCTAATTTAACCAATTATTAACTTGTGCACAGATAGTCATTCAACTAGAGATATTTATATACATATATGTACCATAAGGTAAGTAAAACCAAAATCACTTCAACCATTCAACAAAACATGCATCATTACCATATTTACAAATCAAAATAACATAGGGACTTCAAAATTCCTTAATGACCTAGGTATATGCTAGATATAACTTGACATAATAAAAAATATTTCAACTGATGGTTGAGCTGAGAGTTGAAGGCTTGAATGCTGACAAGCTCACAATCACTTTGAGAGCCTAAAAAAGATTTGCACACAGAAACATACAAATTCGTACGCTGGGTATTGAATATTCAGTAATACTAATATAATTTTAAATCCAACCATCAAACCATTAAGATTGATTAAAAAATAAGATGAAGAAAAGTTAGGGGATTTCCTACACTCGAGATTGAGATTTCTAATTTGATTAGAGTTCTCTTTAAGGTGGAAATTTAGAAGTTCTCAATTTCTTGAAACATAATTTTGATCAACTAAGCAAAATTTGAAATCATATAATAATGATTCAGATGACCAAAAGTTGGATCAAAATTTACTTAAAAGATTCTTAAGGAAATCAACAAAGTTATAATACTTGGACAATAGGCCCAATTGAGTATTGGAAATTAATTTAATAAGTTAATCTTAAGCTTAATTTAAGGCTTAGTTAATTAAAATATATATTGTCTAGTGGAATGTAAGCTTAGTTCTTACTTGGGCTAAAACTTCAATATATGCTTAAGGGTGGGGTTGAGCAAGAAAAATTGAAAATCAATTTGAATTAAGGTGTTTTAACGATTTATGAAATGTAAGTTTAAAAGTCGTGGTTACTCGAAACCAAATAGAATTTTTTTTTATTTAATATACTAATTAATTTTAATTATTTATGATGTAAAAATAAATATTTTTATTTAAAATAGTGAAAATAATTTAAAAGTTCTTAAAAAATATTATTTTTTAGAAATATTTATGAAAAATACTTAGAAATTTTGTCAAATAATATTCAAAATCAAGAAAACAAAGTTCATTTTTGATAAAATAAGTTTAAGAAACCAAAAGGAAAAATTAATATGAAAAACTGAGAATCAAACCAAGTCGAATCGAATTATAATAGACGATTCAAAAAAATCCAAAAAATCCAATCAAATCGAACTGATATCACTTTTACTTTAAGCCCTATGCAACAAGGCTAGGGATTTTGTTAACCCTAACATAATTCTTTTGGGACATATATAATGATATTTTGTTTGCTTGGCATTGGTATTGAGTTGCACATGGGACATTCCTATAACGACTAGACTAGTGGAATCCTAGTATAGTGTGCAACAACCTTTATCTTTGAGGAAGCCAAATTTTTTCGTGCACTTAGCATCCATATTCTTCATCTCATTTAGTTGTATTCTTTATTTTCTTTTGGGTACAATTAAATTTTACATAACAATTTAAAGATAGTAGATATTAGCACCAAATCTTACATTAGAATTTAAAGAAAGAAGATGTTAACACTAGAATTCTAACTCAAAATTGTTAACACAAAGCTTTAATCACTTGCTCCTTTGGATTGTTAATCCTATTCTTTAATTAGTTAAAAGAGAAACAAAAATTAAATAAAAATTAGTTTGATTTATGGTTCACTTTAGAAAGTAAGCAACGATTAGCTTTGGTGAAAAACTTCAAAATCGACAACCTTGTTCTTGTCTTTGGAATCTTCGTTCTTGCTTTGGATCAGATCTTATTTGATATTATTAGAATGGTATTTGCTAAGTTTGGAGCTTTTGTTTCCTTGAGATGATCATTTGATCTCATGTGATCATGATTGGAAGGGCATCCCGTAAAATCACGATATCTTATGGAAATAAACTCCTTAACTTGTCTTTTTCAATTTAGATAAAATCAAATAAGGTTATACGGAAATCACTACCTACAGATAAGAAAAAAAAAGGAGATGCAACCAAGCATGCTTAAATTTGATTTTAAAATCTTATCTATCTTTATCTTTATCTGTCTCCGTTATAAATCCAGTTTGATGAAAATAAAATTAGTTTTAAAGTTTTAAAATCTACCACATTTTTCTAATCGATTTCATTTAGAGTCATTGTGTTGTGAATCGTAGATTTTTCCAACATAATCACCATCAATTGTTCCGTTCATGGTTAAAATTTAAAGTTTAAAGTGTAGAAACAAACTCATTTTCACCACATGTATCTGATGAATCAGTGATCTCCAATAATTAGGTAGTCGGGACATAAATTCATGCTCAACATACCTTTATATATTGTGCACATGAAGTTATTGGATACCTCAATGAAATATTTGTATGTTAAAAACCAATTGTTCCTTTTAATAATTCTAACATGATTGACATCTAACGATAATTCAAGAATGCCTTTACTTGATAAATTACCTGATCATGTTTGACTTGATAATGATATGAGAGAAAGAACTAGTTTTAAGCCATATAGTATAATAGCATATGCACAAACACCTTCTTCAACCATTAGGTGTGATTACATTACTAGCAACAAAATGTTTCCATGACTAAGAAAAAAAAAACCCTTCACTAGCTTTTATTTAGAAAGAGAATTTAACAATGGTGCAAGTTGTTGTTGATGCCAAATTAGACAAAAATGACAGTATCATATTTAAAGAAAAATGTTAGATAACTAGAAATGGCTGAGAGCTTAAATGAAAAAGCATTTTACCAATAAAGCAAAGCAAGTACCATAAAGACCCCAATCAACAAAAAAAGATTCTTCAAAATTTTATCTACTTGTTGTCCCCGTACTATTGGCTGAGGAAACCCTTGAGCATGACCACCATGAATTGTGTTGAATGTATGAGGAAACCCAAAAGTTGTTCCATACACTATAGCATCTAGAAATCCATAAAAATGTAAATTAAACAAGGATGGAAATAAGCCTTCAAAACCCATTGTAAAGTTACCAATCCTTGCAGTTGTCATTGGAACAAAACCACCCATTAGTCTAAACCCGTAATTGGCAAACTGATTAGTTAATGTGGGAAGAGCAGTAGTAGTTAGTCTTTTCCCAACTGGGTGGTTTGGGATTTCCATGCCTGGATACGATTTTAAATGCGGATCAGTCTGGTTTTTGCCCCCTACGATCAAGAGGAACGAGTTTTTCCTCTTGTATGAGGGCCTTGCAAATCAGGAATTCTTGACAATGTGAATGATGGTGCAACCATCTGTATAGGCATGGAAAATAAAAAAAGATAGCGACAAAGAATGGTGATCGGGTCTTGAGCCGATTCAAAATAGATATTGCACTTGAAATCACTAGCATCATTAGCATTATTACTACCTAAAAAAGACGGACTCGAGGGCATCATGCTTGTTGATTCCCCAAAACCACTCATCATTCCTTCTATGGCTAACAAAATGAATTAAAAAATCATGTGGAAAATACACAACTCAAAAGGAAAAATGGGAAATCCAAAAATTCTTAGTAATAGAATCAAAACCACTACTTTTAACCAACCAAATAAGCTCAATTCACTACCCATTGCCCAACTATTTGAAAAAAAAAAAAAACAAACCCTAGAAATTTGAGATGCTATGTAATGATAAAAGTATTAATAATCAAATGACTTTACAGAGGTAATCAAATTATCCCATAAATGAAATTAATTGTAAACCAATCTCAACAATTTCATTAGTCTACAAAAAAGAAACCCATAAACAAAAACAAGATCTAAGAATTGAAAAACTAACTGATAATTAAAAGAAGCTATAATATCATTGTTTATGTTATTATCTAGGAATGGGGGAGTCAAGGGAGAGAGAGAGACACCAATAATTAAAAGTGTCACATCCCAAAAATTGGGTTAGATGAATTGGATTGTGAAATTATGTTAAGTGTGATAATCTGGTTCAGTGGATAGATGTTGTGCTTGTGTGTGTGAGAATTTGAGTTTGAATCTTTTCTTGGAATCTTTGTTATTTTTTCCTAAACTCCTACCTTTGAAAATTTGATTTATATATTAGTTTCACTCAACTGATGATAGAATGAGCTTGCTAGTTTAGTGGTAAGGTGTTAGTTTATCCTTTAGTCCTGTGTTTGAGTCCCCATCTGGGAAAAAATCTAATATGGATAAGGATAGGAGTTAGTAGAATGGTTTTAAAATTAGTGGTGAAGAATTTTATCCTAAAATTCCTCTCTCACAATTGTCCCTTTCTCCCCACTCTCTCTCAAACATCCCACTTTCTCTCAATTTGACGTCTAATCTTCCACTTTTACCATTGTATCCCTTATTTCAATTTGTGTTCTTTTTGCTTCTCTTCTATCGAAATTGCTTTCTTCTTCACAAATTTTATGTTTTCTTTCTTTTATTGTTTCATTCATACGTTGGTGTGGTGTGAATTCCAATGTTGAGTTCTTTTTGGTCATTCCAATTTTTGGTGTTGGCTGTGTTTGGTAGGATTGTTGAGTTTTGGTTTCAGTTTTCTGTAAGTACAAGAACAGACATATTTTCTCTATAGTAAATTTTGGGTTTGTACATCTTTTCGTGCAGAGAAGTTGTTTTAATTGGTTCTTGCTGTAATTGGTTTTGTGGAATTTTTTTAGGAGAAGATCGTGAGACAAATTTTCTTTTGGAGATTAGTGAGTCTTAGGATTTTCTACCGCAATTTGGGTAAGCGATCGATCGCCTTGTGATGGTTGTCTTTGTTTGTGTTAAGGCCGATAGTATTTATTTCACTTGTGGCCAAATTAATGTTTGGGTTAAGGTGTATCGATACTAATTGTTCATTTTGGATACTAATTTTAGGGGTATGTGAGTGTGCCGAAGCATCATATTTCAGAAATGATTAGGTGTGTACTGGAAAACTAAAAAAAAAATAGTGAACGCTAGAATGTCAAAAATTGGTCTGTCGATGCCACACGACCATGTGTGGCACACAATCGTGTGCCAAACCGTGTATGTAACACCCCTTACTGTATTCGTTGCCGGAATAGGGTACGAAGCATTACCGGAGTTTACGAATTAAATTTTTTTTACTCAATATAACCCCTTTATAGATATCTAACCTTCCCTGCAATTTAAAACCGAGACCAATCCACATCAACCAATTCAATTCAACATATTTTCAAGATAGATTCATGCATATTTATAAGATAACCTAATCACATACCAAAACCAAGATTTGTTAGCCATACCAATGGCTGACCTTACATTCATTTCACATTAACATTTACTTTGTGCTTAGTAAGCTCATGTAACAAGAATTATACTTACCTAATATTTTCAATACAATGCAATAAACATTCATATATCCAATCAATGCATTATTAGCCTAACATGCACAACTAAACATTCAAGTTAGTCCAATAATTTCCATGTGTCAATAATATATACCATGATTGATGAACTCATTAATACCATGATTTCTATTCCCTTATTATTTTTCCATATTTATCTCGTTGAATTTCTCGAAATTTTCAATGGATTTTCAGAGGTACACTTTTAGTGTACAATTTTCGGGTCCATCAATTCATGTTCATGTTTGCACATTTCCATTTCAAAGAGCACACTCCTGCGAACCTCATCCTTATAACGGGATTACCAGTTCAGGCTAAATCTCCTGCAACGACAATTACTCTAATGAGCTTGGATCTAAATTACCAGTCCAGGCTAAATTCAGACCCTAATTTAGATTACCTGTCCGGGCTAAATCCATTTTCCACATATTCTTCGGGAGGCCTATATCAGGATAGGATCACCCGTCCGGGCTAGATCCTTTTTACCGTCAATTCCTTTTCAGTGATCCATCGAATTTTCCTTACATTAAACCGGGATTTCTTCCCCTTTTTATCAAATATATCAATGTTTCATACAATGAACATCCAAATCATTCACATCAATAACATACATTTCAAGCATTTAAGAATATAATTCAAGTTACACGAACTTAACTCGATACTTGTTTGTATACAAAAATCTACTAATCTCGAACTTTTTCCTTTCCTCGATCTAGCTTCGTATTTGAATTTTTTAGATCTAAATAAATAAATTTAATTATCAATTTAATACATTTCATGTTCATATGCAACATTCTCTATAATTTCATTATTATTTATAGTTCATTCAAAGTTGTCTACTTGAGCCATAGTCACTAAATTATTTTTATCTTGAGCTACAGAACTCCAAATTAGGATCCGATAATTTTTCCTGAAACTAAACTCACATATATTCTTACCATAAAATTTTCAGAATTTTTGGTTTAGCCAATAAGTACATTTTATTCTTTAAATTCACCCTTGTTCTGCTGTTTGACAATTCTGACCTTTCTTCACTAAAAATTAATTATCTCTTCATAGAGGATTAATATGATGTTATCATTTGTTTATCTTGAAAATAGACTCATTCAAGATTCTAAATATATAAATTTAAGGCCCTAATTATTTTTCTTAAATTTTATATGATTTTTTCAAATTAAGAACAGGGGAACCCGAATTCATTCTGACCTTATCTCACAAAATTTATTATATATCATGATTTACAAATCCATTGCTTACATCGTTCCTTCTATGAGAAACTAGACTCAATAAGATTTAATTTAATATTTTTTTCATCTTATAATTCAATTTCCATAATTTATGGTGATTTTTCAAAATTAGTCTACTGCTGTTGTCCAAAACTGTTTTAGTGCAAGCTATTTATTATTATTTTTCCCCTAAGCTTTTAATAAATAATAATTTCGTCCCTACTTAATTAGCCTCTCAATTGAGCTGATTTTTCTCAATTAACACTTTATTATATCACTTTAAACTACTTTATAACCTTTAGGAATCAGAATTTCGGCACTAGACTTTAATTCCAAATATTTTCACAATTAGGTCCTAAAAATTAATTTCTATTGAAATTACCTAATAAAATCATCTCATAAACAAATTAAAGCTTCAATTTCATGTTATTTCATCATAAAATTACAGCACTTAACTATGGTGACTTTCAATTTTATCCATGAAATCAAAAACTAATGAATTTAATAGGAGGACCTAGTTGTAAAAGTCTTAAAAACACAAAAATTACAAGAAAAAGGCAAGGATTAACTCACTTGGTGAAAAAAATTATGAAATAACAGCTTATAAAATCCTCCTATGGCGTTTTTGGCTGATGAGAATGAAGAAAAATGAAGAGATTTCTGGATATTCCAAATTAGTCCTACTTTATTTGGTAAATTTTGTTATTTTCCCATTTTGCCCTTATTTCAGTAATTCTCCTTATTTTTCTCAGCTTATGCCTCCCAAAATATCTCCTTTGGGATTTTTTGCTCTTTAGGTCCCTCCTCATTTGACAATTGAGCTATTTAATCATTCTAGTAACTTTTACACCCTTTTCAATTTAGTCCTTTTCATTTAATTAACTATCCAAACGTTAAAATTTTCTTACAAAATTTTAATACCACATTACTAACATTTTTTAAATATTTATAAAAATATTTCCTACTCAGTTTTATGAGATCAAGGTCTTGATACCTTGTTTTTACCCAATTTCTTCAATAATTTCTTTTTCTAACTAACCACTAAATCAGTAAAATTTTTCTATCAAATTTTAATACGATTTTCCTATTATATAAACATTTATGCAAAAATATTAAAATAACTTTCTCTTTAAATCAAATTTGTGGTTACAAAGCCATTGTTCCGATAACCTTGAATTTAGGTTATTATAGTGTACGACACATGGTCTGAGCTAATTAAGTCGTGTGGGCCACAGGGGCTGGCCAGTTGGGTTGTGTGGGCCCATTTTTTGAAAAAAATTTTCTAGGCCCAGTTGGATCTGTGAATCATAGTTAGCCTCTTTATAGGGTCCATACCTCTTAAATGAGACCTGAAAACAAGGTATCTATGCATATGCTTCTATGTTGATGTGTTTAAGGTATATGTAATATATATTTGTATGATCTGATACTGATAGTTCTGATGGTATATTCTAATTTTGCTATGTATGTATATGTGTGTATAATGTATGATAATATTAATTTGTATTTATAGATTTGTTATATAACCATGCATGTGACTTAATAGCAAAATTGATTTGTTTTCTATAAGGTTTTATAAATTTGTTTTGCAAAGCATGAACTTCCATGCCTTCTATTTATGTTATTGCATATCAGCATGTCCTACATGCTCATTATTCTGATTTCGTATATGCATGCCATGAAACATAGCATTGGGCTTGGGATAATGTTGAAAGGAGGGAGATTCTGGCAGTTTAGTGATCTGCGCACTCTGGTGGTTTATCCATATTTCTATCTGACAGCTTGTCTACAATTATGGTGGCTTGATCGCATATGTTTATTCTGGCAGCTGGGCTGCAATACAGTGGCTTGTCCACATATATCTGATATGGCAATTTTATCTACAATATCTAGTGGCATTGATCGCAATTATTCTGTTGGTGTCATTTGATTGGATGAGTTCTAGGAACTCTATTTTGGTGTATAGTGGAGTTGGGTAAGATATTTTCTGAAAAATTTGCATTATGATTTTCTAAAAAATATCGCATTGGCATAATCATGCATACTCAATTCTGTTTGATTGATCGTTATGAAATTTTTTGTGATTTTCTAATTTTTATATTGTATTTAGTTTGAGTTTTAGTTACACACTTAGCTTTATAGTTAAACCCTTTATTTTATCTCTGACTTTAAAGGTAATCAGTAAGTTTAGAATCGGATGGCGTGCAGGAGCTCGAATGGTTTTATTAGTTAATTAAAATATGATGATTTTTGAAGTTATTTATTTTGGAATTTTGGGACTATAACTTGTTTTTGGGTTTTGTTTTGGTTTTTGTTTAATTCATCGGTATTAATATTTGTGAACGTGATATTGCAAAAACCACACGTGTTAACAAAATGAATTTCGGTTTTGAAAACTAAAACTTTGAAAATTTTTCGCTGCGAAATTAAAGGATTTCCTATGTGTTTTTTTGAAACGAATAAATAGCTTTAGCGAATGTTAGCAATATTTATAATTTTTTAAATGTTCACTGATATTAGAAGTTTTCCAAATGAGATCAAGTTTCGAGCTATTCGGTAAATCAATTAAGAACTGCACGTAATTTTTCAAAATAACATGTAAGTGTTTTGTTAAAAAAATATTATTTTAGAATTCTCGGTTTCTAAAGTTAGGATTTAATTTCTGGGTTTTTAAATAAACTAAGGTAATTTTCGAGATTCGACCATAACGTCTAGGCTGGGTTTGGGGTGTTACAAAAAACGTTCCGCCCCATGGAATGTAGTATGACATGCGAGCATCAATATAGTACATAAACAGTAAACATGTTTAGCATATATTTACATCAACAATAGCAGTAGACAAGTTTGTCATGTATTAGGTTTATCAATACAGTAAGCATACAGTTCATGCAATCAGTAATTTGGTTATACAAGTATCAGTAACAACTTATCAGTAATTCGGACATAAAAGACATGTATTAGTCACATAGCATGGACCTATAGTAATAATCTAATCAACTAAATCATGGATTCCCCATTATTCATAATAGCAGGGACTTAATTGAAAGAGATAATATACTAAAAATAGTTTAGGAATTAATTAAGGACTAAATTGAATAAAACATAAAATTCTAAGCAAAATTGTAAATTTTGAGATATAAGGGACACACGGGCTGTGTGACCAGACCAAATGGAAAGCTCTAGACTGTGTGGAGGGGGTTACACGACCATGTCACAGACTGTGGCTGTGTGAAATTTATAAAATCAACCTACAAGGGAGACATGATTGTGTCGCAGGCCATGTAGAGGGTCTTGGGCCATGTGAGAATAAAAAAACTTAGAGTTTTAGTGGGAACATGACCATGCGTAGGGGCCATGTGGTCCACACTAGTGGCCTACATGCCCATGTGGTTAGTTGTGTAGCCTTATCCTAAGGCACAGTTTGCCCCGATTCACTTGTAAAGAAACACACACTTGTCTTCGAGATCTCGAACGTCGTTCCTTGTGCTTAAATCTGATCTGAGGTACCTAGAATGGGACCTTCAAACGAGATTTACACATGAATCAATAACGGATTTCAAGATTAACCAAGATTATCAAGATTTTCAAAAAAATTCGTAAAAGATCCGTAATCGAATTAGAAGATTTAATAGAAATAATGCAATTTCAGAATTTACGGGTTCTATTAATTGGAAATTTTGATGAGAATTCAGAGATTATTGACGATAAATTCAACAATCGGTGGAAAACAATTCATGCTTGGGATTGATTTTGATTCGGGAAACGAAAGCAACTTTAGCAATTGAAGAAAAAAATATTTGTAAAGAAAAGATGAAAAAGAAAAGGGACGAAAAAATAGAGAGAAGAAATAAATTTCAGTTGTGGTTTGGAAAAGAAGCAAGAATACAAATATAATTAGGAAAACACTAAATACCTATGGTTTTCAAAATTTAAGGGGGCTGGATAGCAATTTACCCTTTTTGCCTAAAATAGAAAGAGAATGGGAGAGTTAGCGTGATTTGAATTTGGGATTTAAAGGAAGTAACCCACATTTATTAAGATTTCACTCTAAAATATTATTTATTTTGGTACCATTTTTGTCATGTTTTGTTGCAATTAAAAGAGAAAATAAATGGAAGAGGTGTGGATAGAACCTAGAAATTCGTGATACTTAATTATTTTCTTGATTATTTATTTTATCTAATCTTATATATTTTGAGGTGTTATAAAATATATTTTTTATTAATTGTTTCTTATAATGTTTTAATTCTTTTGGAAGTTACAATTATGTTTTAATATTGTTTTTACTGCTATGAAATTGTTGTTAAATTTTTTATTACATTTTGATTCTTTGGTAGTTACATTTTATCTGCTTTTATTTTTTTTATAGGATTTATAGAATTTTTTTATATATATAGTATTGTTTGATTTTATTCTTATGACCACTTCATTTCTTCTTCTATTTTATTTTTGTTGTTTTAGAATTGTAGCATTGTCTCGATTGAAATTTTTGGTCATATTTTAATATTTTTCACAAATTGTGATTATCTTGATATAATTAATTAACAATTTATATCTTTGACACCTTTTTAAGTAAATAGCTTTTAGTTATAAAATTTTATATTTGATTACTTTTTACCAAAATTTGGTAATTATACCAATTATTTTATAATGTTATTTTTAAATATTATTTTATTATTTATCAATTGTTTCTTATAATGTTTAAAATTTTTATGGAAGTTAAAATTATGTTTCAATATTTTTTTTATTGTTAATTATCTTTATTACATTTTGATTATTTGGAAGTTACATTTTTTTTCATTTTTATTGGAGTTATAGAATTTTTTTGTATATATATTTTATTTTGGATGATCACTCCATTTCTTCTTTTTCTTCTACTGTTTTAGAATTGTAGAATTGTCTTGATTTTCTTTTGTCATTTTTGAATATATTTTTTTACAAATTATGATTATCTTGATCTAATTAATCTTTTACTATATTATTTTGTTATAGGTTTGATGAAGTAATATTGGCTGAGATCCATATGGAAAACTACGTACACAAATCTTCTCACTTTAAAAAATATTATTTTTAATCAATAAATAACACTTGAATTTTTATTGTTTTTGTCGAAACCATTTTTATTTTTGAAAAAAAAACGGGAGTCGACTTTAAAACGAAAATGGAGTCGCCACCAATCCTTTTTGTTTAGGTGTGATCGGGTCACCTTGTGATTGATCATTTTAATAAAGCATTTTAATTTATTAAAACTTCGATTTTGGTCTGCGAAATTCGAGAAAATGAGTTTGGGAGTCGGTTACATGCGAGGAAGGATTAGCACCCTCGTAACGCCTAAAATTGGTACCTAATTGATTAATTAATGTCCTAATGTCGAAAATTTAGAAAAAGGTTAAAATGCAATTCCTTTTAAAAAAAAGTGAACAACTCGAATTGGATTTTAAGATTCACTCGTTCCCAAGGAATAAAATACCACATCCAGCACGTTAAGCACGATATTTTAAGCCTCCAAAAATTGAGATCACCTCACGATTTCCAAAACACGCAACTGAAACTTAAAAGGGTATTCCGTTATTTGGCCCAACGAAAAATCAAAATCCAGCACGGTAGGGCATGATTTCTCGAATTTCTAAACACGAAATATTCCCTCATTTTAATTTAAGAAAACATGGATGAAATTATACAAGGATATTCAGTTATTCAGTTGAACGAAAAATCGAAACCCAACACGGTAGGGCACGATTTCTCGAACTCCCAAACACGAAATATTTCCCTATGTTTGAGGTTTTTTTTTGAAACGCGGGTGGTTATAAAAACGTTAGAGCACATTTATTCGATTTATTTGGAATAATAAAAAAAATAAAATGAACGATTTAAAACAAACAAATTGGTAATCCCAATTATAAATATACACAGAACTTAAGAACAAGGAAACTAATATGAAACATGTACATAGTTAATATAACTCACCGTTTATCGACAATAATTCAAAGGTACACAAATGAAAATTAAAACACATAAAAAACAATAATAGACAAACAGACAATACACAAACATCAACGCATAAATATAAAGTTCATCATAAAAATGAATTTCAAAACTGAAATTTAACATTAATGCTATACAAAACAATTTAAAACTAAAATAAGTAAAAATATAACATCAATTATGTATATATAAAAAAAATTGCAACATATGCCCAGGCCAAATTCTAAAGCGAATAATCTACATACTAAAAAAGTATAAATGGATTATAAAAACCATCATATAAAAATATGTACAATCTATATAATATAAAGTCAATGACGATAAAAAAATAAAGCAAAGTTTGTTTATTAACAGCTTATAATGCACATAAAAATAAGGTAATATATAAAAATAAGGAATAATAGTGTTTTAAAAAAATATATATAGTAAAAATAAGATTTTTAAAAGAAATAAATCGTATATAAGAAAATTTAAAATAAACAAATTACAAAATAAAACAATTTTTTAAAACATATAATATTAAAATGGATAAATAAATGCCCAATATAAAAAGAAACCAATAAGCTAGAGATTAAATCAGAAGGAAAATAAAATTAAGGGACAAAACAAGGAATATGCGCACAAGAGCCAAATTATAATGCGCATAAAACACAAGGATCAATTAAGAAATTAATCCCTGCCCTCAAAATGTAGCGCTTTTGAGAGGACTCAAATGCAACATAAAGGAAACTTGAAGGGAAAATTTAAAATATATAAAAAAACTAAATTAAAACAAATAGAAATGCGACAGGGGCTAACGCGCAAATGGACCATTCGGTCCAAAGCTATAAACGGCGCCATTTTATTTATTACTAAAACCAAAAGAATGAATGGCAATCTGCCATTTTTCTTTTACCGCAACAAAACCCTAATCCCTTCCCCAAAGTTTTATGTTCCAAAATCAAAAGGAACAAAGGGTTTTCTCCTTTCTTCCTCTACCAGGGCACAAATGGATCAGCCCTCTGCTACTAATCCGCCTTGATCACGAAGAACGGCGGTCGGAGAAGCCACAATCAGGTACCTTCGTCCCTTTTGTTTTCTTTTTCCCTTTCTTTTGTTGTAAAAAACTTAAATAGTAAAATCAAAACAGCAAATCACCTTTTGAAAAGAAGAAAAAATCGTTCTCATTTAATCGAAAAACTGCTCTGCATATGAAAAATTTAGATTTTTCTCTCTATTTTCTTTATACATGTATTGTATTCGTATCCCCCTTTACAATTAAAAACCGAAGGCTTTATAGTTGATAGAAACTTAGTAAACAGAGGAAACACTCAAGAACAAATACAGAACCTAACAGAGAAGGATAAAGGTATTATTCTTTATTAACAACCACAACCTTACGTACATAATACATGACTTATATAGAAGAAGCAAAACTAAGTCAGTCTATAACTGCTGCTAACAACTTCTTAACAAAGTGATAACTGCTTAACCAATTACTATAACATTCACCCAGCTTCCTCAAGAGGTAAAACCCGAAGAAGACTACGAAATCGACTAAACAGAGATGCCGATAGCGGTTTGGTAAGAATATCTGCCACCTGGTCACAAGCTGGAACTTCACCAACGACCAAGTCACCACTAGCCACTTTCTCGCGAACAAAAATAAGTCAAGCTCAAAGATGTTTAAACTTGGAATGAAGAACCGGATTAGCTGCAACGGCGACGGCACTAGAATTATCACACCATATGGTCGGAAGATCATCAGAACCGACTTTGAGCTCCGCTAACAAGGAGACCAGCCAAGTCACATCACTAGTAGCTGCTACTAAACTACGATACTCGGCCTCAGCCGTAGAGCGAGAAATAATCGGTTGCTTCTTAGAACACCAGGAGATAGGGGTATGGCCAAAATATACACAGTATCCAGTAGTAGACCGACGATCGTCAAAATCAAGACCCCAATTGGCATCAGCATAACCGATCAAGGAGAGACGATCAGACCGACGAAAAACCAACCCATGAGAAAGAGTTTCACGTAAGTATCGCAAGATTCTTTTTAATGCCACCATATGAGAAGTAGTGGGAGCATGCATGAATTGACACACCCGATTAACAGCATATGCGATGTCAGGGCGAGTCAAAACAACATACTGAAGAGCTCCCGCAAGACTGCGATATTCAGTTGGATCTGCCAATGGCTCACCCTCATTTTTGGACAACACAGATGAACTCACCATCGGTGTAGGAACACTTTTGGCGTTAGCTATAGAACTCCGAAAAAGAAGTTCACGAATGTATTTACGCTACGACAAATGAAGACTGCCAGAGGGAGACTTATTAACTTCAATCCCCAAAAAATAATGGAGCTCACCCATATCCTTTAAAGCAAACTCACTATGTAATTTTTGAACAAAACAAGTAATTTCGTCAGATGAATTGCCAGTGATAACAATATCATCGACATAGACAAGAACATAAAGAGCAGATTCTGAGGTAGTGCGAACAAAGAGAGAAGCATCTGATTTAGAGAGGACGAACCCAGAAGAAACAAGAAAGTGTTGTAACTTGGTAAACCAGGCACGCGGAGCCTGTCGTAAGCCATACAAAGCCTTAGTTAGTCGACACACAAGTCGCTCACCATTTGGACCAGATTGAACATAACCAGGGGGCTGCTGCATAAACACTTCATCAGTTAGATCGCCATTTAAAAAGGCATTATTTACATCAACCTGTCGTAAAGACCATCCCTTAGTCACAGCAATGGACAAAATGGCTCGTATAGTAGCGGGCTTGACCACAGGACTGAATGTGTCTTTGAAGTCATAGCCAGGAATTTGAGAACAGCCCTTAGCAACTAACCTAGCCTTACGATGATCAATAGTCCCATCAGGATTCTTTTTGACCTTGAAGAGCCATTTACACCCAATAACCTTGCGATGAAGAGGAAAAGGAACAAGCTCCCAAGTAGAATTGCGAACAAGAGCATCATATTCAGCTTGAGCCGCAGCACGCCATTTAGGAGTGGACATAGCTTCTTCAATCGTAGAAGGTTCAGTAACTTCAACATTCATAACCTTAGGCTTAAAAATACCAGCCTTAGCCCGTGTCACCATTGGATGCGTATTGGAGACAGGCATAGAAAACACAGCATCAGTAGACACAGGATCAATAGATACCTCCTGAACATCAGCAGGGCGAGAAAAAATGCTAGTAGGAGAGGAACACCCATGAGGCTCTCGATCAGACCCATCCCCAGGATGAGCCGTTACAGGAACGGAAGAGCCACTAGCGTGAGGAGACGACGGAGCTAGCAAAGGTGCAGTCGGTCGAGAAACAGACTCAGTGATATGCGATCGAACAAGAGGAACGAACGTGGACACAGAGGGACTCTGCTCGGGCAAGGAACGAGCAGCAGAGGCAGAATACAAGAATCTATCTTCATCAAACACAACATGACGAGAAATCACAATTTTTCCAGAAGGAAGAAGGCACTGATATCCTTTGTGGTGAGAACTATACCCCAAAAAAAGAGAAGGTTGAGAACGAAAGTCCAACTTATGAGACGTAAATGGTCGTAAATAAGGAAAACAGCAACACCCGAATATCCTGAGGTGATCGTAAGTAGGAGCGCGACCATAGAGCGCCTGATAAGGAGTTCGACCCTTCAGAACCGGAGTAGGAAGACGATTGATGAGATGAACAGCACAACAAAATGCATAGCCCCAGTAGTCCATAGGTAGACCAGCTTGAGCTAGAAGAGTAAGACCCATATCAACAATGTGACGATGTTTGCGTTCAACCAACCCATTTTGTTCAGAAGTATGTGGACATGTAACGCGATGAACAATTCCTTGGGAAGCAAGCATCGATGTGAAGGCACGGTACTCTCTACCCCAGTCACTCTGAAATTGTTTAATACTCACCCCAAATTGATTCTTAACAAGTTGTTGAAATTGAACAAAACAACGTAATGCCTGAGACTTTTGACACAGCAAGTACACCCACGTAAATCGAGTACAAGCATCAATAAATGCTATATAATACCAATGGTTTCCACAAGAAACAGATGCAGGACCCCAGAGATCAGACATAATCAATTTAAAAGGAGAACTATATTCAGTATTAGAAGGAGAGAAGGGCAACTTATGAGATTTCCCTTTTTGACATGCCGTACACACACCACCAATACAGTTTTTTTCCAACACAACATTACATTTATTTAGAATACTTTTAACAACACAAGTAGATGGGTGACCGAGGCGTTTATGCCACAGGGAAAATACATCACCTTTGTCAGATTTATTTTGAAACTTAATAGAAGCAGCAACTGGAGACGACACAGTCGGAGTAGACATATCTGGCAGCGAGAACTGATAAATCCATCATGAATGTGGCCCTTTAGAAGCGTTTCCCGGGTCACAATGTCCTTAACAACACAATATGTGGGGTGAAACTCAAAATACACATTATTATCTCTAGCAAACTGCGAGACAGAGATCAGATTTTTTTGGATTCGTGGAACACACAACACATCAGATAACCGGAGTAATTTAGACTGCGTAGGTAATACACATGTGCCAACAGAAGATATTGGTGCGGGAGTGCCGTCACCCATCAAAAGAGAAGACTTACCGAAATACGGAGAAGAATCTCGAAGAGCCGAAGCATCTCGACAGACATGATTGCTAGCTCCCGAATCCGGGTACCAAGAAGCAGACCCAACAGGTACTGGTATGTATCCATCAGTGTCACCACCATTAGAACCAACCTGAGCAGTATTGACATGTGAGTCAGAAGAACCGAAAAAATCAGACGCATATAAATCACCAACCCGAGGAAGACTAATACACGGATCGGAGCTGCTATAAACACGAGCGCGCGACTTCGTTTTCCAAGGAATAGGTGGGGCCAAAGGATTAGACCCATCGCCAACTATCGGGTCACGACTCAAAGGATACCCTACCTGAACACAATTGTTAACGGGCTCATGATCATTTAATCGTCCACTGAAATTTCCAGCTCGAAGCCCATTATAATGGGCAAAAGACCTAAAAGGGCCATGGGGAATATTAACCAAATTCGGCCTACTAGGCCCAGGCCTAGGCAAATGGCCATCTAAGGCATTATTCTGCCCAGCATAATTATTATGCATAGGCCCACCATAATGACCAACTGGAGTCCAATTTTGACCAAAGTCATAAGTCGGTCTAAAGGCATGCTGATATTGACCAAAATTATCTTGATTTTGACCAAAGGAATGATGAAACCTCATTCGTTGAGCAGAAGGCCCTTCAACGCCACCAAAATCTCTTTGAGGAGCAGGAGCAGCATTCGACACCCGAGCCTCCGTCGGTGATCCATCAAAGTCTCTACGAAACCGGTAATAACATTTTTTAGCAAGATGCCCAAGTTTGTTGCAGATCTGGCATTGAATCCTCGGCCGAAAACCACGCCCACGACCACTCGTCGGCGGACGACCACCACGGACAGAAGCTTCCGGTGCGGGCGAGGAATCACCTTCAACAAGATTGGCATGCATAACAACCTCCTGAACAGCCCGTAACTGTCGAGTCTCACACTCGAGGAGAGCATCAACGAGACGTCGAAACGGCACCCGCTCCGACGACAAAGACGCCGAGGAGACAACCGCATCAAAATCGGATGGCAATCCTGTGAGCATCACCTGCGTCTTCTCCACGTCCGAGATCTGAGTGCCAGAGGCCGCCAACAAAGCACACAGAGTTATAATCTTGGCAACATATTCCTTAATAGACAACGCACCTTTCTTAAGTGAATGGACTTCATGCCGAATCCGAGACTGTTTAGCGCCAGTGTCCGCAGCAAAGAGACTCGCCGCAGTAGTCCAGACATCACACGCGGACCTCACATCTGTAAATGAAGCCAAACACGAAGAGCTAACCGTGGAGAGAAGCCACGAGGTAAGCAACTGATCTTGTTGATCAAATACTTGAGCAGCAGAATTAGGAACAAGAGATCCATCCGGTGAAGTAAGAAACCATGATGGCGGAGATAATGTACCATCGACAAAGCCTAGCAAACCATATCCACCAAGAATGAGACGTACCTGTTGGCGCCACTGAACGAAGGTACCGTCATCAAGCTTTACGATATCATGCCGAGGAAAAGAGTTCACCACCTTATCACCGTGAAACGCAGCAGAGCAACCATCAGTAGAAGCAGAATCAGCAGAGTCTGTGTGAGCCATAGGTCCAGAATCAAGAGGCGACTGATACCATGATAGAAACTTAGTAAACAGAGGAAACACTCAAGAACAAATACAGAACCTAACAGAGAAGGATAAAGGTATTATTCTTTATTAACAACCACAACCTTACGTACATAATACATGACTTATATAGAAGAAGCAAAACTAAGTCAGTCTATAACTGCTGCTAACAACTTCTTAACAAAGTGATAACTGCTTAACCAATTACTATAACAATAGCCAATATACAAGCGGTTTCTGCTATTTCTGCTCATGTTGCAGGTCATGAAGACATGGAAACGGAGACCATAAACGTGGGGTAGGCAACGCGTGAGTCGGGGATCGTGCGAGGGGCGTGCGTGGAGGCTACTGGTGAAGGCCGCGACGTGAAGCAAAAGGAGACCTAGGGTTTCTGAAACCCCCAAAGCTTTGGGCCTATCTGGACTGTTGTGTTTGTTTGTTGTTTTGTATGTGTAGGGGCCCGGGTAAAATTTGGGCCTTACAGTTTTGATATTCAACTATATTTTTGTGTTGGTAAGATTATAGTATTTTAATTGAGGAGAGAAAGAGTTGTAAAAATCCAAGTATATATAGTATTTGCAAAAGGCAATCTCATTTGATGTAAACTTGTTTGTTTATTATTATTTTTTTAACTTTGCAGGATTTGGTTAGATTTAATGTTTTCATTAATAGTTGAATTGGTTTTTTCATAGCCATTAATTTTATGTTATTGTAATGATTTACTTTTTCTTTCGTTTTTTATACATAAAACTTTGTTTTCATTTGTCTATTCAATCGTTGTTTTTCTCTTCTTAAGATTTTAGCTCTAAATCCACTTGCAATGAAAGAGAAAAAGTCATCAAATTTCAAATATATAAAATTCAAAATAGGGTTAATTTACTATTTCACCCCAAAGTTATATTTAATGAATTTTTTGCAATGTCGTTAACAAAAAAAAGGTAATGTGGTGACCTTCTCAAATAATTCTAAAAAACGGAACAAAGGGAAAAAAATAAAAATAAAAATAGCAAACAATCAGAAAAATTCTAAAAATAATGTTATTACAAATAAATGAAATATAGAATTATACAAAAACCAAGAAATTAAAAAATATTTTATATTTATTTTTTAAAAATTCATAAACAGAAAAATACAGAAAATACTATAACTTGTTAATCAAATTTAGAAAAATCTCAAAAAAAAAAAATGAACAAATCAGAAAAAAATATATATATGAAAAGTTATATAAATTTTTCATAAATTAAAAAATATATTTTTAGGTTTATTTTTAAAAATAAATAGAAAAAATTAAAAAAAATCTAATTTTGATATGATTTTGGTTTTTTTCCTTTATTTTATATGGAAATCTTTAAATTTCATTATTATATTCAACATCTGAATATATTCGCTTTGGGTGAAGTGAAAAAATTTTGTTTTCAATATTTTAAAGCTTTCCATATTTTTTTCTGATATTATAATATTTTTCTGAGATTTTTTTTGACAATTTTTTTGTATTTTCACATTTTTTGAAATTTATGTGTTTTTTAAAAATAAAAAATATATATTTTATTAATTTCTATAAATTTTATATATTTTTGCATATATTTTTTATTTGTTAATATTTTTCGGGATTTTTTAAGTTTTGGTTGACAATATTTTATATTTTCTCTCTTTTTTATGTTTTATGTATTTTAAAAATATAAAAATATGTTATTAATACTTTATCATAGTGAATGTCTATCAAGATCAATATAAGTTTGATATACAAATTAAATTTTATATCATATATACTTCTTATGTCTATAATTATAGATTTTGAAGAAGCATTGTAATTATCCATATTAATTAAATAATAAAATAAATATTTTTATTTTATTTTTGAGATTTTTATATGATTCTCTCTCTCTATTTTTTTCCTAATTTTTATAAATTTTTTGAGAACTTTTTATTTGTCCTGTCAACAACTTGGGGCAACTAATAACGATTGGAAACTTCAAGTACCAAACTCATACAGAAAAACCTTTTAGATACGAAAGTGATAATTGGGTGCAACTTTAAGGGCAAATAAAACATTAACCCTTAAAAATAATATAATATGTTTTTAAAATTAAAAAAAATGATATAAATATAAGCAAATTTTGATAAAATTTTAAGTTAATATTTTAAGTCGAATCGAACTTGATAAAACATAAAATATATTAATATAATCTTTAAGCCGGATGAAGATACAAATAATTTAATAGAAAAATATAATGTTAAAATCATAAAATTTTCACGTGAATAGCACCAAAATTTCATATTAAGCCTGAAAACATAATATATATATATATATATTGATATTGATATTAGAAATGTGTGATTAGATAATATAATTTGAATTTTATGCTATAATAATGACATAGGTTATTGTTTTAATGAAGGAAAAACAAAAGTAGGTTATTCGACATTGGTGTAATAAACCAGTCTGGAGAATGTGAAAATCAATTCAAATTATATAGTTTCATTAGTATTTTAAGTAAAATTGTAACGAATTTCACAAAATGTTGAATTTAATAAATAAATGTAAATATTGCATCAGAATTTACAGTTGAAGTTGTGTTGCTAATAGAGTACAAGCCAACCGGACATTCACGCTGCTTTCAAACTTAGCCCCCACCATTATTTTTTAACACAATTTCGTTGAAACAAGAAAACCATTGTAGTTAACTAGCCATCCCAAGCTCAAAATATTCCTCCGATCATCCACCGCTATGACCGCCGCAGTGACCTACTACCTCTCCCAACACCCTTCCATTGTCACCTTCCGTTGGAGCCACACACAATCATGGGGCTCCACCTGGTCATTCCTAGTCATCTCCATTGCTATTTACCTCGCCCTCTCTTCCCTCCTCCACCTCATATTATCCCTCTTCGTCAAACGTGGCAGCAGGCCGGCCCCACTCGCTCCAGTCCAGGCTCTTCACAGCCTAATCATGTCCATCATCTCCGCTGTCATCTTCGCCGGAATCCTCTTCTCCGCCGCCGCGGAAATCAACGAAACCAGATGGTTCTGGCGCCGTTCCAAAACCCCATTCCAATGGCTCCTCTGTTTCCCACTCGGAACCCGTCCCTCGGGCCGCGTCTTCTTCTGGTCCTACATTTTCTACCTCTCTCGCTTCCTCCACATGCTCCGTACATTCTTCGTAATCTTCCAAAATCGGAAGTTAACCGTTTTCCACCTTTTCAACAACTCCGTATTGACAATCATGTCATTTCTTTGGCTAGAGTTTTCACAGTCGTTTCAGGTGTTGGCGATCCTGTTTACCACCCTGGTTTACTCCGCGGCTTATGGATATAGATTCTGGACGGAAATAGGGTTACCGAGAGCTTGCTTTCCATTCGTTTTAAATTGTCAAATTGTGTTGTTAAGCTGCAACGTGGTTTGCCATGTCGGGGTTTTGATGTTGCACATCATGAAAGGTGGATGCAATGGAATTGGAGCCTGGGTCTTGAACTCCGTCTTGAATGGGATTAGTTTGCTACTGTTTTTGAAGTTCCATGTTCAAAGTAGGAAACAAGCTCCGGTTAAGGAAATTGTCAAACTTCTATAATTAAATATCCGAGTAGATTTCTAGAAAACCCTTTTTATTTTGTAAGAAAAAAAAATGAGTGAAAATAAGGGTTATAACTATGACATATAGCATTAGCTTTAACTTCTTAATTATTTAATTGTTTTCTGCTTTAATTTTCATGACGTCTAATGTGATGTTACATTGGAGAACCCAAATCAGGTGCTCATCCTAGGAGCAATAATTTGTTGTCACTTTAAGAACCAAGGTTGAAATTGTGGTGTTGTAGTTCTCCTCTCATCAATTTTTAATTTGTAACACCTTCTCGTATTCATTACTTATTTTGGCCATAATAGACGGTGTCTTTAATTGCCAAAAAGAAAAAACATTGGTAAAATATGAGATTTGTCGTCAGGAGCTGTCATGAACTATGTTACCGAATAATGCAGAAAGAAACAGTGTTTTACAATGGTGTAACGGTGGATCAAGAAAGGAACATTTTTTTGCTGGATGCTTCACAGAGTACTGATAAGGATGATTGTTTTGGTATAAACAAAGCGAACCCTTGAGGTTAGTCTTTTATGATATTGATTAATGACATAAAAAAAGAGCTACCATGTTGAGTCTCTTGGGACCTTATCTCATTAGTTGCAAGTGGGTTGGACAACAATTTTTTATG
The DNA here is from genome assembly GCA_025698465.1 of Gossypium longicalyx. Taxonomy (NCBI): domain Eukaryota; kingdom Viridiplantae; phylum Streptophyta; class Magnoliopsida; order Malvales; family Malvaceae; genus Gossypium; species Gossypium longicalyx. The sequence continues at coordinate 25,106,554 of CM047005.1, read as the reverse complement.
CACACACCACTAATTTTGATTTTTTTATAAAATTAATTCAATTAATTGAATATTTATTAACGTAGGTTAGAATTTTAACTTAATCTTATTTCTGTAATATCATTATCAGCTTTAAAGAGATGGGGAACAACCTGAACCTACACCTAAACTATTTTTATTGATAAAAATAATTATGATTAGTTTTCGGACATCAGGTAGAAATTTAAGAGTTGGTAAGACAAATGTGGTCTGCCATTACAAGTTCCGATATGCTGTGTGGAAGTTCAGAATTTGAAGATCAAAGTGTTTGTTAAGATCCACCCGATTAAACAACGAACAAGAAAAATAGTAGAATAAATTGAGAAATTGAACACACAAATTTAACGTGAAAAAACCCCTCCAAAGAGGATAAAAAATCACGGACAAAGATAATTTTACTATAATGGCAAAAGAACAAAGAGTACAAAAGATAGAGATAAAAACTAAACCCCGAAAACCCGAAAACAAAGAACCCACAAAACGTAAACACAAAATTCTTTAAATGTGTTATGAGTTCTAATCTCTAATGGGTGTTTTTTCTAAGGTTGTAAAAGAGCCTATTTATAGTCTAAATTCATAGGTCAAATAATAATAAAATAATCTAAACTAATCAGTGTTTGATTGAAACAAGTAAACAGAGTTTAACTGAAAGATTATTTTTCAAATTTGACTCAAAATAGGAGTCATATTTAACAGTGCTAATTCAATAAACTACGGTAAAGTCGCCCTATTTTGTATTCATGCCATTGCAACTGCCCACCATTTGGCAATTGTCACATAAATCCCGCCAGAGGCATCTTTGCTGTTACTTAAGACATCTTTGCTAAGGATATCTTTTAAGATATGATTTTATTGTCCCTCCATCTAACCTGGTTGGTCAATGATCTCTTCCACCTTTATGAAATTTGTTTCACCAGATTATTAAGAGTATACAATTGAATTATTTTTGACAAATTAGTCATTTCGACAAGACATTTATTGGTTACCACATATATTTTACAATTTGATCACTTTCCATTGCATTATCGGCCAAACAAAAAACTGATGAATGATAGACCAATCTATAAGGAAGCACCACATAGCTTAAAAGGCTAACCCATTTGTATACCCCTTCGTTATCTCCTTTTCTCCCAACTTAAGCCTTCCTCTTTCTTTCTTTCTTTCTTTCTACTCTAGTACTTCCACCTCTATCCTATGACTTTCTACCTTCATAGGGTGAATTGACTTCCAACTTTACGCCAAATCCTCATATCAACAACTAGTGCGATGTACGTGAACAAACATGACTCATTCTGACCTATGCGTTCCTGTAAATGAAGAATAGTCATAGCAAGACCCACAAGCTCAATCTCAACTCGAAACGGCTCAAAGTCAACCTAGTTCAGTCTAGCACAAGTTAGCAATATCCTTAACAATAGTCAAAACTAGATAGCTAGGTGCTAGGGTAGAAATATTGATCTATGCTTCTAGGTATTATTTTTCTAACCTTGCAACTCTCCACAACATTAAAGAAATAAAAGAAACGATGGGCAACAATATCAGTAATGAAGGTAGATTGAAAGAGCTTCTTATAATAGGTTTGAAACTTATACTCCACTTCTTGCTTCGTCAACTTGTATTCTCAGCTACATAGAAAATTAAGGAATCTTAGAAACACTTTCGCTGATGAAACCTAGTTACTTTAGAAGTTAATCAATCGATATATGTCAATTTCATAACGCTCATGGCCATAGGATTGAGGATTGTGTACACCTAAAAGATGCAATATTAGAAGTTAAGCAACTAGTAATGTGAGTTATAAATGTAATTGTGGGAAATAATAAAGATTGGGCAAGATCTAATGGTAAAATAAAGGCATATCTGAAGAGTATGATGTCTATTAATGCTTCATTAAAGAAGCTTCAATTATGGTAGGCATGGAAACATAGGCTTGATGAGATAAATGAAGATAAAATTTTAGATGCAAATAACTATGATCATTTAATGGTAACAACAACCATAATAAGGTCTCAAGTGAAGAGAATATTAGTCGATACTGAAAGTGCAGTGGAAGCCTTACATTGGCAAGCATTTAAGTACATGGATTTAAAGGAATCATCACTCAAACGTGTGAATAGGATCTTCAAGACAAGTCATAGGTGGTTTAAGAAGAAATATTATCTGGAACTGCATAAGAATTAGAGTGAACAATGAAAGTGTGGTGGTTGGTTTGAAAGGAGGAATATTGCACTTTGTGGCTAAGTGTTTGATGTGTCAACAGGGAAATTTCGGGGACTGAATTTCTTTTTAAGAGAGGAAAATTGTCACACCCTAAAATCGGGTTAGAAGAATTGAATTTGTGAAAACCAAGAGTAGTCACGCCTCAATTTATAAGGTTATCTTTGTGCGTTTGCAAGTAAATCGAGAGTTTGAAACGAATACTGAAATTAGGGTCATAAATAATTAATTAAAGTATTAAAATAATATAATCAGGTATTATTATAATAATTAATCTAAAATGAAACATGATTACGAGGTTTAATTTGAAAATAGTATGTTTTAATTGAATTAAGAGCTAATCGAAAAAGGTGTAAAATGAATTAAAATATTAATACTGAGACTTGACTATGAGTATTAATTAATGTATATAAGCAAAAATTGAAATGGGTTAAAAACTATAAAGTTAAATAAATTAATAAGAAAAAAATTGAGTAAATGTGTAAGCTAATTAAGAATATGTAAGTTGAGCTCAAAATAAATATATAAAATTAAGTGACTAAAATAAGTAAGAAATAAGACATAGATTGAGCGGTTAGGTGTTAATGCCTCCATCCTAGAAGTTTTAGGTTCAAACCCCATTCCTCTCATTTCTTTTCCTTTAAGTTTTAGCAACATAGGATAAAAGTCACACTAAAATAAATATTTTTTAAAGTAAAAACTGAACAAGAAATAAGTTTAGGCCTAATGTTTAGCACGCTAGTTTCCTTCCCAATTGACCCAAGTTTGAATCCCTCATTTCCTTTCTATTTCATAATTTCACCAAAGACACTCCAAAACATATCTATATGATTAAGCATTAGAAACTATCAAGAAATAGATAGTAGCCCAACGATTAAGGCTTTAGTTCCCCCTTAGAACCAGAGTTTGAGTATCCTCCTATAACAACATGTTTTTTAGTGATATCGGAAATGGCAGTTTCGAAACTTTGTATTTTGATGATCAAGTCAGTAAATATTATTTAATAACATTTACGAGTTTATTATAGTGTTTTATTGAGTTTTGATCTAATATTTTTTATTAATTGGTCAGCTAGTTAAGGTACAAGTGGTGTGTATTGAAAGTCAGTGGTTTTAGAAAATGAGGTATCAAGACCTCATTTTCATAAATCAATCCTATAAATATTAGTGTTAAATATTTGCGAAGCTATTATATAAGTGGATTGAAGTTTTGTTTGGAAATTTTGATGATTTGATATTTAATTGAGGAAAAAAGATTAAATCGTAAAAGCTGTAAAAGTTAATCGCTATTGATTTTTATTGATTAAAAGGCTTTATTATTAAATGTTTAGAGGTTGGATTGACAAATAGGCATTTTACCATGATGGTGGATGGTTAGTAGTGGATTTTCATGAATTATGTATTAAAAAGTTTAAGTTATTTTTATTAAATAAAAATGGTAAAACATAAAATAAGTATGAATTGTTATCATTTTCTTCTTTCTTATTTCTCTACCACAGAAACCATCATTTTTGGAAAACCAAAGAATCGATCAAGCTTCTTTCTTCTTGCATGATCAAGATTTGAATCAATCGGTAGATAAAAACTGAAAAAGAAAATTTGAGGAATATTCCTCAGAGCCGTGTTTGAGGCTGTTATGGTTAGGTAAGTTCGTATGAAACTTACTATGTTATTTTACTTATATTTGAATTATATTTAGTGTATATTAATTTATATTATATGTAATATTTTTAGTTTTGGCATATGATGGATTAAATCATAAAACAAGGGTTATATGCTAAATACAAGTATTTTATGGAATTAAATGGATAAGAAATATGGTATAATTGAATAGTACATATATATTGATGTTAGAAAATTTGAAATGTTACGGAATCGAAAAATAGTATTCATTGGAATTTAATAAGTGTAATCAAAGTTCGAAAGAATTGGGTGTTTGATCAGTGATTCCATGATCGATGGCTTGAGATCATGCATGTGTTGTGAATTCTCTGAAGCTTGTGTGAGTAGCATCGAATCATCGGATAACGATGGCTTAAGGTCCAGCATTTATGTGGATTATCTGAATCTTGTGTGAATAACATTAAATTATCCTTTACCGATGGCTTGAGATTTAGCACGTGTTACGAATTTTCTAAAGCTTGTGTAAGCAAGATCGAGTAAATCATGTATTGTAACCCTGATCTGAAGCTTGTCTGAGCAACCCAAATAAGAAAACGGTAACTAAACGAAAATGAAACGGTTGAAAAGATTGAATATGGAATTGTTCACTAAGTTATAAATGAGCAAATTGAATAACATGAGATAAATGATATGTTTGTTCTTGTAAAAGCTATTGATAACTATGATATTGTTATATTAATGAACTGATCTCTTAGTTATTTTTGTGAAATCACATATGTATATATATAAGAATGCCAGAGGGGGATACCATGTCATGAATAATTGTGTTTCAATTACTTACTTTAGTAGTAATTGTTAAGGTAAGTTAAGTTGAATTCATATGGATTTACTAAGCATTCGTAATACTTATCTTGTTTGCTTATCTTGTTTGCTTTTATGTCTCTGAATATGTTATTTTGGGGAACGTGTTGGTCGAATAAACTTAGAGCTCACATTATCCAACCTCTATTTTATTAGTCTTTTATTTATTCCAGATTCAGATATGTGGCATGTATATACGTACGGTTGTATTTGCGTTTAAGTTATTTTGGGTGCTCATGATCTTGGTCTAATGATGTTGGATGATTTGGTATTATTAAGAGATATGAAGTGACAAGTGAATAGCTAATTCAAAATGTGATTTACTCAAGCTAATGGATATGCATATGTAAATGGGATTATGATATTGTATGTGTGTATAAGCACTTTTATTAGGCTTATGCCATTTTGAATGACCAGGTGTATAATTATTCAAGCTTTGATGGTTGCTTGGTTGTTAGTTGTTGAAATTATTTGTGCAAGTTTCTTTGGTATATTTGGCTTATTGAATGTGTACATATGGTTTAAGTAGTTTGGATTGCTTTATTTGATAATATATTTATGCCAAGAGAAAATGAAGCATAAATTTTTGTTGGAATGGATAGGAAATGTTAAGTTGTTCATGCTTGAATGGTTAATGTTTTTATGTTTGAATTTGTGGTGCCATTGATGGTATATTGGTTACACACTTAGGTTGGTTTGAATGAGTATTATACGTGTCAAATGTGTACATATATGCATCTATGAACTAACTTTTAGGTTTGGGCATGAAGTGAACATTTCAACTTGTGATTTTTGACCATTTTTATAAAAGTATTGATAAAATAGAGCAAAGTATCGACACAAAACCAAATGAACAGTTTCAAAATAAACATAATACAAATTTGGTATCGATTATTTCACTTAGTATTGATATTTTTTTAATTTTTATTAATACCTTGAAAATAAAATCGTTACCTTGATTTGGCAAAATGCCAAAATGGTATCGATAAACATTTTCATATTGATACTCTTTATAAAATATCGATACTTATTTACTTGGTAATGATATTTGTCCAAATATTTAAATTTTTATAATTTAGTCCATATTTAAGCTCAAGTCTAAATTTTATAGTGTTTTAAAGCTCGACATAGTTTTATTTTCATTCTTATTAGTTGATGTTTGTGTATTGATGATTAATTTGAACAAGTTTAATCTAGTTTGTTTGTAGCATCTCGTAACTCAGGTTTGGTGACCGAATCGAGTATGGGGGTGTTACACTTCCTCCTCTCTTATTATTTTAATTTCAAAATTTTGGCAAAATATTGAAAAAATTACAGGTGATGCCCCTAGCGTTTACAAACCCTAAGAATTGACCCAATTCCTTCCTAATTAGAACTCATATATTACCATTTTTCAAAATTCCAATATAATTAGAATTCTATCATCTTTTTTATTTTCTTTTCCTAATCAGAATTTCAATTTTCCCTGTTTCAAATCCTAATAGAATTTGTCCTCCATCCTTCTATTTATTCTCTTTTTATCTTCTTTCTCTTTTCTTTACACCGTATTTTCAATTTTCTTGCTATTGATTATTTTACTTTCTCGGATTAACAATATCCTCCATGCAATCGTTCTTTTTATCGAATTTGTGATTGACATCAATAGCATCTCTATTCTTGTCAAGAAACAGTATGTATATCTTGTTTCCAAGATTTAAATCCAGAATTTTCGTAGTATTACTATTCGACTCAAATTTTATGTTCGATTAATCAATCCTTTATGTTTCTTGCTGAAATCTTCCATTAATCTTAATTGAATCTTATAGCCAATGTTTACTCGTGTATAAATATCACTTGAAGGACCCATTTTAGGTACCCTCGATCAGATTTGAACATGAGGATCATCGCTCGAGAACCCGGTGAAGGTGTGTGTTCTTTTACAAGTGAATCGAGGCAAAACCGTGCCTAGGATAGGGCCACACAACCATTCCCTCTGAAACTCTAGGTTTATTGGTTCTCACACGGCCTGCCACACAGTCATGTTTTCCCTGTAGGTTGATTTTGAAAATACCATGCAGCTATAATCTGTCACACAACCTAACCATACGACTGTGTAACCCCTCCACACAGTCCGATCACACGACTGTATGTCCCCTGTTTCTTAAATTTTACAGTTTTGCCTAGAAATTTTTTATTTGTTTAGCTTAGTCCCTGATTAATTCTCGGACTATTTTAGTATGTTATATTACCCAATTAAGTCCATGATATAATGTATTCTATTAGAATCCATAAACTGACTGGCCGAATTAATATGATGTTTATATAATTGCATGAATTGTGAACAATACACATATGGCTATTGCTTCGGTGTTTGCGATTGTATGTATAGTATGCTTTATGACATTGTTAAACTGAAAACTTAATAAGCATGAATTTCCTTCTGAGGTGATCTTTTATAAGCATATTACTTGCTACTTTATTAAATTGTTATAAGCATATTATTTGCTACTATATTGAACTGTTATAAGCATATTGATTGCTACCGTATTGCTCTGTTAAAAGCGTAATTAAATGTTATCGTGTTAATCTATTTGAGCTTGCCTTATTGCATTATATGGGGTGGGACAATATGTATGGAGGAAGTGTTAGCAACTTGTCTACACCATTTAGTGGTTTATCCACACCATTTTAGTAGCTTTTATCTACACTGATTAGTGGTTTACCCACATCATCTTAATAACTATAATCTGCAAATGTGTTGTGCATCCACAACCTACTAACAGCTTGTTTGCAAAAAATTTTATAAAAAAACTCAATGGTTCATCCACTATTTTTATTATTAGTGGTTTATCTGTAACATCCCGAAATAGGGCCTAAATGGAACAGTCATTGCGAAACCACGAATCCGAGATAGAAAAGTTTATTGCGATTAATTTTATGATTTACCGAGTGATTAGATGCATGTGTTAGAGTATCGATGAAAATTTTATAAATAGCATGTTTAATTTGCCTACTAGGGCTTAAATGCAAAAGTTGATAAATATGAGTTTTAGATGCAAAAGGATTAATTGAAGAGCATAATTGAAGTAGAGGTCCTTAAATGGTAATTAGACCATTATATTTTCATGGACAAAAATGGATATACATAGGTAAAAATAACTAAAGTTTTAATGAAGGGTATTTTAGTCATTTTGTAAATAAAAGAATTAAAAAGGGAAAAAGATGTCAAAAATGTACTCATCTTCTTCATTAGGTCGAAATTTCAAGGGTTCTCCATAGCTAGGGTTTGTTTCAAGCTTCCAAGCTCCATAATCAAGAAGAACGAAATCTGGAGTTAGACCGGGGAAAGAAAAAGATAGTGGACTAAATCGATATAGTTGATCGTATTTTGTTTCGAGGTAAGTTTGCGGTAAATAAATGCAATATTCTATTATTTTATGTTAATGTTGTTAATTTCCAACATGTGTATATTTATTTTATGAAATTATTCAAAGAAGACTCAAACAAAATTGACGGAGAAGTAATTTCAGAAAGTCCCGGTTGAACCTTAGGAATGTGTAGGATACAAATGTCATGACATTAGGGTTTAAGGATACCATGTAAGACCATGCCAAGGCATGGCAACTTGTAAGGTTTCTAAGGCAAGGAAATCATGTAAGACCATGTCAAGACATGGCATTGATAAGCTACTATAAGACAAAGGTCCCATGTAAGACCATGCCAAGGCATGGCATTGGTGAGTTCATAAGGCAAGGATACCATGTAAGACCATGTCGAGACATGGTAATGGTAAGTTTCAAAAGGATACCACGTAAGACCATGACAAGCCATGGTAATGGTAAGGTACCCCTGTATCCTTAGTATTCCAAGTAGTTCAACAGGAAAATTTAAAGAGAATATCAAGGTAAGGTAAGGTAAGGTAAGACGAGTTATACTAAAAAGGTAAGAAAAGTTCATACTAGAAGAGCAAAGGTAAGTATATAATGTTCATGTATGCTTGATAAGGGAAAAGGTAAGTAAAATGTATTAATAAATTTGATTAAGTGAGTATTTAAGTAAGTGAGTAAGTGAAGAATTTTAAAATAAGTCTATGACAATTAATGAAGTTGCATTAAGTAGTATCATGCCAAGTAGTAAGATAATTCATATGAATGTTGTTATTTATTTGCATGCAAACTTACTAAGCTTAATGCTTACCCCCTTTATTTTCCTTCTTTTTATAGTTTTGTTAAGCTAACTCGGGGATCGTAAAGTACGTCGGCGGTCCGGGCACACTATCACAAGGATTATTTTGGTATAGCTAGACTTTTCATTTTGAGTATGGCATGTATAGCACCGTAGCCATTTTGTGTGTATGATCTTATGATATGGCTAATGAATGGTATGTAAACGCTTGATAATGATTAGCTATTGGAATGGCTAATCAAGGACATGTTTGGTGTTATGTATGCCTAAATGCTAGTTATTCCATGGAAATCATGAAAAAAGTGAAATTAGCTTTAAAATAGTATCAAATAGCAGTAATGACGTGAATTTGGAAAATCACTAAAAATAGTATAAATGAATTTAGATAGTGAATGAGATATTGAATTAAATCTTATTGAGTCTATTTTCATATGAAAGAAACAGAGTAAATAAAAGATTTTTATTTTATGAGATATTTAAATTTTGGTGAGACAGGGTCAGAGTGATTTCTAAATCCCCTATTCTGACTTTAGAAATTCACTAAAAATTGTACAAAAATAATTAGGAGTTATATTCCTTATTGAGTCTAATTTTAAGATAAATAAACGTCATGGTTATTTAAATTCTGTACAGGGAGAAAATTAATTCGTAGTGAAGAGAGGTCAGAGCAGTCGAACACTGAAACAGGGGAAACTTTAACTAATAAACTGTACTAATTTGCTAAACAAAATATTCTGAAAAAAATTTAGTAAGAATATATATGAGTCTAGTTTCAGAGAAAATTTACGGATTTGAATTTCAACTATCGTAACTCAAGTTATGATTTATTTAGTGATTATGACGCAGATGGGCAGTTTATTTATGAAAGATGAAATAAATTGTTTTGATTTGTTTAAGTGATCGGAAAATTTTTATTGATTAAGGTTCGTTCCCGAACCGTTTCAATTTCATGTTTTAGGGTCTCGAGGATCTTTTTTAAGGACATATTGAATGAATGAAACTAAATTAATTTTAAAAGTAAATTTTTATGCCCCGAATTAGTAAGCTAAGTCCGGTAACGCCTCGTGCTCGACTCTGGCGACGGTCTCGGGTAAAGGGTGTTACATTATCCACATCGTACTATCAATTCATCTGCAACGTTAGTGGTTCATCCACACCATGGTGTAAAGGTAGAGGAGTTCAGGGGAACTCATACTATGGAGTTGGGAAGGACTTATTCTAATTTATTGAAATTGCATTGCATTCATAAGACATATATATGGCTTTGAACACTGAGATATTATGTTGATGAATTAATCTGATTTACTAATACTCTATATTGCTAATTAATTGTGAATTATTCTATGAATTGATATTTCGTATGTTTTGTCTACTATTTGCACTGGTTTTCTCATGATTGAACTCATACTGAGCTTCATATCTCACTATCCTTTTATTTCTATCTCAACAGATAACCCCCAAGTTAGGACGCGAACGCGAAATCTGGAGGGTCTCGGCTCGAAATGATTTATTTTTTTATTAAAAATATTTTAAGATTATTATTTGATATTTTTAGACTGTATTATTTTATTTTGAACTGTAACATGAGATTTAGGAATTGAACTTTTACATTGCATGACATTTAATTTTAGGATAACACGTTATGATTATTAATGAGTTAGGCATGAATCCCTGGGTTTTATTTAAAAACAAATAAATGTCATTTTTCCTCTTTCAACTTAAGATTAAAAATTGTGAGTAATAAATAAATGGAAAATTAACTAAAGTTTTTCTTAAAAAAAGCACTATTACTTAGGAAAGTTAAACTTTTTTTTTTATAACTCGCCAGTTTTTCTAAAAATAAATTAAATTTTCTTCTAAGATAAATAAGTGTTTTAAATATGACTGCATTACAAAAACTCCAATCACATTAAATTATTTCAGTGACTAATATAATCTCTTGAATTCAAATCTAACTTATAGACGAAAATGGGAGGTTAAACTCCCAAAACTCTCATTGTTATAGAATTGGTTTTTTGGGTTGCCACCATACAAAATCAGAAAATAAAATTATTATGGGTCACTTTTTTTTCAACATTGTTATAAAAAATTGGATAAATAAAAATAAACCAATTCTTCTTGTTATAAAATTCTATGTTGCGAAAACCCAATTACTGCAAAAGATAAAAATGATTTTTGCTTTGCTGTCATTCAAAGAATCAAATCGAGTAAATCATTGATTTTTTAACTTACAATTTTATGGGGGTTTTTTTTTTTATTCTTTTGGAAAAAAATCCAAAATGATTTATGAGAGTAAGGATACATAACAGGTGGATGGTTGGCTTTAGTCAAATTGTGAGGGCGAAGGTTCTTAAGTTTAGAATTTTTTAATTAAATTGAAGAATAAGAAGATGGTGAAAAAGAAGATAATTGTTGAAATTTTTTTGGGGTCTATATTTATAAATTTAGAGATTCTTTTAGATTTTTATTTTTGTAATTTACATATATATATATATATATTAAAATTTTAAAATTTGGATGTACATATATTTTTTAGATTTTTCATGAATAGTTTTTTTTCATATTTATATATATATTTATAATTTTCAGGATTATGATGTTATTATAATATCATCATTATCATGTGTCAATGTGATAAGCTACCATTTATCTTATATTAAACGGCATTATAAAAATGTACTAATGGACTAAAAAATAATTTAAATACCAAGTAGAACAAAAAAAAATTTATAAGTATTAATTTAAAAAAAAATATCAAATTTAAGAGGCAAATGCTTAAGCTAATTTAAAATTAACATACTCGCAAACACATGAGTTGAATCAAAACAACATATAACTAGAACTTAATCCAAAATGATTATTTAATTGAATTTAGTCCTACATTAGATTTTATAAAATAATTTATAAATTTCTCACTTTTGAAATTAGTTTAAAATCCATAAAAATACTAAAAATCTAAATTTTATATTTTCATCCATATTTTTTTATATAATTTATTTTACCAATATTGAAAAATTTCAGCGAATTTATGTGGATCCGACACAAATTGATACCAAAAAATTTGAAGGTGAGTCAACTGGGATGGGCAGGTCTTTTATCAACATTATTATTTATTTGTTATCATTTGTTAAAATCTTAAACATAATGTATATATAATGATGCATCTCTTAAGTAAAAAAGGAAAATTATGAAACGATTGACATTAAAAAAGCATTAGTAATATGAGAAAACAAAATGAATAATGAATTATTATTGTATAAGAATATGGAAACATAAATGAGGATTGATGAGACTGTGACCTTACAAACAACACCAACCAAATATATATATATATATATATATATATATATATTATAACTAAATATCTAAAGCATTATATTTAAAATTTGTATTATGCCCAAAATAACCTTTCAAATTATGGCTTATGGCATTGTAAATATCAATCTTCAAATTCGACCAATAGCAATGGCGTAGAGTGAATCCAAAAGCAACTATTTTCCTTTCCTTTTTATTTATTTATTTATTTATTATTTTACAAAATTAGGCAAATATGATTTATTTGTTATTTGACAATTCGTAAGAAGTGTTTTTGTACATTTTTATAAATTAGTAAAAGCGTGCATGAAGACGGAAGTTGGTAAAGTCAAAATTCCCTCCTCATTGTGGGAGATTACTTGAGGTTGAGGAGTAAGTTTGAAGTCAGATTTCACAGCCCACAAGTTATGTTAAACTCTAAATCCATTTTCAACATTGTAAGGTGTTTATTGGGATACAAGTTAGAAACACAAAAACTAAAGGTAAGTTAGTGCTATGGAGTTGGTATTCAAATTTAATGACAAAACAAAACAAAACAAAACAAAATCATTTATTTCTTTTATAAAGGATAATGACTTTAGGATATACAAAGATTAAATTTGAGATTTGTGTCTCGCCAAATTATTTCTTATAAAGCTAAGCCTTCCTTTGGGGTTAAGATTAACGACGAATGAGAAGACTTTGGGCTTAGGCTTTGGTTTGGATTCCTGCAATTCAAGTGGGCCAACACCATTATTAAGTTCTAGGATTGTTCATGTTTGATTTTTATTGAATTTAATGAATTCATTTCATTTTTGTACTTCAAATAGGAAAATGAATTCATTTCGTTTCATTATTCGATCGGTTATCAGAAGGGTTTTAGAAAGAAAAAAATAGTTTTCATTTAATCACTTTTCAATTCTGTTGGATCTGGTGTCCTGAGTTTAGTATATTCGTCTGTAAACTTGTAATTTTTTCTAATAGATTAGTTAATAAAATAAATTCATTGGTTACATTAATATACTTTGTATATGATTGTCCTCATATGGTTTTTACACGCAAAGTAAAATGAAAGCAAATGTTGGCTCACTTGTTGTCTAATGTTTAATTAATACTAAGCGGTATTATGTGGTCAGATCATAATACGGAAAGGCAGCTTGTATTAGCAAATGAACCTAAACATGTCATTATTCTAATCGAAAATTAATAAAATGATTGCAAGACTAATATGTAATCTATCAAGTCCAATCGAGAGATGCTTTATCTTATGCATCAGAGCGAATGACTACTAGAAGATAGAGACATAGATGTGACTGACTAGACTGACTTACATCAGACTGGACCCAAGAAGAATAGATCCTTAATTTCTTTACGGATTTATTCATTTGTGACATTCATAGTGTGGCATACCTAAGTCCTAAGTGGATGACGGGCTATGTGTGCGTGACTCGTATACTTTAATGTAAGTAAAAGCTTGAGTTCAAATAGATAAAGAACCAAAAGTGGGTGAATTGGTGTATGACTTCTGCAGTATGTAGCTTCATTTACAACAATGGGATTCATAGCCTGATACATGGGTAAATGATATCCTCTCATTGGAATTACGTGGTTGATGAAATGTAAACGTGGCCACGGGTCGTTCTTTTTTGTAATGAATGACTTGATTACTATTTGATAGTAATTGACTTTTCATGAAAGAAGGTATAATGGTTAACATGAGATAAAATAGTATCATATTAGGAGAACGGATATTATCTCAAAGAGATCAAGGATATCTTATTAGGGTAATACACTTATGACAAGGTCATTGGACGAGCACTGATCGAGTTGCTTTCGTAATGTTATGCCGTTAGGGAGAGCTCAGTTACGATACTATAGTGGAATGACTTCGTGACTAAATGGCTTTATAATTAATAGGAAAAAATCTGGAACTTAATTATAAATCATTTGAGCTCTAATCACATATGTCCAATCAGTCCATTCGTTAGCTCATTGAAATTAGAAATGAATTGCATGTTAAATCAAATGAACAGAAAAGAATAGAAATGGTGAAAATAGAAAAATGAGAAATATTTGGAAATGAAATATTGTTTTCCCCAAAATGAAAATGGAGAAATGAAAACATTCGGAAATGAATGTGGTTTCCTTCAAAATGAAAATGAAATTATGTATTTCGAATTAAATGAAATTCGAAAATAGAAATAAATCATTTGGTCATAGTGAACCGTTGAATATAGAAATATTAAATATATTTTCTTATAAATTCTTTTATGGTAAAATTGTCATGATTTTAATGGAATTGAAATTGGGTTGATAATATTATTTAATTGGAAAAATATTGAAATGTTTATTTTGGGAAATAGAAACACAAATATCGAGTTGGATCAAATTATAAAGTACTAGGTTAAAAATTCATGAAGCACTTATAATTGGACCCGATACGGGAGAGGCCCAAAAACCCCTCATGTTAATGAGGGGGATGACAAACCCTAGTATTATTAACTAGGGTTGTCGCCCCCTATACTCCTAGATAGACTAGGAGTGCGTTTTTCTAGTTGTGGTACATATAGTCTGTCACTTATTCAAGATTGAGGTAAGTTACACTATGAACGTCTCAAGTGAATTAATCCATAACTGGATCTAGGATTAATTCGACTTAGGTCTTGTCCAATGTATTGTCAATCCGGACAATCACACCTATGTCTCTATCTTTTGGGAGTCAACCACTGCGATGTCCAAGACAATATATCTCCTTAATTGGACTTGATAGACGACATAATTGTTCTTTAACCGATTTGCTCAATTTAAATTCATCAGACTATGGACCTTTTTTAGTACCTACTAATACAAGTTGTCTTCTTGCACTATGATTCGGCCACATAATGCAATTTAATATTAGTTAAACATTAGGTAATCAGTGAGCCAATATTTACTTACATTTTGGTTTGCGTGCAAAAACCATTGAGGAAAAATACGAACAATATTAATGTTGATAATGGAATTTTATTAAACCAACATGTTTGAAAAATTACAAGTACAAATGATGAATAAAGTACACTTAGGGCACTAGATCCTAAAAGATATGTGACGTTGTGTAGTTTAACGTGGGGAGATTATATTCCAAGAAAACATCAAGCATTGTTTGTGGTGTATGTTCTCCTATTTTGTGGTTTTGTTCAAAATTTTACCAAAGAAGGAGATTGTAGAGGTAGTTTTGAGCAGTGCCAAGCAGCAGTTCCCACTGTTGTACGACACCGCTCAACTCAGAAACTTGCCATGTTTAGTGTTAGCATAATTTGATAACAAAATCATTGGGCTTTAATTCTTACTGGTACTTTGGATGATTGCAAGTCCATTTATGATATCCAAACCGTTTATTACAACATATCTTGAAGATTGGTTTGGATTAGTTCAAGGAAATTGACTTCCCAACTTTGATGAGATTGGATCAAACTAGGTAAAACTTGAAAGCATATCCTGAAGATTCAAGACTTATCTTAAGCTCATTGAAGATATTCTTCATGTTTATTATCTTACTAGTTTATGGGAAGGTTGATTGTAATGGGAAGGTTGATTGTAATTGGTACAATATGTTAGCAAGCCTTGGTTTAATTTCTTATAAATTGAGGAAACTTGTATAGGTGATGTACTGAACAGAGAGCACTTATCCTTGTTCATTGAGTAAACTTTCTTGTGAGTTCATTGAGTGCGAAATCAAGTGTGTTACTTGGTTACTGTCTTTAAAGACGAGTTGTCTATATCTTAGGAAAAAATTGGTTAGGGTGTTGGTCCGGAGAGAGGGGTTAGATTGGTTAATCTGCGAATTGCTCAAAATCAGTTAAACCGACAGTTGAAATAGTTCTTTATATTTTTCAATTATCTTAAAATTTTTATGATTTTTAATAATTTATTTAATTAAAATCAATTATCCGATCAGTTTGACCATCAATTTGATCATGAAAATTTTGAAGAAAAAAACCTTCCCTAGTTGAGCATTAATCTAAATAAGGAATAAATGGATTGGATTGATATAGGAAGAAAACTTTAGTGAAAGATTGAGGGTTTAGAAGAAAGGAATTTGGCGCACTTATTTAGTTGCCAAATAATAGAAAGCTACGAAAGATGGAAGAAACCCTAATCTGTCTAAACACTATTCAAAACAAGCAATGAGTGGGGATGAATTTGCTGTAACCAGCTTCATTGCCAATGTTTATTTCTCCTTTTGCTTTCTTGGTTCTTGGAACTTGTCAAAAATTTCAAGAAATAACTGTGAAGTGAAAACCGTTGGAGAACGAAATTCTGACTTAAAACGTAATATTTTTATTTTCCTTCCTTTTATATTTGAGATTTGTGCACGATACCATGATCTCGTTAGGGGTAATAACGTATCAAGACTTTTTATTTAAATACTACAACACGCATTATTTGGTGAATATTTTATTTTAAAAAAACTATAGTTTTAATTAAAATTGTAAAAATTATTGTGAATATATATTTTTAGAGTTATCTTAAAGTTTTTAATTTTTAAGTATTAATAAAATATTATCACTAAAAATTTTCATTTCTCAGTTGTTTGCTTATCAATTTTTTATCATTTTTTTTATTTTGATTTTCGATTTCAGGATTTTCAATTTTCATATTTTTACATGTTTTTATCCTCGTATATTTTCTAATTTTCAACATCTTTGCTTTTTTTTTAAAAATTAATTATTTTTAAATAATTTAATTAAAATTAAATTAAGTTTAAGAAAATATCATATATATATATATAGATGAGTGTATAATAATTCTTATATGTTTTTTAAAAATTATTGATTTGTTACAATTTTATTGATGTCTAAAAATTATATATTTTAGGATGATCTTGATTTAAGTAATTTCCAAAATTATTATGTCTTAAGTTTAAAAGCTCATAATTCTAATTATATGTATTTATTTTTCTAGATTTATTAAAATATAAAAAAACATAAATATCCTCAAAATAATATTAGTTGTTTTGTAAAAAGAAATAAACTTTTGGTAATTACACAATTGAGTTGAGACTAAGGTGCTCATGGGTCGAGCTAGGTTGGGCCCAATTAAAAATTTAGGTTTGTTTGCTAGGCTTGGCCCAAAAAAGGGCATAAAATTTTTCCCAAGCTCTACTCGTATAAAAATACTAAAACCCGTCCTGCTTGTCTTAATTTTATTTATATTATTTTTATATAATTTATAAATATATAATATATCAAAAATACTAAAAAATTTAAAATAAATATTTTCCAACAAATTGAAAATAAATGTTAAAAATATGTATACTTAACAACACTAAGATACATAAAACTTAACAAGTAAATGTCTCTAAAATAATAACAAAATTAACAATAAAACAAGTGTTATACAATATTCAAATAATAACAACAAAATAGTAGTAATAAAATAATAAAATGATAGCAAAATAGGGAGAAAACAATAAGAAAATAGCATTAAAATAACAAAAAATAACAGTTTATTTTTGTCTTTTGTGAATTTGAGCCAGGCTAAGCCCGGGCCAAAATGTCTTATCCGAGGTCCAACCCATTTTTTAAAAGATCCTTATTTTTTTGCTTAAACCCATTTTTAGACTAATATTTTTGCCCTAACGCTCCCACTTTTCGAGCGGACGCAAGTTTAGTTGAGACTTAATTAATGGGTAACACCAATACAATCAAGCACATTATAATAGTATATATACATACTATAATAATTCTATAATTAAACTGATATCCAATTAACTTATGACTCCAAAAAACACACATAAATTTTAATTTTAAAGGCATAAGTATATAATTTTTCATAATATTTTTTCTTTTACCCACTCGACTTCAATCTCGACCATAAAATGGTTTTTCGAATCCAACCTTAACCTGTACCGAAATATTATATAATGTTTTATATTATATTCATTTTTACAAAAAAAACTAAATAAAATATATGATATATAATCTTTAAAAAGTTAAAAATTGTAATCAAAATACTTACAAAATTAAAATATAAGTTAATTTTTTTATAATTTTAATGAATTATAATTAAAACTATTTATAATATTAAAACATAATTTTAAAAATATAAAAATAATTATAAAATTAAAATAAAGATATTGTTTAATGAAAAACCTGATATTTTCCACCTCAAAATCGGATAAAAAAAAAAGTTGATAGTTTGTGGATAGTAAAAAAGATGATTTCACTTTTTTTTTACAGGCAAATTGCTTAAAAATCAATGGGGATAAAGTTTTTTATTAGTTCCAATCTTTCATATGTTTAAACAAATGAAAAACTCTTCAACAGAATGTTACAGAAAGCCGCGCCTAATCCTAAAACAAAATTGTGTTATTTTGTATTCATCTATTTGTTTTTGCTTTTTAACATGTTTCGGATCATCAATGGTCCAAAGCACCAATCTGCATCTTTTCAGAATAATCAAAGGAGGCCGCCGATGAGACCTGTAATTCTTCTTCCACTGTGGATGGGAACATTGCCTTGAGCTCATTATACCTCCGGATATCAAAATTGTATGCCTTGATCAGCTGCCTTTGCTTTGTGCTGAACCTGCTCTTATAAAACCCTTCAAAAGAAGGTTCTTTGGATGTCCTGAGGAAAAATGCATATCCAGCAATGAAATACATGGAGGTGACGTAGAAACAGATGGGTTCCATCACGTCCCATGTGAGTTCCCAAAAGGTTAGCCTCATGAACCCTGCTGTTTGGACCACCATGAATGCCAGGCCAAGCCAGAGTTCGCGACGGACCAGGGAATCGGCTTTTGAATCGATTATTGCTTTCTCCTTTTCTAGCGCAGCCAGTTCTTTTCTTCTGGGATCATTCGGGTTTGATCTAGATAAAGGAATTAGACCACCAAGTGCTTTTGCTACCTGTAGTCACAAAGTGGAAATCTCTGTTGGCTCAACTTGAAAGAAACAAAAATTGACTCAAATTCGTACCAGTAATTATGACTATGAAGGATGATGACAGCAAGTAAACAATAAAAAGTGATTAATGCTTATGTCAGGTCAAGTTGAAGCCCATCCTTATCATATGAGGCCATTCCAGCTTCTATTCCTCCACCAACCATTTTCCTTGTTCGAAAACGCCACCTTTCGGCTCAATAGTTTCGTACATCTCCTCAAATCTAAACATCCAAACACATCTTCCCCAATTCGTTGCCAATTAAAACATAACTCCCATCATCACCCCTCGCCCTCTACAAACTCAAAAGTTGGAGAATATGCATGCAAAACAAAATGTAGAAACATCCAAGGGCTTTATTTATAAAAGCCCAGGAGATGAACTGTGAAAAAAAGTTGTGATATTTGTGGTCACACTGTAGAAACATCCGAGGGATTTATTTACAAAAAATTTGGGTCCTTCAGTTCAATTCTCAGAAACCATCTCAAATGTGAGACGTTTTTAGAGACCTGTCGTAAAAAAAAAAAATCCTGTTGAAATTAGCAGAAAAAGAAACCCAGAAAATCAGTTTTCGGTAGCTTCTAATGCTAATAAGTGAATTCCTGAATTCGGGACCTACTTTTCATCACCATCACCATAAGCATGTAATTTTAATGTATACATATATGCTAACGTCTGTAAGCCAAAACATAAATAAGATCTTATCTGCTTTCAATATAAAATTTCAAGAGATAGTAAATAGAGAAAAAAAATTATCTACCTGTTCCGATCGTAAAACGACGATGTTTCCTAATACGACGACGGTTCCTGATTCATCTAGCAATTTCGCGAACTGCAATCCTTGTTCATGATCCGAACAACTTTCTCCGCAAATCCGAAGAAAGTCGGAATAAGAAATCCAGATTTTCCCTGTCTCTCTCAGCTTCGTTTTCACCACCTCCAACTGCGCCACCTTTAACAACTTCTTCGCTTCCTGAACCGACAGTGCAGGCAGCTCCGAAACAGCCGATTTCGCCTCCAAGTGCGAGCTCAACCCGTCTAACCGAATGCGATCCCTGGACACATCGATTTCCCTTAATCTCTCCATTAAATTCTCCCCCATCGGTAACTTCCTCATCGCCGGTGAAGCCATTGATCCTTTATGAAGAAACCGCCTGAACATGCCATTGCCATTACCCTTAGCATCTCCTGGATCCACCGTCATACCGGTTGCTGCTTTCCCCGTTTTTCTTGCGATCCGCTTCTGAACCGTCGGTGAGGAAATCCGGCAGTTAGTAACAGCTTGCGAAGAAATTTTCGAAATATTAAAAAGCTTCTCTGCCAAGGTTTTCCTCAACGCCATTGCTAGAAATTAAAGAAGCTAACTAATTATCAAAAAGTTGTTTTTTTTTTTTTCTGGGGTGGGGGGGAGGGGGATAGAGTTTAGAAGATTTGAAAGCTTTGCTCGCTTGGTGTTGGCACAATCAATGAAGGTTTTGGCCCGTTTTATAGGGTCCAACAATGGAGGAAGATAAACAGAAAAATAGAAATTTACAAAAAAAAAAAAAGAAAAAAAGAAAGAAAATAACGCGAGAATTTGAGAGATTTGAAAACATACTTCGCACTTTAGATTACTCCCTGCCTTACAATTTCGAACATGCTTATAGGATCATCTCGTTAGGGGCGATTCTTTTCAATTTATCGGAACGAGAAATTGGAGAACCGATTTCACGAGAGGAAATATCGAAGAGCATGAGCTAATCACACTACACGTGGCGGGTTGAGCTTGAACTACAAATGACCTTTTGAACCGTCAGATCATATGAAAATTTATCATTCGCGCCTTACCTGATGTTGACTTTTATTTTGTAATTCATAAATACTGATTTGTTGAACACGTGTAACATTATTAGCGGAAGAAATCTAGAAGGTGAGAGTAAATAGAAGGGTTTGGATTACATGGGAAAATTTCTGTGTGTTTGACGGCAGCTAAGACAGAAGCGGAAAGCAAATCAAGTTTCCTTTTTGGTGTTGGGTGGATGACTATAAACGTTCACACAAACGTGTCGCCACATATATTTTGGTATTTATGTAATAAACAAAATCTTTAAAGTTGTTTGCGTTCACGATAAATCCTTAACATTTTTATTTTTATTTTTCTTTGGGTGACAAAATTTTCGTCAAGGAGTTGATTTAACGATTGCCACCTGGTGGCTGTAAGATAAAAAAAAAAAAACAGAATGACAGTCAAAGCATTTCAGGAGTTAATTAATAGGTAATAATATATGAAAAAGATTTGATGGTTAAAACAAAGTTGAAATATTCGTTTTTTATTCACTTTTTAATCACATTTTAACATAATTATAGGTCACGACTAATTCTAACTCCATTCCTCCCAAGCATTTGTAATCCGACCATATTCTTTTGGTTTGATTGTGGGAAGAAACATATATTAATTCAACCATTCCAAACTGATTCAATCATTTTAATAACGATTAATGTTAATGATAATAATTTAGATGTACAAAACAATATTAATGAATGTGAAAAAGGTAATTAAAATGCAGGTAACTATTGAGACCATGACAAAATTATTTTCCTTATCCATCAAATGAATTCAAGACAGTTTCATGAATATATGTTATTTATTTAAGGATAAAGAAGAAATATATAGGAAGGTAAGGTGATGTGGTGCTTAGATTTTCTTTTTGTTCTTCTTCAAACGCTGGGGTTTAGATTACATAATAGATTATTGGATTTTTCTTTTTTTTATTT
The DNA here is from genome assembly GCA_025698465.1 of Gossypium longicalyx. Lineage (NCBI taxonomy): Eukaryota > Viridiplantae > Streptophyta > Magnoliopsida > Malvales > Malvaceae > Gossypium > Gossypium longicalyx. The sequence goes on along the minus strand of CM047005.1, from coordinate 25,084,698 downwards.
CCATAACCAAATTTGATTCTAGATTCAACAGATAACATAAAATAAAAAATCATTTAATCAGTTTTCATCTAAAAAATACATATTTTCTCCATAATTTAAGATAATATATTAAAACTTTATTTTATATTAATATTAACCTATCAACTTAACCAGATAACTCCTAAATAAGTAGTTGGATCACAATGTTTCAACAATATCTTAAGCAAATCCAACTGATTATAAAAATTATTTTAGGGCACATTTATGAATAAATTAATAAAGTTTTGGTTGGAATTACGGTTTTAAGGATTTTGATATCTTAAGTTTAAATCGATTTTATTTCTAAGATTGTTATTCTACATGCTGTGAATTTTTTTTTTTTAAACTTTCTATGGGTATAATATTAAGAAAAAGATTTAATTGATTCACAGATGTTACTATTTTAAAACAACTTGTGGAGTTCAAAATATTTTATCATTAGTGTACCAAATGATTTTTTTTTATTATTATTTACTATTGCTGTCATTCAACTTAATTAGAAAATACATACAAATCATATTATATAATAAATATATATATATATATATATTTAAGATTATTTTAATAATTTAATTGTTAAACAAAAAATAAAATTATCTAGGCACTTGCCAGCCCTTAAAATGGGAAATATAATTTTTATATTTTTATAAAATTATAAATTAATAAAAGATGAAATTAATTCTATAAAAATTATAAAGATATAAATGAATGCAATTATGAAATTACATTTGAACTCTTATAAAAATACATAATTCAATTCTTATCCAAAATAATTTGTAGCTTCACCCATTCCCTTACTAACCCATTCTCAGTCACCATTTCCTAAACCAAATCAAAAATGGAATAGATTAATAAATAAAAATTGTAGATCGTAATTAGAATTAAAATTCATTATCCATTTCTTTAACTGCTAACAAAAAGATGAAGATTGGAAGAAAGGTATATAATGTCTTCTCATAATAAACATATAAATGAGTTGGGCTCTTCATTTAAAATGTGTGAAGAAAAAGATTAATTCCCTATAAAATATTACTAATATTAAATCTAATTAATTTCTTGACCTTAGGGGATGGAGTGGGAAGAGTATGATTTCCCTCTATCACACATTCAATGCTTCTGCCCTCCCAAGATCCTTTAAATTTGAGGTAAAATAAAATTACTCTTGAAAACCTACTAAAGTTTTAAGAAACCGTGTTTCTTATTTTTTGAAAAAAATAATTATGTAAATAAGTTTGGATATATTTTTGGTGATCCTAATGGATCCAAATTGAAGTTAACCCAACATATCATTATATCATTCAGCATCATATAATCTTATAAAGCTGCAAAATCACTTTCCTCCATCTAAATTTAACATATTTCGCTTAATTTTAATATATTCTCCTTCAATCATAAGATAATTGATTTCTAATATTATCAAAAGGTAGAGATTATTGGTATATTTTCAAAATTTTAATAATATTTCAATAGTTATAAATAAACATTATAAATATTGGTAATACAAAGGTTGTTGGTAAGTGGTTATATCCCACATTGGTTAAGTATACGCTATTGAGAGAGTTTATATATAGCCTTACTTTTTAATCTCATTAAGTAATTAAGCTATAGGCTTTATACACACATAATGCTATCACTAGCTTGACTTGGTACGGTAAATGTATTTCACTTTGGATAAAATTCTTATACTTTTTTCCATAAAATAGTTTTATTTTTTCCCTTTTTTTTATTGTTAAGAAAATCTAGAACAAATTTTACTGTTGCGCGAAAATGGTGGGTCCAAAACTGTAATTGACCCTATGATTTTTACTCTTTACCCTTGTATATTTACTATTTTACCCTTCAGTTACTAGTATAAATAGAGAGTTGTTTTTCTCATTTTTCACACAGAAAGCAAACACAACAATTAGAGAACTCTTTTCTCCTTTTTGCCTCTTTTTCCATTCCCTTCTAAAAATTCTGTCGTTTTTTCCTTAAATTACATTAGAGGAAATTTTGTCTAGGAGTTTGGGTTTTAAGTGAGACCGATTGTGACCCCTCCAAACTTTTTTGAGAATTGTCCTAGTGGGATTTCCCTGAGAAGAGCAATACCAATTGTGTTTCACATTCCTTATTCAGGTATACAAATATCGAAGCACTATATTAATCTTAGGAGACAACGTCCGTTGCACGATTACATCGATCATAATACGAATTTGTTTCTAAGGCAGTGCTTCTTCCACGTCGCACTAAATTTTGATTTCTTAATTCTTGGTTTATTTTTCCAATCAGTGCTAACGAATTTGTTTTGCAGTAGTATATTTTCCAACAATTTAGAAATGAATTACTACTGTTTAAACATGTCTACCCCAATCAACAAATACATCCTTGATCTCTCCAAGCTTGAACCTCTTGACAGGACTAACTACCGTCACTGATCTCAAATGATGGTCATCTTCTTCGAACAACTTAAAGTTAACTATGTCCTATTTAGTCCACCTGCCATCTAGAAACTGAAAGATTCTGCCACTGTTTTTGAGGACTTGAAAGTCATAACTACAAAAGCTAAGTTTTAAAAGGATAAAAAAATGGTAAGAGGTCACATGCTCAGTCATATGGTTAATAACCTCTTCAACCTATTTGTAAAAAATAAGTTAGCTAAATTTATCTGATATGAATTGGAGAAGAAATATGGAGCTGATGATGCTGGGGTCAAGAAATATGTTGTTGGAGAGTGGCTAAAGTTCCAAATGACCGATGATAAGCCAATTATGGATTAAGTTTGTATCTACGAGAAGCTAGTTTCTGATATCCTAACAGAAGGGATGGAGATGTGTGAAATTCTTTAAGCAATAAGAAACGTCTTGATTGAAAAACTGTCAAAATCTTGGTCCAACTACCGTAATCTCCTAAAGCATAAGAAGCGAGACATTTCTCTAGAAGAATTGATTAGTCATATAAAGATTGAGGAAGTCAATCGTTTTAAAGTAAGGGTTTAGTAACCTCAACTCAATTTCCTTTAAAAGTTAACCTTGTTAAATCTAGTTCTAGTCCCAAATTTAACAGGTTTAAAGGCACCAGGAATTCAAAGAAGACAGTAAAACTCCAGAACTAGAAGGCGATCAACTTCAAGAAACCAAAGAAGAATAAAAAGATCAACAACTAGGTGAATTGCTACATGTGTGGCGAAGTTGGACACAAAGCATATCAATGTGCCCAACATTTTGACCACCAGAATCAAAACAAACTACAAGCACATATATTTGAAAATCTAGATGAGGTTATAGTCGATGTGGTTTCCAAAGTGAGCCTAGTTGAGAACAATGTCAAGTAGATTGTAGACACATGCACCTCCAAACATTTCTATGCCAACAGAGAAATGTTCACCAAATTTGAAAGTATAGCTGAAGGTGAACAAGTCTACATGAGTAATTCTAGCACTTCAGAAGTACTCGGTAAAGAAAATATTTTACTCAAACTTACTTATAGTAAAATGTTGGGGAAAGGTTATATAGGGAAAGGTTATTTGAATAGAGGTTTATTTGTGATTGAGACTATATTTAATAATAAAGCCACCACTTCTACTTATATTGTTGATCTTTTGACATGTGGCATGCTGATTCGCAATGGAATATGCAAGTATACACAGTTGTTATCAAGTAATAAGTAAGTAAAAAGAGTATCATCTCTACAGGGACCGTGTTGAAATCAATAATTGTAAAATTAATGTTTACAAGTTGGTTAAGAAAACACAATTTTTAAGATGATGGATGTTAAAATTAAATTAATCAACTATATGCAAATGAAATGAAATAAAATGCAATGAAATGGTTGAGCAACAATTCACAAGTTTTGACAACAATAACATGAATAAGCTAGAACAATTTCTTTATCATGTTTAACAATATTCTAAAAAAATAATAAAAATTCATGGCAACTAGATCATTTATGAACTTGGAATCAAAATTATAAGCTCTTTTGAGATCTTAGATTTGCCACTTAGAAAAACATGCATATTTCTATGTCATCGTTTAACTCAAGATTACTTAGAATTTATGTAAAGTAACAGGGACATGTTATGTTTGAAATAGTTTAATTACACAAATATAAAGTTATACAATGTAATAATGTTCTTTGGGAATTATTACGAACCTTTAATTCATTTTGGTTCGGATATGAATTAAGCATACATCTTCTAATTATTATGCCCATTAACCACCATTTGGTTTGGATTAAGCGATTAATTCTAATGCAGTCAAACATATCTTAATGCATGAAAAACATGAATGATTTTAATTAGAAGCATCAACAATTGAGGCATAGAAAAATATAAACATGAATTGAGTGAATAAAATCAAGGCATTACAATCATTCTAGCTAAAACAAATTTAAATAATTATTATTAATGAAAAATAAATTAAATAATTTGCAATCATGTTTTTGAACTAAGAACAATTAAAAGAGAAAGGAAGAAGAAACATTGAGATGAATTCGATGATTTCCCGAAAACTATCTGTGGTGGCTTCCTCCGATTTTTGTTATTGCTTTGATGTTGTTTAATGAATGATGAAGGGGTTTTGGTCTCTATTTATACACATGAGAAGGGGCTAGAAATAGAGATTTTCAGCCACAATATTCTCCATCATGTGGCTGGCCATGAATTATGAAGAGGATGGATTGTTGGTTTTGTTATTTTAAGCATGATACTCAAAGTGCAAAGCTTGAAAAGTTGAGGGTTGGAATGGATGAGTTGGAGAGTTTGAAGGTTGGTTTGCAAATGTTTAAAATAAACTTAAAGAGTTGATTTTGGTGCCACTATGGTAGGTTCTTGGGTGTTGGATTTGGGACTTCCTTGGATGTGTAAAGCTCTCTTTCTTTAGGTTGCATTTTGGGCCTTCATCTTTGCTAGAAGTGATCTAATTTTTGCTGCCTGTTTGCATCTTGGTCCTTCAATAATTTAAGGGTTCAAATTACTTTATTTATAATTTTCTTGATGATTTTTTGGCAGCTCGGTTGATAATGCTTTTTCAAGCCACACTGTCATGGCCTCAATGGAAGAGCTTCAGGATAAGACTATCTTCGGTGCGGCAACTACTAAAAAATAATATGAAATTAAGTGGAATCTACATGAAATTGAATAAAAAATATATTTTTAACATAAATTATTCAATTTATTAATTTTTTAATAAAAATCACAAAAACATTATCATTTACTCAGAATTTACAAGAATTTTGAGCTAGAAAGTGCTATAGATAACTCTATATTTTAGAGTTATTACATGCTAGATTAGGACATATGAATATTTATTTTTTAAATTAAAAAACTCATAAAAATGAATCTACTTTCTAATCTAGATGGTAGTAGCTTTAATAAATATGAAATTCGTGTTGAAGCCAAGCATACTAGACCTTCTTTAAGACTATTTCTGATAGAAAAACTAAACTTTTAGAGTTAATTCATACTGATCTAGAAGACTTTAGAAGCACAGACTTTAGAAACATAAAAATGAAAAATGAAAAACGTTACTATATTACTTTTGTGGATGATTACTCTAGGTATACAAAGGTTTATCTTCTAAGAACAGAAGATGAAGCTAAACAAACCTTTCTCATTTATAAAGCAGAAGTAGAAAACCAGCTTTATAGGAGAATAAAATGTCTTAGATTTGATAGAGGTGGTGAACATGACACTAAATAAAATGTCTTAGATTTGATAGAGGTGGTGAACATGACACTAACTTTCTTAAAGAGGTTTGTGAGAAAGACGAAATTATACATGAGTTTTTCACTCCCTATTTTCCACAAAAAATGACATAGCTGAAACGAAAAGTGGAACTCTAAAAGAAATAATGAATGCTTTACTACTTAGTTCTGGTTTACTTGACCACATGTAAGGGGAGGCCGTACTTTCTACAAATCACATTCTTAATAGAGTGCCTTATAAAAAATTAGATTATACCCCATACACATTGTGGAAAGGTTATGCCCCTAATATGCAATACTTGAAAGTGTAGTAGTGCTTAGCAAAAGTAGGCTTGCCTGCTTTTAAATAGAACACTATCGGATCTAAAACTGTTGATGTTGTTTTTGTTGGTTATGCTCTAAATAGTGCTGCAGATTCATGTTTTTGCATGATTTTTCCATATGTAAATCTAGAGATGTTGTTTTCTTTGAAAATATTTTTCCTTTAAAGAAATCTAATATAAATCCTGATATGCAATTAGATGAGCATGTTTCTTCTTTTAGTACACACAATAGAGATATTCTTAATAATGATGTAGAACCTATGAGAAGTAAAAGGCAAAAGGCTGCCACTAGTTTCGAACCTGATTTCTTTAATTCCTTTTTAACCGAGGTTAATGATTTAGACTTAATAAGTGATTCTATTACTTATGCATTTTTTATAGATAAGGATCCAAAAACCGATGAAGCCATAAATTCAATATATGCTAGTTTTTGGGGAGATGCTATTAATAATGAGCTTGAATCTATTATGTCTAATCACACTTGGGAATTAGTGTACTTTCCTAGAGGTTTTAGACCTATTAGTAATAAATGAGTCTTTAAAAAGAAACTTAGACCAGATGGGTTAATACAAAAGTATAAGGCAATACCAGTGGTTAAAGGGTCTACTTAGAAATTTTGAGTAGATTACTTTGATATATACTCTCCTGTGACTAAGATGTCAACCATTCGTGTTTTGTTTACTTTAGCTTCCAATCACAATTTGCTGGTACATCAAATGGATGTGAATATAACTTTTTTGAATAGTGATTTGGATGAGGAAATCTACATTGAGCAACCTTTAAGATTTGTGGCACCTGGTATGGAAGATAAATTTTGCAGACTTAAAAAATCTTTGTATGTTCTTAAACAAGCTCCAAAACAATGCTATGAGATATTTTATAAGATTATTCTCAATTTTAGCTTTATTGTTAATGGTGAAGATGCATGTGTGTATTCTAATATGTTTGGTTCTGATTGTGTCATCATAAGTCTGTATGTAGATGACATGTTAATTTTCAGTTCCAATATAGAATCCATTAATAAAACCAACAATTTCTTATCTACCAGATTTGAAATGATTGATTTGGGAGAGGTAGATGTAATCTTAAGAGTTAAGGTTACAAAAAAAAAAAAAGATTTATATTAAGCCAGTCTCACTATATAGAGAAAGTGTTAAAAAAAAGTTTAATAGCTTTGATGTAATCCCTGTGAGAACTCCTTATGATTCTAGCATACAATTGTTAAAGAACAGAGGAAATGGTGTTTCTCAATTAGAGTATGCTAAGATTATTGAAAGTCTTATGTTCTTGATGAACTACACTCAGTCAGACATTGCTTATGCAGTTAGTAGATTAAGTAGATATACCCATAATCCAAGCAATAAGCAATGGAATGCTCTAAAACATTTGCTTAAATACCTTAAAGGTAAAATAACTTGGGAGTTGGAATTTATTGGATACCCTACAGTCCTTAAAGGCTATTCTGATGCAAACTGGGTAACTAATAATGATGAGGTGAGCTCTACAAGTGGGTACGTTTTTACCTTTGGGTGAAGCAACCATTTTGTGGAAGTCTACTAAACAAACTTGTATTGTTCGCTCCACGATGGAGTCTAAGTTCATAGCTCTTGACTTAGTCGAGAAAGAGGCCGAGTGGCTCAAGAATCTACTAGCAGGGATTCTTTTATAAGGAAAACTAGTACCTAACATATCTCTATTATGTGACTCACAAGCCGCAATTTGTATTGCTAAGAGCCAAGCTTACAATGGTAAGAAGAGGTATATTCGAATAAGATATGAATCTGTGAGACATTTAATAAAGAATGGAGTACTCGTGTTGGAGTACATGAGGTTTGAAAGGAACCTAGTTGATCCACCAACCAAAGGGTTAAGTAGGAGAATGGTTCTTCATTCGTCGAGGGGGATGGGTTTTAAACTCAGTGGTTGAGGAATTCATGGTGGATACCCAACATAGTTTTCTAAGTTCATTGTGGTCAAACGAAACCATGGAAAGACTCATAGTGTACATTTTACATATCCCTATAGCAAATGATATACATGTATAAGGTTGAGTTCTTACTCTTAATGAGTTCATAGCTAAGAGTTTGGGTGGTCCTATTAAGACAGACTTGATGAATTCATCGACTTGAGAAGTTGAGTTTATTACTCTTAATGAGTTCATATCCGAGAGTGTGGATGGTCCTATTGAGATGAACTTGACGAATTCATCGAATCTAAATTTGAGAGGATGAGCTTAATAAATGCTCCTAATGATTTTATAGCCTTAATTTAGGCGGTCTATATTGAGATAGGCTAGATGAAATCACCTACATAAGTGTGAAGGACTAGCCATCTTCTGTGAAAAACATTTGGGTAGTTTTTCTATAGCACTTTCCAGCATCCCGAGGTCAATTGGCCAAAAACTTGCTGATTTATCGTAGAACATCAATTGGATTTTAGATTAGTTGTGTATCATGAGTTAACTCCTATCTTAACAAGTTCAAGATTCATTCACTTGTTAAAGAAAAGAATCACTTATTTCATTATATGCTAGTTCAAATCCACAAGATACTCGTTCTTAAGCAACTAATTTCGTTGTTGCTCTTCTCACATTTTAACTAGAAAAATCTCTACTCATTCTCGTGTTTACAAAAAAATTCAAATTTACTTTGCATTAGTGGGGGATTGTTGGTAATGCAAAGGATTGTTGGTAAATGGGTTAAGATAGGCTATTGAGAAGGTTTATATATAGTATTACTTTTTACTCTCACTGAGTAATTAGGCTATAGCCTTTACACGTGCATGCCGTCGATGCCTGATACGGTCCATGTCTGTGCCCATATTAACACCTTTCTTCGACATGTATCGCATGTATTTCTTTTTGGATAAAATTCTTATATTTTTTTCCAGAAAATAATGTCTTTAAAACAGTTTTATTCCTCTGCATTTTTTTACTATTACGAAAATATGGAACAAATTATACTGTTGTGCGAAAATGGTAGGTCAAAACTATAACTGGCCCTACGAGTTTTACTCTTTTGCCCTACTATTATCTATTTTACCTTTCTATTACTAGTATAAATAGAGAGTTGTTTTCCTCATTTTTCACACAGAAAACAAACACAGCAATCAAAGAACTATTTTCTCCTCCTCGCCTCTTTTCCCATTCTTTTCTAAAAATTCTATCGTTTTTCCCTAAATTACATTAGAGGAAATTATGTCTAGGAGTTTGGGTTTTAAGCGGGATCAACTGTGACCCTTCCAAAATTTTCTGGGAATTGATCTTAGTGTGATTTCCCTGAGAAGAGCAATACCAATTGTGTCCCATCTTCTTTATTCGGGTGTACGAATACTAAAGTACTGTGTTAACCTTGGAGGACGACGTTCGTTGCATGATTACACCGATGATGATGAATTCGTTTCTAAAGCAGTGGTTCTTCCACAGAGTAGTATATTTTGATTTCTTAATTCTTGGTTTATTTTTAGTGCTAACAAATTTTTTTTGCAGTAGTATATTTTCCAACAATAAATAATCCAAAAATTATCAACTAAATTATAAGTGATGAGTTATGGATTTTTTTTTGTGAAAAATGAACTATATCTCTTAATTACTAAAAATTATATCTCTTAGTTATTAATTAAGAGGTGTTAGATACTTATTTGGATAGCTTCAACTCTTACTAAAAGGTGACTATCCAAATATGTTTCTATTTGATCAGATACAAAGTTTTTATAAATAAGACTCAAATTTTACTTGGAATGTCATAACCAAAACAACTTCGAAACAAAATTTTATTATGGTCTTCAATCTTTAGATATTAATTGATTGTTCTATAAAGAATTATTATATAATTACTATATAAGTTATTTATAAAATTTGATATTCTAGTTATATATTGCTCAATGCACTGTTTTGTTAGTGCAAAACTAAAACAATTATTAGCCTTCATTAGATTTTTGAAGTTTATTTATCAATAATTTTTTTGCACACTAACATATATGATTTAAGTTATCAATAAAATTTTAAAATTTTAATATGATTATAGACCTTTTAAATATTTATTAACTAGTTTGGGCGGGTTTACTATTTATATAAATTATTTGAAATATAATATATTTGTAGATATTAAATATATTGCATGTTTAGATTTTTAAATTTAACAGTTAGGCTTTCAAAGTTGATTATGTTTAAATGTATCGAAAATTTTTATATTTAAAAGAGTTTTTATAAGATTTAAAAAAAAAAAAAAAACAGTGATGTATGATGTTATTATATTTCATTGTTGCATGCAATTTTGTGATTTGTGTTGAGATTTTAGTTTTAAATTTTAATTATAATTTAATGTATGATGTTTATGTTTATCATTTAAAATATTATTATTATTAATAAAAATCATATTTACAATTTAATTTTAAAAAATAGGATCCATTTTAGTTATAATTAAAAAAAAGAAGTAATCTTACAACTCAAAGGTCTCGTATATGCTCTCATACCAACAGCATCTTCGGTAATTTCCGCAAAACAGCCAATGACTTTGGAATTTTATATTTGCCAAACTTCATTCAGAAATAATAGATGGAGTTTTGCTTGAGATAGAAAATGATTGATATTGGATTCTCAAAAGTAGATGATGTTGCTCTGTTAAATCCTTAAAGAACAAATTCCGTTAACTTGGTACAATGATTTCTAGGTTATGAAAATGACAATGATATCAGATTGAAGTAACCTCAACCTGCATTATTTCTCCCTGTATTCTCGGGAAATTTATTGGCAATAGCTTGGGGTTCTTTTTCTAGTTTTGGATAAACGAGAATTTCATCAAATATGCATTCTTTTTTGCAATGTCAACGCCGAAAACATTTATTCTTATCGTTAAAATTTTGAAGCTTGATCCATTTGTTTTTAAAAAATAATAAGCATGGGAAGCTCCTAACATACAAAATTCAAGGTCTCTACTCCTATAAAGAAGATATGATTGTTTATTCAAGTTTATAGTTTGTTTAAACTGATGAAACCTTGCATGATTTGGATGACTACATCAAGAACTGCGCCTGACATTCATCACTAAACATGCCAACCCCCCCAATTTTGTATCGTTATTGATTAATTGCTTCTACTTGTGAAAGTTTGGTCGAATTTTGAATGACTCAAGCGTGGCAATGGTTATCTCGTATAGTTGTGATTAGAACTTAGTCAGCAAACCCTTTCTTTGAGCTGGTTTCATTTAATTTCATTTCTATATGTTCTTCGGTTGTTCAAAGCTGGTTGGCTCCTGAATTAATCTTTTTGGTCTTACCAAACATAATCCTCATTTTTAGGGTATAAAATAATTTGGTCTATTTGAAATATTCATTGAAATCTAGTTGAATGTGTTCAATACCCTTACCTGGGCAGCTTTTGAAACGCCTACCATCAAATCCATCAATTTTCTTAGAGGATGGAGGATGCTTTGGTTTGGTTGTCATCAGTAGCCCCCCGTAAAATTTCAAAAGTTTTAAAGTTAAAATGAGAATTTTTTTAAAGAAAAATTTTGGGAATGTAATTAAAATTTTTAAATTTTTTGTAAGATTAATAAGAAATTTTCAAAAAATTTAAGAAAATTCAATTAAATTTTTTATAAAAAAAATGAAAGGTATAATGATTACTTTCAATAAAAAACTTTAAGAGAGAAATGAAAATTTTTAAAAATTTTGGAAAGCCTAATTAAAATTTTCTAAAAATTTCTCAAAAAAAAATTAAAATTTCCCAAAATTTTGGGGGGCTAAGACCCTAGACCACCATAATGGTCCGCCTCTTTGCTATCTGCAACACAAGAATAGGAACAGAAGGAATTAATTATAGATATGAAAAAGAAAAAATGCCATAAAATATTTACAGGAATAAGCCTGGTCATTTCATCAGACCAGCATTGTTCTTTCTCTTTGAATATATCTATATATTTCTCGGTAAGGAACATTAAAATGCTTAAACAGTAAAGTTTTAAAGGGTATAGATGCCTAATGTATCAATAATCGAAGACAGTTGCCTTTATTATGTTCTGATAATTGACAAGTTAACCAGATGTCATTGGCAATATTGGTTTCTTCATTTCCATTCAATCATTTTCATGCATCCAATGTGATGAAATGGTTTGATCTCAGATCATGATATGCATCTCTCTCAAGATCTATAATTGTTTTCAAACTGTATTTGAAGGTCAATAAAACACCATATTCCAGCCTACAATGGTCGTCACACAGTTCAAATCAATTTAACATAAATGATTTCCAGTTCCCAGGTGGTGTGATTATTTACAATCCTGGTCCCTGCTCCTTGTGCCAACAAATCCACCTCAATAATCCATTGTTTTCATAAATATTGCTTCTTCTTCTGTTTTTAATAACGACAAACTTTGGAAACATAAGATTCATTCAACCAAAGTACTTCTGCAGACAAACAGAACAATGCAGGCCTATCTATTGGCATCTTTGTGATGTTAAGAGTGTTTAAATACAAATCGCAACAAAGGATAAAGGGACTAATTCAAAGCATTAACAGAAGATAAAGAGACTTGTTAAAAACAATTCAAACGATTGGAAAAAATTAACTTGGTGCTTCCTTGAAATGGTTGGTCACAAAGTCTTGTATAGTGTAGAGGGTAAAGAGGCTGGATTTTTTTTTTCTTGTAAGAAGTGAAGGTGAAAGTGAAAAGCAAGGCGGAATCCTCAAAGATGCTTCTCTTGAGTAGAATTTTTTCTTGAGAAATATATTGCAAAATAAGGGCTGGTTTGTTTTCTTGTCCAATGTTTTTGTGCTATGGATAAATTAGCATATGCACCTGGAAAATGACAGAATTTACGTGTTCATCAATCATTGAAACATTATATAGTATATCAATTTCAGACCTTTCAGCGGTTTTGTCGAGAGTTAAAATGTTGTTTCAAAAAATTAACTTTACCGTCTGTATCAAATACCTTTCTATTTCTTTGAATATTTTATTATGAGAACATCTCACCAGAAAAAAACAACTACTGGAATGGGAAAAGATGCTTAGATTGTAGATTGGTCAATGACCAAATTGTTTACTATGCTGGCTAACAACAATGAATAAGAATCTTGAATAGATTGTCAGATAATTCAGTTCTTGGCCAAATGGTGACCCTAGTCCTAGGCTTTGAAAATGCGGCCTAACCCCTGAAGTGAAAAGTCATTAATGGAAGATGAAGTACAAACATGAACTCAGCCTCAGTTGTTGACTTGCTGCAAGGAAGAAGAAAGATTGTGATTTGTTGAACAGTTAAGTGCCATAATCAGAGATAAAAACACTTTCAAGCATTCACAGTTTGTAGCTGTGAAATTCAACTAATACTAGCACCACACTGATTGACTATTTCCCCAGCTTAAGCCTTCAACAAGTACTGTTCAATTCTTTTATCTAGATAAGGATATTTGAAATGCATAGGCAAGTAGAATCAATGAATTTTTTTTACTCTACTAATTACCAAGATCTCCCAAGGGCTACATATCACAGCAGACAAATCCCAGATTCAAAATGCCTACAGCAAGTGAAAGACATAACTTAAAAACCAAATATTGCGGAGAATATTGGCATTGAAGACGGATGGAGCTCGGTTCTTAAGTTTGCAACTCCTTGACTTAGTTGAATTCTTCACTTCTCAGAAACCAAATGTACTAAAAGTAAACAAACATGATTCACAGACTTGTTTTTATTTTGCAATGGTTACCTCAAAAATTCCACTACAAGTAACATAGATCTTGTACTTGCTTATTATTTCTCCCTGGGGTAATCCTTTAATATCATAAGCAAACAAGCCAGAAATTTCCAGTACCAGGTAAATAAACACTTGGAAACAAAGTAACCTGAGTATAATATTAAACCAGAGCAAGCTTTGTTTCTAACTTCTAATCTTGTATTTTAACTTGATAGTTCCATACAGGAAAGGGTAAAGGACTTGCAAGGCTGTGCCAAAGCAGGCAGTTTATGGAAAGATACACATAACCTGGCACTTGATAAATTAAAATCTCTAGTTTTCATCCAGAATCTGTGAAAGAAAATTTCAGAACCAAAAGCAGGACAACAACAAGTACATACTAAAAAGTCATCAACATCGCATGAAACCAGAAAAATAGAAATCAGTATATATATATATATATATAGGAACTCATAAGACCAAAACAGTTAAACTCCAACTGATTAATCCTATACGTTTCCATTTGAGAGAAAAACAAAATTTTATCTTTATTATCCCTGTAGAAGAATTTTCCAACATTAACACAACTCGCCTGCTTCCTTATCTAAGCCATTGTTTTTTAATCAAACACAACAAGAAACAGCAAGTGAAGGCCTTTTGTCTAATGAAATCAAGATTATAAATTATACAACAAGAAGAAACAAAAGTTAGTTTTGCCTGTAAGCTATATAATTAGCCAAAGCAATCAAAGGAGCAGCTTTGGCAGGGTCAAATCCTTGAAGCAACTCTATCGCATCAGTCTTCAACTTCTCAGCAAACTCCTTTGATTTCTGTATCCCCATCAACTTTGGATAAGTCACTTTATCAGCCACCAAATCTTTCCCTGCAGTCTTCCCTAATTCCTTAGACGACTTGGTTACATCAAGAATGTCATCCACAACCTGAAACAAAAGCCCAATGCACCTTGCGAATTTCCTTAACTTTTCCACCTCCTCATCACATCCACCTCCAACAATGGCGCCCAAAACCACAGCCGCTTCGAGCAAAGCAGCAGTTTTGTGAACATGAATGAATTCTAAATGATCGAATCCCACATCTGTTAGCCCCTCACTAATTATGTCCACGACTTGACCAGCCACCAACCCCTCCCCTCCAATAGCTTTGGCTAATTCCCCAACAGCTCTTACAATCCTGGAAGGCGGAACACCAACTGTAGAAACAGCTGTATGTTCAAAAGCAAAAGCTAAAAGAGCATCCCCTGCTAACACAGCTATATCCTCACCAAAAACTTTGTGGTTGGTTGGTTTTCCTCTACGAAGATCATCGTTGTCCATGCAAGGCAAATCATCGTGGATTAAAGACATGGTGTGGATCATTTCAACAGCACAAGCTGCGGGCATAGCCATGGATTCCCGGCCACCAACAAGTGCACAGGCTGCTAAACAAAGCACCGGACGTACCCTTTTTCCACCTGCTAAAAGGGAGTACCGCATTGCTTCGTGGATTTTAACAGGGTCACGGAGTGAAACAGCAGATTCCAAGGCTTGGTTAACTGCACTTGCTTTTTGAAGCATGTAGGAATTGAAATCAAAGCTTGACTTTTGAGGGTCTTGTTCTTCTTCCTCGACAATGTCTTCTTTGGTAAGGACTGAGGTAATGGAAGGAAGAGAAGTAAAGTTCACTTTTTTCAGGGTAGAAGATGATTGAATTGTGAGAGGATTGAAGGGAAGAGATCTAAGCAAAGGAAAGGATTTAGATATGGAAGAAACTTGGTTAGACATGGAGTAAGACTGAACCCAATAACCCAGATTCAATGAAGCCATTTTGAAAGATTGGGTTTTTCAGATTTCAGAAGCACAATAACAGTTCGACGGGGATGAAAATAGAGAACCAAGAAACAAATAAAAGTAGCAAATTCTAACGTAATTTCCACTTTTCAAATACTTAAAGATTGAATTCTGCAGCCCTGCAATGACAAGTTGGACGAAAATGTTAGTACTCTTATGTATGAGAGAGAAGGAAAAGGGGGAAGAAAAGCTAAAATATTGATGGCAATGGCAATGGCAATGGCAATGGCAATGGCAATGGCAATGGAGATTGGATGAGCATTAGTTTTTAATGAGAGCCAAAGGAGGACAAAGATTGGATTTTGGGATTTGGGTGGGCAACTGGGCATCTTGTAGCATCGGCATCTTTTCTAACGCCCCACCAATTATTTATTTATTATAATCCTCAATTTTTTTTTATTTATCCTTCAAATCCAATAATAAATTATGAGTTTTTTTATATAATAAATAATACAGCGTTTATTATCGACTATATTACTACACAGTTTGTATGCCCATGCAATGGCATGGCATAATATATATTTTATGTTAAATTATTGTATAATTTCAAATTTTATTTTTTTTAACAGAAAAAAAATATCATTTTTCAGATTTCATATTTTTAATACATTTAGTCAAAATCCAACATTAAAAATATCATCGATAACATATAATATAAAATCATAAAAGCACAATGTAATTTTAAATATATTATCTTATTATTTATGAGTTAAGAAAAAAAAATGAATAATTTTAAATATTCTTTAAAGGAAATAAATATAATCAAATAACGTGAAATTATAATATAATCAAATAGTCATTTTTCTATAAAACATAAAAAAAAAATCATTTATCCAACAAAACAAATCATTTGCTATCTCTAGAAAAGATAGGTTTGATAAATGAATTTTGTCCACAACCAAATTCTAAAAACAACAAAACTGCCCACTTGAAATCAAGATTCTCTAATTAAGATGAAGATTCCATTCAGAAAAATGAAATTCAAGGTTTCCTAATTTAAAAATTTTCTTTAAGAAAAGGTTATATAGTAGACTAGATTCTAGCCATACACTAATAAGACGAGGATTTGAGATCTTGGTGGGATTTTTTCCCTTTTTTTGATAAGAAAACATGCGATAATATATATTTATATATATATATTTGCCTTAAAAAGGTGTAAAATTGACCATTTTACTAAGAAATACCTATTTCTTATTTTATTTACGTAAATAGGTCACTTTATTTATTATTTATCAGAATAGGCCGAAAATACTAAAACGCATCTATATAGGAGTGTTTTAAGAGGAAATTCTAGCAAAACACGTCCCTGAAAGAGCGCTTTTGCCTTGTTAGCAAAAATGCACTGACGTAGACGCGCTTTGCTAACATGGCATAAGCGCTCCCTCAGGGATGCGTTTTAGCCCGTATTTTTTACCCTCAAGGGTCATTTAAAATTTTGACTGTTGAGGGTCCAATAGTAAAAAATATATATATATAAAACCCCCTCCTATTTTTTTCACACAAACATTTCTTCCAAAATTTTAAAAAAAGATCTCAAATTTCTCCCTAAATTTCTCAAAACTCTCTTTAATTAACTATTTCCTTTAATTTTTTCTAATTTTTTTTATAATTTCTAAGATATTTTATCGTGTTAGCAATAGCCGGGGAATTAATTCGTCTCGATCATAAACATATCTCTGTCAAACAAATGAAAATGATAAAGGTTAATTTCAATTTTTTAATATTATTTAATATTTTTTCATTTATGTAATTTTAATTATTTTTATTTTATAATTTTTTATAACAATCTGTAGATCGGGTGTTACAATGTTACATTTGTAATATGTTTGATCCTCCATCACCGTTGATAGAAAATTACTTGAGGGAAGCAGATTTTACGCACGTTACCAATATAGGCCGAGGGTGCAAGTTGGACCCGGAACTCATCAGTGCGTTCATAGAAAGGTGGAGACCCGAGACGCACACATTCCATCTTTCATGCGGGGAGTGTACCATCACTTTGGAGGACATGTAGTTACAATTGGGATTGCTAATGGATAGGTCCGTACTCACTGGGTTCACTCAATCTGCTGATTGGAGAGCCATATGCTAGGATCTTTTGGGTGCAATTCCGGATAATATTTACAGAGGTAGGATCGAGATGGGCTGGTTATGAGACACATTCCTAGAGCCGGGGGATGATTCGACTGAATTAGAAAGAATACGATATGCTTGGGTATACATCTTTGAGATCATTGGAGGTTATCTAATGCTGGACTTGTCACGAAACCTCGTACATTTGAGGTGACTGCTGAAACGCATTGATTTTAGAACAGCTGACAAACTTAGTTGGGGGTCTACTGTGTTGGCAACATTGTACCGAGAGATATGTGAATCGTCGAAACCAAATAAAGTCAAAATCAGAGGTTGCTTATCACTACTACAATCATGGGCTTGGTTTCGCTTTCCATTTTTACGTCCTCGAGTGAACCACCCATATACATTCCCACTCATAACGAGGTAAAATTTATATTAGATTTTACAATTATCACATAGATTTAAAATATAATTTTATGCTAAAAAAATATTTAATTAAGAGGAACCATTTAGCAAGTTATGTTGAAATACCTACCGCATTTGAAGATATACGGCTTTTATTAGACTAACGGTCAGAAGCTCATGTAAGTATTAAATGAAATATATATACATAACATAGTCGTTTCGTATTTAGTGTTTAGTATTATGTATATAACTAATATTTTTAATCACGTTTATATAGTTTCAATGGACACCATACGAGGATCCAACAATCCGATCAGTAATTCTGGATGAATTCTTTCAAAATCCAAACATTTGACATGTTAAAGTTCTATTGATCAACTACGCTATTGTCGAGATGTACCAGACAGATAGAGTGTTGCGGCAATATGGATTCTGATAACCGATTCTCGTGCCACCTGTGGTGCTTAATGATAAGCACAAAATTGACTTATGGTAATTGAATACGCATTGGTCACTATTCTTCCAGGGATATATCGAAATGTGGGAAAATCGATATGATTATGTACCTACTTGCGAACCGATCATCATTCTAAAGTTAGCGCGTGCGCCGGATTACATGTCTTGGTTTAGGGTCCATGGCAAGCTATATTTACTCTCAAAAGAGCAGAGGCATCGAAAAATTTGTGTCAAAAGGGAACGACGGGGCCCTTTAAATCAAAAGAGAAGGGATGATGGGGCAAGACCATCAACAACGCCTACACAATCACCAGGCCCAAAGCCTTAAGCGACGACGCCCACACCACAACTCCTTCAGATTATGCCAGGTGTGTATGCTAGCCCTTATATGTATCCTAACCCTTATATGTTTCATTTTTCCAGTACTATGCCATGTTGGAATGCATGGCCCGGTGCATCTCTTTTTTCGATGACTCCAACTCAACCAACAATATATAGGCCATCGTTGTAAGAGGGATCACACGAGGTACCATCGAGGAGCTCATCTCATTTCCAATCCCTATTGCCTTATGGGATTCAAACACTTTCGCCGTGGGTGATGTAAACACCTCCGGATTATTTGTTCTATCAAGGTGTGTCATCCTTCCAACATCCATAACCAGAACAACCACGACCCTCGCTGAGGCAACTGCGACCCCTACCGGAAGTTGAACCAAGAAGGAATCCAGCGTATAATTATCGACCACCCCTATGTGGCACTGATTCTGATCGACACATGCATTAATTTTTTTAATATATTTGTACAAACTGTTTTTAATATTATTTTATTTAATAAAATAAAAGTTGTTTTGAATATTTTAATAGTCAATTATTTTTATATTTTATCTTATTTAATAAAATAGAAGTTCTTTTGAATAAGGTAATAGAAATAATGCAACATAGTTTCATTTAAGCAATTATTAACTATTTCGATTTGGACATGTTCGAATTGTATGACCTAGGTTCCTACACCATCCGTACAACTTTTGTTGCTTTGTTCTTTCCCAGATATCCATATTATCACGTATTCTACTCGAGCAAGGTTGACATTTTGATTTGCGACGTAATTCTTTATCCAATAACAACTTAAATAGAGCATACGATACAGACGACCACTTACGTTCATCCGAGGCCGGTGGGAATACGTGTCTCCACACGTTGTACATGGATTTTATTTTGTACACTTCATCGACATAGCTTATGAGATCCAGACGGAGATTCTGACAAGTTGCAATTGCATGAGCATATAGATAACGAAGTGCGTCAAACGTCCCACAGCCGCAAGTTCTATTTCTTAGGTGTAAATGATATTGCCCACCAATAATATCTTGGTTCGGTCTGTCGAACGCTGTCACACGAAGCTATAGGTTGTCGCGATCGTGACACACTGTGTGTATGGTGTTATCCCGCGCCTTCGCCTTTTTAATTTCTTACAATACCTTCCAGAACCATACATGGCCTCCCTATATTTGGCCTTTATAATTTGCTGCTTGTTTGGAAATAATGTAGCCAAATAGAAACATGTCTTCCGCACAATTGAGGTTATCAGCAAATGACGTGATCCTTTTAGAATAGAATTTATGCATTCAGCCAGGTTTGAGATTATATGACCATATCGTAGGCCCCGTCATATGCTTGTGTTCATTGATCGAAAGGTATGTTACAGAGGTAGTCTGCGCCTTGATCATTAACTGACCACAAAATCGCCAACATCTTATGAAAATGGTCCTTATTGATCTCACATCTTGTCAATATAAATTGATAGCGAAAATTATATACCACTCTTCCATTTAGAATAAATTGAATATTACAAAAGAAATTATATTAATGGAGATTAAATGCCTATGTTGGTCACTTTTCATCGTTCAGTGGTAGACTGATATTGCTCGTAGTAGTTGGACGTAACGTGCCTTAGACAATACTAATGGTGTGTACAATCCCATAGGCTTCTCTGTCGCTCAATTATGGCTAGTACTCCAGTACCCCGATATGATATAACACAGATATCAGGTTGGGGGTAGACATGCCTCCTCAACCACGAAAAAGAAATCATAGTCGTCACCTGACTCCCCTAGTGTTATTGTAAATACAATTGGAAGGATTCTCCCACCGCCATCTTGTGTCACAGCTAGCAATAGCCGATGGGTATATCTACCATACATAAAGGTATCATCAATTTGTACCAATGGCTTATAGTACACAAATGCGTCCCGACATTACTTAAAGTTCTAGAATAGATGCTTGAACAATTGGCTTCCACGGAGCAAGCGATCATTGTAGTATGCAAAGCCCATTTCAAGGTTTGTTACGTAACTTGGGACGTACATCTCCAACACTTGTCACCACTGCCACACCTCATTATATGAAGTGCCTCACCCACTATGCATCTTTTCTAACGCCTTCTGTTTAGCTATTCAAGCCTTGTGGTAAGAGGGTCTGTACATCAATTGGCTATAAATATTGGCAATTAAGATTGACACACAAGTCTTGGGATTCACCTTCACCATCGATAGTGTTAAGCCAGCTATCATATCTGAATTTATCTTAGGATGATCTTGTGAAACACCTGTCAATGAAGTACATTAAATAATACAACATTAAGTAAAAATAATATTATTCCAAAACCCTAAACACCGAGTGATACTGTACCAGCAACTTGTACTTCTTTATCTCCCACAACTTTGTCTTTTTCCTAACCGAAGCCATGATTCTCCATGAATATGTACTGTCTTGCACTGCACACTTAAACTCGAACTTCTTAAAGTTAGATTTAACCACGTGGTAGTTAACTTTCAATACACCAAGAAAACTATCCTTACTGGAAAACTCCTTACCAACTTCCAATTCACTCAAATTCAATGATGAACCCGTATGGTCACGCTTTCTGTGTGGTAGATTTGGAAACTCCAACATATCATCTGCTGATAGATCAACATTATATATGTAGGCTGGAGGCGAGTACACCGTGAATCGCAGATCTTCTTCTTCTTTATCTGAACCCCCTTCACCATATTCAGGTTCAGTTAGAACAGGCTCTGGTTTAGAAAATAATGCAACGTCTACACCATCGGGGTCAGGCTCTCGAGGTGGATCCACATCGGACTCATCATCCAACCCACCATCATCTACAATGTACAAGGTCCCTTCATTAGTGGATGTCGTAGGGAGTACATCATCCCTTCTTATGGAAGTTTCATAACATCCCCAATCAAATGTGGATTGCCAACTACTAAAAGTTGATATCATTCCCCAATACGTATTTCTATAATTAAACATCGACTACATTTCTCATCCACAAACCGAATGTCGTGCAGGGGTTGTGTATTCCATACTGTCACCAAACACAGGCGCGCTTTCGTGTTCTGCCTCCCACTAACGGAGTGACGGGCAGGGGTCGTGTATTCTTTTCAAACACAATAGATGTTGAAGTTGCAAATGTTTCATTTGGCGATGAAAATTGTACATATAACTCAAGATAGATAAGTCTGCGCCATTACCTCCAAGCTACAACCACCTTTGATATCAAATGAGTCATATGTCACGAGATCAGCCGAAGCACGAAATCGATACTTAATAGATGAAACTCTTATTCGCGTCGTTCCGAAAATTTTGTGCCTAATTCTTTTACGAAGTTCTACCAAATCTATGTTCTAGTTAAAAACTAGTCGCGTTGTGTTCTTTGATAAAAAACAAAGATGTTCTCGATGTCACAGACCTCACCATCATAGTAAATAACAGCACTAATACATTCACTTATCTTCAATTTCTATTATGTTTATCCTCTCTAATTTTTTTTACTGTAAGTTATGCAACATGAAAAATGAAATCTGGCTCATTTATAACCTAAAGCCAAGCAGGAACTACTGCAGAAAAAAAGAGTCCATGTGAGAGCTTTTTTTAGTAATTTTGCTGATAGTGCATCCTGCTTGAAGCATTTTTGAAACTATTTTTTCAGAACCGTTTTCTCAAAATTATTTTTTCAGGAACTACTATAGAAAAAAAGTGTCCACGTGGGAGCTTGTTTTAGTAATTTTTCTGACAATGCATCCTGTTTGAAGCATTTTTGACACTATTTTTTCAGAACCGTCTTCTCAAAATTATTTTTTCAGGAACTACTGTAAAAAAAAAGCGTCTATGTGGGAGCTTTTGTTAGTAATTTTGTTGATAGTGCATCCTATTTGAAGCATTTTTGACACTACTTTTCAGAATCGTCTTCTCAAAATTATTTTTTCAGGAACTACTGTAGAAAAAGAGCATCCATGTGGGAGCTTTTTAAATAATTTTGCTGACAATATATCCTGCTTGAAGCTTTTTTGATACTATTTTTTCAGATTCGTCTTCTCAAAATTATTTTTTCAGCAACTACTATAGAAAAAGAGCGTCCACGTGGAAGCTTTTTTAGTATTTTTGCTAACAGTGCATACTACTTTAAGCATTTTTTATATTATTTTTCATAACCGTCTTCTCAAAATTATTTTTTCAAAAACTACTGTAGAAAAAGAGCGTCTACGTGGGAGCTTTTTTCAGTAATTTTGCTGACAGTGCATCCTACTTGAAGCATTTTTCACACTATTTTTTCAGAACTGTCTTCTTAAAATTATTTTTTCAGGAACTACTGTAGAAAAAGAGTGTCCACGTGGGAGTTTTTTTAGTACTTTTGCTAACAGTGCATACTA
Source organism: Gossypium longicalyx (assembly GCA_025698465.1). Classification (NCBI taxonomy): domain Eukaryota; kingdom Viridiplantae; phylum Streptophyta; class Magnoliopsida; order Malvales; family Malvaceae; genus Gossypium; species Gossypium longicalyx. The sequence continues at coordinate 25,061,508 of CM047005.1, read as the reverse complement.
CTTGAAGTGTTTTTTACATTATTTTTTTCAGAACCATCTTTTCAAAATTATTTTTCAGAAACTACTATAGAAAAAGAGCGACCACGTGGGAGCTTTTTTCAGTACTTTTGCTTACAGTGAATCATGCTTGAAGATTTTTTTTTCACTATTTTTTCAGAACCGTCTTCTCAAAATTTATTTTTTTTAGAAACTACTGTAGAAAAAAAATAAAATCCTTCTTGTCAATATAATTTTTTCAAGACTCAACCCTAAACCCTTTTACAAAAACCCTAAAACCTAAACACAATTATTTTTAAAAAACCCTAAACCTTAATTTAATTAATTTACTTAAAACCCCTAAAACCTAATTTAATTAATTTTTTAAAAAAATTTTAAATCTTGATTTATTTTTTAAAATCCCTAAACCCTAAACAAATAAATTTCTAAATTATTTTAAAAAAACCCTAACCTTAACCCTAAACCACTAAAACCCTAAACCCATAAACCCTAGGCACTAAACATACAAATAGCCCTAATCCTAGAAAAACACGGGCTAAAACGCGTCCCTAGGGGAGAGCTTTTGCCATGTCAGCAAAGCGCATCAATGTCAGCATATTTTTTTCTGACATGGCAAAAGCGCTCCCTCAATGACACGTTTTCTTGGAATTTTCCCTTAAAACGCTCCTATGTGGTCGCGTTTTAGTATTTTTGGCCCATTCTAGTAAATAATAAATAAAGTGGCCCATTTTTATAAATAAAGTAAGAAATGAGCCTTTCTTGGTAAAATGGTCGTGTAAAATTCCTCAATTTTTTTCAAAAAAAATTAAGCTCATGTTTTATTTTACACTCAATTAGGTACTTAAACTTTCCAAAAATGCCAAAAAGGCCGTCAAATTTAAAAAAAAAAAACAATTAAACCCCTACGTTTTTTTTACACTCAATTGGATACTTGAACTGCCAAAATGTATCAAAAATGCCCTTTGACCGTTAATTTTAACAGTTAATCGTTAAAGTTAACTACCCTTAATTTTTTTCTAGTTAAAGCCATTATGTGTCACAACCACATCATGACAAGTGGAAAAAAATGATAAAAAATAAAAATCAATAAAATTTATAAAATCATTGAATTTTAATACAAAAATATAAAAATTATTAAAAATTAGAAGAAAATTTATAAAAATCGTAAAATATATAAAAAATTGTAAAATTTATGAACATCATAAAAAATTATAAAATTTTATAAAGCTGTAAGTGTTATAAAATAAATAGACAAAGAGTAAAGAACAAAGAAAATATGGGAAGCAATGGAGAATGTATTTTATTGATCAATGGGGATATTTGCAAAGTTTTTCCAAAGTCTCTATTTATAGGCATAAAAAGTATAAATGAAGTAGAGATTTACTTCTAATGACTATTAGAATTTAAAGTATATCAAAACTTATCTTGATCTTGATGGACATCCACTTAACAAGATATTCATAACATTCCCCCTTAAATGTCCATTGGTAAATAATGTGTCTCGCTAAAACCTTACTAAGATAAAAACCCTATGGGAAAATAAATTCCTAATGAAGGAAAAAGAGTACACATATATATAATACGCATAATATGCTACCTCATTAAAAACCTTACTAGGAAAACCCAATGGGACAAAACCTCGGTTAAGGGAAAAAGAGTACAGCGCTTATTTACTCCCCCTCATGAAAATATCACATACTTTCTCATATTTTATATATTCAATCTTGAATACTAGTCTTTCAAATGACTATTTGAATGTATTTGCTAAGCATTTATATCACAATTCTTTTGAAAGTCGCGAGTGAGGGAAAATTTTGGGGAAATACATTTTGATCTTTTCAGGAGTTTTAATAATAATCATAGCAAACTTTAATAATGATTCTTCTATAAAAACACAAATAGGTATTTTGGATCATTTTATAATCCTCCTTCAACTACTATTTTGTAACACCTCAAACTCGGCCTGGGCGTTATAGCTAGATTTAGAGATGCTACGTAAAAGTTTGTTGTTATAAAACCAGTTCCCGACTATTTTGGAATACACATAAACATATGGTATTCTAAAAACTGTTTCATTTAGAGAACGTGTTGTCATATCTGTTTAATTAAAACCATAGCTTATTTACATTATCTAAATAAATCAAGTATCTTGCAGCGGAAATTCCTTAAACGTTATATTTTAGAAAATCGAGTTTGTTTTCTTAAAAATAGTTGATCACAGGAACAAAGCCATTTTTTAAAATATCGTTTTATCGTATGTCATACCAAAACCCAAAATAAAAGTCCAAATCCAAAAATAAACCTAAATGTCTAGAGAGTCTAAAATTTCCAAAACTCTCAAACCAGAAATTTTTAAATAATTTAACTTAGTAAAATTAAGTTTAAGGAGGAATGAACATAGTCGAGCTCCCGTCGCACCAACCTGCCTAATTCTGAGGGTCACCTAAAATTATCAGACAATCAGAGAGTGAGTTTTTATAACTTAGTGTGTAACTCGTAAGAAAACAGAGTTTCAAATTTAATCACATGGCAGAACAGATACAGGAATACATCTCCTACAGAATCAAAATCATGTCAGAGTAGTACAGATGCAGATACATATAATCTTACCCCCATCCATTGTATACCATCTCTGACCATCCCAACACACCATGTGAGGTTTAACACACCCACCCAGCCCTACACACCACTTAGTGTCCTTACAACACTTTTCAGAATAATCGCAGCAGTGCTGCCAATAAAATGGTGAGATATCGCCTCACACTGAATATTTCTTCCACATAGTATATGTCCTACCCCATAGTTAGATATAAATAGAAATAATAGAAACATCAGATACCGGGATTTACATATCATACATGCTCGTTTAACAGATGTAGAACATGCTTTATACATAACAGATCATACATATCTCATTACAATACATGAATTTAAATATTTTCGTCAAGTTTCATACTAATAGATTAATAGAATTCCTGCTTAATACCTTATATAAACACAAACCGATCCCACGAAAGGCCCACTGTAACATCTCTAACCCGTATCTGTCGCCGAAATAGGGTTATAGAGCATTATAAAACAAACGGAATAGTAAACCTTCCGATTCATACATCAATGTAAAAATAGTCTAATTACATTCAATTACATTCATAACAACCCTTAATCGAGCCCTCGAAGCCCTAAAAATACTTTAGAAACTATTCGAGACTAATTGGAAACATATGGAAAGTTTAAGAAAAAGTTAGAAAAATTGGACTACAGGGGTCACATGGCTGTGTGGCCAGGCTATGTGACTTACACGGCTGAGACACACGCTCATGTCTCAGGCAGTGTAACAATTGAAATAGAGACACACGACGGTGTCCCAGCCTGTACCCGTGCCTATGCTCGTGTAACTCTTTGACCTGGGTCACACGGCTAAGCCACACACCTATATGCCAATCCGTGTAACCTTCGAAATGGCTCACACGACCGTGTGCTAGGCCGTGTAACTTTCGAAATACAACCTTTACAACCTACAGGGGACACAAGGTCATGTCACTTGGCCATGTGTCACACATAGCTGAGTTACACGCCCGTGTCTCAGGCCGTGTGGACCCAAAATGAACCTTAAACCATAAGTTTACCATTTCAAACTTACTTGGTATAACACCACTTACCCGTATCCGACGCCGGGATAGGGTTCGAGATGTTACTATACTTAAACATTCACAAACATGCAAAACTGGGCCATAAAATTTCATTTCAATTAAAAACATTCAATCACATGCATAATGTCCCTTACACGAGCTACCGAGGTTCTAAACATGCATTAAAAGCGATTTGGGACTAAATCGAGAACTTTAAAAAGTTTTGGGGAAACCTAGAAAAATTTTCCTGAAATAGGGTCACACGCCCGTGTGGACACAGGGACACGCTCGTGTGTCTCCAAGACGCCCGTGTCCTCAGGCCGTGTAACTCTCTGTTTATGACGTCAGTAAAATAAATTGAACCACACGGCCAGGCCACACGCCCGTGTGCTAGGCCATGTCCTCCACACGGTTGAGACACATAGCCGTGTCTGTGCTCATGTGACTAGTACTTAGGCTATTTTCCAAGCCTTTTGTTACCATTAATCCCTTACATCTTTACACACATCAAAGATATACATCATGGTATCACAAGCATTAGAACTTATCATGGATAATTAGGCTTACAAGCCACAATCATTATAAGCCACATCTCATAGCTATATACAATGAATCAATATAAGCCAATACATATGACTAATCATAACAACATCTATCATAAAACTAAGTCCCTATACATGCCACTCACTTGAAGACATTAAGATTCATCAATACTCCAAAAGAGGTAGCTTGATAGTGTGAGGTTGCCTCCGACGATCTCCAACCCCTAGCCGACCTGACAACACTAAAGAAATGAAGAGAAGGGAGTAAGCTTAAAGCTTAGTAAGTCCATATGAAAATAATAAGCAAATTATCAACATGATTCCATGGAAATATAATCATAATTACACTTTTACTTATTTTCTGGTCATGCTATTTTCTCGAGTCATAGTTACTAAATTATTTATATATGGAGCTACGAAACTCCAAATTAAGATATGTAAATTTTCCTTGAAACTAGACTCATATATCTTCTAACCATAAAATTTTTAGAATTTTTAGTCTAGCCAATAAGTACAGTTTATTCATTAAAGTTAACCCTGTTTGGCTACTTGACAGCTTTGACCTTTCTTTACTAAAAATCAATTATCTCATAGTACAAATTTTGATAATGTTCCCGTCTATTTCTCTTGAATAGACTCATTAAGGATTTAATCATATAAATCCTAGTCCATAATCATTTTTGTACAATTTTTAATGATTTTTCAAATTTGAGACAGGGGATACAGTACCAATAGATCGAGAGCAAAACTCTTAAGAAAATATGAATGATCTCGATAATTTCTTAGAAAAAGAAGTCTAGAAGAATACATCTATCCAACCTAGTGGAATTAAATGAAAAAATGATAGTATACCTTCCCATATATGTATCGAACAAAACACCAATTAGAAGGAATAGAATTATAACATCATGTGCATTTTCTCATAAAATCCCAATAGCTAAAATGTAACAAAATACCAGAGAGAAATAAAGCAGTGCTGATTATAAACCAATCAGGTTATCAATACTTTGGTCTATACATCATGATTAGAAAACATTCCCATATAATAAAATTTTATTAGAGGATAGATAGCCACAAGAATACCTTTGAGAATAAATATTCACATAGAATGCCCCAAAAGAGACTACAAAATCTGTTTAGCTATAACTGCCATACTCAGATATCTTATCTTTCAAATATTATTCTTTCAACTATTTCTAAATAGATCGATTCACCGAAGTTAATTTCTTCGCCAACAGTGATATTGCATAAACCGAGAGATTCTTTAGATCAGTCTGATATCGTTCTAATTCTACCTCTACTCGTTATTCCATCTCGATCTCTAATCATATTTGTAATCATTCTACAGCTGAACTCTTAGGTCTCATACTTATAAACTTATTCAATATGAATCTCATGTAATTCCTTTACAAAACACCACTCTGGTAAAGGGGGTGGGGTTGTAAGGTCCCTAACTTATTTCTCATACACATATACATATAATACTATTTCTTCATCATAATAATATTTTTCACAAGCACATCATTCACTTCAGACAAATCATCATTCACGTTTGCATTACTCGAACTTTCCAATTATTTCATTTAAACCAATGCATTTATGCATGCATTCTATGGATTCTGAATAACTTTACTTATCCCATTCATTCAATCAAACAAGTCATGCACATAATATCTTATGAGGGCCAAACAAACATGGATAATATGTCACAATTAAAACTTTTATCTTGCACATCATCCTACACATATCATTACCATCATATAACTCGATTCAATCGATTTTAGCACATTTACTAAAATTGTACGAGTTTGCCCATTATAATTATCCAAACACGTATACATGAACATTTATTCCATCAATAAGGTTGGTGGGTTACCCAAATACATACATTCACTAGAGCAAATCGATCATATAAATCATAGAACTATCAACTAAACATAGATAAGTTATCATAGTGTATTCCTTTATCTCATTTAAAAATATCATTGCAATCCATCAACATTCAATGTTCAATCGGGATAATGACATTTTATCCGTATCATGTTATTATGAACCTTTTATTCATACCTTCATGAATTTCTATTTGTCACATTCACTTAATCAAGTAAATCAAGTGCACAACATTATATGAATATCAAACAAGCATAGGTACTCATCACAACATGAACTTTCATCTCACATGTTATCACATACATATCAAGAAATTTTATTCATACTTTTTCGAGTTTAGGCTCATCATAACTGTACTTTACCCGAATACCTTAGCTTCACATTTAACATGGTCGGTGTAGCTCGGTTGAAAATCACCTTTGTCTAAATAAGATGGTTCTCATTCGCGTCGAGAGACATCACATTATGACAGATTTGAGGCATGTATAGCTAGATTCTCATACATGCTAGGTTAGTCAGAGAACTGACTAAACCATAGCTCTAATACCACTAAATGTAACACCCTTACCCGTATACGACGCCAAGACAGGGTTCAAGGCGTTACTGGACTTAAGCATTCACAAACATGCAAAACCATGCCATAAAATTTTATTTCAATTAAAAACATTCAATCACATGCATAATGTCCCTTACACGAGCTACTGAGGCTCTAAACATGCATTAAAGGCGATTTGAGACTAAATCGAGAACTTTAGAAAGTTTTGGGGAAACTTAGAAAAAGTTTCCTGAAATAGGGTCATATGCCCGTGTGGACACAGGGACACGCCCGTGTGTCTCTAACACGCTCGTGTCCTCAGGCCGTGTAACTCTCTGTTTATGACGTCGGCAAAATAAATTGAACCACACGGCTAGGCTACACGCCTATGTGCTAGGCCGTGTCCTCCACATGGTTGAGACACATGGCCGTGTTTCTCTCCGTGTGACTAGTACTTAGGCTATTTTCCAAGCCCTTTGGTACCATTAATCCCTCACATCTTTACACACATCAAAGATATACATCATGGCATCATGAGCATTAGAACTTATCATGGATAATTAGGCTTACAAGCCACAATCATTATAAGCCACATCTCATGGATATATACAATGAATAAATATAAGCCAATACATATGAGTAATCACAACAGCATCTATCATAAAACTAAGTCCCTATACATGCCACTCACTTGAAGACATTAAGATTCATCAATACTCCAAAGGAGGTAGCTTGATAGTGTGAGGTTGCCTCCGATGATCTCCAACCCCTAGCCAACCTAACAACACTAAAAAAATGGAGAGGAGAGAGTAAGCTTAAAGCTTAGTAAGTCCATATGAAAATAATAAGCAAACTGTCAACATGATTCCATGGAAATATAATCATAATTACACTTTTACTTATTTTTTGGTCATGCTGTTTTCTCGAGTCATAATTACTAAATTATTTATATATGGAGCTACGAAACTCCAAATTAAGATTCGTGAATTTTACCTAAAACTAGACTCATATATCTTCTTACTATAAAATTTTCAGGATTTTTGGTATAGCCAATAAGTACAGTTTATTCATTAAATTTACCCTTGTTTGGCTACTTGACAACTTCGACCTTTCTTTACTAAAAATTGATTATCTCATAGTACGGGTTTCTATTAATGTTTCTATCTGTTTCTATTGAAAATAGACTTATTAAAGATTTATTCATATAAATACTAGCCTATAATCATTTTTGTACAATTTTTAGTTATTTTTCAAAGTTGAGACAGGGGAGCCCAAAATCACTCTGACTCTGTCTCACAAAAGTTCAAATATCTCATAATATGAAAGTCTTTTGCTTCTACACTATTTCTTCTATGTGAAACTAGATTCAATAAGCTTTAATCTCATATCTTATTCAGTCTCTAATTCAATTTCCACAATTTTTGGTGGATTTTCAAAATCACACAACTGCTAATGTCCAACACTGTCTTAGTGCAATATAATGGTAACTATCATAAGTTCATTTTCAACTAATCATGAACTTACCATTTCATGGATTTCATGTTCAATTTCACAAAGACATAATAACATAACCATAAAGATTATTCATCATTCAAACCCTTTTGGCTTACTTATCATATACACATATATACTTGCTCATCATAAATCGATCTTTACCAAGGCATTATTCATAAGTTTAGCATATGTACTTGTACTCATCGTAGTGTATCATATAACCATACCCCTTTAACATGCCCTCCTCGGGACTTTCATCACATTCATTACATTACCCGTTGAACACTAGGAATACTATTGGATACGCGGAAACTTGCACCTAAGTGCCACATATACATACGTAGCCAAAGCTACCTCATAACATGTAGACATTCATAGTGAACTCGGACCAACTCAATGAGCTCGGATGTTACATGCATCGCATCCATAATGAACTCGAACCAACTCAACGAGCTTAGATGCCTGCATCCATAATGAACTCAGACCTCTCAACGAGCTCGAATGCCACACAGATCACGAACTTGGACCACTCAACAAGTTTGGATTCTCGTATATATCACGAACTCGGACCGTTTAACGAGCTCAGATTTCTAAATTCCTAGTGACATGTCACTTGTATCCTAAACTATTCCTAAGGTTCAAACGAGATTTTTCTCATTGCATATAGCATCTCCATCGTACTTGCTTGTAATGTCGTGGATAATGACCATAATATCATTCATGCTTACAAATTCACCATTCTCATATTCATGAATTAAACATGGTATTGCACATAATTACATTTAGGCATTTGTCACAATATACAATCATCATATCAACTATATAAATATTCACCACATAATGTTTACACATCAATTAAGTTCAAGCATGAACAATGACATTATTGCATTATTATTGACATATGAACTTACCTCGAATGTGAGCACGTCTATTTATTCCGATTTAGTCAATAATCTCATTCATTCCCAATCTATGCCCGAATCTCATTTTCCTTGATATATAATATCACATTTAGCTTACTAATTAGTCACATTATTCATATGGGTCCAAGAATCATATTTTTATAAATTTGCATTGTGACCCCTAAACTTTCACATATTTGCACTTTTTCCTCAAGGCTCGTAAAATGAATTTTTGTTCAATTTTACCATTCTATAGGCCTAGCCGAACCATTTTCATAACTATAGCAAACTACAATTCTCATTATAACACCCTTTTATACCATTTTTACAACTTTTACAAAACGGTCCTTTCGGACGTTTTCGTCGAAAATCGCTTAGTAAAAGTCATTTATTTAACACCCAACACTCATTTTCTACCATTAGACATCAAAATACAAGCATGTAACTCATGGGTAAATTTTTAAACATAAACCCTAGCTCAAAATAATGGTAGAAATGAGTAGATCATGTTAAAGGGACTTCAAAAATGTAAAGAACATTAAAAACGGGGCTCGGGATCACTTACAAATGAGCTTGGAAGCTTGAACCAAACCCTAGCCATGGATTCCATGCAAAATTTCGGCCAAAGGTTGAAGATGGACAAAAATTGGCTTATTTTAGGCTTTTTAATTCCTTTAATTATTAGATTACCAAAATGCCCCTAACTTAAAAATATTTTATTACACCCATTTAATGTCTATTTTTGTCCAACAATTAACCAATGGTCTAATTACCATTTGAGGACCTCCAATTTAAAATTTCATAACAAATTGAAACCTCTAACATGTAAAAGTCAACTTTTACACTTTTTACAATTTAGTCCTTTTGACTAAATTGAGTGCCCAAACGTCAAAATTTTCGAACGAGATTTTCACGAAATCATTCCATGAAATTGTGGACCATAAAAATATAATAAAAATAAACTTTCTTACATCGTATTTGTGGTCCCGAAACCACTGTTCCGACTAGACCCTAATTCGGGATGTTACATTTGGACTTTAAAAAACTCAAATACCAACCAAAACACATATTCAAAGTGACACTAAACAAGCCAAAAACATACCAAATCAACCTATTAAGTGCCTAACCAATGTACCATCATTGGTACCACAAGTTTGTACAGTTGAATATCAAAATAAACCTCAAACACCACTTATCACTTACTTCAACCTATCATCTAATTCAATATCATCTCAAATATACCATATCTTAGCTATACTATAATCATTTCATAACATACTAATTTGGTCAACTTAACATACATCACATATCCACTCAATATTTATTATTAAGACATCAAAAGTATCAAAAAAGTATCATCTAAAACAACTTATCCAACCAAGTTCATACTTAACTATTTACATATCCAAAACATGAGTATCAACATTCAAACCTATTATATGCCATATAATCTGAAATAAACATTTCAAAAACTATCAAGTTATTCTCGATAGTGTGACTCGAGTGCCCATCTGATCGTCTAACCTTCCAAGTACCTACAAAAACAAAGATTAACACAAGTAAGCTTAAAGAAGCTTAGTAAGTTCAACATATTAAAATGATAAATCTTACCAAAGTAAATAAAGCAATTCACACAATAGCATTTCAACCACGAAGGTTTACTGTCATCTAAAATCTCAATAGATAAATCACATATGTTAAATTTAATACTCAAATGAATAGAAAATTCATCAAATTCATTAAACAATTACCTTACCGAGATTTCAATTAGAAGAACGACTACATCATTAGTCCAACCAAAACACACCAGATGCTCACACGAACCAATCCCTTCAAATCACACCAATGCTCATAAGAGTTAGTCCAACAGAAACACACCAGATGCTCAAAAAAGCTAGTCCTACCGAAACACACCAAATAGAAAGAATAACATGAGAGCCTCAGTTTACTCGGGCAATATAAATATACATCACTCCAAGTCCATCCCCACTCCAATCCCCCATAACACACTAGATCACAATTGTACTCTATCCTGCGTTCAATCCAAACCGAGCATCAAATTTCAAAAGTATATCTCAAATAATCTTTCATTATCAATAATTAATATATATATATATATATATATATATATATATATGTTGTACCATGTTATTCTACTCAACAATTCGTATAGGTATGAAATTCTAAACCGTACGAACTTACTTGGACTAAACTGTAGTAGCAGAAGTTTAGGGACTATTCCGCTATTTTTCCTTTTCCATGAGTATCTACGGGGTCATGATCTAAAATGTAAAATTTCTCAATTATCAGCTTACATTCCACATTTCAATCCATTTTACAATTAATACCCTTTTATTTTTTAAATTTACACATTTACCCTAAACTTTTATAATTTTTGCAATTTAGTCCATTAACACGAAATTCATCAAATTAACCATTTTTCTCAAATAAATATTCCTTCCAAATATATAGGCCCTAAAATAGTCGCTAATGAATATTAAATTCACTATCAAACCCTAAAATTTTGACATTTTCACAATTTAATCTTAAAAATCAAAATCTAACAAAAAAATCACTTTACAAAATCATCAAACAATACAATCAAAGCTCCAAATACATGGTATTCATCATAAAAATTCAAGATTTATCAATGGAAACTTCCAAAATTTTTAACAGATTCAAAAACGAAGGTACGGGCTAGCTAGACCTAGTTGCAACGATATTAAAAACATAAAAATTATAAGAAATGGAATTAAAACGGACTTACATGGAAGGTTCCTATGCGAGCTGAATATGAAGCTTCAAAAATGGTGAAATGCCTTAGGTTTTTCGGTGGAACATCCAAAAAGATAATGATTTTTGGTTTTATTTAATTAAACTTTAATTTATTTACTAAATTACATAATCACCTTTAATTAAAACTTTATAAAACCACAATTTAAAAGCCTATGATGGCCCATTAATATCCAAATGGACTAATTATTATTTGAGTCTCTTTTCATTTCATATTTAAACTATCAAATCAATATAAATTCAAGATTTACTAAATTTTGCACCTTTTTCAGTTTAGTCCTTTTTCCTAAATTAACTATCTAAACGTTAAAATTTCTTAACCAAAATTTAATATGACTCTAGCGACTCTATAAATATTCTAAAAATAATATTTATGTGTTAATACGATGGAAATTTGTGGTCCCAAACCACTATTCCATCACCACTGAAAATTAGGCTGTTACACCCATAGTCGATCGAGACGACATGTACGACCCTAGGGAAAAATTTTAAATTTTGGGCTCACATGCCCGTGTGGCCCACATGCCTGTGTGGTCCTCATGGCCCAAATTGGCCTGGACCGTGTGTCACACACAGCTTGTCACACGGTTGTGTGTCGCACATGGCCTACCACACGGCTTGGCAGACGACCATGTGGCGTCGAATGACCCCAATTTTGGCTTTCGCCATTCGCTATTTTTCAATTTTCTCGTTACACACCTGATCTAGATTCGATACGAGCACTCCCAGGAGACAACCATAACCTTTAAACGAACAATGCTACCTAAATCCTAACTCGCCGAAGAATTAAACGCTTCTTATGCTTCTTGATTCAGTCCAATTGCCCACTAATTAGCTACAAGGACTCGCCTGATGATCAAAACAAAAGAATGGCAAGAATTGTCGTTTGAAGCAAAAAGAAAGATAAAAATGTGTGTGGAAGTTGAGAGAAGAGGGAAACAACAAAAAATAACATGACTTATGGGGCGGTAATTTTGGGGAAAAAGAAATAACAGAATAACCACCAATTAATTATTTTAAACAATAAAATAGGATAAATAAAAAATAAAATCCCATAATATCCAGAACTTACCATCTAATAACTACCCACTTTCTAAGAGTTTAAAACCCACACCAACTCCACCATCTTAGCAGCAGAGTTGAAACCATCAAAATAAATCATCCATACCCCTACTACGATTCGAACCAAGGACCTCCACCCACATTGACGCCACTCAACCATGGAAACTAATGCTCATTTATGACAGAATTTGTACAAACAAAATTTAAGAAGTCAGGGCGTTACATATTTACCACATATGTTCAAATTATTTCAATTCATATAAATGAACATTTTCTTGAGAATTTCAATATGCTTCTAGCATCATAAATCCTTCAAAGATTTTAATATAAACTTTGCTATATAGTAGTTCATAAAAAGTTGTAGCAACAATTATTAGACGCAAGTTAAATCTTTTATGAATTGTCAAAATAATATATTTAAAGGTTATTGCATCCACCACAAAAGAATATTATATCTTTTCATAATCAATGCCAGGACTTAGTGAAAAACTTCATATTTTTATTCCGCTTTTGCAAAACAACTTCATTTGCACCCTTACTGGCTTTATACATTTAGATATTTAGACTACTAGTCCAAAAGATCTACAAATTTAATTGTACTTGAGTTGCATATTTCTATTTTGATCAATTTATTCCATATCTATATTTCTCAATAGATTTATTCAAGATCCTCCTTTTATTTCATTATTTCAATAATAATATTGCATGCAAAATTATTGCCAACCACTTTTATCATTCGGTTCCACATTTTCTCGAATTGGTATAACTTATCGAGATATCTTATTTTCATTATTTTAAAATTCAATTTCAGGTACCTAAATCTCTTATGGAGTTTTATTTATTAGTTATGTCTTAGGTCTCTTCTAGAGCACCCGCCTCCACTATATGACCATATAGAATAATTTTCATCTTTGGAACCGATCAATCTATTATTTATTCTAACTCATTGTTCGATTGAGACTTTGATTCAAATTAAAATATTAACTTGGTTATTCTCATTAAGTTTGTAAATACATCTAACAGTTAACTTGTAATGAGTTATCCTTATTGAACTTCTGGTTCTAATTACTCTCCCTCTAACTTATTACAAGTTATTATTTCTGTCTCCCTAATGTCAGGAAAACTATTGGATCAAAATTGTAATCACAAATCATGTCATAATGAATCTCTAAAAAATTCAAAACATCTAATAATACAAAGAGACTTGTAATTAATATATATTCCCAGCTTTCTTTGAGGATTCACTCATCTTTGTGCGTTGTGGTAGAGCAATTGGAACATATATACACATACAAAAATTCAAAGGTGAGAAATATTTAACTCTTGATCAAAAACCAATTGTAATGGGAAGTATCTATAACTTATTGGCTTGATGCGTACAACACATAAATCAACAAAATCTCATGTTGAAATAGGAAGTTTAGTTCTCATAAGTAATGGTTTAGACATTAATCAGATGCATTCAATCAATAATTCTCTAAACCATTATGCGCATAAATAACAAAATTTTACAAAAAAATTTCAAACTCAATCAATAAAAGACTGAGATGTAAACTCATCAGTATTGGTAAGATGAATTGTCTTAATTGCATGATCTGAAATTAATTATTTAAACAAGAAATTTTGCAAATGACAGGTTGCAAGTTGATAACACATATGTGATTATTTTGTAGATGTATCTACCAAAATCATATAATATCAAAACCATCCACATGGTGCATGAATGGGCCCATATTCATTTCAGAAATGCAAGACATTAAAACTTAACTTTAGCTTGTGAGTTTCTAACAATCAATTTTCATTGAGAACAAGTAACAAATGAGAATTTTGTAAATTAAAGAATCTTCTGATTTTTTAATGAATGTCCATATGAATTCTCAATTAATTTTCGCATCATATATGATCCAAGATGGTCTAACTGGTCACGCCAAGTAGTAAATGTATTTGTATCAATAAATTTCTGGTTTACTTTAATATGTTTTTCGATTGTACTAAGTTGTAACAAATTGATAATTTTACAATCATTCCTTTTACTTGTATCCACTTATAAGTATTATTGTGACATTTACTACTAGAAATATCTATATCAATGTGAAGTTTGTAATGCACTAAGTCAATAAATATAATTTCCAAATAATTATATGCAATATTCGCTTCAGAGAATATGCCAAAATCTTCAAATGCAGGGGATTTGGTCTAGTGGTATGATTCTCACTTTGGATGCGAGAAATGTAACACCTTAAATCCGGCCTAGACACTATGGCCAAATCAGGAGGTGTCACAAAGAATGAGTTTTGATATCGAACTCCACACGTTAAAACCATTTCAGTTTTAAAACTCTTATTTGCCTTTATCCATTGTCAAAATGTTTGTTCAATTAATTAACTAACCTTTAAACATGTTTTATAGCGAAAGCTTTCGAAAACATTGTATTTCAAGAAATTAGTTCTTATTTTTAGAAAAGCTTTACTTTAGAAGAAACCATATTTTTTAGATATCAGTCACAAATTAAGTACTAAAACGAAAATCCACATCCAAAAGAAAATCAACCAAAAAGTCCGGAGAATCCAATTGTCAAAAAATCCAGAAATAATCTTCAAAATTAAAACCATAAACATAACAGTTTATGAACTCGTTGTCACCGAAAGGCTCCGTCGCACCGATCCGCCTAAGTCTGTGGATTACCTAACAAAATAGACAATAGATGTGAGTTTACGAAAACTCAATGTATAACCCAGTAGAATTAATCATGCAAACATACAGAATTATATGCACAGTCAGAAACAAATATAGTTTTAGATTCAGAATTAGATCCAGATTCAAATTATAGAAGCAGATATGCATAAATCTTACCTCTATCCTTTACACACCATTTTCGACCTTCCCATTACACAATGTGGGGTTAAAAACACCCACCCATCCCTACACACCATGTAGTGCCATTAAGACACATATTAGGATATATGCAGTCAAGCTACTAGAATTTGGGCGATCAACACCGAATAGAATACTTCCTCCTCATATATAAATCCCACCCTAATGACATATACAGAAAATCATATACAAATATAACAGATCACACATGCTCAACATACTTATATACATATATTAGTTAAATGTATAGTAGTACAGTTAGGCATATATAGAACATCTTACTCAGATTAATCTATCAGAATATTCCAGCATACAAATAGGGGTTCAATAGCCCTTACCGACCTTACAGTAGGCCCACAGTCAATCGGAGCGGCCTTGCAGCCTTAGAGAAAATTTTAGAATCATGGGACCATATGCCTGTGTGGCCCACACGCCCAAATTGGTCTTTGTCCGTGTGGCCCACACGTTCGGGACTAATAATCGACACTTCCAACTTGGCCTAGCTCGTGTGGCCCACACGGCCACATTCAAGTCACCACACAGCCGTGTTTTGTGCACAACCATACCTTCGTCGACCACATGGCCGTGTCTCGCACATGGCTATCCACATGGGCGACCACAGGCCCGTGTGGCATTGACAGAATCATTTTTTGACTTTTGCTGAAGCTTTGTTTTCTGTGTTTCGGGTACACACCTGATATCGTTTTGATGCAAAAACACCCCCAAACCACACAACACCTAAGATTGACCAACAAAACATTAAATTAAACGCTTATATTGATATTAAACCGAATTTCCTCGAAATAAACAAAGGCAAAATTCGGGTATTCATGCTTACTTGATTCCCCGAACAACTCCAACTACGATTCTATAGGAGAAAGGTCTCGTTCTTCACGATTTTCTGCCAAAAAGCCCATAATATTATTAACGGAAAGATCAAATTTGGTAATAACGATTAAAGGACTTACCCTAAATCGACTAAATCCATAATCCTCACTTACTAACCACTCGAAGTACTTGGAAAATAATATGCTACGATTTGAAACGAACAACATTGGTAGATCAAAGAGAAGGTAAGAAATTTTTTTGGAAGGGAAGAAAATCCAGAGAGAAAAAAAAAGTCAGAACTTGGAAAGAGGAATTTTAGGGAAGAACAAAAAGATGATTCTCAGAAATTCTATCCCACTAACCACTAAATCATAACCACCCACTACTTAAAATTTTAATTCCACCGAAACTCTCTCACAAAATCGAGCAAAAAGAATTACCTACGCTTGCACAGGGATTCGAACACAGGACCTCTAACACAACACACCCCCTTACCACTCAAACCAACAGGCTCATTTTGATATAAATTAACATACAATTTATATAAGCCCACTCAACAAGGGTAATGCTTGGATCCAAAAATAACCAAAATTTGCTAAAGGTAGGGCTTGAACAGGGGACCTCTCAAACACACCCAGAACACTTAACAACTAAAGAAGACATATATTTGTGTCGGATATTTACAGAAATAGAAACAAATTTATCAGGGCCTTACAAGAAGTCCCGAGTTTGATTCAAAATACTTTTAAAACCATTTTAACAAGTTTTTTTTTTTGCATAATCAATTAACTACCAAGAATAACTGCCTAGGTCATGTGTAGAAATAAGTCTATACTAAATATATCAATAAATGTCACATCTCAAACATAAAAATATGACATAATGAAAACTAGCAATTTTTTCAGAACCATCATTGTGAACATACATGATATTTAATTCAAAATCCAACCATTCAAGCTCATAGAACTTTTCATTAACAATTGCTCATGTTATTTCTCTAAATAATTAACAAATGGAATGATATAAAACATATGAACTACTACCTTTAATTCTTTGAACTAAATCCAATCTGAATAACCATAAAATTCATTGGTTTGTTAGCATAAATTTGCATACTAGATATGTTTTAATCACATATATTATTTAATTATAAAACCTACTATAGCGATATAAACAAATTAGTTAATATTCATTTTCATGAACAAATGAGATGCTTAAAACAATATGTAACACATGTAATCAAAATTTAAAATGAAGACCATCTCAAAATATTTAATCATATATCAAATTGATTTAATATTTAAAGACGTACCTTTTTTTTGTTCTACATTGAGTCTTGATGATAAAAAGTAAGCAAATTAAATTTCAGAGTAGACTTTGAATCTAATCAAAATCTATTAATAGCAAACTTTGAAAGTGAATCTTATTTTTTCTAGTAGGATTTTGAAAGATGATAGTCCATACCAGTTCCACCATTCTTGGAACCAATTTGGAAATTTGAATTGGGTATCATATTTGAAATATATGAGCCATGAATGTCTTATATGTTGATTGTTCATTAGGAAGGCATTGTACCAGGCCATTTGGTAATTCCAATATGTGAAATATGGGTGGTCTTTTATTTTTGTGGTGAATTTGGTTGGAAATTTCTTTGGAGAATTTGGGTTCTCACCCCAATCTCTTGGTCGAAGAATTTTAACTATTTGGGCTATTGAATGAGTGATAAAATTTGAATCTTTTGGGTCTATGTAGTGTTTAAACAATACTGATCTAGTTTGAACAAGTAAATGTGGAGGTTTTTCTAAAAATTCTTCCTCCATAATAGGAATTTTTTCCAAACACTTGTTTGGAAAATATTGTGAGGATTTTTTGGTAGTAGCCTGTGAAGACATTGTTACTTATTTTGGGAAAACATCCTGGAGAGATGTTGTTTTTAAAATATTTTTGAGAGATTTTTGTTTAAGTAAAACAATCTCTTTATTTTTTTTTAAATCTTTGTTGTTTCACCAGCAATTTGTTTGAGAGGAATTTCCTCTTTTTATTGAGAAAAGGCTAATGCCACTTCTGGGCATTGAGAAAGGGACTCAATCCATTTTTTTATTTGTGAACCGATTTCATTTGGATCCTTTGCATCCTGATGGGATGAATTTTTGAAGGATTTTGATGAGGATGATAATCTCCCATTTTCTTTTTCAGGGCAAATTTCATACCATGACTTAATTGGTTTTAAGGTAAATTGGGTTTTTGTGGATGATTCCTTTATTTTTCCTTTTCCTTTTCATTTGTCTTTCAGTTTGGGTGACATTTTTTAAGAAACTCTTTAGTGAGAAAATCAGGCAAAGAATTAGTTTCCCCTTTGATGTATTCAATATCAAAATCTAATATGCTCAAAATTGTCTGTCATCTTACAAAAATTTATTTTGTGGCAATATTTTGAACATCTTTTTGTAAAACTTCTTTTATTGATTTGCAATCAATTTGTAAAAGAAATTTTTTATTTAATAAATCACTTTGAAATTTTGTAATGCATAAAACAATTGATAAAATTTCTTTTTAATATCACTATAATTTTGCTGAGTTAGATTCCAATGTCTGGAAGTAAACTGAACTATTTGCTTTTTTCCTCCCTTAACTTGTTTTAGGATCCCACCATACCCTATTTTAGAAGTATCTGTTTCTACTATCTTGAGGGCATTTGGGTCAGCTAAATGTAAACAATGAAGTTTAACAATTTGTTTTTTAATCTGGGTAATAATATTGGTGTGGTCATTTGTCCAAGGTTGTGGATTCTTTTTGAGCCTATCATATAAGGGCTTACATAATTTTCTAAGACTTGGATAAAAGTCTATGACATAATCGAGGCTCCCTAAGAATATTTTCAATTGGACTTTATCAAGGATTTTGTTTGAGAATTTGCTAGCAAATTCTATGGAGCTTCCTATTGGGGTAATAGTTCCTTGGGTAATATAATGACTTAAAAACCTTACTTTGGTTTGGAACAAACTTATCTTGGATTTAAAAACTACTAAACCATTGTTTTTTTAGTACTTTTACAAAGATGGATAAAAGTTTGAAATGTTTTTCTAAATTTTAGGAAAACATTAATACATCATCAATGTATACTACTGTAAATTGGGAATATTGGTAAAAAAATATCATTCATTATTCTTTGAAATTCAGATGGAGCATTTTTAATCCAAAAGGCATCACATTTCATTCATATCGTTCAATGGTACTGTAAATGTCATTTTCTTTCTTCTTTTACTTGGATTTGTCAAAATACTGATTTCATGTCAAATTTTGAGAAAATATTTGCATTGCAGAGTTTTTGTAACAAATCTTTTTTATTTGGGATTGGGTACCTAATCCATTTTAAAGCTTGATTGAGAGATTTATAATTAATTACTAATCTTGGCGTTCTTCTTTCGAGTTATGCATTTTTCATTACATAAAATGTTGAACAATTCCAAGGAGAAATGCTTTTCTTGATTAATTTTTTATTAAGAAGATCTTGTATTTCTTTTTTTACATAATTCTTCCATTTCTTTGTTCATTTGTATTGTCCTTACTTTTGTTGGTGTTTTTCTTTCGTCAAAATTATTTTCATATGGTAATGTTACTTCATTTATTTTTCTATTCCATAAAGCATTAGGAATGTCAGAACAAATTGTTGATTCTATTTCTTCTTTGATTTAATTTATCCTGTTTTGGACTTCTCTTTTTTCTAATTGTTCAATCAATTTTTTAAAACATATTTATTCTTTTAAAAAGAGATTTGTTTTTATTTATGATTAATTAAATTATTGATTTCTCCATTATGGATGGATAAAGATTTTATTAAGTTGAGATTTCTTAGTTTGAGTTTTTCTACAAAAAGAAATTCTACTTTAACGTTTAAAACTTTGATAGAGATTGAATTAGTTGTTACTTTATATGGCTTAAGTAAGGATATGAATGGGGTTCTTAATATGACTTCTTGGGTAATATCTTTTACTATTTGAAAACATGTTTGATATTTTATACATTTGTCGTAGATTTCTGCATTGGAGATTTTGTAAGTAATTTTGAGTTTTTTACAGTTTGCAACTTTAAGAGATTATGATGTTTTGTTATAATATTTTGTTAGAATTATCCCTTCTCTAATACCATTTTGATCTGCTCTTGTATCAAAAAGGGCTATTGTTTCTAATAGAAATTCATTATTTATAATAATATTTATTTTTATAAAAAAATATTTGGATAGATACTTTAGTGAGAACTATCATATATTCCTCTGTATTTTCTTCAAGCTCGGATTCAGTTTCTAAAGAACTATTTTCTGGGATTTTATGTTTTAAAGTTTACATTTGTTTTTTCATTTCTTATTGTTCAATTTTAAGCTAAGAAAGCTCCAATTTAATTTGTTTTTATTTCTAATTGTAATTCAAAATTTGTAATTTGTCTGAGTTTTTTTTTCATATTTATTAAATATTATATCTTTTATATTGTACATTTGAGATTGACTAAAGATGATTTCTTTTTCTTTTTCTGGTTTATCTTTTAATGAAGATTTTAATTTCAAAATATATTAAGTACCGGGTCTTGAATTTTATCAATAACTTCAATCATGAACTCTTGGTCTTTGATTAACATAATAATTGAAGGTTCATTTTTATCAGAGGATTGGGATGTTGTATGTAATTCATCTAATTTGTAATCCATTTGATTCATTAGATGTATCATTTTCAGAGGAAATTATTTCTAGAAGAATTTCATCAATTTTTCATTCTATTTTATCATCTAGATTTAAATTATTGATCTTTCTTTTAATCTTGCAATATTTTGAGATGTATCTTGGTTTTCCACATCTATAACAATTTATTGTTTTATTTATTTTATTTTTTGATTTTTGTTGTTTCTTTTTTTTCTTCTATATTTTCTATACTTGGGCTTTTTATAATATTCTGAAATATTCTTTCTCCTATTCTTTGATTTTACAGGGCAACATGTTTTGTGAAGAAAAATGTTCATTTCTAATCTTAAATTGGTGTCAAAATGATCCTAATTCCTTTCTATATCGATATCTTTCTTTTTAAGTTGTTTTTATAATTTTAAATCTTGACAAATTTTTAATCCTTCCTTTTGAGTGAAACTAATTAGTTCACCATATGTAAGTTTTTCATATGGAATAATACCTTTGTAATTTTCTCTAATTTTTAATTTTTCTTTTTTAAATCTTGCTAAAAGCTTTTCTTTCCAAAATGGTTATTGGTTATCAGATCATTGCATAACTCTGGTTATAAAGACATCTTTATACCATTTAAAATCAATTAATTTTTTGCATTTTAAATTTGATAATAATTCTGAATTTCTATCTTTAAGATAAGAAGGATATCCTATAAAGTGTTTAGAGATTGAGAAAATTAGAGTTGCTACTACATCTTGGATTTCTCTTCCTTGTTCATCCAAAATAATTCTTCCTTGATCAACTTTTTTTATTGCTTTCAAGATTTCTTCTTGTTGGGTTTTAGTGTATGCATGATCCCACCATCCTTTTAATTGACGAGTAAATCTAGCAATTAAAAGATTGGCTATAGCATGATCACTAATTAATCCGTTTTGGTTTTGAGTTTTATAGACATTTGAAACCATTGTCATTTGTTGTAATAAACTGTGAATAATATATTCAGACATTCCGTCTATATTCCATTTATAAATTGTATTAGCATTGTATTTATTTTGGAAAACATGTTTTTCTTCTATATTAAAATCAGGTGTAGTGACTTTTGGATAATATAATCTTTTTTATTCTTTCCAAGTCATTTTGTTAATTTATTGTTCATCTGACTGATCAGAGTCAGATTGGGAAGATTGGTGTAATGTATTTATTGGGTGTTAGGCTTGCATCAGGGTATTAGGTGCAGCTAATTCAAACTTGTTGTAATATCCCTAAATCGAGTCTAGTAGTTTCGGGTATGTTTTTCAGGTTCCGAGTGTGAAACTTTATAAGGTTTCTAGTAATTTTTAATTTAATTTAGGAGGTTAATTTTATCTAAAAACTGATTAAACAATAATCCAAAAATTAAAAAAATATTTTCAAAAAATTATTTTAAAGATTTTAAATAATTATAAGTAAAAATAATCAATTTGGGTTGAAAAAGAATTTTAAAATATTTTTTATTGGGGGTACTCAAATATTAATTAAACAAGATTTAATTGTAAAATAAGGAAAAATTTAGAGTATTTATATGGAAAATAAACCCTAAAATTCAGAATTTTGGAGGGAAAGGATTAAATGGTAAAGTAAGGGAAATGTGGGAGTGGCCATTAGGCAAATTGGGTGGTTTCAATTTTAAAACTAATGTATCTAGCCCACTTTTCACACATTTTACATTAGATTGGAGAGCTCTAAAATTCATTTTCTTTGCATGATTTTAAAGATCTATTATTAGAGAATAGGTCCAACCAATTTCCTTCTCAAAGTACTTTCTCAATTCACTCGAAATTATTCTCAAAAGTAACCAAAAATATTCTGAAATTTCTCAAGTTTCTTGAATCAAGATTTTCAATCAATGAATTTAGAGCGAATCAAAGGTAATCTTCAATCCTGAACTTGTTTTTATAATTATTAGAAACATCTTTACATGATTTTTATCAATGTCATCTTCTTCCAAGAACACATGTTTCTTTAATGGTGGATCTTGAATTTTGAGAGGAAATCCACAAATCAATGAATGTTCCAACTCAAAATGGATCTATTAAAAGGTTTTTGATTTTATTTATCAAGATTAAGCATGATTAGTGAGATAATTTAAAGAAATTCGAATTTCATCATCTTCATGAACCAATTTTCTGAAATTTTGTGAAATTGATTTAAAGATGAAATTGATGCTTAGTATAAGTGTATTTGGTCTAGTATTGATGATTGAAAGTGTTTAGGAGGGCTGGAGAGATTGATTTTGTGGGGAATCGAGTTTTCGACTTGATGTTATAAATCCGGTTAGGTATTTTTGTGAGAAGATTTCAATTAGTATAGTTAATTAAATTTCGTGTTTATTATAGCATTAGAAATGCGGTAATGTCTACTTTATCTCTGTTGAAGCTTCGAATCTTGTAGAGGATCGAGCTAATCGAAATTGAAGCTTGAATTTGCTTGGTTGATCACTTGTTTGTGGAGAATAAATTGTGCGGTGAGTGTTTCTAAGGGTGATTTGGTAAATTGACCCTCATTTATGTTTAACTAGTAGCTTAATTGATTCTTTCAATTGATTAATTATGGTTGAATGACTAATTTTTGCAAGATTGATATTATATGTACAAGAGTTGAATTTTTATTGAATAATGGTAAGTAAGCATTTAGGTGATTGTGTACAATTTAATTAGGCTAATTATATTGATGATTAGAGCATTGTCACTGGAGTTTTTGATCATGATATATTGGTGTTACAATTGGTAATTGAACATTGAAAAATGGTAAATGAAATGCTTGATTTAATTGGATGTTAAATGGCTATGTTACATGTTACACATAAGCATTTTGTCACATTAAATTGAGCATAATAATGTCTAATTTTTATGCTATGTTTGACTGAATATATTGGCAACATGGATGGTG
Source organism: Gossypium longicalyx (assembly GCA_025698465.1). Classification (NCBI taxonomy): domain Eukaryota; kingdom Viridiplantae; phylum Streptophyta; class Magnoliopsida; order Malvales; family Malvaceae; genus Gossypium; species Gossypium longicalyx. Next base: position 25,037,368 of record CM047005.1, on the reverse strand, counting down.
GATCCATTGGATATAGTTGGTATGCCATAGGATTTGTGAGTACTCACCTTTATTTGTGACATTGTGAGCATATGGCTCTAGGTGGATCGATTTGTTTAGAGTAGATAAGGGAGTGTTAAGCATGAGTATCCATTCATTGGGTTATTTGAGGCGTTATAAGGGAGTGTGTGCTTCGGCCTGCTCAACTCGATGGGCTATATTTGATATTTGTAGGAGTTCGAAAATCCGTTTATTCGATATACGATCACCCGATTAAACCATGAGAAGTGTATGCCAATATATTTATGTGTGATTTTTTTTTATCATTCGATGTTTGTTAACCATGAATAATTGATTCTTGATATTGAAAAAGCATATGGAAATTAAATTGACATGTTTCATTATTATTCCTGATAATTGGTGGATGATTGGATGTGATTTAAGCATGATTGGGATGTTGATTTATTAGTAATTTTTATTAACATTCACTGAGTTTTTTTAAAGCTCACACCCTTACAATTTTTGTAGATAATCGTCGGGCTTGAGGAGATGAGGAACCGAGCAAAAGAGTTCCAAGAGATTTAGGCTTGGTAGAGACTTTATTACACGTTTTAAAGACTGTAATCGGGCATTGTGGAACTCTATGGAATTAGTTTAATTTTAGTTGTAATTGGACTTTGGATATTGGACATTTTATTTTGGATGATTTTATAATAATTTTGAGTCATGTTTGAGTTTAATTATTGAATGATTTACGGTGTATTGATTCTTGATAACACGATGTATGAGGCATGAAATTTGTACTAACGATTGTTTAAATGAAGCTTCCATAGAGTGGTTTACTAGCAACTACGGTATGCCACTTATCTAATTTATTTAATGTTTGTTATGCATGAAATTAATTGCCTAATTCGATATAATTGAGGCTTAATTGATGTCAATAAATTCAATTGAAGGTGTATGTATATGTATGTTAACTAATTGTAGTTAAATCGGGTTTAATTGGCCATTAAAATATGCAAAATCAGGTTTTAAAATGAGTTTTTCACAAAAATAGGCGCAGTGGTTTTCACATTGGCGTATGCCTATCCACATGGGCATGCGAGGGGTTGCACATGGGCGTATGGGTAAGTGACACGAGCGTGTGGAGACTGGAGCTATCACACACGGGCATGTGGGATTTCCACATGGGTGTGTGCGATCAGCCTAAAAGTATTTAAAGACGCAAACACAGTCGTTTAATGACACATGGTCTGGGGGAAATGGCCGTGTGAGTTTTTGTCTCTTAAAATTGGTATTCTAATTTGTTTAAGTTACAATTTAGTCCTGAAACTTTTTTAGTCTAATTAGAGCCTTAGATGTTAAGAAAACTCGGAAAATTTTAGGATTAGTCTCGTAATTGGTAAAATTTGATACAAACCCACTTAATTTATAATTCAAAATAAGTCTTGGTAGTTTTCATTTGTTACAATTTAGTCCCTAATAATAAAACTTGAATTAGACATAGTAAACGAACTCAAATTAAGCTAAAAATTTTTAGGCTTGCATAATTTGACTAAAAGAAGGTTGGTAAACACTTAGAACAAAAATTGGGTTAGCTTTAACATAGATGGTAAAATGACGAAAATGCCCTTAAGTTAAATTACCTAAGAAAAGTCTAAAATTGGCTCATAATTTGCTTCTGCATTAATAAATAACTAATAATTAGATAAGAATGGGGTGATATAAGGTTAGGGTGTGTCTTGGGTAATGTAATGCTTCGAATTCGGGCCGGTCCGACCGGGTCAGATTTGGGGTGTCACACTTGTAACTTTCCAAAGCGTTAAGTCTATTTTGGATTTATGTTAAGAAATCATTTTGGGATTTTTGGAAAGGTTTTAGAATTTCATAAGGTGTAAATATTGGTTCTTTTGAACTCTTTTCAGTTATCTCTTTTACTGATTCTTTCTTTTGAACTCTGTTCTCCTACATCAGGAGCTCTCATTCTTAAAGGACTTGCTTCTATTCTAGTATTTTTACGAAGATATTAAACCTCCATTAAATGGAGATGTTGAAATTGAACTTCTCCTTTATTGGTTTGTCATCTAGTATTATATTTTATTGTATTAATAGATTATGAATAATACTCTTCAAATCATTCAAAGAATTTTATATGAATTTTATAGGTATTCATGAATTCATAATATTCCTAAATAATACTCTCTTTTATATTATTATAATTTTTAAAGTAATCTTCTCTTCTTTTTTGTTGGAGTAAAAGTGTTTTTCACACCATTCTTTATTGATCTCAAAAGATTTATCTAGAACAAATATTTCTGAATTTTCTCCTTGTATTGCATTATTAGTTATTAATGAGTATGTTGGTGAAATATTGGGTGAATTTTGGGGGCTCTCTTCTTGTCTGCCATAGATAGGTTGAGCTATATTTGAGGAATTATCTATTACTTATAAATTGGTCCTAAATGTTGTTGGGATAGAAAAGACAAAGACTCCAGCTGTCCTAAAATCTATCGTTTGGGTTTCTAGATTTGATTCTTTTTCTAAATTTAACCTTCTAAAAGTTGTGATGGTACTTCTTATTTCAAAGGAATGTCTTGGAGGTATTTTTAGTGGCCAATTGAATAACAATTCAACTGTGTCATCTTGGTGTTGGGAAATTTCACTTAGTGAAGTGTTTCTAATAGGAGTTGATGCAACAGGGTCTATAGCACCTTTAAGTTTCCACATATCAGGAAAGTTGATTTCATGTCATTGTATTGTTCTTGGGATTGTGGTATGAGATCTTGAGGTATCTGTTTCTATTAAAAGGGTTTCTCCTTTTGGATTTTGAAGCAAAACCTTGGTATTGACTACAGAATACATAGCTTTGAAGCGGAGTAGATAGACTAAAGTTAGTACTTCTGATCCAAGAAGCATTTTGTAATTATGGGTATGAATTTGGAGGGTCAAATATTGTAAAAAAATTTTATCGGTTAAAGAAACCATAAAATTTGGGTAATAACTAAAATGTATTGGGCTAGTACATAGGCTTGTTTCTATTGTTCATAGTAACGAGTCATTAAAAATAATGTGTCTTTGGTCTCTTAAGACATATTTATATTTTTGTTCTTTGAGTTTATTAGTGACAACCTTATCTAATAATTAGATTGTTTCATATTCGAATAGGTAAACTTCTTTATTTTGTTTTTATAACTTAACTATAAAAAGCATTTAAATTTTCAAAAATTGTTTTCTTGTAAACTTGATTTGTTGGAAATCTCGAAGAGTCCAATTATCAAAACTTTAAGGAATATTTTCATAATGTTCTTATTGTTCATTAACAATGTTATTTGATGTTCGGTCAGACTATTGGGATTGATTGGAAGCAAAGCTTGTAGAAGAATTGGTTCTTCTAAGGAAGGGAAACATTCTTTGTTTTCTTATTTCCTACAAGGGAGTTCTACTATCAAGATTTTTGGATTACTATAATTGCTTACAAGGATACTTTGTCCTTAACACGCTAACCCATGGTTAATTGGACTATGTATTAATACTCAGCAAAAATAATAATACATCAATAAAGACAGTTAAATCAGAACTCGGAAATATTGAAAACAAATTGAATATTTTCAAAACTTAGAAAATTTTATCCTCCTTAAGTTTGATACCAGATAGTCCCGAGGAGCAGCTATTTCTAAGTTTTACAATTATACTAATAATTTAAAATAGTGTCGTTCCTATTTTAGTTACTCTAATTTTTTTGTCAACTTAGTCACTCTAGTTAAGATAATTTTTCGAATTGGTCATTGTCGTTAATTTCGTTAATCCATTAATAGATTGCTGATGTGACATTTTTTTTTACTTTTGGCTAAATCTAGGGACCTTTTTATGATTAGTTCAAAACACTTTTTTTTTTGTTTATTTGCAACATCAGAGCCACCTATCTTTATCACTACTCAACACCTACCATAAGAACCATAGATCCAAATCACCGCCTATCCCCTGCTCCCCATCTCTATCACTTCTCACTCCACTACTGCCCTTGCACTATAAGAACCATCTTACACAATTGCTTCTCCAACATGGAGCATTATCCAACAATAGAGATTAGATGGAGCATTGGTTATTATGTTGCAAATTAAAAAAAGAAGAAGAAGAGTATTTTGTACTAATTATAGAGAGATCTTTATCTTTAATCAAAAGCAAAAAAAAAAAAAAAAAAAAAATATGACGTTAGTAATGTGCTAGTGGATTAACAAAACTATAGTAATAAATTCGAGCAATTATCTTAACTAGAATGACTAAATTAACAAAAAGAAAATACAATGACCAAAATAAGAACGATGCTATTTTAAAATAACATGCAATGTAGTTTACCCAATATATAAATAATAGCTTTTAATAAAAGACAATAGAATAAGAAATTATTTTCAGTCGATTGATATCTGATACGAACTCATTTCAGAATGATTCGAGTCATTTAGATTGCTCGATCGTAAAATTAAGTAAGACTTGAGTTGTTTTAGAATGGTCTGGAAAAGATTGAAAAATAGGCTCAAAAACAATGGTTAAGGATAGTTGAAATGATAGATGGCAAATTTGGCTAAGGCAAAGATTGAACCAACGATATAAAAAAGGTTGACCCAAATCTTATATAGCACTTAGGTGGAATCGGTTTGGAAAAGATAACGAAACTTGACCCACTATCTATGAAAGATAGGAATTAGAGGTATAAGTGAACGCCACACTTGTGAAAGTGATAAGTTCGAAAGAAAGACGAGATTGACGCCACAAGAGTTGTATTGATAAGTTAATTCAGTCCAAGGTGAACAATGAGAGTTGAACACTCACAAAGTAATATACTTTCATAAAATGAGCAAAAGTTTTTTTACAATGAGCTGATTACAAGTATTTATAGTGCTAGATAAATGCCTAGCCGAATAGTCACAATGATCAGCTTAAATGAGCTATTAATGGCTAAAATAAAACTTAATCAATAAACACAAACTCTTGAATTCCTCTAAGCCTAAGCAATTCCAACCATCAATATGATTTATTGCTCCAATTCAGCTGATTTAATGAGTTTGAATACTTAGGTTTCATTCTTTGAGCAGCCAAAGAGTTTCTAGAATAAGTTTTAAATTCCCTCTTGGCAGCCAAATAGACACCATCAATTTTGTTGATATTTTGAGCTCTTGGAGAAGAGGAATAGGCTGCTGAATTTAAATGATGCAAAATGCTCTTCTTAAATGTTGTAACAGCCTCATTTAACAGCTTATACCAACTCCCTTGTGCATAACTTATTCCAGCTAAACAGTCACCTACAAGCATTAACAAACACATTAAAATCAAGCTTAAACTAAGACATAACTATAACACATATTTAAGCTAAGTTATTAATTAATTTCAGTTGTAGCTAGACATATTTAAAACATGTAATAGGTTGGACATATTAAAAGCATGTGATAAATTAAGGCACATTTAAATTCAGCTGAAACATATTAAAATTATGTATAAACTACCACTTAATTAAAATGACCAGAATTTAGATACATTTATTTAGACTAAACTATATTAACTAACTTAATTAAATAGCTAACAGCTTTAGAATGCATGGACTAATTGAGCTGAACCAAATTAACTAATTTAGCTAAGCAAGTAATTATTCCAACAACTAAAATGAAATAAATTCAAAATAAATTCAAAATGAGCAAACAAGCTTATTGAGTTGGAAATGAGCTTAATTGAGCTCAACGAGCTGAGATTAAGCTTCATTTTGCACTTGCTCCCCTCAAGCTTAGGCCACTCTCGATGACGTCGAGTTGTGTCAAAACATGATGCAACCAGGTTCGCATCAATATCTGTTAAAAAATAATGTTAAAAGCCCTCAAACTTTAAAAAGAAAAGAAGCAATTAAGCCCCCTTTTTTTCTCTAAACACTTTATAAGAGTAGACAATTATAATAATACAAAAATCCTGATAGTAGAACCACCTTGTAAGAAATAAGAAAACAAAGAATGTTTCCCTTCCTTAGAAGAACCAATTCTTCTACAAGCTTTGCTTCCAATCAATCCCAAGAGTCTGACCAAACCTCAAATAACACTATTAATGAACAATAAGAACATTATGAAAATATTCCCCAAAGATTTGATAATTTGACTCTCCTAAGAGTTCTAGCAAACCAAGTTTACAAGAAAACAACTTTTGAAAATTTAAATGTTTTTTGTAATTACGTTATAAAAAAAAAAGATGATCAAGGAAGAATTTAAATATAGAACTATTGATAGTTAAAGTTAACGAATAAATGACCTTTTTTATGCATTTTATAATTTTTTTATGATTTCTATAAAATTTTACAATTTTTTTATATATTTTTTATAATTTTTAATATTTTAATATTTTAATAATTTTTTATTAAAATTTAATAATTTTTATAAATTTTATTTATTTTTATTTTTATCATTTTTCTCATGTGTCACACTATGATTGTGACATGTGATGGCTTTAACTGAAAAAAATTAGGGGCGATTAACTTTAATGGTCAATTGTTAAAGTTAACGGTCAAAGAGCCTTTTTGATGCATTTTGGCAGTTCAAGTACCCAATTGAGTGTAAAAAAAAGACAGGGCTTGCTTTTTTTTAAAAAAGTTTAAGGGCTTTTTTTTACACATTTTGAAAGTTCAAGTACCCAATTGAGTGCAAAAAAAGGGGTTTAATTGCTTCTTTTTTTTAAAAAAAGTTTGAAGGCTTTTTACACTATTTTTTAAATAAATATCAACCGCTGAAAATAATTTTGTAACAGCCCGCTTTCAGTTGTGACAGAAATAGTGGTTTCAGGATCAGGATTCTGATAAGCGAGTTAATATTTTATTATTTATATAATATTTATGAGTATTGATTAGAGTTTTAAAATTTGGTTAAGAAATTTTAATGTTTGAATAGTTAATTAAGTAAAAAGGGGCTAAATTGTAAAGGCTACAAAAATTAATTTTTATAAGTTAAAGGTGTTAATTTATTAAGGAAACAAGAATGGATGGCCTTATTGGGTAATTATACCCTTGGTTGTGTTAGTGGATGATTGGGTCATCGTTTTAGTTAAATGAGATAGTTAATTAAAAGGTATACTTTAGTAAATTAATATTAACACTATCATATTCATTAGCCTCTCACCACTGAATATTTGAAGAAGAAAACTCATGGGAGAAGCTTCAATTTTGGGTACTAAATCTACCTTGCATGTGAGTGAAATTTATTCCTTTTTTTTGTGATTTTTATGTTTTTAAGTTCGTATTAGCTTAATCTAGCTTACTCGTGAGTCAATTTATTAAATTGTTAAAAGTTTAGGCACTTGTCATGAATGAGTTTGAAGTGTTTGTGAATTTAGTTGATAAAATATTAATGTTAGTAGTTAAATATAAGTGTTTTGTTAAGTGATTTTTGATGATTTTGTGTTTAAGGACTCATTTGTGAAATTTGTAAAATTCAATGATAGTAATGTGAAATGGTGAAAAAATTTGAAATGTAATGACCTCAAGGAAATTCAGCTAGTAAGGTTTTTCTTTAAAAAATGGTAATTTTGCACAATTCGAATTTAGGGGCTAAATTGCACAAAAGTTAAAATATTAAGGGTAATTTCATAAATTCACAATAACATGGGTTATAGATTTGAATTAATTATTCTAATCTGTTTTAATTATTTAATTGAATGAAATTAGTATTTAGATCAAGAAACACAACAACCGGATTTGAAATATGGTAAAACTAAGGTTTCAGATTAGTTATGGGCTCTATTTTTGCAACCGATTTTGTAGCACCCCAAACCCGGCCTAGACGTTATGGCTGAATCTGGCGAAGTCACATGAGAATGTGTTTAAAACTGTGTTTACCCAAAAACCGTTCCAGTTACCACCTTCTATTTAACTCAGAAAACATATATTGATTAATTTGCTTGAAAATATTTCTTAGTTCGCGGAAGCTTAAGAACAAATAAAGTCGCAGTTCCAAAATCCATAAACAATATTTCAAAATTTCAAACTTAAACCAAATAGTCTGATACCAGAAATTACATAATTATCCTCCAACTATAGCAATTAAAATAATAAAAGCATTAAAAACCTTTAAAACCAGAGTGTATGTAGTAGTGGTCGCCGTCGAGCCCTCCGCTGCGCCGATCCAACTACTGCTGGGGTTTTTTAACAGACAAATAAAATAAGGGGTGAGTTTTCGCAAACTCAGTGTGTACATCCCCATAGTAAATCATGCATGTAAATGGATAGCAGTCAAACAGTCATAATCAAGCCTGAGCTCTTAACAAAATCAGTGTAGGCTTTAGCCCACTCAGAACAGTATCAGATACATTTGGGCCTTAGCCCATACAGACATACATGCATATCAATCAGAACAGTAATGCCCACCAAACATGCACACTATCTCCGTCCAACCCATCACACCATGTGGGGATAAAATCGACCCACCCAACCCTACACACCAAGTATAGGGATAAAATCAACCCATCCAACCCTACACACCAAGTAGTACCGTATACGACACCTATCAAATATATGCAGCATAGCTACCAGATGACAGGCTAATAGCCTTTCAGTCTTCCTTCTCTTCAACAACAACCCAACCCAATGCAATGCAACCTAAATATGGCATGCCCATGTGCAGATAACATATCATAACATCATCATCAAATCAGAATAGATACACATGCTTTACTTATCATGCTTTTACATACATCTTAGTATCAAATCAGAGTATAGGGGTCTAAGTAACGCTTATCGACCCTACAATCAGGTCACAGTCAACTTGGGCGACCCGTGCAACCTTGCAGAACATTTCAAACAAATCAGGCTCACACGCTCGTATACCCGCCCTTGTGGGCCCACACGTCCGTGTGGCTCACAAGACCCAGTTTGGCCTTACCGGTGTGATTCACCCGTGTGGCCCACACGGCCCAATTGGTGAAGCCAGTGCCTCGCACACGGTTGTGTCTCACCACACGACCTCCACACAGGCAGTCCACACGCCCGTGTGGCGTCGACAATAGCATTTTTGGCTTTCACCAAAACGCAATTTTAGATCAACTGGGGTACACACCTGGTTTCGATTGAAGCCTAACGCAATCCCGAGCACTCTAGAACTTATTGTTGTAAATCATAAGCCAAATTTTTAGTCTCTTGATTCGAATAGTTTAGAATAGACAAATCTCGAAACGATAGATCTACTTACCTTTAACGACTAACGGCGATTACTCGCTGTTTGGAACCCCAATTGGTGATCCACAGAACTTTGATTGTCCCCTAACCAGCAAATTAAATCCCTCTTAAACGATCTTCAAAAGATACTACACAATTTAACAAAACCATACTTACCGAGCCGGCGGACCTGCTATTAGTACGCCAAGACTAATCGAAAGAAAGAACAACGGAGGAGAAGAGTAAAAGAAATAAAATTTCGGCAGCAAGGGGTTTGGGAAAAGGAGAAAGAAGCAGAGAGAGCAAAAAAGAAAAATAGGTTAGGCAAACATCTGATAAACCCTACCCCCCTTTAGTGTTTTAGTCCAACTGAAACGTCTGCATGACTTATCAGTAAAATAAAGACACACTCACGACTCGACCTCGGGATCTCAGGCATAATCCCTTGCCCCTTAACCACTAGGCCAGCAGGCCCATTCTTGTTAAGTTCCTATCAATAAATTCTTATAAGCCCATTAACCAAAAGTCAAGCTTTATTCAAATAAAACCCAAAATTTAGCCCAAGTTAAGACTCGAACTTAGGACCTCCCAAACACACCCCAGAGCATATAACCTCTTAAACCATATATATTTTATGCCAAAATGATTCAAAACAAAAGTCCCGATATTTCCATGCTCAACAATCACAAAAACTGAAATTACAGAAATTTGGGGCGTTACAACTCTACCCCCTTAGAGAAAATTGGTACTTGAATTTTTACCTGATCAGAAAAGGTGAGGATACTGCTGTTGCATTGAATCTTCTGGCTCCCAAGTAGCCTCCTTAGTGCTATGATTCTGCCACAACACCTTCACTAAAGGAATGGACTTTCTACGCAGAACCTTAACATCACGGTCTGTAATCTGAACTGGCTCCTCCTTAAATGTCAGATCTGGTCTAACCTTAATCTCCTCCATAGGCATAATGTGCGTAGGATCAGAGTGGTAACTTCTCAACAACGAGACATGAAAAACATCGTGAATATGATCTAACTTCTGTGGCAGCTCTAACTGATACGCAACTGGCCTAACTCGCTTCAAAATCTGGTACGACCCAATAAATCGAGGACTCAGCTTACCCTTGTGTTCGAACCTCAGAACCGTCTTCCATGGCGAAACTTCAAGAAAGACCAAGTCCCCCACGGAAAACTCAATATCCTTCCTCTTCAAATCAGTATAAGACTTCTGTCTATCAGAAGCCGCTTTCAGACACTCTCGAATCAACCAGACCTTATCCTTAGTCTCTGAAATCAACACCGAACCCAGAACACGTCGTTCACCCAACTCAGTCCAGTATAAAGGAGTGCAACACTTACGACCATAAAGTGCCTCATACGGTGCCATCTGAATACTAGACTGATAACTGTTATTGTAAGCAAACTCTGCCAAAGATAAGTACTCCTCCCAGCTACCTCAGAAATCCATAACACGGCCCCTCAACATATCCTCCAATCTCTGAATCACCCTTTTCGATTGACCATCTGTTTGAGGATGAAATGCAATACCGAAGTCAAGTCGTGAACCTAAAGCCTTTTGAAGCTTCTGCCAAAATCGAGAAGTAAACCGAGGATCCCTATCGGAGATAATCAACACTGGAACCCCATGCAGTCTTACTATCTCTGAAATGTAAAGTTTAGCCAACTTCTGTAAAGAGAAGTCTGTCCTAACAGGAATGAAGTGTGCAGACTTGGTCAATCGATCCACAATAACCCAAACAAAATCCTTCTTAGTGGGTGTTAGAGGCAACCTACTAACGAAATCCATCATCACTCGCTCCTATTTCCACGTCGGTATCTTAACCGACTGTAGCAACCCCGAAGGCAACTGATGTTCGGGCTTAACCTGCTTACAAGTTAAACAGTGAGCAACGAAATCGATCACCTCACGCTTTAACTTTGGCCACCAGTACAACTCTCGGAGTTCTTTATACATCTTATTTCCACTAGGATACATAGCGTATGGACTACTCTACGCTTCCCTCAAAATCGACAGCTTCAAATCCTCATCGTTAGGTACATAGATCCTACCTCGGAAGCACAATACCCTATCATTATTTAGCCCAAAATCTGTAGTAGTCCCAGTCTCAACCTAACGAAATCACATATCGAGAGTCTTATCCTCTAACTGCTTAACTCTAATCTGCTAAATCATGTCGGCTTCACTTGTAGCTCTGCTAGAAGACTCCCATCGTCATAAAGACTCAGTCGAGTGAACAACGCTCTCAAATCAGCCACAGCCCTATGGCTTAATGCATCAGCCACTATATTGGCCTTTCTAGGGTGATACTCTATACTGCAGTCATAATTCTTAAGCAGCTCGACCCATCGTCGCTGCCTAAGATTTAACTCATTCTGAGTGAAGAGATACCTGATTCTCTTGTGATCAGTGTAGATGGTACACTTATCACCATACAGATAGTGCCTCCAAATCTTTAATACAAAGACAACTGCAGCCAACTCCAAATCATTCATCGGATAATTAGCCTCGTGAGTCTTAAGCTGTCGAGACACATAAGCAACTACCTTACTGTCTTGCATCAAGATGCAACCCAAACCCACATGTGACGTATAACTGTAAACCACGAAGTCCCTACCGGGCTCAGGCTGTATTAGAACTGGAGCTTGAGTCAAAATTGTCCTGAGCTTCTCGAAGCTCTCCTACTGTGCGTCAGTTCAAACAAAAAGAACTCCTTTACGCAGTAACTTAGTCAACGGCGCTGTGATCAACGAGAACCCTTCTACGAAACGACAGTAATATCCTGCCAGTTCCAGAAAACTACGGATCTTTGATACATTCTTCAACTATTTCCAATCCAACACAGCCTCAATCTTACAAGGATCAACACGAATCCCCCCAGCAGACACCACATGTCCTAAAAAGATTACTTCCTGAAGCCAAAACTCACACTTAGAGAACTTCACATATAGCTGTTTCTCATGAAGGATCTGCAGAGCCACCTTGAGATGCTCATCGTACTTGTCTTCAGACTTAGAGTAAATCAAAATGTCATCAATAAACACCACCCTGAACTGGTCTAAGTAGGACTGAAACACACAGTTCATCAAGTCCATGAATGCCGCTGGTGCATTAGTCAACCCAAAGGGCATAACCAAGAACTCGTAATGTCTGCCGTCTTATACACATCGGCCTCCTTAACCCTTAACTGATGATAACCTGATTGCAGATCAATCTTGGAGAACATAGAAGCCCCTCTGAACTGATCGAATAAATCGTCTATCCTCGAAAGTAGGTATTTATTCTTAATCGTCAACTTATTCAACCGACGGTAATTGATACACATCCTCATCGAACCGTCTTTCTTCTTTACGAATAGAACAGGTGCTCCTCATTGATACACACTGGGATGAATAAACCCACTATCCAACAGCTCTTGAATTTGAGCCTTCAGTTCTGCTAGCTCCTTTGGTGCCATTCGATAAAGGGTGATAGACACCGGAATTGTACCAGGAATCAACTCAATCCCAAATTCTACCTCACGGCTCAGAGGCAATCTTGGTAGTTCCGCTGGAAAAATATCTGAAAAGTCCTTCACAGCATGGATGTCCTGAACCGATAAGTCCACAGAATCAGAAACACTGATGTAGGCCAAAAACGCCTCACATCCTTTTCTCACCAGCTTCTCTGCTACCAGAGCAAATATCACATTACTCAGATAATTCCGTCATTCTCCAATCACGACTATCTCATTATCCTCTTCGGTCCTTAGAACAACCCTCTTTTCAACACAATCCAGACTTACATGATGCTTCACCAACCAGTCCATGTCCAGAATTAAGTTGAACTCCCCAAATGGAAGTTCCATCAGATCAACCAAGAATACCATTCCTTGGACTTCCAACGGAATGTCTCTAAACAGTTTACTGACCATAATAGACTGCCCCAACGTACACACCACAGGCATTTCACTAGAAGTGCTCTCACACGGAATTCCCAAAGTCTCAACACAGAATATGCAACATAGGAATGTGTAGAGCCTATGTCTATTAGTGCAACATAAGGTACATCAAGAATTAAAAACATACTCGTGATGACGTTCGGAGCATCTCCATCCTCACGACAACGTGCAGCATAGACAAGTGCAGGCTGTCTTGCCTCAGTCGGCCTAGCACCTCTGCCTGGTGCTATCTGACTTTGACCCATATCATTACCACCCCTAACCTGGCCTCGGCCCCCAGGTGGCTACTGTACCCCTCTCTGCGGCTATGTAGTCTCAACAACTGAAGCTTGCATCTGATTACTCCTCAGTGGACAATCCTTACCACGATGCTCAGTCGAACTACACTTCAAACAAGCCCCAGTAGCCCCCCAACACTCGCCTGGATGACGTCTATTACAAGGCTGACACATCGCCACCCCATCAGGAACAACAATAGTTGGCCCAGCTCTCATGGGCCCATTAGTCCTGGCCTTTTTCTTAGGCCTCATCCCAGTATTCGAGGGATCAGAATCCCTCTTAGCTTTCCTCTTTTCACGGTTTTGGTGTTCAGAACGCTTCACCTCCTCGAAAATCTTGGCCTTTTTTACCAAGGCTGAGAAATCTCGCTCCCTCTGTGGAGCTATCAGAACTCACAGACTGACTCGCAGACCATCCTCAAATTGTACACAGTACTCATACTCTGTCGCCACTATGCCCCTCGCATAACGGCTCAGTCTCAGAAATTTAGCCTCATATTCAGCCACCGAACGGTCTCCCTGAGCGAGATTTAGGAACTCACGTCGCCTAGCATCAGTATAACTGGCTCCCACGTACTTACTCTGATAAGTGGTCTTAAACAGATCCCATGTCAGTAAATCAGGCTGAGTGCGCTCCTTAACGGTCAGCCACCATTGATATGCCTTATCTCTCAACAATGACACATCCCCTTGAGCTTCTACTCATCAGAAATGTCCAGATCGTCCATGATACGTTCCGTGGCCTCCATCCAGTACTCAGCCACACTCAGAGCAACTCCAGTAATGCCCCTAAACATCTCAGCCCCATTTAATCGGAGTCATTTTGTAACCGACCCACGGCCTCTAGATCCAGTATTAGCCTCAGTGACCCTCTCTAGAATTCGCAACATGGCCTGGGACAGTGCGACGTCCCCAGCTACACGTCCTAAGACTCAGCAGTAGTCTCAGTAACAGGTGACACCAGCGTCTCGCTAGTGTTTAGATTAGAGATCGTATCAGATGCGAAGGACTCAGCTCGAATCCCTCTACGGCCTCTACCTAGGCCTCTAGTACCCTATCCACGAGTACCACGTGTGCTTATCGTAACTATTGAATTAATCTGTATTTAGAAATTTTATGCGCTTCAGTTTACAGTTTTGATAATTATTAGCAGATATTTTATGCAATATAGTAATAGAGTTTTAGAGTCAGTTATCGCGAGAAGCAGTCTCACTACAGTTTCAGTCCACACTACCTATAATGTTTCAGTAAAGTACTACCTACAGTGGTATCATAACACGCACACAGTATTTCAGATAGATTCAAATAACATTTAGGATGAACATGCTTTCAAACAGTACATATCAGAATTTCAAAGAATTTACAAGATCAGTGTTGAAGGCTCGGTGTACCACATACTTGGTATCAAAATTATTCTAAATCATTTTACAAAAACCAATTTTTTTTGAAACCCAAATCCACAGTCGAGTTTTGCAACTGGCTCTAATACCACTAAATGTAACACCCCAAACCCGACCTAGATTTTATGGCTGAATCTGGCGACGTCACATGAGAATGGGTTTAAAACCGTGTTTACCCAAAAACCATTCCAATTGCCACCTTTTATTTAACTCAAAAAACATATATTAATTAATTTGCTTGAAAACATTTCTTAGTTCGCGAAAGCTTAAGAATAAATAAAGTTGCAGTTCCAAAATCCATAAACAGTATTTTTAAATTTTGAACTTAAACCAAATAGTCTGATACTAGAAATTACATAATTACCCCCAACTATAGCAATTAAAATAATAAAAGCATTAAAAACCTTTAAAACTAGAGTGTATATAATAGTGGTCGTCGTCGAGCCCTCGCTGCACCGATCCAACTACTACTGGGGGTTTTCTGACAGACAAATAAAATAAGGGCTGAATTTTCGCAAACTCAGTGTGTACATCCCCATAGTAAAGCATGCATGTAAACAGATAGTAGTTAAACAATCATAGTCGAGCTTGAGCTCTTAACAGAATCAGTGTAGGCTTTAGCCCACTCAGAACAGTATCAGATACATTCGAGCCTTAGCCCATACAGACATACATGCATATCAATCAGAACAGTAATGCCCACGAACCATGCACACCATCTTTGTCCAACCTATCACACTATGTAGGGATAAAATCGACCCATCTAGCCCTACACACCAAGTATGAGGATAAAATCAACCCATCCAACCCTACACATCAAGTAGTACTATATACGGCACGTATCAAATATATACAGCATAGTTGCCAGATGACAGGCTAATAGCCTTTCAGTCTTTCTTCTCTTTAACAACAACCAAACCCAATGCAATGCAACCTAAATAATATGGCATGCCCATGTGCAGATAACAGATCATAACATCATCTTCAAATCAGAATAGATACACATGCTTTAATTATCATGCTTTTACATACATCTTAGTATCAAATCAGGGTATAGGGGTCTAAGTAACGCTTACCGACCCTACAATCAGGTTACAGTTGACTTGGGTGACCCGTGCAACCTTGCAGAACATTTCAAACAAATCGGGCTCACACGTCCGTATGCCTTGCCTATATGGGCCCACACGTCCGTGTGGCTCACACAGCTCAGATTGGCCTTGTCCGTGTAGATCACACGGCCTGGCCCAAGATTCTACACCCCGTGCGATTCACCCGTGTGGCCCACATGGCCCAATTGGTCAAGCTCGTGCCTCACACACGGCCCCGCCAGCCTCACACGTCCATGTCCGTCGTGCTTGTGTGGCGCGCGCACGGCCTACCTCGTCAACCACACGGTCGTGTCTCACCACACGGCCTCTACACAGGAAGTCCACACGCCCGTGTGGCATCGACAGTAGCGTTTTCAGCTTTCACCGAAACACGATTTCAGATCGATTGGGGTATTCACTTGGTTTCGATTGAAGCCTAACGCAATCCCGAGCACTCCAGAACCTATTATTGTCAATCGTAAGCCAAATTTTTAGTCTCTTGATTCGAATAGTTTAGAATAGACAAATCCCGAAACGATAGATCTACTTACCTTCAATGACTAACGATGATTACTCGCTATTTAGAACCCTGATTGGTGATCCACAGAACCTTGATTGTCCTCTAACCAGTAAATTAAATCCCTATTAAATGATCTTCAAAAGAAACCACACAATTTAACAAAACCATACTTACCGAGCCGACGGAACCGCTAGTAGTACGCCAAGACTAATCGAAAGAAAGAACAACGGAGGAGAAGGGTAAAAGAAATAAAATTTCAGTAACAAGGGGTTTGGGAAAAGGAGAAAATGGTAGAGAGAGCAAAAAAGAAAAACAGGTTAGGCAAACATCTGATAAACCCTACCCCCTTTAGTGTTTTAGTCCAACTCAAACGTCTGCACGACTTATCAGTAAAGTAAAGTCACACTTACAACTCGAACTCGGGATCTCAAGCATAATCCCTTGCCCCTTAACTACTAGACCAGCAGGCCTATTCTTGTTAAGTTCCTACCAATAAATTCTTATAAGCCCATTAACCAAAAGTCAAGCTTTATTCAAATAAAACCCAAAATTTAGCCCAAGTTAAGACTCGAACTTGGGACCTCCCAAACACACCCTAGAGCATATAACCTCTTAAACCACATATATTTTATGCCAAAATGATTCAAAACAAAAGTCCCGATATTTTCATGCTCAACAATCACAAAAATTAAGGGCGTTACAGATTTTGTCAAGGTAAGTTCGTACAATGGTAAACTAATTAATTTTTATTTTTAAATAGGGTATTAATTAATATTATACTTTGGATAACTCATATTGAATATAATTGTTAACTAGTTGTTTGGATGAAATTGTAATGGTTATTCAATTGTTGAACATATGTGAAAATTTTGAGATTAATGGTTGTGCTTATATGAAATGATATTATGGAATGAAGTTAAAGGATTGATATGGAAAAATGTCTCATTTGAATCTCGTGAATACTAGGATACAAATAACATGTCATTAGGGATCATACTATTTCGAGTGCTAGTCTTGGATGCCCTACCGATGGTTGAAGTCCTGTATTTGTTACGAATTCTCCACAACTCATGTGAGAAACATTGTGTAGTTAACATCCCGACCCATAGCTCTTGTGAGCAGACCCATTTCACAGCTCATGTGAGTATTATAGGTGCAATTATAGTTACATGTACAAACACACTTTGTGTGAGCATGGTTCTTGAGTATCCGACATTTCATTTGGTCCAACGGGCAAGTAAAGCTTTAATATTATATGAATACATGAAATGATCCATGATTTTGAGAGAGGATGTTGATTATATTGATATATGTACTTGAAAAGAAAAGAATGTTCTTTGAATATATATGAAGGATGAATTATGAAATTGAAATGCTTGTGTTGCTATATGCCATGATTTGGTTGGATTTACATGTGAATTATTACATTTACTAACTTTGTGAGATGATGTGTATAGGAATGATAATTTTGCTTATTAATTAAATTATGCATGGTTAATTGATATAATGTGTTTGGTAAGTTTAAATTTCCTTTATATGAGCTTACTAAGTACTAGTTGCTTATACGATTGTTTTTTCTTTAGGGGCAATTTTGAAGCACACGACCTGGGACACGAGTTGGAACATGGCCACCCCACACAATCGTGTGTCATTTAAATGTTAGGTGTAGGATGAACCACACGATCTAAGAGAGTTACACGACCGTGTGACCAAGCTTCGAATGCACACATGGTCTGCGACATGACCGTATGACCCTATTTCAAATACCCACATGGGCGAACACACGGGCTAGGACATGACTGTGTGTTCCATACATCGAATACCCACACGACCTGGCCACATAGTCGTGTGACCCATGTTTTCAAGATTTTTCAATTTTTCCAGAATTTTCTATTTTGATTCAGATTGATCCCTAAACATTCCCAAACTATTTTTAGGGCCTTATAGGCTCAATTTAATGTATTTTTACTTTAAATTTAATGAATTATTGAATGTTTTATTTAAATTTTTAATTTTTTAGTTGAAGTTAAATGTTCTGATTTGTATAGTAATACTTCGTAACCCTACTCCGACGACGGAGACAAGTTAGGGTTGTTACAAATTTCTTATTCTATTGTCTTTTATTAAAAGCTCTTATTTATATATTGGGTAAACTACATTGCATGTTATTTTAAAATAGCATCGTTATTATTTTGGTCATTCTATTTTTTTTGGTTAATTTAGTCACTCTAATTAAGATAATTGCTCAAATTTATTACTACCATTTTGTTAATCCACTAACATTTTGCTGACATAAATTTTGTTAATCTCTCTATAATTAGTACGAAATACTCCCTTTATTTTAATTTGCAACATAATAACCAATGTTCCACCTAATCTCCATTGTTGGATCAATGCTCCATGTTGGAAAAACAATTTTATGGTGCAGGGGCGGCGGTGGAATTAGAAACGATAACGGTGGGGAGTAGGGGATGGTTGGTGATTTGGAACTGTGGTTATTATTGTAGGTGTTGGACAATGATAAAGATGGGTGACTTTTATGTTGCAGAAAAAAAAAAAGGAAGTGTTTTGAACTAATCATAAAAAGGTCCCTAGATTTAGCCAAAAGTAAAACAAAAATGTCACGTAAGCAATCTACTAGTGGATTAACGGAATTAATGACAATGATCAATTCGAATAATTATCTTAACTAGACTGATTAAGTTGGCAAAAAAAATTAGAGTGACTAAAATAGGATCAACACTATTTTAGATTATTGGTATAATTGTATGTGTACCTTGTTTATATAAATTCTTTTTTATAATTGGGGGTGGAGAATGGGGTTGCTTGGGATCAAACCCAACCTTTCATGCCTACAACATAATACCCTTGTCACTAAGCTAAAAGGTTGTTGACTTATAATAATATTTTTAAAATATTATACATTTATATAAATTATTATTTATAAAAATAATAAATTATGAGGGTGTTCAATAAACAGAGTTTTGGGTCTTTTTTTAACTAATTTAGGCACAAATGAAGGATTGAGTAGACAAACCTTCTAATTGTAGTGTTTTGTGAATGGAGATTTGCATGAGCTTGTTGAGCTAAAACCTCCGAAACAAAAAACGCAGCGATGGACAACGTTTTTCACAGCTGATTGGAATGAGATTTGTGGAATAACATATCTGACCATGCTTGTTCAAAACTTACTCCTTTTACCACATGCTCTCAAATATAATAGGGGTGTCAAGATATCAAGAGCCTCCATTCTTTTATTTTCACTTTCACCTCCAAAGTCAAGATATCAAGAGCCTCCATTCTTTTATTTTCACTTTCACCTCTAAAGTCTAAAGTAAATCTAAAAAAAAAAAAACTCCACCGTGAATCTACAAAATCAACTATGTAGATTCATTTGCAAGATAATTTCATCCATTAAGGTTAGTTCATTCTATACTTTTAATTGTTGTACTTTTTTTGCCTTTATTTGTCGAATTTTTTTACCCCTGTAAATCGACTTTTTTCTCCTTCTTAGTCGATTTTTTCCTTGTATTTCATCTTTTTTTATCCCTGTAATTTGAATTTTTGGTCCCTATAATTCTAATTTGTTTGTCCCTATTTTTTTCTCCTTATAATTCAATTTTTTTGCCTCTGAAAATTGATTTTTTTTGTCTCTATAATTCAAATTTTTTAGTTCATGTAGTTCTTTTTTTCCCTGTAATTCAAATTTCCCCTGTAATTCAACCCTTTTTTGTCCTTGTAATTTGACTTTTTTTGTTCCTGTAATTTGATTTGTTTGTCCCTATAAATCAATTTTTTCCCCATAAGTTATGGTTCACTTTGTTTCCTATCAAAATATGATTTTTACATCAAAAATAGTTTGCATTATATTTTCTATTTTTGCATTATACTTGTACTAAAAACTTATTTTTTTACCATCGATATTTGCCTCTTTTCTTTATTTGGTGAAATGATTTTGCATAGGAAATATTTGCATGATAATAGAAGAGAAGCCCCTCCAAGCTGAGATTAAAATTGAGAATTTGAAGTTAGTTTGCAATGTCTTTATATCATTGGCTACCTACTTATTCAAATGTTTGTTTTTGATGCCATAAGTTTCATTGTATTATCATTTGTCTCTTTTGTCTACAACAAATTACATCCTCTTAAATGCTTTGTTGTTTAACCAAATCACATTATGTGCTACTTGGTATTTATTATTATTAGTAGTATTGGATTGGAATGTTATTAGATTACAATGGTCATTGGACATGCTAAGTGTTTTTGCTTCAAATTTTTTCAAAGGTATATAATTAAAATAAGTGAATTTAATTATGTTATATAATACTTAGATAACACCAAAGAAAAAAAGGGACAATGAAGAAAGTGAAGGTGGTGGGAAAGATGTAAGTTTGGCTAGTTGGTCGAAAGTAAATTTTCACATATTTTGTGATTTGTGTATCCAATATGCTGAAAGAAGGAAGGGAAAACATGGTGCAATTACCTCGCAATGAAATTTCAAGATGAAGGGATTGAACTTGAACTGGAATATAAGATGGAACAATTTTCTAGAGTTTCAGTTTCACAAAGGGTTTCTAATAACCCGTTTTCAGTGGTATTAGAAATAGTAGTTTCGAGACCACAATTTCGACGAGTGAGTTATTATTTTAATATTTATGTAATGTCTACGGGATTATTTTAAGGTAGTGTTAAAGTTTCGTTAAGAAAATTTGAAGTTTAAATAGTTAATTAAGTAAAAAAGACTAAATCGTAAAAGGTGTAAAAGTTGAATTCTATTAGTTAAAAAGGGCTAAATGGCTATGGAAAGGAAAGTTAATGACTTATATGGTAAATATACCATATTGCATGTTAGTGGATGTGCATGGATAGGTATTAATGAAATTTTAATAGTTTTTAAAGGTTAAATTTGTATGTAATTGAATAAATAAACACCTAATTAATAGTATCATCTTCATCACTTAGTTTCTCCACCAAAAATTGAAGAAGAAAATAGCCATTTTTAAGGTTTTAAGGTTCGGCCAATGTAGGTGCTTGCATGGTATGTGATTTCGGTCACGTTTTTAATGATTTTTATGCTTTTGTGATCATTTTAGCTTAGTCTAGCTAGCCCAAGGGTTAATTTGCTAAAAATTTAAAGGTTGAGGTACTTTCCATGGTTGTTGTTGAATAGATTTTGAAGTTATTTGATAGATTATTAGTCTTGGTTGTAAAGTAAATATGTTTTGTTAGGTAATTTTTGATTAAATTGCATTTAGGGATTTATTTACGAAATAGTAAATTCATGGTAAAATTGTGAAGTGATGATTTTAGTGGGTTGATATGAGTCCCTAAGAAATTCGGCTAGCTTGTATGAAGGATTAAAATGGTTAAATTTCAAATTATGAGCTTAATGACTAAATTGTGAAAAGTTAAAATGTTAGGGGTAATTTTGTAATTTTACATACATATGAATTATGGATTAAATTAAATACTAGAAGTACTTAATTGAATGAAATTATCTATTTAGATCAAGATAAACAACAACTAGACTTAAGTCGAAGAAAGGCTAGAGCTTCAGATTAGTGCTCAACTTTACTTCTACGACCAAAGTTATCGAGGTAAGTTCGTATGAATTATTATCATATTAGTGTTAGTTAAATTGATTATTTGCTATGTTGCATTAATATAAACGGACTTGAAATTGTATATGTATCGATGTATGAATAATTGACGTATAAAAAATCCCGTTTGAGCTTTAAGAATTCTTAGGATACGAATGACATGTCATTAGGAATTTCATGTTTCGGGTGCTAGTCTTGAATATCCTACCAATGGTTGAGGTCTTGCATTTGTTGCGAATTCTCCATAGCTCGTGTGAGCAGCATCGTGTAGCTAACATTCTGACCCATTGCTTGTGTGAGTAGGCCCATTCACAACTCGTGTGAGCACTATTGAAAAGGAAATGTTACGATTATATGGAAAGACACACTATGTGTGTGAGCATTCCTAAGTATCTGATGTAATTCTAGATGGTTCAACGAGTAAGTAAAGGAAATGACATGGTAAGCATACAAATGAAACGGTTTATGATCATATGAAAAGGTTGATAAATTAACGATGTGTATATGAAATTTACTTACTATATGATTGAATTCATTTGCATCATGGATAAGCATATTGCATCATGGATAAGCATACTAACTTGTGAGTTTGATGGTGCTTGTATAGGCTTATACTAAGCTTATGGTATTGGTAATGACATTATGCATATTTTATAGTTTGTGCTAAAGAAATGGTATGTTTCAATTTATATGAGCTTACTAAGCACTCATTGCTTACGTAGTTACTTTCCTTTGTTTTATAGATTATCAAAATCTCGATTGGTTGGAAGCTTGTCGGGGATCAATCACACTATCCAACAACCATTTTGGTAGTTTTTGAGTAATTTAGCCAAGGTTATATATGGCATGTATTGGACCTTTTTTGAAGTGGTAGTTCTTGAATATGTAATGGTTGATTTGGTTTGTTTGTGCTTTTGAAGTTTAAGTTTAGCTTGGTAAACTTTGGAACCTTGTCAAGTTTGGTCATTATGGCCATTTTAAAGTTCTTGTGAATAAGACTCTTTTTGGTATGTTTTTTATGGCATGTAAATGGTCATATGTGATGTTATTTGGTAGTTAAGGAACTAGGTTTTGAGCTTGGAATATGACAATATTATTTTGTTTTGGTTAGTAATGTTATGGTATAAATGTGGTACCTTTGAGTGGCATATTGGTTAGATGTGATAGGATGTTTGAAATGGTATGTTTAGATGTGTTTGAATGATGTTTAAGTCTTTTGAATGTGTGCACAAATGGTATGTTTGGTTAGGTATGGTTTGGCCTTGAAATGACATATTTTTAGGGTCAAAATATGGATCACACGACCTGGGACACGGGCTATCACATGACTGTGTGACACAAAGGACCTAGCTAATCAACCGTGTGTCATTTGAAATTTCTTAGTGTATTAAGTCAGTTAATTACACGGCCTGCGATACGATCATGTGACCTAACTTAGTGTGATACACAGGTGAGGATATGGGCTAGGACACGGCCGTGTGTCCCTTATTCGATTGTTACACGACCTGGGCTATGTCACACGGCCGTGTGACCCCTGTTTTCAAAATTTTCAACTTTTTTACCAAATCTTCTGTTTTGATTCAAATTAGTCCCGAATTGCTTCTAAGTTTTTTTAGGGCCTCGAAGGCTCGATTTAGGGACAAAATGCATATAGCTGATAAGTTTTTTTTATTGAGATTAATTTATTTAATGTTATGATTATAAATGTTTTTTGATTGATCGGTAATGCTCTGTAACCCTAATTCGGTGACGGAGATGGGTTAGGGGTGTTTCAAGTTGATACACTATTAATATTTGTCAATTTCCACAATGATAATATTTGCAAATAAGAAACTTAATAAATTTGTTTATTTAAAATTTAAAAAATATTCATTGATTAATTTCCATAATGGATGTTTTAATTCCTAGGTAATAATTTTTTTATTTTAATAATTTCACTCAATAAAGACTAAAGTATTATAAACAAATATATACATAATGATAAAATGTGTGATACCTTATTTGTCATTTTACACAAATCAGCTTTCAACTATTAGCTAAGTTTTACCAAACACTTTTAAATAAATAGTTAATAGAACCAGTTGGTCAAACCAACCATTGCAATCACCAATCAAATATCAACTATCAACCAATTATCAAAGAAGGCTATAGATTTTTTATTTTCCATATTTGTTTTACCGTTTATGTTCAGGCTTGTGACTATTCCTCATAATTATGTCGTATTTAAATTTTTCATTGTGCAATGTATCTTGTTATAGATATTTATGTCAATATTTGTATGCTTTTTTAATTTTTATCTTGTTATAGATTATTAGATGTTTTGTTGTTTCTTTTTTCTAATTAAGTATTGATTAATTAAATGGTATATGTTTCAACAACAAGATTTTAACTATTTTAGGCGAAGCAAGGATGTACTAAAAAAAAAAATCGAGTGTACTAAAAGCTCGAATTATAAAATTAATTTTATTTTTTAAAATTTAAATTTATTTTAATTATATGAATATTCAATTAATATCAAATAAATTCATTAATAATGTCTAATTTCAAACTTGTGAGATACTTAAAATTGTAGCTCGGCTCAGCTTGACAATAACAAAGCAAAATTCTATTTTTTCTCCTTTTTCTGAGCCGCATCTGAATATTTTGCGACAACAAGAAATAATAATAATAATAATAATAATAATAATAATAATAATAATAATAATTTTTGTGTGATGTACGAATTTTCAATTATTCTTGTAATTATTTAAAAAAGTTTTGTTATTTAACCAACTATTACGAAATAGAATATAAATATTTTTTAAAATTAATTTTATTAAAATAATAATAACTTTAAATAAATAATAAAATTAATCAAACAAAAAATTTGAATAAAAATACAAATATATATTGAAAAACTAATACCATTTCACAACTCTTTATGCCATATGCTTAAACTTATTGACTTGATTCCATTCCCCTTTTATTTGTTAATTATGAAAGGCAAAATCTTATAAAGTGTTCAAGTAAATTTTTTTTTTTTGGGTAGAGTAATCATTTTAGTTTACTTTAATTATTATATTCCAATTTATATTAATTGGTATACGTAATCATCACATTTACGTGAAATTTAAAAAGAAAAAGTAATATTTGACATTACTGTTTTTTTTAATGAAATGAATCTATAAATTATAGCTAGACGCCTAGACCTGGTAATACATCATGCTACCCTACTCCAAACTTCAAATTTGTAAAGATTTAGATAAATTAGGCTCGAAAATAGGATGAAACAAAAAATTATATCCAGGAAAATTATTTTAGAAGTAGAAATAAATAAATTTGGAGAGTAAAATATAATTTTATCATTATATTAATTTATAATATTTTAAAATTTAAAGAGGTTAATAGAAAGTTTTTCATTTTTGGGGCAGAGTTCACCCTCTCCCTCCTTCTTTATTTGGCTTTGAACATTCAAGGCCTAAAACTAGTTCAATATGACCTATTTTTAATGTTTATAATACGCTTAATTCACAATTTGACCATTAAAGTATACTCATTTTTTTATTTTGGTACTTAAAATTTTCTTATCCCAATTTGATACTTAAAGTATGTTAAAATTATGTTTTTTGGCCCCTCTTTTAACTAACATTAAAAAGAAAATATTGAGATGTTGTGGCTAATGAAAAAGCACCACTTAGCACGTTATAATCAATGAAAAAGTGCCACTTGGCATTCCTTTATAATCTATATCATTTTTCTTTGATAATATATATATAAACCTTAAAAATTATAAAAATAGAACAAAATATAAAAATAATATATATATATGTCAATTATAAAAAATAAAAACGGAAAGAAATTATAACAGAATATATAAATAATCCGAAAAATATGTGTAACAATTAAAAATATAAAAAAATTGTAAAAAGTAACCATAAAACCTTATGCTTCACCACCACCTGCAGAGTTATCCATACATTATAATATGTACAAGTAAAAAGAGTTTCATTGCCTTTCTCAGAACAAAAGGCTTTTCGAAAAAGGAAAACAATTGTCAAACTTACTGCTTTGGTAAACAGAAAATGAAAGAGAAAGAAAGGTGACCACGATTTTAAAGCGACATGGCAAAAAATGATGAAACCAAAACTCCACCATTTTAGTTAGATACACCCAAAAAAACGAAGAAGAAAGAAGAACCGAAGCCTTCTTTTAGAAGGATTTTTCGATTAGATAAAAGCTAAAAAGTGGAAAAGGTCTTTCAATTTTTTTCTCTTTTTGTACGAGAGAATGAGTAGTGAGGAGATTGAAGTAGAGGAATTGCAAGAATTAAATCTAAAATTAGAGCTTAGAACCTAAGCTTAGAACAATAAGGCCCTTTGTGGAGTGTGCCTTGTGTTTACGAGCCAACGTCTTGATGAGGAAGAGCTGATGTTGTGATGAGACAACCATGATGTCCAAACGAGAAGATTGGCACATCCCGATGATGCGAAGAACGGTGTCCCGACGAGGTGCATGCTACATGGCCGTGTGGTAGGCCGTGTAAGCCACACGGCTTTGTGCTAGACTGTGTGAGGCACTGACTTGGGTCCCACGGGTGTGCGACACGACCACGTGACCAGATCGTGCTAGGGACTAACTTGACTTGAGTCACACGGGCGAGGGTCACGGGTGTGTGTTCAGGCCGTGTTAGGGATTGACTTGAGCCACACAACCATGTGCCAGGCTGTATGAGGCACTGAGATGAGTCACACGACCGTGTGCCAGGCCGTGTAGGTGTATGGGCCAGTTATGTAGGCTATGTGAATCTACACCGGCGTGTGGGCCAAAAATAAAAAATTTTCCCTAAGGTCATAAACACCGTTTGAATTAAATGTAAGCCTTTCGTAGGGTCCGTATGTTCCGGATTAAGCTATAATTCTCGATATCTGGTGATCTGTTAGGGTATAATTTGTTATCTGTACATATGTCCGATATGATATAGGCTAAGTAAGTATGACCTGTTAACATATAATGCACTATTGTTTGGGATATGTTTAAGGTATGTGATATATTCAGGTCTGATCCGTGTTCTGTTAATTTTGATGGTGTGTTACTATGCTACTTCGTTGAATGAGAATGTGTGATATCCGAATATGTTGATTTATTTGATATTGATTTTGATATATAACCATGCATGTGACTTTGTGGCAAATCTAATATTATTTATTGAGATTTGACAAATTTATTCTGCAAAGCATGGATTTCCATGCCTTATGTTTCTGTTATTGTATGACGACATGTTCTACATGCTTATCATTCTGATTTTGTATATGCATGCCATGACACATTGCATGAGATTTGGGATTATGTGAAAGGAGAAAGTTTCGAGAAGTTTAATGATGTAACACCTCATACCCGGTGTAACAGTCTGGTTTAGACCCTAGTCGAAATAGTGGTTTCGGGACCAAAAATTCAAGTCAAAAGAATATTTTAATATTATTTTCTGTACTTATTATATGTGAATTAGTATGTGTGAAAATTTTGTACGAAAATTTAATCGTTTGTGTGCTCAATTTGATAAAAGGACCTAATCGCGTAAAATATAAAAGTTGTCTGCTGTTGGTTAAAGTGCTTATTTGATATGTCTTTGTAAATGAAAGGTCCTTATGTTGCAATTGGACCATTAACAAGGTTAATGGACATTAGTGGCCTTAATATATGTGATTTTATATGTTTATTGATAAAGGCCAAATTTATAAATAAAGAATTAAATGATTTATAATAAAACAAAGGCATGAAAATGGATCATTTGTGTTCATCCATAACCGGAAATACAAAGGAAGAGAAAAGAAAATACAAGCTAGGGTTCGGCCACTTATTTTGGTGATTAAGGTATGAAATTTGATCGGTTTTTTATGATTTCTACGTTTTTGTAATCGTTGCTTAGTAATCTATCAAGCCCGTGCCCTAATTTTTGATTTTTTTATTTATGATTTTGAGTTATGTCATTAATGAAAATATGAGTTTTACGAAGTTTGATGATAGTATATTAAAGATATGTGTTGGGCTAGTATATTTTGTCTTTGAATTTTTGATGAATTTGAGTAATTTAGACTAAATTGAGAAATTTGTAAATTGAGGGACTAAAATGTGAAATAAATAAAACATATGGACTTGTATGAGCTATATGAAAATTTTCTAGGCATGTGTATAAAGAAATTCTGTATATTTTGTGATTTCGTGAAATAGGGACTAAAGTGTCAAAATGTAAAAATGTGAGGGCTAATTTGTAAAGTACCCTAAATATGTGTTTTTGGATTGATTTGAATGAATTTGAAAGTGAATAAGTTAAATTTGAATTGATATAGATCAAAAACCAAAGAAAACGGAATTAGATTGGGGAAAGTCGAAAGTCGTCGAGTAGCCGATTATGTTTATTCGAATTCGTACGAGGTAAGTCAATATACAAATAAATGTGTTTGAATTTATTTATTCATATATATATATATATATATATATATATATATGACATTTTATTGTGATGAATGATAATATGATAGCTGAATATGAGAAATCCGAGAAAGTATCAACAAAGTTCCAATGTCCGAAAAGCCCTGTACGAACTTTAGGAATAGTTAGGATACATATGTCATGACATAGGATCTGATATGTTTTATCGTGTAACACCACGTCTGGGAAGTTGGCATTGTACGAGCTTTCCGAGCTATCCGCGTATCCTTATGATTCCAAACAGTTCAATGGGCATTCCGAGAAACGAATGAATATATGAAATGTGTATCCTATTCAGGTATGTTTGAAATGTATATCATATTTGATGTTGAAAGGTAAGTATATGTACCTTAGTGAACAAGTGATGATATGTGACAAATGTATGAGAAAATATGCTATACGTGCTAAAGAATTTGGAATATATGAAATGTATATAAACATTGAGGTTTGTGATAGTATTTGGCTATGAAATATATGCAAATTGATGATGCTTATATAAATTATATGATAAGTCTATTTGTATATGGCTTACTAAGCTTTTGAAAGCTTACTTTGTGTATGTTTGCATTATTTTATAGATATCGTAGCTATCGGGAGCTCGGGGATCGTCGAGGATCGTCACCACACTATCGAACTCTATTTTGGTACATTTTGAAAGTGTAAATATTGAAGCATGGCATGTATAGGCTAGAAGAACTTTGATTATATTTTGTGATGTATATATCTAGCCATGTGATTTGGCTTGATTATGGTTGTGTATATAAATGAGTTCTTAGTATGAAATATGTAATGTAATACGATCAATAAGATGTGTTTTGAATGGCCAAAAGAATTGGTCAACTTGGTAAGTTTTGATTTGTGCCCATTATAGAATTTGGTAAGGTTTTGACATGAGATTTAATTGTGTGATTAGAGATTATGAAACCTATGTTTTGGTATGATTTTGGCTTTGGAATTGGTATGTTTTGGTTTGTGTATTGAGTATGTAATTAATGAATAATGTTATGGCATGAAAGATGTATGTTTTGGTTGTAAAATGGTTGAGAATTTGGTATAAAATGATGTGGCTTTGATGATTGTAGGGAGGACCCTTAATGGGTGGCAAATTGGCCTTGTAAATGGCCTATTTTTGCCCACACAGGCAGAGACACGGGTGTGTGTCTCAGCCGTATTGCTCGAGGGCTATTTCGAAATAAGCTTGAGCAGAACACACGGTCGCACATACGGGCGTGTGCTAGGCCATGTGGCCAAGTCAGTTTCGAGCACAGGCTAGACACACGGGCGTGTGAATGGTCGTGTGATCCAAGTCAGTAGCTTCCCTAATTTTCACACGGCCTGGCACATGGGCGTGTCTTGTGGCTGTGTGGACAAGTCAGTATATATGCCCTATTTTGACACAGCCTAGACACACGGGTGTGTCTAAAGCCGTGTGAGGCACACAGCCTGTTCACACAGCCGTGTGGCTTGTACAACTTTGAAAAAAATTGTTTAAGTTTCGAAAAATTTTGTATGAGCTCGGTTTAGTCCCGACCCCTTTCTAAAACATGATTAAGGTCTCAATGACCTATATAAGGGACTTTATTATGATGTATGACCATGATTATGGATAATGCATATAAATTTTTTGTAAAATGTTTTGATTCATCTGGTAACGCCTTTAACCCTAGTCCGACGACAGATACGGGTTAGGGGTGTTACATTTGGTTGATATCAGAGCTACGATTTAGTCGATTCTAGGACTAATGTAGCGTATGTGAGTCTATCTATACATGCCATATTTATGAACTGCGATAGTGTGATGAATCCTGACAATGAAAATGTGCTTTTATATAGCAAATGGATCTCGAACGAGCTATAGCTGACGATGTAGAGAGCAATGCGCCTACTCTCGCGCAAGGGACAGCGCCCTCCGACTCTAGACCAGCTATGAGTAGCAATGATGGAGAGGCTAGACAAGCCTTCTATCAAATGATGAATGATTGGTTCACCCAATACATTAGAACTAATCTGACTGTTCAACAACCCCCAACCCCGATCAATCCTCCGCAGGTCCCTGCTTTGCCACAAGTTAATTAGAATCAGTTGAATAAGCCTCCAGTCGATAAAATTTGAAAATATGAGGCTGAAGAGTTTCGAGCTACCACTAGTGATGATGCTGAGAAAGCCGAGTTCTGGCTAGAGAATACGATAATAGTATTTGATGAATTATCATTAAATCTCGATGAATGCATAAAATGTGTCGTTTCACTTCTGAGAGATATGGCAAATCACTGGTGGAAGACTTTGATATCAGTGGTTCTGAGAAAGCGAGTCACCTGGGATTTCTTTCCAGCTGAATTCCGGAAGAAATACATCAGTTAGAGATTCATAGATAAAAAACGTAAGGAATTTCTTGAGCTTAAACAAGGCCATATGTCTGTTACAGAATATGAGCGAGAATTTGTAAGACTGAGTCAGTATGCTTGAGAATGTGTATCTACTGAGGCAATAATATGCAAAAGATTTGAAGACGGTTTGAATGAAGATATTTGTTTGTTAGTCGGGATTCTTGAGATCAAAAAATTCGTTGTGCTTGTTGAACGAGCATGTAAAGCCGAAAAACTCGGAAAAGAAAAAAGAAAAGCTAATTCAGAAGCTAGAGAAGTGTGAAAGAGATCATCGAGCAAGCCATTTAAGTCTATGTCAAAGAAATTTCGAGATGATTATAGCCATTCAAAGGCTAATGTGGGACGTTTGAGTAGAAGTCGTGCTAGATCACATTCAAGCTTCAAAGCTCTAGCTACATCTGTTGCCAGTGTCAGAAATGTTTGATCTAATCGACCCGAGTGTAAACACTGTGGTAAAAGACATCCCGACAATTGTAAATTATATGATCGAGCTTGTTTCAAACGTGGATCTTTAGATCATTTTATCTGTGATTGCCCTGAGTTTGTCAAGCAAGAGAATGTGCAAAATCTGAGGCCTAGTGACAATGCATCTCGTGGTAGACCTCCCAAAAATACGGGTAATGTGAGTAGCAGTTAGAGGGGAACAAAAGACACTACTGTTAGATCTGAGGCTCTTGCACCTGCTAGAGCCTACGCCATTCGAGCTCGTGAAGAAGCTTCATCTCCAGATGTTATAATTGGTACTTTCACACTTTACGATACTTCTGTGATTGCTTTGATAGATCTAGGATCAACGCATTCTTATATATGCATGAATTTAGTGAATAATAAGACTTTGCCTGTAGAGTCTACTGAATTTGTAATTAAAGTATCGAACCCCCTAGGCAGATGTGTTTTGGTTGATAAAGTTTGCAAGAATTGTCTATTAATGTTTCGTGACATTTGTTTTTTGGTTGATCTGATGTTAATACCCTTTGATGAGTTTGATATAATTCTAGGTATGGATTGGTTAACTTTGCATGATGCTGTTGTGAATTGCAAACGAAAACTATTGATATTAGATGCAAGAATGATAAAATAGTTTGAATTGAATCTAATGATTTGAATGGATTGCTTGCTGTGATATCTTCGATGAAAGATTTAAGTATTGTGAGAAAAGGTTGTGAAGCTTACTTTGCCTATGTAATTGATTCGAAAGTGTTAGAAAAGAAAGTGAAGTCAGTGCCTGTTGTCTATGAATTCCCTGATGTGTTTCTTGAAGAACTTCCGGGATTAACTCTGATCCG
Source organism: Gossypium longicalyx (assembly GCA_025698465.1). NCBI lineage: Eukaryota > Viridiplantae > Streptophyta > Magnoliopsida > Malvales > Malvaceae > Gossypium > Gossypium longicalyx. The sequence continues at coordinate 25,005,229 of CM047005.1, read as the reverse complement.
AGAAGTTGAATTTGGTATTGAGTTAGTACTGAGAGCTACTTCGATTTCGATAGCTCCGTATAGAATGGCTCCGACTGAGTTAAAAGAATTAAAGTCTTAGTTGCAAGAGTTGACTGATAGAAGGTTTGCAAGACCGAGTTTCTCACCTTAGGGTGCTCCTGTTCTGTTTGTGAAAAAGAAAGATGGTACGATGAGAATATGCATAGATTATCGTTAGTTGAACAAGGAGACTATCAAGAACAAACATCCTCTGCCTCAAATTGATGATTTGTTTGATCAATTGAAAGGAGCTACTATATTTTCAAAGATAGATCTGAGATTGGACTATTATCAGTTGCGAGTAAAAGACTCAGACATTCTAAAAATTGCATTCAAAATGAAGTACGACTACTATGAGTTCTTAGTTATGCCTTTCGAATTGACTAATACACATGCTATCTTTATGAATTTGATGAATAGAATTTTTGGACCATATTTAGATCGATTTGTTATTGTATTCATTGATGACATATTGTTTTATTCACGTGATGAATCTGAGCATGCCGAACATATGAGAATAGTATTACAAACTTTGCGTGATAAGCAATTGTATGCAAAGTTTAGCAAATGTGAGTTCTGTTTGCGCGAAGTTGGTTTTCTGGGCAATATTGTATTAGCATCAGGTATCCGAGTTGATCCAAGCAAAATTTCAGCTATTTTGGGTTGAAAGCCTCCAAGAAATGTTTCTGAAGTCCGTAGTTTTTTGGGAATTGCTGGTTATTACCAAAGATTTGTAAAAGGATTTTCTATGATTGCAACTTCGTTAACAAAACTGCTTCAGAAAGATGTGAAGTTTGAATGGTTTGAAAAGTGTCAGAAAAGCTTTGATCAGTTGAAAGCTCTATTGATTGAAGCTCCAGTGTTAGGACAACCTAAAATGGGTAAATAATTTGTGATCTATAGTTATGCTTCGTTGAATGGTCTGGGATGCGTTATGATGTAGGAAGGCAAAGTCATTGCTTATGCTTCGAGACAGTTAAAGCCGCATGAAAAGAACTATCTGACGCATGACCTTGAGTTAGCTGCGATCGTATTTGCTTTAAAGATTTGGTGCCATTATTTGTTCGATGAGAAATGTCACGTATATTCTGATCATAAGAGTTTGAAATATCTGATAACTCAAAAAGATCTTAATCTGTGACAAAGAAGATGGCTAAAGTTACTGAAAGACTACAAGCTTGTTATTGATTATCATCCGAGAAAGGCCAATGTTATTGTTGATGCTCTAAGTCAAAAAGCATTGTTTGCATTACGTGTTATGAATGCTCATTTAGCTTTCTCTGATGATGGTTCAGTTTTAGCCAAACTGAAAGCGAGACCGTTGTTCTTACAACAGATTATTGATGCTCAGAAAATTGATATTGAGATAATAGCAAAACGAGCTCAATGTGATTTGAATTCTGATTCTAAATTTCAAGTTAGTAATGATGATTGTTTGAGATTTCGAGATTGAATTTGTATTCCAAGAAATCTAGAATTGATTCAGATGATTTTGAATGAAGCTCACAACAGTCGTTTATATGTGCATCTAGGTAGTACGAAAATGTATAATGATTGAAACAACATTATTGGTGGTTTGGAATGAAAAGAGATATCTTTGACTTTGTTTCTAAATGTTTAATTTGTCAGCAAGTTAAAGCTGAACACCAAGTGCCATCCAGTTTGTACAACCGATTATGATTCCAGAGTGGAAATGGGACAGAATCACGATGGATTTTGTTTCAGGTTTGCCCCTATCTCCGAGAAAGAAAGATGCTATCTGGGTTGTAGTTGATCGATTGACTAAATTAGCTTATTTTATTCCTGTACGATTTGATTACTCACTTAATAAGTTAGCTGAGTTATACATTTTCGATATTGAGAGATTGCATGGTGTGCCATTATCTATTGTGTCAGATAGAGATCTGAGATTCACATCGCGATTTTGGAAGAAATTGCAAGATGCTTTGGGTACGAAATTGCATTTTAGTACTGCTTTTCACCCACAAACAGATGGTCAATCTGAGCGGATTATTCAGATACTTAAGATAAGTTTAGATGTTGCATTCTTGAGTTTGAAGGTTCGTGGGAGCAATATTTGCCTTTGATTGAATTCGCTTACAATAATAGTTTTCAATTAAGTATTAAAATGGCACTATACGAAGCCTTATATGTCGCAAATGTCGTACACCTTTGTATTGGACTGAGCCTAGTGAGAATAAGATACACGGGGTCGATTTGATAAAAGAGACTGAACAAAAAGTAAAAGTGATTCGAGAGAGTCAGAAAATAGTTTTCGATTGTCAGAAATCTTATGTAGATTTGAAATGGAAAGATATTGAATTTGAGATTGGCGACAATGTGTTTTTGAAAGTATCCCCGTAGAAGAAAGTACTTCGGTTCTGTAGAAAAGGCAAATTGACTCCAAGGTTTATCGGGCCGTATGAGATTATTGAGCGGACTGGTTGCATATAGATTGTTATTTTCATCTAAGTTAGAAAAGATTCACAATGTGTTTCACGTATCGATACTTCAACGATACAGATCCGATCCTTCGCATGTAATTCCTCTGTCTGAGATTGAGATTCAATCTGATATGACCTATGAAGAAGAACTGATCCTTATCTTAGCTCATGAGATTAAAGAATTGAGAAATAAGAGAATTTCGTTAGTAAAAATATTGTGGCATTGACATGGTGTTGAAGAGGCTACGTGGGAGCTTGAAGATGCTATGAGACAACAATATCTGAACCTATTCAACGGTAAGATTTTCGGGGACGAAAATCCGTAAGGGGGAAAATTGTAACAGTCCAGTTTAGACCCTAGTCGAAATAGTGGTTTCGGGACGACAAATTTGAGTCAAAAAAATATTTTAATATTATTTTCTGTGCTTATTATATGTGAATCAGTATGAGTGAAAATTTTGTACGAAAATTTAATCCTTTGTGTGCTCAATTTGATAAAAGGACCTAATCGCGTAAAATATAAAAGTTGCCTGGTATTGGTTAAAGTGCTTATTTGATATGTCTTTGTAAATGAAAGGTCCTTATGTTGCAATTGGACCATTAACAAGGTTAATGGATATTAATGGCCTTAATATATGTGATTTTATATGTTAATTTATAAAGGGCAAATTTATAAATGAAGAATTAAATGATTTATAATAAAAAAAGGCATGAAAATGGATCATTTGTGTTCATCCATAATCAAAAATACAAAAGAAAAGAAAATAAAGTACAAGCTAGGGTTCGGCTACTTATTTTGGTGATTAAGGTATGAAATTTGATCGGTTGTTGATGATTTCTACGTTTTTGCAATCGTTGCTTAGTAATCTATCAAGCCCATGCCCTAATTTTTGATTTTTTTTGATGATTTTGAGTTATTTCATTAATGAAAATTTGAGTTTTATGAAGTTTTATGATAGTATATTAAAGATGTGTTGGGTTAGTATATTTTCTCTTTGAATTTTTAATGAATTTGAGTAATTTGGACTAAATTGAGAAATTTGTAACTTAAGGGACTAAAATGTGAAATAAATAAAACATATGGACTTGTATGAGCTATATGAAAATTCGGCTAGACATGTGTATAAAGAAATTTCGTGTATTTTGTGATTTTGTGAAATAGGGACTAAAGTGTCAAAATGTGAAAATATGATGGCTAGTTTGTAAAGTGCCCTAAAAATGTGTTTTTAGATTGATTTGAATGAATGTGAAAGTGAATAAGTTAAATTTGAATTGATATAGATCAAGAACCAAAGAAAACAGAATTAGATCAAGAAATGTCAAAAGTCGTCGAGTAGCCAATTTTGTTTATTCGAATTCGTACAAGGTAAGTCGATATACAAATAAATGTGTTTGAATTTATTTATTCATATATATATGACATTGTATTATGATGAATGATAATATGAGATCTGAATATGAGAAATCCGATAAGGTATCAACAAAGTTCCTATGTCCGAAAAGCCCCGTACGAACCTCAGGAATAGTTAGGATACATATGTCATGACATAGGATCCGATATGTGTTATTGTGTAAGACCATGTCTAGGACATTGACATCGACTTATGATTTATGTGTAATACCATGTCTGGAATGTTGGCATCGTATTTAATTTCATGTAAAACCCTGTTTGGGACAGTGGCATCGATATTTGATTACATGTAAGACCACGTCTGCGATGTTGGCATTGTACGAGCTTTTCGAGTTATCCGCGTATCCTTATGATTCTGAATGGTTCAACGGGCATTCCAAGAAACGAATGAATATATGAAATGTGTATCTGATACAGGTATGTTTGAAATGTATATCATATTTGATGTTGAAAGGTAAGTATATGTACCTTAGTAAACAAGTGATGATATGTGAGAAATGTATGAGAAAATATGCGATATGTGCTAAAGAATTTGGAATATATGAAATGTATACGAACATTGAGGTTTGTGATAGTATTTGGCTATGAAATATATGCAAATTGATGATGCTTATATGAATTAGATGATAAGTTTATTTGTATATGGCTTACTAAGCTTTTGAAAGCTTACTTTGTGTGTGTTTGCATTGTTTTATAGATATCGTAGCTATCGGGAACTTGGGGATCGTCGAGGATCGTCACCACACTATCGAACTCTATTTTGGTACATTTTGAAAGTGTAAATATTGGAGTATGGCATGTATAGGCTAGAAGTACTTTGATTATATTTTGTGATGTATATATCTAGCCATGTGATTTGGCTTGATTATGGTTGTGTATATAAACGAGTTCATGGTATGAAATATGTGATGCAATACGATTAATATGATGTGTTTTGAATGGCCAAAAGAATTGGTGAATTTGGTAAGTTTTGATTTGTGCCCATTATAGAATTTGGTAAGGTTTTGACGTGAGATTTAATTGTGTGATTAGAGATTATGAAACCTATGTTTTGGTATGATCATGGGCATGTGTTAGGCCGTGTGGCCAAGTCAGTTTCGAGCATGGGCTAGACACACGGGCTTGTGACTAGCCGTGTGATCCAAGTCAGTAGCTTCCCCAATTTTTACACGGCCTGGCACACGGGCGTGTCTTGTGGCCATGTGGACAAGTCAGTATGTATGCCCTGTTTTGACATGGCCTAGACATACAGGTGTGTCTAAAGCAGTGTGAGGCACACGGCTTATTCACACAGGCACGTGGCCTGTACAACTTTTAAAAAAATTATTTAAGTTTCAAAAAATTTTGTATGAGCTCGGTTTAGTCCCGACCCCTTTCTAAAGATGATTAAGGTCTCAATGACCTATATAAAGGACTTTATTGTGATGTATGACTATGATTATGGATAATGCATATAAATTGTTCGTAAAATGTTTTGATTCGCCCGGTAATGTCTTTAACCCTAGTTCAGCGATGGATACGGGTTAGAGGTGTTACACACGGCCTAGACGACAATGCCAAGCTTGAAGAGTTACAACGAACAGTAATCAGAATACATTTTGCAATTTATAATAACACACCTTTAAAGTCTGATAAAGTTAATAAAAGACAAACCAGTTTCTCGATACTATCTTCCAACTAATTGAAACTATGAAAATACTAACATGGTTCCTAATACTAAGCGGTATAAACACATAACCGAGCTTCCCATCCGTTGATCCGATCAAGTCTGTGATTTATCTGAAATCCATTCAACAATAACTGAGTTAATAAACTCGAAAGGACTCAACTATTTACATATTTAATAGATTATCGGTAAAACCAAGATATCCAATATGTTGATTTAGAATCAAGAAACAGTTCATTCAGCTATAGATCAAAGTCATACAGACGGATAACAGATCAAGTTATAATAAGATGCAGAACAGAATAGAACATATGCAATTACTTAATACCAACCGCTACACACCATCTTCGGCCAACTCAACACACCAAATAAGGTATTTATTACCCATCCAGCCCTACATACCACTCAGTGTCTGTCTGACATGTTTTAGAGATTGCAGACTAGCTGCCAAATTAGTATATGGATGCTAGGGATTTAACCACTGGTTCAAAACATAATATTTTCTCCTGATTCAATTCCCACCCAATGCATACACATACTTCACGTAACAGTTAATATAGAGTTCTATACGAGTATTCAAATATAACTTATACTCATATACAGTAGATCAATTCTAGTAATTTTAGTCAAACACAATCTCACATTGATAAATAGTATTCAAATTCTAGATCATATAACATTAGTTTATGCTGTCAAATTCAGTTTAAATGGCATCACAGAAGGCTCGTATTTGATTCGAGCGATGCTCGGTATATGGAAAAATTTCATAAACTAGCCTACATGCCCATGTGGCCTCACCCTGCCTGAGTAGTTGTCTTGCGTAGCCCCATACAGCCTGGCACACTCGTGTGTTTAACACGGCCTAACCTACGGCTGTGTCCTCCGCCCGTATTGTAACATCTCGAAATAGGGCCTTGTCAGAATAGTGGTTTTGGGACCACAAATTTGACATCAAAATATTTATTTTATGATTATTATGGGATCTAGAATATGAGAATATGCATGTGTTAAAGTTTCATGAAGAAATTCTTTGAGTAAGGTGTCCAATTGTAAAATAGGGGCCAAATTGAATAAATTGCAAAACTTAGGTTGTAGAAGAAATTTGTATTAAATTGCTTTAGATTATAAATTAGAAGGTCTTGGAGAGAAATTTTCCCAATTTCTAAGTTTTTGGACAAAAATGGGCTTGTATGGATGAAATCTAAAAGAAAGGGATTAAGGGCATTTTGGTCATTTGGCATTTTAATGAAATAAAATGGGAAAAATAAGCCAAAATCAGCTCATTTCCTTCTTTTTGTTGCTGAAATTATAGAGTTCTCCATAGCTAGGGTTTCCAAGCTTTTCAAGCCCAATAGTAAATGCTCCCAAGCCCTTTTTTTAATGCTCTTTGTATTTTTGAAATCTCGGTAGCTTACTCTCTCTATTTATACCCATATTTCATGCTAGGGTTCATATTTAGAAATTTACCCATGCATTAGTTACTTGTATTTTGATGATTTATGGAGGGATAAGAAAGTTGGATGTGTGTTAAACATCTTTTCCAAGGTGATTTTCATGAAAAACCCTTATAAGGACCTTTTTGAAAAAGGTGTAAAATGTGTGGTTGAAATGAGAAATAATGGAAAAATGTGGGCTGCCATAGGAGGGAAAAACATTCAGCTAGGCTTGGGTAAGGTAGAAATTGCATGTGTTTCATTATATGAGCCTAGGGACTAAATCGTAAAAATGTAAAAGGTTAGGGGCAAAATGGTCATTTGGATCTGGGTGAAATTTAGGCCCAAAAAGGTGCAATGTGAGTTATTAATAATTTATTTTTATTGTTATAGACCCCGAGGAACAAATTTTGGAGGTCGATCGAGAAAAATGAAAGGTTTCAAAATAATCGAAACATAATACCGAGACTAGTACCAGATAAGTTCGAATAACTTAAGTAAACTCCTAATATGCCTAAATGCATGATTGAAGAATGTATGGTAGTTGCATTTAATGATGGCATGAAAATACATGAAATGTATTCTTTAATAATGACTTGATTATGAAAGTCCTGATTGAGGTTGAAAAGGAAGTTCGATGGATAAACCACGAATCATATGTGATTTGAGATCCTGCATGTGTTGTAGAAAGGATTTAGCCTGGACGGGTAATCCGTTGATCTCAAAGATAACAAGGATCTAACCCAGACGGGTGTTCCTTGAATGATTTAGCCTCCCGAAGAATATATGTGCTTTAAGGATTTAGCCCGGACGGGTAATCCAATTAGGGTTTAAATTTAGCTTGGACTGGCAATTTAGATTCGAGATTATTAAGGGTGTTTGTCGCTTCAAGGGATTTAGCCTGGACTGGTAATCCTGACATCACCTTATGAGTTTACGATACGGGGGATTTAGCCTGGACTGGCAATCTCGCCGTAAAATGTGAGGTTTGCGGGAGTGCATACTTGAAAGGAATCATTCTCATGAATTGACGGAGAATGGATAATCCATTGAAATTTCCTAGAAACTAAACGGGATTAATACGATATATTTGAATGAAATGATGAAGGTGAGCTCATCTAAGATAAATTACAGGGTACCTTATTATTGTGACTAACTTGTTGATTAAGTGCATATGATAGGAATACCATTATTATGCTTGTTGATTCTATTGCATAACATGGCCTTAAGCTAATTAATTGGTAAATTTACTTTCCAGTTATTCAGGCTTACTAAGCATGTAAATGCTTACCCCCCTCTTTTCCCTGTCTTACAGAGTTTAAGGACTCGTAACGACTAGAAGACGGTTGAAGAATCAACACACTATCAACCAATTCAGTTTTGGTATAAAGACATTTATGTTTTGTGCAATGGCATGTATAGAACTTTTGAGCATTTGGTTATATGTGTCATTTGATTTGCCAAGATGAAAGCATGTAAAATTATACATATCATTTTGTATATGGCCATGGGAATCGGCTCATTTTGAAGTAGGCTATGACCTACAAATCTATGCATGTTTATGTTCACATGCAATAGCTTGGTCTTCAATTGGCAATGAGTTATAAAAACGAGCCAATCTTAAATACGTCAAGTAGACATCGAAATCCTTAAATGCAAGATAAGAATTAACTTAGCATGTATGAAACCAATGACACGAGGTTTTCATGCAATGAGGTTAATCAAAGCTTTATATAAATGTATAATTTGGCCTTAACATGTACTAAAGTAACCCATAAGTATGTTTGGTTGATAGAGGGTGAAAAAAGGATGGGAAAATAGCCTAATAAGGTCCAGACGGGTAGGCACACGGGCGTGTGTCTATGCCGTGTGTGACACATGGTTTGCCCCAATGGGTGTGTGGCATGGCTGTGCGTCCTTTACACTTGAAATTTTAAGTCAGTATAGCATATGGGTTAGACGCGCGGGCATGTGTCTTGGTCGTGTGTCTCGAGATACATATTGATATCCTAAACAGAGAGCCACACGGGCTGAAGGCACGGGCATGTCCCAAGTCACACGAGCGTGTCTGAACACACGGCTCTATCCACATGGGCGTGTGTGAACACACGGCTCTATCCACACGGGCGTGTGACTCACTAAGGCAAGAAAATCATTAAGTTGCCCAGAACCAATCGAATGTTTTTGGTTTTTTTCCCGAACCGCTCCGATGTATGTTTCAGGCCTCGAGGGCCTGTATAACGGAAGTATGCATGTGTGTATGTAAAGTTTTAAATTTTGGGAGAAATTTGGTAAACCGGATTAGTATGTCGTGAAAGTTTAAACCCGATAATGCCTCGAGCCCTGTCCCAGTGCTGGATACGGGAGAGGGGTGTTACACGTATGGTCCTTATTTTCTAGTTAGTGGTTTACACAACCTAGACACACGCCAGTGTCCTTAGCCCGTGTGCTCCTTCTTCTGCAATTAGTGAGTTACACGGCTTGGGCACACGCCTGTGTCATTGGACCGTGTGAACCCTACACTACTATGGCCACACATGGCCTGGACACACGCTTGTGTCCCTTGCTCGTATGGCTCTTACTTGGTAGATAATGAGTTACATGGCTTACCACACAGCCTATCACACAGCCATGTGGCATTGATAGTCATGTTTTCCAGCACCTGAACTTCGTAAAAACTTGGGTTTTCGGTACGCACCTAGTACGAATTCGATGTAAAAGCAATAGGAATGATTCCAGAACCTAAAACGGTAAACTAGAGACCAATTAAACAAACTTTCCCTTGCGTAATGCTAGAATAATCTCTCAGAGACTGAATTAAGTCGACAACTTTAACGCCTAAAACTCCCTAAACTCAAAATGGTGATTACCTATGCACAACTCAGAAATCTACAAACTTAAGATGGCTAGCAAGTCGTTGTCCTCGTGGCCTTCTCCTAGAGAACGCCAATCATACACATAAACTGAGGATTCAAGCGAGATAATTAGATAACCCACATTGTCGACAGGGACGAAAAACAACAAATTTTAACCAAATCCAACAACAGAACTTACAAATTTACCTTCCAGACGACACAAAGATAAAGTAGGACTTCCAATTCGACTTGATAACAATTCACGAGGTAAGAAAAAAGGAAAAATAAAACAGGAGTAAAAAGAAAAGAAAAGAAAACCAGTAGGGAAGGAAGAAAGAAAAAAGAAAAGAATGTATAAAGGTTTTTAAAATTAAACCGAAAGACATGCGTAAAAACTTGAACACAAGACCAAAATGTATATAGAAGCTTAACCATTGAACCAACAGGCTCATTCTTGACACTGATTCACACATAATTAAACTTATGTTGATGATTCAAGGATAGAGGTTAACTTATAATAAAATAGCAAAATTTTTCAAAGATGTAACTCGAACTCCTGACCTCGAACACATAAGCAGAGCACATAACCACAAAAATAGAGACTTAATTATGACGGAATTCAATAGTCAGACACTCACTTTTTTTGGGCGTTACAAATGATTTGCATTATCTGGTGGTTTATCCACAATTCTATCTGGTAGCTTGTCTGTAACATAATGGCTTGACCATATATATCTGATTTGGCAGTTTTAACTGCAATTCTGGTGGCACTGTCCAAAAATATCTGTTGGTGTGATTTGGTTGGATGAGTTCCTATTTTGGTGTGTAGTGGAGTTGGGTAGGATGTTTTCTGAAAAATCTACATTCTGATTTTCTAAAAAAATACTGCATTGGCATAGTAATGCAGTTTCCATTCTACGTATGTGATTATTATGAAATTCTCTGACCATCTATTCTCCGTTCTGCTTATATGATCATTATGTAGTTCTTTGCGATACTCTGATTGGTATATTGTGTTTGGTATAATCTCTGGTTGAGTTTAGTTATACACTAAGCTTTATATCTCATCTCTTTTGTTTTGTCTGCGACTTTTTAGCAAATCATCTGACCTAGGACCGGACGGCGTGTGGGAGCTCGGATTCTTTTCACCCTTAATGGTAATATAGTGATTTCCATTATTATTTGTTTTGAACTTTTGGGCCTGTAATCCATAATTTGTTTTTGAATTCGTTTTGAGTTTTTATTAATTTGTCAGTAACTAATGTTTTCAAACGTGTCATATCCCAAAAACCAGTTTAGGAGAATCGAGTAAGTAAATCAGGAGTTAGTGAATCGAAAATCGTAAATAGATTAGATAATTAAATAATTAGAAATTAATTAAATAAAATATTAAAATAATTAGAATTAATAATTTTAGGTTGAGAGATTAAAATTAGGTGTCTGAGAACTAATTTGGTTAAAACAGATTTTAAAAACGAGGTTTGATTTTAAAATAAATTTGAAATTGGTTTTAATTGAAAATAAAGGACTTATTTGAAAAAAGTAAGAAACTAGAAGTGGTTAAATGGGCAATGGGCCAATTTTTAAAAATGGGTTGCCTATTTAACAACCCCTACGTCTCATTCCCTCCCATTCTTCATCTTCTTCAAAAATTTGTCAAATATCGAATCAAAGCTTTTCTCCCAAAATTAGTTCATCCTTTTTTATTCCTAAACTCTCTAAACATAAAATCTCTTTTCAATTTTAAAGAACACTCATGTTTTCATCCTTAAAATCCCTAAGAGATTTTCATATGTTTTAGCTTGAATTAGGTCCATCGCTTGTCACTTTTGCAAAATTGAGGTGAGATTTTAACTTTTTATGATTAAACTAAGTGAGTTGTTATTTCAATTCAAGATTTAAATAATTTAATCAATATCTCAATGTATCACTTGATTTTAAGTTGATTTTTGGTTTGAAAATGGTAGATCTCGTATTTCTTGGCTAAGCATTGGTTTCAAAATGATTTCTAACTCATTTTGATCTAAATAAAAGGTATTTGATCTTAATTTAACAAATCCTTAATGAATTTAAACAAATTGAATGTGTCACTCTTTTTAAAAGATCACATAAGCTTGATTTTCCCAAAAAAATAAAATCGGTGAAATTGGGTAAAATTGATGGTTTACATATGTGATTAGATGATATTTATGATGTATTAAGTTGAAATATAAGCTTAGAAGTGAGATTTGAATGGTTTTACACCTTTTTCGGTAAAACTAGTTAAATTTTCGGTATAGAGGTTAATAAGCTTTGATCTAAGATTTTGGAATGATTTAATGATGTTTGTTGATGTTAGTAATGCCTTTGTAATGTTTTTGATGTGTATGAAAAGTGTCAATTCATTTGGGAGCCCCTACAACCATAGACAAATGCAAATAGAAGCTTATTTGAGCATGGCAGTTGAAGCAATGGTTGCTAAGGTGAGTGGTTTGATAAACTACATTTAAACTCCGGTACACAGGCTAATGTAACATATGTGAATCCCCTACTTAATTAATATGCCAACCTTGATTTCTCCTAGTGCAAGCCATTACAATTTTGTTAAGTGTTAGGTACGAATGCTGTGTGATTTTGGAAACACAAAAATTTACACACTTTTTCATACTCATTTTAACTTAAATTCATGCGAATTCGGTTAAATTCTTGTCGAAAAATAATTAATTTTTACAAAATAATTAAAGTGCACTTAAATATAAACATGTTGAATTTTAATTAATTTTATAATTGATTTTGATTAATTTTAGTTATTTTCGACAGAATTACAGAAAGGGCGAAAAATGGCTCGGTAGACACTGCTAGAAGCACAAAATTGAGAAGTAATTTAAAGTACCAAGGCAAATTAATTTCAAGCCTAAGACGGTCTAAAATTATGTTTATTAATTCATAATATAATTAATTTTAATTTATATCCAAGTTAATTTGGGTTAATAAATTATTATTAATTAATTATGAAAAAATGGTCCGATTGAACCGAACCGAGTGAACCGAACCGGCCAAGAAAAGGATAGCCCAAAACCGTCCAAGTTCTGACCCAATTCAGCTCATTAGCTGATTATTTAAGCTTGCAAAGAGGCCCTTGAAGACTTGTTCAAATTGCAATTCAACCCTTCCACAATTGGTGACTTTGTAGATTTGCCCCAAGCCATATTTAACAAAGTTGAAGCCATCAACTTTGCCACATAGGTGGCCGGCGAAGGAGTGGCTCTTTGGCTGCTATTTTTAGTAAATTTTATCTTCCACATTCAGCTACAAAAATCCCCCTTGGCTGATCATTCAAAGCATCCCTTGTTCATTCACATCTCTTCTCTCCTCTCTCACTTTCTCCTCTCATTTTCCCATTCAAAGCCCCTTGCTCTCTTTCCAATTTATCCTCTTGGAAAAGGGGCATTCATCAGCCATTTTGGAGAAAAATTGAAGTGTTCATAACAGCCTTGATCGGTGAGGACAATAGAGAACGAAGACGGAGCAAACTAGTCAAGCCACGGAGAAACACCGGATTTGATTCTTGTTCCCTATCTCTTTAATTTTTGTTGTTGTTATGATGAACATATCTATAAATATTTATGTTGTTGGAATGGTTAATTTAATCAGCTTAGCTTGAATTTAATTCGTGTTGGTTTGATTGCATTTCATCTGCGTAAATTATTAAAATTGTGTTTATGCTGTTATAGGCCTCGGTAAAATGCTTGATTAAGTAAAATCATGCCTAAGTTATTCTTGCATTACAATTGTGAGGTAGCTAATGAATTAATTATTTAAACAGATTGAAATTATAATTAATTGACACAATACTTAATCAGTGCATATTTATTTTTCTAAGGTAGCTGAAGGTTAAATTAGCAATGTATCTGGCGATACACTTGCCTTGCATAACTTGCAAGATTATTGTGATTAAACTGTTTCAAGGTAAGGATACCTTGTTACCTCACAAATTCTTTTATGTGCTTATTATATTTAATTAATCGTTTGAATTGACATAGGGATATGCAAGAGATTAGTTCAATTTAATGAGTACGTATGTGCAATAACATGTTTGCTTATTAAAATCTGTTTAATCGTTTGAATTAACATAGGGTTATGTTAAGAGATGAATGGATTTGTGTAGGTGAGTATGTTCATAAGTTAGCGAATTATCGAGTTGCCGTGAATTTATTCGTGACAACATAAACATGAGTTTAATAATTCTAAGTTAAAAAAATGTAATTAATCCAACACAATTATGTCATCTTGATTAAATTGTATTTTGAAATCGTGCATTTGAGATTTATTTCTTGGTTTACTTAGTTTAAAATCTTAGTTTTAAATCACCCTCTTCAAACAAAATATTTTTCTTCACCAAAGTGTTTTAAATAGCATTCATAAATAATCTTTTTCACAGTCCCTGCGGGTACGATAACTCGACATTTACTTGTCACTTTATTACTTGTTGCGATTGTGTACACTTGAACACTTCTGTCGTTCCAAGTTTTTGGCACTGTTGCCAGGGAATGTGTTTTAAAGTCATTATTTGTGAATTTGTTAGTTTTGCATTTTGGTTTAATTTTCTGTTTAAATTCTAACTTAATTAATTTTTCTATGATTATTTCAGGTGTTTATGAGTACTGACCAAATTATTGACCTACTCCCTGTAGACCCTGAGATAGAAAGAACTTTTCGAGAGCGAAGAAGACAAGCAAATCAGAGAAGGACTGAAGAGATGAACTTCGAAAATCCGATTCAAGGAAATGGAGCAAACCCTGCTTGAAATCCTATCCTTATTGCTGACAATAGGGATAGAGCTTTAAGACAGTATGCCGTGCCAGTGTTTAATGATCTTAATCCGGGTATTAGGAGACCCAAAATTGAGGCACAATAATTTGAGCTGAAGCCAATCATGTTCCAGATGCTTCAGACAGTGGACCAATTCAGTAGAATGCCTATCAAAGATCCTCACCTACACTTAAGACTGTTTATGGAGGTGAGCGATTCTTTCAAGTTAGCCGGAGTACCCGAAGATGCATTACGATTGAAGCTGTTCCCATATCGCTAAGGGACAAAGCTCGAGCCTTGTTGAACTCATTGCTACCAAATTCAATTTCCACATGGCAAGAGTTAGCAGAAAGATTCCTTATGAAGTATTTCCCGCCTAGCAAGAATGCTAAGTTGAGGAACGAGATCACTGCTTTCCAACAAATGGATGATGAGTCCTTGTATGAGGCATGGGAAAGGTATAAAGAATTATTACAGAAGTTCCCTCATCATGGAATCCCACATTGCATCCAACTTGAGACATTTTATAATGGTCTCAATGCTCACACGAGGATGGTAGTGGACGCTTCTGCTAACGTTGCTCTCCTTTCTAAGTCTTATAATAAGGCTTATGAAATCATTGAGAGGATTGCCAGCAACAATTATCAATGGTCAACCAATCGAGCAGCGTTAGGAAGATGAGTTGCTGGAATACATGAAGTAGACGCTCTTACTTCACTTGCATCTCAAGTATCATTAATATCCTCAATGTTAAAAAATCTTACCACTAATGGGTCTAACAATTTTGCAGCACAGCCACCTAACCAATTTGAAAATATAGCCTGTGTCTATGGTGGGGAAGGACATTTGTTTGAAGAATGTCCATCAAACCCAGAATCCATGCACTACATAGGTAACTAAAACCAAAATTGAGGAAGGCAAGGACTACAATCCAATTTCTATAACCCATCATGGCGAAATCAACCCAATTTTTCCTGGAGTAACCAAGGGGCTAGAACCAGTAACACTTATGCCCAACCTAGACCAACCCAGCCGCCTAGTTTCCCCCAACAAGTTCAAAAACCAACTCAAGCTAAATCATCTAATAGTTTAGAGAATTTATTAAAGCCATACATGGCGAAAAACGATGCCACTCTAAGGAATTTGGAGAATCAAGTGGGCCAGCTTGCTACTGAACTTAGGAACCGACCACAAGATTCTTTACCTAGTGATACGGAGAATTCGAGGAATCCAGGGAAGGAGCATTGTACAACACCATCGAAGCTGAAAAGGAGTAAGCTGACGCTCAAGATTTAGAGAAAGTTCAACTGAGTGTTGAAATTCCAATTTCACAAGAACCAAAATTTGCAAAACCCGACAATGTAATTTCAGAACCAGCTAATTCTGATAAACTAATAAATCTGTTAGATGCAAAATTGCCACAAAAGACGAATCAACCAGTTCCAGTAAAGAAACCACCACCACCTACCCTCAAAGACTTCAAAAGAAAAAGTAGGAGATCCAACTTAAGAAGTTCTTAGATGTACTCAAGCAACTTCATATCAACATCCCATTGGTTGAAGCACTTGAGCAAATACCGAACTACGTCAAATTCATGAAGGATATCCTGTCCAAAAAATGAAGGCTTGAAGAATTTGAAACGGTAGCTCTGACGAAGGAATGCAGCACATATCTTCAAAACAAACTACCCCCAAAGTTGAAGGATCCTGGATGTTTTTCCATACCTTGCAATGTTGGGCAACATATTGTGGTAAGGCATTATGTGGCATAGGTGCGAGTATTAACTTGATGCCTATGTCAATATTTAAGAAGTTGGGGATAGGTGAAGTTAGACTAACTACGGTTACACTTCAATTAGCAGATCGATCCTTAGCACATCCAGAAGGAAAAATCGAGGATGTATTGGTACGTGTAGATAAATTTATCTTCTCTGCTGATTTTGTTATTCTAGACTTTGAAACAGATAAAGAAGTGCCAATTATCTTAGGAAGACCGTTCTTAGCAACCAGAAGGACCCTTATTGATGTGTAGAAGGGCAAGCTTACTATGCGTGTTCAGGATGGTCAGGTAACATTTAACGTTTTTAAGTCTATGTGATTTCCTGACACAATTGATGATTGTTTTGTAGTATCCGATTTAGAGGATTTAATAGTGGAGAAGGAGCTCAACTATGTTGAGGATCCATTGGAAAAAAATTTGACATCAGATCCTCCAAATGATCAAGAGGAGGATGAATACTTAGCGTTGTTAGAAGCTAATCAAAAGGGATTTAATCCGCAATCCCGCTTTGAATCATTGGAATTAGAGAAAAGGGATTATGCCCAACCAAAAGCGTCAATCAATGGACCACCTAAATTAAAACTCAAGGTACTACCTTCATATCTAAAATATGTTTATTTAGGTAACTCTTCTACTTTGCCTATGATTGTTTCAGCAGAATTAACTACTGAGCAAGAAGAGAAACTCATCCTAGTGTTGAAATAATTCAAAAAGGCTATCGGATGGACAATAGCCGATATTCGCAGAATTAGTCCATCTATATGCATGCACAAGATTATCCTGGAAGATGGCAAAAAGGGGACGATTGATAGACAATGAAGACTAAACCCTATTATGAAGGATGTAGTCAAGAAAAAAATAATCAAGTGGTTAGATGCGGATATAATCTACCCTATCTCAGACAGTTCATGGGTAAGTCTGGTCCAGTGCGGGCCAAAGAAAGAAAGTATCACAGTCATTGAAAACAATAAAAAAGAGTTGATACCGACTAGAACGGTTACGGGATGGAGAATTTGCATTGATTATCGAAAGCAGAACAAAGCGACTAGGAAATATCACTTTCCTTTGCCCTTTTTGGACCAGATGCTGGATAGACTCGCAGGGCGAGACTATTATTATTTTCTTGATGGATACTCAAGGTATAATCAGATTACAGTAGCACCGAAAGATCGACACAAGACAACATTCACCTGTCGTACGGTACATTTGCATTTAGACGCATGCCATTTGGTTTATGTAATGCACCTGTTATATTTAAAAGATGTATGATGTCTATTTTTACTGACATGGTTGAGAAGTATTTGGAAGTTTTTATGGATGATTTTTCAGTATTCGGAGATGCATATGATTATTGCCTAGCCAATCTAGCCAAGGTACTAAGGCGATGCGAAGAAACAAACCTCGTACTCAACTGGGAAATGTGTCATTTCATGGTACGAGAAGGTATTGTTCTAGAGCATCAGATAACGAGACATGGAATCAAAGTAGACAAAGCAAAGGTAGATGTTATAGAGAAACTCTCACCTCCAACATCTATAAAGGGTGTTAGGAGCTTTTTGGGCCACGCCGGTTTCTATCAAAGATTCATCAAGGACTTCTCCAAAATTGCTAATCCCTTAAGCAAATTATTAGAGAAAAGACACGACTTTCAAATTTGATGAAGAGTGCTTAAGAGCTTTCAACGATTTGAATAGTCGACTAGTTTCGGCACCCATAATCGTCACACCAGACTGGGATTTGCCATTCGAATTGATGTATGACGCAAGTGACTTCACGATAGGAGTTGTTATGGGTCAGTGAAGAAACAAAGTTTTTCATCCTATCTACTATGCAAGTCAAACTCTGATAGGAGCTCAACTGAATTATACGGTAATAGAAAAAGAGTTACTTTCTATTGTGTTTACTTTTGACAAGTTTCGATCTTATCTTGTAGGTACCAAGGTGACTGTCTATACAGACCACTCGGTAATTAAGTATTTGCTTGCCAAGAAAGACGCTAAGCCGAGATTGATCCGATGGGTACTTTTACTTCAAAAGTTCGATCTAGAAATTCAAGATCGAAAGGGAGTAGAAAATTAAGTAGTAGACCACTTGTTTAGATTGGAGCTGCAAGAAGGGAACTCTCCTCTTATACCAATTCGAGAGACGTTTTTAGATGAACACATACTGAAGGTAAATCATGTCCATAATACCCCTTAGTTTGCTGATATTGCTAACTGTTTAGCTTGTGGTTTGATGCTGATTGATAAGACATATCATCAAAAGAAAAAGTTTCTTCACGATGTGAAGTACTATTTCTGGGAAGAGTTGTACTTGTTTAAGAAGTGTGCAGATCAATGATCAAGAGATGTGTGGCAGAAGATGAAATACAAAAGATTCTATACCATTGCTACTCAGCTCCAAGTGGGGGACACTTCGGAGGTACTCGTACTGCGAACAAAGTATTGCAAGCCAGATTCTTTTGGTCAATACTATTCAAGGATGCATATGCTTACGTAAAGAGTTGTGATCGATGTCAAAGGGTTGGAAATGTCACCAATAGAAAGGAGATGCCTCGAACAAATATCATTGAGGTAGAATTGTTTGATGTATAGGGTATTGACTTTATTGGTCCATTCCCTCCGTCCTTTGGTCACAAGTATATATTGGTAGAAGTAGACTGTGTGTCTAAGTGGGTCGAGGCTGAAGCTTATCCGACAAATGATGCTAGGGTTGTGATAAAGTTTTTGTAGAAACACGTGTTCACAAGGTTTGGAACCCCAAAACTATTGTCAGTGATGCAGGGTCCCACATTGTGAACAAGTGGTTGAAATGGTTATTAGACAAACATGGAGTGAAACACAAGGTAGCTACAGCTTATCATCCTCAGACGAATGGGCAAGCTGAATTGGCAAATAAGGAGATCAAAGGCATACTTTGTAACACCCTGAAAATTTCTACAGTAAGATATTATCCTTAATATAGTAAAATAAGGAAATAAAGTGACATGAAGAGGAAATTTGAGTTATGTCACTGGGAAGTATATTATGACATATTGATTCAAGAAAGGACTAAATTGTAAAAGTGAGAAAAGTTTTGTGGCCCAAGAGTAAATACTCAAAATTTGAGGGATTAAAGTATAAATATGAAAAAGTTGAAGGACTAATAGTACAAATATTTTAAGGCTGGAATGATCTAGAAACCAAGGAAAATTGATTAATTGGGACCAAATTGAATAGGTGAAGAATTATGAGGGACTAAATTACAATTTTACCAAATTAAGTGATGACTCAAGAATGGAATTTTAAAAGATCACAAAGGGCAAAATGATCAATTGAAAGAGAGAGAAATCTAGAATGTAATGATGATGGTGGTGATATTTTATAATTATTTAATTAGATAATTATTATTTATTTAATATTTTAATAAGATATTTTATTATTTTATTATTCTAATTAGTCTATATGTGTGTGTGTGTGTGTGTGTGTGTGTGTGTGTGTGTGTGTGAAAAAACACACACACACCATCCATTTCCATGCATCCCACGTTAGAAAGAAAAGAGAGGAAGAAACTTTCCTTTCTTTACAATTTAGTCCTTTCACCAAAAATTAACTATTTTCACCTAGAAATCAAAATAATTTTCATGGTTACCAAGAGAGAAAAATAATAAGAAGACTATGGCAAGCTAGAATATCAAGTTAGATTCAAGAAACAGAAGCTGGAGGAGAGAGAAAATCAAGTTAAAGATTGAAAACAACAAGACAAGGTAAGAACATCAAGATTTCCATGTATTTTTAAGTTTGATATTATTGAAAAAACATGGAAATGAAGCTAAAGTAGAGTTTTCTTATATATGGTTCTATGTTCTTGATATATTAGTGAAGAGAAATAAGAGAAAGTAGTGGGAAATATTGTAGAGAAAGAAAATAGTCTTAGACAGCAGCAGTAGGCTAACATTGAAAAAATCACCATAAATTATGGAAATCTAATTAGAGGATGAAAGAATATGAAATTAAAGATTATTGAGTCAAGTTTCTTATAGAAGAAATGGTGTAAGCAATAGAATTGTGAATTGTGAGATATAATAAATTTAGTGAGACAAGGTCAGAATGATTTCGGGTTCCCCTGTTCTAAGTTTGGAAAACCATCAAAAATTGGAGAAAAATAATTAGGTTCTTAAAGTTATATGTTTAAAATCGTGATTGATTCTATTTTCAATATAAGCAAACGAGAACATCATCCGAATCCTGTACAATGAGATAATTAATTTTTAGTAAAGAAGGGTCGGAACTGTTAGATAGCAGAATAATGGTGATTTTAAAGAATAAACTGTACTTATTGGCTAAACCAAAAATTCTAAAAATTTTATGGTAAGAAGATATGTAAATATATTTTTAGGGAAAATTTGCGGATCTTAATTTCGAGTTCTGTATCTCAAGATATAAATAATTTAGTGACTATGACTCAAATGGACAGTTTTGAATATACATATAAGTAAATAGTGAAATTATTGATAATGTTATTTATAGCATGTTATATAAATTAAGGATGTGGAATGGAGAGGAGGAGGAGAAAAATATGTATGAATATTCAGCTAGCATGGCTAATTTGCATGTTTTAGGCTCAGGGACTAAATTAAATAAAAGTAAAACTTTATGGGTAATTTGTAAGAAAAATGTTAGAAATAACCAATTTGCATGAAATGGATTATTTTATTATTTAAAATTGCAAAATTGAATGAAATTATTAATTTAGTTCAAGATCGGGGAAAAACATATTTTAAGGATTAAATTGAAAATTGTTGGAATTATGGAAAATTTTGATATTTTATAGAATTCATGGTTTGTTATCAACTTGTATGAGAATAACGGCTGGAAATAAGGATTAAATTGCAAGAATTTTATTTTATTTTTTGAGCCTAAGGATGAAATCATCATTAATTAAAAGTTTAGAGGTAATATGGTAATTTTGTTTAGAGCATTAATTGAATTTATTAGAACATGAAATAAATGAAAACGACGATCAAATTTATTTATAAAGATTCGAATGAATCGAATACGAGACTTGAACATGGAAAAGAAAAAATATCCGATTAATGAAATTATAAACATGAACAAGCAACGAGGTAAGTTAGTGTAACTTGATTTGTATTTTTTAAATGCATGAAATATCGATATAATGAATTACCTGATTTATGTTTATGAAGAATGGCAAGAGAATGATATTTATCATGACATGTAAATATGTGATTATCTTTAATACGTTGATACAAGGAAATTAAGTATATTGAGACGAGTAATAAATTCAAGTAAAACATGTCGAGAAAAATAAGTACGTTTAAGGGACAATATGTTTGATTTTAATTGGTTCCAAATATGAACGTTAGATGAAATAAAATATCTAATAAATAAATCAGTAAGTCCGATAATGCTCCGTAACTCTATTCTAGTGATGGATTCGGGTTAGGGGCGTTACATACTTGAGAAGGTAGTTTGCCCGAATCGACAAGATTGGTCCAAAAGACTGGATGATGCTTTATGGGCTTATAGGACAGCATACAAGACACCTCTAGGGATGTCACCCTATAAGTTAGTCTTTGGGAAAGCTTGCCATCTATCTTTGGAGTTAGAGCACAAAGCTTATTGGGCTCTTCGACAACTCAACTTGGATCTTAAGTTCACTAAAGAGAAACGGATGCTCCAACTCGATGAGCTAAAGGAGTTCTGAATGTTCTCGTACAAAAATGCCAAATTACTCAAGGAGAGACTTAAGAAATGGCATTACAAACACATTCGAGTTCGAGAATTTGAAGCAAGTCAGCAAGTTTTGTTATTTAATTTTAGATTAAGGTTTTTTCCATGTAAACTAAAATCACGTTGGTCCGATCCATTTACGATTCATCGCATCTATCCGTACGAAGTTGTTGAACTCCAAGGTAAGTGAGGAAATTTTCAAGTTAATGCTCAGCATCTGAAACATTACTGAGGAGATAAGACTGAACGGAATCAAATTTCGTTCATTTTATCAGATATTTAAATTTTCTTATGTTCCTTTTTAATAAATGATTTAGGGTATATTTTCGGGATTAGTATATTTAAATAAATTCTATCTAGTCTATTGGAACTTAAGCAGGACCGCTTGTGACCTCTCCAATCTTTCCTGGGAATTGATTTTAACATAATTTCCTGAGAAATTATTCCCTAAATAAAATTAATTTTTTGGTTTTTCAAATAAAAGGGTCAATTTTAATCCAAGTTTTAAATTACAACTCAATTTCAAATTTTCATTAAGTCTGGGGACTTAATTGAATTATTTTTAAAATTTGATTGCTCTTTTTATAAATAATAAAAATTAGATGCCTCTTTTTATAAATATTTTCAAAAGGCTTCTAAAATAAATGTTTTTAGTTTAATAAAAAAATGATAATTATTAATATATAATTATATCCAATATAATAAATGTATTAATTATTATCAACTTTATATAGAGTTAGGATTAGTTTTAATTTAATCATATTTTATTTGATAAGTTTTTATCTTAATAAATTAATAGCAATTAATAATTTAATATGTATTTAATTAATTATTAATTGTTGCTAACTCTAAGTAGAATTAGAACTTAGAATTTTTAATTATTAATTTTTTTTAAGAATTCTATTTCGACTCCTATTTCCCTCATTATAAATACCACCAACCTTCTCCATCATTTACCACTCAAAACCTCAAAACATCCAAACCTTTAAGTGCTGCAAGCCCTTAGCCGAAAGCCTCATTCGGCCAACAACAGCTCACGCACACGGTGTGTGACCGTCCAGCACCAGCAGATCGCCTGGCTTGCTCCTTGGTGCCACACCAACTTCAGCTCCAGTGCTCGACAGGCCTGCTTGCAAGGATCCGCGCATCCCACACTGTGTCTAGCCCCAACCCACGCGCCCCATTGTTGCCTGTTGCTGTGTAGCTACCCACACCAGGTTGTGTCGCTCCTTGGCCTTACTCGACACATTCGCTTTCTACCCAACATCCTAGCGGCATCAACCCGATTACTCACACCACCCTTTCACCCATCCTCAGCCAAAAACCCTCCAATCTATTCTTATTTGCCGACTTTTGTTTCATAATTATTTTCCTTAGGAGCTTTTAAATTTTTACGAAAAAGGTGGTAAGACCAAATTTTCTCTTAAAATTTAATTTTATTCTAATAATTAATTTTTCAATTTATTGAATCATTAATAATTTTTATTAATTAAATTTTTGAGAAAATAAATTTTCTCATCTTTTGTTCAGGTTAATCATGCCTCGCAAGAGAACTTGTGCTTGTGCCTAAATTGATGAAACACAAAACAAGTTACATTGTGAAGAAGCCAAAGCAAGATACGAGAGTATCTTTAAAAATCAAAAGATGCATCCTGAGAAAGGCTTCACATTAAAAGAAAGCAACTATATTGATTTTATGGCACGTATTCGTCAAGTTGCTAAAGCCCTCAAATTGGGAATTGTTTTGTGAGAAGAGACCTAGTGTGGATGAGGAGTTAGTACGCGAATTCTATGCGAATTGAACCTCAAACGAGTTGACAGAAGTTCCGTTTTGCGGAATCAAGGTACCAATAACTTCAAACGCTATTAATGAGTTCTTTGAGCTGTAACATCCCAAATTAGGGCATAAACAGAATAGTGGTTTTGAAACCAAAAATCCGAGGTGGAAATATTTACATCGATAAAGTTTTAATATCTACTGTTTGATTAAATAACTATGTGAAAATATTGATGAGAAATTTTACCGATAAGATGCCCAATTGAATAATTAGGACTAAATTGCAATAAGTGAAAAAAAATATGTTCTAGTTGGTTTAGGGACTTAAATGTGATGAGATTTGAGATTTGAGATTTGAAGTCCTTATTTAGTAAATAGACCATTATATGTCATTATGGACAAAAATGGACATAGGAGGGATAATATATCAAAGTTTTAATGAAGGGGAATTTTCGTCTATTAGTATTTAAAAGAATTAAAAGGAAAAAATAGCCAAAAATTGAGTCCATCTTCTCCGAATTTCATAAGGAGCCACAGCTAGGGTTTCTTTCATCTTTTAAGCTCAAAGTAAGTGCATCCTAGCCCCGTTTTTAATGTTCTTTGTATTTTGGAAATCCTCGTAGCTCAATTTAGCTATTTATACCCTTAATTTGAGCTAGGGTTCATGTTCAAAAATATAACCATGAATGGCATGCTTGTGTTTTGATGTCTAATGGAAGAAGATAAAGGTTTGATGTGTGATAAACAACTTTTACTAGGTGGTTTTTGGTGAAATTGATAAAAAGGACTTAATTGTAAAAGTTGTAAAACTATGTGTAAATGTGTGAATGAATGAAAATTTTGGGATGGTATAAGAGAATAAATTATTCGGCTAGGCTTGGGTAATGAGAAAATGGGATACTTTTCATTTTACGAGCCCAAGGGTAATTTCATAATTATGTGAAACTTTAGGGGCAAAATTGTAATTTTACCGTATTGTGATTTTTGGACTGAATTGAAGAATGTGTATATTAAACGAACTAAATATGCTATTATAGATCAAGAGGGATGAGGAATAGACCTTGACTAAGGAAAAAGGCAATGTTGTGGGTTAAATCGCAAATAGTCATATTTTGTACCGAGGTAAGTTGTGTGTAAGTAATTCAAAATTTTCAATATTTTGTATTTAATATTTGACATTGTATGATACATGTATGTATACTCTAATGAAATTGACTTGTGATGATCTAATAGAAGTTTGATGAAAGCCTTGTATCTCGAAAATCCCGAGTGACCTAAAGGAATACTTAGGACTTGGATGTCGTAACACCGTGCTAAATGAGATTCCATGTAAGTCCATGTCTGGGACATGGCATCAGCATCTGAAAAGTGTGCCAGTGTAAGACCATGTCTGGGACATGGCATCGGCGATGATATATGTGCCTGTGTAAGACCATGTTTAGGACATGGCATCGGCGATGATATATTGTGCCTGTGTAAGACCATGTTTGGGACATGGCATTGGCGATGATATATGTGCCTGTGTAAGACCATGTCAGGGACATGGAATCGGTGATGGTATATGTGCCTGTGTAAGACCATGTCTGGGACATGGCATCAGCGATGTATATGTGCCATTGTAAGACCATGTCTGGGACATGACATTGGTACTTTATTTGGTGTATGATAATCTCGAGCATCCTTTAGTATTCCAGGTGGTTCAACGGGCCATTCAAGATTTTGGGTTAAGAAGTGGAGTGATATGAGTAAGAATGTATAGTACAGGTATGTATGTGAATCCCATGAGTATTGAACTTGATTCGTGATGGGAAAATTTAGCATGTGTAGAAAGGAACAAGTTAAGTATGATGTTTAATGACATTTAATGTCAATTCTGACTATGTTCATGTGTGTAAGATGATATTGTGGTGATAACTGATAACATGTTTAATTCATGAATATCTTGACTTATGTTGTTTAATATTTACATGTAACTTACTAAGCCTTGTGCTTACCCTTCTCTCTTTTCCTTTTTCTCTTAGCTTCCTCAAGCTAGCTCAGAGATTGTAGAAGTTGAAGCTCGAGTCACACTATCAGCAAATGTAATGACCAAAAATTCATGGGCATCGAAAAAAAAGTACATTAACGGGCCTCCGTCTTAGTAAATCGAGTTCAAAAATAATTATTAGAAATATTTATGAGTTTAGTGATGTGTTTAATTAGATTTAAATTAAGTGAATTTAGCTTAATTTAGAGTAATTAGTAAAAAGGACTAAATTGAATAAGGAGTAAAAGTCTAATTATAAATTAATAGGAAATAATAAGGACCAAATAGGCAATTAAGCCTATTTGGGAAGATGAGGCGGCAAAAAGGGGTAAAATCTAAGATTTTTTTTTAAAACAATAATTATATAAATATTTAATTTAGTTATAAATTTTATTAAATCAATTTAAAAAAAATTAATTTTTTTTATGATAATAAAGTATGATTTTGACAAGTGGATGGTAAAAAAATAAATAAATAAATAAATAAAATACAAATGTAACAATAATAAGCATACACTTGTAATTTATGAATTTAAATTACTTACTATTTAAGTAAATAGATATTTATTAATTATTATTAAGTAAATAGATATTTATTAAATAATTATATTATAAGATTTTTATGTGATAAATAAATTAAAATATGACAAATGTATAATGATGATATAGTACATGTGTAAATATAAGAATATTACATTTGTAATAAATATATTGATTAATAAATAGATATTTATTAAGTTATTATATTATTATAAAACAAATAAAATAAATAAAACAAAATAAAACAAAATAAAAGAATAGAAAAGAGAATAGAAGGAAACGAAACAGAGAGCAGGGGGAAAGAAAGAAGAAAAAGAGAAAAGAAAGATGAAAATGGAAATTTCAAGTTTTGAAGCTTGAAGTTTTAATAGGTAAGTCAATTTAGCCCTTTTTACTTAATTTTGATGTTTTGGAAGCTTTGAGACAAGGTTTTGATGAAATTAAGTGAATATTTTGAAAGTTATTAGATTTCTAAATATTGTCCATGTTGAATAAAAAGATGAATTAGGGGTTAGATTGATAGGAATTCAAGTTAGAAATGAAATAAGGATTGAATTGTAAAGTAATTCATAAGTTTTATGTTGTCGGGACTAAATTGATGAAATTTTGAAATTAGGAAAATATGCTGGAAATTTAATAGTTAAGTATGAGTTTGGACAAAATTTGAATAGAAATGAAGTATAAATTAAGTTAAACAAATAAAAGAGTTAATTAGGATTAAATGGAAATTAGAGAATAAATTGAATAAAAATTCAATTAATTATTAAATTAATGCTGTAATTAATAATATAAATTGTTATTATATTTTTTTCGTAGCTAACAAGGAAAACGAGGTATCGGCATCCAAAGGAAAAGAAAAGATCGTGGAGGAGTAAACTCGTATTCCGGGTTTGTATTACTATAACTCAAACTATTTATTAAATGTATATTGAACTTATAGTTATGGAATAATTAAGATAAGGCAAGTATTATATTTAAATTTAAATATAAGTATGTGTGAAAATTAATTTGTATATAAATTAAGATAATAGATATTTGAATTGATTGAGTATTGAAAATTTTTGTGTAAATGAAATTGAAATTAGAAAAGTAAAATAATACCCTATTAACTTGTCGGACTAGATTTGATACAAATGGCATGCCATTGGATTTGTGATGTGATGAAGAGATTGTAGTTCGGCCGAGAAGATGTTTCTGTTATTATATATTTCGGTTTATCCGAAGAGGCATTTAATGCCTTATTGGTGTGTTATGGAGGATTTATAAAATTCCGGGTGTGTTTGGGTTGGATATTCTGGTGTGTTTGGGTGGAATCACAGATCACAAAAGTCCGAGCCTTGTTAATAGGGTAAATAGTTGAAATGAAATTTTGAAAATAGGATTTATTATTTTGGCACTATTGAAAAGTATGAGAAAGAATGTATGAACTAAATTATGGATTGAGTTGGTATGTGAAAAATGAAATAAGAATTTAAGATTTATGAAGTAATATAAATATATATATAATTAGTTTAAGTGATTATAAAATTTATGGTTGATGTTTATAATTAATTAATGTTAAATATTTTTGATTTATAGTAATACCACTGAGTACGAAATACTCAGCGTACGGTTGTTTTCGTGCGCAGGTCATTAGAGTTTCGGATCCGGTTTAGCATCCAAAACAAACCCGACTCCAACAAGAAGATTTTGGTGATGTATTCCTTCCTTTTGTTAAGTGGCATGTACTAGGTAAATGCATATAAATTATATGTATACATTAAGTTAAATGATTTTGATTGTATATAAATGATTATAATGTTTTGGATTATGAATATGATATAAAGTCGCGAAATGGTAGGTTTGGTATTAAATAATTGAAATGAAATAAATATTATTAATTATACATATATATACTAGCAATGTTATATTGTTTAAACTAAGGTATTAAATTATTATTTTAATATAAATTGGATGTAATTGAGTATACTTAATCATTGGTTGGAGTATTGATATTGGTTGGATTTTTGGGTTTAAAGTTTGCAGGGGGTTTTATGTAAAAATAAGCAGAAATGCTGTCGAAAAAAAATTAAATTATGAAAAATTTCTGGAGAATTTGAACAAGTTTCGTTTCACTTTTAAATTTACGTTTTGGCTTCAAATGTCTATTATTAGGACTTAACTATTATATTATACTATGAATATTATTATTTATTTATGAATTATTTTGTAAGTTGTCTGATATGTCTGGTAATGCCTCGTAACCCTATTCCAACGACGGTTTGGGGTTAAGGGGGTGTTACAATTGTTGGTATCAGAGCTATCAGGTTTAGCCGATTCTCGGGCTAAATCGAGCTCGGAAGTGAGTCTAATAGTACATGCCACTTTTGAGTCAAAAAATTAAGTCGGGATTTTTGGATGCTGAACCTATTTGTTTGTTTTTATTTTATAGATTAAAGATGTCGATGAAAGAATAGAAGATACCGATCAAGAAATGTATACTGGTGATGAAGAGTCGTATGGATTAGATAAAACTGAGTCGGTAACACCTAGCATAAATCCTGTAAGAAACCAATCTCCTAGAGTAGAAATTAGAAATGATAGAGATAATTCTGATATATGGAGAAATATTGCTGATGCACTTCAAAAAGTAGCAGAAATTGTTCCTGCTACGACTTCAGTTCCAACTCAAAGACGGGCCCCGATAAAGGAATTGAGAAAGTATGGTGCCACTGAATTTATGGGTCTGAAAGAAGTCGATCCGTCTGTAGCTGAAAATTGGATGGAGTCGACTAAAAGAATTTTACAATAATTAGATTGTACCCCCCGAGAATGTTTGATTTGTGTTGTATCGTTGCTACAAGAAGAAGCTTACTTATGGTGGGAATCAGTGGTTCGACATTTATCAGAGAATCGATAACTTGGGATCTATTTCGAAAGAGTTTCAAAAGAAATATATCGGACAAATGTATATCGAAGACAAGAAATGAGGAGTTTTTGACGTTACAACAGGGTGACATGTCGGTAATAGATTATGAGAGAGAATTCTCGAGACTCGCAGATATGCCTCGAGTTTATTCCAACCGAAGCCGATAGCAAAGAGATTTTTACGGTCTGCGAGATGAGATTAAATTACAAATTTGGTATCTCAACGTATTCTCGAAATGGTAAACTTGATTGAGCGAGCTAAAATGGTAGAACAAGTGTTAGGTTTCAATAAAAAGATCTGAAAGTGATCGACCACCGGGAAAGCGTATGAAAACTAGCGATTCAATCCTCAAATTTAAAAGACTAAAAGAATCACAGAGTGGTTGGAGATTCAGTTTTAGATCGGACAGAGGTGGAAGAAACAAGGGTAAACAGATGACAATATCTACTGGTAGTGTGAGATGTCCATCCCGAAGTATAGAAATTCCGCATCGTGAGCAATCATGAAAAGAAACATTTAGGTGAATGTTGGAGGATAACTCGACGATGTTTTCGATGTGGGTCTACAGATCATTTCATCCGAGATTGTCCAAAAGGTGAAAGTGCCACACCTGCAGCATCTCAAGGATCAGTACCTACTGTTCGTGGTAGAGGATCTAGTAGGGGTGGTTCGAGTTCTCTGTCTAGAGGTAGAGGTGTCAGAAGAGAGCGATATAGTTACACAACAGTCAGAGGTCAGAGTGCCGGCCAGAGCATACGTAGTCCGGACCCGTGAGGAGGGCGATGCACATGATGTTGTTACAAGTATATTTCTATTGTATTCTGAGCCTATTTATGCTTTAATTGATCCGGGTTCGTCACACTCATATGTAAATTCAAAACTAGTTGAATCGGGAAAATTAGAATCTGAAATGTCTAGAGTTTCTATAGAAGTGTCTAGCCGTTTGGGACAAACGGTGGCAGTAGATAGAGTATGTCGGAGGTGCCCGTTAATAATACATGATAGAATGTTTCTTGTGGACTTATTGATCATGCCTTTTGGTGATTTTGATATCATTTTGGGTATGGACTGGCTATATGAACATGGGGTAGTTTTGGATTGCTATAAAAAGAGGTTTAGTATTCAGACAGAAAATGGGGATAGAATTAAAGTGAATGGCATCTGTACCAGTGGTTCGACACGCATTATTTCAGCGATAAAGGCTAATAAATTACTGCAGCAGGGTTGTTCAGCATACTTGGCATACGTTATTAATTCGATTCATTTGAGTCGGTCTGCGCCAGATTAAGATCAGATGCGAGTTTCGGATGTATTCCCAGAAGAATTACCGGGCTTACCACACACGAGAGAGGTTGAATTTGCTATTGAGGTGTATCCAGGTACAACACCGATTTCTATACCTCCATACCGAATGTCACCCACTGAGTTGAAAGAGTTGAAGGTGCAATTACAAGATTTACTAGATCGTGGATTTATTAGACCAAGCATTTCACCCTGGGGAGCTCCAGTGTTGTTTGTTAAAAAGAAAGATGGTTCTATGATATTATGCATTGATTACCGACAGTTGAATAAAGTGACGATCAAAAACCGATATCCGTTGCCTCGTATAGATGATTTGTTTGATCAGCTTAAGGGAGCTTCAGTATTTTCAAAAATTGATTTGAGATCCGGGTATTATCACCAAAGGTGAAGGAAAGTGATGTGTCTAAAACTGCCTTCCGTACTCGTTATGGCCATTATGAATTTTTGGTAATGCCATTTGGATTGACTAATGCCCCAGCTGCTTTTATGGATCTGATGAATCGCATTTTCCAGCCGTATTTAGATCAGTTTGTGATGGTTTTCATTGATGATATATTGGTATATTCGAAGACAGAGGCAGAACATGATCAGCATCTTCGAATAGTTCTGCAAACTTTACGAGAGAAACAGTTGTATGGAAAGCTCAGTAAATGTAAATTCTGGTTATCAGAGGTTGTATTTTTAGGACATGTAGTATCTGCTGATGGGATTAGAGTTGATCCAAAGAAGATCGAAGCAATTGTTCAGTAGAAGGCGCCAAAGAATGTATCGGAGGTGCGCAGTTTTCTCGGTTTAGCTGGGTATTACAGGAGGTTTGTAAATGGATTCTCGAAGATAGCACTACCAATGAATAAACTACTGGGAGAAGAATGTTCCTTTATCCGGGATGATCGGTGCGTAAGAGTTTTGAGACTTTGAAGCAAATACTGACAGAGGCACCGGTATTAACATTACCAGAGTCGGGGAAAGATTTTGTCGTATATAGTGATGCTTCTCTGAGCGGTCTAGGGTGTGTATTGATGCAAGAAGGGAAGGTCGTAGCTTATGCATCTCGACAGTTAAAACCACATGAACGTAATTACCCGACGCACGATTTGGAGTTAGCTGCAGTAATTTTTGCTTTGAAGATTTGGAGGCATTACCTATATGGTGAAAAATGCTACATTTACACAGATCATAAAAGTCTTAAATATCTTCTGTCGCAGAAGGAGTTGAATTTAAGACAAAGACGGTGGATCGAGCTTCTAAAAGATTATGATTGTGTTATAGATTATCATCCGAAAAAAGCAAATGTGGTAGCAGATGCATTGAGTAGAAAAGCTGCAATTGAATTACGCGCAATGTTTGCTCAGCTCAGTATTAATGATGATGGGAGCTTGTTAGCTGAGTTAAGGGTTAAGCCGATGATGTTTGACCAGATTAGAGTAGCTCAGATGAAAGATGATAGATTATTGAAGAAAAGAGAAATGTTTCAGAATGGTACAACCGAGAGTTTTAGTATTGACGAGCATAATTGTTTGAGGTTTCAAAATTAGATTTGTGTTCCAGCTACTTCTGAACTAAAAGAGTTAATTCTTCGAGAAGCACATGATAGTGCTTTTGCTTTGCACCCTGGTGGAACAAAGATGTATCGTGATTTACGAGAATTATATTGGTGGCCAAGAATGAAGAAAGATATAGTTGAATCTGTCAGTAAATGTTTGACATGTCAATGGGTAAAAG
The DNA here is from genome assembly GCA_025698465.1 of Gossypium longicalyx. Taxonomy (NCBI): domain Eukaryota; kingdom Viridiplantae; phylum Streptophyta; class Magnoliopsida; order Malvales; family Malvaceae; genus Gossypium; species Gossypium longicalyx. The sequence goes on along the minus strand of CM047005.1, from coordinate 24,972,805 downwards.
CAGAACATCAGGTACCGACAGGTCTACTTCAGCCTATTAGTATTCCCGAATGGAAATGGGATTGTATCACTATGGATTTTGTTACAGGGTTATCGATATCGGCAAGCAAAAAGAATGCTATTTGGGTAATTGTTGATCGGCTTACAAAGTTAGCTCATTTTATAGCAGTCAGAACTGACTAGTCATTACAAAACCTTGCTGAGATTTATATTCGGGAAATTGTAAGACTACATGGTATTCCTACATCGATAATTTCTGACCGGGATCCACGATTTACTTCGAGATTTTGGAAGCAGCTACACGATTCTCTGGGTACTCGACTTAACTTTAGTACGGCCTTTCATCCGCAAACAGATGGACAGTCCGAACGAGTAATACAGATATTAGAAGATATGCTTCGGGCTTGTATCATTGATTTTGAATCAGGTTGGGAACGTTATTTGCCATTAGCTGAATTTGTTTATAACAATAGTTTCCAATCTAGTATTCAGATGGCTCCATATGAAGCATTATATGGTCGGAGGTGTCGATCACCAATATGTTGGACAGAATTGAAGGAAAGAAAAATGATTGGGCCAGAATTGATTCAAGAAACAGAAGAAACAATTAAGAAGATTAAAGACAGATTGAAAGCAGCCTTTGATAGGCAAAAATCATATGCAGATTTGAAACGGCGAGATATTGAATATTCTGTTGGTGATAAAGTATTCCTCAAAGTATCACCTTGGAAGAAAGTTTTGAGATTTGGCCGAAAGGGTAAGTTAAGTCCACGTTTTATTGGACCGTATGAAATTGTGGAAAGAATTGGACCCGTTGCCTACCGACTAGCTAGCTTTACCTCCGTTATTACGAAAAATTCATGATGTTTTTCATGTTTCGATGCTTGGAGATATAGATCGAGATCCTTCCCATGTTATTCCTACTGAAAATATTGAAATTCGGTCCGATTTGACTTATGAAGAAGAGCCGGTTCGATATTAGCTCAAGAAGTAAAAGAGTGAGAAATAAACGGGTCCTCTAGTAAAAGTGTTATGGAGGAGTCATAGTGTGGAAGAAGCGACTTGGGAACCGAAAGAAACGATGAGAGCACAATATCCTTATCTATTCTCAGGTAAATTTCGAGGACGAAATTCATTAAGGGGGGAGAAATGTAATGACCCAAAAATTCATGGGCATCGAAAAAAAAAGTACATTAACGGGCCTCCGTCTTAGTAAATCGAGTTCAAAAATAATTATTAGAAATATTTATGAGTTTAGCGATGTGTTTAATTAGATTTAAATTAAGTGAATTTAGCTTAATTTAGAGTAATTAGTAAAAAGGACTAAATTGAATAAGGAGTAAAAGTCTAATTATAAATTAATAGGAAATAATAAGGACCAAATAGGCAATTAAGCCTATTTGGGAAGATGAGGCGACAAAAAGGGGTAAAATCTAAGATTTTTTTTTTAAAACAATAATTATATAAATATTTAATTTAGTTATAAATTTTATTAAATCAATTTAAAAAAATTAAAATTTTTTTTATGATAATAAGTATGATTTTGACAAGTGGATGGTAAAAAAATAAATAAATAAATAAATAGATATTTATTAATTATTATTAAGTAAATAGATATTTATGAATTTAAATTACTTACTATTTAAGTAAATAGATATTTATTAAATAATTATATTATAAGATTTTTATGTGATAAATAAATTAAAATATGACAAATGTATAATGATGATATAGTACATGTGTAAATATAAGAATATTACATTTGTAATAAATATATTGATTAATAAATAGATATTTATTAAGTTATTATATTATTATAAAACAAATAAAATAAATAAAAGTAAATAAAACAAAATAAAAGAATAGAAAAGAGAATAGAAGGAAACGAAACAGAGAGCAGGGGGAAAGAAAGAAGAAAAAGAGAAAAGAAAGATGAAAATAGAAATTTCAAGTTTTGAAGCTTGAAGTTTTAATAGGTAAGTCAATTTAGCCCTTTTTACTTAATTTTGATGTTTTGGAAGCTTTGAGACAAGGTTTTGATGAAATTAAGTGAATATTTTGAAAGTTATTAGATTTCTAAATATTGTCCATGTTGAATAAAAAGATGAATTAGGGGTTAGATTGATAGGAATTCAAGTTAGAAATGAAATAAGGATTGAATTGTAAAGTAATTCATAAGTTTTATGTTGTAGGGACTAAATTGATGAAATTTTGAAATTAGGAAAATATGCTGGAAATTTAATAGTTAAGTATGAGTTTGGACAAAATTTGAATAGAAATGAAGTATAAATTAAGTTAAACAAATAAAAGAGTTAATTAGGATTAAATGGAAATTAGAGAATAAATTGAATAAAAATTCAATTAATTATTAAATTAATGCTGTAATTAATAATATAAATTGTTATTATATTTTTTTTTCGTAGCTAACAAGGAAAACGAGGTATCGGCATCCAAAGGAAAAGAAAAGATCGTGGAGGAGTAAACTCGTATTCCGGGTTTGTATTACTATAACTCAAACTATTTATTAAATGTATATTGAACTTATAGTTATGGAATAATTAAGATAAGGCAAGTATTATATTTAAATTTAAATATAAGTATGTGTGAAAATTAATTTGTATATAAATTAAGATAATAGATATTTGAATTGATTGAGTATTGAAAATTTTTGTGTAAATGAAATTGAAATTAGAAAAGTAAAATAATACCCTATTAACTCGTCGGACTAGATTTGATACAAATGGCATGCCATTGGATTTGTGATGTGATGAAGAGATTGTAGTTCGGCCGAGAAGATGTTTCTGTTATTATATATTTCAGTTTATCCGAAGAGGCATTTAATGCCTTACTGGTGTGTTATGGAGGATTTATAAAATTCCGGGTGTGTTTGGGTTGGATATTCTGGTGTGTTTGGGTGGAATCTGCGTATCTGTCAAAGTCCGAGCCTTGTTAATAGGGTAAATAGTTGAAATGAAATTTTGAAAATAGGATTTATTATTTTGGCACTATTGAAAAGTATGAGAAAGAATGTATGAACTAAATTATGAATTGAGTTGGTATGTGAAAAATGAAATAAGAATTTAAGATTTATGAAGTAATATAAATATATATATATATAATTAGTTTAAGTGATTATAAAATTTATGGTTGATGTTTATAATTAATTAATGTTAAATAGTTTTGATTTATAGTAATACCACTGAGTACGAAATACTCAGCGTACGGTTGTTTTCGTGCGCAGGTCATTAGAGTTTCGGATCCGGTTTAGCATCCAAAACAAACCCGACTCCAACAAGAAGATTTTGGTGATGTATTCCTTCCTTTTGTTAAGTGGCATGTACTAGGTAAATGCATATAAATTATATGTATACATTAAGTTAAATGATTTTGATTGTATATAAATGATTATAATGTTTTGGATTATGAATATGATATAAAGTCGCGAAATGGTAGGTTTGGTATTAAATAATTGAAATGAAATAAATATTATTAATTATACATATATATACTAGCAATGTTATATTGTTTAAACTAAGGTATTAAATTATTATTTTAATATAAATTGGATGTAATTGAGTATACTTAATCATTGGTTGGAGTATTGATATTGGTTCGATTTTTGGGTTTAAAGTTTGCAGGGGGTCTTATGTAAAAATAAGCAGAAATGCTGTCGAAAAAAAAATTAAATTACGAAAAATTTCTAGAGAATTTGAACAAGTTTCGTTTCACTTTTAAATTTACGTTTTGGCTTCAAATGTCTATTATTAGGACTTAACTATTATATTATACTATGAATATTAATATTTATTTATGAATTATTTTGTAAGTTGTCTGATATGTCTGGTAATGCCTCGTAACCCTATTCCAACGACGGTTTGGGGTTAAGGGGGTGTTACAAAATCTTTTGGGGTATATTTAGTTTAATGCTTTTAAGTATGGCATGTATAGGGGACTTAGCATTTAGTTATATGTGTCATATTTGTTAGCCAAAGTGATGGCTCCTTTTGGTATATTATTCCATTTTGTATATGGCCATGAAACATAGCTCATTTTGATTATTGGGTTGAAATCCCTAATTTAACACCCCTTACCCGAGTTCGACACCGGAACAGGAAAGCGAGGTGTTACTGAACTTAAAACATACTAGCATACATTTCCTAGTTATGAAATTTCACTCCAATTTAAAACTTTTCACAATACCTTAATGTCCTTACCATGGACCTACGAGGCTCCAAACACACTTTGGAATTGATTCGGGACTAATCTGTGCACTCTAGAATTCTTTGCAGAATTTCAAGCAAACAGGGGCACACGCCCGTGTGGAAGGGCGACACACTGTGTGCCTATTTAACATGGCCGTGTTGAAGGCCCGTGTGACTCACACGGCTGAGCATATTGGGACACGCATGTGTCCCTAGTTCGTGCGAATTTATTTTTCGATTCAAACCTATAAGGGTTTTCACACGGCTTGACATAGGCCAGTGTCCATGACCAGTGTCCCACACACGGCCAGGACACGCCCGTGTCTTAGCCCGTGTGCAAAAACCATGACATTCTGTTTCTGACGTCAGCAACTCCTTAAGGGTACACGGCCAAGGCACATGCCTGTGTGTTATGCCGTGCCCTCCACACGACTGAGACACAACCGTGTCTCTGCCCGTGTGTTTACTACCGTGCATACTGACTTGTAAAATTGAGGTGGAGGGGACACACGGCCAGACTACACGTCCGTAGGTCAAACCGTGGTCATACACGGCCTAGACACACGCCCGTGTGGACAAAATAAGGCTATTTACAAAGCCTCCTTGCCACCCTTACTTGCACCAACCTACACAATATCAACTAAAACCAATCCAAGCATAACATATATAACCAAATCAACTACAACCATGAGAAATTTGCATCAATGCATTTAATAGTAATCAATATTATGCAACACTAATGGCCTATACAAAATGAATATCACATCCATCATATGAGCCAACACTTGTGGCTAAACTAACAAGACACTAAACAAAATATTCAAGTCCTTATACATGCCACAATCAAAACATTTAAACTAGCTATATCAAAAGCTTCAGGTGATACTGTGATCGATGCCTCTGACGTCCTTGGATCCTCGATACTAGCTTGGCGGCACTATGAGAAGATGGAAAAGAAAAGGAGTAAGCATAAAGCTTAGTAAGTTTCATATAAATAAGTAAAAACATCAACCATGCATATTATAATTCAACACAACATTCTTAAGTGAACAAAGATAAATATCACTACATACTTATATATCACAAGTTTAGGACAACAATTACAATATCGTCCCAAAATAATTTTCATAACTAGAACTTACTCATGTCATTCTTACCATTAAGGCAACATAACTAGACTCATATCTCATGAGTTTCGAATAAGAACCTGTGCCACTTACAACACGATTATATCATTCCATATCATTGTCATAAGCTTTAAAATAACTCGTGAAACCATTTGGAATACTAAAGGATATTAGACAAGCTTTGCATAAGAGGGTGAATTGCCGATGCCATGTTCCAAACATGGTCTTACATTGGCTCACATGTCAAGGCCGATGCCATGTCCCAGACATGGTCTTACACTAGCTCTTGTCTCAATGCCGATGCCATGTTCCAAACATGGTCTTACACTGGCTCTCGTCTCAATGCCGATGCCATGTTCCAAACATGGTCTTACACTGGCTCTCGTTACATTACTGATGCCATGTCCCAGACATGGTCTTACACTGACTCTCATATTGTGGCCGATGCCATGTCCCAGACATGGCCTTACACTAGCACACATATCAACCAAATGTCATGGCATGAATATCTTATCTATTCCTAGGTTCAATCGGGACTCTACTACATTAAATTTTATCATGCATTATTCATAAGCAAATTTCAATCATATTATGTAAAATTTATCATTCAACACATAATAACGATAAAGTTGCCTTACTTACGTACAACTTACCTCAGTATATAAAAAGTGGCGACTAATTGAATTTAATCTACTTGTTTGGCCTTCCCCCAGTCTAGGTCCGGATTTTGTATTTCTTGATCTAAAATGAAAAAAATTCACTAATTTAATCATCATATTAATCAATGCATTTCATAAATCATATTTTGGAAAAATAACCATTTTGCCTATATACTTTCACAAAATTACTATTTTACCCCTAGGCTCGTAAATTGATTTTTATCAAATTTTCTCACTAACCAAGCCTATGTGAATTCTTTATATACTAGAAGAGGCCCACAATTCCCATTATTTCACACATTTACCACATGATTTATAACTTATGCAAAATGATCCTCAATTAGGGTTTTCATGAAAACTATTTCACAAAAGTTATTTGTTTTATAACCAAGATTCATTTTCTTCCATAAAAATTTAGAAAAAAACATGAAAAATCTCATGGTAAAACCCTAGACTTTCAACCATTTTGCAAAATAGTCCCCTCATTAGCTAGATTATGCTAAAGGGTCCCAAAAGTATAAAAACTATCAAGAAAGGCCATCAAAATCACTTACTTGTAAGGGTAAAGAGTGGTTGAAATTTTGAAGCTCCAAATCCCCTAAAATGGCTGATATTTTCGGTGGTATGGACAAGAGATGAAAAAGATGACAACCTTTTCTTTTTGTTTTATTTCTAGTCAAAATTAAGCTATAACTTCACCTAATTTTGACTTTTCTACTCTTATTTGTCTCTATGGCAGGCCACCCTATTGAAATGGGTCTATTTTTCCTTTAAAGACCCCTAATTATGATTCTTTAGCTATTTAACACCATTTGTTAGAAGAATAAAACTTTTCCCCTTTATGCAATTTAGTCCTTTTTCTCAATTGTGCATGCAATCGCTAAAATTATTTTACTAAAATTTTCATGCATTCATATAAACATGCTATAACACATAAAATAATATTAAAAATAATTTCTCTAACCTCAAGTTAGTGGTTTCGAAACCATTGTTCCGACTAAGCCCAAAACTAGCCTGTTACACCTAAATATTGATACATGCATGGGATGTGTTATTATTCGTGTGGTGTGCGCTAAATGGGTTGCTAAAAATGAATGATAAAAGGTGGAATTCATGATTGATGGATAAATGATACTAATTAGCATAGTCATAATATGAACAAAGGTAAAGAAATGAAATGATTGAACTTGACAAGTGGGGAGTTTTAAACCTATATACTTTGATATGTGAATGTCATGTATGACGTAAAGTTTGGAGGTCTAAGTAACCCAAACATTTCCTAATTTATCACCATTGGCATGCAAGTGTGTTTGTGTTATTGTGGGTGACAAGAGGGCTTGGAAATTAGCCTCAAAATTTGTCCACACGGGTGGACACACGGGCGTGTGTCTGGACCGTGTGTGACACACGGTCAGCCTCATGGGTGTGTAGTCTAGTTGTGTGTCCCCTGCACCCTAATTTCACAAGTCAGTATGCATGGTAGTAAACACACGGGCAGAGACACGACCGTTTGTCTCAGCCGTGTGAAGGACACGGCCTTAGGACATGGGCGTGTGCCCCGGCCGTGTGAAGTCTGCATCTTAAATGCAAAAATTAAATTCGCCACACGGACTAGTACACGGGCTTGTGACTTGACTGTGTGACCCTTAATTGATGCTAACGTCATAAACAGAGAGTTACATGACCTGGGGACACAATCGTGTCCTTGAATCCACACGGGCTTGTGACCCTATTTTATGAATTTTTTTCTAAAGTTCATGATTTAGTCCCGAACCATCCCCAATGTATGTTTTGGGCCTCATAGGCCCATATAAGAGACAACATGCATGTTCTTGAATAAATTTTAAATTTGAACAAAATTTTATGGCCCGATTTTACATAGTAGTGTATGTTTAAGTCCAGTAATGCCTCGTATCCTATCCCGGCATTGGACACGGGTAAGGGATGTTACATTTATTGGTATCAAAGGTACAGTTTAGTCGGTTTTAGGACTACGTAACAAGTGTGAAAGTCTAGCTATACATGCCATATGTATATGATGATAGTGTGGCAGCTTCTGACAATTAAAATTGTGTTTTATATAGTAAATAGATCCCGAACGAATAGTTGCTGACGATGTAGAAAGCAACGCGCCTGCTCCCCTGAAGGAGCAGTGCCATCAGATAGTAGACCCGAGACAGTTAGTAGAAGAGAAGAAGGCAGAAAAGCCTTTCTCCACATGATGAATAATTGGTACACCGAGTTTGTTCAGACAAACCCGAGTGTTCAGCCTCCCCCACCCCCGCCTATTCCTCAGCCTACCCCTGTAGCTCCTCAAGTTGTTAAGATGGTAAAAAGGGAAAGGCCTCTAGTTGACCGGATTAGAAAGTAAAGAGCCGAAGAGTTCCGAACTAACAGAGAGGATGATCCAAAAATAGCAGAGTTTTGGCTCGAGAACACCATTCGGGTTTTTAATGACTTTTCATGCACACTGGAAGAGCGCATGAAGTGCATTGTATCACTTCTAAGAGATTCGGCCTACCAGTGCTAGAACACTCTCTTGTCAGTTGTGCCAAGGGAGAAAGTGACTTGGGAGTTTTTCCAAGAGGAATTTCACAAGAATTACAACAGTCAAAGGTTTATGGATCAAAAGATGAAAGAGTTCCTTGAGCTAAAACAGGGTAAAATGACAGTTATCAAGTATGAACGTGAATTTGTAAGGCTTAGCAAATACACTAGATAGTGTGTGTCTACTGAAGCTATCATGTGTAAAAGGTTTGAGGATGGGTTGAATGAAGACATCTGATTATTGGTTGGCATCCTTGAGTTGAAAGAGTTTGTAGTCTTGGTCGAAAGAGCATGCAAGGCTGAAGAATTGGCCAAAGAAAAGTGGAAAACTGATTTGGTGTCCCGAGACTTGAAGAAGAGGCAACTGAGCAAATCTTTTCAGTCTTCATCTAAGAAGTCGAGAGAGTATACTACTCGACCTAATGTCTCTACTGGGTATTCGAGCAAGAATAGGGGTAAACAATACTCATTTTTAAAAGCTCAGACTACCTCAATTGCTAGTGTTGGGAATGCTCGACCCGATCAACCAGGATGTTCCTAGTGTGGGAGACATCACCCCGGTGAGTGCCTGCAGTATTGAACACGAAAGAGTCTAAATTAAATGGTATGCCTGTAGTGATTTCTTCTATGTCTGCTCAGAAATATGTGAGAAAAGGGTACGAAGCTTACCTTGGCTTTGTATTGAACATGAAAGAGTCTGAATTAAAGATTGAATCTGTACCGGTGGTATGTGAGTATTTGGATGTGTTCCCGGAGGAATTGCCTGGGTTACCTCCTGTTAGGGAAGTAGAGTTTGGCATTGATTTAACTCTCGGTACTACGCCTATTTTGATTGCTCCATATAGGATGGCCCCGATAGAATTGAAGGAGTTGAAAGTTCAGTTATAAGAGTTGACTGACAAGGGTTTTGCGAGGCCGAACTTTTCGCCTTGGGGCGCTCCTGTACTATTTGTGAAAAAGAAGGATGGTTCGATGAGGCTGTGTATAGATTATTGACAGCTTAACAAGGTGACAATAAAGAACAAGTATCATTTGCCAAGGATTGATGATCTATTTGATCAATTGAAGGGAGCCACGGTATTTTCAAAGATAGACCTGAGGTCCGGCTACTATCAATTGCGGGTTAAAGAGTCAGATGTGCCTAAGACTGCCTTCAGAACGAGGTATGGCCACTGCGAATTCCTTGTTATGCCGTTTGGGTTAACGAATGCTCCTATCATGTTTATGGATCTAATGAACCGAATATTTCTGCCATATTTGGACAAGTTTGTTGTAGTATTCATCGATGACATTCTGATTTATTCAAGAGATGAGGCAGAGCATGTCGAGCACTTGAAAACTGTTTTGCAGACTTTGAGGGACAAACAGTTGTATGCCAAGTTTAGTAAAATCAAAATTTGGCTTCAAGAAGTTAGATTTTTAGGACGCATTGTTTCGGGAGACGATATTAGAGTTGACCCGAATAAGATTTCAACCATTATTGATGAGAAACCACCGAAGAATGTGACAGAGGTCAGAAGCTTTTTAGGCTTGGAAGGTTATTACAAAAGGTTTGTTAAAGGGTTTTCAATAATTGCTACTCCAATGACAAGGTTATTGCAAAATTATGTTAAGTTCGAATGGACGGAGAAGTGCCAACAGAGTTTCGAAAAACTGAAAGCGTTGTTGACTGAGGCTCCGATGCTAGTCCAGCCTGTGTCGAGAAAGGAGTTTGTAATTTTTAGTGATGCATCATTGAATGGTTTGGGGTCTGTGCTTATGCAGAAAGGCAAAGTGATAGCCTATACATCTAGACAATTGAAACCACATGAGAAAAATTACCCGACACATGACTTGGAGCTAGTCGCTATTGTGTTTGCATTGAAGATTTGGAGACACCATTTGTATGGTGAGACATGTCGAATATTCACCGATCATAAGAGCTTGAAATACCTAATGACTCAAAAGGACTTAAATCTAAGGCAACGAAGATGGTTAGAGTTGATAAAAGATTATGAGTTAATAATCAACTACTATCTAGGAAAGGCGAATGTAGTCGCCGATGCCTTAGGTAGAAAATCTTTGTTTGCTTTGAGAGCCATGGATGCTTAGTTGGCTTTGCTAGATGATGGTGTGGTCGTAGCAGAATTGAGAGCTAAGCCCATATTCTTCCAAGAAATTCGTAAAGCCCAGAGAAATGACACTAAATTGCAAGCTAAGAGAACTTAGTGTGAGTCGGGTTTTAAATCTAATTTTCGGGTTGATTTCGATGGTTGCTTGATGTTCCAAGATAGGATTTGTGTTACTAAGGGTACCGAGTTGATTTGTAAGATTTTGAATGAGGCACACAATGGTCGTCTGTCAATACACCCCGGTAGTACGAAAATGTACCATGACTTGAAGAAAATATATTGGTGGAACGGTATGAAGAGAGATATTTCCGAGTTCGTTGCAAATTTTTACGAAAAAGGTGATAAGACCAAATTTTCTCTTAAATTTTAATTTTATTCTAATAATTAATTTTTCAATTTATTGAATCATTAATAATTTTTTAATTAAATTTTTGAGAAAATAAATTTTCTCATCTTTTGTTCAGGTTAATCATGCCTCGCAAAAGAACTCATGCCTGTCCCCAAATTGATGAAACACAAAACAAGTTCCATTGTAAAGAAGCCAAAGCAAGACACGAGATTATCTTAAAAAATCAACAGATGCATCCTGAGAAAGGCTTCACATTAAAAGAAAGCAACTATATTGATTTTATGGCACGTATTCGTCAAGTTGCTGAAGCCCTCAAATTGGGAATTGTTTTGTGAAAACGGGCCTAGTGTGGATGAGGAGTTAAAATTCTATGTGAATTTAACCTCAAACGAGTTGACAGAAGTTCCAGTTCGCGGAATCAAGGTACCAATAACTTCAAATGCTATTAATGAGTTCTTTGAATTGTCTGATTTTGAAAACAACGATTATTCTTCCTTGATGAACAATACAAAGTCTAAAAATTTGCAAGAAATTCTCGAGGAACTTACAGTTCCAGGTTCTAAGTAGACTGTGTCAAAGTAAGGAATCCACACTTGTCGAAGAGAATATCTGACACCACTCACAAAGGCATGGTTCTATTTCATCTGATTTAGCCTTATGCCTAGTTCACATGGAACTACAATTTCGTTAGAGTGAATGGTCTTATTATACTCGATTTTAACTGGAAAAACCATTGATGTGGAAAAAATCATCCTGAGAGAAATGCGGAATTGTGCTGTTAGACGCTCTGGCCCAGCCTATTTCCCCTTTAAGATAACAATTCTGTGCTTAAAAGCTAAAATTCTTGCAAACGTAAATAATAGAGGGTATAGCTAGGGCACAATCACAGATTGGGACCTCTACCGAATAGCTGGAGATTCTGTTCTACAGTAGCGAATTGAAGAAAGTGAGGATCCCGAAGAAGAGGAAGAAGATCCCACAAAGATCGAGCCAATGCAATCAGCTGAAGTCCTTGATAATGTGGAACCAATGGAACCAAAAGTTGAACCTGATGGCGAAACTTCAATATTCAGAGCTCAACCACTTAGCCTAGATCTTCGAGATGAGTTGTCAAAGTTGATGGACATAATGCAGCTTATGCAATGGCAGCAACAAGCTTACTGGAGATACTAAAAAATAAGGGATGACTCGATGAGAAGTGCTCTTAAGAAAATTTACAATGACCCATTTATTTTTGTGCCTGAATTTCCAGATTTTATATTTAAACCATGGAGTCCATTATCGAAGAAGGAACAAAGCGATTCATGCAAAGGCAATAATGATGAAACAAAAGATGAGTCGAATTCGGAAGGATCTACAAATAAATAAAAAATGGAGGATCTCAACTTTATTTTATTTTTGTTTTTAGGTTATTTTAGGATTAAGTTAATTAGGAATTTTTATTCTTACCTAATAAAATAAGAGAGGAAAATCATAAATAAAATTTGAGCAAGTCACAAAGTATAAAGTGTGGCGATAGATATATACATGTCTAGGATTGGATTTAGAGAGAGCTTGGTACTTAAGCAGTCACATTGACTCACCTCCTCTTTTCTAAAATCCTACCTGGTTTATAGTATATATTCACCTTAAACAATGAGGACATTGTTCATCTTAAGTAGGGGGACCAAAAAATTGAATTATTTCCACTCAAAATAAAATTTTCCTTTAATTATGATTAGGATATATTTTGTTCAATAACTTGAACTTTTGTTAAGTATGCTAAACTTTGGTATAAATAAAGTTCTATTATTTCAATAAATTATTATGTTAGCTTAATAATGATATGAATGTATTTTTAATAAAGCATGCAAATCGTACCATAAATTTTTAGCTTCTTACGAAAGTTAGGCCTGCATGAAAGTTTAAGTCTTTATAATTGACTTAGTAGTTTCTTGAGGCGAAATCCTAAGCAGCATGGAACATTGGAAATGATTTAGACAACTTTTGTTTGGACCGTTTGAGCCTTTCAAGCCAACCATGATGAAATTTGTATCCTTTGAAACCCAACTTTGAGACTATAAGGCCTAATTTTATTTGAACCCTTGCAAATTTAGCCATCACTTCTCTCTTAACTATCTTAAAATTGTCCCAAACATTAGACTCAATACTATTTAAGTATTCTTTAAAAATAATTTTGGGAGAGTTAAAAAGAAGTATCGAATGCTCTAAAATTGTAGTACATTCAGTAAAATGCTCGAATTAAAAAAAGAGAGCATGAGTTCTTAAAATAAGATGTACAAAGGAGCATGTGAAAGCAAAGAAAGTTGATGAATTGAAGGTAATTATTTCGAAGGTCCGATGCAAGCTGAGTCTAGGGTTTAAAAGCTTAAATTTATCTATCTAAACATAAAATCTCTTTTCAATTTTAAAGAACACTCATGTTTTCATCCTTAAAATGATTCTAACTTTTTATGATTAAACTAAGTGAGTTGTTATTTCAATTCAAGATTTAAATGATTTAATCAAGATCTCAATGTATCACTTGATTTTAAGTTGATTTTTGGCTTGAAAATGGTAGATCTTGTATTTCTTGGCTAAGCTTTGGTTTTAAAATGATTTATAACTCATTCTGATCTAATTAAAATGTATTTGATCTTAATTTAACAAATCCTTAATGAATTTAAGCAAATTGACTGTTTCCCTCTTTTTAAAAGATCACATAAGCTTGATTTTCCCAAAAAAATTAAATCGGTGAAATTGGGTAAAATTGATGGTTTAGATATGTAATTAGATGATATTTATGATGTATTAAGTTGAAATCTAAGCTTAAAATTGAGATTTGAGTGGTTTTACACCTTTTTCTATAAAACTAGTTAAATTTTCGATATAGAGGTTAATAAGCTTTGATCTAAGATTTTGGAATGATTTAATGGTGTTTGTTGATGTTAGTAATGCCTTTGTAATGTTTTTGATGTGTATGAAAAGTTTCAATTAATTTTGGGAGCCTCTACAACCATGGACAAATGCAAATAGAAGCTTACTTGAGCATGGCAGTTGAAGCAATGGTTGCTAAGGTGAGTGGTTTAATAAACTACATTTAAACTCTGGTACACAGGCTAATGTAACATATGTGAATCCCCTACTTAATTAATATGTCAACCTTGATTTCTCCTAGTGCAAACCATTACAATTTTGTTAAGTGTTAGGTATGAATGTTGTACGATTTTGGAAACACAAAAATTTACACACTTTTCATACCCATTTTAACTTAAATTCATGCAAATTCGGTTAAATTCTTGTCGAAAAATAATTAGTTTCTATAAAATAATTAAAGTTCACTTAAAATATGAACATGTTGAATTTTAATTAATTTTATAATTAATTTTGATTAATTTTAGTTATTTTTTATAGAATTGCACAAAGGGCGAAAAATGGCTCGGTAAACACTGCTAGATGCACAAAACCGAGAAGCAATTTGAAGTACCAAGGCAAATTAATTTCCAGCCTAAGAAGGTCCAAAATTATATGTATTAATTCATAATATAATTAATTTTAATTTATATCCAAGTTAATTTGGATTAATAAATTATTATTAATTAATTATTAAAAATGGTCCGATTGAACCGAACCAAGTGAAACGAACTGGCCAAGAAAAGGATAGCCCAAAACCGTCCAAGTGCTGACCCAATTCACCTCATTAGCTGATTATTTAAGCTTGCAAAGAGGCCCTTGAATACTTGTTCAAATTGCAATTCAACCCCTCCACAATTGGTAGCTTTGTAGATTTGCCCCAAGCCATATTTAGCAAAGTTAAAGCCATCAACTTTGCCACATAGGTGGCCGGCCAAGGGGTGACTCTTTGGCTGCTATTTTTAGCAAATTTTAGCTGCCACATTCAGCTACAAAAACCCCCATTGGCTGATCATTCAAAGCATCCGTCATTCATTCACATCACTTCTCCCCTCTCTCACTTTCTCCTCTCATTTTCCCATTCAAAGTCCCTTGCTCTCTTGCTGATTTCTCCTCTTGGAAAAGGGGCATTCATCAGACATTTTGGAGCAACATTGAAGTGTTCATAGCAGCCCTGATCAGTGAGGATAACAGAGAACGAAGATAGAGCAAATTAGTCAAGCCACGGAGAAACACCGAATTTGATTCTTGTTCCCTATCTCTTTAAATTTTGTTGTTGTTATGATGAACATATCTATGAAAATTTATGTTGTTGGAATGGTTAATTTAATAATCTTAGCTTGAATTTAATTTGTGTTGGTTTGATTACATTTCATCTGCTTAAATTATTAAAATTGTGTTTATGTTGTTATAGGCCTCGATAAAATGCTTGATTAAGTAAAATCATGCCTAAGTTATTGTTGCATTACAATTGTGAGGTAGCTAATGAATTAATTACTTAAACGGATTGAAATTATAATTAATTGACACAATACTGAATCAGTGCATGTTTATTCTTCTAAGGTAGCTGAAGGTTAAATTAGCAATGTATCTGGCGATACACTTGCCTTGCATAACTTTCAAGATTATTGTCATTAAACTGTTTCAAGGTAAGGATACCTTTTTACCTAACATAGTCTTTTATGTGCTTATTAGATTTAATTAATCGTTTGAATTGACATAGGGATATGCAGAGATTAGTTCAATTTAATGAGTATGTATGTGCAATAACATGTTTGCTTATTAAAATCTGTTTAATCGTTTAAATTGACATAGGGATATGTTAGAGATGAATGGATTTGTGTAGGTGAGTATGTTCATAAGTTAGCGAATTAGCGAGTTGCTGTGAGTTTATTCGTAACAACATAAACATGAGTTTAATAATTCTAAGTTAAAAAATGTAATTAATCCAACACAATTATATCATCTTGATTAAATTGTATTTTGAAATCATGCGTTTGAGATTTATTTCTTAGTTTACGTAGTTCAAAATCTTAGTTTTTAATCACCCTCTTCAAACAAAATATTTTTTTTTTCACCAAAGTGTTTTAAATAGCATTCATAAATAATTCTTTTCACAATCCCTGTGGGTACGATAACTCGACATTTACTTGTCACTTTATTACTTTTCGCGATTGTGTACACTTGCACACTTCCATCATTCCAGATTTTAATGAGCCAAATGCATGAATTTAAAATGCGCATGTAGTTATAAGAATAAAATAGGTAGGCCGTAGCTGTAAACCATGTAGTTGATGTGATAAGTGTGTGTGAATTGTGCATCTAATTATTGCGTTTGTGTGTGAGCTAAATATTAAATGTGAGTTGAAGTACTAAAAGGTATGTGTATATATATTATAGATACGTATAAGGGTTTTGTTATTTATATATAATATATATGGGTTTTGGTGTTATATATAATATATATGTGTGGGTTTTATTATATATAATATATATGCATTTATAGTTTTTGTATTATCTAATATATAAAATGTATATGGGACTTTTAATGTATACTAAAATTTGACGAGACAAAGGCCACTAAATAGGTATGTATATATATGTAATATATATTTGTATATGGTTTTGTAATGCTTACGAATGAATATAAAAAAATAAATAATATAATGTGGACTTCTATAATATGCGAATTTTATTGATAATGCACATTTATGCATGCATGAACCCGTAAATGAATTATGAGTTTTACGATATTGCAAGCTTTGATTATCGTAAAATGTTAAGTGCAAACTCAACTGTAGTGCGAGCCAAATATATTTGTGTATTGTGTTATATTGTGAACCATGTTAACTTGGTGAATTATATTATTATGGAAAATTGTATTAATTTGGTGATCTGTATTAATTTGACAAATTGTATTAATTTTTCAAAATGTGTATTGTGAGATTTTGAGTTGTATTGTATGTAATCTAAGCTATTGCGTGCCCTATGCTAAATAAAATATGCAAACAATTATTTATGTGAGTTATGTCATGAATGATATGTGAACTGTGATTATGAGTGCAATATATGTTGCATGAAAGTGATATTATTTGCGAACCATACTCTGTTGTAAATTGTGAATTGTGAACTGTGTTATAATGTGCGAGCTCTACTTAATTGCGAGCCCTATTATACTGAATATTGTGAATGTGTTAAATAAATATTTTGGCATTCTGTCCTTATGAAACCATTGGATATAGTTAGCATGCCATAGGATTATGAGTACTCGCTATTTTTATTGCGATGGGCATTGTGACTCGAAGATGCGTTGGAGAGATAAGGGAAATGTCAAGCATAGTTCCATTCACTGTAGATAGCGTGGTGTGTTTGGAGAGTGTGAGCATAGGTGCTACACTTACATGGAGATAGCGTACGACTTTATGAGTCATGTGGTGTGTTTTGGAGATCCGTTTATCTAATAGGTGGTGATAGAGTCCACTTATAGGTGGTGATATAGTCCTTATACATTTCATAATCACAAAAATGTCAATTTATCATTATTTGAGATATATGAGTTATGATGGAGCATGAACTATTATTTTGCATGAATTGTTATTTGGTATGAACTATTATTTTGCATGAACTGTCATTTGGTAAGAACTATTATTTCAAATGAATAAATGTTTGGTGTCAATTAATAATTTATGTGATCTGCCCATTTTATGCGAATTACTTATTATATGTGCACTACTTATTTTATGAGAACTATTGTGTTGTGTGAGTTACTATTTTGTGTAGATTGCAATAATATGTGAACTGTTATTGTTTGTCGCCTTTTAACCTAACTAATGAGTTTATTTGTAGTATGTTTGAGCACTCACTGAGCTTTCATAAGCCCACCTACTCTTTTATAATATTGAAGTGACTTAGCTTGTGAAGAAGTGTGAGAGTGAGTCATCCAAGTGATCCAAATTGAAGCTATACTTGGGTATGTCGTGATGTTCCCAAACCCGGTGAGGAAGACAATATGGGACCAAATTATATGATTTAGTATTATACTTACTTATAATTGTCGAGTTGTAATTGGACACTATGGACTATTTAATTGTTTGGTTTAAAACTTTTATTCTTGCGTTAGATAGATGATTGAATGATGGATTATGATTGTTTCATAATTTGTTTAAATAACTGTTCAACTAACTTGTAAGTGCATGTTGAAAAGTCGCTGGTCATCGAGGTAAGCCTTAGATGTTTTATGTGTGATTTGGATACAAACATGTGCTTGGTATGCATGAGATGTAACACATAATTTGGTCAAGTCATGTAAGCTGTTAAATATCTACTAACTAATTAATTAATAATGTTATGAGGTTGTGCGAGATGTTTTAATAAATTTTCCAAAATAAGACTTATAAGTTTAATCCTACAATACTATTTTTAAACTTTGTGAAATGGAGTTTTCCCAACATATTACTATATACTATGTTTTAAATCTAAATATATATTTTTAACCTAAACGGTTTTTCAAGTCCCTACAAATATGGCATTTTTAAAAATACCCTACTGTATGCATGTATATTTAACTAAAGTTTTCGATGTAATTTTCTGTTAAATATTCAATTATGAATTAGTCTTGTTGTTGATTGTTGATTAGAGTAGCGTAACGGAAGCATGATATTATATTTTTATTAAATATTCCATGATTAATTATGTGGTGTGATGTGTGTTTTGTGGTGGTTTAAATGGAGAGTCACTTCGATGACTAATGTGATGTTCAAAATTTGGGTCAGACCATTCCGGCTGAGTTTGGGGTGCCATAAAACGTGAAACTACAAAATTACTCAAGTCGACAAAATGGATTTTGGTTTTCAAAAATAAAACTCCGAAAAGATTTTCCACTGCAAATTAAGAAGTTTCCTAAGTGTTTTCTATAAACAAACAAATAGTTTTTAATGGCTGTTTGCCATATTCGTATTTGCTAAATACTTATTGAGAATAGTTGCCAAACGAGTCGATGTAATTTCTCCAAATTTGGTCATAACTTCTAGGTCGGGTTTGGGGTGTTATAGTTTCTCTCTTGAATAATCTAAAGAACGTTGAGGTTTAAATTGATAATGAAGATCAGGTCATGCTATTAATATGCTCTTTTCCCTCTTCATATAAGTCTTTCAGGGAAACCCTAATTTATGAGAGAGATAAGCTCTTGTTTGAGAAAGTGAAGAAAAACTTGTTGAGCAAAAACAAACTCGACAATGAGTTTGGTTTGGATAGCAATTCAAGTTGGAAACCCTCGACATTTGTTATGAGAAGCAAGACTGGTCCAAGGTCAAAGAATCGAGACAAGTTATGTGGCTACTATAAGAAGAAAGGTCACATTAAGATGGATTGTTACAAACTGTAAAATAAGAACAAGAGGGCTGTTGAGAGCAACAAGGACGAAGTAGTTGATGTTAATACGGCTGAAGGTAAGGGTGATGATTTGTTATTGGTGTCTATGATCGAAAGGTCTAAGTTTACGTTGAGTGGATTCTGGATTCTGGGTGTTCTTTCCACATGTGTCACAATAGGGACTGGTTCTCCACATACAGTTCAATTGAAGGTGGAGTTGTGTAACAACTCGTTTTTAGTCAAATTGGAATAGTGGTTTCGAGACCACAAATCTGAAGTCAAAATTATTATTCCATTTTTATTTTAGTATTTTCAGCATGATAGCATGTATGGGTGAAAATTTCGTGACGTAATTTCATCGTTTAAATGGTCAATTTGATAAAAAGGACTAAATCGCGTAAAATGTAAAAGTGATGTTCTATTAGCTAAAGGTATTTAATAGCTATGGAACTTAAATTTGGAGGTCCTTATATTGTAATTAGACCATTAATAGCATGAGTGGACATATATGGACATATATTAAGGTGTTTTAAATGGTTTTACATAAGGTTAATATAGTAATTTATTAATTAAAGGTTAATTAATTAAAACAAAAGACAAATTTTGTTCATTCATCTTTCTCCCAATCGAAAATAAGAAAGAAAAGAAGCCATTGATGAACTTTGAAGGTTCAGCTATTGCATGTTTCAATTGTAAGTGATTTTTGACCCGATTTTTAGTGATTTTTATGTTTTTGAGTCCGTTGTAGCTCAATCTATCTAGCCCGTATTTTTTATTTCAAAACTGTTAAAATTTGTGAGAGTTTCCATTGATATATGTATGTGTTCTTTGATGATTTATGATGAATTATGAATATTTGATGCTAGTTAAACAAGTTTTGTTAAGTGATTTTTAGTGAAAATGCAAAGTAGGGATGAAATTGTGAAAATGTGTGGTTAAATGTGTGAATAAATGAAAAATATGGGCTGCTAGGGGCATTATAGTAATTCGGCTAGCATAGGTTTAATTGGAATTTCATTAAATTGTAATTTTATGAAATAAGGACTAAATTGTAAAAGATGTGAAATATTAGGGGCAATTGTGTAAAAATGCCTTAAAGTGAATTTTGGACTAAATTGAATAAATAGATGATTAAATGAGTTGAATTTGATATCATATAGATCAAGAAAAGCGAAATACGGACTTAGATCGAGGGAAAAACAATGTGTCGGATTAGTTGATTCGTGTTATCGTTTTTACATCCGAGGTAAGTTCGTATGTGATAAGCATTTTTACAATTATGTTTTAAATGCTTTGATATTGCATAAATTGTGTCTATAAGATTATAGTCATGTTTGACGAAGATTCAGATATATATATGGCACTTAGTGTGCAATTCGGAATACCTTCGGCTATATATGGCACTTAGTGTGCGAGATCGAGATAGCTACAGCTATGTAAGGCACTTAGTGTGCGAGATTATAATAGTTTTGATTATGTATTGGCACTTAGTGTGCGAGATATCGAGTATTCGAGAGTATTCTGAAAAGGTATGAGTTTGTTACGAAATTTTACAGGTATGTACATGTAAAGTATGAGATTCAAATAGAAGAAGTTATGAATTTGCATATAAGTATATGATTAAGCATATGAAAGGTTTGTTGTTATCATGAATTATTTGTTATATAGTCCAAATTGATGATTTGTGTATTATGATTTGTTGAGTATATTTCGTACGAGCTTACTAGGCTTTATAGCTTACTTTGTTTTATTTTTCCCGTGTTTGATAGTGATTTCAAAGCTAGCTCTAATTCGAGAATCGTCGGAGACTACGTCACACTATCCAACCATCACTTTGGTACTTTTTATCTCATGGTTTGGTCATATGGCATGTATAGGATTATGGTTGTTTTTTATATGTATTTTGGTAATGAGTTTTGACATTTGAAATGGCTTGTGAATGGTCATGTTTTGGTTTGTATATATAGCCATGAGACTTGGCTTAATTTGGTGTATTTGGTTATGTATAGATATGTGCATATATGGTTGTTAGTTGAATTCATGAATGGATGTGTGAATGACTTGTATTATGAGGTTTGTAGAATTGGTATCATGCTTGAGAATTGGTGCAAAATGATGCATGTTAAGTAAAGGTTTAACTAGTCGATTTGTATATGTATTTTGGTATGTTTTGATAGAGTAAGATTTGAAGTTATAAGCATGTTGGAATATTAGTATTTGATATGGTATGAATTAGTTTTGATTGTGGCTAAATTGGATGCTTATTTAGGCTTTGAATTGGTGCCATTTTGGTTGTGTAGGTATATGCAAATTTGGGTGAAAATTGGCTTGGTAAATAGCCTATTTTTGTCCACACGGGCAGAGACACGGGCGTGTGTCTCAACCGTGTGTGACACATGGTCATGTTGCACGGCTGTGTGTCCCTTGGTGTTGAAATTAAAATCAAGTCAGTATGTTCCACACGGCCTCACACACGGGCGTGTGACTTGGCCGTTTGGTCTAAGTCAGTATACCCTACAGGTTTGACACGGCCTAGCACACGGGCGTGTGTGGCCATTTTTAGGGTGCACGGGCTAGCCGCACGGGCATGTGTGTTGGCCGTGTGACCCAAGTCAGAGAGTTATACGGGGTAAGACACGGGCTGGGACATGGCCATGTGCTCCCATTTCAAATGTCCACACAGCCTGTGACACGGGTGTGTTTGTGGCCATGTGAGACACACGGTCTAGCCATACGGGCGTTGTCCCCTGTATTTTGAAAAATTTTCTAAGTTTTCCAAAAGTTCTTTGAGTTATCGGTTTAGTCTCGAACCATATCGAATGCATGTTATGGGCCTCGTAGGCTCATATTAGGGACGATATGGATGTTTGTGAATTATTTATTTTTTTTAAATAGAAAAATATATGAGAGATGTATGTTTAATTGTGTAATAAGTTCGATAATACTATGTAACCCTATTCAGGCATTGAATACAGGTGAGGGGTGTTACAAGTTGTATATATGGGGAATGAATCACTGTATAAGATAATCGATATTGGTACTGTTCAGGTTAAGATGCATGACAAAATTATAAGGACACTATCAGATATTAGGCATGAGCCCGACAAAGAGAAAAACCTCATCTCCTTGAGTATGTTGGACTAAAAAAAGTGCAGAATCATTATTGAGTCAAGTAACATTAAGGTATCCCGTGGAGCTCTCGTTTTGATGAGAGGTTGAAAGACTGGCAACCTATATGTTTTTTTAACCGTGATTGGTGTAACAACAATTTCCTCGTCAATTACGGAGTTAACGTTGAATTGACGTCAAATTAAGAAATTTGACTTTTTCAGGTTAGGCAGTGGGTCTGCAATTAAGAGTCTTTCGATTTTCAAGTTCAAGTGCTGATTTGGACTTGGTGAGTATCCTACAAAGGTTTAGATAGGCCCGTAATGAGCTTAGAAAAAGAGATATGAGAAAATACGAGTCAAGGTGGAGATTCGCGAAGTGTGCCTCATATTTATGAGTTGATGTCTTGACGAGGAAGAGTCGGTGTCGTGGTAAGACGACCATAGTGTCTCGACGAGAAGATTGGCCACGTCCCGGTGACACGAAGAACGACGTCTCGACGTGGTGCATGTGACATTGTGACGTGTTCCCCGATTCACTCGGGTTTTCTTCTCCTAGTTAAACTCTACTATTGTTTCCTAGTTAAACTCTAATTAGTCTAGGTTATTTTAGTCATATTTAATCTACGAATTTAACCTATAAAAAGGGATGTTGTAACCCAGAATAATAATCTTCATCGTCCTTGAGATTGAGAGAATTTTGTGAGTTTTAGGGAATTTCAGGTTTTATCCAGAGTGCTTTATTCTTTCGGGATTTAGGGTTGCTTGTTGAGATTATCTTCATATTGTACTCTTTCGGTTTTTGCTCAATTAGTGAAGTCTCATTTGCTTGTGGCTTTTGTTATCTTGTTTGGAGGAATATTTCTATTTAAATATTTATGTGTTCAATCTTCTCTACTTTTGCCTTTTTTGTTTCGTTATTTACATGGGTCGATCCCCAACAATCTTCTTTTAATTTGCATTATAAATTTTTTTATTATATATATATTTAGATTTTATATACTTTTTTTTATACATTTAATTATGTCACATATATATTTTAGTCTTTGCATTATTATAATTAATATATATTTAGATGTTATACAATTTACTAACTTTTTATATATTTAATTATTTCACATATTTTTTTTAAGTTATTTATATTTTTTATATTTTTTATAATTTATTTCATTTATTATTTTTTTATAATTGACATATAAAATTTTTATATTTTATATATTTTTTCCTTATTTTTATATTTTATTTCCATTTTTCAGAATTTTTTATGGTACATATATATTATCAAAGAAAAATGGTATACTTTATAAAAGAATGTCAAGTGGCATTTTTTCATTGGCCACAACATCCCAAAATTTCTATTAATGTGAAGTAAAAGAGTGGCCAAAAAACATAATTTTTGCATACTTTAGATACCAAATTGGAACAGAAAAAAGTTTAAGTACTAGAGTGAGAAAATAATTATACTTCAGGGGCTAAATCATAAATTAAGCCTTTATAATATAATATATTATGTAGTTTAACACAAAAGTAAATCTATAGTAATATAATACTATAATATAAATATTAAAAAATGTTAATATGCCTATATATGTTGGGAAATGTGTCTATATTGTAGTAAATATGTAATTGTTTTCTATGTATTTGAATGGTGAATAAATAAATTTCACATTTCATGTTGTATAGCTAAATTGTGACAAATAAATATTAGCTCATTGATTATCTAAGTTCAAATTGATGATAAGTGGCATTGTAAGAATGTTTACATTGCGAGAAACAACTTAAGTCAGTAGATAATTTAAACAACTCCGTAATCCTATAAAAGAATCAAAATGAACATTTGATTCAAATGCTGAAAATGATTGTTATATTCTCTACAATTCTAATTAAGGAGATCTAGTCTTAGCTATCAGAGCAGTTGACTCCACGAGTAGAGATATAGATGTTGTCATTAGTAGAATGATACATTGGATTAGATCTAAGATGAATTAATTCTGAATTCGTTTGTGAATTAATTCACTTGTGACATTCATGGTGTAATTTACCTAAATCCTGAGTTAGCCACTAACCATGCGTATGTAACTCATATGCTTTGATATAAGTGGAGGCTTATGCTCTAAAGATGATTGAGCCGATAGCTGGTTGTTAGGTACATAATTTGTGCATGGCATGACTTTACTAGCAACAATGAAATTCATAGCTCAATTAAATAGTTAATGATATCATCCCATTGGCATTGTGTGGATTGATAAATATGGAACGTGGTCACAGGTTGCTCGTTCTTGAACGAGTAATTTATCACAGTCATTTGTTGATAGTGATCAAATTAATCATTAAGAAGACACAATAGTGACAATGATACAAAATAAGATTGTATTGAGTGAACGGATTTAATGCAAAGAAACCAAGGATATCATATGAGGGTAACACATATATGAAGAGGTCATTGGACAAAGCAGTTGGATGAATTACTTTCGTAAAGAGTATACAATAAGGAGTTTTCAATCATGGTACTTCTTGTGGACTGACTCCACGATTAAGTAATTGTGAATTATCGTAACAATCCTTTTGGACATAATTGTAATTACTAGAGTCTAATTATATATGTGCAATTGGTCTATCCGCTAGCTCAACAGCAGCTCGATCAAACTGCATTTGAATCAGAAGAAAATTTTACAACTTTGGAAATAATTTAATTGAGTCGGTTTATTCGATGTGGAATTAAATTGGGCAGTCGTAAGAATTATTCAACTAGAGAATTTAATTAAATAATTTTCTTGAAAAATTAATTTGAAAACTTTAAGTGATTTTTGGAAAAAATAATTTTGATCAAGTAAAATTAAATTAATCAAATTAATATGATATTTTTGGAAATTAATTTTCTAGTCAGACAATTGGATCTGTAACACCCCGAATTTGGGCCTAGAAGTATTGGGCCTTGAGTGCGGGTCCGTAAGGAGGTTGTATATAGGTATTTAATTGTGCAATGAAATGACACAATTAAATGTCTGCTTTGGTGGTTAATGGCCCTGAGAAGTGTTAGAGAAATCTTGGGTTCAAACTTGGGCTTTAGCAAAAATTTTGGTATTAAGTGAAAAAAAAAAAAATCCCTGGATGCTTGGATGAGGGCTTTTAAATTATTGTGTTAAATAAATGACACAAGGAAGCTTGTAGTCTAGTGGTTGTGGCGTCATTGAGGTTGTATGGGAGCCTGGGTTCAAGCCTTGGCTCTTGCAATTTATTTTGGTTTTTTTTAAGGGAACCTGGACTTTGGCCTTTAGACCTTATAATTAATTGGGGATAAAACATGACACAAAAAGCCTTGTGGCTTAGTGGCAAGTAGTGTGTGGAGCATCTGAGGGGAGGCATGGGTTCGAATCCCAGGGCAAGCAATGAGCATTTATTTTGCTAACAGGGGGCGACAAGAGTTGGTGTTGAATTTAAACTCTGATGTTGGAGGGATCCCACATCGGGAAGCTAACATAAGAGTGGTTGTGAAGCTGGCTTTAAATAGAGGGAACCATGAGGAAAGTAAAGGTACCTTTCTTGGCTGATCCCTTTCGCTGTATGGCGTGCTCGTTTGGGTTGGGCGTCGGCTAAGAGTGCTCGGAGCGTGGATTAACTCCGCTCTCTATCGTGTGTGTATTTCTCACTACTCTAGTCAGATGATGGCTACTTGGGCGCGATGGGCGAAAAGGGGCCATTTGGGCTCAATGGGCCTACGGGCCCAATTGGATAAGTTGTTTGATTGTGTAGTAAAAATTGGACTAGACTAGGTGAATCTCATATTCGTGGCTAGATTTGGGCTAAAAGGGTCACACGAGCGTGTGGGCCCATTTGGGTCGAGAATGGGCTTTAGGGCCATTTGTATTGTTATCCCTGTTTAGAATACTTTAGTTTACCAATTATTGAAATGCCCTCGACTTGTAAAATTACCAAAGTACCCTCGATTTATAGAATTATCGTTTTACCTTTGATTTACAAAATTACCATTTTACCCTCAGTTTACAAAATTACCGCTTTACCTCGATTGTGAAATTACTGAAATACCCTCAGTAGGATAGAATTACCAAAATACCCTAGTTTGTAAAATTACCAAAATACCCCTAGTTTGTAAAATTACCGAAATACCACTAGTTTGTGAAATTACATAAATACCCTCAATTTGTAAAATTACCAAAATACCCCTGATTCACAAAATTACAAAAATACCCTTGACTCTCTAAAAATTATAGAAATACCATTGGTTTACAAAATTACTGAAATACCCTTGGTTTGTAGATTTACCAAAACACCCTTGTAGGATGAAATTACTAAAATACCCCTAATTGGTAAAAAGATCGTAAAGCCCCTGTAGGGTAAAGTGACCGTAATACCCTTGTATGGTAAAATGACGAATATGCCCTTATGTTCCGTATGACTGATGTGCTTAGGATTTACATATATTGATATTGGATTAGTTAAGTTTGAGTGACAGGTGGTGGTTATCGTAGGTGATTGATTATGGAAACGTTTCAACTTCAACCCATAACAGGTGTGTACTAACCCTCGTAGTAGCTTAGATTAATATCTGCTGAGAAGCCGAAATGCTAAAATACCGGCATTTCGGGAACTTGTAATGTTGCATGTGGGTATAGATGCGATAAATACGATAAGGTCGGTGTTTGGATCGATGGAACGGGTAAGAACTCAATTTTGTGCACGATGGTAAGTTGGGCCTCAATGGGCTGGAATTGGGCCTATGGGCCCATTTGGGTAAAATTGATAGAAAATGGAATTTGGAAAAGTTGCATGTTAACACGGTTAGTACTATGGTAAAATTTGGGTTAAGCAGGCTTAGTGGGCTAAATCAGCATTCGTAGGGCCCATTAGGGGTTTTGGGCCCAAAAGCCCGAATTTGATAAGTGGGTTAAAGATCATTGTTTAAACACCCAGAAATATTGACAAATGTAATGAACATGGAAAACCCTGATTTTTGGTAAAATTACGAAAATACCCTTATAATATGAAAAATGACTGCTTTTGCCCTTGTGGCAAGTGACCGACTTTGACCGTGTGGTTGACTGATTTGATTGTGAATATATGTTGGTGATATGAATGACTTGATCGTGATTGTTTGATTCAAATATGGGCATGACATTCGCGCATACATGACATATTGCATGGGATATGGGTTATATTGATGGAGGAAGTGCTAAAAGGGCTCACCCCCGATTCATCGGGGCGGCTTATGCCCCGGGCCACGAAAAGGGCTTATGCCCCAGTTATTAAAAGAGGCAAGGCCTCCAGTTATATGATAAAGCAGCTATGCTGCCAGTGGAGAGTTATGGCGGGGTGGGTCGAGTTAATCCCACATGGTGTGTTGGTTGGTACGGTGGAGAGTAGCGGATGGTGGGTTGAGTAGTCTCCCCAAATGGGCTTGCATACATTCATTGACATTACATGTGATATTGAAATGGGCTTGTATACATTCATTGACATTACATGTGATATTGAAATGGGCCTAAGGGCCATACCGTTTTACAATAAAGGCTTCGGCCAGTGATATGATTTATGAAAAGGCTTTGGCCCATGAACTCATAAACGAAAGGCTTGGCCCAAAGATATGTCAAGACTAAATAGGGCTTTGGCCCAGATTGTACTGATACTGTGTTATTTACTGTTTGTTTGTTATTGGGATTACACACTGAGTTTTCGTAAACTCACCCCGTTTCTAACTGTGCAGGTAATCCCTAAGCTTAGATGGTTTGGAGTCATGAGGACTCGGAGATGGCCACACTCTTGTTTACTGCTTGTTTCTTTTAATTGTAATAAGTAGCCGATTTATTTCTTTATAAGTTTTATCTTATTAATATTATTATTTGGTTTTGGGTTGTAATAAGGGCATTTTAATTATTTTTAGGGATTATTTTATCTTATACCCTATATTTTTCTCGATAACAATATGAGTTAGACCTAGGCGTGTTTCCAAAATGATAATTGTTTTCAAAATAACGTGCGATACAATTAATCGGTTTATTAAAAATATCTACTTAAATGAATTCCAACTCGTTTTTCTCAAAACCTAACCTAGTACCAAAGTGTGGCAATGGTTGTAGGCATGTCTAGGATTGGATCCAATCAAGAGCTTGGTACTTAAGCAGCCTTCTAGGCTTACCTCCTCTGTTTCGGATACCTACCTAGTGCACAGCTTCCATTCACTTTATTAACTTAGCAAAGACTATCTTTTAAAACACTAAGAAGGACGATGAAAGAGGCATGGGTTTTCTTAAAAACTTCAATGTGACACGTCAGATCCGGTCATAACTTCTGGGCCGGGTTTGGGGTGTTACAGGATCAATGAGTAATTGAACTTGAAAATTAGACTTGATATCATAAATCGAGCCAAGGAGCCCAAAATTGAGACCAATACCCAAAAACTGGTTGAACCGGGTCCGATATGTGAAATCGGACCGACGGTACAATCGGTGGCTGGATCGGACTGATCGAGTCGTCATTGACTAGACCGAACCGACAAAAAAATGTAACCAATTTCGGTCTTTGGCGTAACGCATGATGATTCTTTGGTGGTTAAGTAGTGGAAGAATTACCCTCATGTTGGAACTCTACCAGAGAATTTGATTTCAGATTAACTATTCTAAAACTAATATTATTTTAATTGATTTAATATTTAATTTAATTTAATACTTATCCTAATAATATTTTATTAAGTTAATATTAAAGTGAGTATCTTACTATTAAATTTAATTATAGTGGAACTTTGAAACTCTCCCTATATAAAGAGAGCCTTGAGTCATTATTTTACACACACTTGAATTCAAGAGAAAGTTGTAGAGAAAAAAATTTCTGAAAAAATTTCTGAAATATCTGAAGAAATTATTTCAGAAAATTTCTAGGGATATTTTTATCTACAATTTCGTTCAAAAGTTTAAAGAATTTGTGAAATTATCCCATTGGTAGTTTTTGTGAAAAATTTTCTGATTCGAATCGAGCCCACATTTGACAGACTAAGCTTGAGGATAGCTGAGAAAATTATTCAGTCAAAGCGTTCATTCCGGGCTAATCAAAAAGTAAAAAGGTACAATTTTGATTAAATATTTATTACTTTAGATATCACAACTAAGTTCTTATTTTGAAACATTTTTTTTAGAACTCTGGTTTTTCCGTAAATTTATTTTTCACTGTGTTTTCCAGACCTGATCTCCAACAATATAAAATTTTTAATAAATAAAAGTTATTAAATATTCAATAAAAATATTAATATTTTTTAAAAAATTATAAAAAATATGGTTGAGCTATTTATAGATATAGATAGACTTATGCAAAATTTTATATCTATATTTTGAAATGAAAATGAGTTTAGACAAATATAAAATATATTATATTTAAGTTTGACCTTATTTAGCATATAAACACCTCTAATTATAGTTTGCATAACAAATTTTCAAGATTTTTGTCCTTTGAATAAGTTTAGCCACAAACATTAAAAATTACCTTTTTAAAAGTTTTGTATTAAATATATTGGAATCAACTAACCAAATCAATCTACCTTTTTGTTTTTTGAATTATTTGAAGAATAAGATTTTTTTTCCATAAATAGTTCGCAAAAAAGAGTTAAACGAAATTATTAAAAATTGTTAATAAACTATTATTTATTATGTTAATATGTATATTGAAAAAAAAGTATATTAATTTTTTATAGAAAAATATTTAAATTAATTGAGAGAAATCTAAATTATTAAAATTAATTATAATTAGTCATAATCAAATCAAATTAAAATTGATTGAAAGAGATATAAGTATTTAATTTTAGGGATAAATTTTAAAATTATACATAATTTTTGATTTATTGTGCAATTTTAATGCATAAACTTTTGTGTAATCATATACATGAAATTTTGATTGTGATTTAAACGTATACATGAAACTTTAATTTTAATTGAACTCTATACATTTAAAGAAATAAATACATTAATTTATTTATTTATTAGATAAAAATAATTATTTGTGTATGTGGTATGTAAAAGTAAAATTATTTTATATAGATGATTATGTCATTAATTTTTGAAAACTAAATAAAAAATTTTCATATATAAAATTACGCAAAATTAAAATTTATGTAATATTATATATTTAATTAAAATTCATATATAATTTTGAAATTTATCTTTTAATTCTATTAAATCAAATAAAAGTACTAAATAATATTGTGAATTGACATAACAGTTGTTAAATTATTTTTTTCACCTAACACAAATTTAAGATATTACATTCCAATAACAGAGACAGTTCCTATAAGTTTTTTTTAGTACTTCTTTTATGCACTTTTATTTTTGAAGTTATTTTATGCATTCTTTATTTCCAAATTTAAGATATTAAAATTTTGTTTTGTTTTTAAATTCTTAGCATTATATGGTTTATAATTTTATTTAAATTGATAAATATTCATATATTATTTCAAATTAAATACTAAAATTATGGTCATGGAATAGTCATTGTTTTCATATCATATTGATTTTATATATTTAAGGTAAATAATAATTAAGAATAAATGTAAATTTTTTTAAATTTTTTAAAAAATAAAAGAAAAACCATTAATGTTTTTATATGTAAATGACATGATTGATTGTATATGGTAATTTATTTCCTAAAATAGTACCCATCAAGGTATCCTCTCATCCTTTATTTTTTTCCAAGACTTAATTAAAAAATTACCTTCTAAATTATATATGTGTTCACTTAAACTTTTTTTTTTGGTTAAATGTAGTATTTAAACTTAATTACTGTTACTCGATTAACCCTACGTAAACATTATTTGACTTTACCCCTTTTTTTTAGAATTGAAAGGAAAAGAAAAAGAAAAAGAAAAAGAAAATCTGAATATTAATATTAAAAAAAAAAATTCTCTCCCCGTCCCTCTCTCAGCTCCCTCCCACCACCATTGGTCTCCCCTCCCCCCTTCTTTTCGTATCAAATTCTTCCCTTGGGCAAAACTTTATATCATGGAATTATTAGTAAACATGGGAAGGATCCAATTTGGGAATGATGTTTTTCATGGTTTCACCGAGTTCAGGGGGGCTTGCTCTAACTCCCCCGGATATCTCAAGCTAGATTGTGACGCAGCCTTCAACTCTTAGGCTTATAAAGCGAGCATCGCAATGATAATTTATGATTTGATCACAGTGGCAAGTGATCTCCTCCTCGACAATTGATAGCATACCCATTATCAAATTAGACAAACAAAATTTAAAATGACACTTGGGATTGGATTGCTAAAAATACTTTGTATTCCCACTGATTCGCAATAAATGCATGTGAATATTAAAAATATAGGTGAAATGTCGTTGAATTTTGAAGCACATTGGTTTGATTACAAATATAAGGCCGCAAAACTGCAGACGCTAGTTTTTCACCAAAGAAAAAAACAAAACAAGTGGGCCCATCCTCCACTCCAGCTTTCGTGTCATTTCCTTTCTCTCTCTTTCCTTTACTTTTCCTTCAGGCATCCATATCCAAAACCCCCTCCTTTTGTCCCTTCTCTTCATCAATTTCCCCTTAGTTTCTGCTTTTTTCTTTAAAGCAATAAAGATCCGTTAGTTCCTTCTTTTCTTTCTTCGGCTTTTCCTCCAACAGGTTTGTTACAATCTCATAAATCCAACACACTACCTTTTTTTTTTTTTCTTTTTTTCTTACTTGCTCTTTTAATCGGCGTTGATTACTTAAGTCTTTTGTTAGATTCATTTTCTCTTTTCTTTAACGATCTCTTCTATTTTTGCAACTAGTTGTATCATGAATTATGATGTGTTAGAATTAATTTCATTTTGAATCTCTTTTTGTTGTTCAAATTCTATTATTGCAAAGATGGGGAAAAGAAGAGGCACTTCTTTTGTTTTTTTAAGTAGTTTTAAATTAGTCTAGTTAAATAACTTCGGATCAGGTAAATGAGTGGTCTCATTAAAAGAAAATGGATTCTGATCATCAACAGCTCAAAAGTATGGAAATCGAGTTTGATAATAAAGGCTAGATTTTTCAGTTAGGGTTTGTTAAGAACAAGTGTTTTTGTTTTAATGCTTTGGTTTTGAATCTTTAGATTCTGAATGGATATTGCTTTGCTGCGGTAACTGGAATTTGATATTAAGGCTATGGAAATGAATGGGTTCACTTTAAATTTTAATATATATGTAGGAGTTATGATTCGGCTGTTTAAAGTAAAGGAAAAGCAGAGAGAACTTGCTGAAAATGCAAATGGGGGAGCTCCTACTAAAAAGCAAAGTCCAGGAGAGTTGCGTTTGCACAAAGGTTTGCTTCACATATATAATGGATTGAGTTGTTTAAATTTCCTTTAGTTCTATGATAGAGATCCATTATTTTTTATGATTTGGTGCTTTTGGTGTGTTATTGCTAATTTTCTTTAGCTTTACTGATCTATTCAACTATATGTTGTTCTAGCACTGAATCTATTGGCTCAAGAGCATCTGGTGTTTGATCCTAGTGTGATTCTCATGTTTTATTTTGTCTTTCTACGTCTAGATATTTCTGAGCTTAACCTACCCAAATCTTGTGCTATAACATTTCCAAATGGAAAGGATAACCTGATGAATTTTGAGGTTTCAATTCGACCCGATGAAGGATATTATTTGTAAGGAATTTCTTTCATGCCTCTTATTTTAACACAAGTTTTCTTTTGCTCTTTAGTACAAATTTTTTGGTTAAAGTTTTTGTTTATTGGAGAAGACATGACATGCTTATAAGAGTTTTTTTACGTTCATCTTCTTATATTAATACTGCTATAACAAGTATAAAACTGATTGGCTGCTGCTGTTACAGCGGTGGCACATTTTTATTCTCCTTTCAAGTTTCTCCCGTCTATCCACATGAGGCACCCAAAGTTAAGTGCAAGACCAAGGTAGACTGGCTTACCTTATTTTTATGTTTGTTTTCTAAATTCATGCTGTGGTCTCGCATGCTTTTGGTTATAACCTGGCTTGTATCATGTTGCACTCGAATATCCAGGTCTACCATCCAAATATTGATTTGGAAGGAAATGTTTGCCTTAACATCTTACGTGAAGATTGGAAACCGGTGCTCAATATAAACACTATAATCTATGGTTTATATCATCTTTTCACGGTAATGCCTAGTATATTTATAGCCATAATTCTATGGATTTGCTGCCATCTGATATCTGAATCTTTGAATTTTGTGTGCAGGAACCGAATTATGAGGATCCCCTCAATCATGAAGCTGCTGCAGTGTTGAGGGATAATCCAAAGATGTTTGAATCCAATGTGAGGAGGGCTATGTCTGGCGGGTATGTTGGGCAAACCTTTTTCCCACGGTGTGTCTAGCTTTAGCAAGGTCGCTGAATGCGCAAATGCACACGTCATAAACACTTGAGCTTCCGTGGGTTGTATAATTTACCTGCAAATTGCCCTCTATTGTCTGCTTTGATTTTCTCACTTTTCTTGCAAGACCAACCGGATAAAAATTCCATCAATGTTTCACTCTAGCTTTTCCCAATGCTGTTGTATGATTCTGTGGCATATAATCTCAATGTTGAACTAGGATAGAGTCAATAGACCGTATTTCATGCACTTGCATATTATGTGACATCTTCTCTCTCTCTCTCTCTCTTTCTGAAAATGATTAGCTCTCTTTGTCTCTTTCTTTAGCCTGTTTTTGCTTTGAGTGCAAGGATTTAGATGCTTGTTGAACATTGAGCAACAAATCATTCCCATAATTGAAATAATTCCTGAACCAGATTTCATCTTCAGAGCCATCTTTGAAATGAATCATTTTTTTATGCATGTACCTTAGGTTACATATTTCATGTTCTTTAGATCTCTTAATTCTGCTTTAATACTTACAGGATAGAGATATAATTTCAATGTGCCTTTTAAGTTATATCTAAAAGCCTATAATCTAGGCAGCTGATAGAGAAATGGATTATAATAAAATCGCAATGGTTCTACAATTACAGGCTGGCAATGTATGACCAGCATAATAATGAATTTCTTAACAAGTTAGTGGAACTTCATGAGCAAGATGTTGCCATAGAAGGTAGTATTTGTTTGTGCCTCATAGTGGAAAGAAATTGTGAACCAAGTTCTTAGAAAATAACCAAGTATTCGATCAAATCATCTCTTCCTCTTTCACAGCCGCCAATCTAACATTTTCACGGTCTCGCCTGAAGAGTTTGTACAACGGGGTGTAACACAAACAACACAAACCAAATGGAATTGCCATCATTGATAGTAGCCCTCTGGACAAAGCAAATGCCTCGCGTGGAGAACCATTGATCGGATCGATAGATTTTGAATCATAACCAAACATTTTCTCTGATAGGATACCTACCAAGGGAGCTGCGAAAGATGAAAACGATCCTTCAAAAGCACGGTCGAAAGCATAGATCATGGTCCTATGTTTAGAAGGGACGACTTCGGCAAACATAGGACCATTTGCAGCCGTGGCATTCCAACTGATGGTTATTCCCATCATAAACAGGGTTATAGCAAAGGTGTAATAACTGCTCACTGATTGTGGGATCACTTTAAGAAGGAACAATGAGAATGGTATGCCCATGAAGGCACTGAATTGTGCACATATAATACGCCCAGAATGGGGGTAAATTTGTGACAATCTATCTGCTATTACCCCACCAAGAAAGGATCCCATCGCACATCCGATAGCAAAAAGACTTAAAAGTGCTGCTGTAGAATTATGATCAAAACCTGAGAAACAAGAAAAAAAACAAAAAAGACCCAAAGGTACCAAACATCAAGCACTAAACCAGTGATTCGGCAAAATATGTAGCATTCGACCATTTTATTAGAATGCTAAAAAGAAACAAGAAAATGGGTTAGAATTTGTGTACCAATTAGTTCAAACCACATGGTAAAGAACACCATGGCAGTCCATGGTAGTGAACCAATAATTCCCTGCAAGACAATTATCTGAAAAGTTGGAATTTTAATAACAGCTTTCGTAGCCATCCAGGACTCGGACCAAACAGACGAGACACGACCATTCCCTTTTTCTACCAACTCATCCCTGCGAAAGAAAGCAGCTGAGTCACCAAAACAATATATGAAAATATCAAAATGCCAAACCCTAAAAACTAAATTTAGATGGTGATAAGATACTGAAACAGATAAAAACGAAAAACTTCGAATGAGCAATTAGAACCTTTCTAAATTAATTCTGGCATCATGATTGACACTAACTGTTTTCCTAGGATCAACAACAAATAGGAACACAAGGAGTCCTATGAATGAACTTAACGTTGCCATCAAAATGAAGGCACAACGCCATCCAGGCGTACCCCAGAACTGCTGACCAGCCATTACGGTAGCAACAACACCACCACCGATGCCGCCCAAGGTGCCAACAAGGCTTAGCAGCCCAAATCCAGCCCCTCTCACACCATCCATGTAACTATCAGCAATAAAAGACTGAAGTGCTGGTATTACAATTGCCAGTCCAAAGCCATTAACTGCTCTCCACATTGCAACCTGATGAAACTGTTGGCTTCCACCCACAGCAGCAGTCGATAAGGCCCAGCACATCGTACCTATAGCGAGAACCGTAGGGCGATCATAGTTAATTACGAGTACGCCAGCCAAGGGAGATGCCAGGCCCTGCACAAAGTTCCTTATGAAGGTGAGATAGCCAAGATCAGATGGCCCAGCATTGAAAGCTTCACTAACTTCTTTGTAGACAGATGGAAGGAGGTTTTCATCAGCACGTTCCATAATGGCAGCCAAGTTTATAAGGAGGATAGAAAGTGAAACGCCGAAAATCTTTCTAGTTCTGTGGAATGTTAAAAGTATATCACCAGTAGATTCAACACAAAAAAAAGCATTTCCAACAAAGGTAAATTACATAGAAAAGGGGAAAGCATTGAGGATATGTATATCTGAATATGCACATATTGAAGTAATAACAATGGAAGAAGCTTTCTTTTGCAACCAGTTGACATTTCAAAAGATAACAAAAATAAAACATATCTAGGAATCTCCAATAAAAGATTCAAAAAGTGGAAGCCAAGGCCTCCATTGGCCATATTCCATAAACAAGGAAAACAGCTTCCTAAGAAAAATAAAGTATCCTTTGACAAGGATATCTCTGAGTTTTTGTGCATTATTATGACATAAAAAAGAAAGCAACTAAAATTGAATAATTATGGTAAATATCAATTTGCTAATGCTTCATTTGCTTATCTAAGAGCATAAAATGCCCCATTAAAAGAGCTTTTTGACTTTGCTATATATATCCGTGTACCGAGATCCCATAATCAACAAATAATCAAACAATAAGTGCCTCAATAATCAGGAAAAAAGAAAAAGGACAAAGATTTGGAAAAAGTAACTTACTTCATGGATTGAAGATGTCTACGGAACAAAGGCTTGGAGTGAAACGGAGCAGAAGATCTTAAACGGCTTCGATTTAAGCCCATAAAACAACCAAGAAAAACTCCCTAAAATCCTGTAAACATGTATTTCCAGCTTCGATGATGGATCTGGAACACCCACTTGCCTTGTTGAAACAATAAGACTCCGACCATCCAGGGACTCATCAGGAATTATCCCAAAATAAAAATATTCGATTCCCGGTCAATGCAAACAATATAATATTTAATTATTATTTATTGAAAAATAATTAATGAAGTTACACCGTTAACAAAAAGGACAAAAACCCAAACTCTTAAAATAAAACTAGTATTTTGGATGGAAAAATCAAAGTTGCCGAAGCAAGGAAAATGAAAGAAAGCTAGTTTAGTTTATAAGGTTGTGGGAGAGGTTACATTCTAAAGCGTGGGCTTGATGTAAAAGTCTGGGATCTAAACTACACTTGGATTGCGGAGATTGGTGGTGTCATAATTCCAGGATATGTGGTGTCTTGTCTTTTAAGGTCTTCTTTTTAATTTTTTCCTCCCTATAAAGGGGATCGGGTTTTTTGGTCATTGACCTTCCATTAATAGTTAAATGTCCCAAAACATTTTTATAAATAAGTGAAGTGTAATATATTAGACTTGAGTTAAATTATTAAAATAATATTTTTATAAGAGATAACTCATCATGTTACTTAACGATTTAAATACAAATATTTTTATCATTTCACTTCTCATTTAATCCATATAATTAACATCTTTTATGTTGGTAAACTATTTCAAGAGGAGATAAAATTTTGAAACTAAATTTAGGAATCCGTGCATAAATATGAGCTAGCTGGTATACTCTGTATATTATAAATTGAGACCTTTTTTTAAGAATAAATAAATATATTAATCATGCCATATATGCAAAAACATAAAACCAGGTTTTACTTAAGTAAAATTAATGTATAGATTATAAAGAAATTCATTTTAAACCGCTTAATAATCATTTGGTGCTTGAGTTTGTTACTTTTCTTAATGTGGTATATGTTTGTTTTTGTCCAATTTGATCAAATCGAATGAAAAAACTTTCGAGTTAATCGAGTTGATGAATTCTATTTTATCATCCTAACTCGATTTGAAAATTTCTCAAATCGAGTCGAGTGAGATGGAATTCGAATCGAATTTAATAAAAAATATTTGTTTGAGTTAAATTAAAAAAAATGATTTTGGGTCCTTATAATCACTATCACACACTGTAATCAAATTTGTCCACTGTAATCAAATTTGTTATTAACTTTCATCCTTTTCTTTACTTGCTTAGTTGCTTCAATTATCTTTTGATTCTTGTCACTATGTATTTTGAAACTAAAAAACATATTAAATGTAAAAAATTTAATTTTTTAATAAAAGTTATCTTAAAAATAAAATGTAAAATTAATACCAAAATAAAATTTTAACACGAATATTTTATAGCATAATTACTAAATCATCTTTAATAAAAAATTATAGATTCAATATGATTAAACAATGCAATAATATAAATAGTAAAAAATGTGAAATTTAATTTAACAATATAAATAGTAGATATAAATAAAATTATTTTTTTGACAAAAAGATATAAATAAAATTATTACTATTTAGGTTTAAAGATTTTTTGGATGATTTTAATTTTTGATTTTGGGGTAAAATATGAGAAGTAAAAGTTTAGGGGGAAAATAAAAAGTTTTGGGGGTTGAGAGAGAAATTTTTTGGGGAAAGTAAATGGGGTGGGGGGGAATGGGTTTGGGGTAGAAGGGGGGTGAGATGGGAGAGGAGTAAAAGTTTTAGGGGGAAAGTGGGAGGGAGTAAAATTTTTTGGGGAAAGTAAAGAGGTTTGGGAGTTTAGGGTGAAAATGCAAAATATTATAGTTTGGTATTCAATTTATTCGAATTATTCAAGTTATTCGAATTCGAAAACCAAACTCAATTCGAAAAAAATTCAAGTTGACTTGAATAACTCGAAATTCATTTTTTTTGATTTTTTCGAGTCTAATCGAGTTTTGCTCACCCCTAGTGGTATATGTATTTAGCAAAAGTTATATATTTTAATACTTGAAAGTAATGATGTTAATATTATAGTGTTTAATTTGAGTTTAGATTAATTTGAAAAAAAAATCATAATTAACTAATAATATTAGCAGTTATCTTTATACACAAAAATTTTGAGTTGAATATTAACCTGAAAAAACTTTTGGATTTAAAGAAAAGTTGACGAACCTTATATTTATAACTGTATAAGAATGAAAAGATAATTTTTGTTATTCTATATGTCGATGACATTCTACTCATTAGGAATGACGTGAGAACATTATCATTGGTTGATTAACTCAACGATTTGGCATTAATGGTTGAAGCTAATTTCGCATCAATAAAGATCAAGAGAACAAAATGATGACAATTATCTCAAGCTTCATACTTTGATTAAATTTTGAAATGTTTTGCAATGTCTAATGAGAAGAAGGAAACACAACCTTTTGTATCGAGTTTCTCATCTTTCTTTGAATGATTTTCCTAAAACAGAAAAAGAAATATAATATATTAGAAAAGTTCTAAATATATGTTTATTGTAAGAAGCTTTGTAACACTCCTAACCCGTATCCTTCACCGGAATAGGGTTATGGAGCATTACTCGATTTTACAGTTCAATTACAGTTAATTTATGTCATTTACTATCCATTTCTGAAAATCAATCACAATCAATCATAATGCCCTTCATAGGGGTCCTCGAGGTCCAAAATACATATTAGAATAGAGTCAGGACTAAACCGGAATCACAAAAAAATTTTCGCGAAATTTTAAAATTTTTCTTAGGTGTAGGGAACACACACCTGTGTGGATAGGCCGTGTGGTTCATACGGTCAAGTGGCACACCCGTGTCTTAGGCCGTGTGGGCATTCGATGTGAGGCACACGGTTGTGTCCTAGCCCGTGTCCTTACCCGTGTAACTCTCTGACTTGGGTCACACGGCCAGCCACACGCCCGTGTGCTATATCGTGTGGACAATTTAATTTTCGAAAAAGAGCTGCATTTGTGTCCGCAATATATGCAGGATCACTATAACATCCTGAAATAGGCCTAGTCAGAATAGTGGTTTCGGAACCACAAATCTGATGTTAAAATATTTATTTTATTATCATTATGAGGTCTAGGATATGAAAATATACATGTGGTAAAGTTTCATGAAAGAATTCTAAGTATAAGGTGTTTAATTGGAAAATAAAGACAAAATTGAATAAGTTGCAAAACTTGGGTTCTAGAAGCAATTTGTATGAAATTGCTTTAGATTTTTAATTAGAAGGTTTTAAAGATAAATTTTCCCAATTTCTAAGTTTTTGGACAAAAATGGGCATGTATGGATAAAATTTGAAAGAAAGAGCATAAGGGCATTTTGGTCATTTGGCTAATTAATGAAATAAAATGGGAAAATAAGCAAAAATCAGCTCATCTTCTCCACCTTGCTGCCGAAATTTGAGAGCCACCATAGCTAGGATTTCTTCATTTTCCAATCTCAATAGTAAGTGCTCCCAAGCCCTATTTTTAATGTTATTCGTGTTTTTGAAATCCTCGTAACTTGCTCTCTTCATTTCTATCCATATTTCATGCTAGGGTTCATGTTTAGAAATTTAACCATGCATGAGTTACTTGTATTTTAATGGTTTATGGAGGAATATGAAAGTTTAAAAGATGGTAAACAACTTTTACTAAGTGATTTTTCATGGAAATGACTTTAGGGACCATTTTGTAAAAGTTGTAAAAATGGGTAGAAAGATGAGAAATAATGGAAAATGTGGGCTACCATAAGAGGGAAAAACATTCGTCTAGGCTTGGGTAATGTAGAAATTGCATGCATTTCATCATACGAGCCTAGGGACTAAATCGTAAATATTGTGAAAGGTTAGGGGCAAAATGGTCATTTTGCTCGGGGTGAAATTTAGGCTCATAATGAATAATGTGAGTTACTAATGACTTATTATTACTGATATAGACCCCAAGGAACCAATTCCGGAGGTCGACCGAGGTAAACGAAAGGTTTCAAAATAATCAAAACACGAAGCCGAAGCAATTACCAGTTAAGTTCCTGTAACTCAAAGTAAACTTTAAATATAATTGAAAATGCATATGTTAATTTCAATATTGATTTCATGACAATCCAAGAAAAATGACAATTGTCCCGGTTGAATGAAAAAGGGAGATTCGATGGGTAAATTCTTATTTACAAGACATGAGATCCTGCATGTGTTACAGAAAGGGATTTAGCCCGGACGGGTAATCTGAGGATCTTAGTATGGCAAGGATCTAGCCTGGACAGATGTTCCTTAAGTGATCGAACCTCTCGATGAATATATGTGCATTGTGGATTTAGCCGGATGGGTAATACGATTAAGGACTGAAATTAGTCTGGACTGGCATTTCAGATCCGAGCATATTGGAGTAATTATCGTTGTAAGGGATTTAGCCTATAATGGTATTCCCGACAATACTTCTTGAATTTATGTTATGAGGGATTTAACCTGGATTGGTAATCCCGCCGTAAGAGTGAGGTTCACGGGAGTCTGTATTTAAAATGGTCACTAGCATGACTTGACGGTAAACGGAATACCCGTCGAGATTTTTGAGAAATTCAACGGGACTATAATGAGAAACGAGAATGGTAATGTTGAATTGATGAGCTCATCTAAGATTAATTTTATATTATTTGGGATGAAACTAACTCGATGATTGAGTGTATGTGATAAGGAATTTATACTATGCATGTTTGGCAAGAATATCTTTTATGGTTGTATGTTAAATAACCGATAAGTTTATCTTCCTATTATCCGAACTTACTAAGCATGTTAATGCTTATCTCTTTTTCTTTCCCTGTTTTACAGAGCTCGTGGACTCGTGAAGATTGAAAGATGGTTGGAAGAGTCACCACACTATCACTAGTCTTGCTTTGGTATATGAATTTTGTTATAATAGCATGTATAGGGTAATGGTCATATTTTGTTATGTGTCATTTGGTTAGCCAAAGTGTTGGCTTATGGCATTGATAATTCTTTTATATATGGCTATGGGATGTAATCCCTATCTATTTTGTATGCCTATGTTTACTTGCCTTATGTATTATGATGGTATGACATGCCATGGATGAATGTGTTAAATGAGGCCAAATAA
The DNA here is from genome assembly GCA_025698465.1 of Gossypium longicalyx. Taxonomy (NCBI): domain Eukaryota; kingdom Viridiplantae; phylum Streptophyta; class Magnoliopsida; order Malvales; family Malvaceae; genus Gossypium; species Gossypium longicalyx. The sequence goes on along the minus strand of CM047005.1, from coordinate 24,930,872 downwards.
TTTGAATATGGTAAAGGCATAAAATGTTATAAGGTATCAATAGGGCCCAAGTATGAAATGTGAAATGGGATAATGAACATCCTTAATGCAAAAAGGATAACCTAGGATGTATTAACCAAGGATATGGGGTTACCATGCAAATGACCATGTCAAAGTGGTTTAAAGATACATATAGGCCATGATATATGCTATAGAAACTTTTGAGTGTGTATGAGTGATTTTGGATGACCAATGGCTTCGAAAATAGCCACCAAATGGTCCACACGAGTAGACACCTGAGTATGTGTCTAGGCCGTGTGTGACACATGGTTAGCCCCACAGGCATGTCGTCTGGCCGTGTGCCCCCTGTACCTTGAAATTTCAGGTAGTAAGCTTTGTAGTAAACATACGAGCAGATACACGACCGTGTGTCTTAGCCGTGTGGAGGACACGGCCTCTGGCCACAGGCATGTGCCTTGGCCATGTGCCTCAAATTTAATGATGACATCATAAATAGAATATAGCCTAAAAATCACACGGGTGACCACACGGGCGTATGCCTGGCCGTGTTAAGGACACAGGCAAAAGACACGGGCGTGTGCTCGGCCGTGTGAAAACCACTGCAGCTTCGAAATAAAAAATAAATTGAAATAATTTCACACGGGTAAGGGACACGAGAGTGTCCCTAACACACGGACGTGTGGAAAACCTCTACACGAGCGTGTAAGGCCAAGGTATGAAAGTTTTCCACGAATTTCTTAAGTTCTCGGTTTGGTCCCAGATCGTTTTAAAGCATGTTTTGGGCCTTGTAGGCCTATAATAGGTATAATATAATATAATTTGATTTAGTTTGACTTTGAAATAAAATTTTACAGTCTGTCTTTTTCCCGAAATGTCATTGTATGTTCGCGGTAATGCCTCATGCCTTATCTTGATCTCGGGTATGGGTAAGAGGTGTTACATTTAGTGGTATCAGAGCTACAGTTTAGTATGTTCTAGGACTAACGTTGCATGTATCGAGTATAGCTATACATGCCATTATACGAGTTATGATAGTGTGACATCTTCTAACCATTTTTAATTGTATTTGAATATAGTAAATGTCTTTCAATCAAGCCCAAGATGAGTTCGAGGGAGCCGAGAGCGAGCTACTGCTAGTAGTAGTAGAAGGCCTATGTCTGAAGGCTGGGAAGAGGTAAGAGTTGCCTTTTTCGAGATGATGGATGAATAGTTTGGGGATTATTTGAGAAACCGTCCCAATATACCACGACCTCCTCCGTCCCCTACTCGGCCTGAGGGAGAAGTACCACAAGGTATGACACCCATGAGAATTGGTAAGGTCCCAGTGGACAAACTTAGAAAATATAGGGCTGAAGAGTTTAGAGCTAAGGTAGATGATGATGCTGAATGAGCCAAGTTCTTGCTCGAGAACACTACGTGAGTTTTGGACGAATTGTCATGTACACCTGAGGAATGTCTAAAGTGTACTGTGTCTCTTCTAAAAGATACTGCATATCACTGGTGGAATACTGTATATTCAGTAGTACCGAAGGAAGATATTACATGGGAGTTCTTCCAAGCTGAGTTCAAAAAGAAATACATCAGTTAAAGATTCTTAGACTCGAAGAGAAAAGAATTCCTAGAACTCAGGCAAGAAAATAAGACCATGTCAGAATATGAGAGGGAATTTGTAAGGTTAAGTCAGTATGCAATAGAGTGGGTCCAATCAGAGACCGAAATGTGTAAGCGCTTCGAGGAAGGCTTAAATGAGAAAATTAAGCTGTTGATCGGGATCCTGAAGATACGAGAATTCGCGGTACTAGTTGATCGGGCCAAGAAGGCTGAAGAGCTAAATAATGAAAGAAAGCAAGAAAAGAGAGAATCTCAAATTTTGAATAAGAGATTTAGCGGCAGGACGCACTCTTTCCCCAAAAAGAAATCGAAGAGTCAACAAGAGCGCTCCACCTCATGAGTAGGGTATTCGGGTAGAACAAGAAGCTCTAAGCGACATAACTCGAAGTCTTCTTCCCCTATGGTGACTAGTGTGAGAAGTGTGGATGATCAAAAGCTGAGGTGTGAAAGCTGCAACAAATTCCACTTCGAAAAGTGTCGAAGGAGGAGTGGTGCATGCTTTAGATGTGGTTTCCTTGACCACTTCCTTAAGGATTGCCCAAAGCTAGCCGATAAAGAGGTGGATTTAGCCTCAAAGTCTAATGCCCCTAATCCTCGAGGTAGATCACCACGACATCCTGGAAGTGCAAGTGGCAGTCGAACTATTGCCAAGGATACTACTGCAAAATCAGAGGCTCGAGCCACGGCGAGAACTTACGCGATATGCGCTAGAGAGGAACCTTCAGCTCTCGATGTCATTACGAGTACATTTTCTCTCCATAATGCTCATGTTATTGCCTTGACTGACCCAGGATCGACCCATTCATATATTTGTATAAAATTGGTGTCTAGCATGAATATGTCTGTGGAACCTATGAAATTTGTAATTAAGGTGTCGAACCCTCTAGACAAGTCTGTTTTAGTCGATAAAGTTTGTAAGAATTGTCCTTTGACGATTCATGGTCACTGTTTTCCGGCCAACCTTATGCTTTTTCCGTTTGATGAGTTTGATGTAATACTTGGCATGGATTGGTTGGCCTTTCATGATGTGATTGTAAATTGTGGTAGCAAGTACATAGAATTGAAATGCTCTGATGGTGGAATTCTTCGGGTAGATTCGAATGAGTTGAACACATCGCCGGCTGTGATTACTTCAATATTGGCTCAAAGGTACATGAGAAAAGGGTACGAAGCCTATCTTGCTTTTGTTCTAAATACTAAGGAATCTGAATTAAAGATTGAGTCGGTACCGATAGTGTGCGAGTATCTAGATGTGTTTCTGGAAGAGTTACCTAGATTACCTCCTGTTCGAGAGGTAGAGTTTGGTATTGAGCTGGTACCGGGAACATTCTTTATTTCTATTGCCCTATACAGGATGGCACCGACTGAGTTGAAAGAGTTAAAAGTATAGTTGAAAGAGTTGACGGATAAAGGTTTTACAAGACCGAGTTTTTCGCCTTGGGATGCCCCCATGTTATTTGTAAAGAAGAAAGATGTTTCAATAAGGTTATGCATAGACTACCGACAACTCAATAAAGTGACCACTAAGAACAAGTATCCGTTGCCAAGGATCGACGATTTGTTCGACCAGCTGAGGGGAGCCACTGTATTTTCTAAGATAGATCTGAGATCCGCTACTACTATCGATTCATGAGTTAAGGAGTCGACGCGTGCCTAAGATCGCTTTTCAGAACAAGGTATGGCCATTACGAATTTCTTGTCATGCCATTTGGATTGATGAATGCTCCAACTGTATTTATGGGCTTAATAAATAGGATATTTCGGCCATATTTGGACAAGTTCGTCGTTGTGTTCATTGAAGACATTTTGATTTATTCCAAGGATGAGTCAAAGCATACGAAGCATCTAATGACTATGTTACAGACTTTACACGATAAACAATTGTATGCTAAGTTTAGTAAGTGTGAGTTTTGGCTCCAAGAAGTAGGATTCTTGGGTCATATTGTGTCGAGTGATGGCATCCGAGTTGATCCAAGTAAGATTTATGCTATTGTTAAATGGAAGCCACCTAAAAACATAACCAAAGTTAGAAGCTTTTTAGGCTTAGTCGGTTACTACCGAAGGTTTGTGAAAGGATTTTCCATGATAGCAACTCTATTGACAAGGTTGCTGCAAAAAGACGTTAAATTTGAATGGTCAGGGAGATGTCAGCAGAGTTTTGAGAAATTAAAGATGTTGTTGACTGAAGCTCCAGTTCTAGTACTACCCGAGTCAGGAAAAGAATTTGTGGTCTACAGCGATGCATCATTAAATGGACTAGGTTGTGTGCTTATGCAAGAGGGCAAGGTGATAGCCTATGCTTCGAGGCAACTAAAGTCGCATGAGAAAAATTATCCGACTCACGACTTGGAGCTAGCTGCCATTGTATTTGCCTTGAAGATATGGAGACACCATTTGTATGGTGAAACTTGCCGTGTATTCACTGATCACAAGAGTTTGAAGTACTTAATAACTCAAAAGGAATTAAATCTGAGACAATGAAGATGGTTAGAATTAACTAAAGATTATGAGCGGATAATTGATTACCACCTGGGAAAGGCGAACGTAGTCGCCGATGCCCTGAGTAGGAAGTCCTTGTTTACACTGAGGGCTATGAACACATATTTGGCTTTATCTAAATATGGTTCAATTCTGGCTAAGTTAAGAGCCAAACCGACATTTTTCCAATAAGTTTACGTAGCTCAAATCAATGATAGTGACTTGCAGGTTAAGAGAGCATAATGTGAGACGGGAGTTGAATCAGATTTCCGGGTTGACTTTAATGGTTGCTTGATGTTTTGAGATAGGGTCTGTGTACCCAAAGATGATGAGCTTATCCAGAAAATTTTACAAGAGGCACATGATAGTCGTCTGTCTATTCACCCGGGAAGTACTAAGATGTACAACGACTTAAAAACCATGTACTGGTGGAATGGTATGAAAAGAGATATCTTTGAATTTGTGTCAAAATGCTTGATATGTCAACAGGTCAAGGCTGAGCACTAAGTACCTTCGGGTTTATTACAACCTGTGATGGTCCTTGAATGGAAATAGGACAAGATTACTATGGATTTTGTGACTGGATTACCGTTAACTCCAAGGAAGAAAGATGCTATTTGGGTTATAGTCGACAGGCTAACTAAGTCAGCTCACTTCATCCCAGTATGGACAGATTTCTCCCTTGATAAAGTGGCTGACTTTTATGTCTCTGAGATTGTAAGACTACACGGGGTTCCATTGTCAATCATATCAGATAGAGACTCGAGATTTACATCGAGATTTTGGAAGAAATTACAAGAAGCCTTGGGTACAAAGTTGAGCTTTAGTACGGCATTCCACCCACAGACCGATGGTTAGTCTGAACGGACTATTCAGACTCTCAAGGACATGTTGCGATGTTGCATCCTTGAATTTTAGGGGAGTTGGGAAAGATACGTATCTTTGGTGGAATTTACCTACAATAATAGTTTTTAGACGAGTTTAAAGATGGCACCCTATTAGGCCTTATATGGTCGAAAGTGTCGAACTCCTTTGTATTGGACAGAACTTAAGGAAAGCCAGGTTCACGGTGTCAATCTAGTCAAGGAAACTGAAGAAAAGGTTAAAGTGATTCGTGATTGCCTAAAAGCGACATCGGATAGGAAAAAATCATATGCTGATTTGAAGAGAAAAGAGATCGAGTTTCAAGTTGGAGATAAAGTGTTCTTAAAAGTATTTCCCTGGAAAAAGGTATTGAGATTTGGTTGAAAAGGCAAATTGAGTCCGCGATTTATTGGACCATACGAGATTACGAAAAGAGTGGGACCATTAGCCTATCGACTAGCATTGCCGTCTGAATTGGAAAAGATCCATGATGTATTCCATGTTTCCATGTAGCGTAGATATCGATCAGATCCTTTCCACATGATTTCACCGGCGGATGTTGAGATTAGACCGGATGTAACATCCCGATTTTGGGCCTAGTCAGAACAGTGGTTTCGGAACCACTATTCCAAAGCCAGAGAAATTATTTTTAATATTATTTTATGTGTCATAGCATGATTATATATGTACATGAAAATTTTGGTGAAATAATTTTAGCAATTTCATGCTTAATTTCAAAAAAGGACTAAATCGTGTAAAGGGCAAAAGTTTTGTTTTGCTAGCTAAAGGTGTCAAATAGCTATAGAACATTAAATTAGGGTTTTATTGAGTAAATATACCATAAATATGTTAGTGGCTGATCAAGGAGACAAAAAAGGGTTGAAAAGTCAAAGTTGGTGTGCATTAGGTGGCATATTTGGCATTAAAATAAAACAAAAAGAAAAAGAAGTCATCTTTTCATCTTTCTTCCTTCCTCCACTGAAAATACCAGAAAAATAGGGGTCTTGAAAGCTTGAAATTTGCAGCCACTCTTTACCTATGCAAGTAAGTGATTTTGATGGTCTTTCTTGATAATTTTTGTACTTTTGGGACCCTTGTAGCATAATCTAGCTAATGAAGGGACTATTTTGTAAAATGGTTGGAAGTATAGGGTTTTTCCATGTGAATACTCATGTTTTTTTTTGAAATTTTATGGAAGAAAATGAGTCATGGTTGTGTAATAAACAATTTTTGTGAAAGGCGTTTGCATGAAAACACCTAAAAAGGGCTATTTCGTAAAGTTTGTAAAATAAGTTGTAAAGGTGTGAAATAATTGAAATTGTGAGTTACTATAGTTATAAAAAGAATTCAGCTAGGCTTGGTAAAGGAGGAAATTCGCTAAAAATCGATTTACAAGCCTAAGGGTAAAATCGTAATTTTTATAAAGTTTAAGGGCAAAATAGTCATTTTGCCAAATTATGAATTATTGAATGTTTCAATTAACGTAATGATTAAATGAGTGAATTTCATCATGTTAGATCAATAAAATCGAGATTTGAGCTTAAATTAGAAAGTACGAGGTTATGGACTCAAATGAAGTAATTAACCGAAATTGCATTCGAGGTAAGTCCGTGTGATTAAATAAACACGTTATCCATGTTATTGTCAATATACTCAAAATCTACCTTGCTTTGGTTATATTGAATTATATGTTAATGATATTGAGTATGATGAAAGTGATACCAAAAGTTAATAATATTCATGTGATGATAGAATACAATAGAAGTTTGATGGAATATGATATCCCATAGAAATGAGTAAGTTGTACGTAAATAATGCAACTTAGTCGTATTTATGCATCGAATATTTGATTATGTATATAATGCTTGAATGTATTTATGAGTAATATATGGTGAGATTTAAGGCGATAAAAACTCCCGGTTGAGCCTTAGGAATAGATCGGATATCCTTGCCATGACATTTGGGTGATATGGATGTGTGCTAGTGTAAGATATGTCTGGAACATGCATCGGCCACATTATAAGAGCCAGAGTAAGACCATGTTTGGGACATGGCATCGGTATTAAGACGAGAGCTAGTGTAAGACATGTCTGGGACATGCATCGGCCTCGAGATATGCAAGCCAATGTAAGACATGTCTGGGACATGCATCGGCTACGAGATGTGTCAGTGTAAGACCATGTCTGGGACATGGCATCGGCACAGATATGTGAGAGCTAGTGTAAGACCATGTCTAGGACATGGCGTTGGACTCAATTTTGATAGTCACTGTAAGACCATGTCTGGGACATGGCATAGACTTGATGGATGAGCCAGTGTAAGACCATGTCTGGGACATGACATTGGCATTATACCCTATGTCTGAGGCTTAGTGAATATCCGATAGCTTCTCGAATGGTTCAATGGTAAGAGTTACGGTTTAAGCTAAATGAGAAAGGTTATGACCATATTGTGAGTGGTACAGGTACTTACATGAAATTGATGAGATGTGAATTCAAATCATATTATATGATTAGTAAGGAATGAATATGAGCATGTTGAGTAACACAGGTATGTATGCCAAGCTCATGAAAGATGATTTCAGTTTATGATGCAAATTTAGTGAAGATGTAAATAGGTAATTCATGCTTATGAGAATGATTTTGCGATGACCTTATGATTATAGGTCTACACTTATGATGTATAAATATGTAACCTTACCAATGTGGTGAAAATGAATTAATATGGTGTGATAAACTTAGTATCGTTAATTTACACTAAAACAGTTTTGGATAGCAGCCATAGTACGACTTTCAAAATCCACCAAAAACTGTGGAAATTGAGTTAGAGGCTGAATAAAATATTAAATTAAAGCCTAATGAGTCTAGTTTCACATAGAAAAAAGGGTGTAAGCAAAAGAGTTTCATATTATGAAATATTTAAATTGTTGTGAGACAGAGTCAGAATGACTTCGAAATCCCCTGTTCTGATTTGAGAAAATCATTGAAAATTTTACAAAAATAATTATGGGTTATAATATATATGTTTAGGACTGTTAATTAGTCTATTTTCAATAGAAATAGATGAGAACATCATCCGAGTCCCGTATTATTAGATGATTAATTTTTAGTGAAGAGGGGTCAGAACTGTGAGACAATGAATAAAGGTAACTTTAAGGAATAAACTGTACTAATTGGATGAACCAAAAATTCTGAAAATTTTATGATAAAAAGATATGTGAGTCTAGTTTCATGGAAATTTAACGACACTTAATTTGGAGTTCTGTAGCTCCAAATATAAATAATTTAGTGACTATGACGCAAGAAAACAACTTGACTGGAACATGAGTAAAAATGCAAATAGAGTTGTATTACCATGAGAAGCAAGCTGATAAATTGCTTATTATTTTCATACGGTCTTACTAAGCTATAAAGCTTACTCCCTTCCTTTCCTTTCCTTTAGTTTTTTCAAGTTAGCTCGGGGTTGGAGATTGTCGGAGGCAGCATCACACTATCAAGTCACTACCTTTGGAATAATGAAGCATATATTAGAAGTTTCAAGTGAGTGGCATGTATAGGGATCTAGTTGATTGACATGTATTATTTTGTTTTGGCCAAATGTGTTGGCTTATATTGAGTTATGTGTATATGGCAATGAGATGTGGTTCATGTTGATTATGGCTTGTAAGCCTAGCTATTCATGTCATGTCTAATGTTTATAATGTGATTATGTATGTTTGTCATGCATGGTTAGTAATATGACATGTGTGTTGGATGTATGCTCTATGACCAATTGAGGTGGTCATAGCCATGTTGTAATTCCACGTTATAAACACAACATGATAATGATTGAAGATGAGTGCTTGATGAATAAGTTGGTAACCATAGTATAATGGTAAAAGTGGTCATCAAAATGACAAGTCTTATGAATGTGAAATAAGGAGTCTAGACTTGGTATTGCTTGAGTAGATGCATTACTTGTAAGAGGACATGTTAATGTAAAGGATATGTCTTAATAAAGAGTGTTTAATCACTAAAATGATGCCATGATTTGCGATTTTGATGTGCATAAGGTTGTAAGAGATTATGGGTAACATGAAGGCTTGGAAAATAGCCTAAGTGTTGGCCACACGGGCTGAGACACGGCCGTGTGTCTCAACCGTGTGAGGGACACGGCCTAGAGACACGGGCATGTGACTTTGTGTCATGGAAAAACTTTCTCAATTTTCCCAAAATTTGCTAAGGTTCTCGATTTAGTCTCGAATCAATTCCGATGAATGTTTTGGGCTTCGTGGACCCAAATAAGGGACGACATGCATGTGCTTGAAAGGTTTTGAGTTAAAAGAGCTTTTATGGCCCGGTTTTTGCATGAATGTGTATGTTTAAGTCAAGTAATGCCTCGTACCCTATTCCGGCATCGAACATGGGTAAGGGGTGTTACACCAGACATGACTTATGATGAAGAACTGGTTAAGATTTTGGCTCGGGTAGTCAAACAGTTGAGGAACAATAATATAACCTTGTGAAAGTTTTATGGCATAGACACAGAGTAGAAGAGGCCACATGGGAGTCTGAAGAAACCATGAGAAGTCAATATCCGAACCTGTTTACTGGTAAGACTTTCGAGGATGAAAGTCCCTAAGGGGGAGAAATGTAACATCCCGAAATAGGGCCTAGTCGGAATAGTGATTTCGGGACCATAAATTTGATGTTAAAATATTTATTTTATTATCATTATGAGGCCTAGGATATGAAAATATGCATGTGGTAAAGTTTCATTAAGGAATTCTAAGTATAAGGTGTTTAATTAGAAATTAAGGACCAAATTGAATAAGTTGCAAAACTTGGGTTCTAGAAGAAATTTGTATCAAATTGCTTTAGATTTTTAATTAGAAGTCTTAAAGAGTGATTTTCCCAATTTCTAAGTTTTTGGACAAAAATGAGCATGTATGGATAAAATTTGAAAGAAAAGGCTTAAGGGCATTTTGGTCATTTGGCAAATTAATGAAATAAAATGGGAAAATAAGTCAAAAATCAGCTCATCTTCTCCACCTTGTTGCCGAAATTTGAGAGCCACCATAGCTAGGGTTTCTTCATTTTCCAATCTCAATAGTAAGTGTCCCAAGCCCCTTTTTTAATGTTATTCGTATTTTTGAAATCCTCGTAACTTGCTCTCTTCATTTCTACCCATATTTCATGCTAGGGTTCATGTTTAGAAATGTACCAATGCATGAGTTACTTGTATTTTAATGGTTTATGGAGGAATATGAAAGTTTAAAAGATGGTAAACAACTTTTACTAAGTGATTTTTCATAGAAATGGCTTTAGGGACCATTTTGTAAAAGTTGTAAAAATGGGTAGAAAGATGAGAAATAATGGAAAATGTAGGCTGCCATAAGAGGGAAAAACATTTGGCTAGGCTTGGGTAATGTAGAAATTGCATCCATTTCATCATACGAGCCTAGGGACTAAATCGTAAATATTGTGAAAGGTTAGGGGCAAAATGGTCATTTTACCCAGGGTGAAATTTACACTCGTAATGAATAATGTGAGTTACTAATGACTTATTATTACTGATATAGACCCCGAGGAACCAATTTCGGAGGTCGACCGAGGAAAATGAAAGGTTTCAGAATAACCGAAACATGAACCCGAAGCAATTACCAGGTAAGTTCGTGTAACTCGAAGTAAACTTTAAATATACTTGAAAATGCATATTCTTAAATGTATGTTAATTTGGATATTGATTGTATGACAATCTAAAAAAAGATGACAATTGTCCCGGTTGAATGAAAAAGGGAGATTCGATGGGTAAATTCTTATTTACAAGACATGAGATCCTGCATGTGTTACAGAAAGGGATTTAGCCGAGATGGGTAATCTGATGATCTCAGTATGGTAAGGTTCTAGTTCGGATGGGTGTTCCTTAAGTGATCGAACCTTCCGATGAATATATGTGCATTGTGGATTTAGCCGGATGGGTAATACGATTAAGGACTGAAATTAGCCTGGACTGGCATTTCAGATCCGAGCATATTGGAATAATTGTCGTTGTAAGGGATTTAGCCTAGAATGGCAATCCCGACAATACTCCTTGAATTTATGTTATGAGGGATTTAACCTTGTAATACCCCAAATACGGCCTAGACGTTACTGCCGAATCTGTGATGTCACATTAGAGTGTTTTTCTCCAAAACATGAATTCTGTGAAAAAAAAACTTCTTTAAGTTCTCAAGAAAAATTTAGAGTGTTTAGTTCATTGCAAAAACACAGGTTTACTTAGAAAAATATTGTTTATAAGTTTGTTATTCAAACTTTAAAATGATGCTTGTTGCGGAAGCTTTTAAAGTGTGTTGTGTAAGTGTGATGTGTTCAGAAAATCATTCGTTTGGGTTTACTTGAAAATCCGAATCCTATCACTAGTAGGTAAAATAAAGTAAATAAAATTTCCAAATCAAAATAAAAATTAAAAGGCCTTATTACATAATGAAAACCCAAAATAAAATCTTAAGTATAATATTAAAAGAACTACGTCGAGTGGCCACCTCTGAGTCTTCCGTTGCCTGGATCCGTCTAAGCCTGAGGATTTCCTGCACAGTTAACAGAGGGATGAGTTTATGAAAACTCAGTGTGTGAAATTCCATAATAGCAAACAGTCAAAGCAAATGCAATTTGGGCCTCAGCCCTTTCAGTTTCATTTAGGGGCCTTAGCCCCTTTTCTAGTACTGTAACAGATTGGGCTTGAGCCCATTTCAGTAACAGTGGAAGTCTGGGCCTCAGCCCATATCAATACAGTATGCAAAAAAAAGAATCCTACCCAATCCATCCGCTACACACCAACTCTGTACCAGCCCTACACACCATGTGGGGATAAAATCAACCCACCTAACCCTACACACCAAATCGTACCAAATTCGGTACTAAAGCAGTATTTGTAGCAGAGCTACCAGTAATAGGCTTATAGCCTTTTAGTACACTTCCTCCAAAATCATATATCCCACCCCATGTAATGCATCATAAAATCATACATGTATGTAGTAATATCATGCTTAGAAACAGTCATACATAATACAGGGGTATTTCAGTCAATTTACCTCACAAGGGTATAATGGTCATTTCATCTGTATAGGGTCTAAGTATATACTTACTGACCCATCAATAGGTCCACAGTCGTCTTGAGCGACCCATGCAACCTTATCAGTCAATAGTGCTAATGGGCCTATAGCCCATATTGCGACCCACTTTGGCCCATACTCTCCTATGGCCCACATAGCCCAAAAATGGCCTCAGCCGTGTAATTCACACAACCTGGCCCACAATTTACCACATTTTGTGCAATTTCTCTGTGTGGGGCCCACAAGCCCATTGGGCCCACACAGCCTAATTCGACCCAAAATGGCCCAATACCGTTTCGGCCCATGAAATCGCTCATGGCCATTCTGTCGACGTCACAGCCTCGTTTTGCTACTAGGCCTGCCACACGGTCGACCTTACGCACTGTGTGGTGTCGACAGCTTACTTTTCGGCTTTTGCTATCACACATCTAATGATAGTGTTCACACACCTGTTATGGAGTTGTAGCCGAAATGCCTCCGAGATCAAGAACTTATTGTCAACCACCACCTCTCATTAGTCTCAACCCTTGTTAATCTAATACCATAATATTGAAATCACTTTAATCAAAACATCTACTTACCAATCAATAATTGCAACCTTCCCTTGCTCTAACTCCACGTACTCCTTCCAATGCTTTACCTTCACAAGTATAGTTAACCAACTCATAAACATCTATAATTCTACACAAATATAACTAAAACTTGAACCCTTACCGATAGAGTAATTACCACTTGTAAAGGAGAAGTAATCGGCCCAACCTTTGCTTATTGAAATCGAACCCCTAGCAACAATCGGTAAAATCACTATGTTACCAGTCAATCATTTAGGTGAAAAAAGAATAAATGAGAAGGGTACATTCTGCCCACGAAGGAAGAAGTCATCTAAATCACTAAGCCAAACATACTCTCACGTCACAAACACACAAAGTAATTTTAACAGGGTTTCCGGGATTTGGGGCGTTACAAACCTGGACTGGTTATCTCGCCGTAAGAGTGAGGTTCACGGGAATGTGTATTTAAAATGGTCACTAGCATGACTTGATGGTAAACGGAATACCCATCGAGATTATCGAGAAATTCAACGGGACTATAATGAGAAACGAGAATGGTAATGTTGAATTGATGAGCTCATCTAAGATTAATGTTATATTATTTGGGATGAAACTAACTCGATGATTGAGTGTATGTGATAGGGAATTTTTACTATGCATGTTTGGCAAGAATATCTTTTATAGTTGTATGTTAAATAATCGGTAAATTTACCTTCCTATTATCCGAACTTACTAAGCATGAATGCTTATCCCATTTCCTTTCCCTATTTTACAGAGCTCGTAGACTCGTGAAGATTGGAAGACGGTTAGAGGAATCACCACACTATCACTAGTCTTGCTTTGTTATATGAATACTTTTATTTTGTTATAATGGCATGTATAGGGTAATAGTCATATTTTGTTATATGTGTCATTTGGTTAGCCAAAGTGTTGGCTTATGGCATTGATAATTCTTTTGTATATGGCTATGCGATGTGGCCAATATTGAGATGGGATGTAATCCCTATCTATTTTGTATGCCTATGTTTACTTGCCTCATGTATTATGATGGTATGATACGCCATGGATGAATGTGTTAAATGAGGCTAAATAATTTGAATATGGTAAAGGCATAAAATGGTATAAGGTATCAATAGGGCCCAAGTATGAAATGTGAAATGGGATAATGAACATCCTTAATGCAAAAAGGATAACCTAGCATGTATTAATCAATGATATGAGGTTACCATGCAGATGACCATATCAAAGTGGTTTAAAGATACATATAGGCCATGATATATGCCATAGAAACTTTTGAGTGTGTATGAGTGATTTTGGGTGACCAATGGCTTGGAAAATAGCCACAAAATGGTCCACACGGGTAGACATCTGGGCATGTGTCTAGGCCGTGTGTGACACACGGTCAGCCCCACGGGCATGTCGTCTGGCCATGTCCCCTGCACCTTGAAATTTTAGGCAGTAAGCTTTGTAGTAAACACACGGGCGGAGACATAGTCGTGTGTCTCAACCATGTAGAGGACACGGTCTCTAGCCACGGGCGTGTGCCTTGGCCGTGCGCCTCAAATTGCATGATGACGTCATAAACAGAATGCAGCCGAAAAGTCACATGGGTGACCACATGGGCGTATGCTTGGCCGTGTTGAGGACACAAGTAAAGGACACGGGCGTGTGCTCGGCCGTGTGAAATCCATTGCAGCTTTGAAATGAAAAATAAATCGAAATAATTCTGCACGGGTAAGGGACACGGGTGTGTCCCTAACGCACGGGGGTGTGCAAAACCTCCACATGGGCGTGTGAGGCCAGGGTATGAAAGTTTTCCACGAATTTTCTTAAGTTCTCGGTTTGGTCCCGGACCATTTTAAAGCATGTTTTGTGCCTCGTAGGCCTATAATAGGGACAATATAATATAATCTGATTTAGTTTGACTTTGAAATGAAATTTTACAGTCTGTCTTTTTCCTAAAATGTCCTTGTATGTTCGCGGTAATGCTTCATGCCTTGTCCCAATCTCAAGTACAGGTAAGGGGTGTTACATCACAATCGATCATATAATAGGATGCTTACAAAGAGTTGCGGTAGTCCGCAACACATGCAGGATCACTACCGATCAGGATGCTCGCAGGAACCATATAACAGGAATGCTCGAGAAGGCTTTAAATAGGATGCTCGCCTGAGCTATAATGTTCGTAACATGTGCAGGACTATAATCAATACGGTAAAATACTGTATCCATTGCATTTCATTATTCAAACGGGACTTATCATTTATCGAACAATATCAGGTATGTGATTAATTTCATACATTAAACATTTATGCAATTCACACAAATACAACATTCAATTCAAATGTATTAATATACATAAGTTACACGAACTTACCTCGACACTTATTCGTGTATGAAAATCTACTAATCCAACACCTTTTCTTTTCCTCGATCTAACTCTTTATTTGATCTTTTTGGATCTATATAAATGAATTTAACATCAATTTAATTCACTTTATACTCAATTGAATTCAATTCACATCTTAGACACAATTACCATTTTGCCCCTATCCTTTTCATAAATGACAATTTCGTCCCTAAGCTCGGAAAATGAAATTCATGCAATTTAATCCTTATTTCAAGCCTAACCAAATTTTACATGTTACAATATCAGCCCATGAATTTCACAAAAATTAAAAATCTTCTATGGGTTTTACCATTTTTCAATTTGGTCACTAAATCATAATTTCATCAAAATTTTCTTTGTAAAAGTTGTTTATCTATCAACAACCTTTCATTTTCTACTATAAATTTCAAAATTTTAGCATTTATATCCATGGAAAAATTTCTATACTTTGATATCTTTACAAATCAATTCCCAAAATAGATAGATTAAGCTATTCCGATCTTAGAAATATAAAAATTACTAAAAACGAGACAAGATTACTTACCCAATTAAGCTTGTTTTATTTTCTTTCTCTTTCCTAGGGTTTCCATGTACTTTGGGGAAGAAGATGATAATTATAATATGTTATTTCTATTTAATTATTATATCATCCTTTATTTTTCCTACTTTCCAATTTAGTCCTTTTCTTTTTCTAATTTTTCATGGATGATTCATCATAAATATCTACTAACTTTTATTAATGGTATAATTACCATATAAGGACCTCAAGTTTTGAATTCCACAGCTATTTGATACTTATAGCTACTAGAACTCAACTTTTTCATTTTATGCAATTTGGTCCTTTCCACAATTAAACATGAAATCGGTAAAATATTCTTAATGAAATTTTCATACGTCATTTCTATCATAATGCAATTCATGCAATAATATTAAAATAATTTTTTTGACTTGAATTTGTGGTCTCGAAACCACTGTTCTGATTTCACTGAAAATGGGTTGTTACAAGCTTTACGTATACTTGATGGTCATTAAACTAACTATAAGTACGACAAAGGAAATCAAACCTATTGAACAATAGTATAGCTATGGTGAGTAGAGGATATCGTATCCGCGAGGACTAAAAGTATTAGTAATTACAATTTTTCTATTATTTAGCCGACAATTCAGAGTGATGTGTTTTAATCTAAATTTACTAAACTAATTTAACTACGAACGCAACAGAGAATGAATCAAGGAAATAATCGAATATTAACCAATGAAATAAACAATACCAAGGAAAGAATCCACCTAGACTTCACCTATTATTATGAATCTGAATTAAACGATTTACTCATTTGTGTCTTGATCCGTATAAATCCCTAAATTATGTTAATATCTCTTTCAAGAGTAAGAACAACTGACTCTAGGTTGATTAATTGAAATCTCTTTCTAATTAAAACCCCTATTGTCTCATTAATTCAATCTATGGATTCCCCTATTTGATTTGACTTTAATTCGGTAGATTTATGTCGTCCTATTTCTAGGATTGTATGCAACTCCACTCAATTATGCTAGATCTACTCTTAAACAGGGACTCTTGCTCTACTTAATTAAGCACATTAAACATGAATTAATATCCCAGAAATATTAAAACAAGAAATAAGCATACATAATTGAGAACAAGAATCAAGTATTTATCGCGTAAAATAAAAATTAAATAAAAGGATTCATTATAGGTTTCATCCTCTTTAAGTATCTAGGGAATTAGTTCATAGTCCTAAATGAAAACATCTCAAAGTCAGAATAACCACAAGACATAAAGAAACTTAATAAAACTTCGAAAGAAATTAAAAAGAGATCTTCAATCTTGATGAAGAGCTGCTTCTGAGTTGATTCAGATGATGTTCTTCAACTGTTCTTCAAGTGTTTTCTTCGATCTTCTCTGATTGCTCCCTTATGTCTTCTACTAATTGGTATTTATAGACTTCAGAATGCTTAGAAAGCCTAAAAATTGGGTTTTTCCACATATTTGGAAAGCAGGGTGCAAAATCGAAACGGGTTGGCACATAGGCGTGTGTCCAGCTTGTGTGGCTCACACGGGTGTGTGTCTAACCTGTGTGGAAATTCCCAGGCCATGTGGCTCTTGAAAACAACTCTATTTGTCTGATTTTGGTTTGTTTTTCGGTCCTTTCACTCCCAAATGCTCTCCTAAGTATAAAAACATGAATTTAAAGGATTAGAAGCATCAAATTCACTAATTTGCATAATTAATCATCCAAAAACACATTAAGAATGAGATTAAAATATGTTACTTTCATAGCTTATCAATACTATGATTTAATGATATCTTGGGCTCAAACATTGACAAATTGTTAAGTATATACTCAAGTATTTACGAATAACAAGATATTATATCCTTGTATACTCTAGCGGGAACTTAATAGCCCTTGGTTATACTAATTCAAACTTCCAAACACGTAGAGAATCAAGGAAATTGACACTATTTTATGTTTTTGTCCTAGGCAACGAAGCCATGGTTTGGAGAAATGTGAAGTAGACTTCTACTACTGACTCCACTATGGAGGCTGAATATGTGCATAAAAGAAATAGTCTAGCTTTAAAAGTTCTTAATGGATCTTAATGCCTCTTAGTATGGAAAAACCTATCACACTATATTGCGATAATAGTGCAACAATAGCTAATAATAAGGGAACAAGTAATTACTAAAGGAAAATGCATATCGGTTGCAAATATCATAGTATATGAGAGGCGGTAGCTAACAAAATTATAGATATAGTCAAATTTACATCTAAGGACAACCTTGCGGATTTGTTTACCAAAAACTCTGATGGATAAGATCAGTTTGAAGAAATATGTTGAGGGTATGAGAATGCAAAATATGAATTATTTACTTTATTAGGGCAAGTGAGACATTATTAGGATTTGTGCCTTTAGTGTAGTGATTTCATCATGACTACTTATAATTTTTTGGATTGATTGAATAAATAAAATTATCATATTTTCATTTTAACTAATATTTTTATAACTATCTTCAATGATTCTTCATGAAAAGTAAAATGTATAAGTAAATATGAGCTCCTTGATTACCTTTAAGTTAACTAAATATTAGTTAAATTATATGAACAAATTATAATGTAAGAAGGCAACTTATAGAAGTAGACAATCTAAATTGTCATAGTCCATAGAATCAGATTGAACAAATGGTTCAAATAATAGGGGACTATTATGTCACATATAAGTCCAATTACAAAGATAACTTTTCTTGGCTATTATAATAGGAATGAATTCCAGAAATTGATGCACACACACAGACATTATATTAGAACCAAGTTAATTTATGAGCTTATTCACTTGTGATGTTCATGGTATGGTTAATCCTTGAGTAAGTGAATAGTATTACTCATGTGCTTTAGTGTATTAAAACCTATGCTTGGGTAGATTGTTGGTATATTGGGTACATCAACATGACTTGTGCATGGCATGACTTCACTCTCATTATTGGAATCATAGCTTAAATATAAAGTAAATGGTATCCTCTCATTAGCATTGTATGAATTATGAAATTGGAACGTGGTTATGAGTTGTTTGTCTAAGACGAATGATTAATCATTATAGTTATGAGTAATGATAGTTTTCATCAAGGAAGATATAATGGTGGTCTTGACATAAAATGGATAGAATTAGGTGAGAAAATTTAACCTAAAAGGATCAAGAATATCCTATGAGGGTAACACACATATGATAAAGTCATTGGACAAAAGCTTAATATATGTAGCTTTCTTAATTGTATAAGACATGGAGATTAATCATCATACTTTTAATAGATTGATTCTGTGACTAAATAACTTTCTAATTAATTGATGAAGAGTCAAAACTTAATTATAAATTATTTAGGGTAAACTACACCGTAGGTCACCCTAAAATAGTGTCGTTCTTATTTTGGCCACTCTAATTTTTTTCTGTCAATTTAGTCACTCTAATTAGAAAATTGCTCAAATTGATCATTATGATTAAAAATTTTATTAATTCACTAACGAATTACTAATGTGACATTATTTTAGTTTTTGACTAACGCCAGGGACCTCTCTATAATTAGTCCAAAACACTTTTTTTGGTTTATTTGCAACAAGAAGATTTCAATGGTGGCATCACCAACACTTGAATCCTTTTTAGGAAAAGAGAAACCAACGATGGCAATGACGAACCATGACCCCATCTTTCCAATAAGCCCACCAACTTCAAAATCACATCAAAATTTCCACATTTAGAGAATTAGTTTCCACAAAGCAATTAATCATCCATTATTGTTACATTCTTTTACAAATGAAATAACATCAATCATAATCCCAAAACCCCAAATATAAAAAAACTTAAGGATATACAACAACTAAGGCCAAAAGGAAGAAAATTTATGATCTAGAAAGACCACTAACTAATGAATAAGTAAACGCAAAACTCAAGCTTGGATCTTTTCAAAAGCATGCTAAAGATTTTAAAAAAGAAAAAAATGTGTTTCTTAATTAAATTTACTTTCTATATGATGGACGACCATGATTGTAACGCCCTAAATGTAACAGCCCGATTTTGGGCCTAGCCAGAACAGTGGTTTCAGAACCACTAACCCGAGGTTAGAAAAATTATTTTTAATATTATTTTATGTGTTAGAGAATGTTTATATGAGTGCATGAAAATTTTGGTGAAATAATTTTAGCGGTTGCATGCTCAATTGCAAAAAAAAAAAAAGACTAAATTGCATAAAGAGAAAAAGTTTTGTTTTTTAACAAATGGTGCTAAATAGCTAAAGAATCATAATTAGGGTTTTTAAAGGGAAAATAGACCCATTTCAATAGGGTGGCCGACCATAGAGACAAAGAGGAGTCAAAAAGTCAAAAATTTAGTAGGGTTGGTATTTGATGACATTAGTTAATTGAATAAAAAAATAAAATCAAAGGGGTCATCTTTCTTCTCCATCTTTTCCACTGAAAATTTGAAGTGAAAAAATGCCATGGGAGCTTGAAAATTTTCAGCACAATAAACCCTTACATGTAAGTCATTTTGATGGTTATTTTTGTTGATTTTTGTACTTTTGGGACTTTTATAGCTTAATTTAGCTAATGGAGGGACTATTTTGCAAAATGGTAGAAATTATAGGGTTTTTCCATGAGATTTTTCATGTTTTTTTCTGAATTTTTATGGAATAAAATGAATCTTGGTTGTAAAACAAACAACTTTTGTGAAGTAGTTTTCATGAAAACCCAAACTAAGGACCATTTTGCATAAGTTATAAATTATATCGAAAATGTGTGAAATAATGGAAATTTTGGGCTGATTCTAGTATAAAAAGAATTTGGCTAGGCTTGGTTAGTGAGAAAATTTGATAAAAATCGATTTACGAGCCTAGGGGTAAAATAGTAATTTTGTAAAAGTCTAGGGGCGAAATGATCATTTTTCTAAAATATGAATTATGAATTGCATTGATTAATATGATGATTAAATTAGTGAATTTTTATCATTTTAGATCAAGAAATACAAAATTCGGGCCTAGACCGGGGGAAGACCAAACAAATAGATTAAATCCAACTGGTCGCCCACTTTTTGTATACTAAGGTAAGTTGTACGTAAATAAGGCAACTTTATCGCTATTATGTGTTGAATGATTGATTTTGCATAATATGGTTGAATATGATTATGAATAATGTATGATGAAATTAATGTGGTAAATTCCCGGTTGAACCTAGGAATAAATTGGATATCCATCCTACGACATTTGGGTGATATGTGTGCTAGTGTAAGACCATGTCTGAGACATGGCATCGACCCTGATATGAAAGCCAGTGTAAGGCCATGTTTGGAACATGGCATCGGTAATGTAATGAGAGCCAGTGTAAGACCATGTCTGGGACATGGCACCGGCATTGATATGTGCGCTAGTGTAAGACCATGTCTGGGACATGGCATCCGCCACATCATGAGAGCCAGTGTAAGACCATGTCTGGGACATGGCATTGGTATTGAGACGAGAGCTAGTGTAAGACCATGTCTGGGACATGGCATCGGCCTCGACATGTGAGCCAGTGTAAGACCACGTTTGGAACATGGCATCGGCAATTCACCCTCTTGTGTAAAGCTTGTCAGATATCCTTTAGTATTTCAAATGGTTACACGAGTTATTTTAAAGCTTATGACAATGATATGGAATGATATATTCATGTTGTGAGTGGTACAGGTTCTTATTCGAAACTCATGAGATATGAGTCTAGTTATAATGTCTTAATGGTAAGAATAACATGAGTAAGTTCTATATATGAAAATGATTTTGAAATCTTTGGCTTATATTGTGATGTATAAGTATGTGGTGATATCTACCTTTGTGCAATCAAGAATGTTGTGTTGATTTATTATATGCTATGTGTTTTAAATATGCATGGTTGATGTTGTTATTTATTTACATGCAACTTACTAAGCTTTATGCTTACTTCCTCTCCTTTCCATTTTCTTATAGTGCCGCCAAGCTAGTATCGGGGATCAAGGGATGTTGGAGGCATCGATCACGCTATCACCTGAAGCTTTGGTATAGCTAGTTTAATATTATGATTTTGGCATGTATAGGGACTTGAATCTTTTGTTTACTGTCTTGTTAGTTTTGCGACAAGTGTTGGCTCATATGATGGATGTGATATTCATTTTGTATAGGCCATTAATGTTGGCTAATATTGATTATTATTAAATAAATTTGATGCAAATTTCTCATGGTTATGGTTGTTTTGGTAATATGTGTTATGCTTGGATTGGTTTGGTTGATGTTGTGTCAGTTGGTGCAAGTAAGGGTGGCACAAAGGCTTTGTGAATAACTTTGTTTTTGTCCACACAGGCAGACACACGTGCATGTGTCTAGACTGTGTGTGACACACGACTTGCCCCATAGGCGTGTGGTAAGGCCGTGTGTCCCCTGCACCTAAAGTTGGTACAACAGAATGCCTAATAATAACCACACAAGAGAAGACATGGCCGTGTGTCCCAACTATGTGGAGGACACGACCTAGTACACGAGCGTGTACCATAGCTGTGTGCCCTTAAGGGGTTGCTGACGTTAGAACATAATGTCAAGGTTTTTGCACAGGGGCTAAGACACGGGTGTGTCATGGCTATATGGGGGACACAGGTCATGGACACGGGTGTGTGTGAAACCGTGTTAAAACCCCTATAGGTTCGAATTGAGAAATACATTCACACGGGCTAGGGACACGGGCATGTCCCTATATGTTTACGCTATGTGATCTACACGGGCCTTCAACATGGCCATGTTAAGAAGACACACGGGCATGTTGCCCTTCCACACAGGCATGTACACCTGTCAGCTTGAAATTTTACCAAGTTTTCTAGAGTACACAGATTAGTCCCGAATCAATTCCAAAGTGTGTTTGGGGCATCGTAGGCCCATAGTAGGGACATTAAGGTATTGTGAAAAGTTTTAAATTGGAGCGAAACTTCATAACTAGGAATGTATGTTTGTATGTGTTTAAGTCTGGTAACACCTAGTATCTTATTTCAGTGTCAAACTCGGGTAAGGGGTGTTACACTAAACCCGGCCTAAACGACTAGCCCAAGTTTAGAGAGTTACCTCATCGATTATCAATTGCCACACAAGCAGCACAATAAAGCTAAACCATACTTCACATCACATTCACCAAAAAACTAAATAAGTTTATAATCTTCCAAATTCATACTGTTATAGTTTACCAAAATTCCTAATATACTACTTAAAGAAAGATAAATGCTTAACCAAGCTCTTGTTGTACTAACCCGTTCAAGACTGGGAACCACCTGAAATCCAATCAAAAACAAAATGAGTTGTGAACTCTGTGTGTAAAAGAAGTTTGTTCAATTAATGTTCACTTATAAGGTAGTTTAAGATTCAGAGGCTCGGTTCGATACATAAGTAATTTTAGTTCAAATTCAGAGTAGATCAGTTACATACATATATGTGCAATTTTAGTTCATATACAATGTAGATAAGATTCAGATGCAATATTCCTATCCTCGTCCGCTACACACCATCTTCGGCCATCCCAATGCACCATATTTAGTGCCCAACCAACCCTACACACCTCAGAGTGTCCGTTTCATACTTTATAGATACGCGACTTAATTTCTAAGTAAGATTGCAACTAAGTGCCAGAATCAGATTTATATGTATTGTGGCATAGCCACTAATTCAGAACATATTACTTCCTTCTTTACAATATCCCAACCCATGCAAATGCAAAGCACAAGTACCTATATTGAATATTTAGTCATTCTATATTATTTGGAAAATAGATAAGACAGTCCAATTTAGAATATGTATCACGGTATACATACAACCATGTTATTCACACATCAGTCTTAGAAGATCATATAGCTTTCATACAATCAAATTCAGCCATTCATACCTTGAGGAAGTCAGTAACAGTGTTAAACAACATTCTCGGCCTCAAAACAGGTTTCGTGCCCTAATACCATGACACACGGCTTGGCCACACACCCATGTGTCTTGCCCGTGTGGTTTCGAAAACATAAACAGTGAGTTACACGGCTTGGACACATGCCCGTGTCCTTGCCCGTGTGACTCACACAGCCTGAGCACACGCCCATCTCCTTGATCGTTTGGTTTCATACCATAAAAAATGAGTTACACGGCCTAGGCACACACTCGTGTCCCTAGCCATGTGATTTTATACCACAAATAGTGAGTTACATGGCCTAGGCACACGCTTGTGTCCCTGGCCGATGTGAACCCTGCACTAACATGGCCACACAAGTCCGTGTCCTCACCCGTGTGAACCCAAATAAATGAACAGTGAGTTACATAGCTAGTCACACAGCCTGCCACATGGTCGTGTACCTTATACAGCCTGGTTAGACGCTCGTATGCCTAGCCGTGTGCCATCAGCAGCCACGATTTTTCGCTATCGAAACTTGCAATAACTAATGTTTTTTATATGCACCTGTTTTGTTTGACGAAAAAATAATACGGAGACTACCCGGAACCTAATTAACCATCCGATAATCAACTACACCATTTTTTGATATTTTAACAAAATCAACCTATCGTCACTATTATGTCGAAAGTTTCGATGCAATCCCAACTCAATTTGCATACTCACCTCGCACGAAATAGAGGAAATTAGACTAACATGGTGAAATAACGTCTCTTGCAATATCCTCACCTAAAAAGTAACTTATCGAGTTTTTAATAGAACATCAAGAAAACAAGCAAAATCTCATTTTGACAGAAAAGTGTTAACATAACAAAAATCACAAAATGAAAGGAAATAACAACAGAACTGTAATAGCCCGTTTTTAGTCAAATCAGAACAGTGGTTTCGGGACCCCAAATTTGAAGTTGAAATAATTGTTTTATTTTTATTTTGATGTTTACAGTATGATAAAATGATTGTGTGAAATTTACGTTAAAATTTTATCGTTTAAATGCTTAATTTGAGAAAAAAGGACTAAATCGCGTAAAGTGTAAAACTTGAGTTCTATTAGCTAAAGATGTCTAATAGCTATAGAACCTTAAAATGGAGGCCCTTATGTAGTAAATAGACCATTTTTTATTTGAGTGGACAAAGATGGACACTTAATTATTTGATTTTAATGTTAATAGCCAAGGTTAGTTTAGTAAATTAATAAATAATCTTAAGTAAAAATAACATAAAATAAGATATCTTCTTCATGAGATTTTCCACCAAAAATTAGACTTAGAAACACAATTAAAAAAATTCAAGGTTCAACCAATTATCATCTATGCATGTAAGTCCATTTTTGTCCTGTTTTTACTGATTCGTATGTTTTTGAGATTATTGCAGCTTAATCTAGCTATCCCAGGGACTAATTTGAAAAAATGTTATAGGTTTACAATTTTTCCATTGATGAATCTATGTGTTTTGATGTTTAATGGTAGAAAATGCATGCTTGTTGTTAGATAAACAACATTTGTTAAGTGAATTTTAGTAAAATGTCTAATTAGGGATTAAATTGTGAAAAAAGTGTAAATTTTGTGGTTAAATTGTGAAATAAATGAAAAATATGGACTGTTAGGGACCTAATTAAAATTCGACTAGCATGGGTTTTGGTTGAAATGCATGAATTTGTAATTTTATGAAATAAGGACTAAATTGTAAAAATGTTGAAATGTTAGGGGCAAAAATGTAAAATTGCCTTAATGTGTGTTTTGGGATAAATTGAATAGAGTGATACTTAAATAAGTTAATTTTAATTACATTTAGATCAAGAAAAACGAAATACAAATTTAGATTAAGGAAAGAACAAGATTTTGGACTAATCGACTCGTTTCGTTGTTTTTGCATTCGAGGTAAGTTCGTATGTAACAAGCATTGTTATAATTATGTTTTAAATGCTTTATTATTGCATAAATTGTGAATACGACACTGCGGATATGTTCGATGACGATTCGGCAAATGAGAAATCTCGATTGAACCTTAGGAATAGATTTGGATACAAATGACATGTGATTAGGGGTTACATGATTTGGGTACTGGCCTGTATGTCCTATCGATGATTGAGTTATCCGATATGTGTTGCGAATACTCGTCATCTTGTGTGAGCAGAACTATGTAGCTTCATCATGATCGTCAACTTGTGTAGTAGTCCCGTTGATAGCTCGAGAGTAAGCATTATATGTGATACGAGATTGAGATAGCTTTAGCTATATATGTGGCATTTAGGGTGTGAGTTTTGTGATTATCCAATAGTTTTCCAAATGGTTCAACGGGTATATCAGAGATGTGGTTGTGTATAAGTTGATACGAGGTGGTACAGGTATGTACAAGAACCGTACAAGTATTGAAATGAGGAATTTATGAAAGTTATATCTAAATTTTTGAATGAATATGTAGTAGGTTGATGATTCAATATGAATTATGTTATGTTATGTTTTATTTGCTTAAGTTGTGCATATATGGTAAGTTGATTTTAATGCTATACGAACTTACTAACCTTTATAGCTTACTTTGTTTATTTTCTCGTGTTTAATAGTGCAATCAAAGGTAGCACGGATTCGGGAATCGTCAGAGACTTCATCACACTATCCAACTATCGTTTTGGTACTTTTGAACTTAGGTATTTTGAGTATATGGCATGTATAAGGAATTTGGTCATGTTGGTATATATGCTGTTAATGAATTTAGCCATTTGAAATGGCTTGTAAATATTAAGAGTTTGGTTTTGTGTATAGCCATGAGAGTTGGCTTAATTTGGTTGGCTTGGTTGTGTATATATATATATGTGCATATGGCTTGTGTTGTGAGATTGTTGATGGATATATGATGCTTGTTGATTATAGGTATTGTGGATGTCAAATGGTTGATATTTGAGAATTAGTATGCTTAGTTGTTTAGGCAAAATGATGCATAATTTTAATAGGCCATTTAGGTGATTTATGATTGTGAGTTAGCATGAATGAGATTGTGAAATTTAATACTTGTGTATATTGTGGTTAATGGTATGAGATTATTATGAATTGAGCTTGATTGGAGTTGATTTGGAATTGCCTATTATATGACATGTTTTGGTGTCAATTGGGTTGATGTAGGTGTAAGCAAGTTTGGGTGGCAAAATGACTTGGTAAATAGCCTGTTTTTGTCCACACGGGCGTGTGTCTCAATCTTGTGTGACACATGGTCATGTTACACTGCCGTGTGTCCCCTAGTGTTGAATTAAAAATCAAGTCAGTATGCTCCACACTGCTTAGCACATGGGCATGTGACTTGGCCATGTGGCACAAGTAAGTATACCCTACAGGATTGGCCTGGCCTAGCACAGGGCCTAGCACACGGGTGTGTGTGGCCATTTCTTAGGGCACACGAGCTAGCCACATGGGAGTATGTGTTGGCCGTGTGACCAAAGTCAAAGAATTACACGGGTAAAATAGGGGCTGAGACACGGCCATGTGACTTCATTTTGAATGTCCACATGGCCTATGACACGGGCGTGTCTTTGGCCGTGTGAGACACACGGCCAGGCCACTCGGGCGTGTGTCCCCTGTAGTTTGAAATTTTTTAAGTGTGTCAAATGTTTCTAGAGCGATTGGTTTAGTCCCGAACCACTTCAAATGCATGTTTTTGGGCCTCGTAGGCTCGTAATAGGGACGATGTGAATAGTGTTGAATGTTGATTACATGATATTGAGGATGTATGTGAAATGGATGTTTATTTATGTTATAAGTCTGGTAATGCTCCGTAACCCTATTTTGGCATTTAATACAGGTGAGGGGTGTTACATTTATTGGTATTAGAGCTATGGTTTAGTCGATTTTAGGACTAACGTAGCGTATGTGAGAATCTAGCTATACATGCCATATATAATCTATGAGAGTGTGATATCTCTTGACAGTTTAAATCGTGTTTTCGTATAGTAATTGGACCCTAATCGCCAACCTCTGTAACAGCCCGATTCGGACTCTAATCGAAATGGTGGTTTCGGGACCATGAATCCGAGTTAAAAAATATTTTAAAAAATATTTTATGTGTTTATTTTATTTGAATTTATATCTGTGAAATTTTTGTGATTTAATTTTGTCGTTTAGGTATCCGATTAAATAAAAGGACTTAATCGCATAAATTGAAAACTTGATAGTTTAAAGCATAAGGGCCGAATTGTTAGTGGCTTTTAAAATTGGAGTATTTATGTTGTAAATATCGCATTAGTCTATTGGTTGGAAGTAATAGACATGTGTTATATGATTTTTATATTATTTCATTAAGGTTAATTTAGTAAACTAATAATATAAACTAATATAATATAACATATATCATAAAATAAGCCATGTTTATATTCATTATTTTTGACCAAAACTAGAAACAAAAGAAAAGAAAAAGAGAAACCTAGGGTTCGGCCATCTCTAAGCTCAAGCAAGGTATGTGTCTAGCTCGGTTTTTGATAATTTTTATGTTTTTGAGATCGTTGCTTCAAGTACTACAAAACCCGTGCTTGCATTTTTTATTTTGATGAATATTTTGAGTTGTGCCATTATTGAGAGCTTGTGATTTTTGTTGTTTGATGATGAAATATGAAGGATATGTTTTAGATTAACATGTTATGTATTGGAGTTTTTGATGATTTTGAGTAATTAGGACTAAATTGCAAAAATAATAATTTGAGGGACTAAAATGTGAAATAAATGAAATATATGGACTTGTATGAACACTAGGAACATTCAGCCTAACATGGGTATTTTGAGATTTTGCATATTTTGTGTTTTGTGCAATAAGGACTAAATTGTAAAAATTGTAAATCCCAGGGGTAAAATGGTAGTTTGCCCATTTATGTGTTTTTGGACTAAATTGAATGAAAATATGTTTGAATGAGCTTAATTTGAATATTTTTATATCAAGAACCCAAGAAATCAGATTTGGATCGAGGAAAAACGAAAGTTGTCGACTAGCTGCCCTATTCCGTTTTACATCGTCCGAGCTAAGTTTATAAGCAAATAGACGTGCTAAATTGTAGTTAAATGTTAAATATATATGCTGGTATGAAATGTATGAAATTATAGATGCTATGGTCGAATATGAATAAGTTTGGCTACTACATTTTCTAGTTCATTTAGACCGAGTTATGACGTCTGAAAGCCCCGTATGAACCTTAGGAATAGTTAGGATACATATGTCATGACATAGGATTCCGATATGTGATGTGCGAGTAAGACCATGGCATCAATATGTGACTCCGATATATGTGTGCGAGTAAGACCCTGTCTGGGACAGTGGCATCGATATGTGATTACATGTAAGACCACGCCTGGGATGCTAGCATTGTACAATATATGTGTGATTATCCGAGTGTCCTACCCAATTTCGAATGGTTCATTGGGCAAAGGTAAATCCTATACGGATGTGTAAAATGAGCTAAAACAACCAGGTATGAACTTAGCTTATTACTTAATTGAAACAAGTTAGGTAAGTTTCTTGATATTTATTACAAGTTATGTAAGATATATGTAATATCCCGAATTAGGGCCTAATCGGAATAGTGGTTTCGTGACCACAAAATCTGAGATAGAAATAATTATTTTATAATTATTTTTATGTTTATGATATGATTGCATGATTGTGTGAAATTTTCGTGAAGAAATTTTACGCATAAAGTGCTTAAATTGAAATTAGGGACTAAATCGAATAAGTTGCAAAACTTGCATTCTAGAAGTTTTTAGTATGAAATTGCTTTGAAATATTAATTAGGAGGTCTTAAATAGCAATTTGACCAATTTTAAGTTCATGGACAAAATTAGGACATGGAAGGAATTTTTGAAAGTTTAGTAGTAAGGGCATTTTGGTCATTTAAGGGTAAAATGAATTAAAATACAAAATTAAAAGCCAATTTTGCTCATCTTCAACCCCATGGCCGAATATAGCAAGGAGAAACCATGGTTAGGGTTTTTCAAGCTTCCAATCTCGATTGTAAGTCCATTCTAGCCCCATTTTTCAAGTTCTTTACGTTTTTGGAGTCCCGGTAGCTCGATTTAGCTTATGCTAGCAATAATTTAACCTAGGGTTTATATTTGGAAAAATACCCATAGGTGAAATTTGTGTATTTTGGTGTTTTATGATAGAATATGAGGTTTTAAATTATGTTAGACAGCTTGTGTTACTCGGTTTTAAGTGAAAACGATCAAAAGGGCTTAATCGGTAAAAATACCTAATAGTCATAAGCACATGATAGAATGAGAATTTGATGTTACCATAGAAGGGAAAAATGATCAGCATGTCATAAAACATAAGAAAATAGGCTGAAGTTTAATTTACGAGCTTTGGGGCAAAAGTGTAAATATGAAAAAGTTTAGGGGCAAAAATGTAATTTTCCAAAATATGATTTTGGGTCAATTTGAATAATGTGAGTTCTAATTAGATTATGTTTTAAATGATAGAGCAAGGAAAACTGAAATTCGGGCTAAAATGGGGAAAATACCAAGTTGTGGACGAAATGGTAAAAGTATCCATTTTCGCATACTAGGTAAGTTCATATGTAAATGTTGGTAACATAGTTATTATTTTAAATGTTTTTATATTATGTAAATGATATGATAATTATTATGAAATATTATACTCGTGATAATTGTTTGATAATATGTCAAATTATGTGATATACTTGGAAAATGTGAAATACTACCGAGTATCGGTATCGGTATTCCGTAGAAGATGGTTGAGACACATGATTGGGAAAAAGGTCCTGTTGAACCTTAGGAATGGATTAGGATACAAGTGACATGTCACTGGGATATTTGGGCATCCGAACTCGTTGAGTTGAGTCCGAGTTCACTTATGGATGCAAATGTCCGAACTCGTTGAGTTGAGTCCGAGTTCGTGAAATGTAACTAGGCATCCGAGCTCGTTGAGTTGAGTCCGAGTTCACTTATGGATGCGAACGCCCGAGCTCGTTGAGTTGAGTCCGAGTTCGCTTATGGGCGGGTTACATAGTAGCTTGGCTACAAATGTGGCACTTATGTGCAAACTTTCAATGTATCCGAATTATATTCCGATGTGTTCAACGGGTAAAGTTCTACTCAAATGGAGGAATACTCAAGATGAAAGGGACGTATTGGTAAGTGTTGTGAAATGGATACTTTGAATAGGTATGTACTTAACCCTCGGGTTGAAAAATCGATATAACAACAATATGGTAAGATGATAAATGAAAATATGATATGAATGTCTTGGTGATGATTATGCAAATGATGTTTTATGTTTGCTTATATGGTTACGTTACTTGCTATTTGCATGTGAACTTACTAAGCATTTATGCTTACTCCCTCCTTTTCATTCCTTGTAGTGTTGACAAGCCAGCTCAGAAATCGGGAACGGTCGGAGGCACGCTCACACTATCCGTATACCATCTTGGCATAATGGCTTGTATATTTTGAGTATGGCATGTATAGCATTATAATCATCTTGTATATATGGTCTTATGATATGGTTATTGAGTAGTATAAAAATGCTTGATAATGATTAGTCATTGGAATGGCTAATTATGATCATATTTGGTGTTATGTATGTCAAATTGCTAGTTAATCCATGGAAACCATGAAATAGGTAAAATTTACAATAAAATAGATTCAGACAGCAGTAGTGACGTGAATTTGAAAAATTATTAAAAATAGTAGAGATATAATTAGATGATGAATAAAATCTGGAATTGAAGAATTATGAGTCTATTTTCATATGGAAGAAACGAAACAGGTATATGAGTTATATTTTATGAGATGTTTAAATTTTTGTAAAACAGGGCCAGAGCGATTTCTGGATCCCCTGTTCTGATTTTGGAAATTTACCATAAACTGTATAAAAATAATTAGAAGTCATAATTTATATGTATAGATTTCTTATTGAGTCTAGTTTTAAGAGAAACAAACTTCATAGTCATTGAAATTCTGTACAGAGAGATAACTGATTCATAATACACAGAGGTCAGAGTAGTCGAACCCTAAAACAGGGGAGATTTTAACTAATAAACTGTACTAATTGGCCTAGCTAAAAATTCTATAAAAAAAATTAATAAATAGATATATGAGTCTAGTTTTAGTGAAAACTTACGGAATTGGATTTTGAGTTTCGGAACTCGAGATATGAATTTTTAAGTGACTGTGATGCAGTTAGCCAGCTTGTCTAGAATTTCTAAAATTAAATTGTTTAAGCTGTTTAATTGATGAAATTAAGTTTAGTAACAGCTCGTGCTCGACTCCGGTGACGGTCTCGGGTACGGGGCGTTACAATATAAGTGAATAATGTGAGTAGATATGAAAAGTATGTTCGGCTATATATATAAGTATATATATATGATGTTGAGTTTTGATTCATGAGTTTGTGTAATGACCCAAAATTCACGGGCAACGGAAAAGTGAGTTATAGGGCTTCCGCCTTAGTGCAATAAGTTCGAAAATACTTATTAGAAATATTTATGAGTTTAGTAGCGTGTCTAATTAGGTTTTAATTAAGTTAATTTAGCTTAATTTAGAGAAATTAGTAAAAAGAACTAAATTGAATAAGGGGTAAAAGTTTAATTCTAAAGTAATAGAAAATACAAAGGATTAAAATGGTAATTAAACCATTTACAAAAGATCAGGCGCCATATGCATTAAAAAAAAATCCAAGATTTTATTATTATTAATTATTAGTATGGTTTTATATTATTATTATTATTATTATTATTATTATTATTATATTAAGTTAAAGATATTTATTAATTAAATAATTAATTTATGAGATTTTTTTTGTTTGACAAACAAATTGAATAATGACAATTGTAATAATAATATTGGTACATTTGTAATAAATAGATACATGTACACTTGTAATAAAATAATTAAGTTACTTAATATTAAAGTAAAAGATATTTGTTAATTAAATAATTAAATTATTAAATACTTGTGTGAAAAAAAAAAAAATAGTAAATAAAATAAATAGTGACAAATGTATGGTGTTGATGGTGTACACTTGTGTGTATATAATTAAATGCTTAATAGATATTTAAAATAAATATATTATAATATATGTTAATTAAGTAAATAAAAGAATAAAAGAATGAAATAAAAAGAAACAAAGAAAAGAAAGAACAGAGACATTCGAAACAGAGCAGGAAGAAAAGGAGAAAGAAAAGAAAAGGGGAAAATTGGGATTTTAAAGCTTCAAGGTTATTTGGTAAGCTAAATTTAGTCATTTTCTCTTAAATTTGATGTTTTAGAAGTCTTAAAACAAGGTTTTGATGAAATTAATTTGATAGTTTGAAAGTTTATGAGCTTTTAAACAAAGTTCATGTTGAAGCAAAAAAAGAATTAGGGATTTAATTGAATAAATTTTAAGTTAGAAATTGAAAAAAGGGATTGAATTGTAAAAGAAGCTATAAGTTTTGTGTTTTAGGAAATTAAATTGAAAAAAAATTTAAATTAGGGTTTTACAATGAACATTAGATTGTTAGGGTGAACATGGAAGGGAATTGAGTAGAAATGAAGTATAAATTAAGTTAAACAAATAAAAGAGGTAATTAGGATTAAATGGGAATTAGAGAATAAATTGAATAAAAATTCAATTAATTATTAAATTAATGCTGTAATTAATAATATAAATTGTTATTATATTTTTTTCGTAGCTAACAAGAAAAACTAGGTATCGGCATCCAAAGGAAAAGAAAAGATCGTGGAGGGGTAAACTCGTATTCCGGGTTTGTATTATTATAACTCAAACTATTTATTAAATGTATATTGAATTTATAGTTATGGAATAATTAAGATAAGGCAAGTATTATATTTAAATCTAAATATAAGTATGTGTGAAAATTAATTTGTATATAAATTAAGATAATAGATATTTGAATTGATTGAGTATTGAAAATTTTTGTGTAAATGAAATTGAAATTAGAAAAGTAAAATAATACCCTATTAACTTGTCGGACTAGATTTGATACAAATGGCATGCCATTGGATTTGTGATGTGATGAAGAGATTGTAGTTCGCCGAGAAGATGTTTCATATTATATATTTCAGTTTTATCCAAGAGGCATTTAATGCATTACTGGTGTGTTATGGAGGATTTATAATATTCCGGGTGTGTTTGGGTTGGATATTCTGGTGTGTTTGGGTGGAATCTGTGTATCTGTCAAAGTCCGAGCCTTGTTAATAGGGTAAATAATTGAAATGAAATTTTGAAAATGAGATTTATTATTTTGGCACTATTGAAAAGTATGAGAAAGAATGTATGAACTAAATTATGAATTGAGTTGGTATGTGAAAAATGAAATAAGAATTTAAGATTTATGAAGTAATATAAATATATATAATTAGTTTAAATGATTATAAAATTTATGGTTGATGTTTATAATTTATTAATGTTAAATAGTCTTGATTTATAGTAATACCACTGAGTATGAAATACTCATTGTACGGTTGTTTCCGTGCACAGGTCATTAGAGTTTCGGATCCGGTCCAGCATCCAAAACAAACCCGACTCCAACAAAAAGATTTTGGTGATGTATTTCTTCCTTTTGTTAAGTGGCATGTACTAGGTAATTGCATATAAATTATGTGTATACATTAAGTTAAATGATTTTGGTTGTATATAAATGATTATAATGTTTTGGATTATGAATATGATATAAAGTTGTGAAATGGTAGGTTTGGTATTAAATAATTGAAATGAAATAAATATTATTAATTATACATATATACTAACAATGTTATATTGTTTAAACTAAGGTATTAAATTATTATTTTAATATAAATTGGATGTAATTGAGTATACTTAATCATTGGTTGGAGTATTGATATTGGTTGGTTTTTGGGTTAAAGTTTGTAGGGGGTTTTATGTAAAAATAAGCAGAAATGCTGTCGAAAAATTAAAAAAAAATTACGAAAAATTTCCGGATAATTTGAACAAGTTTCGTTTCACTTTTAAATTTACGTTTTGGCTTCGAGTGCCTATTATTAGGACTTAACTATTATATTATACTATGAATATTATTATTTATTTGTGTATTATTTTGTAAGTTGTCTGATATGTCTGGTAATGCATCGTAACCCTATTCTGGCGACGGTTTAGGGTTAAGGGGGTGTTACAGTTTGTGTATATGAATGTAAGTATACTTGGTATAATGACATTTTGGATTTGAAAGTTGAATGATATTATGCTAAATGTGATATATGAGCATTCGGCCAAGGTAACTTATTTGTGTAAAAGTATAAGTTATAAATAAATGAAATGATATGTTTGAGACCAAGTATAATAATAATGTTATAATTTGGTTTGTTTTAAATGCTTTGATTATACTTTTGAATGGTTAATTTGCTTATGACTTACTAAGCTAAGTTAGCTTACTTTGTGTATTTATATTTACCTCTGTTTTATAGATTTTGGATTCAAGTTACGAGCTCGGGGATTGTTAGCAAAGTCTATCACACTATCGACCGCCTTCGGTATTTTATAAACTAAATTTTTGAACCTATGTCATGTATAGGCTGGATTATATTTTGAGTTGTTGGATTTTGGTTTATGTATAAATCTAAGCCATGCAGAAATGGCTTGATTTCTATGCTTGAATTTGGTTATGTTTGATCATGGTTTAATTTCATTTTAGTTAAAATGCTACGTGCTATGAATGAATGGTATTGTGTGATGCTCGGTATAAAATGTGATTTGGTATGAAATAATTGTACATGGCTTATGATTACTACTATAAAAATAAAAGCTTGGAATATATATGTATGGTTGATGATTGTGTTTGAATTATGGATTGTCTCTGTAATTATGTATTTGGTTAGGTGATAAAATATAAGTGATGGTTATGAATTTGTTGAGATTAGGTAATTACAATTATTAAACATGATGAATGGTTTGATATTTTTTTTTGGTTTAGTATGATAAAGAATGTTTATACTATGAATGTTATGTAAGGAAGTTGTTAAGGATGTTTGGTTATATATATATATTGAAAATTTGATTAAATAACTGAAGGTATATAACAAATTAGTTGAATTGTATATGTGAAACATTGGATGGATCTATGTTATATGGAATTTGCTCATTTTGACTAGGTTAAAGTGCTTGTAAAATGGTTTATGTTAGTCAAGTGAATAACATAAATATATATATATCGGTTTATGATGTATATGAAATTCGGTCATTTGGTATGTTTATTTGTAATTGTATAATATTATTATATAGCTGCAAAGTATTGTTTAATTTAAGCTAAAATGTGCATGTTGAAAAGTATATATATTTATATACACATATATATAAATGCATTGATGTTATTCTAGGAGACCAAATGCAATATTTTAAAATCAATAGATTCGGCTTGTGATTGTTAATATTAAATGTGACCTGAATTAATAAAGTTAACCTAATAATGAACACAAATATGTGCACATAATTTATGGATGAAATGCATAGATTTGGATGTGGTTATATGTGTACAACGCTTTGATATGTAATGTTGCATAACTCATTCATATTGTTGACTTGTTAATGTTGTGAATGTTATTGAATTATGGATTATATTATATGGTTTATTTGATTTAATATATGCATGAATGAAGTACGAATTAAAATGATTATTTTTTATTAATTATTCAAATATTATAAAAATGATGATCTTATGATTTGAGTGATGTATGATTAAAGTAATAGTGGTATGATTTTGGAATATAGCTAGTGATAATTAAATATGATATATGATTGACATGAGACAGGTTATGATGTGATTCGTAAAGAATTTTAAAATTAATTGTATATGTTAACATTTGATTGATTTAAAAGTTTGAGTAAGTTTATGCACAGGACATAAAAAAATTGTATCTCATCCGGTAATACCTCGTAACCCTATTTCGACGATGGATATGGGTTAGGGGTGTTACAACCTCCTCCGTTCACGGAATAGCACAATTGGAGTCGAGATCCGTAACGGGTAGCTAGGGAGGAGAGGCTAAGGAAGCCTTCTTCTAGATGATGAACGAGTGGTTTACTGAGTATGTCTGAACAAATCCAACTACTTAGCAACCTCCACCCCCACCTAATCCCCAACCAGTTCCCATAGCTCCTCAAGGTGTGGAACTTTTAAGATTGAATAAGTCGCCAGTTGATAAGATTCGAAAATCTAGGGCCGAAGAGTTCAGAGCTACTGTTGACGACGATCCTGAGAGAGCCGAGTTTTGGCTTGAAAATATGACTCGGGTATTTAATGAGCTTTCTTGCACACCAGCTGAGTGTTTAAAATGTGCCGTATCACTTCTGAGGGACACAACGTATTAGTGGTGGAATACTCTTGTATCGGTGGTGCCGAGAGAAAGGGTCACCTGGGAATTCTTTCAAGCTGAGTTTAGAAAGAAACACATCAGCCAACGGTTTATCGACCAAAAGCGTAAAGAGTTTTTGGAGCTGAAATAGGGTCGTATGTTTGTGACTGAGTATGAGTGAGAGTTTGAAAGACTTAGTAAATATGCTCAAAAATGTGTTTCCACCGAGGCAATTATGTGTAAAAGATTCAAAGATGGATTGAACGAAGATATCAGATTGTTAGTCGAGACTGTAGAGTTGAAAGACTTTGTTGTGTTAGTTGACCGAGCTTGCAAAGCTGAGGAATTGGACAAAGAAAAGAGAAAAGCTGATTTTGAGGCTAGAGATTCGAGAAAGAGATCGATGAGTAAACCATATCAATCCTCATCAAAGAAATCACTGGATTCGTATACTCGTTCGAATGCTTCAATCAAGTATCCAAATAGAGATCGTGGAAAGCAATACTCAAGTCCTAAAACTCAAGCTACATCAGTATCGAGTGTTGGCAGTGTGAGAAATAATAAACCCGAGTGTTAAAACGACATTTTGGTGAGTGCTGGATGAATAATAGAGGTTGTTTTAGATGTGAGTCACAAGATCATTTCATTTGAGATTGTCCGAAGTTAGCTGAGAAAGATAAATTCCAGAATGAAAGATCGAGCAACACAGCTACTAGAGGGAGGCGACCTAGAAATACGGGGAATGTAACCAGTCATAAGGTCCGAAAAAAGATTCAACTGTGAGATCTGAGGTTAGAGCACCTACCAGAGCCTACGCTATTCGCGCTTGCGAAGATACGTCATACCAGATGTTATCACCAGTACATTTTCTCTTTATGACACTAATGTAATTACATTAATTGATCCTAGATCAACTCATTCATATATTTGTATGAATTTGGTGTCTAGTAAGAGTTTGCCTGTTGAGTCTACCGAGTTTGTGATTAAAGTGTTGAACCCCTAAGGCAAATATGTTTTAGTGGATAAAGTTTGCAAGAGTTGTCCTTTGATGATTCAAAGTTACTGTTTTTCAACTGATTTGATGCTTTTGCCATTTGATGAATTCGATGTGATACTGGGTATGGATTGGTTATTTCTACATAATGCTGTTGTGAATTGGAGAAAAAGGCTATTGAATTGAAATTTCAGAATAATGAAATCCTTCGGATTAAATCCGATGAATCGAGTGGATTACCTATTGTGATATCATTGATGTTAGCTCAGAAGTATGTGAGGAAAGGTTGTGAAGCTTCTCTTGCTTATGTACTGGATACAAAAGTGTCTAAATCGAAGATTGAATCAATACCAGTAGTTTGTGAATATCTAGATGTGTTTCCAGAAGAGTTACCGGGGTTGCCACCGATCAAAAAGGTTGAGTTTGCCATTGAATTAGTACGGGGAACATCACCGATATCAATAGCTCTGTATAGAATGGCTCCAACAGAATTGAAAGAGTTGAAAACTCAGTTGCAAGAGTTAATCGATAGAGGTTTTACACGACCTAGTTTTTCACCCTGGGGTGCATCGGTATTGTTCATAAAGAAGAAAGACAGATCAATGAGACTTTGTATTGATTATCGTCAGCTCAACAAGGTTACAATAAAGAATAAATATCCTTTACCGAGAATTGATAATTTATTTGATCAGTTGAAAGGAGCAGCAGTGTTCTTGAAGATTTATTTGAGATCTGGTTATTATCAGTTGCGAGTTAAAGATTCCAATGTACCGAAAACTGCGTTCAAAACAAGGTACGGGCATTATGAATTTCTTGTTATACCTTTCGGATTAACTAATGCTCCTGTAGACAGATGTATGGTTGTATTCATTGACGACATTCTGATCTATTCATGAGATAAGTTTGAGCATGCCGAGCATTTGAGGATTGTATTACAAACCTTGAGAGATAAGCAACTGTTTCCTAAATTTAGTAAATGTGAGTTTTTGCTCTGAGAAGTTAGATTTTTGGGACATATTGTTTCAGCGGAAGGTGTCTGTCTTGATCTGAGCAAGATTTCCGTAGTTGTTGACTGGAAACCACCAAGAAACTTATCTGAATTCAAAAGCTTTCTAGGATTAGCTGGCTATTATCGGTGTTTTGTAAAAGGATTCTTGATGATTGCGACACTGATGACCAGATTGCTATAGAAAGATGTAAAATTCGAGTTGTCCGAGAAATGTCAATAGAGTTTTGAACAGTTGAAAGCATTGTTAACTGAGGCACCAGTTTTGGTTCAACTTGAGTCGGGTAAAGAGTTAATGATTTTCAACGATGCGTCATTGAACGGTTTGGGTTGTGTTTTGATACAAGGGTAAAGTATAGCTTATGCCTCTAGACAGTTGAAACCACACGAAAGGAATTATCTAACGCACGATTTAGAATTGGCTGCTATTGTTTTTGTATTGAAGATTTGGTGACATC
Organism: Gossypium longicalyx; assembly: GCA_025698465.1. Taxonomy (NCBI): domain Eukaryota; kingdom Viridiplantae; phylum Streptophyta; class Magnoliopsida; order Malvales; family Malvaceae; genus Gossypium; species Gossypium longicalyx. Next base: position 24,891,647 of record CM047005.1, on the reverse strand, counting down.
ATTTATACGGTGAAAAGTGCCATATTTTTACCGATCACAAGAGCTTAAAGTATATAATGACTCAGAAAGATTTGAATTTTCGACAACGAAGATGGCTCGAGTTGTTGAAAGACTATAAGTTAGTGATTGATTATCATCTAGGGAAAGCGAATGTAGTCGCAGATGCTCTGAGTAGAAAATCTTTATTTGCTTTGTGAGCGATGAATACGCAGTTAACCTTGTCTGATGATGGTTCGATTTTAGCTGAATTAAAAGCTAAACCATTATTTCATCAAAAAATTTGTGAAGCTCAGAAGTGTGATAATGATTTGCAAGCTAAAAGAGTGCAATACGAGTCGAATAGTGATTCAGACTATCAGATCGGATCCGATGATTGTTTAATGTTCCGAGGTAAAATTTACGTACCAAGGAATTCCGAGCTCATTCAAAAAATTTTACATGAAGCACACAGTCGTTGTTTATCCGTAAATCCAGGGAGTACAAAAATGTATAACGATCTGAAACAATTATATTAGTGGTCAGGCATGAAACGAGACATTTCAAAGTTTGTATCGAGATGCTTGGTTTGTCAACAAGTTAAAGCTGAACATCAAGTGCCTTCGGGATTACTACATCCTGTGATGATACCAGAGTGGAAATAGGATAGAGTTATGATGGACTTTGTATCGGGATTGCCACCATCTCTGAAAAAGAAAGATGCTATTTGGGTTGTCGTTGATCGACTAACGAAATCAGTACATTACATTTCTGTACGTACAGACTATTCGCTTGATAAATTGGCTGAATTGTACATTTCTAAAAGCGTTAGATTGCAAGGGGTGCCAGTTTCCATTATTTCGGATAGAGATCCAAGGTTTACATCGCGATTTTGGAAGAAATTGCAAGAAGTTTTAGGTACGTGGTTGCACTTTAGTACTGCATTTCATTTGCTAAACAACGGTCAGTCTGAGAGATATATTCAGATTCTCGAAGATATGCTTCGTTGTTGCATTTTAGAGTTTGAAGGCAATTGGGGGAAATATTTACCAGTGGTTGAATTCGCGTCTAACAATAGTTTTCAATCGAACATAAAGATGGCACCATATGAAGCATTGTATGGTCGTAAATGCTGAACTCTGTTGTACTAAACTGAGCTTAGTGAAAAAAAGATTCACGGGTTGATTTGATTAGAGAAATTAAAGATAAAGTGAAAATAATTCGCAATAGTTTGAAAGTAGCTTCAAATCGACAGAAATCGTATGCGGATTTAAAACGTAAAGACATTGAATTTTAGATCGGCAATAGGGTATTTCTGAAAGTATCTCCGTGGAGGAAAAAACTTCGTTTTGGTCACAAAGGAAAACTGAGTCTGCGATTTATTGGGCCGTATGAGATTATCGAAAGAATAGGGCTAGTCGCATATTGGCTAGCTTTACCATCAGAGTTAGAAAAGATCCACAATGTATTTCATGTGTCAATATTACAATGGTATCGATTAGATCTATCACATATCATTTCTCCAACTGAAATAGAAATTTGACCTGATATGACATATAAAGAAGAGTCGATCAGAATTTTAGCTCGAGAGGTTAAAGAATTGAGAAATAAAAACATAGCTTTGGTGAAATATTTGTGGCAACTTCATGGGGTCAAAGAAGCCATGTGGGAACCCGAGGAAACTATAAGAACACAGTACCCTAACCTATTTTCTAGTAAGATTTTCGGGGACGAAAATTCCTAAGAGGGGAGAGTTGTAACAACCCGTTTTTTGTTAAATCGAAATAGTAGTTTTGAGACCACAAATCTGAAGTCAAAATAATTATTTTATTATTATTTTAACGTTTATAGTATTATAAAATGATTGTGTGAAAGTTTCGTTAAGAAATTTTATCATTTAAATGCTTAATTTAAGAAAAAAGACTAAATTGCGTAAAGTGTAAAACTTGAGTTCTATTAGCTAAAGGTGTCTAATAGCTATAGAACCTTAAAGTGGAGGTCTTTATGTAGTAAATAGACCATTTTTTATTTGAGTAGACAAAGATGGACACTTAAATATGTGATTTTAATGTTAATAGCCAAGGTTAGTTTAGTAAATTAATAAATAAACTTAAGTAAAAATAACATAAAATAAGATATCATCTTCTTCATGAGATTTTCCACTGAAAATTAGACTTAGAAACACCATTAAAGAAAATTCAAGGTTCGGCCAACTATCATCTATGCATGCAAGTCCATTTTTGTCCCGTTTTTATTGATTTGTATGTTTTTGAGATTGTTGCAGCTTAATCTAGCTATCCCAGGGACTAATTTGCAAAACTGTTATAGGTTTACGATTTTGCCATTGATGAATCTATATATGTTTTGATATTTAATGGTAGAAAATGCATGCTTTTTGTTAGATAAACAATATTTGTTAAGTGATTTTTAGTAAAATGTCCAATTAGGGATTAAATTATGAAAAAGTGTAAATTTTGTGGTTAAATTGTGAAATAAATGAAAAATATGGACCGTTAGGGACCTAATTGAAATTTGGTTAGCATGGGTTTTGGTTGAAATGCATGAATTTGTAATTTTATGAAATAATGACTAAATTGTAAAAATGTTGAAATGTTAGGGGCAAAAATATAAAATTTCCTTAATGTGTGTTTTGGAATAAATTGAATAGAGTGATAATTAAATAAGTTAATTTTAATTACATTTAGATCAAGAAAAGTGAAATACGGATTTAGATCGGGGAAAGAACAAGATTTTGGACTAATCAACTCGTTTTGTCGTTTTTGCATTCGAGGTAAGTTCGTATGTAATAAGCATTGTTATAATTATGTTTTAAATGCTTTATTATTGCATAAATTGTGAATATGAAACTACAGACATGTTTGACAATGATTCAGCAAACGAGAAATCCTGATTGAACCTTAGGAATAGATTAAGATATAAATGACATGTCATTAGGGGTTATGTGATTTAGGTGCTAGTCCGTACGTCCTACCAGTGGCTCAGTTATCCGACATGTCTTGCTGATACTCGTTAGCTTGTGTGAGCAGCACTGTGTAGCTCCATCATCATTTTCAACTTGTGTGAATAGACCTGTTGATAGCTCGAGAGTGAGCATTATATGTGATACGAGATTGAGATAGCTTCGGCTATATATGTGGCACTTAGGGTGCGAGTTTTCGAGTATCTGATAGTATTCTGAATGGTTCAATGGGTATATCAGAGATGTAGTTGTGCTTAAGTTGATTCGATGTGGTACAGGTATGTACTTGAACCGTACAAGTATTGAAATGTGGAATTTATGAAAGTTATATCTAACTTTGAATGAATATGTGGTAGGTTGATGATTCAATATGAATTATGTTATGTTATGTTTTATTTGCTTAAGTTGTTCATATATGGTAAGTTGATTTTAATGCTATACGAACTTACTAACCTTCATAGCTTACTTTATTTATTTTCTCCTGTTTAATAGTGAAATCAAAGCTAGCTCAGATTCGGGAATTGTCAGAGACTTCATCACATTATCCAACTATCATTTTGGTACTTTTGAACTTAAGTATTTTGAGTATATGGCATGTATAGGGACTTTGGTCATCTTGGTATATATTATGTTAATGAATTTAGTCGTTTGAAATGGCTTGTGAATATTAAGATTTTGATTTTGTATATATCCATGAGAGTTGGCTTAATTTGGTTGGTTTGGCTGTGTATATATATATGTGCACATGGCTTGTGTTGTGAGTTTGTTGATGGATATATGATGGTTGTTGTTTATAGGTATTGTGGATGTCAAATGGATGATATTTGAGAATTAGTATGCTTATTTGTTTAAGCAAAATGATGTATAATTTTAAGAGGTCATTTAGGTGATTTGTGATTGTGAGTTAGCATGAATAAGATTGTCAAATTTGATACTTGTGTATATTGTGGTTAATGGTATGAGATTATCATGAATTGAGCTTGATTTGAGTTGATTTGGAATTGCCTATTATATGACATGTTTTGGTACCAATTGGGTTGATGTAGGTGTAAGCTAGTTTGGGTGGCAAAATGGCTTGGTAAATAGCCTATTTTTGTCCACACGGGCAGAGACACAGGCTTGTGTCTCAGCTATGTGTGACATACGGTCATGTTACACGGCCGTTTGTCCCCTGGTGTTGAATTAAAAATCAAGTCAGTATGCTCCACACGATTTAGCGCATGAACGTGTGACTTGGCCATGTGGCATAAGTTAATATAACCTACAAGATTGGCACGGCCTAGCACACGGCTTGGCACACGGGTGTGTGTGGCCATTTCTTAGGGCATACAGGCTAGCCACACGGGAGTGTGTGTTGGCCGTGTGACCCAAGTCATAGAGTTACATGGGGTAAAACACTGGCTGGGACACGACCATATGACTTCATTTCGAATGTCCAGATAGCCTGTGACACGGGCGTGTCTTTGGCCGTGTTAGACACATGGCCGAGACACAGGGGCATGTGTCCCCTGTAGTTTTAAAAATTTTCTAAGTGTTTCAAAAACTTCCCGAGCTATCGGTTTAGTCCCGAACCACTTAAAATGCATGTTTTTGGGCCTTGTAGGCTCGTAATAGGGATGATGTGAATAGTGTTGAATGTTGATTACATGATATTGAAGATGTATGTGAAATGGATGTTTATTTATGTTATAAGTCTGGTAATGCTCCGTAACCCTATTCCGGTGTTGAATATGGGTGAGGGGTATTATAAGAACTTACTATAACGCCCAATTTTCGGGTTTTCTGTGTTTCTGTGTTTTTTTTTTAAATTTTGGGTGTGTTCTGGTTGGTTAAAATATATATTTTAGTAGGTTAGTGGGCCTTTGGAAGGCCCAAACTTAAGTTAAATCCGTGGTAGTCTTCGGAATTTTGATTTTAAGAACAAGTGATGCAATTGGTGTTTAGGCTTTTAAGAGTAAAGTGGTAAAAGATGACACAAAAAGGAGTGTGGTGTAGTGGCAAGGTAGCGCCACTTAGGGGACAAGGAAGTGACGCCATAGAGGAAGCAAGGGGTCCAAGGTTCAAGTCTTGGCTCTTGCAATTTATTTTGGTTTTTCTTTTCAATAAATCTGGAAGCAAGTAGGTGCACTTTAAAGTTTAATGTGTTGGACTTATGACACAAATGAGTTGATGGCCTAGTGGTGGTGGCGTGACTTAGCATGTGAGAGGACTTTGGTTCGAATCCCTTGGCACGCAAAGGTTGATTATTTTGCTATATTGGGACGGCAAGAGTTGGTGTTGGTTTTAAACTCTGATGATGAAGGGATCCCACATCGGGAAGCTAACAGAAGAGTGGATGCGAAGCTGGCTTTAAATAGAGAGAACCATGAGGAGAGTAAATGTACCCTTCTGGGCTGATCCCTTTCACTTGGTGGCGTGCTTGTTTGGGTTGGGCGTCAGCTAAGAGTGTGGGAGCGCGGATTAACTGCAGTCTCCTAACAGGTGTGTATTTCTCACAACTCTAGCTGTAGGATAGCTATTTCGGGCCGCGATGGGCTGAAATGGGCCATGTAGTCCCAGTGGGTCCGTAGGCCCAAGTGGATAAGTTGTAGAATTACTAAAATACCCCTGTAGAGTAGGACTACCAATTTACCCCTGGAGGGTAAAATGACTATTTTGCCCCTCGTGCGTAAATGACTAACTTGTGTGATGATTGGGTTAGTTGACGTGGATTTATGGTAGTTATCGTTAATTCATAAGTCTAATGTGTTAGTGATCGATCGTAGGATTATCGCGTGGGAGATATCGTCATCAATCGTCATCAACCAGGTGTGTAAACGCCACCCTCCCTTAGACTGAATCGGTAAAAGCCGAAATACCGAAACATTGGTATTTTAGAACTCATGAGCGTCATGAAAGCTCGTGAGACAGTTGTTAATGAATATGGTGCATTTGGATGATTAGAGTGCAGAGTGTCCATTTTCGTGCACAACGGTATATTTGGGCTTAATGGGCCGAAAACGGGCCACTGGGCTAACAGGCCCACTTTGATAAAAAGACGAGGTAAGTACTTCTGATTACTTGGTAAACGTTAGAATGAGCATGAAACCCTAGCAATAGGTAATAATTACTGAAATACCCTTATACATGAAAAATTACGATTTTACCCCTAGGGATATTTTATTTTATCTAAAAAGCATGATGTTCTGCTTTACGTATGCGTATGCCATGACATATTATTCGCTGCATGGGACATGGGTTTATATTGATGGAGGAAGCGTTACGCGGCCTCGCTGCAATCCGTGGCCTCGCCACATATATATCTGCTTCGGTGACTTCGTCACAATATCCGCGACCTCGCTGCAATCCGTGGCTTCGCCACATATATAAACATATATATCTGCTCTCGGGCCTCGCCACAATATTCAGATCTGTGACTTCGTCACAATATCCGCACCTCGCTACAATTTCTCGTGGTGTGTAGCGGTTGGGTGGGTCGAGTAGTCTCCCACATGGTGTAAGGCTGATACGGGGTGTTATGGATGGCTCTGGGGTTGGGATTTCTGCATTCATGATATATTTGTTCTCAGATCCGCCATGGGCCTATGAGTTTCATTCCAATTTACATCGGGCCAAGGCCCGATAAGTCCGACTGAGGTTTGATCTGCTTTGGGCTATGGTTGGGTTATGTTACACAATCGAGTTTACCAAACTCACCCTTTATTTTCATCTCTCAGAAATCCCCAACCATAGTGGGCTTGGACTCATGAGGGATTCGCAGTGGCCACATCATCTGCAAAGTTGGTTTTTCTAAGTTAGTTTATTTTTTATTATTTTTATATTTTGATTTAATTTTGGGTTTTAAGTTGTAATAAGGCCGCTATATAAATTTCTCTTTCCGCTATTGTTTTTATTTTCTGATTATATTTATACTATGTTGAAATTGTTAGTGTTAGGCTGCACGGGTTTTCAAAATTAATAAACGTTTTCAAGACTCAACAAGCACGAAAAATGGATAGCCTAAAGATTGATAAACCAGCTTTTCATTCAATTGCTGTTTTTACAAAGACCACCCTAATCACTTAAACCAACGAATGCATACTAAGTTGTAAGTCCATGTGACATGTCAGATCTGGCCATAATGTCTGGGCTGGGTCTGGGGTGTTACATTTACAGAATATCGACCTCACAAACAACGAAGACTTCCCAATTCACACAAAAACTAGTTGTAGTAAGAAGAAAAAAACAGAAAGGAGAACAGGAAAAACAAGGAACCAAATGTGTGAAAAGAAAAAGAAGAACGATAGAATTCCTTCAGAATGTTTAAAATTAACCACCATCCTACCTTTCGACATTTGCAAAAAAAAAAATAAATTTCCTAACACATGCAATGGGACTCGAACTCGGAACTAGACAGAATACAGACAAATGCTTAACCAGTAAACCAGCAGGCTCATTCTTGACACTGATTTACCCAGAATTGCACTTAACTACCTAACACATAGATAAATATTGTTTTAAAAATAACAAAACTTTTAACTATGCCTCTCGAACTTTGGACCTTAAACACAAAAGTAGAGCATAGAACCAGAGATACCAAAATTTAATTACTGCAGATTCGCACAATTAAACTCTTAAAATTTTGAGGTGTTACAACTGTCTCCTCCTAGAAGAAATTTCGGCATCGAAATTTTACCTAACTCAAATAGGTACGGATACAGACGTCAGATTGCCTTTTCATGTTCCCACGTGGCTTCCTTAGTACCATGGTTCCGCCGCAGAACTTTTACTAAAGGAACAGTTTTCTTCCTCAGCACCTTAACATCATATTCCAAAATCTGGATAGGTTCCTCTTCGAATGTTAAATTCAGTCAGAACTCGATCTCGTTAACAGTAACAATATGGGACGGATTTGAATGATATTGTCTTTACATCAAAACATGATACACATCATGAATTTGATCCAGTTCTGGCAGTAATTACAATTGGTAAGCAATGGGTCTGACACGCTTCAAGGTACAATAAGGCCCAATGAACCTTGGGCTTAGCTTTCCCTTGCGTCCAAATCGGAGAACCTTTTTCCATGGTGATACTCTCAAGAAATCTTGATTACCAACAGAAAACTCGATGTCTTTCCTTTTTAAATCAGTATAAGGCTTTTTGCCAATCAGATGCGGCTTTCAGTCGGTCTCAAATTACTTTCACAGTGTTTTCAGTTTTAGAAACCAGCTCAGGACACAATATCCGGTGTTCACTTAATTCTGTCTAACATAACGGAGTACGACACTTACGCCCATATAAGGCCTTGTAGGGTACCATCTAAATACTAGACTGAAAGCTGTTATTGTATGCAAACTCCGCCAATGGTAGGTACTCCGCCAATGATAGGTACTCCTCCAAACTCCCTCTGAAGTCTATCACATAACCCCGAAGCATATCTTCTAGGATTTGAATAAACCACTTCGACTGTCCATCAGTTTGAGGGTGATACGCAGTACTGAAATTAAGTCAGATGCCTAATGCCTCATGGAGTTTCTTCCAAAACTAAGACGTAAATCTCTATCAGAGATGATTGAGGCTGGTATTCCATATAGCCTCACAATTTTGGTGATATACAGTTTAGGTAACTTCTGTAAGGAGTAATTTGTTTGGATAGGAATAAAGTGGGCTACTTTGGTCAACCGATCAGCGATGACCCAAACTGAATCTTTCTTAGTGGGGGTTAAAGGCAACCCCGTAGCAAAATCCATTGTTACTCGCTCCTATTTCCACTGTGGGATCTTAACTGGTTGAAGTAGTCTAGAGGGCAACTGATGTTTGACCTAAACTTTTTGACACGTCAGACAGTGAGATACAAAAGTGACTACCTCTCATTTCAATCCTGGCCACCAATAAAGCTCTCAGAGATCCCGGTACATTTTATTCCTACCAAGATGTATAGCATAGGGACTATTATGCACCTCTTGTAGAATTGAATGCCTTAATTCCTTATCATTGGGTACACAAATCCGACATTTGAAGCATAATACATTTTCGCTATTCAAGCTAAAATCAGAATTCTCGTTTGAACCAACATGGCGCAGACGCTGGACTAAAGACTCATCGCTCAACTGTTTAGCTCTGGTCTGGTCCACCCGAAATTGATTTTACCTGTAATTCAGCCAACAACCCTCAATCTTCAACCAAACTCAGATGAGCTAACATTACTGTCAGATTAGTCATCGCTCTATGGCTTAGGGCATCAACTACCACATTAGCCTTACCCGGATGGTACTCTATCGTGCAATTATAATCATTAAGTAACTCAACCCATCAGCACTGCCGAGGATTTAATTCTTTTTGGGTTAACAAATATTTGAGACTCTTGTGATCGGTGTAAATAATACACTTTTCACCATACAGATAGTGTCTCTAGATTTTCAGAGCAAACACAACTGGAACTAGCTCAAGATCGTGCGTAAGGTAGTTACCCTCATGTGTCTTAAGCTGCCGCGACACGTAAACGACTACCTTACCATCTTGCATAAGCACACACTCTAACCCAATATGTGAAGCATCACTGTATACCACAAGCTCTCGACCCGATTCTGGTTAAACTAAGACAGGAGCTTGTGTCAAAATCGACTTGAGTTTATCGAAACTAGATTGTTGTGCCTCAGACCATACGAATGGAGCACTCTTACGTAGTAGCTTCATCAGGGGTGACGCAATGAGAGAAAATCATTCAACGAACCTTCGGTAGTAACCAGCTAAACCTAGAAAGCTACGAAGCTTAGATACATTTTTCGGCCACTTCCACTCAACAATAGCTTCTATTTTCTTGGAATCAACTCGAATATCTTCCACCATCACCACGTGACCCAGAAAAGTGACCTCCTACAACCAAAACTCACACTAACTGAACTTGGAATACAACTATTTTTCTCAGAGTATCTGAAGTACAATGCGGAGATGATCATAATGCTTAGTTTCAATTTTAGAGTAGATCAGGATATCATTGATAAAAATCACTACAAATTGATCCAAGTACGGTTGGAACCCCTGATTCATTAAATCCATAAATATCGTCAGGGCATTTGTTAAACCAAAAGGAATCAACAAGAACTCGTAATGTCTGTAACCAGTCCTGAAGGCGGTTTTGTACACATCAGCCTTCTTGACTTTGAGCTGATGGTAACTGTAGCACGAATCGATTTTGGAGAAAATAGATGCTCCTTGAAATTGGTCGAGCAAGTCGTCAATTTTTGGTAACGGGTACTTATTCTTGATTGTCAACTTGATCAACTGTCTATAATCTATGCACATTCTCATCGGCCTATTTTTTTCTTAACAAAAAATACCAGTGCCCCTATGAAGACACACTCGGTCAAATGAATCCTCTATCAAGGAGTTCCTGAAGCTGCACTTTTAGCTCAGTCAACTCTTTTGGTGCCATGTGGTAGGGTGTAATAGACACCAGAGTAGTACCTGGTAATATATTAATTCCAAACTCCACCTGTAACACCCCTAACAAGTATCCCTCACTGAAATAGGGTTACGGAGCATTATCGGACTTATTACTTAAATGAACATACATTTCTCATACATCTTCCATTACAAGATAAAAATCATTCACATTCATTCATATCGTGCCTAATACGAACCTACAAAGCCCAAATCATGCATTAGAAGTGGTTCGGGACTAACCCGATAACTCAAGAAATTTTTGAAAAACTTAGAAAAATTTCCCAATGATAGGGACACACGCCCATGTGGCTCGGCCGCGTGTCTCACACGGCCAAAGACACACTCGTATCACAGGCCGTGTGGACATTCGAAATGGGATCAAATGGTTGTGCCCCAGCCTATGTCTGACCCTATGTAACACCTTCACTTAGGTCACACGGCCGTGTGCCCTTCGAAATGGTATCACACGCCTGTGTGCCAGGCCGTGTGCTAGGCCGTGTCGAACCTGTAAGGTATACTGACTTATGCCACACGGCCAAGTTACATGCTCTTTTGGAGTATACTAAATTGGTTTCCAATTAAACACCAAGGGACACACGGCCATGTCACCTGACCGTATGTCACACACGACTGAGACACACGCCTGTGTCTCTGCCCGTGTAGACAAAAATAGGTTATTTTCCGAGCCATTTTTCTCACCTAAATTTGCGTTCACCTACACAATTCAAATGGCATATAACATGGCATAAATAGGCATTCAAACCAATCTCAACGAAGCCTAATTCATGCTAATTCCATACCATCAACCACAAGACACACAAGTATTCACAATAAACCATTCAATTCATACAAATTTTGTAACACCCCAAACCCGGCCCAGACGTTATGGCCGAATCTGACGTGCCACATAAAAGTTTTACAATCCATGTTTCGTTTTAGTATTTAAAAATCGACTTTTGTTAAGCTAACAAAGTGAATGGAAGCTGGGCACCAGGTAGGTATCCGAAACAGAGGAGGTGAGCCATGAAGGCTGCTTAAGTACCAAGCTCTTCGATTGGATCCAATCCTAGACATGCCCACTGCCATTGCCACACTTGGTTATAACGAGTTGAAATTTATTTAAGTGAATATTCTTGTTAAAATTGGATAATCGTGTCGTTGTGTTATTTAAAAAACGAGTTTCATTTTGAAAACGCGTCCTAAGTCTAGCCCATTAATTATCAACCAGTTTAAAGTTAATAAAAATAAAATAATTTAGAAAAAAATAAAAGAAAAGTTAAGATGGCCTTATTACAACCCAAAAATAAATAATAAATAAAGAAAACTTAAAGAAAACCAAATGCTTAATTAAAAGCCCAAGGGCGATCACCGTGGCCACTCTGAATCCCCTTCAGCTCCAAGTCCCCACATCATGGCTCTCTTGTAAGGTTAAGAAAAAGGGTGTGAGTTTGGAAACTCAGTGTGCAACAAGCCCCTTTCAGAGCCCAAAACAATATCAACCTGCTGGGCCTTAGCCCAAGCCCAACCTCAACATATACTGGGCGGTAGCCTTTTCATATTTCATATTTCATATTTCATAACACTGGGCCGAAGCCTTTACATATTTCATATTACTGGGCCGAAACCTTCACTATAAATGGTCTGGCCCATAGGCCAATTTCAATATCATATGCAATGTCAACGAAAGAATGAATGTAAGCCCATTTAGGGAGACTACTCGACCCACCATCCGCTTCTCTCCACTTGTACCAACCAAGCTCTCCATGTGGGGAATAACTCAACCCACCTAGCCAAAACTCTCCACTGGCAGCATAGTTGCTTTATCATATAACTGGAGGCCTTGCCTCTTTTTAATGACTGGGGCATAAGCCCTTTTGCACTTCCTCCATCCATATAAAAACCCAACCCTATGTATTTATGAATTCATCATGTGCATATCATATATATCATGTGCATATCATACATATCATGTGCATATCATACATCTCATGTGCATATCATACATATCATGTACATCAAAATCCTATGTAACAAGTTCATAATTAAACCCTAGGGGTACAATGGTCATTTTTACCTAGGGGCAAAACAGTCATTTTCATATTATAAGGGTAATTTCGTAATCCTACTAAATATTAGGGATTTTCCATGTTCATTATCATTTACTAGCTATTCGTTTGTTTTAACCGCGAATCTGGCCCATTTTTTAACGAAACCGAGTTATTGGGCTAAAAACTCCTAATGGGCCCTACATAGCCGATTTAGTCATCTAGGCCCATTTAGCCTATATTCCATATTGGTGTTACTAGTCTTAACGCGCAATTTAACAGGTTTTCATTTTCTACCAATTTTACCCAAATGGGCCCGAAAGCCCATTGGGCCCGATTTTAGCCCCTCGAGGCCCAACTTACCATGAGTTCCAAAAATTGTACTCTTACCTTTACCAACGTTCCAATCATCATCTTAACGAATCTAACTAACTAATGAGCGTTCGCTTGCTCACAAGTCCTCGAAATGCCAGAATTTCGGCATTTCGGCTTTTCGGCATTTATCGCTTTAAGCTATGAAAAAGGGTTCGTTACACACCTAATTTGCGATATTCCTCGACGAGATCCCCTACACGATTTCTTCTATAATCAACCACTTATAGATCAGCTCACAGTAATTAAACCAAAACGAGAACCATCTATTATCAACTTACGCATTCGGCCACCATCCATAATGGCCTTAGGATCCATACCTTTGCCGAAGTTGATGACTAGATCTAGTCACTCCGATGATTCGAGCTAATCCAAGTCGACACCACGCCTTGCTGCTCCTCTACTATACAAACCATAAAAAGATTAAAAGAAGAACCCCACAAGGCCTATACCCACATTCGGCCACCTCCCTACACTATAGGGGTTTCGGTTTTTGTCAACAGTTACTATTTGAAATCATTTAGAGTTTGAACACTTACCACAGTCCCCTCTTCTTGAGTCCGTCTATGCTTAGAAGATAAGAGAATTGATCACCAAAAAGTGACAAGAAAAAGAAAGGTTGCTGGTCAGTAAAGAATCGGCACCACCTAGTCTCCACAGGTTTCGGCTTTTTGCGATATTTTCTCGCAAAGATAGTGTTGGTCAGAAAGACAATAGGTGAACGAAAGGGAGTAGTGGGCTGGTTTGGAAGAAGGAAAAGGAAGAAAAGATGAATGAGAGGGAGGTAGATTCGGCTGGAAAGAAAAAAAAGAGAAAAGAACTACACCAAAAGGAGAAAACGGCACAACCTAGTCCCTAATGCCGAAAATCCCCAACTAAAACCCCTCTGCCGAAATTCCCTCTCTAATCCCCATTATTCGGCCAACTCTATCTCCCTCTCAAATCCCTAAAATCTCTTCCCTTATCCCTCCTTAATCCATGCATTTGACTGATTCAAACTCTCCCCCAAAGAGTTCCATTCGGCTACAACTCTTGCATGCTCAAAGCATAAAAATTAGCATCCTTTTGCCATCACAGGGAATCGATCCTAGGTCTTCCTCTATGCTCCCCACGCCACCTTTACAGCTCACTAGTGGCGTCACTTAGCCACTTTACTAGAGGCTCTTTTTGTGATACATTTTACCCACAACTTTACATAAGGTCATTTAGCCAGTACCCCTAACTCTTAAGTCCAAAATTCAAAAATTCCACCGGGTTTTGGCCAACACATGGGCCTTCCATAAGCCTATTTACATACTCAAACTATGAATTTCACAACCACCTACCAAATTTTAGAAACTTTACTAAAATATCAAGAATCGCGAAAATCCTGAAAATCAGGATGTTACAACTCTACCCCCCTTAAAGAAATTCCGGCCTCGAAATTTACCTGATCCAAACAGTTGAGGGTATTGCTGACGTATTGCCTTTTCGGTCTCCCAAGTAGCTTCTTCCTTGCCATGGTTCCTCCAAAGTACCTTCACTAATGGGACTAACTTCCTTCTCAACACCTTGACGTCGCGATCAAGTATTTGCACAGGTTCTTTTTCGAAAGTCAGATTCGACTGCACTTCGATTTCTGCAACCGGCACGATATGAGTTGGGTCCAAACGATATCGCCTTAGCATGGACACATGAAAAACATCGTGAATACGATTCAGTTCTGGAGGTAACTCTAGCTGATAAGCCACCGGCCCTATCCGTTTAATAATTTGGTAAGGCCCAATAAATCGTGGACTCAACTTGCCCTTCTTACCAAATCTCAATATCTTCTTCCAAGGCGAAACTTTCAAGAAAACCTTGTCCCCAACTGCATATTCAATATCCTTACGCTTCAGATCGGCATAGGACTTTTGTCGATCCGCTGCCTCCTTTAACCGATTCCTGATCACCTTAATCTTATCTTTGGTATCTGTTACCAACTCTGGCCCAAGGACTTGCCTTTCTCCCAACTCCGTCCAACAAGTGGGCGAACGAAACCTTCGCCCATATAGTGCCTCATAAGGAGCCATCTGAATACTTGTTTGATAACTGTTGTTATACGCGAACTCTACCAATGGCAAATAGTCCTCCCAACTACCTCTAAACTCAATAACACAGCCTCTCAACATGTCTTCTAAAATCTGAATGACCCTCTCTGACTGCCCATCCGACTGAGGGTGAAAAGCCGTACTAAAATCTAATCGTGCTCCCAACGCCTCATGCAACTCTGCCAAAACCGAGATGTAAACCTTGGGTCTCTGTCAGAAATTATCGATACTGGCATCCCATGTAACCGTACTATCTCTGCCACATACAACTTGGCCAGCTTCTGTAGTGAGTAATCGGTTCGGACAAGTATGAAATGGGTAGACTTCGTAAGCCTATCCACAATTACCCAAACTGAATCCTTCTTGGAAGGTGTCAATGGCAACCCACTTACAAAATCCATCTTTACCCTTTCCCACTTCTAAAGTGGTATCTTTACCGGCTGTAACAATCCTGAAGGCAGTTGATGCTCGGCCTTCACTTGTTGACATGTCAAACATTTCCCCACAAATTCGGTCACTTCTCGCTTGAGCCCAGGCCACCAATATAGCTCTCGTAAGTCTCGATACAACTTACTCCCTCCTGGATGCATAGCACAAGGTCCATTATGTGCCTCTTTCAAAATCATCAACCTCAAGTCCGAGTCCTTTGGCATACAAATTCTTCCTCGAAAACAAAGAACTCCCTCGCTATTTAACCCAAAGTCTGGATTTTTCCCCTTCTCAACTTGCTGAAACCGAGGAACCAACGACTCATCCTCCAACTGTTGCTTCTTAATCTGCTCCACCCAAGTTGGTCTCACTTGTAATTCTGCCAATAAGCTTCCATCGTCATACAAACTTAGGCAAGCAAACATTGCCTTCAATTCTGCCACAGTCCTTCGACTTAATGCATCAGCCATGATATTTGCCTTATCTGGATGGTACTCAATCGAACAGTCATAGTTCTTTAACAGCTCTATCCACCTTCGCTGCCTAAGGTTCAGTTCCTTTTGAGTCAGCAAGTACTTAAGACTCTTATGATCCGTATAGATAATGCATCTCTCTCCATACAGGTAGTGCCTCCATATCTTAAGTGCGAAAATCACCGCTGCCAACTCCAAGTCATGCGTAGGATAGTTTACCTTATGAGGCTTAAGCTGTCGTGAAGCATAAGCGACCACTTTACCCTCTAGCTGTACACCGTGAAATCCTTACCAGACTCTGGCTGAATCAACACTGGTGCCTCAGTCAGAACCTTCTTCAACTTCTCAAAAGCCTCTTGCTGCTTATTCGTCCAAACAAAAGGTGCTCCCTTCCTTATAAGTTTAGTTAATGGTGCTGCCAACATTGAAAATCCTTCCACAAATCTTCGATAATAACCTGCCAACCCCAGAAAACTTCAGATTTCTGTTACTGACCTTGGTGGCTTCCATTCCAGAATTGCCTCAATCTTTCGAGGGTCTACCTTGATTCCCTCAGCAGACACAACATGCCCCAAGAAGGTTACTTCCTTTAGCCAAAACTCGCACTTACTAAACTTTGCATAAAGTTGCTTTTCCCTTAACACTTGCAGCACAACACGAAGATGTTCATCATGCTTCTCTTCCGTTTCCGAATACACCAAGATATCATCAATAAAAACGACTACAAACCGATCCAAGCATGGCTGGAAAACTCGATTCATTAAATCCATGAAAGTTGCTGGTGCATTAGTCAAACCAAAAGGCATCACCAGAAGCTCGTAATGACCATATCGAGTCCTGAATGCCGTCTTATGAATGTCCACTTCTTTGACTCTCAACTGATGATATCCTGACCGAAGGTCGATCTTAGAAAATACCGAGGCTCCTTTCAGTTGGTCGAACAGATCGTCGATTCTTGGCAAGGGATACTTGTTTTTGATCGTCAGTTTGTTCAACTGCCGATAGTCAATGCACATCCGCATGGTCCCATCTTTCTTCTTTACGAACAGCACTGGTGTGCCCCATGTGGAAACACTTGGTCGTATAAACCCTCTATCCAACAGTTCCTGAATTTGAGCTTTCAATTCTACCAACTCCTTTGGTGCCATCCTATAAGGCGCAATGGACACTAGAGCTGTTCCAGGTAACAAGTCGATCCCGAACTCGACTTCTCGGTTCGGAGGTAGTCTAGGAAGTTCCTCCGGAAATACATCTTGAAATTCCTTGATGGTCCTAACTGACTCCACGGTCGTCCCCTCTGGTTCAACTTGACTCACGAACGCTAAAAACGCCTCACAACCTTTCCGAATCAACTTCTCAGCCCTTAAAGTCGAGACAACATTGGAAAAGTAGTTCCTTCGCTCCCCTATGACCATTATCTCTTCATCCTTGATAGTTCTTAGCACCATTCTCTTAGCAGCACAATCCAACGTTGCCCTATGCTTAGTTAGCCAGTCCATACCCAAAATAAGATCAAAATCCCCAAATGGTAGCTCCATCAAATCCCCTTCAAATATCTTATCTTGTGTCTCTAGAGGCACCGCCCTAAAGAGTTTATCTACCTTGACCGAGTGTCCTAAAGGACTTATCACTGATACCCCACTCACGGTCTTCTTAGGAAGCACACCCAATGCCCTAGATATATCACAAGCAACATACGAGTGAGTGGAACCCACATCAATCAAAGCAGTGTAAAGCGTGCTATGAATGAAGAACGTACCGATTATAACATCAGGAGCGTCACCCTCCTCACGACGTCGTGCAGCATAAACCAACGCCGGCTGACGAGCTTCAGCATGTCCAGCACCCCTACCAGGTGCCCCACATCCTCGTCCATTTCCGTTGCCACCTCTACCTTGCCCATGACCCTTCTGTGGTGGTGGTCCTCCTCGCTGTGATTGGACATCCCTTTGTTCCGCCGCTAGTTCTTGAACTGTTCTCTGAGGACATTCTCTGAACTTATGCTCCTTTAACCCACAACAAAAACATGCTCCAGTTCATTTCTAGCATTCCCCCATATGCGCTCTGCCACAATCCCTGCAAGCCTGCGATCTAAAAGTATTCACTGGAACTGCTCGAACTGGTTCCGCCATTCTAGCTCTTTTAACATTCTTGTTCAAAGCACTCGAGGGTCCAAAATGTAATGGCCTAAATTCAAAATTATCGGAACAGTGGTTTCGTAACCACAAATCCGATTTAAAGAGAAATTTATTTCAATATTTTTGCATGAAAATTGATATGATAGGAAAATCGTAAGAAAATATTGATAGAAAAATTTTACCGATTTAGTGGTTAGTTAGAAAAAGAAATTATTGAAGAAATTGGGTAAAAACAAGGTATCGAGACCTTTATCTCGTAAAACCGAGTCGAAAATAATTTTATAAATATTTATGAAATGTTAGTAATGTGGTATTAAAATTTCGTTAGGAAATTTTAATGTTTGGGTAGTCAATTAAATGAAAAGGACTAAATTGTAATAGGTGTAAAAGTTGCTAGAATGATTAAATAGCTTAAGAGTCTAATGAGAAAGGATTTAAAAGGAATTAGACCCAAAATTTATTTGGGCTGGACGGCAAGGGCATGAAATCAGTAGGGAATTTGATAAATTAAGGGTAAAATTGGAATATTGCAAAATTAACTAAATAAAGCTAGGACTAAATAGGAAATATCTAGATTTCTCTTCATTTCTCTTTAATTCCAGCAGCTAAAAACGCCATAGGAGGGTTCTCTAAGCTGGTATTTCATAATTTTTTTCACCAAGTGAGTTAATCCTTGCCTTTTTCTTGTAATTTTTGTGTTTCTAAGACTTTTACAACTAGGTCCTACTATTAAATTCATTAGTTTTTGATTTCATGGATGAAATTGAAAGTCACCATGATTGAGTTCTGTAATTTTATGATGAAATAGAATGAAATTAAAGTTTTAATTTATTTATGAGATGATTTTATTAGGTAATTTCAATGGAAAATTGATTTTTAGGACCTAATTGTGAAAATGTTTGGAATTAAAGTCTATTTCTGAAACTATGATTCCTAAAGGTTGTAAACTAGTTTAAGGTGATATAATAAAGTATTAATTTAGAAAAATAAGCTCAATTGAGAGACTAATTGAGTAGGGACGAAATTCTCATTTATTAAAAGCTTAGGGGAAAAATGGTAATAAACAGTTTGCACTAAAACAATTTGGACAGCAGCAGTACACTAACTTTGAAAAATCACCATAAATTGTATAAATCGAATTAGAAGATGAAAAATATATGGAATTAAAGCTTATTGAGTCTAGTTTCTCATAGAAGAAATAGTGTAAGAAATGGATTTGTAAATTTTGAGATATAATGAATTTTGTGAGACAAGGTCAGAATGAATTCGGGTTCCCCTGTTCTGACATTGAAAAATCATAAAAAAATTAAATAAAAATAATTAGGAGCTTAAATTTATATGTCTAGAATCCTTAATGAGTCTATTTTTAATAGAAATAAACTAGAATATCATTTGAATCCTGTATGAAGAGATAATTAATTTTTAGTGAAGAAGGGTTAGAACTGTTAGACAGCAGAACAGGGGTGACTTTAAAGAATAAACTGTACTGATTTGCTAAACCAAAAATTCTGAAAATTTTATGGTAAGAAGATATATGAGTCTAGTTTCAGGAAAAATTAACGTAACTTAATTTGGAGTTCCGTAGCTCGAGTTATAAATAATTTAGTGGCTATGAATTAAATAGACAGCTTTGAATGAACTATAAATAATAGTTGAATTATAGAGAATGTTGTATATGAACATGAAATGTATTAAATTGATAATTAAATTTATTTATTTAGATCCAGAAGATTCAAATACGAAGCTAGATCGAGGAAAGGAAAAAGTTCAGGATTAGTAGATTTTTGTGCACAAACAAGTATCAAGGTAAGTTCATGTAACTTGAATTATATTCTTAAATGCTTGAAATGCATGTTTTTTTTATATGAATATGATTTGAATGTTCATTATATGAAATTTTATGAAACATTGACATATTTGATAAAAGAGAAAGAAATCCCAGTTGAATGAAAGGAAAATTCGATGGATCTCTGAAAAAGAATTGACGATAAAAAGGATCTAGCCCGGACCGGTGATCCTATCCTGATATAGCGCTCCCGAAGAATATGTGGAAAATGGATTTAGTCCGGACGGATAATCCGAATTAGGGTCTGAATTTAGCCTGGACTGGTAATTTAGATCCAAGCTCATTAGAGTAATTGTCGTTGCAGGGGATTTAGCCTGGACTGGTAATCCCGACAATACTCTATGAGTTTATATTACAGGGGATTTAGCCTAGACTGTAATCCCATTGTAAGGATAAGGTTCATGAGTGTGTGCTCTGAAATGGAAATGTGTGCACATGAATATAAATTGACGGACTCAAATTGTACACTAAAAGTGTACTCTCTGAAAATCCATCGAAATTCCGAGAAATTCAACGGGATAAATATGGAAAAATAACAAGGAAATAGAAATCATGGTGTATATTATTGGTACATGCAAATTATTGTACTAACTTGAATGTTGAGTTTGTGCATATTAGGGTAATAATGCATTGAATGGATATATAAATTTTTATTGTATTGTATTGAAAATATTAGGTAAGTATAATTCTTGTTACATGAGCTTACTAAGCACAAAGTGCTTACCCTGTTTCATTTTCCACTGTTTTGTAGTGTTAAGAGCTCGGAGATCGGATTTGGTCGGAGATACATCACACTATCAACCTCAGGATTTCGGTATATAAAGAAACTTTATTTTGGAAATCAATGGCATGTATAAGCTAATAAAGTAAATAATTTTGTGAAATGAATGTAGAGTTAGCCATTGGTATGGTTAACAAACTTGGTTTTGGGTATGTGATGATGTTATCTTATAAATATGCATGAATTTATTTTGAAAATATGTTGAATTGGTTTGGTTGATATGGATTGGTCTCGGTTTAAAATTTAGAGGGAAGGTTAGATATCTATAAAAGGGGGATATATTAAGTTAAAAAAAAATTTAATTTGTAAACTCTGGTAATACTTCCTACCCTATTCCGGCAATGAATACGGGTAGGGGTATTACACAAAATCCCTCTTAAATCTGGGTCGATCCTTCTCACGATTCTGCCGCTCAGTCCGTTTTACCTCCTCGGCTATTTTAGCCTTCTCTACCAATGCAGCAAAATCGCACTCCCTCTGTGGAGCTATCAGCACCTTAAGCTCATCGCGAAGGCCATCCTCAAATCGAACACTGCGCTCATATTCAGTGGCAACTATCCCGCTAGCATATCGACTCAACCTCAAGAATTTCGTCTCATACTCCGCGACAGTCTTATTACCCTGAGTCAGATTCAAAAATTCCTTCCGACAAGCATCCACATAGCTAGCTCCCACATATCTCCCCTTAAAAGCAGTTTTGAACAATTCCCAGGTTACTCGTTCAATTGGGGTACTTTCTCTTACAGTAATCCACCATCGGTATGCCTCATCTCGTAGCAGCGACACAGCCCCCTTCAGCTTTTGCTCCACAGAGCAATCTAAATCATCCATAATCCGCTTTGTTGCCTCCAGCCAATATTCAGCCACATTTGGGGCTACTCCAGATACGCCCCTAAAAACATCTGCTCTATTGGCCCGGAGTCACTCCGATATTGACACCCTATTCACTGTCCCAGTGTTAGCTCCAGCAACTCTTTCTAAACCCTTAACATGGCTTGGGACAAGGGATCATCCCCCGCAGCCCGATCATATGACCCAGTCTCGGTTGCCTGTGGCACGGATACTTCCTCAGCTGGCCTATGCCCTGAGGATGAAGATTCAGCGTGCACCCTTCCGCGACCACGTCCGCGGCCTTGTCCACGAGTTGCTCTTGTACTCATATTGGTTTATCTGATTACGAATTTTATGATATTAGTATAATGTTCAACTGTTTATTACGAGATGTCTTATGGAAATATAGCAATTCAAGGATTGTTTTTTGCATCGTCGTAGCCTAGCTACAGTCTCATTTCTACCGTTTCCACAGCTCTACCCTATCTAAAGTATCATAGTAGGGTCTCAGTTCTACTCATAGCATCATATCACATAACGTAAAAAGAGTATACTTACAGACTTGGTGCCGGGGATTCAGTGCGCCACTTCTTTCTCCAATCCATTTAAAACTCAAAAACTATATTTTTGGTCATAAAAATTTTCATTTGAAAACACCCTTATTTTGAAACTCTTGATTTTAGCCCCATTAAAAACAGAAAAACTTGTAAAACATATTTGAAAGGAACTTCTCAATACTATTTCCAAAAATACCCTTCTTAGGCCTAAGTTTTCAAAAAGATTTTCGGACCCGATCCACAGCCGAGTTGTTGCAATCGGGCTCTGATACCACTAAATGTAACACCCCAAACCCGGCCCAGACGTTATGGCTAAATCTGACGTGCCACATAAAAGTTTTAAAATCCATGTTTCGTTTTAGTGTTTAAAAACCGACTTTTGTTAAGCTAACAAAGTGAATGGAAGCTGGGCACCAGGTAGGTATCCGAAACAGAGGAGGTGAGCCATGAAGGCTGCTTAAGTACCAAGCTCTTCGATTGGATCCAATCCTAGACATGCCCACTGCCATTGCCACACTTGGTTATAACGAGTTGAAATTTATTTAAGTGATTATTCTTGCTAAAATTGGATAATCGTGTCGTTGTGTTATTTAAAAAACGAGTTTCATTTTGAAAACACGTCCTAAGTCTAGCCCATTAATTATCAACCAGTTTAAAGCTAATAAAAATAAAATAATCTAGAAAAGAAATAAAAGAAAAGTTAAGATGGCCTTATTACAACCCAAAAATAAATAATAAATAAAGAAAACTTAAAGAAAACCAAATGCTTAATTAAAAGCCCAAGGGCGATCACCGTGGCCACTCTGAATCCCCTTCGGCTCCAAGTCCCCACATCATGGCTCTCCTGCAAGGTTAAGAAAAGGGGGTGAGTTTGGAAACTCAGTGTGCAACAAGCCCCTTTCGTGAGCCAAAACAATATCAACTCTCTTGGGCCTTAGCCCAAGTCCAAGCTCAACATATATTTGGGCGTAGCCTTTTCATATTTCATATTTCATAACATCAGCCAAGCCTTTACATATTTCATATTATCGGGCGAAGCCTTCATCAGAACGGCCGCCCATAGGCCAATTTCAATATCATATGCAATGTCAACGAAAGAATGAATGCAAGCCCATTTGGGAGACTACTCGACCTACCATCCGCTACTCTCCACCCGTACCAACCAAGCTCTCCATGTGGGAATAACTCAACCCACCCGACCAAAACTCTCCACGGCAAAGATAGCTGCTTTATCATATAACCGAGGCCTTGCCTCTTTTTAATAATCGGGGCATAAGCCCTTTTCAGGAAACTGGGGCATAAGCCTTTTTCGGTAAACTGGGGCATAAGCCCTTTTCGGTAAACTGGGGCATAAGCCCTTTTGCACTTCCTCCATCCATATAAAAACCCAACCCAATGTATTTATGAATTCATCATGTGCATATCATATATATCATGTGCATATCATACATATCATGTGCATATCATACATCTCATGCGCATATCATACATGTCATGTACATCAAAATCCTATGTAACAAGTTCATAATTAAACCCTAGGGATATAATGGTCATTTTTACCTAGGGGCAAAACAGTCATTTTCATATTATAAGGGTAATTTCGTAATCCTACTAAATATTAGGGATTTTCCATGTTCATTATCAGTTACTAACTATTCGTTTGTTTTAACCGCGAATCTGGCCCATTTTTTAACGAAACTGAGTTATTGGGCTAAAAACCCCTAATGGTCCCTACATAGCCGATTTAGTCATCTAGGCCCATTTAGCCTATATTCCATATTGGTGTTACCAATCTTAACGCGTAATTTAACAGGTTTTCATTTTCTACCAATTTTACCTAAATGGGCCCGAAAGCCCATTGGGCCCGATTTTAGCCCATCGCGGCCCAACTTACCATGAGTGCCAAAAATCGTACTCTTACCTTTACCAACATTCCGATCATCATCTTAACGAATCTAACTAACTAATGAGCGTTCGCTTGCTCACAAGTCCTCGAAATGCCAGAATTTCAGAATTTTGGCTTTTCGGCTTTTCAGCATTTATCGCTTTAAGCTATGAAAAATGGTTTGTTACACACCTGATTTGCGATATTCCTCGACGAGATCCCCTACACAATATCTCCTATAATCAACCAATTATATATCAGCTCACAGTAATTAAACCAAAATGAGAACCATCTATTATCAACACGTACACATTCGGTCACCATCCATAATGGCCTTAGGATCCATACCTTTGCCGAAGTTGATGACTAGATCTAGTCACTCCGATGATTCGAGCTAATCCAAGTCGACACCATGCCTTGCTGCTCCTCTACTATACAAACCATAAAAAGATTAAAAGAAGAACCCCACAAGGCCTATACCCACATTCGGCCACCTCCCTACACTATAGGGGTTTCAGCTTTTGTCAACAGTTACTATTTGAAATCGTTTAGAGTTTGAACACTTACCACAGTCCCCTCTTCTTGAGTCCGTCTATGCTTAGAAGATAAGAGAATTGATCACCAAAAAGTGACAAGAAAAAGAAAGGTTACTGGTCAGTAAAGAATCGGCACCACCTAGTCTCCACAGGTTTCGGCTTTTTGCGATATTTCGGCAGTAGTGGTGGTCAGAAAGACAATAGGTGAACGAAAGGGAGTAGTGGGGTGGTTTGGAAGAAGGAAAAGGAAGAAAAGATGAATGGGAGGGAGGTAGATTCAGATGGAAAGAAAAAAAAGAGAAAAGAACTACACCAAAAGGAGAAAATGGCACAACCTAGTCCCTAATGCCGAAAATCCCCAACGAAAACCCCTCTCCCAAAATTCGCTCTCTAATCCCCATTATTCGGCCAACTCTATCTCCCTCTTAAATCCCTAAAATCTCTTCCCTTATCCCTCATTAATCCATGCATTTGACTGATTCAAACTCTCCCCCAAAGAGCTCCATTCGGCTACAACTCTTGCATGCTCAAAGCATAAAAATTAGCATCCTTTTTGCCATCACAGGGAATCGATCCCAGGTCTTCCTCTATGCTCCCCACGCCACCTTTATAGCTCCCTAGTGGCGTCACTTAGCCACTTTACTAGAGGCTCTTTTTGTGATACATTTTACCCACAACTTTACATAAGGTCATCTAGCCAGTACCCCTAACTCTTAAGTCCAAAATTCAAAAATTCCACCAGGTTTTAGCCAACACATGGGCCTTCCATAAGCCCATTTACATACTCAAACTATGAATTTCACAACCACCTACCAAATTTTAGAAACTTTACTAAAATATCGAGAATCGCGAAAAACCCGAAAATCAGGATGTTACAGATTTTACATTCTCAAATCACTTAAATGGTCACTTTCAATTATGCACTATTTTGTCTAAAATAACAAACATACCAATCTCAATTTCAACTATTTGATACTCAAGCTACCAATCCACAAACAACCATTCACATGGAAATTTTAAACCACATCACAAAAGGGCATATGTACATATAGATATATATATACATAGCCAAATATACCAAAATAAGCCAAATCACATGGCTATACACCTAATCAAAACATGCTTCATTTTCAAACCAAATCAATTGGCTAAATCCATCACAAACATATAACCATATTAACCACAAATCCTATACATGCCATATAACCAAATACACAAGTTCAACAGTACCAAAATGATAGCTTGATAGTGTGATGAGATCATTGACGACTTTCAAATCCGAGTTGACTTCAATAATCACTATAAAACACGAAAAAGTAAACAAAGTAAGCTATAAAGCTTAGTAATTTTGTATAGTAATAAACTCAACTTACCATATATACACAATTGAAGAAATTAAACATATCATAATATAACTCATATTGATCCACAAACCTATCACATATTCATTCACAAGGTTAGATATGAAATTCACAAGTTTCTTCAATTCAATGCTTGTATATTTCATGTACATATCTGTATTAACTAGTATCAACTTCCTACTCATCCATATCCTTGATATACCCGTTGAGCCATTCAGAATAATATCGAATACCAGGGAATCTCACACCCTAAGTGTCAAATACATAGTCGAAGCTATCTCAATCTCATATCTCATATAATGCTCACTCTCGAGCTATCAACAGGTCTACTCACACAAGTTGACGAGAATACGCAACACATGATGGATAACTCAGTCACCGGTAGGACATATAGAGCAGCACCCAAACACATAACCCCTAATGACATGTCATTCGTACCCTAATCTATTCTTAAGGTTCAACCGGGATATCCAATTACTGAATCTTTGTCGAACATATGTGTAAGATCGTATTCAAAATTAATTCAATAATAAATTATTTAAAACAAAATTATATTAATGCTTATTAACATACGAACTTACCTCGATTCACAAAAACAACGAAATGGATCGACTAGTACAATACTTTGTTTTTCCCCCGATCTAGATCCGAGCTTTATTTTTCTTGATCTATATAATATCAAATTTAATTTATTTAATTATAATTCTATTCAATTTAACCCCAAAATCATATTTTGCAAAATTACACTTTTGCCCCTAATAGTTTAACATCTTTACAATTTAATCCCTTACTCATAAAAATACAAATTCATGCAATTAAGTCCCTACCCATGCTAGATGACTTTTATTTATTATCATAGCAGCCCATATTTTTCATTTATTTCACATTTCTACCACAAAATTTTCATATTTCACAAATAAATCCCTAATTTGCAATTTCACCCAAAATCACTTAACAAATGATGTTTATTCAACAACCATTCATTTTCTATCATCAAACATCGAAATAAACACATATTCATCAATGGTAAAACCCTAAACCTTTGAAAATTTTGAAAATTAGCCCCTAGGCTAGCTAGATTAAGCTACAGCGACTCCAAAAACATAGAAATCATTAAAAACGAGACAAAAATTACTTACCAATCAAGCCTCAAAGTGATCGAACCCTAGATGAACAAAAATGGATTTCTTTACCTTGAATATCCGGTTGGAGAAGATGATAAGAGATAAAAATTGGTTTTGTTTTATTTATTTTAACATTAATTTACTAATTTACTTAATTAACCTTTTAATTTCAATCAAATTCAACAATACCAATCTCATAAATGTCCACCAACACACTAATGGTCTAATTATCACATAAGGACCTCCAATTTAAGGTTCCATAGAAATTAGACACCTTTAGCTATTAGAACACCATTTTTGCACTTTACGCGATTTAGTCCTTTTTATCAAATTAAGCATTCAAACGATAAAATTTGTTGACGAAATTTTCACACAATCATACTATCATATTGTAGACCTAAAAATAATAATAAAATAAGTATTCTGACCTCAAATTTGTGGTTCCAAAACCACTATTCTGATTTGACTAAAAATGATTACAACTCTCCCCCTTAAGGAATTTTTGTCCCCGAAAATCTTACCAAAAAATAGGTTAGGGTACTGTTTTCTCAAAGCTTCCTCAGATTCCTACGTAGCTTTTTTGACTCCATGCCGTTGCCATAGAACTTTCACTAATGTTATGCTTTTATTTCTTAACTTTTTAACTTCTCAAGCTAAAATTCTGATCGGTTCTTCGTTATATGTCAAATCAGGCTGAATTTCAACTTCTGTTGGAGAAATTACGTGTGACAGATCTGATTGATATCGGCTCGACATTGACACATGAAACACATTATGGATCCTTTCTAACTCTGACGATAAAGCTAGTCGATATGCAACTTGCCCTATTCTTTCGATAATTTCATACGGCTCAATAAATCGCGGACTTCATTTTCCTTTACGACCAAATCGAAGAATCTTCTTCCATGGAGATACTTTCAAAAATATTCTATCGCCAATTTGAAATTCAATGTCTTTACGTTTCAAATCTGCATACGATTTCTATCGATCTGAAGCTGCTTTCAAACTATCACGGATTACTTTCACTTTCTCTTCGGTCTCTCTTATCAAATCAACCCCGTGTATCTTTTTCTTACTAAGTTCGGTCCAGTACAGAGGATTTCAGCATTAACGACAATACAAAGTTTCATATGGTGCCATCTTTATACTCGATTGAAAACTATTGTTATATGTGAATTCATCCAACGGTAAATATTTTTCCCAGTTGCCTTCAAACTCTAAAACATAGCAACGAAGCATATCTTCGAGAATCTGAATTACTCTCTTAGACTGACCGTCAGATTGAGGATGAAATGCAGTACTAAAGTGCAATCGCATACCCAAAGCTTCTTGCAATTTCTTCCAAAATTGCGACATAAACCTCAGATCTCTATTTGAAATAATAGAAACTGGCACCGTGTGCAATCTAACAATCTAAGATATGTGCAATTCAACTAATCTATCGAGCAAAAAGTTTGTGCGTATCAGAATGAAATGTGTCGATTTCGTCAAATGATCAACAATAACCCATATAGCATATTTCTTTTTCGAAGATAGGGGTAATCCCGATACTAAATCCGTCGTAACTCTATCCCATTTCCACTCTGGTATCATCAATGGTTGTAGCAATCCTGAAGGCACTTAATGTTTGGCTTTAACTTGTTGACAAACCAAGCATCTAGACACAAATGCTGAAATATCTCGTTTCATACCCGACCACCAGTACAAGTATTTCAAATCATTGTACATTTTAGTACTCATTAGATGAACAGATAAATAACCACTGTGTGCCTCGTTTATAATTTTCTGAATAAGTTCGAAATTCTTTGGTACACAAATTCTACCTCAGAAAATTAAACAATTATCGGATCCGATCTGATAGTCTGAATCAATAGTCGACTCACATTGTACTCTTTTACTTTCAATTCATTATCACATTTCTTAGCCTCGCAAATTTGCTGAAGAAATAACGGTTTAGAGTTAACTATGTGTTCATCGCCCGCAAAGTAAACAAATATTTTCTACTCAAAGCATCCGCGACTACATTCGCTTTCACCTGTTGATAATCAATTATTAATTAATAGTCTTTCAACAACTCGAGCCATCTTTGCTGTCGCAAATTCAAATTTTTCTAAGACATTAAATACTTCAATACGAACACAATAGTGGCCAACTCTAAGTAGTGCTTCGGATAATTCTTTTCTTGTGGCTTCAATTGTCTAGAAGCATAAGCTATCACTTTGCCTTCGTGCATCAAAATGCATCCAAACCATTCAATGATGCATCACTAAAAATCACAAACTCTTTACCCGATTTAGGTTGAACTAAAACTTGTGCTTTATTTAACAGTGCTTTCAACTTTTCAAAACTCTGTTGGCATTTCTCGGACCATTCAAACTTCACATCTTTTTGTAACAATCGAGTCCTCGGTGTAGCAATCATTGAGAACCCTTTTACAAAACGCTAATAGTAGCCAACTAATCCCAGAAAGCTTCTGACTTCGAACACATTTCTTGGTGGTTTCCAGTCAACAACTACTAAAATCTTACTCAGATCAATTCGTAAACCTTCCGCTAAAACAATATTCCCCTAAAATCCAACCTTTTAGAGCCAAAACTCGTATTTGCTGAATTTAGCAAACAATTGCTTATCTCTCAATGTTTGTAATACTATCCTCAAATGTTCAGCATGCTCAGATTCATCTCGGGAATAGATCAGAATGTTGTCAATGAATACAACAACAAATCTTTCCAAATAAAGCCTAAAAATTCTATTCATCAAATCCATAAAAACTGAAGGAGCGTTAGTTAATCTGAATAACATAACTAGAAATTCATAATGCCTGTACCTTGTTCTGAACGCAGTTTTTGGCACATTCGAATCTTTAACTCGCAACTGATAATAGCCAGATCTTAGATTAATCTTCGAAAATACAATTGCTCCTTTCAACTGATCGAAGAAATCATTAATTATCGACAAAGGATACTTATTCATAATTGTAACCTTGTTAAGATGACGATAGTCGATACATAGTCTCATCGATCCATCTTTCTTCTTTACGAATAGCACTGGTGCACCCAGGGTGAAAAACTAGGTCGTGCAAAACCTCTATCTGTTAACTCTTGCAATTGAGCTTTCAATTCTTTCAATTCTGTTGGAGCCATTCTATACGGAGCTATCAAAATCGGTGATGTTCCCAATATTAATTCAATAGCAAATTCAACTTCTCTGATCAGTAGCAACCTAGGTAACTCTTCGGGAAACACATCTGGATACCCACAAACCACTAGTACTAATTCAATCTTCGATTCAGGCACTTTTGTATCCAATACATAAGCAAGGTAAGCATCACAACATTTTCTTACACATTTCTGAGCTAACATCGACGATATCACTATAGGCAACCCACTTGAATCATCGGATTCAATTAGAAGAATTTCACTATTCTGACATTTCAATTCAATAGTCTTTCGTCTACAATTCACAACAGCATCATGTAGAGTCAACCAATCCATACCCAAAATCACATCAAATTTATCAAACGATAAAAACATCAAATCAGCTGGAAAACAGTAACCCCGAGTCCTCAAAGGACAATTCTTGCAAACTTTATCAACTAGGACATGCTTGCCTAAAGGATTCGATACTTTAATCACAAATTCGGTAGACTCAATAGGCAAACTCTTACTAGACACTAAATTCATACAGACATATGAATGAGTCGATCCATGATCAATCAAGGAGATTACATTAGTGTCATAGAGAGAAAATGTACCAGTGATAACATCTGTGATGACGCATCTTCGCGAGTGCGAATAGCGTAAGCTTTGGCTGGCGCTCCAAACTTGGATCTCACTGCAGAGTCCTTTGTCGCACCTTTGCTACTAGTCATATTTCCCACATTTCTAGGTGGTCTCCCTCTAACAGCTGTATTGCTAGGTCTTGCATTATGATATTTGTCTTTCTCAGGTAATTTAGGACAATCTCGGATAAAACGATCTTGCGAGCCATATCTGAAGCAAGTTTTGTTGTTCATCCAGTAGTCTCCAAAATGCAGTCTTCCACACTGTTGACACTTAGGTTTGTTTGTTCTAACACTACCAACGCTCGATCTAAAGTGGTTTGAGCTTAAAAACTCGTATATTGCTTCCCACGATCTCTATTAGAATACCCCACTGAAGTACTCGAATGATTATACGGATCTCGTGATTTCTTTGATGAAGAGCGATAGGGTTTACACATTGGCCTCTTTTTTGAATCTCTAGCCTCAGAATCAGCTTTTCTCTTTTCTTTGCCAAGTTTTCCGACTTTGCAAGCTCTGCCGACTAACACAACAAATTCTTTCAATTCAAGAATCTCGACTAAAAGTCTAATGTCTTCGTTCAACCCATCTTTGAATCACTTACACATAATTGCCTTAGTGGATACACATTCTCAAGCGTATTTACTAAGTCTAAAAAATTATCTCTTGTACTCGGTCACAGATATTTGACCCTATTTCAACTCTAAAAATTCTTTGTGTTTTTTATCGATAAACCGCTGTCTTATGTATTTCTTTCTGAACTCGATTTGAAAGAATTCTCACGTGACTCTTTCTCTCAGCACCTC
The DNA here is from genome assembly GCA_025698465.1 of Gossypium longicalyx. Classification (NCBI taxonomy): domain Eukaryota; kingdom Viridiplantae; phylum Streptophyta; class Magnoliopsida; order Malvales; family Malvaceae; genus Gossypium; species Gossypium longicalyx. The sequence continues at coordinate 24,860,232 of CM047005.1, read as the reverse complement.
AGATATTAAAGTGTTCCACTATTGATATACAATATCTCTTAGAAGTGATACGGCCCATTTAACACATAGAGCTGGTGTACATGATAATTCATCAAATACCCGAATCGTATTCTCAAGCCAAAACTCAGCTCACTCAGGATCGTCATCAACTGTAGCTCTAAACTCTTTAACCCTATATTTTCAAATTTTATCCACCAGGGCTTACTCAAATGTAAAGGTTCCAATTCTTGAGGAGCTACGGGAATCAGTTAGGGAATAGGTGGGGGTGAAGGCTACTGAGCAGCCGGATTTGTTCGGACAAACTCAGTGAACCACTCATTCATCATTTGGAAGAAGGCTTCTTTGACCTCTCATTTTTGACTCCCAGATACGGGTCTCGACTCAGACTGTGCTACTCCGTGAACGGATGCGACGCATTACTTTCAACATCATCAGCCACTATTCGATTGGGATCCATTACTATATAAAAATATTATTTTAAAACTGTCAAGAGATATCACACTATCACAGGTTATATATGGCATGTATAGCTAGACTCACATACGCTACGTTAGTCCTAGAATCGACTAAACCCTAGATCTGATACCAATAAATGTAACACCCTTAACTTGTATCTATCGCCAAAATAGGGTTACGAGGCATTACCAGACTTATTACTTAAATGAACATACATTTCTCATACATCTTCCATTACAAGATAAAAATCATTCATCTTCATTCATATTGTCCCTAATACGAGTCTACGCGGCCCAAATCATGCATGAGAAGTGGTTCAGGACTAAATTGATAACTCAGGAAATTTTCAAAAAACTTAGAAAATTTTTCAAAGTACAGGGGACACACGCCCATATGGCCCGACCGTGTGTCTCACATGGCCAAAGACACGCCCGTGTCACAAGCCGTGCGGACATTCGAAATAGGATCACATGACCATGTCCCAGCCCGTGTTTGACCCTGTGTAACTCCTTGACTTGGGTCACACAGTCAACCACACGTCTGTGTGAATAGCCTGTGTGCCCTTCGAAATGGTCTCACATGCTTGTGTGCCAGGCCGTGTGCTAGGTCGTGCCAAACCTGTAGGGTGTACTGACTTATGCCACACGGCCAAGTCACATGCCCGTGTGCTAGGCTGTTAGTAAGTACAAAAGTGAAGGAATTTACAAAGAGAAATTGAAAAATAATCGTGAATGAAACAAATGAATATTCTGATATTCTTGATTGCTTTGATCAGTACAGTAGTAGGTCTTTTGTACAAGAATGAAGAGTAACTACTGTTAGCAACTCTTCTAACAGACTATTAGTTTGTATAAAAAATTCCTTAACAACTTATCTTATAATATACTTAACATTCATCCAACTACTCAAGAGGTAAGACCAGAAGTAAATGATGAAATCGAGTAAACAAAGAAAAAAATAGGGGCTTTGTTAAAATATCAGCAACTTGATCACAAGCAGGCACCTCTTCAACAACGAGTGACCCTTCAACTACCTTTTCACATAAAAAAAATAGATCAAGCTCAACATGTTTGGACTTGGAATGTAAAACCAGGTTAACAGCAACAGCTACCGCACCTGAATTGTCACACCAAGTAACATGTGAATCAGCAGAAGGAACTTGTAACTCCGTCAGCAGAGAAACTAACCATGTAACATCACTAGTGGCTGCAGCCAAACTTCGATACTCAACCTTAATTGTTGACCAGGAAACAAATTGTTGCTTTTTCGAACACCACGAAACCGGTGTAGTTCTAAAATACACACAATAACCTGTAGTGGAGCGATGATTATCAAAATCCAATCCTCTGTTGGCATCAGCATAGCCAACGAGGGATAATCTGTCAAACTGACAAAAAATCAACCCATGATCAATAGTCACATGTAAATTCTGTAAGATTAGCTTTAAAGCCACAAGATGTGCTGTAGTGGGTGCATGCATAAATTGGCACACACGATTCACAGCATAAGCGATACCCGGTCAAGTCAGGACCATATATTGAAGAGCACCAGCTAGATTGCGATATTCTACAAGATCATCAAGACGAGTACCCTCATTTTTGGACAATGTTGACGAACTAACCATTAGTGTGTGGACACTTTTTGCATTTGTCAAAGAGCTTCTGTCAAGAAGATCCCTGATGTATTTGTGTTGGCATAAATAAAGATTTCCAGTGGAAGATCGAGTGACTTCAATGCCTAAGAAGTAGTGAAGGTATCCCATATCCTTCAGAGAAAACTCTTTATCTAAAATATGAATAAAGCTACTGATGTTGTCGGCCAAACTTCTCGTTACAATAATATGATCCACATAAACAAGAACATAAATGGCGGACTTAGATGTTACACAAACAAACAGAGATGCATCAGATTTGGACGCGAGAAAACTAGTAGAAATAGGATACCTTTTCAATTTATCAAACTAGACACATGGGTCTTGCCTCAACTCGTATAATGCCTTCGTTAGATTACACACCAAGTTTTCACCATTTGGACCAAACTGAACATAATCTAGAGGTTGTTGCATGAACACTTCGTCAGAGAGATCACCATTCAAAAAGGAATTATTAAAATTGACCTGATGAAGTTGCCAACCACAAGATATAGCAACTGACAATATGGTTCGAATAGTACTAGGTTTGACCACGGGACTGAATGTTTCCTTGAAGTCACAGCCAGGGACTTGTGAACACCCTTTTGCGACCAGCCTAGCCTTACGATGAGCAATAGTCCCATCAGGTTTTTTCTTTACTTTAAAAAGCCACTTACACCTGATTATTTTCCGTCCTTGAGGTAAAGAAATAAGTTCCCAAGTGGAGTTAGCAATAAGAGCATCAAACTCAGCTTGTATCGCTAGTCGCCATTCTGGATCGGCAAGAGCTTCCGCAACCGTGCGAGGCTCATAGTCACTGGTAGCAACAGATAGAGCCTTGGGCTTAAAAATCCCAGCCTTAGACCTGGTAACCATAGTATGAGTATTCCCTAATGGGACAAACATCGAAATAGGGGGACTATTCCGGAGCAGACGAACTATCCGCAGTTGTCAAGGTTGAGAGATGATATTCGCAAGTAGCAAACCTTAAGTCAACCATCGAACCATCCGTTGTACACTGTAGAGGAACACAAGAAGGAGAAGATGAAGAACCAGTGGACCTTGCAATTGTTGGAGCAAGAGAAGGGGAATCAATCTGAACAAGGGGAACATAAGTAGAAACACACGGACTAGTCCAACCACTGTCGATGATAGGTGACGAGAATAAGAACCGTTGTTCATCAAAAACAAAATGATGAGAAACGACCTTACCATCTGGTGTAAGAAAGTGATATCCTTTATGTTAGGAACTGTACCCTAAAAAGTACACGGTTGAGAACGAAAATCCAACTTGTGATGTGTAAGTGGTCGTAGATAGGGAAAACAGTAGTATCCAAAAACCCTTAAGTGATCATATGTAGGTTTACGACCATGAAGACTCTGATATGGAGACTTCCCTTTCAAAACTGAAGTAAGGAGATGATTTATGAGATGAATAGCACTACTAAAGGCATAACCCCAGTAATCCATGGGCAGATTAGCCTGAGCTAAGAGAGTAAGACCAGTCTCAATAATGTGTCTATGCTTCCACTCAGTAACTCCGTTCTGTTCAGATGTATGCAGACAAGAGAGACAATGAAGAATCCCAAGATTAGCCAGCACTGATGTGAAAGTAAGATATTCTCCTCCCCAATCACTTTAAAAACTCTTAATATCATTCCCAAACTGAGTTTTGACCATCTTCTAAAACTGAAGAAAACACTCAACTTCTTGAGATTTACGTTAAACGAGATAAATCCACGTAAACCAACTACACATGTCAATGAACGATACATAATACAACTTAAATCTAAAAAAAACTGATATTGGTCCCCATAAGTTAGAGATAACCAAATCAAATAGCTCTTTATCCTTAGTAGTAGAATTTGAAAAATGTAGTTTATGAGATTTCCCTTATTGACATGCAACACAAACATTACCAATGCACTTTTTATTTGAAATAATTTTACACTTATCTATAACAAGTTTAACAGTTGAGGGAGACGGATGACCAAGTCTACAGTGCCACAAGGTAAAAACATCATCACCATCATTATGCGGTTGAATTTTAGTGTTGTGGACCGAAACAGCTGAAACAGTCGAATTAGGAGTTACAGGAGAAAGTAATAGAGCTCGTCACAAGTGTAGCCCCACAACAAAGTTTCCTGAGTCGGGATGTCCTTAACAACACAATAAGACAGATTAAATTCAAAAAACACATTATTGTCCTTAGCAAACTGAGAGACAGATAATAGATTCTTCCGTATATTTGGACCACATAAAACATTAGATAGATGAAGCATCTTACTTGTCGTAGGTAAACTAGAATTCCCAATACACAATATTTTTATAGGAGACCCATCACCCATGAGAAGAGAGGATGTACCTGTACATGGTTAGACTCATGCAAAGTAGTGGCCTCACGACAGACATGATGTGTAGCCCTTGAATCAGGAAACTAAGATGTGGTCCCTACAAGCATAGGAATATAAGAGTCATTATCAAAGTTAGACCCATATTGAGTTGTGTTGGCATTAGACCCCGAGGTGGTCAAACAATTAGATGCATGAAAATCAGGAATACGAGGCAACCCAATGCATGGCGAGGCATCAAAATCATGTACCTGGGCCTTCGATTTAGTTAGCCATGACACACCATTATTTTGAACAATATTATGACCATTTGACTCAAGACCAACAAGGTTGACATTTGGACCATTATTCTGACCCATATTAGATGGCTCATTGGCCGACCTACCACTTGACCCAATTCTATAGATTGCCGTATATGGCATATACCTATTATATTGCCCAAATGCATGCGGTCTAAAAGAAGCTACCATATTTTGCGACCCAGCATGATGCTCCACCTAATGACCTATGTCATATGGCCCAAACGAATGACTCATTAGAGGAGTCAAATCACACGGCTTAGAGGGAGTAGATCCAATCACGTGGCCTACATCAACACTAGGAAAAATAAATGGGTTAGAAACCCTAGCAGACTTAAAATTAGGCATAGAATAGTTAGGTAGCATATGTTCCCACAAATAGCCAGACGAAAAAACCACAGAAAATACCGCCAAAGGGCTGACGCCTGCCCAGATCTACCAAATAGGACCGGGCCACCATGGGCGGATAACCACCAACCAGACTCGCCAAAAAAGGCTTCACGTGGTCCTTCACTAGGATAGCCAGACGACGCCAGCACCGTGTTCAGAGCGGATGAGCCACCGTACTCACGATCAAAGTGGTAGTAACAACGTTGGGCTAAGTGACCATATCTGCCATTGGATCCATGGCCAAAACCCTCGCCCATGAGTAGACGAGCAGCCACCACGCACTGTGTTAGCCACCAGTGTCGACAGAGTAGCCATAACAATATTCGCCTAAAATGGCACTTTTATTGCGGCTTCATTTTGACGGTTCTCAAATTCAAGAAGAGCATTAACTAATTTTTGAAGCAGAAGAGACTCGGTCGAGAATGATGCAAGGGTTAAAACAGCATCAAACTCCAATGAGAGTCCGACTAGTATTATTTTTACCTTTTCCACCTTCGGAACTGCCAATCCAGAGGCCTTATGAAACGCACATGTATTTTGTATTTTTGCTATGTAATCTTTGACTAACATGGTTCCCTTCTGGATTAAGTGAAGATCATGTCAGATTCGAGATAGTTTTGTGCCAGTAGTAGTAGTAAAAAGACGATTGGCTATGCTCCAAACATTACAAGTCGATTTTGCTACTGTAATACAAGACAACAGAGGTGAACTAATTATAGAGAGAAGCTAAGAAGCAAGAAGCTTATCATGCTGGATGAAAATAGAAGCATTATAACATCTCGAAATAGGGCCTAGTCAGAATAGTGGTTTTGGAACCACAAATTGACGTTAAAATATTTATTTTATTATCATTATGAGATCTAGGATATGAAAATATGCATGTGTTAAAGTTTCATGAAGAAATTCTTAGTATAAGGTGTTCAATTGGAAAATAATGACCAAATTGAATAAGTTGCAAAACTTGGGTTCTAAAAGTAATTTGTATGAAATTGATTTAGATTTTTAATTGGAAGGTCTTAAAGAGAAATTTTCTAACTTTCTAAGTTTTTGGACAAAAATGGGCATGCATGGATAAAATTTGAAAGAAAGGGCTTAAGGGCATTTTAATCATTTGGCTAATTAATGAAATAAAATGGGAAATAAGCCAAAAATCAACTCATCTTCTCCACCTTGCTGCCAAATTTGAGAGCCAGCATAGCTAGGGTTTCTTCACTTTCCAAGCTCAATAGTAAGTGCTCCCAAGCCCAGTTTTTAATGTTCTTCGTATTTTTAAAATCCTCGTAACTTGCTCTCTTCATTTCTACCCATATTTCATGCTAGGGTTCATGTTTAGAAATTTACCCATATATGAGTTACTTGTATTTTAATGGTTTATGGAGGAATATGAAAGTTTAAAGGATTGTAAACAACTTTTACTAAGTGATTTATCATGGATATGGCTTTAGGGACCATTTTGTAAAAGTTGTAAAAATAGGTAGAAAGATGAGAAATAATGGAAAATGTGGGCTTCCATAAGAAGGAAAAACCTTTGGCTAGGTTTGGGTAATGTAGAAATTGCATGCATGTCATCATACGAGCTTAGGGACTAAATCGTAAATATTGTGAAAGGTTAGGGGCAAAATGGTCATTTTAACCGGGGTGAAATTTAGGCTTGTAATGAATAATGTGAGTTACTAATAACTTATTTTTTCTGTTATAGACCCCGAGGAACAAATTTCAAAGGTCGACTGAGGTAAACGGAAGGTTTCGAAATAACAGAAATACGAAGCCGAAGTAATTTCCAGGTAAGTTCATGTAACTCGAAGTAAGCTTTAAATATACTTGAAAATGCATCTTCTTAAATGTACGTTAATTTGGATATTGAATGCATGAAAATCCAAGAAAGATGACAATTGTTCCGGTTGAATGAAAAGGGGAGATTCGATGGGTAAATTCTTATTTACATGACATGAGATCCTGCATGTGTTGCAGAAAGGGATTTAGCCCGGACGGGTAATCTGATGATCTCAGTATGGTAAGGATCTAGCCCGAACGGGTGTTCCTTAAGTGGTCGAACTAAACCTCCCGATGAATATATGTGCATTGTGGGTTTAGCCGGAATGGGTAATACGTTTAAGGACTGAAATTAGCCTGGTCTGGCATTTCAGATCCGAGCATATTGGAGTAATTGTCGTTGTAAGGGATTTAGCCTGGAATGGTAATCCCGACAATACTCCTTGAATTTATGTTATGAGGGGTTTAACCTAGACTGGTAATCCCGCCGTAAGAGTGAGGTTCACGGGAGTGTGTATTTAAAATAGTCACTAGCATGACTTGACGGAAAATGGGATACCCATCGAGATTTTCGAGAAATTCAACTGGACTATAATGAGAAACGAGAATGGTAATGTTGAATTGATGAGCTCATCTAAGATTAATGTTATATTGCTTGAGATGAAACTAACTTGATGATTGAGTGTATGTAATAGGGAATTTATACTATGCATGTTTGGCACGAATATCTTTTATGGTTGTATGCTAAATAACCGGTAAGTTTACCTTCCTGTTATCCAAACTTACTAAACATGTTAATACTTACCCCTTTCCTTTCCCTATTTTACAGAGCTCGTGGACCTGTGAAGATTAGAAGACTATTGGAGGAATCATCACACTATCACTAGTCTTGCTTTGGTATATAAATACTTTTATTTTGTTATAATGGCATGTATATGTTAATTGTCATATTTTGTTATATGTGTCATTTGGTTAGCCAAAGTGTTGGCTTATGGTATTGATAATTATTTTGTATATGGCTATAGGATGTGGCCAATATTGAGATGGATTGTAATACCTATCTATTTTGTATGGCTATGTTTACTTGCCTCATGTATTATGATGGTATGATATGCCATGGATGAATGTGTTAAACAAGGACAAATAATTTGAATATGGTAAAGGAATAAAATGGTATATGGTATAAATAGGGCCCATGTAATATCCCGAATTAGGGCCTAATCGGAATAGTGGTTTCGTGACCACAAATCCGAGATAGAAATAATTATTTTATAATTATTTTGAGGTTTATGATATGATTGCATGATTGTGTGAAAATTTTGTGAAGAAATTCCATGCATAAAATGCTTAATTTGAAGTTAGGGGCTAAATCGAATAAGTTGCAAAACTTGCATTCTAGAAGTTTTTAGTATGAAATTGCTTTGAAATATTAATTAGGAGGTCTTAAATAGCAATTTGACCAATTTCTAAAATTTTGGACAAAAATGGGCTTGTACATGAAAATTTTCAAAGAAAGGCATTAAGGGCATTTTGGTCATTTGGATAATTAATGAAATAAAATGGGAAAAATGACACAAAATAGTCATCTTCCCCATTAGTTGCTGCCGAATGCTCCATGTCTCCATAGCTAGGGTTTCTTCAACTTTCAAGCTTCATAATCAAGAAAGACGTGGAAACGACCCCAATCGAGGAAAAGAAAAGATTGTGGATTAAATTGCAAAACCTTTGTATTTTGGTACCAAGGTAAGTTCATGTGTAAATAATGTAACATAATTGTGATTTTTAAGTCATTGATGTTAATTATATGATATGCTGATTTTTATCATGAAATATATGTTTTGTGGTTAATTTTGAATAAAATGCAAATTATGTGAGTTATTTGTTGAATATAAATTGTTACCGAGTATTGATTTCGGCATTCTACGGAAGACGGCAAGGATATGTGTTCGCAGAAAATCCCGTTTGAACCTTAGGAATAGATTAGGATACAAGTGACATGTCACTCGGATACTTGGGCATCCGAACTCGTTGAGTTGAGTCCGAGTTCACTTATGGATGCGAATGTCCGAACTCGTTGAGTTGAGTCCGAGTTCGTGAGATGTAACTAGGCATCCGAGCTCGTTGAGTTGAGTCCGAGTTCATTATGGATGCGAACGCCCGAGCTCGTTGAGTTGAGTCCGAGTTCGCTAAGGGCGGGTTACATGGTAGCTTGGCTACATATGTGGCACTTATGTGCAAACACCCTACGTATCCAATTATATTCCGATGAGTTCAACGGGTAAAGTTCTACTCAAATGAAGGAATACTTGAGATGAAAAGAGACGTATTGGTAAGTGATGTGAAATGGATACTTGGACAGGTATGTACTTAACCCTCGGGTTGAGTATTGATACAATAACGATAAGGTAGTAAAATGATGAATGATGATTAGAAATGAGATTTATGTTTTGGTGATACCATGCTAATGTTGTTTGGTATGATTGCTTTGTTATGTTACTTATTATTTGCATATGAACTTACTAAGCATTTATGCTTACCCCCTCTTTCTTACTCATTGTAGTTTTGGACAAGCCAGCTCGAGAGTCGGGATTGGTCGGAGGATCGACACACTATCCTAAGAACTTTTCGGTAAAATGGCTTGTAAATTTAAGTATGGCATGTATAGCAAAATACTTATTTTGTGTAAATGATCTTATGGTATGGTGATGAAATGGTTGAGGAAGTGCTTGATAATGATAAATTATGGAAATGGTTAGTTTAGAATATGTTTGATGTTATGGAAAGTTAATAAGTTACCTAGTTCATGAAAATTCATAAAAAGGATGAAATTTGCCATAAACAGAATATTACAGCAACACTGATGTGAGTTTTAAAATTTACTAAAAATCATAGGAATTGAATTATATGATGAATTAAATATAAAATTGAATCTTATTGTGTCTAGTTTCACATGAAATAAATGAAACGGGTAAAGGAGTTATATGTTGGAAGATATTTGAATTTTAGTGAAACAGGGTCAGAGCAGTTTCTGAATCCCCTGTTCCAACTTTAGAAATTCACCATAAATTGTACAGATATAATTAGGTGGTGTATTTTATGTTCTCAGAATCCTTATTGAGTCTAGTTTCAGGAGAAATAAACCTCATATTCATATGAATTTTATACAGAGAGAAAAGTGGTTCGTAGTAAACAGAGGTCAGATCAGTCAAGCCCTGAAGCAGGGGTAACTTTAACTAATAAACTGTACTAATTGGCCCAACCAAAAATTCTAGAAAAAAATTAGTAGATAGGAATATGAGTCTAGATTCAGGGAAAATTTACAGATCTTGATTTCGAGTTTCGTAACTCGAGATATGATTTTTCTTGTGACTATAACGCAAGTAGCTAAAAAGCTGTGAATGTAGAAACAAATAATCTAAAGTTCTTAAAATGTTAAATTAAGTTTAATAACACCTCATACTCGACTCCGATGACGGTCTCGGGAGTGGGGGTGTTACATTTAGTGGTATCAGAGCAGGTTTAGTCGGTTCTCGGACTACGTGTTATTTGTACGGATTTTGCTATACATGCCATATGTATAAATTGTGATAGTGTGACGACTTCTGACCCTTTTAAATGATTTTTTTATAGTAAATAGATCCCGATCCAGTTGTGGCGGATGAAGTAGAGAGTAATGCGCCAGCTCAGGGCTGAAGGAGCAGCGCCGACTGAAAAAATCCACCTCCTACTGTTGGTCGGGGAGGAGGAGAAAGGGGTCGGAAGCCTTTCTCCAAATGATGAGTGCATGGTACACCGAGTTCGTTCAAATGCGAACCCAAATGTACAACCTCCCCACCTCCCCAATTCCTCAACCTGTACCCCTGGATGCCTCAAGGTATGGATCTGATGAAATTTCATAGAAATCCAGTTGATGTAATCCGCAAGCAAGGGGCCAAGAATTTAAAGCAAATATTGATGATGATGCCGAGAAAGCGAGTTTTGGCTTGAAAATTCTATTCGGGTATTTGATGAATTATCTTGTACACCAAGAATGTTTGAAATGCGTTATATCTTTGTTGAGGGATTCAAACACCATTGGTGGAAGACTTTGATTTCGTGGTACCGAAAGAGAGAGTAACATGGGAATTCTTTCAAGAAGAGTTTCGGAAGAAATATATTAGTGAAAGATTTATGGATCGAAGCGTAAAGAATTTCTTGAATCAAGCAAGGTAATATGACGGATTCTGTAATATGAAAGAGAGTTTGTTCGATTAAGTAAATATGCCAAAGAGTATGTTCCTACAGAGGCCAAGATGTGCCGACGATTTGAAGACGGGCTCAATGAAGACATCAAAGTATTTGTTGGAATTCTTGAATTAAAAGAAATGGTAGTATTGGTTGATCGAGCTTGTAAGGTGAAGAATTACTTAAAGAGAAGAAAAAGGCAGTAGATCGAGACTAGAAGTCGGAAGAAAAGACCGATGAGCGGTTCATTCTCACAAAGACACTGAAAGTCAAGAAATATGAATCCTCGTTCTCAAACTTCAGCTGGGCAATCATATGGAAACTATAAGAAGCAAAATGTGGGTTCTAAGTCCCGCACTACTTCAAGAAATTACAAGATAGGAAATCCGAGATTTGTTAAACCGAGTGCCAGCGGTGTGGTAGAAATCATTTTGGTCCGTCTGAGCAAATGAATGTTTTCGATGTGGTTCTCCTGATCATTTTATTAGAGAGGCGCCAGAGAGAGCTGAAAAAGAAAAATTTCAGAATACAAAAACAAGTGGGGCGATTCGAGAGGAAGATATCTAAGAAAAGTGGGAGCGAAGCAAGCGGTAAGAATGTAGTCGAGATGCACCATTAGACTGAAGGAAGGGCTCAGGCTAGAACTTATGCTATTAAAGCACGCGAAGATGCTTCCTCGCTTTGATGTGATTACCGGTACATTTTCTCTCTATAATGTTAATGTTATTGCTTTGATTGATCCCTGTTCTACTCATTCATATGTGTGCATGAAATTGGTGTCTAGTATGAATATACCCGTTGAGAACACGAATTTATGATTAGAGTGTCGAATCCGTTAGGCAAATGTGTGATTGTTGATAAAGTATGTAAGAAATGTCCTTTAATGATTCGGGATCATTACTTTCCTACGACTTGATGTTGTTGCCGTTTGATGAGTTTGATGTTATTTTGGGCATGGATTGGTTGACATTGCATGATGCTAAAATAAATTGCAAAGAAAAAGTTATAGAATTAAAGTGTGAAAATGGTGAAACATCATGCGGTTGAATCGAGATAAATCGAGTCATTGCCTAGTGTGATTTCTTCAATGTTGGCTCAAAGATATTTGAGAAAGGGTTATGAAGCTTATTTGGCGTATGTAATTAATACAAAAGAAGTTGAAAAGAAAGTTGAATCAAGTCTGCCAGTGTGTGAATTTGCGGACGTATTTCCAGAAGAATTGCCGGGTTTGCCTCCAGTTAGGGAAGTAGAATTTGGTATTGATTTGATACCGGGAACAGCTCCGATTTCAATTGCTCCGTATAGAATGGCACCAGCAGAGTTGAAGGAATTAAAGTCGCAGTTGCAAGAGTTGACTGATAAAGGCTTTGTGAGACCGAGTTTTTCACCTTGGTGTGCTCCCGTGTTATTTGTGAAAAAGAAGGATGGATCTATGAGATTGTGTGTTGATTATCGGCAGTTAAACAAGGTGACAATTAAAAACAAGTATCCGTTGCCAAGAATTGATGATTTGTTTGATCAGCTAAAAGGAGCGACATGGTTTTCAAAGATTGATTTGAGATCTGGATATTATCAATCGCGTAAAAAGAGTCGGATGTGCCTAAAATCGCTTTTAGAACAAGGTACGGTCATTATGAATTTTTAGTTATGCCATTCGGGTTGACAAATGCTCCTCGCTGTTTTTATGGATTTAATGAATCGCATATTCCGACCATACTTGGACAAATTTGTTGTGGTGTTTATAGATGATATTTTAATTTATTCAAAAGATGAGACAGAGCATGCTGAGCATTTGAGGATAGTTTTGCAAACTTTGAGAGATAAGCAGCTGTATGCTAAGTTTAGTAAAAGTGAATTTTGGCTCCGGGAAGTTGGATTTTTGGGTCATATTGTTTCAGGTGATGGTATACGGGTTGATCCTAGTAAAATTTCAGCCATTGTTGATTGGAAACCACCGAGAAATGTAACTGAAGTTAGAAGTTTCTTGGGGCTAGCTGGGTATTATCGACGGTTTGTAAATGGACTTTCTATAATTGCTGCTCCTATAACTGCATCTACTCAGAAAGGATATTAAATTTGAATGGACGGAAGAATGTCACAGAGTTTTGAAGAATTGAAAAAGTTATTAACAGAGGCACCAGTGTTAGTACAGCCCGAATCAGTAAAGAATTTGTGGTGTATAGTGATGCTTCTCTAAATGGTTTGGGGTGTGTGCTTATGCAAGAAGGAAAAGTGGTGGCTTATGCTTCGAGGCGATTAAAACCTCATGAGAGGAATTATCCTACTCACGATTTAAAATTGGTCATGGTGGTGTTTGCTTTGAAAATTTGGCGACATTATTTGTATGGTGAAAAGTGCCGGGTATATACCGACCACAAAAGTCTTAAGTATTTGATGTCACAAAAGACTTGAATTTAAGACAGAAGATGGTTGGAGTTACTGAAAGATTACGAGCTTGTTATTGATTATCATCCGAAAAGCGAATGTAGTAGCTGATGCTTTGAGCAAGAAAGTTGTTGTTTGCATTGAGAGTTATGAACACTCGGTTGAAAATGTCGATGATGGTTCGATTCTAGCAGAGTTAAGAGCAAAACCAATGTTTTTACAAGAGATCTCTGAAGCTCAGAAAGATGATCAAGATTTACAAGCCAAAAGCGAGCAGTGTGAAGTTGATATAGAGTCAGATTTCAGAATCGGTTCTGATGGGTGCTTAATGTTTAAAGATCGGATTTGTGTACCAAAGAATGAGGAATTGATTCAAAAGATCCTACAGGAAGCACATAGTGGTTGTTTCTCGATTCATCCGGGTAGTACGAAAATGTATAATGACTTGAAGAAAATGTATTGGTGGAATGGAATGAAAAAGGATATATCAGAGTTTGTGTCCAAATGCTTGATTTGTCAACAGGTGAAAGCTGAACACCAAGTGCCTTCGGGATTACTTCAGCCTATTATGGTTCCTGAATGGAAATGGGATCGGATTACTATGGATTTTGTTTCAGGATTGCCATTAACTCCGTGAAAGAAAGATGCCATCCGGGTAATAGTTGATGAGACTAACTAAGTCGGCTCATTTTATCCCGATGCGTGCGGATTATTCTCTCAACAAGTTGGCTGAATTGTATGTTAGAGAAATTGTTAGACTACATGGAATACCATTGTCGATCATTTCGATAGAGATCCAAGGTTTACCTCGCAGCTTTGGCAAAAATTGCAAGACGCGTTAGGTACAAAGTTAAATTTCGATCTTGCTTTTCATCCACAGATCGATGGACAATCGAGAGAGTAATTCGATTCTTGAAGATATGCTCGGATGTTGTGTATTGGAATTTCAAGGAAGTTGGGAAAATACTTACCGTTGGTAGAATTTTCTTACAATAATAGTTATCGACGAGCTTGAAAATGGCACCTTATGAAGCATTGTATGGTCGTAAGTGTCGAACGCTTTGTATTGGACTGAACTCAAGGAAAATCATATTTATGGAGTTGATCTAATAAAAGAAATCAAGAAAAAGTGAAGGTAATTCGAGATTGTTTGAAAGTCGCTTGAGATAGACAAAATCTTATGCGATTTAAAATGAAAGGACATTGAATTTCAAGTTGGTGATAAAGTATTTTTAAAGGTGTCTCCGTGGAAAAAGGTTCTCGATTTGGACGAAAGGGCAAATTAAGTCCACGCTTTATTGGGCGTATGAGATAATTGAAAAAGTTGGACCGGTAGCATATCATTAGCTTTACCACCGAATTAGAGAAGATTCATGATGTGTTCCACGTATCTATGTTACGTCGGTATTGTTCGGATCCTTCACATGTGGTTTCACCGACAGAAATTGAACTACAACCAGATATGACCTATGAAGAAGAATCGATTAAGATTTTAGCTCGAGAGGTCAAACAACTAAGGAAAAAAATATTGCACTTGTAAAGGTGTTGTGGCAAAAGCATGGAGTAGAAGAAGCTACATGGGAATCAAAGAAACTATGAGAAATCAATACCCACATCTGTTTCTCGGTAAGATTTTCGAGGACGAAAATCCTTAAAGGGGGAGAGAGTTGTAATATCCCGAATTAGGGCCTAATCGGAATAGAGGTTTCGTGACCACAAATCCGAGATAGAAATAATTATTTTATAATTATTTTGAGGTTTATGATATGATTGCATGATTGTGTGAAAATTTTGTGAAGAAATTCCATGCATAAAATGCTTAATTTGAAGTTAGGGCTAAATCGAATAAGTTGCAAAACTTGCATTCTAGAAGTTTTTAGTATGAAATTGCTTTGAAATATTAATTAGGAGGTCTTAAATAGCAATTTGACCAATTTCTAAAATTTTGGACAAAAATGGGCTTGTACATGAAAATTTTCAAAGAAAGGCATTAAGGGCATTTTGGTCATTTGGATAATTAATGAAATAAAATGGGAAAAATGACACAAAATAGTCATCTTCCCCATTAGTTGCTGCCAATGCTCCATGTCTCCATAGCTAGGGTTTCTTCAACTTTCAAGCTTCATAATCAAGAAAGACGTGGAAACGAATTCCAATCGAGGAAAAGAAAAGATTGTGGATTAAATTGCAAAACCTTTGTATTTTGGTACCAAGGTAAGTTCATGTGTAAATAATGTAACATAATTGTGATTTTTAAGTCATTGATGTTAATTATATGATATGCTGATTTTTATCATGAAATATATGTTTTGTGGTTAATTTTGAATAAAATGCAAATTATGTGAGTTATTTGTTGAATATAAATTGTTACCGAGTATTGATTTCGGCATTCTACGGAAGACGGCAAGGATATGTGTTCATGAAAATCCCGTTTGAACCTTAGGAATAGATTAGGATACAAGTGACATGTCATCGATACTTGGGCATCCGAACTCGTTGAGTTGAGTCCGAGTTCACTTATGGATGCGAATGTCCGAACTCGTTGAGTTGAGTCCGAGTTCGTGAGATGTAACTAGGCATCCGAGCTCGTTGAGTTGAGTCCGAGTTCATTATGGATGCGAACGCCCGAGCTCGTTGAGTTGAGTCCGAGTTCGCTTAAGGGCGGGTTACATGGTAGCTTGGCTACATATGTGGCACTTATGTGCAAACTCCTACGTATCCAAATTATATTCCGATGAGTTCAACGGGTAAAGTTCTACTCAAATGAAGGAATACTTGAGATGAAAAGAGACGTATTGGTAAGTGATGTGAAATGGATACTTGGACAGGTATGTACTTAACCCTCGGGTTGAGTATTGATACAATAACGATAAGGTAGTAAAATGATGAATGATGATTAGAAATGAGATTTATGTTTTGGTGATACCATGCTAATGTTGTTTGGTATGATTGCTTTGTTATGTTACTTATTATTTGCATATGAACTTACTAAGCATTTATGCTTACCCTCTTTTTCTTACTCATTGTAGTTTTGGACAAGCCAGCTCAGAGTCGGGATTGGTCGGAGGATCACACACTATCCTAAGAACTTTTCGTAAAATGGCTTGTAAATTTAAGTATGGCATGTATAGCAAAATACTTATTTTGTGTAAATGATCTTATGGTATGGTGATGAAATGGTTGAGGAAGTGCTTGATAATGATAAATTATGGAAATGGTTAGTTTAGAATATGTTTGATGTTATGGAAAGTTAATAAGTTACCTAGTTCATGAAAATTCATAAAAAGGATGAAATTTGCCATAAACAGAATATTACAGCAACACTGACGTGAGTTTGAAAATTTACGAAAAATCATAGGAATTGAATTATATGATGAATTAAATATAAAATTGAATCTTATTGTGTCTAGTTTCACATGAAATAAATGAAACGGGTAAAAGAGTTATATGTTGGAAGATATTTGAATTTTAGTGAAACAGGGTCAGAGCAGTTTCTGAATCCCCTGTTCCAACTTTAGAAATTCACCATAAATTGTACAGATATAATTAGTGGTGTATTTTATGTTCTCAGAATCCTTATTGAGTCTAGTTTCAGGAGAAATAAACCTCATATTCATATGAATTTTATAAAGAGAGAAAAGTGGTTCGTAGTAAACAGAGGTCAGATCAGTCAAGCCCTGAAACAGGGGTAACTTTAACTAATAAACTGTACTAATTGGCCCAACCAAAAATTCTAGAAAAAAATTAGTAGATAGGAATATGAGTCTAGATTCAGGGAAAATTTACAGATCTTGATTTCGAGTTTTGTAACTCGAGATATGATTTTTCTTGTGACTGTAACGCAAGTAGCTAAAAAGCTGTGAATGTAGAAACAAATAATCTAAAGTTCTTAAAATGTTAAATTAAGTTTAGTAACACCTCATACTCGACTCCGGTGACGGTCTCGGGCGTGGGGGTGTTACAGCCCAAGTATGAAATGTAAAATGGGATAATGAACATCCTTAATGCAAAAAAGAAGAAGAAGAAAGGACAACCTAGCATGTACTAACCAATTATATGAGGTTACCATGCAAATAACCATATCAAAGTGGTTTAAAGATGCACATAGGCCATGTTATATGCCATAGGAACTTTTGAGTGTGTACGAGTGATTTTGGGTAACCAATGGCTTGGAAAATAGCCACCAAATGGTCCACACAAGTAGACACACAGGCATGTGTCTAGGCCGTGTGTGACACACAGTTAGCCCTGTGGGCATGTAGTCCAGTCGTGTGTCCCCTGCACCTTGAAATTTCAGACAGCAAGCTTTGTAGTAAACACACGGGAGAAGACACGGCTGTGTGGAGGACATGGCTTCTAGCCATGGGTGTGTGCCTTGCCTGTGTGCCTCAAATTGCATGATGATGTCATAAACAGAATGCAGCCTAAAATCACACAGGTGACCACACGGGCATGTGCCTAGCCGTGTTGAGGACACGGGCGTGTGCTCAGCCGTGTGAAAACCACTGCGGCTTCAAAATGAGAAATAAATCGAAATAATTTCGCACGGGCAAGGGACACGGGCGTGTCCCTAGCACACGAGCGTGTGGAAGGCCTCCACATGGGCGTGTAAGGCCAGGGTGTGAAAATTTTCCATGAATTTTCTTAAGTTTTCGATTTGGTCCCAGACCATTTTAAAGCATGTTTTGGGCCTCGTAGGCCCATAATAGGGACAATATAATATAATTTGATTTAGTTTGACTTTGTAACGAATTTTTACAGCCTGTCTCTTCCTGATATGTCCTTATATGTTCCTGGTAATGCCTTGTACCTTTTCCCGATCTCGGGTACAAGTAAGGGGTATTACAAGCATTAAGATTCGGAGTGAAAAAGCTGTCCAGAGAGGAGTTGAATCGAGGCGAAGCAGGTATGGTCCCTTCCAAATATCCGAATAACTCGTATCCCTCAACTATTAACCGTATATGTTGCTGCCATTGTACAAAATTGCCTTCGTCCAACTTCACTATGTCATGCTTAGGAAAAGTCTGAACCAACCGGGCACCAGAGAGGTTGGGACTTCCATGATCAGCAGCAGTAGAGTCAGCGGAATTTGCCATGGACGCAACTAGAAGAACCTCTAGAAACGTTAGGCGACTGATACTATGTTAATAAGTACAAAAGTGAAGGAATTTACAAAGAGAAATTGAAAAATAAATGTGAATGAAACAAATGAATATTCTGATATTCATGATTGCTTTGATTAGTACACTAGTAGGTCTTTCATACAAGAATGGAGAGTAACTGCTGTTAACAACTCTTCTAATAGACTATTAGTTTGTATAACAAATTCCTTAACAACTTATCTTATCCTATACTTAACATAGGCCGTGTGGAGCATACTGACTTGGTTTCTAATGACACATGATCGTGTCACTTGATCGTGTGTCACACACATCTGAGACACATGCCCGTGTCTCTGCCCATGTGGACAAAAAATAGGCTATTTTCCAAGCCATTTTTCTTAACCAAATTTGCATTCAACTGCATAATTCAAATGGCATATAACATGGCATAAATAGGCATCCAAACCAATCTCAACCAAGCCTAATTCATGCTAATTCCATACCATCAACCAAAAGACACAGAAGTATTCCTAATAAACCCTTCAATTCATACAAATTTCACATTCTCAAATCGCTTAAATGGTTACTTTCAATTATGCACTATTTTGCCTAAAACCACAAACATACCAATCTCAATTTTAACTATTTGATACTCAAGCTACCAATACACAAAAAACCATTCACATGGAAATTTTAAACCACATCACAAAAGGGCATATGTGCATATAGATATATATACATAGCCAAATATACCAAAATAAGCCAAATCACATGGCTATATACCTAATCAAAACATACTTCATTTTCAAAGCAAATCAATTGGCTAAATCCATCACAAACATATAACCATATTAACCACAAATCCTATACATGCCATATAACCAAATACACAAGTTCAACAGTACCAAAATGATAGCTTGATAGTGTGATGAGATCTTCGACGACTCCCGAATCCGAGCAGACTTTGATAATCACTATAAAACACAGAAAAGTAAACAAAGTAAGCTACAAAGCTTAGTAAGTTTGTATAGTAATAAAATCGACTTACCATATATACACAATTTAAGCAATTAAACATATCATAATATAACTCATATTGATCCACAAACCTATTACATATTCATTCACAAGATTAGATATGAAATTCACAAGTTTCTTCGATTTAATGCTTGTAAGTTTCATGTACATACTTGTATCAACTCGTATCAATTTCATACTCATCCATATTCTTAATGTACTCATTGAACCATTCAGAATAATATTGGATACCCCGAAATCTCGCACCCTAAGTGCCAAATACATAGCCACTCTCGAGCTATCAAAGGGTCTGCTCACATAAGCTGACAGTAATGACGTAGCTACATGGTGCTGCTCACACAAGCTGACACGAATCTGCAACACATGCCAGATAAATCAGCCATCGGTAGGACGTACGGCCCAGCACCCAAACACATAACCCCTAATGACATGTCATACGTATCCTAAGCTATTCCTAAGGTTCAACTAGGATTTCCAATTACCGAATCTTCATCGAACATATCTGTAAGATCTTATTCACAATTAATTCAATAATAAAGTATTTAAAACACAATTATATTAATGCTTATTAACATACGAACTTACCTTGATTCACAAAAACGACGAAATGGATTGACTAGTCCAATACTTTGTTTTTCCCCTGATCTAGATTCGAACTTCATTTTTCTTAGTCTATATAATATCAAATTTAATTTGTTTCACTATCATTCTATTCAATTTAACCCAAAAATCACATTTTGGCAAAATTACAATTTTTCCCCTAATAGTTTAACATCCTTACAATTTAATCCCTTGCTCATAAAAATACAAATTCATGCAATTAAGTCCCTAACCATGCTAGCTGAATTTTTCTTATTATCATAGCAGCCCATATTTTTCATTTATCATTTCTACCACAAAATTTTCATATTTCACAAATAAATCCCTAATTTGCAATTTCACCCAAAATTACTTAACAAATGATGTTTATTTAACAACCATTAATTTTCTATCATCAAACATCAAAATACATACATATTCATCAATAGTAAAACCCTAATCCTTTGACAATTTTGCAAATTAGTCCCTGGGCTAGCTAGATTAAGCTACAGTAATTCTGAAAATATAGAAATCATTAAAAACGGGAAAAAATTACTTACCAATCAAGCCTTAAAGTGACTGAACCCTAGATGAACAAAAATGGATTTCTTTCCCTTGAATATTCGATTGGAAAAGATGATAAGAGATAAAAATTGGTTTTGTTTTATTTATTTTAACATTAATTTACTAATTTACTTAATTAACCTTTTAATTTCAATCAAATTCAACAATACCAATCTCATAAATGTCCACTAACACACTAATGGTCTAATAACCATATAAGGACCTCCACTTTAAGTTTCCATAGCTATTAGACACCTTTAGCTATTAGAGCACCATTTTTGCACTTTACGTAATTTAGTCCTTTTTATCAAAATTAAGCATTCAAACAATAAAATTTGTTAACAAAATTTTCACACTATCATACTATCATACTGTAGACCTCAATAATAATAAAATAAATATTTTGACCTCAGATTTGTGGTTCCAAAACCACTATTTCAATTTGTCTAAAAATAGACTTTTACACCACCTCTCTATCCAAAGGTACTCTAGGCATTTCCTCAGGAAAGACGTCCAGGAATTCCCTCATGATGCAGATATCTCCCACTAAAAGTTTTTCGAGAGTAGAATCAAATACGTAAGTAAGGTATACCTCGCACCCCTTTTAGACTAACTTACTTGCTACAAGAGCAGAGATTATATTAGAGAGGTAATCTCGACGCTCATCAACCATGAGCACCTCGTCTTTATCAGTCGATCTCAGAGTTACCCTCTTGGTTACATAGTCTAGAATGACCCGATACTCAATGAGCCAATCCATTCCCAGAATTAAATCTAATTCATTGAAGGGTAATTCCATTAAATTAGTTGGAAATACCATACCCTGGAGCTCTAAGGGTACCCGCCTGTATACTCTATCAACTCAAATTGACTGACCCAAACGACTAATCACTGAAAACTCTCTAGCAGTATTCTCAGCGGTTAAAACCAGATTTATAGAAACAACACTAGCTCTGTATGAGTGAGTAGAGCCAATATCAATGAGAGCATAATACAGAACATAATTAATAAAAAAAGTACCTACAATGACATTAGCATCATCGCTCTCATCGTGGTGTCTAACCGCATAAACCAGCGCCAGCTGATAAGCCTCAGCCTGACCTGTACCTCTACCCGGTGTTCGCTGTCCTCTCCTAGATCCATTACTAACCCTACCAGTACCACAACCCCTGAACGGTTGCTGAAACTCTCTCGGAAGCCCAACAGAATTTAGAGCCGGAGTCTGTGCCACAGCTAACACTGGATCTGGTTGACAGGGGCAATCTCTAACTCGATGCTCCATCGACTAGCAACGGAGGCACATTCCTAACTTCTTCCAGCACTCACCCGAATTGCGCTTCCTACAATCACTGCACAGCTGAATCTCAATCACTACAGCTAGTGTCTCGACCCTCGAGGGCCTATCAAATTTCACCTGCTTCTTAGTACGCTGATTAGAACTAGAGGGACCCGAATCCCTCTTAATATTATTTTGATATTTCTCACTATCAAGCCGCTCGTGCTCAGTGCGCTTAACTTCTTACACTATTTTTTCTTTGTCAACTAAGACCGCAAAAACTTACTCCCTCTGAGGAGCTATCAGAACCCACAAATCATATCTCAATCCTTCCTCGAACCTCATACACTTATCGTAGTCAGATGCTACTTGTAACAACCCGATTTTGAGTCAAATTGGAACAGTGGTTTTGGGACCACAAATCTGAGGTTGAAATATTATTTTAATATTATTTTTGGTTTTTATAGCATGATAGTATGTATTGTCAAAATTTCGTGAGCTAATTTTATTGTTTAATTGCTCAATTTGAGAAAAATGACTAAATCGCGTAAAATGCAAAAGTTGCATTCTACTTGTTAAAGGTGTCAATTGACTTTGGATTTTAAATATGGTGGCTTTAAATGGTAATTAGACCATTTTAAGTGTTAATGGACATTAATGGACATCCATTATATGATTTTATATGTTTATTATTAAGGTTAATATAGTAATTCATTAATAAAGGTTGACAAAATAAAAACAAAAAGGAATTTTGTCCATCTTTCTACTTGTTGGCCGAATACTGAAGAAGAGAAAGAATTCATTTTGTTCATTTAGGGTTCGGCACACACATATCTTGATTAAGGTACGACTTTAGCTCAGGTTTTTGATGATTTCTATGTTTTTGTAATCGTTGCAGCTTAATCTAGCTAGCCCGTACCTTTAATTTTGAAACTGTTAAAGATTTTAAGAGTTGCCATTGTTGAATCTATGAGTTCTTTGATGTTTAATGATGAAACATGAAAGCTTGATGATAGATTTTAATGTTTTGTAAAGTGATTTTTGACAAAAATGTCAAATAGGGATTATATTGTGAAATGTGTAAATTGAGGGTTGAAATATGAAATAAATGAAAGTTATGGGATACTAGGGACCTATAGGGAATTTGGCTAAGCTAGAGTATAATGAAATTATGTGAATTTTGTGTATTTGTGAAATAAGGACTAAATTATAAAATCGTGAAAGTTTAGGGGCTAATATGCAAATATGCCCAAATGAGTAATTTTGGACTAAATTGAATGAGTAGATGAATAAATAAGTTAATTTTGAATTCGTATAGATCAAGAAAGAAAGAATTCAAATTTAGATAGGGGGAAAAGCAAGGTTGTTGAATAGTCGATCTGATTAGTCAATTCTGAAAACGAGGAAAAATCCTGTACACTTCGAGTGTACTACATGTGTAGCCATCAATATTTCAAATAAATTCAACGGGTTAAAATCCTGATATGAGACAATGTGAATTTGAGATGAATTTTCATAAGCACATACTTGAATTACATGGACATGAATTATACATGATTTTTGAATACTTGATGTTGAAAGTATGTGTATATGGACAAAGGTTATTATTGTGCTCATACAAGTTTATTGATATTTATGTGAGATATATATGATTAATTTGCTTTGTACATGCTACTTGATCACATGATGAGAGAAATATTTGAACATGGAAATGATATTGCTTGGTACATTGAAAGATGGTGTACTTGATACATGAATGTGCAACATACTTGATGACTTTGTTCATCCACGATATATTGAAAAATGTGATGGAAGAAATATTTGTTTGAATCTTGCTTGATGACTAAGTACATTCGTGAATTTAAGCAATTATACGGATTATAGGACTGACATGGTTGATGAGGTTATGTGTTTAGGCACTTGAGCAACACAACTTGGGAATGAAATGTATGTTTACCTTATGTTTATAAAATAGTGGTAAGTTAAATTTCTGGTTATACGAACTTACTAAGCTTAAGAGCTTACATTGTTTTTAATTTCCTTGTTTTAAAGGAATTTAAAAGCTCGTTGGGTTGGAAGCTTGGCGGAGATATTTCACACTATCCATCGGTCCATTCAGTGCAAATGGTAAAATTAATTCTGGTTATAATGGCATGTATAGGTTAACTTGGCCAATGATGGCATGATAATACTTTGGTTGTGATAATGCTCTAGAATACTGTATTTTTATGTATTAATCGTGTGTTTATTTTGAGCTTGATCCTACTAATTTGAGCTATTTATGTCTTTTTATCTTTTAGGGACTGATTTGGAGGCAAAAGCAAAATTAAGGGACAAAAGTGCAAATTTGGAGACACAATAGATTGATATGCGACACAGGAAAAATATTATGCCAAAAGTGCAGGCATGGAAGACACAAGGACTAAAAACGCAAAAAGAAGAGATTTTATTCTATAAGACTCCATTTTATTTATATTAGGATAATTAATATTAAGATAATTATTAGGATTATTTAATTTTAGGATTTTATTTTAATTATCTTTATTTATCTTTAATTAAATGTACTTATCTTTTTAGAATTTAAGTTAAATTGGACTATCTCCCTAGCACTATAAATAGGGGGTGACGTGACTCTATTTGGTGTTCATCTTTTTCTGTAAACACTCTCCCCTTGAAAGTCTAGGCTTTTGTTTCTTCATATTTTCTTTCAATAAAATTCATTTTTCCATTTTTATATTTATTTTCTTTTCCGCCATTATCATGAGCCACTAAAACCTATCTAGCCGAAAGTTGTTAATATTCCCCCAAAAGGGTTCTTGAGGCCTAGAATCCGTACTTAGCCTTCTCGCCAAGTATTCAACGTTTCTCCGCACTACGGGCTGACGCTTCCGACCATGGCCCTTAAGAAGTAAGCTTTTCAGCATATGCAAAGGTGGTTGCTTTGTATGTTTTGGAAGGATTGCACAGTCGGTTCGTTAACTTACTGCGTCAGAGGTTGGCGAGCCAAAGAGACAAAATGGCTTGGGATTCGCCGTTGAGAAGCGTTGATCTAGCATAGATTACTGGCTAGAGTCAGGTTCCCTAAAAATCGTAAGTCTAATCTTTGGAGCTGGTGGTCGTAGGCGTCCTCTTCCACTATAACTGGCTTACTTGAGTTGAGAAGGGTTATTTAAAAGCCGAGGATTGAACCCAAGACGGAATGAGACAACTGGAGGTTGGAATCTACGAATAAGAATTTATTTTCCTTTAATTCTCTTTATTATTTTTATATATTCTCCATCTTAATTTCTGTCATTTATTTAATTTCACAATTTCAATTTACTTTAAATTCTATTTTTATTTTTCCAACTCGAAATTCTTAATTCTGCTTTTTTTTATTTTTCAGGAACGCAAGTTTCTTGGCCAAGAAATTGTCCAAGATTTCAAGAAACGAGCATTCGTACAATCCGGTCCCTGAGGATTCGACCCTACTTCCCATTTACTGTTATTTTTATTATTTTACAGGGAAAAGGATTTTTTAGTGCTCTCAATGACACATCAAATTTTGGCACCGTTTTCGGGGACTGGTAACATACTAATCGTGTTTTTTGTTTCTTATGACCATATCTGCTCTAGGAACTCTTGCGTTTGATTCGGAGATTGAAAAGACTGCGAGAGCTAATTGCAAGAAAACAAAGCTAAGGAAAAAACAGTCAGCGGTGGTTGGGACTCAAAGTAATCCACCGCCAGAAATCAGAATCGACGATGAAGCAGAGTCTTGGGTTAACAAAAACCCTACTCAAACTTTTGAAGGCGAAAAAGTAGAAGTCGATTCCCCAGAAGAAGTGCTTAACGCTAGGGTTGATGAAAACCCTAATTTAGCACCTCAACCTATGGCTCAGACAATTCGGCAACTGGCCGAAGTGCCGACAGAACAACCGCCACTATGCATCGTGTATCCTACTATGGATACTGATTTTAAATTAAAGTCAAGCTTGATCCAGCTACTGCCAACTTTTCAGGGGTTACAGAATGAAAATCCCCACAAGCATTTGAAAGAATTCCATATGGTTTGCCTTAGTATGAAACCTCAGGGGATAACTGAGGACCAAATTAAATTGCGTGCTTTTCCTTTTTCCTTAGCAGATTCTGCTAGGGAATGGTTATTTTATTTACCTCCTGGATTTGTAACGACTTGGGCTGAATTGTCTCGTTTGTTTCTCAACAGGTTTTTCCCAGCATCACGTGCAGCCTAGTTAAGAAGAGAAATCGTGGGAATAAGGTAAAAAGACTATTGGGAGCGATTTAAGAAGTTGTGTGCAAGTTGCCCACAACACGGTATAACGGAACAGTCTTTGCTCCAGTACTTTTATGAAGGCCTGAAACCCATGGAGATGAATATGGTAGATGCCGCGAGTGGAGGAGCGTTGGTCAACATGACTCCAAAAAAAGCAAGAGACTTAATCTCCACAATGGCTGCAAATTCTCAGCAATTTCGAGCCAATCCTGAACCCCCTAGAATGGTTCATCAGCTAAGTAATTCGACCTTAGAAGATAAGGTTGATAGAATTGCTAATATTTTGAATTCTCTTGTTGCAGAAAAAGAAAAGACAGCCCGAGTATGCAGAATATGTGCTACCCCTGAACATACAACTGATGCATGTCCCAGTTTAAACGATGATAATATGGCTCATTTAGATGTTGTCGGAAATTTTCCTGGGCCACCACAAAGGCGATACGACCCTTACATTAATACCTACAACCCAGGATGGAGGGATCACTCTAACTTAAGTTATGGGGCCAACCTACGATATAACCAACCATACCAGAACCGAGTTCCACCATAGCCACAAGATTCAGGTAATTCTCTAGAAACTCTGGTCAATAAATTAGCGGCTAACATGCTTGATTTTCAACAAAAAACCGAAGCGTCTATACGAGAATTGACCACATCAATTGAGAAGATAAGTTCTCAAGGGAAGCTGCCGTCAGAAACAGAACTAAACCCGAAGAAGAAAGTTTGATCCAGGTACTAAAAAGTCATAAGGAGGCGATTGGCTGGACCATTTTCGACTTAAAAGGGATAAGCCCTTTGACATGCACCCACAAGATTTACTTGGAGGAGAACACGAAACCAAGGAGAGAGGCACAAAGACGTTTAAACCTTAATATGATGGAGGTGGTAAAAAAGGAAATAATTAAGTTGCTGGATGCTGACATAATCTTCCCCATTTCTAATAGCAGATGGGTAAGTTCGGTACAAGTCGTGCCCAAGAAAACGGGCGTGACAGTAAAGAAAAATGCTGAGGGGGACTTAGTACCTGTCCGAGTGCAAAACGGGTGGCGTGTCTGCATCGATTACAGGAAGTTGAACGCTTATACTAGAAAATATCATTTCCCCTTCCTTTTATAGATCAAATGCTTGAACATTTAGCTAGTAAAACTTATTTTTGTTGTCTTGATGGATATTCAGGTTTCTTCCAAATCCCTGTTACGCTATAAGACCAGGAAAAGACCATTTTTACATGCCCTTTCGGCACATTTGCATACAAGAGGATGCCATTTGGACTTTACAATGCACCAGATACCTTCTAGAGATGCATGATGAGTACATTTTCTGAATATGTGGAAAAATTTATTGAAGTTTTTATGGATGATTTTACCGTGTATGGGGACTGTTTTACTGAATGCCTTGAAAATCTCACGATAATTTTGAACAGGTGCATAAAATTTAATCTTGTCTTGAACTATGAAAAATGTCATTTTATGGTAGACAAAGGTTTGATTCTAGGTCATATAGCCTCAGCTAAGGGAATTGAGGTTCATAAGGTCAAAATTGACATCATAAATTCTCTGCCATATCCCTCTATTGTTAGAGAGATACATTCTTTACTTGGCTATGCAGGATTTTACAGGCGTTTTATAAAGAACTTCTCAAAAATAGCTGAACCATTGTGCGAGTTGTTGCAGAAAGATAAGAAATTTGAGTTTGGTCCAAAATGCAAAGAGGCTTTTGATACACTCAAGTAAAAATTGGTAACTGCTCCTATAGTACAAGCACCAGACTGGAACTATCCCTTTGAAATTATGTGCGATGCAAGCGAACGTAGCGTGAGGGCCGTGTTGGGAAAAAGATAGCCAAAGAGTCTCATGTCATCTGCTATGCTTCCAGAACCCTAGATGCTGCACAAAGCAACTATACCACCATAGAAAAAGAACTTTTAGCTATTATATTTGCTTTAGATAAATTTCGATCATATTTACTGGGATCTAAGGTGATTATTTTTTCTGACCATGCAGCTCCTAGGTATTATTTTTTCTGACCATGCAGCTCCTAGGTACTTGATAGCAAAGAAGGAAGCAAAGCCAAGGCTCATCAGGTGGATTTTACTGCTCCAAGAATTTGACATCAAAATTCGTGACAAAAAGGGAAGTGAAAACCTGGTGGCTGACCACTTGAGTAGGATAAAAACTCCATTTGACGATATTCCTATAAAGGATGAGTTCCCTGATGAAAGCTTATTTTCGACCGAGGCTCACTATCCTTGGTATGCGGATATAGTTAATCTCTTAACCACAGGATCGTTACCCACTGAGTTAGTGCGTTCCATGAAGGACAAGATTAGAAGAGAAGCTCGATATTACATTTGGGATGACCCATACTTATGGAAACACTGTTCAGATCAGATAATAAGACAATGTGTTCCAAAAATCGAGGTAACCTCTATCCTTACCTTTTGTCATACAAAAGCTTGTGGAGGTCACTTTGGCCCTAAACGCACAACTCACAAGGTATTAGAGTGTGGGCTATATTGGCCCACAGTTTTCCGCGACGCATATAACTTCTGTAAGTCTTGCGATAAATGCCAACATACAGGTAACGTCACTAAAAGAAATCAAATGCCCCTATCCCTGATTCATGTATGTGAGATTTTTGATGTATGGGGCGTTGATTTCATGGGCCCCTTTATTTCTTTTTTTGGAAACGTATATATACTTCTTGTAGTAGACTATGTTTCTAAGTGGATAGAAGCAAAGCCTACTCACAATGATAATGCTAAAACTGTTGTGGAGTTTCTAAAATGAACTATTTTTTCTAGGTTTGGCACACCTCGAGCTTTGATCAGTGATCGTGGTACCCACTTTTGCAACAAGGTCATGGAGGCACTATTATCAAAATATGGAGTTCATCATCGTATAGCAACAGCCTACCATCCCCAAACAAACAGGCTAGCAGAGATTTCGAACAGGGAGATCAAGACCATTTTGGAAAAAACGGTTCAACCCAACTGTAAGGATTGGAGTCTTCGGCTCAATGACGCACTTTGGGCCTATCAGATAGCGTATAAGGGACCAATTAGCATGACTCTGTATCAACTTGTTTTTGGCAAAGTGTGTCATCTGCCAGTAGAACTGGAGCATAAAGCTTATTGGGCTATTTGACAATGTAACTTGAAGTTAGAGCCCACAGGAAAGGCAAGAAAATTGGACATTCAAGAGTTGGAGGAAATTCACAATGATGCCTACGAGAATGCTCGAATTTATAAAGACAAAACAAAGCTGTTTCATGATAGAAAAATAGCTCAGAAGCATTTTTTGGTAGGGCAAAAAGTTTTGTTGTATAACTCCGTATTAAAGCTGTTCCCAGGTAAGCTTCGATCTCGATGGCAAAGACCTTTTATTATGACCCAAGTATTCTCACGTGGTGCAGTTGAAATAAAAAGCGAAGAATCAAGAAAGCAGTTAGTAGTCAATGGTCAACGGTTGAAGTCATTTTACGAGAATTTTCAGGCCCACACGGTTGAAAAAATTTAGTTAGAGCCACCATAGAACCATTCATGGTGTTGAGCTAACGACATTAAACAAACGCTTGTTGGGAGGCAACCCAAATTTTATTTTTTTCTTTTTTTTCTTTTTCTCTCTATCTCTTTTTCTATTTCATTTCATTTTAGTTTAGTTTATTTTGTTTTATTTATTTATTATTTATTTGTTCTGCTTTAATTTAAAAAAATATTCTCTTCTTTTAAATAGGTGAATCGAGATGGAAGTAGAGTGCAAAAACAAGAAAAGCCTTAAACCTACAGCCAAACAGTCTTATTCCAGCCTTGTTCCATTCCTATTCAAAGCCCAGAATGCCTTATTCCTGCCCTAGATTACCCCTAACCTATTGCCAAATAGCCTTACACCTATAGCCAAACACCACTTTTTAGCAACTAAGAAACTCCAAACCCTAACATTTTTCACCCATTTTTTCCCACATTTTTCCCCTTAGCTGCCAAACCCATCTCCTCAACCCCTTTTACCGTTGATTGCAGCCCACCATGGTGCGAACTCACAGCCGTGCCACCACCGAGCCCTCCTTCACCGTGAACCACCACCGGTGCCGATTCTCCGCTCTCCAAACAATCGACTTGAGTGACGCTACCTCCTCCTCAACCCCGTTTCTCCCATGCTGTCGCCCAACTTTGCCGAAGTTACGTTGCCCTCTTCGCTTCGCGCTACGCCGACTGAGCCGTCTTACGCCACGGTACTGCCTTCTTCTTCCGCACACGACAAAACGACTTCTCTTTCTTAGATTCACATGACACCGATGCCGTCACCATCTCCGTCACCCAATCCTTCCATTGCCAAACCCATTTTCTGCCTTCCACCACCGGCGTGAATAGAGACGCCAACGTCTTCCCAACGACGGTACCTCTGTCGAACACCACGGTCGATAGCCCAGCCCGCACTACCGAGCACCTGTTCCTCTGGTGAATCTAAATAAACTCAACACCGACATCGATGACGACCACTACGCCGTTCAGCCCAACCGGCAACCGCGCCCATGGGATCTTCCTCTAACTCTAGCGCCGATAGTTACCAGCAGCCTACTCAAGACGAGAACCATGCCGAACAACAACCGCTACCCACTCGTGGACCCACCTACCAATCTCGAGCAAGTGTGTTACCTCCCGAGTGCCATTTAAACGGTAACTTACAGTTCAATACCACTACTAGCCGGCACAGGTATGACCATTTTCGCCATAAACAACTCACACCTTGCAAATGTTTATCAATACCTGTTTTGGCTGCTTTGAATATTGAAATTGATGTCACCGATTACTTTCGAAATATTGGCTGGGTTGGGAATTTTGATGTTACTCACTGTGCTTATTATGAATTAGTTTTGGAAGTCTATTCCACATTTCACTTTCAGCGACATGGTAATATTTCATTGGATACACCTAATGTGGTTCGATTTCGATTACTCGGTACCTCGCATCGCTTGTCCATTACTGATTTTAAAACTGCACTAAATTTTGTGACTGAAGATTATTTTATGACAACTGCTTATAAAGACAGTTTATGCACTTTTCCTACAGATTTTAGACAGTTTATGCACTTTTGCTATAGATTTTAGAGCTGACGAGGCCTTTGCATTATTAACTGATAATGCCGAATCCACACATAGCCCAAAAACCTCAAAGGATTTGTGGTTTCGTAACCCCACCTTATGCTACATACATTGTTATTTGGCTTATAATTTTTCAGGCCGACGAGATGCTTCGGCTACTGTATCGAAGACATAATTATTTTTATTATGGTGTATGTATACCGGTCATTCGGTAAACTTGGGCTATTGGTATGCGCTTTAATTCGAGCATGGTATAAATGCAAAGTGACCTCTAATTTTGGGCTCTTTTATTACGTAACTGTTATTTTCTCTGCATGGTACTAATGTTCCTATTTCAGAATTACATGTTGCTTGTCAGGCCGATCCTTTGGATGCTCGATGTCTCGACTAGATGGGGCTGCTTCTTGGCACTCAATCCTCCTTCCATTTTGTCCCTCCAGGCATTCGCGCCACACCAACTGAACAAATCTTTCGACGGTGAAATCATGACAACGCACCCACTCAAGCCCAACCTTCGATGACCGTTGAACAACGCCTTGAGCGTATCGAGGCGCGGCTCGACACTTTTGGCCAGCAACTAGCAAAACTCATTTCCATTGTCTGCAACTGACAGTAATCTCACGGGGAGTTCCTCTTAACTTCTTCTACCTATTTATTTTTTTATTCCAGATCGAGGACTATGTGTTTTAAGTAAGGGGAGGCATTCCTCATTATTTTTGTCATTTTAGATGCTGAATTTTTGTTGTTGCTTCTTTGTTTTTGTTTGATGTTGCTGCTTGAGGCCCCATTTTGTCCATATTTATTTTTAGAATATCCTGCCTCTTTTTATGCCCAAGATTTTGACCAGGAATTGCCTACTATTTGCCCCACAAGCATGATTCTTGCCTTCTGAGGAAGTTATGATTTTTCCCATAGTTGATGCCATTTCCACTGTTTTATTTTTATTAGGCTAAAAATAATTGTGATTAATGGAGTTAACTCTATCTTGATTTTCGTAAAATTGATCAAGTTTAATAGAAAGTGAGCACTTAAAATGATTGCATGTTTAATTTATGTTCATGGCTATTAGGTTATTATTGAAACTTGTTCTTGACACTTAAATTGTTTTTCCTGAGTTCTCAAAATTTTAATTTCATTTGTTAATAAATTTTTCCATGGTTATGAGTATAGCTTACAACATGACTGACTGAGTAACCAGGGTAGGGTGCTTGGGTTGTCATTCTACTTCGAGTCAAAAGGTTGTGTGATGTGATAGTTAAAGCTCTGCTAGCCGAAATTAATTCTTAAGAATGCGTTGGGCTGAGTAACCGGGGTAGGGTGCTTGGCAGTCATCACTCTTCGCGTCAAAAGGTTCCACATGTTCTTAGGAAAAATAAAAATAAAAAGTATGTTGGGCTAAGTAACCGGGGTTTGGTGCTTGGTTGTCATCACTCTTCGAGTCAAAAGGTTCAACATACATACATAAATAAATAAATAAAAAGAAGAAGAAAAAAATATATGTAAATAAATACAATTTGGGACTAAAGGAAGAAACAAAGAGGGTGTCTTGGTAGGTTTAGTAATTCACCTAATTTTCATGAAATAATTCAAATCAATTTTAATTTCTGTGTGTATTAATTGGAAAAAAATTTCTATTTTACTTAAAAGCAAGCTTAGGGTTCTCTTTATTTTTCATATGCATTTTTAACTAATTCTTATGAAACTCTGGAGTGGTATTCCTTTTATGGCAGAATCTAACTTTAACGGTGAATAGGAACCATACTTGAGGGCAAGCATGGACTAAGTGGGGGGAATTTAATAATGCTTTAGAATACCATATTTTTATATATTAATCATGTGTTTATTCTGAGCTTGATCCTACTAATTTGAGCTATTTATGTCTTTTTATCTTTTAGGGACTGATTTGGAGACAAAAGCAAGATTAAGGGACAAAAGTGCGAATTTGGAGACACAATGGGCTGATATGCGACACAGGAAAAAGATTGTGCCAAAAGTGCGAGCATGGAAGACACAAGAACTAAAAACGCAAAAAGAAGAGATTTTATTCTATAAGACTCCATTTTATTTATATTAGGATAATTAATATTAAGATAATTATTAGGATTATTTAATTTTAGGATTTTATTTTATTATCTTTATTTATCTTTAATTAAATGTACTTATCTTTTTAGAATTTAAGTTAAATTAGACTATCTCCTTAGCACTATAAATAGGGGGTGAAGTGACTCTATTTGGTTTTCATCTTTTTCTGTAAACACTCTCCCCCTAAAAGTCTAGGCTTTTGTTTCTTCATATTTTCTTTCAATAAAATTCCTTTTTCCATTTTTATATTTATTTTCTCTCCCACCATTATCATGAGCCACTAAAACCTATCTAGCCGAAAGTTGTCAATATTCCCTAAAAAGGGTTCTTGAGGCCTAGAATCCGTACTTAGCCTTCTCGCCAAGTATTCATCATTTCTCCGCACTACGGGTTGACGCTTCCGTTCGTGGCCCTTAAGAAGTAAGCTTTTCAGCATATGCAAAGGCAGACGCTTTGTATGTTTTGGAAGGATTGCACAGTCGATTCATTAACTTACTGCGTCAGAGGTTGGCAAGCCAAAGAGACAAAATGGCATGGGATTCGCCATTGAGAAGCGTTGATCTAGCATAGATTACTTGCTAGAGTCAGGTTCCCTAAAAATCGTAAGTCTCATCTTTGGAGCTGGTGGTCGTAGGCGTCCTCTTCCACTATAACTGGCTTACTTGAGTTGAGAAGGGTTATTTAAAAGCCGAGGATTGGACCCAAAGCGGAATGAGACAACTGGAGGCTAGAATCTACTAATAAGAATTTATTTTCCTTTAACTCTCTTTATTATTTTTATATATTCTTCATCTCAATTTTCGTCATTTATTTAATTTCGCAATTATAATTTACTTTAAATTCTATTTTTATTTTTCCAACTCGAAATTCTTAATTCTATTTTTTTTTCAGGAACGCAAGTTTCTTGGCCAAGAAATTGTCCAAGATTTCAAGAAACGAGCATTCGTACAATCCGGTCCCTAAGGATTTGACCCTACTTCCCCTTTACCGTTATTTATTATTTTACAGGGAATAGGATATTTTTGGTGCTCTCAACGACACATCAGATTGTAACTAGCCATTGAAATGGCTAGTATTATGTATATTTTGATGAAAATTGTATAATTCATTATTCTGTTTGATGTGTTTGAAATGGTTGTGTGATGAAAAGCATATAAATCTAATGATAAATGGCTTTAAGTAAGCATAAATTAGAAAATATACTTATATGTAAATATATGTGCATTTGGTAAGTTTAAACACTTGAACATAGGAAATGATAGGTCATGCATAAGAATCAATTTTGACTTAACTTTAACGTTTTGTATTGACTTGGGAATATGTTAAAATGTTAATGTAAGTGGAAGACATATTTGGGTGAGAAATAAGGCTTGGAAAATGGCTTTATTCTATCCACACAAGTAGACAGACAGGCGTGTGTATCAACCGTGTGTGATACACAGCCATGCGCACGGGCGTGTGGCTTGGTTGTGTATCCCCTGCATCTTAAAAACTAAGAAATAGAATGCTCAGGTATTATCACACAAGCAGAGACACGAGCGTGTGTCTCAGTTGTGTCCGTCACACAGCCCAGTACACGAGCATGTGTCTTGGTCGTGTGACCCCTACACCAAATTATTGAATATTAAATTGTCCACACGGCCTAGCACATGGGCATGTGGCCGGCCGTGTGACCTAAGTCAGAGAGTTATGCAGATAAGGACACGGGCTAGGACACGGCCGTGTGCCTCACATCAAATCCCCACACAGCTTGGGGTACAGACGTATCATTTGGCCACGTGAGCCATACGACCTAGCCACACAGGCGTGTGTCCCCTACAACTAGGATAATTTTGTAATTTCGTGAAAAATTCTATGACTTTTCAATTTAGTCCTGACTTACTTGTATCGCATATTTTGGGCCTCGAGGGCTCTTATAAGGGACTTATTAATTGATTTCTGATATGAATACTGTATAAATGTGAAATGTTTGTTATCTGATCTGTAATCTCTGGTAATGCTCCGTAACCCTGTTCTGCTAATGCTCCGTAACCCTGTTATGGTGACAGATTCAGGTTAGGGGTGTTACACCAACAGTCTCGTTGGTCTCCAAATTGGGCATACTACCCATAGAGGATGACTATGCTCGAGCTCCTCCTCGACGTCCTCAATGCCCCTGCATACCACATCCACGACTACCGCACAAACTCAGTATGGCAATCTAGCTACAATGTCAGAGTACATAGATCAGTTCACACATCTAGCAAGATGATTTCACTGGTTCACATCAAAACATTTTTACCAATAATATTTTACGTATTACAATCTTTATAATAGAATAGAAGTACTTACAAGGTCAGCTTCGGAGGCTCGGTCATTCACTAAAGTTTCAGTGTTTCCATATTAATTTAGATACTAAATTATCACTAAGCTACTTTTCTCACACATTATGAGCCCAAACACAGTCTGAGTGTTGATAAACTTGGCTCTAATACCATTAAATGTAACATCCTAAACCCAACCTAGACGACCAGCCCAAATTTAGAGAGTTACCTCATCGATTATCAATTGCCACACAAACAACACAAGTGTATAATCTTCCAAATTCATACTGTTATAGTTTCTCGAAATTCCTAATATACTACTTAAAAAAAGATAAATGCTTGACCAAGCACCTGTTGCGTTGACCCATTCAAGACTAGGAATGTAACACCCTTATCCCGTAATCATCGACGGAATAGGTAAGGGGCGTTACCAGACAGATAGAATATTTCAGTCTGATTCAGAATCACAAATATCACATAACATTAGTACATAATTAATCATCAATAAATCATCCCTTATGATAGTCTACAAAACCTAAAACATACTTTTAAGGGCAATTGGAACTAAACTGAACACATTCATAAATTTCAAAACTTAGAAAAATTTTCAATTCTGTTGAGGTCACACGCCCGTGTGACTAGGATGTGTGCCTCACATGGGTACCAGCCACGCCCATGTGAACCATCCGTGCCAAAACAAGACATACATACTGTCTTTCACCCACAGCCAATAGAAATGCCTGTGTGCTATGGCCGTGTGATACTTAGCTAGCTACTGACTTGAGCCCACGGCCAGATGACACACCCATGTGTCTTAACCCTGTGGTCTTAAGAGGTTACTGTTTTGCCTACACGACTACAAGGCATACCCGTAGTCCCCAACCGTGTGGCACAAGACAGGCTTGGTTTAAGCCAACTTGCCAGCCATTTTTGAATCATTCCTACAAGCAAAATTAAACAACATTCATACCAACATTTTCAGCCAATTCCAAGCTTAAAATGACCAAATCATATTAGATCATAAAACATTACAAGTATACACCTTTTAATACCACCAACCAAATACCAAACCTATGCACAAACATATCATTTGCTAGCCAACTCTCACAGCATAAAATATATACATATCAAATCTTACTTACATAAAAATTCTAGCCTATACATGCCATACTTAAAAATATTTAAACTTTCAAAAGTACCAAAATGAGTTCAATAGTGTGGTGACAATCCTTGACTATCCTCGAGCCTTCAGTAGCTACGATAATTGTAAAACAGACAGAAACCACACAGAGTAAGCTACAAAGAGCTTAGTAAGCCAAATACAATTGCTCTAACTATTAAAGCATAGAAAGTAAAAGTCAATAGCAAGAATTCATAACCATTTCACAAAGTATTTCATGAGCCTAACCATGCTCATTTACTTGTATTACATGTCATGTTTCATTTCCATGATCTCATACATACTTTGTATTCATTATTTCATAGAAACAGAGTCTTTCATATTCAGAAGTTTAGTACGATACAAACGTACCTGTATAGATTATACAATTTATCTATTCATTACCATATCTCATACTTTATCATCTGACGATTCAGAAAAGATACAGATACTCATAAATGGGTACAATGCCGGCGTCCCGGACGTGGTCTTACATGTAATTCAGTGTCGATGCCTCTATCCCTGACAGGGTCTTACACGAAATTAGATACGATGCCAATGTCCCAGACATGGTCTTACACATAAATCTCAAATCGAGGCCTGTGTCCCAGACACGGTCTTACATGATATCCTAGATCAATGTCAATGTTTTTCTAGAAATGTACAGAGCTTTTCAGATACTAGCATATTATCGGAATTTACTCTAAATTTATTCATCAGGCTCTCAAGGTCGTCTAATACAGGTTACAGTATATATATATGAGAAGAATTTAGTAAATTTAACACGTAATTGTAATTTGACTTACCTCGTACGGATTTTGGATGGAAACGAGTCGACTATTCAACTATTTTGGACTTCCCTCGATCTAAGTCCGATTTTCTTTGTTCTTGATCTATACAATTCAAATTCAACCATTCAATCATTCATTTCATTCAAAATAATCCATGAACACATATTTAGGGTACTTTGCATTTTAGCCCTTACATTTTCACACTTTGACAATTTAGTCTATTTTTCACAAAAATCACAAATATGCAAAATTGACCAAGACTATAGCTTGGCTGAATATACATAGCTTCTATACAAGCCCAAATAACATATTTAATTCACTATTTAGTCCTTCGAAACTTTATTTTCACAAATTAGCCCAAATAGCTCTATTCCATCAAAAATTCAAGAACAAAGTATGATAATCTTACATATATCTTTCACAATCCATATAAAAACATTATAAAACTCATATAATCATCAATGGCACATTTCATAATCTTCAGCAGAAACAGAAATTCAGACATGGGTTTTGAAGAACACGAAGCAACGATCACAGAAACGTAGAAATTATCAAAAAAAAGGCGAAAATTCATACCTTAATCAACCAAATCAATGACTGAACCCTAGGATGGTCTTCTTCTTTCTATTTTCTTTAATTTTCGGCAAGTATGGATGAATAATCCATCCATTAACATGTTTTTTGTTTTATTATAATATACATTAATATGTATTTTACCATTTTAACCTTATTATAATCATTAAAAATTCTCCAACTACATGTCCATATTTGTCCACCATTAACATTAATGGTATATTTGACATGCAAGGAATATTATTTTAAAATCCAAGGCCAATTAACCCCATTAAAAATTAGCATGCAACTTTTGCATTTTATGCGATTTAGTCCTTTATCAAAATTAAGCTCAGAAACAGACGAATTAAATCATAGAAATTTCGCAGATATACATTTACATATAATAGACATAGAAAATAATATTAAAATATTTTTCAAACTCGAATTTGTTGTCCTGAAACCACTGTTCCGACTAGGGTCTAAACCGAACTGTTAAAATTCTCCCCTCTTAGGGATTTTCGTCCCCGAAAATCTTACCATTAAACAGATTCGAATATTGTTGTCTCATAGAATCTTCAGACTCCCACATGGCCTCTTCAACACCGTATCGATGCCACATCACTTTGACTAATGAAATTTTCTTATTTCGCAACTCTTTAACCTCGCAAGCTAAAATACGGATTAGTTTTTCTTCATAAGTCATATCAGATTGGATTTCAATATCAAACGGGAAAATTACATGTGAAGGATCAGATCTGTATCGTCGAAGCATCGATACATGAAATACAATGTGATTCTTTTCTAACTCTAGTGGCAATGACAATCTATATGCTACCGGTATAACTCGCTCGATGATTTCATAGGGTCCGATGAACCTCGGACTCAACTTCCCCTTTTTACCAAATCGGAACAATTTCTTCCACGAGGATACTTTCAGAAACACTTTATCATCGATCTCAAATTCGATATCTTTTCATTTTAAATTCGCATAAGATTTTTGACGATCAGTGGCAGCTTTCAGACTATCTCGGATTGCTTTCACTTTATGTTATGTTTTTTTTATCAGATCAATACCGTAAATCTTATTCTCATTGAGTTCAGACCAGTATAACGGAGCTCTACAATTTCTACCGTATAAGGCTTCGTACGGTGCCATTTTAATACTCGATTGAAAGCTATTATTATAAGTGAATTCAATCAAAGGTAGATATTGTTCCCACGTACCTTCAAACTCAAGAATGAAACATCTCAACATATCCTCGAGTATTTGAATAATCCGTTCAGATTGACTATCTATTTGTGAATGAAAAGTAGTACTAAAATGCAATTTAGTACCCAGAGCATCTTGCAATTTCTTCCAGAATCGTGATGTAAATCTCGGGTCTCTATCTGACACTATCGACAATGGTACACCATGCAGTCTCACTATATCAAAAATGTATAAATCAGCTAATTTATCAAGCGAATAATCAGATTGAATTGGAATAACCCAAATTACGTCTTTCTTTCTTGGAGATAGGGGCAAACCCGACACAAAGTCCATGGTCACTAAATCCCATTTCCACTCTGGAATCATAATCAGTTGTAATAACCCAGATGGCACCTGATGTTCAGCTTTAACTTGCTGATAGAGTAAACATTTAGAAACAAAATTAGAGATATCTCTTTTCATTCCGGACCACCAGAATCAACTCTGGATTTCTTGGAATACAAATTCGATCTCTAAATCTCAAGCAACCATTTTTATCCACTCTGAAATTTGAATCAGACTTTACATCACACTGAGCTCGTTTAGCTAAAATCTCATTATCAACCTTCTGAGCTTCGATAATCTGTTGTAAGAACAAAGGTCTTGCTTTTAGTTCCGCTAAAACTGAACCATCATCAGACAGAACCAAATGAGTATTCATTGCACGCAAAGAAAACAATGATTTCCGACTTAAGTCATCAGCAACAACATTTGCTTTTCACAGATGATAATCAATCACAAGTTTGTAGTCTTTTAACAATTCTAACCATTTGCTTTGTCGCAGATTCAAATCTTTTTGTATCATTAAATACTTCAGACTTTTATGATCAGAAAACACGTGACATTTCTCACCAAACAGATAGTGACGCTAGATTTTCAGAGCAAACACAATAGCAGCTAATTCCAGATCATGAGTCGAGTAATTCTTTTCATGCGATTTTAGTTGTCTCGAGGCATAAGCTATAACTTTGCCTTCTTGCATCAGAACACAACCTAGTCCATTCAACGAAGCATCACTGAAAATAACAAATTCTTTACCTGATTCAGGTTGCACAAGTACCGGAGCTTCAGTTAACAGAGTTTTTAACCGATCAAAACTGTTCTGACACTTTTCAGACCACTCAAACTTCACATCTTTCTAGAGCAATTTTGTCAACGGAGTCGCAATCATTGAAAAATATTTTACGAATCGTCTGTAATAACCGGAAAGTCCCAGAAAACTACGGACTTCAGAAACATTTCTCAAAGGCTTCCAATCCAGAATAGCAAAAATTTTGTTCAGATCAACTCGAATACCCGATGCTGACACAATATGGCCCAGAAAACCAACTTTTCACAACCAGAACTCACATTTACTAAACTTTGCATACAACTGTTTATCTCGCAGAGTCTGTAGCACTATTCTCAAATGCTCGGCATGTCCAGATTCATCATGTGAATAAATCAATATATCATCAATGAATACCACAACAAATTAATCTAAATACGGTCTGAAAATTCTATTCATTAAATCCATAAAGACAATAGGTGCATTCGTTAATCCAAAAGGCATAACTAAAAATTCATAATGCCTGTACCTCATTCTAAAAGTAGTTTTCGGAATGTCAGAGTCCTTTACTCGCAACTGATAATAATCCGATCTCATATCTATCTTTGAAAACATAGTAGCACCTTTCAACTGATCGAATAAATCATCAATTCTAGGTAGAGGATATTTATTCTTTATAGTCACTTTGTTAAGCTGACGGTAATCAATACACATTCTCATTGTGCCATCTTTCTTTTTCACAAACAGAACAGGAGCACCCCATGTTGAAAAGCTTGGTCTAGTAAATCCTCGATCAGTCAATTCTTGCAACTGAGATTCTATATGGATCTATCGAAATTGGAGTAGTACTAGGTACTAATTCAATGCCAAACTCGACTTCTCGAATCGGAGGCAAACCCGGTAGTTCTTCAGGAAACACTTCAGAGAATTCACAGACAACAGGCACTGATTCAGCTTTCTTATCATTCACTTTCGAGTCTAACACATAAGCTAAGTAGGCTTCACAGCCTTTCTTCACATATTTCTGTGCTTTCATTGCAGATATCACAGCTGGTAGTCCATTCAGATCACTAGAATCAATTCGAATTATCTCATCATTCTTACACCTTAAATCAATGACTTTTCGTTTGTAATTCACAATAGCATCGTGTAAAGTTAACCAGTCCATTCCCAAAATTATATCAAATTCCTCGAAAGGTAAAACCATCAGATCAGCAGGAAAACATACATCTCAAATCAATAACGGGCAATTCTTGCAGACTTTATCAACCAAGACACTTTTGCCTAATGGGTTCGGTACTCTAATTACAAATTCAGTAGACTCTATAGGCAAAGTCATACTGTGCACTAAATTCATACAGATATAAGAATGCATTGATCCAGGGTCCATCAGTGCAATCACAGAAGTATCATAAAGAGTAAAAGTACCAGTAATCACGTCTGGAGACGAGGCTTCTTCACGAGCTCGGATAGCATAGGCTCTAACAGGTGCTCTGGCCTCAGATCTAATAGCAGTATCCCTAGTAACTCTTTGACCACCACTTGCATTTCCCGTATTTCTGGAAGGTCTACCTCTAGCTGAGGTGTTGCTCGATCTCAAATTCTGTACATTCTCTTGTTCAACAGGTTCAGGACAATCTCTTACAAAATGGTCCAGAGATCCACATCGGAAACAGGCTCGGTCATTCAATCTACAATTTCTCGAATGTCTTTTACCGCAGTGTTTACATTTAGGTTTCTCATATCGAACATTCCCGACACTTGCAACAGAAGTAACAGGAGTGCTGAAATTCGAATGCAATCTTGCTCGATCTTGGTTCGAATGTCTTACATCAACCTTTGAACAGCTATGATCATCTCAGAATTTCTTTGACACAGACTGAAATGATCTACTCGCAGATCTCTTTTTAACATCTCTAGCTTCAGAATCAGCTTTTCTTTTCTCTTTACTTAATTCTTCAGGTTTACAAGCTCGCTCAACGAGCACTACCATTTCTTTAATCTCCAAAATCCCAACTAACAGACGGATATCTTCGTTTAGTCCATATTCAAACCTTTTGCATATTATTATTTCATTCGATACACATTCCCGAGCATACTGGCTCAATCTCACAAATTCACGTTCGTATTCAGTAACAGATATACGGTCTTGTTTAAAATCGAGAAACTCTTTACGTTTCTGATCGATGAATCTCTGACTAATGTATTTCTTCCGAAATTCAGCTTGGAAGAAATCCCAAGTAACCCGTTCACTCAGAACCACAAATATTAAAGTTCTCCACCAATGGTACGTCGTATCTCTCAGAAGTGAAACGACACATTTTACACATTCCTCAAGATTCAAAGACATTTCATCAAACACTCGTATTGTATTCTCTAACCAGAATTTGGCTCTTTCAGCATCATCATTCGTTGTAGCTCGAAACTCTACAGCCCCATACATTCTAATCTTATCATTTAGTGGTCTACTTAACTAAACCGGATTCACTGAGGGCATAACAGGAATTTGAGAAGGATTAACCGACGGTGGAGGTTGTTGTATAGCCGGATTGGTTCTAATATATTGGGTGAACCAATAATTCATCATCAAATAGAAGGCTTGTTTAGCCGTACCATCACGGCTACTCGTAGCCGGTCTAGACTCAGCTTGCATTGTCCCTTGCGCAAAAGCAGGTGCATTGCTTTCTACATCATCAGCTACGGCTCTATCGAGATCCATTTGCTATATAAAAGCACATTTCAATGTCAGGATTCATCACACTATCGCAGTTTCAGATATATGGCATGTATAGTTAGACTCACATACACTATGATAGTCCTAGAACCGACTAAACCATAGCTCTGATACCAACAAAATGTAACACCCCTATCCTGTAAGTGTCGCCGAAATAAGTAAGGGGCATTACCAGACAGATATAACATTTTAGTCCGATTCAGAATCACAAATATCACATAACATTAGTACATAATTAATCATCAATAAATCATCCCTTATGATGGTCTACAAAACCTAAAACATACTTTTAAGGGCAATCGGGACTAAACTGAACACATTCATAAATTTTAGAACTCAGAAAAATTTTCAATTCCGTTGAGGTCACACGTCCATGTGACAAGGCCGTGTGCCCCACATGGGTACCGGCCATGCCCATGTGAACCATCCGTGCCAAAACAAGACATACATACTATCTTTCACCCACTGCCAATAGACACGCCCGTGTGCTATGGTCGTGTGATACTTAGCTAGCTACTGACTTGAACCCACGGCTAGATGACACGCCCATGTGTCTTAACCCTGTGGTCTTAAGAGGTTATTTCTTTGCCTACACGGCTACAAGGCACGCCCGTGGTCCCTAACCGTGTGGCACAAGGCAGGCTTGGTTTAAGCCACCTTGCCACCCCTTTTTGAATCATTCCTACAAGCAAAATTAAACAACAT
The DNA here is from genome assembly GCA_025698465.1 of Gossypium longicalyx. Classification (NCBI taxonomy): domain Eukaryota; kingdom Viridiplantae; phylum Streptophyta; class Magnoliopsida; order Malvales; family Malvaceae; genus Gossypium; species Gossypium longicalyx. The sequence goes on along the minus strand of CM047005.1, from coordinate 24,816,163 downwards.
TTATACCAACATTTTCAACCAATTCCAAGCTTAAAATGACCAAATCATATTAGATCATAAAACATTACAAGTATACACCTTTTAGTACCACCAACCAAATACCAAAACTATGCACAAATATATCATTTGCTAGCCAACTCTCATAGCATAACATATATACATATCAAATCTTACTTACATAAACATTCTAGCCTATACATGAAAATCTTACTTACATAAACATTCTAGCCTATACATGCTATACTTAAAAATATTTACACTTTCAAAAGTACCAAAATGAGTTCGATAGTGTGGTGACAATCCTTGACTATCCTCGAGCCTTCAGTAGCTACTATAACTGTAAAACAGACAGAAACCACACAGAGTAAGCTATAAAGAACTTAGTAAGCCAAATACAATTGGTTTAACTATTAAAGCATAGAAAGTAAAAGTCAATAGCAAGAATTCATAACTAGTTCACAAAGTATTTCATGAGCCTAACCATGCCCATTTACTTGTATTACATGTCATGTTTCATTTCCATGATTTCATACATACTTTGTATTCATTATTTCACAGAAATAGAGTCTTTCATATTCAGAAGTTTAGTACGATACAAACGTACCTGTATAGATTATACAGTTTATTTATTCATTACCATATCTCGTACTTTATCATCTAACGGTTCAGAAAAGATATAGATACTAAAAAATGGGTACAATACAGATGTCTCGGACCTGGTCTTACATGTAATTCAGTGTCGATGCCTCTGTCCCTAAAAGAGTCTTACACGAAATCAGATACGATGCCAATGTCCCAGACATGGTCTTATACATAAATCTCAAATCGAGGCCTGTGTCCTAGACACTGTCTTACACGATTTCCCACGTCAATGTCAATGTTTTTCCAGAAACGTACAGAGTTTTTCAGATACTAGCATATTATCGGAGTTTACTCTAAATTTATTCATCAGGATCTCAAGGCCGTCCAATATAGGTTACAGTATATATATGAGAAGAATTTAGTAAATTTAACAAGTAATTGTAATTTGACTTACCTCGCATGCATTTCTGAGACTAAACGAGCTTAGTCGACTATTCAACTATTTTAGACTTCCCTCGATCTAAGTCTGATTTTCTTTGTTCTTGATCTAATACAATTCAAATTCAATAATTGAATCATTCATTTCATTCAAAATAATCCATGAGCACATATTTAGGGCACTTTGCATTTTAGCCCTTACATTTTCACTCTTTGACAATTTAGTCCCTTTTTCACAAAAATCACAAATATGCAAAATTGACCAAGACTATAACTTGGCCGAATATACATAGCTTCCATACAAGCCCAAATAACATATTTAATTTACAATTTAGTCCTTCAAAACTTTCATTTTCACAAATTAACCCAAATAGCTCTATTCCATCAAAAATTCAAGAACAAAGTATGATAATCTTACATATATCTTTCATAATCCATATAAAAATATTACAAAACTCATATAATCATCAATGACACATTTCATAATCTTCAGCATAAATAGAAATTCAGACATGGGTTTTGAAGAACACGAAGCAACGATTACAGAAACATAGAAATTATCAAAAAAGGCAAAAATTCATACCTGAATCAACCAAATCAATGACCGAACCCTAGGATGGTCTTCTTCTTTCTATTTTATTTCATTTTCAGCAAGTATGGATGAATAATCCATCCATTAACATGTTTTTGTGTTATTATAATATACATTAATATGCATTTTACCATTTTAACCTTATTATAATCATTAAAAATTTACCAACGACATGTCCATAATTGTCCACCATTAACATTAATGGTATATTTGACATGCAAGGACTCTTATTTTAAAAGCCAAGGCCAATTAACCCCATTAACAATTAGCATGCAACTTTTGCATTTTACGCGATTTAGTCCTTTATCAAAATTAAGCACAGAAACAGACGAATTAAATCACATAAATCTCGCAGATATACATTTACATATCACGAACATAGAAAATAATATTAAAATATTTTTTAGACTCAGATTTGTGGTCCTGAAACCACTGTTCGGACTAGGGTCTAAACCGGACTGTTACAAGGAACCACTTGAAATCCAACAAAAAACAAAATGAGCTGTGAACTCGATGCGTAAAAGAAATTTATTCAATTAATGTTCACTTATAAGGTAGTTCCAGATTCAGAGGTTTGGTTCAATATAGAAGTAATTTCAATTTAGATTCAAAGCAGACCAATTACATATATATATATATATATATATATATATGCAATTTTAGTTCTGTAATGCCCCAAAAATCCCGAAACCCAAAAATCCTAAAATCTTGAATTTTTTTCGGTTCTGATAAAAAAATGTGTGCTAGGTATTTTCGGTTAAGTAGGTAATAGTAGGTCTTGGCTAAGGTTTGAATTTGAACTTAGGGGAAAAGGAAATTATGCGTTAATAATTATTAAGAAACCCTAATGGCAAGTAGTTGGGCTTTTAAATAAAAATAGGGGGAAAATGGCATCAAAAAGCCTTATGGAGGAGTGGCTAAGTGACGCCACTTAGGGTGTAGGGAGGTGGGGTTAGTAGCTAGCAATGAGGTCCAAGGTTTGAATCCTAGCTTAGTATTTTTAGAAGTTTAATTTTGGCCTTCTAGAAGGTTGGAAGTGGCGTGAAGATGGACTCCAAGGGGAGTGTTCAGAAGAGAAAATTAAGGAAAAGATCAAGGGGTTATTAGGGAGAAAAACGAGGAGATGAGAATGGAGAAGTGGTGGAGCCAAATTGGGAATTGGGCATGGAAAATTCGGCTATAAAGGCAATAAATAGGAATACAAGGTTTCCAGGCTACTGCCGAAATTCTTCTTCACCTTGCTACCGAAAACCCTTTTCTTTTCCAGATCCAAAAAGCCGAAAACCCTTTTGCCTTTCTTTCTTTTCTTTCTGTCGATTTCTATTCTTCTCTATTTCACTTAACCGATTTCTTCTTCTACTCTTTTTCTTTAATCTATACCAAATAAACCTTATTCACCATACTAAGTTTGAAAGCTGAAAAGCTAAATCTCCCAAAGGCCGAATACTCTTTGACCGAATCTAGTGTAAGTGTTCTACAATCGGTTTTCTTTGCTCAGTATTTATTATTGTCCATTACTTCTTCTAATCAATTTTGGGTAGGAATAGGTATCGAATCCTGGTCTTTGGATCCCTGCCGATTTGCTCTTCAGGTGAGAGACTTTGGTAAGTACTTTAATCTTAATTGGTCGGATGGTCATAGTTAAGGTAAGGGGGACTTGCGTTAGATACGAGTCACTTGTATTCGAGTTTTAATGGCTAAGATTGGTGCAGATCAAGGAGTTGATCGTGGTTAGTGATTAAAGAAGGGGCTATTATACTTGTCGCGCAAGGTAAGATTAAGGTGAGGTTTTGGTTTTAGTAAAGATATGTATTAAGCATGCGATGTTACACCCCAAACCCGGCCTAGACGTTATGACCGGATCCAACGTGCGACATCGGAACGTTAAAAACATTTTTCTATTCTTAGTCCAGAAAATCGTACTTAGTGTTCAAAAGATGATTTAATTATAGGTTAAAGTGAATGGAAGCTGTGCACCAGGTAGGAAACCAGAAAAGAGGAGGTGAGTCCATCGGACTGCTTAAGTACCAAGCTCCCTTTGGATCCAATCCTAGACATGCACACCACCATTGCCACACCTTAACTTAGTGTATGTTCTTAGGAAACTAGTTCATTTAAGTCCAGTTTAAGAAAAGGTGATTAACTTTGGAAAGTGTTTTCGTTGTGAAAGTTTTGCTTTGCTGTCGTGATATTTTAAAATAAATTACTATTTTTGGAAACGTGCCCTAAGACCAATCAGTTTCAGTGGTTAAGATAATATTATACCTATTCTAGTAAATCATATTGAAAACAATTAAAAATCATTAAAGCGGCCTTATTACAACTTAAACCCAAATTATAAAAGTAAATAAGAAGATGTCTAATTCACCAGAAGAAAACCAAATTTGCGGAACGCGTGGCCACTCCAAATCCCTCACAGCTCCAAGCCCACTATGGTTGGGGATTACCTGCGTGGATGAAAATAAGGGGTGAGTTTGGGAAACTCAGTGTGTAAAATAACCCAACCATAGTCTAAACTAGTTTAATCTACAGGAATAGATCAAATTGGCCTTAGCCCATAACAGATTTCAGAATGAAGCCCATAGGCCCATAACAGAACAGAACAGAAATTACATGTTTATGCAGAAACCCAACCATATCCAACCGTATACACCCCCATACCATCCTTACACCATGTGGGGAGACTACTCGACCCACCCAACCGCTACACGCTACAGAATTTGCAGCATGGCTGCCAGAACAGATAGTGTGACAGAGTCACCAGATACAGATATTTGTGGCAAAGCCACAAGAACAGATATTTGTGGCATAGCCACCAGGACGCTTCCTCCATAAATATAACCCATGTCCCCATGCAACAGATATACAAATCATGGCATACATCATACAGAATCAGATCATCATGCTTTTCAGTCAAATTAACCCTAAGGGTATAATGGTCATTTTACACCTAGGGGTATAACGGTAATTTTCATACTTAAGGGTATTCTAGTAACTTATCTATTTTAGGGTTTTCATGCATATTTTCACTATTTACGTACTAACAGAAATACTTACCGAGTGTTCTTATAGAATTGGGCCCGTTGGCCCATTATCCCAATTTTTAGCCCATTAAGCCCAAAAATATCGAAAGGCACAAAATTCATGCACTCTGTAGTCTAAACCCTGTAGTTTACCAAGTACGTTAATTGATCTACCTCACGAGCATTCACACACTCGCAAGTCCACAAAATACTGGTTTTTCGGCATTTCGACTTTTGCTGATCTAGTCTATGAAAGGGTGTCAATTACACACCTGATTTGTAGTGGTTCAACGGTGAGTTCCACACACGAGTTGCCTACAATTGGATTCCCAACACGTCAATCTAAATATCAAAAACAAAATACAGACCTATCCCCTTACCATATTCGGCCAACCAAGCCCAGGCATTAGAGTTCTTACCTTTTTCCGAAACTAGCGACTAGGTTTAGATTCAGTCGTTCCACTTGTCCAAGCCTTCGATCAGCAGCCTCTAGATCACACTAACATCATAATAAAACAATTGTCATGTCACAACCTTTAGAGCCATAGGGCCCAATCGACAGCCTCCCTAAGCCTTTAGGGGTTTCAGCTTTTCTAAAACCCGAAATAAAGAATAGATTCGAAAACTTACCACCGGTTCCTTTAGTCAACAATTCCACTTTAGTTCCTATACGATTCTGATGCAGATCTAAACCCTTAAATGTTAGCAAAAATCAAATCTTTAAAGGTCTAAAGATTCGGCTATGCCCCTTAGACTATGGGGTTTTTGGCTTTTTGAAATAGTGAAGAGAAAGATGAAATATGAGGGTTTTGCGGTGGTTTTGTCGACAAGACTTTGGGGTTCAGAGGATGAGAGAATTGGCCTAAAAGATGGAGAAGAATCAGAGGGTTTGGCTAGGAGAAATCGGAACAGAAGAAAAATAGGCTTTCGGGATTTCGGCTTTTATGGCAATCGGCTATAAGGCTTAGGAACAAATGGTAAGGAAGTGGAGTTGAGTAGAATGGTAGGAAGGGTTCGGCTATAGAAGAAGAAGCAAAGAAGAAGAAAAGAGAATAGGAGATGAGAGGAGAAAAGAAAAAGAGAAGAGAATGGTCAGAACCCGAAGGCCGAATTTTCCCTCCACCTACTAGCCGAATTTTGCCCTCTACAGAAACCCTTGGCTGACCAATTCTTGCTCCTCAAGAGTCTACCATTCGGCCAATACTACACTTCCTAATCATCTCCTAAATCTTCTCCCTTATCCCCTCCTTACTCGATCTCCTGAGCAGCTCAAACTCTTCCTACAGAGTTCCACCTGAGTTCCATCACATCCCCTTTCTGAACATAAAAATTAATACTAATATTTGCTCACCTTGTGACTTGAACCTTAGCTCTCCCTAGCCATCCACACGCCACCTTTTTAGCACCCTAGTGGCGTCACATGCCACTTTGCCACCTGCCTTCTTGTGGCTTATTTTACCCATTAAATCTTAAAAGCCCAACTTACCGGAACCCATTTTTCCCTAAGAATTAAAATTAGTTAAAACTTCCGGATTTCATCTTAGACTTGGGCTTCTAGAGGCCCACTAACATACTTAGACCTACGCCCAGCAGTCAAAACACAGAAATTCAAAAATTCAACAAAATTCACAGAAGTCCCAAAAATTGGGGCGTTACAACTCTACCCTTCTTAAAGAAATTTCGTCCTCGAAATTTACCTGATCCAAACAGATGAAGGTATTGTTGACGCATCACCTCTTCTGTCTCCCAAGTAGCTTCCTCTCTGTCATGATTACGCCAAAGCACTTTCACTAAAGGAAGAGATTTCCTTCTCAACACCTTGACGTCTCAGTCCAATAGCTGCACAGGCTCTTCCTCGAAAGTAAAATCAGATTGCACCTCGATCTCTGCAACCGGCACGACATGAGTAGGGTCAAAACAATAACGCCTTAACATGGAGACGTGAAAAACATTGTGAATACTGTCTAACTCTGGAGGTAATTCTAATTGATATGCCACTGGTCCTACTCGCTTCAAAACCCGATAAGGCCCAATGAATCGCGGACTCAACTTGCCTTTCTTACCAAACCTTAATATCTTCTTCCAAGGAGAAACCTGTAAGAAGACCATATCACCTACTGAATACTCAATCTCCTTGCGCTTCAAATTTGCATACGACTTTTGCCTATCTGCAGCTTCTTTTAACCGATCTCTGATTACTCTGACCTTATCCTCAGTGTCAGCTACCAACTCGGGTCCAAGAACCTGCCGCTCTCCCAGTTCAGTCCAACAACTAGGGGTACGACACCTTCATCCATATAGCGCTTCATACGGTGCCATTCGAATACTCGCTTGATAACTGTTGTTGTACGCAAACTCTGCCAACGGTAAGTAGTCCTCCCAACTACCTCGAAAGTCAATAATGCATCCCCTCAACATGTCCTCTAGAATCTGAATAACCCTTTTCGACTGACCATCAGTCTGGGGATGGAAGGCTGTACTAAAATTCAATCGTGTCCCCAACGCCTCATGTAACTTTTGCCAAAATCTAGATGTAAATCTGGGATCCCGGTCAGAAATAATTGAAACTGGGACACCATGAAGTCGCACGATCCCCGCCACATACAACTTGGCTAACCTTTGAAGTGAACAGTCGGTGCGGATAGGTATGAAATGAGCTGATTTGGTCAACCTATCCACGATCACCCAAACCGAGTCTTTCTTTGTTGGTGTCAAAGGTAACCCACTCACAAAGTCCATGGTTACCCTCTCCCACTTCCAAAGTGGTATCTTCACTGGTTGCAAATGCCCAGAAGGTAGTTGATGCTTAGCTTTCACTTGTTGGCATGTCAAACATTTCCCCACAACCTCCGTTACTTCTCGCTTAAGCCCAGGCCACCAATACAATTTTCGCAAGTCGTGATACAACTTATTCCCTCCAAGATGCATGGCACAAAGTCCCCCATGAGCTTCTTTCAATACTGACTGCCTCAAGTCAGAGTCCTTCGGAACACAAATTCTCCTTCAAAAACACAGAACTCCTTCATTATTCAACCCAAACTCAGAAGTTTCCCTTTCCTTAACCTACTGGAAACGAGCAACCAAAGATTCATCTCTCAACTGCTTCTCCTTAATCTGATCTATCTAGGTTGGCCTTACTTGCAACTCAGCCAACAGGCTACCATCATCATACAGACTCAGACGAGCAAACATTGCTCTCAGATCAGATACAACTATTTGACTTAGAGCATCGGCTACCACGTTAGCCTTGCTTGGGTGGTACTCAATCATACAATCATAATCTTTAAGCAACTCTATCCATCTCCTTTGCCTAAGGTTCAGCTCCTTTGAGTCAGCAAGTACTTGAGACTCTTATGATCGGTGTATATAATACACCTCTCTCCGTACAAGTAGTGTCTCCAAATCTTAAGCGTAAAGATTACTGCTGCCAATTCCAAATCATGAGTAGGATAGTTTCCTTCATGAGGCTTAAGCTGTCGTGATGCATAAGCAACCACCTTACCCTCTTGCATCAACACGCAGCCCAAACCCACATGTGATGCGTCACTGTACACAGTAAAATCCTTCCCAGACTCCAGCTGAATCAATACAGGTGCTTCAGTCAGAACTTTCTTTAACTTTTCAAAAGCTTCCTACTGCTTCTCTGTCCAAACAAATGGTATTTCTTTCCTTATGAGTTTTGTCAAAGGCGCTGCCATCATAGAAAAGCCTTCCACAAACCTCTTGTAATATCCTGCCAACCCTAGCAAACTCTGAATTTCTGACACTGACCTAGGTGGCTTCCATTCCAAAATTGCTTCAATCTTTCAAGGGTCCACCTTAATCCCCTCAGCTGAGACAACATGTCCTAGAAAGGTTACCTCCTTCAACCAGAATTCACATTTGCTGAATTTCGCATATAGTTCCTTCTCCCTTAATACTTGCAGCACTATGCGGAGATGCTCATCATGTTTTACTTCAGTTTCAGAATATACCAGAATATCGTCAATAAAGATGACTACAAACTGATCCAAAAATGGTTGGAATACACAATTCATCAGATCCACAAACGCTGCAGGAGCGTTTGTCAGTCCAAATGGCATCACCAGAAACTCGTAATAACCATATCGAGTTTTGAATGTCGTCTTATGGATATCTGCCTCTTTGACCCTTAACTGATGATATCCAGATCGAAGGTCGATCTTGAAAAATACAGAAGCTCCTCTAAGTTGGTCGAATAGATTGTCAATCCTTGGTAGTGGATACCTATTCTTAATCGTCAGTTTGTTCAACAGCCGATAATCAATACACATCTGCATCGTCTCATCCTTCTTTTTTACGAATAGCACTGGTGCTCCCCACGGAGACACACTTGGCCTAATAAAACACTTATCCAACAACTCTTGAATTTGTGCTTTTAACTCCACCAACTCCTATGGTGCCATCCCATACGGTGCGATGGACACTGGTGCCGTTCCAGTCAGCAAGTCGATTCTAAACTCGACTTCTTGATTCGGAGGCAGTCCCGGAAGCTCCTCCGAAAAAACATCTTAGAACTCTTTAACGGTTCTAACCTTATCCACTGTCAGTCCCTCATCTTCTGCCTGACTTACAAATGCCAAATGGGCCTCACAACCTTTACAAATCCATTTTTCGTCTCTTAATGCCAACACCACATTGGAAAAATAATCCCTTCGCTCACCTATCACCATAACTTCTTCCCCCTTCGTGGCCCTTAACACCATTCGTTTAGTAGCACAATCTAGAGTCGCCCTGTGCTTAACAAGTCAATCCATTCCCAGAATGAGGTCGAATTCTTCGAACGGTAACTCCATCAAGTTTCCAGAGAAGATATTACCTTGGGTTTCTAAAGGCACATCCCTATACAGTTTGTCTACCTTAACCGAGTGACCCAAAGGACTTAGTACAGTTACCCCACTCACTATCTTCTCAGAGTGCACACCCAACAACCTAGATATGGCACATGCAACATAGGAATGAGTAGATCTAATATCTACCAAAGCAGTATACGGCATGCTAGAAACCAAGAACGTACCAGTTATGACGTCATGTGCATCACCCTCCTCTCGACAACGAGCTGCATACACCAACGTTGGCTGTCGAGCTTTAGTATTTTCGGCACCCCTGCCAAGTGCTCCTCGACCTCGACCATTACCATTTTCGCCTCTACCTTGTCCACGTCCTCTCGGTGGTTATGGTCTACCTCTCACTAGTTGAGCAACCCTCTGCTCAGCAACTTGTACCTGATCTATTTTTTGAGGACAGTCTTTGAATCTATGCTCCATAGATCCGCATCAGAAATAGGCATCGGAACGTTTCCTACACTTACCCAGATGTACCTTACCACAGTCTCTACAGATTGGTGGTCTAAGCACGTTCATCGGAACTGCCCGCATTGGCTCCTCCACTCTTACTCTCTTGACATTCCTATTTGCACCACCCGAAGGTCCTGAATCCTTTCGAAAACGGTTCCGATCCTTCTCACAATTTTGCTTTTTAGTACGCTTCACTTTATCAGCTATCTTAGCTTTCTCCACCAAGACCGCAAAGTTACGCTCCCTCTGCGGAGCAATCAACACCCTGAGTTCATCTCTAAGACCATCCTCGAAGCGCACACTACGCTCATATTTCGTAGCGACTATTCCCATGGCATACCGGCTTAACCTCAGACACTCAGCCTCGTATTCAGCAACTGTTTTACCTCCTTGCACCAGATTCAAGAATTCCTTCCTACGGGCGTCCACATAACTCGCCCCAACATATTTCCCTTTGAAGACTACCTTAAACAGCTCCTAGGTTACCCTGTCAGCTAGGGTCCCATCTCTCACAGTAGGCCACCACTGATAAGCCTCGTCTGGTAACAACGATACGGCTCCCTTCAGCTTCTGCTCCACAGAGCAGTCCAAGTCATCCAATATTCTGCTCCGTTAGCCTGGAGTCGCTTAGAAATAGATCCTCGAATTCTGTTACCCGAACTTGCCCTGGCAACCCTTTCTAGAATACGAAGCATTGCTTGGGACAGGGCGTCATCCCCAGTACCACGATCATGAGACTCCACTTCCGTTACCGGTGGTACCGGTGCTTCTGCCGTCGGTATATGCCCTGAGGACGCAGTTCCTACTCGAGCACTACCTTAGCCACGTCCACAGCCTCTTCCACGAGCTATTCTCGTACTCATATCGTATTATCTGATTACGAATTTTATGCATCAATCAAATATTCCAATGTTTATTACAGATTTTTTATGAACAGACAGTAATTCAGAGTTTGTTTTTCGCAGAATCGAAATCGAAATCTAGCTACAGTCTCAGTCTATTACCAAAATTCCTATAGTCTCAGTACCATCCCACTAGATTATCATAATAGGGTTTAAACACAGACAGATAATTCAGAAAAAATATCTCAGAAAAGTTCAGAATAATACTTACAGACTTGGGCCGGAGATTTGGGTGCCACCTTTTTAAGGATCCAATAATTGAAAAACTGAGTTTCGTAATTTTTGTAAAAATTTCATTTTCGAAAATCTTTGTTTTTATAAACCTATTCCACAGCCGAGTTGTTGCAACTTCACTCTGATACCACTAAATGTAACACCCCAAACCCGGTCTAGACGTTATGACCGGATCCGACGTGCGACATCGGAACGTTAAAAACATTTTTCTATTCTTAGTCCAAAGAATCGTTCTTAGTGTTCAAAAGATGATTTCATTATAGGTTAAAGTGCATGGAAGCTGTACACCAGGTAGGAAACTGAAAAAGAGGAGGTGAGTCCATCGGACTGCTTAAGTACCAAACTCCCTTTGGATCCAATCCTAGACATGCACACCACCATTGCCACACCTTAACTTAGTGTATGTTCTTAGAAAACCAGTTCATTTAAGTCCAGTTTAAGAAAAGGTGATTAACTTTGGAAAGCATTTTCGTTGCGGAAGTTTTGCTTTGCTGTCGTGATATTTTAAAATAAATTACTATTTTTGGAAATGCGCCCTAAGACTAATCAGTTTCAGTCATTAAGATAATATTATACCTATTCTAGTAAATCATATTGAAAATAATTAAAAATCATTAAAGCGGCCTTATTACAACTTAAACCCAAATCATAAAAGTAAATAAGAAGATGTCCAATTCACCAGAAGAAAACCAAATTTGCGGAACGCGTGGCCACTCCAAATCCCTCACAGCTCCAAGCCCATTATGGTTGGGGATTACCTGCGTGAATGAAAATAAGGGGTGAGTTTGGAAAACTCAGTGTGTAAAATAACCCAACCATAGTCTAAACCAGTTCAACCCACAGGAACAGATCAAATTGGCCTTAGCCCATAACAGATTTCAGAATGAAGCCAATAGGCCCATAACGAACAGAACAGAAATTACATGTTTATGTAGAAACCCAACCATATCCAACCGTATACACCCCCGTACCATCCTTACACCATGTGGGGAGACTACTCGACTCACCCAACCGCTACACGCTACAGAATTTGCAGCATGGCTGCCAGAACAGGTAGTGTGACAGAGTCACCAGATACAGATATTTGTGGCAGAGCCACAAGAACAGATATTTGTGGCATAGCCACCAGGACGCTTCCTCCATAAATATAACCCATGTCCCCATGCAACAGATGTAAAAATCATGGCATACATCATACAGAACCAGATCATCATGCTTTTCAGTCAAATTAACCCTAGGGGTATAATGGTCATTTTACACCTAGGGGTATAACGGTAATTTTCATACTTAAGGGTATTCTAGTAATTTATCTATTTTAGGGTTTTCATGCATATTTTTACCATTTACATACTAACAGAAACACTTACCGAGTGTTCTTACAGAATTGGGCCCGTTGGCCCATTATCCCAATTTTTAGCCCATTAAGCCCAAAAATATCGAAAGGCACAAAAATCATGCACTCTGTAGTCTAAACCCTGTAGTTTACCAAGTACATTAATTGATCTACCTCACGAGCATTCACAAACTCGCAAGTCCACAAAATACTGGTTTTTCGGCATTTCGACTTTTGCTGATCTAGTCTATGAAAGGGTGTCAATTACACATCTGATTTGTAGTGGTTCAACGGTGAGTTCCACACACGAGTTGCCTACAATTGGATTCCCAACACGTCAATCTAAATATCAAAAACAAACTACAGACCTATCCCCTTACCATATTCGGCCAACCAAGCCTCAGGCATTAGAGTTCTTACCTTTTTCCGAAACTAGCGACTAGGTTTAGATTCAGTCGTTCCACTTGTCCAAGCCTTTGATCAGCAGCCTCTAGATCACACTAACATCATAATAAAACAATTGTCACAACCCTTAGAGCCATAGGGCCCAATCGACAGCCTCCCTAAGCCTTTAGGGGTTTCGGCTTTTCTAAAACCCGAAATAAAGAATAGATTCGAAAACTTACCACCGGTTCCTTTAGTCAACAATTCCACTTTAGTTCCTATACGATTCTGATGCAGATCTAAACCCTTAAATGTTAGCAAAAATCAAATCTTTAAAGGTCTAAAGATTCGGCTATGCCCCTAAGACTATGGGGTTTTCGGCTTTTTAAAATAGTAAAGAGAAAGATGAAATATGAGGGTTTTGCGGTGGTTTTGTCGACAAGACTTTGGGGTTCAAAGGATGAGAGAATCGGCCTAAAAGATGGAGAAGAATTAGAGGGTTTGGCTAGGAGAAATCGGCACAGAAGAAAAATAGGCTTTCGGGATTTTGGCTTTTATGGCAATCGGCTATAAGGCTTAGGAACAAATGGTAAGGAAGTGGAGTTGAGTAGAATGGTAGGAAGGGCTCGGCTATAGAAGAAGAAGCAAAGAAGAAGAAAAGAGAATAGGAGATGAGAGGAGAAAAGAAAAAGAGAAGAGAATGGTTAGAACCCAAATGCCGAATTTTCCCTCCACCTAGTAGCCGAATTTTGCCCTCTACAGAAACCCTTGGCCGGCCAATTCTTGCTCCTCGAGAGTCCACCATTCGGCCAATACTACACTCCCTAATCAGCTCCTAAATCTTCTCCCTTATCCCCTCCTTACTCGATCTCCTGAGCAGCTCAAACTCTTCCTACAGAGTTCCATCTGAGTTCCATCACATCCCCTTTCTGAACATAAAAATTAATACTAATATTTGCTCACCTTGTGACTTGAACCTTAGCTCTCCCTAGCCATCCACACGCCACCTTTTTAGCACCCTAGTGGCGTCAAATGCCACTTTGCCACCTGCCTTGTTGTGGCTTATTTTACCCATTAAATCTTAAAAGCCCAACTTACCAGAACCCCTTTTTCCCTAAGAATTAAAATTAGTTAAAACTTCTAAATTTCATCTTAGACTTGGGATTCTAGAGGCCCACTAACATACTTAGACCTACGCCCAATAGTCAAAACACAAAAATTTAAAAATTCACCAAAATTCACAGAAGTCCCGAAAATTGGGGCATTACATGCGATTAATGGAAGGGTGATATCGTTTGTAGGTTGATGACTAAAGAAATCACAGCACGCTTGCTTTCCAGGTGTGTACATACACTGCACACACAATGAATCGACAAAAGCCAAAAAGTCGAAATGCCAAAATGCCAAAAAATCAAAAATTTTGCTACGGTAGTCTTGCGAGTGTGCGAACACTCGTGAGAAGGAAACTGATAGGTTGTTTGAGGCCCCATGGGCGATTACATGGGCTTGGACTGTGAATTGGCCAGCCGGGCCAGAATAGTCTTAATGGGCCCGATGGGCTATTGGGCCCATAATAGGCAAAATTGATAATTGATGCTATGTGATAGAAATTTGTATGTGAGCATGAATATGAATGTGACTGGGCCTAACGGGCCATATAAATGTGATTTGGGCCTAATGGGCCATATACAGGTGATTTGGGCCTAATAGGCCATATGAATATGAATGGGCTTAATGGGCCAGATATAGGTATGTGATTTTGTTTGGGCCTTAAAAGGGGTTTTGGGCCTAGTATATGATTGATAAACCGTCATTTATACATATTTTTACCCCATGCTTAGCGTATTTTATGGATGATTTTTCCTTAAAATTGGTGAATTCGATGCTCCTAATGCCTTAATTTCATGTTTTATACTTAGGTGAGCTTAGGAGAGCGAAAGGAATAAGAAACGGGCCAAAAATGGAGAAAATGGGCCAACATACGAAATCAACACGGCCTGGACTTCCTCACACAGGAAGACCACACGGCCGTGTCAATTTGGCAGAATCGAAGCACGACTCACACGGGTAGACCACACGTCCGTGCTATCTTAACAGGCTTGACCACGGGCTAAAGTAATCGTACATGGGCGTGTTACACGGGCATGTCCTTGCCGAGCTCAAGTTGAGTCAAATTCAGAAAAGGCTAATTTTGAGGGCTTTTAGGCATTCTAAAGCCTATAAATACACCCTAGAAGAGGAGAAAAGCGAGGCACAAAGAAGGAAGCAAGGAATTACTCAAGGAAAGCCGATTGACCCATCTCAGAAGTCGGATTCACCGTCAAGATTGAAGATCTCCCTTCAATTCCCCTTCAGGAGTTTTGGGTTTTTCTGTATGTTTTGTATTCATTATTCTTCTGAGATGTTTTCCTTTTTAGTTATGAACTAAATCCCCTAAATACCTAAGGGGGATGAAACCTAAGACGAATCTTGTTATTATTTTCTGAATTGTATGATAAATATTTGACTTGTTCTTAATTATGTGTTCTTAATTCTTGTTTTGATATTCCAAGATATTGATTCAAGTTACACTCTTATTCAGAGGAGGTCTAAGAGTACAATTGTCATAATTAAGCGGAGTTGATTGCGTGCTTAGAGATAGGGTGACAAGATTTTTCCGGATTAGGGTGAAACCTAATAAGGGGATCCATAGATCGAGTTAATGCAACCCTAGGAAGTTAATTAGAAAGAGATTTCAATTATTCAACCTACGGTTAGACATTGTTAGTCTCGAGAGAGATAATAATATAACTTAGGGATTTCTATGGATCAAGTCAAATGAATAAATTGTCCGATTCGGAGCCAGAATAATAAGTAAAGTCTAGGTGGATTCTTCCTTGGGTATTGTCCAAATTCAATTGTTTTCCAAAAGTAATTCCCCAATTCTATTTTCTGTAAATTCTTAGTTTAGTTAATTAGTTAGTTAAAACAAACCCCCTTATTCTTAGGCTAGATAATAGAAAGACAGTCATTACTAGTACTTTTAGTTCTTTTGGGTTCGACAATCCGGTCTTGCTAAAACTATACTACTGTTCTATAGGTACACTTGCCTACATCGTGATAATAGTTAGTTTCAAGAACGATTAATTATAAATATTTAAAACCTGTCACAAAATAACACGATCAAGTTTTTGGCGCCGTTGCCGGGGAACTAAGATATTAGGAACACTCAATTTTTTTACTTTAGCCATTTATTTTCCTTGCAAGTTAATTTTATTATTATTACTTATTAATTTATTTTTTTCTTTCTCTTGGCAAGTTTTTATAGTTTATGACTAGAAGAAACCTGTCAGGACCACTACTTTTTGATGAAGAAATCGATCGCACAGTTCGCAAAAATCGAAGAGAAATAAGGCAAAGCCTAAGGTACATAGAGGAAGAGTAAGAGGACAATATACAAGCCACAACCGAGGAGATGGCTGAAAATCAGGAAAAATTGATACCTCCTGCGATTGCTGTTAATCCAGTAAATCAGAATCCTGCTCCATGCACTATGTATGATTATGCTAAACCTTCTTTAACAGGAACTGAATCAAGTATAGTTAGACCTATTATTGCTGCGAATAATTTTGAACTAAAACCTAACACTATTCAAATGATACAGTAATTTGTTCAGTTTGATGGTTTGCAGGATGAGGATCCAAACACTCACTTGGAAAATTTTCTGGAATTCTGTGATACATTTAAAATTAATGGCATTTTTGACGATGCCATTCGTCTTTGGTTATTCCCTTTTTCATTGAGGAACAAAGCTAAACAGTGGTTGAGCTCGTTACCATGAGGGTCAATTACTACTTGGGAACAAATGACCGAAAAGTTCTTATTAAAATATTTTTTGCCGGCTAAAATGGCTAAATTACATAATGATATCTCTTCTTTTGTGCAGATGGATTTAGAGACACTCTACGATGCATGGGAGAGATACAAAGACCTACTGCGAAGATGCCCTCACCATGGGTACCACTCTGGTTACAGGTTCAAACCTTTCATAATGTCCTGAATCCTTCGACTTAACAAATGGTTGACGTAGCTGCTGGCGAAACCATCAACAATAAAACACTTGAAGCTGCTTATGAATTTATAGAAGAGATGTCACTGAATAACTATCAGTGGCAAGTCATGAGGACAAAACCAACGAAAACAGCCGGTGTTTATAACGTCGACTCGGTCACCATGCTCTCTAATTAGGTAGAACTCTTGAATAAGAAAATTGATAGTTTTCTTAGTTCTTCACAAGTTCACCCAGTAATGCAGTGTGAAGCAAATGGAGGTGGATCGAGCAGTTCAAAATACCTGCCATATGGTCACAACATGGACAACGAGCAGTTAAATTACATGGGTAACAATCCTCGATCTCAAAACAATCCTTATAGTAACACTTGCAATGCAGGATGGAGGAATCACCCAAATTTCTTACAGGGAGGCCAAGGCAATCAGAGACCCCCTCTAGGCTTTCAATAACCACCCTATCAACAAGAGAAGAAGTCGAACCTTGAAGAGATGCTCATAAAGTTTATATCGGTGTCAGAAACTCGTATTCAGAATACTGAGATAGCACTTAAGAATCAACAAGCATCGATCCAAGGGCTCGAAACTCAGATTAGACAGCTTGCCAAGTTGATTTCTGAAGGACCATAAGGTAGCTTGCCAAGCAACACAGAATCTAATCCAAGGGAGCAACTCAACACAATTACTAGTTGAGATGAGGAAAGGTTAGTCACACCTAAACCAGAACCAAGGCAAGATACTGAGATAAGAAAAGGTAAAGTTAAGGTATACCACAAAGAACAGCAACCGGTAAGTACAGAATACAAACCTCGTGTGCCATACCCTAATGTGACAAAGAAAGACTGCTCAGATGAACAATTTGGTAAATTCCTTAAACTCTTAAAGAAATTACATATTAACTTACCATTTATTGAAGCTCTATCACAAATGCCAAACGTAATGAAATTTTTAAAGGAGCTTTTAGCAAATAAGCGGAAGTTGGACGAAGCGTCGCATGTGGAGCTAAACGTAGTTTGCTCAGCTATTCTACAGAATAATCTACCCAACAAATTAAAAGATCCAGGGAGTTTTACAATTCCTTGCTTAATCGGTAGTTTAGATGTTAATAATGCATTAGCTGATTTAGGGGCTAGTATTAACGTCATGCCCTACAAAATGTTCAAACAATTAGGTCTTGGGAAACCCAAATAGACTAGGATGAGCATACAATTAGCAGATAAAACTATAAGATTTCTTAGGGGTATTATTGAAGATGTGCTAGTTAAAATAGATAAATTTATATTTCCCGTTGACTTCATTGTTCTAGACATAGAGGAGGATAATAACACTCCTTTGATTTTAGGAAGGCCCTTTTTAACAACTGCTAAAACGATTATTGATGTTGGCACAGGTGAGCTCACACTTCGTGTGGGGGACGAAACAATCACCCTTCAAGCTCACAATTCTAGCAACACATCAGAAAATTGAAGGTGATCGTCTAAACTATTCTACTAAAACTGACAATATGGTGCAACCTACTTTGCAGGAAATGAGCCTGAAGGAAGTACATGAGCCATTCCCAAGTAATAGTAGAGGACCTATTCATGAAGATCGAAGGCTACAAATCGAGGAGCTAGATGAATGGCGGACGCATAGACCAAGAACACATGATAAACCAAAACCACGCCAGAACAAGCTCAATACCTTTCCAAGTCAACTTAAGATTGGAAATAAAGTTTTGTTAGATGCTGTAGATCCTTACATTGTCACTACTAAACTGACTGAAGAAATCCCTCTTATGGTACTTAACATTTTCCCATTCGGCACAGTCGAGACAAGTCATCCCAAGTTTGGCACTTTTAAGGTAAACAACACTCGTCTAAATCCTTATTTTGATAAGATGGATAGCAGAGATGAGGAGTATAAACTCCTCGAACCACCATGGCCATTCAATGGAGAGGTAAGTCGAGCTTAGACTATAAATAAGTGCTTCTCGGGAGGCAACCCGAGCACTAACAATATTAATTTCTTTAAATTTTAGTATTTAACACCTAACTTATTAATGTAGATCTTGAATATAGGTTTTTCACACAGACACGGCCAGGCACACGGGCGTGCTGAGGATCGTATAGGAACAAGACAGAGATTTTTCCCAAACATGGGCTACAATAAAACGACACGGCTGTGCGATATGGCCGTGGGCAAGCCTGCCAAAATAACACGGGTGTTCCACAAGCCCGTGCCTTAGAACCGTGGTTGAACCTGAGAAAATAGCACGGGCGTGCGACACACCTGTGTCTAGCACCCGTGGTCGAACCTGTCAAATTAACACGAGCGTGGGAGAAGCGAACGAAGCTAGACACGCTCGTGCGACACGGCCGTGTGCACCCACACGCCCAAAATACACGGGCATGGGCCTAATGCCAGACGCACCCAAATTTAAAAAAATACGAAACACACGGGATGAAATTGGGGAACACGGGCGTGTTCCCTGGCCGTGTGCCTCACAATCTATAAATAGGCTGCACTATTCATTGTCTTCTTCACCCAAAATCCCTAACCCCAGCTGCTGCAAATCCACACACCCGCCCCGCCACGCCTGTGCGCCACTTCTAACCCCGTTTTTGACGCTCATTGTCCCCTTTCTAGCATTTGTTTACTCTTTTCCCTTTAATTGCACTCATTTTTCATGCTAGTTATCATAGCAATCTGCATTTTATATGTTATTTTTATCTTTCTATCACTCAAAATTCATTATCTAGAGTAGTTATCATCTTTTTCATGTGAAATCCCTACTCATTGCATGATTTCCCTGCCCCATTTGACTAGTTTAAAGTAATTATTCATGGTTAGAATAACAAACATACTCATGCATTTTGTGTTAACATGTTTCATCCGTCAAGTATGATTGCATTCAATGAAATTCTCTGCCATTCTTATGCCATAAAATCGATTGCTTTGGTTAAGTTGTTAGTCTTAGTAGTTGTGGCTGAAATTATGATTTTTATTTTAATTTTTGTCTTCATTTTACTTTCACCATTCCTCAAGATGAACTAACGGTTCTTGATCGCAGGTACAATGTCATCTTCAGGAGGAAAGAAAATCGTCGGCCTCGCTTCGAAGAGAAGGAAGGGGGCGTCATCTTCCTCAGGTCCTACCGCGGAAATTCGCCACCCTTTTCTGCAGTTCCCCATTGGGCCCCAAGAAAAACTTTACCAAATACTCTGGGCCCGACCTTTAACTGCGGGCCGCTGCATTGACTGGACTGCAGTAGAACAAGTTCAGCTGGCTGATGTGATTCGAGCGGCCCTCCTAACCACCAACCCTTGGGAAATTTTCTTTGGGATCATCGAGCCGATGTATCTCGAGCTTACGATGGAACTATGCTCAACATTTCATCTTCAGACCGTAATAACAAATTATGATGATCCCGACACGGCCTAATTTTGCCTAGGCAGATTAGTCCGCCAGCTAAGTGTTCCAGAATTCGGTATAGCTTTGGGCCTATATACAGAGGAGTTCATAGATGAGAACAATCTCGATCCTCTCAACCATCACATCCACCGTTCTCCCTCACGGTGCTGGGGCACACTCGTACCAAACTCGGCCACCTACGACCCCAGTCGCTCCAAGGCATCAGCTCTCCTTCCATCCTTGAGGTATTTACATTCGATTCTATCTCACACCTTGACAGGGCAGAGAGAGAGCACCAGCGTCATCACCACCAACGACGTCTACTACTTATGGTGTATGTCGCACGGGCACATCTTCGACATCGCCTACTTTATCTCCCTTGCCATTCGCCACCAAACAGAGCGGCATCAGAGGGGGGTTCATCTTTATTGGGCCCTATGTGACGCAACTGGCGCGACACTTCGGGCTCCTCAACACTGCAACCCAAGAATCATTCTTGACCCTCATTGGCCAGATGTCTCCATAAGGCATCTCGAGCATGCTAAGCATGAGGATGATCGAAAAGCGCCGAGGAACTTACCCTCCTCAATATCGTCTCGCCCAATCTACCGAGGAGGAGGCCCCCGAGGACATTACTGATGATGTCCCTCCATAGCATGAGGACCTACCGTCTCAGCCACCACGCTACTCTCATCCAGTTCATGCGGCGGCTTCATACGCTGACATCTTTGAGCACCTTGCACGATTTGAGCAGCAATGTTTTCAACGACTTGATCACATTGATGCGACTCTACATCAAATTTGTCAGCATTTTCACATCTCATCGCCACCCCCACCTCGCGAACCATCTAGCAATGAAGATGTTTAAAAACTTTTATTAATTATTTTATTTTATGTTTTTTCTTTTATTTTATCTTTAGACTCCTTTTTATTTTTCCTTACGCTTATCTTTATTAGATTTTATAATTTATATTTTACAATGACCAACTTCAGCTATTCCATTACGAGTAATTTTGTTTCCTTACATTTCTTAAAAAGTTATTGATTTTGTCACAACTATATAGAGCTCCTAAGCTCATCCTCACATAGGAACTAAAAACTCCACCGGAAAAGGTTCTCCACGACTGCCATGTCCTGCTCGACCACGACTATAGCTGCCAACAGATATAATATTCTTTTGGCCCAGGACTTATGGACTAATGAACCTCTACCACCACCGGAGTATCCTCCTCCACTCTCATGCCATTTATTCTCCAAAAACTCCAGTTCAAGGAATTCATTCATCATTCAGGAAGTTTTGCTTTTCTCCTTATTTTATGATCATAAAGTTATCTTTTTCAATATATCTATCTTTGTACATTGAGGGCAATGTACATCTTAAGTGTGAGGGGGTCTTTTATATCACCATTAGAATATGTCTTATTCTCACGTGAATTACTCATATCACTATTAGAATGAATTTTAATTAACTCATGATTTTTATTGATATGTCTTGAATTAAAACATAGGCATTTATGCATTGATTGTTTAAACTTTAAGACATTAGGGAATCAAGCATGATAAGTTGATTTTTGAAGAATTAAAAACTTCTAGGTTGTTTCTCTAAAGTCTAGGTATTATCTTGAGTTAGAATTCACAAGTTTAAACATCAAAAAGCCATAATTTTTGTGAGATTTTGAGCCTTCAAGAGCATCTATTATTTCTTCCATGCTTACTTTCTTTATGAGTGAGCCAATATTGAACTGTTATTCTAGAACTTGCTTGGTTATGCATGTTAAGGCCACACTATTTGATTTGATATGTCAAAATGATAAAGGCACTTAGGTTTAACCCACTCACTCCATAAAAGCTTACCTTCACAATTAACCCTTAGTGAACCCCTTTGAGCCTAACAACCCATTCATTGATTTACCCTCAATATTAACCCATAACTCATTATTGTTGAAATCCCCTAAATTAATTTGATCCCTAATTTTGTCGAGATTTGAGTTGGAATAATTATTTAGCTATGTTTTATTTTATTTTTTATTTTACTTGTTGTTTAAAAAAATGTATACATATAGGTAGTAGTGATCTTTTGAGCTAAAGTAGTTAAATTCCATATTCCGAGAAAAAAAGCTCTGTTATACGCAACTGATGACTGGTCATTTTTCTAGTTAGGTAATTTTTCAATTCAATCTCGATTCTAACCCTTTCTTTCAGCTTGTGACCATACCCTCTAACCAAAGCCATGTTACAACCCTTTAAAGACCTTTTGGTTGATGTTTCATCTCAATTTATAGTGGTGGAGATTTGATTTTCATGCAAGCCTATGGTAATGACTTTTCATTATTGACTATTGAGTGCTTCATTTATTGTCCTTAAACACCTCGAGTGATTTGAGTGAATCTTTAGTGAGGATGTGAAACACTATGATATTTTGAATCAAAGGTAATTATTTAGATGAGGGGAGACACCTATGTTTTCATGATAAAATGCTCAACTTGGAATGTTTGAAACTTTGATGTTCTTTTAGTCAAATTTTCAATGTTTGATTACCTATGGATTATTTTGAGGTATTATCGATAGAAATTATAAGTTGAGAAGAATTTCTTTTGATTATGAGATAAGAATTTTGCTTGAAGACAAGCAAATGCTTAAGTGTGGGGGTATTTGATAAACCGTCATTTATACATATTTTTACCCCATGCTTAGCACATTTTATGGATGATTTTTCCTTAAAATTGGCAAATTCAATGCTCCTAATGCCTTAATTTCATGTTTTATACTTAGGTGAGCTTAGGAGAGCGAAAGAAACAAGAAACGGGACAAAAATGGAGAAAATAGGCCAACATATGAAATCAACATAGCCTGGACTTCCTCACACGGGAAGACCACACGACCATGTCAATTTGGAAGAATCGAAGCACAACTCACACGGGTAGACCACACATCCGTGCTATCTTAACAGGCTTGACCACGACCTGAAGTAATCGTACACAGGCGTGTTACACGGGCGTGTCCCTGCCGAGCCCAAGTTGAGTCCAATTCAAAAAAGGCTAATTTTAAGGGCGTGTAGGCATTCTAAAGCCTATAAATACACCCTAGAAGAGGAGAAAAGGGAGGCACAGAGAAGGAAGCAAGAAATTGCTTAAGGACAGCCGATTGACCCATCTCAGAAGTCGGATTCACCGTCAAGACTGAAGATCTCCCTTTAATTCCGCTTCAGGAGTTTGGGGTTTTTCTTTATGTTTTGTATTCATTATTATTCTGAGATTTTTTCCTTTTTAGTTATGAACTAAATCCCCTAAATAAATAAGGGGGATGAAACTTAAGATGAATCTTGTTATTATTTTTTGAATTGTATGATAAATATTTGACTTATTCTTAATTATGTGTTTTTAATTCTTGTTTTAATATTCCAGGATATTGATTCAAGTTATACTCTTATTCAGAGGAGGAATAGACCCTGTCTAAGAGTACAATTGTCATAATTAAGCGGAGTTGATTGCGTGCTTAGAGATAGGGTGACAAGATTTTGCTGGATTAGGGTGAAACCTAATAAAGGGATCCATTGATCGAGTTAATGCAACCCTTGAAAGTTAATTAGCAAGAGATTTCAATTATTCAACCTAGGGTTAGACGTTGTTAGTCTCGAGAGAGATAATAATATAACTTAGGGATTTCTATGAATCAAGTCAAATGAATAAATCGTCCGTTTCAGAGCCAGAATAACAAGTAAAGTCTAGGTGGATTATTCCTTGGGTATTGTCTTAATTCAATCGTTTTCCAAAAGTAATTCCCCAATTCTATTTTCTATGAATTCTTAGTTTAGTTAATTAGTTAGTTAAAACAAACCCCCTTATTCTTAGGCTAGATAATAGAAATACAGTCATTACTAGTACTTTTAGTTCCTTTGGGTTCGACAATCTGATCTTGCTAAAACTATACTATTGTTCGATAGGTACACTTGCCTACATCGTGATAATAGTTAGTTTCAAGAACGATTAATTATAAATATTTAAAACCTATCACAAAATAACACAATCAATGATAACTACATAAAACTTAATTAATATATTGTGACCGTGGACAAGTCATAGGGTTAAGGTGTGACAACGAGTATATGCATGTCTAGGATTGGATCTAGAGAGAGCTTGGTACTTAAGCGGTCTTAATGACCCACCTCCTCTTCTCTGGAATCCTACCTGGTGTATAGTATTCGTTCATCTTAGCTCACAGGACTTATTAACGGGCCAAGGTAAGTGAAAGTTGTAATTAAGGGAAAATTACCAAAATGCCCTTAAGGGTGAAAATGACCAAAATACCCCTAGGTGTTGAATGTAAGTGACAAGCATACATATGATATTCTGCTTAGGTTGCATATGGGTTGGGAATTATAGAATGGAGGAAGTATATGAGGATTGCATGGTTGCTTGACAATTGTGGATCCAACAGCGGCTTTTAAAGCCCAATATGTAAATGAAGGTAGTTCTGCAATCGGGCTACCCTTAGTGTGTTGGTTGGGTGGGTCGATATTTATATCCCCACATGGTGTGATGGGGGACGGAGCTGGTGTGTAGCGGATGGATAATTTGGATAGGATTGCATTGCATGTTTGATGTATGATGGTTTTTGGAATGCTTTTTTTAGGGTTGTACACACTGCGTTTACGAAAACTCACCGCCTCTTTTATTTATTTTCAAGTGATGCTCAGTTGAAGGTTCAATGTTTGGAGGGACTCTGGGTGGCCAGCTAGCAAGATAATTTGGACTTGGTTTTTTTTAAGCATATAAGTTTTTATTTTATTAAGTATGTTTCAGACCAGATTGTAACAAGGTTTCATTATGTTATTATTACTTGAATTATTATTATTATTTTCGTTGTAAATACGAAAAGTTGAACATGGGTTTCCTAAATTATAGTATGTTTTCTACGTTTCCGCAACTAAATTTTAAAATGACATGTTTTCATAAAATCATATGTTTTAAACAAGTGATTGAAAGGAGTTTTTTTTTAAGTTAATTAAGGTTTCTTTTATTTTAAGAATGGTTTCCAATGAAAACACAGTTTTCGCTAAAACACTTTAATGTGACACACCGAATTTGGCCATAGCATCTGAGTCGGGTTTGGGGTGTTATATTTAGCGGTATCAGAGCCCAGGTTACAAAACTCAGGCTGTGAAGTGGACCTTATTATTATTTGGTTTCGTTTTGGATTTTAAAAAAATATTTTGGATCATGATGCTTTGGAAAAAGGGAAAACTTGCTGAGCGACACACCGAGTCTCCGACGTCGAACCAAGTAAGTATTTTTATTTTTAAGTTGGTTTAAATTGTTATACAATAGATAATTAGAGGGCTACCTTAGATGATTACTAGAGTGGAACTAAAGCCCGTAGAATCTGGAAAGTGTAGAGGATTTTCGAAAATAATCTTCTCTTAAATATTTTCATAAAACATCGGTATAAGTATTAAACTAACTAAAACTTCATAAAATTTTAATCTAGATAATACGCAAATCAACGATGAGTGCTAGAAGAGGTGCAAGGGGCCGTGGTCGAGGCCGCGAAAGTGTTAGGACTGAATCGTCGGCATCGGGCCATATGCTCGATGTTGGAGTAGAAGGGGCTCCGGCCTTACCTGTGGCTGGAAATGGACCATATGATCGGGCCGCGAGAGAAGATTCATTGTCGTAGGCAATGCTGAGAATTTTAAAAAGGGTCGCTGGGCCCAATAATGGCACTGGAAATCGAGGGTCCATTCCGAAGCGACTTCGATTGAATGGGGATGAGATCTTTAAGGGCGTGGCTAGTATGGCTCTTAACGTGGCTGAATATTGGTTGGAGGCCACTGAAAGGATAATAGGGGACCTGGAATACTCACTGGAACAAAAGTTGAAAGGAGCAGTGTCACTGTTTAGGAAAGAAGCCTACTAGTGGTGGTTGACAGTGAAAGAGGGCACCCAATCGGAGCGGGTCACTTGGGAGTTTTTCAAAGCTGCATTCCAAGGGAAGTATGTGGGTGCAAGCTATGTGGATGCTAGAAGGAAGGAGTTCCTAAACTTGACCCAATGAAACAAGTCAGTGGCGGAGTATGAGGCGGAGTTTCTACGCCTTAGTAGGTATGCAAGAGTAATGGTGGCAACGGAGTATGAGCGTTGCATTAGGTTTGAGGATGGACTTAGAGATAGCCTTAGGGTGCTGATAGCTCCACAAAGGGAATGAGTTTTCTCGGAATTGGTGGAGATAGCAGAGGAGGTAAAGAGCACTGAGCGTCTAAATCAGGAGAAAGAAAGGGGTAATAATAAGAAGGAAGCTGAGACTCCTGGTGTCGATCAGAGGCCTAGGGCTAGGGCTAGGGCCAGAGTTGATGGGCCAATTAGAGTAGGGCCCCTGCTATTAATCCAGGGGTGCCACCTTATGCTGATTGTGGGAGAAGCCATGGAGGCGAGTGTTAGAAGAGGATGGGAGCTTGTTTAGCTTGTGGGTCTATAGAGCATAGAATCAGGAATTGTCCCAGAATGCAAGGTCAAGCGCGAGTAGTGGGTCAAGGTGGTGTCCAGCCACCAAGGGGTGGTCAGCTGCCGCCAAGGGGCCGTGAGCAGGCTAGGGGTGGTAACAGTAATGGACATGGACATGGAGCACTAGGCGAAAATGCAAGCCATGCTGAGGTGAGGCAGCAAGCTTTGGTTTATGCTGCTCGTCGTCGAGAAGACAAAGATGCTCCAGAAGTGAATATTGGTACATAATCCATAGTGTGCGATCTATCTATTTTGAAATTAGAAATAGAGTACGCAGCAGAAGCGTAGTGGTGTAACTTAAGCGATGCGACGTCAATATCCTCAACTGTTTGAATCAGGTAAAATTTCGAGGAAGAAATTTCTTTTAGGGGGTGGAGTTGTAACGCCCCAAAAATCCCGAAACCCAAAAATCCTGAAATCCCAAATTTTCTTTTTTGGTTCTGATAAAAAAAATGTGTGCTAGGTATTTTCGGTTAAGTAGGTAATAGTAGGTCTTGGCTAAGGTTTGAATTTGAACTTAGGGGAAAAGGAAATTATGCGTTAATAATTATTAAAGAACCCTAATGGCAAGTAGTTGGGCTTTTAAATAAAAATAGGGGAAAAATGACATTAAAAAGCCTTGTGGATGAGTGGCTAAGTGACGCTACTTAGGGAGTAGAGAGGTGGCGTTAGTAGCTAGCAAGGAGGTCCAAGGTTCGAATCCTAACTTAGTATTTTTAGAAGTTTAATTTTGGCCTTCTAGAAGGTTGGAAGTGGCATGAAGATGGACTCCAAGGGGAGTGTTCAGAAGAGAAAATTAAGGAAAATATCAAGGGGTTATCAAGGAGATAAACAAGGAGATGAGAAAGGAGAACTGATGAAGCTGAATTGGGAATTAGGCATAGAAAATTCAGCTATAAGGGATATAAATAGGGGCCGAATACAAGGTTTCCAAGCTACTACCGAAATTTTTCTTCACCTTGCTATCGAAAACCCTTTTCTTTTCAAGATCAAAAAAGCCGAAAACCCTTTTGTCTTTCTTTCTTTTCTTTCTGCCGATTTTTTCTTCTACTCTTTTTCTTTAATCTATACCAAATAAACCTTATTCACCATACTAAGTTTGAAAGCCGAAAAGCTGAATCTCTCAAGGGCCGAATACTCTTTGACCGAATCTAGTGTAAGTGTTCTACAATCGGTTTTCTTTTCTCAGTATCGATTATTGTCCCTTACTTCTTCTAATCGATTTTGGGTAGGAATAGGTATCGAATCCCGGTCTTTGGATCCCTGGTGATTTGCTCTTCAGGTGAGAGACTTTGGTAAGTACTCTTAATCTTAGTTGGCCGGATGGTCATAGTTAAGGTAAGGGGGACTTGTGTTGGATACGAGTCACCTATATTCGGGTTTTAATGGCTAAGATTGGTGCAGATCTAGGAACTGATCGTGGTTAGTAATTAAAGAAGGGGTTGTTATACTTGTCGCGCAAGGTAAGATTAAGGTGAGGTTTCAGTTTTAGTAAGGATATGTATTAAGCATGCCATTAATGGAAGGGTGATATCGTTTATAGGTTGGTGACTAAAGGAATCGTAGCACACTTGCTTACCAGGTGTGTACATACACTGCACACATAATGAATCGGCAAAAGCTAAAAAGTCGAAAAGCTAAAATGCTAAAAAGCTGAAAATTTGGCTACGGTAGTCTTGCGAGTGTGTGAACACTTGTGAGGAGGAAACTGATAGGTTGTTTGAGGCCCCATGAGTGATTCCATGGGCTTGGGCTGTGAATTGGCCAGCGGAGCCAAAATAGGCTTAATAGGCCCGATGGGCTGTTGGGCCCATAATAGGAAAAATTGATAATTGATGCTATGTGATAGAAATTCGTATGTGAGCATGAATATGAATGTGACTGGGCCTAACGGGCCATATAAATGTGATTTGGGCCTAATGGGTCATATATAGGTGATTTGGGCCTAATGGGCCATATGAATATGATTGGGCTTAATGGGCCTAGTATATGATAACTACATAAAACTTAATTAATATATTGTGATCGTGGACAAGTTATAGGGTTAAGGTGTGGCAACGGGTATATGCATGTCTAGGATTAGATCTAAGGAGAGCTTGGTACTTAAGCGGTCTTAATGACTCACCTCTTCTTCTTTGGAATCCTACCTGGGGCATAATATTTGTTCATCTTAGCTCACGGGACTTGTTAACGGGCCAAGGTAAGTGAAAACCAT
Organism: Gossypium longicalyx; assembly: GCA_025698465.1. Classification (NCBI taxonomy): domain Eukaryota; kingdom Viridiplantae; phylum Streptophyta; class Magnoliopsida; order Malvales; family Malvaceae; genus Gossypium; species Gossypium longicalyx. Next base: position 24,787,205 of record CM047005.1, on the reverse strand, counting down.
AATTAAGGGAAAATTATTGAAATTCCTCTAAGGGCAAAAATGACCAAAATACCCCTAGGTGTTGAATTTAAGTGACAAGCATACATATGATATTCTACTTAGGTTGCATATGGGTTGGGAATTATGGAACGGAGGAAGTATATGAGGATCGCATGGTTGCTTGACAATCGTGGATCCAACGGTGACTTTTAAAGACCAATATATAAATGAAGGTAGTTCCGCAACCGGGCTACCCTTGGTGTGTTGGTTTGGTGGGTCGATATTTATATCCCCACATGGTGTGACGGGGGACAGAGCTGGTGTGTAGCGGATGGATAATTTGGATGGGATTGCATTGCATGTTTGATGTATGATGGTTTTTGGAATGCTTTTTTTTTTGTTGAGGGTTGTAGACACTGAGTTTGCGAAAACTCACCCCCTCTTTTATTTTATTTTCAGGTGATGCTCAGTAGAAGGTTCGATGTTTGAAGGGACTCTTGGTGGCCAGCTAGCAAAATAATTTGGACTTGGTTTTTTTTAAGTATATAGGTTTTTATTTTATTAAGTATGTTTTAGACCAGATTGTAACAAGGTTTCATTATGTTATTATTACTTGAATTACTATTATTATTTTCGTTGTAAATACGAAAAGTTGAACATGGGTTTCCTAAATTATAGTATGTTTTCTACGTTTCCGCAACCAAATTTTAAAATGACATGTTTTCATAAAATCATATGTTTTAAACAAGTTATTGAAAGGAGTTTTTTTTTTTAAAGTTAATTAAGGTTTCTTTTATTTTAAGAAGGGTTTTCAATGAAAACACAGTTTTCGCTAAAACACTTCAATGTGACACATCGGATTCGGCCATAGCGTCTGGGCTAGGTTTGGAGTGTTACAAGTTCATATACAATGCAGATCAAATTTAGAAGCAATATTCCTATCCCTTTCCGCTACACAGCGTCTTCAGCCATCCCAACATACCATTAAGGGCATTTAATACCCAACCAACCCTGCACACCTCAGAGTGTCCGTTTGACACTTTATAGATACGCAACTTAGCTACTGAGCAAGATTACGACTAAGCACTAGAATCAGATTTATACGTATTGTGGCATAGCCACTAATTTAGAATAGATTACTTTATTCTTCACAATACCCCAACCCATGCAAATGCAAAGCACAAGTACTCATATTGAGCATTCAGTCATTCTATGTTATTTCGCAAACAGATAAGATAGTTCTACTTCAGAATATGTATCATGGTATACATACAACTATGTTATTCACACATCAGCCTTAAAAGATCAGATAGCTTTCATACAATCAAATTCAGTCATTCATACATTGAGGAAGTCAGTAATAGTGTTAAACAACATTCTTGGCCTCAAAACAGGTTTCGAGCCCTAATGCCATGACATACGGCCTGGGCACACGCCCATGTGTCTTGCCTGTGTGGTTTCGAAAAGTTAAATAGTGAGTTACATGGCCTGGACACATGCCTGTGTCCTTTTCTGTGTGACTCACATGGCCTGGGTACACATTCGTATCCCTGATTGTGTGGTTTTATACCACAAACAGTCGATTACACGACCTAGGCACACGCCACTGTGCCTGGCCCGTGTGAACCCTGCACTAACACGGCCATAAACAGCTTAGACACACACCCGTGTCCTCGCCCGTGTGACTCCAGATAAATGAAAAGTGAGTTACACGACTTGCCACACGACCATGTGGCTTACACGGCCTGGTCGCATGCTCGTGTGCTTGGCTGTGTGGCGTCGACAACTATTATTTTTCGGTGACCAAAACTTGCAATAATTAAGGTTTTCGATACACACCTGGTTTCGTTTGACGGAAAAACAATACGGAGACTACTTGAAACCTGATTAACCATCTGATAATCAATTACACCATTGTTTTTAATATTTTAACTAAATCAACCTACCGTCAAGATTATGTCGAAATTTTTGACGCAATCCCAACTCAATTCGCATACTCACCTCGTAAGAAATAGAGGAAATCAGACTAACACTGTGGAATAACGTCTTTTGCAGTAGCCTCGCCTAAAAAGCAACCAATCGAGTGTTTAACAGAACGTCAAGCAAACGAGCAAAATCCTTTTTTGACAGAAAAGTGTTAACACAACGAAAATCACAAAATGAAAGGAAATAATAAGGAACTTACACAATATCGACCTCACAGACAACGAAGACGTCCCAATTCATGCAAAAATCAATTTTAGTAAGAAGAAAAAAAGAAGAAAGGAGAACAAGAAAAACAATGAACAAAATGTGGAAAAAGAAAAAGAAGAACGATAGAATTCCTTCAGAATGTTTAAAATTAACCACCATTCCACCTTTCGGCATTTGAAAAAAAAAATTTCCTAACGCATGCAATGGGACTTGAACTTGGAACTAGACAAAATACAAACAGATGCTTAACCAGTGAACCAATAAGCTCATTCTTGACACTGATTTACCTAGAATTGCACTTAACTACCTGACACACGGATAAAGGTTGTTTTAAATAACAAAACTTTTAACTATACCACTCAAACTTCGGACCTTAAACACAAAACTAGAGCACAAAACCAGAGATACCAGATTTTAATTACTGCATATTCACACAATTAAACTCTTAAAATTTTTGGATGTTACAATGACCACTATTGTACTTCCTAAAACTAATGCTCTTGGGTTCTTAAAAGTGGAAAATCCATTCCAAACATTAATTCTATTCCTACATATTTCATGGTTTTATTTCTGCTTCAAATTATTCAAATCACAGAGGTTTCTTTTCCAAATTGCAGAAAAAATATAATTGTCAAACAAAATAATAGAAGTAAAAGAGTGAAGCTTTACTTGAAGTAATAATAAAGACAACGTTGTTGTGATAGTCGATGGTGGTAGAGAGGCCGGCGGGCTCATTAGAAAAGGTGGGGCCATGGTCTGTCATCATAGTTAGACTCCCTCTTCTTAAAAAGAATTCAAATCTTGATGATGCCACCATTGAAATCTTTATAATGCAAATAAACCAAAAAAAAGTGTTTTGGACTAATATTAGTGAGATCCCTAGCTTTTGTCAAAAGTAAAAAAATACTGCATCAGCAATTCGTTAGTGAATCGACAAAATTTTTAATGGCAGTGACCAATTTGAGGAATTTCTTACTTAAAGTGACTAGATTAACAAAAAAATTAGGGTGACCAAAATAGGAACAATGCTATTTTAGAGTGACCTGCGGTGTAGTTTAGCTTATTACTTAAGCCCCAATTATCTATGTTCGATCTGTCCCTCTACTAGCTCATTATAACTCTGTATGGATAGCATAATAGGTTGCATGAATTTACCTCCACAATAAATACATTTTCTCGAGAAGGCAAGTGATGACATAAAATTTAATTTAATTCCTTTGGGTAACATTTAATTGGATGAAAAAAAGTAAATAATTGAGTCCAAAATGAAAATTTTGAATATTCATCATTGTTATACTTTATTCGAACAAATAAATTAATTTGCACATTAATTCTAATACAGTAAAGTTGAGATGATTTTAACAGAACTAGAATTTTATTGTGTAAGTTATTTAATTGAATTAATTAATATTAAAGATAATTATTTAAAGTTTAATTAGATAATTATGAGGAATTACTTTTTGATTCGATTCAAGAAAGGTTAGCACATATACTTAAAATCTAACTTAGATTTGTCCACCTAGCTCAACAAGGAATGTGTAACGACTCAATTTTTGTCAGTGTTGAAAAATTCAATTTTGAGATTGAATTCTCTAAATCGAGCCGCCCAAAAAATTTGACAAGGAAATTATAAGTTGAACACGAGACTAGGAAATGAGATTATTTAGTAATTAAATTGATTATGTTGTAATAAATGGTATAATAACTAAATTGACAAGAGTGTAGAACAAGAAGAATTTGATTAAAAAAAGATACAAGGTCTTAATGTAACACCCCTTGCCCAACTCGATCGCCAGGTTTGAATTACAGGATGCTAAAGTCGTTGCCGGAGCAACTACGGAAAATTGACATTCAAATTAATATAAACCATGTAATCATTGTCACACCCCAATATTGGGCCTAGAAGTTTAGAGGATAAATTAGGAATTTTGGCTCGGAATGGGTTCGAAAATTTTGAATTATGGTAACCAAGAATTGTTTTCATCTATGAATCTTTGAAAATTAAATCAATTTTTGAAAATAATGTTCAAAAGAGTTTCAATTTTGAAATAAGGACTGATTTTTAAGAGTCTAAATTATGAGTTTTTAAAAGGTAATTAAACGAAATTTTAACTTTCACCCTATTTTTCCCCTTCATCTTTGTAAAACCCACGTTAATCTCTTCTCCATACTTTTGTTTTGCCGTCCATTGCATTCCAAAGCTCCTCTAATTCAATTTTGATTCCCAAACTTAATTCCTTAGATTTCTATCACTCCCCAAGCCATAAATCTCCGTAGTATTTCAAGAAAAAAAATCTAAGAACACCATAAATTTCTCCATTGTTGAATTTTTGGGTTTTTAATCAAACGTTCGGTTTTTCGTCAACTAAGGTAATGATCCTATTCCTTATTAGTTTTTGATGTTATTTGATCCTTTAAATTGAGTTTTTAGCCAATAAATAGCATGTTTTAAATAAAAGTCAAAAGGTCGTTAATGGTAGATTTCAGGATTTTGGGTAAAAAAGAGGTTTCAAAGTGTTTTACGATCAGTTTTGATATGATTAGAAGTTTTGTAAACTTACTTTAAAGTTTCATTGAAGATTTCCAACATTTCAATGAATTTTTGTAAAAATTGTCATAAACATGTCAAAAATTTTGATACCATGAATTGGGTTGTTTTAAGTAGTTTAAAGGCCGAGAATCAGTAGTAGGTGAATAATTAGATGAACAAAATCAGTTTCAGGCAAAAAGATCAAGTATAGACCAAGATAATTGAAATTCTAATTTGCTATGTCGAAGGTTTTGATTACAAGAGAATTTAACTTAGGCTTTGTTTTGATTGTTTGAAGTGAGTCTTTGATTGATTGTTGATTGTGTTATTGTGTGATTTACCTTGTTGAAGCATTAAAACAATTGGAGCCTTTTATGAGCAAGGCAAAAGGTAAGGAAAAGCTAGTTTAAGCTTTCAGCAATTAGGCGAAAGCATGATTGATGAGTGTTTGGAATCGCTACTTGTAGACACGATTCATAGTGTTAATTGGGAGCTTAGAAATAACCTAAACCCTATCCTAAGTTCCAAGTGTAAGCTTTCCATTGCCCTTATTTTATTTTGGCAAATTATGTGATTATGTGAATAATTGTGGATTGATTATTATGATGCGATATTGTGATATGAGACATGTGTGATGACTATTATGAATTTTGTTGTGTTGTGGGCATAATATACATGCCAAATGAAAGTGATAATGATATGCTAATTGTAACAGCCCTTTTTTTTAGGGATAATTGGAACAGTGGTTTCGGGACCATAATCTGAAGTCAAAATATTTATTTTTAATATTTTATTATGGTTTACAGCATGATATAATTATTGTGTGAAAATTTCATAAAGAAATTTTACCGTTTGAGTGGTTAATTCAGTAAAAAGGACTAAATCTTGTAAAGCACAAAACTTGTGTTCTATTAGTTAAAAGTATCTAATGGCTATGAAATTAAATAGTTAAGGGTTTTATGTTGCAAATAGCCCTTTTATAATGCAAATGGACGGTTCTATGCATGAAATAGTGAATTTTTAATGTTTTAATCAAAGGGTATTTTGGTAAATTAGTTAATAAGTTAAGTTAAATAAAACAAAATAACACATGCATTTTTATTTCTCTTGTTTCTTCAACTGAAAATGAAAGAAATCCAATATAGCTTGAAGCATTAGGCCATGGAGAATTGAATGCATGTAAGTTCAATTTTGTTTCGTTTTTAATAATTTCTATGTTTTTGAGATCGTTGCATCGAGTACTAGCTAGCCCGTACCTTTAATTTCAAAATATCTCATGATTTTGTGAGATGTCATTGATGAATATTCATGCTTTTTGATGATTGATGATGAAATATGGAAGTTAGATAATAGGTTTACATATTTTACAAAGTGATTTTGAGTAAAAATGCAAATTATGGACTAATTTGTGAAATTATGAAATTATGTGGCTAAAAGTATGAATAAAGTGAAAATATGGGTTGATTTATAATTGGATAATATTCAGCTAAGCATGGGATTGTTTAAATTTCATGAATTTTATATTTTATGTGTTAAGGAACAAAACTGCAAAAAAGTGAAATAAAAGGGGCAAAAGTGTAATTTTACCAAAATGTGTAAATTGTGTTAAATTGAATGAATTAATTATTAAAAAGCAAATTTTGTTATTATGTAGATTGAGAAAAATGAGATTCAGATCTAGAACGGGGAGAACAAAGTATCGGATTAGTCGACCTATTCGTCATTACAGCGAATGACATTTTCGTATGCTAATAAACGTATTTAAATTGTGTTATGCTTATTTATTATTGAATTGAATTGAATTCTGAATGGTTATGATTATGAGTCGAAATCGACAGAGTTACGACATTCGAAAGTCCCGTACGAGCCTTAGGAATAGTATAAGATACAAATGTCATGAGATTAGGATTACCGAGATGAGATTACAAGATCATGTCTGGGACATTGGCATTGTATTGCAATTATGAGTAACACCATGTCTAGGACATTGGCATCATTATGCGATTACGTGTAAGACCATGTCTGAGACATTGGCATCGTTATATGATTTTGAATAATACCTTATCTGAGACAGTGGCATCGATATGTGATAACATGTAAGACCGTATCCAGGATATGGCATTGAATGAGCTTATATGATATCCGAGTATCCTAAGCAATTCCGAAGGGTTCAATGGGCATAGTCAAGATGATAAATTAAGTACGATCGGAATAAGTAATACAGGTACGTACAGAACCTATGTGAGAATCGAATGAAAGTAAATGTGACAGCCCGAATTAGGGCCTAAACGGAATCGTGGTTTCAAAACCACAATTTTGAAGTAGAAAAATTTATTCCGATTAATTATTATAATTTATCGAGTGATTAGATGCATGTGTTAGAATTTCGATAGAAAATTTCATGAATTGCATGTCTAATTTGCCTATTAGGACTTAATTGCAAAAGTTGATAAATATGAGCTTTAGATGTTAAAGGATTTAATTGAAGAGCATAATTGAAGTAGAGGTCCTTAAATGGTAATTATACCATTAGGTTTTCATGGACAAAAATGGACATACATAGGTAGAAATAACCAAAGTTTTTAATGAAGGGTATTTTAGTCATTTGGTAATTAAAAGATTAAAAAAAAAGGAAAAAGATGGCAAAATATGTCCATCTTCTTCATTAGGATGAAATTTCAAGGGTTCTCCATAGTTAGGGTTTGTTTCAAGCTTCCAAGCTCCATAGTAAGTGATTTCAAGCCCCGTTTTTAATGTTCTTTACGTTTTTGGTGTCTCGGTAACTTGATTTAGCTTATTCTAGCAATAATTTACCCTAGGGTTTATATTTGGAAAAATACCCATAGGTGAAATGTGTTTATTTTGATGTTTTATGGTAGAATATGAAGCTTGAAATTGTGTTAAACAACTTTTTCTAAGTGATTTTACGTGAAAACGAGTAAAATGACATAATCGGTAAAAATACCTAATGTTCATAACTACATGTTAGAGTGAGAATTTGATGTTTCCATAGAAGGAAAAAATTATCAGCATGTCATAAAACATAAGAATTTGGGAAATATTTTAATTTTTGAGGTTTGGGGTAAAAGTGTAAATATGCAAAAGTTTAGGGAAAATCGTAATTTTTCCAAACTTCTAGTTAAGGACTATTTTGATAAATGTGAGTATTAAATCAGCTAAATTTTTTATTTTAGATCAAGAAAGACGTGGAATCAACCTTGATCGGGGAAAGGAAAAGATTGTGTACTAAATTGCAAAATTTCTTTATTTTGCACCAAGGTAAGTTTATATGTAAATAATGTATTGTTTTATTATGTTATAATATTTTATTTTGTGACATGTGAAATAAGTTTTAGTATTGTTCAATTAATGGACACAAATGGTGATTTGTGGTTGATGAATTGAGATTAAATGAGGAAATCTCGGTTAAACCTTTGGAATGGAAAAACGTGGTGCTAAGTGGATATACCACGGTTATACTTGTAACATGGTGTTAAGCGGATATACCACGATTACACATATTGATACATGTAACGTGGTGCTAAGTGGATATGCCACGGTTACATATATTGATTCATTAACGTGGTGCTAAGTGGATATGCCACGGTTACACATGTTAATTTGAAAAGTGGCGCTAAGTGCATATGCCATAATTATATGTTAGCCCAATAGTGTGGTGCTATGTGCATATACCACTAAGTTGGGCATTAATTACAGAAGGTGGTGCTATGTGCTAAAACCACCGGATATTGTTACTTTCCGAAGTGTTCACCGGGAGAAACAAGTTTGCTAAATGAAATTTAACATGAAAAAAATGTGGGATAATACCGGAATATGAATATATGAGTTTTGAATTATGAGTTAGATATGTGATTGAATTTTTTATAAGATGAATATGGATAAGTATTATCTTGAAAGTTGATAATAAGAAATTTTAGTGAAGGAATGAAATTTGGGATAAATAGTCTAAAACAGCAGCAGGGGAGAGACTTTGAAAAATCACCAAAAATGGTACAAGTTGAACTATAAGTGGAATGAGATATGTAATTAAATCTTATTGAATATATTTTCATATAAAGGAAACAGAGCAAAAAAAGAAATTTTTTATTTTGAGATATTTGTATTTTTGTAAAACTGGTTCAAACTGATTTCGTGATCCCCTTTTCTGAATTGTAAAAATCATTAAAAATTGTACAAAAATATTTAAGGATCATAATTTATATGGTTGAATTCCTTACTGATTTTTTTTCAGAAGAAAGATACGAGAACCTCATTTGAATTTTTTAGCAAAAGATAATTAAATTTTAATGAAGAGTGGTCAGAGCTACTGAACCGCGAAACAGGGGAGACTTCAATGAATAAACTGTATTAATTGGCCCAACCAAAAATTCTGAAATTTTTATGGTAAGAAGATATATGAGTCTAATTTCTGGGAAAATTTATGGATCTTAATTTGGAGTTCCGTAGCTCCAGATAAAAATAATTTAGTGACTAGGACTCGAATAGATAGCTTGTACTGAATTGAAATAAATGATAAATGCATATGAGAAAAAGGTTGTGTAATTATGGATACATATTTTGGGGTCTATAAATCCCATTATTAAATTTTTATCTTTATTATTTACATATTACTTACTAAGCTTTTAGCTTACTTTGTTTCCTCTTCCTTTCTTATTTTATTTTATAGTGAAATCAAGTTTGCTCGTGATTCGGGGAAAAGTTGTCGGAAGCTCACCAACGCTATCCATCCTTCCTTTTGGTATTTTGTAAACACATTTTGGACACATGGCATGTATATAAGGCCTGAGTATTTTGTTATAAATTTTAGTAATATTACTTTAAAAGTTGAATTTTAACGTTAGATATTTCACTCATATTTTGTTATCGGTATGATCTAATGTTAGTTACATTATAAGTTTATGATATATGTGAATTTAATTTTTTTAAAACATAAGTGATCAATTGACGGATTTAAATTTAGATAATCATTTTATGTCTTGATTTGCTATAATTACACATACGTTGTTCTAGTAATACTCATATTTTGTTTTAGTATTAAACACGAGTATTGGGTGTTACATTTTAGTGGTATCAGAGCTATGGTTTAGTCGATTCTCAGACCAGTATAGTGATTGGGAAAGTCTATCTATACATGCCTTAAATATATTATGATAGTTTGGTGACTTCCGACATTACTAAATTATGTTTTGTTTTTTTTAGTAATGGATCCTGATCAAGCAGCGGCTGATGATGCTGCAAGTAATGTGCTGGCTCCCGCGCAAGGGACCGCGCCTGTAGAAAGTAGACATGAGACATCGAGACAAGAAGACGAAGCTAGGAATGCTTTCCTTCAAATGATGAATGATTGGTATACTAATTTTATTAGACCAAATCCTAATGTTCAACCTCCTCCTCCCTCACCTATACCACAACCTGTCCCCACAGCTCCGCAAAGTATTGATATTGTACGATTGACAAAACTTTTTGTAGATAAGCTTCGTAAACAAGGGGCTGAGGAATTTAGAGCAAACATTGATGATGATCCAGAAAAAGCAAAGTTCTGGCTTGAAAATATTATGCGTATATTTGATGAATTATCTTGCACACCTGAGGAGTGTTTAAAATGTGCAGTGTCATTACTGAAAGATTTAGCCTATCAGTGGTGGAAGACTCTGATATCCATATTTTCAAAGGAAAAAGTAACTTGGGATTTCTTTTTGGAAGAATTTCGGAAGAATTATATTAGTCAGCGATTTATCGATCAGAAACGGAAGGAATTTCTTGAATTGAAACAAGGAAAGATGACGGTGGCAGAATATGAACGCGAGTTTGTAAGGCTCAGTAAATATGTACAAGAATGTGTTTCTACCGAAGCAATGATGTGCAGAAGGTTTGAAGATGGACTTAATGAAGACATCAAGGTATTAGTGGGAATTCTAGAATTAAAAGAAATGGTGGTACTGGTTGACAGAGCTTGTAAAGCTGAGGAATTGAATAAAGAAAAGAGAAAAGCTGATATAAAGGCCTGGGATCAAAGGAAAAGATCGATGAACAAGTCATTTTAGTCCCAATCAAAAAGACTCAAAGAAGAAAATCCTTGAAAGACAATTTCAGCAAGGTATTCTTATCGAGACAAGGAAAAATCAAATCCGGGTTCTAGAGCTCGAACTACTTCGATGTCAAGTGTGGGAAATGTAAGATCAGATAAACCTGAGCGTCGACATTGTGGTAAACGACATCCCGGAGAATGTTGAGGAAAGATTCGAACTTGTTTTAGATGTGGCTCCAAAGAAAATTTTATCAAAGATTGTCCCGAGAAAAAAGAAGAGGAGAAAGTTCAGAGTGTTAGGCAGGGTAATGTTGCTAGCAGAGGTGGATCCTCGCGGAATGTTGGAGGTGGGACTAGTAGCAAAGGCATGATAAAAGACTCAGCTGTAAGGTCAGAAACAAGAACACCTGCCAGAACGTATGTTATACGAGCTCGTGAGGAGGCATCATCTTCTGATGTGATCACTGGTACTTTCTTACTTTATGATACTGATGTTATTGTATTAATTGACCCCGGGTCCACTCATTCTTATATTTGTGAAAATTTAGTACATAGTAAGAAATTGCCTGTGAAATTAACTAAATTTTTAGTTAAAGTATCAAATCCTCTAGGCAGACATGTGCTCAAAGATAAGGTTTGCTGGAATTATCCTTTGACGATTCAAGGCTACTATTTTCTGGCTAACCTAATGTTGTTGTCATTTGATGAGTTTGATGTTATTTTGGGTATGGATTGGCTAACTCAGCATGATGCAGTAGTAAACTATAGACAGAAATATATTTTTTTAAAATGTTAGAACGGCGAGTTGCTCCGGGTTAAATCTGATCAGACAGAAGGGTTATCTGATGTGATCTAAGTGATGGCAGCACAGAGATATGTTAAAAAGGGGTATGATGCTGACTTGGCTTATATACTCAACACTAAAGTATCAGAGTCAAAGATTCATGCCGTGCCGGTAGTATGTGAATTTTCTGATGTGTTTCCGGAGGAATTACTAGGGCTACCACCAGAAAGGGAAGTGGAATTTTCTATAGATTTAATTCTAGGAACTACTTCGATTTCCATAGCTCCGTACCGAATGGCTCCTACAGAATTAAAGGAGTTAAAAACACAATTACAGGAACTTGTAGATAGAGGTTTTGTTCGACCAATTCATTCACCTTGGGGTGCTCCAGTTCTGTTCGTGAAAAAGAAAGATAGGTCCTTGAGATTGTGTATCGACTATCGGCAACTCAATAAAGTGACTATTAAAAGTAAGTAACCGTTGCCTCAAATTGATGATTTATTTGATCAACTGAAAGGTGCCACAATATTCTCAAAGATTGATCTCGATCAGGTTACTATCAATTACGGGTAAAGGAATTAGATGTGCCAAAGACAGCCTTCAGAACCAGGTACGAACATTATGAGTTTCTGGTTATGCCATTTGGGCTAACTAATGCATATTTATGGATTTGATGCACCAGATATTTAAACCGTACTTAGACAGATTTGTGGTGGTATTCATTGACAATATTTTGATTTATTCTCGGGATGAAAAGGAGCATGCAGAACATTTAAGAATAGTGTTACGAATTCTGCGTGAAAAGAAACTTTATGCTAAATTCAGTAAATGTGAATTCTGGCTCTGAGAAGTGGGTTTTCTTGGACATATTGTATCCACCGAAGGCATCAGGGTAGATCCGAGTAAAATCTCAGCTATTACAAATTGGAGTCCACCGAAGAATATATCTAAAGTTAGAAGTTTCTTGGGTTTAGCTGGTTATTATCGAAGATTTGCTCAGGGGTTCTCTATGATATCTTTTCCAATGACCCGTTTACTACAGAAAGATGTTAAGTTCGAATGGATGAAAGAATGCCAACGGAGTTTCAATCGATTACAAGAATTGTTGACAAAACTAACGGAGTTTCGATCGATTAAAAGAATTGTTGACAAAAGCACCTGTATTGGTACAGCCTGAACCGGGTAAGGAATTTATTATTTATAGCGATGCATCATTAAATGGTTTAGGTTGTGTCTTGATGCAAGAAGGTAAAGTAATAGCCTATGCTTCAAAACAACTTAAGCCACATGAAAGAAATTACCCGGTAGATGATCTCGAATTAGTTGCTATTGTATTTGCGTTGAAGATATGGCGGCATTACTTGTATGGTGAAAAATGTCATATTTATACTGATCATAAAAGTCAGAAATATTTGATGACACAGAAAGATTTGAATTTAAGACAGCGCAGGTGGCTTGAACTGATAAAGGATTAATATTTCATTATTGATTACCATCCGGGTAAGGCTAATGTTGTAGCTGATGCTTTGAGCCAAAAATCTTTATTTACTTTGCAAGCTATGAATACCCAGTTATCCTTGTCTGATGATGGTTCAGTTATAGCTGAAACGAGAGCTAGACCAATGTTTATACAACAGATTTGTGAGGCTCAGAAAAATGATGAAAAGTTACAAATTAAACGGCACAATGTAAGTCGGGTACTGATTCTGAATTTCAAGTAGGGACCGATGGTTATTTGTTATTCAGGAGCAGGATATGTGTACCTCATAATTCAGAGCTCATACAAAAGATTCTACACGAGGCCCACAGCGGTACTATGTCTGTACATCCGGGTAGTAATAAAATGTATAATGATTTGAAAAAGATGTACTAGTGGCCAGGTATGAAACATGATATTTCTAAATTTGTATCAAAGTGTTTGATATGTCAGCAGGTTAAAGCTGAACATCAGGTACCTTCGGGGTTACTTCAGCCAATCACTATACCGAAATGGAAATGGGAAAGAATTACTATGGATTTTGTATCTAGGTTACCATTGTCTCCAAGGAAGAAAGATGCCATTTGGGTGATTGTTGACCGATTAACAAAGTTAGTACACTTTATTCCGGTACGTATGGATTATTCTTTAGATAAACTGGCTGAGTTGTATATATCTGAGATTGTCAGGCTACATAGAGTGCCTGTTTCCATTATATCAAATAGAGATCCCCGATTTACGTCTCGTTTCTGGGACAAATTGCAAGAAGCCCTGGGTACCTAGTTGTATTTTAGCACTACATTACATCCTCAGACTGATGGCCAATCTGAGCGTGTAATTCAGGTATTGGAAGATATGCTTCGATGTTGTATACTAAATTTTGAAAGTAATTGGGAGAGGTATCTACCTTTGATTGAATTTGCTTACAATAACAGTTATCAATCCAGTATTAAAATGGCTCCGTATGAAGTTCTGTATGGTAGAAAATACAAAACCCTGTTATATTGGACAGAGCTTAGTGAAAAGAAGATATATGGGGTTGATTTGATCCGGGAAACAGAAGAAAAAGTGAAGGTGATTCGGGAAAGTTTGAAAACAGCTTCTGATCGTCAAAAATCATATGTCGATCTTAAACGAAAAGAGATTGAATTTCAAGTTGGTGACAAGGTATTCTTGAAAGTATCTCCTTGGAAGAAAGTTCTCCGGTTCGGTCGAAAGGGTAAATTGAGTCCAAGATTCATCGGACCATATGAAATCATAGAAAGAATTGGACTGATTGCTTATCAATTGTCATTACCACCGGAGCTTGACAGAATTCATAATGTTTTTCATGTATCTATGCTACGATGATATCGATCAGATCCTTCACATGTTCTTTCTCCTACAGAAGTGAAAATTCAGCCAAATATGAGTTACAATGAAGAACCAGTAAAGATTTTGGCACAGGAGATCAAAGATCTCAGAAATAAAAAGATAAAGTTAGTAAAAGTATTATGGCAAAAACATGGAGTAGAAGAGGCAACATGGGAACCAGAAGAAGCTATGAGAAAATAGTACCCAAACCTTTTCAACGATAAGATTTTCGGGGATGAAAATCTCTAAAGGGGGGAGAGTTGTGATAGCCCGAATTAGGGCCTAAACGGAATAGTGGTTTCAAAACCACAATTCTGAAGTAAAAAAATTTATTCCGATTAATTTTTATAATTTATCGAGTGATTAGATGCATGTGTTAGAATATCGATTGAAAATTTCATGAATTGCATGTCTAATTTGCCTATTAGGACTTAATTGCAAAAGTTGATAAATATGAGTTTTAGATGTTAAAGGATTTAATTGAAGACCATAATTGAAGTACAGGTCCTTAAATGGTAATTATACCATTAGGTTTTCATGGACAAAAATGGACATACATAGGTAGAAATAACCAAAGTTTTTAATAAAGGGTATTTTAGTCATTTGGTAATTAAAAGATTAAAAAAAGGAAAAAGATGGAAAAATATATTCATCTTCTTCATTAGGACGAAATTTCAAGGGTTCTCCATAGCTAGGGTTTGTTTCAAGCTTCCAAGCTCCATAGTAAGTGATTCCAAGCCCCGTTTTTAATGTTCTTTACGTTTTTGGAGTCTCGGTAACTTGATTTAGCTTATTCTAGCAATAATTTAACCTAGGGTTTATATTTGGAAAAATACTCATAGGTGAAATGTGTTTATTTTGATGTTTTATGGTAGAATATGAAGTTTGAAATTGTGTTAAACAACTTTTGCTAAGCGATTTTACATGAAAACGAGTAAAACAACATAATCGATAAAAATACCTAATGTTCATAACTACATGTTAGAGTGAGAATTTTATGTTTCTATAGAAGGTAAAAATGATCAGCATGTCATAAAACATAAGAATTTAGGAAAAGGTTTAATTTTCGAGCTTTGGGGAAAAACTGTAAATATGTAAACGTTTAGGGGCAAAATCGTAATTTTGCCAAAGTTAGATTTAAGGACTATTTTGATAAATGTGAGTATTAAATTAGCTAAATGTGTTATTTTAGATCAAGAAAGACATGGAATCGACCTTGATCGGGGAAAAGAAAAGATTATGGACTAAATTGCAAAATTTCTTTATTTTGCACCAAGGTAAGTTTATATGTAAATAATGTATTGTTTTATTATGTTATAATATTTTATTTTGTGACACGTGAAATAAGTTTTAGTAATGTTCAATTAATAGACACAAACGGCAATTTGTGGTTGATGAATTGAGATTAAATGAGGAAATCTCGGTTGAACCTTCGGAATGGAAAAACGTGGTGCTAAGTAGATATACCACAGTTATATGTGTAACGTGGTGCTAAGTGGACATACCACGATTACACATATTGATACATGTAACGTGGTGCTAACTGGATATGCCACGGTTACATATATTGATTCATTAATGTGGTGCTAAGTGGATATACCACGGTTAAACATGAAACGCGGTGCTAAATGGATATGCCACGGTTATACATGTTAATTTGAAAAGTGGTGCTAAGTGCATATGCCATAATTACATGTTAGCCCAATAGTGTGGTGCTATGTGCATATACCACTAAGTTGGGCATTAATTACAGAAGGTGGAGCTATGTGTTAAAACCACCGGATATTGTTACTTTCCGAAGTGTTCACCAGAAAAAACAAGTTTGCTAAATGAAATTTAACATGAAAAAAATGTGGGATAATATCGGAATATGAATATATGAGTTTTGAATTATGAGTTAGATATGTGATTGAATTTTTGATAAGATGAATATGGATAAGTATTATCTTGAAAGTTGATAATAAGAAATTTTAGTGAAGGAATGAAATTTGGGATAAATAGTCTAAAACAGCAGCAGGGGAGAGACTTTGAAAAATCACCAAAAATGGTAGAAGTTGAACTAGAAGTGGGATGAGATATAGAATTAAATCTTATTGAATCTATTTTAATATAAAGGAAACAGAGCAAACAAAGAAATTTTGTATTTTGAGATATTTGTATTTTTGTAAGACTGGTTCAGACTAATTTCGTGATCCCCTATTCTGAATTGTAAAAATCATTAAAAATTGTAAAAAAATATTTAAGAAGAAAGATACGAGAACCTCATTTGAATTTTTTAGCAAAAGATAATTAAATTTTAATGAAGAGTGGTCAGAGCTGCTAAACCGTGAAACAGGGGAGACTTCAATGAGTAAACTGTATTAATTGGCCCAACCAAAAATTCCAAAATTTTTATGGTAATAAGATATATGAGTCTAGTTTCTGGGAAATTTTATGGATCTTAATTTGGAGTTCCGTATCTCTAGATAAAAATAATTTAGTGACTGGGACTCGAATGGATATCGTGTACTGAATTGAAATAAATGATAAATGCATATGAGAAAAAGGTTGTGTTATTATGGATATATATTTTGGGGTCTATAAATGCCATTATTAATTTTTTATCTTTATTATTTACATATTACTTACTAATCTTTTAGCTTACTTTGCTTCCTCTTCCTTTCTTGTTTTATTTTATAGAGAAATCAAGTTTGCTCGTGATTCGGGGAAAAGTTGTCGGAAGCTCACCAACGCTATCCATCCTTCCTTTTGGTATTTCGTAAACACATTTTGGACATATGGCATGTATAGAAGGCTTGAGTATTTTGTTATAAATTTTAGTAATATTACTTTAAAATTTGAATTCTAACGTTAGATATTTCACTCGTATTTTGTTATCGATATGATCTAATGTTAGTTACATTATAAGTTTATGATATATGTGAATTTAATTTTTTTTAAAAGATGAGTGATCAATTGACGGATTTAAATTTAGAAAATCATTTTATGTCTTGATTTGCTATAATTATACATACGTTGTTCTAGTAATACTCATATTCTATTTAGTATTGAACACGGGTATGGGGTGTTACAGTAAATTTGTGAGTTCATATTGTATCATGTATATTAAATAAGAAAGAATTGTGTATAAGTATGTATTATGTCAAAATGTGTTTATTTAATTATAATGAAGTATGAATTGAATAAATGTTGAGTTATTAAATGAAAAGTATGAATTGAGAAAGGTAAGTTTCCGAATAAGACCATAGCTGAGCTATGGAAATTGACTAATAAGACCATAACCGGGTTATGGTACGTGAAAGAAAGACCAAAGCAGGCCCTTAGCAATGTATGAGTAAAACCATAGTTGGACTATGGTATTGGAAAATCGATGAATATTGATTTGAATAAAGTTTATATATATAATTCCTTATGCATATAAAAATATGAATGAATTGTTAAGAAGTATTCAAACCATACATGTTTTGAATGAATAAACTCATGAAAATCTTGATTAACTATGTACATGAATTCGAGATAGAATGGCGAAATCATTTGAATTATATCATGTTCTGAGTAATTGTTTAAAATACGGTAATTTAATAATATGAGTTTATTACCATACGAGCTTACTAAGCTATATAGCTTTCTTTGTTTTCTTTTCTATGTTTATAGAATTTCAGAGGTTTGCTTAGGTTGGAAGTCGTCGAAGATCTCATCACACTATCCAACTATGGTTTGGTACTTATGAGCTTTGTGATATTAGTTATGGCATGTATAGGCTTTATGATTATTTGATGAGTACTATTAATTTTGCAACTAACGCCTATGTGTTTGATGCAATTAGCCAAGAGATGTGGCTTGAAAATGATGTTATTTTGATGTGTAAAGAATTTCTTATGTTATGGCATAATTTGGTATACTTGGTGATGGTTCAAGTTGTTTATTTGATTATTTGGTAAGTGATGAGTATTTGCTTATATAATGCATGATTTTAAACTTGATCAAGGAATGGTTAGTAGATGATTTATGAGTCAAGCTTGGTGTGTGATTGATGATGATAAAACATATCTGAAATAGGTTGAATTAATGAATGTAATATGTATTTTGGTATGTGATGGAATAAGTGAGAAATGAGAAATAAATCATGCTAGTTTTGGTATGTGTTTTGTATAGGAAATGGTTATGATTTGAGTTGATGAAAATGGAGGGAATTAGTGTGACATGTCTGGTGCATAAAATAACATGTTTTGGCTGTATATTAATGTATTGAAACGGTGCAAAATGCCATGTTTTAGGTATGCATGAGGAGGGTGAGAAATGTGGCTTAAACCAAGCCTATTTTCACTCCACACGGCTGAGCACACGGGCATGTGGCTTGACTGTGTGTGACACATGGCCTTGGTACACGGCCGTGTGTTCCCTAAAGCTTATACCGAATTAAGTCAGATTGTTATACGGGCCAGGCACACGGGTGTATGGTAGGCCGTGTGACTCAAGTCAGTATGTATGCCCTATTTTCACACTGTCTGTGACACGGGCGTGTCTGGTGGCTGTGTGTGGCACACGGCCTGTTCACACGAGCGTGTGACCCTTGAATGTTTGAAATTTTTTATGAGTTTCCTAAAGTTTGCAAATGTTATCGGTTTAGTCTCGAACCTCTTCCAATCATGTTTTAAGGTCTCGTAGAGCCTTATAAGGGACATCGTGAATATATTTGATCGATTTTTATGTGAAAATGAATAATTTATGTTGTGATTTATCGGTAATGTCTCGTAGCCCTATTTCGATGACGGATACGAGTTAGGGGTGTTACATTTTATTGGTATCAAAGCTACGGTTTAGTCGATTCTAGGACTAACGTAGCAAGTGAGAGTCTAGCTATACATGCCATATTTAACCTGTGATAGTCTGATATCTCCCGATTCTAACGATAATTGTTTTAATTAGGCAGATGTGCTTTCCAACCAAGCTAACTCCAATAGTGCAGAATGTTATACTCAAATGTTTGAGTGAAAATATGATTATAATGAGTTGAAACTCATAAAGGTATGAATCAAAGTGCATGATATTCTGGTATTGATAAATGTTATAATTATATGAGTATATGAGTTGTGATGTTTGGTCTATGATTGTTATGTGAATATTTTGATTATGAATTAATGATTTGATTTAGCGTATGAGCTATGTGTTAAGTACAAAAGTGATCATAAATAAATGATTGTTAAGTATTTTGAGAATGTGGAATTAGTAATGAACTAGCCATTCATACTAGTATGTGTGATGTGCATGTTGTATGATAGTTAATTTTTGGCTTTACAACCCTCACCCTTCATCGATAAAGTATTACAATGAAATTCGTATTATATAGATTAAATAAGCTTACAAGTGTATAATTACAGAGTTTTGTGATTGAAGGGTTAGTACTGTGATCAGATAAGAGAATGAGTCTGCAAGTGAAAACAGTAACAGAAAATATAATGAATCGTGTTGAAGGCCATTCATAATATGCAAAGTTACTGTTAAAGAAGAAGTTCAATTCGATGAGATGAAAGTATTCAAGTATGATGTCTAAAGAAAGTATTAATTGGAAGTTCTTCTGAATTGATTTCTGTTAGTAATGGGATAATGTGAAATTAGTGATGACAGAATTAGATAGTGGAATAATGTTTGAATTGAAATGATAGCTGAGTGCAGTGGTTATAGTCGGGCAGTTACTATGGTTTATTCTGGGCATTTTATATGCACATTTATCCTCAGAGGTATGTGTAACTGTATATTTTTAGGTAAAATTCTTATCATATGAGAATGTTATTTAAATATACTGATATACTAAAGCATTTTTGGGCTGTTTGGGTTATGATCGGCATTATTTTTTTTCTCTGATAATTTATTACATTTTTTCGATAGAATGTCGACGGTAAAATTTGTATGATGTTAGTATTCTGTTTCTATTGGTTATTATTCTGTTGAAAATACGTGAAGATTATATTACTTCTATTATCGTTGATTCCAGTGCATATGAGTGATGATACTTCTAGATTTCCTATGAGACATCATCGAGATATTTACAATCTAATATGGGGGCTTTCTCAAAAAGTTTAGTATAGTATTATATATGGGATTACAGTATCTCAATTTTCTCATGATTCTATGTGATTGTCTGTAAGAGATATTCTTTTGATGGAGATGACCATATCTAATATGATTTAAATTTTCTGGTTTGATCCTGGGAGTACAGTGGTATATTTATCATATTTATAGAGGTTGTGTTTCTGCATTGGTTGCTACTGAAATCATATTCAAATTTCTCTTGTGTTTAAAATGCATTATTGATAACTAGAACATTATATATCTATACAGTTGATATGTTGGCCTTATTATGGCACTATGATTTTAATCCATCTAATGGTTGTGGCTTCAGTTTAGTTCAAAGCTTCGTTGATTAATAATTGAAAAGTTATTGCTTGACAATCAAGATCAATTTAGTTGTCTAGTTTGATTGGATTAATTGCTTGAAGGATTAATCGAGTTACTTGTATCTGAATCTATCCACAGGGTGAAAATAAACTTTGAACGTTCATGGGTAAATAGATGAATATTTTGAATGCAGAATTCATATTCTAGAAGACATGATATAGAATTATATCTATCAGAATGGTTTTATTGAGAAATGTTTTTGTAGATCACGCTTGTGAAGTCTGCATGATATGATATTTATTAATAAAGTGGTAAACAGTTGAAGACATTATTAACTAAAGCATCAGTTCTGGTTTATCCTGTATAGGGTAAAGAGTTATTCGACACGAGAATTAGAGGTGGTTGACATGGTATTTGTGTTGAATAGTTAGCGGCATTAATTATTTGTTGAGTAATGTAACCTTTTGAAGACTACAAGAGTTTTAAATAGTTGATGTTTCTAAAATATATGAATTTGAGATAGTAAAGATGGCTTGAACTGTTGAAAGATTGTGACTCAGTGATTGATTATCACTCTGGGCAAACGATTATAGTCTCAGATGTTTTGAGCTAGAAATCTTTGTGTGTTTTACAACCAATAAACATACGATTAATCTTATCAGATGATTAGTTAGTGGCTGAGCTAGAAACTAAATTGATGTTTAATCAGCAAACTTGTGATGCTAAGAAGTGTGTCAGTGAATTACAAATTAAAAAGGGTACAACGTAAATTGATTTCTGATTCAAAATTTCATATTGGAACCGACAATTGTTCATTGTGTCAAGATAGAGTTCGTACAAGAAATCTAGATATTTTACAATAATTGTTACACTAGCACAGTGGTAATCATTTGTCCATTCGAGGAGTACTAAGATGTACAATAATCTAAGATAGTTGTATTAGTGAATAAGTATAAAAAGTGATACTTCTAA
This sequence comes from Gossypium longicalyx, assembly GCA_025698465.1. Lineage (NCBI taxonomy): Eukaryota > Viridiplantae > Streptophyta > Magnoliopsida > Malvales > Malvaceae > Gossypium > Gossypium longicalyx. Next base: position 24,765,469 of record CM047005.1, on the reverse strand, counting down.
CTTTATATCCAAATGTCCAATTATTCAACAGGTTAAAGATAATTATCGACTGTCTTCAGAACTGTTACAGCATGTTGATATATCTGAGTAGAAATGAAATAGAATTTTGATGAATTTTTGTAATGGGATTATTCTTATCTCTGAAAACGACAGATGTTATTTGAACTATTGTTGAATATTTGAAGAAGTCTGCATATTTTATCTCCATATGTTTGAGTCATACATTCCTGATATGGTTAATTTTTTTTTACAGAGTGCCAATTTTCATTGTTCAATTGGAGACACGAGGTTTATATCGTGTTACTGAAGTAAACTACTGTGAGCTTTGGGTATGGGTTTGCTTTGTAACACTGTTTACTATCATCAATGTGATAGTTAATATGAAAAGTGATTTAGATTTTCAAAAATATATTTTGCTACTGTGTTTTAGAACATGAAAGCAATTGAGAAAGACATTTACTGTTGGTTAAGTTTGCGTCTAATAATAGTTATGAGATGAAAATTAATATAGCATTCTATGAGTATGGTATGGTTGCAACTATTAAAATTCGTTGTATTGAAACGAATTTTAATAAAAAGAATTCCAGGGTCGATGTGATTAGAAAGATTGAGGAGAAATGAAAGTAATTCCTGATAGTCTAAAAGCAATTTCAGATTGGCAGAAAACATGTGCAGATTTGATACGTGAATTTCAGTTAGAAAACTGAGTATTTGTGAAAGTATTATAGTGGGAATAAAATTTCTCGATTTAGCTACAAAGAGAAGTTAAGTTCGTGATTCATAGGACTATATCAGATTATTATCACAACTTGATAAGATCCGTAATGTGTTTCTTATATAAATATGATGTGATGATACAGATAAGACATTTGTCTATAATATCTCTTTCAAAAATAGAAACTCGGCTTGATATGACGTATAGCAAAGAACAAATCAAAAATCTTAGCTTGTGAGATTAAAGAGTTGAAAAATCTGTAGCTATGTGAGAAATTAATGAGCCAAATGAAAACAAATCACTAATCTATTCTCTGACAAGATTTTCGGGGACGAAAATCCCTAAGGGGGGAGAGTTGTAATAGCCCTTTTTTTTAGGGTTAATCGAAACAGTAGTTTTGGGACCATAATCCGAAGTTAAAATATTTATTTTTAATATTTTATTATGGTTTACAGCATGATAGAATTATTGTGTGAAAATTTCATAAAGAAATTTTACCGTTTGAGTGGTTAATTCGGTAAAAAGGACTAAATCGCGTAAAGCGTAAAACTTGTGTTCTATTAGTTAAAAGTATCTAATTGCTATGAAATTGAATTGTTAAGGGTTATATGTTGCAAATAGCCATTTTATAATGCAAGTGGATGGTTCTATGCATGAAATAGTGAATTTTTAATGTTTTAATCAAAGGGTATTTTGGTAAATTAGTTAATAAGTTAAGTTAAATAAAACAAAATAACACATGCATTTTTACTTCTCTTGTTTCTTCAACTAAAAATGGAAGAAGAGAAAGCCATTATAGCTTGAAGCATTCGTCCATGGAGAATTGAATGCATATAAGTTCAATTTTGTTCCGTTTTTAATAATTTCTACGTTTTTGAGATCGTTGCATCGAGTACTAGCTAGCTCGTACCTTTAATTTCAAAATATCTCATGATTTTGTAAGATTACATTGATGAATATTCATGCTTTTTGATGATTTATGATGAAATATGGAAGTTAGATGATAGTTTTACATATTTTACAAAGTGATTATAAGTAAAAATGCAAATTATGGACTAATTTGTGAAATTATGAAATTATGTGGTTAAAATTATGAATAAAGTGAAAATATGGGTTGATTTATAATTGGGTAATATTTTGCTAAGCATGGGATTATTTAAATTTCATGAATTTTATATTTTATGTGTTAAGGATAAAATTGCAAAAATGTGAAATAATAGGGGTAAAAGTGTAATTTTTCCAAAATGTGTAAATTGTGTTAAATTGAATGAATTAATGGTTAAATAAGTAAATTTTTTTATTATATAGATTGATAAAAATGAGATTCGGATCTAGAACGGGGGGGAACAAAGTATCGGATTAGTCGACCTAATTCGTCGTTACAGCGAATAAGGTTTTTGTATGCTAATAAACGTACTTAAATTGTGTTACAAATGCTTATTTATTATTGAATTAAATTGAATGATGAATGGTTATGATTATGAGTCGAAATTGACAAAGTTACGACGTCTGAAAGTCCCGTACAAACCTTAGGAATAGTATAGGATACAAATGTCATGACATTAGGATTACTGGGATGAGATTACATGTAAGACCATATCTGGGGCATTGTGTGACATCCCAAATTAGGGCCCAATTAGAACAGTGGTTTCGAGACCACAAATCCGAGATAGAAATAATTATTTTATGATTCTTATAAGGTTTATGTTATGAATGCATGCTTGTGTGAAAGTTTCATGAAGATATTCTTTGCATAAAATGTCTTATTGCATTTTAGGGACCAAATTGAATAAAAGGCAAAACTTGCATTCTAGAAGCTTTAAGCATGAAATTGATTTAGATTATGAATTAGAGGGTCCTAATTAGAAATTTGACAAATTTTTATAATTTTGGACAAAATGGGCATGCATAGGAAAAATTGGAAAGAAAAAAACCTAAGGGCATTTTGGTCATTTGGTAATAAAAAGAATAAAAAGGGAAAAATCAAGTGAAAATGTTGTCCATCTTCCTCCTTAGCTGCCGAAAATACCAAGACTCCATAGCTGGGGTTTTGTTCAACATTTCCAAGTTTAATAGTAAGTGTTTCCCTAGCACGTTTTAAATGTTCTTTGTATTTTTAAAGTCTCGATAACTTGATCTATCCATTTCTAGCTATATTTTAAGCTAGGGTTTATGTTTGAAAAATTACCCATGTGTGACATGCATGTGTTTTGTTAATTAATGGAGGAATATGAATGTTTGAGACATGGTAGACATCTTTTGCTAGGTGATTTTTAGTGAAAATGGCTAAAAAGGGACTAACTTGTAAAGTTTGTAAAATGGGTAGAGAGATGTATGATATAATTGGAAATATGGGCTGCTATGAGCATGTTATGAGTTCGGCTAGGCTTGGATAACAAGGAAAATGTATGCATTTCATTTTTACGAGCCTAAGGACTAAATCGTAAATAAGTGAAAAGTTAGGGGTAAAAGAGTAATTGTACCAAAGCATAAGTTATGGATTGATTTGAAGAATGTGATTAATAAATGAGTTAAATTTGGCATTATAGATCAAGAAAGATGTGAACCAGGTCTCGATCGAGGGATGAATAAAGTATACGACGATTAGCTTCGATTATTATCATTTTGTACCGAGGTAAGTACATATGTAAATAATGTGACAATATGTTATGTTTTAATGCATTGATATTGCATGGTTACCATTATGTCATTATTGTATATGTTATGTTTATTGATGACATTGCAAGCATGAGAAAAGTTATGGATGTTATTCCGACATCACGAGCAAGTGCAACCAAAATTTCCATGTACAAGTGAAGAAGAAATCACGTTTGAACCTTAGGAATAGTTTAGGATACAAGTGACATGTCACTAGGAGATTTAAAAGTCCAAACTTGTTGAGCGGTCCAAGTTCATGACGTATATGATATCCGAGCTCGTTGAGCGGTCCGAGTTCATGAAACTTGTGATTAATCTGAACTTGTTGAGTGGTCCGAGTTCATCAGATATGTAGCATCTGAGCTCGTTGAGTGGTTTGAGTTCATTATAGATGTGAGAATCCAAGCTCGTTGAGCGGTCTGAGTTCAAAATGGATGCGACACATGTGATTGGGTTCTACCCATGTTTATATGGCACTTAGGTGCAAGTTTCCATGTATTCCATGGTATTCCAAGAGTTCAACGGGTAACTCAATGGGAAATCCAATGAGAATTTTGGCAATTGATATAAAGAACGATGTGATGAAAGCCCCGAGGTGGGCAAGGTAAAGTTATTTAAGATGCTACGAGCATGTACAGGTACGTATATTATTCTCATATGTAATGCCTTGCTAAAGGATGACATGTGACAAGAAAGTGAATTCGTATGTGTATATGTGATTACCAAATAAGTAAGCCAAAAAGATTTGAATGATGAGAAATTGTGAATATGTTCCTATGATTTTGCATGATGGTACATGTTACTATTGCATATTATTTGCATGTGGACTTACTAAGCTTAAATGCTTACTCCTTTCTCATTTTCTTCCTTGTAGTTTCGCCAAGCTAGCTCGGGGATCAGACGTTGTCGGAGCATTCGGTCACACTATCAAAAGATCATTTGGTATAGTAAATGTATTATTTTACGTATGGCATGTATAGGGAACTTGGTTATTTTGTGATATGTGTCATGCTATTTGGTGAAATTGTGAAGGCCTACGATGCTGATGATTTGTTTTTGTAATAGCCATGTAATATGGCTTATATTGATCATTGGGTTGTAATTCTAATTACCCATGCATGCATGCGTTAATGCCTCGATGATATGATATGTTATTGCTTGATGGATGCACAATAAAGTGTTAGTTAGGTGCTTAGAGATAAGGGATGACTTGATGTTTTAAAATGACTATAGTCATGGATGCATAACATTGAAGTTTTGGGTAACAAGCATAACAATGCATGAAATTGGTGTGGAATGATTCTAAGTCGTATAATAAAATGAATGGGCAATAGGATGTCATTATGCTGATATGAAAATGCTATGGAATTGAATATTTGAGTGATTAAATATGCTGTGTTGTATGTTATGACTTGTGCATAAGTGTAAGAATGAATGAGGGTGACTACTGGCTTGGAAGATAGCCTTTCAAAAGTCCACACGGGTAGACACACAGCATGTGTCTAGGCTGTGTGTGACACACGGCCTGCCCCATGGGCGTGTTGAATAGTCGTGTGTCCCCTGCACCCAAATTTTCTAAGTCAGTATGCATGGTAGTAAACACATGGGCAGAGATACGGCCGTGTGTCTCGATCATGTGGAGGACACGGCCTAGTACACGGGCATGTGCCCTAGTCGTCTGCCTCAAAATGAATGATGACGTCACAAACAGAATGTCTAGGTTTTTGGACACGGGCGATCACACAGCCGTGTCTAGGCCGTGTGATGGACACGGGCTAGGGAAATGGGCGTGTGCTCGGCCATGTGAAAACTCTTGTAGGATCGAAATGAAAAATAATTCTACACGAGTTATGGACATGGGCGTGTCCTAAGCACACGGGCGTGTGCAATACCTCCACACGGGCGTGTGAGGTTTAACATGGGAAATTTTATAAAATTTTTCTTAAGTTCTCAGTACAGTCCCGAACCACCTTTAATGTATGTTTTGGGCCTCATAGGCCCATACTAAGGACAATTTATGTATGTATTATTGAAGTTAGTTTTAAAAAAAATAATAAAAAAATTTATAGCCCAGTTTTACATGAATGACTATGTATGATTTCTGTAATGCCTAGTATCCTATCCGGTCTCAGGTACGGGTAAGGGGTGTTACATATTGGCATTGTATTGCGATTATGAGTAAGACCATGTCTGGGACATTGGCATCATTATACGGTTACATGTAAAACCATGTCTGGGAAATTGACATCGTTATATGATTTCGTATAACACCCTATCCGGGACAGTGGCATCGATAGTGATAACATGTAAGACCATATCTGGGATATGGCATTGTATGAGCTTATGTGATATCCGAGTATCCTTAACAATTTCGAAGGGTTCAACGGGCATAGTCAAGACGGGAAATTAAGTACGATCGGAATAAGTAATACAAGTATGTACAGAACCTATGTGAGAATCGAATGACAGTAAATTGGTGAGTTCATATTGTATCATGTATATTAAATAAGAAAGAATTAGGTATAAGTATGTATTATGTCAAAATGTGTTTATTTGATTATAATGAAGTATGAATTGAATAAATGTTGAGTTATTAAATGAAAAGTATGAATTGAGAAAGGTAAGTTGTCGAATAAGACCATAGCTGAGCTATGGCAATTGACTAATAGGACCATAACCGGGTTATGGCACGTGAAAGAAAGACCAAAGCAGGTCCTTGGCAATGTATGAGTAAGACCATAGTTGGACTATGGTATTGGAAAATCGATGAATATTGAATTGAATAAAGTTTATATATAATTCCTTATGCATAAGTGAATGAATTATTAAGAAGTATTCAGACCATACATTTTTTGAATGAATAAACTCATGAAAATCTTGATTAACTATGTACATGAATTCGAGATAAAATGGTGAAATCATATGAATTATATCATGTTCTGAGTAATTGTTTAAAATACAGATTTTTAATAATATGAGTTTATTACAATACGAGCTTACTAAGCTCTATAGCTTTCTTTGTTTTATTTTCTATGTTTTTAGAGTTTCAGAGGCTTTCTCGGGTTAGAAGTCGTCGGAGATCTCATCACACTATCCAACTATGGTTTGGTACTTATGAGCTTTGTGATATTGGCTATATGGCATGTATAGGCTTTATGATTATTTGATGAGTACAATTAATTTGGCAACTAATGCCTATGTGTTTGATGCAATTAGCCAAGACATGTGGCTTGAAAATGATGTTATTTTGATGTGTAAATGATGTCTTATGTTATGGCATAATTTGGTATACTTGGTGATGGTTCAAGTTGTCTATTTGATTATTTGGTAAGTAATGAGTACTTGCTTGGTATGTAGATGATTTATGAGTCAAGCTTGGTGTGTGATTGATGATGATAAAATACATATTTGAAATAGGTTGAATTAATGAATGTGATATGTGTTTTGGTATGTGATGGAATAGGTGAGAAATGAGAAATGAATCCTGCTAGTTTTTTGTATGTGTTTTGTATAGGAAATGGTTATGATTTGAGTTGATGAAAATGGAGGGAATTGGTATGACATGTTTGGTGCATAAAATAACATGTTTTGGCTACATATTAATGTATTGAAACGGTGCAAAATGTTGTGTTTTAGGTATGCATGAGGAAAGTGAGAAATTTGGCTTAAACCAAGCCTATTTTCACTCCACACGGCTGAGCACACGGGCGTATAGCTCGAACGTGTGTGACACATGTCCTTGGTACACGGTCATGTGTTCCCTAAAGCTTATTCCGAAATAAGTCAGACTGTTACACGGGCCAGACACACGGGCATGTGGTAGGCCGTGTGACTCAAGTTAGTATGTATGCCCTGTTTTCACACGGCCTGTGACACAGGAGTGTCTGGTGGCTGTGTGAGGCACAGGGCCTGTTCACACGGGCGTGTGACCCTTGAATGTTTGAAAATTTTTATGAGTTTCCTAAAGTTTGGAAATGTTATCGGTTTAGTCCCAAACCTCTTCCAAGCATGTTTTAAGGTCTTGTAGAGCCTTATAAGGGATATTGTGAATATATTTGATTGATGTTTATGTGAAAATGAATAATTTATGTTGTGATTGATAGGTAATGTCTCATAGCCCTATTCCAGTGAAGGATACGGGTTAGAGGTGTTACACTAATAGTACAAATATGTAGCTAAAGTAAGCGAAATTCCGGTAAGTATATATGTGTTGAATTATGGAATCTGATAATATTATGACAAGTAATATGTGAGAATACTTGTTTGTGATATATGACGTACTGATTTTAATAGACACACATGTGATGGCTTAGTGAGCATTACTGTGGCACTTAAAGTGTAATTAAATGTGAATCCGATAAGCATTCATTATGTACAAGTTGTGATGTAAATTGATGAATATGAACAGAGATGGTGTGCATTAAATCAATAATTAAAAATGTGTAATTATGGATATTTTGGCCTTGTGATCTCTTGAAGCCATTGGATATAGTTGGCATGCCATAGGATTGTGAGTACTCACCTATATGTATATGTGATTTGGGCATTGAGGCCCTGAGACATGTTTGGAGAGATAAGGGAATGTGAGCTAAGCTCCATTCAACGGGACATGTTTGGTGTGTTGGAGAGTGTTAGCTTTATACTTCACTTTTTGGGATATGTTCGACTCTATGAGTCAATTGGTGTGTTGGAGATTCGTGTATCCGATGTGTAGTGGTAGAGCCCACTTTCATGTTTCATAGCCTCAAATGCCAAATTATTGTTTAAACGTGATCTTATTTATTGTGATAATACAATTTGAGAGGGTTTCATAAACATGTAAATAATATGCTAAATGAGTTGATTTAAGTCCCATGAAAATGATAGTATGTTCTCATAGTAAATTGTATATGTAATTGTAGTTTGGGTCATTTTCATTTAACTCGTGAATGTATGAGAATATATCAGCTAGACTTATGAGTTATTAAAGCATGTATACGTTATTAGTCTTGATGAATTATTGTAAAATGAATTATTTGAATATGAGTTGAGTGTAGATATACGTGGGTGTATATGCTAGTTTTATAATTTAATGAAGCGTGAATATATTATCGTGACATGGTTAGGATATGGATGTGAACGTGTTGTAGTATGCTCTTGTTTAACCTTTGATATTGTGTATACTTTGTGGTTACCCCGACATTCACTAAGCTTGTTAAGCTCACCTACTCCTTTTAAACCATTGCATATTAGTAGTATCTCGGTGGGAGCGATGTGGTTTCAAAGGATTGATCCAAGCAAGACTATTTTTTTATCTCATAGGTTTTATTTATCCATTTTTGTTTTGGGGAAACAAAGACAATGTTGTCGACTTTGTGCTAGTTTTTTCCATGATGTTTTGAATGTTCTATAGTTTAATTTCTCTTAGGATTTTGAGATTTAAACCGTGTTATGTTGATTATTACTCAGACTGATTTTTGATGTTGAAACTATTATTATGGTCATTTTGATGTTTATTTGATGATGTGATAGTAGCATGATGAATTGGTACAAGTTAGAGTGATCTTTTTGCTTATGTATGTTGTATTTTAATGGTCTGGAGCAAAGGTATCTATATTCATGTTGGAAAAACGATACCTCTATGATTTTGAAATGTGCAGGAAGTCAGAATTGTAAATTGGTATTGATACCCTATCATGAGTATCAATACTCAGAGTAATTTTACCGATACATTTTCAATTATACCGATATTTTCTTGTGTTTTTTATTTAGACGAAATACAAAATGCTGATTTGGTACCTATTTTCCATACAATATCGTTACCGTGCAAGGACAATATCGATACCAAAGTGAATTGTTTTGAATTTTTTCTAAATGGACCTTATGCATGATTAATTATTAGTATAATACTATTTGATGTATGATTAGCATGTAACAATGATAACTAAAGAGTAAGATTGACTTAAAACCTATACAAATGATAATATAAAAGACATTTCTTTTATAATGAGTTTTTATTTGTTTTTTATGACATGAGATGGCGGTGTGGCATCATGGTATTTGAGCTCAAAGACTAGGTCGAGTATAGGGTGTTACAATCATAACTAATTCATTTCATAATCACCATATAGAACTTTTCTTGAGTCTTTTACGAGCTTATGTCTGCTCTAGAATTGACATAAAATCGAACAATGACTAATTTGCAACATTTTCAAATTTTCAACTTAATGTAACGACGTGAAGGGATTCCTTTTTGTGAGGTGACTCACTAACTTGGCCTCATTGTGACAACGGGGTTTTTCGTCATGTCGTGTCTTAAAGTTTAGAGCTCGTCACAATGACTACCGCTCGACGTCGTGAAGTAAACTCTGTTTTTGGCGCAACTTAGGCCATTTGATGCTTATTTCAACCAACCAAACCAATTTTCACATTTGGTACACTTAGCACAACATTTCACTAGCACAGAAATGCCATAATACATACCAAAGAGCTCACAACATCATTTCAATTCAATCTACCCAACATATCTTCATTCGAACAACAAAACATAACAAAATAGCTTAATCAATTCAACATAATCATCCATGCATTTTACCATTCTTTACCATAATTTTTACTACCTCATTTTATACTCATCTTGCCATCTTAAATGTCAAACACAAAGTCACGCAAGTTACCAAAACATACATCTACATGTATGAAGATTAACATTTCATAATTCAAACATTAACCAAGTTCAAAACAAATTATCCAACCAACGTAAACTCATATATTAACACCTATGTACATGCCACATAACCGGACTATAAAATGGTCAAAAGGCTATCGAGTCAGTGGTAGGATAGTGTGGTGTTCAAGCTGATCCGATCGACAGGTTCCACAAATCAACAATCTATAGGGGAAAGGACAAGTAACGAGTAAGCATATCAAATGCTTAGTAAGTTCATAGGTATTTAAAATGATAAACTTACCTTGATTTACAATTAAACATATTAAACTATTTATTTTGACAAAGTTTGCCTAACATAGCAAATCACAACAATAAGGTGAGCTTCATTATATAATCAATCATATAATGTGCCTATTTTATAACATGCCAATACATATCATCTAAGTAATCGTATCAATCTCATGTTATTCATGGATAAAGTATTAATACATGTATATCAAAGATTTATATTCAAACCATTCATTAATATTGCATAGAACATCAATTACATTTTATCACATTTTAATTTCTCATTCATGTTATCAGTATTACCCAATAAAACTCAATAAATGAACTAGAATGAATTGGTACTAACCACATCTGATGCTCATCTGTCATACCCTGATTTGGCCAATCGGATTGGCTCAAGAGACTATGTTGGTGAAAACCGCCTAAGTAATGAAACTTAGACCGGGTAAGTGAGAAAATTCATGGTGGAGTGCTACGAATAACTTTGCCATTATTGCAGAGTATTATTCTAAGAGATAGCGGGATAGTAATTAAGGCAAGGACCTTATTAGGCTAACTTTTCTGCTAATAAGATCACAACCTATGTTTTGGTGTCATTTCTTAAGTAAGTACGAAGGCTTGTAGGATATGTTTAAGTCATCTGGCATCTTAATTAAGGCAACGTGTCAATAGTTAGAACACTTGTAGAGCCTCTTAGAATGTGATTAATTAGTGGAAGTGTGTGATAAAGAGTAATGATTAGGATAATCCTGGTTGGGATTTGGACGAGGGTTATCTATAAATAGGATAACGTGATAGTGGAGAGAAGATTTTTTATTCATCTTCTCCACTAGACTTTGTTATCATCGAAGAAACCAGGAGAGTTCTTCTTTGCTAACAAAAGTGTTAATCGTAAAAACTTAGGAGAGTTTTCGTGATAGTTGTCTACTGGTAAATTCTTAAACTTTTTTTTAAAATTTTACTAAATAAATAGAAACTAACTTAAGAAAGGATTGGTAGGATTTCCTTGTATACTGATTTCCTTGTATACTGGGTATGAAAGAAACTTTTACCCAGAAACTATTTGCATGTCTATAGATTCTTATTCTATCATAAATTTTTAGTCATTTTCGATGATTAAAGAAGTTGTTTTCTTGTTTTAGCCAAAGAGACGAGAAAATGTCTCAATAATAAAAGAAATTAACTAGTAGAGTAGATAAAGCTTTGAGTAAAATATTCTAGTGAGTTCTTTTATACTTGTGTTTGAAATCTGTGTTAAATCGTTACTCCTAAATATTGTACAACCAGGTAAGAGGTTTTGTCATTTGTCTTTGATGTCCATGTCTAAGGGAATTCATTCATAGATTCAGTGTATGCATGGTCTCGTACATATAAACAGGATGGAAAACCTGGTATATACATGGTGTGAGTACTCATTCCGTGGTGCAGATGCTCCATATCCAAACTAGTGTAAGGAGGCAGTGGAGAGATGTTATGTATAATGTTTAAGAAAATGCAGGATAAATGATTTGCCTCTAGTATGGCACATTGATGCTAACCGTGATTGGTAAAGACCCGACCTTGCAAGGGACACTTATGTGTTCAAACAAGGAAGAAATTTAGGAAGATATGGAGGGAACATTTGTTAAATAGCTCTGATGAGCAAATATGAAGATACAGGAAAAATAAGCTTTTTGGAAACTGGGACCAGAAGCTAGCACAAGGAAGGGTGTATGAGGGATAAGGGTGCATACGGTAGTGCACGTTGCATGAAAATGAAATTAGTAAGCATGTCAGTCATAAATGGTAGCCCACAAGAATGACGTATTAGCAAAGCAAATGTGCTCGTGACCATTACATATAAGTTTAGAAACTAGTGTTATCGATAAAATGGGTGGGTTTGATTCCGATAATGTCTACCAACTAACCTACAAATCAGAATAACCTATTTGCCAAAAATGGTGAGCTACTCTGATAGATTGAGTTTCTTCTCTAAATTTCTGCTCGTAATCCTGGTGGGTTTAGTCTTCCCAGGAACTCACTAAGTTCTCATGAACGTACCTAGTTTTCCTTTCCTTTCAAGTTTTTAGGTTGAGCATGGTGATTGAAGGGATATAACCAGATCTACAGCCATTTTTGAGCCTTTTTATTTGTGTGGCTAACATGTATTTGCTAGGGGTGTTAGGTCAACTGTTAGATGCAGTCATTTTGAAACAATTAATTTGTATTTGAATCGTTAATTGGAAATTATTGATTGATTGATCCAAGGCCTCGTTCGCTAAGCATTTTTATGAATTTTGAGAGATTGTATAAGTTGCCGCCAAAGGCTAAATTGTGCATCTTTAAATCTTTAATCTAGCTTTAACCTAATGGAATGTTACTATGGGAAAAAAGGGTTATTCGCCAAAATGAGTAATAGTTTAATAAGGTAAAAAAAAGTACATTTCCCACTCGGGTCAACCTGTAACGCTCCGTACCTGGATCCATCAATCGGGTTAGCATGGGGTGTTACATTGTCTAAGCTAAACATATATTCATGTCAGGTTACCCGTCCAAGCTAAACATTTGTAATGACGCATCTAATAGCTTAGCCAAAGCTATGAATTTACGTATCAGGTTACCCGACTGAGCTAAACCTTTGAAACGACACTAGGTTACTTATCCGAGCCAAACTCATTTCACATGTATCTTCGAGTTCACAACGAATTTTGGATATCAATAATCGTAAATAACCACCCTGTATCCATGTGTACAAGACATCTACAGAGTTTCATCAAGGCAATTTTGACATTTAAGTTCATTTATGTTTCTTTACAATTTTGTCCAAATCTCACCTTTTGTACCAAATTGTAACAACTCAAATTTCAATTAAACATACATATATTTATAATTTAAAATATATAACAATATAAATCCAATACACCATATGAATTTACTTGATTAAATAAGCAGACAAGTTGAATTGAAAGGACTATTCGATAATTTTACCTTTTCCCTGGCATCCTCGACTTGGTAAAATTCTCGATCTAAATAATATTTCAATTCCAAATACCTTATATCATACTATTATATGCATATGACAGTTCAATTTCATTTTTTTGAATGTTCCCTAAAGTTTTGCATTTTATTCAATTTAGTCCCTAAAATTGAAATTGTTGTAACTTTAAAATTTGAGCCTCAATTTCGAAACCGATCTCAATTTCATCCTTCCATGTCCCTTTAATATCTATAATTACATAAATTTAACATCAATTTCAAATCCTTTATGCTTTAGTCCCATGTTCAAAACTAACAACTTTCACTTTACAAATTAGTCATTCTCCATATCTAAGCTTAAAATCTAACAAATTAACACCAATTTCATCAAGTATTCAACCATGGAAACTTTAGAAAACTTTAACAGTTTTATAAATTGGTACAAAGGCTAGCTAAATCAAGCTCATGGGACATCAAAAACGTAGAAATTACAAGAAAATGATTTAAAATCACTTACCAAATGGAGGATCGAATGCTTAAGCTCATGAAAATGGCTTCCTAGGTTTTTCTCAAGTGGTTTTGGTTGGAGAAGAAAGGAAATAAAGATTATGACTTTTAAATTTTAGCTTATATACATATGATTAAATTAATTAATCTTAATTATTTTAACTAAAGTTTAACTAATTAATTCTTAAGCTTGATTAAAAAATTAGTGGATAAAAATGTGCACCCACCACCGAATATCTATTTATAAATGGACCAATTACCTAATTGGTCCTTTAATTAATTAAAAATCAATAGCAATTAACTTTTACAATTTAGTCCATGTACCTTAATTGACTATCTAATTAACAAAATTAATGGAATACAATTTAATTAAATTTTATATTGACCTTGTAAATATTAAATAATAATATTTATGTACTCGATCATAAAAAATAAGGTTCCAGAACCTCCATTTTTTATACCATTGAAAAATGGGTTGTTACAACTCTCCCCTAAGGAAAGTTCGTCCTCAAAATTTTTGCCTAAGAATAGATTAAGGTACTATGATTTCATAACTTCCTCTGACTCCCACATAGCCTCCTCTACACCATGTCGATGCCATAATACCTTTACTAATGATATCCATTTGTTTCGCAATTCTTTCACCTCTCGTGCCAAAAATTTTATCAATTCTTTCGAATACGATAAATATGGTTGGAGTTCTATTTCATCGGAAGATATTACATGAGATGGATCTGATCTATATTGTTGTAGCATTGATACATGAAAAACATTGTGAATCTTTCCAAGTTTCGGAGGAAAAACTAGTTGATATGCTATAGGTCTGGTTCTTTTGAGGATTTCATACAGCTCGATAAATCTTTGACTAAGTTTTCCTTTTCTGCTAAAACATAATACTTTCCTCCAAGGTAAGACTTTCAGAAACACTTTATCACCAATCTGAAACTCAAATCAATATACGATTTTTTATGTTGTATGGTAGCTTTCAAACGATCTCGTATAACTCTGACATTCTCTTCTATCTCGTATATCAGAGCAGTCCCTGCTAGCTTCCTTTCACTCAACTTTGACCAGTACAATGGAATTCTTCATTTGTGTCCATATAAAGCTTTGTATGGTGTCATTTTAATACTCAATTAATAGTTTTTATTGTAGGCAAACTCAACTAATGGTAGAAATTTCTCCCAGCTACCTTCAAACTCGATTATATAACATTATAACATATCTTCAAGTATATAAATCAGCCATTCTTATTGTGCGTTACCTGGGGATGAAAAGTTGTAATGAAAATTTAACTGTCTTTAATGGCTACAGTATAAATTTGAGTTATTTTATTGTTTCATTAATTTATTTTATTCTCCACTATGTATGTGAGCAATCCCTAGACATAGTCGATTGTGCAGCATACCCTTAAATTAATCTAAATTCTGAAAAGATTGGATTAGTTGGACCGTGGTTGAATGATATGAGCAAGTTCTAGACAGATACTTGTAGTAGACTCTAAACATAGAGTAGTGATCATACAGAAGGTAACAGTACATGGTGCCACATTAAATTCCTATAGACACAGGAAAGGTAACTTGAGGTTTTTGCTCTTGAAAAATGCAGGTCACTTAAGAACTCTTCTGAGCAGTAGGTTAAGTATGATTTTGCTGAGGCATTGCTGATAGGAAAAGTAGATTCTTAGTAATCTTGACCTTCACACTCAACATCACATAACCCTTATCTTTGTCGTAGTAGCTTTGCCATAGTATTCTTAGTCGTTTATTTATTCGTTGCATACTATTCACGTAGTTATTCTCATAATTGACATTGCATTTCCAAGTATTCATTAGTTCTACATATTACATACATCATTATTCCTATTAATTGCCATTGCATACTTACCATAGCTTTACCATAGCATTAATTTCATTTTATTATAATAACTTGACCACTTTAGTTCTTCAATTCGATCCTCGTGGGAACAATACTCACTCATCACTTTATACTTGATCCGACATGTATACTTGCAGAATTCGCATATCATTTCACACGCGACAATGGCCATGTAGGTTAACACGACCTGGATGGCCAGCTCGTGTGGTCCACACAGTCTAGCACACTCCCGTGTGGCCCTCTTAAAATTACACAGGCCTATCATATGGCATAGCACATGGTCAAGCATATGCCCGTGTGGCTCAAAACTCAAAATAACACTCACACAGTCTGGATACATGCCCGTGTGACACAAAACCCAAAATAACACTCACAAGGTTTAGACACACACTCCTGTGACCCTAAGGCTAAAATAATGAGTTACATAGTCTGGACACATGTCTGTATCCCTAGCACCTGTGACCCTAAATCCAAAATAGTGAGTTACATGGCCTGGACACACGCCTGTGTCCCTAGCCCATGTGATCTTAAATCTAAAATAGTGAGCTACACGACCTACCACATGGTTGTGTGGCATCAACATACATTTTTTTTGGCATTTAAAGTTCATAGAAAAACGGGTTTTCATTACACACTTGATGTCGAATCAACTTAAAAGCAACAAGAATAACTTTGGATCCTAAAAATGAACAACCAATGACCAATTCAACAGTTAATTCCTAAACAAACGCTCAAAAAGTCGAACAAAACAGAGTTATGTTGAAAACTTTGACGAAAAAAACCCCAATCTCGAAAATTCACAAAATCACCTCTCACGAAATAGTGAAATATGAAACTAAAGCGTTGATGGAGTGTTACCTTTCGGAACCTCTCCTAAAAGGATAGTCAATCACACACTTAACAAAGGAAAACAAGCAAAAATCATTTTTTGGCAATTGACAAACAAGAACAATTAATGACATAATTTCATCAACACAACTTACGCAATTATACCTTCAATTGAAAAAAAGGTACTATAGAACCCTCCCCGACGTAACAACAATGAAATTTGATAAAATAGAACAGAAATATGAGGTAATAAAAAAAAAGAACGACAGTAGAAGAAGAAGAAAGAAAAAGAATAAAAAGAGAAACGTAAAATAAAAAGAGGGAACAAAACTAATCTAATCAACTTAAATTAAACCAATTTTTATGCATACTAGCCTTAAAATTTATTCACTCCACGCTTATGTAGGGACTCGAACACAAGACCAGAGACACACGGAAGCTTAACTATTGAACCAGCAGGCTCATTCTTAAAAAAATCCTACACAAAGTTAAACTTAAGCCACTAATGCAAGGCTAAAGGTTAAGTCAAAACAAAATAGAAAAATTCTCCAAAAGTGGGATTTGAACCCCGAGTCTCAAACATACAACTAATGTACAAAACTGAAGTAGATACTAAATAATTAAAAGAAATCCATAGAAAAACATTCAAAATTTGGGGTGTTACAACTCTCTCTCCCTAAAAGAAATTTTGGCCTCAAAATTTACCTGACCCAAACATATAGGGGTATTGCTGACAAATTGAGTCCTCAGGTTCCCAAGTGGCTTCTTCAGTGCCATGATTCCACCACAAAACCTTAACCAGAGTAATGATTTTCCTCATCAAGACCTTAATGTCTCGGTCCAGAATATGAAAAATTTTCTCCTCAAAAGTCAGCACCGGTCTCACCTTAATCTCTTCAACAGGGACAATATGTGAAGGGTCAGACCGATACCATCTCAACATAGAGACATGAAACACATCATGAATCCGATGCATTCAAAAAGTAGTGTTAGCTGATAGGTGATAGGTCTGATACATTTTAAAATACGATAAGGTCTAATAAATCTCATGTTCAACTTGCCTTTACGTCCGAACTGAAGAACCTTTTTCCATGGAGAAACTTTCAGGAATACCTAATCACACACAAAGTATTCAATATCACGCCATTTTAAATCCATATATGATTTTTGTCAATTGAAAGCTACCTTAAGGAGATCTCGAATCAGTCAAACTGTATTCTTAGTCTCAGATACTAGCTCAGGACCCAGAACAAGACATTCACCTAGCTCAGTCTAACATAGAGGGGTACGACACTTACAACCATACAAAGCCTCGTAAGGTGCCATCTAAATGCTATACTGAAAGTTGTTATTATACACGAACTCAGCCAGCTGCAGGTAATCCTCCAAGTTACCCTGGAATTTGATTAAACAACTCTATAGCATGTCCTCCAAAACCTAAATAACTCACTCAGACTGTCTATCGGTCTGAGGGTGATACGCAGTACTGAAATCCAATCAAGTGCCCAAGGCCTCATGAAGCTTCTTCTAGAATCTAGAAGTAAAACGTGGGTCTCTATTAGAGATGATCAAAACTGGAACTCTATGCAATCTTACGATCTTGGAAACATACAACTTAGCGAATATCCAAAGCAAATAATCAGTCTTGACTGGAAGAAAGTGGGCAAACTTAGTCGATCGATCTACAATGACCCAAATTGAATCCTTCTTATTCGATGTCAAAGGCAACCCACTAATGAAATCCATAATCACATGCTCCCACTTCCAAAGGGAAATCTTAACTGGTTGAAGAAGACCTGAAGGTAGTTGGTGCTCAGCCTTAACCTTCTGGCACGTCAGATAATAAGAAACAAAGGTAGTTACCTCCTGTTTCAACCCAGACCACCAATAAAGCCCTTGAAGATTCCTGTACATCTTATTCCCACCAGGGTGCATAGTATAAGGGCTACTATGCACCTCCTGCAATGTTAACTGACTCAACTCAACATAGTTAGGAACACAAATCCAGCCCCTGAAACACAAAACCACATCATTGTTTAATCCAAAATTAGAAGTCTCACTATCTTCAACCTGACGAAAACAAGAAACCAAAGACTCATCACTCAATTGTTTAACTCGAACCTGATCAACCCAGGTCAGTTTAACTTGCAACTCGGCTAGTAGATCACCATCATTAAATAAACTCAAATGTTGGCCAAAAGGTTGGCCTTACCAGGATGGCACTCTATCGTGCAGTCATAATCCTTAAGCAACTCAACCGATCTATGTTGCCTAAGGTTCAGCTCCTTCTAAGTTAGCAGATACTTAAGGCTCTTATGGTCAGTGTATATGATACACCTCTCACCATACAAATAATGCCTCCAGATTTCTAGAGCGAAGATAACTGCAGCCAACTCAAGGTCGTAGGTGGAATAGTTTCCTTCTTGTGACTCAAGCTGTCAAGATGCGTAAGCCACAACATTACCATCTTGCATCAAAATGCAACTTAAACCGACAGGCTAAGCATCATTGTAAACAAAAAATCCTTTACCAGATTCAGGCTGTACCAGAACAGGTGTCTAATTCAAAACTGACTTGAGCTTTTCAAAGCTCGCTTGCTGCTTATCAGACCATACAAATGGTGTGTTTTTACACAATAGTTTAGTTAAGGGAGCTGCGATAAGCGAGAACCTCTCTAAAAACCTCTAGCAGTAACCTGTCAGCCCAAGGAAACTCTGGATCTCGAACATATTCTTCAATTGTTTCTACTTGATCACAGCATCAATCATTTTAGGATTAACTCAGATCCCCTCATTGGACACTACATAACCCAACAAAGTGACCTTTTAGAACCATAATTCACACTTGCTAAACTTAGCATACAACTGTTTCTCGCAGAGTATCTGTAGAACTATATGAAGATGCTCATCGTGCTCACTCTTAGTCTTAGAATAAATCAGAATATCATCAATAAAGACAAAGACAAACTAATCCAAATATGGTTGAAATACCTAGTTAATCAGATCCATAAATACAACTGGAGCATTCATCAAACCAAATGGCATGACTTGGAGCTCATAGTACCCATAACGAGTCCTGAAAGCAGTCTTATACAAATAAGTCTCTTTGACCTTGAACTAATGGTATCTAGAACGAATATTAATTTTGGATAATACAGATGCCCCACAAAATTGATCAAACATATCATTGATCATCAGAAGCAGATATTTGTTTTTTATCATCAACTTATTCAGCTGACGAAAATCCATACGCATCCTCATCATGTCATCTTTTTTCTTGACAAACAGAACCGGTGCTCCCCACGGGGACACTCAGTCGAATGAACCCTTAATTGAGAAGTTCTTGTATCTAGGCCTTTAGTTCCATAAGCTCCTTTGGTGCCATACAGTAAGGAGCAATAGACACGATAACAGTACCTGGTAGCAGTTCAATACCGAACTCAAACTCCCTATTCAGAGGTATCATCGGTAACTCCTTTGGGGAAACATTCAGGAAGTCCTTTACAGTAAGAATATCTCGAATAGAGAGTTTTGCAAAACCAAAATTAGACAGAAGGGCCAGATATGCCTCACAAACTTTCTGGATTAGTTTTTCAGCTACAAGGGCAGATATTACATTAGAGAGGTAATCTCGATGCTCACCAACATAACAATATCGGTATCTTGATCCAATCTTAGAGTTACTCTCTTAGAGGCACAATTCCATTAGGTTAGCCAGAAACACAACACCCTAAATCTCTAATGGAACTCTTCTATACACTTTATTAACTTGGACGGACTAACCCAGGGCGCTAATTACAAAAATCTCTCTCATAGTACTCTTAGCAGATATACCCAGATTCACAGAAACAGTGCTAGCTATATACGAATGAGTAGAACCAATATCTATCAGAGCAAAATATGGAACATGCAACACCTTATACCCAGCCCGATTGTCGAGCCCGAATATCAGGATGCCATACCACCATTTCACATCATACATAATATATCTTATCACTTTAAGAATGGAGCGTATTTTATTTTAACATTTGCATAGTTTTTGACTGAACATATTCATAATAATCATTAAAATATGCTAAACATACATCAAATGGTCTTAAAATAATAGTTAAACATGCATAGGGTCCATTAAGCAAAATTTCCAAAACCAGTATGTAGGTATCTATCAAAGACATGGGTATCAATATTTTCCTTGCATGGTGTCGATACAGATTGGAAAATCGGTACCAAAATAGCATTCTATTTTTCGTCTAAAAATTAAATCCTAAAAAATACCGGTACACTTATTAAAGTTGTAACACCCTGAATAATTTATTTTTGTTTTTGTGAATAACTTACACAACTGTGTATTTACATCAGTGATTAAGTGTTCTGGGTATGTATGTGAGTTATTGGGTTCAAGTCCCACATTTGCAAATTCTGTTATTTTAGGT
The DNA here is from genome assembly GCA_025698465.1 of Gossypium longicalyx. Classification (NCBI taxonomy): domain Eukaryota; kingdom Viridiplantae; phylum Streptophyta; class Magnoliopsida; order Malvales; family Malvaceae; genus Gossypium; species Gossypium longicalyx. The sequence continues at coordinate 24,744,559 of CM047005.1, read as the reverse complement.
CTAGGTCTTATCTTGGTTGAGTGGGCTTAGATAAAATTGTCTGTTAATTTATATAAGAATGAGCCTGTAACAGCCAGATTTTAGCTTAAATCAGAACTGTGGTTTTGGTACCACAAATCTAAGGTCGTAAAATTATTTTAATATTATTTTTGGTGTTTATAGCATGTGAATATGTATGTGTGAAAGTTTCGTGTGCTCATTTTATTGTTTACGTGGTTAATTTTAGAAAAGGACTTCATCGTGTAAAATGCAAAAGCTTCATTCTACTTGTTAAAGTGCTTTAATTGCTATGAAATTTAAATGTGTAAGTCTTTATGTGGTTATTTGACCTATGGTTAATGGGATGGACAAATATAGTCATCAATTAAGTGTTTTATAATGTTTAATTAAGGGTTATTATAGTAATTTGTATATTAATGGCTAATTAAATAAAACAAATGATAAAAATTAGTGAGTTTGTCATCTTTTTCACTGAAATTCAAAGGAATAAGAAGTTATTGTTGGGTTTAAGGTTTCAGAAATTGCATTAACAAATTGGTATGTGATTTTTGCTCGTTTTTGATGATTTCTACGTTTTTTTTATCGTTGCTTCTTGTTCTATCCAGCCCATGCTTCAATTTTTGAAAGTGTTGATGATTTTGAAAGTTTTCATTGATGAATGCTTGAGTTCTTGAATGTTTGATGATGGAAAATGAGTATTTGTTGATAGATTATCATGTTTTGTAAAGTGATTTTTAGTGAAATTGCATAAAAAGGGTTAATTTGTGAAAATATGACAATGTGGGGTAAATGTGTGAATAAATGATAATTATGGGCTAATATGTACACTATGAAAATTTTTCTAGCATGAAATTAGAAAGAAATTGTGTATTTTGTGATTTTGTGAAATAAGGACTAAATTGTAAGAAATGTAAAAGTTTAGGGCCAAAGTGCAAATTGGCTAAATTATGTGTTTGTGTATGAAATTATTTGAATTGGTGATTAAATAGATTAATTTTGAATACGTATAGATCCTGAAAGAAAGAAATCGGATCTAGATTAGGGGAAACCGAAAGTTATTGAGTAATCGATCCAATTCGTCTATTCCGACTATGAGGTAAGTTCATATGCAGATAAATGTCCTTAGATTGAATTACATGTGTTTACTTGCTATTGAATTGTTATAATGTTGAACGAGTAATTACGAGCAAGAATCTACGAAGTTACAACATCCAAAAGTCTCGTACGAACCTTAGGAATAGTATAGGATACGAATGTCATGACATTAGGTTACCGAGATGTGATTACATGTAAGACCATAACTGGGATATTGGCATTGTATTGAGATTACGTGTAAAACCATGTCTGGGATATTGGCATCGTTAATCGATTTAGTGTAAGACCCTGTCTGGGACAGTGGCATCGATATTAGATAACATGTAAGACCATATCGGGTGTAACAGCCCGATTTAGGGCCAAAATGGAATAGTGGTTTCGAAACCACGAATTTGAGGTTAATAATAATAATAATAATAATAATAATAATAATAATAATATTGTGATTAAGTTTTAGTGTTTATATTATGATTGCATAATTGTGTGAAAATTTCGTTGCGAAATTTTATCGATTGGATGTTTAATTTGACGTTTAGGACTAAATTAAAATAGGTGAAAAATGTGTGTGTTCTAGTTCATAAGTACTTGATTGAAATGGGGGTTTTAAGTAGAGGTCCTTAAATGGAAATTAGACCATTATACCTTATATGGACAAAATTTGGATATGGATGGAATTTTTAGAAAGTTTAGTAGTAAAGGCATTTTGGTCATTTGTGTATTAAATGAAATAAGATGGGAAAAATAACGCAAAAATGTGTTCATCTTCATTAAGCTTGGCCGAAACTTGCATGTTCTCCATAGCTAGGGTTTTTCCCAAGCTTTCAAGCTCAATAGTAAGTGCATTCAAGCCCCATTTTTAATGTTCTTTACATTTTTTAAATCCTCGTAGCTTTCTGGCTCTACTGTTTCTTTCTACCATTATTTTGAGTTAGGGTTTATGTTTAAAAATTTACCCATGAATGATATGCATATATTTTGATGTTTGATGGTAGAATATGAATGTTTGAAGTTAGGAGAATGATCTTTTCTAAACGATTTTTAGCGAAAACGAGCAAAACGGCATAATCGGTAAAAATACCTATTGTTCATAACTATGTGTTAGAGTGAGAATTTGATGTTTCCATAGAAGGGAAAAATGATCAGCATGTCATAAAACATAATAATTAGGGCTGAAATTAAATTTCTGAGCCTAGGGGCAAAATTGTAATTTTGCAAAAGTTAGGGGGCAAAAATGTAATTTTTCTATAATGTGATTTTTGGATTGAAATAAATAGTATGAGTGTTAAATGAGCTAAACATGTTGTTATAGATCAAGAAAGGCGTGGAATCAACCTCGAACGGAGGAAGGAAAAGATTTTGGACTAAATTGCAAAATTTCCATATTTTGCACCGAGGTAAGTTTGTATGTAAATAATACCTTAACTTCATTTACATTTTTATATTTCATCCTATTTTATATATATATATATATATATATATATATATTAGCTGATTTTGAAGCATAAATTGACTTTTGGAAGAATGGAAATAAGTAATAGAGAGAGAAATCCCGGTTGAACATTCGGAAAGATTTAATAATATAGATGGAACGTAGCTAGGTCACATGTATGGTGCTGAGTGCACATCATGTGTACAAGAGAGCTACGAGATACTATGTAGTAGCTAGGTCACATGTGTGATACGGGATGTATCCCATGTAGACAAGAGAGCTACGGGAGAGGTAAATGTAGCTAGGTCGCATGGGCGATTCCAAGTGAAGGACACCATGTAGACAAGAGAGCTATGAGATAAATTGGCTAGGTCACATGGGTGGTACTAAGTGTTCACCATGTGTACAAGAGAGCCGAATTATATGAATGATGATGGGTGGAGCCAGTGTCTTTGAAACCACCAAATATCGAGAATTGATCCGAAGCGTTCAACGGGATGATTTTATAGTAACATTTTAATCATGGACCTATACTTGTGATGATTGAAATGTGGTGAAAATGAATTGTGACATGTGCGTTAAAATGAGGTTAATACAAAGAAAGTGTAAAAGAGTGAATTTGCAATAATATTGTTTGTGGACAGACGCAGTGACGTGAATTTGAAAAATCACCAAAAATAGTAGGAATTTAATTAGATGCTGAATAAGATATTAAATTAAATCTTAGTGAGTCTATTCTCATTTAATAGAAACATAACAAGTAAAGGAACTCTATATTTTTAGATATTTATATTTGTGTGTGACTTGTTCAGAATGACTATGTGATCCCCTATTCTAACTTTGAAAAATCATTAAAAATTTTAAAAAATTAATTAAGAAGTATAATTTACATGCATATATTCCTTGTTGAGTATATTTTTAAATGAAACAAGTTTTGTGGCTATTTGACTTTTGTACTGGGAGAAAATCAATTCGTAGTAAAAAGAGGTCAGATCAGTCGAGCTGTGTAACAGGGGAAACTTTAACTAATAAACTGTACTAATTGGCTAAACCAAAAATTCCAAAAAAAAAAATTATTAAGAATTAATATGAGTCTAGTTTCAGGAAAAATTTACGGATTTTAATTTCGAGTTTTGTAACTCGAGTTATGATTTATTTAGTGAATGTGACACAGGAGAGACAGCTTAATCAAAGTGGTGTGAATAGAAAAATTTAAGTAGATATACTTGAGTTATTATATATATATTAGATTCTTTAATTATTATTTATATACTTACTTACTAAGCTATAAGCTTACTTTCTTTTCTCTCTTTTATCTTATAGTGTCGTCCAGCTTGCTCAGGAGTTGAAGATCGTGAAGATCTGCCCGCACTATCAATACTTTAGGGTATTTGAACTAAACATTTTGAATTATGGCATGTATAATAGGCTTAGTTATTTTGTTACGTGTCATAATTGCCTAGGTTTAAAATATTGGTTACAGTATTTGATCAATCTTTTTGTACAAAGCCATTGAAGTTGGCTAATATTGTTCAGGACATATGTTATAACGATGCATTATCTAATTGGATAACATATTTCTATCTCAGTTTCGTTTCATGGTATGTGTTATGTTCCGGTAATACCTCGTACCCTGTTTCGGTGTTGAACACGGGTAAGGGGTTGTACGAGCTTATGATATTTCAGAGTATCCTTATCGATTCCGAATAGTTCAATGGGAAAATTTAAGTTGAGAAAGATTATGTGAATGAGCTAAGTGACTCAGGTACGTACGAGATTCATACAAGTAGTGAGAAGTGAAGTAAATGATGAATTTGATTATGATATCGAATATGTGTTCAATTTGAAAGGTTTGTGAATTTACGCGTGACTAGTTATGTTTAGCATATTTGAATTGAAATGCAAAGGTTCATATGATAGCTTTATTTGTATATGGCTTACTAAGCTTTTTAAGCTTACTTTGTGTGTGTTCTTTCTATGTTTATAGATTGTCAAAGCTAGCTCGGACATCGGGGATCATCAGGAACCATCATCACACTATCGACTACTTGTTGGTACTTTTGGAGCTTTGCATATATGGTATATGGCATGTATAGGCTAGTGACTTTTTGGTATAACTTTAGGCATGAAATAGGTGATAAGTTGATAGGTAAATGCATTTAGAAGTTATGCAAGTTTTTAATGAATTTGGCATATTGAAATGGTATGTTTTGGTTGTGGAATTGAGTAGTTGAAATGGTTGTGAATAGATGGCATGATATGAGTATGAATTAGGTTGCTAAAAGATGTATTGAATTTGTGCTATTTTGGTTGCTATGTGTGCTTGCAGAAAGGGTGACAAATTGGCTTTACAAATAGCCTATTTTTGTCCACACGGGCAGAGACACGGGCGTGTGTCTTGGCCGTGTGCGACACACGGTCATGTTACATGGCCGTATGTCCCCTGGGGTAGTCCTACGAATTAAGTCAGTATACCCCATAGGTTTGGCACGGCCTAGACACACGGGCATGTCTACTGGTCGTATGTATCACACAGGCTCACACACAGGCGTATGACTGGCCGTGTGATATAAGTCAGTATACCCCCTAAATGGCACATTGCCTAGCACACAAGCGTGTGGTCAGTCGTTGGACCCAAGTCAGTAACCTCTTTAGTTTTCCCACGGCCAAGGCACACGGGCATGTCTCCGGCCGTGTGGTATAAGTTAGTATGTATACCCTGTTTTCACACGGCTTACGCCACGGGAATATCTGGTGGCGGTGTGAGGCACATGGCCTGTTCACACGGGCGTGTGACCCTTAAATGTTGGAAAATTTTTTATGTCTCCCAAAGTTTACAAATGTTATCGGTTTAGTCCCGAACCACTATTAAGCATGTTTTAAGGTCTCATAGAGCCTTATAAGGGACATTGTGAATTAATTGAATGGAATTTTTTTATGAAAGTATAATTGTATGTGAATGATGTGTATTATCAGGTAATGCCTCGTAACCCTATTTTAGTGTCGGATACAGGTTAGGGGTGTTACATTTATTGGTATTAGAGCTACGATTTAGTCAATTCTAGGACTAACGTAGCGAGGGAAAAACTAGCTATACATGTCATATATATATAAACTTTGATAGTGTGATGATTCCTGACAGTTAAAATGTGTTTTTCATATAGCAAACGGATCCCAAATGAGCAATAGCTGACGATGTTGAAAATAATACACTCGCTCCTGCTCAAGGGACAGCGCTGACTGAATCTAGGCCAATTTCTAGTAGCCAAGGGGGAGAGGCTAAGCAAGCCTTCTTCCAAATGATGAGTGAGTGGTTCACGGAATTTGTTTGAACAAATCCAGTTGCTCAACAACCTCCACCCCACCTGTTCCTCAACAAGTCCCAGTTGTGCCACAAGTGATAGATTCGATTCAATTAAGTAAGCCACCTATTGATAAGATTTGTAAACACGGGGCTGAAGAGTTTCGGGCTACAGTTGATGATGATGCTGAGAGAGCTGAGTTTTGTCTCGAGTATACGATCAGAGTATTCGAGGAATTATCCTGTACTCCGGAAGAATGTATCAAATGTGTAGTATCTTTGTTTAGAGATAATGCATATCATTGGTGGAAAACGTTGACATTGGTGGTTCCTAGAGAACAGATTACTTGGGAATTCTTTCAGATCGAGTTCGAAAAAAGTATATAGGCCAGAGATTTCTCGATCAGAAACATAAAGAGTTTCTAGAATTGAAATAGGGTCGAATGACTGTTACTGAGTACGAAAGAGAATTCGTACAATTAAGCAAGTATGCCCAGGAATATGTTTCCACTGAAGAAATCATGTGCAAATGTTTCATAAATGGATTGAATAAAGATATAAAACTTTTAGTCGAGATTCTAGAAATCAAAGAATTTGTTGGTTCAGTTAAAAGGCTTGTAAAGCCAAAGATCTCACCAAAGAAAAGAGAAAAGCTGATTTTGAAGCAAGAGATTTGAGAAAAAGATCAACTAGTAAATCTTATCAGTTTGCATCAAAGAAAGTCTGAGACTCATATAATCGTTCTAATGCATCTGTAGGACATTCAAATAGAGATCGTGAAAAGTAACCTGTGAGTTCTAAGGCCCAAACTACATCTGTTGCTAGTGTTGGCAGTGTGAGACCTAACCGACCTGAATGTAAACATTATGGTAAACGGCATCCCGGTGATTGTAGATTGAATGATATGGCTTTTTTTAAATGTGGATCATTGGATCATTTTATCCGTGATTTTCTAGAGTTGGCTAAACAAGATACAGTACAGAACACGAGGCTAAGTAACACTGCAGCTAGAGGTAGACCACCTAGAAACATGGGCAATATGAGTGGCGGTAGAGGTGTGACACAAGACACTGCTGCGAAATCTGATGCTAGAGCACCTGCCCGAGCTTACGCTATTCGTGCTTGTGAAGAAGCGTCATCTCCAGATGTTCTCTCCGGTATTTTTACTCTCTATGATACTAAAGTTATTGCATTGATAAATCCAGGATCAACTCATTCATATGTATGTGTGAATTTAGTATCCAGTAAGAATTTGCCTGCAGAGTCTACTGAATTTGTAATTAGAGTATTGAACCCCTTAGGCAAGTGTATTTTGGTTGATAAAGTGTGCAAGAACTGTCCACTAATGATTCGGGATAATTGCTTTCTGGCCGATTTAATGTTGTTGCCATTTGACGATTTTGATATAATCTTGGGTATGGATTGGCTAACATTGCATGATGCTGTTGTGAATTAAAAGAAAGACGATAGATTTGAGATGTCAGAATAATGAGATTATCCAAATTGAGTCAGATGATTTGAATGGTTTACCAACAGTGATTTCTTCGATGTTAGCTCAAAAAAATGTGAGAAAGGGTTGTGAAGCTTATTTTGCTTATGTGCTTGATACAAAGCTGATTGGAAAGAAGATAGAATCAGTATCAGTTGTATGTGAATATCCGGATGTGTTTCCTGAAGAGTTACCGAGATTACCACCGATCCGAGAGGTTGAGTTTGGCATTGAATTAGTGCCAGGAACAACACTGATATCGATAGCTCCGTACAGAATGGCACCGACAGAATTAAAAGAATTAAAAGCTCAATTGCAAGAATTAACTGATAAAGGTTTTGCAAGACCGAGTTTCTTGCCTTGGGGTGCTCCCATATTGTTTGTGATAAAGAAAGACGATCCTATGAGAATGTGTATAGATTATAGACAGCTCAACAAAGTGACAATCAAGAAAAAATATCCTCTGCCCAAAATAGATGATTGTTTGATCAATTTAAAGGGGCTACAGTGTTTTCAAAGATATTTTTGAGATCGGGTTATTATCAGTTACGAGTTAAAGACTCCGACGTGCCAAAGACTGCTTTTAGAATGAGGTACGTGTATTACAAATTTTTAGTAATGCCTTTCGGACTAACGAATGCACATGCTGTCTTTATGGACTTAATGAACTGAATTTTTAGACCGTACCTAGATCGATTTGTCGTTGTATTCATTGATGACATTTTGATTTATTCACGAGATGAAACCGAGCATGACAGGCATTTGAGAATTGTATTGTAGACTCTGCGTGATAAGCAATTATATGCAAAGTTCAATAAATGTGAATTCTGGTTACGCGAGGTTGGTTTTCTAGGGCATATTGTGTCAGAATCGGGTATTCGAGTCAATCCAAGCAAGATTTCTGCAGTAATAGATTGGAAGCCTCCGAGAAATATATCTGAAGCCTGAGTTTTCTGGGACTAGTTGGTTACTGTAGACGATTTGTGAAAGGCTTTTCGATGATTGCGACTCCGTTGATGAGATTGCTTCAAAAAGATGTAAAGTTCGAATAGTCCGAGAAATGTCAGAAAAGTTTTGATCAGCTGAAAACTCTTTTGACTGAAGCTCCAGTGTTAGTACAGCTAGAATCGGGTAAAGAATTTGTGATTTATAGTGATGCATCATTGAATGGTCTGGGCTGCATTTTGATATAGGAAGGCAAAGTCATAGCTTATGCCTCGAGACAACTAAAACCACATGAAAAGAATTACCCGACGCACGATTTAGAGTTAGCAGCCATTGTGTTTACGCTAAAGATTTGGCGCCATTATCTATTTGGTGAGTAATGCCATGTTTATTCAGATTACAAGAGTTTGAAATATCTGATGACTCAGAAAGATTTGAATTTACTATAGCGGAGATGGCTAGAATTGCTAAAAGATTACAAGTTAGTGATTGACTATCATTTGGGAAAAGCAAATATGGTTGCTGATGCATTAAGCCGGAAATCTTTGTTTACTCTAAGTGCAATGAATAATCAGTTGGTTCTATCTGATGACGACTCAATTGTAGCTGAGTTAAAAGAAAGACCGTTGTTTTTACAGTAGATTTGTGAAGCTTAGAAAGTTGATAATGAAATATTAGCAAAATGAGCTCAATGTGATTCAAACCCTAATTCAGAGTTTCAAGTTGATTCAGATGATTGTTTGAAATTTAGAAATCGAATATGTGTTCCAAGAAATTCAGAATTAATTCGAATGATTTTGAATGAAGCACATAGTAGTCATTTATTTGTTCATCCGAGAAGTACGAAAATGTATAACGATTTAAAATAACTTTATTGGTGGCATGGTATGAAATGTGACATTCCAGAATTCATTTCTAAGTGTTTGATTTGTCAGCAAGTTAAAGCTGAGCATCAAGTGTCATCTGGTGTATTACAGTCGATTATGATTTCTGAGTGGAAATGGGACAGAATCACGATGGGTTTTTTATTAGGTTTGCCCCTATCTCTGAGTAAGAAAGATACGATATGGATGGTTGTTGACAGATTGACTAAATCGGCTCATTTCATTCCGGTACGCATGGATTATTCACTTGATAAACTTACTGAGTTGTACATCTCTCAAATTGTGAGATTGCACGGAATACCTGTTTCTATTGTTTCAGATAGAGATCTGAGGTTCACATCGAGGTTTTGGAAGAAATTGCAAGATGCATTGGGAACAAAACTACATTTTGGTATCGCATTTCACCCATAGATGGATGGTCAATCCGAACAGGTTATACAAATACTCAAGGATATGTTGAGATATTGAATTCTTGAGTTCAAAGGTACGTGGGAAAAATATTTGCTGTTGATTGAATTCGCGTATAACAATGGCTTCTAGTCGAGTATAAAGAAGGAACCATACGAAACTTTATACGGTCGTAAATGTAGAACACCGTGGTACTGGACTGAGCTAAGAGAGAATAAGATTCACGGGGTTGATCTGATCAGAAAGATTGAAGAAAAAGTAAAAGTAATTCGTGATAGTCTGAAAGCAGCTTCGGATCGTCAAAAAACGTATGCAGATTTAAAAAGAAAAGATATTGAGTTTCAGATCAGAGATAAATTATTTTTGAAAGTTTCTTCGTGGAAGAAAATACTTCGATTTGGTCGTAAAGGCAAATTAAGTCCAAGATTTATCAGGTCGTATGAAATCATTGAGCGAGTCGGATCAGTTGCTTATCGACTAGCATTGCCGTCTGAGTTAGAAAATATTCATAATGTATTTCATGTATCAATGCTTCGACGATACCAATCTGACCCTTCACATGTCATTTCCCCAACTGAGGTTGAAATTCAATCAGAATTATCGTACAGTGAAAAACTGATCCGAATTCTAGCTCATGAGATTAAAGAGCTGAGAAATAAAAGAATAGCGTTAGTGAAAGTATTGTGGCATCGACACGGGATTAAAGAAGCTATGTGGGAACCCGAGGATGATATAAGAAAGCAATATCCAAACTTATTCCCTGGTCAGATTTTCGAGGACGAAAATCCCTGAGGGGGAGAGTTGTAACAGCCCGATTTTAGCTTAAATCGAAACAGTGGTTTTGGTACACAAATTCGAGGTTGTAAAATTATTTTAATATTATTTTTGATGTTTATAGCATGTTAATATGTATGTGTGAAATTTTCGTGTGCTAATTTTATCGTTTAAGTGGTTAATTTGAGAAAAGGACTTAATCGTGTAAAATGAAAAAGTTGCATTCTACCTATTAAAGTGCTTTAATTGCTATGAAATTTAAATGTGTAAGTCCTTATGTGGTTATTTTACTTTTATTTAATGGGATGGACAAATATAGTCATCCATTAAGTGTTTTATAATGTTTAATTTGACTTTTAGTTAATGGGATGGACAAATATAGTCATCCATTAAGTGTTTTATAATGTTTAATTAAGGGTTATTATAGTAATTTATATATTAATGGCTAATTAAATAAAACATATGATAAAATTTAGTGAGTTTGTCATCTTTTTCATCAAAATTCAAAGGAAGAAGAAGCCATTGTTGGGTTTAAGGGTTCGGCAATTGCATTAACAAATTGGTATGTGATTTTTGCTCGGTTTTTGATGATTTCTATTTTTTTATGATCGTTGCCTTGGGTTCTAGCTAGCCCATGCTTCAATTTTTGAAAGTGTTGATGATTTTGAAAGTTGCCACTTTTACATTTTACGCGATTAGCTCCTTTTTACAAATTAAGCACACAAATGATCAAATTTTCATACGAAACTTTCACACATGTTAATTCACATATTATAAACATAGAAAATAATATTAAAATAGTTTTTGACTTGGATTTGTCGTCCCAAAACTACTATTCCGATTAGGGTCTAAACCAGACTATTACAACTCTCCCCCCTTAGGGATTTTTGTCCCTAAAAATCTTACCGTTGAACAAATTCAGATATTGTTGTCTCATAACATCTTCAGGCTCCCATGTAGCCTCTTCAACACTGTGTTGATGCCACATCACTTTTACTAATAGCATTTTCTTATTTCTGAGTTCTTTAATCTCGCGAGCCAAAATAAGGATTAGTTCTTCTTTATAAGTAATATCAGACTGAATCTCAATCTCAGACGGAGAAATCACATGTGATGGATCAGATCTATATCGTTGAAGCATCGATACATGAAATACATTATGAATCTTTTCTAGCTTAGGTGGCAACAACAATCTATAAGCAACTGGCCCGATACACTCGATAATCTCATACGACCTGATGAACCTCAAACTCAATTTGCTTTTTCTGCCAAATCGGAGTACTTTCCTCCACGGAGATACTTTCAGAAACACTTTGTCACCAATCTCAAATTCAATATCTTTTTCGTTTTACATCTGCATATGATTTCTGAAGATCAAATGCTACTTTCAGACTATCTCAGATTGTTTTCACTTTATGTTCAGTCTCTTTTATTAAGTCAACCCCGTGTATCTTATTCTCAATGAGCTCAGTCCAATAAAAAGGCGTACGACATTTTTGACCATATAAAGCTTCGTACGGTGCCATTTTAATGCTTGATTGAAAACTGTTATTATAAGCAAATTCAATCAAAGGAAAATATTGTTCCCACATACCTTCAAACTTAAAAATGCAACATCTTAACATATCTTCAAGAATCTGAATAATCCGCTCGGATTGACCATCCATTTGTAGGTGAAAAACAGTACTGATGTGCAATTTTGTACCAAAAGCCTATTGTAGTTTCTTCCAAAATCGTGAAGTGAATCTCGAATCTCTATCTGACACGATAGAAAATGGTACCCCGTGTAATCTTACAACATCAGAAATGTATAACTCAGCTAACTTATCAAGCGAGTAATCGGATCGTACCGCAATAAAATGAGCTGATTTCGTCAATCGGTCAACCACGACCCAGATAGCATCTTTGTTTCTCGAAGATAGGGGCAAACCCGGAACAAAATCCATCGTCACTCTATCCCATTTCCACTCCGGAATCATAATCGGTTGTAACAATCCAGATGGCACTTGATGTTCAGCTTTAACTTGCTGACAGATTAAACATTTAGAAACAAAGTTAGAGATATCTTTTTTCATTCCAAACCACCATTAATGTTGTTCCAAATCATTATACATTTTCGTACTACCCGGATGAACAGATAAACGACTATTGTGAGCTTCATTCAAAATTATCTGAATCAACTCTAGATTTCTCGAAACACAAATCTGATCTCAGAATCTCAGACAATTATCTTTATCAACTCTAAATTCTGAATTAGAATCTAATTCACTCTGAGATCGTTTTTCTATTATCCCATTATCAACCTTTTGAGCATTAATAATCTGTTGTAAAAACAACGGTCTCGCTTTCAATTCAGCTAAAAATGAACCATCATTAGACAAAACTAAATGAGCATTCATCGTACGTAAAGCAAACAATGAGTTTTGGCTCAAAGCATCAGCAACAACATTGGCCTTTCCCGGATGGTAATCAATAAAAAGCTCGTAGTCTTTCAGCAATTCTAGCCATCTTCTCTATCGCAGATTCAGATCTTTCTGAGTCAATAGATATTTCAAACTCTTATGATTAGAATATACATGAAATTTCTCACCAAACAGATAGTGACGCCAAATCTTTAAAGCAAATACGATCGCAGCTAACTCAAGGTCATGTGTCGGATAGTTCTTTTCATATGCCTTTAACTATCTCGAAGCATAGGCTATGACTTTGCCTTCCTACATGAAAACGTAGCCCAGACATTTGAATGAAGCATCACTGTAGATTACAAATTCTTTACTCGATTTTGGTTGTACTAACATCGGAGCTTTAGCCAATAGGGCTTTCAACTGATCAAAGCTTTTCTGACAATTTTCAGACCAATCAAATTTCACATCTTTCTGAAGTAGTTTCGTTAACGGAGTCGCGATCATCGAAAAGCCTTTTACAGATCTCCTATAATAACCGGCAAGTCCCAGAAAATTGCAGACTTCAAAAACATTTCTCGGAGACTTCCAATCCAGAATAGCTGAAATTTTACTCAGATCCACTCGGATACCAGATGCTGACACATTATGGCCCAAAAAACAACTTCGTGCAACCAGAACTCACATTTGCTAAACTTCGCATAAAATTACTTATCAAGCAAAGTCTATAACACTATTCTCAAATGCTCAGCATGCTCAGATTCATCACGCAAATAAATCAATATGTCATCAATGATTACAACAACAAATCGATCTAAATACAGTCTAAAAATCTTGTTCATCAAATCCATAAAGATAGCAGGTGCATTCATTAATTCGAAAGACATAACTAAGAACTCATAGTGACCATACCTCGTTCTGAATGCAGTTTTCGAAATGTCTGAATCTTTTACTTGCAACTAATAATATCTCAATTTCAGATCTATCTTTGAAAACACGGTAGCTCCTTTAAATTGATCAAACAAATCATCAATTTGAGGCAGAGGGTAATTATTCTTGATATTCACTTTCTTCAACTGATGATAATCTATGCACATTCTCATCGTACCGTCTTTCTTTTTCTCAAACAAAACAAGTGCACCCCAAGGTGAGAAACTCAGTCTTGCGAATCCTCTATCCGTCAATTCTTCCAACTGAGACTTAAATTCTTTTAATTCGGTCAGAGCCATTTTATATGGAGCTATCAAAATCGGAGTAGTTCTGGGCACTAATTCAATACCAAATTCAACTTCTCGAATCAGAGGTAATCCCGAAAGTTCTTCAGGAAACACATCAGAGAATTCATAGACAACAGGCAATGATTCAACTTTCTTTTCTGATACTTTTGAATCAGTCACATAGGCAAAGTAGGCTTCACAACCCTTTCTCACAATACTCATAGCTTTCATTGAAGCTATCACAGCCGGTAATCCATTCAAATCACTAGATTCAATTTGGACAATTTTATCATTCTTGCATCTCAAATCAATAGTTTTTCATTTGCAATTCACAATAGCATTGTGCAAAGTTAGCCAATCCATACCCAGAATTATATCAAACTCATCAAAGGGTAATAACATCAGATCAGCTGGAAAACAAATGTCTCGAAACATTAACGGACAATTCTTGCATACTTTATCAACCAAAACACATTTTCCTAGAGGGTTCGATACTCTAATTACAAATTCAGTAAACTCTGCAGGCAAAGTCTTACTAGATACTAAATTCATGCATATATACGAATGCGTTGAGCCAGGATCTATCAAAGCAATCACAGAAGTATTATGAAAGTACCAGTTATAACATCGGGAGATGAAGCTTCCTCATGAGCTCGGATGGCGTAGGCTCTGGCAGTTGCTCTAGCCTTAGATCAAACAGTAGTGTCTTTAGTCCCTCTTTGACTACTACTTACATTTCTCGTATTTCTGGGAGGTCTACCTCGTGCTGATGTTTTACTCGATCTTGGATTTTGCACAATCTCTTGCTCAACACACTTGGGGCAATCACAAATAAAATGATCTAAAGATCCACATTTGAAACAAGCTCGATCATACAGTCTACAATTGTCGGGATGTCTTTTACTTCGGATCGAACATTTCCAACTCGGGTCACCGGACTAGGGTTAAAGGCGTTACTAGACAAATCAGAATATTTTACGAACAATTCATATACATCACTCACAATTATAGTCAAACATTACCATAGAGTCCCTTATATAGGTCATCGAGACCTTAAGCATGCATTAGAAAGGGGTTAGGACTAAACCAAGCTCATACAAAATTTTTCAAAACTTAAACATTTTTCAAAGTTGTACAAGTCACACGCCCGTGTGAATAGGCCGTGTGCCTCACACGGCTTTAAACACGCTCGTGTGTCTAGGCCATGTCAAAATAGGGCATACATACTACTTGTCCACACGGCCACAAGACACTCCCGTCTGCCAGGCCGTGTGAGAATTAGGGAGACTACTGACTTGGGTCACACAGCCAGTCACACACCCCGTGTGTTTAGCCCGTGCTCGAAACTGACTTGGCCACACGGCCTAGCACACGCTTGTGTGTGCAACCATGTGGTTTGCCCATGCTCATTTCAAAATGGCCATTGAGCAACACGGCTAAGACACACACCCATGTCCCTACCCATGTGGGAAAAAATAGGCCATTTACAAAGCCAATTTGCCACCCATTAAGGGTCCTCCTTACAATCATAAAACCAAAGACATTTTATACCAAATTCTCAACCAAAACATATACCATTCATGCCGTAACATTATTCATCAATTTCATACTCAATATATATATCGAAACATACCCAAACCCTAAGCCAAAATCATACCAAAACATAGGTTTCATAATCACTAATCACACAATCAAATCTCATGCCAAATTCTTACCAAATTCCATTATAGGCACATATCAAAACTTACCAATTTGACCATTTCTTTTGGCCAACCAAATGCACATCATAATGACACACTTGCATCACATATCATATATCATAATCAAACCATAAGTTCAAACACAAACTAACCATATCACATGGCATGGTATATACATTACAAAAGATATCCTAATACTTCTAGCCTATACACGCCATACTTTTACATTCACAATATCAAGAGGTACCAAAATAAGGTTCGATAGTGTGGTGACGATCCTTGACGATTCTGAGCTCTCGGTAGCTTTGATATCTATTAAACAGTTGAAAAACACACAGAGTAAGCTTTCAAAAGCTTAGTAAGCCATATACAAATAAACTTATCATTCAAAACATGAAAGCACCATCAAATTACATGTACTCCATGGCCAAATACTATCTCAAACCACATAGTTCATAAAAATTTCACATATTCCAATTCATTTACACATATAGCATATTTTCTCATACTTATAACACATATCATCACTTGTACATATACTTACCTTTTATTCTCAAACATAATATACATTTCGAACGTATCTGAATTGGATACACATCTCATATAATTATTCGTTTCTCAGAATACCCACTAAACCATTCGGAATCATAAGGATACGCAAATAGCTCGAAAAGCTCGTACAATGCCAATCTCCCAGACGTGGTCTTACATGTAATCAAATATCGATGCCACTGTCCCAGACAAGGTCTTACATGAAATCAAATACGATGCCAACATCCCAGACATGGCCTTACAAGTAAATCATAAGTCGATTCCAACGTCCCAGACGTGGTCTTACACGATAACACATATCGGATCCTATGTCATGACATATGTATCCTAACTATTCCTACTGCTCATATGGGGCTTTTCAGACGTTGGAACCATGTCGATACTTTCTTGAATGTCTCATATTTCTCAACTCATATAATCATTCATCATAGCTCAAAAGCATATAATCGATAGTAATTCAATTCATAACACATTTATTTGTATATAGACTTCCCTCGTACAGGTATGAACAGAAAGAAACGGCTATTCAACAACTTTCAACTTTCCCCGATCTAATTCCATTTTTTTTCTTGATTTATATAAATTCAAATTTAACTCTTTTATTCACCAAATCATTCAAATCAATCCACAAACACACATTTAGGGCATTTTATAAATTAGCCCTCACATTTTCACAATTTGACACTTTAATCCCTAATTCACAAAATCACAAAATACACAAAATTTCCTTACACATATGCTTAGCCAAATTTTCATAGTGTTCATATAAGTCCATATATTTCATTTATTTCACATTTTAATCCCTCAAAATATCATTTTTCACAATTTAGCCCAATTTACTCAATTTCATCAAAAATTCAAAGATAGAACTTAGTAATCTAACACATATCTTTCATTTACTAACATCAAACTTCATAAAGCTCATAGTTTCATCAATGGCTCAACTCAAAATCATCAACAAAATTAGAAATTAAGACACAATCTTGATAGTATACAGAGCAACGATCACAAAAACGTAGAAATTATCAAAAACCGAACAAAATACATGCCTTAATCAACAAATCTCTTAGTTGAACCCTAAAAGCTTTTATTTTTTATTTTTCTTTGTATTTTCGGCACAAAATGGATGATAATAGCCAATTTCATGTTCTTGTTTTATTAATATTAACATAAATATACATTTTACCATTTTGACCTTATTATAAACATATAATAAACACATAGATAATGGTCATTAATGTCCGTTAACCATGTTAATGGTCCATTTACAACATAAGGACCTCATATTAGCAAATAGGCACTTTTAACAAATAGAAGGCCACTTTTACATTTTACGCGATTAGGTCCTTTTTATAAATTAAGCACACAAATGATCGAATTTTCATACGAAACTTTCACACGTGTTAATTCACATATTATAAACACAAAAAATAATATTAAAATATTTTTTGACTCGAATTTTTGGTCCTGAAACTACTATTCTGACTAGGGTCTAAACTGGACTGTTACAAGTTCGGCATTTGCGACCATACAAAGCTTCGTACAATGCCATCTTTATGCTCGATTGAAAGCTGTTGTTATACGCGAATTCAACCAACGGTAAAAATTTCTCCCAATTGCCTTCGAATTCCAACACACAACAACGAAGCGTATCTTCGAGAATCTGAATTTCTCTCTCAGACTGACCATCGATTTGCGGATGAAATGTTGTACTAAAATTCAACCTTGTGCCCAGAGCTTCTTGCAATTTCTTCCAAAAGCGCGATGTAAACCTCAGATCTCTATCCGAAATAATCAAAATTGGCACCCCGTGTAATCTAATAGTCTCTGATATGTACAATTCAGCCAATTTATCAAGTGAATAGTTTGTACGTGCCGGAATGAAATGTGCAGGCTTCGTTAGTCCATCAATGACAACCCAGATAGCATCTTTCTTTTTCAAAGATAGGGGCAAACCCAATACGAAATACATCATAACTCTATCCTATTTTCATTCTGGTATCATCACAAGCTGTAGCAATCCTGAAGGCACTTGGTGTTCGGCTTTGACTTGCTGACATACTAAACATCTTGATACGAATTCGGAAATGTCTCGTTTCATACCCAACCACTAGTACAATTATTTCAAATCATTGTACATTTTGGTACTCTCGGGGTGAACAGATAAACAACCACAATGTGCTTCGTGTAAAAATTTTTGAATGAGTTCAGAATTTTTTAGTACGCAGATTCTATTTCGGAACATTAAACAATCATCATCTTTGATCTGGTAGTCTGAATCACTATTCGACTTACATTGCACTCTTTTAGCTTGCAACTCATTATCACATTTTTAGCTTCACAAATTTGTTGAAAACCAGTTTAGCTTTCAACTCTGCTAGAATCGAACCATCATTAGACAAAGTCAGTCTTGTATTCATTGCTCTCAAAGCAAATAGAGATTTTCTACTCAAAGCATCTACGACTACATTTGCTTTTCCCAGATGATAATCAATTACTAACTCGTAATCTTTCAATAGCTCGAGTCATCTCCATTGTCGCAAATTCAAATATTTTTGAGTCATTATAAATTTCAAACTCTTGTGATAGGTAAAGATATGGCATTTTTCTCCGTACAAATGATGTCGACAAATTTTCAATGCAAAAACAATAGCGGCCAACTCTAAATCATACGTCGGATAGTTCTTTTCATGTGGTTTTAGTTGTCTGAAGGCATATGCTACAACTTTTCCTTCTTGCATCAAAATGCAACCCAAACCATTCAATGTTGCATTGCTATAAATCACGAATTCTTTACCCGACTTAGATTGAACAAACACTGGTGCCTCAGTTAACAATACTTTCAACTGATCAAAACTCTATTGACATTTCTCGGACCACTCAAACTTAACATCTTTCTGTAGCAATCTGGTCATCGGTGTAGCAATCATTGAAAATCCCTTAACAAAACATCGATAATAACCAGCTAACCTCAGAAAACTTGTAACTTTGGATACATTTCTCGGTGATTTCCATTCAACAACTGCAGAAATCTTGCTCGGGTCAACTCGTATGCCTTCAACTGAAACAATATGTCCCAAAAATCCAACCTCTTAAAGCCAAAAATCATATTTTCTAAATTTAGCGAACAGTTGCTTATCTCTCAAAGTTTGTAGCACATTCTCAAATGCTCGGCGTGCTCAGACTCATCTCGTGAATAGATCAAAATGTCATCAATGAATACAACAACGAATCTGTCTAAATACGGTCTAAAAATCTGGTTCATCAAATCTATAAAGACTGCAGGAGCATTAGTTAATTCAAAAGGCATAACAAGGAATTCATAATGTTCATACCATATTCTGAAAGCAGTTTTCGACACATCTGAATTTTTAACTCGCAACTAATAATAACCAGACTGCAAATCAATCTTCGAAAACACTGTTGCGCCTTTCAAATGATCAAATAAATCATCTATTCTCGGCAATAGATACTTGTTCTTTATTGTAACCTTGTTGAGCTGTCGATAGTAAATACACATTCTCATTGACCGTCTTTCTTTTTTACAAACAACACTGGCGCACCCCAAGGCAAAAAACTAGGTCGTGCAAAACATTTATCTGTTAATTCTTGCAACTGAGATTTCAACTCTTTCAATTCTATCAAAGCCATTCTGTACAGAGCTATAGATATTGATGATGTTCTTGGTACTAACTCAATAGCAAATTCAACCTCTCTGATCGGTGGTAATCCTGGTAATTCTTCTGGAAACACATCTGGAAACTCACAAACAACTGGTACTGATTCAATTTTCGATTCAGACACTTTTGTATCTAGCACATATGCAAGGTAAGCTTCGCAACCTTTCCTCACACATTTCTGAGTTGACATAGACAAAATCATTGCAGGCAATTGACTCGATTCATCTGATTCAATTCGAATAATTTCATTGTTCTGACATTTCAATTCAATAATCTTTCGTCTAGAAGTTACAATGGCATCATGTAACGTCAACCAATATACCTAGAATTACATCGAATTCATCAAAAGGTAGTAGCATCAAATCAGCCAAAAAATATTAACCCCGAGTCATTAAAGGACAGTTCTTGCAAACATTATCAACTAGCACATACTTGCCTAAGGGGTTCGATACTTTAATCACAAACTCAGTAGACTCAACAGGAAAATTCTTACTAAACACTAATTTCATACAGATATACGAATAAGTTGATCTAGGATCAATCAATGCAATCACATTAGTGTCGTAAAGGGAAAATGTACCAGTGATAACATCAGGTGACGATGCCTCTTCGCAAGCGCGAATAGTGTAAGCTCTAGCAGGTGCTCTAGCCTCAGATCTTACTGTAGAATCTCTCATACTACCACGATTACCACTTGTATTTCCTGCATTTCTTGGTAGCCTCCCTCTAGTGGTTGTGTTACTCGGTCTTGCATTTTGAATATTATCTTTCTCCACCAATTCTGGGCAATCCTATATGAAATGATCTTGTGAACCACATTTGTAGCAAGCTTTATTACTTTTATTCCAGCATTCTCCAAAATGTCATCTCCCACAATGTTGACTACCACAATATCTACTATCCATAAATAATTCAAAGCCAACCTCAAGTCATAACATAAACCACATACATACATTTATATACATATTCAAACCAACCAAAATAAGCCAACTCTCATGGCTATATATATACAAAACAAAGCATAAGCATTTACAAGCCATTTCAAATGGCACAACACATTACCAAATATACCAAAATAACCAAAGTCCTTATACATGCCATATACTTAAAACATAAGCTCAAAAGTACAAAATTGATAGTTGGATAGTGTGACGATGTCTCTGACGATCCCTGAGTCCGAGCTAACTTTGAATTCACTATAAAACATGAGAAAATAAATAAAGTAAGCTTTATAGCTTAGTAAGCTCGTATGAAATGGACTTAATATAACCATAAACACATAATTTACCAATTGAATATAAACACATATAATTCATATTAACTAACAAACCTTTCAAATACTCATTCACAAAACTTTATGTATTCTTCACTGTTTCTTCAATTTAAAGCTTATATGATTTGTGTACGTACCTATACCATCTCGTATCAATCTCATACTCAACCACATCATTTATTTACCCCTTGAACCATTCAAAAAAATTTTGAATACTCGGGAATCTTGTACCCTAAGTGCCAATATCATGGCCCGAAGCCAAATCAATGAAGCTCGCACCTGAAGTGCGTATATCATGGCCCAAAGCCAAATCAATAAATTCCTTAATGACATGTCACTAGTATTCTAATCTATTCCTAAGGTTCAATCGGGATTTCGTATGTTGGATCGTCGTCTAATTACCATCAAACATATCCGTAGTCTCGTATTCAAAGTTTATGCAATATCAAAGCATATAAAATAAATTTGTAAGGAAACTTATTACATACAAACTTACATTGGATGTAAAAATGGCTAAATTGATCGATTAGTCAAGAACTTTGTCTTTCCCTCGATCTAGATCCGAGTTTCGATTTTCTTGATCTAAATGTAATCAAAATTAACTTATTTAATTATATTTCTATTCAATTTAATCCACAATTCACATTAAAGCACTTTTACACATTTGGCCCTAATGTTTCACATCTTTTCCAATTTAGTCCTTATTTTATTAAAACACAAATTCATGCAATTTAACCACAACCCATCCTAGCCGAATTACAAATAAGTCCCTAGCAGCCCATATTTCACATTTATTTCACATTTTAACCATAAAGTTTTCACATTGCACAATTTAATCCCTAATTTGCATTTTTACTAAAAATCACTTAATAAAACTTGCATAACTATCATCAAACATTTATAATCCATCGTCAAATATCAAAATACTCATATATTCATCAATGGAAACATATAAAATCTTTAACAATTTTGCAAAATAGTCCCTGGGCTAGCTAGACCTAGTTGCAAATATCTCAAAAATGTAGAAATCATTAAAAACGAAACAAAAAGGGACTTACAATTGAGTTAGGAAGCTTGGCCGAATGAAAAAGCTCAACAATGGCTTCGAAAAACCTATTTTTGGTTGATTATGGAGAAATAAAGATGATAATTGGCTTTGTTTTATTTATTTTATGTTTATTAACTAATTTACTAATTTAACATTGATTAAAAACCATCAAAATTCATGATAATATGTCCATATATGTCCACTCATGTTTTAAATGGTCTAATTACAACATAAGGACCTCTAAATTAAGATTCCATAGCTATTAGATACCTTTAGCTAATGGAACTCTACTTTTACAATTTACGCGATTTAGTCTTTTTCTCAAATTAACTAATCAAACGATAAAATTTTTTATCGAAAATTTCACACAAACATATTATCATGACGTAAACATTAAAATAATAATAAAATAATTATTTTGAATTTGGATTTATGGTCCCAAAACCATTGTTCTGATTTGACTAAAAACGGGTTGTTACAACCTTCGCCTATATTTTGGCAGATTGACTGCATATTATCTGATATGTGTCGTAATGGCACGATATAGTGTGTAGGGTTGGGTGGGTGTTTTTAACCCCACATCGTGTGATGGGATGGTCGAAGTTGGTGTGTAGAGGATGGGGGTAGGATTCTGTATATCTGTTCAGCATATCTGATTCTGTTATCTATATCTAGAATAGACATAAGTTCGAATCTGAATCTGACTGTATATGTGATTTCTGTATGTATTGCATGCCTATTTCCATTGGGTTACACACTGAGTTTACGAAAACTCACATCTGTTGACTGTTCTGTGCAGGTAATCTACGGGATTAGGCGGATCGGTGTAATGGAGTCTCACGGTGACCACGAGTTCGTAACTATTTAATATTATGATTTTTATTTATTTAATTTAGGATTATTTTCTGGGAGTTTTGTAATTTATGAACTCTGCAGACTGTTTGATTTTATTTTGGGATTTGGGTTTTTTACTTGACTTTTTATTTGCGACGATTGGCTAAAAACATGGTTTTTACTAAAATAAAGGTTTTCCAAAAATTCGAACGGGATTTCTAAATTTAACATTTTCTATGACTTCCACTGTAATTTATGTTTTGAAAAATAAATTAATTAAATAATGCTTCTGATAATGGTTATAAATTAATATGAGTTACAAAACTTGAATGATTTATCGAAACGACTCAGTTTTTCAAAAACCCTTCTTTGTGACATCTTTGGATAGGTCATAATGTCTAAGCCGAGTTTAGGGTGTTACAAAAGTATAGATTATTTTACCTCGAGTATCGATACTCATGATAAAGTATCGATACCAAATTACAATACTAACTTCCTGCACAACGAAATATCACAAAGGTATCGTTTTTAAAACCCAAATATCAGTACCACTACTCTAGACACAAAAAATACAGCATAATAAGGAAACTAATTCATCCCAATCATAAACCATTCAACATGTAACTAATACATCGTCAAATAAACATCAAAATGACCACAATAATAGTTCAATCATCGAAAACATGTCTGAGTAACCAAGCGACATAACAAGACAAATATGCATAAATCCTAAGAATTAATAAACCATGAAAATAACCAAAACATCATAGAAACATTAATGTAATAGTTTTACCACATTGCCTTTACTTCTCAAGTCAAAAACAAATAATAAATCACCTATGAAGTATTAATAGAGGCTCGCTTAGATCAATCCCTTGAAATCACACCACTCACACCGAAACGCTACTAATTTACAATGGATTAAAATGAGTGGGTGAGCTTTACAAGCTTAGTGAATGATCAGAATAACTAACATGCAAACATGTCATCATGCATTAAGGAAACAACCACATAGCACATTACAACAGTCCCATTTAATGTCATATTATACTTAATCATATTTACCTTATTGGCTCATTTACATGGTAATCATATTCACTTTTAAGCATATATCACATTACACATAGAATCACATAACATTTAAGCATATATCACAATATTCATAAACATATTTATTGATAATTTGGCAATTAAGCTATGAAACGTAAAAGTGGGATCTATCACCACTCATTGGATACACGGATCTCCAGTATACCAAAAGACTCATAGAGTCGAACATATCTCAAAAAGTAAAGCATATAGCTAACACTTTCCATCACACCAAACATGTCCCATTGAATGAAGCTTAACTCACATTCCCTTATCTCTCCAACATATACTAGGGCCTCAACGCCCAAATCACAGAACACATATAGGTGAGTACTCACAATCCTATGGCATGCCAACTATATCCAATGGTCTCAAGATTCACAATGTCAAAATATTCATTATTAACACACACATTTACTTACCGTTCACTGTATTTTATCTTTGCATAAACACATTATAAGCACAACATATTCACTATCATATGGCACGTATATCATGCCCACAATTAACTCTTTCACAATAGCCATCATAAACTTATTACACATATCACAATGTCACACTATAATCCAAAAATTCACAACACATTTTCACAGATAAATTCATAAGTATGAGAAAGCTTACACTTAGAATTTAGAGTAGGGGTTTAGGCTACTACTAAATTTCCAACTAACGCATTGAATCGTGTTCACAAGCAGCTATTCTAAACACTTACCAAATACACTTTCGTTGAAATGCCAAAAGCCCAAACTAGCCTTTCCTTAACTTGTAGATGGTCTTAATGAATCCAAAGCTTTAACACAAAAAATCACACAACAACACATTCAAAAATTAGCTAAGGACTCAACTCAGGCAATCAAAACATAAGCCTAAGCTAAGTTCTCAAGTAACTGAAACCTTCAACATAACAAGCTTAAATTCCAAATATCTCGGTCTATACTTAATCTTTTCATCTAAAACTAATTCCATTCATCTAATTATTTACTTACGACATATTCTTAACCTTTAAACTACACAAAACTACTCAATTCATGATATCAAAATTTTCGACATGTTCATGGAAATTTTCACGAAATTCTTTTAAAATCTAAGAAATATTTAAAAAAAAAACTTCAAAGTAAGTTAAGAAACCTTTTAATCTCATCAAAGCTAATTGAAAAACACTTTTAAACCATGTTTTTACTTAAATTCCATAAATTCATCATTAATGAGCCAATTTTCAGCTTTTATTCAAAATATGTGATTTAATGGCTAAAAATTTAATTTTAAAGAGTAAATAACATTTAAAGCTATTTAGGATTTGAATCTTTACCTTAGATGATGAAAACCCGAGCATTTGATCAAAAACCTGAAAAACCCAAAGACTTAACAATGGAGAAATCTATGGTGATTTTAGGTATTTTTCTTGATGTTTTATGGAGGTTTATGGTTTGGGTGATAATAGAAATCAAAAGGAATTAAGTTTGTAAAAGAAAATTGATTAGGAGAGACTTAGAAGAGTAATGGATGGCTAGACAATTGAACGGGAAGAAAAATAACGTGAAACTTGTAGGTAGGGGAAGATATTAGGTTGATTTTAAAGTTTTGGTTTAACTATTTCATAAACGCACAGAATTTTACCCCTTTTACAAATCAGTCTCTATTTCAAAATTAAAAACCTTTTTAACATTATTTCCAAAAATTGATTGGATTTTCTAAATACCATAAACAAAAACATTTCCGAATATCATGCTAACGAAATTCCTGAGCACACTAAAGCTATAATCCCTAAAATACCCCTAAAACTCCTAAGTCTTATTTTGGGGTGTTACAGAACATAATGGATAAAAAAACGTACCTGCTATAACGTCGGCGTCATCTCTATCCTCACGGCACCTCACCGCATACATAAAAGCAGGTTGTCGTGCCTCATCCTGACTTGCATCTCTGCTTAATACTCTCTGACCTCAATCAAAACCATTACCACCCCTGACTATACCACGGCCCCTAGGTGCTTGTTGAGTTGCCATCGGAGGTTGAACGAGACCTGGAATCGGAGCCGGTGTAAGAGCTTCCACCTGATCAGATTGGATAGGGCAATCCCGAACACGGTGCTCCGTCGACCCACATTAAATACAAGGCCCCAACTTCCTCTAACACTCACCCAGATGGCTTCTCCCACAGTTACAAATCTGAATCTCAGTCGATGCAGCTGGTGCCTTAGTCCTTGGTGGCCCATCAAACCTAGCCCATTTCTTAAGGCACTAAACAGAACTAAAGGGACCCGAATCCCTCTTAAGCTTACTCTAACCTTTCTCTCAGTCTCTCTTCTTTCACTCAATGCACTTCACCTCCTCTGCTATCTTCGCCTTGTCAACCAAGGCCGCAAAACTAACTCCGTTTGATGAGCTATCAAAACTCTCAGATCATACATCAACCCTTCATCAAATGGAATAATACTTTCATAATCGTTCAGAACTAGACTGCAAGTATACCGACTCAATCTCATAAACTCGGCCACAGACCTCTCACCTTGAACCAAGCTTATAAACTCGCGTCTACGAGCCTCTACATAACTCGCCCCCACATACTTGCTCTGGAAGGCACTCTTGAAAAAATTCCAAGTGATCTATTCGGGCTAGGCGCCCTGCTCAATAGTCAACCATCACTGGTAAGCCTTATCTCGGAGCAGAGATATAGCACCCATCAGTTTCTGTGCAAAAGTGCAATCGATGTCATTCATAATACGCTCGATGACCTCTAACCAATACTCGACCACTGTAGAAGCAAATCTAGTGACACCCCTAAACAACTCAGCACCATTTGGTTGGAGTCATTCAATAACCGACCATCGGCTCCCAAATCTCGAAAGGGTCTCATCGACCCTTTTTTAACACACACAACATAGCCTAGGACAGTACGTCATCTCCGACTGTAGGAGTGAGACCCAATCTCAGTAGTAGGAGTACCAACAGTCTCGCTGGTCTCCAGATTAGGCATAATACGCATAGAGGATGACTCTATTCGAGCTCATCCTCGACACCCACGAGAACCACGTCCACGAATACCGTATGAACTCATTACCTCAACTTATCTACAATACCAAAAATTCACAAATCAGTTCAAAATTCTCATCAAATATCTTATTTCACAGTTCATATCACAGTTTTTAACTAAAGCCACAAGTTCAGTTACTACATTATTTTCTAACTAAATAGCATAACTAAAGTAGAAAAACTTACAGGTTCAGCACCGAAGACTCAGTTTTTTATAGCTTAAATTTTCAGAGTTACTCAAATAAATTTTTCGTTCAAAACACTTTCGACAGCTATGTTTTCCAATGTTTGAAATTCGCAAAAAAAATGAATTTTCGTTACACACCTGATGCCGAATCGCCGTAGAAGAAACAAGAATAACTTCGAATCCTAACAACGAACAACCAATGACCAATTCAACAGTTAATTCCCAAACAAACGCTCAGAAAGTCGAACAAAATAGAGTTATGTCAAAAGCTTCGACGAAGAAACCCCAATCTCGAAAATTCACACCCTCACCTCTCACAAAAGAGCGATACACAGAACTAACGTGTTGAAGAAGTGTTACCTTCGGGATCCTCGCCTAAAAAGACAATCAATCGCACACTTAAATAGAGCAAAGCAAGCAGAAATCAATTTTTGGCAATTGACAAACAACAACAATTAATAACAGAATTTCATCAACACAACTTACGCAATTATACCTTCAATTGAAAAACAACATACTATGGAACCCTCCCCGACATAACAACAACGAAATTTGACAAAATAGAACAGAAAGATGAGGTAACAGAGAAGAAAGAACGACAGTAGAAGAAGAAGAAGAAGAAAGAAAAAATAATAAAAAGAGAAACATAAAAGAAAAAGAGGGAACGAAACTAATCTAATCAACTTAAATTAAACCAATTTTTTGCGGACCAGACTAAAAATTTATTCACTCCACGCTTACGCAGAGGGTGTCGTCGGGAGGGAAGAGATCGAGGCAATGGTAAAGAAAATATTTGATGAAGGGAGAAAAATAAGAGACAGAGTGAAAGAGTTAAAACATAGTGCAGAGAAGGCTTGGATGAAGAGTGGATCTTCGTGTAATGCACTTGCTGGATTGATGAAACGATGCCTGTTTTTGAATAACTAGAAGACAGAAGCAGAAAAAATCACAAAAATTAGCAAATCTAAATCATTTACAGAGAAAAAAAAATATCATGCACTTAGAGATTTGCAGACAGGTTGAGTATGCCAATTCATCTCATCTTTATCCACCAGAGACAGACAAATGAAATTTCTTCTACTAAATCAAAGCTTGTGGTGAATTACACAATGGAAATTATAAAAACCAAAAATCCCGATGGCCACATATGATACATCTTATTTGATAAGACAAGACACAAGAAGATCAAATCATGTACATCTTTCTCAACTGAATGGAATTGACAAAAAGAAATGGTGAAATAAATACCAATATAAGTGACATCTCTCATGCTGAGAAATGGCAAGACCAAGGACAAATTCAAACACAATTCACCTAATGAACAATCAATAAAGTATGCGACCCTCAAGTGTGGGGAATGTCAAGCTTGACAAAGCCTCTTCACCACACCAGCCATGTACTTTCCCTGATGCTCTGCAAGCCCAAGCTCAGTTTCAGTTGGCTCTCTTGTGCCATCACCCGCATAAACTCCAGCACCGTACGGAGAACCTCCTCGTATGGAATCCATCTTGAACATACCAGCTCCAAAAGTGTAGCCAATAGGAACAAACAGCATTCCATGGTGTGCCAACTGGGTTATTGCCGTCCAACTGAACCAGAGGGAAGCACAAGAAATGCATAAATCTTCATAAATATTTTACATACTACATTGGTCAAGGACAAAAAAAATATCACAGGAACAGATAATCCTGATGTACAAATTGTATGAAAGCTGATAAGTGATAAATTAGGACAAAAAGCACCATGAATCCTCTGGAAATGCAAAGAGCATCTTGTATTGATAACAAACCAATAAAAGTATAAAATACTGAAACACAAAAGAGAAGGAAAGCAATAACACTACAGAAAGAAACATCCACACAACATTTTCAAGCCTAAAAGGCTTCTATAGATCAGATTAAATTCTCATGTCAGACAAACTTCATCTTCCAGTGAGCATAAACACCGACATTAAAATCATCAACTTTAAATGGTAAAAACCTAGCCATGAGTAAAACTGGAAGCAATTGTCTTACGTTTTAATCTAAGCTAAGTGTTAAACCGTAGTTGTTTAAAATAAAACCTACAAATTAAAGGATTCAGCATACTTGTAATAGAAAGAACAAAGCCTCTGAAATGCAACCAAAACCATCCAACTTATGCAGATTCAAGATAAATCTTAGCACTTGCAAGTAAACATAAATTTATAGGATAAGTCTACTATTATAGCCAACTTGTATCTTCATCTATTTGATCTCATGAGACATCTACCACAACTTGTAACCTCTGAGCTAAACGATAAGCACTTTGTTCAACTCTAGATGTCAAACTAGGTAACATGAATCATCTACGAGGTATTTTCCATGATCCAACTTTCTTAGATTTCTCTTGTGAGATAACAAATTCAGGAAAGAACAAAGGTAAAGAGAAGGAAAACGACATTATTGATGAAAATTTCTCTGCTGATGTGGAGGGGTTTGGGGAGAAATGTATTATCTAAAGTATCCAAATTTATGGAAATTGTCTACCATTGCAACAAAAACAGAGAAAGTTAATCAAAATTCCAACTTACGCGGTGGCCTCTTGGCCGCCTCCTTGAGTTCCAGTACTAACAAAGAACCCAGCTGGCTTCCCGGCCAGAGTCTGCTCCTTCCAAAGCTGTCCACTGGAATCGAAAAACGCCTTCATCTGAGCCGCCATACACCCAAACCTCGTCGGAAACCCAAACAGAACCCCATCCGCCTCCGCCAATTCCGCCGCTTTAATGTCTGGAACCTCGGGGTTTCTCGACGGCGCCTTCATATGGTCCAGCACATCAGCCGGGAGCGTCTCGGGAACCCGATAAAGAACCGCCTGTACACCTTCCACGCCGTCGACCCCTTTCTTCATCCGCTTGGCCAGTTTCTCCACGTGACCATACATGGAGTAGTAAACAATAAAGATTTTTAAAGTGGCGGTAACTGATTGCTCATTCGTAGAATTCACAGCTACACTGGCAGTTTCGTGGGTTTCTTCATCGGCTTCGATGGGTGCGTTGTTGGTGGCGGTAGTGGCAGTGGCAGTGGCAGAGCCTTCGGCAGAGGAAGGTTGTCTCTTTTTGCTTGGGACACAGCCTCCACCTTTGCCCATGGAGGATTAAGGGAAACTGGGGTTAGACTTATGGGCAAAAATAAAAGCTTGAGGATTAATGAAAAGGCGTCACCTTACTTTCTTTTTGTATTCAAACACCAAACATAGATGAAGAAGAAGATTCGCTGTTTCGCACGCTTTTTTACCAACTTATAAATATAATATCTTTGGGTTAAACATTCAAATGGTCTCCCAAGTTATTCACTATTATCACTTTCATACCTAAAAAGCTTTAGGATATTACTTGAAATTCACCACTTTTATCATCCCTACATCTAAGCCGTTTATATTATATGTACACTTATTTTTTATTATTATAAATATATTCTATTCTATGACTAATCTAAATTAGTATTCAACCACTCAATTGAGTGATAGTTTAGGGAAGTTTTATGCATTTAGCCTTAAAATGTATTAATATTCTTTTTTCACACAATTAATAATATCGTTTTTATTTGGTTAAAATATGTCACAACTTCATGTACTTTTCAAAAAATAGGAATTTAGTCTCTGTACTTATATTTCATGAAATTTAGTCCTTCTACTTTTCAAATTTCAAAATTCATGTCCAAATACTAACATTGTTAAATTTGTTGCTGTGATATTTTTCAAATAAAAAAAATACTCAGTTGGTGACCATGTAATTAAAAAAATGACTTTGTAATTAAATTGAATTTAACAAAAAAAAGTTAATAGTGTTACCAATTAGACCTGAATTTTAAAATTTAAGAAGTAAGGAGATTAAATTTCATAAAATAAAAGTACAATGACTAAATTTTTAATTTTGAAAAGTACAAGGACTTGTGGGCATTTTCAGCTTTTCAATTTTGCAGAAATTAGGTGAGAAAAATAAATAGTTTTAGTTGTAGATTTAAAGACTTCGTAGCTCGACGCGTGTCTTGAATTGTTTTTAAGTATAACGATGTTGTTTAATTTATTAATTTCGACAAAATTTAATTTTTTTTTTTTAATTTGACTCTGATTTGGATCTTTATAATAATTTGGTCTCCAATCACATCACTATTGACACGAAGTTGAGTTGAAGCTTTGCTTTTAATTTTGATTACTTTTTTGTCACGTTAATCAAGATTGAGTGTGTCATGTTCATTAAAAAAAATGAATAAATGAAATCACCTACTCCTTTGTCTATAAAATATTTTAGGCTAAAATACATCCATATTTTCGTAAATTTAGTACCAATTTCAAATTTTAGATATAATTATTAATACTATTAAAATTATTTTGTTAAATTAAACTTCATTACAACATCTCCTTTTAGTTATATTGCTACCAAATAGGTATTTTTTTATTTCAAAATTTAAAAAAAAAGACATTAACAGTTTAACAATTAGATCTGAATTTTGAAATCTGAAAAGTAAAGACACTAAATTCTTAAAAATAAAAGTACAGAGATTAAATTCTAAATTTATAAAGAATACTACATATTTTAACAATAAAATTTATTGGATTTAATTAATGAAAATAAATTAACGCATATAAATATATAATAATATCCAAGTTTAGTTGTAATTATACTTTTTTTTTTGTTAAAATACACCATAACTCGTGTTCATAAATTTTGAATTACTTTTCAAATTTTAAAAATAAAATTTAATTGTTAATATTATTAAAATTATTTTATTAAAATTAAGTTCATTACAATGTTGTTATTTTAGTTACATGACTATTAAATGAGTTATTTTTTTTTTATTTCAAAATGTTACACCAACAAATTTAACGAAAGAATTTTTAAAGATATTAATAATTGGACTTGAAATTTGAACTTTGAAAAATTGAGTGACTAAATTTTTTAAAACAAAAGTACAGGGATTAAATTCTAAATTTGTGAAAAGTTTAAGGATTGATGGCATATTTAATCCAATTTTGTCCATCAACAATCTCAGTTTTCTAAGTTATGATTATAATTAGTGTTGTACCAATAACAATAACCATAAATAACATTAAGTTTCTGTTTTCATACAATCAGAAACAACTTTAGTTAAAGTTGGATATGAAAACCATTATAAGAAAAAGTACAACTTCCATATTGATTTAATATAAATTGGACATAACCAAACTTGAGTCAAACATAAAAACCTAATATTAGGTCCTATATTTGTAAGGGCTGTGACTTGTGTGATTATTACTAAATTATGCCCCTTCCTTTTATGAGAGAACTTCACCCAACCCTATTGAAGTCTCTTAACCACAGCAGCCCCAGGAAGGTTAACTAGGCAACGGTCCATTGCCCCCCAACACTAAATTATATCTAAGGTTCAAGTAGTTGGTTGAGGCTTAACTATTGAGACTGCTCTTTAAGTCAAAGATAATGAGTTGCTCTCTTATTCATATCCATCAACTCTCATCCGCTCATTCTCAATGCAATTAATTTCAGTTTTCCAAAACTTGCCAAAAGTTTTATTCCACAACATAATTAAATTATATATGTTTTTAAAACTACAAGTTGTGTTCGGACATAATATACTAACATGAACTAGCATCAATCCATGTGTTATTAGGAATTGTTAATCCAATGTTTGATCGATGACTAAATTAATCTATTTATCCAACTTAAAATAGAATAGAGAGTGAATAATATGAGTGGTTGGAGTATAGAAAAAAATTGGTTCTAAAATGAGAGAAAGATCCTCTCCTCTCCATCTTTCTCACATGAAAAGGGCCTTAGTAGAACCCGCATAATGATGTGTGTAGAGTGGTTATAGAGTGAATTGGTGTGATAGGATAGATATTATGTACAATAAAAATATTAAAGTATGATGGATGAGACTTTAGAGTTATTAGTTAAAGTGGAGGTATTGCTTGAGTACTTAAAATTCATATCTCATCATGTGCAATTACAATATGTAAAAGTCTCTAGTTTTAACTTGTGAATATGCCACAAATGAGTTTTGTTCAATTTTTTGTCTACTATACTTTATAATAGTTTAATTTTGTGTTATAATTTTTCAAATATATATTTGTATTTCTAGTGTACCTTTTTATAATAGTAAAAGAGGTATGGTAAGAAATTTATAAATTATAGCCCATGCAATTAGCAAGTGCAGAAATGCTGAGTGTAAAGCAATGGGCCATGCCTTGGAAGAGGAATGGGCTTGAGTTCTAAAACAATGGTAACATTATTCCATTAAGCTGAAGCAGAAGAGAGTAGGGGTAGAAGTCATAAAGAAAGCCATATATTTAGGAATTGATGGGCTTGAGTTTTAATATCATGGTCAATCTTACTGGATCTAAAGATAAAAGAGTCTACCTGAATGGGCCTTTAAAATTAACAAAAAAGCCCATGTTGTGGATAGGTGATGGGCCGAAGTGCTAAAACAATGGTCCATAAACATATGATGCTGCGTTTAAAAGTAGTAGGATGCATTTATCAAAAAGTAGAAAGGAAAAAGATTGTTTTTAGGCATACAATCATATGCAATGTGTATGCTTGATATCATACAGAAGTGAATAACAAGTGGAATGGAATATATAGGAAGTAGTAAAAATGACTTAATACCATACCTCTAAGAGAAATGTATGCAAAAGAATAAACAACTTGGTTGTCACAAAATTGGATAGTAAAGAATGCTATAACAACAATTTCTTTTTAAAAAAAAAAATTGAAAATTACATCCATTTGAGCATTTTGTATTATTAATTGCAATCAATTTAAATTTTGAATTTATTTTTCTTTTTAAAAAAATACATAAAAAATTCTAAACAACTTTAGAAAAATTTTAAAAAATAATTATTTTTTTTAATTTTCTTTACTAGTTTAATTTAAGCCATTAAAAAAAACATGCATTAATCTTATATCGTAAAAAAAATAAAAAAATAAAACCTCCAGATAAATAAGTGCACTGCATATCTGATTTAAAATATCCATCATGTCGCAATTCCGTAGTTAGAGCTACTATTAAATGATTAAAACCAACAGAAAATCAAAACAAAATCACGAGACTAGAATAAATAAATAAATAAAAGTAATATTTTATTTTATTTGAGATTGCATCATCCATTTTGCACATTGTATCCACACTTTATACTAACAATAACCAGTTTAATCATGCACCAACACGTCATTCATGTGAACAAATAAAATATACGATATGACTAATTCCCATATACAGCACAAGTTGAGTGCAAACACTGCTATAAAATAATGTTTTCTAATTGGACAAATTTATTTATTTTATTTTATTTTATTTTATTTAGCGTGATGTCTTCATCTCAAACATACTACTAGTCAATTTTAGAATTCCAACACCTAGTTTTCTTTTACACAAAAACAGGCAGAAACCAATCAAACAACACGTTTGATTCCACGCTTTCTCACAATTTGAAGAATAAACTTAACTATAAAAAATTTATTTAAACACTTAAATTATTAAGGTTGCACTCATTCACGTTATATAATTCGGTCATTTTATTTATTTCTGTTAAAATCACAAACGCTAAATTAATTTAGTAATTAAAAAAATCAGTATAATAATAAATTTAGTCATATTTATTATATCGGTTTAGTCATAATTTTTTTTAAAAAAAATTAACTTTCAAAATGTATACATATTTTCAATTTTATTTGCTTAAATCAGGATACTTCAAAAAAAATTTATGTCCATTTAAATATTTACTTGATTAAATCAAATTTTTTCATGTGTATATTTAGACTGGTATTCATTCTTTAATAGTTGTTGATGAAATTGATAAATTTGAAATATTTTGATCAAATAAAATTTTGAGGGGGACAGGGTTGACAATTTAAATTTATTATTATATTTATTTTAAAATGTTTATGTATATTTTTTAGAATTAGGATTAAATTGATAATATTTGTAAATTTTGAAAGTTAATATTTTTAAAATTATCACTAAATCGATATAATATGTAAAAGTTAAAGATTAAACTAGTCATTATACCATTTTTTTAACTACTATATTAGCTTATCATTTGTGATTTTAATGGGAGTCACTAAAATGACTGAACTATATAATGTAAGTTCTTAATTGCAATTTTTTTTATTTTAAATGCATAAAATGAGAACTTTTAACAATTAAGTGACTATTTATATAATTCACTTTAATTTAGTTGAATATCATTAATTAAAATTTTGATTACAACTAAGGAGATGGGATAAGGGATTGAATACCATAGCTGCCTACTCGGAGAAGCAAGGTGGCGACGCCATAGTTATGGACCACCAAAAAGATTTATTGCTCCATAACATATAGCAAAATTCTTAAAAAAATAAAGTTGACAAATCCCATTGTCATGTAGGTCATCTGAGACAGCAATCTATGTAGCCTTTTAGTGTTGGTATAGCAGCAACCAATAACCCCAGTAAACCAAAGAGAGAAAGAAAAAACATTATAATGGTTACCATGTGCCCCAAAGCAAAGTGGTCGCACGCACCTTCATCCAAAGGAAAGATCGAGAGAGTCTGCTTGGAATTCGTCAAAGTATGCTTGCAATTATCTATTCTTTAAACGTTTTAATCATAAATTATGTATGGGATTAAATTAGAGTAAAACTATTAAAAAAGTCAACTTTTATTTACTTCAGGTTATATTTTAGTTATTTATATTTAAAATGTTACGTTTTAGTCACTTATATTAACGTGTCGTAATATTTTAGTTACTGACCGTTAATGGTGTAACAATAAATTTATATGACACGTTAAATCATTATTTCAAATAAACTTTTTAGGTTAAATTATACAATTTGTCCCCATATTTTCTTCATTTTGAGTAATTTATTTTTTTCATTTATGTTCTTTTAAGTTTCTTTTTTTTTCTTTATTTTTCATTCTTTTCTGCTTCTCCCTCTATTTTTCTCCCTTCTTTATCTCTTTTAATGTAGTTTTTCTATATTTTCCATTTGTTAAAACTTTTTTATGTTCATGAAAAAAAATATGTGAAATTTGAAACCAAAATAAAATTTGCTTTGCATATTCTCACTCCACAATTACAAACCCTCATCATCCATTATCGCTTTAATGAATCAATTTGGATCTCTCAATGATTTATTTTACAAGCTCACCTCACTCAAAGACCTCGCCATTCATGACTTATGGTAGTCCACCCTCAACAAAGTTTCTTGAGCCTGTTCCCTTAAGCTCCTAACCAACCCCTACGACCACCTTATCTATCTTACCTACAACATTTTCTTCCTCTTGAAACTACATTGTTTCACGAATGTTTCAAACGAGCTCTACACTCTCAATGATTAAAACAACCACCATACGAAACTTACCCTCAACTTTACCCAAACCAATTTGGTTCCATACTCCCTTTCTCGCTTCGATTCATCCATGCTCAGCTTCTAATCAAGTTTGATTGGGAATATCAAGAAGGTTTAGATCAATTTTATCGTTTGCTTAATTTTATTTGTCAAAAAATAAAAGAAAAAGAAAGGAATAATCTATACGATTCTGTAAAAGTCTAGAAACAGAAAAAATTTATTTTGATGAATATAAAGAATTCAATATATGTTTAGGTTTGATTAAGGATATAGTTTTTTATATTGATTAGTTAGATCCAATTTTAGTTTCAAAATTAGGTTCTATTCAAATCAAGATTTGATTAAGAATGATTGATATTCAGTTTTGAGTGAAATTTAATATACGAATCATGTGAAAGAAACAAGGACTTGGTTGTTTTGGTAGGCAAAGACTA
This sequence comes from Gossypium longicalyx, assembly GCA_025698465.1. Taxonomy (NCBI): domain Eukaryota; kingdom Viridiplantae; phylum Streptophyta; class Magnoliopsida; order Malvales; family Malvaceae; genus Gossypium; species Gossypium longicalyx. The sequence goes on along the minus strand of CM047005.1, from coordinate 24,707,438 downwards.
TGTTTCTACAATGAATAATATGAGAAGAGAGAAAAATAAAGAGGAAGAAATAAAAAAATTTAAATTGTTAAAAAAAATAAAAGTATAGAGACTAGTTTTAACAAATGGAAAACATAGAAAAACTACGTTAAAATAAATGAAAAAGGGAGAAAAACAAAGGGAGGAGGAGAAAAGAATGAAAAAAAAAAAGAAAGTTCAAATAACATAAAAGTAAAAAATTAAATTGCTTAAAACGAAAAAAATATAGGGATCAATTGTATAATTTAACTTAAAATTTTTATTTGAAATGATGATTAAATGTGCCACGTTAGCTTCCCTTTTAGACCATTAACAATAATTAACGTTCAGTGACTAAAATATTACAACATGATAACGTAAGTAATTAAAATATAACATTTCAACATAATTGACTAAAATGTAACTTGAGAGAAATAAAAGTAACTATTTTAATAATTTACCCTATTACATTAAGGATTTTTTTTTCTCATCATTAAATTAAGGAGTTAATCGAACACTGTAGAATCTTTGGTAATTTTATTTTATACCTTCCCCCAAAGATTCAAACTTAGCTGTTGGAAAGATGTTTTATAAGTATGGGGAATATAACCCCTACTTGTTGGACTTTAAAGAAAGTGAAAGCGACAAGCCAATCGTTTGCTTTCCAATACAAAAGATTTAAACCCTATAGCTACCCTCTTCTTTTATGGATTAACTAACATCTTTTTCACCACCAACACATAAAATTTGCGTTAGGGTTCACCAAATTTTCTCGAACCCAATAAACCACTCGGTGCTGGCTGCTAGCGGCTTATCCTACTGCATTTACTACATAAATTTGAGAGTTGATTTTTCATTCCAAGTTTAATTACTGCAATTAAAAGTCATTACCCGCCTAGATAATATGGCTTAATTTAAGGCGTAATTCAAGGGTTGTTGAAATCTAAGTTAAAAAAAGAAAGAGGGGCACGAACTTAAAGGACAAGGCGTGAAGGGTTGTTTAGTAAGGGAGGAGGGAAACATGGATATAATATTGACTTGGAGATTTTTAACGGACATTGGTAAAAATTCACAATAATCTAGAACAAACATTTCCCTATTATGCAGCTTAGGGAGCCTACTTTAAGTGTAGGACAGATAGACGTAACCACAAAAAAGGGTCCTCCAATATTATTCGCATCTATCTTGTGAAAAGAACCTATTGGCTGACGTATGGAAAAAAAATGTATGGTTAGTTGCATTAATCCCGGTGCAATATGTCATCATAGGCCACGATTTGATGTGATTACAAATTCCGGGTTTATATCCATTTCACGACACAGAACTCAAAGAAACCCTAGAAAGGAAATCTATAACGTAGCCTATATTTTTGCATTTTTCCAACTCTCCTTCAAAACAAAGAATATGAAATTGGAGCAGGTTTTTTACCCTAATATATTAAAAAAAATTATATACAAAAATAGGTCAGATAGATTAATTATAAAAATAGCACACTTTTCTAGGTAGCGCCTATTTGATAGATGCAATCCCTTATTTTAATATTAATTTTTTTCATTTAAAAAAAATTATTTTTATTTTTTTGGATCAATATAGAACCCGTGTATATGTATGAAAATAGTATACATACAGGTTGCGCCTATCTAACAGGCGCGACTAGTTGAGTCTTCTTGGTAGGCGCAGCTGGTGGGGCCCACAGGCTTAATTTTTTCCTTATATATTCTCCCGGAAATCAGATGAGCAACATATAGAAAATTTAGCAGAGCAATAGACACAAAATTTAGCATAACAAAAGTAAGAAGAGAGGGAGAAAAAGGAAAGAAAGGAAAATAATAAGAAGGATAAGGTATTTTAGTTTATTTATTTTTAAATAGAATGTAGAATTTTGTTAAAAATTTTATTATTTAAAAGTTATTTTGTTAGATTATTAATTTTTTTAGCTTCTGAATGAAAAATTTTGCATTAAAAATTTTATGTAACTTTTTTGCTATTCGAAACTATTTTGAGAATTTTGAAAATTTTTTAACAGATCTAGTATTGAAGATGGAGAATCAGTTTTTCGTATGCACTTATTTCGATGGAGAAATTTTGACAATAAGCGTGGGATGTATATTTGAATGTCGCAAACAAGTAGTAATAAGATTTAATAGAAATATCTCGTTTGATGATATGAAGGAAAAAATTAGTGAAAAATTTATAGACGTTGTGGGAGAAGGATCTCAAAACTTTTCAACAAGTTTCCAGTTTCGACGGATCCATACAATTCATCGGAATGGAACTTGTAGACAATGAAGACGCGAAGACAATGATCGCTCTTTATTGTGGGACTCGGAGCAACCAAAATGCATCGATTCAGTTATTTGCTGAGTTAGCTGGTGTGGAGGCAACTGAAGATCCCACTCTAATAGGTGAAGAAGATGGAGCTCAAGAACCGTGTATAGTGGTTTCGATATCATACGTTGATAGTCAATCAACTATACATGGGATCGACATTGATCTTAATGCTGCACCCGAGACTACTGTGGTTGGTGATGATGTATACCATAGTAGTGATCCTTTTGATCATAAAGTCGATAATGATAGTGATCCCGACATGGATGAGGTCCCGGATGATATTTACGATGAATGCGTGAATAAGTATGGAAACGTTAATGTGTCTTCAATCTGGAACCAGATTCGTCGTATTGTGATACACAATAATCCTGGAGCACACATGTCTCGGATAGGCACCGATGCGGCGCATGCAGCCGAGTTTTCAAAGTACCCTGAAATACTACCTGCTCATCGGATGGCCGTATATTTTGATCCTAAGGGGTTGTTCGTGGGCCAGAGATTCGAAAGTAAGGAAGAGTGCGTATTTTTCATTAAGCGGTATAGTATGAATATATCAATAGACTACAAAGTCATCGTGTCTAAACCGACATTATATATTAGAGAGTGTTAGAAGTCGGCGGAAGGCTGGAATTGGAAGATACGAGCTGCATTTATCCAGAAGTCGCAGATGTGGGAGATACGAAAACTTGTTGGGCCTCACACATGCACTTTAACAGGTATAACAGAAGATCATTGAAAACTTGATTCCAAAACTATCTGTACGTGCATCATGCCAGTGGTTGAAGACATGCCAACCATTAAAGTTTTGGTACTGATTGTCGAAATGCAAGCACAATTCCAGTATCGAGTATCATACCGGAAGGCATGGATAGCTAAACAGATGAAAATAAAGCAATTGTACGGAGATTTTGATGCATTGTACAATGAGTTACAGGGATAGATTGTTGCTATGAGGGAGTACGTACTGGGGACTGTCATTGAGTTGCAGAAACGACCTTATTACGGCTCAGATGAGCAACTACAACCGGGAAAAAGAATTTTCTAACAGATGTTCTAGATGTTTGATCCATGTGTGCGCGCATTTCCCCACTGCAAGTCGTTTGTGCAAGTAGATGGGACATCGCTATATAGTAAATATACACAGATCTTACTTCTTACGATTGCTCAAGATAGGAACAAGAATGTGCTCCCGATTATGTTTGCCATCGTAGATAAGGAGAACATGGAGTAGTGAGAATTCTTCCTTACAAAACTGTGGATGTATGTTATTAGTAATGATAATATTTGTATCATCTCCGATAGAGGAAAAGGATTAATTGCCACCATTAGGCGTTCCGGTGTGCCATAGAGATCCGTTTACTGCATACGGCACATCGCGACTAACTTCCATCGAGATTATAAGAATACAGACTGGAAGAAACAAGTTGTAAAAATGGGTAAAGAATAACCTTATCCTTTCAATATATAACCTAATGTTTTGTGGCGAGACTGTAACTTATATTTTATTAATACATACACAGCGTACGAGCTTGAGCCACACATTCTCCAGCAAAGGATGACTCGACTTGAAAGTGACATGGAATGTCAAATGAACACATCTTTCCGACAATGGTTGGGTACCATGGAGCCGTGGCAATGGGCTCAAAGTTTTGACGAGGGCTTTCGTTACGATCAAATGACCACAAACTTGGTGGAACTTGGTAGAAGGCATCAACGCTGTGTTCTTGAAAACATGACATCTTCCGATTTCATCTGTCTTATTGGCTACGTTTTATAGGTTGGCTACCTTGACGCTAAGAATGGGTCAACAACAAGTCAACCAGATAGAGGCAGGACACATATTTATCGAAGATGTTAGGGATGCAATGGTTGTAAATCATCAGATGGCGAGGTCGATAAATGTAGAAGTATATTCACAACGTAATAAAATGTTTCGCGTTACAGAGGCCATCGGTCATCGACTTGGTATACCACCTAGGTTCTACGGAGTTGATCTTCGAAATAGACAGTGCGATTGTAGGAGGTTCCAAACACTTCATTATCCTTGTGCACATGTCGTGGCAGTTATGCTAAAGACTCACTCAATGTAGATCAATTTATCGATGAAGTGTACACCCTCGAATGCACATTACGTGTATGGGAGAATGAGTTTCCTGTGCTTCCTGACCTATCTACTTGGGAGGTTCCTCCGACGACCTTTAATTTTGTCCCAGATAAAGGGTTACGTAGGAACCCAAAAGGTCATCTACAATCATCCAGAATCCGTAACGAAATGGACATTAGAGAGAAATCCGAAAGAAAGCTGTGTGAAGTATACAGATTAGCCGGTCATAATCGGAGTAAATGCCCGTTCTGAAACTAGCATATTGGACAATCATTGCGATCGGATAAAAATTGAGATGTTGTTCATTACATGTTGAAAGAAAAAGTCTCGTCGAATAGCATTAAATGGATTGATTGATTGATTTGCATTTCTGCCATTCTCTTTAATTTTTAAGTATTTTAAAATTGATTGTTTTTAATACTCCTTCTGTTTTTTTCTATTATGTACCTCAACTCAAGCAATTACAAAATTCACCCTCAAAGAACATGTTTACGTACAATTTACATACTTACTTCGGGTGAAGCATGACTATTCGTGTTCATACATACTTAACCCGGATTTATTATGTATTTCATTTACTACTATAATTACGTTCTTCAACCGGGGGAAGGATGGCTATCCTTTGTAATAAAATGGCAAAAAACTCATTACATAAATAGTTATCGTTGACTATTTATTTTGTAAAAAAAAATTATATTGATAAATAAAATGCCAAAAAATTCATTACATAAAAATGAAGTTATTTATATTACAAAACCCCCTAAAATTTTTTTGTTTGATGGTGTAGTTTTAGGGGTATATTTTTGTGGAGATCGACGTTGATGTTGTGGGTGACTATGGCGATCAACGTTCTCTTCATCCGTATGTAGGGGTGTGCAAAACATAAATAACAAATCATATGTCTCAGACGCCATCGATAAACCTGAGCTAGAAGAAGTAGAATACGATGGTGGATACGGACCTGGAGGAGTAGAGAACGGCGGTGGATACGGGCCAAGAGAAGTAAAGTATGGCGGTGGATATGGCTTTAGAGGAGTGGAGTCCGAGGGTGGATACTAGCTGGAAAGAGCGAAGTACTGAGGTATATATGAGCCGGGATGACTAGAGTACTGAGGTGGTAGTGGGCCGAAGATATCAAACTTTGAATGATATCTGTGGCCTAAGGAGCCCGAGAAATAGTCATCGCCCCTCAAATATGGATGATAAGAACTACCCCCAGAGTGTAGTTCCGGCTTTGGCTCCAGCTTTGGTGCATGATGCGAATCTGGAAGTTGTTGCCCAATTCGTGTCGTTTGCAGGGGGACTACCATCGACCGCCCACCAAAAAAAATGGTTTTCCTATCTCACAGTACCACAGTAGGTACTCTGACGAGGGCTGGAGATCCAAACCACAATCCATCTGAGGTACCTTCTCAAACCGGTTATTCCACATCGTAATATATTCTTCATGCACATCTCCCCAATCAAGCCCATGCTTCTCCCTCCTGTTCATCCCATGGATCTCCCCCAATCATACTGGCAGTGTCGGGATATATTGTATGCAACTGAACTGCCGAAGTACCCGATCGCCATCATACCACTCCACTATCTAAAATTTGATAACGGGTACACTAATGCACCATAAGTTTGAATAGACGTGGGCAGACGAGGGAATAACCGCCATAATTTCTAGAACAGAATACGGTATCCAAATGAACTGCACAGTTAATAACATTTTTATATTAACACAAGTCGAGTGAGATAAAATAATAAAATTAAATTGATATTGGAAAAACTTACCCCTTCTCCAGAATAATTCTCGATCATCAGACGATATATCGGAACATTTTATGACCTTCTGATACTCGGATTTGTGCTCCAACTACGAAAACAAATTGTTAGAACAACATAATCTGAAAAAATGTCAACTAGCGTGAAAATTCATCACCTATTAACGAGTGGAGATATATATGATTGGTGACTAATGGATGCCAAGAATGACATCCAATAAAGTGCCCACGACTGCAGTAATATGAGGCATCCGCCTATGTCCATCGCAGAAGGATCTGTCATCCGAAAAAGTTTGCGATACAACATGGCTAACACTATGGACCCCTAACTGTATGAACGAGTGTTATGCAAATTAGATAATAGGGGTAAGTACATCAAGATGACCGTACTGCCGTCTGAATCCGGCATGAGTACACCCCCTATAAGGTGCATAATGTAAGCTCGAATGGCCTATATCACCTCCCATTCATTCACAGTACTCGACAAATACTCAAAATTGACTTTTAGCCATGAAAACTTCAAACTGGCAAATTTTCCCACTTGGCGAGTGTCCAAGTAATTCATAGCAAAGGTAGCCGGCCTAGAGATCGAACTTACGCCCATGACCGTGTTCTCATCGATGGGGATCTCGAGTTGTAGTGCAACGTCCTCTAGAGTGATGGTGCACTTCCTGCATGACAAATGAAATGTGTGGGTCTCTGGACGCCATCGCTCGACTAACGCGAAAATCAAGTCATATCGCAAATCAAAAGTTCAGATCAATGCCACTAATCTGAACCCAGCTAGCTCCAAGAACGGTATTAGGCGTTATCTGGCTGAAACCCTACACTATTAACACGGCCCCTCAATACGCGGTACGGGCCCTGACGTTATTATATTAGCGAAATAGTTAATACAATATAATTTAATTCAATAAATAACATGACTATCAAATAAAATTTTATTACCATCTCTTTAATGGTACTTGATATGTGATTTTTATTATTAATCAAAGAACCCATTTGTTGTAAATCTGCAATTAAAAAAAATTGAATTCATTTAATTTATTTCAAAAAATACAATAAATTATTTTAAATTTTAGAAACAAACACGGTAAATATCTCATAATTTCCCTTTATTTACCTACAATAAAAAAATTTATGTTAGATAACAATAATAATATAATTAAAAACATATAAACTATCTAAATATAAAAAACATACGAATTAAAAAAAAACTAGAAACAAACCTAATTAGTTTCTTTCAAACAACCTATCAAATTATATAGCAACAAATTTAATCAACATTTTAAATCAATAAAAATTATCAAATAAATAAATAATTATATAAAATTATATTATATAAAAATTACGTTAAAAAAATCACAAAACACTAAACTATAAACTCTAACAATTTATAATCATAAATTACTAACACAAAATAACTATAACATTATTTTTTTTATAAAAATACATTATTAAAAAATCATAATATACTAAACCACTAAACACTAACAATTTATATAACCTAATCATAAATTACTAATAAAATAGCTATAAAATTATTTTTTTTTAAAATACATTATTAAAAAATTCACAATATACTAATACACTAAACCACTAAACACTAACAATTTATATAACCTAATCATAAGTTACTAACAAAATAACTATTAATTTTTTTTAAAATTACATTACTAAAAAATCACAATATCCTAAACCACTAAATACTAACAATTTGTAACATAATCCCATAAATTATTAACAAAATAAATAACTATAACAAAATACAAAACACTAACAATTTATAACCTAATCATAAACTACTGACAAAATAACTATACAATTATTTTTTTAAAAATTTACATTACTAAAAACTCACAAAACACAACAATTTTATAATAAAATTACTAAAATAATACATTACCTTTCTTTGCTTTTCTTTTTCTTCTTCTTCTTCTTCTTCTCATTCTCCTTTCTCTCCTTTCTTTCTCACATTCGGTGCCTACTTCAACATGGGGGACCATGCTTATAAGGTCCCCCATTAAGTTTTTTTTCCCATGATGATATGACTCATGCATGGTGGAAATAGCAGGGGCAGCAGTAGCAGCAGCAGCACGGGCGAGCAGGAGCAGGAGCAACATGGCCAGGTGTTGTGCCTACCTGTCATGCGAGACTAGTTGCGCCTACCTGACAGGCTCAACTAGTTTCGGGTATTTTTTTTACCCGTATAAAACCCGTATTTTTACCCATATATTATTATAAATATTAAAAAAATTAATAGTATTTTATTAAACAAAAAAATTTAATATTAAAAAACGAGTTGCGCCTGTCAGATAGGCACGACTCAAAAATTTATACCATTTCGGTAAATAATCCAGCTGACAACCCATTTTTGTATATAATTTTTTTTAAAATATATTTGGGTAAAAAACCTTATTGGAGCTGTATTATAGTCAAAATATTGATGGTGATGTTAGGCCTTGAATGTGGATAGATCAGAGGGAGTGGACCATTGTACATTCTCTTTGACTCGAAGGACAGGGTTGGTTACAATTTTCTTAATAAAAATGATGGGTTTTTCATTAGCCAAAACTAAAAAGAGAATGCAAAATTTTAATTTGTGTTATAAAAAAATTAGTAAAATAATAATAAGTAAAAAGTGGATGAAAAATACGGGAAAATTTTTATTGTTTAATTTTCCCTTACAAGGTGCTATTTATAAGCTCCTTTGCATTCAATTAGAAAATGTATTACATTCAATGAATTAAGTTTTCTTAATTACTCCATTTAATGATCTCTTGATTATAAATGAAGTAAAGAGTTTTATCTCATTGCTTTAATATGTTTAAAGGGGTTATAAACATCCATTTAATGTATTTACAACACTCCCCCTTTGATGGCTTTTAAATGAAAATGTGTCTAATTAAAACCTTTATTAGGAAAAACCTTGCGGGATAAAAATCTAATGAAGAAAAAAAGTACACAATCTCCTATTACAAGTTGCTTCGTTAAAAACCTTTACTAGGAAAATTCAATGGGACAAAACATTTGTTAAAGGAAAAGAGTACAACGTGTTTTAGACTCCCCCTAATGGCAACATCTCATTATATCTTTGAGTCGACGCATTTCAATCTTATTTCGTAGTCTTTCAAATGTTGAAGTTGGCAATGCCTTAGTAAAAAGATCTGCTAAATTATCACTAGAACAAATTTGTTGAACGTCTATGTCACCTTTCTTCTCGAGATCATGAGTGAAGAATAATTTTGGTGAAATATGTTTCATTCTGTCACCTTTGATATAACCACCCTTTAATTGAGCTATACATACTGCATTATCTTCGTATAAGATAGTTGACATATTTTCCTGTAAAGGCAAATTACATATCTTCTGGATATGTTGGGTTAATAATCTTAGCCAAACACACTCTCAGCTTGCCTCATGCATTGCAATTATTTCAGCATGATTTAAAGAGGCAGTAGCTAATGTCTACTTTATCGAATGCCATAATATGGCAGTACCTCTATATTTCAATAAATATCTCGTTTGAGATCGACTTTTATTACGTTCCGATAAATATCCAGCATTAACATAACTAACAAATAGGGATTTGGAATCATTTGAATAAAATAACCCCATATTAATGGTCCCTATGAGATATCTAAATACATGTTTAATTCCATTCCAATGTCTACGTGTTGGACAAGAACTAAATCTTACTAACAAGTTTACAGTAAAAGTTATATCAGGTTTTGTGTTGTTTACAAGATACATCAATGCTCCTATGGCACGTAGATATGGTACTTCAGGACCAAGAAACTCTTCATTATTCTCGTAAGGACAAAATTGATCTTTATTCATATATAATAATCGTATAACCATCGGGGTACTCAATGGATGTGCTTTATCCATATAAAATTTCTTTAAGATATTTTTCGTATAAGTTGACTAATAGACATGAATTCCATCTTTTAAATGCTCGATCTACAAGCCAAGATAAAACTTTGTTTTTCCAAAATCTTTCATCTCAAGTTCTTTCTTTAAATAATTTACTGCATTTTGGAGCTCTTCAGGAGTTCCAATAATATTTAGATAATCAACATAAATAGCAATTATCATAAAGCTTTATTTAGACCTTTTTTTTATAAAAACACATGGGCAAATTGGATCGTTTTTATAGCCTTATTTTAACAAATATTCACTAAGACGATTGTACCACATACGTCCAGATTGTTTTAATTCATATAAACTTTTCTTTAATCTGATTGAGCAATTTTCTCGGGAAACTTTATATCCTTTAGGGATTTTAAATCCTCTAGGGATTTTAAATCCTTTTGGGATTTTCATATAAATTTTACTATTAAGTGGGCCATACAAATAGGTTGTAACAACATCCATTAGACGCATGCCAAGTTTTTCACGTACTGCTAGACTAATAAGGTATCTAAACGTGATTGCATCCACCACAAGAGAATATGTCTCTTCATAATCAATGTCGAGCCTTTGTGAAAATTCTTGTGCTACAAGTCGTGCTTTATATGTTATGACTTCATTTTTCTCATTTTATTTTCACACAAATATCCATTTATATCTTACCGGCTTTATATATTTAGATGTTTGGACTATAGGACCAGAAACCTTACGTTAAGAAAGTGAATTTAATTCTACTTGAATTACATCTTTCCATTTTGACCAATCTTTTCTATTTCTACATTCCTCAACAGATTTAAGCTCAGGATCCTCATTTTCTTTTGCTATTTCAATAGCAACATTATAAGCAAAATTGTTGTCGACAATTATATTTTTCAGTTCCATCTTTTTCTTGAAGTAACATAACTTATTGAGATTTCTTTATTATCACCATTTTCAGGTACTTGAACCTCTTCTGGGGTTTTTTGATTAGTTATATCTTTAGCCTCTTCTTAGGGACTTGCCTCCATAATATTATCATCTTGAATAATTGCTCCTTTTCTTTTACGAGGATTTTTATCTTTGGAACCGATTGGCATTCCACGTTTTAAGCATGGATTACTTTCTTTTGCACTAAAAATTTGCCCTATTGGGATATCAATTCGTATTGGAGCATTTTCAGTTGGTATATGAAATTTTGTAATTCTCTTTAGGCCAGTAAATGAATTTGGCAGTTGATTGGCAATTTTTTGCAAATGTATGATCCTTTGAACTTCTTGTTCACATTGAATTATGCGAGGATCTAATTGAGATAATGATGATCCATTCTATGTAATTTCTTTTACCAGTTGTATTTTCTCTCCCCTTAATGTTGGAAATGTTGTTTCATCAAAATGACAATCAATAAATCGTGCAGTAAATAAATCTTCAGTTAATGGTTCAACATATTTAATAATAGAAGGGGATTCATAACCAACATATATTCCCAACCTCCTTTGAGGACCCATCTTTGTGCGTATAGTGGAGCAATTGGAACATATACTATTGTAATATTTGGCTCCTGACCAAAAGCCTATTGTAATAGGAAGTACTTATTATATCCCCAAGCTGTAACATGGAGTTTTGTTCTCATAAGCAATGGCCGAGCTATTAGTTAGAGGCGTTTGATAAACGATTCTGTAACACTCCTCACCCGTATTCACCATTAGAATAGGGTTTCGAGGTATTACCAATCAATACACAACATATAGCTTACATTTATCAACATCAAGCATTCATTCTCAGACATTATTTAACCCAATCACATTGTCGCTTAGAAGGGCCTACGAAGCCTTAAACATGCTTTAGAAGTAGTTCAGGACTAAACCGATAGCATACGAAAATTTTAGAAAACTTAGAAATTTTTCATCAATACAGGGGTCACACACCTGTGTGAACAAGCAATGTGCCTCACACGGCTCCAGACACGCTTGTGTCTCAGGCCGTGTGAAAACAGGGTATACATTCTGACTTGGATCACACAGCTGACCACACGCCCGTGTGCCCTTCGAAGTGGCCACACACGCTTGTGTGCCAGACTGTGTACTAGGCCATGCCAAAACTGTAGGGTATACTGACTTATGCAACACGGCCAAGTCACACGCCCGTGTGCTAGGCCGTATGCCATTTAGGGGGGTATACTGACTTGTTGTAATACCCCGAAAATTTTTACAGTAAAATATTATCCGTGATATAGTAAAATAAGGAAATAAAGTGACAAAAAGGGAATTTTTGAGTTATGTCAATATTGAGAAGTATATTATGATATATTAATTCAAGAAAGGACTAAATTGCAAAGATGAGAAAAGTCTTGTTGCACAAGAGTAAATACTCAAAATTTAAGGGGCTGAAGTGTAAATATAAAAAAGTTGAAGGACTAATAGTGCAAATATTTTAAGGGTGGAATGATCTAGAAACTAAGAAAAATTGATGAATTAGGACCAAATTGAATAGGTAAAAAAATTATGAGGACTAAATCACAATTTTACCAAATTAAGTGATGACTCAAGGATGGAATTCTAAAAGATCATGAAGGGTAAAATGGTCAATTAGTAAGAGAGAGAATTCTAGAATGTAATGATTATGTTGATGATATTTTAAATTAATTAATTAGATAAATATTATTTTATTAATATTTTTATGAGATGTTTATTATTATTATATTATTATTTATTTAGTATAAAAGGAAGGAAGATGAAGAATTAACAACACATTTCATTTCCCATGCAACCAACGTTAGAAGAGAAGGAAAAGAAAGAAATTTTGTTTTCTTTACAATTTGGTCCTTCCACCAAAAATTCACCATTTTCACCTAGAAATCAAAAGAATTTCCATAGCTACTAAGAGAAAGAAAGATAACAAGGAGATTATGGGGAGCAAGAATATCAAGTTGGATTCAAGAAATTGAAGCTGGAGGAGAGAGAAAAATCAAGTTAAAGATTGAAGTCAATAAGAAAAGGTAAGTACATCAAGATTTCAATATGTTTTTAAGTTTGTTATTATTAACAAAGCATGGAAATAATGTTATAGTAGAGCTTTCTTACATAAGGTCCTATGTTCTTGATATGTTAGTGAAGAGAAAATAAGAGAAAGTGATGAGAAATGATGTAGAAAAAGAAAATAAGGGTGTTACAACATGGTAATTAATATCTTGCACTAAAACAGTTCTAGACAGCAGCAGTATTCTAACTTTGAAAAATCACCAAAAATTGTATAAATTGAATTATAGGATGAATAAAACATTATATTAAAGCTTATTTAGTCTAGTTTCTTATAGAAGAAACGGTGTAAGTAATGGATTTGTAAATCATGAGATATAATGAATTTTGTGAGACAAGGTCAGAATGAATTCGGGTTCCCCTGTTCTGACTTTGGAAAATCATCAAAAATTGGATAGAAATGATTAGAGACTTAAATTTATATTTTTAGAATCTTGAATGAGTCTATTTTCAATAGAAACAAACGGAAAAATCATTCGAATTCTGTATGAGGAGGTAATTAATTTTTAGTGAAGAAGGGCCAGAACTGTCAGATGGCAGAACAGGGGTAACTTTAAAGAATAAACTGTACTTATTGGCTAAACCAAAAATTCTGAAAATTTTATGGTAATAAGATATATGAGTCTAGTTTCAGGGAAAATTAGCGGATCTTAATTTGGAGTTCTATAGCTCCATATATAAATAATTTAGTGACTATGATGCAGATAGAAAGCTTGAATATTCATAAAAGTAAATAATAAAAATTATGGATAATGTTACTTACAAGTGTGTTATCTACATTAAGGATGTGGAATGGAGAGGAGGAGGAGGAAAAACATGTATGAATATTCATCTAGCATGGCAAATTTGCATATTTTAGGCTCAGGGACTAAATTGAATAAAAGTAAAACTTTATGGGAAATTTTGTAAAAAGTTAGAAATGACCAAATTGCATGAAATGGATTAATTTTATTATTTAAATTACAAAATTGAATGAAATTATTAATTTAGTTCAAGATAGGGGAAAACATGTTTTAGGGATTAAATTGAAATGTGTTGAAATTATGGAAAATTCTGATATTTTATGGAATTCATGGATTGTTATCAATATGTATGAGAATAATAGCCGGAAATAAGGATTAAATTGCAAGAATTTTATTTTCCTAACCCTAAGGATGAAATCGTCATTAATTAAAAGTTTAGGGGCAAAATGGTAATTTTTCCTAGATCATTAATTAAATGCATTAGAATATGAAATGAATGAAAATGATGATCAAATTTATTTATAAAGATCCGGATGACTCAAATATGAGACTTGATCGTGGAAAAGAAAAGATATCGGATTAATGAAATTATACACACAAATAAGCAATGAGGTAAGTTCGTGTAACTTGAATTATATTCTTAAATGCTTTAAATGTATGTTATTGATGTGAATATGATTCGAATGTTCATTGTATGGAAATTTATGAAACATTGATGTATTTGATAAAATGGGAAGAAATCCCGATTGAATGAAAGGAAAATTCGATGGATCTCGAAAAAGGAATTGACGGTAAAAAGGATCTAGCACGACGGGTGATCCTATCCCGATATAGCCCTCCCGAAGAATATGTGGAAAATGGATTTAGCCTGACGGGTAATCCGAATTAGGTCTGAATTTAGCTTTGGGTGTAATTCGGATCCAAGCTCATTAGAGTAATTGTCGTTGCGGGGATTTAGCTTTGGTGGTAATCCCGACAATATCAGATGAGTTTATATTACGAGGATTTAGCTTTGACCGTAATCCCACCGTAAGGATGAGGTTCGCGGAGTGTGCACTCGATATGAAATGTGTAAGACCATGGTTGAAAGATACCATGGCAACGTGATAGAAAATGAATAAGACCATGGTTGAAAGATACCATGGCAGCGTGACATGAAATGAATAAGACCATGGTTGAAAGATACCATGGCAACATGACAAAAAATGAGTAAGACCATAGTTGAAAGACACTATGGCATCATGTCAAAGATAAATAAGATCGTGGATGGGAGACGCGATGACATCTATTGAACAATTGATATTCAGGTAATATGTATTAGATGACGAATGGTTATATGAAATAGTCGTGTGAAATGTTTACAAGAACTGGCCATATGGAAATATATGTACAAAATAGTTGTATGAAATAATTATGAAGATAGATAAAAGAAATAAGTATAAGTACATGGAATATAATTTATGTTAAGTTTGATATAAGCTATTTCTGGAATAAATATACATAAAATATATGGAAATGATGGAGCATGAAATATTGATATAATGAAATGAATGATTTATGCTTATGAAGAAACGGTAAGAGCATGATATGTTTCATGACATGTACATATATGATTATCTTTGATATATTGATACAAGGAAATTATGTAAGTTGAGACTATTATTAAACTCAAGTGCGATACGTCGAGAAAATAGATATATCAATGTTAAATTTATATGAAATATGTGCAAGTATACTAACAATGTTGCTGTTTGATGCTTATACAAGTGTCAAACTGTTGATTGAATGGTAATATATTTATTTATATGATGCATTGAATCGGTAAGTATTTAAATTTTTTTTAGTGATCTGTAAATGGTAGTAATGCTCTGAAACCCTGTTCTGGCAGCGGATATGGGTTAGGGGTGTTACACTTGTACCACACGGCCAATCACACGCCCATGTGTGAGGTCATGTGGAGCATACTAACTTCATTTAATATCAACACAGGGGACACATGGCCGTGTAACATGATCGTATGTCGCACAAGGTTGAGACACATGCCCGTGTCTCTGCCTGTGTGGACAAAAATAGGCCATTTATAAGGCCAATTTGCCACCCTTTCTCATGCTCACCTAAACAACAAAAATGGTACCATTTCATTACACAATTAGGCAGCCAAAACATCAACCAAATGTACAATTCATACCATATCTATTTCAAACAAATTCAATACACCATTCAATGCCAAATACCTATTCAAATACTTATCAACTCTACTTCTAAAATCATACTTCATCAAAGTATTTTTCAAGCATTTATACTTACAAATCAATTAACCATATGAACAACTATAGACCATAATCACATCATACCAAAACATATACATTTACAAGCCATTTCTAATAGCTAAACACACATCAATATTAACATCATTTACAAGCCAACTCTCATGGCTATGTTCACAACCAAAATACCATAAGTAGCCTATACATGCCATATACCATATGTACAATTCAAAAGTACCAACTTAGATGTCCGATAGTGTGATGATGTTTCCAACGACTCTTGGATCCGAGCTAGCCTTGATTCTCTATATAACATAGGAACATGACACAAAGTAAGCTTCACAGCTTAGTAAGCTCGTAAGTGAGTAATTCAATACATCGAATAAATGTAATTCAACCAATTACACATAACAAAATCATAATACGTTACTACAAACCTTATTACACATAACAAAATCATAATACATTACTACAAACCTTTCTCATGTCTCAAAACATGATTAATACCATTTCATATAACTTTCTCTGTTTAATACTCAAATAGGTTTTGTACGTACCTGTATCATCTCGTACTAACCTCTTTCTCAACCACATCATTTGTTAACCCATTTAACCATTCAGAATAGAAGTCGGATACTTAAGGATCTCAATGGATAAGTACCTATACCATGGCCCGAAGCCAAATCAAGGTAACTTATCCCGGAGTACCTATACCATGGCCCGTAGCCAAATCAAAGTAACTCCTTACCGAAATACCTATACCACGGTCCATAGCCAAATCAAGGTATCAAACGCACTTGTAGTGCCAATATCATGGCCCGAAGCCAACACAATAACCAAATGACATGTCATTGGCATCCTAAACTATTCCTAAGGTTCAACCGGGAAGTTACACTTGTCGATTTCATCGTCGAACACATCCGTAGAGTCGTATTCACAATTCAACCATTTTATGTAATCTCGTAATCATATTTTATGCAATATCAAAGCATTTAACATACGTTTATAATGAAATTATCACATACGAACTTACCTCGTATTCGGAACTAACGGATCGGATCGACTATTCGATAACATTGCTTTTCCCCTGATCTAAATCCGAATTCTTTCTTTCTTGATCTATATGTATTCAAAATTAACTCATTTAATCATTCATTCACTCAATTCAATCCAAAAATATACATTTGGGCATTTTTGCTTATTAGCCCCTAAACTTTCGCATTTATTCAATTTAGTCCCTATTTCACAATTACACAAAATTCACACAATTCAATTTAAACCATACTTGACCTAATTTCATAGGGACCCCTAGTAGCCCAAAACTTTCATTTATTACACATTTCAACCACACAATTTTCACATTTTACAAATTAATCCCTTTTTGACATTTTTGTCAAAAATCACTTTACAAAACATGAAAATCTATCATCAAAAATTCATATTTCATCATCAAACACCAAAGAACACATAAACTCATTAATGGAAACTCTCAAAATCTTTAACAGTTTCTAAATTAAAAGTAAGGGCTAGCTAGAACACGAAGCAACAATTACAAAAACATAGAAATCATAAAAAACCGAGCTAAAACCATACCTTAATCAAGCTTAGAGTTGGCTGAATGCTAAATGGTTTTCTTCTTCCTCTTATTTTCGGTTCAAAGTGATGATAATATGGATAAATTTTCTTTTGTTTTATTAATAATAAAATTATTTATAAATTTCCAAAATTAACCTTAATTATAAACATTTATAAACATATAATGGATGACCATAATTGTCCACTTACACTACCAATGGTCTAATATCATCATAAGGACCTTTGGTTTAATAAACCATAACAATTAAACACTTTTAACAAATAGAATGCAACTTTTGCATTTTACGTGATTTAATCTTTTTTTTCGAATTAACCATCCAAACAATAAAATTAGCTCACGAAATTTTCACACATATCAAATAACATATTATAAACACATAAAATAATATTAAAATAATTTTCCAATATTGGATTTGTGATTCTAAAACCACTGTTCCGATTTAGCTAAAATCGGGCTGTTACAGATTCAGCTAAACTGTTTTGCGTATGAACATGAGCTACAGGATGTTCAACTCTTATTCCAATTGACATACAATAATCATTAAAAGCTTGGGATGTAAACTCACCAGCATTATCAAGACGAATAGTTTTGATTGCATAATTTGGAAATTGTGCTCTTAATCAAATTATTTGAGCAAATAGTCTTGTAAATGCCAGGTTAAGAGTCGATAATAAACACACATGTGACCACCTACTAGATACATCTATTAATACCATAAAATATCTGAATGGTCCACACGGTGGATGAATGGGCCCACATATATCACCTTGAATACGTTCTAGAAATGCGGGAGATTCAATCCCAACTTTAGCTGTGATGGTCTAATAATCAATTTTCCTTGAGAACAAGTGACACAAGATAAATCCTTGAATTCAAGAATCTTTTGGCTCTTTAATGAGTGTCCAATTGAATTCTCGATGATTCTTCGCATCATAATAAATCCGGGATGGCCTAATCAGTCATGCCAAATAGTAAAAGTATGTAGTTCTAAAAACTTCTAATTTTTAGTAACATGTGACCCAATTGCACTAATATGTGTATAATATAAACCTGCTGAAAGAGCAGGTAGCCTTTCCAAAACATATTTCTTTCCATATTCAACATTTGAAATATATAGATATTCAATATTTTTCTCATTCATAGTCTCAATATGATATCCATTAAGACGAATATATTTAAAACTCAATAAATTTCTTTGAGACTTAGTGAAATATAAAGCATCATCAATAACAAATTTTGTACCTTTAGGTAATAATATAATAGCTCTTCTAGAGCCTTCATAAGTTTTGAACTACCCGATATTGTATTAACATGGGCAATATCCATTGTCAAATGAGAAAAATATTTTTTTTATCTTTGAGTATCGTATGTGTTGTAGCACTATCTGCAAGACACATGTCTCCATTGATTTTGGGTCCATCGAAATTTTGTTGAATATTCATATTCTTCATAAAAACAAACAAAATATAATATGAGAAACATTGCAAATATTTATTAAATATATAAAATATTCTTTATGCAAGAAAATAAAGCATACTTAAAAATGATTCTCAAAGAAATCTGCCACATCTAGGTAAGTTATATTATTAAGGTCATTAAATTTATCACCTTTGTAGGCATGGTTAGTTTTAGTATTATAGTGAATATTTTCATCTTTTGCCTTCATTTCATCATTTTGGAATATAAAATTTGTCTCCATATGCTTTCCCTTATTTTTAATAGATGCTTGATAAATTTTCACTAAATGCTCAGACGTACAACAGGTATGTGACCAATGCCCCTTCATACCACATCGGTAGCATATATTCTCAACAATCTTTGAAGGATTATTTTGACCATTTCTTTCTTGTCTTTCATTGTTATTCTTTTTCTAATGGTTAGAAGTATCATTGTTATGACCATCATGATAACGATTACTAATATGTTCTCGACAACATCCCCCACTACGTCCACGACCACGACCATGCTACGACCTCTATATTTTCTATTTTCATAATTATTGTGTGCTACTACATTCACTTTAGGGAATGATGCAGAACCAATGGGACGAATTCCATGATTTTTCATCAACAGCTCATTATTTTGTTCAGCCACTAAAAAACATGAAATCAATTTAGAATACCTTTTAAAACCTTTTTCATGGTATTGTTGCTGTAGGAGCACATTAGTAGCATGAAAGGTTGAAAATATTTTCTCTAACAAGTCCTCATCAACTATGTTTTCTCTACATAATTTTAGTTGAGAACTAATTTTGAAAAGTTCTAAATTGTATGCACTTACAGTCTTAAAATCTTGCAATGATATGTGCATTCAATCATAACGAGCTTTAGGGAGTATTACCATTTTCTTATGGTCAAATCGTTCTTTCAAATTTTTCCACAACTCAAGAGGGTCTTTCATAGTGAGATATTCCACTTTTAATCCTTCATGTAGATGATGAAGGATGAAAATCATTGCTTTTGCCTTATCTTGATTAGATGCTTCTTTATCTACTAATATAGTATTTCCTAGACCTTTAACATCTAAGTGAATTTTAGCATCTAACACCTATGACAAATAATTCTTGCCTGAGATGTCTAAGGCCGCAAATTCAAGTTTGGCAAGATTTGACATTATAATCACTTGAACCAAAATAAAAAAAATATATTAGTAAAATAATAAGCATTATCAATCGTAAAATAATTCAATTATATATACCAAATTTGCTAAATAATAAAATAAATGTCAAATATTGGCATAGAGAGGAATAGTCATAATAATAACTTAACACAAATTATATAACACCCCAAAATCGGCCTAGACGTTATGGCAGAATCTGACGATGTCACATGGTAGTGCTTTTTGAAAAATATGTCGTTGTTAGATCCTCTTTTCTATTTAACCCTTTTTCATTATCTTATGTTAATTTCAAATCATGTCGTTCATTTTCAAAACATTAATCATTTGCAAATTGATATTCAATGTCCAAAATGTTTTTCATTGCGGAAGCTTTTAAACAATTTGCGTATTCATGGTATTTTTGATAAAACATCAATTTCATTTGAAAACCCGTGTAACACCCCAAACCCGGCCTAGACGTTATGGCCGAATCTGACGTGCCACATAAAAGTTTTAAAATCTATGTTTCGTTTTAGTGTTTAAAAACCGACTTTTGTTAAGCTAACAAAGTGAATGGAAGCTGGGCACCAGGTAGGTATCCGAAACAGAGGAGGTGAGCCATGAAGGCTGCTTAAGTACCAAGCTCTTCAATTGGATCCAATCCTAGACATGCCCACTGCCATTGCCACACTTGGTTATAACGAGTTGAAATTTATTTAAGTGAATATTCTTGTTAAAATTGGATAATCGTGTCGTTGTGTTATTTTAAAAACGAGTTTCATTTTGAAAACGCGTCCTAAGTCTAGCCCATTAATTATCAACCAGTTTAAAGTTAATAAAAATAAAATAATCCAAAAAAGAAATAAAAGAAAAGTTAAGATGGCCTTATTACAACCCAAAAATAAATAATAAATAAAGAAAACTTAAAGAAAACCAAATGCTTAATTAAAAGCCCAAGGGCGATCACCGTGGCCACTCTGAATCCCCTCCGGCTCCAAGTCCCCACATCATGGCTCTCCTGCAAGGTTAAGAAAAGGGGGTGAGTTTGGAAACTCAGTGTGCAACAAGCCCTTTTCAGAGCCCAAAACAATATCAACCTGTTGGGCCTTAGCCCAAGTCCAAGCTCAAGATATACTGGGCTGTAGCCTTTTCATATTTGATATTTCATAACACTGGGCCGAAGCCTTTACATATTTCATATTACTAGGCCGAAGACTTCACTGTAAACGTTCTGGCCCATAGGCCAATTTCAATATCATATGCAATGTCAACGAAAGAATGAATGCAAGCCCATTTGGAGAGACTACTCGACCCACCATCCGCTACTCTCCACCCGTACCAACTAAGCTCTCCATGTGGGGAATAACTCAACCCACCCAGCCAAAACTCACCACTGGCAAAGATAGTTTGCTTTATCATATAACCGAGGTCTTGCCTCTTTTTAATAATCGGGCATAAGCCTTTTTGCAAATAAGCCCAGGCACAAGCCCTTTTGATGGCCCAGGGCATAAGCCCTTTTGCACTTCCTCCATCCATATAAAAACCCAACCCAATGTATTTATGAATTCATCATGTGCATATCATATATATCATGTGCATATCATACATATCATGTGCATATCATACATCTCATGTGCATATCATACATATCATGTACATCAAAATCCTATGTAACAAGTTCATAATTAAACCCTAGGGGTATAATGGTCATTTTTACCTAGGGGCAAAACAGTTATTTTCATATTATAAGGGTAATTTCGTAGTCCTACTAAATATTAGGGATTTTCCATGTTTATTATCAGTTACTAACTATTCGTTTGTTTTAACCGCGAATCTGGCCCATTTTTTAACGAAACAGAGTTATTGGGCTAAAAAC
Source organism: Gossypium longicalyx (assembly GCA_025698465.1). Lineage (NCBI taxonomy): Eukaryota > Viridiplantae > Streptophyta > Magnoliopsida > Malvales > Malvaceae > Gossypium > Gossypium longicalyx. The sequence goes on along the minus strand of CM047005.1, from coordinate 24,685,230 downwards.
CCTTAATGGGCCCTACATAGCCGATTTAGTTATCTAGGCCCATTTATCCTGTATTCTATATTGGTGTTACCAGTCTTAACGCGCAATTTAACAGGTTTTCATTTTCTACCAAATTTACCCAAATGGGCCTGAAAGCCCATTGGGCCCGATTTTAGCCCATCGAGGCCCAACTTACCATGAGTGCCAAAAATCACGCTCTTACCTTTACTAATGTTTTCGATCATCATCTTAATGAATCTAACTAACTAATGAGCGTTCGCTTGCTCACAAGTCCTCGAAATGCCAGAATTTCGGCATTTCGGCTTTTCGGCATTTATCGCTTTAAGCTATGAAAAAGGGTTCGTTACACACCTGATTTGCGATATTCCTCGACGAGATCCCCTACACGATTTCTCCTATAATCAACCACTTATAGATCAGCTCACAGTAATTAAACCAAAACGAGAACCATCTATTATCAACACTTACACATTCGGCCACCATCCATAATGGCCTTAGGATCCATACCTTTGCCGAAGTTGATGACTAGATCTAGTCACTCCGATGATTCGATCTAATCCAATTCGACACCACGCCTTACTGCTCCTCTACTATACAAACCATAAAAAGATTAAAAGAAGAACCCCACAAGGCTTATACCCACATTCGGCCACCTCCCTACACTATAGGGGTTTTGGCTTTTGTCAACAGTTACTATTTGAAATCGTTTAGAGTTTGAACACTTACCACAGTCCCCTCTTCTTGAGTCCGTCTATGCTTAGAAGATAAGTGAATTGATCACCAAAAAGTGACAAGAAAAAGAAAGGTTGCTGGTCAGTAAAGAATCGGCACCACCTAGTCTCCACAGGTTTCGACTTTTTGCGATATTTCGGCAGTAGTGGTGGTCAGAAAGACAATAGGTGAACGAAAGGGAGTAGTGGGCTGGTTTGGAAGAAGGAAAAGGAAGAAAATATGAATGGGAGGGAGGTAGATTGAAAGAAAAAAAAGAGAAAAGTTTTACACCAAAAGGAGAAAACGGCACAACCTAGTCCCTAATGCTGAAAATTCCCAACTAAAACCCCTCTGCCGAAATTCCCTCTCTAATCCCCATTATTCGGCCAACTCTATCTCCCTCTCAAATCCCTAAAATCTCTCCCCTTATCCCTCCTTAATCCATGCATTTGACTGATTCAAACTCTCCCCCAAAGAGTTCCATTCGGCTACAACTCTTGCATGCTCAAAGCATAAAAATTAGCATCCTTTTTGCCATCACAGGGAATCGATCCCAGGTCTTCCTCTATGCTCCCCATGCCACCTTTATAGCTCCCTAGTAGTGTCACTTAGCCACTTTACTAAAGGCTCTTTTTGTGATACATTTTACCCACAACTTTACATAAGGTCATCTAGCCAGTACCCCTAACTCTTAAGTACAAAATTCAAAAATTCCACCGGGTTTTGGCCAACACATGGGCCTTCCATAAGCCCATTTACATACTCAAACTATGAATTTCACAACCACCTACCAAATTTTAGAAATTTTACTAAAATATCGAGAATCGCGAAAAACTCGAAAATCAGGATGTTACAACTCGAGTTTTACTTAACACTAGCAAATTTAAATTATAAAATCGTATAAATCCAAATTTAAACCAAAATCCGTAAAGAACATAATTACAGCAAAATACTCCCATATAAAAGTGAAATCATGAATAGGTGATAAATAGTGTAAAAGAAGTCGTGTGGCCACCATTGAGTCCTCCGCTGCACCGATCCACCTATATTTGGGGATTACCTGTACAGATTAAACGAAAGGGGTGAGTTTACGTAAACTCAGTGTATAATCCTCATTCAAATGAACAAACAACAACCAAATAACCACAGTCTGAGCTTAAGCCTTTTTCAGTATCAATATCAGTCAAGTTTGGGCCATAGCCCATCTCAGTACAAAAACAGTCATGCAGTAGGGCTTCAGCCCATCATAGTATCAGTAGTAGTAACAGATATGCAGTCACAGAAATCCTACCCATCCAGCCTCTACACACCATCTCCGTTCAACCCTACACTTCATGTGGGGATATAATCGACCCATCTATCCTTACACTCCAAGTAGTACTGAATGCGGCACTAGACAGTAGTCTGTAACTGTGCTGCTAGTAAATTAGGCTCGAAGCCTTTCAGTACACTTCCTCCAAACAGTATCAACCCCCAATCCAATGCAATGCAATATACAGTTATGACATGCTATAACATGGTACAGTACATACAATATCAATTCAGTGAAACATCATCACGCTCGATAACATGTATACATATAAATTAGTCATACAATCATTTCATTCAATTAGGGGTTTAGGTAAGCTTACGACCCTACAGTAGGTTCAAAGTCATCTTAGATGACCCGTGCAACCCTGGGGTAACAAATCAGTGAAAATGGGCTCAAACGTCCATGTTGTCTGCCCGTGTGAGCCCACACGACCCAAATTGGCCTTGGTCGTGTCATACACCCTTGTGGCCTACCCGTGTGGCCCATACGACCCAAATTGGTCGAGCTTGTATATCGCACACAACCTACCTGGCCATCACACAGCCGTGTCTGGTGCGCACGGCCTGATCTCATTGATCACACGCCCGTGTTATGTCACACGGCCTACCACAAGGGCAACCACATGCCCGTGTGGTGTCGACAGTGAAGTTTTCAACTTTTATCGGAACCTCATTTTCTGTGCAATCGAGTACACACCTAGTTTCGATGTACTGCAAAACTACCCCTAAGCACTCCAGAACCTATAATTGCACAATAAGCACTCATTAATTGTTTATAACGTGGACTCTAATCAAACTCAAATCGAGGTTCTCACCCAAATAGCAACCCAACCTTACCTTCAATCGATGAACATCAGTTCCCACACAACTATGACTTCAACAAGCAATTACAAGCCCTTCAATCCTCCCCTAATTGGCAGAACGAAACACATCAGAGGAGAATCATCAAATGGAAACAAACCACTTAACTCAAACTTACTGGACGTGTGAACTATGCTGCGCAAATATGTCAAATCGAAAATAAAGTTAAAAAGTGGGAGGAAGGGAAAAAGCGGATTCAGCAAATAGGAAGGGAAAATTCAGCAGAGGTTTTAGCAGAGAGGGAAACCGTCAAAAAATCTAAAAGAGTGAGGGAGGAGAGCCGAACTTGCAACCACCCAATTTCGGATATTCTCAAACTCCTTACTCCTAAATTTCCTTCCCAAATCCCTAATTCCACTCCCCAAAACCGTCCACCACTTCTTCTCAACTACCGAATTCAAATTTCACTCAAACACTTCAGTATTTTGGCTAGACCAAAACACCTACACAACACAGGCAATGTAACGCCCCTAACCCGTATCCGTTGTTGAAATAAGGTTACAGAGTATTACTTATAAATACAGAACATTTACAGATCAAACATATAATTTACTATTCTTTTTTCGAGATTTAGTATAATGTCTTTTAATTGGACTCTCTAGGCTCAATACAAGCATTAAAATCAAATCAGAACTTATTTGAAACCTTATAAAATTTTTCACAAAATTCAAAAAATTTCACTTATAAACAGTACCACACATGCCCGTGTGGTCAGGCTGTGTGGTCGCACACGTCTACGTGACTCAGGACACGCCCATGTCATTTGCCCGTGTAACTCTCTGTTTATGACGTCATTAACAAATTAGGGGCACACTACGCATGTGTGCTTAGGTCGTGTGGCAAATTAATTTTCCAAAAATAACTGCAGATTTTACACAGCCAAGACACACGCCCATATTCCAAGACCGTGTCCCTCACACGGCCAAGACACACGACCGTGTTTCAGCCCATGTGGTCAAGTCTGAGCATTTTGTTTTGCTAACTTAAGGTGCAGGGGACACACGGCTAGATCACATACCCACGTACTTAGGCCGTGTGTCACACATAGCCTAGACGCATGCCCGTGTGTCTTAACCATGTGGACAAAATAAAGCCATTTCCTGGCCCCATTTTTCACCCCAATCTTAACCATTTTCCTGCACAAAAATTCACATACATTTACCAACCAAATCCAACCAATTTCCATCATTCAATTTGATATATTTCTATCTCCAAACATACATTTAGACTTACCTTTACATATTTTGACAATTTATATTTTTATGAAAGATATTAATTAACTTATCAAGCATATAATATTTATCATATAATACCATACTATATCATCATCAAAATACACATTACTAGTCATTCCAATGGCTAGATTACAAACCAACTTATCAATTTATCATTTGATCAAACTAGCCTATACATGCCGTTATATCAAAATAAATTCATCATTTATACCAAGATCAAGGTGTTGATAGTGTGATGATTGCTCCGACCCAAATCCAACCTTCACGAGCTTCGAAACTATTAAATAAGGAAAAATAAACCTAGTAAGCATTACATGCTTAGTAAGTTCATATAACCAAAACTACACTTACCACTCATATTTAGCAATAAATCATACAATAAACAGATCATCCATCAACTTGCCAATTTAGCAAATAATGCCTATTCACAATCACTCAATTCAATAAGTTAGTATAAACACTAATATACATAGATGAGCTCATTATATCATTTCTTCTTATATCACTTACTAAACCATTTCCATTGAATTACTGAGTTTCTGATGGACATAACCTTTTTCAGTCGTAAACTCGAGGTGTACATTCCCTTTTCAAGTGGTACACTCAAAGTGTACATATTCTTTTCAAGTTGTACACGCAAAGTGTACATAGCCTTTTCAAATTGTACACACAAAGTGTACATAACCTTTTCAAGTGTACCATTTAGGTACATGTATCCTTTTCAAGTTGTTACCCCTTTCGAGTCAATTTCCTTTTCATAATGAGATAAAAAATTACCCTTTCGGATAACCTTTACTGTAATGCATGCATGATCTCATTTATAACAGTAATCACCTGTCCAATCGAAAATCAATATTCGAACGGATTTTACTCATTTTCATCAATTATACATATCATATACCAACAATTTCATACTACACATAAATGTCATTTACATATCACAATTCACACAAATCCATAAACAATCAATACATTTTCATACTTAAATTAGTTATACAAACTTACCTCGACAATTAATCATATCTTCTGATCCGAGACTTTTTCTTTTTCTTGGTCTTTTTCTTGGTCTTTTTCTTTGTTCGACACTTCTGGATCTATATAAATAAATTTAATCATCAATTCTATGATTTCTACATTCAATCAAGCCCATTTCACATTCTAGGCAAAAGTACCAGTTTGCCCCAAACTTTTATTTAATTTCAATTTCGTCCCTAGGTTTAGAAATTGGAATTCATTCAATTTACTCCTTATTCCAAGCCTAATCAAAATTTTAATATAACTTTTACAGCACATGTATCTCATAAATTTCAGAATTTTTCCTATAATTTCATCATATTTCAATTTAGACCTTACACATGTTTTCACTAAAAATCACTTTGTAAAAGTTGTTTATCTATCAATAACCTTTCATTTTCTATCATAATCTTTCAAGTTACAACATATTCATCCATGGAGGATTTTCTAAACCTTGATTTCTTTTCAAATTAATCCCCCAAATAGAGAAATTAAGCTTTCCTAATTTCAAAAATATAAAAATGACTAAAATCGGGACATAGAACTTACCAATTCAAGCTTGAAAAGTTTTCTTTCTCTCCTAGGATTTTCGTGTATTTTATGGAGAAGATGAAGATATAAAATGGGTTTTATTCTATTTAATCATTTAACATACTTTAATTAATTCAATTTCCAATTAGTCCTTGCCCTTTTTTAATTTTTTCATGGATGACTCACCAAAAATATCTGCATGTTTTTCATAAATGGTCTAATTGCTATATAAAACCTCACATTTTGAATCCCATAGCTTTTTGATCCTTGTAGCTATTAGAATCTAACTTTGACATTTTATTCAATTTAGTCCTTTTTGCAATTAGACACATAATCCATAAAATTTTTTTCGTAAAATTTTCATGCAATTTTTCTATCATATTACCTATCATTTTATGAAATTTAAATAATTTTATTTTTCAGACTAGGATATGTGGTCCCGAAATCACTGTTCCAATTTCACTAAAATTTGGGCTATTACAGGCAACAAAATAAATCCCCTGTTTGCACAAGGACTCGAACTTCAGACTTCCAACTTATTTTCACTCCACTTAACCACTAGACCAGCAAGCCCATTCTGATGTATATCCCCAACCAATTACATAAAAGCCTACTAAACAAAGTTAAGGCTTTATTCAGAAAAACCAAAATTTGCCCAAGTTAAGGCTTGAACTTGGGACCTCTCACACACACCCAGAACACTTAACCACTAAGGCAGATACACAATTGCGTTACGAATTCACAAAAGCAAAAATATAAATTTTTTGGGCGTTACAAATTATATTAATCGAAATTTCTTTTAACAAAAAAAACATGTATATATAATTATCATTATTAGATTTTAGTTGTAAAAATAAATGTGCAAATGTTACCCAAAGCAAATATTTCATCTAGAAAATGTTAGATTTGTAAAATAAATCTGAAATAAAACTTAATAAACCAAGATCTATCATATCAAATCATCAAGAATTAATCAAGAACAAATCAAGAACAAAACTAGATGCGGAAGCATACCTGAATCCATGAATTTCTTGAAGTTTTACCGGATCTTAAGGATTTGATCTTCCAAATTAGCACACAAGAAATTCAACGAATATCTGCTCTCTCTTTCCTAATGATGGGATATTAGAAAAGATATCTTATGTATAATTTGGGGACCATAACCCTAATATTTATAACCTTGGCATATTAGTTCTAATCAAATTCTAATTAGCCCATCATTAATAAGAATTTGATTAGAATTCAATTACTAGAGTATCTACACATATTTGACCCATACTTTATTTAATAATTAAAGCCTAATAAAATTTTAACCAAATTAGATCACTTTTAATTTGGGCTAACCTATCATGATAGTAAATAATAACATGTAATTACCCTTATTATTTATGTGATGTCCATATTTTCCAACAATCTCCCACTTAGACCACATATATATACTAATTACTCTATAATTACATGTCATGGACAAAATTTGGTTCTATGTTACATATATATATACTAATTACTATCATATCCAAAAGGTATTCCGAACAATCTTGTCCATTAATTATGTTAACATAGAACCAACGCGACTTTCGTTACATATATTGTAATTAAATTCATCCATGATCACGTATATTAATACAACCGAATGACATAGATCAAGTATGGGTGTGTAGCATGAAAATTACATGCAATATGATCTAAACATGTCTATTTCCAACTTGTCCTCCTTAGTGAGATCAAACCTTACCAAAATCAGAGTGTGAATAAACCAAATAAACATTATTTCTGCAGAAAATAAACTTAATATCTTTAAACTGAAATAACTAAAAATGTGTCTATAACATAAAAGCATTTAAAAGTACAAACTCCCACTAAAACCAAATATCCTTAAATGATTTTACACCCATATGAGAAATGTGCTCATGAAAAACATTGGGTGTAGTCTCTTAGTAAGCAGATCCCAATCATAGAGTTTTTCCTAATATGCTTTATAGACACCTAACAACTCTGAACTTTTATTTTAACAACCAGGAACTTAAAGTCTATGTGTTTTGACTTTGATGTGCTCTTATTGCTATTGGAATAAAAGACTGCAATTTGTTTTCACAATTTGCACCTCAGTGAAAAAATCTTGTATCCATATTCCATCAAAATCAGAGTCTATATACCTGATGATCTCTAATTGATTAGACCTCCGATATGTGAGCATGTAATCTTTTGTTCTCTAAAAATACCTTATAACTCTCTTGGATGCTATCCAATGGTCCAAACCAAGGTTGCTTAAAGTATCTGCATAACATTCCAATAATGTACACAATATTCCAATGTATACAAACTTGAACGTACATTAGACTTTCCACTGCTAGAATGTAAAAAATCTAATGCATTTTTGTAATCTCAAAAACATTCTTAGGGCATTGATTGAGGCTATACTTATTATTGACAATCAGTATGTCATTAACATATAAAAGCAAATATAGAACCTTACTCCCACTAAACTTATGGTATATACGATTATCAATAAAATTCATCTCTAAACCAAATGAGATAATCATTTGGTAAAATTTGTAATATTATTGACGAGAAGTTTGCTTAAACCCATAGATGAAGTTCTTTGCAAACCATTAACTTTGCATCATTAGACATAAAGCTTTCTAATTGCACCATATAAATGCATGATCAATGTTACCATTGAGAAACCATTAACTTAATATTCATCTAATGCAGCTTAATGTCAAAGTATTCCACTAAAGCCATTATAACCATTTCTCTAGTGGACCTTTTTAATGACATTCATTCTGGAGGTTGTTGAGTTTGTTCTTCTGGAACAATTACCTCATCTTGAATAAGGAGTTGTTTAATATTGTCTTATTGAGATTTTAAATTCACTTCTTAATCAATAATAGGTATGAGAACCTAAACATCATCAAAAGTGATAGTAGGAACTAAGTTAGAATCCAATTCCTCCTCAAAAGCAATGCCTCTAACCTTATTTCTCCCCCCAAACTCAACATCCTCAAAGAATATTGCAATTCCCGTCTCAAAAATATCCCTAATTGTGGGATCATAAAACTCATAGCCCTTAGATCGCTTAGAGTTTTCTTAACCCTGAACTTTACAGACATAAAAAAAGTCATAAGTGATGTCATTTCAACCTTATCGTTTTTAGCAAAACGTTTCTCAATTTTGTCAAGGAAACCTTGGCCTGAATAATCTTTTCAGATTCTATGCCCCTAAAGGCTTCTAAAATGTTGTGCTTCATGATCATTAGACTCATGCAATTTGAACGATCCCACCTCTCAAAATCCCTTTTAACATAAGGGGTGTTTTCTGCAGTGAGAGGTGCGGGTTGTTCTTCCCTTAGTGCAATGTCTATGTTCATACAACCAAACACTATAAGTAAGTGCTTTTTCCATTCATTGAAATTAGTCCCATTAGGTATGGGTATAGAATTTATATTAGCAGATATTATGGCAGTAGAAGACGAATTAGCTGAATATAGAACAAAAAATAAGCTCACATCAATATTCATAAGTAAACAATAAATTCAAGATAATGGCTAATCCCATCTCAAGATGCCAAACACAACATTAATATCAAGTCTTTGGACAATTATATTAACAGTAAGCGGTACTCTTGTTGTAACAATCAAATATTGACAATAAATTATGTCAAACAATTAATTAATCTTTGGACTAACTTATTGCTCACATAAAATACCTTATAATTGTCACACATTTATTACCACAGATGTCGTTGAAATTCTGCCAAATATTAACTTACCTTTGGGTCAATTAATAAATGCATGAATCACAAAAACATATAATCATCTTGATATTTCAAATAAACTAATCTACACAAAAGAGGTCACTTTGGCGGCATTTTGTTTCAACTAACCTATTTAAAATATTAGACATCCTTAATTAAAACCCAAAGCCAAAATTTGAATTTATTTGTTTTAAAATATTTCTTTTAATTTCACCTTTCAATCAAATGAAAAGATACTAGTATATATATGTATATATAGTTATCCCAAAACAACATATAGTGAAGTTGGTAAATATAATAATAGTTGAATAAATCATAAACCATAAACAACTTCATATAAGACTTCAAATTTAAACCAAAATAATTTGAATAAAGGTAAACCTCATCTTAAGGTGTCAGACACTCCATTAATATTTCATCTTTGGACAAAATATTAACTTGTAAGTGATATTTTAGTGTAATAATCAAACATTGACAATAAGAACATGTCGAACAATAAATCTTCCTTTGGGCCGATTTATTACTCACATGTAAAACCGAATAATCGTCACATTTTTATCACCATAGTTGCACATGTAATATTATTAACCTTCATTTGGGCTGATAAATATCAACATAACTTAAGTTATATGCACAGAAACTTTTATATTTTAAAATAAAATAATTTATACAAAAAAATCACTTTGATAACTTATTGCTTCAATTAAGTTATTTTAAAATATATATAAACATACCAATATTCAAATTTAAAATTTCCCCAATAGTCAAATGTTAAAACTATTTTTTTATTTCTTTATAGACCCCGAAATAATCGAAAATAAGGTTGTCTTAATAATGCAATAAAAAACCGAAAACCTTAATTTTTGACTATTTCTTTTTTGTTCCAAAACCATATATATCAAAACCAAACAAAAATAATGTAGTGGTTCAAAGTCAAATAATTAACAAGCACATGTATTCAGAATTTTGGCATGGATAAAAACACTAAAGCAATTCTTGTATATACATGTATTCATAATCAAATAGAAAAAAACTTACCCTACATATATCACGTAAATCCAAACTTGTATTTATGATTAAACAGAGATTCAAATGAATACTTGAAATAAAACTTCAAGTCAATATATCTCATAAATAAAACCATAATAGTTGACATACCCCATAATTCATACCATAGACTATATCAATATAATTTAACTTAATATTAGAAATAATAATATGTCAAACCCAAATATTATTCGACCAAACTTAAAACTAAATATATATTTGTTTATATCTTGGCAGGATAGATAATTGAAATTCATCGACTAATATTAATAACTTAAAAATAAGCAATTATGCCAAAAAAAAAGAATCAAAATAGGCGGCACAGTTGGTAAATTTCAACAGCAACTATGATGCAAAGCATTAAATATTAAAGATTAATTTATCTTGCACCAAAGCGCCCATAAAATTGAATATATAACCATAAAAAAAATTAACTTCAATGATATCCATCAAACTTAATTTCACCAATTAAACTATAAGACATATCTTATTGAATAATGGTTATAAACACCTATTCATGCCAACTATAATCATGCATTAATCCTCAAAATCATTAATATGCATATAATATATATACACACAATTATATAATAAAAAAATAATACTGGTTTGCCTTACATATTTCATGTAAACTCAAATTTATATTCATGACTAAGACATTACCATAAAATTTCTTTATACACACAAATATTTTAAAAACAAATCCATAACCATCAAATATAAATTCATGTAACCAACCAAAAAAATAAACTTATAACCTTTAAGGTAATTCGCAGCTGCCGATCTTAATATATACATATTCTTATAAACAAAACTTGATTCTTAAAGGAATTGATAACATGAAAATTCGTCATATAAACAAATCATAAATATTGCTAACATAATCAAATTGATATGTTTAGCCAAAACATAATAAAAATGTTATCATAATAAATCCATAAAAAAATTAATGATTAATAACCAATCACCATTAATGATTAATTATCAATCACGTTTTAATAGTCAAGCATTAACTTATATTTTATAAGAATAATATTCATATATAGGTAATAAATTACCGGACCAAATCAATTGAAGTCAAAATCACATGGGTTAGGTCATTGTGAATTGAAAGACAGTAATTTACAAAAGACAATATCAAAAATTGAAAGTAGAAATTACGTAGGTTTAGTCCACAATAATTTCAATTTCAAAGGAAAAGTTAAATCTTTTATGTATAAACCCTAAAAGAATTGAATCATAATTAAGAAAAACTTAAAATAAATTTATCAAGAATTTAAAAAATTCAACATGAAATATCATATCTATGAAATTTGAAAATCGAATCAATCAAAATTAATAGAGAATCAATTCATTCTCAATGATTCAACATGACGAGATTCTGATACCACTTGTTAGATTTGTAAAATAAATCTGAAATAAAACTTAATAAATCAGGATCTATCATGTCAAATCATCAAGAATAAATCAAGAACAAATCAAGAACAAAACTAGATGCGGAAGCGGAAGCGGAAGCGTACCTGAATCCATGAATCCCTTGAAGTTTTATCGGATCTTAGGAATTTGATCTTCCAAATTAGCACATAAGAAATTTAAAGAATATCTTCTCTCTCTTTCCTAATTATGGGATATTAGAAAAGATATCTTGTGTATAATATTGGGACCATAACCCTAATCTTTATAACCTTGGCATATTAGTTCTAATCAAATTCTAATTAGCCCATCATTAATCAGAATTTGATTAGAATTCAATTACTAGAGTATTTATACATATTTAACCCATACTTTATTTAAAAATTAAAGCCCAATAAAATTTTAACCAAATTAGATCACTTTTAATGAGATGTCCATATTTTCCAACAGAAAATAAAATAGAAGAATTATGAAAATACGTATACTGTATATAGTTTAATGAGAGTTATACGGGAAAAGTATATAAAGTCGATATAACGTGAACTTCACTATGAACTCGTAGAAGCTCGTGTTGATAACGTGTTACAGAAAAATTAATAAAACAATAATAATAAGTAAAAAGTGGATGAAAAATACAGGAGAATTTTTATTGTTTAATTTTCACTTACAAGGTACTAGTTATAAGTTCCTTTACATTCAATTAATTAAGTTTTCTTGATTACTCCATTTAATGAATGAAGTAAAAAATTTTATTTACGTCCATTTAATATATTTACAACAATTTACGAATTTTTGTTTAATTAACACCTCATTGAAGTAGGAAGATAGGGAAACAAGAGATGGACATGTCGGGACAAACATGACAAAACCATTTACTATTAATTTAAGCTCTTCATTTTTCATTTTTTAGTCAAAGTAAATGAATTCATAAACAAAGCTCAAAAGCATATTCAGTGGAATCTCTCCCATGCCATGCGCATCTTCCTCAGCCTAGCTTTTCTGATTTCTTCATTAAACAATAACAAAAAGTACAGCTCAAATTAACTTAAAGAATCTGTCTATATATGTATCTCTTGTTGGTTTCATCCTTATCCTTTCTTTCTTATAACCTAAGGTTAAAGTTAAGTAATCCAAGTTTAACCTTGATTTAAATCTTAGATAATGCTAGGTATAACAACCTTTATCTTAAGGGATTAACACCCATTTAATGTTTGTCTTGATCACTAACAACCTTATATCATTCATCCTTTCCAATAACGAAAATTCATGTCACATTGGTGCTACAAGGGGACCCAGTTATATATCTATTTCGACTAAGAGTTAGCACTAGTCCTTGGCAGAAAGTGAAACCCTCAACCAATTTCAGCAGTTTTAGATAGAAGCAAAATGGAGCCATCAATGTTTTTATAGCAACTATATATCTTTCTTCCACCAATCCATCTAAATTATTCATCATAAATTTATTGATTGATCTTTTAGGATATGATTCATCTAAGGTGAACTTACCCTTTTAATTTCTCCTTGTTTACATGCATGAAAAAGAAAACAAAAAGTGATGGTTAAAGTGGGATTAATTCAAAGAATGAAATAAGAGCATGAATGCGGCTAGGCATTGACATTGGAAGAGTCCTAAGTGTGTACATCTCCTGGAAAGGAACACGTGTATGGACAGAACTTGAGGTGGTCCCAAAATAAGCTAAGTTTCAGAGAAGAGTCGGAACTGGGGACTGTAATTGGTTGCACCCCATGTGCATTCCCTATGCCCATGAAACCAGTCATTGTCAGCCCTTAAAGAGGGTCTTTTCCATCACTTACATGGCTTGAATTTGAGCCACGCTAGCTCTTAGAATCACCCTTTGTCGACCTTGTAGAAAACTGGAAACCTTTCTAATCAGATCATTGTTTGGATTGAAGTCATCTGTGTCAGACAAGATACATAGAAAAGCAGAACATTTACCATTGTTCCACTGATATTTTGAGAAAGAAAAAAATATAGATGATTACTTCCCCCATTGTTAGCCCACTTGCAACTTCAAAAAGAGCTTTCTCTCGATTGAAGGAAACCTTAGGATAATTTAGTACAGCCTGAAACTGTTCTTTGTTTTATTAGATTCTCCTTGCCTCCCAATCTTTGGAGGGAATTAAACAAACTACATTTCTTTTGTATTTTTTTTCTTTCTTTTCTTTTCTTGATTGTATTCACATGATCTTTATCTCTTGGTCAAATTTGGGTTTTGGAATTCGTCACCACAACTCAATATATATATATCATGGCAGGAAGCAAAGCTTTTCTCTGTCCGATGTAAAGTTTCTTGAGTAAATAACCTTTTAACATCAACATACTTACCAATAACAATAATTGGTAAATGGTAATATTAACTTTGGGCAAGTTTTTGGTTATGTAAGTATATTTATTTTATATAGATAATGAAGGAGATGGGGGAAGAACAAGTCCACTACATTGTGAAAATCTGTCAAAGAAAATCATTATTGGTTAGAAAAGTAAGAGCATCTTTTCAATGTAAAGGCAAAATAGGCAGAGCATTTTCCTTGGCATTTAATTCGTACCAAGTTAAAGCAGGGTGTGTGTGTGTCTGTCTTGTCCCATGGTAATTCAAAAGGAACCCCTTAAGTCACCGGCCCACCGCCAGCCGTGCCAACCAACTTCTTCCTCGTGCCACTTAGCCTCCTAGCTAGCTATAGCTAACTTTAACTTCCCACTGCCATCCAGCCATTGTATTCTGTGGATCAAAGGACCTTTGCTTACTGACTTGATGCAACTCACCCATCAATAAAAACTTTTTGGCTTTGATGTTCCCTCAAGTGCCTTCATGGAACTTATGGGGGGAGCTCCACCTTATCTGTTTCACATTAATATATTATATTCTCGACATGAAAAAATCAATCTCTTTATGAAGTATACATACAAGACTTTTTCAAAAGACACAGACAAAGTGGGTAGTGACTCGTGTCCTTGTCTCCACTCCAATATTCCCCCAAAGCATCAGTCAAGTGAACTAACCATGACACGTAAATAAGTGTGCAAGTTTTGTTATCATCAAAACCACATGAAAAACCAATTAAATCCAAAGGGTGATTAACAATCTAAGTGAATCATAATTTCAGTCGAAAATTGGACCTAAACATAATGTATATGAATAGTTAAATTGTGGGGTTTAAGTAAATTATAATTTTGTCACATCAATTTAACACTTTATCAATGGATTTCATTTTTCAATTACAAAATTGTGGATATCAGAAAAAAAAAGAGAAAAGGTTATGTTGTTTTAAGCAGCTCTTCCACCTCATTTACTTTGTTTTTTAGTTATAAAATCATAACCCAATCCCCTATTCTTTTGGCTTAAAATCCAATAGTGGAAAAGTTTATCTTAAGAGTGAAATGATGGAAATGTAGGAAACATTATCCAATCAAAAATTAGAAACTCTAATTTTATATAAAATCAAGACGTCAACAATGACGACATATCCTCTCTTCTACTTCTGACCTTAAGAGATTTCTCCAACAACCTTAATATTCTTTCAAAAAGAAAAGATTACTTCCCCGATGCATCTGTAATAATAATATTTCTTAATTCCCTTGAAAAAAAATGATAACACTTAATGAAAGTACTAACTAATCCCAAATTTTCTTAACTTTTCTTTATGTTTTTCATTCGTCTCTCGAGCCACGATTGAGATATGGTTAAAAGTAGTCATGGGGGATTGGCTCATAGTAATAACCATTTTACGGACACATGGAAATAAGTGAAAATACCTCCCAATTGGACAACAATGGCTGACTAGAATGCCCAGATCCAGAGGCCAAACCTAATTTACCAACTTTGTTTATTGACTTCAATAGTGGCCAGCTTTGGGATCCCCAAACCCCTTTTAATTAACTTGCAAAATTATGTATTACTTGCTTGCTTACCACCATCACCCCTTATCACTTAATTTGGAAAGCCTACCAATCCTAGTTTTGTCTAAGGAGATCACAATTAAGAGAATGATTTATGTTAGGTTTTAAGTTAAAATCAGGATAATTATTTCTTTTCAGCTTTCAATATATATATATATATATATCATCCTTATCTCATGCACAGAACTTATATGAAAGAATATCATATAGATGTGTTTGATAAATTATAAAAAAATTTCAACATTTAATATTTTAAATTTATTTGGTAATCATTTTAATTTTTACTTAATATAAAATTTCAACCAAAAAGTATTGAATAAGGTAAGGAGATATGTAGCTACTTATCACTTGAGGTAGAAAATATTAAATTGATTTTATTTTATTAAAAATTAAAATAAATTATTAGTTTTTATATAAGATATTCAAATTATCGTATTTATCTTTCATCTAAAATTATCTAAAATAATATAAAATATTATATTAATAAGATTAAAATTAAAAATAAATAATTTTTTAAAAATTAATATTTACTTTTATCAAACAATATAATTATATTCCGTACTTATATTTACTAATTTTTCAAATATTTTTTAATATAAATTCAACACTTATAAAATTTAACAATAAAAATTTAATACATAATTTTTTCACATTTAAAATTTTCAATTAATCAATCACATCCTAAAACTTTAACCAAACCATGTATTATATAGTGAAAAAAAAAACGATGAACTTTTGAAATTTAGGGTTTTGTTGTCTAACTTTATCCACTTGTTGGACGTGGGGTTGGCAAATTTGTTGACAGAATTTTCCAAACTAGTTCAATGATACAGTTTAGATGTGACAGTATTTCTTATTGTCTCAAACTAGTGTACCAAATTGTAATACTATAATGGTATTGTTGTTATTCATAAGAACGTGATGTCCAATATTGGAAACAAAGGTCTTATGGTAAACAAACAACTGCTAACTAGTCCTACTCTTAACCCTATAAATAAAGCACATCACTTCCTTAACTCATCCATTACTTCTCTCAGGGATCACCCATTTCTCAATTTAAGTGAAAGCCAGAGCGAAAAAAAAAAAACACTCGAAAAGCTAGAAAGAAAGAGAAAATGAGCCAAGATTATGAAATGATGACAAGCCAAATGAATGAACATGAAGATCATATTGCTCTTATCTCCCAAATCTACCCTGGATTTTACACCCAAATTGCAACACACCAAGGTAATGATCAGTGTGGCATGGACTTAAAACCACAAACATATTTATTCTTGCATTGTTTTATAATTAAGCCAGGCTTTTGGTTGAGCAGGGGAACCGAAGCCTCGACGGCGGCGGAAGAAGAACAAGGGAGGGGAGAACAGCCAGTGTGCGGTGGCTAAAAAAAGGAAGCTTAATCAGGAACAAGTCACTCTCCTTGAACTTAATTTTGGTAACGAACATAAACTAGAGTCAGAAAGGAAAGACCGGATTGCTTCAGAGCTGGGACTTGACCCTCGTCAGGTTGCTGTTTGGTTCCAAAATCGTAGAGCTCGTTGGAAGAACAAGAAGCTGGAGGAAGAGTATAGCAAGCTCAAGTCTCTTCACGAAACTGTTGTTCTCGACAAATGCCGACTTGAATCCGAGGTATGTAAATATACATATATCTTTTATTTCCCAAATGAAAATCATTTTAACTTGCAATATATATATATATATATATAATCCGGTTTTAATCAAACTTGTAAGTTTATTTGGATGTTTAAATGCAAACCCTTTGTTTTTCTTATATTTTAGACATATTTCCTTGTGGTTTCTTAGGAACCAAACAGGAAAAAATATGTATGTTTTCAGAGATTAAATAATTAAAAAAATAATTCAAACTTGAAGAGGCGTTTGTTGGAAGGAAAGGAAACTAATTAAGGAAGTAGCAGCGTCTTTGATCTTTATCCTTTTGATAAAAAAAGATACGGTGACCCACCAATATCAGAACATGCACGAGCTCAGGGCTCGAAGAAAGCCATGTCATGTACTTATGTTGTTGGGTTTAAGCTATTAAAAATATCAGTTAATGATGATAAGTTTATGTTCAATTAAAAGAAAGTGCGAAACGATATTCTTGGACAAAAAAAGTGGGAAAACATTGACAAGGAACAACAAACAGCCACCTCATTGAACAACAAAAAGTAGTTGAAAATGTTTTCCAATGAAAAACAGAGGGTCCACTTCCATACACCATACTGTCTTGTGGCAGGGGTTGGGCTTAGCCGAAGCCCACTTGTACGTTCAATTTAAATTTGTTCTTTGGTTACAATTATAGGTGGTAAAGCTTAAGGAGCAACTTAGCGAGGCGGAGAAGGAAATCCAGCAACTAACGGAACGAGTAGATGGGGTTTCCAGCAAAAGTACAAGCTCATCTGTACTGTCAATGGAAGCGATTGATCCAGTTTTCCATGGGGAATTTGGATATGAAGATGTTTTCTATATTGGAGAAAACAATTATGTTCTTGGCATGGAGTGGATGAATCTTTTTATGTAATTATCATATCACTAGTTAGCGTGTGTAGATATGGATAATTAAGACCCCCAAATCCATTGTAATTAATCCTTAATTTCTTTTCTTAACTACTGTTCTAATGTTATATAAAGTGTTGTAATGTTAACTTAGATTCATATTAATTTAGAAATCTTTTTTTAACTACTATTATCGAATAAAAACACTTTTTTTTTTACCGCATACTGTATTTGACATTTAAATAACTTTATAGAAATACTTTTTTATTTTTTTTAATTAATTTTTGGCTTTTCAAGTTTTATAGTAAAATTATCGAAACACCTCCTTTTATTCTTTCAGCCTCCCCAACAGTATTTTCCTCTTTCGCTTTAATGTATCATTATATTATTTTTTTTAAAAATTTATAATTTAAATTAATTTATATCTCATATTTAAAATAAACATTTTAACCTTCCACTCTAGTTTTTTTTTATAACAATGATTAACAAATAACACTTTTTCACAATACTTTTGAAAATTATTTTTTTTAGTCAATTGAGTCTTAATTGGATTAGCATTAGAATTATTATCAGGACTTGAGTTTAAGTACACTGAAAGGAATTATTCTCTTTTATTTAAGAGTTGAGGAGAAACTATAAATAATTTTTAAGTATTACATTAAAGATAAAATATGATAAAAAATTTTAAAATTAATATTAAAAAATTACTTTCTTTAAAAACACTTTTCAGCCATAATAGTAGTAAAGTATTACACATTTATGTTTATAATCAAACTCTCAAATGGGGTCATAATCTCTACTGTCTTTTTAGTAGAGATTGAAAGAAAATTGAATTAATAATTTTCTGAACAATAACTTTTCTTAGGTTTTGTTTGACAATTCATTAAAAAAAATTAAATCAATTACAAAAATTTCAGTTAATTTAATATTTTAACTACGTTTTATAAACCATAATAAAAGAACAATTTATAGAATTTTTTAATGGAAAAGTGTAAAACTACTTCTTACTCAATCTACAATTTTTCAATTCTTTTTATTTTATTTTATTTCTTTTAATTTTATTCTTTAAATTACTTTTAAAATTTAAAAATTACATTAATTAACCAGTCTAATCATATTTGATACTCAATTTCATGAAATATACCAAATATATTTTATAACTTAAATTCAACACTTAATTTTTTTTTTAATTTATCAAACAACACCTTAGATAATATATATGTAAATAATGAAAATTTTAGATTTCACAAATCAATTAAGAATGATTACATGCTCTTTAATAGTAATAATAGTAGTAATAATAATAATAAAATATAACACTAGATTTTAACTAAAAATCACCAATCTCTCCTATAAAAACCAAAAGAAGGAGAAAATTAGGATAAGAGTATTTAGAAGTGAAAATTTTCATGGATAATAATACCAATACATTCCATTTGTTTATAGGTGGCAAAAGTAAACCATTTGACTATGAATCCATTATAAATTAGTAGCTGTGTTTGGGTAAAGCAAAAAGTGAAAATGCTTTATAGCAATGCAGATACAATGCACCAAAATCCATTAGCTAGGGTTTTTAGATTCTAGGATGGCAAAGGATCTCATAAAGGTTAGGAACTTTGATTATCCTCCACATCATATATCCCAAATTCTCAACCCACTCAACTTCATAAACAAAATTAATTGATAACAGATTATTATGATGATAAAGATTCTTGTCATCTTATGCTTGCTGGTTAAAACGAAAGAAAAATAGACAAGGATAGTGGAATGTAATAATAGTGAACCTTTACAATGAAAGAAACTAGTTAAATTAAAATTAAAGAATAATATCAAAAGAAGGTATCTTGATTACAATGAAAAACTCTTTGAAAATGTAAAGGTAGAAGTAAGTTTAGTCCTTTTTTTTCATATTAATTTTGTGTTTTAGGTTTTTGGCTTTGTGTTATAAATTTCGATTTTTATTAATACAGATTTTTAAGTTCTTTCACAAATATTTCTATATATATATATATATATATATAACAAATAAGTTTCTTCGACTTCCAAAATAATCAAAACAAAAAAAAATTAAAAACCCATCTTCTTCCCTAACATCCCCACGCGTATTAGTCAAGAAAACTGCTTCAACTGTCACCATAGACTCAATGACATGTTTTGGTTTGAAAGGATCCAATGAAAATGTTAGCTCTCGCTCTCTGTTGTAGTGCTATTTCCATTCCGACCGTGATCGTTATGTGGTTCTGCACAAATTCCTTTCCTCGACCACCACAATCTCTCGAATCACCACCGGCCCCTCTTTCACCCATCGAACATCTCGCTTCTGAATGAAGCCCTCCTTCATCAGCAGGTAAGCCACCCTATTACCTCCCTTTTTGATATGCTAAAATTTGAAGCTTTCAAAACCCATTATAATCTGTTTAGCTTCGCAGATGTAATTACTAACCTCCGATATGTCCATATCTTGCATTCTAAGCTTTGAAATAATCATGAGTGAGTCTCCTTCAATTTTGACTTTTCGAAACCCCATCTCTTGGGCAAATTGGACGGCCTGAATGACCTCTAAAGCTTCCGTCACCTCCACAGACGGTATGTTCCTATTCCAATTACATGTTGCATCCATTATCAAGCCTTTGTTGTCCCTAATGATTATGCCTGAACTTGATGCCTCCAGGTCGTTGTAAAATCTCCCGTTGAAGTTAACCTTGACCCACCGATTTGTTGGGAGCTGCCACCTTTCTGTTTCCTTAGTCACGTTTCTCGGGTAAAAGTCCTCCAGTATTTTCAGTTCTCTGATGTATCATATTACAAATGTATATAGTTCACTATTGGATTGCCTTTTACCTTCTTGCAATAATTTGTTTCTTGATAGCCATAGTGCCTAGATGGTGATAATAATCAATACATGTTGATGAGTACTTCTTATTAGAGGTGCTCATGGGTCGGGCCGGGCCGGGTTCGGGTTCGGGTTGAGCTTAACTAAAAATTTAGGTCTACTCATTGGGCTCGGGTTGGGCCAAACCTAAAAAATGGGCTTAAAATTTTGCCCAAGCCCGACCCAAATAAAATACTAAAACTCGGGCCCGGCCCGCCCGTATTTATTTTTATATTATTTTATATGATTTTTAAATATATATAATACATCAAAATACTAAAAAAATCAAAATAAATATTTTTCAACAAATTAAAAATAAATTTTAAAAAATATGTAGATTTAAATAGCATTAAGATAGATGCAACTTAACAAGCAAACACCTCTAAAATAATAACAAAATTAACAAATACCTTTAAAATAATAACAAAATTAATAATAAAATAAGTTTTATACAATATCCAAATAATAACAATAAAATAGTAGCAACTAATAGTAATATGGTAGCAAAATATGGAGAAAACAACAAGAAAATAATATTCAAAAATAAAAAAATAGCATAATTTTTTTGTCATTTACTGAATTCGGGCCGGGCCGGGCCGGGACCGGGTCCAAAAATGCCTTACCCGAGGCCCGACTCATTTTTTAAACGGGCCTCATTTTTTTATCCAAGCCCATTTTTCGGGCCTATATTTTTGCCCAAACCCTCCCACATTTCGGGAGGGCCATCGGGTCAGGCCGAGTAGCCCGAACCATGAGCAGGTCTACTTCTTATAAACAACTGTTAGAGCCATTAAAATAGTAATTCCCCTATCTGATTAAAAACCCACGTGATACCTAGTTGCTACCATTCTTGTACTGCATAAGGACAATCTTGGCAAGCATGAGAAGTAGTATCTGTCGCCTCTCCACAACGCAAACATACATCATCATTTACTAGCCTTCTAACCTACAAATTAGATCTAGTAGGTATATGATTATGTAAAACTCTCTAGTTTGTAATTTTCATTTTATCTGGCACATTTGGTTTCTATAACTATCTATAAAATGTCTACTTTTCTAGATCTATGCCTCTGTACAAATCATTCCCAGTTCCTGGAAAGCCCCGCAACAAGAGCCAATACCTATTGTCCACTGTATACTCTCCATATTTCTCGAATCACCATATTAACCTATTTGGTAATCCTTACTGCACCAATGGGATACTCAATATTCTCTTAGCTTCCCGATCATTAAAGGTGATATTGACTACACTCTCCTTCCATTTCCCACTCTGTTCGCCAATTAGATCAGACACAAAATTTACCTTATTAACCTGTGATGATCTAATTATATAGGGTCTGTCTCTAGGCAACTAAGCTACATCTTAAACTGGTATTGATTTTTCATTACCAACTTAGGCTTTTTTACGCAAATAACACAAAAGAACTAATTAAATACCTGGCATTTCAATGGCATTATTTACCAAAATGGTATGGATTGAACAATGTTGGGGGTGAAGGGAGATAGGGTGGCAGCACCACCATTATTTTTCCACTTAATTGTAACCCCATCATTAGCTCATGATTTGATTGAAAAAAAAACTAATTCTAATGGTAGATGGGGTATGGGTGGCGACACATGTATTTTGTACCTATACACGAGTGAAAACCAGGTTAAAATATAGGTTGGAGGGGTGAAGGGCATGTGTCAGGCGACACCCAGGTGGAGGGCATCTACCAAGCAACACCTAGGTAGAGGTGACAACCAAGCCCAGAGAAGAGGAAAAAAAAAGTGTAGAAGAAGAGAAAAAAAAGAAAAATTCGTATGGTTAGTACATATGAATTGTAATTTTTTTACAGTATATTTTTTTTTCAAATAATTTATTTGGAAATTTAATTTGTAACACCCATTACCCGTGTCCGACGCTGGGACAAGGTACGAGGCATTACCAGACTTAAACATACACGTACATACAAAAACCGGGCCATAAAATTTCTTTTTAATTCAAAACTCTTCATACACATGTATAATGTCCCATACACGGGTTTACGATGCCCTAAACATGCATTGAAAGTAGTTAGGGACTAAATCGAGAATCTTAGAAAGTTTTGAGAGAACTTAGAAAATTTCTTTCCATGAAATAGAGTCACACGCCAGTGTGAGCATAGGGACACACCCGTGTCCTCAGGCTGTGTAACTCTCTAACTATGACGTCAGCAACCAAAATTTAACCACACGGCCAAGCTACACACCCGTGTGCTAGGCTGTGTCATCCACATGGATGAGACACACAATCGTGTCTCTGCCCGTGTGGCTAACACTTAGGCTATTTTCCAAGCCTTTGTTACCATTAATCCCTCACATCTTTACACACATCAAAATTATACATCATGGCATCATTTTAATGGTTTAGCAGACTTCACTAAGGTGTATTCTTAGCTTTAACATGCTATCATTCACAAGTTTCACATACTCATATAATATCAAGCCTAGACACATTAATCCATATTAATTGACCTTGTCAAGTAACCTTATTTAAACATTAAGCATTCATTTTCAATCGTCATCGTCTTATTTCTATACCATACAATTACTTCATGGCTATAACCATTTTGATTGGTCATGAAGAATTTATCATGCACACATGTCTTAACACCAATCATGCATGTCCCACAAGTATAAAACCTTCATTGCATCGCAAGCAGTAGAACTCATCATGAATAACTAGGCTTACAAACCACAATCATTATAAGCCACATCTCATGGCTACATACAATGAATTAATATAAGCCAATCCATTTGGCTAATCATAACAATATCTGTTATAAAAACTAAGTCTCTATACATGCCACTCACTTGAAGGTGCTTAATACACATATGTCAATACTCCAAAGGTGATGGTTTGATAATGTGATACTGCCTCCAACGATCTCCAACCCCGAGTTAACCTAAAAAAACTAAAGAAAAGAAAAGGAGAGGATAAGCTTTATAGCTTAGTAAGAACGTATGAAAATAATAAGCAATTTATCAACTTGCTTTTCAAGGTAATACAACCCTATTTGCATTTTTACTTATGCTCCAGTCAAGCTATTTTCTCGAGTCATAGTTATTAAATTATTTATATCTGGAGTTACAGAACTCCAAATTAAGATCTGCTAATTTTTTCTGAAACTAGACTCACTTATCTTCTTACCATAAAATTTTTAGAATTTTTAGTCTAGCCAATAAATACAGTTTATTAATTAAAGTTACCCCTTTTTTGCTATCTAATAGTTTTGACCCCTCTTTACTAAAAATTAATTATCTCATAATACGGGACACAGATGATTTTCTCATCTATTTTTCTTGAAAATAGACTCATTAGGAATTCTAAGAATATAAATTATAACCCATAATTATTTTTTTAAAAATTTTCAATGATTTTCTCAAATCATGATAGGGGATTTCGAAACCATTCTGACTTTGTCTCACATTAATTTAAATATTTCATAATATGAAACTCTCTTGCTTACACCATTTCTTCTATGTGAAACTAGGCTCATTAAGCTTTAATTTCATATTTTATTCAGAATCTAACTCAATTTCCACAAATTTTGGTGGATTTTCAAAGTCATACATCTGCTGCTGTCCAACACTATTTTGGTGCAATATAATGATAACTATCATAAGTTCACTTTCGACTAATCATGAACTCACCATTTCATGAATTCCATGTTCAAATGCACAATATAAGTTAACATGATAGTGCAAAAAAATTATAATCATAATTCATACATCTTAGCTCACCGATATCTCAGCATTTCAAAGTCTCAATAACCATAAGTTTGGTGTCAATACCTGTACTCATCGTAATATATCATATAACCATACCTCTTAAACATGCCCTCCTTGGGACTTTCATCACAGCTATTGCATTACCCATTGAACCCTCAGAATACTATTGGATACGTGGAAAAATTGCACATAAGTTCCACATATACATATATAGCCAAAGCTACCTCATAACATGTAACGCTCACAATGGAGCTACTCACGGGTGTGCTCATAAAAGCTATCGGTCAAGGTGTAGCTACACGGACTGCTCACACAAGGTGTCAGGTATCCGACCAACTCAAAGATTACCTAGCCACCGGCAGGACATACAAGACTATTGCCCGGAACCCAATTACATGTATCGCATCCATTATGAACTCAGACCAATTCAACGAGCTTAGATGCCTCATATATATCACGAACTTGGACTAACTCAACAAGTTCGAATTTCTTAATTCCTAGTGACATGTCACTTGTACCCTAGACTATTCCTAAGGTTCAGACGGGATTTTTTTGATACTCTATCTCTGTCGAAATTACTCGAGGTGTCGATCTCACTATCTATAGTATCAATTGCCCTTTCGTAGCATAATAAGACATAACTCAAATAGCAAATAATCTTTTAAGAATTTACATAACACATATCACATTGCATATATCACTTGTCATGGATCAACATTTTCTTGCATTTCATGCAATATTCTTCCATGTCATCTTTCCACATCATATACACTATTTCATCAACTTTTCCAATATATATTAAATCATACAATATATGAAATAATAGTAAAGAATTATAATTCAAACATAACATCGCACTATTATTATCATACGAACTTACTTCGAATGCAATTCTGGCTAATTACTCTATTTTAATCCATAACCTCGTACTTTTCGATTTAACCTCAAATCTCGATTCTCTTGATCTAACATGATGAAACCCACTCATTTAATCATTACATTAATTAAAACATTCTATAATTCACAATTTGGAGAAATGACCGTTTTACCCTTAGACTTTACAAAAATTACGATTTTGCCCTTAGGCTTGTAAATCAATTTTTATCGAATTTCCTCCTTTACCAAGCCTAGCCGAATTCTTTTTATAACTATAGCAACTCAAAATTTCAATTATTTCACACATTTACAACTTATTTTACAACTTTACAAAATAGCCCTTTTTAGGTGTTTTCATGCAAACTTCTTTCACAAAAGTTGTTTATTACACAACTAAGACTCATTTTCTTCCATAAAGATTCAGCAAACAACATAATTTCTCTCATGGCAAAACCCTAGACTTTCAACCATTTGCAAAAAAGTCCTCCCTTTAATTAGCCCATGCTACAAGGGTCCCAAAAATACAAAAATCAACAAAAATGATCATCAAAATCACTTACTTGCAAGGGATGGAAGTTGCTGAAATTTTGAGCTCTCAAAACCCCTATTTTTCTGGTATTTTCGGTGGTGGAATGAATAAAGATGAAAAGATGACATCTTTTTTTTCTTTTTGTTTTATTTTAATACCAAATAAACTACCTAATACCCACCAATTTTGACTTTTCAATTTCTTTCTATCTATGGTCGGCCAAGCACCCCTTTTTAGGGCCTATTTGCTCTTTAAACACCCTAAATTTTGGTTCTCTAGCTATTTAACATATTTAGCTAGCAAAACAAGTTTTTTGCCCTTTATGCGATTTAGTCATTTTTCGCAATTAAACATGAAATCACTAAAATTATTTCACCAAAAATTTCATGCACTCATATAATCGTGCTATAACACATAAAATAACATTAAAAATAGTTTCTCTGACCCCAGAATAGTGGTTCTGAAACCACTGTTCTGACTAGGCCCAAAATTGGGCTGTTACAATTCTCCCTACCTTTGGGGATTTTTGTCCCCGAAAATCTTACTAGGAAAGTGGTTTGGTTTCTCACATAAACTTTTCTTTCTCACAATAATTGCTAAGGAACCTTCACTGATCTGTGCCTTTAATACTTATCTCATCATTTCCTCATATTCGAATCATGAGCGATTCTTCGTTATACAACATTTTTACTAAACCTTAACCTCTACTAGAGAGTTCACACACTCAAAGTCTGATCCATACCATCATGCTACATATAGAATCTTACTTGAATCTTTTCAAATTCGAATAGTGAAACTAGTCAGTTCATCTTGGTCTTATGCTCTTTATAATTTCACAGAGTTCAATAGTTTACGAATTCAATTCTTAATTACCTTTCATTTTAAAGCCTCCTTTGGCTTTCCCAAGAAATCATGATATGAAACCCGAATCTTAATCCGATTAGTGGAGACTAGAATCTCAAGATGTCCAACATTCATAAAGACATGAAATTCCTCGAACCTGATGAGCGAAATTTTAGTACATACTAGCATGGGTTACATATCTCGTCAAACATTTAACAATAAGTCACATAACATTTTTCCCTTTCAGAGACAGTAATAAATCAGACATGAAATCCATAATAACTTCTTCTTATTTCCATTTTGTTGCCAACATAGGCGAAGATACTTCTGATGACACTTGATATACATCCTTAAACCTTTCAACATTTCAAGTATTCATACATAAGGATCAACGATGTCGAGTTCCAAACTCAATCGCTAATACATTACTCCTGTAAGTTTTCTTGCGAAATCTCTGTACAAGTTCTTGATTTTCTACCCAAGTGTTTGTCATTGCATTCTGCTCTTCTCAAAGATCATACAACAACTATCACTAAAAATCAAGAAGTCTTTGCCCAATGCATACCAAACCAGTTCAAATGCTTCTGTTAATAATATTATCATCTGTCCAAGTTTTGCTAACATGGAATAAGCCATTCAACTTTTATAAGACAAAAAATTTATCATACAATCATTTGGAATCTACTCCTCATGCTAATCAAAGACCATTTCACTTGCATTAGTTCAAATAACCAATATATCTCAACTGAAAACATTAGCTTTGATTGATTTACTTGAGAATAGAGATCCATCATACCAATTGAAATTCGAAATTTCACCACTTATGCCTTTGCCGAAGTCAAATCCTTACACAGGAATTAGAGAAATCCAAATACTAACATCACCACATTACCATAATCAAATCGGGAGCATAGTCACACTTGACATAATTATCACCACTAAAGAACACACTTTGAGCATGAGTCATAATTGACAAATTATAGAACAAATATGGCAAGAAAACCAAGTAAAGAAATCCGGGATAGAGAAATCCCAAGATACAATACTATATTAGGAGACAGTAAACAAACTCTTAAGGAAATGTGAAAGACCTCAATAATTCCCTAAAGAGAAAAAGTCTAGAAGAAAACATCATTTCATCCCACTGGAATCAAATGCAACAATTAAAGGAAATAGAATCATAGCATCATACGCATTTTCTCATAATTTCCCACCAGACAGAATATAATAGAATACCAGAGAGAAGTAGAGCAAAACAGATTATAATCTGGTTAGACTGACAATGCCTTCGTCTAACATTTAGATCAGATAGCATTATCATATAACAAGAAATTCATCAAAAGACAGATAGCTACTATAACACTTCCGAGAACAATGATCTCTTAAAATATATCAAGAGAGACAGTCATCATTTGCTCACTATGACTTCCATAGTCAAACATCTCATGTTTCAAATATTATCCCTCTAACTATTTCTATCATCACAAATACCATATTATTACATTTTCTCAACCTCGTACCTGAGTAATTCGATTTACCAAAGTAAATTTCTTCTCTACTATGATAGTGCATAATTTACATAATCTTTATGTCAACCTAATACCTTTCTAGCTCTAGCTTTACTTATCAACTCACTCTCAATCTCTAATCATGTTTATAGATATTTCTCCATTGAACACTTTGGTTTTCACACTTGTGAGTTTATTCAGCGCAAATCTCATGAAATTCCATTATAAAACACCACTCTGGTGAGGGGGTGAGGTCGTAGGGCCTCCGACTCGACTCTCATATACATATACATGTAACACAACTTTCATCATCATAGCAACATCATCAAAATCATATCATTCATTTTAGGCAAACTGATATTCATATTCGTTTTATGCCAACTTTCCATTTATCTCATTTAGAAAATTACACTTATACATGCACTCTATGAATTTTGAGTAACTGTACTTATCCCATTCATTTAATCAAACAAGTTATGTACATAACATCATACGAGAGCCAACAAACATGGATAAGTATATTCCAATCTATACTTTCATCTCGCACATCACCGTATGCACGTCATTACCAACATGTAAATTAATCCAAGCAATTTAACACTTATATTCAGACTACGTGAATTTGCCAACCATATTCATTCAAATAAGTATACATGAACATTCATTCCATCGATATTTTTTATAAGTTATCTAAACACATGCTTTTGCCCGAGTAAATTGACCATATACATCGTAGAATCATCAACTAAACATAAATAAACTCATTATAATATAGTCCTTTATCTCATTTCAAGGAAGCATTGCAATCCATCAAAATTTTGATGTCCAATCGGAACAATGTCATTTTATTCGTAGCGTGATATTATGAATCTTTTTCGTACCTTTCTGAGTTTCAACTCATCACCACGACACTTTATTCAAATACTTTGGTATTACCATCTACATAGTTGGGTGTAACTCGGCTAGAGAGTACTTTTTTCTGAGCAAGATAGTTCTCATTCACCTCAAGAGACATCACACTATCATATATCTATGGCATGTATATTTAGACTCTTACACGTGCTAGGTTAGTCTGAGAACCAACTCAATCATAGCTCTGATACCATTAAATGTAACACCCCTTACCCGTGTCTAATGTCGGGACAAGGTACGAGGCATTACCGGACTTAAACATACACATACATGCAAAAATTGGGCCATAAAATTTCTTTTTAATTCAAAACTTTTCATACACTTGCATAATTCCCCATACACGGGTCTACGATTCCCTAAACATGTATTGAAAGTAGTTAGGGACTAAACCAAAAACCTTAGAAAGTTTTGAGAAAACTTAGAAAATTTCTTTCCATGAAACAGGGTCCCACGCCCGTGTGAGCATAGGGACACACCCGTGTCCTCAGGCCGTGTAACTCTCTGATTATGACGTTAGTAACCAAAATTTAACCACACGACCAAGGTACACACCCGTGTGATAGGCCGTGTCATCCACACGGCTGAGACACACGACCGTGTCTCTGCCCTTTTGGCTAACACTTAGGCTATTTTCCAAGCCTTTGTTACCATTAATCCCTTACATCTTTACACACATCAAAATTATACATCATGGCATCATTTTAATGATTTAGCAGAATTCACTAAGGTGTATTCTTAGCTTTAACATGCTATCATTCACAAGTTTCACATACTCATATAATATCAAGCCTAGACACATTAATCTATATTCATTGACCTTGTCAAGTAACCTTATTTAAACATTAAGCATTCATCTTCAATCGTCATCGTCTTATTTCTATACCATACAATTACTTCATGGCTATAACCATTTTGATTGGTCATGAAGAATTTATCATGCACACATGTCTTAACACCAATCATGCATGTCCCACAAGCATAAAACCTTCATCGCATCGCAAGCAGTAGAACTCATCATAAATAACTAGGCTTACAAACCACAATCATTATAAGCCACATCTCATGGCTACATACAATGAATTAATATAAACCAATCCATTTGGCTAATCATAACAACATCTGTTATAAAAACTAAGTCCCTATACATGCCACTCACTTGAAGGTGCTTAATACACATATGTCAATACTCCAAAGGTGATGGTTTGATAATGTGATGCTGCCTCCAACGATCTCCAACCCCGAGTTAACCTGAAAACACTAAAGAAAAGAAAAGGAGAAGATAAGCTTTATAGCTTAGTAAGAACGTATGAAAATAATAAGCAATTTATCAACTTGAACTAACTCAACAAGTTCAGATTTCTTAATTCCTAGTGACATGTCACTTGTACCCTAGACTATTCCTAAGGTTCAGACGAGATTTTTTTGATACTCTATCTCTATCGAACTTTCTCAAAGTGTCGATCTCACTATCCATAGTATCAATTGCCCTTTCATAGCATAATAAGGCATATCTCAAATAGCAAATAAGCTTTTAAGAATTTACATAACACATATCACATATTGCATATATCACTTGTCATGGATCAACATTTTCTTGCATTTCATGTAATATTCTTCCATGTTATCTTTCCTCATCATATACACCATTTCATCAACTTTTCCAATATAAATATATTAAATCATAAAATATATGCAATAATAGTAAAGAGTTATAATTCAAACATAACATTGTACTATTATTATCATACGAACTTACCTCGAATGCAATTTCTGCTAATTACTCCATTTTAGTCCATAACCTCGTACTTTTTGATTTAACCTCAAATCTCGATTCTCTTGATCTAACATGATGAAATCCACTCATTTAATCATTACATTAATTAAAACATTCTATAATTCACAATTTGACAAAATGACCGTTTTACCCTTAGACTTTACAAAAATTACGATTTTACCCTTAGGCTCGTAAATTAATTTTTATCGAATTTCCTCCTATACCAAGCCTAGCTGAATTCTTTTTATAAATATAGCAACTCATAATTTCAATTATTTCATACATTTACAACTTATTTTACAACTTATTTTACAACTTTACGAAATAGCCCTTTTTAGGTGTTTTCATGCAAACTTCTTTCACAAAAGTTGTTTATTACACAACCAAGACTCATTTTCTTCCATAAAAATTCAGTAAACAACATAATTTCTCTCATGGCAAAACCCTAGACTTTCAACCATTTGCAAAATAGTCCCCCCTTTAGTTAGCTCATGCTACAAGGGTCCCAAAAACACAAAAATCAACAAAAATGATCATCAAAATCACTTACTTGCAAGGGATGGAAGTTGCTGAAATTTTGAGCTCTCAAAACCCCTATTTTGCTGGTATTTTTGGTGGAGGAAGGAAGAAAGATGAAAAGATGACATCTTTTTTTTCTTTTTGTTTTATTTTAATACCAAATAAGCTACCTAATACCCACTAATTTTGACTTTTCAATTTCTTTCTATCTATGGCCGGCCAAGCACCCCTTTTTGGGTCTATTTACAATTTAAACACCCCAAATTTTGGTTCTCTAGCTATTTAACATATTTAGCTGGCAAAACAAAACTTTTGCCCTTTATGCGATTTAGTTATTTTTTGCATTTTAGCATGAAATCGCTAAAATTATTTCACCAAAATTTTCATGCACTCATATAATCATGATATAACACATAAAATAACATTAAAAATAATTTCTCCGACCCCAGCATAGTGGTTCTGAAACTACTGTTTCGATTAGGCCCAAAATCGGGCTGTTACATAATTATTTTTACAGACTTAGTATTAAAGATGAATAATCAATTCTTCATATGAGTTTATATCGATAAAGTAATTTTGATAACAACAGTTTGATGTATATTTAAATGTCACCAACAAATAGCAATTAGATTTAATAGAAATGTCTCGGTTGATAATATGAAAGAAAGGATCAGTGCAAAAATTGTTAGACATTGTGGGAGGAGGATCTCAAAACTATTCTACAAATTAACAATATCGACAAATCCCATCAAATTCATAGAGATAAAACTTGTAGACAATGAAGACGTGGAGGCAATGGTCGTACTTCATTGCTGGAATTAGAGAGATCACACTGAACTGATTCTGTTGCTTGCTGAGTTAGCTGATATGAGCCACTTGAAGATTTCACTCCATTAAGTGAAGAATATGGAGTTCAAGATTTATGTATGAAGGTACGAGAAGCGTCTATTGATAGGTGATCGACTATATGCAAGTTCGACATCAATCTTAATGCTCCATTTGCATATGAAAACCTTAATCCAGGTCCCCATTTACAAATACATCCGGTGGTGATTGAGACCGATGCAGATGGTGGTGATAGATATGATAATAATGGTCCTTCTGATAATGAGATTGAAGATTATAGTGATCCCAATCTAGACGAAGTCCCTAATGATATCGATGACGAATGCGCGAATAATGGTGGAAATGTTAATGCGTCTTCAGTCGTAAACCCAAGTCGAGGCATTATGATACGTAATGATCCTAGGAAACACATGTCGATCATTGATCATGACATGGTGCATGCATCTGAGTTCTCAAAGTACCCTCGATAAACTATATGCGTACCAATTGGCCACACATCCCGAACGTGAGGAGTTGTTTGTGGGCAAAAAATTGGCCACCAAGGAAGACTGCGTATTTGCCATTAAGTGGTATAACATGGATGTGTTGGATGATTACAAAGTCATCGTGTCTAAACTGACATTTTATATTGGAGAGTGTTGGAAGTAGGCAGAAGGGTGCAACTGGCAGGTACGACCCGCATTTATCCAAAGGTCGCAATTGTAGGAGATCCAAAAATTTGTTGGGCCTCACAGATACATTTCGACACGTATGACGCAAGACCACCACAAACTTGATGCCAAAATTATTTGCTATTACATCATGCCAATAGTGAAGGACATGCTGACCATTCCTGTTTCGATATGTCAAAATGTAAGAATGATTCCAATACTGAGTGTCATATTAGAAAGTATGGATAGCTAAATAGATGGTCATGAAGCAGTTGTATGGAGATTGAAATGTGTTGTACAATGAACTACAAGGGTAGATAGCCACTGTGCGAGATTACATGTCAGGGACTGTCATTGCATTGCAGACATGACTTTATTACGACCCGGACGACTAACTACAACCGAGAAGAAAAATTTTCCACCGGATGTTTTTGACATTTGATCCATGTGTGCAAGCCTTTCCCTACTACAAGTAACTTATGTAGGTTTATGGAACTTGATTATATGAAAAATATATGCAGGTCTTACTTATTATGGTTACTCAAGATGGGAACCAAAATTTCTCCTAATAGGGTTTGCCATTATAGAGTCGAAGAACATGGAATCATGGGAATTCTTCTTGATAAACTTGTGGACATGTATTGTTAGAGACGACAATATTTGCATCATATCTGATAGATTGAATGGACTAATTATCGCGGTTAGGTGTTCCAGTGTTTCGTGGAGATCTATTTACTACATCCGACACATCGTCTCTAACTTCTATCGAGACTACAAGAATGCAGATCGGCAAAAACAAGTTGTGAACATGGTTCAAATTCGATTTCAACATATTTTTGTAATGTTCTTAATACTTCCACAAATTAATTCAAAAATGTAACTTGTCTTTTCAAAATACATACGTAGCGTATGAGCTAGAACAACACTATTTTAGGCAAAAGCTAACTAGACTTGACTGTGACATGTAAAGTGAAATGAATACTCCTTTCCGAGAGTGGTTGGGTACCATAGACCTGTGTCAATGGGCTCAAAGTTTTGATGACAGGTTTCAATATGGTCATATGACCACCAACCTAGCAGAGGCGGTTAACTCTCTCTTGAAGCAAACACGACATATTCCAATTTCATCTGTTTTCTCAGCGATGTTCTATAGGCTGACAACCTTGATACCAAGAATGGGGATGGAAGTGGGACACGTGTTTTTCGAGGAGGTCGGGAAGGTAATGGATGCAAATTGTCAAAGATTGAGGTTGATGAATATAGAAATATATTCTCAACAATTAGAAAATTTTTGAGTTATGGAGTCCATCGGCCGTCGACTGAGTATCCTACCTAGGTTCTATGGAGTTGATATCCGAAATAGATCGTGCGATTGTGGGAAGTTCTAGACACTTCATCACCCTTGTACGCACGTTATGTAACATCCCATTTTTCAGTGGTGTCAAATACAGTGGTTTTGGGACCACAATTTCGACAAGTGAGTTAGTATTATAATATTTATTTAATATTTATAGAGTTAATATTGAGTCGTATTAAATTTTGGTAAAGAAATTTTAATGTTTAATTAGTTAATTTACTAAAAAGGACTAAATTGTAAAAGTTATCACAATTAGTTCTAATAATTAAATATGTTAAATAATTATAGATTTATAAAGTGATGGGCTTATTTGGTAATTAAACCATCACTAATTATAGTGGACGGGTTGGGCTTGAAATTGTTAAATGTTTTTGAACAAAACATGATGGAAAATTCTTCATCATCTTCTTTCTTTCACCCTTTCCAAACCGAAACACCATAGATGAAATAGAGAAACTTTCGGCCAAGCTTAGGGATGCATGCATGATAGGTTTTTGACTTATGTTTTTAGTAATTTTTACATTTTTGAGACCGTTGCAACTAGGTCCTGCTAACTCAGGTGTTAATTTACAAATTGTTAAATGTTCTGGCATATGCCATTATTGAATTTATGAGATTTTTGAAGTTTTATGATAGTTTTGTAAGCTTGATAGATAAATAATATTATTTTGTAAAGTAATTTTTTTTATTTGGATTATTAAGGATGTATTTGTTAAAGTTTTAAAATCTCAAAATTTTGTGAAATAGATAAATATATGGGATATTCATGGGATATATGAAAATCAACTAGCTTGATTTAAGCTTAATTATGCTCAGTTTGATAGTTTCGAGTTTAGGGACTAAAATGCATAAAAGGTAAAGTTTAGGGGTAAATTTGTAAATATGAAAAAAAGGACTTAAATGCATAAATTAATAGTTTATTTGGTTTGAATTGATTTAATTAACTCTACTTTAGATTAAGAATCTCAATGAGTGGGGGATGTACGAGGAAAAATAAAAATTATTGATTAGTCTCTAATAGTCGAATCATCTTATAGGTAAGTTTATACGGTTACCTTTAGTTATAGTTCATTATTAATTAATTTTAATGATGATTATATATATTTTTTAAAATTGTGGAAATGAAATTGATTTATGTGAAATATCATGAATCTCTGAAGTAATTTCGATGGATCGAGTAAAAGTTTCATACATGAGATTTCTAACTGAATTTCTATTTTGGACCGAGCTCTTACATGTGTTGCGGACTTGGATATACATGTAACTCGGATTTAGCCTGGACTGATAATTCGTTGACGTTTTAAAGGTTTAACCTGGGCTGATAACCTTACATGTATATATAGCCTTGGCCAGGCTATTTTTTTGTATTGTCATTGGTTTAGCTCGAACGGGTAACCTGACACAATTATTTTGTATTTGATTAGCTCATACGAGCATCATCTGTATTGAATATTTTTACAAAGATCCATCAGAAGAATAAAGATTAATTGATACATAATTGTTTCAATGAAATAAATGAATTACAAATTCTAATTATCTGTATGTTTAAATGTTTATGTTGGAACATTTTCAAATATTTATCGTGTTCCAATAACTATAAATGAATGGGTGTAATTAATCAAAAGATTATATTATTTGATTTTTTTGAAAAAGAATTATAACTATTTAAATAATATTATTTGAATAGTTATAATATTAAATGAATAATTATGTGTTTATTTTAAAGATATTATTATTCAGAAAGACACTTATTGATGAAAGATGTCTCGATGAAGAGACATGAAAATTCCTATAAATAGGAATGAGATTTCATTTGGAAATCATACCAACAAATTCTAATATTATTTCTTTCCTTCATTCATTTTCTAATATTATTAGATTATTCTATAAAGTATTACTGCAGAAATCCTTTATAGAAATTAAGTTTCTTGTCATACATTGCTCAGTGTGTAGTGGGCTATTCTCGTCAATGCAAAATGCAAATAGTCATTGGCTTTATTGTATCCTTGAGGTTAATTTTCTTGGAACTCGTTTGCACACCGAAGATAGGTGGGGGCGAATATAACCTTAAAGATAGTGGCTTGATACATGCCTTGGAGCCTTGTCCTATTTCTTCTTCTGTTCGAGTTTCGTTCGTGCGTTCGATATTTTCGTCACCGAAGATTTGTACTAACAATTTTAGGGTTATATTTCATGATGACTACCACAACACATGAAAGTGAAACACTAAGGGAGTTGGCTTCCAAATTTGTCAAACTTGATCGATTTGATGGTGGTAATTTTCGACGATGGCAGAAAAAATGCACTTCTTATTGTCAACTTTGAAGATTTCTTATGTTTTGGATACTCCAAGACCTGAAGAGAATGAACACGAATCTATTGCTGCAACCCGAGAAAGACAAACATGGGACAATGCTGATTACATGTGCATAGGCCACATATTGAATGGTTTATCTGATGGTTTGTTCAACACCTACCAAAACTAGGTCATTGCTAAAGAATTATGGGACAAATTGGAGACAAGATACATGACCGAAGATGTTACAAGTAAGAAATTTCTTGTCAGTTGTTTCAATAATTATCAAATGGTTGATGGTCGTTCTGTTATGGAACAATTCCGTGATATTGAAAAGCTGCTAAATCAATTCAAGTAATATGATATGAAAATGGATGAAATGATTGTTGTATCCTCCATAATAGACAAACTTCCTCCATCTTAGAAAGACTTTAAAAGAAGTCTAAAACATGAGAAAGAGGAAATATCTCTTGAGGCTTTGGCAAATCTTCATCGTATTGAAGAAGAATAACGAAAAAAAGACCAGAACCTAAATTCTGAAAATACCAAAGTGCATGTTACGGAGGAAGTACAGACTACTAAACCATTCAAGAGAAAGTTTAAATAGACTGATAGAGCACCTAAGTTCAAAAAGAAACAAAAAGGCTCATGCTATCATTGTGGTAAGTCGGGACATTTCAAGAATGAATGTTGATTTTTAAAGAAGAAATTATCTTCTAAGGCTGATAATAACAAAAAGTTTGTTGTAATGATATCTGAAATTAATATGGCACAAGATGATAATTCATGGTGGATTGATACTAGAGCAACCAAAAATGTGTACAAAGACAAAAGCATGTTCACAAAGTTCACACAATGTGAAAATGCCAATGTCTTGTACATAAGAAATTCTTCCACTGCAGCAATCAAAGGCAAAGGGTCTGTTGAACTACAATCTACTTCTGGAAAGGTTTTAACCTTAAATGATGTATATTATGTACCAGAAGTTAGAAAGAATTTAGGGTTTGGAAGTTTGTTGAATAAGTTTGGTTTCAAACTTGTTTTTGAGGCAGATAAGTTTATTTTTCTAAGGGAGGAATTTTTGTAGGGAAAGGGTATATGTAAGAAAGTATGTTCAAACTGAATATTATTAATAAGAATAAAAATACTATTTCTACTTATATGGTTGAATCTTTTTGTTTATGGCATTATAGATTAGGTCATTTGAATTATAGGGAATTGAATGACGTGTATAAGTTAGATTTAATTCCTATTTTTAATAATAATAGTGAAAAATGCAGTACATGTGTGTTGACTAAAATTACAAGAAACCTTTTCCCTAAGGTTAAAAGAAAAACAAAATTGCTTGATTTGATTCATAGTGATTTATGTGACATGCATAATACTCCTACATTAGGTGGAAAGAAATATTTTGTTACTTTTATTGATGATTGTTCTAGATATTGTTATGTATATTTATTGAATTCAAAAGATGAAGCGCTTGATAAATTTAAAGTTTATAAATCTGAAGTTGAACTTCAGTGTGAATCATTTATCAAGTGCTTAAGATCGGATAGAGGTGGAGAATACTATAATCCAAGTTATTTTGAATCCACTGGGATTGTCCATCAAGTTTCATCCCCTTACACACCATAATAAACTGGTGTAGTTGAAAGGAAAAATAGAGTCTTGACTGAAATGGTAAATTCAATGTTATCATATTCAGGTCTTGGACATGGTTTTTGGGGAGAAGCTATTCTAACAGCTTGTCATATATTGAATAGAGTTCCTAATAAGGAAACTAAAATAACCCCTTATAAAAAATGGAAAAAAAGGAAACCAAACCTTAATTATTTGAAGGCTTGGGGTTGTAGAGTTATTGTCAAAGTTCTAACACCTAAACGTAAAAATTTAGGTAAAAGAGGAATTGAATGCATATTTATAGGATGTGCACATAATAGCAAGGCATATAGGTTCATGGTATTTGAACCAAATGATTCAATTTCAATGTTATTGAATCAAGAGATGCTATTTTTGATGAAAATATATTTAATTCTATATCAAGACAATTACAACCACAACAATTGATTCATTCTTCAAATGAGAATGAGATTCCATTGGAACAAATTGATAATAATGATGAATCTTGTCAAGAATTAAGAAGAAGTAAGAGGATTAAAAAGGTTAAAGATTTTGGACCAAATTTCATTATGTTTCTTGTAGAAGGAAAATGTGAAAGTATATGCAATAAGGTACCTTATTTTATAATACAGAGTCTGATCCTATTACATTTGAAGAGGCAATGAAATCTCAAGACTCTACTTTTTGAAAAGAAACAATAAATGATGAGATGGATTTAATAATGGGAAATCAAACTTGGATCTTAGTTGATCTTCCACCGGGTTCCAAACCAATAGGTTGTAAATAGATCTTTAAAAAGAAAATGAAGGTCGATTGAACCATTGATAAATTTAAACCAAGGTTGGTAGCCAAAGGTTTTACACAAAAATAAGGTATTAATTACTTTGATACCTATGCTCTAGTAGCAAGAATTGATACAATTAGACTCTTAATATCACTTACCTCTATATATAATTTGGTTGTTCACCAAATGGATGTTAAAACTATATTTTTAAATGGTGAATTGGAAGAGGAAGTGTACGTGGAACAACCAGAAGGATTTGTTGTTCTAGGACAGGAGCATAAGGTATGTAAGCTTGTTAAATCTTTATATGGACTTAAACAAGGACCAAAACAATGGAATCAAAATTTTGACAAGATTGTTTTAGCTAATGACAATAAAATAAATGAATCTGATAAGTGCATATATAGCAAATTTGAAAATGGAAAAGGTGTCATAATTTGCTTATATGCAGTTGACATGCTCATTTTTGGCACGGATTTGGAACAAATAGAAAACACAAAGAAATTCATGTCAAACAACTTTGCTATGAAGGATATGAGTGTAGTAGATGTTATTCTTGGGATTAAAATAACCTGAGATGAAAGCACTATAGCTTTATTACAATCACATTACATTGAAAAGGTGCTTAAAAAGTTTGATCTTTTCAACTGTATACCAGCATCTACACCCATGGATCCTCAAATAAAATTAGTATTTAATGATGGTAGGAAAAATGATTAATTGAAATATACAAATCAAATTGGGTGTCTTATATACATAATGACTTGTACAATACCAGATATTGCATATGCTGTTGGAAAATTGAGTAGGTACACAAGTAATCCAAGTAGCTTGCATTGACAAGCTTTGAATAGAGTACTTAGGTACTCAAATAAAACTATTAACTATGGATTGTGTTATAATGGATATCCTCTAATTTTAGAAGGGTATTCAGATGCTAGTTGGATTACAAGTTTGAAAGATCATGCATCTACTAGTGGATGGATCTTCATTCTTGATGGAGGAGCCATTTCTTAGGGTTCCAAGAAACAAACATGTATTACTGATTCCACCATGGCAGCAGAATTTATTGCATTGATCGCTACATCTAAAGAAGCAGAATGGTTAAGAAATTTGCTTTATGATGTACCTTTATGACCTAAGCCAATTTCACCTATTTCTATCCGCTGTGATAGTGAGACTACTCTAGCAAAGGCATATAGCCAAGTATATAATGGAAAGTCTAGACATATTGGATTAAGACATAGTTATGTTCGACAAATAATCTCTGATAGAGTGATCACTATTAATTATGTGAGGTCAAGTGAAAATTTGGCGGATCCTTTGACAAAAAGTCTTGCTAGAGTGCAGTAAAAAGGACCTCAAAAAGGATGGGACTCAAGCCCATTAATTAAAGTCACCCATGATGGAAACTCGACTCAACGCTTGGTATAACGTAAAGTCTTGAGTTCAATGAGACAAAGTACATCATTAGTTTATGACTGTTAGCACTATTAATCCATCCTAAGATTAAAGTGCTAGGTACCCGTAATGATAAGGGAATGATGAGTAATGTACTCTTAATGGACCCATAACATAAATATGTTAGAGTGTTATAATTACGGAAACACTCTTGATGGGATCTACTTATGTGAGTGGAAGTGTGGCCACTTCTAGGAGCTCAAGGGCTTGGCTCTGGCAGCACTCATGAAAAGAGGACATAGACACATGGCCATAATAGTGTCCCTAGATACTATGCATTGACCGATGTTGAAATCATTGTGTGAGATGTGTTTGTTTAATCAAATGAAATAGTTGGTTCAAAGCTTAGTCTACCATGCAATTTCGATTAACTTTAACATATTTTCACTGAGTGAAGGTTCAATCATAAGATACCTTTATTTATGCAAATTGATTTCCAAGAATATCAAAATCTAAAATATTTTGAAAATGGGGGGAGATTGTTGGAACATTTTCAAATATTTATAGTGTTCTAATAACAATAAATGAATGGGTGTAATTAATCAAAAGATTATATTATTTGATTTTTTGAAAAAGAATTATAACTATTTAAATAATATTATTTGAATAGTTATAATATTGAATGAATAATTATATGTTTATTTTAAAGACATTCTTATTCAGAAATACACCTATTGATGAAATATGTCTCTATGAAGAGACATGAAACTTCCTATAAATAGGAATGAGATTTCATTTGGAAATCATACCAACAAATTTTAATATTCTTTCTTTCCTTCCTTCATTTTCTAATATTATTAGATTATTCTATAAAGTATTACTACAGAAATCCTTTATAGAAATTGAGTTTCTTATCATACATTGCTCAGTATGTAGTGGGCTATTCTCGTCAGTGCAAAACGCAAATAGTCATTGGCTTCATTGTATCCTTGAGGTTAATTTGCTTGGAACTCGTTTTCACATCGAAGATAGGTGGGGTGAATATAACCTCAAAGATAGTGGCTTAATACATGCCTTGGAGCCTTGTCCTATTTCTTCTTCTGTTTGTGTTTCGTTCGTGCATTTGAGATTTTCCTCACCAGAGATTTGTACTAACAGGTTATTGACCGTGAAGTTATTGAATCATATTGTGATAAGGTTTTTACTTGAAATGTTATATGCATTTAATAATTAAATATGTATGGTAAGCTAGTTAATTGAAGTGTATGACTACTAAGTATTCCTTATACTTATTTTTGTTATTATTTTCTGTAGATCCTGAATATGTGGAGTGTGTTAATTAGATCAGTAGAACTCACACCTACCATCATCTGATACTGGTAGCTTTTGAAGTCTTGAATTATGGTTATATGTGGCATGTATATAGGCTACTTATTTTGCTAAAGTTGGTCATGTATACAGGGTGTTTGTTTTATTAAGTTTGAGAATGTTTTGGTACTTTGGTTGTAAACGTTTTTATATGTAAAGTTGATACTTGTATTGTAGGTTTGGTCCTTTTGGCAACATGTAATAAAGGTCATGTTGAATTGGTATATAAGTGGATAGATGGTATCAAGTTATGATGATAATGTTGTTGGCTCTTGATGTTTGAATAAACGAAATAAATGAATTTATGAGGTTTGAATGCAAATTGATTTGATAATTGAATTATGGTGTCAATGAGAACACATTGGTTAGACACTTAGGTTGTATGTTTTGATATGTTTTAAACTTGTTTGAATGTGTTTTGAAGGTGTATAAGGGTTGGTTTTAGGTTTGGCTTGGTACCCAAGTGATATGTGAAATATTGCCTTCTTTTGTAAGCTTTTTAAGGTGTGCCTTATTAATTTTTGGTGCAAGATTTTTCACACGGTTACAGTTAATTACACGGTTTGAGCACACGGGTGTGTGGAGTAGCCACATGGCCATGTTTAAGGCCACATGGGCTAGTCCCTTTCACATGGCCATGTAACCCTTATTTTTAGATTTTTCATGTTTTCTATTTTGTTTCAAATTAGTCCCTAGTTGTTTCCAAACTATTTTTGGGGCCTCGTAAACTCGAATTTAGGCTCAGAAATATATTTATGCTATGAATGAAATTTAGATTTGAATATTTGATATTTAATTTGATAAATGATTGGCTAAATGATATTAATTGTTGTGTTATGTGTGTAATACTCTGTAACCTGTATCCGACAATAGAGACGGGATAGGGGTGTTACAAGTCATTCCAGCTTGTGATCGTACTTCGATCAATGTTGAACAATATATCGATAAGGTGTACACTTTAGAATGCACATTGCATATTTTGGAAACAAGTTCCCCATCTTGCGTGATTTGTCTACATGTGAAGTGCTTCCGTCGACTTTCAAGCTTGTCCCAGACAAGGGGTTACATAGGAAGCCGAAAGGTTGCCCACAAGTCACCAAGACTAGTAATGAAATGGACATGATGGAGAAAATCGATCCCAAACTTTAAGGTGTGTGCAGAATAGTTAGTCATTGTAACAACCCAATTTAGACCCTAGTCGGAATGGTGATTTCAGGACCACGAATCTGAGTTAGAAAAATATTTAAATATTATTTTTTGTGTTTATTATATGTGAATTTGCATGTGTGAAAGTTTCGTATAAAAATTTGATTGTTTGTGTGCTTAATTTAATAAAAGGACTTAATCGCATAAAATGAAAACTTGATAGTTTAAAGCATAATGGCTGAATTGTTAGTGGCTTTTTAATATGGAGTATTTATG
The DNA here is from genome assembly GCA_025698465.1 of Gossypium longicalyx. Taxonomy (NCBI): domain Eukaryota; kingdom Viridiplantae; phylum Streptophyta; class Magnoliopsida; order Malvales; family Malvaceae; genus Gossypium; species Gossypium longicalyx. Next base: position 24,641,606 of record CM047005.1, on the reverse strand, counting down.
TTGCAATTATGCCATTTAATTATAGCATGGACGATTGAGGACAACCAATATAAAGTTTCATAGTAATTTATAAAGGTTACAAATGTAATTGAAATATTAATATGTTATTATAATAAAACATAAAAAAAATAAGTCATGCATTCATTCTTTGAAATAGCCGAATGTTGTAAGAAAGAAAAGAAACAAAAGTTTTGAGGTATTCGGCCATTGTTGATTCAAATTCAAGGTTAGTTTGGTTTTGATTTTTGATAATTTTTACGTTTTTGTGATCGTTGCTTTGAATACTATCCTACCCATGTTAGAATTTCTGATTTTGATGAATGTTTTGAGTTATGCCATTGATTAATATTTTTTTTGTGATGTTTGATGACGAAATATTAAAGATATGTTTTATATTAACATGTTTTGTATTGGAATTTTTGATGATTTTGAGTAATTAGGACTAAATTGTAAAAATAATAAATTGAGGGACTAAAATGTGAAATAAATGAAATATATGGACTAGTATGAGTATAAGGAAGATTCGGCCTAACTATGTTGTTGTGATATTTTGCATATTTTGTGTTTTATGCAATAGTGACTAAATTGTGAAAAATATGAAATATCAGGGGTAAAAGTGTAATTTGCCCATCTATGTGTTTTTGGATGAATTTGATTGAATATTTAATTTAATAAGTTTAATTTATATCAATTTAGATCAAGAAAAGAGAAAATCAGATTTGAATCAGGGGAAGACCAAAATAGTCGAATAATTGATTAATACTGTTTGTCGATATCCGAGGTAAGTCTTTAAGCAATTAAACATCGTTTATTTTGAATGTAAATTAGTTTAATATGCTGATTTGGAATTCATATATTTATAGTAGAGCTAGCCGAATATGATTAAGCATGGAAATAATGCATTTCAGTTTAATTCGACTGATTCAAAACATTTGAAAGTCCGTATGAACTATATGGAATATCTGGAAGTTTCGACATATGAATTGTTTGTGAGACAACTTTATAATAGTGATATTCGGGCTTTGAGCCTAGAAAGCCTTGTGATGGTGAATTAAATCGGGCTTTATGCCTAGCAGGCTTGTTGTCGGTGTATAAAATCAAACTTTGAGTTTAGCAGGCCTTGTGCCGGTGTGTGATACAGGCTTAGGCCTAGTAGGCTTTATGCCAGTGGATTATTATAAGTTTTTGCCTAAAAGATTTTATGCTGATGTGGTAATTGAATACGTTAAATGAGCTAAAATGATCAGGTATGTGATAGTTGGTTACCTATTTGAAAATAAAGTGAGTTGATTTCTTGATATGTGATGAAAAAGGACACATGAAATTGTTGTAATATATGTGTTAATATGAGAAATATATTGGCCTTATAGTTGTATATGGATGAAATGTTAAAGCTTGAGTGATGAATATATGTCTATGAATATATATGTATATTCGATTATATAAGACAATATGGTTTTGAAATTTGAGAATATATTGATGATGTATACATGTATATTCAGCCAAGGAGAAATTGTTCTGTGAAAGTATATGTTATATATGTATGGAATTAAAAGCTTGAAATTAAATGTGATTACAAATGCATAAGTTGATTTATTTGATTGAAATGATTTAGTATTGTGATGTTATTATGCATTAATTGTTTAATTTGCTTAAGGATTACTAAGCTAAGTTAGCTTACTCTGTGTGTTTTCTTTTACTCTGTTTTATAGATTTTGGTTTCAAGTTACGAGCTCGAGGATCGTCAACAAATTTCACCACACTATCTATAGCTTTGATATTTTAAATAATCGAACTCGAATTATGGCATGTATAGGATGGAATATGTTTAAATCGATGATCTTAGGCGTAATCTAAGCCATGCGAAAATGGCTAAATTATTATATTAGAATTCGGTTATGTTAGGTAAGGCTTATATTAATCTTGATTATGAAGTTGTGTGCCATGAATGCATAATATATGTGATAAGCACTATATGTTTTGGAAATGGCTTGCTTATTATGTTTAAACTTGGACTTGTAAGTTCTTAGTCAAAATGTTTAATGAGCTTGTTCTTTGGTAATTAATGATGAAAGTTTTGGATGCGTATGTGACTTTAAGTAGCAAGATTTGGCTATTAAATAATAATAGTATAATATGTATTTGGCTATGAAATAATAATAGCAAGATTGATGCTCAAATGTTAAGTGTGGCCTTGGCTTTAGGGTAAATGCACACCATGTATATATATATTGCTTTGGTATATATAAATGTTTGGTCTTATATTGAGACCATACCGAAGGTGTAACCAAAATTCATGATAGTTGTAATGATGCTATATATATTTGGCCATATGGTTCATTATGAATGTTATTGAGTTAAGGTAAATTATGAAATTGATAGGTAAAGAGAAAGACATATGCATGATACAAATTTTGGTGTTCACTTATGGACTAAGTTAAGACATGCGTATATGACGTTTTGGTCTTATTATATTAGCTAAGTTTCTATGTGCCTTATAGGTGTGTAAAGATGATCATATTTGTGGATGCTATAAACTTATGTATGTGGTTATATGAATTTGCTAACTACGTGTAAGTTTGCAAATGTGTACAATGACATAAAATAGCCGAATAGACTAGGAAATGAGATGAGTTGACTTATAACCGATTACTTGTTTTTATTTGATATTAATATGTAAAACATATGAGATTCATTTAGATTACTATGCTAATGCCGCATATATGAAATTTTTGGTGTATTATATTTTGTATTGTTACATGTGAACGATATGACTATATATACATATGATATGAAATGCTCAAATTTAAGAGTTGTATTAGTTTATGAAATAAATCATAATTAACTTTCGAGACATAATTATATGAATATATTAAATATTTATATTTAATTGTTTGGAATTGTGTTTTATTCTGTAATGCCTTATGACCCTATTCTAGTGACGAATACAGGTTAGGGGTATTGCAGTTAAAATCGAAGTAAATACCTGCATCGAACCTACCACATTGGACAATCATCTCGATCGAGTGGAATATGAATTAATGTGCTCCACCTGTCCTAGATGAGAATATGTGATCGCCAGTGTCTAGCGCGTCGTTCGAGTTGGTCCTGAACATGAACTTGCATTGCGTTTCTAGAGGTTCTCTGAATTTCACTCGAGTACGAACCAATATGGATGTTCGGGAGAGGAATAATCAACCAAAGTTATGTGGGTATTGTAGAAACCCAAGGCATACGAAGACAACATGTTCTATATTGAGGGGAACATTGGGGCATCAACGTCGCTAGCATTCATTTTCTTCAACGATATAAAATTGATTACAATGCTTCCTTTTCTTTGAGTAAAAAATTTGTTCTTTCTTTTTAACTTTCATTTCAATTGTATTTTCCACCGTCTACTAACATTTACTTAATGTAAAAATTGTTACTTTAAGTGCTACTTCAAGTACCAATTACAATTTCTCGGGAAATTGCTACTAGTTCGATAAATGTGCCTATCCAAAGTTACATATTTCATATCAAATATTATATATGAAAATTTACGTATAATTTACATTAAAATTTAATAAAGACAAACATGAGTTGAAATAAAAATGTACAAAAAAAATTATTGTTTCTTTATTGATGTCATTTATATTTACATCTCAATAAGTAAAGAAAAAATACATCATCAGTCTTGTCAGGCTGAATGTGTGCCTGAGAGCGGTGGTTGAGGGGTGCGCGTAGGATTTCTATGCACAACTAGTGGTGTCGGCTCCTCCACTTGATCATGACCATTGTCCTTATTTTCTTCGTCTCCACCTCCACCTTTATGCTCATCTTTATCTCCATTGTCACATTTATCTTCATCTCCACTGTTATCTTCATCTTCATCTTCATCTCCACCCTCGACTTCGTCTTCATATCTATCACCTTTCTCTGTGCTTGAGTGCGATGCTGTCCTAGCCTCCCATTGTGTATCCTCAACTTCACGAAAAAGTGGTTGCGCCGATGACCCACCTTGATAAAATAATAACGTGGTGGATGTTTGTGAAACTATTTGTGAATAATTGTACGATGTCATAAAACCCGAATATATTGACATTGACTTAGCCATCGATGACGACATTAGTCTCTGCATTGATGTCGCCACCGGTGTCGCCATTAGTAACAGTACATGCGTTGACATTTGGCTTGACATTTGTGTCGACATTGAAATTGGCATGGGGGCGTAGAATGCTGGGATAGAGGTGCATCAAAATATGTACCTACAGGAGGGATAGAAGAAAGGTGGTGCGGTGGTGCATAGTGTGGTGCTTATGGAAAAATACAAGGTTAGTGAAATGAACAGGAATGAGTGGACTGAACTGACTGGGATGTGACGTATACATCAGTGGCGCTTGTTCACTCAAAGCCAATAACGAACCCGTTGCAGCACCTCTTCCAGACCTACATTGCTGGGGTGGTCGTCATGGCCTCTTCTAACGAAGTTGCCTACTCCTCGCCTGCACCAATAGTAGATATGAACTTTTGACGACTTTGAACCAGGGTATGTACTCCAAACAGGCCTCCGTGTCCTAATTGTCTATGAACTCCTTATGGTAATCTCACTAATGCTCGTTGGACTTCCCCAATAAATCCGACTTGTGTAGTGCTTCATTGTCTCATGGTGGTGACAAAATTTATTTCCTCCACCCAAACTGTCGCATCACTTGATTTGGTTCGTGCATCTCCACCATCACGTACACTATTAACGACACCTTCGCATCCTACATACTCCGAATGGCCAAAATTTTTGACCGACGCATTCTATGATATTCAACTCGACGTATGACATCCAATCAAATTGCAGTGCATGATTGTAAATTATGTTATGTACAAAATTTTATTTTATAAATCATTGCATAATTATTATAGGTTTGGAAAAAAATAAGTAACTAACCTCGGCTTCTGATTGTTGATCAAACAATAGCCAGATATCTTCAAGCTGCTCTGGTAGTCCTACGTAACTCGGCCCATGGTTTCACTTATTCAAGGGATATGTTAATTCAAACATATAATAAATAAACAACATTTTCTATACAAACTACATATTTATTATCAAATGATTTTTACCTTGTCACCAAATGGGAATGTATATAGGTCATTCACTCGAAGACGTAGAAATGGTAGTCGCCATCAAACCCATGATTGCAGTAGGAGCAGACAACCACCGATTGCCATTTTATCCAATTCCATTGCCCGACCCAACTTCTGATACAGCTTAGCCAACACAAAGATCCCTAACTCAATCATCCGCTTTCTTTGAAGTTGACTAGGTGTAGTAGCCATCTTATGTGTACCAAATTTCGAGATTTATCATGCACTAGAATGCCCCCGATTAACCTCAAGATGAATGCTCGGGTGTATTATTCTTTGACAACATCAGGCGCATCCTTAGGAAGATATTTGAAATTGGTTTCCAACCACTTAATATCTATCCGACCACCGTAAAACTTATTCGAAACCTTCCCTAAAAATGCCTCGTAAGGGTCCTCTTTACTGGGAACGACCGCTGACCCCGTGAAGATTAACCCATCCACCGATAAATCAAGTTGTAAAGCTACATCCTCGAGTGTAATTGTACACTCGCCGCATGGAAGATGGAAAGTGTGCGTCCCAGGCCTCCATTTTTCCATCACCGCGATGATGAGTGTAGGATTGAGTTTGCAGCCCCCGAGCATACGCGACACATGTAAGAATCCCTCGTCTTGCAAGTAACCACGAATTTTGATATATGGACTATTTGACATGTTATGTATGAACCCTTCCAAGACACGATCATCCACCTATTTTATCGACAAAATAAATTAATTTAAAATAAAAAAATAAATTTAACTTAATTAAAAACAGTGAAATTTAAAATTTCGTCTTACCATTATCGCTTGAGCAGTGGAAATGTGCTTGTCATCTAAATGAATTAGAGAGGATGTTATTCGTGAATATTAAATAATTAAATAAAACTACAATATTTTTAAACAAGCGTATTGGAAAATTTATAACAAAACTTGAGAAAATTGAGAGAGTTGAGAGAATTGAGAGTTTAGAAAGAATTTAGTGAGTTGGATTTGAGTGAAAAAAAAATTGCCTGATATTTATAGGAAAAAGATTACCGTTGGAGCCCTTAAAATTTTTTTACCATTGTCAACCTTCAAAAAGCCGTTGGAGAAATGACCGTTGGTGGAAAGCATGTCCTGCTGGATGAGCTTTCACACATTCTCTCCAAAAGCGACCTATTTTCCTAATTTTAAAAAAAAAATCCTAAAAGGCCAATTAAAAAACAAAACAATATTCTTCTAAATTAGCCGAACATTCCTTATATGATGAGAAAATATTTTTATTTTATAAAGTAAATTGTATTATTTTGAGAATATTTTCTTTTATAAATTTATATCTTTTATATAGAAAAAAAGATAACTATCCTTATATAATATCATTTAAACTTAAACATCTATAATTTTCAGCATTTATGTTTTATCATTTAACTAAAGCTTCATTTATTATTTATATTAATTTTTATAATTATATTTGTTACATTATTCTATATTCATCAATATCGTGGTATACTATAATCTAGTAATAGTTGAAATAATTCTAGAAAGAATTCATATTTATTTTTTTAAAATAAATTCAAAATAAATGATAAATTCTTTTGATTGAAAACCATAGTTTTTAATGTAACAATTGTTTAAAATAAATGATAAATTCTTAAAAGAAGGTGCCACAATTCTTTGAAAAGTTTATGTAACAATTTTTTTTAAAATTAATATAAATTTAAAATGTGGTTTTTGTTTAAATGGTAAAAGTTAAAATAGTGAAAGTTATGTGGTTGATTTATATATACATATTATTTTTAGAGAGAGAAAAAAGAAAACACGCCTTACAGATGAAAACGTGTTCTGTAGGACACGTTTTCAAGCCAATGGTAACTTTTATCAACGATCACAATTCCAATAGCTACAATACCTCAACAGCCATTTTTTTTATATAAATCCCTTCAAACTTCATTCTTTTCAATTCAAACTCATTTCTCAGTTCTCTCGATAATTTCGTTTTAAATATCTCTAGATCCTATTCTCTTCAGTTTTACTTTATTCTTTATAATTTGTAAAATGACAAATCAACTTATTCCTTGATATCAAGGTATGATATAATCTAATAAAAATAACAAGTTTTTAATAATTTCACAACTGAATTATGACGTGACTCGATTAATAAGTGACTACTCAATCAAACTTTTTAACAATAGTATATATATATAAACTTAAAGGACGAAAAATAAAAGCAATTTATATGGGCCACATTGTCAATTTAAATGAGGTTTCGAACAATGTAAAGTGTTCTGGCCCTATATTAAGCTAAAATAATTGAAAGCCCAAAATCTCATAATCTATAACCGACCCAAAACTAGCTCTTTACTTTGTAGTTTATTTTTCTACGTATTCTATTCGAAAATTTTAAAATTTTTTCTATATATTTTTTATTTATTTTAATTCAAAATTTTATAATATATTTTTTTATACCAGCCTTTAATATAAAATTTAGGTTTAAGGGTACAAAAATCTCTCAAACTTTTTCAAAAAACAATAATTAAGACCTTACTTTCTATTTAAAAAAAAAAAACAATTAAGCCCCCCTTTTTTTTTTGCATTCAGTACTTAAACTTTTAAAATGCATAAAAAAACCCTCAAACTTAAAAAAAATAAAAATTAAGCCCTACTTTTATTAAAATTTATAAAATATTAAAATCAATAAAAACTATAAATATTATTAAATTTTAATAAAAAAATTCAAATATTAAAAATTTATTAAAAATTAAAAAAATCGTAAAAAATATAAAACTTGTAAAATTTTATAAGAATTTTAAAAACTTATAAAATATATAGAAGTATAAAAAAAATATAAAATTTTATAAAGTCAAAAGAAAATTATACAAAATATAAAGAAATATAAATTTCGTAAACAAAATTTATAAAATTTATCGTACCAAAAGAAGCATTTTATAGTTTTTCTATAACTTTTATTGATTTTTATTTTTATTTATCATTTTTCGCCTCATGTCATGCTGTGTTGCAACATGTGATAACTTTAATTGAAAAATACTAGGAGTCGTTAATTTTTTATTATTTTTATAAAATTTTACAATTTTTTATTTTTTTTACAATTTTTATAAAAAATTTCTAATTTTTAATAAATTTTATTTTTATATTTTTATTAAAGTTTAATAATTTTTCTAAAATTTAATTTTTTATTTTTTTCTAACTTTTAATGAGAGTAGGGGTTTAATTGTTTTTTTTTGAAGAAGTTTGACGGTCTTTTTAATGCATTTTGAAAGTTCAAGTGCTTAATTGAGTGCCCCAAAAAAAAAAGGAGAGGCTTAATTATTTTATTTTTTTTAAATTTGAAGACTTTTTACACCCTTAAGCCTAAAATTTATTATTTCATCCCTAATAACTTGTACATGTTTAACATAATAATTTCTAAACTTTAAGGTGAAATTTTTCATTTAACCTTTTTTTTTTCTAATGTTCAATTAACTTCTATATTGTTATCGTTAAATAAAAAAATACTAAAAAAGGGTGAATTGGTATTTAAAAGCTTTCAAATGGAAATTAAAAAAATTAAAAATAGATCAAATACAAAAATTTATATTAATTCAACTTCAATTGTCTATCTCTAATAACGTAGTTTCTTTTACTAAAAATTTTTTCAATTCACGTTTTTAAAATAAATACTTTTCAAGGACAAAGTATAATATTAACAATCTTTTAATCTTTGAAGGATAAGATAGAACCGCAAATATCCTCTTAAGATTTTCCATTAAAAATTTTAAGTAATCTCACAAATAAGAGAAAGAAAGTGGCAAACAATAAATGACCTCTTAAAAATATGTGTTTGCAGCTTTAATCAATCTTAATAACAAATAAATTTTTAAACAAAAAATGACAAAACTTAACCAGCAAGTATTTACAAATAGTTAATGAATACAATAAAAATAAAAAAATGAAAGTTTTGAATTTTAACTATTTTAACTTTAAATCTTGTCTTTGTCTTCATTAGAGTGTCATGAGACTCTACTTATATACTCTCATTGAATTCTAGTCATTTGGTGTTGGATGTTAAAAATATCAGTTGGAAGCATCTAATGCGTGAAACCTGACAATTTTGCACCAAGATAGATCAATCTTTCAAAATTAGAGATTTATAGTGATTGATAAAATCCCATGTATTAAGATGTATTAGGTTTTTGTGACATAAATATAATGATTTCATCGTATTTGATAAATTATTAAAATAATCAAACTAATTATTTATGGAAATATAAAAATATCAATCATTATCTTTATGCAAGAATATCCTCAATGGTTTTGCATGAAAAGCAAATGGTTAAGCAAATATTAGTCCACTGATTATTTAAGGTTTAATTAATATTAAGTTACATTTCAAGGAACATTTGTACTGCATAAAATGTTTGATCTGGTATCTTAAATGTAGTATTTTTGTCTATATACACTTGCATTTTTCAAACAAATTGGTTTAATAAAATCATCCATAAATTACATAAATACATTTGTATGTTGTTCCCAATGATTTTTGCACGCAACCAAAATGAAAGCAAATTTTTACTTACTACTTGTCTAATGTTTAACTAATACTAAGCAGTATTACGTGGTCAAATTATAATACGAAAAGATAACTTAAATTAGTAGATGGACCTAAACATGTACTTAGTCTAATTGGAAATGAGCAAATTGATTGAAAGGCTAATATGACGTCTATCAAGTCTAATTAGGAAGATGATTTGTATTGAGCATCAGAGCAGATGACTCCTAAAAGATAGAGATATAGATGTGACTTACTAGACACCGGACATGACCCAAGTAAAATAGATCCTAAATCCATTGATGAATTTATTCAATTGTGACGTTCATAGTGTGGCATACCTTAATCTTGATTGGATGATGAACTATGTATGCGTGACTCATATATTTTGATGTAAGTAAAAGTCTAAGTTCAAGTAGATAAGGAATCGAAAGTTGGTGTGTTGAGTATACGACTTCAGCAGTACGTAAAATCATTCACAATAGTGAAATTCATAACCGAGGAAATGGGTAAATGATATCCTCTCATTTGCATAACATAATAGATGAAATGTAAATATGGCCATGCAGTGGCGAAGCCAGGGGGGCTAGTGTGGGCCTCGGCCCCCTAAAATGTAAAATTATTTTTTAGGCCCTTAAATTTTTTTAAAAATTTTAAATTAGTAAAGGTAAAATTGCACTTTGGCCCCCCTAAAATTATAAAATTTTGATTTAATCCTTTATAAATTATAAAAATATAAACTATCAAAAATTAAAATTTCATTTGCCGCCCCTAAAATTTTTTTCTAACTTCGCCCCTGTGGCCATGGGTCATTTTTCCTTGTGATAAATGACTTTATTACTATTTGATAGTAATTGATTTTTCTCCAAGGAAGATGTAATGATTACCATGAGATAAAATAGGATCATACTAGGAGAATGAATTTATCCTAAAGAGATTAAGGATATCTTATGAAGGTAACAGACTTATGAAAAAGTCATTGGAAGAGCACTAATTGAGTAACTTTCGTAATGGTGTGTAATTAAGGAGAGCTCAATCACGATACTATAGTGGAATGATTTCGTGAAAAAATGAGTTTATAATTAATAGGAAAAAAATTGGAACTTAATAATAAATCATTTTAGCCCTAATTATATATGTCAAATCAGTCCATCCACTAGCTCATTGAAGTTGGAAATGCATTGCATAAAGTATCAGATGAACAAAAATGGATAGAAATGATAAAGTTAGAGAAATGAGTCACATTCGGAAATAAATGTGTTTTCTCACTAAGTATAGAAATGACTTGAGAATTCATTTAAGTTCTTTGAATTATTATTTAATTAAAAAATAAAGTTTGAAAATGAAATTAAATTAGTTAGTCATTGTGAATCTATTGGATATGAAAATTAATTATATTTTCTTATAAATTCCTCTACGGCAAAGTTGTCATGACTTTAACAGTATTAGAATTGGGTTTAGAAAATTAATTTATAAATAATATTTATTTTGGGAAATAGAAAATTAGGTATTGGGTTAGATTAAATTATAAAGTGTAGGGTTAAAATTTTAAGAAGTACATATAATTGGAACTAATACATGCTAGGCCCAAACTCCACTCATATTACATATGATGGGCAATATTGGGAGGCTCATTACTTCAATTGAGATAATGAAAAATCATTTCATTTTTTTAGTTAGAATTTTAGGCGGTTCTCTAAAAAAGATAGCGAAAAAAATTATCCCTAGAGTAGATACTAAGAGGAATTATAAACCAATGCTTCCATAAAATCGATCGTGGTTTACAATTATAGCTTTCGTACCTGTTTATTTGGAATCATCTCCCGAATAAGGAAAGAAAAAGAAAAGGCAGCGATTTAAATCAAGATTTTTCCAGCAGCCTATGGCAAATCACAAATAGAAGTAGAAGTGAAAAATAACAAAGCAATCTTGCATTAGACTACTTGTCTTCTTGTAGTTGGGAGGCTCATCCCCCTCTTCTAGTTCAATTAGAAGACTAGTTTTTGTATTCAATAAATATTATTTGTGTTCTACTAATTCAACCAGGATTCTCCTACCTCTCTCTATAAATAGATGAAACTGATAGATCTATTTACAACAACACATACAAGTTTTCCCAATTGTTATTCTCCCAGAAAATAGTAAGAATTCATTTTCTAAGTATAAATTCATTTTCTGGGAATAATAATTCTATTAGTTTCTACTAGGAGAGAATTACTTTTCTATTGAAAATAATAAATTATTTTTGGTTCTATGTTTGGTTTGTGAATGTTCGAGTCCACACTCGAAGCAATTCGTGGTATAAGAATAGTGAAGAAGTTCATTCGATTGAAAGCCTAGAACATCTAGAATCTGTCTCGCAAAAATCACATGTATTGTTTCGGGAACAAGTTTATTGCTATAAATGTAACAGCCCAATTTTGGGCCTAGTCGAAACAGTGGTTACGAAACCACAAATTTGAGGTCTGATAAATTATTTTTAATATTATTTTATGTGTCATAACATGATTATATAAGTGCATGAAAATTTTGGTGAATTAATTTTAGTGTTTGTGAGCTTAATTGAGAAAAAAAGACTAAATCGCATAAAAGGCAAAAGTTTTGTTTTGCTAACCAAATATGTTAAATAGCTAGAGAATCATAATTGGGGGTCTTTAAAGTGAAAATAGGCCTTTAAATTAGTGGTGGCTGGCCATAGAGACAAAAAGAAGAAAGTTGTCAAAGTTAGGTGAGTTTTGGTGACTAAATTGGCTAGAAATAAAATAAAATAAAGACAGAATAATATCATCTTTTTCTCATCTTCTTCTCCACTGAAAATACTAGAAAATAGGGGGTTTTGAAAGCTCAAAAATATCAGCCACTTATATCCCTTGCAAGTAAGTGATTTAGATAGCATTTCTTGATAATTTTTGCATTTTTAGGACCCTTGTAGCATGGGCTAGCTATTGAGGGGACTATTTTGCAAAATGATTGAAAGTATAGGGTTTTTATATGAGATAATTTTTAATGTTTTCTAAAACTTTGTGAAAGAAAATGAATCTTGGTTGTTTAATAAACAACTTTTGTGAAAGGATTTTCATGAAAACACCTCAAATGAACCATTTTGTAAAGTTTATAAAATGAGTGATGAGTGTGAGAAATAATTGAAATTTTGGGCTGCTTCTAGTATAAAAAAAATTCAGCTAGACTTGGTTAGTGAGAAAATGTGATAAAAATAATTTTACGAGCCTAGGGGCAAAATCATAAATTTTGTAAAGTCTAGGGGCAAAATAATCATTTTTCCAAAGTATATATTATGAAATGTATTGGTTAATGTGATGAATAAAGTAATGGATTTTATTATTTTATATCAAGAAAATCGAGATTCGGGCTTAAATCGGAAGGTACGAGGTTATAGACTAAAATGGAATAATTAGCCGAAATTTTATTGGAGGTAAGTTCGTGTGACTAAATAAGCATGTTATCCATGTTATTGTTAATATACTTGAAATCTATCTTGCTATGATTGTATTAAATTATATGTTGATGATATTGAGTATGAGAAAGTGATGCCAAATGTTAATAACATTTATGTGATGATTGAATACATTCGAAATTGGATGGAATATGATATTCCATTGAAACGTGCAAGTTGTACGTAAGTAAGGTAACTTTATCATTTTTATGTGTTGAATGATTAATTTTGCATAATATGATTGAAAATTCATGATGAAATTTAATGTAGTAGAGTCCCGATTGAACCGAGGAATATATTGGATATCCATGCCATGACATTTGGGGTGACATGTGAGCTAGTGTAAGACCATGTCTGGGACATGGCATCGGCCACATTTTGTACGCCAGTGTAAGACCATGTTTGAAACATGGCATCAACTATGTTATAAGAGCCAGTGTAAGACCATGTTGGACATGGCATCGGCGTTGATTATGAGAGCCCGTGTAAGACCATGTTGGACATGACATCGGCATTGATTGTGAGCCAGTGTAATACCATGTCTGGGACATGGCGTCGACCATCATATGAGAGCCAGTGTAAGACCATGTTGGACATGGCCTCGGCATTGAGACGAGAGCTAGTGTAAGACCATGTTTGGGACATGGCATCGGCCTCGACATGTGAGCCAGTGTAAGACCATGTCTGGGTGGAAACACAAAAATTTACGCATTTTTACATGCCCTTTTTAACTTAAAATCACACCGTTTCGATTAAATTCGTGTAGAAAATTAATTAATTTTTATAAAATAATTAAAGTGCACTTAAAATATGAACATATTGAAATTTAGTTAATTTTATAATTATTTTTTTTATAAATTTTGGTTATTTTCAGCAGATTTGCACAAAGGGCGAAAAATGGCTTGGCAGACACTGCTATAAGCACAAAATCGAGAAGCAATTTGAAGAATCGGGGAAAATTAATTTCCAGCCTAAGACGGTCCAATTATGTGTAATAATTCATAATATAATTAATTTTAATTTATACCCAATTTAATTTGGGCTAAATAAATTATTATTAATTAATTATGGAAAAGTGGTCTAGTTGAACTGAACCAATTGAACTGAACCGGCCAAGGATTGGGTAGCCCAAAACCTTCCATATGCTGACCCAAATCAGCTTATTAGCTGATTAATTAAGCTTTCAAAGGATCCCTTGAAGACTTGTCAAAGTTGCATTCAAGCCCCTCCACAATTGGTGGCTTTACGGATTTGCCCCAAGCTATATTTAGCAAAGTTGAAAGCATCAACTTTGCCACTTGTGTGGCCGGCCAAGGAGGGGCTCTTTGGCCGATAATTTTAGATATTTTTAGCAGCCTTCTTCATCTATAAAAACCCACATTGGCTGATCATTCAAAGCATCTCATTCATCCCTCATTCATTTCACAACACTTCTCTCCTCTCTCACTTTTTCTCTCATTTTTTCCATTCCAATTCCCTTGCTCTTATGCCGATTTATTCACTTGGAAAAGGGGTTTTTTTCAACCATTTTGTAGCAGCAATTGAGTGTTCATCGAAGCCTTGATCTGCGAGGACAACAAGAAGGAAGAACGGAGCAACCTAGTCAAGCCTCGGAAAACCACCGGATTTGATTCTTGTTCCCTATCTATTTAATTTTTGTTGTTGTTATGATGAATATATCTATGGGTATTCATGTTGTTGGAATGGTTAATTTAATCAGCTTAGCTTGAATTTAATTCGTGTTGGGTTGATTGAATTTTGTCTTCTTAATTTGTTGAAATTGTGCTTATGTTGTTATAGACCTTGGTAAAATGCTTGATTAAGTAAAATCATGCCTAAGTTATTCTTGCGTTACGACTATGAGGTAACAAATGAATTAATTATTTAAACAGATTAAAATTGTAATTAATTGACACAGTACTTAACCAGTGCATGTTTATTCTTCTAAGATAGCTAAATGTTAAATTAGCAATGTATCTGGCGATATTATTGCCTTTCATAACTTGCAAGATTATTGTGATTAAACTATTTCAAGGTAGGGATACCTTGTTAACTCGCATAATCTTTTATATGCTTGTTGGATTTAATTAATCGTTTGAATTGACATAGGGATATGCAAGAGATTAGTTCAGTTTGATGAGTATGTATGTGCAATAACATGTTTGTTCACTAGAATCTATTTAGTCGGTTGAATTGACATAGGGATATGTCATGAGATAAATGGATTTTGGTATGTAAGTATGGTCAGAAGTTAGCAAATTACCGAGTTGCCGTGATTTTATTCGTAACAACATAAGCATGAGTTTAATAATTCTAAATTAAAGAAATATAATTAATCCAACACAATTATATCATCTTGATTAAATCTTATTTTGAAATCGTGCATTAGAACTTTTTACTTCATTTTTATTTATTTTAGTTATTTTCTTAAGTTTTTAATCACTCTCTTTAAACAAAATATTTTCCTTCACCAAAGTATTTTAAAAAGCATTCATAAATAATTCTTTTCACAGTCCCTGTGGGTACGATAACTTGACATTTACTTGTCACTTTATTACTTGTTGCGATTGTGTACACTTGCACATTTCCGTCGTTCCGTTGGGACATGGCATCGGGAATTCACCCTCTTGTGTGAGGCATATCGGATATACATTAGTATTCCAAAAGGGTTCACGGGTTATTTTAAGGCTCATGATAATGATATGGAAGGATATAATCATGTTGTGAGTGGTACAGGTTCTTATTCGATCTCTTGAAATATGAGTCTAGTAATGTTGCCCTAATGGTAGGAATGATATGAGTAAGTTCTAGCTATGAAAATGATTAAGCTATGTTTATGATCATGTTGAAAGGGTACAGGTATGTACTAAAAATTCATGAGCAATGAGCTCAATGCATATTGGTCTTTTGGTAAGAATGTAAATGAGTAAGTCATACTTATGAGAATGACTTTGTGACGACCTTGTAAATATTAGGTCGATACCTATGGTGGGTAATTATGTCGTAAATTTGATTGATGATTATGTATGAGGATTTCAGGTCAAATTAAATTGGAACATGATATGTTTACCCCTTCACCTTGTAGCCTAATGAATATGGAAAGAGAAATTGATTGGCATAAAAGCCTATTTAAAGATAATTATAAGGAGGTAAAATTAGCATTGAAACAGTTTCGGACAGAAACAGCAGTTTGAATTCAAAAATCTACCAAAAATTGTGAAAATTGAATTAGAGGCTGAATAAAATACAAAATTAAATATTATTGAGTCTAGTTTCATATAAAAGAAACGATGTAAGCAAAAGAAGTCCATATTATGAGATATTTGAATTGTTGTGAGACAGCCAGAATGATTTTGAAATCCCCTATTCTGATATGGGAAAATCATTAAAAATTGTACAAAAATAATTAAGGGTTATAATTTATATGATTATAATCCTTAATGAATCTATTTTCAAAAGAGACAAAAGGAAACATCATCTGAATCCCGTATGAGGAGATAATTAATTTTTATTGAAGAGGGGTTAGAACCATCGGACAGCAAAATAGGGGTGACTTTAAAGAATAAATTGTACTTATTGGCTAGATAAAATTTATAAAAATTTTATGGTAATAAGATATGTGAGTCTAGTTTCAAGAAAAATTAGCGGAACTTAATTTGGAGTTCCGTAGCTCTAGATATAAATAATTGAATGACTGTGGCTCGAGAAAATAGCTTGACCTGAACATAAATAAAAGTACAAATATAGTTGTATTACCTTGAGAAGCAAGTTGATAAATTGCTTATTATTTTCATACGGTCTTACTAAGCTATAAACCTTACTCCCTTCCTTTCCTTTTCTTTAGTGTTGACAGGTTAGCTCGGGGTTGGAGGTCGTCGGAGGCAGCATCACACTATCAAGCCATCGCCTTTGTAGTATTGACTCATATATGTTAAGCGTTTTCGTGTGAGTGGCATGTATAGGGACTTAGTTTTTATGTTAGTCATTATTATGATTAGCCAAAGGTATTGGCTTACATTGAGTTACTTATATATGGCCATGAGGTGTGGCTCATAGTGATTATGGTTTGTAAATCTATCTATCTATGCTAAGTTCTAGTGCTTGTGATGTGATTATGCTTTTAAGGTATGCATGATTGGTATTAAGACATATGTGCATGATGAATATTTATGACCAAATCTAAATGGTCATGGCCATGAATTAATTGTGTAACATGGAAATAAAGATGTGAAGGATTAAGGGTAACTTAAAGGCTTAGATAATAGCCTAAGTGTTAGCCATACGGGCTGAGACAGGGCTATGTGTCTCAACCGTGTGGGGGATACGACCTTAGCACATGGGCGTGTGGCTTGGCCGTTTGGTTCAAATTATTCGCTGACATCATAGTCAGAGAGTTTCATGGCCTGAGGACACGGGCGTGTCCCTGTGCCCACATGGTTGTCTGACCTTGTGTCATGGAAATTTTTTATAAGTTTTCCCAAAACTTTCTAAGGTTCTGAATTTAGTCCCTAACTACTTTCAATGCATGTTTAGGGCTTCATAGGCCCATGAATGAGACATTATGCATGTGTATGAAAATTTTTGATACGAATGAAATTTTGTAGCTCAGTTTTTGCATGTTTGTGAACGATTAAGTCCGGTAATACGTTGTACCCTGTTCCAGCGTCAGACACGGGTAAGAGGTGTTACAATAAATACTACAAATCGGCTCAATTTTTAAAATTTTAATTTTTCACAGTGAAAGAAAACCATTTTTAAACTAGTTTTTTCCAATATTAAAAACTTATATTAACAAATAATTTAAATAGTATATAGTCCATAGAGCCGTAAATAAACAAATGACTTATGCAATAACTATTATGTCATTTGTAAGTCCAAATGGGATATAACTTGTCTTGAATATTGAAGTTGGACTAACTCCTAGGTTATAAGCATATATGTAGTTGTCTAGATTGAAAATACATGGATTGGACCCAAGTTAAATTAATCTTAAAGTTATTTATGTTGGGATCTAGTATCCTTAGTGTAGCGATTATGTCTATGTATTTGTTTTTTTTTTTTAAAAATTGGTTTAATAAAACTCCATCATTATTATTAATAACTTTTGTATATTGTCTTCAAATATTTTTCCACGCAAAGCAAAATGAAAGCAAATATTAACTTATTGATTATCTAATGTTTAATTAATACAAAGTTGCATTATGTGAATGGATCGTACTGCGAGAAGACAACTTATATTAGTAGATAACTAAACAAGTCTTTAGTCTAATTGAAAATTGAGCAAGTCGATTAAAAGACTAAAATGTTGTCTATCAAGTCCAAATAGGGACATGCCTTGTTTTGAATATTGGAGTGGATGACTCCTAGATGATAGAGACATATATGTGACTAACTGTACTAATTGTACATTGGACAGGACCCAAGTAGAATAAATCTTAGATTCGTATATGGATTTATTCACTTGTGACGCTCATAATGTGCCTTACCTCAATCTTGGGTAAATGACGAACTATGTGTGTGCAACTCATACTAAATTAGTAATAGTGCCAAAAGCTGGTGCGCAGGGTATACGACTTTTGCTTGACATAGCTTCACTTATGATAGCGGAATTAATAACTCAAAAATGGTTAAATGATATTTTGTCATTGGCATTACATAGATAGGAATGAGTCATTTGTCCTAAACAAATAACTTAATTACTATTTGTTAGTAATTGACTTTTCATGAAGGAAGATGTAATGTATCGTGACATAAAGTAGGATCATATTGGAAGAACAAATTTATCCCAAAGAGCGTAAGGATGTCTTATGTGTTGGATCTGGTGCCCTAAGTGCAGTATTTTCGTCAAGTACACTTGTATTTTTTTTCGAACAGATTGATTAAATTTTATTTCATGAATTACATTAATACTTTGTATATTAAACTCACATGGTTTTTGCACACAAAGAAAAATAAAAGAAAATTTTGTTCATTGGTTGTCTAATGTTTAAACTAATACCAAGCGATATTACGTGGTCAGATTATAATATGGAAAGACAACTTATATTAGTAGACAAACGTAAAACATATCATTAGTTCTAATCAGAAATGAGCAAACCAATTGAAAGACTAATATGTCGTCTATCAAGTCCAACTAGGGAGATGCTTTGTCTTGGGCATAAGAACGGATGACTCTTAAAGATAGAGAAATAGATGTGACTAACTGGTCAGAAAATGATAACAATGAGTTAATTCTAACACGAATAGTTACTGGTTGGAAAGTATGCATCGATTTCTTGAAGCTGAATGATGCAACAAAAAAAAACCACTTTCCATTTCCCTTCATTGACCAAATGCTCGATCGTTTAGCAAGAAAAGATTATTATTGTTTCCTTGATAGGTATTCAGGGTACCATCAAATCCCAATTCATCCTGATGACCAAGAGAAAACCACTTTCACGTGTCCCTTTGGTACGTATACCTTTAAAAGAATGCCTTTTGACCTATGTAATGCTTCAACAACCTTCATGAGATGCATGATTGATATCTTCACTGATATGTTAGAAGAGGGATTGGATGTATTCATGGACGACTTCTTAGTATATGGAAACTTTTTTCAAGAATGCATGGGTAACCTCGAGAAAGTGTTAAAAAGATGCGAAGACTAATTTAGTGCTTAACTGGGAAAAATGCCATTTCATGGTGAAAGAAGGATTGGTCTTAGGGCATTAGATATTGGGAAAAGGTTTGGAAGTAGATAAAGCCAAAATAGAAGTTATAAAGAATCTTCCGAATCTAACAAATGTTAAAGGTGTTCGAAATTTTTTAGGCCATGCAGTATTTTATCGAAGGTTTACAAAAGACTTCGCTCATACTTCTAAACCTCTAAATCAACTCCTCTAGAAAGAGACACCTTTCATATTTGACCAAAAATATATCCAAGCTTTTGAGGTAATAAAAGAAAAACTCATATCTACTCATATAATCATCACCTTGATTGGTCAGAACCTTTTATTATTATGTGTGATACTAGTGACTATGCAGTAGGTGCTGTTTTAGGAAAAAAGCAGAATAATTTATTTGGGGGTATTCATTATGCTATCAAAACATTAAATCCAGCATAGTTCAACTACACTACAACTGAGAAAGAGATGTTGACGCAATGTTCGCTTGTGAAAAATTTCAACCTTACTTAATGCCTATTACCTTAGGAATTTGATTTATGGATAATGGACAAGAAGGGTACTAAGAATCAAATCGCAGATCATTTATCCAGAATTGAGAACAATTTGAAAGTAGAGGATATTGAAGAAATTAATGAGGCTTTTGCAGATGAGCAATTATTTAGAGTAGACATTAATCAGCCTGGACCAGGTAAGCATAAAACACCATGGTATGCAGATTAAGTCAATTATATTGCAAAAATGGGTTTTCCCAGCGTAGGCATCTTGGAAATAGAAAAAAATGATGGCCCATGAATCAATAAATTATGTTTAGGAGGAACCATACGTGATTCGACAATGTTTAGATCAATTAGTTTGATGATGTGTAGCAAAGAAAAAGATACATGATATCTTATAGGGTTGTCCCACATCTCTTTGTAAATGATAATTTGGTGGAAAAATGACAGCCCAGAAGGTACTACAATCGGGGTTTTATTGGCCAACTATGAATAGAGATGCTTATGAATTCGTATAAAGTTGTGATAGGTGTTAGAGAATTGGGAACATATCAAAAAGGGGTGAAATGCTGCAAACAGGGATACTTGAGGTTGAAGTGTTTGATGTTTGGAGGATTGATTTCATAGGATCTTTTTCTATTTCTTTTGGGAATGAGTACATCCTTTTGGATGTAGATTATGTCTCAAAATGGGTTGAAGCTGTCGCACTACCTACTAATGATACAAAATCAATAGTGAGAATCCTAGGAAAAAAACATTTTCACCAGGTTTATCACATCGCAAGCGTTGGTCAGTGACAAAGGATCTTATTTCTGCAGCAAGCAGTTTGAAGCAGCGTTGGCTAAATACAACATAAGACATAGAATGACAATGAAATATCACCCACAAGCTAATGTGTAACCAGAAGCATGTAATCAGGAAATAAAACATATTTCTAACACCCCCAAACCCGGCTTAGACGTTATGGCCAAATCTGGCGGTGTCATATTGGAGTGCTTTTTGAAAACTTGCTCTTGATGATAAAGACCCGTTTGGAAATTTAAAGCCTCTTTGTTAAAACTCAAATCATCCTATCTATTTGTTATTCATTTTAAATTGTTATTACTTTTAAAACATTGTTTGGTGCGAAAGTATTTCAAAAGTGTTGCGAAAACATAGTGTTTTGAAAACAGTTATTGTTTTGGAAAATCATGCTCTACTTTTAATAGATATAAATCATAATAAACAAAAATCTCAAATTAAAAGCTAGAAAATTAGAGAGGCCTTATTACAACAAAATACCCTAAATTAAATCACTTATAGATTAAAAACCAAATATGAAAGCACGAACGGTTGTGTGGCCACCTCCGAACCCCTCGCTGTACCAATCCTCCTAAGGATTACCTGAACAGTTAAAACAAATGGGTGAGTTTACGAAAACTCAGTGTGTAATCCCAATAATAGACAAACAGTGAACAATGCAGTTTGGGCTAAGCCCATATCAGTAACAGACTGGGTCTGAGCCCATTAGAATAACATTAATAGTGTGGGCCTTAGCCCAATGCAGTAACAATATAGTACAATAATGCAACCCAACCCAATCCAGCCAGCACACCACTCCGTACCACCAACACACTAATATCGCAGCAAAGCTGCCAGTAACAGTAACGCAACAAAGCTGCCAGTATCAGTATATGGCACAAAGCCAAGTGTAGTAGCACGAAGCCATCAATAGCGGCACAAAGCCATCAGAAGCAGCACAAAGCCATCAATAGCGGCACATAGCCATAAATATCGCAGCAATTCTGCCAGTAATAGTAACACAGCTAAGCTGTCAGTAATAGGCTTTAAGCCATCAGTAGGTCCACAGTCGTCTTGTGCGACCCGTGCGACCATATCAGTATAGTACACTTCCTCCAAAGCATATAAATCCATCCCCATGCAAAATTCATGTCATAAATCATACATATACGTAAAATGTCATACTCAGAAAGAATAGTCAAATCATAGCACAAATCAGTCATTTACCCTCGAGGGTAAAATAGTCATTTTACCCTATAAGGGTATTTTGGTCATTTTACCTGCCTTGGGGTCTAGGTACTCTTATCGACCCATCAGAAGGTTTACAATCGCCTCGAGCGACTCGTGTAACCTTAACGATCCTAACAGTGTAAATGGGCCCAGGGCCCATTATGCTGCCCAAGTAGGCCCACATGCCCGTGTGGCCCTTTAAGACCAAAAATTACCACAGCCATGCGAACTACATAGCCCAGTCCAGTATTTGCCACAAACTGTTACTATTATCCGTGTGGAGCCCACGAGCCCATTGGCCCACACGACCCATTTTGGCCCATTGAGGCCCATATTATGCCCACGATTCGTGGGCTCGGTTCACCACATGTGTGTTAACACACCCATGTGGCCAAAAGGCCATTCTTTCGGCTTTTTGGCTTTTCAACTTTTATCGATCTATAGTCTATTCAGTGTGTGCATACACACCTGTTTACAATAACGGGGCGAAGTCCATGACCACCAACCTATATTCAAACAAGATTCCTGATTATTCCTATAATCAACAAGATTAAACATCCTCTTAAACACTTATCACAAAGATACACCGATATTCGCCTTGATTGAATGAGTGTGGTTCAGGCCACCCAAAACGCTGCTTAAGATTGCTAACAACCCCCTTGGTGGTTATCTTCAATCCAGAATGAGCAAAAAGGTTCTTATTGAAACTGTAATGCTAGAGGACTCCTTTGATCCTCGAGGGTTACAGTCGACGTTTGGCCACCAAAGACAAAGACTTGAGAGAGAAGAACGAAAGAAGAGGAGAGAAGAAGAGATCAAGAGATCGCCCTAGGAGTACAATCGACTAAGGAAGAGACGGGAAAAAAGGACAGCAAAAATCGATCAAGAAGGGAAAAAGAATCAAATGAGAAGAAAGGAAACAGAAAATCACTCGCTCAGAAGAAAAGAGGTCCGAAAAGAAACACATAAAACACAAGGCACAAAAGAGAGGAACCTGAAAGCAAGCACTAATAGGCCTACATAGTCAAAAATGCCGCACACCAAAACTAACCAAAATAGGCAACCAACACAAAAGGAGAAGCTAAAGCTGACTTTTGCCAAAAGAACTCCCAATTCGGCAACTTCTCTACCCTTATCCACCTCAGCTGAAGCACTCTTGAACAAGAGTTCAAATTTGGCCGAACTTCTTTCACTTTCAAAT
Organism: Gossypium longicalyx; assembly: GCA_025698465.1. Lineage (NCBI taxonomy): Eukaryota > Viridiplantae > Streptophyta > Magnoliopsida > Malvales > Malvaceae > Gossypium > Gossypium longicalyx. Next base: position 24,618,161 of record CM047005.1, on the reverse strand, counting down.
CCCACAAAGTCCTCCTAAAATCCCTCCTCCAATCTCTCCATGGAATCCTCCTTGATTTACTCCATGACCCATTCAAATTCCAACCTGCAGAGTTCTAGTCAGACTCTACCTCCCATGCAACAAAGAAGTAAAATAAATACTCCTTTATGCAAAGAGTGACTTGAACCCCCAACCTCCTTAAAAGCACAACACGCCACTACCACTACATCACAACTCTCTTTGTATTATATTTTACCTAATTTAATTAAAGAAGCCTACTATCTAGAACCTAGGGCCCTATTCACTTAAAATTAAAATTTTTGCTAAAGCCCAGGTTCAAACCCAGGACTTCTCCAACACTTTTCAGAACACTTAGACACTTAACCACTGAATCAGATACACAGTTGTGTCATTTTCCTGCACAACTAAATACTTACGTACAATCTCCTAGCTGTTCCCAAGCTCAGGGCCTATTCCTTCTAGGCCCAAATTCGGAGCGTTACAATATTCTAGAGAAAATAGTAAACCTTAGTCGAAAGGATTGGGTAGTCAAGCGGGACGACCCTTTATGGTCTTACAGAACAACATAAAAACTCCCTTAGGCATGTCTCTAAATGAGCTAGTTTATGATGAAAACTGTCACTTACCAATTGAATTGCAGATAAAGGCATATTGGGCAATCAAATAGTTAAATCTGGATCCAGAATCAGCTAAAAAAGAAAGATTATTTTACTCCAGGAATTGGAAGAATACCGCTTTATGGCCTATGAAAATACTAAAATGTATAAAGAGAGTAGTAGACTTCGACATGATGTAAAAAATAGAAAGTGTGAATTTGTGCCGGGACAGAAAGTACTGTTGTTCAACTCAAGATTAAAATTATTTCCTAGGAACTTTAAATCAAGATGGATAGGTCCATATACAATAAATTAGGTAACTCCTCATGGAACAATAGAGCTGATCAGACTTTTTCTCGTTAATGGCCAAAGAGTAATACATTATTTTGGAGGAACAATTAATACCATAGTTGATGAAAAAACTTTACAGTGTAGCACACTTTGGGATTTCCAGGGAATTAATGAGAAATCAACAAACATAAAGAGTGATAATAAAGAAGGTGACCAAAGTAGTGATTTTACAACATAGAGAAATCTGGTCATCATGTTGTGACGTTGCTCTCGAATGTCGTGGCAATGAACAGAATTCTGATTCTAGAACCATCCCTTGAGATCACTAAGGGATGTCGCGACACCACTGTGTAAACTTTGTTTTTTGAACTAACCTTAATTTTTGATGTTTTGTAGTTCAATTATATTAGGATTCTTATTATTTAACTTCTTATTTAGTAGACCTAAACTATAACTCTTGATTAATTTATTCTTTCCTTCTAATCTATAAATAGGACACCTTACTACCCTCTTTTATCATCAACAAAGATTAAATTGTAGGTATAGTAGATTTCAGCAAGAACATATTATCAAATGGCCAGTTTCAGTGTAAGCGCTTCAAGTCCGGCTGTTAAGTTCCCAGAAGGCGACATGGATAAATACTTGCAACAATTACAACTGTATACCTTTATTCAAGAGTAGGAATTTGACCTTCTAATGACGAATTCAAAGGAATATGGGAGAATGCAATTGAAAGAGAATGGACAAACTTTTGTTTGCCATTCAAAGAACCCCTAATAATTCCTGTGGTGTAAGAATTCTATCTAACCATAATTTGGTGTAGTAGATTGAACTAGTTTTCACATTTAAGGAGCTTGAATACATGTATTTTTGTGATGTTTTAGTTATGTTTTTGTAGTTTTATTTATATTCAATAAAATGTGTAAATTAAGTTTTTTTTGACCTTAGAGGCCAAATGAGGCCTATGGGAGACCTAACGCACTTTGTGAGTGTGCAACAGACTTTTAGAAGGCGTACTAAACTGATATTGGTCGTTATATCGCAACATAGAGAGTAGAATAGAGAAAGTTCAAGACTACCTTCGATGACGCGACATAGACTGAGGGTGTTACAACATACCTCTGAAGATACCTGAAGAGAAGTATACTGATTGCTATGTCGCGAAATAGGTCCTGATGTGTTATGACATCTACTTTATGACCAAAATTAAACACGAAGCAGGGGCGTTTTGGTCTACACAATCAAACTTAAAGCTCAGGAGCATCAGCTAACTTAGGGTTAAGGACGATGACCACCTGATGGCTATAAATAGGCTCATTTATTACTTGTTACAGACACCATTCCTTTAGCCTAGATTCTCTATGTAAAATTTGGTTTACTATTTTCTTTCATTTTTAGTTTTTTAAATTTATTTTAGTTTTTCCTGTTGATTTTAAGAAATCTGAATTGTGGAAGTATTCAAACTTTGTGGATTTGAGATTGATCTCAATACAATCAAGCTCTTTCATTTACTCTATCTTGTCGATTTAATTAGCATAATTTCTCTTTACATCGACTCTATATTGTCTATGAAAGCTATGAGGAACTCATCCCTGCATGGGGGATTTGCGAGTGGAGGTATGATCTGTTAATTGTTTTGTAGGGTTACTCTACTGATCAGCTGTTTGGGGAAGGAAGAACGTGAATCAAACCCTAGTCCTCACAACCCCGGGAAGTCATCAAGGTAGGAATTAACCCAAAAGTGGTATGGCCCATTCGTGAGCACCTTCACCCCGAGCCAGTTTCGACTATGAGGTCAGAAGATAAGTAGTTCTTGCTGACTCATTTTGTTAGTGAAAGATAAAAAAATCCTGGTAGGGTAGCACTAGTTGATTGACAAGGAACTCGAAACAATAGTTGATAGAGACTACCAAAGCGAGCTAATCATCCATAATTAATATTTGATTTATTCTCCCTTTTCTATATCTTGAAGTCTATTTCTTTTATGTTACTTTGTCTTTATTATTATAAAAACCCTAAAAATCCTTTATTTTATATTTTCTTTCTAGAACTAATTTAAAAGTACTAATTAGATCTTTTAGTGTTTAAGTTAGAATTGATATGACCCTCGCCTCCCTTGGGTACGATCCTTAGAGTACTCACCTACTTTGTTGTAAATTATTACAACTCGACTTGTATACTTGTGGAAACTACCTTGTCTTTCTATATTTTATTGCAGTATTCACACTTTTGAAATTAGTACGTTTGAGGCGATCAATAATTGTTTGATAATGATTCACATTTCATAAAGGAAGAAGTAACAATTACCATGAGATAAATAAGATCATACTGGGAGAATGAATATTATCCCAAAAGAGATTAAAGCTATTGTACCAGTCCGTTTTTAGTGAAATCAGAACAGTGGTTTTGGGACCACAAATCCATCTTGAAAACGGATTAAATCGTAAAAGATGTAAAATTAGAGTTCTACAAGTTAAAGTACCAAATGGCTATAGAACTTAGTTGTAAGAGTTCTTATATGGTAATTAGATCATTCACGTTGATAGTGGAATGTGATGGATAGGTTTTAATGAAATATTAATAGATTTTAAAGGTTATTTTGGTAAATGGAAAATTAAGTTAAATGTTAAGTAAATTAAAAGTAAAATGATATCATTTTCTTCATTCATAACACTAAAATCACCAAAATTTCATTGTTAAGAAGGGGGGAGCATTCGGCTAAGGTAAAATCATCATGCAAGGTAGGTTTTCAAGCCCGTTTTTAATGATTTTTTATGTTTTTAAAGTTGTTGTAGCTTAATCTATCTAGCCTAGGGACAAATTTGCAAAACTGTTTAAAGGTTAGGGTTTTTCCATGAATGTATTCATGTGGTTTTTGATGTTTGATGGAAGAAAATGAATCTTTGTTGATAGATAAACAACTTTTGTAAAGTGAATTTTGTTGAAAATGACAAATAGGGATTTATTTGCAAAATGTGTAAAATACATGGTGAAAATTGTAAAATAATTGCATGAGTTGATATGGACCTATATGGAATTCGGCTAACATAGGTTAGTGATGAAATTGCATGAATTTCAATTTACGGGCTTAGATCAAGGGAAAGATAGATTAAGCTTTTTATTTAGATCAAGTTAAGCCTCGTATGGGCTTAGATCGAGGGAAAGATAAAGTTTCAGACTAATCGATCCTATTTCATCATTTTTGTGATCGAGGTAAGTTTGTATGCTTAAATAATGTTTTAATGTATTTGATTTAAATACTATTACGTTAATTATCATATTATACTTCGACGAAAAATCCAACGACGTTATGATGACTATCGAGCCCAGTTTGAACCTTAAGAATATATAAGTTACGAATGATATGTCATTACGGCTACCATGTTTGGGGTGTTGGTCTTGAATGTCCTACTGATGACTGAGTTTCGGCATTTGTTGTGAGTACTCGTCAGCTTGTGTGAGCTGCATTGGGTCGCAATGTTCTGACCGTTAGCTTGTGTGATAGGCCCATTTATGGCTCATATGAGCGATTACGTAAAGGAAAAGGAAAGGAATGGTTTCGACCATGTGTTAGCACACTTTGAGTGAGCTTCCCGTGTATCCAATATTATTCTAATTGGTTCAATGGGCATGTAAACGGATGAACCAGTAAGGGTTTCAATTGATTACACTATGAAATTATGGAAAGGTATGAAGTATTGATGATCAAAATATGTATAGCCATTTTATGAAAAGTATGTATTCATATGCATTATGATTATGAGATTTACCTTACCATGTGATGAATTTGGCTATGTTATATGATTATGCACTAACTTGCATTGTTGGTGATGCTTAGGCTTGTGCCATGCTTGTGTTGGACGAGCACTAATCGAGTTGCTTTTGTAATGGAATGACATTAGGGAGAGTTCAGTCACGATACTATAGTGGAATGACTTTGTGACTAAATGAGTTTATAATTAATAGGTGAAAACCAAGAACTTAATTATAAATCATTTGAGCTCTAATGGAATGGCATTAGGGAGAGCTCAGTCACGATACTATAGTGGAATGACTTTGTGACTAAGTGAGTTTCTAATTAATAGGTGAAAACCAAGAACTTAATTATAAATCATTTGAGCCCTAATTACATATGTCCAATCAGTCTCTTTGCTAGCTTGTTAAAACCGGAAATGAATTTGATTGTTGAATCAAATGAACATAAATGAATAGAAATGATGAAATTGAGAAATAGGAAACATTTGGAAATGATTATTGTTTTCTCTAAAATGAAAATGAAAATAGAGAATGGAATCATTTGAAAATGAAAATGGTTTTCTTCAAGCTGAAAATGGCTTGAAAAATGAATTAATGTTTTTCGAATTAAATGAATTTCAAAAATGAAAATAAATCATTTGGTCATAGTGTACAGTTGAGTGCGGAAATATTAAATATATTTTCTCATAGATTCTTTTACGATAAATCATCATGATTTTAACAAAATTAGAATTCGGTTGAAAAAAATATTTAATTAGAAATATATTGAAGTTTATTTTGGGGAAATAGAAAAACAAATATTGGGTTGGAGCAAATTTTAAAGTATCAGGTTAAAAGCCCATGAAGTACTTGTAGTTGGACTCGATATGGAAGGCGCTTGGAAACTAAAAAAATTATTAAACTTTTTCAGCACTCTCTGACTAACAATTTTTGCAAAAATCAAGCTCTTTTTAGCATAGTTTTGTATTTTTTTTTACAAAATATCTAAATTGAAATAATTAGAGACAAATTTTTATTTTTATACTTAACTTGCAAAATTCTACCAATTTTTAGCAGATTTACGCAATGAAAGAAAAACTAATCTCAGAGGCACCTTAAAAAGATCAAATTTCTGAAGCATCCTTCAAAAGTAATTTTCATACAAGGGAGAGCTGATTATTTAACAACCTACCATGGATGCCCAAAAAGATTAATTTTGAACCCCTACAATTTAATTAACCCAACTCTCAATTGGGATGATTAAAATTGGATAGCTTGATGTAAAGAAAGAGACAAAAAATATTCATGTAAAGAGGACTCATCCACCAAGAGGGAGAGAAGCCCAAACCGTCCAAATTACTGCCCAAATAAAATATTTTAAGCTTATTTAAATTATTAAAAAATATCCCCTAAACTTCTCCTCATAACTATTCCAACCTTTCCACTTTTCAAGGCTTCTATTTTCAAGCACATAACAATTTTTAGCAAGGCCATTCAATCCTATTCTCCTACAATCAAGGGCTGACGATGGGAAGAGAAAATCAAGGCTCTCCCATCCTATTTTTATCCATCCCATGCCATTATAAATAGCCACCCTTCTTGCCTTTCAAAAAGCAATTCACTCTATTTTCATCCATTTCTCTCATTTTCTTTCCCCCATTTGCTCTTTTATGTTTTTCCTTTCCCATTTTTTATTGTTTCCCTCTTTAAAAAGAGCTTTGCAAGTCCTTGGAGTAGCACCATTCAACATCTTGGAGGCCTCTAGTCGGTAAAACAAAGTAGAAGGAAGAAAAGGGATGCACACTAGTCTGACTATGGAGAAACATCAGATTTGTCTTCTAATTCCTTTCTCTTTATTCTTTTTTTTTGTTTTGAGATTAGGAACATGTTTGCTAATTGTTTGATGCTTCCAATTTAATTAAAATGACTTAAATTGTGTTTGTGTTAGATTGATCACATTATGTTCGCTTAAATTGTTGAAATTATGTTTTGATGTTATAAGCCTTGGTTAATTGTTCATTTAGATAAAAGCACATTTATGTTATTCTTGCATTATAATTGTGAGATGACAAGTGAATTAATTACTTAACTGGATTGAAATTATAATTAATTATACTATCTAAATTATGCATGTTTAATCTTTTTAGGATAAATTAGATTAAATAAGTGATAGTATTAACTAATATTATTGCCTTGCATAACCTAAAGATTGATGTGATTAAATTTGTTTTAGTATAGAAGTATATTGTTACTTCACTATATCATATGTCTGCTTATGAAAGTTATTTAGTTAATTTAACATAAACATATGCTAGAAAGGTTTAATAATTTAATAAGTATGATTGCATCAGTTTACAAAGAACTAAGTTGCCATGGAATTATCCGTAACATCATGAACTTTATTTTAATAATTCTAAGTTAAAGAATAAGATTATTCTAACACATTTATGTCATATTGATTAAAATCTTTAAAATCTTGCTTTTACCTTGTATTTACAAATTTAGTTTAATTTGTTACTTAGTTAATTTTAGTTTAGATAATTTCTCACTCCTTTTGAAATTAAATCTCCTCACCAATTTGCTTAAGTCTAGATTTTTCATAAAGAATTGCTTATACAGTCCCTGTAGGGACTATACTTTATATTGTCCCTGTAGGGACTATATTTTATACTTCTCACTTTATTACTTGTCATGACTATGTACACTTGCACATTTTCGTCGCTTTAGTACCCAAAAGCCCCTAATGTAATAAGAAGGGACAACAAACCCTAGTATATTTAACTAGGGTTGCCACCCCTACATCCTAGTTGAACTAGAATTTCATTTTTCTAGTTGAAATAAACTTTTCTAATTCAGCAAGGGTTCTACCTTCTCTTCTTATAAATAGATGGCACTAGTAGGGCTATTTAGACAACTTTCAGATATCGTTATTCTGCCCAAAAATAGATAGACTTTTTTCTCTAAGAATTAAATATATTTTATGGAATAACGATTCTGTCGATTTTTATTTTGAAGAGAGAATTTTCATTTTCTCCCCCCAAAAAAGAAAATTATTTCTAGTTTTTGTGTTTGATTCGTTTTTGTTTTGAGCCCACACTCGAACAAATTTGTGGTACAAGAATAGCAGAGAAGATTGTTTGGTTGAAAGTTGGAAACGACAATGATACATCTATCTGAAAACACATGTACGACTTTCGTCTAGGGTTTATTACTATAAATATCACAAACCGATTTGGTTTACAAAATTTTTAATTTTCGCTATGCAAGAAAATCATTTTCGAACCAAATTTTTTTCATCATTTTATATCAGAGCACCAGGTTATGCTATGTTTATAATATAATTGAGACCGAAATTCTCTCTTCTTCATGTATGGTTATATTTGATAATATGTGGCATTATTGTAATTGTATGCATATTTAGGAGAATGTATGTGAATGAATGTATGATATTATATTAGTATATGGATGATAAAGTAATTTTGTCAAAGTTGTGATTCCTAGAAATTTAAATGTAGTTTATTATTATCTCAAGCATGTATATTTTAAATCATGGGCTATCTTCTCCACATTGGGTTTTATTTTTATTATTTATTAAGAATAAAATATGTGAGCTGGAAATGGACATAGAAATTTTGTAATCTAATTTTTTCCGATGAAACTCGAAAAATTGAGATGTATCCAAACTGATCTAGACGGTGCAAACCCGACCTAGCCAAATCGGCAAGTGACGGATGGTGGTCTAGTGGCGGTGTTCGTCGACCGACAACACAAAAAAATGAGGAAAAAATGTGAATTGATATCGCAATAGAAGTTTGTGGTGGTGAAATTGAAGACCCAAAGTATGATTTGGGGTTATTTTTGTAATTTTGCAATTTTTATTTTTTTCTAGGATTGTGTCATGGAAACTTTGGCTAATTAGAATAATTTAATTTCATGCTTCTATATTTATGAGATAAGAATGATGATTATTATATGATTGCGAATGTATGTTCATGTATATATATGAGATAAGCATGCCATATAGATTAGTGAACAATGTCACATGTACTTGTCATGTATATATTGATCATTTATGATTGAAATCAAACATTAAAAACCTTGCATATTTTTAAAATATTGAGTGGGAGAAGGTCCTTAAACAAGACCTACGGCCTCCATCAATGGTTTCTTGTGATGGAATGACAATTTAACTACCCTACGGCAGCATTTTCATGTGGGTCTCACTGAAGAGATTTCCTGAAAGTAAGTAGAACCCTCTTGTGATTGTATAATAGTTGGATCGAATTTCTTGGTAGGTATTATCATATGATATTTCAAGAAGTTTTGTCTTCAAAGAGGAAAACTAGTCACAGCATGCTACTCGATGAGATTGTCCCACCATGACTCATTTGTGGTGCATAATGTGATAGGTCTTGTGTTGATGGTTATAAAATCAAGATCTTCTAGTTAAGTAACTCCCCATAGAGCTCTACTTAAGTTAAAAAGATGTCAAAACATTACATAATTATTAGTACATATGATTGCTTAAGGAATTAAGTTTATGTGCTAATTGGATGGAAATCCAAGGTTTACTAGTTGATCATAATCACCCCACGGTGACTTGATTCAATGGGTGTGGGAATTATCGTTGCAGCAACTTACAAATGTTTTTAAGGTTTAATGTAAGACGCATGCATCATCTTAATGCATATCATAATGTAACGCCCCGATTTTTGGGCCTAAGAGTAATGGGCCTTGAGTCTAGGTTCGGGTAGAAGACGGCCTGAACAATTTGGATGTTATTATTATTATTATTATTTAGTATGTAATTAAATAAATTGCAAAAGGTTATGGTGTAGGGAAAAAAAAGGTCCAGGGCTTGGCCCATAGCTTTAGTAAAAAAAAAAAATTAAAATTTTGTCTCTTAAGGGAATCTAGGCAGTAGGCTTTATTAATAAATTGGGCAAGTCTGGGCATGAGGAAGCGTACTTGGCCCAGTGGTTAGCATGCTAGGTAGTGGGAAGGAGAGCTGGGGTTTGACTCCCAGCATGTGCAAAAGTGTTTTATTTTTCTTTATATCAGGGAATGACGCAGGGAAGCCTTATATAGAGTTGGGGTTAATGGTATAGTGCCTAGGTTCGAGGGTTCGCGCATGCAAAGGCTTGTTTCTATTTTAGAAGCAAGGTTTAAGAATAGTTGAGACCAAGTTATGCTACAAGGACGCTTGTGGCGCAGTGGCACCTAGGATGCTAGGATTTCCACAAGGGCACGGGTTCGAGTCCAGGCGCAGGTAGGTTTTAATTTTATGTTTTTTAAAATGAACGGGACTTCAGCAGGTAACCTTTAAGATAAATTGTGACGGTATATTGTTGAAAGCGAATGCGCGTCCCTGTGGCTAGCAGCGTGCTGGGCAACTTGGAGGTCTCAGGTTCGAGTAGCGTTACGCGCAAGAGAGTGCTTCTTTTTACTGTACGCGCGTGGGAAGAGTCTTACGGGATTGAAACTCTACCAGCAACAGGAGGAGTCACCGAGGGGTGGATCACTAAACAAAGGAGAGAGTTTGAATTAAATTCAAACTTTGAATTTGGCCATGAATTAAGGAGCTAAGGAAGGAATTAAAATTGGAAAAGGACTTTTGTGCCTATTTAAGCACCCATTCGGGCATAAGCATGAGGTGCAGATTGCTTTTATTTTGGGGGGGCCTTTATGAGTTATATCCTTCTTGGAGGTTTGAGATATTTTTTTTAGTGTGGTAGCCAATTTTAATTTTATTTTCCTTTCAATTGGATTTTTTCTTTGTTTCTATTTTATTCTAATTTTATCTTATTTCTTTTGTTCATATTCTTTTCTATTTTTCCCAAAAGCTGAACAATTCTCTCCTTTTCTATTTTCTTTCCTCGAAGCCAAATTCTATTTAAAACAATTTATTCTTCTCAAATATTGGTTGCCGATTACTCCTTTGGTTGAACCCATATCTCCTTTCCTTTTAATCTTTCAAAAGACCGAACCTCTAATCTTACATCTCTTCCTCTACTGATTGTCTCTTCAATGGTGAACTTATCGTCACCTATTTTTCTTTTAGATCGCAATAGCCATATTCTAGGATAGATTCAAAAGCCGAAAAGCTTCATATTTTAGTGATTCGGGAATTAATATTTAGATCTATTTCCTACGCACGCTTAAGTTGGATTCACAACGGATCGGGGGTAGAAAGGTATTTGGAACGTTCTTCAACGAGTAGATCTCTTGGTAAGTATTCGAACCTTCTTTCCATTCGTAACTTGTGGTTAAGAAAAGATGAAAACCCCTATATACATAGGGTGGCTGTCGACTAAGGCTGAAAGGGTTTTTTGGTGTTATTTGGTTTGTTGGTGCTAGTGAGGATTAAAGGCTGCCGATCGAGGAGTGTGTGAAAAGCTTGGATCATCGGAGTGACTAAATCTAGATATAGTCATCAATTTCGGCAGAAAGGCAACTCGTGTGTGGATCTCGCCAACGTATCGTTATAGATCAGGTGTGTAACAAACCTCGTAGTAGCTTAGATTAATATTCGCTGAAAAGTCGAAATGCTAAAATTCGGGCATTCCAGGAACTTGAGATTTTGCAAGTGGTTTTAGATGCGATAAATACGATATGATCGGTGTTTGGATCAATGGAACAGGTAAGGGCGCAATTTTGTGCACGATGGTAAGTTGGGCCTCAATGGGTTGGAATTGGGCCCAATGGGCTTTCGGGCCCATTTGGGTAAAATTGATAGAAAATAGAATTTGGAAAGGTTGCATGTTAACACGGTTAGTACTGTTGTAAAATTTGGATTATGTGGGCTCAATGGGCTAAATCGACATTCGTAGGGCCCATTAGGGGTTTTGGGCCCAAAAGCCCTAATTTGGTAAAGTGCGATAAAATCACTGTTTAAACACATGAGAATATTGATAATTGTTAATGAACGTGGAAAACCCCTAATATTTGGTAAATTTATGAAATTACCCCTAAAGTATGGAAAATGACTGTTTTGCCCCTAGGTAAAAATGACCATTATACCCGTAGGGTCTAATTATGAATATGATACATGATATGACATGATATGCACATGATATGTTATGAGATGCACATGATATACTCATTATATGCATGGGTTGGGTTTGATATAAATGGAGGAAGTGCAAAAAGGGCTTTGCCCCAGTTTATCAAAAAGGGCTTTGCCCTAGTTATTAAAAGAGGCTAGGCCTCCAATTATATGATAAAGTAGCTATGCTGCCAGTGGAGAGTTTGGTTGGGTGGGTTGAGTTATTCCCCACATGGAGAGCTTGGTTGGTACGGGTGGAGAGTAGCGGATGGTGGGTTGAGTAGTCTCCCCAAATGGGCTTGCATACATCCATTAATATTACATGTGGCATTGAAATGGGCCCATGGGCCATACCGTTTGTAGTTAAGGCTTTGGCCGAGTAACATGATTAATGAGAAGGCTTCAGCCTAGTAACCGTTAAACGAAAGGCTTCGGCCCAGTATGCTGGTATTAGTTTGGGCTCTGAAAGGGGCTTGTTGCACACTAAGTTTCCAAACTCACCTCCTTTTTCTTAACCTTGCAGGTGAGCCTTGATGAGGAGACTTGGAGCCGGAGGGGATTCAGAGTGGCCATGGTGATCACTTTTGAACTTTGCAATCAGTAACGGGTTTTTATTATAGTTTTATCGTAACTGTTAATGTTATTTGTTTTTGGGTTGTAATAAGGCCATTTTAACTATTTTTCTGGAATTATTTTACTTTTAATAACTCTAAATTTTTCTGATAATAATTCAAAATGGGCTAGACTTAGGGCGCGTTTTCAAAATGATACTCGTTTTCAAAATAATGTCACGATACAACTAATCGATTTATTAAAAAAAATATCTACTTAAAGGAATTTCAACTCGTTTACCAAAGTGTGGCAATGGTTGTGGGCATGTCCAGGATTGGATCCATTCCAGAGCTTGGTACTTAAGCAGCCTTCATGGTTCACCTCCTCTATTTCAGACACCTACCTGGTGCACAGCTTCCATTCACTTTGATTGCTTAGCAAAGACTATCTTTTAAAACACTAAGAAGGACGTTGAAAGAGGCATGGGTTTTCTTTAAAAAAACTTCAATGTGACACGTCAGATTCGGCCATAAAGTCTGGGCCGGGTTTGGGGTGTTACACATAATGTGGCAAAATGTTTTCAAACATTTTCTTAATACAAATATATTAATATGGATGTTTTATTTTCAGTTTAAAAATAACATCAACTCATTTTTTGAACATACTTACTTAAAACAAACTGAACAGAAATAAATACAAGTAATGGAAAAGGAACCTAATGATTGTCCTGAGCTATGAGAAACTTAAAACAATTTTTGATAATAAGTTCCCTTTGGTCACTCAAGCTAAGGCTAGAAAATGCTAGGAGGATTTTGATGAGATAACTCATTATTATACGCTGGCAAATGTGACCAACACCCTATTTATAAGCAACAAGAGAGATATAAGACTGCCAAAGCAATTTTGGATAAGCTAGAAGACATGTTTAGAGGCCAAGCTACCTTGGCTCAATAAACTACTATAACTAGCTTGATGAATGCCCAACAAAAGCCCGATACTCCAATCAAAGACCATATGTTAAGTCTTATGGGATACTTTTTCAAGGTCCTAGACAACGAGGCAAATTTAGACTAGAACACTCAAATTAAGATGGTGTTCAAGAGCTTGTCCAAGGAATTTCCTTGCTTTCGGGTCGCATAAGCGTAGCAACAAAAACCTAACACTTACACAACTCATGAAGGAGTTCCAATCCTATGAGTTGATGTTGAATGGAAATTAGTCGGTCTAAAGAGTAGAAGCAAATATAATTGTCACTTCCTCCTTAAAAGGGAAGAGAAAGCACACTAAGAAAGGCAAGGCTAAGATTTCTAGGACCCTAAAAGTGGAAAGGAAGAGAACCAGAAATCTAAAAGACTTACCTAATTCTAAATGTTTCTTCTGTAGTAAGAAATGGCACTTCAAGATGAACTGTAAATAGTTGAAGGAATACCTGGCCAACGAAGGAAAATGTATGAAACTCTTTATGATAGAAGCTTGTTTAGTCGAGGACTCAATAGACCACTAGGTCACTGATTTGAGAGTCACTAGGTCATTGATTCGGGAGTCACTAATATTAGAGATAAGAGTTTATCGTTGCGGATTGAAACCAATACAACTGTGGAAGCTGAAGCAGTGGGAGATGTACATCTTTATTTTGATAATTTTATGGAAATTATTTTAAAAGATATTTTCTATGTATCAAGTTTCAAATAGAACTTAATTTTAATTGCATGTTTTTATAAAGAGGGCTTGACCATGACTTTTAATAATAGAATTGGAATATTTAGAAATCGTAATCTTATCTGGGATGGATGGATGTCAATAATCTTTATTTTGTCAAACCAAATATGTACACACTGCTTGGGACTGAAATAACGACTAAAATACTTAAAACTTCTCACTCTAATGAGGTGTACCTTTGGCATTTGAGACTGTCATATTAATCAAGAAAGAATCATTAGACTTGTAAAAGATGACATCTTAAGTTTGCTTAAAGAAATAGATCTTCCATAATGTGAATCTTGTTTTGAAGGTAAGATGACCCAGTGATCTTTTAATGCAAAAGGAACGAGGGACGTAAAACCCCTAGCACTTGTACATACTAACGTATGTGGCCCCATGAGTGTCAGTACAAGATACAGTTACAAGTATTATGTAACATTTATTCATGATTATTCAAGATACGGGTACGTATACCTTATGCACTACATGAGTGAAACCTTTTATGTAACACACCAAACCCGATCCTTTAGAAATATCAAAGTATGATGTGTCACTACTTAATAATCTATTTAAGTCTAAAACCAGTTTTGGTGTAAAATTTGCATAATTTCAGTATTTAAATAAAATGTTTAACATATTGAAAATAACAATGTATAAGTCATGTGGCGTATAAGTTTTAGTATGAGGTTTTTCATTAATCAAAGTATATTTCTTTTAAAACCATACTATAAAACTTTAAAGACTTTATTAAAAACATAATTTAACAAATAATTGTTCTTTATACAAATTCTTCTCAAAATACACATAGATGTCGACCCCACATATCATGCACAATACAAACAAAACAAATATCTCACGGTAGTAATAGCTCCCTAGCATAATCCTTTAGAAAAATCTTTAAATGGCTAGCCTGAGAAGGAAAAGGGTAACGATATAAGTTCATTAGAACTTAGTGAGTTGCAAAGAGATTTTAAATGGATATTGACTGTATAAATAAGGCCTTTCAAAAGGATTTCACAAAAATTAACACAAAGTATACCTAATGGCATATTCAGATCACAGACAGACTCAGTACACCGATGGCATGTCATATGGGTGAATTCTATATGCCAACTCAACATAACTAAGACAATCCATTTTCATGTCAACCACATACCCAATTTACAAAATTAGTTACATAACATAAAATTCCATTTCATTCATATACATTCTCCCCCTTAACTCCTCATTTAAGTATCATAAGGTATAACATGTTTTTTCGTGATCTGCCAATCCAGTTTGCAATATATCTGCCCTATCGGAGGCTACACAAACATATCTCCTTATCTTCATCTCCACGTATAAGATCATTTCATATATTTCATATCAAAAATAGATGGTTGTGACTTAACAAAAGAATGTCTTTCACTTCATAACATAGACATACTGAACTCAAACTATAACACCCCTGACCCATCTCCGTCACTAGATTAGGGTTATGGATTATTACAACACATAACAAAATAATTTACATCATTATACAATTCAGTTATTAATTTAAATATCAACATTCGAATCTATATTTCAATCATAGCATAATCACATTTACGAACCTTAAAACGAGCTTATGAGGCCCTAAAAATAGTTTGGGATTAATTAGGGAGTAATTTGAAACAAAACAGAAAGTTTTGGAAAAATCTAAAACTTTTGAAAACATGGGTCACACCACAGTGTGGCCAAATCATGTACAACTTGAAATATGGGTTACACGGTCATGTCCCAGCCCATGTGAGTATTCGAAATAGGGTCAAACGGCCGTGTCGTAGGCTGTGCGCCAGATTGTATGTGTATTCGAAGTGAGGTCACACAACTGTGTCGCCAGACCGTGTAACTCTCTTGATACGATCTCGCCTTGGTGTTGATTCGATTTGTTTGTTGTGCCTGATCGTAAAATGGAGAAGTTTCATTCAATTTGAATTTTAATTGAATTTGGCTAAGTACAGGTTTAAATGAAAGGTTTTGAAAGAGTTTTAGGATGGATTAAGGATATGATCGACTAGATGTTGAAACAAAGGGGAATAATGAGAAGGGCGGAATTGGCTAAGCAAACAAATCAGAATGTTGGATAGGACAGAAAGTTGAGATTAAGGACAAGAGTGAACCAATACTATAAATATTATTGACCCGAAACTTATAAGTCACTTAATGTGCTAGAAAGGACTTTAGCCCGCTAACTATAAAGAGTTAGGAACCAAAGGTATCAAATGGTTGAACGCCACACTCGGGATTGAGTGATAAGTTCAAAGAAATAAGAAAGATGCCACTAGTAAGCTAGATAAGTCTACTTGAGTCTTAAATGAATTTAGAGATAAACTCAAAAATGAATTAAAATTCATTAAAATGTTAAGATATATTGTCTAACCCGAAAATGTTCACAAAACAAGCTATTTATAGCTAAATAAAATATTTAGCCGAATAGGCACTTAGGGAGCTGAATGGGCAGTAAATATTCAAATTAAATGTGCTGAAGCTTCCTGGAAAATTCCAAGAAATTTCCTTGAACCTTCATTGCATTGGAGACGCCATTAGACAAGGCCTTTGCTATTTCCAATTAGTTTAAATTAAATGGAATCAAGTAGGAAGTTGAAATGACCTGAATGGCCTTAATTAGGTTCGACCAAAGTGATTGAATAAGCTGCCTTGAAGAACTGATTAGTCTTAGACTTTTGATAGCCGATTAGGGCACTTCAATAGCCATGGTGTGTGAACTAACGAAATTGAAAAGCTCTTTGTGTGTGAAAGGAAATGACCGAATCGTTACCCCATGTGAAAAGAATTTCCAGCAATGTGAAAGCTCTTTAAAGCTGCTTGGAGAGCTAAATGGCCAACTTGGGAAGAAGAAATATCAGCTCTCCCTTGTGCTTTGCTGTTCACGAAAGGGTGTTTGGAGAAACTAAATCATCAGCTCACATTAATCAAGTCCTCCAATGCATGTAGCTGCAACATTCAATTCAGCAAATTTAATTAGTTTAAGACATGATAAATTTGCCTAAACCTAGGACATATTAAAAACATGTAATAGACTAAGACACAAATTAAATTCAACAACAGCTAATTAATTTGTCTCTACTTTAGACACATTTAAACCATGCATTATACTAAGACACATTTAACACTTTAATTAATTAGAATTAGATTAAAACATATTTATTAACACATATTTATGAGCTGAAACTAAATTAATTGACTTAGCTAAAGCATGAAATTATTCTAGCAATTAAAACGAATAAATTTAAAAGGATAAAATTGAGCTAAATAAGCTAGAATTGAGCTGAATTGAGCTCCATTGAGCTGGAATTAAACTAAGTCAGCTTGCAAGAGTTTGCAAGCCACACTTGGTGAGCTGGTCCAAGGGTGTTCTCAGGCGTGGCCGTATCATCTCTGAGACCATGTGGACAAACCTACACCTAAAAATTAAGAAGATTGTGTGTGGCACATGGTCGTGTGATATCCCGTGTCCCAGGCCATGTTCACCTTAAATTGCTTCTAAAACAAGCCAAAACCCTACCCATTTCTTTGGTACCAAGCCAAACCAAAATCACATATTTATAAGCCTTCGAAACACCTTCAAATAAACTTAGAACATAACAAAGCAATCAACCTAAGTGTCTAACAAATGTGCCCTCATTGACACCACAATTCAATTTCCAATTCAAATTCACGTTTCATACCAATCTAAATTTCATTTAAAGCTCTCAAATACTTATAATATATCATGCCAAACCTACCATTACCGTTCAATCCATTCACAACCAATATACCATATTTCAAATACTTCCTTGAAACTTATGCTAAGTAGCCAAAATCAAGTTCACAAGAAACATATTCATACCAAAGACAAAAGCACATATACAAGCAAATCTATTACATGTCATATAACCCAAAAGTAAACATTCAAAAACTACCAAAAGATATCTGGATAGTGTGACTCTTTAAGTTGATCAGATTGCCCAATTCCAAAAAATGTAATGCACAAAGAAATAAAATAAATGACACAAGTAAGTTTTACTAGAGCTTAGTTAGTTCAATGGTTAAAACGATAAACTTACCGTATAAATACATAAATCACATAGTAACAATTAATAAAGTATGATCTTGTCAACCGCAACATTCAATAGGTGAGTCTTGTATATCAATACTCATAATAAATAATCTTTTCAATTATACTAGATCATTCAATATCAACTCAAGTTACCAATCAAAAAATTATATAACCATTGAAAATCTACTCGATGAATGATATAATGGATTCAGATACGCAGTTAACCATCCAGAACACACCAGAATGCTTGAATGAGCTTAACCAGCCGATAACACACCTGGGCACTAAGTGCCATGCCCGAAGGCCTCACATCCACCCCCGATAACACACCAGAATCATTGTAAATATAACATGATAGTCCATAACGAATGTTGGACTTCAGTATATTTAATGAATAGTAACGAATCAATAATCACCATCTTATCACAAATCAAACCAGTATCAGTCGCATTAAAACCTATTGGCATGCAAATTGTATCCTATCCTACGTTCATTGGCTCAATATATTATCAAGTAACAATGCTTAAATCAAATACTTTCTCAACTCACATCCATTTACTACAATTCAATAATTTTATAATATCCATCAATCTCAATTCAAAATTATTATAACATTTTAATTTATATAAAACTAAACTGTACAAACTTACCATGGCTAAATTGAAAAGACAGTGAAAGTTCAAAGATTACTCAACAACTTTTCATTTTTCTCGGTTATCTACTTGTTCTTGATATGCATTAATTCAAACTTTGTCGTGACTTAAGCAAGAAAAATGGTGTTTTCTCTTCTTCAAAATCGATGGATAGCTATGGAATATGACAACCTATTTGTTTTTCTTTTAGTTTAATTTTTCTTAACTATCAAATTACTAAATTACCCTTTTTATTTAACTTAATGGTTCATTAAAATCAATTCTATAATCGTCCACTTAATAAATACATGGTACATTTACCATTTAAATCCATTATTTTACATTACAATTGTCATATAGTACCTTTAACTAATAGAAATCAACTTTTGCAGCTTTTATGATTTAGTCCTTTTTAGTTAATTAACTATCTATACGTTAAAATATCTTAACGAAAATTTAATTTGACACTAATAACCTTGTAAATATTAAATAATTAATATTTATGGGCTAACACATTAGAATTGTGGCCCCAAAACTATTGTTTCTGACACCTCTTTAAAACGAGTTGTTACACAAACTGACGACTCTGAAAAACCATTATTCAGATACATACATTTTCCATCCTTTACAAAGTATGAATACTTACCTTACAACATTATAATAAGGAAAGCCACAACACATGCAAGTGAGAAGTAACTCACTAGAAATATAACAAAGTCTACAAAAAAAAGTCCTTTGCCTTTATAACTCAGACATTCAGTAGCTTCTTGAGCTAAAAATAAGGATAATTAAACATATAAAATCACTGATCTATCAAATCTAAACATGCATGTAAGAAACATCTGTAACGCCCCAAAAATGTAGGGTCTGTAAGTTTGCTTGGTTTAACTCAAATTGTATGTTTGGTGTGGTGGTTAAGTGAGTTGGGTGTGTCTGGGGATGTTTGAGAAGTCTGAGGTTCAAGCTCTGGCTTTTGGCAGAACTTATGTTTTTTTTCTTTTAAAAGAACCTGGACACTGGCACTTAGGTTTTATAAATACTTGGGTGTGTTTGATGACACAAGGAAGCCTTGTGGCTTGGTGGCTTGTGGCATGATTTGGCAACTGTGGAGGTTGGGGTTCGAATCCCATGGCAGGCAAGGGATGATAATTTTGCTGCTTGGAGTGACAAGAGTTAGTGTTGGAGTTGAACTCTGGTGATGGAAAGTTGAATGGGTCACAGAGGTTGTGGTGGAGGAAATTAAGGGGGATAAGGGGAGAAAATCTTGGAGATTTTTGGGGAATTTGAATTGGAAGGAGTTGGAGACGAATGGGGATGCTTGTGGGTGCAAATTCGGCCAAGGGGTTTTGGGGAATGTGTTTTCAGCAATTGCGAAGAGTATAGGTGCCGAATTGTTTCTATCCTATTTCGGGTTTTGTCTTTTTTTCTTTTGTTGCCATTTTTCTCTTGTGCCGACTTCTTTTGGTGTCTTTCGGGATTAAGCCAAAATTCCTTCATTTTATTTCTCCCTTTTGTTTTTATTCTGTGCCGAATACACTTCTTTAGTTCACTCTCAAGCCTGTGTCGAAACTCTCATCCTTCTCTTCTTTCCTTTCTGACCCTTCCCTATTTCTCTGTTACGTTTCTTTCCTTGGAGCTTTGGTCAAATACCACTTGCCCTTCTCCCTTTCATCTCATTCGGGCTTATCTTGGTGCTAGTCGAATATCTCCTTTTCTCTGCCGAATCCTTCCCTAATTCGATCAAGGTAAGTGAGTTCCTCGTGGTTTGTCGAGTTTTTAGTAATAGTGGAGCCTTACTAATACTATCGTCACATGTGGATTCACAGTGGTGCTAGTCCTCTTTCTTCTTACCATTCTATAGTGGTCTCCCTTTTTAATCCCTTCTTTGTATCGGTTGTTGTCAGGAGGATGTTTGAGACATCGCATACTTCGATTATAGGTTGTATTAGGGTAGGCCGAAAGCTGTTATCCTCTCCTCTTGGTCTACGTTTCGGTAAGAAGTGCACTTAGTTTAAGTATATTACTTTTAAGGTTACTTAACAGATGGGACTTTTGTACAGATCGTTGCCAGTAGGTGGGAAGTTGTTGGTTGAGGGTGGTTTGAACCCTATTTGTTCTATCAAGGTAATCAATAAGTATTGTTGGGGGAATTAAGAATTCTTAAAGGGTGATTACTTGAATGTTTGAGAACTGACTTTGGATCATTATGTTGGTTTTAGGTTGGGCATGTGGTGTGTGACGATCTCCTCTCCAAAAAGGTGTGTAATCATACACCCAACCTTATGCTACAGCCAAACGATGACCACAGGTGTCCAATCACACCAAGGTGTTGTTGTGAATCGGCAAAAGTCGAAAAGCCAAAACTTTGACATTTGAGGCCTCGCGAGCGTGTGATCACTCGTGGGGTAAACTGAGCCTACATACCATGGGCGATAGACTGTACAGGCCACCACGTGCTTTTTCGTGGACTGGGGCCGTTGTGGGCTTCGTTAGGAGGAAATGGGCCGGGCGGGCCTAATAGGCTCGTGGGCCCTATATGGATAAAGTCTGCGGTAAGTGACAAGTAATGGAATGGACCATGGAGACCATATAGTCGTGACTGGAATTGGACTGTTTGGGCCACACGAGCGTGTGGGCCCACTTGGGCCGAGTGATGGGCTTCGGGCCCATTACACCGTTTTGGCCATATGGGTTATATAAGTCATTTGAGATGACTGTAGATCACTTAAGGGTCGTTATTTGTACCGAGACCCCAAGATTTGTAAAATGATTGAAATACCCCTGAGGGGTAAAATTATCGTTTTACCCTTAAGGGATAGAAATGACCATTATGCCCTAGGGGTTAATTGATAGTTGGATATATGTTTCATGCATGATTGTACCTGAGTGTGAAACCTTGCATATACGTGATATTATGACATGAAATTCTGCATTGGGGTTGGGATTTTGATTCGGAGGAAGTACTGCATAGTGGCTTCGCCACGTCTAACTATTTTAGTGGCCTTGCCACGTATTCTGATATTAGTGGCTATGCCACATTTATTATTATTAGAAGCACTACCGCGTTACTATTAGCAGCTATGCTATGATATAGGTGTGCTGCTAGGTGGGTCGATTTAATCCCCACATGGTGTGTTGGTTGTTACGGGAGGTGTGATGGATGGATTGGGATTGGTTGCATACTTGTAATGTACTTACCGTATAGGGTTTAAGCCCAGACTGCTTTATTACTATATAGGGCTCAGGCCCCAACCATACCGTATGCACTATCTATTATTTGAATGGTGGGGGATTACACAATGAGTTTTTGTAAACTCACCCTCTTATTTAACTGTGCAGGTAATCCCTAGCTGTAGGCGATTTGGAGCTGCGGAGGACTCAGAGGTGGCCACATGCACGCAGAATAATAGAACATGATGTAACTATTTTAAAGAATTTTCAGTTGGGGTTTATTTTGTAATATGGCCATTGGGAAATTTTTTAACTTTTAAATTTTATTGGGTTTAATTTTGCGATTTAAACCGCTAAAGTAGGAACAACGGGTTTTCAAAATAATAACGTTTCCTAAGGTTAACCTGTGATTTTAAATTCATAAGATTTTTCTACTAGAACAAATTTTGTGAATAAAATCGAAACAAAGGATTCTTTGATAACAAATGGTTCGCTAAACTTAAAACGTTTTAATATCATAACTCATCAAATATACTCTGGCATTAAAAATTATACAGACTTTTAACTCTACAATCGGATTATCACCATTTAGCTCGAAATTTTAAAAGCACTTGATGTGGCACGTCAAATTCGGTCGTAATGTCTAGGCCGAGTTTAGGGTGTCACAGCATCCACTCTTAAACCAGAACTAGGAAGTATCTTTCCTTATATTCCATTTTAATAGCCATGCATGTAGAGCCATAAAAACGTAAATAACTTTAAGAATATTCTCGGGTTTATCAACAATTTCCAGTAAGCTAAAAAGAATGTTTAAGTTAACTAAATACAGTGAACCCAACTAGAGAGGTTTTCTGGACTTAAGTTTTAAGAGAGTTCAAAGAAAATCAAGGAAATAAAGAAAAAAAAGATAGCACAAAGGTTCCAAATAAGACACCGCTATCCTTATATACTTAAGCTTAGAGACACTGTTTAATGGAAAAATCAAATAATTCCACTAACACTCTTGATTCCCACGATTAAGTGCGTTTATCATAATTTAAGTCTGTTCATCTACAGTAGCTTAGTTCCATTCTAACTAAACCTCAACTTCACTAATTGAATTACCTTACTAAAATATTAAATTATTAAATAAATAAATCTATTTAACAGTAACCATATACAAAGACTTCACCGGATTGGCTGTTACATTTGATCAATTCAAAGAGTTTCGTGTGAAAGTGGAGAAACAACTAGTTTTACCCATAAAGACATTTCGGCCTCATTGAGGTGAGGAGTATTTATCTAATGGATTCTTAGGGTAACTCATAGAGAATGGTATTATATCCTAGTTAACTGCATCGGGCACTTCACAACTGAATGGCGTGGTAGAGAGAAGGAATTGAATGTTGTTAGACATGTTACTTTCAAGTTAAGTTATTGGAAACTTTCAATCTCTTCTTGGGGATATGCAACACAAATGACCTATTATATACTAAATGATGTGCCAACTAAGGTAGCATCGAAAAATCCATATGAAGTGTGGTATGGCAGAAAGCTGAATCTTAATCATTTAAGAATTGGGGGATGTCTGACCCCGTATTAGAAAAAGATACGAGGAAGTTGGACTAATAGACAAAATTGTGCATGTCTGTAGGATATCCAAAGGGAATAAAAGGGTGGTTTGTTTTATAACTCATAAGAAAGAATTCAAACCTTAAAGTAAAGAGGTACCCGAGGAACTTTTGGGAAATATACAAAACCATACAAAATCAGATCCAAAACCAACTCCTAATAGTAGACCTGCAAAAGATCAACAACATAGGGTGTTTCATCGCTGTAGGAAGGTCTCTCATAAGACTGAGTTCTTCCAATTTGGCGAAAGAGTTTCTAACGCTGAGTCTGCCGAGCAAGAAGATGATAACTCACTCACCTTTGAAGAAGCACTACAGAGTGTTGATTCCAAGATCTGAAAAATAACTATGAAAGTTTAGACGGATTCTATGGGTTCCAACACAGTGTGGGAACTTGTAAACTTACCTGAAGGGATAAAACACATAGGGTGTAAGTGGATCTACAAGAGGAAAAAACATACAGATAGAAAAGTGGAAACTTATAAGGCAAACTTGTAACAAAAGGTTATACTCAGATAGAAGGTATTGATTACGAAGAAACCATCTCTCTGGTTTCCATGCTCAAGTCAATCTGCATAGTGCTACCCATTATGGTGACTCTCGATTACGAGATCTGGCAAATGGATTTCAAGACATCATTCTTGAACGGCTATCTTGAACAGAGCATCTACATGATGCAACCCACTAAACATATAGCTAAAGGAAACAACCATAAAATTTGTAAATTACTTAGATCCATATATAGACTTCAGCAAGCATCCTGCTCATGGAATCAAAGATTTGATCAAGCAATCAAGACTTTTAGATTTGAGCAAAACGTAGATGAACCTTGTGTTTATAAATGTTTATGGGATGGAAAGGTGGTATTTCTCGTTCTATATGCCAATGAAATTTTACTCATTGGGAATGACGTAAGAAATTTGTCATTGGTTAAATTGTGGTTAACTCAATAGTTTAGCATGAAGGACTTGGGAGACACTCATTTTGTTCTAGGCATTCAAATCCTAAGGGGTCGAAAGAGCAAAGTGATAGCACTATCTCATGCTTCACACATAGAAAAGATATAGGACGTTATGCAATGACCGGTTCAAAGAAGGAAAATCAACACTACATATTGAGATTTCATCTCTCTTAGTAGACTATGCTAAGATAACGAAAGAATGAGAGAATATGAGAAATGTTCCTTATTCTTCAATAATAAGAAGTCTCATGTATGCTATGTTATACACATGCCCATATATCTGTTTTGCAGTGGGGTTGGCAAGTCGATAGTAGGTGAATTTAGGACCAAGGCATTAGGAAGCAATTAAGGATATAATCAAGTATTTAAGGAGGACGAGAGATTATATGCTTGTATGTTCTAGAGGTGATTTTACTATTCTTGGATATACTGATTTTGACTTCCAATCGTGTCGGGATTCGAAGAAATTGACATCAGTTTGTGTTTTTTATCTTAGATGATGGGTCCATAAGTGTGAATATGTTAGATCTGGTGCCTTAAGTGTAGTATTTTCATGTATATACAGTTGTAATTTTTCAAACAGATTGATTAATAAAACAAATTAAATAATTAAATTAATATTCTTTTTATAAATATCCTCAGGTGGTTTTTGCATGCAAAACAAAATGAAAGTAAATGTTGCTCGTGGGTCGTCTAATGTTTAAACTAATACTAAGTAGTATTGTGTGGTCAGATTGTAATACGGAAAGACAACTTATACTAGGAGACAAACCCAAACATGTCTTAGTTTAATAAAAAATGAGCAAAGCAATTGAAAGACTAATATGTCGTGTATCAAGTCCAATTGTGGAGATGCTTTATCTTGGGCATTGGGGCGGATGAATCTTAGAAAATGAAACATAGATGTGACTGAGTGGACTGATAGTACATCGAATAGGACCCAAGTAGAATAGATCCTGAATCTATTTATCGATTTATTCACTTATGATGTTTATAGTGTGGCATACCTAAATCCTGAGTGGATGGCGGATTATGTATTCGTGAATTGCATAATTTGATGTAAGTAAAAGCCTGAGTTCGAATAGATAAGGAACCGAAAGCTGGCGCATTGGGTGTACAACTTCTGCAGTATGTAGCGTCATTCACAACATTGCAATTCATATATCGAGACATGGGTAAATGATATCCTCTCATTTGCATTACATGATTGATGAAAAGTAAACATGGCCACGGGTCATTTGCCTTTGTGATGGATGACTTCACTATTTGATAGTGGTTGACTTTTTATGAATGAAGATATAATAGTTACCATGAGATAAAATTGGATCATATTAGGACAAATGATATCATTCCAAAGAGATTAAGAATATCCTATGAGGGAACACACTTGCAATGAGGACATTGGACGAGCACTAATCGAGTTGCTCTCGTAATGGTATGCCATTGGGGAGAGCTCAGTCATGATACTATAGTGAAAGGACTTCATGACTAAATGATTTTATAACTAATTGATGAAAAGCGGAAACTTATTTATAAATTATTTGATTATTAATTGCATATGTCTAATCAATCCCTTTGCTAGCTCGTTGAAACAAAAAATGAATTGCATGTTGAATCAAATGTACAAAAATGAATAAAAATGGTTAAATGGATAAATAAGAAACATTTGGAAATGATTAAGGTTTTCTCCAAAATGAAAATGAAAATGGAGAAATGAAACCATTTGGAAATGAATGTGGTTTTCTACAAAATGAAAAATTAAAATGACTTGAAAGATGAATTTATGTTTTTCGAATAAATGAAGTTCAAAAATAGAAATAAATTATTTGGTCATAGTTAATTATTGAATTCAGAAAAATTAAATATATTTTCTCATAGATTCTTTTACGGTAAAGTTTTCATGATTTTAACGGAATTAGAATTGGGTTGAGAAAATTATTTGATTGGAAATATAGCAAAGTTTTTTTTTTTTTGGAAATAGAAAAACAAGTACTGGGTTGGATCAAATTGTAAAGTATTGGGTTAAAAGCCTGGGAAGTACTTGTACTTGAATCCAATATGGAAGAGGCCCAAAAGCCCCTTATGTAATAAGGGGGGACGACAAACCCTATAATATTAACTAGGGTTGTCGCACCTTACATCCTAGTTGAACTAGAATTTTATTTTTCTAGTTAAAATAAACTTCTCTAATTTAACAAAGGTCTACCTTCTCTCCCTATAAATAGATGGCACATGTAGGACTATTTTAACAACTTTCAGATATCGTTATTTTTCCCAAAAATAGAGATATTTTTTATTCTCTAAGAATTAAATATATATTTTCAAAATAATGATTTTTTCAGTTTCTAGTTTGAAGAGAGAATTTTTGTTTTCACCCTAAAAGAAAATAAAACTATTTCAATTTTCTGTGTTTGATTTGTTTTTGTTCAATCCCACACTCGAAGTAACTCGTGGTACGAGAATAGTAGAGAAGACTGTTTAATTGAAAGTTGAGAATGACAATGATCCATCTATCTGAAAACTCAGGTGCGATTTTGATCTAGGGTTTATTGCTATAAATATTACACACTGAGTCAATTTTCAAAATTTTTATTTTTCATTGTGCAAGAAAACTATTTTCGAACCGGATTTTTTCCAACAGAATAAGTGTCGAGCAGGCTTGCATTACTAACTTCACTATGGAGGGCTGAATATGAGGTGTGGAAAAGCTATGACACTGCTACAGTACAAATGTAGCTAAAACTAAAAAAAAACTACATAAGGACAAAACAAATTTATACGAAGTATCATGAGGGAGACGATAGTGTTTAATGAAATAGTGGATGTAGTCAAAGAATGCATATGAGGTCATACCCAAGGGATTTGTTTTACCAAGACTTTATTAGTTAGATAGTTCTTTGGGAAACATATGGAGGGGTATAGGAATGCAAAACATGACTCATCTACTTCATTAAGGCAAGTGGGAGACTATTGCATCTGGTGCCCTAAGTGTAGTATTTTTGTCTAAGTACACTTGTACTTTTTTTTTTTAAAAGATTGGTTAATAAAATTATTCGTGAATTACATTAATACATTCGTGAATTACATTAATACTTTCTATATTGTCCTCACTGTTGAATCTAGTGCCTAGACCAATTCATGGATCGGATGACTTACCATCAAATATAGTAGTTAATTCGGGTTACTTTCACACTTAAGGAGTTTATTTTCTAGGCAATTTAGTATTTAATATTATGGTTTTAGTATTTTGTATTTAGAATTAAACATTAGTAAAATAAGTGTCTTTTATCACATTTTGTGAGTGTTGTGACCTATTAGGCTGACATTGGCCTTAGGTAGTTCTAATATGTTAAATTTAGTGTGTAGGCTAAAAATTTATAGGCCCAACTGACGTGAAAGCAAGGGACAAGTGATGCACAAGCTTCCCGATGGTAAAGCATTAAAAAAAAAGGTGAAAGCCACATGTCGCGTCACACCATACAAGGGCTATTGTGTGACATAAGTCGACTTGTTGCCCAAGTATGCCAAGGTTATTTTTGTCTACATAATTGACTTTATACAAAGACCTAGAATGTGTCGAAGTCCTAATTTGGGCAGCCAACACTCCTATAAATAAGACCTTAGGGGTTTGATGTAACTAAGTCGCCTTAGATGCAATCAAAACCCTAGTAGTTTAGGAGTAGGAT
Organism: Gossypium longicalyx; assembly: GCA_025698465.1. NCBI lineage: Eukaryota > Viridiplantae > Streptophyta > Magnoliopsida > Malvales > Malvaceae > Gossypium > Gossypium longicalyx. The sequence continues at coordinate 24,590,100 of CM047005.1, read as the reverse complement.
TAGATTAGTTTTCTTTTGGCTTTTCTAAACTCTTTTTTTTCCTCTTGAAATCAGTTTCGATTGAAGAGTTCTTTTATTTAATTAAAGTTTTCAGTTTAATTCTTCTTTGCAAGCGACATATTGCGTTATTCTGATTAATCGATTTACTACTCCGTTCTTCTACTCGACATAAATCTTAGATTATTCCAATCTCTTTTCTCTTTTGATTTATTTTTGTTCTTTACATGTCTATTTCAATTGAGATTAAGATTATGAATAACATAAGTGGCTAAATGATCTACTATAATTCGGTGCAACAGATTAAACTAGTTTTCACATTTAAGTAGTTGAATACAAGCATTTTTGTAATGCTTTTAATTCAGTTTCTTTAGTTTTGTTTACATTCAATAAAATGTGCACATCGAGTCTTTTATTAACCTTAAGGGTCGAATGAGGCCTAAGGGAGAGCTAACGTACTTCGTGAGTGTACAGGAGACCATTATAGGGCATTTTGGCTCAATACTGGACGATATGTCACAACATGGAGGATCCAATGTCACAACATAGAGAGCAAAATAAAGAAAGTGATAAACTGCCTTCAATGTCGTGACACAAGCTGAGGGTGTCACAACATATCCCTGAAGATGGCTACATAGGAACATGTTGATTGCTACGTCATGACACAGGTCCTGGTGTGTTGCGACATCGACTCTATGATAGGAATAAAACACAAAGTAGCGGTGTTTTGGTATGCGCAATCAAACTTTAAGCTCGGAAACATCAGATAACCTAGGGTTAAGGATGATAGCCACCTGAAGGCTATAAATAGGCCCCTTTAACACATGTAAAATACATTTTAGTTTTAACCTAGTTTTCTTCCGTTCAAGTTTTGTTTTCTTTCCTTCTTAGGTTTTCCTAGTTTTAGTTATTTTCTTTCTTCAAGAGATCTGATTGTAAAGGAGATTAACTTCTGTGGATTCGTGCTTATTATCAATATCAATCATGCTTTTCTTAAACTCTCTATTTCAATCTATTCCCTATGATTAATTCTTTCATTTATTCCATATTGTTTACAAAAGCCATGATGAACTAATCCTTCTATGGGGGATTAGTGAGTGGAAGCATGATCACTTAACTGTTTTGTAGGGTTACTCAACGGATCAATTGTTTGGGAGAGGAAGAATGTGAAACAAACCCATGGCCTGACAACCCCAAGAAGTCATCAAGGTGGTAATTAACCCAAAATTAGTATTGCCCATCTGTGAACACCTTGACCCCAAACCAGTCTGGATTGTTAGGTCAAAAGACAAGTACTTCTTCTTGACTCGTTATGTTAGTGGAAGATCAGAAGATCCTACTAGGGTAGCAACTAGTTGATTGACGAAGAACCCGGGACAATAGTTGATTGAGATTGCTGAAGCAAGCTAATCACCCATCTTCATATTTGATTTACTTTATTTATCTCTATCTCTTACAATTTTACTCTTTTTATGTTATTTTATTTTCTTAGTTTAAAAAACCCTAACTTTATCTTTTATTTTACTTTCCTACTATAATTGACTTAAAGTATTAATTAGATCTTTAATTGTTTAGGTTAAGATTGATTTGGTACTCGCCTCTCTTGGGTACAATCCTTGAAGTACTTACCTACTTCATTATAAGATCTATATTACGACTTGACCCGTATACTTGTGGATACTACCTTGTAATTTTTCATTCTATTATAGTATTCACACTGTAGACGTTAGTACATCCGGAGGCTGTCACTAAATCTCTTAGGGGAGATAAATGAGTGGATAGAAATGTGATTAATGGAGGATTTAGGGTTTTTCGAGAGGATTAGTTGGTAGATTACGCGTTTATTAATTATAATCCACCCTAAACCCTAATCTGAAATTAATTATAATACTTGAAGTAGATTATTTTTCCTAATTGGTTTGTTGATTTAAGTCGTTTGTTTATTTTCTTATTTATTTATTTAGTTATTTAATTTCTCTCATTAATTTATTTTATGATATTTCATACTATAGTAATTAATTATTACTATTTAGACTTATTATTGTAAAAAAGTTTTTATAGATTTATTCCACCCTCCCTTGGGTATGATCCTCGAAATACTTTCAAGTGTTTCGTTGTAAACTATACTACATTAAAATTTGACTCGTGCACTATAAACGATAACTCGTTTATAGGCGGTCAAGTGTTTGCACACTGCCGTTCTAATATTATATATTTTTGGTGTGTTATTTCTACTATAAACGATAACTCGTTTATAGGCAGTCAATGTTTTGACTCTATTGCCGGGAAGGTTTCGACAATAGATCTTGAAAATATTTTTACAAATAATAAGATAAGTAAGAAAGTTAAAACCTATAGATATGATATTTAATTTTCTTTTATTTTCTTTTCAGGTCATTTTTTATTTGAACTCCAGCACCCCAATTGAGCCATACCCAGATCTAGAGGAAATGCTTAGATGCACTCGTCAGTCGATGAATATCGATCCACTAGCGGTAATTAATTTGCCCTGAAAAAATTTGTTATTCGAAAATAAATGAGATCAAGAAGTGAACATCTAGGAAGAAGTCCTAATGGAGCAAAGGGCGTTACATGAGTATGCCCTACCTACACTAGACGCAATGCAAGGAAGCATGATGGAAGACCTGAACCAATACTTGAAGTGGTTCTTGCAACTCTACGAGACCTTCAAGTACAATGGGGTGTCCAATGATACTGTGTGACTTCGGTTATTCCCATTCTCTTTGTGCGACTATACGATTGATTAGTTAAACTCATTAGAACCATGTTCCGTTACGACATGGAATGATCTAGCGAAAAATTTTCTCTATAAATTTTTCCCAATTAGTTGAACCATTTAATTGAGGCGAGATATCTCCAACTTTAAACAATACGTAGGTGAATCCTTATACGAAGCATGGGAGCGCTTCAAGACGATGCTAAGAAAGTGCCCAGACCATGGACTGCAAGCATGGCTTCAAATTCATTTATTTTATAATGGTTTTGACAAACATATCATATCTAGCCTATATGAAGCTATTGGAGGATCACTCATGTCCAATATGTACAAAAGAGCTCATAAAATCATAGAAGTCATGGCCATGAACTCATACATGTGGTAGAATGAGAGCTTTATGTACAAATCTAAGCCTCCAATGGTGAAAGCGGTGAAAAAAAGATAACGACGATGATCAATTCCAACGAATCTTTGAAAACCTTAACCAGTTCGAGACGCCTATCAAGCCAATGAGAATGGAGCCACATTCTGAAAACCAACCGAAAGAGGTGAGCTACGTAAGTAATACGGGTCAAGATCCCTATTCAAATACTTATAATACATGTTGGAGGGATCATCCGAACCTTAAATAGAGAGGCAACCAAGGAGGTGTAAATTAAGCACAAACCCGACAAAACCCTTCTTATCAACCTTCACTATTACAAAAAAGAGCTGTAGAAAATGACCATCCTACATCTGGTCAAAGATTCAATCAACTAGAGTAAGGAGATGCAAACAATGAAGACGAATATTCAACAAGTCCAAGTTGCGTGTGGATGAAACAAATCTCAAACAAATAGCCCACACGACCAAATGAGCCAGTATATGATGATGTTTCAAAAACAAAATGGCTAGTGTCTCCTTAGCAATACAGAGAATAATCCTCGAAGAGATGGGAAAGATCATGTAAGGACAATTAATTTATGATCAGGAGAAGAATTGAAGGCGTCAAGTAAGCCTATCCATGAAGAGAAGGTTTTTAAAGCCATCGACAAATGTGAGCTATCATATGCATAGATAAAAATATATGTGCATTAGGTTACTGCATTTAGTTAGTATGTTATAAGTCATTTGGAATCCAAGGTTGATAATCTATATCCAAATTTATTATAAATATGTTTTAATATGTGTTCAACATGATATGCAAGAATTTTGGATTGAATATACTACAGTTTGTGTTTTCGGCACATGTTTGTATAAATAATTTACATTTGATAAAATGTTTTGATGTGTATGTGGTTTTAATAATGTGATTTGGCTATGCAAGGTATTAAGATATAAAAATGTTCCAAGTTTGTTTTGTTCAATTATTTAGCATGAATACAGTGGTTAAGTGTGGCTTTGAAACTTGTTGTAAGTATATAAATTTTGATGTTGAATGTATGAAGTCGATTTAAGTGAAGAAACATGGTTATTTGATATATTTTGGTTGAGGTTCATTATTGATGTATAGTTGAATATATATATGTGACTTATTTGTTTGACCATTTGGTAAAGTTTATAATACTGTATGTTTATTCTATTGAATAAAGTATTATCTAAGTATTATAAAGTTTTAAAAATGTAATAGTGTAAAATAAATTATAATGACTTGATTTCTTCTAGATATTCGAATAGTATTGAAATGCTCTTTTTATTATGATATGTACATTAATATGATAATTAAAAATCATGTTATTTGTTTAATTGAATTTATGCTTTATACATGTAATTATGACTTATACAAATATGAGGTTGTTCGAAAATGTGTTTTTAGTTAATTAATGCCTCGTAACCTTAATTTAGCGACGGATACAAGTTAGAGGTGTTACATTGTTCGTTGATATCCGAGGTAAGTCTATAAGTAATAAACATCGTTAAATTTGAATGTATATGATCTTTATATGCTGAATTTAATTGTGTGAATTTCTATTAGTTATAGCCGAATGTATAAATGTTTATGAGACTAGGGAACAAGTTCGATTCAATTGAGATATGATGTACGAAAAGCTACGTATGAACCTTAAGGAATGATTAGGATTTCTGAAATATGAATTATGTGTAAGATCAACTTTGTATCAGTGATATTCGGGCTTTAATGCCTAGCAGGCTTTATGACGGTGTATTATATCAGGCTTTATTGCCTAGTAGGCTTTATGCTGGTGTATTATGTCAGGCCTATTGCCTAGCAGGTTCTGTGCCGGTGTATTATACTAGGCTTTATGCCTAGCAAATTTTATTTGAGCAATGGTAAAAATAGTCAAAGGTGTTAAATGAGCTAAAGTGATCAGGTATGTGAATGTGGTTTACTTATTTGAAATGAAGATAAATTGACTGAAAGTTATGTGATAAAAATGTTATGTGATGCTATTGGGAATGTGTATAATTATGGGTAGTGTATTCAGTCTTGTAATAGGTTTAAGTATGTAATTTAAAAGCTCAATTTATGAGTATGTATATATGAATGCATATTTATAATCGATTATATATGAAATTATGACTTTGAAGTTGGAAAATATAATGATAATTGATATATGTGTATATTCGGCCATGGTATATTTTGAGTACAAATATATGTTTGATTTGGTTTTGTTTTGTTTTATTGATCTATCAAGATCATTAATTTTTTAAAATTGCTTATAACTTACTAAGCTAAGTTAGCTTATTCTCTGTATATGTGTGTTTTTGTTCTATAGATTTTGGATCAAGTTACGAGCTCAGGGATCGTCAGCAAAGTTCATCACACTATCCACTGTTTCGATATTTATATAGTTGAACTTGAACTATGGCATGTATAGGCTAGAACATATTTCTTAAATGTTGAATTTGGCTATGTATATAAAGCCATGCGAAAATGGCTTGTTAATTATGTTTAGTCTTGGTTTTATGTGTGTTTGGTTATAATGTTTAATGAGTTTGGTTTGATAGTGTGGTTATGTTTGATTGTGGTTTGAAAACGTTTTGGTTATAATGTTATGCACTACGAAAGAATTATGTTTGATATGGGTGTTATATGATTTGAAAATGATTAATGATGTTGGTTGAATGTGAGGCTGGTTTGGCTATCATATGCATAGATAAAAATATATGTGCATTTGGTTACTGCATTTAGTTAGTATGTTATAAGTCATTTGGAATCTAAGGTTGATAAGCTACATCCAAATTTATTATAAATATGTTTTAATATGTTTTCAACATGATATGCAAGAATTTTGGATTGAATATACTACAGTTTGTGTTTTCAACACATGTTTGTATAAATAATTTACATTTGATAAAATGTTTTGATGTGTATGTGGTTTTAATAATGTGATTCGGCTATGCAAGGTATTAAGATATAAAAATGTTCCAAGTTTGTTTTGGTCAATTATTTAGCATGAATACAATGGTTATGTGTGGCTTTGAAACTTGTTGTAAGTATATAAATTTTGATGTTGAATGTATGAAGTCGGTTTAAGTGAATAAACATGGTTATTTGATATAATTTGGTTGAGGTTCATTATTGATGTATAGTTGAATATATATATGTGACTTATTTATTTGACCATTTTGTAAAGTTGATAATACTGTATGTTTATGCTGTTGAATAAATTATTATCTAAATATTATAAAGTTTTAAAAATGTGATAGTGTAAAATAAGTTATAATGACTTTATTTCTTCTAGATATTCGAATATTATTAAAATGCTCTTTTTATTATGATATGTACATTAATATGATAAGTAAAAATCGTGTTATTTGTTTAATTGAATTTATGCTTTATTCATGTAATTATGACTTATACAAATGTGAGGTTGTTCGGAAATGTGCTTTTAGTTAATTAATGCCTCGTAACCTTAATCCGGCAACAGATACGGGTTAGAGGTGTTACAAAGATAGCATTGGCTATATATGTGGCACTTTGGTGCTAGATTCTCTAGTATCTAATATTATTCTGAATGGTTCAACAGGAAAAGATTATGGTACTAGGATGAAAACAATTGTAACAACCCGTTTTTAGGGTTAATCAGAATAGTGGTTTTAGGACCACAAATCCGACATCAAAAAAATTATTTTATTATTATTTTAATATTTACAGCATGATATTAGAGTTGTGTGAAACTTTCGTGAAGAAATTTTACCGTTTGAGTGGTTAATTCGATAAAAAGGACTAAATCGTGTAAAGCATAAAAGTTGCGTTCTATAAGCTAAAGGTGTCTAATAACTATAAAATATGATATTGAAGTTCCTTATATGGAAAATAGTCCATTTGTGAGTTAGTGGATGATAATGGAGTGGTATATGGTGTAATTACTAATGTTTTTAATGGTTAATTAGGTAATTAAGTAAATAAATGATAAGTTAATAAAACAAAACATAAAGTCATCATATTTTCACCATTTCTCCACCGAAAATGCTTGAATAAAACAACCATGAATGAAGCTACATTCGGCCAAGCTTTGAAGATTAATTGGTGAGTGGTTTTTGCTTGATTTTTAATAATTTCTATGTTTTGAGATTGTTTCTTCGTAATCTAGCTAGCCCGTATCTTTGTTTTTGAAATGGTTATAGATTTTGAATGATGTCATTGTTGAATGCTTGGTTATTTAGATGTTTTATGATATTTTATTAATGTTTGAAGCTAGATATACAAGTTTTATAAAGTGATTTTTGACAAAAATGCGAATTAAAGATTAAATTGAGAAAAGTGTAAAATTCATGGTTAGATGTGTGAATAAACTAAAAATATGGGCTTCTAGTAGTATGGGTAAAATTCAGCTAGCATGGGCTTGTCCTTAATTGCATGAATTTGCAATTTTATGTGATAAGGACAAAATTACAAAAATGTGAAATAATAAGGGCAAAAGTGTCATTTTTTCCAAAAGTGTAAATTGTGTTAAATTGAATGAATTAATGATTAAATAAGAAAATTTTGTTATATATAGATTGATAAAATTGAGATTTGGATTTAGAACGGGGGAAAACCAAGTTTTAGACTAGTCGATCCAATTCGTCATTACAGCAAACGAGGTAAGTTCATATGCTAATAAACATATTTAAATTGTGTTATAAATGCTTATTTATTACTGAATTAAGTTGAATGTTGAATGGTCATGATTATGAGTCGAAATCGATAGAGTTACGACATCCGAACGCCTCGTACGAACCTTAAGAATAGTATAGGATACTAATGTTATGACATTGGGATCACCGAGATGAGATTACATGTAAGACCATGTCTGGGACATTGGCATTGTATTGTGATTATGTGTAAGACCGTGTCTGGGACATTGACATCATTATATGATTACGTGTAAGACTATGTCTGGGACATTGGCTTTCTTAATCGATTTCGCGTAAGACCCTGTCTGGGACAGTGGCATTGATATGTGATAACATGTAAGACCATATTAAGACCATATCTAGGATATGGCATTGTACAAGCTATATGTGATTGCTGAGTATCCTTAACAATTCTGAACAGTTCAATGGGCAAATTCAAGATGAGAATGAAAGTACAATCAAATTAAGTGATACAGGTACGAACAGAACCTATATGAGAATCAAATGAAGGTAATTTGGCAAGTTCTTAGTGTAACATGCATATGAAATGAGAAAGATTTATGTATAAGTATGTTTCATGCCAAAATGTGTTTATTTGGCTATAATGAGGTATGAATTAAGTGATATGTGAGATATGAGTTATAGTTGTTTTAACTAAATATACATATGGCACATAGTGTGCGAAATACCGTTATTTGTTGATATTTCATATAATTCACTTGACTAAAGAAAAGGCGATGGAAATTGAATTGTATAAAGTTATATATATGATTGCTTATGCATATGAAGATGTGAATGAATTGATAGGAAGTATTCAAACCATATGCGTTTTAAATGATTAAACTCACAAAAATCTTGATTAACTATGTGTATGTATTCGAGATAGAATGGTTCAATCATATGAATTATATCATGTTTTGAATAATGGTTTTAAATGTAGTTATTTAATAATATGAGTTTATTACCATACGAGCTTACTAAGCTTTATAGCTTACTTGTATTATTTTTCTATGTTTTATAGTGATTCGGACGTTCACCTGGGTCAGAAGTCAGCGGAGATCGCATCACACTATCCGGTTTTGATTTCGGTATTTATACACTTGTGACTTGGTTATATGGCATGTATAGGCTTGAGTCTTTTTGATAAAGATTTTGGTGATGTATTTGGCTATTTTATATGGCTTATTAATGACTTATGTTTAATGTGTAATTTACCTTGTGTAGTGGCATAATTTGGTATGGTTGGTGATGGTTCAAGTTGATCATTTGATCATTTTGTATATGATGAGTATTTACTTATGAAAAGCATGATTTTAGACTTGATAAGTGAATGGCTAATAAATGATTTATGAGTCAAGCTTTGTGTGTGGTTGATGGTAGTAAAAATACATATTGAAATAGGTTGTATTGATAAATATGATATGTACTTTGGTATATGATTGAATAGGTGAGTAATAAGGAATGAATCATGCTAGTTTGGTATATGTTTGATTCTACAAATAGTATTGATTTGAGTTGAAGAAATGGATAGAATTGGTATTCTAAGTTTGGTGCATGAAATATCATGGTTTGGCTACTTATTAATGTATTGAAATGGCATGAAATGTGGTGTTTTAGGTATGCTTGAGAAGGGTGAGAAATGTGGCTTCAACCAAGCCTATTTTTTTCCACACGGCTGAGCACACTGGCGTGTGGCTTGACCGTGTGTGACACATGGCCTTGGTACACGGCCGTGTGTCCCTTGGTGTACCCTTCGTATTAAATTTAGTATACCCTACAATTTTGACACGGTCTAGAGATGGGCGTGTCTACTGGCCGTGTGTGGCACACAGGCTGGCACATGGGCGTGTGACTGGCCATGTGGCCAAGTCAGTAACCTTTCTATTTTTCCCACGGCCATGGCGCACGAGCGTGTCTTCGGCCGTGTGGTGCAAGTCAGTATGTATGACCTGTTTTCACACGATCTGTGACACGGGCGTCTCTGGTGGCCGTGTGAGGCACACGGCCTGTTCACACGGGCGTGTGACCCCTAAATTTGAGAAAATTTTATAAGTTTCTCAAAGTTAGCAAATGTTATCGGTTTAGCGTAACATTCTGATTTTGGGCCTAGTCGGAACAGAGGTTTCGGAACCACAAATTCGATGAGGAAAATTTCATTTTTATTATATTTTTATGGTCTCCGATTTCACGGAATGATTTCGTGAAAATTTCGTTTGAAAATTTTGATGTTTGGGCACTCAATTTGGTCAAAAGGACTAAATTGTAAAAAGTCCAAAAGTTGAGTTCTACATGTTAGAAGTGTCTAATTGTTATGATTTTTTAAATTAAAGGTCCTGAAATGGTAATTAGACCATTTTGAAGTTTGTGGACAAAAATGGACATGGTGTGATAGGTTTTTAAAAGTTTTTCATTAAGGGCATTTTAGTAAATTGGTAATTAAATGAATTAAAAAGCCAAAAATAAGCCAAATTTGCTTATCTTCTTCCTCATGGCTGAATGTCTCATGAAAAACACCATGGATAGGGTTTTCAAGCTTTCCAAGCTCATTTGTAAGTGATCCCGAACCCCGTTTTTAATGTTCTTTACATTTTTGAAGTCCCGGTAACATGATCTACTCATTTCTACTATTATTTTGAGCTAGGATTTATGTTTAAAAATTTATCCATGAGTAATATGCATGCATTTTGATGTCTAATGGTAGAAAATGAGTGTTGGGTGTTAGATAAATAACTTCTGCTAAGCGATTTTATGTGAAAACGAGTAAAACGTCATAATCGGTAAAAATACCTAATGTTCATAAGTAGATGTTAGAGTGAGAATTTGATGTTTCCATAGAAGGGAAAAATGATCAGCATGCCATAAAACATAAGAAAATAGGATGAAGTTTAATTCTTGAGCCTTGGGGAAAAAGTGCAAATATGTAAAAGTTTAGGGGTCAAAATGTAAATTTATAAAAATATGATTTTTAGACCCATATGAATAGTGTGACTAATTATTAGGCTAAATGTGATATTATAGATCAAGGAAATCAAGATTCGGGCTTAAATCAGGAAAATACAAGGTTATGGACTAAAATGGTAAATTGTCGTTTCTGGATCCAAGGTAAGTTCGTATGTTAATAATAATGCAATACCATGCATGAGTTGTAATTATCTATTGATATGGAATAAATTGTATGATTTAATATGTTTAAGAGAAGTTGATGGATGGTGTGTATGATATGGAAAAATGTAATGCTTGTTGTGTTATGTGAAATTGAAAGATAAATTATTGTTACATGAATTGGGTGTTAAATTACTATTACATGAGTTGTATGAATTGCTAAATGGTTGTACTTGACGAGATTTCGACAAGTAAGTTCAGATAGCTTAAAGTAAACTTATAATATGCCTAATTGCAGGATTTATGAAGTATGACATTTGCATGTGATAATGGCATGAAATTACATGAAATGTAACTTTGAAAATGACATGTTGAAAAATGTCCCAGTTGAGGTTAAAAAGGATGTTCGACTGATAAACCATGATTTATATGTGATTCGAGATCCTGCATGTGTTGCAAAAAGGATTTAGCCCAGGCGGGTAATCCTTTGATCTCAAATATAGAAAGGATCTAGCTCGGACAGGTGTTCCTGAGTGATCGAGCCTCCCAAAGAATATATGTGCATTAAGAGTTTAGCGTGGACGGGTAATCCGATTAGGGTCTGAATTTAGCCTAGAATGGAAATTTAGATCCAAACTCAGTAAGGGTGTTTGTCGTTATAAGGGATTTAGCCTAGACTAGTAATCCCGACATCACCTTATGAGTTTATGTTACGGGGGATTTAGCCTGGACTAGTAATCCGCCGTAAAATGAGAGATTCGCGGGAGTGCACACTTGACATGGTCATTCTTATGAATTGACGGTAAATGGATAATCCATCGAGATTTCCTAGAAACTCAACGGGATTAACATGAGATATATGTACAAGTGAAAGGATGTATGATGAGCTCTTCTAAGACAAATTTACATGGTGCATTGTCATGAGACTAATTTGATGATTGAGTGCATGTGATAGGGAATTATCCTATACTTGGAATGTATGACTAAGTTTGCCCATGAGAAATAATAACTTTTATATTGAGCTCCATTGTGAAAAATGAGTAAGGGATCCATGAAATGGTAAGTTCATGATAGTTGGAAATGATCTTATGATAGTGATCATTATATTGTACCAAACCAGATTTGGACAGCAGCATTGGTCCGACTTTGAAAATCTACTAAAAATAGTGAAAATTGAGTTAGAAGCTTAATAAAATATGAAATTAAATCTTAATGAGTCTATTTTCACATAAAGGAAATGGTGAAAGCAAAAGACTTCTGTATCATGAGATATTTGAATTCTTGTGAGATAGAGTCGGAGTGATTCCAGACTCCCCTGTCTTAAATTTGGAAAATCACTAGAAATTGTAAAAAAATAATTATGAGTTAAAATTCATATGAATGAAATCCTTAATGAGTTTATTTTAGGAAAAAGAGACAGGAACATTATCCGAGTCTCGTACTAGGAGATAAATAAATTTTAGTGAAGAAATGTCAAAGCTGTCAAATAGAAAAACAGAGGAGACTTTGAATAATAAACTGTACTTATTGGCTAGACAAAAAATTCTGAAAATTTTATGATAAGAAAATATAAGAGTCTAGTTTCTGGGAAAATTAACGGATCTTAATTTGGAGTTCCGTAGCTCTGGATATAAATAATTTAATGACTCTAACTCGAGAAAATAGCTTAGCTAGAATTTGAATAAATAGAAAGAATATGAAAATAGAATGTTATCGCATTGCTTATTATTTTCATATGAGCTTACTAAGCGAAAAGCTTACTCCTTCCTTTCCATTTCTTTTAGTTTTGTCAGGTCTGCTCGAGGTTGGAGATCGCCGGAGGCAGCATCGCACTATCAAGCCATTATCCTTGGAGTATTGGCATGTGTACGTGAAATGTTTTCATGCAAGTGTCATGTATAAGGACTTAGTTTTTCTATGATGACTATTGTTGTAATTAGCCAAAGGTATTGGCTTATAGTAATTGTTGCTTATAGTCATGAGATGTGGCTTATAATGATTTTGGCTTGTAAGCCTATTTATTCATGATTTGTGTTAATGTCTTGCGATGTAGCTAGACTAGTTTATCATGAGTAGGTGGAACTAATGCATAATAATGAGCTAATGATGAATGCCATTAAAATCGTGTATGTGTATGCATGTTAAGATGACAAAAAGGCTTGGAAATTAACCTAAGTCTTGACCACATGGGTAGAGACACGGTCGTGTGTCTTAGCTGTGTGAAGGACACGGCCTCTGGTCATGAGCGTGTGCCTTGGCCGTGTGCCCTTAAATGATTGCTGACATTATAAACAGAGAGTTACACGAGCTAAGGACACGGGTGTGTCCCAAGCCACACGGACGTGTTACTTTCCAAAACTAGAAAATTGTTAAGTTGCCCAAAGATTATCGAATGTTTTCGGTTTTGTCCTGAACCGCCCTAATGTATGTTTTAGGCCTTGAAGGCCTGTATAAGGGGCGACATGTATGTGATTGAGAAGTTTTAATTTTGGGAAAAATTTGGTGACCCGATTTTGTATGTTTGTGAATGTTTAAGTCCAGTAACGCCTCGAACCATGTCTCGGCATTGGATAAGGGTGAGGGGTGTTACATTTAGTGGTATCAGAGATATGCTTTAGTCAGTTCTCGGACTAACCTAGCATATGTATGAGAGTTCAGCTATACATGTCACCAATTCGTGATAGTGTGATGTCTCCCGATGTCTGTGAGAGCCATTTTGTTTAGACAAAGGTACTCTCGAACCGAGCTACACTGACCATGTTGAATGTGATGCTAAAATATTCGAGTAAAGTATAGTCATGACGAACTAAAACTTGGAAAGGTACGAATGAGGATTCATGAAATGTGTACATGGTGAATGAGCTTATCTGTGATTAATAGATAATTCTATGATGTAAATAGTCAATTTGCTTGAGTGAATGCATATGTTTAGATAACTTACCAAAGATATAGATGGAATGAATATTCACGTACACTTATATGAAAAATCATGGTTGATAAGCTCGTATAGCTTAAGTAAATGTGTTAAATTGCTTGGACTGATTCATATGATTGTAACGATATGTCTAAATGATAGTGTACGAGGTAAAAGTATAGATTGTGATAAGCTTATCTATGTTTATTGGCCCATGTATGATATCATGTGCATGACTTATGTGATTAAATGAATATATAGGTAAAGTTATCTAGAAAACATGGAATGCATGCATAATTATACTTGACTAAATGAGATAATTGGAAAGTGGGTGTTAAATCAATATGAATGTTAGTTACTCGAAATGAATGACATGATTGAGATATAATTACTATGATGAAAACTGTGTTATATGTATATATATATGAGAGTTGAGTCAGAGGCCCTACGACCCCTCCCACTTACCAAAGTGGTGTTTTATAATGGAAATTCCTGAGATTTATGTTGAATGAGTTTCCAGGTGAGAAACCAAAGAGTTCAATGATGGAATCGTTATAAGCATGATTTGAGATTGAGAATGGGTTGATAAGTACAGACATGAGCTAGAAAGATATCGGATTGACCGAAAGATTGTTTAATTTTTGCAACATCGCAGTTAGTGAAAAAGGTTAATTTTGGTAAAACGATCTATCCTGGTATGATGTCGAGAAATGTATTGATTGAAATTCCCTCATGAACTGGTTTTCTTAGTAAAGGGAATATTATGGAATTTGGGACAGCAAAAATAGTTAAAGGAATAATGTTTGAAATATGAAATGTCCAAGCATGGTAATTACAGTGAACAGTTTGTGATTGTCTCTATTGAGATATGGTATGAGATTATCGGACACCGGATATATTATTGGAGCTATCTAATCCCTGATGAATTTTTATATTATGAAAATGTTCTCTGATCTTAATGTTAGATGAATGTGTTGTCAGTCTGATTGGATTATAATCTGCATGGTTCTGTTTGTCTCTGGTATTTTGTTGTATTTTTCCTGTTGGGAATTCGATGAGAAATTGTGTATGGTGCCATGATTCTATTTCTACTGATCATTGCTCTGATTGATTATATATATATATGAGAAGCATATAGTTTCGGTCGTATTTGTTGTCAGTGGTTCAGAATGATGTTATTCTGGATTTCTTTTCTTTGAAAAACCATTGGAGTCTTTCATATTTTTATGAGTCTGGTTCTCGATCTTCTAATGCAATATTGTAAATTGGATTTCCTTATCATGGATTTCTTTATCTTGGATTTCCTTATTCTGGGCTTTTCCATTTTAGATTTCTCTATCTTGGGTTTTCTGGATGTTTTATCTTGTAACTTGTTGATCATGACTTGTATTTAGAGCATGACCTCCAACTTATGATTGATGTATATAAAGAACAAGTATGACTATACCTCTGAATTGATCCTCATAATGTGGTGAAATTTCAAGTCCCAATGTGTATGGTGGATTTCCTTTCTCAAGTAAGTTAATCAGAGTTAATGTATTTAGTTGAGATATCAATATTACTTATGCTAATGCATTTGTTATGGTCTTCGATTGGCATGATGAGTGAATTAGAATGATGCACGTTGAATCGTTCCATTGACTAGAAGAGAGGATTTCTTGAAATATCAATTACGGATGAATAAGGTCGACTTGATTGTTCAATCTGTATGAAATATATGTTTAGAATTTAATGAAATGTTCATACTTGAGAATAAGATTTTATTTCTTCACGGGTAAAAAAACGAATAGTCTAATTAAGAAGTGTATATTTCCTAGAAGAATCGAATACGATAAGAAGATTTGATATTGATAATATGAAGATAATCTGGGTATTTAAAAATGTTGAAACGATCATTGTTTATCTTTGAGTACAAATTCTTGAAATGTTGAAAGTTTAAAGATGTATAGCAAGAATCATCAGAATTTTTTTTTTTGACGTTTGGGAATTATAATGGAAATAGAAAAGGTTAATATGGATTTTCTTGTAACACCTCTAACCCGTATTCGTCGCCGGACTAGGGTTACGAGGTATTACCAGTCAAATACACAAATTAAAATGATCACATACACACACGCACTTGAATTTGAATAGTCGATTTAATCTCTTCTACCACATAGTTGAATATACTTTTAATTCAAACACATAATACATGAAGACATACAGACTTCATTACACTTTAGTCGCATTCTGTAACCAAACACAAATGGATTACACAAAATGTACTACTTAAAATCATTTGATAAAAATCATATCATAATCAGTATTCATTTAATATTAAGCTAAAAACTTATACATCACATAAAACACATATGATTTTCATAATTTATTATTGCAAATGTAACACCATATACATTCCCATTCATACATAATCAAAACACATCATTATACTTCATTTAAATATCATGTGTAATAATGTCCATTTCACTTATCAATATTACCAAACCTTAATAACATATAATATTTAATCGTAAATATACAATACCTCACATATAACATAAACATACAAGTGAGTATATAATGACCTAATTTACTCACATTTGCTGAACCACATGCAAAACATATTAATAAGATTATATAACATATTCTACTTGAATCTACCTAGCCAATTCATTACATTAATATTCTTGACTTATGCACATATAATTATATGTACTCATTCAAATATATATATATATATATATATCAAGACACAAATTTTACAAAGTCATATAGAAAATATATTAAAATAGCTCCAACCATATTCGGTTAATATAAGATATCCTTTAACACCAACTCATATATAAATCCTTAACTAGACAAATTACCAAATTCACTTATATACTTTATATTTATATAAATCACATCCAAATTAATCAAAAATACCTATGCATATATTGTAGCCAATTCATTCATATCACATCCAAAATTCTTTAACCAATTTCAATGCACAAACACAGTTCATAAATACTAATCATCCAAAGCACATAGCATTTTAATCAAAAATGAACTTGAACCATAATCAAGCAAAGCCAAATTCAAGCATAAGTGTCAAGTCATATTCGCATGGCTCAAATTATACATACCCAAGATTGATCAAAATACATATTAGCCTATACATTCCATAAGTTTGAAAATAGACTTTTAAGAGTACCGAAAGTTGACGATAGTGTGGATGACTTCGATAACGATCCCCGAGCTCGTAACTTACAACCAAAATCTATAAAACAGAGTAACAAAAACACACAAAGTAAGCTAACTTAGCTTAGTAAGCCTTAAGCAAATTAAACAACTCACTGAATAATCAAAACATTCAAACTAACCAAATATTATATCAATAATGTTATACTTTAACTTAATAAGATACCTGGGCCGAATGTTCACAATCAATTATATAACACCACATAAATATTTTCTATATAGCCAATTATACAAGATCAACTATATCATCACATAGACACTTACATGTAGGGGCGAATACACAAGATTCATTATATCATCACATGTGGCCGAATATAAAAGTTAAATAAAACATCACATGTAACCTATAGTTCAAATTCAATAGAACATCACATATGGCCAAATATGCACATTCAAGATAACTTCACATATAACCGAATATACAAGTTCAATATAAGCTCACATTTAATCAAATACTCAAATTCAATATAACCTCACATGCAGCCGAATATACAAGTTCAATATAAGCTTACATGTACTTACCTATGTGGCCGAACATATACAATGTAATTTAGCTCATTTTCACTTGCTCAATATCCACAATAACTTGAACTCTTATAATCATAGACTTGAAAACAGATCACCGGTATAAAACCTGCTAGGCATAAGCCTGAATCACACACCGGCACAAGGCTTGCTAGACCCAACGTCTGATATTTATTCACCGGCATTGAGCTTGCTAGGCATAAAGCCCGATCAAAGTCACCAGCACAAGGCTTGCTAGGCTCAAAGCCTGAATATCACAATTATAGAATCATTCCACAAAATTTCATATATCGAATCATCCAATATTCCATGTAAAACATACACACTTTCAGAGGTTTTAAATCAGTCGAATAAAACTTAACCACATTAATTCATTGATATATCACATTCGGCTATTATACTAATAGATTATAAAATTCGAATCATCACAGTAAAACATTCTATGTTCAAAATAAATCGTGTTTAATTGCTTCAAGACTTACCTCGGATATCCACGGACATTACAAATCGGCTATTCGACTATTTTTATTTTTCCCAGATCCAAGTCTGATTTCCTTTGTTCCTGATCTATATAATTTCACATGAACCTCATTTAAACACAATTTCATTCAATTTAATCCAACAACACATAAATGGGTAAATTACCATTTTACCCCTGATATTTCATACTTTTACAAATTAGTCCTAATTGCACAAAACACAAAATACACAAAATCTCACAACAACATAGTTAGGCCGAATCTTCTATATACTCATATTAGTCTATATATTTAATTTATTTTTCATTTTAGTCCTTCAATTTATTATTTTTGCAATTTAGTCCTATTAACTCAAAATCATCAAAAACTTCAATACAAAATATGTTAATCTAAAACATATTTTTGATATTTCATCATCAAGCATCACAAAGCTCAAATATTCATCAATGGCATAACTCAAAATATGCATCAAAATCAGAAATTTAAACACGGGTCAAGCAGTACTCAAAGCAACGATCACAAAAACGTAAAAATTATCAAAAATCGAGCAAAAAACTAACCTTGAATTAATCCTCCAAAGTGCCAAAATTTCAAAAGCTTTTTTATCTTCTTTTCTTTCCTTAAGGTTCGACCAAAAACATGTATGTAATGCATGTCTTTTAATTTTGTTTTACTATAATTCATAATATTTCATAATTTACTTTAATAACCTTTATAATAAAATAATAAACCATAGTTTAATAAGGCTACAATCGTGCAATGCATATTATCATGGGAAATTTGCAACATAAACAGCCCATATTAAAAAGCCATTAACAAATCAACCTTTATGAATTAAACTATCAAGTTTTCATTTTACGTGATTAAGCCCTTTTTATTTAATTAAGCACACAAACAATTAAATTTTCATACGAAAATTTCACACATGCAAATTCACATATACTAAACATGAAAAATAATATTTAAATATTTTTCTGACTTGGATTCGTGGTCCCGAAATCACCGTTCCAATTAGGGTCTAAATCGGACTATTACATTTCTTGTCTGGATCGTTCCTGTCCTTGAAAGAGGAAAGTAATATGTAGTGTTGTTAAACGTTATGAGATGTGCAAATTATGCTGGTATACCCAAATGTCTACTCACTAGATTCATAGGATTTCGTGTCTTTATGAATGTTAGATATAATGAAATTTTAATATCCACTAATCGGATTGAGATCCGGGATTCATAGCATGATTTCTTGGGAAAGCCAGAGGAGGCTTGGAAATGAAAGGTAACTAAGAGTTGAATTGGACTGTGTGGAATTATAAAGAGTATGAGGCCGAGATGAACTGACTAGTTTCACTATTTGAATTCGAAAAGATTCGGGTCCGAATGTATATGTAACATGATGGTATGGATCAAAATTTTGAGTACATGAGCTTTCTAGTACAGATTAAGTTTCGGTGAAAGTATTGTAAAGTGAATACCACTTATGATTTTTGTATGTGGAATTTAAAGAGATAAGTAGTAAAAGCTCAGCTTGAGTGAAAGTTCTTTGACATAGATTATAGGATTGAGGAATCCAAGTGAAAAACCAAAACCACTTTCCTGGTAAGATTTTTGGGGAAGAAAATCCCTAAAGGGGGGAGAAATGTAATATCTTGATTTTGGGCCTAGTCAGAACAGTGGTTTCGAGACCACAAATCTGATGAGTAAAATTTCATTTTTATTGTATTTTTATGGTTTACGATTTCATGGAATGATTTCGTGAAAATTTCGTTCAAAAATTTCGATGTTTGGGCACTCAATTTTGTCAAAAGGACTAAATTGTAAAAAGTATAAAAGTTGAGTTCTTCATGTTAGAAGTGTCTAATTGTTATGAGTTTTTAAATTAAAGGTCCTTAAATGGTAATTAGACCATTTTAAAGTTTGTGGAAAAAAATGGACATGGTATGATAGGTTTTTAAAAGCTTTTCATTAAGGGCATTTGATATTTCTATAAGTTCATGATAGTTGGAAATGATCTTATGATAGTGATCATTATATTGTACCAAACCAGATTTGGACAGCAACATTGGTTCGACTTTGAAAATCCACTAAAAATTGTTAAAATTGAGTTAGAAGCTTAATAAAATACGAAATTAAATCTTAATGAGTCTAGTTTTACATAAAGGAAACGGTGAAAGCAAAAGAATTTTGTATCATGAGATATTTGAATTCTTGTTAGAAAGAGTTAGAGTGATTCCAGACTCCCCTGTCTTAAATTTGGAAAATCACTAGAAATTATAAAAAAATAATTATGAGTTAAAATTAATATGACTAGAATCCTTAATGAGTGATGGGAACATTATCCAAGTCTTGTACTAGGAGATAAATAAATTTAAGTGAAGAAAGGTCGAAGCTGTCAAACAGAAAAACAGAGGAGAATTTGAATAATAAACGTACTTATTGGCTAGACAAAAAATTTTGAAAATTTTATGATAAGAAAAGATATGAGTCTAGTTTCTGGGATAATTAACAGATCTTAATTTGGAGTTCTGTAGCTCCGGATATAAATAATTTAATGACTGTGACTTGGGAAAATAGCTTAGCTGGAATTTGAATAAATAGAAAGAATATGAAAATAGCATGTTATCGCATTGCTTATTATTTTCATGCGAGCTTACTAAGCGAAAAGCTTACCCCTTCTTTTCCATTTCTTTTAGTTTTGTCAGGTCTGCTCGGGGTTGGAGATCGTCAGAGGCAGCATCGCACTATCGAGCCATCATCCTTGGAGTATTGGCATGTGTACGTGAAATGTTTTCATGCAAGTTTCATGTATAAGGACTTAGTTTTTCTATGATGACTATTGTTGTGATTAGCCAAAGGTATTGGCTTATAGTGATTGTTGATTATAGCCATGAGATGTGGCTTATAATGATTTTGGCTTGTAAGCCTATTTATTCATGATATGTGTTAATGTCTTGCGATGTAGCTAGACTAGTTTATCATGAGTAGGTGGAACTAATGCATAATAATGAGCTAATGATGAATGCCATTGAAATCATGTATGTGTATGCATGTAAAGATGACAAAAAGGCTTGGAAATTAACCTAAGTCTTGACCACATGGGTAGAGACACGGTCGTGTGTCTCAGCTGTGTGAAGGACACGGCCTCTGGTCACGAGCGTGTGCCTTGGCCGTGTGCCCTTAAATGATTGCTGACGTTATAAACAGAGAGTTACACGAGCTAAGGACACGGGTGTGTCCCAAGCCACACGGACGTGTTACTTTCCAAAGCTAGAAAATTGTTAAGTTGCCCAAAGATTATCGAATGTTTTCGGTTTTGTCCCGAACCACCCTAATGTATGTTTTAGGCCCCGAAGCCCTGTATAAGGGACGATATGCATGTGATTGAAAATTTTTAATTTTGGGCAAAATTTGGTGACCCAGTTTTGTATGTTTGTGAATGTTTAAGTCCGGTAACGCCTAGAACCCTGTCCTGGCGTTGGATACGGGTGAGGGGTGTTACATTTAGTCCCAAACCACTTAAGCATGTTTTAAGGTCTCGTAGATCCTTATAAGGGACAATGTGAATGATTTGAATGTATTTTGATTATGAATGCCTATATGTATGAATTATGTTGTGATTGATCGGTAATGCCTCGTAACCTTATTTAGGCTACGAATACGGGTTAGGGATGTTACAATAATGATAGGGATCAGTTCTGTAACAGTCTGATTTTGACCCTAGTCGGAATAGTGGTTTTGGGACCATAAATTCGAGTTAGAAAAATATTTTAATATTATTGTTCATGTCTATTATAAGTGAATTGACATGCATGAAAGTCTCGTGTGAAAATTTAATCGTTTGTGTGTTTAATTTTGCAAAAAGTACCTGATTGCGTAAATTGTAAAAGTTGTCTGCTGATTGTTAAAAGTGCTTATTTGACTTGGCTTATTAAATGAGAAGTCCTTTTGTTGTTATTTGACCATTGAACTTATGAGTGGACATTAATGGCCTTGTTATTAATGTTATTAATGTTATTAATGTTATAAGGCTAAGGGTAAAATGGTAAATGATGAATTAATATATGATTAATAAAACCAAAGCATGAAATTGGCTATTATTCATGTTCCATAGCCGAAAATAGCAAAGAAAATAAAATAAAAAGAACACCTAGAGTTCGGCCATTTCATTCCTTGATTGAGGTATGTTTTTGTTTCGGTTTTTGATAATTTCTATGTTTTTGTAATCGTTGCTTCGTATACTATCGAATTCATGCCTCAATTTCTGATTTTGTTAATGATCTTGAAATGTGCCATAGATGAATTCATGAGCTTTGAGATGTTATATGTTGAATTATGAAAGCTTGATGTTGGGTGTACATGTTTTGTCTTTGGATTTTTGATGAAATTGAGTAATTTGGGCTAAAATGTAAAAATTTTATTTTTAGGACAAAAATGTAAAATAAATGAAATGTATGGACTTGTATGAGAGCTAGAAGAATTAAGCCAAGCATGAGTATAATCAAATTATGTGTATTTTTTGATTTTGCGATTTAGGGATTAAAGTGTCAAATATGTTAAAATGTGAGGGCTAGTTTGCAAAATACCCTAAATATATGTCTATGGATTGTTTTGAATGATCTGGTGAATAAATGGGTTAATTTGAATAAATATAGATCAAGAAAAGAGGAATTCAGACTTAGACCGAGGGAAGTCGAAGATTATAGAGTAAACAATCTGAGTCGATAAATTTCGAGTACGAGGTAAGTTCGTACGCAAAATGTGATGTTATAAGTATGTTTTAATGTTTTGATTATATATGGATTATATATATTTTTTGTTTGGATTAATACGATGGTAAATCAATGATATGAGGCACTAAGTGTGTGATTTAAACTAGCTTCGGCTATATAAGGCACTAAGAGTGTGATGCCGATATAGTTTCGGTTAATTGAGATGGCACTAAGTGTGCAGAATTATTATAGCTTCGGCTAAACCTTAAGGCACTAAGTGTGCGGATGGTTATAACATGAACAATCTTTGGAAAGCTTTGAAACATCCTAAACGAGAGGTGAGAATGAAAATGAATGAATACGGAAGGGTTCAGGTATGTTGAATACCTGTGTGGTAGATGGTACTTTGTATATAAAGTTTATTGAAATGGTAAAAAATGTGGATGGTTTTGGTATAATTGAATTGATGTTTTGAAAATTTATAAATACTTATGTGTTGATGTTTCATATTTTATACTATGTTGATAATTTTTTAGTACGAGCTTACTAAGCTTTTGAAAGCTTACTTTGTGTTTATTTGTATTGTTTTATAGATATCGAAGCTATGGTGAGCTCAAGGAACGTCAAGGATAGACACCACACTATCGAACCTCATTTTGGTACTTTTGAAAATGAATATTTTGAAGTATGGCATGTATAGGCTAGTAGTTGTGAGATTATATTTTGTGATGTATATACTTAGCCATGTGATTTGCTAGTTTGTGTTTGAACTCATAGTTGATAATGGCTTATGGTATGTGATGCTAATGTGTAAATGTAGTATGTTTTAGTTGGACAAAAGAGATGGTAAGTTTGGTAGGCATGAGATTGAATGATGGTTTTGATATAATCTTACTTTATCTTTTGGTATTGAATTTTTGCTGAATTGGTTGAGCAATTATGCTTGTTCCTTTGCTTGTAGGTTGACCCAAATTGGGGTGGCAATTTGGCTATTCAAATGGCCTATTTTTGTCCACACGAGCAGAGACACGGGTGTGTGTCTCAGCTGTGTGCGACACATGGCTATGTTGCACGGTCGTGTGTCCCCTGGGGTACCCTACAATTGTAAGTCAGACTCAAGCACGGCCAAGGCATACGGGCGTGTGGTTAGCCGTGTGGCCCAAGTCAGGCTTGACCAAGGCCAAGTCACACGGGCGTGTCTTGTGGCCGTGTGGTCAAGTCAGCATGTATGCCCTATTTTGCCACGGCTTAGACACACAGGCGTGTCTGAGGCCGTGTTCACACGGGTGTGTGACCTTTTAAAAGTTGAAAATTTTTCTAAGTTCTGAAACATCCTTATGTTATTGAATAATCTTGAATGTATGATTTAGACCTCGTATGATTGTTAAAAGTTTGTGTTAAATATGAATTATTTATATTTTATTGAATTAAGAAGATTTTTTTTGTTATGTGATTGTTCGGATCTGAGTTGTGAGTCCAGTAATGCCTCTTAACCTATTCCAGCAATAGTTACGGGTTAGGGGTGTTACAAGTTCAAGTACTCGTAATAAGTTTGGCAAGTGATTGATAATTGACAAGTTATTTGCAAAGTAAGTAAGTTGATGAACTTATACATGTTATCAATAATCATGGAAATGTGTAAATTGTTGAATTAAATGCCTTACTTATGTTCTATAAAATTGTGATTGAATTGGTAATTATACTTATTAATCATACGAGCTTACTAAGCTTTTTAGCTTACTTTGTTTAATTTACTGTGCTTTATAGTGATTTCAAAGTTAGCTCAGATTTGGGGATCGTCAAAGACTTCATCACACTATCAAGCTATCGTTTTGGTACTTTTGAATCTATGTTTTAGAATATGGCATGTATAGGGACTTTGGTCATTTTGGTTCATAAGTTGATGATAATGATAGCCATAAGAATTGGCTTGTAAATTTCAAAGGTTTAGTTTTGTGTATAGTCATGTAAGTTGGCCTATTTGTTTTAGTTGATGATATACATATATGTATGTGCTAATCCCTTTATGTGATGTGGCTTATAATTGCTTGATAAATGATTATGGTGGATGAGTAGCTTGAGTAGCAAATGGTTAAATTTGAGATTTGTATGTTTGTGATTTTAGGTAATTGTTGCATATTTGAATGAAAACATTTAGGTAAATTTTTAGGTGGGATATTGGTATGTTTTGAATTGGTAAAACATGATATTGAAATGATATTGAAATGGCATGTTTTAGTCTTGGTTGTGGTTGTTGTGGATGCCTATTTATGCCTTATTTTGATGCCAATTGGGTTGATGTAGGTGTGCGAAATTTCGGGTGGAAAATGGCTTGGTAAATAGCCTATTTTTGTTCACATGGGCAGAGACACGGGCGTGTGTATCAGCCGTGTATGATACACGGTCATGTACACAGTGTGTGTCCCCTGGTGTTGAAATAGAAACCAAGTCAGTATGCTCCACACGGCCTCACACACAGGTGTGTGACTTGGTCGTGTGGCATAAGTTAGTATACCCTACAGGTTTGGCATGGCCTAGCACACGGCTTGGCACACGGTCGTGTATGGCCATTTTTAAGGCATATGGGCTAGTCACACGGGCATGTGTGTTGGTCGTATAACTCAAGTCAGAGAGTTACACGGGGTTGGAAATGGGCTGGGACACGGCCACGTGATCCCATTTCGAATGTCCACACTGCCTGTAACACGGGCGTGTCTTTGGCCGTTTGAGACACACGGCCGAGCCACACGGGCATGTGTCCTCTATTTTTGAAAAAAATTTCTATGTGTTCTAAAAGTTTCTAAAGTTATCAGTTTAGTCCCAAACCACCCCGAATGCATGTTTTGGGCCTCGTAGGCTCGTATTAGGGACAAAATGATTGATTGTGAATGAATTGTACTTGAATTGACTATTTGTATAAGAAATGCACGTTTATATGTGTGATATGTTCGGTAATGCTCTGTAACCCTATTCTAGCGTAGAATACGAGTGAGGGGTGTTACAATAAGTGGTTTAGTCCAAAAGTCAAGTGGTTTTTGAAAATGAGGTATGAGGCCTCGTTTCCATAATTTGAGGCCGTAAATATTTTTACTAAATATTTACAGAGTCGTACTTTAGGTGAATTAAAGTTTGGTCCGGTAATTTTTACGAGTAATTGCTTAATTAAGGTAAAAGAATTAAATTTTAAAAGAGGTAAAAGTTAATTGCTATAGATTTAGAATACTAAAGGGACCAAATGATAATTAAACCATGGTCAAAAAGTCCAAGCGGTGGTGACATGATGAAATCCACTCATTTTTAGGCTATTTGCTCATTTAGTCCTAATTAGTTTAGGGTTAAATTGAAATTAAGTTTGTTTAGTTGGAATTTAATATAATTGAAGGACTAATTGTGCACTTAAATCCCCTTGAATGGTAAATATACCATAGATGATGATTGTGGACGGAAATGGACTTGAAATTGTTCAATTTGGATAAAAATTAAAAGGCTAAAATTGTAAATAGATAAATAAATATTTAAAAAAGTTGATGAAAATTTCAAGTTTATCTTCTTCTTTCATTCTTTCTAAACCAAAAAGCCATGGAAGGAGATGGAGAAGCTTTGGCCTAGTTAGGGTTCAAATTCGGTATGTGTTTGATGTCCATTTTTAGTAATTTTTATGTTTTTGAGCTCGTTTAAGCTTAATCTAGCTAACTTTGAGGACTAATTTGTAAAACTATCAAATGTTGTTGTGGATTAAACCATTAATGATTTTAGTGTTTTCTTAAATTTTAAGGGTAAATTATTAAACTTGGTTGTTAAATAGGACTATTTTGTAAAGTAATTTTTAGTAATTTTAATGTTAAAGGACTAAAATGTTAAAGTGATAAAATTATAAGGACTTGTTGTGAAATAAAAGTAAATATGGGCTATAATAAAGACCCAAAAAATTGGTCTAATCTTGAATTTAATTGAAAAGGGTAAGGATACTTTTGTAAAAATGTCAAAAAAGATTTAATTGCATAAAATGAATTAATTTTACTGTTGGAATTAGTTAATTGAATGGAAATTATAATTCTAGATTAAGAACATGTTGAAAATTGAGGAAAAGAAAAAAGTTGTTGAGTAGTCCATGTACCTTGATTTTTGTTACGAATTCGTCCGGTAAATTCGTTCGGTTTAATTGTAGTACATTTTTAAATGTAGTATATGAACCTAATTGCATAATTTTGGATTATATTGATGTGTGTAAATGAAAATGGAAATAATGAATTGATATAATGCCAACCACTGATTGAGATACTCTGAGTCGTTACTTCAAATCAGTCTTGTAAGTTCGTTTATATAAGTATGTTATAGATAATTTCCTTAACACTTGTTTTACTTTAGTAATTGTAGTGTTTCATGATTATTGAACGTTTGATTTAACGTAGGTCAATAGTGAAATTGAAATGTATTAAGTTTATTGAATCGAGCCTTTAGCCTAGTAAGCTTTATGCCGGTAAACTGTAATGTATCGAGCCTTGTGCCTAGCAGGCTTTGTACTGGTGTATATATCGGGCTTAATGTCTAGTAGGCTTCATGCTGATGTATCTATCGAGCTTAATGCCCAGCAAGCTTCGTGCCAGTGTAATTATCTAGCTTAGTGCCTAGCAGGCTTTGGGCCGGTGTAACAATTTTATTGGATATTGGTGATTGGAGATCTTACTAAACGATAACTTGGAATATGATTTGAATTATTTTACTGTGCAATACTCACCTGTTGTGAGTTGTGATTGACAGAAATTCTGATAATACCTTGTGACAGGAACTCAACTCTTTAATCTTGTTTTGTGTTTAAATTCAAAAAGATTATTGTTTTATCGACAAACTTATTAAGCTTTATAAAAGCTTACTCATGTATTTGTCTTGCTTCCTTGTAAATAACGTCTTGTGGATAATCGGACGGTCATATCAACTTGAAGAATCATACTATTTGGGGATCTTTTGGTAGATTTTGGATTCTATTTGGTTTATATGGCATGTAATAGGAGAAATTGATTATATTTGTAAAGGTTCAAAAGTACTTGTTGGTGTTGTTGTTAATGTGCATATAATGATGTGATATAAGTAATTAAGTGATATATGCATACTTGATTCTATGGTAAAGCATAAGAAGTTGGGCATGAGATAGGTAAGTTTGGCTTGAATTTTGTTATAGCATTTTGGGATAGAAAATAAGTTATTT
The DNA here is from genome assembly GCA_025698465.1 of Gossypium longicalyx. NCBI lineage: Eukaryota > Viridiplantae > Streptophyta > Magnoliopsida > Malvales > Malvaceae > Gossypium > Gossypium longicalyx. The sequence goes on along the minus strand of CM047005.1, from coordinate 24,562,157 downwards.
GAATGTGCTTGTAGCTTATATACTTAGTTAAGTAAATGAATTGAGTAAGTACTTGAAATGTGATGTCATTGATGACACATTGGTTAGACCTTAGGATGATTGTTTTGGCATGTTTTGGGTGTCATTGAAATGCATTTTAAAGTTTTTTAATTATGTGTTGAGAATTGGTTTAGGTACCTAAGCATTTTGATGTGAATTAAGTATGTTTTTGGTCATTTTTAGGTACACATAGGTTGTCACATGGCTGTGTGTTTCACACGGGTAAATTACATGGGCGTGTGCCCTAAATATGTTAGAGATGACATATAGTCTGCGGCACGGCCGCATGAGGGTATTTCAAATGCTACATAGGCTAGCACACTGCTTATGACACAACCATGTGGATTTATTTCGAAAGGTACACAGTCTGTCACACGATTGGTCACACGGCCATGTTCTTGCACCATACAGCCATGTGACCCCCGTTTTGAAAAGATTTAATTTTTTCCCAAACTTTTTAATTTGTTTCAAATTGGTACCTAATTTTTTCTAAATTAATTTTAAGACCTCGTAGGCTCAATTTAATGTCCGTAAATGTATGTATTATCCAATTTGAATTATGGTGAAATTCTATTAATTAATTTTACAACTTGATGCTATTTGTTTTCTATTTTTCTGTAAAGTACGATAATACGCCTAACCTTAAATCTGGTGACGGAATCGGGTTATGGGTGTTACAACATGAGATTGTTCCCTCTCTCCCTCTCTCGCCTTCCTTATCTCTTAATGTAGGAAGATACAATATAATACTAACAACTATAGTCGGCTTAACAAGTTTTGGTGCATTGATGACTGAGTTTTCTTTCACTTTTGTGACTCTTTACTCTTTCCTCACTCACATTGTTTTTGTTTATTGTTCTATACTTTTTCTTCTCCTCTTTACTTTTGACATTTTCTAGATTTTTCTTTTTCACACATTTTTGCCCGACCTATAATCATTATATCACATTTTTCTTTTTTTTAAACCACCGTGATGTATCTACCTAAACCCTCAATGTCTATGGTTTGACGTCTATTTCGTAATGTATTCAAGGACCAAGGATGAGGAAGAGTTTAAGTTTTCAATTCATGTTTGGTTTTTTGGGTTTCATTTTCGTTGGAGTTATCAGGCTCAAATAAAGAGACTGAGGATCCATAACATTAAGGTATGGTCATTTGAGAACTGGCTATTCAAACAATGTTTTAGGTCATCCCTAAGAATCCCACCATACGCAATCTCTTTCATGCTTCGAATTAAATCAAATAAATAATAATTAATTCAAGCATTCATGTTATCTATAAGACTTATATCTCATATGGAATCATCAAGCATTCATACCTAGGTACTTCTAATCTATTATGCAATTTAACTAAGCAACCTAATCAATTTCCTTTAAAACTAATCAAATTATCTCATATCAATAAAAAATTTCATGCTTGATAAAAATCATTACATGTTTTATTATTTTCAACCACTATTCTTAGTATTAATATAATCCAAGCACCATGCAACAAAAATAATAATATTTTTTTTGTAAATAAATAATTAACTAAATCAAAGTAAACACACAAATGAAAACACACACAAACTAATCTTATGTACTTCCTCCCGCACTTTAAACATACATTGCCCTTAGTGTACAATAATTATAGTGCAAATAAGAAAACTTCCTTGAGTAAGTCGAATTCCTGTTGTTATGATAATCTTGAGATTTATGTGCTCCAAGTGGACGAAAAGTACCTAAAAGAAATACTACTACAAGAAATACGAAATATAATATAAAAAATAAAAATGAGAAGAAAAAGAAGAAATGTCGATAATGGATGATGGAACGTTCAAAAATATTCGGATGAACTTGGCCCTTTAATGTTGCGAAGTGGCGTTCTGTCTTGGATGTCACGATATTAGGGTGCGATGTCATGCAATCGAGCCCAGTTTTGTCTTCTTTGATATTATATTTTTCGATTTTGTCACTCTATGGTACCTACAACTGTCGTGGGAGAAAAAAACTAAACACAACTAAGATTAATAAAAATAAAATAAATGAATAGAAAATAAAAAAACAAAACAAAATTTAAAACATGATATAGAAGTTCTTTAAAAATCGGGATGATCCATGTTGCCACCATAGAAGAACTTTCAGCTGGTTCTCGACACTTTGATCCTCCATTTGTTCCATTTCGATGTATATGCACCAGCCTCTCTAGTCGATTCCATTGGTATTGCCTTATTTTCGACCATCGTGACATCCACATTACGAGATATTTGGTACCAAATCCATGCCAACCCCAAATTATTTTCTAAGGTATTATTACCTTGAGAATCCTCCACTCCATGTCACGTGAAGTTTTGGTCACTCAAGATTTATTGCCCTTGTCAGATGAGAATGAATTGAACTCATCGACCTCTTCAGCTGACACCTTCTCGGTTATGGCTAGAAAGTGTATTCGCTCTACTACACTTTCATTCAAGATCAGCTTAAGCTCCATGTTAGTGGTTACTTCTATTGTTGTGTCTATTTCTACGTCAATGGGATCAAAGATCACTTCGACCATATTCAACTTATCCTATTGATCTCTAGTTCCAAACTCTTACTGACTATTATTGTCTACTTCAAGGTGGTCAATGATAATACAGGGTTCCTCACGATCAAGGTTGGAAACATCATGCACGACATCTTCCCTTGGAGGTAGCACCTCAGATATTTCTTGGAACATTTTTCTCCTCTATTCCATCATGTTTGACATGTTTGATAATATTTTAGAGTTGGACGGCTTAGTAGATTCACGTGAAGCCATCTTAAGCAAATTACAATGAGGCTCGTCTAAGTATTTGGGCATATCATTGTCTTGGTCATACAGCTCATAAAGAGGTTCGTATGGATACTCATCATCCTTCTAAAAAACATTATCATTGCTCCATTGGTTTGTCGCAGCTCCATTCAACCAACTTGTTATGTAGTTCCATTTGTCATCCCAAGAGTCCTTTCATCATTAAACCACCTATAATCAAATTCTTCCATAATTAAATCATCTAGTCAACAAGGTGAATAATAAATAAATAAAAATAACACAATTGATGAATATAAAAAATTAGTACACTATCTAACTCGTTTGTCTTTCAAGTAATATTATTTTACATAATGATTAAAACAATAACAATTTTCACCATAGCAATCCTCGACAACGGTGCCAACAACTTGACGGCCTCCGGACATACTAACATCTAGATATGAATACTGCAACCAAATATAAAAGTTAAGAGGCTTCCGCAAGTATACGGGTCAAGTTGTAATATAGTTTGTTTACAATGAAACACTTGGTAAGTATTCCCAAGATCGTACCCTAAGGATTGCAGTTTGGGGAAAACTGCTATTCAGCCAATTACCAAAAATAACTACTAGCCTACTCGAGTCACGAATTAGTAGTGTTAATCTAGAAGTGAGATAATAATAATAACCAAATAAATTGAATTAAATCTAAATCTACTCCTAAGTTTGTAACGCCCTGAATTTGGGCCTAGAAGTATTGGGCCTTGAGTATGGGTCCGTAAGGAGGCTGTATATAAGTATTTAATTGTGCAAGGAAATGACACAATTAAATGTCTACTTTGGTGGTTAATGGCTCTGAGAAGTGTTGGAGAAATCTTGGGTTCAAACCTAGGCTTTAGCAAAAATTTTGGTATTAAGTGAATAAAACCCTGGATGCTTGGATGAAGGCCTTTTAAATTATTGTGTTAAATAAATGACACAAGGAAACATGTGGTCTAGTGGTTGTGGCATCATTAAGTCTTAGCTCTTATAATTCATTTTGGTTTTTCTCTTAAGTGAATCTGGACGCTGGCACATATGTCTTAAAGTTAATTATGGACGTTTTTATCACAGAAAAAGCCTGTGATGGAGTGGCAAGGTGGCGTGTTGTGCAACTGTAAGGTCTGAGGTTCAAGTCTTGGGATGCACAGTGGAGTATTTATCTTGCTATTTGAGCTGTGTAGGAGGTGGAGTTGGACTGGAACTCTATGGTTGAAGTGGTCATAAGAATGAGAAATTTTCCTGATGGTTGAAAGTAATCCCACATCGAGAAGCTAACATGAGAATTGGTGAGAAATTGGCATTAAATAGAGCGAACCAGATGAGTTGGGAGGAAGACTCAATGCAGGATGTGCCAAGGTTGGTGATCGTGGACTTCGGCGCATTCTCATAAACAGGTGTGTATTTCGCACTACTCTAGTTGTAGAACGGTAAAAGTCGGAATGCCGAAATGTCGATCACACGACGATGGTAGCCACACGAGGCCATCATGAGTGCTCTCATGGGCTTAGGTTGCTTTGGGCCGGGATGGGCCATGTCGGCCCAAATGGATAAATTGTATGATTGTGCAGTAAATATTGGATTGGACTATGTGAATCTCATATCTGTAGGCTATTATTACTGAAATACCCCTGTAGGGTAGAAGTACTGAAATGCCCTTGTAGGGTAAAATTACTGAAATACCCCTGGTTTGTAAAATTACCAAAATACCCCTAATTTGTGAAATTACCGAAATACCCTCGACCTGTAAAATTAATGAAATACCCTCGACCTATAAAATTAATGAAATACCCTCAACTTGTAAATTTACCGAAATACCCTCAACTTGTAAATTTACCGAAATACTCCTAATTTGGAAAATTACCAAAATACCCTTGATTTGGAGAATTATAGAAATAACCCTGATTTACAAAATTATAGAAATACCCTTAACTTTTAAAAATTACAGAAATACCATTAGTTTGCAAAATTATCGAAATACCCTTGGTTTGTAGATTTACCAAAACACCCTTGTAGGGTGAAATGACTAAAATACCCCTAATAGGTAAAAAGACTGTTCTGCCCCTCTAGGGTATATGACTTACAAATAATACAATTTGATTGATTTGACTATGTTTTGACTAAGAATGTATAACTGTGATTGGACTGTTGTGACTGTGATTTGAATGATTTTGTACGTCGTGTGTATATTTGCTGCATTCATATAATATTATGTGGATCGCATGGTTGCTTGACGACTGTGGATCCACCGATTAAGGATCGAATGGTTGCTTGATGACCATGGATCCACCGGTGGCTTTTAAGCCCGATATATGATTATTGACGATTCTGTGTCGATCATATTTACCCGAGGCTGTGTGTCGACTATATTACCGTCACTGATGGTTATGTGCCTAACATGATACAGCTACCGATGGCTTAAAGCCAATTATTCTAATTATGGCTTTGCGCCAAACTGCATATGGCTCTGTGCCAACCTAATTATGGCTTTGTGCCAAACGAATTTTCCTAAGGCTATGTACTAATATATGATTATTGACAACTCTGTGTCGATCATATTTACCTAGGGTTGTGTGCCGGTTATTTTACTCTAGTTGATGGCTATGTGCCTAACATAATGCAGTTATCGATGGCTTTGTGCCATTGTGCCATTCTGCTTACGGCTTCCATTAATGTGTATCGGATGGGTGGGTCAAAATTTATATCCCCACATGATGTGTAATGGTGGATGGAGTTGATGTGTATCGGTTGGATGGGATGGGTTAGCATACATTTTTGCAGTATGCATATGGTTTGATTCTGACAAGGGCTGAGACCCAAGTGATGCTAATTTAGACTTAGGCCCACTTGATTCTATAAAAGGGTACAAGCCCAGTTTGATTCTATTTCTGTCTGTCTTACTGACTGTTACCTATTTTAGTTTAGAAGTGGATTACACACTGAGTTTTTGTAAACTCACCCCGTTTATTAACTGTGCAGGTACTCCCCAATGTTAGGTGGTTTGGTGCTGCGAGGGACTCGGAGATGGCCACACACACTGCTTATGTTTTCGTATTTGTTTATTTACTGTTGTGTATTTCTTTTTAATTGGCTTGTAATAAGGCCTCTCTTAATTTTGGTTTTAATTTTACTTTGGGATTTTGGTTACTATGTTTTATAATGGTTAGAAGTAGATCGCAGTTTTCCAAAACAACAACTGTTTTCAAAACACTACGTTTTCGCAACTTAACTTTTAAACATCACGTTTTCGTGAATTGGTTACTTTTAGAATTAGCTTCTACAAATTAAAAAGGAATTTTGGAAATAAAATTAAGAAGTTTTCAATGTACTACATTTTAAATAAGAAGGGTTTCTAATAAAAACATGATTTTCGAAAAAACACTTCAATATGACATGCCATATTTGGGTCTAACTTCTGGGCTAGGTTTGGGGTGTTACATTTAGTGGTATCAGAGTCAAGTTACAAAACTCGACTGTGGAATGGGTTTTAAAATTGGATTTCTGAAAGAATTGTTTCAAAAAGGTTTAAAAAGATTTGAAGTATTTGAAATATTTTTCTGAATATTTTCCTGAAATTATGGTTACCAAGTCTCTGGCGCCGAATCCATAAGTTTTCTGTTAGATTGTACTTAAAGTTAGATTTTGTATTTATTCAGTGTATGTTCTGGAAATCAGATTTTTTTTAAGTTAGTGACAGTACTGTGATGGATTTTGAAGGCAAGCAAGGTCGCGAGGAGTTGCTCGTCTCCCCGGAACATGAGATGGTTGAGGAAATTGTAGTCAAGGTAAGTCTGCCAACTTCGGGTAACAATAACCCGGAGCTTGGTACAGAGACACTGACCCGGTTGGTAAGGGAAGTACTGGAAGAAGTGTTCGAGGCAAGAGTTAAGGCGTATGGTGAAACACTTCAGGCTAGACGCTTGGAGTGCGGCAGGAAGAGGGATCACAATCCTCTGAAGCGGGAGCCCTGTTCTGTGAAATGCGTTAAGACATGTCTGAACTTTCCAGCTTGCAAGCATTACAAAAGGTGCCTAAGGAGCCTGTCTCAGATGCGGGTCTAAGGAGCATCGGGTTCAGGATTGCACAGTTCCTTTTATGTCAGGTGTGTTTTTTTGGATGTGATGTTGAATATAGAAATTGTATGCATGTATGGTAAATATCTGTTTGCTTCTGTGGTTAGATGCTTGGTTAGGTGTGAGAGGTTTTGAGATTAAGTTAAAAGTGTATTAGTGTAGTTTGGAACTAAAGTGCGCAGCAGGAGCGTAGTGGTGTAGGTTGAGCTAAGCGCTTGTTCAGATAGTTGGAGATTTCGAGGACGAAATTTCTTTAAGAAGGGTAGAATTGTAACGCCCCAAATTTGGGCCTAGAAGTATTGGGCCTTGAGTATGGGTCAGTAAGGAGGCTGTATATAAGTATTTAATTGTGTAAGGAAATGACACAATTAAATGTCTACTTTGGTGGTTAATGGTTCTAAGAAGTGTTGGAGAAATCTTGGGTTCAAACTTGGGTTTTAGCAAAATTTTGGTATTAAGTGAATAAAACCCTGGATGCTTGGATGAAGGCCTTTTAAATTATTGTGTTAAATAAATGACACAAGAAAGCACGTGGTCTAGTGGTTGTGGCGTCATTAAGGTTGCAAGGGAGCTTAGGTTTAAGTCTTGGCTCTTACAATTCATTTTGGTTTTTCTCTAAAGTGAATCTGGACGCTGGCACATATGTCTTAAAGTTAATTATGGACATTTTTATCACAGAAAGAGCCTATGGTGGAGTGGCAAGATGGCGTGTTGTACAACTGTAAGGTCTGAGGTTCAAGTCTTGGGATGCGCAGTAGAGTATTTATTTTTCTATTTGAGCTGTGTAGGAGGTGGAGTTGGACTGGAACTCTATGGTTGAAGTGGTCATAAGAATGAGGAATTTTCCTAATGGTTGAAAGTAATCCCACATCAGAAAGCTAAAATGAGAATTGGCGAGAAGCTGGCTTTAAATAGAGCGAACCAGATGAGTTGGGAGGAAGACCAAATGCAGGATGTGCCAAGGTTGGTAATGGTGGACTTCGGCGCGTTCTCATAAACAGGTGTGTATTTCGCACTGCTCTAGCTGTAGGACGACAAATGTCGGAATGCCGAAATATCGATCACACGGTGATGGCAGCAACACGAGCGTGCGAACGTACGTGTAGGAGCTTTGACGTGATGGTTGAGGCCATCATGAGTGCTCTCGTGGGCTTAGGTTACTTTGGGCCATATGGGCCCAAGTGGATAAATTATAGGATTGTGTAGTAAATATTGGATTGGACTATGTGAATCTCATATCTGTAGGCTAGTATTTCTGAAATACCCCGAGTTTGTAAAATTACCAAAATACCCCTGATTTGTGAAATTACCGAAATACCCTCGACCTGTAAAATTACCGAAATACCCTTGATTTGTAAAATTACCAAAATACCCCTAATTTGGAAAATTATAGAAATACCCTTGACTTTCAAAAATTATAGAAATACCATTGGTTTGCAAAATTACCGAAATACCCTTGGTTTGTAGATTTACCAAAACACCATTGTAGGGTGAAATGACTAAAATACCCCTAATAGGTAAAAAGACTGTTCTGCCCCTCTAGGGTATATGACTCACTGATAATACAATTTGATTGATTTGATTATGTTTTGACTAAGAATGTATGACTGTGATTGGACTGTTGTGACTGTGATTTGTATGATTTTGTATACTGTGTGTATATTTGCTACATTCATATAACATTATGTTGCACATGGGTGGGGATTATGGAACAGAGGAAGATATTGAGGATCGCATGGTTGCTTGACGACCGTGGATCCACTGATTGAGGATCGCATGGTTGCTTGACGACCGTGGATCCACCGATTAAGGATCACATGGTTGCTTGACGACCGTGGAGCCACCGGTGGCTTTTTAGCCTGATATATGATTATTGACGACACTGTGTCGATCATATTTACTCGAGGTTGTGTGCCAACTATATTACCGTCGCTGATGGCTATGTGCCTAACATGATACAGCTACCGATGGCTTAAAGCCAATTATTCTGATTATGGCTTTGCGCCAACCTACATATGGCTCTGTGCCAACCTGATTATGGCTTGTGTCGAGCGAATTTGCCTAAGGCTATGTGCCAATATATGATTATTGACGACTCTGTGTCGATCACTTTTACCTATGGATGTGTGCCAGTTATGTTACCCTATTTGATGGCTATGTGCCTAACATAATGCAGTTATCGATGGCTTTGTGCCATTGTGCCATTCTGCTTACGGCTTCCAGCCGTCCTGTTATTTAGCAGCTTGCTGCAATGAAGGTTGTACCGCATCCGGGCTAGCATTGATGTGTATCAGATGGGTGGGTCGATATTTATATCCCCACATGATGTGTACCGGGGGACGGAGTTGATGTGTATCGGTTGGATGGGATAGGTTAGCATACATTTTTGCAGTATGCATATGGTTTGATTCTGACAAGGGCTGAGACCCAAGTGATGCTGATTTGGGCTTAGGCCCACCTGATTCTATAAAAGGGCACAAGCCCAGTTTGATTCTGTTTCAGTCTATCTTACTGACTGTTACCTATTTTAGTTTAGGAGGGGATTACACACTAAGTTTTCGTAAACTCACCCCGTTATTAACTGTGCAGGTTATCCCCGGCGTTAGGTGGTTTGGTGCTTCGAGGGACTCAGAGATGGCCACACACACTGCTTATGTTTTCAGATTTGTTTATTTACTTTTGCTTATTTCTTTTTAATTGTCTTGTAATAAGGCCTCTCTTAATTTTGGTTTTTATTTTACTTTGGGATTTTGGTTACTATGTTTTATAATGGTTAGAAGTAGATCGCGGTTTTCCAAAACAACAACTGTTTTTGAAACACTACGTTTTCGCAACTTAACTTTTAAACATCACGTTTTCGTGAATTGGTTACTTTTAGAATTAGCTTCCGCAAATTGAAAAGGAATTTTGGAAATAAAATTAAGAAGTTTTCAATGTACTACGTTTTAAATAAGTAGGGCTTCTAATGAAAACATGATTTTCGAAAAAACACTTCAATGTGACACGCCAGATTCGAGTCTAACTTTTGGGCCAGGTTTAGGGTGTTACAAAGTTCATGTATCGACTTCTCCTATACCTTGTTTTGACTAAGCGGTTTCCTTTAGTCTAGATCCAATTGTTTCACCTGATTAATTATTGATGTATTGTTTTAAATAGTTCGTTACTAATTAACCTAGCAAGGCTTCTCCGCCTTCTACTAACCTATTTAGTCGGCAAGAACTACTCACCTCTCGATGACACAGTTCAAACCAAGGTAGGGTAAGGTTTTCACGGATAGGCAATACCGAATCCAGGTTAATTCTCACCTATATGACTTCCTAAGGTCATCAAGCCTAGGGTTTATGTTCTTCTTTCCTTAACCACTGATTTGCTAAGTGATGTTGGGTAGGGAATACCGATTTTGGGTTAATTCCTACATAGATGACTTCTTAGGGTCGTCAATCTAAGGGTTTAATTGCATTCAACTAGATCCAACCAATCCAAATTGAACTCTACATGTAAATCAATTAATTAGATTAAAATATTTGAAACATGGGAAATATGTATAAAGCATAAATTGATTCTAATATTTACACAAACATTCAATTAGGAATGTTAAAGAAAGAAATATAAAGAATAAAATAAAGGAAAGAGATACTCATGGATTTATCAATGAAAGTGTGGCTTCGAAACAATCTCCACTCGCAAAAGTCTCACTTCTTAATAGGATCTTCCGATTACAAGAACATAAAATAAACTAAGTAAAAATTAAGAACGAAACAAAAACATAAGAATCAATCCCAAAAATTATGTTTAAACTGATTACAATGACCTTTATATAGGATAAACTCAGAATATTAAAGTGTCAAAACTATCCTTGAAGTATTTAGAGTTCGACTAGGAAAAATACTCCTAATTTCCTTAACAAACGTAATTGTCACGTGCAGATACTTTTAGGCCTCGCAAAAGCCATGTTGCAATAAAGGCCTGCGGTATTGCAACACTGGATTTGGTCTCACAACATAACAGGGCCGTGTCACGACATAGCAAGTAGTTTTGCTCTATGACTTGTTTTTGCTTCAGTCTTCAGTGTTGCGACATTGGTGTTTTGGTGTCGCAACATAGGCAGCAATTTTGGCCCAAATATGGATCTTTAGGTCCTAATTTGTCCTACAAGACCATGTGACCTTATTTAGATATTTAAAATGCATTAAAAACTACAAAAAAGCGTAAATTACTAATTTAACCATGAAAACCTAAATACATACTAAGATCTTATATGTAAAAAGGGGTGTAAATAATAGTGTAATTCATGGCAGATTAGGCCACTTCTAAATCGACAATCAATCTCGAGTGAAACGAGCTTATTATAAACATTGACGGCAAGATAGAAATGTTCAAATGCGACCTGATTCCCAAAGTGAGGGATTATTAGGGGATGAATGTTACGTTTTATTCGATTTAACCAATAACAACCTTGGTCAAAGGTATTTTTTGAATTATGCAAGTGTAGGTGCTCGTAATCCACGAGATTGGGACAAATGGAGAGATCATGACAAAAATGGAATCGATTGGAAGGCCAATGATGGTTGTTAACAACAATTGAAGTCAATGGTGAAATTCAGAGATTTGTCGGACTTGACATAATTCTTGAACCATTGAACTTTAATTAAATTGTAAATATTGTAAATTAGTTTCAATTTTTCATTTGTAGTTATCTTTTAGGATAATTACAGTGAAATTATATGTTACAATTAGGAGAAATGTGGTGCCCCAAACCTGACTGAGACAGACCGACCAGAATCTTGAATGTCACATTAACCACTAACATGACTCTCCTTACCAATCACCAAACACATTACAAAGCCACCCATCACACCACTAAAATACATTCTTAATCAAGTATTTTAAATATACAAGGACCAAAACATGTTTATTCTATTAAAATACAACAAAATATAAGCACGAGTAAAATCATCATTTTACACAACATAGGCTAAATAGTCATAATTCACATAATCAACATGAAAAGTGCCTTGGGCAATTTATTTTAAATCATGTTTGAAAATTTTAGTTCAAAATAATAGTTAAAACACATTAAATTTCATAATGAAGTTTAAAGACTAAAACGTAAATTATACAAAAATTTCCAGAAAAACCTTTTTAAGTAAGTAGAAGTAAAATTTTGAAATTCGATATAAAAAAATTAGTCATGTAAATTTTCAAAAAAAATTGTGGTGTTTAAGGTCTTTAATTTTATTGTATAAAAATCAGAACTTATTTGTAAAGATGTCAAAACATGCCCAGTTCACTCAGCAACCACATTGAGACAACACAAAAAACCACATTGTGACATTGCCTGGAAAAGGTTTCTCGTCCCAATGACGCAATAAACTGTTTCTGGACGACAGGTTCTCGTTGCAACGTCATTGAGGCTTGTCACAACGTCCAAGTGCAGTATATTGCAAAAAAATTGTAGCATAACCATATGGCACTTTGACACTCCATTACATATACCAATCCATGTTTTCATGCCAATATACCTACTCTAACATGTCATATGCTATACATAGATCATATAAATCATGATCAATCACCCAAGACCAGACATTAACATGCTTTGGCATTTAAACTAATCACCTATACTATCATGCTTTTTTAAAGTGCAAAATCCATTACTCAACATAACAAATTTACATATAAAGCAATTTAAAGTGAATTATAGGTACATAACTTGCCAATTGGTCACTTTGCATCTGTCCAAGCATTCAACAAGTCATTTAAACATTTCTAACCACAATTCACCAAGGTACATACATGCTAACCAACACACAACTTGTAACACCCCAAACCTGGCCCGGACATTACGGCTGAATCTGGCATGTCACATTGAAGTGTTTTAGCGAAAACCGTGTTTTCATTGAAAACCCTTCTTAAAATAAAAGAAACCTTAATTAACTAAAAAAAACTCCTTTCAATCACTTGTTTAAAACATATGATTTTATGAAAACATGTCATTTTAAAATTTAGTTGCGGAAGCGTAGAAAAACATACAATAGTTTAAGAAACCCATGTTCAACTTCTAGTAATTACAATGGAAATAATAATAATAACCAAAATAATAATAACATAATGAAAGCCTTATTACAATCTGGTCTGAAACATACTTATTAAAATAAAAACTTATATGCTTTAGAAAGAAAAACAAGTGCAAATTATCTTGCTAGCTAGCCACCCAGAGTCCCTCCAGACATCGAACCTCCTACTGAGCATCACCTAAAAATAAAATAAAAAAGGGGGTGAGTTTTCGCAAACTCAATGTGTACAACCCTCGACAAAAACAAGCATTCAAAAAAAAACCATCATACATCAAACATGCAATGCAATCCCATCCAAATTATCCATCCGCTACACACCAACTCTGTCCCCTGTCACACCATGTGGAGATATAAATATCGACCCACCCAACTGACACACCAATGGTAGCCCGGTTGCAGAACTACCTTCATTTACATATTGGGCTTTAAAAGCCGCCGTTAGATCCACGATTGTCAAGCAACCATGCGATCCTCATATACTTCCTCCGTGCCATAATTCTCAACCCATATGCAACCTAAGCAGAATATCATATGTATGCATGTCACATCCACAAAACTCACATTCAACACCAAAGGGTATTTTGGTCATTTTTGCCCTTAGGGGCATTTTGGTAATTTTCCTTTAATTATGGTTTTCACTTATCTTGGCCCGTTAACAAGTCCCGTGAGCTAAGATGAACGAATACTATGCACTAGGTACAATTCCAGAGAAGAGGAGGTGAGTCATTAAGACCGTTTAGGTACCAAGCTCTCCCTAGATCCAATCCTAGACATGCATATACCTGTTGCCATACCTTAACCCTATGACTTGTCCACAGTCACAATATATTAATTAAGTTTTATGTAGTTTTCATATACTAGGCCCAAAACCCCTTACAAAGCCCAAACAATTTCACATACTTGTATCTGGCCCATTAAGCCCAATCATATTCATATAGCCCATTAGGCCCAAATCACCTGTATATGGCCCATTAGGCCCAAACCACATTTATATAGCCCGTTAGGCCCAGTCACATTCATATTCATGCTCACATACAATTTCCTATCACAAAGCATCAATATTCAATTTTTTCCTATTATGGGCCCAATAGCCCATCGGACCCATTTAGCCCATTCTGGCCCATATGGCCAAATCACAACCCAAGTCCACGAGACGCCCGTGGGCCTTAGGCAACCTATCGGTTTCCCCTTTACGAGTGTTCGCGCACTCGCAAGACTACCGTAGCTAAACTTTTGGCTTTTTGGCATTTCGGCTTTTTGACTTTTTTACTTTTCGGTTTTTGCCGATTCATTGTGTGTGTGGAGTGTATGTACACACTTGGTAAGCAAGCGTAATGCGATCTCCTTAGCCCAAACCTACAATCAATATCACTCAAAGATTAATCACACGTATTTATCGATTATTTTACCAAAAGCCAGAATCTCACATTAACCTTACCTGAACGCCAAGCCTTTACTAGCTTTTACTTTGATCACTAAACACGCGTATTTCTTAGATCTGAAGAGCAAATTGGTAGGAATCAAAAATTGAGATCTGACACTAATTCCCTACCAAATTCGATTAGAAAGAAGTGAGGAACTGAATACTCGATACTTATCAAAAATCGATTGGGAGAGCGGACACTTACACTAGAATCGACTGGGTGGAAAGAGTAGTGGCAGCACCAAGGGTATTCGGCTCTTAGAGATTTGAATGGCAACAATTGATTACTCAGAACCAAATAAGAGAGGAAGAATAAGCGGCTAAAGCAAAGAAAATATTGAGTAAAGGAGGGATAAGACTTTGGCACAAAGAAAGAAAAGAAAAAAGGGTTGTCGACTTTTTAGAGAAAAGGGTTTCTGCCACAAAGTGAAGGGAAATTCATCATTAGCTTTTCAACCCTTCCATTCGGCACCTATTTATAGCCCTATAGCTTAATTCTTCAGGCCCAAGTTCTTAATTCGGCTCCACTTACTCCTCACTTCTCATCTCCTCGTTTTTCTCCCTGATAACCCCTTAATCATTTCCTTAATTTTCTCTTCTGAACATTCCCCTTAGAGTCCATCTTCACGCCACTTCCATCCTTTTAGAAGGCCAAAATTAAACTCTAAAAATACTAAGCTAGGATTCGAACCTTGGATCTCCTTGCTAGCTACTAACGCCACCTTTTTACTCCCTAAGTGGCGTCACTTTGCCACTCTTCCACAAGGCTTTTTGATGCCATTTTTCCCCTATTTTTATTTAAAAGCCCAACTACTTGCCATCAGGGTTCCTTAATAATTATTAATGCATAATTTCCTTTTCCCCTAAGTTCAAATTCAAACCTTAGCCAAGACCTACTATTATCTACTTAACCAAAAATACCTAGCACACATTTTTTTATCAGAACCGAAAAAGAAAATTTGAGATTTCGGGATTTTTTGGGTTTCAGGATTTTTGGGGCGTTACAACTTTACCCCCTAAAAGAAATTTTGTCCTTGAAATTTCCAACTATCAGTATAGCTGCATAACACAGACTACCACACCATGCTCCCGCTGCGCACTCTAATTCCAAACTAAATAAATAGCACACTACGGGTAAGTACGTACCGGTATTCGCCTCTGGAGCGTCTCCATCCTCTTGACGACGTGCTACATAGGCCAAAGCTGGCTACCTCGCCTCAGCATGACCAGCACCTCTGCCCGATGCTCCATGACCCAAACCGTTTCCACCCTTGGCCTGATCACTACCTCTCGGTGGTTGCTGACCACCCCTCGGTGGTTGTACACCACCTCGTCCACGACTAGCACCTGACCTAGCATTCGGGGGCAATCCCTAATCCTATGCTCCATAGACCCACAAGCTAAACAAGCTCCCGTCCTCTTCCAACACTCGCCTACATGACTTCTCCCATAATCAGCACAAGGTGGCACCCCTGGATTAACAGCAGAGGGCCTTGCCCTAACTAGCCCATCAACTCTGGCCCTAGCCCTAGGCCTCTGATCGACACCAAGAGTCTCAGCCTCCCTCTTATTCTCACCCCTTTCTCTCTCCCGATTTAAACGCTCAGTGCGCTTTACCTCCTCCACTATCTTTGCTTTCTCCACCAATTTCGAGAAAACTCGCTCCCTTTGTGGAGCTATCAATACCCAAAGGCTATCTTTCAGTCCGTCCTCAAACCTAACGCAACGCTAATAGTCTGTTGCCACCATTACTCTTGCATATCTACTAAGGCGTAGAAACTCTACCTCATACTCCGCCACCGATTTGTTTCCTTGGGTCAAGTTCAAGAGCTCCTTCCTTCTAGCATCCACATAGCTTGTACCCACATACTTCCCTTGGAATGCAGCTTTGAAAAACTCTCAGGTGACCCGCTCCTGTTGGGTGCCCTCTTTCGCTGTCAACCACCACTGGTAGGCTTCCTTCCTAAGCAATGACACCCCCCTTTTAACTTTTGCTCAGGTGAGCAGTCCAAATCCTCCATTATTCTTTCAGTGGCCTCCAACCAATATTCTGCCACATTAGGAGCCACACCAGCCACGCCCTTAAAGATCTCAGCCTCGTTCGATCGAAGTCATTCTAGAATGGACCCCCGATTTTCGTTACCATTATTGGGCCCAGCGACCCTTTCCAAAATCCTCAGCATTGCCTGCGATAATGCATCTTCTCTCGCAGCCCGATCATATTGTCCATTCCCAGCTACAGGTGAGGCCGGAGCCTCTTCTACTCTAACACCGGGCATATGGCCCGATGCCTATGATTCAGCCCTAAGACTTTCGTGACCTCGGCCACGGCCTCTAGCACCTCTTCTAGCACTCATCGCCGATTCGCGTATTATCTAGATTAGAAATTTTATGAATTTTTAGTTAGTTTAATAATTACACCGATGTTTTATGAAAAAATTTAAAGAGAAGATCGTTTTTGAAAATTCTCTACAGTTTCCAAATCCTACGGGCTTTGGTTCCATTCTAACCATCATCTAGAGTAGCCCTCTAACTATCTACTGTATAGCAATTTAAATAAACTTAAATAAAAGTACTTACTTGGTTCAGCATCGGAGACTCGGTGTACAGCTCAACAAGATTTCTCTTTTTCCAAAGCATTGCGATCCAAAATATTTTTAAAAGCCAAATAATAATAAGGCCCGCTTCACAGCCTGAGTTTTGCAACATGGGCTCTAATACCAATAAATGTAACACTCTAAACTCGGCCCGGACGTTACGGTTGAATCTGGCGTGTCACATTGAAGTGTTTTAGCGAAAACCGTGTTTTCATTGAAAACCCTTCTTAAAATAAAAGAAACCTTAATTAACTAAAAAAAACTCCTTTCAATCACTTGTTTAAAACATATGATTTTATGAAAACATGTCATTTTAAAATTTAGTTGCGGAAGCGTAGAAAAACATACAATAGTTTAAGAAACCCATGTTCAACTTCTAGTAATTACAATGAAAATAATAATAATAACCCAAATAATAATAACATAATAAAAGCTTAATTACAATCTGGTTTGAAACATACTTATTAAAATAAAAACTTATATGCTTTAGAAAGAAAAACAAGTCCAAATTATCTTGCTAGCTGGCCACCCAGAGTCCCTCCAAACATCGAACCTCCTACTGAGCATCACCTGAAAATAAAATAAAAGAGGGGGTGAGTTTTCGCAAACTCAATGTGTACAACCCTCGACAAAAACAAGCATTCAAAAAAACCATCATACATCAAACATGCAATGCAATCCCATCAAAATTATCCATTCGCTACACACCAGCTCTGTCCCCCGTCACACCATTTGGGGATATAAATATCGACCCACCCAACCGACACACCAATGGTAGCCCGGTTGTGAAACTACTTTCATTTACATATTGAGCTTTAAAAGCCGCCGTTGGATCCACGATTGTCAAACAACCATGCGATCCTCATATACTTCCTCCGTGCCATAATTCCCAACCCATATGCAACCTAAGCAGAATATCATATGTATGCATGTCACATCCACAAAACTCACAGTCAACAACTAAGGGTATTTTGGTCATTTTCGCCCTTAGGGGCATTTCGGTAATTTTTCCTTAATTACGATTTTCACTTATCTTGGCCCATTAACAAGTCCTGTGTGCTTAGATGAACGAATACTATGCACCAGGTATGATTCCAAAGAAGAAGAGGTGAGTCATTAAGACCGCTTAAGTACTAAGCTTTCCTTAGATCCAATCCTAGACATGCATATACCTGTTGCCACACCTTAACCCTATGACTTGTCCACGGTCACAATATATTAATTAAGTTTTATGTAGTTATCATATTCTAGGCCCAAAACCCCTTACAAAGCCCAAACAATTTCACATACTTGTATCTGGCCCATTAAGCCCAATCATATTCATATAGCCCATTGGCTCAAATCACTTGTATATGGCCCATTAGGCCCAAACCACATTTATATGGCCCATTAGGCCCAATCACATTCATATTCATGCTCACATACAAATTCCTATCACAAAGCATCAATATTCAGTTTTTTGCCTATTATGGGCCCAACAACCCATCGGGCCCATTTAGCCCATTTTGGCCCATATGGCCAAATCACAACCTAAGTCCACGGGATCGCTCGTGGGCCTCAGGAAACCTATCGGTTTCCCCATGATGAGTGTTCGCGCACTCGTAAGACTACTGCAGCCAAGCTTTTGGCTTTTCGGCATTTTGGCTTTTGCCTATTCATTGTGTTTGTGCAGTGTATGTACACACTTGGTAAGGAAGCGTGATGCGATCTCCTTAGCCCAAACCTACAATCGATATCACTCAAAGATTAATCACACGTACTTATCGATTATTTTACCAAAAGCTGGAATCTTACCTTAACCTTACCTAAACGCCAAGCCTTTACCAGCTTTTACTTTGATCACTAAACACGCGTATTTCTCAGATCTGAAGAGCAAATCAGCAGAAATCCAAAATCGAGATCTGACACTAATTCCCTACCAAAGTCGACTAGAAAGAAGTGAGGAACTGAATACTCGATACTTATCAAAAATCAATTGGGAGAGCGAACACTTACACTAGAATCAACTAGGTGGAAAGAGTAGTGGCAGCACTAAGGGTATTCGGCTCTTAGAGATTTGAACGGCAGCAGTTGATTACTCAGCACCAAAGAAGAGAGGAAGAAGAATCAGCTAAAGCAAAGAAAATATTGAGTAAAGGAGGGATAAGAATTCGGCACAAAGAAAGAAAAGAAAAAAGGGTTTATGGCTTTTTAGAGAAAAGGGTTTCTGGCACAAAGTGAAGGGAAATTCGTCATTAGCTTTTCAACCCCCCCATTTAGCACCTATTTATAGCCCTATAGCTGAATTCTTTAAGCCCAAGTTCCCAATTTGGCTCCACTTACTCCTCACTTCTCATCTCCTCGTTTTTCTCCCTGATAACCCCTTGATCCTTTCCTTAATTTTCTCTTCTGAACACTCCCCTTGGAGTCCATCTTCACGCCACTCCCATCCTTCTAGAAGGCCAAAATTAAACTCTAAAAATACTAAGCTAGGATCTAAACCTTGGATCTCCTTGCTAGCTACTAACGCCACCTCCCTACTCCCTAAGTGTCGTCCCTTTGCCACTCTTCCACAAGGCTTTTTGATGTCATTTTCCCCTATTTTTATTTAAAAGCCCAACTACTTGCCATCAGGGTTTCTTAATAATTATTAACGCATAATTTCCTTTTACCCTAAGTTTAAATTCAAACCTTATCCAAGACCTACTATTACCTACTTAACCGAAAATACCTAGCACACATTTTTTATCAAAACTAAAAAAGAAAATTCGAGATTTCGAGATTTTTGGGTTTCAGGATTTTTGGGGCATTACACAACCTAGTCAATCATCTAGCATACTTCATTCATCATCTAAACAAATAAAAGCATCCAAAAACTAGTTATAAAAAGTCGTTAAATAATCCATGGAAAGTCCATTCACAAAACAAAACTAAATTCAAGTCTAATCCCTCAAAATAAACCCACATTACCATCCCTTATTACCTACTAAAACCATCTCACCTACACAAAGGAGTTTATTTGCCTTGGGATCACAAACTTGCTCACTTCACCATGCCAGTTAAGTTATTTCTATGCAAAAATAAACACAAAAGAGTGCAAGATTAAATAATCTAAATGAGTAATCAAGATGCTACAATTGGATTATAACATATCTTGGTACTTTTTCGTCTTCTTCGAGCTAGGCTAATTCTCATATTGATGGTGTAGGATCTTCTTTGAAATCTCACACTTCTCCTGATCAAGCACCAGATATGGATATCACATCTCTTTTCTGCGAGGTCCGATCTAAGGAAAGAGCTTCTATTGCTCTTTTAAAGAAGTTAGCAACAAAGAAAAAGCAAAAGAGGCCTAGAGTCGAGTAAAGTACTCAAGAAACTAAAGAGAGTGAACACCCATGACTACATTGGTGTAAACTTAGGAAGGGGATCCCTATTCTTAAAAATCAGGCCTCTTTAGTTCCTGCACTTCTTACAATACTTGTAGTTCCAACGGAGTCCGCCCATTCTGCAGACTCCCTAGTTCACTATATAAATCCTCCATTGGTTGAGGTCCCAGTAGAAACATTACCCTTAGAGCAGCCACTGGCTCCTACAAGTACTCAACCCCAACATTCCTCTTCTAATGTAACAAATGAGTTCTTCCCGTAGCATGAATTATGTACATCAGGCCATCTTTTATTTCTCTGAGCTCTATCTTCCAAATTTATAACAACGTGATACCACCTAAAATAGAAGTCTCTCCATTCCTATTTTTTTTCTAATTCAGAATTGTTTCATCTCTCATTAATGGTGTCACATCCCAAAAACTGGGTTAGTAGAAATTAGGTTAATGAACCGAGATTTGTCGCACCTGAATTTTTTTCTTTTTTTAGATGATCTTTTGCTCATTTGATAATAAATAAATATCAAGCCTAGTGACCAAGTGGTGGTGGAGATGTCCTTGATGATCTTTGTTCGAATCCTTTCCCTCACATTATTTTCTATGTGGTGCAATTTTGGTTCAAACCTTTGGAAAGGTCACACCATGTTTTTAAAATAAATGTTGTAGGAGTATTAACAAGTAAGTGAGTTAGTCTAATGGTTAAGAGCTTAATTAGTTTCCATAAGGTCCCATGTTCAAGGCTTAACATCCTCATGATTTTTATTTAATTTTGGATCATCAAAACATGGTCAAAACCCCCACAAAACCGTCCACAACATTGCATTATAGGAAAAGGTTGCTTTCCTACTTTAACTAGTCAAACTACCATCTTTTACCCCTTTTTTCACTCTATGTGTTCCTCTCTTTCCTTTTATTCTCCTTATTTTCCTCACTTGCCTTTGAACTAATGTATGCCACCCCTAGCACATGAAACCATCCACATTTATTTTTTTTCTTTCATCTTTTCCATTCCCCTTTCTACTTTCATTGTCTCCTTCTCTTTCCAAAAAGTAGAATGTTGAATAGTTAGTTGTCTAACCCTTAAAGGCTATGCACACATTTTTGTTTTTCATTTTTGCAAAAATCCTCTTTTTCTCCTCATTTGAACCACCTTCTACCACCACTTATTTGGTTGTCCTCCTCCATCTTTTACTTTATTTTTCATTCAATTTTTTTAGACCACCACTATTAGTTAACCGCACCACCACCGAACCACCGTGGCCACCACCTTGCTCCATCATCGATAATACCATCCTTTTTCTCTTCACTTTTATTATTATTATTTTTATTCTATAATCTAATCCTCTCAAGTGTCACACCCCTTACTTTTCTCCTCCTTCGTTAGATTCTCGTCAGATCATCGCCGCCGCCATCACGCCTCCACTGGCTTTAGTGATTCTTTCTCTTTTCTTCACCATTTTTCAATCTCTATCATTCTCTTTAGTAACTGAAAATCCTATATCATCTATTTCAATTAGTTTTTAATTTATTCCTAAATTTAGTGGTTGAATGAAAAACCACTCATTCATCTCTTCTTTTCATTTAGGTTGAATGTATATAGAGACCATAGTGTATTTTTCCTTCAAATATTAACATATTGTATACTACTTTATGTTGAAGGGTCGATTGATACCAACTCGAAAAGTCACTAATGTTGGGAATAAGATCATATTTTGATTGATTTCTATAAGAGTAAATGTTGATCGAAGTGTTATTAAATAGGCTTATGTCATAAAACATTTAAAATGACCTCCCTAATGAAAGATCACTTTTGTTGATAAGTAGGTAACTTGGACTACAAAAATTATGTATGAGATTTGTTGCCAAATAAAATATATTTATTTATAATTGAAACCTTGTTAAAATTTTCCATAATATGAAATGTTGAGAATACACTATGTATTCAAAAAGGGATGTTAAATCCATAAAAAGTGTGATACTCAAGTAAGTACCTTTAACTAATCTTTTAGTGATTGTATGTGTTAATTGATGTAATTTTATGAATGTTGTGAAATTTTGTGCATATTCCCATTTCTCATGATGTGTGATATGATGACATTGTATGATAGGCATAATATATAAATCATGCCACTGGTATTGAAATTGAGATTTGATTCATATGTTAAACATGCCCTACATGATATTATTTGATTTGCATATTTCAATGTGCTCAATTTGATAAGTGATATCTTGAAATGAGAAAAATGTTTATATATGTTCATTATGTCCATATCACATGCATGGGGTGGGATATTGTAAGAAAGAAGAATTGGTGGCTTCATCCACAACCAACATGAAAGATTGTCTACGAATATTAGTGGCTTCGTCCACATTGGAGTGTTTGGATGGATGAGTTTTGGGGAAATCTTTTTGGAGTGTAGCAGTGATGGGTAGGATGTTATATAAAAACTTGCATAATTGTTTTACAAAATTGCACTACTATGATCATGTGCATCAAATTTGATTATTTTGTATGATGAGTATGTGTTTACTGTTATATAAATTATTGTTATTTTACTTATTAGAAGACCCACACTAGGATTTAAAAGCTTACCCTATTAGTTTTATAACCTTTTAGGTAATACACAGACTTAGGGCTTGGACTCGACATTCAGAGGAGCCTTTCATATGGATGTTTTTAATAATGGGTTTATGAACTATTTTTGGATGTTATTTTGGACTTTGGGACATCAAACTTTATAATTGGGTTGTTTCTTTATTCTACCATTTTAAATGGCCATGCATGCATGATTGATGACTTCACAGATATTTTGAATTATTGAAATCCTTTAGATTATTTATGATTTTTACTTGATTTTAAACATGTAACGCCCCAAAAATCCCGAACTCAAAAATCTCGAAACCCAAAAATCTAGAAATCTTGAATTTTCTTTATTTTCGATTTTGAAAAAAATTGTGTTTAATATTCTTATCCAAGCGATAATTTTAGTAGGTCTTAGCTCAGGTTGAGGTCGAATTAAGGGGTAGAAGAAATTATAATTTAATTATTAAAAGAATCAGGGCTGACAAGTAGGTGGGCTTTTGAATAAATAACGAAACAATTGGACACAAAAAGAGCCTGTGATGGAGTGGCTAAGTGACGCCACATAAGGTGTAGTGAGGTGGCATTAGTAGCTAGCTTAGTATTTTTAGAGTTTAATTTTGGCATTCTAGAAGGATAGAAGTGGCATGAAGATGGACTCCAAGGGGACTATTCAGAAGAGAAAATTAAGGAAAGGATCAAGGGGTTATCAGGGAGAAAAACGAGGAGATGAGAAGTGGGGAGTGAGTGGAGCTGAATTGGGAAATTGGACTTGAAGAATTCGGCTATAGGGCTATAAATAGGTGCCGAATGGGAGGGTTGAAAAGTTAATGATGAATTTCCTTTCACTTTGTGCCAGAAACCCTTTTCTCTTCAAGATCCAAAAAGCTGAAAACCCTCTATTTTACTTTCTTTTCTTTCTGCCGATTTCTATTCTCCTCTACACAATCTTTTTTTCCGATTTCTTCTACTACTCTTCTTCTTTAATCTGTACCAAATAAACCTTATTCACCATACTTAGTTTGAAAAGCTGAAAAACTGAATCTTCTAAGGGCTGAATATTTTCTGACTGAATCTAGTGTAAGTGTTGCTATTCTAATCGGTTTTTCTTTGTTTAGTATTGATTATTGTCCTTCACTCTTTCTAATCAACTTTGGTAGGGAATTAGTATTGGATCTTGGTTTTTTGCTCTCTACCGAATTGCTCCTTAAGGTGTTGCGGTTTTGGTAAGTAATCTTCTCCCATTGGCTAAGGTGGCCGAATGGTCATAGTTATGGTAAGGAGACTTGTGTTGGATACGAGTCACTTATTATTCGGGTTTTAATAGTTAAGATTTGTGCAGATCTAGGAAATACGTGATCAAGGAAAAAGCGATTAAGGACTGGGCTCAAGGTAAGGTTAAGGTGAGGTTTCGGTTTTTGAGTAAATAAGTATGAAGCATGCGATTAATTGAAGGGTGATATCGATTGTAGGTTTGGGCTAAGGAGATCGGATCACGCTTGCTTACCTGGTGTCTGCATACACTGCACACACAGAATGATCCGGCAAAAGCCGAAAAGCTGAAAAGCTGAAAAGTCAAAATGCCGAAAAGTCAAAAGTTTGGCTACAGTAGTCTTGCGAGTGCACGAAAACTCGTAAGGGGGAAATCGATAGGTTTCCTGAGGCCCACGGGCGATTCCATGGACTTGGGTTGTGATTTGGCCATATGGGCCAGATAGGCTAAATGGGCCCAATGGGCTGTTAGGCCCATAATAGGAAAAAACTGAGTATTGATGCTATGTGATAGAAAGTTCGTATGTGAGCATGAATATGAATGTGACTGGGCCTAGTGGGCCATATAAATGTGATTTGGGCCTAATGGGCCATATGAATATGATTGGGCTTAATGGGCCAAATACAGGTATGTGAAATTGTTTGGGCTTTGTAAGGGGTTTTGGGCCTAGTATATGATATCCACATAAGACTTAATTAATATATTGCGACCGTGGACAAGTCAAAAGGTTAAGGTGTGGCAACGGGTATATGTTTGTCTAGGATTGGATCTAGGGAGAGCTTGGTACTTAAGCGGTCTTAATGACCCACCTCCTCTTCTCTAGAATCCTACCTGGTGCATAGTATTTGTTCATCCTAGCTCACGGGACTTGTTAACGGGCCAAGGTAAGTGAAAACCGTAATTAAGGAAAAATTACCAAAATTCCCCTAAGGGCAAAAATGACCACAATACCCCTAGATGTTGAATGTAAGTTTTGTGGATGTGACATGCATGCATATGATATTTTGCTTAGGTTGCATATGGGTTGGGAATTATGGAACGGAGGAAGTATATGAGGATCGCATGGTTGCTTGACAATCGTGGGTCCACCGACGGCTTTTAAAGCCCAATGTGTAAATGCAGGTAGTTCCGCAACCGGGCTACCATAGGTGTGTGGGTTGGGTGGGTCGATATTTATATCCCCACATGCTGTGACAGCGGACGGAACTGGTGTGTAGCGGATGAAAAATTTGATGGGATTGCATTGCATGATTGATGAATGATGTTTTTTTGAATGCTTGTTTTTTGTTGAGGGTTGTACACACTGAGTTTGCAAAAACTCACCCCCTCTTTTATTTTATTTTCAGGTGATGCTCAGTAGAAGGTTCGATGTTTGGAGGGACTCTGGGTGGCCAGCTAGCAAGATAATTTGGACTTGTTTTTTTTAAGCATATAAGTTTTTATTTTATTAAGTATGTTTCAGATCAGATTGTAATAAGGCTTCCTTTTTATCATTATTTGGTTTGTTATTTTATTGTGATGTAATTATGAAAACTTGAACATGGATTTCTTAAATTATAGTATGTTTTCTACGTTTCCGCAACTAAGGTTTTTTTTTAATCAAATGTTTTAAACAAGGCTTTCACAACTGAAGGTGTTTTTTTATTTAAGTTAATTAGGGTTTCATTTATTTTAAGAAGAGTTTTCAATGAAAACACGATTTTCGCTAAAACACATCAATGTGACACACCAGATTAGGTCGTAGCATCTGAGCCGGGTTTGGGGTGTTACAAAAAAAGCTTATAACTTTGTGATTTTTCTAAATATTTTCAAAAGTTCGTTGCAAAAAGTTTTTATCAATATCATTTTAAAGAAACTATTAAAAATATTATAAAACCTTTGCTCAAATGATTTAATACGATATTTTGATATGATAATAAACTTCTCAAATATTCATGTTTTAATAAGTGTTTTCTAAAAACAAAAGCAGTCGATACTTAAATTTAGAGATTTTCGTAAATATACTGTAACCTAGTTGTTTTCAACAAGTAAATGTTTTCAATGATTTTAATGTGACTTTCGAGATTTGGCCATAACGTCTAGGCCAGATTTGGGGTGTTACAAATTGTAACGCCCCTCGCCCGTACCCAACGCCGGGATAGAGTTTGAGGCATTACCGGTAATTCTCCTTTACAAACTTACTCAATCGAGTTACTGAATTTCGCTCGTGATTTAACACTTTTAGAACGTGTGCACTTTGTCTCTTATACAGGCTTCCGAGGCCAAAAAACACTCCTAGGGGTAGTACAGAACAAAACCAAAATTGTTCGATAGACTTGGGGAACTTTAGAAAATTTTTCCCTTAGTTGAAGTGTAACACGCCCGTGGGGCTTAGAACACGCCCGTGTCCTTTCTCTAGTATGCAACACGGTCGAGGCACATGCCTGTAAGCTTAGCCCGTGTGCTAAACTGACTTCAAACTCACCATTCTGTTAAATAAACACGGCCAAGGCACCAACCCATGTGCTTAGTCCGTGCTCTATGCTGACTTAAAATTTTAGGTGCAGGGGACACACGGTCATAGCACACACCCATGGGTGTAGCCCGTGTGTCACACATGGCCTAGACACACGCCTGTGTCTCTACCCATGTGGACCTTGTTAGGCTATTTTCCAAGCCTTAAGTCACCCTCTACTAGCCAATTACACTTATAAATTACTATAACGCATATTTGGGTCAAATTATCCATTGCCGATATGAAACTTTGATTAACCTCATTGCATGTGAACCTCATGTCATTGGATTCATACATGCTAAGTTAATTCTTATCTGGCATTTAATGATCTATATGTCTGCTTGACATATTAAGGTTGGCTCGTTATTATAACTCATTGCCAATTATAACTAAGCCATCGCATATGAATATAATCATGCATAGATTTGTAAGGCATAGCCTACTTCAAAATGAGCCAATTCCCACGGCCATATACAAAAAGATAAATATAATTTTACATGTCTTCACTAGGAAAATCAAATAACATATATAACAAAATACTCAAAAATCCTATACATGCCATTGGACAAAATGGAAATGTCTTTATACCAAAGCTTGTCCAGTTGATAGTGTGTTGACTCTCCAACTATCTTCTAATCCTTATGAATCCTTGAGCTCTGAAAAGCAGGGAAAAGAGAGGGGTAAGCATTTACATGCTTAGTAAGCCCGAATAACTGGAAAATAAACTTACCGATTGTTTAGTATACATCCATAACAGATAATGAAACCAATGAAAATGAAAATAGTTTCCCTATCACATGCACTCAATCAATGAGTTAGTCACATAACAAATACCATAAAAATTTTCATCTTAGATGAGCTCATCATTTTACATGTCATTTGTACATATACCTTGTGATAGTCCCGTTGAGTTTCTAGGAAATCTCGATGGATTATCCAGTCACCGTCAATTCATACGAATGATCATTTTGAGCATGCACTCCCGCGAACCTCACATCTTACGGTGGGATTACAAGTCTAGGCTAAATCCCTCATAATATAAACTCATAAGGTGATGTCAAGATTACCAGTCCAGGGTAAATCCCTTATAATGACAAACACCCTTAATGAGCTCAGATCTAAATTACCAGTCCAGGCTAAATTCAGACCCTAATCGGATTACCCGTCTGGGCTAAATCCACCATGCACACATATTCTTCAAGAGGCTTGATCACTTAAGGAACACCAATCCAAGCTAGATCCTTTTTATACTTGAGATCTTCGGATTACCAATCTAGGCTAAATCCTTTTCTACAACACATGCAGGATCTCAAGTCTCATGTAAATCATGGTTTACCCATCGAATTCCCTTTCCAACCTTAACCGAGACATTATCCAACAATTCATTATTAAAGATGCAAATCATGCATTTTCATGTCATCAACAATGCAATTATCATACATTCACAAAACATACAAATATGCATGTTAAAGGTTTACTTCAAGTTATCCGAACTTACTTGGTATTCGTTTCGGAGCTGTGTTTCGGTTATTCCGAAACCTTGCGTTTACCTCGATCGACCTACGAAATTTATTCCTCGAGGTCTATAACAATACAATTATATCATTAATTCACTACATTACACTTTTCAAGTTTAATTTCTACTCCCGGTCCAAATGACCGTTTTGCCCCTAACCTTTGACATTTTTACTATTTAGTCCCTAGGCTCGTATAATGAAACACATGCAACTTTTTATCTTACCCAAGCCTATCCGAACACTTTTCCCTCATATGGCAGCCCACATTTTCCCATTATTTTCACATTTCTACCACATATTTAATAAACTTTGCAAAAAGGTCCCTTTAGGGGTTTTTC
Source organism: Gossypium longicalyx (assembly GCA_025698465.1). Lineage (NCBI taxonomy): Eukaryota > Viridiplantae > Streptophyta > Magnoliopsida > Malvales > Malvaceae > Gossypium > Gossypium longicalyx. Next base: position 24,533,595 of record CM047005.1, on the reverse strand, counting down.
ATGAAAATCACCTAAGAAAAGATGTTTAACACACCTTCAACTTTCATATTCCTCTATAATCCACCAAAATACAAGAAACTCATGCATGGGTAAATTTTTAAACATGAACCCTAGCATGAAATATGGGTAGAAATGGAAAGATTAAGCTACTCGGATTTCAAAAATACAAAGAACATTAAAAACGGGGCTTGTGAGCACTTACTATTGAGCTTGAAATGTTTGAAAACCCTAGCTATGGTGACAAGAGAGTTTTGACAGCTATGGGGAAGAATATGGCTGATTTTGGCTTGATTTTTCCTATTTTATTTCATTAAAAAGCCAAATGACCAAAATGCCCTTATGCCCTTTCTTTGAAATTTCATCCATGTAAACCCATTTTTGTTCAAAAACTTAGAAATTAGGAAAATTTCTATTTAAGACCTTATAGTTTGTAATCTAAAGCAATTTCATACAAATTGCTTCTAGAATCCAAGTTTTGCAATTTATTCAATTTAGTCCCTAATTTCCAATTGGACACCTTACTCAAGGAATTTCTTCATGAAACTTTAACCCATGCATAATCTCATACTCTAGGTCTCATAATAATCATAAAATAAATATTTTGATGTCGAATTTGTGGTTTTGAAACCACTATTTTGACTAGGCCCTATTTCGGGATGTTACATTTCTCCCCCCTTAGGGACTTTCATCCCCGAAAGTCTTACCAGTAAACAGGTTTGGTTTTTCATGGTTTCTTCTAGTTCTCATGTAGCTTCTTCCACACCATGTCGGTGCCATAGAACCTTTACTAAAGTCACACTTTTATTTCTCAACTGTTTAACCTCTCGAGCCAAAATCTTGACTAGTTCCTCTCCGTAAGTCATGTCTGGTCTAATCTCAATCTCCTCTGGTGAAATTACATGAGAGGGGTCTGATCGATAACGTCTTAACATGGATACATGGAACACGTCATGAATCTTTTCCAATTCGGGTGGCAATGCCAAGCGATAAGCTAATGGTCCAATCCTTTCAGTAATCTCGTAAGGTCCGATAAATCGTGGACTCAGTTCACCTTTCCGACCAAATCTCAACACCTTTTTTCCATGAAGACAACTTTAAGAATACTATGTCCCCAAATTGGAATTCAATCTCTTTTCTTTTCAGATCAGCATAGGACATTTGCCTGTCCGATGCCGCTTTTAAACAGTCTCGTATTACTTTAACTTTTTCTTTAGTTTCCCTAATCAGATCCATTCCATGAATCTGATTTTCCTTAAATTCTATCCAGTATAATGGAGTTCGGCACTTCCTACCATACAAGTCCTCATAAGGTGCCATTTTCAAACTTGTTTGGAAACTATTGTTGTAGGCAAATTCTACCAATGGCAGATATTTTTCCCAGCTGCCTTGAAATTCGAGGATAAAACATTGCAACATATCTTCAAGAATTTGAATTGTCCGCTCAGACTGACCATCGGTCTGAGGGTGAAAAGCTGTACTAAAACTCAACTTCGTCCTCAAGGCTTCCTGTAGCTTTTTCTAGAATCTCGAAATAAACCTTGGGTCTCTATCTGAAATAATCGATAATGGTACTCCGTGCAATCTTACTATCTCAGAAACGTATAAGTCGGCCAGACTATCAAGGGAATAATCTATTCTTATCGAAATAAAATGAGCTGACTTGGTCAACTTATCCACTACGACCCATATGGCATTTTTCTTTTTTGGAGTCAAAGGCAATCTTGTCACAAAGTCCATGGTAACTCTGTCCCACTTCCATTCGGGAACCATCACAGGTTGTAACAAACCTGAAGGCACTTGATGTTCAGCTTTAACTTGCTGACATATCAGGCATCTTGACACAAACTCAGAAATGTCTCTTTTCATACCGTTTCACCAATACATTTTTTTCAAATCATTGCACATTTTGGTACTTCCCGGATGAATAGACAAACAGCTACTATGTGCTTCTTGCAATATTTTTTGGATAAGTTCATTGTCTTTAGGTACGCATACTCTCTCTTTAAACGTCAAACACACATCAGAACTAATCCAGAAATCTGATTCAGTCCCTGAATCACATTGAGCCCTTTTTGTTTGCAAGTCACCATCATTAAACTGAGCACCATGAATTTTCTGTAGAAATGTTGGCCAGCTTCTAACTCTGGCAAGACCGAACCATCATCAAGCAATGTCATATGAGTATCCATGGCTTTCAAAGAAAATAAGGATTTTTAGCTCAGAGCGTCGGCGACCACATTCGCCTTTCCTAGATGGTAGTCAATGATCAGATCATAATTCTTAATCAATTCTAACCATCTTCTTTGTCTCAATTTTAATTCTTTTTGAGTCATCAAGTACTTCAGACTCTTATGGTTCGTAAAGATACAACACGTTTCACCATATAAATAATGCCTCCAAATCTTCAAGGCAAAAACAATCGCAGCACGCTCTAGGTCATAGGTCAGATAATTCTTCTCGTGAGGCTTCAATTGCCGTGAAGCATAGGCTATCACCTTGCCTTCTTGCATAAGCACACAACCCAATCCATTTAAGGATGCATCACTGTAGATCACGAACTCCTTTCCCAATTCAGGTAACACTAAAACAGGAGCTTCAGTCAGCACTGTCTTTAATTTCTCAAAACTTTGCTGACACTTTTCTGTCCATTTAAACTTAACATCCTTCTGTAGCAACCTCGTCATCGGAGTGGCTATCATAGAAAATCCTTTTACAAACCTTCGATAGTAACCGGCTAAGCCCAAAAAGCTTCTAACCTCGGTTACATTTTTAGGCGATTTCCAATCAACAATAGTAAAGATTTTACTTGGATCAACTCGGATGCCTTCACCCGAAACAATATGACCCAAAAATCCAACTTCTTGGAGCCAAAATTCACTTTTGTTAAACTTATCATACAGTTGTTTTTCTTGCAAAGTCTGCAATACAATTCTCAGGTGCTTCGCATGTTCTGTCTTATCTTTGGAATAAATCAAGATATCGTCAATGAACACAACAACAAACTTATCCCAATATGGCCGAAAGATCCTATTCATTAGGTTCATAAATACGGCTGGTGCATTCGTCAGCCCAAACGGCATAACAAGGAATTCGTAATGACCATACCTCGTCCTATAACTTCAGACATATCATTATATAGATTTGATCTTGATCTTCTATCATTTTCACTTTTACTGATGTCGAATCTTTCATGAGAACTAGAAAAGAGTTTATAATAAAGCTGTCTCATATATTAATCATCGAAGCTCTGAATTATGCTGAAGTCATCTTTATCAAATAAAAATCATTGAGCCAAAATAAAAACGATATCTCAACTCTATAAACAAATATTATCCCAGCTATTAATGAAGCATTTGAACACAGAAGAGAATCAAATATGGTTTAAACAACAACCAATGCAGAAACACAACTTCTATAACTCTGATAACAGTACTGCAGTACTCCAAATTTCAAAATAGAAATTATAATTATAATAGATATAGTCATCTCTGTCAAATAGAGATCTCTTGTAGATAATCACATAAAATCATAAGAAAATCGGGATAGCGAAATTTCAACACCTGAAGCTACACAGAATATCTAAGGACCACAATCTATATAAAATAATATCAATTCTGCTGATATCCCAGAAAATGTTCAGAAAGAACAATGTCACTCATAAATACTGAAATCCACAGTATCAGAAGCAATATAATCTTCATGTATATTCAACAGAACAATAGCCAGTAGAAATAAATTATTAATATCATACAGATTTTACCGTCAACTTACATATTCACACAGGAATAATATATCATAGAAAGACAGAACAATGTCGAACATAACCCAAACAGACCAACTATGCTTTCATTTATTAGTATCTTTAGCTAATGTTCTCATACGATAAGAATTCCTTCCGTAATTAAACAGTCACCTATACTTTTGAGGCTAAATATACACATAGAATACATAGAAGAAGTCATAATAATTGCCCGATTATCACTATTGCACTCAGCCATCAATACAATTCAAACACTATTCAACTGTCTAATTTTGTCATCAGAAATTTTTACATTATCTCTTCACTAACAGAAATCAATTCATAAAATCTTCCAGTTGATACATTCTTTAGATAACATACCTGAATTGATCATTTAATCGAAGTTAACTTCTTCTGTAACAATAACTTTGCATAATCTGAATAGTCTTCAAAACTATCCAATATCTCTTTTAATACTGCCTTCATTTGCTGATTCATTCAATTTTCTGATCACATTATTAATCTTTCGAACACGGACTTCTGTAACTCTACACTCATGAGTTTATTTAACTCAAATTTTACAGATTCCATTATAACCTTTCACTAATAAGGGGGTGAGGTAGTAAAGCCTCAAATTTAACTTGCACATAAATGCACATGACACATACTTTCACAAATAACCAGTTCATTTCTAATTTCACATTCTCAAAACATTTAATAAACATTTGCTTTTAATCACTTTTGTTCTTAACACATAATTCATATGCCAACTTAAATAACTAATTCATAATTGAAGTTTTCATATAGCATCATAACTCAAATGTCATAACCCATATACTCATATAATTATAACATTTATCAATAACCAAAATGTCATATACTTTAACCCATACCTTTACGAGTGTCAACTCATCACATATATATATTTTTTCATTCAAACATTTGAATACACGTTCTATACTATTAGAATCAACTCAGTTGGAAGACATATCTATCTTATCAAAATAATTTTCGTCAGAGTCGCGAGATATCACACTATCGCAGGTTAAATATGGCATGTATAGCTAGACTCACATACGCTATGGTAGTCCTAGAACAGACTAAACCATAGCTCTGATACCAATAAAATGTAACACCCCTAACTCATATCCATCGTCGGAAAGGGGTTACAAGGTACTACCAGATGAAACATAACTTCCGAATAATCATATGCATAATTTTATTGAAACTCTTAAAACAAATAATTATTAGTATAAATAAAACTAAATTAATCTCTTTGCAAATCATATTGTGGTACTTTGTAAACACATAATTAGATTTATAATTCATAAGCAATAAGCACCGAACATATCATTTTATCACATTACATTTGTTCATACCATAAATATAATATAATACTACAATCTATAAACACATATATAAGACATAATAAATAAAGATATTCAAACACATCTCATTTTTGGCAAATTCCATTTGGCACCATTTAGAAAATAACAAACTTAATTCTTTATAACTTAAAGTACTATTCATTTAGTCACTTTACAAAACCTCAGCCGAATATAGTAATGCATATTTCAATGTCCACTTTTAACTTACTAAATCCCTTTACAAGCGTATATTCTTACTTAGAACTAATTCCAAACATTATCCAAAATTTTCATGTCACATTAAGAACATTACAACTATGTATTTGCAATGTAACAAACTTCATATTCAAGACCAATTCAACAAATACATATTCAACAAAGAACATACAATTATATATAAATCAACCCATCACTTCATATACTTATATGTAAATATATATATAAATACCAAATAGTGATTAATTTACCAACATAATTCTTATCCATTTCTTTACTTAATGAAAGAATTTTAATAAGCTAACACATCCATTATATATAAATATCATATCTTAAACATATATCTATTACGCGGCAACAATTATTAATAAACTAACATAATTTGAAAACACACAACAAAGCATCCAAATTTACTATTCAAATGGTCAAAACCCAAATACAATTGCCGAATATAAACAAGTTAAATTCATATGTTTTAAAATACATATAGGAATTATACTTTTTCCAAATCTCAAGACCATATTAAGTCATTTTATATTTGGCTATTCAATGAAAGTACACTATGAATCAAATTTTATACCTATCATTATAAAACCAAAGTTTTAGCCATATATGCACAAAATCCCATTTCTCAATAAAACCAAATACAAGACATATTTGAATCAATAAACTCATGAGTAAAATATCAAACATAACCATAGTTATATATATACCAAAACCAAATCAACCAAAACCACAACCAAACATAATCATAAGCCAAAGCATAAATTCCAAGATTAACAAAATGGACAAGCCATTTTTGCATGGCTTATACATATATATACAACTTCAACCATATTCGAAAATTAGTATAGCATATACATGCCATAGGTTTCTAATTCAACTTTTAAAAGTACCGAAAGTAGTCAATAGTGTGATAGACTTCGCTGACGATCCCCGAGCCTGCAACTAGTCTCCAAAATCTATAAATAGAAGTAAAAATACGCACAGAGAGTAAGCTATCTTAGCTTAGTAATTCATAAGCAAATATTAACTCAATAACAATAATAATTTAATAAGACATAACCAAACCATACTTGTAAATTCAAATATCCACATATAACTAAACATGAATTAAGTTTTGTCCAAACATGCATTCGTTCTTTATCCAAAATCATCTTTCATACTCAATATCAATAAAAATTTCACTTGACGGAATACATACTATCATAATACATTTATACAATTCACATTTCCTTAGTCATAATTTCACATTCAATTACCTTATAAACAAATGCACATATAAACTTTGGCATAAGTATGAAATTCACATTTCCATATCATACATATATATATCATTAAACCGAATATGACCAATCATATACTTAAACATATGGTCTCATTCACTTCATTCATAGCTCAATTCTTAATTCAAATATTATCTCAATGGCATTGATAATTTATTAAGGCATAACCAAGCCATATTTATGAAATTTAATTACCAAACATTTATCTATACATAAATTATAACATTTCCAAACACACATTGATTCATTAACGTGTTTAATATCACATAGACCTTATTTTGCCGAATATATATACTTCCATATAAACACGTTCAAGGTTCACATTTCAAATATCTACTAATCGAATGCACATAAATCCTTTAATATCAATATGAATTTCACATTTCAATTTATTCCTCATGTAACATTAAGCCGAATATAAGCTCAAAAATCAATCATTAATATCACATACTTATACATTAATCCACATATAGATTTTCATATACACAACCACTACCATTAACGTCATTTATATCACATATCAAATAATCAACCTACCTTATTTTTAAAAAGGTAATAAATTGTCACATACCTGTTCACTTTAACTTGTTTCCACATTCATTCGTAACTTATCATTGCCCATTGAACCATTCTGAATTAAAAAGGATACTCAGATTATAACACATATTGTACAATGCAAACGTCCCAGACGTGGTCTTACATGTAATCACATGGCGATGCTATTGCCCCAGACATGGTCTTACTCGAATCACAATTACGATGTCGATGTCCCAGACATGGTCTTACTCGAAATCACATATCGATGCCAACGTCCCAGACGTGGTCTTACACGAGAACACATATCGAAAATCCTATGTCATGAAATATGTATCCCAGCTATTCCTAAGGTTTGTACGGGGCTTTTCAGACATCGAATCTTGGTCGAATCGAATCATAAACATAGTTCCCAAGTGTACACATATTTGGCTATCATTTATACATTCTCCAATATATCAATTCAGCACATGTAACTTATTTTTATTTAAAAAAATAACTACGTTTATTTGCTTATAAACTTACCTCGGACAACGGTAATCGGAACGGGACGATTAATCGACGATTTTAGTTTTCCTCCGATCCAAATCTGATTTCTTTGGTTCTTGATCTAAATGTATTTAAAATAAAATAATTCAATATAATTTCATTCAATTTAGTCCAAAAACACATAAATGGGCAAATTACTATTTTACCCCTAACATTTCATACTTCTTACAATTTAGTCCAATTTGCATAAAACACAAAACATAAAAAATTTACACATATCAAGCTTTGGCCGAATCTTCATTATGCCCATACAAGCCCACACAATTCATTTATTTCACATTTTAGTCCCTCAATTTTTTTTTTGCAATTTAGCCCTAATTACTCAAATTTATCAAGATTTCCAATACAAAACATACTAACCCAAAACATATCTTCAATAATTCATCATCAAACGTCACAAAACACAATTATTCATCAATGGAATAACTTAAAATATTCATCAAAATCAGAAATTGAAGCATGGGTCGGGTAGTATTCGAAGCAACGATCTCAAAAACGTTAAAATTATCAAAAACCAAAAATAAAACATACCTTGATTTAGCTTTCAAATGGCTGAATGTCTCAAACTCTTTTTCTTTCTTTTTATTTGAAGTTTCGGCACTTAAAGAAAAATGATGCATGGCTTTTGTATTTTATTTTATATTATAACATATATTAACATATTATTTAACTTACATATTTAACATTTATTATAGTTATGAAACCATTATATCATAAGGTTACAACCGTCCACTACATATAATTATGGTTTAATTGCATTATAAATGCTTCATATTATAAAGACAACAACAATTAGGCACTTTCACATTTAACCTTCAAATTTTCATTTTAAGCGATTTAGCCCTTTTATTTAATCGAGCACTCAAACAACAAAATTAATTTACAAAAATTTCACAAATGCAAATTCTCACAAAATAAACAAAGAAAATAATAGTAAAATATTTTTTTGACTCGGATTTGTGGTCTCGAAATCACCATTTTGAATAGGGTCAAAAATTGGGCTGTTACAGTTAAGGTTACTCAAGTCGCTCAAGGCGACTGTAGACCTTCTGATGGGTCGATAAGAGTACCTAGACCCCAAGGTAGGTAAAATGAGCAAAATACCCCTATATGGTAAAATGACTATTTTACCCCTCGAGGGTAAATGACTGATTTGTATTATGATTTGACTGTTCTTTCTGAGCATGACATTTAACATTCACGTATAAGGCTATGACATGACATATCACATGGGGTTGAGATATTCTTTAAGGAGGAAGTTTATTGTACTGTTGGCTTTTAGGCTTTATACTGGTTAGTGGCAGCTTTGCTGCAATACTGTTACTGGCAACTTTATTGTGATACTGATTAATGTCACAACCAGTGCAAAATATTTTGTGTGTCTGGCTGGGTGGGTCGATTTTGTCCCTACATGGTGTGATTGGTGGTACGGAGTGGTGTGTTTGGCTGGATTGGGGTGGGTTTCTCTGTTGCATTACTATACTGACACTGTTACTGTAATGGGCTCAAGCCCGGATTGTTACTGCATACTGTATCCTGACTGTTACATAGGGGATTACACATTGAGTTTTTGTAAACTCGCCCTCCTTTTTGACTGTGCAGGTAATCCCCAACTTTAGTGGATTTGGAACTATGAGGGACTCAGAGGTGGCCACATGACCGTAGTTATGCTATGCATAATTTTACTTTTATCTGAATTTTCGTTTTGGGTTTTTAAATTCTGTAATAAGGCCTTTTATGGATTTAAATTTTAATTGGGCATTTGCTTGCTTACTTTAAACTACTAGTCTAGGGGAAGACGAGTTTTCAAAATATCAATTGGCTGCAAAGACTCATGATTTAACCTTCAAAGTTTTGAAAAGCTTCTGTGTTTAATTTCATGTAAATAAATAATGGAAATTTAATATGACTATTGTTTTGACTAGCTGATTGGATAATAACAAGGAATTTGACATACTAAAGTTTTTATCAAACCACAAAGAGATTTTAACTATTCAAACAAGTCTTTACCAACAGAGTTCATATTTTCGAAAAGCTGTGTAATGTGACATGCCAAATTCAGCCATAACGTCTAGGTCAGGTTTGGGGTGTTACATTTAGTGTATCAGAGCCAGGTTGCAAAACTCGATTGTGGAATGGGTTTTTTTTTTTAGAAAATTTTGGAAAGTTGTTTTTGGAATGACTTGAAATGTATTGGAAGGTTTATAAATTGTATGGCACACCGAGTCTCCGGTGCCAAATCCATAAGTTTTCTTGATACTATTGATTGTTTTAAACTAGAATACAATAGGTAGAAAATATTGAGACTACTGTAGATAAAGGACTGTACTGAAACTCTCTAGTTAGAGTAAACTGGAAACTGTAGTGAAAGCTTTAATCTGCGAGAACAAACTCTAATTACTGCTTTTCATTAGACATCTGCTAATATTTGAAACTGTAAGCTGATCTGCATAAAATTTTTAAATCAGATAATACAAGAATTGATATGAGCACTAGAGGTACTCGTGGAAGGGGTATAAGAGGTCACGGCAGAGGCTGTAGAAGTGCTAAGGCTGGGTCTTCGGCATTGGGCCACATGCCTAACATTGGGACTAGGGAGGTACCAGCTTTTCTGGTAACTAAGACGGGATCTTATGGTCGAGCAGCTGAGGATGAGGCACGATCCCAAGCTATGCTCTGAATTCTGGAGAGAGTTGCTGGGACTAGTACAAGTGCTGTTGTAATATCCTGATTTTGGGCCTAGTCGGAATAGTGGTTTTGTGACCACAAAATCCGAGATAGAAATAATTATTTTATAATTATTTTTAGGTTTATGATATGATTGCATGATTATGTGAAAATTTCGTGACGAAATTCTATGTATAAAGTGCTTAATTTGAAATTATGGACTAAATCGAATAAGTTGCAAAACTTGCATTCTAGAAGTTTTTAGTATGAAATTACTTTGGAATATTAATTAGGAGGTCTTAAATAGAATTTTACCAATTTCTAAGTTTATGGACAAAAATTGGACATGGATGGAATTTTTGGACAGTTTAGTAGTAAGGGCATTTTGGTCATTTAGGGGTAAAATGAATTAAAATACAAAATTAAAAGCCAATTTTGCTCATCTTCAACCCCATGGCCGAATATAGTAAGGAGAAACCGTGTCTAGGGTTTTTCAAGCTTCCAAGCTCGATTGTAAGTCCATTCTATCCCCGTTTTTCAAGTTCTTTACGTTTTTGGAGTCCCGGTAGCTCGATTTAGCTTATGCTAGCAATAATTTAACCTAGGGTTTGTATTTGGAAAAATACCCATAGGTGAAATTTGTGTATTTTGGTGTTTTATGATAGAATATGAGGTTTTAAATTATGTTAGACATCTTGTGCTACTCGGTTTTAAGTGAAAACGAGCAAAGGGCTTAATCTGGTAAAAATACCTAATAGTCATAAGTACATGTTAGAGTGAGAATTTGATGTTGCCATAGAAGGAAAAATGATCAGCATGTCATAAAACATAAGAAAATAGGCTGAAGTTTAATTTACGAGCTTTGGGACAAAAGTGTAAATATGCAAAAGTTTAGGGGCAAAATTGTAATTTTTCCAAAATATGATTTTGGGTCAATTTGAATAATTTGAGTCCTAATTAGACTATATTTTAAATGATAGAGCAAGGAAAACTGAAATTCGGGCTAAAATGGGGAAAATACCAAGTTGTGGACGAAATGGTAAAAGTAGCCATTTTCGCAGACTAGGTAAGTTCATATGTAAATGTTGGTAACATAGTTATTATTTTAAATGTTTTTATGTTATTTAAATGATATGATAATTATTATGAAATATTATACTCATGATAATTGTTTGATAATATGTCAAATTATGTGATATACTTAGAAAATGTGAAATACTACCGAGTATCGGTATCGGTATTCCGTAGAAGATGGTTGAGACACATGATTGGGAAAAAAGTCCCGTTGAACCTTAGGAATGGATTAGGATACAAGTGACATGTCACTGGGATATTTGGGCATCCGAACTCGTTGAGTTGAGTCCGAGTTCACTTATGGATGCGAATGTCCGAACTCGTTAAGTTGAGTCCGAGTTCGTGAGATGTAACTAGGCATCCGAGCTCGTTGAGTTGAGTCTGAGTTCACTTATGGATGCGAACGCCCGAGCTCGTTGAGTTGAGTCCGAGTTCGTTTATGGCCGGGTTACATAGTAGCTTGGCTACATATGTGGCACTTATGTGCAAACTTTCCATGTATCCGAATTATATTCCGATGTGTTCAACGGGTAAAGTTCTACTCAAATGGAGGAATACTCAAGATGAAAGGGACGTATTGGTAATTTTTGTGAAATGGATACTTTGAACAGGTATGTACTTAACCCTCGGGTTGAAAAATCGATATAACAACAATATGGTAAGATGATAAATGAAAATATGATATGAATGTCTTGGTGATGATTATGCAAATGATGTTTTATGTTTGCTTATATGGTTATGTTGCTTGCTATTTGCATGTGAACTTACTAAGCATTTATGCTTATTCCCTCCTTTTCATTCCTTGTAGTGTTGACAAGCCAGCTCGAAAATCGGGAACGGTCGGAGGCAAGCTCACACTATCCGTATATCATCTTGGCATAATGGCTTGTATATTTTGAGTATGGCATGTATAACATTATAATCATTTTGTATATATGGTCTTATGATATGGTTATTGAGTAGTATAAAAATGTTTGGTAATGATTAGCCACTGGAATGGCTAATTATGATCATTTTTGGTGTTATGTATGTCAAATTGCTAGTTAATCCATGGAAACCATGAAATAGGTAAAATTTACCATAAAATAGATTTAGACAGCAGTAGTGACGTGAATTTGAAAAATCATTAAAAATAGTAAAGATATAATTAGATGATGAATAAAATATGGAATTGAAGAATTATGAGTCTATTTTCATTGGAAGAAACGAAACAGGTATATGAGTTATATTTTGTGAGATGTTTAAATTTTTGTGAAACAGGGCCAGAGCGATTTCTGGATCCCCTGTTCTGACTTTGGAAATTCACCATAAATTGTATAAAAATTATTAGAAGTCATAATTTATATGTACAGATTTCTTATTGAGTCTAGTTTTAAGAGAAATAAACTTCATAGTCATTGAAATTCTGTACAGAAATATATCTGATTCGTAATACATAGAGATCAGAGCAGTTGAACCCTGAAACAGGGGAGACTTCAACTAATAAACTTTACTAATTGGCCTAGCCAAAAATTCTAGAAAAAAATTAGTAAATAGATATATGAGTCTAGTTTCGGGGAAAATTTACGGAATTGAATTTTAAGTTTTAGAACTCGAGATATGAATTTTTAAGCGACTGTGATGCAGTTAGCCAGCTTGTCTGAAATTTCTAAAATTAAATTGTTTGAGCTGTTTAAGTAATAAATTAAGTCTGTTAACACCTCGTGCTCGACTCTGGCAATGGTCTCGGGTACGGGGCATTACAGCTGTGGGCCGTGGGTCAATTTCAGAATTACTCCAGTCAAATGGAGCTGAAATTTTTAGGGGTATTGCTGGTGTAACTCCTAATGTGGCTGAATACTGGTTGGAGGCCATAGAGAGAATAATGGACGATCTCAACTGCACTTTAGAGCAAAAACTAAAAGGTACAGTGTCATTACTGCAAGACAAGGCCTATCAGTGGTGACTTACTGTAAGACCGGTTAATATGGGAATTCTTTAAAGCTGCATTTCAAGGAAAATATGTGGGCACTAAGTTATGTGGATGCCCGAAGAAGGGAATTTCTGAACCTGAGTCAAGGGGATAAAACTATGGCAGAATACGAGGCAGAGTTTCTATGACTTAGCCGCTACACTCGAGGGATGGTGGCAACTGATTATGAACGTTGTGTTCATTTCAAGGATGACCTCCGAGATGAATTACGGATACTGATAGCTCCTCAGAGGGAGTGAGACTTTGCTGCCCTAGTGGAAAAGGCGAAAATCACCAAGGACGTGAAGTGCTCTGAGCGCCAGAATTGGGAGAAGGAAAGGAGCAGATATAGGAGGGATTCAGAGCCCTCAGGTTCTTTTGGTAAGCCTAAGAAAAAGGCCCGATTTGATAGGCCAGTTCGAGTTGGGGCTCCTGTTGTTGTGACTAAAATACAGCCCTATGCAAATTATGGGAGACAGCATCAAGGTAAGTGTTGGAAGAAGATTGGGGTGTGTTTCAGGTGCAGGTCAATAGAGCATCTTGTCAAAAATTGTCTATAGAGGCCTGTACAGATGCAAGCTACGAATCAGGGTTTTATTCAGCCAGTGAGAGGGGTTCAGTAGCCATCGAGAGGCCGTGGTCAAGCCAGAGGTGGAAATGGTTTGGGCCGAGGTCGTGGAGCACCAGGTAGAGGTACTGGTAATGCTGAGGCTAGACAGCCAGCTCTAGTCTATGCTGCACGTCGTCGAGAGGACGGTGACATTCCTGATGTGATAACTGGTATGTTCGTTATCCATAATAAACCTTATACTGCTCTAATTGATGTTGGGTCTATGCATTCATAAATTGCATGTACTGTGTCTGGGACACTGGGTATCTTGTGTGAGAGTACTGCTAGTGAGATGACCGTGATAAGTCCACCGGGACAGTTAGTAAGGGTGGACAAGTTATTCAGAGATGTGCCTTTGGAGGTTCAAGGGTTACCCTTCCGGTGGATTTGATGGAGTTACCTTTTGGTGAATTCGACCTAAACTTGGGTATGGGTTGGCTAGTAAAACACCGAGCAAGTTTAGATTGTGCTGCTAAGCATTTGGTACTAAAGACTACTGAGGATGAGGAGATAGTTGTGATTGGAGAGTGTAGAGATTATCTATCAAATGTGGTTTATGTATTAAGGGCTGAGAAATTGGTTCATAATTGTTTTATTATATTATTATTACTTATTATGCATTTTACATAATTAACCTTTAAGTTAATATATAAAACTATTATATATTAAGGTTACTACCGTCCATTATATTTAATCATGGCATAATTGCATTATAAGTACTTCATGCAACAAAGACATCATCAATTCGGCCCCTTTTATATTTAACCACCAAATTTTCATTTTACGCGATTAAGCCCTTTTTATTAAATTAAGCACACAAACGATTTTCATACGAAACTTTCACACATGCAATGTAATGCCCCCTTACCCGAGACCATCGTCGGATTCGAGTATGAGACAGTACTAAACTTATTTTAGCATTTAAACAAGTTCAAACAATTCTCATAGTAAACTATCCATCTGCATCACAGTCGCTAAAAAATTTATATCTCAAGTTACAAAACTCAAAATCCAATTCCGTAAATTTTCACTGAAACTAGACTCATATATATACTTACTAATTTTTTTCAAGAATTTTTGGTTGGGCTAATTAGTACATTTATTAGTTAAATTCTCCCCTATTTCAGGGTTTAGCTACTCTGACCCCTGTGTATTTCGAATCAGATATCTCCTTGTACAAAGTTTCAATGACTATGCTGTTTGTTTCTCATAAAACTAGACTCAATAAGGATTTCATACATGTAAGGTAAAACTCATAATTGTTTTTGTACAATTTATGGTAAATTTTTAAAGTCAGAACAGGGGATTCAAAAATCGCTCTGACCCTGTTTCACCAAAACATAAATATCTCATAAAATACAACTCTTTTACTTATTGTATTTCTTCCAAATGAAAATAGATTAATTAAGCTTAAATTACATATTTTTATTCATTATCTATTTCTATATCTACTATTTTTTGTGATTTTTCAAACTCACGTCGCTGCTGCTGACTGATTTTGTTTTGTGGCCAATTTTACCTTTCCAAGTATTTTCATGGTTTAGTTAAGACATAAAGCATACATGTTATCATATATAAACTTGATTAGCCATTCCAATAGCTAATCATTCTCAAAATTTCCCATTCCATCCATGGGCCATATCGTAAGATTATACACACAAAATGATTGGAATGCTATACATGCCATATTTCCAAAAATTACAAGTCATTACACCGCAATTGTCCAGTGATAGTGTGAGCGTGCCTCCGACCATCCCGATCTCCAAATTGACTTGTCAAAACTACAAAGAATGAAAAGAAGGGAGTAAGCATAGATGCTTAGTAAGTCCATATGCAAATAACAAATAACTTAACAAAGCAACTATACCAACCAACATTAGCATAATATCACCAAAACATATATCACATTTCTATTCATCATTCATCATCTTACCATATTATTGTTGTCGTATCAAGTCTCAACTTGAGGGTTAAGTACATACCTGTCCAAAGTGCCCATTCCACAACACTTACCAATACGTCATTTGCATTTTGAGTATTCTTCCATATTACTAGAATTTTACCCGTTGAACACATCGGAATATAATTCAGATACATGAAAAGTTTGCACATAAGTGCCACATATGTAGCCAAGCTACCATGTAACCCGCCCATAAGGGAAATCTCAGACTCAACTCAACGAGCTCGGATGCCTAGTTATATCTCACGAACTCAGACTCAACTCAATGAGTTCAGACATTTGCATCCATAAGTGAACTCGGACTCGACTCAACGAGTTCGGATGCCCAAGTATCCTAATCTATTCCTAAGGTTCAACGGTACTTTCCTCGTTCGTACTCCTTTACCATTCTCCTTGGAATTCCAATGACGATACTTCGGATCTTTCACATTTTTCACATAATTCATAAAATTTTTGTATGTTGTCCAACAATTACCACAAAGCATAGAATTGCATGATAACAAATCATAATATCGTATAAATAGCATTAAATGATTTAAAATAACAGTTATATTACAATATTTACATATGAACTTACCTCAGTACAATATGTTAGAAATTAAGCCTATTCCTCGAAAACTCTATTTTTCCCTCGATCACGACTTGAATCTCATTTCTCTTGATCTATAATAACAAATTTAGCTTATTTAATACTCACATTTATTAAAACAGTCCTTGACTCAAACTTTGGCAAAATTACATTTTTGCCCCTAAGCTTTTGCATATTTACACTTTTTCCCCAAAGCTCAGAAATTAAACTTCATCCTATTTTCTTATGTTTTATGACATGCTGATCATTTTTTTCTTCTATAGAAACATCAAATTCACACTCTAACATATACTTATGAATATTAGGTATTTTTACCGATTATGTCATTTTACTCGTTTTTACGAAAAATTACTTAGCAAAAGTTGTTTAACACAATTTCAAGCTTCATATTCTACCATAAAACATCAAAATAAACATATTTCACCTCTGGGTATTTTTCCAAATATAAACCCTAGGTTAAATTATTGCTAGAATAAGCTAAATCAAGTTACTTGGACTCCAAAAACGTAAAGAACATTAAAAACGGGGCTTGGAATCACTTACTATGGAGCTTGGAAGCTTGAAACAAACCCTAGCTATGGAGAACCCTTGAAATTTCGTCCTAATGAAGAAGATGGACATATTTTTCCATCTTTTTCCTTTTTTTAATCTTTTAATTACCAAATGACTAAAATACCCTTCATTACTAAACTTTCAAAATTTCCATCCATGTCCAATTTTGTCCAAAACTTAGAAATTGGTCAAATTTCTATTTAAGACCTCCTAATTAATATTCCAAAGCAATTTCATACTAAAAACTTCTAGAATGTAAGTTTTGCAACTTATCTAATTTAGTCCCTAATTTCAAATTAATCACTTTATGCATAGAATTTCTTCACGAAATTTTCACACAATCATGCAATCATATCATAGACCTCAAAATAATCATAAAATAATTATTTCTCTCTCATATTTGTGGTCCCAAAACCACTATTCTGATTAGGCCCTAATTCGGGATATCACAACTCTCCCCTCCTTTTTGGATTTTCGTCCCCGAAAATCTTACCAGTAAACAGGTGTGGGTATTGATTCCTCATAGTTTCCTCAGGCTCCCATGTAGCCTCTTCTTCCCCATGTTTTTCCATAATACTTTCACGAGAGCGATACTTTTGTTTCTTAGTCATTTGACCTCTCGAGCTAAAATTTTAACCAGTTCTTCATTGTAAGTCATATCCGGTTGCAACTCGATTTCCGTTGGTGAAATCACATGTGAAGGATTTGAACGATACCGACGTAACATAGATACATGGAACACATCATGAATCTTCTCTAATTTTGGTGGTAGTGCTAACCGATATGCTATCGATCCAATTCTTTCAATTATCTCATACGGTCCAATGAAACGTGGACTCAATTTACCTTCCCGACCGAATATAAGAATCTTCTTCCACGGAGACACTTTTAAAAACACTTTATCACCAACTTGGAGCTCAATCTCTTTTTGTTTCAAATCCGCGTAGGATTTCTGTCTGTCCGAAGTAGCTTTCAAACAATCTCGAATCACTTTCACCTTTTCTTCGGTTTCTTTGATTAGATCAACTCCGTAAATCTGGTTTTCTTTGAGTTTGGTCTAATACAGCTGTGTCCGACACTTGCGACCATACAACGCTTCATAAGGTGTCATTTTCAAACTTGTTTGATAACTGTTATTGTAAGCAAATTCTACCAGCGGTAAGTACCTTTCTCAACTACCTTGAAATTCTAATATACAACATCTGAGCATGTCTTCAAGAATCTGAATTACTCTCTATGATTGTTCATCAGTCTATGGATGGAAGGCAATGCTGAAATTTAACTTCGTACCTAATGTTTCTTTCAGTTTTTGCCAAAATCGTGAAGTAAACCTCGGATCTCTATCCGAAATAATCGACAACGGTACTCCGTGAAGTCTAACAATCTCACTGATATATAATTCAGCCAACTTATCAAGAGAATAATCAATGCATACCGGAATAAAATGAGCCGATTTGGTCAATCTACCGACTATTACCCAGATGACATCTTTCTTCTTCGGAGTTAATGGTAATCCTGATACAAAATCCATAGTAATTCGATCCCATTTCCATTCAAGAATCATGATAGGCTGAAGTAGACCCGAAGGCACTTGGTTTTCAGCTTTTACTTGCTAACAAATCAAGCATCGCGATACAAACTCAGAAATATCTCTTTTCATTCCGTTCCACCAATACATTTTCTTCAAATCATTGTACATTTTTGTACTGCCTGGATGCATTGACAAACAACCACTGTGTGCTTCATGCAAGATCTTCTGAATCAACTTATCATTCTTTGGTACACAAATCCGATCTTTAAACATCAAGTAAGCATCAGAACCGATTCTGAAATCTGATCCCGTATCAGTCTCACATTGCTTTCTCTTGGCTTGCAAATCTTGATCATTTTTCTGAGCTTCACAAATCTCTTGTAAAAACATCGATCTTGCTCTCAACTCTGCTAGAATCGAACCATCATTAGATACTGTCAACTGAGTATTCATATCTCTCAAAGTAAATAATGACTTTCTACTCAAGGCATCGGCAACCACATTCGCTTTCCCCGGATGATAATCAATCACAAGCTCGTAATCTTTCAATAATTCTAACCATCTCCGCTGTCTCAAATTCAAATCTTTTTGTGACATCAATTACTTGAGACTTTTGTGGTCGGTATATACTCGGCACTTTTCACCATACAAATAATGTCGCCAAATCTTCAAAGCAAACACTACAGCAGCCAGTTCCAAATCATGAGTCGGATAATTCCTTTCGTGAGGTTTTAACTGCCTCGAAGCATAAGCCACCACTTTTCCTTCTTGCATAAGTACACATCCCAAGCCGTTTAAAGAGGCATCACTATACACCACAAATTCTTTACCTGACTCGGGTTGTACCAACACTGGTGCTTCAGTCAGTAACTTTTTCAATTTCTCAAAACTCTGTTGACATTCTTCTGTCCATTCGAATTTAACATCCTTTTGGAGCAGTCTAGTCATAAGAGTAGCAATCATAGAAAATTCATTCACAAATAGTCGATAATAACCAGCTAGACCCAAGAAAATTCTAACCTCAGTCATATTCTTCGGTGGTTTCCAATCAACAATAGCCAAAATTTTACTGGGATCAACCCGTATACCATCACCCGAAACAATATGACCCAAGAATCTGACTTCTCAAAGCCAAAACTTACTTTTACTAAACTTGGCATACAATTGTTTATCTCTCAAAGTTTGCAAAACTATTCTCAAGTGCTCAGCATGCTCTGTCTCATCCTTCGAATAGATCAAGATATCATCAATAAATACCACAACAAACTTGTCCAATTATGGTCGAAATATGCGGTTCATTAAATCCATAAACACAGCAGGAGCATTTGTCAAACCAAATGGCATAACTAAAAATTCATAATGGTCGTACCTTGTTCTAAAAGCAGTTTTAGACACATCTGACTCTTTTACTCATGAACCCGGTAGTACCGGACCTCAAGTCAATCTTTGAGAACCATGTCGCTCCTTTCAACTGATCAAATAAATCATCAATTCTCGGCAACGGATACTTGTTCTTGACTATCACCTTATTCAACTGCCGATAGTTCACACATAATCTCATAGAACCATCTTTCTTTTTCATAAATAATACGGGAGCACCCCAAGGCGAAAAACTCAGTCTCACAAAACCTTTGTCAGTCAACTCTTGCAACTGTGACTTAAATTCTTTCAACTCTGTTGGTGCCATTCTATACGGATCAATCGAGATCGGAGTTGTTCCCAGTATCAACTCAATACCAAATTCTACTTCTCTGACAGCAGGCAAACCCGGCAACTCTTCTAGAAATACATCCACGAATTCACACACAATCGGCACTGATTCCATTTTTTTCTCTGATTCTTTTGTATTCAACACATACGCCAAATAAGCTTCATAACCCTTTTTCAAATATCTCTGAGTTGACATCGAAGTAATCACACTAGGCAATGCCTCTGATTCGTCTAGTTCAACCTGTAAAATTTTACCATTTTCACATTTCAATTCAATAACTTTCTGTCTACAATTTACTATAGCATCATGTAGTGTTAACCAATCCATACCCAAAATAACATCAAATTCATCAAACGGCAACAACATCAAGTCGGTCGGAAAATAATGACCTCTAATCATCAAAGGACATATCTTGCATACTTTATCAACTATGACACATTTGCCTAACAAGTTTGATACTTTAACCATAAATTCTGTAGACTCAACAGGTATGTTCATATTAGACACCAATTTCATGCACACATACGAATGAGTAGAACCAGGGTTGATCAAAGCAATAACATTAATATCATAAAGAGAGAAAGTACCGGTAATCACGTCGGGAGACAAAGCATCTTCACGCGCCCTTATGGCATAAGCTCTAGCTGGAGCTCTAGCTTCAGATTTAATCGCTGAATCTTTGACTACATTCTTGCTGCTTACCTCATTCCCAACTCTTCTCAAAGATCTTCCTCTCGAAACTGCACTATTAGGTTTTGCACTCTGAAATTTTTCTTTCTCATTCATCTCCGGACAATCTTTAATAAAAAGATCTGGAGAACCACACCGGTAATAGGATCTATCATTAATTCTACATCGACCAAAATGACTTCTACCACATCTTTGGCACTCGGGTCCAACAAGTCGAGAATTTTCCAAGTCACTTTCTCTTTCGGCACCACTGAAATCAATGTCTTCCACCAATAATAAGTCGAATCCCTCAGCAATGATATAGCACACTTTAAGCACTCTTTAGGAGTACAAGATAACTCATCAAATACCCGAATAGAATTTTCGAGCCAAAATTCTATTTTTTTAGCGTCATCATCAACATTTTTCCTGAATTCTTCGGCCCCTTGCTTACAAATTCGGTCAACCAAAGATCTATGGAATTTCATCAGATCCATACCTGAAGGCATCTGGGGTATAGGTTGAGGAATCGAGAGTGGTGGGGGAGGTTGTTGAGCAGTAGGGCTCGTACAAACGAACTCTGTATACCACGCATTCATCATTTGGAGAAAGGCTTCCTGAGCCCTTTCTCCTCCTCTTTGACCAACAGTAGGAGGTCGACTTTTAGTTGGCACTACCCCTTCAGTAGGAGTAGGCGCATTGCTCTCTACATCATCAGCCACAGTTGGATTGAGATCCATTTACTATAAAAAAATCATTTAAAAAGGTCAGGAGTCGTCACACTATCACAAAATATATATATGGCATGTATAGCAAAATCCGTACTTACACCATGTTAGTCCGAGAACCAACTAAACCTACTCTGATACCACCAAATGTAACACCCCCTTACCCGAGACCATCGCCGGATTCGAGTATGAGACAGTACTAAACTTATTTTAGCATTTAAACAAGTTCAAACAATTCTCATAGTAAACTATCCATCTACATCACAGTCGCTAAATAATTTATATCTCGAGTTACAAAACTCAAAATCTAATTCCGTAAATTTTTCCTGAAACTAGACTCATATATATACTTACTAATTTTTTTCTAGAATTTTTGGTTGGGCTAATTAGTACAGTTTATTAGTTAAAGTCTTCTCTGTTTCAGGGTTTAGCTACTCTGACCCCTGTGTATTTTGAATCAGATATCTCCTTGTACAGAGTTTCAATAACTATGAAGTTTGTTTCTCATAAAACTAGACTCAATAAGGATTTCATACATGTAAGGTACAACTCATAATTATTTTTGTACAATTTATGGTAAACTTTTAAAGTCAGAACAGGGGATTCAGAAATCGCTCTGACCCAGTTTCACCAAAACATAAATATCTCAAACTGTTTTACTTATTTTATTTCTTCCAAATGAAAATAGATTAATTAAGATTCAATTCCATATTTTATTCATCATCTAATTATATCTCTACTATTTTTAGTGATTTTTCAAACTCACGTCGCTGCTGCTGACTGATTTTGTTTTGTGGCCAATTTTAACTTTCCAAGGATTTTCATGGTTTAGTTAAGACATAAAGCATACATGTTATCATATATAAACTTGATTAGCCATTCCAATAGCTAATCATTCTCAAACATTTCCATTCCATCCATGGGCCAGATCGTAAGATTATACACACAAAATGATTGGAATGTTATACATGCCATATTTTCAAAAATTACAAGTCATTATACCGCAATTGTCCAGTGATAGTGTAAGCGTGCCTCCGACCATCCCGATCTTCAAATTGACTTGTCAAAACTACAAAAAATGAAAAGAAGGGAGTAATCATAGATGCTTAGTAAGTCCATATGCAAATAAAAAATAACTTAACAAAGCAACTATACCAACCAACATTAGCATAATATCACCAAAACATATATCACATTTCTATTCATCATTCATTTTCTTACCATATTATTGTTGTCGTATCAAGTCTCAACTTGAGGGTTAAGTACATACCTGTCCAAAGTGCCCATTCCACAACACTTACCAATACGTCACTTGCATCTTGAGTATTCTTCCATATTACTAGAATTTTACCCGTTGAACACATCGGAATATAATTCAGATACATGAAAAGTTTGCACATAAGTGCCACATATGTAGCCAAGCTACCATGTAACCCGCCCATAAGCGAACTCAGACTCAACTCAATGAGCTCGGGCGTTCGCATCCATAAGTGAACTCGGACTCAACTCAATGAGCTCGGATGCCTAGTTACATCTCATGAACTCGGACTCAACTCAACGAGTTCAGACATTTGCATTCATAAGGGAACTCGGACTCGACTCAACGAGTTCGGATGCCTAACTATCCTAATCTATTCCTAAGGTTCAACGGGACTTTCCTCGTTCGTACTCCTTTACCATTCTCCTTGGAATTCCAATGACGATACTTCGGTAATCTTTCACATTTTTCACATAATTCATAAAATTTTTGTATGTTGTCCAACAATTACCACAAAGCATAGAATTGCATGATAACAAATCATAATATCGTATAAATAGCATTAAATTATTTAAAATAACAATTATATTACAATATTTACATATGAACTTACCTCGGTACAATATGTTAAAAATTAAGCCTATTCCTCGAAAACTTTATTTTTCCCTCGATCACGACTTGAATCTTATTTCTCTTGATCTATAATAAAAAATTTAGCTTATTTAATACTCAACTTTATTAAAACAGTCCTTGACTCAAACTTTGGCAAAATTACATTTTTGCCCCTAAACTTTTGCATATTTACACTTTTTCCCCAAAGCTCGGAAATTAAACTTCATCATATTTTATTATGTTTTATGACATGCTGATCATTTTTCCCTTTATAGCAACATCAAATTCACACTCTAACATGTACTTATGAATATTAGGTATTTTTACCGATTATGTCATTTTACTCGTTTTTACGAAAAATCACTTAGCAAAAGTTGTTTAACACAATTTCAAGCTTCATATTCTACCATAAAACATCAAAATAAACATATTTCACCTATGGGTATTTTTCCAAATATAAACCCTCGGTTAAATTATTGCTAGAATAAGCTAAATCAAGTTACCGGGACTCCAAAAACGTAAAGAACATTAAAAACGGGGCTTGGAATCACTTACTATGGAGCTTGGAAGCTTGAAACAAACCCTAGCTATGGATAACCCTTGAAATTTCGTCCTAATGAAGAAGATGGGCATATTTTTCCATCCTTTTCCTTTTTTTAATCTTTTAATTACCAAATGACTAAAATACCCTTCATTACTAAACTTTCAAAATTTCCATCCATGTCCAATTTTTGTCCAAAACTTAGAAATTGGTCAAATTTCTATTTAAGACCTCCTAATTAATATTCCAAAGCAATTTCATACTAAAAACTTCTAGAATGCAAGTTTTGCAACTTATTCAATTTAGTCCCTAATTTCAAATTAATCACTTTATGCATAGAATTTCTTCACGAAATTTTCACACAATCATGCAATCATATCATAGACCTCAAAATAATCATAAAATAATTATTTCTCTCTCGGATTTGTGGTCCCAAAACCACTATTTTGATTAGGCCCTAATTCGGGATATCACATGCAAATTCACATATAATAAACACGAAAAATAATATTTAAATTTTTTTATAACTCGGATTCGTGGTCTTGAAATCACCGTTCCGTTTAGGGTCTAAATCGGGCTGTTACAACTCTCCCCCTTCAGGATTTTCATCCCCGAAAATCTTACCGGTGAATAGATTTGGATAACGTTCTCTCATTGCATCTTCTGGCTCCCATGTTGCTTCCTCAACTCTGTGTTTATGCCACAGTACTTTAACCAACATAATTTTCTTATTTTGCAACTCTTTAATCTCGTGAGCCAGAATACAGATCGATTCTTCCTCGTAAGTTAAATTTGACTGAATCTCAATATCTGATGGAGTAATCACATGTGAGGGGTCGGATCTATATCGTCGAAGCATCGAAACATGAAATACATTATGGATCTTTTCTAACTTAGGTGGCAACAACAATCTGTATGCAATCCGTCTAATTCATTCGATAATCTCATAAGGCCCAATAAATCTCGGACTTAATTTGCTTTTACGACCAAATCTGAGTATTTTCTTCCACTGTGAGACTTTCAAAAACACTCTATCCCCGTTCTGAAACTCTATATCTTTACGTTTCAAGTCTGCATACGATTTTTGACGATCTGATGCTGCTTTTAGACTTTCACTGGTCACTTTCACTTTCTGTTCGATTCCTCTGACCAAATCAACCCCTTGTATCTTGTTTTCACTGAGTTCAGTCCAATACAATGGTGTACGATATTTACGACCATACAAATCCTCATAAGGTGCCATTTTTATACTCGATTGAAAGCTATTATTGTACGTAAATTCAATCAAAGACAGGTATCGTTTCCACGTACCTTCAAACTTAAGAATGCAACATCTCAACATATCCTCAAGTATCTGAATGATTCGCTCGAATCGATCGTTATGCATGCTGGGATGGCAAGATGCTGCTAAAATGCAGTTTAGTACCTAATGCATCTTGCAGTTTCTTCCAAAACCGCGATGTAAACCTCGGATCTCTATCTGACACAATAGAAATAGGTACTCCGTGTAGTCTCACAATCTAAGAAACATATAACTCAACAAGTTAATCAAGTGAATAATCTGCATGAACCAGAACAAAGTGAGCTGATTTAGTCAATCTATCCACAATAACCCAGATTGCATCTTTCTTGCTCGGTGACATCGGTAAACCGGATACAAAATCCATCATGACTCTGTCCCATTTCCATTCAGGTATCATGATTGGCTGAAGCAATCCAAAAGGTACCTGATGCTCTGCTTTTACTTGTTGACAGACTAAACATTTCGATACAAAGTCAAAAATGTCTCGTTTCAAACCTTGCCACCAATAGTGTTGTTTCAGATCATTATACATCTTCGTACTACCTGGGTGAACAGATAGCCAACTGTTATGAGCTTCATTCAAAATCATCTGAATCAACTTTGTATTTCTCGAAATGCATATTCGGTTTCTAAATCTCAAACAGTCATTAGCATCAACTTGAAATTCTGAATCAGCATTTGATTCACATTGATCTCGTTTTGCTATCAACTCATTATCAACTTTCTGAGCATCGCATATTTGTTGAACAAATAATGGTCTTACTTTTAACTCGGCTATTATCGCACCATCATCTGACATAACCATATGTGCATTCATTACACGCAAAACAAACAGGGATTTTCGACTTGGAGCATCAGCAACAACATTAACTTTTCCTAGATGATAGTCAATCACTAGCTCGTAATCTTTTAGCAGCTCTAACCATCGATGCTGTCTCTGTAACACTCCTTACCCGTATCCGTTGCCGGAGAGGTAAGGATTATTACCAAACAAACACTGATCTCATTCAACCAATTTATAGTAATTTCCAAAGGCATATTTAAGAAAACAAAATTCGTTTATGCTAAGTGCAAAGAAAACATCACAATTCAATAATTACATTAAATCATCCCTAAGTTTCATTCACATTAAAACATTTCAAGTACTAATCACTTATCATCCACACATGCATAAGAATTTTGAGAAACACATATGGTAACTTAACAATCCATTTTCGCATGGCTAAACACACATATATATATATACAAAAGATACTAAATTAACATCCAAAGTCAATCCTATACATGTCATTATTAAAACTTCAACTAAAACAGTACCAAAAGGCTTAGATAGTGTAGATGACTTCGACTTGACACTCCCGAATCCGGTAGCTGACGAACAAATCTATAAAACAAAGAATTAAAGCAACAGAATAAGCATTTTGATGCTTAGTAAGTTTTAAGTAATGAAATCATTTACAACTACAGCATAGCTTTCATGCGACTAAATGAATAATTGCATATACGCACATTCCCAAAATCATACTTACTTCACGCTTCAACTATTATATTCATGCACTCAGGATCAAACCTAACTAAAAGCCGGAAGCTTGCTAATCAATTGAACGAATATCACTTGAAAGGAATCAACTTTTCCAATGCATATACGAAACAACCTTATCGTTTGGATTTATGAGCGTATTAATTGAAGTTAATACAGCAAGATCGCTCATTTCCAAACCCAAGTACCTTCGGGATTTGACCCGTATATAGCAACTAGCACGAATGCCTTCGGGACTTAGCCCAGATATCACAACTAGCACAAATGCCTTCGGGACTTAACCCGGATATCGCAACTAGCACAAATGCCTTCGGGACTTAACCCGGATATCACAACTAGCACAAATGCCTTCGGGACTTAGCCCAGATATCACATTTCAAATTTTCCAGTTCAATAGCCACATACAAAGAGCATGACTTCGATTTGCTTTATAACATGATCCCCATACACATTCGGCTACCAGTGATAAGTATAAACTAATTACCTCGTTACTCAATTCAAGTAGAATCATTATATCACTGTTTATTTGTTATGCTTATATGTCGTGATTTAATCAAATCATAAACTAAGTTCCATTACTCAAAGACTTACCTCGGATGTTGTCGAACGATTTCAACGGCTATTCGAACACTTTTTCCTTTTCCCTATCCAACTTTGATCCTCTAAGCTCTTGAGCTTAGTGAAGACCTAAATGACCGAATGGCTCCTTTCTCCCCAATTCTTCTTCTCTTCCGGTTTCTTTGAATGAACAAGGTGAATACTTTGTTGTTTTCACCCACTTACTACTTTATTTTCTTTATTTTATTACATTCATTCGTGATAATATGGCATTTAACTAAATAAAGTTAATAAAAATTATCATATTTTATAATATAATAGTAACATGGCCGGCCACTAACTAGAAATGGGTAAATTAACATGCAAAACCATTCTTTTAAACACATGCATTATTACACCATTAAAAATCAACCAATCACATTTCAAAAGTATCACATATAAGTCCTATTGAATAAATTCACATGCAATTGACCAAATCCAAGCTTGAAACTTTCACACTTGTATTTACTCACTTCATAAACATGAATTATAACTTATAAATATTTTTATAGCTCGGTTTTGTAGTCCCGAAACCACTTTTCGGCTAGGGTCAAATTAGGGCTGTCACAACTCTCCCCCACTTAAGAAATTTTCGTCCCCGAAAATCTTACCAGTAAATAGATCTGGCTAGGATCAGATCTATAACGTCGAAGCATCGAAACATGAAAAACGTTGTGAATCTTTTCAAGTTCAGGAGGTAAAATCAATTTATATGCAACAGGCCCAACTCGTTCAGATATTTCATACGGCCCAATGAACCTCGGACTCAATTTGCCTTTACGGCCAAACCTGAGCACCTTTTTCCAAGGTGAAACTTTAAGAAACACTTTGTCTCCAACCCGATATTCAATGTCTTTTCATTTCAAATCCGTATGCGACTTACATCGATCGAAGAAGTCGCTTTCAGACTTTCACGACATTACTTTCACTTTCGCTCAAAGATCTTTAATCAAGTCAACCCCGAAGATTTTACTTTCATTAAGCTCGATCCAAAACAACAGTGTACGGCATTTACGACCATACAAAGCCTCGTAAGGTGCCATCTTAATGCTTGATTGAAAATTATTATTGCAAGCAAATTCAATCAAAGGTAAATACCGTTCCCACAAACCATTAAACTCAAGGATGCAACATCTCAACATATCCTCGAGTATCTGAATTATCCGTTCGGATTGACCATCAGTCTGGGGATGAAAAGCGGTGCTAAAGTGCAACTTGGTACCCAAAGCTTCTTGAAATTTCTTCCAAAATCGCGATATGAATCTCGGATCCCTATCTGACACAATAGAAATAGGTACTCCATGTAACCTTACAATCTGAGATACATACATTTCAGCTAATTTGTCAAGAGAGTAATCCGTACGTACAGGAATAAAATGAGCCGATTTTGTCAGTCTATCCACAATAAACCAAATCGCATCCTTCTTGCTTGATGACAATGGTAACCCAGATACAAAGTCCATCGTGACTCCATCCCACTTCCATTCAGGTATCATGATCGGCTGAAGTAATCCTGAAGGTACTTGATGTTCTGCTTTCACTTGTTGACATGTCAAATACTTCGAAACAAAGTCAGAAATGTCTCGTTTCATACCGTGCCACCAAAACTGACGTTTCAGGTCATTGTACATTTTCGTACTCCCCGGGTGAATTGACATTCGACTGCTATGAGCCTCATCTAAAATCATAGAAATAAGTTTTGCATTCCTTGGAACACATAATAGACTTCTGAACCTCAAACAGTCGTCGTCATCAATTTGAAACTCTGATTTCATATCCGAGACACATTCAGCTCGTTTAGCAACCAATTCATCATCGACTTTTTGAGCTTCACGAATTTGATGAATCCACAGTGGTTTAGCCTTTAATTCTGCTACTAACACTCTATCGGATAAAACGGATAGATGTACATTCATTGCTCGTAAAGCAAACAGTGATTTCCGACTTAAAGCATCGGCAACTACGTTAGCCTTTCCCGGGTGATAGTCGATAACAAGCTCATAATCTTTCAACAACTCGAGCCAACGTCTTTGTTGCAAATTCAATTCTCTTTGAGTCATCAAATATTTGAGGCTTTTGTGATCCGAAAATACATGGCACCTCTCACCAAACAAGTAATGTCGCCATATTTTCAAAGCGAATACGATGGCAGCTAATTCGAGATCATGGGTCGGATAGTTTCTCTCATGTGGCTTCAATTGCCTCGACGCATAGGCTACAACTCAGCCTTCTTGCATCAACACACAACCCAACCCAAGTAAGGATGCATCATCAAATGACAAACTCTTTACTGGGTTTGAAATGCACTAATACACGAGCTTCACCAAATAAGTTTTCAATTGATCAAAACTTTTCTGACATTCTTCTGACCATTCAAACTTAACATCTTTCTAAAGTAGTTTCGTCATTGGGGTGGCTATCATTGAAAAACCCTTTATAAAGCGTCTGTAATACCCGGCAAGTCCCAAAAAGCTCCGGACTTCAGTAATATTCCTTGGAGGCTTCTAGTTAAGTATGGCTGAAATTTTACTCGAATCAACCCGAATACCCGATGCAGATACCACATGACCCAAAAAGCTAACTTCTCTCAACCAAAACTCACATTTATTGAACTTAGCATATAGCTGCTTATCCCGTAAAATCTGTAACACTAATCTCAGGTGCTCAGCATGTTCGGTTTCATTTCTTGAATAGACCAAAACGTCATCGATAAACACAAATACAAACCGATCCAAATACGGTCTGAAGATCCGATTCATCAAATCCATAAATACAGCAGGGGCATTAGTGAGCCCAAACGGCATCACTAAGAACTCGTAGTGACCGTATCTCATTCTGAAAGCAGTTTTGGGTATATCTGAGTCTCGAACTCGCAATTGGTAATACACCGATCTCAAATCTATTCGCAATTGGTAATACCCCGATCTCAAATCTATCTTCGAAAATACAGAGGCTCCTTTCAGTTGATCAAACAGATCATCAATACGCGGTAACGGATATTTATTCTTTATTGTTACTTTATTCAACTGACGATAGTCGATGCAAAGTCTCATGGTTCCGTCCTTCTTTTTCACAAACAATACTGGTGCACCCCAAGGTGAAAAACTCGGTCGAGCAAAACCTCTATCCGACAACTCTTGCAATTGAGTTTTCAATTCTTTCAATTCCGATGGTGCCATACGATATGGAGCTATCGAAATCGGTGTAGTTCCAGGTACAAGTTCGATGCCAAACTCTACCTCTCGAACAGGTGGTAATCCCGGTAATTCTTCGGGAAAAACATCCGGATATTCATAAACCACTGGTACCGATTCAAGTTTCTTTTATGGTTCTTTATTATCAAATACGTATGCAAGATACGCTTCACACCCCTTTCTCACATATTTTTGAGCTAACATCGAGGATATTATTGTTGTCAATCCATTCAACACAGTAGACTCAACTCGGATTATCTCATTATTTGCACACCTCAAATCAATAGTCTTATTTTTGCAATTCATAACTGCATTATGTACGGTCAACCAATCCCAACCGAGAATAACATCAAATTCATCAAACGGTAAAAGCATCAAGTCAGCCGAAAAACAGGAGCCTCGGATTATTAAGGGTCATTTCTTACACACCTTGTCGACAAGCACATAACGACCCAAGGGATTCGACACTCTAATAACGAAATTAGTAGACTCAACCGGTAAAGTCTTACTGAATGCTGAAGTCTCACATACATATGAATGGGTGGAACCAGGGTCAATCAAAGCAATCACATCAGTATCAAAGAGAGTGAAAATACCAGTAATAACATCAGGCGAAGAAGCATCCTCGCGAGCACGTATAGCATAAGCTCTAACAGGAGCACGAGCCTCAGATCTGACTGTAGCATCTCTAGATCCTCTCTGACCGCCACTAGCATTTCCCGCATTTTTAGATGGTCTACCTCTAGTGTAGTAACACCCGGTTTCCCACTCGATTTACATTACGCTTTCGCATGGTCTCGGACAATCCTTGATAAAGTGGTCAGCTGATCCGCACTTATAACAAGAGCGGTTATGGAATCTACAACTCCCTGAATGCCATTTACCGCAATACTGGCACTCTATCCTGTCCCCGATGATCATTTCCAACACTGGCAACCGAAGTAACTCGCGTACTCACAGGGGGTCGATCACGATCTCGTCTGAAAAACCCGAAGTGTCTTTAGATCGATCTGGATCATTTTTAAATTTCTTCGATGATTGTTGAAAGGGCTTTCCCGAAGATCTCTTACGAAATTCTCTTGTTTCTACTTCAGCTTTTCTTTTCTCCTTACTGAGCTCTTCGGCTTTGCAAGCTCTCTCAACAAGTACTACAAATTCTCTAATTTCAAGAATACCAACATACAGTTTTATATCTTCGTTCAACCCGTCCTCGAAGCGTTTACACATGATAGCCTCGGATGAAACACATTCTCGAGCGTATCTACTAAGTCTGACAAACTTTCGCTCATAATCAGTAACTGACATAGAACCCTGCTTAAGCTCAAGAAATTCTTTCCGTTTCTGATCGATGAATCTTTGGCTGATAAATTTCTTGCGGAACTCGATTTGAAAGAATTCCCAAGTAACCCGTTCTCTCGCACGACGGAAACCAAAGTATTCCACCAATAATAGGCGTAATCACGTAGCAAAGACATAGCACACTTCTTCGTGCATTCATCGGGTGTGCAAGATAGTTCATCAAAAACCCGAATAGTGTTGTCTAACCAAAATTCAGCTTGTTCCGCATCATCACCGCATGCGTAGCTTTAAATTCGGTTGCCCCGCGTTTTGAATTCGTCTATCGGGGCTTATTTAACCTCGATTGATCAATCACCGGAGGTATCACGCATGTGCGGGGTGTATTAGTCGGGGGGTGGGGTTGTGGAACGCCGTATTAGTTCGAATATACCGATTGAACCAATCATTCATCACACTATAAAAAGCACATGCGCTTCATCATTCGATTACTAGCAATAGGTTGAGAGTCCACCAAGATCGCCCCATGCGCTGGAGCAGGCGCTACACTCTCAACATCATCAGCTACCGCTCGGTTGGGATCGGGATCCATTTCTATAAATAAACACACTTTTAACTGTCAGAAGTCAACACACTACCAAATAAACACATAATGGCATGTATTGTTAGACCCAAACGTATTACTGTAGTCCTAGAATCGACTAAACCGTAACTCTGATACCAATAAAATGTAACACTCCTTACCCGTATCCGTCGCCGGAGAGGTAAGGATTATTACCAAACAAACACTGATCTCATTCAACCAATTTATAGTAATTTCCAAAGGCATATTTAAGAAAACAAAATTCGTTTATGCTAAGTGCAAAGAAAACATCACAATTCAATAATTACATTAAATCATCTCTAAGTTTCATTCACATTAAAACATTTCAAGTATTAATCACTTATCATCCACACATGCATAAGAATTTTGAGAAACACATATGGTAACTTAACAATCCATTTTCGCATGGCTAAACACACACATATATATATATATACAAAAGATACTAAATTAACATCCAAAGTCAATCCTATACATGCCATTATTAAAACTTCAACTAAAAGAGTACCAAAAGGCTTAGATAGTGTAGATGACTTCGACTTGACACTCCCGAATCCGGTAGCTGACGAACAAATCTATAAAACAAAGAATTAAAGCAACAGAATAAGCATTTTGATGCTTAGTAAGTTTTAAGTAATGAAAACATTTACAACTACAGCATAGCTTTCATGCGACTAAATGAATAATTGCATATACGCACATTCCCAAAATCATACTTACTTCACGCTTCAACTATTATATTCATACACTCAGGATCAAACCTAACTAAAAGCCGGAAGCTTGCTAATCAATTGAACGAATATCACTTGAAAGGAATCAACTTTTCCAATGCATATACGAAATAACCTTATCGTTTGGATTTATGAGTGTATTAATTGAAGTTAATACAGCAAGATCGCTCATTTCCAAACCCAAGTACCTTCGAGGATTTGACCCAGATATAGCAACTAGCACGAATGCCTTCGGACTTAGCCCGATATCACAACTAGCACAAATGCCTTCTGGACTTAACCCGGATATCGCAACTAGCACAAATGCCTTCGTGACTTAACCCGGATATCACAACTAGCACAAATGCCTTCGGGACTTAGCCCGATATCACAACTAGCACAAATGCCTTGGGCTTAGCCCTTGGATATCATCCGAATAATCATGCACATATATCAATATATCATAACACATATGTATTTCATTTTCATTGCAAGAACTCAAGCACAAGACATTTATCAACCATTTCAAATTTTCCGGTTCAATAGCCACATACAAAGAGCATGACTTCGATTTGCTTTATAACATGATCCCTATACACATTCGGCTACCAGTGATAAGTATAAACTAATTACCTCGTTACTCAATTCAAGTAGAATCATTATATCACTGCTTATTTGTTATGCTTATATGTCGTGATTTAATCAAATCATAAACTAAGTTCCATTACTCAAAGACTTACCTCGGATGTTGTCGAACGATTTCAACGGCTATTCGAACACTTTTTCCTTTTCCCTATCCAACTTTGATCCTCTAAGCTCTTGAGCTTAGTGAAGACCTAAATGACCGAATGGCTCCTTTCTCCCCAATTCTTCTTCTCTTTCAGTTTCTTTGAATGAACAAGGTGAATACTTTGTTGTTTTCACCCACTTACTACTTTATTTTCTTTATTTTATTACATTCATTCATGATAATATGGCATTTAACTAAATAAAGTTAATAAAAATTATCATATTTTATAATATAATAGTAACATGGCCGGCCACTAACTAGAAATGGGTAAATTAACATGCAAAACCATTCTTTTAAACACATGCATTATTACACCATTAAAAATCAACCAATCATATTTCAAAAGTATCACATATAAATCCTATTGAATAAATTCACATGCAATTGACCAAATCCAAGCTTGAAACTTTCACACTTGTATTTACTCACTTCATAAACATGAATTATAACTTATAAATATTTTTATAGCTCAGTTTTGTGGTCCCGAAACCACTTTCCGGCTAGGGTCAAATTAGGGCTGTCACAACTCTCCCCCACTTAAGAAATTTTCGTCCCCGAAAATCTTACCAGTGAATAGATCTGGCTAGGATCAGATCTATAACGTCGAAGCATCGAAACATGAAAAACATTGTGAATCTTTTCAAGTTCAGGAGGTAAAATCAATTTATATGCAACAGGCCCAACTCGCTCAGATATTTCATACGGCCCAATGAACCTTGGACTCAATTTGCCTTTACGGCCAAACCTGAGCACCTTTTTCCAAGGTGAAACTTTAAGAAACACTTTGTCTCCAACCCGATATTCAATGTCTTTTCGTTTCAAATCCGCGTACGACTTCTGTCGATCTGAAGCTGCTTTCAGACTTTCACTGATTACTTTCACTTTCTGCTCAGCATCTTTAATCAAGTCAACCTCGAAGATTTTACTTTCATTAAGCTCGGTCCAAAACAACAGTGTACGGCATTTACGACCATACAAAGCCTCGTAAGGTGCCATCTTAATGCTTGATTGAAAATTATTATTGTAAGCAAATTCAAGCAAAGGTAAATACCGTTCCCACGAACCATTAAACTCAAGGATGCAACATCTCAACATATCCTCAAGTATCTGAATTATCCGTTTGGATTGACCATCAGTCTGGGGATGAAAAGCGGTGCTAAAGTGCAACTTGGTACCCAAAGCTTCTTGAAATTTCTTCCAAAATCGCGATGTGAATCTCGGATCCCTATCTGACACAATAGAAATAGGTACTCCATGTAACCTTACAATCTGAGATACATACATTTCAGCTAATTTGTCAAGAGAGTAATCCGTATGTACAGGAATAAAATGAGCCGATTTTGTCAGTCTATCCACAATAACCCAGATCGCATCCTTCTTGCTTGATGACAATGGTAACCCAGATACAAAGTCCATCGTGACTCCATCCCACTTCCATTCAGGTATCATGATCGGCTGATGTAATCCTGAAGGTACTTGATGTTCTGCTTTCACTTGTTGACATATCAAACACTTCGAAGCAAATTCAGAAATGTCTCGTTTCATACTATGCCACCAAAACTGACGTTTCAGGTCGTTGTACATTTTCGTACTCCCCGGGTGAATTGACATTCGACTGCTATGAGCCTCATCTAAAATCATCGAAATAAGTTTTGCATTCCTTGGAACACATAATCGACTTCTGAACCTCAAACAGTCGTCGTCATCAATTTGAAACTCTGATTTCATATCCGAGACACATTCAGCTCGTTTAGCAACCAATTCATCATCGACTTTTTGAGCTTCACGAATTTGATGAATCCACAGTGGTTTAGCCTTTAATTCTGCTACTAACACTCTATCGGATAAAACGGATAGATGTACATTCATTGCTCGTAAAGCAAACAGTGATTTCTGACTTAAAGCATCGGCAACTACGTTAGCCTTTCCCGGGTGATAGTCGATAACAAGCTCATAATATTTCAACAACTCGAGCCAACGTCTTTGTTGCAAATTCAATTCTCTTTGAGTCATCAAATATTTGAGGCTTTCGTGATCCGAAAATACATGGCACCTCTCACCAAACAAGTAATATCGCCATATTTTCAAAGCGAATACGATGGCAGCTAATTCGAGATCATGGGTCGGATAGTTTCTCTCATGTGGCTTCAATTGCCTCGACGCATAGGCTACAACTCAGCCTTCTTGCATCAACACACAACCCAACCCAAGTAAGGATGCATCACTGTAAATGATAAACTCTTTACCGGTTTCGGGCTACACCAATACCGGAGCTTCAGTCAAATAAGTTTTCAATTGATCAAAACTTTTCTGACATTCTTCTGACCATTCAAACTTAACATCTTTCTAAAGTAGTTTCGTCATTGGGGTGGCTATCATTGAAAAACCCTTTACAAAGCGTCTGTAATACCCGGCAAGTCCCAAAAAGCTCCGGACTTCAGTAATATTCCTTGGAGGCTTCCAGTTAAGTATGGCTGAAATTTTACTCGGATCAACCCGAATACCCGATGCAGATACCACATGACCCAAAAAGCTAACTTCTCTCAACCAGAACTCACATTTACTGAACTTAGCATATAGCTGCTTATCCCGTAAAATCTGTAACACTAATCTCAGGTGCTCAGCATGTTCGGTTTCATTTCTCGAATAGACCAAAATGTCACCGATAAACACAACTACAAACCGATCGAAATGCGGTCTGAAGATCCGATTCATCAAATCTATAAATACAGCAGGGGCATTAGTGAGCCCAAACGGCATCACTAAGAACTCGTAGTGACCGTATCTCGTTCTGAAAGCAGTTTTGGGTATATCTGAGTCTCGAACTCGTAATTGGTAATACCCCGATCTCAAATCTATCTTCGAAAATACAGAGGCTCCTTTCAGTTGATCAAACAGATCATCAATACGCGGTAACGGATATTTATTCTTTATTGTTACTTTATTCAACTGACGATAGTCGATGCAAAGTCTCATGGTTCCGTCCTTCTTTTTCACAAACAATACTGGTGCGCCCCAAGGTGAAAAACTCGGTCGAGCAAAACCTCCATCCGTCAACTCTTGTAACTGAGTTTTCAATTCTTTCAATTCCGATGGTGCCATACGATATGGAGCTATCGAAATCGATGTAGTTCCATGTACAAGTTCGATGCCAAACTCTACCTCTCGAACAGGTGGTAATCCCAGTAATTCTTCGGGAAAAACATCCGGATATTCACAAACCACTGGTATCGATTCAAGTTTCTTTTCTGGTTCTTTATTATCAAGTACGTATGCAAGATACGCTTCACACCCCTTTCTCACATATTTTTGAGCTAACATCGAGGATATTATTGTTGTCAATCCATTCAACATAGTAGACTCAACTCGGATTATCTCATTATTTGCACACCTCAAATCAATAGTCTTATTTTTGCAATTCACAACTGCATCTTGTACGGTCAACCAATCCAAACCGAGAATAACATCAAATTCATCAAACGGTAAAAGCATCAAGTCAGCCGGGAAACAGGAGCCTCGGATTATTAAGGGGCATTTCTTACACATCTTGTCGACAAGCACATAACGACCCAAGGGATTCGACACACTAATAACGAAATCAGTAGACTCAACCGGTAAAGTCTTACTGAATGCTAAAGTCTCACATACATATGAATGGGTGGAACCAGGGTCAATCAAAGCAATCACATCAGTATCAAAGAGAGTGAAAATACCAGTAATAACATCAGGCGAAGAAGCATCCTCGCTAGCACGTATAGCATAAGCTCTAACAGGAGCACGAGCCTCAGATCTGACTGTAGCATCTCTAGATCCTCTCTGACCGCCACTAGCATTTCCCGCATTTTTAGATGGTCTACCTCTAGCTGTAGTAACACCCGGTTTCCCACTCTAATTTACATTCTGCTCAGACAGTCTCGGACAATCCTTGATAAAGTGGTCAGCTGATTCGCACTTATAACAAGAGCGGTTATGGAATCTACAACTCCCCGAATGCCATTTACCGCAATACTGGCACTCTATCCTGTCCCGACGATCATTTCCAACACTGGCAATCAAAGTAACTCGCGTACTCACAGGGGGTCGATCACGATCTCGTCTGAAAAAACCCGAAGTGTCTTTAGATCGATCTGGATCATTTCTAAATTTCTTCGATGATTGTTGAAAGGGCTTTTCCGAAGATCTCTTACGAAACTCTCTTGTTTCCACTTCAGCTTTTCTTTTCTCCTTACTGAGCTCTTCGGCTTTGCAAGCTCTCTCATCAAGTACTACAAATTCTCTAATTTCAAGAATACCAACATACAGTTTTATATCTTCGTTCAACCCGTCCTCGAAGCGTTTACACATGATAGCCTCGGATGAAACACATTCTCGAGCGTATCTACTAAGTCTGACAAACTTTCGCTCATAATCAGTAACTGACATAGAACCCTGCTTAAGCTCAAGAAATTCTTTCCGTTTCTAATCGATGAATCTTTGGCTGATAAATTTCTTGCGGAACTCGATTTGAAAGAATTCCCAAGTAGCCCGTTCTCTCGGCAGGACGAAACTAAAGTATACCACCAATAATAGGCAGAATCACGTAGCAAAGACATAGCACACTTCAGGCATTCATCGGGTGTGCAAGATAGTTCATCAAAAACCTGAATAGTGTTGTCTAACCAAAATTCAGCTTGTTCCGCATCATCACTGTCTGTAGCTTTAAATTCAGTTGCCCCGCGTTTCCGAATTCTGTCTATCGGGGGCTTATTTAACCTCAGTTGATCAATCACCGAGGTATCGCGTACGGGGTGTATTAGTCGGGGTGGGGTTGTGGAACGGCCGTATTAGTTCGAATATACTGATTGAACCAATCATTCATCACACTATAAAAAGCCTGTCTGGCTTCATCATTCTGATTACTAGCAATAGGTTGAGAGTCCACCGGCGCTGTCCCATGCGCTGGAGCAGGCGCTACACTCTCAACATCATCAGCTATCGCTCGGTTGGGATCGGGATCCATTTCTATAAATAAACACACTTTTAACTGTCAGAAGTCACCACACTACCAAATAAACACATAATGGCATGTATAGTTAGACCCAAACGTATTACTGTAGTCCTAGAATTGACTAAACCGTAACTCTGATACCAATAAAATGTAACACTCCTTACCCGTATCCGTCGCCGGAGAGGTAAGGATTATTACCAAACAAACACTGATCTCATTCAACCAATTTATAGTAATTTCCAAAGGCATATTTAAGAAAACAAAATTCGTTTATGCTAAGTGCAAAGAAAACATCACAATTCAATAATTACATTAAATCATCCCTAAGTTTCATTCACATTAAAACATCTCAAGTATTTATCACTTATCATCCACACATGCATAAGAATTTTGAGAAACACATATGGTAACTTAACAATCCATTTTCGCATGGCTAAACACACACACATATATATATATATATATACAAAAGATACTAAATTAACATCCAAAGTCA
Organism: Gossypium longicalyx; assembly: GCA_025698465.1. Taxonomy (NCBI): domain Eukaryota; kingdom Viridiplantae; phylum Streptophyta; class Magnoliopsida; order Malvales; family Malvaceae; genus Gossypium; species Gossypium longicalyx. Next base: position 24,493,934 of record CM047005.1, on the reverse strand, counting down.
ATCCTATACATGCCATTATTAAAACTTCAACTAAAAGAGTACCAAAAGGCTTAGATAGTGTAGATGACTTCGACTTGACACTCCCGAATCCGGTAGCTGACGAACAATCTATAAAACAAAGAATTAAAGCAACAGAATAAGCATTTTGATGCTTAGTAAGTTTTAAGTAGTGAAATCATTTACAACTACAGCATAGCTTTCATGCGACTAAATGAATAATTGCATATACGCACATTCCCAAAATCATACTTACTTCACGCTTCAACTATTATATTCATACACTCAGGATCAAAACTAACTAAAAGCCGGAAGCTTGCTAATCAATTGAACGAATATCACTTGAAAGGAATCAACTTTTCCAATGCATATACGAAACAACCTTATCGTTTGGATTTATGAGCGTATTAATTGAAGTTAATACAGCAAGATCGCTCATTTCCAAACCCAAGTACCTTCGGGATTTGACCCGTATATAGCAACTAGCACGAATGCCTTCGGGACTTAGCCCGGATATCACAACTAGCACAAATGCCTTCGGGACTTAACCCGGATATCGCAACTAGCACAAATGCCTTCGGGACTTAACCCGGATATCACAACTAGCACAAATGCCTTCGGGACTTTTCCCGGATATCACAACTAGCACAAATGCCTTCGGGACTTAGCCCGGATATCATCCGAATAATCATGCACATATATCAATATATCATAACACATATGTATTTCATTTTCATTGCAAGAACTCAAGCACAAGACATTTATCAACCATTTCAAATTTTCCCTGTTCAATAGCCACATACAAAGAGCATGACTTGATTTGCTTTATAACATGATCCCTATACACATTCGGCTACCAAAGATAAGTATAAACTAATTACCTCGTTACTCAATTCAAGTAGAATCATTATATCACTGTTTATTTGTTATGCTTATATGTCGTGATTTAATCAAATCATAAACTAAGTTCCATTACTCAAAGACTTACCTCGGATGTTGTCGAACGATTTCAACGGCTATTCGATCACTTTTTCCTTTTCCCTATCCAACTTTGATCCTCTAAGCTCTTGAGCTTAGTGAAGACCTAAATGACCGAATGGCTCCTTTCTCCCCAATTCTTCTTCTCTTTCGGTTTCTTTGAATGAACAAGGTGAATACTTTGTTGTTTTCACCCACTTACTACTTTATTTTCTTTATTTTATTACATTCATTCATGATAATATGGCATTTAACTAAATAAAGTTAATAAAAATTATCATATTTTATAATATAATAGTAACATGGCCTACACTAACTAGAAATGGGTAAATTAACATGCAAAACCATTCTTTTAAACACATGCATTATTACACCATTAAAAATCAACCAATCACATTTCAAAAGTATCACATATAAGTCCTATTGAATAAATTCACATGCAATTGACCAAATCCAAGCTTGAAACTTTCACACTTGTATTTACTCACTTCATAAACATGAATTATAACTTATAAATATTTTTATAGCTCGGTTTTGTGGTCCCGAAACCACTTTCCGGCTAGGGTCAAATTAGGGCTGTCACAGTCTCAAATTCAGATCCTTCTGAGTCATCAAGTACTTCAAACTTTTATGATCAGAATAAACATGACATTTTTCACCAAACAGATAGTGGCGCCATATTTTCAACGCAAACACAATAGCTGCTAATTCTAGGTCGTGTGTTGGATAGTTCTTTTCATGCGGCTTTAACTGTCTCGAGGCATAAGCTATAACTTTGCCTTCCTGCATCAAAACTCAGCCCAAACCATTTAAAGATGCATCACTAAAGATAACAATTTTTTTACCCGATTCTAGCTGAACTAGTACTGGAGCTTCGGTCAAAAGGGCTTTCAACTGATCAAAGCTTTTCTGACACTTTTCTAACCATTCGAACTTAACATCTTTCCATAATAGCTTTGTCATCGGGGTTGCAATCATAGAGAAACCTTTCACGAACCATCTATAGTAACCAGCAAGTCCCAAAAAACTTTAGACTTCAGAAACGTTTCTTGGAGGTTTCCAATCGAGTATAGCTGAAATCTTACTCGGATCAACCCGAATACCTGATGCTGAAACAACATGTCCCAGAAAGCTAACTTCATGTAACCAAAACTCACATTTATTAAACTTCGCATATAATTGCTTATCTCGCAAAATCTGTAACACAACTCTCAGATGCTCGGCATGTTCAGTTTCATTACGGGAGTAGATCAATATATCATCAATGAACACAACCACAAACTGATCTAAATACTACTTGAAGATCTGATTCATTAAATCCATAAAAATAGCAGGTGTATTAGTAAGTCCAAATGGCATAACCAAAAATTCATAGTGTCTGTACCTCGTTCGAAAAGCAGTCTTTGGCACGTCAGAATCCTTAACCCGCAACTGATAATAACCAGATCTCAAATCTATCTTCGAAAACATTGTAGCCCCTTTCAGTTGATCAAACAAATCATCAATCCGTGGCAATGGATACTTATTCTTTATAGTCACCTTATTAAGTTGTCTATAATCGATGCACATTCTCATAATTCCATCTTTTTTTTCACAAATAACACAGGTGCACCCTAGGGAGAGAAACTCAGTCGCGCGAAACCTCTATCTGTCAATTCTTGCAACTATGCTTTCAACTCTTTTAATTTATTAGGTGCCATTCTGTATGGAGCTATCGAAATCAGAGTCGTCCCTGGAACTAACTCAATACCAAACTCTACCTCTCGGATAGGTGGCAAACCTGGCAATTCTTCAAGAAACACATCTGGATACTCGCACACAACTGGTACGAATTCAATCTTCTTTTCAGTCACCTTACTATCAAGCACATAAGCAAAATAAGCTTTACAACCTTTTCTCACATACTTCTGAGCTAACATCGAAGATATTACTTCTGGTAAACCACTCAGATCATTAGATTCAATTCGAATAATCTCGTTGTTCTGACATTTCAAATTAATGGTCTTTCTTTTGCAATTAACAATGACATCGTGCAAAGTCAACCAATCCATACCCAAAATTATATCGAACTCGTCGAAAGGTAACAACATCAAATCAGCTGAAAAGCATGAATCTTGAATCGTCAATGGGTAATTTTTACAAACTTTGTCAACCAGAACACACCGGCCCAGAGGGTTTGATACTCGAATCAAAAACTCAGTAGACTCAATAGGCAAAGTCTTACTGGATACTAATGTCTAACACACATATGAATAATTCGAACCAGGATCAATCAATGCAATAACACTAATATCATAAAGAGTGAAACTACCGATAATAACATCTAAGGAAGAAGCCTCCTCATGAGCACGTATGGCATATGCTCTAGCAGGTGCATGAGCCTCAGATAGAACTGCTGAATCTTTCGTCCCTCTCTGACTGCCACTCATATTACCCGAATGCCTGGGTGGTCTGCCTTGTACTGACATGTTACTCGGTCTTGCGTTCTGAACAGTATTTTGCTCGGCTAGCATCGGGCAATCTTGGATAAAATGATCCATCGATCTACATTTAAAACAAGACTGATCATGTGATCTACAATTTCCAGAATGCCATTTACCACAATGCTTACACTGGAGTCTATTCTGTCGAACATTGCCAACACTAGAAATCGAAGTGGCTCGTGAACTCACAGGAGGTCGGTCTCCATCTCGTCTAGAAAAGTCTGAAGTATCCCTAGATCGACTAGAATCATCTCTGAACTTCTTCGATATAGACTGAAAAGTTCTACCTGATGATCTTTTACGGGAATCTCTAACTTCAAAATCAGTTTTTCTTTTCTCTTTCCCAAGCTCTTCGACTTTGCAAGCTCGCTCAACAAGTACCACGAACTCTTTGATTTCAAGTATGCCAACCAACAATTTAATGTCTTCGTTCAAACCGTCTTCAAATCTTTTACACATGATAGCTTCGGTTGAAACACATTCACGAGCATATTGACTGAGTCTCACAAACTTTTGCTCATACTCAGTTACGGTCATACGACCATGTTTCAATTCTAGAAATTCTTTGCGTTTCTGGTCGTGTAAATCTCTGGCTGATGTATTTCTTACGGAACTTAGTCTGAAAGAATTCCCAAGTCACTCGCTCCTTCGGAACCACTGATACTAGTGTATTCCACCAGTGATATGCGGTGTCTCGTAATAAGGATATGACACATTTTATCGAATATACGGATAGTATTATCAAGCCATAACTCAGCTTGTTTAGCATCATCATCATCAGTAGCTTTAAATTCTTCGGCCCCATGTTTTCTAATTTTGTCAACAGGTGGCTTAAGCAATCTCAATGGATCATTCACTTGAGGTATAGCAGGTATCGAAGATGGATTAATCGGGGGTAGAGGTTGTTGTGCAGTTGGATTAGTCCGGATATATTGTGTAAACCAATCATTCATCATTTGGTAGAAGGCTTGCTTAGCCTATCCTTCTTGGTTACTCGAGGTCGGTCGAGAATCAACCAGCGCTGTCCCTTGCGCGGGAGTAGGCGCTATGCTCTCAACATCATCAGCTACAGCTATATCAAGATCTACATACTATACGAAAACACATTTTCAAATGTCAAAAGTCATCACACTATCGCAGTATATCTTATGGCATGTATAGCTAGACTCACACATGCTACGTTAGTCCTAGAATGTACTAAACCATAGCTCTAATACCAACAAAATGTAACACTCCTAACTCGTATCCATCGCCAGACCAGGATTACGAGGCATTACAAGTGAATACACTTTGTCCGATTAATTATAAATATATATACATATATATTCAAGTCTTTAATCAATTAAATATTTAAAGGATACAATTAATATAGTTAAGCATGTCCCATTTCATGTCACTTAACATTTATGTATATATGTACATATATATATATAGTCACATATCTCACAAGCAAAGATATTTAGCATGTAAAAATATACAAATCATACGCACATACCAAAGTTTATATAAATATTTCATTCCATTATTCAAACTTCTATCATATAAAAGTAATCCTTTCAAGGTACAAATCATTTAAAACAAAATGATTTCTATTCAGCACAAATACAAATATATGCATATGTTTATTCGACTACTACTCAAATTAACAAATTCCAAAACATAGTTTCACATCTTAACCAACATATCAAACAATTTAAACCAACTTAACTATTTAGTCATTAACCAAACATAACCCTCATCTAATTAATATTTAATATGCCAAATAGGTCCAGCCAAATTTCACGTATAAAACTCAACTAACTTGTTTTAAACATAACTCAAGTATGATTTAAATACATAATATACACATCATTACCGAACATGATTATACCACAACCAAATACTCACATCCATTAACCTTAGATACCACACATAAATCAAACCACAAGTTCACCTCATATTATTTATGCCATTCATATATATATATACCTTGACCAAACTTCATCACCTTTAGCACTTGTATTTTTATCACCTGAATTAATCACATAACCAAATCACCAAGATCATGTTCAATTCACTCCATAATCATTCACGCATAGCACATTTAAAAATTTTACCCGAGATAGCATAAATTCATAAATCAACTTAGCCATTTTCGCGTGGCTTTAGTTATACATAACTAAAATTCAACATTTCATAACAAGACACAATTCAGCCTATACATGCCATAATTCAAGTTCGATCATTTAAATACCAAAGCTGTAGATAGTGTGGTGAACTTTGCTCACGATCCACGAGCTTGTAACTTGAATCCAAAATCTATAAACAGAATGAACATGAAAACACAAAGTAAGTTATAGAAGCTTAGTAAGTCATAAGCAAATAAACATCTTAATGATATAATCAACTCGTTTTAAGCTAATCCAAATTTCATTATCATTATCAAACTTAATCTCAAATCTACAAAGGAAATAAATAACACATTTTCATACATGAAATCTACCTTAGCCGAATACTCATTTAATCAATTTGATCTAATCTTATTTAGCTTTCAAAGCCAAAATGGTTGAATATAATTAAACATACACATACGCATTTATATATACTCAAGCACCATAATATAACATCATGTACATATACCATTTATATGGCGGAATATTCATGATTACTAATATGCACATATACAAGAATCAATCCTTCAATATTCATGCCATTTATTTTCAAGGTCGAATACACATACTAATTTCACATGAAATCTTCATTGGTATGACACATACTTAGTAATAAGTATCTAGTTACTTATTTACCTTAACTCCAGTAAATAACAAGCTAATTCATAACTAATCATTTAGCTCGTTAAACGTATTCAATAACCACATCAGCGTAAAGTCTTTCAAGCATAATCTTATAATAATTCACCAGTATAAAGCCTGCTACGCCTAAGCCTGAATCATACACTGGCACAAGGCCTGCTAGACTCAAAGTCTGATTTTATACACCGGTAATATGCTTCCTAGGCATCAAGCCCAATTAAACTCACTAGCACAAGGCTTGCTATGCTCAATGCCCGAATATCATTATTATAAAGCTGTCTCATAAACATTTCATATATCGAACATTTCAGATATTTCACATAGTTCTTACTGACTTTCAAATGTTATAACTCAATCGAGTTAAACTCAAATAATTTATTTCTATGCTTTATCACATTCGGCTATCTCTACTATAAGTCCTTGAATTCCAAATCAGCATATTAAACTAAGTTACATTCAAAATTAACAATATTTAATTGCTTAAAGACTTGCCTCAGATGATAAAAAATCAATACGGATCGGCTAGTCGACAACTTTATTTTTTCCCTAATCTAAATCCGATTTTCTCTTTTCTTGATCTAAATTAATATAAATTAAACTTATTAAATCAACTATTCAACCAAATTCATCCAAAATCACACAAATGGGAAAATTACACTTTTACCCCTGATATTTCACATCTTTCACAATTTAGTCCCTATTGCATAAAACACAAAATATGCAAAATCTCACAACAACATAGTTAGGCCAAATCTTCCTTATACTCATACTAATCCATATATTTCATTTATTTTACATTTTAGTCCCTCAATTTATTATTTTTACAATTTAGTCCTAATTACTTAAAATCATCAAAAAATCAAATACAAAACATGTTAATCTAAAACATATTTTTAATATTTCATCATCAAACATCACAAAACACAAATATTCATCAATGGAATAACTCAAAACATTCATCAAAATCAGAAATTCTAACATGAGTCGGATAGCATTTGAAGTAACGATCTCAAAAACCTAAAAATTATCAAAAACCGAAACCAAACTAACCTTGAATTTGGATCAACAATGGCCGAATATCATGTGCTTTCTCTTTTTATTTTCTTTTACTAGTTTCGGTCAAATAATATGAACTCATGCATGTTTTATTTTTATGTTTTATTATATTATTATTACTTATTATACATTTTACATAATTAACCTTTAACTTAATATATAAAACTATTATATATTAAGGTTACTACCGTCCATTATATTTAATCATGGCATAATTGCATTATAAGTACTTCATGCAACAAAGACATCATTAATTCAGCCCCTTTTATATTTAACCACTAAATTTTCATTTTACGCGATTAAGCCCTTTTATTAAATTAAGCACACAAACGATCAAATTTTCATACGAAACTTTCACACATGCAAATTCACATATAATAAACACAAAAAATCATATTTAAAAATTTTTCTAACTCAGATTCATGGTCCTAAAACCACCGTTCCGTTTAGGGTCTAAATCGGGCTATTACACAGAGGTTGTTTGAAACTCTGTTGCGTGAAGTTTGACTTGGTCAGGGAGTGTTATGTGGAGAAAATCAAGAAGAGGATTATGGAGAGATTTTAGGAGGAAAAAGGGGAGTTTGAGGGTGTGTGGGTTTGTGCCAAATTTGCTAAGGGAAAACTAATGGTTTCAGCTTTAGAGAGGTGTGTTTTCATTTCGACAATTGAGAGCATTTTGGGGTTCTTTCAGTTTTTGTTTTGTTCTTTTTCTTTCCGTTTTCTCTACTTTTTGTGCTACTTTGGGTCCCTTCTTGGTTAATAATTTTTAGCCGACTTCTTGTGCAACTTATTCTTCTTTTTCTCTTTTTGCAATTGTAGCCGAATTCACTAGAGTCCATTTGGGTAGTTTTGTATTAGCTCTTTACTTTTCTACTTCTTTTCAAGTGCCTTATCTGGAAACAATTTCTTTTCCCCTCTGGTTCTCGATATTATTTCTTCCTGGCATTTTGTTTCTTATTGGTCGAATCTCTACTTCCCACTCTTTTCCAATTCTGGTTGAATGCTATAGGCCTCTCTCAAGTGCTAAGCCGAATACTGCAACCCTTAACTACTCTCTGACAACCGGCCGACTGTTCCATCATCCTTCCATATCTATCAGTTGATTTTGGAGTGAAGGGTTCTCAAGTGATTCAGGATCCTCCTTTCGGCATTCAATCTAATATTTGGGGGTAAGTTGGCTTGTTTGGCTGAATGTTTCTATGGTTTTTAAGTGTTGGGGGTTTTAAGTCTTATTTTTGGTAAACAATCCTGTCTAATAAGTTTTATTGCTAAAGCAAATAATCGAAAACGACGTAAGATCAATTCTTAATCAGCAGTCTAAGGGCAATAAGCTATTTCGTTCGTTCAGGGTGAGTAGTGAATGACAATTTGGGTTTTAGTATTAAGAACTCTAACGATTTAAAAACTGACAGAAATTCTTGAATGAATGTAGGCTTTGGCGTGGTAGGCTGTTCACTCGATTTCGCAATCAGGTGTGTAATTTCACCACTTATACTGTAATTCGGCAAAAGCTGAAAAGTCAAAAAATATGGCGATTGAAGCTACATGGGCGTGCGATCGCTCGCATGGTGAACCAAGCCTACGAAACATGAGTGGTAGATTGTAGAGGCTACCATGAGCATTCTCATAGGTTTGGGCCATTCTGGGCCACGATGGACCGAAATGGGTCGTGTTGGCCTAACAGGCTTGTGGGCTTTACACAGATAAATTTCACAATATATGGTAATTACTAGATTGTGCTTTGTATTTTGTATGACCGTGATAATTTTTGGGCTTGATGGGCCACACGGGTATATGGGCCTACTTGGGCCGCATAATGGGCCTTGGGCCCATTTACACTGTTAGGATCGTTAAGGTTACACGAGTCACTCAAGGCGACTGTAGAACTTCTGATGGGTCGATAAGAGTACCTAGGTCCCAAGGTAGGTAAAACGACCAAAATACCCCTATAGGGTAAAATGACTATTTTACCCCTCAAGGGTAAATGATTGATTTGTGCTATGATTTGACTGTTCTTTCTGAGCATGACATTCTGCATTCATGTATGAGGCTATGACATGACATATCACATGGGGTCGGGATATTTTTTAAGGAGGAAGTATATCATCTCGTTGGCTTTTAGCCTTTATACCGACATCGATGACTTTGTTGCGATGCCGTTCTTGGCGACTTTGTGATACTAATTAGTGCCACAACTGATGCTAAATTTTGGTGTGTTTGGCTGGGTGGGTCGATTTTGTCCCCACATGGTGTGATTGGTGGTACAGAATGGTGTGTCTGGCTGGATTGGGGTGGGTTTCACTGTTGCATTACTACACTAACACGTTACTGTAATGGGCTCAAGCCTGAATTGTTACTGCATACTGTATTTTGACTGTTAGATAGGGGATTATACACTGAGTTTTCATAAACTCACCCTCCTTTTTGACTGTGCAGGTAATCCCCAACTTTAGTGGATTTGGTGCTGTGAGGGACTCGGAGGTGGCCACATGACCGTAGTTATGCTATGCATGATTTTACTTTTATTTGAATTTTCGTTTTGGGTTTTTAAATTCTGTAATAAGGCCTTTTATGGATTTAAATTTTAATTGGGCATTTGCTTGCTGACTTTAAACTACTAGTCTAGGGGAAGACGAGTTTTCAAAATATCGATTGGTTGCAAAGACTCATGATTTAACCTTCAAAGTTTTGAAAAGCTTCCGTGTTTAATTCAATGTAAATCAATAATGGAAATTTAATATGACTAATTTTTTGACTAGCTGATTGGATAATAACAAGGAATTTGACATACTAAAGTTTTTATCAAACCACAAAGAGATTTTAACTATTCAAACAAGTCTTTACCAACAGAGCTCATATTTTCGAAAAGCTGTGTAATGTGACACGCCAGATTCAGCAATAACATCTGGGCCAGGTTTGGGGTGTTACATACTCCTTCTAGGGAAGTCTGATAACGTCTTAATCTTTTGTATTGGGCTACACATTGAGTACAATGTGTAATTTAGGTGTGGGGGTGTACATAGATTTTATCTTTGTGTGTTTTGTTTGCATATTTTCTATTTTTGCACAGTTTTCAAAAAAATTCAAAATTTTTCAAAAATATTTTTCTTTTTTTTTCTTTGATTTTGTTGTTATTACATAGTGCTTGGACAATAACTGGGCAATAGGTCTTGGGTTGTAAATATCGAATAAGTATGTTGAATTGCCAAGCATGTAAGTTTTGACTGATACTAGGTAATTTGATGTTCTTAATATTAGATTAGTTAGTTTGATTAGTTAATTTGTATAATAGATTAGAGGTAATAACCTTTAATGAAAATGAGTAAGGTGTGTCATAGGATGAATGAAATGTGTGGGTCTTTTTAGATAAATAAATCGAATTGTTAATTGTTCATTTGAATAGAAGTATGCATAATTGAAATATTATTTTGTGAATAATTTGGGAAAGACCTTAGGCATTATTTGATTTAACCTAGAGCCCAAAAGCTTTACCTTTTGCTATATACCATTAGTTCCTGTACTTTGAGCCTCAAAAATCCTTTTCTTCTTTAGCCTTATTATTGAAGCCTTACACCTAAACGAGTCAAGAACTCAACCCTTTTCTATCCCAATTCTAAAAATGTACTATGTAATGGACGTCGTGCCACGTGGGAACCCGAAGAGACTATGAGAGATCAATACCCGAACTTATTCACCGGTAAGATTTTCGGGAACGAAAATCCCTAAGGGGGAGAAATGTAACAGCCCGATTTAGGCCTAGTCAAAATAGTGGTTTCGGAACCACTAACTTGAGGTTGAAGAATTTTTTTTAATATTATTTTATGTGTTGTGGCATGATTATATGAAAGCATGAAAATTTTGGTGAATTAATTTTAGCGATTTCATGCTTAATTGGAAAAAAGGACTAAATCACATAAAGTTCAAAAGTCTTGAATTGATAGCTAAATGTGTTATATTCCCATGAAACTTAAATTGGAGGTCTTTAAAGGGCAGTTAGACCCTTTAGAATAGCATAGCCAGCCATAGGAGACAAAGGTGGTTAAAAGTAAATAATTTGGTGAAATTAGGTGTTGAAATTGAATAAAATAAAACAAATAGTAAAAGTTGTCATTTTTTTATCTCTCTCTTTCTTCTCCATCGATTTTTCTCCAAGAAAATGGCCATGGAAGCTTGAAAAATTTTCAGCAACTTAAAGCCTTTGCAAGTAAGTGATTTGAGGGTTTCTCTTGAATATTTTTTGTACTTTTGAGGTCCTTGTAGTATGAGCTTTCTAACAAGGGGACTATTTTGCAAAATGGTTAAAATTCTAGAGTTTTTCCATGATAGTAGACATGTTGATTTCTGAAATTTTATGGAGGAATATGAGTTATAGTTGTGAAATAAACAATTTTTCTGAAATAGTTTTCATGGAAACCCTAACTAAGGATTATTTTGCATAAGTTGTTAAATAGGTGATAAATGTGAGCAATAATGAAAATTGTGTGCTACTCCTAGCATGAAAAGTATTCGTCTAGGCTTGATTAATGAGAAAATATGGTAAAAATTAATTTTTGGGTCTAGGGGTAAAATGGTCATTTTGTGAAAGTCTAAGGGCAAAATGGTCATTTTTCCCAATTATGAATTGTTGAGTACCTAGATCAATAAAATGATTAAATTTGTGAATTTTTATCATTATAGATCAAGAATTACAAAATCTGAACTTAGACTTGGGGAAAGCCAAGCAAGTATACTAAAACCGACTAGTCGCCTACATTTTGTAATCCGAGGTAAGTTGTATGTTAATAATGCAACTATATCTATATGATGCTCAATTTTATTGATATGGCATAAACTGCTTTGAGTTTGAGTATGAGAATACATGTCGAAAAATTAACATAGTAAAGACTTTCGTTGAACATTGCAATAAACTTGGATATTAGTACCTTGATATTGGGTGATATGTCTGCCAGTATAAGACATGTCTGGGACATGCATCGGGCCACAATATGAGAGCCAGTGTAAGACATGTCTGGGACATGCATCGGCCTCAAGATATTAAAGCCAGTGTAAGACATGTTTGGGACATGCATCAGCGTTGAGACGAGAGCTAGTGTAAGACATGTATGGGACAAGCATCAGCCTAAAGACAGACAAGCTAGTGTAAGACCTGTCTGGGACATGGCGTCAACTTATTATGTGTCAGTGTAAGACCTGTCTGGGACATGACATCGGCACTGATAGATGAGAGCCAGTGTAAGACCTGTCTGGGACATGGCATCAGCCTTGCTATATGAAAGCCAGTGTAAGACCATGTCTGAGGCATGGAGTCAGCATCTTAACCCATGTTAGGGTCATCAAGTATCCAGTAGTATTCCAAATGGTTCAACAAAAGGTTTATGATTTATCTCGAAATGAGAAAATTTACGATCATATGATGAGTGGTACAGGTACCTAATTGAAATGTATGAGATATGGGCTCAATGCATGCAATACAAGTTGTATTGGATGGTGATGAGTAACTTGTATGTATGTTTACTTATGGTGTTCATGAATAAGCTATGAAAGATTATGAGCATATTGTCTTATCATAAGTAGTTGTTGTTTATTTTCATGCAACTTACTAAGCCTTATGCTTACTCCCTTTCTTTCCATTTTCTTATAGTGCTGCCTAATTAGCTTGTGGATCAACGGACGTCGGAGGCGTCGATCACACTATCAATCGAAGCACTTGGTATAGTTAGATCCATTTATTTTGATTATAGCATGTATAGGACCCTGACTTTATAATTTTGGTGTCATTGTTAATTGGCCAATTGTGTTGGCTCATTTTAGCATTTTGATTCATGTTGTATAAGGCTATGGGAATGGTTAAAGTTGAAGATTGTTATACGAATATAAGAAGTTATTTCATGAATGGGTAAATTATGGTTGTTTTAGTAAGTATGAAATGTGTTAAGGCCTAAGATGTTGTTGTTGGATTGAGGAATCATATTATGATGATCTTTAGCATGATGGATGTGTAATTTTGTGTTTCAGGGTGGCAAAGGGCTTGGTAGATAGCCCTATATTATCCACATGGGTAGGCACACGGACGTGTGTCTAGTCATACACGGCCAGCCCCATGGGCGTGTTGTCCAGTCGTGTGTCCCCTACACGTAAAAATTTCAAGTCAGAATACATGGTAGTAAACACATGGGCAGAGACACGACCGTGTGGAGGACACAGCCTATGGCCACGGGCATGTGCCTCGGCTGTGTGCCTTAAATTGGATGCTGACGTTAGAAACAGAATGTCAAGGTTTTTAGACATGGGCTAGGACACGGGCGTGTCATAGCCATGTGAGGGACACGGGCCATGGACACGGGCGTGTGTCAGGCTGTGTGAAAATCCCTGTAGGTTCGTAATTAGAATTTAAATTCACACGGGTATAGGACACGGGCGTGTCCTTAGATACTTAAGCCGTGTATGTCACACGGGCCATTAGCACAGTCATGTCCTAAGGGCCACACAAGCGTGTGCCCTGTTTCAAGTGATTTTTTGTAAAGTTTTTATAAGTGACCAAATTAATCCCAGACTATTTCCAAAGAATGATTTGGGTCTCGTAGGCCCATATTAGGAAATAAACGGACTATGAAAGGAAAGTTTTAATTGGACCCAGTTTTTACATTTCAAAAAAGATTGTATGCATGCTTTTAAGTCAGGTAATGCCTTATGCCCAGCTCCGGTCTCGGACTTGGGTAAGGGGTGTTACACTTTACATTCTGCTATATACCACTAGTTCCTATACTTTAAGCCTCAAACATCCTTTTCTTCTTTAGCTTTATTATTGAAGTCTTAAACCTAAACGAGTCAAGAACTCAACCCTTCTCTATCTCGATTCTGAAAATGTACTATGTAATGGACGTCCTGCCATGGACATTAGGGTTAGGTAGAGACTTAATGGCGGCTTCTTGTGTGAAAAGGAAAAGAAGAGACTACGTGATATAGTACATATAGAACCTTGCTAAGTGAGGTAAAAAAATAAAAATAATAATACAAAAATAGAAATGTTGAGTGAATAAAAGCAAAGTGAAGGTTAAAAGCATTGTGAGTGGAAGAGTGCAAAATGTAAAAAAGAGCTTTAAAAATCAAAGTCAAGCTCGAAAAGAAAATCTTTCAAGTCATAATGTATTAACATTTACTAGTTTTTTATGTGCCAATATTGCATAGTATCTTCTAAAATTTTAGAGAAATAAGGTAGGTGAGAGAAGGAGAAATAAGAAGGTGAGTCTATGAATAAATTGAGGGCGAATGGGAAACAACGTTATATGCTTAACCATTTCTAGTGCTTGAAACCGTTTTGACCATCCTAAGCCTCAGAATGTTACAAGCCTATAAGACCTTTGGCACTCGAATAATTCACTAACGCTAGAATTCTTGAATTGCTTACATTTGTCATGATGAACATGACCAATTCATTTTTTTTATATCTATAAGCTATCCATGTAATTCATGTTGATGGATAACACTTGTACATACAGTCATTTTAATTTCCTCTATATTTGTTAACATTTTAATTTATTAAACTAATTGTGTTTGCATTGAGGATGCCTGAGTTAGCTAAATATCACTCTTAAGTTGCATGTGAGGTAGTTCTCATACAAGTTCGATGTTTTACCACTATGTGATTTAATAGTCTGATTTAGTACAAGGGTAGTCTCTTTGCACGTTTAGTGTGTTTGCTTGAGGACAAGCAAAGAGTTAAGTGTGGGGGAGTTGATCTACCATAAATCGATGTGGCAAATTAGGATTTTTCAACGCACTTAAGGAGCTTTTTCTCGAGCAAAATAAAGTTTTTAACATAGTTTTTCGTTATTTTTATTATTTCATATTTTTAGTTAATAAGTGAAAATGTCTCATTTTTATCTCTTTTTTTTTTTGCCAAAATTGGCCAATTGTGCCATGGGGAACCTAACCAGTTGATTGAGTGTTGTAGAGAGTCGACGGTAGCCCAAATGTGAGCGAAAACATCACCTAGAAGGGGGTATCGCGATATCAAAGCATGAAAGTCGTGATACCTCTCACAATGCTAAAATAAGGGGAATAGAGGTCACCTACAATGGTATCATGATACCAAGGATGGATATTGCGATACTAAGACCCCCAATACTCCAAATTTCAATTCTGACTTGGATATTACGATATCTAAAACTTGATATCGCGATACCCAGGATGTTGCAACGTCTAGAATCGGATGTTGTAACATCATGCCTTATACAACAAAAAAATGACTGTAGGGGTAGTTTTGTCCAACGGCCACACCAATCATAGTTAACTACCTAGGGGCATTTTGGTCCAAAATTTAGGGTTGAATCACCTATTTAAATCCACTTTTGGCTAAATGAAAAAAAGAGTTTTTCACTTTTGTTTCTATCATCTTTTTCTTAAGTTTTAGGTCAGGGTTTCTTTTCTTTTCTTTTCTTTTTATTTTCATTTTTAGTTTAGATTTTCTCTTTTCTTTTTAGAGTAAATTTCATAGTTATTAGTTAAGTTAGTTTTTGTTGTAATTTAGTTCTATTTACATGTTAAAAACTTTAAACTTTCTTGGAATCACTCTTTAATCTTTACTTAATGTTATTTCAGCTTTCTTTAGTTTTAGTTGTTAAAGATTCTATCATTAATGTTTCTTTCTTCTTACCTTGCTTCTAGTTGTTTATCTTTACTTTGCTTTTAGTTTTCTCCATTAAAAAGCCAATATTCATCTTTATTTTCTTGCGTTTAATGGTTATCGACATCTTAGTTGTTTCTTTCATGTTAGCTTTAATATGGTAATGAGTAACTAAACCCAAGGAGGTTGGTCGATGGAGATGTGGATAAATTAAAATCTTTGGACAAAGGACTAAATCGTAACAAATTGGACTAATTTGAATAAAACTAAGAACTTAGGTAGTGACGCAACTAAGAGAATATCAAGATGAAGTGAGACCGAGAGGTAATCTTGTCGCACACCCATTCATAAGTCTTGGATTAACTGACAAGATCGAGAGATAAACCGAACCTAATTCGTCTAAGTCAATAAAATTGAGATCGAGAGATAAAATGAAAACACTTAGTAATTTAAGCAATTTATGTCTCGAGCCTGAGATTTGGCGAACCACATCAAAGTCAACCAAGTCCATTAGTTATTTTTTGGATAGTTCCTTAGTTTTACATTTCTAGCAATTTAGTCATTAGGATTGTTAATTTAGAAATTAGTGTTAAAAAATCTTTGTCTATGCTTTATCGTTCTATAACAATTAGTGAGTAGCTAGTTAAACTCCTTTGTTGCATGTATTTTTTTAATATAAATCATTAAATTGCCAATTCCTTTGGGTTCAATTCTTGGAATACTCCGATGTTCTATTGTAGCACTACAAATATTACAACTGACCTGTACACTTGTACTAAAACCGGGCTTTAAAAATTGTTTCATAAATTCAATATTTTAACACGCATGCACGTAGCCAATCAAGTTGTTGATGCCTTTATCAGGGAGTTGATGTAAGATTTGGTGATTTTTGTTTAATTATTTCATGCTTGTTAGGTAGATAATTAGCAAAAATTAAGTCTATTAATATGACAAATTTTTTTTTTATGATTTTCTTGGTTTTGTTTTGTTAATTGTTGACTGAAAGTCATATTTAATAGTAACTATAAATGGTTCGAAGGTCCATTCGTGTCTGATGTGGATGGCGCTTCAACACTTAGCTGGGATGATTACAGCCCTTTTGCGAAACAAGGATACGACTCCAGCTATGATTGGTATACCTACTCGTATCTAGTGGCTAGCGGCAACCAGGATTTGGAGGCGCTTAATGATTTTAATTATTTTATATCTAAATGTAGTTATATGTTACGCAATTTTACAATTTTCAAATTTCAAATTTTATAGGTTATTTTAATTTTAATTATAAAATTATTTTTTATTATATTATTTTATATTTTTTAAAAATTTTATTATATTTTTATTTTAATTTAATTACAATTAAATAAGATTGTTTTAAACAAATAATCAATTTCTTTAAATTTGTCGTATTTTTATTAACAATATAATTAAATTTTGGTGTAAAATTAAATTTAATAACCATTATCATATAAAATTTTGCAATCAAATATTATGATTGTTAAAATTAACTTTACAAAATGAGATTTAATTTTTGTGCAACATAAGATATAATCAAACATGAAGTTGTTGCAAAATAATATTTTGCAAATATATAAATATTTTTATTATTATTGTAGGGTAAATTATTTGACAACCATATTTTTCAGTTGTTAAAACAAATATTTGCAATGACACTTAGTTTATGCAATACACAATCAATAAAATATCATTACAAAATAATAATTAATAATTAATAATATTATAAACAATATATTTTATATTTGTCAAAATAAAATTTTAATAATAATATTTAATGTAAAATAAAACTAATTAAAATATCATCATAAAATAATATTTGGTAACTATTATAATATTGTAAGGTAACAAAATTAGCATCTAAATTTACACACTTTTTGCAACAAATATATTATAATAACCTAATAAACTATGTTCAGATTTCAATATTCTTGATCAATCTATTTCCCATCCTCAATGTAAAATTTAATACGGTTATTATGGTAATGAAAAAAAAATAATGATTTTTTGGCCTTCAATTTTATATAAAAAAATTTAATTATTCATCTAAATTTATCGAATCACTCTAAAATAAAAGGAAAAATCGATGTTCATTAACTTTATTGACATAAAATACATATGAATTACCACATGTCTAACACATTAACAATTAATTAATTTTTTAAATATTAAATATATATATATATCTTTATAATTTTGATAATTTTTAATTTTTTAAAATAAAATTTTTAAATTAAAAAATTAAATAATTATTGAGGTGATAATTTGATAAAATTAACAAATAAGTAATTGTGATGATGAAGTTTAGTTTGAGGGGAATCTAGTTTCGGTGAATCATTTGAAATAGATTCAAAATCCATAAAATTATATCACATTCATTTACATAAATTAATTTCATCATTTATTTTTACAATGATATTAATTAATTCAAATAGTTAGAATTAATATTGTTAAGAAAATTTTCACCTCAACATTTTAACCAAAATAACTAAGGGTGTAAATATTTAAATTAATTAATAATATTATAAAAATAGAAAAATTAAATTATGTAAATTTAAAGTATAAATTTTAAATTTTGAATTTAAGCGTAATATAAATCATAACTATATACTTTACACAATTATTTGACTTAATAAAAAAGTTTGATACTTTTTTTTTAAAATTACTTTTAATTAGCAAGTAGATAAAATTATTTTTAATAAAATTTTAATAAACATTTAATATACAATTATAGTAAATTAAAATTATAACGAATTAATGATCCAAACATTCTCGTAAAAACCTAGGCTTTTGATTGTTCATCTTTTCCTGTATTTGGGTAAATGAAGCCACACGAATTAACAGTTCCGGGTATTTTAATAATAAATTAGTGTAATTGATTTTTTTTTTTTTTGCATTAGTTAAAATTTTAGTCTATATTTATTGTATCAACCATTTCGTTCAATTTTGGTTACACCGGTTAAAATATTGTGTACTAGTTGGTATATGAATAATATTAAAAAATATAAAACTTTTAATTTTATACTGTTATAGTAATAAATAAATTTTCTTATCGAAACATTGTGCATCGGTTAGTGCATAAAAATTTTATTATTTGAAATTTATTTTATATAATTTATTTGATATTTGTAAATATTTTTATATATTCATTAAATATCTTTTTTAAAATATCTATAAATTCAAAATAATACACTAAAATAAATTGATACTAATACAAATTAGTTCTAGTAGAAAAATGGTAAGTCCACTAGTTTCATATTGACTACCATGATAAATAGTGAAAGACTCATTTGTACAAATTAAAATTAATGTAAATGTACACACTTATGTAACCTTTTATGCTTGAGATTCATGTAAAATTAAAGTCATATTTTATATTTGATTTTCGTAAATTATATACCAATAAATATTTGTTTTATGTATACATTCAACCAATAATTTTTTTTTTTTTGAATAGAAGATGCATATATATATATATATATATATATATATATATATATATATATATATATATATATATATAGCACAAACCGAATAAATTGAAGCAAGTTACTACAGAATTTATTAACCCAAACCAACAGGCTTCCCCTATATGCCCAAGTTATGGTTCTCCGAACTCACCACAGCCATTTGTACATGCATCAAAGGTGAAAGCATTAATCATAAAATGAAGAAGATTAATTAGGAATACCAGCAAGTTGGATGTCTGTAAATTCTGAATTATCAGAATTCGTATTCGCAGATTATCTAACTTTTAATATCTAAATCTGAATTAAATATTATTATAGTTCAAATATTCAACTCCACATTTGTTACAAAATATATAGAATTTTGCTTTGTGCAAAATTTGAACATATGGATTTTAACAACTAAAGCTATACTTTAACCATCAAAGCTAATACTAAATTTTAATTAAAATTAACACAAACTAATAAATAACATATAAACATCACTGAGATAATATCTAAAATTAAATAGAATAATTAAATTAAATATAATAATAAATAATAAATTTAAATATGTTTAAAATTTTTATAGAAAAATATATTTAATTTAACATCTTTTTTTTTAAATCTCATATATTTTCTCTTAAATTTTATTCTTAAATTAATTGAACAATAAGATGGAGTCATCGAAATTTTTAGATTTGCAATTTTTCCTTTCATTATTTGATCAATTCAATTAGTTAATTTTTTTAACAGAAAAATAATATTTATATAATTAAAATAAATATTGTGATATGAGTTTATTTGTAATGTGACATAATTATATTTAGTACATATTATATTATATAAAATAATGTACAAAATAATATACAATTTAAAGACATATAATATATTATTGTTATATAATTAAATAATGAATGTAAAATAATTATTATAACATTATGATATTACAATGTGCATTTTTTTATTAATGATATGCAACCTAAACCTCAAATATGTAATTAAGTATAGATAAGGTAGACTCCTCTGTTACATAAATCAGACTCACTCCCACAAAAAAGAAATTTTTTTAATTGACCAATCTTAATTTCAAATAAATCACACTTCCTCATTTGACCAATTAGGTAAAATTTGGCACATAACATTGATATTTCCAACCAACATGCCAAATGAAATACCCAAATACACATCCATTTAAACTACCACACAGACACGATTTGTGGACCGATCCCAGGACCTTAAGGATATGATGAACAACTTTGCCCATTTGACCAAATGCTGGGGATTTAGAAACTACATGAGATTTAAGACAATAAAATAAATAAGATATCTTTTTTGATAAATTTTTTAAGTATATTTAAATTTATTATATTTATTATTTATTATTAATTGAAATATTTAATTTTGAAAAAATTATTTTTATTAATATTTATATATTATTGATTAGTTTATGTTAATTTTAATCAAATCTGAAAATGAGTCTTGATGGTTAAAACATAATTTAATTGGCAAAGGTCATGCATTTGAATTTTGTTGGAAGTAAAATTTTAAATATTTTATATAGTAAATTACACAAATTATCACTCAACTTTAGGTAGCTAATAAAATAATCACTCAAATTTCAATTCAGTTACTCAACTTTCAAAAAAATAACAAAACAGTCACTTCATCTTTCGGTTACATCTATAACAAAGCTATCGTTTTCCATTGTTAACTTAACATAAATGCCATTTTCCATCCCTCTCCCTCTTCCCCACCATCCCCCCTATCACAAACCCCTTTACTTTTTTGCAGACTTCCCTACCATTGCCCTTTCCCCTTCTTCCCACTATTCTGTCTTCACCATTATTCCTCTCACCCTCAGCAAAGCTGCTATGTCCAAAGGAATGAGCCACTTTGTCCTTGTCATCTACTCAAATGCTCTGGCTTCTCTCATTCTTCTTTTAGCAGCCTTTTTCTTCACGAGGTTCTCATCTATCTATCAATTAGATCCATGGATGAGCAATTAATGGTATTTATTTCTGTTTCGGGACATCCTTATATGTAAGAAAAGGTGGCTACCAATTACTTTATCTTTTTTTGTGCAAAATTTTCTTCTTAATCATTGTTGGGTATGCAATTAAACCTAAACAGAGTTCAATAATTCCTTTATTAATGAAAAAATTGGGTTATAAAACTGGGTTTTTTGCAGGATCACTTTAATGCAGAACTGTGTAATCATTAGTATAAGATACAGCTCTCCAACCCTTGCTTCTGCTCTTGCCAACTTAATCCCAACTTTCACTTTCTTTCTTGGTGTTATCTTCAGGTTCGTCTCTGCTACTATGCCTTTGTTTTTGTAGTATAAGGCATAATCAGTTGTCTTTGATCTTTGCTAGCTATATCAGTTTTTCCATTTTTTTTAATTTTATAGGATGGAAAAGCTAGAGTTGAAAAGCCCAAAAAGTCAGATCAAAGTGTTGGGCACCTTAGTATCTATTTTTGGAGCCAATACTTTCCCTACCAATTCAATCGCATTTACACCCATCTCCTTCTACCATGTTAACAACATCTAACAATTGGCTCATAGGTGGCCTTTTCATCGCTACTGCCTCTTCATCACTTTCAGCAAACATCATTGGTCAGGTAATTTAATATGCTATTTCATAATCCACGATGCTTTGGCTACTTCAAACTGATACTTTCCCTACTAAATTTGAAGGCTGTAGTTCTAAAAAGGTATTCATCGAAGATAATGTTGGTTTCCTTCTATTGCCTCTTTGGGTCCATTCAATCTGCACTGGTTACTTTGATTTTGAAAGAGACCCAAACGCTTGGATGTTGAGTCCTAATATCGAGCTCATTTCTGTGGTCTACTCAGTAAGCAAATTGCAACTCCCCATGTTAGCTTTGTCATTTTGGCAAATCGAAGCTTTGTAACTGAGACCAATTTTGTTTTAGGCTTTATTTGGAAATGTGGTAACATTTGGCATGCAAGCATGGTGCATATGGCGTAAAGGTCCGGTCTTTGTGGCCACATTCAAGCCCTTAAGTATCTTTGTGGCCACGTTTTATATTGTTGCCTTCTTAGGGTTCATTTTCCTTGAGGATGATGGTGAAAAAAGAATTGAGGGAAGAAGGGGAGAGGGTAAGGGTGGGGAGGTTTGCAAAAAAGTAAAGGAGTTTATGATAGGGGGAGGGATGGTGGGGAAGAGGGAAGAGGATGGGAGAGGGATGGAAAATGGCATTTCTGTTAAGTCAATAATGGAAAATGATAGTTTCGTTACAGACGTAACGGAAAATGGTTAGTGGTGACTATTTTGTTATTTTTTGAAAGTTGAGTGACTGTTTTGTCAGCTATCCCAAAGTTAAGTGATTGTTAGTGTAATGTACTCTATTTTATAATTGGTTACGCAGAGTCGAATATCCATGATCTGAATTGTCATCCCTAAAATTAACCCGATCAGTGTAGTTCACATTCAATAAAATCGCCCTTGTTAAGTCGTATGCCACTTTATTAGCAAATCCACCAATCCAATCGAAGGCAATTGATTTCAATTTCAACTACTACATTATCTAGGCGTAAAGACTTAACCTAGGACAGAGTCTCTTTGATCGACACCGCTTCTGCGATATGAAGAGCATACATCCCTTGAGCAAAACTAATACAAGCCCGTTGGAACACCCCAGTGTTGTCCCTCAACACCGCCCCCACTTCGTTGCACACTCACCTTGAAACATCGCCGCATCAACATTACACTTAACCCACCCAAACGACGAGCAGCCATCTTCGCGTCAACATTACACTTAACCCACCGGGCAACTCCAAACCCAATCAAGCCTCCTCCCCAGCTAACGAGTATTCTGAAAGTGCTCAAAGGACAATTGCGAACAACCCCAATCTTGCAAAAAAGAGTCTGCAAACAAAACAACATAAGAGCTTGGCACATCACTCCCTTCTACACATACAAATTCCGATAGAACCACAATGGCCAAATTATTAAAATTTAAAAGCTATTTGATACCATTTTTGGAAAAAAAAAAGGTCAAAATATTTTCTTTTATAGATGTTTTGAATTTTTTTTCAAAGTTTTTGAAAATTTTAAATTTTTAAATTCTTGAATTTCTAAATTTTTATTTTTCCGATTTAAAGAAATTTTTAGAATTTTTTTTAAAGTTTGATTACAAGTTTAATTTTTTTTATATTGTTCAAAACTTTGGAAAATTTTAATACTTTTGATTTTTATTGTATTTTAAAATTTTAAGATTTTTCTAGTTTTATTTATTATATATATTTAGGATTTTTAGAACTTGTCTAGATTATTATAATTTTAACAAGTTTTTAAATTTAGCCAATCATAAATCAACATATGTAATTTATTAACTGAAATAATTAATACCAATATTAATTATCTTTATTTATTAACTTTAGAAAAGTACAAAAACTCAATTACTCTATTTTTAGGAATCATTTACTTGCTTTAAATATTAATTAATAAATATTTTTATGAATTTAAGATGTAATGATTATTTAGTGTAAATGCTTTTTAAAACATTTATTGTAAAAACTCTCAAAAATAGAATAAGAGTAAATGTAAAAAAGGGAATCAGGCATAATATAAAAGCCATTTGTATTTCCTTGATTGCCACTATTAATGTTTGAGCCCAAAAACTTCCATTATTTTCAAAACAATTTCCATATTTATCAAAGTAATAGAAAAAGGTAATAATCTATCCTCTAAAAATCTGTCACATATGCAGATACAAAATGCTTCATGAACCCTCAATGCACCAGAACCAAAATAAAAATGAGTAAATTTAATTACTTTCCATAAAAACAATACAAAAAAAAAATAGTTTCCATAATTTCCCTCTCGTTTTTAAAACCCACCCAAAGGGCCAAAACCCCTCCTTTCCTCTTTATCTCATAAATAAATATAAATAATTAAAAAAAATCATTTTTTCTGTTGTTTTATTTTTGTTTGATTTCACATATAAATATACAGGAATTTTTGGCCATAAAAGAAGTCATTTTTTCAGTCTTTTTGTTTTTCTCTTTACTGTGTAATGCAGCAAGAAAACTACAAAAAGGAAGCTTCAGCAATGGAAGGAAGAGAAAGGGACGAGTTAGAGTTGTCTTTACCTTATCCTCTTCAATATATTGGTGACACATTGTTCAAGCTGACGTCAATGTACTATAATAATAACGTGGAAGAAGTAGAAGCAGATGATGATTCAGACAATAGTTTTGTCTTCCAGATTGATGAAAGCTTGTTAATTGATCCTCGTCTTGTTTTGCTTGACAAAATGATCGGTGAAGGCTCTTACTCCACTGTTCATAAAGGATTGTGAGTTCTTTTTCATATTTTTTTCTCTTCAGTTACTTTTTTTTTTCTTTTGCCTTTCTTTTGGGGTGTCTTATATTTTTGTTTTCTTGATACTGGCTTCATTAGGTTAATCACATTCTTTGCATGTTCTTGGATTTTCATGCTCTTTTGGCTTTTGTGGGCTTGTTTGGATTTTTCTCCTTTGTTTGAATTCAATTTTGTTTTCATCTTTCTTTTGAATTCTGTCTTCTTGGACTGATAAAAATTTCAAGGGGTTTAAGGTGGTTTATCTGGTTTCTGTAAGGGCTTGTTTACTTGGTGTGTTTAAGTCTGATCTTAGTGCTATTTTGATCAAACATATATGTATCTTGATTAAAAAAAATTGGGTTCTTTTAGTAAAGGTATATGGATTCCTTTTAGTTTAGGGTCTGTAAGATGCTCTTGATTTGTTTATCACTATGTTTAGTGTTCAAGAAACAAACTTTATCTTCTCTTTTGGTGTCCCTTTGAGTTCCTTCAAGTTCCAAGGAAATAGACTTGCGATTCCTTGTTTTGCTGCATTTTAAAGAAACATTTCTAGAATCAAGTCGTGATAGATCATTGAAGGACTATTGTGTTCGTCATATAATTTTTTTAGTTGGAAACATGATTGGTTGCTTATGAATTTGCACTGCATTTGTATAAGCTACATCATTACTACTTTAGCTAATTGTTGATACTTGAGATTTGAGAACACTGATGAAGTTCTAGATTCTAACAGCTTTTAGCTGATAACATCACAAGTAATATGAACCACCGTGCAATCTCCGTTAATAGCATAGTTGACAATTAAAAGATTTTGAGATCAATTGTAACTACATTTAGATGTTGTTAGCGCCGCGTGTATGTGGACTGCAGTTGAATCTTTGTTCATAGCATAATTGACGGTTAAAGGACTCATCATCCAATCGATTTGCGATAGATTCTAATTACATTTAGATGATGTTAGCGCCACGTGTATGTGGACTGCAATGGAACCTTTGTTAATAGCATAGTTGACGGTTAAGGGACTCATCATCCAATCAATTTGCGATCGATTCTAATTACATTTGGATGTTGTTAGCGCCACGTGTATGTGGACTGCAGTGGTACCGTTGTTAA
Organism: Gossypium longicalyx; assembly: GCA_025698465.1. Classification (NCBI taxonomy): domain Eukaryota; kingdom Viridiplantae; phylum Streptophyta; class Magnoliopsida; order Malvales; family Malvaceae; genus Gossypium; species Gossypium longicalyx. Next base: position 24,468,098 of record CM047005.1, on the reverse strand, counting down.
TAGCATAGTTGACAGTTAAAGGACTCATCACCGAATCAATTTGCGATTGATTCTACTTACATTTAGATGTTATTAGCGCCACGTGTATGTGAACTGCAGTGGAATTGCATAGTTGACGGTTAAAGGACTCATCACCCAATCGATTATGATTAATTGCTAGTTGACAGGACATCCTTGGATATAGTGTCAAATTTCCTCAGCAGCCGGTTGTATGTCAATACCAAACAATATCGTTTATGTTTTATGTCGAATTCAATGAAGTTGAACTCCCTTGATGCTATCTTATTTTGATATTGTTTGCGTACTAAAGCAGCCTCTCTATTATGGATGCTGTGGTAAATGAATTCCTCATTACCCTGTATTTTAACAGTTATGCATGAGAAAAGAGGCAAAGTTTATTTGTTTCCGATTACGAAACAATACCTTTGTGCTCATGCTTACTAATTCTGCAATATTATGTTTAACATTGTGCAAATTTGATTGGATGCTTGCTCTTAATGTGTTGTTCTAGAAGGCTATACTGCTGCAATAAATTTCAATTTTCTGTTAACGAATAATTTGGATCCGTGACACTGATGGTTACTTCATTTTGTTCAAGCTACAAATCCAAACCTGTTGCTGTGAAGATGATTCAGCCAAGTAATCCATCAGCTGTAATTCGCGAGCATAAGGAGAAATTTCAGAGGGAGGTTTTACTGCTGTCTAGGATGGACCATGAAAATGTTGTAAAGGTTTTTAAAAACTTACTCTTTACCTCTTTTACTGTATGTCTAATTTTACCTTTTCACCTTCACTCTCTTCCATTTCAAGCTCCCAACAGCCAGCAACGTGTGATTAAGTTTTAGTATTATGGTTTGCTAGTATATCGCCGTATCCTCCTCACTAGCCAACCTGCTAACAGGCTACATAAGCAAACTAAGTTGTTGGATTTGGTTTGAGGATACTGTCTCCCTGCATGTCTATGATATAGCCATCTATGGAAGATGTTCATACGGCACTCTGATATTTGTGGCTATTTTAACTTACATTATTCTCTGAAACTGCTTTCATATTTGCATCAAATTACCTTGTCCTTCTAATTCAGATATGTTTTGCTGAAGCAGTTTGTAGGCTGTTCCCTGGAGCCGACTATGATGATAGTTACTGAACTCATGAAAGGTGATACACTTCAGAGGTATCTGTGGAACATGCGCCCCAAGCGTCTTGAACTGGATTTTGCTTTACGTCTTGCATTGGGTATTTCCCGAGCTATGGAATACCTGCATGCCAATGGCATTATTCATCGTGATCTGAAGCCAAGTAATTCATTCTATTCTCATCTCAATATTCTAGTTGCTGCTATTTGGTAAACAGTTAATGATATGCTTATTCTTTCACTTGCTTGCACTGACCAAGACTTAAGATATAGCAAAATTTCATTGTCTTCCTGAACAGATATGATAAACTGACTGTGCTAGTAATGTCAGGTGACCAAACAAAGTATAGATTGTGCTGGAACGGAAAGTTTCGCTGATATGCATTAAAATGCCTAAGGACTTTAGAAGCTGATACTAAGCATTTAGACATTGCAGTACTTTTTTATTGTGATTGACTTCATCAACAGACAAACACCTCAATATTGAGTGAAAATATTATGCCAGAAGACAGTCTGTTTCTTATATATCCTTTAATCTCATGACAGGCAATTTACTTCTCTCCGAGGATAGAACGTGCATCAAGCTGGCTGACTTTGGACTAGCTAGAGAGGAAGTATTGGGTGGAATGACTTGTGAGGCTGGTACTTACCGGTGGATGGCTCCTGAGGTGCTTTTCTTATAATGGTTCTAAATTGATCTAGTAGTGGCTTATCTTCCTAGTTCTGGTAATGTCTAACTTGTTTTTCTTTTATCCAAATTAGATATACAGCAGAGATCCACTCCCAATCGGAGCAAAGAAACACTATGACCACAAAGTCGATGTGTACAGTTTCTCAATTGTTCTTTGGGAGATACTGACGAACAAAGCTCCATTCAAGGGAAGGGATAATGTAACAGCGGCATATGCAGCGGCAAAGGCAAGCTGAACTTTCATTTCTCATGCAATAATTTTTAACGATTTCTAACTATATCTCTTTTGCAATCCTCAGAACGAAAGGCCTTCTGTGGAAGGTCTTCCAACAGCGATTGTATCTCTCCTGCAGTCCTGTTGGGCAGAGGACCCGAAGATTCGACCCGAATTTAAGGAAATCACTGCCTCTCTTACCAACTTCCTCTGCAACTGTAGCCCACCAGAGACTACACCTCCTAAGCAAATGGAAATTGATCGTTCCGGAAGCCATGCAGAGGAAGAGTCAGTCGATCCCGGGCATGTTACAAACAAGTGTAACGACAAGGGGAAGAAATCGAAGTCTTATACCTCATTCTTCATCTGCTTCGATGATTGCTTATCGAATTGATCAGGCAGCATGATGGCTTATCATGTTTTGGGTACAAAATGTACATGAATGGCTTATGCCCTTCTTTCAGTAAACATAAACTTCACAGAACTGTCAATTGGACATCAATGCTTTTTATATATATATACCTCAGAAACAGTCAAAGATATAATTAAATATACATAAAGCTTTTATCAAAGTTTTTGTCTTTTGTTTCAAGAGATGTACTTATTTCGTGAATGGGAAGCGTGGTTGGGCTTAGTCCGGCTGAGAGGGACCAATTTCCATCGGCTAAATGGTGAAACCAGCAGGAACCATGCCCCATCAAGTACGGCTAAAGTAGTAAACAATAAAAGCCTGAAAGCCAATAAGAATGAAGTCAAAGGCGATGCAATATAAATGGATAATGTTTCAGTGACGTGGAAGCCACACAAGCCCATACGGATAATAACCTTAAGGACAAAAAGAAAAAATCTCAAACCTAAACGATGTAGTTTCGCTATAAAACTTGACACCCCCCTTTCTCTTCTCTTTCTTTTTCTTTCCTTCCAAACTAAACAAAGAACATTGTACTTCAATTTCTCGTACGATTTTTTTATTCTTTATTCTCAGCCGTCGGATAAGGAAATATAAGAAGCAAATAAAAAAAAAAGATTGTTTATATAAATAAATGTCTTTCTCTTGGTAATTTCCCCTTTTTATTTATTTTTTTAAAGTGTTTCCACTTGGACTTCCTCCTTACTTCCCTTTTCAACGCCATGAAAGCAGGTCTTTCTTTCTTCTTTCTTCTTCTTCTTCTTCTTCTTCTTCTTCTTCTTAATATTGTGTTTTTTATAAGTAATTTTAAAAGCGTTTAGAAGCTAAATTTCTTTCCTTCTATTTCTGTTCTTTTATGCCATTAATAAATTTGTTTCAGGATTTCTTTCTTTTTCTCTTATCTCTTGTTTTTTTTTTTTTTAAACTTTGATTTATCAGTTGGATTAGTATTACTTACTCGTTCTTCTCTCAACTTTTATCTTTATATTGTTTCTTTTAAGTTTTGCCTGTGTTATGCCTATGGGAAATCGTGTGGTTTTGGCTTGAAGATTAAAATTAGCTCTTACTATTTTGGAAAAAACAAAAAAAAAAAACCCCAGTTCTTTAGCATATTCATCAGTAAGAAACTAAGAATCCATTCACTGATAATGTATGTTCTTTTCTTCTTTCTTTTTTTTTTTCTAACATGTGGAGAAGGTGTATGGATTCCAGCTGTAATACGACAATTGCTGGTCAACGTTAGGTTTTTACTATAATCTGCATGAAGAATTAAGAGGGCTAATTGTTGACTAGCTTTAGCTGTGGTCTATTTAAAACAGATACCGCCAATTTCTACTGATTTTGCTTTTACCTTCTAATTTTTTTGTTTAATATAGGAATTGTTGAAAAAGTGGGATTTTTCTTTTTGTAGGGAACAAATTGGAGTTAATTAACACATTATTAGAATTAAAGAATTACTTTATATTTCAAGGTTGTCCCTTTACGGAAACGATTGATACTCTACCTCTATTTTGCATATGGCTAAATTAGCTACAAACATGATGCTTTCCTCTGAGTGCTTCACTTGTTAGGACAAGAATGTGTGATTTGTCTTTAAGTTAGTTTATATGGAAGTGTAAATTAACAACCTAATTTGTATCATTTTGTATTTATTCGCTGCTAGAGATGTGACCAAGATAACAGAAGATCTTTAAAAAGTAACAAGTTTATTTCTAGATTTTAGCTTTCTTTAAATGGTTTTTAAGTTATTCTGAAACTGTTGTAAGTTGCTTTCAATATTTTAGGGTAAGTTTTGTCTTTTTGTTGGATCATGTGAGTGTTGTTTACAATGTTGCGGAGCATTGAGGCCGGTTCGATTATTTTTCTCATTGTAGTCCATTCATGATAATATGCTGCCTGAAATCTATTTAGATTTATGCTCCATGGGCTCATAAATGATGTTTTTGCATGTTCCCTATAGCTAGTTATAGTTTCCCATTTTTCTCCCCCTCCTTGTTAGTTGTGTCATTGGTCGATAATTTCTTGTGATCTCTCATCTCTGATATACGTGTTTACTTGGTTTTGGATTCACAGGTGCTTCATAAAGGTCATTGACGATCAAATTTTATTTTAAAATTGCTGAAATTAAGAAGTTTGCCAAAGTGGCTATGGGAACAGAAGAAGAGAGCTCACCTGCCAAGCATTCTAAACCTACTGCTTCAGCTCAGGTAGATCATACTTGCCTTATCTCCACCCAAAGAAAAGAACAAATACTATGCCCATATCATTCATGTTCTCTCATCACTAGCAAGCGGTTGAGCTTTACTGATTTTTCTACTTTTTACTTTTAGGAAATGCCTACGACACCTGCATATCCTGATTGGTCAAGCCAGATGCAGGTTTGTATAGTACATAAATCTTACGGTTTGTCTCATTTTTCAACTGTTGATCACATTGATGAAGTTTACTAAAAATGTCTTTGTCCTGTAAATAATTGTTAGAGCTTACAACTCATCTTCTTGTTTAGGCTTATTATGGTGCCGGAGCTACTCCACCTCCCTTTTTTGCCTCAACTGTTGCTTCAACAACTCCGCATCCATATATATGGGGAGGCCAGGTGATTCCTCTTTTAAAATCACTATTGCCTAATCATTTGTTTCTTTCAATGTTTGATTCAAGTAAGGTCCTTACTTTTCTTTTCTGTTGATTATCTTTCAGCATCCTTTAATGCCTCCATACGGCACCCCAGTTCCGTATCCAGTTATATATCCTCCAGGGGGAGTATATGCACATCCTAATATGGCCATCGTAATATTAGATTTTTTTCTTTCTTTATGTGTTTTCCTCTTGCAGTATATTCCCAGTTGTTCATAAAATAAATTCCCTTTCCTCATGGCAATTTTTTCTATAGGCTCCAAGTTCTGCACCAAATAATGCTGACCATGAAGAGAAGAGTGCTGATGACAAGGATCGAGGTGCCACCAAAAAATCCAGGGGAACTTCAGGAAGCAAGGTTGAAGAGAGTGGAAAGGCAGCTTCCGGATCTGGAAAAGATGGCGGCTCTCAAAGGTGTACTAGACTTTTGATGTTCCATTCTTTCCTCAAACAATTTTCACATTCACTCTCAACATGGATTTTGATTAAAGAATTTTCTTTGATTTTTTTGTACAAGCCTTTCCTAATTTCAATCGCTTTCTTAACAGTGGTGAAAGTGGTAGTGAGGGTACAGCAGATGGAAGCGATGAGAATAATCAACAAGTATGTGCGTAATTATCATTATTTGGTTGTCATCAAGGGCACGGATGATTTACTGGCTAGCATGTTAATATGATGAATTGTTCTTTCTAATAATTATGTGCCCTTCTTTTTCTCTTTAGGAACCTGCTGCCGCGAAAAAGGGAAGCTTTGGACAGATGCTTTCAGATGGTATATTAAGTTTCCTTATCTAATTTCGGCTTTTATTGTTGGATAAATCAATCAAAGAAGCTTCAGCTTATTTTGAAAAAAAAAATGTGCTTCAGCTTATTTTGAAAAAAAAATGTTTCTCTTTATGTTTTCTAAGTGTACTTATGATACTAAACATGGGTTTGATTTTACATTCTAATTACAAATCACTCTTTGTACCAGCCAATATGCAGAGTAATACTGCTGTGGCTTTGGTTCCTGGGAAACCCGTAGTCCCTATTCCTGGAACTAATTTGAATATTGGGATGGACATATGGAGTGGTGCCCCTGCTGCCACAGGAGCTCCAAAAATGCGACCCAACGCGTCTGGTGCTGTAGCTGCAGCTGCTCCTGGAGTTGTAATGCATGACCAGTGGATTCAAGTATGAGCCTTGTTGATTTTTGTTTCCTATTTTGCTTGTTCATTCATTAATCATTACTATTTGCTCCATTTGCAATCCAATATTCTGCTCTTGAGTTGTTAAAAACCTGCCTCATTCCTTGTAGTGTAACTTTATTTGCTCCACTATTGTGTCCTTTTAAGTAGCTAGAGCATTTTGGATGCGACTTACCTCTTCAGTTTCATGTTTTGAACTAAATTGGAGCTGTTGGTTTGTGCAGGATGAGCGTGAGTTGAAAAGACAGAAAAGGAAGCAGTCTAACAGGGAATCTGCCAGGAGATCAAGATTACGAAAGCAGGTAGACTGTTTTATATTTGTTCCTTTACCTATGATTTAGGATTATAAGTATTTTTTTAGCTATGTTTCGAATCTTAAAGACCTGGTGCGCTTGTATTTGGTGTTTCCCTAGGCGGAGTGTGAAGAGCTACAAGCAAAGGTGGAAAACTTGGCGAACGAAAACTGCACCCTTAGAGGGGAACTACAGAAGCTTTCTGATGAATGTGAGAAGCTTTCATCAGAAAATAGTTCAATTAAGGTATATAAATAGCTGCACCCTTTACCTCAGATCTTGTCGTTTTCCTCCTGCTTGAACCTTGCTGATCATTAGACACTAGTACTACTATCATCCGTCAAATGTGTTGCAATCAGTTCTTTCTTGTGCATATATTTTTGAATATGTTATTTACAAATATGATTTGTTTCTTGTATATCAGGAGGAATTGATGCGGATTTGTGGACCGGATGCTCTTACCATGGTTGAACAAGAGAACCCCTCTTCAGTTGTCGAGGGTAATAGTTAGTAGGAAATCTACAGAGATAACTTGGTGCAGGCAGTGCAGTATTCCGTCTAGTAATATTCTTTTTTTAGCGTTGGCCAATAACCTAATAGGACATTTGTTTTCTTACTAATCTAAACCCTTAAGACTCTTAACGTTGTAACCAAAACAACTCTCAACCAGGTCAGATTGTGGTATTGATGTAATTGATTGGACAGTCATTCAGATTTTGATCCAACTTTATATTTAATATATAAAATGAAACAACACGATTAGATATTACTTGGTGTATGATTACAACCCTCTAAAATCGAAATTGTATGAAATTTTCCTTGTGAAAAAGGTAGAATCAAACAAAAAGAGCTTGGTCTGCCTTGTTGGTGAATGTACGGAAACTGGATATTTTGTTTGGTTAAGCGAGGGATCTGGTTCTACTCAAAGCTGTCTTGTTGGTGAATGTACGGAGACTGGATATTTGACAACTTATAAATCTAGCTTGTGGAACTTTTTTTTTAATTCCATTTCCAGTAACTTATTAATCCGTGACAACAATTTATAATTTGATTTTTTTTCTTTTAAATTTACGAACAATGGAACCTCATCAAATACATTTAAATAAAATTAAAATCAATTGAATTTTGGATATATGTTTGGTAATACTCAAATGCGGTGGTGTTGTCTATTCAAACTCTATCGATCCTCTGCAATACAATGTTCTCACTCTCTCTTTCTCTCTCTAGTTGGACCTTAACAACTTTGTAATCCAGCGGGAAGAGTTGTCTTAAGCTCCTGCCACCTGTTGCATGGCCCTGCACGTGTCCATCCATAACACTACGTATCTAACCCCGATCACCCACTTTCTTCTATATACACTAAGCCAACTCTTTCCATCTTCCCACCCAGCAATCAGAACATCAGTGTTTAGATTCTCATCTCTATCCTCTTTAAACAATGCTGAGGTTGAAGGGAACCTTGGTTTCCCCATTTTCCTTTTTCGCAGTTTTCAGCATTATTCTTGCTTCCCCCACCTTCCTCAGTGTCCAATCTTATTCGCATCGCCATGCTTCCACCGTGGGTCAGTTGGTTCTTAAGCACGACAGGAAGCTCTTAACTCAGACAGAACATGGAGAAATCTCAGCTGCTATAGTCACTGATGGAATAAAAGGGCCATACCATCTTCAATTCATCACCCTGGAGCCTAACTCCGTGTTTCTTCCGGTTCTGCTACATGCAAACATGGTTTTTTTCGTCCATACAGGTACTTGCATGTTTTAATGAATTTATGGTGTAAGCTTCTCAGTTTTTAACTGAAAATTTTGGTATAGGGAGTGGGAATTTGAGTTGGACTGATGATGATGATATGAGGGATGTGAACCTTCGGAAAGGAGATGTATATAGGTTGCCTGAAGGATCGGCTTTCTATGTACAAAGCAGCTTAGAGGCTGAAAGAGAGAAGCTTAGGATTTATGCTATCTTCACTAACGCAGAAGATGACATATATGTATGATCTTCTTACCTGTTTCTTTTATCCATTTGTTTTCCCTTTCTTGTCGGCTTATAATGGTAGCACTTTTTGGTCTGTGAATTTAACAAAATCCAGGAGCCATCCATTGGGGCATACTCAAGCATTACTGATGTGGTTCTCGGCTTTGATACCAGAGTCCTCCAAGCAGCTTTTAAGGTATGATTTTAAGTGGTAGAATATCTTAGTTTTTTTCCTTTTTTTTTCCTGCATACTTCTATTAATATGTGTATACATTGGAAACTTGTGTCTCAAGGTACCAGAGGATGTGATAGAAATAATGAGAGCAAGCAAGCCACCTGCTATAATTCATGCAGTGCAAAAGGAGGAGAAGATGTTAGTGGAATGGCAAGCTCAACTCTTGAAAGCCTTTCTAGGGCGCAATAGGGATGGCTTCTTCCATTCTATCAATGGCAAGAAGACGAAGAAGAAAATGAGAGCATACAATGTTTTAGAAGCAGATCCAGATTTCGAGAACTGTAACGGGTGGAGCCTAACAGTGGACAGGAAAGACTTGCATATATTGAAACATTCCAACATTGGACTTTTCATGGTGAACTTGACAAAGGTTGGTTTTTACTACAAGTTCTCTTAAATAGTAGCATTCGGCGGAGTTAAAGAAGATTCATTATAATGGTGTGATTTTTTCTCTCTTAAGGGTTCAATGATGGCGCCACATTGGAATCCAAGAGCTTCCGAGATAGCAATAGTGTTGCAGGGTCAGGGGATGGTTCGGGTGGTTTGTTCAAGCAATGCCAAGGAATGTGAGTGCGGGGACATGAGGTATAGAGTGAAGGAAGGCGATATATTTGCGGTGCCAAGGTTTCATCCAATGGCTCAGATGTCATTCAACAATGATTCTTTTGTTTTCATGGGGTTTAGCACATTAACAACAAAGCGAAACCATCCTCAATTTCTAGTGGGGAAGAAGTCTGCGCTAAGGATCATGGATAAACAGATATTGGCTTTGTCTTTCAATGTCTCCAACGCAACAATCGATCAGCTTCTTAAACCGCAGAGAGAATCGGTGATATTAGATTGTACATCGTGTGCAGAGGAAGAGGAAAGATTGATGATGGAGGAAATTGAAAGGGAAAGGAAGGAAGAGGAAGAAGCCAGGAGGAAAGAGGAGAAAGAGGAGGCCAGAAAGAGAAGAGAGAAGGAAGAGGAGGCCAGAAAGAGAAGAGAGGAGGAAGAAGCTAAGAGGAAAGAGGAAGAAGAGGCCCAAAAGACAAGGGAAGAGGAAGAGGAGGCCAGAAGGAGAGAGGAAGAGGAAGAAGCTAAGAGAAGAGAAGAAAAGGAGGCCAGAAGGAGAGAGGAGGAAGAAGAAGCTAGGAGGAGAGAGGAGGAGGAAGAAGAAGCTAGGAGGAGAGAGGAGGAAGAAGAAGCTAGGAGGAGAGAGGAGGAAGAAGAAGCTAGGACGGAAGAGGAAGAGGAAGAGGAGGCCAGAAGGAGAGAGGAAGAGGATGCTCGAAGGAGAGAAGAGGAAGAGGGAGCTACAAGAAGGGAGACAAAGAAGAGAAGAGAAGAAGAAGCAAGGAGAGAGCAAGAGGAAGCTTGGAAACAGGAAGAAGAAAGGCAAAGGAGAGCAGAAGAAGCCGCAGCAAAGGGTTGGAGGGAGAGGGAGAAACAAAGAGGACAACCAGAGGAAAAAGAAATAGAAGAAGGTGGCGATGAGGGCCGTGACCGCAGAAGGGCTGCGAAGAAAGTGTGGTTGATTTAGTCTTAATCCATTCGCAGATGGTTTTGCAGTAGTGAATAAGATCTGCCTTACTATGCTATAAAGTCTAGGTAATTAGATTCCATGTTTAGCGTCAGTGAAAAGCTTTCTAAATCTATGGTTTTGTTGGGTCTTGATCTTAAATAAGCTCTTTGGCTTTCTTTCACCATTTCCCTCCGTCCCTTCTTTCACCTGCTCTAATAAAAATGATATCAACAAGGAAGATAAAATCCATGAAGTTGTTAAAGGAGGAACGACGGAATTACTTATTGAACAAAAATTAAGGATCAAAACTTCTCGTGAATCACAAGTGCATAAAGAAAGGCCAATATGAATGTTTCTTTCACTAGGTTTCACGTATTGGAAGAGCCAGCAATGTACGACACAACAACAGTGATGTCGTCAAGCTTGCCACCATAGTAACGAAACCCAGCATCTTGAGCTGCTTTGGCAAATGGTGTCTGTCGGTTCTTATCCACTGCTCGTTCACGAGCCAATTTTGCTATCTGCTTAGCCATCAATTGGGGATTGAAGCCAGCTCTTAAACCATGAACAACAGCAGCAGTAATCTCATTATTGTACAAGTTATCAAACAACCCATCTGTTCCAGCGATAATCACATCACCTGTCAGAACAGGAATTTTGAAAACCTGGCCACATTATTCCAAAAATGATAGATTAGGGACTGTGAATAGGTAAAATAGCTTCATATCTTCTATGGAAGACAACATCCCAAAATCATCATTCCATCAAACATAAGTAGAAAAAGAAAGGAAAATAGAAAATTGATATCTGCCTTCACAAGATATAAGCAATTATTATGAATATAATAACTCTTAACACCCACAGTGAAACCATTTAAGACTGCAGCTAGATGAGGTCCAACAATTAAAACTTAAACAATCTTTACTTTTAGTTAAAGTTAACCATTTAGCGATAAAAGATAATAAAAACCGAGGAAAGCAAGCCACGAGTTCCTATCCTATTCAAAGTTATCTTAAGGTCAAAAAGGAGGGAAATAGAAAAGAACACTGCTATCAATCCCTTGTATCAAAATGGAATATCATAACACATCAACTAACCTGACCAGAGCTTGGTAGATCACCACCGTCACCACTCTCCAATTGATATGTAAAATTGAAACCGTGTTGCTGGACTGGGGAATGGAAGACGGTGCAGCCATCCCTAACCACAATGAAACCGCTGTCCCCCAGATTTATGGCATGTATCCCCTGTTGAGAGTAGTAAACTACATGATATCATATGGGATATAATTTGATCGCTAAAATCTTATCGACCTTTTTAGACTCAGGCAACTGAGCAATCCAATGAGCTCTAAAAATCAAGCTAGATCAATTCTTTAGGGCCATTAAAAACAAGTCATATTCCAGTATACAGACAAGGAATGAGATTATAGCAGTCGATCCACCTAAAACACGGATTGAGATACGGAAACTGATGAATATAAATAAGAAAAGACAGATATTTCAATAGGTTCATGTGTTCATGCAGTCAAATGCTCTTGCTAAGTTCACAAAAAAACTAATAATGTGGCAAGGACTTCAATTCTCAGGAATAGAGAAACTCTGCAACATACAACTTTACCAAGAGTAAAATTTAAAAGCTTAACTACTTTTCCTGAAGAAATAAAGTCTGATATTTTAAGAAAACGAATTTTCTTCTTTCTTTGTTTGGATGTGGGCATAATAAGCTAAAAAACTTGCGGAACAAGTTAGGTAGAGCTCACCACACCTATTAAATCATAAAAACCAATAGAAAGTTAATCATGAAGAACAATGAAAAAGAATCTAAGAAAGCTTTTCTGTTTCCTTGTAAGTATCACATCCTAATGGACTCATCAATAAATGTCAATGAAAATTCATCTAAAGATTGTCTCTGCTCATCTTTATTAACATAAAAGAAAACAAACCTCCTCTGTAAGGGCAATGATGCAGGCAGTTGAGGATCCTTGTGATTTTGTGCTTGAATGGGCTTTCTCTAATACTCTGGCTGGGTCAATAGAACCCTTTGGTTCATCTTGAATTGCTGCCACTGAATTACACATAAGTTCACGGGCAAATTCGCCAGCATCAACACCAACTTCCACCCAGCCACCAACACCATCAGCTACACCTATGGCTTCGTCATTGGCACAAATGAAGTGAGCATCCTCTCCTCCTGTTTCTTCCTTAGCAGGATGCAGGAGATAACAAGACCCTGAAACTAGTCTAAAGCTTTTCTTGTTTGGAATAGTCCTGAAATTAACACCAAAGAACCAAACGGTGGAAAATAAGTACATGTGAAGATATCGTCTTAAAATGCTTGAGAATAGCCAATATCAGAAAAGTATAAAGATTATTGTATTTGTAGGTTACTACTTAAATATAATTTGTAAGATTAAAAAAAGAAGTTAAAAGAAGGGACAAATGGTAACATAAAAAATAAATAAAAGATAAGAGGACATACTGTACAGGTAAACTTGCAGCCCATTCATCCTTAGAACTCCCATCAAATGACAAATCATGAGCTGCCCTAGAAGAGGTACAAGACAAAGATGATGTGTGGATATTTTTCATCCTTGGACCAAAAGGAAGATTATAGCCGGTATTTCTTTGCACTGCATCACAAAAATTGTACCCACAAACAAGAAGATTGTTGCGCTGTTCTTGCTTTCTCAAAATCAGGCTAGCTTTTTGGCAACTGCTTTGACTTCGATCAGCAAAATAAACCCCACTAGGTTTCAAGAAGTCCAAGCCATTCCCACAACTTGCTACCAACTCATCCATATAAACATCTCCGAAAACAGCCTTGGAACCAGACACAGCCATTGTTTTTGCCCTAAGACAAAACGGGTTTCGAATACACCTATTATCAGATAGAGATTTACCAGAGTAAGAGAAAGACTGAATCAACCCTGAATTCAAAGACAAAAATTTGAGCTGTCTAAGCAATGAACTTGCTGAGTCGGACAACGGAACTTGTTTTCCTGTAAGAGACCTTTGAGAACCAGTAAATACAACAGGTTTTAGCTTAGAAAACACAACTGCTGGCATCTTTAACCCTTATATCAAGTTCCCTTAATTCAACCACTGTTTGAGAGAATACCAGACCTTGTATTGCAAACAAAAGGCTATACGTTGACACGCGTGTAACCGCCTACCAGCAATTTCCTCTAAGGAAGCATATTTCTCTCAATACCTGAAATAGCATACAAAATAGAGGTATATTATATTATATTATATGTATTATATTATATTATATGTATTATGTACATTAAGGTTTGGGCTTTAGGAGCGTAGCTAAGATGCATAAAATTAAAACGCTTACAAAATTCAACAACAAAAAGGAAAGAATGGGAAGAGTTGAAATCACTTAAACTACTCACATGGCTCAAGAATTATTCAAATTGCATTTAGATAAAAAAAAAAATATATTAGCTGGATTTTAACAAAAATAATAATATTACTAATGAAAAATGGTTTTGGATACATTGTTTTTTATTCTTTTCTTAGCAACTTTTGAGCATTAGAAGAAAAGAGTAACCAAAACATAGCTTAAGTGTACAAATGCCTTTTTAAAGTTAAATATTTCTGGCATACAATAAAAAGAAAACTTATGAATTCTGCATACTTCAATGACAAAAACACATGGGTAATTTTAAATTTTTAATCATCAAAAAAGAAGAAAAAAAAACGTAGGTAATTTAAAGAATCTAAATGCTGAGAAATATAATTCACAAAAACTAGAACTCTCAACAACTACCTACAAACTACTGGAGACATTAGCCAAATAAAATGCAGAATTTGATAATGAAAAAAAAAAAAGAACCTGTTGAAGCGGCTTAATCTGGTATTATTCGACACCTGAATGTTAGAGACAAAAAGGAAAGAAAGCAAAGAGAAAGAAAGAAGAAAGAAGCTCCGAAGAAAGACCTAAACGAGAATCGACGATCTCCGGAGCTTCTTCTCTGCCTCTCCCTCTCCCTCTCTCCCTCTCCCTTCGGCTCTGCGGATGCTGCGGATGTTTCACTTTTTCAGGGCAAGCGCTGAATTGAGGATAAACACGTGATATATTCTTGGACATGAACCCAACCCAACCCAACCCTCTATTCTTAGAACTTAGATGTATTTATTTCAAGTTCTTCCACCTAGATTTAATAGAAAATATTAATACCATAATTAAATTATGGTGCATAAGTTATAAGAAATGATTAATTTTATATAGAAAAAATATATGAAAGTTGTGAGTAACTATGTTCTATACTTGCATGCTTAATTTTGTGTGTAAGTTTTCAACTCTTCAAGTGCAGTTGTTAATAAGTGAGTTTTAGTTTATTAATTTTTAGATTAAATTGTATTAATTTCTAACCTTAATAGTTTGATTCTGTATTATAATTAACTTTTAACTATCTATTTTTAATACTCTAATATTTATAATTACTTCAACTTATATTTATATTTTGATGGTATTTTTATTTATTATAGAAAAATTGGAACCCACAACAAGAGTGTGAGATATGAGGTGACGGTCAGTGGGAGGTTGGTGACTGATTATTTTTATAATATAGATTAAGCAGAGGTGGGGGGTGGACGGGTGGGTGCAATAGACAAATGGAGGGTTAGCGAAGCGGGGAGTTGAAGAGCGACGAGGTCCGTTCTTTTTTTAGGTTTGGGGTGCAGCAAGGTTGTGGTGGTGGAGTCACCTCATTCAAAAGTTTTGTCTCTACCTAGATATAAGTTTTAGCTATTGGATATCAAAATTTCTTTCTAAAAAAATCAATTAAATGATACTAATAAAAAAGGCTACATCAATCAATTAATCAGTTGAGTAATGCTAAAAGCTGCTTCTTTTTTTCTTTTTGCGTAATGCTAAAGGCTATAAGAAATGGTAAAAAAAATGCTCCAATATCAATGGAGCCCATTAATAGATTATTTGGCCCCAATAGGAAAGAAAAGGGGAAACACCCAGATAAACACCTTACTCGTTGGCTATATGGCCTTGAAGCCCAATAAACCATTACGGTTTACAAAAGTCGAACAATTCTTGGAATTACATTACTTGAGTTCAACAAATAACCAAACAAATCCATTATTTTCACATAACTTGGGCAATAGTCTACATACTAGCAAACATAAAAATATAAAGGCATAAATGGTACGAAAAACCCAACACAAATTTACAGATCAACAGAGTGGAAGATCAGGAGGTGGAGGTGGCAAATTCTGCATTTTGCCTTTCCCATTCTTCACTAGAAAAGCCATTGACAGTCCCCATGTTGTGTGCACTTCCAGATGGCAATGCATGAACCACATTCCTGAATTATTCATTACAGATAATAAGTAATCAAGGTGACAAAGTAAAAACAAAACTGAATGAAAAATTTTATGGTTTTTAGCTATGAAATTCACCTGGATTATCAGCTCTCAATCGAATGACTGCCCATCTGCCTACTGGCACACCCACTGTGTTCCTATAGGGAGGATCGTACAAGTTAAGAAGTACAGTGCTGGAGTTATAGTTGCCAAGCCCAGTGCCCAACAAGTAGAAGCTAAAGCCATGAAGGTGTATGGGATGCTTCTCAGTTCCTACTGTGCCAGTGTCTTGAAATATGACTTGAACTGCCCAACCATGTTCCAAGATACTAACTTGAGTCCCTATTGCGGGTTGTGTATCAACACTAATGTTATTGGGAGCCCCATTTACAAAATCATACATCTTTTCTGGTTTATCAGGGAAATCCGTACTATAATATCCTTGTAAATTATTGTAATAAGCATTCAGAAGAGACACCATTGGTCTTCGAAAAGTTACATTGTTGACTGAAGCCTCAAAGATTCCCCCATTAGGCCCCTGGCATCTATCAGGGTCAGGTGAGTCGCAGCTGAACACGTTGAGTCAATTGTCAGTTGTCAAAGGAACATCAACAGGAGACCATTGGTGGTTTGGGTATAGCCTTTTGACTTGGTCCGAGAATGCTTGAACCGATGCAGTGTCATTTACATTAGGTATGATTGGTTCAAGAGGTGTCATCGACGTTTTCACACGTGACTTCCGAGCTAATTTGTCTACTTTCACTGTGGGTGATGCATAACGGAGAATCCCATAAGAAGTTTTCTTCAAGAAGGGGACGTTTTTGGCTGGCATGTAAGGGGCCATTGCCATGTATTTGCAAATGGAATGGTCTGCTTTGATCAAGACGTTGTATGTCTGGCCTGGAGTCAGCATCAGGAACGTGGTTTTGAAGGGTTTTGTGTATTCTCCATCAGTTTCCACAACAGTCATAGTATGGTTAGCCACCATGAAAAAGTGCTCCATGTTAAGGGCTGCATTGATGATTCTGAGAAGATAGTTCTTCCCTTTTGTAACATTAATGGTGTATACATCTGCACAATATTAAATGAAAAGAACCCCCCACACACCAACCATCAATAGTTTTAACAGCAATGGAAATTAAGATATACTTGTTTGTTCAGTGCATTTAAAAGACCATATATACCATCTCTAGAGCAGCTATGGAGGGGACCAGGAAGACCATTCAAAGTGTAGGCATCTGACCCTGGGGGACCTCCTTCTGATTCTTTCACATGTCTTTCCAAGCCCTGGACGTCTCGAAGCCAATACTCTCCTGTCCAAACAACACTGCTTGGTTAAAATCATGTCGAGTTTCTGATACATGCAGATGAATCCTTGCGGATCAAGGTAGCTTGGTGAATTCGAAATGGATTACCTAGTATAATGACATGCTCTTCAACGGCAGGCTGAAATGGACAACCTACTCCTTGCTTGGGGTAGATAATGAGGGGACCATGAGCCGTTGCTATTAGCCATGATATCTAAGCATGCCAGAAGAGTGTGCCCCGTTGGTTCAACAATGTAAACCTGTATTTGAAATTCTGGCCTGCTTGGATCGGACACTGAGTTATGTAGGCAGGGCCATCAAACCAGCATGTTAGCCTTCGGCGGACCCCATGCCTTTAATAAGAAACCGAACCAACATATGTCACTCCTATGCTTACTAGCAATATGGTGAGCTAAAACAGCTAAAGAAGGAAAAAGAATGAAGTAAATTTACTGATCAACTTTCTTACAAGTGAATTGAAATGTTGTATGGAGTAAGATTAGAGACCTTGACGACCACAGTGTCGTCTTCCCGAGCATAAATAGTAGGTCCAGGATCCATACCATTGACAGTGACTATAGTTGATGTTTTGCACAGTTTTGTAATAGAGGCTGTTTGAACCTGTTAATTCACTGAGAGGTTTATTTCAACTTCAAAGACAACTCACAACTCATATGCAAAGCTGAAAATTGAAGATTATGAGTTATACTTTACAGAAAAAAAAAAAAAAGTTGTCTAGATCAAGTTCAGCAATTTTATTTTTAATCCTCAACATTACTTATTCTAGGTAGTGACATTACAAGGAAAATAGTTATATCAAGATTTTTTTTTAAATTTGAAAAGCAGAATAAATAATGATACTGAGGGCCCAGCTTAATTGATAAGTCGACAACCAGACATTAATGCTCTAGCAACAGCGAAAAGAGGGATGGATGCATCAATGCCTCGTTATTATCCGCACAGGATTGCATTAAGCATCACCTTAAAGTCATAATATCTTGTAACACTCCCTTTATGCCATGCTTCAAGAACACCTCCAATAATGGAGAAGAAAAGAAGAAACAAGAAAAACCTGCAACAACTATTTTCCAACTTATTTCTTGGCATTCCCATACACCCAGAAAAGAAATCAAAGGGACCAATTTATACCAACAACAAATTGGTCCTTGAAAATCCATGTTTGGAGCAGTTGAGAAAAAAAACCAGTGCTAACATTCTTGATAGTAGGAAACAAGTTTCTTCTTCAATGGTTTGGTAGACTGTCATTCTATTGAACATGTAAGAGAGATTATGGTTCCAGGGGCTTCTGAGAGCAGTCATCAATTGTTTCTTAGTATTTGTATTCTTGAAAACCTAATTAAAAACAGGACACATGCTTATGACGAAGTATTCATCTGCAAATGGAATTCGTAAATGCAGAGAAATACGGTGGTTGCTGACTGTATCTATCTTGTATTGCTATATCATGTCTTCTAATTTGGAGCAGTATATGAAATTGGGGTTCACAGTTACATCTCCAACCATTCGAAATTATTGATGCTGTGGCAGCTAAAAATCCAGGGACAACCAGACAAGTCAGATTTTTATTGTTAAGGGGAAATCATCAACTGATTTAATGTTTTATTAACCATTTGTTGCTTATTATATTGCTTCTACTTAACTACTACCACTAAGATTAAATAAGTAAAATTCAAGTAAAAGTTAAGAGGGTAGATTTTTATTTTGCCTGAAATTGAAAAACAAAGAGAAGCAAAGACCAAATCTGACTAGAATTTGGACAATGGAAGCAAAGGGGGAATAATGTCTTTAATCTATTAACCGTATACACATTTATATACAGATAATTTTGCAATGTTATGTGGATAATCTAGCTCTAAAGCAACTTAACATAAAAGACATTAAATTTATGACTTTTAAGAGTTTTTCAATATAAATTTTATGTTTGGTTAATTGTTTTAGTTTAAAGATAATGACGTTGAAGAGAGCTTAGAAGGTATATACACCCAAAAATCCGGCATGCAATTTTCTCCTTCATCATCACATTCATTGACTTGGGTGCTCAAGTGTCTGCATTAATATTGTAGCTAGCTATGATATGGGTTGCAGGACCGTCCACAATGTAAAACGTTTTCCCTCTTTTGCAGACCTCAAATCATTTCAACAACTTCATCCTCCATGACTTTTTTTTTTTTTGTTGTTGAAGAGCATCCTCTAAGACATTATTAATTAGTTGGAAATGATTAGAGCTTAACAATCTTTACATGAATAAAATTTAACTAAAATGAACCAATCTATTACTGCAACCGTATATATATATGTGGGATTGTAAAGGAAATGTTTAGCTTTTTGAAGTTTCAACCCAATATTTAAGCTTGCTTATGTTTTCTCAGCCAACTTATTATTGACACCACCCCAAATTAAACAATTCGACTTATTTTCCATATTTCATGCTTATGATATGATAATAAACAAAAGGGTTTTGCTTAACTCCCCGAGTTCTCGTTTGCTTTCATGATCTGGTTTACCTCATGGAAAACTACAGCTCATTCACTTCTCAATTCTTTTTTTCAGAAAATGGGAAAGAGTAGCTTAAGTGATCATCTTATAGTTCCCAGGCTATGATAAAATATAAGATAAACAATGTCAAAATGTCTCCACTTCACCCAAATCATATTTTAGAGGTGTTACTGTTTCAGCAAGCTTTATACCTTAGGTATCCGAATAAATTTGGTTCTAGTATTTTACCTTTTACACAGACGGGCATTTCCGCCTTTGTTGTGTACGAGGCAGCAGAACAATAAAAAAAAGACCTCAACTGCCTCTTTTGATGGCTTGATGCTAACCCCAGCACTGGCAATTCTTATTTGTCCCATGTTATGAGCTCCTTCCAATGTCCTTGCTGGTGAAATCTCCACCCCCAAATGAAGTTGCTGCTGCAACAACATCAAGTTCATCTCCAATGGAGGTAATTAGAGCTGACAGGCCACCATTGGGGCTGTCACCAGCAGCCATTCCCAATCCAAGAAAATCCAGAGTTGCTTGCCTAGGACCAAATACAGGAGTTCCCATCATCAATTCCTTTAATCCTGAACTTCCATCACGAGGAAGCCCAGGGCCAGGCCCTGCTACAACAGAGGTATTCTCAGGCTCAACTTGTCTCTGACCCCATTGCAGATTATCTTGTTGTGCAGATGATGATAATGAAGCTATACCAAAACCATGAAGCAAGGATGCATTAGTTGCGGTTGCTCCCATCTGAGCAGCTTTCTGCAGCAGTGCTGTGGCAGACATAGCAGGTTGTGGTGGTGGAGCGTATTGCCTGTGCTCTTGCCCTGCAGTCCCAAATATTGATGACCCATGGTTTGTTGAGAGGCATAGAGAAATTGGTTCAATGGATGAAGATGGAGCAAGGTCAGTAAGACAATCTGGTTGACCTACAGATTGAAATAAGTCGATGAAAACCGGAGGATGCTGAGGTTTTAAGCTCGCAGATGTAGTTGAGGATGCAAATAAGCTAGCAAATACACTGCAGCTGCTGCCATTGCTACCTAAGCTGGCGCTACTACTACAACTTCCATTTAAACCTGTTGGTGCCGCAGCTGGAGCTGGAGCCAGTGATTCTTCCATGATAGGACTGGGATTTCCAGGCAACTCTATAACATGATCCAAGATAGAGGGCAAATACAACATTAGAGGACCTGACTTAAAAAGTCTAAATACAAAGTAGCATGGAAAGTTAAAAGACTTATCTTTGTGAAAAAGAACTTTAGAGCAAAAAGCAAGAATCGATCATGATTTCCATTCTGTAAATCCACTTCTCTTTTCTTTTAGCTTTTGAAACATTTTAGTCTTTTATCAAGATTGAATTTCAAAGTTCAAGAAATGACCTTATTTTCCTTCCCTCTCAAATCTCACTCTCACCACCAAACCAGCTACTAATACCACCATATAACAACAAATACCAGAAACAGACAAATAACTACTAAGGTCCAACGATTCATCTGAAGACAATAACAACAACAACAACAACAAAAAACGTTGTCTTTGCTTAATTAAAACAAAACCAGAATTGAGAAAACTTACTTACCAGAACTTTGAATTGGCAAAGCTGAAGAAGATATCACACTAGTTAACTGAGGCACCGCTGGAGCTGAAGCTGGAGCTTTCCCTGATTCTGGTGCAGAAACCGATACCGGTGTAGCTGCAGATGGTGGTGAAGAATCCGTTGTCTGAGGTTTCGGGTCGGATTCTTTGGTGGCAGTTTGATTCTGATTCTGAGGCCGCGGTTGTGTTTGAGCTTTAGCCCTCTCCTCTGCCAACACATCACAGAAAGCCCTGTGGGTGATAAAACTATCCCTCCTGGGGAAAACAACAACAACAATATTAACAATATCCAATTGTTTTTCAATACAAAATGAAGCTTTGGATTGTTTTAAAAAAAAAAAAACCTGGAAAACACAGTTCCACAATCACATTTGTACTCCCGAGTACCGCAAATCTTGGAGTGAGCTTTCCAATCCGATTGAACAGCATATTTTTTGGAACACTTATCGCATTTCCACTTTTTTTCACCATGTTTTCTACAGAAATGTTTCTTAATTCCCGTAAGATCGCCCAAAGCTCTTGATGGATGGTGATGGACACAAGTGATCTCAGGACAAACATAAACTCTCTTTTTCACTTCCTTACTTGATCTCTGCTTCAGCTTCCATGGTAAATTATGACCTCGTCTATGAAGCTGAAGATTCTGGTCCCTTTGAAACCCTTTGTTGCAAATTTCACAAACGAATCGATTCGTCGCTAGAAGAGTACTTGGAGATAAAGCAATCACCTCTGCATCCGGATCTGTAGCAACCTAAAAAAACAAAATTAAAGGAAAAAAAAATAAAGTCCGGTTGTTTATTGATTATCATTAGATAGTTAATTTAAGGTATACCTGGCATTCCAGGGAGGTTACGTTTCTTCTTGGCGGTGGATTTGGGAAGTGGGTTTTGATTACCGGAGGACGTGACGCTAGCTTCACCGGAAGCGGTGGATGAATTATCTAAGTCGACCGGCATTACTTCAACATATTCTTTTTAGCAAACAAAGTTGGTATTTCTTTTTTTTTTCTTTTTTTTTTTTTCCTTCTTCTTCTTCTTATTGTTCCTAGGGCTTTGTGTTTTGCTCTTTAAGCCACCTACTAGCTCTGCTGAAACTCTCTGACAAAAGTTCACATTACCCAAAGTAACTCAATGATTAAACCCAACTCTTTCAGAATCAGTTCTAAAGCTTTTTAAAGTTTTAAAGTTCGATTCAAACCCCTCAGAAAAGAACCAATAACAACAAAAACAACTAAAAACCCAGAAAGCAAATCCAATCAATAACCCCTGGAGCTGAATGATCCAACGGTCAAAGCTGAATCAAAGAACATATCAATCTCAATGAAACAGAGAAACGGGATGGATTATAAAAAATGGATAAGTTTCATATAAGGCGGCTTCAAAAGAAATACAGGAAGATAAGGAAAAAAAAAATTAGAGAGACTTCATGCGAAAGATTCTAGAGAAAAAGAAGAAGAAATAATTTATAAAGAAAGAAAAGAGATCTTAGCTCTTGCTAGTTTACTTTTCAAAAGCGAAAAAGTTCATACATAAAATAAATAGAAAATTATTGTTGAATAAGCTTTGATTAGTGTTAATCTGATATAATACATTTGCTCAAGAACAAATACGAAGAGTTAGGGGATTTTTTTATGTAACCCTTTTACTTGTGGGTTTTGGGAAAGATGTCGAGAGATGTTGTTTCCTCGTGTAGTGCAGTGAAGCAGGTTAAATTAGCTAACAAAAAAGTCATTTTAAAAAAAATATATTTGGGTGAATAAGTCTATTTCTAGCATATTTATTGGAATAAGCTCATTTTAGAGGGAGACGTGTCTTCACCTTTACTCTTCGATTGAGTTTAGGTTTTTTAAGGTTTTTGTTAGAGGTATTTATGGTTTAGGGTTGGAAATATGGGGAGGTCGATTTAATTGTGTTTGCACTTGAGACTTGAGGTAAACATTGTGAAAGCTTAAAAGTATATTTTGGTTAACGATGATGTGATAGCATTAGGATAATTATACATTTCTACTATCGTGTCGGGATGGAACTATTGCCTTAGAAGCCCATCACATTGCAACTCAAGCTCCAAGTTCACGGTGCTTATACGATCACGAATTGTAGAATAAGAAAGGCTCCTAGTTGACGGATGTTAATTTGGGATCACGGTTTGGAGTAAAACTTAGTAATCCACTTGACAGTGATTATGCGGTTATGAGTTCAAGTTCCATCTCGCAGGAAGAGGATGGTTTGTAAACCTAATACAAAAGTTTGAGATGATAATTGTAGGGAAAAACTTAGGGACTTTCCAGTATAATCAAGTTTGTTAAACTAAGTTTTATTTGATAAAAAATTTTAATATAACAAATTAAAAGTATTTTTGAATATAAGCTAAAATTAACAAAATAATTTTTAAATTTGAAATCTAAAAGATAAAACTTTGAAACAATTTTAAAATCAAGTGCAAATAATTTTACCCAAGTCAAAATAATTTCAATCAAGTTAAAATCATTTTAAATGATTTTCAAACAAGTCAAATTTGCTCTAGGACAAATTGTATCGATACCTTATGGGCATGTATTGATAATTTTGGAAATATCGATACCCTTAGAAAAATCGAGACCAAAAAGGTATTTTGTTTTCAAAAGCACTAAAAATTATCGATACCATATTTATGGTATCGATACCATATTTATGGTATCGATACTTTTTTTGAAAATAATCGATACCTTTCTTAAAAACAATACTAAAATAGTATTATGTTTCTTATAAACCTTATGAAGTATCTATCCGGTATTGATACCTATTTCAGGAAGTATTGACAAAATACTTTTTAAGTATCAATTATTTCATTCCAACGATCACTGAATTAGCGTTTATGACAAAAAATATTGATACCCTTTTTGGAGGTATAAATACCATATTAACTTCACCAACAACCTCAACGGTTGGAAATCCATTACGGAGTATAAATACCATCTTTCAAAGTTCTACAACATCCAAGATAGCACTTTCAAGCAAAAATCATCAATCAAATAACCTTAGAGCTTAAATTTTCATATTCTTCTTACATACACTTGTGAGCTTTATCTCTATTCTTTTACTCAAGTGTATCTCATTGTATTTGTGCTTCAATTTGCAAACAATTTTATCTTGTAAGGATTGTTTCTTTGTTAGCTCATTTGTATATCTTTGAGAGGGTTTGAAACTTAAGATTTGAGGTAGAAATCTTAAGGAGTTGTAAGGTTAAACCTTCTCCTCAAAGGTTGAATAAGTTAGTGAATTTAGGAAAATCATTAGTGGGGGAAAGCTAAGGTAGTGAAGTAGGCAATTAGGGCTGAACCACTCTAAACTCTTTGTGTTCATTATTTCATTCTTACATTTGCTTTCAACAAATTTTTAAAGGCCAATTCACTCCCTCTTGGCATTTTTAGTTTGCTTCATTGAGCTAACAATTGGTATCAGAGCTAGAATTCTTAAGACAATTTTACCACGAAGAGAGAAGATACTCAAGGTATTCAAGATAGAAGCTACAAGTCAAGAAATTTCCTTTATGGCATCGAAGTAAAATTTCACTATATTGGGAGAAGAGAATTCCACCATGAGGCCTCCACTATTCATTGGAACTAACTACTTATATTGGAGAACAAGAATAATGTTATTCATCCAATCCAACGACTATGAAGTTTGGAGGATCGTTACTAATGGGCCATCCATTCCAATAAAGAGGGTCGAAGATGTTATTATCCCAAAGGACGAGAGTGAATGGGATGAAAATGATATCAAGAAGGTGCAATTAAATGTGAAGGCTATGCACACTCTATTTTGTGCTCTTGGCCCAAATGAGTACAATATTCTCCTTATGTGACAATGCAAAAGAAATATGAGATAAACTTAAAGTCACCCATAAAGGGACAAGTAGAGTTAAGGAGTCCAAGATAAGTTTTCTTACCCTTGATTATGAATTGTTTAAGGCAAAAACGGAAGAAGGTATCAAGGATATGTCCGATCACTTCACTCATATCATCAATGGTCTCAAAGCTCTTAGGAAGACATTTCCCAACAAGGAGATAGTAAAGAATATGTTGAATAGTCTTCCAACATCTTGGGAACCTAAAGTGATGGCAATAGAAGAGTCAAAGGATCTCATCTCACTCTCCATTTATGAGCTCATTGGTTTCTTGTTGACATATGAAATGAAGATCAACTACAAAGCAAAGGAAATCAAAGAAGTTCCAAAGAAAGTGGGAGTAGCATTCAAATCAACAACTTGTGAGAATGATGAAGACTCTAGCAAGAATGATGATTATGAAGAGATGAAAATGTTTGCAAAAAGATTTAAGATGTTCATGAGGTCCAACAAAGGAAGACAATTCTAAAAAAAAAAAGGACTCAAGAATGAATCTACTAAAGAGAAGGACCCTATCATATGCTATGAATGCAAAAAGTCAGGACACATCAAGTTTGAGTGTCCTTAATGGAAGAAAAGAGGGTCAAGCAAACAAAAGTTTAAGGCTCATGTTGCTACTTGAAGTGATGAGGATTCATTAGACAATGAAGATCAAGAAGTAGTCAATCTTTACCTTATGGCCATCGATGATATTAAGGTAACTTCTAACTCATCTACTTTAAATGATTATTCTTTTGATGAATTGCAAGATGCCTATGATGAATTGGGTTTGGAATTTGAAGTCATGATGTCAAAACACAAGAAAAATGTCTCAAAAGTAAGAAATGAAAATGACTTACTTTCTAAAACCAATCATGAACTTGAAGAGAAAGTAAATAAAATGCAAGAAATTATTAATGACTTTGGAAAGAAAAATTTAAACTTGAATAATTTACTTTTAAAAGCTCATGAGGATCATCAAAAGCAACTTGAGTTACTTAAGAGTGAAAAAGCTCACTCTAACAAAATTTTAGAAAAAAGGAGAAAATTCAAAATAAAACTTTGTTAAAAATAGCTTTAATTTCTATAAACATAGAGGTCCCCAAAATTTTTACAAGAGAAAAATCATTAAAAGTGTATGCGTCCCTAAATGACTCATAACTTTTCAAGATAGGAGCTTGATTTCAAAATGGATACCCAAAGGGACTAAAATTATAGGAACTAATGCTTATGGACCCAAAAGAATTTAGGTACCAAAAATCAAATCTTAATTCTATGTTTGCAGGAAAATGAGCATTGCTTTGAGGTGGGTTATTCAAGGAAAAACTTATGGTACCTCGATAGTGGATGCTTAAGACACATGACCGGTGACAAGAGTCACTTTATCGATTTGAAGTCAAAAAGTGGAAAAGAAGTTACATTAGGTGACAACTCTACAAAACAAATTGAAGGAATAGGCTCTATTGATAAAAACTCTTTTATCATTATTGAAAATGTCTTATATATCAACGATCTTAAGCATAATCTTCTAAGTATTAGTAAATTATGTGATAAATGTTTCAATGTCATATTTAAGTCTAAATGTTGTAAAGTTATTAACATTGCTTCTAATAAGATTATGCTTGTAGAACATAGGATAGAAAATATATATATGGTGCATTTACATAATAAGCATAACTCTAGCTTATGCTTTATTGCTAAAAATAAGATTAGCTCTTTGCTATGGCATAGAAAACTAGGACATGCTAGCATGATCATATTGCATAAATTAGTTAAAAATGACTTAGTAAGAGGATTACCTAAAATTGACTGTGATGTGAATAATGTTTATGATGCATGTATTAAAGGTAAACATAAAAGAGTTTCTTTTAAACCTATTAATGATGTATCAATTAGTACAGTTCTTCAACTAATTCACATAGACTTTTTTGGTCCAATTAGGACATCTAGCTTGGGTGGAAAATAATATATTTTTGTGCTTGTTGATGACTATTCTAAATTTACTTGGGTTCTTTTCTTAAGTACTAAAGATGAAGCTTTAGAAAAATTTATCACATTTTTAAAAATGAACAAAAATGAAAAAGGTTACTCTATCACTAGTATTAGAAGTGACCATGGAACCGAATTTCAAAATCTTGGTTTTGAAAATTTTTGCAACTCAAATGGAATTAGTCATAATTTTTTTGCACCTAGAACCCCTCAACAAAATGGAGTTGTTGAGAGGAAAAAAAAACTTTAGAGGAAATGGCTAAAACCATGCTTTGTGAAAATATTTTTGGGTGGAAGCAATAAACACCGCTTGCTATGTGGTTAACAGAGTGATGATTAGACCTATTTTAAAGAAAACTTCATATAAACTTTTTAAAAACAAAAAGCCTAACATTAGCTATTTTTATCCATTTGGATGTAAATGTTTTGTTTTAAACAATTGGAAAGATAATCTTAATAAATTTGATGCAAAAAGTGATGAAGGAATTTTTCTTGGTTATTCTTTAAATTCTAAAGCTTATCGAGTCTTTAACAAAAGAACTTTAGTAGTAGAGGAGTCTATACATGTTATTTTTGATGATTCTAATCCTCCTTCTAGAAGGAATTTTTGTGTTGATGATGATGATGCATAATTTTTCAATAAAGAGGATCAATCATCAAATGGCAAAATTCAAGAACAAATACAAGATGCTCTTGAAGAAATTTCAACTGAGGAAAGGGAAGTCACTCATCCAAGAGAGTTCAATTATATGAAGGATGGTATGATTTTGGGAGATCCATCCCAAGTGGTAATTACTAGATCTTCTCTTAGAAATACTTTTAAGTATGTTGCATTTATTTATGCATTAAGGCTAAAAATATCAAAGAAGCATCAAATGATGAATATTGGATATTGGTCATGCAAGAAGAGTTAAATCAATTTAAGAGAAGTGAAGTATGGACCCTAGTTGATAGACCTAGTGATAAATATACCATAGGTACTAAATGAGTTTTTATGAACAAATTAGATGAAAGTGGTAACATAGTGAGGAACAAGGCTATACTTGTTACTCAAGGTTACACTCAAGAGGAAGGAATATATTATAATGAAACATATGCTCTTGTAGCCAAGATGGAAGCCTAGAATGCTCTTAGCTTTTGCATGCTTTAATAATTTTAAATTATATCAAATGGATGTAAAAAATGCTTTTCTAAATGGTTTTATAAATGAAGAAGTGTATGTTGAACAACCACCCGGTTCTAATGATAAAAATTTCCAAACCATGTTCTCAAACTTTCAAAAGCATTATATGGTTTGAAACAAGCTCTTAGAGCTTAGTATGAAAAATTATCAAATTTTCTTATTGAAAAAGATTTTTGTAAATGGGAGGTTGACACAACACATTTTGTAACAGCCCAGTTTTAGCTAAATCAGAACAGTGATTTTGAAACCACAAATTCGATGTCAAAAAATTATTTTAATATTATTTTATGTGTTTACAGCATGATAGCATGTATGTGTGAAAGTTTTGTGATTTAATTTTATCGATTGGATGTTTAATTTGATAAAAGAACTAAATCGCGTAAAATGTAAAAGTTGCATGCTATTAGTTAAAGGTGTCAATTGGCCTTGGCTTTTTAATATGATGGCCTTAAATAGTAATTATACCATTTTAAAGGTTAATGGACATAAATGGGCTTAATATCATGAAATATGGTGGTTTTTAACTAAGGTTATATTGGTAGTTAGCTTAATTAATATATGTTAAATAAAACAAAGTTAAAATAAGCCTAAATATCATCATATTCAACCTAAATTAAAAGATGAAGAAGCCATGGGAGAGAATTTAGGTTTCGACACACATAAAGCTTGATTGGTAAGTGTTTTAAACTCGGTTTTTAATGATTTCTACGTTTTTGAGATCGTTGCTTTGTATTCTAGCTAGCTCATGCCTTAATTTTTGAAGTTTTTAATGATTTTGTGAAGTTCCATTGATGAATTCTTGAGCTTTTGAATGTTTTATGATGTAAAATGAATATTTGTTGATAGTTACACAAGTTTTATAAAGTGATTTTTGACAAAAATATCAAATAGGGATTTAATTGTGAAAAATGTAAATTGAGGGGCTAAAATGTGAAATAAATGAAATTATTGGGCTGCTAGGGACCTATATGAAATTCGACTAGGCTTAAGTTTAATGAAATTTCATGAATTTTGTGTATTTGTGAAATAGGGACTAAATTGTAAAAATGTGAAACTTTAGGGGCTAAAGTGTAAAAATGCCCAAATAAGTGTTTGTGGATTGAATTGAATGATTTGACGAATAAATGAGTTAATTTTGAATGTAGATAGATCCAGAACGAAAGAAATCAGATTTAAATCGGGAAAAATAAAGGTTATCAAATAGTCAATTAAATCCGTTTATCCCGAATACAAAGTAAGTTCATATGCAAATAAATGTATTTAAATTAAATTATATATATTTAATTGTCATTGAACTGCTATGAATGTTGAATGATCAAATACGAGCAAGAATCGACAGGGTTACAATATCTGAAAGTCCTGTACGAACCTTAGGAATAGTCTAGGATACGAATGTCATGACATTAGGATTATCGAGATGTGATTATGTGTAAGACCATATCTAGGACATTGCCATCATTATGTGATTACGTGTAAAACCATGTCTAGGAAAGTGGCATCGTTAATTAATTTCGTGTAAGACCATAGCTGGGCTATCGGCATCGATATGTGATAACATGTAAGACCATATCTGGGATATGGCATTGTACGAGTTATACGTGATTTCCTAGTATCCTTAACAATTCCAAAAGGTTCAACGGGAAAAAGTCAAGTCGAGGAAGAATGTGTGAATGAGTTAAGTGACTCAGGTACATGTGAGATTCATACAAGTATTGAAAAGGGAAGTATTTGATGATTTCATTTATGGTATTGAATGTGTATACATTGAGAAAGGTTTGTGAGCTTATATGTGCTTACTCATAGTTTGTCTATGGATGAAAATGATGTTGATTCATGTGGTAATTTTATTTGTATATGGCTTACTAAGCTTTTAAAGCTTACTTTGTGTGTTCTTTCCCTGTTTTATAGATAATCAAAGCTAGCTCGGAGTCGGGGATCATCAGGAACATCATCACACTATCAATCAACTTGTTGGTACTTTTGGTACTTTGTAAATATGATATATGACATGTATAGGCTAGTGATATGATGATGTGTTTTGAGATATGATATTAGCCACAAGATTTGGCTTATAAATGATGTAAATGTGGGTGTGTATTTGGCCATTTGGGTTGGCTTAATTTATGAATTTGGTAAGTGAAATGTGATGTATATATGGCCCTATGTTTTGGCATGTTTGGTATGGTTGTTATGATGACTAAGTGGTTAATTGTTTGATTAATTACCAATGATATATCATGGTTGATTTGGTATGATATAGGGATGACGAATTGGTATATTTTGTGGCAATTAGTTGATAAAATGATGAGAAAAATACATAGGGAAGATAGGTGAAATTGTTGGTAATGACATATTGTTTTGGTATGTTTATGGTTATGATTTGAGTAGTGAAATGATTGAAGATGAAATGGCATGATTTGTATATGAATTGGCATGTTTTGGTTGCCTATAAGTGTATTGAAATGGTATGAAATATTGTGGTTTAGGTATGCTTGAAGTGGGTGAGAAATGTGGCTTAAAGCAAGCCTATTTGCACCCCACACGGTTGAGCACACAGGCGTGTGACTCAACCGTATGTCTGCTGTAACTAAATTAAACAAGTCAGTGAGTTACATGACTTAGACACACGGGCTATCTACTAGCCGTGTGTGACACACGAGTTGGCACATGGGTGTGTGGCCGGCTGTGTGATGCAAGTCAGTATGTATGCCCTATTTCCACACGGCTTGTGACATGGGTGTGTTTGGTGGCTGTGTGAGGCACATGGACATGTGATCCCTATATGCATGAGAATTTTATAAGTTTTCCCAAAGTTTTCAAATGTTATCGGTTTAGTCTCAAACGTCTTCGAAGCATGTTTTAAGGTCTCGTAGAGCCTTATAAGGGACAATGTGAATATGTTTGATCAATGTTTGTGTAATGTTGGTTTCATGTATGATGAAATGTATGTTGTATGTTGTGATTTGATAGGTAATGCCTCGTAACCGTATTCCAGCAACGGATACGGGTTAAGGGTGTTACACTTTTTATTAAAAGAAAAAAACAAAGATTTATTAGTAGTTCAAATCTATGTTGATGATATTATTTTTTGTTCAACTAATGATATTATTTGTTAAGAATTTTCTAAGCTAATGCAAGGTGAGTTTGAGATGAGCATGATGGGAGAACTAAATTTATTCTTAGGTCTCCAAATCAAGCTAAGTACACAAGGGACATGCATAAAAAGTTTGGGATGAACACTTTCAAACCACAAGCTACTCCAATGAGTTCTTCTACAAAGCTTGACAAAGATGAGGAAGAAATTATATAGGTCAATGATTGGTTCTTTATTTTATCTTACAACAAGTAGATCCGACATTATGCTTAGTGTATGCTTGTGTGCTAGATATCAATCTTGCCCTAAGAAATCACAGTTACAAGCCCTTAAGAGAATCTTTAGATACTTTAGAGATACTTCAAATTTAGGTCTTTAGTACTCTAGAGACTCATCCTATAGCTTGCATGCTTACTCGGATGCGGATTTTAGAGGTTGCAAATTAGATTTGAAAAGCACCTCTGGTACTTGTCAATTTTTAGGCAACATGCTAATTTTATGATTTTTAAAGAAACAAAATAGGTTGTATTGTCCACCACTGAAGTGGAATATATTTCTGTGCATAGTTGTTGTGTTTAAATTTTATGGATGAAACAACAACTTAAGGACTATGGAATTGATGTAGATAACCTTCCTATCAAGTGTGACAATACTAGTGCTATTTGTCTCACTAAAAATCTCATCCAACATTCTAGAACTAAACACATTGAAATTAGACATCATTTCATTAGAGATCATGTCCAAAAGGGTGAAATAGTTCTAGAGTATATAAACACCTTAAACCAATTAGCTGGCATTTTTTCAAAACCATTAGATAAAGAAAGACTTTGGACATTTAGAAGAGAACTAGGTTTAACAACCTTGCCTTAACTTTGTGTTACAATCTTCTTGTACCTTATTTGATTATTTTATTGCAAAAAGTTTGTTGAGTATAGATTTCATGGCTTTTATATGCAAAAAGGTAGGGGGAGTTTCATGTGAAAAACTGTTTTATTTTTACTTCATTTCCTTTTACATTTTAGAGAAGTGGTATCAACTTAGCCATTTTTTTAACATATCTTTACTTCATGCATTTCATGCAATTTACTCACACTACATATCTTTATGTATATGAAATTTTTAGGAACAATTTTGGAGTCATTTTAGGACCCTTAGAAAACTATACAACCTAAAAATCTTGTTTTTGTTGTTTTACTACACTTTGAAAATAGAATGGTAATTTGGTATCGATACCAACTTAAAAATATCGATACTTTTATAAAAATATTGATAATCGTGAAAAAATATCGATACCATTAGGGTTTTAAAGGTACCTACTGTTGTTTTAAAACAAAAAACCCTAAAATTTGTTTTTCCCTCCACTGAAAACCCTCTCAACTCCTTTCCATTTTTTTTTTTAAATTTCTTCAAATTTTTGACAAATATTGGCCCTTTTACATCTTCAAACATCCTTTTCACAAGATTTTCTCATCCTTGCTTGAGGATTTTTCCTATTTCAAAATTTTTGAGGTAAATAACTAAATCTTTCAACTTGTCGATTTTGACAAATGTAAGTTGAAATCATGTTTGTTGATGGTTTATTGGGATATTTTGGACAATATATATCATGTTTTATTGTAGGAGGTCACCTATTCCTAAAGATCTTTGTTAAAATTTTTCTCAAACCTTAACCCACCAAATGTTTGACAAAATTCCTCAAAGAGATTTTTTTTAGTGTTTTTCTAAATGGTTCATTGTTAGAATGGCCCCAAAGAAACGTTCTAGGACTAGTGCATCTTCTAATCAATCTGTTGAGTTGGAGTCATCTTTTAGCACATGTTTTCAAAACTCACACTCTCGGTATATATTTAACTCATAGTTTGCGTCAAAACGTGTTTGAGAGGCTAGGAAAGTCTATATAGCCATGTTAGAGGCTATTAGCTTTGCTTATCTCCCTATTTTACAATTGGGGTGGATGAAATTTTTAAGTATTTCTTTGCCAACTTATTTAAATATTGTTCAAGCTTTCTTTTCAAATACCAAACTCGAATATGATGAGTCTAGTGATACCGTTATTGCCATCACCTCATTTTTAATGGGACTCCTATTCATCTTACTCTCAAAGAGTTTGGTGATTATCTTCTCTTACCTTCTGGAGGTTCCTCCGATGAAAAAGGGCGTTTTGATCCCTCCCTTTTTATCTAGTCTAGATCGACATCCGAACTCACTCTTCATGATTGTGTCCTCCATTTAATTCTCACTTGGAACCTAAGAATTATTACCAAAAAGCATGCCAAGCTTCGAAACACCGATTATTGGTGGCTCGATTGTTTTAAATCTGATAGGCGTCTTGACCTTGCACTTATCTTGTTTAATGACATTAAGAAAGAAAGATATTGGAAAGGGGATGAATACAAATGTCACTCTTCCTCATGGCACGTATTTTTCATACGTTTTTAGGCAATTAGGTATTAACACCCATGGAGACACCCCCGTTTCTTCTAACCTACCTATTAGTTATGGGGCTCTACATCATGCGGGATATTATTTCGATGCTACCACTAATACATGGATTAAACATGACCATTATGCGGATAATGAAGTTGACAATGTCGATGCTACTTTTGACGATATTCTAGTACCTGACCCCGTTGCTCCACCAGTTTCTTCTTTGCATGCTGCTCAACCTTTCTCCAAGGTTAATAGTGTTATCCTCAATACTATCCATTCCTTGAGCAATGACATTCAAGGTCTTAGGAAAGATGTTAACTCTCGTCTTTCGACTTTGGAGACGCAAATGGCATCTCTCTTAGCTTGTTTCCTTTCGACGTCTCCTTTCTCCCCACGTCATGATGATTAGACCTATTCTAGACCATACATTTCATTTTCATATCATTTACACCTTAATTTCTATGTTTATGCCTACTTTTTTTTTGCACTTTATTACTTTCTTTGTATTTTAATATACTTTTTTTTAAATGCTCATTCAATTTTATCTATCTTTTGATGAGCTAACTTCTTTCTCCTTAAGCTTTATTTGTATTTTGATATAACAAAAAAGGGAAGAAGAAAAGGTAAATTGAGGTAAATTGATTTATTACTTTTTAATGATAACTAAATGTAAATTTTTGTGGCCAAATTTTTTTAAGTAAAAATGAATGTCAACTTGAATGACAAATTTTATTTGGCCTCAAATTTAAAATATATTTTTTAAAAGGGGAGCAATTATTCAAAAACAAATTTACCAAATGTTTTCTTAAAAAAAAGCTTTATTTGATAAAATATTTTGATATAACAAATTAAAAGTGTTTTTCAATATAAGCTAAAATTGACAAAATAATTTTTAAATTTGAAGTCTAAAAGATAAAACTTTGAAACAATTTTAAAATCAAGTGCAAATAATTTTAACCAAGTCAAAATGATTTCAATCAAGTTAAAATCATTTTAAATGATTTTCAAACAAGTCAAATTTGCTCCAGGACAAACGGTATTGATACCTAATTGACAGGTATCGATAATTTTGGAAATATCGATACCCTTAGAAAAATTGAGACAAAAAGGCATTATATTTTCAAAAATCCTAAAAATTATCGATACCATGTTTTCGGTATCGATATTTTTTGAAAATAATCGATCCAATTCTTAAAAACGATACCAAAATAGTATTATGTTTCTCATAAACCCTATGAAGTATCGATCCGGTATCGATACCTATTTCAGGAAGTATTGATAAAATATTTTTGAAGTATCAATTATTTCATTCCAACGGTCACTGAATTAGCATTTATGACAAAAAATATCGATACCCTTTTTGGAGGTGTCGATACTCACAGTTACAGGTGAAATAAATGCTCTGGTTTTACATCCCCAATGACCATATTAACTTCACCAACAACCTCAACGGCTGAAAATCTATTAGGAGGTATAAATACCATCTTTCAAATTCCTACAACATCCAAAAAAGCACTTTCAAGCAAAAATCATCAATCAAACAACCTTAGAGCATAAATTTTCATACTCTTCCTACATACACTTGTGAGCTTTATCTCTATTCTTTTGCTCAAGTGTATCTCATTGTATTTGTGCTTCAATTTGCAAACAATTTTATCTTGTAAGGATTGTTTATTTGTTTACTCATTTGTATCTCTTTGAGAGGGTTTGAAACTTAAGATTTGGGGTAGAAATCTTAAGGAGTTGTAAGGATAAACCTTCTCCTCAAAGGTTAAATAAATTAGTGAATTTCGAAAAATCTTTAGTGGTGGAAAGCTAAGGTAGTGGAGTAGGAAATTGGGGCCGAATCACTCTAAACTCTTTGTGCTCATTGTTTCATTCTTGCTTTTGCTTTCGCCAAATTTTTAAAGGCCAATTCACCTCCCTCTTGGCATTTTCGATTTGCTTCATGGAGCTAACAAAGTTATATTTTTTTTCCATCACCACCAAAAGTAGGATCCATAACCTCCTTGTTATCTAAAACAGTGACAGAGTTGGATACAAGAGTCCTGTCTACAGGCGAGCGATAATGGCGGTGAAGAGAAGCTAAGGTCAAATTGGGGGTAGCAATAGCTAGGGGTCGAGTCAAGGCGATAACGATTGTAGTTATTAATGAGTGACTTAATCATAACAACCATTGTCGACCTAAAATGACCTCGAGCTTTTTTCCAACGCGCTTACCCCCAACTTCGTCATCAGTTTTGGACAAGATTGAGGTTGACGATGCTGCGTTTGGTGGTGATGGAGAAAACAAATAAGTGGATTATACTAGTAAGCCCCTGAATTTATCCCTATGATTATGATCTCAAACTTATGTATTGGTTCTACAAAACATCTACTTCTGATGAAGCAGAACTTGAACTCATGATCGTATACTACCATCAAGTGGGCTCTCGTGTAACACCCCTAACCCATATCTATCATCGAAACAGGGTTACGAAGTGTGACTGAAACTTTCAGAACATTTTTAGATAATTCCCGTAAAATTTCTATTCATTAACCAAAATTATTCAAATTGTCCCTTAAATGGACCCTCGAGGCCCCAAAACGAGCATTAGAATTGAGTCGTGACTTAATCGAGAACTCTAAGAATTTTTTACGAAATTACAAAAATTTTCCAAGTTGAAGAGCTCACACGCCCGTGTGGTCCAAGGGACACACCCGTGCTGCAGGTCGTTTTCGACCCCATGTAACTCTCTAACTTTTACACAAGACCATGCCACACTCGTGTGCTAGGCTATATGGTCAGTTAATTCATTTCGAAATTAGGTGTAGGTTTCACACGGCCAAGACACACGCCCGTGTGCTAGGTGTTACACAGCTGAGACACACACTGGTGTCTCTGCCCGTGTGCTCAATTCTGAGCATTCTATTTCTCAAAATTTAGGTGCTGAGGACACATGACCTAACTACTTGCCTATGTACCCGGTCATGTGTCACACACGGTCTAGACACACGCCCGTGTGGACTAAATAAAGCCATTTCTTAGCCTTATTTGTCACCCAAATTTACCATTTTCCTGCACTAAAACACACCAAGTACAATCTGGCCATTCCAAGCATTCAATTTAAGCAAATTCTGTCATTCAACATGGCATATCATTTCATGCATACATATCTATAATCTTACCTTAGTTATGTCCTCAAGTTAGACATAGTTTGATCAACTACTAAACATATATGTAGCTACCATAGTTTGACATTACAAGTATATTAAACAAACCATTACTAGCCATTCCAATGGCTAGATTACAAGCATCATTGATATTTTCATGCCAATATGGCCAATATATCCTATACATGCCATTACAACCATAATTGATTTACCATATTGTACCGATATGGGCCGATGGATAGTGTGAGTGATGTCCACCAAGCTTTCAATCCAATGAGCTTCCGAGTTACTCTAAAATAGGGAAATAAAACTAAGTAAGCATAAAATGCTTAGTAAGTTCGTATAACATGGTACTTAACTTACCATTTATTCTATTTTGAGGGTAACTATGTAAGGCATTTTCAATTAATTTTCCCTCAAGCCCTACACATAGCCTCATTACCCTTGTTAGTCATATATTCCATAACAACATCTCAAACATATATGGGCTCAACAACAATCAAGTTTCTATGTACATATGCTTCCCACAACATGTATTCATTTAACATGTATAAATCATCTCTTTATATTTCAAGTAAAATTTCATAATAGTTCATTTCGAGTTCGAATCATTTCATATCAAAACTTTACCCATATTACTCAGAATATCAAGGTCATGATTAGTACACTCAAGGTGTACAAGTCCATAATCAAGAATGAACATATTCATCAAATAAAGTCCATGTACAAGTATCACCATCTCATGTTTTCATATATCATTTGTCATGTATTATCATTTTCTTGTATTTTAGATGGATACATGTAATAACTCATTTTATCATTCATATC
The DNA here is from genome assembly GCA_025698465.1 of Gossypium longicalyx. Taxonomy (NCBI): domain Eukaryota; kingdom Viridiplantae; phylum Streptophyta; class Magnoliopsida; order Malvales; family Malvaceae; genus Gossypium; species Gossypium longicalyx. The sequence goes on along the minus strand of CM047005.1, from coordinate 24,430,543 downwards.
TTCCCATGTTTAAAATTGTCACCCATTGAATTTATTCGAAATATCAATGGATACGCAGGTAATACACTCGAGGTGTACAAATTAGGATCCGTCAAATCATGTACAATGGTACCCATAAGGTACTATATTAGATAGTACACTCTCGAGCCACACATGTATACAAAAGGATTACCAGTCCAGGCTAAATCCTTTTTATGAAATATGCTCTAAGGAGCTTGACCTGGATTACCCATCTGGGCTAAATCCTTTCTGTAATGAGGTCAATAGGATTACTCGCCCGAGCTAAATCCCTTCAGCAACAAATGCAATACCTCATTCATTTCGGGAAATCACATATCCATTGATTTTCCATTTTATTCAACCGGGATTTAAACATTTTTATCAAGCATTATCGGGCATGTGATTATTTCATACATCTGCAACATTCATATAATTTGAATAAACACATTCCACATTCATTTCAAGCATATAAGTAACATTCTCATCGTTTAATCTTTATCATCTACCAGGCATTATCATTTAATTTAAACATTTTTATTTATCGGGCTTGATCGGATATGTAATCATTTCACATATTTATCACATTTATACAATTTACATAAATAAAATCAATGCAAGCATGTAAATAAACACAATTTAGTTACGAACTTACCTCGACAATGTTCGTGTACGTAAAATCTACTAATCTGACATTTTCCTCTTTCCTCATTCTAGCTCCTAATTTGGTCTATCCAGATCTATACGAGTAAATTTTACATCAATTTCTCATATTTCATACTCATTTCAACTCAATTTACATCCTAGGAAAAATTACCATTTTGCCCCTAACTTTTCCATAAATTCCCATTTCATCCCTAGGCTCGGAAAATAAAATTTGTGCAATTTACTCCCTATTCCAAGCCTAACCAAAATCCCATTACAAAATTTACAGTACATGTATTCATAAAAATTCAGCATTTTTCTTCAATTTCACAACTTTACATTTTAGTTCCTAAATTATGTTTTCATCAAAAATCACTTTGTAAAAGTTTTTTATCTATCAACAACCTTTCATTTTCTGCAATAAATTTCCATGGATGAGTCACCAAAATATCTACATACTTTCTTTAATGATCTAATTATGATCTAAGGACCTCAAGTTTTGAATTCCATAGCTATTTAATCCTTATAGCTACTAGAATTCAACATTTGCATTTTATACGATTTAGTCCTTCTCGTAATTAAACACTTAATCGATAAAATTTTCGTATCAAAATTTTCACACGACATGTCTTTCATAATACGGACCATATAATAAAATAAAAATAAGATTTATTTCGGGTCAAATTTGTGGTCCTGAAACCACTATTCTGATTTCACTGAAAAATGAGTTGTTACATCTCGAGTCATACTCCAACCCGTTACCATACATTAATGTCTATCAACTAGGACTCGTAGTTAGACTACAACTCGTTACTGTATAAGCACCACGAACTCAGAGCTTGAGTTAAATGCGATGGGCTTCTAATGCAATAGTTTCGTTCCGACACGACAGATGAAATATGTGGGTCTTGGAGCGCCACCGCATCGACATGAATTTAAACACACCTTAAAACTAGCACACTATCTCCCTCAAACATAAATAAATATGTCCATCAAAAAAGTTAAACACTTAAAACTAAAATATAAACAATGGTGTTGTTATGCTACTCACTATTACCAACCCACTATTCGAGTACTCAATTAGGTCTTAACCCATACTTTATGTGATTCGCACTTTAGGTTCGCATGTAAAGTGCTTACACATTTTTATGATGAGTCACATGATATGGGTTCACACTATCAAATAGACAAACCTGCGTCATTCAAACACGTGTTAACTCTAGAGTAGGGTATGTGTTTACATGTATGGGAACCTACATACAATATCAAATCTATGAATAGTAACCATATCATATAAATAAACAATTTAACCCATTTAAAGAGGACACACTCTAAAAACTACTCAACAATTTGGTACGGTGAGCGTGGTTCGATCTTCAGATTTTTAAATTGCTAAAAAAAAAAAAAAAAAAATGACTCACCCCAACGAGAATTTCCCCATAAATTTTAGCAATCAACCTAGTGAGGTAGACCTTTTTGTAACAACCCAATTTTAGCTAAATCAGAGAAGTGGTTTTGAAACCACAAATCTGAGGTTGTAAAATTATTTTAATATTATTTTTGGTGTTTACAGCATGTGAATATATATGTGAAAAAATTTCGTGAGCTAATTTTATTGTTTAAGTGATTAATTTGAGAAAATGACTTAATCGCATAAAATGCAAAAGTAGCATGCTATAAGTTAAAAGTGCTTAATTGCCATGACTTATTAAATGAAAGGTCCTTATGTTGTAAATAGACCATTGATTGTGGAATTTGACATAAATAACCATTTAATGAATGATTTTAAATGGTTTTAAATAAGGTTAAAATGGTAATTAGATCATTAATGATATATTAAATAAAAACAAGTGAAATTATCATCATTTTAGTTCATCCTAGCTGAAAATAATAATAAGAAGAAAACCATTTAGGGCTTGTGATATTCGGCACACATTTGGCTTGATTGAGGTATGTATTTTGCTCGGTTTTTAATGATTTCTACGTTTTTGTGATTGTTGCTTTCTCAATTTTTGAAAGTGTTGATGATTTTGAAAGTTTCCATGGATGAATTCATCTATTTTATAATGTTTGAGGATGAATTACGAAAGCTTGGTGTTTGATATACATGTTTTGTAAAGTGATTTTGAGTAAAAATGTATATTAGGGATTAAATTGAGAAAAGTGTAAATTGAGGGGTTAAATATGTGAAATATTGATAAATATGGGCTATTATGGAGTCTATAGAAATTCGGCTAGCATGTATTTGAAAGAAATTATGTAATTTTGTGTATTTGTGAAATGAGGACTAAATTGTAAGAAATGTGAAAGTTTAAGGCTAAAGTGAAAAAATTCCCAAACATGTGTTTGTGGACTAAATTGAATGTGTTGATGAATAAAATAGTTAAATTTGATTGTATATAGATCAAGAAAAGAGGAACCTAGACTTAGATCGAGGCAAGAGCAAAATACTCGATTAATTGACTAGTTTCATCGTTTTTACGTTCGAGGTGAGTTCGTACGTGATAAACATTGTTACAATTATGTTTTTAATACTTTAATAATGCATAAATTGTATATATGCGACTATGACTGTGTACGACGACAAATCTACTATATTTGGCACTTAGTGTGCATTTCGAGATAGCTTCGGCTATATACAACACTTAGTGTGCGAATTGGAATAGCTTCAGCTATATGTGGCACTAAGTGTGTGATATCGAGATAGCTTCGATTTAATGTGATGGCACTAAGTGTGTGATATCGTTATAGCTTCGGCTAATCATTTATGCACTAAGTGTACGAGTTCTTAGAGCATTGAAAGATTTTCGAACGATTTAATGCATTGAACAAAGAGGTGAGGATGAAATAAATAAATACAGAAAAGTACAGATACGTACGATACCTATGTGGTAGTTGATACTATGTGTATGGAGCTTGATGAATTTGTATATATATGATAAATGGTCATGGATTAGAATTGAATGATGATATGAGAACTACTAAGTGTCTATTAATTGATTATTTGTATATTATGAACTATTGAGTATATTTGGTACGAACTTACTAAGCTATGAAGCTTACTGTGTGTTATTTGTCTTTGTTTTATAGAGTATCAAAGCTAACTCAAACATCGGGGATCATCGGGTACCATCATCACACTATCGACTACTTGTTGGTATTTTTGGATGCTTGTAAATATGATATATGATATGTATAGGCTAGTGAGTTGATGATATGTTTTGTATTATGATTTAAGCCATGAGATTTGGCTTACTTTTGGCTTGAAAATGTTGGTATGTATTTGGTCATTTAAGTTGGCCTAAGTGTTGTGCATAATGCCTTATATATATTTGTTTATTTTGGGTATGTTGGCCTTAGTTGTTGATATAGTTTAATGATGTGTTTTGTGATATGAGATAGATAATAATATGGTGAATTAATGTATATGGAACTTATGCAAGTTGTGATGATTTTGGCATAATGATTTGGTATGTTTTGAATGTGGAATTGAGTAGTTAAAATGGTTGATGATAGATGGTATGATATGTGTGTGAATTGGTATGTTTTGGGCTGTCTATAAGTGTATGGAAATGGTTCGAAATTGGTTGCTCTGTGTGCATGAGTGAAGGGTGGCAAATTGGCTTTACAAATGGCCTGTTTTTGTTCACACAGGTAGAGACACGAGCGTGTGTCTCAGCCGTGTACGACACAAGGCTATGTTACACGGCCGTGTGTCCCTCGGGGTACCCTTTCAAATTAAGGTAGTATACCCTACCATTTTGACACGACCTAGATACACGAGCGTGCCTATTGACCGTGTGCAACACATGAGCTGGCATATGGGCGTGTGGTCGGCCGTGTGACCCAAGTCAGTAACCTCCCTAGTTTTTCCACGGCCATGGCACACAGGCATGTCCTTAGCCGTATGGTACAAGTCAGTATGTATGCCCTATTTTCACACGGCTTATTCACACGGGCGTGTGACCCTGAAATCAAAGAAAATTTTTTGAGTTTCTTAAAGTTTGCAAATGTTATCGGTTTAGTCGCAAACCACTTTTAAACATGTTTTAAGGTCTCGTAGGACCTTATAAGGGACAAAATGATTGAGATGAATGGATTATAATTATGATTGCACAAATGTATGATTTATGTTGTGGTTGATTGGTAGTGCCTCTTTACCCTATTCTGGCGACGGATACGGGTTAGGGGTGTTACATTTTATTGGTATCAGAGTTATTGTTTAATCAATTCTAGGACTAACATAGCGTGTGAGAGTCTAGCTATACATGCTATATATTTAAATTACGATAGTGTGATGATTCCTAACAATTAAAATGTGTTTTTCGTATAGCAAATGGATCCCGATCGAGCTGTAGCTGACGATGTTGAAAGTAATGCACCTGCTCTCGCTCAAGGGGTAGCGCTGGTCGATTCTAGGCCTATTTCTAGTAGCTAAGGGGGAGAGGCTAAGCCAACCTTCTTCCAAATAATGGGTGAGTGGTTCACAGAATTCGTTCAAATGAATCTGGCTGCTCAACAACCTCCACCCCCACCTGTTCCTCAACAAGTCATAGTAGTACCACAAGTGATAGATCCGATTCAATTAAGTAAGTCACCTGTTGATAAGATTCGGAAAATAGGGCTGAAGTGTTTCGGGCTAAAGTTGATGATGATGCTGAGAGAGCTGAGTTTTGGCTCGAGAACACAATTAGAGTGTTTGATGAATTGTCCTGTATTACAGATGAATGTATTAAGTGTGTTGTATCTTTGCTGAGAGATAATGCGTATCGTTGGTGGAAAACATTGATAACAGTGGTTCCTAGAGAATAGGTTACCTGGGAATTCTTTCAGATTGAGTTTCGAAAAAAGTACATAAGTCAAAGATTTCTCGATCAGAAACATAAAGAGTTTCTGGTGTTAAAACAAGGTCAGATGACAGTGACAGAATATGAAAGAGAATTCATACGTTTGAGCAAATATGCTCGAGAATATGTGTCTATGGAAGAGATCATGTGTAAACAATTTGTTAATGGGTTGAATAAAGATATAAAGCTGTTAGTCGGGATATTTGAAGTGAAAGAATTTGTAGTACTAGTTGAGAGGGCTTGTAAAGCCGAGGATCTCAGCAAAGAAAAGTGAAAGACTGATTTAGAGGCAAGAGATTCGAGAAAGAGATCGATGAATAAATCTTATCATTCCTCATCGAAGAAATCTAAAGACTATTTTAATCGATCAACAGCTTCAATGGGATATCAGAATAGAGATCGCGGAAAGTAATACACCAACTCTAAAGCTCAAGCCACATCGTTATCGAGTGTGGGTAACGTAAAAGATGTTAAACCCTAGTGTCAACAGTGTGGAAGACGGCATTTTGGAGATTGCTAGGTGAAAATAATAATAAAACTTGTTACAGTTGTAGTTCACGAGACCACTTTATTAAAGATTGCCTAGAGTTAGCTGAAAAAGATAATGCTTAGAACACGAGGCCGAGTAACATTGCAGTTAGAGGGAGGCCATCCCGTAATGTTGGAAATGTGAGTGGTGGTAGAAGTGCGACACGAGACACTGCTACAAGATCTGATGTTAGAGCACCTGCACAAGCCTACGCTATTCGCGCTCGTGAAGAAGCGCCATCTCCAGATGCTATCACTGGTACTTTTACTCTCTATGATACTAAAGTTATTGCATTGAAAGATCCAGGATCAACTCATTCGTATATATGTGTAAATTTAGTATCCAGTAAGACTTTGCTTGTAGAGTCTACTGAATTTGTAATTAGAGTATCGAACCCTTTAGGCAAGTGCATATTGGTTGATAAAGTATGCAAGAACTGTCCATTAATGATTTGGGATATTTGTTTTCCAGCTGATCTAATGTTGTTACCATTTGACGAATTTGATATAATTCTGGATATGGATTGGTTAACACTGCATGATGCTATTGTGAACTGCAAACGAAAGACGATTGATCTGAGATGTCAGAATAATGAGATTATTCGAATTGAGTCAGATGATCTGAATGGCTTGCCAACGGTGATTTCATCGATGTTAGCTCAGAAATAAGTGAGAAAGGGTTGCGAAGCTTATTTTACTTATGTGCTTAATACGAAAGTGATTGAAAAGAAGATTGAATCAGTGCCAGTTGTATGTGAGTATTCAGATGTGTTTCTGAAGAGTTACCGGGTTTACCACCAATTCGAGAGGTTGAGTTTGGTATTGAGTTAATGTCGGGTACAACGTTGATATCGATAGCTTCATATAGAATGGCTCCGACAGAGTTAAAAGAATTGAAAGCTCAATTGCAAGAATTAACCGATAAAGGATTTGCAAGACCGAGTTCTCACCCTGGGGTGCTCCCGTGTTGTTTGTGAAAAAGAAAGATGGCACGATGAGAATGTGTATAGACTACCGAAAGTTGAATAAAGTGACAATCAAGAATAATTATCCTTTGCCCAGAATAGATGATTTCTTTGATCAATTGAAATGGGCTACAGTGTTTTCAAAGATAGGTTTGAGATCAGGTTATTATTAGTTGCAAGTTAAAGACTCCGATGTGACAAATACTGCTTTTAAAACGAGGTACGGGCATTATAAATTTTTAGTTATGCCTTTTGGACTGACGAATGCACCTACTATTTTTATGGACTTAATGAGCCAAATTTTTAGATCGTATCTAGATTGATTTGTTGTTGTGTTCATAGATGACATTTTGATATATTCACGAGATGAAACTGAGCATGCCGAGCATTTGAGAATTGTATTACAAACTCTTCGTGATAAATAGTTATATGCAAAGTTCAGTAAATGTGAATTCTGGTTGAGTGAGGTTGGTTTTCTGGGGCATATTGTATCAGCATTAGGTACCAGAGTTGATCCAAGCAAAATTTCTGCAATAATAGATTGGAAACCTACGAGAAATGTATCCGAAGTCCGCAGTTTTCTGGGACTAGTTGGCTATTACCAATTGTTTGTAAAAGGCTTTTCGATGATTGTGACTCTGTTGACGAGATTACTTCAGGAAGATGTAAAGTTTGAATGGTCTGAGAAATGTCAGAAAAGTTTTGATCAGCTGAAAACTCTTTTAACTGAAGCCCCAGTGTTAGTACAGCTAGAATCAGGTAAAGAATTTGTGATCTATAGTGATGCATCGTTGAATGGTCTGAGCTGTGTTTTGATGCAGGAAGGCAAAGTCATAGCTTATGCCTTTAGACAGTTGAAACCGCATGAAAAGAATTGCCCGAAGCACGATTTAGAGTTAGCAGCCATTGTGTTTGCATTAAATGTTTGGCGTCATTATCTATTTGGTGAGAAATGCCATGTTTATTATGATCACAAAAGCTTGAAATATCTGATGACTTTGAAAGATTTGAATTTGCGACAGCGGAGATGGCTAGAATTGCTAAAAGACTACGAGTTAGTAATTGACTACCATCCAAGAAAAGCAAATGTTGTTGCTGATGCATTAAGCCAGAAATCTTTGTTTGCTTTATATGCAATGAATACTCAGTTGGCTCTATCTGATGACAGATCGATTGTAGTTGAGTTGAAAGTGAGACCATTATTTTTACAGCAAATTTGTGAAGCTTAGAAAGTTGATAATGAAATGTTAGCAAAACGAGCTCAATGTGATTCAAACCCTCATTCGGAATTTCTAGTTGACATTGATAATTGTTTGAGATTCAGAGGTCGAGTATGTGTTTCGAGAAATTAAGAGTTAATTCGGATGATTTTGAACGAATCACATAATAGTTGTTTATCTGTTCATCCGGGAAGTACAAAAATGTATAATGACTTGAAACGATTCTATTGGTGGCATGGTATGAAATGTGATAATTCAGAATTCGTTTTTAAATGTTTGATTTGTTAGCAAGTTAAAGCTAAGCATCAAGTGCCATCTGGTTTATTATAGCCGATTATGATTCCTGAGTGGAAATAGGATAGAGTGACTATGGATTTTGTTTCGGGTTTGCCCCTATCACCGAGTAAGAAAGATGTGATCTGGGTTATAGTTGACAGATTGACAAAATTGGCTCATTTTATTCCGGTGCGTACAGATTATTCGTTTGACAAGCTTGCTGAGTTGTACATCTCCGAGGTTGTGAGATTACATAGAGTACCTGTTTCTATTGTTTCGGATAGAGATCCGAGGTTCACATCGAGGTTTTGGAAGAAATTACAAGATGCACTGGGTACAAAGCTACATTTTAGTACCGTATTTCACCCACAAACGGATGGTCAATCCGAGCGAGTTATTCAGATACTCGAAGATATGCTGAGAAGTTGCATTCTTCAGTTTGAAGGTATGTGGGAAAAGTATTTGCCATTGATTGAGTTCGTGTATAACAATAGTTTTCAATCGAGTATTAAAATGGCATCGTACGAAGCTCTATGCGGTTGTAAATGTCGAACACCATTGTGTTGGACTGAGCTAAGCGAGAATAAGATTCACAGGGTTGATCTAACTAGAGAGAGTGAAGAAAAAGTGAAAGTAATTCGTGATAGTCTGAAAACAGCATCGGATCGACAAAAATCTTACGAAGACTTGAAACAGAAAGATATTGAGTTTCAAATCGGGGATAGAGTGTTTTTGGAAGTTTCACCGTAGAAGAAAATAATCAGATTCGGTAGAAAAGGAAAGTTGAGTATGAGATACATTGGACCATATGAGATTATCGAGCGAGTTGGACCAGTTGCTTATCGGCTAGCATTACCATCTGAGTTAGAAAATATTCACAATGTATTCCATGTATCGATGCTAAGAAGATATAGATTTGATACTTCTCATGTTATTTCTCCGAATGAAGTTGAGACTCAGTCAGATTTATCGTACAGTGAAGAACTGATTCAAATTTTAGCTCGTGAGACCAAAGAGTTGAGAAATAAGAAAATTGCATTAGTGAAAGTATTGTGGCATCGACACGGGGTTGAAGAAGCTATGTGAGAACCTGAGGATGCTATGAGAAAGCAATATCCAAACCTATTCACTGGTAAGATTTTCAGGGACGAAAATCCCTAAGAGGGGAGAGTTTGTAACATCCCTGTTTTAGATAAATCAGAATAGTGGTTTTGAAACCAAAAATCCAAGGTCATAAAATTATTTTAATATTATTTTTGGTGTTTACAGCATGTGAATATATATGTGCAAAAATTTCGTGAGTTAATTTTATCGTTTAAGTGATTAATTTGAGAAAAGGACTTAATTGCGTAAAATGTAAAAGTAGCATGCTATAAGTTAAAAGTGCTTAATTGCCATGGCTTATCATATAAAAGGTCTTTATGTTGTAAATAGACAATTGATAGTGGAATTTGACATAAATAACCATTTAATGAATGACTGTAAATGGTTTTAAATAAGGTTAAAATGATAATTAGATTATTAATGATATATTAAATAAAAACAAGTGAAATTATCATCATTTTAGTTCATCCTAGCCAAAAATAAGAAAAATAAGAAAGCCATTTAGGGCTTGTGATATTCGGCACACATTTGGCTTGATTGAGGTATGTATTTTGCTCGGTTTTTGATAATTTCTACGTTTTTGTTATCGTTGCTTTGAGTATTAACTAGCCCATGTCTCAATTTTTGAAAGTGTTGATGATTTTGAAAGTTTTCATGGATGAATTCATGTGTTTTATGATGTTTTAGGATGAATTATGAAAGCTTGGTGTTTGATATACATGTTTTGTAAAGTGATTTTGAGTAAAAATGCATATTAGGGATTAAATTGAGAAAAGTGTAAATTGAGGGGTTAAATGTGTGAAATATGATAAATATGGCCTGTTATGGAGTCTATAGAAATTCGGCTAGCATGTATTTGAAAGAAATTATGTAATTTTGTGTATTTGTGAAATAAGGACTAAATTGTAATAAATGTGAAAATTTAGGGCTAAAGTGCAAAATTCCCAAATATGTGTTTGTGGACTAAATTGAATGTGTTGATTAATAAAAAAAGTTAATTTTGATTGTATATAGATCAAGAAAAGAGGAACCCAGACTTAGATCGAGGCAAGAGCAAAGTACTCAATTAATCGACTAGTTTCGTCGTTTTTATGTCCGAGGTAAGTTCGCACGTGATAAACATTGTTACAATTACGTTTTCAATGCTTTAATAATACATAAATTGTATATATGGGATTACGGCTATGACTGTGTACGACGACAAATCTACTATATTTGGCACTTAGTGTGCGTTTTGAGATAGCTTCGACTTTATGTGGCACTAAGTGTGCGATACCGAGATAGCTTCAGTTTATGTGATGGCACTAAGTGTGCGATATTGTTATAGCTTTAGCTAATCATTTATGCACTAAGTGTGCGAGTTCTTAGAGCATTGAAAGATTTCCAAATGATTTAACGCATTGAACAAAGAGGTGAGAATGAAATAAATAAATACGGGAAAGTACAGGTACGTACAATACCTATGTGGCAGTTGATACTATGTGTATGAAGCTTGATGAATTTGTATATACATGATAAATAGTCATGGATTAGAATTGAATGGTGATATGAGAACTACTAAGTGTCTATTAATTGATTATTTGTATATTATGAACTATTGAGTATATTTGGTACGAACTTACTAAGCTATGAAGCTTACTGTGTGTTATTTGTCTTTGTTTTATAGAGTATCAAAGCTAGCTCGGACATCGAGGGATCATTGGGAACCATCATCACACTATCGACTACTTGTTAGTACTTTTGGATGCTTGTAAATATGGTATATGACATGTATAGGCTAGTGAGTTGATGATATGTTTTGAATTATGATTTAAGCCATAAGATTTGGCTTACTTTTGGCTTGAAAATGTTGGTATGTATTTGGTCATTTAAGTTAGCCTAAGTGTTGTGCATAATACCTTATATATTGGTTTATTTTGGGTATGTTGGCCTTAGTTGTTGATATAGTTTAATAATGTGTTTTGTGATATGAGATAGATGATAATATGATGAATTAATGTATATAGAACTTATGCAAGTTGTGATGATTTAGGCATAATGATTTGGTATGTTTTGAATGTGGAATTGAATAGTTAAAATGGTTGATGATAGATGGTAAGATATATGTGTGAATTGGTATGTTTTGGGTTGTCTATAAGTGTATGGAAATGGTTCCAAATTGGTTGCTATGTGTGCATTGTGAAATGTGGCAAATTGGCTTTGCAAATGGCCTATTTTTGTCCACACGGGCAGAGACACGGGCGTGTGTGTCTCAGGCGTATGCTACACACGGCTATATTACACGGCCGTGTGTCCCTTGGGGTACCCTTTCGAATTAAGGCAGTATACCTTATAGTTTTGACACGGCCTAGCCACACGGGCGTGTCTATTGACCATGTGTGGCACACGGGCTGGCACATGGGCGTGTGGCCGGCCGTGTGACCCAAGTCAGTAACCTCCTTAGTTTTCCCACGACCATGGCACTCGGGCATGTCCTTGGCCATGTGGTACAAGTCAGTATGTATGCCCTGTTTTCACATGGCTTGTGACACGGGTGTGTTTGGTGGCCGTGTAAGGGACACGGCCTGTACACACGGGCGTGTGACCCTAAAATCAAAGAAAATTTTCTAAGTTTCTTAAAGTTTTCAAATGTTTTCAGTTTAGTCTCAGACCACTTTTAAGCATGTTTTAAGGTCTCGTAGGACCTTATAAGGGATAAAATAATTGAGATGAATGGATTATAATTACGATTGCATAAATGTATGATTTATGTTGTGGTTGTTCGATAATACCTCGTAACCCTTTTTCAGCGACGGATACGGGCTAGGTGTGTTACATTTTTTATGGTTGGTTTGCTGACCAACCAGATAATTTGGGTAACCTAGGCCATGCAAGTGCTTCCAACTCTTTCTATCTCAATTCTCCCTCTGGTTAGGGACCATCATTTCCCTCTAATCAGGGAGCATTCTACAAAAATTGTTTGGTTTGCAAGAGCAACTAAGGTTGATGAAGGAACAGATGACTCAACAAAATGCTAGGTTCTAGTAGTAGCAAGTGTTTTAGCAAGAATTGCTAAGATAGAACGAATAATTGAGGAGGAAGATGCAGTTTGATAACTCAGATTTTCAAGATCATGTCCTGCCTACCCAGGATGAGGATGTAAGGGCAAATGCAAATCCATGACATAATGAAATGGATGCTTTGTAAAGAGATTTACGAGCATTGCATCCTGATATGCAAGATATGGAATGGTTGTTTTGTTCTAACATCTCATTGTCTCCTAAAACAACAGCTGTGAACCTACCAATTGAGTTTAAAGTTCCAAAAGAAATGTTCGAAGGAAAAAGAGATCCTCGAGCTTATCTCATGCAATATAATGATTATATGAATGTTCTAGGGGCTTCTGGTACAGAAAAATGTAATGCTTTTTCGATGACTCCTAAAGGAAGTGCAAAATTGTAACACCCCTAACCCGTATCCGTCGCCGGACTAGGGTCATAAGGCATTACCAAATAAAAAGCACAAATCTAAACATTTAATATTCACTCAAGTCAAACTCATTTATAATTAAAAATATATACATATCACAATTTAGAACATACATTGATTTATATCTTACATAAACAAGTCACAACTAAATTCAACGTATTACCTACTGCATATAATGCATTTATATACACAACATTAACTATTACCAATATGATCAAACATACTTCTATTACCATCATTGTAATTATGTATAGCCACCAAATCACATACACATTTTATAACTTAATAATCCATAATACATATCTTAAACCACATACATATGCGGCTTAGGTCATAATCAATTTGAACTTGCATACTTTACAGTTTAAATACCAATCGAAACATTCAAATGATATATAAACATGTCTTAACTTAATTCATAAATGGACACCAAAATTTCTATCACTCATGTATCTTTCTCTTTACCTATTAATACAATCACAAGACCAAACATTTATATACAACCTAATCAATATAAATATGTATATATGCATGATATGTTTTTACCCTAAAGCCGAAACCACACTTCACATTTGAGCACCAAAAGTATGTATACCAAACTGACAAACAAAATATTCAAGAAACACATGCATTATTTACCATATAATCACCGAATTAATCAAATTAAATCATAAACGCCTATTACTTAAATTATAATCCAATCCATATTATCCATCACAACTAATTAACACACCAAAAACATATTATAATATTTTACTTTCATAGCCAAATCTTGCTACCTAAAATCACATACATGTTCCAAAACTTTCATCATCAAGTACCAATGAACATGTTCATTAAACGTTTTTACTAAGAACTTTCAAGACCAAATTTAAACATAATAAGCAAGCCATTTTCAAACATATAGTGCTTAATACATATATTATACATTCATGGCACATAGCATATTAATCAAAATGGACTTGAAACATTATCATATTAGAACCGAATTCAAGCATAGAAATATGCCATTTTCGCATGGCTTTTATACAAAACCAACATTCAGCATTTTTAAAATATGTTCCAGCCTATACATGCCATAGTTCCATAATGCATTATATCAAATACCGAAAACGGCTGATAGTGTGATAGACTTTGCTGACGATCCCCGAGCTTGTAAATTGAATCCAAAATCTATAAAACAAAGACAAATATATACACAAAGTAAGCTAACTTAGCTTAGTAAGCCTTAAGCAAATTAAACATGGTACACCAACATCTCAATATTAAATTATTAAATTAAATAATTCAAATTATACATTTGTAATCACATTCAACCTCAAACTTTTAATTCCATTCATATATAACTTATACTTTCATAAAATATTTTCTCTTTGGCTGAATGCTCTTATAATCAAAGAAATAAATTATCATCCAACCTTCAAATTCAAGATGTCATTATATAACCAATTGCACATATACTCATATACACAAGCTCAAAAATCGTATTATAACATCACGTACACGAACTATCCATATGATCGAATATACATGGTCTTGTATACACATATTCACAAACCAAATTCCATAATATTCATATCATTTGATCATAAAATAGAATACACATTCCATAATCACATATATACTTCATTTGCATCACACATGATTTGTAATAAATCATCAAGTTACTTACTTACCTTATATTAAATAGGTAATAAGTTTATCCATACTTGGCCATTTAGCTCGTTTAATGTATTCAAATACCACATCAACATGAATTCTTTTAAGCATAAACTTTTAATAATTCACTGGCATAAAGCCTGCTAGGCATAAGCCTGTATCACACACAGGCACAAGGCCTGCTAGACTCAAAGTCTGATTTAATACACCGGCAATAAGCCTTCTAGGCATAAAGCTTGATTTAATTCACCAGCATATTGCTTGCTAGGCTCAAAGCCCAACTATCACTATTATAAAGTCATTTCATAAATAGTTCATATATCGAATCGTTCAGATATTCCATGTAGTTCAAACGAACTTTCAGAGGTTTTAACTCAATCGAATAAAACTCAAACACATTAATTCCATGTTTAACCACATTCGGCTACTCTACTATAAATCTATAAAATTCGAATCATCATATTAAACCATTTTACATTAAAAAAATGATGATGTTTAATTGCTTAAAAACTTACCTCGGATATCGACGAATGTTGTAAATCGACTATTCGACTATTTTTGCTTTTCCCCGATCCAAGTCCGATTTTCTCTTTTCTTGATCTAAATTGACATAATTTAAACTTACTTAATCAAATTCATTAAAAAAACACATAAATGGACAAATTGCACTTTTGCCCCATACATTTTACACTTTTAGCAATTTAATCTAAAATTCACAAAACACAAAACAAGCATAATTTGCCTATGCCATGCTTAAGCCGAATACTCCCCATACACATACAAGTCCTCACATTTTGTTTATTTCACATTTTAGAGCCTCAAATTATTATTTTTGCAATTTAGTCCTAATTACTCAAAATCTTCAAAAACTCCAATACAAAACATGTTAGTCTAAAACATATTTTTGATATTTCATCATCAAACATCACAAAACACAAATATTCATCAATGGCATAACTCAAAATATGCATCAAAATCAGAAATTTAAGCATGGGTCGGATAGTACTCAAAGCAACGATCTCAAAAACGTAAAAATTATCAAAAACCGAGCTAAAACTTACCTTGAATCAAGCTCCAACAATGGCCGAACCTAAGGAACTCTTGTTTTTTTTTTCTTTTCTTTTATATTTGGTCATGCAAAGAATGAACAATGGCTTTTAATTATTTTATGTTTTATGTTATATAACATTATTAACCATTTTACATTTTTAACCTTTAACTTAAAATATAAACACATTATAAATTAAGGTTACTACCATCCTTCATACTTAATCATGGCCTAATTGCATTATGAGTACCTCATGCAACAAAGACATCATCAATTCGACCCCTTTTTCATTTAACTACCAAATTTTTATTTTACGCGATTAAGCCCTTTTTATTAAATTAAGTACACAAACAATCAATTTTTTATACGAAACTTTCACACATGCAAATTCACATATAATAAACACGAAAAATAATATTTATGTATTTTTTTGACTCGGATTCATGGTCCCGAAACCACCATTCCGATTAGGGTCTAAATTGGACTATTACAGAAATATTGGTATTTATCTTTACCACAGGGCTGCATTCAAAGCTTCTATGGGTTTTTTCAATGAAGACTCTTAGAGGAAGTGCCAAATATTTTTGGAAAGGTTTCGAGCCCATAGAACAATAATGACCGCTCCTATTGGTTTGATGTTAGTGAAACAGAGGGATGGAGAATCTTTGCAAGATTATGTCAAACGATTTCATGCAGCTACGTTGAATACAAAGAATTTAGAGGACTAGTGGGTCATTAATTCCTTTATCATCAGAGTCCAAAATGAGCATGTAACGCCCCTAACCCGAATCTGTCACTGGAATAGAGTTACGGAGCATTACCGGAGTTACCGATTTATTTATCAGATATTTTATTTCATCTAACGTTCATATTTGGAACCAATTAAAATCAAACATATTGTCCCTTAAACGTACTTATTTTTCTCGACATGTTTTTCTTGAATTTATTACTCGTCTCAATATACTTAATTTCCTTGTATCAACATATCAAAGATAATCACATATTTACATGTCATGAAAAATATCATTCTCTTGCCATTTCTTCATAAACATAAATTAGGTAATTCATTATATCGATATTTCATGCATTTAAAAATACAATTCAAGTTACACTAACTTACCTCGTTGCT
The DNA here is from genome assembly GCA_025698465.1 of Gossypium longicalyx. Classification (NCBI taxonomy): domain Eukaryota; kingdom Viridiplantae; phylum Streptophyta; class Magnoliopsida; order Malvales; family Malvaceae; genus Gossypium; species Gossypium longicalyx. The sequence goes on along the minus strand of CM047005.1, from coordinate 24,413,657 downwards.
TGTTCATGTTTATAATTTCATTAATCTGATATCTTTTCTTTTCCGCGTTCAAGTCTCGTATTCGACTCATCCGGATATTTATAAATAAATTTGATCGTCGTTTTCATTTATTTCATGTTCTAATACATTCAATTAATGCTCTAAACAAAATTACCATTTTAGCCCTAAACTTTTAATTAATGACAATTTCATCCTTAGGCTCAAAAAATAAAATTCTTGCAATTTAATCCTTATTCCCAGTCGTTATTCTCATACAAATTGATAACAACCCATGAATTCTATAAAATATTAGAATTTTCCATAATTTTAACACTTTTCAATTTAATCCTTAAAACATGTTTTTCCCCGATCTTAAACTAAATTAATAATTTCATTAAATTTTGCAATTTTAAATAATAAAATAATCCATTTCATGCAAATTGGTCATTTCTAACATTTTTTTACAAAATTGCCCATAAAGTTTTACTTTTATTCAATTTAGTCCCTGAGCCTAAAACATGCAAATTAGCCATGCTAGCTGAATATTCATACATATTTTCCTCCTCCTCCTCCTCTCTATTCCACATCCTTAATTTATATAACATGCTACAAGTAACATTATCAATAATTTCACTATTTACTTATATGTATATTCAAAACTGTCCATTTGCATCATAGTCACTAAATTATTTATATCTTGAGCTACAGAACTTGAAATTAAGATCCACTAATTTTCCATGAAACTATACTTACGTATCTTCTTATCATAAAATTTTCATAATTTTTTGTTTATCCAATAAGTATAATTTATTCTTTAAAGTCACCCTTATTCTGCTATTTGACAGTTCCGACCATTCTTTACTAAAAATTAATTATCTCATTGTACAGAATTCAGATGATGTTCTTGTTCGTTTCTATTGAAAATATACTCATTAAAGATTTTAAACATATAACTTTAGAATCTAATTATTTTTTTATAATTTTTAATAATTTTTCCAAGTCAGAATAGGGGATCTCAAAATCATTCTGAACCAGTCTCACAAAAATATAAATATTTCAAAATAAAGAATTCCTTTACTTTCTCTATTTCTTTTATATGAAAATAGACTCAATAATATTTAATTAGATATCTCACTCAGATTCTAATTCAATCTCTACCATTTTTGGTGATTTTTCAAAGTTATCCTATTGCTGCTATCCAAAACTACTTTAGTGCAACATATTGATTACCAAGTTTATAACACTCTTATTTCCTTTCTCTACCATATTTCCCATTATTTTCTCTCATTTCTCTTCATTGATATATCAAGAACATGGATCCTTATATAAGAAAACTCTACCTTAACATCATTTTCATGCTTTTGATATTACCTTACATGAGAAACTCTACTTAAAATATATTGAAATCTTAAAATTCTTACCTTATCCCATTGATTTTAATCTTTAACTTGATTTTTCTCTCTCCTCCAGCTTCTATTTCTTGAATCCAACTTGATATTCCAACTCTCCTTAGTCTCCTTAACATTTTTCTCTCTTGGTAGCTATGAAGATTCTTTTGATTTTTAGGTGAAAAGGATGAATTTTTGGTGGAAGGACTAAATTGTAAGGAAAGCAAAACTTTCTTTCTTCTCTTTTCTTCTAACGTGAAATGGATGGAGAAAGATGGATGGTGTATATATATATTTTTTTCCACACACACACACACATATATAGACTAAATAAAATAATAAAATAATAAAATATCTTATTAAAATATTAAATAAATAATAATTATCTTATTAAATAACTATAAAATATCACCAACATCATCATTACTTTCTAGATTTCTCTCTCTTCCAATTGACCTTTTTGCCCTTTGTGATCTTTTAAAATTCCATTCTTGAGTCATCACTTAATTTGGTAAAATTGTAATTTAGTCCCTCATAATTCTTCACCTAATCAATTTAGTCCTAATTCATCAATTTTCCTTGGTTTCTAGATCATTCCACCCTTAAAATATTTTCACTATTAGTCCTTCAACTTTTTATATTTACACTTTAATCCCTCAAATTTTGAGTATTTACTCTTGGGCCACAAAACTTTTCTCACTTTTACAATTTAGTCCTTTCTTGAATCAATATGTCATAATATACTTCCCAGTGACAACTAAATTTTCCTCTTCTTGTTACTTTATTTTCTTATTTTACTGTATTAAGGATAATATCTTACCGTAGAAATTTTCAGAGTGTTACATTTCTCTCCCCCTTAAAAGAAATTTCGTCCTCGAAATTTCCTTGTTTTCTTTTGATCATGAACTTCATTATTTCCATAATTCTATAGCTCATTTGTCCACATATTTATCTAGTTTATCATTTATATCTATTCCCTATCCTTTCATTTCACAATTTATTTTTAATTCAATATTGCGAACATACCGTATAACGAAAATTCCTTACCTTTTTATAAGAAGCCCAATAGACTAAACAGAACACTTAGGATAGCCGGAACATATATAGAAGTGTATTATTATGCACTATTAATCAGAGAGCACTTGGTGAGTACCAACGTGCTATTATCGGATAATGCGCTAGAGTCTCTTAACGGTATACCACTAATATCTTAGTAGATCTAATCTCATCTACTTGGGCAAATTACATTATGCACACATATCACTTTTACACTTTTAGCATAATGCTTTTACATACTTTACAATTTAATCATTGTGCCAATAACCTGTATGTTTATATCTTCTCTTTCTTTAATACATGTAATATATTTCAAAATTAACTAATTTAATCTTTATCATGTACTTCATATGTCACTTTCTAATTCCAATTTCACTTTCAATTCATTCATAACTCAATTTAATTTCCAGTCAATTCAACAATAACACTACCTCATACTTCTCTTACCATATACATAATTTAAATTTAACATTTAATAATAATTAATTTGAATTATATTAATACAACCGTACGTTGATTATGTCTATACTCAATGGTATTACCATAATTCAAATTATAAAAACTATAATAAATAATAGACATCAAACATGTAACAGTATAAGTCATATGTGTTAATTTATGCTTTGATTTCATATCTCAACAATAGTCTTTTATCAAATGACATCATATATCATCTATATTATCTTTAATCAAATCATGAACCTTTGGTTCAAGCTTTCAATCTCATATACCATGTAACACCCTTATACCATGTTTGTCTCAAGGAAATTGATATAGAAATATTACATTTGGTGCCAAAGTAATTCTTGGCCAATCACTAATATACAAGAACATAAACGGAAAAACTTAAATAATTTATAATTTAGTCCTCACTACTACTTAGAACATACTTAATTTTTCTTAAGTACATGTCATTTTATTCAAAAATTTTAAACGTACCCTCTTGTTACCTAGAGATGTGATGAGATGGAAGCTCGTAATCTCAAATACAACTCTTCAAAATTTATGTACCTAATCTTACCACTATTTTATTTTCAATAAATCTTTCATGTATTTAAAACTTTAAATTTTCTTAATAGTATTTATCTTAAATAGCTTTTCTTCATTTTAATTTATATGCCTTCTTACTATATCAATATTTATTTCATGCATTTTATCAATAAGCATTTTATAAAATCATTATTTCATATATTTCATTTCTATATCCCAATTCAATAACTTATTTTATTTCATATCTAAAACCTTACGACATTAATCTTTCAATACTTATTTAAACTAACATTTTTCAATAAAAATAATTATAATTAATTCATAAGTTTATATTCAATTAACTCATACATTATTTCTTTATTTCCAATTCATTTTATTTTCACTTCTTATTTTGATATCTCAATTTCAATTCACATTTCAATTCATAATTTCTTTCTTATATATATATATATTCAGTACGATCAATCAAATTTAATTAATTTTCTCGTTTTAGTTATTCACCCTATTAACAAACCCGGACTTTGACGGATACACGAATTCCAATCCAAACACACCAGTAATATCCAACCAAAACACACCAGAATAATCATGTAATCCTCTCAAACGCACCAGAATCACATAGTCCTCCTATCCGTATCCGTTGCCGGAATAGAGTACGAGGCATTACTAGGATTTACATATCATTTAACAAAAATTTCAATTAAATACTTAACATTTCTTCATAAGTATATATCGTTCATTTCATTATATCAATATTTCATACACCATCATTTCCATATATTTTATGTATATTTATTTTGGTAATAGTTCATCAAACTTAACATAAATTATATTCCTTGGACTTATACTTATTTCATTTATCTATCTTCATAATTATTTCATGCAACTATTTTTACATATATTTCCATATGACCAATTTCTGTAAACATTTCACACAACCATTTTGTATAACCAATTCATATAACCATTTGTCATCTGGTACATATTACCTAAATATTAGTTGTTCAACAGATGCATTAGCGTCTCTCATCCACGATCTTATTTATCTTCGACATGATGCCATAGTGTCTTTCAACTATGGTCTTACTCATTTTCTGTCAGGTTGTCATGGTATCTTTCAACCATGTTCTTATTCATTTCATGTCACGTTGCCATGGTATCTTTCAACCATGGTCTTACACATTTCATATCATGTTGCCATGGTATCTTTCAACCATGGTCTTACACATTTGAACCGCAATGCCATAGCGTCTTTCAGCTATGGTCTTACTCATTTCTAGTATGATGCCATAGTCTAAATATGGTCTTACACGTGTATTGCCATGGCCTAGCCATGGTCTTGCACTCGTGGTGCCATATCCCAGATATGGTCTTATCATCATGATGCCATAGCCTAGCTATGGTCTTACACATATATTGCCATGGCCCAACCGTGGTCTTATCCGTCAATTCATCACTGATCACTGAATGGTCATACTCAATTCAGCGTTCTACTCCATTTGAAATTTTAATTCGATTTCCATAATTTAACAATATTCATAATTCAATAGCAAACATATGAAATAATACATTATATCAGTCATAATTTAGCAATTAATCATGAAAGTTCAATCATATAAACTTACCTGGCTAAATTGCAGAAATACCAAAATTCAAGGGCATTTTAGAAATTTTCTATTTTTCTCTATTTTCCACCTGATATTTATCTAAATTGATAATTTCATTAAATTTATTAATTTAAATAATAAAACAATTCATTTCAAATTTCACTTTCCGACAACATACTATCAAATATTTATCTCTATTTCATTCAATTCAATATTGATGTTTACCTTAAAATTTTTACTTACTATACACATAAATTTAAATATAACATTTATTCATACCTTTATGAGTTCGGACTCATCATAATCATCTTTTACTCATATACTTGAGTATCGCTTTCAACATTTTTGGAATTAGCTCGGTTGGGAAATATCCCTATCTTTAAGTAAAACAAATCTCATCAGAGTCAAAAGATATTGCACTATCACAGATTATGTAATGTATTTCTAGGCTTCACATTTCACATGTGCTACATTTGGTCCGAGAACCGACTAAACCTTAGCTTTGATACCACTAAATGTAATGCCCCTAACCCGAATCTGTCACCGGAATATAGTTACGGAGCATTACCGGAGTTACCGATTTATATATCAGATATTTTATTTCATCTAACGTTCATATTTGGAACCAACTAAAATCAAACATATTGTCCCTTAAACATACTTATTTTTCTCGACATGTTTTTCTTGAATTTATTACTCGTCTCAATATACTTAATTTCCTTGTATCAACATATCAAAGATAATCACATATTTACACGTCATGATAAATATCATTCTCTTGCCATTTCTTCATAAACATAAATCAGGTAATTCATTATATCGATATTTCATGCATTTAAAAATACAATTCAAGTTACACTAACTTACCTCGTTGCTTGTTCATGTTTATAATTTCATTAATCTGATATCTTTTCTTTTCCGCGTTCAAGTCTCGTATTCGAGTCATCCGGATCTTTATAAATAAATTTGATCGTCGTTTTCATTTATTTCATACTCTAATACATTCAATTAATGCTCTAAACAAAATTACTATTTTACCCGTAAACTTTTAATTAATGACGATTTCATCCTTAGGCTCAAAAAATAAAATTCTTGCAATTTAATCCTTATTTCCAGCCGTTATTCACATACAAATTGATAACAACCCATGAATTCTATAAAATATTAGAATTTTCCATAATTTTAACAGTTTTCAATTTAATCCTTAAAACATGTTTTTCCCCGATCTTGAACTAAATTAATAATTTCATTCAATTTTGTAATTTTAAATAATAAAATAATCCATTTCATGCAAATTGGTCATTTCTAACATTTTTTTTACAAAATTGTCCATAAAGTTTTACTTTATTCAATTTAGTCCCTGAGCCTAAAACATGCAAATTAGCCATGCTAGCTGAATATTCATACATATTTTCCTCCTCCTCCTCTCCATTCCACATCCTTAATTTATATAACATGCTACAAGTAACATTATCAATAATTTCACTATTTACTTATATGTATATTCAAAACTGTCCATTTGCATCATAGTCACTAAATTATTTATATCTTGAGCTACAGAACTCGAAATTAAGATCCACTAATTTTTCATGAAACTAGACTTACTTATATCCTTACCATAAAATTTTCATAATTTTTGGTTTATCAAATAAGTATAGTTTATTCTTTAAATTCACCCTTATTCTGTTGTCTGACAGTTCTGACCCTTCTTTACTAAAAATTAATTATCTCATTGTACAGGATTCAGATGATGTTATCGTTTGTTTCTATTGAAAATAGACTCATTCAGAATTTTAAACGTATAACTTTAAGAACCTAATTATTTTTTTATAATTTTTAATAATTTTTTCAAATCAGAACAGGGGATCTGGAAATCATTCTGAACCAGTCTCACAAAAATATAAATATCTCAAATTACAGAATTCCTTTACTTTCTCTATTTATTTTATATGAAAATAGACTCAATAAGATTTAATTCCATATCTCACTCAGCTTCTAATTCAATTTATATCATTTTTGGTGATTTTTTAAAGTTAGCCTATTGCTGCTGTCTAAAAATACTTTAGTGCAACATATTGATTACCAAGTTTGTAACACTCTTATTTCCATTCTCTACCATATTTCCCATTATTTTCTCTCATTTCCCTTCACTAATATATCAAGAACATGGATCCTTATATAATAAAACTCTACCTTAACATCATTTTCATGCTTTTGATATTACCTTACATGAGAAACTCTACTTAAAATATATTGAAATCTTAAAATTTTTACCTTGTCCAATTGATTTTAATCTTTAACTTGATTTTTCTCTCTCCTCCAGCTTCTATTTCTTGAATCCAACTTGATATTCCAACTCTCCTTAGTCTCCTTAACATTTTTCTCCCTTGGTAGCTATGAAAATTCTTTTGATTTTTAGGTGAAAAGGGTGAATTTTTGGTGGAAGGACTAAATTGTAAGGAAAGCAAAACTTTATTTCTTCTCTTTTCTTCTAACGTGAAATGCATGGAGAAAGATGGATGGTGTATATATATATATATATATATATTCACACACACACACACACACACACACACATATATAGACTTTTTTGCCCTTTGTGATCTTTTAAAATTCCAGTCTTGAGTCATCACTTGATTTGGTAAAATTGTAATTTAGTCCCTCATAATTCTTTATCTATTTAATTTGGTCCTAATTCATCAATTTTCCTTGGTTTCTAGATCATTCCACCCTTAAAATATTTGCACTATTAGTCCTTCAAATTTTTCATATTTACACTTTAATCCCTCAAGTTTTGAGTATTTACTCTTGGGCCACAAAACTTTTCTTACTTTTACAATTTAGTCTTTCTTGAATCAGTATGTCATAATATACTTCCCAGTGACATAACTAAATTTTCCTCTTCTTGTTACTTTATTTTCTCATTTTACTATATTAAGGATAATATCTTACTGTAGAAATTTTCAGGGTGTTATAGAGCACGTACAATATTCGTTTACTAATAATAGTCCATAGAGTTTGGCAGATTTATATGAGAGGGCTCATAAGTTTGCTACTGTAGAGGAAATTAGAGGTCGACACTTTAGAGATAGACAATATTCAATTTATCAATTCTAACCTTCCTATTTCATTCTATTATAAGCATATACCAATCTAATTTTATTATTTCATTTCCCCTAAACTTTTGTATTTTACTCAATTTAGTCCCTAAAATCGAACTTATCATATCTTTTGAATTTGAACTCCAAATTTTAACTCACTTCAATTATGTCCATATACAACCTCCTATTATCATAATTTACAAAAAATTCATACCAATTTTAATATATTCACAATTTTGTCCCTAAACTCAACTAACAAAATTTACATAACAATTTAATCCTATTTCATTTCTAAACTTCAAAATCTACCATAAACATTCAAAAACTTCAATTAACATCAATGGCAACTTTATAAATCATTAAAAAGTTTTGAAAATAAATATACAAGTTAGCTAAACCTAGTTGCAACGATCTCAAAAACATAAAAATTACAAAAAAAAAGGGACCTGAATCTTACCAACAATAGAAGACCGAAAGTTGATATTCAAAGCCCTCTTTTACTTCTATGGTTTCGGTGAAGAGAAGAAGAAAGAAGAAAATGGTTTGTTTTGTTTTATTTTACTACCTTTAATTAAAATAATCTAATTATAATTAATTAATTAAAAACCTTGTTTAAACTAATATTAGATTTTTTAATCAAAGTTGGTGGATTCCAATCATTACCTGCCATTGTTTGGCCATATACTAATGATATATTTACTCAATTGGTCCTTTAATTAATTAAAAATTCATAGTGATTAATTTTTACCACTTTTACAATTTAGTCATTTTTCCTTAGTTAACCATCAAATCATTGAAATTACCAAGACCAAATTTCAATCCATTTATACAACAACTCCATAAATATTTAATAAAAATATTGACAAGCTTGATTTATGAAAACGAGATCTCGATACCTCATTTTCTAAAACTACTGACTTTCGGCATGCACCACTTGTACATTGACTAACTAGCCAATTAATAAAATATATTCAATCAAAATTCACAATAATACTATATTTAACTCTTAAATATTAATTATTAATATATACGTACTCAGTCATCAAAATTGTTGTACCGAAATCACTATTTTTGACACCACTGAAAAACGAGTTGTTACAAAAATTTAAATGATTTAACTTATGGAGTTACAACCGTAAGCTCCAAGCTATACATATACATTTAAACTATGTAATATCACTATATATATATCAATTTCATAATCAAGTTCAACATCCACTAATTTCCATTTAACTAAACCAATGTACCTCAATATGGTACCCAAATTATACCAATTCAATTAGTACAAATCTAACTTATATTCTATAACATTCAATCATTTATAATTCATTCAATTTCATAGTAGTTACTTCATACCATTAGTCAATTTCTACCTAGTTAATAGCTATTGCACATATAGATATTTCATAGTATCACACATTACCATATTAAAGGCTACAAGTATAACTTGTACTAATACTATCTCACAAATAACCATTCAATACTACATATTTTTTCATATCTATTATATATTTCATATATTTCGATTTAATCCTTTTGATGCCAAAAACATTATATAATAACAATTCAACTATGGAGCAAAACAATATAATACAAATATATCACTAATTAATAAAGTAAGTCTCATATGAACTTACTTGACAAAAATAGTGACACACAAAACGTTGAGGACTAATTCACAAAAATTGACTTTTCCTCAATTATCTCTTGATTAGATCAAATATCAATCTATATAATAATTTATTTCAATTATCAATTTCAACGTATCAAAACAACATATTGTAATCATATATTTATTTTATTTTATTTTTCAAATGTTCTCTAAAGTTTTGCATTTTATTCAATTTAGTCCTTAAAATCAAAATGGCTATATCTTTCAAATTTGAGCTTCGATTTACAATCCAATTTCAATTTCATCCTTAAACAGCTCTCCATTAACAATAATTATAGAAATGTCATGTAGCCCCTATTTTCAAAAGTAACAACTTTCACTTTACAAATCAATCTGTTTTCATTTCTAAGCATAAAAGCTAACATTTTAATATAAAAACTCCAAGCATTCATCAATGGAAATATTTATAATCTTTAACAGTTTTAAATCTAATCATTGGGCTAGCTAAATCAAGTTACAATGATCTCAAAGACATAAAATTTACGAAAAATAGGTTCAGTTCGGACTTACATGCAAGGTTCGAACCTTTCTTGAAGCTTAACAATGGCTTCTTATATTTTCTTTGGTGCTCAAGGTTGAAGAAGAAAGAAAATAAATGGATGGTAGCTTTTTGTTTATTTTATTCTAACATATAACATTATTTTTATTATAAATTTAACATATGTTTACATAAAAAATAAAAAAAAAACACCAACAGTCCATCTCTATAAAAAAATGGCCTAATTTCCACTTTGAACCTTGGAAAATCAGTATATAAGTTTTTTAAAAAATAAAATTCAATAGCAATTAACTTTTACAATTTTTATGATTTAGTCCTTATACCTTAATTAATCACCAATTCAACAAAATTACCCATCCAAAATCTAATCCACATATACAATAACTCCGTAAATATTTAATAAAAATATTTATGGCCTCGGTTTATGAAAAAAAAGGTCTTGATACCTCAATTTTCAAAACCATTGACTTTAAGATTGATATAGCTGTATCTTATCTAACTTTCCAAATAACCAAAATTATTAGAACAAGATTCAATAAATTTCTCTACTAGCCTTATAAATATTAAAAATTAATATTTTATGAATACAATCTACGAAAATGGTATTTTGGAATCGTAGTTTCCTACACCACTGGAAAACTGGGTTGCTACAAAAACTATCAGCTAACAAAATTTGAAATGAAAGGCTTATAAAGTTGTATTTATAGCTACTAACATTTAACCTAAAGATAACCATTTTGCCATTAAGTAAAAAATAGATTTAGGTTTAGTTTGGATGGCAGTGCGTTTACCTCCAATAAGATTAAAAGTAATGGTGGCGATGAGATTAATTACTGTAGCGATAAGATTGGATAATGTAACAGTGAGACTAGAAACAACGGTGGGGTGTGTGTTTGGATTCAAACACAGCTGTAGCGGTGAGGTGAGAATAGAAAATGACTATTAAGTACATTTGATTAGAAATTATATATAATAGAAAATTTTTAAATTATTTTATTTTTACGAAATTATCAAAAATATGTTAATTTATAAATTCATTTTGATAAAATATTAATTTTAAAAAATAAAATCATATTTTTGTTAAGGTTAAATATTTTATGTCAAATTATAATGGTAAATATATATCTTTCGAATAATTAAAAATATATTTATCATAATAAAAAGTTTATATAAAAATAAATCTTATATAATAACATAATTATTAATACCATTTTTTCCTATAATTACTAAATATATATGTTTTGTGCAATACTATAATATAACTAACTTTTATGGAGCCCACTTTCAAAACAAAAAGCACAACCAAATATAATACAAAAATAAAAAAAACCAAAACCAAAACAAAATAGGTTAAAATGGTAAAAGGCCAATCCACTGTATCTTCTTCTTCTTTGCTAGAGGTCTATGCTTCAGTCCAAAACCAAGTGTCCAGCGCAATGAAATCTCTTTCATTGGCAAAATTTGATGTCATCCAATCGGATGACTGAGGTGCGTTGTACCATTTTCGCTTCACTGGAAATAACCGGGCATCCAAAAGAAGCCTTAAGCTTGTTGGATATAAAATTGCTCTTGCAATTTTTTAACTTGTTTGGTAGCGGTATCGTGATATCCACAACAATCTTGAAATGGGTGATACTGAGATGTCTCGGTATGTAACATCCCGAATTATGGCCTAGTCAGAACAGTGGTTTCGGGACCACAAATCTGATATAAGAAAATTTATTTTTATTATATTTTTATGGTCTACGATTTCACAAAATGATTTCGCGAAAATTTCGTTTGAAAATTTCGACGTTTGGGCACTCAATTTGGTCATAAGGACTAAATTGTAAAAAATGCAAGAGTTGAGTTCTACATGTTAGAGGTGTCTAATTGTTATGAAATTTTCAATGGGAGGTCCTTAAATGGTAATTAGACCATTTTATAACTTTTTGGACAAAAATGGCCTTGGATGGATAAAATTTCAAAGAAAGGCAAAAAGGGCATTTTGGTCATTTACGGGTAAAATGCATTAAAAGACAAATTTTAAAACCCAAATGTGTCCCTTTCTTCTTGCTTCAGCCGAATTTACCAAGAGCAGCCATGGTTAGGGTTTGGCCAAGCTTCCAAGCTCCATAGTAAGTGATTCTGACCCCCGTTTTTAATGTTCTTTACATTTTTGAAATCCCGGCAACGCGTTCTAGCTATTTCTACCATTATTTTGAGATAGGGTTTGTGTTTAAAAATTTACCCATGAATTAAATGCTTGATTTTAATGTCTAATGGTAGAAAATGAGTGTTGGGTGTTTAATAAAAGACTTTTACTAAACGGTTTTCGATGAAAACGTCTGAAAGGACCATTTCGTAAAAGCTGTGAAATTAGTCATAAATGGGTGATTTAGTGGAAATTGGTGGCTGTCATAGTTATGAAAAATGATCAGCATGTCATAAAACATAATAAAATAGGATGAAGTTTAATTTTCGAGCATTGAGGTAAAAGTGCAAATATGTAAAAGTTTAGGGGTCAAAATGAAAATTTGTAAAAATATGATTTTTGGACCCCTATGAATAATGTTACTAATTATCAGGCTAAATGTGATATTATAGATCAAGGAAAACAAGATTCGGGCTTAGAACGAGGTTGAACAAGGTTAAGCACAAACTCGAAATAAATAGTCGTACTCGAAACCGAGGTAAGTTCATATGTCAATGATAATGTAATGATATTATTATTGTTCATACTTGAAATTAAAATGACGTGTTGACATCGTGTGATGGATATTTATTTAGTTGATATGAAGATTATATATGGTAATAAATGCCAAATTATAATTATATGCAATACCATGTTTATTTTATGGACTAATGTCTGAATAAAAATGGAAATCTGTTGAATTGGATGTACATTGCATGAGCAGCTATGCGTAATGATATACTTGATGGAAAGAGAAAATCTTAGTTGAATAAAAAGGGAAATTCGATGGATAAACCATGGCTTACATGAATTGAGATCCTGCATGTGTTGCAGAAAGGATTTAGCCCGGACGGGTAATCCGAAGATCTCAAGTATAAAAAGGATCTAGCCTGGACTGGTGTTCCTTGAGTGATCAAGCCTCCCAAAGAATATGTGTGCATTGTGGATTTAGCCCGGACGAGTAATCCGATTAGGGTCTGAATTTAGCCTAGACTGGTAATTCAGATCCAAGCTCATTAAGAGTGCTTGTCGTTACAAGGGATTTAGCCTGGACTGGTAATCCTGACATCACTCCATGAGTTTATATTACGAGGGATTTAGCTTGGACTGGTAATCCCGCCGTAAGATGTGAGGTTCGCGGGAATGCGCACAAGAAATGATCACTTGTATGAATTGATGGTGAATGGGATATCCATCGAGATTCTGAGAAATTCAACAAGATTAATATGAAAAATGAAATAAAAGGTTCTTTCCATGATACATCATGTATGTTATATGATATTATTATGATGCATATGAGTTGTCATGTTTGGACGAGTGCAGTGCTAAATGATAGCACAGGTAAGTACTCGAAACCCATAAGCACGTGTTTGACATGTGAAATGAAATGGACTTGTGAATGAATGAATGATATTTATGAGAATAATTTCTATGACAAATTTGTGACGGTTATTATCTTGTTGCACTAAGACAGATTTGGTATAGTAGCATTGGTCTAAATTTGAAAATCCACCAAAAATAGTTGAAATTGATTTAGAGACTGAACTAAATATTAAATTAAATCTTGATGAGTATAGTTTCACGTAAAGGAACTGGTGTAAGCAAAAGAATTTTGTAGTATGACATATATGAATTCTTGTGAGATAGAGTCGTAGTGATTCCAGACTCCCCTGTCTCAATTTTGGAAAATCACTAAAAATTGTACAAAAATAATTATGAGTTAAAATTCATATGAATGAAATCCTAAATGAATCTAATTTCAGGATAAAGAGACGGTAACATTATCCGAGTCTTGTACTATGAGATAAATAAATTTTAGTGAAGAAAGGTCAAAGCTGTCAAACAGCAAAACAGGGGAGACTTTGAATAATAAACTATACTTATTGGCTCTACCAAAAATTCTGGAAATTTTATGGTAATAAGATATATTAGTTTAGTTTCAGGTAAAATTTATGTATCTTAATTTGGAGTTCTGTAGCTCGAGTTATAAATAATTTATCGACTATGACTCGAGAAGATAACTTGACCAGAATATGAATAAAAGTGTCACTATAGTTGTTTTACTTAAGGAAACATGTTATATTAATGCTTATTATTTTCATATGGACTTACTAAGCGTAAAGCTTACTCTCTCCTTTCTATTTCTTTTAGTTTTTACAGGTCAGCTCGAGTTGGAGATCGTCGGAGGCAGCATCACACTATCGAGCCTTTATCCTTGGAGTATTGACATGTATATGTTATACGTTTTCAAGTAAGTGGCATGTATAAGGACTTAGTTTTTCTATGATCGATGTTGTTGTGATTAGCCCAATGTATTGGCTTATAATGATTTGTTGTATGTAGCCATGAGATGTGGCTTATAATGAATTTGGCTTGGAAGCCTATTTATCCATGATATGTGTAAATGTCTTGTGATGTGGGTATGGAATTATGTTTGTTCACTATGTGTAAGAAGTATATGGCATATGTACATGGTGAATGCCTTAGGACCATTCGAGGTGGTCATGGCCATGGAATAAATGTGTGATATAGTAATAAGTTGTTAGTGCCCTGAACATGGATGTTTAATTTATAAGTTAGTAAACATAGTAAAATGGTATAAGTGATTAATAAGATGACAAGGTCACATGAATGTGTAATAATGTGGCTAGACTATTTTATCACGAGTAGGAGAAACAAATGCATAATAACGAACTATTGAGGAATGCCATAGAAACCATGTATGTGTGTACTTGTAAAGATGACAAAAAAAATTAGGAAATTAACCTAAGTTTTGACTGCACGGGTAGGCCACATGGGCGTGTGTCTTGGCCGTGTGTCTTTAACAGAATATTAAGAATTAAGTTAGAGAGTTACACGGGCTAAGGACACGGGCGTGTCCAGAGCCACATGGGCGTGTATGTCTACACGGCCTACCCAAACGGGCGTGTGACTCTCCAAAGCTAGAAAATTGTTAAGTCGCGCAAAGTTGATCGAATGTTTTCAGTTTTGTCCCGAACCGCCCTAATGTATGTTATAGGCCTCGAAGGCCTGTATAAGGGACGATATGCATGTGTTCGAAAAGTTTTAATTTTGGGCAAAATTTTGGTGACCCGATTTTGTATGTTTATGAATGTTTAAGTCCAGTAATGCCTCGAGCCCTGTCCCGGCATTGGGTACGGCTGAGGGGTGTTACACGATATCGCGATACTCATTACTCGGTATTGCGAAGTGCTATCACAATACCGAGTAATGAGTATCGCGATAGCACTGTAGCTAGCCTTGATATCATAATACCCACTTCTAAGTGATGTTTTCTTTACATTCAGGCCATTATCGACTCCCTACACCACTCACTCTTATTTTTAGGTTCCCCATGGCCCAATTGACCAATTTGGGTCTAAAAAATGGCATAAAACTAACAAAAAATAATTTATTAATAAAAAACTAAAAATCCACAAAAGTAAAGAAAAGACACCTAATTTGTTTGAGAATAAGCTTTTTAAGTGTAATGGGGAGCTTAATTTGACGTATCAAATTTCGGCATATCAATAAACGATAATATGGATATTCGGGAAATGATAGACCAACCGACGTCAAGTAGTTATTATAGGAACCTAGGGCATATTAGTACAACATGTCCACACTACTGTAACAAATTTATTCATCTTTTATAGATAATTTGTTAATTTATTCATTTTTATAGACAATTTTCTAAAGGCTTAAAAGTTTATCTCTTTCAACTATTTCAAACAAATTGTTAATTAAAATTTATCAAATTTGATTCAAAAACAATATTTATTTAAAAACATTACATTTTTAATATTAGTTAAAATTCATCAAATAGAGCTTAACTTAACAATTATGATTTACATGAGAATGACGAAAAAAATCATTGGCGTCGTCGGGCCGAATATGTGCCACAACCCAATGGGTGTCAGTTGCGAGACGAATTTATTCTTCGTACAAGTTGGGGTTTCGGCTCTTTTTTTCGTCTTCATCTTCACTTTGAGCATCATGTTCATGTTCATTTTCTTCCTCTATGGTTGAGTACGGTGTCGTTCTAGGTTTTCATTGTGTGTCCTCCGTTCTACGAAAAGGTGGTTGCGAAGATGAGCTACTATTGTAGAACAACTATGCCAGGGGTGTTTGCGACACTGTTGGTGTATAAGTGTATGGTGTCGCATACACCGATTACAGATAATATGGTGTAATTGTCAAAGGTGGCGGATACGTTGGTGTTGTCGTCGACATTGGCATGTAATATGCTAGGATAGATGTGGTGCTAAAAACATACCTATAGAAGGTGTTGAAGTATGGTACGATGGTGCATAGTATGGTACTTGTGTAAAAAATACAGGGTTAGTGAAAACACCATAATAAATTGAGTTATACTAACCGGGAGGTAGCGCTGCCATTAGTGCCTCTTGTAGGGTTGGAGCCAATGATGAACCTGTTCGGCACCTGCTTCAGACCTTGGATTCCAGTGCAGCCGTTGTGGCCTCCTCATACAACGTTGTGTACCCCTCGCCTGCTCCAGAAATAGATATGGTTTGTCATGGTGTCTAAATCATGGCATGTACTCCAAAATGGTGGCCAAATCCAAAGCGATAAATGGTTCGTGAAGGGTAAGAAATCGTACCTATGCTCCTAAATGTTGATATATTCCTCGTGGAATTTAGGCCAATCTTTGTAGGTTCTCTCCTGCAAGTCGACTTTGTGCAGTGCTTCGATGTCTTGGGGTGACGACAGAATAGTTTGCCTAAACCCGAACTACTACATCACTCGATTGGATTCATGCATCTCCATCGTAGTGTAAACTATCAATGAAACCTTCACGTGCCAAATATTGAGATTGACTAAGAATTTGGACGAGATGCATTATTGAATTCGTGGATTGGAGTATGGCGTTCATTCAAACCATAGTACGAAATAATAAAGTTTATTATCTACTTAATATTAATTTTGAAATCCTTACATAAATATTATATAATTAAAAATTTTAAAAAACTAATCTCGGCTTCCGATCATCGATTTAACAATAACTGAATATCTTCGAGCTCTTTGGATAGTTCCAAATAACTCTGGCTATGGTTCCACCTATTCAAATAATTTGTTTTTTCAAAATATAATAATGAAATAATATTATGATAACTATATTATCGAATTGATTTTACCTTGTTACGAGTGGGGAAGTATAAGGGTAGTCAGTTCGAGGACGTAAAAATAGTAGTCGGAACCATGCCCATGACTACACAAGGAGTATGCAACCACCAATTTTAATTTTTTATGGTTGCATCACCCGACACATCTCTCGATCCAACGTCGTCAACACAATTGATCCCCAACTAAGTCGGCCCACTTCTTTCAAGTCGATGAGTTGTAGCAACCACCTTAAATGTACAAGAGTTCAAGATTTATCGGGCATTGAAGAACCTTTGATTAACCTCAGGATGTACGCTCAGGCATGTTGTTCTTTTTCAAGGGGATCGAGCTCTCGTAGATATAGTGGAAATTTTCTTGCAACCATTTCATCTTTATCCGGCTACCGAAAAACTTATTCGGCACCTTGTCTAACAGTTGCTTGCAAATGCCACTCCAATCGCCAATGACCACTAGTCCCGTAACGAATGGTCCATCCAACGGTAAATCGAGCTGTAATTGAACGTCCTCGATTGTACACTCATCGCATGGAAGATGAAATGTATGTGTCTCGGGTCTCCATCTTATCAACGCACTAATAACGGTGGGGGTTCAATTTATACCCCCAAGCATATGGGGTTCAATTATAGGCGATGACCTCGATTTGATCTTCGACTTGATTATAAAAGCACAAAAATAAATAAATTTAATTTTTTTAACAACTTAATAATGAACTTAAATAAAATTAGAAATATTAGAAATATTTTCTTACCATTTGTAATTGAATCGTAGAAATGTAGTTGTCATCCAAACGAATAAGAGTATATGCTAATACAAAATTCAATCAAAACGAATAAAAATTGAAATACATAATTAAATCAAGACGAACTTCAAAGCATTTTAATTAAAATTTTAGAACTTAAATCTTAAGAGAATCTAGAGAATTGATAGAAATGAATTTAAATGAAAAAATGAGGAAAAAGTTTGAGTTTATATAGAAATAAAGCTAAACGCTTTTATGGCAGTTGGGGAGTGTTACCGTTAGGGAAAAAGGCGTTTAGCGGAGGGTACTTTTCAACCTCGTGCCCTTTATCTAAAATCGATCTATTCACTTAAATATTTTTTTTTAAAAAACGAAATTTTAAACTATTTTAACAACAAAGTAATCTTTATTCTAAAAACCCGTTTCCCTTGGGACAAAATATACACACAAGTCATAATATCAATCCTTTTTTTTTTTTCTTCTATTTAGTTTCTTTATTATAATTTTGATCATTTTTGTTCTATATCGGTAACAATTAGTTTTCTTTGTATAATAATATTTTGAATTTAAAAATAGGATATGTTATATTATTAAAATTGTAAAATATAATTATAAAATATTAAAGATTATAAAAATATGTTTATTTTAAAATTATTATACAACTTATGTTTAAAAAAACAATTATAAAATATTTTTAAATTTAATTAAAATACAATATTTATTTATTCACGAAAACATTTTGTCTTTTATTATAGTTTATTTCATATATAAAGATTCGCAAAACTGGTAAAATAAAATTTGACTATAGTTTATTTTAATATAATATAAAAATTTTGATTTATTTCATAAACCCACATATTTATAACAAACTATTAATCTTTTAACTCTTGCATATCTTTTTTGAAAATTAGCATGTGCATTTATTAAATAAAGAAAAAACATTTAATCATGACAAATTGCATTGGTTGAAAACAAAGCTGAAAAATAAATCTAAACTTACATACAATCTAAATTTTTTTAGTTTGGAAATATTTTTTTGCAACTTAATAAATCTCATAGAAATATTTGTATCACATTGTTTTTCAGGCAATGAGAAGCATGAAGATCAGGTAATCTATCTTAAGGTATATTAGTATTTAAATGTTAGAATAAAACTTAATAATACTATAACACTGTTATTGAATTATTATTATTATTTTGGGTACAAACGGAAGTTGAATAGTAACATTAAACAATTTGTTTAGTATTTATCATGTAAAATTGCATCATACAACGTCAAAAGTGGTTGAGCAACAACAGTCAACCCTATTATGCGTCTTCTGATGTCTTTGGTCATAGCATCAACTGCCACATTTATTGTCATAATTTAATTTATATCTAATCTAAAGAAGAGTTCAAAGACATAGCTACATGGATGAAACTACTGAGAATATAGGTTTTTTGCTAAGGTTCATTACTGTATTCAATGCTTTGTTTTTGTTAATTGTGGCATTGACTTTTACACAAAGATATAGAAAATGATTATTGTTGTACAACGAAACTAAAAAGCAGCATTGGAATCATAATATCTCTTCCAAATCAACCTAATTTATTATACACCTATTTAATTAGGTCAAACCGGAAATTTTGGAACCTAAAACAACCAAATTTGTAAATACAATTTCGCTCAAACTGCCACCAAATTTGATTGACAAACCTCCCTCAAACTATTATCAATTTGTTTTATTATTTCGTGTCATTCGTTCAAGCTGACAAATGTCACAAATCTAATCAATTTGGAATTGAAACTCATCCTTTTTGGTTAAATACTTAATTATACAATATATATATTGAAACTCTGGTGATGATTAGGGTATTCTCAGTCTTAGGTGTGGTTTGGATTCCAGTCGCGCTAATTACGTTATTATTATGGCTTTGCCCTTCTCTTAAAATTCACAAAAAAAAAGAGAATAATGTTAGATTTGATCAATAATTTGAAATGGTTTGTTACTCATAACATATTACTACCCTTAAACAGGAAGAAAATATATATTTAAATGTGCTTAAATCTAATAACAATACACTACAACAAAATAGCCCAAAGACGATACTTTTGGACTGACACTTTCCTAAGTGTCGGGATTGACTTGCTGACATATGCTTTGGCCAACTCTTTGTACAAGGGCTGGGGTATGCATACCTAAGGCAACAATTAAATAAGAGTCGGTTTTGTCCAATACTATACCGACTTTTGTTATACATCTCCCAACTATGTAAAAGTGTTTCCATATGAAAAGCCTAAGATGACTATTTTTGGACCACACCAACTCCTTTTTTGGGTTGTTTAAATTTGTACCTTTAAGCAACTTTTTTAGGTGTTGGCAAAATCTAATCATATCCTGACTTTTTAGGAAGAGTTGGGAAAATATTAACCTATTCCAACTTTTATTTTTCATTGGCAAATATTTTATCTGACTCAACCCTTTTTTGTATTGCCTTTGTTTGCTCATGATTTATTCCAATCTTTTTTTTTTCCTCGGCAAATATTTGACCCAACTCAACCTTTTTTGTGTAATCTTTGTCTACTTTCGATCTTCAACGACATATTGTCATTTAATTTTTAGAGCATCTCATTTTCAAAGAAACAAAAGAAGGAACCAATGATTTAAATTATAATTTTATTTTGTTAATTAATAGTAACACTATCACCTCCAAATAAAAGAGAGCGAATTTTACTTACACTGATGTAAGCCAGTATAATAAAAAAGATTTTAAAATTGAATTATAAAAATTTATATAAAATAGATATTTAAAAAATATTTGGTTCAAAGTTGTTTTAAAACAAATTAATTTGAAAACATTTAAAAAAAATAAAGATCTTATCATTTTATCAAGTTGATTCAAGTTGTTCCAAAAAAGTGTCACCCTAAGCCTATTTTGTTGTAGTGGTTTAATTTTATGCAGACATTGAGCTAATATTCCAACAAATTAAATACTTTGGAAAGTAACTTTACATGACATCAAATGTGGATAAATTACCTTAATAATGTAATTTTTTTTAAAAAATAGTTTTATTTGAATTATATATTAAAATGAGTTATTGGGTTCGTTGAAGAATAATAACTTTCTATTCTTTATGCTTAAAACCCATCCACTAAAAGCCCCAAAATTTTAAAGTCGTTCAAACCATTTGATTTCTTTTCTTTCTAGAAGAAGGAATTTTCCCCCTTTTAATTTTAACTCGACCACCACTACTCCATGTTGAATTTTGACACCGTTTAAGGTGGATGTAACACCCCTTATTCGTATTCAAAGCTGGAACAGAGTTACGAGGCATTATCGAACTTACGTCGCAACAATCATACAATTTCGAGTCATAAATTTGCATCCAAATTAAAACCATTTGTATTCAATCATAAAGTCCCTAATACGAGGCCCAAAACATGCTTTGGAAGTGGTTCAGGACTAAACTGAGAACTTAGGAAATTTTACGAAACTTAAAATTTTTTTTTTTTTGCTATGTACAGAGGTCATACGCTAATGTGGTTTAGGACACGCCCATATGGGTAGGCCGTGTGGTCACACACGCCCGTGTCCCTAACCTGTTAACTCTTTATTTTGCAGAGCATGAACAAATTGAGGTCACACAGCCAAGTCACACACCCGTGTGCTAGGCCGTGTGGTTAATTTAATTTTCATAAAATAGGTACAGACTTCACACGGCCAAGATACACGCCCATGTCTGGGGTCGTGTCCCTCACACGGCTAAGGCACATGCCCGTGTCTCTGCCCGTGTGCTCAATTTTGAGCATTTTGTTTCTCAAAATTAAGGCACAGGGGACACATGCCCATAGGACAGGCCGTGTGTAATAGACACATGCCTGTGTGCCTACCCGTGTGGACAAAATAAAGGCTATTTACCAAGCCCTTTGCCACCCTCATTTACACATACACATACACAAATTCAATGGCATAAACCATGGTATACTTAGGCAACCAAAACATATACAATCATGGCCAACACATGTCAATGCAATGACAACATCTATCATGCTCATGACATTCCATTATGCCAAATCAAACATACTAATTTCATATTCAAAACACCACCAAGACTTCTTTCAACTTGCATTAACTTATCAAGATAATCCATCATACCAATAAACCAACTCATCCATTTCACAACAAGTCAATAAGCCACAATCAACATTTAGCAAAACAATATAAACCACATCATCAAGGACATTGGCATATACATGCATATAGGTATAAATATATATAAACTTACAATCAATTTAACCAAAATGAGCCAATTTACATGGCCAAATACCAAATCAAGCCTTTGACTATTACAAGCCAATACATTTGGCCAAAATCATGATAACATATATAACAAAATGACCAAGTCCCTATACATGCAATATACTCAAAATGTTTAAGATCATCGATACCCAAAATGATAGTTTGATAGTGTGATGCAATCTCCGACGATCTCCAATCCAAGCTAGCTTGGTGACACTATAAAACATGGAACGTAAAACGGAGTAAGCTATATAGCTTAGCAAGCTCGTATAAAATAAATAAGCAAATCTTACCGTACATTTGACATTCAAATAATAAATATAAGACGATGTAATTTACCATAATCTCATAACAATAGTTCATTCCATCACAAACTTACCTTGAGTTCACCATTTTGCGAATTTAATAATCTTAAGTTTTATGCACATACCTGTACCAACTCGTATTGGCTTCATACTTATTCACATCTTTGACATACCTAATGAACCACTCGGAGTAATAATATCGGGTACTCGAGAAACCTTGCACTCAAGGTGTGACATATGTAGCCATTGCTACTTCTATCTCATAACACATATATGCTCGCTCTCGAGCCATCCATGGGCATGCTCACACAAGCTGTCAAGTAACCGCAACATATGTCGGTATACTCAGCCACCGGTAGGACATACAGAACCAGCACCCGGATCACGTAACATAATACTCTAGTGATATGTCACTTGCATCCTAATCTATTCCTAAGGTTCGATTGGGATTTCTCGCTTGCCAGAACGTCGTCAAATGTGTTCGTAGAGTCGATTTCACAATTCATGCATAAATTAAAACATTTAAAATATAATTCTAACAAAGCTTATTAACATACGAACTTACCTCGAATGCAAAAATAGGAAAAGGGATATATTCATCAATTATTTTGTTTTCCCCCCGATCTACACCCGAACTTTGTTTTTCTTGATCAATAATACCACATTTAACTTATTTAATCATCAAGCTATTCAATTCAATCCAAAATCACATTATGGAAAAAATTACATTTTTGCCTTTAACATTTCAACATTTTACGATTTAGTCCCTAGGCTCGTAAAATGAATTTCATTCAATTTCATCACAACCCAAGCCTAGCCGAATATTACTAGTACTCATAACAGCCCACATTTTTCATTTATTCACACTTTTCTACATATTTTATAACCTTTTACAAATAAGTCCCTATTTAACTTTTTATCAAAAATCACTTTACAAATATTGTTTAACTAACAACAAACATGCAATTTCTACCATCAAACATCAAAATGCAAACATATTCAGCATGGGTGAAATTTTAGACTTTAACTTTCTTTCAAATTAGTCCTTGAAATAGCTAGATTAAGTTACAACGATCTCAAAAATATAAAAATCATTAAAAACGGGACAAGAACGGACTTACAATCGAGCTTGAAAGCTTGGTCGACAACCCTAGCTATGGTGTCTTCAGAATTTCGGCTATGAGGGACTAAATTGAAGAAGATGGACACTTTTATTTAGTTAATTTGTCTTTATTTACCAATTTACTAAAATACCCTTAATGCATAACTTTAAAGTTTCACCTAATCATGAATGGTCTAATTACCATTTAAGGACCTCCAATTTAAAATTTCATAGCAATTAGACACCTTTAACTTATAGAACTCAAAATTTTCACCTATTGCAATTTAGTCCTTCTAGTCAAATTGAGCACTCAATCGATAAAATTTCTTAACAAAATTTTCACACAATTATTCTATCATGCTGTAGACCTTAAAGAAATAATAAAATAAATATTTCTACTTCAGACTTGTGGTCCCAAAACTACTATTCCGATTTAACCCAAAAATGGACTATTACAGTGGATGCTAGCAGCTAATGGTAGCCTTCATCCCCTCCTTTAACCATATTGGTTTGGATCTCCCCGAAGCAAATAAAAAAGCTCTTGAAATTGTAACTAAAGCCAAAAACTTTGCCTCTTTCGATATGCTTCGTCGGCCTTTGCCGTCAACTTTTGATCAGAGATCAACGCTTCCCTTAGTCTTTTCTTGGCTACCACCGCTCAAATTTTCTATTTTTATTTTTGCAAAATAGTAGAGAGAGATGACTCCAAATGATCCCAAACAAAGCAATGATTTCTTTGCATCCATTGCTAGCAATATATCTAATTTTGGTAGCGCCACCATGACTAAACCAGTCAACGAGTATTACAATCCATCTTTTAATTTTAATTAATTTATTCTTCTTGGATCTTTTTGAATTTGAAATTAATTTGGTTGCTTTGATCTCCAAGTGGGAATAATTTTTTGTTCAATTTTAAAGTTGTTATTGATTTCATGTTGTTTTAAAAGAATTTGTTATATCAGATCTGTGGTTTTGTTTAGAGATGATTAGAGGGTTTAGTTAAAAATAAACTTATTTGAATGTTTTAAGAAGGGGTTTCTAACTCAATAGGATTTATAGTTGTTTTCCTATTTGAACAGTTTATTGGGATATGAAGGGTTTGAAGTTTATCCAGAAACAATTTAATATTATTCTAACTCGATAGGATTCACAGTTGTTTTAGTCTATAAGAGGGGTTAAGACTTCATTAAGACAATGTATCTTTTATAAATTTTATTAACCATTTAACCAGTGTTGGTGTCATTCATATTTACGCTGAACATGCTGTAAGTAAACCTAACTTTTCTATCGATCCATCATTAATTCATGAATGGTTCCCAATGGTTACTGTTGATGGTCATAGTGATCCTTAAGAGTTAAATAAGACCAATAGTATTAATGTTCAAATAGGGTTAGAGAGAAGAGTAGAGCAAAAGAAGAAAATAGTCATGATGTTAATAGGGCACATAGGGTAGATAATGAAGTAGAGACAGACTTAGAAGAGATATTTGAATATTACTTTGTCTTGGATTGGATGATGAGAATGAAGAGATAAGGAACACATTTAAGAAGTTTGAAACATTTAGGGAGAAAGTGAAAAGTAAGCTGTTGGGGTACATGATCTATTGCTTGGGGTCATTCAAGGGGTAAATACTCGCTATTGTAGGGAAAGATGGAAATAACCAGATATTGTCAATAGTTTGGGCAGTTGTGGAGGGTGAGAACAGAGAGCCTTGGGCTTGGTTCCTTAATAACTCCAAGACTAATCTTGGACTAAAAGAAGGGCAAGATTTTAGTCATCAGTGATATGTAGAAGGTATGAAGTTGCTATTTGAATTTTTATCATCAATTATTACAATTCCTTGATGTTCACTAACTTGCAAAATTTTTGTTTAATGCGGGGCAGGTTGGAAGAGATACCATTGTTGTTACCTATGTTTATTAATGAATGAAAATGAAAATTTAATCATGTTTAACTATTTATACACAAAACATATAATTTGTATATTCTTGAGTTTTTGAAGTTCATTGTCACTTGTTTTGCCCCCTTGTTTGTTGTTTTATTGCTTGTAACACTCAATAAGTGTAATGGTTCATTTTTTAGTGGTGTCGGAAATAGTAGTTTTGGGGTCACAAATCTAACAAGTGAGCCCGTAAATATGATTATTTAATATTTATGAGTCAAATATTATATTATATTTGATTTTGATATGGTAAATTATGTTATTTGAATGAATAACTAAGTTTAAGTGGTGTGTCCCTAAAATCAAGTAGGTTTAAAAAATGAGGTATCGGGACCTCATTTCTATAAACTGAACCTATAAATATATTTTTTAAAAATATCTACGGAGCGTTATTAGGATAATATTAAAATTTGGCTAAGAAATTTTAATATTTAAATAGTTAATTGAATGAAAATGGTTGAATTGAAAAAGGTGCAAAAGTTTATTTTTATTAGTTAAAAGAATCATATAGCCTTGAAATTATAAACTAAAGGGTTTAGGTGGTAATTATACCATATACATTAGTAATGGACAACTATGAGCATGTTTTTGTCATTTTATAAGTTAATAACATAAGGGTAAAAAGGTAACTAAATGATAAATTAAGTAAAACAAAAGATGAAATGGTTGTCATCTTCTCCAAATGGATTTTTACCAGTCGAATGCACCTTGGGAGAAAACTTGAAGTTTCAGTTTGAATTCCTCCTTGTATGTGAGTGATGTTATCTTCTGTTTTTAGTAATTTTTATAATTTTAAGCTCATATTAACTTAATCTAGCTAACTCGGGGGTCAAATTGTAAAACCGTTAAATGTTATAAATTGTGTCATGGATGAATTTAATATGTTTTTGAGGTTTTATGGTAGATTTTTAAACTTGGTTGTTAAATGGACATATTTTGTTAAGTAATTTCTTAGTACTTTAAAGTTTAGGGATTTATTTATGAAAATGGTAAAATTCAAGGAAAATATTGTAATTTTTTTTATAAATATGGGCTGTTATAAGGTTGGGTAAAAATCGGCTAGCATTAGCTATGGTTAAAAATGGTGAAATTGCAAGTTTCAGGTTTAGGGACTAAATTACATAAAAGGTAAAATTTAAGGGCAATTTCGTAAATTTTCATTATTAAGGGTTATAAGTTAAACTGATTATTTTAAATGTTGGAATGGGGTTAATTGAATAAAAATATTTATCTAGATCAAGAAACAACTCGAACAGACACAAATCGCGAAAAAGTCAAAGTAGCGGAATAGTAGTATGATCGTGTTAGAAGTTGTTATGAGTTCAGATAAGTTCATATATTGAATCATTCATTAATGGTAAAATTATTAATTGCTATTGAATAATTAAGGTAGGTGGATTTTGGATTGATTATTATGTTTTACATGGTTAATTTGAATTTAATGGTTAAAATGAGTTAGTAATAAATTTAAGAACATATAAATTTCATGAATAGTTATATGAGATATTATATCGAAAAGGGAATTAAAGTTAAGTATGGAAATTGTGAATTTAATGAAAAAATATTGAAATGCTAATGTGAAAATGAAGGTCACAGATAAGGATATGGAAAGAGACCCGTTTGAACCTTGTGAACACTTAAGATACAAATGACATGTTATTAGGGATTATATGGTTTAAGGTGCTAGTCCTGGATGTCCTACCGATGGCCGAGGTCCTACATTTGCTGTAGATTCTCCATAGCTTGTGTGAGCAGCATCATGTAGCTAACATCCTGACCCATAGCTCATGTGAGTAGGCCCATTTCACAGCTCGTGTGAGCACTATTGGAAAGATTATGATTATATGAAAGGTATACTATGTGTGAGCATTCCCGAGAATCCAATGTAATTCTATATGGTTCAACTGGTAAATAAAAGTTAATGGAAAGACATGTGTAAAAACTTAATGTTACTAATGTTCATATGAAATGGAAAGATGAATATGCACATATGAAATGTAAAGGATGAGAATTTATCATGTGATGGATGAAATATGCATGGAATTCATTTCTTAATTTATGTTATGTTTCATAGATGCTATGTTACTCATTATTTACTAACATGTGGATTCAAATAAGAAGCATATGTAATGGATATATATCTGATGGATGATATATAAAGCTTAATTTATTATTACATATATGTCATGATTTACTTGAAACTTATATGTAATGTTATACTTACTAACCTTATGAAGTGGTGTGTATAGGAAAGGAAGTTTGGCATATAACATGATGAAAGTATGTTGGTTGTATAATTTAATATGTTCGGTAAGTTTAAGTTTCCTTTATACAAGCTTACTAAGCACTAGTTGCATATATAGTTGTTTTCTTTATTTGTAGATCATCGAAAAGCTCGACCAATTGGAATCTTCGTTGGAGCACAATCACACTGTCCATTGATGATTTTGGTAGCTTTTGAATAAGTTGGGCTAATGGTTATAAATGGCATATATAGGGTTGTATGTTAGTTTGTTGTGTTTCGAGCCTATGCCTACCATACTTGCGTATATATATGTTTTGAAATAAGTTGGTATATGCTTGTGTTAATAGGTGATGTAACACCCCTAATCCATATCCGTCGCCGAAATAGGGTTACGAGACATTACTAAACAATACACATCATTCACATATATAACACATACATTTATACATTCATAATCAAAATCCATTCAACACATTCACATTGTCCCTTTTAAAGCCCTACTAGACCTTAAAACATGCTTAAAAGAGGTTCGAGATTAAACCGATAACATTTAAAAACTTCGAGAAACTTATAAAATTTTCATGGATACAGGGTTCACATGCCCGTGTGGACAGGCCGTGTGCCTCACACAGCCACCAGACACGCCCGTGTCATAGGCCGTGTGGAAACAGGGCATACATACTGACTTGCATCACATGACCAAAGATACGCTTGTGTACCATGACCGTGTAAATTATGAAGGGTATACTGACTTGGCCACATGGTTGACCACACGTCCATGTCTCAACCCGTGTGCCACACATGGCCAATAGACACGCCTGTGTGTCTAAGTCGTGTAACTCTCTGACTTGTTTAATTAAGTTATAGCAGGCACACGGTCGAGTCACACGCCCGTGTGCTCAGTCGTGTGAAGAGTAAATAGACTTAGTTTAAGCCATATTTCTCACCCACCTCATGCATACCTAAATCATAACTTTATATACCATTTCAATTCATTTATAGACAACCAAAACATGCCAATTTATATACAAATCATACCATTTAAAATCCATCCATTTCACTACTTATTTAATGACCATAAACTAGCTCAAAAGTATACTAACTTCACATGATTCATTATTCACTACTTACCTACTAAATCATTCACCAATTCATCAATCTTTGCCAAACAATATGGCATCCAAACATCAAGCATTTAGCCTAATTTATTATTACATATATGTCATGATTTACTTGAAACGTATATGTAATGTTATACTTACTAACTTTATGAAGTGGTGTGTATTGGAAAGGAAGTTTGGCATATAACATGATGAAAGTATGTTGGTTGTTTAATTTAATATGTTTGGTAAGTTTAAGTTTCCTTTATACGACCTTGCTAAGCATTAGTTGCATATATAGTTGTTTTCTTTATTTGTAGATCATCAAAAAGCTTGACCAATTGGAATCTTTGTTGGACCACAATCACACTATCCATTGACGATTTTGGTAGCTTTTGAATAAGTTGGGCTAATGGTTATAAATGGCATATATAGGGTTGTATGTTAGTTTGTTGTGTTTCAAGCCTATGCCTACCATACTTGCATATATATATATATATATATATATATATATATGTTATGAAATAAGTTGGTATATGCTTGTGTTAATAGGTGATGAAATACCCCTAATTCGTATCCGTCGCCGAAATAGGGTTACGAGGCATTATTGAACAATACACATCATTCACATATATAACACATACATTTATACATTCATAATCAAAATACATTCAACACATTCACATTGTCCCTTATAAGGCCCTACTAGACCTTAAAACATGCTTAAAAGAGGTTCGGGACTAAACCTATAACATTTAAAAACTTCGAGAAACTTATAAAATTTTCATGGATACATGGTTCACACGCCCGTGTGAGTAGGTCGTGTGCCTCACACAGCCACCAGACACGCTCTTGTCATAGGCCGTGTGGAAACAGGGCATACATACTGACTTGCATCACACGATCGGAGACACGCTTGTGTGCCATGGCCGTGTAAAATATAAAGGGTATACTTACTTGGCCACATGGCTGACCACATATCCATGTGTCAGCCCGTGTGCCACACATGGCCAATAGACACACCTGTATGTCTAAGCCGTGTAACTCTCTGACTTGTTTAATTAAGTTATAGTAGGTATACGGTCGAGTCACACGCCCGTGTGCTCAATCGTGTAAAGAGTAAATAGACTTAGTTTAAGGCATACTTCTCACCCACCTTATGCATGCCTAAATCATAACTTTATATACCATTTCAATTCATTTATAGACAACCAAAACATGCCAATTCATATACAAATCATACCATTTAAAATTCTATCCATTTTACTATTCATTTAATGACCATAAACTAGCGCAAAAGCATACTAACTTCACATGATTCGTTATTCACTACTTACCTACTAAATCATACACCAATTCATCAATCTTTTCCAAACAATATGGCATCCAAACATCAAGCATTTAGCCAACTAAAAACATCATTTCCAATTAGGCCATTATAAACTATCAATAACTAGTCATTTGTGCATCTCAAAACCATACCAAGATTTCCAAATTCACAAGGCACACATATATACATTACATACCATATTGCAATTCATACTATAAGCAAAATACCATTCCATCATCAACATTATTTTCAAACCAACTCACATGGCTAAATTCACAACTCAAAATATACCATCATAACACTAGCCTATACATGCCATATACCGTATTCACAAAGCTTCAAAAGTACCAAATAAGTGATTGATAGTGTGATGACGTTTCCCAACAATCCCCGAGTCTGAGCTAGCTTCGATTATCTATAAAATAAGGAAAGAATACACCAAGTAAGCTTTTAAATCTTAGTAAGTCCGTATGATATAAACTTAACTAATTACAATTACCATTCATCAAATTAAACTTATGACATGAAATTCAAGATTTCTAACAAACCTTTAACATGCTTATTTATAAACTTATATACAAACTTTGTAACTTCATCGATTTCAAGCTCATAACATATATATACATACCTGTACCAATCCAAAACAAGTTCATATATTCACGGAATGTTGTCGCATACTCGATGTCTCGCACACTAAGTGCCACAATCAATGTCTCGCACACTAAGTGCCATAATCAATGTCTCGCACACTAAGTGCCACAATCAATGTCTCGCACACTAAGTGCCATAATCAATGTCTCGCACACTAAGTGCCATAATCAATGTCTCGCACATTAAGTTCCATAATCAATGTCTCCCACACTAAGTGCAGTACATAGCCAAAGCTATCTTAAGTCGCACACTAAGTGCCAAATTTAACCGAAGCTATATTGAACTGCACATTAAATGCCACATTTAGCCGATATGTCCACAAACATAACAATAGTCATGTACATACAATTTATACGATATCAAATCATTAAAATCATAAATATAATAATGCTTAGTACATACGAACTTATCTCGTATTCAGAATTGGTGTATCGAATCGACTACTCGATAATTTTCGTTCTTCCCCGATCTAGGTTCGAATTCCTCCTTTCTTGATCTAAATGTATTCAAAATTAACTTATTCAATCACATATTCATTAAATTTAATCCAAAACACTCTTTAAGGCACATTTACACTATTGCCCCTAATATTTCACATTTTTACAATTTAGTCCTTATTACATAATATCACAAATTAGTGAAATTATCAAAATACCCATGCTTAGCCGAATTACCCATATACCCATAGCAGCCCATATTTGTCATTTATTTCACATTTCAACCACACATTTTCAACATTTCTCAATTTAGCCTCTAATTTGCATTTTCATAAAAAATCACTTAACAAAACTTGGTTAACTAACATCAAATATTCATAATCTATCATCAATCATCAAAAATCATACATATTCATCAATGGAAACATTAAAAATATTTAAAAATTTTGCAAATTAGTCCCTAGGCTAGCTAGTACTCGATACACCGATCACAAAAATATAGAAATCATCAAAAACTGAGCTCAAAACATACCTCAATCAAGCTATGCAAGTGCCGAACCCTAAATTAACATGGAAGATTTCTTTTTTCTTCTCAAAATTCGGCTAAAGGATGATGATAAGCATAATTTTGATTTTGGTTTTATTTATGTTAAGTTATTTACCAAATTACATATTTAACCTTTAAAATATAACTTAAAAATCACTTAAACCACGGTCATAAATGTCTGCTAACCTTAATTATGGTCTAATTACCATTTAAGGCCATCATAATTAAAAGCTCAGGCAATTTGACACCTTTAGCAAATAGAATGCAACTTTTGCATTTTACGCGATTTAGTCATTTTTTTCTCAAATTGAGCTATCAAATGCTAAAATTATTTCACAAAATTTTCACACATACATATTCACATGATAGAAACACCAAAAATAATATTAAAATAATTTTTTAATCTCAGATTTGTGGTTCCAAAATCACTATTCTGATTTAACGAAAAACAGGCTATTACAGGTGAGTTGGGTCTCTTATATGTGTCATGTGAAGGAATGTGACTAAGTGGTATAATTTAAGAATGAATTATCGAAATGGTGAGTGTGTGATGTGTGTTTGGAAAGTATAAGGCTTGAATGCTTAGGCTAGTTTACTATTTGGTAAGTTGATATGTTTCAATTGATGCTAAACTTGTGTATATGTTTATTTTTGCCTTGTAAAATGCTTAAGTTAATATGTGTATTTTGGTCATTTTAAGGTCAGGTAAATAGAAGATATATTTATCATTGAAGCATATCAATTATGTGTTCCTATGGTATATGTTTAAGGTAGGAAAATAGCTTGAAATGTGTTGCATTAAAGTTTGTGTGGTGGTTCCTTTGAATGACATATTGGTTAGAACAATTAAGATGATTGAATGACATATTTTGTAGGTGTTTAAGGTGTGTTTTTGGTCATATGTATGTGTGGGAAGAAGGGTGTCTCGGAATGCAAGCATAGGCCTTGAGTTATCTTGTTTTAGGGGCTAACTTTAGAGCACATGGCTTGGGACACGGGCTGTCACACGACCGTTTGCCACATACAGTCACCCTACAAGGTCGTGTATTATTTTATTTTCAGTTACAGGTTTCACACAGTCATGTAACCTAAGTCAGTGAGTTGCACGGTTTGACATACGGGCTAGGACACGATCGTGTGTCCCATAGTTCGAATGTCCATACGGCCTGGGCTAAGTCACATGGCCGTGTGACTCCTTGTTTTACAATTTTTTCATATTTTGCTTGAAATTTTTGATTCGCTTCGAATAAGTCCCTGATTGTTTCCAAAATATTTTTAAGGCCAATCAAGCTCGATTGAAGGCCTGTAAAGTATCTTTATTATATTTAGATTACATTATGGAATATAAATATGTAAAATGCATGTTGATTTATGTTCCAATGTTTAATGTTCTGTTGTGCACTGTAATGCTCCATAACCTTAATCTGGTGTCGGAGATGGGTTAGAGGTGTTACAATATGTTTACTGTTATGTTTAATGGTTTGTATGATTTCCAGCTTCTTTTCTATTATGTTTAATGGTTGGTATGGTTTTTGACTTTTTTAATATGTTCAATGAAGAATTTACGTATACTAGCTTGTGGTTAAATACATGACTCTGTTTAATGGTTTGTTTTCGAATTGTTTAGTGATTGGTATGGTTTCTAATCTTTTTTTGTTACATTTAATGAATAATCTTTTATATTGAGTTGTGCTTAAATACACGTGTCTATGTTAATGGCTTATTTTCGAATTGGTTGATATGTTATTTTTGCACTTGTTAATGCAATTGAATTTTAGACTAGAGGACCTGATGATGAGGCCTCCAGATCAGATGATGAGGTTTGCTAAATATTATGTGTGTATATATATATGTTATAGTAGTTGATGAACACAATTATCCTAGAATTTTTTGATGTTGTGGGAAACAGGTTGACGACATGTTGGCAATGCATTCGCTAAATGCAGTTACCAAGTGATGTAATGGACAACAAGCTGACAACATGTTGCCAACGTGTTGACTTCTTCTATTAGGATTTTGTATATAAACTAATAATTGCATTATCTAGTAGTAATTTTGTATTAATATGATCTGTTTATGTTAATTAATTGTTCAATTAATATTGTCTCAAACTTGTCCAAACCCAACACATACAAAGTTGTTCATATTTCGCCAAAATAACCTCTTCAAAAGTCAGGAAAAAAAGTCGTAAAAAACATGGGACCTAAGCCCACTATGTAAGGTGTTGATGCATATAAACTCTATCCCAACCTTTTTAAGGTTGGCATAGAATGGTTGATCTCAACCTTTTTTGAGTCAATTTTGATTGCGTCTAGTACAACCTTTATAAAGCCGGCATAAGCACGACCTAACCCAACTATTTTTATGTCACCTTTGACGAGGGCATGAGCCAACTCTTTAAAAGTCGGCATATGAATGCTTTATTCTGACAATTTTTTGGGTCGTCTATTTCCTCCTATCTCAACCTTTTTTAAAGGTCGGCCTTGACTAGGTCTTTGCCAACCCTTCAATAAAGGTTGGCCTATGTTGAATTATGCCAATGCTTTTTCAAAAGTGTCTGACACCTATGTCAAAAGTACTAACAATGATGTTTTCAGAAGCATAAGAATGAACAACCTTTTTTACATCGTCCTAAGTCAAAAAAAGTGCTGCGATAGACCTATTTTATTGTATTGATATCAATTAAGATAAAGCTCAATCAACTATGATTGTTAAATATGTGATGATATAAGCATATACTAACAACATAAGGGAGCAATAGTTAAACCTTTTATCCCCTTTCCATTTGTAATTTGTTCCAAAATATTATGAAAAATATCAAATCATGCAAATACAAAGAAAAGCCTACATATTAAGACCTTTAATAAAATTTGGATAAAAGTTTAGTAGTTGACACACTACGTTCAAAAGTTGCCTAAATAAAAGTTTATCATTTACTCCATGAAGCTCAAACCTAAATGAATTTTATAAATGAGCATTCTTATCACCAAATCAAATATAGAATTATCATTATTATTCTTAACCACAAGCAATTGAAAACCTTTGGTTACCAACAATTTTGTATATTAATTATGTGGTTCTTTTTCTCCTTTATTTTACCTTTATATTTTCCATTTTAACATTGATAAACAAAGGGAGTATATGTCTTGTATTGATTCAGATCTCTTTTTTAATCTTTCTTCAAGAATTATTCTCGGTTATATAAAAGATTTAAAAAAAATTATGTTAATCATGAGGTGTGATGTGGTGGTTCCTCACCTCATCCCTTAGTCATAAGGTTAGGGGTTTGATCCTCACTCATGGGAATATAACACATTTTATGGCCAGTTGTTTACCTCTTTGGAGAGCACCTGTGATGGATACCCTGTTTTTTGACCAAAAAAAAAAAGATTTATGCTTCAAATAAAATTGTTTTCAAGAAAATATACGTGACTACACCATAAGATTTTTCATGCGATTTTTATTGAGTTACAAAGGCAAATCTAGAAAACTTTTTAGGAAGGGTGAAAATTAATTATAAATATTTGAGAAATCAAAACATAATTTTATCATTTATTAATTTATAATGACATAATTTTAAAGGGATTAAAAATATATTTTTTCATTTTTGAGGGGTCAAAGTGAAATTTCATCATATATTAATTTAAAATTTCATTATTTATGAGGGGATTCAAATAACAATTTTTCATTTTTGGGGGGCCCAAGGCCCCTACGTATCCTCCTTAAATACGCTCTTATTGAGTTTGTGTCACCCATAACAGGGTTCCAATTCATTTCTTAATTGCTAAAAGGTCTTTATCTTAACAAAACAATAAATATTATTTTAAGAGTCTTTTTATACAAAATCCAAAATATATGTGATATGATTTGAACCTAAGACTAAGATACCATAACATTCACTCTCTCATCTTTATCATTTCATAAAAAGCCATATATGATTTTCATGTCAATTTTTAATAAGTATATCATTTATTTGTTTTCATCCACATTATAAGTGTGATTGTAACAGTCTGTTTTCAATGGTGTTGGAAACAATGGTTACAGGACCACAAATCCGACTAGTAATCCGTAATAATTATTATTTAATTCATATGAGTCAACTACATTTTTTATTTTTTTATTGAATTTCAACTTGATGAATTTTAGCTAATTGAATAAATAGTTAAGTATAAGTGGGTTGTCTCGAAAGTCAAGTAGTTTCAGAAAATGAGGTATTGAGACCTTGTTTTTGCAAACCGAGCTCATAAATATTTTTATTAAATATTTACGGAGTTACTAGTTAGATTTGTGAAGTTTCGGTTCAAAAATTTTATTGTTTAATTAGTTAATTAAAGAAAAATGACTAATTTATAGAAGACGTAAACTTTAATTGCTAATGAATTTTAATGATTAAATGACTTAATTAACATAAGTGGAAGGATTTATATGGTAAATACACTGTCCTTATTAAGTGGAACGATTGATAAGTGTATTTTATATATTTTTATTACATTAACATAATGTTTAAAAAGAAATATAATAAAACAAAACATAAAAAAATAAAATCATCTTCCTTACTTGGTTTCACCGAAAAACAAAAACCAAAAATCTTCCATTGAAGGGCTTGAGTTTCGATAATAGCTAATTCGTCTTGCAAGGTATGAATTTTTATCTATTTTTAATAATTTTTATGTTTTTGAGATCGTTGTAACTTAATCTAGCTAACCTAAGGGTTAATTTGCAGAAATGTTAAATGTTTTAAATTATGCCATTGATGAATTAATGATGTTTGTTGAAGTTTTATGGTAGAATATTAAGCTTGGTTGATAAATAGACTTATTTTGTATAATAGTTTTTCATAATTTAATGTTAAAGTATTAAATTGTTAAAAGAGTAAAATTCATTAGATTTAATGTGAAATTATGATAAAAATGGATTGAATTGGGACTATGTATGATTTGGCTAGATAATATTTTGATTAAATATGGATAAATTGTAAATTTCGTGATTTAGGAATAAATTGCATAAAGGTTAAAATATTAGGGGTAATTTGGTAAATTTACATCGATAAGGGTTATAGGCTTAAATTAATTATGTAAGCTATTTTAATTATTTAATTGAATGAAAATTATTATTATTTAGATCAAGAAACAAACCAATTGGACGTTAATCGTGGAAAAGCCAAAGTAGCAGAGTAATCGTTAGTCTCGTGTTGGAGTCGGTTCTACCTAGGTAAGTTTGTATTTCAATTAAAGTAAATTGATACCTATATATATAAATTTGTGATTGGATTCATTGATTTTAGAAAAGGAAAACACCATGATTAAAAGATATCATGACATTATAATCGAAAAGGAAAAGACTATAGTTGAAAGATGTTGTGGTATTAAACCAGAACAGGTAATACTCTAGTTGAAAGATACTATGGCACTATACCGGAAAATGATCAAGACCATAGTTAAAAGATATTATGGCATCATGTCGGGATGGTATATGTTCTTGGCTGAAAGATACCATGGCATCCCCTAAACAATGAATTATCCGAAAAGGTACACAAATTAAATAAGTATTATATTAATGGTTTGAAGTTTATTACACGAATAGAAGGTTGAATTGAGTTTTAAATATGCTTACTTGTTATGTTTTATGCCATAATAAAGTCATTTGTTTCATTTGGTTCAACGATTAATAAAGACGTAAAAGAGTAAGTTTAATTATATGAATTTTTAATTGATCATGAAAGTTGAATTGGAATATGTTGGTATAATGCTTTGATTTGGATAAGTTATGCAAATTGGTATTATGGTGAATAAAAGGTATATTTGATATGATACTATTACGTGTTCTATGACATGATGAGATTATATGTTTTTCTTGTGGAGCTCACTAACTTGTGGGACTTGTGATGTGTACAGGATTTCAAAAATTCATGAGTATGATAAAGAGATAATGCACCAAATTTATATAAATTGAGTTTAAAAGGTAAATTTACGTTTAAGTTTATACAAGCTTATTAAGCACTAGCTGCTTATGTAGTTGTTTTCTTTGTCTTGTAGATCATCGGAAAACTCGATCAGTTGGAACCTCATCAGAGCACATACACACTATCCATCGATCAATTTGGTAGTTTTAAGTTATTTTGCTTATATTTATAAATGGCATGTACTAGGAACTTGTAAGCTATTTTTGTCAATGTGATAATGTTTTTAACCTTCTTTTAGCTACTTATACATATATGGCTTAGTTTTGGTTTGAAGTTGTATACAAAATGGTGTTTTGGTATCTTAATTTCATTTACTTATAAATTGTTATAATATGTTTGTAGTAGACATGGATGATAAGTTTGGTATGTGTTTATGGTTGAATATTATGGGTTATATGCAAAGTAGCTTGGTGTGATATATGAGTTTGATTTGGAATTTGAATTATGGTGTCAATGAGGGCACATTGGTTTGGTACCTAAGTTGGATTTTTGGTATGTTATATGTTTGTTTGAATGATTTTTGAAGGCATGAAAATGGTTGTTTTTTGTTGTGTCTTGATACTTATGAAATGACATAGTTTTGGGCTTATTTTGGAATGCATATTTGGTGCACACAGCCTAGGACATGGGCTGTTACATTACCGTGTGTCTTATTAATTTTCAGGTGCATGTTGGTCCATACGATCACAAAGAGTTACAAGGTCTGGCGACACAACCGTGTGACTTTACTTCTAATGCACATACGATCTGACACACGGCTTACAACACGACTGTGTGATACTACTTTGAATGCCCACATGGGCTGGGACACAGTCGTGTGTCCTATAGTTGAAATGTTACACGGTTGGCCACACAGTCATGTTTTGAGTCACAAGGCCTGGGCTTTATCACAGTGCCGTGTGACCCCTGTATCCAAAATTTTCAAAATTTTTCATGTTCTCCTATTTCGATTCAAAATAGTCCCTGATTGATCCTAAACTATTTTTAAGGCCCCATAGGCTTGGTTTAAATGTTTGTGAACGGTTTTTTTTATGCTTTGAATAAATGTTAATATGGAATATTAATGTTTTAAATTGGTAAATTATTTCTATGTGATGTTAATTGTTTCAATTTGAATGGTAATGCTCCATAACCTTAATCTAGCGACTGAGATGGGTTAAGGGTATTACAGTGCCATAATATAGTAGTTAGAATGTTTCTAGTTAAAGGAATATAACATCGTCAAAGGTAATGAGAGATTTCAGTATATGATTCTCATATTTAGATTTTAAATAATATCATGAGAATTTGTAATCTCAAATTCTTAATAGTGCCAATGTTTCAAAATATCTAGGTAATCTTAATACCACAACTTTTTTAAAAAAATTTACATTC
This sequence comes from Gossypium longicalyx, assembly GCA_025698465.1. Classification (NCBI taxonomy): domain Eukaryota; kingdom Viridiplantae; phylum Streptophyta; class Magnoliopsida; order Malvales; family Malvaceae; genus Gossypium; species Gossypium longicalyx. Next base: position 24,374,031 of record CM047005.1, on the reverse strand, counting down.
TCTTAGTAATGCGACATTTTTCATAATTTTAACCTTATTTTTAATAAATTTAATTCACTTTATTTAAATAAAAATGAAATAATAAAAAAAAATGATAACTAGTTAATCAAATTCTCAAGCTCTTTGATATATTCTTCAAATAACATTTCAACTATATATATTTATTGTTATCCATTAAGAAAAATTAACATTTAGTCTATTGTATTATATTTTGTTCATCACTTTTACAACAAATTTACCATTCTTTTTATGGTAAACTACACCAACGATCACTCAACTTTGATCCAATAACAAAATAGCCACTAAACTTTTAACTCATTCACTAAACTATAGAAAAATAACAAACCAGTCACATAACCATTTTCTGTTACAAACGTAACGGAGCTATCATTTTCCATCCTTCTCTCCCCCCCTTTTGTCTCTCTCCCCTTACCACTACTCTCCCATCCCTCCCCCTACTTCGATTCTCTCCCTTTCCCCCACCGTCCTTCCCCCTACTCCAACTTTTCCCCTCTCCCCACTATCCTTTTTCCCCTACTAACCCTCTCCTAAAATTTTCTTATAGGAAAAAGAAATATCCAACAACAAGTTCAAGCATTTGGGGTAGCAAATTTGATGAAATTACGGCATCAATTTGAAGCAAATAATAACAGTAAATAATTAGAGCAATCGGTGAGGAAGGAATGATAATTAGTAGCCATTATATCAAGGTTGATTAGTGGAAGAAATTTGGCTAACCGGCAACCTTTTTAAAGAAATGGTTGGTGCAATGGGAAACAAATACATGTTCGATCGACAATGAATTAGAGAGTAAACAAGTAGGTTAACGAAGAACTTCTTTAAAGCACATTAAAGGTTTTTTATTTGACTGTTTAAAGGCTATTTGATGATTGAAATTGGGTCAAATAGAAGTTGGTATAAATGGTGGGCAACAACTATTTTGGGAGCATTTCAATTGGCAATTTGCAACAAATAATTTAGAAGCAATTTGGTTTATGCAAGCAAGGGATTTTGGAGTAACGGTGTAATGAAGATGATAGTAATAATCACAAGACAAAGCAACCACAAAATTAAGAATATGTCAGTCAATTGGTGGAGTGAATTAAGATGGTTGAAGCTTGTTGGAAATCGGAGTAGGGTTGGCAGAGGGAAAGGGACGGTGGGGTAGAAGGAGAGGGAGATGGTCGAAGTAGGGGGAGGGACGGTGGGGGAGAGGGAGATAATCGAAGTAGGGGGAAGAGATGGTGGAGAAGAGGGAAAGGTATGGGAGAACAGTGGTAGCAAGAGGGAGACGAGAGGGGGGAGAGGGGAGAGGGATGAAAAATGACAACTTCATTATGTCTGTAACGAAAAATGGTTAGGGTGTCTGGTTTGTTGTTTTTCTAAAGTTTAGTGACTGAGTTGAATGCTTAGTAATTGTTTTGTTATTGGAACCAAAGTTAAGTGACTGTTGGTGTGCTTTACCTTTCTTTTTATCATTTTGGTCAAATTTGCCCTTAAACTCTACAAATGAATAGCATGTTTTGATAAAAAAAAATTCTTTTTCTTTTCATTTCATTTATTTTCTCATCACTTTGATTAAAAAGAAGTCTTAATTGCTTATCCCTCCTTTCCAATTTTGATTAATTTTTCTTGTGTGCATTATTTTCTTGTGTCTATTTTGTTCATTCGTTGCTTCCTCGCTTTTGGGTTTGCTTCCACTAAGTTTCTATACCTTATAGAATTTCCTTTGAAAATTTTATATTCTCTTGGTAATGTGACATTTTTCATAATTTTAACCTTATTTTTAATAAATTTACTTCACTTTACTTAAACAAAAAGGAAATAAGAATAAGAATAATAACTAGTTAATCAAATTCTCAAGCTCTTTGATATATTCTTCAAATAACATTTCAACTATATATATTTATTATTATGGGTTGAGGAAAATTAACATTTAGTCTATTGTATTATATTTTTTTTTCATTACTTTTACAACAATTTTACCATTCTTTTTTATCATTTTGGTCAAATTTACCCTTTAACTCTACAAATAAATAACATGTTTTGATTAAAAGAATTTGTTTTCTTTTTCTTTTCTTTTCCCGTCACTTTAGTCAAAAAAGGAGTCTCAATTTATTATCTCTCCTCTCCAATTTTAATTAATTTATTTGATTAATTTTTCTTGTGTGCATTATTTTCTTGTGGCTTTTCTATTCATTCGTTGCTTCTTTGCTTTTGTGTTTGCTTCTACTAAGTTTCGATGCCTTAAAGAATTTCCTTTGAGTTGAAAACCTTTACTAACAATAACATCACCGTATTCCTGGTGCCCAAACACCATCATCTCTACATCCTCATTAACGTTGAGATCCATTGTAATGTATTTACACCCTATTCTATTGGACCGTAGAAATCTATGCTCTATATTGGCTATGCACTTAGTACTTCCAACATAGATTTTTGATAAGCTATAAAAGTAACATATTTTAATCCCATTATTGATGCGTTTTTGGATGATTAATTATGTAAATTAGTGAATTTGATGCTCCTAATCCTTTAAATTCATGTTTCTATACTTAGGAGAGCATTGGGAGTGAAAGGAGAAAAAAACGATCCAAAATCAGACAAATAAATTAGTTTTCAGGATCCACACGGGCTGGCCACACGACCATATGCCAGCCTGTGTCAATTTCACACCCTGCTTCCCAATTACGTGGAAAAACCCAATTTTTAGGTTTTCTGAGCATTCTAAAGTCTATAAATACCAATTAGAAGAAGATATAAGGGGGGAAATCAGAGAAGATCGAAGAAAACACTCGAAGAACGCCACTAGAATCAACTCGGAAGCGGATCTTTGTAACAGCCAAATATTCAGTGGTGTCAGAAATAGTGGTCCAAGACCACTAAATCCGGTGAGTGAGTTCAAAAATTATATTATTTATTATTTACGATTTAAGTGTGATTTTAGAAAGATTTTTTATTTGGTGGTTTGTGTTTTAGAAGAGATTATTAGGTAAAATAGGTTTCGAAAATGAGGAATCAAGACCTTGATTTCATAAACTGAATTGTAAATATTTTTATAAATATTTACAGAGTATCATTAAGTTAGTATTAAAATTTCGATAGAAAATCTTAACGTTTTGATAGTTAAATAATTAAAAAAGACTAAATTGAAAAAGGTACAAAACTTGCTAATTAAGAGAAATAGTGATTAAATAGCTTAAGTGAAGAATAAGGGAGGACTAAATAGGCAATTATACACTCATTACAAAGTTTGGACGGCATGTGTGTAAAAGAAATAACAAAATTAGTGTGAACAAGGGTAAAATTGGAAATGAAATAAAAGCTAATAGTTAAAAAAAATAGGATGTAATTGAATATCTAAACAATTCTTCATAATTCTCAGCCAAAAACACCATTGAAGAACCCTTAGGAAGCTAGTTTTCATATTTTACTACATGTGAGTTCAATTCTTGCTCTTTTCTTGGAATTTTTGTGTTTTTAAGATTTTTACAACTAGGTCTAATTGTCTATTTCATTAATTTTTTATTTTATGGGTAATTATGAAAGTTACCATTGATGAGTGCTGGATGTTTATGATGAATTAACATAGAATTTAAGCTTTAATTTTGTTAAATGATGATTTTATCAAGTAATTTTAATAGAAATTAATTTTAGGACCAAATTGGGAAAAAGATTAAAACTTAGGGTTTTATATTAAATTCTATTTATCAAAGGCTGTGTAATAGCTTATAATGATTAGATAAAATGTTAATTAAGAAAATTAGCTTATTTAATGGGCTAATTAGTGAGGGACTAAATTGTAAAAATTGTAAAAGTTAGGGTAATTGTGTAATTTCAAAAATTTAGAGGTATAAATTGTGAAGTGAATTAGAATTGAAATATGTGCTAATGAATGAATAATTTCATATTTTAGATCAAGAGCCAGTAGATCAACGAGAAAAAGAGAAATTAGCAAAATAGTCCCTAACTACTACAAACTTACAATTTAACTCAGGTAAGTTCGTATGGTTAAATTTTAATGTTATATGTTAATTAATAAATGGTATTTTGTATTTATTTGTAGCATTTTTTGAAAATAAAATCATTATTAAATTCACGAAATTGAATCAAGTGTTTGAAGTGAACGGAATACAGGATTCAGTATAGTCGTTTAGTGCAAAAAGGGAAATTGATGGAAAAATTACCCAAGTAAACCGAGGTTCATTATTTTTTGAGAAATTTCATGTTTGCTTTCCGTTTAACTCTCATGAGCTTCAGTCAACTCATATAAGTTTCAGTTTAACCCTTCTGGGTTTCAGTTTAGCTCTTCCAAGCTTCAGATTAACCCTTATGGGTTTTTGTTCAGCTCTTATGAGCTTCCATTCAACACTTACGGGTTTTCGTTTAGCTCTTATGTGCTTCTGTATAGCCTTTGGGCTTCTGTATAGCCTTTGGGCTTCTGTTTACGATGTACTCAAATTCGTAAGACGTTCTTTGGGTTTGATAAGAAATGGCAAGTGCCACATGGAATTATTGTGGAAGAATTTAAGTTATTATTAATATTGAGCTCAAATAAGTAAATTCGTCAATTGAAGTTGTGATTGGTAGGAAATGTTTGTGAAATGATTTACCTAAATGAATTATTACTATAGTATGTTCGGTAAGATTTATATTTAAAGCCAACGAACTTACTAAGCTTCATTAAGCTTACTTGTGTCGTTAAATGTTCTTTGTAGATTTTCAAGAAGTTCGAAGGATATCATCAACACGTCGGGTCACACTATCCAGTTACTACGGTAGATTTTGTTATACACTTTATGGTTTATATGGCATGTATAGGGCTGGATTGGAAAAGAGTTAAATTTGAGGTATGGTTGTGAATGACACACACACATATATATATGTTAGTATGCATGTATTTAGTAATAGATTTTGGTAAATCAATGAATGGAGTTATTTCGATAAGTTTAGGTTATTGAGTTCTTTATGATATATTATGTTTAAAAACATTATTTTTGGCTTTGTGTTGATTGTTTGATTGGGGCTATTTGATATATTGAAATGTTGTGTATAGGTTGATATCAAAAAGGGTGAGAAAAGTGGCCTTAAAATGGCCTATTTTCGTCCACAAGGGCGTGTATCTCAGTCGTGTATGACACACGGCCTAGCACAGAAGCGTGTGGTCTGGCCGTGTATCTCATGCATCTTAAAAACTGAGAAACAGAATGATTAGAATTGGTCACACAGGCGTGTGTCTCAGCCGTGTAAAATACACAGCCCAACACACGGGAGTGTGTCTTGGCCGTGTGAATCCTACACCTAATTTTTGAAAATTAAATTGTTCACACGGCCTAGCACAGGGGCGTGTGGCTGGCCGTGTGACCCAAGTTAGTAGCTACCCTAATTTGAACATGGGCTAGGACATGGCTGTGTGCCTCACATCAAATGCCCACACTGCCTAAGACACGGACGTGTTACTGCTCACACGGGCGTGTGTCCCCTACACCTAAGAAAAATTTTGAAATTTTGCAAAAAAATTTCTGAGTTTCTATTTTAGTCCCGATTTGATTCTAACATGTATTTTGGGCCTCGAGGACCCATTTAAGGGATGATATGATTGATTTTGGATATGAATAGTAAATGACATAAATTTTCTGTAATTGATCTGTAAACTCTAGTAATGCTCCGTGACCCTGTTTCGGCGACGGAAAGGGATTAGGGGTGTTACAATCTCCCTCAAGATCGAAGATCTTCGTTTAATTTCTTTCGAAGTTTTTTTGAGTTTCTTTATGTCTTGTGGTTATCCTAACTTTGAGATGTTTCTATTCAGGATTATGAACTAAATTCCCTAGATACCTAGGGAAGATGAAACCTATGATGAATCTTATTATTTGATTTCTGATTTATATGATAAATATTTGATTCTTGTTTTCAATTATGTATTCTTATTTATTGTTTTAATATTTCTGGGATATTAATCATATTTAATGTGCTTATTTCAGTGGAGCAAAAGTCCCTATTTAAAAGTAGATCTAGCATAATTGAGTGGAGTTACATGCAATCCTAGAAATAGGACGACATAAATCTACTGGATTAGAGTCAAATCTAATAGGGGAATTCATAGATCGAGTTAATGCGACAATAGGAGTTTTAATTAGAAAGAGATTTCAATTAATCAACCTAGAGTCAGTTGTTCTTACTCTCGAAAAAAGATATTAACATAATTTAAGGATTTCTAGGGATCAAGTAACAAGTAAATAAATCGTTTAATTCAGATTCATAATAATAGGTGAAGTTCAGGTGGATTCTTTCCTGGGTATTGTCTATCTCATTGGATATATTTGATTATTTTTCTATTTCATTCTCTGTTGTGTTATTAGATAAATTAGTTTAGTAATTTTAGATTAAAACACATCACCCCAACTTGTCGGCTAGATAATAAAAATACGTTAATTACTAGTATTTTTAGTCCTCGTGGATATGATATTCCCTACTCACCATAGCTATACTATTATTCGATAGGTGCGCTTGCCTTTGTTGTATTTATAGTTAGTTTAGTGACCATCAAGTTTTTGATACCGTTGTCGGGGACTAAAATATTAGGAACACTTGATTTTTATTAATTTAGTGATTTATTTTTATTATATTTTATTTTTTTTTAGTTTGATTTTTACATTCTAATTTTTTTCCTTTCTTTTATTTGCTTCTAGCAGGCTCCTTTAGTTTATGACTAGAAGAAACACGTCGAGACCATTATTATTTGACAGTGAGATTGAAAGTACTGCTTGCAGAAACCATAGAGAAGCAATGCAGAGTCGACAGAATATAGTAGACGAAGAGGACGTTATTATTATTACTGAAGAGATGGGTGATAATCAGAATAATCAACTACCTCCTGCAGTTGCTGCAAATCCTACAAATCTAGATCCTATTCCTCGTACTATGTATGATTATGCCAAGCCCACTCTTACTGGAGCTGAACCGAGTATTGTGAGACCCACTATTACTGCAAGTAATTTCGGACTGAAGCCAAACACTATTCAAATGATACAACAATTTGTTCAGTTCAATGGTTTGCAAGACGAAGATCCAAATACTCATTTGGCTAAATTTCTGGAAGTCTGTGATACTTTCAAGATAAATGGCATTTTTGACGACACCATTCGCTTACGGTTATTCCCTTTCTCGTTAAGGAACAAAGCTAAACAGTGGTTGAATTCTTTACCACAAGGTTCTATCATTACATGGGATCAAATGGCCGAGAAATTCTTACTGAAGTATTTCCCACCGGCTAAGACAGCTAAGTTGAGGAATGATATCTCTTTCTTCGTTCAGATTGATTTAGAAACATTATATGATGCATGGGAGAGGTATAAAGACTTATTGAGAAGGTGCCCTCACCATGGGTTATCCTTATGGCTACAAGTTCAAACATTCTATAACGGTTTGAATCCCTCCACTAGGCAGTTGATTGATGCAGCAGCCAGTGGAACTGTAAATAGTAAAACACCCGAAGCGGCTTATGAATTTATTGAAGAGATGGCATTGAATAATTATCAGTGGCAAGTCATGAGGACGAAGCCGATGAAAGTAGCTGGTGTTTTCAACTTAGATGCAGTCACAATGTTATTAAATCAAGTAGAACAATTAAATAAGAAAATTGAAGGTTTATATGTTTCTACGCAGGTACATCCGGTGATGCAATGAGATACTAATGGAGGAGGAATGAACAATCAGAATGTCTACCCTACAGTCCTAGCACAGAGAACGAACAAATAAATTATATGGGTAATAATTCTAGGCCTCAAAATAATCCTTATAGTAATACCTATAATGCAGGTTGGAGGAACCATCCTAATTTCTCTTGGGGTGGTCAAGGAAAACAGAGAGCACAACCCCTCCAAGCTTCCAACAATAACCTTACCAGCAAGAGAAGAAGTCAAACCTTGAGGAGATGTTGACGAAGTTTATCTCGATGTTAGAAACCCATTTTCAAAACACTGAAGCAGCACTTAAAAATCAACAAGCATCGATTCAAGGGCTCAAGAACCAAATCAGTCAACTTGCTAAGTTAATTTCAGAATGACCACAAGGTAGTTTACCTAGCAATACTGAAACTAACCCAAGGGAACAACTTCATGCAATTACTGTGCGAGATGAAGAAGGGTTAGTTGAATCTGAGCCAGAACTGAGGCAAGAAATTGTGGTAAGTAACGGTAAGGTTGAGGTAAGCCAGAATGAGCAAAAGCCGATTGGTACAGAATATAAACCTTGACTGCTATATCCTAACTCGACAAAGAGAGACCACACAAACGAACAATTTGGTAAATTTCTTAAACTTCTGAAAATTACTTATTAATTTATCGTTTGTTGAAGTTCTTTCGCAGATGCCCAATTCTATTAAATTTTTAAAGGAGCTTTTGGCGAACAAAAGGAAGTTAGATGATTCATTGACTGTGGAGCTAAATGTTGTTTGCTTAGCCATACTACAAAATAAACTACCCAACAAATTGAAAGATCCAGGGAGTTTTACTATTCCTTGTTTAATTGGTAGTTTGAATATTAATAATGCTTTGGCTAATTTAGGTGCTAGTATTAATGTCATGCCTTATAAAATGTTTAAGCAATTAGGTTTTGGGAAACCCAAACAAACTAGAATGAGTATTCAATTAGCGAATAGAACCATTAGATTTCCTAGGGGTATTATTGAATATGTACTTGTAAAAATTGATAAATTCATATTCCCGATTGATTTTGTTGTTTTAGACATGGATGAGGATAGTGACGTACCTCTGATTTTAGGTCAATCATTTTTAGCAACTGCTAGAACTATTATTGATGTTGGTATAGGTGAATTAGTACTTCGTGTAGGTGACGAAACGATTACTCTCCAAGCTTATGATTCTGTTAGAACATCTAGTGATCGAGATGATTTTACAAGTTTTATTAATGTGAGTAACCGTGTGGCTCAACCTTCTTTGTAGGAAACCCCTCGAAAAAACATAATAAAGCCACGTTTCATTCTATGCGATAGAAACAAAATGACTTATAAAGAATGAATGTTACAAATCATTGAACTAGACGAATGGCGGTCACATATCAAGGAGAAACCGAAAAAGCACGATAAAGAGCCACAGAGTCGCCATGATGAACATGTGGATGGAACGAATCAATTTAAGGTTGGGGATAAGGTACTGCTAGATAAAACAGATCCTTGAATTTCCACTTTGGAGCTTGATGCAAACGGATCAAATCCCTTTATGATACTGAATGTCTTCTCGTACGGTATGGCCGAGGTAACTCATTCTGAATTGGGCACATTTAAGGTAAATAATATTCGACTTAAACCTTATTTTGATAATATGATGGTCATTAAACTAACTAAAAATTATGACAAAGGCAAGCACACCTATCGAATAATAGTACAACTATGATGAGTCGGGAATATCGTATCCACGAGGACTAAAAGTACTAGTACTTACTATTTTTCTATTATCTAGCCAATAAATTGAATGAATTGTTTTTAATCTAAAATTAACTAAACTAATTACTAAGAATGCAACAGAGAATGAATTAGGAAAAATAATCGAATAAAACTAATAAGATAGGTAATACCCAGGAAAGAATCCTCCTGGACTTCACTTATTATTCTGAATCTGAATTAAACGATTTATTCACTTGTGCCTTGATCCGTAGAAATCCCTAAATTATTTTAATATCTCTTTCGAGAGTAAAAACAACTGACTTTAGGTTGATTAATTGAAATCTCTTTCTAATTAAAACCCCTATTGTTATATTAACTCGATCTATGGATTCTTCTATTAGATTTGACTCTAATCTGATAGATTTATGTCATCCTATTTCTAGGATTGCATGCAACTCCACTCAGTTATGCTAGATCTACTCTTAAATAGGGAATTTTACTCCACTGAAATAAGCACATTAGTCATGGATTAATATCATAAAAATATTAAAACATGAAATAAGCATACATAATTGAGAACCAGAAACAAGTATTTATTATGTAATTCAGAAATCAAATAAAAAGATTCATATAGGTTTCATCTTCCCTAGGTATCTAGGGAATTTAGTTCATAATCTGAAATAACATCATCTTAAAGTTAGGAAAACAATAAAACATAAACAAACCCAATAAAACTTCTAAAGAAATTGAATGGAGATATTCAATCTTGAAGGAGAATCACTTCTGAAATGAATCTGATGGCGTTCTTCGAGTCTTTTCTTCGTCCTTCTCTGTGTGCCCCTTTAGGTCCTCTTCTACTGTGTGTTTATAAACTTTAGAACGCTTAGAATCCCTAAAAATTGGCTTTTTTCGTGTAAAAGAGAAACAAGGTGCGAAATCGACATGGGCTGGCACATGGGCGTGTGGAACACATGGCCTGAACACATGGGCATGTCACAGGTCGTGTGTGAAATAGGGTAATAGACAGTGAGTTACACGGCCTAGCGACATGGCCATGTGACCCATACAGCCTGGACACACAGGCGTGTCCTTGGCCGTGTAGATACTGGGACTTAAATTTTCAAAAATTTGACGGTTATACGGCCTAAAATGGTCCACACGGCCTGGAGACACGGCTGTATAAAACCTGGAGCTAGTTTTTTCAATTTTATTCCAAGTCAGAGAGTTACACGGGAAGGAGACACGGCCAAGCCACACGAGCGTGTAGGATCTCACATGGGCGTGGGAGAAGTGAAAGAGATCACACACAGCCGAGCCACACGAGCGTGTGGAATTCCACACGGGCGTAGGAGAAGTGAAGGAAATCGCACACGATCGTGTGAAAACTGGGATTAATTTTTAATTGCACATGGGCTGAAAACACCCCACACGACCGTGTGACACGGTCATGTGGCCCAAACCCTAAAATTTCTTTCTCAATTTGTCTTTTTCTTCTGCCCTAAACAAGCCACCCCCTTTCCACCCACGTACGACACCGCCTCCCACGTGCAACCCCCCATTGTAACTCTGGCCACCATCTTCCGTCAGTCTTCCACTTTTACTTTATTTTTTATTTTGATTTTATTTTGATTTATTTTTTTCTTTATTATTTGTTATTTTATTTTTTATTTTTTTTTGCTTTCTTATTTTTTTTCTTATTTGTTTTATTTTTCTTATGCTTAGATTTTAATTTAATTTTAATTTATTTATGCTATTTCTATTGTTTTTAGTATTTTTTACTATTATTTTTACTATTACCTTTAATTTCATTGGTATCATTGAGTTTATTTCTTTTCTTTTTCGTTTTATTTTTGTTTTAGTTGTTTTTTTTTTATTTCCTTAGACTTATTTCATTTATTATCTTTTGAACAATATTTTTTTTATGGTTGTTTCTAATTGAGTTGTAACATTTTAATCTTCTTCATTATTTGTGTTTATTTTCTTCTTAGTTTGCACAGAATCGTACACTTCATTTTCAATTGCCTACAATTCCGCATTTCACTATTCTAGCGATTTCATCCAATATTTAAGGTAGTTTCAGTTTTCTCATTTTCTTATGATATTCCGCATACATTGTGATTATATTTTTTTGTACATTGAGGACAATGTACATCTTAAGTATGGAGAGGTTTTTTATATGACTATTAGAAAATCCCTGAATTATTCTTGTGCTTAAGTAATTTTCTCATACTTTCATTAGAATAGATTTTTGTCAATTTGGGATTTTTTGTTGATGTGTTTTGAATTAATTTGTAGATATTTGTGCATTGATTGATTTAAACTTTAAGACATGAGAGAATCAAGTATGATAAATTTATTTACAGAATTAAAAATTTTAAGTTGTTTTTCTGAATTGAGGTATTATCTTGAAGTTTTAAATTTGTAACTTTGACATCAAAAACCATGATTTTTTGTGAGATTTTGAGCTTTTAAAGCATACATTTTTCTTACTCATTTTATTATTGGTTATGAATATGTCAATTTGATTTATTATTCTAGAACTTGTTTCGATTATACATGTCGAAGCCACACCTTTGATTTGATATACTAAGATGATAAAGACACTTAGGTTTTAACTCACTTATTCCACAAAAAGCCTACCTTTTTAATTAACTCATAGTGAATTCCGTTGAGCCTAACACACCGTTTCTTGATTTACCTATTAATGTTAACCCATAAACTCATTTTTTTTTGTTTGTTAAGGCTTTTCCCCTGTTTATTGACTCGCTTTTTGTTGAGATTTGATTTGGTTAGTTACTTAACTATACTCTTCTGTTTGATTTGCTGAATTATTTTTTATTATTCTAGATAGAAAAAAGAAAAAAAAAGAGAGAGAGAAATAAGAAGAAGAAAAAGAATATATTGATTCTTATTTAGTTCTATGTTGATTGAGTTTAAATAGTTAAATTGATATTTTGAGAAGAAAATCGTTTTCTTATTCTTGAATAGTTCTTAATTTATTCACTTATTTTTAATTCAGCATTTGTTTAGTTTTCTAGTTTGGTAATTTATCAATTCGATCTCGATTTTAACTAACTTTTTCAGCCCTTCTCCACACCCTTAACCTAAACCCCATTACAACCTCTTAAAGACCTTTTGATTTGTGTATCATATCTTTTTATAGTGGTGGAGATTTGATTTTCATGCAAGCCTATGGTAATGACTTTTCTTATTTGACTATTGAGTGTTTATTCTTGAACCTTAAACACTTTGAGTGATTTGAGTGAACCTTTAGTGAGGATGTCGATTCTTGTCGATTTTGAATTAAAGGTAATTACTTAGATAAGGGGAAATACCTATGGTTTCGTGCTTTAAAAATTTTCGACTTGGATTGTTTTAATCTTTAGTGCTTTTTTAGTTGAACTACCAATGTAGGATTATTTGCGAATTATTTCGAAATATTATTGATGAGAATTACAAGTTGAGAGTGCTCTTTTAGTTGAATTGTTTGCTTGTCCTCAAGCAATTTTCCTTAGCACCCTCTTGTTCTGTTGTTTAAGGAAGTGCCACTCTTAAAAGTCATGTCAAAGGTTGTGTTTGATTGAATACAACTCCGTCATCAACCGAAATAATATTTTCATTCAAGTTGATTTGTTCATAAACTACTTTATTATCTTAATTTGATCTAAAGGTGACACCTATGGGTGCCAACTTTCTTGGCTAACAAAAGGCTTGAGGGAATGTTGAAAAGTGGTCACCAGGATCTTGACTATTGTGAGTGTCAAAGTTATAATATTATCTTTTTATCATCACCAAATGATTATATAATTAAAAAATATTTTGAAAAATAATATTGAGAAGCCTATATTAAAATAAAAAAATCATTTATCACGAGATAATTTCTTATAAATTCACACCAAGTGAACAAAAGAAATTGGAGAAATAAAAAAAACTTGTGTCATATTTGGTGAAGATGAGTAAACTCACCCCAATTCAATGAAACATTATAGCATTAATGAATTAGTTATAACATGACAAAGCCAAACCATTTACTCTATATTACTTTTGTTACTTTATTTGGTAAACTTTAGATAAGAACATAATTAATGTTAGGATACTTTTTCATAAAATAATTATATCAAACTTTAAATAAAATTAGTAAATGATATTACCATTGCATTATTATTTTTTATGAGAGGTTTAAAAGGGTAGAAGTTGTTTGAATTTAATTCAGAAACCTGATGTGAATAAGCTTTTAAGCAATGCAAATAAATTATGACTACAAGTGTAATTAATTAACTATTAATATCTACTTATTGGATTATGTAACTATTTCACCTTTTGATGTATACTCGTTTTCACATTAATATTTAAATTATATAAATTCAAGTAATAAAAATATATATTTAAAAAAACTAAAAAAAAACTTAAAATATATACAATGTTAAAATAAATTTTTAATTTACCAATCAATGTTGATCACACTTGATGACGCTAGTCAGCACCAAACAATGACCAATAGTTGTTCAAGGGTTAATCACCATGTTATTTATTATATATGAACAAGATAGATATGTAATACATTTTCATTAATTGAAATTGTATTACGGATTAAAACTCGAAAAATAATAAATTGGTTCATATATATTAAATTTAAAAATAAATTAATTCTATATAGTTAAAATCTTTTAATTTTTTTTAAAGTTATTTGTTTATTTTTTTTGTTTTATTTAGCGGTGATATCAATATTCAGGTTGGATGCTATTTGTCTTTTTCTGTCCCTCCCACCAACTCTCTAGTTTTTTCTTCTCCTCATCCACTCAATGTACCTTCTCTTATTTTAGTTTGCAAATATATTTTGTGGGTATTTTTGTCGTTTTCAGAAGTTGTAATGGATAGATGACGGTGTCAATCACATTATAGGTTTTGATCATATATATTCTTTCTAATCATATTTATTCTTTTTGATACAATATCTAGAACTATCTATAGCCCCTCCCTAACTCATAAATAGGAGGCTAATGCTCTTCAATACACTTGAACCCACGTCGTCTTATATTAGCAATAATACTCATACTAATCGAATCAAAACTCAATCGGTAATCATTTTTTTAGACCTCTCGAAAAAAAAGAAATAGATATAAATTTTCTATTTGGTTATTGTTTTAGTTTGACGATAATTAGGATAAGAATGTAGTTGAAGAGAGCTTAGAAGGGATATGTTATACCACCCAAAAAGCCGGCATGTTATTTTTTTCCCTTCACCATAACCTTCATTGACTTGGGTGCTTTTTTAATTTTATTTAAATATCTGCATTAATATTGTAGCTAGCTATGATATTGGTTGGAGCCTCCACAATGTAAAATGTTTGACGTTTTCCCTCTTTTGAAGGCCTCAAATCACTTCAACAACTCCTCCATCTTCCACTGCCTATCATAAACATCATTTGGTCAATAGCACCCTAAAACAATCATCTTTTAAAACCACTGCCTACCCATCCTGGGGACCTTCAGTATTTGCCCTCATCTTTTTATCTCATGCTTTAATATCACTTTACAAAGGATTTGACTACCTATTTTAATATTTTAGTTAAAATGATGGGTCTTTTCGGGTCAAATTTGTAAAATTAGACTGAAAAACCAAATACTTCCAGTAATTGCAAATTTGGGGCATATTAGAGTCCAAAACATCAAGTTTTATTGGAGTAATCCAAATCTGATAGAACCCAAATGGAACAAGTTGGGCCTGAGGATATATCAGCCCATATAGAAAAGCTTTCTTTCACTGAGTTCAACAGAATTCTGAACGCCTTCATTATTTTCTAATTCATTAATATCCAATATATGGTGATCATAATTTAAATGCCTAGGACTCATTGTGAATTGTGATTAAACATAAATTGAATATTAATGCCTAAAAAAAAGTAATAAAATAGAGTCAAATCTATAAATCTCACATAAGTTATGCACATTTATATATGTGAAAATTTAATTTTAATTGATTTAAATATTAAAATTTGATTAGTGAAATTGATGATTTGTAAAAGCTAAACTAAACTAAAAATATTATATATCTATGTTATATAAAATGTTTATGATTGAGTTAATATAACGAATCAATTATTTTTTTCATATACTTTTCCTGATTTCGTTGTTACCACAGGCTTTACACAATCGATTAGATCATATAGATATCCTTTCAACACAACATAAATCGTCAAAAGGATCTCGAAGACTTACCAAAACGAAAAAGTTAAGATCTTTCAGAAAATGGATTCCTATTCGAAGGGTGCATAACTGCATAGATAAGCTTACATTAGCTTGTCAATTTGGGATCCAATTCGAGATTTTCCTTGAGGTATCAATAATGGATTGAAATTTAATAATATTGATTCATATAGATATAGAAGAAAAGAATACTTCAATTCAATCAGAAATTATTTAAAAATTATTTTTAATAAAGTAATGAATATTAATATAAAAAGTATTTGTCTTTTGCTATTTTAATATGAAATATTTAAATAAAACATTTAAAAATTGAACTCAAGCTATTCTAAAAAAATCGAAAGTGTAAGAAAGGTTTATTTATATACGCTTTATCATTTTATCTATAACTCACTTGTTTTTTTTATAAACATAATTTAATATTATGTTTTTCTTTTACTCACATTATAAGTGTAACAAAATATAATGTTTAGATTACGCGATGTTCATAAAAGAAAAAATATAGAACCTAAATTATGACCTATTAATCTAGTGTTCACCTTTCTTAACTTGAGTTTGAATAATTTTTATATCACATATAATAATAATAATAATAATAATAATAATAATAATAATAATAATAATAATAATAAACACTAATGGTTAAACTAGCATTTTGAAAAGAAAAATATTGAAAAAGGTAAATAATCTTTTTATATATATTTTTCTATTTAAAATTTTTTCTCAATTAAGTTAATTTTTAGTTAATTCGTAATATCAATTTAATCAAATTTTATATAAAAATTTATTAAATTCACATTATGGGTGACAATAAAATTATATAACAATTATATTTATTAAAAATGAATATAAAAAAATAAATGAGATTTTGATTGAAATAGTAGAAAGTTCAATTTTTATGGTGTATAATTTTTTTTATATTTTTATTGAATTAATAAAGAGGAAATAAATCCTGAAGAAATATTATATGAGTTAATATCAGAAACAGATTCTGATTCAGATGAAGAAGAATATATATTTATGTTTAATGTAGGAAGTAGTTCTAAAAATCAATTAGAAGAAATTCCTAAGTCTGAACAACAAGACATAAAATTAGGAAATTTGATTAGAGAAAAAAAAGACTTTTCTGATGAAATGATAGAAAAAATAAATAAAAATCACATTTCTAAGGAAGAAATATATAAAATATCTAAGTTTAAAATATGGAGTCAAAGACATATAGAAAAGATTAGTGGCAACACAGTTGCTAAGGATACTAGAGGAGGATTAACAGAAATTCTATTATTTACTAAAGAAAAAATTAAGAGGATTAAAAAGAAATACCCTCAAGTTAGATATATACATTTAGGTATAATTATGATAATAATTCTAATTATTTTATTAGGATTCTTTAATAATTCAATCTCCTTGGTCTCAATATCAAGCCAGTTATTCTGAAGTTATAAAAAGAGCAGAAAATTTGTTGAAACAACAACAAATTCCAAAAATAAAAGACTTTTATAATTCAAGATTACCAAGTGAAATTTATAAATACATTAATGAAATATGGAAAACCCATATTTTAGAACAAAGAGCAAATTTTAGACGAGCTCTTACAAAGTTTTTACAATTTCTAGTTGAAAAAACAACTAAAGAAAATGAAGCACATGAATTATTATTAAAAGCTGTTTTATACAGAGATTGGGAAGAACTCGAAATAGAGTATACAAATATCAATGAGATAAATAATCTTATTGATATATTTCAATACTTTATTCATAAAGGAACAAATAGTCCCATTATGAAAAAAATGTTTAAAATATGTTTATATAATAAAGCTAGGAAAATACTACCAGCAGAAATTTTTGAAAAATCAATAAAATTATCTCAAACCAAAGAGACTCAATATAAAAAGTCTTTTCTGAATACTTTTTACAATCATATGTTTATCTAAATGATATAGGGGAAGAAATTCCTACTATAAAATTCAGATTAGATCATGAACCATTTGATATAAACAATATCGAATGGGGTTTTGTTAGAGAAATTATAGTACAAAACTTTTCTTTTCATTTATTAAAAAATTTTCCTGCTATTATAAAAGCTATATTATCACTTTTAGTATATCAAGATGATTTTTATTACTATTTTTATATACAAATAAGTAGTCTTGTTGGTATTACTGAAAAAGAGTGATTTTATCAACCATATCAAATTTGGATCATTCAATGAATGATTGATAGTCCTTATCTATCAGCAGTCAAAGAAGATAAAAAACACTTTACCAAAACCATTGACAAGTGTTACAACAATCCAAAATATTTTCAAATCCAAGCCGGAATTGATTTAATGTCAACAGCTCGACATATACTTCAAGATCAAACATACAAACTATCTACCGATGGAAGAAGAATAGTAGCTGATAAAAATAGTGTAATTCAGAAATCAAGAGATGAAGAATCCATACAACTGCTAAAGAAAATAGTAGATATGGAAATAGATGATTTTCCTTCAGAAATAATTGAAGAAATCAAGAACACATGGGAGACTTGGAATTCACCAAGACTATCACCAGAATCCTTACACCTGGATGAAATAGAAACATGGAACCTGGACAACATCCAAGAAGGATAAAGACAAAACAAAGACCACGTGGTAAGTCAAGAAGACTTTCAAGAAGATTTTCAAGATCGGCGGTAAATAAAAATTCAAGGCATCCATATACGGACAAAGATATGACAAAACAACTGACAACATACGTGGAGGCAATAATAAATTCATCCTTATCAAAAACACTGTTCGGGATTGAAGAAAAAATCAAATAGAGTTTAGAGATTTTACTATAAATAGCAATGTAAGGAGCCTAAACAAGGCATCGAAAAATAGTTTAGAAATCTTTACTTTCAGTATTCTCTCTGTAAACAATCTTTCCTTGTAAAAATCTTTCCTTTCCTTTTTATAAAATATCCATCTTCCGCACTTAATATAAGTGTTGTAATTGGTATCGGAGGCCCCCGTAGTTACGGTTCTTGGAGGAATTCATATCATAATATTCATTGTAAGTTCTTATCTTTAATTTACAATCTAGTTAATTTCGTGGTTATTTATCTTGAAACCCATATATCTGTTATTTTGTCTAACTTTTGCCTTTTAAGTCTAGGTGAGAGACAATAGGCCTTTGTGTGTTAAGACAAAATAATATAACAGACGGTTTTAGGTACCAAAGATAAGTAACATAGAAGAGACAGATTGTTTATATAAAGATAAAACCTGCAATCATATTATGCATATAGATTCTAAACAAGAAAATAATATTTCGGCCCTTAGTAAAGGATTTAATAGTTTAATGGATATAACCTCTATATATTATAATAAAATATATAATAAAGTCAGTAATATAGAAGAAAAAGTAAATTACATGGGAAATATTAAAAATTAGATTTGAACAACAAATCTAAAGAAATTTTATCGTAAGTCAATAATAAATTAGATCAGTTTTATTAATAATAATAATAATATGGAATCGGATATAGATTTAGGTCCCTTATATTATGGTAATAGTAATATAATTTTAACTTTATCGATGAAGAAGAAGAAACTTCTTGTAAGAGTCATCTTCTACTATTAATAGTAATAAAAATCAAAAAAGCAGAAAGAAAAACTATTACTCAACAAAAATATGATTTCCGATCTTATAAAGAATTAATAGAACATTGGAAAGTCAAATTTACTAATAGTACTGATAAAAATAAAAGAATAGAATACTTAAAATTAATAGAAGAATTTTATGAAAAACATAAAGATCTATTTACTCAGTTTAATTATCACTATATGTTAAATTATGATACTACAGAAAGTAGTAGTTCTAGTAATTCTGATAATCAAGAAGATTTAAATGTAACTAGTTACAAATCTGATGAAAAAAATACTTCAACAGATGAGGATGAAAATATAGAAGTCCCCGAACCTATGGATACTGATCAAACAGATCCTTATGGTAAAAGAAAATTAGAATCAGATATTCAAAAAGATGATTATCTGAGAGCTTTAAATAAAGACTTTGAGACAGTTGAAAATACAACAAGAATTTTTGGTAATCAAACCGAAAATATAGCTACTAATGAAGTTAAAACTGAATATACAAAGTGAATCTTCTAATCAACAACCAAGTCAAACTATACCTATACCACATAGGATAGATGATTTAAATAAAAGAAATGTGGCTCAAGGTGGAATATATTTAGATTTGACTAATATTTCAATATCAGACTATGAAAAAACCATAGATGATTGGGCACAGTCAATGACAATAGTTGAAAACAACAACGGTTCTTGGTCAAAAGAAAAATTTTTAAATTATTTTGTAGGAACTTTTCAAGGAGACGTTTTACAATTCTTAAGACATTGGGAAGAATCAGAAGTAGGAAAAGTCCAAAAAGGACAACTAGTTAATCAAATAGGTACTCCTAAAGATCTTTTAAAAGGATTAACAAATATTCTAAAACAGAATTTTGTGGTTATTTTGATAAAAAGATCAAGATAGTATAGCTAGTTATACCTTGTCAAAAATTAAATTATGTGATATTAGATATCTAGAAGAATTTTCTAAAAATTTCTTCATGAATATCAAAAATTAAAAAATAAAAATATAGAATTTTGGAAAAACCAATATTTTCATAAACTACCCCCGCCATGGGATGAGATATGTATAAAAAAATATGTGTCTTATTTAGATAAACATAGTAAAGAATCAGGAATAGCAAAAGAAAATATAGATTCTATAGGAAATAGAATTAATTTTGCAAGAGAAAGAATAACTTTACATTGTCTACAAACTAAAGCGGCTAAACAAGTAAAAAATAAATTAACTTATAGTCATTGTACAAAAATTCTAAAAAATGAATGGGAATTTGGATGTAAAACAACACGTCCTAATACTTATAAAAAACATAGAAAGAAAAATAGAAAATATAAATTTATTAGGTGGAAACCAGGAAATAAAAAATATACTAGTAATAATAAGAAAAAGAAAAAATTTGTTAGAAAAAAAACTTCTAAAAAACCTAAAAAACAGATATGTAAATGTTTTATTTGTGATGAAGAAGGCCATATAGCACCAAACTGTCCTAATAAAGGGAAAAAGTGCTAAAAAGATGATTAAAAGTCTTGAAGAACATTAAGTGTTATATTATTTCTATCATAGGATTGAAGAAAATAATATTATGAATATATATTTTACTATAAGTTAATTTATTTTTTACTTGTTTAGCCGCTTTAGTTTGTAGACAATGTAAAGTTATTCTTTCTCTTGTAAAATTAATTCTATTTCCTATAAAATTTATATTTTCTTTTGCTATTCCTGATTCTTTACTATGTTTATCTAAATAAGACACATATTTTTTTATACATATCTCATCCCATGGCGGGGGTAGTTTATGAAAATATTGGTTTTTCCAAAATTCTATATTTTCATTTTTTAATTTTTGATATTCATGAAGAAATTTTTTAGAAAATTCTTCTAGATATCTAATATCACATAATTTAATTTTTGACAAGGTATAACTAGCTATACTATCTTGATCTTTTTTATCAAAATAACCACAAAATTCTGTTTTTAGAATATTTGTTAATCCTTTTAAAAGATCTTTAGGAATACCTATTTGATTAATTAGTTGTCCTTTTTGGACTTTTCCTACTTCGATTCTTCCCAACGCCTTAAGAATTGTAAAACGCTCTCTTGAAAAGTTCCTACAAAATAATTTAAAATTTTTCTTTTGACCAAGAACCGTTGTTGTTCTCAACTATTGTCATTGATCGTGCCCAATCATCTATGGTTTTTTCATAGTCCGATATTGAAATATTAGTCAAATCTAAATATATTCCACCTTGAGCCACATTTCTTTTATTTAAATCATCTATCCTATGTGGTATAGGTATAGTTTGACTTGGTTGTTGATTAGAAGATTCACTGTGATATTCAGCTTTAACTTCATTAGTAGCTATATTTTCGGTTTGATTACCAAAAATTCTTGTTGTATTTTCAACTGTCTCAAAGTCTTTATTTAAAGCTCTCGAGATAATCATCTTTTGAATATCTCGATTCTAATTTTCTTTTACCATAAGGATCTGCTTGATCAAGATCCATAGGTTCGGGACTTCTATATTTTCATCCTCATCTGTTGAAGTATTTTCTTCATCGATTTGTAACTAGTTACATTTAAATCTTCTTGATTATCGAATTACTAGAACTACTACTTTCAGTAGTATCATAATTTAACATATAGTGATAATTAAATCGAGTAAATAGATCTTTATGTTTTTCATAAAGTTCTTCTATTAATTTTAAGTATTCTATTCTTTCATTTTTATCAGTACTATTAGTAAATTTGACTTTCCAATGTTCTATTAATTCTTTATAAGATCGGAAATCATATTTTTGTTGAGTAATAGTTTTTCTTTTCTGTTTTTCAGATTTTTTATTACTATTAATAGTAGAAGATGACTCTTCTGAAGAAGTTTCTTCTTCTTCATCTGATAAAGTTAAAATTATATTACTATTACCATAATATAAGGGACCTAAATCTATATCTGATTCCATATTATTATTATTATTAATAACCTGATCTAATTTATTATTGACTTCTGATAAAATTTCTTTAGATTTGTTGTTCAAATCTAATTCTTTAATATTTCCCATGTAATTTACTTTTTCTTCTATATTACTGACTTTATTATATATTTTATTATAATATATAGAGGTTATATCCATTAAACTATTAAATCCTTTACTAAGGGCAGAAATATTATTTTCTTGTTTAGAATCTATATGCATAATATGATTGCAGGTTTTATCTTTATATAAACAATCTGTCTCTTCCATGTTACTTATCTTTGGTACCTAAAACCGTCTGTTATATTATTTTGTCTTAACACACAAAGGCCTATTGTCTCTCACCTAGACTTAAAAGGCAAAAGTTAGATATAATAACAGATATATGGGTTTCAAGATAAATAACCACGAAATTAACTAGATTGTAAATTAAAGATAAGAACTTACAATGAATATTATGATATGAATTCCTCCAAGAACCGTAACTCCGGGGGCCTCTGATACCAATTACAACACTTATATTCAGTGAGGAAGATGGATATTTTATAAAAAGGAAAGGAAAGATTTTTACAAGGAAAGATTGTTTACAGAGAGAATACTGAAAGTAAAGATTTCTAAACTATTTTTCGATGCCTTGTTTAGGCTTCTTACATTGCTATTTATAGTAAAATCTCTAAACTCTATTTGATTTTTTCTTCAATCCCGAATAGTGTTTTTGATAAGGATGAATTTATTATTGCCTCCACGTATGTTGTCAGTTGTCTTGTCATATCTTTGTCCGTACATGGATGCCTTGAATTTTTATTTACCGTCGATCTTGAAAATCTTCTTGAAAGTCTTCTTGACTTACCACGTGGTCTTTGTTTTGTCTTTATCCTTCTTGGATGTTGTCCAGGTTCCACGTTTCTATTTCATCCAGGTGTAAGGATTCTGGTGATAGTCTTGGTGAATTCCAAGTCTCCCATGTGTTATTGATTTCTTCAATTATTTCTGAAGGAAAATCATCTATTTCCATATCTGCTATTTTCTTTAGTAGTTGTATGGATTCTTCATCTCTTGATTTCTGAATTACACTATTTTTATCAGCTACTATTCTTCTTCCATCGGTAGATAGTTTGTATGTTTGATCTTGAAGTATATGTCGAGCTGTTGACATTAAATCAATTCCGGTTTGGATTTGAAAATATTTTGGATTGTTGTAACACTTGTCAATGGTTTTGGTCAAGTGTTTTTTATCTTCTTTGACTGTTGATAGATAAGGACTATCAATCATTCGTTGGATGATCCAAATTTGATATGGTTGATAAAATCGCTCTTTTTTCAGTAATACCAATAAGACTACTTATTTGTATATAAAAATAGTAATAAAAATCATCTTGATATACTAAAAGTGATAATATAGCTTTTATAATAGTAGGAAAATTTTTTAATAAATGAAAAGAAATATTCATCACAGTTATTATTAATTTTGAGTAAAAGAAATAATTCGAAGAAAATAATATACAAATAATTCTATTATTTTCATTTATTAACTTGTCATTGTACAAAAATTCTAGAAAATGAATGGGAATTTGGATGTAAAACAACACGTCCTAATACTTATAAAAACATAGAAAGAAAAATAGAAAATATAAATTTATTAGGTGGAAACCAGGAAATAAAAAATATACTGGTAACAATAAGAAAAAGAAAAAATTTGTTAGAAAAAAAATTCTAAAAAACCTAAAAAACAGATATGTAAATGTTTTATTTGTGATGAAGAAGGCCATATAGCACCAAACTGTCCTAATATTATTCAGAAATGATATTTTAATAAAATTATTATTTAGTGTTCTGGGGGCTTCTTTGATTTGTATGTGATAAAGGATTTATACTTACCACGTGCTCTTTGTTTTGTCTTTATCCTTCTTGGATGTTGTCCAGGTTCCACGTTTCTATTTCATCCAGGTGTAAGGATTCTGGTGATAGTCTTGGTGAATTCCAAATCTCCCATATGTTCTTGATTTCTTCAATTATTTCTGAAGGAAAATCATCTATTTCCATATCTGCTATTTTCTTTAGCATGTACGGATTCTTCATCTCTTGATTTCTAAATTACACTATTTTTATCAGCTACTATTCTTTTTTCATCGGTAGATAATTTATGTATTTGATCTTGAATTATATGTCGAGCTGTTGACATTAAATCAATTCCTACTTGAATTTGAAAATATTTTTATTTTTTACTTGTTTAACTCAATATAAGTCTTTATTTAAACCGTTCTTAAATTTAAAATCTTGGTCAAATCTTTTGTCGAATATTCACTGAAGCCTTTAAGAATCTTTCTCCACACTCAAAAGCTGCAAAACTTCAAGCCCTAATCGGTGGAAACCCTAGCCGGTGACTGGATTAACACTGATAACAAAACGTCGAAAATGGACCTGGATGATTTGGGAGAGCTCAACGGTTCAAGTCAGGCCAATACTCGTACCACCAAATTCGCGCCCAAATCTTCCAAATTCGCACCCAAACTCAAACCCATCTCTAAGCCAAAACCTGAACCCTCATCCAAACAAGAGCCTCAAGACTCCGCGCCCAAGCTCCAACCACCACCTGTGGAAGCAGTTTCCAAAAAGAAAGAAAACGATGAAGAAGATGTCAAGCCGCCGATGGTTGCTGAACCGAAAGCCGAACAATCGATATCAAATGGCGCGGTGAAGATGGAGATTGATGAGGAAACTAAAGAAGATGAGATCTTGACTGAAGCCAACAGAGAAGAAGATCAAGGAGAAGAAGAAGATATGGTTGTTCGCGAAATCGACGTCTTCTTCACTCCTTCAATTGACGCCGACGCTCAGGTGATTGCATTTTTCTATTTCCTTTATTGTTTAATTTTCAGTTTTGCTTATTGTTTTCCCCCCTTTTGGAATAAAATTGCAGTTATATGTTTTGCAATATCCTCTAAGGCCTTGCTGGCGACCATACGAATTGGATGAACGATGCAAGGAGGTTCGTCTGTTTTTTCCCCTTCAATTTCTTTTTCTTTTTCTTTGTATGAATCAATCTTATTCTTTAGTTATTTTGTAGGTACGGGTGAAACCTGATAGTGGGGAAGTGGAAATTGACATGTCTGTTGATATTGATTCGAATAATTATGACAGTGAATCTGCTAACAAATTGAAGATGACGAAGCAGGTTTGGCTCTGATATTACAATTTAATCAAATTTCAATCTATATATTTATAGGTTTTGTATTTTTCCCCAGAAACATGTTTCGAGTGCTTTGCATTGATAAATTTTTTACATACTGGTACTGCATTTGTTGATAAGTTGCATTGTCGCATTTGCTTTTTACATAATGTTTTTTCCAAATAAATTTAGCTGCATAACCTAATTATGTATCTTCATTTCTTTTTAGACCTTATCTTCTTCATGGCTGCCACCACGTCCATCTGGCTATGCTGTTGGAGTTTTAATGGGCGATAAGGTGTGTGCATCTATTGTCTATGAGCTTGTTTGAGATTAGCTATATAATATTTTTTGCCCTTGATGGATGTTGTTGTTCTAAGGTCATTTTTATGGTGCAGTTGCACTTAAATCCTATTCATGCAGTTGTTCAGCTCCGACCATCATTGGCACATCTCAAGTCTGGTGTCTCAAAAAGAAAGGACACAGTGGCTGCTGAAGCAGAAGTTACTGTTAAAGTAGAACCTAACGATGGGAAAGCAGCTGGTACATCAGCCAAGCAGGTAATTACTGGTTATTGGGATATACTGTTATGAAATGTTTGAATTTAAGGTTCAGAATATGTGTCCAAAACGAACCTTGCTTTTGGATCCTTGAGCAATTTCTACTGGGAAATCTCTTTTTTAGTTTAACCTCTGTAGTTGCCTTTTGCATATTAATTCTATATATGATTTTCAAGTTTTACTTTGATGCAGAACCAGAAAGTGCAGTCCTCAACTGAGCAAAAGGCAGAAGATAAAGAGGTGTCACTTGCTATTTTAAACTTTCTTTTTGTTCAGCATGAAAGTATTTTCAATTGTATGTTAAATTTACTTTGATACACGAGCAACTAAAATGGCTTGTAATTGTAGGATACTGTTACTGCTTGCTAAATTTTCACCAACTTGTAGTCTCTTGTGTTACTGGTGGAATTCATTTCTGTGTTCTGAAAATCATGAATTAATTAGATCTGCTCTTTTCTTTTTCCTTCTTTTTTGTTTCATTTCCTTCTCTTTCCAGTGTTGGGTTCCGCTCAAGTATCATAGCTCCAAGAGTGATTTTTCTGCTCGGTATCTGCAGAAAATGATGGCAGAACAAAGCTCTCCAATTGAGTTTACTTTGAACCCGTATGTTTTTTACTTATTACCTGTTTGTTTGTTGGCCCCTTATGCTAAGAATTTGAGAGAAGTTCGAAGTTACTGTATTGAAGCATTAATAAGTTGTCTGTCTATTGCTTTGAATTGTTTCTCATATCTCTAGGTATGATTATGTTGATTCCTTGTGTCCTCTACCAAGCAACAACAATAGAGCACAACGTTTATCCAGAAGGTATGGTTACCCAACTAGTTTATGTTTCTAGCTTCCATAATTATGCAGACTTGGAAGATGCAATTTTGCATCTGTGTTCTCTATATATGCTACTTGTTCATGTGTTTGATATGTTCATGGCCTTTTTAGGTGGTGGAAAATGCATCATCATCCTATCTTTATGTTTAATGATTTAAGGACCATGAAATTGTTTCTTTCAGGTTGTTATGTTCAATTCCACTTGAAGACCGTTTGAAGAAATTACTGACCGAGGTATGTTCAACTAAAGCTTCCACATTTGTCTTCTTTTCTGTGTTTGGGCATCTGCCTGATTTGGCTGCTGTCCCATATATAGTAGTTTAAAAAACAAAATTTCACTCTGCAAGCTGGATCTATCATAAACTTTTTCCATATCCATTGCCAATGAACCTAGGCTTTTAGCTTACATGCATCTTTATCTTGACCGAGTTTAGGATCATGGTCTTATAATATATATAGCATCTTATTTGAATTAAGGAATCTTTAGGATCTTGCATTCCCCCCCCCCCTCTCTTTTTCTCATTTAAATTGAGTTTTGGAAAAGAAAGTTTAAGGCTTTGACAGTTAAATTTTACTTTGTTTAGCCAGCCTTGGTAGGGATTACTAGTCATATTATAATGTATTATTCCATTTAATCTTTCCAACTCCTTTTCTTCTGTCAATAGGGACGTCCGTTTCACCACTTCAACACTCTCAAAAGGCACTATGCTCCTAATGACCCAATTGAAGAAGTTTTTGAAGTCCTTCAGAAACATGCTTTATTAGTGCAGGGACTCTGGGTTCCCAAGAGTTCATTATTATTTCCGGGGGATCCGTCTAAATCTTTAGCCAGAGACTATGTGCTTCTCTTATTCAGCAAGAACCCATTCATAAGCTATGACAAAGTAAACAACCTTTCCACAAGTCGCAAAGAAGAAGTGAAAGGCTTTCTGAAAATCTTAGCCATTGAGAGTCCTCCTTTGAAAGGTTGGAAGTTAAAAGAGAATACTGATGAAAATTTCAAAAAAGAATATCCAGATATTGTTAAGAAACAAGAACAGATTTGGAAAGCTGGAGAAGACAATGTAACTAATCATATTTGGCGAGGTGCAAAGGGTGGCCCTAGTAGAACAAAGCCTGGCACAGTCATAAAGTCAGAAAAAGCAGGGAACTCTGATAAAGTTGCAAGAAAGGTTGCACCTGGAGCACATGCTGGGAGGACAATGTCTGATGAAACTCGAGAAGCTATACCAAAGGCCCTGAAAAAAGTGTTTCAAACTTACAAAGTTTGCAGGTAGATTGTTAGAGGCTTTAACCATAGACATTTCAATATAACTGTTAGTTTCATTCATCCCATCCTATGTTGAATATATAAAACCTTGATTTATTTAAGCTGATGAAAGCTGCTTTATAATTTTGTTGTACCACTTGTTTGTTATTAGCTTGCAACTGATTCGCAAAGGTCTACGAGATTTGGCTCTTTCCCAGTCTACCCTTCCCAAGGCAGATGCTAGACTGGTAGTTAAGGCAGCATATGGTGCTGATGCACCTGAGCATGAGCTCCAGGATGTCGTTAGTCAAGTTGCAGTAGAACTTCATGGTGGTCTTTTCGTTATGAAGTCATCCCAAGAGAATCCAGAATGTGATCCATTGAGGTTGCATAAATCTGTTCAATTAAATATTTAAGCTTAAATAAATGATTATGGTCTCTATGTTCCTTTCACAAATTTTCCTTTTTTTCATCAGAATGTTATTTTCTATGCAGGGAAGTTGTGATTAATCTTCTTCGTGTGAAAGACAAGCTCAAGAAGGCTGAGGTCACAGCTGCTGCCCAAGTTAGTCTTAAGAGAGACATTACGAATAATGAATATAACAAGGTATCTTCTGTAATTAGATAATATCTTGTTCTCCAATAACAATTTGATATGCTTCCTTGAACAGAATCTTAGATGATCATATCGCTTCACTATATTGCCTTTAGGTTGAGACATGATTATTTGTTTGCATGAGGCATGCATAAATGTAAGAAGGTATGTGTAAACATAAATTGCTCTACTCTATTACATTGTTATACCAAATACAGATTTGGCATCGAGAAGAATGTATTATTTGCAACTTGAGAAGTATTTAGAACACCATAGAGATAATCATACAAGAATAAGTGGTATATGAGTTAAGATCTCTAGACTTGACTCCGAATCTTACGAGTTGTGTCTCTAATTTCGTTTTGTAAGCCAAATTTGTACAACCGAACCAGGTTACTGAGTAC
Organism: Gossypium longicalyx; assembly: GCA_025698465.1. Taxonomy (NCBI): domain Eukaryota; kingdom Viridiplantae; phylum Streptophyta; class Magnoliopsida; order Malvales; family Malvaceae; genus Gossypium; species Gossypium longicalyx. The sequence continues at coordinate 24,345,032 of CM047005.1, read as the reverse complement.
TTCTAGATAGTGAGGGGTGCTTTAATTTTAGGTTATCGAGTTAAGTTGTAATAGTGAGGGGTCAGCATTGAGTTGTAATCAGATATATTATCAAAGGACATTTCATTCCTTTCAACTGGATCATTGAACATTCCCATTCCAACTTTGCAATAAGATAATATCATCTTTGTTTTTGTTTTTTTTTTTGGCAGGTAATGAGTGATTTTTGCGAGTATAAAGGTAACTGGTGGGTATTGAAAAGTGGTGATGGGAAGCCAAGCTAATTTGATGTAAATTATAATGTTCATTGAGGATTGCTGATGAAAATAGGGCAAAAGAGGAGGTATTTAACCTTGAAATATATTAACAAAAATTTAGTTTTGTGATGGTATGTATAGCTTTCTGTTTTTGTTTTTCTCATATACATTCAGTGAATTGATAGGCCAAATAACATGGAATGGGAATTTACGCATTGCACTCGTTAATTTCTGGTGGAACTCACCCTTTTTTTCCCCACGAAGGTACAATTAAGATTGATGTTGTAGTAGTGGGTTCCAAATTGCAATGTTGTTGGATCGGGCTGGATTTGACCGGAACTTGGTTGGAATATTGGTCTGGTTTGAGGGATTTAGATCGGTTGACTCACAAGTCAGTATAACTTATTTGAATTGAGATAAAAAAAAATTGATTAAATCAGTTCTTTCTTCTTCTTTTATTCTTTTTATAAATTTGTTAGTAATTTATTTAGATAAACTGGATTATAAAAATTTAATCGAGAATTAATAATTTAAGCGGTTCAATTATCTGTATGGTTTTGAAAATCTTAAAAATGGAGTATTGCGATGATCCTATCTTTTAGTCGGTAGTCGCGTTTGCTTTTTAAATTATATCTATAATTTTTTCACCATAGCTGGTCTGTATTAGTTACCATAATTTCTGTATTTTAAAATTTTTAAAAAATGATCAGAGGTGACAAATAATAAATTTATGTACTCGTCAGTAAAAATTAAAATTGAATTAGTTTTAAATTTGTGTTATACGGGGATGCTTTATTCAACTGAAACTTTCATATGTAGCATTGATAAAGCATATAAAACAATGTATTCATTTGCTACCTATAATTTTTACAAAAAAAAAAAAAAATTGATTATTTAAAGTTAATGTATCTTGTAAAAGGATTTTAATCTTCTAAACTTTTATAGTTCTAGTTTATTTGTATAATGAATCGGATTTACTTTTGTTTGGAGTAAAGATTGTTCTTTTAGTAATTATCAATTGCTTAAAACATTGAACGTACAAATGTTTTATTTGAAATTTATTTTTAGTGTAAATTTTAGTAATTGGAATTGGAAAGCTTGGTTATCATCTTGGAAACAAGAAATTGGAATTGGAAGTGAAGAAAGTTGAAGAGAAAGTGAAGATATTAAAGAGACAAGGTAAGAATTTAAGTGCTTTCTTATAAATTTTTTGCTTAGTTAAAGTAGAGATATGAGAAAGTGATTTCTAGTAAAGAAATTGATTATGTATTTGATAAGTTTATGAAGTAGAAAAAGTGAAGAAATAATGGAAGTGTTGGAAACAAAGTGAAGATGGTGACAAAAGTAAACAAGAAAATAAAAAGACAAAATAGTGAAATTCTAACAAAAGATAGGTAAGTAATTCAAGAATTTTATTATACCTATTAAAATCTAAGTATAAAATATGTGAAATTGTTATATTAGTAGTTGTGTGATTAACTTAAAAATATTTGTGTTATTATTTAATTTGAAATTGATTAAAGTATGGTGAAGATATTCATTTAATTTAATTTCAAAGTGAATTAATGTTGTGTAATGAAAGTATTAAATAAGTGATTAAATTGTAAAGTGTACAAAAGTTAATGTGTAGAATATAGTATTATGAATAAATGCTTAATTGAAGTGGAATTATAGCGATTATGAAATTTTATATTGATAAGGACAAAATTGTAAAATATTTAAAAGTGATAATGTGTACTAAAATATTGTAATGAAATGTTTAAATGAAGTGAGAAATGTATTCTAAAGTAAGGATAAATGATTATTTAATTATACGTTAACAAGAACTAAATTGGAAATATTGTAAAGTATAGTGTAGTGAAATTAATGTCAAGAGGATTAATTTTTAAAGAGTGTAAAAAATTAGAAGTATGAAATAAAAATACTCAAAATGAGAATTCAAATAAAGTGTTTATGATAGTGAATTTAATTCTAGGTGAAATCAATGTGATAATTAAATGAATATTGATTTTCATGAAAATAAGTGCTAAATTGTAAAGAATGTAAAGTTTTATATGCTATTAATTACTAAGTGACAGTTGTGAAAACTGCTAATATAAATGCCCAAGTAGACAAGATATGAACTTGTTGGTTATAGATGACATGTCATTAGGAAACTTTCAGTGCGGTATAGTGGCAGTGACACTTCGGTGCAACTCAGTGATAGTGGCACCTCAGAGCATTTCATTGATTTTGCACTTCGGTGCATTTTAATGTTCTTTCTGCATATCCTTCTTATTCAATTGAGTCCATTATGGGCCAAACGAAAAGTGTAAGTGCAATTAGTAGTGAGTCGTAAGTGAAATGGGGTAAGATTGTAAGTAGAAGTAAGCATTTAATGATAATTTAATTAAATTCATTATGTTATATTTAAAGTATTGACACCTTAAATTTCATTAAGGTAATGGAAAATTTAATTCTTGATGTACTTACTAAGCTTTTACGAGCTTAATGCATGTTTTAAACGCATAGGTGGAAGATCAGATTAGAGTTCTAGATTCAAGTTGTTCAAAGTAATGACATCAACATATCTGGTCACATCATCAAAAGTTGGGAGAAAAGTGGTATGTAATAAATTTTATGGTATAGAATATGACTTGTACATAGGTTAAAACAACATACCTAAAAGATTTTTAGTGTAAACAAATGATTGAAGTTGATGGAAATGTGGTATATGAATATTGTTTTAGGAGTTGTGAATTGAAATTCATAGGAGTCATGGAGACAAAAACCACGTCATGATGAGCTAACTAAGTGAGTGGCGTCGCAATGTGGAATCCTCGAAGTCGCGACGTCAACACGGAAGATTGAAATTTTATATTTTTGTCCTTAATCAACTATATGACATCAAGAGAGCTTTCATAAGCTTGTATAAAGCTTGGATTTATTTCTAAATCATGTTATAAATGTGTAATGAGCAAAGCAACTTGAATAAAAAGCTAAATCAATATGTAAATAATTGTAGTTGCTCCAACAGCGAATGTGATATTTCGATGCCTTAATCTAGTGATCAGTTCAGGTACGGGGGTGTGACATTAATAAAGACAAAAAAATATTATTATTTAACTATTTAAGAAAAAATAATTAAAATTAATATATTATATAAGATAAAAAATATTAAAATACGAATTAATTAAAAGAATAAATTAGAATATGAAAATGTGGAAGTATATATATATGGTCGAATTAAACATATATGTTGGATTTTTTTAAATTTAACGATTTACGTTGTTTTTTATATTTATCAGAATATGCTATTTTTGGAGAGAGAAATGAAAACATGTCCTATAAGGCGCATTTTCACTTTATTGAAAACTATTATTTTTCTTTTTTTTTTTCTTGCGGTTGGAAATTAAAAGTTTATAGATTTATTTTTGTCTGTATTTGAGATAGACATTGTTATAGTTTTAAGGTATGTTTGAATTTACGGTGATATCGTAGAGCTCGGTGACATACAAATTTCATCTGCCATGTGACTATAGAGTATCACCTGAGAAACCGGATCGTGTTGCAACTCAAGGTCCTAGTTGACGGTATTATACGGTCCTAGGTTGAAGCATAACTAAAGCTTCAAGTTTACAAAGGTTATGCTGTCAAGGGATGAAGCATAAATGAGGACCCAGTTGGCAGTGGTTATGAGGCCATGACAATGAGTTTCACCTCATCAAAGGAGGATACTTTATAAAACCCATACAGAAGTTAAAGACGAAAACAAAAGGACCTTTCATTATAATCAAGTACTTTGTTTTATCCATCTCCACCAAAGGCTGTGAGCTCATTACTATAACCTGTGATAGAGTTGAGGGCAACAAAATTTTCGGCGGGGATAAGTTATTGTGCTGTCACACCCCTAACCCGAATCTGTTGCTGGATTAGGGTTACAGAGCATTACCGGAGTTTACAAATTAATTATTAGACATTTCATTTCATCTAGCATTCATATTTGAAACTAATCAAAATCATACATATTGTCCCTTAAACGAGCCTTCGAGACCCAAATTTATGCATTAGAAACACACAGGGACTAAGTCAAAAACTCAGAAACTTTTTTCAAAAATATTTAAAGTTTCCAACATTGCAAGGGTCACACGGCCGTGTGGCCATGCCGTGTGACTCACACGGTTTGAAGGCACGCCTGTGTCTCAAGCCGTGTGGGTATTTGAAATAGGGACACTCGACCGTGTTTCAGCTCGTGTCTGTGCCCGTGTGAGTATACTAACTTGGGTCACACGACCAAGTCACACTCCCGTGTGCTAGGCCGTGTGAGCATACTGTTTTGTGCAAATTTAAGATACAAGGGACACACGGCCGTGTCACCTAGTCATGTGTCACACACGGTTGAGACACACTCCCGTGTCTCTGCCCGTGTGGACGAAAATAGGCCATTTTGTAAGCCATATTTCTCACCCAATTTTGTGTCTATCTACAATCAACATTACACATATCAACAAGCCATAATTAGACATTCAAAATAAGCCAAAATAAGTGGCTAAACTCAACACACTACATATAAGCCATCATTAAACAAAATACCTATACATGCCATTATAACCAAAATCAAAACATTCAAAAATACCGATAGAATCGATGGATAGTGTGATATATCTTTGACAAGCTTCCAACCCAATCGAGCTTCTAAAAAGTAGAAGAAAACAAATACATAAGCAATAAATGCTTAGTAAGCTCGTATAAACTTTAATCATAATACTTCCTTTTCAAATATGAAATTTATACTTATCTAGAATAATCTAATATTGCTACCACAATACTCATGAAGTTGTATTTAACAACTCACTAAGTGAATAAATCTACAGTATCACTTATACATAATATTCCTAACATAGTAGGATTTTAAACAACTTTAACTCTTCCAAAATTTTTTTATTTTCATTTGCGTTTCTTTATTTTCCACACTTATTCCATATGCATAACACACCAGTCATAAGCATATCATTCAACCATAGATACAAGCTAGTGCATTTAAACATAAACCTTTTTCGAATTAATCAGATGATAACTCAATTGATAAGAAATTGCATAACTTAAAACTTACCACTCTTTCATGAGCACAAGTATATTTTCATTTAAGCACTTACCCTTTCAACGCATCATATAATAAACATATTACCGTTTAACTAGTAACTTGGCACTTGTCTAAGCATCAACAACAGCACTTGTTAACATAGTTGAACATATTTCATATACATTGATAAACTTATTTTATCAACATATCACACTTGAGTTTATTACTCATCACAACTTACATAATTTTCATGTATCAACATATCAAGATATTGATATATATACATATCATGACACATATCATTCTCTTACTATTTCTTTATATACATATATCATCCAAAAACAACTCATGTTATCTTTCCATTCGAAGAACGACTTACGGATATGAGTACATCGTTTTCAAAAGCCCGAAGTCTGAACAGAAGCTCATGAAAGCTAAACAGAAAGTAAACACGAAAGTTCGCAACAAATGCTGAACCTCGGCTTACTTGGGTAATTTGCTGTCAATTCATCCTTTACATTTTCTGTCAATTCATCCTTTACATTTTTCGTCAATTCATCCTTTACATTCGTAGTGCCATAACCTAGTTATGGTCTTATCATCAGAATGCCATAGCCCAACTATGGTCTTACATATAAACATTGTCATGGTCCAACCATGATCTTACATTCATAGTGCCATAACCCAGTTATGGTCTTATCATCAAAATGCCATAGCCCAACTATGGTCTTACATATAAACACTGCCATGGTCCAACCATGGTCTTACGTTCATAGTGCCATAACCCAATTATGGTCTTATTTGTCAATTCATCCTTTGCCACAGAACGGTTGTACTCAATCCCGCGTTCCACTTGTTTTGAACATTTAATTCAATTTCATAATTTAACAATAATTTTGTTTTCAGTAATAGATATGAATAAATACATAATACCATTCATCAATTTAATAAATAAACATTGAAGTTTAACCATACAAACTTACTTGAATTGAATGGTAATACTTGCAGGAGTTTAGGAACTATTACTCTATTTTTTTCCTTTTTCACGAGTATCTACGAAATCTTCATTTAAAATATAAAATTACTCATTCATTAGCATATATTTCAGTTCCAATTCATTTCACTTTTATAAAATTATCCTTAAAATTTTACTTTTATTCAATTTATCTAATTAAATAATTATAAAATATCATCAAAATATCTCTAATATCATCATTGCCTTCTAGAGTTCGCTCTCTTTCTAATTGACCATTTTGCCTTTTATGATCTTTTAAAATTCCATCATTAAGTCATCACTTAATTTGGTAAAATTGTGATTTAGTCCCTCATAATTCTTTACCTATTCAATTTGGTCCTTAGTCATCAATTTTCCTTATTTTTTTTATATCATTTCACCCTTAAAATATTTGCACTATTGGTCCTTTAAATTTTTCATATTTATAATTTAACCCTTCAAATTTTGAGTATTTGCTCTTGGGCAACAAAACTTTTCTCACTTTTGCGATTTAATCCTTTCTTGAATTAATATGCCATAATATACTTCCCAATGTTGACATAACACAAAATTTCCCTTTTTGTCACTTTATTTCCCTATTTTGCTATATCAATGATACTATCTTACTTTTTTACTGTAGTAATTTTCGGGGTATTACATGTGCGATGCAGAAAAGATGAAACACAAGACAACCGCTGTTGTCCTAATTTGCGTTTCATCTTTTCTGTATTTCATAATAACTCATCCCTATCAGAAATCTTGTTACCCCCAACTCTGTCATAGATTTTAGTAACAGGGTCACTGTCTTCGGTGGAGATGGACAAAACAAATTACTTGATTATATTGGAAGGCCCTTGTGTTTTTCATCTTTGACTTCTACATGAGTTTTATAAATAATCCTCTTTTGATGAGGTAAAACTCATTGTCGTGTCCGCATAACCACTATTAACTAGGGATCCAATTATGCTTCATCCATTAACAACATAACTTTTGTAAACTTGAAGCCTTAGTTACATTTCAACTCGAGACTGTATAATCACCGTCAACTTGGACCTCGAGTTGCAATGTGATCTCAACTTCTCAAGTGATGATTCCATCCTCACATGGCAGGTGAAATTTATAGGTCACCGAGCTCCACAGTATCACCATGAATCCAAACACAACTTAAAATTATGACTATGTCTTCCTCAAAGAAAAAGAGAAATAAATCTTTAATCCTAGAAATTGAAACACGCAAGAAAACGAAAAAGAAAACAATTTAATTGAGATGGTGGGGGAGAGATGATGGAGTAGGGGGATGAAAACACCCATTTATATAGGCAATGAGGCGAGGTGATAACGGTAAACCAACTATCACCCAAATTGCATTTCTTTTGCTCGGTGGTAACGGTAAACCAACTATAAAATCCATGACTTTTAAAACTTAATAAAATACTAGAGTATCTTATTTTAATATGTGAATATTTGAAGTGCGATTAAACTTTCTTTCTCATATTTTAATGGTATGTATTTAAATCTTATAATCCTTTTCTCTGTCCTTTAATATTGTAATGATAAAAATAATATTATATTTTACATTTATTATATAAAAATAAAAACAATAAATATACATATTAAAAAAATTAAAAGCATGATGACTTATTTGACCCTTCAATTTTACAAAAAAAAAAAATTTTAGCCTTCCATTTAATTTTTCTCCTTTTTTAGCCCTTAAACTTGCATTATTTGTTAAATCACCTTAAAATAGATAGAAAAATTAACGTCTATCAATTTTTCTAACGTGATATCCATGTGGATTGAAATTAATTAATTTTTAAAAAATTAAAATATTACATATTTTGTTATGAATATTTTATTAAGTGGATGTCCATCAAGATCTAGATAAATTGTGATGTACTTTAAATTCTAATAGTCATTAGAAGTAGATCTCTACTTCATTTATACGTTTTTATGCCTATAAATAGAGACTTTGGAGAAGTTTTGTAGATATCCCATTAATCAATAAAATACATTCTCTTTTTCTCTCCCATTTTATTTGTTATTTACTCTCTGTTTATTTATTTTATAACACGTTATCAGCACGATTCTCTTTTGTTTTATAATACGATCACTCCAAATCTGCTGCTCAAGTTGTTGTTGATTGCCTTCTAGAACTATTGCAATTTCAATATTCAATTGAGGCCTGCGTATTATAGGTAATAATTATCTAAAACAAATTATGTAATCCTTACGTGTGCTCGTGATAATAGCCACGGTGATAGCGATGATGTTAAAGAATCTCAGGTATATTTTACGATAATTTATTTATTATATTATGTTTCTTATAATTGGAGACTAATCATAACAACATGAATAGATAGAGTTTGATTTGAAATCCACGAGTGTTTGCGATGGTAATTGTGAAATAAAGAATCTATTGGGACGATTATAAGTTTGTCGTAGTAAATCTATTGCATTCCTCGAAGTGAATGCAACCACAAAGAAAATAAAAACCAATATTATTCCAATATTTGGTAGTACAAAATTAGTCGAAACCTCCAGAAGAGCAAATATATTAATATCTTGTGATGGTTAATCCATTGGTTTTAAAAGATATTTATAATGGATCTCATATTGGTATTGTGAATGAAGAAAATATTATATTTCGTCTAAATCATTATTCCTATAAATATCTATTTTGAAATGATAAAAAAAAAAGGGAGGATTGAGTTATTGATTACTCTTGTTATTAAATTGAATTGACTGTGACTATCTTTGTGATCTTTTTTTGTCATCATCCCCATTAAGGTATTGCAAGCAAAATATTTGACTGTGAAAAATTTACTTATGAACAATAAAATATGGTAATTCTATCTAAAGCTCGTTATGGTTGGATGCACCTAAAGTTGCAATTTTTTTTAAAAACAGTGAGTATAACTCTACAGTATTCAGAATAAGTTCTTAATTAAAATTATGTTGAAAAATATTACTGATGAGAACTTACAAGAGAGAAATTTTATATATGAAAAGTCATTGGTTATGTACCTATTGTACACCTGGAAAATAGGGATTTAGACTTCACATTGATTTAGACATTTCAAGTAGTAAATGTCATAATGTACTTATATGTGAATGCAAAGTAAAAGGAATGATAGTAAAACTATCAATTTGTCACAATTTATATTGACATTATTAGTACAATTGAAATGCATGTTAAAGTAAATCAATAGTTTACTATACAAATGCATTTACTACTTGGAATGACCAGTTAGACCATCCTGGATCATATATGATGCAAAAATTAATTGAGAATTCATATGGACATTCATTAAAGAACCAGAATATTCTTTAATTTAAAGAATTGTCATTTGTTGCTTATTCTCAATGAAAATTTATTATGAGAAAATCATTAGCTAAAGTTGAGATTTAATTTCTTACATTTCTGAAATGAATATGAGTCCATTCATCCACCATGTGGATGGTTTTGATATTATATGATTTTGGTAAATGCATCTACAAAATAATCACATATGTGTTATCAATTTGCAACATGCTGTTTGCAATATTGCTTGTTTAAATAATTAAATTCAAATCATGCAATTAAGAGAATTTATCTTGCTAACACTTATGAGTTTATATCTCAGTCTTTTATTAATTGAGTTTGAAAAACTTTTGTAAAATTATGTTATTTATGCGCATAATGGTTTAAAGAAATTATTGATTGAACGCCTCTGATTAATGTCTAAACCATTACTTATGAAAACTAAACCTCCTATTTCAACATGAGAGTATGTTGATTTATGTGTTGTACACATCAAACCAATAAGTTATAAACACTCCTCATTACAATTGGTTTTTGGTAAAGAGTTAAATATTTCCCATCTTTGAACTTTTGTATGTGTATATATTCCAATTGATCCACCACAACGTACAAAGATGAGTGAATCCTCAAAGAAAGTTGAGAATATATATTAATTACGAGTTTCCTTGTATTATTATATGTTTTAAATGTTTTGGAGATTCAATTATGACATGATTCGTGATTACTATTTTGATTCGATAGTTTTCCCGACATTAGGAGGAGAGAAATAATAACTTGTAATGAGTTAGAGGAGAGAGTAATTTGAGCCAGAAGTTCAACAAAGATAACTGAATACAAGTTCCAAATATGAAAATTCTCATAAAAGAAAATAATTCTTTTAGATGGTTATATAGTGGAGGCGGGTGCTCCAAAAGAGACATAAGTAAAACTCCAGAAGAGATTCAAGTACCTAAAATTGAAGATTAAAATACTAAAAATAAGAGATCTCGATAAGTTATGTCAATTCAAGAAAATATGGAATTGAATAATAAAAGTGGTCGACAATAATTTTGCATACAATATTATTACTGAAATAATGAAATAAAATGAGGATATTTAATAAATCTATTGAGAAATATAAATATGGAATAAATTGGTCAAAATAGAAAGACGTAACTCAAGTACAATTAAATTCGTGGAGTTTTTGGACCAGTAGTCCAAATATCTAAAGGTATAAAGCCAGTGAGAGTGCAAATAAATTAGTTTTGCAAAAGTGGAATAAAAATATGAAATTTTTCGCTAAATTCTGACATTGATTATGAAAAGATATGATATTCTTTTATGGTGGATGAAATTACCTTTAGATATATTATTTTGACAATTCATAAAAGATTTAACTTGCGTTTAATGGTTGTTGTTACAACCTGCTATGAACTACTATATAGTAAAGTTTATATTAAAATCCTTGAAAGATTTAAAATGCTAAAAGCATATTGAAATTCTCAGGAAATTGTTCATTTATATGAATTGAAATAATATGAATATATGTGGTGAATAGTAGTTGAAGGGGATTATAAAATGATCCAAAATACCTACTTGTATTTTTATAGAAGAATCATGATTAAAGTTTGCTATGATTATTGTTGAAACTCCTGAAGAGATCAAAATATATTTCCTTAAAATTTCCCCTCATTTATGACTTTCAAAAGAATGGTGATATAAATGCTTAGCAAATACATTCAAATAGTCATTTGAAAAACTAGTATTCAAGATTGAATACGTAGAATATGAGAAAGTATGTGATGTTTTCATGAGAGAGAGTAAATACGCGTTGTACTCTTTTTCCCTTAACTGAGGTTTTGTCCCATTGGGTTTTCCTGCTAAAGTTTTTAATGAGGTAGCATATTATGCGTATTATAGATATGTGTACTCTTTTTCCTTCACTAGAATTTTTTTTCCCATAGAGTTTTTATTTTAGTAAGGTTTTAACGAGACACATTATCTACAAATGGACATTTAAAAGGGAGTGTTATGGATATTTTATTAAGTGGATGTCCATTAGATCTAGATAAATTTTGATGTACTTTAAAACAATGATGGTTTTCTTAAATATATGTTTAAGTTTGTTTTTTTAAAATAAATAAATAAATAATAATGTTTTAAATTATTTTAATTATTTTTTAGATTTTTTTTTCAATTGAGTTTACGTAATATCAAATTCAGTAAAAAAATTTACAAAAGAAAAAAAATAAAATTATATTCACAAAATATTTATGTAAAATAATAAATAAACATCTTTTAAATGGATTTTAGATTTTTAATAGAAAATAGTAGTTTTCTTTAAAAAGAAAACTGAGTAGTGTTTTTTTTATTAAATTTATATAGAGGTGGTTTATTTATTTCTATGAAGGAGGGGAGATTGGAAAGATTCAAATCTTCAATTTAGGGTTCGTATCTAGGCTAGAGATGGTTTATTTTATTTTATTTAACGATTTCTTTTATTTATTAAAATAAAAATATCCTTAAAATAATATTCATTATTTTTTTTGAAAAATAGACTTAAGGATATAATAAGTCTCAATGATTGTATTTATTTTGCACTGATAAAAATAGTTTATTGAACACTGAGTAGTGTATAACAAGATTATCAAATTTTATAAAGAATTTATGTAGTAATTCTTTGTAGAATAATCTCTAAATATATAATATGGTAAGAGAATAAAAGGAAATTATGTTTCTTCTATGTTTCTCTCATTCTCATTTGCAAATAAAATTTGACTCTTATTTATAGAAGTTCCCATGACTCTTTATAGAAACAAAATTATCCCATAGATATCTATTTGGATAGTCACATCTAATAAATAAACATAACTATTCAATAAATATTATTTGAACATTTATAATTCTTTGTTAAAAATCAAGTGATATATTTTTTTATATTTAATATACATTACTCATCACTATAAATATTAACAACGTTTGATTAATAACTAAATGCTATAACTATTTGTTACTTAGAACCTTTCGTTTGTAGCTATTGGAACACTATATAGAGTTTGAAAAGGTTCCAACAATCTGTTCCCATTGTAACAACCCTAACCCGTATTCGTCGCCGGAATAGGGTTACAGGGCATTACCAAAATTTACAGAACAAATATACAGATATTTCATATAATATAGTATTCATATCAGAAACCAATCGAAACCAATCATAATGTCCCTTATGTAAGCCCTAAGGTCCAAAATACACATTAGAAACAAGTCAGGACTAAATCGGGTACTCAAAGAATTTTTCAGAAAACATTAAAAATTTTCAAAGGTGCAAGAGACACACGCCCGTGTGGTCAGGCCGTGTGTCTCATATGGTCCATAGATACTCCTGTGTCTCAATGTAACACCCCCTTACCCGTATTCAAGGTCGGAACAGGTTACGAGGCATTACCAGACTTAAACTCAAACAAACATTCAAAATCGAGACACGAATTTCCACTCAAATTTAAAACTTTTCGTAAACATTCATTTCGTCCCAAGAAGAGCCTACGGGGCCCAAAACATACATTGAAAGTGGTTCGAGACTAAATCGAGAACTTTAGAAAATTTTACAACGCTTAGAAATTTTTTCATCAAAACAGGGGTCACATGCCCGTGTGGGCAGGCTGTATGGTCACACACGCCCGTGTCCCTAACCCGTGTAACTCTCTGTTTATGACGTCATCAACAAATTGAAGTCACATGGCCAAGGCACACGCCTCGAATAAATTTTTGAAATTTTTCATAAAATAGGTGTAGACTTCACACGGCCAGGGCACACGCCCGTGTTCAAGGCCGTGCCGTCCACACGGCTGAGACACACGCCTGTGTCTCTGCCAGTGTGCTCAATACTGAGCATTCTGTTTAGCAACAATTAAGGTGCAGGGGACACACAGCCGGAACACACGCCCATGGGCCAAGCCGTGTTTCACACACGACCTAGACACACGCCCGTGTGGATAAAAATAAGGCTATTTACCAAGCCTTTTTGCCACCCTTCCATGCACAACCTACACAATAATATGTAATACCATTTCAAGTATAAACATACAACCAATTCAGCCACAACCAAGGGATCCACACATCATTTACATACTTATTAACTCAAACCATGCAATTTCTACATCCATGAAAGACATCATCATATGCATATAAACTTAAACCAATGTTAGCCAATTTCAATGGCCATTTACAAAATGAATCATCAGCCATACTTGACACTTAAGAATTTGGACATACATTAACATCATACATGCACCACTTGAACATCCTTAGCCGTTCCAATGGCTAAGTCACAAAATATTACTTACAAGCCTTCGTCTATGCCAAGTAGCTTATACATGCCTTATACCAAAATGAATCATTTAGCTATACCAAAAGGAGATTTGTGGATAGTGTGATCTTGCTCTGACCAAATCCTCCAACCTTCGCAAGCCTTACGAGCACTATCAAACAAGGAAAAGTAAAACGGGGTAAGCATATTCATGCTTAGTAAGTTCGCGTAATAGAAAGAAAACTTACCGGTCATAATTATTCAAATAAGCATACATACGCATTCATTCCATCAATAATTTTGACAAGTTACCTAAATACATTCGCTCATTAAAAAAGTTAGTCATACACATCATGAAGTATTCAAACCAACATAGATGAGCTCACCATAATATAAATTTTCATATCATTTCACAATTTCCATTTTTCAAGATTTTTTTTTTGTTGAACTACTGTAAATCTCGATGGAGACTCGGGTAGTATACTCGAGGTATACATGTCAATCGTTTTTCAATTTACATCCAAAGTGCTCCTTGAGCACATATTCATAGAGCACACTCTCAAGCCACATTTATATAACATGATTACCAGTCCAGACTAAATCCCATCTTTAGCATTTGCTCTCAAGAGCTTATTTAGGATTACCAATCCAGGCTAAATCCCTTCGATAACGTTAGCTCTAATGAGCCTACTATGGATTACCCGTCTGGGTTAAATCCATTTCATAACATTAGCTCAAGATTACCCGTCTGGGCTAAATCTTTTCTATATTATTTTTGTTCAGTTCAAGGAAATTATTATAATCCATCGAAATATAATGCTCAACCGAGACAATGACATTTTATTCATGTTTTCCATATTATGATTATTTCATAGTGTGTGTCATTACGTAAATATTATCTCAGTCACACAATTTAATTAAAACATAATAACATACCAAATTAAATTACACGAACTTACCTTGAGAATGGTTCGTATTCGAACTCAACTATTCTGAGACCTTTCGTTTTCCTCATTCTAGTTCTATAATCGGTTGTTCCAGGTATATATAAGCAAATTCGACTATTAATTCATTGTTTTACACATATATTTACATTAATTTTCATCCTAGAAAAAATTACCATTTTGTCTCTAACTTTTTAACATTTTACATTTTATTCCCTAGGCTCGTAAAATGAAATATGTTCAATTTCTTGGTAGCCCAAGCCTAGCCGAACCATATACATGCTCATATCAGCCCACATTTTCCATTAAATCAGATTTCTATATCCATTTTACAACTTTTTACAAATAGATCCTTTTATGCATTTACATAAAAAATCACCTAGTAAAAGTTGTTTATTATATATCAAACTTTCATTTTCTACCATAAAACATCAAAACACATGCATGCCATGCATGGGTAAAATTTTAAACATGAACCCTACTTCAAAACAATGGTAGAAACAAAAAGATCGGGTGAATATGACTTTAAAAACATAAAGAGCATTAAAAACGGGGCTAGGATGTATTTACAATCAAGCTTGAAAGATGAACAAACCCTAGCTATGGAGAGCTTGAAGATTTCGGCTATGGTGAAGAAGATGGACAAAATTTTGGCTTTATTTTCCCTTTTTAATTCATTTAATAACCAAATGACCAAAATGCCCATAATGCCTTACTTTAAAATTTCACCTAAAATTGTCCATTTTTGTCCATAAACTTAACTAATGGTCTAATTATCATATAAGGACCTCTAATTTAAAATCTCATAGAAATTGGACACCTTTAACATCTAGAATTCAAGTTTTGCACTTTTTAAAATTTAGTCCTTAAAACTAAATTGAGTGCCCGAACGTCGAAATTTTCGAACAAGATTTTCACAGAATAGTTTTATAAAACTGTAGATGATAAAAATATAATAAAAATAAATTTTACTGCGCCGAATTTGTGGTCCCGAAACCACTGTTCTGACTAGACCTAAAATCGGGATGTTACATTCAGGCCGTGTGGGCATTTAAAATAGGGACACACGGCTGTGTCCTAGCCCGTGTCCAAACTTATGAGCTCTCTCACTTGGGTCACACGGCCAAGCCACACGCCCGTGTGCTAGGTCGTGTGAGCATTCTGTTCTGTAAATTAAAAGATACAGGGGACACACGGCTGTGTCACCTGGCCGTGTGTCAGACACGGCTGAGACACATACCCTTGTCTCAGCCCTTATGGACAAAAATAGGTTATTTTCATGCCACATTTATCACCCAATTTGTCAACAATCTAACCAAACATTTTTGAACATCAACAATCTATATCTAGGCAATCACCCAAGCCAAAACCAAATTTTATACATGACATAACACCACATATATTCAAGAATCCACACTTACCAAATTGACCAAATACTCATATATGCAAATTTATACCAAATACAAGCCATGCAAATGACTAATCTCAACAAAATGTATATATGCCAACATTGGCCAAATTAACCTATACATGCCATTATAACCAAAATTAATTTACTATTTATACCGAAATGGGCCGCTGATAGTGTGAATCTGCTCTGACCAGCTTCCAACTAAAATGAGCTTCTGATTTATTATAAAACATGAGAAATAAAATAGAGTAAGCATTTAAGCTTAGTAAGTTCGTATAACATGGAAATTAACTTACCATTCAATTGCATTTAAGGTAAGCATACAAAACTTATCCAAATTATTTTGGTCAAATGCCTAAACACATATCCTCAACATGTTAGCCATGTAACACTTTCAATAACCAATAAACATGGATGTACATAATCACTGGGCAAGTTTCGTATACATGTATCATCCCTCTTATGTTTCAATATATGATGTAATATCATTTCCATGTACTTCTAAGTATATACCGGTAATAGTTCTTTTCGAACTCATAATGTCTCATATCAGAACTTAGCCCATTGAACCATTTAAAATATCGTTGGATACACAGGTAGTACACATGAGGTGTACAAATCTGTAATCCGTCAATTCATATATAGGTATGCCCATACAAGCATGTAAATAGGAAGCTCTTTCGAGCCATGTAACCGAAAGCTCATGTGAGCTGTATAACGGGAAGCTCAATCGAGCTGTATATCAGGAAGCTCATAAGAGCCATAAATCGGGAAGCTCATACGAGCAAATTATCGGGAAGCTCAAGAGAGCTATTAATCAAGAAGCTCGTGAGAGCCAAATATCGGGATGCTAATAAGATCTGTGGTGTGTCCACAACACATGCAGGACCACAACCAATCCGAGAACTCTAATGACATGTAATTTGTATCCATCGAATTTCTAAGGTTCAAACAGGATTCTGTACTTGTCGGATATGTGATCAATAATATACATGACATTTTATACTAATCATACACATAACAATATTCAATTCAAATTATACAAATATATAATTTAGTTACACCAACTTACCTCAATAAGTATACGTAGATTTGTAAGCTACTAATCCGATACTTTTTCTTTTCCTCGATCCAATTCCGTACTAGGTCAATCCATATTTATACGAATGAATTTAACTCAGTTTAATACAATTCATATTCAATTCAATCCAATACACATCTTTGGCAAAATTATTATTTTGCCCCTATACTTTTAATTAAATACAAATTAGTCCCTGGCTCGGAAAATGAAATTCATACAATTTAATCCTTATTTTAAGTGTAATCGATTTTCATACATATCAATAGCAGCTCATATTTTTCACAAAATTTAGAATTTTTCTAGAAATTTTTTTATCTTTTCAATTTAGTCCACAAATCATAATTTCATTAAAATTCTCTTTATAAAAGTTGTTTATCTAACAACAACCTTTCATTTTCAACCATAAAACTTCAAAATTCAACTATACTCGTTCATGGAAAAACCCTAATACTTTAATAGTTTTACAAATTAATCCCCGAGATAGCTAGATTAAGCTATTACGATCTCAGAAACATAAAAATCATTAAAAACGGGATAAGAATACTCACCTAATTAAGCAAAATAAGCTTGTCTATCTTCAAGCTTCCATGGCTAGGGTTTCCATGCTTTATTTTAGGAAAGATGATGAAAATGATGAAAATTTGTTTTATTTTATTTCTTTATCATTATTTTATCATTTACTTTCCAAAATTAACATTAATAATTTACTAAATTCCAACGATAAATAATCATCCTTATCTACTAACTCCTCTAAATGGTTTATTTGCCATATAAGGACCTCAAATTTTAAATTCCATAGCTATTTGATACCTTTAGCTACTAGAATTCAACTTTTGCACTTTATGCAATTTGGTCATTTTTATCAAATTAGGCATTTAAACGGTAAAATTTCTTAACGATATTTTCATACGATATTTCTATCATACTGTAGACTATAAAATAATATTAAAATAAGTTTTCTTTCGACTTTGGATTTGTGGTCCCAAAACCAGTGTTTCGATTTCACTGAAAACGGGCTATTACAACTCACCCCCTAAAGAAATTTTCGTCCTCAAAAATCTTACCAATAAAAAGGTTCGATTATTGCTTTCTCATAGTTTCCTCGAGTTCTCTGGTAGCTTCCTCCATTTCGTGTCGTTGCCAGAGAACTTTTACTAAAGCTATTTTTTATTTCTCAATTCTTTCACTTCTTATGCCAATATCCTGATTGGTTCTTCGTTTATGTCATATCATGCTGAATTTTAACATTTGTCAGAGAAATAACATGTGAAGGATTTGATTGATATCTTCGTAATATAGACACGTGAAAGACATTGTGAATCTTTTCTAGTTCTAATGGTAAAGCTAATCGATATGCAACTGGTCCGATTCTCTTAGAAATCTTATACGGTTTGATAAATCGCGGACTCAGTTTTCCTGTACGACTGAATCAGAGAACTTTCTTCTAGGGCGAAACTTTCAAAAATACTTTGTCGCCAACTTGAAACTCTATTTCTTTACGTTTAAGATCCGCATAAGATTTCTGACGATCAGAAGCTGCTTTCAAATTGTCTCGGATCACTTTTACTTTTTCTTCAATTTCACGAATCAAATCAACTCGATGTATCTTTATCTCACTGAGCTTAGTCCAATACAATGGAGTTCTATATTTGCAACCACATAAAGCTTCATACGTTGCCATCTTTATGCTTGACTGATAACTATTATTATTTGTGAATTTGACTAACAGCAAATATTTTTCCCAATTGCCTTCAAACTCTAAAACACAACACCGCAGCTTATCTTCAAGAATTTGGATCACACGCTCGGACTGACCATCCGTCTGAGAGTGAAATGTGGTGTTAAAATGTAATAAGTACCCAGAGCTTCTTGTAAATTTTTCTAAAATCGTGATGTAAACTGTGGATCTCTGTTTGAAATAATAGCAACTGGCACTCCATGTAATCTGATAATTTCTAAAACATATAACTCAACCAATATGTCAAGTTAGAAATCTGTACGTACCGAAATGAAATGTGTAGACTTCGTCAAATGATCAACGTTAACCCAAATAACATCTTTCCTTTTTGGAGATAGGGGCAACCCCGATACGAAATCCATAATAACTTCATCCCATTTCCACTATGGTATCGTCACTGGCTATAACAGTCCTGAAGGTACATGATGTCCAACTTTAACTTGCTGATATATCAAACATCTAGAAACAAAATCTGAAATATCACATTTCTTTTCTGGCCACCAGTACATCCGTTTCAAATCATTGTACATTTTATTACTTTCTGGATGAACAGTCATACTACCCCTATGAGCTTCGTGCAAAATTTTTTGTACAAGCTCTAAATTCTTCGGTACACAAACTTTGCCTTTGAATAACAAACAATCATTAGATCCTACTTGAAATTCTGAATCAGAAGTCGACTCACACTATACCCGTTTAGCTTGCAACTCATTATCACATTTCAGAGGAAACATCAGTTTAGCTTTTAACTCAGCTAAAATTGAGCCATCATCAGACAGTGACAATTGGGTATTCATTGCTTGCAAAGAAAACAAAGATTTTCTACTCAGAGCATCCTCAAATACATTTGGTTTTTCTGAATGATAATCAATAACCAAGTCATAATCCTTCAACAGTTCAAGCCATCTACGCTGTCTCAGAGTCAAATCTTTTTGCAACATTAGATACTTTAAACTCTAATGATCGGTAAATATATGAAATTTTTCACCGAGCAAATAGTGTCGCCAAATTTTCAGTGCAAATACAATAGCTGCCAATTCTAGATCATGTGTTGGATAGTTCTTTTCATATGGCCTTAACTGTCTAGAAGCATAAGCTATTACTTTACCTTCTTGCATAAAAAAACAGCCTAAACCATTCAATGATGCATCACTAAACATCACAAATTCTTTACCAGATTCAAGCTGAACTAGAACTGGTGCTTCGGTCAACAAGGTTTTCAACTGGTCAAAACTTTGTTGACATTTTTCAAACCTTTCAAACTTCACATCTTTCTATAACAACTGTGTCATCAGTGTAGCTATCATCGAAAAGCTTTTTACAAATATCTGATAATAAATAGCTAATCCCAGAAAACTTCTGACTTCAAATACATTTCTCGGTGGTTTCTAGTTAACTATCATTGAAATTTTATTCGGATCAACTCTGATACTTTTAGCCAATACTATGTGTCCCAAAAAATCAACTTTCCGAAGCCAAAATTCACATTTGCTAAATTTAGCAAATAATTATTTATCTCGCAAGGTTTGCAAAACAATTCTTAGATGCTCAACATGTTCAGTCTCATCTCGGGAATATACTAGAATATCATCAATAAATACCACAACAAATCTATCCAAATACGGTAGGAAAATTCTATTCATCAAATCCATAAATACCGCAGGTGCATTAGTTAAACCAAACAGCATCACAAGGAATTCATAATATCTGTACCTTGTTCTAAATGTTATTTTCGGCACATCCGAGTCTTTCACTTGTAACTAATAATAACCAGAACGAAGATTAATCTTTAAAAACACTGTAGCACCTTTCAACTGATCAATCGTAACTTTGTTAAGCTATCGGTATTCAATGCATAATCTCAATGACCTATCTTTTTTTCTTAACAATCAGAACCGATGCACCCCAAGGTGAAAAACTAGGTCGAGCAAAACCCCTATCAGTCAATTCTTGCAACTATGCTTTCAATTCTTTTAACTCTGTAGGAGCCATTCTGTATGGTGCTATTGATATCAGTGTTGTTTCCGATACAAGATCTATGGCGAATTCAACTTTTCTGACCAACTGTAATCCAGGTAACTCCTCTGGAAACATATCAGGATATTCACAAACCACTGACACTGATTTAATCTTCGAATCAGACACTTTAGTATCCAGTACATAAGCAAGATAAACACTACAACCTTTTTTTACATATTCCTGTGCTGGCATAGCTAATTCAATATGAAGCATTTCACCATTCTGACATTTCAATACAATATGCTTTTGTTTACAATTTACCACGGCATCATGCAAAGTTAACCAATCCATACCCAATATCACATTAAATTCATCGAATGGTAATAGCATCAAATCAGCCGGGAAACAATAATCCTGTATCATTAACGGACAATTCTTGCAAAATTTATCAACCATCACATACTGGTCTAGAGAGTTTGTACTTTAACCACGAATTTGGTGGACTTGATAGGTAAATTTTTAATAGACACTAAATTCGTGCAAATATATGAATGAGTTGAACCGAGATTAATTAAAGTAGTTACATCAGTATCAATAAGAGAGAAAGTACCAGTAATAACATATAGTGTAGAAGCATCTTCATATGCACGAAGAACATAAGTCCTAGCTAGTGCTCGTGCTCCGGATCTTACAGTGGAGTCTTTTGTCACACCATGGCTTCTACACTTATTTCTAGGATTACGAGGTGGTCTACCTCTCGTAGTTGTACTGCTCAACCTTTAAGTTTGAATATTATCATTTTCATGTTTCTTCGGGCAATCTCTAAGATAGTGGTCAAAGGAACCACATCTGAAACAAGCTCCACTCTTCATTCGACATTCACCAAAATATAACTTGTTATAGTGCTTGTACTTGAGTTTGGTGTTTCTAACATTACCCGCACTCGCTACAGATGTAGTCTGAAATCTAGGACTAGAGTGTTGAGTAACTTGTTATAGATGTAGTCTAAGATCTAGGACCAGAGTATCCCACAGTAGTAGTAGAACAGTCATAATATTTCTTTGATTTCTTCGATGTTGATTGGTATGATTTTCCCGTCAATCTCTTACTTGAATTTCTGGCTTCAATCTCAACTTGTGTTTTTTCTTTGCTAAGCTCTTTAGCTTTATATGCCAAATCAACCAGTACAACAAATTTTTTCAACTCAAGAGTCCCGACTAATAATTTTATATATTTATTTAAGCTATCCACAAATTGCTTACACATTGCAGTCTCAGTCGAAATATGTTATCTAGCATATTTGCTAAATTGAATAGATTCCCGTTCATATTTAGATAATGTCATATAACATTGTTAAAGCTCTAAAATTCTTTTACGTTTTTGGTCAAGAAACCTCTGATTGATGTATTTCTTTCGTAACTCAGTTTGAAAGAATTCCCAAGTAACCATTTTTTTGGCACAACTTAAATTAATGTATTCCACCACTGATAAGCTGAATCTTTTAATAAAGATACTGCACATTTAAGACATTCAACTGGGGAATAAGATAATTCATTAAGAACTCTGATAGTATTTTCTAGCCAAAACTCAGCTCTTTTAGGATCATCCTCAGTTGTAGCTAGAAATTCTTTAGCACCGTATTTACGGATTTTATCAATAGGAGGCTTACCAGTTCTAATAAGTTCTGTACTTTGAGGAATATCGAGAACCAGTTGAGAAATAGAAGGGTGGAGGTTGTTGCACAGTCGGGTTCGTTCGTACAAATTCAATAAACCATTCATTTATCATTTGGAAGAAGGCTTATTTTTCCTCTCCTCCCCGGCCCTCAAATACGGGCCTCCTACTACTCGAAGCTGCTCTTTGTACAAAGGCTTGAGCATTACTTTCAGCTTCTTTAGAGTCAGCCCGGTTGGATGACATTGCTATATGAAAACATGTTTAAAATGGTCAGTAGTAATCACACTATCACAGGTTATATAATGACATGTATAGTTAGACTCGTATAGACCACGTTAGTCTAAAAATCGACTAAACCTAACTCTGATACCGATAAATGTAACACTCCTAACTCGTATCCGTCGCCAGAACAGGGTTACAGAGCATTACAAAAATTTATAAAACAAATAAACAGATATTTCATATCATATAGCATTCATATCAGAAACCAATTGAAACCAAGCATAATGTCCCTTATGTGAGCCCTCGAGGCCCAAAATACACATTAGAAATAAGTCGAGACTAAATTGAGTATTCAAAGAATTTTTTGGAAAACATTAAAATTTTTCAAAGGTGCAGAGGACACACGCCCGTGTGGTCAGGCCGTGTGTCTCATACGGTCAATAAACACGCCCGTGTCTCAGGCCGTGTGGGCATTCAAAATAGGGACACATGGCCGTGTCCCAGCCCGTGTCCAAACTTATGAGCTCACTGACTTGGGTCACACGGCCAAGCCACATGCCCGTGTGCTAGGCCGTGTGAGCAATCTGTTCTGCAAATTAAAATATACAGGGGACACACGGTCGTGTCACCTAGCCGTGTGTCACACACGTCTGAGACACACGCCTGTATCTTTGCCCTTGTGGACAAAAATAAGTTATTTTCAAGCCACATTTCTCACCCAATTTGTCTACAATCTAACCAAACATTTTTGGACATCAACAATCTATATCAAGCCAATTAACCAAGCCAAAACCAAATTTTATACATGACATAACACCACATATATCCAAGAATCCATACTTACCAAATTGACCAAGTACTCATATATGCAAATTTATACCAAATACAAGCTATACAAATGACTAATCTCAACAAAATGTATATATGCCAACATTGGCCAAATTAACCTATACATGCCATTATAACCAAAATTAATTTACTATTTATACCAAAATGGGCCGCTGATAGTGTGAATATGCTTTGACCAACTTCCAACCAAAATGAGCTTCTAATTTACTATAAAACATGGAAAATAAAATAGATTAAGCATTTAAGTTTAGTAAGTTCGTATAACATGGAAATTAACTTACCATTCAATTGCATTTAAGATAAGCATACAAAACTTATCCAAATTATTTTGGCCAAATGCCTAAACACATATCCTTAACAAGTTAGCCATGTAACACTTTCAATAACCAATAAACGTGGATGTACATAATCACTAGGCAAGTTTCGTATACATGTATCATCCCTCTCATGTTTCAATATATCATGCAATATCATTTCGATGTACTTCTAAGTATATACCGGTAATAGTTCATTTCGAACTCATAATGTCTCATATCATAACTTAGCCCGTTGATCCATTTAAAATATCGTTGGATACATGGGTAGTACACATGAGGTGTACAAATCTATAATTCGTCAATTCATATACAAGTATGCCCATACAAGCATGTAAACGGGAAGCTCTTTCGAGCCATGTAACAGGAAGCTCATGTGAGCTGTATAACGAGAAGCTCAATCGAGCTGTATATCGGGAAGCTCATAAGAGCCATAAATCGAGAAGCTCAGGTGAGCTAATTATCGGGAAGCTCAAGAGAGCCATTAATCAAAAAGCTCGTGAGAGCCAAATATCGGGATGATCATAAGAGCTGTGGTGTGTCCGCAACACATGTAGGACCACAACCAATTTGAGAACCCTAATGACATGTAATTTGTATCCATCGAATTTCTAAGGTTCAAACAGGATTTTGTACTTGTCGGATATGTGATCAATAATACACACGGCATTTTATACAAATCACACACACAATAATATTCAATTCAAATCATACAAATATACAATTTAGTTGCATGAACTTACATCAACAAGTATACGTGGATTTGTAAGCTACTAATTCGATACTTTTTTCTTTTCCTCGATCCAATTCTGTACTAGGTCTATCCGGATCTATATGAATGAATTTAACTCAATTTAATATAATTCATATTCAATTCAATCCAATAGACATCTTTTGCAAATTTACTATTTTCCCCTATACTTTTAATTAATTACAATTTAGTCCCTAGGCTCGGAAAATGAAATTCATACAATTGAATCCTTATTATAAGCCTAATTGATTTTCATATATATCAATAGCAACCCATTTTTTCACAAAATTCAAAATTTTCCTTGAATTTTTTATCTTTTTAATTTAGTCCCTAAATCATAATTTCATCAAAATTCTCTTTACAAAAGTTGTTTATCTAACAACATCCTTTCATTTTCTACCACAAAAATTCAAAATTCAAAATTAAATTATACTCATTTATGGCAAAACCCTAATACTTTAATAGTTTTATAAATTAATCCCCGAGATAGTTAGATTAAGCTATTACAATTTCAAAAACATAAAATTAATTAAAAACGGGACAAGAATACTCACCTAATTAAGCAAAATAAGCTTGTCTATCTTCAAGCTTATGTGGCTATGGTTTCCATGTTTTATTTTAGGAAAGATGATGATAATTTGTTTTATTTTATTTATTTATCATCAATTTATCATTTACTTTCCAAAATTAACCTTAATAATTTACTAAATTCTAATGATGAATAATCAACCTTATGTACTAGCTCCTCTAATGGTTTATTTGCCATATAAGGACATCAAATTTTAAATTCCATAGCTATTTGATACCTTTAGCTACTAGAATTCAACTTTTGCACTTTATGCAATTTGGTCCTTTTTATCAAGCTAGGTATGTAAACGGTAAAATTTCTTAACGATATTTTCATACGATATTTCTATCATATTGTAGACCACAAAATAATATTACAATAAATTTTATTCCGACTTCGAATATGTGGTCCCGAAACCACTGTTCTGATTTCACTGAAAATAGGTTGTTACACTTATCTTCAAAATATTCTATATTTTGATAATCTAGGAAATCAATTGCATAAATGAATGTCTTACAATTGAACCTTTACTTAGTGAAAATAAGTTAAAGTTAATTGAAATTGCACGGTATACTATGCTTTGAACTAGCTATTCTATTGATTAACCGAACACATCTCACACAATGATTTCAACACCAATCAATAAATAGTAATTGGGGACACTATTATGGTTAGGTGTCTATATTAACCATTGAGTGTTGTTTGAGACAAACGCTTTAGCTCTGATAATACTCTAGAACAACATATTTTTATATGCTAATTACATATTTATTTTGAGTATGACCCTACTAATTTGAGCTATTTATGGTCTTTTATCATTCAGGGACTAAATTGGAGGCAAAAAGGAAATTTAAAGGCAAAAAGTGCAAATTTGAAGATACAATGGGCCAACATGCAACATAGGGAAAAATCTGGTGCCAAAAATGCAAGTATAGAAGACATAAGGGCAAAAGTGCAAAAGAAGAGATTTTATAGCACAAGACTCTATTTAATGTTTAATTATATTAGGATAATTATTAAGGATTATTATTTAGATTTAATTTTAAGATTTAATTTCATTTATCTTTAATTATCTTTATTTATTTGTATTTATCTTTTAGAATTTAATTAGTAATTGGCTAGGTTTCTTAGTACTATAAATAGGGGATGAAGTGACACAAATTTTGTCCATATTTTGCTGTAACAATCTCTCCCCCATAAATTTAGTCTTTTTGTTCTTTTCATATTTCAATAAAAAATTTTCCTTTCCATTATTTTTTATTTTTCCCCAAAAATCATGAGCCATTAAATCTAATCTAGCCGAAGGTTGTCGAAATTCCCCAAAAAGGTTCATGAGGCTTAGAACCGCGACTAGCCTTCTCAATAAGGTATTCATCGCTTCTCTGCATTACGGGGGTGACGCTTCCGTCCATATCTCTTAATAGGTGATCTTTTCAACTTGTGCAAAGAACGACCGCTTTGTACGTTTTGAGAAGGTTGCACAGTCGGTTTGTTGGATTTCTGTGTCAGAAGTTGGCAAGTCCAAGAGACAAAATGGCGTGGTATTTGCCGTTGGGAAGTGATCTAGCAGAAGATAGTCCCACAAAAGCGATTATTAGCTAGAGTCAGGTTCCGCCAACTCTTAAGTCTAAATTCTTGGAGCTGGTGGTCGTAGGCGTCCTATCCCACTATAACTGCCTTACTCTGCTTAAGAAGGATCACTTAAAAGCCAAGGATTGGACCCAAGGCGAATCGAGACAACCGAATGCTGAAATCTCACCACATAAGAAACTCTCTCTCTGTTTATTTTTATATTCTCCATTTTAATTTATTTAATTTTGCAATTTTAATTCAACTTTCAATTCTATTTTTATTTTATTTTTCCAGATCAAAACTTTTGATTCTATTTTTTTTATTTTTTTAGGAACGCAAGTTTTCTTGGGCACGATTCTGCCTAGGATTTTGAGAACAAGCATTCGTGCAATCCGATCCCTGAGGATTCGATCCTATTTCCACTTTACTATTCTTTTTCATTATTTTGTAGGAAATACGATATTTTTTGTGGTCTTAATGATTGCATCAAATTTTAGCGCTGTTGCCGGGGACTGGCAACGCACTAATCTTGTTTGTTTTTATTTCTTATGACTAGATCTGCTCCAGGTACTCTTGCGTTTGATTCAAAGATTGAAAAGACTACGAGAGCTAATATCAAGGAAACAAAGCTAAGGAAAAAGTAGTCAGCGGCGGTTAGGACTTAAAGTAATCCACCGCCAAAAATTAGAATCGACAACGAAGCAGAATCTAGGGTTAACGAACCCTACTCAAACATTTGAAAGTGAAAAAGTACAACTCGATTCCCTAGAAGAAGTGTTTAACGCTAGGGTTAATGAAAACCCTAATCTAGGACCTCAACCTATTGCTCAAACAATTCGGCAACTGGCCGAAGCTCCGGCAGAACAACTGCCACTATGCATCATGTATCCTACTATGGATACTGATTTTGAATTAAAGCCAAGCTTTAATCCAGCTACTGCCAACTTTTCGTGGGTTGCAAAACGAACATCCCCACAAGCATTTGAAAGAGTTCTATATGGTTTACCTTAGTATGAAACCTCAGGGGGTAATTGAGGATCAAATTAAATTGCGCGCTTTGCCTTTTTCCCTAGCAGATTCAGCTAGGGAATGACTATTTTACTTACCTCCTGGATCTATTATAACTTGGGCTGATCTTTCTCGTTTATTTCTCAACAGGTTTTTTCCAGCATCTCAAGCAACTGAGTTAAGAAGAGAGATCATTGGAATAAGATAAAAAGAAACAGATTCTCTTTACGATTATTGGGAGTGATTTAAGAAGTTGTGTGCGAGCTGCCCACAACATGGTATAATAGAGCAATCTCTCCTCCAATACTTTTACGAAGGCGTGAAATCCATGGAGATGAATATGGTAGACGCTGCTAGTGGAGGAGCGTTGGTCAACATGACTCCTCAACAAGCGAGAGACTTGATCTCCACGATGACTGCAAAGTCTCAGCAATTTCGAGCCAATCCTGAACCCCCTAGAAGGGTTTACCAGCTAAGTAATTCTACCTTTGAGGATATACTTGATAGACTTAGTAATATTGTGAATTCTCTTGTCGTAGAAAAAACAAAACCAGCCCAAATATGCGGAATATGTGCTACACCTGAACATACAACTGATGCATGTCCCAGTTTGTATGATGATACTATGGCTCATTTGGATGTTGTAGGAAACTTTCCTGGGCCACCACAAAGGCGATACGGTCCTTACGCTAAAACCTACAACCTAGGATGGAGGGACCACCCTAACTTAAGTTATGGACCCAATCCACGATATAACCAGCCATACCAAAATCGAGTTCCACAACAGCCATGAGATTCATGTAATTTTCTGGAAACTTTGGTCAATAAATTAGCAGCTAATATGCTTGCTTTTCAACAGAAAACCGAGGCATCTATAAGAGAATTGACCACATAAACTGAGAAAATAAGTTTTCAAGGGAAGCTGTAATCACAAATAGAACCAAACCCAAGACAAAACAGTAATGCAGTGACACTGCAAAGTGGAAAGGTACTAGAACCAATTCCTGGCAGAAATCTTGGCCAAGAAATCGCCCAGAAAAATCTTGAAAATGATGAACAAGTCCGAGCGAAACCCCCATTGCCGAAAATTCAACCTCCATTCCCAGGATAATTAAATCAGTGTCGGAAGGGTAAAGAAGACAATGAGATCTTCGAAACATTCAAAAATGTCGAGATCAATTTACCACAATTGGATGTCATCAGACAAATTCCACGGTATGCCAAGTTCCTTAAAGAATTCGGCACCAACAAACGAAAATTAACAGGTAATGAAAAGATAAGTGTTGGTGAAAATGTATCTGCAGTGTTATAGCAGAAGATGCCAGCGAAATGTAAAGATAGGGGCATGTTTGCAATCCCCTACAAGATAGGCCATTTGGGAATTAAGAAGACTATAAGTGATTTAAGGGCCTTAATAAATGTCATGCCTTATTCTATATATGAATCACTTAACACAGGTTTTTTGATAAAAATAGGTGTTATCATTCAGCTGGCAGACAGGTCTATTGTGCATCCCGAAGGTGTCCTTGAGGATGTATTGGTAAAATTTAACGAACTTATTTTCCCTACAGATTTTTATGTGATAAAAATAGAGGGAGATAGTGCTCCTGGATCTTCAGACCTCTTGTTGGGTCGACCTTTCCTTAGTACCGCCAACACCAAAATCGACGTTCGATGTAGAACTCTTACAATGAAATTTGATGGG
Source organism: Gossypium longicalyx (assembly GCA_025698465.1). NCBI lineage: Eukaryota > Viridiplantae > Streptophyta > Magnoliopsida > Malvales > Malvaceae > Gossypium > Gossypium longicalyx. The sequence goes on along the minus strand of CM047005.1, from coordinate 24,315,358 downwards.
GAGATCGTGAAGTTTAATGTTTACGATGCTACTAGTCACCCAAGTGAAATATTGAGCGTGAACCGTGTCGACATAATTGACTCTTTAGTAGAAGAGACTTTTGAGTCTATGTATGAAGATAAATCTGAATTTATAGTTGATGATTATGAATTTGTTAATGAGTTATTGTAAAATACTAAAATTTTACCTTCTGTTGTGTAGGCTCTAGGTTTGGAGTTAAAGTCGCTTCCTACTATAGAATCATAATGAGGCGATTGGTTGGACCATTACCGATTTAAAAGGGATAAGCCCTTTGACATGTACACATAGAATCTACTTGGAGGAAAACACTAAACCAAGATGAGAGGTGCAAAGATGGTTGAACCCGAATATGATGGATGTGGTAAAAAATAAGATAATCAAGTTACTGGATGCTGACATAATCTACCCCATTTTAGACAGCAGATGAGTAAGTCTGGTACAAGTCATGTCCAAGAAAACGGACGTGATAGTAAAAAAAAAATGCTGAAGAAGACTTGGAACCAAATCAAGTGCAAAATGGGTGGCGTGTCTGCATTGATTACATGAAGTTGAATTCTTACACTAGAAAAGATCATTTTCCTCTTCCTTTTATAAATCAAATACCTGAGTGATTAGCTGGCAAAACTCACTTTTGTTGTCTTGATGGATACTCAGGTTTCTTCCAAATCCCAGTTGCGACAGAGGACTAGGAAAAGACCACTTTGATGTGCCCATTTGGCACATTTGCATACAGAAGGATGCAATTTGGACTTTTCAACTCACCGGCCACCTTCTAGAGATGCATGATGAGTATATTTTCTGAATATGTAGAAAAAATTATCGAAGTTTTTATGGATGATTTTACTGTGCATGGAAATTGTTTTGATGAATGCCTTAAAAATCTCACGATAATTTTAAATAGATGTATAGAATTTAATCTTGTCTTGAATTATGAAAAGTCTCACTTTATGGTAGACAAAGGTTTGATTCTAGGTCATATAGTTTCAGCTAAGGGAATTGAGGTCGATAAGGCCAAAACTGACATTATAAATTCTTTGCCATATCCTTCTACTATAAGAGAGATACATTCTTTCCTTGGCCATGCAGGATTTTACAAGCGTTTTATAAAGACCTTCTCCAAAGTAGTTGAACCGTTGTGCGAGTTATTGCAGAAAGATAAGAAATTTGAGTTTGACCCAAAATGCAAGGAGGCATTTGATATACTCAAGCAAAAGTTGGTGTCCGCTCCTATAGTACAAGCACCAGATTGGAAATACCCTTTTGAAATTATGTGCGATGCAAGCGAATGCAGTGTGGGGGCTGTGTTGGGGCAAAGGATTAACAAAGAGCCTCATGTCATTTGCTATGCCTCAAAAACCCTAGATGCTGCACAAAACAACTACACCATCACAGAAAAAGAACTCTTAGCTATTGTATTTGCTTTGGATAAATTTCGATCATATTTTTTGGGTTCTAAAGTGATTTTTTTCTGATCATGCAGCTCTTAGGTACTTGTTCACAAATAAGGAAGCAAAGCCAAGGTTCATTAGATGGATTTTGCTGCTCCAAGAATTTGACATCGAGATTTGTGACAAAAATGGGTGCAAAAACTTGGTAGCCGACCACTTGAGTAGGTTAAAAATACCTAAAGATGACACCCATATAAAGGATGAGTTCCTTAATGAGAGCTTATTTTCGACCGAGGCACATTACCCATGGTATGCGGAAATAGTAAATCTCTTAACGATAGGTTCGCTGCCCACTGAGTTAGCACGTTCCGTGAAAGACAAACTTAGAAGGGAAGCTCGATATTACATTTGGTATGACCCATACTTGTGGAAACACTGTTCAGATCAGATAATAAGATGGTATGTTCCAGAAATCGAGGTAACCTCTATCCTCACTTTTTGTCATACAGAAGCTTGCGAAGGTCACTTTGGCTCTAAACGGACTACTCACAAGGTATTGGAGTGTGAGTTATATTAGCCCACAATTTTTCAAGACGCATATAATTTCTGTAAGTCGTGCAATATATGCCAACATACAAGTAAAATCACTAAACAAAATCAAATACCCCTATCCCTAATTCATGTATGTGGGATTTTTTATGTATGAGGCATTGATTTCATTGGCCCATTTATTTCCTCATTTAAAAATGTATATATAATTCTTGCAGTAGACTATGTTTCAAAGTGGATAGAAGCAAAGCCTACTCACAATGATAATGCTAAAACTGTTGTGGAGTTTCTAAAGCGAACTATTTTTTTCTAGGTTTGGCACACCTCGAGCTTTGATCAGTGATCGTGGCACCCAATTTTGCAATAAAGTCATGGAGGCACTCATGAAAAAATATGGAGTTCATCATTGTGTAGCGTCAACCTACCATCCCCAGACGAATGGCCTAGCAGAGGTTTCGAACAGGAAGATCAAGACTATTTTAGAGAAAACAGTTTGACCCAACCGAAAGGATTAGAGTCTTCAGCTTAATGACGCACTTTGGGCCTATCGAACAACGTATAAAGGACCAATTGGCATGAGCCCATATCGGCTTGTTTTTGGAAAAGCTTGCCATCTTCCAGTTGAATTGGAACATAAAGCCTATTGGGCTGTTCGACAATGTAATATAGAGTTAGAGCCCGTAGGGAAGGCAAGGAAATTGGACATTCAAGAATAGGAGGAAATTCGTAATGATGCCTATGAGAATGCTCGTTTTTATAAAGATAAGACAAAGCTGTTTCATGATAAGAAAATAACTCAGAAGCATTTTTTAGTAGGACAAAAATTTTTGCTTTATAGCTCCGTATAAAAACTATTCCCATGTAAGCTTCGATCTCGATGGCAAGGACCTTTTATTGTGACCCAAGTATTCATACATGGTGCAGTTGAAATAGAGAGTGAAGAAACAGGAAAGCGGTTTATAGTCAATGGCCAACGGTTGAAGCCATTTTATGAGAATTTTCAGGCCCACACGGTCGAAAAAATTCAGTTAGAGCCACCATAATCCCATTCACAGCGTCAAGCTAACGACGTTAAACAAGCGCTTGTTGGGAGTCAACCCAATTTTTATTTCTCTTTATTTTTCTTTATTTCTCTTTATTTTTGTATTTATTATTTTATTTTAATTATTTATTATTTTATCTTAATGATTTATTACTTAATTATTTATTTTATTTTGGATATTAATAAAAATTCTCTTCTTCTAACTAGGTGAACCGAAACGAAAATAGGGAGAAAGAAGGAGAAAAGACAAAACCTGTAGCCAAACAGCTCATATTCCATCCCTATTCCAGCCTAGAATAGCACGTTCCTTCAATGACTGTTAAGCAATGCTTAGAGCGCATCGAGGCTCGACTCAACACTTTTGGCCAGCAACTAGTTGAACTTATTACCATTATGCGTGAACGACAGTAATTATACAGGGAGTTCTTCTAAACTTTTCTTTCGCCTATTTATTTATTTATTCCACATCGAGGACTATGTGTTTTAAGTAGGGGGAGGCATTCCTCATTATTTCTATCGCTTTAAATGCTATTTTTTTTGTTGCTACTGATTTGGTTGTTGCTGCCCATATAATTTTTTTTAAGAACATTCTGCCTCTTTTCATGCCCAAGAATTTGACCATGACTTGCCCACTATTTGACCTACATGAATGCTTTTTGTCTACTGAGTTAGTTATGGTTTTGCCTGTTTGATTTCATCTCCATTATTTTATTTCTTTTAGGCAGAATAATTATGATCGATAAAGTCAACCCTATCTTGCTTATAGTATAATTGATTAAGTCTAAACGAAAAGATGACACTTAATACAATTGCATGCTTAAAATATGTTCATGACTATTAAGGTGGTTGCTGAAACTCATTTTTGACACTTGATTGTTGCTCCTAAGTATTCCAAAATTAAAATTTCGTTTAATAATAATAATGTTTCTGTGGTTATGAGTACAGCTTAAGACGTGACTAGCTGAGTAATAGGGGTAGGGTGATTGGGTTGTCATCCTATTTCACGTCAAATGGTTGTGTGATGTGTTAAGTAAAACTCCGCTAACCGGAATTAATTTTTAAGAATATGTTGGGCTGAGGAACCGGGGTAAGGTGCCTGGCTGTTATCTCTCTTTGCGTCAAAAGGTTCAATATATTCTTAAGAAAAACTAAATAAATAAATAACTAAAAAAAACAAGTGTTAATAATAAAATTACATTTGGGGACTAAAGGTAGAAACAAATAAGGTGTCTTGGTAAGTTTGGTAAATTACTTAGTTTTCATGAACTAATCCAAGTCGATCTTAAATTTTTGTATGTTAATTGGAATACTTTTTCAATTTTACTTAAAGCAAGCTACGGGTTCTCTTTATTTTTCATATGCGTTTTGACTAATTTTTATAAAACTTTGGAGTGGTACTTCTTTCATGGTAATTTCTAAACTTCACAGTGGATAGGAACTATACTTGAGGGCAAGCATGGGCTAAGTAGGGGGAATTTGATAATACTCTAGAATGACATATTTTTATGTGCTAATTGCATGTTTATTTTGAGTATGACACTACTAATTTGAGCTATTTATGGTCTTTTATCTTTTAGAGACTAAATTGGAGGCAAAAAGGAAATTTAAGGGCAAAAAGTGCAAATTTGAAGATACAATGGGCCAAAATGCAACATAGGGAAAAAGGTGGTGCCAAAAATGCAAGTATGGAAGACATAAGGGCAAAAGTGCAAAAGAAGAGATTTTATAGCACAAGACTCTATTTAATGTTTAATTATATTAGGATAATTATTAAGGATTATTATTTAGATTTAATTTTAAGATTTATTTTCATTTATCTTTAATTATCTTTATTTATTTGTATTTATCTTTTGGAATTTAATTAGGAATAGGTTAGGTTTCTTAGTACTATAAATAGGGGATGAAGTGACACAAATTTTGTTCATCTTTTGCTATAACACTCTATCCCCCATAAATTTAGTCTTTTTGTTCTTTTCATATTTCAATAAAAAATTTCCCTTTCCATTATTTTTTGTTTTTCTCCAAAAATCATGAATCACTAAATTTAATCTAGCCGAAGGTTGTCGAAATTCCCCAAAAAGGTTCATGAGGCTTAGAACCCACGACTAGCCTTCTCAACAGGGTATTCATCGCTTCTCCGCATTACGGGGCTGATGCTTCTGTCCATGTCCCTTAATAGGTGATATTTTTAACTTGTGTAAGGAACGACCGCTTTGTACATTTTGGGAAGGTTGCACAGTCAGTTTGTTGGCTTTCTATATCAGAAGTTGGCGAGTCCAAGAGACAAAATGACATGGTATTCGCCGTTGGGAAGTGATGATCTAGCAGAAGATAGTCCCACAAAAGCGATTTGTTAGCTAGAGTCAGGTTCCGCCAAATCTTAAGTCTAAATTCTTGGAGCTAGTGGTCGTAGGCGTCCTCTTCCACTATGATTGGCTTACTCTACTTGAGAAGGATCACTTAAAAGTCAAGGATTGGACCCAAGGCGAATCGAGACAACCTGAGGCTGGAATCTCACCACATAAGAAACTCTCTCTCTCTCTGTTTATTTTAATATTCTCCATTTTAATTTATTTAATTTCACAATTTTAATTCAACTTTCAATTCTATTTTTATTTTATTTTTCTAGATCAAAACTTTTAATTCTGTTTTTATTTTTTATTTTTTCAGGAACGTAGGTTTTCTTGGGCACGATTTTGCCTAGGATTTCGAGAAACAAGTATTCGTGTAATCTGGTCCCTGAGGATTCGACCCTACTTCCCATTTACTGTTCTTTTTTATTATTTTGTAGGAAATAGGATATTTTTGGTGCTCTCAACGACTGCATCAAGCTCTTAAAAGCAACCACACTTCACACTCACATAGGTAGATCCTATCAAGAGTTTTCTTGTAATTATAACACTCTAACATGTTTATGTTATGAGCTTATTAAAAATATATTACTCATCTTTCCCTTTACCATTATAGGTGCCTAGCACTTTTTAAACCTGAATGGTATATTATATATTATTTTATAGTGCTAGTAGCCACATATTGATGATGTACTTTGTCTCTTTGAATTCATGACTTGACATTATACCAAGAGTTGAGTTGCATTTTCATCATGAGTTACTCAAATATTATGGACTTGTACCTCATTCCTAAGTTTTCAAATTTCAACATAGCTATGTTAAAACTCTATACCATATGGTGAAACTTTATATGTATTTTTATCTTGAAATTTCACAAGACCAATGCCCCCACTATGCTTAATTATCTATTCTTTCACAAAAGAATGCTATCAGTGATATCCTTTGTACAATTATAAATTCATTGTCTCATCATACTCAAAATGGTCACTTTATCTTTTATTATGATGGTCCACATTTTCTCACTTTATGTATTTCTTAAAGTATCAAGAAATGAATTTATTATCACCAAATGTAAGAACCATACCATAATATTGTCATTTTCAACCAAGTTTGTTTTTGTAAAGAGGCATCAATCTTTTGGTTAAACAAAACAATATTTTTTTTATATTTTTCGTAATTTCTTTTCATAGTCAACAAACAACCTTTTTTGAGAGGACGACTCATTCAAGAGAAGTCTTTAAAGTATTGTCCACTAGACAACTAGTCAAGCCCCCATCAATGGTAGGTATTGTTCCCATGTTGGGGTTTTGTCTCATTTCTTCACCAAAAGCATTGAAGAGTTGATAGATGAGGAGTACCTCAGTTGATGGAGAAACAACTTGCAAGGATCACAAGAGAGGTGTCAATAATAACACGACTTCCAACCAATCACACGAAACTATACAAAACACAAGTTACCTTTCAAACACACCAAAACTGTCGGGGGCTTCAAGCTAATTCATCAGTACGCCATATCCAATGATGACAACTATACCCAAACACTTACCAAGCAGGTTAATAGGGTTGTTTAGTCATTGAAACATGCATTAACCATTCACTAAGAACCAAACATGCACATTAAGCATGATGGTAAACATCAAACATACCTTAGAGCACAAACAAACAACATTTTCCATCCAATATCAATTATTCATTCACAAGTAATGCATTTATCTAATTCATCATGTCAACCTAATCAATTAACTTAATCAAACATATCAAGTAAAATAAAAAAAATCTAGAGAGCACAAATTGAAATCGCTCACACTTTTCTTACTTTTTCTTCTTTTGGCTTTCAATGATTCACCAATCTCCTTAGATTTTATTTTAAAGTCAAAACAATTAAACAAGTTAGGAAATAATCAAACATCAATTAAAAATCCTAAATCTAACTTCACTTTCTCAAATTCACTCGAGAGCCCTCAACCAATCTCTAATCTAAACCATCCAAAACTAAAATCTAATGATCTAGTGATGATTAACAACTCAAAAACACACAATCTCTATACAAAATTCCTCAAGAAACTAAAGATTACTCAACAGTCTTCTTTCAATTACATCAAGAACTTACTAAATCCCTACCAAAATCTAATTCTTAATAATCCTATGATAATCTAGGTTCACAAACACTCGAAATATTACTAGAGACAACAAGAAACCAACAAAATTCAAACTTTCTCTCTCCAAAATCCAATGAAAATGGTTAAAATGGAAAAGAGATGGAACATTCAAATTTTAAGGATTTAAATCTAAAGAAAAGAGTTAGAAATAATTTTTTATCTTGTTAAAATCAATTGAATTTGATTAAAAATCAATGGGTAATGGAAATTTGAGAGAAAATAGCAACTATCGTGAAAATAAAATGGGTAATTGTTCACTCCAACTAATTGTTCAAATACCCTTTGGCCAATCACCTAATAAGGACCTCACCTCTTTCTAATTTTATTTTCTACTTTTTAAATTTTTTTCCCCATAAATTATGATTTTCTTACAAAATAGTCTGTACCTTAAAACTCCAACAATCTAATTTTAATTGATTATTGATTACAACCCACTAATTACAAATAATAAAATTGTCTCAATATTCATTTTGACTTCCCAGAATAACATGAATTACCAATTTTGACACACAATGAAACTTTTTAAAATTGAAAAATTTTGGTCATTACATTTACTCTTGTTGTTGGGGATAAACCCAAATTAACGACAAACAAGAACGTATAGAGAAAATTGGGCACAAATATTTACGTGGAAAAACTCTTTCGATGAAGAGGATAAAAAATCACGGTAAATGAGGCTTCAGCTTTTCACTAGATGGGAAACAAGCGAGAGCACAATATGAAGAAAATAAACCTAAATGTACAAAATCCAAACCTCGAATATGAAGCCCTAACTTGGGTACAAAGTTCTCTCAATAGCTAACATGAAACTCTCTCTAAAACTCATCCTATGATTGCATCTTGTCGCCTCTTAATTGGCATATCAAAACAAGGATACAATGACCCCTTTAAATAGGCTAAGATTAGAGTTTTAATCATACTAAAATATCTCTGGTATAATCAGAGTTTGACTAGGAGAAAGAGTCTTGCTAAGCTGTCAAAACATGACTGCTCACGACGTTACGTGTAACACCCCTAACAAGTATCCGTCACCAGAATAGGGTTTCGGAGCATTACTAGAATTTATAGATCATTTAACAAAAATTTCACTTCATGTTAGGATCGACCCGATTAAGCAACAAGTAAAAAAAATAGCAGAATAAATTGAGAAATTGAACACACAAATTTAACATGAAAAAACCCCTCCAAAGAGGATAAAAAACCGCGAGAAAAGATAATTTTACTATAATGGCAAAATAACGAAGAATAAAAAAGATGGAGATAAAAACAAAACCCCAAAAACTCGAAAACAAAGAACCCTCAAAACGTAAACACAAAATTCTCTAAATGTGTTATGAGTTCTAATATCTAATGGGTGTCTTTTTCTAAGGTTGTAAAAGAGCTTATTTATAGGCTAAATTCATAGGTCAAATAATAATAAAATAATCTAAACTAATCAGTGTTTGATTGAAACAAATAAACAAAGTTTAACTGAAAGATTATTTCTCAAATTTGATTGAAAATAGGAGTCATATTTAACAAATCTCCACCTTGACTCATATTTCCACAACGCCATCTTTGCCAAAGCCTGCCATGTAACGCCCCCATACCCGAGACCGTTGCCGGAGTCGATGCACGAGGTGTTAACGGACTTAATTCATTAATTAAACAACTTAAACAATTTATTTTAGAAATTTCAGACAAGCTGGCTAACTGCGTCACAGTCGCTTAAAAACATCGATCTTGCTCTTAACTCTGCTAAAATCGAACCATCATCTGATACCTTTAACTGAGTGTTCATAGCTCTCAAAGCAAATAGCAACTTTCTGCTCAAAGTATCGGCAACCACATTCGCTTTTCCCGGATGGTAGTCAATAACAAGCTCGTAATCTTTCAATAACTCCAACCATCTTCGCTGTCTCAAATCCAAGTCTTTTTGTGACATCAAGTACTTAAGATTATTGTGGTCGGTATATACTCAGCATTTTTCACCATACAGATAATGTCACCAAATCTTCAAAGCAAATACTATAGCAACCAATTCAAAATCATGAGTCGGATAATTTCTTTCGTGAGATTTTAACTACCTCGAAGCATAAGCCACCACTTTTCCTTCTTGCATAAGTACACATCCTAAGCCATTTCGAGAAGCATCACTATACACCACAAATTCTTTACCTGATTCGGGTTGTACTAATACTAGTGCTTTAGTTAATAACTTTTTCAATTCTTCAAAACCCTGTTGACATTCTTCCGTCCACTCAAATTTAACATCCTTTCGAAGTAGTCTAGTCATAGGAGCAGCAATTATAGAAAATCCATTTACAAACCGCCGATAATACCCAGCTAGCCCCAAGAAACTTCTAACCTCAGTTACATTTTTCGGTGGTTTCCAATCAACAATAGCCGAAATTTTACTAGGATCAACCCGTATACCATCACCTGAAACAATATGACCCAAAAATCCAACTTCCCGAAGCCAAAATTCACTTTTACTAAACTTGGCATATAACTGCTTTTCTCAAAATTTGCAAAACTATCTTCAAGTGCTCGGCATGCGCTGTTTCATCTTTCGAATAAATTAAGATGTCATCTATAAATACCACAATAAATTTGTCCAAGTATGGCCGAAATATGCGATTCATCAAATCCATAAACACAGCAGGAGCATTTGTTAACCCGAATGGCATAACTAAAAATTCATAATGACTGTACCTTGTTCTAAAAGTAGTTTTAGGCACATCCGACTCTTTTACTCGCAACTGGTAGTACCCAGATCTCAAGTCAATCTTTAAAAACCATGTTGCTCCTTTCAGCTGATCAAACAAATCATCAATTCTCGACAACGGATACTTGTTCTTGATTGTCACTTTGTTTAATTGCCAATAGTCAACACACAATCTCATAGAACCATCATTCTTTTTCACAAATAATACGAGAGCACCCCAAGGTGAAAAACTCGGTCTAACAAAGCCCTTGTCAGTCAACTCTTGCAACTGCGACTTTAATTCTTTCAACTCTGCTGGTGCCATTCTATACGGAGCAATCGAGATCGGAGCTATTCCTGGTATCAACTCAATACCAAATTCTACTTCCCTGACTAAGGCAAACCCGGCAACTCTTCTGGAAATAAATTAAGATATCATCAATAAACACCACAACAAATTTGTCCAAGTATGGCTGAAATATACGATTCATCAAATCCATAAACACAGCAAGAGCATTTGTTAATCCGAATTGCATGACCAGTACCTTATTCTAAAAGCAGTTTTAGGCACATCCGACTCTTTTACTCGCAGCTGGTAGTACCCAGATCTCAAGTCAATCTTTGAAAACCATGTTGCTCCTTTTAGCTGATCAAACAAATCATCAATTCTCGGCAACAGATACTTGTTCTTGATTGTCACCTTGTTTAATTGCCGATAGTCAATACACAATCTCATAGAACCATCATTCTTTTTCACAAATAATATGGGAGCACCCCAAGGTGAAAAATTCGGTCTCACAAAGCCTTTGTCAGTCAATTCTTGCAATTGCAACTTTAATTCCCTCAACTCTGCTGGTGCCATTCTATACGGAGCAATCAAGATCAGAGCTGTTCCCAGTATCAAATCAATACCAAATTCTACTTCCCTAACTAGAGGCAAACCCGGTAATTCTTCTGGAAATATATCCGCGAACTCACACACAATCGGCACTGATTCAACTTTCTTTTCAATTTCTTTTGTATTAATTACATACACCAAATAAGCTTCATAACCCTTCCTCAAATATCTTTGAGCCGACATCGAAGAAATCACACTAGATAATGCCTCTGATTTGCCTGATTCAACCCGTAGAATTTTACCACTTTCACACTTTAGTTTTATAACATTTTCTTTGCAATTTACTATAGCATCATGCAATGTCAACCAATCCATACCCAAAATAACATCAAATTCATCAAACGGCAACAACATCAAGTCGGCCGGAAAGTAATGACCCCGAATCATTAAAGGACATTTCTTGCATACTTTATTAACTATCATACATTTGCCTAATGGATTCGACACTCTAATCATAAATTCTGTGTACTCAACAGGTATATTCATACTAGACACCAATTTCATGCACACATATGAATGAGTAGAACCGGGATCAATCAAAAAAGTAACATTAACATCATAAGAAGAAAATATACCAGTAATCACGTCGGGTGATGAAGCATCTTCACGTGCCTTTGTGGCATAAGTTCTAGCTGGAGCTCTTGCTTCAGGTTTAGCTGTTGAATCTCTAACTACATTCTTGCTGCTTGCTTCATTTCCAGCTTTTCTCGAATATCTTCCCCTCGAGTCTGCACCACTAGCTTTTACACTCTGAAATTTTTCTTTCTCAACTCTCTCTGGGCAGTCCCTAATAAAATGATCTGGAGAACCACACCAAACACATTCATTCGCTCTACATGGGCCAAAATGATTTTTACCACACCGCTGGCACTCGGGCTTAACAAATCTCGTATTTCCCACACTAGCCACGGAAGTAGTCTGAAATTTAAGATCCACATTTTGCTTCTTAGAATTTCCATATGATTGTCTGGCAGAAACCTGAGAATGAGGATTCATATTTCTAGATTTTCTAGATTGCTGTGAAAATGAACTGTTCGTCGATCTTTTCTTCCAACTTCTAGTCTCAGCCTCTACTTTTTCTTCTCTTTAAGTAGTTCTTCAGCCTTGCAAGCTCGATCAACAAGTACTACCATTTCTTTTAATTCAAGAATCCCAACAAATACTTTGATGTCTTCATTGAGTCCGTCTTCAAATCGTCTCGCACATTTTAGCCTCTGTAGGAACATATTCTCTAGCATACTTACTCAACTCGACGAACTCCTTTCGTATTCGATGAATCATCATGTTCCCCTACTTCAACTCAAGAAACTCTTTACGCTTTTGATCAACAAATCTTTCATCGATGTATTTCTTCCAAATTCTTTTTGAAAGAACCGCTTAAGTTACTTTCTTTCTTTCGCACCACATCAAATCAATGTCTTCCACCAATGATAGGTGAATCCTCAACAATGATATAACACATTTCAAGCATTCCTCAGGTGTACAAGACAATTCATCAAATACCTGAATAGAATTCTCAAGCCAAAACTCTACTTTCTCGGCATCATCATCAACATTTGCCTTGAATTCTTCAGCCCCTTGCTTGCGGATTCTATCAACTGGAGTTCTGTGAAATTTCATCAGATCCATACCTTGAGGCATCGGGGGTACAGGTTGAGGAATCGGGGGAGGTGGGGGAGGTTGTGCATTCGGGTTTGTACGAACGAACTCTGTATACCAAGCACTCATCATCTGGAGAAAGGCTTCTTGAGCCCCTTCTCCTCCTCCTTGACCAACAGTAGGAGGTGAATTTTCAGTTGGCACCGCCCCTTCAGCTGGAGCTGGTGCATTACTTTCTACATCATCAGCCACAGCTGGATCGGGATCCATTTACTATAAAAAATCATTTAAAATGTCAGAAGTCGTCACACTATCACAATATATATGGCATGTATAGCAAAATCCGTACATACAACACGTTAGTCCGAGAACCGACTAAACCTACTCCGATACCACCAAATGTAACGCCCCATACCCGAGACCGTTATCGAATTCAAGCACGAGGTGTTAACGGGCTTAATTCATTAATTAAACAACTCAAACAATTTATTTTAGAAATTCTAGACAAGTTGGCTAACTGCATCACTGTCGCTTAAAAATTCATATCTCGAATTCTGAAACTCGAAATCCAATTCCGTAAATTTTACCTGAAACTAGACTCATATATCTATTTACTAATTTTTTATAAAATTTTTGGTAAGGCCAATTAGTACAGTTTATTAGTTAAAATCTTCCCTGTTATAAGGTACGACTACTCTGACCTCTGTGTATTACGAATCATATATCTCCCTGTACAGAGTTTCAATGACTATGACGTTTGTTTTTATTAAAACTAGAATCTATAAGAAATCTGTACATATAAATAATGACTTCTAAATATTTTTATACATTTTATGGTGAATTTCCAAAATCAGAACAGAGGATCTAGAAATCGCTCTGGCCCTGTTTCACAAAAATTTAAACATCTCATAGAATATCATTCATATACCAGTTTTGTTCAATCCATATGAAAATATACTCATTAAGCTTCGATTCTATAACTTATTCATCATTTAAGTCCATTTCTATTATTTTTAGTGATTTTTCAAATTCACATCATTGCTGCAACAATATTCTGTTTTATAGCAAATTTTACTTTACTATAAATTTTCATGGACTAAATAGCATTTTAAACATACATGGTATCAAATATGATTTAGATTGGTCATTCCAATGGCTAATCATTCACAAACTCTTTTCTTGCCAAAGCATAATCATATCATAAGATCATTTACACAAAGTGAGTATTTTGCCATACATGCCACATTCAAGATACATAAGCCATTTTACCAATTTAGGCCTTCAGATAGTGTGAACGAATCTTCGACCTATCCCGATTCTCAAGCCGATTTGTCAAAACTACAATGAAGGAAAAAGGAAAGAGTAAGCATAAATGCTTAGTAAGTTCACATGCAAATAGTAAGTAACATAATCATGCAATTCCACATAAAACATCATTTGCATAAACAACACCAAGACATTCATGTTACATTTGCAGTTAATATCATGCTACGATTTCATCATACCTGTCAAATTTTCTCATTTACCACACTTACCAACATGTCACCTTCGTTTTAGGCATTCTCCTTATTCTCTTAAGATTCACCCGTTGAACACATCGAAATATAATTCGAATACACGGAAAGTTTGTACGTAAGTGCCACATATGTAGCCAAGCTACCATGTAACCCGCCCATAAGCGAACTCGGACTCAACTCAACGAGCTCGGGCGTTCGCATCCATAAGTGAACTCGGACTCAACTCAACGAGCTCGGATGCCTAGTTACATCTCACAAACTCGGACTCAACTCAACGAGTTCGGACATTTGCATCCATAAATGAACTCGGACTCAACTCAACGAGTTCGGATGCCCAACCATCCTAGTGACATGTCACTTGTATTCTAATCTATTCCCAAGGTTCAAACAGGCTCTTTCCTCGATTACACATCTTTGCCGTCTTCCACGGAACATCGAAACCGATACTCGGTAGCAATTCATAATTTACATATTATTCAATAATAACCATAAAGCATAATATTTCATGATATTAATCATCATATCACATAAATAACATTAAATTACTTAAAATGACAATTATGTTACTACATTTACACATGAACTTACCTCGATACAAAATATTAGCAATCGAGCCTATTCCTTGTAAACTTTGTTTTTCCCTCGATCACGACTTGAATCTCGTTTCTCTTGATCTATAATGCTAAATTAATCTTATTTAATACATACATTCATCAAAACAGCCCAAATACAAACTTTGGTAAAATTACCATTTTGCCCCTAAACTTTTGCAAAATTATAGTTTTGCCCCTAGGCTCGGGAATTAAACTTCATCCCATTTTCTTATGTTTTATGACATGCTGATCATTTTTCCCTTCTATGGCGACATCAAATTCTCATTCTAACATGTACTTATAACTATTAGGTATTTTTACCGATTAAGCCCTTTTTCTCGTTTTCACTTAAAACCGAGTAGCACAAGTTGTCTAGCATAATTTAAAACCTCATATTCTATCATAAAACAACAAAATACACAAATTTTACCTATGGGTATTTTTCCAAATATGAATCCTAGGTTGAATTATTGCTAGCATAAGCTAAATCGAGCTAGCGGGATTTCAAAAATGTAAAGAACATTAAAAACGGGCATAGAAATCACTTACAATCAAGGCTTAAAAGTTGAAGAAACCCTAGCTATGGAGAGAGAAAAATTCGGCAGCAACTATATGGAGAAGATGACTGTTTTGTGTTATTTTTCTCATTTTAGTTCATTTAATATACAAATGACCAAAATACTCTTAATACCTTTCTTTGAAAATTTTCATGTACAAGCCCATTTTTGTCCAAAATTTTAGAAAATTGGTCAAATTGCTATCTAAGACCTCCTCATTAATATTCCAAAGTAATTTCATACTAAAAACTTTTAGAATGCAAGTTTTGCAACTTATTCGATTTAGTCCCTAATTTCAACTTAAGCACTTTATGCATAGAATTTCGTCACGAAATTCTCACACAATCATGCAATCATATCATAAACCTCAAAATAATTATTTCTGTCTCGGATTTGTGGTCACAAAACCACTATTCCGATTAGGCCCAAATTCGGGACATTACAATTATACATTTTCGTACTGTCCGAGTGAACCACCAAACAACCATTATGTGCTTCATGCAAAATCTTTTGAATCAACTCATCATTTTTCGGTACACAAATCCGGTTTTTAAACATCAAGCAATTATCAAAACTGATTTTAAAATCTGACCCTGTATCAACCTCACATTGATTTCTTTTGGTTTGCAAATCTTCATCGCTTTTCTGAGCTTCACAAATCTCTTGTAAAAACATCAATCTTGCTCTTAACTCTGCTAAAATCGAACCATCATCTGATACCTTTAACTGAGTATTCATAGCTCTCAAAGCAAATAGCAACTTTCTACTCAAAGCATCGGCAACCACATTCACTTTTCCCGAATGGTAGTCAATAACAAGCTCGTAATCTTTCAATAACTCCAACCATCTTCGCTGTCTCAAATTCAAGTCTTTTTGTGACATCAAGTACTTAAGACTTTTGTGGTCGGTATATACTCAACATTTTTCACCATACAGATAATGTCGCCAAATCTTCAAAGCAAATACTATAGTAGCCAATTCCAAATCATGAGTTGGATAATTTCTTTCGTGAGATTTTAACTGGCTCGAAGCATAAGCCACCACTTTTCCTTCTTGCATAAGTACACATCCTAAGCCATTTCGAGAAGCATCACTATACACCACAAATTCTTTACCTGATTCGGGTTGTACTAACACTGGTGCTTTACTTAATAACTTTTTCAATTCTTCAAAACCCTGTTGACATTCTTCCGTCCACTCAAATTTAACATCCTTTCGAAGTAGTCTAGTCATAGGAGCAGCAATTATAGAAAATCCATTTACAAACCGCCGATAATACCCAGCTAGCCCCAAGAAACTTCTAACCTCAATTACATTTTTTGGTGGTTTCCAATCAACAATAGCTGAAATTTTACTAGGATCAACCCGTATACCATCACATGAAACAATATGACCTAAAAATCCAACTTCCCGAAGCCAAAATTCACTTTTACTAAACTTGGCATATAACTGCTTATTTCTCAAAGTTTGCAAAACTATCTTCAAGTGCTCGGCATGCGCTGTCTTATCTTTCGAATAAATTAAGATGTCATCTATAAATACCACAACAAATTTGTCCAAGTATGGCCGAAATATGCGATTCATCAAATCCATAAACACAGCAGGAGCATTTGTTAACACGAATGGCATAACTAAAAATTCATAATGACCGTACCTTGTTTTAAAAGCAGTTTTAGGCACATCCGACTCTTTTACTCGCAACTGGTAGTACCCAGATCTCAAGTCAATCTTTAAAAACCATGTTGCTCCTTTCAGCTGATCAAACAAATCATCAATTCTCGGCAACGGATACTTGTTCTTGATTGTCACTTTGTTTAATTGCCGATAGTCAACACACAATCTCATAGAACCATCCTTCTTTTTCACAAATAATATGGGAGCACCCCAAGGTGAAAAACTCTTCGTCTCTCACAAAGCCTTTGTCACCAACTCTTGCAATCAAGTGACTTTAATTCTTTCAACTCTGTGGTGTCATTCTATACGGAGCAATCGAGATCGGAGCTGCTTCCTGGTATCAACTCAATACCAAATTCTACTTTCCTAATCGGAGGCAAACCCAAACTCTTCCGGAAATACATCCGCGAACTCACACACAATCGATGATCGATTCAATTTGCTTTTCAATTTCTTTTGTATTAAGTACATACGCCAAATAAGCTTCATAACCCTTCCTCAAATATCTTTGAGCCGACATCGAAGAAATTACACTAGATAATGCCTCTGATTTGCCTGATTCAACCTGTAGAATTTTACCACTTTCACACTTTAATTCTATAACCTTTTCTTTGCAATTTACTATAGCATCATGCAATGTCAACCAATCCATACCCAAAATTACATCAAATTCATCAAACGGTAACAACATCAAGTCGGCCGGAAAGTAATGACCCCGAATCATTAAAGGACATTTCTTGCATACTTTATCAACTATCACACATTTGCCAAATGGATTCGACACTCTAATCATAAATTCTGTGTACTCAACAGGTATATTCATACTAGACACCAATTTCATGCACACATATGAATGAGTAGAATCGGGATCAATCAAAGCAGTAACATTAACATCATAAAGAGAAAATATACTAGTAATCACGTCGGGTGATGAAGCATCTTCACGTGCCTTTATGGCATAAGTTCTAGCTGGAGCCCTTGCTTCAGGTTTAGCTGCTGAATCTCTGACTACATTCTTGTTGCTTGCTTCATTTCCAGCTTTTCTCAAATATCTTCCTCTCGAGTCTGCACCACTAGTTTTTACACTCTGAAATTTTTATTTCTCAACTCTCTTTGGGCAGTCTCTAATAAAATGATCCGAAGAACCACACTGAAAATATTCATTCGCTTTACATGGGCCAAAATGATTTCTACCACACCGCTGGCACTCAGGCTTAACAAATCTCGAATTCCCCACACTAGCCACGTAAGTAGTCTGAGATTTAAGACCCACATTTTGTTTCTTAGAATTTCCATATGATTGTCCTACCAAACTCAAAACGAGGATTCATATTTCTAGATTTTCTAGATTGCCGTGAGAATGAATCTGCTCACGATCTTTTCTTCCAACTTCTAGTCTCAACCTCTACTTTTTCTTCTCTTTAAGTAGTTCTTCACCTTGCAAAGCTCGATCAACAAGTACTACCATTTCTTTTAATTCAAGAATCCCAACAAATACTTTGATGTCTTCATTGAGTCCGTCTTCAAATCGTCTCGCACATTTTAGCCTCTGTGGAACATATTCTCTAGCATACTTACTCAACTCGACGAACTCCTTTCGTATTCATGAATCGTCATGTTCCCCTACTTCAACTCAAGAAACTCTTTACGCTTTTGATGAACAAATCTTTCACTGATGTATTTCTTCCGAAATTCTTTTTGAAAGAACTGCCAAGTCACTTTCTCTTTCGGCACCACTGAAATCAATGTCTTCCACCAATGATAGGCTGAATCCCTCAACAATGATATAGCACATTTCAAGCATTGCTCAGGTGTACAAGACAATTCATCAAATACCCGAATAGAATTCTCAAGCCAAAACTCTGCTTTCTCGACATCATCATCAACATTTGCCCTGAATTCTTCGGCCCCTAGCTTGCGGATTCTGTCAACTGGAGTTCTGTGAAATTTCATCAGATCCATACCTTGATGCATCGAGGGTACAGGTTGAGGAATCGGGGGAGGTGGGGGAGGTTGTGCATTCGGGTTCGTACGAACGAACTCTGTATACCAAGCATTCATCATTTGGAGAAAGGCTTCCTGAGCCCCTTCTCCTCCTCCTTGACCAACAGTAGGAGGTGGATTTTTAGTCAGCACCGCCCTTTCAGCCAGAGCTGGTGCATTACTCTCTACATCATCAGCCACAGCTGAATCAGGATCCATTTACTATAAAAAAAATCATTTAAAAGGTCAGAAGTTGTCATACTATCACTTTATATATATATGGCATGGCATGTATAGCAAAACCCATACATACAACACGTTAGTCCAAGAACCGAATAAACCTGCTCTGATACCACCAAATTTAATACTCCCGTACCCAAGATCGTCGCCGGAGTCGATGCACGAGGTGTTAACGGACTTAATTCATTAATTAAACAACTCAAACAATTTATTTTAGAAATTTCAGACAAGCTGGCTAACTACATCACAGTCGCTTAAAAATTCATATCTCGAGTTTCAAAACTCGAAATTAAGATCCGTAAATTTTTCCTGAAACTAGACTCATATATATATCTACTAATTATTTTCTATAATTTTTGGTTGAGCCAATTAATACAGTTTATTAGTTAAATTTTACCCTGTTTCAGCATTTGACTACTTTGACCTCTATTCACTATGAACCACTTTTCTCTTTGTACAGAACTCAAAAGACTATGCTGTTTATATCTCTTAAAACTAGACTCAATGAGGAATATGTACATATAAAGCATAATTTCTAATTATTTTTGTAAAATTTTTGGTGAAATCCCAAAGTCAGAACAGGGGATTTAGAAATTGCTCTGTCCCTGTTTCACAAAAATATAAATATCTTATAAAATCCTATTCATTTACTTATTTTGCTTCTTCCATGTGAAAACAGACATAATAAGCTTAGATTTCATATTTTATCCATCATCTAACCCTATTTATACCATTTCTAGTAAATTTTCAAACTCACATCATTTCTGCTGTAAAATTTTGTTTTATAACAAAGTTCACCTTTTTATGGATTTTCATGGGCTAAGTAAGACATTAAACATACATGACATCAATTATGATTTAAATTGGCCATTCCAATGGCTAACTATTTATAAACCCTTTTCTTACCAAACCATAACCATATCATAAGATTATTTACACAAAGTGAGTATAGTGCTATACATGCCACACTCAAAATATACAAACCATTTTACCAATTTAGGTTTTCGAATAGTGTGAGCGAGCCTTCGACCTATCCCGATTCTCAAGCCGGCTTGTCAAAACTACAATGAATGAAAAGAAGGGAGTAAGCATAAATGCTTAGTAAGTTCACATGCAAATAACAAGTAACATGATCATGCAATCCAACATAAACATCATTAAGACACTCATGTCATAAGAATACTTACTATCTTACCACAATTTTGTCTTACCAAATTCTCAATTCAAGGATTAAACTCATACCTGTCCATTTTCACCTCTTCAACACATTCATCGTCAATCACTTTTGTTTTAGGTACTCTCCCTATTCTCTTAGGATTCTCCCGTTGAACACATCGGAATATAATTTCAAATACGCGGATAGTGTGCACATAAGTGCTATACTCATAGCTAAACAAGCTCAATAGCTTTTGAAATCTATATAGCCAAGCTACCATGTAACCCACCCATAAACGAACTCGGACTCAACTCAATGAGCTCGGGTGTTCGCATCCATAAGTGAACTCGGACTCAACTCAACGAGCTCGGATGCCTAGTTACATCTTACGAACTCAGACTCAACTCAACGAGTTTGGAACTCAACCATCCTAGTGACATGTCACTTGTACCCTAATCTATTCCCAAAGTTCAAACGGGATTCTTCTCAATTACACATTTTGATCGCTTTTTTGAAATGTAGAAACCTGATTTTTGCTAGCATCTCATACTTATCAAGTTGTTCACATAATTTGCATATTACCAAATAATAATTCACAAAGCATAATATTTCATGATAATAAGTATCATATCATATAAATAACATTAAATCACTTAAAATAAAATTTATGTTACCTTATTTACACATGAACTTACCTCAATACAAAATATTAGCAATCGAGCCTATTCCTCGTAAACTTTGTTTTTCCCTCGATCATGACTTGAATCTTGTTTCTCTTGATCTATAATACCAAATTAATTTATTTAATACATACATTCATCAAAACAGCCCTTAGTACGAACTTTGGCAAAATTACCATTTTGCCCTTAAACTTTCACATATTTATGCTTTTGCCCCAAGGCTCGTAAATTAAACCTCATCCTATTTTCTTATGTTTTATGACATGCTGATAATTTTTACCTTCTATAGCAACATCAAATTCACACTCTCACATGTACTTATGAATATTAGGTATTTTTACCGATTAAGCCCTTTTACTCGTTTTCACTTAAAACCGAGTAGCACAAGTTGTCTAGCATAATTTAAAACCTCATATTCTATCATAAAACACAAAAATACACAAATTCCACCTATGAGTATTTTTCCAAATATGAACCCTAGGTTGAATTATTGCTAGCATAAGCTAAATTGAGCTACCGGGATTCCAAAAACATAAAAATCATTAAAAACGGGGCTTGAATCACTTACTATGAAGCTTGGAAGTTGAAGAAACCCTAGCTATGGAGAGAGGTAAGGTTCGACCAAGGCTTGAAGAAGATGAACACATTTTGGCCTTAATTTCTCTTTTAATTAATTTTAATTACCAAATGACCAAAATACCCTTAATACCTTTCTTTGAAAATTTTCATGTACAAGCCCATTTTTGTCCAAAATTTTAGAAATTGGTCAAATTTCTATTTAAGACCTCCTCATTAATATTCCAAAGTAATATCATACTAAAAACTTCTAGAATACAAGTTTTGCAAATTATTCGATTTAGTCCCTAATTTCAACTTAAGCACTTTATGCATAGAATTTCGTCACAAAATTTTCACACAATCATGAAATCATATCATAAACCTCAAAATAATTATAAAATAGTTATTTCTATTTCGAATTTGTGGTCACGAAACTACTATTCTAATTAAGCCCTAATTCGGGATATTACACGCCACGAGCCTATCTTGAACTATGCAGGGAATTAACTGAGTCGAATTTGTGCTTAGAAACTGGAAGACTTCTAGCCTTCGACTTGTACACTACCAAATCAAAACTAACCCGGGTCTGATTTTCACGAACATAGTGCCCTAACTTTTCAAAATCTGCATCCAAAAGAGAACCTCTCTTCAACGAAACCGTCATACCTTTTTCCCTCCTAAGACCAAGTTGTCTTCCCTCCAAACGAGTTGACTTCAACTCCGTAATGGATGAGGGACGTCCGATTTCACCAATCACTGTAGAACCTTTCAGAATATAAAGACTGCCAGTTCTTTTACCTTTAAACAAAACGAGAGTTCCACGAGATACTTTAACGCCACTCGACTTGATATTGATTCTGCATCCTTTCAAGTCTAAAATACACAAGGAGATAAGATTCTTTCGTAAATCAGGTACATACCTGACATCTGAGAGTGTCCTAATCGTCTCATCGTGTATCCTAATTTTAACAGTACCAATACCAATTACCTTACTAGATGAATCGTTTCTCATGCGCACAGCTCCACCTTCAACCGAACTGTATGTGGAGAACCATTCTCTATTGGGACACATGTGGAAAGAACATCCCGAATCTAGGATCCACTTAGACGTGAGCTTGGAGTTATCGCTCGTTGACACTAACAAGAAATCATCACCGCTTTCATCGGCCAAATTAACATCAGCTACATCTTTCTCGTTACTCTCAGCAGCTCTTTTATTTCGCAATTTATAACAATCTGCTTTGACGTGACCTAACTTTTTACAATAACGACACCTTTTGTCTCGTTTCTTTGATGCTATCAAAACAGAAGCTTGCCTATCTGCCTTACTATCCAAATTAAGCTCATTTTCAAGTTTGTCTCTACTCAACAAATGACCCTTCACATCTTCGAACGAGAGTTTGTCTCTGCCATAAATCAGGGTCTCACTGAAAGACTTGTATGAAGGGGGTAAAGAGCACAATAATAGCATAGCTTGATCTTCATCATCAATATGAACCTCAACGTTCTTTAAATCATTTAAAAGAGTACTGAATCGACTGATGTGATCTCTAAGAAGCTCACCTTCGTTCATGCGAAACGTAAATAGACGTTGTTTCAACACTAAACGGTTAGCCAAAGACTTAGTCACATAAAGAGTTTCTAACCTTTTCCACAAGGCAGATGAGGTCTTCTCCATCAATACCTCCTACAATACTGTATTCGCGAGGCACAACTGGATTACAGACAAAGCCTTTTCATCAAGCTCTTCCCATTCTATTTTATTTAGATTCTCAGGCTTTTTCCCGGTAACAACCTTTTTCAAACCGAATTATACTAGAATTGCCATCATCCGAACTTGCCATAGATTGAAATTTGTCTCACCATCGAACTTCTCAATTTCAAACCTTGTTGCTGCCATATCTAAATGGGTTGATCTATGAAAATTGAACTAGCTTTGATACCACTTGTTAGGATCAACTCGATTAAGCAACAAGTAAAAAAATAGCAGAATAAATTGAGAAATTGAGCACACAAATTTAACGTGGAAAAACCCTTCCAAAGAGGATAAAAAACCACGGGTAAAGATAATTTTACTATAATGGCAAAAGAACGAAGAATAAAAAAGATGAAGATAAAAAGTATACCCCAAAAACCTAAAAACAAAGAACCCTCAAAACGTAAACACAAAATTCTCTAAATGTGTTATGAGTTCTAATATCTAATGGGTGTCTTTTTCTAAGGTTGTAAAAGAGCCTATTTATAGGCTAAATTCATAGGTCAAATAATAATAAAATAATCTAAACTAATAAGTGTTTGATTGAAACAAATAAACAGAGTTTAACTGAAAGATTATTTCTCAAATTTGACTGAAAATAGGAGTCATATTTAACACTTCATATAATATTCAACATTGATATACTTATTTTCTCGACATGTCACACTTGAGTTTAATACTCGTCTTAACTTACATAATTTCCTTGTATCAACATATTAAAGATAATCATATATGTACATGTCATGATACATATCATTCTCTTACCATTTCTTCATAAACAAATATCATTTATTTCATTATATCAGTATTTCATGTACCATAATTTCCATGTATTTCATGTATATTTATTCTGGTAATAGTTCAGATTGAACTTAACGTTAATCAACTTCCATGTACATATACTTTCCACACCATGTGTCTATATAACATGTACAAATCATTATATATTTTTTAGGTATATACGAGTAATAATTCATTTCATACTCATATTTCTCATTTCGAGAGTTTATACCCGTTGAATTATTGAAATTTCGATGGGTACTCCAGTAGTACACACAAAGTGTACAAATCATTAACCCGTCAATTCCTTTTCAGAGGTACCCATTAGGGCACTTATTTTGAGAGCACATTTTCGAGCCACATATCATACAGCAGGATTACCGGTCCAGGCTAAATCCTATCTGTAACATATAATCTAAGAGCTTTGTCAGGATTACCAGTCAAGGCTAAATCCTTTCTGTGACAAATACTCTAAAGAGCTCAATCTGGATTACCAGTCCAGGCTAAATCCAGACTTTAACATATGCTCAAAGGCTCAATTAGGATTACCCATCCGGGCTAAATCCTTTCGATAATGAGGTCAATAGGATTACTCGTCTAAGCTAAATCCATTTTGCAACAAATGCAGGACCTCACTCCATTTGGGAAATCACCTTTATCTATCGATATCCAATATTTATACGAAATTTAACCCTTTTCAAATATTTCTAAGCATGTGTTCCTTTCTTGCATTCATATCATTCATATTATATAAATGTACTAATATTCCACATTCTAACTAATACAACATTCAATCTTAACATATTTACATGCTCAATTAAGTTACACAAACTTACCTAACTAAATTGCAAAAATATCAAGTCTTGGGGCCATTTTGGTAATTTTTTATTTTTATCGATTTTCACCCAATCTTGATCTAAATTAATAATTTAATTAAATTTATTAATTTAGACAATAAATAATTCATTTCCCTCAATTTGGTCATTTTGACATTTTTACAAAATTGCCCCCTAAAGTTTTACTTTTATTCAATTTAGTCCCTGAGCCTAAAACATACAAATTAGCTATTTTTAATATGAACTCATGCTAGATGAATATTCATATATATATATATATATATATATATATATTTTCCTCCTCCTTCTCTCCATTCCACATCCTTAATGTATATAATTCCACTATTTACTTATATGTTCATAATCAAGCTGTACACTTAAGTCATAGTCACGAAATTATTTATATCTTGAGCTAAAAAATTCTAAATCAAGATCCACTTAATGTTTTAGAAACTAGAATCAAATATATTTCTACCATAAAATTTTCAGAATTTATAGTTTAGCCAATAAGTACATTAAAATCTTCAAATTTGTCTCTGTTCTGCTGTTTGACAGCTTCGACCTTTCTTAACTAAAAATTAATTATCTCTTAGTACAGGATTTAGATGATGTTCCCATTTGTTTCTATTGAAAATAAACTCATTAATAATTTAAAAATATAAATTTAAACCCCCAAGTATATTTATACAATTTTTAATGATTTTCCAAAGTCAGAATAGGGGAACCCAAAATCATTCTGACCTTGTCTCACAAAATTTATTATAAATCATAATTTAAAATTTCATTGCTTAAATAGTTTCTTCTATGAAAAACTAGACTCAATAAAATTTAATTTCATAATTTATTCAACTTCTAATTCGATTTCTACAATTTTTGGTGATTTTTCAAAGTTGAACTATTTCTGCTGCCCAAAACTATTTTAATGCAAAATGTTAATTACCAAGTTTATAACACCCTTATTTCCTTTCTCTACAATATTTCTCATAGCTTTCTCTTATTTCTCCTCACTAACATATCAAGAACATAAAACCTTATATAAGAAAACTCTACTTTAACATCAGTTCCATGCTTTTTCAATAATATCAGACTTAAAAATATATTAAAATCTTGATGCTCTTACATTGTCCTATTAATTTCAATCTTTAACTTGATTTTCTCTCTCCTTCAACTTCTATTTCTTGAATCTAACTTGATATTCTAGCTCCCCATAGTCTCCTTATTATTTTTCTCTCTTGGTAATCATGGAAATTCTTTTGATTTCTAGATGAAAATGGTAAATTTTTTGTGAAAGGACCAAATTGTAAAGAAAGCAAAACTTTCTGTCTTTCTCTGTTCATAGACGTTGGTGCATGGGAAAGATGATGATGATTATTCATCTTTCTTTCCTTATATATACTAAATAAAATAATAATAAAATAATAAAATATCATTTAAAAATTAAATCAAAATATTTATAAACTAATATTTATTTATTTAATTAATTTAAAATATCTCCAACATCATCATTACCTTCTAGATTTCTCTCTTTTTCTAATTGACCAATTTACCCTTTATGATCTTTTAAAATTCCATCTTTGAGTCATCACTTAATTTGATAAAATTGTAATTTAGTCTCTCATAATTCTTCACCTATTCAATTTGGTCCTAATTCATCCATTTTCCTTAGTTTCTAAATCATTCCACCCTTAAAATATCTGCACTATTGGTCCTTCAACTTTTTCATATTTGCATTTTAACCCCTCAAGTTGTGAGTATTTACTCTTAGGCAACAAAATTTTTTTTACTTTTACAATTTAGTCCTTTCTTGAATTAATATATAATAATATACTTCCGAATATTGTCATAACTCAAAATTTCCCTTTTGTCACTTTATTTCCTTATTATAATGTATCAAAGATAATATCTTAGTTTAGAAATTTTCGAGGTATTACATCACGAGTCTCCTCATCGTGATGTCAGCCCTACTTTGTAATTGATTGCGTCTGTCTTCGATAAGTGTCTGCAAATTTTCCGATAAATATAAGGCACACTCCATACTTGCCATAGGTGTGTGAGTCAATTGTAAGTATAAAAAAAAAACTAAAGAGAAGAAAATAAAATATATTTTTAAGTTTTATTTGGGAGGAGTGCAACATTTTTTTTAGGTTGGTAATGAATCCCTGATATCATGTATGATCTTCAATATTGAAATTATCCATTACTAGAAAGTTAAATTTCATATCTTCTCCTTTTATTTGGTGAAGGGTTCAAAAAAGAAAAATTCTGAAACTTTGGGTGCCATTTATGAAACAGAATTAACCTTATAAAACTATAAGCAGGGATTCATCATTGATAGACACTATTATGCACATGCAGCAGCCCATGCAAGCAAGAGCTCTAATCAAACACTACTAAGTAATTAAAATTGTTTATCTTACATGCAGAGGCGAAGTTAGAAAATTTTTTTAGGGGCCAAAATTAAATTATAATTTTTACAATAGTAAAAATATAATTTTTAAAAGATTAAATCAAAATTTTATCATTTTTAGGGGGCAAAGTATAGTTTTACATTTATTAATTTAAAATTTTAAAAAGCCAAAATAGAAAATTTTCTATTTAAAAAGGGGCATGGCCCCTACCAGCCCCTTAGATTCATCTCTGCTTACACGCTTCATTTTCATGGTTATGGATAAAGGTGATATCGTTTTTGTTAGTTCTAGTTTTTTTTGGAATTTTCCAATTGTTTATTATAAATTGGTTTTGGTTTTTGACTTTTGATTTTTGATTTTCTTATATTAATTTTTGGTTTTGAATTTTTAAATTTATTTTGATAAATTGAATTTTGTTTTATGAGTTTTGGATATTATTTGGTAAAATTTTTTTAAAAAATTCATAAGTATTTTTAAAAATCAATAATTTTTAAATAAAAAAATAATCAATAAATTTTTACATGGTATCTTTTTGAAAAAAATATTTTTAGATACAACTTTTAAGTTATTTTCACTATTTTAAATGTAAAATTTTTTTATATCATACAAATTAAAAATAATTATAAATTAAATAAAAATAAAATTTAATTAAACTCGGGACGGAATAGGGACCAAGTTTTTTTCTCTTTTGGTTATGGAGGGTGTAACACCCTCTAACCCCAAACCGTCGCCAGAATAGGGTTATGGAGCATTACCTGATCTATCGGACAATTTACAATTAATATACAAATAATTATCAAACATAATATAAAATAACCTTAAAGTTCCTTAGATGGACCCTCGAGGCCCAAAATATGAGTTAGAAGTGATTCGAGACTAATTCGGGTGCTTGGGGAATTTTTTATATTTTATTTATTAAATTTTTTTATTCGAACTCAATATAACCCCTTTATAAATATCTAACCTTCCCTACAAATTCAAATCAAGATCAATCCAAACAAAAATCACAACCAATCCAATTCACATTTAAATACACCTAAATTATATCTAAAACAATAGCTTAATATTTTAATTAAATAAACATTCATAATATCATTCAAATTTTATTGATAATTTCATTCATTTCTATTTAACTTAGTATCAAAAATACCAAAGTGTCATGTAACTTTTCTTACCATTTCATTTAACCATCTAAACATTATAAGTCATCCTTTACAACCAAAACATAAGACATGTTCAAGTGACCTATACAACTCTTAAGTACATGCCACTTTTACCCAAAAGAAAGATTATATCACCAAATTTTCTTTGAAGTCGGGATTACTCTGGATACTAATCCGAGACTCTTGACTTCTACTGACCTGCGCATGGAAACAACCGTACGCTGAGTATGGGTATACTTAATGGTATTACCATAATTCAAATTATAACAATAATAATAAAACATAAACATCAAACATGTAATGTATAAATCATACATACAAATTTAAACTCAAACTTCATATTTCAACAATAACAACTCATCAATTGATATCATATATCCACAATTTGAACTTTGGACACATCATAAACCTTAGGTTCATTCCTCAATCTCATATAACATTTCAATTCACAATTCAACTTTTTCATCTCATTTTAGTAGCTCGATTGATAAAACTCATTTGGTTTATCATTTCATTATTTACCCCTATTAACAAAACTCGGACCTTAGTAGATACACGGATCCAACCAAACACTCCAGTATGGCACTCAGTGCCTTATCGGATAGTTCGAAGCAATAGTTGACACCTAGTGTCTTATCGGCAAAGCCGAAGAAAGTTGGTACCCAGTACCTCATCGAATCTATCCGAAGAAATATAGTGACACCCAGTGTCTCATCGACTCGAGGTCAAAGTATCCTTAAACTCTTCCAATCCTATGCCATGCCAACTATATCCGACTTAGCCCGATTAGTTAATAGAGTCTCCAAATTCACATTTCAATTCAATTTCACTTTTTCACTTTCAATCACAATTCAATTCAAAATTCACTTTTCCATTTTCAAGTCAATATTCAATTCAATTCCACACATATATTCATCATTCAATTGAATTTCTTTCAACTTAATAATAATACTTACCTTATATTTCACTTACCATACATATAAATTTAAATATAGCATTTAATAATCAGTAATTTGAATTATAGTAATACAAACCATAAATCTCCTGTTTTAGTCCTCGATAGCTTTCTCGTTTCCTTTCGATGCTGATACCTTGGATTCTTTGTTAGCAATTTAAACTCCAAGCTTTAAAACCTTAATTTCCCTCTTTTTCTTTTCTTTCCCTTTATCTTTCTCCCAATGCTTCTCTGTTTGTTTTCTCCTTCATTTCTTTCTTTTATTCTTTTAGTTTCTTTATTCTTTTATGTTTATTTACTTTATTAATTTAATAATAATAATTTTGATAATAAATATCTATTTAATAAAAAAAATATTTATATTAATTTTGTACACACATATATTTTACACTTGCCTATTATCATCACCATCCAATTGTCCTTATTTTATTTATTTTATATAATTTAATATTTAATATAATAAAAATCTATTTACTTAAATAAAAAATAATTAAATAAATATATTAAAATTATACAAATATAATTATTACACATGTATATTTTTATTACCATACATTTGTCTTTATTTTAATTTACTTCATAATATAATAATATAATACCAATTAAATAATAATAATAACTTAATTAATGTATGAAATCTAAGAAAAATCTTACATTTTTCAATTCATTTGCCGCCTTAATTAGGACAAATGGCATAATTGTCATTTTGGTCCTTTATATTTTCTTTTAATCTATAATTCAAAATTTTTTCTTTATTCAATTTAGTCATTTTCCGTAATTATTCTTAATTAAGCTAAATTCACTTAATTAAAGCCTAATTAAACACACAACTAGACTCACAAATATTTCTAATAAATATTTATGAACTCGGTTTACTAAAACAGAGGCCCTATAACTCGCTTTTCTGGTACCCGTGAATTTTTTGGTCATTACAGAGGGCACACTGGCTTAAAGAATGATGGCTGGGTAAAATAAGTGGACCCTTATTGACTTAAAAAAAATGCATGTGCAAGTAGAGGTGTGCATGGGCCGGGCTGGGCTCAACTAAAATTTAGACTCGTTTGCTAGGCCTGGGCCTGGCTCAAAAAATGGGTCTAAAATTTTGTCTGGGCCTAACCTGGCCCACCTATATTAATTTTTATATTATTTTTATATAATTTTAAAAATATATAATACATCAAAATAAATATTTCCCAACAAATTGAAAATAAATTTTAAAAAAATGTATATTTAAATAACACTAAGATAGATGCAACTTAACAAGTAAATGCCTCTAAAAAAATAACAAATTTAACAAATGTCTTTAAAATAATAACAAAATTAACAATAAAATAAGTTTTATACAATAGCCAAACTAGCAACATAATAGTAAAATGGTAGCAAAATAGGGAGAAAACAATAAGAAAATAATATTTAAAAAAAGAAAAGTAAATTTTTTTGTCCTTTAGTGAATTCAGGCCAAGCCTGGGCCAAAAGTGCCTTACCCGAGGCTTGGCCCATTTTTTGAATAGGCCTTATTTTTTTGTCTATGTAACACCCCTATACCATGTTCGACTCAAGGAACCTGATATAGGAATATTACATTTGGTGCCAAAGTAATTCTTGGCTAATTACTATTATATTTGAACATAAAAACGAACAAATAATAAATTTAAATAATTTATATTTAAATCCATTACTACTACTTGGGACATACTAAATTTTTCCTAAGTACATGTCATTCTATTCAAAATTTTAAAACGTACCCTCTTGTTGCTTGAAGATGTGATGAGATGAAGACTCGTAATCTCAAATACAACTCTTCAAAAATTTTGTACCTAATCTGCGTACGGAAACAAACCATAAGCTGAGTATGCGCCCAGTGGTATTACTATAATTCAAATACTTAAGGTAAAAACAATATACATACACATTAAATCTTACCACTATTTTACCTTCAATAAATCATTCATGCATTTAAACTTTAAATTTATTCTAATAATATGTATCTTAAATAGCTTTTCTTTATTTTCATTTATATATCTTCTTATTATATCAATATTCATTTCATGCATTTCATCAATAACCATTTCATTAAATCATTATTTCGTATATTTCATTTCTATATCCTAATTCAATAACTTATTCTATTCCATATCTAAAACCTTACAACATTAGTCTTTCAATAATTATTTAAACCAACATTTTTCAATAAAAATAATTATAATTAATTCATAAGATTATATTCAACTAACTCATACACTATTTCATTATTTCCAATTCATTCTATTTTCACTTCTTATTTTGATATCTCAATTTCAATTCACATTTCAATTCATAATTTCACTTTCTCATACTTTCAATAGTTCAATCGATCAATTCATTTGATTTTCTCATTTCATTTATTCAACTTATTTAAATATCAATAATTCGATAGTTTAGCAAATTCATGAACCTTAAGTTCATGCTTCAAATCTCACATCTTAATTCCATTCACAAATCAACTCATAATTTCTTTCTCATATTTTTTAATAGTACGATCAATCAAATTTATTTAATTTTCTCATTTCAGTTATTTACCCTATTAACAAATCTAGACTTTGACGGATACACAGATTCCAACCCAAACACACCAGTACGGCACATTGTACCTAAAACGGTACATAGTACCTGATCAGTATGCGACACAAAAGTGCCTGAAACGACACACGAGGTGCCTGATACGACACACGAGGTGCCTAAAATACAACACATAAAGTGCTTGATATACGACACATAAAGTGCCTGATCGGCAAAGCCGATATATCCCGTACTCTTCCAAATCCTATGGCATGCCAATTATATCTGACTCAACCCGACTAGTTAATAGGGTATTTTAATTCTCAATTCACTTTCATTTCCAATTCAAGATCACTTTTCAATTACAATTTCACATTCAAATCAATATACAGTTCAATTATACATACACATTCACAATTCAATTCAATTCAATTCTCATTCAATTCAAATTCACTTTTCCACTTTCTAATCAATAAACAATTCAATACCAATACATATTTCAGATAATCACATATAATCATATTTCGATTCAATTCAAACCACTTTTCAAGCAAAACACAATTCACATATTCACACATATTCATAAATTAATTCACTTTTATTTAATTCATATTTTTAATTCATTTTCCAATCAAATTCAAGTCACTAATTACTTTTCAATCAATATACATTTCAAATACTCACATATTTTCTTCATTCAATTTAATTTGATTCAATTCAAATCACTTTTAGTTTCCAATCAATATACTTTCAAATATTCACATAATTCATAATTCAATTACTTAATTCAAATCACTTTTAATTTCCAATTTGTTCACATTCAATTTCAATAGCCATAAACATTTTTGAATCAATTTCATTCAAATCAATATCATCATTTCAATTGCTTACCTAATTTTACTTGCCATGCATTTTAATTAAAATATAAAAATTAATAATAAATAGATTTAAATTATAGTAATACAAACCCGGATTTGTTCTATTACTCCTTGATAGCTTTTCCTTTCCTTTCGGTGCCGATGCCTTGGGTTCTTTGCTAACTACTAAAATAATAATAATTTACACTTATTAATTACAACACTAATTTATAATAAATGATGGAATCTATTCAATTTATACCCTAATTCCAATTTAATCCTAATTAATTCATTTACTTTTATAATTCAATTCATACTTCATTTCTATTCAATTTCCTTTCATATTTCACTTAACTGTCTAATGTTCATAATAAAATTATAATTTAAAATTTCTTTCAATTTATTCCTTTAAATACAAAACTTATAGCTTCTTTTACAATTCAATCCCTTGCCAAATCTAACTTGAAATTCATTCAATTAAATCCCTAATTCATCTTTTTGTTCAACATGAACTATACTTATAAACCTATAAACTTTCAAAGTATCAACTTAATTTCATCAAAACCTCGTTCTAAAGTTTCTAAAACATCAAAATTAAGTAAAAATGACTTAATTGACTTACCTATTAAAGCTTTAAACCTTCAAACCCTAGTTTTCCCTTTTTTCTTTTCTTTCCCTTTTCTTTGTTATTGTTTTTGAATGGCTTTGTTATTCTTTCTTTTGCTTTCTTTCTTTATTTCACTTCTTTTATATCTTATATATATAAAAGTTAATAATGATAACAATTATAATAATTGTAATAAATATATTTTAGTAACACATATTTACATTACATTTCTCACCACTTAATTTGTTTATCATACATAAAAATCTCATAATATAATTATTTAATTAATAATTATCTTTTACTTAAATTTCAAGTAAATAAATAAATATAATACAAATGTATATATTTACATTATTACAATTGTCACTATCTAATTTATTTATTATACAAGAATCTCACAATTTAATTATTTATCTAATAAATATCTTTTACTTAGTAATAATAAATAATAAATATATATTTACTAATTAAATATAAGTATTACAAATGTACATATATATATATATATTTACAATTGTACATTATCATCACCATCCATTTGACAAATTTTTTTATTTATTCATATAATATAATATTTTTAATTTATAACTAATATAAATTTCCATATAATAAAATAATTATATACATTATAATTTAATAATAATTAAACAATAAAAATCTTAGATTTTTATCAACATTTGCCGCCTCATTTATGGTGAATGGTATATTTCCCATTTTGGTCCCCCTTTCTTTTTATTAATCTATAATTCTACTTTTACCCCTTATTCAATTTAGCCCTTTTTTCTTAATTTCTCTTAATTAAGCTAAATTCACTTAATTAAAGCCTAATTAAACACACAACTAGCCTAACAAATATTCCTAATAAATATTTACGAACTCGGTTCACTAAGACGGAGGCCCTATAACTCCCTTTTTTGGTGCCCGTGAATTTTGGGTCATTACAGTCCAAGCCCATTTTTCGGGCCTATATATTTTGCAAAAACCCTCCCACATTTCGGGCCGGCATTCGGGCTGGGCCAGGTGGCCTCACCCATAAACAGGTCTATGTGCGAGGGAACAATCATGGGGCAAAGTGGGTAAAAGCACTATATACATCTTAGTTTTTATATATTAGATCAAATAGTAAATTAGTCTTTCTGTTAGCATGAGGTACACTAGACATGTCATGTATCAACTTTGTTAGTTTTTAACAGTACACATGAATGAAATTTTTTTAACAGAAAAAATCAATTTATTCATTGATTGTACATAAAATACTTTATTATTTTTTAAATAAACAACTTATAAGAAATTTTATAATACTTTAATCCTTAAAACGGAGAAAATAGGGATTGATGCATGGGAAACATGGATATCCAAAATTTAAACAACATTTTACATGACTAGTGGGTTAAAGCTTTAAATCATCAACCAATCCAGTGGTTGGTGATTATATATAGTAATGTTAATTGTATGTACGGTCTCCAATTCATGACTCCTTTAGTAGATGTAGGCGGACCCAGGGGCAAAGGTAGAACAAATTTTTAGGGGGGTCGAATAAAATTTTAATTTTTTATAGTCTAAATCTTTATAATTTTTAAAGGATTAAATCAAATTTTTATAATTTGAGGGGGCCAAAGTGCAATTTTACCTTTAGTAATTTAAAATTTTAAAAAAAAATTCAAGGGCCTAAATTGAAATTTTTCATTTTAGGGGGGCCAGGGCCCCTGCCAGCCCCCTGCATCTGCCTTTGGATAAAACTAAACCCTGAAATTCGAAATAATAACCCACAAAACGTAAACACAAAATTCTCTAAAAGCTAAAAGCTAATACCTAAATGTATAATAAGTTATTTTTCTAGGGTGGAAAAAAAAGCTTATTTATAGGCTAAATTTGTACGTCAAATAATATTAAAATAACCTATACTAATTAGAGTTTAAGTGAGAAACTAATATTAAAATAACCTACACTAATCAAAGTTTAAGTAAGAAGCTAAAAATAAAGTTTATCTGGGATAATAAAAGTTGAAAACTACAAGGCATAACTCCACAAATCTCCACCTTGACTCGTATTTCAACGACGCTTTCTTTTCCAAAGCCTGCCACGGGCTCATATCGAACTATGCAGGATATTAAATGAGTCGAAGTTATGCTTAGAAGCTGGAAGACTTCTAGTCTTCTACTTCTGCACTGCCAAATCAAAACTGACTTGGTTTTGATTTCCATGAACGCAGTGCCTTATCTTTTCAAAAGTGCACCCAAAAGAGAACCTATACTAAACGGTCATACTTTTTCCCTTCTATGACTAAGTTGTTTCCGCTTCAAATAAGTCGACTTCAACTCCTTAATAGACGAGGGACGCCTTATTTCACCAATCATCATTGATCTTTCCTGAACATAAAGATTGTCAATTTTTTTTTACCTTTCATCAAAACAAGAGCCCTATAGGATACCTTAATGTTGCTTGACTCGATGTTAATTTTACAACCCTTCGAGTTCAAAATTCCTAAAGAGATGAGATTTTTCTTTAAGTCAAACACATGTCTGACATCTAATAGTGTCCTAATTGTCACGTCGTACATCATGATCTGAATTGTACCAATATCGATTACCTTATTTAGTGAACCATTCCCTATGTACATAACTGCACCTTCAATTGAACTGTATGTAAAGAACTAGACCCTATTGAGACACATTTGGAAAGAACACCCCGAATGCAAGATCCACTCAGACGTAAGCTTGGAGCTTTCACTTGTTGACGCCAACAAGAAATCATCACCCTTGTCATTGGTCAAATTAGCACAAGCTAAATCTTCTTTGTTTCTCTCAACAGCCCTTTTATTTCGTGATTTGTAACAATCTGCCTTGACATGACCTAACTTCTTATAATAGCGACATCTCTTGTCCCTCTTCCTTGATACTACCAAAATCGAGGCTTGCCTATCTAACTTGTTATCCAAACCAAACTCATTGTCAAGTTTGTCTTTACTCAACAAATAACTTTTCACATTCTCGAATGAGAGATCATCTCTATCATAAATTAAGGTCTCCCTGAAAGACTTATATGAAGGGGGTAAAGAACACAATAATAACATAGTCTGATCTTCATCGTCAATTTGAACCTCAACATTTTTTAAATCATTCAAAAGAGTAATAAATTGACAGATATGGCCTCTAAGGT
This sequence comes from Gossypium longicalyx, assembly GCA_025698465.1. NCBI lineage: Eukaryota > Viridiplantae > Streptophyta > Magnoliopsida > Malvales > Malvaceae > Gossypium > Gossypium longicalyx. The sequence continues at coordinate 24,278,648 of CM047005.1, read as the reverse complement.
GCTCACTTTTATCTAGGCCAAATGTGTATAAACGTTGTTTCAACACCAATTGGTTAGCCAGAGACTTTGTCATGTAGAGGGTTGCAACACATTATTTGTTAGACATAATTGAATCATGGATAAAACTTTTTTTATCTAATCTATCCCATTCTGATTTATCCATGTCTATTTACTTCTTCTCTATAAGGACCTTCTCAAGATCGTTTTAAATCAGAATTACCGTCATTCAAACTTACCATAGATTGAAATTTTTAATGCCATCGAACTTATCAATATCAAACCTTATTGTTGCCATCTCTGAATGGGTTGATTACGAAAATTGGACTAGCTCTGATACCAGTTTGTTAGGGATAAACCTAGTTAAGCAACGAATAAGTAAAATAACGAAGAAATTCAAAAGATCGAGCACATATTTTACGTGAAAAAACCCCTCTGAAAAGGATAAAAAAACCACGGGTAAAGATAATTTCACTATAACGGAAAAATGTAGAATACAAAAGATGGAGATAAAACTAAACTTTAAAACTCGAAATAAGAACCCACAAAACGTAAACCCAAAATTCTCTGAAAGCTTGTAAAAGTTAATACCTAAATGTGTAATAAATTATTTTTCTAGGGTGAAAAAAGGATCTATTTATAGGCAAAATTTATAGGTCAAATAATATTAAAATAACCTACACTAATCAGAGTTTAAGTGGCAAACTAAAAATAGAGCTCAACTGAGAAACTAATATTCAAACAACCTACACTAATTAGAGTTTAATTGGAAAACTAAAAATAGAGTTTAACTGGGAAAAGAAAAGTTGAAAAATACGAGGCATAACTCCACACCGTGAGGCTTGTTTACCAAGAACAACTAAATTGAAACAATAAAGAACATGAAACCCCATACCTTCAGAGGCAAAGTTAGGGAGGCTGGCAGGGGCCCTGGCCCCCCTAAAATATAAAATTACTATTTAGGCCCTTAAAATTTTTTTAAAATTTTAAATTAGTAAAGGTAAAATTACATTTTGGCCCCCCTAAAATTATAAAAATTAGATTTAATCCTTTACAAATTATAAATATATAGACTATAAAAATTAAAATTTCATCCGCCCCCCTAAAAAATTGTTCTGGCTTCGCCCCTGCATACCTTCAAACTTTTTAGGAGCACATAACCTTTTTTAAGCCACTCAACAAATTTCCTTACGATCATTGCCACTAGAGACCTACCAGATTGAGTTCATAATCTTTTGGAGATTATCATATATGTTAAGAGGTAACAAAAACACACTTATACAATAAACAAGAAATGATTGAGCTATAGTTTTGAATAGTACCTCTTTTCCTAGTCTAGAAAGCAACTTGTTCTTCTAACTAAAAATTTGCTTGCTTAATTGTTCTCTTTTACGCCCAACCAATTATAGAAGACCAAGATAAGACCATGATCTATCAAGTTAAATACACCTAGAGAAGCCATAATGGTATTGCAAATAGGAAGCCTAGTATTAAAGCGAAAATAAATAAGAGACATTGAGACCTCTTCTACAAACTGAAATCCTATACAAATTACTTCTAGACTTGGCCTTTTTTTATCAAGAAACTAAGACCTTCGGTGCAAAAGGGTGAATAAATAAGGGGACATCGGATCCCTTGATACAACCTCTGATTATGCAAGATCGGCCCAACCTTCCCCATTAAACGAAATCGAACATTTGACTGTTCTCACAACAAGCATTTTGACTCATAAATATGCCTTTTATATTTCCATAATATATCAAAGTCTAACATATTAAAGTCATAGTTAATACAAAACAAGTCAAATTCTACTATTACACCTTGTACTTTGTATAAATTGTGGATTTAGTATTTATACTTCAATTTGATCAATTTTAGTCTTTATACTTTTTGAATTTTGAAATATAACTATTAAATTTGTTTATTTAAATTATATCATTAGTCTTGTATTATGCGTAAAGTTATATATTTAGTCCATGTTCACCAATTGGACCATTCTTAGTGACTATATTTTTTTAATTTCAAAATTTTAGTCTTAATGAAAACGAAAGGCGTTAAATCTATTAACTTATTTTTTATGAGTAATATGTGAAAATAGCAAAGCTAATTTCTTCTATTAGTCCCTATACTTTGCAAAAGTTGTGGATTTAATCCTTGTACTTTTATTTGGTCATTTAGTCCTTGTACTTTCTAAATTTTAAAATTCTAGTCATCACCAAACAATAATTGTTAAATTCATTACAAAAAGTTCTGTTATTTCCAAAATCTGATGTGCCTAATATATTATCATATGTGTAATGCCATGTCAACTTATTATTTCCACATATTACTAACTAAAAATCTAATTAATGGATTAACAACTGTCATTTGCGTCAAAACTAAAATTTCTAAATTCAAAAAGTATAGGGACTTAGAATGGTCCAATCGAAGAATATGGACTAAAACTACAACTGTACACATAGTACATGATTAATAATTAAATTTAACCTAACAGATTTAACTGTTACTATCTGGGTCAAGATTAATATTTTAAAATTTAAAAAGTATAGGGACTAAAATTGACTAATTCGAAAAGTATAGGGACTAATAACAAAATTTAACCAAATAATAAACAACCATAGCTTTACACGTGCTAATACGTTTAACACATCAAATTTTAAAAATAACATAATTTAACTTTATGAATTTAGTAATTATTATTTAGTTAAAACTAAAATTTCTAAATTCTAAAATTATAAAAACTAAAAATAACTAAATTAAAATACATGTACTAAATTCACCAACTCATTCATGATATAAAGTGTAATAGCAGAATTTGAGTATACAAAAAACAAACGCTAGTGATATATTAGCTGGTAAGGTTATTGATATTGTTACAAAAATTAAAATAAAAAATAAAAATATGGTATACATTTCATGCTATCTAAATAAATTTTCAATATAAATATAATAAACGGATATATATTCTAGTTAAAATATATTATATATTAAAAATCTTATTATATGTGTATGTATGTGGAAATCAAAAATTTATAATATAAATGTGAGTTTAAAAATAATATGTAATAAATAATGAAATGTATATTTTTGAAATTAATTAATAATAACACATGAAATATGTACTATATTCAAATGAAAAAATTAGATTAAAATTATTTATTACAGTATTGTCATCAATTTTGAGTCGGTGTCGAGTTAACTTGTGATACTAATTTAATCAAATATATTAATATATATACAATTGATGAAAGTAATAAAATGTGTATAAAAAAATTAAAATGTATAAAAATATTAAATTAAAACTTTAGTTGAGTATTAAATTAAAAATTTTACAAATGTAATTAGTTTGGACTCAAATCTTATCATATACAAATTTTTATTTATTTATTTAAATAAAAAAATTAAATTATATTCGAATAATATAATTTATTTTAATTAAAAAGATATTTGTATAATTAACTATAGTGACTCAGTAAAACACTTATTACTGGCCATTTGCTTTACAAGATGCTCAATGCTAAAAGGTTCGTATTCCCTATTTGATTTTTCTGCTTTCTTTTTTCAGTTTTGTGTAAAATTTATTATTTAAATATTCAAAAGAGATAACTTTACATGCTGGCATATTGATCGATCCACTCCTTTAAGCTTATATATATATATATATATATGGGAAAAAAGTAGTATTTGCATAATATTTTTTAAATGAAAAGGTTTAATTAATAATAGCTACCTAAACTATTAGATTTATTTGATTTAAGTACCTAAATTGTTTTTTTATGATACTAAACTTTAATTCCGTTACAGAAATTGATACCTGCTGTTAGTGCCCTCAGTAAAAAAAAAGGTTAACCAATCAAATTTCACTAAATCATGGTCTTATTAAAATATAATTAAATAAAATAAAAATAAATGACCTTTCCCTTCCCCGTCCACCGCCCCCTCTCTCTCCCCCTCCAATCACCGTCCCTCTCTCTCCATCTTCAAATTCCAGTTTGACTTTTCAGCAATGCTGGCCGCAAAACCAGATGGAAGTTGCAGCCCTTCTTTCTTTCCAATGAACTCCAACACCTTAACAATCTGGTAAGGGAATTTTACAGAAATGAAATCAATTCACCGTAACAATCTTGTTGCATTGCTCTAAGGCTATCGATGCTTGGCAGTGTGTTGGTATTAGCACAAATTTCCAATCGGTGCATGAACTTCTTGTGTATTATATTTCAAATGCTGGTCTTGCACAGCAGAATCGGGTTTTGCTTATAGCTTGGAGTTTATGGTTCCATTGAAACCTTCTTTGCTGGAAATCTGTTGACGAGTCTCTTAATCGAATTGTGTCTTTTTCTGATGGTTATTTGCAGGATTGGAACGATGCTTGGGAAAGTTTCAAACAGCTGCAGGTACTTCAAATGGCTGGGAAAGACCACCGGAAGGTTGGATGAAATGCAATGTGGATGGGGCTTTGGGATTCTTGTTTGTGACCCCTCTGGCCATTTTGTCAAAGGCTTGTCTGGATCGTTGGGGGTCGGGATGGAACAGAAACTTAAATCATGTCGATAAGAGAGGCTTTGTCTTGGCTGCATGAACCGATTGCCAGGAGGCTGTCCATGCTATTACTAAACTGAAGCAAGACATCTCCTAGTTTGGCACCCTTGTTCACGACTATTTACATTTGAAATCTCAATTTCAACTAATATCCTTCCGTGCTAATAGAGCAGCTCACTATCATCAGCTTTTCGTTCTAGGTTGGAATGATTCTCCTTTTCTTTATGCTATTTTGGTTTTGTATTTTGCCACTAATAATTTCAATGTCTCTAGCATTAGTCTGTTGGGTTGGGATAGATTTCTCCCTTAATTGCTTGTAAGAACATTATTGTTGTTTTATTTTTTTTATTTGATTTCGTTAATGAAAAATAAAAGTTTTATTGTTCAACATGATTTAAAAATTAATATTTGTACTAAAAAAAGCTAATTCGAAAACTCCAATCTTTTTTTTTCTTTTTTTTTTACCTTCCGCTAACTCAAATTCTTACAAATAATTTCGTAAATTTTAAAATTTCAATTTTAACTAAACTTTAAATTTATTAAATTAATTTATATTATTTTTAAAATTTAATGTAGTAAATATATTATTATATATATAATACCATTTTAATTAATAAATTTAATGGGTACTGTTTAAGTTAAGACTAAAATTTTAAAATTTTAAAATTATAAAGATTAAAAATGGTTAAATTAAAAATTAGAATCTAAATTCACAATTTTAGCATAGTAAGTAACTAATAGCAGAATCTAACCTAGCTGTTACCAATTGGATTAGGATTGAAATATCTATATTCAAGAAAGACAAAGACTAAGACCAACTAAATTAGAGTATAAGGATTATATCTACAACTTACTCATAATACAAGGACTAGTAGCAAAATTTGACCTTAAAAAGAAATGCGATCTCAAAGTGAGAGACGGCGCCGTGTGGAGTCGGTGGGTTATATGAGAAATGAAATTGACAAGAACACTGGCAAAACCGACAAATCTATTATCAGATTAACATCAACGGTCAATATCGTCCACAAATTAATCAAGCGTGGTGGCCCGCATAGAATGACATTTACATACAACTACTAATTCAGTCCTTTTCCCTCAAAACGGCAAATGGATCAAAATTAAAACGGCAAATCGAAGATCAGTTCCCTTTGTCGGTTTCCTTCCAAATCCAAGTCCACACCATTTCTACTAAACAAAGAGCGCAAGAAGAAAAAAAGAAATGAAGAATGACGATACTCTGCCGACGACAACCGCAACGACAATAACGGCGTTAGCGAATGTGAAGAAGGAAAGCTCAGATTCGAGTTTATTTGGTAAAGGTCGTTACAAGTTCTGGGCTTTAGCGGCGATTTTGTTATTGGCATTCTGGTCGATGTTCACCGGCACCGTTACTCTCCGGTGGTCAGCCGGTAACCTCAACCGTTTTTCAGATGATTTTGATAGCCATATTCACGACGATCTAGACGTTCTCGTATGTTCCCCAGAAATTTTCTCCTTTTCTTTTTCTTTTTTTTTTTCTTTTTCTAATTCTGCTTTTGCCTGAATTTCTGTTCTCACTTCTCGCTACTCAATTATTTTCTTTTTCTTGTTTCATTTTCGGTTAGGAAATGGAGGAGAGAGAGAAGGTGGTGAAGCACATGTGGGATGTGTACACTAACAGCCGTCGGAATAGATTACCGAGGTTTTGGCAAGAGGCATTTGAGGCTGCCTACGAGGAGTTGACTAGTGATGTGCCTGGGGTTAGAGAGGATGCAGTTAGTGAGATCGCTAAGATGTCCATACGCTCCGTGGATCTTGATCCTCTTCCAGTCCAAGCAACGGTGAGGATTTAGGTTTCTTCTCATTGTTAATTGTGCTTATCTTCGTGTGATCTAGAATAATTCTTGCATTTCAGCATTTGATTAAACACATGCTTTGCTTAACGTGCGATTGTTCAGTAAACTTTTTACATGTAGATGAACAAAAGCAACTAGCTTTTTCTTTAATTGCTTCTGGGGTTTTATACGTAGTTTACAATTCATTCAAGTATAATTTCTGCTCTTTGGTCCTTTTATGAAACTTCATCTTCCTTTCGGGGAATTTGCATTAAGTGGGTGGGATCTAGAAGTTGGATACACATAGCACCCTAGCAGGAGCTATAAAATTTTGTTGCTAATCTTCTATAGTCATTGTTTTCATGGTATGCCATTCTATCTAAGTTGCTCTTCTAGCTTTATCGATTCTTTTATGGATTAAGAAATATCAATTTTTCTTTTTTTGTAATTCACACTAGAGACTAGTCCTTGACGATTGCTAGCAACCTGTCTGCCTCTTTTGGTGGGAAATCAGTTCTTAGTTCTGCCAAAGCTAAAGATAATCTTAATCTGGATGATTTTTCCCTTCTAGAGTTTGAGGTCCAATTAAGTGGCATTTGTCAAGGTGGTGCAAGGACTTTGGTATATTTCAGAACATGCAAGGGGATGGAAACTTAAGGTTTGATGGTTCAAGTTTTTCTATTATGGAATTCTTTGGTACATATGGCCAAAATGAATAAGGGATTAGGTCAATTGATTGACATCAGAGCTTGGTAAAGTTTCTTGTTGAAATAGGTAGGTTTGTGCCTCTCAACCTCTTTGTCAGTTGCAGTATATCTGAATTTGACATGAATTTGCAGCTGTAAACACCCTTTGTTTGCTGTATGTAGTGTGTTTGTAAGGAGACAAATGAACAATAAGCTGAGGCAAACTTTCTTTTCTTACTATGCATTCTTCTCCCCTTATTTATTGGTGTTCTATGAGTTCCAGTGATTTGATATTGTTGACTTCCTCTTCATGCTGGGATCTATACTGAATAACTTAACCATGTTATATGCTCTTGTACTTGGAGCACGGTTGCAGCATGTTTAGTCTCATGATAATTTCTGTTTTCCTGTCTTTTAATGATTGTCTCAATTGGAATGTCGTGATAATGGGGTTACTTTTACTCTGAGATATCCTTTAATTGAATTAGCCGAAGTGTCATTTGATTTTATTTATCTGTTTGGGATTTCACTGGTTTACTTAAGGAAGCACATCTAACCAAATAGTTTTTGTCATTCTTTCAGTTATTCTTCCTGTTGTTTTCACTTTAATTTGATGAACCATGGGGATACTATAGAATACACAACCTGTTTATCCAATAGGTTATATCGTCATTATGTGATCATGGTTGGATGGTATTGACTGCTCATGACTAAACTTTTACACCCTTCAATGTCTCAACGAACAGTCTTATAGTAGAAATCTTTGGTACCTATCATGATTCAGAGGTAAAATATCATTCAAAATTTAAAGGTAGGTGCGAAAAATTACAGTTAGAAACCAATTGAATGAATTAAATTAAAGAAATAGTAAAGTTGTTTATGTGATGCTGTTTCCATTTGTTAGCTTAGTGGATGGAATTTGATTGACTTCAGCTTTGCGTTGTTACAATTTTAATGTTTTTGGCAGAAGGGTGTAAAACGAGCAGAGAAAGGTAGATTGAAGTTGATTTCAAGTGGAAATGGTGAATAATGTGAGGCTTCAAATCTTTATTACTACTTTTGTTTGTGTTCTCATTTTGGTGATATGCTGCCCAAGTTTAAGAGAGCAAATAGTTGTGGTCTGGTCTGGTCTGGTCTGGTCTGATCTGATGGTTACACATTTTTCTCACAGAAACAAACTACGTATTTGTTTAGTTAGGTTCTCTATTCTTTTGAAAATTTTGCACTCAATCCTTTGAATTGGGATGTAACTACAACAGTAACAACTTCCTACGAAGTTATAAATATTTTGAACAGATTTTTATTACATCATCATAATAATTGTTATTTTTAGTATAAAATTAAATTGATCTTACAATATTTTTTTAACCTTTTATATGATTTATATTTATTAATTTTGGTTGTATCTTATCTATTTTTCATGTAAATTATGAATGCCTGTTTTTTTGAATAAATAAAAAATGATTCATTCCTTTTTTATGTAAAAATTTTTATATTAAAAACCTCGTTTCAAGCTGTTTTTCTTATAAAATACTTTTATTTTATAGTATTTTTTAGGGTATTCTAATCCTTAGTTTTTATAATTTTCAACACTTATATTTTATTATTTAATCAAAACTTCATTTATTTTTGTGTTTTTTTTAAAGAAAAGCCTCATTTGATATTTATATAAAATTTTTATAACTATATTTATTACCTAATTTTATTTTTCACGTTATATACTAATGTGACGGAACAACATGGATTTAATCACATAATTAAAAACTAGACTATGCTATATTGAGTGAAAAATAAAATCATATGACAAATATCTTTATAAAAGCAAATGAAGAAGTATAAGTTGAAATGGTAATATGATCTTAAATAAGATTAAATTTTACTATATGTGTATTATACATATATATATATATAAATATCAGTTAAATTAGTTAAATATGTCGAAAAAAAAGTTAATTGGTCAAGTAGGTTGGTTTTTTTTTAACTTAAGAAAATAAGTTTTTTTAGGAGAGTGTGTGAAAGTGCGTGCTTTTTTAGTCGCAAATTTTTTACTTTTCTAATATAGTTAAATTTTTTTTTGAGATGGTTAAATGTTAGTGGTTTTATGTATATTTTATTTCATGTTGTTTTAAGTTTTTTTATTATTTTTAATTAATAAATTTCATATATTAGTATTTTTGGTTAAATGGTTAAATAATAATGAATTGATCTTGGAATCCCAGGTTCAATTCCTCTCCTTAACATATTTGTAATTTTTATTTTATGTTTATGTTATGAATATCTTATTAAATGGATCTCTATCATGATAAAGATAAAGTTTTGATATACTTTAAATAGTTATTAGAATTAGATCTTTATTTCTTTTATACTTTTTATCCCTATAAATACAGATTCTGATGAAGTATTGTAATTATCCTTTTTGATCAATAAAGTTCATTATCTGATGCTTTCATATTTTCTTTGTTCTTATTCTTTCCATCTTTCTTTATTTTATAACACGTTATCAGCATGATTCTCAAAATTTTTTTCTAAACCCATTTCATTCTCATTTTTCATTTGATAACCCATACCTCAATTGCTTTATATCTTTTTCTAATCCCTCGTTGAATTGCTTTCATTATTTTTCTCACTTAGCATTCAAATTAGTTGATTGGCTACCCAAAAATTGACGAAAAAAGAGGGTTTCCAACTTGTGCAGCTATTTGCTTAAAATTCTTGAGAGGAATCAAATTTAATTTCTCTATCGACTTAAGAATATGAATGAGCAACAAAATTTTGTTGGATCTAAAATCAATAGACATATGTCTTGCTGATAGTGCTACTACACATATGGTACTTAAAGAGAAAATATTTTTCTCATTTAACAATAAGTGATGCTCATATTAATACAATCTTGGGTAGTTCAAAACTTATTGAAGGCTCCAAAAGAGTAATTTTATTATTACCTAAAAGTGCAAAATTTGTCATTGATGATGCTTTATTTTCCACTAAATCTCAAAGAAATTTATTGAGTTTTAAAGATATTCGTATTAATGGATATCATATTGAGACTATGAATGAGAAAAATATTGAATATTTATATATTACAAATGTTGAATGTAGAAAGAAATGTGTTTTGGAAAGATTATTTACTTTTTCATCAGGTTTATATTATACACATATTAGTGCAACTGAGGCACACGTTACTACAAACCAGAAGTTTGTAGAACCACATACTTTTATTATTTGGCATGACCAGCTAGGCCATCCCGAATCTATTATGATGCAAAAAATAATTGAGAATTGAACTGGGCACCTATTAAAGAACCAGAAGATTCCTGAATTCAAAGATTTCTCTTGTGATGCTTGTTCTCAAGGTAAACTAATTATTAGACCATCACTAGCTAAAGTTGGGATTGAATCTCCCGTATTTCTGGAATGTATTCAAGGTGATATATGTGGGCTTATTCATCCACCATGTGGACCATTTAAATATTTTATGGTATTAATAGATGCATCTAGTAGAAGGTCACATGTATATTTATTATCGACTCGCAACCTGGCGTTTGTGAGACTACTTGCTCAAATAATTCGATTAAGAGCACAATTTCCAGATTATACAATAAAAACTATCCGTCTTGATAATGCTGGTGAGTTTACATCTCAAGCTTTCAATGATTATTGCATGTCAATTAGGATAAAAGTTGAACATCTTGTAGCTCATGTTCACACACAAAACGGTTTAGCTGAATCAATTATCAAACACCTCCAACTAATAAATATGCCATTACTTATGAGAACAAAGCTCACTATTACAGCTTGGGGATATGCTATTTTGCATGCAGCAGCACTTATGCGTATCAGGCCAACAAGTTATAATAAATACTCTTCATTGCAATTGGCTTTTGGTCAGGAGCCAAATATTTCTCATCTTAGAATTTTTGGATGTACAGTATATGTTCCAATTGCTCCACCACAACGAACAAAGATGGGTCCTCAGAGGAGGTTGGAAATATATGTTGGTTATGAATCTCCTTCTATAATTAAGTATGTTGAACCATTAACTGGAGATTTATTTACTGCACGATTTGTTGATTGTCACTTTAATGAAATAATATTCCCAACATTAGGGGGAGAGAAAATATAGCTGGTAAAAGAAATTACATGGAATGGATCATCATTATCTCAATTAGATCCTCGTACAAGTCAATGTGAACAAGAAGTTCAAAGGATCATACATTTGCAAAACATCGTCAATCAATTGCCAAATTCATTTACTGACCTAAAGAGGATTACAAAATCTCACATACTAGCTAAAAATGCTCCAATACAAATTGATATCCCAATAGGGCAAATTGTTAGTGCAAAAGAAAGTAATCTATACCTGAATCGTGGAAGACCGATTAGTTCCAAAGATAAAAATCCTCGTAAAAGGAAAGGAGCAAATACTCAAGGTGATTATATTATGGAGACAAATTCCCAAGAAGAGGCCAAAAATATAACTAATTATAATCATAAAACCCTAGAAGAGATTCAGGTACCTGAAAATGATGATAACGAAGAGATCTCGATAAGTTATGTTACTTCGGGGAAAAGATAGAACCAAAAAAATATAGTTGTCGACAACAATTTTGCATATAATGTTGCTATTGAAGTAGAAAAAGAAAATGATGATCCTGAGCCTAAATCTATTAATGAATGTAGAAATAGAAAAGATTGTCCAAAATGGAAAGATGCAATTCAAGCAGAATTAAACTCACTTTCTAAACGTGAGGTTTTTGGACCTGTAGTCTAAACACCTAAAGGTGTAAAGCCAGTAGGATATAAATGAGTATTTGTGCAAAAACGAAATGAAAAAAATGAAATCGTAAGATATAAAGCACAGCTTGTAGCACAAGGATTTTAGCAAAGGCCCGACATTGATTATGAAGAGACATATTCTCCTGTGGTGGATGCAATCACGTTTAGATATCTTATTAGTCTAGCAATACGTGAAAAACTCGACATGCATCTAATGGATGTTGTTACAGCCTATTTGTATGGCACACTTGATAGTGAAATTTATATGAAAATCCCTAAAGGATTTAAGATCCCTGAAGGATATAGAGTTTCTCAGGAAAATTGTTCGATCAGATTAAAGAAAAGTTTATATGGATTAAAACAATCTAGACGTATATGGTACAATCATCTTAGTGAATACTTATTAAAAGAATGTTACAAAAACGATCCAATTTATCCATGTGTCTTTATAAAAAGGTTTGAATCAAATTTTGTGATAATTGCTATTTATGTTGATGATCTAAATATTACTGGAACTCCTGAAGAGCTCAAAAATATAGTAAATTGTTTAAAGAAAGAATTTGAGATGAAAGATCTTGGAAAACAAAGTTTTGTCTTGGCTTACAAATTGAGCATTTAAAAGAAGGAATTCATGTTCATCAATCAACTTATACGGAAAATATATTAAAAAAATTTTACATGGATAAAGCACACCCATTAAGTACTCCGATGATTGTACGATCGTTAGATGTGAATAAAGATCAATTTCGTCTTAACGAGGATGGTGAAGAGTTTCTTGGTCCTGAAGTACCATATTTAAGTGCCATAGGGGCATTGATGTATCTTGCAAAGAACACAAGACTTGATATAGCTTTCGCTGTAAACTTGTTAGCAAGATTTAGTTCTTCTCCAATACGTAGACATTGGAATGGATTAAAACATGTATTTAGATATCTCAGAGGGACTATTGATATGGGTTTATTTTATTCAAATGATTCAAAATCCCTATTAGTTGGTTGTGCTAATGCTGGATACTTATCGGATCCACATAAAGGTCAATCTCAAACAGGATATTTATTTACATGTGGGGATACTACCATATCATGGCGTTCAACAAAGCAAACATTAGCTGCTGCTTCTTCAAATCATGCAGAAATAATTGCAATGCATGAGGCAAGTCAAGAGTGTGTTTGGCTAAGGTTATTAACACCAACATATCCAGAAGGTATGTAATTTACCTTTACAGGAAAAGATGCCAACTATCTTATACAAAGATAATGCAGCATGTATAGCTCAATTGAAGGGTGGCTATATCAAAGGTGACAGAACGAAACATATTTCACTAAAATTATTCTTCACCTATGATTTTGAGAAAAGAAGTGATAAATGTTCAACAAATTCGTTCTAGTGAGAATTTAGTTGATCATTTTACTAAGGCATTGCCAACTTCAACATTTGAAAGACTACTACACGAGATTGGAATGCGTCAACTCAAAGATGTAATGTAATGTTGCCATCAGGGGGAGTCTAAAAACAAGTTGTACTCTTTTCCTTTAATCAATGTTTTGTCCCATTGGGTTTCCTAGTAAAAGTTTTTAATGAGGCAGCTTGTAATAGAAGATTGTGTACTCTTTTTCCTTCATTAGGTTTTTTTTTTATCCCACAGGGTTTTTTCCTAATAAGATTTTAACGAGGCACATTATTTACCAATGGACATCCAAGGGGGAGTGTTATGAATATCTTATTAAGTGGATGTCCATCATGATAAAGATAAAGTTTTGATATACTTTAAATAGTTATTAGAATTAGATCTTTATTTCTTTTATACTTCTTATCCCTATAAATAGAGACTTTGATGAAGCATTGTAATTATCCCTTTTGATCAATAAAGTTCATTCTCTGTTGCTTTCATATTTTCTTTGTTCTTATTCTTTTCATCTTTCTTTATTTTATAACAGTTTAAAGTTTTTTAAGTTTTAATTATTTTTAATTAATATGTAACACCCCATACCTAGTCTAGTTAAGACTAAGTTTGGAGAACTACATCATATTATTTCAGAAAAAAACCTACTTTTTAACTATTTAAAGTTTGACAAACATGATCATATATAATTAAGTCAATATGGAGTCCAATTCATAGTTTGAAACCCGAAACACATATAACAGTTTAAATCCAGATAAACATTAAATAAGAAGTAAAGAAATGACCAAGCTCCCGCCACGCCGACATGCTTAGGTTTGTGGGTCACCTAAAATGCAACAACTAAGTGAGTTTCAAACCTAGTGTGTGTAACTTACATTTAATAAGGATTAGTAAGCTACAATTATAATTTCATTTCTCGTACACCATTCGGTACTCGGGATCAAATACAAAACAGAACAAAGCAATTCGAATACAACTACATGGTATGTCAGATACAGATGCAGAATATATCAGATTTAGATGTAGAATAAATCAGATTGAGACACAGATTTCTTATCCGCTACACACTATCTTCACTTATCCCAATACACCGTATAGGGCATCAAGTACCCATCAATTCTTACACACCATGTAGTGACTATATGTTACATTTCAAAATACTTGCAGCATAACTGCCAGATCAGAATGCAACAAATCTCTACCAGATTCAACATATAATTAATTTGTCACACTTTCTTCTTTATAAAGTCCTAATCTCGGTGCTGATGTAAACTAACAGATGCAGATATAAGTATGCGAGGTAAGAGATTCAAATCATACCCAATTAAAACGACGTACATTTACTCATTTGTCTACAATAATATTGTTATGTACATAATAATAGTTTATACAGAAACAAATTATCAGCCAGTGGATTTGATAACCCAAATCAGACCATACGAACCCTACGATAGCCCTACCTTCGTTGGAAGCAACATTTACGGCCCTAACAAAAAATTTGGAATACTGGTCCACATACCCTAGCACACGACTGTATGATCGCCAATGTGCCTCACATGGCCTGACACACATCCATATCACTTGCTCGTGTGGTTCTAATGTACAAATAATATGTCACACGGCCAAGACACACGCCCGTGTCCTTGGCCCGTATGGTCCATAGTGACAAATAGTGAATCACACGGCCTAGACACACACCCATGTAACACACACGGCCTTCCACACAGCCGTGTGGCATCGACAACCATATTTTTGACGTTCGAAGTTTGCAGAAAGTTGGGCTTTCGGTACGCACCTAAAGTAGTTTTGACGTAGAAACAACGCAGTGGAATCTTGGACCCTAAATTAACCAACTGAAAACTAATGAAACGACTACCACAACGTAATTCGCACAATTTAACCCTTACCGAACTATGTCAAAAACCTCAACATAAACTTCCAACAAAACCAATGCTTACCAACGAATTATCAACAACCATTCAAATAATCTATCAGGAAACGTTATCTCTGACAACTACGACTAAAATAAAGAAGCTAAAAGTCGTTTAATCACAAGAATTTGACTCAACAAAAATGAAGTCATTTCAACAGTATAACCCGACATTTTTAAGAAATTCACAACGAGATTTACACAATTAACTTTCAATCAGCAATACGACGAACGTACTTACCTGAATATATTGCAAGGATTTAACAACAACCAACGAGAAGGAACGAACTAGGAAAATTTTAAGAAAAGGAAAAGAGGAAATCAAACAACAAAAGAAGAAAGAAAGAAGAAAGAAAAGGAAAGAATGCTACTTTTTTTTTAGTGGTTAAAACCACCGATCAAAATTCCGACAATAAGAAAAAATATTTACTAATGCATATGCTGAGATTCGAACACAAAACTAGAGAGGATACAAAAGCTTAACCATCAAACATCAAGCTCATTCTTGTTATAATTTTGCACAAAATTAAACTTAAATTAACTATTCAGGAAAAAAAGGTTATGCTAAAATAAATAACAAAACTTTCTAAAAGCACGACTCGAACTCCTAACCTCAAACACATCAACAAAACACATAACCACAAAAATAAAGATGATTACGCTAATATTTCTTAGTTAGTCAAACATTCAAATTTTTGGGTTGTTACATAATAAATATATTATTTTTAAGTTTTTTTATTTTTAATTCATCTTTTTAATTAATAACTCTTTTATTCATAAAATCAAATAATAATTATGTAATTTTATAATAAATATATATATTTTACATATATCATTATGTTAAAAATATTTGAAATTAAAAACTCCTTTATATATAATATAAACATCAACTATTTTTTTTGATATATTTTTCTTTATATATAACATTTATATGTCAAATATTTATTTTCTCCACATATATTGCAAGTATAGTGATTTCTAATAGTATAAAATGAAAAAATTATTTCAAATATAATTATTATTCTTATGTTTATATGTGAAATATTTTAAATATCATTATTTTTATATGTTAAATATTTTAAATACACATACAAAAATATATAATACTAAAATTTACTATACTCATTATAATGCCCAATTTTGCCCCGGGCCAGTATGAAAATAAAAACAAAAATAAATAAAAATACATAAAACCCAAATGAATTTATAACAGTCCAATAAATTCCAAAGTCCAGATTACATTACCAAGACCCAAGTTACAAGCCCATTCACGAAATGACCTAGCCCAATACCCTAAACGGCCCAGAAACTGAACCCAATTTCGGCAAACCCTAGGGCAAGAGTCTCCTTGCGCCGCAGCCCTCACTAGCGGCCTAACCACATCGCGCCAGACTTAGCCTCCATCGCCTCAGACGCTCCAATAAGCATGATCCACGCACGCCCCAAAGACACTAGCTCCGTGCACCAACGCCAAAGACGCGTCGTGCACTGCAAAAAAAAAACAAGCGCACAAAGCAAAATGCAGGACAAAAACAACGAAGAATATTGTATTTTCGATTTATTTTTCTATCATTTTTACCCCTTCGGCTATAAAACCAAGGGATTTCATCAGTTGTAAGGTTACGCGCACAATAGATACATTTCGAAATACAAACGCACAAGAGCAGAATCAATACAAAGCATTATCAAAAGGAATTTTTTTTTTGGAGGTGATTTTCTGTTTAATAGTTGCTTGAGGATTTCTATCAAAGAACATTTTTTTTCCATTATTGGGTAAAAATAGAGAAAAAGAAAGGAGAAATCTTACCTCATAGATCTGCCATAGATCCCTCTTCGCTTCGTCGGATGTGAAGTTGAAGGAGGAGTCTCAAGGCCGGAGATTATTGCCAAGGGCTCGGGTCTGCCGGTCTTCTTTTGCGAAGGCAGATCGACGCTGGTGCTTAAGGGGACTCTTGGGATTCGACTGAGAGACAAAAAAGGGGGGGCTAGGGTTCGGTTGTGGTCTGACTGAATGAAGGCCATTCTTAGCCTTATAAGAGAAGTAAAAACGTCGCCGTTTCAGCCAAATGTAATGGCTTGAAAAACGACGTCGTTTGAAGTCACGCCCGACCCGATTCGGCTCGCTACCCCCAGGACCCGCGCATTTTCGTGGTGAGGGGTTATTTGCCATATCAGTCCCTCCCCATTCGCGCCCTATTCAAATCAGCCTGCATGTGTGCTTCCTTTTTTTTTAAATTTTTTTCCCATAGTTTGCGCACGAATTCATATTGGTCCATGTCACTACGCTGCGTTTTAGAGCTGGGGTTATTCTCAGTTCTGGTCCCTATATGCTAGCACGCTTCGCACATTGGTCCTTCGGGATTATTTTATTTGTAAATCAGCCATTTTCTTGTTTTAATTTTATCTTAATTGATCTATTCATACATTCATATATTGGTTATTTTAATATGTGTTGTATATTTCATGTTCTCATGTACACTATTATATATTTATCTATATATATATTTTGTATTAAAGTTGGTTTTATTTCATATATATATATACTATTATTAACCTTATTTTTATATACATATAATTCCTTTTAAATTCATTCTCATATATTATTACATTACCCTAGATAATATGTATATATATATTTTTTAGGTTATTTTTTTTACATAAATACATATATTTATCGATACTTGTATTTGATCTATATCTATATTACAAAACCCATATTTTAGGACATATTGTTATCATTCCATTATGTTTTGCTCTGCATAAAACTTAATTTATTTTCATACTTATTATATTTGTACATATATTTGATTTCTATAATTCTTAAACTGTATATTTTATACATATATTTTCTATATATATATATATATATATATATATGCATGTCCTTAAATCTATTGTATAATCTATAATAAAATTAATTCAGCCCTATGCACATTATCATTTCTATATAAATTTGTATGTACTCCCTTTTAAATTTATATATATATACGCTTGTTACTTTAATAGATTTTTTTAAAAATACTTTTGCTTTATGATTTACTCAAGTATTTTCTTTATATATATATATATATATATATATATAAACTTATTATTGAAACTCCATCTTTGCAATTATAAAATGATTATTTTTTTTAATATTTCATTATCCTATATTACTTTTGTGTTTTATATAGCCTCTTATTTAAATCTTTTGATATAAAGATATGCATATAATTTTTAGACTAACCTAAGATTTTACATATATTATTGTTAATTTAATGATTATTTTCAAAGCTATTTATATGTACGTATGTTTTATAAATCTGTTTTGTGTATTTATGTTTTGTCATATATCTTTGTTATTCTTTTGTATTATATATTATTTAAATTATCATGTATTTTATCAAGTTTTAAATGAATTTGCGTCTAAAATACCCTACACGTAATTTGATTTAAACTTTTATTATATAATATCTATTTCAAAAATTATACGTCTATCCCTAGTATTTTATGCAAATTGGTCAATCTATATTTTATGTGTCCATTTATTCGTCTTTACTTTAAAATAGTTTTATACCATATTATTTCTTTAATTTGCATCTTGTTTTATGTATCTAGTAGTAATCATATTATATTATGCCATGCATGTTATCATTGCATATTATTTATTCATTGTTTTATATTGCCATGTTAATTATTCCCCATGCATGATTGAGATTGAGCTATATTTCTAAGCAAGTTGTATTTAGTTGTAAATGGTCGTTAGTTGGTTAAACAAATTGTATTGCCTCCACTCTTCCATTGTAGTATTCTATGCATACCCATATTACCCCATATCATCATTTTCCACTTGGTTTATGAAATGTAGTTTTACAAAATCTAAATTTTATGATTAATTTCGTCTTATTTCAAATCGAATTAATGCGTTTTAAGCTAGTTTCATAATTATTAAAAATCTTTTAAAACGAAGGCTATACTCGGTGTTTGATAATTCGAGAATCATGCCCTATCGTGCTAGGTTATGATTTCTCGTTTGTTCAAAACAATCGAATATTCTTTTAGGTTTTCACTCGTGTTTATTAAAAACCTTCCAAAATGAAGACAATACTCGGTGTTTGGTAATTCGGGAATCGTGCCCTAACGTGTTGGGTTATGATTTCTCGTTTTTTCAAAACAATCGAAAATTTCTTTGAAATTTCACTCACGTTTTCTAAAAACCCTTCAAAACGAAGGTGATATTCGATGTTTGGCAATTCGGGGAATAGTACCCTATCGTGCTGAGTTGCAATTTCCCGTTTGTTCAAAATAATCGAATATCTCTTCGAAATTTCACTCGTATTTTTTAAGGTGAGGCAATGTTCGATGTTCGGAAATTCGAGGAATCGTGCTCTACTGTGCTGGGTTTCGATTTTTTGTTGGACCAAATAGTTGGGCATCCTTTTGTTAATTTCAAATTATAAACTTTCGGACGTTGAAACAAGAAAATTTTTGGCAACCAACTCAGGTTATTGAAATGTTATTAACAAGAACCACATTTCAAAAACATTTTTAATTTTAGACATAAGGACAGTATTTAATCGATTTGGTACCAATTTTGGGCGTAATGAGGGTGCTAATCCTTCCTCATATGTAACCGACTCCCGAGCCCTTTTTCTCATATTTTCGTAGACCAGAATCGTTGTTTTAGTAAACCAAAATGTTTTATTAAAATAACCAAATTCTTAGGTGACCCGATCACACCAAAACAAAAGGATCGGTGGCGACTCCATATTTCTGTTTTTCAAAAGTCGATTCCCCCATTTTTTAAAACTTAAAATTTTAAATCGAGGGATGGTTTCGACAGCTTGGCGACTCCACTGGGGATTTTGAGAGTTGAGCCATAAAAATCAATTATTTACTGTCCTTTTGTCGAAAACCAAAAATTTACTTTAAAAATCATGTATCTTTAAATTGCATTTGATTGTGCGATTGTGCGGGTCTTGTAAAATAGCACTGCATTTCATTGCATGACCACTGTGGTCACACCTTCTAAGTGGGAGTAAGAAACTATGCTTTCGTGAGGTTTTCACCTCTGCATGGGCTAGTGGATTGCTTCCGGGGTACATCCGTACCTATGATTTCGTGAGATTTTCATCTCCGCATGGTCATAGGGAAATGTATCCCTCCGAACCGAACTCGATCTATATGAGCCTATAATGGGTGAAGATTGAGGAATCTGCTGGTTCGGGTACCTTATCTTTAGAACTAAACCACATATAGTGAACCTTAAGAGCTATCCTTGGGTGAAGCCGCATCAAGCCTTAGTATTTACCCGTATGTTGTGTTGTAATTATTGTTTATGGGCTTACATTTTATCGCTATTATTTGATACTAACCTGTGTTTTGTTTTGATTGTCTTTTTACATGACATTGCATACTAAAAGAGGTGTTAATCCGTATTCAATTACTAAGTTAGAAAGTTTGACATGGAGAATGAATTTCTTAGTAAAATCGAGGATAATGCAGCCGTTCGTGCATGGTCAGAGAGGTTACAATCAGAGAAAGGGGATAGCTTGGCAGAAGGGTATATATCGGAGTTGCAAGATTTTACTTGCGTCAATGTAACACAGAATGAGTTGCAAGAGTTGAGAGATATTTGGGCTGGTTGGGATGAAGGGACCAAGCAGTTGTTTTATCAAAGCTATGGTGATATATCCTACTTGCTAGACATTAGAGTGGATAAACATCTGTTCCGAGGTATGGTGCAGTTTTGGAATTCTGCATACAAGTGTTTCACTTTTGGAGAAGTGGATTTAGTACCTACCATGGAGGAATACACTACTTTACTCAGGTGTCTGAAAATTCAAGTCCGAAAGACTTATGCCCAGGTTTTTAGTGGTCAGACTTTCGTGAAGAAATTGATGAGCATTTCTGGGATGAGCGAGCCTTGGGTCACCGCTCGGATTCAGCAAAAATGAGATAGCAAATGTATCCCTTAGGAGAATTCACGAGATTTGATCTTGACGCATCCAGATGAAAGAAAGAGGGTCGATATATTTGCCTTAAGCATCTACGGATTAGTGATATTTCCTAAGGCTTTGAGGCACGTAGACGAGGCGGTCATTGACTTGTTCGATCGCCTTGAAAAGGGAATCACACCGGTATCGGCAATATTGGCAGAAACGTTCAGATCTTTGAGCTCATGTCGGAAGACAGGCGAGGGGCGATTCATTGGATGTGCTTAACTATTGATAGTATGGTTTCATGGCCACTTTTGGGAGGTAGACAAGGTTTCCTATCGAGTCTTTTCCGAAGGTTATTCCCCTTTGAAAGAAGAGGCAGCTATACAGAGGAGAGAGGATATTTCGGAGGAGAAGTGGATGGATATTCTTTAGAACCTCAAGGAGGAGGATATCGAGTGGAGAGCTTATTGGATGGTTCCTGATGAGATCATGTACCGATGTGGTAACTTTGATTGGATGCCGTTGTTAGGAATTTGGGGAGCTACCGGATATACTCCGTTGATAGCCTCGAGGCAATATAAGTTGAGGTAGTTTGTACCCATGACCCACAGACTTGCTCAGAGTGATTTCTCTTTTAGCGGTGCTCATTATAAGAAGAAAGTTCAGGAGCTATCGGATGCTTGGAAGTAAACTTGTTGGATGAAGAGGTTAGTCGTCGGTTCCATGGTAACACCCGAGTATAGCGAGTGGTTTAAGAAGAGGATTAATGATAATATTCCTAGGCCAAGCTTGGAGAATGCTCGACCTATCGGGGAATTATCCTTGATATAGTAAAATAAGGAAATAAAGTGAAAAAAAAAAAAGAAAAAAAAAAGAAATTTTGAGATATGTCAATATTGAGAAGTATATTATGATATATTAATTCAAGAAAGGACTAAATTGTAAAAGTGAGAAAAGTTTTGTTGCACAAGAGTAAATACTCAAAATTTGAGGGGTTAAAGTGTAAATATGAAAAATTTGAAGGACCAATAGTGTAAATATTTTAAGAGTGGAATAATCTAGAAACTAAGGAAAATGGATGAATTAGGACCAAATTGAATAGATGAAGAAATTATGAGGGACTAAATTGCAATTTTACCAAATTAAATGATGACTTAAGGATGGAATTTTAAAAGATAATGAAGGGCAAAATGGTCAATTGGAAGAGAGAGAAATCTAGAAAGTAATAATGATGCTAGAGATATTTTGATATTTTATAATTATTTAATTAGATAAATATTATTTTATTAATATTTTAATAAGATATTTTATTATTATTTTATTATTATTTTATTAGTATATAAAGAAAGAAAGATGAGAAATTCTCATCCATATTTTCTCATGCAGTAACGTGAGAGAAAGAGAGGAAGAAAGAAAGTTTTGCTTTCTTTACAATTTGGTCCTTTTACCAAAAATTCACTATTTTCACCCAAAAATCAAATGAATTTCTATAACTACCAAGAGAGAAAAATGTTAAGGAGACCATGGGGAGTTAGAATATCAAGTTGGATTCATGAAATAGAAGCTGGAGGAGAGAGAAATCAAGTTAAAGATTAGTATCAATAGAACAAGGTAAGTATATCAAGATTTCAATATGTTTTTAAGTTTGTTATTATTGACAAAGCATGGAAATAATGTTATAGTAGAGTTTTCTTACATAAGGTCCTATGTTCATGATATGTTAGTGAAGAGAAAATAAGAGAAAGTGATGAGAAATGGTGTAGAAAAAGAAAATAAGGGTGTTATAACATGGTAATTAATATTTTGTACTAAAACAGTTTTGGACAGCAGCAGTAGTCTAACTTTGAAAAATCACCAAAAATTGTAGAAATCTAATTATAGGATGAATAAAATATGAAATTAAAGCTTATTAAGTCTAGTTTCTTATAGAAGAAATTATGTAAGCAATGGAATTGTAAATCATGAGATATGATGAATTTTGTGAGACAAGGTCAGAATGATTTCGGGTTCCCCTGTTCTGACTTTGTAAAATCATAAAAATTTGGATAAAAATAATTAGGGGTTTAAATTTATATTTTTAGAATCCTGAATGAGTCTATTTTCAATATAAACAAACGGGAACATAATTTGAATTCTGTACAATGAGATAATTAATTTTTAGTGAAGAAGGGTCAGAACTGTTAGACAGCAGAACAGGGGTAAATTTAAAGAATAAACTGTACTTATTGGATAAACTAAAAATTCTAAAAATTTTATGGTAAGAATATATATGAGTGTAGTTTCAGGGAAAATTAGCGGATCTTAATTTTGAGTTCTATAGCTCCAGATATAAATAATTTAGTGACCATGATGCAGATAGACAGCTTGAATATTCATAAAAGTAAATAATAAAAATTATGGATAATGTTACTTACAAGTGTATTATCTACATTAAGGATGTGGAATGGAGAGGAGGAGGAGGAAAATATGTATGAATATTCATCTAGCATGGCTAATTTGCATATTCTAGGCTCAAGGACTAAATTGAATAAAAGTAAAATTTTATGGGCAATTTTGTAAAAATGTAAAAAAATGATCAAATTGCATGAAATGGATTATTTTATTATTTAAATTAAAAAATTGAATGAAATTATTAATTTAGTTCAAGATCGGGAAAACATGTTATAGGGATTAAATTGAAAAGTGTTGAAAGAATAAATTGAAAAGTGTTGAAATTATAGAAAATTCTGATATTTTATAGAATTCATGGACTGTTATCAATATATATAAGAATAATAGCTGGAAATAAGGATTAAATTGCAAGAATTTTATTTTCCTGACCCTAAGGATGAAATCGTCATTAATTAAGAGTTCGGGGCAAAATGGTAAATTTTGCCTAAAGCATTAATTAAATACATTAGTATATGAAATGAATGAAAATGATGATCAAATTTATTTATAAAGATCCGAACGACTCAAATATGAGACTCGATCGTGAAAAGAAAAGATATCGGATTAATGAAATTATAAACACAAACAAGCAATGAGGTAAGTTTGTGTAACTTGAATTGTATTTTAAATACTTGAAATATGTGGTTATGTGATGAAAATATGATTTGAATATTCAATTCATGATATTTGATGAAATATTGATAATACTCAAATAAATTGAAAATAAATCTCGGTTGAATGAAAAGGAAAAATTCGATGGATCTCTCGAAAGGAATTGACGGTAAAAGGATCTAGCCCGGACGGGTGATCCTATCCCGATATAGCCCTCCCGAAGAATATGTGTAAAATGGATTTAGCCCGGACGGGTAATCAAAATCGTGGTCCGAATTTAGCTGGGTGTAATTGGATCCAAGCTCATTAGAGTAATTGTCGTTGTAGGGGATTTAGCCTTGGGTGGTAATCCCGACAATACTCTATGAGTTTATATTACAGGGATTTAGCCTGGACTGTAATCCCACTTGTAAGGATGAGGTTCGCGGAGTGTGCTCTCGATATGAAACGTGAAAAACCATGGTTGAAAGATACCATGGCAACTTGATATGAAATGTGTAAGACCATGGTTGAAAGATACCATGGCAACTGATATGAAATGTGTAAGACCATGGTTGAAAGATACCATGGCAACTTTGATATGAAATGTGTAAGACCATGGTTGAAAGATACCATGGCAACGTGATATGAAATGAACAAGACCATGGTTGAAAGATATCATGGCAACATGACAGAAAATGAGTAAGACCATAGTTGAAAGATACTATGGCATCATGTCAAAGATGAATAAGACCGTGGATGGGAGATGCTATGACATCTCGTTGAACAATTGATATCCGGTAATATGTATCGGATGACGAATGGTTATATGAAATGGTTGTGTGTAATGTTTACAAGAACTAGTCATATGGAAATATATATGTACAAAATAGTTGTATGAAATAATTATGAAGATAGATAAACGAAATAAGTATGAGTACGTGGAATATAAATTATGTTAGGTTTGATATAAGCTATTATCGGAATAAATATACATAAAATATATGGAAATGATGGAGTATGAAATATTAATATAATGAAATGAATCATATATGCTTATGAAGAAACGGTAAGAGCATGATATGTTTCATGACATGTACATATATGATTATCTTTGATATGTTGATACAAGAAAATTATGTAAGTTGAGACTATTATTGAACTCAAGTACGATATGTCGAGAAAATAGTTATATCAATGTTGAATTTATATGAGATATGTGCAAGTACACTAACAATATTATTGTTTGATGCTTATACAAGTACTAATCTGTTGATTGAATGGTAATATATTTATTTACATGATGCATTGAATCTGTAAGCATTTAAATTTTTTTTTAAGTAATCTGCAAATGGTAGTAATGCTCCGAAACCCTGTTCTGGCAACGGATACGGGTTAGGGGTGTTACATTTAGTGCCCCATCAGAATTGGAAATTATAAGGCAAGATTTCGAGAAGAAGAGTTCGGAGTTTGGGAAGAATATCGAACAATTGGAGGAAGAGAAGATGCATATAAGGTTAGACGCTGATGTTCAGAGGTCAGAGGCTGAGAAGTGGAGAAAAGGAAAAACTAAGGCCGAAGAGGATTTAGACAGCTTGAAGACGGACTACAAGAAGCTGCGCCTATCTATGAGGACTGCGGGTTTAGGTAAAACTTCCGAACAATGGCGCCATGAAATTCGAGAAGAAAAAACCAATACCAACCGGTGGGAAAGGAAATTCCGAGAAGCTCAAGCACAAAACGAAGATTTGGAGAAGAGTCTGTCGGAAAGCAGATATGAGCGAGGGGAATTAAGGGCTAGAGTGGCAGAACTCGAGAAGTCTCTACATCAGTACCGAAACCGCAACACCGCGATAGAGTTGAGGGCGAGCTTGAGCAAGATAGAAGAAATGAAAGGAAAAATAGAAGAGTTAGAGGCGTCATTGCAAAATTGTGAGATACGGATCCAGTTTTTTGAGGCAAACGAGGATCGTTGGAAAGAGCAGCTTCACCATGCGCAAGGCCAAGTCAGAAACAGAGATTACCTTATGGGGGAAGCCATAACCCAGATTCGGGAGGTAGCTGACTACTTGCAAACTTTAGCAGTTCAGGCGGACACACTGAGCGTGAAGTATGAGTTGGAGTTAGACCGCGGACAAGAGCTGGCCTCGTTGTTTAGAAAGATTAGGACTTTGAGTGTTAGAGCGAAATTTTATTTGTAACTCGACTTTATGTAAAAGATTTTATTTTTAAGTGAAATTTTCTAAGGGCAATTGAATCAAAATTGATGCCTCATTTGTATTCATGCATTTGCATTACATCATATCATTATGCATTAAAAGCCACAAAATTTTTCTAATTAATTAATTAAAAATTATTTCAGTAACTTGGAAACCAACGAAAACCAACCAACCACACACCCCTACGGTACAAGGAAAAAATCAATGGATAATAGACTCGAGAAATTGGAGCAGATGCAAAAAGACATGCAAGAACAAATGCAGTCACAGATGCAAGAGCAGCTAGCCAAGATTCAGCAAGAGATGAAGGAGCAAATGATGGAGTCCCAGAGAGAAATGATGTCCCAGTTATCCAAATTGCTGTCGGAAGGAATGGATAAGGGAAAGGGCCCCATGGACCAAGTTAAGGAAACTAATGAGGATCTCCAATACCCCCTGGCTTCACTCCGACACATGTACCGATGAAGCCCGAGATTAATTTACCAAAACCATCTGTGACGATCATGCCCCAGCAGGTTCAGGCCGGAGCTTCAATACCGATGAATTTCCAAACCGGCTCAGGCTCTAACTTTGTCAACAACCCGAACTATCCGCCTGTTCCCGACTTGGATGAAGTTGCTGAAGAAAAAAAGGCGAGGATGGATTCGCAAAAACAATTGGAAGAACGGTGTAGATGGCTTGAGGAGAAATTCAAAGCCTTGGAGAGCGCGGATTATCATCAAGGGATTGACGCCAAGGACTTGAGTCTGGTCTGAGATTTAGTCATTCCCCCTAAATTCAAAATGCCCGAATTCGAGAAATACAATGGAACAAGCTGCCTTGAAGCCCACATCACTATGTTCTGCAGGCGAATGACGGGATATGTTAACAACGACCAGCTGTTAATCCATTGCTTTCGAGATAGTCTGGTCGGGGCGGCGTCTAAGTGGTATAACCAATTAAGCCGCTCTAAAATTAACTCATGGAAGGACCTGGCTCAGGCCTTTTTGAAGCAGTACAATCATGTGACGGACATGACCCCTGACAGACTCACTCTCCAGAATATAGAGAAAAAGTCAAATTAAAGCTTCAGACAGTATGCACAAAGGTAGAGAGAGGTGGCCATACAAGTTCAGCCGCCACTTCTAGAAAAAGAGACGAAAATGCTCTTTATTAACACCTTGAAAGCCCTTTTTATCATGCATATGTTAGGAAGCGCCACCAAGAGCTTCTCTGACATAGTGATGACGGGGCAAATGATCGAGATTGCTGTAAGGAGCGGCAAGATAGAATCAGGAGAGAGTGCTAGGAAGTCAGCCTCGAGGAAAAGAGACAATGAAGTGAACAACACGAGTACATTCAACAAGGGGCAGTCCAAGTCAATTACCGTAAATCAACCCAAAACGGTGATTACCAATCAACAAAGCTCTGTAAGACAAGAATCCAATGCGAGGAAGAACACAGAAAAGCCACAATTCACCCCTATACCCATGACGTATAGGGAGTTGTACCAGAACCTGTTCAACGCTCATGTAGTATCCCCTTTCTACCTGGAGCCACTGCAGCCCCCGTATCCCAAATGGTATGACACAAATGCCCAATGTGAATACCACGCAGGAATTACCGCGCACTCAATCGAAAACTGCACTGTGTTTAAGAAAGTAGTCGAAAGACTCATTAAGGTGGGGATCGTGAGATTTGACGACCCAGCCACGCCCAATGTAGCAGGAAACCCACTCCCCGATCATACCGACCAAGGAGTGAATGGGATAAGTGAAGGCTTGAACAAGAAGACCAAATACGAGGTGGCAGAAGTCAGGACCCCATTGAAGCGGGTATGGAAGGAGATGGCCAAGAGAGGATTGATAGTGTTGGATTCGAGGGAAGAGTTCGAAGAAGAGAGAAACTACTACGAGTTTCACGACGAAGTGGGGCATGAAATCCAAGATTGCATGGAATTCAGGACCCTAATGCAAAACATGATGGACAATAGGGGAATTGAGTTTTATGAAGAAGCCAAAAACCCCGTAGAGGGAGATATATGCGCGTCAAAGGGAGAATCGACGGCACAGAATCGAACACCTAACTATCCCGTGGTGATCATATCAAGACCCAAAAATAATGAAGTTAGAGTACAAATGCCACCGAGGGTCATAATCCAAAGACCTGCAGTCTTCCTCTACAAAGACAGCAAAAAGGTCCCATGGAATTATGATTGCAGTGTGACGATGCCGAGAAAGGAAAGCCTCGTGGATGCTTCAAAAGAGGGTCAAGACAAGGGCTCCTATACACGTAGCGGGAGACGTTACAATACAGCAAACGAAGAGGTACAACCCGTAAAAGGAAAAGCCCCAATGGCCGAGGAAATGAAAGAAAAAGCAACCAAACCTGTTAACGAGCTAGTTAACGAAGAGGAGGCCAAGGAGTTTTTAAAATTCCTAAAGCATAGCGAATACAGTGTGGTGGAACAGCTACGTAAACAACCAGCCCGCATTTCGGTGCTGGCCTTGCTTCCAAGCTCGAAAATTTATCGTAGTGCGCTAATGAAGGTCTTAAACTAGACATATGTTGCCAACGATATCTCCGTTAACAAGCTGGACCGTTTGGTAAGCAACATAAGTGCCGACAATTATATCTTCTTTAGTGACGATGAGATACCACCCGGGGGCATGGGGTCGACTAAACCCCTGCATATCACCACACGCTGTAAAGGGTATACGCTGCCAGGCGTACTGATTAACAATGGATCGGCTTTGAACGTCCTGCCATTGACCATACTGAATAGATTACCTATAGACAGCTCTCACATGAAGGAGTGCCAGAACATCGTGAAGGCATTCGACGGCACGGAGAGAAAGGTGATAGGCAGAATCGAGGTACCTCTTCAGATTGGGCCAAACACATATGAGGTGGATTTCCTCGTAATGGATATCAAGCCCTGATACAATTGCTTGTTGGGGAGGCCCTGGATGCATTCAGCTGGGGCAGTGCCTTCCTCGTTGCATCAAAAGTTGAAGCTGGTGTTAGAAGGGCGGTTGATAACGATCAATGCTGAAGAGGATATCATTGCAACTGTGAGCAATAATGCACCCTATTTGGAGACAGATGATGAAGCAATCGAATGCTCATTTCGATCTTTGGAATTTGTTAATGCGACGTTCATCGCCGAAGGAAGCAAAATTCTGGTACCGAGATTGTCCAAAACCACGAGAATGAGCCTCCAGTTGACGATTGGAAAAGGGGCCCTACCCAGAAGGGGACTTGGGAGACATCTACAAGGAAAGATTGAAACGCCAATGCTGAAAGACAAGAGAGACCGCTTCAGCCTAAGATTTAAGCTGGATGTCAAACAACGAAGAAGAGAATTGGAAAAGAAGCAAGAAAGAAGAAGAGCACGATTAACGAGAGAGGAGATCAAATGGGAACCAATGACATTCCCCCATATATCGAAAACATTTGTGTACGGGGGAATCATTCATCCCGAGAGAGACACACCAATGACGGGAGCTATAGAAGAAAGGCTGAAAAGCTTGGACATCAACGCCACATTCGAAGAAGAAATTGGAGAAAGAAATTTGTCGGGCATTTGCCCTTACACGCTTGGAAGTGTTCTGGACAAATGGACTGCGAAAGAGATTCCTATAGTTTTTAGAACTGATTCAGAGTAATGTCCAAAGTACACTTATTGCTCTAGGCCTAGGAGTAATAAGGATTTTTTGTGAAATAGGCTGATGTTTAAAAACATTGTTTCAATAAAATGCACGTTTGTTATCATTTTGAGCAAATGTCCTCTCGTCCTTTCAATTTCATTCATAACCATACAAATGATTACTTTCGGATTCTTTTATTCTTGAAACATTCTTATAAATATTCTTTCATTCGTCATTCATAATCATACCACGCAAATAAATGTTTCGAATTCTTTTGATTTTTTGTATCTACCTTCGTCCTCATAACAGGTCCTCAGATATTAATGATACGAGTGACACTGCTAGCGACTCAGAATTTCCTTTTGAGCAAGATGTGTGTATGGATAATTCTCAGGATTTTGAAGATGACCAAGGCTGTAACCTATCTCCTGATTTGTTGAGGATGGTAGAATAAGATGAGAAACAAATCCTACCTCACAAAGAATCAGTTGAAATTGTAAGCTTAGAAGAAGGACAAGAGGTGAAGATCGGAACGTGTATCACTACGAAAATGAAGCGAGACCTCATTGAATTACTTCAAGAATTCAAAGATGTCTTCGCATGGTCATACCAAGATATGCCTGGGTTGGACACTGACATCGTGGTGCATCGACTCCCCATAAAGAAAGAATGTAAGCCAGTTCAACAAAAACTCAGAAGAATGAGGCCCGATGTCTTGCTAAAAATAAAAGAAGAGGCTCGAAAACAGTTTGACGCTGGATTCCTGAAGGTGGTAAAATACCCAGATTGGGTGGCCAACATTATCCCTGTCCCTAAGAAAGATGAAAAAGTGCGAATGTGTGTAGACTACAGAGATTTGAATAAAGCCAGCCCGAAAGACAATTTCCCACTGCCTCATATCGACACCCTAGTGGACAACACGGCGAGACATTCACTATTTTCATTCATGGACGGTTTCTCCGGATACAACCAGATCAAGGTGCATCCGGAAGATATGGAGAAGACCACATTTGTAACCATGTGGGGCACGTTTTGCTGCAAGGTGATGCCGTTTGGACTAAAGAATGTGGGGGCATCCTATCAAAGAGCCATTGTAACCCTTTTTCACGACATGATGCATAAAGAGATTGAGGTTTATGTCGATGATATGATCGCTAAATCTCGAATAGAGAAGGAGCACATACAAGTCCTGAAGAAATTGTTTTTGAGATTGAGAAAATTCCAGCTAAAACTCAACCCCGCCAAATGTACCTTCGGAGCCAAGTCTGGAAAGTTGCTCGGATTCGTGGTTAGCGAGAAAGAAATTGAGATCGATCCAGACAAAGTTAAAGCCATACAAGAGCTATCCCCGCCGCGCACTCAAAAAGAAGTTCGAGGCTTTCTAGGAAGATTAAATTACATTGCTCTGTTCATTTTGCAACTGACCGAGAAATGTGACCCTGTCTTTCGCCTCCTCAAGAAACATAACCCAGGTGAATGGGATGAAGAATGCCAAAGGGCTTTCGACAAGGTCAAACAATACTTATCCAACACCTCGGTACTGATGCCATCTAACCCCGATAAGCCGTTGATACTGTACTTGGCAGTATTCGAGAATTCCATGGGATGCGTATTGGGTCAGCATGATGAGTCAGGAAGGAAAGAGAAGGCCATTTACTATCTTAGTAAAAAGTTCACAGAATGTAAGACAAGGTACCCGCCGATAGAGAAGTTGTGTTGTGCCCTAATTTGGACAACCCGAAGGCTGAGGCAGTATATGTTGTATCACACCACTTGGCTCATATCAAAATTGGACCCTTTAAAGTACATGATGAAGTCAACAACCTTGAATGGAAGGATGGCCCGATGGCAGATTCTACTTTCTAAATTTGACATAGTCTATGTGAACCAGAAAGCAGTAAAAGGAAGTGCAATAGTAGATTTTTTGGCCAGTAGAGCTCTGGAAGACTATGAGCCTTTGAACTTCGACTTCCCGAATGAAGACCTAATGTATGTTGCTACCACTGAAGAAGGCGCTCTAGAAGAACTTCCTTGGAAATTGAACTTCGATGGGGCGTCAAATGCTGTGGACAATGGAATCGGGGCCATCTTAGTATCCCCAAACGGAGATCATTATCCATTCACTAGTAAATTGAATTTTGATTGTACGACTAACATGACGGAATACGAGGTGTGCATCATGGGAGTCCGTGCAGCCATAGAACGTAAGATTAAAGTGCTAGAGGTGTATGGAGACTTTGCACTAGTGATTTATCAACTCAAGGGAGAATGAAAGACCCGAGACCCCAAGTTGATCAACTATCGAAAACTGGTCCTTGAATTGGTTAAAGAGTTTGATGACATTACCTTCCATTACCTTTCACGAGATGAAAATCAGATGACTGATGCTTTGGCTACCTTAGCCTCCATGATCAAGGTGAACAAACAAGAAGATGTCAAACCCATCCGGATGAGCATTTATGAAATTCCGGCCCACTGTTATAATATTGAAGAAGATGAAGAGAAAGATGATCACTCTTGGTATCACGATATATTACAATACGTGAAGAATCGTGAGTACCCAGACCAGGCAAGTGAGAATGATAAAAGGACGCTAAGAAGACTGGCCATCGACTATGTCTTAGATGGGGATATATTGTACAAAAGAAGAAAGGATCAAGTGTTACTAAGATGTGTAGACGCTGTAGAAGCTTAGAAAATCTTGGAAGAAGTCCATGAAGGTGTCTGTGGGTCACATGCTAATGGCTTTACAATGGCCAAGCAAATTATGATATTCGGGTACTATTGGTCCACCATGGAAGGAGACTGTGTCAATTACGCTAAGAGATGTCATAAATGCCAAATCTACGGGGATAAAATTCGTGTGCCCCCTTCACCGCTGCATGTCATGGTTTCTCCATGGCCATTCTCTATGTGGGGCATGGATGTGATTGGACCAATATCGCCGAAAGCTTCTAATGGGCATCGTTTCATCTTCGTGGTTATCGACTACTTCACCAAATAGGTAGAAGCCACTTTGTATGCTAGTGTGACCAAGTCGGTAGTGAGCAAGTTTCTGAAAAAGGAGATCATATGTCGATATGGAATGCCAGAGAGGATCATATCTGACAATGCATTAAACTTGAACAATAGTACGATAGCGGAAGTTTGCAGTCAATTCAAGATCAGACATCATAACTCGTCACCATATCGCCCAAAGATGAATGGGGGAGTGCAAGTGACCAATAAAAACATTAAGAAAATTGTGGGGAAGATGACCGAAACCTATAGAGATTGGCATGAGAAGTTACCGTTTGCCCTCTTTGCTTATCGAACGTCGGTCAGAACCTCAACTGGGGCAACCCCTTTCTCTTTGGTATACGGAATGGAAGTGGTATTGCCAATTGAAGTCGAGATCCCGTCTCTTCGAGTGTTGTCAGAGTTAAAGTTAGAAGAAGCCGAGTGGATCCAGTCTCGATATGATCAATTGAACCTAATTGAGGAAAAGAGGTTAAGAGCTATCCGTCATGGTCAGATGTACTAAAAGCGAATGATGTGGGCTTATGACAAAAAGGTTTGCCCTAGAGAATTCCACGAAGGAGACCTGGTTTTGAAAAAGATCCTTCCCATACAGAAGGATTTTCGAGGGAAATGGACGCCTAATCGGGAAGGGCCTTATGTGGTGAAGAAGGTTTTCTCTGGAGGAGCATTGATTCTAGCTGAGATGGACGGTAGAAACTTGCCCAATCCTGTA
This sequence comes from Gossypium longicalyx, assembly GCA_025698465.1. Classification (NCBI taxonomy): domain Eukaryota; kingdom Viridiplantae; phylum Streptophyta; class Magnoliopsida; order Malvales; family Malvaceae; genus Gossypium; species Gossypium longicalyx. Next base: position 24,244,981 of record CM047005.1, on the reverse strand, counting down.
AACTCAGATTCAGTCAAGAAGTATTTTACCTAAAGAAGAGAGGCTAGAATGAAAACCCGCAAAAGGGCGCTCTGAAATTATCAAAAAAAAAAACAGAGAGGCCAATGTGAAAACCCGCAAATGGCACTTTGGAACCAAAGGGGTCTTTGAGTTGAAAACCTGAAAACGGGCAACTCAAATTTCGAATATGGGGCATATGATAGTCTCGTCCTCCTGAAATCAGCAAGACAGAAGAATAATACACCTCGGAGCATCAACAAAATATGCAAGATCTCTCGAATACGCATTTGGTTCGAATGAGCCTTTGAGAAATTGTAATAGTGAAACTCGTGCTGCGATATCTGGGGCACCTCGTTTCTCATTTTTATTTTGTGCTTTAGCAGATTTGCTATCTTGTCTGATGTATTCATTTTGAGTTTTACTCAATAAAATTCTATTTTGTCCATTATGATAATCTCTTTCGAGCATTTTTGTTGAAATCACGATTTTTGGATATGTAATATTCACAAAAGATGTTATGCATATTATTCTGGAAAGTCTCTAAATAGTACAAGGACCTAAAACAGGGCCACTAACCAGGTTCAAAATTGGAAACATTCAAAAAAAGGTAGTCCAAATTATGACTATTTCTTCAAATTTTCTGTCGGAGATAACGGCTAAGTAAGAAGACGCGATAGCATATCAATGATGGAACCCGGATGAGTTATGAGCAATGATACCTGAAGCGTTTAAAAAGGAATCACTCTCATAACATTTCTACATTCATAATCATTCATTTAGTTAGGAGTACTTGATTCATTTCGGTCATAGCATTCTAATTATCTGACATAAACACCACATCTAGTTAGGGACATTTGATTCATCTCGATCATAGCATCCTAATTATTTGACATACACAGATACAGGAAACTAATTCTACAAATCATGTCTTTAGAAGACAGTGTAGCGACATTGGTTGATCCTACAGATCCTGTTTCCACTGAGTTCTGATGAAGCGGATCAAAGACGGCGAATCGAGCTTCTCACGAAGTTGCAGTGAAGCAGATTTAAGTCACTAACCTAGCTCTCTAAAGTTGTAGTGGAGTAGGTTGAAATTGCAGATCCTGTTTCCCTGAAGTTGCAGTGGAGTAGATCGAAGACGACGAATCTAAGCTTCCTGAAGTTGCAGTGAAGCAGATTTAAGTCACTAACCTAGCTCCCTAAAGTTGTAGTGGAGTAGGTTGAAATTGTAGATCCTGTTTCCCTGAAGTTGCAGTGGAGCAGATCGAAGACGACGAATCTTAGCTTCCTGAAGTTGCAGTGAAGCAGATTTAAGTCATTAACCTAGCTCCCTAAAATTGTAGTGGAGTAGGTTGAAATTTTAGACCTTGTTTCCCTGAAGTTGCAGTGAAACAGATCAAGGACGGTGAATCTGAGCTTCCTGAAGTTGCAATGAAGCAGATTTAAGTTACTAACCTAGCTCCCTAAAGTTGTAGTGGAGTAGGTTGAAATTGTAGATCCTGTTTCCCTGAAGTTGCAGTGAAGCAGATCAAAGACGGCGAATCTGAGCTTCCTGAAGTTGCAGTGAAGCAGATTTAAGCCACTAACCTACCTCCCTAAAGTTGTAGTGGAGTAGGTTGAAATTGTAGATCTCGTTTCCCTAAGATTGCAATGGAATAGTTTAAAGACGGTGAATCCATGCTTCCTGATGTTACAGTGAAGCAGATTTAAGCCATCACCCTAGCTCCCTAAAGTTGTGGTGGAGTAGGCTGGCGATTGTAGATCTCGTCTCCAGTGGAGCAGATCGGTGAAAACGAGCCTTAACCCCCTAAGTAGTAGGGCAACAGGCTGAAGATTGCAAGATTCTATCTCCCTGAGGTTGCAGTGGAGTAAAGTCAAAGCCACAAATCTTACCCCTGAAGTTGCGGTGGAACACATTGAGGATACTTGAAGAAAAGAAGCACTGAAAAAGTCATGATTTAGTGAAACTAGGCAAAATTGGCCCTCTTTGAAGTCTTTGCTCTATTCTCGTTACACGACAATGAGCAAAGAGGGGCAGCTGTAATGTCCAATTTTGACCCGGGCCCGTATGAAAATAAAAACAAAATTAAATAAAAATACATAAAACCCAAATGAATTTATAACAGTCCAATAAATTCCAAAGTCCAAATTACATGACCAAGACCCAAGTTACAAGCCCATTCACGAAATGACCTAGCCCAATACCCTAAACGGCCCAGAAACTGAACCCAATTTCGGCAAACCCTAGGGCAAGGGTCTCCTTGCGCCGCAGCCCTCACTAGCGGCCTAACCACATCGCGCCAGACTCAACCTCCACCGCCCCTGTACGCTCCAGCGTTTCAACAGTCACGCGCGCCTCAGTACGCTAGCTCCCGTATCCGAAAGCCAGCATGTCTCGTACCTACAAAAAAAGGACAAATGCACAGCAAAACAGACAAAAAACAACGAAGAATATTGTATTTTCGATTTATTTTTCTATCATTTTTACCCCTTCGGCTATAAAACCAAGGGATTTCATCAGTTGTAAGGTTATGCGCACAATAGATACATTTCGAAATACAAACGCACAAGAGCAGAAGCAATACGAAGCATTATCAAAAGGAAATTTTTTTTTTGGAGGTGATTTTCTGTTTAATAGTCGCTTGAGGATTTCTATCAAAGAACCTTTTTTTTTCCATGATTGGGTAAAAATAGAGAAAAAGAAAGGAGAAATCTTACCTCATAGATCTGCCATAGATCCCTCTTCGCTTCGTCGGATGTGAAGTTGAAGGAGGGGTCTCAAGGCCGGATATTATTGCCAAGGGCTCGGGTCCGCCAATCTTCTTTTGCGAAGGCAGATCGACGCTGGTGCTTAAGGGGACTCTTGGGATTCGACTGAGAGACAAAAAAAGGGGGGGTAGGGTTCGGTTGTGATCTGACTGAATGAAGGCCATTATTAGCCTTATAAGGGAAGTAAAAACGTCGCCGTTTCAGCCAAATGCAATGGCTTGAAAAACGATGTCGTTTGAAGTCACGCCCGACCCGATCCGGCTTGCTACCCCCAGGACCCGCACATTTTCGTGGTGAAGGGTTATTTGCCATATCAGTCCCTCCCTATTCGCGCCCTATTCAAATCAGCCTGCATGTGTGCTTCATTTTTTTTTTAATTTTTTTCCCATAGTTTACGCACGAATTCATATTGGTCCATGTCACTGTGCTGCGTTTTAGAGCTGGGGTTATTCTCAGTTCTGGTCCCTATATGCTGGCACGCTTCGCACATTGGTCCTTCGAGATTATTTTATTTGTAAATCAGTCATTTTCTTGTTTTAATTTTATCTTAATTGATCTATTCATACATTCATATATTGGTTATTTTAATATGTGTTGTATATTTCATGTAAATGTTCTCATGTACACTATTATATATTTATCTATATATATACATTTTGTATTAAAGTTGGTTTTATTTCATATATATATATACTATTATTAACCTTATTTTTATATACATATAATTCCTTTTAAATTCATTCTCATATATTATTACATGACCCTACATAATATGTATATATATTTTTTAGGTTATTTTTTTTTACATAAATACATATATTTATCGATACTTGTATTTGATCTATATCTATATTACAAAACCCATATTTTAGGACATATTGTTATCATTCCATCATGTTTTGCTCTGCACAAAACTTAAGTTATTTTCATACTTATTATATTTGTACATATATTTGATTTCTATACGTTCTTAAACCCGTATATTTTATACATATATTTTCTATATATATATATGCATGTCCTTAAATCTATTGTATAATCTATAATAAAATTAATTCAGCCCTATGCACATTATCATTTCTATATAAATTTGTATGTGCTCCCTTTTAAATTTATATATATATACGCTTGTTACTTTAATAGATTTTTTTAAAAATACTTTTGCTTTATGATTTACTCAAGTATTTTCTTTATATATATATATATATATATATATAAACTTATTATTGAAACTCCATCTTTGCAATTATAAAATGATTATTTTTTTAATATTTCATTATCCTATATTACTTTTGTGTTTTATATAGCCTCTTATTTAAATCTTTTGATATAAAGATATGTATATAATTTTTAGACTAACCTAAGACTTTACATATATTATTGTTAATTTAATGATTATTTTCAAAGCTATTTATATGTACATATGTTTTATAAATCTGTTTTGTGTATTTATGTTTTGTCATATATCTTTGTTATTCTTTTGTATTATATATTATTTAAATTATCATGTATTTTATCAACTTTTAAATGAATTTGCGTCTAAAATACCCTACACGTAATTTGATTTAAACTTTTATTATATAATATCTATTTCAAAAATTATACGTCTATCCCTAGTATTTTATGCAAATTGGTCAATCTATATTTTATGTGTTCATTTATTCGTCTTTACTTTAAAATAGTTTTATACCATATTATTTCTTTAATTTGCATCTTGTTTTATGTATCTAGTAGTAATCATATTATATTATGCCATGCATGTTATCATTGCATATTATATATTCATTGTTTTATATTGCCATGTTAATTATTCCCCATGCATGATTGAGATTGAGCTATATTTCTAAGCAAGTTGTATTTAGTTGTAAATGTTCGTTAGTTGGTTAAACAAATTGTATTGCCTCCACTCTTCCATTGTAGTATTCTATGCATACCCATATTACCCCATATCATCATTTTCCACTTGGTTTATGAAATGTGGTTTTACAAAATCTAAATTTTATGATTAATTTCGTCTTATTTCAAATCGAATTAATGCGTTTTAAGCTAGTTTCATAATTATTAAAAATCCTTTAAAACGAAGGCAATACTCGGTGTTTGATAATTCGAGAATCATGCCCTATCGTGCTGGGTTATAATTTCTCGTTTGTTCAAAACAATCGAATATTCCTTTAGGTTTTCACTCGTGTTTATTAAAAACCTTCCAAAATGAAGACAATACTCGGTGTTTGATAATTCGGGAATCGTGCCCTAACGTGTTGGGTTATGATTTCTCGTTTTTTCAAAACAATCAAAAATTCCTTCGAAATTTCACTCACGTTTTCTAAAAACCCTTCAAAACGAAGGCAATATTCGATGTTTGGCAATTCGGGGAATAGTACCCTATCGTGCTGAGTTGCAATTTCCCGTTTGTTCAAAATAATCGAATATCTCTTCGAAATTTCACTCGTATTTTTTAAGGTGAGGCAATGTTCGATGTTCAGAAATTCGAGGAATCGTGTATCTCTCAGTCTTTGGGTTTCGATTTTTTGTTGGACCAAATAGTTGGGCATCCTTTTGTTAATTTCAAATTATAAACTTTCGGACGTCGAAACAAGAAAATTTTTGGCAACCAACTCAGGTTATTCAAATTTTATTAACAAGAACCACATTTCAAAAACATTTTTAATTTTAGACATAAGGACAGTATTTAATCGATTTGGTACCAATTTTGGGCGTAATGAGGGTGCTAATCCTTCCTCATACATAACCGACTCCCGAGCCCGTTTTCTCATATTTTCGTAGACCAGAATCGTTGTTTTAGTAAACCAAAATGTTTTATTAAAATAACCAAATTCTTAGGTGACCCGATCACACCAAAACAAAAAGGATCGGTGGCGACTCCATATTTTTGTTTTTCAAAAGTCGATTCCCCCATTTTTTAAAACTTAAAATTTTAAATCGAGGGATGGTTTCGACACTCATAATATAGATTGAAAAAAAATTACACATATAAAAATTATATTTATTAAAAATAATGATATTTGTAATAATTATTTGATTTTATAAATAAAAGAGTTATTAATTAAAAAGATGAATTAAAAATAAAAAATTAAAAATAATATATTTATTAGTTAAAAATCTTGTAACAACATGAAATAAAAATTACAAATGTATTGAAGAAAAGGAATTGAACTCGGGACTCAATGATAAAATCATTATTATTTAACAATTTAAACAAGGAAGCTAATATGTTACAAAAATTAATTAAAAATACAAAAAAAAACTTAAAACAACATTAAATAAAAAAAACACAAATGTAAGTGGAAGAGGAATCAAACCCAGGACTCAATGAAAAAACTACTAACATTTAACCATCTGACTAGAGAAGCTGATTATATTATAAAAATAAAAAAATGCGACCTAAAGGGAAAGCGCGTCCAGCTGGGCACGCCTTCCTGCCAATTGTGCAGAAAGCGCGTCCAGCTGGTTGCGTTTTCACACACTCTCTCCAAAAACGACCCATTTCCCTGAATTTTAAAAAAGGGCCTATTTGGTTAATTAACTCTTTTTTCGGCATATTTAGCTAATTTAGCAAAAAATATCAAGATACTTTTAAAATAATATAATTTACTTTATAAATGATATAATATCATTCAGATTGACTCCTTACACCAACTTAATTAGGGGCTTAATATATAATATAGAAGACAAATATATTTATAAGAAATTAATATAAAAACCAAGTTAGACTTTAGCTAGCCGGTTGAGTCTTAGCTTAATTGGCAATGACATTCTTACGAATGTAAGAGGATATGCTTTACCATTTATGTTCATTTGATTCAACATGCAATTTCATTTTTTGTTTCAACAAGCTACCTGAGCAATCGATTGGACATATGTAATTAGGACTCAAATGATTTATAATTAAATTCTTACTTTTCGCCTATTAATTATAAACTCATTTAGTTACGAAGTCATTCTACTATAGTGACTAAGCTCTCCCTAATCACATATAATTACGAAAGCAACTCGATCAATACTCATCCAATGGCCTTGTCATAGGTGTGTTACTATCATAAGATATCCTTAATCTCTTTGAGATAAATTTGTTGTCTCAATATGATCCTATTTTATCTCATAGTAACTATTACATCTTCCTTCATGAAAAGTCAATTACTATCAAATAGTAATTAAGTCATTCATCACAAAGAAGAAAGACCCATGACCACATTTACTTTTCATCTATCATATAATGCCAATAAGAGGATATCATTTACCCATGTCTTGGGCTATGAAGTCCACTATTGTGAATGATGCTACATACTATAGAAGTTGTATACTGAACGTGCCAGCTTTCGGCTTCTTATCTATTTGAACTTAAGTTTTTACTTACATCAAAGTATATGAGTCACATATACATAGTCCATCATTCACTCAAGATTAAAGTATGCCACACTATGTGTTGGGAAATTGACCATTTTGTAGTAAACATGTAATTGTTTTCTATGTATTTGAACGATGAGTAAATAAATAAAGTTAATTTTACATTTCACTACTATGTCTTTTATGTTTTTATCTTTCATGTTTTGCATGCATAGCAAAATTGTAATAAACAAATATTAACTCATTGATTGTTTAAGTTCAAACTGATAATAAGTGGCACTATAAGAAAGTTTACATAGCAAGAAGACAACTTAATTTAGTAGATAATCTAAACGAGTTCGCAATCCTGTAAAAGAATTAAAGTGAGCATTTGATTCAAATACTTAGAATGATTATTATGTCATCTACAATTTCAATTGAGGAGATGACTAGTCTTAGCTATCGGAGTAGTTGACTCCACGGATAGAGACATAGATGTATTCATTGGAAGAATGACACATTGGACTAGATCCAAGATGAATTAATTTTGAATCTGTTTGTGAATTAATTCACTTGTGACGTTCATGGTGTGATTTACCTAAATCCTGAGTTAGTCATTGACCATAAGTATTTAACTCATGTGCTTTGATATAAGTGAAGACTTATGAGATGATCGAGCACATAGTCGATATGTTAGGTACATGATTTGTGTATGACATGACTTTACCAGCAATAATGAAATTCATAGCTTGATTAAAGTGTTAAATATCCTCTCATTGGCATTGTGTGGATTGATAAATATAGAACATGGCCACGGGTTGCTTGTTCTCGAATGAGCAATTTATCATAGTCATTTATTGACAGTGATCATATTAATCATTAAGAAGGCACAATGGTGACAATGAGATAAAATAGGATTGTATTGGGTGAACATATTTAACTCAAAGGAGTCAAGGATATCATATGAGGGTAACACATGCATGATGAGGTCATTGGACGAAGCAGTTGGATGAATTGCTTTCGTAAAGAATATTTAATAAGGATTTTTCAATCATGGTACTTCTTGTGGACTAACTCCATGATAAGCAAATTAAGAATTATCAGAACGATACTTCTGGACATAATTGCAATTACTAGAGCCTAATTGTGTATGTCAGATTGGTCCATCGGCTAGCTCAACAAAAGCTCGATCAGGTTACATTTGAATTAGAATAAAATTCTACGACTTTGGAAATAATTTAATTAAGTGAATTTATTCGATGTGGAATTATATTAGGCGGTCGTGAGAATTTTCAATTAGAGAATTTTATTAAAGAATTTTATTAAAAAATAAATTTAGAAAATCTAAGTAATTTTTGGGAAAATTAATTTTGATCAAGTAAAATTAAATTAATCAAATTAATTAAAATTAATATGATATTTTTAGAAATTAATTTTCAAGTCAGACAATTGACCCAATGGGTAATTGAACTTGAAATTGGACCTAAGATCGAAAATTAGGCTCGAGAATCCAAAACGAGACCAAGACCCAAAAACTGGTTGAACCGAGCCTGACATGTGAAATCGGGCTGACGGTCCACCCGATGGCTGGATCGGACCGGTTGAGCCGAATCGAAAACAGTTGAATCGAATTAAGGTGTTGTGAGGGTGTTGCACCTGCGATGGCACCATCGGGCACTATGGTGTCGGTGTCGGCGACGACGATATTCTATGGTCGGCGATTGGTCCTTTGGTGGTTGAGCAGTAGAGGAATCACACTCATACTGCGACTCTATCGGATAATTTGATTTCAGATTAACTATTCTAAAAATAATATTATTTTAATAAAATTTAATATTAAATTTAATTTGATACTTATCTTGATAATATTTTATTAATTTAATATTATAGTGTTTATTACTTTGGATAACACAATAAATTTCTTGTTTTGGAAAATTTTTAAAACTCTTGTTTTCCCTAAAATATGTTTTCGTTGTATTTCCCAAACCCGATTTTCCAACAATTGGTATGAGAGCCAGGTTGTGCTATTTATAAGTATTAATAGGTAATCAAAATAGATTTCTCTTATTATTGAATGATTCAATTACATAAAAAGTGATATTATATATGTGTTATATAATTGTTATTTTTTGCCAAGGTTGTGGTTATTAGGAAATAGATCGTGGACTAACATATCCACATAGGATTTTTTTTTTAAATTCATAGAATTCTTGTGAGCCGAAAACAAATATAGGACTTAAATGTAATTTTTTTCGAAAGGAGTCAATGGTGAGGAGAAGATGGAGCGATGCCGGTTGAAGACCCAAGGAATGCCTTGTGGTGAAAAATTGTGTAATTTTTTATTTTCATTTATTTTCTAGAAATAGAACCATGGAAACCTTGGTTAGCAATTTTATTTTAATTACCTATCTCCTTATATATCTATTTTATAATTGTTTATAATATTTATATCATGTTATATTATAGTTGTAACGCCCTGATTTATTAAATTTTGTTTTAATGAATTTTGTCACAATTAAGTATCTGCTTCAGTGGTTAAGTAATATGGGCGTGTGTTTGAGGTTTTAGGTTCAAGATTCACTTTTGAAAATTTTGCTATTTTTTTGTTCCTAGCCTTATCCTTAATTGTTTGACTTATTTTATATTTTCGGTCAACTCATATAAGAATGAGTCTGCTGGTTTAAGTGGTAAGTGTTAGCTTGGCTTAGGGTCTTGTGTTCGAATCCCTAAGTGGGCGTTTTTGTTTCTATGGGTGTGTGGCGGTGGTGCAGTAGAAGTTTGGTAGAATTGAAATTCGGAGGTAGTTGGATGAGGATCATGGGTCGGTTTTGGTGGGATTTGATTGTTAGTGGGGTAGTAGGGAGTTGAGATTATTATCTTAATTTTAATTTTAATTTGTTTCCACAAAACTCCTCTTTTTCTTAACGTTCTTTTCTTTCTTTTCTCTCAAGTCCCTTTTTCTTCTTCCCTTGATTCTGTCCACAAATTATTCATTTGAATTGTTGCGATTTTGGATATCTTGACTTTCTTCGTTCGGCTTGGAGAAGATTGAAAATCATTGGGTTTTACTCCAACGACCTAGTTCGTGTGTGTGATTGTTGTTCATTAGCGGTTTCAGAGGTCTTATGATTATTTTCGTATCAAAATCGAGCCAGGTGTGTAACGAAAAAATAAAAAATTGGTGAACGGTGAAAGCTAAAATTTGGACCTGTCAACGCCACACGGCCGTGTGCAACACACGACTGTGTGTGAGGCCATGTGTGACACATGGTCTAGGCCATTTTGGGCCTGTCGGCCACACAGGCGTGTGAGCCCAAATTTCCAAAATTTTTCCTTAGGGTTGTAAATGTCGTCCTGATCGACTGTGGGCCTTCCGTGGGGTTGGTATGTGTAATATAAGCCTTAAAGCATGAAATTTGTTATTCTGTTAGTATGATTTTGACATAAATAACACCTAAATACATGTTATATGATGCTATATATTTGATCTATTATGTATAAGCATGTTCAATATCTGTTTTACGAGCATGCATGATATATATAATTCGGTATCTATTATTTAGATATATCTGATATTCTGTTTGTATCTGACTATGGGGAGGGTTATGATTATATGGAGAAAGTATGAGGCGTTAACACGCCATTATACTGGCAACGCTGCTGCGATTATTCTGGAAAGTGTCGTGAGGACACTATGTGGTGTGTAAGGCTGGGTGGGTGTTTTATACCCCACGTGGTGTGTTGGGATAATCAAAGTTAAGGTGTAGAGGATGGTGGTAGGATTTATATATATCTGCATCTGTACTATTCTGATATGATTCTGTATTAAGTGTATGTTTGTATCTGTTCTACCTTGTGATCAAATCTGAATTTCTGTATACGTATAGGTTACACACTAAGTTTTAAAAGAAAAATCACTCTTTGTATGCCTGATGATTTCAGGTAACCCTCAGACATAGGCGGGTTGGTGCGACAAGAGCTCAGTTTTGTCCACGTTACTGTAAAACTTTAATTACTTGAATTTGGCTTATTTAAATTTCTGTTTTGAAAGTTTTGTATAATTTGGACTCTCTGGGCTTTTGGGACTGTTTTTGGTTTAGGATTTTTATTTTGGTTTTCTAGCATGACGATTGATGAAACGGTTTTTATAAAAAATAATTGTTTTTCTAAAATTAACTATTTTTAAGAAAACAAACCCGGTTTACCAAAATATAACGTTTTATGAAACTCCGCTGGAAAAATATTTGATTTATTTAAAAGACGTAAACGAACAACGATTTTAATTAAATAATGTATGACAAAATGTTTTCCAAACAAAATGGGCTTACTAAGTTACAACAGTTTATGATGATTTCAAAAAAAAAAGTCGGGTTTATAACTTTCCTTACTAACACTTTTGAATTCTGCCGTAAAGTTTAGGCTGGTTTAGGGTGTTACATTTAGTGGTATCAGAGTCAGGTTGTAAAACTCGGGTTGTGAAAATTTTGGGTTCAAAATTATATTTGTAAAAATTATTTTCTGAGTAAAGTTTAGTTTCAATTTGAAAATTAAGTTTGTGGTATACCAAGTCTCTGACGCTAATCCTGTAAGCACTTCTAACTTAGAAATACTTTAGTTAGAAAACTCTGAAATGATTAAAACTGAACTGAGTTAGTTAGAGACTGAAAGTTTCTGAAATTTCTAAAACTACTTCTGATAAGCATAAAATACTTGCTAATAAACTCTGAAACTGATACATAAAACTTTGCAATGTAGATAAAATTGTGATCAGGATTAGTGCTCGTGGAACGCGTGGCCATAGTACTCGTGGGCGTGGCGGTTGCCCTAGAGGGACTCAAGCAGAGTCATCCTCGATGGGCAGTATGCCTAATTTGGATACGAGTGAGACCCTGGCTACACCTACTGCTGAGACTGGGTCTCGTGGTTGCTCGGCTAAGGATGACGCATTGTCCCAAGCCATGCTTAGAGTGTTGGAGAGGGTCGCTGGACCCCATTCTGGCTCTGGGAGCCCTGGGTCTGTAACTAAACGACTCTGGTCTAATGGTGCTAATGTAACAACTCATTTTCCAGTGGTGTCGAAAACAGTGGTTTTGAGGCCACCAAATCCAACGAGAAAGTTCGTAAATATTATTATTTAATATTTACAATTCAAGTATGGTTTTTAAAAAGGTTTTTTATTTGATAATTTATGATTTATAAGCGATTTATTAGATTCAAGTGATATGACCCTAAGGTCAAGTGGTTTTAGAAAATGAGGTATTGGGACCTCGTTTCTATAAACCGAACTGTAAATATTTATAAAAATATTTACGGAGTGTCATTAAGGTGGTAATAAAGTTTCGTTGAAAATTTTAACGTTTCGATAGTTAATTAATTAAAAAAAAATTAAAATGTAAAAGATGTAAAATTTAGTCACTATTTGATTTGAGTGATTAAATGGTTTATTGAATAAAGGAAAAGAGACTTAAATGTTAATTAGACCATTTAGGAATTTAGTGGACAGTTTTGGGCAATTAAAAGCTTGAAAATTGGTTGAATTTTAAATGGAAAAAAATGTAATTTTATAATTAAACTTTAATTAAATAAAATAAAAACTATTATCATCATTTTAGTGTCTTCTTCACCAAAATTGGAAGAAGAAAACTCCATAGAAATGAAGCTAGGTTTATCCATGGTTAAAATTATGTATGTAAGTTCCTAAGCTATCCGTTTTTAATAATTTTTATGTTTTTGAGATCGTTACAACTAGGTTCAGCTAGCCCGTACCTTCGATTTTGAAACTGTTAAAGATTTTGAATGTTTCCATTGATGAACCTTGTGATTTTAGATGTTAATTGATGAATTTGAAATATTAGTTGTTATTTAAAATTATTTTATTAAGTGATTTTTGATGAATTTATCGATTAGGGACTAATTTGTTAAAATAGTAAAAATGCAAGGATTAAATGTGAAATTGTTGTATGAATGGCCTGTGGATACCATAAACATTTGGCTAAGCTCAATTTTGGGTAAAAATGGTTAATTTGCATGTTTTGGGCTCAGAGACTAAATCGAAAAAAAGTAAAACTTTAGGGGCAATTCTATAAAAATGTAAAAATAACCAAATTGCATAAAATGAATTGTTTTATTGTCTAAATTAATATATTGAATGAAATTATTAATTTAGATCAAGATAGAGTGGAAAATTGAGAAAAATAGATAATTACCCAAATGCCCTTGAACTTTGGTCTGCAATTTAGCCAGGTAAGTTCGTATGAACTGCATTCTGTATAATTTTGATTAAATTAAATGTTAATATGTGATTAAATTGTGATTAAATCTATATATATGTTAGTATGAAATTTACCGTGTTATGAAACGACTTAAATCCAATGACGTACATCTATTACTGAGCCCCTTTTGAATCTTAGAAATTCGTAGGATACAAATGACATATCATTAGGGTTTACATGATTCAGGTGCTGGTCCTGAACGTTCTACCGATGGCTAAGGTCCGACATGTGTTGCAGATACTCCACAGCTCATGTGAGCAACATCATGTAGCTAAGTTCCGACCCACAGGTCATGTGAGCAGACCCATTTTGTAACACCCCCAACCCGTATCCGTCGCCAGAACAGGGTTACGGAGCATTACCAGACATTTCGGTACAAATACAAACATTAAATAATTATTTAACATTCACATCATAATTTAATCATATCGTCCCTTATTTAATATTCACTTAAATAACAACTCAAACATATTCTTCCTTAATCACAATATAACATACATATATTTATGCATAAAGTAACCAATGTCATCATTAACATTGTTTACAATTATTTTGTAAAATGACATACATGACATCCTAGGTACATGCCATTACCAAAATAAATTTCATTACCACAACGAGTTCAGGATCAGCTTTGGATGTTGATTAAACGATCTGACTTTAACTTAACCTACGCAGGGCAACAAACGTACGCTGAGTATAAACTCAGTGGTATTTCTATAATCAGAATATTTAAAAAATTAACACTAAAATATGTATAATAAAATGTTAAGCACAATTGAACATTTAAAACCATACAATACTCAATTTTCATCACTTGCTACATATAATAGTTTTCCATAATTTAATCACGTATCATTTAAATAATGGTACTATCCATTCCACATTCAATTCATGAATATATAACTCGTGTATTCCATGTATTTACAGAATATTTCACATTTTATTTTCAGTTCACTATCTCATATTCTTAGCCCAAAGTAGACTTTATAGAAAACACCAGATATACAGAACAAATACAGAGGTGCATTATTATGCACTAATGAACAGAGAGCACTAAAGTGCTATACAGAGAGCACGAATGTGCTAAACAGAAAACACTAATGTGCTAGTAATCGGAGAGCACTAATGTGCTAATTATCAGAGAGCACTAACGTGCAAATAATCAGAGAGCACGCTAAATTTTCTTAATGGCATGCCACTAATATCCCAGTAGTTCTAAATTCCGTCTACTTGGGCATTAAAACTGAATTTCATACATATAAAAAATAATCCAATTATCATATTTGCACAATTTCACATTTACACATATATATTCAAAATATATATATTCCAATTTAATTCAACCAATATAATTTCATCACATACCAAAACAATCCATTTCTATTGTAAAACACAATAATTCTCACCTTAATCACTTACCACAACATTTAATCAAAATACAACAATTAATAATTAGATTCGGATTATAGAAATACAAACTAAGAATTCCGAGCTATTCCTTGTTGACTATATTTTTCCCTTTTTAGTCGAGAATTTCGGTACGACGCTAGCTACGAAATTAAAATAATTAAAAATCATCAATACAACACAATTCAATCTCACATTAAATATTTCAATTTTTACTCAATATTTGCCTAAATTCCAATTTAGTCCCTAAATCAAGACTAACTTTTATTCTCAAAACTAATTCCATATTTTCATTCCATTCCCACTTTAAACTAATTTAACTCTCTAATTTCACCATAAATCCCTAATTTCAAAATTTTCTCAATTTAGTCCCTATTACTCAAAAGTTATAATTTACTTTACAATTAAATCCTTTACCCAATTCTAACTTGAAATTCTATCAATTTAACCCCTAATTCATCAATTAATTCAACATAAACTATATCCAAAAATCCACAAACTTTCAATTTTCAACATAAATCCAATAGTATATTGTTCTAGGTTTCTAAAAACTCAAAAATTATAAGAGAATGGATTAAATTGACTTACCAAATTAACTTTGAACCTTGAAACCTCAAATTTTCCTTTTTCTTTTTCTTTCTTTCTTTCTCCCATGTTTCTTCTTTGTTTCATCCCTTGCTATTATTTCTTTTCTTTTAGTTTCTTTTTCTTAGTTATTTAAGTTACAGATATTTATATATAATATAATATAATTAATATAATTAATATAATACTTATTTATTAAGTAAATAAATATAATATATATTTTTTAACTAAAATATCTCAGATATTTCTTTTGTTATGCCGTCTAAATTTAGGTTGATGGCATAATTGCCTATTTGGTCCTTCTAATTTTCTTTAATCTATAATTAAACTTTCACCTCTATTGCAATTTAATCCTTTCTCATAATTACTCCTAATTAAATCAAATTCACCTAATCAAAACCTAATTAACTACACAACTAACTTCGTAAATATTTATTAAAAATATTTACAAGTTCGATTTACCAGAACAGAGTCCTGAGAATGCACTTTTTTTAACTTGGTCCTTTTTAATCAATTAACCATCGAAACGTTAAAATTTCTTAACGAAACTTTAATACTACCCTAATGACACTCCGTAAATATTTATAAAAATATTTACAGCTCGGTTTAGAGAACACCTCATTTTCTAAAACCACTTAACCGAATAAATCTTTATAAAACACGAATTACTAATTCAAAAATCTTTCTAAAATCATATTTGACCCATAAATATTAAATAATAATATTTATGAACTTACTTGCCGGATTTGGTGGCCCCGAAACCACTGTTTCTGACACCACTGCAAATCGAGTTGTTACACATTTTCATAGCTCATGTGAGCATTCTGATTCACAGCTCGTGTGAGCATTCTGATTCACAGCTCGTGTGAGCATAAATGTATAGGAATTGATGGACTACTATTGTATGATTTAGCATACTATGTGTGAGCTATCCCGGGTATCCAACTGTATTCTAAATGGTTCAACGGGCATTATTCGAATAAGAAACTGTAAGAGAACGATATGTTTTATGACACTTACATATATGAACATCCTTGATATGATGATACAGGAAAATTATATAGGTTGACATGAGTTATAAACTCATGAGATACATGTTGTGGCTAAATGGCTATCTATGTTAATGTGCCTACGATTTATATCTTGTATGCTAACATGTTTGGTGTAAATGTTTAGGCTTTGGCCAAGTTGTGGTTGGATTATGCCACATTAAACTTATAAGTTATGCATTGAAATGGTAAGTGCCTAAATGGAAATATGCTTGTGATCATGAAAGAGTGGTAAGGTTTAAATTATGTAATTTCTATTAAAATGGTTTATCATGTGGTTAATTCTAAAAGAGCTATGTTTAAATGCACTAACTTGTGGCTATGGTTGAATGATATGCTTGTGTTTGGTGTGATATGCATATGAAACGGGTGTGGAAAGGTAATGAAATAGTAAGTTCATAAGTGTAAAATGATGAAAAAGGGAATGATGAGTTGAATTAATGTTGCTATTTAAGTTAAAGAAAGTAAATGAAATGGAAAGTAATGAAATGCAAATGAAAATAAGAAAATTTGAAAGAGTTTAAAGTTATTTAAAATCCTACTTTGCTAGGGATGATATGTATATGTGATGTTGTGGATTTAGCCACTTTGTAAGTTGTTGAATATGATTTCATGAATCTTGCGATATCGGTATAAGATTATTCTTGATATGTATAAATTTTATATTTGAAATGGATTGATATGACTAAAGTTTATACGAGCTTACTAAGCATTTATTGCTTACGTAGTTGTCTTTCCTTTATTTTTCAGATTATAGGAAGCTCGATCAAGTTGGAAGCTCGTCGGAGATCTATCACACTATCTAAAAATTACATCGGTAGTTTTTGATGTCTTCGTTAATGTTATAATGGCATGTATGAGTTGACTTATGGTTGATGATAATTGAATGTTAGTAATGAGTTTGACATGTATATGTCATTTTGGGTGATGTAGCCTTGGTACATTTGGTGCCTTGTTGATATGTGTTAATTTGATAATGTGTTAAAGCATGTTTGAATGGTCAAAGTGATATATGATGAGTTGACATCAACATGGTCAAGATATAGTATGCTTTTGAAAGGTTTCGAACTAGATATGGCTTGAATCTAATGGTGTGGTGATTATGTAGCAATTATGTTATGTTTTGGCACGGAAACAAGTTAATTGATAATTGGATAAATATGCACATGTATAGGTGTTTTTGGTTGATGTTTTAGCCATTATGTTTTAGCTTGGAAATTTGGTATTTTGAATGATTGAAATGGTTGATATGTAGATATATGTATATGGCCTTTTGATGGATGACTTTATAGTCTTTATGATGCTTAAATGATGGAAGTTGAGCATGGTCATTTTGGTATTAAAAATGTAGTTAGTATATATGGGTTATGATGCTAAATGTTAAATGGTAAATTAAGTACATATGAGTGTGGATTTGATATGCGTACAAAATGGTAAGTTTTGGCTAAACTAAACATTTAGTTATACATGTTTAATTGTTATGATTGAGGTGCCTATTGGGCATATTGGTTGTATGCTTATGTACCATATTTGAATAGCTTGTTTATGCATGGTCTTAGTGCAAACTGAAAGCTTGTTTATATGTTTAAAAGTGATTATAGGTATATGCATGAATGGGTGAGAAAAATGGCTTGGAAATGACCTTTTTTTTATCCACACGGGCAAAGACATGGGCGTGTGTCTCAGCCATGTGTGACACACGCCCTGGAAACATGGCCTTGTGTCCCTTGTAGTTTTCAAAGGATTGCAAGTTAGGCTATTACATGGCCTAGTACACGGCTTGGCACACGGGCATGTGAGGTCATATTAAAGGGCACACGTCTTAGCACACGGGGGTGTGGCTTGGCTGTGTGACCCAATTCAGTGAGTTACAAGGGTACGGATACAGGCTAGGACACGACCATATGTCTCTACTTCAAATGTCCACACGACTTAAGACATGGGCATGTGGCTTGGCTGTATGACCCAATTCAATGAGTTACACGGGCACGGACACGGGCTGGGACACGGCCGTGTGTCTCTACTTCGAATGTCCACATGACCTGAGACATGGGCGTGTTTCTTGGCCGTGTAAGGCACACGGCCTAGCCACACAGCCGCATGACCCCTGCAGTTTTAAAAATTTTTATTGTTTCCTAAAAAATTCTATAAGCTTCTGATTTAGTCCCGACTTATTTCTAATGTGTTTTTAGGGCCTCGAGGGCTTGTATAAGGGACAACATATATGTTATTAATTGATGTTGCTATGATTGATGTAGTGAATTGAATGTTTTAAAATTTTTTGATAGTTTTGAAACATAAACTCCAACAATGCTCTGTAACCCTATTTCAACAAAGGATATGGGTTAAGGGTGTTATATTTATTGGTATAAGAGCTACGGCTTAGTTTGTTCTCAGACTAAACGTAACATGTGTGAAGTATAGAAATACATGCCATTATATAACTTGTGATAATGTGATACCTCTCGTCTCTGATGAGATTTGTTTCATTTTTAGACAGTGATGTTTTCCAACCGAGCTAATTTGGATAATGTTGAATACAGTACTTAAGTATTTAAGTAAAAATATTGGTTATGATGAGTAGAAACTCATAAAGGTATGAATAAATGTTTTATAATGCATGCTTATGATGAATTTTATGTTATGAGTACTTATATGAGAGTCAAATTTAGAGGCTTTATGACCTTCACCCCCTTACCTGTACAGTTTTATACAATGTAATTCACAAGATTTATCTTGATTAAGCTCACAAGTGTAAATCGAAGATTTTTGTAGATGAATGAATGATAATGCAATCAGAGCTTAGAATGGGTTAGAAAATAATAAGAGTTCTAGAAGAGATATTAGATTTTTCTAAAGATCATTTGGGATATGCAATGTCGCTGTTGAAAAAAAAGGTTATTCTCGGGTAATCAACCTATTCAGGTATGGTATCTAAAGAATTTATTAACCAAAAAATTCTTCTGAATTGATTTCTTTAGTGAATGAGATAATGTGGGATTAATAAAGACTGTAATAGTCAGTGGAATAATGTTTAAATTGCAAAGATATCTGAATGCAGCGGTTATAGTCGAGTAGCCTACGTAACATGTGTGAAATCTATAAATACATGCCATTATATAACCTGTGATAATGTGATATCTCCTGACTTTGATGAGATTTATTTCATTTTTAGATAGAGATATTTTCCTACAGAGCTAATTCCGATAATGTTGAATGCAATACTCAAGTATTTGAGTAAAAATGTCGCTTATGATAAGTAGAAACTTATAAAGGTACGAATAAATGTTTTATAATGTATGCTAATGATGAATTTTATGTTATGTGTATTTATATGAGAGTCAAATTTAGAGGCTTTACGACGTTCACTCCTCTCACCTGTATAGTTTTATACAACAAAATTTACAAGATTTATCTTGATTAAGCTCACAAGTGTAAAATCGAAAAGTTCAGTGGATGACTAAATAATAATGTGGTCAGAGCCAAGAATGGGTTAGAAAATAATGAGAGTTCTAGAAGAGATATTAGATTTTTCTGAAGATCATTCGGGATATGCAATGTTGCTGTTGAAAAAAAAGTTATTCTCGGGTAATCAACCTATTCAGGTATGGCATCTCAAGAATGTATAAACTAAAAATTTCTTCTGAATTGATTTCTTCAGTGAATGGGATAATGTAAGATTAATGAAGACTGTAATAGTCAATGGAATAATATTTGAATTGCAAAGAAATCTAAATGCAGCGGTTATAGTCGACTAGCTTACGACAATCTCTTCTGGGTTTCCAGCCTATTAATGGATCTTATGAACCGGGTTTTTTAGCCATACTTGGATCAGTTTATCGTGGTCTTCATCGACGATATTCTGGTATACTCTAAGACTGAAGATGATCATGATGAGCATCTTAGAGTAGTTCTTCAAATTTTGCGAGAGAAATAGCTCTATGCTAAGTTGAGCAAATGTGAATTCTGGTTAAGGGAAGTAACTTTTTTGGTGCATGTGGTATCTATAGAGGGGATCCAAGTTGATCCTAGAAAGATTGAGGCTGTACTTGATTGGAAACAACCTAGGAATGTTTTTGAGATCCGTATTTTTTTGGGTCTTATGGGCTATTATCGGAGGTTTGTCGAGGGGTTCTCGTTTATTGCGACTCCTCTGACTAAACTATTTTGTAAGAACCCCTTTTTGTATGGACTGATGAGCAGCAATCAAGCTTTGAGAAGCTCAAATTTGTTTTTACTCAGGCTCCTGTTCTGATATAGCCTGAATTTGGTATAGAGTTCGTGATTTACAGTGATACATTTTATGTTGGTTTGGGTTGTGTACTGATGCAAGGCGGTAAGGTTGTGGCTTATGCATCCTGACAACTTAAGTCACACGAGGGCAACTATCTGATGCATGATCTTGAGTTAGCTACTGTTGTCTTTGACTTAAAGATTTGGAGGCACTATCCGTATAGTAAGAGATGTATTATTTATATTAATCACAAGAGCCTTAAATATCTCCTTGCCCAAAAGGAGTTGAACCTTAGGCAGCGTAGATGGATTAAACTACTTAAGAATTACGATTGCACGATTGAGTATCATCCCGGTAAGGCCAACATGGTGGCTGATGCTCTTAATCGTAGGGCAATGTCTGATTTGAGGGTGATGTTTGCTCGCCTAAGTCTGTTTGATGATGGAAGTCTATTAGTCGAGTTGCAAGTTAAGCTGACTTGGATTGATCAGATTCAAGATAAATAGTTAGGGGATGATTCTCTGGTTTTGTGTTTCCGTCAGGTGGAGGATGGTAGTACTTCTTATTTTGGACTGAATAGTGATGGGGTTTTGTGTTTTTGAGGACAAGTTTGTATACGTAGTGATTCTGATTTGAGGTAGTTTATTCTGAGGGAAGCGCATAATAACCCTTATGCTATGCATCCTGGTGGAAATAAGATGTATTGGGATCTTCGTGAACTATACTGGTGGCCTGGTTTAAGACAGAAGGTGACAGATTTTTTTCTCGTTGTCTAATGTACCAACAAGTTAAGGCTAAGCATCAGTTACCTTTGAGTTTGCTTCAACCTGTTAAGATTCCCATATGAAAATGGGAGCGTGTGACTATGGACTTCATTAGTTGGTTGCCTCTAACACCTACTAAGAAGGATTCTATGTCGGTAATCATCGATCAGTTGACCAAGTCTGCCCACTTCATTCCTATTCAGACAAATTATTCTCTTTAGAAGTTGGCTAAGTTGTATATTTCTAAAATCGTGAGACTTCATGGGGTACCAGTCTCAATTATTTCTGATAGAGATCCTTGCTTCACTTCTCGATTTTGGAAAAAACTTCATGAGGTTCTAGGTTTGAGATTGGACTTTAGTACTGCATTCCATCCTTAGAAAGATGGTTAATTTGAGAGGGTGATTCAGATAATGAAGAATATGCTTCGGAGTTGTGTAATTGATTTTTGAGATAGTTGGAAGGATTTTCTACCATTAGGCGAGTTCACCTACAATAACAGTTTCCAGTCTAGCATTCAGATAGCAGCTTATGAGGCTCTGTATGGTCATAAGTGTCGTACTCATTTATGTTGGACTAAGTTGGGTAAACGACGGGTTTTGGGTTCTGAGTTGGTTTTTGAGATTGAGGATAAAGTTAGACAGATTCAAGATCATCTTAAGGCGGCTTCTGATAGATAGAAGTCCTACGCAAATCTGAAGAGGAGGGATATTGAGTATTTTGTGGGTGATTATGTGTTCCTTAAGGTATCTCTATGGAAGAAAGTTCTACGGTTTGGATGTAAGGGCAAGTTGAGCCCTAGGTTCATTGGGCCATGTCAGATTTTGAAGTGTGTGAGACTGGTTGCTTATCAGTTAGAGTTACCTCCGAAGTTAGACTGTATCCATGATGTGTTTCATGTC
This sequence comes from Gossypium longicalyx, assembly GCA_025698465.1. Lineage (NCBI taxonomy): Eukaryota > Viridiplantae > Streptophyta > Magnoliopsida > Malvales > Malvaceae > Gossypium > Gossypium longicalyx. The sequence goes on along the minus strand of CM047005.1, from coordinate 24,222,652 downwards.
TCCATATTGAGGCAGTATTGGTCTAACCCATCTCATGTTATTTCTGTTGAAGAGATTAGGGTTAGACCATATTTGACTTTTAAGGAGGAGCCGGTTCATATTCTAGATCGAGATGTGAAAATCTTGAGGAGGAAATCTATTCCATTAGTTAAAGTTCTGTGGCAGAATCATGGCACTGAGGAAGCCACGTGGGAACCTAAGGACACATTTCTTCAACAATATCCGCATCTATTTGAGTCAGGTAAGCTTCGAGGCTGAAATTTCTCTTTTGGGGTAGAGTTATAACACCCTGATTTATTAAATTATGTTTCATGAATTCTATCACAATAAAGTATCTACTTCAGTGGTTAAGTGATGTAGGTGTGTGTTTGAGGTCTTGGGTTCAAGTCTCACTTTTAGAAATTCTGCTATTTTTTTGTTCCTAGCCTTATCCTTAATTGTTTGACTTATTTTATATTTTCAGTCAACTCATATCAGAATGAGTCTACTAGTTTAAATAGTAAGTGTTAGTTTGGCCCAGGGTCCTATGTTTGAATCCCCGAGTGGGCGTTTGGAAATAATTTTTGTTTCTGTGGGCGTGTGCTGGTGGTGTAGTAGAGGTTTGGTAGAATTGAAATTTGAGGTAGTTGGATGAGGATCATGGGTCAGTTTTGGTGGGATTTGATTGTTAGTGGGGTAGTGGGGAGTTAAGATTATTATCTTAATTTTAATATTAATTTTAATATTATTATGTTTCCTAAAATCTCATCTTTTTCCTGACGTTCTTTTCTTTCTTTTCTCTACAAGTCCCTTTTTCTTCTTCCCTTGATTCTGTCCAAAAATCGTTCATTTGAATTGCTGCGGTTTCGGATATCTTGGCTTTCTTTGTTTGGCTTGGAGAAGATTGAAAATCATTGGGTTTTACGCCAACGATCTAGTTCGTGTGTGTGATTGTTGTTTATTAGCAGTTTCGGAGGTCTCGTGGTTATTTTCGCATCAAAATTGAGCCAGATGTGTAACGAAAAACTTGAAAATCAACAAATGGTGAAAGTCAAAATTGGGGCCTGTTGACACAACATGGTCGTGTGACAGGTCGTGTGTGAGGTCGTGTATGACACACGGTTTAGGTCATTTTGGGCTATGTGGGCCCAAAGTTTAGAATTTTTCCCTAAGGTCATACATGTCGTCCCGATCGACTGTGGGCCTTCCATGGGGTTGGTATGTGTTATATAAGCCTTAAAGCATGAAATCTATTATTTTGTTAGTATGATTTTAATGTAAATAACGCCTAAATACATATTATATGATGCTATATGTTTGATCTGTTATGTATAAGCATGTTCAATATTTGTTTTACGAGCGTACATGATATATATTCTAGTATCTGTTATTCAGATATATCTGATATTCTATTTGTATGTGACTATGGGGTAGGTTATGTATTATATGGAAGAAGTGTTCTATGTGAGGCATTAACTCGCCATTATACTGGCATCACTACTGCGATTATTCTGGAAAGTGTTGTGAGGACACTATGAGGTGTGTAGGGCTGGGTGGGTGTTTTATACCCCACGTGGTGTGTTGGGATTGTAACACACCTTACCCGTGTCCGACATCGGAACAGGGTACGAGGCATTACAGAACTTAATTATTCACAAACATACAAAAAACGGGCTACAAAATTTCATTCGTATTAAAACTTTTCATACACATGCATAATGTCCTATACACGGGCCTACGAAGCCCTAAACATGCATTGAAAGTAGTTAGGGACTAAATCGAAAACCTTAGAAAGTTTTGGGAAAACATAGAAACTTTTTCCATGACACAAGGTCACACGCCCGTGTGGACACAGGGATACGCTCGTGTGCCTTCGACACGCCTGTGTCCTCAGGCTGTGTAACTCTCTGACTATGATGTCAGCGAATAATTTGGACCACACGGCCAAGCCACACACTCGTCTGCTAAGGCTGTGTCCCCCACACGGTTGAGACACACAGCCGTGTCTCAGCCCGTATGGCCAACACTTAGGTTATTTTCCAAGCCTCTAAGTTACCCTTAATCTTTCACATCTTTCTTTCCATATTACACATTTAATTCATGACCATGACCATTTAGATTGGTCATAAAATATTCATCATGCACATATTTCATAACACCAACCATATATGACCAACAAGCATAATCACATCACAAGCATTAGAACATAGCATAGATAGATAAGTTCACAAACCATAATCAATATGAGCCACCCTTCATGGCCATAGACAAATAACTTAATATAGGCCAATACATTTGGTTAGTCATGTTAACACATATCATAAAAAAAAAAGTCCCTATACATGCCACTCACTTGAAGGCGCTTAGGATATATATATCAATATTCCAAAGGTGATGGTTTGATAGTGTGGTGCTGCCTCTAACGACCTCCAACCCCAAGCTAACCTGTCAACACTAAAGAAAAGAAAAGGAAGGGAGTAAGCTTTATAGCTTAGTAAGACCGTATGAAATTAATAAGCAATTTATCAATTTGCTTCTCAAGGTAAATATTTGCGCTTTTGCTTATGTTCAAGCGAAGTTGCTTTCTTAAATTGTAGTCACTAAATTATTTATATCTAGAGCTACGGAACTCCAAATTAAGATCCACTAATTTTTCCTGAAACTAGACTCACATATCTTCTCACCATAAAATTTTCAGAATTTTTGGTCTAGCCAATAAGTACAGTTTATTCTTTAAACTCACCCCTGTTTTGCTGTCCGACAGTTCCGACCCCTCTTCACTAAAAATTAATTATCTCCTCTTATGGGATTCAGATAATATTTTATTTTTTAAAATAGACTTATTAAGAATTATAAGCATATAAATTATAACCTATAATTATTTTTTTTACAATTTTTAATGATTTTCCTAAATCGGAATAGGGGATTTCAGAATCATTATGACTCTGTCTCACAACAATTCAAATATCTCATAATATGAACTTCTTTTGCTTACACAGTTTCTTCTATATAAAACTATACTCAATAAGCTTTAATTTCATATTTTATTCAGCCTATAATTCGATTTCTAAAATTTTTGGTGGATTTTCAAAATCAGACTGCTACTGCTGTCCAAAATTATTTCAATGCTAATTTTACCCTTTCATAATTATCTTTAAATAGGCTTTCATGCCAATCAATTTCTCTTTTCATATTCATTAGGCCACATGGTGAAGGGATAAACATATCATGTCCCAATTTAATTCGACCTAAAAGCCTCACACATAATCATCCATCAAATTTACCACATAATTATACACTATAGGTGTCGACCTAATATTTACAAGGTCGTTACAATGTCATTCTCATAGGTATGACTTACTCATTTACATTCTTATCAAAAGTCCAATATACATCAAGCTCATTACTCATGAATTTTTAGTACATACCTGAACCCTTTCAACATGATCATAAACATAGCTTACTCTATAACACCCCTAACCCGTATCCGTCGCCAGATTAGGGTTACGAGACATTACTGATCAAAACACAACTCAAAACAGGCAATTAAAACAATTTATGCTACGTGAATCAATCACATGAATACTCTTATCTTATTTAAGATTTCAAATTTTAATTAAAAATACATATAATATATCGAGCATATACCAACCAACCCATTTATTAACTGAACATCTAAACAATTTCATAGCTACTGCTCATGCACATACTAACAACAAATTGTACATACTCCATGATTACCAACAATCGAATCATATGGTTATTTAATAACTATGGTATAGAGAGAGAGTCAAAAATAAGTTAAAGTTAACAAGCATATCCATTTCATATTCCATAAACTTACGCGCATAAATCCAACCATTCAAACCTCATTTAATTAATCAGTATCATCACATTCAAATAATTCATATCATATCTATACAACTTAATAACCCAAATTTCAAACAAAACCAACATTGCCCAATGTCATACATAAAACCCATTTCATCTCTTATCTATTCGACTAACAAAATTTACTTGTACATATTCATAAATTTTCAAATAACTAAAGAATTCATATAGCCATACATATCATTATTTTAAACCATAAACATATGCCAATATGCCACCCATACATATATATACCTTGAGAATATATATATCATACCAATATATCATGCGGAAAAGTATATATATATATGTGCAAGTGCGGAATCACCAAGTTGATTATAACCAATTTCCTTTAATACCAAATCATGTATAATACCTTAACCGAACATAACAACTAATTTCACATGTATATTTCATCTATGCATAAACCATCGCCAAATTAATCACATATACATCCATAATTACCAATACCGAATTACCAAAACCAAGCTCATCATATATATATAATGTACATTTTTATTTGAAAAGAAGATCTATCCACAACATTTCATATCATACCTAATTTACATTTCAAATATATCATAAAACATACCTACCATAATATACCCTGTTAACATTCTTATGCCAAAACCAAATGCATGAAAGCATTAATATTAAGTCACATAACAAAACCTTATTAAAACATATCAACCAAGACACACACACACACACACATATATATATATATACATATAAGCAATAGCCGAACATCCAAAATCAAACATGACCATCATCAAAACAAATTATTTCAAACATAACAAAGTAATAAGCCATTTTCGCATGGCTCATGATTACATTAACCAAAATCAAACATTTCAAAATATAATCCAGCCTATACATGCCATAGTTTCGAAAATTCAGCTTATAAAATATCGAAGACAGTCGATAGTGTGATAGACTTTGCTGGCGATCGCCGAGCTCGTAACTAGATCTCGAAATCTATAAAACAGAGGTAAACATAACACATAGTAAGATATTTAAGCTTAGTAAGTCATAAGTAAATAACAACACAATAACATTATCAACTTATTTTAACCAAACCAAGTTATACTATCATAGTTACATATAATATCAAGCTCAACATTTCATATTTAACATATGCTTTCATAAATAATTTTATCTTAACTGATTGTACATATATACACATTCAAAGTATTATTCAATTTCAAAGACATAACATCATTTTATGACCAAATGTGTTCACACACGTATACATGTACTTATAAACCAAAATACAACATCACATACATATACATAACCTATAGCCGAATATACTTTGCAAGTGCACCCATGTTCACATTAATAACTTATATGATTTGCATCACATATCAAATGGCCAACTTACCTTAATTTCAAATAGGTAATCAACTAACTCATACCTGATCATTTTAGCTCGTTTTACACCTTTGTTCACAACTTATCATTGCCCGTTGAACCATTCGAAATTGAATAGGATACTCAGATAATCACATATATCGAACAATGCCAACGTTCTAGACGTGGTCTTACATGCTATCTCATATCGATGCCACTATCCCAAACAGGGTCTTACATTAATCAAATACGATGTCGATGTCCCAGACATGGTCTTACACGTAACCACATACATCGATGCCAACGCCCCAGACATAGTCTTACACAAAAACACATATCGGATCCTATGTCATGACATATGTATCCTAGCTATTCCTAAGGTTCGTACGGGGCTTTCGGATGTCGTAACTTGGTCGAAACAAATTCGTAAACATAGTTCCCAAGCTTATTTGCATTCGGAAAACATATATATAATTTCATATATTTCATTTCAGCATATAAATCTCATATTTATTCAAAATTAACAACACGTACTTGCTTAAAAACTTACCTCGGACGATGAAAATCAGAACGGGACGACTAGTCGACAACTTTAGTTTCCCCCGATCCAAATCTGATTTCTTTGGTTCTTGATCTAAACATATTCAAATTAAACTCATTCAAACATATTTTCACTCAATTTAGTCCAAAAACACATAAATGGACAAATTACTATTTTACCCCTGACATTTTACACTTTTTACAATTTAGTCCAAATTGCACAAAACACAAAACATGCAAAATTTGCATATACCATGCTTAGGCCGAATCTTCCTTATGTTCGTACAAGTCCATAAATTTCAATTATTTCACATTTTAGTCCCTCAATTTATCATTTTTGTAATTTAGTCCTAAATACTCAAAATCATCAAAAATTCCAATACAAAACATATCTTTCATATTTCATCAACTAACATCACAAAACTCAAATATTCATCAATGACATAACTTAAAATTTTTCATCAAAATAAAAAATTCAAGCATGGGCTTTGTAGATAACATAGCAACAATCTCAAAAACGTAAAAATTATCAAAAACCGAGCTAGTTACATACTTTGATTAAGCTATCAACAATGGCCGAACCTATGGAAGCTTTCTTTCTTTTTCTTTTCTTTATATTCGGTCATGCAAGAATATGGACACTTATGGCTTTTAATTTATTTGATATTATAACATATATTAACATATTATTTAATTTACCTATTTAACCTTTATTATAAAATATAAAACCATTATAAATTATGGCCAATATCATCCATGACTAATCCATATGGTCAAATTGCAACATAAATACCTTAATTTAAAAGGACAACAACAATTTGGTCCTTTTACAATTAACTATCAAATTTTCATTTTACGGGTTAAGTCCTTTTATTTAATCGGGCACTCAAATGACAAAATTAAAACACGAAAATTTCACACACACAAATTCACACATATTAAACATAGAAAATAATTTTTAAATATTTTTATGACTCGAATTTGTGGTCCCAAAATCACCAATCTGATTAGGGTCTAAATCGGGCTGTTACATACTCATTTTCATTCCTTACTAATCATACAACATACATTGAGCATGCATTTCATGAATTTCATGTAAGTACCTGTATCACTCACATCATGGTCATAACCTCTCTTATTCTAGCATAAACCGTAAATTTCCTGTTAACCCATTTGGAATACTACAAGATATTCAACAAGCCTCAAGCATAGGGTAAGGTGCCGATGCCATGTCCCGAACATGGTCTTACACTGGATCACACATCAAAGTCGATGCCATGTCCCAGACATGGTCTTACACTGACTCTCATCTATCGAGGCCGATGCCATGTCCTAAACATAGTCTTACACTGGCTCTCATCTATCAGTGCTGATGCCATGTCCCAACATGATCTTACATTGACACATATCAAGCCGATGCCATGTCCCAGACATGGTCTTACACTAGCTCTCATATCTCGAGGCCGATGCCATGTCCCAGAATGGTCTTACAGTAGCTCTCATATCTCGAGGCCGATGCCATGTCCCAGATATGGTCTTACACTAGCTCTCATATTTTCCTAGCATCCTGGCATGAATATCCGATCTATTCTTACGGTTCAACTGGGAGTTTCCCGTATTAATCTCATCTTACATTACTCATAACCACACTCAAACATTTTGTGCAAAATCAATCATTAAATGCATAATAACAATAAAGTTGTAATATTTACGCACATCTTACTCGTTTTAATGGAATATCATATTCCATCAAATTTCCAATGTATCCAATCATCACATAAATGTTATTAACATTTGGCATCACTTTCTCATACCCAATATCATCAACATATAATTCAATACAATCATAGCAAGATAGATTTCAATTATATTAACAATAACATGGATAATATGCTTATTTAGTCACACAGACTTACCTCGAATGCAAAAATGGCTAATTATTCCCTTGTTGTCCTAAACCACGTATTTTCTCCATTTAAGCCCGAATCTCGATTTTCTTGATCTAAAATAATAAAATTTACTCATTTAATCATCACATTAAATTAAGCGTTCCACAATTCATACTTTGGCAAAATGACCATTTTGCTCCTAAACTTTCACAAAAATTACGATTTTACCCCTAGGCTCGTAAAATGATTTTTTATCAAATTTCCTTATTAGACAAGCCTAGTCCAACCTTTATTACTCTTGTAGCAACTCAAAATTCCAATTATTTCACACAATTCTCATCCATTTAACAAACTTTACAAAATGGTCCATGTTAGGTGTTTTCATAAAAATCCTTTCATAAAAGTTGTTTATTTAACAACCAAGATTCATTTTCTTCCATAAAAATTTAGAAAACAACATGAATACTCCCTTGGAAAAACTCTGGAATTTCAACCATTTTTTCAAATAGTCCCCTCATTAGCTAGATTATGCTACAAGGGTCTCAAAAGTACAAAAATTATCAGGAAAGGCCATCAAAATCACTTACTTGTAAGGGATATAAGTTGTTGATATTTTTGAGCTTTCAAAACCTCCTCTTTTTTGGTACTTTTGGTGGGGAAGAAGGAAGATGAAAGATGATACCTTTTTTTCTTTATTTTATTATATTACTAGTCAAATTAGTCACTAACATTTCACCTAACTTTGACCCTACAATATTTTTGTCTCCTTGATCAGCCACTAACATATTTATGGTCTATTTAATCAATGAATACCCCTAATTTAATGTTCTATAGCTATTTGATGCCTTTAGCTAGTAGAACGAAACTTTCGCACTTTATGCGGTTTGGTCCTTTTTCAAAATTAAGCAAGCAATCGCTAAAATTATTTCAGCAAAATTTTCATGCACTCATATAATCATGCTATAACACATAAAGTAACATCAAAAATAATTTCTCCGGCCTCAGAATTGTGGTTCAGAAACCACAGTTCCAACTAGGCCCAAAATTAGGCTATTACAGGGATGGTCGAAGTTGGTGTGTAGAGGATGGAGATAGGATTTATATATATATATATTTGCATCTGTACTATTCTGATACAATTTTGTATTTAAATGTATGTTTGTATATGCTCTGCCTTGTGATCAACCTTGAATTTCTGTATACGTATGGGTTACATACTGAGTTTTAAAAGAAAACTCATTCCTTGTATGTCTAATGATTTCAAGTAACCCTCAGACTTAGGCGAGTCAGTGCGACGGGAGCTCGGTTGCTTCCACGTTGCTGTAAAACTTTAATTACTTGAATTTGGCTTATTTAAATTTTTGTTTTGAGAGTTTTGTGTAATTTGGACTCTCTGGACTTTTGGGATTGTTTTTGATTTTGGATTTTTATTTTGGTTTTCTAGCATGACGATTGATGAAACGGTTTTTATAAAAATGTCTGCTTTTCTAAAATTAACTGTTCTGGTTTACCAAAATATAACATTTTATGAAACTCCATTGCAAAAATATTCGATTTATTTGAAAGACGTAAACGAACAATGATTTAATTATATAAAGTACGACAAAATGTTTTCCAAACAAAACGGGCTTACAAAGTAACAACAGTTTACGATGATTTCAAAAAAAAAAAGAAAGAAGTTGGATTTATAACTTTCCTTCATAACACTTCCGAATTCGATCCTAATGTCTAGGCAGGGTTTGGGTGTTATAATAATTTTAATATATATGTATGAGATGATCCACAGTTGATCGATTAAAAAATAAGAAGTGTGGTAATGAGAAAATACATGTATTGTATTGTTCCATTCACTTCTTTAGGTTATTCAATTGCTGTAAGAAGTGCGGTAATGAGAAGGTAGATGTCTAAGGTTGACTCTAACAATGAAAGACTTGGTTTTTAAGTGGTCAAATATGACTCACCTCCTATTCCTAGGACCCTACCTGATGCACGATTTACATTCACTTCTTCTGTTTTTCCCTTAAAAGAAAAACTATCAAGAACAAAATTGTTTGTTTTTATGATTGATTGGTTCTTCTGAATAAATAAATATGAATATTATAAAATTGTCGTAGCATGCTACAACAATCCGATTTTCAATGGTGTCAAAAAATTGTGATTTTGGAACCCTATTTCTAATGAGTGAGTCCGTAAATATTATTATTTAATATTTATGAGTTTATTTTAAATAAAATTGAATTTTGGTTTAGAAATTTTTATTGAGTTGATAATTGATTAAGGTACAAGTGTGTCACACCCAAATTTCTGGAAGTAGATTAATTAGGTGTATTCCTACCTAAGCATCTAAATTATTATTATTATTGTACTTATTTGTATTTCATACTAATGTATTTAAATTGTTTGGCTAAGCATAAAAAATTTTAAAAAGGAAAAATTGCAAGTAATTATATGACCGGCCATTATATGAAAATTTGGTAACACTTTAAACTAGACTTGGTATTACAAACTGAGAGTGGATTATGGGCTAATTTTCTTTAGCATGACCGGCCAAGGCTTAGAGTGAATTAGTTGAAAATCAACAAAGTAGTTGTTGTTCAAGAGGAAATGATGTCATGTAGGTAGGTTGCTTAAACAATAGGAAAGTTGGTGTATGCATGCAATGTCGTTGGTGGCCGGTTGAGTGGGGTGTGTAGATGATTGTTTTATTTTATAATTTTTTTCTTGATCGTGAGAAAGGGGGAGCCGGTGAAGGTGGGAAGAAACATTTCATATTCTTGATTGGACTTTAAAAATTGACTTGGTGGAGTACCTTCAGGGTGAGAAAGTTAAGGAGTGAAAGAGGAAAAAATTTGTTTATTTCCGCCATTCTCTTTGCTGTTCGAATAGAGAAGGAAGAGGAAAGCTATTGCATGTTAATTTTGAGCTCAATTAGGAGCTGGTTCCTTACGAAATTCGGTAAAACATCCTAAATTTTTCTTTAATCTTAGATATCTTGTGGAAATGGAGAATTGGAGAAGGGAAAAGTTTCCTTCCAGCCGTGTATTAAGATATTAAAGTGTGAAAAATAACCATGCAGTGTTGTTAATTGAAATTGTTATGTATTGATCATGCTTCCTCTTCAAATAATGGACTGATTGGTGTGTTTTAGCTGAAGGTGGCAGCAAGAAGGGGAAAGAAACCTCTCAAGGGTAGGTTTGGCAGCTGTTTGGTAAGTTCTTTCGTTGAAGTTTAGTAAAACATCTATGTTTAAAATGTGTTTAATACGTGCAGGAAGATTCGGTTATAAGGACTGTTAAGCAAAAATTTGTAGCTTAAAATACATGATATCGTTACCAAAATTCTGCCGTTAGAAGTGAAAGAAAAATTTGATAAATAATGTACAAGTTGCTGTTAGATGCTTATTGTTTCAGCATGTAATTGTTGTAGTGTATTGTGCAAATACTTAGTGCAATTTTTTTTCTGCTGCTGTTGTAATTGAGATAAATGTTGATTTTAGTCAATGTTCGAAAGAGTAATTTGGGGTCTGAGCACTGGAAATTTCAGCATTTAAATTCTCTGCTTTAAGCTAATTAAACCATGTTGTAAATGCAACAATAGCATATGTGATATACAAGCTAATTAGTTGATAGTGATTTTAAGATTTAGGTGTCCGAATGTGTTAAACTCACTGTTTAATGCACTATAGATAGGCTATTATTGAGTTTAATTTTATTTGTAAAAATTGATGTTGTTATGCTGCTATTTGTGATAATTAAGCTGTCCGTTCTGAATAGTATTAGTGTCCGAATTGGAGACGGTGGTGCTGATTTGATGACTTGCAATGTTGATGATTTTATACTGTATGCAATTATAAACGCCCTCAATCTGACTCAATTCATCGAGTCTGGATCTTGCGTGTTATTTCACATAACACTTAGCAAAACTTTTAAATTAGTCAATATGTACACTTGGCTTAAAACATTTTTCTTATTATTTAATCTAAAATTTTATTATTAAAGAAATAAAATAATATATTTAAAAATAAAATAATACATCAGACTCGTCACAACTTATTACAACACAAAAGTTTGTTGAAGCCAGACTCTTTAAGGCGTAATCCCACTTTACACCATTTTTCCAAATAGCCCACTGTATGCATAATAACCCGGGTCGCTGCTTCTGTTAGAATTAAATGACCTGAATCCTTATTTAAATAAAATACAGTGGTAAAATAAAATAAAAATAAAATCTATATAGAACTACACTTCTTTTATTTTATTTTAGAATAAGGTTTTTTAAACCTTATTAAACTCCATCTATTTTACATTGATTAGAATAATGTGTTTCAATCTTACTAGAATATGACTTTACAAGCCTACAAATAGATATAGTCTATTTCTCTTGTAATTATTCGAATTCGACATAGTGAATTTTCTTCTCCTCTGCCCATGATTTTTTCCCAAAAGGGTTTTCACGTAAAATCTGTGCGTTCTTTATTTTATTTTATTTTCACAAATTGGTATCCAAGCTTCCGGGTAGTTCATCTCGATCACAGTAATAGCGTCTTTGAAGTATAAAATTTCGCTATAGTATCGCAACACCATATTTGCGTTGTGGCAGATTAAGATGCAAGCAGTTCTTATACAGATGGATCTGAAGGATGCCCTGCTAGGGATAGATAAGATGCCTTCAACATTAACAAATGAAGAGAAGGAGTGTAAGGATCGAAAGCCTTTAACACAATTACATCTACATTTGTCCAACGAAATTTTACAAGATGTGATGAAGGAGAAGACCGCCATTGCATTATGGAAGAGGCTAGAACAAATATGTATGTCGAAAACTCTAACAAGCAAGTTGCATATGAACCAACGTCTTTATGCTCATTGTTTGGAGGAAAGTGCGTCTGTACACGAACACTTAGTAGTGTTTAAAGAAATTCTCTCAAACATGGAGGCCATGGAGGTTCAGTATGATAAGAAAGATCTAGGGTTGATTCTACTTTGTTCGTTGCCCCCATCTTATTCAACCTTTAGAGACACGATTTTATATAGCCGCGAATCTCTCACAATTGATGAGGTTTATGATTCTTTGACCTCATATGATAAGATGAAGCATCTTGTGGTTAAACCCGACTCTTAGAAAAAGGGTCTCATTGTTCGTGGGAGACAAGATCGGAATGCTAATGATGATCGTGGAAGGACACAGGAACAGAATCCTAGCGGTAAATCTAAGGGTAGTTCGAAGTCTTCAAACTGAGGTAAAACTTGTAACTTCTGCAAGAAGAAAGGGCACATTAAATCTGAGCGCTATAAGTTACAGAATAAGATTAAAAGGGAGGCTGTGAATCAAAAGGGAAAACAATCAGAAAATTCTGGTGAAAATAATGTTGTAGAAGATTACAGCGATGGTGAACTTCTAGTTGCTTCTGTCAACAATTCTAAAGTAAGCGAGGAGTGGATACTTGATTCAGGCTGCATCTTTCACATGAGTCCCAATTGGAATTGGTTTACAAATTACGAAACAATATTTGAAGGTGTTGTTTTGATGGGAAATAATGCTTCATGTAAAATCGCAGGTGTTGGAACAATTAAAGTTAAGATGTTTGATGGAGTTGTCAGAACACTTAATGACGTATGACATGTTCCAGAATTGAAGAGAAATTTAATTTCGTTGAGTACTCTTGATTCAAAAGGGTATAGATACACAACTGAAAGTGGAGTTTTAAAGATTTCCAAAGGTTCCCTTGTTGTGATGAAAGGGCAGAGAAAGACTACCAAGTTATATGTTTTGCAAGGTTCTACTGTTACTGATGATGCAGTTGTCGCTTCCTCTTCCTTGTCAGTTGATGATATTACTAAACTTTGGCATATGGGCCTATGGCATATGAGTGAGAATGGCATGGCAGAATTGAGCAAAGAGGACTTCTTGATAAGTAAATAATTTGCAAACTGAAGTTTTGTGAGCACTGTGTTTTTGGGAAGAAAAAGAGAGTTTGATTCACTAGAGGAATCCATAACATAAAAGGAATGTTAGAGTATATTCATTCTGATCTGTGGGGGCCATCTAGAGTGCCTCCGAGAGGTGGAGCTAATTATATGCTAACTTTTATTGATAATTTTTCTAGAAAAGTTTGGGCTTTCTTCCTGAAGCAGAAAAGTGATGTGTTTTTTGCATTTAAGTCTTGGAAAATTATGATTGAAAAATAGACGAGAAAATAAATGAAATACCTCCGTACAAACAATGGCTTAGAGTTCTGTTCTGATGAGTTTAATAGACTATGCAAGTCAGAAGGGATCGTGAGACACTTAACAGTTCGTCATACTCCACAGCAAAACAGTGTTGTAGAACGAATGAACAGAATGATCATGGAGAAGGTTTGATGTATGTTGTCAAATGTCAACTTACCAAAGTCATTTTGGACAGAAGCAGCCTCTACTGCATGTTTTTTGATCAACCGATCTTCATCTATTGCCATTGAGAAAAAGACTCCACAAGAGGTATGGTCTGGTAATCCTGCTAGTTATTCTGACTTAAATATCTTTGGGTGTCCTGTGCATGCTCATGTTGATAATGGAAAATTGGAACCGAGGTCCATTAAATGTGTTTTTCTTGGTTATAAAGTTCGTGTAAAAGGATATAAGTTATGGTGTCCTGAAAATAGAAAAGTTATGATTAGTAAAGATGTCGTTTTTGATGAAACTGCTATGCTACCTAGCTTATCTCTTAAAGACTCTTCTAATAAAGAAAATCAAAAGTAGGTGGAGTATTAGGTTAATATAGAGTCGACTCCTCAAGCCAGTACAAAAATTGAGAATAGAATTGCTTCTTCACCATAATACTCTATTGCCAAAAACAGAACTAGAAGAGAAATTAAACCTTCAAAGAAGTATGCCGAGGCTAATCTAGTTGCTTATGCTTTAAATGTGGTTGAAGATATAGATACAAACTGAGCACCATCTAATTATTCTGAGGCAGTTAGTTTTGAAGACTCAGAAAAGTGGATGTTTGCTATGCAAGAGGAGATGGAATCACTCCACAAAAACAGAACATACGATCTTGTGAAACTTCCTAAAGGTAAAAAGTTTGTTCATTCTAAATGGGTGTTTAAAAAGAAAGAATGGACTCTAGGAGTTAAAGAATCTAGATATAAAGCAAGGCTTGTTACAAAAGGTTATAGTCAAATTTCAAGAGTGGACTTCACAGATGTGTTCTCCCCAGTTGTGAAGCATAGTTCGATTCGAGCTTTGCTTGGTATAGTGGCCATACATGATTTAGAGCTTGAGTAGTTAGATGTAAAAACTGCATTTTTGCATGGAGAACTTGAAGAGGACATTTACATGCAAAAACCAGAGGGTTTTACAGTCTCAAAAAAAGAGGACTATGTTTGCTTGCTGAAAAAGTCTCTTTATAGTTTGAAACAGTCACCAAGACAGTGGTATAAGAGGTTTGATTCCTTTATAACTTCTCATGATTTCAAAAGAAGTAGTTTTGATAGTTGTGTTTACTTTAAGAAAAATAGTGATGGTTTTTTCGTGTATCTACTTCTTTATGTTGATGACATGTAGATAGCAGCAAAAGATAAAGAAGAGATAAGAAAGGTCAAAGCCCAACTAAGTGAAGAATTTGAGATGAAAGATTTGGGACTAGCAAAGAAGATACTTGGTATGGAGATTCTCAAATATAGAAAAGTAAGTAAATTGTACCTAAGTCAGAAGGGGTACATTGAGAAAGTTCTTTGCAGGTTCAATATGCAAAGTGCTAAGCTTGTTAGTACTCCTTTAGCAGCCCATTTCAGACTTTCATCGGCTTTGTCTCCACAATCAGATGATGAGATTGAGTACATGTCACATGTTTCATACTCTAGTGTAGTGGGATCTCTCATGTATGCTATGATTTTTTCACGTCTAGATTTATCATATGTAGTCAGTGCAGTTAGCAGATACATGGCGAATCCAGGTGAAGAACACTGGAAAGCAGTTCAGTGGATTTTAAGATACTTACGAGGTACTACTGATGTCTGCTTATAGTTTGGAAGAACTAGAGATGGAGTCATTGGGTATGTTGATGCTAATTTTGCTAGAGACCTTAATAGAAGAAGATCTCTCACAGGTTATATCTTTACCATCAGAGGTTGTGCAATCAGTTGGAAAGTCACTTTGCAAACTACAGCTGCTTTGTCTACCACTAAAGCTACTTTGTCTACCACTAAAGCTGAGTACATGGCAATTACTAAGGCTTGTAAAGAAGCTATTTGGTTGAAGGGACTCTTTAGTAAACTCAATGAAGACCTTCAAATCAGTACAGTATTTTGTGATAGTCAGAGTGCAATCTTATTTACAAAAGATCAAATGTTTCATGAGAGAACAAAACACATTGATGTTCGGTATCATTTTGTTCGTGATATTATTGCTCGTGGTGATATTGTTGTGTGCAAAATTAGTACTCATGAAAATCCTACAGATATGATGACTAAGTCACTTCCTATAACCAAGTTTGAGCATTGGTTAGACTTGGTTGGTGTTCATGGTTGAAGTTAAACCCTTAAGGGGTTTTATGGAAGAGGTGAAGAACTTGTTCGTTGAGAGTTCGCAATAAAGAACTTGTTCATTGAGAATTCGTGTCAAGGTATGATTGTTAGAATTAAATGACCCAAATCCTAATTTAAATAAAATACAGTGGTAAAATAAAATAAAAGTAAAATCCATATAGAACTACACTTCTTTTATTTTATTTTAGAATAAAGTTTTTTAAATCTTATTAAACTCTATCTATTTTATATTTATTAGAATAAGGTGTTTCAATCTTACTAGAATATGGCTTTACAAGCCTATAAATAGACGTAGTCTATTCCTCTTGTAATTATTCGAATTCGACATAGTGAATTTTCTTCTCCTCTTCCCATGGTTTTTTTCCCGAAAGGGTTTCCACGTAAAATCTGTGTGTTCTTTATTTTATTTTATTTTATTTTCACAACTTTCTTGGCATATTCTTGGCTAGTCCCTCCAAGCACACTCATCAGTACCTGAAACAAGGATAAACACATATAAGTTCAAGAGAATTTAGTGAGCTTTAATACAGAATACCTTGGCGGGTACTTTTATAATTTATGATGTATGCTTATATGCTAGTCTTCATACTTAACCTACCATTTATGTTTTGGAGAGGATGCTTTCATAATATCGAACTCGCATTTATACTCCAACTAACATACTTAACATACCAACTTCTCCATCACTAATTGTATGATTTCAGATTTTACCCGACAGTATTCTATTATCTTTTTCCTCTTAGAACCACGAAGATACTTCACATAGAAAATTCTCTACAAAACTCACTTCATATGGATTTTCTCTTCAAATCAACACTTAGCATTTTCCTAGAATGGTTGTACACAGATACTATTCACTAGCAGATACCTACAATCTGGACTCACAACTGGCGGACTCACATTCTGAGTTTGATACTATCAAATTACCAATCGAGTCATATCTCAGTTTCAAACACAAGCTCATACTGACAATTAACTATTCAGACCATTCAGAATGACTACACACATCTTTGTTACAAAATAGAAAGTTATCCAAGATGACAAATAGCTCAAATTCCATAGGATTCTAGAATGAAACATGATACTATTCAAATATGGCGGATACCAGATACTCAGGTTTCAACACTACATAACACAAACAAGCTCAGATTGAAAAATGTTTATTTCTTTCGTAACTATGAATATGCCCATATTCTAAACTAACAGATTACCATAGCGGATACCTTATTTCAACATACAGATACGTACTTCTTTTCGAGAAACTTCGCTTAAGAGTGATTCGATTACATCACAAAATTAATCCAATGAAATTAATTTTAGACGTGTCATATCATTATCATAGTCTTACTTAACAGAAAACTCTCAGACTTATGCAAAACTTACCACAAGGGCAGATAACCAAATTCTACCACATAGACATCATCACATACGCCAATAAGATGATTTAGAACTTGTCACAAAGGCCATACAGAATACACCACAAAGGCTTAGTAGATCATGCCACACAAGAAAACATACAGAATTACGTGTTTACTATCTTAGTGGACTTTCACAGAAGATGTCATAGGTTTATCCCTCATGGACTTATACGTATTTTCATGTCACGATCTGCCAGTCTAGTCTATACATTACCAAAGGCATCACCATGAGCATTCATATTGTCATATTATGCCATGGGACTTAGCCACATGGACTTACACATTCTCATGTTGTGATCTGCCAGTCCAGCCTTCATCATACTAGAGTAATCATCATGAGTGTTTTTGGTTCATACATTTCCATGGGTCTCAACCACATGGTCTTGCACATTTTTTTCTATTGTGATCAACCAATTTGGTTAGCAATATAACTACCCTACTAGAGGCATCACAAAGAAATGTTCTTTATAAAATTCACTTACCCAAACTTATTCATACTCTTAACTAATTCATACTCTCCCACATCATACTTTACTTGCATATTTACCACTCATATTTCTCTTCTTACAGTATTTCATACATACCATCATTACTCATGTAACATCGACCTATGTTTTGCATACTTACCTGTTATCCAAGATTTTAACATTATATACCTCAATTTAAACATTTAACATGCAGGAGTTAGAGTAGAGACTCACCTAATACTCACCTAAACTGTAGCTTGAAGCTCCAGACTTGGACATCCATCTCGACCCAATTGCAACAACTGCTTAAAGAACATATATTTACCATTAAAACTCATTTACATACAATATGCTAACATCCTAGTCATAAATAACCCCCATGCAAGGCCTTATATTCATGACTTACTATTCATATAACTCTTAACAATCTTACTCCTTTAAAAACTTAGCATGCAAAGCTATACTACTTACTAAGAGGTGGAACAACCACTGATTAAATTAAGATTCTTAACTTCCAGCTTAATGAGGAAGATATAACATTTAAATTTAAGAAAAATAATCAAAGTGTAATATTGAAGGAAGAAGAAACTTCCCCACGATAACCAATTTCCTCTTAGTGGAACATAACAAGTGTCACTTGAATCTAGAATTTGTCCTTCTTAGTGGCCTACAAATTCTGAGAGAAACATAAATAAGAATTTCATATCATTGATATTTGACCAGTCAATCTAGTTAGCTCCTAACCAAATCACTTTACAAAATCCAATTAGTACAATGCTCAAGCAACTGGGCGTACTATACATTTGGTAGTAATTCATACCAAGCTTACTATTTACTTATCAAATCCTTTTCTTGAATAGTAAAATAACCTGTGACAGAATCCTTAATCATTTCTACGACGAATATACTATGCCAAACTCTTATCTGCCAAAAGACTGTTAATTGGCATATTACACTACGCCAAACGAATAACTTCGCCACAACCCGCCTTCTCCTTGGATTCTCCAAACTTGGGCTGTGAAAAATTAAGTAAGACTTTACGAATTAAATACCCTGTACATATGAATTTTTGTTTCTTCCTAAATGTCTAGAATTATGTATTTTTTTTTTGTTCAAACAAGAATTTTAGCTGTTGACTTATTGTTCCAATTTGAGCAATTTTTATGCTGTCCAAATATGAATTATTATTATTATCTTATGTCCTAAATTGATTTTTCCATACTGTCCAAATAGGGATAATAATTGTTGTCATAAGGTCTTTAATCATGCCCATTTATGTTGTCTAACTGCCAATTGCGGCTACTAGTTAATGTTTTAAATTCTGCATTTATATGTTGTCCCATTGAAAAATGTCTAAGTGAGTTTCTTTTGGCCTTTACAAATTTTAAATGTTCAAATACACTATTTCAACCTTGTTGTTTTGTTTGGAAGAAATGCATGAAGGATCCAGTTAAAGACTTATGTTTTTGAGATTTAATGTTGATCGATTGAAGCCTATTAGGCTGTTCAAATTGATGGTATATGTAGCATTAATGTTGTTTTATTTTTGAACATGGTAATGTTGTCCAAAATGTATAAACAGAGCTATCCATTTTGTGCATAATGGGGTGGTCTGAATAAATGTATTAAAGTGTGGTTCAAAATTTGTATATTTAATTATTGTCTAAAAATAAATTTTAAATTGGCCATTGTCTAAGAATAAATATTAAGGTGCTGCTCAGAAATCCATGACTAAGAAACAACCGAATTGATGCATTTAAATTGTTAATTAGATTGCATGCTTGGCTGTTGTTCGAATTGGTGTTTTAATGGTTTTAAATGTTCATTTTTTACGTTGTTTGAATCTGGTTTATTGTTATGAGATGAGATATTTGGGATGTGTCTGTCCAAAGATTAAATTAAAAATAACAAATTAGTATTTCATTCAAATGGAATTAATGAACTGAAGTTGGGAGTTAGCATAGTTAGCTAATGTTGTTTGAATAACAATGTATCTTGTGCTAATTTAAATGTTAAAAATTATGATTGTCTTAAGCTGAAATTAAAAGAAGTTAAATGGCTATAGTTATGTTGTCCTACTGCTATTATTTAGAATAGAATGTAATTAATTTGTTATCTTAAAACATAAACTAAAGTGGGTTAAATGTCGTACATTGAACTACATTAATAATGAAATTTTAATGTCTTCAAGCAACGATTTGAGAGGAGTTTAGTTCTGAAATTTATTTTGTTGTGGTGTAACGATTACAATGTATAATTTTGGGACTGAGATAGATAATGACGAGCTTGATGTTGTTATAAGTAGGTAATTTAAGTTGCTTCATGTGGAAATTGTATTGAATCACTACCCTAACCTAGAACAAATCCATGTGTGTATGATAAGGGTATTAGACAAATACATATGTCATTTTAATTGTTGTCCAAGATAACCAAGGTGAGTGCGAAGGTGAAGGTATGCTTATTAAGTATTACCGGGTGCTAGTGACGGGTAATCAAAGAAAGAAATGAGCATATGATTGAATGGTTACTATTATAAGTATAATGATATGCGTATATAATTCAAATTGAAGTGGTGAAAATTGTTATTAGTCTTAGGCACATAAAATGTTCAAGTTGAATATGTATAGAGTAGCAACTACGAGTATTAAGTATGTGGTAGATATGTATATATTTGTAGGTATACATCTTTTACTCAGAATATAATTGGTTAAACTAATATTACCTACTTAAGTTAGGGAAATACCATTGAGTACTTTTCTCAGAGTGTGGTTCGTTTCTCTCTGTGCACAGGTTAGATTTACTTTGAGATTTTTCTGAGCATTGACCTCAACATCCCATCTACAATCCCGGTCTCAACAATGTTTGGTTGTTCCATCCTTAGTTATTATTGGCATGTACCTAGTAGGTTAGGTTTCATGATATTAAATAATATTATAATTAGACTTTGATTTTTATAATCTAGTTTTAATATATATATGGTTGGTTAGTCGTATGTTATTAGTGTTATATATAAACGAAACTCGTATTTACTTAAGTATGTTTAGGGAATATATATTTGTTTGATTTTTTTGGTCACATTAATTGTATAATTTAGTTGCGAATTATTCGCGGTTGCTTCGACAATGATTGTGACACTATAGCTCAGACCCGACGATCAGGTCGAGCAAAGGGTGTTACACATGTCATGCAAATAATGGAAGCATGTCATATAGATTAGGTAAGAATGCCACTAGGACTATTATATGATTATTCTTAAAATCTGGAATAAAAACCTTTCATGTTTTTAATATATTGAGTGGGAGAAGGTCCTTGAACAAGACCTACGATCGCTATAGATGGTCTTTAAGTAATAGCATGATCAAGTTTTGAGCCTGTTCCAACTCTGGTCGCACCCCAAGGTAAAATTTATTACGTGGGTTTACTAAATGAGATTTCCTTTTAAGGACAACTAGCCATGCATGACTCTCAATGAGATTGTCCCAATATGACTTATTAATGAAAGCATGTTCATGATGGGTGTTGAGTCAATGGTTACACACTCAAGATCGTCTCTTATTAAATAGTTTCCCCAGAAATGATATTTAAGCTAGAGATGATGGTCAAACATTAAACGGTCGTTGGTTCTGTAGAGTCTTGAAAATTAAGATTCACAAACTGATTGAATGTAATCCATATTCTTACTAGTTAATCATAATACCCCAAGACGACATGATTGATGGGTGTGAGAATGATCGTAGCAATGAAAAAATATTTTTCATTTTTTTAATACAAGATGCATGCATCATACTGTATTCTTAATATGTTGCTGAAATGAAAATATTTGCTTAATACAAATATAGTAATTAGTGAATCTTTATTTTTTTTAGTTCAAATATGTCTCATATTCCTCTTACTAGCATTCTTATTGAGAATAAATTGGATAGGGATAACTTTCGACAATGGAAATGGAACTTGCTAATAGTTCTCAGTTGTAAGAAAGAAAAGTTCGTCCCTGACGAACCTTGCCTACCTGAAGCTCAGCCCAAAGTAAGAAATCATTGGAGAGATTCTGACTCGATTGGTCGATGTTATATGTTAGCGAGCATGAGTAGTGCTCTGCAAAAGCAACAAGAGAATTTTCGTACTACTAAAGAGATCATGACAAATTTGGAGGATTTACTCTGGGGCCAAGTCACATTGGCTTGACAATTCGTTATTACAAAATTTGATGAAATCACAGAAATAACCCAACACTCTAGTCAAAGAACATATGCTTAAGTTTATGAGATTCTTTGTAGAAGCAGATGACAATGGGGCTGAATTAAATACAAACACTCAAATTGAAATAGCATTCAAATCCTTGACCAAGGGGTTCGTTAGATTTAGGGTCGTTTACAACTTGGGGAACGAGGCACTTACCTTGACTCAGCCCATGAGGGAATTACAATGGTAAGCTGGTTTAGGAGAAACCTGAGGCAAACTTAGTTATGAGCTTCTCGTCCTCTAAGGGAAGCATAAAGTGAAGGGAAAGAAAAAATCGACTAAATATTCGGTTTCACTTCGTATGGATAGGAATAAGTCTAAGAAGTCAAAAGATCCTAAAAAGATCAAATCTTTCTTCTGCAACAAGAAAGGCCACTTTAGATCAAACTGCAAGGAGTATTTGGATTACCTAGATGAAAATGGAAAAGCTATGGAACTCATTATGGTTGAAGCTTGCTTAGTTAAAGAATCAACTGACAATTGAGTTGTTGATTCTAGAGCCACTAACCATGTGTGTGTTTCTTTACAAGGGTTCAACGAAATGAGAAGTTTGCGAAACAAAAGCCTCTCATTGCGAAACAGAGATGGGAGCTATGTTTCAGACGAAGAAGTGGGAGAAGTTATTTTACATTTTGATAATTTTAGGAAAATTGTTTTAAAGGTTGTGTCTTATGTACCTCATTGTAAGAGGAAATTAATTTCTTTAGCATATTTATTTAATGAAGGTTATTACGTGACATTCAATAAAGGGATTGCTATTTACAGTAAATGTTCTTTGATTTTAATTGTTGGATGGAAAACAATCTCTATTTTAACAAACCAAATAACTACTCGATGCTTCAAACTAAAATGGTAAATAAGAAGTTTAAAACTTCCCACTCTAATAAAGTACCTATGACACTTAAGACTTGATCATATTAACCAAGAAAGAATTACTAGACTCAAGAAAGATGATCTCTTAAGTATGCTTAAGGGAGCTAGTATTGCACAATGTGAATGTAACCCCCTAAACTTGGCCTAGACGTTATGGCCAAATCATGAAGATTACATTGGCCATAGAGATGACACAGAAAAATGTTTTACAAAATTCTTTAAAACCATTACCTTTTTTTTTTCATTTAATAACAGTGTACTAATTTGCTTGAGAACATTTTAAAATAATCTCTTTAAACTTCTTTGAAATGATAATATCAAAAATTGAATATCCTTAAAGAAAATCCAAGTTTGATCACTTTGAAGAAAACATATTGATTTAAAAACGTCGCAACGGAATTTGACAAAATCATATTTTTGGTAAAAATCATTGTTTGATATATTCCATAAAATATTACTTTAATTGAATAAAATAGATTTAAATCTCATAAAAATGTACCCTTAAATTTATAATAGAATTATTGTGTCAAAATCGTATTTGTGTTGAAAAAAAATCAAAATTTCATATCGATTTGATAAATCATTTTTAAAGATTGTCTTAAAACTAAATCATGCAAAATTAACCAAAAATTCCAAATCAATGTCCTATGCCATAGTCTAAAAATAATAATTAAACAGTCTAAAAACCAATATAATAAAATATAAAATATTTTCTAAAATCATCCGAGTACTCCACCATCAGTCGTGTCCATGTTCTAACCTCAGGGGCTATCTGAAAAGTTAGAAAATCAAAAGGGTGAGCTCTTTAAGCCCAGTGTGAGTACTAATTTAAGTACAACAGAATTTAAAACATATATTTCATAAAAAATAGTAGAATTAATATATGAACACAATTTCATAGATAACAATGTGCATGATGATGTCAATGCAGAGTTTTTTAGAAATTAGTGCAAGTTTTTCAGAAAACATTCCTACCCAACTCTGTTACACACCATAAAAAAGTTCCCCAAAACTCATCCATCCAATAACACACGAAAATGTGGACAAGTCACTAGATATTACATACAAGCTGTCAGATACAAATATGTGGACAAGCCACCAGTGTTGTTGATAATTTGCCAGTAATTGTGGTTAAACCACCAGTATGTGCAAATCATTAAACTGTCAAAGTCTTCCTCCTTCCAATATCATCCCAACCCCATGCATGTGATATGTCATACAAAAACAGTACTTTTAGTGGGCATGCTTAACATGCGAATAAGATTTATATTATAAAAAGTATAGTGGGCATGTTTTACATGCGAATCACAATTTTTAATTAGCAAAAACAATGACATGATTTATATTTCATCTTAACAGATAATTCCATTAAATCACATATCATGAGTGTCAGAATGTAAACATAATATTACATTTATCAATAATTACACAACATAATCACATTGTCATGGATTAATCAATTCAGCGTCACTTACTTGGAGTCCAACCCTTTCTAACAGATTTATCATCCTCTTTTTGAATACATAATGTATTCGCATATAATCACATTTCAAATATCTTAATAAATTATTAATCATTAATATATTTTTTTATAAATAATTATTCACTCATATTTTCTATTAGTTAAACCCACACATTGATTGGTATATCCAACGCAAGACTAGACTCCTTCGAACACCCACACTTGGATCTAACTAGATTAATTGCAGATCTGAGTATAAAAATATGATATGTTATTATATCGTTATCTTAATTATTCATTGATAAGAACAATTTAATCAAGGTTTCCAAACCAACATTTATGCTATTACGCTTAGAACAGAGTCGCAACTCTCTTCCAAAGTTAGAGGTGATCCACGTTGATAGCAAATGGTACTTCAACATACGAATAATACGAGTTATTGACAGTGAAACATAAACAATATCTATAACCATTACTGTAATCGCCCCTTAATAAAAAGAATAGGAAAGAAGTGATCATTATCCCAAATCATCATATACTTACGTTATTATGATCGGATTAGAAGGATTGTTAGTTCACCAAGGTATTGATTCGAATAGGGAAATAGAGTCTATGGAAAAATCATCATCAAAATAAAAGAATGAGAATAGAATTAGAAATGATTTATGAAAATAGGAGAGGAGGAATAAAAGTTCTGGTATGACTAAAAAATTGAAGAGGAAATGAAAAATGGAGAAGAACAGTGACTAATGGCAGTGGTGATATGACAGTGCGATGGCAGCGACGACGACGACAGTGGAGGTCTGACAATATTTTGGTGGTGGAAAATAAGAGAACGACAGAGAAAAATGGTGGTTTAAAGGATAAAAATGAAAGAAAAAGGATGAGAAAGGGAGGAGCAAGGGGATGAACTGCCAAAAGGGAGGAGCAGAAAACAAAAATGAAAAAAAAATGAATGGTGGATAACTTTGATGGGATGGACGGTTCAAGGTAGGAAATTGAAAAAAAAAAGGAAGCTTTGGGGGACAAAGGCTTGAAAAGTGGATCATAGGGAACATGTGGAGTGAAAATGGGGCTAAAGATGGTAGGTTGACTAGGTAAAGGTGAAAAGAAATCTTTGCCTATAAGACAATGGGGGTGTTGCATATGTTTTTATGAGCCAAAAATTAAATAAAAATAATGAGGATGTAAGGAATTGAACCTAAGACCATAATAAATTTATTTAAGCTTTAACCATTAGGCTACCTTACTTGCTTGTGCATAAAGTTACGAAATTAAAATAAATTATGAGGCATGATGGTGAATCTTGCTTAGAAGGTAAAATGACTAAGAAGCCTTTTAATGCGAAAGGTATAAGGGTAAACCAACCTTTAGAACTTGTGCACATTGATGTATGTGGTCCCATAAGCATCAGTGCCCTAGGAGGTTATGAGTATTCTGTGACTTTCATCGATGACTATTCTCGATATGGATATGTGTATCTAATGCACTGCAAAAGTTAAACCTTTTATAAATTTTAAGAGTTTCGTGCAGAAGTGGAAAAGTAATTAGGTTTATCCATAAAAAATCTTCGGTCTGATGAGGTCGAGAATACTTGCCAGATGAGTTCTTAAGATACCTCATAGAGAATGAGATTTTATCCCAGTTGAATCCTTCAAGCACTCTACATCAGAATGATGTAACTGAGAGAAGGAACATAACCTTGCTTGATATGGTTCATTCAATGTTAAGTTAGTCACAACTCTTTACTTCCTTTTGGGGATATACGATACAAATAACTTGCTATATTCTGAATGATGTGCCAACCAAGTCTACTTGTAAGACACTTTATGAACTTTGGTATGAAAAGAAACTCGCTCTAAATCACTTTAGAATATGGGTTTGTCCAACACACGTTCTACATAAGGATGCAAATAAGTTCGATGCACTAACAGAATTGTGCATATTTGTAGGATATCTAAAAGGAACAAAAGGTAGATTATTCTACAATTCAAAAGATAATATGATTAAAGTTTCTACCTATGCTACCTTCCTTGAGGAAAGCTACATGGATAAATTTAATCCTCGAAGCAATGTGGTACTTGAGAAACTTTTGAGAATTGTAGAACAATCACCAAGTTCAATTCTCGAGAAAGTTGTAGAAAGACCTGCAAACAATCAAAAACATGGGGGAATCCGTCGTAGTGGGAGAGTTTCTAAGAAATCAAAATTCTTTTTCTATGATGGTAGTATTTATAATACAAAAGTCAATCATAAGGATAATGATCCACTCATTACGATGAGGCTGTGCAGGACATTGATTCCAAGCTCTAGAAATAGACAATGGATGCCAAGATGAATTCTATGAAATCTAATATGATATGAGAACTTGTAGACTTACTAGTTAGAATTAAACCCATAAGGTGTAAGTGGATTTATATGAAGAAGAGAAATGCAGAAGGGAAAGTGGAAACACATAAAACTAGACTTGTAGGGAAAGACTACACACAGAAAGAAGGCATTAATTATGATGAGACCTTCTCTTCAGTAGCCATGCTCAAGTCTATCCGTATACTCTTATCCATTGTCATTGCTCTTGATTACGAGATTTGCCAAATGGATTTCAAGACAACATTCTTGAATAACTATCTTGATGAAACAATTTACATGGCTTAACCCACTGGCTATGTTGTCAAAGGAAAGGAGCAAAAAGTTTGCAAACTCAGAATAAAAGATTTGATCAAACGATCAAGACTTTTGGGTTTGAGCAAAACACTGATGAACATTATGTTTATAAGAGTATAAAGGACAAAAAAATGGTCTTCCTTGTTTTGTATGTCGATGATATTCTACTTATAAAAAATGATGTAGGGGAATTGTCATTAGTTAAATTGTGGTTATCTTAATAGTTTAGCATGAAGAACTTGGGTGAAGCTAATTATATTCTTGGAATTCGAATCCTTAGGGATCGAAAGAGTAAAATGATAGCTCTATCACAAACTTCATACATTGGTAAGGTACTGGAACGGTTTGCAATGATTAATACGAAGCCAGGTGCTCAGCCGACTGTATCGGGTTTTCATCTTTCATTATTTGACTATCCTAAGACAGTCGAAGAAAGAGAGCATGTGAGTAAGGTTCCATATGCTTCGACAGTTGAAAGCCTTATGTCTCTGATGCTTTGCACACATCTAGATATCTATTTCGTAGTGGGAATGGTTAGTCGATATCAGACGAATCCTGGCCTCAAGCATTGGCAAGTTGTAAAGCATATATTAAGGTATCTTAAAAGGACCAAGGATTATATGCTTGTGTATTATGGGGAGAACCTTACTCCTATTAGATACATAAACTCAGACTTCCAAACCTGAAAAGATTCAAGGAAATCGACATCGGGAAATGTATTTGTCCTAGGCAGTAGAGCCATTGTATGGAGAAGTGTTAAACAAACTTGCACTGCTAACTCTACTATGGAAGCCGAGTATGTGACTACTTCTGTGTAACACCCCCTACCCGTGTCCAACGCCGGGAAGGATACAAGGCATTACTGGGTTTAAACTCAAGCAATCATACAATTCGAGCCATAAAATTTTGTTCCAAGTTAAAACCAATCAAATATATATTAGTGTCCCTATTATGGGCCTACGAGGTCCATAACATGCATTTAAAATGGTCCGGGACTAAACTGAGGACTTTGGAAAGCTCTAGGAAAACTTAGAAAATATTTTCTCATAAAACAGGGTTACACCCCGTGTGGACACTAAGGCACGCCCGTGTGTCATCCACATGCCCGTGTCCTCAGGCCGTGTAACTCTTTGTTTATGACGTCAGCACACAATTTGAACTACAAGGCCAGGCCACACACCCGTGCCACCAGGCCGTGTCTCTCACATGGATGAGACACACGGTCGTGTTTCAATCCGTGTAGCCAACACTTAGGCTATTTTACAAGCCTTTATGTTACCCTTGATTCCACAATTCATTACGTACATTAAGGACACATATCATGGCATCATTTTAATGATTTAACCTCCTTCATTAAGTATATTCTTACATCAACATGTCATTATTCATGTATTTCGCATACTCGTGTGATATCAAGTCTAGATGCACACATCCATGACCATTAATCTGACTATTGCACCACATTTACTAACAATCTAGAATTATTCACTTATCACTTGTGTCATTAGACCTTAAGCATTCAAGTTCAATCAACATCATCTTATTTTTATATATCATGCACTTTTTCATAGCAATGACCGGTTCGATTGGTCATGAAGCATTCATCATACACACATGTTATACACCAACATTCATTTTCAACAAGCATATCCACATCACAAACATTAGGACTTAACATGGATAAATAGGCTTACAAGCCATAATCATTATAAGCCACATCCCATGGCTATATACAATGAATCATTATAAGCCAATACATTTGGCCAAATCATAGAACACATATCATAAAAACTAATCCCTATACATGCAACTCACTTGTAACTTCTCAACCTATGTATCAATATCCCAAGGTAATAGCTTGGTAGTGTGATGTTGCCTCCGATATTCTCCAACCCTGAGCTAACCTGAAAACACTAAAAGAAATGTAAAGGAGGGAGTAAGCTTTACGCTTAGTAAGCTCGCATGAAAAATAATAAGCAATGTGATAACATGCTATTTTCAAATTCTTTCTATTTATTCCAAAGTCCAGTCAAGCTGTTTTCCTGAGTCACAATCACTAAATTATTAATATCTAGAGTTACGGGAATCCAAATAAAGATCCATTAATTTTCCTTGAAACTAGACTCACATATCTTATTACCATAAAATTTTTAGAATTTTGGTCTAGCCAATAAGTACAGTTTATTCTTTAAATTTACCCCTGTTTCACTGTCTAGCAGTTCCAACCTCTCTTCACTATGAATTAATTATCTCATAGTACAGGGCTTGGATTATACTCCCGTCTATTTCTCTTGAAAATAGATTCATTAAGAATTTTAGGCATATAAATTATAACCCATAATCATTTTTTTTACAATTTTTAATGATTTTCCAAAGTTAAAATAGGGGAGTCCAAGATCACTCTGACCCTGTTTCACAAAATTTCCAATATCTCATAATATGAGATTCCATTGCTTACACCGTTTCTTTTATCTGAAGCTAGACTCAATAAGATTCAATTTCATAGTTTATTCAGCCTTTAATTCGACTTCCACAATTTTTAGTGGATTTTCAAATTCGGACCACTGCTATTGTACCAATCTGTCTTAGTGCAATGTGATAATAACCATCACAAATTTGTCATAGAAATTATTCTCATAAATATCATTCATTCATTTGCACTATCATCATAAGTCCATTTCATTTCACATGTCAAACACATGCTCATGGGTTTCGAGTACTTACATGTGCTATCATTTAGCACTGCACTCGTCCAAACATGACAATTCATATGCATCATAATAGTATCATATAACATACATGATGTATCATAGCAAGAACCTTTTATTTCATTTCTCATATTAATCTCATTGAATTTCTTGGAATCTCGATGGATATTCCATTCACCGTCAATTTATACAAGTGATCATTTCAAGTATGTACTTCTGCAAACCTCACTCTTACGGCGGGATTACCAGTCTAGGTTAAATCCCCCGCATTATAAACTCAAAGAGTAAATGTCGAGATTACCAGTCCAGGCTAAATCCCTTGTAACGACAAATAGTCTAATGAGCTTGGATCTGAATTACCAATTCAGGCTAAATTCAGTCCTTAATCGGATTACCCGTCCAGGCTAAATCCTTTCTATACTGAGATCGATGGATTACCCGTCCGGGCTAAATCTGTTCTGCAACACATGCAGGATCTCATTTCTCATTTCAGTACACATATTCTTCAGGAGGCTCGATCACTTAAGGAACACCCGTCTGGGCTAGATCCTTTTTACCATCAATACATTTCCGGGAAATCCATCAGTTATTCCTTTTTATTCAACCGGGATTTTCTCTTTCCATCAAGTATATCTACATGCATAGGTGATCATGCAATGTACATTCCAATCAACACATTTTCATGTTTATTAGAGCAAAAATCATACAATCAAAATAACATGTCACTTTATTTCTATACAAACATACTCAATTCATTTAAAATATCACATTCCATCAAATTTCCATACAATAATAGCAAGATATATTTCATGTCTAACCGTAATAACATGAGTAATACGCTTATTAAATCACGCGAACTTACCTCAAATACGGAAACGGCAAAATTACTATTTTAGTCTAAAACTTGTATTTTCCCGATTTAAGCCCGAATCTCGATTTCCTTGATCTTGCATTTCAAATATAGCCTATTTAGGACTCACATTATTCAAATTGACCCAAAATCATATTTTTAAAAAATTACATTTTTGACCTTAAACTTTGTCGAAATTACACTTTTTCCCCTAGGCTCGTAAAATGATTTTTATTCAATTTCCTTGCATTTTAAGCCTATCCGAATCATTTTCATAACTATGGTAACCCCCAATTTCCACTAAATCACCCTTTTATGACCAAATTTACAACTTTTACAAAACGGTCCTTTCGAACGTTTTCATCGAAAACCGCTTAGTAAAAGTTGTTTATTTAACACCCAACACTCATTTTCTACCATTATACATTAAAATTCAAGCATTTCACTCATGGGTAAATTTTTAAACATAAACCCTAGTTCAAAATAATGGTAGAAATGAGTAGATCATGTTACCGGGACTTCAAAAATGTAAAGAACATTAAAAACGGGGCTCGAGATCACTTAGAAATGAGCTTGGAAAGCTTTACCAAACCCTAGCCATGATTTCCATGCAAGTTTCGACTGAAGCTTGAAGAAGATGGGCTAATTTTGGCTATTTTGGCTTTTTAGTTCTTTTAATTATTAGATTACCAAAATGCCCCTAACTTAAAAATATTTTATTACACCCATTTCATATCTATTTTTGTCCAGAAAATAACTAATGGTCTAATTACCATTTATGAACCTCCAATTTAAAATTTCATAACAATTTGACACCTCTAACATGTAAACTCAACTTTTGCACTTTTTACAATTTAGTCCTTTTGACTAAATTGAGTGCCCAAACGTCAAAATTTTCAAACGAAATTTTTACGAAATCATTCTGTGAAATCATAGACCATAAAAATATAATAAAAATAAATTTTATTACGTCAGATTTGTGGTTTTGAAACCACTATTCATACTAGGCCCTCGGGATGTTACATTCTGATGCAACGAAAGAAGCGACTTGGCTTCAAAAGTTCTTAATTAGTCTTGAAGTCATTCTTGGTATGGAAAAGTTATAACACTGTATTGTGACAATAGTGTTGCAATAGCTAATACCAAGAAAATGAGAAATCACAAGAGGACGAAACACATTGATCTGTTTGTGAGTTAATTCGCTTGTGATGTTCATGGTGCGATTTACCAAAATCTGGAGTTAGTCACTGACCATACATATGTAACTCATGTTGTGAATTAATTCTTCTTGAGTTTAGTCCAATATATTGTCAGTTCAGTTAGTCACATCTATATCATTACCTTTTAAGAGTAATTCACTCCGATGCCAAAGACAGGACATCTCCTTAATTGGAATTAATAATTTTAGTAAATTAATTTTTAATCACATTTGATAATTTACACTAAAAAGTAAATGATAGAAATTTTTCAAAAAAATAAAATAAATATATAATGAACTATTTATCACTTAATGTAAGTTCTTTTAACATTATCTTTAAATCTTTTACTTTTAAATTTTTTAAAAATACATTTACCAAACATTTTAATAATTTTCGTACTTAATCTAAAGAAATATATGAAAGAAATTTTACAACTTAAATTTAAAACTTAATTTTTTAACACTACCTGTTGAATTTATAAAACAACACTTCAATTAAAAATATAAAAAATATTTGAACAAAGTATACTTAATTTAAAGAGTTTTTAAAAAATAGTTTTAATGTTTTTTTAGTTGTAAATATATATATGTTAAAAAAACTATAATATACAATTAAATCAATATAAAACACAATGATTAAAAAATCACAAAAAAACTAAATATATCTATTTAAAACATACATATATTGAAAAAAAAAATCTATTTATGTCGGAGTTTTATACCATTAAATGTGTAACTTTTTGTTTTTTTATGTGTATTTTTGTATAATTAATATTTTAACGATTTAACCATTGAATTTATCAATATAATTATATTTTTCATGCATATAAATTTTCGAGTCAATTCAATATTTCTATCATATCGATCTAAAATATTTTATATATTAATATTTATTAAATGGGTGAAAGTTTTTTTTAAATAAAACAAATAATTAAAAAATTAATTTACATTTAACGTGCATAATTTATACTAAAAATTCTATTATACGAGTATGCCTGCTACGATGCGTGTTTAAAAATAACAAACAATAAACAATGAAATATATGGTTTGAAACTAATTAATTATAATAATATGAAATATGTATGATGTTAAAATAAAAAAAGATTAAATTATGAATAAAATAAAATTTAAACATATAAATACATCAGATAAACTATACTAAATGCACTACAATTATTTATAACGATTTTGTCATTAATTGTGAGTTAGTGTCGAGTTGACTTGTACACCAACTCAATTAACAATATTATTAATATATACAACTGATAGAGATAATAACTTGTGCATATTAAAACAAAAATGTATAAAATAAACTTAAAATTTTACTGATTTAATTGACATGAGTTCAAATCCCATTATATATATATTTATTGATTTTTGTTAAAATGAAAGACTATAATACTCTCGAATAGTATAACTTATTTTAATTACGGAAATACATTTTTATAAATTATTTTTTGAGTTGACGACCCAATTGAATGTGACACCAATTCTATTAAAACAGTTAATAAATAGTATAGATGAGTCCAACATAAAATATATTTATTTTTACACAAAAGAAAGACCCTTTTTTCTTTTATTTCCTTTTATTTCTTGGTTCATCTATTTTTCTCTCTCATTTTGTAAGCTCGAGGTAAGCTTTTTGCCAGTTGCCATCGTAGGCCACCAATACCTTTTCCTCTGTCTCTCTTCTATCATTCTTTCCTTTTTCTTCTCTTCTTCCTTATGTTATCTCTTTTTTCCCCTTTTGTTTTCCCTTGTTGTTTTTCTCTTCCTCCATTTGTCGGTGGGTTGTGCGCTGGTAGGTTTTCCCTCTCTCATCGATCGGTGTTCTCTGGTGCCGACACTCATTTTCCCCTTCTCCATTTCCCTCTGTTTCTTCCATCCCTCCCTACCATTTCTTTTCTTTCTCCTATCTTCTTTCCCTCTTTTTTCCCCATGATCTACTCCTCCTTTAATGGTTGTAGAGGATAGCTTTCCTTTTTCTCGACATAATAAAGGTTTCCAAAGGTTTCCTTTGGATCTTCCCTCATGGAGGTTTTCTCGAGCCTTAGAGGCTCTTATTTTTTGGATCTTATGTATTCTAATTTCTTAAGTCTTTTATGGCTCATCTTGACTATTTTTGTTTTCTAACAACTGCACTTCTGTTGTTTTTAGGTTCATTATGTTGTGTTCATCACTACCGGAGTAAGGACGTGGAAAGGGGCTCAGTGATTCAAGGATGTGTTCGCTTTGTTTTCTGGTAGCCTTTGTCCCATTGTATTAGATTCGTTCGAGGAGTGGCTTGATGTTGGATTATTTGAGTAGAGATGATAGAATCAAATACTTATATGGAAATAAATAGTAGACTTCAAGGCGCAGATGACGCTTTCCAAAAAGAACTATTTGCCCCCCACAAAGTTATTAGAGGGTTAAGACAAAGGTCCTCTTAGGATACAATGAAGTTTCTAATTTCCTTTGATTAGCAAAATCGAGGAATTCCCTAACTCTTACTCTAGTTTCTGAAAATAGGATTGATTGTAATTGTCATTTGTGAGCACTATAGACCATCTATTTATATGCACTCAAAGGATACTATTTTGAAGAATTACAGCCCTTCATGTTAGACATACTTCTTAGAAGAAATATGTCCCATGAAAATGTATCCATTGAATGATAAATTATCACTTTCTAAATGTATCTATTGAATGATAGTTATCACTTTCCAAAATTCAATAAGTTCTTATCAAAAATTAAATTTGCATTCTATAATTTCCAACAATCCCCCACTAGATTGCTAATTCCAGAAAATAAGTACACAATGATTATGCATAAAGAAGGGTGTCCACAGATTGAACCTTCCTTTAATGCAAACTCTCAAAGTATCAACAAAGTGAATGGTGGCTAGTCGCTTGAACCATCACTCTTAAAGTCAATACCAGAAAATTTTCACAAATAATCGTAAAGTATTAGAGTAAGAGTTTAATTTGCATTAGCACCGTTATGGCCATATGCTCATCCCGTTTCATGAACATGTACGAGAGAAACCATAAAGAAAATCTCATTGAAGCGGCACCACTTCATGTCCATATATGTGGATTTCATGACAATTAATGTCCATCCATTAAGAGTAAACCCCATCCTCCTAAATATAAACACTAAATCTTGATCCTTACTATACATTGTCATTCGATAACTTGTTATTACCCTTTGAACCTTGAAACTAACTTTTGGCTAGAACAAGGCAGGGTTTCCATTATCAATGACGTGATTAAAATGATTTTAATCCCATCTTAGTGGTGGTACTCTTAACCAAATCCCTTGACAAACTTTTTGTCAATAGATCCACTAAATTGTCAATTGACTTAACATAAGTAATAATTATCACACTGTCCCTAATCAATTGTCTCACATACTCATGTCTCAAACTTATATGTCTAGACTTTCATTGTACACCTTATTGTACGCTCGAGACATGGTAGATTCACTATCATAATATACAGAAATAACGAACTTACGTTGTGGCCACAACTTTATATCTAGTAAAAGATCTCTTAGCCATTCTACTTCCTTGCCATTAGCCGCCAAGGCTATAAATTCAACCTCCATAGTTGAATATGAGATGTAAGTTTGTTTCTTGGAGGCCTAACTAATGGCTCCACCTCCGATTATAAAAATCCATCCTAATGTGGACTTATTATCTTAGACTTGTAATCCAACTTGCATTTGAGTAACCTTCTAGTACTGCGGGATAATCATTATAAAATATTCTCAAATTTTTTATTTTCTTAAGATAACCAAAAATCCTACAAATTCCTTTCCAATGATCGGTATTAGGAAAATTTGTAAATCTCACCAATTTGCACACAACAAATGTGATATCAGGTCTAGTGCAATGCATTTGCATACATTAGACTTCTAATTGAGTTCGCGTACTCAAGTTGCACTATAGTCCTGCCATTATTCTCACTTAACTTGAAGTTTGAATCGTATGGAGTGTTTAAATCCTTGATATTCAAGTGTTTAAAATTTTCCAATACTTTCTCGATGTAGTGAGATTGGCTTAGTGCAAAGCCCTTTTCATCCTTTTTCACCTTTATACCTAGAATTGTATCTACCTCATTGAGATCTTTCATCTTAAAATCCAAGGCTAGATACTCTTTGGCCTTACGAACACCTTCCATATTTGTACTCAAAATCAACAAATTGTCTACATATAGACAAATAATTACACCATACCTATCAAAGAATTTAGTGTAAATACATTTTTCCGTACCATTATGTAAAAAACCATATGACAAGATAATCGAGTCAAATTTCTTATGCCACTTTTTAGGTGTTTTTTTTAACCATATAATAACTTGATCAACTTACACACCTTAAGTTCATTCCTAGGAAGCACAAAACCTTCTGGTTGCCCAATGTAGACTTCCTCTTTGAAATCACCACTTAAAAAAGCCATCTTAACATCCATTTGATGTATGTGTAACTTATAGATAAATGCAAGTGCTATAAGAATTCGAATAGAGGTCATCCTAGCCACTGATGCATAAGTGTCAAAATAATCTAGGCCTTACTTTTGCCTAAATCCTTTAGCCACCAACCTAGCCTTAAAGGTTGAAGAACCCTTTGTTGGAGTATTCTTCCTTTTAAACACCTATTTACAGTTGATAGGCTTCGATCCTTAAGGAAGATCAACTAGAATCTAAGTATTTTTGGATAATATTGAATCTATTTCATTATTGATCACCTCTTTCCAAAATATTGCATCCCTATAAGTCATGGCTTCACCATAGGATTGTGGATCATCATCCACATTAAACATTATGGGGATCTTCCTAATTACGGATTCTCTATTTCCCTTAACAAGGAATGCTAGAGATTGTGAGGAAATGAAATCAGGACCAAAGTCCTTTACTTTTCTCACTCTTTGACTTTTCTTCAGCTCCGCATCCTTATTATCACAAATACTTCTTTTGGTTTGATCACTTGAGATCATTGGTAGGTATTCTTTTTTCGAATTTTTTTAATCATTGAAAACTTTATTTTCAATTAATACAAAATCTCTTATTTCAATTATCAAATTTAACACAAGTCAAGAACATGATAATCCTTAGAGTGTTGGGCATATCCAACGAATGTACCCTTGACGGCTCTTAGACCTAACTTTTTTCTTTGTTGGTTGGGAACTCTATAGTAAGCCAAACACCCCCACACTTTGAAATAATTTAAGTTTGGTATTTGACCCTTCCATAACTCATATTGAGATACTTTGAATTTTCTCGATGGTTTTCTATTAAGAATATAACACGCACTCAATAATGCTTCACCCCATAGATTATATGGAAGTTTAACATTTAACAACATCGAATTAACCATATCTACTGAAGTACAGTTCTTTCTTTCCACCAAACCATTTTGTTGCAGAGTATAAAGCGTGGAACACTCATGTACCACATATTGTTCCTCACAAAATACATTAAATTCATTTGAAAAATATTCACCATCTCTATCACTACGAAGTACTTTGATTTTCTTACTAAACAAATTCTCAACCTCATTTTTAAAATGTTTAAACATATCAAACGCCTCGTCTTTACTTCTCATGAGATACACATAAGTAAATCTAGAGAAGTCGTCTATAAAAATGATAAAATATCATTTTCCACCTCTTGTTAGAGTTCTATTTACTTCACAAACATCTGAATGAATTAAATCTAACACTTGCAAATTCCTTTCACACCTATTAGGAAATGGCTTCTTGGTAATTTTTGATTGAATACAAATTTCACATTTATCCACAAACTCATCACTACTTAGACTTATATAATCATTATTTTGCATATATTGTAAAGTTTAAAAATTAAAATGTACTAAACACGCATGCCACAAAGGATAAGATTCAACAATATAAGCAGAAAAATTAACTTTATTCATATCAATGCTCAATTTGAACATACCCTTGTTACAATATCCTTTTCCTACATATATATCACCCTTAAGTAAGACAAACTTATCGGATTTCAAGATAATCTTGAATCCCTTGTTACAGAAAATACTCGCGGACACTAAAATCTTTCTCACATCGGGAACATGCAACACATTAGTCAAAGTTAATTTCTTCCCAGATGTGAAGTTGAGTTCCACCGTATAACAACCCATTTTTTAGTAAAATCGGAACAGTAGTTTCGGGACCAGAAATTCGATCTGAAAATAAATTTATTTTTATTTTATTACATGGTCTTTAATATGTTAGAAATGTCATGTGAAAATTCTGATAAGAAAATTTTATTGATTATGTGCTTAATTGCGAGAAGGACTAAATTGCATAAAATAAAAAAGTTGAATTTTAGTAGCTACAAGGATTAAATAGCTATGAAATTCAAAACTAGAGGTCTTTATATGGTAACTAGACCATTAAAGAAAAGTATGTAGATATTTTGGTGACTCATCCATGGAAATTTAGAAAAAGAGTAAGGACTAAATTGGAATTTGAAATAATTTAATTAATTAAAAGATGAAAAAGAAAATATCATCTTATTTACTCATCTTCTTCCCCAAAAATACTTGGAAACCCTAGGAGAAGAGAAGAAACTTTCATGGCTTAATTAGGTAAGTTTTCTTGTCTCGTTTTTAGTAATTTTGATATTTTTTTAAACTGGGATAGCTAAATCTATCTATTTAGAGGATCAATTTGAAAAGTTATCAAGGTATAGAAATTGGGTCATGGATGAATATGCTGAAAATTCAAAACTTATGGTAGAAAATGAAAAGTTGTTGATAGATAAATAACTTTTACAAAGTGATTTTTGATGAAAACATGATTTTGGGATTAAAATGTAAAGTTGTAAAAATTGATGAAAAATTTTGAAATTTATAGAAAATATGTGCTGTAAATTCTATGTTGAAATTTCGGCTAGGCTTGGAATGGGGAGTTAATTGCATGAATTCCATTTTCCGAGCCCAGGGATGAAATT
Organism: Gossypium longicalyx; assembly: GCA_025698465.1. Taxonomy (NCBI): domain Eukaryota; kingdom Viridiplantae; phylum Streptophyta; class Magnoliopsida; order Malvales; family Malvaceae; genus Gossypium; species Gossypium longicalyx. The sequence continues at coordinate 24,183,652 of CM047005.1, read as the reverse complement.
AGAATTTATGGAAAAGTTGGATCGAGGAAAAGGAAAAGTTTCGGATTAGTTGATTATTTACGTGAATAAGTGTCGAGGTAAGTTCGTGTAACTTAATTGAGCATGTAAATATGTTAACTTGAATGTTATGATTGTATGCAATATGGATTATATTTATGTGAATGTTATAAATGTGTGAATTGATTACATGTTTGGAAATGTTGGAGAAAGGGTAAATATTCGTTTGAATATTGAATTTCGATGGATAAATGTGATTGCCTTATAAAATAAGGTCTTGCATTTGTTGCTGACGGGATTTTGCTCGAACGAGTAGTCTTATTGATCTCATTATAGAAAGGAGGACGGGTAATCCTAATATAATCCCTCTCAAGCATATGTTACAATTAGGGTTTAGCCTGGACTGGTAATCCTAATTGAGCTCTTCTGAGCATACGTTACATAAAAGATTTAGCCTGGATTGGTAATCTTGTAATACGATATATGGCTCAAGAGTATGTCTTTTGATTTAGTGCCCTAAGGGGTACTCTTGAATAAGAATTGACGGGTTATTGAATTGCACACCTTGAGTGTACTACTTGAGTATCCATCGGAGTTTCAATGATTCAACGGACAAAACTCTTGGCATGATAAGGGAATTATGAGATGAAATGATAATGTCTTGAAAGAATATTGCATGATGAGCTCATCTATGTAAACTTGATGTATATGAAAATTTTGTGACTAACATGTTTGATTGAATGCATGTGTTTAGGCAATTTTGCCAAGTTGATGGAAAGCATGATATTGTATGCTTAGATTTAATAAATGAGATTGGTAAGTTTAGTTTCCATTATACGAACTTACTAAGCATGTAATACTTATTAGATTTTATTTTCCCTATTTTATAGTGCTAGGAAGCTCGCAAAGGTTGAAGATCATTAGAGCATCATCACACTATCCACTAGTTTATTTTGGGTATATATTGTAACAGCCGGGTTAGTCCAAATATATTGAGTAAACCAGTCATTCATCATTTGATAGAAGGCTTGTTTAGCCTCACTTTCTTGATTACTCGGAATCGGTCGAGAATCAACTGGCGCTATCCCTTGCGCGGGAGCATGCACTACACTCTTGACATCATCAGCTACAGCTCTGTCGAGATCCATTTACTATATGAAAACACATTTCAAATTTCAGAGGTCATCACACTATCGCAGTATATAATTATGGCATGTATAGCTAAACTCACACACGCTACGTTAGTCCTAGAACCGACTAAACCGTAGCTTTGATACCAATAAAATGTAACACCCCTAACCCGTATCTACCACCGGATTGGGTTACGAGTTATTACCAATCAAAAAATAGATTCGAACAATCACATGCATAAACTTGTACAAACTTATAAACCAATCAATCTTAGTATAAAAAGTCAATTTATGAATTAACATCACCTAACTAGATGTAATATGGATACAACTTTTTAATTATACAAAATATACAATCATACCTCAAATGAAAAAGTCACAGGTAAATAGAATTCACAAAATCAATTATATCATTTCTTTCCAACATTTTGATGTCAAGATAGACTTTTTAATATGGTACATATTTTGTTAAATTATACTATAATTAAAAGACATACACACTGACTACTTAACATTTATTTACTATTGTACAAGTCATCATTCAATTTGCCATTCTCATTTCATTTAGCTGAATTTAAAAGCATTATCCATGATGCTTAACAATTATTCATTTCTAACCTTATTCACCCATTTTAAAAATCAATACTTATTTAATATGCATGTTAAAACATATACCGAATATATTTCTCCTACTCATAACCATCATTTTAACTTATTAATGTAAAACTCATTATAATACAATATACATTCCCTATTCATGCATAACTGAACATATCATTAGACATCATCATGTTTATATTTATAAGCATATATACCTTAAGACAAATTATATATCAAGTCAATTCATTATGCATAATTATTTATATATTTAAATGCCAAATCACAAGTTGATCAAAACCATTTCAAATAACTTCATTTATAACAAACAAATCAAAATGATCAACATTCAGACATTTTAAGCTATGGTTCACTTATTGCTAGTCATGACTCTATTAATAGCAAAATCATAGTACCAAGTTTAAACATGCAATCTTAAATACCTTGTACCAACAAATCAAACAAACTATCATATACATATATTTATAAGCAATGTTGAATCACAACTTAAATTTAACCATCATATTCAATACCATTTTATGACCGAATATACCAAATTCATGTATGTTTCACCTATGCAAAACATTGTTCAAATCAATTAATCATGCTTATGACCGATTCTACCATGCCACATACAAAGTCATAACCAACCTTAATATATAATCACATAACACAATTCATAATTATTCATAGCATACGGCATCTAGATCAAAATAGACTTAAACCATAATTAAACCGTAACCAAAATCAAGCAAAATAATTAAGCCATTTTCGCATGGCTAAAATACATTCATTTTCAAAATAACTAACTTCAAAGCCAACCTATACATGCCATAATTTAAGTTTAGCATATAAGGTACCAAAACAGTAAATAGTTTGATGAGCTTGGCTGACAGTCCCCGAGCTTGTAGCTTGACTTCAAAAATCTATAAAACAAAGACAAGTATACACATCATAAGCTATTTAAGCTTAGTAAGTCATAAGCAAACTAACAAACCGATAATATAGTCAACTTATTTTAACCAACCAGTTTACAATATCATTATCAAGTTTATTCTCAGCTTTCAATTTCAATAATAATATACCTGAACACATTTATCTATTACCTTGGCCGAATGTTCACAAGCTTAAGTCATCAAATCATTATTAAATTTGTAATAGCCAAGTTGTCTTTATAAAACCCTATACACATACCTTTGTATACATTAGCTCGTAAATCACTATAATTTCATATACCTAAGCTTGGTATGTAACCGAATATACATGGCCTCATATATATGCACATAGTTAAGGATCATTACATTGATACACAATTTCCCTAGTCACAAGGTCGAATATACATACTAATCTCACATTTATTCAACATATGCATAACACATAACTTGTAACAAATATCAAGTTATTTGCTTCCCATTTTACCAGTAGCCAACAAATCAATTCTTACCTGGCTATTTAGCTCTTTATACACATCCGTACACGATTTACCTTTGCCCGATGAACCATTCGGAATTGGATAGGACACTAGGATAATCACATAAATCATGCAATGCCAACATCCCAGACGTGGTCTTACATGTAGCCACATATCGATGCCACTGTCCCAGACAGGGTCTTACTCGTAAACACATATCGGAATCACAAATCGATGCCATGGACTTACTCGCACACATGTATCAGAATCCTATGTCATGACATATGTATCCTAGCTATTCCTAAGGTTCATACGGGGCTTTCGGACGTCGTATCTCGGCCAAATCGAACTCGAAAGTGTAGTAGCTCAATTTAATCATGTTCGGACATAGCATATTTAAATTTTAACATTTCATAACAGCATATAAATATAACATTAAATTACCAATAAACACGTCTATTTGCTTATAAACTTATCTCGGACGATACAAAATGGAATCGGGCAGCTAGTTGACAACTTTCGTTTTACCCCGATCCAAATCCGATTTCTTTGGTTCTTGATCTAAACATATTAAAATTAAGCTCATTAAAACATATTTTCATTCAATTTAGTCCAAAAACACATAAATAGGAAAATTACCATTTTACCCCTAATATTTACAATTTTTACAATTTAGTCCCTATTGCACAAAACACAAAATACACAAAATTTCAAAGCACCCATGTTAGGTTGAATAGTATCCATGCGTATACAAGCCCATATATTTTATTAATTTCACATTTTAGTCCCTCAAATTATTATTTGTGCAATTAAGTCCTAATTACTCAAAATCATCAAAAACTCCAATACAAAACATGTTAATCTAAAACATATCTTTCATTTTTCATCATCAAACAACAAAAATCACAAACTATCAACAATGGAACAGTTCAAAATATTCATCAAAATAAAAAATTAAGGCTTGGGTTTTGTAGTACTCGAAACAACAATATCAAAAACGTAAAAATTATCAAAAATCAACTAAGAACGAACCTTGAATCAAGATGAGAAAGATGGTCGAACCTAGCTTTTGTTCTTTCCTTTTTCTTTTTCTAAGTTTCGGCAATGGAAGATGATGAAATAATAAAATGAATTTGATACCTTATTATTAACTTATTATATGTTTATTAGATAAATTACCTAAATAACCTTTAAAAAATAATAATAGAATTTTATAACCTATGTCTATTATTGTCCAAACATCTAAATAATGACATAATTACAACATAAATACCTCAACTTAAAAAGCCATTAATAATTCGGCCATTATATAAGTTACCACCAAATTTTTCATTTTACGCGACTAAGTCCTTTTATTTAATCGGACACTCAAATGATAAAATTAAATCACAAAAATTTCACAGACATAAGTTCACACAAAATAAACATGAAAAATAATTTAAAAATATTTTTTTGACTCGGATTCGTGGTCCCGAAACCACCGTTCCGATTAGGGTCTAAATCGGGCTGTTACATATATAGTAAAATTATTTTGGTATAATGGCATGTATAGGCTAACTTGGCCATAGATGGCTTAAATATGTGGTTTGTAATCTAGCTATTGAAATGGCTAGTAATGGTTGTTTTTGATATACTTGTAATGTCATACTATGGTAGCTACATACATGTTAAATGGTTGTTCAAATTATACCTAACATATGGAATATACCAAGGTAAGATTATAAACATGTATGCATGTAATGATATGCCATGTTGAATGATAGAGCTTGCTTAATTTGAATGCTTGAAATGGTTGGTAATTGGACTTGAGTTTAAGTGCGGGTCCTTGGTGTGGTTTTAGGTGAGAAATAAAACTAGAAATGGCTTTATTTTGTCCACATGGGTGTGTGTCTAGACCGTGTGTGACACACGGCCTGGTACATAGGCATGTGGTTAGGCCGTGTGTCCCCTGCACCTTAAATTTGAGAAACATAATGCTTAGAATTAAGCACACGGGTATAGACACAAGCGTGTGTCTCAGCCGTGTGTGCTACACGGCCTAGAACACGGGCGTGTGTCTTAGCCGTGTGAAACCTGCACCTATTTTTAAAGAATTTAATTAACTACATGGCTTAGCACACGGGTGTGTGGCCGGCCGTGTGCACAAGTCAGAGAGTTACACGGGTTCGAACACGGCCTAAGGCACGGGCATGCCCTAAGGTCACACGGGCGTGTCCCTTGGACCACACGAACTTGTGAGCCTAGTAACTTAGAAAATTTTTTGAAATGTCGCGAAAAATTCTTAAAGTTTTCGATTAAGTCCCAACTCGATTTTAATGTTCATATTAGGTCTCGAGGGTCCATTTAAGGGACGTTACGAAAAATTTTGGAAAGTGAATAGTAATTGTTATAAATTATCTAAAAATATGCTGAAAGTTTCGGTAATACTCCACATCACGCTTCCAAGTTTCCTCTTCAATACGCAAATACCTAAGTATTTTCTCCATAGTGAAGTCTTCTGCCATATGCAGAAGTTTCTTCTGATAATTTTTCCAAGACGGGGACAACTTCGAGATGATAGCCTTGACTTGTAACAATTCCAGAATAACAACTTTTAAGTCACGAAATCTGTTTACAAGGACTTGCAATTCATGGACTTTATCCATGATCGGGATAATATCGAGCATTTTGAATTCGAAATACTTCATCATTAAAAATTTTTCGGTACCTTGTCGCTCGGTGTTGTATTTCTCTTCAAGAGCTTTCCATATTTCCACCAGGGATTGCATCGACATGTAGAGATCATACAATCGATCAGACAAGGTGTTGAGGATGTGTCTTCGACATGTGAAATTGTCTTCTTCACGCTTCTTCTTGAGTTCAACCACTTTCGCAATTTTCTCGAAGTTTGCATTAGGGGCGAGATCCTCCACGGGTTGTAGGTTTGGATCCAGAACGTACGCTACATTTAAGACAGTAAAAAGGAACAACATCTTGTCCTTCCAACGAATGAAGTTTGAACCATCAAATCGGTCAAGTTTTACAAACTCTTGGTTCATCACTTTGAATGCGATGTTAGCCTCTGTCACCATCTATAATTAGTTATATTTGATTGTTGGATAATTTGAGTGGATACGATAGAACATGAGACATATATAGAAATAAACAGTAGACTTCGAGGCGCGGATGACGCTTTCTAAAGAGAACTATTTGCCCCCACACAAAGTTGCTAAAGGGTTAAGACAAAGGTCCTCTCAGGATACAATGAAGTTTTGAATTTATTTTGATTGGCAAAATCAAGGAATTCCCTAACTCTCACTCTAGTTTCTGAAAATAGGATTGATTGTAATTGTCATTTGTGAGCACCATAGAGCATCTATTTATATGCACTCAAATGATACTATTTTGGAGAATCACAACCCTTCATGTTGGACATACTTCTTAGAAGAAATATGTCCCATGAAAATATATCTATTAAATGATAAATTATCACTTCCTAAATGTATTTATTAAATGATAATTATCATTTTTCAAAATTAAATAAGTGCTCATCAAAAATTAAATTTGCAATCTATAATTTCCAACACTTAAATCTTGCTTTGCTTTCCCTCAAGTGGTAGATGGCTATTACAAGAGTAGTTTGCTTTGGGTAATATGGCTTGCCTTTATATCTTGTGTGCATACCCTATTTTTGGTTATAATCTCAATGTATTTAAGATAAGCATATCCCTTCCTCTATATAGATATTACAATCAATGATATTATCTTAAAAAAATATTTTACACAAAAGAAATATATTAATATTTTGCTTTTAAGTGGTTGGTTGAGTACATAATGTAATCATAAGTATACTACAAAAGAGTTGAATTATTTCGTTAAAGAAAAAGAAAAAGAGAAAATAGTTGAATTCTTTGTTAGTTAAGTAAATCTACACCCCCTTTCTTTCTCGCGGTAGTAATAAAGAGTAAATAACAATCACCGATGAAGTGTCCGTATTGCTCGGCGGCGCAAGGTCGGTGCGCCACAACGACAACCGGCCGGTCCATAACGGAGTGCACCTCTTGCGGACGTGTCGTCGAAGAGCGCCAATTCCAAAACCACCACCTCTTTCACGTGCGTGCCCAAGATACCCCTCTCTGCCTCGTCACCTCCGACATCCCTGCTCCCGCTTCCGCTTACCAAATCCACGAAGACGACCCCTTTGAGCCCACGGGATTTATTACGGCCTTTTCCACATGGTCCCTCGAACCCAACCCACTCTTCCTCCGCTCCTCTCTCTCCTTTTCGGGCCACCTGGCGGAGCTCGAGCGGATTCTAGAACTCTCTTCGTCTTCAGCCCCTTCGGCAACTTCGTCTTCGACGGTTGTGGTGGATAATTTGAGAGCGTATATGCAGATTCTTGACGTGGCGTCGATTTTGGGGTTGGATTGTGATATATCGGATCACGCGTTTCAGTTGTTTAGGGATTGTTGTTCTGCTACCTGTTTGAGGAACCGGAGTGTTGAGGCGCTTGCTACTGCTGCTCTTGTTCAGGCCATCAGGGAAGCTCAAGAGCCTCGAACCCTCCAGGTAATTTTACATTTCTGAGTGGGGTTTTACTGTTGACTTGTTTATGCTAAAGTAGTTTAGTGTTGAGGTGGATTTAGTTGAACGTTACATTACTAGGAATCAAGTTAATCTGTTACCACAGCTGAGAATTGTGCCTGTTTGCGGTTTTAAGACCCCTTGATCAATTTGTGAAGCTTAATGTATGTGTATCTGTAGATATGCTACGCTGGATTTTGTAACATAGCTATTCTTTTATCCTGTAGATAATTTGGTTTGTTCCAAGTGTCTGCATATTTTGTTGATTACTTGTGGAGTGAGAATTGAGAAAGAAATGAGTGACAAGATGCTATTGCTCTGCATATTAGGTTCTCAACTTCTGCTTGTAGATTTTGAGATATGCATCTTGTGGTCTTTTCCTTTAGTATACACGGGACCTATATCTTATCGCTGGTTACCTTTCTTATGAAGTTTTGTACCTGTAAATCTTGTGACCTTATTTTAAGCTACTGCTAAAGTTTGTTAGATATCATTCTTCAGAGTAATGCGAGACTTCAGTTGGCCAAGAGGTTGCTCTTATGAATAAATGAGAATTTGATTGGTATGGAAATGAAAAGTTTAAGTTGGGAGTTGAGTGGAGAGGAGAACTGCGCAAGCCTTAAGGTAAATCAAGAGAATGATGACTGCGTATGGGTGAAAATTTATGAGGATTTGAGTTGATGGAGAATAACATAAAGTAGAAACCTAGAGTTCTGACGTGTAGAATTCCTTAGAATAAGATTTTTAAAATCTTGGAACTAATTGCTTATAGTTTTGTTTTCAATGTTGTTTTAGTACTTTGACCCTTGAAATGGAAAAGTGGTCAAAGTAAAGAGTGAGCACTTGACTGTTAATAGAGATGATTTTGCTTGGGTAGACCGTATCCAATGACATGAAATCACTATTGCATGTGGTACCCCCCACCCCACCTTTTTCTTTTATCTCTAATGCTTTTGTAAAATGACAGGAAATCTCTATTGCTGCCAATGTACCCCAGAAAGAGATTGGCAAGTACATCAAGATCCTGGGAGAAGCTTTACAATTAAGTCAACCTATCAATAGTAATTCTATATCAGTTCATATGCCGAGATTTTGTACTCTCCTTCAGCTCAATAAATCTGCGCAGGTACCTTTCGGTTCAAGAGTTGCAGCTTGGACCTGTAGTTGATGAAGTTGATTTGTAGCTATTGCCAATATAACCCTTTGCAGATAAATGTTAAAAGAAAGTAAAATTTGTTTAAAATTGGATAGGACTTGTGAGAAATCATCTTGCAATGGATACAAGTTGTCAGGAAAGTTTTACTAAGATTATAAATTTATTCACTGTATAATTCTTCAGTATCTGTATGTGATGGCTTAAACATTATGTATAAATCAAGTTGTGATGCCTATGGATTCTTTTAGAAACGGTACTTGATTTATTTGTTTCCATAAGATCCTTCTATTATAACCTGATTTCCGGTGAAGAAGGATATAATGAAGTCTTCCTCATGTCTTCAGGAGCTGGCAACTCATATCGGAGAAGTTGTGATCAACAAATGCTTTTGCACTCGCCGAAATCCGATTAGTATATCCGCAGCTGCTATATATCTGGCATGCCAATTAGAAGACAAACGGAAGACGCAGGCTGAGATATGTAAGGTGACAGGTCTCACAGAAGTCACCCTCCGAAAAGTCTACAAGGAGCTATTAGAGAATTGGGATGATCTACTTCCGTCTAATTATACTCCAGCTGTCCCTCCGGAGAAAGCATTTCCTACAACTACAATTGCCACAGGCCGATCTTCAGTGCCTAGAGTTGATTCAATTGATCTGAGTTCTACAACAGACCGAGATAAGCAGCAAGACTCAAAGCCAATTAAGCCTAATGACGTGTCAGAAGCAGGCCTTCAAGCTAGAGGCAAAGATGATGCAGAAAACAATGGAAATTCTTCTGGAACCCATGCTGCTATGTTGAACCGGCCACCACATTTCAGGCAGCCCTGGCTTCAGTTTGGGGCTCCCAGTGTTAGGACGGTAGGAGATAAAAACCAGACTACCATTGGAGGAGACATTAGCGAAGCACAACCAAGCTGTCCAGAGTCGGAACAGAAAGTAGATATGCCAAAGATAGATACCAAGGGTGCTAGTAGTTCCCTAAGGCCCAGCCAATTCTCAAGCTCTCCTGCTTCAAATGTGAGTACCATCACTTGGCCATTTCGTTCGCCAGCCTCATCAGGGCCTTCGCCAAACATGCCTATTGTGCATCCTCCAAAGTTGCCACCAGGTTTTGCTGAGTTTAAAGGATCCGGGACTCAAAATGGAAGTAAAGTTACCAATCCGAGTGGAGATTCCAAATGATAATTTAGAACTGGTCCTGGCTTGAATTGTTGTCGAACATCATAATTAATAACGATACATTTATTTCTGTTATATACACCTGCTTATACTTTCACTAGTTTTGCAGGATTAAAAATAACAGTCGTAATGTCACATTGCGATAGTTATTTCATGGTTTACATCGATATTCAGTGTGGACAGTGATAGCATCATTTGTGCTTTCAGCGATGAGCGCCACGCTTCAGGGTTGCAATTTAAAATCTCCTTGGTGGCAAAGCTAAGAATTTATTCCCATTGCTGTGGTGTAGTGTTGTTATTTTACTACTGTCATTGTCATGGAAATTCTGAGTTTGGGCCATAGCAGGCTGGGCCTGCTAATTACAACGCCCGATGGCAGTTCCGTAATTTCTTCCAACTTAATAGGCATTCTCCTAATATTCCCGATATTTACAATCAAAGTGACGTGTCAAACCTGCGCTCCAGTTCATTATCTCTCATCTGTCTACATCCTTCTGGAGAACAAACACACCTACCTCAAATCTCTACCGTTCATTTTATCCACGTCGACGATCCGTGTCTTCCTCAATCCATTGGTTCACCTTCGTCCAATAATTCACAAAACCACCTCCCCCGCTAAAACAAAACCGCAGCCACGAACCACGAGCCGTCTAGTCCCCCCCCCGGGTCCCACCTTCTCTGCTCGAGGTTTATCCCGACTCGTCCACTCCTATAGCCAATAAAAAGGGAAAAGTGAGAGAGAGAGAAAAAAAAAAGGAAAAGAAGAGGAAATTGAAATTATGGTTCTTTTTATTTATTTAATCTCTGTGTTTGTGTTTTTATTCTCAAGTTTGGAACTTGAAAGAACAAATTCCGTACATCTGGTAAAAATCAAAATATTTAGGGTTTAAAGCCATCCGAAATAGATTAAAACAGAACTCCCTCTCCTCGATCTTCAAAATCTAGGGTTAGGGTTTCGTTTAAGTTTTACTCAAATTTTGTAGTCTCCTCCATTTGAATTTCTTTTACTATTATTAACTTTCCTCTTTTCTGGAATGACACTCCTTAATCTCTTCCCTTTCGAACCATCCCTTTGAACCATTTCAGTTTAGAAATATAAGAAACAAGCTTTATATCTGGTATTTGTTGATATAAATAGGGGTTCTATGAGATAAAAACGGTGTGGAATTTGATGGATGAGATCTGGGAGAGAGCGGTGGAGACAGCGTTAGACGGGCAAGCGGACCACGCGGCGGTTAGAACCTTGACACTTGACGGTGCGGTGAAGTGTGTTCAAGGTCGCCTCCCGCCGCCGAGCCTCTTGGAAAAATTTGAGAATCTTCAACACCTTTCAATTGCCAATATCGGTGTTTCATCTCTAGAACAGTTTCCTCGTCTTCGAAATCTCCAGAAATTAATCCTTTCAGACAATAGAATAGCCGGTGGCCTAGAATTCCTCGTTGAAGCTGGTCTTGACTCGCTCCGGGACCTTGACTTGTCTAATAACCGGATTCAATATATAGAGGCTCTTGCCCCGCTTGCCCAGCTTAAACTTGTTTCCCTCGATCTATATGAGTGCCCGGTTACCAGGGTCAAGGATTATCGATCTAGGGTTTTTGGGTTGATTAAATCGTTGAAATATTTAGATAAAATGGACGCCGAGGAAAATGAAAGGCCAGAATCGGATGATGAGGAGGAAGAGGAAGATGAAGAGGATGAGGATGAGGAAGATGAAGATGATCCTGGGAGTGGGGAGGTTGATGGTGATGATAGGCAGTACAGAATGAATAACGGGCATAGTGAAGGAGGTGAAGGGATTGTTGATGTTGATGAGGATGAAGAGAGTGATGCAGATGAAGAAGAGACAGACACGGGTGGAAGGGTAAATGGGTTAGGCCATGAGGCCAATGGGTTTCGGATTGAGGAAGTAGGGAGAGCAGAAGATGAAGATGATGATGGTCATCATGAGAATGATTCAGGTGAGGAAGTTGATGATGATGAGGAAGAAGATGTGGTGGAAGTTCATGATATTGGGGATAGTGATGATGATGAGGAAGATGGGGTAGAGGATGATGATGATGAGGAGGAGGATGAGGATGAAGAGGAGGAAGAGGTAGATAATGATGAAGGTGATTTTCCTGAGCCTGAGAGTACCGGGCATTTGATGAGCACGGAAGGGGAGATTGATGGGCATGAACATGGGGAAGATGGGGATGATGATGATCATGGTGAGACTGGTGAGGAAGAGTTAGGTGTTGAAGAGGATGGGGAATATGAAGATGAAGAAGAGGGTGAAGAGGAGGTGAGGTTTCATATTGCTTGCAATACTTACTACCAGTCATACTTCTATTGTTTACACTATTTGATTAACTTTAGTTTCTTTTTTTTTCCCTGCTTATTGCGTTGTTATCTCATATAACTTGAGTTAATTGTTTGATTTAAGTGGCTTTTTTAGATTTTTCCCAAGTAAATATCTGGCTTGCTGCTATGTCTTGAATGCTGTTATTTTGTTATTCACTTTCTCACATACACTTGTCCCATGTGCTAATGTTTGCTTTCAAACACCAGGAAAAAAAATGCTGCGCTTCTGTCACACTGTTATACAAGTGTTTCACATTATAAGTTTATGGTCTTTGTTCACGGTTCTAGCATTTTATAAGTGTTAATATTTCTTTTTCCCTTACAAATTATCCACGTGGATTCTTCCCTTGTTGAAAATCCGTTGTGCACTTACAGTTTGTATGGTTCTCATATTTCTTGTAAGTCTTTGTATGGTGAGGACAGTTTGGTAATTACCTTAATGTATTCTGGTTTTGGACTTTTAATTGGGAGGATACTTAGGTAACTTTTTTTGTTTCTTCAAGTCTTTAAAAGTTGTAGCTTATTACCTCATCCTCGAACTATTGGCTTTTGTTGCCATATATGCTCTTTGTTGAAGATGATGAATTGTAGTTGTCTTTGAAGTCAGTTTTAATATCTTGTTGACCAAGTTCTTTGTCATGAGAATATACCTGTTACTTGTTCTGTGTAATCAATGACCCTACCAGACTAAAGTTGTAGGTTCTGTCTGAATATTTTTCTTTGGTTAGACACAATGTTATTTGTTAATTTTGTCTTTGGCTCTATGATAATATTGGTTTAGCTCACTAAGCAGTTAATAAACAAATCTCTGTCAACTTTGTTAGCAAACTTTATGTTCTATGGATTGTAGCTAAAATACGGTTGTAAAGCTGATAAGCCACTTCCTAGTGCCATGACTGCCTTCTTTTAATGAAGTTTCTATATTAGGTTTCTATTTATGGTATTCTGAGTGGGTTATTGGTGATTTTGGAAATTTTAGTTGATAATCTCATGTTTCTCATAACTTATTTGGCTTTTCTAATCTTGCATATTACTTTTTTGGAGTAGCTTTTGGTTGTGGATTAGGTGTAAGAACTTGTTATTTATACGTAGTACTTGATTGTTTGTGGATTAGCCTTTGGAGCCAAGATATTTTGTGTTGTGCTACTGTTATTTTTAATATCTGCCTGTTTGTTTAGTTTGACTGATTGCAGTGTTATCTTAGCTTCTTTGGTATCTGGTATTATCTTTTATTTTTCCTAATGAACTTCACCTTTTTTTGGTGGATTGTGATGTTTATAAAATTAATGTTGGTTGACTGGAATGACAGGATGAAGACTATGGTGAAGGCTACCTGGTTCAACCAGTGGCCAAAGCTGAAGAACATGATGTTGAAGGTAGTGATATGGACCCAGGTAATGAAGAAGAAGATGACGACGATGATGACGACGACGACGATGATGATGATGACGATGACGATGATGATGATGTAGAAGAGGAGGAAGAAGTTGAAGATGATGAGGAAGTGCCATCGACTTCACAGCTTAAGAGAAAGAGAAGCGATGATGCAGGGGAAGATAAGGAGGAAGATGATGTGAAGTTTTCGAAGAAGCATGGTTAGGCGGAGTTAGATATATATTGTTAAAATCCTAGACTAGAATGGTTGATTGATAGAGTGTGGTAGATGATGCTGCTGGCAGTGTTATTGAACGAACAGAATGTTTAGGGTGAAAGGAATTGTGTACTTGATGGATGGGCTTAGTTCAAAAAGTCGTTAGAGCGTTTCCCTTTCTCTTTAATATATCCGTTACTTATTTGTTAATTCAAATGGCAGTTATGAAGTGTCTTAACCGCCCTTTTCCAGTTCTCAGGAGGTTGGTCGGGGAATGGATTGGAGGGAAAACCAACCTTTGATAAAAAAAGAAAAAAAAGAGAAGCTTTGTTTAAAAAAAAGGGGGGGGATTTTGTAATAAGTTACAAAACTGTTGTACTTTTTGTAGATAGTATTCGTTTGTTATCGTTCACTTCGGCTCGGCTCCAAGCGGGATGGATTTCAGGCCAATTAGACAACACACGCTAAGCTGCCATTGGTGGAATCCATATATCTAAATTTTATTTTTATTTCATGAGCTGTAGATGATAGCAGAAGAATCACATTAGCGACTGACAAATTATTTTATGTAAATGAAATCAACGGTTTTGATTTATTATTCTTTTTGGACGCTGTAAAGTTTGTTGATAAAATTAGATCCATGTTGCAAAATGGACGGTGTATTTGTAATTTGGACAATTTAGGAGGCCTGGCCCAGTTTGTGAGTTATTTCTGTAGTCGGAATGTCTTGGGGCCTTTTGCTAGTAGAACAGGAGTGCCTTTTTATTCCCTCGGGTTTTTCACTATGCTTCCTCTTGCCATTATCTTCACATCCATGGTTTCCCGCATTCATTGGAATTCGGATAATTGTTAAATGCACATTGGTACATGCTTACGGCTTAACATCACTGTGTTTGAAATTTTTGGTTCGTTTAATATTTTCAATGTATACATATTTTGATAATCATTTTAGTTTTTTATTTAATATGTAATTTTTAAAAAAATTAAATGTTAAATAAGATAAATAAAATAGGTAATTACTTGTTGCTCAATGTTAAAAATATTAAGTTGATTTTATTTTATTAAAAAATTTAATTTTTTTTTTTAAATATTAGATATTTAAAATGATCATATTTAACTTTTATCTAAAACTATTTAAAATAATATACAATATTAGATATTCAAATTTACTATATTTAACCTATAAATAGGTGATCATATATGATTGCTTTTCATAGAAAATGAAAACTATTAGCGTGTTACATTTTTCTCATAACCCTACATAGCTAATAACCTCTATAATACAATATCTACTTGTATAGTAATGGTTGCCAACTTAATGAGATCCAAAAGAGCATGTTTCTCGAGAATCAACAATATTGTAATATTCTCTTATGGCTTGGCTTCTTAGGAGTATGAATTTGAATGTGCTTGATGAGAGAATCAATCCCTAATTGAGGGACATCGGTTTCTATCTCGCAAGCCAATTTGGGAGGGTTACTTTTATTTCGACCTTCATATCTATTTTGATTGAACAATGGAGAACAGAGACCTATACATTCCATCCCCTATGCAGTGAAGCGACAATAATGCTAGATGATGTATCACTGTTGACGGGACTTCTAGTGGATGGACGTTTTGTAATGAAAGCTCTGAATTTAATCTACAATGGGTCTTTGCTAGAGTGTTCAAAACAGGTATTGACCTTTTGTTGGCTTTCAATGGTCATCAAGTGAAGAAGGACCAATTGAGGAAGCACTTTAAGATTCTCCCAAGGAACCCAACACTTGATGATCTTGATTGCCATACTCGAGCATACAGTCTACACATAATCGAAGGTGTGTTGATGCTAGAAAAAGTCTGGTAACTTAGTTAATGACATTACCTCATTTTGCTTTATAATTTTCAAACGGTAGCTTGCATATACAGGGAATTATACAAGGGCGATAGAGTGGGGAATTAGGACTTGGATGCCTGCCTTTTGATTTTACAATCATGGAGGTGGTATTGACTTTCCTTCATTGAGCCTATACCCACCAAACCATTAATGTTCCCATTAGCTAAAAGGTAAATGTTAGAACCTTGAACCTTTAAATCAATACTTATAATATTAAAGCGTTATATCTATACTAACATTTTTTAATTTAATAAGTGGTCTCGACTGTAACACCTTTTGCCCGATCCGGTCACATGAGGTTCACATAACATACACATACTTCATACATACATGGCGGACCATTCCAGTGGGTCGTCCAACTGCATATTGAATTACAAATGGCCAAAACTGCAGATTATCCCACGGACACAATTACTGCGAAAAGTAAGGCGGACATCTACTTTTGTAATTTCTTACAAATACCTAAATGGCGGAGTGTTCCGTGGATATCCCACACTTGAAAAGGTCTTGTGAAACTTATAATACGGAACATAATAGAACCTAAGTTCATTTTATTTACATACATCAAGAGAGTCTAAAGTAATCACCTTCAAAATTTAACATATTTGTTTACAAGTAACTTAACATTTATATACATGCCACTTAGTTCGAACCAAACAAAATCAAGAGTCTACCACAACTTGGGCGGATAGTGTGAACTCATTGCTGATCCAATCGACACGCTCTTAACGTTCAAAATCTATAAAATAAAAGCAACCTAGGCATAAGTATTAAGAATACTTAGTAAGCTCATACAAATTCAATAATTAACTTACATCACATAATAATTATGTGATAATTTAACATGCAAACATAGTTTACCTATCAACCAACACAATTGTCAACTAGGTAAGTGTGTATACTTTATCACATACAACATATTTAGTCCGCAACATGATGTGTTAACACTTTTCATATCTGATTCATTCCCATACCTTTCACTGGTGCAGACCCCAATTTTAATAGTCAAGTCTTCCGTTACCCCTCATTCCTTAATTCACCAATTTCATATCTTGCATGTTTTATATTACTCAATGAACATTATAAAAGAACTCAAAATACAAGTATGCTTAACATCAAAAGCTCGTCTGAGCTAATCATGTACAGAGGTGTTAGGTTGACCGCCCGCACGTGTGCCCGTTAAAACAAATAATTTTGGAAAAACTATTTTATAGAGAGGTTTTAACTGCTAACGTACAGTTTTAGTTGTAATATTTATAGTTCCGATAGAACACGAAGTATTCCAAGGGGCTGAACCTAAAGGATTGCCAAGTGGGTAAATGTGTTTATCAAGTTAATACAAGTTAAGAAATTACTAATCTAATCGAGTCAGAAATTATTAGTGCAAGTCCAAATAAAATGGTTTATAAACTGTAATTAAACTATTAATTAAACTAACTAAGCTAGGCTTTCTTCCTAATGTTTTAGATAATTTAAATGATTAAACGATGATCAATTGATTAATTGAGTGCAAATTAAACTAATGGACCTACACCGATTATATTGGTTTCCACTTTTAGTTAGGAATCTCCTCTCGGTTTCATCCTAGACTAAAAGATACCACCTAAGATTACCTCTTGGCCTCACCTAGGCATATAGATTACCTCTCGGCCTTACTGCTTGACATGATTATATCAAATTATTTAAGGATAAACTCTCCTCTCGGTCTCGTTTATCTAGGTTTTCCGCTAGAGGTGTCAATTCTAACTTATTAAGCATTTTGAAATAATCGAACAACTAATTAATCAATAATAGATATTTACTTAAGCTAACAAACAACCAATCAACCAACAATCTGATAATTAGCACATGATAAAACTTAACATCCACACATACATTTCATTGAACAATTAATAAGCACAATATAGAGATAAGGATAGGAAATGCTCATTTATGTGGAACCAATGGCACCCAAAAGCCTCATCTATCTTCATTTACAAAGTTTTTTACAAGAAAGAAGAAAGAAAACTACAAGAATAAAATCTACTCTAAAAGGAAAAAAGAAAACCTAAACTAAAAAGAAAAAGAAAAGAAAAGAAAACCTAACCCTAAAACTATGGAAAACTAAAGGAAACTATCGGCCAACAAAATCTGAAATGAAAGGCTTATAAAGTTGTATTTATAACCTACTAACATTTAACCTAACATTGACCATTTTGCTCTTAAGTAAAAAAAAAAGACATAAGCTTATTTGAACACAAAATTTGTAACACCCCTCACTCATATCCATCGCTGAATTAGGGTTACAAGATGCCACCACACATAATAGAACAGAATCATGCTATATTAATGTAAATTTTCTCAAAACGACCAGTGATCATCGAACTTGTAATAAAAAACATAATATTTGTATATTATCGAGGTTAAAACAAACACATGAAAGCTCTAAAATAGTTTAAAATGAAGCAAGGACTCATTTGAAACATTTTAGAAAAAGAAGGCAAAAATACAAACTAGGCCGTGTGGCCATACCATGTGACAGGCTGAGGCCGTGCGAAGTTAAGGAACATGGCTGTGCTATTCAACTGTGTGCAAGGGCAGAAACCATGTAGGTGGAGTCACATGGTCGTGTCTCCAAACAGTGTAACAAACTGTGGTCATGTGTGCCAATTGAAACCTAAATCACATAGAGCACACGACCGTACCATATACCCGTGTATGACACACGGTCGTGTTAGGTTGTGTCCTAACCCGTACGCACCTAAAAGACCTTTTTTTCAACAAATCACTCAAACCTAGTTCACTTAGGTTACAAGCTACATCATACCAACATTCAAACATGTCCAAATAATCATCAAAACATACTTAAAACAACACTTATTTCATACATCTTAAGTGTCCAACCAATATGCCACAATTGACACCTCAATTTAAACTTTTGCAACCTAACATTCAATACCTTTCATCCATAAATTCTATCACCTAAACATTTCCATAAAACAACCATTTCATGTACCAACAAAGCATTTTTAAGTATTTCCATTAACCTTACCTTAAAGACCAAATAGACATATCTTACCAATTCAAAATCTACTTCATCCTAAGTATTGCATACAAGTTCAAACATGCAACATCCATTGCACATACATGGCTCACCTATCCATTCTTTAACTCATTAAAATGTAACCTATAGAATAAGACCAAAACATTACAAATATACATAGAAATTCATATTCACAAGCCTATCAATATAACCAAAATACCATTTGAACAAACATGTACCATTTCAAAACACAATTTGCATATATACATATGAAATCGTAACACTTATTTACATGTGCATATCCATTAGCTTGAGTAAATCACATTTCAATTAGGCTATTCACTTGCCACTTCATTTCTCATAATAATACCAAATCATCCAACATCATTAAACCAAGATCGTGAACATCCAAAATAACTTAAACACAAATACAACCCTATATACATGCCACATAACCAAATCTGGAATAAATAAAGATTACTGAATCAGAGACTGGACAGTGTGAGCTCTAAGTTGATCTGACCGATGCGTTCTGCAAAATAACCTATTCAAAGACAGAAAAACAAACAAGATAAGCATTACAAATGCTTAGTAAGCTCATATGAAATTCATTTAACCTACCTCGGTAAGTTTACAATTAAATTATGAAAACCTAATGTAACAAGTACATATATCATTTGGCATCTTGTTACATTCACAAGTACATCACTTAACTCTTCTAAAGTTTAATACCTTAGATTACACAGTCTTAAAATATAGCCATTTATCTTTAATATAATCCAAAACATATTTGACCAATTGTAACTCAATTCATTTTTGCTTATTTATTAATTAAAACTTAAAACAATATAACTCACCTCAGTTCGTATTTAATTAAATGGATTAGCTACTATACAGTTCCTGTTATCACAATTTAATAACAAAGGTGAGATTATCACATGTGAATCAAATAACATTTCCAACGATACCATTTAATCTATATAAAAAACGTTTAGAAAGTATAACATTTAAATAATTCCATTCTCATGTATCCATTTCAGATTTAGTAATCACATTATTTTAACACTTTCATTTCATATCACTTTTATTTTCATCACTTAGAGAACTATAGTGAATATACCTCGAATCCATAGGATAATAATGCTCACATGAGCTATGAATTAGACATTAACCATTACACAATGCTACTCACACGAGCTATGAATCAGACATTAACCATTACACGATGCTGCTCACAAGAGCTGTGAATAATGCGCAACACATGCAGAATCTTAGTGTTAGCTCTAGTTTTTCAAGTATTTTGATATAACAAAAAGAATATTAAAAATCCCCTACTTAAATTTGCAAATTTTTTTTATAAGTCCTTAAAATTGTTTTCAAATTGTTGGACAAAATAAATTGTTAAAAAACCTTGAATTAAATTATCTTTTAACGAGGTTTTGAAGTCTAAAGGACTTCTACCAATACTTAGGTGGACAAGTATCGGTAGAACTCAAGATGAAAAGATCTTGAAAAAGCTACAGAATTCTACCAGTAGAACTGGGAGTTCTACCGATACAACTTTGGGTTCTACCGGTACAACCCGAACTTCTATTAGTAGAACGCACTCCAGTATGCAAGGTAGTTTTGGCCTAAGAGATCTACCGATACCCTAGTCCAATCTATCGGTACAACTAGAGTTATACCGATACCTTGAGGACTTCTACCGAAACAAGTCAAAACAGTAGCCAAAGTTTCTGCTGGGTTCTACCGATACCAGTTGAAACCACTAGAGTTCTATTGCTACCTTGAGGACTTCCACCGAAACAAGTCAAAACAATAGCCAAAGTCCAGCCTCACCTACACTTCTACTGATACTTTAATGGGTTCTATCGATACCAAATGAAACCCTTAGAGTTCTACCAATACAGGAGAACTTCTACCGATAGAATGAGTCCAACGATCATATTTTAGAAATACGTTAACTGATACAAGATTCCTTCTACTGGTACAACAAAGCTACAGACTGCATTTAATGTTGGTTTTTATGGTGCAAGGATTCTAATTTATTTCTAACTACTACAAACGTCCACAAGGTTGTTAGAGGACTTAAATACAAGGTCAAAGCTCCCTATTGAAGTCAACAAAAGACAAGAAACAAGTGCCTAACTTCCAAGAACTCAATTTTCCTATCTTTCTCAATCTCTTACTAAATATTTCTTGTATACACTTGTAGGTTAAGTTTTCTATATTTTTTCAAGTATTGTAACTTTGTGTGAGAGTGCTTAATTGTTTATTATCTACTTTTTAGAGGTATCATCTTATTAATCATTATTTTTCTCTCATTTGTGAGGTGTTACTTAAGGTTTTGGGTAGAAAACCTTAAGGGGAAGTGGTTCTATCTTACTTTCGAAAAGATAGGGGTTTGTAAGGTTAAACCTTGTCTTTAAAGGTTCAAATCTAGTGGATTTGGGAAATCTTTTGTTGAAGAAAACTAAGGGAGTAGATGTAGGCAATTGAGGACGAACCACTATAATTTTTTGAGTTGTTTGATATTTTCCATTTCTCGAAAACCTTTTAAAACACCAATTCACCCCCTTCTTGGTATATTTCGATCTCAACACTTAACTATCAGTAAGATATCTAGTAAGTCGGGACATTAACTGTTACAGGATGCTGCTCACATAAGCTGTGAAGAATCTGCAATATATGCAGGATCATAGCCATCGGTAAGGCATCCACCGCTGGTACATAGTACCTACTATAAAAAACCCTAATGACATGTCATTTGTATCCTAGCTATTCACTAAGTTCACACGGGCCTTGTATCACGTATTTAATCTTTCCATTCTTTTGAAAATTTTCTTACATATATCAAATAACCATACACTTACTCATTTTTATTCACGTATCAAATAATCATATACTTGTAACTTAAAACAATTAATATTTCATAACCATTCCATATCATATAACTATTCGTATTAGCCACATATATTGTACTTTGCACTATAGTTCTTTTGATGCCAACAATTATTGTATTAAAATAATTAACTACCAAGTGATTAAATAGAACAATAAAATTGAAATCGGCAATGAATATGACACCAAGGACTTTTAGGCAAATTTTTTTTCTTTTTTGTTTATCTTTCAATTGTTTCAAATCCCTATCTATAATATGATTTAATTCAATTAATCAATTACAAACATCTCAAAACAACTTATAATAATAGTAAATTAATTTAATTTCATTTTTCAAATGTGCCTTAAATTTTTACATTTTATTCAATTTAGTCCCTAAAATTTAAACTATTATATCTTTCAAATTCAAACATTGATTTTCAATCCAATTACAAATTCATCATTGTACAGTCCTCTAAAAACATAATTTTTAGAAATTTCATTACAATTTTCACATTATTACAATTTGGTCCTTATACACAAAACTAACAAAATTTACTTAACAAATTAGTCCATTTTCACAACTAAGCTCACAAACACACCATTAAATATCAAAAGCTTCAATTTTCATCAATGAAAAAATTTTAAAACTTTAATAGTTTTGAAAATGGAGATATGGATTAGCTAGACCTAGTTTTAACGATCTCAAAAATATAAAATTTACGAAAAACAGACCTGAATTGGATTTACATGCAAGATGATAAATTTGACCAAAAGTTGAAGCTTCCTTGGTTATGGTGGAATGGTGGGAAAGAAGAGAAAATGAAGAAGACAACCACTTTATTCATGTATTTATGATTTAACATTTAATAATAATTTAATTAATAGTTTTAATATATAAATGATTTAATTCCCACTTAGCAACCGTCCACCATATGAAAAATATGGCTAATTACCACTTTAAGTATTCACTATTTTCTTTTTAAATCTTTTGACAAATAAAAAACTTATAGTGATTGATTTTTACGGTTTTTACGATTTAGACCTTTTACCTTAATTAACCATTCAATCGACCAAATTATCGGGCCAAAAGTTAATATAACCTTTATAACAACTCTGTAAATATTTTTGTAACACCCCTAACCCATATCCGTCGCCAGAATAGGGTTATGAAGCATTACCGTATAATTTGAACATTAAATCATATATTTCATACATTGACATAACATAATATAAAACATTCATTCTCGTACATATCGCCCCTAAATCAAGCCCTTTAGGCCTTAAAAATACCTTAGAAACAAATTGGGCCCAAATTGGAAACAATTGGAAAGTATAGGAAAAAGTTAGAAAAATTAGACTGTATGGGTCACACGGCTGTCACTCACATGGCTGAGGCACACGCTCGTGTCTCAAGCCATGTAACTTTTGAAATAGGAAACACGACCGTGTCCCAGCCCATGTCCATGCCCGTGTAACTCTCTGAGTTGGGTCACATGGCCAAGCCACACGTCCGTGTGCCAGACAATGTAACTCTCGAAATGGCTCCACACGCCTATGTTCCAAGCCGTATTCTAGGTTGTGTAACATCCTGACTTGCATGCCTTAAAACCTACAAGGGACACACGACCGTATCACCTGGCCATGTGTCACACACGACTGAGTCACATGCCCGTGTGGACATGAAATTGGCCAAAATCAAGCCATTTCTATCACCAAATCAAGCATGTACCTAAAAGCATTTTGTGCACATGACCAAAGCATCAAAACCATACCATAACATGCATGAAATGGCCAATTCAAAAGACTAATTCAATTCAACCAATATGCCATACAAGACACCTCAAATGCATTCATTCAAATATTACCTAAACATGTATACATACCATATTTCAATCATTCACATCCAATCAAATACCTTTCGCAAACATACCCTATATTGACCATATTGAAACATGTATCAAAACATAGCTACATTAACACATACAAATTAGGCATCAAAGGTACCAAGATAGCATAAACCAACCAACATCACATGGTGCCAAAACAACATATACATACCAAAATCATCAACCAACATTCAACTAACATTAAACACAAGTCCACCTATACATGCCATTATAACCTTGGCCAAAACATCAAACACTACCGATATAATTGCTAGATAGTGTGATAGATCTCTGACGAGCTTTTGATTATCTATAAAACATAGAAAAGAAATTTACATAAGGACATAATGCTTAGTAAGTTCATAAAACATGAAACGTAACTTACCATTTCACTATTAAACAATAAGATTAAGCATAGTATAATCCAATAATCCAACTATAAGCTTGGCACAAGCCTAAGCATCATCAATAAATCATGTTAGATCATTCAAATGTAATTCATTTGAATGAACATAAGGTAAGCTATTTGTATATGAAAATGCTTCTTTTGAATGCATCATTTTCATAAACATAACATACTTTCATTGAAACTTTTCATTTCAATCATTTTCATAATTTCATGATATAGTTCATTTGAGCACTTACCGTTCCTTTCATTCTCATGCCCGTTGAACCATTTAGAATAACATCAGATACGCGGGAAAGCTCACACGAAGTGTGCTAAACATATAATCGTAACATTTTCTTTTCCTTTACATTACTGCTCACACGAGCTGTGAAATGGGTCTACGCACATGAGCTATAGATCGGAATGTAAGCTACACGATGCTTACATAAAATGCAAAAGTTGAATTTTAGTAGCTAGAGGGATCAAATAGCTATGGAACTTAAAAATTGAGGTCCTGATATGGTAATTATACCATTAAATTTAGTTAGTAGATAAGCATGCTTAGTCATCCATGGAAAATTAATTAAAGAAAATGATGAAATTGGAAAGTTGAAAAATTAAAAGATGATAAGTTAATTAAATAAAAGAAAATAACATTTTATTATCATCTTACCCAAATTTTCTATGGAAACCCTAGCTAAGAGAAACAAGTTCAAGCAAGCTTAATTGGGTAAGTAATCTTGTCTCATTTTAAGTAATTTCTATATTTCTGAGATCGTAATAACCTAATCTAGCAAAATTGGGGATTAATTTGCAAATTTATCAAAGTATCAAAATTTTTCCATGGACGTGCATGATGAAAATTTGAAATTTATGGTAGAAAATGAAAGGTTGTTGATAGATAAACAACTTTTGTAAAGGAATTTTTCATGAAATTGTGATTTAGGGACTAACTTGAAAAGATGAAAAATTCATGGAAAATTTTTAATTTTTGTGAAATACATGGGCTGTAAATGTTATATGTAAAAATCGGCTATGCCTAGAACAAGGATTAAATTGCATGAATTTCATTTCCGAGCTTAGGGATGAAATTGTCATTAATTAAAAGTTTAGGGGGAAAATGGTAATTTTGCCTAGGATATGAATTGGATTGAATTTAATGTGAATTGTATTAAATTGAGTTAAATTTACTCATATAGATCTGGATAGACCTAGTACGAAGTTGGATCGAGGAAGACAAAAAGTATCATATTAGTAGATTCTCGTGTACGAACAAGTGTCAAGGTAAGTTCGTGTAACTAAATTGTGTATATTTACACGTTTGAGTGAAATGTTGTATATGTGAATGTTGAATTATGAATTTGGTATGTTTAGGAAATAAATTCATAAATTCGATAATACCTGGTAAATATTAAATTCCGGTTGAATACCTGAAATTCAATTGGATACTGGGCTCGTGTATTGGTTGTGGTCTTGCATATGTTACAGACACACCATAGCTCGAAAGAGCATCCCGTTATTAGCTCTCTTGAGCTTTTTGTATGATGGTTCTTGCGAGCTTCCCGTTATAGCTCTTTGGAGCGTCCCGATAGGTTGTGATCGTACATGTGTTGTGGACACACCTTAGCTCTTTTGAGCTTCCTAATTATAGCTCTTCGTGAGTTTCCCGTTAATTGGATCTTTGTGAGCTTCCTGATATGGCTCGCTTGAACTTCTCAATATATGGCCATCTGGAGCTCCCTGATTAATGGCTCTTCAGAGCTTCTTGAATATTACACTTATGAGCTTCCTGTTTTAGCCCGGATAAGCTTCCCGTTTATGTGCTTTTATAAGCACTCCTGGATATGAGTTGACGGATTTACCGTATTGTACACTTCATGTGTATTGTCCATGTATCCATCGATATTTTAAATGATTCAACGAGTAAAGTTTTGATATGAGATGATATGAATTTGAAGATGAATTACTATGAGAAATACTTGAAATATAAAGATACAATATGTACATGATTATTGTATACTTGATATGATAAATACATGTATGTGGAAATTGAATAAGGATGAGCTCATTCTTGTATCTTGAAACTTATATGAATTACATAACTAACATGTTTGATGAGGATGTATGTGTATTTAGATATTGATTTAATTGATTTGGATGCATTTGTATGATTATTTTAAAAGCGAATAAATGGTAAGTTTATTTCCCGTTATATGAACTTATTAAGCTTAAAAGCTTACTTATTTTATTTCCTCTATTTTATAGTGCTTGAAAGCTCATAAAGGTTGGAATCGATCAGAGCATCATCACACTATCCTTCAGTTCGTTTTGGTATAAATAGCAAACTTATTTTAGTATAATAGCATGTATAGGTTAAGTTGGCCAATGATGGCATAAATGTGGTTGGTTGTAACTAGCCATTAGAATGGCTAGTGATGGCTTGTTTGATGTAAATGTAGGAGGGTATAATATGATTAATATAAATATGTGCTTGGTATGATTAGATTGAATTTTGGTAAATTTATATGTTTATACAAATAGGTAAGTTTGAATACATGAATACATGTGATGATATATCATGCATAAGATTGGTTGTGGCTTGGTTTTAATGTCTTGAATTGGTTGGTGAATGTATTCAAGTGTTGTTGTAGGGTGAAGGAAAATTTGGGTGAGAAAAGTGGCCATAAAAATGACCTATTTTTGTCTACACAGGCAGACACACGGGCGTTTGTCTTAGCCGTATGTGACATACAACCATGCGCACGGGTGTGTGGTTTGGCTGTGTGTCCCTTACATCTTTAAAATTGAGAAACAGAATGCCCAAGTATTTTCACATGTGCAGAGACACGGAAGTGTGTGACACACGACCTAGCACACGGGCGTGTGACTTGGCCGAGTGACCCCTGCACCTAATTAATGTAAAATAAATTATTCACACGGCCTAGCACATGGGTGTGTGGCTTGGCCATGTGACCCAAGTCAGTAGCTACCCTAATTTGAACACGTGCTGGGACACGATCGAGTGCCTCACGTCGAATGCCCACACGGTCTGGGACACAAGTGTGTCACTTGGCCTTGTGAGCCACACGGCCTGGCCACACGGATGTGTGTCCCCTACACCTAAGAAAAATTTTAAAATTTCATGAAAAATTCTCTGAGTTCCCGGTTTAGTCCTAATTTGATCTAAATGCATATTATGGGCCTAGAGGGCCCATTTAAGGGAAAATATGATTGATTTTGGATATGAATAGTAAATGATATAAATTTTTCTATAATTGATCTGTAAACTCTGGTAATGCTCTATGACCCTGTTCCAGCGACGGATAGGGACTAGGGGTGTTACATTTATTGGTATCTGAGCTACCATTTAGCCGATTCTCGGGCTAATGTAGCAAGTACAAGTTTAGCTATACATGCCATTATATAATTTGTGATAGTGCGATAACTCCTGACCATTTTAAAAATAAATTTCATATAGTAATGTTGTCCAACCGAGCTGAGTCCGAGGTAGCTGAGAGTAATGCTCAAGCTTTAGTTCAAAGAGCTACTTCAAGTAATAGAAGGCCAATATCTAAGGGCTGAGGTGAGGAGGCAAAAGAAGCCTTCTTTCAAATGATAAACGAATAGTTCACTGAATTATTGAGAAAAAATCCTACTATACAACAACCTTCCCCTCCTGTCCCTCCACCGGTTCCTGATATACCATCAGGTACAGAACCTGTTTGAACTGGTAAGCCTCCGGTAGATAAAATTCATAAATATGGGGAAAAAGAATTTAGGCCTACTATTGAAGACGATCCAGAAAGGATAAAATTCTGGTTAGAGAATACCATCAGGGTTTTAGATAAATTATCATATACACCAATTGAGTGTCTGAAATGTGTTGTATCATTGTTAAAAGACTCATCTTATCAGTGGTGGAATACCCTGACTTCTATTGTATCAAAGGAAAACATTACATGTAACAGGCCGTTTTTAATCAAGTCGGAACAGTGGTTTTGGGACCACAAATCCTAGGTCAAAATAAATATTTTATTATTATTTTAATGTTTACAGCATGACAATATGATTGTGTGAAAATTTCGTTAAGAAAATTTATCATTTGAGTGTTTAATTTGATAAAAGGGACTAAATCGCATAAAGTGTATAAGTGGAGTTCTAAAAGCTAAAGGTGTCTAATAGCTATGGAATATTAAATTTGATGCCCTTATGTTGTAATTAGACCATTAGTAGTATGAGTGGACAAATATGGCCATTAAAATGATTTTATAAAGGTTAATTAATAAGGTTAATGTTATAAATTTATAATTAAAAGATATTAAAGTAAATAAAACAAAAGAAAAACATGCATATTCATCTTTCTCAACCAAATATTGAAGAAGAAAAAGCCGTTAAAGAACACCAAACATTCGGTCATAGTTCATCCTTGCATGTAAGTTCATTTTTGTCCCGTTTTTAATGCTTACTATGTTTTTGAGATCGTTGTAGCTTAATTTAGCTAGCCCAGGGACTATTTTGCAAAAATATTAAAGGTTTAGGGTTTTCCATTGATGAATATGTGAGTGTTTTGTTGTTTGATGATAGAAAATGTATGCTTGTTGTTAGATAAACAACATTTGCAAAGTGATTTTTAGTAATATTGCCAATTAGGGATTAAATTGTGAAATGTGTAAAGTTTGTGGTTAAATTGTGAAGTAAATGAAAAATATGGGCTTCTCTGAGTCTATATGAAATTCAGCTAGCATGGGTAGAGACCTGATTGCATGAATTTGTATTTTTATGAGCAAATGACTAAATTGTAAAAATGTTAAAATGTTAGGGGCAAAAGTGTAAAATTACCCTAAGATGCATTTTGGGTTACATTGAATGGAATGATAATTAAATAAGTTAATTTTGGTTTCATATAGATCAAGAAAAGCGTAATTTGAATTTAGTTTGGGGGAAAAATAAAGTGTTGGATTAATCGACTCATTTAATCGTTTTTGCATTCGAGGTAAGTTCATATGTAATAAGTATTATTACAATTGTGTTTTAAATGCTTTAATATTGAATAAATTATGAATACGGCCTTCGAATATGTCCGATAATGATTCTACAAATGTGAAATCCCGGTTGAACATTAGGAATAGATTAGGATACCAATGACATGTAATTAGGAGTTATGTGATTTGGGTGCTGGTTCGTACGTCCTATCGGTGGCTGAGTTATCTGGCATGTGTTGTAGATTCTTGTTAGGTTGTGTGAGCAGCACCGTGTAGCTTCGTCATGACTGTCAACTTGTGTGAGTAGACTCGTTGATAGCTCAAGAGTGAGCATTATATGTGATATGAGATTGAGATAGCCTCAGCTATGTATTGGCACTTAGGGTGCAAGATTTTTTGAGTATCCGATTGTATTCCAATTGGTTCAATGGGTATATTAGAGATACAGATGAGTATGAGATTGATACGTGATGGTACAGGTATGTACATGAATAGTACTAACATTGAATCAAAGAAATTGTGGAATTCATATCTAACCTTGTGAATGAATTTGTGATAGGTTTGTGTATCAATATGAAATATATCATGATATGATAAATTATTTAATTTGTGTATGTGTGGTAAGATGAGTTTATTATTATACGAGCTTACTAAGCTTTATAGCTTACTTTATTTACTTTTCCATGTTTTATAGTGAATTTCGAAGCTAGTTCCAATTGGGAGTCGTCGAAGATTGCATCACACTATCGAGCTTCTACCTTGGTACTTTTGAGCTTTTGTTTTGGTTATATGGCATGTATAGGAATTATGGTCATTTTGGTATATAATTTGGTAATAAATTTAGCCATTTGAGTTGGCTTGTAAATGTTAAGTACTTGCTTTTGTGTATACCCATGAGAGTTGGCTTATTTTGGTATATTTAGTGATGTATATATATTTGTGTAAATGGCTTTTGTTGTGTGGTTGATAATTGCCATTTTATATGCTTGTTGTGAATTGGCATTATGGATGTCAAATGGATGAAATTAGAAGTTTATATGCTTATGATTTTATGGCAAGATAATGTATGTATGAAGTAAGCATTTATGTGAATTATGAATGTGAATTTGGTATGAAATCATATGACTTATCTTGGCACTTGTGTGTCTTATGGTTGATGGTATGGAATTAGCATGATTTAGGCTTGGTTATGATTAGTTTGAATGCTTATTTATGCCTTGTGTTGTGCCAATTGGTTTGATGTAGGTGTATGCCAATTGGGTGAGCAAAATGACTTGGTAAATAGCCTATTTTTTTCCACACGGACAGAGACACGGGCGTGTGTCTCAGTCGTGTGTGACACACGATCAGGTGACACGACCGTGTGTCCCCTGGTGTTTAATTAGAAACCAAGCCAGTATGTTCCACACGGCCTAACACATGGGCGTGTGACTTGGCCGTGTGGTATAAGTCAGTATACCCTATAGGTTTGACACGGCCTGGCATATGGACGTGTGTGGCCATTTCGAAGGGTACATGGGCTGGTCACATGGACGTGTGGTTGGCCGTGTGACCTAAGTTAGAGAGTTACAAGGGGTCAGACACGGGCTGGGACACGACCATGTGATCCCATTTAGAATGTCCACACAGCCTGTAACACGGATGTGTCTTTTGCTGTGTAAGACACACGGTTGGGCCACATGGGCATGTGTCCCCTGTATTCAGAAAATTTTCTAAATTTTCTAAAAGTTTTTTAAGTTATCGGTTTAGTCCCATCCTAAAGTATGTTTTGGGCCTCGTAGGCTCGTATTAGGGACAATGGGATTGATTATGAATGGTGTTTATTTCAAATTGGAAAATGTATGTAAAATGTATGTTTATTTGAGTATAAGTCTAGTAATATTCTGTAACCCTATTTCAGCGTTGAACATAGGTGAGGGGTGTTACATTTATTGGTATCAGAGCTACGGTTTAGTCGATTCTAGGACTAACGTAGCGTATGTCAAAGTCTAGCTATACATGCCATATATAACCTGTGATAGTGTGATATCTCTTGATAGTTTAAATCATGTTTTCATATAGTAAATGGATCCCAATCGAGCTGTGGCTAACGATGTTGAGAGTACTGTGCCAGCCTCCATTCACGGAGTAGCGCAATCTGAGTCGAGATCCATATCAGGTAGTCAGGGTGGAGAGGCCAAGGAGGCCTTCTTCCAAATGATGAACGAGTGGTTCACTGAGTTTGTCTGAACTAATCTGGCTGCTTAGCAACCTCTACCCCCACCTATTCCTCAACTGATCCCCATAGCTCCTCAAGGTTTGGAACCTTTACAATTGAATAAGCCACCATTGGATAAAATTCAAAAGTACGGGGATGAAGAGTTCATAGCTACAGTAGATGACGATCCTGAGAGAGCCGAGTTTTGGCTTGAGAATACGATCAAAGTATTTGATGAATTATCTTGTACGCCAGCTGAGTGTGTAAAGTGTGCGGTATCACTTCTGAGAGACACTGCGTATCAATGGTGGAATACTTTGGTATCTGTGGTGCCGAGAGAATGGGTCACCTAGGAATTCTTTCAAACCAAGTTTAGAAAGAAATACATTAGCCAACGGTTTATTGATCAAAAGTGAAAAGAGTTTCTAGAGTTGAAACAAGGTCGAATGTCTGTAACTGAGTACAAGAGACTCAGTAAATATGCTCGAGAATGTGTTTCAACTGAGGTAATTATGTGTAAACGATTTGAAGATGGATTAAACGAAGACATCAGATCACTAGTGGGGATTCTGGAGTTGAAATAATTTGTGGTGCTAGTCGACAGAGCTTGTAAAGCCGAAGAACTTGGTAAAGAAAAAAGAAAAGTTGATTTCGAAGCTAGAGATTCAAGAAAGAGATTGATGAATAAACCCTATCAATCCTCGTCAAAGAAATCACAGGATTCGCATAATCGTTCTACAGCTTCAGTGAGATATTCAAATAGAGATCGTGGAAAACAATACATGAGTCCTAAAGTCCAAGCCACTTCAGTACTGAGTGTTGGCAGTGTGAGAAACAACAAACCCGAGTGTCAACAGTGTGGACAGTGACATTTTGGAGATTGCTGGATGAATAGCAAAGCCTATTTCAAATGTGGTTCGCTAGATTACTTTATTCAAGATTGTCCTGAGTTAGCCAAAAAAGACATATCAGAATGCAGGATCGAGTAACATAGTTGCTAGAGGGAGACCACCTAGAAATACGGGAAATGTGACTAGTAACAAAGGAGCGACAAAGGACATCCGAGACTAGAGCACCAACTAGAGCTTACGCTATTCATGCTTGCAAAGATACGTTGTCACCAGATGTTATCACCTATACATTTTCTCTCTATGACACTAATGTAATTGCATTAATTGATCATGGATCAACTCATTCATATGTTTGTAGGAATTTAGTGTCTAGTAAGAATTTTCCTATTGAGTCTACTAAATTTGTGATTAAAGTATCGAACCCCTTAGGCAAGTATGTTCTAGTTGATAAAGTTTGCAAGAATTGTCCTTTGATGACTTGGGGTTACTGCTTTCCGAAAAATTTGATGCTTTTACTGTTTGATGAATTTGATGTGATTCTTGGTATGGATTGGTTGACTCTGCATGATGTTGTTGTAAATTGTAGACGAAAGACTGTTAAATTGAAATTTCAGAATAATGAAATCCTTCGAATTGAATCTGATGAGTCGAGTGGATTACCTGTTGTGATATCGTTGTTGTTAGCTTGGAAATATGTGAGAAAAGGTTGCAATGCTTATTTTGCATATGTACTGGATACAAAAGTGTCTGAATCGAAGATGGAATCAGTGCCAGTGATCTGTGAGTATTTGGATGTGTTTCCAGAAGAGTTGCCTAGGTTGCCACTGATTAGAGAAGTTGAATTTGCTATTGAATTAGTACTAGGAACATAACCGATATCAATAGCTCTGTATAAAATGGCTCTGACAGAATTGAAAGAGTTGAAATCTCAGTTGCAAGAGTTAACAGATAGAGGTTTTGCATGACCTAGTTTTTCGCCCTGAGGTGCACCAGTTTTGTTCATAAAGAAGAAAGATGGATCGATGAGATTGTGTATTGACTATCGTCAGCTCAACAAGGTTACAATTAAAAATAAGTATCCGTTGTTGAGAATTGATGATTTATTTGATCAGTTGAAGGGAGCAACTGTATTTTCGAAGATTGATATGAGATCTGGTTACTGTCAGTTTAGAGTTAAAGATTCGGATTTGCTGAAGATTGCATTCAGAACAAGGTACGGGCATTATGAATTTCTTGTTATGCATTTGGATTAACTAATGCTCCTGCAGTTTTTATGGATTTAATGAACCGAATCTTTAGACCGTATTTAGATAGATTTGTTGTTGTATTTATTGATGATATACTGATCTATTCTCGAGATGAGCCTGAGCATGCGGAACATTTGAGAATTGTGTTGCAAACATTGAAAGATAAACAATTGTTTGCTAAATTTAGAAAATGCGAGTTTTAACTTCGAGAGGTTAGATTTTTGGGGAATATTGTTTCAGCTGAAGGCATTCAAGTTGATCCGAGTAAGATTTCAGCAGTTGTTGACTGGAAACCACCTAGAAATGTGTCCGAAGTTAGAAGCCTTCTAGGATTAGTTGGCTACTATCGGTGGTTTGTAGAAGGATTCTCGATGATTGCTACACCATTGGCTCGATTGCTACAAAAAGATGTGAAATTTGAGTGGTCCGAGTTTTGAAAAGTTGAAAGCACTGCTAACTGAGGCACTAGTTTTAGTTCAACCGGATTCAGGTAAAGAGTTTGTGATTTTTAGTGACGCGTCATTGAACGGTTTGGGTTGTATTTTGATGTAAGAAGACAAAGTGATAGCTTATGCTTCCAGACAATTGAAACAGCATGAAAAGAATTATCCGACACGTAATTTAGAGTTGGCCGCTATTGTATTTGCATTGAAAATTTGGTGACATCATTTATTTGGTGAAAAATGTCATATCTTTACAGATCACAAGAGTTTGAAGTATATAATGACTTAGAAAGATTTGAATTTGCGACAATGAAGATGGCTCAAGCTGGTGAAAGATTATGAATTAGTGATTGATTATCATCCGGGCAAAGCGAATGTAATCGCGGATGCTCTGAGTAGAAAATCTTTGTTTGCGTTGCAAGTGATGAATACGCTGTTAACTTTGTTTGATGATGGGACAATTTTAGCAGAGTTAAAAGCAAAAACGTTATTTCTTCAACAAATTTGTAAAGCTCAAAAGTGTGATAACGAGTTGCAAATTAAAAGAGTGCAATGCGAGTCGAATACTGATTCAGAGTATCAAATCGAATCCGATAATTGTTTAAGGTTCCGAGGTAGAATTTGTGTACCAAAGAATTTCGAGATTATTCAAAAAAATCTACACGAAACAAACAGTGGTTGTTTATCTATTCATCTAGGGAGTATTAAAATGTACAATGATTTGAAACAGTTTTATTCGTGGTTGGGCATGAAAGGAGATATTTTAGAGTTTGTATCGAGATGCTTAGTTTGTCAACAAGTTAAAGCTGAACATCAAGTGCCTTCAGGAATACTACAGCCTGTGATGATACCAAAGTGGAAATGGGATTTAGTTACAATGGATTTCATATCGGGATTACCCCTATCTCTGAAAATGAAAGATGCTATTTGGGTTGTCATTGATCGATTGACGAAATCTACACACTTCATTTCGGTATGCACAGACTTTTCGCTTGATAGATTAGCTGAATTGTACATCTCTGAGATTTTTAGATTGCACGGGGTGCCAATTTCTATTATTTCAGATAGAGATCCGAGATTCACATCGCGATTTTGGAAGAAATTGCAAGAAGCTTTAGGTGCGCGGTTGCACTTTAGTACTGCTTTTCATCGACAAACGGACAGTCAGTTTGAGAGAGTAATTCAGATTCTTAAAGATAGGCTTCGTTGCTGTGTTTTAGAGTTTGAAGTAAATTGGGAGAAATATCTACCATTGGTTGACTTCGCGTATAACAACAGTTTTTAATCGAGCATAATGATGACACTGTAACATCCTGAATTAGGGCCTAGTCAGAACAGTAGTTTCAGGACCAAAAATCTGACGTAAGAAAATTTATTTTTAATATATTTTTATGGTCTACGATTTCACGGAATGACTTCTAGAAAATTTCATTCAAAAATTTCGACGTTTGGGCACTCAATTTGGTCAAAAGGACTAAATTGTAAAAAGTACAAAAGTTGAGTTCTACATGTTAGAGGTGTCTAATTATTATGAAATTTTAAATGGGAGGTCCTTAAATGGTAATTAGACCATTTTATAACTTGTTGGACAAAAAATGCCTTGGTTGGGTAAAATTTGAAAGAATAGTAAAAAGGGCATTTTGGTCATTTAGGGGTAAAATGTATTAAAAGACAAATTTTAAAACCCAAATGTGTCCCTTTCTTCTTGCTTCAGCCGAATGTACCAAGAGCAGCCATGGTTAGGATTTGGCCAAGCTTCCAAGCTCAATAGTAAGTGATTCCGGCTTCCATTTTTAACGTTCTATGCATTTTTGAAGTCCTAGTAACATGTTTTAGCTATTTCTACCATTTATTTGAGCTAGGGTTTGTGTTTAAAAATTTACCCATGAATGATATGCATGTATTTTGATGTTTATTGGTAGAATATGAAGGCTCAGTGTGTAATAAAAGACTTTTACTAAGCGGTTTTTGATGAAAATGCCCGAAAGGACCGTTTTGTAAAAATTGTAAAATTGGTCATAAAAGGGTGATTTAGTGGAAATTAAGGGCTTATATAGTTATGAAAATGATTCCTCTAGGCTTGAAATGTAAGGAAATTGAATAAAAATCATTTTACGAGCATTGAGGCAAAAGTGCAAATATGTGAAAGTTTAAGGGTCAAAATGCAAATTTTTAAAAATATGATTTTTGGACCCATATGAATAATATGACTAATTAGTAGGCTAAATGTGATATTATAGATCAAGGAAAACAAGATTCGGGCTTAGAACAAGGTTGAACAAGGTTAAGTACAAACTCGAAATAAATAGTCGTACTCGAACCCGAGGTAAGTTCATATGTCAATGATAATGCAATGATATTGTTGTTCATACTTGAACTTAAATTGATGTGTTAACATTGTTTGATGGATATTTGTTTAGTTTATATGAAGATTATATATTGTAATAAATGCCTAAATATAATTATATGAAATGCCATGTTTATTTCATGGACTAATGTCTAAATAAACATGGAAATGTGTTGAATTGGATGTACATTGCATGATCAGCTATGCATATGAGATACTTGATGAAATGAGAAAAAATCCCGGTTGAATAAAAAGGGAAATCCGATGGATA
This sequence comes from Gossypium longicalyx, assembly GCA_025698465.1. NCBI lineage: Eukaryota > Viridiplantae > Streptophyta > Magnoliopsida > Malvales > Malvaceae > Gossypium > Gossypium longicalyx. The sequence goes on along the minus strand of CM047005.1, from coordinate 24,147,293 downwards.
AACCATGGCTTACATGACTTGAGATCCTGCATGTGTTGTAGAAAAGGATTTAGCCCGGACGGGTAATCCGTTGATCTCAAATATAGAGAGGATCTAGCCCGAAAGGGTGTTCTTTGAGTGATCGAGCCTCCCGAAGAATGTGTGCATTAAGGATTTAGCCCGGACGGGTAATCCGATTAGGGTCTGAATTTAGCCTGGATTGGTAATTCAATTCCGAGCTCATTGAGAGTGCTTGTCGTTACAAGGGATTTAGCCTAGACTGGTAATCCCAACATCACTCCATGAGTTTATATTATGGGGGATTTAGCCTGGACTGGTAATCCCACCGTAAGATGTGAGGTTCGCGGGAGTGCGTACTTGAGATTATCACTTGTATGACTTGACGCTAAATGGATTATCCATCAAGATTTTCGAGAAATTCAACGGGTATTATAATGAATAATGCGATGAAAGTCCCGAGATGGACATGGTGATAAAGGTAAAGTTAATTGTTATGCTATGGGTATGTACAGGTACGTACATTATACTCAAAAGTTATACCTTATTGAAATGTGATAAATGATGAGTAAGCGAATTCATGCATATGTATGTGTATACATGATGAACAAGTGAAAGGATTTGAAAGATGAACCATCCTTATGCTTATGATTATGAATTGTGTTGAAATATCATGTTAACTTACATTGTGTAATTGAATATGAGATTTATGAAATAATGAGTCCATGATCAAGGTGACAATGAATTTATGATAGCTATTGTGATTTTGCACCGAAATAGTGTTGAACAGTAGTAGTAGCTCAAAATTGAAAAATCACCATAAATGGTGGAAGTCGAATTAGAGGCTGAATAATATATGAAATTAAAGATTAATGAGTATAGTTTCACATAAAGGAAATTTTGTATGAAAAATAATTTTTTATTATGAGATATTTGAATTCTTGTGAGACAAAGTTAGAGTGACTTTAGACTCCCCTATCTTAATTTTGGAAAATCACTAGAAATTTTTTAAAAAATAATTATGAATTAAAATTCATATGAATGAATTTATTAATGAGTCTATTTTCAAGATAAAGAGATAGGACTATTATCCGAGTCTGGTACTATGATATATTTGATTTTTAGTAGATAGAGGTCGAAGCTATCGGATAGTAAAACAAGGGAGAGTTTAAAGAATAAACTGTACTTATTGGCTAGACCAAAAATTCTGAAAATTTTATGGTAAGAAGATATATGAGTCTAGTTTCAGGTAAAATTAATAGATCTTAACTTAGAGTCCTGTAGCTCGAGTTATAAATAATTTATCGACTATGACTCGAGTAGATAGCTTGACCAGAACATGAGTAAAAGTGTAATTATGGTTGTTTTACCTAATGAAACATGTTGTTATAATGCTTATTATTTTCATATGGACTTACTAAGTGTAAAGCTTACTCCCCCTTCCATTTCTTCTAGTGTCCTCAGGTCAGCCCGGGATTGGAGATCGTCGGAGGCAACCTCACACTATCAAGCTACCATCTTTGGAGTGTTGTTGAAACTTAATTTCTTCAGGTGAGTGGCATGTATAGGAGAATTAATTATTGACATGTGTTTTTATGTTTTGGCCAAGATGTTGGCTTATATTGATTCATTGTATATAGCCATGAGATATGGCTTGTAATGATTTTGGCTTGTAAGCCTATTTATCCATGGTATGTGTTAATGTCTTGTAATGTGGTTATGTGATTATGCTTGTTCACCATGTATATGAAGTATATGGCACATGTACGTGATGAATGCCCTAGGACCATTTGAGATGGTCGTAGCCATGGAGTGAATGTATGGCTTGTTAGTAAGATGATAATGATTAAACATGAACAATTGTAGAATGTGTAGAGATTGAATGTTGGGTAATAAACACACGTATAACACATGCAAATTATTTAATTGAATTTCACTAAAGGTTGATTAAACATTAAATTGATGTTATAATTTGTGCCTATGATGTGTAAAAGTATGAGGGAAAAATAAGGTCAACATAAGGCTTGGAAAATAGCCTAACTGTTAGATACACAGGCAGAGACACGGCCTAGTAAACGGGCGTGTGGCCTGACCGTGTGGTATAAATTATTTTGCTGACGTCATAAATAGAGAGTTACACAGGCTGAGGACACGGGCGTGTGCCAAGCCACACGGGCGTGTTTGACCACATGGCCCCACCCACATGGGCGTGTGACTCTCCAAAGCTAGAAAATTTTTAAGTTGCCCAAAGTTTATCGAATATTTTCGGTTTTGTCCCGAACCGCCCCAATGTATGTTTTAGGCCTCGAAGGCCTGTATAAAGGACAATATGCATGTGTTTGAAAAGTTTTAATTTTGGGTGAAATTTGGTGACCCAGTTTTGTATGTTTGTGAATGTTTAAGTCTGGTAATGCCTCGAGCCCTGTTCCAGCATTAGATACGGGTGAGGGGTGTTACAGGCATCGTATAAAGCATTGTATGGTCGTAAATACTAAACTCCTTTGTATTGGACTGATCTTAGTGAGAAAAAGATTCACGGGGTTGATTTGGTTAGAGAGACTGAAGGTAAAGTGAAAGTAATTCGCGACAGTTTGAAAGCAACTTCAGATCGATAGAAATCTTACGCGGATTTGAAACGTAAAGGCAATGAATTTCAAATCAGCGACAAAGTATTTTTGAAAGTATCTCCGTGGAAGAGGATTCTTTGATTTGGTTGCAAAGGCAAATTGAGTCCGCGATTCATCGGGTCGTACGAGATTATTGAAAGAATAGGGCTAGTAGTATATCGACTAGCTTTATCGTCAGAGTTAGAAAAGATTCACAATGTATTCATGTGTCGATGTTATGACGATATCGATCAGATCCATCGCATGTAATTTCTCCGACAGATATTGAAATTCAACCTGATATGACGTATAGTGAAAAACCAATCAGAATTTTAGCTCGAGAGGTTAAAGAGTTGAGAAATAAGAACATAGCTTTGGTGAAGGTTCTGTGGCAAAGTCACGGGGTTGAAGAAGTTATGTGGGAACCCAAGGAAGCTATGGGAAAACATTACCCTAACCTCTTTTCTGGTATGATTTTCGGGGACGAAAATTTATAAGGGGGAGAGTTGTAACAGCCCGTTTTTAGTCAAGTCAGAACAATGGTTTTGGGACCACAAATCTGAGTTCAAAATAATCATTTTGTTATTATTTTAATGTTTACAACATGATAATATGATTGTGTGAAAGTTTCGTTAAAATTTTTTATCATTTGAGTGTTTAATTTGATAAAAAGGGACTAAATCTCGTAAAGTGTAAAAGTAGATTTCTATTAGCTAAAGGTGTCTAACAGCCATGGAATATTAAAGTGGAGGTCCTTATGTTGTAATTAGACCATTAATAGTGTGAGTGGTCAAATATGGCCATTAAAATGATTTTATAAAGGTTAATTAATAAGGTTAATGTTGTAAATTTATAATTAAAAGTTATTAAAGTAAAGAAAACAAAATAAAAAACATGCATATTCATCTTTCCTAACCGAATATTGAAGAAGAGAAAGCCATTAAAGAACACCAAACATTCGGTCATAGTTCATCCTTGCATGTAAGATCATTTTTGTCCCATTTTTAATGATTTTTATGTTTTTGAGATCATTGCAGCTTAATTTAGCTAGCCCAGGGACTATTTTGCAAAACTATTACAGGTTTAGGGTTTTTATATTGATGAATATATGAGTGTTTTGTTGTTTGATGATATAAAATGTATGCTTGTTGTTAGATAAACAACAATTGCAAAGTGATTTTTAGTAAAATTGCCAATTACAGATTAAATTGTGAAATGTGTAAAATTTATGATTAAATTATGAAATAAATAAAAAATATGGGCTGCTATGAGTCTATATGAAATTCAGCTAGCATGGGTAACGACTTAGTTGCATGAATTTGTGTTTTTATGAGCTAAGGGCTAGATTGTAAAAATGTTGAAATATTAGGGGCAAAAGTGTAAAATTACCCTAAGATACATTTTAGGTTAAATTGAATAGAATGATAATTAAATAAGCTAATTTTTATTTCATATAGATCAAGAAAAGCGAAATTCAGATTTAGATCGGGGGAAAAACAAAGTGTTAGATTAACTGTCATAGCCCGATTTAGGGCCTAGTCGGAACAGTGGTCTCGGGACCACAAATTTGAAGTTTGGAGAATTATTTTTATTATTATGAGGTTATAATATGATTATACTAGTGCATGAAAAATTTGATGAGCTAATTTTAATGTTTGTGAGCCCGATTGCAAAAAAGGACTAAATCGCAAAAAGGGAAAAAGTTGCATTTTAGTACCCAAATGTGATAAATTGTTAGAGAATCAGAATTGGAGGATTTTAAAGGGAAATAAGACCCTATTATGATAGCTTGGCCGGCCATGGTAGAGAGATGTTGAAAAGTCAACATTAGGTAGTTTGATGACATAAGGTGTATTAAAATAATGCCTAAGCCTAGCTATCATCTTTTTCTTTCATTTTATCTTCACTCCCACCGATTTTTCCAGCCATTGTAAGGGTTTTGAGCTTCAAAAATTTCAGCAACTTTAAGTCCTCTCAAGTAAGTGATTTTCGTACCCTTTGTTGATGATTTTTGCATTTTTGAGACCCTTGAAGCATGAGCTTTCAAATGAAAGGACTATCTTGCAAAATGGTTGAAAGTTTAGGGTTTTTATATGAGAGTATTTAGGGTGTTTTCTGAAATTTTATGGAAGAATATGAGTCCTAGCTATGTTATAAACAACTTTTGTGAAGGAGTTTTCATGGAAAACACCTAAAGGGGCTATTTTGCATAAGTTGCAAAATATGTGATAAATGGGTGAAGTAGTGAAAATTTGAGGTTACTATAAGAGTAAAACGAGTTTGGCTAGGCTTGAGATACGGAGAAATTCAATAAAAAAATTATTTTTAAGCATAGGGGCAAAATGGTCATTTTGCCAAGGTCTAGGGGCAAAATGGTCATTTTACCCAATATGTGAATTTTAAGTTGCCTAATCGTGTTTAGTGACTAAATGAGTGCATTTTTACTAATATAGATCAAGAATTGCCAAATCCGAACCCAAACTAGGGGAAAGCCAAACAAATCGACTAAATCAACCAGTCGAGTACATTTTGTTAACCGAGGTAAGTTGTACGTAAATGATACAACTATATTATTAATATATGTGTATACGTTTTCAGTGAATAGATATGGCATGAATTGCTTGATTTCATATAGATAATGCATAAAGACAATGAGATGATAGAACTCCCGTTAAAACATTAGGTAATACACTGAATATTCTAGCTGTGACAATTGGGTCATTTATGTAAGCTAGAGTAAGAAATTTCTAGGACATGCATCGGCTACATTATGGAAGCTAATGTAAGACCATGTTTGGGACATGGCCTCGGCATTGAGATGAGTGCTAGAGTAAGACGTGTCAGCGACACGCATTGGCCTCGATAATGATAGTCAGTGTAAGACCGTGTCTGGGATATGGCATCGACTTGAGATGTGAGCTAGTGTAAGACTATGTCTAGGACATAGCATCGACATCTCACCCTTAGATTGAGGTCTCTAGAAGGACCAGCAATGTGCCAAATGGTTCAATAGAGCCAATATATATGTGAGTTAATAATGAAAACATAATCATGTTGCGAGTGATACAGGTACCAAATTGGTACGTATGAGAAATGAGCTCATTAGAAAGCATATAACTCGTATGGATGGTAATGAGTAAGCTATACCTATGCTTATCCTTGTATTATGAGCATGGTGATTATTGATGAATTGTTGTTGTATGTTTATTTATATACAACTTACTAAGCTTTTACGCTTACCCTTATTCCTTTCTATTTCCATATAGTGCTGCCTTTTTAGCTCAAGGATCATTTGGAGTCAGAGATATCGATTAGACTATCATCTGAAACCTTCGGTATAGTTGGATTTATATTTTTGAATATGGCATGTATAGGACTTAGACTTGATCATTTTGTGTCCTTAAGCATTGGCCTAATGTGTAGGCTTGGGATAAGTCCCACACTTTGCTTTTGGTCTTAATATTGTCTATTACTCATTTTGATTATATGCGAGATGATATTTCTTTGGTTGAGTAAGAATGTCTGTTGTAGCTAATTTGGTAGTAAGGTATAGACTAGAATTAGTGTTGGTTGAATTGTTTTAGATTATGCAGATAGGGGTGGCAAATAGGCTGGGTAAATAGCCTTATTTTGTCCACACTAGTAGGCACACGGGCGTGTGTCTAGGCCGTGTGTGACACACGATCAGCTCCATGGGTGTGTGATGAGGCCGTGTGTCCCCTGCACGTAAAACTTTCAAGTCAGTATGCATGGTAGTAACCACACAGGTGGAGACACGGCCGTGTGTCTCAGCTGTGTGGGGGACATAGCCTAGCACACGGTCGTTTGCTATGGTTGTGTGGCTTGTTGGGTGTTCTGATATCAGAAATAGAATACCCAAGTTTTCTCACATGGGCTAAGACACGGGTGTGTCGAAGCCGTGTGAGCAACATGGGCCAGGGACACGGGCGTGTGTCCAGGCCGTGTGAAGTCTGCACTTGAATTTTGTAAAATTGTGTAAATATATTGGCAACACGGGTAAGGGGCACGGGCGTGTCCCTAGGTGTTTAGACCGTGTGTGACACACGAGTCATCAACACGGCCATGTGAGGATGGCCACACGGGCGTGTCATCTTTCCACACGGGCGTGTGCCCTGTTTTAAATGCAAAATTACATAGATTGGATAAGGACCCAGAGGAATTCCGAATGGTTTCCAATGGTTGAGTTGGGTCTCGTAGACCCATATTGAGAGGTTTAAAGTAGAGATTGAAAAAGTTTTAAATTGGACTGAATTTTGGTGGCTTAAAGCGGGTTGCATGTACGTGTTCAAGTAGGTAATGCCTTGTACTTCGTCCCGGCTAGAGTTACAGATATGGGGTGTTACATTTATTGGTATCAGAGTTATGGTTTAGTCGGTTTTAGGACTAACCTAGCGAGATTACAAGTTTAGCTATACATGCCATATAAATATATTGATAGTGTGACGATTCCTGATGATTATGAATTATGTTTTCGTATAGTAAATGGATCCTAATAAAGCCACGGCAGATGATGTGGAAAGTAAAGCACCGGCTCCTACTGAGGGGACCGCGCCAGTGGAAAACGAGCCCGTGAGTATGGGCCAAGGCGGGGGGCTAGGGAAGCCTACCTCCGAATGACGGATGCTTGGTATACGGAATTTGTTCGTACGAATCCAAACACTCCACCTCCTCTGATTCTTCAGTATTGTAACACCCCCTCGCCCGTATCCAATGCCAGGACAGGGTTTGAGGTGCTACCGAACTTAAACTCAACCAATATTAGAAAATTGAGCCATAAAATTTTGATCAATTTAAAACTTTTTATTTCATAGGCAATCTGTCCCTTGATTGGGCTTACAAGGCCTAAAACATACATTCGAGGTGGTTCGAGACCAAACTGAGGGCTCAAGAAAACTTTGAAAATTTCATGCTTTAGGGCCCCACATGCCCGTATGGGTATATGGCACATGCTCGTGTGCTAGGGACACGCCCATGTCCTGCACCCGTGTGGCCAATTTGATTTTTACAATTTTTCATAAAACAAATGCAGACTTCACACGGCCTGGACACACACCGGTGTCCTTTTCCCGTGTCCTTTCACACGGCCATGACACGCCCATGGCGCAGCCCGTGTGTAAAAACCTAGGTATTCTATTTCTGACGTCAGCATTACACGGCCATGGCACACGCCTGTGTACTAGGTCGTGCTTTCCACACGGTTGAGATACACAGCCGTGTATCTAGCCGTGTGATAAATACCATGCATTCTGACTTGAAATTTCTAGGTGCAGGGGACACATGACCTTTTCACACGCCCATGGGGTTGTCCGTGTGTCACACACGGCCTAGACACAGGCCCGTGTGTCTACCCATGTGGACAATATGAGGCTATTTACCAAGCCTCGTTGCCACCCTAGTATGTCTATTTTCATGTCAACACCAACCAATACCAAATCAAGCATGATAGACATTCATTTAACCATGAAGATGCATCTATTATAGACTCAAAATGAATGTTACCCTCATTCAAGGCTTAATATAAAATGCGGAAACTATTTCAAGCCAACACATTTGGCCAATTCTCAAAGACACAAAATAATAAGGTCTAGCCCTATACATGCCATAATAAAAAATATAAATCCAACTATACCGAGTATTACGACTGATAGTGTGATCGATATCTCTGACTTCAAGGGATCCTTGAGCTAATTAAGCGACACTGAAAGAAAAAGGAAAGGAAAGAGAGTAAGCATAAAGCTTAGTAAGTTGCATATAAATAAATATAAAACAATAATTTCTCCTCTAATCATCTTACTCATAGCACAAAGATAGGCATAAGCTTGACTTACTCATTACCGTCTACTCTAGTCATATTTTCTATTTTGTGCTCATTACTCATGCATACCAAATAGGTACCTGTACCACTCACAACATTATTATACTTTCCTTACTAACTCGCTTTCGTAACCTTTAAAGTTGAGCCTTTCGGAACACTATCAGATATTATATAAGCCTCTAACATGGGTTAAGTTGCAGATGCCATGTCCCAGACGTGGTCTTACATTGACTATCATCACCGAGGCCGATGCCATGTCCCAGACATGGTCTTACACTAGCTCTCGTACTTACGTGCTGATGCATGTCCCAGACATGTCTTACACTGGCTATCATTGTCGAGGCCGTTGCATGTCCCAGACATGTCTCATACTGGCACTCATCTCTACACTGATGCTATTTCCCAGACATGGTCTTACACTGGCTCTCATAATGTGGCCGATGCATGTTCCAGACATGTCTTACACTGGCACACAAGTAACCCAAATGTTAAGGCACAATTATCCTGTTTGTTTCCTAGGGTTCCAATGGGATCTTTCTACTATCTCAATTATTACTATGCATTCTCAATTCACAATCTAGAAATTCATGCTATATTAATTCAATGACAATTCGAATACATGTATTAACAATGTAGTTATATTATTTACGTACAACTTACCTCAGTTTACAAAATGTACTCGACTAGCCGGTTTAGTCGATTTGCTTGGCTTTCCCCCGGTCTAGGTTCAGATTCGATAAATCTTGATCTATAATAGAAAAATGCACTCATTTAGACGTTAAACACAATTAGGCAATCTAAAATTCACATTTTGGGGTAAAACAACCATTTTGCCCCTAGACCTTGGCAAAATGACCATTTTGCCTCTATGATCAAAATTCAATTTTTATCGAATTTCATTGTATCTCAAGCCTAGCTGAACTCTTTTTACTTTTATATAAACCCCAAAATCTAACTATTTCACACACTTAACACTTATCTTGCAACTTTTGCAAAATAACCCTTTTTGGTGTTTTCATGTTAACACCTTTCACAAAAGTTGTTTATAACATAGCTAAGACTCATAATATTCCATAAAAACTCAGAAAACACTACAATTTTATTCATGGCAAAACCCTAAACTCTTAACCATTTTGCAAAATTATAACATCCCGAAATAGGAGCTAGTCGAAATAGTGGTTTTGGGACCACAAATTTGACATTAAAATATTTATTTTATGACTATTATGAGGTATAGAATATGAGAATATGCATGTGTTAAGATTTTATGAAGAAATTCTTTGAGTAAGGTGACCGATTGGAAATTAGGGACTAAATTGAATAAATTGCAAAACTTGGATTCTAGAAGAAATTTGTATGAAATTGCTTTAGATTATAAATTAGGAGGTCTTAGACAGAAATTTTCCTAATTTCTAAGTTTTTGGACAAGAATGGGCTTGCATGGATGAAATTTTAAAGAAAGGGCTAAAGGGCATTTTGGTCATTTGACATTTTGATGAAATAAAATGGGAAAATGAACCAAAATTAGCTCATTTTCTTCTCCATGCTGTCGAAAATTCAAGGGACTCCATGGCTAGGGTTTTCAACATTTTCAAGCTCAATAGTAAGTGCACCCAAGCCCCGTTTTTAATGTTCTTTGTAATTTTGAAATCCCAGTAGCTTACTCTCTCCATTTCTACCCATATTTCATGCTAGGTTTCATGTTTAAAAATCTACCCATACATGAGTTGCTTGTATTTTGATGGTTTATGGAGGAATATGAAAGTTGAAGGTGTGTTAAACATATTTTCCCAAGTGATTTTCATGAAAAACCCTTAAAGGGACCTTTTTCCAAAAGTTGTTAAATATGTGGTAGAAATGTGAAAATAATGGAAAATTTGGGCTGCCATAAGAAGGAAAAGTGTTCGGTTAGGCTTGGGTAAGATAGAAATTGCATGTGTTTCATTATACGAGCCTAGGGACTAAATCGTAAAAATGTGAAAGGTTAGGGGCAAAATGGTCATTTGGACCGAGGGTAAAATTTAGGCTAAAAAAGGTACAATGTGAGTTATTAATAATTAATTTTTATTGTTATAGACCCCGAGGAACAAATTTCGGAGGTCAATCGAGGAAAATAAAAGGTTTTAGAATAACTGAAACACAACACCAAAACAAGTACCAGGTAAGTTCGGATAACTTAAAGTAAACTCAAAATGTGTCTAATTATATGATTTATGAATGCATGATGATTGTATCTATTAATGGCATGAAATCATATGAAATGCATCTTTGATAATATTTGTTGGAAAATGTCTCGGTTGAGGTTAAAAAGGGAATTCGATGGATAAACCATGATTGACATGTGAATTGAGATCATGCATGTGTTGCAGAAAGGATTTAGCCCGAACGGGTAATCCGACGATCTCAAGTATAAAAAGGATCTAGCCCGGACGGGTGTTCTTTGAGTGGTCGAGCCTTCCGAGGAATATGTGTGTATTGTGGATTTAGCCCAGACGGGTAATCCGATCAGGGTCTGAATATAGCCTGGACTGGTAATTCAGATCGGAGATCATTATGGGTGTTTGTCGCTACAAGGGATTTAGCCTGGACTGGTAATCCCGACATCACCCTATGAGTTTATATTATAAGGGATTTAGCCTGGACTGGTAATCCCGTCGTAAGATGTGAGGTTCGTGGTAGTGCATACCTAAAATTTTCATTTGTAAGAATTGATGGTGATTGGATAATCCATCAAGATTTCCTAAAAACTTAACGGGACTAACACGAGATATATGTACAAATGATGAGCTCATTTAATGTATATTACATGATGTTTTGTTATATGACTAACTCATTGATTAAGTGCATGTGATAGGGAAACCATTTTTCATATTCGTTGGTTTCATTATCTAATAAGGATGTATGCTAAATAATCGGTAAGTTTACTTTCTAGTTATTCGAGCTTACTAAGCATGTAAATGTTTACCCCTTTCTTTTTCCCATTTTTAGAGCTCAAGGACTCATAAAGATTGGAAGACAGTTGGAGAGTCTACACACTATCAACTAATTCAGCTTTGGTGTATAGACTCTTATGTTTTGTTCAATGGCATGTATAGCACTTTTGAGTATTTTGTTAAATGTGTCATTTGATTTTCCAAAATGAAGGCATGTAAAGTTATACTTATCTTTTTGTATATGGCCATGGAAATTGGCTTATTTTGAAGTAGGCTATGACCTACAAATCTATGCATGTTTATGTTCATATGTGATGGCTTGGTTGTAATTGGAAATGAGTTATAAAAATGAGCCAATATTGAATGTGTCAATGAGACATGGAATCCCCTTAAATACAAGATAGGAATTAACCTAGCATGTATGAAACCGATGATATGAGGAGGTCATGCAATAAGGTTTATCATAGTCTTATACAAGTGTATAATTTGGCCTTATCATGTGTAAAATTAACCCATAAGTATGTTTGGTTGATGGAGAGTGATCAAAGGCTTAAAAAATAACCTAATAAGGTCTACACGGGTAGACACACGGGCATGTGTGACACACGGCTCACCCCTATGGGTGTGTGGTATGGCGGTGTGTCCCCTGCACCTAAAATTTTAAGTCAGTGTTGTGCACGAGCTAGGCACACGGGCGTGTGTCTTGGCCGTGTGTCCCTAATTGTATGATGAGGTTGAAGTCAGTGTTGCACACGGGCTGAGGGCACGGGCGTGTCCCAAGCCACTCGGGTATGTGAGACTACACGGCCCCATCACACGGGCGTGTCACACTTCAAAGTAAGGGAAAATTTTCTAAAGTGCCCAAAGTTTATCGAATGTTTTCAGTTTTGTCCCGCACTACCCCTAGGTGTGTTTTAGGCCTCGAAGGCCTGTATAAGGGACGAGAGACTCATGTTTGAATAGTTTTAATTTTGGGCAAAGATTCGGTGACCCGATTTAGTAAGTTTGTACAGGTGAAATACCGGTAACACCTCGAACCCTATCCCAGCGTCAGATATAGGTGAGGGGTGTTACAAAAATAGACCCCTCATTTGAATGCTCATGCTTCAAGGGTCTTAAAAATACAAAAATTAATAACTAGGGACATGGAAATCACTTACTTGTTGAGGTAATAAGTTGCTGAAATTTCAAAGCTTCAAAAACCCCTCTTTTGCTAATATTTTCGGTGGGGAGAAGGCATGGAGAAGAAAAAAATTGATAGCTAAGCTCTTAGGTATTATTTTATCATAAGATTATGCAATCAAGTCACCTAACATTGACTTTTTGATTAAATTTGCTTCTTATGGCCGGCCACCTTGTTTCTAGGGGTCAAATTGCTCTTTAAAATCCCTTAATTTTAGTCTTTAGCTATTCAACACATCTTGGTACTAAAATGCAACTTTTACCTTTTATGCGATTTAGTCTTTTTTTCGCAATCGGTTCACAAACATTAAAATTGGCTTACCCAATTTTTTTCATACGCTAATATAATCATGTCATAACTCCATAATAATAAAATAAATTTTCTAACTTTGGATTTGTGGTCCCTAGACCACTATTCTGACTAGGCCCTAAATCGGGCTGTTACAAGTATGCCCCGGTAGCTCCGCAAGGTGCGGACATGTTGAGAAGAGAGAAGCCTCCAGTAGATAAGATTCAAAAACAAGGGGTCGAAGAGTTTCGGGATAGTATAGATGATGACCCGAAGAGGGCAGAGTTATGGCTAGAAAATACCATAAGGGTATTCAATGAACTATCATACACACTTGAAGAGTGCGTGAAGTGTGCCGTTTTACTTCTACGGGACTCGACTTATCGGTGGTGGAACACTCTTGTGTCCGTGGTACCGAGAGAGGATTAATTGAGAATTTTTCCAGGAGGAATTTTGAGAAAAGTACATTAGCCAAAGATTCATCGACCAAAAGAGGAAGGAATTCTTAGAACTAAAGCAAGGTCAATTGTCAGTGACGGAGTACGAGCGTGAATTTGTGAGGCTCAATAAGTATGCGCAGGAATGCATGTCTTCGGAAGCCACAATGTGCAAAAGATTTGAGGATGGCCTTAATGAAGATATCCGAGTGTTTGTGGGCATCCTAGTGTTAATAGAATTTGTGGCACTCGTTGAGAGAGCGTGTAAGGCTGAAGAATTGGTGAAGGAGAGGAGGAAAGCGGCCGTTGAGTCGCGAGGCTTAAGGAAGAGGCAGATGGGAAGTCGCATTAGTTCTCCTCCAAAAGTTCAAAGGAATTCTCCACCCGATCGGATGCTTCAGAGGGGCATTCAAATAGAAACAAAAACCAGCAAGGCAAGACATCTAGAGCTCAGACCACCTCGGTCGCAAGTGTCGCAGTGCTCGGCCAAATAGGCCGGAGTGTTCGCAATGTGGGAAACGTCACTTCGACGAGTGTTGGGGAAGCGAGAGGGGCCGCTTCAAATGTGGGTCGTTAGACCACTTCATCCGAAATTACCCCGAACTGGATGACAGAAAGAGAAAGCAAGATGTAAAAGCAAGCAGTGCTCCCTCAAGGGGTAGACCATAGAAGAACCTGGGTAGTGGGGCCAACAGCAGAAGTGCCCCTAGAGATACTACAGTGGGGTTCGAGGGCAGGGCTCCTGCAAGGACCTATGCAATACGATCTCGCGAAGAGGCAGAGTCTCCCGATGTAATCACGGGTACTTTCTCTATCCACGATATAATTGTTATTACTTTAATTGATCTGGGATCTACCCACTCGTACATTTGTATGGAATTGATACCCCATATGAACATGATAGTAGAGTCCATCGAGTTTGTGATAAAGGTGTCTAACCCGTTAGGCAAGTATATGCTAGTGGACCAAGTATGTATAAATTGTCCCTTAACGATTAGGGGCCATTATTTTCTGGCCAACTTGATGTTGTTGCCATTTAATGAGTTTGATGTAATCCTTGGGATGGATTGGTTGGCCTCCCCTAGTGTTGTAGTAGATTGCAGACGAAAAGAGATAGAGTTGAGATGTGAAGATGGGAACGTTCTTTGGGTTGGACCAGATGAGTCAGAAAATCTACCTATAGTAATATCGTTATTGACTGCTGAGAATTATTTGAAAAAGGGATATGAGGCTTATTTGGCTTTTGTGTTGAATACTTAAGTGTCTGAGTTAAAGATTGAATTGGTGCCGGTAGTCTGCGAGTTTACAGATGTGCTCTCGGAAGAGTTACCCGGATTACCTTCAGTGAGGGAAGTTGAGTTTGAGATTGAATTAGTCCCTAGAACGACACCCATCTCGATTGCCCCATATAGAATGGCTCCAGCAGAATTGAAAGAGTTGAAAGCACAGTTGTAAGAGCTAATAGACAAGGGTTTTGCAAGACCGAGCTATTCCCCGTGGGGTGCTCCGGTACTCTTTGTGAAGAAGAAAGATGGGTCGATGAGGCTATGCATCGACTATAGACAACTTAACAAAGTAACAGTGAAAAACAAGTATCCTTTGCCAAGGATAGATGATTTGTTTGATCAATTGAAGGGAGCCACCGTGTTTTCTAAGATCGACCTGAGGTCTGGATACTATCAACTAAGATTTAAAGAGCAAGATGTGCCAAAGACTACATTTCGGACAAGATACGGGCATTATGAGTTCCTCGTCATGCCTTTTGGCTTGAATAACGCCCCGACGATTTTTATAGATCTGATGAACCGTATTTTCAGGCTGTATTTGGATAAGTTTGTCATCATTTTCATCAATGACATATTAATTTATTCGTGTGATGAGAGTGAACACGCGAATCATTTGAGAGTTGTATTGTAAACCTTAAGAGACAAGTAGTTGTACGCCAAATTCAGTAAGAGTGAATTTTGGCTTAAAGAGGTTGGGTTCCTAGGACACATTGGGTCGAGAGACGGGATCCGAGTGGACCCAAGCAAGAGCTCAGCTATTGTTGAGTGGAAACCACCAAGGAATATGACAGAGGACCGAAGCTTTTTGGGATTGGTCGGATACTATAGACAGTTTGTAAGTGGATTCTCTATGATAGCTACCCCGATGACTAAACTACTGCAAAAAGATGTCAAGTTTGAATGGACGGAAAAATGCCGACAAAGTTTCGAGAAATTAAAGGCTTTGTTAATGAAATCCCCGGTGTTAGTGCAACCGGAGTCGGTAAAGAAATTTGTGATTTATAGCGATGCCTCCTTAAATGGGTTGGGATGCGTGCTTATGCAAGAAGGTAAGGTCATAGCTTACACTTTTAGACAACTGAAGCCACATGAGAAAAACTACCCGACGCATGATTTAGAGTTGGCCGCCATTATGTTTGCATTGAAAATCTGGAGACATCATCTGTATGGTGAGAAGTGCCGAGTATTTACCGACCATAAGAGCTTAAAATACTTGATGTCACAAAAAGAGTTGAATTTGCGGCAACGCTGATGGTTAGAACTAATAAAAGATTATGAATTGATTATTGACTACTATCCAGGAAAAGCGAACGTGGTCGCCAATGCTTTGAGTAGAAAGTTGTTGTTTGCCTTGAGAGCCTTGAATACTCAGTTGTCGACATTCAATGAGGGCTCAGTTCTAGCAGAGTTGAGGGCTAGACCGTCGTTTCTTCAAGAGATTCGTGAAGCTCAGAAAGGAGATAAGAAATTACAAGCTAAGGTGGCCCAGTGTGAATCGAGTACTGAGTCAGATTTTAGTATTGAGGCCAATGGATGTATAATGTACCGGGACAGAGTGTGTATGCCCAAGAACTGTGAACTTATTCAGAAGATCCTGAGTGAAGATCACAATAGTTGTTTTTCCATCCATCCGGGAAGTGTGAAAATGTACAACGACCTTAAGAAAATGTATTGGTGGTCGGGGATGAAAAGAGGTATTTCAGAGTTTGTGTCCAAGTGCCTAGTGTGTTAGCAAGTAAAGGCTGAACATCAAGTACCTTCGGGTCTACTTCAGCCTATCATGGTCCTCGAGTGGAAGTGGGATTGGATCACTATGGATTTTGTGACGGGTTTGCTGTTAACCCCTAAAATGAAAGATGCAGTATGGGTAGTTGTGGATAGGCTAACCTAAGTCGGCACATTTCATACCAGTGCGTACCGGTTAATCCCTCGAGAAATTAGCCGACTTATATACTTCTGAGATTGTGAGGCTTCATGGAGTGCCATTATCGATTATCTCAGACCGAGACTCGAGGTTTACCTCGAGATTCTAGAAGCAGTTACAAGAGGCTTTGGGAACTAAGTTTAGTTTTAGCACAACATTTCATCCGCAAACCGACAGACAGTCGGAAAGAATGATTCTGATATTAGAGGATATGTTGAGATGTTGTGTTTTTGAATTTCAGGGAAGTTGGGAAAATTTTTTACCATTGGTTGAATTCGCCTACAACAATAATTACCAGACAAGTTTAAAAATGGCGCCTTATGAGGCTTTGTACAGAAGAAAATGTCGAACGCCCCTATACTAGACTGAGCTAAGAGAAAGACAGATTCATGGGGTCGACTTGGTCAAGAAGACCGGAGAAAAAGTTAAAATGATTCGTGACTGCTTGAAAGCCACCTCGGATAGACAAAAATCCTACGTGGATTTGAAGAAAAATGAAATTGAGTTTGAAGTCGGTGATAAGGCAGTTTTGAAAGTTTCCCCGTAGAGGAAAGTCCTTAGATTTGGCAAAAGGGGCAAGTTAAGTCCTCGTTTCATAGGACCTTATGAAGTTACCGAGCGAGTAGGGCCTGTTGCCTACCGATTGGATTTGCCACCAGAGTTAGAAAAGATTCACGATGTGTTCCATGTTACGCTGGTATAGATCAGACCCTTCGCATGTAATTGCACCAACAAAAGTCAAAATTCATCCGGTTATGACTTATGGTGAGGAGCCAGTCAAAATTTTGGATCGAGAAGTCAAACAGTTGAGAAACAAGAGTATATCACTTGTAAAGGTTTTGTGGCACAATCATGGGGTCGAGGAAGCCACATGGGAACCCAAGGAGTCTCTGAGAGAGTAGTAATCGAATTTATTCACCGATAAGATTTTCGAGGACGAAAATCCCTAAGGGGGAAAATGTCATAGCCCGATTTAGGGCCTGATAGGAACAATGGTCTCGGGACCACAAATTCAAAGTTTGGAGAATTATTTTTATTATTATGAGGTTATAGTATGATTATATTAGTGCATGAAAAATTTGGTGAGCTAATTTTAATGTTTGTGAGTCCGATTGCGAAAAAGGACTAAATCGCAAAAAGGGAAAAAGTTTCATTTTAGTACTCAAATGTGTTAAATTGTTAGAGAATCAAAATTGGAGGATTTTAAAGGGCAATAAGACCCTATTATGATAGCTTGGCCTGCCATGGTAGAGAGAAATGTTGAAAAGTCAACATTAGGTAGGTTGATGACAAAAGGTGTATTAAAATAATGCCTAAGCCTACCTATCATCTTTTTCTTTCATTTTCTCTTCACTCCCACCGATTTTTCCAGCCATTGTAAGGGTTTTGAAATTCAAAAATTTCAGCAACTTTAAGTCCTCTCAAGTAAGTGATTTTCCTAGCTTTTGTTGATGATTTTTGCATTTTTGAGACCCTTGAAGCATGAGCTTTCAAATGAGGGGACTATCTTGCAAAATGGTTGAAATTTTAGGATTTTTCCATGGGAGTATTTAGGGTGTTTTTCTGAAATTTTATGGAAGAATATGAGTCCTAGCTATGTTATAAACAACTTTTGTGAAGGAGTTTTCATGGAAAACACCTAAAGGGGCTATTTTGCATAAGTTGCAAAATATGTGATAAGTGGGTGAAATAGTGAAAATTTGGGGTTAATATAAGAGTAAAAAGAGTTTGGCTAGGCTTGAGATACGGAGAAATTCGATAAAAATTTATTTTCGAGCATAGGGGCAAAATGGTCATTTTGCCAAGGCCTAGGGGTAAAATGGTCATTTTACCCAAGATGTGAATTTTAAGTTTCCTAATCATGTTTAGTGACTAAATGAGTGTATTTTTTGCTAATATAGATCAAGAATTTCCAAATTCAAACCCAAACCGGGGGAAAGCCAAGCAAATCGACTAAATCAACCAGTCGAGTACATTTTGTTAACCGAGGTAAGTTGTACGTAAATGATACAACTATATTATTAATATGTGTATACGTTGTCAGTGAATATATATGGCATGAATTTCTTGATTTCGTATAGATAATGCATAAAGACAATGAGAAGATAGAACTTCCATTAAAACATTAGGTAATACACCGAATATTCTAGTTATGACAACTGGGTCATTTATGTGAGCTAGAGTAAGACATGTCTGGGACATGCATCAGCCACATTATGAAAGCCAGTGTAAGACCATGTTTGGGAAATGGCATCGGCATTGAGATGAGTGCTAGAGTAAGACATGTTAGGGACACGCATCGGCCTCGATAAAGATAGTCAGTGTAAGACTGTGTCTGGGACATGGCATCGACTTGAGATGTGAGCCAGTGTAAGACTATGTCTAAGACATAACATCGGCACCTTACCCTTAGATTGAGGTCTCTAGAAGGACCGGCAATGTGCCGAATGGTTCAATAGAGCCAATATGTATGTGAGTTAATAATGAAAACATAATTATGTTGCGAGTGACACATGTACCAAATTGGTACGTATGAGAAATGAGCTCATTAGAAAGCATATAACTCATATAAATGGTAATGAGTAAGCTATACCTATGCTTATCCTTGTATTATGAGCATGGTGATTATTGATGAATTGCTGTTGTATGTTTATTTATATGCAACTTACTAAGCTTTTACGCTTAACCTCCTTCCTTTCCATTTTCTTATAGTGCCGCCTTTTTAGCTCAAGGATCATTTGGAGTTAGAGATATTGATCACACTATCGTCCGAAACCTTGGGTGTAGTTGGATTTATATTTTTGAATATGGCATGTATAGGACTTAGACTTGATCATTTTGTGTCCTTAAGCATTGGCCTAATGTGTAGGCTTGGGATAAGTCCCACACTTTGCTTTTGGTCTTGATATTGTCTATTACTCATTTTGATTATATGCAAGATAATATTTCCTTAGTTGAGTATTTTGCCTTAGGAAAGAATGTCTGTTGTAGCTAATTTGGTAGTAAGGTATAGACCAGAATTGGTGTTGGTTGAATTATTTTAGATTATGCAGATAGGGGTGGCAAATAGGCTGGGTAAATAGCCTTATTTTGTCCACACGGGTAGGCACACAGGCATGCGTCTAGGTTGTGTGTGACACACGATCAGCCCCATAGGCAAGTGATAAGGCCGTGTGTCCCCTGCACGTAAAACTTTCAAGTCAGTATGCATGGTAGTAACCACACGGGCGGAGACACGGCCATGTGTCTCAGCCTTGTGGGGGACATGACCTAGCACACGGATGTGTGCTATGGCCATGTGGCTTGTTGGGTGTGCTGACGTCAAAAACAGAATACCCAAGTTTTCTCACACGGGTGTATTGAGGTCGTGTGAGCAACACGGGCCAGGGACACAGGCGTGTGTCCAGGCCGTGTGAAGTCTGCACTTGAATTTTGTAAAATTGTGTAAATAAATTGGCAACACAGGTAAGGGGCACAGGTATGTCCCTAGGTTTTTAGGCCGTGTGTGACACACGGGTCATCAACACGACCATGTGAGGATGGCCACACGGGCGTGTCATCTTTCTACACGGGCGTGTGTCCTGTTTTAAATGCAAAATTACATAGATTGGATAAGGACTCGGAGGGATTCCGAATGGTTTCCAATGGTTGAGTTGGGTCTCGTAGACCCATATTGAGAGGTTTAAAGTAGAGATTGAAAAAGTTTTAAATTGGACTGAATTTCGGTGACTTGAAGCGGGTTGTACGTGCTCAAGTAGGTAATGCCTTGTACTCCGTCCCGGCTAGAGCTACAGATATGGGGTGTTACATTAACCGACTCATTTAATCGTTTTTGCATTCGAGGTAAGTTTGTATGTAATAAGTATTATTACAATTATGTTTTAAATTCTTTAATATTGAATAAATTATGAATACGACCTTGCAGATATGTCTGACAATGATTCAACAAATGTGAAATCTCAGTTGAACCTTAGGAATAGATTAGGATACCAATGGCATGTCATTAGGTGTTATGTGATTTGGGTGCTGGTCCATACGTCCTACTAGTGGCTGAGTTATCAGGCATGTGCTGCAGATTCTCATCAGCTTGTGTGAGTAGCATTGTGTAGCTTCGTCATGATCGTCAGCTTGTATGAACAGACCCATTGATAGCTCGAGAGTGAGCGTTATATGTGATATGAGATTGAGATAGCTTCGACTATGTATTGACACTTAAGGTGCGAGATTTCTGAGTATCTGATTGTATTCTAATTGGTTTAACGGGTATATTAGATATACGGATGAGTATGAGATTGATATGTGATGGTACAAGTATGTACATGAATAGTACTAACATTGAATCGAAGAAATTGTGATCCTATTTCGAATGTCAGTATGTTCCACACGGCCTAGCACACGGGTGTGTGACTTGGCCGTGTGGTATAAGTCAGTATACCCTGCAGGTTTGGCAGGGCCTAGCACACGGCCTGGCACATGGGCGTATGTGGCCATTCCAAAGGGCATACGAGCTGGTCACACCGATGTGTGATTGGCCATGTGACCCAATTCAGAGAGTTACACGGGGTCAGAAACAGGCTGGGACACTGCCATGTGATCCCATTTCGAATGTCCACACGGCCTATAACACGGTCGTGTCTTTGGCTGTGTAAGACACACGACCGGGCCACACGGGCGTGTGTCCCCTATATTTTGAAAAAATTTCTAAGTTTTCTAAAAGTTTCTTAAGTTATCAGTTTAGTCCCGAACCACTTTTAAAGCATGTTTTGGGCTTCGTAGGCTCGTATTAGGGACAATGGGATTGATTATGAATGATGTTTATTTGGAATTGGAAAATGTATGTAAAATGTATGTTTATTTAAGTATAAGTCTGGTAATGCTCCATAACCCTATTCCAGAGTTGAATATGGGTGAGGGGTGTTACATTACATGGGAATTTTTCCAAACGGAATTCAGAAAGAAGTATATTAGTCAAATATTTTTTTATCAGAAAAGAAAAGAATTTTTAGAGCTTAAATAAGGAAATATGACAGTATCTGAGTATGAATGAGAATTTGTCAGATTGAGCACGTATGCTAGAGAATGTGTTCAGACTGAAGTTGCCATGTGTAAACATTTTGAAGAAGGATTAAATAAAGACATTAAGTTATTGGTTGGGATTCTGGAACTAAAGGAATTTGTGGTGTTGGTTGACCGAGCGCATAAAGCAGAAGAACTAAGCAAAGAAAAGAAGCAAGTAGAGATAGAAGCTTGAACTTCGAGTAAAAAATTTATGGGGAAGTCAGAATCATTAGCTTAAGAGAATCGAAGAAATATCATGATTATTCTATCACATTTTCGAGGTATTCTGGGAGAGATCGAGGTACTCAACGCTTAAACTGAGATCTTTAGCTCCATCCGCAGCAAGTGTAGGAAGTGTTGGTAACCTCAAACCTAGATGTAAACATTGTAATAAATTGTATTTTGGGGAATGTCACATGAGAAGCGGGGCATGCTTTAGATGTGGTTCTCTTGATCATTATCTAAGAGACTGCTTAGAAAAGCCTAAAAAATATATTGTTCAGACTTCAAGGCCGAACAACCCTGCTTCGAGATGTAGACCACCTCGTAACCCCGATAACGTTAGTGATAGCCGAGGAGTGACAAAAGATTCAACTGTCAAATCTGAAGTACGAGCACCGGCAAGGTCATATGCTATACGTGTACGTGAAGAGGCTTCTGCACCTGATGTTATCACTGGTACTTTTTCTCTTTTTGATACTGATATTACTACTTTGATTGATTCTAGTTCAACACATTCATACATATGCACGAATTTAGTATCTGTTAAAAATTTACCTGTTGAGTCCACTAAATTCATGGTTAAAGTTTCAAACCCCCTGGGCTAGTTTGTGATGGTAGATAAAATTTGTAAAAATTGTTCGTTAACGGTACGGGGTTGTTGTTTCTCAGCTGATTTGATGTTGTTTCCATTTGATGAATTTGATTTAATTCTGGGTATGGACGGGCTAACTCAGCATGATGCAGTGGTAAATTATAAACATAAGCATATTGCATTAAAATGTCAAAATGGTGAATTGCTTCGTATTGAATCTGATAAACTAGATGGGTTGTCTAATGTGATATCAGCCGTTGTAGCACAGAAATATATTAGAAAAGGGTACAATGCCTATCTTGCATATGTGTTGGACATTAAAGTATATGAATCAAAGATTAAGTTAGTGCCGGTTGTTTGTGCATTTCCTGATGTGTTTCCAAAGGAATTACCCGAATTACTGCTGGTTAGAAAGGTGGAATTTTTTATAGATCTTGTTCCGGGGATAACTCCTATATCTATAGCACCTTACAGAATGGCCGCTACAAAGTTAAAAGAGTTGAAAGCACAGTTGCAAGACTTAACTGACAAAGGATTTGCTCGACCTAGTTTTTCACCTTAGGGTGCACTGGTTCTATTTGTTAAAAAGAAAGATGGGTCGTTGAGATTATGTATTAACTACTGGCAGCTCAAAAAAGTTACAATAAAGAATAAGTATCCATTGCCTCATATTGATGACTTGTTTGATCAGTTGAAAGGTGCTACTGTATTTTCGAAGACTAATCTTTGTTCCGGTTACTATCAGTTATGGGTAAAAGACTCGGATGTACCAAAAACAACTTTTAGAACCAAGTATGGGCACTATGAATTTCTTCTAATGCCATATGGCTTAACAAATGCACCTGCAGTATTTATAAATCTAATGAATAGAATTTTTAGACCATACTTGGATAGATTTGTGGTAGTATTCATTGATGATATCCTAGTATATTCTCAGAATGAAAATGAACATGCTGATTATTTAAGAATTGTGCTGCAAATTTTGCGTGAGAAACAACTGTATGCCAAATTCAGTAAATGTGAATTTTGGCTTTGGGAAGTCGGTTTCCTTAGACATATAGTATCTGCAGAAGGTATCAGGGTGGATCTGAATAAAATTTCAGCTATTGTTAATTGGAAAGCACCGAAAAATGTGTCTGAAGTTAGAATTTTTTTGGGATTAGCCGATTACTATCATAGATTTGCACAAGGATTTTCGATGATAGCTTCTCCGATGACACGATTGTTGCATAAAGATGTAAAGTTTGAATGGACTAATAAATGTAAGTAGAATTTTGACAAATTGAAAGCTTTATTGACAGAAGCACTCATACTAGGTCAACCTGAATCGGGTAAAGAATTTGTAATTTACAGTGATGCATCATTGAATGGTTTAGTTTGTGTCTTGATGCAAGAAGGTAAAGTAATAGCCTATGCTTTTAGACAGTTAAAACCACATGAAAAGAATTATCCAATACATGATTTAGAATTGGCAACCATTGTTTTTACATTAAAAATTTAGCGACACTATCTGTTTGGTGAAAAGTGTCATATATTCATTGATCATAAAAGTTTGAAATATCTGATGACACAAAAAGAATTGAACCTGAGACAACGCAGGTGGCTTGAACTAATAAAAGATTATAATTTGTTTATTGATTATCATCTAGGAAAAGCCAATGTGGTTACAGATGCTTTGAGTAGAAAATATCTATTTGCTTTGTGAGCAATGAATACCTGGTTATCTTTTTCTAGTGATAGTTCAATCATAGCTAAGTTAAAAGCTAAACTGACATTTCTGCAATAGATCTGTGAGGCTAAAAAAATGGTGATGAATTACAAGCTAAACGTGTACAATATGAGTCAATTTTTTATTCAAAATTTTAGATTGGATCTGGTGATTGTCTTATGTTCAGGGGCCAAGTATGTGTACCAAGGAATTTAGAGCTAGTACAGAAGATTCTACACGAAGCTCATAGTGGTACTATGTCTGTTCATCTGGGGAGTAACAAAATGTATAATGATTTGAAAAAGATGTTTTGGTGGCTGGGAATGAAACGTGATATTTCTGAATTTGTATCTAAATGTTTGATATGTTAGCAAGTTAAAGCTGAATATCAGGAGCCTTCAGGATTATTACAGCTAGTTATGATACAGGAATGGAAATGAGAAAGAATTACCATGGACTTTGTGTCGGGATTACCCTTATCTTCGAAAAAGAAAGATGCTATTTAGGTAATCGTTGATCGTTTGACAAAGTCTGCACACTTTATTCCAGTATGTATGGATTTCTCCCTTGACAGATTAGCAGAGTTATATGTTTCTAAGATTGTCAGATTGCATGGAGTGCCAATTTTCATTATTTCAGATAGAGATCCTCAGTTTATATCTCGATTTTGGAACAAATTGCAAGAAGCTCTGGGTACACAGTTACATTTTAGTACTGATTCCATCCTCAGACTGATGGTCAATCCGAATGTGTGATACAGATTTTAGAAGATATGCTTTGAAGTTGTGTGCTAGAATTCGAAGATAATTGCGAAAAATATTTACCTTTAGTTGAATTTGCATACAATAATAGCTATCAGTCAAGCATTAAAATGGCACCGTATGAAGCTCTGTATAGTCGTAAATGTAAAAATCTATTGTACTGGAATGAACTTAGAGAGAAAAAGATGCATGGAGTTGGTATAATTCGTGAGACTGAAGAAAATGTGAAAGTGATTCGGGATAGTTTGAAAGCATCCTCTGATTGTCAAAAGTCTTATGCCGATCTTAAATGAAAAGAGATAGAATATCAAGTTAGAGACAAGGTATTCTTCAAAGTATCACATTAGAAGAAAGTCCTTTGATTTGGCCGTAAAGAAAAATTGAGCCCACGATTCATCGGACCATACGAGATCATTGAAAGAATTGGACCTGTTGCGTATCGATTAGCATTACCACTAGAGCTTGACATAATTCATAATGTTTTCCACGTATATATGGTGCGATGGTATCGGCCAAATCCTTCACATGTTATTTCTCCGATAGAAGTTGAGATTCAGCCTGACATGACTTACAGTGAGGAACCGATCAAAATTCTGGCACATGAGACGAAAGAGTAAAGAAATAAAAAGGTAGCTTTAGTGAAAGTTCTATGGCAATGACAAGAAATAGAAGAAGCTACCTAGGAACCGGAGGAAACAATGAGAAAGCAATATCCGAACCTCTTTACTGGTAAGATTTTTTAGGACGAAATTCTTTAAGAGGGGAAAGTTGTAACAGCCCGTTAGTAAAATCAAAACAATGGTTTCGGGACCACAAATCTGAGTCCGTAAGAAAAATTATTTTAAAATTATTTTATGGTCTACTGTATGCTAAGAATATCGTATAAAAAAATTTTGTTAGGAAATTTTACTGATTACATGATTAATTGATAAAAGGACCAAATTGTATAAAATGTAAAAGTTGATTCTAGTAGCTAGAGGGATCAAATAGCTATGGAACTCAAAACTTGAGGTCCTTATATGGTAATTATAACATTAAATGTAGTTAGTAGATAAGCATGCTTAGTCATCCATGGAAAATTAATTAAAGAAAAGGATAAAATTGGAAAGTTGAAAAATTAAAAGATGATAAGTTAATTAAATAAAAGAAAATATCATTTTATTATCATCTTCCCCAAATTTTCTATAGAAACCCTAGCTAAGAGAAAGAAATTCAAGCAAGCTTAATTGGGTAAGTAATCTTGTCCCATTTTTAGTAATTTCTATATTTCTGAGATTGTAATAACCTAATCTAGCTATTTTGGGGATTAATTTGCAAAGTTATCAAACTATCAAAATTTTACAATGGATGTGTATACTGAAAATTTGAAATTTATGGTAGAAAATGAAAGGTTGTTGATAGATAAACAACTTTTGTAAAGGAAATTTTCATGAAATTGTGATTTAGGGATTAACTTGAAAAGATGAAAAATTCATGGAAAATTTCTAATTTTGTGAAATACATGGGCTGTAAATGTAATATGTAAAAATTAGCTAGGCTTGGAACAAGGATTAAATTGCATGAATTTCATTTTTCGAGCCTAGGGACGAAATCCTCATTAATTAAAAGTTTAGGGGCAAAATGGTAATTTAGCTAAATTGGATTGAATTTAATATGAATTGTATTAAATTGAGTTAAATTTACTCATATAGATTCGAATAGACCTAGTACGAAGTTGGATCGAGGAAAATAAAAAGTATTAGATTAGTAGATTCTAGTGTACAAACAAGTGTCGAGGTAAGTTCGTGTAACTAAATTGTGTATATTTACATGTTTAAGTGAAATGTTGTATATGTGAATGTTGAATTATGAATTTGGTATGTTTAGGAAATAAATTCATAATTCCAATAATGCTCGGCAAATATTAAATATCGTTTGAATACATGAAATTTGATTGGATACTGGGCTCCTGTATTGGTTGTGGTCTTGCATATGTTGCAAACACACCATAACACGAAAGAGCGTCCCATTATTAGCTCTTCTGAGCTTCCCGTTATAGCTCTTTAGAGCGTCTCGATAGGTTGTGATTCTTCTTGTGTTGTGGACACACCTTAGCTCTTATGAGCTTCCCGATTACGGCTCTTCGTGAGTTTCCCATTAATTGGCTCTTTGTGAGCTTCTCAATATGGCTTGCTTGAACTTCCCGGTATATGGCTATCTGGAGCTCCCCGATTAATGGATATTCAGAGCTACTCGTTATAGGCTCACAAAAGCTTCCTGAATATTGCTTATATGAGCTGCTTATTTTAGCCCAGATAAGCTTCCCGTTTACGTGCTTTTATAAGCACTCCTGAATATGAGTTGATAGATTTATCGTATTGTACACTTCGTGTGTATTGTCCATGTATCCATCGATATTTTAAATGATTCAACGGGTAAAGTTCTTATATGAGATGATATGAATTTCAAGATGAATTACTATGAGAAATACTTGAAATATAAAGATATAATATGTACATGATTATTGTATACTTGATATGATAAATACATGTATGTGGAAATTGAATAAGGATGAGCTCATTCTTGTCTTTTAAAACTTATGTGAATTACATAACTAACATGTTTGATGAGGATGTATGTGTATTTAGATATTGATTTAATTGATTTGGATGCATTTGTATGATTACTTTACAAGCGAATAAATGGTAAGTTTATTTCCTGTTATATGAACTTACTAAGCTTAAAAGCTTACTTTGTTTTATTTCCTCTTTTTATAATGCTCAGAAGTTCATAAAGGTTGGAATCGGTCGGAGCATCATCACACTATTCTTCAGTTCATTTTGGTATAAATAGCAAACTTATTTTAGTATAATGGCATGTATAGGTTAAGTTGGCCAATGAATGCATATATATGGTTGGTTGTAACTAGCCATTGAAATGGCTAGTGATGGCTTGTTTGATGTAAATGCAGGAGGGTATAATATGATTAATATAAATATGTTCTTGGTACGATTAGATTGAATTTTGGTAAATTTATATGTTTATACAAATAGGTAAGTTTGAATACATGAATACATGTGATGATATATCATGCATAAGATTGGTTGTGGCTTGGTTTTAATGTCTTAAATTGGTTGGTGAATGTATTCAAGTGTTGTTGTAGGTTGAAGGCAAATTTGGGTGAGAAAAGTGGCCCTGAAAATGGCCTATTTTCGTCCACACAAGCAGACACATAAGCGTGTGTCTCAGCCGTGTGTTACACACGGCCATGCGCACAGGTGTGTGGTTTACCTATGTGTCCCCTGCATCTTTAAAATTGAGAAACTGAATGCCCAGGTATTTTCGCACAGGCAGAGACATGGGCATTTGTGTCAGTCGTGTGTGACACACGGCCTAGCACACGGGCGTGTGACTTGGCCGAGTGACCCCCGCACCTAATTAATGTAATATAAATTGTTCACACGGCCTAACATGCAATATCCTGATTTTGGGCCTAGTCGGAATAGTGGTTTTGTGACCACAAAATCCGAGATAGAAATAATTATTTTATAATTATTTTGATGTTTATGATATGATTGCATGATTGTGTGAAAATTTCGTGATGAAATCCTATGCCTAAAGTGCTTAAATTGAAATTAGGGACTAAATCGAATAATTTGCAAAACATGCATTCTAGAAGTTTCTAGTATGAAATTGTTTTGAAATATTAATTAGGAGGTCTTAAATAGAAATTTTACCAATTTCTAAGTTTATGGACAAAAATTGGACATGGATGGAATTTTTGGAAAGTTTAGTAGTAAGGGCATTTTGGTTATTTAGGGGTAAAATGAATTAAAATACAAAATTAAAAGCCAATTTTTCTCATCTTCTTCACCATGGCCGAATATAGCAAGGAGAAACCATGGCTAGGGTTTTTCAAGCTTCCAAGCTCGATTGTAAGTCCATTCTAGCCCCGTTTTTCAAGTTCTTTACGTTTTTGGAGTCCCTGCTCGATTTAGCTTATGCTAGCAATAATTTAACCTAGGGTTTATATTTGGAAAAATAACCATAGGTGAAATTTGTGTATTTTGGTGTTTTATGATAGAATATGAGGTTTTAAATTATGTTAGACAACTTGTGCTACTCGGTTTTAAGTGAAAACGAGCGAAAGGGCTTAATCGGTAAAATACCTAATAGTCTTAAGTACATGTTAGAGTCAGAATTTGATGTTTCCATAGAAGGGAAAAATGATCAGCATGTCATAAAACATAATAAAATAGGCTGAAGTTTAATTTACGAGCTTTGGGGCAAAAGTGTAAATATGCAAAAGTTTAGGGGCAAAATTGTAATTTTTCAAAAATATGATTTTGGGTCAATTTGAATAATGTGAGTCCTAATTAGACTATATTTTAAATGATAGAGCAAGGAAAACTGAAATTCGGGCTCAAATGGGGAAACACCAAGTTGTGGACGAAATGGTAAAAGTAGTCATTTTCGCATACTAGGTAAGTTCATATGTAAATGTTGGTAACATAGTTATTATTTTAAATGTTTTTATGTTATTTAAATGATATGATAATTATTATGAAATATTATACTCGTGATAATTGTTTGATAATATGTCAAATTATGTGATATACTTGGAAAATGTGAAATACTACCGAGTATCGGTATCGGTATTCCGTAGAAGATGGTTGAGACACATGATTGGGAAAAAGGTCCCGTTGAACTTTAGGAATGGATTAGGATACAAGTGACATGTCACTGGGATATTTGGGCATCCGAGCTCGTTGAGTTGAGTCCGAGTTCACTTATGGATGCGAATGTCCGAACTCGTTGAGTTGAGTCCGAGTTCGTGAGATGTAACTATGCATCCGAGCTCGTTGAGTTGAGTCCGAGTTCACTTATGGATGCGAACGCCTGAGCTCGTTGATTTGAGTCCGAGTTCGCTTATGGGCGGGTTACATAGTAGCTTGGCTACATATGTGGCACTTATGTGCAAACTTTCCATGTATCCGAATTATATTCCGATGTGTTCAACGGGTAAAGTTCTACTCAAATGGAGGAATACTCAAGATGAAAGGGCCGTATTGGTAAGTGTTGTGAAATGGATACTTTGAACAGGTATGTACTTAACCCTCGGGTTGAAAAATCGATATAACAACAATATGGTGAGATGATAAATGAAAATATGATATGAATGTCTTGGTGATGATTATGCAAATGATGTTTTATGTTTGCTTATATGGTTATGTTACTTGCTATTTGCATGTGAACTTAATAAGCATTTATGCTTACTCCCTCCTTTTCATTCCTTGTAGTGTTGACAAGCCAGCTCAGAAATCGGGAACAGTCGGAGGCACGCTCACACTATCCGTATACCATCTTGGCATAATGGCTTGTATATTTTGAGTATGGCATGTATAGCATTATAATCATTTTGTATATATGGTCTTATGATATGGTTATTGAGTAGTATAAAAATGCTTGGTAATGATTAGCCATTGGAATGGCTAATTATGATCATATTTGGTGTAATGTATGTCAAATTGCTAGTTAATCCATGGAAACCATGAAATAGGTAAAATTTACCATAAATAGATTCAGACAGCAGTAGTGACGTGAATTTGAAAAATCATTAAAAATATTAGAGATATAATTAGATGATGAATAAAACATGGAATTGAAGAATTATGAGTCTATTTTCATATGGAAGAAACGAAACAAGTATATGAGCTATATTTTATGAGATATTTAAATTTTTGTGAAACTGGGCCAGAGCGATTTCTGGATCCCCTGTTCCAACTTTGGAAATTCACCATAAATTGTATAAAAATAATTAGAAGTCATAATTTATATTTACAGATTTCTTATTGAGTCTAGTTTTAATAGAAACAAACTTCATAGTCATTGAAATTCTGTACAAAGAGATATCTGATTCGTAATACACAGAGGTCAGAGCAGTCGAACCCTGAAATAGGGGAGAATTTAACTAATAAACTGTACTAATTGGCCTGGCCAAAAATTTTATAAAAAAAATTAGTAAATAGATATATGAGTCTAGATTTAGGAAAAATTTACGGATCTTGATTTTGAGTTTCGTAACTCGAGATATGATTTTTCTTGTAACTGTGACGCAGGTAGCTAGAAAGCTGTGAATGTAGAAACAAATGATTCGAAGTTCTTAATTTGATAAATTATGTTTGGTAACACCTCAAGCTCGACTCCGGCGACAGTCTTGGGCGTGGAGGCGTTACATTTATTGGTATCAGAGCAGGTTTAGTCGGTTCTCGGACTAACTTAGCATGTGTAAAAGTTTAGCTATACATGCCACTGATCTGTGATAGTGTGATGTCTTCCGACGCGTATGAGTACCGTCTTATTTAGACAGGGTACTCTCTAACCGAGCTGCACCGACCATGTTCAATGTTATGTGAAGGTATTTAAGTAAAATTATGATTATGATAAGTATCGGTTCAGAAAAGTATGAATAAAGGTTTATGATACATATGTGATAAATATTCATATTTGCTTAATGCTCATATGATGTAGTGTATATGGCTTATTTGATAAGATGAACGGAATAAATAGAAAGTCGTAGAGGTATGAATAAAAGTCATAATATTATGATACGAATGAAAATGTCCTTGTTTTGATTTGGACGTCGAATGTTGATGAATGCTAATGATATATAATTTTTATGAGATAAAGGATTATAATGAAATGAACTTATCTGTGTTAAATTGTTGGAATGAATTATATGATTGTAATGATATGTACATGATGATGCACAAAATGAAAGTTATGATTGTGGTGCAAATATCTATGTTTGTTTGGCCTTATATGATGTCATGAGCATGACTTAATTTAATTAAATGAATGGATAAGTAAAGCTATCTAGAAAACATAGAATGTATGCATAAGTATATTGTCTAAATGGGACAATAGGAAAATTGGTGTAAGCCAACATGAATGAATGACATGATTTTGATGATGTTGCTATGATGATGGAAGTTGTGTCATATGTGTATGTATAAGAAAGTTGAGTCGAGGTCCTACAACCTCCCCTTACCGAAATGGTACTTATAATGGAATTTCATGAGATTTGTATTGAATAAGTTTTCGGTTGAGAACCCAAAGAGTTCATGATAGAATAATTATAAGTATGATCAGAGATTGAAAATGAGCTGATAAGTAAAGTCGAGCTTGAGAAAGTATCGGATTGACGTAAAGATTATTGGAATTATGCACCGTCCCGCTTAGAAAAGGAATTCTCCTTGGTAAACTGAATTACTCAGTGCAAGGTCGAAAAAGTGTAAATCGAAATTTATTCGAATCGCCTTCTTTAGTGAATGGTTTAATATGAAATTTGTGACGGCAGAACTAGATGGGGAAATGATATTTGAAATGTGAACTATCTCGAGTGTGATAGTTATGATCGGACAGATTTAGCAATTTTTTTTTGAGATGTTCTATGTGTTTACCCGTTCTCGAAAATATTTCTATGGCTATTGATCTTCTCAAGAAATTCTTGTTATATGGGAATGTCTTTTAATCCTCGGTGTTGGATGAAAGCATTGGTGGTCCGACTGTTTTATAATTTATATTGCTCTATTTCATCGGGTATTCTATTTCATTTCGTCTTATAAGAATTGATGAGAGAATACATATGATATTATGATTCTGCTTTCTTCTACTTGATGCTTCATCATATATATATATGTATGGGAAGATATATTGTTCTTGTTATATTTGATTCCAGTGGGATTAAATGATGTTTTCTTTTGGACTTTCTTTCTTTGAAGAATTATCTGGTATTCCGTATTTTCTCTATGAGTTTGGTTTTCGATTCTCCGGCTTGGTTTTCGATTCTCCAAATAGTATCGTATCTTAGGTTTCTTTATTCTGGATTTCTTTATTCTGGATTTCTCTATTTTGGATTTCTTTATTCGGTTTTCTTGTTATCTTTGTTTCATAATTTGTCAATTATGACTCGTGTTCGAAGTGCGTTCTTCAGCTCGTGATAATCATGTCAAATATGACTATACTTCTAATTTGATCTTGGTAATGTGGTGATTTTAGTATTGGGGTTTTTTCTAATTTACGTAAGGATTTGACATCAGTAAAGGCATAAGTGATAAAAGCGCGAGTTTCAGTCGGTATGGTGAATTATCTATTTGAAAGATTTCATGTGACAATTATTTCAAGATTATTTTTCCCAAGTTTGATAATAGAATTTCATTTTGTACGGATAAAAGAGTAAATAGTCTGAACGAGAAGTGTATATTTATTAGAAAAAGTTTGATATTAGTTAAAGTCACTACGATGATAAGGTTTTCATTTTGTAAAAGCTGAAAAGTTTATTACATGTTGACAAAGTTCGGATAGATGAGAATATTGGTAGCACCAAGCGTCCGAACTAGACTAGTCTACATTGAGTAAAGACTTCGACTTTCGATAATATATTTGTTGTATGAACTGTGATGTGTTTCAAGACAAAGTGAGGTAATGTGATAGTTTAGAGCATTCGATGTTACATAAAATCGGAGTTGTTAAAGGGGTTAAAGCCGAGCATTGGGATCTATCAAAATTATCCTTGTCGTTGTTGATATTGGGATGGAAATGAGAAGGATTATTCTTGAGGCCATATCGTAATTATTTCCATGGCGAGAAAGAGGAAAATGTGATGTATCCTATTGTTAAATGTTTGGCGAGATCTATAAATCATATCTCTGTATTGTATGAATTCCTACTCATCAGTTCATGGAAATTCAGGTCTCTTTGATTCTTGGATTTCTTGGAATTCCGGTCTCCATTAATCAAGTTAAGATCCGGGTTTTATGTCATGATATCATGGGAAACTGATAAGGGTTGAAAATTTAAGAACAGTTGAGAGTTGAGATGTAAGCTTTCATCATCATATGAAAATTAAAGAGATGTATTGGAGGTACATTTTAAGTGAAAGTTCTTCGGCACCGAATATGAGATTAAAAGTGAAGATCACTTTTCTGGTAAGATTTTCGGGGACGAAAATCCCTAAAGGGGGGAGAGTTGTAATATCCTGATTTTGGGCCTAGTCGGAATAGTGGTTTTGTGACCACAAAATCCGAGATAGGAATAATTATTTTATAATTATTTTGATGTTTATGATATGATTTCATGATTGTGTGAAAATTTCGTGATGAAATCCTATGCCTAAAGTGCTTAAATTGAAATTAGGGACTAAATCGAATAATTTGCAAAACTTGCATTCTAGAAGTTTCTAGTATGAAATTGTTTTGAAATATTAATTAGGAGGTATTAAATAGAAATTTTACCAATTTCTAAGTTTATGGACAAAATTGGACATGGATGGAATTTTTGGAAAGTTTAGTAGTAAGGGCATTTTGGTCATTTAGGGGTAAAATGAATTAAAATACAAAATTAAAAGCCAATTTTTCTCATCTTCTTCACCATGGCCGAATATAGCAAGGAGAAACCATTTCTATGGTTTTCCAAGCTTCCAAGCTCGATTGTAAGTCCATTCTAGCCCCGTTTTTCAAGTTCTTTACGTTTTTGGAGTCCCGGTAGCTCGATTTAGCTTATGCTAGCAATAATTTAACCTAGGGTTTATATTTGGAAAAATACCCATAGGTGAAATTTGTGTATTTTGGTGTTTTATGATAGAATATGAGGTTTTAAATTATGTTAGATAGCTTGTGCTACTCGGTTTTAAGTGAAAACGAGCAAAAGGGCTTAATCGGTAAAAATACCTAATAGTCTTAAGTACATGTTAGAGTGAGAATTTGATGTTTCCATAGAAGGGAAAAATGATCAGCATATCATAAAAAATAATAAAATAGGCTGAAGTTTAATTTACGAGCTTTGGGGCAAAAGTGTAAATATGCAAAAGTTTAGGGGCAAAATTGTAATTTTTCCAAAATATGATTTTGGGTCAATTTGAATAATGTGAGTCCTAATTAGACTATATTTTAAATGATAGAGCAAGGAAAACTGAAATTCGGGCTAAAATGGGGAAATACCAAGTTGTGGACGAAATGGTAAAAGTAGCCATTTTCACATACTAGGTAAGTTCATATGTAAATGTTGGTAACATAGTTATTATTTTAAATGTTTTTATGTTATTTAAATGATATGATAATTATTATGAAATATTATACTCGTGATAATTGTTCGATAATATGTCAAATTATGTGATATACTTGAAAAATGTGAAATACTATCGAGTATCGGTATCGGTATTCCGTAGAAGATGGTTGAGACACATGATTGAGAAAAAGGTCCCGTTGAACCTTAGGAATGGATTAGGATACAAGTGACACGTCACTGGGATATTTGGGCATCCAAGCTCGTTGAGTTGAGTCCGAGTTCACTTATGGATGCGAATGTCCGAACTCGTTGAGTTGAGTTCGAGTTCGTGAGATGTAACTAGGCATCCGAGCTCGTTGAGTTGAGTTCGAGTTCACTTATGGATGCGAACGCCCGAGCTCATTGAGTTGAGTCCGAGTTTGCTTATGGGCGGGTTACTTAGTAGCTTGGCTACATATGTGGCACTTATGTGCAAACTTTCCATGTATCCGAATTATATTCCGATGTATTCAACAGGAAAAGTTCTACTCAAATGGAGGAATACTCAAGATGAAAGGGACGTATTGGTGAGTGTTGTGAAATGGATACTTTGAACAGGTATGTACTTAACCCTCGGGTTGAAAAATCGATATAACAACAATATGGTGAGATGATAAATGAAAATATGATATGAATGTCTTGGTGATGATTATGCAAATGATGTTTTATGTTTGCTTATATGGTTATGTTACTTGCTATTTGCATGTGAACTTACTAAGCATTTATGCTTACTCCCTCCTTTTCATTCCTTGTAGTGTTGACAAGCCAGCTCGGAAATCGGGAACGGGTGGAGGCACGCTCACACTATCCGTATACCATCTTGGCATAATGGCTTGTATATTTTGAGTATGGCATGTATAGCATTATAATCATTTTGTGTATATGGTCTTATGATATGGTTATTGAGTAGTATAAAAATGCTTGGAAATGATTAGCCATTGGAATGGCTAATTATGATCATATTTGGTGTAATGTATGTCAAATTGCTAGTTAATCCATGGAAACCATGAAATAGGTAAAATTTACCATAAAATAGATTCAGACAGCAGTAGTGACGTGAATTTGAAAAATCATTAAAAATAGTAGAGATATAATTAGATGATGAATAAAACATGGAATTGAAGAATTATGAGTCTATTTCATATGGAAGAAACGAAACAGGTATATGAGTTATATTTTATGAGATATTTAAATTTTTGTGAAACAAGGCCAGAGCAATTTCTGGATCCCCTGTTCCGACTTTGGAAATTCACCATAAATTTTATAAAAATAATTAGAAGTCATAATTTATATGTAGAGATTTATTATTGAGTCTAGTGTTAAGAGAAACAAACTTCATAGTCATTTAAATTCTGTACAAAGAGATATCTGATTCGTAATACATAGAGGTCAGAGCAGTTAAACCCTGAAATAGGGGAGATTTTAACTAATAAACTGTACTAATTGGCCTAGCCAAAAATTCTAGAAAAAAAATAGTGAATAGATATATGAGTCTAGATTTAGGGAAAATTTACGGATATTGATTTCGAGTTTTGTAACTCGAGATATGATTTTTCTTGTAACTGTGATGCAGGTAGCTAGAAAGCTGTGAATGTAGAAACAAATGATTCGAAGTTCTTAATTTGATAAATTATGTTCGGTAACACCTCAAGCTCGACTCCGACGACGGTCTCGGGCGTGGGGGCGTTACATAGCACATGGGCATGTGGCTTGGTCGTGTGACCCAAGTCAGTAGCTACCCTAATTTGAACATGGGTTGGGACACGGTCGAGTGCCTCACATCGAATGCCCACACGGCCTAGGACATAGGAGTATCACTGCGC
The DNA here is from genome assembly GCA_025698465.1 of Gossypium longicalyx. Taxonomy (NCBI): domain Eukaryota; kingdom Viridiplantae; phylum Streptophyta; class Magnoliopsida; order Malvales; family Malvaceae; genus Gossypium; species Gossypium longicalyx. Next base: position 24,110,553 of record CM047005.1, on the reverse strand, counting down.
GTGTGTCCCTTTCACCTAAAATTTTTTTGAAATTTCTTGAAAAATTCTCTGAGTTCCTAGTTTAGTCCCGATTTGATCTAAATGTATATTATGGGCCTCGAGGGCCCATTTAAGGGACAATATGATTGATTTTGGATATGAATAGTAAATGATATGAATTTTTCTGTAACTGATCTGTAAACTCCGGTAATGCTCCATGACCCTGTTTCGGTGACAGATAGAGATTAAGGTTGTTACATTGTTGGTTATACATCATATGGTTACATGGTAAATAATACATCAGCATATAAATCATTAGAACATTAAAACGATATTTAATCATACAAACTTACCTTGACTACTAGGGCGTAGAAATGAGATCGACTAATCTGAGGCTTTAGCTTTTCCCTGATCTAAATCTGTTCTTGGTCTTTCTTGATCTAAATAGACAAATTTAATTCATTTAATAACCTTAGTATTCAATTTAGTCCACATTTCATATTTTTGCAAAATTACTATTTTACCTTTAACATTTTAACTTTTTACAAATTAGTCCTAAAGCTCATAAATTGAAATCTAAGCAATTTCATCTTATTTCATGCTAGCCAAATACACTAGGGACCTATATCAACCCATAGAAATCAACATTTCACAAATTTACCATATAATTTTACTACTTTTACAAATAAATCCCTAAATGACAAATTCATAAAAAATTACTTTACAAAACTTGTTTATTTATCAACAAGGACTCATAATCTTTCATAAAACATCAAGAATAATGAAAAACAATCATGGAAAAACTCTATATCTTTAATAGTTTTGCAAATTGACCCTCGGGCTAGCTAGATTAAGCTACAACGACTTCAAAAAATAGAAATCATTAAAAACGGGATAAAAAAAATCTCTTACATGCAATGAGAAAGCTTGGCCGAACCTTTAAGCATTCTTCAATGGAGTTCTCTTAGTCTATTTTCGGTGGAGAGATGAAAACAAAAGATGATACCTTTGTTTATGTTATTTACTTAACTTAATTATTAATTTACTAAATTAACCTTTCTTATTAACATTAAAATAACTAAAATTTGTGTCCATCTTTGTCCACTAACACTATAAATGGTCTAATTAACATCTAAGTCCACTCACATTTAAATTTCATAGCTAATTGATACCTTTAACTAATAGAACTTCACTTTTGTACCTTTTACGATTTAGTCCTTTTTACGAAATTAAGCATGCAAACATCAAAATTTCTTAACGAAATTTTTATACGACCTTGCTAACATTGCATAGACATTTAAATGTTAATAAAATAATAATTTTCTTGTCATATTTATGGTCCAAAAATCAGTGTTTTGATTTCCCTAAAAACGAGTTGTTACAATTTTTATTAAATTTTTATGTGCTCGGCTTATGGAAATAAGGTCCTGATACCTCATTTTCTAAAATCACTTGACTTTAGGGTCAAACCACTTATACTCAATTAATTTTCCAATTAGCAAAAATTTCCAGATTAAAATTCAATAAAACACTATAATAAACTCGTAAATATTATTAAATAATATTTATTGACATGATCATCAAAATATGGAGTTTTGAAACTGTCATTTTCAGTACGACTAAAAAATAGGTTGTTACAAAATTGCCCTTGCAATTTTTTCACTCATCAGGTATTGGTATCGTAATACCTAGGCTTGGGTATGACGATACCTACAATAATTTTGAGATTGGGAGTCTTAGGGGTCTCAGTATCACGATACCCATGGTCTGGTATCAGGATACCACTGTAGATGACCTCTATTCTCCTCATTTCAACACTGTCAAGTGTATTACGACTTCCATTCTTCGATATCATGATACCCCCTTTTAGGTGATTTTTTCTTTACGTTCGAGCCATCGTCGACTCCCTACAACACTCATTCAAATTGTTAGGTTACCCATGGCACAATTGACCAATTTGGGTCTAAAAAATGGCTTAAAAATAATAAAAACAATTTATTAACAACAAAATTAAAAATCAACAAAAACATATAAAAGACACTTAAATTGCTTGAGAATAAGTTCCTTAAGTGTAATGGAGAGCCTAATTTGACGTATCAAAATATGAAAGATCAAACTCCCATACACTTAACTCTTTGTTTGTCCTCAAGCAAACACACAAAACATGAAAAAGGACAACCCTTAGACTAAATCAAACAATTAGGTCACATAGTGGTACAACATTGAACTTGTACGAGAACTACCTCACATGCAACTTAAGAGTGATATCTAGTTAAATCGAGTATTTTTAATACAAACACAATTAGTTCAATAAGTTAAAGTACTGATAAATACAGAGGCAATTAAAAGGAATGTATGTACAAGTGTTGTCCATCAAAATGAATTACATGGATAGCTCATAGATATTAAAAATGAATTGGTCATGTTAATCCGGACAAATGCAAGTAATTCAAGACTTATTGTATTAGTGAATTATTAGGGTCTCAAAGGTATTCTAGGCTTGTAACATTATGAGGCTTAGGACGATTCAGAGTTGAAACAATATATAGCTCAAAATGATTTCAAGCACTAGAAATGGTTAAGCACATGATATTATTTCCCATTCGCCCCTAATTTATTCATAAGCTCACCTTCTTATTTCTCCAAAATTTTAGAAGATACTACGCAATATAGACACATACAAAACTAGTAAGAGTTAATACATTTTGACTTGAAAGATTTTCTTTCTTGAGCTCGACTTTGATTTCGTTAAATTTTTTTTCTTCTTTTTGCATTCTTCTACTCACAATGTTTTTAACCCTCACCTTGCTTTTATTCATTCAACAATTCTATTTTTGTAATTTTTTTAATTTTGTTTTCTAACTCACTTAGCAAGGTTCTATATGTACTATATCACATAGTCTCTTCTTTTCTTTTTCGCAGAAGAAGCCACCATAACATCTCTACCTAACCTCCAATGTCCATGGCCTGACGTTTATTGCATAGTGCATTTTAAGAATCGGGATAGAGAAGGGTTGAGTTATTGACTCGTTTAGGTTTAAGATTTTAATAAGAAGGCTAAACAAGAAAAAGATAACTGAGGCTCAAAATACAAGAACTAATGGTATATAACAGAAGGTAAATCTTTTGAGCTCTAGGTAAAAAAATGACCTCCCCCGGCACGTTATCGACTAAATGTAACACCCTAACCCTTATCTGTCGCCAGAATAGGGTTTCAGAGCATTACCGAAACATTTAGAAACATTTAGAAATAACTTATGTAAATTACTATTCATTTATCGAGATCATTCATAACATCCCTTGATTGGACCTTCGAGGTCCAATACGAGCATTAAAATCGAGTTGAGACTTGATTGGGACCTCTAAGAATTTTTCGCGAAATTACAAAATTTTTCCAAGGTGCAGGGCTCACACACCCGTATGGTCCAAGGAACACGCTAGTGTTGGAGGCCGTGTTTGACCCCGTGTAACTCTCTGACTTGCACACACGGCCATGCCACACGCCCGTGTGCTAGGCCGTGCGGTTAATTAATTCAATTCGAAATTAGATACAAGTATCACACAGCCAAGACACACGTCTGCGTTCTAGGCCGTGTGGCACACACGGCTGAGATACACGCTCGTGTCTCTGCCCGTGTGCTCAATTCTAATCATTCTGTTTCTCAAAATTAAGGTGTAGGGGACACACGGCATAACTACATACTCATATTACTAGGCCGTGTGTGATCTAGACACACGCCCATGTGTCTACCCGTGTGGACAAAATGAAGCCATTTCTAGCTTCATTTCTCATCCAAAATTTCACCCAAGACCTGCACTTGAAACACACATCCAATACCAACCAATACAAGCATTCAACTTAAGCAAATTTCATCATTCACAAGGCATATCACTACAAGCATACATGACCACAACCTTACCTTAGTTTAACTTGGGCATTCACAACATTGATCACATATTCTTAACATCACACATGTGTATATATATCATAATAATCTACTTAGTCATACCAAAATGAACCATTACTAGCCACTCTAATGGCTAGGTTACAAAATAACATTTCAAGCCACTATTGGCCAAGCTGTCCTATACATGCCATTATACCAAAATGATTTTTGCTAAGTATACCCAAAATGACTAGTTGATAGTGTGACGATGCTCTAGTGATCTCCAACCTTCACGAGCTTTCGAGCATTATAAAATAGGGGAAAATAAAACAGAGTAAGCATTACATGCTTATTAAGTTCGTATAACGGAAATTATACTTACCAATCCTGTTTATTAAATTTAAGCACACAATATCATGTTTTCCATCCATTTGGCTAAATTGCCTAAACACATGCATTCAATCAAACATGTTAGTCACCAAAATCTTCATATCAATCAAGCAACATAGATGAGCTCATCAAGCAATATTCTTTCAAGTCATTATCATTTCATCTCAAGATTTTCATGCCATGCCAAGATTTTTGTGTCTGTTGAATCATTGAATTCTGATGGATGTTTAAGTAATACACTCAAAGTGTACGATTCAATAAGCCGTCAATTTCTTATTCAAGGGTACCCATTAGAGCACTTAACCAAGAAACACTCTCTCGAGCCACATATCATATAACAAGATTACCAGTCTAGGCTAAATCCTTTATATAATGTAAGCTCAGAGGAGCTCGATTAGGATTACCAGTCCAGGTTAAACCCTAATCATAACGTATGCTCGAGAGGTATTATATTGGGATTACCCATCCGGGCTAAATTGTAACACCCCTAACCCATATCCATCGTCGGAATAGGGTTACTAGGCATTACCGGATAATACACATCATTCATATACATTTATGCAATCATAATCAAAATTCATTCATTTCAATCATATTGTCCCTTCTAAGGTCCTACGAGACCTTAAAACATTCTTAGAAGTGGTTCGAGACTAAACCGATAACATTTGCAAACTTTGGGAATCTTAGAAAATTTTTCAACATTTTAAGGGTCACACCCTTAATTCGAAAGGGTACCCCAAGGGACACACGGCCGTGTAACAGGACCATATGTCACACATGGCTGAGACACACGCCCGTGTCTCTGCCAGTGTGGACAAAAATAGGCCATTTTAAAAGCCAATTTTCCACCCTTTTCTTATGCTCACAAATCAACTTAAATGGTACCATTTTAACCCACATATAAGCAACCAAAAACTAGCCAATTTGTACACATATCATGCCATTTCAATATGCTAAAATCATCAAATTTGCATAACTTCTAAATACATTTCATTATCATCTTAACAACTATTTCGTGCTACAAAACTTACCCTTTCATCATCCCATAATCAAGCCATCACAAAAGCATTATATACATCATATAAATTACTTATCAAACACAACATTTAGGCCAACTTAAATGACCAAATACATACCAACATTTACAAGCCAAATCTCATGGCTAAAATCAAGTCTCAAAAACATATCACAATGACACTAGCCTATACATGTCATATACCAGAAATACAAAGCTTCAAAAGTACCAATGAGTTGATCGATAGTGTGATGACATTCCCCGACAATCCCGGAGTGTGAGCTAGCTTCGATAATCTATTAAACATAGACAAATAGCACATAGTAAACTTCATAGCTTATTAAGCTCGTAAGTGATTAACTCAATTCATCAAATAAATGTAATTCAACCATTTTCACATTACCAAATCAACATCACATTAACTACAAACCATTATCATGTCTCAAAACATGATCCAATATAATCTCATTGAACTTTCTCAATATAAGACTCAAATAGGTTCCGTACGTACTTGTACCAACTCGTACTAACCTCTTTCTCAAATATATCATTCATTAACCATTGAGCTATTGAAAATAGTAGTTGAATACTCAAAATCTCAATCAATAAGTACCTATACAATCGCCAGTATCCAAATCAAGGTAACTTATCCCGGAGTACCTATACTGTGGCCCGTAGCCAAATCAAGGTAACTCCTCTCTGAATACCTATACAATGGCCCGTAGCCAAATCAAGGAATTATTAGCACCCGAAGTGCCGATATCATGGCCTGAATCAAACTCATCTGATATACATGGCCCAAAGCCAAATCAGTATATCAGCTTATAACATTTCACAACTATCCAATTCTATACCTAACATTCAACCAAGAAGTTTCACTTGTCGATTTCATCATTCACCTCTGTAATGTCGTAATCACAATTTAAACATTATCCAAAATCTTATCAACATAGTTTATGCGATATCAAAGCATTTAACATGCATTTATAATGAAATTATACATACGAACTTACCTCGTACTTGGAATTGACGAATCGAATCGATTACTCGATAACCTTCGATTTTCCTCGATCTAAATTCGAATTCTTTCTTTCTTGATCTATATGTATTCAAAATTAACCCATTTAATCACCAACTCAATCAATTTCATCCACAAACACATATTTTAGCCAATTTGCACTTTAGCCCTAAACTTTCACATTTCTTACAATTTAATCCTTATTACAAAAATACACAAAATTAACAAAATTTCATTATACCCAAGCCTAGCCGAATTTTATGTAAGTCCCTAGCAGCCCAAAAATTTCAATTATTTCACAATTTAACCCCTCAATTTACACTTTTCTAAATTTAATCCCTAATATGCATTTTTACTCAAAATCACTTTACAAAACATGTATATCAAGCACCAAGCTTTCATAATTCATCATCAAACATCATAAAACACATGAATTCATCAATGGTAAATTTCAAAATCATCAACACCTTCAAAAATTGAGGCATGGGCTAGCTAGTACTCAAAGCAACGATCATAAAAACATAGAAATCATCAAAAACCAAGCTCAAAACATACCTCAATCAAGCTTAACCATAGCCGAAACCTAAATGAGCTTCCATATTTTATTTTATTTTGATTTTTGGTGGAAAATGATAACAATTTAGGCTTTAAAATTGCTTTTCTTTTATTTATTATAACTTATTACATATTTTACAATTTTACCCTTCGTTATTAAACAATTTAATCATCAAATATAAGGTCATTTATGTCCATATCCATTATCAATGGTCTAATTACAACATAAGGACCTTTGGTTTACTAAGCCATAGCAATTAGGCACTTTTAACTTATAGCATGTTACTTTTGCATTTTACGCGATTTAGTCCTTTTCTCAAATTAACCACTTAAACGATAAAATTAGCTCACGAAATTTTCACACATATATATTCACATGCTTTAAAAACCAAAAATAATATTAAAATAATTTTAGGACCTTATATTTGTGGTCCTGAAACCACTGTTCCTATTTAGCTAAAACCGGGCTATTACAACTCTCCCCCTTTAGGAATTTTCGTCCCCAAAAATCTTACCAACGAATAGGTTTGGATATTGCTTTTTCATAGCATCCTCGAGTTCCCACGTAGCTTCTTCAACCCTGTGTTGATGCCACAATACTTTCACTAACGCTATTCTTTTATTTTTCAGCTCTTTGATCTCATGAGCTAAAATTCAAATCGGTTCTTCACTACACGACAAATTTGATTTAATCTCAACTTCTGTCGGAGAAATAATATGCGAAGTATCGGATTAATATCGTCGAAGCATTGATACATGAAATACATTATGAATCTTTTCTAACTCAGACGGTAATGCTAACTGATAAGCAACTGGCTGACCCGCTCGATGATTTCATACGGCCCAATGAATCTCGGACTCAATTTTTCTTTTCGACCGAATCGAAGTATTTTCTTCCACGGTGAAACTTTCTAAAACACTTTATCCCCGATTTGAAACTCAATATCTTTCTGTTTCAAGTCTGCGTATGATTTCTATCGATCTGACGCTGCTTTCAGACTATCACGAATTACTTTCACTTTTTCTTTTCTTTCTATGATTAGATCAACTCTATGAATCTTATTCTAACTTAATTCAATCCAGTACAAAGGTGTTTGACATTTCTGACGTATGGAGCTTCGTATGGTGTCATCTTTATACTCGATTGGAAGCTATTGTTATACACGAATTCAATCAATGATAAATACCTTTCCCACATACCTTCGAAATCAAGAATACAACATCTCAACATATCCTCGAGTATCTTAATAACTCGCTCGAATTGAACATCAGTCTGCGGGTGAAATGCAATACGAAAATGTAGTTTTGTACCCAGTGCATCTTGCAGTTTCTTCTAAAATCTCGATGTGAACCTCGAATCTCTATCTGAAACAATAGAAACAGGTACTCTGTGTAATCTCACAACCTCAAAGATATACAACTCAGTAAGCTTGTCAAGCGAATAATCCGTATGAACAAGAATGAAATGAGCTGATTTTGTCAACCGCTCAACAACAACCCAGATTGCATCTTTCTTGTTCGGAGATTGAGCCAAACTCAAAACAAAATCCATAGTCACTCTATCCCATTTCCACTTGGGAATCATAATCGGCTGTAATAAACCAGACAGCACTTGATGCTCAGCTTTAACTTGCTAACGAATTAAACATTTAGAAACAAATTCTGAAATGTCACGTTTCATACCATGCCACCAAAAGAGCTGTTTCAAATCATTATACATTTTTGTGCTTCCCGGATGAGCAAATAAGCGACTACTATGTGCTTCATTCAAAATCATCTGAATCAAATATGAATTTCTCAGAACACATATTCGACCTTTGAATCTCAAACAATCATCTGAATCAACTTGAAACTCTGAATCGCATTGAGCTTGTTTTGCTAACATTTCATTATCAACTTTCTGAGCTTTACAAATCTGTTTTAAAAACAACAATCTCGCTTTCAATTCAGCTACAATTGATCCATCATCAGATAGAGGCAACTGAGAATTCATTGTACGTAAAGCAAACAAAGATTTCTGGCTTAATGCATCAGCAACAACATTTGCTTTTCCCGGATGGTAGTCAATTACTAACTCGTAGTCTTTTAGCAATTCTAGCCATCTCCCCTGTCGCAAATTTAAATCTTTCTGAGTCATCAGATATTTCAAACTCTTGTGATCTGAATAAACATGACATTTCTCACCGTATAAATAATAGTGCCAAATCTTTAATGCAAACACGATAGTTGCTAATTCCAAATCGTGCATCGGGTAATTTGTAACACCCCAAACCTGGCCTAGGCGTTATGGCCAAATTTGTGATGTCACATTAGACTTTTAAAAGCGTAGTTCTATTGAAAAGGTCCAATTATGTTAAAACCTTGTTGTGGTCTTTATGAAAAGCTAATTCATTATAATTTTTGCCAAATTACTGGTTCGTTTAGCAAACCATGTCTCATACTAAATCGTTATTACATTTTAAAACATTGACTATTGCGGAAGCTTTAAAAACAAGTTACGTAGGATGGTAGTTGAAAATCATTAATTATTTTGAAAACCCAAGTCCTACCACTATAAGATATAAACCAATTTAAATAAATCCCTAATTAAAGATACAACTTAAAACGGCCTTATTACATAAAATTTAACCCAAATAAAACTATCATTATTAAAAAGTCAAATACACAACATAAAGAGTGGTGTGGCCTTCTCCGAGTCCCTCGCAACACCGACCCACCTAAGGATTACCTGCGTAGATAAATAGTAGCATGAGTTTATGAAAACTCAGTGTGTAATCCCTATTTATCAAACAGTAACATACAGTGCTAAACAGTTTGGGCCTAAGCCCATAACAGTCGCGATGTCAGTGTGGGCCTTAGACCAATACAGTAATAGTATCAGTGTGGGCTTTAACCCATTTCAGTACAGTATCAGACATGCATATAAAGATCCTACCCAACTATCCTCTACACTCCACTCCGTCCCGCCTTACACTCCACGTGGGGATTAAATCGACCCACCCATCCCTACACTCTAGGTAATAGGCTTATAGCCTCTCAGTACACTTCCTCCAACATCGTATATCCTACCCCATGCAATATAACATAATATAGATGTACATACAGTAATCATGGCATGCTCAAACAGTCATATATCATAGAGGGGCATATCGATCATTTACCTTATAGGGGTATAATAGTCATTTTAACAGGTTAGGATCTAGGTATAATTACCGACCCTTCAGTAGGTCCACAGTCGTCTCGAGCGACCCGTGCAACCTTAACAGTCAAATAGTGACAAATGGACCCAAACCCATATTACAGCCTATATAGGCCCACAGGCTCATGTAGCCCAATAAGCCCAACTATTGGCCTTGGCCGTGCAACTACACAGCCGACTCAATAATCTCCATATCTGTGCGGTTTGTCTGTACGGGGCCCACGAGCCCGTGTGGCCCACACGGCCCATTTTGGCCTATCGTGGCCCAAAATCGACCTACACCCATGGAATCGTTCATGGTGGCCTCTTCGATCGAATGTCTATATTTTGTGCATTCGGCTCACCACACGAGCATGCGTATGCTCGTATGGTGTCAACAGTCGTACATTTCCGGCTTTTGCCGATTTATGCTAAAAACAGTGTGGTTACACACCTGGTTGCGAAATGTGTAAAAAGCCCACGCACACCCAAAACCTACATTCAACCAAGGTATTCTATTAGTCATTTGTCAATAGAGTAAACGACCTCCCTTAATACGATCCCATCTAAACATAATGCTTGCCTTGATGAACAAGTATGGCTTAGACCTGTTAAACGGCTTAACTAAGATTAATCACACGCTCCCCGTCAAAACCTGCATTATCAGTGAAATCCATTAGTATGCTTGCTCAAACACACGGCTTGAGACATCATGCACTACCTTAAAGAAAACATAAAAACCCAATAGTAGGGGAGAGAAGCATTCGGCCAACACCTCCATTCAAAGCATAGTAACTACAAATAGAGTTACCTTCAACCGACAAGCGAGGGAAAGGCTTCGTACGCTTCAGTTATCCCTTGCACACTCCTTCTCTCCTCGAGGAACTCTAGGAACCAAAAGAACCACCATAAGAGAGAAGAGGTGAGATTCGGCATTAAGAGGAGAATGTTCAGCTCCAATAGAATGATAAAGGGAAGGCTTAATAAATGTTGAAAGAGAAAAGAAAACAAGAGGAAAAGTAAACTCACCGATTGTCAAAGAACAGCAACACACCAAAGAAAGATGAATATAGCAAGGGATGAAATATTCAGTTTGGGTACCAAATAACACAGTACTCGGCAAACAATAGACCAAAAAAGGAAAGAGGGAGAAGAGTAACGTCTGAAGCACCCACAATAAACCCTACAATATTCGGCCAAGGCTTGGGGTAGAAGAAGAGAATCGGTTGGTCCTAGAAGCAAAAGCCGAACAACCTTAAGAAGAGAAAAGGAAGAAATCAGCCAAGGAGAGAAAGGAAAAAAAACTCGAAATGCAAATCCCGAAAGCACAACTGAACAACACTTCTAAACTTCTTAAGCCCCAATCGATTTTTCCACAGAAAAAAAGCAGTAAGATCAAATGCCAAACTTCCCAAAAACTAAATTCCCTGAGTGCCTAGCATCCCTATACGGCACCAACACTCCCCCTTCAACAACTCTCCTTGATTTTCTCCTAAAACCCCTCCACAACTTCCTCCAACCGAACACTATCCAAGTCCCCCTTTTCCTCCTAATAATTCGGCTACATGATCCCCTACTCCAGTCAAACACTCCAACTGTCCCAGCAGTAGAGTCCCTCTGTCATACAATCCTCCCCTCAGCCGTTTGCAAAATAAAACACACTAGTACGCTGCAAGACTCGAACCCCAGTCCTCTATCAAACAGTTACATGCCATTATCCCCTACACCACTAGACTTTTTTTGTGACTTGATTCCCCATAATTTTTAAGAATCCAACATCTAGCAGTAAAGGTTTAGTTCAGTAGAAACCAAATATTTTTGCTAAAGCCTAGGTTTGAACCCAAAACTTCTCACACCTCTCAAGACCCCCTTAACCATCAAAGCAAGCAAGTCACATGCAACAGAACACACAATTTAATCACTAACAAATTTGGAGAGTTACATAATTCTTTTCATGTAGCTTTAACTGTCTCAAGGCATAAGCTATGACTTTACCTTCCTGCATCAAAATGCAGCCCAGACTAGTCAACAACGCATCACTGAATACTACGAACTCTTTACCTAATTCAGGCTATATTAACACTGGTGCCTCTTTCAATAAGGTTTTCAACTGATCCAAACTTTTCTGACATTTTTCGGCCCATTCGAACTTTACATCTTTCTGAAGCAGTCTCGTCAATGGAGTTGCAATCATCGAAAAGCCTTTCACAAATCGTCTATAATAACCTGCAAGTCTTAGGAAGCTATGGACTTCGGATACATTTCTTGGAGACTTCCATTCCATTATTGCAAAAATCTTGCTCGGATCAATTCAAATACCCGATGCTGACACAATATGCCCCAGAAAACCAACCTCACACAACCAGAATTCACACTTACTAAACTTGGCATATAATTACTTATCACGCAGAGTCTGCAATACAATTCTCAAATGCTCGGCATGCTCAGTTTCGTCTCATGAATATATCAAAATATCATCTATGAGCACAACAAAAAATCGATCTAAGTACGGTCTGAAAATACGGTTCATTAAGTCCATAAAGATAGCAGGTGCATTCATCAGTCTGAAAGGCATAACTAAAAATTCATAGTGTCCATACCTCGTTCTAAATACAGTCTTTAGCTCATCAGAATCTCTAACTCGTAACTGGTAATAGCTCGATCTCAAATCTATCTTTGAAAACACTGTAGCCCTTTCAATTGATCAAACAAATCATCTATTCTAGGTAGAGGATATTTATTCTTGATCATCACTTTATTAAGCTGTCGATAGTCTATACACATTCTCATCGTGCCATATTTCTTTTTCACAAACAGCACAGGAGCACCCCAGGGCGAGAAACTCGATCTTGCAAATCCTCTATCAGTTAATTCTTGTAACTGAACTTTTAATTCTTTTAACTCTGTCGGAGCCATTCTATAAGGAGCTATCGATATCGGCGTTGTTCCTGGCACTAATTCAATGCTAAACTCAACTTCTCAGATTGGTGGTAATCTCGGTAACTCTTCAAGAAACACATCTGGGTAATCACACATAACTAGCACTGATTCAATCTTCTTTTCAGTCACTTTCGCATCTAGCACATAAGCAAAGTAAGCTTCATAACCCTTTCTCACATATTTCTGAGCCAACATCGACGAAATCACTTATGGCAAGCCATACAAATCATCTGACTCAATTCGAATAATCTCATTATTCTGACATCTCAAATCAATCGTCTTTCGTTTGCAATTCACAATAGCATCATGTAGCGTTAACCAATCCATACCCATGATTATATCAAACTTGTCAAATGGCAACAACATCAAATCGGCCAGAAAGCAATTATTCCGAATCATCAATGGACAGTTCTCGCACACTTTATCAACCAACACACACTTTCCTAAGGGATTCGATACTCTAATTACAAATTTAGTAGACTCTACGGGCAAAGTATTACTGGATACTAAATTCACACATACATATGAATAGGTTGATCCTGGATCTATCAATGCTATAACTTTAGTATCATAGAGAGTAAAAGTACTGGTTATAACATCTAGTGATGACGCTTTTTCACGATCGCAAATAGCATAGGCTCTAGCAGGTGCTCTCGCCTTAGACCTCATAGCAGAGTCTTTAGTCGCTCTCTGACTACCACTCAAATTACCTGTATTTTTAGGTGGTCTACCCCTATTTACAGTGTTACTCGACCTCGTGTTCTAAACATCCTCCTTTTCCATCAAATCTGGACAATCTCGCATAAAATGATCCAACGATCAACATTTGTAACAAGCTTTATTTCTTTTGTTCGAGCATTCTCCAAAATGTCGTCGTCCACAATGCTGACATTCAGGTTTATTGTCTTTTATACTGCCAACACTAGCTACTGATGTTGCTTGAGCTTTAGAACCAGAGTGTTGTTTAGCACGATCCTTGTTCGAATATCCCATCAAAGAATTCAAACGAGTATACGAATCTTTGGATTTCTTTGATGAAAACTGATACAGCTTACTCATCAATCTTTTTCTGATGTCTCTAGCCTTTGAATCTACTTTCCTCTTTTCTTTGCTGAGATCTTCAGCTTTACAAGCTCTTTCAACTAAAACAACGAATTCTTTAATTTCCAGAATCTCGACTAATAGCTTTATATTTTCATTCAACCCATCAACAAACCGCTTATACATAATCTCTTCGGTAGAAACATATTCCCGAGCATATTTACTCAATCGTACAAATTCTCTTTCGTACTCAGTTACAGTCATTTGGCCTTGTTTCAATTCTCGAAACTCTTTTTGTTTCTGATCGAGAAATCTTTGACTTATATACTTCTTTTGGAATTCAGATTGAAAGAACTCCCAGGTGACACATTCTTTCGGAACTATTGATATCAATGTTTTCCACCAATAATACGCATTATCTCTTAGCAAGGATACAACATATTTAATACATTCATCTGGAGTACAAGACAATTCATCGAATACTTTGGTAGTGTTCTCGAGCCAGAACTCAGCTTTCTCAGCATCGTTATCAACTGTAGTCCAAAACTCTTCAGCCCCGTGTTTACGAATATTATCCACTGGCGGCTTATTCAATCGAATTGGATCTATTACTTGTGGTACAACTGGAATTTGTTGAGGAACATGTGGGGGTGGAGGTTGTTGAATAGCCAGATTCCTTCGAACGAACTCCGTAAACCACTCATTCATTATCTGGAAGAAGGCTTGCTTAGCCTCTCCACCTTGGCTACTAGATACGAGTTTAGAATCAGACTACACTGCCACTTGAGCGGGAGCGGATCCATTACTTTCAACATCGTTAGCTACAGCCCTTTCGGGATCCATTTGTTATATAAAAATACATTTTAATTGTCAGGAATCATTACACTATCACAATCTGTATATATGGCATATATAGCTAAACTCTCACATGCTACGTTAATCCTAGAATCGACTAAACTGTAGCTCTGATACCAATAAATGTAATACCCCTAACCCGTATCCATCGCCGGAATAGGGTTACGAGGCATTACCGAATAATACACATCATTCATATAAATTTATGCAATCATAATCAAAATTCATTCATTTCAATCATATTGTCCCTTCTAAGGTCCTACGAGACCTTAAAACATGCTTAGAAGTGGTTCAGGACTAAACCGATAACATTTGCAAACTTTGGGAATCTTAGAAAAATTTTTAACATTTTAAAGGTCACATGCCCGTGTGAATAGGCCGTGTGCCTCACACGACCACCAAACATGCCCATGTCACAAGCCGTGTGAAAATAGGGCATACATACTACTTGTACCACATGGCCGAGGACACGCCCGTGTGCCAAGCCGTGTGAAATCCAAGGGGGTTACTGACTTGGGTCACACAGCCGACCACACGCCCATGTATCAACCCGTGTGTTACACACGGCTAGTAGACACGCCGTGTGTTTAGGCCATGTCAAAACTATAGGGTATACTACCTTAATTCGAAAGGGTACCCAGGGGATACACGGCCGTGTAACATGACCGTATGTTGCACACGGCTGAGACACAAGCTCGAGTCTCTGCCCGTGTGGACAAATATATGCCATTTTAAAAGTAACTTTGCCACCCTTTTCTCATGCTCACAAATCAACCTAAATGGTACCATTTCAACACATATATAAGCAACCAAAAACCAGTCAATTTGTACACATATCATGCCATTTCAATATGCTAAAATCATCAAATTTGCATAACTTCTAAATGCATTTCATTATCATCTTAACACCTATTTCATGCCAAAAAAATTACCCTTTCATCATCCCATAATCAAGCCATCACATAAGTATTATATACATCATATAACTTACTTATCAAACACAACATTTAGGCCAACTTAAATGACCAAATACATACTAACATTTACAAGCCAAATCTCATGGCTAAAATCAAGTCTCAAAAACATATCACAATGACACTAGTCTATACATGCCATATACCAGAAATACAAAGCTTCAAAAGTACCAATGAGTTGATCGATAGTGTGACGACGTTCCCTGACAATCCCCGAGTCTGAGCTAGCTTCGATAATCTATTAAACATAGACAAATAACAAATAGTAAGCTTCATAGCTTAGTAAGCTCATAAGTGATTAACTCAATTAATCAAATAAATGTAATTCAACCATTTTCACATTACCAAATCAATATCACATTAACTACAAACCATTCTCATGCTTCAAAACATGATCCAATATAATCTCATTGAACTTTCTCAATATAAGACTCGAATAGGTTTCGTACATACCTGTACCAACTCATACTAACCTATTTCTCAAATATATCATTCATTAACCATTGAGCTATCGAAAATAGTAGTTGAATACTTAAGATCTTAATCGATAAGTACCTATACCATGGCCTGTAGCCAAATCAAGGTAACTCCTCTTTGAATAACTATACCATGGCCCGTATCCAAATAAAGGTATTATTCGCACCTAACGTGTCAATATCATGGCCTGAAGCCAACTCATCCGATATGCATAGCCCGAAGCCAAATCGGTATATCAACTTATAACATTTCACAACTATCCAATTCTATACCTAACGTTCAACCAAGAAGTTTCACTTGTCGATTTCATCATCGTACACCCCCGTACTGTCGTAATCAAAATTTACACATTATCTGAAATCTTAGAAACACAGTTTATGTGATATCAAAGCATTTAACATGCATTTATAATAAAATTACACATACGAACTTACCTCGTACTCAGAATTGACGAATCGGATCGATTACTCGATAACCTTCGATTTTCCCCGATCTAAATTTGAATTCTTTCTTTCTTGATCTATATGTATTCAAAATTAACCCATTTAATCACCAACTCAATCAATTTCATCCACAAACACATATTTTAGCCAATTTTCACTTTGGCCCTAAACTTTCACATTTCTTACAATTTAGTCCTTATTACACAAATACACAAAATTCACAAAATTTCATTACACCCAAGCCTAGCCGAATTTCATGTAAGTCCCTAGCAGCCCAAAACTTTCATTTATTGTACAATTTAACCCCTCAATTTACACTTTTCTCAATTTAATCCCTAATATGCATTTTTACTCAAAATTACTTTACAAAACATGTATATCAAGCACCAAGCTTTCATAATCCATCATCAAACATCATAAAACACATTAATTCATCAATGGTAACTTTCAAAATCATCAACACTTTCAAAAATTGAGGGATGGGCTAGCTAGTACTCAAAGTAACAATCACAAAAACATAGAAATCATAAAAAACCGAGCTCAAAACATACCTCAATCAAGCTTAACCATGGCCGAAACCTAAATTAGCTTCCATCTTTTATTTTCTTTTGATTTTCGGTGGAAGATGATAAAAATTTGGGCTTTAAAATTGTTTTTCTTTTATTTATTTTAAATTATTACATATTTTACCATTTCACCCTTGGTTATTAAACCATTTAATCATCAAATAAAGGCCATTTATGTCCATCTCTACTATCAATGGTCTAATTACAACATAAGGACCTTTGGTTTAATAAGCCATAGCAATTAGGCATTTTTAACTTATAGCATGCTACTTTTGCATTTTTTGCGATTTAGTCATTTTCTCAAATTAACCATTTAAACGATAAAATTAGCTTACGAAATTTTCACACATACATATTCACATGTTGTAAACACCAAAAATAATATTAAAATAATTTTATGACCTCAGATTTGTGGTCTCGAAACCACTATTCTGATTTAGCTAAAACCGGGCTATTACATAAACCTTTTCTGTAACATGTTCAATGGGATTACTCGTCCGAGCTAAATCCTGTCTATAAAAAATGTTGGATCTTATTAGTTTTAAAAAACTGCAAATAATCATCGGAATCCAAAATTCAATCTAGACTTACCCCTTTATCATCATTTCAAGCATGTATTCAAACGTTCATATAACAATCAAATAAATCATATCAATATAATTCACACTACATACAAACACAACAATCAATTTAACATATTTACATGCTCAATTAGGTTACACGAACTTACCTCGACACTTGTTTGCGTGAAATGTCTACTAATCCGAAACCTTTTCTTTTCCTCGATCTAACCTCGAATTAGTGTTGCCCGGATCTATATAAATGAGTTCAACCATCAATTTTACACATTTCATATTTAAATGGACTCAATTTATGTCCTAGAAAAAATTATCATTTTGCCCCTAACTTTTTCATAAATTCTGATTTTGTCCCTAGGCTCGGAAAATGAAACTTGTGGAACGTACTCCCTATTCCAAGCCTAACCAAAGCCCCATTAAAAATTTTACAGCACATGTATTCATAAAATTTTAGAATTTTTCATCAAATTTTACAACATTTCATTTTAGTCCTTAAATCATGTTTTCATCAAAAATTATTTTGTGAAAGTTGTTTATCTATGAATAATCTTTCATTTTCTACCATGAATTTCTAATTTCCAGCATATATATCCATGACCCATTTTTATACCTAGATAACTTTTCAAATTAATCCCTTAAATAGAGAGATTAAGCTATCCCAGTTTCAAAAATACCAAAATTACTAAAAACGGGACAAGAGAACTTACCCAATTAATCCTTGAAAGTTTCCCCTCTCTCTCCTAGGGTTTCTATATAATTTTAGGTTGAAGATGACAAAAATAAGATGGTATTTTCTTTTATCATCTTTTAATTAATTTAATCATTTCAAATTCCAATTTAGTCCTTGACCTTTTCTAATTTTTCCATGGATGAGTCACCAAGAATCTACATACTTTTCTTTAATGGTCTAATTACCATATAAGGACCTGTAGATTTGAATTCCATAGCTATTTAATCCTTATAGCTACTAGAATTTAACTTTTGCATTTTATGCAATTTAGTCCTTCTCGTAATTAAAAACTTAATCGATAAAATTTTCGTATTAAAATTTTCACACGACATGTCTATTATAGTACAGACCATATAATGAAATTAAAATAAACCTTATTTTTAGGTCAGATTTGTGGTCCCGAAACTACTGTTTCGATTTCACTAAAAAATAAGCTATTACAACTCTCCCCCTTTAGGGATTTTCGTCCTCGAAAATCTTACCAGTAAAAAGATTTGGGTATTGCTTCCTCATAGTATCCTCCGGCTCCCAGGTAGCTTCTTCAATACCATGTCGTTGCCAAAGAACTTTTACTAATTCTATCTTTTTATTTCTTAACTCTTTTATTTCCCGAGCTATGATTTTGATTGGTTCTTCACCATATATCATATCAGGCTGAATCTCTACCTCTGTCGGAGAGATAACATGTGAAGGATCGGATCGATACCACTGTAGCATAGACAGGTGAAAAACATTATGAATCCGATCAAGTTTTGGTGGTAAAGCTAACCGATATGCAACTCGTCCAATTCTTTCTATAATCTCATATGTTCTAATGAACCGTGGACTCAGTTCTCCTTTACAACCAAACTGGACAACTTTCCTCCAAGGCGATACTTTCAAGAATACTTTGTCATTGACTTGAAACTCTATTTCTTTTCGTTTCAAATCAGTATCGGACTTTTGACAATCAGAGGCTGTTTTCAAACTGTCCTGAATTACTTTGTAACACCCCTAACACGTATCCGTCGCCAAAATAGGGTTACGAGGCATTACCGAAAAAGATACAACTTTCATACATTCATACAATCACTCAGATCATAATCAAAGGCTTATATTTGTAACTTCAGTTTAACAATTCTGGAATTATTAATACACATGACATAAATAATTTTATTAAATTCGCATATCCGAACCAATATGTCAATCTTCATTTTCATTTCACATTAAACACATCAAAAATTTGCGTATATATATATATATATAACATAAAAAACACTTACCTAATGATATAAGATATAAAATTCGAATTTAAACATGATAATAACACCTAAATTCGCAAGCTAATAACATGTATAACCATTATTTATTCAAACAATCTTTTAACCATTTTTAAACATAATTACCAAATCAAAACATACCAAAATTTATATGCTAGCATAATGACAAAATTAAAAATACACAACCTATTCACTTGTTCATCTATTCGACTATCAAAATCAACCATTTTAGTCATACCAATTCCACCATTACTTTTAAGTTAAACTAACCATATAATATCCGAATACATGTATCAACTTGTCACATAAATATTAAACCACCAACATATATGTCATATACATACGTATCTAATGTATCTATCATTAGCCGAATATGCATACATATCATTTACCAATTCTAAGCAAAGTTTACACAACAAATTATATATCAAATTTTATATCAATAATAAACCACTCCAAATAACCAAATTCATAATATAGCAAAGTCATTTCATAGCTTATCAAAACATGTCATACATATAACATATTAATCCATTTTCAAATGTAATTGTCGAATACATCCATTATTGATAACATGCATATCACACACATATATTATATAATTAAGACATACATTATCTTTGGACACGATCAGCTGAAACAATTCATTAGGCATATTACTCAACCATTAGCAAATATGTCAAACACCTCACACATATATATACCAAGACCAAAATTTACTTAAACTTAAACATTATACTTAGCCATTTTCGCATGGCTTTATATATATACACAAACCAAAATCCAGCATTCCAAAATATAACCTAGCCTATACATGCCATAAGTTCGAAATTTAGCTTATAAAGTACTGAAACAGTCGATAGTGTGATAGACTTTGCTGACGATCCCCGAGCTCGTAACTTGATCCAAAATCTATAAAACAGAGGCAGATACACACACAGTAAGCTATCATAGCTTAGTAAGCCATAAGCAAATAAATAGCTCAATAACATTTATATTTCATTTTAACAAATTCGAATCATTAAATCATATTCATATACATTTTCAAACTTGCAAAAATAATGCATTTATCAAACATATAACTATACATCAAATTTAAATAGAATGGATACATATGTAGTTAATATCATAGTTATTTTTCACTTCAAAGATCACATAATATACATATACCCTAGGCTGAATATGCTCATTTATATATGAATAATCATAAATCACATTTAGAAGGCCACATATACTAAAAATTTGACCAATTATAATTTTCGTATACACATATACTTTCATTTGCATCATGAATACACCATTAAACCAAATGCACACTTTTACATATCCATACATGTATTTCACATTATCAAGTAACATTTATATCATCAATTCAAATATCTAACTTACCATAATTTCATAACTTAGTATGAATACATACTTGAACCTTTTAACTTGATTTTTCATTCGGTCTTAACTTATTATTGTCCATTGAACCATTCAAAATTGAATAAGATACTCGAATAATCACATATATCGTACAATGCCAACGTCCCAGACGTGGTCTTACATGCTATCTCATATCGATGCCACTATCCCAGACAGGGTCTTACACGAATCAAATATGATGTCAATGTCCCAGACATGGTCTTACACGTAACCACATATATCGATGCCAACTTCCCAGACGTGGTCTTACATGAGAACACATATCAGAAATCCTATGTCATGACATATGTATCCTAGCTATTCCTAAGGTTCGTACGGGGCTTTCAGATGTCGTAACTTGATAGAATCAACTTGTATATATAGCTTTCAAGCATATTCACAATCAGCTTTCATATATACATTTTCAAATAATTTATTTCAGCATATAAAACTCGTATTTATTTAAAATTAACAACATCTATTTGCTTATAAACTTACCTCAGTCGACGAAAATCAGAACGGGACGACTAGTTGACAACTTTGGTTTTTCCCTCGATCTAAATTCGATTTCTTTGGTTCTTGATCTAAAAATATTCAAATTAAACTCATTCAAATATATTTTCACTCAATTTATTCCAAAAACACATAAATGGGAAAATTACTATTTTACCTCTAGCATTTACACTTTTTACAATTTAGTCCAAATTTCACAAAACACAAAACATGCAAAATTTGCATATACCATGCTTAGGCCGAATCTTTCTTATGTTCATATAAGTTCATAAATTTCATTTATTTCACATTTTAGTCCCTCAAATTATCATTTTTTCAATTAAGCCCTAATTACTCAAAATCATAAAAAATTCCAATACAAAACATGTTAATCTAAAACATATATTTCATATTTCATCAACTAACATCACAAAACTCAAATATTCATCAATGGAATAACTCAAAATATTCATCAAAATAAAAAATTCAAGCATGGGCTTTGTACATTACACTGTAACGATCTAAAAAACGTAAGAATTATCAAAAACCGAGCTAGTTACATACCTTGATTGAGCTTCCAAGGTGCCAAATACCTAAAGTTTTATTTTTTTTCTTTCTTTTTATTATTTTTTCATGAGAAAATAATGAACTAATGGCTTTTAATTATGTTATAATATAACATATATTAACATATTATCTAATTTACATATTTAACCTTTATCATTTAATTAGAAACCAATATAAAATATGTCCAAAATCGTCCACTCAAAAAATCAATGGCATAATTGAAACATAAATGCCTCAATTTAAAAAGACAACAACAATTCTGCCCTTTTACATTTAACCATCAAATTTTCATTTTACGCGATTAAGCCCTTTTATTTAATCGGGCACCCAAACGACAAAATTAAATCACAAAAATTTCACACATTCAAATTCACACATAGTAAACACAGAAAATAATTTTAAAATATTTCCTAACTCAGATTCGTGGTCCTGAAACCACCGTTCCAAATAGGGTCTAAATCGGGTTGTTACATACTTTCACTTTTTCTTCGATCTCTCGGACCAAGTCAACTCTATGTAACTTTTTCTCATCGAGTTCTGTCCAGTACAATGGAGTTCTACATTTTCGACCATACAAGGCTTCATATGGTGCCATTTTGCTACTAGACTAATAACTGTTATTAAAAGCAAATTCAACCAAAGGCCAATACCTTTCTCAATTACCTTCAAACTCAAGTACACAACACCGAAGCATATCTTCCAAGATCTATATTACCCGCTCAGATTGACCATCTGTCTGGGGATGAAATGAGTTGCTAAAATGTAACTGAGTGCCTAGAGCTTCTTGTAATTTTCTCCAGAATCAAGATGTAAACTGAGGGTCTATATTTGAAATAATGGAGACAGACACTCCATGCAATCTGACAATCTCAGAAACGTATAATTCAGCCAATATATCCAAGGAATAATCCATATGTACCGGAATAAAGTGTGTAGGCTTTGTCAACTAATCAACAATTACCCAAATGGCATCTTTCTTCCTTGGAGATAGGGGTAATCCCGTTACAAAGTCCATAGTAATTCTTTCTCATTTCCATTCTGGTATTGTAACTGGCTAGAATAGTCCAAAAGGCAACTGATGTTCAGCTTTTACTTACTGACATATCAAACATTTAGATACAAACTCAGAAATATCTCGTTTCATTTGCGACTACCAGTATATCTTTTTCAGATCATTATACATTTTATTACTACCGGGATGTACAGACATGTTACCATTGTGAGCTTCATTCAAAATCTTCTGTACCAATTCTGAAATTTTTGGTACATATACTCTACCTCTGAATAACAAACAACCATCAGTCCCAATCTAAAATTCTGAGTCAGGAGTCGATTCACTCTGTACTCATTTTTCTTGCTACTTACTATCATTTTTCTGAGCTTCAGAAATCTGTTGCAAAAACATTGGTCTAGCTTTTAACTCAGCTATGAGTGAACCATCATCAGACAATGATAACTGAGTATTCATTGCTCGCAAAGTATACAGGGATTTTCTGCTCAAAGCATCTGCCACTACATTAGCTTTTCCCGGATGGTAGTCAATAACAAGATCATAATCTTTCAATAACTCAAGCCATCTGTGTTGTCTCAAATTCAAATCTTTCTGTGACATCAAGTATTTCAGACTTTTATGATTGGTGAATATGTGACATTTTTCACCAAATAAGTAATGTCGCCAGATTTTCAATGCAAACACAATGGCTGCTAATTCAAGGTCATATGTTAGGTAGTTCCTTTCATGTGGCTTTAGTTATCATGAAGTGGAGGCTACTACTTTACCATCTTGCATCAAGATACAGCCTAAACCATTCAATGATGCATCACTGTAAACTGTAAATTCCTTACCCGATTCTGGCTGAACTAACACTAGTGCTTCTGTCAATAAAGCTTTTAATCTATCAAAACTCTGCTGGCATTTATCAGTCCACTCAAACTTTACATCTTTCTGTAGCAAACGGGTCATCGAAGAAGCTATCATTGAAAAACCTTTTACAAATCTCCGATAATAACCAGCTAGTCCCAGAAAACTTTAAACTTTAAACACATTCTTCAATGGCTTTCAGTTAACAATGGCTGAAATTTTATTCGAGTCTACTCTGACACCTTCAGCAGATACTATATGCCTAAGAAAACTAACTTCTCGTAGCCAAAATTCACATTTACTGAATTTGGCATACAATTGTTTCTCTCAGAAAGTTTGCAACACTATTCTCAAATGCTCAGTATGTTCATTTTCATTCCGAGAGTAAACCAAAATATCATCTATAAGTACCACCACAAACCTGTCTAAATACGGGCTAAAAATTCTATTCATCAAATCCATAAATACTGCAGGTGCATTTGTCAAGCCAAATGGCATCACAAGAAACTCATAGTGTCCATACCTGGTTCTAAAAGTTGTCTTTGGTACATCCGATTCTTTTACCCATAGTTGATAATAACCAGAACGGAGATTAATCTTTGAAAATACAGTGACACACTTTAACTGGTCAAACAAGTCATCGATTCGAGGCAACGGATACTTGTTCTCTATTGTAACTTTGTTAAGATGTCTGTAATCAATGCACAGCCTCAACGTTCCATCCTTATTCTTTACAAATAGAATCGGCGCACCCCATAGTGAGAAACTAGGTCGAGCAAAACCTCTATCAATCAACTCCTGTAACTATACTTTTAGCTCTTTCAATTCAGTAGGAGCCATTCTATAAGGTGCTATGGATATCGGTGTTGTACCCAGAACAAGATCTATAGAGAATTCTACCTCTCTTTCTGGTGGTAAACCAGGTAATTCTTTTGGGAATACATCAAGAAATTCACATACTATTGGCACTGATTGAATCTTCGATTCAGATACTTTAGTATCCATCACATATGAAAGATAAGAATCATAACCTTTTCTGACATATTTCTGTGTTGACATTGCTGAAATCACATTAAGTAGTCCATCTAGTTTATCAGATTCAACATGAAGCACTTCACCATTCTCACATTTCAATACAATATATTTTTGTTTACAATTTACCACTGCATCATATCGGGTTAACCAATCCATTCCCAAAATCACATCAAATTCATCAAATGGCAATAGCATCAAGTCAGCCGAAAAGCAATAACCTTTTACCATCAATAGACAGTTCTTACAAACTTTATCCACCATAACACACTGGCCCAGGAGGTTTGAAACTTTAACCACAAGTTCAATGAATTCAACAGGTAAATTTTTTATAGACGCTAGGTTCGTGCATATGTATGAATGTATGGAACCAGGATCAATCAATGCAGTAATATCAGTATCAAGTATAGAAAATGTACCAGTAATGACGTCTGGTGCAAAGGCATCTTCTCTAGCACGAATAGCATATGTCATTGCAGGTGCTCGTGCCTTAGATCTAACTGTTGTATCCTTGGTAGTACCTCGACTACCACCAACATTGTCGGGATGGCGGGGTGGTCTACCCCTTGAGATAGGATTACTCGACTTTAGAGCTGGTCCTATCTCTTTTTCAAATCTTTCTGGACAATCTCTAAGAAAATGGTCAAGTGAACCACATCGAAAACAAGTTTCACTCATAGACTGACATTCTCCATGATGATATTTGTTACAATGCTTACATTTCAGTTTGGGGTTACCAACACTACCCACACTAGTCACAGATGGAGATGAACGTTGAGAACCCTGCTCTCTTCCAGAATATCTCGTAGAAGTGGTCACACGATCACAATACTTCTTTAATTTCTTAGAAGTAAATGATTGTGACTTACTCATAGTTCTTTTTCCAGAAACCCAAGCCTCTCTTTCGGCTTGTTTATTTTCTTTGCTCAATTCCTCAACTTTTTGTGCTCGATCAGCTAACACTGAAAATTCCCTTATTTCGAGAATTCCAATCAATAACTTGATATCCTCATTTAAAACCTTTTCAAAGTGTTTACAAATCTCAGCCTCGGTTAGAACTCATTCTTTGGCATACTTACCCAGTCGAACAAATTCTCGTTCATATTCAGACACAGTCATAGTTCCTTGTTTGAGCTCTAGAAATTCTTTCTTTTTCTGATCCATAAATCTCTGGCTCACATACTTCTTCTTGAATTCAGCATGGAAAATTTCCCATGTAACATTCTTTCTCGGTACAACTGAAGTTATGTTATTCCACCAGTGATAAGTTGTATCCTTCAATAAGATACTGCGCATTTCAGACACTTAGCAAGTGTACAGGATAATTCATCAAAAACCTAGATAGTATTTTCTAGCCAAAACTCGGTCATTTTTGGATCATCATCTGGGTAGCTCTAAATTCTTCTGCCCCATGTTTGTGGATTTTATCTATCAGAGCTTACCAATTCTAATAGGTTCAACACCCTATGGTACCTTAGGAACTGGTTGAGGAGCAAGTGGGGGAGGTCATTGTACAGCAGGGTTTGTTCTTAGGTACTGTGTAAACCATTCATTCATCATTTGAAAGAAGGCTTCTTTTGCCTCCTTACTTCTGCCTTCAGACACGAGCCTTTCACTACCAGACGCAGACGCAACTCTATAAACTGAAGCTAAAGCATTGCTTTCAGCTTCCTCGGATTCAGCTCTAGCTCGGTTGGATGACATTACTATATGAAAAACACATTTAAAATGATCAGGAGTCATCACACTATCACAAGTTATATAATGGCATGTATAGCTAAACTCGTGTTTCCTACATCAAATCTGAGGATCGGCTAAACCGTAGCTTTGATACCACTAAATGTAACACCCTTAACCCATATATGTCGTCGGAACAGGATTTCGAAGCATTACCAGAACATTCAGAAACATTTACAAATAACTTATGTCATTTATCGAAATCATTCGTAACGTTCCCTGATTGGACCCTCGAGGTCCAATACGAGCATTAAAATCAAGTTGGGACTTAATTTGGACCTTTAAGAATTTTTTGCGAAATTACAAAATTTTTCCAAGGTGCAGGGCTCACACCCCCGTGTGGTCCAAGGGACACGCCCGTGTGACCTTGGGACACACCTGTGTTGGAGGTCGTGTTCGACCCCGTATAAGTCTCTGACTTGCACACACGACCATGCCACAAGCCCGTGTGCTCAGCCGCGCAGTTAATTAATTCAATTCAAAATTAGATGTAGGTTTCACACAACCAAGACACACGTCCGTGTTTTAAGCCGTATGGCACACATGGCTGAGACACAAGCCCGTGTCTCTGCCCGTGTGCTCAATTCTGAGCATTCTGTTTCTAAAAATTAAGGTGCAGGGGACACACGGCCTAACCACATGCCCATGTTATATGGCCATGTGTCACAC
Source organism: Gossypium longicalyx (assembly GCA_025698465.1). Taxonomy (NCBI): domain Eukaryota; kingdom Viridiplantae; phylum Streptophyta; class Magnoliopsida; order Malvales; family Malvaceae; genus Gossypium; species Gossypium longicalyx. The sequence continues at coordinate 24,082,903 of CM047005.1, read as the reverse complement.
ATGGTCTAGACATACGCCCGTGTGGACAAAATAAAGTCATTTCTAGCTTTATTTCTCACATAAAATTTCACCCAAAACTTGCACTTGAAACACACATCCAATACCAACCAATACAAGCATTCAACTTAAGCAAATTTCATCATTCACAAGGCATATCACTACAAGCATACATGATCACAACCTTACCTTAGTTTAACTTGGGCATTCACAACATTGATCACATATTCTTAACATTACACATGTATATATATATATATCATAATAATCTACTTAGTCATACCAAAATAAACCATTACAAACCACTCCAATGGCTAGGTTACAAAATAACATTTCAAGCCACTATTGGTCAAGCTGTCCTATACATGCCATTATACCAAAATGATTTTTGCTAAGTATACCCAAAAGACTAGTTGATAGTGTGACGATGCTCTAGTGATCTCAAACCTTCACGAGCTTCCAAGCACTATAAAATAGGGGAAAGTAAAATGGAGTAAGCATTACATGCTTAGTAAGTTCATATAACGAAAACTAAACTTACCAATCCTGTTTATTAAATTTAAGCACACAATATCATGTTTTTCATCCATTAGGCTAAATTGCCTAAACAGATGCATTCAATCAAACATGTTAGTCACCAAAATCTTCATATCAATCAAGCAACATAGATGAGCTCATCAAGTAATATTCTTTCAAGTCATTATCATTTCATCTCAAGATTTTCATGCCATGTCAAGAGTTTTATGTCCGTTGAATCATTGAATTTTGATGGATGCTTAAGTAGTACACTCGAAGTGTACGATTCAATAATCTGTCAATTTCTTATTCAAGGTACCCATTACGGCACTAAACCAAGAAACACTCTCTCGAGCCACATATCGTATAACAGGATTACCAGTCCAAGCTAAATCCTTTATATAACATAAGCTCAGAGGAGCTCGATTAAGATTATCGGTCCAGGCTAATCCCTAATAATAACATATGCTTGAGAGGTATTATATCGGGATTACCCGTCTGGGCTAAATCCTTTCTATAACATGTTCAATGGGATTACTCATTTGAGCTAAATCCTATCTGCAACAAATGCAAGAACTTATTAGTGTCAAGAAAGCGCATATAATCATCAGAATCCAACATTCAATCGGGACTTACCCCTTTATCATCATTTCAAGCATGTATTCAAACGTTCATTATAAAAATCAAATAAACCATATCAATATAATTGACATTACATACAAACACAACATGCAATTTAACATATTTACATGCTCAATTAGGTTACACGAACTTATCTCGACACTTGTTCGCGTAAAAAGTCTACTAATTCGAAACCTTTTCTTTTCCTCGATCTAACATCGAATTAGTGTTGTTTGGATCTATATAAATGAATTTAACCATCAATTCTACATATTTCATATTTAAATGGACTCAATTTACGTCCTAGGAAAAATTACCATTTTGCCTGTAACTTTTCTATAAATTTCGATTTTGTCCTTAGGCTCGAAAAATGAAACTTGTGAAAATTACTCCCTATTCCAAGCCTAACCAAAGCCCCATTACAAATTTTATAGCACATGTATTCATAAAATTTTAGAATTTTTCATCAAATTTTACAACTTTTCATTTTAGTCCCTAAACCATGTTTTCATCAAAAATCATTTTGTAAAAGTTGTTTATCTATGAATAATCTTTCATTTTCTACCATGAATTTCTAATTTCTAGCATATACATCCATGACCCATTTTTATACCTTGATAACTTTTCAAATTAATCCCTCAAATAGAGAGATTAAGCTATCCCAGTTTCAAAAATACCAAAATTACTAAAAACGGGACAAGAGAACTTACCCAATTAAGCCTTGAAAGTTTCCCCTCTCTCTCCTAGGGTTTCCATATAATTTTAGGTTGAAGATGACAAAAATAAGATGATGTTTTATTTTATCATATTTTAATTAATTTAATTATTTCAAATTCCAATTTAGTCCTCGACCTTTTCTAATTTTTCCACAAATAAGTCACCAAGAATCTACATACTTTTCTTTAATGGTCTAATTACCATATAATGACCTCTAGATTTGAATTCCATAGCTATTTAATCCTTATAGCTACTAGAATTCAACTTTTACATTTTATGCAATTTAGTCCTTCTCGTAATTAAAAACTTAATCGATAAAATTTTCATATTAAAATTGTTACACGACATGTCTATTATAGTACAGACCATATAATGAAATAAAAATAAACCTTATTTTTGGGTCAGATTTGTGGTCCCGAAACTACTGTTCCGATTTCACTGAAAAATGGGCTGTTACAATTGACGGGAGTGAGAATATTGCAAAAAAAATATATAAAATAGGCGGTGCCTGCAAGTTACGGTTCAAGATGTAATGTAGTTTGTACAAGGAAGTATCGGAAGTACTCTGAGAAAGTACCCAAAGGAGGCTTGATTACACTAAAACTAATTCCTACGGTAACAAGTCTAACTAGTACTCTAACCAAATTATATTGCGATAGTTTATAAAAGGATGATAATAACAAAATTTTAAAGAAAGTATAAAATATTGACTGAAACAGATTGTAGAAATTATCATATCTAAAGGTAGAAGGCTAACTCATTTTAGTGTTCATAATTAACTCATATTTTGGGTTTTATCCAATCAACTAGTCAATAACTTAGCAGGGCCTCTCGGCTTTTCACTAACTTAATGAGTCAGCAAGCACTACCTATCTCTTGATGTCACAGGTTTTGACGGTAGACCATACCAATTTCAGATTCATATCTACCTATATAACTTCCTATGGTCATTAATCTTAAGGTTTAAGTTCTTCATTTCCCAACCATCTGATCCGTTAAGAAATCCTACATAGAAGTCATCTAATCCTACATTCGCTCGCTAATCTTTCTATAAGATTAGTTACTCATTAATCTAACGAACATCATGGATTTGAATTGAAATATAAACATTTTCAAAATCAAATAGAGAGATTAGAAAGATCTTGATATATATTGAAGCGCAAACTACATCCTTAACAAATTTGTGAATCCATAAGGCCAATCTCTCAAAGAACGAAACAAGAACAAAAATAAAACTAAAATTAAAACCTAAAACTAATATTGAAAGTGAAAATAAATGAGAGGCAAAAGTCCCCTCAACTGTTCTAAGCAATAGTATTTATAAACCTAGGATTAGAAGCTCCTTCTTGACCTAAAGCGGTTGACTAATCTTCATTAAAGTATGTTGCATGGATGAAAACACCCTTGTTTCATTAAGTGGCCACGTTAAGTCGGTGTCATGACACTGATGGTAGATTGCTTCTTTGGCCGAGTCTTCAGGGTTGTGCTACGACACCTTATGGCCTGTGTCACGACATCATCGGTAAATTGCTCCTTGTGTATTCTGCTTGTTGTGTTGCGACATCTTAACTCAGTGTTGCTACATCGGGAGCAGTCCACTATCTTTCTACCCTAAAGTGGTGTCCTGCACACTCATCAAACATATTAGTCTACCTTAAGGTCTACTTCGGCCCACAAGGTCATATAAAATACCTAAATTGATCATTTTATTACCTAAGTGCTAAAGATGAAAACTAAATAAAAACATAACAAAATTGCTTTCTAATGAGCTCATTAAGTCTAGAAAGAGGTTTAATCCGCTACCATGAATTGCGACAAATCAATAAGCAATGCCTATGGTCTCTTTCGAATTATTCACAAAACACAAGTTTTATTATGCATATATCTATTCAAATGAATAATTAACAATTTAATTTATTTATCTACAAGGATCCACACACTTCCTACATCCTATAACACATTTTATACATTTTTTATTAAAAGTTATTGCCTCTAATCTATTATACAAATTAACTAATCGAACTAATTAGTTTACACTTAAGAACATCGAATTATCTAGTATCAATCAAAATTTACATGCTTGGAAATTCAACATACTTATCTGATATTTACAACAAATGACCTATTGCCCAATTATTGTCTCAGCACCATGCAAACACACAATAAGAATTAAAGAAATAACAGAAAAATGTTTTTGAAATTCTTTAAAAATAATGTAAAAATTAAAATAAACACACAAAAACAAGAAGAATAATACAAACTAAAATTATGTGTAGCCCCACACTAAACTACACATTCTCCTTAATGTGTACCAAACAAAAGATAGGAGGTTACTAGACTTCCTTAGAAGGAGATTCAGACTAGCTTGAATCACCCACCTCTTCGTTAAAGCTCGAAATATTAGTATAGCTTTCAGGATGAGTGGTTGTACATCAAACAAACAAACACAAAAAATGTAAGAAAAAGCAAATAATAATAAATAATAAAGAGAAAATAAGAACTAACAAAAAGAAAACTTATTAACTTTCGGGTGATCCCTATCCCCTCCATAGAAGACCTTCCAAGAGGTCCTCAAGACATTGAATTGTCATTTGTTCTTCATGAATAAAATGAGGACCCCCTTGGCCTTTGAGCATATTATCGTTGTCTTATTTTTTTACCTTTTAGAGAGCCATATCATGAGCCACTTTCTTTCAAAGCCTAACCAACTCCAAAGCTCATTATGGGTACAATAGCCTCGGACATTACAAACTCGATATAACAATAAGCTGTTGATACCCGGGCTTTACTTCCTATTTCGAACTAAAAGTAGACATGCTTGTTACGTTCTTCGGTTAGCTCCTCTTTAACAATAGTCAGAAAGTGTGTCAGCTCCTACGCACCTTCACTCAGTTCTCAATTTAGCTCTTCATCTACATCTAACACTACTCCTACTCTTACTCCTAATCCTAATCCTATGTCAATCGAAGTGAAAACACCTTCTCCGTTTCTTACAACCTCATCATGGTCTTTAACTCCAAACTATTATTGAACACCTATGTTCAACTCATCACACTTAATAACGGTGGACTGGCCCTCGTCCTCAAGCTTGGGAATATCATGCTTGACTTCCTCCATCGGAGTGTTCATTGTGGTTAGTGTTGGATCTAGTGCCCTAAATGTAGTATTTTCGTCTAAGTTCACTTGTAATTTTTCAAACATATTGGTTAAGAAAACTATTCATGAATTACATTAATATTTTATATAATTGTCCTCACATGATTTTTGTACGCAAAGCAAAATGAAAACAAATGTTGCTCACTGGTTGTCTAATATTTAACTAATACTAAGCAATATTACGTGGTCAGCTTGTAATACGAAAAGACACCTTCTATTAGTAGACGAACCTAAACATGTCATTAGTCTAATCAAGAAAGAGCAAACTGATTTATGTCATCTATCAAGTCCAATGGGGATATATGCTTTGTCTTGGGCATCGGAGCGGACAAAAAGTATCATTCCCTACTTCCGTAATATGAGCACTAATTATATTTTCAACTCCATCTATTTTTTTCTTTTTTTGTTATTTTTTTATCTCTTTATTTCTCCATCATTCAAATAAAGCATGGATAAAAAAGGTAGACAAAAAAATAGTCATTTTCTTTTGATGTATATACAAAATATAGTGAAGCCATGCTTTATTCATTTTCTCACCCTAAAATATCCACCTTAATATTTCTACTTATCCCATTTAATATTTAAGGCAAAGGAATATGTCCGGTAAGTACTAAATACTTTGGGTAAAAAAAGGATTGAGATTTAGCAATTAAGGCTTTATAGGCTAAGATAACAACATTAAACGAAAAAATTCTTAAAAGGCCCAAAATTAGGGTACTAAGAAATTTTATGCAAGGGTTGGCTCAAAAGGCTTAAAAAATCCAAAGAAATTTCCTAGGTCTTCCCTTATCATGCATTTAGGCCTACTTATTATATTTAAGAGTAATACGCCAATAGATTCTAAAATCATGATTAAGATATTACATACAACCCGTTACAAGTCATGCATATCATCTAAGACAGGTAAGGTATCAAAGAAAATTCAAAAGATAATATTGTCAAAGAAAGTTCAAAAAGGAAAAATCCAAAGTCCTAACAAAACCTGATTACACAAAACCCATGAAACACATTCTCTAATAGGTATCTTTCAATCATAATCAAATATTCAAGCTTACATACTTTAGTATTTCACAAGCATGTTAAAATCTCAAAAGTACTAGGTATCTTAAATGATCATGCAAAACATTTACTGACATCACACATAAAAAAACTAACAAAGAAATTTTTTTTTAAAGAGAGAAAAAAATGAAAAATAGGTGTCAGGATTACTCATTATCATCCATTTCAACATAAAATGATACAATTCAAGAATGCTATTCACTCCTTACTTGCATTTTACAAAATATATATTTAAAATTAATAATAATAATAATAATAATAATAATAATAATAATAATAATAATAATAATAAGGGTAGACATTCTAATAAGGTGCAATCTCAAGATTATGTTCCGTACTCTGTCACTTTGATTACAATAACAACCCCTAGTTTGTTTTTTAAAAAAGAAACTTAAGATTTTCACAAAAGTATTCCTTACCCCCTGCCAAATTAGGACATTGTCTTCAATGTCAAAATCATGAGTGAAGTTTAGAGGATATCACCTGTGATAGTTGGTCAAGATTGCTACAACTGAAACATGACAATGTATATATATAAATGTAAATAAAAGTTAAACCAAAAAGTTGGATAATGCCACAAAGACAAAGTTAAATCCATTTCTTGCTTGTTAGAATCTCCTTTCCTCTTTCTTGATTCAACAATTTGTTGAGTGATTAGATCTAGATGGTACTCAAAAGCTTGAAGTTTAGCGAATAGTTCATCAACAGTTGCAGCAACAATCAAGACATTCCTTGCCTCTAAAAACACAAATCCATTTTCCACAACATTATCTAAACATGAGAGCAAATTGTTATAATAACCATTAACATTTTGAAGAAAGATGACCAAGTAGTTATGCAAAATACTTCCTCTAATGTACCAAAACCTCCAGGTAAGGCAATGAATGCATCAGCATCGAACATAATAGTTAACCGTTCAGGAATACTTTAAACTGGTAATTCTTTACCGATGGTTGGTACACATAGTGCATTTTCTTTGAACGCTCTTGGGATTATTCCTAAAATTGAACTCCCTTTAACATATGTCGATGTGGCCACTGTTCCCATTAAACCCATGCTTCCCCTCCATAAATTAACTTAATTTTTTTGGATAGCACTTTGCCCAATTTTATAGCCATAACTATAAATTTTTTATCTTTTCTTAGATAAGATCCACAAAAAACACAAATCTTTTCATACTTTTGAGTTGAAGTACTTGCCATGTTTTTTTAATGTTCGAATATGAATAAGGGAGTAGTGAATTATATAAGATTCGGACCTCACATAGAGTAATAATAAAATAGAAAGAGAAAATAAGATGTCAGGAAAGAAAAATCAAACAAGTCAAAGGCAAATATTTCTCGAGATGAAAAATTCAAAAAGGACCAAAAAGGAACATGCCGCAATTAATTATCAGGTACAAAAAAAAGAATAATAATAATTCGATAATAACAACTACTTTTCTATTTTTATTTCTTTTTTTTTTTTTGAAATAGTTGAGATCAAGATAAATAACATAGGTCAAACATCATGTAAAATGTATGAAACATATGATTATTAAACATATGATTATTGCAAATAAAGATTAAAGGTTGAGAATTATTTATAATAGTTCCAATTATGGCTCATATCTTCCTCTGGTTTTATGTCCAGTAACGACATAAACACCTCCTATGAGTCAAGGATCAGCTTCCCATCCAATTTTCTTATAAATTGGCAAACAAGGTCATTTATCGTCAGATTCCCAAAACGATTCCATTCATATTGGAACTGAGACCATAAATCAAGAATTTCATTTTGCACAACTCTACTAATATGGATCTCAAGAGAAATTTGAATATCTCCAAAATTCTCATTACACAATCTGTCCTTAATGAATTTTATTTTATCTTCTTGATTTACAAATGCCATCCCAATAGATCGGCACTTACTGTTACACGTCCATTTGGCACACTTGTGACAAATTACTCCAAGGCGCTTTACTTTTCACTTTCCTGCATAACTGCTCCTACCTGTGCCAGGTAAATGCAAAAAAGGAAGATATTTCTTAAATTGTACCTTTCCTTCAATGGTCGCTCGAATGTTTGTAGGCATGCCCATATGCATGAACATCCTTAATCTCTCACATCTAACCTTATAAAGCTTCACTATCATATTTCTAGGGAGACAAGAAAATTGTTTATGCAACTTTGAAACAACACTATCCATTTTGAAAACAAAGAAAGTTTGAGAAAAAGATTAGAGTACTTTGAAAGAAAAGAAAACAATATGGTAGAGAAGAGTAAAAGGATAGAAAATTTAAAAGTAAGAATATACAGTATCAGTTTTATAGGTAGCTGATAGGACCGACTATAAAGCCACGGAGTATCGTTAACCGCCATTTAACCAAGGTAAAAAAAATTGAAATAAATAGTAACAATAACAACGATAATAATATTTATAATAATATGAACTCCTAATTAGTAAAATATATATTTACATCTAAACATTATTGTTACAAGGATTAGAAAGACAAAGAATTTCATCTTGAGCAAATTGATTTTCTAGGAATAATTTGAGTCTTTGTCCATTTACCTTAAATACATTATCATTCTTTGGATTCTCAATGTCGACTACCCCATGAGGGTACACATTCCTTATAACAAATGAACCATTCCACCTTGATCTCAGTTTTTCGGGAAATAAGTGAAGTCTAGAGTTATAGAGCAAAACCTTTTGTCCAACATCAAATGTCTTTCTTAACACCATCTTGTCATGAAAAACTTTGGTTCTTTCTTTCTTTATTTTTAATTCTCATAAGAATCATTTTTAAGTTCTTCATATTCATTAATTAGCAACTTTTGCAACTTAGAAGCACCATCAAGATTGGAGTTAAGTAATTTAATTACCCAATATGCCTTACGTTCAATTTCCACAGGTAAATTACATGTTCTCCATAAACTAATTGATAGGGAGACATTCCTAATGATGTTTTGAAAGTAGTTCGGGAAGCCCATAATGCATCATTAAGTCTCAGAGACCAATCTTTGCGAGTTGGGTTAATCGTTTTTTCCATAATGTTCTTAATCTCCCTATTTGCAAGTTTTACTTGCCCATTTGTTTGAGGGTGATAAGGGATTGCAACTTTGTGTGTAATGGTATATTTCTTCATTAATGATTCAAAATTTGTGTTGCAAAAATGTGTGCCCCCATCACTTATAATGGATCGAGGAATCTCAAATCTACTTAAAATATTTTCTTTTAAAAACTTAATCATTGTTTTGTGATCATTATTTCGACATGGAATTGTCTTTATCCATTTTGAAACATAATCTATTGCAACCAAAATGTATAAGAAACCAAACCATGATGGAAAAGGTCCCACGAAGTCGATACCCTAACAGTAAAAAGTTTCAATAACCAAAATTAGATTCAAAGGCATCATGTTTCGTTTGGAAATGGATCCATATTTTTGGCAATTCTCACATGATTTCCAAAATATAAGTGTCCTTAAATAAGGTTAGCCAATAAAATCCACATTGTAAAATTTTTGCAACAATTTTCTTGGATGAAAAATAACCACCACATACTTCAAAATGACAAAAATTAATGACACTATGTACCTCATTGTCAGGCATGCTTCTTCGAAAAAATTTTATCAGGGCAACATTTGAAAAAATATGAATCATCCCAATATTTTTTTTACCTCGAAATTTTTTTTCCTTTTATCTTGTAAACTCCAGTTAGAAGGATTTTTTCCCATAGCAAGAAAATAGCAATGTTAGCAAACCATGGTATAACAGAGATATTTAAAAGTTATTCATAAGGAAATCTATCATTAATTGGGGAAGTTTCAAAAGATTCATCACAAACAAGTCTTGACAAATGGTCAGCCACAATTTTTTCCATAACAGCCCAGTTTCGGTGAAATCGGAACAGTGGTCTCAGGACCACAAATCTAAGCCAAAAAATATAATTTATTTTTATTTTATTATATGATCCATATTATACTAGGAATTTCACGTGAAAATTTTGATAAGAAAATTTTATCGATTATGTGCTTAATTACGAGAAGGACTAAATCGCATAAAATGCGAAAGTTGAATTCTACTAGCTAGAAGGATAAAATAGCTATGGAATTCAAAACTTAAGGTCCTTATATGGTAATTATACCATTAATAAAAATTATGTAGATATTTTTGGATGATTCATCCATGGAAAATGAGAAAAAAAGGCTAGGGACTAAATTGAAAAGTAAAAATATTAATTAATTAAAAAGATGAAAAGAAAATAAAGATCATATTTTCTCATCTTCTTCCCCAAAATAAACATAGAAACCTAGGAGAGAGAGAAGAGACTTTCATGACCAAATTGGGTAAGTTTTCTTGTCTCGTTTTTAGTAATTTTGATATATTTGGAATTAGGATAGCTTAATCTCTCCATTTGGGGGATTAATTTGAAAATTTATCAAAGTATGAAAATGGTCCATGGATTTATATGCTTAAAATTAGAAATTTATAGTAGAAAATGAAAGATTATTGATAGATAAACAACTTTTACAAAGTGATTTTTGATGAAATTTTGATTTAGGGACTAAAATGAAAAGTTGTAAAATTTGATGAAAAATTCTGAAATTTTATGAATACATGTGCTGTAAAATTTGTAATGGGGCTTTAGTTAGGCTTGGAATAGGGATTAATTTGCACAAGTTTCATTTTTCGAGCCTAGGGACGAAAATAGAATTTATGGAAAAGTTAGGGGCAAAATAGTAATTTTGTCTAGGATGAAAATTTAGTCCTCATTAATGTAAAATATCATAAATTTATGTTAAATTTACTCGTATAGATCCGGATAGACCAAATTCAGAGTTAGAACGAGGAATGAGGAAAATGTTGGATTAGTAGAGTTTACGTACACGAACCTTTGTCGAGGTAAGTTCTTGTAACTAGATTGTATATGTTTTTGTGCTTGATTTAAATGTTGTGTTTGTCAATTTTATCAATTTCATAAATATGTGAAATGATCACCTACTCGATATAGCCAATAAATGAAAATTTCCGATAAAATGGTAAATGAATAAAATGTTACTTGTATGCTTGACATGAATGTGGAATGTGTTTTACTCGAATTACATAAATGTTACGAAGGTATGAAATAATCAAATGCCCGATAATGCTTGAAAATTTTTTAAATCCCGGTTGAATAAATGGAAAATCGATGGATATGTGATTTCCCTAAACGAAAGAGGTCCTACATTTGTTGCAAATAGGATTTAGCTCGGATGAGTAATCCTTCGACCTCAATTCTGATAGGATTTAGCCCGGATGGGTAATCCTGATATAAGTCCTCTCGAGCGTATATTATGGACTGGATTTAACTCGGACGGGTAATCCAGATCAAGCTCTTTAAAGCATATGTCATAAAAAGGATTTAGCCAGGACTGGTAATCCTGTAGTATATATATATATATGTGTGTGGCTTGAGAGTGTACTCTCTGAAATAGTACCTTATGGGTACCAATGAATATGAATTGATGGATCCTGATTTGTACGCCTCAAGTGTACTAATTATGTATCCATCGATAATTCAAATAAATTCAACGGACAAGGTTCTGATAGGGGCAAATATAAATTTAAGACAAATTGACATGGAATGGTGTATATGATATGGAAATATGACATGAAAGAATATTACATGAAATGAAAGAAAATGATGATACATGACAAGTGATATACGAAATATGAGATGATGATATTTGTACATGAAAATTATTTGATGAGAATGTTCATTCTTGATTATAGCCTTGTACACCTAGAGTGTACTAATCGTGACTTTGATATTCCGAGTAATATGTGTAAAGTTCTGATGCGAAATGATCTAAACTCGAAATGATCTATTATAAAATTATACTTGAAATAATAAGATGAATTATGTATGTTGAATGAATACATGATGTGGAAAGCATATGTGCTTGGAAACTTGATTATTGTTGAGCCCATACATGTCTTGATATTACTATGGAATATATGACTAACAAGGGCAATGAAGATGTGTGTAGGGCTTGAGATCAAAGTGGTCGATTATACCTTACTTAGTTACCTTAAATAGGATGAATGGTAAGTTAAGTATTGTTTTATACGAACTTACTAAGCATTTTATGCATACTCTGTTTTATTTTCCCCTATTTTAGAGCAATCAGAAGTACGTTGGATTGGAAGCATGGCGGAGATCATTCACACTATCCATCGACCCATGTCAGTATATATATGGTAAATCAATTATGGTTGTAATAGCATGTATAGGTTATGTTGGCCATATTGGCATGAAAATGCAAATGATTATTGTAATCTAGCCATTGGAATGGCTAGTGATAGTTATGTTTTGGTACATGTATATTTGTATTTAAGTTCATGTTATGGTGATGACATAGGTACTATATATTGTTTGATTAAGAAAGGGGAAACAAGTATGCTTATTAAAGATTAAGATTGTAAACATGAATGCTTGTGATGATATATCATGCTGAATGATAGAGTTTTCTTATCTTGAATGCTTGAAATGGTTGGTATTTGTATGTATGATTCAAGTGCAGGTCATTCGTGAAATTTTGGGTGAGAAATAAAGCTAGAAATGGCTTTATTTTATCCACATAGGTAGACACACGGGCATGTGTTTACACCATGTCTGACACACGACCTGGTAACAGAGGCATGTGGTTAGGCCGTGTGTCCCCTGCACCTTAATTTTAAGAAACATAATGCTCAGAATTGGGCATACGGGTAGAGACACGGGTGTGTGTCTCAGCCGTGTGTGCCACACGGCCTAGCACCAGGGTGTGTAGCATGGCCATGTCTACAAGTTAGAGAGTTACACGGGGTCGAACACGGCCTCCAACAAGGGCGTGTCCCTTGGACCACACGAGCGTGTGGGCCCTGCACCTTGGAAAAATTTTGAAATGTCGTGAAGAATTCTTAGAGGTCTCGATTGAGTCCTAATGCGATTCTAATGCTTGAATTAGACCTCGAGGGTCCAATTAAGGGATGTTATGAAAAATCTCGGTTAATGAATAGCAACTTGCATGAATTATCTGGGAAATGTTCTGAAAAAATCTGATAACGCTCTGTAACCCTGTTCCAGTGACGGATACGGGTTAGGGGTGTTACATTTTCTACTCCTTTCTAATCTCAAATGATGATGTCGAATTCTTGAAGAAGAAGAATATACCTAATCAACCTGGGTTTGGCATCCATTTTGTAGAGAAGATATTTTAAAGCTACATGATCACTAAAGACAACAATAGATTATCCAACAAGGTAAGATCTGAATTTTTCCAATGCAAAAACTACTGCAAGTAATTCTTTTTCAGTAGTAGAATAATTCATTTGAGCACTATTTTAAACTTTTACTTGCATAATAAATAACATATGGTTTCTTATCTTTCTTTTGTCTTAACACAGCACACCAACAGCGTAATTACTAGTATCACACATTATTTCAAATGGTAAAGACCAATCAGGGGGTTTCATAATAAGTGTAGAAGTGAGCATACTTTGAAGTTTTCCAAAAGCCATTTCACATTCTTTAGTCCATTCAAACACACTATCCTTTAATAAGAGACTACACAAAGGCCTAGATATAACACTAAAATTTGTTATGAATCTCCTATAAAATCCTACGTGTCCTAAAAATGACCTAATGTCCTTTACAATTTTTGGTGTTGGCAAATTGGAAATTAACTCAATTTTTGACTTGTCTACCTCAATCCCTTTTGAAGAAATTATGTGTCCCAAAACAATTCTTTTAGTGACCATGAAATGACATTTTTCCCAGTTAAGAATAAGATTTTTTTTCTTTACATCTCATTAAAACCTTTTTTAAATTGGATAAGCAATCATCAAATAAATCACCAAAAATAGAAAAATCATCCATGCAGACTTCTAAAATGCGTTCAACCATATCACTTAAAATACTAAACATGCATATCTGAAACATGGCTGGTGCATTACATAATCCAAAAGGCATCTTTCGAAATGCAAAAGTGCCAAAAGGACATGTGAAAATGGTTTTCTCTTGATCCTCAAGTGAAATTGCAATTTAGTTATACCTAGAATATCTATCTAGAAAACAATAAAATTCATGCCTTGCAACTTTTTCTATGATTTGATCCATGAAAGGTAAAGGGAAATGATCTTTTCTGGTCACTGAATTAAGTTTCCTGTAGTCAATGCACATATGTTAACCAGTAATAGTCCTAGTTGGGATTAATTCATTATTTTATTTTTTAAATACAGTAACCCCAGATTTCTTAGGTACAACTTGGGTAGGACTTACCCATTTGCTATCAGAAATAGGATAAATGATTCTATTTTCCAAGAGTTTAATGACTTCATTTCTCACTTCTTTCATATTAGGATTAAGCCTTTGTTGCATTTGTTAGAGGGTTTAGCATTTTCCTCTAAATAAATGTTTCGTGTAAATCAATGGGTTAATTCCTTTTTATGTCAACTATGGTCCATCCTAATACATTTTTGTAACAGTCCGTCTTTTAGTAGTGTTGGAAACAGTGGTTTCAGGACCACAAATCCAACGAGTAAGTTCGTATTATTAGTATTTAAGTTATACGAGTCGATAATAATTTTTATATTAAATTTTGATTTGATGATTTTAAACAATTGAATTAAAAGTTAGTATAACTAGTTTGGTTCAAAAGTCAAGTGGTTATTGAAAACAAGGTATTAGGACCTCGTTTCTGTATATTAAAGCCATAAATATTTTTATTCAATATTTACAGAGTTGTATTATAGGTGAATTGAAGTTTGGTCTGGTAATTTTGACAATTGATTGCTTAATTTAGGCAAAATGACTAAAGTGTAAAAGAGGTCAAAGTTGATCGCTATAGATTTAAAATATAAAAGGGACCAAAATGGTAATTAGACCATGGTCAAAAAGTTCAAGCGGTGGTGGATATGATTAATCCACTAGCTTTTGGGCTATTTCCTCTTTTAGTCCTAATTAGTTTAAGATTAAATCGTAATTAAGTTTATTTAGTTGGAACTTAATTTAATTGAATGACCAATTGTGCAATTAAACCTTCCTTATATGGTAATTATACCATATTTTCAATTGATGGACAAATATGGACATGTTTTATCTATTTTTATAGGTATATTGTAAAGGTTAAATTTGTAAATTAATAAAATAAAAGGTTAAAATTAAAATAATGTTAAATTAAAGCTATCATCTTCTTATTTGTTTCTTTCAAAACCAGTATAGCCATGGGAGAAGAAGGAAGAAACATTCATCCAACTCGGGTTCTTCGATTTAGGAGGTAAACCTCGCTCATTTTTAGTAATTTTTATGTTTTTAAGCTCGTATTAGCTTAACCTAGCTAATTGAGGATTAATTTGTAAAATTGTCAAATGTTATGGATTGTGCCATTGATGAACTTGAGATTATCTCGAAATTTTATGGTAGAATATTAAGCTTGGTTGCTACATAGGACTATTTTGTAAAGTAAATTTTGGTAATTTTAATGTTTAAGGACTAAAATGTGAAATTAGTAAAAGTACAAGGACTTGTTGTGAAATAAAAGAAAATATGGGCTATAATAGGGCTCCAAACAATTCTGATAAACTTGAAATTGAATAAAAATGGTTAAATTGCATGTTTTGGGCTTATGAACTAAATTGTATAAAAGGGGGGAAATTTTGTAAAAATATCAAAAAGGACTTAATTGCATAAAATGAGTTAATTCTTTCTGTTAGAATTAGTGAATTGAATGGAATTATTATTTTAGATCCTAAACGAGTGGAAAATCAAGGAAAAAGAAAAATTACCAAATAGCCTCTGTACTTTGTCGTTACTGTAGTTTAGTCTGGTAAGTTCGTACGGTTTAATTTTAGTATATTTATAAATGTATTATATGAACCTAATTGCATAATTTTGGATTATGTTGATGTGTGTAATTGAAAATGGAAATAATGAATTGACACAACATCGATCACTAACTGAGCTACTCTGGACCTGCAAATCAGTCTTGTAAGTTTGTTTGGTTTAATTCTAATGCATTTAAATGTATATTGAATGAATTAATTTTTTTTAGATTGAACATTATAATTATGTTAAGTATATGAGTAATGAAGTAATGGATCGTTATAACATTAAGCACTAACGAGATATTCTAAGCCGATAAATGTTTGGTTGATGAACTAATGCCTGTATATGGAATATGAGATAGTGAATTATTCATATATTGATTTGTTTGGAATACTTTGAACGGATGAACGTAGAATAGAGTACGATTGGCATGTCGATAGGTTATTGGTGTGCAGTATGGGGTTGATCTGAACAGTGGAGATAATTTATGTATTTTCTTAGTTCGCTAGATAAGTTGAGGTCCTGCATTTGTGTGTTTGTCTTGTTTAATTGTA
This sequence comes from Gossypium longicalyx, assembly GCA_025698465.1. Classification (NCBI taxonomy): domain Eukaryota; kingdom Viridiplantae; phylum Streptophyta; class Magnoliopsida; order Malvales; family Malvaceae; genus Gossypium; species Gossypium longicalyx. The sequence goes on along the minus strand of CM047005.1, from coordinate 24,066,449 downwards.
GATACATTTTGTGGATCGAGAGATCGAATCAGCATGAAGAATCAAACTATTCATGGAATTATTGGCAACCCTTGAATCTATCTTGGCTTATATGGCATGTAATAGGAAATTCTATTATGTTTTGTAATGTTCATAAGTACATGTATTAATTTTGATGGTGCATTTTGAAGTTGTGGTATGATAGTTTAAATGTGGTTTGTATGTTTAATTCCATGTTATAGTATAAGTGAACAATCATGAAAGTGTAAGTGTGACTTGAATTAGGCATGATATAAGTGAATTGAAGGTAAGTTAAATATGAATATGTTGAGACTTGTGTGAAGAAACTAAAGTAGTGAAATGTTGGATAACTGAGATGAGGTGTCATTATTGAACCATTGGTTAGGTCTTAAATGGATCGAATTAGCATCTTTTGGATGTTCTTGTGTGTTTGAAGCCTTATGATCAAATGTTATTTATTGGTTTAGATACCTACGCAATTGGGCGAAATTTGAGCTTGAAGTAGGACTTTTTTGGGCTCATACATCCTGGGACACGGGCTGTCACACAGTCGTGTGAAGCACACGGGCAGCCCACATAGGCATGTGTCCGGAGCGTGTTTAAAAATAGTATAGGTGTCGTTTTCACATGGGCAAACACACGACCTGCAACACAGCCGTGTGAGGGTAATTCGAATGTTACATGGGCTAGCACACGGCCTGCAACACGGTCGTGTTATCCAAATCAGAGAGTTACACGGTCCATGCACATGGGCGTGTAAGGTATTACACAGGCGTGTAGGATAGCCACACGGCCATGTTTGGAGCCACATGGGTTGGGCTCTATCACACGGCCTAGACACACGGCCGTGTGACCCTTAACTTGTAATTTTTTTGAATTTTTCCTAAAGGTTCTAATTTGTTTCAATTTGGTCCCTGAATGTCTGTAACTTATTTTTAAGGTTTTGAAAGTTCGATTTAAATCGATAATTGGATACTATTTGTTTTGAAATGTTTTGAATTGTACAGTAATACTGTGTAACCCTATTTCGGCAATAGAAACGGGTTTTGGGTGTTACAATTTTTATGCATTTTCAAAATTTTCAGTAGCCTACCTTCTTGGTGTGCATCAAGTTTTGAGGAAATTATGACTGAAAAAGTTTCATTCTCACCCCAAAATGAATATTTCAGATCACATGGTAGTTTTTTCAAATCAAGCTTAGGTGGTTGATCAACTGATGGTGTTAAAACATCTATAGTTGTTGGAAGTTCCTCAAAATTTTGTTTCCAATAAAAGTTCTTATCTTGTCCCTGAAAAGAATTTAACACAAAATAAATAAATGGATTTTTTGTTTCATCATCAATTTTAAATTCAATTAAATAATTTTCCAAAGGATTGAATAATTTGGAATTGATGAATTCTTTATGGACAAGTTGTTCAATGAAGATCACTTCATGTACATCAGAATCTTCAGCAAGTTGCTTACAAATGTTTAGCACATTTAATTCTAATGTCATGTTTCCAAAAGAAAACTTTAGAACATCGTTCCTTCAATTAATCAAATCATTAGAAGTTACAATAAATAGATGACCTAAAATAACAGGGATTTGTACAGTAGAATCTGAGATAGGATGTGCATCCAAAATAATAAAATCAACTGGAAAATAAAATTTGTCAATTTGAACCAACACATCTTCTACTATCCTTAGAGGAATTTTGACAGATCGATCAACTACTTGAAGTGTGACAGATGTTGGCTTAAGTTCACCTAAACCTAATTGTTGATTAACAGAGAAAGGCAAAAGATTAATACTAGCACCAAGGTCAAGCAAAGCATACTCTATTATAGTGTTCCCAACGATGCATGAAATTGTAAGGTAACCAGTATCTTTATATTTAGTTAGAGTGATATGTTGAATGATTGAACTCAAATGTTCATTTAAAAAAGGCTTCCTTTTACACATTATGTTTCCTTTTAACTGTGCACATATCTTTCAAAAACTTAGCATATGACGGAACTTGTTTAATTGCATCCAATAAAGGAATGTTAATCTTGACTTGTTTGAAAATTTCTAAAATTTTAGCATTTTGATTCAAATTCCTTATTGGTTGCAATCTTTGAGGGAAAGGAGTAGAAATCCAACATTTTTCCTTGTCTAGCTTGTCAGAACTTTTAGGCTTACCATCATCCTTACCACTACTTTGCGGAGCAAGAAATGGCTCTTAGGCTTTGGAATGAATGCTCTTGTCAATGGCCTTCCCACTTTGAGATTTGTGATAGAATTCACATATTCCTTTTAGATTTCTTTGGGACAAGAAACATGACATTGAGTAGAAGGATTAGGTTGAGGTCGAGCAAGAAACTTACCTTTTTCTTGAATACGCAATGAGGTTGTAAACATAGAAAGTGTGCTCTTGATTTTATTGATATCTTGTGAAGTCTGATTGTTGACATTTGTTTGTCTCTACATGAATTCTTGCAATGTCTTCTCTAAACTTTTAACATGCGAAGATGATTGGGTCAGAGTGTTGGGAGGTTTTGGACGTTGGGGGAAACGAGCACGATTATTATCTTGCCAGCTAAAGTTAGGGTGGTTTCTCCATTGAAGGTTGTAAGTGCTTGAGTATGGAGAATGAAATTGTTTTCCGAATGTTTCCACAGCGTTTGCTTCATCATGCAACATTTTTTTTTGAAAAGTGAAATGTTTGGGCATTCCACAATAGAATGTCCCATGATTTCACAAATACTACAAATTTCTTCAGTTTTTCCTGGTTTAATTTCTTATACTCTCCTAAGTTCTATGTGTAATACCCTTAACCTGTCTCCGTCGTCGGATTAGGGTTTCGAAGCATTACCGATCAAACAGAAATCATTTAACATTATAACATAAATTATAAACCATTCATTTATATGCATTTTTGTCCCTAATCCGAACCCTCGAGATCCTAAAAATAGCTTAGAAGCATTTTGGGACTAAATTGAAATAAAATAGAAGTTTTTAAAAAATGAAAAAAATGTGAAAACAGGGGCCACACGACCGTGTCCCGGCCCGTGTCCTCACCCGTGTAACTCACTGAGTAGGGTCACACGGTCATGCCGTAGGTCGTGTGCCAGACTGTGTAACTCTCTGAGTTGCCACACACGGCCGTGTGCTAGTCCGTGTAACTCGCTTACTTGGAACTCTAAGAAATTTCAAATGACACACGGCCGTGTGACAGCTTGTGTCCCAAGACGTGTGAACCCAAAAACTTACCTAAAATCAAGTCATTTCATACTTAATCATTCAAATCATTTGGTAATAAATTCAAGGGGTCTAAACATCACTTAAACACACCTAAACATGCCATTTCAACATTCTAATTCATCTAACCAATATGTCATTCACAACCACCACTATTGTATCAAACATTATTGTAAAATCATACATTTACAACCTATTCCAACAACTAAGCAATGTACCCTCATTGGTACTACATGTAAATGATCAAACAACCTAAACACCAACACAATCAAAATTTCAATTACTTCAAATATCATATAAATATGCATCACTTATCATATTTACATGCATAAACACAAAATATCAAACCTTTCATACAAACATCAAAATAACCGTTTATAACATCTAGTTCCACCATAAAATATCATAGTATCACAAGACTCTTCTTATTACATGTCACTCTTAACCAACTTCAAAACAAATACAAAATGACTACCGAGATAAAGATGATAGTGTGTGAGCTTCCAAGTTGATCCAATCGATGCTACAATTCCAAAAGTCCTACAAAAATCAAATTAAACGAGTAAGCATAAAGAAGCTTAGTAAGTTCGATAAGTTAAATCATGTACTATCAATTACTAATTTCCAAGGGAAGTTATCATTTACTACACCGACTCACAGCTTGATAGGCATTAAGCGTGATTAACACCGGCATTGAGCCTGCTATGCTCTAAGCCTGAATAACACAGACATTAAGCCTGCTAGGCACTAAACTTGAATAACACCTCATTTGAATATACAGTACGATTCAACATTCAAGTAACAATAAAAAATATAATTAAAATATTAAATCATTAACAAGGAAATGAATATAACCATGCATATACATAAATGAACTTACCGGACTGGTTTGCAATAATCGGGAAAACATAGGAACTACTTCGCAATCTTTTCTTTTCCACGATCGTCAACACGCTCGTGATCTAAAAAAATAGTATCATTCAATAAAATACTTCTAGAATTCAAGTTAATCCATAATTCATATTTATGCAAAATTACAAAATTACCCCTATCATATTAACTTTTCGCAATGTAGTCCTTAAGCTCATAACTTGAAATTTAACCATTTTAACCAAAATCCAATTTAACCAATTTTACAAGGGACCTTGAAATAGCCCATTATTACCAACATTTCACAACCAAACCCATTGTTTTATACTATTAACAATTTAATCTATTATTTCAAAATTCATCAAAATCATTTAACAAAACATGTTTATTTAACAACCAAGATTACTAATCCATCAGATAACTTCAAAAAACATTCAAAAAAATCCATATCAAGTCCCTCAATCTTTAATAGTTTTACAAATTAACCCCGGGGCTAGCTAGATTAAGTTAAAACGAACTCAAAAACATAAAAATATTAAAACGGGGCTTGAATACAAACCACGCAAGGGAGAAATAAAGCTTAAATGAAACTCTAGCTAAGCTTCCATGAAGAATCAGTTTTGAAGAAAACAAAGTGAAAAAGATGATGATTTTTAGCTTATTTATTATTTTTACCATTTTACCCTTATTACTGATCAAAATTTTCAATAAAACCTTGTCCATAACTATCCACTAACTCTTAAAATGGTATAATTATTATCTTAGTCCATTAGATTTCCTTTCCATATCCATTTAGCCCTTTTAAATAATAGAATTCAACTTTTATACTTTTTACGATTTAGTCCTTTTTACTTAAATAACTATTTAAACTCCAAAATTTCTTAACGAAACTTTTACATGACCTTAATATAATCTCGTATGCATTAAATAAATAATAAAATAATAATTTACTCGTCAAAATTACAGTCCCAAAATCACTGTTTCTGACACCATTAAAAACAGACTGTTACACCATGGCTTCAACCTTTCTAGTTAAACTGGCCATCCTAGCACTTAGATCATATTTTTGACTAAGGTGATATTTTTTTTATTATTAGAAAGATTCAACCTAATGGAACCTTTAGAAGGGTTAACTATGTGCCAAGATTATGAATTTTTTACCAAATAATCTAGGTAGTCAAAAGCCTCTTCAAGTTCTTTATGAAGGAACTCTTCGTTACACATTGTCTCAACAAATTGTTTAGTTTCGGGAGTTAAACCTTCACAAAAGAAAATTAAAGTCAGCCAATTTTTAAAATCATGATGTGGACAATAACTTAATAAATCTTTGAAACGTTCCCAACACTGAAAAAATGGTTCATTTGAATTTTGCAAGAAATTTTGAATATATTTTTTGAAAGCATTGGTCTTTTGTGTTGGAAAAACTTTCTTTAAAAATTCAGTTTGCATTTCTTGCGAAGTACCAATTGATGTTGATTTTAAATTGTTAAACCAAATTTTCAACTTATATTTTAAACATAAAGGAAATAATTTGAGTTTATCAATTTTATTAGCATAAGGTAGATCACTAAAGGTGACACATACTTCATCAAAATCTTTAAGATATAAGTAAGGACTTTTAGACTCTAAGCTAAGAAAATTAGGAAGTAAAGTTATTATACCATGTTTGAACCGAAATTTATTTACATTCAAAGGTAAAATAAAGCAAGAAGGTGTTGAGTTTCGAAGAGGTTGGAAGTAATCATGCATCGTGTGCACTTTTCGAATATCATTTTCATCAAGAGCTCTTTCAATTTCACCATGATTAGTGAATGTAGATGTGTCTCAATCAGATTACCCAAAAAAGTTTCACAATTTTTTTTATGATGGGCGTCGAAACCACCAAATATAATTCTTACAAAATAACTCTAATTAGTAGTAAGAGTGGTAGTAGGGTCGAGTCCATACGGATTGGATACTATAATCTACTTCCGTGTATAGCTTATGGTCAGATTGTTTGTTGTGTCAAGTGTCGTGGTAATAGTCGTGGCCACGACTCCAATCGTACCTACAAAGATTAGAAATAAAAGTAAGTCGAGGATTTTTGAAATGTTTAGAAACTAGATAACTGAAATAACATAAATAATTAAATAAATTAGAAAATAAATTCAGAATTTTACAGCAAATAAAATAAGCCTTACCCCTAGACTTGATAAATTTCGTATCAAGAATCGATCATTGAAAATTAATATTCTCCTCCAAACGATAAGCTGGTTATAGCAGTTAAGAACGTCCTAACCACCAATTCCTCCTCTCGTAGCTGCTCCCAGTACAACCTGCAAACCAACCCTTACCAATTATCTAACCGAGATACACATGTTCCCGATTCAAGATTCCGGCAGCCTTGCATTCTGAAGAACCCAACTCGAATTAATAGCCTCAACCGCGTGGGTTGTTTAAATCTGATCACCTCTTCCTCGATTTGTTCTCGGAAATTCAAATATAGCACGGCCTACTCGTTTCTCCGACTGTCAGCTAACACGATTCTAACCTAACATGCACTTTTTGACTTGTAATCGAGTTATCCTTAAGGGATGAGTTGTCAATCCCGATACTTAAGAAAAGAATGAATATCGATTGGATGAATTTTAGCACGAATTTGTATCTCACGATTTTTGACCGGAAAGATCACCAGGCTAAAGCTAAGATAAAATTTAGTGAAGCATGAATTTATTCATGCTTGAAAGTTGTGGAAGATGATGGGATTTGTATGAAAGGTAATGGAAATTGGAAAGGAAAAGCACTTGGAAGGCAAATAGCCCAATTTTAGAAAAGAAACAAAACCAAATGAAAAATGGCAGAATGCTTCACGCCAATTTGAAAGAGAAAAAGAAGAGTATTTTAATTCTAAATAGATGTAGGAATACAAAATAAGGGATGATTTTCAAAGAACAAAATACCCCTATTTATATACATGTGGTTTACTAAAAATAGCCTAACTAATTTAATAATAAAATAAAATAAAATAAAAATAAATAAAAATAATATCTTCCTATTTTTTGCTTTTTACAAATTCAACAAAATCTGATAACTCCTTGGCTTTCTCCATCTTTTTTACTTGGCCCCAATTTAATGATAGTCTTTCAATTTGGCCCTTTTTGGCTTGTTTTTGACCGATTGCATCCCTAACAATATTAGATCATAAAAAGCACTTAACTAGCAGGGTTCAATTCGACAATAATCCAAATTAAACACAAAAAATATGCAAATTAACATGTTTATCGAATCCCCTCTACTTAGCTCATGCTTGCCCTCAAGCATGTCGTTCTTTCAAACATTAGAATTTATTCTATAATTTATTAAAAATCGAGCCTCTTTTCCACATCCAAAATCAATGCAAACAGCATAGCAAAAATAAATAAATGCTCAAAATATATAGTTCGATCAACAAGTGTCATAAAACTGAAATATGCAAACCAGATTATTTAATTAAATTGAGTTTGAATCCAATAATTTATAAGATATTATTAACTATGCAAAAAAATTTTAAACATGATCAAACCTTTTTACAATAACTAGGATGACAACCCAAGCACCCTATCCCGGTTACTCAGTTCAAACAGTCTTTACTATTATTTTTTTTAGGCTCTGTTAGCGGAATGTTATTAAGTTATCGACTTGTCACTCGAACCTTTTGACACGAGATAAGATGACAACCCAAGTACCTTACTCCGTTACTAAATTCGGTCACGTTTTCAAAACTTCACTCATAACTCGAGCCTTAAAACTTTTTTATTTTATTAATTTATTTATGTACAAGCAAATATTTTTCCAAACAATCAATTTATACGAAAAATCTAGCTACATATATCAACCTTAAAACAAATGTTGACTAATCTATACACTTGACCATAAAAAAATAAAATTTGCCCAATTGTTCAAATTGACTAAGTATGAGATTAAAGGCTCAATGTCAAATAAACTATCGAATGAATTTAACGTAAGTTTTGAACACATGCAAAAGAAAAACATGCAGCAAAAATCGTGCAAAAAATCATGTATATTTACCATCAATTTCAACCCCCTACTTAAACTTTGCTTGTCCTCAAGCAAGTGTTAAATGAAACAAAATAAAACAGCAGCTCAAATAATAAGTAAATGAAAAGTTCAAAATACTCCCCATGTGTCTTTTAATGATTTTGTTGATGTTGGGGGTAACGACTTTGTAGGATGTTAAGGATTGTTGAGACTTGGTTTTCCATTGTTCCAAGTCGAGCTTCGATCCGGCTTAAACGTGCCTCCACAGACAGAGGTTGCTCCCCTTGCTCCCTAGCATTGATGTGTGGACGTTGGCGAAAAACCATATTTCCGCGAGTAGCCCGTGTACTTGCAGGAACAAAATAACACGAAGTAGGGGTGCCGGCAAGCAATCCCATAGAATCCAAAGAATATTTATCTAATTTGTCCATACTATATGCACATGTTAAGGACGAGAAATCAATTTTGGAGGGAAAAATTCGAGATGCCAAATTCGTAATATATGACCCAAGTATTAGTGGACGATTACATCGCAAAACGACATGAAAATTTCGTGCAAACCAATATCCTAAATTAACCGAAAAATCAGAATGCATACACCATAAAAAGAACAGTTTAGTCTTAGTTAAAATAGACGAAGAATCATTTCTACCTAAAAAACTAAAGGCTAAAAATCGGTGAATATATCTTAATGCCGGTTCATGCACCAATAAGTCTTTTGTGGTTTTTGGATTATAATGTTGATTAGAATGAGTTAAAACACAATAAACATCTTGAGCATCAAAGTTGCTTGGTATATCTAACAGAATAGTATGATATGAATCAGATTGAATATTGTTAGGGTCGATGAAACCTATGGCAATGTTAAAGTTAGAAATGGACATCCGAAAGTCCTTACCAAGCAACTGAAAACAGATAATGTCTTGTGTTTCAACAATCTGTAATGTGTTAAGATTGAAGCTAAATGTGGTGTAGAATTCATAAATCAACTCATAATATGCAAGACAGGAAATATTAGTAAATGAATTCCAACCAATAGCATCAAAATAATCAATCACAGCATCGCGAATATTCAACATATCAAGAGTAGAGAAATCGATTTGCTTACAGACCGGGAGCAGACGTTGTCGAATATTGTCATATCTTGCACGATGCTCCAAGGTCGAAAAGTTCAAAAACCCTTACAATCGTCCTTCGGTAGGAATGGTTTCTGCTCAACCCCATCTATTACGTTGATCGTTTCGTGTTGGTCAAACATATTCGTTGGCCGAGTCAGTTGGACTTGAGTTTTCAACAGCGTCAGTATTGCTGCTCGGTGGTGTCGGTGGCTTAGGTGTCGATTGTCTATGGCTCTGAGTAGATCGTGTTTGGCGTTGAGTTACATGTTCATTCGTGGTCGGAGGAGCCTCGAAATGGTCGTTAGAAGTTCGAGCCTCATCCGAATTACCTATATAATATGTTAGTAAAGACAAAGTAGGTTGAGGATCAGTAATTGACCTTTCGAGAGGAGCGAAGTTGTTGTTCGAGTGTTCTGTATCGACTGGAGTCGGGCTTCATCGATGATGAGTTCTCGTTGGGCCGGTCGTTTGGCATAGAGGAGGTGGAGAACGCTCAGAGTCATCATCGGTTATATCACCGACTAGAGGTGTCGAAAATCGATGTCGACTTTGATTGAGTGAAATCGAGATATTGTCTGTCGTTTGGTTCCAAGTTTGAACTATTGTGTCCGTGTAGATGACACAAATAATTGGCTCTATTTGCTATGGCGACAACGACGACGACGACAAAGACGACGGTAGTGACGGTAGGTAATGGTGCAGTTTCGGCTGATTTTTTTGAATGGTGATGGTGGAGATGTCGATTTTGGCGTCGATGAAGGTGGTGGGTGGTGGGTTGGGTGTTTAAAGAAAAGAAAGAAGAAGAAAGGAAAAATGGGATTTAGGGTTAGGAAATGCGTCGCGACAGCGGATGAGGGCTCTGTTCGGAGACAATGGTGCGATGTGGTGGTGAGGGCCCCGTTCGGCAGTGGCGCGAGAGTGGGGAGGCATTGGACGGTGTGGAGGAAGGGAAAAAGAAAGAGAAGAAAATGGAGGTGAGGTGGGCAATGGAGGGTTGCGGCGACAGCGACGGACGTTGGCGAAGGTCGGAGCGATGATAGCGGGGCATATGGTCGGCGATGGAGGGCTGGGATGGTGGCGACGGTAATTTATGGGAATGATGTTAGGGTTTTTGTATTTTGATTTGAAGAAGAAGATTATGAAACAAAAAAATAGGTTTGGGAAATTTAGGAATTTGGGGGTTTTTTTTCTTTTTACTTTTTTTCTTTTTTTTTTCTTTTTGGGCTTGTGTTGAGTGTTGGATTATGGTATTAGGTATTTGGTATTTTATGTGATTGGGTTGGTATTTGAGTATGGGGTATGGGTTATTTGTAAGTAATTTGGTTTGTTTAGGTAGATAAGTTAATTAGGTTGGGTTGTGGGTATTGGGTTTATTTTGGGTATAGGATAGATAAGTTAATTTGGGTTTGATTAGGTTGATGGATGGGTGTTGGATGTGGGCTTTGGTGGATAATTTGGTATTTGGGTTTAGGGTAAGTGGGTTAAATGAGGTGGTAGATATTTATTGGACTTGGGTTTTGGGTTATGTGGCAAGTGGGTTTGGGTAGGAATTTAGTAGATGGGTGTTTGGATTTTGGTTTTGGGATTTCATGTAGGTTAGGTAATTTGGGATTTTTTTTTTAAAATAAATGTCACCAAATTAGCAAGTCATGCCCACGCCACCGTCATTATCCAAGGAAATCTGTATCCTTCCATTACGTTCCTGAAAACATCAAATTAGCTGAATTAAAAATTTATTTATTCACATCCTAAATCTTACTAAAAATTGCAATTGAATAAATGAAATAAATTGGGGTTGCCTCCCAAAAAGCGCTTTTGTTTAATGTCGTTAGCTCGACCACCTGGGAATTTATTTATCCGGCTCTTCAAGGGTTAACTCCTCAACTACGTGGACTTGAAAATTCTCGTAGAAAGGCTTTAATCGCTGTCCGTTAACCTTAAAATTTTTTTTCAGATTCCTCACTTTTAACCTTGATTGCACCATGTGGAAATATGTAAGTAACAACGAAAGGCCCTAACCACTTAGTCTGAAGTTTACCTGCAAAAATTCTTAATGTAGGGTCATAAAGTAATATTTTTTATTCTACTACAATTTGTTTACGGGTTATCTTTTGGTCATGATATGCTTTGACCTTATCATTATAAATCTGGGCACTCTCATATGCTTCTCGTCTAATTTCCTCGAGTTCTTGGATATGTAACTTACGATGCTTACCTGTAGCTTCCAACTCCATGTTGCATTGCTTGACCCCCCAAAATGCCTTATGTTCTAGCTCAACAGGGAGATGGCACGGTTTGCCGAAAATGAGTCTATAGGGGGACATACCTATTGGTCCTTTATAAGCTGTTTGGTACGCCCAAAGTGCATCGTTAAGTTGCAAACTCCAATCTTTTCTATCGGGCTTAATGTTTTTCTCTAAAATCATCTTGATTTCTCGATTCGACACTTCCGCTTGACCGTTTGATTGAGGGTGATAAGCCGTAGCGACACGTTGCACTACCCCGTATTTTTTCAAGAGCGTGTCGATTACCTTATTGCAGAAGTGCATTCCATGATCGCTAATCAATGCTCGTGGTGTGCCAAACCTGGAAAAAATATAAATCTTTAGAAAATCGACTATCGTTTTGGCATTAGCATGACGAGTGGCTTTTACTTCCACCCACTTCGACACATAATCAACTACAAGAAGAATATAGATGTTACCGTAAGACGAGACAAAAGGTCCCATAAAATCTATGCCCCATATATCAAATATTTCACACACATGTACCGGGATTAGTGGCATCTCATTTTTTCGGCTCAAGTTTCCTACCTTTTGGCACTTTTCGCATGTCCTGCAAAATAAATACGCATCTCAAAAAATATGTGGCCAATATAGTCCACATTCAAGCACTTTATGTGCAGTTCGTTTAGGGCCAAAATGTCCACCACATGCATAAGAATGAAAAATAAGATAGAATCGATTTTACCTCAATCTTTGCGACGCATCGTCAAATTACCTGGTCGGAACAGTATTTCCAAATGTAGGGGTCATCCCATATATAATATCGCGACTCACGTTTGATCTTCTATTTTTCAGATCGCGATAAGTTAGAAGAGACTATACTTGTTGCAAGGTAATTCACTATGTCTGCATTCCAAGGAAAAATCGTTTGAGCAGCAAGCAAGCTTTCATCCAGAAAATCATCTTTAAGTGGTGTTACATCATTCGAGGAAGGAATTCGGCTCAAATGGTCAGTTACCAAATTTTTACATCCTTTTTTATCCTTTATTTCGATATCAAACTCTTGCAAGAGTAGTATCCACCTTATAAGTCTCAGTTTTTCTTTCTTCTTCCTAATCAGATATTTAAGAGCTGCATGATCAGAAAAAACGACAATCTTAGTTCCTAATAAATATGAACGAAATTTTTCTAAGGCAAAGACTATAGCTAGAAACTCTTTTTTAGTGGTTGAATAATTACTTTGGGCAGCATCCAAAGTTTTAGAAGCATAGGAGATGACGTGTGGTTCTTTCTCGATTCTTTGTCCAAGGACTGCTCCTACGCTATGGTCACTAGCGTCACGCATTATTTTGAAAGGATAATTCCAATTGAGTGGTTGAACGATAGGTGTTGAAACGAGCTTATCTTTGAGCGTGTCAAACGCATCTCTACATGGTTGGTCAAACTCAAATTCCTTATCCTTTTGTAAGAGATTGCAAAGCGGTTGCTCAATTTTCGAAAAGTCCTTAATGAACCGCCTATAAAAACCTGCATGACCAAGGAAGGAACGAATCTCCCTCACAGTTGTGGGGTATAGTAGTGAGTTTATGATGTCAATTTTCGCTTTATCGACAGAAATTCCCTTAGCAGAAATGATATGACCTAGAACTAATCCCTTGTCTACCATAAAATGGCATTTCTCATAATTTAGAACAAGATTAAATTCTAAGCATCTTTTTAGAATTTTCGTAAGATTTGACAAACATACTTTGAAGGACTCACCATATACAGTAAAGTCGTCCATGAATACCTCAATTATTTTCTAGACGTAATCGGAAAATATACTTACCATGCACCTCTAAAATGTAGCTGGTGCATTGTAAAGTCCGAACAGCATATGTTTGTAGGCGAACGTGCCAAATGGGCACGTAAACATCGTCTTTTCAAGCGAGGCCTACTTAAAAATTCACTTTCAACAACACCACAAAAAAAGTAAACTGGGGAGCTTATTATTATTATTTTATAAAAAAAATAAAAAACAAGATTTGGAACCCTACTCCCCAACAACTACAAGGATGCTTGCTTGCTGGCATCAAAGCCCTTCATTATTACGTTCAAGCTAAAAACTAGTTCGAACTAAAGTATTTATTCTATTAGGTAATTAGAAATATCGTAAGAGAAGAAGAAATGCCCAAAGACTCCCATGCTTTCTGTTGGTCAACAACCAATAAAAGTAAACTATAGTTTTTCACTACTCGTACAGTGAAAATGAAGTCTCTCTTTTTTTGGGAGGGAGCGAGGTTTAGGGTTTAGGGTTTAAGGTTTAGGGTTTAGGGTTTAGGGTAGGTTTCGCACACTATGCAGTGGCGCTAAAAAAGTAACTCAGTGGCGAAGGTTGTCCATCACGAAGTATATAGGGATGGGATTTTAAAGTCAATTTAGAATAGACTCATCTCTAGGCTTCACATCTTCATGAAAAATACCCATGCCTCCGCTTATGGCTTTCTCACCTCACTCTCGTGAATGTCCTTCCCAAATCCTAGCGGGACGTGGATGATCTGTCAAATCCTCACCACGATCGATTAGGTTAAACAGTTCCACAAAGTTTTTTTTTCATACAGGCAACATGTGTGGTTATAGTACTCAGATTGTGCCAGCCATGCAATGAATTGGAATAAGTTCGATAGTGGATCACGAGATCTTGGGGATCTTCTCTATCTAATGAATGGGGAGTTTGCTTTGAAATCGTTCGCCCTGCACCCACCCCCGAGTATATGCTTCAATAGGAATCATGCACACAAGGGTAGATTGATACAATATAAACCTTTGGTATTGGAATGGAAAGAAAGGACAAACCCAACTAAAAAGAAAGAAAAGTGCCGCCCTTTCTTAGATAGAATCTTCCCCCCATTCTAGTATAGAACTGAGTCAAGCCTTAAAAAGAAAAGCAAGCTAAGCTTCTTTTTCTTGCAGAAAAAGGCCATGAGTAACCATCCAAACAACAATAATGAGACTTTCTAGCTAAACGTTCTAACATCTGGTCAATAAAAGGAAGTGGAAAGTGATCTTTCTGAGTTAACAAATTCAACTTCCTATAATCGATGCAAACTCTCCACCCATTTTGGACTCGAGTGTAAACCATCTCACCTGCCAAATTTTCAATTACGATTACGCCGGTCTTTTTTGGTATTACGTGGACTGGGCTAACCCAATTACTGTCAGATATAGGATAGATCATCCTAGCATCAAGTAGCTTTTAGACCTCTTTTCTCACCACTTCCATCATAGGCGGATTGAGAAGCATTTGAGCCTCCTTTTTAGGAACAGCATTATCGACAACCTAAATTTTGTGCATGCGAGTCGAGGGGCTCAACCCCTTAATATCGGCTATCGTCGATCCCATTACCTCTTTATAGTCTCGAAGAATCGCACCAAGTTTTCCTCTTCTATCCTCGAGAGTTTACTCGAGATTATTACCGGTAAGGTATTTTCTTTACCGATATAATTATACTTCAAGTGGCCCAGAAGAGGTTTGAGTTCCAACTCTGGAGCCTGCAAAACAGATGGTACAAGTTTGGTTTGTGAAGGAGATAATTCGAAAACTTTACCTAATTTTTTTTTCAATTGTGACGCCTCCAAATAAGCCACTGTTTCGTGAATAGACTCTTCAAAGTTTATCCACTCCTCTTGTTCCTTTATGACATCAAAGTCTAGACTTCTGCATAGAACAGTTTGTAATTCATCCTCGTCATGATATTCTAAATGTAACTCAGTTAAAGGATCAATCAAATCTGTTAGAAATATTAGAAATTAGGCTAGGACGGTTCATGGCCTCATAGACATTGAATTTTACCACCTCCCTATCGAACTCCATAGTGATTATCCCACTTCGTACGTCAATCTTTGTTTGAGCGGTACTCAAAAATAGCCTCCCGAAAAGTATGTCAGATGAATTGGCCGAATTGTCATCCTCCATGTCGATAATGTAGAAGTCTGCAGGAAATATTAACTCATTTACCTTGACAAGAACATCCTCTAATACTCCCTCTAGATGTACCACAGATCTATCTGCAAGCTGGATAATCACACCTGTTTCCTTTAAATGACCTGCGTTAAGTAGTTTATAAATTGACAAAGGCATAACATTAATTGACGCGCCTAAGTCACACATTGCTTTTTTAATATCGACACTACCTATTTTACAAGATATGAAAAACATACCTTGGTCCTTGCATTTAGGCGGTATTTTCCATTGCAGTACGGCGGAGACATTTTCTCCTACACTTACCTTTTCATTGCCCAGAAGTTTCCTTTTACTCATGCATAACTCTTTTAGGAATTTTGCGTATCGTAGGATTTGCTTAATTGCATCGAGAAGAGGTATGTTGATTTCTACCTTTCAAAAGGTGTCGAGGATCTCCTTCTCGTCTCGCTCCTTCTTACATTTGGCAAGTCTTCCGGGAAACGGAGGTGGTACTGCAAATGACTTTTGTGGTGCTGACTCTACTGGAGCCTCTGCGTCAAGTTTCTCCCTACCTTGACTAGTGTCGTGGGCACGACTAATGTCGTGGCCGCGACTCGTATCAGGTATAGGCTCCAAAACCTTCCCACTCCTTAGTGTCATAGTGCTTGCATTGTGTCGAAGGTTTGGCTAAGTTTGGGATGGCAGCTTACCTTGGGACTCCAAATGGCTAACCGTGAGCGCGAGTTTGCTCACTTGCTTGTCCAACTCCTGCAAATGCATGTCAGTTTTTTGTTGGAATTTCTCAGTACTGTTGGCTAGCCTTTCCACTATGGCTTCCAAAAATGATTTTGGGGGTGGTATCTGTTGATTCTGCAGCGACCTTTGTTGAAACGGTTGATTGAACCACAAATTCATCCCATAACTAATATTCGAGTGATCTTTCCACCTCACATTATACGAGTTCGAGTAGGGGTCATACGGTCTTTGGGGCGGCCCTGGAAAGTTCCCAACAGAATTCGCTTGTTCCATTTAATCCTCATGTAAAATCGGACAGGAATCCGTCAAATAGTCTGGCTTAGCGCAAATTTCGCACAACAGTGCTAGGCTCATCTTATCTGTAAGCAAAATTTGAACAACATTAGTTAGCTTATCAATTTTACCTTCTAAAGATAAAAAACTTAACCCATGAACCCGTCTCGTGGGTTCTGTGGCCGGTCGAAATTATTGAGAGTTAGCAGTCATGGTTGAAATCAACTCTCTCGCTCTTTAAGGTGTCTATTAATGAGTGCCCACTACTTGCAGCATCTATCATCTTCATTTCCATCGGGAGTAATTCTTCATAGAAATATTGCAAGAGTGTATGTTCAATTAGTCCATGTTGTGGGCAGCTTGCACACAACTTTTTTTATCGCTCCCAATAATTGCAGAGCGATTCAGCGTCTTTTTGACGGATTCCCACAATGTCCCTCTTTAGTTCAGCTACTTAGGCTGCAGGGAAGAACCTGTCAAGAAACAAACGAGACATGTCAGACCATGTGTTGACAGATCCCAGAGATAAATAAAATAGCCACTCTCTAGCAGAGTCGGCTAGTGAGAAAGGAAAAGCACGAAGTTTGATTTGGTCTTCGATTACTCCCTGAGGCTTCATGCTTGTGCACACCATATGAAATTCTTTAAGTTGGGTGTGTGGGTTTTCATTTTGTAATCCAAGGAAAGTAGGTAGTAGATGAATCAAACTAGATTTTAACTCGAATGGCATTCCTCCTACTAGATAGGTTATACATAAAGGTTGTTGTTCATCCGGAGCTGCTGCGAGTTAGCGTATCGTCTACTCAGCCATCTCGTATGGTTCGTCAAATAAGAAACTCTCTTTGGTGTATGATATGGTTTTGAATCTGGGATTTGGCCATTTACCACGTCGTATGGCTTCTCTTTGTAGTTGTCAGGCCAATTTCTCAATTTCTGGTTCAAACTCTAAAGTCCTCGATTCTGATCTGGTCATAAGGAAAACAAACATAAATTAGAGGAATATCTCCAATCCATGGCCACGGCGCCAAAATTTGATGGGCATCAAAACCACCAAATATAATTCCTACAAAATAACTCTAATTAGTAGTAAGAGTGGTAGTAGGGTCGAGTCCACAAGGATTGGATGCTATAATCTACTTTCGTGTATAGCTTATGGTCAGATTGTTTGTCATGTCAAGTGTCGTGGTAATAGTCGTGCCCACGACTCCAATCGTACCTGCAAAGATTAGAAATAAAAGTAAGTCAGGGATTTTTGAAATATTTAGAAACTAGATAACTGAAATAGCATAAACAATTAAATAAATTAAAAAATAAATTCAGAATTTTGCAACAGATAAAATAAGCTTAACCTTAGACTTGGTAAATTTCGTATCAAGAATCGATCCTTAAAAATTAATATTCTCCTCCAAACGATAAGCTGGTTATAGTAGTTAAGAACGTCCTAACCACAAATTCCTCCTCTCGTAGCTGGTTTTGGTACGACCTGCAAACCAACCCTTACCAATTATCTAACTTAGATACATGTGTTCCCGATTCAAGATTTCGGCAGCCTTGCATTCTAAAGAACCTAACTCGAATTAACTGCCTCAACTGCGTGGGTCGTTTAAATCCGATCACCTCTTCCTTGATTTGTTCTCGGAGATCCGAATACAACACAGCTGACTCGTTTCTCCAACTGTCACCTAACACAATTCTAACCTAATGTGCACTTTTTGACTTGTAATCGAGTAATCCTTAAGGGATGAGTTGTCAATCTCGATACTTAGGAAAGGAATGAATATCGATTGGACGAATTTTAGCACGAATTCGTATCTCACGATTTTTGACCGAAAAGAACACCGGCCTAAATCTAAGATAAAATTTAGTGAAGCATGAATTTATCCATGCTTGACAGTTGTGGAAGATGATGGGATTTGTATGAACGGTGATGGAAATTGGAAAGGAAAAGCACTTGGAAGGCAATTAGTCCAATTTTAGAAAAGAAACAAAACCAAATGAAAAATGGCAAAATGCTTCACACCAATTTGAAAGAGAAAAAAGAAAGTATTTCAATTCCAAATAGATGTAGGAATACAAAATAAGGGATGATTTTCAAAGAACAAAATACGCCTATTTATATACATGGTGTTTACTAAAAATAGCCTAACTACTTTAATAAAAAATAAATAAAATAAAAATAATATATTCCTATTTTTGGCTTTTTACAAAGTCAACAAAATCTGATAACTCCTTGGCTTTCTCCATCTTTTTGACTTGGCCCTAATTTAATGATTGTCTTTCAATTTGGCCCTTTTTGGCTTGTTTTCGACCGATTGCATCCCTGACAAGATTAGATTATAAAAAGCACTTAATTAGCTGGGTTCAATTCAACAATAATCAAAATTAAACACAAAAAAATGCAAATTAACATGTTTATCATTCTAACTAAACGAAGAGAACTAAAATCATGATGCCAAATATGCATAAACAAATTAGGTGGTAGAACCAGCCAAATATATGTACAAAAAAAGAATACTTATAAACTTGTAATCTAAATCTTACCTTCCTCGGCAACGGCACCAAAAACTTGACAGTAACTTTCTAGGTCTACAACCCAAGTGTAGGTTATATTGAAGTAATAAAATCTCGAGAGTCCGAGGTCGATCCACAAAGAAGTTGATTAGAACTTACAAGATTACAAGTATTATGCTAGAACATAAATTTAACACTTAACTTTAGAATAAGCATTGGTAATAAAAGTAGTAGCTAGAAACACTAGAAATAAAAATTCAACGCAAGAAATTAACTAAAAATAATAAAAAGCAAATACTTGGAAAAAAATATGCTGAGGTTAGAGGATCAACTATTGGTATCATATTAAGATTCAATTTTAATATTTAATGGGAGGTTTCAATTGGATGATCTAGCAATGTACGTCCACTAATTAAGCATATGAATCCATGAGCAAAGGTATGTCCATCAATGGAGTGTCCAAAATGATTGTACAATAAGTCCAAGAGTTTAACAAATGAATCCATAAGCAAAGGATGGTGCAATATGACAGTTCAACTATTTAAGTTCAGTCCAACCATATGGTATTATAACCACTTGATAACTTCAAGACCTATAAAAAGATTTCAAATATTTATTATGTCAATTTTTATGTCTAAAAAAATCAAGGTTAATTTATCCAAGCATTCATTGTGCCATATATTGTCTATAACAAATAAAATATTTTACTTTACAAGTATGATTATAACAAGTGATTGATAATTAATTTTAGCTCAAATGATGAGTATAGAATTTACCTTAATATTTCCCAAGAGTTTTGTCCTTTCATCTCAGCATTGAAAACTTAAAATAATATAGCAAAAGTGAACAACTCAAACTTAAATGAAATAGACATTTTAGAAATAAGAAACTTGAAATTTTACATGAATAATGAAACAAACAAAAACTTAACAAGCAAATGATCTTGAACTCAACTTCAATATGCCTCCTATGCTGAAATCAAAGGCTATTTATAGAGATTGGTGAAGAGGAAAATGACAATACAAAGGACTTGATAATACTTCTTTGTCATCTTTTGAGTCATTTTTCACATGTTAAAAGATGAATCTTTTTTTCCAAGTTAACATCTCTCAATGGGAAAAGTCCAAAAGAGTTGATTGATGGTTTGCATCTTACCTATATGCTGTAAAAATTTCAACTCCAAACTCCAATTGTGTTAAGAGATATAAGCCAACCATGAAAATGAGTAAAAATTGTCCATCAATGTGAAACTTGTAACTTTATCTTTACTTTTGGATCTCTCCCTGATGCATTTTGGTGTTGGAATACCAATATTTGAATAGATCTTCAAATCCCCTTTCCGATGATATAAGGTACACCCAAAATGGAATCCTAAAGCTCGAGACATGATAGAAACACTAAAAAGTTTTCGGACTAAAAGTTTTGAATGTGTTCGAATTACAATTTTTTAATCTTTGGGCTTTGAACTTTCACTCATCATCTTGGATCAACTTTAGGCTTAGTGCATTTAATCTCATGGTTCCATGTATTGACATCTTCTTCCCAAACCTGTTTTACTTGCAAATTCCACATGGAATATTTTATTGAAACTAAATGCATGAAAAACACTAAAAATACACCACATTTACAATACAAACAAAAAAAAGTCAAATCACTAAAATGAATTTAAAACATATAAAAATGCTCAAGAAACCAAGTAAATGTAAGTAAGATAAACTCCAAAATAATCATATGTTGATGACTCATCAGGAAGTATTTTCCCATTTACTTGTCATTTAGATAAAGTGAATGAGTATTGTCAAGGAACAACACACTAGAAAAAAGTAATTTTGGACACCATTCTCTCTTTTTTGAATCAATTTAATCCTTAATATCTTAACATTAAATCCTAACCAATTAGATAATTTCATAACAAATCAGATATGGGTTATATTTATAGGGCAATTACTTAATAAGTCGCTTACCACAAGAGGTGGCCTCATATTATAGAACTAAAAAACTGGGTGCGGTACTGAGGGGGTTGGCAAGGTCCAAGGCCTCCCTAAAATGGAAAAATATTACATTGGCCCCTTTATATTTTATAAAATTATAAACAAGTAAATGGTCAAATTTGATCCCAAAAATGATAATAATTTAATTTAATCCTTTTAGAAATGTAAAACTATAAGCAAATACAATGATGAAATTGCATTTTAGCTCTTAAAAAATACATAACTCAATTCCACCCTCTCCCTCAAAAAATAATTTTTTACTTCACCCCCTATTAACAACTATGGGTGTCAAGTTCACTCTAATTGATCATCCAATCCAACAATTAATTCGTTAGGAATCTCTACAACGAACTAATATATGACATGCAACAATACTGAACTCGACAAATGTAGTTGTTAAGTTTAGATTTTGTATAGGTTGCCACCTATAGTTGGTGACTCAGTGAGCCTTGTTGACACCGATTGATTTCGACTTATAAGCTAAAAATCTTATAAATATGACTATTGGCACCTCATTTCCCCACACCCAAAGTTCATTTCTAATCCTTAAATTTGTTCCTTTTTCCTGTCACTTTAATTTGTAATCATTTAAATGTTTTGGGTTTGAGGGTTAAGATTAGAGTTTAGGATTTAGCGTTTTAAGACTTTAGTTTATGATTTTTGAAATAGCAAAATGCAATTTCAACATATATTAATTTATAATTTCATTATTTATAAGAGAACTGAAATATCAATTTTTCATTTTTGGAAAGCCAAGGCTTCTACCTAACCCTTTTACCACGCCCCTATTCACTCAAAAGTCTAGACTTGTATTTTATTTTTTAGAATTGTTTTATCTTGGCTTCAACTTTACCAGCTTCTGCATTTTTACTGCCTTAACTTCAATAAGAAATGGGAAAACATCATTGAGTGTGGTACCACTATTTAGCCCTAATCAACTTGTAAAATTTAATGAAGTTTTTTTAAAAGGAAAAGTTGACTTGACAATTAAAAATTTAAAGCTATTGATGTGATAAGTCATATGGCAATTCATTTTTACTTCATAATAGTTCAAAAAATAAAAAAATATTTAAAAAAAAAGTTCACAAAAGGTTAAAAAAAGCTATTCACATTAATAATTAAGTACATGTAAATTGTCACATGAGCTGTCACATTAGTATCTTTAAAATTTTAATAATTTAGTCAAATTTTTCATAAAAAAGCAAATTAACTAAATTTCGAAGATTGAGAGTCAAAGTAATAAAAAATAGAGTCAAAATAACAAAATGAATAAATATTAAGGTAGCACTGGTATGATGGAAAGTGGTCACTTTCTTGGAAATTTAATTAGTCAGAAAGCGATTCCAACATTTGATATATCAATTTTTATTTACTTTCCTTGAAATTTAACTTTTTTTTGGAAATTATTTTCCTGTGAACATAGTAATGTAATTCCCATGATAAAAGGTGGGAATGTTTTTTCCCATGTAGATTGGAAATTTAAAAAAATAACAAGACTAAATTAACCTATTTTATATTAGTTTAGGGTATTAGTCTATCAATAAATGTAAAAGAAGAAGAAGAATAAGAAAAAGAAGTTATTGCCTCCTTCCTCCTTCCTACTACTTGATTTTCTCTACTACTTCTATGAATTCTTGAAAAGTAAGTTTTTTTTCTTAATCTTATTTTTTATATGCATATTTAATTATCTATATCATTTTCACATTATATTTATTTTCTATTATTTTGTTCTCTTTTTTCGATATATTAATTAAAATTTTAATTTTATTATAATATTTATGAATCTTTACTATGATTTTTGAGAATGATCAAATGATTGGCAACCCATTTAGAATTAGAAGCAGAATAGATAAGGCAAGTGATCAATCAAATTTCAAAATAATTATATATTATATTCAAATAAATTATACTTTTCAATATTCAAAATAAATTATATTACATTGGGGCTTCGAAAAAAATAATGTAAAAATGATCAATTAAAATTTAATATTAAATATTTAATTCAAATATTTGATAACAACAAAGTTTATTATAAAAATTAAATACATAAATATTATATTTTATGTGATAAGAATAAATTTATAAATTATCATTATATTTTTAAAAAATATTTAATGAAATGTAATATTTGACTGGCAAAGAGTTAAATTGAAGTTGACGGAGAGTAAATTTTTGTAAATTTCTGTCTTCCATTGAAATAAAGCAGTGCCCCAGTGATATTACAAAATCCATATATCCAAACACTCCATATAGACGTGAAGACTGGTCTGGTTATTAATTTTATATATTAGCCGAAAAAGGAATGGCCCAAGCAAAATAAAAAAACTTCTCTCCAAAGTCTAGATGAAAAAGCTCTTTGTCAGATCAACAACATCAAAGCCAAGTAAAAGATCTTCCAGGTATCGCTTCTCACTCACTTTCTTCACTTTTAATAATAATTTCGCTTTTATTTTTTGTCCTTTAATCGCTCTCTTAGCTCTGCTTATGTCCTTAATTATGTTCATTAGGCTTCTGCTCTTTAATTAATGTTGCTTTTCTCTCTCTTGAGTTTGTTTGCTGTTTTCGGTTTCCTCTTTTTACGAGTGGTACCTATTTTTTAGTTAATTCTTAATTTTTAGCTTTTCATTAGGTTTTTATGCGCTTACAATGTGTTTGGTTGCCGAGAAAATGAATAGGGGAAAGTCAAAAGAAAACTTGAAAAAAGAAAAAAAAAAGGAATGAAACCCCTTCCTTTTTAATTTGCGGATTCGAATTATTAAATTCTGTACTTCTGAATACTGGAAAAAGAAAATAAAAGGAATCGATGTGAAATTGGGTGCTTTGGAGGTCTGGCGATTTCTGATATTAAGTTTGAGTTTTATTTTTAGATTTTTGAAATTTTGGAAGATTAACGTTATTTTTGAAAAAGAAATCTTGATATCTCAAGTTAAATTTCGTAAGTGAACCCATCTCAAGTCACTCTTGAACCGTGAATAGTCTTTGAAGCATTTATGGACGTATAATTTTGGTATTAGTAACTTTGTTTCAGGCTTTCGCCATTCTATGTTGTTAGGGTAATTATTTGTGTTCTTTTAAATGGTTTTTTGGTAATTTTGTATATCTGGCTGCAGTGTGAGAAGTGGGGGAAGTTCAAGTTAAATGGATCGAGGAAAGAAGCTGACTAACTTCTATGGTAACAAAAACAACAAGATTTACATGGATCTAAAAGACATAGTAAGGGAGAATGCACTTCGTTACCTTCCTGCTAAATCACTTTTCCGGTGCTTTGGAGTTTGTCGGGATTGGAAGCATCTAATATCAACACCTTTCTTTGCGCACAATCAATCAAATTCTTTCCATTCTGTCTCGGGTTTCTTTTACCAATCACAAGCAGGCGTGCCGTCATTCATGTCTCTTGACCCTGTGGCTTATGGTGTTCCAGACCCATCTTTAAAGTTTCTGCCCGAACCTGTTGATATTAGGTCCTCTTGTAATGGGCTGCTTTGTTGCCAGGGGCGTACTGGTTACAAGGCTTACTACATCTGCAATCCTGTTACCAAGCAGTGGAAGAAACTTCCAAAACCAGATGCTGATCATGGGTCTGACCCTGCCGTAGTGCTCATATTTGAACCATCATTGCTGAACTTTACTGCTGATTATAAGTTGGTTTGTGCTTTTCCATCCGAACTTGATGGATATGAGTTTGAGATATATTCCTCTGAGAAAAGATCATGGATAATTTCTCGTGAGATTTGTTTTTCTGAGAGGAAGGTCATGCCTAAGTCAGGTATTCATGTGAATGGCACTGTTTATTGGCAGACGATGGGCTTTGGAATTACCGCATTTGATCTCAATTCAGAACGGTTTCAGCTCCTTGATAGTGCAGTTGGGACCTTAGGAATGAGGAATGGGAAGCTTTGTTCGGCATACGTACATGCTCAAAACTTGGTCGTGAATATGCTATCTAATACTCACTCGAATACCATGCAAATGAACAGCCATGCCAAAATGTGGGAAGAAATGCAACCCAAGATTCATGTTGATATTTCATTACCCGCATCATCTAATAATAGTGCTTCGGGTAGGTATGGATATGGGCATGGAGGAGTAGTGTTTATTGGTGGGGATGTAGTGTTGCTTAGTAATGGGAACAAGTTTTATTCTTATGACATGAAGAAGAGGGCCTCTAAAGATTTGGGTGAACTTGATATTGATACCAAGGCAGGAATTGTTGGGTATGTGAATAGCCTTGTTGAGCTCTAAGACCATGCGCTGCTGTCCGTATGGACCGGCCTTGACAAGAACACCCTACACAATCTCCCTCTTTTATTCTCATTATCAAGCAAAATATTTCGTTAGTCCATCCGACATTTGTAAATATGTTTTTATTGTGTCTTTTATTTTATTTTGTTATTAAATCTTTTTTGGTCCTTTGGTAGTAAGGATCTATGATACACGGTTAAATAGTTAACTATTGGGATTTTTTTTTCGTGTTTTAGGAAGGTAAAGTTTGTAATGTGATAACTATGAGGTGTGATAATTAGCTCATTTTTTAATCGTGTAGTTGAAAGTTTGATCTTTACTCTTGAGAATGAAACATATTATATGATTAATTATTCACTTCCTTGAGAATCACCAAAAAGAGGTTTGTCATTCCATGATTACTTTTTTAGCAAAACTATAAAATATTGTTGGATTTAGCACCTTTTCCCTTTTTCAATGATTATTTTTGTTCCAATGAAGTTTATATACAGGCAATGACATATCTTATAACCGTTTTGCACATAATCTATAAAACAAATTTATTAAAATATAATGGTTCTAGAATATTGTGATTGTTTGTATATATTTTTTAAATATTTTATTTTTTATATTAATAAATTAAAATATTGATATATTTCATATTTTAAATTTTATATAATTTTAAAAATATAATTTAAATGAATCTAGACATATTTAGACTTATTTTCAGGATTATCATATTTCTAGATTTATTATGAATTTTAAAAAAATTAAAAAAAATAATTTTAAAGTTTAATTTTTTGAAATTTACTTAACATTTCTATAAATTTATAATTTTGTAAAAACTTTAATAAAATTAAGTTTGAAACGAAGGTAGAGAATCATTTGTCCACGTTTATTATAGAATAAAAAATTTAAATATTTTTTAAATTTTTATTTTGCTAACGTTACAGTTGACAGTGAGAATAAAATGAATTTATGAGAAATTAATGAAAGCTTTAATGTGTGTATCAATGCTACTTTCTTTAAAATTCTCTCACCTATATTATGATGTGTAAAAAAGTTACTGACAAATGAACCTCGATGATACAGCAAAGCTCAATGATTGTCTATTTTTTGCATTGATGGAAATAGTTCACTAAGCATAGCATAGCATAGCATAGCAAGGATACCATTTTCTATAAAAAAAAAATTATGCAATTATTCTTTATAAAACAATCTAGAAATATAAAAGATTGTGAGAGAATAGAAAAAAAAACTTTTGATGTGTTTTTTTGGTGTGTCATACAAATGAAAATCCATATAAGAAGCCTCATATCTCTTTATAGGAATATAACTATCTAGATGGATAGTCATATATTTAGCAATGAATATAATTATTTAATAGATATCTACTATAATAATTATGACAATTTGTTAATAATCAACTGATATAACTTTTGAATTTAAAATATATAACTCATCACTATAAATATTGACAACTTTTGGTTAATAATCAAGTGACATAAATTTTAATTACTTATGACTTTCTATTTGTAACTATTAAAACATTATATATATTTTGAAAATGTTAGTAGTAACAATTACTGGCGTGGACAAGGACAAAAACCGTTTGACAAAAAAAAACTTAATTGAATGCATTTTTCATAAAAGAATTTAATTGATTTTTTCATGAAAGTTGTACATTTTAACCTTCTCTTTTTAACCCACACAGTAGTGTGCTATAACTTAATAAATATGTCTTGATAACAAAAATAAAAAATGTAAATATTATAAAAAAAA
This sequence comes from Gossypium longicalyx, assembly GCA_025698465.1. Taxonomy (NCBI): domain Eukaryota; kingdom Viridiplantae; phylum Streptophyta; class Magnoliopsida; order Malvales; family Malvaceae; genus Gossypium; species Gossypium longicalyx. Next base: position 24,039,521 of record CM047005.1, on the reverse strand, counting down.
ATGTTTCACAAATGAAAGATAAGGAGGGTTAAAAATGATATTAACACCCATAATTAAAGAAAAGTGGCATCGAGGCAGCCAATCATATGTTTAACCTGAGAAATCTTATCAACCAAGTAAGTTATTGCGTTAGTCGTAAGCCCGAAAAGGAAGTTCAATGTTATAAACTGTCTCAAACTCTTTGAAGCATCTTTGAGGGATCAAATCTTTTTCATTTTCAGGATTTTGCCTCGCTCGGACTCTCTGCTTCCTTCAGTACGCTTTGGGTTAGCTTTGTTTTCTTGATCTCTTTCTGTTTGTTTCCTAAGAATATGATAAAATGAAAAAACTTTTCGACAATAGGATTTCCGTGTAGTATCGAAAAAACCAAGAATTGTAAAGTGTTAAACTTGATGCTTCAGTGTCTTTTTCTGTTTGACATGTCTATTTCCGGGGACCGGTCAACTGTGTTGACTTGACTTAAGTCGTTTAGTGTTTTCTAAATTTCTTTGTAAGGCTTTCGTGTGCTTTTTTCAACCCCCTTTTTTTGGGATTTATTTTCTTGGTTCTTTCTGTTTGTATGCTCAGAAATAAAAATCCAACAAGAAAGAAAATGGGGCTAAGGAAAGAATTTTCTTCGACTGAATTTCCATGTAGTTTCTTGAAGGCGTAAATTTCGTGCCAAGCTTCGTTCATGTTCAGTTTTCTTGTGTGGGTCCCAAACAATTACTTTTTTTTACTTCGATTTTCTTTTTTTCTTTTCATTGTTTCTACTTTTAAGCATTCTATTTCTAGCGAACATTTCTCTCAACTCTTGACTAACCTTTCCTTGAATTAAGAAAGGTTTGTTTCATAGGATTGATTAGTTTGGCTTCATTTTGTGTCTATCTTATCAGCTGTTAATTGTAAATTCCTTGCTACTTCTTTCTTAATGTCTATTATCATATTTCAACTCTGTTTTTGTTCATATTCTTTGTTATATGCTTTTCAATGTTAACCATGCCATTTTAAGGTTTGACTTTGGTTGCCTTATTAATATTTGTGTGTGTACAGCAATCAAGGGTGTTAACAAGCTTACCATTTCATTGTTTGTCATTTACTGACTAAATCAAACATATGCCTGCAGGTTTATGGCCGATTTCGAGGGCAATAATCGAGAAACACTGGAAGATGACTTTTGTTTACTTGAAGATTCAGATTTAGAGGGGGATGTTGATGAGCGTTTTTATGAGGTATGCAATGTCTTTAGTTTTTTTTTCTTTTTGTCACTCTTAATTCTAAGCGTGAGAACATGTCCATGTGGAGTTGCCCATATAGATTTTTGTGCTATTGTCTTCTTTAAGCTTTGTTTTGTAAGTTAGAAGGTCTAGAATAGTTTGAACTAGGATCTGTTTGATCACTTTCTTGTTTTATCTCTTATGGAAATGACTTCATAGTCTTTTCTGCATTTGTGAAACAAACAATAATGGAGATTGAAGTTATTTACTTCTCTGTCTTCAATCACCACATCACCTTTTTAAACTTCCTGATTATCAATATGATGAGGTCTGCTTGTATTTCAGCTTCCAATCCTCTCACCCAAGGCTAAAGCTAAGATTCCGGTGGGTTACAATAAAGCCCTCAAATATGTAGACAGGAAGGAAGCAGGGTTAGAAGATGTCTTGAGGGACCATGCTCTTCATTTACTCCCTGCAAAAACACTCTTTAGGTTCAAAACTGTTTCCAGAAGATGGGATCAGTGGATAAGCAGCCCGTTGTTTGCCCACCGGCAAACTACTTACTTCAAAAACGTATCTGGTCTCTTTTGTCAAGTTGCTGATCACAGTCCTTCCTTCATATCATTCAATCAAGATGCTTATGGCATGCCTGACCCGTCTTTAAGCTTCTTGCCCGAGCCTGTCAAAGTCAGAAGCTCTTGCAACGGTCTGGTTTGTTGCCAGGGTATTGAGGAAGATACCTACTACATTTGCAGCCCTGTGACCAAGGAATGGAAAAAGCTTCCTAGGCCAAACTTGTATCATGGAGCCAAGGCAGCCGTTGTACTTGCTTTTGAACCCTATCTACTCAATTTTAATGAATCTTATGAGCTTGTCTGTGCTGTCACATTTCCCGACTATCCAGTTGTCTATTTTGAGATTTACTCATCAAGGTCAAGCTCCTGGAGAGTCTCTGACACTATATGCTATGAGCTTGATGGTTCGGGATTGCATGATGGTGGGTACTACATGAAGGGAGTTGTCCATTGGGAATCCTCTTCCGGGGTCATTCTAGCGTTTGGTTTGAGGGATGAGCAATACGGATTTCTGCCACTTCCTGCCAATGATGAAGGATATGGAAATGGTGCTTTAGCCATGAAGCATGGCGAGTTGTGTTACATTCAGCCTCATTATCAAGATAATGTTTGCACTATAAACATTCACGGGAATATGGATATGAGCCTGAAGTCAGTAATCAATCTTCCTTATGATGCGGGGAGCACATTTGGTGTTTGCAGGGCTTTGGGGTTCATTAATGGTGACATTCTGATACTTGGACTGGGGACTAGGGTGATTTCTTATCATGTTAAAGAACAGAAGGTGGAACTGATAAGCCAACATGAAGGTGGTGCATGTACAAGGTACATACCGTATGTGAACAGCCTTGTATCGGTGAGGCATCCGTTGATTAGAGACAAGGGCCTAATTGTGTAGACAGACACTCTCGAACTGTCTTGTAAAACCGACCCTCATTCACCTTTGTTGGTATCTCTGGTCTTCTCTTTAAACTAGATGCTTGGTTTTAGGATAATACTTTTTCTGAGTTTGGTGAAACTGGAAACTTCTGCTGTTTTAGGTCTGTATTGAACGTCAATTTTTGAAGCTATATTAATATATGGTTTGCTACATGAATGAATATGTGGATTCCCCTTTTATGACATGCAGAAATGGTTTGAATCATACAAGACTAGAAGTGTTGGTTGTTCCAAGCTTGGTACAACTCAACATTCATATCATCCAAAAATTGTTATCTTCAATCATCTTTAGGTGAACCAAACCTAACGATGTTCCTAACAAAATAATTAAAGCTGACACACCCAAGACTTAGTTTTAACCGGTTCATGCAATGAAACAAAAGAAAAAACAAATAAAATGGTAAATGATTCTGTTGATGTGTGGGAGGCATTCTTTGATACAGGTGTTGAAAAAAGAGGGGATTTAGGAGATTTTGCAGCTGAAAATGATAATCTATGCAGTTTAAGCCTGTTCTAGAACCAAGGGGGGGAAAAGAATGGCACCTGGCAGAAGTTTAGCAAAGGGGCTGGCAATGCAGGAAATAGTAAAAAACTAAAAAAGAAAATAACCAACAAAAACGAATCAATGGTGTGTGTGAGTGAGAGAAGAAGAGGTTGAGGAGAGGAAATAAATAAATAAATAAAAAGCAAATAAGGCCCAAAATTCCTGCTTTGTAGGAAGCCACAGCGGGGAGGCAACGACAGAGTCCCCTTTCTAGAATGATGGCAATTTTGCCCACATTTTCTCTCTTTCCTTTGAGAACCCTTTCTTTCTTCTTCATTCAGGTACGTACCTCTTTTCTCTTTTCTCTTTCAATTTATTTATTTTTAATATTTTTATTTTGTATTTGTATAGAGGCATTCATCATCAACAGTGTAACATATCCTAAGATCAAATGAATGAGTTTCATCATATAATAATATATCAATGCTTTTTAACATGTAGTTTTGTGTCATAAAGCAATAATAATAGCAGGTCTTGCATTGCATGGCCTGGGTTTTATAAGAAGAAAAAAAAAAAGAAAAAAGAATAGGCTGCATTTAACCTGGCAATTTTGTTCAGGGATCTTCAGTTGTTTGAGCCAAGCAAATAAGGGAGTGGGTGGAGTTTCTTGGCGGGAAAGCTTGTAAGCTAACGCAAAAATGGGTTCATCCCCTGAGAATTCTCCATCTGAAGATTCCCCACCTGCTCCATCGGACTCAAATTCATCACAGGACTCCCCATCTAGAACAGATTCATCATCATCATCATCATCATCCTCATCCTCATCCTCATCCTCGCCCCGACCGTCGTCGTCTTCGTCTTCGTCCCCACCACCTCCGGCAAAATCATCATCATCTGACAGCAAACAGGATTCTTCTTCTTCCTCTTCTTCTTCTCCTCCTTCAACTCGGCACACTTACCACTCTCCCCCTTCTTCTAATTCTTCTCATTCCCATAAAAGCAGTGGTTCCAAGCAAGTTTCCTCTTCTAAAAATACACCATCCTCAGATTCCTCCGACAAAATTGCCGGCGTAGATATAAAAATCATTGTAGGAGCAGCTGTGGCCGTGGGATTGGTGCTCCTTCTTTTGATCATCTGTTGTATAGTATGTTGCTGTCGGAAGAAGAAGAAGAAAGCCCAGAGGCAAGTGATGTACTATGATGATGCTAAAGGTATTATTAAACAACACCCTTTTTTGCCTGTAAACTTCTCATCCTTTATCAACAAACATGAAGGCTTGTGTTTTATATTTATTACAGTAGAGTTAATTCCCTTATAATCCAATGAAACTGAAGAAAATTTAATATATTATTATATATTTATCTTCTATTCAATCTTGTACATATATAGTATGACTCGAGAAGTGATACAAGGGTTATATTGATCATAAGCTATATTTGTATTGTATGTTTTGCGCATAGGTGACGGTAAAGACTATTATAACAACTATCAGAATGCACAGTGGGGTAATGGTCCCAACGGGCCAGAGCATGTTGTAAAAGTACCCCCACCATCAGGAGGTGCTAACTACAGTGGCGGCTGGGGTTCTCAAGCACCACCGGTTTTTAGTGGTCAAGCAAGCTCCAACTTCTCAGGCCCACATCCTCCTCCTTTGCCACCTCCATCACCAAACCTTGCTCTTGGATTCAATAAGAGCACTTTCAGTTATGAGGAGCTGCTTGCTGCAACCAACGGATTTTCCCAGGCCAATCTGATTGGTCAAGGCGGCTTCGGATACGTGCATAAGGGCGTCTTTCCAAATGGAAAGGAGGTTGCAGTTAAGAGTTTAAAAAGTGGTAGTGGACAAGGAGAAAGAGAATTCCAAGCTGAAGTTGAAATCATTAGCCGTGTTCATCATCGCCATCTTGTGTCACTGGTTGGGTATTGCATTGCTGGCGGGCAGCGGATGTTGGTGTACGAATTTGTTGCAAATAAAACCTTGGAACATCATCTCCATGGTAACACTATTCCTTCTTCTTTTCCTTTCGGTATTTGCTTCATGTCATACTTTCATTGTCAAAAATCAGCATGAAACATTGGAATTGTTCCGAGAATATACCGCAGGTTGGTCAAGGATGATAATATACCAGCAAAACTACTTATAGCAATGCTTTTGATCATAAATTCTGGAGGCCTGAAATCATTACAAATGTCGCATTGCAGGAAAGGATCGTCCTGTTATGGATTTCCCCACAAGACTTCGTATTGCATTAGGCTCCGCGAAAGGGCTTGCTTATCTCCATGAAGACTGTAAGGAGTTCCCTGCCTCTTTCTTTTTCTTCTGCTACTTCATTTCTCCCCAAGGTTTTCATTTCTTTATTGAATTATATATGCAGGCCATCCTCGCATTATTCATCGTGATATCAAATCAGCTAATATTCTACTTGATAACAACTTTGAGGCGATGGTATCTTCTCTTAAAATTGAATCAGTGTCTACTATACACCAATGATAATAGCTCAGGATATCTATGTTAGCGAAACTAACCGAGCCTATTTTATAGGTTGCCGATTTTGGATTGGCTAAGTTGTCAACTGATAACTACACTCATGTCTCGACTCGGGTGATGGGAACATTTGGGTAAGGACTGAATATATAAGCAGAAATGAAGAAGAAGAAAGACTGAAACTGCAAAATCTATAGTGTTGATTCATGCATCATCTCATAACACGGAAGTACTTGCAAATGGTTTTGATTTCTTTTAATCAAATATAGGTACTTGGCTCCGGAGTACGCCTCAAGTGGCAAGTTAACAGATAGATCCGATGTTTTCTCATTTGGGGTCATGCTTTTAGAGCTCATAACTGGGAAGCAACCTATTGATATTTCAATGGACGACAGCTTAGTAGATTGGGTGCGTACCTATTCGGCCCCTGTATAGTCTCCAAATTTCTTACTTGCAAGTAGATTCATTTATCACCAAAACTGACAGATCTTACCAATATGATTTAGGCGAGTGGTGTATTATGAATAAATAGCATATAGAATTATACAAGGTATATATTAATTGGTGTACTTTTATGAGCAGGCTCGACCACTTCTGACTCGTGCACTAGAAGGGGGAAATGTGGATGAGCTGGTTGATCCACGCTTGGAGAAGAACTACAATCAGAACGAAATGCAACGCATGATAGCCTGCGCTGCTGCAAGCATCCGACATTCCGCAAGAAAGCGTCCAAAAATGAGCCAGGTCTAAACTTTGACAACTTGCCTTGTTATAATAGCTTCTATATATGTGATAAATATATGATGAAATGATGATGGAAAGCAGATAGCGCGTATCCTGGAAGGAGACTCTTCCCTGGATGACCTGAATGAGAACGGTTCAAAGCCAGGACAAAGCACAATATTTGGTGCCAGTGGAGAGTACACCAACAGTTCATACAATGCTGACATGGAGAGGTTCAGACAATTGGCACTTGGCAGCCAGGAGTTCACGAGCAGCGATTACGGAACGTCCAGCTGTGAGAACTCGACAGATATGGGACCTGGAGGGGCAAGAAAGTAGAACACGTAAAACCAAAACCGATACCCAAGAGCTTTTGAATGACAAGCAAAACAAAGCAAAGGAAAGGAAAGGAAAGGAAAGGAAAAACAGTGATCTGTTTGCATAATGATATTGGTTTACAGGTTGGATCAAATATTGTTTCCGTTCCAGGTCATTTTAGACTCTCAACTTGGGTTCTTTTTGCATTCAAGTGTTTTGTCTTTAAAAATCGGGATATATATATATATATATATATATATATATATATATGTATATGTATATATATTTTTTCTTTGATGCCTTAGACTTGACTTGATCAAGTATAGTAGCACATCTAGCTTCTGTTGTTTATGTGTGTGTTAATTGTATTCTACTTAATACTTATTATAATGACAATAACAATAATAATGATAATATGTATGGTATAATCTATATGAAGCTTTTTCTAAAATTAAAATTAATAATAAGAGTGGTTATATTTAATTATTTTGCATTAAAAAAAAAACAAAATTTGAATTGCTTATGTTTGTCACAAGGTTTAAAAAAATTATAAAGATTTTCTAAAAGAAAATGAAAATAAAAAAGTTTAATGTATCTAATTGATTTAATGATCTAGGCATCAACATCATATTTAAGTTGTTTGAATGAAGAAAGAATGAATGGAATGGGAATGAAATCCTACTTAGTGTGCAAAACCTGAAATGAAAAAAAAAACACAAAGTGAACAATAGGGCAATCGACAAGCTAACACCATCAAATTAGAAATAAAAAAAACTAATAGATATCCAGCCAAGAAAAAACAATAGACACTCACTTAAAAGAGATTAAAGTATTGGAAGATTGATTCTTGATAATTTCTTAATCTGAAATAATGAATAGTGTTAAATCTAATAAAACTGAATTAAAAGAAAAAAGAAAAGGAAATAAAATATATGTTTTATAAATCCCTTTGAAGAAGAACTTTAACAAACATTATAAATGACTTTAATCCATCCTCTAATGCCAAACCCTAGCAAATGGAAGTGTAAAGAGCTTTCCACGACTTCAAAAAGAAAAACAAACAAACAAACAAACAAAAAAAAAGAAATGTCACAAAGAGAAAAAAAACTCAAAGAGTCGAAATTTTATCAATGAAATTCAAAATCGAATGATTCAAAACATCTCAACTCAAAAATATTTGAATCTCAAAAAAAAAAAACTCGTGGGAAGTGGATTGATTTTTTAGTTTGAAAAACAATTTATCTTATCCATGTATTTTGAGCTTATAAAATGTGTATTGTAAAAGATTAGGCCCAACATGTTCTTGGATTAGAATGCGAGCTCACACTTGTATTTTGGTACTTAGACTTGAAAATTTTAAACATATTACCACTAAAAATGAATATTACCTCTTAAAATATTAAGAATTTGAGAGTTGTATTATAGTTTTATTATTATTTAAAAATGTCAATTTTAAAAGTGGTTTGTAAGTTTTAAAGTAATTTTACAATTCTAAATTTTAAAATTTTATATTTAAAAATAAATACATTTCAATATTTTAATTTTTCAAAATTTCAAATTTTAAGTTCTTATAATATTTTTTAATTTTAATTAAAAATATAGTTTAAATAATTAATATACTATTTTAAATATAATTTTAAAATAAAAAACCATATTAAAAATTTGGTAAACTTTAGTTAAAATTTACAATATATATTTTTTTATTTTCAAATTTAGAGTGTTTATTTGAATTGAGTCTTGAGATGGGGACTTTAGTTCACTTGAGAAAGTCTTCATATTGAGATGATAAATTTCTTTAGGTTTTTTTATTATCAAAGTTCAACGGCATTGATTTGCAAATCATGCAAAGAAAAGGGTAGGGGGTGTAAATGAATCTGGTTCAAATGAATAATTTCATGTTAGTGTCGAATTTGTGTTTGTTTAAAAATTTGATATTAGCTTAAATTCAATTTGTTTATTAATATCGATGTTTGGTGTAACACTCTCATCTTCGACTCGATCATCGAGTCAAGGCATTAGGATGTGACATTCATTGTCGAAGCAACTATTGAAAATTTCAGATCAATTTATCATATTATTTAATTAATATAGATCATTAACTCATTTTAGTAATAATTGAATTTACGATAGATCTAATAATGAGTTAAAAGAGTTCATTAAAACATCCACAATTGATCAAAGGCCAAACTGTAAAGTTCATAAAAATTTCTGAACTGTCGTTGCAACGTTGAGGTTTCCATGTCGTGACATGGCGAACTTGTCATTGTGACGTCGTCTCCATTTTCTTACAAGTTCCACATTTTATTTTTATTTATTTATTTTTATATATCATTACCTGAATATATATTCAAATGTCATAACTGCCACTTCATTTTACATATCATCCACTTACATCTATTTCTAATATCAAGTCCTCATAAAAATATGATATTCAATAAAAGATAACAAAGTAAATAAAATTTTTAAAAATTTTGAATAAAAAAGTAAGTTTTCATGGCAAAAGACTAAATTATAAATAAATAAATAAATAAAAAACTTCTTTTCTCACCCTTTCACTCACATTGGAAGGATGATCAATTTCCTTCATTCTTACTCTCTTTTTATACTACTATTTTTCTAAATAAAATAATAATAAATATCTAAGTAAAATATTAATAAAATGATATTTAATTAATTAATTAATTTAAAAAAATTACCAAAATATCATCAACATCATTATTACATTCTAGAACTCTCCCTCTTGCTAATTGACCATTTTGACCTTTACGATCTTTCAAAATTTCATCCTTGAATCATAATTTAATTTAGTAAAATTACGATTTCGTCCCTCACAATTCTTCACCTATTCAATTTGGTCCCTGCATGCCAATTCCATATCTTAGTAAATTGGATTATTTTCACTTTTAGACCTTTAACTTTCTCATTTTTACACTTCAATCCCCTAAATTTTGAATATTTATACTTGAGCCAAAAACTTTCTACATTTTTACGATTTAGCCTTTACTTTAAATCAATATACTAAAACCTACTTCTTAATTATTATTATTATTATTATTATTATTATTATTATTATTATTATTATTATTATTATTATTATTATTATTATTATTATTATTATTATACTCCTTAATATTCTCTTTTATCCGCTTTATATCATTTTATCATTTTACCGAAAAATCAATTATACATTATTCAATTTATTACTACTTTTATTATATATCAATTGTAAGGATGTTACATTTATGCTTGTGCCATATAAATTTTTGCATATTTGCAATTTAGTCCCTTCCTTAATACATCATGTAATGCTTCTTGATTTAACTCTCTTTTAATATATTATAACTTTCATTTTCTTTGATCTTATACCTTATTTCGCTAATTTTTTATCTCATATTATTTATAACCAAGGAGGTTTTGAGGATGTTACATTTGGGTTCAATTTTGACTAAATTCAATTAATTGTTCAGGAACACTAAACAAACATGTTCCTAAAACACTAAATGAATCGTTCGCGTACACTAAACGAACATGTCCACAAACACTAAACAAATAGATAATCAAACATGCATAAAAACATTAAATAAACATGCTCACAAACAAACAAACATATAAGCAAATTGAAGTTTTATAGTTGTTACTGCAATATAGGCTAAGTGCTAGGAAGAAGTGACAGGGAAGCGGGCATTTCTCAAGCACCAAATCTAAAAAAAGTAAACAAATAGAAAACATAGGATTTGGTTACACAATTTAGTTTCTCTACGTCTGTGGAGCCTAATTTAATAAGAAAAATCCACTCTCTTCAGCAATTACAACAAGTAATTCTAACCTATCACACACTGATAAACCAAAAAAGTAACATGTTTTAATCTCATGCTTAGCATGTTTTTTGGATAATTTATTATGTAATTTAGTGAATTTCATGCTCCTAATCCTTTAATTTCATGTTTCTATACTTAGGAGAGCATAAGGGAGCAATATGAGCAAAAAAGGGGCTAAAATCGGACAAAACAAGCTACTTTTAGGATTCATACGGCCTGGCCATTCCCACACAGCTGAGCACTCGCCCGTGTGAGACACACGGGGCTGGCCACACTCCCATGTGCCGGCCCGTGTCGATATCGCTCCTTATTTCCCAAACACGCAAAAAAAGCCAATTTTTAGGGTTTCTGAACATTCTAAAGTTTATAAATACACACTAGAATAAGACCTAACGGAGAACGCAAAGCTGAACGAAGAAAAGACTCGAAGAACACCAATGGATTCAACTTAAAAGCAGAATCTCCTTCAAGACTGAAGATCTCCATTCAATTTCTTTCGAAGTTTTTGGGTTTCTTTATATTTTGTTATTTTCCTAATTTTGAGATGTTTTCCTTCCAAAGTATGAACTAAATTCCCTAGATACATAGGGAGGATGAAACTTAAGACGGATCTTATTATTTGATTTTTCTAAATTACATGATAAATATTTATTCTTGATCTCAATTATGTGTTCTTAGTTCATGTTTTAATGTTTTTAGGATATTAATTCATAATTGATGTGCTTATTCAGTGGAGCAAAAGTCCCTGTTTAATAGTAGATTTGGCATAATTGAGTAGAGTTACATGCAATCCTAGATATAGGACGACATAAATCTACCGGATTGGAGTCAAATCTAATAGGGGAATCCATAGATCGAGTTAATGCGACAATAGGGGTTTTAATTAGAAAGAGATTTCAATTAATCAACTTAAAGTCAGTTGTTTTTATTCTTGAACGAGATATTGGCATAAGTTAGGGATTTCTACGGATCAAGACAAGCGAATAAATTGTTTAATTCAGATTTAGAATAATAAGTGAAGTCTAGGTAGATTCTTTCCTGGGTATTGTCTCTCTCATTGGATTTCTACAAATGTTTTCCTACTTTATTCTCTGTTTCGTCTTAGTAATTAGGTTAGTTAAGATTAGGTTAAAATAAATCTCTTCAATTTATTCGGCTAGATAATATAAAGATAGTAACTACTAGTACTTTTAGTCCTCGTGGATACGATATTCCCGACTCACCATAGCTATACTACCATTCGATAGGTGCACTTGCCTTTGTCGTATTTTAGTTAGTTCGTGAGGTCATCAAGTTTTTGGCGTCGTTTCCAGGGACTAAAATATTAGGAACACTAGATTTTTATTACTTTAGTCATTTTTATTTTTATTGCATTTTATTTTTGTTTTAATTTTTAACTTTTCTTTTATTTGCTTCTGGTAGGTTCTTTTAGTTTATGACTAGAAAACTCCCGTCAGGACCACTTTTATTTGACAGTGAAATTGAAAGTACAGCTTGCAGAAATAATAGAGAAGCAAGGCAATAGAGAAGCAAGGCAGAATCAACAAAGTACAGTGGAGGAGCAAGAGGACGTTACTGAGGAGATGGCTAATAATCAGAATAATCAGCTGCTTCCTATGGATCCTCCAAATCCAAATCCTGCTTTTCGTACTATGTACGATTATGCCAAGCCAACTCTCACTAGGGCTGAATCGAGTATTGTTAGACCTTCTATTGCTGCAAATAATTTTGAACTGAAACCTAACACCATTCAAATGATTCAACAGTTTGTTCAGTTTGATGGTTTGCAGGATGAAGACCCAAATACGGCTAATTTTCTAGAATTTTGCGACACTTTCAAGATCAACGGCTTTTCTAACGACGCTATTCGCCTACGGTTATTCCATTTCTCGTTAAGAAATAAGGCTAAGCAGTGGTTGAACTCCCTACCACGAGGTTCTATCACTACTTGGGATCAAATGATCGAGAAGTTTTTGTTGAAGTACTTCTCACCAACTAAAACAGCCAAATTGAGGAATGATATCTCTTCCTTTGTACAGATGGATTTAGAGACCTTATATGATGCATGAGAGAGGTATAAAGATTTATTGAGAAGGTGCCCTCACCATGGGTTACCTCTATGGCTATAGGTTCAGACTTTTCACAATGGTTTGAACCCCTCAACTAGGCAAATGATCGATGCAACTGCCAGTGGTACTATAAATTATAAAACACCTGAGGAGGCTTATGAGTTTATAGAGGAGATGCCATTGAATAATTATCAGTGGCAAGTCATGAGGATAAAGCCGACAAAAGCAGCTGGTGTTTTTAACGTTGATGTGGTCACCATGTTATCAAACCAGTTATAACTCTTGAATAAAAAGATTGATGGTTTATGTGTTTCTACACAGGTACATCTGGTGGTGTAGTGTGACACAAGTGGAAGTGGAATAAACAATACAGAATATTTACCCTATGGTCCTAGCATGGAGAATGAGCAAATAAATTATATAGGTAATAATTCTAAACCTCAAAACAACCCTTACAGTAACACTTATAATGCAGGTTGGAGGAACCACTTAAATTTATCATGGGGAGGTCAAGGAAATCATATATCACCACCACCCTCCAGGTTTTTAGCAACAACCTTATCGGCCAGAAAAGAAACCAAACCTTAAAGAGATGCTGGAAAAAATTATTTCAGTGCCAGAGACTCATTTCCAAAACACCGAGATGACTTTGAAAAATCAGCAAGCTTCGACTCAAGGGCTCAAAAATCAAATTGGATAGCTTGCTAAATTAGTTTCAGAAAGGAAACAAGGTAGTTTACCTAGTAACACTAAACCTAACCCAAAATAGCATGTCAAAGCAGTTACATTAAGGAATGGGAAAGTGTTAACTAAACCTATATAGAAGCTGCCACAAGAATCTGATAAGGAAAAGGACGATGAGGTAAAACCCAAAGTGAGTGTGACACCGGTACTCAAAAAATATAAACCACCAATCCCATATCTGACAAAGTTGAAGAAAGACCGCATGGATGCATAGTTCAATAAGTTTCTTGAACTTTTTAAACAGTTGTATATTAACTTACATTTTGTTGAAGCTATTTCGCAGATGCCTACATATGCAAAATTTTTGAAAGAGCTAGTAACTAATAAAAGGAAGTTTGAAGAGCTATCTACTGTGGAACTCAATGAGGAATGTTCAGCTATTCTCCAAAATAAACTACCAACCAAACTAAAAGATTGAGGAAGTTTTACTATTCCCTGTTTAATTGGTAGTTTAAATATTGAGAAGGCATTAGCTGATTTAGGTGCTAACATTAATTTGATGCCTTATAAAATGTTCAAGCAGCTTGGTCTTGGTGAACCAAAACTCACTAGGATGAGTATTCAATTAGCTGATAGATCTATTAAATATCCTAGGGATATTATTGAAGATGTTCTTGTAAAAGTAGATAAATTCATATTCCCTGTTGATTTTGTTGTGCTTGACATAGATGAGGATATTGATGTACCTTTAATTTTAGGTTGCCCATTTTTAGCCATTGCTAGGGCTATTATTGATGCGGGTAACAGTAAACTCATGCTTAGGGTAGGTGACGAAGAAGTTATTTTTAAAATCTATGATTCCATGAGATTCTCTAAAGAACAAGATGATTCCTTTTATTTTATTGATTCTATTGATCATGTTATTCAAGATTCTTTACAGGAAATCATTTATAAGGACATGTTGGAACTGTGTCTTATTCAAGGAGAGGAGATAGATGATGATGATGCTGTGATAGGTAAGACAAAAATTAATTTAGATTCTAATGAGTCTTCATTGAGACAGAAGAATTATGAGGGTATTGAGGTAAATGATGAATTGAATTTAAAACCCTCTATTGAAGAACCTTCTAAATTAGAACTGAAGCAATTACCAAATCACTTAGAGTATGCATTCCTTGAAAATAATTCTACATTACCAATGATTATTGCTTCAGACTTGGAACCAAATGAGAAGGATGAGCTATTACAAGTATTGAAGGAGCATAAAAGAGCCATAGCTTGGAAGATCTCTGACATTAGAGGGATCAGTCCTTCTTTTTCCACCCATAAAATTTTAATAGAAGATGAATACAAACCATGTGTACAAGCTCAACGACGATTAAATCCTAACATGAAAGAAGTCGTTAAGGCTAAGGTAATTAAACTTCTAGATGCTGGAGTTATTTATCCTATTTCTGACAGTACTTGGGTGAGTCCTGTGCAGGCTGTTCCTAAGAGGGAGGCATGACTGTTGTAGCAAACGAGAAGAATGAGTTGATTCCAACAAGAACAGTCACAGATGGAGAGTTTGCATTGACTATAGGAAGTTGAACGATGCCACAAGAAAAGATCACTTTCCTTTACCATTCATTAATCAAATGTTAGAAAGATTATTTAGGCATATGTATTATTACTTCCTAGACGAACTCTTTGGCTACTTTCAAATCCCAATAGCTCTTGAAGATTAAGAAAAAAATGACATTTACATGTTCATATGGTACGTTTGCTTACCGATGAGTGCCTTTTGGATTATGTAATACTCCTGCTACTTTTCAGCGATACATTTTGTCTATAATTGATGAATTCATAGAAGACACTATAGAGGTATTTATGGACGACTTCTCGGTATTCGGTAATTCTTTCCATCTTTGTCTTAAAATTTTAAAATGAGTTTTAATGAGATGTGAGGAAACGAACCTTGTACTTAATTGAGAAAAATGTCACTTCATGGTTTGAGAAGGGATTGTGCTAGGTCATAAAATTTCTAGTAAAGGGATTGAGGTTGATAGAGCGAAAATTGAAACCATTAAAAAATTACTTCCCCCTAATTCAGTTAAGGCTATTCAAAGTTTTTTAGGACATGCTGGGTTCTATAGAAGATTTATCAAAAAAAATTTTAAAATAGCTAAGCCTTTAACTAATTTGCTAAAATAATGTGCCTTTCAATTTTAGTCAGAAATGTTTAGAAGCATTTAATACTCTTAAAGATAAATTAATTAATTCTCCGATTGTAGTTGCATCTGATTGGAATTTACCCTTTGAACTAATGTGTGATGCGAGTGATTTTACAGTAGGTGCTATTCTTGGATAGCAAAGAGGCAAACATTTTCAATCGATTTATTATGCTAGCAAGACATTGATAATTATACAAGAAAATTACACTACTACAGAAAAAGAATTGGTAGCTGTGGTTTTTGTATTTGATAAATTTAGGTCATATTTAATATTATCTAAAATTGTGTTTACACTGACCATTCTGCTCTTCGTTATGTCCTCACTAAATTAAATGCAAAACCTTGACTAATAAGATGGATTTTAATATTGTAGGAGTTCGATTTAAAAATCCAAGATAAAAAGGGAGCTGAAAACCTTACAGCAGATCACCTTTCTAGGTTAGAAAATTCACATCTCAAGGAGTTTGATGAGAATGAGATAAATGACTCATTTCTTGAGGAACAACTTTTGGTTATAACTGACTCTGAAGTCCTTTGATTTACGGATATTGTGAATTACCTAGCTATTAACATCCTTTCAAAAGGGTTGAGACATCATCAAAAGAAGCGATTCTTTGCTGACGTAAAAAATATTTTTGGGAGGATCCTTTTGTTTTTCATGCATGTGCAGATCAAGTGACTCAGATATGTGTTACAAAATTAGAAGCAAGTAAAATCTTGGAACACTGCCACTCAGGACTAATAGGAGGACATTATAGTGGGACTAAGACAACACATAAAATGCTTGAATCAGATTTTTATTAACCCACACTGTTCAAGGACGCTAACAAGTATGTTACTTTTTGTGATAGATGCCAGAGAACAGGTAATATCTCTAAATGTGATGAAATGCCTCAAACCTATATGCTTTCATTTGAAATATTTGATGTCTGGGGCATTGATTTTATGGGCCCATTTCCTAGTTCGTTAGGTAATAAATATATCCTAGTAGCGGTCAATTATATGTCAAAATGGGTAGAGGCTCAAGCTTTACCTACTAATGATGCTAGAGTGGTAATTAGATTTCTCAAAAAGCTCTTTTCTCGATTCAGAACACCTAGATCAATTATTAGTGATAGGGGTACGCATTTTTGTAATGCTAAATTTGATAAAGTTTTTAACAAATATCGAATGCATCATAGGACAACTACCCCTTATCACCCTCAATCTAGTGGACAAGTTGAAGTCACAAATCAAGAGCTTAAACGCATCTTAGAAAAAACCATAGAATCAAATAGGAAGGATTGGGTGATAAAAGTAGATGACGCTTTATGGG
Organism: Gossypium longicalyx; assembly: GCA_025698465.1. Classification (NCBI taxonomy): domain Eukaryota; kingdom Viridiplantae; phylum Streptophyta; class Magnoliopsida; order Malvales; family Malvaceae; genus Gossypium; species Gossypium longicalyx. The sequence continues at coordinate 24,022,701 of CM047005.1, read as the reverse complement.
CATATAGAACTGCTTTTAAAACACCTATAGGAACATCTCCTTACAAACTTGTTTATGGGAAAAGTTGTCATTTACCATTTGAATTAGAGTACAAAGCATTTTGGGCTATAAAATTCTTAAACTATGATCTCAAGCTTACAGGTGAGAAAAGATTGATGCAGCTAAACAAGTTAGATGAGTGGCGAGCGAATGCTTATGAGAACTCACGATTATATAAAGAAGCGACAAAGCGACACCATGATGCTCGTTTGAAGTAGCCTAAACAATTTACAGCAGGAGATCTTGTTCTTTTATATAATTCAAGGCTCAAGTTGTTTCTCGAAAAGCTGAAATCAAGATGGTCAGGTCCATTTGTAGTACAAACCAATTTCCCATACGGTACGATAGAGGTAACTCATCTAAAATATGGCACATTCAAGGTAAACGATCATCGACTTAAACTTTATAATGGTGAGGATTTTAAAAATTATAAAGAGGAGTTTCAACTCCGCGAACCCTCGTAATCATGCGCACAAGGTAAGTCTAGCTTAGACTCTAAATAAGCACTTCTCGGGAGGCAACCTAAGTGTTAACACCGCTAATTTTTTTACTTTCATTTTATAATATTTCTTTAAAATTAACTAAATATTAAAAATGTAGGTTTTTGATCCACACGGCCAGGCACGGACGTGTCCTTGGCCGTGTGGCCTAACAGGGGTGCGAAAATGAGTTACACAGCCTGGCGACATGGCCATGTAACCCACACGGCTTGGACACACGGGTGTGTCCTTGGCCATGTAGATCGTGAGAATTAGTTTTTAAATTTTAAGAAAATTGACAGAGAGTTACACGGCCTAGCAATATGGTTGTATAACATATACGGCCTGAACGCACAGGCGTGTCTTTGGCCGTGTGGATCCTGAAGCTTAAACTCCCAAAAATCTACAGAGACACGACCTAAACATAGTCCACATGGGAGTATGAAACGGTCGTGTGGGCTACACGGCCTAGACACACGGGCGTGTCCTAGGTCGTGTGAAACCTGGAGCTAAAAATTTCAATTTAAAAACAAATCAGAGAGTTACACGGGCAAGGCACACGATCGTGTGGGAGGTCACACGGGCGTGGAAGAAGCGACCATGTGAACCATACGGCTTGGAAACACGGGTGCATCCAAAGACGTGTAAAAATTGGGCTTTATTTTATTGATTGCATAGGCGTGTGAAAGGTCATACGGGTGTGGGAGAAGTGAACGAGATTGCACACGGGCTAAACATTGAACCACACGACCGTGTTATCTTTTTAACCTCCAACCCTATTTTTAATCCCTAAAAATTATCTTCTTCCCTATCCTCTCAACACCGTGTGAAAGGTCGTACCTATCATGTTCACCCTAGTTATCGCCGTTCTTTCCCCCATCTCTCCGGCCACCATCTTAACCCTTTTCCCTCTCCTTTCCCCTTTTCCTTTTTCCCCCACTCCATACTCCCCTCCCTTCTTCCCCATCAGACCACCCTCTCTCAACCGATCTCAAACTCTTGCACCACTGTGTGCCCCAACCCTATCTCCTCAGCCACCTCACACGCACTCCCTTTCCCCTTTCTCCATTTTTTTCCCTCTCCCCCGAACCCCACGACCAAACAACCCAGCCCCCACCCTTTCCTTTCTCTCCTTCCTTTTTTTTCACACCCAAACCCATCGACCCTCTCACCCAAGGAGGACCTCCGATCATTTCCACCCAGCCCCATTGTCGTGTAATCGACCACTAAACCACCGTGCACACAACCATCATAGTTGATTTCCCCTGTTCTTTATTTTTTATTTTATTTTATTATTTTATTTTATCTTAGTTTATTGATTTACTAATTCTTTTGAGTTTTGTCATCTTTCATTGACTATTTTTAGTTTTAGATTTATTCATTAGTATGTCCCTACTTCTTATTATTACTATTCATCTACCATTATTAGGAACAGGTTTGAATTATGATTGATTCTTCATTTTGCTTTGTTGATTCTTGTTATTAATTCACTTCATTACTAATTATAATCCCTTTTAGAACTTTTGTGAATTTGATTAGTCGTCGATAATATTAGGATTTTCGTTATTATTTACTTATTACTTTTATTGTTATTGTTTGCCTATTTGTTTTTATCATAGTTGAATTCATTAATTTTGTCTACGTTTGTATTATTCTTTTATTGTTTTTAGAGCACATTTTCTATTTATGAAAATTCAATTTCGACCGGCGGATTTCTAGTTCAATATTCTATACTAATTTATAAACATGTTTATTTCTTTCTTTTCTGTTTTATTATTCTATTGCTTTTCTGATTTGGATTAATTCCTTTTGCAGATATACCATGATGAACACATGCAGTATCACTAAGACCGCCGTTCCCGCTTCGAAAAAATGGAAGGGGCCTAGAGCAACCTTCTCCTCTAGTGCATCTGCTGAGGCTCGCCACCCTTACCTCCGATTTGCGATAGGCCCCCAAGAGGATTTATATCAGCTTCTTCGAGCACGATCACTCGGTCTAGGCCACTGTATCGATTGGGCCGTGTTGGAGAAGGTCCGCCTCGCTGATGATGTTCGCGCCATTATCACCACAACCTTGTGGGATCGATTCTTCACCATCATCGAGCCCACCTACATGGAGCTGACATTGGAGTTTTGCTCGATGTTTATGGTACAACAGGTTATGATAGTTCATAATGAGCTAGGTACCATCAATTTTCGACTTGGTGGCTTAGTACGCCACATGAGCGTTCCTGAGTTCAACGCGACTATAAGATTCTATATAGAGGAATTTACGAGCACCAAGGACTTCCTTAGACTTCATAGACACATCCATCACTCACCATCATGATGTTGGACTGAGCTTACAAGGAGTCACACACTATATGACGCGAGTCACTCGAAGGCAACTTCTCTCTCTCCTGTCTTACGGTACATTCACGCAATCTTAGCTCACACTTTGACAAGTCAGAGAAAGAGCACTGGAGACGTTAGCACTCACGATGCATACTTTTTATGGAGCATGGCCACTGGCTATATCATTGATTTGACGTACTTCATCGCACTATCCTTCTGCCGTCAGACTGACCGCCACAAGAAGGGCCCTATCTACTTAGGCCCTTACGTGACTCGCCTCGCTCAACACTTCGGTCTCCTAGGCGCACCAGAGTAGTCCTCCACCCTCACATTAGTCGGTCATATATATTTTCAAGGCATCTCGAGTATGATATACATGAGGATGATCGAGCAGCATCGTGGAGTAAATCTGCCTCAGTACAGATTATTTTATTCTGACGCTCAGAATGAACCCGAAGACTTCACTGATGATGTTTCTCCCTATCACGAAGACCCACCACAGCCTCCACATTCGAGTCATCGACCTGCTCCTTCTACTGCTAGCTTTTGAGAAGTATCCACTGAGGAGTTCACTAGTTTCTGTCAGTACTGCGATCAGAGGTTCGACCGTATTGATGCGACACTACAACAGATTTGTTAGCATTTTCATATCACTCTTCTAACGCCGACGACTCACGATGTTGATACATCTGATGATGAGGACCATTGAGTCCATTTATCGTTCATTTTTAATTTTAATTTTAATTTCTTATTTTTAGCTTTATTTCTATTTTTATGTCTATTGTTATGTTTTTAGACTTCTTTTGTTTTTATATTCTGAACTATATATTTTTATTTATTTATTATGGTTGCTTCTAATCGAGTAACCCTTTAATCTTCTTTAGCGTTGTGTTTATTTTCTTATCAGTTGCTCAGAATCATTTCCTTCATATACATTTATCTACAATTTCGTTTTTCACTATTCTGGGAATTTCATCCAATATTCAGGGCAGTTTCAATTCTCTCCCTCTCTTATGATATTTTGTTTCTACTGTGATTATCTATTTTTATACATTGAGGATAATGTACATCTTAAGTGCAGGGAGGTTATTTATATGATTATTAAGAAATCTCTGAATTATGTCTTGTATTCAAGTAATTTTCTCATTTTACTATTAAAATGAATTCTTATCAATTTGTGATTTTTATTGATATTTTTTAGATTAAATTCATAGTTAATTGTGCATTGATTGTTTAAACTTTAGGACATTAGAGAATCTAGCATGATAAGTCAATTTTCAGAATAAAAAAATTGCTAGGTTGTTTCCCTAAATTGAGGTATTACCTTGAAGTTTGAGATTTGTAAGATTGATATCAAAAATCATAATTTTTGTGAGATTTTGAGTCTTTAGAGCATACAATTTTCTTGCTCACTTTATTATTGGTTATAAGTGTGTCAATACTGATTGGTTATTCTAGAACTTGCTTCGATTCTACATGTCGAGACCACACCTTTGATTTGATATACTGAGATGATAAAGGCACTTAGGTTTTAATCCACTTATCACATTAAAAGCCTACCTTCATAATTAATCCCTAGTGAACCCCTTTGAGCCTAACAAACCGCTTCTTGATTTACCCATTAATATTAACTATAACTCATTTTTGATTCGTTGAGAATTATTCTCGTTTTATTGACTCCCTTTTTGTCGAGATTTGATTTGGCTAGTTGCCTAACTATCTTCTTTTGTTCAGTTGTTAAATTTCCTCTTATTATCCATTGATTAAAAAAGTGAATTTTTAAATATATATATATTTACATATATGTTGATTATTACTAATTCTTTGGTTTGAGCTTAAATAGTTAATTTCATATTCTAAGAAGAAGCTCGTGTTTTTCATAAATTATTTCGATTGATGTAATTATTCAATATTAGTTTATTTTTCTAGTTAGGTAATTTATCAATTCGATCTCGATTCTAACGTTCTTTTTCAGCTTTTATCCACACCTTTAACCCAAGCCCCATTACAACCCTTTAAAGACCTTTTGATTTGTGTATCATTTCATTTTATAGTGGTGGAGGTTTGATTTTCATGCAAGCCTGTAGTAATAACTTTTAATATTTGACTTTTGAGTGCTTAATTTTTGAACCTTAAATACTTTGAGTGATTGAGTGAATCTTTAGTGAGAATGTCAAATCTTGTCGATTTTGAATTAAAGGTAATTACTTAGATAAGTGGAAATACCTATGTTTTCTTGCCTTAAAAATGTTCGACTTGGATTGTTTGAATCTTTAGTGCTCTTTTAGTTGAATTATCAATATATGATTATTTGTGAATTATGACAAAACATTATTGATGAGAATTATGAATTGAGAAAGATTAATTTTAATTGTGAGTTGACGATTTTGCTTGACGACAAGCAAACGCTTAAGTATGGGGATATTTAATAAACCATAAAAGTAACATGTTTTAATCTCATGCTTTGCATTTTTTTGGATGATTTATTATGTAATTTAGTGAATTTGATGCTCCCAATCCTTTAATTTCATGTTTCTATACTTAGGAGAGCATAAGTGAGCAAAAGGAACAGAAAACGAGCCAAAATCGAACAAAACGAGCTACTTTCAGGATCCACACGGCCTGGCCAATCCCACATGGGCTGAGCACACGCCTGTGTCGATATCGCTATTTCCTAAACACACGAAAAAAACCAATTTTTAGGGTTTCTAAGCATTCTAAAGTTTATAAATACACACTAGAAGAGGACCTAAGGGAGCACGCAGAGCTGAACGAAGAAAAGACTCGAAGAACGCCAACGGATTCAACTCAGAAGTAGGATCTCCTTCAAGACTGAAGATCTTCATTCAATTTCTCTCGAAGTTTTTAGGTTTATTTATGTTTGTTGTTTTCTTAATTTTGAGATGTTTTCTTTCTAAAGTATGAACTAAATTCCCTAGATACCTAGGGAGGATGAAACTTAAGACGGATCTTATTATTTGATTTTCTAAATTACATGATAAATATTTATTCTTGATCTCAATTATGTGTTCTTATTTCATGTTTTAATGTTTTCAGGATATTAATTCATGATTGATGTGCTTATTCAATGGAGCAAAAGTCCCTATTTAATAGTAGATCTGGCATAATTGAGTAGAGTTGCATGCAATCCTAGAAATAGGACGACATAAATCTACCGGATTAGAGTCAAATCTAATAGGGGAATCCATAGATTGAGTTAATGTGACAATAGGGGTTTTAATTAGAAAGAGATTTCAATTAATCAACCTAGAGTCAGTTGTTTTTATTCTCGAAAGAGATATTAACATAAGTTAGGGATTTCTACGGATCAAGATAAGTGAATAAATCGTTTAATTCAGATTTAGAATAATAAGTGAAGTCTAGGTGGTTTCTTTCCTGGGTATTGTCTTTCTCATTGGTTTTCTTCAAATATTTTCCTACTTTATTCTCTGTTTCGTCTTAGTAATTAGGTTAGTTAAGATTAGGTTAAAATAAATCCCTTCAATTTATTTGGCTAGATAATAAAAAGATAGTAACTACTAGTACTTTTAGTCATCGTGGATATGATATTCCCGACTCACCATAGCTATACTACCATTCGATAGGTGCGCTTACATTTGTCGTATTTTAGTTAGTTTGTGATATCATCACACACTCTGTGGCAATATACCTCACATTTACACCTTGAAGATCGATACTCTCACTACTAAGTTCACCCCAAGTAAAACCACAACAAAAATGTTTTATTATCAAAATGCACTCATACAATAACATTCCTCAACAAGAACAAATTAAGTGCTTAAACTCTCTATACAATAACCTATACAATTCTCTCAATTAAATAAATTATTTCGATACTTGTTAACATAAGAAGATCTATCATAATCTTACTAAAACAACAGTGAGATAAGTTAAATACAATATAATAATAACAAGCAATGTAGATATGGACTCTTGGTAGCTAACCAATTAGAGTTTTAATTCAATCTAGTATCCACGAGTCAAGGGATTAGATAGGGCGATATGATTCGATCCAATCTCCGAAATATGTTGCCCCATATGACATGATCTTCATTGATGGAGTAGATATCATCCATACACTCAGTATAGCCCATAAACACCGTTCAATAAATTGTCAATACTGTAATGCCCCTAAAATCATCCTAAATTTGTAAAGTGTTCAGAAAGTGTATAATTGAATTATCGAGTAAATGAAATAAAGTACACCAGTGTTAATAGAGGAAGATATTGGATAATGGAGAAGGGAGAAACAAAATAGAACGAAAAATAAAGAAAAAAATGGAAGTTAAAAGAACATAAAATAAAAAAAATTAAATTACTTAAAACAGAAAAAAATATGATGATCAATTGTATAATTTAATCTAAATTTTTTGTTTAAAATAATAGTTTAACGTGTCATGTTAACTTATCACTACAACGTTAAAAATAATTAATAGCTCAAAGACTAAAATGTTACAACATGTTAACATATATGACTAAAAGGTAATATTAATAAATGACTAAAATATAACCTGACATAAACAAAAGTGATTATTTTAATAGTTTATCCTTATTTTTTAACTTTTTTTTTTTTAGAATTAACTTTAGTTGTTTTAATAAAGAGAAAAACTTGGGTATTATAGAGAAAACTCGGGTTTTAACAAAAAAAAAAGATTTTTATACAAAAAAATTGAGATTTTAGAGGAAAAACCAATTTTAGTTTATTTTCAATAAAAAAAATAAAACTTGAGTTTTTACAATAAATTGATTATTGGGAAAAACTTAAGCTGCATCTTCGCACAAGAATAACTCAAGTGTTATAAACATTCAATTTTTTAAAATAAAAATAAAAATAAAAATTTATCCTAATTTTCTTTTATTATGGATTTTCGGCGTTGACTGATGCACCTTGTTTCCTTGATCGGGTTTAGTTTAATTTTCCTCGTCTTCAGCCTTCTTGCTTTACTTTAATATTTTTCTCTATATAATTGATTTTTCATTTTTCATTTTTCATTTACGGCATCTTGGAATCTCAACAACTTTCTGTTCTTTGGTCCTTCAACTTTTCCTTTGTCTTGTCGCTTAAGTTTATTGATTAAATGCAGTGTTATTTTTGTATACTTTTCTAGTGGGACAAGACCTGCGTTTCTTCTAGCTCTTTAAGTATCCTGCAATGAAGGCTTTTCAGTATTTCAAGGACAAGTTTAGAAGCAAGGGGCAAAGATCAGCCCCAGAGTTAACAGATGAAAGAAAATCAGAGCACGAAGTCCTTATCCTCGGAATCTTTTCCGCGAAGCATACCAAAAGCTCACAATTTGAGGGTATTCCCTTTCTCAGAGCTTAGACGAGCAACTCGTGATTTCGATCCGCTACTTGCGATTGACAGCAGCAGCTTTGCGGTCGTCTACAAAGGTACAATCAAGCCTGCTGATGGAAAGGGTGAGCCTTTGGTGGTTGCTATTAAAAAGCTTCGCAAGGACAGTGTCATCGGCTCCAGGAATGTATTTTTCAGCTTCTTGATGACGTTCTCAATAAGAATTTCTGATTATTATTATTTTACTTAAAAACTTTTCTCTTGCTCATTTCATGCTTCAGTTTATTATCTTCATTATGTCGGTAAGCCAGCAATAGATTCAATTAAAGTTGTTTCTGGAAGTTGTGGAGATAGTATATATATATATATATATATATCCACCGCAAGGCTTAGATCAATCTTCTCTCTTCCACCATCATTCACTCTTGTCTCCTTTTAACAACAAACTTGTTGATTTAGTTTGTTTCTCTTTCTTAAATGGTAACTGAGAGATGAAAGGTTTTTATAGATATTTTCGTTTCATATCCATTTAGGGACAAAAGGAATGGTTGGCGGAAGTTCAATTTCTCGGTGTTGTTGAGCACCCGAATCTCATCAAACTCATTGGATACCGTGCAGTGAATGGTGAAAGAGAGATCCCGCGTCTTCTGGTGTACGAGTTTATGCAAAATAAGAGCTTAGAGTATCATCTTTTCCAAAGGGCATTCCCACCTCTTCCCTGGAAAACAAGATTACAAATAATACTTGGAGCAGCACAAGGATTAGCATATCTGCACGAGGCATTGGCAGTTGAGGTTCCTTTCTGAAAGACTAACGTTGCTTCTTCTTCTTCTTCTTCTTCTTTTTTTCAGATTCTGGTTATCTAAATCCTTGGTTTGATAATAATGCAAGGTTATATATCGAGACTTCAAACCCTCCAGCGTGTTATTGGATGACAAGTTCAATCCAAAGCTTTCAGGCTTTGGGCTGGCAACAGAAGGGCCAATGGCAGGGGATACACATGTTTCAACGGATGTTAGTATTTTCTCTGTACTTGGAGTAACGTGATACGTACTTTGTTGTTTGATGATGATGATAACAAGGTTTTATCACTTGTGATCAGGTTGTCGGGACTTGCGGTTATGTTGATCCTTGTTACTTGACGACATGACGTCTAACAGTTAAGAGTGATGTATGGGGTTTCGGTGTGGTGTTATATGAGATTCTTTCAGGCAGGCGGTCAATAGACAGAGAGCTTCCACAAGCGAAGAAAATTCTCTTGCATTGGGTGAAACGGTCCCTTGCTGGTAGTAAAAAGTTCATCTCGATAATGGATCCTCGACTTGGAAACCAGTATTCGATTGGAGCAGCTCGAGAAATTGCTAAGTTAGCAGATGCTTGTTTATTAACAAGTCCCTCAGGGCGGCCCAAGATGAGTGAGGTGGTGGAGAGATTGAAGCAGATTATTCAAGTTTCAGAGGAAGGAAGCGCGGACAAAATGGAAAGTCATCCTGAGGCATCTGAATCCGAAATCAAAGGAGGTGAACCAGAAACGAACTCAAACACAGCTGAGTTAGTGGCCATTAAATATGCAATGGAGAGCTTCTTAAAAGCTGCAAGGAAGGGGGAGGCTTTATTGATTATTGAATCCGACTCGACTACTACTGTTCAATGGATACAGGATAATGACTCCAGACCCATGAAGTTGTGGCCTATGCTCCAAGAGATTGATACACTTATTTCTCAAATTGGGACTGTTACGTTCAATATTCCACTTTGAGGATTTTTTAGCTCTTTCTTTTCTAATGCTTTTCTGTTTTTGGTTGTTTCCGATAGTTTTTATTCTTGGATACAGTAAAGCATCATTTGGTTCATTGAATGATTTATTTGGTGGTGGGATAAAGGTATCTATAGTATATATTAGATAAAAAAAAGTTGATTAGTTTTTTTATTAAAGATTTTATCCTACTAATTCTGTTAACTATATTATTTTTTAATAGTAAAAATAATTTACATAGATTAACTTGTTTAATTTTTTGAGTAAAAGAGACCAAATATAATTTAATTTGTAATACAAAAACCTTCATTATACTTTTAATATTATTTTTAGCCTCCTCCATGAAATAACTCATTCCATGAACCAAAATCAAATTTTACTATATTCAAGAATAAAGAGGGAATGATCTTTCCATTCCTCCCAATCAAACATAATATAATAGTGCGTTTGGATCATTGAAATGAAATTGAGCAAGGCTATAATAGCTATGCGATGAGAATGAAATAGAGAAATAATAGGAATTATATTGTTTGGTTGATTGAATGAAATATGATATTAATACCATAACATTGTTTGGTTGGTTGGAATTGTATTTAATAATATGTAAAGAATAGATACAAAATGATAGTTTTACTTAATTATATAATATTATTTATAAAATTAATCTTATATATTTTTAAAAATATAAATTAAAATAATATCTAATATGATATATTTATAAGCATATACTAAAAAATATATTTTAAATTAGAACTAACAGTATAATAGAAAGTTAAAATAAAAATATATTAATAAATAACAGTATATTTTAAATATCATTTAAGATAAATAGTTAATAAAAAAAAGAAAAAGGATAAATATTTAATATACTGATGTACTTATCTTCACTGTCCTTCTCTGCCTCTTATCTTTTTCTTCCATTGGGTTTCAATTTAAACATTCAATGAGAAAAATCAAGCAACACATTGTTTCCGATCACTCTCACTGCATCTCCCGCCGGCGGCCACTGATATTCTGACCCAGGATTTTTTGAAGATTCATCAAGATGTTCCTTGAAATCTTCTCTTCCATATTTTCTAGTTTATTTTATTGAAATTTATAAAAAAAAAGAAAAAAGAAAATCATAGATCTACAAGAACAAGTTGTGAGGTCCCTCTCCATTTCGGACATCCTCCTCCCTAATTTGTGATCTTTAAATTTCTATATAATAGATTAACCCAAAATTGAGATAGAAAGTGCTTTCTCCTTTCTTTTTTTTTTTTTACACAAAATTAATGAAGAATAATAGTAAAAAATGATGGCCATAATTAAGAATAAAAAAAAAGTGCTATTACTTACTTTGTTGAATTGTCTATTTTAACCCCTCACCATCGAATATGGATGGAATGACTTATTTAGTGTTTTAATATTCATTAAAGAAAAAGGATGGAATGGAATAGTCCCTCCAACCAAACAAGTGTAGGAAAGGGCTAATTTTTGAATCCCTTCATGGATATCCACATTCATCTCGCTTCGCCATGACTTGGTAATGAACAAGTGAAAGAACAATTTAAAGCGGTGAGTAATTAAATTTTATTTTTCGTGGAAAATTATGTATTTTTTTTTTAGATTTTCTGAAATTGTGACGTTTTCAAATTTACAATTCCGATGATTGGAGTTGTGGTTAAAATATATTGTATAGCCTTCGTCGTTAAGAATCACACTGTGATTAGAGAACTCGAAAGGACTACTTTTTATCTTTAATTCCTTTCCATTTTATTAATTCTAATTTTGGTCTTTTTCCTTTTTTTTTTTGCTAGGTTTGCCCGTCCAGTTAAAATCTTTAAGTCTTCTTCGCATTTTGGCATTCTTTTACAAAGGCAGATTCAATTTTTTTCAATTGGGTCTATTATTTTTATTTCCTTTATTCTTTATTTCTTTTATTTTTATTGAATCGATCCCTAAAATTCAAACTGAAAAGTCATTCGATCAAGCAATCAAATGAGAACGTGAAATATAAATATGAAAAATGATAGTGCAATGGTTGATGTGGACGCTTAATTGGATTTTTTTAAATTATTATTGTTTTTGATGAATAACAAAGAATATAGAGAATTAAACTAATAATGTCGAAAGCACCGCTAATTTTATCACTATTAAGGGTTTTAAGTAATTCCATAGGAACTGATGCCAAAACATGTACCCTTCCATATCTGCAGAAACTATCTCAGCAATTCAATTAATAACATGATTAGCCTCCTTAGGGATGTGTCTTACTATCCAATGTTTTTTGTTCTGTAACAACTTCTGATTCGCATGACCAAGGTTGAATTCAGGTTTTCTAACGTTTTCCTTTAGATTGCTTGGACTACCTCCAGGCTATCAGTTTGATCAATATCTTATCCAAACCTTGATCTTGCAATAGGGTTAGTCCATCCAAAATGTACCATAACCCAGCTTCAAAAATTGAGCATACCCTCAAAATTTTATTAAACCCCATAATCCATTCCCCTAAATGATTTTGCACCACTTTCCCTGCACACGCAAAATGTAACACCCCTAACCCATCTTATTATCGAACTAGGGTTACAGAGCATTACTGTACAATCATAAAAATTTAACTTCGTGATATTTAAATAAACTAAAACATATCATAATTTATTCAATTACATGTATTTTCTCCCTAAATCGAGCCCTCGAGGCTCTAAAAATAGCTTTGAGACAATTCGGGACTAATTTGAAACAAAATAGAAAGTTTAGGAAAAAATAGCAAAAATTGAAACAGGGGTCACACAGCCATATGGCTAGGCAATATGACATGGTCCCAAGCCATGTAATTTTCAAACAAGGGACACACAACCGTGTCCCAGCCTGTGTCCTCACCCGTGTAACTCACTGAGTAGAGTTTCACGGCCATGTCACACGCCCATGTGCCAGGCCGTGTAACTCTTTGAGTTGCCACACACGCTCGTGTGCCAGGCCGTGTGCTAGGTCGTGTAACTCATTGACTTGAAACCCTAAGAAATCTCAAATGACACACAGCTGTGTCGCCTGACCATGTAATAGCTCATGTCTCAAGCCGTGTGAACCCAAAATTTACCTAAAATCAAGCCATTTCATAACTAAACCATGCACGAATATACAAACCAATTGTGCACACTTTCAAGGGACCTAAACATCATCCAACCCACATAAAAATGCCATTTCAAATGCCCTAATTCAACTAACCAATGTGCCATTCAAAGACACCACAATTAAATAAAAACCACAACTATTAAAACATGCCAATGTTGCCTCATTTCATGCATGATAACCTATTTCAACTATGTACTAAAACATACCACAAATAACCATTTCCAAGCCAACATATGAACATTCACATCAATTACATAAAAGTGATACAAGGGACTTGACTTAATAAGCATTACAAGTCCATCAATCACACATAAATATCAAAGCACAAACATACTAAATTACCTTGTTCACATTCACTAAATACCATTACAAAATGACCTATATATGCTATTATAAACCTTGGCCAAAATACTCAAAAACTACCAAATTGACTGCTGGATAGTGTGATAGGTCTCCGACGAGCTTCCAACCAAATCGAGCTTTCAATGATCTATAAAACAAAGGAAAATAACTACGTAAGCAACGAGTGCTTAGTAAGCTTGTATAAACTTGAACATAACTTACCACCTCAATAACACAATTCATAGAATAAGTATAAACCATTACCAAAGCCATGAGCTTAGAAAAAGCCTATTCAAGCATCATCAATCTCACATGTTAGTTGGTTCATCAGCATTACATATAAGCTCATTTATACCATAAATAGAGTTCACAAGATACATTAAATATGCATCAACTTTTTCATAAATCATGAATATTTCCATTAACTTACTTACCAATCCATTCCTTTTATTACCTGCTAAACCATCTAGAATTACATCGGATACTCGGGAGAGCTCACACATAGTGTGCCTTTACATATAACCGTAACATTTCCTTTACATCAATGCTCACACGAGCTGTGAAATGAGCCTGCTCACACAAGCTGTAGGTCGAAATGTAAGCTACACTATGGTGCTCACACAAGCTATAGAGAATCCGCAACAAATGCAAGACCTCAGCCATCGATAGGACATTCAAGACCAGCACTCGAAACATGAAATCCTAATGACATGTCATTTGTATCCTAAGAATTCTTAAGGTTCAACTGGGACTCGTTATCCATCAATTCAGCATAGCATTGATACATTTATATATTGATTCATTTATATTAAAACAACATAATCAACATTCAATTTAGATAACACTAAAATGATTATAGTTCATACGAACTTACCTCGATAACTAGGACATAGTAATATAGTCGAACTAATCCGAAGCTTTAGCTTTTCTTCGATCTAAGTCAGAACGTGGTTTATCTTCATCTAAATAGGTAATTTCAATCAATTAAGTACTTATAGAATCCAATTTAATCCATGGTTCATATTTATGCAAAATTACCAATTTACCCCTAACATTTTAACTTTTCACAATTTAGTCCTTAAGCTCATAACTTAAAATCTAACCATTTTAACCTAAATCCATGTTAACCATAGATGCAAGGGACCTTAAAAGAACCCATATTTATCATTATTTCACTATAAAACCCATAGATTTACACCTTTAACAATTTAATCCCTAATTTCAAAATTCATCAAAAATCACTTAACAAAACTTGTTTATTTTTCAACAAGGATTCATAATCTATCAAATAACATAAAAAATAATTCAAAAACATTCATGGCAAGTCCTTCAACCTTTAAAAATTTTGTAAATTAATCCCCGAGCTAGTTAGATTAAGCTAAAACGATATCAAAAACATAAAAATCATTAAAAACGGGATAATTATACATACCATGCACAAGAACAAAGCCAACCGAATGCTCCAAGCTTTCTTTAATAGTGTTTTAGGTTTTAAAATGAAAGAATGAGAAAAATGATAGTTTTTCTCATCTTTTCATTAACTAATATTTTAACTTAATTATCAATTACTTAATTAACCTTTTAAAACCATTAAAATTTCATTTAAACCATGTCCATGACTATCCACTAACCCATCAAATGGTATATTTACCATTCAAGTCCATTTTTTTCCTTTCCATAGCCATTTAACCCTTTTAACTAATAGATATCAACTTTTATACCTTTTATGATTTAGTCCTTTATACTTAATTAACTATGTAAACTTTAAATTTTTGTTATACGACATTAACATAATCCCATTGACACTAAATAAATAATAAAATAATAATTTACTCGTTAGAATTATGGTCCCAAAACCACTATTTCTGACACCACCGAAATCGAGCTGTTACACAAAACCCGTATTTAAATTAATTGCACCATTAGTATGCAAGTGAACCCAATTATCTAATAAAAGAACCCCGAATGAAAAAAATCTTCGATTTAGATCTTCCTTATTTGTGGACCAAAATTGTCTTGCCCAAGTAATAGAAGCTTTAACAATCTCATCCGCTTTTCATGTCAAACTTTGGAAAACAAATAAGTTTCTATTCTTCCAAATGCGCCATGCAATGAGGCCAAATAAACTTGCCCAACTAACTTCCATAGAATCCATCAATTTATCATAATATAAATTGGATACTAACCAATCAGAGAGGTTGGAAGTGAAAAACCTACTTCCTTGGCTCGTAGGCATCACTTGTCCCCACACCTCTTTTGCTATAGGACAGTCTCTAAGAACATAAAGAATATCTTTTGTAACATCTCCACAAAATCGACAAAGCCCTTCTTATCCAATGCTTTATCTTACTCGTTCCATGTTAATGAGGAGACGTTGCTTGAAAGTGAGCCATAGAAAGAAACGAACTATTTGAGGACCCTTAAATTTCCAAGGAGTTTTCCAAATTTCTTCCTTAAAGTTTCATTGATTTCTTCTAAGCAAGCGATAAGAACTCTTAGTCGAGAAAGCCTCTATCGAATTTAGTAACCAAGAAATTTTATCCAACCCCGTTTCAGGATGTGGGGGTGGAACATGTTAGAGTATGCCCAAAGATTAATCATGAGATGATTGTAATAACATACTTGTTTTACCTCGTTTATTATTAATATAAGACATTGCCATTATTATTTTAGTTTTTTTTCCTGTGTATATAAATAAACTATTTTATAATAATATCCTGAAATAATATGATTATTCTTAAAAGGTCCTTAGTCGAGTACTATTGTAGGTTTGGACAACAATAATGCATTAAGACTAACGTGTAGTTTATTGATGACAAAGTGTTGTCATTGACATGGGATGTCAAAATCAATACATGAGTATGTGTGTTAGAGAATAATATATTGGACTGACTCGCTATAAGTATGTTTCTTGGATTATTATGTAATAGTCATAACATTACTCATAGTGATTACTATGTATACAATCCTCAGACTTGAGATTATCATTATCCCAACATCGTGAGTCATATATTTTAATACAGTCAAATGTCCACCATAACTGGTTGTTCTATAAAGGTGGATGTTGGATATACCACAATCTATTTAGTGGGATATGGTTGATCAATATGGGATTTGTCCCTCTTACATGATGGGAGCAATATCTTAGGCCACTTGATTGAATAAGACTAGAAATGCATGGTCATGCTAGAATAAGTTGATATAAGATATCATACTTATTTGTTTATCATAGTCTACTCAGGATATCAAGAAACAATAGATGGACTATGCAAGTGTGACTATTCCATGACTTGTGTTCATTCTAAATATAAAGGACAAAATGATTTAATACATGAAAGGTTAATAATAGAGAGGTTATGTCGAATCATGACTTATTGTAACTTAGGTAGCAATGATGGATTGCTAGATGCCACTCATTGTTTGTAATATTAGAATCATTCTAGTATTATTGCTAACCTTGCAAGAACCTATAGGGTCACACTCTATGGTTAAAACAAACTGAATCGAAACATAGTTGGTATTGTTTTTAGCTGTCACATGAATTAAATTGATTGTATAATTAATTTAATTGGGAAATTAAATATCGAACGAATTATATGTACAAGTATGTTGTACACATAATGAGAACATGGTTAAATTAATATATATGAATTTCATTCGTATAAAATTTAACTAAACATAATTTATTGAAATCCTTGTTATAATTATTGTAGTTGTAATTTTTTGGTCAAACATTATTATAATTATGGTAATTATAAATATTATAATGAATTTTGATACATATTAAAATATCAACTATTCCCGAATTAGGAAATATAGGTTTTTTAAGAAAACCTAATATACATGCAATAAAGAGAGTGACTTCTAATAGCCGTTATATAGTGAATTCTCTCTGAAAAGTTTAAGAGAGTTCCTATCGTTCATTGTCACACTGGGTAGATTACGTAGAATTTGAAACTTTTCATGACAGCTTGGAATTGACAGACAATTGCGTAATCAATTTCACAATAGTTATCTTTGGTTTTCTAGGCAATTAAAGGTAATTGCTCATACCTATCTCACCCCAATTCGTTCCTCGCACATGGATCATTGGATGTGATCGACGGATTTAATTTTTTTTGCTGCGCCATGGGGTGTATCGGTGTTCTTACGGAACACTTACTATGCGCCTAATAATATTTTTTGGAATCCATATACGAAAAAATCAAGGTTCCAATTACCTTTCTAAGTAACCATTTCTTCAAGTAAATAGTCCACTTCTAGATTCCCATGCAAAGGCATCCACTTAATTAAAGGGTCATTCCAACATTTTACAGACTTCCTATCCCCAATTGACCACACTAGATTTTCTTTAAATAGTGGTCATATCTTTGATAGGCTTTTCCAAAGAAAAGAGCTGTGACTTCTCAAAATACTTCCCGGCGTGCTATCTTTCAGACCATACTTCAATCGAAGAACCCTCACCCATAAGACATTGACATTTACTACCAAATTGAAACACAATTTCATCATAAAAGAAACATTTTGATCCTTCAACCTTTGCGAACTAAAATCCCTACAAGAGTGTAATTGACAGACTGAGCTTCAATTTACTAGAACCATCTTTCTCTTCCTATTAGAAAAGCCCCTAATGAACTATCAGGCCAAACACTCAACCTCCTCACAAATCCCTTTTGGAATCATCATTTATTGCATAAAATAGTTAGGTATGAATAAAATCATAGACTATGCTAGCATAGCTCTTCCCACAAGTGACAACTGTCTAGTATCCTACTTAGAAGTTTATTGCATACCTTGTCCACCATGAATCTTAGGGTACTTTTAGAAATTCTTTCATGGAATAAAGGAACCCCCAAATAAGAAATAAGATCAAGAACCTTTTGGAGTACCCAAAAAACTACTAATTTGATCTCCAAGAGCCTCATCAACACAATGGGAAGAGACAATATTAGTCTTTTGTGTGTTTACTTTATGACCAGGGTAGTCGCAGAAATGACTCAAAACTTCCTTGATGGTTTATGCATGCATCAAATCTGTTTTACTAAAAAGAACTAAATCATCAACAAAAAAAAGATGAGATAGATTGAAACTTGACATGGATAGTTTGATTGGGCACCATTGACCATTCGAAATCACTGAATATATCATGTCTAAGCCACTCCATACACAACACGAACAAATATTGGGACAAATGACACCCTTAACGAATCCCTTTTGTAGGCTTAAACTTTTATGTTGAGATCCCATTCCAAAATATCTGTATGGTAAAATTTGAAATGACAGACATGATGGCATTCCTCGAAAAATCTAAAATAACAATGGCCTTGAAGGATGCATCAATTAATTCCCATCTCACCCTATCATAAGCTTTCTCTAGATCAATTTTAATCATCATCCATGCATTCTTATTCTTCCTACCTTTTATGGAATGAATAACTTCTTGTGCAATGACAATATTACTAGTGATATTTCTTCCAACTATGAAGCTTGCTTGTTCTTCCATAATAATTTTAGGAAAGACAATCCTAAATCGATTCGCTATAACTTTCATCACAAACTTATATAGTACAAAACACAAGTTGATGGGCCGAAATTGCTGAAAGCTTTCTGGATTAGAAATTTTAGGGATAAGAGTGTTATTCAAAACGGGATCGATTAGCTCACCATAAAAAATCCTTTTAACCCATTCGCAAACAACACTCCCACTATATTCCATTGATTCTAAAAGAAGAGTGCATGATAACTATCGTTGCTTGACGCCTTTAAGGGAGCCATATCAAAAAGTTCCCTCTTAATCACATCATAAAAAACATACTTACCCAGAAATTTGATATCTCCCAAATCTAGATTGGAAAAAGAATTAGGTGGTAAGGTCTTCAAAGGAGCCTACTCTCTACCATACATATTTTGATAAAAGATAAATGCCTCATATTGAAGGATATCTAGGTCATAACACCATTCACTATCTTGATTCCACAAAGCAGAAATACAATTAAGCTTCATTCTCTTGAGCATGCAACTATGAAAAATTTTGTATTTCAATAACCAAGATTGAGCTAATTGCATCTGGATTTTTGCTTCCATAAAAGTTGTTCGTGAAATAAAAAAAATTCCAACTCTTCCCTAACCTGCATCTCAATATGAACTAGTCGATCAGAGTTAGTTCTTTCCAAAGCTCTTTGAATATCCACCAACCTATTAAAAAGTTATTTTTTCCTCAACTGGATATGACCATACACTATTCTATTCCAGACCCTGATATTAGAAGTAAAGTACGAAAGAGCTTCAATCATGTTTCCTTCAAAATTCCACTTAACTTTGACAAAATTGGAAAAATCTTGATGACCAATCCATCCTGCCAAGAAGAAAAATAGACGTCCTTTAGGCACATGGAATTCCAGTCTAATAGAAAGAAAAAAGGGTCGATAATCTGACTTTATCCTCAAAAGGTGAGAAACTAGACAGTTAAGAAAAGTCTTAACCCACACATCATTACCAATAGCTCGATCAAGCCTTTTAAATACTCTACCCTTTTGCCAAATGAATGCTGAACCCTTGAATCCCAAATCCTGCAAAACCAAAGTGTCTATAAAATCTCTTAAAAGGAGGCAACGTTTACCACTAGAGAGTCCTCTAATCTTTTCAGTTTCAAGGATAGCATTGAAATCCCCTATCACCATCTAAGGAAATGGCCCATTAGGAATCGACTTTTTTAGATTTTCCCATAGAGATTTCTACTTCATCCTATTCAGGCTGCCATATACAAAAGCTATAAAGACACCTACAAATCATCTATTACTTAGAACCCGATTCAAGATAAATTGAGGATTATTTTGGATAATCTCGACCCTAACAGATTCTTTCCAACCAATCCAAATTCCTCTAGAAAACCCCATCACTTCCACCCGATGAAAATACTGAAAACCCAACTTCACAATAATAATATTTTCTTTAAAACCACTAATTCTCAGCTTTAGTAAGCCAATATATGGCTTAAATTCCAAATTATATTCTTTAAAAATTCAAGGGAAATTAATCCCCACACAACCCTAATAGTTATATGGTAAGACATTAAAATTTAAATCCATAAAAATAATTAATAAAAAATGGGCTAACCTTACTACCTATCCTGCTCTATCTTCTTTAACAACCCCCTATTTATCCTTGAGTATCCTCGAGGGTTACTCGAGACTTTAAAACCTCTTCTCGGACCACAAATGGTTTAATTAAGCTTCTTCCCAACTCTGTACTTTATCACCTTTTCACGGTTTTCATTTTCGCTTGGAATGAATGAGCCATTTCCTGAATAGTCCTCACCACTACCTGTAACAACCCGTTTTTCAATGGTATCGAAACAGTGGTTTCGGGGCCACCAAATTTGGCAAGTGGGTTTGTAATTATTATTATTATTTAATACTTACGAGTCAAATATATATTTTTTAAAAGGTTTTTGATTTGATAAATTATTATTTATAAGTGATTTATTAGGCTCAAGTGGTATGACCCTAAGGTCAAGTGGGTTTAGAAAATGAGGTATTGGGACCTCGTTTCTATAAACCAAGCTGTAAATATTTTTATAAATATTTTTGGGGTGTCATTAAGGTGGTATTAAAGTTTTGTTGAAAATTTTTAGTGTTTCGATAGTTAATTAATTAAAAAGGACTAAATTTTAAAATATGTAAAACTTAATCATTATTTGATTTGAGTGATTAAATGGTTAATTGAATAAAGTAAAAGGGACTTAAATGGTAATTAGATCATTTAAAAATTTATTGGACAGTTTTGGGCAATTAAAGGCATGAAAATTTGGATGATTATTAAATGGACAAAATGGTAATTTGATAATTAAATAAAATAAAATAAAATCAAAATGTTTTGTTATCATTTTATGGTCTTCTTCACCGAATTTGAAAGAAGAAACCTCCATGGAAATGAAGCTAGGTTCGACCATAGTTAAAGTGATGCATGTAAGTCCATTTTAGTCCCGTTTCTTTTAATTTTTATGTTTTTGAGATCGTTACAACTAGGTCCAGCTAGCCCGTACCTTCGATTTTGAAACTATTAAAGATTTTAAATGTTGCCATTGACGAACCTTGTGATTTTAGATGTTAAATGATGAATTTAAAATTTTGGTTGATATTAAAAAGTATTTTATTAAGTGATTTTTGATGAATTTTTCGATTAGGGTCTAAATTGTTAAATTAATAAAAGTAGAAGGATTTAATGTGAAATTGTTACATAAATGTGCTGTTTTGGATACCATGGACATTTGGCTAAGCTCAATTTTGGGTAAAAATGGTTAATTTGCTTGTTTTGGGCTTAGGGACTAAATTGAATAAAAGTAAAACTTTAGGGGTAATTTTGTAACAATTTCAAAATGACTAAATTGCGTAAAATGAAAAATTTTTATTGTATAGATTAATATATTGAATAAAATTATTAATTTAGAACAAGATCAGGTGAAAAATCAAGCAAAATAAAAAATTACCAAAATGCCCCTAAACTTTGGTATTTCTACAATTTAACTAGGTAAGTTCGTATGAACTGTATTCTGCATAATTTTGATTAAATTTAACGTCAATATGTGATTATATTGTAATTAAATCAATATATATATATCAATATGCAAGTTACCGTGTTATGAAATGACATAAATCCAACTACGTACGACGATTACTGAGCCCCATTTGAACCTTAGGAATTTGTAGGATACTCCACAACTCGTATGAGCAGCATCGTGTAGCTACGTTCTAACCCACAACTCATGTGAGTAGTCCCATTTTCATAGATTGTGTGAGCATACATGTACATGAATTGATGGATTATAGTTATATGAGTTAGTACACTATCTGTGAGCTATCACGAGTATCTAACGGTATTCTAAACGGTTCAATGGGCATTATTCAGATAAGAAATGATAAGAGAATGATGTGTATTATGACATGTACATATATGAACATCCTTGATATGATGATGCATGGAAATTATGTAAGTTGAGATGAGTAATAAACTCAAGTGTTACATGTTGAGAATAAATGGTTATCCATGTTGAATTTATATGAAATATGTTCAAGTATGCTAACATGTGTTATTGTTTGATGCTTAGGTATGTGCTAAGCTATTGGTTGAATGGTATTATGTTTACTTATAAGTTGCATTGAAATGGTAAGAGCCCAAATGGAAATGTGCTTGTGTTCATGAAAGAGTGGTAAGGTTTTAATTATGAAATTTCTTATGAAGTGATTTATCATGTGGTTAATTCTAAAAGAGCTATGTTTAAATGCACTAGCTTGTGGCTATGGTTGATGATATGCTTATGTCTTGTGTGTTATGCATATAAAACGAGTGTGGAAAGGTAAATAGTATAGTAAGTTCATACTTAAAGTGTAAGATGATAAAAAAGGAAATGATGAGTTGAATTGATGTTGTTTCTTTTTTTAAGCTAAAGAAAGTAAATGCAATGGAAAGTAATGAAATACAAATGAAAGTAAGGAAATTTGGAAAAGGGTTTAAAGTTTTATAAAATCCTACGATGCTAGGGATGATATATATATATGATGCTGTGGATTTATTCACTTTGTGAGTTGTTGAATATGATTTCATAAATCTTGCGGTATTGGTATAGGATTATTCTTGATATGTATAAATTTCATATTTTAAATAGATTGATATGACTAAAGTTTATACGAGCTTAATAAGCATTCATTGCTTACATAGTTTTTTTTCCATTACTTTTCAAATTATCTGAACTCGTCAGGGATCTATCACACTATCCAGCAATTATATCATAGTTTTCGATGTCTTGGTTAAGGATATAATGGCATGTATAGGTAGACTTATGGTTGATGATAGTTGAATGCTAGTTAATGAGTTTGGCATGTATATGTCATTTTGGGTGATGTAGCCTTGGTACATTTGGTGCCTTGTTGATGTGTGTTAATTTGGTAATATGTTAAAGCATGTTTGAATGGTCAAAGTGATATATGATGAATTGACCTCAACATGGTCAAAATATGGTATGCTTTTGAAAGGTTTTGAACTAGATATAGCATAAATCTAATATGGTGTGGTGATTATGTAGCAGTTATGTTATGTTTTGGCATGGAAACAAGTTAATTGATAATTGGATAAATATGCACATGTATAGGTGTTTTTGGTTGATGTTTTAGCTATTATGTTTTGGCTTGTAAATTTGGTATTTTGAATGATTGAAATGGTTGATATGTGGATATATGTATGTGGCCTTTTGATGGATAACTATATAGTATTTACGATGCATAGACGATGGAAGTTGAACATGGTCATTTTGGTATTAAAAATGTAGTTAGTATTTATGGCTTATGATGCTAAATGTTAAATGGTAAATTAAGTACATATGAGTGTGGATTTGATATGTGTACAAAATGGTAAGTTTTGGCTAAACTAAGCATTTAGTTATACGTGTTTAATTTTTGTGACTGAAGTACCTTTTGGGCATATTGTTCATATGAATATGTACCTATTTGGATAGCTTGTTGTTGTATGGTTTGGTGTACTTTGGGATGCTTGATCACATGTGGTAAATTGGTTATAGGTGTGTGCATGAATGGGTGAGAAAAATGACATGAAAATGACATATTTTTCGTCCACAAGGTCAAAGACACGAGCGCGTGTCTCAGCCATGTGTTACACATGGCCAGGCGACACGATCCTGTGTCCCTTGTAGGTTTTTAAAGGTTGCATTTTGAGAGTTACATGGCCTGGCACATTGGCGTGTGGCTTGGCCGTGTAACCCAAGTCAGTGAATTACACAAGCATGGATACGGGCTGAGACACAATCGTGTGTCCTTACTTCGAATGTCCACACGGTTTGGGACATGGGCGTGTCTCTTATGTAACGCCCCAAAACCCAGCCTAAGAGTTTAGACTGAATCTCGGAGGTTACATTGATCACCAAAGTGACCGTGGGAAAATTTTACAAAACAAATTATCTTAAGTTCTATCACAAACATTTTAATCTCGTTACAAACTAAGAATGTTTAATCTTTTAGACTTTAAACCAGAATATCACAGTTAAGTTTAATTTATGAACAAAATTAAATTACAAGAAAAATTCCAGAAACAGAACTTGAGCCACAGTTTTTATAAAACCCTATCGATCAACAGTAAATTAAAATGAAAACTGAAAAGATAATTGATAGATTATTTTAACTGAGACTGTCCGAGACCTCCGCTTACCGAGTCCAGCGTCAGAGTTTCAAAAACGTACCTGCAAGGGGAAACACTAAGGGGGTGAGCTACACGATCTCAATGTGAGTTCAAAACGATTATCAACAGATTGCAGAAGAGAACCCCAGATGACAGTTCATAGCGAAACACACTTATAGATATATGCAGAAACAAATACCAAACATGGAACCAACACTCCAACAGACGTAACAGTCAGAGCACACCAAGTACACATAGAATACTCAAATAGATGCGTATAAATGCAGTCAGGTGCTAAAACCCACCCATCCAACCAACACACCTCTTCGTCACTCGATTACACCCCAGAAGAGCTGTTAAAGCTCATCCAACCAATCACACCAAATAGGACCTCGAAATGCCCATCCAACCCTACACACCATGAATGTGGACTAAGCCACTCAGATAATAATACGCAGTAGGGCTAGCGTATATGCGATGCTGATGTACGGTGTCGCTGTGCATGCACATGTTGTAGTTTAAATTGCCAGATCAGATAATAGTACGCAGCAAGGCTGACGTACGTGCGCTACAGTGTGGTAAACTGCTGTATGAATAAACTGTAGTAGAATTGCCAGATTAGATCAGAACCAGTCTCCCTTCTCTTCGCAACCAACTCAAAAATTTACTTTATGCAAACGTATGTATGCATACAATCTCACAGAAACAATGAACACAACGACAGACAATCAGATAGAAGCAGATATGCATACACACCCAACAAACTGGGTTCAGAACCAATCATCTCACACAACAGTCACAAATAACACATGAGTCGAAGCCCCATTCAGAGTTCTAGTTACCCCCACTAAAGAATAGCCAAGGGTTGAGACACACAAACACATTCTCAAATAAAAAACATACTCAGAACCAATAGTAAATAACTTAGAACCACACAGCCGTGTGCTTCAGCCTTGTGGAAAAACCTAGACTGTGTGGGGGTCAAAACGCCCGTGTGGCAGAGGCACATGCCCGTGTGAGTCAGGGACACGTCTATGTGAACAGGCCGTGTAACTCTTTGTCCGTTTGTGCTAAAATAGAGTGTAGGGCATACATGGCCGTGTGAGGGTCTTACACGCCCGTGTACCCACCAGACACGGCCGTGTTTCCAAAAAACACGCTCGTGTGGGATTCCTAAATCCCCAAAATTAGCCACACGGTTGTATGGCTAGACCGTGTGGCACCAAATCAGTAAATCCATAGTTTCCAAACACACACGCCCGTGTGCCCAAGGGACACGGCTGTGTGGCTATTGACAAAAATCCCCAAATTAACCACATGGTCGTGTGACCAAGCCATGTGGCACCAAATTTTTCTCGAAAACCTTAATTCCTAATTGTACACGACCGTGTGGACCACCCATGTGGGGGCACACGCCCGTGTGGCCACCCATATGGTCACAAAAACACCCTAAAACAGGTTGCAGAACAAGCGTCCATTACCGAAACTACCTCCCATCCCTTAATAATTCAGAACTGTACCAAAAACGCACCCAAATTCAAACCGTTTCAAAGAAATTAACCCTTCGATTGGTCACTTCCAAAACACACAACTATGTCAAATTTCACACAAGCAAATCAATGATTTGATTCAAAAAGAAAGAGTCTGAGATCACACGCGAAATTACAGAATACCACGGAATTGAATCAACCATTCGCATATAAATTAAAGGAGTTTCGAAACCCACACCTGATTTACGATTAACGATGTCCCAACACCAACTCGATAAAAAAGAAGAGAAATTCTCCAAAATCTATAAGCAAAAATCGTTTCCCAAAAATAAAAGAAGAGAAAAAAAACTAGAGAAAGGGAAAGGGAGAGGAGAACGTTAAAAACAAGCAGTAATAAAAAAAGAAAAGAAAAATAAAAGTAATCCAAATAATAAAACTAGTTATTAATTTAAAAATTAAAACCAGTTTACTATTTAATAAAATAAAAACATATCACTTAAAACGCACACCCAAGGACTCAAACCTAGAACCTAGAGGCAAATTAAAACACAACAAACCACCAGACCAACATACCCATTCTGTCACTTCAATGCACAACTAAAAACAATAGCATAACCTACTCATTGACCATAGCCACAAACCTTAAAACTTCTAACCCAGAATTCAGGGTTTTACATCTCAACTGTGTGAGTCACACGTCCTGGCCACACGGCTGTGTGACCCTTACAGTTTTGAAAATTTTCACTTTTTCTTAAAAAATTCTATATGCTTTCGATTTAGTCCCGACTTGTTTCTAATGTGTTTTTAGGGCCTCGAGGGCTCGTATAAGGGACAATATGTATGTTATTGATTGATTTTGCTATGATTGATGTAGTGAATTGAATGTTCTAAAATTTTTGTTTTGAAACGTAAACTCCGGTAATGCTCCGTAACCCTATTCCGGTGACGGATACGGGTTAGGGGTGTTACACTACCAGTAATAAAAACAACAAGAATCGAGTCTCAATTCTCTTTGAAAACCACCGCAATTTGTTTTTCAAAATCAAGCAGTCCACCTTTAACCCCTACCTCCATTTCAATAGGTCCTTCAAAGGTTAGATTATAGTGTGCAAAATTTACACTTGGAACATCGGAAGAAGGGTTCCTACCATTCGCATTTATAGAAACCCCTAAACAAAAACTCCCCCACAATCTAAAATAGAATTAAGAGTACCTTGGCCTAATTTCAAATAGGCTTTCTCTAAATTATTCAACCCATCAGAATCTACCCCATCCAAAAAATCTCTATTTTCTTTTTCGGTCATCGCCAAACTTGAAGAGCCTATTTTCCCAATACCATTCAGTTGGATAGGTTTTTTTTTAAACTTGGGCTTTAGCTGATGGACCAGCCCCTTCCACGCTGTTATAAACTCGTCCACCAAAAAGATTCCCTTTCGGCCCAACTATCCCACCATTTTTACCTTTGTCCAAAAAGCCATTGGACCCTAGCTCCAGCCTAACTTTCCTACCCTTATTAATGATCCCATATATTTCTTCATCCAAATCTTTTATCCTCTGTCCCTTAAGTTTCTCCCTAGCCCCTTCGCTTTCACCATTTCCCTTAATCTCGATAGATAGGACTTTGAAATGAGATCCACTAGATCTATTGCCCAATTTCTAGCTCTAAAACCCCGATCTTCCCTGGATATTTTCCTTGATTTCTTCTCCACCAACATCCAAGGGCCATAGTTCACTGAATCAACCTCCCTATTTGTTGTCTCCATTGCCACATCAGATTCTCTGATTCTAACTCCAACAAATTGCTCTCCCTCTTCCACCACAACCATTTTAGCAGTTGGACACAACTTATTTCCATGGTTGTACCGATCGCAAGTAAAGCACACCATAGACAAAGATTCGTACTCAATGTGTTGGAGAATGCCATTGATCAGAATCTGAGAAATCATGGGTTTATCTAGATTGACAAACACGGCCATCTGAGCGAACCTACCCTTAGCCCTATTATCAGTATTAAAATCCAACCTCACAACTTTCCCCACCAATTCTTCAATCTCCAATAGAATTTTCCAATTATACAAGTGACCCGGAAGACCAGGGAGGCAAATCCAAAACTTAACCAAGCTCAGCTATGGTTTTGTAGGGTCAAAGTTCGTTGACCAATGCTAGATCGTTAGGTACTAGCCAAAAACAATCCAAGGTCCCTAGGGAAGAACTCTATCATAATCATCTTTGCTTTGGAATTTAACTAAATAATATCTATTTTCAATGTCCATTAGGTGAAAAAGCATACAAGGTCTCCACAAGTTGGATATTCTGTTTTGGAGAGTCGTAAATCCAATATTCCGGCCAAGTAGCTTAATCACAACCGTTAAAGCTATATCCTTAACTAGTAGCTGGTTAACATTTTCAAAAAAATCAATTGATGGAATTCCGTTAATATCTGATATCTCTCGCAACAAATTCCAGATCAAACTCCCTGCCCAACTTTAGTATTTCAGTCACCCCTCCCTTGGTTGATGACCCTTCCAAGAGCTTATATTTCCAAGTCACTGTCGGTGTAGGATCCAAATCAACCATAATTGATAAGTCTGAAGCCATCCGCTGCTCCTTAAAATGGACCTTTTTAGTAGAAAGATCATCAGGCAGGCCACCATCATCTTCCTCACCAATGATCTCAACAAAGGAATCCACAACCTTTGCCATTCAAGATGTCATTGCATTTTTTAAATTATTTTAAGTAAGATTAATTGATTTTTTTTTAAAACTATTTGGAAGCGTTTTTAGCATAAAATTTATAAAAATTAGAGAAATTATAGAAATTTATAAAACTATAAAAAAAAGTTATAGAAAATTATATTAAAAAGTTTAAAATAATAAATTAATAAATTAATAAAAATTATTGAAATGTTACAAAATAAAATTATTAAAATTTTATAAAATGATAAGTAGTTTATATTTTTTATTTTTTAAAAAATTCTATATATTATAAATTTCTAATAATTTTTAAAATTTTAAAATTTTCTATAAGGTTCATAATTTTTATAATATTTTTATAATTTCTAATAGTTTTTAAAACTTTTAATAATTTTTATTTTTCTATAATTATTATAAAAATAAGTAAAGTATATAGAAAAATTATAAAAAACTAAAATAAAATTTATTAAATATTATAAATAAATAAAAATTGCTATTGCTTTTTTGTTTTCCTTCACATTCCTTTGTATCACATCTCCATCCATCCTTGTCATTTATTAACTCCACTTACATCGCATCTCCTCAACCTAAACCATTACCTATCACTCTAGTAACACAACACTCGATATCCCATGTAAGTTTGACCACCATCACATTTTAAATTCCTCACACCTTATTACCAAAATCAAAATGAAAAAAATTTCTATATTTTTTTTATCATTTTAATAATTTTAATAAAACTTTCTACAACTTTTTTACCTTTTATAATAATTTTTCTAATATTTTTCATATTTCTCAAAATATTTTTCTAATATTTTTCATTTTTTTTGGTTTTTCTGTAATTTTTAATTATTTAAAAATTTATAGTTTTGTTAATATTTTTAGACTTAAAACCCCTCGTAATATAATTTAGAAAATAATTAAGTTGTCACATTAGCTACCACATCATCACTTAATGACTCATTAAGGGTTTTAATGAAAAATTACTTTTTAGGGACTCAATTGATTGTTTTAATTGAGTGTAATTTTTTATTACAAGCTTAATTGATTTATTAATTATTTTGCAAAGGCTTTTTAAAATTTTAAGGCTATAAAATATTATATTAATAAGTCTAAAAATTATGAAATGAATCATTTTTAATAGTTTAAATTTTTTGACTATGTATTTATCAATGACATAGGAAAATAATGATTAAGTCATTTTATTGATACTTCAATTGTCAAGGTTCAAACTTTGTTGATATAATTCTCTCCTCCCTAATTTATAACTTGACATTGTACCATAAAAAGTCCATTTACTTTTACTTATTCAAAATTCGTTTTTAAATTTTTGAATTGCTATTTTCAATACTTTGATCAACATTTTTTGTTAAATCCATTTATAAATTAAATATAATTATAAATTTAACCTTCAATTTTCATTGCTTGACAGGATGACTATCACTTTGGATTGGCAAATGGGAAAATCCTAAATTGTTGTTACTTCATTTAATTCTCATTTGAAAAACTCAAGTATTTCTTCATTCTCATTTAGAAAATTCAAGTAAATTGGGTGGTTAGATGAAAAGAGAAATTCAACTCACTTTTTCGGACACCAAATGTTGGCCAAACATAGAAGGAATGTGTATCGAAATGTATGATGACATTTTTAGTTGAATTATTGGTTAGTAATATTGTATTGGTTAGTAATATTGTAATAGCTCGTTTTCAATAAAATCAGAACAGTGATTTCGGGACCACAAATCTGAAGTCAAAAAAATTATTTTTATTATTATTTTATGTTCTACTGTATGATAGAAATACAGTATAAAAATTTCGTTAAGAAATTTTACCATTTACATACCTAATTTGATGAAAAGGACTAAATTGCATTAAGTGCAAAAGTTGAGTTCTAATAGCTAAATGTATTAAATAGCTATAGAATTTTAAATTGGAGGTCCTTATATAGTAAATAGACCATTAAAATGTTTAGTGGTTAAGCATAAATAATTATCATTGGAAATTTCATGAAACATTAAGGTTAATTTTGGAAATTATCAATTAAAGTGGTATTAAATAAAATAAAAAATCTATTATCATCATGTACCATCAAATAAAAAAAAAAAAACCTAGCCATGGAAGCTTGAGATATTAGCAAGTTTATTTTGTTTAATTAGGTATGTATGCTTGTCCCGTTCATGATGATTTCTATGTTTCCGAGATCGTAGTAGCTTAATCTAACTAGCTCGAGGATTAATTTACAAAATCGATAAAGTATTAGGGTTTTGTCATTGACAAGTGTTCTCAAATTTTGAAGCTTTATGATAAAAAAATGAAAGGCTGTTGTTAGATAAACAACTTTTGTAAAGAGAATTTTGATGAAATTATCAATTAGAGATTAAATTGAAAAAGATGATAAATTTATGGTAAAATTGTGAAATTGTGAATTATGTGGGCTGCTATTAATATGTATAAAAGTTACTAGGCTTGAGTAAGGATTAAATTGCATGAAAGTCATTTTTCGAGCCTAGGAACTAAATTATAATAAATTAAAAGTATAGGGAAAAGTAGTAATTTTGCCAAAAAAGTGTGTTGGACTAAATTAAATATGATTTATATTGAATTAAGTTAAATTCATTCGTATAGATTCGGTTAGACCTAGTATAGAGTTAGATTGAGGCAAAGGAAAAATATCAGATTAGTCACCTTTGTATCTACATAAACTCGCTGGGTAAGTTCGTGTAATTAAATTGTACATTAATATGTGTTGAATTGAATTATTGTTTGTGAATTGTACAATTTCCTTGAATAAATACCGATTGTATATTCGACGATTACCGAGTCTCGTGCGAACCTTATGAAATTCGTAGGATACAAATGACATGTCATTAGGGTTATCGATTTGGTTAAGGTCCTGCATGTGTTGCGGACACACCATAGCTCACATGAGTTTCCTATTATACAACTCGCATGAGCTTCCTGTTATTTAGCTCGCATGAGCTTCCCGTTATTCAACTCGAAAGAGCTTCCCGTCTACAGCTTGTATGAGCATACATGAATATGAATTGACAGATTATAGTTCAGTACACCTCGTGTGTACTACCCGTGTATCCAACGATATTCTAAATGGTTCAACAAGCACAATTCTGTTATAAAATCATATGAGTTTGATATGAACTATTACCGGTATATACATGAAATATGATTATTTAATGAATTCAACCATGTGGGTTGGATTTTATATGTGATTTTTATGGCTAATATGTTGGTGATCATGTGTTTAGGCTTTTGGCCAAATTGATTGAGATATGCTATGTTTACTTACCTATTTTGTGGAAAAATGGTAAGTTAAATTCTGTATTATACAAACTTACTAAGCTTAAGTGCTTACTATGTGTTATTTTTCATGTTTTATAGTAATTCAGAAGCTCGTTTGGGTTGGAAGCTGGTTGGAGCCATTTCACACTATCCATTGGCTCTTTTGGTACTTTCAGTAAATTAATTTCGATTATTTGGGCAATGTTGGTATATAAATGTTTTGTTGAGATAAGCCATTTGAATGGCTTGTGTTTGATGTATTTTGATGTGTTTATATATGTGGCATTAACATATTTAATTTATGTTTGATATGGTTGAATGAAGGAAAAATTATAGGTATAAATATTTGGTATAATTATGCTTATATGCATTTGGTTATCGAGGTAAATATGGATATTTGGTTGACATGTTATTAATTTGTCATTTAAGATGCCTAAGGGAATATTGGTTCTATATTGTGATAATATATGTTTAAGACTTAATTTTAGCTTGATTTGAATGCCTTGTTATGGTTTGTTGATATGCAAATTTTTGTGTTTAGCTTGGTAGCAAATTGGGTGAGAAATGTGGCTTAGAAATGGTCTATTTTTGTCCATACAGGCAGAGACACGGGCGTGTGTGACACACGGCTAGGTGACATGGCCGTGTGTCCCCTGTATCTTTAAAATTGTGTAAGTCAATATGCTCAATACGGCCTAGCACACGGGCGTGTGACTTGGCCGTGTGACCCAAGTCAGAGAGTTACACGGGCACAGACACGGGCTGGGACACGGCCGTGTGTCCTTATTTCTAATGCCCACACGGCCAGGCCACACAGCCCTGTGTCCCCTGCAGCTTTGAAAATTTTCAATATTTTTCGAAAAAAAAATTTAGTATCTGTTTTAGTCTTGACTTGTTTCTAATGCGTATTTTGGGCCTCGAAGGCTTATATAAGGGAAAATATGTTTGTTTTCGGTTGGTTTATGATATGAATATTATATGATGTGAAATGCTTGAAATTTCTGTCTATTTGTTTTGTAAACTCCAGTAATACTTCGTAACCCTGTTCCAGCGACAAATTCAAGTTAGGGGTGTTACAAATATTGTGTATCTCGGTTAAGTTAAATTACGACTTGTATGGATGTTCAAGGTTATGTAAATTTGAAATTTTGGACTCGTTTGATATTTTAGATTTTAATTTAGTATAATATATGTTGCTTTGTATGCTCATGGGATTTGTCTCATGAGTATATGTGTTGTTATGTTCCAAATCCTTGAGTTTGGGAGTATGGAACTAAATCATATTATGAACACTACAAGTGAAGTAGTTCATAAATGAATCTAAGATTATCACAATTTAAATCCAATCAAATATATTATCAGTCTAGGCAATCTGAAAACGAGTAATATAATGACAAATTTAGTTGAGTTGTTAGTTAGTAATATTGTGCACCTTTCATTAAGTTGTATAACGAACTATATGGATATTCAAGGTTTGGTGAATTTGAAGTTTTAGAGACATTTGGTATTTCGGATTTTGATTTAGTATGATATATGTTGCCTTCATGCTTGTGGGTAGAGGTGTGCATAGGCCAGGTGTAACAACCTGGTTTTAGCTAAATCAGAACAGTGGTTTTGGAACCACAAATTCGAGGTCAGAAAATTATTTTTAATATTATTTTTGGTGTTTATAGCATGTGATTATATATGTGTGAAAATTTCGTGAAATAATTTTAATGTTTGAGTGCTTAATTTGATGAAAGGACTAAATCGCGTAAAATGCAAAAGTAGCATGCTATAAGTTAATAGTGTCTATTTATTAAACCAAATGTTCTTATGATGTTATTAGACCATTGATAGTGGAATTTGACATAAATGGCCATTAAATGAATGTTAATTAATGGTTTAATGTTAAGGTTAATTTGGTAATTGTCAAATAGGTTAATTAAAATACACCAAAACATAAATTTTGTCTATCTTTCTTTCTTTTTGACCAGAAACTAGAGAAGAAGAAGCCATTTTAGGGCTTTGATATTCAGCTAGCATATTCCTTGATTAAGGTATGTTTTTTGCTCGGTTTTTGATGATTTCTACGTTTTTGTAATTGTTGCTTTGAGTACTAGCTAGCCTGTACCTTAATTTTTGATTTTTTTGATAATTTTATGAAGTACCATTGTTGAATCTATGTGCTTTATGATGGTTGATGATGAAAATGGAATATGAATGATAGATTAATATGTTTTGTTAAGTGATTTTTAGAGATAATACAAATTAGGATTAATTTGTGAAAAGATGAAAATATGGGGTTAAAAGTGTGAATAAATGAAAGATATGAGCTACTAAGGGCATAAGGGTAATTCGGCCAAGCATGGGTCTTATTGAATTTTGTGAATTTTGTGTATTTTGAAATAGGGACTAAATTGAATAAATGTGGAAATTTAGGGGCTAAAGTGTAAAAATGCTCAAATATGTGTTTGTGGATTAAATTGAATGAATAAATGAGTTAATTTTGAATGTACATAGATTAAGAACGAAAGAAATCGGGCTTAAATCGAGGCAAGAACAATGTACTTGATTAATCGGGCTTAGATCGAGGTAAGTTCAATTGCAAATAAATGTCTTTGAATTGAATTATATATATTTCATTATCATTGAATTGCTATGAATGTTGGATGAGCAAATACGAGGAAGAATCGACGAAGTTACGATATCTGAAAGTCCCATACGAACCTTAGGAATAATATAGGATACGAATGTCATGACATTAGGTTATCAAGATGTGATTACATGTAAGACTATGTCTGGGACATTGGCATTGTATTGTGATTACGTGTAAGACCATATCTGGGACATTGGGATTGTTATATGATTTCGTGTAAGACCCTATCTGGGACAATGGCATCAATTAGAGGTGATCATGGTCAATTGGTGGGCCGAACAAAATTTTTTAAGCCCATTGTCTAAGCCCCTTCCTGCCCATACCATATATTTTTTTTTTTACTTTATTTCATTTTAAAAAATTAAAACAAGAAACAAATAAACTAAAATAATTCTTAAAATAATACATAAATTGAAAATATAATAAAAAGTAGTTATATTAAAATTGAAACAAATTAGAACTAAAATAATAACCAAATTAATAATAGAACAAAAGTTTTACAATATCGAAATAATATTAAAAATGACAATAGAAAACATAAATTATATTGTAAGACCAAAGGAAGTAGCACCAAAATAAAATAGTTGCAAAAGAATAATAAAACACCACAAAAACAGCACCAAAACAACATCAAGGTTTATGGTTGATACTTGATACCACTTTCGTACCACACAACATAACAACTCCTGAGTCAGTTGTAAGTTATAACCAAAGCAAGTTTAAGAGAGAGAAGGGCAAAGCTCAAGTCCTTCGGTTGACTGTGAATATCAGCTAAATCTCCATCCCCACACTGATCCCCATGAAGATAAATTCTCCATATCTGAAACAGGGGTACCATTAAAAGAAAAATATAAGAAACAATAGAACCTACACGTCCAAGAGAAAGAGATCTCATGTTCATAGACACAAGGAAAAGAAAAGAAAGAGAAAAGACTGATAGCATCATAAAATTACTACTAAAACTCTAACATGAGATTCTGAAAATCTTTACTATAGCATAGGGAACTCAATATTTAAAATGAAATACCAATTCAACTGAAAGTAGAATATGCGAATGCCAAATCTTCCATGTACTTGAATAAATCATTTTGCAAGAATATTAGAAAAAGTTGTACCTTTAAAAGCTGTACTTTTTGCACCTCATAGGTTCTATTATGATTTTTCATTTGGCCTAACTTAACATAATATACCCAAAGAAATACCACTTAAAAAGTTTCATGTTAGTTTTAATTAAACCATGACATTTGTATCATAAATGGAATAGTTTACATTTTTTTGCCTAACATATTCATGTCAAATATATAATGGGCCTTTCAAAGAAGATACTAATGTGAGAATATGACCTTTGTTGTATGGTATAGGGGAAAGCTTATATTCAGTCAAACATGTACCTATACCTAAGTATAAAAACAACACCAAAACAGTAACAAAATAACACCAAAACAGCAACAAAACAACACCAAACAACACAAAAAACAGCACCAAACAGCACAAAAAATAGCATCACCAACAACACCAAAATAACATCAAAAACCTGCAAAATATAATCAACCAACCAAAATATCTATACATTAACTAATCAACATATTTAATTTTATAACAAACTATAATTTGTAAGCTAAATTAAACTGGCAACAATTAGAAAGGAAGGTAACCTAAAAAGTAATCGATGAAACATCATCCTCATCGTCTTCATTGTCCTCATCGTCCTCATCATCATCATTATTTTTGCAACCAATTTCTAACATGAAATAAGAACAAATAATTAGATAATCAAATTGATAAAAAATAATATAAAATTACAACAATAAAATGAGAAAAATAATTACCTGTTGAAAATCCCTTAGCTCGCATCCAATCATCTAAGCAAACAACGGCTTGAACCGTTTTTGGCTTAAGTGAACTCCTCAAAGGTGTGATAACTTTCTTACCCATGCTGCCGATTCGGAAGCTATAGTCAATATTGGAATTGCCAAAAGATCACGAGCCAATAATGAAAGCTCATTGTATCGAACTAAACTTTTGCTCCAATAATCCAAAACATCTATTTTACTAGTCAACTCAAGCTCTGGTTCTTCCAAATAAATATCCAACTGTGACTTTTCACTCCTAGTGCTAGATTTATTTAAATACTATTTATAATCATCACTCTCATCAAAATCTCCCCCAAAATCAGCACTATTAACATTGTGTTCATCCAAACTAGAATCAATAGGATTTTTATCCGAAACATTAGAACTCTCAGCCAAGGAGGAAGACGCGGATTTGAATTTCTTAACATACTCGTCAAACAAGAGTCTAAGATTACTAAGAATGGTTTCAACAAAATCTGAAGCATGAATACCATAGATTGTAGTAAAGCAATACTACACATAATTCAACTTGTAACGAGGATCTAAAATTGCAGCACATGACAATATCAATGAATACTCAGCCCAATATTTATTAAATTTCTCTTGCATTTGCTTAACCATTGGAGTTAAAAACAAATAAGGACCTTTAACTATATCAAGAAAGACCTTGTGAACCTTCCAAACCCCTTTAAAATAAAGATTAGCCGTTGGATAATTAGAACCAGAGAAAACATAAGTCACATCATAAAAGACTTTCAAAAATTTGCAAAGAATAGCAACATTTCTCCACTCCTCGTTAGAAAGTGCAAACATTTGATAATCTTTATCCCGTTGGCCCCAATAATCTAGTACATCTTTATAGTAAAGAGAAGATTCAAGCATCAAATAAGTAGAATTCCATCTCACACATTCATCTTGATGCAACTTTTTGGTCACATTCAAATGAAAACTTTTTTTGGCCACATCATAAAATCTTTTCCTGCAAATTCCTGACATTTTTATGTACTTTATTCCATTTCGAATCTTGCCAAAAACATCATTAGCAAGTTCCAAACCAGCTTTAACTATAAGATTCAATATATGTGCACAACATCTAACTTGAAGAAAAGCACCATCACACAAAATAGCTCGGTTTGCACGAAAACGATTTTTAAGACAAGAAATCATAACATCATTATAAGAAGCATTATCCAAAGTGATGCTAAAAATTTTCTTGTCTATACCCCATTGAGATAAACATAAAACAAGTTCATCCGCTATGTTCAAACCATCATACGGAGGAAATAAAGCTCTAAACCTTATGATTCTCTTTTGTAGCTTCCAATATTTGTCAACCCAATGAGCAGTAATGTAAATACATTCATCATTAGTATGCTCCGGGTTCCAATTATCGGAAGTTAGACAAATTAAACCAGGTGTTTTAGCCAACTCTTCTTTAACACGATCTCTCTCTTTTGCATAATATATTAGGATATCCCTAGCAGCTATATGCCTACTTATATTCTTAAAATTAGGACCAGCAATTCTCATCATGTATCTAAATCCTAGTTCTTCAACTATCCTAAATGAGTGCTTGCCACACACAAAAAAAGTAGAAATAGCTTGACGACACTCATCAGCATCAAACTTGTAGTTTTTTTTATAGATGGAACACCTCCTAATGATGGTTGAGTGGCTATGGTGTATTGAGTGATGTCCTTATTAACTTTTTTCAAACAACTATTTAGATGACGTCTTAAATGAGAGGTTCCACTAGAAGATTTAGCAGAGAAGATAGTCTTACAATGATTACATTGTGCCTGCTTCAATTCATTTTTGTTCTCACATTCAAGCTTTGTCATTTTATCCCACACCTTTGAAGTGATAGACTTTTGATGTTTGAGAGCACTTTTATATTCATTAAACCCATTGTCCACATGTATAAGAGTGTTCGAACTAGCCCTAGTCATAAAAACTCAAGTCCTAAAATCCAAATAAACCAAAAGATTACATAATTGTTCAACAATTGTATATAATATATAAATTGTTCTATATTATTATTTACTATCATAAAATGTTAGCCCAACTTAAAATCAATTGTATATAATGCATGATTGGCATAACACAAGAAAGATAGAGAAAGAGGGAGAAAATGTGTGTCAGAATCTAACACATTTACATATATATAGAAAAGACAAACATATAAATATCGGGTATGCGGTCGGTCAGATTGTTGTTTTGCAATAACATAAAAGACGCGAAAAACCTGGTCATGTATGGAGAATCAAAACAAGTTCACATGGACTAACCAGTGATAACAGTATAGGATGCTTTACAACAATTTGCAGGTTTAGCACTGTAATTTTATGGCTTCATAAAACTACATATTATATTATCAAAATTTTAAATAAAAATATAAAATTAAATAGGCTAAAATATTTTACATCTTATCTAGTTACAGATAATTATCAATGTATTAGTCACACTGAAGTGGACAAGTGGTTTCAACTTTCAATTAATTAAACTTGACCAAAACAAATTCATTAAGAAAATTATTGTATAGATATGAATCATCAATATTAAATTTTTAAACTGGTACAGTTGGTATACTGAGTTTATTACAACTTGATGTGGATCATCAATATAATTGAATTTGAGCACAACAAACCTAGCTACCTAACGCAATATATATACATGGATTTCATCACTACTTGAATGGATCGTGGACTAAGTTTATTACAACTTAGAAGGTAGAATCTCCATCAGTGTGAATTACAGCTACAAAGGAATTGATGTAGGGGCCTTACAAGTTACATAGATCAATATTACAATGTATTAACAATCGATAGAACAAAAAGAAAAAAAAAACAAAAGAAAAGAGCTAAATATAAAATACTTAAAACCCAACTACAAATTTCAACATTTAAATCATTTCCTATTGATGAAAAGAAAAGAAAAAGTCTTGCTACAAAAACTATGTAGTCTTGATCATAGGCTAATCACCTAGCTAGCTGTATGTGTTTATTGAATTGCTGAACAGTTCATGGCCTTCTCACTTTTCCCTAACATAGAGAGAAATTGCTCATTAAATTAATAGTAAAAGTTGTATAATATGATATCTTTTTTTTTTTTTTGCTTCAAAACCAAGTGTTTTACATATCAACCTTTTTTGGTTTGTTCCATAATTGATGGGGTAAACCAAATCAAACACAAAATTTGGTCCTGCATATGCGAGAATTCTGGCACTGCTGATTTGTTCTATGCAAGTGGGGAACTGTTCTATGCTTTTAATTTCAAAACTTTATTTCAAAACTGATGCAACTACATGTATATATATGGAAAACAACATAAACATGCATATACAACAGTAAGAGTAATGAAACAACTGGCTACGTATATGCATACAAAACATATATAGACATAATTGTGGAACACGGAAAATAAATAAACTAACTTGGGCTTATAAAACTTTCCTGTTAAAAATAAACTTATTTCTGTGGAGATTGGATTTAGCTGAAATTAGTTTAGCCCTTTTTAGCTACTTCAATAAACTATATTATTGCATTAAAACAAAAAAAAAACTATATTATCATTTTCTGTAAATAAAAAGAATAGTACTTAAATCAATAAAAAGAGAAAATATAAATAAAAAACGAAAATATTACCGAAAAGACACTAGGAAACCCGATCCAATCCCTTCGGAAGCTCACGTTTCTTTTTTATCTACAATCCAAACAAATAATAATTACAAAAATGAACTAAAAAAAAGAAGAACAAGAAAAAAGAAAGAAATACCAGAATCTTCACACACGAATTAATATTTACCTAAACCTGATTAGAGGTCATTTTGATCTACAGACAATAGGAATATATTATTTTTTTAGGGGGAGAATGACTAGAGTTTATGCCAAGTGGCCATATTACAACAAAAAGCTTAATCCATGAAACAAGAAGAAAAGAACTTGTAAAAATAGAGGGGCTTGACACATACTTTCACAGTTTCACCATATAATAACATAAGAAACATGCCTTAAGGTTGTTTCATTGTCCATCAACTTGAATTTGTAAGTTATCCCATTTTTTTTACATCATATTTAATACATAAAATGACATTCCATGATGAGAAACAAATGTGAACAAATTGACCATTTATGATTGGAAAGGGAAAAAGAAGACATGATAGATCATAAAAATGAACCTTCAAATGGTATTATATAAAAGAAGAAATTTTTATCAATATCCTTGCTTAAACACCCAAAAATGGCACCATGAGTTTCATTCTCAAGTGTTCCATCATTAAAAAACATGTTTTTTATTCTCTTAAGAATGATAAAAGAACAAGAAATATATAGTAAATGATTAAAAATAAAAAAAGAGGGTTGCACCAATGTTTGTGGCAACCAAAATGAATCCCCATCCTTTGTTTCTTTACCATATTGGTCAATTTGTTGTGATCTTAGATCTTTTTTTTGCCTCACTGTAAAGCACAATTCCCATAATTGTAACAGCAAATCCAGTTACCCCTGTCATAGTCACCGGGTTCCTAACCACCATGACCAACACTGGTAATTTAAACTAATTTACTAATCTATGTATGTTTTCCACAAATATTTTGTAATATAACAGACACTGGAAATACAAAAATCTTCTAAAACATCATTCTTGTCTACTAACAAGTACCATACCCGTATCAACCCTATCTGCAACTCTATGTTTTTATAGCAAAACAAAAGAATATTATGGAGTGTTATCATAATACATATATACATACATACATGCACTTATGTAATAGAACGAAAGAAAAGGGTTGGCTAGCTACTGGTCCTTTTCACTTTTCACTGTTAGGCAAAACTACAAAATGAACTAAAAAAAGAAAAGAAGAAAAAGAAAGAAATACCAGACTTACGCAAATTTGTATTGACGAAATACCAAGGCTAGCTATTGGATTTTAGAATTTGGGATTTTGAATCTTGATTCTAGAATTGGGTGAAGGTGGATCGGTGGAGGTAGTGAGTTAGGGAATAGGGATTTGAAGTTTGATTTTAGAATTGGGAAAAAAGAGAGGGCGCACGAACGGAAAAAGTGAAACATGAAGATGAAAGTTAAAAAGCATATTTGATTAAAAATAAAAATAAAATATAATTAATATATAATTCGGGCCGGGCCCGGGCCAAAAAAATTTTACCCGAGGTCCGGCCCGTTTTTTAAACGAGCCTTATTTTCTGCCTAAACCTATATTTCGGGCCTATATTTTTACCCGAAGCCTTCTATTTTTCGGGCGAGCCTTCGGGCCAAGCTGGGTAGCCCAACCCATGATCACCTCTAGCATCGATATATGATGACATGTAAGACCATATCTGGGATATGGCATTGTATGAGCTTTATGTGATTTTCGAGTATCCTTAACGATTTTGAATGATTCAACGGGCAAAGTCAAGTCGAGAAAGAATGTTTGAATTAGTTAAATGGCTCAAGTATGTACGAGATTCATACAAGTAATGAAAGGGAAATATTTGATGAATTCAATTATGATATTGAATATGTGTACAATGAGAAAGGTTGGTGTCTTATAAATGTTTACTTATAGTTTCCTATTGATGGAAATGATATTGATTCATGTGATAATTTATTTGTATATGACTTACTAAGCTTTTAAAGCTTACTTTGTGTGTTATTTCCTTGTTTTATAGATAATTGAAGCTAGCTCGAATTTGGGGATCATCAGGAACATCGTCACACTATCGATCAATTTGTTGGTACTTTTGAAGTTTTGTATATATGGGATATGGAATTGTATGAGCTTTATGTGATTTTCGAGTATCCTTAACGATTTCGAATGATTCAACGGGTAAAGTCAAGTCGAGAAAGAATGTTTGAATGAGTTAAATGGCTCAAGTACGTACGAGATTCATACAAGTAATGAAAGGGAAGTATTTGATGAATTTAATTATGATATTGAATATGTGTACAATGAGAAAGGTTGGTGTCTTATAAATGTTTACTCATAGTTGCCTATTGATGGAAATGATATTGATTCATGTGATAATTTATTTGTATATGACTTACTAAGCTTTTAAAGCTTATTTTGTGTGTTCTTTCCTTGTTTTATAGATAATTAAAGCTAGCTCGAATTTGGGGATCATCAGGAACATCGTCACACTATCGATCAACTTGTTGGTACTTTTGAAGTTTTGTATATATGGTATATGGCATGTATAGGCTAGTGTTATTTTGGTATGTTTTGAACTTTGAATTTAGCCATGTGAGTTGGCTTGTAAATGGTGTTGTTGATGAAGTTGAATTTGACTTATGTTATGAGTTAATATGTGATATGTGATGTGTTTATGATGCCTTATGTTTTGGTAGACATGATATGGTTCTTTTAATGGGTTGATGAATAAGTATTTAGTAAATTCTGAACGATGTGTTATGGTTTGAGAAATGGTAAGCTTTGGTATAATTTAAGATGATGTTTGGATGCCATTTTGGTTTAGTAAATGCTTGATGATTTAGGTTATGTCTAAATGTGGATATTAGTTAAAGTATCAATTTGATTTGGCATGATTTTGGTTGTGGAATTGAGTAGTGAAAAGGATGATGTATGAATGGCATGAAATGTGTATGAAATAGCATTTTTGGTTGCCTATTAATGTATTGAAATGGTACCATTTTGGTTGCTAGGTGTGTATGAGGAAAGGGTGGCAAATTGACTTTGCAAATAGCCTATTTTTGTCCACACGGACAGAGACACGGGCGTGTGTCTCAACCGTGTGTGACACACGGTCATGCTACACAGCCGTGTGTCCCCTGGGGTACCCTTCAAATTTAAGTTAGTATACCCTACAGGTTTGACACGGTCTAAACACACGTCTAATAGCCGTGTGTGGTACACAGGCTGACACATGGGCGTGTGGCTAGCCGTGTGACCTAAGTCAGTAACCTCTCCAGTTTTCCCACGGCCATGGCACACGGGCGTGTCCTCGGCCGTGTGATGCAAGTCAGTATGTATACCCTATTTTCACACGGCCTGTGACACGGGCGTGTCTGGTGGTCGTGTGAGGCACACGGCCTGTTCACATAAGCGTGTGAACCCTGTATACATGAAAATTTTATAAGTTTCCCAAAGTTTGCAAATGTTATCGATTTAGTCCCAAACCTCGTTTAAGTATGTTTTAAGGTCTCGTAGAACCTTATAAGGGACAATATGATTATGTTATATTGATATTTATGTGAAATTGAATCATGTATGAGAAATGTATATTATATGTTGTGCTTTGATTGGTAATGCCTCGTAACCCTATTCTAACGACGGATACGGGTTAGGGGTGTTACACCGGGTTGGGTCGGGTTCGGGTCGGACTCAACTAAAAATTTAGGCCCTTTTGCTAAGCCCGGACCCAAAAAATGGGCCTAAAATTTTGCCCAAGCCCGACTCGGATAAAAATGTTTAAACCCGAACCTAACTTGGCCCGCCTATATTAATTTTTATATTATTTTTCATATAATTTTAAAATATATATAATACATCAAAAATACTAAAAACATCAAAATAAATATTTTCCAACAAATTGAAAATAAATTTTAAAAAATATGTATACTTAAATAACACTAAGATTGATGCAACTTAACAAGCAAATGCCTCTAAAATAATAACAAAATTAATAAATGTCTTTAAAATAATAACAAAATTAACAATAAAATAAGTTTTATACAATATCCAAATAATAACAACAAAATAGTAGAAACATAATAGTAAAATGGTAGCAAAATAGGGAGAAACAAACCTTGGTGAAACAAACCAACGAAACTATTAAAACTAATAATTAACAAAGTTTCCAAACATCGAAAGATGTCGTCAGGTATTGCAACATTGGGGAATTGTTTCATATAGAAATTACTTTTACAAGTTTGATTTTTTTTAAATAAATAATTTTTTATTTTAAAAAAAACTATATATTGAGCTATTCTACCGACTAGAAAACATGTAAACTGTAAA
Source organism: Gossypium longicalyx (assembly GCA_025698465.1). Taxonomy (NCBI): domain Eukaryota; kingdom Viridiplantae; phylum Streptophyta; class Magnoliopsida; order Malvales; family Malvaceae; genus Gossypium; species Gossypium longicalyx. Next base: position 23,978,189 of record CM047005.1, on the reverse strand, counting down.
AAATATCAACTAAATCTTTAAAATTGTATTATATTCAAGAAAAGTTTTAGATATTGTTGATATACTACTGTCTATATTGGTCCTTTGACCATGATGACTTGTTCAATCAATTTATAGCATAATAAATTTATTCTTTTTTTATAATAAAAGAAAACTTAAAAAAATCTTAGAATCACTCAATTTATTTTCTTGTAACGTGTAGATTTGTGCAAGTATATACAGTCGTTATCAAGTAATAAGTAAGTATAAGAGTTATCGGCTTCACATGGACTGTATTTAAATTGATACTTATAAAAATTACCATTCACAAATTGGTTAAGAAAAACACAATAATTTTGAGTGATAGGTGTTAAATTAAATTTATTAACTAAATGCAAGTTAATCTAAATGCAAAAGAAATGAAATGCAAGGTGATTTAGATGTGGTTTTCACGAATTAACAACAATAAAATGAATAAGTTAGAATAATTACAATATTTGACTCAATTCATTTTCCATCATGCTTAACAATGTTCAAAAAATATTCCATGGCAACTCGATCCTTCATTAACTGAGAATCTCATATAAGTTCAATTAAATCTTTTACTTAGAAAAATATGCATAAACCAATGTCATAATTTGACTAAGAATTCCTTAGAATTTATGTAAAGTAATAGGGACGTATTAGGTCTGAAACAATTTAATTACATAAACCTAACGTTATGCAAGGTAATAAATTCTTTTAGTCTATTACGAGCCTCTAATTTATTCTGATTAGGATATAAATTAAGCATGCATCTTCCAATTATCGTATCCATTAGTTATCATCTGATTAGGATTAATTAATTCTAATGCATTCAAACATATTTTAATGCATAAAATACATAATGGTTTTAATTGGAAGCATGAACAATTGAGGTACAAAACATTATAAGCATGAATCAAATGAACTTTATCAAATTAATATGATCATTCTAGCTAGAACAAAATTACGTCATCATTGTCAATGGAAAAACATCAAAAAAATTTACAAACATTTTGAATAAAAATAAGTTTAAGGAGGAAGAAACTCTTGATGATTTTAGTAGTTCCTCGAATACCGATCGTGGTGGCTTTCTTCAATTCTTGTGATTGCAAAATGCTTCTCAAGGTGGCCGACCAAGAGTGGTTTTCCTCAAGGGAAAAATGCTAGCTAAAGGAGATGGGGAAATGAGAAGGCTTATGCATGGAAGAGAGGGAATAAAATATGAGAGGAATGTGAATTGAGAGATGAATGAGTGATGAGGGATGATAGAATGAGAAGTGAGGGTAGATATTTATATTAGAGGGATGGCATTGGAGTTTGCTAAAAATAGCTTGAAGATCCCTTGGTTCTCTCTTTTTCTTGGCCGGCCTTGAAGTGGATAGGGAGGTTGATGGTTGATTGATTCATGCTTGATTTCATGTGTGAATCATGCAAAGGGTTGGACGGTTCCTTAGGTATTAGTTGTGTAACACCCCCTAATCCTATCTCGTCGCCGGAACAGGATTATGGAGTATTACCAGTCATTACAATTCGATTACGGTTAAAACAGAAATAAATACAATACAAATTTATAAAATCAGTTATAAAATCCTTTAATGGGCCCACGGTACTTAATACATATGTTAAAATTGAACTGGGGCTCGATCGGAGGCTTATAAAATTTTTCGTGTAATTTCTCAAAATTTCCCTTTTTGAATAGTACCACACGCCCGTGTTGCCTAGGGGACACGCCCGTGTCTCCATGGCACGTCCGTGTTGTTTACCCGTGTACAACACTGACTTACTATTTATAAATAAACTAGTTTCACACGGCCAAGTCACACGCCCGTGTGCTCAGCTCGTGTGGTATTTTGTTTTACAAAGTTTAGGTGCAGGGGACACACAGCCTATCAACATGCCTGTGTGCAAGCCGTGTGTCTCACACAGTTTGGTCACACGCCCGTAGGCCAGGCCGTGTGGACTCAAAATATAGGCCTTATAACTCAAATTTACCAACCCTGCAAACTTTGAACTATAAACGATTCAATTTCTAATCTTTTAACTCGATCAAACCACGGCTAAACACATATAAATCATGTTCAAATTAACTTATATAAATATCCAACCAATGTACCCTCATTGGTACCATAATTTATCTTAACAATCCAATACTATACAGTACTAACCAAGCTTATTTATATTTATACTTATATTTTGCATCTTTTATACTAAACTTAATTAAGTTATATACTCAACCATTACCATTTACAACAACATTTACAATAACATTTCAAAATGACCACTTTTGACATTCTAGGTACATGCCATTACCAGTAATATACATGTATTACCTTATTGAATTCGGGATCGGCCTGGGATGCTGATTCAACGGTCTAGTTTTATTTAACCTGCGCACGAAAACAAACCGTACGCTGAGTATGAACTCAGTGGTATTTCTATAAACCGATACTTAAATCAATAGTAAATCATTTATCAATAAACTTTGAGATTTAAATTTAATAATCTTAATAGTTCAATCATTTGTATTTGTTTTATAATACTAAGATCTTGTTAATCAATTTCAATGAAATATATACAGTTTCAGTATTGGTTTAATATCAATCAATTTTTCATTATCATACAGTAACAACCAATATTCAGTATCATCCAGTAGTAGTCCAATATTCAATAACAATCAGTTAATCTTTATTGTTCAGTATTAGTCAGTCAACAGTAATAATTAGTTAATCAATATTAACCATTTATTCAGTAACAGTTAATTATTCAGTACCTTTATTTACCCTTATTAACATGACTCAGACTCGAATAGATACACAGATCCAACCCACACACCGGAATAACATACAGTGTTTCATCGACCAAGCCGAATACATCGTATCGATGAATCGTAATAAAGAATAAAGATGACGGTACACAGTACCTCATTGGAATGAATCGAAACAAGAATGCGAATATGATGAGGTACAGAGTACCTCTTCGAACAAATCCAAAACGATGCTGAAGGTGACACTTATAGTGTCTTATCGACACAAAGTCGGAATATCCCTGAGCACTTCCAATCCTATGGCATGCCAACTATATCCGACTTAGCCCGATATTGTTAATAGAGTTTTCAGTTCACTTTTTTAAATCAATATCACTTTCACTTTATTTATCATCAATTCAATAAATTTAACACATTCCAAATCAATCCATTTCAATCATAAAATACAATAATTCATATTTTAATTACTTACCATAATATTCAATGAAAATACAATAATTAACAATCAATTTCATCTTTCAATGCATTACCTTACACATTAAATAATAAATTCAATAATTAAATATTAAGTTCGGATTATAGAAACACAAACCGTAATTTCTGAGCTATCCCTCGTCGACTGTCTTTTCCTTGCTTAGTCGAGATTTTTCGGAACGACAGTAGCTACAGAAATCAATTAAATATTATCAATACACTACCATTCAATTTTTATGTTGAATATTTCAATTTCTATCCAACTTTTTTCTTAATTCCAATTTAGTCCCTAAACCGAGACTAACTTGTATTCTTTACATTTAGCTCAATATTTTCATTTAATTTCCACTTTAGACTTATTTCAACTCTCTAATTTCACTATAGGACCATAATTTCAAAATTCTTTCAATTTAGTCCCTACCATTCAAAACTTATGAATTACTTTACAATTCAATCCTTATTTCATTTCTAACTTGAATTTCTATCAATTTAGCCCTTAATTCATCATTTTATTCATCAAGAACAATATCTAGAAATCTAATAATTTTTAAAATATCCACTTAATTTCTTCAAAACCTTGTTCCAAGGCTTCCAAAACATCAAAATTAAGTAAAAATGGCTAAATTGACTTACCTATTAAAGTTTGAAGCTTCCAAACCTCAATTTCTCCCATTTTCTTTCTTTCTCCTTTCTTTCCGCCATTTTCGTTTAAACATTTTGTTTCTTTTGTTTGTTTATTTAACTATTATAATATTATATTATATTTACTAAGTAATATTTATTATTTATACCTATGTATATTATTAATACATATGTATCCATATATCACCATACACTTGTCTTCCTTTTATTTATTTATTTATTTAATCAATATAAAATAATATTAATATAATATTACTTACTTAAATGATAAGTAAATACATACTTGTATTACAAATGTATGTATAATACTTATTACACATGTATTTTATTTTTATCACACACTTGCCATTCACTTTGGTTTATTTACTTATTTAGTCCCTTCAATTTTCTTTATTCTATAATTAAACTTTCACACTATATTCAATTTAATCATTTTATCCATTTATCCTTAATTTAAGCTAATTCACTTAATTAAACTCTAATTAACCACTCAATTAACTTAGTAAATATTTTTAATAAATATTTACGAATTCATTTTTCAAAAACAGAGACCCAAATTCGGGTCGTTACAACTTGGGAGCTGATTTCTAATTCTTTCACAAGTGCAAAGACCTCCAAATTAATTTTCCCAAAGTTGATTTGAGCTGCTCTTGATAGCTTTGCCAAATTTGAGTCATTCTCCCCATGGAGTAAAAATTAACTTGTGTCCATGTGATATTAATTAGCTCCCATACTTGTTAATTCATGGTCCCACTACAACAATTTGAGCACAAATATTAACATGCTGCATAAGATAGTTAAATTATGTAAAATTAATACATAAATTCATAAAATTGCATACTTTACTAAAATTATGCCCACTGTTTTAATATGACAAAAACCACCCAATTAAATATTCAAATACTCGCGACTAATATAAATTCTAAGTAAAAAGGTGATACAAACAACTACAAAAAATATATATAATTTAGATTTTACACCTTTGACAATAGTTTTTTTAACTTGAAACATAGGAAAATCAATAATCTTGAGCTCAAAATCTCCTCTCGGACAAGTTTTATTTATCCAATCAGCAACTATATTCCCCTCTCTTGGAATGAACTAGAACTTCACCATTTAAAAGCACCTCTTAACTATAGTAATCTTTAGTACCAATGTCATGAAATGACTGTCCCCAGATCTATCCGTAAGATACTCCACTCCTTCCAAGCAATCACTTTCCACGATGACTTTCGTATAATTTCTTAGCTTAACAACCTCAAGTCCACAAAGAATAGCCCATAATTCAACGTTGAAAATAGAACATCTACCCAATTGTTTCCTGAAGCCTTCCTTCTAATTTCCCGACGAGTCTCGTATAACTCCTTCAACTGCCGACCAATTATCAACCATACTTGTGGACCCATCAACATTAATGACTCGGAGAACTCCATTTGAACCCCTCTCACGCCTCCCATTCACTAAATCACCTTTTGTGATGGCCTCCCAAATATTAGCAACAAAACAATCTGCCCTCCATACCTTGGTCGCAAAGGAGAAGTCACGGAAAACATGAAGAATTGTCTCTTGACCACCCCCATGCAACAAACAGCCATTAGTGACTGCTAGGTTCTTCCTCACCCTCTCATATTAATTATATTTATTCGATTTTAATAATTCAGATTTACTGTTATAAAATAACATTATATTACGGAAATGCATTATTATATTTAACATTTACTTTTAGAGTCAATTACACCAAACATCCTGAAACTAAAAAAGAGAGTGGGCAATAAAGCTTTTGTAAAAAATTCGAAAATCTTAAAACCAAAATTTTTACAACACTTATTTTTCAATATTTATTTCTTTTAACTCTTCATTTTAAACTATATCATGTAAATTTTGATATCTCATTTAACAATAAAATTGATGATTTTAGTAATGGAAGGACCATGTTGATATAATCTCGATAGTTTAGAGATGTAATTAAAATATTTTAAAATTTAGGGATCAATTTAGAATAAAAATTATAGTTTGAGATGTATAATGCAATTAACTTTTAATTTTACTAATATAAAATTAGGTTTATAATATAAATTCAATATTTATAACATTCATTTTAGCCCTATTTTTTTATTTTATCAAACAACTTTTTTTTTTGTACTTTTAATCATCTATCTAAAATATATTTTATATTTTTATTATAATTTTTATTTTTTAAAAATTTAATATTTTAGAACTTATAAATAATTTATATTTTTAACTTTTAAATATTTGATAACTAATTTTCTTTCCCGTGTGATGCACAAGTTTTATATTAACACATTTAAAAGTTTAATAAAATAATTAATCACTAATTACAACCATATGAAAAACAATTCAAACATAAAAATATAGACAGATAGATAAACAAAACTGAATTTTAAAAAAAAAAATCCAGGAAGTATAAATTGAATGAAATTAAGATCAAATTGAATTATAAAATATTAAATTGAAGCAAATGAGGACTAAAGCATAAGACTATCAAATTATGAAGGACCTAAATCGAAATTAACCTGTGACCTAATAAAAAATCTAATTTCAATCCACATGATTGGTCAGCCTCTGCGGCAAACTTCCCATGCAATTTATTAATCTTTATATTATATAAAACCAACTCTTAAAACAACTTTAAGAGTTAATAGAAGTATTTTAGATAATATAAAAATATTTTACAACTTAATAATCACAATTTAAATATTTTGTGAAAAAAATATTAAAAATATTTACTTTTTTATTATTAATCTATATATCTATATCTATATTTATATTTATATATAATAGTAAAAATTTACAATAAATATTAAATATAAGTAATCAATTGTAAAAGTCATAATTATGGATAATATGAAAAAATGCATTAAATATTGGTAGGTAATCAAGAAAAAAAATCACTGTTAATAATATGAAAGATTAATAAATGTATTAATTAGTCGATTGAATTTTAATTCGATTGGTATAAATTTGAATGCGTCGAAACGCATTAATTATTTAAAAAAATACAATAAAAAATTATAATAAAATTATTTAAAATAAATGAATAAATAAAAGGTATTAATTAAAATGTATTAAAAAGCTGAAGTCATAATTAGCAATATATTGAAAAACCATAGTTACCAACTTTGATTTTGATTTAGAGTTATAATGGATATATATATATATACACACTATCATATTCTATGATAATTTTTCATTATTTTAATTAAATCAAATTTTTATATCATCGATACTATTGAATATAATATATAACAATCCTTATAAACCAATAGAAATATATATGGTTTTTATAGTGATATGAAATAATAAAAATATTATTTATAAGAAGTACTAAAATTAGTTTTTGGAATTTAAAGAATATATATATATATTTATAATTTAGATACAAGTAAACAAAAAGTTGCAGCATTAATTGATTAATTTAAATTCATTCTCTAATTTCTTATTTAAGATTATTTTAGTAATTATGAATATATAATTTTAGTAATAATAATTACTCTAAAAAGATATTAATTTTGGCTACTCATATATACTTTTGAAGAAACCTCTTAATAATAAAGCAAACATCAATTAACAAATGAAAAACAATTTTCAATCACACGCAAACATTCATGTAAAAGAAATCGCCCATGTCAATATTCACACATAGCTGACCAACATCTTGGCGTCTCAGCTATCACCAACCCACACTTGCTTTTCCCCCTAGATCCAAAGCAGTTAGTTTTGTCGCATCAATCATCATCTATTCTAGCACATCTTATATCTGTTGTGTGTATGGAGTCATCTATTCTAGCAGATTTTATATCTATTGTGAGCCTGGAGTAGAAGAGAGTAAATTATTATACTAAAAATTTATAAGTTTTAATTCTCAAAAAAGATTAAAGAGATTTAAGTTCAACAAATTACGCACAACCAAATATATTTTATTGCAAAGAAAAAAAATAAATGAAAATAATCTTATGAAAAAATGACAATTTTTAGAATGATTTAAAAGTAGAGAAATTACATCTTCACAATCTTTTTTTTTTTTTTTTTTTTTTTGCGAAAAATTAACGAGCATACTTTGAAATCATATCCACGTGGTTGCAAGTCCAAAGTGATGCAATTCATTTTGTTGCTCTAAGTGAAACCAAAGAAGAAGTGGGCCAAAAGTGAGTCTTAAAGTTTTGAAACCCATTTCTAACTCTGGTGGGCTATTGTTAGGGAAATGCCAAAAAGGTTTGGATGATGGGGCAAAAATGGGTAAGGTTTTAGAATCGGCTGGTGAGAACCCATTTGGATTTCAGGCTGTCCAAATCAAGGCCCTTTTAGACGGTAGAAAGAACAAAGCAGCGAGAATTATTCAGGCAAGGCAGACTAGTTCGGGGCTTGGGGTCGATACTGTAAACTTCAACTTCGGTGAGTCAAGCATGGGTCAGAGGTCGACACTAATGGATGAGTTGGCGCAAACAAGACCGCCAGAAATGGAGTTCAGGGGGTCAGAATAGTCCTTGGTGGAGCTCGGAACAGTCATGAGAGAGATTATTGATAACATTAAGTACGACAACAAGCTGAGAAAACAAGCTAGTGAAGAAGCAATGGTGGTTGAGGGTTTGGCAGAAACAGTGGGCGGGCAAGCAGAAGTTAACTACTAATTTGATTTGTATTTTGTTGACTTGTTACCATTATATTTTTTTATGGACACAAGACTAATGTTTTGGAATTGCATGCGTACTGGTGATCCTAGGTTTCATAATTTTGTGAGGGAATACATGCGAGATTTTAATATTGATTTATTTTGTCTTGTGGAAACCCAGATCAGTGGAAATAAAGCTGATGATATAATTGGGAGACTGGGATATCAAAATTCATTTCGAATTGAATCTATTGGTTTTGTTAGGGGTATTTGGTTTTTGTGGAATGACAACATACATATGGAAACCATCCATCTACATGCTCAAGTGATCCACATAAGAGTTTGTAGCAAGAAAGGAGCGACTAGTTTCATGTGTTCAGCAGTTTACGCGAGTCCTCAAGCTAAGGTTCTGGACCTAATTGTTGAATATGTTAATGAGCCTTGGCTTATAGCGAGTGTATTTGAAGGTTTTGTTTTCAATCATAGACTCTAGGATATGGGGTTTTGATGGCCTCGATTCACATGGAATAGAGGGAATTTGTTTCAGCGTTTGGATAAGGCTCTATGCAATTCGAAATGGAAGGATTTTGCACCAAACTATTCAGTTCGACATCTACAGAGATTAAAATCTTATCATCGACCGATCTTAGTGGCTTTTAGATCAGAAAATCAATGTGGTGGTCAACGACCGTTCAGATTTTTCGCAAGTTGGCTACTTCATTTAGAATTTAGGTACCTTCTTAACACACACTCGAGGAGTGATCTTGAGGTAGATTCGAATTTGGATCAACTCATGGCGGTGTTACAGAAGTGGAATAAGGTCTATGGGAACATTTATACTCGAAAGAAAGACCTGGTGTCGGAGCTTAGTAGAGTTCAAAGGATTTTGGAGGTTAGGCGATCATCACACTTGGTCTCAAGGGAGGCTAAAATACGAGGAGAAATTGATGATTTGTTAAATCATAAGGAACTTCTTTGGTTCCAAAAGTCACGTACTGCTTGGTTAGAGAATGACGATAGAAACACAAAGTATTTTCATGGTCGAACAATGGCGAGACGGAGAACTAACAAAGTTGAGGGCCTTAAAATAGATGAGGGGCGATGGTGTTTCGATGATGAAGTGTTAAAACAACATGCAGTTGATTTTTTTCCAGAATCTTTACAAAGCAGAGACACCTGTAATAGGGACGTTTTCGTGCAGAGGTATGCTTCTTGTTATTTCTATCTATGACCGAGAAATTTTGTTAGTAGTGGCTACCGATGAAGAAATAAGACGAGCAGTATTTAGTATGGCACATCTGAAAGCACCGGGTATTGATGGTTATCATGCGAAGTTTTATCAGTCACAATGGGATATTATTGGGGAATTTGTTTGTTCGATGCTTCGGAAGGTTCTTGAAGGGCATAGGCTAGATCCAAAGATTAACAAAACTTTGATTGTGTTGATTCCGAAGATTCAAGGATCGAAGATCATTTCTCAATTTCGGTCAATCAATTTATGCACGATTTTATATAAAATTATCACTAAAAATATAGTGAATAGACTTCATCCGATCATGGAAAGTATACTTAAACAGAACCAAGCAAGCTTTATTGCAGGGAGGAATATTTCTAATAATATAATTATTACGCAAAAAGCTATTCACGCCATGAAGATAATTAAAGGGAGGAATTGTTGGATGGCCTTAAAGGTAGATTTGGAAAAAGCTTAGATAGAACTCGATGAGATTTTTTGAGAGATAATCTTATGGATGCAGGGTTTCCGTCTTTGTTAGTTAATGTCATCATGGAGTGCGTTTCTACCTCAACTCTACAGGTCCTTTGGAACGGTGCAGTTTTGCAACTATTTTCTCTAACACGTAGTGTAAGACAAGGAGACCCTCTTTCACCATATCTATTTGTATTATGAATGAGATGCTTTGGCCATTTAATTGAGAAATCGATTGAAATGAATATGTGGAATCCCCTATTAATTTCGAGGCGAGGGTCTAAACTATCGCATTTATTTTTTTGGTAATGACTTACTCTTATTTTGTAAGGCAGATATAGTTCAAGCAGAACATGTCAATGAGTTAATAAATACTTTTTGTCGATACTCAGCACAAAAGATCAAAAGAAGAAAGTCCAAAATTTTCTTTTCCCATAATACATCGGAGGAGGTAGCCGGTGCTATTACGGGGTAACTTAGTTTTACAAGAGTGGGTGATATTGGGAAATACCTAAGTATGCCTATTTTTCATTAAAGAGTCACATCATCAACTTTTGGCTTTGTAGTAGATAAGATTCGTAGTAAGCTTAGTGGTTAGGATACCAAGAATCTTTCAACGGCGGGAAGAATAACTTAAGTTAATCCTTCTAGCCATACCGAACTATTTCATGTGTACGGCTCGTCTTCCATTATCGTTTTGTGGTATAACTGAGAAGCTAGCTCGGGATTTCATAAGGGGTTCAAGTGGAAAATTAAGGAAATCTTCCCTTATGAATTGGGTTGATTGTTATAGGCCTCTGAAAATAAGGGGCTTGGAATTAGAATACTTTCTTACCAAAATAAAGTTTTCTTACTTAAATTATGCTTCAACATTATTGCTGAACTTGATGCATTGTGGGTTCTAGTGTTGAAGAGTAAATATAATGTTAAGAGTTTATTATTGTTCTCTATCTCAAGAGGGTGTTGTTTGTTTATTTGGAAGTCTATTATGATAATTTGGCCAGAAGTCATCAATAATATATATTGGTCGATTGGTGATGGTCAATTGATGAACTTTTGGAATGATACTTGGATTAGGAAGATTGGGCCACTCAAACCTTTTTCTAAAGGAATTGGTCAACCGAATGAGATGCTTCGAGTTTGTGACATGATAGATGTGGAAGGTAAATGGGATTGGTGTAGATTAAAGTTCCCTACTACCTAACCACGTGCTTTCTCATATTGCAGCCATACTTCCCCATTGTACAGAAGCAGGAAATGATTGAATCAATTGGAAATGGTCAAATAGTAATTCCATTTTTATGTGGGAAACCTACAAGAATTTGTTTGGTTTTGGTAGTGTTGATTCATCCGTTAACTGGGAGTTATTTTGGAGGTGTAAGGCCCCACAATGAGTTTGGGTATTTCTGTGGCTATTATGGTAGAATAAGGTCTTGACAAATGATGAACAAGCTCGAAGGCATATGGTTGATGAAGGACATTTCCCTCGATGCGGGAATCTATTGGAATCAAGTATTTATGCTTTACATGACTATGGGTTCTCAAGAGCGGCAAATAGTTGTTCCAGAATAGGTAGGGAACATGTTTTTATTTACTAATATTAAGAATTTAATTGTGTGGAACCTTACAAATTAAAGAGGATATGTAGAGAATGAGAATGAGCAGCTGACTTTATTTGCAATATTGTGCTAGCTTTTATGGAAGAGTCGTAACAATTTTATATTCAATAATAGTTATCGCAATGTTGAGGATGCTGTTACCACAAGAAAAACTTAGACCAAAAGCATTTTAAATTTGAAGTCGAATGAGATCTATCGTGTATAGAAAGTAGTAGGCGATTCCTGGGTGGCACCAGAACTAGGATGGATAAAACTCAACATCAATGGTGTAGTTTCAGTTTCTAATGGTTCTGCTTCGATTGGAGGGGTGTTCCAAGATCATTGTGCTAGATGGATTAATGGATTCACTATGTAGACTGGGGAGGAATTAGTGTTTAAGATTGAGGCTAAAGTTATTAGAAGGTCTAAAGATAGCATGAGATTTTGAATTTAAACAAGTAGAGGTGGAATGTGTAACACCCTATACCTGACTCGGTCAACAGGTTTGGGTACTGCTAGTTCAATATGCGACAAGCGCCAGAATCAGAGTGATACTCATTGTGGCATAGCCACGATTTCAGTACAAACTCCTTTTTCTCTTTACAATCTCCCACCACATGTTAATGTAGAATGCAATTATTCGTAACACATGTTTAGCCATTCTAATACATTACATAATTAATAAAACAGTTCAATATCAGAGTGGCATTACAGTGCACATTCGAGTATGTGATTCACAGATTAGTCTCAGTGTATCAGATAGTTCTCATATAATCAAATTCAGTCATTTGTATATTGAGGAAACCAATATCAAAGTTTAGCAACCTTCTCAGCTTCAGAAATAGTTCTTGGACCCAACATCCTGCCATACGGCCTGGGCACATGCCCGTGTGCCTTGGCCGTGTGGTTTTTTTAGCACAAACAGTGAGTTATACGGCCTGCGCACAGACCCGTGTCCCTGGCCGTGTGGTTTTTATACCTCAGACAGTGAGTTACACGGCCTGGGCACACGCCCGTGTCCCTGGCTGTGTGGTTTTATACTACAAACAGTGAGTTACACGGCCTGGGCACATGTCCGTGTCCCTGGCAATGTGGTTTTATACTACAAACAGTGAGTTACACAGCCTTGGCACAAGTCCGTGTCCCTGGCCGTGTGAACCCTACACTAGTATAGCCACATACGACCGTGTAGCCGCCCTTGTGGCCGCCTGTATGGCCATAATTCAATAAACAGTGAGTTACACAGCCGTTCACACGGCTTGTCACAAGCCAGTGCGGTGTCAACGACCACTATTTTCGGTGACAAAACTTGTAAAATCTAAGGTTTCTGATATGCACCTAAGACAATTTCAAAGTAGTAACAAAGTAGAGAAGTTCCGAAGCCTAAAACGACCATCCAATAACTCAATCAATCAAGTTTATCAACATCAATGCACAATTATACTCAAAATACCTATGTCGAAAGTTTCAACACGAACTTTCAACGAAATCAATACTTAAAGAAGATCAACAACGATTACTCGAATTGACACGATGAGGTTCGCTACTCTCAACATCCCCGCCTACTAGGGAAACCAAGCAATTGATTATCAGATATTCATACAACACACTCGGATAACCAATTCAAAGTGTACTATGAAAAACAAAAAGAGAAACCCGAAAATTTAACGAATTGACATTAAAACTTACAGACAGAATATAAACTTATGCTTAACTAGTGAACCAATAGGCTCATTCTTGTCACCCTTTCACATAGAATTGAACTTAAGCGGGTAGTGCGTGCTTGTGGGCTGATTCTAAAACAACAATACTTTTAATGATATAACTCGAACTCCAGAACTTAAACTCAATCGAAAAACACAGAACCATAGATACAGAAATTAATTACTGCATATTTTCACAATCAAGTTCTTAAAATTTTGGGTCGTTACAACTCTCTACCCCTAAAAGAAATTTAAGCCTCGAAATTTTACCAGAGTCAAACAGATACGATATAACCATTGAATTGATTCCTCCGGTTCCCACGTGGCTTTCCTCGGTACCGTGATTCTGCCAGAGGACCTTCACTAGAAGAACAGTTTTCTTCCTCAACATTTTAACGTCACAATCCAATATATGAACAGGTTCTTCTTCAAATATTAAATCCAGTCGTAACTCAATCTCATCAACAAGGACAATATGCGACAGATTCGACAGATACCATCTCAGTATAGAGACATGAAATATATCGTTTATTCGATCTAGTTCTGGTGGTAACTCTAATTGGTATGCAATAGGTCCAACCCGCTTCAAAATATGGTAAGGTCTGATGAATCTCAGGCTCAGCTTACCCTTGTTCCTAAATCGGAGAACCTTCTTCCAATGTGATACTTTAAGAAACACCTAGTCACCTACCGAAAACTCAATATCCTTTCTTTTCAAGTCTGCATAAGACTTCTGTCTATGGGAGGCTATTTTCAAATAGTCTCGAATCACTTTCACCGTGTTCTCCGTCTCAGATACCAGTTCAGGACTCAGTACCCAACGTTCACTTAATTTAGTCCAACATAACAGAGTACGACACCTATAACCATATAAGACCTTGTAGGGTGCAATCTGTATACTAGACTGGAAGCTGTTATCATATGCAAATTCAGCCAATGGCAGGTACTCTTCCCAACTACCCCAAAAGTCTACCACACAACCTCGGAGCATATCCTCTAAGATTTGAATAACCCACTTTGACTATCCATCAGTCTAGGGTGATACGTAGTGCTGAAATTAAGTTGGGTGCCTAAGGCCTCGTGGAGTTTTTTCCAAAATCGTAAAGTAAATCGTGAATCTCTGTCAGAGATGATCGAGACCGGAATCCCGTGTAGTTTCACAACTTTGATGATATACAAATTAGCTAACTTCTGTAATAAGTAATCTGTTCAGATAGGAATAAAGTGATCTGATTTAGTCAATCGATCAACGATGACCCAAATCGAATCTTTCCTAGTGGGGCTTAAAGGCAACCCTGTAACAAAATCCGTTGTTATCACCTCCAACTTCCACTGGGGAATTTTAACTGGTTGAAGTAACCTGGATGGTAACTGATGTTTTGCCTTAACCTTTTGACACGTCAGACAATGAGACACAAAAGCTACCACCTCTCGTTTCAGTCCGGGACACCAGTAAAGTTCTTGGAGATCCCGATACATTTTATTCTCACCAAGATGCATAGTATAGGGATTGTTATGCGCCTCTTGTAGGATCAAATGCCTTAACTCCTTATCCTTGGGTACACAAATCCGCCCTTTGAAGCATAACACATTATTGTTATTCACACTAAAATTGGAGTTCCCGTTTGAACCCACATGTCACAATCGCTACACTAAGGTCTCGTCGTTCAGTTTTTTAGCTCGAATCTGCTTCACCCAACTCAGTTTAACCTGAATTTCTACCAACAGTCCTCCATCCCCGACCAAACTCAAACGAGCAAACATTACTCTTAGGTCAGTCATCGCTCTACGGCTAAGAGCATCAGCTACTACATTTGCCTTCTCGGGATGGTTTTCTATGGTATAATCATAGTCTTTAAGTAACTCAACCCATCGGCGCTGACAAAGATTTAACTCTTTCTGGGTTAACAAATATTTGAGACTCTTGTGATTGGTGTAAATAACACACCTTCCACCATACAAGTAATGTCTCCAGATTTTCAAAGCAAACACAACCGCAGCTAGCTCAAGATCGTGCATAGGGTAGTTACTCTAGTGTGTCTTAAGTTGTTGCGATGCGTAGGCGAGCACCTTACCATCTTGCATAAGCACGCATCTTAACCCGACATGTGAAGTATCACTGTAAACCATAAACTCTCGACCTAATTCTGGTTGGACTAAAATAGGAGCTTGTGTAAGAAGGGACTTGAGTTTATCAAAACTAGACCGTTGTGCCTCAGACCACACGAATAGAGTATTCTTACATAATAGCTTCGTCAAAGGTGACGCAATCAGGGAAAAATCTTCGACAAACATTCAGTAGTACCCGACTAAACCTAAGAAGATACGAAGCTCGGACACATTTTTCGACTGTTTCCGCTCAACAACAACTTTGATTTTATTGGGATCAACTCGGATCCCCTCTGCCGTCACCACATAACCCAAAAGGGTGACCTCCTGCAACCAAAACTCACACTTGCTGAACTTGGAATACAACTGTTTTTCTAGCAATATTTGAAGTACCCTACGGAGATGACCATCGTGCTCAGTTTTAGTTTTAGAGTAGATCAAGATATCGTCGATGAAAACCACTACAATTTGATCCAAATACAGTTGAAACACCCGATTCATTAAGTCCATAAATATCATCGGGGCGTTCGTTAATCTGAAAGGCATTACCAAAAACTCGTAATGTCTATAACGAGTCCTAAAAGTGATTTTGTACACATCAGTGTCTTTATGTAACACCCCTAACCCGTATCCGTCACCGAAAAGGAGTTACGAGACATTACTAGACAAAAGCATAGATCTGAATATTTCCAAATTAATTCGAAGTCTAAATTACATCGAAGTTTATAATTTAACCTTACATCGAAGCTTATAATTTAACCTAATATCAAATCATAAGTTATTTATCAATCACCATATAGTTTTAAGTAAAATTTAAACCAAATATATATATATTTAAAACAATCCATTGCACATACAAAACTTGTAACGAATCAATAATTTCCTTTCAGAATACTTGACCTAGATTTTTTTATACCTTTACGAGTTATGCATATACTCAAGTTAATTATCCATTAAAACAAAATTTTATTACCAAACCTTTTATTCATAAAAGTGTACGACAATAATGTGTTGGTCTATAGGTAATTTATTTGTTCTATCTAATAATATATAAATTCCCAACAAATTTCACTACCATTCACACTTTTATATAAGCATCAACCACATCATAAGTACATATATTTAATTATAATAAGTAACATATGAAAAATCCCAACTATTTTGACATTACCAATTACCGAGCCCAAGTATAACCTACCTTAGTTTTGTTTAGCATTCTATGAAAAACATATAGCCCATTACAATCTTATATACTCAATACACTTTCAAAACAACACAAATCTGATCAACATTCCATACGACATTGTAATCATATTGAACTTAGGTCATAGCTTAATCAAAGTCGAATGCAAGCCAAAGACTTTAACCATTTTTGATACATGAAATACTTACTCCATTCATCAAACATATCATTAACATAATTCAATAGCATATACCGAATCTATCACAGGCAATTAAATGCACTATCAATATATTGTACCATTTTTGGACCTATCAATGAGGTACGTATATAATAAGTGTAACTTACCTATAATTTAATCACACTTGAAATAATATGTTTACCATACATGCGGCTAAATCTTATTCATGAAACATATATAATACATATATATATCAATACTCAGGTTGGATGATTACCTAACCAAAACACATAAACCGAATGTATCCTTTCATTACTGAATCATGATCAAGCTAATTCCTGTTCATTTTTACCTATACCAATGTCATAGTCATGGCAAGTAAACATGCTATACAAAGAAGATTACAAAATGTCATTGCAACATCCATTTTTCAAACATGTAACATTTAACACATGTATTATACTTATCATGCCGTGCAACATTTTAACTAAAACACATTAGACCACAACCAAAACATAACTAAGATTAAACCTAGGAATTTAGCCATTTTCGCATGGCTTAAAATACACACGTTCAAAAGATAAATCCAACATTTCAAATATAAGCCAGCCTATACATGCCATAATTTAAGTTTGACTTTTAAAGGTACCAAAATAGCTGATAGTGTGATGAGCTTGGCTGACAGTCCCCGAGCTTGCAGCTTGACTTCTAAATCTATAAAACAGAAACAATATACACAGTAAACTATGATAGCTTAGTAAGCTATAAGTAAATAAACATATCAGTAATATAATCAACCATTTTAACTAGTCGAATTACATTAACACTACTATACTTGACCTCAAACCTACAATATGCATAATTAACACATTTTCATAGAAATTTATATACCTAAGTTGAATACACACATAATCATTTAACACATTATATCCAACTCTCAAACCCAACAGACATAATAAACCATTCAATCATTTACTTTTATGTATAAACCTAAGATTCATCAAATGACATCACATGTATACTTGTTTCCTATATGGCTGAATATACCATCTCACATATGCACATCTTTTTAAAAGAAAAACATTTCAATGGTACACATATTATTCGTTCACAAGCCAAATACATATACCAAACGCACAAATTCTTCATTAACATTACACATTATTTATAACAAAAATTCATAGTATTTTCATACCTTAGCTCAAGTAGATATCAAGTTAATTCATACCTGGCCATTTAACTCGTAATACACATCTGTACACAATTTACCTTTACCCGATGAACCATTTCGAACTGGATAGGACACTCGGATAATCACATAAATCATAAAATGCCAACGTCCCAGACGTGGTCTTACATGTAGCCACATATCGATGCCATTGTCCCAGACAAGGTCTTACTTGTAAACACATATCAAAATCACAATTTGATGCCATGGACTTAATCGCACACATATATCGGAATCCTATGTCATGACATATGTATCCTAGCTATTCCTAAGGTTCATACGGGGCTTCCGGACGTCGCAACTAGATCGGAATAAATTCAGAAACAAAGAAATCAAACCAATCCATATTCGGCTATATCAAATATAAATTCCAACATTTCATAACAGCATGTATATTTAATATTCAACTACAATTAAACACGTCTATTTGCTTATAAACTTACCTCGGACGATACAAAACGGAATCGGGCAACTAGTCGACAACTTTCGTTTTTCCTCGATCCAAATCTGATTTCTTTAGTTCTTGATCTAAACACATTCAAATTAAGCTCATTCAAACATATTTTCATTCAATTTAGTCCAGAAACACATAAATAGAAAAATTACCATTTTACCCCTGACATTTACAATTTTTTACAATTTAGTCCCTATTGCACAAAACATAAAATACACAAAATTTCCAATTACCTATGTTAAGCCAATGGTACCCATGCCTATACAAGTCCATATATTTTATCAATTTCACATTTTAGTCCGTCAAATTTTTATTTTTTCAATTAAGTCCTCATTACTCAAAATCATCAAAAACTCCAATACAAAATATGTTAATCTAAAACATATCTTTCATTTTTCATCATCAAACAAAAAAAAAATCACAAGCTATCAACAATGGCACAACTCAAAATATTCATCAAAATCAAAAATTAAAGCTTGGGTCTTGTAGTACTCGAAGCAACGATCTCAAAAACGTAGAAATTATCAAAAACCGAGTTGAACACATACCTTAATCTAGCTTCAAATTGGCCGAAACCTAACCTTTTGTTCTTTCTTTTTCATTTAGTTTGTATTCGGTCAAAAGAGAATGAATTAAACATAGTTTAATTTATATTATTATAACATATATATGTTTTAATATTTAAATTACTTTTATAATCTTAGTTAATAAATTATAAAATCACATATACAAGCCCATTACCGTCCACTTCACTTGATATTGAACTATTTACATCTTAAAGACTTCTATTTTAAAAGCCATGTGCAAATTAGTCCCTTTTAGAAATTACCACCTAATTTTTACTTTACGCGATTAAGTCCTTTTATTTAATCGGACACCTAAACGACAAAATTAAGTCACGAAATTTTCACAGTCATAAATTCACACAGAATAAACACAGAAAATAATTTTAAAATATTTTTTGACTCAGATTCATGGTCCCGAAACCACCGTTCCGATTAGGGTCTAAATCGGGCTGTTACAACTCTCCCCCCTTAGGGATTTTCGTCCCTGAAAATCTTACTGTTGAGTAGGTTCGGATAATTTTCTCTCATTGTATCCTCTGGCTCCCATGTTACTTCCTCAACTCCATGCTTATGCCACAATACCTTAACTAACAGAATCTTCTTATTCCGCAACTCTTTAATCCCACGAGTTAAAATGCGAATCGGTTCTTTTCCGTAGGTCATATCAGGCTGAATTTCAAACTCAGACGGACTAATCACATGTGAAGGATCAGATCGATACTTTCGAAGCATCGAAACATGGAATACATTGTGGATCTTTTCTAGCTCAGGTGGCAACAATAGTCTGTAAGCAACTGGCCTGATACGCTCTATAATCTGATACGGTCCAATAAAACTCGGACTCAATTTGCCTTTACGACCGAATCTGAGTATTTTCTTCCACGGTGAAACTTTCAAGAAGATTTTGTCTCCAATTTGAAACTCTATTTCTTTATGTTTCAAGTCTGCATAAGATTTCTGACGATCTGATGCTGCTTTCAAACTTTCACGAATCACTTTCACTTTCTGTTCAGTTTCTCTGATCAAGTCAACCCCGTGTATCTTATTTTCACTGAGCTTAGTGCAGTATAATGGCGTACGAAATTTACGACCATACAAAGCCTCATAAGATGCCATTTTGATACTCGATTGATAGCTGTTATTATATGCAAATTCAATCAGAGGTAAATATCGTTCCCACGTACCTTCAAACTCGAGAATGCAACATCTCAACCTATCCTCAAGTATCTGAATGATTCGTTCAGACTGTCCATCTATTTGCGGATGGAAAGCAGTACTAAAATGTAATTTCGTACCTAATGCATCTTGCAGTTTCTTCCAAAACCGCGATGTAAACCTCGGATCTCTATCCGAAACAGTAGATGTAGGCACACCATGTAGTCTCACAATCTGAGAAACATACAATTCAGCCAGCTTATCAAGTGAGTAGTCTGTACGTATCGAAAAACAATGAGTCGATTTAGTCAACCTATCAACAACAACCCAGATTGCGTCTTTCTTGCTCGATGTTAATGGTAAACCAGATACAAAATCCATTGTAACTCTATCCCACTTCCATTCTGGTATCTAATCGACTGAAGTAACCTTGAAGGTACCTAATGCTCGGCTTTTACTTGTTGACAGGCTAAACATCTTGCAACAAAGTCAGAGATGTCTCGTTTCATGCCAGGCCACCAATAGAGCTGTTTCAGATCATTATACATCTTTGTACTACCTAGGTGAATAGATAATCGACTGCTGTGAGCTTCATTCAAAATCATCTAAATCAACTCTGAATTCCTCGGGACGGAAATTCGGTCTTTGAACCTCAAACAGTCATCAGCATCAACTCTAAATCAGCATCCGTCTCACACTGAGCTCGTTTCACAATCAATTCATTATCAACCTTCTGGGCATCACATATTTGTTGAAAAAACAACGGTCTAGCTTTCAATTCAGCCACTATCGAACCATCATCAGACATGGCCAAATATTTATTCATTGCACGCAAAGCAAACAGTGATTTTTGGCTTAAAGCATCAGCAACAACGTTAGCCTTTCCCGGGTGATAATCAATCACAAGCTAGTAATCTTTTAGTAATTCTAACCATCGACATTGTCTCAAATTCAGATCTTTCTGAGTCATCAAACATTTCAGGCTTTTATGGTCAGAATAAACATGACATTTCTCACCGAACAGATAGTGACGCCAAATTTTCAAGGCGAATACAATGGCTGCCAATTCTAGGTCGTGTGTCGGATAGTTCTTTTTATGTGGCTTCAACTGTCTCGAGGCATAAGCTATCACTCTACCTTTCTGCATCAGAACACAACCCAAACCATTTAATGATGCATCACTATAAATAACAAATTCTTTACCTGATTCTGGCTGAACTAGCACTGGAGCTTCAGTCAAAAGGGCTTTCAACTGATTAAATCTCTGCTGGCACTTCTCTGACCACTCAAACCTAACATTTTTCTGCAATAGCTTTGTCATCGGAGCTGCAATCATAGAAAAACCTTTCACGAACCGTCTATAATAACCAGCAAGTCCCAGAAAACTTTGGACTTCAAAAACATTCTTCGAAAGTTTCCAATCCAGTATAGCTGAAATTTTGCTCGGATCTACCCGAATACCTGATGCTAATACCACATGGCCCAGAAAACTAACTTTACTTAACCAAAACTCACATTTACTGAATTTCGCATACAACTACTTATCTCGCAAGGTCTGCAACACAAGTCTCAAATGTTCAACATGTTCAGCTTCATCTCGAAAGTAGATTAGAATGTCATCTATAAACACAACTACAAACCGATTCAGATACAGTCTGAAGATCTGATTCATCAAATCCATGAAAACAGCAGGTGCATTAGTGAGTCCAAAAGGCATAACCAAAAACTCATAGTGTCTGTACCTCGCTCTGAAAGCAGTCTCTGCACATCTGAATCTTTAACTCGCAACTGATAATAGCCTGATCTCAAATCTATCTTCGAAAATATTGTAGCCCCTTTCAGTTGGTCAAACAAGTCATCAATCCGTGGCAATGGATACTTATTCTTTATAGTTACCTTATTAAGCTTTCTGTAATCAATACACATTCTCATAGTTCCATCTTTCTTTTTTACAAACAACACAGGTGCACCCCACGGAGAAAAACTCGATCTTGCGAAACCTCTATCTGTCAATTCTTGCAACTGAGCTTTCAATTTTTTTAATTCTGTAGGTGCCATTTTGTACGGAGCTATGGATATCGGAGTTGTCCCAAGTGCTAACTCAATACCAAACTCTACTTCCCGAATAGGTCGCAAACCTAGTATTTCTTCAGGAAATACATCTGGATACTCACATACAACAGGTACTTATTCAATGTTTCTTTCAGCCACGTTACTGTCAAGCACATAGGCAAAATAAGCTTCACACCCTTTTCTCACATATTTCTGAGCTAGCATCGAAGAAATCACTGCTGGCAAACCATACAAATCACTAGATTCAATTGGACAATTTCATTTTTCTGACTCCGTAGATCAATCCTCTTTCTTTTGCAGTTCACAACAGCATCATGTAAAGTCAGCCAATCCATACCCAGAATTATATCGAACTCATCAAATGATAGCAACATCAAATCAGCTGGAAAGCATAGATCTTGAACCATCAAGGGACAATTCTTACACACTTTATCAACCATAACACACCGGCCTAAGAGGTTTGACACTCTAATCACAAACTCAGTAAACTCAACAGGCAGAGTCTTGCTGAATACTAATGTCTCACATACATAAGAATGAGTAGAACCAGGGCCAATCAATGCAATTACATTAGTATCATAAAGAGTAAATGTACTAGTAATAACATCTGGGATGAAGCCTCCTCTCGTGCACGTATAGCATAAGCTCTGGCAGGTGCACGAGCCTCAGATCTGACTGTCGTATCTTTAGTCCCTCTCTGACTGCCACTCGTATTACCGGTATTTCTAAGTGGTCTACCTCGAGCTGCAGTGTTACCCAATCTAGTATTCTACACCGGATTTTTCTCAGCCAACATTGGGCAATCTCGAATATAATGGTTTGTCAATCCATATTTAAAATAGGCTCATTCATGCAATCTGCAACTGTTGGGATGTCGTTTACCATAGTGTTTACACTCGGGTTGAATTGATCTAACATTACCCACACTCGCTACTGAGATAGCTCTCGAGCTCACCGGAGGTCTATTCTAATCCCGTCTAGAGTAACCTGAAGTTGCTTTAGAATGGCTAAAATAATCTTGGAACTTCTTTGATGTCGACTGGAATGACTTACCGGATTTTTTTGCGTGCATCTCTAGCTTCTCCCGAGCTCTTCAACTTTGCAGGCTCGCTCAACCAGCACCACGAACTCTTTTATATCAAGTATGCCAACTAATAGTTTAATATCTTCATTCAACCCATCTTCAAATCTTTTACACATTATGGCCTCAGTGGAAACACACTCTCAGGCATACCGACTGAGTCTCACAAAATTTCGCTCGTACTCTGTCACAGTCATCCGACCCTGTTTCAGCTCCAGAAATTCTTTACACTTCTGATCAATAAATCTCTGGCTGATATATTTCTTACGGAACTCAGTCTGAAAGAATTCCCAGGTCACCTGCTCTCTCGGAACTACTGATTTTAGGGTATTCTACCAGTGATATGCTGTGTCTCGAAGTAAAGATATGGCACATTTCAAACACTAATCTGGGGTACAGGACAGCTCATCAAACACACGGATGGTATTATCAAGCCAGAATTTAGCCCGCTCAGCGTTATCATCATAAGTAGCTTTAAACTCTTCAGCCCCACGTTTTCTAATTTTATCAACAGGTGGTCTATTCAATTGCAACTGATCACTTACTTGAGGTATAACAGGCATGGAAGACGGGTTAATCGGGGGTGGAGGTTGTTGAGCAGCCGGGTTAGTCTGAATATATTGAGGGAACCAGTCATTCATCATTTCATAGAAGGCTTGTTTAGCCTCACTTTCTGGATTACTCAAAGTCGGTCGAGAATCAGCCTGCGCTGTCCCTTGCGCGGGAGCAGGCGTTACACTTTCGACATCATCAGTTACAGCTCTATTGGGATCCATTTA
Source organism: Gossypium longicalyx (assembly GCA_025698465.1). NCBI lineage: Eukaryota > Viridiplantae > Streptophyta > Magnoliopsida > Malvales > Malvaceae > Gossypium > Gossypium longicalyx. Next base: position 23,953,861 of record CM047005.1, on the reverse strand, counting down.
CTATATGAAAACACATTTCAAATGTCAGAAGTCATCACACTATCACAGTATATAATTATGGCATGTATAGCTAAACTCACACACGCTACGTAGGCCTAGAACTGACTAAATCGTAGGTTTGATACCGATAAAATGTAACACCCCTAACCCGTATCCGTCGCCGAAAAGGGGTTACGAGACATTACTAGACAAAAGCATAGATCTGAATATTTCCAAATTGATTCGAAGTCTAAATTATATCAAAGCTTATAATTTAACCTAATATCAAATCATAAGTTATTTATCAATCACCACATGGTTTAAGTAAAATTTAATCCAAAGATATATATATTTAAAACAATTCATTGCACATACAGAACTTGTAACGAATCAATAATTTCCTTTCAGAATACTTGACCTAGATTTTTTTTATACCTTTACGAGTCATGCATATACTCAAGTCAATTATCCATTAAAACAAAATTTTATTACCAAACCTTTTATTCATAAAAGTGTACGGCATTAATGTGTTGGTCTATAGGTAATTTATTTGTTCTATCTAATAATATATAAATTCCCAACAAATTTCACTACCATTCACACCTTTATATAAGCATCAACCACATCATAAGTACATATATTTAATTATAATGAGTAACATACAAAAATTTCCAACTATTTTGACATAACCAGTTACCGAGCCCAAGTATAACCTACCTTAGTTTTATTTAGCATCCCATGAAAAACATATAGCCCATTACAATCTTATATACTCAATACACTTTCAAAATAACACAAATCTGATCAACATTCCATACGGTATTGTAATCATATTGAACTTAGGTTATAGCTTAATCAAAGCCGAACGCAAGCCAAAGACTTTAACCATTTTTGATACATGAAATACTTACTCCATTCATCAAACATATCATTAACATAATTCAATAGCATATACTGAATCTATCACAGGCAATTAAATGCACTATCAATATATTGTACCATTTTCGGACCTATCAATGAGGTACGTATATAATAAGTGTAACTTACCTATAATTTAATCACACTTGAAATAATATGTTTACCATACATGCGACTAAATATTATTCATGAAACATATATAATACATATATATATATCAATACTCAGGTTGGATGATTACCTAACCAAAACACATAAACCGAATGTATCCTTTCATTATTGAATTGTGATCAAGCTAATTCCTGTTCATTTTTACCTATACCAATGTCATAGTCGTGGCAAGTAAACATGCTATACAAAGGAGATTACAAAATGTCATTGCAACATCCATTTTTCAAACATATAACATTTAACACATGTATTATACTTATCATGTCGTGCAACATTATAACTAAAACACATTAGACCACAACCAAAACATAACTAAGATTAAACCTAGGAATTTAGCCATTTTCGCAAGGCTTTAAATACACACGTTCAAAAGATAAATCCAACATTTCAAATATAAGCCAGCCTATACATGCCGTAATTTAAGTTTGACTTTTAAAGGTACCAAAATAGTTGATAGTGTGATGAGCTTGGCTGACAATCCCCGAGCTTGCAGCTTAACTTCTGTAATACCCCATTTTTGCCCGGGTCCGTACCACAAAATGATAAAAAATAAATAAATAAATAAATTCCAAGCCCGGTTCAGAATATATCATTTGGCCCGATCAGAATGGCCCATTACTTGAAAAGATTGAAGGTCCATCTACAAACTTGACGTATATGGAAACATAATCTTCAAGGATACGCAATCTTAGATATGATACAATCTTAGATATGATTGCAATCTTAGATATGATACAATCTTAGATATGATTGCAATCTTAGATATGATATACAATCTTAGAAGATATGATTTTGTAATCTTGAAGATTTAATTTGTAGATATCCTTTAATCTTAACCGTTGATGTAATTGATCTGTACCGTTGGATTTGGGGAGGCTCAACTATAAATAGAGGCCTCTCCCCTCATTGTAAGAAAACTTGACTTCACTTGAGTTTTGGGAAGCAATAAGAATTCTTGAAAGCATTCACTCAAATTTCTCTCCCTCTTGCGTTCTTACTCTCTATGGTTTGTTCTTATTTTATTCTTCGTCTATCTTAGTTTTTCAACCCTTTTTTTTATTTTAATTTCTTCATTTTTCAAATATGTATATTTTTTCCTATCTTTTATACATTTGATTATGTATTTTATATATCATAATATTTAACCTTTTTATATAGTTTATTTTCAAATATATATTTTCTATGCATATATATATTATATAATCATTTCATTATAAATATAAATTCTTTTACATATTTGATATTTTATACATTATTTTTCTAAACCAATTTATTTTATATTTTTATATAATTATTATTCTTATAAATATATTTTTTATTATATATTATATTTTAAATTTATTATTAAATATCACATTTTTTTATATGCTCATTCTATTTATCAATTGTTTATATTATACATATATTTTTAAAACTTGTGTTTTTTTTTATTATACAATATTTGTTTTTACTTTAGAATTAATGTATTATTGTTATGTTATGTATTTCATATGTTATGTAATATCTTAGACTTTTATAATTTACTTTCAAATGCATATTTTTATATATGTACATTGCTATATTGTATTATATGCATCATTTCATTTATTAATCCATTCATGTGTACATTAAATTATTGGATTGTATATTTTATATTTTATGTAGATTCTATTTATCCATTTGCTATGCATGTCATCTATTTTTACTCATACATATTTTACACATTAATATTTACCATGTTTTTTTATATTACTTAATGTTTTATTTATGATATATTGTATATAATTAGTGCATTTATTATGCTTTCTTTTGGGTATATTCCTATTTGCTTAGCATGATTATTTTTATTATTCTATTTTACCCTCTATATAGTGATTGCATTTATATAAAGTGTTATAATACTTTGTAATATACGCTATTTAAATATCTATGTTTCGTAATATAGAATTGTCACTCTAAAAGGTCATTTAAAACAATATTTAAAAGTTTTATAAAAATAAAAAAGGCAATGCTTAGTATTTGAAAGCTTCGAGAAAAGTAGTGCCCTAACTTATTGGGTTGCAACTTTTCTCGTTGAGTTCGAATAGTCAAGTACCCTTCTAAGTTTTTAAGATTTTCAAAATACGAGCAACTGTCTTGGAATTTCAAAGCGTTGTGTCCTAACTTATTGGATGTAGTCATTTCGAGATAAGGATTTCCAAAAGGTTAACTTAGTGTCAATGTTTTTATACGAGTGAACCCAAATTTTCAAAATCAAAGTATTTTAAAGAGGATTACATCTTAAAATTTTTTTAAATTTCCTACATTAAAGACATTTGATAATCAATTAGGTACCAATTTTTGGGCGTTACGAGGGTGCTAATCCTTCCTCGTATGTAACCGACTCCCGAACCCGTTCTTTTATTTCATGGACCAAAACTAATGATTTTAAAACAAAATGTTTTAAAGGTGATCCAATCACACCTAAAAAGATTGGTGGCGACTCCAGTTTTCGTTTTTTTAAAATCGATTCCCATTTTCCAAAACTCGATTTGAAAATGGTTTCGACAACTTCTAAATCTGTAAAACAGAAACAATATACACAGTAAGCTATGATAACTTAGTAAGCTATAAGCAAATAAACATATCAGTAATACAATCAATCATTTTAACTAGTCGAATTACATTAACACTACTATACTTGACCTCAAACCTACAATATGCATAATTAACACATTTTCATAGACATTTATATACCTAAGCCGAATACACACATAATCATTTAACATATTATATCCAACTCTCAAACCCAACAAACATAATAAACCTTTCAACCATTTACTTTTATGTATAAACCTAAGATTCATCAAATGACATCATATGTATACTTGTTTCTTATATGGCCGAATATACCATCTCACATATGCACATCTTTTTAGAAGAAAAACATTCCAATGGTACACATATTATTCGTTCACAAGCCAAATATATATACCAAACGCACAAATTCTTCATTAACATTACACATTATTTATAACAAAAATTTATAGTATTTTCATACCTTAGCTCAAGTAGATATCAAGTTAATTCATACATGGCCATTTAACTCGTAATACACATCCATACACAATTTAAATTTTCCTGATGAACCATTCAGATTTGGATAGGACACTCGGATAATCACATAAATCATACAATGCCAATGTCCCAGACGTGGTCTTACATGTAGCCACATATCGATGCCACTGTCCCAGACAGGGTCTTACTCGTAAACACATATCAGAATCATAATTCGATGCCATGGACTTACTCACACACATATATCAGAATCCTATGTCATGACATATGTATCCTAGCTATTCCTAAGGTTTATACGGGGCTTCCGGACGTCGCAACTCGATCGGAATGAATTCAGAAATAAAGAAATCAAACCAATCTATATTCGGCTATATCAAATATAAATTCCAACATTTCATAACAGCATGTATATTTAATATTCAACTGTAATTAAACACGTCTATTTGCTTATAAACTTACCTCGGACGATACAAAACGGAATCGGGCAGCTAGTCGACAACTTTCGTTTTTTCCCGATCCAAATCTTATTTCTTTAGTTCTTGATCTAAACACATTCAAATTAAGCTCATTCAAACATATTTCATTCAATTTAGTCCAAAAACACATAAATGGGCAAAGTATCATTTTACCCCTAACATTTACAATTTTTACAATTTAGTCCCTACTGCACAAAACACAAAATACACAAAATTTCCAATTCCCATGTTAGGCCGAATGGTACCCATGCCTATACAAGTCCATATATTTTATCAATCTCACATTTTAGTCCCTCAAATTATTATTTTTCAATTAAGTCCTAATTACTCAAAATCATCAAAAGCTCCAATACAAAATATGTTAATCTAAAACATATCTTTCATTTTTCATCATCAAACAAAAAAATCACAAGCTATCAACAATGGAAAAACTCAAAATATTCATCAAAATCAAAAATTAAAGCTTGGGTCTTGTAGTACTCGAAGTAACGATCTAAAAAATGTAGAAATTATCAAAAATCGAGTTGAACACATACCTTAATCTAGCTTCAAATTGGCCAAACCCTAACCTTTTGTTCTTTCTTTTTTAGTTTGTATTCGGTCAAAATAAAATGAATTAAACATTGTTTAATTTATGTTATTATAACATATATATGTTTTAACATTTAAATTACTTTTATAACCTTAGTTAATAAATTATAAAATCACATATACAAGCCCATTACCGTCCACTTCGCTTGATATTGGACTATTTACCTCTTAAATACTTCTATTTTAAAAGCCATGTGCAAATTAGTCCCTTTTAGAAATTACCACCTAATTTTCACTTTACGCGATTAAGTCCTTTTATTTAATCGGACACCTAAACGACAAAATTAAGTCACGAAATTTTCATAGTCATAAATTCACACAGAATAAACATAGAAAATAATTCTAAAATATTTTTCTAACTCAGATTTCGTAGTCCCGAAACTACCGTTTCGATTAAGGTCTAAATCGAGCTGTTACACTTTGACCTTGAGCTGATGGTAACCCGAGCATAGGTCAATTTTAGAAAAGACGGATGATCCCCAAAAATGGTCAAACAAGTCATCAATCTTCAGTAACGGATACTTATTTTTTATCGTCAACTTGTTCAACTGCCTATAATCAGTGCACATTCTCGTCGACCTATCATTCTTCTTAACGAACAGTATCGATGCCCCCTACGAAGACACACTCGATCGAATAAATCCTCTATTAAGGAGTTCCTGAAGTTGTGCTTTTAATTTGGTCAGTTCCTTTGGTGCCATGCGATAGGGCGCAATGGACACTAGGGCAGTACCTAGTAACAGATCAATTCTAAACTCCACATCTCTATCCGGAGGTACTCCGGGCAATATCTCGGGAAAGACGTCCAAAAATTCCCTCACGGTACGAATATCTTCCACTGACATCTTCTAGAGAGTAGAATCAGATACGTAAGCTAGGTATGCCTCACACCTCTTTCAGAGTAATTTGTTTGCTACTAGAGTGGAGATTAAGTTAGTGAGGTAATCTCGACGCTCCCAACTATTATCACATCGTCATTTTTCGTCGGTCTTAGAGTAACCCTTTTGGTTATACAGTCTAGACAGACTCGGCATTCAACGAGCCAATCCATTCCTAGAATTAAATCAATCTCATTAAAGGGTAATTCCATTAAATTAGCTAGAAACATCATACCCTGAAGCTCTAAAGGTACCCACCTGTATACTCTATCAACTCGAATTGACTGACCCAACTAACTAATCACAGAAAACTCTCTAGCAGTATTCTCAGCAGTTAAACCTAAAATTACAGAAACAACACTAGCTATGTACGAATGAGTAGAGCCAATATCAATGAGAGCATAATATAGAACAGAGTGGATAAAGAAGGTACCTGCAATGACTTCAGCATCAACGCTCTCCTCGTGACGTTTACCTCCATAAACCAATGCCGGCTAACGAGCCTTAGCCTAACCCACACCTCTAGCCGGTGCCCTCTAACCTCCCACAGATCCATTACCACCTCTACCAGTACCATAACCACGGAATGGTTGTTGAACCTCCCTCGAAGGCCGAATGCAATTAGAGCCGAGTGCGTGCGCGGTGACCGACATCGAATCGATTTGGCGATGGCAATCCTTAACTCAGTAATCCATCGAACCACAACGAAGGCACGCTCTTAACTTCCTCTAGCACTCTCCCGGATGGCGCTTCCCACAATCGGTACACTGTTGAATCTCAGTCACTACAGCTGGTGCCTCAACTCTCGGGGCCTAGCAAACCTCGCCTGCTTCTTAGGGCGCTGAACAAAACCAGAGGGACCCAAATCCCTCTTAACTTTATTCTGGTCCTTCTCACGATCACGACGTTCATGCTCAATGCACTTCATTTCTGCACTATCTTCTTTTTGTCAACTAGAACCGTGAAAACTCGTTCCCTTTGAAGAGCTATCTAAACTCGCAGATCATATCTCAAACCCTCCTCAAATCGCACATACTAATCATAGTCGGATGTTACTAAAGTTTGTACCTATCTACTCAGTTGTAGAAACTCGAATTCATATTTAGCCACAGACCGATCGCCCTTAACTAGGCTCATAAACTCACGTCAGTGAGCCTCAACATAACTCACCCCCACATACTTACCCTAGAAGGCATTCTTGAAATAATCCTAGTTCACCTGTTCAGGCTGAGCACATTTCTCAACGGTTAGCCACTATTGGTAAGCTTCGTCTCGGAGCAAAGACACAATGCCCCTCAGTTTTCTAGTAGAAGTGTAGTCAAGGTCTGTCATAATATGCTCGGTGGCCTCAAGCCAATATTTAGTAACAGTAGGAGCGACTCCTATGATGCCCCTAAACAGTTCAGCACCATTCGACTGGAGTCATTCAGTAATCGACCCTCGGCCTCCCAATCCTAAATAGGTCCCAGTGACCCTCTCAAGTGCCCAAATCATGGTATGGGATAGTGCATCATCTCTAGCCATCAGAGTTTGAAACTCCGTCTTAGTAGTGTGAGTACCAACTATCTCGCTGGTCTCCAGATTAGGCATGCTACCCATAGAGGATGACTCTGCTCGAGCTCTTCCCCGACGTCCTCGACGCCTCCGCATACCGCGTTCATGACTACCACGCGAACTCATAATGTAATCTAGCTACAATTTCAAAGTACACAGATCAGTTCAGACATCTAGTATGTCAATTTCCCCAGTTCACATCAGAACATTTTGCCCACAACAGTTTAAGGGTCATAATCTTTATAACAAAATAAAAAAAATACTTACTGGGTCAGCGTCGGAGGCTCGGTCGTTCCCTAGGGCTTCAGTGTTTCTATATTAGTCCAGGTACTAATTATTACTAGCTATTATTCTCACACATTAAGAGCCCAAACACAGTCCAGGTGTTGGCAAACTTAACTCTAATACCACTAATTATAACACCCTAAACCTGACCTAGACATCCAGAACAAGTTGGAGAGTTACATCATCCGTTCTAAATGCCATACTACCATAATGCAATCAACTTAAACCAACAACCACATAGTATTCTTCACAACAGTAATTTAATGACATGGCCTTCGTTAATCCATAACATCATAAAACATATATCCCTAATAGTAGAGTTAAAAAGCAACATTGAGTGTTTTACCGAGCTTCTGTGACACTGACTCGATCAAGATTGATTACCACTTGAAATTCAAACAACAATAAGGTGAGATATGAACTCAGTGCGTAAAAAGGAATGTAAAATGGTGGCTTATAGAGAATTTCCAGTTCAAAGGTTCGGTTCAGCATAGAAGCATGTTCAATCTAGGTTTAGAACAGAGGTGTTACATATGTATACATGTATTATTCTAGTTTAGATATAGTTTAGATGAAATTTAGATGCAATGTTCCTATTTCTATCCGTCACACACCAACTTCGGCCATCCCAACACACCACTATGGACATTTAGTGCCCATCAATCCCTGCACACCTTTAGAGTGTTCAATGACACTTTCACATATACACAACTTACCTGCTATTTTGATATGCGACAAGCGCCAGAATCAGAGTGATACTCATTGTGGCATAGCCACGATTTCAGTACAAACTCCCTTTCTCTTCAAAATCTCCTACCACATGTTAATGCAGAATGCAATTTTCTGTAACACATGTTCAACCATTCTAATACATTACATAATTAATAAAACAATTCAATATCAGAGTGGTATTACAGTGTACATTCGAGTATGTGATTCATAGATCAGTCTCAGTATATCAGATAGTTCTCATATAAGCAAATTCAGCCATTCGTATATCGAGGAAACCAATATCAAAGTTTAGCAACCTTCTCGGCCTCAAAAATAGTTTTCGAACCCAACATCTTACCACACGGCCTAGGCACACGCCCGTGTGCCTTGGCCGTGTGGTTTTTTGAACACAAACAATGAGTTACATGACCTGGGTACACGCCTGTGTCCTTGGTCATGTGGTTTTTATATATCAGACAGTGAGTTACACGGCCTGGGCACACGCTTGTGTCCCTGGCTGTGTGCTTTTATACTACAAATAGTGAGTTGCATGGCTTGGTGCACATGCCCGTGTCCTTGGCAGTGTAAACCTTACACTAGCATGGCCTCACACGGCCTAGTCACACGTCCGTGTGCCTGGCTATTTGGCGTCGACAGCCACTATTTCTAGCAACAAAACTTGCAAAATCTAAGGTTTCTAACACGCACCTGAGAAGATTTCAAAGTGCTAACAATGTAGAGAAGTTCCGAAGCCTAAAACAACTACCCAATAACTCAATCAATCAATTTTATCAACATCAATGCATAATTATACTCAAAATACCTATGTCGAAAGTTTCAAATACCTATGTTGAAAGTTTCAACACGAACTTTCAACGAAATCAATATTTACAGAAGATTAACGACGATTACTCAAATTGACGTGATGAGGTTCGCTACTCTCAATATCCCCGCCTACTAGGGAAACCAAGTGATTGATTATTAGATATTCACACAACATACTCGGATGACCAATTCAAAGTATACTATGAAAAATAAAAAGAGAAACCCGAAAATTTAACCAATTGACTTTAAAATTTACTAACAGCGTAACTTCAACTAGTCCCGTATACCTTACGATAATTAAAGAAGAAAATAAAAAGGACCGAAAAAGAATAAAAAGTAAAGAAAGAAGGGAAAAATATAGAGGAAAAGAAACATGAAAGAAAAACTAACATTAATTATTAATTAACTTCCACCCAGATTTCCAGCATTTAGCAAAAATGTTTTCCCTACGCATGCTAAGGGACTCGAACTCAGAACCAGACAGAATACAGAAAGATGCTTAACCAGAGAACCAACAGGCTCATTCTTGTCACCCTTTCACATAGAATTGAAATTAAGCAGGTTGTGCGTGCTTGTGGTTGATTCTAAAACAACAAAACTTTTAATGATATGACTTGAAGTCCAAAACTTAAACTCAATCGCAAAACATAAAACCACAGATACAAAAATTAATTACTGTAGATTTTCACAATCAAGTTCTTAAAATTTTAGGGCGTTACAAAAATTCTTATAAATTTACTACATTAGCAAATCTAGCAATATTTACAGTTATATTTTAGGTCTATAATGCTGATACATCCAATTTAATCCCCGAGGCTTGGCCTCTAATGGAGCCCCTCTATACACATGAACAATTTCTACTCCCATCTTTCAAATCTGGCATCTCTCCACTTAAATTCTGAGTCAAAATATTTTTCATGCAAGCAGATAGTAAATTCATAAGTTCAACTGAACTTAGTGAGGTTTTGTAAAATAAAGCAACAAAAATATTTCATATTCCTCAAGAATCAAAATTAGAGGCAAAAATTTTAAACTCCCTATTTGTCTATAGGTATTTCACAGATTTACCAGCATAGTCGATGCCTTGCCTTTTTCTGATACTCTCCGTTGGTAGACTTATCCTTTACTTCAGATGTAAATATGTCCTTCAACAGCAGTGATCCCCTCTGTTCTTGACCTGATTCCTCCTCATCCTAGAATCTTTTTTTATTTTGACGAGCTTAATTTTCACAATTAACTGCACACTTGGATTTATAGTTCATTGACTTCCACTGGTTGAATTCTAGTTATGATTCCTTAATTTTGAATTCTTACCTTGATCCGTTCATCCTATACTGTACTAACCTAGGATTTTCCCCTTAGTTTAACGAAATACCTTCTTTTTGCTTAGCCCTATTGTGATCCATTTATAAGGGAAGACATATTCTCTAATCCTAATTCGTAGTCTAATCGTGATAGTAAGTTGATTGAATAAACACCCTCTTTTTCCTGATGGATTTGTATCTTGTAATGTAGCCCTAAAATATTAGTTTGCCTTCGTCCAATCTTCTAAGAAAATTGAAGTTTATAGATAGTTCCTAACAGACCACCTCCTCCCCTACTTCTCGATGGACTGTCCGCCCAAGGTAGCTCTTGGTGAACTTCCTTGTCTGATAGCCCTTATGGACTAACATGTGTTACATAGTCCTAGTCATACGTCATCTTTCTCTGTAAATCTTCGGCAAACTTTATTGATCCAAACATTTGGCCTAGAATCTGCTTCATGGACTCACTTATCATACCCAATGCTAGTTTATTCGCCACTCACTAGTGAACTCATAACGGCGGATACTTCATACTCGAAGAAGTTATCCATTCTATTACCTCTACCTTGATAAGACCGTATATACCAATTTCTTTTTCTATCAAAATTTGGCGAATTCCCTCATTAACTGACTTACCCGCATTTTCATACACTTCTAGTTTTCTCTTTTTAGTTTGGCGAGATTTCCTGCTATTCCATTTACCCATATTTTCGAACACCCATATTCATCCTATTAGGTTATTCACCGTACGAGTCATACGGTGATTTCCCTTTTTTTGCTCTATTAGGTTCCTGATTCACCATTATGGCGAACTCCGTTTGTTGCCATAGTCCAACTATGGTCTTATACAAAAAAAACCCTTATTTACTGTCCTAACGGACTTCTGATTCTGAAGAATCAAATAAACCCCTTTCAAGGTGTTGCCCCAAAAGACTTGTCAATAACCGTCATCGCGATGTCACCTCATAGAGTCGATAGACCATCGTCACGATGTCGCTCTAGCGAGCCAGTTAATAACATTCCATTATGCAACCAATCTCCATTGTATCTCCTTATCAATCCGTCCATTCCTCTATTTCGCCAAGTATTCATAACTTTATCTACCCCCTTAAAGTAAATTTCCTCTATACTTATAAACATATATTTTCATACATTTCATTGCACTAGTTACTATGACATACAGTATGTCATCCATCTATTTTTGAAATCACAACCAAGTATCATTCAGAAAATATACTTACAAAAGTACACGCTCACAATATTATGCATACACAGCTTACTCATTTTCTATGTTCATACCCAACCATGGTCCTAGACACGACTCAGAGCAAGCACGAATGTAGTTCAAGCAAATGACACAACATCATCGATCATCCAAAGGTAGAGTACAGAAACTCACCTGAACATCATTCATCCTCATCAGCTTAGCGTTTCCAAAGGCCAAAGCCTCCATCGTCCTAGCAGCTAAGCACAACAACCATATATTGGTTAAATAGAAGTCATTCAAACCTTGAAACTCTGAACCCACTTTACAAAAACTTAGTAGAAGATCCTTACTCTCACATTTCCTTGAATCCACGAGTATAGAAAGATAAGATAGTTTACTATTTTATCAATTTCTCCATTTCTAGACTTCGGTCCTCACGACCTCTTCTCCATGCAGGACTCTCCTAAATTTTCCTCTTCTTCGGAGTAGCTGAAGAAGATGATGTAAGGAAGAACAAAGTTATAAATTGATTAAGGAGAATTCATTTCTTCCTCACATACACACACACACACACACACACACACACACACACACATATATATATATATCCTAATTTAACGTAGTCTCTATAGTCCAACTTAGCCATCCATTGTTAATAAATTTGTCCGAACTAAGGAACTAGTCGATCCCAACCTAACCTAACCAGAATTAAAATTTAATTATTTGCTCGAAAATCACAAAATTTCATAAAATTACCAATAGAGTTCACCAACACACTACTTTGCTCAATTAACTCCCAAAGTTCCTTTAAATTTGAGTTCTTAAAAGAAGTTCTGAGTGTGGTAATGCTTTTTGTAGTTATAACTATTCTAGCAGATGGTGCTGCAAATAGTAGGTTGTTTGAGTTGTGTCTGATTCACCAACTCTTAGGTCGTGATTGGAGAGTTCGTCTTCGACATATTTTGAGGGGCCATAACAAAGTTGCTGACCATATGGCTAAACTTCTAAATTTATATTGCAAGGAGATGCAAATTTTTATAAAGATTCCGGAGTCGGTAGAAAATTTACTCAAATTAGATATTGACCGTTTGGCTAATATCATTTGGTAATATATTATTATATTTGTTATCACATTAATGCTATTTTGTTTACCAAAAAAATATCTTCTAATTTTAGGTTTTTTTTAAATAACTTTCGTCATTACGCTAATCAATCATAATATTTGAAGTATTTAGAAATAATTAAGTAATATAAGCACATTCTAATCTTTAGATGCAATTTATCCCTATGATTTTCTTTTGAAATCTCTTTATAATGAAAAAAAAATTCCATGGTGTTATGTGCAAATATAAAAATTAAAGGCATTCAATATATTTTATATGTCACGTGTTATTCAATAGTCACTACCACATGTCAAATAAATATGAGACTACTTAAGTATGTTTCATATATATTTGAATATATTGCTATAGGAAAAAGATTATATGAAACAGTAATATCACATTATTTGTATATATTTTCTTATAATTTAATGCCACATCGGTATTTTCATCCCGAATTTTAGTATTTTCATCTTGAAAAAATTCGTATCCAAATGAAAATCTTGAAATTCAAGATGGTACTGCAGATGTGACATTAAACTATTGGAAAATGATAATATCCCTATTTCATATAATCTGTTCTCTAGTATGCAACCAAATGGTGACAGCTAATGGAATAGTTAATGGAATGATATTGATAGTTTGAGGATTTAGTTAGAAAATTTTGTAATTTAGGGATTATTTTAGAATATAATACATATTTGGAGGATGTCTTATGGAATTGCCCCAGCTTTTTTGCAACTTCATGTCTATAGTTGATAGTTACTTTAAATGTGAAGCAGTAAGTGAAGGTAGGTTTGTGAAGCACAAGAAAAAGTAAGAAAATTCCAAGAGAAGCAAAAAAGACATGGGATACAATATAATAAAATTAAAATAAGGAGGTGCTTTTATTTGTAGGATAATAAAGGCAAAGATGGATTGTAGTAGCTATGAAGTTTCATGGCTTTGCCGTAAACCAGCATTAAAAATAAGGAGTCCTCGAACACACATTATTGCTTTTACCATATAACATTCAGGTTTGCTATTGGTTGGTTCGTACTAAAATGTCTGTAAACTTCTGGGAAGTTTCCTTCCTATCTCACTTGCCTTTGCTTTCGCTTATCAGCTTTTAATTAGTTTCCATCATTTGATTGCCTCACTTAACAAACCACTGTATCATAAAAAGGAAATCTCAGGGCAATAGATGTAAATGAACCATGGAACCAGGGAAGGAACCTAGATTTGTCTAATGTTTTTGATAGCCAATGGGATTTCTGCAACTCATTATTTATGCATAAATAAGAGTAATAAGTTGCAAAGTAATAGTAATAGATTTGGGATGGTGGAACAATTGTTACATAGGTTGGAATATTAGAGATAGTCGAGTTTAAATTTTAGAAATAATATTATTGAAAGGACAGTTGGATACTTTGGTTAACTGTTAATTAAAATCATTTTGTAACTATTATTTTTTGTTAATTATTTTTTATCCAATGGAAGTAATTATTTTACCCGATAAGTTTGGAAGCAGCCATGAAGCTTCCATTGCCCCATAAAATGTGCACGGAAAGGATCTGATTTGGATTAGCCTAGATCATCTACTGTCAGAATAACCTTGAAAATTGCTAAAACCAAGTGATGATAATTGATTAAAAAGAACACAGAAACATTAAAAACTGAAGGTCTGGGCCCTCTCAGTTGCTCATGCAAAATTCATTTTATCAGCGTCAGATATGGTAAAATTTTTTTAGCAATTATTAGAAACCCATTATGTAATTTGTTTAATGAATGGGATTTTTTTTTTCGTACATAGTTTAGAAACTTCTAAAGAGATGAAACGGTTAAAAAACCAGTACAGATTCCAGAAGGGGACAATCAGTTGATCCTAAAACATGGTATAAACACAGAATGTTTATTGTCTGAAAATAAATAAATTATTTTTTAATTTGTATTCACTGTTCTTTTTATGGGAAAACAGGGTTTTGAAGAAAAAAATGAACTGTGTCATTGGACCCTGTGGTCGAACGTACAATAGAGAGATTTATAAATGTAGACATTAGGAAGCTACTATAGGAGTGAACTCACAATTTCTTCGATTTGAATGCTACTGAATTGATAGCAAAGAGGAAACAGGAAGAGAATTGATTAAGCTTAAAGCCTGTAAAAGTTTTTTTCTTTTGTCATAGAATCTCTCTCCCTCTTTGCTAATATAATTAAGGGCATTAGCCAAAAATGGGTGGCATTCAGGTAAACCTGAGAGGCTTGGCAATGGTAGCATGGATTCTCTTTCTGGTTCTTGTTATGAGCGATGTGGGCATTGCCGAGAGACTACTGAAGCACAAAAGGAACCAAGAAAACGAGGAAACACAGGGACTTTTTGTTAGAGTTGCCAACTTCCTCTGGCAAGATGGGAAGTCTGCCTATGAACCCGTCTGGCCGGTGAGTCAGTTAGGCTTGTTTAGCTTTTGTAAACTTTTTTCTGCAATCAATGCATTGGCTTTTGCACCAGCTGATGGTGATTGGAACATTTTAGCAATCTTTTTTATGTCATTCCTCTTTAATGTTTGTTTACTTTGGTATTGAAAGTTGGTCATTGATTGAGCAGGAGATGAAGTTTGGTTGGAAAATAGTTGTAGGATCAATTGTTGGATTCCTTGGTGCAGCGTTGGGTAGTGTCGGTGGCGTTGGCGGTGGTGGGATTTTCGTTCCGATGCTCAGTCTCATAATAGGTTTTGACCCCAAGTCTTCCACAGCCATTTCCAAGTGTGAGTTTCACCATTGCTGATCATGTTATAATCCTGTTTTCCTAGAAATATATTTTTTTCATGGAACATACCATAGATACATGCAAGAGTGCATACAAACATGGCCATAACATAAACATAAGTAACATCGGTTAGCTGGATGGTTTTGGGCTAATCTGATATTTGAAGAATCCTCTGAATGTTTCGTATAATCTGTAGTTATCATGTGTACGGATAACAACGAACTTTTCTTTCGGTTGCAGGTATGATCATGGGTGCAGCTGGATCAACGGTATACTATAATCTAAGACTTAGGCACCCAACACTGGAAATGCCTCTCATAGATTATGACTTGGCATTGCTATTTCAGCCCATGCTTATGCTTGGAATCAGCATTGGAGTTGCCCTTAATGTCATGTTTGCTGATTGGATGGTCACGGTTCTGCTTATCATTCTCTTCATTGGTATTTTCTCTCTTTACAAATTCATATCTCAATAACTTAAGAATCAATAATGAAAGTCCAATGATATTGCATGAACACAGTTTTCGAACAAATGGAATCATAAGGAATTTGATTATATATCAGAGCTTTAACAATGTAAACAACATATCCAGTAGGGAAATAGATAGCATTAGGCAGGATCCAGGTTTAAATCTTAGTACATCAAACAAGGAATATGACAATCCAGCTAGGAACATATATTATTTCTTTTATTTCACAAGTTCATAATCTTTGTAACAAGGTTTACTTTTCTTTGATATGGGTGCTTAAATTTGTCAATGGCAGGTACATCAACGAAAGCCTTATTCAAAGGTATAGACACATGGAAGAAAGAGACAATGATGAAAAAGGTAAAACTTTCCAATATTTCTTAAGATTTCCATGGATTTCTTCCTTTTGGCATAAAGATTATTAATGGGGATTTTGAGATTTCTATTTTCAGGAAGCTGCCAAGGTGGAATCAGAAGAGTCCAAACCAGCTGGTGAGTGCATAACCAAATTTGAAATGACTGATTGCCATTAAAAGGAAATAGACTAAGATTCAAATGACAGTATGTTAATTACATTTAATAGAGGTTTACTGAGAGAAAAAAACCATTTTGGTAATTGAAATATTGCAAACGGCTTGTGCTAAACTTGAGAACTGCAGATGGAGCTTCTCAAGATTATAAACCATTACCTAGTGGCCCTGGCAACCAGACAGAAGATGAAGTGAGTTGAAGAACATTTCAGTTTTCATACAAGAAGTAGTACTCTTAATTTTATTCATAATGTTGGTCTTATCTTTGTTATTATTGAATATTATTGTGATCATCCAATTCAGGTTCCCCTCCTACAAAACATATATTGGAAAGAGTTATCGTCGCTCGTGTATGTATGGATTGGTTTTCTTATTGTGCAGATCATTAAGGTATGGTAATATGGTCGGTTCTTTCCAAGGTTCCATATGATCTTAAATCTTTTCCTGGTCCAATATTATCAAAGAAAATTTCCATGGTAAGTCATTCATGTGTTTGCTAATTGTCATCCAAATGTTTGTGATTGCAGGAATATCTTCCAACTTGCTCAGTCATGTACTGGATTGTGACCTCCTTGCAGGTAGAAACTAGAAATTCTACATAGAAACTCCCTAGAATCTAGACAGATAGAAGATAATGGATCGATAAAAGTTTAATCAGACTTCAAATATATCTACTGTTTTTTAAGGTTGGTCTCTTGAAGATTTAGCTAATGACTGAAAGCAAAATCATGTTCAATCCTTTTAATCTGAAAGCAAGAAAGAAACTTGTATCTTAGGTAATGGAGATTTAATTAAGGGTTACTTGGGGCTTAAAATCTCTTCAACTAGAGTGTTTCCTTTTTGTCTATAGATACCCATTGCTGCCTCTGTGACAATCTTTGAAGCCATATGCTTATGCAAAGGGACCAGAGTGATTGCATCCAAAGGAAAGGAAATCACAAACTGGAAGATGCATCAGATTCTTCTTTATTGTTCCTGTGGCATAATAGCTGGTATGGTAGGAGGGCTGCTAGGACTAGGAGGTGGCTTCATCTTGGGTCCTTTATTCCTCGAACTGGGGATACCTCCACAGGTATGCTTACCTAGAATTACTTAACCTAAATCATAAACAAGGTGGGGGGAATGGATATACACCAAAACTGAAGAAGCAATGTCTCTCTATCATTATCGAACCGATCACAACCTTTTTGTATCTGTGAGGATCCCACAAATTACCGAGTTTGATGGGACTGATTTGCTTCTGCAGGTAGCTAGTGCAACATCAACGTTTTCTATGGTGTTTTCCTCTTCGATGTCAGTTGTACAATATTATCTTCTCGATCGTTTCCCAGTCCCATATGGTACTAAGTTGCAATGACAGTAATTATTTACGATTAGAATCAATTGCTAGCCATTATAGAAACATCTAAACTTTGACCGCTAACTTCATCAGCCTTATGGTTACTTTGTTACATCCCGTGCAGCTGCTTATTTTGTCCTAGTAGCAACAATCGCTGCCATTGCTGGCCAGCATGTGGTCAGAAGGATCATTGCAGTCATCGGAAGAGCATCGATAATAATCTTCATACTAGCTTTGACAATCTTTATCAGCGCAATCAGTTTAGGTAACAACGCACTTTCATGCTTCCCATACCTCTTATAATTATGTTAACTTGAAAAGCAAGTCACTTAAATTTGAACTTCTCAAAATGCTTAGACCGCAATTTCCTTAATGTTACAGGTGGAGTTGGCATTGCTGATATGGTAAAAAAGCTAGCGAGCAAAGAATATATGGGATTCGAAAACCTTTGCAAGGCTTGAGCTCTGTTTACCCCTATTACAGGTCGAATCTCTCAAGCAGAGATCAGATACATCCAGAGTCAACTATTTGGTCAATTATTTTCACTTGAAAGATTCGGGTTTATATATGTTGCTGAACATTCATTTCTGGTCCATTGTTTGCAAAAACCTCTCCAGCTGAGCTTCTTTCTGTGTTTCCTTTTTTCATCTTCCTAGGCATCTTATTTTACTATGGTTCCTAGTTAAATAGAAACTGTTTATTAGACAAATGTGTAAGAATTAAAACCCTTTTGGCTGAATAACATAAGATGTCAGGGCTTTCAATCTTTGATGAACTTGAAACTGTGATTTAATTTGCTGTTTGTTTTCATGTTTGCATTCAATCTCACATTAAAACCAATATTGGGAAGCGTAGCAAGTACAGAGCAACAATGTGTTTTGCTTGTTTGCGTAATTTTTCAGTTAACAAATACATACTGTCATTGTCCCCTATAAGGGACCATTGCTGTTGGCTCACCTTAAATATGGCTCAAGCTAACGATGATGATGAGGAAAGGAGAAAAAGTAAGAGAATAAAATTAAGTGATGGTAATGGGTGACAAGAAAAGGCATGATTGCTGTTAATTAATGAGCATATGGCCCTCCAACACATGCATTCTAAAGGAATGTTGGGGTTGGGGCTTCTTTCTTGTCTGCTAGTTGGCTATGAACAATGCTGATATTTAATTCTTGTGTCCATCAATTTTATGGGTCTCTGGTTTCATGATAGAACCCCCTTTTGTTTGGTTAGAATATCATTACTTTCCAACTTTTTTTCTGGTTGACCTCCCTAAACTCACTATAGTTAATGGTTGCAAATATCGGCGACCGGACTAACACTGGTTCATGGCATATGGCAGGAAGTATAGTGGCCCTGCAAAGTACCTTTACAAAAGCAAGCTATTGGCATGAAGTGTATATTTGGCATGGCAAGAAGAAAGGATGCATGCATTTTTTTTTTTAAAACCAAGAAAATGATTGTCCAAATCTTTCAGCATTAATATAGAAAATATTTGTATTGTCCAAAGTCTTGATTAAGTAAATAATTTGACAACCATTCATTGAAGATTCAACTAAGCCGAAAGCAAAAGGTAGATCGTGTGCCATTATGGTTTTCCAAATGGGCAAAGGTTCATACTTCATCCCATTTTCCCCCTTTTATTTATTTATATTTTTTAACTTTGAACTTGAATTGTTGTTGAATACTTTTTATATACTCTGAAGTTTTTTTTTGAAGTAACTCAAAATCAAGCTCAAAGGTCATCAGCAATGGAAAAGAAAAATAAAACCTATGGCTTCTTTTTCGACTTGTCCTCATACTTTAATTTTGGTAGGCCTCATGAATATGATGACTTGATGCTTCAATTCGATACATGATCCATCTTATAAATCACTCCTCTTTCAAACTTTTCATTGAAGTGGTCAAACCATTATCTAATACTTATATATATATATATATATATATATATATATAGATTATTGCATATTTCGATGGGTGAAACATAGAATTATATAATAAATATATTTATAAAAAAATTGATGTAATTTTAATTAAATGGAAAAATATAAATATTAAAAATTATAGAGGTACGAGATCAAATTTTATTATGTAAATTTATATTTTTATATAAAAAAATATAAAATGACAAAAATATTCTTAAAATAATATAATTTACTTTATAAAGTAAAGATATTTTTATTATTATACCCTTAGAATAATATAATCGATGAGTATACATGTGATTAAAAAAAATTGGAATGTCTATATTTTATCCTTATTTCTATAATAATCTGAATGTTAAAACAAATATGCTTTTGGGCTTAAATAAGATTAGTGAAAATATAAGGTAAATTACACTAGTAGTCACGCAATTATAAAAAGTTACAAAATAGTCATTCAATTATTCAATTTTTTTCTTTTTTGGTCACCACTCACCAACTGTTAAATAGACTTTATCATAAGTCAGACCACCTGCTTAGACCAAAAGGCTCACCCGAAAAGTGAGAGAATTTAGGTAAAAATATAGACCCAAAAAATAGACTTTAACAAAAAAATAATGTTCGTTTTTCAAATAGCCATACCTTTGAGTAAGATTTTTTTTGCCCGAGCTCAGTCTGACTCGAATTTATCTAAATTCTTTTCACTATTTTTTACTACTAGTTGCTGCTTATTTTACTATCATCTTACTATTATATTTCTCCATAAAAGTGAACAATGTTTACATTTAAATCAAATTCAAAATTTAAAACCAACATTATTAAAAAGATTTTACTTAAGTATTATCTCCAACCTAAACAGAAAAATGGCACCTTCAGCAACAAAACAAAACCAGAAAGTAGTGATAAATGATAAAGTATGATGATTCCTTAAGGACGGTGAAGAAGCGACGTTATTGACTCCATCCAGGGCGCGGGCAATCATTGAGCTCCTTCTCACAATCACAATCATCTACAATTGAAGCGGAGGATTGAAGGTTTCTACTGCCGCTTATTTCAAGCATGCATATTTATGGACCCCAATTTCTCATTTTCTTCTTTTTTGTGTTAGTCTAAAAATTCTCCTCGAGATTCTCAAACAGATACTATAAGTATGGGAAAACTATATATGAATACACCATATCTAAAGTTGGTTCCAAATTTTATTTTCCTAATAATATGACATTCTTTTTTGTTTTGGAAGTATATTATAGTCAAGAAACTAAGCTAAGGCTTTCTATCCTTCTCAATGATTGTGGTATTACCTCAGAAGTGAAAGTTGTAGTTCACATTAGATTTTTCAAGAAACAGTTGATGATGACAGATAGTCTTAAATTCTTATTATAAATCCTAGGCAATGAGCAATATTTAGTCTCAAACTACATAACTTTTTTCAATTTAACTCTTAAATTTTTTATCCACATTAATCCTTGGTTTCGTCAAATAATTTATTCTTTTTTCTAACATTATTAATAGGTGATGATGTAGCACTTTTTGATAAAGTATCACGTAGCCGATTAAATTATTTAAAAATATATAGAGAGAAAGTTATTAAACTTATAACAAAAACATAAAATTATAAAAAATATATATAGGAAATTTATACAAATTTAAAAATATATTAATATTAGAAATTTATAAAAAAAATATAGGAAACCTATAAAAATTAAATATATTAAAAATTCTAAGAACTTATAAAAATAATTAAAAACCATAAAAGTTATTAAAAATATATGTCTAAAATGAATCTGAACAAGTGCATGTCCAAGTTCATCCCTTCAAAATTCTAAAAAAATCTAAAATTGAAAATTTATTTTGAAACTATAAAAATGTATAATTAATAATATCAACCTGGACAAATGATTGTCGTGAATTAAATAAGCTTCGACATCTATTTATCAAGGTTCATCCTAAACATGCATTCTTTAGTAATTTTTTTTATAAAATTTATATTTTTTTTATAAATTCTACATTTTTATAATATTCATAATTTTTTTATGATTTTCTATTTTTAGTTTTTTTAGATTTTTATATATTTAAAAAAAATCAAGTGATGATGCCACGTCATCACTTCTTAAAGGTGTTAAAAAGGGGCAAATTTGTTTGACGAAATTTGAGTTCAATGACTAATGTTGACCAAAGGAAAGTATAGGGACCAAGTTGAGAAAAGTTGCTAAATTTAAAAACTAAATGTTGCTTTATCCCTACTCATTATGTTAACCTTAAACTCTACCTACTTAAACCTAAACTCTTTATAAAAATTCTCAACTTTAAATGGCTTTCTTGAGATTTCAAGAATGATATAGATCTTCTATTGCGACAACATTGCTAAATTAGGTAGAAATAGATCAAGTGTTTTGTTACCACCAAAATTTGAATTCTAATGTACCAAACACTAGAATCATCCCTCACTTATAAGATGCTTATTTACATATAGTTACTCAAATCAACAAGTTCCTATGATACTAGAGTTTATTGTTGATCTAGGTAAATGTTGGAAACCCAAGACCCATGATTTTTATTTTTCATGTAGTGGATGTATGATAACAATAGAACATGTAGTGTTATTAAAAGGTCATCCAATTGAGAATGGCATGTTAACAACAGAAGTTTATTCTTGATGAAGGCATACCTATCTGCGTTGTTAGGTACATTTACCAAGAAAAAGGATATTGAAGGTGTGCGGGTGAACATAACATGGTTGTAGGGGACATTCAAGGTTTTGTCAAATAATTTGAATTTGGAACATGCACTCACAAGTTAAAACTGTTATTCTCTAAATGATCAGAGGATTGTTGATTCTAAACAAGTTAGGAAATAATGTTCATTTCTTATATATCCCACTGATAGTGTGGGGTGTGCCTCGTATTTATCGAAAAGTTTGTAGGCACTTAAGAAAACAATCAACAAACAACCAAAGAAGGGCCAAAATAGGCCTAGCGTCATGAAGAGCAGGTAGGGCTCGTCAGGACAACTCGATCAAAACCTTAGGAAAATGTGGCATCGACATCATGACGAGGAAAGATGACACGTCACGACGTATTCTCCTATTTGGCAGTCGCGTTTCAGACAACAAGTAGGACTTCTTCTCCCAATCGAACTCTGATTATTCCAAGGATATTTTAGTATGATTAGAACTCTAATCTTAGCCTACTTAAAGGGGGTCATTGTATCCATGTTTTGATATTCCAATCAACAAGGGCTTTTCTTTTGGGAGAGATAAGATGTAGTCACAGATAAGTTTTGGTGAGAGTTTCCTAGTAACTATGGAGAGAATTTTGTACCCCTTCCTAAAGAACTCTATGAGAGTTAAAGTTTTTCTTTTTCGGGTTTACTTTATGAGAGTTAAGGCTTTATTTTCAAGGTTTGGGTAATGTACGTTTTGTACATTTAGGTTTTATTTTCTCCATATTGTACTCTCATTTGGTTACTCATTTAACGGAAAGTCGAAGTCTCATTTGCCTGTGGTTTTTATCCTCTTTGGAGGAGTTTTCCATGTAAATATTTGTGTGTTTGATCTTCTCTATTTTACTTGTTTGTTGCTTACATAGGTTGATCTCCAATAGATAGCAAATATTAAAATGCTTGAAAAATACAATTTGAGGTTAGCAGCTTTGGTATTGTTCTATAAGGCATTTTATAAGGCAACCCAAACGGAAATCAAAGAAATAAATGGTCACGTTTTACTTTATAAGTGAGGGATGATATTAGTTCTTGTTGTTAGCACCCCTAATTAACACACCAAAAAATTTCTCTCTTGTGAAGAGGTAAAATTATATGATACTTGATATATTATGTCCATATTGTATTTATTTTAATTGTTTGAGGTTTGTGTGGGTGACTTATATGTTGATAGTGACTATTGCAGTACTACCAACGAAAGCACCTAACCACTTTTAGATATTTAACGTGTACATGATACTTATATGCTTCCACATTATCGAATGACATCAAACTAATTGGATTTTATAACAATTCAAGATGATCCAAGAGATTCTAATGGAATTGATGAACCTCAATAGGTTTCATACTATTGATTTGCGTGGGAGGAACAACACTTATTAGCCTACTCGGCATTAATAGTGGATTGATTATTGGGACACAAGTCTTAAACATATCATTAAAAGTTTCCCAATCTTGAAAAATAATTTCACATCACTAGTGGCATGCTAAGACTGGTATAAATTAAGGTAAAGTGTATTTTGTTTAGGAAGATTAGTATCTTCAGTTCATGCAACAACACATACTATAGATTCCTCGATGAAGAAATCAACAACAAGCACATATCGAACCTACCCATCCTACCTAAACTGAACATGCGATTACATAATCATATTAGTTTAGCGATGACTCGTTCCTCGGTAAGAACACCGACAATGGGTATTTCAAGTATATAACCTGATTTTATTCAGATGATGATGAATATAGGGAGCTCGTCAAAACCTTATCCCCTCTATCAATTACATCATTTATCACTGACAAACTTCTCAAGTTGCTTTTATCCCATTGGCTCGACAAGCAAGTCCATCTAGCTTGCTACCTTAATATGAAGATCAATGTGAGGATAAAGCTCTGGTGCAGCCAGAACTACAATAAAATCTAGTAATTTTAGACCTTCAAGGTATAGAAGGCATTTTCCCCAACACCTTAAATGATTATATAGATTTTACTTTTTTATTTTATATTATAATGTTTTTTTTATTTAATTAGATTTTATATAATTTATTTTTAATTTAATTTAATTTATTTTATTAGATGTTATATCAAACATTAGAAAAAATACAAAGAAAGTAAAGAAGCTTATTAATACAATATTTAAATTACGTCATATTACCCTTTACTAACAAAAATTGCAATATCAACATCTTAATTAGTAACTAACACGGTCAAATTTACCTCTCCAAACTTAAATGCTTTTCACAAGCATCATAGATGGTTAGATTCATCAATTATTAAGAAAGCCTATACATGTTCAAGCATGATTTTTCGCAAATATTTAAGCATAGTATAAGAAATTACCACACGTTCATAGTTACAATAATGAATCACAAAAAATCTTTATATAACTCGATATCAAAATCATAGACCCATAAATCAAACAATTATTAGTAGTAGTATGCATTGTTCAGCTATGAGAGAGTCACTTTATTAACCTTTGTCTTATAATATAGATTCACAGATTCTTCAATTAGAATAACATAAACCCTATTTTGTAGTTTCAATCGCTAAACATAATCCAAACTACCTTTTTGCTTATTGGTTGCAAGCAATCTTCTCAAGGTTCTATATTTAAGAATGCAACATTTTAAAATTAATTCTTGCATTTAGGGTTGTAAATGAACAAAGTGTTTAATAAATAGTTCATGAACAATTTAGTTTATGTTGGTTTATTAAGCTAAATAAAAAAACATGAACAATATTTTGAGGCTTGTTTATTAAATATCTTAAACACGAACAAAGCTTTATTCAATTCATTTATGTTCACAAACAAGCTCGTTTATGTTCATATAAATCTCATTTAATCAATCATATAAAGCTCATTTATTGTGTCGTTATTATATAATTAATAATATTGTTGTTGTTGTTTGTGTGTTTATTTTATTTATAATATAATTATTAATATTAATATTTGATTATTTTATATCTAAAAAATAAGATATATATATATATATATTTATTGTTTGTTTGTTTGTTTATTATTCATGAACATTGTTCATGAACATGTTTGATTATATGTACATAAACATGTTCATTTAATGTTCATGAACAAGTTCATTTAACTTAAACGAACGAACATAAGCACATGATTTAAATAAAATGAACACAAACATAATTTTGAAATTCTTAATGAACATGAACAAGATATGAACATGTTTAAAAATAAACAAACAAGCATAAACAAAGTTCCACCCATTCAAGCTTGGTTCATTATAGTCTTACTCGCACTTTTCCATTAATGTTAATCACGTTTAACTAAATCATTATCATCAGGATCTTTCATGTAACAACCCGTTTTTTAGTGGTGTCAGAAACGGTGGTTTCAAAACCCTATTTTCAATGATTGATTTCGCAATATTATTATTTAATATTTATGAGGTTAATATAAAGTTTAATTAGACTTTGGTTCTTTAATTTTTTTAATTGGATAGTTAATTAATGTGCAAGTGTAATGACTCAAAAGTCAGTGGTGTTCGAAAATGAGGTATCGAGACCTCATTTTTATAAATCGAGCCCATAAATATTTAATAAAAATATTTACGGAGTTATTGTATAGGTAAATTGAATTTTGCATAACTAATTTTTCTGAATTAGTGACTAATTATGGTACAATGACTAAATCGTAAAAGTGGTAAAAAAATTAATCACTATAGATTTTTATTAGATAAAGGGCCTATTTAATAATTAAATAAAGGATAAAAATACAATTAGACCATTATGTTAATTAACGATTATTATAAAAATTTGTGATTAAATTATTATAATATATTAAAACATAATATCAAAACATTTCATCTTTATTTTTCTCTTCTCCCCACCGATGGCACTAAAGAAACTTGAGGAAGCCATTGTTAAGGCTTCAACTATTTGGCCGTCTTGCATGGTAACGTATACATTGTCCTTTTTCAAAAATTTTATATTTTTGAGGTCATGGTAGCTCGATTTAGTTAACCCATATTTTATTTTTCAAAATTGTTACAGTTTTAAAAAAGTTGTCATTGATGATTTCTTGAATTTTTTTTATGTTATTTGGTTAGATTTAAAACTTAGAAATGAAAAAGAACTAATTTGTAAAGTGAAAATTGATAGTTTTGAACTTAGGAACTAAAGTGTAAATATTTCGAATTTGGTATGAATATCTATGATTTTAGATAATAGAGGGTTATAGAAGGATGAAATTGAAATCGGATTGAAAAACAAAGCTTAAATGTGAAAGATAGTTATTTCAGTTGTGGGGAATAAATTGAATAAAATAAAAAACTTTAGGGAACTTTCGAAAAGTGAAATTGAATTGACTTATGGTTATAATAGTCTATTAAAAGATGTTTAGAATTTATAAATTGTAATGAATTATCATAGATTGGGAATTAAATTAATCGAAAGATAATTGAAGAAAAGAAAAAAGTTGTGGATTAGTACTCGACATTTCATTTGTTGTTGTTTTTGTCAGGTAAGTTCATACAGGACTTACTTTATTAATCATGTTATGTTTGTATTATATTGTTTTACTTTTTAGTTGAATTTGTTAGGTAAATAATGTCTTTTGATATCAAAAGAACTAAATCGTAAACATGAAATAAATGACTAATATGAATAGGTACATGATAATGATTAAATGTGAATGTAGCACCGATGCTCGACCCGCTCGTCAAGTCTGGGTATCGAATGACAATAAATCAAATTATTTATTGGAAATTTCTTTACTAAGTTAATTTATTTAATCAATTTATATGGTCAAATGATATAAAAAATTTAAAAGAAATTTAAAGCTTCATTTTCATCAATAAATTACAAAAGTTCTAGACTAATAAGACTCGAAACGTAAAATGACAACTAAAACCCTGAGGCTGAGCCTTTATGGGTGCCCTCTATACACATGTAACATATACATTTCACCTTACTTCTAGCAAAGTCTGACTTGGTCCTTTGCAATGCCTAAATCTTTAACTATTCTGCATTTAAGCAGAAAACTTATAAGCTTAAGGGAACTTAGTGAGATCCGCATACAGAATTTAATAAAATTTCAAAGCATTCAACTCCAAATTTGACTCCCTGTCATTCGTATTTAGTATCTCTAGCAAATACAATTGGCTGCTACTTGCATGATTGCAAAGTTTGTGGTGTTTCCACATATAATCATCCTTATAGCTATAAAGAAATAGGGCTCACTAACATTATCGGAATAACCACGCCCCGTCGAGCTATTTCTTTTAAAAGATTCTTGGTACAAGTAGTTCCAACCCTTAAAAGCTTCACAAATTCCTTGTTATTAACCATTGTCATATCTGACCTCCACTTTCAACTAATCTTTGGCATACCTTCCTAGCCATTTAGCCTTGGGCATATATGATCCCTCCTTTGAAGATCATGATTAACTTATTAAACACATCGATTAATTTTTTTATCATCTTACAGGTCTTGATTGAGTCTCACCATTGGCCAATTTGTGCTTGTTTAAGTCATGTAGAAAATGGCATAATTCCCTTGGTGGGCTGGTGATTACAAATGTCATACTTACCTCCTCATGTGTGGAGTTTCCTTTTTCTTTTTCACTCTATCAATATGAAGATACATCCTTGACTCCACTCGTTAATCTGATGGTCCACGTCCCTTAGACGTAACTACTCATTTCTTCTTGTCATTTCATGTATAATGCGAACATTACGTCCACCCTTGACATCTTTCGGGATCTACAAATCTTTTACTTTTGATCCTTTTTGTTAAAACTTCTAGCAGATTTCCCTTAACTACCATCCCAACTGGACATAATGTGATTTCTATCCCGATGGACTATCCTGTGTTTAGCTTCCCGTTAGACTAACTATGATGTCATCGTGTTTTTCAACCATGGCCTTACTCATGATCCCGTTTTTAGCAATATAACCCTGTATTTATTGTCCTCACGAACTACTAGGAAGCCATAGCGTCTTTCAGTCATGGTCTTAGTCTCGTTTACCATAATGTCATGGTTTTTTCAACCATGGTATTACACATTTATATCATGACATCATAGCATCTTTCAGCTATGGTCTTACTCATCTTTAGCGTGATGCCATGACGTCTTTCAGCAATGGTTTTACTTATCTTTAGGTGTACAGCCTCCGACCGGTCCCATGGCCTAGCCATGGTCTTTCATTCACTCTTCCAGTCACATTTCATCCATTCCTCCATTCACCAACCTATACATTGATGCTTGAACACCATAGTGTCCCTTCCGTAAGGCCCAAAGCTTCGTACATCACGATTTACACTCAGCAAGACCATGTGGCAATATCTAATAGAACCACTCCTTTCTCCGTCTAACCTATAGTTGGTCTCCTCTACCATAATATGCATGTGTCACTCATACATACCATGCAGAACAATAGTAAACAATGCACTATGCCAATTAATTCATCATTCACCTAATATTTCGTTCAGCAAGAACATTAATAATTTCCCAAAACTGCATATAGCACTAGAAGATGGAGTGTAGATACTGATCTTGTTTTCCTCATCCTGGATAGCTTAGCTAATCCAAGCGCCCTAGCCTCCTTTTGTTGGAAAAACGGGTTTGGAGAACGCAGCGAAAAATTAATTTAGGGAAAACCTAGAGTTTTAAAAAATTTTCCAAAATAAGATATTGGTTGTGATATCTATAGTAATAAACACTTAATCAAAATTGTATCTTTTTTATTTGTTTAGGATAAGCATTTCGACCGAGTAGTCTTCTCCACTATTCTCAAGCTCACATCTACCGAGTGTAGAATCGCTTCAAATTAGAAAATTTTTCACAAAAATTACAAGTGGGTTAATTTTACAAGTTCTCAAGTTCTCGAAACTTTTGGGTCAAGTTGTAAATCAGAAAAATATCTCCAGAAATTTTCTAGAATAATCTCTTCAAAGAATTTTCTCTCTACAATTTTCTCTTGAATTCAAGTGTGTATAAGTAATTATCCAACACTCTCTTTATATAGAGAGAGTTTAAAGAGTTCAACTATGATTAAACTTAATCACTTTAATATTAAATTAATATAATATGTATCAAGATAAATATTAGATTAAATTTGATATTAAATCTTATTAAAATAATAGAATATTTATCTTGTAGATAAACATTAAATTAAATTTAATATTAAGATAATCACTTTACTATTAAATTAATAAAACACTATTAAGATAAGTATTAAATTTAATTTAAAATTAAACTATTAAAATAATATTATTTTTTGAATAATTAATCTGAAATAAAATTATATGGTAGTGTCCCAGTAGGAGTTTAACCCTTTCACTGTTCAACCACCGATGACCAAAGCCGTCGGCCCCTGGGACACTGCCGCCGCAGCCACCGGCACCATCGTGTCTTGTGATGCAAGTGCGACACACTTACGGCACCCCGAGCCGGTTTAGCTGCTCCCAGTTCAGTCTGGGTCAATGATGACCCGACCGATCCAATCTAGCCACTGATTGGACCGTTGGCCCGGTTTAACATATCAGGCCCAATTCGACCAATTTTTTGGGTCTTAGTCTCGATTTTAGGCTCCAGGGCCCAATTCACAATCTCAGGTCCAATTTTCGAGTTCAATTACCCATTGGGCCAATTGTCTGACTTGAAAATTAACTTACAAAAATATCATATTAATTTTAATTGATTTGATTAATTTAATTTTACTTAATCAAAATTAATTTTTCTAAAAATCACTTAGATTTCAAATTAAATTTTCAAGAAAGTTCTTTAATCAAATTCTCTAGTTGAATAATTCTTATGACCACCTAATTTAATTCCACGTCGAATAAATCGACTTAATTAAATTATTCTGAAAGTCGGAAAATTTTATTTTGATTCAAATGCAATTCGATCGAGCTTTTGTTGAGCTAGCAGATGAACCAATCGAATATATACAATTAGGCTCTAGTGATTGCAATTATGTCCACAAGTATCGCTCCAATAATTCGCAATTACATAATCATGGAGTCAGTCCACAAGAAGTACCATGATTAAAAACTCATTATTATATACTCTTTACGAAAGCAATTCATCCAACTGCTTTGTTCAATGACCTCGTCATGTGTGTGTTACTCTCATATGATATCCTTGATTCTTTTGAGTTAAATCTGTTCACTCAATACAATCTTATTTTATCTCATTGTCACCATTGTGTCTTCTTAATTATTTATATGATCATTGTCCACAAATGACTGTGATAAATTGCTTGTTCGTGAATGAGCAACCCGAGACCACGTTCCATATTTATCATCCACACAATGCCAATGAGAGGATATCATTAAATCTTTAATTGAGCTATGAATTCCACTATTGCTAGTAAAGTCATTCCATACACAAGTCATGTACCCAACATACTGGCTATGGGCTCGATCATCTTTAGAGCATAAGTCTCCACTTATATCAAAGCACATGAGTTGCATATGCATGGTTAATGACTAACTCAGGATTTAAGCAAATCACACCATGAATGTCACAAGTGAATTAATTCACAAATGAATTCAAAATTAATTCATCTTGGGTCCAGTCCAATGTATCATTCTACCAATGAATACATCTATGTCTCTACTCGTGGAGTCAACTACTCCAATAGCCAAGATTAGCCATCTCCCCAATTAGAATTGTAGACGACATAATAATCTTTCTAAGTAGTTGAATCAAATGCTCACTTTGATTCTTTTACTGGATTACAGACTCACTTTGATTCTTTGAATCAAATCCTTTGTCCTGGCAGCTAAGCATGACAACCATACTCGAGTTAAATCAATGGTGATGATTTCTTAGAAACCTTGAATCTTAAATTATACGGAAGCTTTGATAGTCTTAGTCTATTTCTCTCCTCGGTTCCTAAACACAGAGGAAAATAAGGAAACTTACCAGTTCCTCAATTTCTCCATCACCAAGCTTAGATTCATGCCTTTGAAACAACATGCATAGCTTCCCTAACCTGCATTCCTTTTTTCTTCAAAACGATCGAGGAAGATTATTACTATAAATATCACAAATCGAGTCAGTTTTCAAATTTTTAATTTTCCGTTGTGCAAGAAAACTATTTTCAAACTAGATTTTTTCCAACACCATATTCCCACGTGATAATTATGCGAACCGAAAAAGGGTAATTTCATTTGAGTTTAAGTATAGAACATCACCAACTTGTAATGCATTTTTGGATGGGATCCAGATATTTCTAGATTAAGTTCTCTTCTTATGGATCAAAGAGTCATCTCTTATGTTTACAAAGCCAGTTAAAACGTGTCAATTTGAAATCGAGAGCCCAAGTTATAGTTGTTTTAGTGAAGACTGCGCAAACAAAATTTTCTATACAAGTTAATATAGGGATTTTTTAGTTGAAAAGTTAGGAAGTCTCTTTAACCACCAATTGTTATTCTTTAGAACTAAGTTTTAGAGTTTTATATTACCTTGAAATTTATTTAAGAGATTAAATATTTATTAATTTGATTAGAGTTTTGGTTATACAAGACTTGTAAACTTGAATATTTAATTAATTTTAAGAGTTTTTAATTACTTGTTTATTCATTAAATAGAGCTCAACTATAGATTAAATTATTAGTATCAATTTTTATAATATTTTCTTAGAAGTTTTTAGTTCTTTTAGACTTTATTATGTATGTAACACCCCTTACAAGGTTCGGTCATCAGACCTGAGCTATAGGATGTTACCACACGAGACTTACATAACATACACATACTTCATACATACATGGCGGACCGTACCACAGATTAATATGTGGCGGACCGATCCTACATGTCGTCCAACTACGTATTGAATTGCAGATGGCTAAACTACAGATTATCCCGTGGACACAAATATTGAGGAAAGTAAGGAGGACATCTAATTTCATAATTTCTTGTAAATACCTAAATGGTGAACTGTTCCGCGGATACCCACACTGTGATAGGTCCTGTGGAACTTATAATGTGGAACATAACAGAACTTGAGTTCATTTTATTTACATACATTAAGAGAGTCCAAAGTAATCACCTTCAAAATTTAACATATTTGTTTACAAATAACCAAACGCCTATTACATACCACTTAGAGCGAACCAAACAATATTAAGAGTCTACCACAACTTTGGGTGAATGATAACACGCCACGATATAGTTTATTTAACAACTTTTCCTTCCCGCAATATTCTTTCGGCAAATTCAAATCTTGATCTATAACATAATTTAATTCAATTTTTATCAACCAATGTCATTCATCAACTTATGAAGCATATAAGTCAGTTCAATTCTATCATTCGGAATTATCTTAAATCAAACACATTATACAGTCGAGCCCTTTTATAACAAAGTTTATAGAAATCTTAAATTAGTTTCGAAATGCCTACACTTCAATCCTGGTATTCAAAACTAACAAATTTTCATTTTACCAAGTGATCCTTTTTCATAACCTCTCTTCTAATCTAATCATTTAATACCACAATTTTAAGCATTCAACAATGGCAATCTCATGAAATCTTTAACAGTTTTAGAAACAAACACCACTATTAACTAGATTAAAGCACAACAATCTCAAAAACACAAAATCTATGCAAAATGGGCTCAAATTAGTTTACCATGTAAGAGCACAAAACTTGGCCAAACGATCATCAGAGAACGGGATTTCGGAACCACTGAAAATGGAATAGTACAATGTAAGTGCTTATATAAAAGAGACTGAGTCAAATTAGATAGAATTGAAAAAAGTTATCTTTTTTCCTTTGATTTTTTTTGTGTGTGAGATGTAAAGTGTGTTTTGAGAGTTCAGGTGATTCAACTATTGCTTTTCATTGAAGTTTATTATTTTTTAAGCATTGTAAAATTTCAAAATTTTCAACATTTAAAGCCTGATGTTTTTAAGAGTATTTCTCTAACGGGTACCATAGGGAAAAGTACATGTAGTCATCATTGACTTTTTTGGATCAAGTTTTTGTAAGAGTTTTATAAGGCAATATGCTTTCTTTTTTTTTCTTTTTTTTTGGTTTAGTTCTTTATTTTACTTTCTTTATTTTTGAGTAATCAAATCCAACTTTGCTCTTATCTTACTCTAATTTTGAGATTTGAATTATTTATTTGGGCTTTCAATTCATTCGGCACAACAAATTTCATTCTTTAGTCGATTATTACATCAATAAGCTTTTTCTTCTATTTCTGGGTATGTATTTTTTTTTTCTTTATCTTACTAATCCACTTCTAAATTTCTTTGTTAGCAAATAAGATATAAAAATTAATAAATACTTATATTTGTAAATTTTGGGTGAAATTTGAAAGGATTTTAATTTTTGAAGTTTAAGTAAAATTGAAGTTAAGGATTTAATTGGGTTAAGTGTATTTATGTTGTTGGGAAAATCGAATATTACAAAGTTGAACTTAATTTCGATATTTATGGTGTGAAGGTTAAAATAAATTCATATTGAGTTTATTAAAAAAAATATACTTGATGTTGAGATCTTTAACATTTGTAAGTATAATTAAAAACCCATATTTTTAAAAATTAATGTTCATTTAAATAAAAAATTCATCTCAAGATTGTATTAATTTATGGCAAAATATATTGTAATGGTAAAATATTTTAAAGGTGTGTTTCATCTGCTAAATCTTTAATTACGTTTTGTAATATAATTATAAGAATATAAAATTTAAATATTTGATAGATGGGATATTATATTAGTTAAAAAAGAATTTTATTATAGGTCATTGTTATTGAATTTTGTCTTGTACAAATATTTATTAATTTCATTTTTTTCATAAAATTATAATAAATTAATAAATTATTCTTTTACACGTTGATTTTATCATATAAATTTAATTAAACAACTATTGAACCTTAAAATTACGACAAGTGGTATGTCTCTTTGCTTTACATGTTATTCTTTTAATATTAAATAAACACTCCTCTTTAATAAAAATAAAAAAAATCAGATTGAAATTAAATACTATAAGCTAATACTCATGATCCTTAAAATATGTTAAACACAACTAATAAAAGAAATTATCCTAAAAGGCATTATTCATTGCACGAGTAATTTAATAAGTCAATTATATATATATATATATATATGTTGAATATGATTGAAAATTTTGAATTAAGAGATTATCATATTTCAACTAAGAAATCTGAACCAAAAATGTATAAAATAAATCATTTTAAGTGTTTTTTCAACACTCAATTTATGATTACTGATTTGAAAATTTTATGATAGAGAACATAATGATATTGAACGCTGTTTCCATCTTCTTTTTCTTCTTTTTAGTATTTTTCATCTTCATTTTATAGTTTATATTTGGGGTTCGTAATTGTCTCTCTCAACAATATTGTTTTCAAAGTTTGAAATTCGTTTTTTCTTTGAGAGTGCAATGTATGTAACACTTCAATATATATAGGGTTAATTGAAATAAATAATTAATAAGTGATCTAGTCTTGATGGTTAAGTAGTTAGTGCATACTTTAAAGGTTTTAGGTTATATCCATTCTTCTCTTATTTTATTTTATTTTTTTTCATTTTCAACAAACTAGGATGAAAACAATCCTAAAACAAATATTATTGGAAGTAAAAACTTGTTACCTTTGCATACCAGGATCAAGCCATGCCATTTACCCCCATTTTCCATTTATTTTCGGCAGCATGGGTAAATTATCATGCAGCCCTTAAAAATTTGAAAACCCTAGCTACTCAGTCTTTTTTTTCCCTAATTACACTAGGATTATGTTTCTTTTTCCTTTCTAATTAGAATTTTTGCTCTTCTATTCCTATTTCTTCTTCTTTTTTTTTTTTCATTTTCTTCTTTGCAAAATAATCTCTTTCAATTGTTGAATTATTATTGCTTTTCCCGAATCAAAGTCAATCTTTATTAACTCATTTTCCTACTGGAATCGTAATTGTCATTAGAATTCCCCCCAATCTTTGTCAAGAAGCGGTAAGTACGCCTCAAATCCTGAAGTTTGATCTTGAATCTTTATAGATTTTCTAACTAACGATAATCTTCCGATCAATTAAATGATATTTCTCGATTTTTCATCGAATCTTTCAATAATCTTGATGAATCCTAAAATCAATTGTTAATTCGTGCTAATATGTCATTTGAAGGACATATTTTATGTGTGTCGGACCATATTTAATCAAGTAGAACATTCTTCGGGCTCTTGGTGAAAGGTATGTGTTCTTTTACAAGCGAATTGGGGCAAACTGTGCCTCTGATTAGGGCCACAGGGCGTATGGACAACCCGGCCCCCCACATGGCCATGTCCCCCTAAAACCTTAGGATATTTTGATTCTCACACGACCTAGAACCCTCTACACGGTCATGTCTCCCCTGTGGCTTAATTTTGCATGTTTCACACAGCCACAGTCGTTACATGGCTTGGCCACACAGTCGTGTAACCCCTCCACACAACTTAAGGCATTGCACACGGCCCTGTGCCCTTATTTTACAATTTTGCCTAGATTTTTTGTAAACTATTCAAATTAGTCCCTACATGATCCCTAAACTATTTTAGTATTTTATCTCATTCAATTCAGTCCCTGATATTATAAATAATGTTGCAATCTATGATCAGATTGACTAAATCTTTACTGTATATCCATGTTACTTGATTGGCATATGTTACTGTTATTGAATTACTAATACATGTTACTGTTACTCGTACCACTGTGTTTCCAGTTGCATAATCAACATGACTAATGTTATTGAGAAACTAAATAAATGTCATACAATCTACTGCTATTGTTAACCTAATTACATGCTGAGCATGTTTACTATTTCCATATTATACTATTAATAACATGTCATACCTCATTACATGGGGTGAGACGCATTAAAAGGAGGAATTACTGACAGTTTATCTGTAAACACCAGTAGTCTATCCACAAACATACTAGTAGCTTTTATTTGCAAACTCATTGTGTATTCACAACTATTAGCATTGTATTAACCTACAAACACTGGGGCTCATCCACAATTTTTACTAGCAGCTCTTATCTGCAAACTCGTTGTACATTCACAACTACTGGCAGCGTATTAACCTGCAACATTGGTGGTTCATCTACAAACTGGAGTGTCTAGGATATAAGAGTTTTGGGGAACTCTGTAACAGCCCGTTTTCAATGAAATCAGAATAGTGGTTTTGGGACTACAAATCTGAAGCCGAAAAATTTATTTTATTATTATTTTATATTCTATAGTATGATAGATATAACGTATAAAAATTTTATTATGAAATTTTACCGTTTACATACTTAATTTGATAAATAAATTGCGTAAAGTGCAAAAATTGAGTTTTAATAGCTAAAGGTATTAAATAGCTATAGAATTTTAAATTGGAGGTCCTTATATAGTAATTAGCCACTAAATTTGTTAATGGATAAGCATGAGTAGTCATTATTGAAAATTGAATGAATTATTAAGGTTAATTTTGGAAATTAGTGATTAAAATTATGATAAATAAAATAAAATAAACTATTACCATCCATTATCATCATCTTCCACCAAAATTTAAAAAAGAAAAGAAAAGAAAAGCTAGCCATGGAAGCTTGAAATTTAGGCAACCTTATTTTGCTTAATTAGGTATGTATTTTTGTTTCATTTTTTATGATTTCTATGTTTTCGGGATCGTTGTAGCTTAATCTAGCTAGCTCAGGGATTAATTTACAAAATTGTTAAAGTATTAGGGTTTTACTATTGATAAAAATGCTTGATTTTTGAAGTTTGATAATAGAAAATGAATGGTTGTTGTTAGATAAATAACTTTCGTAAAGAGAATTTTGGTGAAATCATCAATTAGTGGCTAAATTGAAAAAGGTGATAAATTTATGGTAAAATTTGTGAATTTTGTGAAATATATGGGCTACTATTAATATGTATAAAAATTGGCAAAGCTTGAGTAAGAATTAAATTGTATGAATTTCATTTTTTTGAGCCTAAGGACTAAATTACAAAGGAATTAAAAGTATAGGGAAAAATGGTAATTTTTTTAAAATTCCATGTTGGATTAAATTGAATGAGAATTATATTGAAATAAGTTAAATACATTTGTATAGATCTTGTCAGACCTCACACAGAGTTAGATTGAGGCAAAGAAAAATATCGGATTAGTTGCCTCCGCATCTACGTACACTTATCGAGGTAAGTTCGTGTAATTAAATTGTATATTTATATGTTTAAAATTGAATTATATGTATGTGATTTGTATAATTGCCATGTATAAATACCGATCACATATCTGATGATTACCGAATCCTGTTTGAACCTTAGAAATTTGGAAGATATAAATGACATGTCATTAGGGTTACCGATTTGGTTGAGGTCCTACATGTGTTGCGGACACACCATAGCTCATGTGAGGTTACTAATTTATAGCTCGTGAGAGCTTACCGATTCTTAGCTCGTATGATCTTACTGATTCACAGCTCGTGAGAGCATACCAATTCATAGCTCTTATGAGCATACATGTACATGAATTGACGGATTCCAGTTCAGTACACCTCGTGTGTGCTACCTAAGTATCCAACGATATTCTAAATGGTTCAACGAGCAATGATTTTTTATGAGAAAATATGAGTTCGATACGAACTATTACAAGTAAATACATGAAATACATGGAAATAATATTACATGATATATTGAAACATGAAATGGATGATACATGTATATGAAACTTGCTTAGTGTGTTACCCTCATAGGATATCCTTAAGCTCTTTGGGATAAATCTGTACTCCTAATATGATCCTATTTTATCTTATAGTAATCATTGTATCTTCCTTCATGAAAAGTCAATTACAATCAAATAGTAATAAATTCATTTATCACAAAGACAGGTGATTCGTAGCCACGTTTACTTTTTCATCTATCGTGTAATGCTAATGAGAGAATATCAGTTACCCATTTCTTGGGCTATGAATTCCACCATTGTGAATGATGCTACATACTGCAGAAGTTGTATACCCAACGCACCAACTTTTGGTTCATTGTTTATTTGAACTAGGGTTTTTACTTGTATCAAAGTATAAGAGTCATGGATATATAGTCCATCATCCACTCATGATTAAGGTATGCCACATTATGAACTTCATAAGTGAATAAATCTATAAAATGATTCAAGATCTATTCTACTTGGGTCCTATCTGATGTACTGTCCATTCAATCAATCATATCTATGTCTCTATATTTTGGGAGTCATTCGCTTTGATGCCCAAGACAAAACATCTTATCAATTGGACTTGATAAACAACATGTTAGTCTTTCAATTGGTTTACTCATTTTCGATTAAACTAATGACATGTTTAGGTTCATCTACTAATATAAGTTGTCTTTTTGTATTACGATCTGACCACGTAATACTGCTTAGTATTAGTTAAATGTTAAATAACTAATGACACAATATTTACTTTCATGGTTATTTAAGTAAGTTTGGATATTTGATTGACATGTTTTTAAGGTATCATTTGAAGTGCCTAAGGGCATAATGGTTGGAAGTGGTGATAATACATGTTTAACACTTGATTTTAGCTTGTTTTGAATATCTTGTTATGGCTAGTTGATGTGCAATATGTTAATTTTAGGTTGGTATCAAATTGGGTGAGAAATGTGGCTTGGAAAATGGCCTATTTTCATCTACAAAGGCAGAGACACGAGTGTGTGTCTCAACCATGTGTGACACACGGCCAAGTGACATGGCCATCTGTCCCCTATATCTTCTTAAGAATTCAAGTCAGTATGCTCACGTGGCCTAGCACACGGGTGTGTGACTTGGCTGTGTGACCCAAATTAGAGAGTTACACATGCACGGGAATGGACACGGTCTTGTGTCTGTATTTCAAATGTCCACATGGCCTAAGGCACTAGCGTGTCACTTGGCCGTGTGAATCACACGGTCTGGCCACACGGCTGTGCGACCCCTGCAGCTTTGAAAAATTTCAATGTTTTTTGAAAAATTCTTTAACAACCTGATCTAGTTCCGACTTGTTTCTAACGAGTATTTTGGGCCTCAAGGCTCGTATAAGGGATAATATGTTTAATTTTGATTGGTTTCTGACATGAACGTATATGATATGAAATGTTTGTTTATTTGATTTGTAAACTCCGATAATGCTCTTTAACCCTGTTCCGATGATGGATACGGGTTGAGGGTGTTACAAACTCTTACCGTGGAGTGTAGCGGTGGGGTAGAACATTTTATTTTCTTTTAAACTAAATTTGCATTACATCAACACTCATAAACATGCTCGAATGAACTGTCAATTTCTGTTATACTGTATGATTGTTACTATATTGAAAACTGTTAATATATGCTTAGTTTATCATTTTTGCATTGTTTTTCTTGTAATGGAACTCACTTTGAGCTTCATAGCTCACTTCCCTTTAATTTTCATCCTTACATATAACCCACCAGTTTATGACGCAGACACGACAATCGAAGGGTCTCGGCTCAGTTTTTAGTTAATAATATATTTTAGGTTTATTATTTAATATTCTATTATTCATAGACTTGTTATTTTAATTTGAACTGTGGCATGAGACATAGGATTTGATATTTATTTTATATAGCTTGCATCAAATTTAGTTTGATTTTAGGATATCAAGTTACGAATAATTAATAAGTTATGCATGAACCCTGATTTTTATTAAAAACATAAATAGATATTACTTTCCGCTGCTATAATATAATTGAAATTTTGAGTAATAAATAACTTGGTAATTAACTAAGTTTTCAAAAGAAGTCACTGTTACATAAGTTAGCTAATCTAAACCGATTTTCATAACTCATGAGTTTTTCTAAAATAAACTAAGTTTTCTTCTAAATTAAAAAAATATTTTAATATGACCGTTTTAAAAACTCTGTTAGTTTACTGGACTATTTCGGTAGCTAATGTAATTTTTCAAATTCGAATATAACATCTAGCCCTAGTTAGGGAGATTACAATGTACCTTGCCATTGCACCCAACACTTGTTGGGAAGTTGATTGCAATCTATTTGATGACAAATTTAAACATTTAATTCTTATATTAAAAATAAGTATTAATTTAAATTTATTTTATTTGTAATGTATTTGCTACTTTTTAAATTGAATTATCAAGTTTTTATATTAAAGTTTAAATTATATTTTAGTTTTCAAAATTAATTCTGTGAAAAAAAAATGGTTATATTGATTAATATAATAACAATAGAGTAATTTTATTTACAATTTCAAAATTCACTCAAAATTTTAGATAATTTTAAAAAGAGAATTTTAATAATATTACACCATATATGGTATGATGTTCAAGAATATGAGATTACGATAGAATCAAAATATTATCATATTCTAAATTAAAAGTGTAATATAAAATTGGGTTAACCAAATAGAGTAAGTTGTTTAAAGGACTTTATTACTCAAAAATGTTAAAAATATTTTTAATTTATCAGATATGGCCGATTTTTGGAATAATTACAGGAATATATTGATTTATGGAAAATGCTTCTAGCTGAAAGCGCTTCCAGGTGAAATGTAAAAAAAAACGCTTCCAGCTAGAAGCACTTTTCGCGTATTACTAGTAAAACATTTCCAGCTGGACACGTTTCCCCCTATCTACTACTTTTCCAACGGCTAATTAAAATATTTGTTGCCCTCCCCCACTGTAAAAATAAAAAATAAAAATAAAATAAAAACCTATAAACCCCCCACCCCCACTTATTTCTCACAATATTCTCTAAAAAATCTCTCAAAATTCTCTCTTAATTTTACTGCTTCTATCTAGATTATATTTTTTATTATAATTTTTATTAATATTTTTTAAAAATATTTTTTACTAAAAAATTAATTCATGTACTATAATTAACAATGGTCGATTCTCTAATTCGTCATGATGACAAGTACATTTACGTAAATCAATTGCAAATGGTAAGAATATTTTTTTGATAAATTTCAATTTTGTTTAATTTTTTTATTTCATTGTTATATTTTAACTTAATATTTTTTTATATTTTTTTACGTAAATATGCGAAAGATCGAATTTTACATTGCCATATTCATAATCTACCCGCTCCTCCATAACCATTGATCAAACTATACTTGAGGGAGGTCGATTTTTGGCATGTGACCTTTATAGGTTGGGGGTGTAAGTTGGACCTGAAACTCATAAGCGCGTTGGTGGAGAGGTGGAGACCTAAGACACACATATTTCATCTTTCATGCGGCAGGTGTATTATAACTTTGGAAGACGTGCATTTACAGTTTGGGTTATCAGTGGATGGGTCAATAGTCACCAGGTCTGTTCACTCTACTGATTGAGGAGGTGTATGTGGTGAACTTTTGGGTTTGGTTCCGGAGACGATTTACAGAGGTCGGATCGAAATAAATTGGTTATGAAGAAATTTCGTGGGGCTGGATGAGAATTTGATTGAAGTCGAAGGAGAACGACACACTTGGGCATACATCCTTCAGATCATCAGGGGTATCCTAATACCGAAAAAATCACAAACACTTGACCACCTAAAGTGGCTGCTGAAATTCACTGACTTTAGAGGAGCTGGCGAATTGAGTTGGGGTTTCGTTGTGTTAGCGACATTGTACCGAGAGATCTGTAGGGTGACACAACCATGAAAATTTAAAATTGGTGGTTGCATTCTACTCCTGCAATCATGGGCGCGGTACCGATTGTCATTTTTACATCCTCGAGCGAACTACCCGTATACATTCCCACTTATAACAAGTTAAAATTAATTAGATATTACCATAATAAAATTTATTTAAATTTAAAATATTATGCTAACAAGTTATTTAAATAGGTGGAACCATAGTTCAAGTCACGTAGAATTACCTATTGAGCTTCAAGATAAACGGCTTCTATTAAACCAACGATCAGAAGAGGAGGTATCTATTTATTTAAATTTGAACTATATAATATTAACGTAGTCAATTTGGTATCTAGTAGTATATATAGAACTAATATTTTTATCATGTTAATATAATTTGAATGAACACCATACGAGGATCCGAAAATTTGGGAAGTCGTCCTTGAGAAATTCTTTGTGAATTCGAACACCTGGCACGTAAAGGTCCAATTGGTAGTGTATACTACCGTCGAGATGCATAAGACCGATAGAGTGTTCTAGCCATTCAAATTCCGACAATTGATTTCGGTGGCACCTCAAGACCTTGATAACCTATATCCTAACGACCTGCAGGGTCGAACGGATGAGAATTGGTTGATATTCCACTCTTAACATATCTACATATGGAATAATTGGTATGATTTCTTACTTACTCACGAACCTATTGTCGTTCTAAAGTTAACATGTGATCCGGAGTACACCCCATGGTTTAGTATCCATGGCAAGTCATATTTGTACGGGGAAGAGGTGAGGCATCGGCATCCCTATACGAGTAGGCCACAAAGGCCTCCTTTAAATCCAAGGACTGCCGAGGCGAGTCCATCATAATGCCTATGCAAAAATTGACACCCATGGCCCTAGCACCGATGCCCATACCACCCACCAATCAGTATGTATCATATTATTCTGGTGTGTATTCTATGTCAGGTTACGCTAATTCACCATTTGTGACGCAAACATCTCTAGGATCTTTGTTCTACCAATGTAGGTTATCATCCCAACCACCTATTTATAGATCAAAGGATACACGATGGCAACCGAAAATGCATGGATCGCAATCAACCGAAGGCTAAGAAGAGGAGCTACTGAAACCACGACCCCAACTGAAGGCTAAACCAAGAAGGAATCTAACGCGTAATCGTCGACCACCCCGATGTGGCACAGATTTTGACTAGCATTTAGACTAATTAATTTTATCGTTGTATAAAACATTTATATTGTATCGATAATTTTTATTATTATGTTTTTAGAAGAATATGTCACTATCATACCAAGTTCGTATTTGTTATTATTTCACAAAATTAAAGTAGTAATTTGTTAATATTTCACAAAAAGAAAGCTGATATTTGTTATTATTTCACAAAATCGCGCGTTTACAGATTACAATGAAATTGAGATTTGTTTTCTAGTTTGCATCGTCCATTCGATGTGGACATGATGACATTGTATGGTATAGGTTCCTACACCACCTACATAACCTCGGTTGGTTTGACCTCTCCTGAATATCCATGTTGTCGCGTATTCGAGTCGACGTCGGTCGACCTTTTAGTTTGCGACACAATGACCTATCGAGTAACAACTTAAATAGAGCACTCGATACAGGCGGCCACATATGTTCATTTGGGACTGGTAAGAATACATGTCTCCACATGCTGTACATGTTTTCAATTTTGTACACTTTGTCCAAAAAGTATCAAATCTACCACAGTCGTAAGTCTTATGTCTCAAGTGTACACAGTTTACTCCCCCGGCAATACATTAATCTAATCTGTCAAATTTCATTACCCGAAACCATAGGTCTTCGCACGAGTGATACACTGAGTGAATGTAGTTCACTCGTGTCGTAGCCTTTTTAATTTGTTTCACCACATCCAGGCTCCACATGTGACCTCCTTGTAATTGCCCAACATAACTTGTCGCTCGCTTTGGGAATAGTTCTACCAAATCAAAGTATGTCTCTTTCACAACCAAGGTTATCGATAAATGACGCATTTCCTTTAAAACGAAATTGATGCATTCCTCAAGGTTTGAGGTCATGTGGCCATATCGTAGACCCCCATTGTAAGATTGTCTCCACTGATTTAAGGGTATATTAAAGAGATACCTTGCCTCTGCCTCGTTAGTTAACCGTAAGATTTCCAACATCTCATGGAAACGATCTTTCACGAGCTTGTACCTTGTCGATAGAAATGGATAGTGGAAATTACATACCAAATAATATAAAAAAATCACATAATATTGGTTAGTGGCGATTACATTCCTATGTTGGT
Organism: Gossypium longicalyx; assembly: GCA_025698465.1. NCBI lineage: Eukaryota > Viridiplantae > Streptophyta > Magnoliopsida > Malvales > Malvaceae > Gossypium > Gossypium longicalyx. The sequence goes on along the minus strand of CM047005.1, from coordinate 23,909,218 downwards.
CACTTGTGCTCGCTCAGCAGTAGAAGGATATTTTCCGTAGTAGTTGGACACAACATACCTTAGATAGTACCAATGGTGTGTGTAATCTCAGAGACTTCCTTGTCATTCAATTACGGACAGTATTCTAATTCCTCGATCGGAGATGACGTATATATTAGGTTAGAGCAGACATGCCTCCTAAACCTAGATAAAAAGAAATCTCAATCGTCTGCTAACTCCTCGATGTTATTGCAAATGCAATTGAAAGGATTCTTCGACTGCCATCCTATGCCACAACCAACAATAGTCGATGGGTATATCTACCATACATAAAAGTATTGTTTATTTGTACCAATTTCTTATAATACTAGAATGCTTAGGAGTATTGCGTGAAGGTTCAAAACAAATTGTGGAACACTCAACATCCATATAGCAAACGATCATTGTGGTACGCGTGCCCTATTTTCATATTAGTTATGCAACCTGGGACGTATCTTTCCAGTACCCAACACTACTGTCATACCTTGTTGTATGATGCATCCCACCCATTATGCATCTTCTCCAATGCCTTCTGATTTGTTGTCCACGCCTTATGGTACGAAGGTGTGTAATCGAATTGGCTACGAATATTTTTAATTAAAACTTATAAAGCAATCCTCGGACTCACTTTCATAATCGGTAGTGTTATAGCTACGGTCATCTCTGAATCCAACTTCGGATGATCTCATGAAATACCTACAATTCCACAAGTATGTTAAATTTAGTAATTCAACTATGTTATAATATATATATCAATATTAATACAATACTAGTGGCAACACACGTATGCGGAGCAGTAAACTTATTTATTGCCCACAACCCCGTTTTCTTCTTAACAAAAGCCATGATTTTCCACACGCATCTACTGTCTCGCATTGCACACTTGGCCTCGAACTTCTCAAATCAGGATTTAACCACGTGAAAGTTAACCCTATTTTTTATGTTGTATCGCTACACTACAAAGATAAAACCATCTTTACTGGAAAACTCCTTGCTCACTTCCAAATCACCTGAATCCAATGAATAACTCGCATGGCTTGGCCTCTTGTGTGGTAGTTCTGCAAACTCCAACTCATCATTTGCTGAAAAGTCGATATTATGCATGTGGGCTGAAGGCAAGTATATCGAGAATCATGGATCTTCTTCTTCTTCATCTTCACCCTTTCACCATCTTCTAGTTTATTAGAATAGGCTCCGGTTCAGAAAATAATGCAATTTCTGAACGTTAACACTAGGCTCCCAGACTGGACCAGCATCGGATTCATTGTCATCTTCATTCTCGGACCCACCAACATTTGTCATATTGGATGTCTCATCACTAGTGAACGTCTTAAGGAGTACATCATCCATTCTCGTGTAGTTATCGAAACGTCCTAAATCAGTTGTTGATTGCAAGCTACTGGAAGTTGTTGTCATTCCCCAACAAGAATTCCCAATGTTGAACATCGACTGATCGACTTTCATGTTTAACCCACTAACTGAGTGTCGTATAGGGGTCGTGTATTTTATTCTACCATCAAAACCCGATTATTCGGTGTTTTGCCTTCCGCAGTTGAAATCTAAGGCCGAGACGGATGAGTGTCTTCCCATCGATGATTTTGAGATATCATAATGGCAACTGAAAATGCTTCTAGTTGGACGTGCTTTCAGAACTTCTGCTAACAGTGAGTCCTGCTTAAAATATTTTGTCTCTACAAATTTCAACCCCCCACTAATCTGGGAATTTCACATCATATTTCATATATCCTAGGATATATTTTCAGAACTCATCTCATCAAAAATAATGCATTGGATAAGTATTTTACTGAAATATCAGATCAAACTAAGATTAAAAAAAGGTAATTTTTTTAAAACTAGTTTTGCATTTGAACCGAGTACTCCCATTTTCAAATTTTAATTGATTTGCAAAATGAAATTCCAATATATGATTATTGTAAATAATAATATTTTAAATATCAAATTCAATAATTAAAATTACTATTATTTTAAATACTTTATCAATTTAAAATTTAAAACTCAAAATCCTAACATAACCCTAAACACAACTCTAATTTAAAACCAGAATCCTAAAACCACTAAAAACCTTAATATAACATGGAAAAAAAAATTTCAACTGGAAACATTTTACTAGTAACATGCAAAAATTGCTTCAAGGTGAATGTGTTTTTATACATTTCATCTGAAAACAGTTCCAACTACAAATATTTTCTCTAAATTAACCTATTCTCGTAATTATTCTAAAATAATTTGAAATAATTTCGATATTTTTGACTTTAAAGTTAAGGGTTGGTGGGCATTAAATATGGGGCCATAGGTCATTTCGCCCACACGTGTACCGCTAACCACTTGTCACATACCCCTCCCCGCTCATGCCTGCAATCATTGATTGTGTGCCCTAGCCGCACGACTGATTACGTAAAATATATGCAATATATAGATTTAAGATTTTATATAATGCTTTTTAACCTTTTTGTTGTTTTTGTTTTTATCCTAATCGTGTTTTTCTGTCTAATTAATTAAAAATATGGAAAAGCAAGAAAAAAAGAATAATATTAATTCCATTTTATTTTCTGTTGAGGTAAGTACAGTTTGGGATTTGGTGAATTGTCCTTGTGTTTTCCAGCAAAATAATTCTTTTTAATTTATAGTTCTGGTTGAATAAGTTGCTTTCACGTACGTCTGGTTTGGATTAATCAAACCCCAATATTGAGAAGTTACCGTGCATGCACATTTTTTAAAAACTGCATTTTACAGAAAATATTATAAAAATAATCTATTATTCTTTTTATAAATTTGATTAATATTATTTTAACACATTTCAATATCAAAGCGGATTATTTGAATTCCGACGCAGTTTTCTTCAATCTCATTTTGAACCTTACTTTTAATAATTAATAATATTAAAAACCTATTTTTTTTTTAAAAAAAATCCAAGTAATTTTCACTAATTTGGACTTTCATGTGACATTATGTTATTTGACGTGACTATCAAATTATCAAAAGTTTAACGGAGTTAACCAAATACTAAAAAATATATATCCTAATTAAAAATATTAATTAAGTTGGTACCTTTTAATACTTTTTTTTATATATCAGGTTAACTTCGTCAAATTTTTGATAATTTAATAATGATAATAAAAAAACACAACATCTCTTGACAGTATTAAATTAAGGCACGTGGTAAGCATTATTTAAAAAAAAAAGTGAAAGAACATATAAATTTATAAATATATATATTTTTAGACACATGTCACTATTTTATTGGTTGTCAATACAAAAGTTAATAGCAACAGCCAAGTACCTAAAAAATTACCGACTTGGTTAACGATTTCCAAATTTAGGTGCTAATTAAGTAAAAAAAATATTGAAATAAATCTCAAAACCATACATGAGCTTTGGTCTAATGTGTAATTTTATATATGAACTTTGATTTCATGCAATTTTATACAAGAAATTTGATTTAATCCAATTCTCATAAATTATTAACACAATTATTGATATAGTATTATTCTATGTTTATATATTGCATACACATATAATTATATTTATTTAATATAAAAATAAATTTATGTATTTATTTCTTTAAATGTATATGATTGAATCAAAATTAAAATTTATGTACACATATAAACCACAATCAAAGATCATATATATCAAATCAAAATTCATGCATTTATTTCAAAAATATTAAATATCAACTAGGTAAAAATTACAAAGTTGAAGATATTAGCGCATTTTATAAAATGATTACCTTAAATTAGATAATATACAAATAATTAGCTTTAATTTTTTTGTCATAAAATAATTAACTTTAATACAAAATTCTTCAACTAAATTAATTAATATAAAACTAGTATAGATATATAAATAGGTATATAGGCATTGAAATAGTGGGTCTTGATTTGTAGGAGGTCCAAGATTTCTCATGATTTGAACAGCTAATAATAATAATATAAAAGCACTCTTTGATCTTTATATTGTGGACGCTTAATTCAGCCTCTTGAAAAAAAGGAAAGAAAAGAAAAGAAATTGTTTTTAATAATTTCGGAGTTTATAGTTGTTTTTCTTAATAATAATTTTCAAAGTTTGAACTGGGGAGTGTAATATGTCTTACTATCACACCCAATACTATATATAAGTACAGTACAAATATAAAGTAGAATCAAATTAATATAAAGCACAAATAAATGAAGAACCGACATGTAATCAAACTAAACCCATACATGATAATTATACATGATGGGACTCAGAACTTAAGTACTAAAGGACCAAAGCTTCAACCTTTGCCAACAATGACGATGACTAATTGATTGCTTTAAATTTTTTTCTTATATCATATTTAAATTCATTATGTATTTTGCATGGCTTATCTAAGGGATAAATATCAAAATTATACATGAACTTTAATTTTGTGTGATTTTATAAGTGAAAATTCTATTTAATTCAAATTTTACAAATCACTAACAATATTATCAATAGCACCATTTTACATTAATATATTGCGCACAAAAACAATTATATTAATCAAATATGAAAATAAATATATGTATTTGTTTCTTTAAAAGTTTACGATTCAAGTTTCATGTGTATAGCCAATAACCTCTTGGCCTAATGACAAGAACATTATATTGTAAGCGTGGGAGTTCGAGTTTTATCTCAAGCAACCCTATTCCCCTCTTTCAATTATATAAAAAAAAATTGATGTGTATAAATTAGATATTTATTCCTATTAATTTAATTTAATTTAATTTTTAAATTTTTTATTTAAAATTTATATGATTTCGTGCATAATATATCAATATAATTAATATAATTTATTTTAAAAATTTAGCTTAAATTTCCATGGTTTAGAAATTATGACTCTAAGATCATCCACGTACTTTTCTTTGACTAATAGATCATTTGTTCCATAATATATAATTATCAACTTAATTGTGGTTGAAATAGATTTTGGCATTAATTAACATATATCTAATTATTGTGCCACATGGCATATATTAAAACCTTAAAAATAACTAAATATTTTATCATACGCGTACACGTGGAAACTACATACCTAGAACACAAACGTTATTTTAAAAATAACATATAAATAATAATAAAACATATGGTTTGAAATTAATCAATAATAACACATTAAATATGTACAATATTAAAATGAAAAAGTAGATTAAATTGTGAGTAAAATAAAATTTAAACACGTAAATACATCATAGTAAGTATACTAAATGCACTACAATTATTTATTATTGTGTTGTCATCAATCTTGAATTAGTTTTGAATTGACTTGTAGCACTTCGACACTAACTCAATCAATAACAATATTAGTAAATACAATTAATAGAGTAAATAAAGTACACATAATATAATTAAAATGTAAATATTATAATAAAATAAAGCTTTAGTTTAAGGGTAAAATGATACTTTATTAATGTTACACATGCAAACTTTTTACTATTTTAAGTAAAAATATTAAAATATCCTCAAATAATATAACTAATTTAAGTTACAGCATGAAATTTTCATAATTTTCGAGTTGGTGTGTGGTTGAAAATGATATTCTGTCACAGCGAAAAAATAAAATTTGAAAATCGAGCCGGTTTGTGATATTTATATTAATAAAATTTTCCCGAAAAATACCTTTGCTTTGTGCGAGATGGACCCTAAACATTTTTTGCTTTCAATCAAACGACCTTCTCCGTTGTTCTTGTACCACAAATCGCTTCAAATATGGGCTCGAACAATTACGAATCAACACACAAAACCATAATTTTTATTTTTTTTTACTTTCAGTAGGAAAGTAAATCTTTCTCTCTCTATATAAAAATCAGTAGAATTATTTTCTCAGAAAATTGAATTTATACTTAGAAAATAAATTTTGAGCATTCTCAGAAAGAATAACAATATCTCAAAATTGTGTGTAACTTGTGTATTTTTAGCCCTACCAGTGTCATCTATTTATAATGAGAGATAGAATAATCTTTAATTGAATTAATAAAATGCAAATAATATTTTTTTAATAGAAAAACTAGTCCCCTAGTTCTACTAGCAAAGAGGGACGACTAACCCTAGTTAATTATACTAGTCCCTAATTACATACCATTACAAAAGCTACTCAATCGGTGCCCATCCAATGACTTTGTCATAAGTATGTTACCCTCATAGGATATCCTTAAGCTCTTTGGGATTAATCTGCACTCCTAATATGATCCTATTTTATCTTATAGTAATCATTGTATATACCTTCATGAAAAGTCAATTACAATCAAATAGTAATAAAGTCATTTATCACAAAGACAGGTGATTCGTAGCGACGTTTACTTTTCATCTATCATGTAATGCTAATGAAAGAATATCAGTTACCTGTTTCTTGGGCTATGAATTCTACTATTGTGAATGATGCTACATACTGCAGAAGTTGTATACCCAACGCACCAACTTTTGGTTCATTGTTTATTTGAACTTGGGCTTTTACTTTTATCAAAGTATAAGAGTCATGGATATATAGTCCATCATCTACTCATGGTTAAGGTATGTCACATTATGAACGTCATAAGTGAACAAATCTATAAAATGATTCAGGATCTATTCTATTTGGGTCCTATCTGATGTACTGCCCATTCAATCAATCATATCTATGTCTCTATATTTTGGGAGTCATTCGCTTTGATGCCCAAGACAAAAACATCTTCTCAATTGGACTTGATAAACAACATGTTAGTCTCTCAATTGGTTTACTCATTTTCGATTAAACTAATGAAATGTTTAGGTTCATCTACTAATACAAGTTGTCTTTCTGTATTACGATCCGACCACGTAATACTACTTAGTATTAGTTAAACGTTAAATAACTAATGATACAATATTTACTTTCATTTTGCTTTGCATGCAAAAATCATTAATGACAATATACAAAGTGTAATAATATAATTTATGGATAATTTTATTGAACCAATATGTTTAAGAAAATACAAGTATACAAATGAATATACTACACTTAGGATACTAGATCCAACAGCCTCTCACTTCCCCTAGTGAAGTGCATGAGTCATATTTCGCATTCTCATGCTTTCTATGTGTTTCTCAAAAGTTCTAGCTAGTAAAGTCTTAGTAAATTAGTCTACAAGGTTGTCCTCTAATACGACTTTGACTATATCCACTATCCTGTCTACTACTGGCTCCCTTATGATGTGATACTTTCTACCAATGTGTTTCGTCTTCTTGTGGTTTTTGGTTTTCTTGGTATTAGTTATTGCCATATTGTTGTCACAATATAGTGTGATAGCTTTTTGACATATTCCATTTTCATAATCCATACAATTCTAGTAAAAGGATATCATTTACTTTTTTTTATTAAGTAATGATTCTACTATTGTGTGTGAAGTCATGTTATGCATAAATCATGTACTCAATATACTTTCGACCTACTACCTTGAGAGCACAGGTTTTCAATATACCAAAGCACATGAGTTATCAAAAGGTTAATTAACTTACATAGGATTTAGGTAAGTCACATTACAAACGTAACAAATGAATAAATTTATAAATGGATCTAAGATAAATTCATCTTGAGTCATGTTCAATGTATTGTCAATATAGATAATCAAATTTATGTTTTTATTTATACGAGCCAATCCAACTATGATAGCCAAGACAAAATATTTGCTCAATTGGCTTTATAGACTAAATAATAATCCTAGCATCAGTCATTTGCTTAATTTGACCCCATGGAATACAAAAAAATTTAGATTACCTATTAATATAAATTGCCTTCTCGCATTATAATTCGACCATATAATGCAACTTAATATTAGTTAAACTTTAGGTAATCAATCAATCAATATTTTTCTTATTTATTTTGTTTTACATGCAAAAAAGGACAATTTTATAATGAACATATTAAATAAAAGTGTCATAATTTTATTTAGTTAATCAAATAGAAAAATCACAAGTAGACAATGACGAAACTAACTACATTCGAGCACAGATCCTAACAATCTCCCGTTGCTCTAATGAAGTTAGTAAGTCATATTTCGCATTTTCATAACTTAAACATGTTTCTCAAAACTCTTAGCCACTAAAGTTTTGGTAAACAAATTCATAAAGTGGCTATAATATCTAATCTTACTGTCACTGTTGTTTTTACACTAATCGTAAGTAGCGCACTATCTATCTAAATTCACCCTCAAACTGACTTATATCTAAACTATTAAAAATGGTAAAAAAAAATTGTTATTTCATTTACTATAATCTAAGATTGAATAATTTTCACAATAAAAAATTTGTGTGAAAAATAAAGCCTTGGTGTATTTCTCTGTACCTCGACAAAGCTGGAATTCGTAGGAAATTAAAAACAAATTTCTGAAGTGTAATGATTTTGAAAAAGAAAATCAATAAAAAATCGAGTAGATGATTAATAATAATAAAAAAAAGTAATAAATTGTGAATTGCGTTTCTGGCATTTTTTTTTCTTTTAGGTAAATAATTCCTATAAAAACAAAAGAAAAGAAAAGAAAAGGGCTATCAGTCTGTTTGACTGTCCAATCCGCATTGGCCCGCTTCTGGTTGGTCTTCTGTCCATTCGAGTGCTTTTGGGCTATACCATAATTATCACACTTTGACTTTGACTCATCGCATTTGCATGAAACCACTTCATTTCACCCTTTCCCCAAACCCCAAATTAATTAACCCATAATTAATGCTTTAATGTAGGGAAAAAAAGAACAGATGCAGCAAAACGTCTTCCAGCACAAAAAGAAAGAACGTTGGGAAATTTATTTTTATTCTTTCGGAAGTGAAAATCCAATTCAGTCTTTGCCACCTTCCCCTCTTTAGGCTTAAAAAGGTATCAAAAAAGCTTTGATCCCCAATTTATTAGATAGTAAGTAAGCTTATTGGCTAATTCTAAATTCTAAATTCTAAGCTTTTTTCATTTGCTGCCGCAAGTGACTCTAAATACTCCAGAAATAGGATCTCCTTTTCAAGAAAAACACCAACAAAAGTAGATATCTGATTTCTTTCTTGGAAAGCTAAGCTAAGCAAAGCAAAAAAAGAAAAACAAGTGGGAGTGGGAAAGGATTGAAGAAGAAAAAAGGGTCGGTCTCCATGCCTGACTCAGAGCCTATTTTCTTGCTTCTTCCATCTATTTTATCTTTGATTCTGTTCTTCATTCTCATCAAGAGAAAGCAAAGAAGGTATAATCTTCCACCAGGGAACATGGGGTGGCCTTTTCTCGGCGAAACAATCGGTTACTTGAGGCCTTACTCTGCTACTTCAGTAGGTGAATTCATGCACCAGCATATATCAAGGCAAGCTTTTAAATTTCACCCCCCCCTTTTTTCTTTCACTGTTGAAAAAGCAAAATCTTTCTTTAAGTTTTGAATTAAATTCGACATTTTTCAGGTATGGGAATATCTACAAATCGAATTTGTTTGGTGAGAAGACAATAGTGTCTGCAGATGCTGGGTTGAACAAGTTCATATTACAAAACGAAGGGAGATTATTCGAGTGCAGTTACCCGAGAAGCATTGGTGGCATTCTTGGGAAATGGTCGATGTTGGTTTTGGTTGGGGATATGCATAGAGACATGAGGATTATATCACTCAACTTCTTGAGCAACGCCAGGCTGAGGACTCATCTTTTGAGAGAAGTGGAGAAACATACTTTGCTTGTTCTAAATACTTGGAAAGAGAAGTGCATATTTTCAGCTCAGGATGAAGCAAAAAAGGTTTTAAAAAATATGAGTTATATTTTTTCTTTAGAAGGAAAAAAGAAAAAAGGAATTTGATTTTGGTTTTGGTTTTGTTTTTGTTTTTGTTTTTGCAGTTCACTTTCAATTTGATGGCAAAAAATATCATGAGCATGGACCCTGGACATCCAGAGACGGAGCAGCTGAAGAAAGAATATGTTACTTTTATGAAAGGAGTCGTTTCTGCTCCTTTAAATTTACCTGGAACTGCATACAGAAAAGCCTTACAAGTAATGAAAGGAGTTGGTTTTTTTTTGTTATGATTATAAAACTGTGGGTAAGTAATGAATCTGATGGGTTTTGTTCTGGTTTTGGGTTTGACAGTCTCGATCAACAATCCTGAAATTTATTGAAAAGAAAATGGAAGTAAGGATAAGGAAAATGAAGGAAGGAAAAGAAAACTCAGAGGAAGATGATCTTCTTGAATGGGTCTTAAAGCATTCTAATCTTTCCACAGAGCAAATCCTTGACTTGATTTTGAGCTTGCTTTTTGCTGGACATGAGACTTCCTCGGTAGCCATAACCTTAGCCATCTACTTCTTGCCAGGTTGTCCTTTGGCCATTCAACAGTTGAGAGTAAGCCACACTTAAATTTTTTTATTTTTTATTTTACTCCAAATCTTTCATCTCTATTTTGTTCTTTTTATTTGATAATTTTGTTTTATAAAAACTTTAATCACAGGAAGAACACCTGGAAATTGCCAGAGCCAAGAACCAATCAGGAGAGACTGAACTCAACTGGGATGATTACAAGAAAATGGAGTTCACTCAATGTGTAAGCTCTCTCTTTTAAATTTAACTTTTGTTTACATCTAAACATTATTTTGTGATGTTCATTTCACTTGAGTTAATTTTTTTCTTTTTCTTTTTCTTTATATATAGGTTATTAACGAGACACTTAGGCTTGGTAATGTCGTCAGATTTCTCCACAGAAAAGCTCTCAAAGATGTTAGATATAAAGGTGAGTTTAAAACATGCTAATACTTTAATTTCGTTAATTGCTTAATCAAGCAGCTTTTAATTAAAAAATGAAGCTTGAAAACCTTTTCTTTTTCTTTTTTATTTTTTTCTGGGGGTGGTGGAAAAGGTTATGATATTCCATGTGGGTGGAAAGTGCTTCCAGTGATTGCAGCAGTGCACTTGGATCCCTGTCTTTTTGACCACCCTCAACTCTTCAATCCATGGCGATGGCAGGTCAGTCAGTCACCCTATGCTCTCTCTTTTTTCTTTTTGTAATTTTTAGATTTTATTCTTATTTTAAAAAAAAGAATAGAATTTTAACCCTTTTTTCTAAACGAAAATAACATTAATTAAATTTGGTCAATTTTTATCACTATATATTGTAACGAACTTGGATTATGTTGTCTTCGAAGAAGACAGAAGTGAAGTCTATGTTACAAAAATATGAAAGATGCGTCTAAGGTTTAAACTCCTCTTACTTGACTTTAAATAGATCAAATGTGAAGAAATATGGAGTTTGTTGGTAGCATTCCGGATTTTATTGATTTATTGTAGTTCATATTTAATTTTATGGTTATTATTATATTTACATTAATCCCTGATTTAATGTTATTACTATTAACAATAAATTTGTAATTTGCTCAAACAAAAATTCCTTTGCAGAGGACACAATTAATTATCTAATAAATAAATTCTTTAGGACATTAATACCTACTGTTTCTGTTGTGTTCTTTTTATATAAAGTATGTATATTCTCTCTCGGGGGAATGATAGCATTACCCATAACCTTTTCTTTATGAAATTTAATTTTTAGTAAAACATGGACACAAATTTTCATCATTGTCAGCGGTGTGGAAATTTTATAGGAATTGATAATTTTAGATGATGTGTGGGGGCTTCCATCAAAGCCGTTGATTACTGTCGTATCAGGATAAGGCAAATAAGTATAGGGAAGATATCTGAAAGATAAGCTATGATCCAACGGATCCTCTAAACCCATGAACTGTCTTCATCAATGACCCCCTCCTCTTCTTGCAACACTGTACGGTCGTAGGCCCCCATCAATGGAAAAAAGAAATTTGATGCGGCAAAACCCAGGCAGTAACTTCGAAATAAAGGTAAAGCAAGCCACTCTCGTGCGTGTGGGGGGTTTTAAGATGATGATGATTAAAGCCCCCCCCATGTGGCTGTGGGGTTCCCGCGTGCACGTGCAGTGTGGTGGGGTTCCAGCGTTTCCTTTTTCCGGTGGGTCAATCACTGTTCATAGCTACACAGTCTGCTTAAAACAAAATACTGTTATAGTCATAACGCAAATAGGGAGGGGGATCTAAAAGGTTTGGACTACCATGATTGCTAAAGAGATCGTCTTAACTCTCTACTTATGGGTCATTATACAGATAGATAATTTATTTGAATCATCTTGAAAACTCATTTTTGATGTAATATTGACTTATGGTATAGCAAAATAATGGGAGTCGAGGGGCGGGGACGACAACGTCATCAGCGAGCAGCAGCAATTACTTCATGCCATTCGGGGGAGGACCACGGCTATGTGCAGGAACAGAGCTGGCTAAACTGGAAATGGCGGTGTTCATCCACCATTTGGTCCTCAACTACCAATGGGAGTTAGCCGATACGGATGAAGCCTTTGCCTTCCCTTTTGTCGACTTCCCTAAAGGCCTACCCATCAGAGTCTTCAAATCTTAAAACAGACATCTCAGGCAGGCAGGCAGGCTCAGCCGCTCGTGTTGCTGCATATATATATATATATATATATATATAGTAGATATATAGGCATTAATTTAAAATTGGACCCCCAAGCTACCTACTATCACCATTCTTCTGCAGTACTGTACGTACGTGAAGACAAAGACGATAGTGGCTTTCGTATTTTTCTACGTTCTAGTTGTTCCACATTTATATATATATATATAGTATAATTACATGAAGAAAAAGGGAAGACAAAACAGATTCAAAGTATATATTTATATATATATATATATTCATATCCACCATATTAATGTAAATTTTTATTTTATTTTGGTCCCTTCTGGGAGATAGTTATTATTATTACTATTCATTTATCTATGTCATTCCCCTTCTTTTTTCAGGTTGGTTTTAGTTATTCATTATTAGTATTATTTGCATTTTGTACCACACTGTTAAAAGTAAAATGATTTACTATAAAAGCAAACTCATGAAAGGGCAAAGCTATATTCATGGATGAATAAATCAAATAAAAACAAAAAAAGTAAAGGTGAAGTGAGATAAATAAATTCAGAACGAATACTAATAAAATTTGGGTGATTTCCTGTCCACATTCTCTAACTATAATTTAGATTTTATCATCATAGCATGTCAATATATTAGCTTGGATTTCACAAAACAACAATCATCCTAAATTTGTTTGTTACTTTTTTATTAATCATACTAAATCCTAAATATTCATTGAATAGGCATACATATGTCACAGTTTTATCTACTACTCCTACAAGTATATAATGTCGAGATCCAAATTTTTCCACCTTTTAACGTGTAGAACTTTCAACCTTTTAAGTTTTTTAATCAATACTTCATTGCATGCAGTCCCCAATTTTTAAATTTTATAACTAGTATATATTTTTATTTTATTATATTATATTTTATAATTTTTTTAAAATGAACTCTAATTTATTATTTCGTTTAAAGACTCAAAAATATCAACATAAGAGTGAAAATTGTAGTGTGAGGTTTAGTCTCTCTTCATTGATAAAATCGTAAGGAACTTAATTAATAAAGAAGAGGAAAATTAAATAAATATTATAAAAAAATTAATAAAATAATAAATAAAAGTGGATGAATATATAAGAGAATTTTTCTCGTTTTTTATTTCACTCAGATAAGGATTCTATTTATAATTTTTAAGTAATTAACATTCAATGCAATACCATAAATGAAGCTTACTTAAGTGCTTCATTAATGCATATATTAAACATTGCATAATGAATGGGAGGTTTTACCTCATAAATGGGGGGGGGGGGGTGTTAGAATATGGGCATTCACATTTATTTATAACACTCTCTCTTAGATGTCCACTAGAGAAAACAGTGCCTCATTAAAACCTTTATTAGGAAAAATCCTGTGGGATAAAAACCTAATGAAGGAAAAAGAGTACACAATCTCCTATTACAAGTTGCCTCATTAAAAACCTTTACCAAGAAAACCCAATGGGACAAAACTTTGGTTAAAGGAAAAAAGTACAACGTGTTTTAAACTCTCCCTAATGACTACATCACATTATATCTTTGAGTCGACGCATTTCAATCTTGTTTTGTAATCTTTCAAATGTTGAAGTTGGTAATGCCTTGGTAAAAAAATCTGCTAAATTATCACTAGAATGAATTTGTTGAACTTCTATGTCAACTTTCTTCTCAAGATCATTAGTGAAGAATAATTTTGATGAAATATGTTTCGTTCTTTCACCTTTGATATAACTACCCTTTAGTTGAGCTATACATGCTGCATTATCTTCGTATAAGATAGTTGGCATATTTTCCTGTAAATGCAAGTTACATATCTTCTGGATATGTTGGGTTAATAAATTTAGCCAAACAAACTTTCGGCTTGCCTCATGCATTGCAATTATTTCAGCATGATTTGAAACAGCAGCAGCTAATGTTTGCTTTGTCGAACGCCATGATATGGTAGTATCTCCACATGTAAATAAATATCTCGTTTGAGATCGACCTTTATGTGGATCCGATAAATATCTAGCATCAGCATAACCAACTAATAGGGATTTTGAATCATTTGAATAAAATAACCCCATATCAATGGTCCCTTTAAGATATCTAAATACATATTTAATTCTATTCCAATGTCTACGTGTTGGAGAAGAACTAAATCTTGCTAACAAGTTTACAGCAAAAGCTATATCAGGTCTTGTATTGTTTGCAAGATACATCAATTTTCCTATGGCACTTAGATATGGTACTTCAGGACCAAGAAACTCTTCATCATTCTCACAAGGACGAAATTGATCTTTTTTCACATCTAACGATCGTACAACCATCGAGGTACTCAATGGATGTGCTTTATCCATATAAAATTTATTTAAGATCTTTTTCATATAAGTTGACTGATGGACATGAATTCTATCTTTTAAATGCTCGATCTGCAGGCCAAGATAAAATTTTGTTTTTCCAAGATCTTTCATCTCCAATTCTTTCTTTAAATAATTTACTGCATTTGGAAGCTCTTCAGGAGTTCCAATAATATTTAGATCATCAACATAAATAGCAATTATCACAAAGTTTGATTTAGACTTTTTTATAAAAAACACATAGGCAGATTGTATCGTTTTTATAACATTCTTTTAACAAATATTCACTAAGATGATTGTACCACATACGTCCAGATTGTTTTAATCCATATAAACTTTTCTTTAATCAAATTGAGCAATTTTCCCGGGAAACTCTATATCCTTTAGGGATTTTAAATCCTTCTGGGATTTTTATATAAATTTCACTATCAAGTGTACCATACAAATAGGCTGTAACAACATCCATTAGACGCATGTCAAGTTTTTCACATACTGTCAGACTAATAAGGTATCTAAACGTGATTACATCCACCACAGGAGAATATGTCTCTTCATAATCAATGACAGGTCTTTGCGAAAATCCTTGTGCTATAAGCTGTGATTTATATGTTACGACTTCATTTTTCATATTTTGTTTTCGTACAAATATCTATTTATATCCTACTGGCTTTATATATTTAGGGGTTTGGACTATAGGTCCAAAAACCTCACGTTTAGAAAGTGAATTTAATTCTACTTGAATTGCGTCTTTCCATTTTGGCCAATCTTTTTTATTTTTACATTCCTCAATAGATTTAGGCTCAGGATCCTCATTTTCTTTTGTTATTTCAATAGCAACATAATAAGCAAAATTGTTGTTGGCAACTATATTTTTTCGGTTCCATCTTTTTCTCGAAGTAACATAACTTATTGAGATTTTTTCGTTATCACCATTTTCAAGTACCTGAACCTCATTTGATTTGTTATATATTTGGCCTCTTCTGGGGCACTTGCCTCCACAATATTACCATCTTGAATAATTGCTTATTTCCTTTTACGAGGATTTTTATCTTTGGAACCGATTGACCTTTCACGCTTCAGGCGTTGATTACTTTCTTTTGCACTAACAATTTGGCTTATTGGGATATCAATTCGTATTGGAGCATTTTTAGCTGGTATGTGAGATTTTGTAATTCTCTTTAGGTCAATAAATGAATCTGGCAGTTGATTGGCAATGTTTTGCAAATGTATAATCCTTTGAACTTCTTGTTCATATTGACTTGTACGAGGATCTAATTGAGATAATGATGATTCATTCCATGTAATTTCTTTTACTAGTTGTATTTTCTCTTCCCTTAATGTTGAGAATGTTGTTTCATCAAAATGGCAATCAATAAATCGTGCAGTAAATAAATCTCCAGTTAATGGTTCAACATATTTAATTATAGAAAGAGATTCATAACCAACATATATTCCCAACCTCCTTTGAGGACCCATCTTTGTGCATTGTGGTGGAGCAATCGGAACATATACTGCATATTTAAAAATTCTAAGATGGGAAATATTTGCTCCTGACCTAAAGTCAATTGTAATGGAGAGTACGTACTATAACTTGTTGGCCTTAAGCGCACAAGTGTTGCTGCATGCAAAATAGCATATCCTCAAGCTGTAACAGGGAGTTTTGTTCTCATAAGCAATGGCCGAGCTATTAGTTGAAGGCGTTTGATAAACGATTCAGCTAAACCGTTTTGTGTATGAACATGAACTACAGGATGTTCAACTTTTATCCCAATTGACATATAATAATCATTAAAAGCTTGGGATGTAAACTCACCAGCATTATCAAGATGAATAGTTTTGATTGCATAATCTGGAAATTGTGCTCTTAATCGAATTATTTGAGCAAGTAGTCTCGCAAACGCCAAGTTACGAGTCGATAATAAACACATATGTAACCACCTACTAGGTGCATCTATTAATACCATAAAATATCTGAATGATCCACATGGTAGATGAATGGGCCTACATATATCACCTTGAATACATTCCAGAAATGCGAGAGATTCAATCCCAACTTTAATTGGTGATGGTCTAGTAATCAATTTTCCTTGAGAACAAGCGACACAAGATAAATCATTGAATTCAAGAATCTTTTGGTTTTTTAATGGGTGTCCAATTGAATTCTCGATGATTCTTCGCATTATAATAGATCCGGGATGGCCAAATCAGTCATGCCAAATAGTAAAAGTATATGGTTCTACAAACTTCTGGTTTGTAGTAACATGTGACTCAATTGCACTAATATGTGTATAATATAAACTTGATGAAAAAGCAGGTAGCCTCTCCAAAACATATTTCTTTCCACATTCAACATTCGTAATATATAGATATTCAACATTTTTCTCATTCATAGTCTCAATATGATATCTATTAAGACGAATATCTTTAAAACTCAATAAATTTCTTTGAAACTTAGTGGAATATAAAACATCATCAATGACAAATTTTGTACCTTTAGGTAATAATATAATAGCTCTTCTAGAGCCTTCAATAAGTTTTGAACTACCCGATATTGTATTAACATGGGCATTACTCATTGTCAAATAAGAAAAATATTTTTTATCTTTGAGAAAATATTTTTTATCTTTGAGTATCGTATGTGTTGTAGCACTATCTGCAAGACACATGTCTCCATTGATTTTGGGTACATCAAAATTTTACTGAATATTCATATTCTTCATAAAAACAAACAAAATATAATATGAAAACACATAATCAGCTACCACTCGTTCGGGATCCATTTACTATATGAAAAACACATTTTTAATCGTCAGGAATTATCTAACTATCACAGTTTGTATATGTGGCATGTATAGATAGACTCTCACATGTTATGTTAGTCCTAAAATCGATTAAATCGTAGCTCTGATACCACTAAATGTAACACCCCTTACCCGTAACCGACACCGAAACAGGGTACGAGGCATTACCGGACATACATCAAAACATTCAGTCACATTTCACAACAAATGCTTGCATACAATTTAAAACTTTTATACATTCATCCACATTGTCCCTTGTAAGGTTCTACGTTACCTTAAAACATGCTTAAAAAGGGTTTGGGACTAAACCGATAACTCGAGAAAACTTTACAAAACTTAGGAAATTTCCCTCACTACATGGGTCACACGCCCGTGTGCCCAACCCGCGTCATTCACATGGCCTAAAGATACGCCCGTGTCTCAGGCCGTGTGGATATAGGGCAAACATACTGACTTCCTCACACGATCAGACCACACGTCCGTGTTCAGGCCGTGTGCTCGGCCGTGCCAAAACTAGCTTGTATTCTGTTTGTGACGTCAGCAATCAAATAAGGGGCACATGGCTAAGGCATACGCCTGTGTCCTCAGTACGCGTGGTAAATAAAATTCCAAAATTAACGTGCATACTTCACACGACCAGGGCACGCACCCATGGTACAGGCCGTGTATCGCACACGGCCTAGACACACGCCCGTGTGTCTATCCGTGTGGACAACTCAAGGCTATATTCCAAGCCAACAAGCCACCCTTAAATTATACACACAAGCACATATTCACTAGCCATTTATATGGCACATTTCAGTACATGAAATAGGCTATCAAACGACCTTATTCAAGTCTAAATCATATCATTCCTATCATCAACTTAAACATGCTTCATAACCTACCAAATCAACAACTAAATTACATACCACAATAAACCAACACCTAGGCATTATATATGCATTACATAACATGAGCCAAACTCACCATTTAAAGCCAAAATATACCATTATGACACTAGCCTATACATGGCATATACTAATATATACATAACTTCAAAAATACCAAAATATTGATTGATAGTGTGATGACGCTTCCAAACGATCCCCGAATCTGAGTTAGCTTCGACGATCTATAAAACAGTAAAAAATAAACACCGTAAACTTTAAAAGCTTAGTAAGCCATATACAAATAAATCATCTCATGCAACAATATATTTCTCATCAATTTAACAAGTTATACATGAGCACATATAAATGCATAACAAGTTCACCAACCTACTTCATGATGTACACATTCAATTCTATAAATTAAATCCAACCAATACTTTCCGTTTCAATAATCAAAAGAATCTCGTACGTACTTGAGTTACTTGATTCACTTACACTTTCTTTCCCGAATTAACTTTTCCCGTTGAACCATTTGGAATTGTTAAAGATACTCGGTAATCACTTATAGCCTATACAATGTCATATCCTTGATATGGTCCTACATGTTAACACGTATCAATGTCAATATCCCACACAGGGTCTTACACGAAGTCGATTAACGATGTCGATGTCTCACACATGGTCTTACACGTAATCATAATACAATGGCACTGTCCCACACAGGGTCTTACATGTAATCACATCTCAATACTTAATGTCATGACATTTGTATCCTATCTATTCTTAAGGTTCATATGGGACTTTCAGCTATCGCAACTTGTCGATTCTTGTTCGTATACAATCATTCGGCATTCATAGCAATTTAATGATAAAATAACATAAACATTTCAATGTAATGATATTTATTTGTATATGAACTTACCTCGTACGGAATGAACGGAAACGAATGGCTATTCAACTACTTTTGATTTCCCCCGATCTAATTCCATTTTCTTTGGTTCTTAATCTAATTACAACCAAAATTAACTTACTTAATCTCTTATTTATTCAAATTCACTTAAAAGCACATAAATGGGCATTTTGCACTTTAGCCCTTAAAGTTACACATTTCTTACAATTTAGTCTTTATTTCATTAAAACACAAATTACACAATTTCATTCAAATTTCATGCTAGCTGAATTTCATAAAACTTCATAGCAGCCCAAAACTTTTATTTTTTTTACATTTTAACCACACATTTACCATATTCTTCAATTTAATCCCTAATATGTATTTTTACCAAAAATCACTTAACAAGACTTGTATATTTAACACCAAGCTTTCATTTTTCATCATCAAACATTCAAGAACACAAACACTCATCAACATCATATGACAAAATCATAAACACTTTCAAAAATTAAGACATGGGCTAGATAGGTTACTAAGCAACGATCACAAAAACATAAAAATTATCAAAAACCGAGTCAAATTCATACCTTAATTAAGCAAGATAAGTTTCGGAATTTTCAAGCCCTATTTTAGCTCATTTCCTTTGATATTCGGCCATGTATGGTGCAAAAATGATGATATTTCCATTTGTTTTATTTAGATACCTAATATACATTATTTTACTATTTTTATTATGATATAATTCATTAAACATTTAACTACTACATGTCCATCAATATCCACTACCAATATTAATGGTATAATTACCATGCAAGGACCCTTACTTTAAAAGCCAAGGTCAATTAACATCTTTAACAAATAACATGCAACTTCCACATTTTATGCAATTAGGTCCTTTTTCATAATTACGCATTCAAACGTTAAAATTACTTCACAAAACTTTCACACATAGCAATTAACATGTTCTAAACACCAAAAATATTATTAAAATAATTTTACGACCTCGGATTTGTAGTCCGAAACTATTGTTTCGAGTACGGTATAAATCGAGCTGTTACAGAATCAAAATAAAAAAAATATTAGTAAAATAATAAGTATTCTCAATCGTAAAATAATTCAATTATATATACCAAATTTACTAAATAATAATATGTATGTCAAATATTGGCATAAAGAGGAATAGTCATAATAATAACTTAACACAAATTAAATTAATTGAAATTTCTTTTAATAAAAAAATGTATATATAATTATCATTATTAGATTTTAGTTGTAAAAATAAATGTGCAAATGTTACCCAAAGCAAATATTTCATCTAGAAAATAAAATAAAAGAATTATGAAAATACGTATACCGTATATAGTTTAACGGGAGTTATACGGGTAAATTATATAAAGTCGAAATGATGTGAACTTCACTATGAACTAGTAGAAGCTCATGCTAATAATATGTTATAGAAAAATTAATAAAACAATAAATAAAAGCGAATAAAAATACAAGATAATTTTTCTCATTTTTTATTTCACTCAGGTAAGGATTCTATTTATAATTTATAAGTAATTAACATTCAATGTAATACCATAAATAAAGCTTACTTAAGTACTTCATTAATGCATATATTAAATATTACATTATAAATAAAAGGTTTTTATATCATAAATGAGGGGTTAGAATATGATATTCACATTTATTTATAAATGTTTGTTATTGTTGTTAGTGTCCCCGTTCGGACGTTTGTCTGAGAGATATTATTTATATGCAATGTGCGTCTCCCTCCGTTTGAAAAATGTAGTTCCAACGGTTTTTGTTTTGGCACCATGCAATCAGCATATTTTTTATTATTTGCGGGCCCTCTTCTCATTATTAATTCCTCCTGTCCTGTCCTCCCCCATCCGCATCCCGTCGCCTTCCCACTTTCTTTTACTTAATTAGAGAAGGTGATCCAAATTCCAATTTACCCTAAATATTAAAAACAAAAACCTTCAAATTTTAAAATTGAAAAACAAACAGAAATTTTAAGGATAATCTTTAATTTTTACAATTATCTTATTTGATGTGACTAAATTTAAAAAAAAAAGTAGAAAAATCAAATTAAGATAAATTCTATTTTAAAACGAAAAAATTTTAAAATGATAAAAATAAGACAGAATCTTTTTAAATTTACTATGAGTGTAATTTACTCAAAAAGAAGAGGGATGGCATGGACATTAACAAAGCACATTCATTATCATGCAGATTGATTGGAACCTTCCAAAACGAACCAACTCAACCGATTATATTCCATATATATCCCACGACAATTCAATAAAAGAAAACCAACGACCAAAATGAAAAGGAATGATGGAGCAGGCCACCACCATCATCAGAAGGGTTCGTGGAGAACTTAAATGGTACCATATCTTGACATGATCCACATATATATTTATATATTCCTTGTAAAATGAGATTGGGTGGCTGAGGAAAGCATCACCTCACCTCACCTCAGTTTAGCTCTGCCCTCTAGGTATCGATGCTCGATCTCATCTTGGTTAGGTTTCCTTTCACTTTCCAATGCGTTATATGTGTTTGATGTTATCCCTTAATGATTTCACTATCATGTCGTGTGTCAAACTCAAACATCGGGTTTCGGTGCTATAAGGCAATGGTGCCTGAAGCTGCACGTTGGCCTTGGTGTGAGTTTTTTTTTTTTTTAAAGCATGGGGTCGGGGGGGTGGGGAGAGATCGGATCTTGCCAAAATTTTCCCTGTTGAGAAATGAGAACTACTGAACTGCCGACGCGGAGACAATTTGGCAATTCACCGAGTTTTCATAATAGCGATGTGCGACACCATTCAACAACAGTAGGCCCATTGTAATTAGGCCATACCACACCTTTTTAAATTGATGGACCAACCCAAATCCATTAAAAAGAAAGTAACATTTTATTTTCTGCTTCATCTCTTTTGGTAGTTGTTTGCATACTACTGTTTTGGAATTTGTTTAATTGCTTACGTTTTTTTGTTGTAAAATAGTTACATTAAACATTAATTCATTCAATGAATAGACCAAACAATTTAGAGAGAAAAAATTGCAAACACTCATCGTAAATGGTGAAAGACAAGTTTTATCAACACAACAAAAGTTTTAGCCTCAGTATCAATAGAACATTATGACACGTTGACGATTGAATTTGTCACAACTTAAGCACGGCATATCTGGAGTGATTGCAAGTAATGAAATTAACCTCTGATGGTCTAAAGCGGCAAGTAAAAATCGACAAAAGAATTGAGCATTCACCAAACTAGAGAAGACGACAACAAAATCATCCCTAAAATCATTTGTAAAACTAAAATTACATGCATAAGCAATATTAAAAAACGTACAACAAGAGCAGACAAAAACTTCTAAAACTGAAGACTTATTAAACAATGGAAAAGCAAACAAAAAAACCATATAAAACTTAAGACAATACGGGTCCAAATCGACACGTGAAATCATTTATTATTTTGAAATACTCTCAAATCAGAAACAAATTTAGAAGTTGACAAAGAGCTACCCACTTTCCAAGAAAAATTACGGGTGGGCAATGGAGTTTTAGCGAACAACAGACACCATTATCTATCCATCACAACTTGTGAAGACAACAAAGATATCTACAAAATAGATCTGCAAATTAAAAAAAAAAAGAGAATACGTGTATAGTGAATGAGAAGAAGAAAGAAAGAAAGGGTTGATGGGAGAGAAAAAAAGTGGGCGAGTTAACCCAGAGACTAATACCGCCGCTAAGCAAAATAAAATATAAGAAGCAAATAACTTAAAAAAAATAGAGAAATTTTTAGGATTTTTCTTTAATCGAAAATAATTTAATTCTCCTCAATATAAATAAAATAATTTAGTTCATGTTCTTTTAAAAAAAATAATAAAGAAAGAAACAGAGACGAAGTCAGGGGGTTGGCATGGGCCCCATCCCCCCTTAGGCTGTTGAATTTTTTTAAAAAATTTTAAATTAATAAAGGTAAAATTATACTTTGGCTCCCTTAAAATTATAAAAATTCGATTTAATCCTTTATAAATTATAAATATATAAACTATAAAAAATTAAAATTTCATCTGGCTCCCCCTAAAAAAAGAAATTTGATAGAAACAATAATTATTTTTCAATAAATTATAAGTAAATAGTAATTCAGTCGGTAGCAAATAATTTTTTATAGTATTTGAAATTAATATAAAAATTGATGTGATAAACAAAATAAAATTGTGCCAATGAAGCCCTGAAAGTTTGACAATGGCTCAAGTTTTCAGTTTAAGTTTATTTCAGTTGAGATATATCACATATTTATTTTCATTTAGGTCTAAACATCTTTTAATTATCTGCTTGTTTGTTTGTACATTGAAATTGTTTAAATCTAATCATATTTATATAATTTTTTTTATTATATTTATAATTTCGTTTCTGCATAACAATTATATGAACGTAATTACAAAAGGGGTAAATTCAAAACCATTTGGATTTTTAGAAAACAGTACCAACTTGAAAAAATTTGAGAAAAGTTATATAATATTCATAAATTTGTATAATATTTTAATTCAAAATTTTAAAAATAATAATTAATAATTTTTCCAGAATTTTGGAAAAGGGATCTAAAATTTTCTTTAAACATTATAAATTTCAAAAAAAATTCGTTTTTTTAAATTATAAAAATACTAATCATGTCCACGAAACAAATTAAAAAGTTGATTAAGGAATGTGCATCTATCAATTAATAGTATAGTTACAGTGAGTAAAAATATTATTCCCACAAAAACGAAAATACTAATAATTACCGTCTTTCTATTATTTAACCAAATAATACGAGTGATTAGTTAAAATTAAAATTAACTAAATTGATTAACTAACGAGCACGACAAAGAACAAAACACGAAATTAATCGATTAACAACCAAAAAGCAAAATAATACCCAAGAAAGAATTCACTTAAATTTGATCTGTCACTATTAATCTAAATTACGCAATTCCTTTACTTAGTAACTTAATCCGTAGAAATCTCTAAATTATGCAAATATCTCTTTCGAACATAAAAAGCAATTAGCTCTAGGTTGATTAATTAAAATTTCTTTCTAATTAAAGCTCCTATTATCGCATTAACTCATGATATGGATTCTCCTATTAGATTTGGCTCTAATCAGATAGATTTATATTGTCCTATTTCTAAGATTGCATGCAACTCCACTCAATTACGCAATATCTACTCTTAAACAGAGTCTATTCAACCACCAATTTAAGCACATCAAACATGAATCAATAAACTAGAAATATTAAACCAAGAATTAAGCACACATAATTGAGAATAAAAAACTAAGTATTTATTGCGTAAAATAAAAATTAACCGACAAAATTCATAATATGGTTCATCTCCTCTAGGTATTTAGAAAATTAGTTCATGCTTGAAAATAAAAACATTCAAAAGATACTATAACCAAAAGAAATAAAGAAATTCATGATAACTTCCTAAGAAATCAAATGAGAATCTTCAATCTTGACGAAAATATGTTTCAAAGTCGGCTTCAATGGTGTTTTTCGAGTTATTTTCTTGAATATTCTCTAATGGCTCACACTTATCTTCTTTTCTTTTTTTTGTCATATATACGTTTTAGAATGCTCGAAAAACTTAAAAATCATTATTTTTCGTTGTTCGGTGCGTAATACATTGAAATCGACATGGGCTACCACACGCTCGTGTGAAATGGTTCACCCCGTGTGGCTCTTGCAGCTTGCTTCGACACTCCAATTTTCACTCATTTTTTTCTCTCAAGTACTCTATTAAGCATTAAAACATGAATTTAAAATATTAAAAGCATAAAATTCATAATTAACATCGATTAATTGCCCAAAAATGCATTAAGAAAGATGTTAAAATATGTTACTTTTAGAACTTATCAACTAAAATTTATTTAAAATAATATAAAATTGAAAAAATATTAAAAACTACAAAAAAGTATAAAACATTGCAAAAGAAAATATTAAAATTTATATAGATTTATTAAAAAGAGTTTGCATGGGTCGCTAATGTGCCACGAAGTTGACTATCGAGAAAAAGAACTAGAATTGGGTTAAGGTTGAAGGGGAAAGGTTCAAGTTCCTAGTGACAATACCATGTTTCCACACAGCTTTGAGGCTTATATTGATGATATCGAAAAGTTGATCAATCTCAAAGATAGATCCATAAAAAATATAATTGTTATATTTTCATAACTTTTTTTGCATTTTTTAAATAATTTTTTGCATTTTATATAAAAATTAAGTGCAATTTTTTAATTTTTAATAATTTCCTATTTTTAAAATACCTTTTAATAATTTCCTATTATTTTAAACACTTTTTAATAATTTCCTATTATTTTTAAATAAAAGTTTTCAAACTTTTTTACAATTTTTAATTTCCAAAAAATCTATTTTTAAAAAAAATCAAGATTCTATTTTTATTTATAATTTTAGAAAAAAAATAGAATTTTTATTGATTTTTTTATAATTTTTTAAACATATTTAAGGTAAATTATCTGATTTTACCATGTGGCATAACCTTGAAATGCCACATGGTCACATGGCAAAATAAATGGAGGTCAAGTGCTTACACAAAAATTAATTTTTTGAGGGCTTAATTGATTGCTTATATTCGATTAAGGGCTCAATTGAGTGTTATTTTCAATTGATGGCTTAATTGGTTATTGAATTATTTTACACGAGCATTTTTATATAATAAGCCTTAAATTAATTTCTTCAAAATATTATTGAATTGATTGAAATTAAATAATTGAAGTTTAAATGAAACTTAAATTAATTAGTCATTACAATTTTATTGAACTGGGTAATTAAATACATTTCTTCATAGATTTTAATACAAGCAGCTTGGCATGACTTCAACAATAAAATTAAAATTGGATTGAGAAAATGATTTCTTTAAGTAAAATAAATAAATAAATAATATGTTGAGAAATAGAAAAAATAGTCATTGAATTGGTTGAATTATATGTGTGGGTCAAAGCTTAAATAACACAAATACTTATACCTAGTACAGGAGACGAGCCCGGAAGCCCAACTCAAGTTTATTAGGGTGTGTCACCACCCCTAGTGTTTCCAAATAAGAGAATTGTGATTTTTCTATTAAAATATTATTATTTAATTATTCATTAATTAAGTAAAACTTTTGTATCATTTTCCTATAAATAGGAATTATTGAATGAGCTAAAAGACACACTAGTTATTCATATTTTAAGAGTTGTTTGAGTGTAGTTACTCCATTAGACAAATAATAGAAATTTATTTATAGAATAAATTCTACTTTGTTGAAA
The DNA here is from genome assembly GCA_025698465.1 of Gossypium longicalyx. Lineage (NCBI taxonomy): Eukaryota > Viridiplantae > Streptophyta > Magnoliopsida > Malvales > Malvaceae > Gossypium > Gossypium longicalyx. Next base: position 23,882,521 of record CM047005.1, on the reverse strand, counting down.
GCTCAGTATTTTTTTTTTTTTGGTTTTCATAGAGAGGATTAAATTTTCCACTGAAAATTAATAAGTTTTCATTTTATATGACCGGTTTGTAAAGTTAGAGTTCATACTCTAAGAAAATCGAGATTTGTGAATAACAGAAAAGATCGTTTGGTAGAAAGTTAGGAAATGACCTAGACCACCACTCAAAGTATAGGTATTAATTCGGTCAAAGATTTATTACTATAAATATTATTTAAACATTCATTGTGCAATAAACATTATTTTCTAAATCGATTTTTTCAACACCATGTCGACAAAAACCCTTTTTTATATTGAATTAATTAGATTAATCAAATTCTTCCCCTTTTCCAATTTTAATAATATAATAATGCTTTTTTAATTCCCACTTAATTAGATTAATTAGCTTTTTATTTCTGTTTTGTTATTGTAACGTCTGCTAACTTTATTTTCGCTACAGCCAAGCAAAATGGAATTTAAAGCTGAAGCCGGTTCCATGCTCCATTGCCTATTACAAAGGCCATGTTGCAAGAAACAGGCAAGCTGGGAGTTGAGTCTTACCACCTACTATAAATCAAACTAAGGTAATTGTCGAAGCTTACTCAATCTGTTATTGAGCGACCCATTTTCATATACTAAACACGTGTTGCTTGAGACCATAATTCTATAATCACCAACAAGTTTAGCATTCAATCTCTGAAGTTTATATTGATTTATCATTTCCGTGTTTTTAATCTAATTTTTCAACTTCTTCGATCTTTACAAATTCACCGATTGAATTGATCTAATTCGATTAATCGGTCAATTAACTAATTTAATTCAATCGGAAATTGATTAATAATTTTTTGAAAGTTCGGTTATCGATTAATTCTGTCTGAAATTGAGTAATTAGCAGAATTAACAATTAATAATACAAATTATATGTAGTTTTAATTTGGTTAATTCGACCAAATAAACATTATCAATTTATTTTTTTGATTTTTTGTACTTGTTTTAACCAAAAAACAAAAATATATAAATTTTAGTTAATTCAATTAATGTTAATTTGATTCGATTAATCATTTGAACACCTCCAAGTGAGCTGAGTTTTTTTATTTATTTAAACTTTGGGTTCAATTTTTATTTTTTAAATTGGGTTGTGTTTTATTAGATTCAACGGGTTAAAGGATATTGAGTTTAAGTTTATTGGGCTGTGTCTAATGGGTAATATATTTATTATATATTATAAAAATAAATATATTTGAAATAATTAAAAAATAATCTAATATAAACCGATTTTTTTGTTGGTTCGATTTCAAAAATAAAAAATTGAGAACCAACTGACTAAATTAAAAAATCGATGCCAAAATCGACAAGACCATTGAAACCAACTAAACCAAAATTGAAACAAACGATTGTGCCATTTTTTTTTTCGATTTTTTCAGTTAAAATCGATTCTTGCTCACCTCTAGTATAAACTAAGTTGCCATATTTATCAACACACCAACTCTTACTATCCTATGATATGTCAACTATATCCAAACTTACCCGAATAGTTAATAAGATATTCATTACATATTTCATTATCAACCAATACCTCAATTCACATGAATTTTTCTTATGAATTTATTTAATCAAACATATGACAACATAAATCAGTACTCAATTTCAAATTTACATAAAAATACACCTTTTTCACATACATTCACTTTAGTCTTCATAAACATCAATCAATTCAAATTAATCCAATACATCTCATTTTCACAAAGTATTTACGAGTCCAGTTTGCGAAAACAGAGTTTTAAAACCATAAACCTTAAACCCTAAACTCCATAATATTTTTTAAAAATATTTATGCATCTGGTTTACAAAAACGGGGTTTCGAAATCACATTTTTTGATACTACTGACTTTCAGGTCGTTATATGACCATTGTTTTGTAATATTGAAAAAATCAAGCAAACCTAAAAGAAAAGGGAAGACACATGCCATTCTCTAAAACTTTTAAGGAACTCAAATTATATATCACCATGTAATGTTGTAATCAAAGAGTTAATGATATTAATGTTGCAAAATGTGCCCATATTGTAGTAAACATATAACTGTTTTCTATTTATTTGAACGATTAATAAATAAATAAAGTAAATTTCACATTTCACTATTATATCTTTTGTATTTATTTCTTTTATATTTTACATGCATAGCGAAATTGTGGCAAGCAAATATTAGTTCATTGATTGTCTAAAGTTCAAACTAAAGATAAATGACATTGTAAAGAACGTTTACATTGCCAGAAAGACAACTTATTTCAGTAGATAATCTAAATGAGTCCGTAATCCTGTAAAAGAATAAATTTAGGCATTTGATTCAAATATTGAGAAGGATTATTATGTTGTCTACAATTCTAATTGGGGAGATGGCTAGTCTTGGCTATCGGAGAGTTGACTCCACGAGTAGAGACATAGATGTATTCATTTGTAGAATGATACATTGGACTAGACCTAAGATGAATTAATTTTGAATCTGTTTGCGAATTACTTCACTTGTGACGTTCATGGCGTGATTTACCTAAATCCTGAGTTTGTAACAGCCTAATTTTCAGTGGTATCGGGAATAGAGATTTGAGATCACTAAATTCGACGGGTGAGTTGAAAATTTAATAAATTAATACCTATGAGTCAAATATGAATATAAAAGCATTTTTGAATTAGTGAATTTGGTGATTTAAAAGAATTAATTAGCTAAAATGGGTCGAGAATGAGGTACCGAGACCTCGACTTCATAAACCGAGCCATAAATATTTTTAGAAATATTTATGGAGTGTTGGTGAGGTAATAATAAAATTTAGTCAGAAAATTTTGACGTTTGGGTGGTTAATTAAATAAAAAGAACTAAATTGAAAAAGGTGTAAAAGTTGCTAAAATGATTAAATAGCTCAATTGTCAAATGAGGAAGGACCTAAAGTGCAAATAAGCCCAAAGGAGATATTTTGGGCGGCAATAGCTGAGAAAAATCAGGAAATGGGTGAAATAAGGGCAAAATTGGAAAATTGCCAAAATTGGCTAAATAAAAATGGGACTAAATTGGAATATCTAGAATTCTCTTCATTTCTCTTCATATTGATTAGTTGAAAAACAACCATGGAGGAGGGTTCAAGCTGGTTTTCATACTCTAGCTTCATGTAAGTTTAATTCTTGCTTTCTCCTTGAAATTTTTATGTTTTTGGACTTTTACAATTGGGTCCAACTTATTATTTCATTAGTTTTTGATTCCATGGCTAATTTTTGAAGTTGTTATGGATGAGTGTTGGAAATATATGATGATTTTGCATGGAATTAGAGCTTTAAATTATTTATATTCTGATTTATTGAAAGAATTGAATAGAAAGTGAATGTTTGAGACCTAATTGTAAAAGAGTTTGAAGTTAGAGTTTTATGTGGAAATTCTGAATTTCAATAGTTATGAAATAACTTATAATGTCTAGAAAAATTATTAATTGAGAAAATTATCTTAATTGAGGGGTTAATTGAGCAAGGACTGAATTGTATGAATTGTGATATTTGGGGCAAAATGGAAATCAACATTTTACACTAAAACTGTTTTGGACAGCAGCAGTAGTCTAACTTTGAAAAATCACCAAAAATTGTATAAATTGAATTATAGGATGAATAAGATATGAAATTAAAGCTTATTGAGTCTAGTTTCTTATAAAAGAAATTATGTAAGCAATAGAATTGTAAATCATGAGATACAATAACTTTTGTGAGACAAGGTCAGAATGATTTCGGGTTCCCCTGTTCTAACTTTGTAAAATTATAAAAAATTGGATAAAAATAATTAGGGGCTTATACTTATATTTTTAGAATCCTAATGAGTCTATTTTCAATAGAATCAAACAGAAACATCATTCAAATTCTGTACGAGGAGATAATTAATTTTTAGTGAAGAAGGGTCATAACTGTCAGATAGCAGAACATGGGAGATTTCAATGAATAAACTGTATTAATTGGCCCAGTCAAAAATTATGAAATTTTTATGGTAATAAGATATGTGAGTCTAGTTTCAGGGAAAATTATTGGATCTTAATTTGGAGTTCCGTAGCTTCAGATATAAATAATTTAGTGACTATGATACAGATAGATAGCTTGAATATTCACCTAAGTAGATAGTGAAAATTATGGATAATGTTACCTACAAGTATGTTGTTTATACTAAGGATGTGGATGGAGAGGAGGAGGAGGAAAATATACAAAAATATATGAATGACTCGTGTATAAATTGATCACATGCCCGATTATAATCGATAAATGTTGGATTAGAAATGATATAATGTTTTATTTGGAATATTTATTATGAAATTATAATTATTGTTATAATACAAAAATTGAACTTGTGAGTTTATACGGCTAAATTTTAGTGATTATTTGTTAATTTTATGAATTTCATGATGTGTTATTTCATATGTATTGATGATAAAATCGTGAATAATGTAAAAGCATGCAAATTGAATAAATGATCAAATTGAGTATTTCAGTTCAGTGACAAGATGAATTGAAGGAAAAGACCATGGTTGGACCATGGCAACAAGTGATAAGTGATAGCTTCGGCTACACTTATTTGATCAAGGACAAATGAAAGTGATAAGTGATAGCTTCGGCTACACTTATCTGATCAATGACAAATGACAAGTGAAAAGTGGTAGCTTCGCTGCACCGATCGCTGAAAAGTGGTAGCTTCGCTGCACCGATCGATGAAAAGTGGTAGCTTCTTCGCTGCACCGATCGATGAAAAGTGGTAGCTTCGCTACCTAATCGATGAAAAATGGTAGCTCGGCTACCGATCGATGAATAGTGGTAGCTTCGACTACAAGTGACAAGTGATTTCCGTATAAGACCATATCTGGGATATGGCATCGGTGTGATATATGCTATAGTATAAGACCATATCTGGGATATGGCGTCAGTGAGATATGTGATTCATGTAAGACCATAGTTGGGCTATGACATCGATATATGAATATGTGTAAGACCATAGCTGGGCTATGGCATCATTATGTGAAGATGTGTAAGACCATAGTTGAACTATGGCATCGAGAAAACGAAGTACTCAATTCCGTAAGACGTTCACTAATTTGACAAAGTTTGGTAAGTGTTACATGGAATTATATGATACAAGGAAGTACGAGTTGATAAGATATGAGTATAGAACTTGGTTGATAAATGAATTCCTTTGTGATTATATAATTGTTCATCTTGAATGTACTGTCCATATGTATTGATAATTCAAATGTTTTAATGAATAAGTTTCGACATGGGATAAATTGAACACGAGATAAATAATTATGAAATTGAACTCGGAATTCATGAAAATGACAGTTATTGATATATGGAGACATGAGAGATTGATATATGAATATGGAAAATGTTTGATAAATGTGTTTATTCATAATTATGGAATTATATACCTCATGTGTACTATTTGCATAAAGATGATATTTCAAATACTTTGGTTATTTAAGCTTAAATATGAAATAGTATGAAATCAAGATAAGTTGTTATGAAAACATATTTAGATTACAGAGATATGGCTGATATATGTTGTATGATTACATAACGTGAAATTGTGTATATATATGAGAAATTTATTGAGAATTGAGCCCATACACGTTTCTTGTTATTTATATGAAGTGTAATGATCACAAGGGTGATGAAGTTATAAATAGAGAGTTACATGGGTTGAAAACATGGGCGTGTGACTCTCCAAAGTGTGAAAATTTTCTAAGTGTTGCAAAAGTTTCATATGTTTACGGTTTGGTCCCGAACCACCCTGAATGTATGTTTTGGGCCCCGTAGGCCATTATAAGGGACGTTAAACATATGTATGAAAGTTTTTAATTTAGAAGAAATTTTATGGCTGATTTTTACATGATTGATCATATTAAGTTCGGTAATGCCTCGTACCCTATTCTAGGCTCGGAATACGAGTAGGGGGTGTTACAGAGTTAGTCATTGACCATGCGTATGTAACTCATGTGTTTTGATATAAGTGGAGGTTTATGCTCTAAAGACGATAAAGCCCATAGCTGGTATGTTGGGTACATGAATTGTGTATGGCATGACTTTACTAGCAACAGTGGAATTCATAGCTCAATTAAAAAGTTAATGGTATCCTCTTATTGGCATTATGTAGATTGATAAATATAGAACGTGGCCACGGGTTGCTCGTTCTCGAACGAGCAATTTATCACAGTCATTTATTGACAGTGATCATATTAATCATTAAGAATACACAATGGTGACAATGAGATAAAATAGGATTGTATTGAGTGAACAGATTAACTCAAAGAAATCAAGGATATCATATGAGGGTAACACACACATGACAAGACCATTGGATAAAGCAGTTGGATGAATTGCTTTTGTAAAGAGTATACAATAAGGAGTTTTCAATCATGGTACTTATTGTGGACTGACTCCATGATTAAGTAATTGCAAATTATCGGAATGATACATCTAGATATAATTGCAATACTAGAGCCTAATTGTATATATCCGATTGGTCCCTCCATTAGCTCAACAAAGCCTCGATCGGACTGCATTTGAATCAGAAAATTCTACGACTTTAGGAATAATTTAATTGAGTCAATTTATTCGATGTGGACTTAAAATAGGCGGTCATGAGAATTGTTTAACTAGAGAATTTGATTAAAGAATTTTCTTAAAAAATTAATTTGAAAAATCTAAGTGATTTTGAGAAAAAATAATTTTGATTAAGTAAAATTAAATTAATCAAATCAATTAAAATTAATATGATATTTTTGGAATTTAATTTTCAAGTCAGACAATTACTCCAATGGGTAATTGAACTTAAAAATTGGACCTAATATCGTAAATTGGGTCCGGGAGCCTAAAATCAAGACCAAGACCTAAAATTTAGTCGAACCCGGCGGACGGTCCAACCTGTGGCTAGACCGAATCAGTTGGGTCGTCATTGACCCAAACCGAACCAGCATGAGGTGTCGTAAGAGTGTCACACCTGCATTACTAAACACGATAGTGCTGGTGGCTGTGACAGTGGCGTCCTGGTGGCCAATGGTGATTGGTCGTCAGTGGTTAAGTAGTTGAAGAGTTACACTCATACTGGGACTCTACCAGATAATTTAATTTTAGATTAATTATTCTAAAAATAATATTATTGTAATAGTTTAATATTAAATTAAATCTTATGCTTATCTTAATAGTATTTTGTTAATTTAATATTTAAGTGATTATCTTAATAGTAAATTTAATTTAATGTTTATCTAAGATAAACATTCTATTATTTTAATAAAATTTAATATTAAATTTAATCTTGATAAATATTAGATTAAATTTAATATTAAAGTGATTAAGTTTAATCATAGTTGAGCTCTCTAAGCTCTCTATATATAAAGAGAGCCTTGGGTCATTATTTTCACACACTAGAATTCAAAAGAAAGTTGTCGAGAGAAATTATCTAAAGAGATTATTCCAAAAAATTTCTAAAGATATTTTTTTGATTTACAATTTGACCTAAAAGTTTAGAGAAATTATAAAATTAACCCATTGATACTTTTTGTGAAAAGTTTTCTGATTCAAAGCGAGCCCACACTTAATAGACGTGAGGTTGAGGATAGCGAAAGAAGACTACTCGATCGAAGTGCTCATTTTAGACGAATCGAGAAGGTACAATTTTGATTAAGTGTTTTTTACTTTAGATATCACAACCAAGATCTTGTTTGAGAAACATTTTTAAAACTCTACTTGTTCCCTAAATTTATTTTCCGATGCGCTTTTCAAACCCGTTTTTCCAATAATTGGTACCAGAACCAGGTTGTGTTATATCTATAAGTATAAACAGATAATCAAAATATATTTCTCTTCTTCTAGAATGATTTGATTATATAGAAAGTGGCATTATTTAGATCTTATACATGTTTTGAGTAATATATGGGAATGGATGCGACATTATATATTTGTTATATAATTATTTTTTGTTGAGGTTGTGGTTTTTAAGAAATAGACCGTGGACTATCATATCCACGTGGGGCTATTTTTTAAAATTCATAGAATTTTTATGAGCCGGAAACAGACATAGGACTTAAATGTAATTTTTCCAAAATAAGTCCATGACGAGTAAAAGATATGATAACGATTAAAGATCCAAAGAGTTCCTCGTAGTGAAAATTTATGTAATTTTATTTTTCTATTTATTTTCTAAAAATAGAGCCATGGAAACCTTGGCTGTCAGTTTTATTTTAATTACCTATCTCATTATATATCTTTTTTATAATTGTTTATAATATTATGTGATGTCATAATTGTGATATATATATATATTAGATGATCCATAATTTATAGATTAAAAATAAGAAGTCTGGTAATGAGAAAATACATGTACTGTATTGTTCTATTCACTTCTTTAGGTTATTCGATAACTATGAGAAGTGTGGTAATGAGAAAGTGCATGTCTGGAATTGGCTCTGGCTAGGAAAGACTTGGTTTTTAAGTAGTCAAATCTGACTCGCCTCCCTTTCCTAGGACTCTACCTGGTGCACGGTTCGCATTCATTTTTTTCAATTTTTCTCTTAAAAGAAAAACTGTGGAGAATCAAAATTGTTTGTTTTAAGATTGATTGATTCTTATGAATAGATATTATAAAATTGCCATAGTATGTCATGCATATATTGGAAGCATGTCGTTTAGATTAGGTAAGAATGCCACTAGGACTATTGTATGATCATTCTTAAAATTTGGGATAAAAAAAATATTGCATGTTTTTAAAATATTGAGTGGGAGAAGGTCTTTGAACAAGACTTACAGTTTCCATTGATGGTTCCTAAGTGATAGCATGATAAAGTTTCGAGCTGATTCCTACCCTAGCATCACCCTAAGGTAAACTTTGTCATATGAGTTCACTAGATGGGATTTCCTTTTAAGGACAACTAATCATGAGTTCACTAGATGGGATTTCCTTTTAAGGACAACTAATCATGTATGACTTTCAGAGGGATTGTCCCAAGATGACTCAAAAATGAAAGCATTTTCATGATGGGTGTTGAGTCAATGGTTACACACTCAAGATCATCTCTTATTAAATAGTTCCCTAAGAAACAATATTTAAACTAGAGATGATGACCAAATGTTAAACAGTCATTAGTTCGTATGGAGTTTTGAGAATTAAGAGTCACGAACTGATTAGATGTAACCTATGTTTTTGCTAGTTAATCATGAAACCCCAAAGAGACATGGTTGATGGGTGTAAGAATGATCGTAGCAACAAAAAAAAAAATATTTTTTCAAGGTTTTAATATAAGACATATGCATCATACTGCATTCTTAATATGTTGCTGAAATGAAAAATATTTACTTAATACAAGGATAGTAATTAGTGAAATCTTTATTTTTTCAGTTCAAATATGTCTCTTACTCCTCTTATTAGCATTCTTACTGATAATAAATAAAATGGAGATAACTTTCAAGAGTGGAAATGGAACTTGCTAATAGCTCCCAGTTGTGAGAAACACAAATTCGTTTTTGATGAAACGTGCCCTCTTGAAGCTCAGCCCAAAGAGAAGAATTGCTGGAGAGATTCTAACATGATTGCTCGATGTTATATGTTAGCGAGCATAAATAGTGTGTTGCAAAAGCAACACGATAATTTTTGTGCCAAAAAGATCATGACAAATTTGGAGGATTTGCTCGAAGGCTAAATCGTATTGACTCGACAATCTACTATTACAAATTTGATGAATTCTCAGTAGAAACCTGGTACTCCAATCAAAGAACATATGCTTAAGCTTATGGGATTCTTTGTGGAAGTGGAGGATAATGGGGCTGAACTAGACGTGAACATGTAAATTGAAATAGTATTCAAGTCCTTAACCAATGAATTTACTAGTTTTAAGGTTGCTTACAACTTGGGGGACAAGGCACTTACCTTGACTCAGCTCATGAAGGAATTACAATCTTATGAGTTGATGTTGAATGGTGGTAAGCCGGTTTAGGAGAAACTTGAGGCAAACTTAGTTGTGGACCCCTCGTTCTCTAAGGGGAAACAGAAAGCTAACGGAAAGAAGAAACTGACTAAGCCTTCGGTTCCATCTTGTGTGGATAAGAAGAAGGCTAAGAAGACAAAAGATCCTAAAAAGATCAAATGTTTATTCTGCAACAAGAAAGGGTATTTCAAATCAAACTGTAAGGAGTATTTAGATTACCTAGCCGAAAAAGGAAAAGGTATGAAACTCATTGTAGTTAAAGCTTACTTAGTGGAAGAATCAATTGACAAACTGGGTTATTGATTCTAGAGCCACTAACCATGTGTATGTGTCATGGGCCAAAGTGTAAAACCCGTGAACAACACACCAGATGCATCTCATAGAGATCTATAGATTAGTTGGGGATTATTTAGCCCACGAGAACTAGCCCAATTCAAAGAGCTGTTGGAGAAGCCTACCAAATTGAAGCCTAGGTGGCCCAATGATACAGATACGGAAATATATGCTACCTTGGTAAATATGGTAGCTAATCTTAAAAAATTGGTAGGAATCATATTTTGTAAATGTTAGATTAGATTTGATATTGTGATCTTGTAAATCCTTTGATTTAAGGGATAGGCATAATCTCATCCGTCAATGTAACTTAATCTAGATCGTCGATTTTGGGGGAGCTCAACTATAAATAAAGAGCTTCCCTTCACTTGTAAATCATCCCTTTGTAACCTGAATTCTTAAGAGTAATAGAATTCTTTGAGACCATCTACTCAAACACCTCTCGTGCATTATTTTATATTGTCTTTAGCTTTCTTGATGTGATCCGGCTCGTTTGGTTGAGTCGAGTCTACGTAAGTTGCCCGATCGTCTTCGAGAAGGGTTGTTCACAAATTGTCGAGTTGTTGGAATTTGAATTAAGAGGTTGAATGAGAATAAAATGGGGTTCAAAGTTGGCTAAGTAGAAGATGGTAGGTTCGGCTAGGAAGGAACAAGGATAAAGGATATTTGGATGGCTCGGTTTAGGATAATAAGTTAGAAAAAAAAATGTGGAAATGGAAAATGAACTTAAACTTCAGAAGCGATTCAGCACTATGATGAATGTCACCCCGGTTCCTATATTGTTTAAGGTGGAAAAAGTGATAGTAGTTGGATAGGAGAGCGCCACACCAAGTGATGGTGATAATTTCTATAAAACAAGTTCGGTTGACACCACTAGCAAGCTAGATAAGTCGCTTGAGACTCGTACAAAAGTTAGGAGGAAGTAAACCTCACAAAGATAAAGTTTCAGTTGAATTTCAACAAATGTGAAAGCTTTGGTGACCCTTGCAATGCACGATAGGTTGCTTAGGAGATAGCAACCAGCAACTCACTTTGGCTTTTGCAATACACGAAGAGGTGCCTGGAAGAGCTGAACCATTAGCTCTTTTTTATGCCATCCCAGGCATACACCTGCACCAAATAAATTCAACAATAAGTTAAACTTAAGACACATAAATTTCAGTAGCCCAAGACACATTAAAATCATGCATTCAGCTAGGACTCATTAAAACAAGTAATAACTAGGACATATTAAACACAAATAATAAATTAAGACACAACATAAATTCGGCTGCAACTTAGACAAATTAAAAGCATGTAGAAATCTGGACACATTAAATTCAGCTAGCTCAAATATGTAAAAACAATTTTAATAAGCTAATTTGAGCTAGGGAATTCAGACATGAGCTGTGACAAATTGAATTAAAATAAAACTAATACTTAGTTTATTAAAATAATAAAAAAAGTAAGGTGGAGAAAATCTAAATCTAGCTCAACGAGCTGAATTAAGCTCAAGTAAGCTAAATTGAGCTAGATAGAGCTCGGCAAGCTAGAGTTTAGTTGAAATCAGCTTGCACTAAGGTGCATGGAGCTTGTATTAAGCTATCCCGATCTATCCCTTTGGTTTAGAGCTCATTGTCGTTCCAGAATTGAGTAAACAAAGTTGAAACAGCTTCTTGAAGGCGCTTAGCCCGAGCTCGAGTTATGGGCCCTTTGGGTAACTCGATGGAATCAGGCTTAAAGCTTGTTGAGCCTCGGGGTACGGTCACGTCATTTCTTCCGTCTTTGAAGTGACTTGTCCTCAAGTTGAGCTGCAAGTGTATTAGAAAACATTTCTCGTTACGGGGCTCCGTGGGGATGAATAGGGCGAATGGTCTCACAACAACCTGAAAGGAGCCTTTAACTTGACTCAAGAGAATAATGTCATAACCATTAAGAAAAGGCTTAAAAATATAAAGAGTGAAAGCCAATATTCGATTACCGAATTCAAAAGAATAAATGACTCTTACCTTGCTCGGCAATTTATTAGGCAAAGGATTCAGTTTAGGAGGTATGTAAAATTTGCGCAAACAATCGCTTATTCGTTCACATGGATTCAAACATGCAAAACTTAAATAACCAAGCTCATTTAACAAGCCATCTCTCATCACAAAGATATTATTAGCAACCATTGATTGACAAGTAACCAAAACAGAAGACAGATCCTTTCTAATAACCAGTTCACCAACAAAGTTTTCAGAATTATCTAAACAAGGCATAAATATTTTCAGATTTTCATAGGACATACCTTGCTTACCGTTAGGAGCAGAAAAGCAAAGATCGAATTCACCTTTTTCAATCCATTTGAACCTTCTCTCTTCAGAAATATAATACAATCCAAACTCCTTGCTCGAATTAACCTGAGATAAAGATACATGAAGGCAATGGTTAATCAAAACATCTTTCTTTTTATCGTTCACTTTTCTTTTATTTTCTTATCCTTTTTCTTTGTTTTTGTTTTCCTTAAAACTCTATTCATTCTCTCTCGATTTTTCTTCTTTTCTTTCTTTTTCACTTTTATTTTCTTTTTTTTCTCTCTTTTACTCCATAGATTATTTCAAACGTCGCTGGTCCTCCAAAACTTGTTGTGGCGAAAGGGGTGCCAAGGTAACATTCTGGCCTTGGTGCTCAAATGTGTATTGATTGGCAAACCCGTCATGTTTGACTCTCCAGTCAAATTTCCAAGGTCTTCCAAGAAGTAAATGTCCTACATGCATAGGCACCACATCACATAGTACCTCGTCTTGATACTTCCCGATGGAGAACGAAACAAGGACTTATTGGGTCACCTTGAGTTCAACACCTTTATTGAGCCATTGCAGCTTGTATGGGCTCAGGTGTTTAGTAGTTGACAGACCAAGCCTTTCCACCATAAATGTGCTTGCAACATTCGTACAGTTACCTCCGTCTATGACCAAACCGTATACCTTGCCTTGAACGTGACAACGGGTATGGAATAAGTTCTCACGTCGTATATTATTTACGGAACTTTGCATACTAAGGCTTCTCTTAACCATGAGCATCTCACCTTCAACCGCATATTCTAACTCTTCTTCGTCATCAAAGGGGTTTTCGACATATTTTTCATTCTTTTTTTCTTCCTCCTCCTATTCGATGTCTCTATTGGGTCGAATCACCATTGCGTTCCGATTTGGGCATTGGCTCGCAATGTGACCTCTTCCAAGACACTTAAAGCACTTGATGTCTCTTGACTAATTTCGGACACCTTCTACGGCCTTTCCTTTGCTGGTTTCAGCCATGGCCTCGGTTGACTTCGCCGACACCATGGGTTCCTTTGTTTGGCTTGCCGAGGCATTTTTTCTTGCACCTTGGCTCCACTTGGATATGTTGGAAGTCGAATAACCTCGAACAGTGCCTTTCCTTTTGAGTTGCTTCTCAACCTTGATTGCCAAATGAACCATATCGACAATCTCCACATAATGTTGTAACTCCACGATGTTGGCTATTTTGCGGTTAAGACCGGCTAAAAATTTTGCCATGGTCGCCTCTCGATCCTCCTTCACATCCGCACGGATCATGGCAATTTCCATCTCTTTATAGTAATATTCAACATTCCTCGTACCTTGGGTAAGGTTTTAGTGTTTTTGGTAAAGTTCCCGATGATAGTAGGATGGAATAAACCTTCGGCGCATCACAGCCTTCATCTCGGCCCAAGTGCTGATAGGACGCTCGCCATTTCACCTCTGGCTCGAAGTAAGTTGGTCCCACCAAATCATATCATAGTCCGAGAATTCAATCGCCGCCAACTTAACTTTCTTAGCCTCGGATTAGTTATGACATTTGAACACGAGCTCAATTTTCTTTTCCTACTCTAGATAGGCTTCCGGGTCCGAACGACCTTTGAATGAAGGAATGTTCAACTTCATACTCTTGAGATCGTCATCGTATCTCTCGCAATCTCATTGGCCATGGTGACGTTGGCCTCTCATTTGGTCACTTACATGGGAGCCTTGGTCTCTCTCGGCCTCACTTGGTACGGACAATTTATCATCTTGAACTTGCCTTTGGCCGCGATTTTTAGGTGGATTTATAGGGGTCCTTGCTCATTGGCCTCTTCCTTCCACTTGATCAAGTTGTTCTTGTATCGGTTCTAACTTTTGATCAAACAACCGTTCAACTTCACGAAGTAGGGCTTGTAAGTTCAAGTCTGCACATTCCACACAGATTGTCTTTTTGCCAAGTTTCTTTTGGGACTTTTAGACATAAGAATTTAGTGGCCTCAGCACAAACCTCACTATTTCACTCGAAAAGAAATTTACTGATTTTGCACTTGCGCTCGTGTTTACACTCGTTTTAAGGCTTTTTCTCCTCTCGAATGCGCTCATACACTCGTGCCTTTTACCACTCAAACTCCCTCTCATAGTTTCGTAGTTCGTCTCTTCGGGCTTATTTGCTGCTTAAAGGGTCAGTTTCAAGGGTTGTAACGTAAGGGTGTAGGGTAGGCTGAAACAAAGAAAAATTTTGGTGTAGTGTGGCGTTGGGGGGGCAAAAGATGGTAGAACAAACACTTGGAGATCGAGAATATAATGATATGAACAGCAAAATAAAGAGCTTCAATAATTCACACTTTTTTTAATACTCGAATTTTTTTTTAAATTTCATTTATTTTATAACTTTAAATACAATTAAATAAATACAAAAGATCTTTTGAATACAACTTGATTTTTTTTTTAATTCGAAACTTTTCTTTCTTCTATGAACCTATTCCAAGTTGAATACGAACGCCAGTACTCCTCGATTTACAAGCTCTAATATCAAATGACGTGATTCGACTCGGTTGGTTGAGTCGAGTCTACGTAAGTTACCCGATCATCTTCGAGAAGGGTCGTTCACAAATTGTCGAGTTGTTGGAATTCAACTTAAGAGGCTGAATAAGAATAAAATAGGGTTCAAAGTTGGCTAAGTAGAAGATGGTAGGTTCGACTAGGGAGGAACAATGATAGAGGATATTTGGATGGCTCGGTTTAGGATAAAAAGTCAGAAAAAGAAAAAATGTGGAAATGGAAGACGAACTTAAACTTTAGGAGCGATTCAACACTATGATGAGTGTCACCCAGGTTCCTATGTCGTTTAAGGTGGAAAAAGTGATGGTAGTTAGATAGGAGAATGCCACACCAAGTGATGGTGATAAGTTCTATAAAATAAGTTCGGTTGACGCCACTATCAAGCTAGATAAGTCACTCAAGACTCGTACGAAAGTTGAGAGGAAGTAAACCTCACAGAGACAAAGTTTCATTAAAAAAAATGTCAAAAAGTTCTTTACAAGCTAAAATAAGCAAACTATTTATAGGTATTACATGAGATAGCCGAATAGGCTCTTAAGGTAGCTAAATGGTTAGCTGAAAATTTTAGAACGCTTTAGGAAGATTCCTTGAAGTTTTTTGTACATGGAGAACGGCAATGGGAAACTTCTAGATGCCTTAATTCAGTTAGAAAGTTAATTGGCATAATTGAAAAGCTGAAATGCATTAAGTAGGATCAGCCAAGTTGCTTGAATGACCTTAATTATGCTGCTTGGTTCAGCCGAATTTTTTTTTGGAATTTATGAGCTGCTTAGGGTACATCAATGGTCATGAAATATGAACAAGCTAGATGGAATGGACACTTGAGTGTAAACAAGCATGTAACATCCTGATTTTTGAGTTTTTTTCGCGCTTCTCGATATTTTGGTAAAGTGTATAAAATTTGGTATTTGGTTGTGAAATTCATAATTTGAGTATGTAAATGGGCTTATGGAAGGCCCATGTGTTGGCCAAAACCCGGTAGAATTTTTAAATTTTGGACTTAAGAAGTTAGGGGCCTAGGACAAGTGGTCTTATTAAAATTTGTGGGTAAAATGTATCACAAAATGAGCCTCTAGTAAAGTGGCTAAGTGACGCCACTAGGGAGCTATAAAGGTGGCGTGTAAGTGGATAAGGGAAGACCTGGGATCGATTCCCTGTGATGGCAAATATGATGCTAATTTTTATGCTTTGAGCATGCAAGAGTTGTAGCCGAATGGAACTCTTTGGGGGAGAGTTTGAATTAGTTAAATGCATTGATTAAGGAGGGATAAGGGGAGAGATTTTAGGGATTTGAGAGGGAGATAGAGTTGGCTGAATAATGGGGATTAGAGAGGGGATTTCGGTAGAGGGGTTTAGTTAGGGATTTTCGACACTTGAGTACTTGTGTGCCGTTTTCTTCCTTTTGTTTAGTATTTTCTCTCTTTTCCTTTTGCAGTCGAATCTATCATCTCTCCTTTCATCTTTTCTTCCTTTTTCTCTTCCAAAACCAGCCCACTACTTCCCTCCATTCATCAATTGTTTCTTTCCCTTACCTCCACTTCTGTCGAAATACCGCAAAAAGTCGAAATCTGTGAACTAGGTGGTGCCGATTCTTTGTTGACCAGCAACCCTCTTTTTCTTTTCACTTTTTAGTGGTCAATTATCTTATCTTCTAGGCATAGATGGTTTCAAGAAGAGAATACTATGGTGAGTACTCAAACTTTAAACGATTCGTATAATAACTGTGGACAAAAGCCGAAACCCCTATAGTTTAGGAGATGGCCGAATGTGGGTATAGGCTCTATTGAGTTCTTCTTTTAATCTTTTTATGGTTTGTATAGTGGAGGAGCAGCAAGGCGTAGGGTCGACTTGGATTAGCTTGGATCATCGGAGTGACTAGATCTAGTCATCAACTTCGACAAAGGTATGGATTCTAAGGCCATTATGGATGGTGGCCGAATGTGTAAGTGTTGATAATAGATGGTTCTCGTTTTGGTTTAATTATTGTGAGCTGATCTATAAGTGGTTGATTATAGGAGAAATCATGTAGGGGATCTCGTCAAGGAATATCGCAAATCAGGTGTGTAACGAACCCTTTTTCGTAACTTGTTTCGACAAATGCCGAGAAGCCGAAATGCCGAAATTCTAGCATTTCGAGGACTTGTAAGCAAGCGAACGCTCATTGGTTAGTTAGATTCGCTAAGTTGACGATTGGGAACGTTAAAAAAGGTAAGAGCATGATTTTTGGCATTCACGGTAAGTTGGGCCTCGAGGGGCTAAAATCGGGCCCAATGGGCTTTCGGGCCTATTTGGGAAAAATTGGTAGAAAATGAAAACCTGTTAAATTGCGCGTTAAGACTGGTAACAACATTATGGTATATAGGCTAAATGGGTCTAGATGACTAAATCGGCTATGTAGGGGCCCATTAGGGGTTTTTAGCCCAATAAGTCGGTTTCGCTAAAAATGGGCCAGAATCGCGGTTTAAACAAATAAATAGTTAGTAACTGATAATGAACACGGAAAATCTCTAATATTTGGTAAAATTACGAAATTACCCTTATAATATAAAAATGACTGTTTTGCCCCTAGGTAAAAATGACCATTATACCCCTAGGGTTTAATTATGAATTTGATACATAGGATTTTGATATACATGATATGTATGATATGCACATGATATGTATGATATGCACATGATATGTATGGTATGCACATGATATGTATGATATACACATGATGAATTCATAATGCATTGGGTTGGGTTTTATATGGATGGAGGAAGTGCAAAATGGCTATGCCCCAGTTTACTGAAAAGGGCTTTTGCCCGAGTTATTAAAAGGGCTTTTGCCCCAGTTTATCAAAAGGGCTTTGCCCCAGTTACTAAAAGAGGCTAGGCCTCTAGTTATATGATAAAGCAAAATATCTTTGCCGCCAAAGGAGAGAGTATTGGTTGGGTGGGTTGAGTTATTCCCCACATGGAGAGCTTGGTTGGTACGGGTGGAGAGTAGCGGATGGTGGGTTGAGTAGTCTCCCCAAATGGGTTGCATTGTTTCATTGACTTTGCATATGATATTGAAATGGGCCTATGGGCCATACCGTTTATAGTAAAGGCTTCGCCCAATGTTATGGAATATGAAAAGGCTTCACCAGTGTGTTATGAAATATGAAATATGAAAAGGCTTCGACCAAAGATATATCTTGAGATGGAGTTTGGGCTTAGGCCTAGTAGGTGATATCGTTTTGGGCTCTGAAGGGGCTTGTTGCACATTGAGTTTCCAAACTCACCCTTTCCTTAACCTTGCGTGAGCCTTGATTTGGGGATTTGGAGCGGAGGGATTCAGAGTGGCCACGGTGATCGCTTTTGGGCCTTTGAATAAGCGTTTGGTTTTCTTTAAGTTTACTTTATTTATTATTTATTTTTGGGTTGTAATAAGGCTATTTTAACTTTATTTTTTTTTCTTTCTTTTCTGGGATTATTATTATTTTTAATAACTTTAAAACTGGTTGATATTAATTCAAATGGGTTAGACTTAGGACGTGTTTTCAAACAATACTTGTTTTCAAAATAACACAACGCCACGATTATCCGATTTATCAAAGTTATTCACTTAAATAAATTTCTACTCGATGTAACCAAGTGTGGCAATGGTTGTGGGCATGTCTAGGATTAGATCCAATCGAAGAGCTTGGTACTTAAGCAGCCTTCATGGCTCACCTCCTCTGTTACGGATTCCTACCTGGTGCCCAGCTTCCATTCACTTTGTTAGCTTAACAAAAGTCAATTTTTAAACACTAAAACGAAACATGGATTTTTAAACTTTTATGTGGCACGTCAGATTCGGCCATAACGTCTGGGCCGGGTTTGGGGTGTTACATTTAGTGGTATCAGAGCACGGTTGCAACAACTCGACTGTGGATCAGGTCCGAAAATCTTTTCGAAAATTTAGGCCTAAGAAGGGTATTTTTGGAAATGGTATTGGGAAGTTCCTTTCAAAGATGTTTTACAAGGTATATATGTTAAAATGGTTCAAGTTTTTCTGTTTTTAATGGGGCTAAAATCAAGATTTTCAAAATAAGGGTGTTTTCAAATGAAAATTTTTAATTTTCTATTTTCTATGACCAAAAATATGGTTTTTGAGTTTTAAATGGATTGGAGAAAGAAGTGGCACACTGAATCCCCTGCACCAAGTCTGTAAGTATACTCTTTTTACGTTATGTGATAATGATATGATGCTATGAATAGAACTGACCCTACTATGATACTTTAGATAGGGTAGAGATGTGAAACGGTAGAAATGAGACTGTAGCTAGGCTACGACGATGCGAAAACAATCCTTGAACTGCTATATTTCCATAAGACGTCTCGTAATAAACAACTGAACATTATACTAATATCATAAAAAGTCGTAATCAGATAAGTCGATATGAGTACAAGAGGAACTCGTGGACGAGGCCGCCGACGGGGTCGCGGAAGGGTGCAAGCAGAATCTTCATCCTCAGGGCAGAGGCCAGCTGAGGAAGCATCTGTGCCACATGCAACGGAGACAAGGTCTTATGATCAGGCTGCGGGGGATGATGCCTTGTCCCAAGCCATGTTAAGGGTTTTAGAAAGAGTTGCTGGAGCTAGCACTAGGACAGTGAATAGGGGGTCCATATCGGAGCGACTCCGGGCCAATAGAGTAGAAGTTTTTAGGGGCGTATCTGGAGTAGCCCCAAATGTGGCTGAATATTGGCTAGAGGCAACAGAGCGGATTATGGACGATTTAGATTGTTCTGTGGAGTAAAAGCTGAAGGGGGTTGTGTCGCTGCTACGAGATGAGGCATACCGATGGTGGATTACTATAAGGGAGAGTACCCCAATTGAACGAGTAACCTGGGAATTGTTCAAAACTGCTTTTAAGGGGAGATATGTTGGAGCTAGTTATGTGGATGCTCGTCGAAAGGAATTTTTGAATCTGACTCAGGGTAATAAGACTGCCGCGGAGTGTGAGGCAGAATTTTTTAGGCTGAGTCGATATGCCAGCGGGATAGTTGCAACTGAATATGAGTGCAGTGTTCGATTTGAGGATGGTCTCCGCGATGAGCTTAGGGTATTGATAGCTCCACAGAGGGAGCGTGATTTTGCTACATTGGTAGAGAAGGGTAAGATAGCCGAGGAAGTGAAACAGACTGAACGACATAATCGTGAGAAGGATCAACCCAGATTTATGAGAGATTCCGAACCCTCGGGTGCTACAAACAGAAATGTTAAAAGGGCTAGAGTGGAGGAACCAGTTCGACCAGCTCCGGTTAATACTTTTAGACCTCAGGTTTGCAAGGACTGTGGCAGAGCGCATATGGGGGAGTGCTGGAAATGAACTGGGGCGTGTTTTCGATGTGGGTCAAAGGAGCATAAGTTTAGAGAATGTCCTCGGAGAACAGCTCAGGAACTAGCGACGGAACAAAGGGATGTCCAATCACAGCAAAGAGGACCACCACCACAGATGGGTCGTGGGCAAGGTAGAGGTGGCATTGGTAATGGACGAGGACGTGGGGCACCTGGCAGGGGTGCTGGACATGCTGAAGCTCGGCAGCCTGTGTTGGTTTATGCTGCACGACGTCGTGAGGAGGGTGATGCTCTTGATGTTATAACCGGTACGTTCTTCATTCATAGCACGCCTTACATTGCTTTGATTGATGTGGGTTCCACTCACTCGTATGTTGCTTGTGATGTATCTGGGGCATTGGGTGTGCTTCCTGAGGAGACTATGAGTGAGGTATCGGTGGTAAGCCCATTAGGACACTCGATCAAGGTAGATAAACTCTTTAGGGCCGTGCCTTTAGAGATACAAGATAAAATATTTAAAGGGGATTTGATGGAGCTACCATTTGGGGATTTTGATCTTAAGGTGACGTTGGATTGTGCTGCGAAGAGAATGGTACTAAGAACTGCCAAAGATGAGGAGATAATGGTCATAGGGGAACGAAGAAATTATCTGTCCAATGTTGTTTTAGCTTTAAGAGCCGAGAAGTTGATCCGGAATGGTTGTGAGGCGTACTTGGCATTTGTAAGTCAAGCTGAACCTGAGGGGATAACTGTGGAGTCGGTTAGGACCGTTAAGGAATTCCAAGATGTATTTCCGGAGGAACTTCCTGGATTACCTCCGAACAGAGAAGTCGAGTTTGGAATCGACTTGTTGCCTGGAACAGCCCCTGTGTCCATTGCGCCTTATAGGATGGCACCAAAGGAGTTGGTAGAATTGAAAGCTCAAATTCAGGAACTGTTGGATAGAGGGTTTATAAGACTAAGTGTTTCCCGTGTAGAAGCACTCAAAGATCTTTGTTCGTAAAGAAGAAAGATGGGACCATGCGGATGTGCATTGACTATTGACAGTTGAACAAACTGACAATCAAAAACAAGTATCCCTTGCCAAGAATCGACGATCTGTTCGACCAATTGAAAGAAGCCTCGGTATTTTCTAAGATTGACCTTCGGTCAGGATATCATCAGTTGAGAGTCAAAGAAGAGGATATCCATAAGACGGCATTCAGAACTCGATATGGTCATTACGAGTTTCTAGTTATGCCCTTTGGTTTAACTAACGCACCGGCAGCATTCATGGATTTAATGAATCGAGTGTTTCAGCCATACTTGGATCAGTTCGTAGTCGTTTTTATCGATGATATCTTAGTATACTCAAAAACGGAAGAGAAGCATGATGAACATCTTCGTATTGTGCTGCAAGTACTAAGGGAAACGCAACTTTATGCAAAGTTTAGTAAGTGTGAGTTTTGGCTGAAGGAAGTAACTTTCTTGGGGCATGTTGTATCTGCTGAGGGAATCAAGGTGGACCCTCGAAAGGTTGAGGCAATTCTGGAATGGAAGCCACCGAAGTCGGTAACAGAGATTCGAAGTTTTCTGGGGTTGGCAGGTTATTATCGGAGATTCGTGGAAGGATTTTTGATGTTGGTAGCACCGTTAACGAAACTTATAAGGAAGGGAGCACCTTTCGTTTGGACGAATAAGCAGCAAGAGGCTTTTGAGAAGCTGAAAAAGGTTTTGACAGAAGCACCAGTGTTGATTCAGCCAGAGTTTGGTAAGGATTTCACTGTGTACAGTGATGCGTCACATGTAGGTTTGGGCTGCGTGTTGATGCAAGAGGGTAAGGTAGTCGCTTATGCTTCACGACAGCTTAAGCCTCACGAGGTAAACTATCCTACGCATGACTTGGAGTTGGCAGCGGTGATTTTAGCGCTTAAGATATGGAGGCATTACTTGTATGGGGAGAAATGAATCATCTATACGGATCATAAGAGTCTTAAGTACTTGCTGACTTAAAAGGAGTTGAATCTTAGATAGCGAAGGTGGATAGAGTTGTTAAAGGACTATGACTGTTCGATTAAGTACCATCCAGGTAAGGCAAATGTCGTGGCTGATGCATTAAGTCGAAGGACTGTGGCGAAGTTGAAGGCAATGTTTGCTCGTTTAAGTTTGTATGACGATGGAAACTTATTGGCAGAATTACAAGTGAGACCAACTTGGGTGGAGCAGATTAAGAAGCAACAGTTGGAGGATGAGTCGTTGGTTCCTCAGTTTCAGCAAGTTGAGAAGGGGGAGAATCCAGACTTTGGGTTAAATAGTGATGGAGTTCTTAGTTTTCGAGGAAGAATTTGTATGCCGAAGGACTCGAACTTAAGGTTGATGATTTTGAAAGAGGCACATAATGGACCTTGTGCTATGCATCCAGGAGGGAGTAAGTTGTATCGAGACTTACGAGAGCTATACTGGTGGCCTGGGATTAAGCGAGAAGTGACCGAATTTGTGGGGAAATGTTTGACATGTCAACAAGTGAAGGCCGAGCATCAACTGCCTTCAGGATTATTACAACCAGTAAAGATACCACTTTGGAAGTGGGAAAGGGTAACAATTGATTTTGTAAGTGGGTTGCCATTGACACCTTCCAAGAAGGATTCAGTTTGGGTAATTGTGGATAGGCTCACGAAGTCTGCCCATTTCATACCTGTCCGAACTGATTACTCACTACAGAAGCTGGCCAAGTTGTATGTGGCGGAGATAGTGCGGTTGCATGGGGTGCCAATATCGATAATTTCTGACCGAGACCCAAGGTTTACATCTCGGTTTTGGCAAAGGTTACATGAGGCACTGGGAACACGATTAGATTTTAGTACGGCTTTTCACCCTTAGTTAGATGGGCAGTCAGAGAGGGTCATTCAGATTTTAGAAGACATGTTGAGAGGCTATGTTATTGAGTTTAGAGGCAGTTAGGAGGACTATTTGCCATTGGCAGAGTTCGCGTATAACAACAGTTATCAAGCAAGTATTCAGATGGCTCCTTATGAGGCACTATATGGGCGAAGGTGTCGTTCGCCTACTTGTTGGGCAGAGTTGGGGGAAAGGCACGTACTTGGGCCAGAGTTGGTAATAGATACCGAAGACAAGATTAAGGTGATCAGGAATCGGTTAAAGGAGGCAGGGGATCGACAAAAGTCTTATACCGATCTGAAGCGTAAAGATATTGAATATGCAGTTGGGGACATGGTCTTTTTGAAGTTTTCACCTTGGAAGAAGATATTGAGGTTTGGTAAGAAGGGCAAGTTGAGTCCACGGTTCATTGGGCCTTATCAGATCCTTAAGTTGATAGGACCGGTGGCTTATCAGCTAGAGTTACCTCCAGAGCTGGATCGTATTCACGACGCTTTTCATGTGTCCATGCTAAGGGGATATCATTCTGACCCAACTCATATCGTGCCAGTTGCAGAAATCGAAGTACAGTCGGATTTGACTTTCGAAGAGGAACCTGTGCAGATACTTGATCGCGACGTCAAGGTGTTGAGAAGGAAGTCAGTCCCATTAGTGAAGGTACTTTGGAGGAACCATGGCAAGGAAGAAGCTACTTGGGAGACCGAAGAGGCGATGCGTCAGCAGTACCCTCAACTGTTTGGATCAGGTAAATTTCGAGGATGAAATTTCTTTAAAGAGGGTAGAGTTGTAACATCCTGATTTTTGGGTTTTTTTCGTGATTCTCGATATTTTGGTAAAGTGTATAAAATTTGGTATTTGGTTGTGAAATTCATAATTTGAGTATGTAAATGGGCTTATGGAAGGCCCATGTATTGGCCAAAACCCGGTAGAATTTTTGAATTTTGGACTTAAAAAGTTAGGGGCCTAGGATAGGTGGTCTTATTAAAATTTGTGGGTAAAATGTATCACAAAAAGAGCCTCTAGTAAAGTAGCTAAGTGACGCCACTAGGGAGCTATAAAGGTGGCGTGTAAGTGGATAAGGGAAGACCTGGGATCGATTCCCTGCAAATATGATGCTAATTTTTATGCTTTGAGCATGCAAGAGTTGTAGCCGAATGGAACTCTTTGGGGGAGAGTTTGAATCAGTCAAATGCATGGATTAAGGAGGGATAAGGGGAGAGATTTTAGGGATTTGAGAGGGAGATAGAATTGGCCGAATAATGGGGATTAGAGAGGGGATTTCGGCAGAGGGGTTTAGTTAGGGATTTTCGGCACTTGGGTACTTGTGTGTCGTTTTCTTCCTTTTGTTTAGTATTTTCTCGCTTTTCCTTTTGCAGCTGAATCTATCATCTCTCCTCTCATATTTTCTTCCTTTTTCTTTTCCAAAACCAGCCCACTATTTCCCTCCATTCATCGATCGTTTCTTTCCCTTACCTCCACTTCTGCCAAAATACCACAAAAAGCTGAAATCTGTGAACTAGGTGGTGCCGATTCTTTGTTGACCAGCAACCCTCTTTTTCTTTTCACTTTTTAGTGGTCAATTCTCTTATCTTCTAGGCATAGACGGTTTCAAGAAGAGAAGACTGTGGTGAGTACTCAAACTTTAAACGATTCCTATAATAACTGTGGACAAAAGCCGAAACCCCTATAGTTTAGGAGATGGCCGAATATGGGTATAGGCTCTATTGGGTTCTTCTTTTAATCTTTTTATGGTTTGTATAGTGGAGGAGCAGCAAGGCGTAGGGTCGACTTGGATTAGCTTGGATTATCGGAGTGACTAGATCTAGTCATCAACTTCGGCAAAGGTATGGATTCTAAGGCCATTATGGATGGTGGTCGAATGTGTAAGTGTTGATAATAGATGGTTCTCGTTTTGGTTTAATTATTGTGAGCTGATATATAACTGTTTGATTATAGGAGAAATCGTGTAGGGGATCTCGTCAAGGAATATCGCAAATCAGGTGTGTAACAAACCCTTTTTCGTAGCTTGTTTCGATAAATGCCGAAAAGCCGAAATGCCGAAATTCTGGCATTTCGAGGACTTGTGATCAAGTGAACGCTCATTGGTTAGTTAGATTCGCTAAGTTGACGATTGGGAACGTTGGAAAAGGTAAGAGCATGATTTTTGGCATTCACGGTAAGTTGGGCCTCGAGGGGCTAAAATCGGGCCCAATGGGCTTTTGGGCCCATTTGGGAAAAATTGGTAGAAAATGAAAACCTGTTAAATTGCGCGTTAAGACTGGTAACACCATTATGGTATATAGGCTAAATGGGTCTAGATGACTAAATCGGCTATGTAGGGGCCCATTAAGGGTTTTTAGCCCAATAAGTCGGTTTCGCTAAAAATGGGCCAGAATCGCGGTTTAAACAAATGAATAGTTAGTAACTGATAATGAACATGGAAAATCCCTAATATTTGGTAAGATTACGAAATTACCCTTATAATATGAAAATGACTGTTTTACCCCTAGGTAAAAATGACCATCATACCCCTAGGGTTTAATTATGAATTTGATACATGGGATTTTGATATACATGATATGTATGATATGCACATGATATGTATGATATACACATGATGAATTCATAATGCATTGGGTTGGGTTTTATATGGATGGAGGAAGTGCAAAAGGTATGCCCCAGTTTACCAAAAAGGGCTTTTGCCCCAGTTATTAAAAGGGCTTTTGCCCCAGTTTATCAAAAGGGCTTTGCCCCAGTTATTAAAAGAGGCTAGGCCTCCAGTTACATGATAAAGTAGCTATGCTGCCAGTGGAGAGTATTGGTTGGGTGGGTTGAGTTATTCCCCACATGGAGAGCTTGGTTGGTACGGGTGGAGAGTAGCGGATGGTGGGTTGAGTAGTCTCCCCAAATGGGTTGCATGGTTTCATTGACTTTGCATATGATATTGAAATGGGCCTATGGGCCATACCGTTTATAGTAAAGGCTTCGGCCCAGTGTTGTGGAATATGAAAAGGCTTCGGCCCAGTGTTATGAAATATGAAATATGAAAAGGCTTCGGCCCGGTATATGCTGAGATGGAGTTTGGGCTTAGGCCCAGTAGACTGATATCGTTTTGGGCTCTGAAAGGGGCTTGTTGCACATTGAGTTTCCAAACTCACCCCCTTTCCTTAACCTTGCAGGTGAGCCTTGATTTGGGGATTTGGAGCAGGAGGGGATTCAGAGTGGCCACGGTGATCGCTTTTGGGCCTTTGAATAAGCGTTTGGTTTTCTTTAAGTTTACTTTATTTATTATTTATGATTTATTTTTGGGTTGTAATAAGGCCATTTTAACTTTATTTTCTTTTTCTTTTTCTTTCTTTTCTGGGATTATTATTATTTTTAATAACTTTAAAACTAGTTGATATTAATTCAAATGGGCTAGACTTAGGACGTATTTTCAAACAATACTTGTTTTCAAAATAACACAACGCCACGATTATCCGATTTATCAAAGTTATTCACTTAAATAAATTTCTACTCGATGTAACCAAGTGTGGCAATGGTTGTGGGCATGTCTAGGATTGGATCCAATCAAAGAGCTTGGTACTTAAGCAGCCTTCATGGCTCACCTCCTCTGTTACAGATTCCTACCTGGTGCCCAGCTTCCATTCACTTTGTTAGCTTAACAAAAGTCGGCTTTTAAACACTAAAACGAAACATGGATTTTTAAAATTTTATGTGGCACGTCAGATTCGGCCATAACGTCTGGGCCGGGTTTGGAGTGTTACAAAGCAAAACCGAACAGCCCTTGGTGTGAAAGCTCAAAATCGAATGGTCTCAAGGTGTGAAAAGAACCTTCAGCTGAATTTAAACAAATGCGAAAGCTTTGGTGACCTTTGCAATGCACGATGGGTTGCTTAGAAGATAGCAACCAGTAGTTCACTTTAGCCTTTGCTATACATGAAGAGGTGCCTGGAAGATCTGAAGCATCAGCTCTTCTTTATGCCGTCCCAAGCATGCACCTGTACCAAATAAATTCAACAATAAGTTAAACTTAAGACACATTAATTCCAGCAGCCCAAGACACATTAAAATCATGCATTCAGTTAGGACTCATTAAAACAAGTAATAACTAGGACATATTAAACACAAATAATAAATTAAGACACAACATAAATTCGGCTGTAACTTAGACAAATTAAAAGCATGTAGAAATCTGGACACATTAAATTCAGCTAGCTCAAATATGTAAAAACAATTTTAATGAGCTGATTTGAGCTAGGGAATTCAGACTTAAGTTGTGACAAATTGAATTAAAAAAAAACTAATACTTAGTTTATTAAAATAATAAAAGAAGTAAGCTAGAGAAAAACTAAATTTAGCTCAAGGAGCTGAATTAAGCTCAAGTGAGCTGAATTGAGCTAGATAGAGCTCGGCAAGCTAGAGTTGAGTTGAAATCAGCTTGTACTAAGGTGCATGAAGCTTGTATTAAGGTGGCTCGATCTATCCCTTTGGTTTGGAGCTCATTATCATTCCAGAGTTGAGCAAACAAAGCTAAAACAACTTCTTGAAGGCGCTTTGCCCGAGCTCGAGTTATGGGTCCTTTGGGTAACTCGATTGAATCAAGCTTAGATCTTGTTGAGCCTCGGGGCATGGTCACGTTATTTCTTTTGGCATAATTGCTTATGCTATATAAATTGGTACCTTGGAGGAATTCTTTGTGAATCCTCACGTTGTGGTAATTAGGCTTACTTAGGCAGGTTTGCATCAAAAGGATCGCCTAAGTTCGCACGAAACATGAGACTAAAGTTCTAGCCTCGTGACATGCATTTCTTTACAAAGGTTTACTGAAACGAGAAGTCTGCATGACATGAGCCTCTCGTTGTAGGCTAAAGATGGGAGCTATGTTTCTGCCAAAGCAGTTGGAGAAGTTATTTTACACTTTGATAATTTTAAGAAGATTATTTTAAAGAACGTGTTTAATGTACCTCATTTTAAAAGGAATTTAATTTCTGTAGCATGTTTATTTTAGGACGGTTATACCTTGACATTCAATAAAGAGATTGTTATTCATAGAAATCATTCTTTAATCTATAATGGATGGATGGAATACAATCTCTACTTTATCAAACCAAATAACTACTCGATGCTTCAAACTGAAATAGTGAATAAAAAGCTTAAAACTTTTCACTCTAATGAGGAGTACCTATGGCACTTCAGACTTGCTCATATTAACCAAGAAAGAATCACTATAATCTTAAAATATGGTCCTTTAGGTATGCTTATGGAAGTTAGTCTTCCATAATGTGAATCTTGCTTGGAAGGTAAAATGACTATGAGGTCTTTTAATGTAAAAGGTACATGGTCAACCAACCTTTAGAACTTGTGCAAATTGATGTACGTGGTCCCATGAGCATCAGTGCCTGAGGAAGTTATGATTATTACCTGAATTTTATCGATAACTATTCTCGATGTGGATATGTGTATCCAATGCACCGTAATAGCAAAACCTTTGATATATTTCGAAAGTTCTATGCAGAAGTGGAAAAGTAATTAGGTTTATCCATAAAGAATCTTCAGTCTGACCGAGGTGGGGAATATTTTTCTAGTAAGTTTTTAGGATACCTCATAGAGAATGAGATTTTGTCTCAATTGACTGCGTCGGGCACTCCATAGTAGAATGGTGTAACTGAAAGAAGGAATAGAATCTTGCTTGACATGGTTCGTTCAATGTTAAGCTATTCACAACTTTCTACTTCCTTCTGAAGATATGCAATATAAACGGCTTGCTATATTCTGAGTGATGTGCCAATCAAGTCTTCTTGTAAAACATCTTTGAACTATGGCATGGAAAGAAACCAACTTTAAATCACATTAAAATATGGGGGTTGTCCATCATACGTTCTGAATAAAGATGTAAAGAAGTCGGATGCACTGACAGAATTGTGTATGTTTGTAGGATATTCAAAAGAAACAAATAAAAGATTATTCTACGATCTGAAAGATAAGACGATTAAAGTTTCTACTCATGCTACTTTTCTCGAGGAAAGTTGCATGGATAACTTTAAGCTTCAAAGTAAAGTAGTACTCGAGTAACTTTCTGGAGTGGTAGAATAATTATTGAGTTCAATTCTCGAGAAAGTTGTAGAAAGACCTGCAAATGATCGACAACATAGGGGAATCTATCGTAGTGGGAGAGTTTTTAATAAACTAGACTTCTTTATCTATGATGGTAGTATTTATAATACGGAAGCCAATCATGAGGATGATGATCTATTCATTTACAAGGAGGCTATGTAGGACATTAATTCCAAGCTCTGAATACAAGCCATGGATGTCGAGATGGATGCTTTGAAATCCAATACGATATGGGAACTTGTAGGCTTATCGATTGGGATTAAACTAATAGGTGTAAATGAATTTACAAGAAGAAGAGAAATGCGGAAGGGAAAGTAGAAACACACAAAGCTAGACTTGTAAGAAAATGCTACACACAGAAAGAAGACATCGATTACAATGAAACTTTTTCTTTGGTAGCCAGGCTCAAGTCTATCTGTAAACTCTTATCCATTTCCGTTGCTATCGATTATGAGATGTGGCAAATGGATGTCAAAATAGCATTCTTGAATGGTTATCTCGATGAGATCATTTACATGGCTCAACCCACTGGCTATATTATCAAAGGAAATGAGCAAAAAGTTTGCAAACTGCTAAGATTCATTTATGGAATTTAACATGCGTCTCGTTCATGGAATAAAATATTTAATCAACCCATCAAAACTTTTGGACTTAAGCAAAATGCTGATGAACCTTGTGTTTATTAGCGTATAAAAGACAAAAATGTGGCCTTCCTCGTTTTGTATGTTAATGATATTCTACTTATTGGAAATAATGTAGGACAATTGTCATCAGTTAAACTGTGGTTAGCTCAACAGTTTAGCATGAAGGACTTGGGTAAAGCTAGTTATATTCTTGGAATTCAAATCCTTAGGGATCGAAAGAATAAAACAATAGCACTATCTTAAGCTTCATACATCGATAAAGTACTAGAATGTTTTGTAATAACCGATGCAAAGCCAAGCGTTCAACCGACTACATCAGGTTTTCATCTTTCTTTAGATGATTGTCCTAAGACAGCGAAAGAAAGATAGTATAAGAATAAGGTTCCATATGTTTGGCAGTTGGAAGCCTTATATATGTGATGCTTTATGCACGTTCAAATATCTATTTTGCAGTAGGAATGGTTAGTTGATATCAGGCGAATCCAGGTCTTAGGCATTGGCAAACTATAAAGCATATATTAATGTTTCTTAAAAGAACCATTGATTATATGCTTCTGTATTGGGAGAACCTTACTCTTGTTAGATACATAGAGGACGAAACACATTAATCAGAAGTATCGCTTGATACAAGAGACAATAGCCGAAGGAATTGTAGATGTGATGAAAGAAGCTTCTGAAAGTAACCTTGCAGATCCATTTACTAAGACTCTTGTAACTAGAAGTTTTAACAAACACATCGAGGATATGGGAATGTAAAACATAACATATTTACTCCACTAGGACAAGTGGGAGATTGTTGGGAAATGTGTCTATATTGTAGTAAACATTTAAATGTATTCTATTTATTTGAACGATGAATAAATAAATAAAGTTAATTTCACATTTAACAATTATGCCTTTTGTATTTATGTCTTTTATATTTTGCATGCATAACGAAATTGTGACAAGCAAATATTAGCTTATTGATTGTCTAAAGTTCAAACTGAATGTAACTGGTATTATAAAGAACGTTTACATTGCAAGAAAGAGAACTTACTTTAGTAAATAGTCTAAATGAGTCCATAATCCTATAAAAGAATTAAAATAAGCATTTGTTTCAAATACTGAGAAGGGTTATTATGTCGTCTACAATTCTAATTGGGGAGATGGCTAGTCTTGGCTATGGGAGAAGTTGATTCCACGAGTAGAGACATAGATGTATTTATTGGTAGAATGATACATTGGACTGGACCCAAGATGACTTAATTCTAAATCCGTTTGTGAATTAATTCACTTGTGACATTCATGGTGTGATTTACCAAAACCATGAGTTAGTCACTGACCATGCGTATACAACTCATGTGCTTTGATATAAGTGAAGGCTTATGCTCCAAAAATTGTTGAACCCATAGCCGATATGCTGGGTACATGACTTTTGTATGGCATGACTTTACTAGCAACAGTGGAATTCATAGCTCAATTAAAGAGTTAATGATATTCTCTCATTGGCCTTGTGTGGATTGATAAAGATTGAACGTGACCACGGGTTGTTTGTTCTCGAACGAGCAATTTATCACAGTCATTTGTTGACAGTGATCATATTAATTATTAAGAAAACATAATGGCGACAATGAGATAAAATAGGATTGTATTGAGTGAACAGATTTAACTCAAAAGAATCAAAGATATTATATAAGGGTAATACACACATGACGAGATCATTGGACAAAGTAGTTGGATGAATTACTTTCATAAAAAGAATACAATAAGGAATTTTCAATCACGGTACTTAATGTGGACTGACTCCATGATTAAGTAATTGCGAATTATCGGAATGATGCTTTTGGACATAACTGTAACCACTAGAGTCTAATTGTATATGTTCAATTGGTCGTTTTGCTAGCTCAACAAAAGCTTGACCGGACTGTATTTTAATCAGAAAAAAATTCATATGAGTCGATTTATTCGATGTTGAATTAAAGTAGGTGGTCATAAGAATTGTTCAACTAAAGAATTTGATTAAAGAATTTTCTTGAAAAATTAATTTGAAAAATCTAAGCGATTCTGGGAAATTTTAATTTTAATCAAGTAAAATTAAATTAATCAAATCAATTAAAATTAATATGATATTTTTTGAAGTTAATTTTCAAGTCAGACAAGTAGTTCAATGGGTAATTGAACTTGAAAATTGGACCTGAGATGTAAATTAGGCCCAGGATCCCAAAATCGAGACCTAGACCCAAAAACTGGTCAAATCGAGCCTGGTATGTGAAATAGGGCTGACGGTCCAATCAGTGGCTAGATCGAACCAGTCAGGTTGTCACTGACTCGGACCAAACCGACAGTAGCATTGAACACCCCTAGCCAGTCTCTGTCGTTAGACTAGGGTTATGGAGCATGACTATACGATTCTAAACGTTCAACATCAAAACATTAACAATATGCAAATTTCAAGTTCATATTTGATAACATAATTAAATTATAGCAACAAATACCATTAGGGGTCATCAATCGAGCTTATATGGTCCTAAAAATAGTTTAGGAACAATTAGGGACTAACTCGGAAGAAATTAGAAAGTTTAGGAAAAATTTTAAAAATTTGAAGACAGGAGTCACACGACTATGTGGCTAGGCCATTGGCATTCGAAATATGGGACACACAATCGTATTCCAACCTATTTTTCTACCCGTGTAACTCAATAACTTAGGTCACACGGCCGTGTGCCAGACCATGTGAATCCTGCACTTGAAAATAATATAACACACAACCGTGTGGGGTGGCCATGTGTGGCACAAGGCCGTGTAACAGCACGTGTCCCAAGCTATGTGTAGTCCAAATTACCCCAAAAACAAGCCATTTCAGAAACCATTTCTTAACCACCAAGCCATACCATCTATAGTTACTTTCACATGCTTAAATATTCTATTATTTTAATAAAATTTAATATTAAATTAATATAATATTTGTAACACCCTTAACCCGTATCCGTCGCCGAAACAGGGTTATAGAGTATTACCGGGGGGTTTACAGATAAATCGAACCAAAATACTGTTCATATTTGATAATAACCATATAGTCCCTTAAATGGACCCTAGTAGCCCAATATGAACAATAAAAACGAATTGGGGCCTTAGAAAATTTTTCATGAAATTTCAAAGTTTTTTCTTATGAACTGTGCCCACACGCCCTTGTGGTCCAGGGACACTCCCATGTGATCAGGCCATGTGGTTACACACGCCCGTATTCTTAACCCTTGTTCTTAACCCATGTGATCTGACTTATAAAGCATGAAGAAATTTAGGTCGCACGGCCATGTCACACGCTCGTGTGTTAGGCCGTGTGGTTAATATAATTTTCATAAATTAGGTGCAGTTTTCACACGACCATGTAACACGCCTGTGTCCAAGGCCGTGTCACCTACACGGCTGAGATACATGCCCGTATCTCTGCCCGTGTGCACAATTCTGAGCATTTTGTTTCTCATTTTTAAGGTGCAGGGGACACACGGCCAAAACACATACCCATATGTCAAGTCGTGTGTCACACACGGTCAAGAGACATGCCTGTGTGTCTACCCAAGTGGACGAAAATAGGCCATTTTAAGGCCACTTTTCTCACCCTTTACACATTTCACCTGCACTCAATACTTTTATATACCAATATACTCCAAATCCACAACCAAACCAAGTCAATAACTTATATGGTAAACCAAATTTACAACTACACTACTTATTTACATAAATTTACTATGTTGTTTCAATCATTAGCCATCATTATATACTAATAAACACATACACATAAACTAACATATATGTATGAAATTTATTCATAACCATATTTCCAGTTTACTTCCTTTCCATTCCATCCAATACATGTCATATAAACCTTAAGTTATAATACAAAATCTACCGGTGAAATTTGGATAATGTGACCCGGTGTGATGATCCGATCCTCCGAACTCTTGTTAATCTACATAGTACATTTAACACACAAAAGTAAGCTTATGAAAGCTTAGTAAGTTCATATGTTTTAAATAAAACCTTACCGAACATACTATTATAAATCATAAAATATGCAATTCACTACCACTTCCTGCCATTCACAATTTCAAATGATGAATTCACTTGATTGAGCTCAATATCAATAATTAACTAAATCCCAACACTTAAATTTAAGAAAAACTTTCCATTACCTGTCAAATTAGGGAACATATTACAGAATTGAGTACGTCATTAGTTTGATGCCACATTCCACTTTGGTTTTGTACACATTTTTATCATGGCTTAGCCATGATCACACACTTTATCACATTGCCAGAGCTTAATTATGGTCTTGCACTTGTACATATTTTACCATGGCCTTGCCATGATCACTCACTTATCACATTGCCATAGCTTAACTATGGTCTTACACTTGCACACATATATAACTGTCATGTTTCAATCATGGTCTTACATTCACTTTCACAATGTCATAGCTCCACTATAGTCACACATGTCACACTTTGCCATGGTTAACCATGGTCTTAACCGTCAATTCATCACTGATCACTAAACAAACGTACTCAATCCTGCGTTTCCCTTAATTTGAACTTTAACTTCAAACTTCGTTTTATCATAATAATCATAATTTCATGACAAAAATATAAAATAATACATTATATAATCTATAATTTTAATAATCAATTATAAAAATTTAACCATATGAACTTACCTGGACCAATTTGTAAAATTATGGAAATTTAGGGACTAATTGGCAATTTTTTTCTTTTCCACGTTTATCTTCGGACTCTCGATCTATAATATAGAATTTTCTATTCATT
The DNA here is from genome assembly GCA_025698465.1 of Gossypium longicalyx. Lineage (NCBI taxonomy): Eukaryota > Viridiplantae > Streptophyta > Magnoliopsida > Malvales > Malvaceae > Gossypium > Gossypium longicalyx. Next base: position 23,847,629 of record CM047005.1, on the reverse strand, counting down.
AGAATCTAATTCAATTCTAATTTACATCGCAATTTATGGCCTTAAATTTTTGAAATTACACTTTTACCCTAAATTTTATAATTTTTACAAATTAGTCCCTGCTCAATTAACTCATCAATTAAGCTAATTCTTCTTAATTAACACTTTATCTAATTATTTTAAGCTAATACACAGCCTTCGAAATTTAGAATTTCAACATCAAACCCTAATTCTCAACTTTTTCACAATTTAGTTCTAAAAATCAATTTCTACAAAAATATCTTAATAAATTCATCATATAATGAATTAAAATTTTAAATCTATGATAACTCATCTTAAACATACAACACTTATCCATGGAAACTTTCAATTTCACTTATGGAGTAAAAAAACTAATAAATTATATAGTTGGACCTAATTGTAAAAGTCTTAAAACATGAGAATTTATAGAGAAAAAGCAAGTATTAAACTTACATGTAGCAAAATATGAAAAACCATTTTAAAATAATTCTTCTATGGCTATTTTGGCTGGAGAAAGATAAAGAAATGTCTAGATTACTTTTTAGTCCCAATTTATCTTATTAAATTTTCCTTTATTTCCTATTTTACCACTTATTCACCCAATTTCTTTATTTTTTTTCTGTCTCCACTGTTTCAGCTAGTCACTTTAGGGCTAATTTCCCTTTAAAACCTTCTTTATTTAATACTTATGCTATTTAATCACAATTCAACAAATTTTGTATTTTTTACAATTTAGTCTTTTTTTAATTAATTGACTATTAAAACGTTAAAATTTTCTAACGAAACTTTAATACTAACTCAATGGCACTCCATAAATATTTCTAAAAATATTTATGGCTTGGTTTTATAAATTCGAGGTCTCGATACATCATTTTTGACTCACTTGACCTAATAAATTCTTTTAATTCACAAAATTCTCTAATTCAAATATATTTCTAAATTCACACTTAGCTCATAATTATTGATTACTAAATTTTCAAACTTACTTGTCGGATTTAGTGATCTCGAATCACTATTTCCCGACACCACTGAAATTTAGGCTGTTACAATATTTATCAGTATAAATATTATATTGAATTTAATATTAAAGTGATTAAGTTTAATCATATTTGAACTCTCTAAACTCTCCCTATATAAAACAGTCTTGGGTCTTTATTTACACACACTTTAAGACAGTCTTTGGTCATTATTTACACACACTTTAAGACAGTCTTTGGTCATTAGTTACACACACTTTAATTCAAGAGAAAGTTGTAGAGAGAAAATTCTCTGAAGAGATTATTTCAGAAAATTTCTAGAGATATTTTTCTGATTTACAACTTGACTCAAAAGTTTAGAGAAATTTAAAAATTACACAACTGGTACTTTTTGTGAAAATTTTCTGATTTGAAGCAAGCCCACACTTGGCAGACATGAGCTTTAGGATAGCAGAAAAGACTACTCGGTCGAAGTGCTCATCCTAGATGAATCGAAAAGGTATCATTTTGATTAAGTATTTATTACTTTAGATATCACAACTAAGATCGTGTTTTGAAAAATTTTTAAAACTCTGGGTTTTCCCTAAATTTATTTTCCATTGCGTTTTCCAAACTCGTTTTTCCAACAAGAGCTTAAAGAGTTCAACTATGATAAATATTAGATTAAATTTAATATTAAATCTTATTAAAATAATAGAATATTTATCTACAAGATAAATATTAAATTAAATTCAATATTAAGATAATAAATTTAATATTAAATTAATAAAATACTATTAATATAAGTATTAAATTTAATTTAATATTAAACCATTAAAATATTATTATTTTTGGAATAATTAATCTTAAATCAAATTATCTGATAGAGTCTCAGTAGGAGTGTAACTCCTTCACAGCTCAACCACCAGCGACCAACCATTGCCGTCCATTGGGACATCGCCGTCATAATCACCAGCACCACTGTGTCCGGTGATGTAGCTGCGACACCTTTACGACACCTCGAGTTGGTTTGGTCTAAGTTAATGACGACTCAACTGGTCTGGTCTAGCCATCAGTGAGATCGTCAGCTCGATTTCAAATATTGGGCCCAATTTGAACACTTTTTAGGTCTTAGTCTCGATTTTGGGCTCCCAAGCCTAATTTACAATCTCAAGTCTAATTTTCAAGTTCAATTACCCATTGAGCTAATTGTCTGACTTGAAAATTAACTTCTAAAAATATCATATTAATTTTAATTAATTTGATTAATTTAATTTTACTTGATCAAAATTAATTTTTATAAAAATCACTTAGATTTTCCAAATTAATTTTTCAAGAAAATTCTTTAATGAAATTCTCTAGTTGAACAATTCTTACAACCACCTAATTTAATTCCACATTGAATAAATTGACTCAATTAAATTATTCTCAAAGTCGTAAAATTTTCTTCTAATTCAAATGTAGTCCAATCGAGCTTTTGTTCAGCTACTGAAGGGAGCAATCAGACATATACAATTAGGCTCTAGTGATTGCAATTATGTCCAGAAACATCGCTTCGATAATTCTTAATTACTTAATCATAGAGTCAGTCCATAAGAAGTACCATGATTGAAAACTCCTTATTGTATACTTTTTACAAAAGTAATTCATCCAACTACTTTTCCAATGACCTTGTCATGTGTGTGTTACCTCCATATGATATCCTTGATTCCTTTGAGTTAAATCCGTTCACTCAATACAATTATATTTTATCTCATTGCCACCATTGTGTCTTCTTAATGATTAATATGACCATTGTAAACAAATGACTATGATAAATTACTCGTTTAAGAACAAGAACCCGTGGCCAAGTTCAATATTTATCAATCCACACAATACTAATGAAAAGATATCATTAACTCTTTAATTGGGCTATGAATTCCACTGTTGCTAGTAAAGCAATGCCATATACAAGTCATATACCCAATATACCAGCTATGGGCTTGATCATCTTTAGAGCATATGTAACACCCCTATCCCGTAACCGTCGCCAGAATAGGTAAGGGGCATCACCAGACAGACAGAACATTACAGACCAATATAAAATCACAGTTATTACATAATATTAATGCATAAGCAATCAACATCAAATTAACAATTCATCCTTATGGAGGTCTCCAAGACCTACGATATACTTTTAAGGACAATTCAGGACTAAACCGAACACATTCATAAATTTCAAAACTCAGAAAATTTTTCAATTATGTTGAGGTCACACACTCGTGTGACCAGGCCGTGTGCCTTCCACAAGCACTAGACACACCCATGTGATACAACCGTGCCAAAACAGAGTATATATACTTACTTTTACACACGGCCAATAGAAACGCCTGTGTGATACTTAGCTAGCTACTGACTTGAGCCCACGGCCATATGACACGCCCGTATGTCTTAACCGTGTGATCATAAGAGGTTACTACTTTGCATACATGACCACAAGGCACACCCGTGGTCCCTGACCGTGTGGCACAATATAGGTTTGGTTTAAGCCAATTTGCCACCCCTTTTTGGGTCATTCCTACAAGCAAATATAAACAACATTTATACCAAAATTCTCAGCCAATTCCATGCTCAAAGCATGCTTCATTATAACTAAATCATCATCATTCAATAACCTATTCAAATCCATACCAAAACACATTAAAAATCTTATTACAACAGCATGCCAAAATGCTCATTTCCTAGCTCATTTATGGAACCTTCTAATTTATGCTTAAACTTACCATTTCCTCAACTTGGCATATTTCTAAAATGACCATCACATACAAGGCCATAAAACCATTACAAGCATACACAATTTGGCATCACAATCCATCTACCAAAACTATGCACAAACATATCATTAGCTAGCCAATCAAAGCTTAAATACATAGACATTCTAGCCTATACATGCCATACTTCAAAAATTTACACTTTTAAAATTACCAAAATGAGTTCAAAAGTGTGGTGATAATCCTCGACTATCCCTAAGTCTTCAGTAGCTACGATTACTGTAAAACAGACAGAAATCACACAGAGTAAGCTACAAAGAGTTTAGAAAGCCAAATACAATTGGTCTAAATACTAAAGCATAAAAAGTACAAATCAACAGTAAGAATTCATAGCCATTTCACAGAATAGTTCATAAGCCTAACCATGCTCATTTACTCGCATACATGTCATGCTTCATTTCCAAATTCCATACACACTTCGTATTCATTATTTTACAAAAACAAAGTCTTTCATATTCAGAAATTTAGCACGATACAAACGTACCTATATAGATTATACATTTCATATATTTATTCCCATATCTCATACTCCATCATCAGACAGTTCAGAAACGATACAGATACTCATAGACGAGTACAATGCCAATGTCCCGGACGTGGTCTTACCTGTAATTTAGTATTGATGCCTTTGTCCCAGACAGGGTCTTACATGAAATTAAATACGATGCTGATGTCCCAGAAATGGTCTTACACGTAAATCTCAAATCGATACATGTGTCTCAGACACGGTCTTACACGATATCTCAGATTGATGTCAACGTTCCTTTAGAAACATACAGAGCTTTTCAGATACTAACATATTATCGAAATTTACTTGGCATTCATTCATCAGGCTCTCACAGCCGTCCAATACAAATTATAACTTCTATACACAACATTCAATCGATTTAACACATAATTGTATTTTGACTTACCTCGTACGGATTTCGGACGAAAATGAGTTGACTATTCAACTATTTTGGACTTCCCTCGATCTAAGTCCGATTTTTTTTGTTCTTGATCTAATACAATTCAAATTCAACCATTCATTTCATTCAAAATAATCTATGAACACATATTTAGGGCACTTTGCATTTTAACCCTTACATTTTCACACTTTGACAATTTAATCTATTTTTCACAAAATCACAAATATGCAAAATTCACCAAGACTATAGTTTGGCCGAATATACATAGCTTCCATACAAGCCTAAATAACATATTTAATTTACAATTTAGTCTTTCAAAACCTCATTTTCACAAATTAGCCCAAATAGCTCTATTCCATCAAAATTTCAAGAACAAAACATGATAATCTCACATATATCTTTCATAATCCATATAAAAACATTACAAAGCTCATATAATCATCAATGGCACATTTCATAATCTTCAACAAAAGCAGAAATTCAGATATGGGTTTTGAAGAACACGAAGCAAGTATCACAGAAACGTAGAAATTATAAAATACAGATGAAAATTCATACATTAATCAAGGATTAAGTTAGTCGAAACCTAAAATGGCTTTCTTCTTTTATTTTCTTTAATTTTTCAGTTATCATATGTGTTTTATGAACACATGCATGCTATTTGTTTTCTTTAATTCATGTTAAAGCATGAATTACCATTGTATCCCACATTTATAAATATATTAATTACATAAAACAAGGTCATTTATGACCACTCATAAATTCCATGGAGTAATTGCCACATAAGGCCATAATAATCCAAAGCCATGCCAATTAAACACATTGAATATATGGCATGCAAATTTTATCATTTAAGCGATTAAATCCTTTTTTATAATTAAGTACAGAAACAGACAAATTAAATCACAGAAAATTCGTAGATATAAATTCACATATCACAGACATAGAAAATAATATTAAAATATTTTTTAGAATCAATTACGTGGTCTCGAAATCACTGTTCCAACTAGGGTCTAAACCGGACTATTACAGCATAAGCCTCCACTTATATCAAACCACATGAGTTACATACGTATGGTCAATAACTAACTCAGGATTTAGGTAAATCACACCATGAACGTCACAAGTGAATTAATTTGCAAATGGATTTAGAATTAATTCATCTTGGGTTCAGTCCACTGTATCATTCTACCAATGAATATATATATATCTCTGCTCGTGGAGTCAACTACTTCGATAGCCAAGACTAGCCATCTCCCCAATTAGAATTGTAGACGACATGATAATCATTCTCAGTATTTGAACCAAATGCTCACTTTGATTCTTTTATGGGATTACAGACTCATTTAGATTATCTATTGAAGTAAGTCATCTTTCTCGCAATGTAAACATTCTTTACAATGCCACTTATCTTTAGTTTGAACTTTAGATAATCAATGAGCTAATATTTTCTTGTCACAATTTTGCTATGAATGCAAAATATAAAAGACATAAATATAAAAGACATAATTGTTAAATGTGAAATTAACTTTATTTATTTATTCATCTTTCAAATAAATAGAAATCAGTTACATGTTTACTACAATGTAGGTATATTTCCCAACAATCTCCCACTTACCCTAATAAAGTAAATGTGTCAAGTTTCGCATTTCCATATCCACGACGTGTTTGTTAAAACTCCTAGTTACAAGAGTCTTAGTAAATGGATCCGCAAAGTTATCTTCAGAAGCTACTTTTATCACATTTACAATTTTTTCAGCTACTGCCTCTCGTATCAAGTGATACTTTCGACCAATGTGTTTCGTCCTCTTGTGACTTCTCATTTCCTTGGTATTTGCTATTGTAGCACTGTTATCACAATATAATGTTATAGCTTTTTTAGTACTAGGAATAACTTCAAGTTCTATTAAGAACTTTAGAGGCCATATTGCTTCTTTTATTGCCTCAGAAGCAGCCACATACTCGGCCTCTATAGTAGAGTTAGCAGTGCAAGTTTATTTGACACTTCTCCATACTATGGCTCCACGGCCTAGAACTAATACATTTCCCGAAGTTGATTTCCTCGAATCTTTACATGTTTGGAAGTCTGAGTCTGTGTATCCAATAAGAGTAAGGTCCTCCCTAGAATACACAAGTATATAATCCCTTGTTCTTTTAAGATACCTTAATATATGCTTTATAACTTGCCAATTCCTAAGACTTGGATTCGCTTGATATCGACTAACCATTCCTACTGCACAAAAAATATCTGGACGTGTGCAAAGCATCGCATACATATGCTCTCTTTCTTCCGCTGTCTTAGGACAATCATCTAAAGAAAGATGAAAACCTGATGCAGTCGACTGAACGCTTAGCTTTGCACCGATCATTACAAATATTACAGTACCTTATCGATGTATGAAGCTTAAGATAGAGCTATCGTTTTATTCTTTTGATCCCTAAGGATTCAAATTTCAAGAATATAACTAGCTTCACTCAAGTGTTTTATGCTAAACTATTAAGCTAACTATAGTTTAACTGATAATAATTCTCCTACATCGTTTCCAATAAGTAGAATATCATCAACATACAAAATGAGAAAGACCATATTTTTGTCTTTTATACGCTTATAAACATAAGGTTCATCAACGTTTTGCTCAAATCCACCTTTTTATTCTATGAGCGGGACGCCTGCTTAAGTCCTTAAATCAATCTTAGTAGTTTACAAACTTTCTACTCATTTCCTTTTACAACATAGTTAGTGGGTTGAGCCATGTAAATGGTCTCATCAAAATAGTCATTCAAGAATGCTTTCTTGACATCTATTTGTTAGATTTCATAATAAAGAGCAGGGATAATAGATAAGAGTATGTGGATAGACTTAAGCATGGCTACTGGAGAAAAGGTCTCATCGTAACCAATGTTTCCTTTCTGTTTGTAACATTTCCTTACAAGTCTAGCTTTGTGTGTCTCCACTTTCCCTTCCATATTTCACTTCTTCTTGTAGATCTACTTACACCCTATGGGTTTAATCCAATCAGTAGGTCTAAAAGTTCTCACACTGTATTGGATTTCATAGAATCCATCTCGGCATCCAGAACTTGTTTCCAGAGCTTGGAATCAACATCCTACATAGCCTCATAGTAAGTGAGTGTATCATCATCCTCATGATTGGCTTCCGTATTATAAATACTACCATCATAGATGAAGATGTCTAGTTTCTTAGGAACTCTCCCATTACGATGGATTCCCCTATGTTGTTGATCGTTTGTAGGTTTTTCTACAAATTTCTAGAGAATTGAACTTGATAATTGTTCTACCACTCCCGAAAGTTCCTTAAGCACCATTTTACTTTAAGGCTTAAAGTTATCCATGTAACCTTCATCGAGGAAAGTAGCATGAGTAGAAATTTTAATCGCATTATATTTTAAATTGTAGAATAATCATCCATTTGTTCCTTTTGGATATCCTACAAACATGCACAATTCTGTCCGTGCATCCAACTTCTTTGCATCCTTATCCAGAATGTTTACTGGACAACCTCATATTCTAAAGGGATTTAAAGTGAGTTTCTTTCCGTGCCACAATTAATAAGGTGCCTTACAAGAAGAGTTGATTGGCACATCATTCAGAATATAACAAGTCATTTATATCGTATATCCCCAGAAGGAAATAATAAGTTGTGAATAGCTTAACATTGAACGAACCATGTCAAGGAAGGTTCTATTCATTCTCTCAGCTACGCCATTATACTGTGGAGTGCCCGGCGCAGTCAATTGAGATAAAATCTCATTCTTTATATATCCTAAGAACTCATCGAACAAATATTCCCCACATCGGTCAGACCAAATATTTTTTATGGATAAACCTAATTGTTTTTCCACTTCTGCACAAAACTCTCAAACTCTCAAACCTAACTCGTAACTTCTTCAGGACCTGATGCTCATAAGACCACATATATCAGTGTGCAAAAATTCTAAAGGTTGGTTGACCCTTGTACCTTTCGCATTAAAATACCTCTTAGTCATTTTACCTTTCAAGTAAGATTCACATTGTGGAAGACTAACTTTTTTAAGCATACTTAAGGGACCATATTTTATGAGTTTAGTGATTCTTTATTGGTTAATATAAGTCTTAAATGCCATAAGTACCCCTCATTAGAGTGAGAAGTTTTAAGCTTTTATTTACTATTTCAGTTTGAAACATCGAGTAGGTTTTGGTTTGATAAAGTAGAGATTGTTTTTCATCCATCCATTATAGATTAAAGAATGATTTCTATGAATAGCAATCTGTTTATTGAATGTCACAGTATAACCGTCATAAAATAAACATGCTACAGAAATTAAAATTCTCTTAAAATGAGGTACATAAAACACATTCTTTAAAACAATCTTTCTAAAATTATCGAAGTGTAAAATAACTTCTCCCACTACTTCGGTTGAAACATAGCTCCCATCTTTAGTCCGTAGTGAAAGCCTCCTATTATGCAGACTTCTTGTCTCGCTAAACCCCTTTAAAGAAACATACATATGGCTAGTGGCTCCAAAATTAATAATCTTCCACTAAGCAAGCTTAAACTACAAAAAGTTCCGTACCTTTTCCCTTTTCGGTTAGGTAATCTAGATACTCTTTATAGTTTGATTTGAAATGCCCTTTTCTGTTACAGAAGAAACAGTTGATCATTTTAATATCTTTTAACTTCTTAGCCTTATTCCTATCCACATGAGGTGGAACCGAAGACTTAATCAGTTTTTTCTTTCCCTTAGCTTTCTGTTTCCCCTTAGAGGATGAGGGGCCCACAACTTTCCTAAACCGACTTACCGCTATTCAGGATCAACTCATAGGAATATAATTCCTTCATGAGCTGAGTCAAGGTAAGGGCCTTATTCCCTAAGTTGTTAGCGGCCCTAAAACCAACAAACTTATTAGTGAAGGATTTGAACACTATTTCAATTTAAAAGTCCACCTCTTGTTCAGCCCCATTGTCCTTCGCTTCCACAAAGAATCTCATAAGCTTAAACATATGTTCTTTGACTGGAGTATCGGGTTTCTACTGAGAATTCATCAAATTTGTAATTGCGGATTGTCTAGCCAATGCGACTTAGCCTCCGAGCAAATCCTCTAAATTTATCATGATCTCTTTAGCAGTACAAAAATTCTCTGCTGCTTTTACAACACACTACTCATGCTCACTAACATATAACATTGAGTAATCAAGTTAGAATCTCTCCAGTAATTTCTCACTTTGGGTTGAGCTTTAAGAGGGTACATTTCGTCAAGAACGAATTTGTGTTTCTCATAATTGAGAACTATAAGCAAGTTACATTTTTATTCTCAAAGTTATCCCCATTTAATTTATTCTCAATAAGAATGCTAATAAGAGGAGTAGGAGATATATTTGAAATGAAAAAAAATAAAGATTTCACTAGTTATTATCTTTGTATTAAGCAAATATTTTTTATTTCAGCAACATATCAAGAATGCAGTATGATGCATGCGTCCTATATTAAAATCTTGAAAAAAATTCGTTACTACAATCATTCTCACACCCATCAACCATGTCATATTGGGGTCTCATAATTAACTAGCAAGAACTTGGATTTCATCCAATTAGTTTGTGAATCTTAATTCTCAAGACTCCACATGAACTAACAACCATTTAACATTTTGCCATCATCTCTAGCTTAAATATCGTTTCTTGGGAAACTATTTAATAAGAGATAATGTTAAGTGTGTAACCATTGACTCAACACCCATCACGAACATGCTTCCATTTGTGAGTCATCTTGGGACAATCTCTCTGAAAGTTATGCATGACTAGTTATCCTTAAAAGGAAATCTTATCTAGTGAACCCACATGACAAAGTTTACCTTGAGGTACGGTTAGGGTAGGAACCGACTTGAAACTTTATCATGCTATCACTTAAGGACCATTAATGGACGTCGTAGTTCTTGTTCAAGGACCTTATCACACTCAATATTTTATAAACATGCAAGGTTTTTTATCCTAAATTTTAATAATGATCATACAGTAGTCCTAATGGCATTCTTACCTAATCTAAATGACATGTTTCCAATATATGCATGGCATGTTATGGTAATAATATCCATTTACAAGAATCAATCAATCTTAAAACAAACAATTTTGATTCTCTAGAGCTTTACTTTTAAACAAAAAACTGAAAAAGTGAATACAAACCGTGCACTGGGTAGGGTCCCATAAAAGGGAAGTGAGTCAAATTCAACCGCTTAAAAACCAAGTCTTTCCTAACCAGAGCCTATCCTAGACATGCACCATCTCATTACCACAATTCTCACAGTTATCGAATAACCTAAAGAAGTGAATAGAACAATACAGCACATGTATTTTCTCATTACCACACTTCTTATTTTTCAATCGATCAACTATGGATCATCATATATATATATATATATATATATATATATATCACAATTGTAACATTACATAATATTATAAACAATTATAAAACAAATATATAATGAGATTAGAATAAAATTGCCAGCCAATGTTTTCGTAGTTCTATTTCTAAAAAATAAATGGAAAAATAAAATTATATAATTTTTCACCATAGGCATTCCTTGGGTCTTCAATTGCCATCACATCTTTTCCTCGTCATAGAATCCTTTTGAAAAAATTACATTTAAATCCTATGTTCGTTTTCGGCTCACATGAATTCTATGAATTTTAAAAAAAATATAGCCCTACATGGAGATGATAATCCACGATCTATCTCCTAAGAACCACAACCTCGGCAAAAAGTAATTATATAACAAATATATAATATTGCATCCATTCCCATATATAACTCAAAACATGCATAAGATCTAAAGAATGTCACTTTCTATGTAATCAAATCATTCAAGAAGAAGAGAAATTTATTTTGATTATTTGTTTATACTTATAGATAGAACACAACCTGGCTTTTGATACTAATTGTTGGAAAAACGGGTTTGGAAAATGTAACGGAAAATAAATTTAGGGAAAAACCAAAATTTTAATTTTTTTTCCAAAACAAGATCTTGGTTGTGATATCTAAAGTAATAAACACTTAATCAAAATTGTACCTTTTTGATTCATATAGGATGAACGCTTCAACCGAGTAGTCTTCTCCGCTATCCTCAGGCTCACGTCTGCCGAGTGTGGGCTCGCTTTGAATCAAAATTTTTTTTACAAAAATTACCAATGGGGTAATTTTACAATTTCTCTAAACTTTTGGGTCAAGTTGTAAATCAAAAAAATATCTCTATAAAATTTTCTGGATTTATCGTTTTATAGAATTTTCTCTCTACAACTTTCACTTGAATTCAACTGTATGTAAATAATGACCCAAGGCTCTATTTATATAGGGAGAGTTTAGAGAGTTCAACTATGATTAAACTTAATCACTGTAGTATTAAATTAATATAATATTTATCAAGCTAAATATTAGATTAAATTTAATATTAAGATAATTACTTTAATATTAAATTAATAAAATACTATTAAGATAAGTATTAAATTAAATTCAATATTAAACTATTAAAATAATATTATTTTTGGAATAATTATTCTAAAATTAAATTCTAATATTATTCCAAAAATAAAATTATTTTAATAGTTTAATATTAAATTTAATTTAATAATTATTTTAATAGTATTTTATTAATTTAACATTAAAGTGATTATATTAATATTAAATTTAATGTAATATTTATCTTGTAGATAAAAATTTTATTAGTTAATAAGATTTAATATTAAATTTAATCTAATATTTATCTTAATAAATATTATATTAATTTAATATTAAAGTAATTAAGTTTAATCATAGTTGAAATCTCTAAACTCTCCTTATATAAAGAAAGCCTTAGGTTATTATTTTCACACACTTGAATTCAATAGAAAGTTGTAGAGAAAAAATTCTCTAAAGAGATTATTCTAGAAAATTTCTAAAGATATTTTTCTGATTTACAACTTGACCCAAAAGTTTAGAGTAATTACAAAATTACCCCACTAGTAATTTTTGTGAAATTTTTTTTGATTCGAAGCGAGCTCACACTCGGTGGACGTGAGCTTGAGGATAGTGGATAAGACTACTCGGTCGAAGCGCTCATCCTAGACGAATAAAAAAGGTACAAGTTTGATTAAGTGTTTATTACTTTAGACATCACAACCAATATCTTGTTTTGGAAAAAAAATTAAAACTCTAGTTTTTCCTTAAATTTATTTTCTGCTACATTTTTCAAACCCTATTTTCCAACAGTTGAATGTGATTTGATTGATGTGTGTCTTTAAGGGTTTTCCTAATATATTTCCTTCACATTGTGTGGGTCTTAAACATGCAATTCCTGAGCGAGGGAGGAATATTCGGGTTCAAGTAGGAAAGCTTGCCAAGCTTGGGCTCTAAGGATGAAGAAGTATGTGGGTTACATCGCCATAATATGGCCTTGAAAGGTTAAGACTTTATGTTTGTGGAATTCTTTATGTAAAATATTTCTCACCTAGGTGGAAGTAAGTTATAAAGTGGCTTAGCTTGAAATCCTTGTGTAGGTAATGGGAAACGCCAGTCATTTGAAATGACAACTATTTGGAAACATCATTGTTACTTCTCTGATCATCATGCCTATTGTCTTGATCTCGTTTGGATGCATGGCAATCTGTGATAGGTGTTTAGGGGATATGTCATTTCTTTCAACCGGCATTATTGTTGGGTATGTCGATTTGTTTTCCTGCTTACTTTCCTATAAGTAATGTATTGGTCCTAGATTAATCATTTCACCTTTGTATTATTTGTTATATTTTCTTTTATATGGTTACTCTTTGATGTTGATCTTGTAACGACCTGAAAGTTAGTGGTACCGAAAACGGTGGTTTCAGAATTTTATTTTCCAATGATAGAGTCAATAAATATTATTTATTTATATTTACGAGGGTATTATAGTATTATACAGAAGTTTGGTCTAATAATTTTGGTTATTTGAAAAGTTAGACAAGGTACAAGTATATCGGTTATAAAGTCAATGATTTTGGAAGTTGAGGTATCAAGACCTCATTTTCGTAAACCGGACTCGTAAATATTTTTATTAAATATTTACGGAGTTATGTTAAAAGTGAATTAAATTTCAGTTAGGTAATTTTATCGAATTAGTGCTTAATTAAGGTACAGAGACTAAATTGTAAAAGTGTAAAAAGTTTAATTTCTTTATGCTTTCACTCATTGGAAATGGAATAAGGATTGAAATGGCAATTTTACCATTTCAATTTGTATGGTGGACGGTTATAAGGCAAATAATTATATATATGTTATAAAGATTAGAAATAATTAAATATATATGTAATAAAACATAATAAAATAAAATAACATAAAAATAAGTAGTGGAGAATTAAAACAAAACATTTCCTTATTCATTTCACAAACTTTCGATATAAAAATTGGGGAGAAGGACGACTGGCCTTAAGTTTTTATGTTTTTAGAATCCCGAGAGTTTAAGTTATTTGACCCATGTCCTATTTTTCAGTACTGCTAAAGTTTGAGGATGTTACCATTGTTGAATAATTGGAGTTTTAGGGACCAATTTGATAGATTTTAAGTTTAGCATTGAGAAAAGACTACATTGTAAAGCTAATTGATGATTTTATGCAATAAGGATTAAATTGCATAAATTTCAAATTTTTTAGTAGAAATGAAAAATAGGAAGTTAAATTAGGCCTAAAATGAAATCGAAATAAAGATTTGAAGCTTAATTTGAAAGTTATGTTAGTCACGATTTTAGAGACTAAATTGAACAAAATGTAAAAGTTTCATAAATTAGCAATTGAATGTGAAATAAATTTTTATTGATGATTTGGTGTATTTATGTTAATCTGTAGCTAACGTCGTCTTGGATTCCTTAAAACGAAAAGGAAAAGATAAAGTCATAGACAAATAGCTCGAAAGTTTACGGTTTATATTTTTATAACCTAACCCTTTTCAGCTGCTGCATTTATGAACGGCATAGCATGGTAATAACATAAGGTAAGTTGGAAATGATAGAACAAGTTGAATTAAATCGTTTCAAATTTGTTTTCGTGATAAGGACTAAATTGAATAGATTTAAAAATATGATATATTGTTATAATTGTGCAGCTTAAATCAATTTGTGATGAGTTGTGCTGGAGCATATGTGAATTGATGATTGGTTGATTAAATTATGTTGTGGGATTGAGAAATTGGATATTATAAATTGAAATAAGGATAGATAGAGGATATCGAATTATAGATTCGAAGATATAAAATTTGACAGTATAAACGAGTTATGTATTTTGTCATGCAGATAGTCATATTAATTTTCTTTTGAACTTACATTTGTTGATTCATGCATTACATGATTTATATTATGATTTAAAGTTCTAATATAAGAATACCACTGAGTTATACTCAGCGTACGATTTTGTTTTCCCGTATGAAGGTTAGGTACTTATTGGTTCGATTGTCGACTCAGCATCCTATGGCAATCCCAAACTCAAAATGTTGGTGATGTGTTAGTTTGGTCATGGCATATACGTAAGAGAGAGTTTTATGATTATACACTGTTCTATTATGGATTTTGTTGGCATTTTGAAAATCATGAGTGTGTGTGTATATGTGTGTGTGTGTGTGTGTGTGTGTGTGTGTGTGTGTGTGTGTGTGTGTGTGTGTGTGTGTGTGTGTGTGTGTGTGTGTGTGTGTGTGATGGCAACGATCCTTGTTAATAGTATCTTGTTGAATGGTTTGGGCATATATGCTTAAAAGCTTAAATATGAATAGGAAATATGCTATAGAATAGGTTAGGTAAAATAAATAACTATGAAAGAATGAATGGTAGGCTTAGGTTGAGCTTGAATATTTTGGTAAGTTCGGTACATGATTGTAGGATTAATTTTGCACCATTATGAGACGCTCGAATGGTTAAAATTGATGCACGATATGTTGTTTGTTTTAGGGTGCCATTTAAAGCACATTGGTAATGGTTTGAATGGGGTAATTTTATTGATATATTATTGAATCATATGTAAGTTTTAAGTAAGTCTCTCTTGAAATTTACACTCTTTTTTGTTTAGTTAATGGTCATGTTTAATTTAGCTAGCTCATGGTCTTAATGGAATTACTTAAATTCTACCAATCAACTCTCAATTTAGCTATTGTTGATTTTCGGTTTAGGGTGATTAAATCATGTTTGAAAATTTTAGAAATGTTGGTTATTATGGCTATTGTTCGGACATATTGTGACTGAAATTAAGCATGATTGAAATTTAAAAAAAAATGTTATTATTGATGTTGTTGTTCATTTGTGTATAAAACATTTAAATTGTTTTAATTATTGACTAATTAATTATGCAAATAGTTTTTGTCATTTATGTGGTTAGGGAGCATATTAATGCTGTCCAAGTTGGTGTTTTTGCACACATTTATGTTGCCCTGTTTTGTATTTCAACATTGTCCATTTTAGAGCATATCAATGCTATTCGAATTGGCTTTTTGTACACATTTATGTTGTCCTATTTTATGTTTTAAAATTGTTCAAAATTTAGCAATAAAATGTTGTCTAAATTCGGTTATCAATGTTGTCCAAGGATGGTACTTAAGTGATGGTTTAATTATGTTTCTACAGTTGTTCAAAACAATATTTAATTGTTGTCCAAACAAATCTTTATTTAGTTTGTCCTAAGAAAATTTTGTAAATTATAGGTTTTAAGTAAGTTGTTGCCTAATAACAATTGAAGTCATATAGATAATAAAATTTAAGCAATTATCATTTTGGCTTACTGTGTCTGATCCTTGATTAATACCAGGTTAATTTTAGAGCTTTTGTAAGCTCGATATAAACCTAAAATTGATTGAATTGTATGTTGTGTTTATATAAATATGAACAAAATGATATTGAATTGGTATTTGAACTATGAAATGAAAAATAAATGTTATGTATTTATTTGTAGCATTTTATAGCTTGGATCTGACGACTAGGTCGAGTATGGGCTATTACAGATCTTCTGTGTCTAGTCTTTCTTTTCTCTAGATGGTTGACGATTCGATGATAGAGGATATTGTGATGGAAGCTAAAGAACTATAATGTACAATGACATGTGAGATGGTGGCAATGTTGCAATTACGATGTCTTCAATTGGCAAGTATGAATTTATAGTTCTTCAAGCATCCATTATATGAGTGAGGTGATGTAACATCCCAAAAATCAAGTTAGAAGAAATTGGGTTTTGAAACCAAGAGTAGTCATCCCTCAATTTTGAGTTTAGATTTTGGAAATTTTTTACAAGTGATTTGATTTGGTTTAGTGGTTAAGTGTTCCGATTATATGTGTGAGGTTCTAGGTTTGAATCCTATCTCTTGAAATTTTGCTACTTTTGATTAAATCTATATCTTTAGACATGTGGGTTATAATTTAAATTTAGCCAATTGATGACAAGAATGAGCATGTTGGTTCAATGGTTAAGCTTTTGTGTACTCTTTGGTTTGGTGTTTGAATTTCTAGGGAAGCAATAGAGAATATTTTATTTTTGAAATTCTTTGTGTGGTAGTTAGTTTTAGGTGGTTAATTAAACTTCCCAAAAACCTCCTAAGTTGATGATATTGCTTTATTTTCGTTTTACTTTCCATTTCAATTTCTACCATTCATCCGTTCTTTCTTTATTTTTCTTCGTTTGATTCTTATCTTCAAACTACATTTCTTTTTACTATGTTATGTCAAACTAATTTTATACGGAGTCTGACTTCTCATTTTTAGTTCAATTCGTTGACAGATAAGTTGATTTAAAGTTTTGGTGTCAAAAGTTCTTCGACGTAACTTCAATTCTAGAATGTTAGTTTTTAGCGATTTGACTACGAATTAATCATTTGTTAGGCAATTGTTTGTCGTTTAAGGACGAAAATTCATCCTTGTTGCTCCTGCATCAAATCCGTATCAGGTAGGTATCAGAAACCTCTTCTTTTTTAAATTTTAGTCGTCGAAAAATGGGACTATCAACTACTCTACACGACCGTGTGGTAAGCTGTATAGCAGGCTATGTATCTCACTTTTCATGAAAATTGGAGGCACATTGGCTTGGCACATGAGCGTGTGCCCAGGCTGTGTGTGATTATGTGTTATGCAGGGTTCACACGTGCCAATGACATGGGTGTATGTCCAGGTCGTGTAACTCACTGATTGCGGATTGGGACCATACGGGTAGGTGACACAGACGTGTGTCAGGCCGTGTGGGACACACGGGTGTGGGCTAGACCATGTAGAGGTACACGGGCCAGCTATCCATGTGTGTGAAACTATACGGGCGTGTGGACCAATATTTGAAATTTTTCTCTCGGGCACAAGCGTCGTTCAACACGAACGCATGCTTACTATAGGGTCCGTATGGTCTGAATTAGGCTATATAACTTGATATCTGATGATGAACAACGTGTGATCTATACATGTGCCTGCTATGTTTGAACCTAAGTATGTAAGATCTGCTAGAACGTAATGTGCTATTGTCTAATATGTACGAATTATCCAAGTACGATTTGTATTTTGTTAAGTTTATTGGTATGCCTTTATATGACTTTGTTGCTTAAGAACATGTGATATTCGAATGTGTTGAATTTATTGGTATTGATTTTGATTTATAACCATGCATGTGACTTCATGGCAAATCTGATATTATTTGTTAAGGTTTGATAAATCTGCTTTATAACGCATGGACTTCCATGCCTACTGACTTTGTTACTGTACAATAGCATGACTTACATGCTTATCTGTATATTTATGCCATGACACATTGCATGGAACTTGGGATGATGTAAAAGGAGGAAGTTTTTGGTAGTTTCATTATCTGCAATATCTGGTGGTTTATCTACGTTTTTATTTTGGTAGCTTGGCTGCAATATAGTGGCTTGAGCACATGTATCCAATCTGGCAGTTTTAACTGCAAAATTTTGGTGGCACTGTCCACAGTTATCTGTTGGTATGATTTGGCTGGATGATTTCTGGGGGGAACTCTATTAAGGTGTGTAGCAGAGTTGGGTAGGATGTTTTCTGATAAATCTGCATTTTGATCTGTTTTGAAAAATACCACATCTGCATGAACATACATCCTCTGTGTAGTTCTGTTCAATTTTGCTTCATTCCATTCTGTTCTGTTTTATTCTGTTCCGTTCCGTTCTATTCTGCTCTGATTTGCTTTGTTCTATTCAGTTTTGCTTTGTTCTGTTATGCTCTGTCTTGTTCTGATGGGTTTGTGTTGTTTTGTTATATTAGCATGATAGCAACCTCCGTGAAACACTGGTCTATTTCGTTCTAGTCTTATACTCGCTATTAAGCTCTCTGTGTTACTCTGATTGAAATACTATGTTTTGTTAATTGTAATTGATGTTGCTTATACACTAGGCTTTATAGTTCACCTTTTGGTTTTATATTTGTGTGTTCAAGTAAGTCTCTGACTTAGGACCGGATGCCGTGTGGGAGCTCGGATTGTTTTGCAATAATATAAAAATGCTTTTAATCTTTTGGGTTTGTAGTGTGTTTCTAAGCTCATCTTGGTTTTTGCTAAATTCGTCAATAGTTGATAATTTTTAATGTGACACTACAAAACTACTCAAGTAGATAAAACGGATTTCGGTTTTCAACGTTAAACTTCGAAAAGATTTTCTGCCACAAATCAGGTAAAGTTTTGAATATTTTCTAGATAATTACTGAAATCAGTTTCAATACGTTGGTGTAACTCGTCCAGATTCAGCTTAAACTTCTAGGTTGAGTTTGGAGTGTTACAAATGACATGTAATATCCTTAACCCGGGCCAACTACATCCTCAATTAGGTGATGCTACATCCTATACCTAAATGCACCATGATGCCTCATCAATAATCCTTTCACCTAAATTGTGAACTATTGTAGTTTTAAACCTGAGGTTGACTTAATGGAACATTTCAATTTATGAAAACTAGGCTTGAGGTATCCATACCCTTGTAACGACTAATGATTTATGAAAACATTTCAATTTATAATTCTAAATGTGAGTATAATAAAGGATAAAAATTACAATTTAATCATTATTTTATAATAATTAATAAGAAAATGTAGCTAGACAAATCTTTTAAGTAGACCTGTTCATGGGTCGAGCCACCCGCCCCTGGCCAAAGGCCCGCCCGAAATGTGGGAGGGTTTGAGAAAAAATATAGGCCCAAAAAATGGGCTTGGATAGAAAAATAAGACCTGTTTAAAAAATAGATCGAGCCTCGGGTAAGGCATTTTTGGCCCAGGCCCGACCCCAGCCCGGCCGAATTCACTAAAAGATGAAAAAATTTGCATTTTTTTTATTTTTGAATATTTTTTCTTGTTGTTTTATCCCTATTTTGCTACCATTTTACTATTATGCTGCTATTATTTTGTTGTTATTGTTTGGATATTGTATAAAACTTATTTTATTATTAATTTTGTTATTATTTTAAAGACATTTGTTAATTTTTTTTATTATTTTAGAAGCATTTGCTTGTTAAATTGCATCTATCTTAGTGTTATTTAAGTCTACATATTTTTTAAAATTTATTTTCAATTTACTGAGAAATATTTATTTTGATGTTTTTAGTATTTTTGATGTATTATATATATTTAAAAATTATATAAAAATAATATAAAAATTAATACGGGCGGGCCGAGCCCGGCCCAAGTTTTAGCATTTTTATACATGTCAGTCTTGGGCAAAATTTTAAGCCCATTTTTCGGGCCTGGCCCAACTCGAGCCCAATAAATGAGTTTAAATTTTTAGTTGAGTCCAGCTCAAATTCGATCTAACCCAACCTATAAACATCTCTACTTTTAAAGCATTTGTAGTACCGATTATATAGCCATTCAAACATATAACTTTTAAAGTAGATTAGAATTTATATTAGGAATCCGTTACATATATGCCAAGCCATAATTATTATGGCGAAGTATGTATTTCATTTTCACCTTATCATCCGCTTTTCATCATCTTTTGGGTTTGGATCATTTGATTACTTTTTCATGTATTAAAATCTAATGCACAAGTTAATTTTCACATAAAATGGTAATGATGACGGGATATTAATAGATGAAAAAGTAGAGTGAATCTTAACCCTTATCTTTTAAGGTTAAGTGCTTTGGCATTAACTTTTCAGGTTCAAAATTGGAGTACAGTCTGGTATTTCAATGTTTTACCTTGTCATTTTTATTAATTCTTATAAAAAATAACTGAACTATAAAAATAGTTTTTCCTTTTATTTTAGTCATTAAATTATTAATTTTTCTAATTTAATCATTAAAATTTTAAAATCAAATATTTTAGTCACTCCAAATTGATTTGAGCTTTTTTTTATTGGTCTAATAACAATTTTAGTCTTTCAATGTTTACACATTATATCAATTTAAACCTAAATATAAAATATTCAACAAATTTAGCCATAAATATTTACAAAATTTGTCATTTTAGTTTGATTCTAAAAAATTTACATAATTTTATCCATAACTAAACAATCCATTTCCCATAATTTTATCTTCTATTTTGAAGTTGGAAATGGTAACTTGAGCTAAATTTTTTTCTATTTCGAGTATTGAATTGTTATTTAGTGATTTTTTTTATATTATAAGTTGGCTGGTTGTCTATTGCAACCTCTGCCAAATATTTATAATCAACTTTGCTTCATCAATTGTAATGTTTTAAATATCATACTATATGATATCCTTTTCATTCCTATTTTCCATTTTTCATGTGTTGGGTTGGTAAACAGAATGTATAAAAAGTCTATGCTAAAGACGATATTATAAATTTTATATTGGAACAGGATAAAATTATAAAATTTTAAATCCTAAAGCTAAATTTTTTGTGTTAAGAAGTTTAAATTATTGATTTTTTATAAAGGGCAAAAAATTAATTTGTTGAATTTTTTAGAATTAGAATTAAAGTGACAAATTTTGTAAATTTTGAGGGCTAAATTTATTTTTAGAATTTAAACTAAAATGAAAAATTTTGTAAATATTGAAGCTAAATATGTTGAATATTTTATATTTAGAATTAAATTGATATAATGTGTAAATATTAGAAGGCTAAATTTTTATTAGATCAATAAAAAAACCTAAATCAGCTAGTAACCAAAATATTTGATTTTAAAAAATTTAGTAATTAAATAAAAAATTAATAATTCAATTACCAAATAGAAGTAAGACAATAATTGTTTAACAAAAAACATAGTATCAAATCTAGACTGATCGTAGGCAACGCGGGCTTTGGCGTACCGTATGGACAGTGCCAAGAAGCGACTCATATGCCAGCGCCGCATTTGGGTAGGATCTTTAGCTCATTATGCCGCTCAGCACTGCCTGTTAAAGGTCAGGTGTTTCTAAGCATTTCATTGGCCCTCGTCACTCGTGAGCATTACAATAGCTCTCGTATCCTTATCCACAAAGCAAGCTTAGCCTAAGGAAGGGTGACAGAACTCACCGTCACCGGCATGCAAAGCTAAAAGTCCCCCACGTAACAATCATCTCTACAAGAGCTCGACACGTTTCCATCAACATCTCCGCGTGTCCTTAGCAAGAAAAGAAACATCTGGTATGTTTTGTTGTAGGGCCAGATCTAAAACTAATAAATCGGCCTTAATCTCGGTCTTTTAGCTTCTAATGCTATGTATTTATTGGCCTAATCACTTCTTTTATAAACTGTATATATTGATCATCACGAAGTTGGAAGAAGCCGAAATGAATCAAGCAATTCGATCTGCTCGAGCTTAATCTCCAGCAATTTTCTCTCTGCAATCTTTATTATTGTACAGAAGTTCAACGACCAACTTGAGGAGTATCACAAGTTCAGGCAGTCGTCCAGAAACTCCAGGAAACGTGGACCAGAAATCAGAAAACAGTCCAAAGGCAATGAGTGGGTTGGTAGCACCGAAAACAATATTAGACAAACACAGCTTTTATGTTGTTTTGTTTCCTTGTCTTTTGTCTGAATTGGTTCAATGTTGAATTTGGATTGAATTTAAGGGATGTGATGTCTCATTCATTTGGGGATGGATATTCCACCAGATCAGATGACGAAGGGTTTGGAGGATCTATTGGAGGGAGTCAATCTAGTTTGCAAATGGACAAAGAGATTCATGAAAATCATCCAGGTATGTTCATATTAATATAAGGGGAGGTTGTATTTTCTTTTTCTTGAAAACTTGAGTAACTTTTGGTTTTTGTGCGTGCATGAATGAAAGCTTATGACAAGAATCAGGGGAGTGAAGTGAAGGAGAAGGAAAAAGCCAGGCACCAAACCAAGGCTTTGAGTTAACTGGAACGATTTACAACTTTAGTAGATCTGTTTTCACATCATTAGTCTCTCTATGTAACTATGAGAGCTATTTTTTCATCTTTTTTATTAACTAATGTGTAATAATGTTCCTTGGGGATGCTTCTTTAACTTCGTTTGATGTTCTGAATTTCGATCCACTAAATGTCTTTTCCACCTTTATATAGTTGATTGCTTTCTTCACTCCATATATAAATAAAAGTAGCACCATATTCTTGAAAAAAGAGAGAGAGAGAGAGAGAGAGAGAGAGAGAATAAGAAATCGATGATATATGGCCACAAAATGAAGCAAAAAAATAAAATTTAAAAAAAAGGAAGCCACACTATGCAGGTAGGTTTAAGTCTGACTTTGGTTTTACAGTAATAGAGCATCGACAAATTCCGTTGTTACCAAACTAAAGGGTGCATGTGCTGAACCCTTACATATTGTTATTCTTACACTAACAAACCAAGAAATAGCATATTCCAATCTTGTAGTGGCGCTTTTTTTTAGCCTTTTTTAAGTGTCACTAAAATTATTTGCAGCGTTTTTACAAGCGCCACAAAAAACGCCGCTATAGAAAACGTCGCAAAAATTTGCGGCGTAAAAACGCCGCTATAGGAAATGTCGCAAAAATTTGCGGCGTTTGTGGGGAGAAGCGTTTGTGAGAAAAGTGCCGCTAAAAAAATCATGACCTTTAGCGGCGCTTTTCCTATAAACGCCGCTATAAAATAGACCTTTAGCGCCGCTTTTCTCACAAACGCCGCTAAAGAACATAACCTTTAAAAAAAATTTATTTTAATTAAATAATATTTATTTCTATGATAAATATTATATTATGTTTAATTTTTAAAATTTGAACTTTAAACTATATACTTTTAAGGATAAATAAAAAATATTAATTAAATTAAATTTTCTATTAAAATTTAAACTTCAAAACTAAATATAAAAATTAATGAATTTAAATTAACGAAACAAGAACATTGATCAAGTTAAAAAAAAAAAAAAAAAGGCAATGAAGAAATTAAGGGTCAAACATTAGCTCCAATAAATGTTCAAAATATAAGACAGCTACATTCAAATAAAAACTAAATAACAACTAAAGCATCCAATGGAACATAATTTCACTCTTCATCACTAAATGTTTTCTCGTAAACATGGCTTCATCCAAAACAAAACCTCATACCATTACAATTTGCCTTTTAAGCAAAAGCTACTGCAACCTTCTTTCTTGGTGCTACTTCAGTACCTATACATCACCCCCAATCAAAAATAAGAACATTTTGAAACAAAAAAAAAAACCCAAAATTTCTTACAAGAACAGAAATACGCAATGGAATATTGAGATTTTTTGTATTCTTGTCTGTTCATGACATGAAAAAGAAAAAGGCAAGCTGAATATTGAGATTTTTGGTATTCTTTTATCTTTTGAGGAATTTATGTATATAATCAATGACTTTACCTTTGGCAAACATGGTGATCAAGGAGTGATTTAAAATATAAATCATGAAAATATTTTACACTAAGGAAAATAATGTTTTAGTATATATATTGTTGGAGTGATTTAAACTTGTTTGGATCTTATGCGTTTAAAGACAGAATCAAGTTGTTGCTCCAAATTTTGAAGCTCTCTAAGACTCAAATTCTAGATATCTTCTCCTTCGTAATGCCTAGAAATATAATTATTTATTTATTAAAAGAGAAAGATACATGCCTTGAATGTATCTGAAATTTGAAGCCATTGGGGGGTACCTCAGGTTCCACTATTATCCATGTACAACTCAAGAAGGCCCCACAATATGCAATAAGAACAAGTGAACTGGAAAATACGATGAGAAGAAAACAAATTTCATTGCTAAATTTAGTATGCTAACATGAATGTATCTCATGACTCAATTCTTCTTTTACTACTGCATTTTAATACATTCTCTTTATAAATGATAAACTAAAAGCAAACTGCACTACAATTCTCCTTTGTTAAGAAACAATATTATCCTACGAAAAGATTTCCTATGCCATTTACTACTTAGATATTGACTAACTAGGAACTACTGAATATAAGTGAAAAAGAAGTCATCTGCATTGCTTTTGATGAATAGTGATGGTGGCTAATGAAAATTTTCCCACACTTTTAGGCTTTAGCTATCATACTGTGACAGAGAAAAAAGCATTTTTGCACCGATAAGTCTAAGCATTCAATCACATCAAAGCTGGTTTAGTGAACCCTACAGAATGCAGCCAGAATGATTACTTATGCATTGTGCTAGATGGATGCATGCATAAAGGAACTAGAGTGCAATATAGAAAACTAACCCAGATGCCCCTGAATAGTAAAGTCTAGCTTGTTCCTCTCTACTTCCTTCATCAATTGACCACCAACCCAGTAACTTGTTGAGAAAAGAAACATAATTTTTTTTAAGTGTGCACAATGCTTCATTTTTGTGTTCACTTGGACCAGACTCAGAAGGAATTTGAGCAAAAGTTAATCAAGATTTAAAAATTAACTCCTAACAAACACTACCTTCACCCATGGTGCAAGAACCCAAAAAATTCACGAACTTTTGATGATATATCAATATATCTTCCAGAATCAGCTCTACTATGTAGTAAAATAACAATTTTCTCAATCAATCTATACGCAGCATGAGCAACCCCAGCTCCTTGCAGCAGCAAAAGGGGAGAAAAAAGAACTGGAGGTGATATATTTCTTGCACTAGGTGGTGTTCCCTGACATCACAGTTTAACATGTGATACAGATAGAACTTGAACGTTCAAGAATATACCAGAGGCATTTGCAACAACTATACCTCTAAATGCATGAAAAGCATGATCTGGAAACAAATAAATAGAATTTTCATAACATGTCCTCCAATATCCTGCAGGTTGTATATTCAGTTGTTCTGGTGGCTGTCTTTATCAGAAGATATTAACAAGCCTCTGTTCCAGTCCAGATATCTTATAGTCATTGAAGACGAGCTGGATTCACCAAGGTGAGAATTTCGATGAATTGCTGGATGATACCACTTTGTACAAACAAGAAAGGCAAAGCACTCTGCAATACTGCATCACAACTTAAAATATTATTACAGTAGAAAAAGGACAAGGGGGAAAGCAGAAAACAATCACTGAAAACTGAATGTATTGTACCCAAAATTTATAAATAAATCCCACCAGCCTAGAGCTGCAACATCACCTGCACCTCGTTGAAGATGAATCAATGTATTAGCATCAGACATGTTGAATGGTTTCGAACTAGAATACATAAGTCAGCAGGAAAAAAAATTCCCATTCGTAGCAAAACAAAATAAATATAGCCATGAAATAGCACCATAAAGAACAAAATAAGAAAAAAAAGGAAACTAGATCCAAAGAAATACTACCCTTAAAACTAAGAAAAAAACAACTTACCGCATAACTTTAAAAGAGTGAAAGTTGTGGCAGCAATAAAGAAGACCATAGATATTGCAACCTAAAAATGCTACAAACCAAATACCAGAAATTTCACATCAGTTCTCTATACAATTATCAGGGCACAATACATTTAGCACTAGATATAGACAAACAGATCATCTCAAAGACCGCATCATTGCTATTATCACATATGAGCACACACTGGTTAAGCATAAGATATGAAGCATGTATATGGGGGAAACCCCCCTTGTACCAGTGTCATATTGGTGTCTGACAGAGACACACTGCCGACAAGGCATAATAAGTATGGGACACACCAGGACCAAAAAAAAAAAAGTTCTGACACAGTGACTATAGTTACTACTCACCAGATTTGCTTTCCCTGGAACCATGAACCAGAAGAAGAGAATTACAGTGTCATAGAGAAGTAAGACAAGAGACTCGGGTGAGTTTATGGTTCTCTTTTAAAATGAATTGACCTCAAAAAGGGCTAAGATTGGGCTTAATCTCTATCGTGGCAAAATATGGATTGTGTGCATGTGCAGTGCCACCATATGCTTACCATATCCATGTCTGTCCTCCATAAAGTACGAGCATGATGCAGTCATGACATGCTGTTATAATGTAAGTAGATTGCAAATGCTTCGATTTGAACTTAGACTTACTAGATTTCGGCGAAAATCAAAGGGATGGAGATTTAGAGAAGGAGATTTAGAGAAGTAGGAAATGCAGTGATAGAGATGCTGAGGATTACGGATAAGTACGGCGACATGAAAATGGTGGAAGGATTTCGATTTGGGGGAAAAATTAGATGTGTTTTGGGGATACCGATTTTAGGGGGAAATTTTAGGGTTTTCAATGGGTAAAATTTGGGGAAAAAATTAATAAGGGATTTCGGGGTTATGGTTTAGGAAAAACAAAATAGGTTTTTAGTAGAGCAAAACGGCGTAGTTTTGTTTTAAGTAAAATGATTTTTTGTGGCGTTTTTATGAAAAATGCCGCTATTGCTTATCTTTTGCGGCGTTTTTATTAAAAACGCCACTAAAGCTCGATTTTTTACTATAGTTCAACTTTTTGTGGCGTTTTACCCAAAAACGCCACTATTACTCAATTTTGATTTTTTTTCATTTTTAAAATATTTTTTTCTATTTTTTTCTTTCAAAATTTTTGTGCTGAAATTATCATTTTTTAGATTTTTTTAAATTTTGAATATTGAACTTTTTAACTGAAATATGGACTAAAATATTAAATATTAAATTTTTAAGTTTTTTATTTTTTATTTTTTATTTTTAAATTTTATTTTGGAGATTTTTATAATTTTTAAATTAACATATAAAATACAAAAGAAAACTTTAACAGAAATAAAATGGAATTGATGAATTTAAAAAATACAAAATGAAACAGCAATACAAGCATTATTCTTTTAAGTATAGTTCGCATTAGTTGTTTAGATTTTTATATAAATGGCATTTAATTATATGTATACACCTAAATTTTGACAGCGATATATTTCAGAATTATATATGAATTTCGGTTTAATGTGTAATTGTAGACTTGAAATTCTAATTGTGGTTTAAATGTATAGTTGAAACTTTAATTTTGATTTAATCATACATATTTTAAAAAATAAATACATCAATATATTTTTATATTGAATAAATATAAATATTTATGTATGCAATATACAAATATAAAATGATGTTATATCAATAATTGTGTTAATAATTTACAAGAACTAGATTAAATTAAAGTTCATGTATACAATTGCACACTAAACCATTGTTCATGTATGCTTTTGGGATTTAAACCATTTTGATATATATTTTTTTAAAATAATAATTTATATTTATCTTATTTAGATTTATATTATAAAAAAATCCAAGATACACAAGTAGTTCACCATATTTACCCCTAAACACTAAAAATTAAATCCTAAAACCCAAACATCAAACTCGAAATCCTAGACCATAAACCCTAAATCTTAGACCATAAACCTACACCCTAATCTCTAACTATATAGTTATCTATCCATAAACCTTAAAATAGTAACTCATACACTTTAAACCCTAAACTATATACCCTAAACCATAAACCCTAAATTATAATGATAATTAATTCAATATTTTAAAATTAATACTATCTCTTTAATAATTATATAAGAAAATGTTTATCATATAAATTAAAAACACTAATTAATCTAAACCCTAAACTCTTAATCCCTAAACTTTAAACCATAAATCCTAAAACATAAACCCTAAACCATAAACCCCTAACACCTAAACCTTAAACCACCCTTAAACCATAATCCCTAAACTCATAATCCATAAACCTTAAAACAGTAACTCATAAACATTAAACCCTTAACCATATACCATAAACCTTAAACTATAATGATAATTAATTTAATATTTTAAAATTAATACTATCTCTTTTACAATTATATAAGAAAATATTTAACATATAAATTAAAAAACAATTAGTCATATACCAAAAATCTTTAAAATTATTTTAAATAATAGTATTTTAATTTTTTTTCATTTTTTGTGGCGTTTTATGAAAATTGCCGCTAAAGATCGAACATTAGTGGCGTTTTTTAAAAAGCGCCGCTAAAGGTGTACATATAGTGGTGTTTTTAAAGAAGCGTCGCTAATACTCGATCTTTAGCGGCGTTTTTAAAAAGCGCCTAAAGCCACTAAAGGCTCAATAAAAAACGACGGCGTTGTGTTAATTTTTTTCGGCGCTAAAAATCAAGCATTAGTGGCGTTTTCTAAAAAGCACTGTTAAAGGTATACATATAGCGGTGTTTTTAAAAAAGCGCCGCTAATACTCGATATTTAGCGGCTTTTTTCATTCAAACGCCGCTAAAAGTTTATTTTCTAAAAACAAAAAAGAGTGATGAAAGAGATGGGTATACCTTGAAGAATTGCTCTGCAATTTCGATGTAGAAAAAGGGTCTGAAAGTTTCAAAATGGCAGCAGCAGCTGGAAGCTTGAATATAAGCTTCCATTACTTCACTTCTACTTGGATAGATAAAAATGAATTAATAAGAGTGAAATTGTATTTTTTCATCTCCAAATGTTTGGGATTGCTTCTGCAGTGCAAAAGTGCTTTTCCCACCTCAACTGCAAGCCCAAATGGGCTCCTAAAAATATGGTAGCTTTTTAGTTTTCTTTGTCAAAAATTGTGATCAAAATTAAAATATTCTTTTAGACGTGATAATAAAAATAAAAAATTATGTTATTTAAATAAATTAATATAATGATAACTACAGTTTAAATAATTTAATAAAATAACATATAAAATAAAAATTAATCTAATCTAATCTAATCTAATATATATATATATATTCTATACGTAAGTTTTTAACCAAAAAGGGAAGTTGACTTTGTTGGACATTTGGCATACCATACTATTGTCACGAGGAAATGCAAATTTAAGCTAATTTAATAGTTTTTTTTACAGATAAGGTAATTTATTTTTTTAGAAGTTAACAAAGCTTTGTCTCATAATTTGATGAGTAAAATTTTAATAAGAATGCGACTAAAGTAATTCGAAATTAGATTACACTTATAAGTAAATATTTTAACTATTAAACCGACATACAGATTTATTTATTATGTAACATATTTTAGGTTAAACCTAATACAAAAATGAATTGAAAAGAAAATTCTTTTACTATAAGAGCAATAATTTGGTGAAAGAGATCGGCATTCGTCCAAAATTTAGGGAAAAATAAAGAAAATACATAGTTATTCCTAAATTAAAATTAATGTATTTATTATAGTACAAATCTAGAAATTCACGCCCTAATTTTAAAAGAAATTTGTAATCTTCAATTTTTTTTTACCATCATGTATTTATATACATATTCTAAAATAGTATATTCTAGAGTTGTCTATAAATCGGGCTAGATTCAAGTTGAGTCAAGTAAAAAATTTAGATTTATTTTCTAAGCTCAATTCGAAAAATAGGCCTAAAATTTTGTCCTAGTCCAGTCCAAATAAAAATGTTAAAACCTATGTTCAACCCGACTCGCTCGTAATATTTTTTATATAAAAATATATTTAAAAAATATAACACATTAAATACACTAAGAACATTAAAATAAATGTTTTCAAACATCTGAAAAAAATTAAAAATATATATACTTAAATAACATTAAGATAAATGCAACTTAAAAAGCAAATACATTTAAAATAGTAGTAAAATTAATAATAAAATAAGAGTTATATAAAATCCAAATATTAATAACAAAATAGTAGCGAAATGATAAGAAAACAATTAAAAAACCAGTGACAAAATAGTAAAAATATAACAACAATTTTTTTTTTTTTTTTTGCAAATTTGGGTCGAGCAGATCTCAAGCCAAGAAATGCTCCTCTGATATCGAAAGCGTCATATTTGACAAGGTCGACCGAAGGACAAAATTGATATTTAAGGGACGATACTCTCATCTGGTTGGATTTGACGATTTTTCACTTAATTTTTATCCGAAATTCTGGCAATTGTATGTTCTGGTTAAAAGTCAACTGCGTTATGTTCTTTGATAAAAATATCACTCCGTTCTCGATGTCATGCACTTCATCGTTGTAATAAATAATAGCATTAATTTGTCCAGTCATTTTTATCCAAATAACCTATTCCACATGTTCGAAACAAAAAACATTATGCTGTAAAATAATGTTATAACTAAATATGAACAACAAAAATCAATGCTTATTTTATGCAAATCGAGTGGTTGCTCCAACTTATGCCTTGTGTGAGAACTTCTCTTCTTCTTCTGATCTTAAATTTTCTTTGCTTGTAAATGGCTTATGCCACTCGATGTTGAAATAGGTTGCATTTATAGACCAAGGGTGACTTGCAGTTCATTCTGAAATTTTTTCCCGTTTAGTGGGGGGGGGTTGAATTTATAGAGAGAAAACACTTCAAGCAAGATGCGCTATTAGCAAAAGCACTGGAAACATATCCTGCTTGGAGCGTTTTCTCACTATAATTTTTTAATTGCATCCTTTTTTCAAGAAACCCATCATATATCTCAGGATTCTTGTGATATATTTTCTAAACCCATCCCGTCGAAAATAATACACTGAGATGAATAATTTACTAAAAAGGTGAAAAAAATTAATAACTAATATTTCTTCCCAATCGAGTACTTCGAGTTTTGATAATGAATCGAATTGCAAAACGTAATTCAAATATATGATTGGTGTAAATACAATATTTTTAAAATTTGAATTCAATAATTATTATTTAACATTTAAAAAAATTATAAATAAATAGTATACTTCAAAAATGTAAACCAGAGTATAACAAAACCCTATTTTATAAATCCTAACCCTAAAATACAAAACCTTTCTTTAAAAAATAAAATCCTAAACTCAAAAAAAAAAAAAAAACTCTTCTAGTTGGAAGCATTTTCAGGTGACTTAGCAGAAAATGCATCCAGCTAGAAGCGTTTTCGTAAAAACGACCTATTCCTGTAATTTTTTCAAAAATCAACCTATTCAATTTTTATTTTATTTTTAATTTTTCGGCATTTTTGAGTAAATTATTCGTGTTAACCCACCGGTAAAATGATAGTTATGTATTCCTTGTAAAAAAATTGCTATTTGGGGATGGGGAAATAGCATTAAAGACCCCTCCGCATTTTTCCTATTTGCATAGTAAATCTTGGCATTTTAATTTATTTTTTAAAGGAAGTAACTAAATTGACTTAATTAAAATTATTAATTTAAAATTGGTAACAAAAAATAACCTTCATAAGAATTATATTTTCCACTTTTTATTCAATGTATACAATTAACAGATTTTATTTTACTAATCTTTATAGAATTACATTATAAAAATTCAATTGCTGAGAAAAATATATATTTGACTAAATATAAGTTAATTTTATTAATTTCTCATCCTTGTTTTTAATATTTCTCTAAAATATCATACTAATGATGGATTTCAAATTTGTTATCATTTTAATCAACATGTAATACCATCCTCAAACATTCATTACTCTTTTGTATGAATTATTATTAAGCTGCATATTATGATTTATCTCAGCAACAACACATCTATACAATAATGTATAATAGTTTGGAGGCTTATCATACTTCATTTCGCATTTCAAGGTTACTTAGTAATATAAAAAAGCAATAATATCAATACATATAATAATCGTGTAAAAAGTCCTCTAACTTTTTTTAAAAAAAGTAATTAAGTCTCTCATTTTTTTATTTTTTTTCATTCAATTGAGCATTTGAACTTTCAAAATATATCAAAAAATTCCTCAAACTTCTTTTTAAAAAAAAGCAATTAAGCCCATACTTTTTATTCACTCAATTGGGTACTTAAACTTTTAAAATGTATCAAAAAGAGCCTCAAAATTTTTCATAAAAACAATTAAGCTCCTGGTCTTATTAAAAATTAGAAAAAAAAATAGAAAATAATTAAATTTTAATAAAAATACAAAATTTTTAAATTTTATTAAAAATTAGATTTTTTTATAAAAATCGTAAAAATAAATAAAAAAATTTGTAAATATTTATCAAAATCATAAAAAAATTAATCACCCCTAGTTTTTTCCAATTAAAGTCATCATGTGTCGCAATACAGCATGACATGTAACGAAAAATGATAAAAAAAAGTTATAGAAAAATTATAAAATATTTTTTTTGGTACGATAAATTTTATACTTTTTTTACGAAATTTATATTTCTTTACATTTTGTATAATTTTCTTACGATTTTATAAAAATATATAATTTTATAATTTTTTTATGATTTTTACAAAATTTTGCAATTTTTATATTTTTAAATTTTTTTCTAATTTTAATATTTGAAATTTTTATTAAAATTTAATAATATTTATAGCTTTTATTTATTTTAATTTTTTGTAATTTTTAATAAAAACATGGGCTTAATTTTTTAAAAAAGTTTGAGGGTCTTTTTGATGCATTTTGAGAGTTTAAATATCCAATTGAATGCAAAAAAAAAAAAATAGAGGCTTAATTGCTTTTTTTGAAAAGGTTTGAAAGTTTTTTTTTTATACATTTTGAAAGTTCAAGTACCGAAATGAGTGCAAAAAAAATGAACTTAATTATTTTTTTTGAAAAAAATTGAAGACTTTTTACACTTTTAAGCCTATATTTTAATAATTAAGTACAGTTGACTTGCATTGCACGAGAAAGAAAACCATTTTTTGTATATACTTTTTAAATAATACAAATAAGGATATTTTGATAATTTTCACTTTAAAACACAAAAGTCAAATATTATTCATTGCTTTTAATATGGGAAAACACTTTTGGCTATAACTCTTATTTTAAATTAGTCTCCTAACTTTAAAATATTCTAATTACACATTTCTCAAACAATTGAGATTATACCAATTAGGTTCTATTATTATTAAAATCGTAAATTTAATTATTAAATGACCTACTAAATATTATATGACATAATATAAAATAAAAAAATTAAAATAAAATTGTATTAAAAAATAAATATAGTAAAAATGTTGGTTTTAAGTTTTTCAAAGCTTTCATTATTTGACTCTTTTTATAACTTTAATAAAATATGCTCACATCTTCTTCTTCTTTTTTTAATTTTCATTTTAAATTATGTTAAATAATATTTTATTTTTATTTCATAATTCTAATAATAAAATGATCTAATTGAAATAATCTTGACAATTTAGAGATATAATTAAATATTTCAAAATTTAGAGACTAAATTAAAATAAAATTCGTAATTTAAGGAGGTGTAGTGGAATTAACTAAAAAAAGTAAAAGTAATAAATCAAAGGTGGAAGCAGTCAATCTTGTGAAACCAAAGAAGCGGAACGAAAGAGGTATATATGGCTGTAGATTCCGTGTTTCCGATAAGAACAACTTGACCTAATCACAACGCAATTTCACACAGACCTCTATTCACTACGTGGTGCCCAACTATTGGTAATATTTTCCTAAATGGTTTTACCCTTTTGCCCTTTCCTTCCATTACCTAATTTTCTGCAAAAATATTCCCACTTATTCCACGTCTACGCATCTCACCCATTCATCTTCCAAGAGTTTTTTTCTCTTGACCGTCCATTCTTGAAAAGTCTCCCTATTTATTAATGTTTTATTGAGAGAGTTGTTTCGTTCTTATCCCTCTAATTATCTTTTTCTTGCCTTGCCCTTTTACTTTTTCTTGCAGATCAGATTTATTTTCGATGATATTTCTTTCAAGTTTTCTGCCTTCGGAATCGGTTGCGTCGCTTTACGAACTTCGATTTGATGTGAGATTTTGTACGATAGGAGTATTATTGTTACCGGATCTATGTTTTACATTCCTTCAGGTGCTTTAAAGTTGGGAAGCAGGCAACGGATGGCTTGGTGTATATTAATTTGGAAGATCTTTGCCTTTTACGTATGTTACGTCTATCTTCTTTGGCCGAAAATTATTCTCACAGGCCTTCTTTGTCGATGTTGTAATATTTTAACTTTTTCAGGGAGGGTTGGTGAAAGATTAGATACTGGGATGAGGATTTGGACGATGGCGTTGTTCTTCCGATGTTCTAATTCAGCCGTCTGATCCATGGCCTATGTGGGATTCACAGGTTGTTATGCTTATGAAAGGATGTGTAAGATGTCAGGGCAAAAGGGCCTTAATATTGATTGGAAGGGGCTGAGTCCTGATCTATCTTTGTCATCCAAGACCTTTGCCATGACAGGTGCGCTTGCATGGCAGGTCACCCAAACTTAATAAAAAATTTATTTTCTTGGTGTTTTTGAGGGGAGTTCGCACGGGGTTGCCCGGGTTCTCCCCTCTGCTGTGGTGTGGTGTTTCCCGCTCTTTTACTCTTTTTTTTTTCTTTCTCTTTTCTCGCTTTCCACTATTTTTCCTTTGATACTCTGCACCATTCGGGATGGATTCATGATCCAATTCATCATCACCATCATCATGGTCAACATGGAATAAGCTCATGATCTCCAAACCATCGATCGCAAGGCCAAGGTATTCTCTACATATTTAAAACCAAAATTTGCCCTATCTAATTTTACTTTTAAAATTTAAATATGTTTTCTAATCTAACTATTGTCATTACTTTTCAACATATTTTTTTCTTATTAAAAATCACTCATAAATTTTTTTGAAAGGAATTCACTAATAATTTAATTAAAAATAAATTCATTTATAATTATATTTACTATCTTTGAAAAAAAGTACCAAGTTAATTTAATACGATATTAATTGTTTTCTTTTGAGTGTTGTTGTGACGAAGAGCAATAGGTTTTATTTCTGACTCTGAGGAGAGGCCTCTTGATGCTTGAACCCATAATCTCTATATTCCTTGTGGTAATGGGATCGTTTGTTCAAGTATAAAGAGGTACCTTTTGGCAGAATCTTGAGATAAAATTGTGTTGCTCTCTAGTGCAATAATATTCTGAAGAAAACAATACTTTGGTCTTATCAGTATGATAATAAAAATAGTTTTCAAAATTTGATTATACCAAGTTACTTCAACTCGGATTAATTTTTCAATCTTAGAAAAGCTTATTCATAAACAATTACTTACAAGCTGACGACTCTGTCTAATTTCTTTTTCTTAAAGAAATTTTGTTTTTTAAACCAATTTACTCTTTTGGTATAAATGAAATTAAATGAACTTAACGTTACTTAGAAAGAAGTAATTAATATTAATATTGGTAGATAAATTTATCATTTTTGTAACGTCATTTAAGTCGTAGTCTGATTAAAAACTGGTTCTAATTTAAAAGTGCATTGAAATGAATTTGGTTATATGTTATACTTGCAATGAAGAGTTGAACAGAAC
This sequence comes from Gossypium longicalyx, assembly GCA_025698465.1. NCBI lineage: Eukaryota > Viridiplantae > Streptophyta > Magnoliopsida > Malvales > Malvaceae > Gossypium > Gossypium longicalyx. The sequence goes on along the minus strand of CM047005.1, from coordinate 23,811,462 downwards.
ATCTCCAATTGCTGTGATTCATATAAAGAAATTGTGCAGTTTCTACTTTTTTTTCAAGATGCATTGAAAACTCCCTTAATTTCCACAATCTCTCAACTGATATTCATCATTGATTCAAAAGTGCTGCCAATACTACAGCTTGAAAGTACTTTCTATTGATGGCCATTCACGTTAAAAGGTTTCCACCATTTATGGGTCAAATTACCAGTGTGTCTATCATGATTGTTCTATTTCAAGGTTTATTTCCATCTCATATCATTTTGCCTGCAACCACTTTAATTCCCTTTAATTCCTATGGTATTTTATCTGTATATTTTTGCTAGTGCATTACCGAACTCTGTACTTGTAGGAGAATGCCATATGCAGGTTGAGGCATGTATTTTTGTGTGTATTGCTTTTTGTAGTTCTTTAGGCCCTTGCATGGGCTTCTTTTTTAGATGGATTGAAGGTTGGGACTTCACTAGCACTAGATATTGGAAGGTGTACCATGTCAAGCATGTTGGCCAATATTAACACTGGAAATCAAGGCCTACAGGGTGAACTGTAAATCTAGCTTTGCCAAGTTTCAAGATTTATGTCCGAAGGCATGGTTAGACATAAGAGGCAAGGGATCAAAGCTTTGGAGGGCTCCTAGGCGGGATGATCATCTCAAATTCACATGCAGTAGCAGGTCTATTCCTGGAAGATTATTCATTAGTTGCTAATTTGAAGCAAGAGTTAATTGTTTGAACCCCCTCTTGGTTTACGTTGTGCAGAGCTCTACTTAGTGTTGAAGAACTACTGTTAGTTGTTGAAGTTGGTCATACGAGGTACATGTCTACTGTGTAACAAATTCCTTTACATAGTGAAAATTTTCAGCGGACTACGGTCCCGTGGTTTTTCCCCTTGAAATATCAAGGGGTTTTCCACGTAAATTCTGGTGTCTTGTTTTACATTCATATTGCACGATAATGTCTTAGGGTAGATTTTATATTCCTCTAGCAGGTATGAAAACAAGATACCATTTTCTTTCCCATTGAGTTACGCCATCTTTGCTGAGTTACTTCTATATTTAGTTTTTCTACTTCCCGTGTCCTTGCAATAATAATGACTTGACGATAGCCAATCTAGTTCCATGTTAAGTTCTCTTTGCAGGTTGAAGCCTCTCACCTTGGAAGGAAATCTGAAATGTTTTGAATTTAGGTTGTGAATGTGTAAATTCATGCTCACTGCTTGAGTTTAGAAAACTAGTTTTCTTTTTGTTTTTTTACAAATATAAAATGTATAATCGATTTCTAGATTAGTACCAAATGGAAAATTTTTCGTTTTGGATCTGGAAACGGTCGTTATTTTTTATTAATTTTTCCAATAGTTATTTTCGTACAAAGGGGAAATCAATATACATTTGAGAATAAAAAAAAATAAAAATTGTTTCATCGTCGTTTTAGGGTTTAGTTAATGGCCTTCATATTTTGTGTGTTTTTACATAAAAATTATCATTTAAATTTCGATTGGTCATGTATTTTTTTATTTATGTCAATTTATTTAGTTCTGAATATAAGCTTCAATGTTTTATTTATTCTCAAATTATGGTTACGTGCAAGTAAATTACTTTAAAAAGGGCGAAGGGGAGGGGATTCTACTATGCACAAAAAGAGATCTGTAAGCTCAAAACGGTAGAGCGCTCGATACCATTCGCAATGAGTGGAGCGAGAGGTTGGTGGTTCGAATCCATCCAGATCTACTCTGAATTTGGATTTAGGGAGGAGGCCATTTCTCAAATCTTTATTATCAATTAAAATTATTAATTAATTAAATATCAATTTGATTATAAAAATGATGAAAATGCCCTTTCGTATTTGCTTTCTAAAAAACTCGCATTTCTTTCTCCTCCTTGTGGCATGCATTCTTCAGCAATCAAATATTCATATATTTATGGATGTGAAATTTTTATACGTGACTTGCATGTTTAGAGGGACTAAATTAGATTTCTCACCTATCAATGCTTTGGTCGAAAGATGAAGACTGGAGATACATATATTCTATTTTCGCTGTGGTGAATGTATAATTACACTAGAGGATGCTAGTTTATGACTCAGTTTATCGGTCGATGGGGAAATCGTTACGGGGCCAGTGATTAGTGTCAATTAGAGTGCAACATGCGAGCAACTACTAGGGAAGGTGCCAAACAAGTTTAGGGGTAGTCAGATCGAGATGAGATGGTTGGAGGACAACTTCAAAACTATTGTGGCTTCCAAGTTTAAAGATTTATTTCTCTCACTTTGAGAGAGACATAGTCAAAATTCTAAGTTGTGTTTGGGTCCACGATGTTGTCGAGCTAGGTAACCTATAAATTTCACTTGTCGTGTGAGTATGGAGCCATCATCTAAGAAATTGGTGTAACGCCCCGTACCCGAGACCGTCGCTGGAGTCGAATACGAGGTGTTAACAGACTTAATTCATTGCTTAAACAGCTCAAACAATTTAATTTTAGAAATTCCAGATAAGCTGGCTAACTGCGTCACAGTCACTTAAAAATTTATATCTCGAGTTCTGAAACTCAAAATCCAATTCCGTAAATTTTTCCTGAAACTAAACTCATATATCTATTTACTAATTTTTTTCTAGAATTTTTGACTAGGCCAATTAGTACAGTTTATTAGTTAAAGTATCACCTGTTTCAGGGTTCGACTGCTCTGACCTCTGTGTATTACGAATCAGATATCTCTTCGTACAGAATTTCAATGACTATGAAGTTTGTTTCTCTTAAAACTAGACTCAATAATAAATCTGTACATATAAATTATGACTTCTAATTATTTTTATACAATTTATGGTGAATTTCCAAATTCAGAACAGGGGATCCAGAAATCGCTCTGGCCCTGTTTCACAAAAATTTAAATATCTCATAAAATATAACTCATATACCTGTTTCGTTTCTTCCATATGAAAATAGACTCATAATTCTTAAATTCCATGTTTTATTCATCATCTAATTATATTTCTACTATTTTTAATGAATTTTCAAATTCATGTCACTACTGCTGTCTGAATCTATTTTATGGTAAATTTTACCTATTTCATGGTTTCCATGGATTAACTAGTAATTTGACATACATAACACCAAATATGATCATAATTAGCCATTCCAATGGCTAATCATTACCAAGCATTTTTATACTACTCAATAACCATATCATAAGACCATATATACAAAATGATTATAATGCTATACATGCCATACTCAAAATATACAAGCCATTATGCCAAGATGGTATACGGATAGTGTGAGCGTGCCTCCGACCGTTCCCGATTTCTGAGCTGGCTTGTCAACACTACAAGGAATGAAAAGGAGGAAGTAAGCATAAATGCTTAGTAAGTTCATATGCAAATAACAAGTAACATAACAAAGCAATTATACCAAACAACATTAGCATGGTATCACCAAAACATATATCACATTTCTAATCATCATTCATCATCTTACTACATTATCGTTGTTGTATAAATTCTTAACCCGAGGGTTAAGTACATACCTGTCCAAAGTATCCATTTCACAACACTTACCAATACGTCCCTTTCATCTCAAATATTCCTCCATTTGAGTAGAACTTTACCTGTTGAACACATCGGAATATAATTCGGATACATGGATAATTTGCACATAAGTGCCACATATGTAATCAAGCAATCATGTAACCCGCCCCTAAGTGAACTCGGACTCAACTCAACGAGTTCGGATGCTCAACCATCCTAGTGACATGTCACTTGTATCCTAATCTATTCCTAAGGTTCAAACGGGATTTTCCTCGAACACATATCCTTGCCGTCTTCCGTAGAATACCAAAACCAATACTCGGTAACAATTTATATTTAACAAGTAGCTCACATAATTTGCATTTTATTCGAAAAATAACCACAAAGTATATATTTCATGATAAAAATCAGCATATCATATAATTAACATCAATAACTTAAAAATAACAATTATGCTACATTATTTACACATGAACTTACCTTGGTACCAAAATACAAAGATTTTGCAATTTAGTCCACAATCTTTTCTTTTCCTCGATTGGGGTCGATTCCACGTTTTTCTTGATTATGAAGCTTGAAAGTTGAAGAAACCCTAGCTATGGAGAGGGCAAAATTCGGCAACAACCATATGAAGAAGATGACCATTTTGTGTTATTTTTCCCATTTTATTTCATTTAATATCCAAATGACCAAAATGCCCCTCCTTACTAAACTTTCAAAAATTCCTTCCATGTCCTAATTTTGTCCATAAACTTAAAATTGGTCAAATTGCTATTTAAGACCTCCTAATTAATATTTCAAAGCAATTTCATACTAAAAAATTCTAGAATGCAAGTTTTGCAACTTATTCGATTTAGTCTCTAACTTTAAATTAAACTCGTTATGCCAAAAATTTCTTCACGAAATCTTCACACAATTATGCAATCATATTATAAACCTCAAAATAATTATAAAATAATTATTTCTATCTCGGATTTGTGGTCACGAAACCACTATTCTAATTAGGCCCTAATTTAGGATATTACAATTGGGATGCAACTCAATGTCCATGTTGACAGTGATTATACCGTCTCAAGTTGAAGTGTAACTAGGGCTTCAAGTTTACAAATGTTATACTGTCAAAGGATGAAGTATAACCTGTGTTGTAGTTGATGGTGGTTATGCAGGCATGACAATGAGTTTTTCCTCGTCAGAGAAAGATGCTTTATAAAACCTATACACAAGTTCGAGGAAGAAAATCACAGAGGTCTTCCAGCATAATCAAGTAATTCGTTTTATCCATCTACACCAAAGGGCAAAGGTAGTGACCTTGTTACTAAAATCTGCTACGCCAATTTTTTCATAAGTTATAGTAATAAGGTCACCGCCTTTGGTGGAGATAGATAAATAAATTATTTGATTATACTAAAACACCACTACATTTTTCTTATTCGTACTTATGTATGAGTTTTATAAAGCATCTTCTTCTAATGAGAAAAACTCATTGTCGTGTCCGCATAACCACTATCAATAATGACCCCATTTATGCTCCATCTCTTGACAGCATAACCTTTGTAAACTTGAAGCCCTAGTTAAACTTCAACCTGAGATCGTATAATCATCGTCATCTGGGACCTTGAGTTGCAATGCAGTCTAGCTTCCTAGGTGATGGCTCCATACTCATATGACAGATGAAATTTGTAGGTCATCCAGCTCTATAACACCACTGTAAATTTAAACATCCCTTAAAACTATAACCATGTTTATCTCAAATATGGACAAAAATAAATCTACAAACTTTTAATTTCTAATCACAAGAAAAAAAATAGCAAAGCGTTTTCACTGCCACATCAATGAAAACGTGCTCTGTAAGACGCGCTTTCCTTTTTCTTTCCAAAAGCATAATAGATCAATAAATTTAAAAAAAAAGCATAATTTCTCTCTCTCTTTTTTCAGCATATTTCTACAATTCTACCAAATAATAATAATAATAATAATAATAACTCACCCACATCTTTAAGAAAAGATTACACTTTTTCCTTCTTTTCCTTAAATGGGGTTATATTGCATGAATGCCAGTACCATTACCATCATTGAACTAAAATGAAAATGGCTTAAGATATCACGTGAGTTTAACTTTTTTTTTTCTTTTTCTAATGGGGTACTATTTTTATTATTTTCTAATTTTATATCTATATTTGAAAAAGTTATATATTTTAATACTCAAAAGTAATTTTTTAGCATTTAATTCAAGTTTTAAGATTGATTTGATAAAAATTAATTACTAATATTATTAGCTAATTATAAATTATTATCGAACCAATTACAAAACTTAAATTAAACACTAAAAAATTAATAATATAACATTCATGTATCACAATTTATAACTTTTATCAAATGTAAAAACCACATTAGATAAAAAATGACTTAATGATAAATTTGGCCACTAACGTTTACATATTTTGTCAAAATGACCCTAATTGTATTTTTGAGCCTTTTTGAGCCATCAACCTTTGTTCATTTTTTTAATTTGCTTTTTTTAACATATTTGATAAAAGTATCATTAAAAAAGTTAACAGAGATGATTACATGTGGAAAATAATAAGATAAATAAATCATAAATGAAATTAAAAACGGCTCTTCTGCTCAGAAACGAAATGTTTCAGATGCTCCTGGAAATTCTTGCTCCCATTGGACCATTTGTATCTATCTCTGTCTGAGAAATCAAAATAAGAGGATCGAACCATTTCTTCTGACTCTTTTTCAAATTCGATAAATGTTGGTTGATTGTATATTTCATTATAGTTCTATGATTCAAAGTATCATTTCCTATTTGATCCCTTTGAATTCCATAGTCGAAGTTGCGATCAGATCGATTCTTTTTAATGAATCGATTCAATACATTTCTTATGTACCTATAGGTGCTATATTGGATTTGAATCAGATTTCAGATTAATCTATCTTGATTGACTGCCTCAATTATGTTGTTGCTAGCAAATACCACTATTTTTGGTTTTGGATCTTCCAAATCATTCCCGCAGGAGATCCGAACCCATTTTTTTCTGATCCTTCGATAAAAAAGATTCATTTTCTTCATAAAAAATAAGATGTATGCCGATAAAGATTTCTTTTTCGATTCATCCCTCGAGTTTAATTTCATTTATGATTTATTTATTTTATTATTTTTCACATGTAATCATCTTATTAGGTTACCTAAATAATAAATTACGTCTTATTAAAAATATTCCACATATGAAGTTCCACATTATTTCCGTTAACTTTTTTAACAGTACTTTTATCAAATCTGCTAAAAAAAACAAATTGAAAAAAGAAATAAAGGTTGATGGCTAAAAAAGGCTCAAAAATATAAAATAGAGTTATTTTGAAAAAATATGTAAATGTTAGTGGCCAAATTTATCTTTAATCCGATAAAAAATAAAAGAGATATTGCATCAAATTATGTATTAAGGTAATGAAAATTTGTTCCAAAAAAGTAAAATCATCTAAATGTGGGCCGCCTAACCCTTGCTTTAGGAAAAGGAGAACTGAATTGGGCCGAACATTGAAGGAAATTTATCGCTTAGTCCTTGATTGTTTTCGTTCATTGGTTCCGACCACCCCGGGTCCATGACTGTTTTGCACTTATAGAACACGACTTGGCAGCTTGTAATTGGATATTTGTGAGTACTAAAAAGCGCGGGGCCTCAGGAAAACGCATCAGGCTGGTGTTGGATGCTTGGTTGATGAGAAACGGTGTCGTAACTATATTCATTCTCTGGAGTAAAACTACAATAATTTGAGAACAGACCGGAAACGATCCGCAAAAATGGTGCACAGCGCCTATGATTCCTTCCAGCTCCTCACCGATTGTCCCACTAAGATCGACGCCATCGAATCCTACGGCTCGAAGCTGCTGCTGGGCTGCTCCGATGGTTCTCTTCGAATCTACGTTTCTGATTCCTCGGGCGCTGACCGATCTCCACCGTCCGACCCGCACGCGTTGCGGAAGGAACCTTACGCGCTGGAGAGAACCGTTGCAGGGTTTTCAAAGAAGCCTCTGATTTCAATGGAAGTACTGGAATCGAGAGAGCTACTGTTATCACTCTCTGAATCGATCGCGTTTCATCGGCTCCCCAATTTAGAGACCATTGCTGTGATCACCAAAGCTAAAGGCGCTAATGTCTACTCTTGGGATGACCGTAGAGGTTTTCTTTGCTTTGCTAGGCAAAAGAGAGTCTGTATTTTCAGGCACGACGGTAAATTCTTTGAATTTCTCCTGTTTTCTCTTTTTTAGTTACCAATGAATTAATGTTTCAACTCTTTTAATTTTTTAGTTTTTCAATTTATTTTTTTCTATTAAAAAGGAAGAGAATAAAATCCAATGGTGTTTTTGGATGAAAATTGAAAAGCAAATAACAATTATTTTTTAAATGTATTATTTCTGTAAAACGAATGCATGCTTTTACTATAATCTAGTCTAATTTATTACAATTAGTGTGGCATTTGAATAGTTTGCTTATTTTTAGTTAATTAGGGTTTTGCTATTTAACAACTTTTTGATTAATCAAAAAGCAAACATCAATCAAACTAGCCTTATTGATGTGATCTCTTGATTCAGATTTGGTAAATTTGTTTTGTATTGTCGGAATTAATGGTTATTGCCTGCTGACTGTTGAATGAAATTGATACGAAAATTAATGTGCAGGAGGGCGAGGGTTTGTGGAGGTGAAAGATTTTGGTGTACCAGATACTGTAAAGTCAATGTCATGGTGTGGTGAGAACATATGTCTAGGTATTAGAAAGGAATACATGATATTAAATGCCACAAATGGTGCGTTGTCAGAGGTGTTTTCTTCGGGGAAGATAGCACCACCTTTGGTCGTTGCTCTTCCCTCTGGGGAACTTATTCTTGGGAAGGTAACAACTTAGTTTCATAATTTGTTTTAAACATTATGGATGTTTTAGCTAGCGAAGAGTAATATCAAGTGTGGTTCCTGCTGTCACTTAGGAAAATATTGGTGTCTTTGTGGATCAAAATGGAAAGCTTCTTCAAGCTGATAGGATATGTTGGTCAGAAGCTCCTACTGTTGTTGTCATTCAGAAACCATATGCTATCGCTCTATTTCCTAGGCGTGTTGAGGTGGGTGTTACTAAATGCTAAAAGAAAGGGGTTTTTTGCTTGTCTTAATATTTAAGCACTTTCACTTATTTATGCTTTGCAGATTCGCTCTCTTCGAGTTCCTTATCCATTGATACAGACAATTGTACTCCCCGGTGCTCGTCGTCTTACAAAAAGTAACAATGCCGTTGTTGTAGCCTTAGAAAAATCTGTCTATGGACTCTTTCCTGTTCCTCTTGGTGCACAGGTATTCCTATTTCCTAGTATACTTAAGAAGTTTATTGTTCTCTTATGGATCTTGATCCTTTTTTTTTATGCTTTAACATCACAGTTTGCCCTTATTTGAAGTGCTTTGATTATTGCATTAAAAGGTTCCAACTTGCATTGCAGATTGTCCAATTAACGGCATCTGGAAATTTTGAAGAAGCACTGGCCTTGTGTAAGCTGCTTCCACCAGAAGATGCAAGTCTTAGAGCTGCAAAGGAGGGCTCAATTCATATAAGGTGGATTTTTCCTCATTAGCAGTTATTGTTATGTGCGGTTATATCAAGTTGAATAAGAAATAGTGAATTATTCGCAAAGCTTATATTATCTTTAAAACCACATCATCATTGTAGTGCACATGGTCACACCTTTATTTTCTCAAGAAATCATAACAAAATATTGCATAAGAAACGTCTGTTTCTTACTTGAAAACTGTATGTTCCTCAAGTGATACATTCTGGTTAAATGTTCATGTTTGGCAGATACGCTCATTATCTTTTTGACAATGGGTGCTATGAGGAAGCAATGGAGCACTTTTTGGCATCTCAAGTGGATATTACTTATGTTCTTTCTTTGTATCAGTCCATTGTTCTTCCCAAAACAACCGCAGTTCCAGAGCCCGAGAAGCTGGTGGACCTTTCTCTGGACGCTCCACAACTTTCACGAGGTTCATCTGGAATGTCAGATGATCTGGAAACCTTCCTTCCACAACTATCGGAGTCTGATGAGAATTCTGCACTTGAGTTCAAGAAAATGAGCCATAATACTCTTATGGCTCTTATTAAGTTCCTACAGAAGAAGAGATACATTATTGTAGAGAAGGCTGCTGCTGAGGGAACTGAAGAGGTAGTTTTAGATGCTGTTGGGGATGGTTTTACATCGTCAAGGTTTAAGAAATCAAATAAGGTGAGGCTAGTTCCACTTTTTGTAAATGACACTATGTTTTTGTTACTGCGAAGCTTATTTTGTGATTCTATGTCAATTCATACATTAGAATTTGGATTTATGCAGAAGTGCAAATTCTTTTGACAAAAACCAACTAAAGTATTTGCAACTTCAATCATGATACGTTGATAAAAGAATCTTGCAATGATTTTCTGTTAATGTCCAATATCTTTTTCCTCCAAAATTGCAGAATATTTATATCTATTATATAAATTGATGATCTAAAACTATGTTTTATCTCTTAGGGGCGTGGTAATGTTCCAATTAACTCAGCTGCTAGGGAGATGGCAGCTATACTGGATACAGCCCTCCTCCAAGCTCTGCTTCTTACTGGACAATCCTCAGCAGCTGTTGAATTGCTGAAAGGTCTTAACTATTGTGATGCAAAAATATGTGAGGAGATCCTTCATAAAGGGCATCATTATGCAGCTCTTTTAGAACTTTACAGAAGCAACTCCATGCATCGGGAGGCTCTAACACTTCTACATCAATTAGTAGAAGAGTCAAAATCAAACCAATTGCAGGCTGAACCCATCCAAAAGTTCAGTCCTGAGTCAATTATTGAATACCTCAAGGTCAGATTATCAGTTAGTAGGAAACTTGCTCTTATTACGTGTTGGGTTGGATGTGGTGGATAAAAGGAAACATAAAAGGACTAATATGAGAAGATAATGTTAATTTTGTTATGGCTTGATTTCTGGACCATATTCTGTTAGCACTATATATATAATTGCTTTTATTTGATGCAATATTTATTCCATGGTCGGAAGAACATGCTGTAATAAAATTTCTATATGCTGAGTACTTTGTCTTGTTTATTTGCAGCCTCTCTGTGGCACTGATCCCATGCTTGTACTTGAGTTCTCAATGCTTGTTCTTGAAAGCTGTCCTACACAAACCATTGAGCTTTTTTTGTCTGGAAATATTCCAGCAGACTTGGTCAACTCTTACTTGAAGCAGCATGCTCCAAACATGCAGGGCAGGTACTTGGAGCTTATGCTTGCCATGAATGAAAATGGGATCTCAGGGAATCTGCAAAATGAAATGGTAAAGCACTTTTTGTTTGTTATGAAACTAACTTATTTCAATTGTGTTCAAAGCCACTGGAGTTCTCATTGTTGCCATTTGCATTGGTGATAGTTCAGCTAATATTACTAGTAATGACTAATGTAGGTACAAATCTATCTCTCTGAAGTACTTGAATGGTATTCAGAACTAAGTGCTCAACAGATATGGGATGAGAAGGCTTATTCTCCAACCAGGAAGAAACTATTGTCTGCATTGGAAAGCATCTCAGGATACAGTCCTGAGGCTTTGTTGAAACGTCTTCCTCCAGATGCTCTATTTGAAGAGCGCGCGATTCTGTTGGGAAAAATGAACCAACATGAGCTTGCTCTATCACTATATGTTCATAAGGTAGTTTATGGCTTTGGTTCATTTGGTTTCCTTCTTAAGAAAGATGGCTAATATAAAAAGCTAAAAGGTGTTGAATATTTGATTGATCTAAGGTTACTACAACTTATTTTTGTTAAAACAGTTGCATAGGTATTATTTCATTGATACCCCCTTTTTTTTTTTTTTTAAAATTACTTGTTCTTCATTGCTAATATGCTCCTAGTAAATTGATTTCTCTTGATCTTGATAGCTTAATGTACCTGAACTGGCACTGGCCTATTGCGATCGGGTTTATGAGTCATCTGTTCATCAACCACCAGCAAAATCTTCTGGCAATATATACCTCACTCTGTTACAGATATATCTGAATCCTCAAAAGACAACCAAGAACTTTGAAAAGAGAATTACAAATTTAGTATCATCCCCAAACGCAAGCATCCCGAAGATTAGTTCAGCAACTTCATTTAAAGGTAAAGGAGGACGAAAGAAAATTGCCTCAATAGAAGGTGCAGAAGATATGCGTATTAGTCCCAGTAATACTGATAGTAGTAGGAGTGATGGTGATGCTGATGCTGAAGAATCTAATGAGGAAGGAGCTTCTTCTATCATGCTTGATCAGGTACTTGATCTTTTGAGCCGAAGGTGGGATAGAATCAATGGAGCTCAGGCACTTAGACTGTTACCCAGGGAGACTAAACTACAGGTATGTCCTAAAATCTTGAGTCGATTACAAAGCTCCCGATGCAGTTGCATCTTAGTGTATATAATCATTGATATTTAAGTTGTTAGTCTCCATCAAGTGCATCACTAGATCAATTATAAACTCTTTCTTAAGATACTTGTCTTCTGCCTGCAGAACTTGCTTCCATTTCTTGGACCTCTTCTGAAAAAATCCAGTGAAGCATACAGGAACTTCTCTGTTATCAAGAGCTTGAGGCAGAGTGAGAACCTACAGGTACGTAAATTGTTTAAGTGCATAAAATAACTTGTATACTATACATCGTCATGACTGTTGTGGGCTCCTTGGAAAGTACTCTCTTCTTTATTTTCTTTCATTCAAGCATCTATCTGAAGTCGTATTTGAAACAGGTGAAGGATGAACTCTACAACCAACGAAAAGCTGTAGTGAAGATATCGAGTGACAGTATGTGCTCTCTCTGCAACAAGAAACTGGGAACAAGTGTATTTGCCGTTTATCCAAATGGGACAACACTAGTCCACTTTGTTTGTTTTAGAGATTCACAAAGTATGAAAGCAGTATCCAAAGTCTCACAATTAAGGAAGCGATGATTTTGAGTCTCTCCATACAGTGGGATGTATTGCTATTATTTATGACAAGATGGCACTCAAATGCCCAGAATCAGTTTTGGAGGCATTTATTATTTCTAAGAGTTTTAACTTGTGAATGGTGAAAGAAAGCAAATGCTTCAAGTGTGACTAGGCCACCAGCAACAGGAAAGGGAGCATGGCTGTCATTTGTGTGAATGTAGATTCTAGGATACTTTTTTTTTCCTCTTTCCCTATTGTTTCAAAGACTTCATTCCAGGTACTCCCGATGGATGTTCAACATGGGTTTTGGTACTTTTTGCTGTAAGCACAATCACAGTATATTGGGTTTGGTGTAAAAATGCTGTTCATTAGATTTCAATTTTATCGCTCTCAGTCCAGTTTAAAAGTTCTAACACTGATGCTGGCAAGCAAGTGTTGTACCGGAGGCAGGAAGCAACCAGTCAAGTATTTGAACTCTGAAATGAAACAACAGAACAGAAATGCGTAAGAAATCGAACTTATTTATCAACTTCATTAACCATAACCTTGTCGGCAATCTTTGGTCAATTCAAACTCCTTTTAACATTTTAGCTTTTTCCCAACAAAGACATAAACAACTACTCCAAGTCTATATCCCTCCTTCGGAGGTTCAGTGTGTATGGTTTCGACATCAAAAAACTTGTTCGCTTTCTTGAAAAATACAGATTCCTTTTTCCACCTTCTCGAGTGAGCCATAATGAAAGCCATCTTTTCACATCCTCCGTTCAACAGAAAACGTAGCGTTTCGATCAACGGCTCGAACAAATGAGCATGATAAACCACGTCGGAGGCCAAAACAATATCAAATTCCCGCCCAATAACCTTCACGTCATCATCCTCTCCCCACCTCAATGGAGCCACGCTGACGGTCCCACCTTTTCGAGCTACTACGTCAGCGTTCGCGTTAACGTTGAATTGAAGGTTGGGGACGACTTGTGGCAAGTCTGTCACCGTCACATTAGCTCCGAACATGACGGCTGCGGAAATTCCGACGAGCCCAGTACCGGACCCTAGCTCAAGGATTTTCAGTTTCCGATCATCATTACCTCCACTGGTGGACAAATCGGTTAGGAGGTTTTTGTTGGGGTAACGGCGGTGGTTTTCAAGGAGCGTAACAAGCGTCGTAGCGGCTGGCCAAAGCTGGAAAGAAATCCCTTCCGAAGGAAGCTGCCTAATCACCACCGTTGACTCGATCGAACGGATACAATGTTGTTGCGTCACTGCACCGTCACCTAGCATGGTAAGGCTCTTCCCTTCATCTTCTTCATCAGGCAAGATCATTTCAGGGGGATTTATATAGTCTTCATCGTCTTCTTGTGTAGCCATTTCTTTTCGACTCCGTTGCTTTAGCGCCGCCAAAGTCACAGAGCTCTTCCCTCCATTTTCAAAGCTAGTTTGCTTATTAGGACTCGTCCAGGGCAAAAGCTACGACTGGATTTATTATATTATTTAAGTTAAAATACGTTATAAATTTCTATATTTTTCGTAAAATTTTAAATATAGTTCTTTTAATTTTATTTGTAAGAATTTAGGCTCCGTTTGTTTGCAGGTAAAATATTTTCTGGAAAATGATTTGTGGAAAATAATTTCTTGAAAAATAATTTTTGGGAAATGATTTACTTTTCTGGTGTTTGGATGAATCTGTGTAAAATATTTTCTGTTGTTTGGCAGATTTCCTGAAAATATTTTCATGAAAAGTTGTTTTAATAAAAATTTATATATTTAAGAATTTATTATCTTTTCCTTGTTTGATTGAGTTTACTTTATATATATATTAATAAATTTATATTTTAAATTGTTTTTACATGTATTGCAATGATTTATTTATAAATAAATAAATCATTTTAAATATATAATAATACTCAATTATTAAATTAGAATATTAACCGTCATAAATTGAAAACAACCAAAGTCAAATAAATTATTTGTAATTATGTTATAAAAAAATAAAAAATAAGGATTGAATAATTATAAATTAGCTTCCAAACCACAATTAATACTAGAAATTAATAATATTATCCAAATACATAATTAGTATTACACCACATGATAACAACAACATTATCCAAGTGCATAACTAATATTACACCATATGATAACTAATATTACACCACATGATAACAACAATATTGTCCAAGTGCATAACTAATATTACACCACATTAAAAGTATCAATATCTTCAACCTTGAGAAAATTTTTGAAGCCAAATTTTTCTATGCTTCTTACTTTTAACTAAAAAAGCTTTTGCCTCAGATTCATGACTCACTAAATAATCAAACACAGAACAAAGGAAGTCATCATCAAATCCTTCTACCTCCATTGACATCACTTCTTCGTAAAGATGTGGTGTCTTATCCGCAGTAAATTGTTCCAAAGCATTAGCAATTTTGCCAAGTTGTTCACCCACAAATTTAATTTGTTCATCATTGACACTTTCTTGAGCCTTTTTTCTTTTACGTTTGGATGTGCCAGATGAAGATACATTTGTTCTTACCTCTTCAGTCGCTTCATTCTCGCAGTCTATAGGCACTGAATCTATGTTATCATCATCCAAATCTATGTCAGCAAATGTTCTGGCAAAACTCCCTGTTGCCATATCTTTTCCAACAACCAAAGCCATTTCATCATAATGATCAATGCTTTTATTCAAAAATGGCTCATACTTCTTGTGCTTGTTGGATATTATACAAAATTAGAATAACAAGTAAAAAATAATTGAAATATACTTACCATATATATACATATATTACCATTATCACCGCATCATATGTCGCTCTATCACATGTGATCATTTTCATGTTATCATCCCATCCAAAACCACTTTCACCTCGAATTGTGCATATAATCTGCCACTATTTTTTTACAGTCCTCAAATGATTTTCCACATGTTTTGCATCGCATTGGACTTGAAATTTTTCAGAAATAGCTTCGACAACTCGATTAATAGAAACTGCTTTGAAAGTATTAGAAGGCTTATTTCCTTTCTGGGCCTCATCTGCTAAAATTTCAAGAAAAAGATGTTCCATCGGTTTTGTCCACCTAAATTGCTTGGAGGTCCCTTCTTTGTTGCCCTTACCCATTCTACATTAATAATTGTCATTGTCAATCATTTCAATATCCAACAAGCTTAAAACATAATAAACTCAATATCTAACAAGCTTGAAACATAACCAATATCTAACAAAATCAAGACATAATAATTTCAGAATCCAACAAATATAATAAACTAAAATTTTAGAATCCAACATTAAAAAAAAAAAACAATTTTAATATTAAAACATACATAACATAGAAACAACAACCCTAAGCCCTAAACCTACCTAATATTTCTAGCCATATAATCAGTCCACATAGTTTGTGCAATTTCATCTCTCTTAGCGACCCATTCTCTTGCTTCTTCTCTTTCTTCTCGCTCCGTAAGAGTTGATATTATCAAATCAGACTCAGGCTCCTCGTATAATCCTTGATTAAGTAAATCACTAGGATCAACTCCCATGATATGATTATGAATGATGCAACAAGCCAAAACTATATCTACTTGAGTTTGAAAATTCCAAAATGGTTCAGCATCTAATACACGAAACCGTTTCTTCAAAATCCAGAAAACACGTTCAATAGTGATTCGTAATGATGAATGACGAAGATTAAAGAGTTCCTTCGCATTTTCAGGCCCCTGAGCACTAAACTCTTTTAAGCGATATCGAACACCACGATATGGGTTAATAAATCCATTACGGATGCCATATCCAGCATCAGCAAGATAATATTTACCTACAATTTGACAAAACATAATTATTACTAATAAATTATGAGCTTACTAGAACTATTTGGTATTTAATGTTGTATAATTCTTACCTTTCGGAATTCTTAATCCTCTTGGGCGTGAAAGTGCATTACTTAAAATACGAGAATCATGTGCACTACCTTCCCAACCAGCTAGAACATAGGAAAATTTCAAATCAAATGTAATGGCAGCCAATACATTTTGTGTCGTCCCCCCTTTACGGCTACGAAATCTTCCTTGAATGTTAAGTGGAACGGATGCACGAACATGAGTTCCATCTAATGCTCCAATACAATCTTTAAAATAAGGATAAAACCTTGGATTGTTTCTGATTTCACTAGGAATTGACTCATCAGGTAATCTAATAACTAGCTTATACAATTTCAAAATAGCTCTCAATACAACCCTAAAATAACTATGAATTGTCTCAGTTGATCTATAATATCTAGATTCTATCACTCGAAACCTTACATTATGACCAATTATATGTAAAAATATAACCACTTGCTCCCTAATATTCACCGATTTAGTTGATTGTAACAAATTATTTCTACTAAGAATATCACACAAATTAAAAAATACAATCGGTCTCATCTTTATCACATCAATACAATACTGGTCACCACTATATAAAATACTATTAATATAATTTTCTCTTTCATAATCTCTATTCATATGAGGGTGAGAAGTAATTTCCTTCCTGGTTTTTAATTTTTTAATCCAGAGATCCCCAAAAGCTAAAACTGAAGCCACGACTCCGACAATTGCATGATGTTGATTACGAACCATCTACACAATACCACATAAAATTTGATCACTACAAAAAATACGTAAACTTTTCATAAGATCACATATATGACTAAAATTACCATGACTAAAATGCATACATATATATATAAAGCTTCTCAAGTAATGACTAAAGTTACCATGACTAAAGTTACACTTATACATTTCTTTTAAGGTTGAGTCTTCTTCTTCTTTTTTTTTTTTATAATCAAAATTTGCGGCGCTTATCAGGTAGTCGCGCTACTCCAGCGGATAAATCTTTTGCTGGAGCGAAAAACTACTTTCCTTGCACAAATCAAACTAACATTTCTTTATACTTTATCCAATCTAAAATCTAAAAATATATAATAAACTTAAAAGTCCTAAAATATACTAAAAACTAATTTATAAAATAAAGTGAAATTCTAAAATCCTACTAAAATAAAAAACAAATAACTTTGATATGAATGCTCCTCCAAAAGAAGCTCTTCCCACTTCGCAAGGCATCATTTTTGCTTAATTAAATTTTTTAGGATTTGACCTTTGGCTATTGTCTTCTTTTGTTGCAGTGTATTATCTCAACTTCTCATTTCACATAACGTGTTTCTCAATTTCTTTTTCATTTTTATCCATTTCTCAAAATGATCTCATTTCACAAAATGATAAAAGTTCATGAGATTAATTAATTGGAGTTAGGTAATGTTTAGGTAAAGGATTTGTTGATCTTCTGACCAGCCAAATGACTGGTATATGTAATGGCTTTAAACCAATGTTTAAAACGAATGAAATCATCAGATTTTCTTCCATATGCTCCATTCTTCCTTTGCCTTCTAAAAATTCTAAGTTCTGTTCTCCATTCTTGACAGTAGCTAAAAGCTTGAACTTCAAGCATTTTTCCTTCATATTTTACCCGGGTATAATACGTTGCTGCTGGTGCTCTGTTTGAAATTCTTACTTTACCCGGTTAAAGTGTGTTGAAACTCCAACAACATATTATACTTGTTATGGAAGGGTTTCAATTTTATTTATTAATTCTACCTTCTCAATAGCAATGGTCTAACCAATTCATCCTTGTGATTTCATGTACATTAAAAGATGACACAATACAAATAAATATACATATTATATGAATAAATGCTGAGCTTCAGGTTCTGTCTTCTTTTCTTGATGTCCTAGTTATCATTGATAATGTTAAACTACAGATTTTATACTATTGTTCATGTAGGATTAAAAGAGAAGTTTAAAGATACTTGAGTGTATACATCAAGAAGGAATCTACTCATTCTGTTTTTTAGTCATGCTAAATATATACACATATATATATATATATATATATATATATTCTTGTGATGTGACTCCTATTGAAAAATTTAAGTTACTATTAGGCAATTTAAGTCTTTCACCATAAGAATTAAGGTTTGTTTTATTCTTATGATTCATCTACCATACAATTCATTTTAAGGTGCCTACTCTGATTAAATTCAAGATCCTATGAGCAGAGTTGTTTCCTCTTCTTTTGTGACTATATTAAAATTCTCAAAAAAAAGATTTATTTGCAGGAAAAGTACGAGAAGGCTTTGGCTTCTAATGCTGAAATGCAGAAGAGGGTGGTTATGGAGAATCAATGTTGCAGGCAACCTTGCAATATGAATCTGGCCAAGCTAAACCACAAACTTCACAGTGAGAAATATTTTAAGCAGCTTTCTTTTCTAACATTCACTGGTTTACATAAGAAAAAGACAATTCTAAATATCCCAACTCATATCTCCGTTTTTATAGTTTCCTTGTATTCAAAATATTTTTATGAATTTTTCAATTAGCTTGATGTTGATGAAGAAAACCATGAAGCAACGTAAAATGCAAAGATCATATTTACTTTGATCCAGCTATTTAAAAAAACTTGAATTTAGTCTACATAACAATGGTGTTAGAATTGTTCTTCCATTATACATTAGTTTAGTCAACTTGAATTTGATATGGCAGGGAATACATAATGTTGAGAAGCCTACAGATGGTAAATCCAACCAAAGTGCAACAGAGGAAGAAACTAATACTGAAGACAGAGAGAAGAGCTCTAGTTAGGAATAGTCCTAGTGCCATTGTTATCCTTTAATTTTGTATTGGTCTTCCATTTTTCCTTGAAAAAAAAAAGATCTAAAAATGACTGAAAAAACCTTTTCTCTCGCTTGCAGAGACTTGTTAAGGTTTGGGCGGACATTTCAAAAACAACAAGCACAAGAATCAAGCACATTTGCAAACAAAACGTGGCACCAGATTACATTTTCATTGCCCTGAATCGAGAGAATTTTCCAAACCCAAAAAAAATAAAAAATAAAGAAACAAAGAAAGGCATAAAATTTCAGGCATAAAATCAGTTAAAATTTGGACAAGTAAAGAACAAGAAGAAAAAAATAGCTTTTTAAAGAAGATGCCATACCTTGCGAAGAGGAATGAGATCCTGAGACAGAGAGAAAGATAGGAAACGAAACAACAGCGTGTAAAATTTGCCTGAGAAGAGAAGATATGTGACGAAAATTGGGAAGAGGAAGTTGAAAAAATATTATAAGAAGTTGAAGAATGGAAGAAGAAGAAGAAGAAGACTTACCTGGATAAAGAACGAGAGATGGAAAATGTCTTACAGAAATGAAATCGGTAAGACATTTTCCCCAAATTGAAGGTTATTTTACCTGTGTTTGTAAATGCTTCCAAACACCGTAAAAGCAGGAAAACAATTTACGGAAGACATTTTCCTTGCTTCCAAACGGACCGTTAATTTATTTTATTTTTTAAAATTCAAAATTTAGGTCTAAATATTAATATTATTAAATTTGTTGTATAACATTTTGAAATAAAAAAATTACTTGATAGCATGTAACTAAAAAAATGACGTAATAAACTTAAATTTAATAAAAAAAATAGCAATGTTTGAATTATACTGCATTTTTTAATTTAAAAAGTAATAAGTCTAAATTGTAATTGTATGAAAATTATAGACTTTTTTCTTTGTCGAGAAAAGTATAGAGATTTAGGGCGTGTTTGGGTGAAGAATTTGTAAAATGAATTTCATTTGTATCAAGGTTTTTAAAATTCTAATAATATATTGAAAATTTTCAAAATTTTTGAGTAATTTCAAAAAGAAATTTTTATAGTTCAATTTTTTTTTTTAAAAATTCCACTTAAGTAGGTGATTTTTCAAAATTCTCTCTAATTTCATTTGATTTAATGCACATGATCTCATTGTAAGATAAAAACTTAAACTACAAAAAATTATTTTTACTTCATTATAATATATATTTTAAATTTTATTACATTAAAACTATTTATAAAATTTTACAAATATAACAATATTTAGATTGAATGTTTTTATATTATTTATTTTTAATATAATTATTCTTTTTTATAATTATTTTTAAATTTATAAAATTCCATTAACCTAATTTTTTTCTAAATCAATTATTTATCCAAATAAAATAATTAAAAATCTTAAAACTTTAAAATTCTTCATTTAAGAATACTATTAGAGAATATATTAACCTATTATTTATTTGCCAATTTCTTACTTTATGTAGTTACGTTATTACTCGGGTTTTTTACCTTCATAATACTAAAAGAAAAAAAAACTAAAATATTATAACATTAAAATTATATACGAGAATGGTATAGGCAGGGTGGTGCCGCCTATGGCAGAGGCAAGACCACCCTGCCACTGACACAATTTGTTAAAAAAATTAAAAACTGTTAAAAAAATGAATCTAAAAAAATAATAATAAAATATTGGTCTTGCCTCTGTCAGAAGCGGCACTGGTCTTGCCTCTGTCAGAGGCGGCACCAGCTGATGATGTGGCAGAGGCGGCACCGACTCCTCAATCCCCTATTTAAACCCTTCAGTGTTAAAACGAAACACATAGCAGTGAAAAAGAAAAACTTTCAGAAGAAGAGAGGGGGGAGAAGAGAAGAAAAAAAGAAGGAAAAAATTTTCAGTAAAAAAAAAGATTACAGAAGAGAAGAGAGGGAGAAAGAAGGAGAAGAAATTAAAGGTATTTTTTTGTTATTTTTAAATATAACAGATTTTCTGAAAAAAAAAGAAAGAAAGAAAAAATTTCGGTAAAAAAAAAGATTACAGAAGAGAAGAGAGGGAGAAAGAAGGAGAAGAAAAAATTAAAGGTATTTTCTTTTGTTATTGTTAAATATAACAGATTATAATAAGAAAAAAAAATTGTTAGTATTAATATAGTTTATTTAGTGTTATTTTTACTGACACATTTTGTTTATTGTGATTTTTTAGTAAGTTTTGTATTTAGATTACTTATGTGTTTTGTGTGAATGTTATGTTTTATTTTAATATATTTAAAATTGCATATTGATTAATTAATTTTTTATTTAAGTAATTTCTTTGCTGTTCGAAATTGTTTTGAGAAATTTTGTTTATTTTTTAACAGATTTAGTATTGAATATGGATAATCAGTTTTTCGTATGCGTTTATTTCGATGGAATTATCTTGACAACAACCGTTGGATGCATATTTGAATGTCGGCAACAAATAGCAATGAGATTTAATAGAAATGTCTTGTTGGATGATATGAAGGGAAGGATTAACGCAAAAATTGTTAGACGTTGTGGGAGAAGGATCTCAAAACTTTTTTACAAGTTTCCCATTTCGACAGATCCCATCAAATTCACCAAAATGGAACTTGTAGACGACGAAGACGTGGAGACGATGATCGCTCTTTACTGTGGGAATGAGAGTGACAAAAATGCACCGATTCACTTATTTGCTGAGTTAGCCGGTATGGAGCAAAATGATGATCTTAATGCATATGTTGAAGAACACGGAGCTCAAGAACCATGCATGGTGGCTCCAATATCGTACGTTGATAGTGAATCGACTATACATGGGATCGATATCGATCTTAATGTTACACCCGATATTAATGTGGTTGGTGATGATGGATACGATAGTAGTGATCCTTGTGATCAAGAGGTCGATAGTGATACTGATCCTGATGTGGACGATGTCCCCGATAATATTGACGATGAAGACGTGAATGACGATGGAAACATTAACGCGTCATCGGTCGGGAACCAGATGCGACGCATTGTGATACACAATAATCCTTGGCCACACATGTCGCTCATAGACCCCGAAGCGGCGCATGCAGCTGAGTTTCCGGAGTACCCTGAAATACTTCCTGCTCACCGGTTGGCCGTAAGTTCGGAACCTGAGGAGTTGTTCGTAGGCTAGAGATTCGAAAGTAAAGAAGAATGTGTTTTTGCTATTAAGCGATATAGCATGAATATATCAGTGGATTACAAAGTTGCAGTGTCTAAACCGACATTATATATTGGGGAATGTTGGAAGTCGGCGGAAGGTTGCAATTGGCGGGTACGAGCTGCATTTATTCAAAATTCGCAGATGTGGGAGATACGCAAATTTGTTGGGCCTCACACATGCACATCAACACGTATGTCAGAAGATCATCGAAAACTTGATTCCAAAACTATCTGTACGTGTATCATGCCAATGGTGAAGGACATGCCGACAATTAAAGTTTTAGTACTGATAGCCGAAATACAGGCACGATTTCAGTATCGAGTATCATATCGAAAGGCGTGGATAGCTAAACAGATGGCAATGGAGCAATTGTATGGGGATTTCGATGCGTCGTATAACGAGCTACAGGGATGGATAGCCGCTATGCGAGAGTACGTACCGGGGACTGTAATTGAGTTACAGACACGACCTTATTACGGCCCGGATGACCAATTACAGTCAGGAAAAAAATCTTTCATCGGATGTTCTGGACTTTTGATGCATGTGTACGCGCATTTCCTCACTGCAAGCCGTTTGTGCAAGTGGATGGGACCTGGCTATATGGAAAATATACACAGATCTTACTTCTTGCGGTTGCTCAAGATGGTAATAGGAACGTGCTCCCGATATCATTTGCCATCGTAGATAAGGAGAACATAGAATCGTGGGAATTCTTTCTTACCAACCTGCGGAGGTATGTTATTAGCAACGATAATATTTGTATCATCTCCGACAGAGGGAAAGGATTAATTGCTGCCATTAGACGTTCCGGTATACCATGGAGATCCGTTTACTGCATTCGACATATTGCAGCTAACTTTCATCGAGATTATAAGAATGCAGACCGGAAGAGACAAGTTTTGAAAATGGGTAAATGATTACCTTATATTTTCAATATAAGTTTTAATGTTTTAGGGCAATACTGTAACTTATATTTTCTTTATACATATACAACCCATGAGCTAGAGCCACACATTTTCCGCCAAAGAATGATTCGACTTGAGAGTGACATGGAGGGTCAAATGAATACATCTTTTCGACAGTGGTTGGGTACTATGGAGCCATGGCAATGGGCTCAAAGTTTTGACGAGGGCTTTCGTTATGGTCAGATGACCACAAACTTAGTGGAAGGGGTCAACGCTGTGTTGTTGAAAACACGACATCTTCCGATTTCATCTATCTTCTCGACTATATTCTACAGGTTGGCTACCTTGATGCCAAGAATGGGTCAGCAACAAGTCAACCAGATGGAGGCAGGACACGTGTTTGTCGAAGATGTTAGAGATGCAATGGTTGTAAACCGTCGGATGGCGAGGTCGATGAATGTAGAGATATATTCACGACGCCTTGAAACGTTTCGTGTTACGGAGACCATTGGTCGTCGACCCGAAGATACCACCTAGGTCCTATGGAGTTGATCTCCTGGAATGCATTTCGGTGCGATTGCAGGAGATTCCAAACACTTCATTACCCATGTGCTCATGTCGTGGCAGCCTGTGCTAAAGTGAACCTTAATGTTGAACAATTTATCGATGATGTATACACACTTGAGCGCATGTTACGTGTCTGGAAAAATGAGTTCCCCGTCTTGTCTGACCTGTCTACGTGGGAGGTGTCTCTGACGACTTTCGAGCTTGTCCCAGACAGAGGGCTACGCAGGAATCCGAGAGGTCGTCCGCAATCATCCAAAATCCGCAATGAAATGGACATTAGGGAGAAATCTGACGGTAAGCGTTGTGGATTATGTAGGTTAGCTGGTCATTCCCGGAACAAATGCCCGCAGCGAAACTATCATGTTGGACAATCGTCACGATCCGGTAGGAATTGAGCTTATGTTGTAATGTATTTAATTTATATAAAAAAAATTATATTGCTAAGTTTGTTCCAATTTGATTAATGTTGTAATCTATTTAATTTATATTAGTAGACTAGATTTGTTGCAAGTTTTAGTGTTTTAATGTTAG
The DNA here is from genome assembly GCA_025698465.1 of Gossypium longicalyx. Taxonomy (NCBI): domain Eukaryota; kingdom Viridiplantae; phylum Streptophyta; class Magnoliopsida; order Malvales; family Malvaceae; genus Gossypium; species Gossypium longicalyx. The sequence continues at coordinate 23,787,112 of CM047005.1, read as the reverse complement.
AAAATATCCAAATTAATCTAATTTACATTATGGTCAAATATTGTTCCACTTTTCAAAGTTCTAATTAATCTAATTAAATATATCGAAAAAATACAAAACCCTAAGAGACCCCCTAAAATTGATGGTTTGATGGTGTAGTCCTAGGGGTATATTTCTGCGGAGGTCGACGTTCACGTTATGGGTGATTGCGACAACCAACATTCTCTTCAGTCGCAGGTGAGGGTGTTCGATACATAGAAGAAAAATCATATGGCTCGAATGGCATCGATGAACTTGAGCCGGGAGGAGTGCCATGCTGCGATGGATGCAACCCAATAGGAGTAGAGTATTGGAGCGGATAGAGGCCAGGGATAGTGCTATAATGAGGTGGATATGGGCCAAGAGAAGTGCTATGCTGCGGTGGGTACGACCCAAAGATATCAAACCCGTAATGGTATCCGCCCCCTGACGAGCCCGGGAAATAGTCATTGTCAGGCAAATCCGGATGATAAGAAGTATCGGCCGAATGTGAATGCGATGACGAGCCCGATAAATAGTCATTACTCTGAAAATCCGGATGATAAGAAGTATTAGCCGAATGTGAATACGATTGCTCAGATTCGGCCTCTGGCTCTGGGTCAACCTCGGGATCTGGCTGTGGATCGGGCTGTGGATCGGGCTCTATATCGCTCTTGCTCGTATGCCCTGATCATTTGCGCGCGCGGGAGGATTATAGTCGACTGCCCACCAAGTAAATATGGCTTCCCCATACTCGAGTACCATTGTATGTACTCTAACGATGGTCGCAAATCCGAACAAATATCCATCCGAGGTCTTCGAGCCATCCGATTCTCTCACACCGCAACAAAGCTCCGATGCGTAACCCCCCAATGCTGTCCATGTTTCCCTCTCTTGTTGATGCTGTGAACCTCCCCCACCTGCATTGGCGGATCCGGGATATATTGGATGCAACCAAACTGTCGTAGTACTCGATCCCCATGGTACCACTCGACTACATTGAAAGTAGTAATTGGTGCGTTAATACACCACAATTGAGAATCAACGTAGGCAGACGAGGGTAAAATAGCCGCAATTTCTGGTCTACGATATGGCATCCATATAAACTGCATGATTAATACCATGGTTAAAATTTAACATCGCTCGAGTAAGATATACAAAGCAATTACATGTCACGAATATTTGAATAGCTTACCCTTCCTCGGCATGTTTGTTCAATCATTAAACGATATATCGGGAAAATGTAGGACCTTCCGATACCCTGATAAATACTCCATCTACGAAAAACAATTTTCAAGTAAATATAGTATCGTTAGAATAGTATCATTATAAAGAAATTGTCAATTGCTAACAAGTTAAATTTGATCACCGTTAACTAGCGGAATAGATATGGTTGGTGATCAACCGATGCCAAGAATGGCATCCGATAAAGAGCCCATGATTGCAACAATACAAGGCATCCACTCATGTCTACGGTATCAGGCTTTGTCGTCCGACAAAGCTCACGATACAACATAGCGAGAATCTGCGGACCCCAACTATACGAGCGAACATTACGCAAATCACCTAACAGAGGTAAATACTGGATATGAACCTTATTATTGTTGGAATTGGGCATCAATACACCCCTATGATATGCATAATGTACGCCGAGCCGTGCACACAATTCTTCTTCGATGGCATTAATCGATAATGCTGAAAAATGGCTTTTAGCCATGTAAATTTCAACTCCGAAAAGTAGAATCAGCATCGCCGGGTGAGGCTCCTAGTAGGCTATAACAAAGTGCAATTGGCTGCGGCCTTATCGCACTTACGCCCGTGGACGGCATCCCCGCTAATTGGGAGCCCAAAGTGCAATGCAACATCCTCTAGAGTGACAGCGCACTCCCACACGGCAAATGAATGAAAGTGTGGGTCTCCTGGCCGCTAACGCCGACCAATGCGGATATTAAATCATACCGCAAATCAAACGTCCGGTCAATGCTGCGACCCAAATCCAAATAGCTCCAAGCACGGCATCGATCGTGCATCCGTGGATATCGTAAACCATTCACCCGACCCCTTAATACGCAGTACGAGTCCTGACAGTGTTAAATTACAGAAAATAGTTATAATAATATAATTTATTTCCTTAAATTACGTAGATCTTTTTTTAGTGGAACCCGTGATTAACAAATAACAATATTTTACCGTCTTATTAACAGTGTCACATATGTGAGGAACATCCTTATTGATCAATGAATCCATTGCGATGCCTGCAATTTTAAAATAAATTTCGATTATTAATTTTAATATTTGATGGATTTTAAATATTTATTAGTACATAAATTAAATTGAAATATTAAATAAGAAATAAAACAATATGTTATTTGGAAAATAACTATTATTGTAATGACATACATGTTTTATTAGGTATAAGTATTTAAATTTTTGTTTTTGTAATGTGAAACATGTGTAAATATATATATACTTTACCCGGGTAAAGTATGCATTATTAAAATTAAATTGAAATATTAAATGAGAAATAAAACAATATGTTATTTGGAAAATAACTATTATGTTTTATTAGGTATAAGTATTTAAATCCCATAAAATATGGCTTTTTGATCAATCTTGTCTTCCTTGGCTGCCCACCTCAATAAAAAGGGGTCTAATTGCCATCTAGAAGCCCCCAAGAGTAAATACTCAAAATTTGAGGGATTAAAATGTAAATATGAAAAAGTTGAAGGACTAATAGTGCAAATATTTTAAGGGTGGAATGATCTACAAACCAAGGAAAATTGATGAATTAGGACCAAATTGAATAGGTGTATTTCTAAAATATTATGATTTTATTTTTTAAAATATACTATTTTCGTATTTCATTTTTTTTATCTTATTTTAGTACATAAATGTATAACTTTAGTGTTTTTTTATATAACTCTAATTTTTTCCTTTTATTATTTGTATTTCTAAAATATTCGAATTTTATTTTTTAAAATATACTATTTTCATATTTTATTTTTTATCTTATTTTAGTATATAAATGTATTACTTTAGTGTTTTTTATATAACCCTAATTTTGTCCCTTTATTATTTGTATTTCTAAAATATTCGGATTTTACTTTTTAAAATATACTATTTTCGTATTTTATTTTTTATCTTATTTTAGTACATAAATGTATTACTTTAGTGTTTTTTATATAACCCTAATTTTGTCCCTTTATTATTTGTATTTCTAAAATATTCGGATTTTATTTTTTAAAATATACTATTTTCGTATTTTATTTTTATCTTATTCTAGTACATAAATGTATTACTTTAGTGTTTTTTATATAACCCTAATTTTGTCCCTTTATTATTTGTATTTCTAAAATATTCGGATTTTATTTTTTAAAATATACTATTTTCGTATTTTATTTTTATTTTATTTTAGTACATAAATGTATTACTTTAGTGTTTTTTATATATAACCCTAATTTTGTCCCTTTATTATTTGTATTTCTAAAATATTATGATTTTATTTTTTAAAATATACTATTTTCATATTTTATTTTTTTATCTTATTTTATTACATAAATGTATTACTTTAGTGTTTTTTTTATATAACCCTAATTTTGTCTCTTTATTATTTGTATTTCTAAAATATTCGGATTTTATATTTTAAAATATACTATTTTCGTATTTTATTTTTATCTTATTTTAGTACATAAATGTATTACTAATTTAGTGTTTTTTAAATAACCCTAATTTTGTCTCTTTGTTTATATTTTTAAAATTTTTGGATTTTATTTTTTAAAATATACTAGTATTTTATTCTTATATTATTTTATACTATTTTTCATATTTTATTGTATTTTTTTCATATTCTATTTTTTCATATTTTCTTTTTTATACTATTTTTGTAAAATAGTATAAAAACCATATCATATAAAAATAAAATAAAAAATCAGAATATAACATGCCAAGAAATTTTATAAAAAATATATCTAAAACATACTTAACAAATAAGTTACATAAAATAATAATAATAAAACGATCTTTACACATAACATACATAAAATTTTTGACTTCAATAAAAATTAAAAATAAATTAGAAATGAATGAATAAAAATATAAAATAAATACAAACAAACCTTAATATATATCTTTTTAATCAAATAACAACACCTTGCAAAAAAAATAAAATTAAAAATTAAATCTAAATTAAATTAAATTAAAATCAACAATAAATACTTACTTTAAAAAAACCCTTTAAAACCTTCTTTTTCCTTCCTTCCCCCTTCTTCTCTTTCTCTTTTTCTTTTTCTTTTTCTTTTTCTTTTTCTTTTTTCTTCCCTTCTTTCACGTCTGTCTGGTAGCAACCTTCTTCTTCTTCTTCTCTTCTTCTTCTCTTTTTTTCTTCTTTCTTTTCTCTCCTTTCTTCTCCCCAAATGAGCTAGGGGACCATAATATATGGTCCCAAAATGGAACAAGCCAAACCCCCCCAAAAACCCCCGTGACCGAGTGGTCACATCCGCCACCGTGCCGCATCGCTCGCACTGCACCACCGGTGCAGCTTGCAGCAGCACACACACCCAGTGTGTTCAGCTTTTTTTTTTCAACTTTATACTTTTTTTTTCAACTTTATACTTTTTTTTTTACTTTTTTTTAACAGATTGTCAGTGGCAGGGTGGTCTTGCCTTTGCCATAGGCGGCACCACCCTGCCTATACCATTCCCGTATATAATTTTAATGTTATATTATTTTAGTTTTTTTTTTTAGTATTATGTAGGTAAAAAAACCCTTATTACTCCGTTGCTTACGCTGGGAGATTTTTTTTTTTTTAAGTTGTGAAATTTTCAATTATTTTTAAATTTACTTAATTAATAGTTAAAATTTAAGTTTAATTAACAGAATGTTAGAAAATAATTATTACTAAATTATAGTTTTAATTATAAAAATTAATTATATAAAAAATTATAAAATTTAAATATGCAAATAATTTTTTAAATACATCATTTACAAATATAACAATAATGTACACACTTGTATTATGATGATGATGTAGTAAACCTTTTTTTTAATAAATGCGTACCAAAGCTGAATCAAATTATATGAATATTCTAATTCAATATTTAAAGAGGTTGTAATAATAAATTTAATTTTTAAAGTTAATTTTTTTATTTTGGTTATATTTTTTTATTTTAGTTTTATTTTTAAATTTAGTTAAAATATTTTTATTAAAAAATTGATTGGATTTTTAAAATTTTAATGACAAGTGGCAACTCACCGTTCATGTATGCTTCATAAAAATATATAAAAATATTCAACAATTTTTAAAAAAAAAATTAAAAAGATTATCCACATTATGATGAAGTACATGTAGATTGTTATGTGAACTGTTACGTTAGTGCCAATAGTACATAAAAAAACAATTTGACTAAAACTTAAAAATTAAAAACCAAAGTGATGAAGAAAAGAGTTAAAGCCAATATGACAAAATAAGTAAATATTAAGAGTTAAATTTGCCAATCATATATGTGAAATTTGTGGAAAGAATAACCTATTAAAATTCCAATGGTACAAAAAATTATTTAAGCTCAATTAACTTAACTTATTGCAAACTCTCTCATACAATTATAAAGATTCAACTCTCCTACCAAAATTTTCTCTTGTGAAAACTTAGGGAAAATTAATAAAATAGTTTGTTTACAACATAAAAAAACACTCATAAATATTCCTAACAATGAATGGATATTTTTTTGGTACCTTAGAAAAAATACAAAACTACTTAAAAACGAAGCGAACTCGAACATGAAATGTCCTTCTGGAACAACGGAATGAGACTCGCTGCTGGTTCCAACAACTCTACCACACCCTCCACCACATCTTAAGCTAAACCAGCAAGATGATCTGCACATCAGTAGCTTGATTGAAATGAAAGTGAAATGGTAGTTAGATATGTTGGATGTGGTGGCATGAATGATACTTGAATTGGTATATTGAAATAGAAGTGCTTATAATGCTTTGTGTTGGTATCCAATGTGAGTGCAATAAATGAAAATTTTTTATGTTGAAATGGTACCAATGAGGCATATTGGTTAGAAGTTTAGACAATGTTTTAAAGTGTATTTTGACATGTTTGAATAGGTACATTATTGAGTATAAGCATTGGCATGTGTTTGGAATGTTTGAGTTAGGTAAATTGCATGTAAAACTACTTTATGCTGCACACGGTCTAGTATACGGCTGTGTGTCTCCACACAAGTTGGTGACACAGCCATGTGACTACTGTATGAGGTTAATTTTGTTCCACACAGTCTCAGTTAGATACACATTCTAACCACACAGCCATGTGAAATTTTTTTGAATTGTTATATTTTAATCCATACTTTTTGTTAACTTTACAATTAAGTCCTTACGTATTCCCGGATTGATTTAAGGGCTTTCCTAAATATGTTTGAGACCCAGTTTGACTATGAATGGTGTGAAATGTTTGCATGTAACCTTTTAAGTTTAAACATGTTTACAAATGTTATATGTTTCGTTATCTATTGTGGCATCCTGTAGCTCGAGTCCGGTGACCGGATCGGATTAAGAGGTGTTACAAAACACATCTCGCATAATGATTTCAACACTAGTTAATGCACAATATCCAGGGACACTATTATGGCCATGTGTTTGTAACATCCTTTTTATAAGTGTTGTCAAAGCCAAGCCCTTGAGCTCCTAGAAGCGGCCACGTTTCCATTCACATAGGTAGATCTCATCAAGAGTGTCCTCATAATTTTAACACTCTAACATATTTATGTTATAGGTCTATTAAGAGTATAATTCTCTTCCTTCCCCTTATCATTACAAGTACATATCTCTTTTTATCTTGGGATGATATATTATATATTATTTTATAGTGCTAGCAGTCACATACTGATGATGTACTTTGTCTCATTGAACTCAAGACTTGACGTTATATCAAGCGTTGAGTTAAGTTTCCATCATGGGTAACTCAAATTTTATAGGCTGCTTGCACCTCATCTTTAAATTTCAAATTTTTAACATAATTATGTTAATTATGTATCCCACATGGTGAAACTTTATATTTATTTGTGTCTAAATTCACAAGACCAACATCATCCCCAACATGTTCAATTACCCATTCTTTCGCAAAAGAATGCTATCAAGGATATCATTTCTACTATTGTCAAATTATAGTGATCATTTTATCTTTTCTTATCATGACAATTTCATAATTGGCTACTTTATTTATTTCTTAATATTCAAGAAATTAATTTCACAATCACCAAATATATGAAATCATACATCATGTATTTTTCACCAAGTAAGTTGTTGTAAAGAGGCCCCGAATCCCTTGGGGAAACTAGACAACATATTAGCTATTTGTCATAGCTTCTTTTCAAAGCCAATACATGACTTTAAAACTTTTTATTTTTATTTTTTGCATTCATAGTTGAATAACATTATTTTTCTCAATACACTATGTATAGACAAGGGTGTAACATACATAGTCATATTAAAGAACCATCAGTTATCCAATCAAGTGACTGTAAAATCATACATTTATTCACCTTTCACCATGGACATTATCAATTATTTTCTGACTATGATTAAAATCATGTTCATCACATGAATGGGTCAAATAATATTCATTCTATTTCATACTTACAAGATATTTGATTCATGGCTTCCAAAATAAATTTCAAATTTTACTACATCACAAATTTTTATAGAACCACGAGATTATAGATCATATCCAGGCCATATATATAAAAAAAACACATGCACCATTGTAAACATGCACAATTTGATCTTGATTTCAAATATATGATTAACACGTTATATATTCTCACTAAAAGATTTGGTACCTATTCGATTTTATTATATACGCCAATGTTTTCCACTATTCTATATTGAGTAGAAAAATTGACCATGCAATATGTATGTGACTTATTTCAGTTCTAGTCAAAACCACTTCTAGTCTAAACTTAATAACGTAAAAAAAAAATGTGCAATCAAATATAAAACTCATTTAGCTTATGGTTATTTAACAAAAACAACAACCAAAATTATTTATATTATATGATGATCTACAAAATTTCTATTTTTAGCAATGAAAATGATGTTTCACCAATATTAGTTTTTAATATCATGATTTAAATTAAAAATAAATTCATATCTCAAATTAAATATATATCATAAAAAATAAAGAATATTCTTGTACTAAAAATTTCACTCACAATTTGGATGGAATGAATTATAATGCACTAATAGGTTCATAAGTGACTTTTTAAAATGACATCACTTTTCAAATTACACTTTTTGATTTCAACATATCATTTCAACTCAACCTTTTGAAAGAAATAGTTGGATTCAATAATACAACTTTTTTACTTAGAAAGGTTTTCCCAAATAATCATAATGCTTCTATTGAATAGAAACTTATTTAATTAATGTTTAAAAAGTATCATCACGATTCAAAATAAAAATATTGTTTCGATACATTAATAGATCATTTCCTAATCCGGCATTTTCATTCCATTCATGCGTACTATGCATCTTCTTTCTTTTTCTCTTGCATGACATATATTATATAATTTTATATTAATCATAATCATGTATCTTAAAAAGTCATGCAGACAAGAAACTAGTAAATAAGGGAAAATGATATATTTCCTTGTGCTTTTTTGACAATACTATAAAAGATTTTCATAATTATGTTGATTAGTGTTAGAATATATATATATATATATATATTTATTTACTGTAGTTTAGAAGAATTTTGTACAAGTATTGAACATTTGATCATACTTTTGGGTGTTTATTAGTGAAAACGATTTAAGAGTGAACTAATAAATGAGTGGTTTTTTAACAGCTAGATGTTTGGAGTTACATTGCTGAGTTACTCAATTACAAATAAAATGCTGTTACTTAAGCCACCATGTACATGGCCTATCAGAAAGTCGTGCAATTTTTTTTTTAATATCAACCAATTTTCGATTAAATATATTCCAAATATAAACTTTGAAAAGCGGTAGGAGTTAATTGAAATATATTTTGTATAAAATTTTCTTTTGAATTACTTTTAATATTTTATTATTTGTCCATCATATTCAATGGCGGAGTCAAAGGGATTAGTAGGGGTTTCGATTTTCTCTAAAATAAAAAAAAAATCATTTACATCTTTTTTATAATTTATAAAATTTTAAATTAATAATGATAAAATTACACTGCACTTTCACTCTCAAAAATAATAAAACTTTGATTTAATCCTTTAAAAATTATAAATATAAAAACTATTAAAATGATGAAATTACATTTTTAATATCATAAAAATATTCCATTTATTTCTAATAAAAAAAATTCTCTTTGATCATATTATATTTGGAATTTTCTTAATATGTATAATTGAGTTATTGAACCCAACATACTCAGATATATGTGTGTGAGCAAGGCAAGCCCATCGAAAGCATAAAAATGAACAGCAAGTGGAGTCCAAAGCAGAAAATATAAGACGTATCCATCAAAAGGCATATATGAGAAGATGGTAGGCACAAAATATTACAATTTTACGAACTGATCGCTTTTTATTCAGAATAGATGCAGTCATGTCATTCATTAATAATCATCCAAATATTGAAATTCCCATTATTTTTTTTATTATCAAAAAATATATCTGTTATTTTTCAATTTTAAGAAAGTAGAAGGTCCCACCGAGATTTGAACTCGGGTTACTGGATTCAGAGTCCAATGTCCTGACCACTAGACCATGGGACCGCCGTTGGATGCAAAGTAAATACTAGAAGACAACAATCTTGACACGACCGTAAAAAGGGCAAACGGTCTGTAAAGAAATCATTATCAGATTGGTATTACAACATTGAGTGTTCAAAGATATTTGATAAATATAAGTACTTCAGATCTTCAATTTTGATATTTGAAATTCTCCAAAGACATTCAAATGTTTATCTTTCTGCTTCAGAAGTCAACCAGAAGTCAACCAAACAAAGTACTTAGATTTCTAATCTATTACTGTGATCTCAATTGAAGAATTATAACATTTTATATCAATCAGATTCAGGCTAGTCAAGCATGTAAATCCGCGAGGCAACATCTTGCACCAACCAATCGAATCCCTCAAGAAGCCCTTCACCAGTGTATGCACTACACCCTACAATTTTCCAATGCCGAGTTTTATCCATAGCTTCCAGGTTCAGCACCTGCACAGCACAATTTTATGACCAAACTCAATGGGCGGGGGGAGGGGGGGAGTTCAAAGTACATGACTTTAAACAATATTCACATGCCTACAGCAAACCAGCATTTCAAATACTAGTTTTAGTGGCAGGAAAATCAGTGAACTAGAAGCCAAAAGAAAAGCTCATACTGTGAAATTTAGTCTCACAGTCATGCATTTATACGAAACCTTTCTAGCAAACGTGCAACACATTCGAACACAACGTGCGCAAAATAACTTTGGGTCCTTCATAAATTAAGAACTAAACATCGCATTCACGGTTTTGCAGTCTAACAAACATAGACAAAGACAACGAAATTAAAAAATTAACAAGCTGAAGTAAGTACTTAATTATCAACTAGTAATCTTACTTTAGCAATTTCAGCTGGTGTAAGAGCACCTTTTATGTCCTGTTTGTTTGCTAGTATCAACAAGGATGCTCCTGATAACCTCTGCAACACAAAGAATGCATAAGCCACAGTTTACATTGCACGGCATTAGCTTGCAAGGTTTCGTTTTCTAATATTTATTGCAGCAACCTCAAACTGTTATAGTAAGATGGATAGCTTCACCGAAATAAATATAAGACGTGGATTTGATGGGAAAAAAAACAAGTCAAATTAACATCTTACCTCTTCCTTTAGAAGATTATCCAGTTCCATTTTGCAATCATCTAATCTTCTAAGATCTGAGCTATCAACAACCCAAACCAAACCATCTGTTTGCTCAAAATAGTTCCTCCAATATGATCTTATAGTTCTTTGACCACCTACATCCCATATATTCAGAGAATATCTGCCGAAACCCAAAATCAAATCTAATTCAACATTACAAATCATAAATATAATGAAGAAAACTACAAAAAGAAACAACCCAAAATTTTTTTTTTCAAACACCTGGTGAGCTCAGGTAGTTAATGATTAGAAATTGTTAAAAAATGCGAAAGTTTTACTTCTGGTATGTGATGGTTTTGATGTTGAAGCCAAGAGTGGGACTAATTACGCTTGTATCCTCTCCGTTAATCTTCAAAACAATTGTGGTCTTCCCTGAATTATCAAGCCCACTGCCCCAACAATTCGGTATAATTATGAATAAAAATTGTCGAATGAACAAAAAAAAAAAAAAAAAAAAAAAAATTGAAGGGAGAGAAAAATGTGAAACTTACACCATAAGGATTCGCATTTCCTTTTCTTTTCTCTTGATTTTCCGAATGATACTAAGAAGTCCCATTTCTTCTGCTTACAGCAAAGATAGAAAGAAACTAAGAAAATTTTCGATTGATCTGCAGATGGAGAAATTTTGGTTTCAAGATTTTGCGGAGAAGTTGATATATAGCACTGTCCTTTGGACGATATTGCTTTGGGATTAAAAAGAGAAAAAAAAAAGTACATTCCATTTTTTCATTTTCCCTCATTTTTATCTCCTGTTCTTTTTCTTTTTTCTGTCCAGTGTTCAGATTTTTGTCTAAAAATGTATCTTGGTGATTAATTTAGTGATTTGTATTTTAACTAGATCATTGGAGGTCCAGAAAGTGAGTAAATGTTGAAAAATAAATAATATTTAAAGAAATGATTGTTTTGGGATTAAAAAGAAAAAAAGAAGAAGAGTAAATTTCATTTTTTTTATTTTTCCATCATTTTTAGTGATTTGTATTTTAACTACATCATTGGACGTTCACAAAGTGAGTAAAAGAAAATTTATGTAAAAACTTATATTAAATGAATAACATTTAAAGAAATGATTTTTCTTCTTTGTAAAAAAAACACAGCTAATCATTTCAAAAAAAATTAAAATAAGTAAAAATAATATATTTATTAATAATGAGTGAAGTTTCATGTAGATTGGATTGTGTAGATAGTGAATAAGTTTTAATTGGGTAAAACATTTCTTCTAAGTCTCTCTTAATTTCAGTATTAAAAAATCAACTAATTACCGTTAATAATTATATGAATGCTTTTCATCAATTTACCCTAATGGAAGAAAAAGATAGGTATCTAAGATATCTTTTAAGATATATACACAAATTAAATGTTTGAACATTTGATAATTGATACATAAATGTGTATTGAACTAGCTTGTCAAATTTTATTAAAATCAATTTCCTAATTCGTTTCATTAATGTTTTCATTATTTAATTTTTAAAAAATAAAAAGCAAAAAACCTAAGAAATCTCCCATTAGATAAAACCTTTTAACTCCTGTATCAAGACAAAAAAAAAAAAAAAAAACATTTTTTCCAATAAAATATACCCTCTGTTTTTAACCTTTCAAAAACTTGATGGTCGCTAAACTGACTAAAAATTCGACTAAGGCAAGCGCACCTATCGAACAGTAGTATAGTTATGGTGAGACCGGAAACATCATATCCACAAGGACTAAAAGTATTAGTAATTACTATCTTATTATTATCTAGCCTAAGAATTAAAGAGATGTTTTTAAACTAAGACTAACTATCTAATTAACTAAGAACACGACAGAGATAAGAGTTGGAAAATACTTTTGAAAAATCGATGGAGAAGACAATACCCAAGGAAAAATCCACCTAGACTTCACTTATTACTTCTGAATTAGACGATTTATTCACTTGATTTAATCCGTAAAAATCCCTGATTTATGTTAATATCTCTCTCAAGACTAAAAACAACTGACTCTAAGTTGATTAATTGAAATCTCTTTCTAATTAAAACCCCTATTGTCGCATTATCTCTATCTGTAGATTCTCTTATTAGATTTGACTCTAATCCGGCAGATTTACGTCGTCCTATGTCTAGGATTGCATTCAACTCCGCTTAATTATACTAGATCTACTATTAAACAGGACTTTTGCTCCACTGAATAAGCACATCAGACTTGAGTTAATATCCTGAAATATTAAAGCAAGAATTAAGAGCACATAATTAAGAATAAGAACAAGTATTTATCATATAATTCAAATAGTAATAAGATCTGTCTTAGGTTTCATCTCCCTTAGGTATTTAGGGAGTTTAGTTCATAATGATGGGGGAAAACATCTCAAAATTGGGAAAACAACAAAACATAAAGAAACCCAAAGAACTTCTAAAGAAATTGAATGGAGATCTTCAGACTTGAAGTAGGTCTTGCTTCCGAGCTGATTCCGATGGCTGTCTTTGAGTATTCTCTGCCTTCTATTATCCGTATCTCCCTTGATCCTCTTCTTGTGCGTTTAAATAGACTTTGGAATGCCCAAAATAGCCCAAAATTAGCATTTTTCGAATAGAATTAAAATAGGTCTCGACGGGGACACGGCTGTGTGGCACGCCCATGTGATGGTACTCAGGCCGTGTGTAATTCTGACATGGTTTTAAGTCGACACGGCCATGAAACACGGGCGTGTGGCCTACCCGTGTGTCTCACACGGGCGTGTGGATTGCCCGTGTGGAAGTGTCTAGGCCATGTGTAGTACTGAAATAAACCTATTTTGTCTGTTTTTGGCCTTTTTCTTGCATTTTTCGTTTTTCTATGCTCATCTAAATATAAAACATGAAATTAAAGGATTAGGAGCATCGAATTCAATAAAACTAATGATAAATCATCCATAAATATGCCAAGCATGAGATAAAAATATGTATATATTATGGTTTATCAAATATCCCCACACTTAAGTATTTGCTTATCCTCAAGCAAAATCCTCAACTCACAATTAAAATAAATTCTTCTCAACTTATAATTCTAATAAAAAATGTTTCGAAGTAATCCACAAGTGATCATACATTGAGAATTCAACTAAAAGAACATTAAAGTTTCAAACAATCCAAGTTGAGCATTTTAATCATAAGATCATAGGAATCCCCCTTTATCTAAGTAATTACTTTTTATTCCAAATCGACAAGGGTTGACATCCTCACTAAAGATTCACTCAAATCACTCAAAGTGTTTAAGGTTCAATAATTAAGCACTCAATAGTCAAACATGATAAGTTATTACCATAGGCTTGCATGAAAATCAAATCTCCACCACTATAAATGAGATAATACACAAATCAAAAGGTCTTTAACAGGGTTGTAATGGGGCTTGGGTTAAAGGTGTAGATAAAGGCTGTAATGGCCTAAATTCAAAATTATCGGAACAGTGGTTTCGTAACCACAAATCTGATTTAAAGAGAAATTTATTTCAATACTTTTGCATGAAAATTGATATGATAGGAAAATCGTATGAAAATATTGATAGAAAAATTTTACCGATTTAGTGGTTAGTTAGAAAAAGAAATTATTGAAGAAATTGGGTAAAAACAAGGTATCGAGACCTTTATCTCGTAAAACCGAGTCGAAAATAATTTTATAAATATTTATGAAATGTTAGTAATGTGGTATTAAAATTTCGTTAGGAAATTTTAATGTTTGGGTAGTCAATTAAATGAAAAGGACTAAATTGTACTAGGTGTAAAAGTTGCTAGAATGATTAAATAGCTTAAGAGTCTAATGAGAAAGGATTTAAAAGGCAATTAGACCCAAAATTTATTTGGGCTGGACGGAAAGGGCATGAAATCAGCAGGGAATTTGATAAATTAAGGGTAAAATTAGAATATTGCAAAATTAACTAAATAAAGCTAGGACTAAATAGGAAATATCTAGATTTCTCTTCATTTCTCTTCAATTCCAGCAGCTAAAAACGCCATAGGAGGGTTCTCTAAGATGGTATTTCATAATTTTTGCACCAAGTGAGTTAATCCTTGCCTTTTTCTTGTAATTTTTGTGTTTCTAAGACTTTTACAACTAGGTCCTACTATTAAATTCATTAGTTTTTGATTTCATGGATGAAATTGAAAGTCACCATGATTGAGTTCTATAAGTTTATGATGAAATAGAATGAAATTATAGTTTTAATTTATTTATGAGATGATTTTATTAGGTAATTTCAATGGAAAATTGATTTTTAGGACCTAATTGTGAAAATGTTTGGAATTAAAGTCTAATTCTGAAACTCTGATTCCTAAAGGTTGTAAACTAGTTTAAGGTGATATAATAAAGTGTTAATTGAGAAAAATAAGCTCAATTGAGAGACTAATTGAGTAGGGACGAAATTCTCATTTATTAAAAGCTTAGGGGAAAAATGGTAATAAACAGTTTGCACTAAAACAATTTGGACAGCAGCAGTACACTAACTTTGAAAAATCACCATAAATTGTATAAATAGAATTAGAAGATGAACAATATATGGAATTAAATCTTATTGAGTCTAGTTTCTCATAGAAGAAACAGTGTAAGCAATGTATTTGTAAATTTTGAGATATAATGAATTTTGTGAGACAAGGTCAGAATGAATTCGGGTTCCCCTGTTCTGACTTTGAAAAATCATAAAAAATTAAATAAAAATAATTAGGAGCTTAAATTTATATGTCTATAATCCTTAATGAGTCTATTTTTAATATAAATAAACTAGAATATCATTTGAATCCTGTATGAAGAGATAATTAATTTTTAGTGAAGAAGGGTCAGAACTGTTAGACAGCAGAACAGGGGTGACTTTAAAGAATAAACTGTACTGATTGGCTAAACCAAAAATTCTGAAAATTTTATGGTAAGAAGATATATGAGTCTAGTTTCAGGTAAAATTAACATAACTTAATTTTAAGTTCCGTAACTCGAGTTATAAATAATTTAGTGGCCATAACTTAAGTAGACAGCTTTGAATGAACTATAAATAATAGTGGAATTATAGAGAATGTTGCATATGAACATGAAATGTATTAAATTGATAATTAAATTTATTTATTTAGATCCAGAAGATTCAAATACGAAGCTAGATCGAGGAAAGGAAAAAGTTCAGGATTAGTAGATTTTTGTGCACAAACAAGTATCAAGGTAAGTTCATGTAACTTGAGTTATATTCTTAAATGCTTGAAATGTATGTTTTTGATATGAATATGATTTGAATGTTCATTGTATGAAAATTGATAAAACATTGATATATTTGATAAAAAAAGGAAGAAATCCCAGTTGAATGAAAGGAAAATTCGATGGATCTCTCGAAAAGGAATTGACGGTAAAAGGATCAAGCCTTGACGGGTGATCCTATCCTCGATATAGCCCTCCCGAAGAATATGTGGAAAATGGATTTAGCCCGGACGGGTAATCCGAATTAGGTCCAATTTAGCTTTGGATCGTAATTTAGATCCAAGCTCATTAGAGTAATTGTCGTTGCGAGATTTAGCTTTGGGTGGCAATCCCGACAATACTCTATGAGTTTATATTACAGGGGATTTAGCCTGGACTGGTAATCCCGCTGTAAGAATGAGGTTCTCGGGAGTGTGCTCTCTGAAATGGAAATGTGTGCACATGAATATAAATTGACGGACCAAAATTGTACACTAAAAGTGTACCTCTCAAAATCCATCAAATTCCGAGAAATTCAACGGGATAAATATGGAAAAATAACAAGGAAATAGAAATCATGGTATATATTATTGGTACATGCAAATTATTGTACTAACTTGAATGTTGAGTTTGTGCATATTAGGATAAATAATGCATTGAATGGATATATAAATGTTTATTGTATTGTATTGAAAATATTAGGTAAGTATAATTCTTGTTACATGAGCTTACTAAGCACAAAGTGCTTACCCTGTTTCATTTTCCCCTGTTTTGTAGTGTTAAGAGCTCGAAGATCGGATTTGGTCGGAGATACATCACACTATCAACCTCAGGATTTCGGTATATAAAGAATGTAATATCCCGAATTAGGGCCTAATCGGAATAGTGGTTTCGTGACTACAAATCCGAGATAGAAATAATTATTTTATAATTTTTTTTAGGTTTATGATATGATTGCATGATTGTGTGAAAATTTCGTGACGAAATTCTATGCATAAAGTGCTTAATTTGGAATTAGGGACTAAATCGAATAAGTTGCAAAACTTGCATTCTAGAAGTTTTAGTATGAAATTGCTTTGAAATATTAATTAGAAGGTATTAAATAGTAATTTGACAAATTTTAAGTTCATGGAAAAAATTAGGACATGGAAGAAATTTTTGGAAAGTTTAGTAGTAAGGGCATTTTGGTCATTTAGGGGTAAAATGAATTAAAATACAAAATTAAAAGCCAATTTTGCTCATCTTCAACCCTATGGCCGAATATAGCAAGGAGAAACCATGGCTAGGGTTTTTCAAGCTTCCAAGCTCGATTGTAAGTCCATTCTAGCCCCGTTTTTCAAGTTCTTTACGTTTTTGGAGTCTCGGTAGCTCGATTTAGCTTATGCTAGCAATAATTTAACCTAGGGTTTATATTTTGAAAAATACCCATAGGTGAAATTTGTGTATTTTGGTGTTTTATGATAGAATATGAGGTTTTAAATTATGTTAGACAACTTGTGCTACTCGGTTTTAAGTGAAAACGAGCAAAAGGGCTTAATCGGTAAAAATACCTAATAGTCATAAGTACATGTTAGAGTGAGAATTTGATGTTGCCATAGAAGGGAAAATGATCAGCAATGTATAAAAAAATAAGAAAATAGGCTGAAGTTTAATTTACGAGCTTTGGGGCAAAAGTGTAAATATGCAAAAGTTTAGGGGCAAAATTGTAATTTTTCCAAAATATGATTTTGGGTCAATTTGAATAATGTGAGTCCTAATTAGACTATATTTTAAATGATAGAGCAATGAAAACTGAAATTTGGGCTAAAATGGAGAAAATACCAAGTTGTGGGCGAAATGGTAAAAGTAGCCATTTTCGCATATTAGGTAAGTTCATATGTAAATGTTGGTAACATAGTTATTATTTTAAATGTTTTTATGTTATTTAAATGATATGATAATTATTATAAAATATTATACTCGTGATAATTGTTTGATAATATGTCAAATTATGTGATATAATTGGAAAATGTGAAATACTACCGAGTATCGGTATCGGTATTCCGTAGAAGATGGTTGAGACACATGATTGGGAAAAAGGTCCCGTTGAACCTTAGGAATGGATTAGGATACAAGTGACATGTCACTGGGATATTTGGGCATCCGAACTCGTTGAGTTGAGTCCGATTTCACTTATAGATGCGAATGTTCGAACTCGTTGAGTTGAGTCCGAGTTCGTGAGATGTAACTAGGCATCCGAGCTAGTTGAGTTGAGTCCGAGTTCACTTATGGATGCGAACGCCCGAGCTCGTTGAGTTGAGTCCGAGTTCGCTTATGGGCGGGTTACATAGTAGCTTGGCTACATATATGGCACTTATGTGCAAACTTTCCATGTATCCGAATTATATTCCGATGTGTTCAACGGGTAAAGTTCTACTCAAACGGAGGAATACTCAAGATGAAAGGGACGTATTGGTAAGTGTTGTGAAATGGATACTTTGAACAGTGTTGACAAGCCAGCTCGAAAATTGGGAACGGTCGGAGGCACGCTCACACTATCCGTATACCATCTTGGCATAATGGCTTGTATATTTTGAGTATGGCATGTATAGCATTATAATCATTTTGTATATATGGTCTTATGATATGGTTATTGAGTAGTATAAAAATGCTTGGTAATGATTAGCCATTGGAATGGCTAATTATGATCATATTTGGTGTTATGTATGTCAAATTGCTAGTTAATCCATGGAAACCATGAAATAGGTAAAATTTACCATAAAATAGATTCAGACAGCAGTAGTGACGTGAATTTGAAAAATCATTAAAAATATTAGAGATATAATTAGATGATGAATAAAATATAGAATTGAAGAATTATGAGTCTATTTTCATATTGAAGAAACGAAACAGGTATATGAGTTATATTTTATGAGATGTTTAAATTTTTGTGAAATAGGGCCAGAGCGATTTCTGAATCCCCTGTTCTGACTTTGGAAATTTACCATAAATTGTATAAAAATAATTAGAAGTCATACTTTATATTTATAGATTTATTATTGAGTCTAGTTTTAAGAGAAACAAACTTCATAGTTATTGAAATTCTGTACAGAGAGATATCTGATTCGTAATACACGGAGGTTAGAGTAGTCAAACCCTAAAATAGGGGAGACTTTAACTAATAAACTGTACTAATTGGGCTAGCCAAAAATTCTAGAAAAAAATTAGTAAATAGATATATGAGTCTAGTTTCAGGGAAAATTTACAAAATTTTATTTTGAGTTTCAGAACTCGAGATATGAATTTTTAAGCGACTGTGATGCAGTTAGCCAGCTTGTCTGGAAAATTAAATTGTTTGAGCTGTTTAAGCAATGAATTAAGTCTGTTAACACCTCGTGTTCGACTCCGGTAACGGTCTCGGGTATGGGGCGTTACATTTGGTGGTATCAGAGCAGGTTTAGTCGGTTCTCGGACTAACCTAGCATGTGTAAAAGTTTAGCTATACATACCACTGATCTGTGATAGTGTGATGTCTTCCGACGCGTATGAGTACCGTCTTATTTAGACAGGGTACTCTCCAACCGAGCTGCGCCAACCATGTTCAATGTTATGTGAAGGTATTTGAGTAAAATTATGATTATGATAAGTATCGGTTCAGAAAAGTATGAATAAAGGTTTATGATACATATGTGATAAATATTCATATTTGGTTAATGCTCATATGATGTAGATGTAGTGTATATGGCTTACTTGATAAGATGAACGGAATAAATAGAAAGTAGTAGAGGTATGAATAAAAGTCATAATATTATGATACGAATGAAAATGTCCTTGTTTTGATTTGGACGTCGAATGTTGATGAATGCTAATGATATATAATTTTTATGAGATAAAGGATTATAATGAAATGAACTTATCTATGTTAAATTGTTGGACTGAATTATATGATTGTAATGATATGTACATGATGATGCACGAAATGAAAGTTATGATTGTGGTGCAAATATCTATGTTTGTTTGGCCTTATATGATGTCATGAGCATGACTTAATTTAATTAAATGAATGGATAAGTAAAGCTATCTAGAAAACATAGAATGTATGCATAAGTATATTGTCTAAATGAGACAATAGGAAAATTGGTGTAAGCCAACATGAATGAATGACATGATTTTGATGATGTTGTTATGATGATGGAAGTTGTGTCATATGTGTATGTATAAGAAAGTCGAGTCAAAGGTCCTACAACCCCTCCCCCTTACCGAAATGGTACTTATAATGGAATTTCATGAGATTTGTATTGAATAAGTTTCGGTTGAGAACCCAAAGAGTTCAAAGATAGATAGAATAATTATAAGTATGATCAGAGATTGAAAATGAGCTGATAAGTAAAGTCAGAGCCAGTAAAGTATCGGATTGACGTAAAGATTATTGGAATTATGCACTGTGCTAGTTAGAAAAGGAATTCTCCTTGGTAAACCGAATTACTCAAGTGCAAGGTCGAGAAAAGTGTAAATCGAAATTTATTCAGAACTGGCCTTCTTTAGTGAATGGTTTAATATGAAATTTATGACGGCAGAACTAGTTGGGGAAATAATATTTGAAATGTGAACTATCTGAGTGTGATAGTTATGACTGGACAGATTTAGCAGTCTCTTTTGAGATGTTCTATGTGTTTACCCGTTCTTAGAAATATTTCTATGGCCATTGATCTTCTGAAGAAATTCTTGTTATATGGGAATGTCTTTTAATCATTGTGTTGGATGAAAGCATTGGTAGTCTGACTGGTTTATAATTTATATTGCTCTATTTTATCGGGTATTCTATTTCATTTCGTCTGATAAAAATTGATGAGAGAATACATATGATATTATGATTTTGTTTCTTTTACTTGATGCTTCATCTGATATATATGTATGGGAAGATATATTGTTCTTATTATATTTGATTCTAGTGGGATTAAATGATGTTTTCTTTTGGACTTTCTTTCTTTGAAGAATTATCGGGGTATTCCGTATTTTCTCTATGAGTTTGGTTTTCGATTCTCCGGCTTGGTTTTGGATTCTCCAGCATAGTATCGTATCTTGGGTTTCTTTATTCTGGATTTCTTTATTCTGGATTTCTCTATTTTGGATTTCTTTATTCGGTTTTCTTGTTATCTTTGTTCCATAATTTGTCAATTATGACTCGTGTTCAAGTGCATTCTTCACTCGTGATAATCATGTCAAATATGACTATACTTCTAATTTGATCTTGATAATGTGGTGATTTTAGTATTGGGGTTTTTTTTTCTAATTTCGTAAAGGATTTGACATCGATAAAGGCATAAGTGATAAAAGCGCGAGTTTCATCAAGATGGTGAATTATCTATTTGAAAGATTTCATGCGACAATTATTTCAGGATTATTTTTCACAAGTCTGATAATAGAATTTCATTTTGTACGGATAAAAGAGTAAATAGTCTGAACGAGAAGTGTATATTTATTACAAAAAGTTTGATATTAGTTAAAGTCACTACGAATGATAAGGTTTTCATTTTGTGAAAGCTGAAAAGTTTATTACATGTTGACAAAGTTCGGATAGATGAGAATAATGGTAATCGAAGCGTTTGAACTAGACTAGTCTACATTGAGTAAAGACTTCCTAACTTTCAATAATGTACTGTGGTATGAATTGTGATGTGTTTCAAAACAGTGAGGTAATGTGATAGTTTAGAGCATTCGATGTTACATAAAATCGGAGTTGTTAAAGGGGTTAAAGCCGAGCATTGGGATCTATCAAAATTATCCTTGTCAGTGTTGATATTGGGATGGAAATGAGAAGGATTATTCTTGAGGCCATATCAGAATTATTTCCATGGCAGAAAGAGGAAAATGTGATGTATCCTATTGTTAAATGTTTGGCGAGATCTATAAATCATATCTGTATTGAATGAATTCCTACTCATCAGATTCATGGAAATTTAGGTCTCTTTGATTGTTGGATTTCTTGGAATTCTGGTCTCCATTAATCAAGTTAAGATCCGGGTTTTATGTCATGATATCATGGGAAACTGAGAAGGGTTGAAAATTTAAGAACAGTTGATGTAAGCTTTCAGATCATATGAGAAATTAAAGAGATGTATTGGAGGTACAGCCTAAGCGAAAGTTCTTCGGCACCAAATATGAGATTAAAAGTGAAGACCACTTTTCTGGTAAGATTTTCGGGGACGAAAATCCCTAAAGGGGAGGAGAGTTGTAATATCCCGAATTAGGGCCTAATCGGAATAGTGGTTTCGTGACTACAAATCCGAGATAGAAATAATTATTTTATAATTTTTTTTAGGTTTATGATATGATTTCATGATTGTGTGAAAATTTCGTAACGAAATTCTATGCATAAAGTGCTTAATTTGAAATTAGGGACTAAATCGAATAAGTTGCAAAACTTGCATTCTAGAAGTTTTAGTATGAAATTGCTTTGAAATATTAATTAGAAGGTATTAAATAGTAATTTGACAAATTTTAAGTTCATGGAAAAAATTAGGACATGGAAGAAATTTTTGGAAAGTTTAGTAGTAAGGGCATTTTGGTCATTTAGGGGTAAAATGAATTAAAATACAAAATTAAAAGTCAATTTTGTTCATCTTCAACCCTATGGCCGAATATAGCAAGAAGAAACCATGGCTAGGGTTTTTCAAGCTTCCAAGCTCGATTGTAAGTCCATTCTAGCCCCGTTTTTCAAGTTCTTTACGTTTTTGGAGTCTCGGTAGCTCGATTTAGCTTATGCTAGCAATAATTTAACCTAGGGTTTATATTTTGAAAAATACCCATAGGTGAAATTTGTGTATTTTGGTGTTTTATGATAGAATATGAGGTTTTAAATTATGTTAGACAACTTGTGCTACTCGGTTTTAAGTGAAAACGAGCAAAAGGGCTTAATCGGTAAAAATACCTAATAGTCATAAGTACATGTTAGAGTGAGAATTTGATGTTGCCATAGAAGGGAAAAATGATCAGCATGCCATAAAACATAAGAAAATAGGCTGAAGTTTAATTTACGAGCTTTGGGGCAAAAGTGTAAATATGCAAAAGTTTAGGGGCAAAATTGTAATTTTTCCAAAATATGATTTTGGGTCAATTTGAATAATGTGAGTCCTAATTAGACTATATTTTAAATGATAGAGCAATGAAAACTGAAATTTGGGCTAAAATGGAGAAAATACCAAGTTGTGGACGAAATGGTAAAAGTAGCCATTTTCGCATATTAGGTAAGTTCATATGTAAATGTTGGTAACATAGTTATTATTTTAAATGTTTTTATGTTATTTAAATGATATGATAATTATTATGAAATATTATACTCGTGATAATTGTTTGATAATATGTCAAATTATGTGATATACTTGGAAAATGTGAAATACTACCGAGTATCGGTATCGGTATTCCGTAGAAGATGGTTGAGACACATGATTGGGAAAAAGGTCCCGTTGAACCTTAGGAATGGATTAGGATACAAGTGACATGTCACTGGGATATTTGGGCATCCGAACTCGTTGAGTTGAGTCCGAGTTCGTGAGATGTAACTAGGCATCCGAGCTCGTTGAGTTGAGTCCGAGTTCACTTATGGATGCGAACGCCCGAGCTCGTTGAGTTGAGTCCGAGTTCGCTTATGGGCGGGTTACATAGTAGCTTGGCTACATATATGGCACTTATGTGCAAACTTTCCATGTATCCGAATTATATTCCGATGTGTTCAACGGGTAAAGTTCTACTCAAACGGAGGAATACTCAAGATGAAAGGGATGTATTGGTAAGTGTTGTGAAATGGATACTTTGAACAGTGTTGACAAGCCAGCTCGGAAATTGGGAACGGTCGGAGGCACGCTCACACTATCCGTATACCATCTTGGCATAATGGCTTGTATATTTTGAGTATGGCATGTATAGCATTATAATCATTTTGTATATATGGTCTTATGATATGGTTATTGAGTAGTATAAAAATGCTTGGTAATGATTAGCCATTGGAATGGCTAATTATGATCATATTTGGTGTTATGTATGTCAAATTGCTAGTTAATCCATGGAAACCATGAAATAGGTAAAATTTACCATAAAATAGATTCAGACAACAGTAGTGACGTGAATTTGAAAAATCATTAAAAATAGTAGAGATATAATTAGATGATGAATAAAATATGGAATTGAATAATTATGAGTCTATTTTCATATGGAAGAAAAGAAACAGGTATATGAGTTATATTTTATGAGATGTTTAATTTTTTGTGAAACAGGGCCAGAGCGATTTCTGAATCCCCTGTTCTGACTTTGGAAATTCACCATAAATTGTATAAAAATAATTAGAAGTCATAATTTATATTTATAGATTTATTATTGAGTCTAGTTTTAAGAGAAACAAACTTCATAGTTATTGAAATTCTGTACAGAGAGATATCTGATTCGTAATACACAGAGGTCAGAGCAGTCAAACCCTGAAATAGGGGAGACTTTAACTAATAAAATGTAATAATTGTCCTAGCCAAAAATTCTAGAAAAAAATTAGTAAATAGATATATGAGTCTAGTTTCAGGGAAAATTTACGGAATTGTATTTTGAGTTTCAGAACTCGAGATATGAATTTTTAAGCGACTGTGATGCAGTTAGCTAGCTTGTCTGGAATTTCTAAAATTAAATTGTTTGAGCTGTTTAAGCAATGAATTAAGTCTGTTAACACCTCGTGTTCGACTCCGGTAACGGTCTCGGGTATGGGGCGTTACAAAGAAACTTTATTTTGAAAATCAATGGCATGTATAAGCTAATAAAGTAAATGATTTTGTGAAATGAATGTAGAGTTAGCCATTGGTATGGTTAACAAACCTGGTTTTGGGTATGTGATGATGTTATCTTATAAATATGCATGAATTTATTTTGAAAATATGTTGAATTGGTTTGGTTGATGTGGATTGGTCTCGGTTTAAAATTTACAGGGAAGGTTAGATATCTATAAAAGGGGGATATATTGAGTTAAAAAAATTTTAATTTGTAAACTCTGGTAATACTTCTTACCCTATTTCGGCAATGAATACGGGTAGGGGTATTACAAAGGCTAAAAAAGAGGGTTAGAATCGAGATTAATTTAATAAATTACCAAACTTAGAAAAATAAAGCTAATTACTGAATTACAAGCAAGTGCCATAATTAAAACTATCCAAAACTAATGAAGTGAGCTTTTTCTCAATATAATAACTTTAACTTATCCAAACTCTTTATAACAATATGTAATTATATGAATATAAATATACGGTTTTTTTAAGAATAAGAACAATAATAGAAAGTATATAATAAGAAATAATTCAACAACTGAAATGGACGAAAATAGTTAGGTAACTAATCAAATCAAATCTCGATAATCAAATCTCGATAAAAAGGGAGTCAATAAAAAGGGAGAAATTTTTAGCGAATTAAAAAAGGTTAAGTTGTGGGTTAACATTTAATGAGAAAATATCAGAAATGTTGTTTAAGGCTCAAAGGGGTTCACTAAAGGTTAATTATGTGGGTAGGCTTTTTATGGAGTGAGTGGGTTAAAACCTAAGTGCCTTCATCATTTCAGTATATCAAATCAAATGTGTGGTCTCGACATGTGTAATTGATGCAAGTTCTAGAATAACAAATCAGTATTACCTCACTCATAACTATCAATAAAAGTGAGCAAGAAAGATATATACTCTAAAAGGCTCAAAATCTCATAAAAATTATGGGTTTTTTTTTATGTCAATCCTGTAAATTTAGAACTTCAAGATAATACCTCATTTCAGGGAAACAACCTACAAATTTTAATTCTCAAAAATTCAACTTATCATGATTGATTCTCTATTGTCCTAAAGTTTAAATAATCAATGCACAATTACCTATGTTTTAATCCAAAACATATCAATAAATCATAAATCAATCAAAATTTATTCTAATAGTAATATGAGAAAATTATTTGAGAATAAGATATAATTCAGAGATTTTCTTATAATCATATAAATAACCTCCCACACTTAAGGTGTACATTGTCCTCAATGTACAAAGATAAATAATAATAATATAAGCATAATATCATAAAAAAGGGAGAGAAGCGAAACTGCCCTGAATTTGGATGTAATCCTTAGAATAGCGAAAGCGGATTTATAGACATTGGAAATGAAGTGCATGCATAACTAGGCACATGTGAAGGTGGGGTAGGATACTCCGGTGGTGGTAGAGGTTGGGTTCCACAATCACAGTGCTAAGCGAAGAGGTTATCGTGGTGGTCGGTGTAGTGGTGGCTATGGTCGCGGTCGAGCAGGACATGACAGTTGTGGATTATCTTTCCCCAGAGGATTGTTTGTATATTCTTGAGTAGCACCAATCGACTGAACCTTTTGAAACTATGATATCACCAGTAAAGTTTTAGGGAGTTATATTGATGAGGTTGTCATGGTTACTCATAAAGGAACAACCATATAAATAAGGGGTTCAAAATATACTAATAAAAGTCTTTTAGAATATGATAAATAAAAATAAAAATAAAAACAAAAGGAAAAGGAAAAGAAAAACGAAGTGAAAATAAATGGACTCAAAAGTCCTTATCGGCGGCTGGATCGTGAGGTGGTGGTGCTGGAGGTGAAATGTGGAAATGTTGGCAAATCTGTTGTAGAGTCGCCTCTATACTGTCGAATCGCTAAGTGGTGCTGTTGAACTGCTGAGTGCAATATTGCTCGAATCGAGTCAGATGGTCAGAAATTTTTGTCAATGAAGCAGCCGCGTGAACTGGTTTGTGACTCGGCGATGGCTGAGAAGGTGGGTTCTTATGAAAGGAAGGGATATCGTCGGTAATATAATCGGGGTCATCCTGATCGGTGGCTCGTGTTAGTCGGTATTGAGGAGGATCGAACCCACGATGACACTTTATCATCTTCATGTGGAGCATACTTGAGATGCCCTGTGGGGATATCTGACCGATAAGTGTGAGTGATGAGGATTGTGCCAATGTGTTCAGGAGCCCAAAGTGTCGAGCTATACGAGTCACGTAAGGGCCGATGCAGATGGCTCACTTTCTGTGTCGTTCGGTCTGATGGCGAAAGGCGAGGGCTATGAAGTATGCGAGATAAAAAACATGCCCTTGCCTCATGCTCCATAAGAAGTATGCGCCGTGAGTATTAACGACGCCAGTGCTCTCTTGTCGCCCTGTTAAGGTGTGAGCTAAAAGGGCGTGGAGATATCGTAATGCTGGAGAGAGAACTGATGCCTTGGAGCGGCTGGGGTCGTAGATATCGTAGTGATTTGTATTTTAACTAGATCATTGGATGTCCACAAAGTGAGTAAATGTTGAAAAATAAATGATATTTAAAGAAATGATTGTTTTGGTATTAAAAAGAAAAAAAAAAGTAAATTCCATTTTTTTATTTTTCCACCATTTTTAGTGATTTGTAATTTAACTATATCATTGGACGTCCACAAACTGAGTAAAAGAAAATTTATGTAAAAACTTATATTTGAAAAATAAATAACATTTAAAGAAATGATTTTTCTTCTTTGTAAAAAAAACACAGCTAATCATTTCAAAAAAAATTAAAATAAGTAAAAATAATATATTTATTAATAATGAGTGAAGTTTCATGTGGTTTGAATTGTGTAGATAGTGAACAAGTTTTAATTGGGTAAAACATTTCTTCTAAGTCTCTCTTAATTTCAGTATTAAAAAATCAACTAACTACCATTAATAATTATATGAATGCTTTTCATCAATTTACCCTAATGGAAGAAAAAGATAGGTATCTAAGATATCTTTTAAGATATATACACAAATTAAATGTTTGAACATTTGATAATTGATACATAAATGCGTATTGAACTCGTTTGTCAAATTTTATTAAAATCAATTTCTTAATTCGTTTCATTAATTTTTTCACTATTTAATTTTTAAAAAATAAAAAGCAAAAAACCTAAGAAATCTCCCATTGGATAAAACCTTTTAACTCCTGTATCAAGACAGAAAAAGAAAAATTAACTCATTTTTTTCATTAAAATATACCCTTTGTTTTTAACCTTTGTACTGCAATTACATCAGTATTTTACAAAATAAATTCTAATAATGAAAACCATTAAATATAACAACAAAATTGAAGAGTTTTGCTATATCAATTAGCTAGGGCAAGGGCTCAGGAGTCCTAATTTTTGTCACCTATGTTGGCGTGCTTTCACTTACTCGACCCTATGTTGGCACCTCGTATTTTCAGCTACCAAGAGTGGGTGTCCTAATTTTCGTCCCTTAACTCGAAAGCCTGGGAGCCTTGAGCAGATAAATATCCCTCACAAATCCTTTCCCCAGTTCACCTATATTTCTCAACAAATCAACCGGATATTTTCCGGGCGTCTCTTCCTCTTCTCGTTCTCGTTTCTTCCAAAAGTAAATGTATAAATTAGAATTCAAAACAATTTGCAGATTGTTTTACATAACAAAATACTATCATTCAGAAAAACAATGCGTCATTCATCATACCTTTGACCGTTCCCATGTTAGACCGATAGCATCACCTCCTAATGAATCATACCATAACTTCAATCTGTTGGAGAACCCTTTCTACGGAAGTAAAGGATATGTAAGCACAAAAGATTGAGATGCTAAGATCGACATCTAAGCTTTTTTCTTAAATACTTACCTCTACATCTCCAACAAAGCACCTTAGTGGATCAAAGTTTACCATTAGCTTGGTTTTAAGTTGCTCTAAGCTACTACCCTTCATATCGGAAGGCAATAGGAAGGGGTGGAAACAAGTGCTAGCATTGCCATTAGCCACATGCCACCCTGACCAGAACAGTATTTATATTACTAATAATTCCACAGGAAGAAATTGATAAAATCAAACTAATATAATAGTGGTGAAAACTGAAAACCTTTGCCTCCAAGGAATATACCTTGGTCCAGTTCAGATGTGAAGAGGAGACGTTTTGGGTAAGGTAATCTATCTCCATGGAGAAGTATTACAGCATCATAGAGGCTCAGTGGAGTTCGGAGAAGGCACTGCAAGCCAAAAATGGCCAATATAAGTATAGGTTTAGAAACAATGCAATAGCAGAAAAACAGGAATGGAATACCAAAAGTCAATAAGTGTATAATGCACCTCCCATCCACGGGAATCAGTCTGATTTTGCAATATGAGTTTTGTCAACAAGCTTGCACTGCTTCGAGCGTAAGCCGCCAACCTTTTGAGCTCCTTTTGCATAAAAAAGAACACATTAGTTAAAAGATATAAGCAGTTCTACTACTACTAGTACTAAAGCCTGAAGGTAAATGGAGTTAATGCAACCAAATTCAATTCAAAGGGATCACTAACCAATGGATTTGGTGAGCATCTAGTCCAAGCTTCAGATGCCTTGTCATAAGCAGTAGCCAGGAACATGGCCTTGCTTTCGTTTTGGGTGTTTTCTTCGTAAGCTTTTCTACTTTGCGTAAAGTTATCCTAGACAAGCAGCGTACAAATTAGTTGCTACTTAATAAAGAACAAACATGAAAGAAAAACATCATATACTCTTAATTATTAATCATTTTCCAAACTGCAAAACTTACATCAATCTCTTTCTCATCATTTTGGCTCAGATCACCATTTATATCAACAACCAATGGAGAAAAAGCCCAATCATGTTCAGCTAGTAGTCGCAAGAACCTGATATTCAAGGTATAAAAAAGGGAAAAGCAAAGGAACATTAAATGTCAGTTTATGTAGTCCCTTCACAGCAGTTTCAAAGTGTTGCTGAATCAATCAACAGCAAAGAGCTATATACGTCACCTGACAATGTCTATGAAATAGGATAAATCCTAATCATTTTATAATTATAGTAATTGCATCTTCAATATATTGCAATAGCAAATCCCATATTAAAACAAAACTAGAAATTTATATTCAAGCACAGCTTAATCACACAACATAATGTGGTTAAGTATGGCACAGGTTTACTACCTTATTTGCATAAAATAAGAAAACTTCAAGATTGACTATTTCAAATGAAACTTCAAAGTGACAGAGAGAAGTCAACCTTAAAAATCCAGTGATCCGTGAACAGGGAACATTAAATGGTAGAGGCTTCAAAAAGAGGTAGGCAACTAACAGCTCAGCGGCCTCTTCTGCCAAGCAAGCTGAAAAGAGATGTGAAGCAAGCCACCGTTTTGCAAGCCTTCGCAAACATTAAAACAAAATCAACATGAATAAGGATTCAGAATCTTTTCTTTCAACCAGATAAAATAAATTTCAATAATTAAATCCAAAAGAAAGAACTCTACAAACTAAAACGAGTCAATTTGGCACCTAACAACCGGCCCAAATATCGGGTAACGAAACTGCAATCCATTTATCATGCTTGCATGTTGATTACGAACAAAAAGCATTTTATCAGCAGATGAAACCCGCTTCATTTGGTCACCTCCAACTACAAAGAAATGAAATATGTAACTCTACATGACAATAGTTCAAGAATAAAGAATTCATGTATCAGGATGAGAGTTCCTACTTTCTTTATTCACCAGGCTTAGGCCTCTCTCATGCAAAATTCTAAGACGAAATGCATATCCATCCATGAAAACATCCACATCTTCCTCAGTAGCAGTACATGTTATCCCCCAGTTATCCTGAAGACTGCCGTAACACTTCATTAACTAGATTTGTCAAAAAAAAAAAAAAAAAAAAAAAAAAACATTTTGATATATTTAACATAGCCTAGGGATAAATGCTGCTATAATGACTTACCTTTCTGCAATTTTCAGAAGGAAAACTGATTTAGTTTTCTCAATTAGGACATCATCCATTGGCCAATTCCCAGAACCTTCCAACTAAATCATCAGAAATAAAAATAAATAAATAATAATTCAACTGTTTGAATATGATGAAAGAGGGGGAAAATGACCCGACGAAAAAATAACATGCCTGAATCATAACTTCAAGTGACTGAACACAGAATGGGGTCAAATTATGTAACCTTGCCACATCCACCTTTTTATTTGCCAGAGGATGAGGTTCAGGAGGAAATACAGAAGTAAACCTGAAAGCTGCGAATGTGACAAATTATGCCAAAAATCATGACTGCTTATTCAAACAGAAGGAACCAGTTTATCCTTTGCTTCAAAGCACATGCAGAATATATCCCTTAGAGCCCAACCGCAACAAAATTCCACAAAAGATTTAAAAAAGATCATAAAAGGATAAGCTTTTATAATTAAAAAAAAAAAAATACCAGAATCAAGAGGCTGCACACTAGATATCTTCAAGGGAACATCTTCAATAGAACGCAATCGTTTAGACAATTCTTCAAAAGTTCCAAGCAGTTTTACAGAATGTGATACCGGGTCTGGGAAAATGATATCAATGCATGCATTGCATGAATAACCACAAAAGGCAAAAACAAACAAACAAACAAAAAAGAGCAAGCATTTAATGGTTAATACGATTACCTTTACCATCATGTAGCAAACAGAAATCAAGCTGATCCACTACTGGGACAATATCCTTTTTCGATAAAGAAAGATGGCGTCCCAGTAAAAACTCAATAATTCTTTTTAAAATGAGATGTCTTGTCCCCTGCTTGCTCTCCCATACTAGAAAAAAGGGGGTAGCAGTCAAGCTAAACTTTCCAATTTGGATTGAAGAATGGAGTCTGAAGGGGCAATTACACAACTTAATTCTCAAACCAGCCAATACAGGACCATGACTTTCTCACCTGTGCTTTCTGCAATTTTACCATCTTGAAATCTCCGAAGCTCAGCCTTCTCACCCCAAAATTTTCGAAACATGAGAGCCTGTTGCAGGAAAATGAAGATTAGTCCAAACTAGATGATTCGGGCAATCAAAACAAACTTATCAATAAAAAGAAATGAAAACAATACCTCGTCTTTCTTTTCAGCATTTGGGCCAATATCTACAACCCTAAAAGCCTTCTCTACAGAGCTCACTGAAATTCCAACAAATAATGGCTCACTATCAAGTGCTGATAAGCCCTGGATTCATGACGTAGGATTAGAAGTAGAACTATAAAAAATTTTAAAAAATTAAAGTCAATCATAGATTCTGTACATTTTCAACATTAAAGTCCGAATAAGTGTTCCTCCAAATAACACGAATAAACTTCGCTCTATCAGTCAATCCTTGATTAAGCAGACTGTGTACATCCTGCTCATACACTCTCCAACATTCCTCATCCAAGCAAAATCCCAGAGAATAAACCTCACTATTTCCTTTCAAGTTCAATCTGATAAGTACAAAGATGTAAATAGCCATTACAAAGAGGTGAAAATAGTGATAGATTGCCTTCAACAAGCATCAAAAATACAAGTAGCGACAAGAATGCATCAATTGAAAGAGTGGTTGCTTCAAACAGCTAGGCTCCAAGAAAAAGATGCTTTCAGTAAGATAACAAATTATTTACTTCAAAATTTGAATATATATATATCAAATAACAACGGCAAGTTGATCAGAGAAAAAGCATAGTCTCTTTCTTTGTTGATTCTATCAGACCAAAACAGAATGTAAATATAAATAAATAAATAATATCTGGTATAAAGACCTTCTAAATGCTCAGACGCAATTATTTTATAACAATAAACAGAAGGAAACAAACTAATTACAGTCTACAACCTATCATTTTCTTTGAGAAAAGACGAAACAAAGAAGGAGCCATCAACTTATTGATGCATACCTAACGCAATAATCGTATTTAGCGGCATTGTCGATCTTGGTTGTGAAAATTTCCTCGAATCCACCATCTCTGCATTTTTCTAAACACCTAAGTGTCAACGCAACTTCATCTTGTAGCTGATTGTAGGAGGAAAATACACTTCGTATTAGAATTCCATCCAATCAGAATAAATCAGAAACTTAAAATTTGTCTTCAGTTATAGAAGTAAAGTCAAATATAGACATGGAATCTTTTGAAGAATGACATAATTTTAGAAAATCGTCATATAGGTCTTCCAACCATAATCACAAGAGGATACCTCGGGATAAGCAACACTTGATATTCTGAATGCCAAATTGAAGCAGGTTGAAGAATTAAGCTGCTCATTTCCCTGTTCAAAAACCCAAGGAATTAACACAATATGTATTGTACATCCATGTAAAAATAAAAGGTAAGAAGGTTAAATCGGAAACTCATGAATTAATTAGCATCTCCAGCCAACATTATGCTACATCTTAAAAAGTATCTAGTAACGGTAAAATTTAATAGCATAAAACATTTACAAGGATAGCTTTTCAAGGATTGTATACCAAAAAGTATGAAAGCCAATGAAAATCACAACAGACCTTAGAAGAAGCATTCTGGTCTGACATTGGAAAGTAAAGCCCATGCTTCCACAATGGATGAGTTTCTGTGGAACAAAAACAATTTGAATTTCTAACTAAATTTGATGATTAGTGTTCCTCTACAGGTATATATTAAATGCTAAAAGCATACCAATAAATTTCAATGTGGCACGAAATATCCCCATTGGCATCATATCACGGTTAATCTTATTTTTGGCCACAAGGTACGACACTATAATAGATATTAGAAACCCATTTAAGCAATCATGAACATATATCGAACTTCTCAACCGAGCCCAGACCTGCACCAACAATATACCAAAATTTAAGATGCAATGCCATGAAAAACTCAATGTTTAAAATGCTTCAAGTATATGGCATAATACCTTCAGCAAGATTAAGGCCTCTCCCAATTCCTTCCATCCAGAAAATGTTTTCTTAACAAAATTTGACTTCTCCTCTAAATACATGTCTTCCAATATGCTACAATTATATATTGGTGTAGGCTGAGGATCATCCCCTTCATAAGATTTATAGACATATATTATCAGTGTGAAGAGATGGACATTCACCGTACAGCTCAAGGATGGGGGGAGGGGGGGAAGAACTAATGGCTATGTATTACCTGCATTCAGATCCCGTACATTGTTCCGCTTCATGTTCAACTTGGAAAGATCGAATAGGGATGTTGCTGTGGGAATTATTCTGATAAAAAGTCCAGGAACTTCACCAAGGTTTGCAGCTACAATGCCATTATTTAAATTTGACTAAATCAGGGATTTGTTCGATAGTTTAGGGAACTGTCAACTTGTGATAACATGACAAAGGTGATTTTATTGGGAACTCAAGTAAGAAATAAACCTGGATAGACAACCAATACAGGTTTCCTAGCCTCGTTTTGCAGAGCAGACCATTCAACCTTCTGAATTGATGAAGAGGATTTCAAGTGCTTCTTTATAACACAGAGGTAAAGGCACCTTTTAGCATGATACCGGTAATTTAGGTAGTCTTTCTCGTGGAAACATTCCTGCCATATTTTAAAATTTGTTAAACAGCAGCATCTTTGACTTCGTATCAATGTAATAATCTGACCGATTTAAAGCCATGGTAATAATTTCGAATTCATCAAATGACAAAAACAAAATTCAAGCATTTTAAGTAATGCTACGCAAAATTGAACGCAATAAACTAAATTATAAATTAACTTCTTAAATGCTACACGTTAAATATATGCATTACAATTGAATACTATAGTGAATAAAACATTGCAAATTGTAAATAATCTTACCTTTGGTAAGCGGAGGAGAAGATCGACATTAACATCTGGTTTTGCTATGCAGCCTATTGAATAACTACCACCAATTTCAATAGACTTCGGCTTCTTAAATTTAAATTCGGCTTTGTCTGCACCAATATCTCTCACAAAACCTGGAGCCCAATCCGCGGTAACCTTCAAAAATCTCCCATCATTATTCCCTCCCCTTTAATTATGAAAAAGAAACCAGAAAAAAAAAAACTAATTAAATAAAAATTTAAATACCTGAAGGTCTTCAGGAATTTTATCTATGGCGGATTTGATGGCGGAAACGGTGTCGTCGACGAGCTTGGTAAGTGCAGACGAACATTCGAGACGTGCCTCCTTTAATAACTCTTGAACTTTGAAGTCCATAGAGTCAATGCAAGTTTCAGTCTCCATTGCTACTTGTGTAAAGAGATGAGAGTTGGCCAGCTAGGGTTTAAGTCTGAGAGCAGGGTTTAAACTTTAAAGTTGAACGCTCCTTTTTATTTTATATATATATATATATTTATTTTTTTTTTTGCCAATAAGTTAAAACACGTTACTAAAAAAAACAGAAACTGATTGAAACAATAAAAGCCCAAAGTTCATACACCTTTAAATATATAAATATAATATATTTAATATAATAATGGTAGATTCAATCTAATATTCAAGCTAATGTTGATAGAATCTAATAATTAAGAATATAATAATTCTATTTAAATTTTATATATTTATTTATTATTTATCTATATATTTAACATCTTTTTTTTTATAGAAATCGGGTCAAGTAGGACTGCTGTAGCCCTTTTTTATTTTTTATTTTATTTTTTTTATCTAGTTACGGAACAAAGGCCCAATATGTAAGTCGAATGATCATAGTTGCTAAATACTTTAAGTTATAACTTGTATTTTCCTTTTCAAATCGTGAATAAATCTGCCTAATTATTTCAATATTTGTATGATAAAAGGAGGCCTATAAAAAGCAGGAATTGGGAAGTAAACAACACTTGTTGTTTTTGAAAATAAATAAAGTATTTGCTTCATTTTGAAGGAATGAAATGTATGTTCGAATTTTAAAGATACCATTATTATTTGAATGTATTTATAAATGTTTTTGGATATGTGAAAGATTTGTGTATTAATGATTTTAATGGTTATAAGAAATTTTTAATTTAAAATTCTCTCTCACAACAAAATTATTACTTTGAATTTATCTTGTATTGTACATACTAATATTAAAAAAAAAAGACATATTATTTTATACCAATTTAATTACTTAGTATCGTTTCTTGATTTAAATCTTTAATCTAATTCCCTAACTTTATTCAAATGCATGTTGATATTAATTAATATAATATGACCATTATTTATTAAATAAAATAAAATTTTTTATTTATAAATCATATTGAACTAAAGTTTGTTATTAGACCTAGCAAAATAATGTTATTTTTCTTTTTTTTTATCTAGTGTTCAGATTTTTGTCCAAAAAATATAATTTAGTGATTAATTTAGTGATTTGTAATTTAACTACATCACTGGACCTCCACAAAGTGAGGAAAAGAAGATTTATGTGGAAAATTATATTTAAAAAATAAATAATATTTAAAGAAATGATTTTTTTTCTTTGTAGAAAAAACACAACTAATTATTTCAAAAAAAAATTGAAATAAGTAAAAATAATAAATTTATAATAATAAGTGAAGTTTCATGTGGTTTGGATTGTGTAGATAGTGGATAAGTTTTAATTGGGTAAAACATTTCTTCAAGTCTCTCTTAATTTCAGTATTAAAAAAGCAACTAACTACCATTAATAATGATATGAATGCTTTTCATTAATTTACCCTAACGGAAAAAAAAAGATAAGTATCTAAGATATCTTTTAATATGTATACACAAATTAGATGTTTAAACATTTGATAATTAATACATAAATGCGCATTGAATTAGCTTGTCAAGTTTCATTAAAATCAATTTCCACATTCGTTTCATTTATGTTTTCACTATTTAATTTTTAAAAAATAAAAAGCAAAAAACCTAAGAAATCTCTCCTTGCATAAAACATTAACTCTTGTATCAAGATAGAAAAAGAAAAATTAACTCATTTTTTTCATTAAAATATATCCTCTATTTTTAACATTTGTCTTGCAATTACATCAGCATTTTACAAAGTAAATTCTAGCAATGAAAACCATTAAATATAACAACAAAATTGAAGGGTTTTGCTATATCAGTTAGCCAGGGCAAGGGCTCTGGAGTTTGGTGATCTATGTTACAAAAGTTGAACACTGCTTTCCCTTACTCGACCCTATGTTGGCACCTCGTATTTTCAGCTACCAAAGGTGGGTGTCCTAATTTTTTTTCCTTAACTCGAAAGCCTAGGAGCCTTAAGCAGATAGACATCTCTCACAAATCCTTCCCCAGTTCACCTATATTTCTCTACAAATCAACCGGATATTTTTCGTCCATCTCTTCCTCTTCTCATTCTCGTTTCTTCCAAAAGTAAATGTATAAAATTAGAATTCAAAAAAATTTGCAGATTGTTTTACATCACAAAATATTAATCTAACTCTCTAACTTTATTCAAATGCATGTTGATATTAATTAACATAATATGATTATTATTTATTAAATAAAATAAAGTTTTTTTATTTATAAATCATATTGAACTAGAGTTTGTTATTAGACCTATTAAAAGAATTCATTTTTTTCCACTATGATTTCCTATCATATATATGTATATAATCTACAAGGTTCTTTGTAAATTGTAAGAAGCAACATTTTCACACTCTAATAATTTGACATTTAGTAACATATTATGTTGACACATGGGAACTATAATGATTAAATAAAAAGGTAATAAAAAATCGTATTATTTGATAGATTTCGCTTAGTGTTAGTCTTAGATAAAAGTATCATAAAATTTATTATACTATATTTTAAATTGTATTTTATTATTTTATTGAAAAAATGAGTAAATCAGTTTCTATACGATACATGAGTGAGCAAAATAGCCTCTCTATTAAAATTGTACCATTAAATGTATGTTTTGGTATTTATATATGGTGTAATAATAATTTTAATCCTTAACGTTTACATATTTATTCAATTTGACCCCTACTCTTTTATTGGAAGTACAATAAAGTATTTTATATGTGAAGATGGTAGGCACAAAATATTACAATTTTACGAACTGATATCGAAGGTTTTGCTCGCTTCTTATTCAGAATAGATGCAGTCTTCATTAATAATCATCCAAATATTGCAATTTCCATATTTTTTTTATTACCAAAAAGTATATCTGTTATTTCAGTTTAAACTAGAAATTGAAGGTCCCACCTAGATTTAAACTCGGGTTGCTGGATTCAGAGTCCAATGCCTTGACTACTAAACCATAGGACCACCGTTGAATGCATAGCCACAGACTTATCTACATAAAGTAAGTACTAAAAGATAACAATCTTAAATGCCCGTGTCTCTGCTCGTGTGCTCAATTTTGAGCATTCTGTTTCTTAAATTTTGAGGTGTAAGGGACATACGGCTAGATTACACGCTCATGTGTATGGCCGTGCCTCACATACGGCCGTGTCTCCACCCGTGTGGACGAAAATAGGCCATTTCAAGCCCACTTTTCTCACCCTTTTCACAAACAACCTGCACACAATACTTTCACATACCAATACAATCCACCAAGCAACCAATTCAAGCCAAATTATGTATAAAATATGTTATATCATCCCATACACAACAATATCTAATACATACAAACACATCTAAGTCTCATAATCCCAATTCAAACTACTTCATTATCAAACCAAACCTATACATGCCATATAAACCAAAAATGTATAACAAAATCTACCGGAGTAATCTAAATAGTGTGAGTCGATGTGTTGATCCGATCCTTCGAATACACGTTAATCTACAAGAAAATTAAACACACAAAGGTAAGCTTATAGAAGCTTAGTAAGTTCATAGGCTTAAAATATAAATCTTACCAAACCATTTATAATTAGACATTAAATAGAACATATTATTAACATTGCTTGCTGACCACAACTTTAATCGTTTAATTAACTTATTTGAGCTCAATATCAATAATAACCTAAGTTCTTCCACAATACTTTCATATAAAACTTACCAATTATTTCCAATCAAAGAACAATTTACGGATTTGAGTATATCGTTAACAGAAGCCTGAAGGCTACACTGAAGCACATAATTGTTAAACTGAAACCCATAAGGGTTGAACGGAAGCTCATAGGAGCTGAATAGAAACCCATAAGGGTTAAAATGAAGCTCAAAAGAGTTGAACTGAAACCCAATTAGGGTTAAATTGAAACTCATAAGAGTTAACTGAAGCTCATGAGAGCTAAACTGAAAGCAAACACAGAAGTTCGCAAAAAATGTTGAACCCCAGTTTAATGGGGTAATTTTTTGTCAATTATTCCTTTGCATTGAACGAATATACTCAATCCCGTATTCTATTAATTTGAACTTTCGATCTAAATTTTCATATTTTTATAATAATCGTAATTTAATAATAAACATATAAGATAATACATTATATCATTTATAAATTAACAAATAATCATGAGAACTCAACCATATGAACTTACCTGGGGTAATTTGAAGAAGTTGTAGAAAATTCAAGGACTAATCAGCTATTTTCTCTTTTCCATGACTTTCTTTGAGTTTTTGGTCTATAATATAAAATTTTCCATTCATTAGCATCTAATTCAATTCTAATTCACTTCACAATTTATGTACTTTAATTTTTAAAATTACACTTTTACCCCAAATTTTATATTTTTTACAATTTAGTCCCTAATTAATTAACCCATCAATTGAACTAATTTTTCTCAATTAACACTTTATTCCATCATTCTAAACTACTAAAAAACCTTTGGTATTTAGAATTTTAGCACAAAACTCTAATTCTTAACTTTTTTCACAATTAGGTCCTAAAAATAAATTTCTATTGAAATCACTTAATAAAATCATCACATAACAAAATTAAAGCTTCAAATCCATGTTTATTCATCATAAAATTCCAGCACTTATCGATGGAAACTTTCAAAATCACTCATAGAACCAAAAACTAATGAATTCAATAGTTGGACCTAGTTGTAAAAGTATCAAAATCACAAAAATTACAAGAAATAACCAAGAATTGAACTTACTTGTAGCAAGAATATGAAAAACAACTTAGAGGGACTCTTTAATGGCTGCTTTTGGATGGAGAAACATGATGAAATGTCTAGATTTTCAATTTGGTCATTAGTTTTATATTTAATTCTAACTAAATTACCATTTTGCCCTTAGTTCACACCAAATTTTGTCTATTTCTTCTTTCCACATGTCGTCCAGCCATTGCCCATGTGTCTAATTGCCTATTTGGTCCTCTTTTAATTACCACTTATGCTATTTAATCATTATTCCTTAATTGACTAGTTTTGCACCTTTTTCACTTTAGTCATTTTTAGTTAATTAACCATCAAAACGTTAAAAAATTTTAACGAAACTTTAATACTAATTCAGTAACATTCCATAAATGTTTATAAAAATATTTACGGCTTGGTTTATGAAATCGAGGTCCCGTTCCTCGTTTTCAACTCAA
The DNA here is from genome assembly GCA_025698465.1 of Gossypium longicalyx. NCBI lineage: Eukaryota > Viridiplantae > Streptophyta > Magnoliopsida > Malvales > Malvaceae > Gossypium > Gossypium longicalyx. The sequence goes on along the minus strand of CM047005.1, from coordinate 23,746,897 downwards.
TTTACCTATTAAATTATTTTAATTCACAAATTTCACTAATTCAAAAATACTTTTAAAATCTCACTTAACTAATAAAAATTAATTTATTGAATTTTAAAATTCACTCGTCGGATTTAATGATCTCGAATCACTATTTACGACACCACTGAAAATTAGGCTGTTACATAATTCGTAAAGTCCGGTAATGCTCCGTAACCCTGTTTTAGTGACGGATAATGGTTAGGGTGTTACATTTATTGGTATAAGAGCTTCAGTTTAGCCGATTCTCAGAACGAGTGTAATGTTTAAAGTGTTTAGAAATACGTTTCATATAAATCTGTGATAGTATGATGTGTATGATCCGATCTAATGCTTATTTTTCTTATAAATTGTAAAGATGTCAGATAGATCCGAACATGCTGAATGTGATGAAACTAATAGTAGAGTGCAAACATCTAAGCACGGGACAAGTAGTAGTGTCCTAATTTCTTTGATGCAAGAACAAGAACTTAAAAATATGTTCAATGGATTTATGAACCAATGGTTTAATGAATTTATGCAAGAAAGAAATCAGACTCAACAACCTCCTCCCCCTACTGTACTGCCTGTGGTGCCTCTGGTTGTACTTCCACCTCATCCGGTAATTGAATCTAGTAAGCATTCTCCAATAGAAAAATTCAGAAAGTTTGGGTCGAAGAATTTCGGGGTTGGTTAGATGATGACCCAGTCAAAGCTGAGTATTGGCTTCAGAATATAGTAAGAGTTTTTGAAGAAATGGCTTGTTTCCCAGATGATTATTTGATATGTGTTGTATCATTGTTGAAAGAATAAACTTATAATTGGTGGATGATTATAGTGGTTGTGGTGCCAAAAGAGAAAATCACTTGGGAATTCTTTCAGAATGAATTTATAAAGAAATACGTTGCTAAGAGGTATTTGGATAAAAAAAGAGAATTTCTTGATTTGTGACAAGGCAATCGATTAGTAGCTGAGTACGAGAGGGAATTTGTATATCTTAGCAATTATGCCCAGGAAATTGTACCAACTGAGGAAGAGATGTGTATTCGATTTGAGGAAGGGTTAAATGATGAAATCAGAATGATGATTGCAGGCACAAAAATACGAGAATTTGTTGTTCTGTCAGATTGTACTCAAAAAATGGAAGAGGTGTACAATAGAAAGATGCAAAAAGATAGACGAAGTAAAGAATCTTACAGGAGAAGCTCCTCCAAGTCATTTTCAGCATTTCCGGCTAAAAAGTCTAGGGATGATTCCAGTCGACCTACCTTAATGCCGGAAAGATCAAATAAGAATAAGGTAACCCAAAAAGATTTCGAGGTAACTATTAAACCTACATCTAGTGTGGGCAATATACAGAATGCTCCAGGCCTATATACAAATATTGTGGGAAAAATCACTCCGATGAATGCAGAGGCAAGGCAGGAGCTTGTTACAAGTGCGAGGCCACTAATCATTTTATTTGAGACTGTCCTTAATTGTTAAAAGATGAGGGAGAATAAAAAGAAAAGCAATTAGCCACTTCTCAAAGAAGTAGACATTCAGGCCAAAGTAATGCTACTAGGATTTCTCATTCGGGTATGAGAGATTCGGCTGCTCGGTCAGAGGTTAGGGCAGCTGCACGTACTTATGCTATCTAAGCGAGAGAGGAAGCTACAACTCCAGACGTAATTACTAGTAAATTCTATCTTTTTGATGTTATTGTGTATGCATTGATTGATATGCATTGATTGACCCTGGGTCTACACATTCTCATGTTTGCACTACAATAGCATCAGAAAAGAAATTGTTTGTTGAACCTACTGATTATGATGTTCAAATCACTAATCCATTAGGCCAAAATGTGATAGTTAATTTAGTATGTCGTGACTGCCTATTAAAAATAAAAGGCTGTGAATTCTCTGCTAATTTGATGTTGCTACCCTTTTTAAGAATTTGATGTTATTTTGGGAATAAATTGGTTGACAAAGCATGATGCTGTAGTAAATTGTAGAGAAAAAAATTGATTTGAAATGTCAGATAGGGAAAATAATTACTGTTGAGTCTGCAAATCCAAAAGAAATTATCAGAATTATTTCAGCTTTTTCAGCTCAGAGATTAATACGGAAAGATAATAAGGCATTTTTAGCCTGCATTCTTGATACTCGGGTTTCTGAATCGATGTTGGAGCAGTTACTAGTTGTTAATGAGTTTATTGATGTGTTTCCTGAAGAATTGCGGGGTTTGCCACCAGATCGTGAAGTTGAGTTTGTGATTGATGTGATTCCGGGAATAGTTCGATATCGATAACACCATACTGTATGGCACTAGCTGAGTTAAAAAAATTAAAGATACAGTTGCAAGAATTACTAGACAAATGGTTCATCAGACCGAGTATGTCTCCTTGGGGTGCACTGTCTTATTTGTGAAAAAGAAAGATGGTTCTTTGAGATTGTGTATAGATTACAGACAGTTGAACAAGGTTACAATTAAGAAAAAATATCTTTTGCCTCATATTGATGATTTGTTTGATCAATTGAAAGTCGTTGCAGTATTTTTGAAGATAGACCTCAGATTTGGGTATTATCAGTTGAAAGTCAAAGAGTGTGATGTACCAAAGACTGCTTTCAGAACTCAATATGATCACTATGAGTTTTTGGTAATACCTTTTGGTTTGACCAATGCTCCTGCTGCTTTCATGGATTTAATGAATTGGATTTTTCAACCATATTTAGATAAATTTGTGGTTGTGTTTATTGATGATATACTGATCTATTCCAAGATAGAATTTGAGCATGCACAACATATGAGAATTGTGTTACAGACTTTGAGAGAAAAGCAGTTGTATGCAAAGTTTAGTAAATGTGAATTTTGGCTTTATGAGGTTGGATTTCTGGGTCATATTGTATCAGCTGAAGGAATACGAATGGATCTGATTAAAGTATCTATAGTGGTGAATTGGAAATATAACAGCCTAACTTTCAATGGTGTTGAGAACAATGGTTCGAGACCACTAAATCTGACAAGTGAGCTTATAACTTTTATTATTTAGTGTTTATGAGCCAATCGTGATTTTAGGAAGATATTTGAATTAGTGAATTATGTTTTAGAATAATTTAATAGGTTAAGTGATTTTGAAAACGAGGTCTCAAGACCTCAAATTCATAAACTGAGCCGTAGATTTTTTTAGAGATATTTATGGAGTGTCATTGAGTTAGTATTAAAGTTCCGTTAGAAAATTTTAACGTTTTGGTACTTAATTAACTAAAAAGAACTAAATTGAAAAAGGTACAAAATTTGCTAAAATGAGTAAATAGCTTAACTAGTAACTAAGGAAGGACCAAAAAGGCAAATACACTCATTATAAGGTTAGACGGCATGTGGGTAGAAGAAATAGACAAAATTAGTGTGAACTAAAGGTGAAATGGTAATTTGGTCAAAATTAAAAATAAAACTAGTGACCTAATTGAATTCTAGACATTTATTCTTCAAATTTTCAATCCAAAAATGCCATTGAAGGTCCTCTAATCTGGTTTTTCATATTTTTGCATCATGTGAGTTCAATTCTTGCTCTTTTCTTGTAATTTTTGTGTTTTTAAGACTTTTACAATTAGGTCCAACTACTTATTTCATTAGTTTTTGATTCTATAGGTGATTTTGAATGTTACCATTGATGAGTGCTTGATTTTTTTGACGAATTATCATGGATTTGAAGCTTTAATTTTGTTATATGATGATTTTATTAAGTAATTTTGATAGATATTGATATTAGGACTAAATTGTGAAAAGGTTGAGAATTAGGGTTTGGTGTTGAAATTATGAATATTAAAGGCTGTATGGTAGCTTAAAATAATTAGATAAAGTGTTAATTGAGAAAAAAATAGCTCAACTGATAGGTAAATTATTGAGGGACTAAATTGTAAAAACTGTAAAAGTTAGAGAAAATGTGTAATTTCCAAAATTGAAGGGTATAAGTTGTAAAGTGAAATGAAGCTGAAATATGTGCTAATGAATGAATAATTTTATATTTTAGATCAAGAGCCTGTAGATCAACGAGAAAAAGGGAAATTAGAAGAATAGTTCCTGAATTACTACGAATTCTACAATTTAGTCCAGGTAAGTTCGTATGATTAAATTTTAATGTTTATATATTTAATTGATGATTGGTAATTATGTTTATTATTGAAAATAAAATTATTGCCAAAGTTATGAAAATTAAAGTGAAAGTACGAAGTAATCGGAACGCGGGATTGAGTATAGTCATTTAGTGCAAGGAAGGAATTGACGGCAAATTACCTGAGTAAATCAAGGTTCAGCATTTGTTGTAAAATTCTATGTTTGCTTTTATTTTAACTCTTATGAGCTTCAGTTAACTCATATGAGTTTCCGTTTAAGTTAATGGGTTTCCGTTTAGCTCTTTGAGCTTCAGTATAATCATTTTGGGTTTTAGTTCAGCTCTTTCGAGCTTCAGTGTAACCCTTATGGGTTTTAGTTTAGGACCTGTGTGCTTCTGTGCAGCTTTCGGGCTTCTATTTATGATGTACTCAAATCCGTAAGTCGTTCTTTGATTGACAATAATTGGTAAGTGCTATATGGAATTGATGTGGAAGAAATTAAGTTATTATTGATATTGAGCTAAAATAAGTGAATTCATTGATTAAAGTTGTGGTTGGTAGGAAATGTGTAATGAATGATTTACTTAAATGAATTGTTATAGTATGTTCAGTAAGATTTATGTTTAAAGCCTACGAACTTACTAAGCTTCACTAAGCTTACTTGTGTTGTTCAATGTTCTTTGTAGATTTTTAAGAAGTTCGGAGGACCGGATCAACACATCGGGTCACACTATCCAGATTACTCTGGTAGAATTTGTTGTACATTTTATGGTTTATATGGCATGTATAGGAATGGATTGAAAATGGATAAAGTTGAAGTATAATTATGAATGACTATTATATATATGTGTGTGTGTGTATGTGTGTGTGTGTGTGTGTGTATGTGTGTGTGTGTGTGTGTGTGTGTTTGTTTGTATGTATGTAATTAGGAGTAGGTTTTGGAAAATCAATGAATGAAGTTAGTTTGACAAATTTAGATAATTGAGTTTTGTGTTAACATATTATGTTAAATACATGTTTTGGCTTGTGTTGGTTGCTTGGTTGGGATATATATTAGTTTATTTCAATGTTGTGTGCAGGTTGATAAGAAAAGGGTGAGAAAAGTGACCTTAAAATGGTCTATTTTCGTCCACACGGGCAGAGACATGGGCGTGTGTCTTAGCCTGTGTGACACATGGCCTGGCGCATAAGTGTGTGTTCTAGCCATGTGTCTCCTGCATCTTAAAAATTTCACAACAGAATGCCCAGGTTTTAACACATGGCCTAGCACACGGGTGTGTGACTTAGCCGTGTGGCCCCTGCACCTTTCACACGGCCTAGTACACGGGCATGTGGTTGGCGGTGTGAATCAAGTTAGAGAGTTACACGGGTAGGACACGGGCTGGGACACGGCCGTGTGCCTCACATCGATTGCCCACATGGTCTAAGACATGGGTGTGGCTTCTAGCCGTGTGGCCTCACATGGCCTGGCCACACGAGCATGTGTCCCCTATTCCTAAGGAAAATTTTGACATTTTACGAAAAATTCCCTGAGTGTCCGGTTTAGTCCTGGCTCACTTCTAAAGTGTATTTTGGGCCTTGTGGACCCGTATAAGGGACAATATGAGTATTATATGAATAGTTTATGATATGTATGCTAAATGTTATAGAATGATCGTGTTTGATATCGAAAAGTTTGGTAATACTTTATAACCCTGTTCTGGTGATGGATAAGGGTTAAGGGTATTACATTTATTAGTATCAGAGCTTTAGTTTAGCTGATTCTCGAAATGAATATGATATGTAAAGTGTTTAAAAATACATGCCATATAAATCTGTGGTAGTGTAATGTGTATGATCTGATCTAATTTTTGTTTTTCTTATAGATTGTAAAGATGTTAGATAGATTTGAACATGCTAAACGTGATGAAGCTAATAGTAGAGTGCAGACATCTAAGCACAGAACAAGTCGTAGTGTCCCAATTTCTCCAATGTAAGAACAAGAACTTAAAAATATGTTCTTTGGGTTTTGAATCAATGGTTTACTGAGTTCATGCAAGAAAGAAATCAGGCTTAGCAACCTTCTCCCCCTACTATACCATCTGTAAAGCCTCCAGTTGCTCCTCCTCCGGTAACTGAATCCTGTAAACATTCAGGTTAAAGTAGTTCTACTAGGGCTACCCATTCGAATATGAGAGATAAAGCTGTTCGGTCAGAGACTAAAGTATTGACACGTAATTATGCTATTCGAGCAAGAGAAGAAGCTACAGCTCTAGATGTAATTGCTGGTACATTCTATGTTTTTGATGTTATTGTATATGCATTGATTGACCCTGGGTCTACACATTCTTATGTTTGCACTGCATTAGCATCAGAAAAGGAATTGTCTGTTAAACCCACTGATTATGATGTTCAAGTCACTAATCTATTAGGCCAAAGTGTGATCATTAATTTAATGTGTCGAAATTGTCCATTGAAAGTAAAAGGCTGTGAATTCCCTGTTGATTTGATGTTGCTACCCTTTAGGGAATTTGATGTTATTCTAGGAATGGATTGGTTAACAAAGCATAATGCAGTAGTAAACTGTCGAGAGAAACGAATTGATCTAAAAGGTCAGATAGGGGAAGTGATTACTGCTGAGTCTGGAAATCCGAAAGAAATTGTCAGAATTATTTCAACTTTTTCAGCTAAGAGATTAATGCGGAAAGGTAATGAGGCATTTTTAGCCTACATTCTTAATACTCGGGGTTCTAAATCAAAGTTAGAACAATTACCGATTGTTAATGAGTTTATTGATGTATTTCCTGAGGAATTACCGGGTTTACCACTTGGTCGTGAAGTTGAGTTTGTAATTGATGTGGTTCCGGGAACAACTCCGATATCGATAACACCATATTGTATGGCACCAGCTGAGTTAAAAGAATTAAAGACACAGATGGAAGAATTATTAGACAAAGTATTCATCAGGCCGAGTATGTCTCCTTGGGGTGCACTTGTCTTATTTGTGAAAAAGAAAGATGGTTCTTTGAGACTGTGTATAGATTACAGACAACTGAATAAGGTCACAATTAAAAATAAATATCATTTGCCTCGTATCTATGATTTATTTAACCAACTAAAATGTGCTGCAGTATTTTTGAAGATAGATATCAGATCTGGGTATCACCAGTTGAAAGTTAAAAAGTGTGATGTGCCGAAGACTACTTCAGAACTCGGTGTGGTCATTACGAGTTTTCGGTAATTCCATTTGGCTTGACTAATGCTCCTTCTACTTTTATGGATTTGACGAATTGGATTTTTTAGCCTTATTTGGATAGGTTTGTGGTTGTATTTATTGATGATATACTGATCTATTCCAAAATAGAATCCGAGCATGCATAACATTTGAGGATTGTGTTGCAGATTTTGAGAGAAAAGCAGTTGCATGCAAAGTTTAGTAAATGTGAATTCTGGCTTCATGAGGTTGGATTTCTGGGTCACATTGTATCAGCTGAAGGGATTTGAGTGGGTCCGAGCAAAGTATCTTCAGTGGTGAATTGGAAAACTCCAAAGAATATAACAGAAGTGCAAAGTTTCCTGGGTTTAGCAGGATATTACCACTATTTTGTCAAGAAATTTTTGATGATTGCTTTACCGATGACACGACTACTACAGAAAAATGTTAAACTTTTTTGGTTAGATGAGTGTCAGCAGAGTTTTGATCAGTTGAAGAAAATGTTAACAGAAGCTCCAGTTTTGACTTAACCAGAATCGGATGTACTGTATGTTGTTTACAATGATGCATCTTTAAATGGATTGGGCTGTGTATTGATGTAGTCTGGGAAAGTGGTGGCCTATGCTTCTCGACAATTAAAACCGTATGAGAAGAATTATCCTACACATGATCTTGAATTGGTTGCAATTATGTTTGCTTTGAAAATCTGAAAACACTATTTATACGATGAGAAATGTTATGTGTATATAGATCACAAAAGTTTAAAATACTTGATGACTCAGAAAGAGCTTAATTTGAGACAGAGGCGGTGGTTAGTGCTACTTAAAGACTATGACTTGGTTATTGATTATCACTCGGGAAAAGCTAATGTGGTTGCGGATGCACTTAGTTGAAATTCATCTTGGTTTGTACTTCAAGTGATCAATGCTTATTTTCTTTTAATGAAGATGGTTTTGTATTGGTAGAGTTGAGAATGAAACCTTTGTTCCTTCAATGGATTTGGGAATTGCAAGATGAGGATCTGAAATTAGTGCTGAAATGAAAAATGGTTCGGGACAATTTGAGTTCAGAGTATAGTATTGGTGATAATGGTATGTTACATTATCGCAATAGAATTTGTGTTCCGAACACTTCAGATTTGAAAAATGACATTCTTTCTGAAGCTTACAATAGCATGTATTCCATTCATCCGGGTAGTACGAAGATGTATTATGATTTGAAATGAATCTATTGGTGGTCAGGTATGAAACGAGAGATTTGTTAATTTGTGGCAAAGTGTCTGATTTGTCAACAAGTCAAAGCAGAGCATCAGGTACTATTGGGTTTGTTACAACCTGTTATGATTCCTGAGTGAAAATGGGAGCATGTCACAATAGATTTTTTATTCGGATTACCTATGACTCCGAGAAAGAAAGATTCGATTTGGGTGATTGTTGATAGATTGACTAAGTCAGCACATTTTATCCCGGTCAGAACATAATTTTCACTTGAGAAGTTAGTGGAGTTGTATATGTCTGAGATCGTAGGACTACACAGGGTTCCATCATCCATTATTTCAGATCGAGATCCGAGGTTTCCATCGAGATTCTAGAATAAACTTCAAGAGGCTCTAGGTACAAAATTAAATTTCAGTACAACGTTTCATCCTCAGACTGACGGACAATCAGAACGAGTGATTCAGATTCTAGAAGACATGTTGAGATATTGTATACTCGAGTTTGGAGATAACTGGGAAAGGTATCTACCATTAGCTAAATTTACTTATAATAATATCTATCAATCTAGTATCAAAATGGCATCATTTGAAGCTCTTTATGGAAGGAAATTTAAGACTCCATTGTATTGGTATGAATTGAGTGAATCCAAGTTAGTGGGAGTTGACTTAATTCAGGAAACTGAAGAAAAAGTTTGAATTATCCGGGACAGTTTGAAAGCTATTTTTGACCGTTAGAAATCATATGCAAATTTAAAAAGAAGAGATATAAAATTTGCAGCTAGTGATCGAGTGTTCTTAAAGGTCTCACAATGGAAGAAAGTGTTACGGTTTAGTAGAAAAGGGAAACTGAGTCCAAGATTTATTGGACTGGATGAGGTTATTGAAAGAATTGACCCTGTAGCTTATCGATTAACCTTACCTCTTGAATTTGAGAAGATTCATAATGTGTTTCATGTATCGATGTTAAGGATGTACAAATCTGATCCTTCGCATATAATTCCTCACACTGTAATAGAAATACAACTAGATATGACGTACTCGGAAGAGCTGGTAAAGATTTTAACTCGAGAAGTTATAGAATTGCAGAATAAACGGGTACAGTTAGTAAAAGTATTATGGCACCGTCATGGTTCAGAGGAGGCAACCTAGGAAACAGAGGAATCGATGAGGTGACAATATCCAAATCTTTTTTTAGGTAACAAATTTTAAGGACGAAATTTTCTAAAAAGGGGATAGAGTTGTAGCAGCCCAATTTTTAGTGGTGTCGAGAACAGTGGTTTGAGACCATGATGGTAAGTCGTTCTTTGATGTACTCGAATCCATAAGTCGTTCTTTGATTGACAAGAATTGGTAAATGCTATATGGTATTAATGTGGAAGAAATTAAGTTATTATGGATATTGAGCTAAAATAAGTGAATTCATCGATTGAAGTTGTGGCTGGCAGGAAATGTGTAATGAATGATTTACTTAAATGAATTATTATAGTATGTTCGGTAAGATTTATGTTTAAAGCCTACGAACTTACTAAGCTTCATTAAGCTTACTTGTATTGTTCAATGTTCTTTATAGATTTTCAAGAAGTTCGGAGGATTGGATCAACACATCGGGTCACACTATCTTGATTACTCCGGTAGATTTTATTGTACATTTTATGGTTTATATGGCATGTATAGGAATGGATTGAAAAGGGCTAAAGTTCAAGTATAATTATGAATGACTATTATATATATGTGTGTGTGTGTGTGTGTGTTTGTATGTATGTATGTAATTAGGAGTAGGTTTTGGAAAATCAATGAATAAAGTTAGTTTGGCAAATTTAGGCAATTGAGTTTTGTGTTAACATATTATGTTAAATACATGTTTTGTCTTGTGTTAGTTGCTTGGTTGGGATATATATTAGTGTATTTCAATGTTATGTGTAGGTTGATAATAAAAGGGTGAGAAAAGTGGCCTTAAAATGGCCTATATTCATCCACATGGGCAGAGACACGGGCATGTGTCTCAGTCGTATGTGACACTCGGCCTGGCACATGGGTGTGTGTTCTGGTAGTGTGTCCCCTACATCTTAAAAATTACACAACATAATGCCCAGGTTTTAACACACGGCCTAGCACACGGGCGTGTGGTTGGCCGTGTGAATCAAGTCAGAGAGTTACAGGGGTAAGACAAGTGCTGGGACACAACCGTGTACCTCACATTGAATACCTACACGGTTTGAGACATGGGAGTGTCTTCTGGCCGTGTGGCCTCACATGGCTTGGCCACAAGGGCGTGTGTTCCCTGTTCTTAAGGAAAATTTTGACATTTTGCGAAAAATTACTTGAGTGTCCGGTTTAGGCTCGACTCACTTCTAAAGTGTATTTTGGGCCTTGAGGGCCCGTACAAAGGACAATATGAGTATTATATGAATAGTTTGTGATATGTATACTAAATGTTATAGAATGATCGTGTTTAATATCGAAAAGTTTGGTAATGTTTCATAACCCTATTCCAGTGACGGATAAGGGTTAAGGGTGTTATAGGAAAACTCCAAAGAATATAATAGAAGTGCGAAGTTTTCTGAGTTTAGCAGGATATTATTGCCATTCATCAAGAACTTTTTTATGATTGCTTCGCCGATGACTTGACTATTACAAAAAACTGTTGAATTTATTTGGTCTGATGAATGTTAACAGAGTTTTGATCAGTTGAAGAAAATGCTAACAGAAGCTCCGATCTTAACTCAATCAGAATCAGGTATACTGTAACACCCCTTACCCGTATCCCACGCTGGGACAGCGTATGAGGCGTTACTAGACTTAAACACATGCATACAAACATTTTCGGGTCATACAATTTCGCTCAAATTTTAAAACTTTCAAACTCCCTTTCAACATCCCTAATATAAACCTACGAGGCCCAAATCACGCTTTGGAAATGGCTCGGGAATAAATTAAACACTTTAGAAAACTTTAAACAAATTTCAATGCAAACAGGGGCACACGCCCGTGTGGAAGGGCAACACGCTCGTGTGTCCTCTTAACATGGTCATGTTGAAGGCCCCTGTGACTCACACGGCCTGAACATATCGGGACATGCCCGTGTCCCTAGCCCATGTGGATTTATTTTTCAATTTGAACCTACAGGGGTTTTGACACGACCTGGCACATGCCCATGTCTATGGCCCGTGTCCCTCACATGGCCATGACACGCCCGTGTCTCAGCCCGTGTACAAAAACCTCGACATTCTATTTCTGATGTCATCGATCCATTTAGGGGCACATGGCCAAGGCACACGCTTGTGTACTAGGCCGTGTCCTCCACACGATTGAGACACACGGTCGTGTCTCTGCCCGAGTGGTTACTACTCGGCATTCTGTTTTGCCAAATTTAAGTGCAGGGAATATACGGCCTGACTACACGCCCATGGGGCAGACCGTGTGTCACACACGGTCTAGACACACGCCCATGTGTCTACCCATGTGGACAAAAACAAGGCTATTTACCAAGCCTTTTTGTCACCCTTACTTGCGCCCACCTACAAAAACATCGAACAATACCAATACCACATAAACATATGACCATATCAGCCAATACCTAGGCATCCATACATCATTTCCAAGCTATTTCCTATCACATACAACATCTCCTACTTATCAACACAAACCATGCAACAAACACATCCATGAGAATTCTCATCAAATGCATTTAATAATAATCAATATTAGCCAACATCAATAGCCTATAAAAAATGAATATCACATCCATATGAGCCAACACTTATGGCTAAACCAATATGACACTAAACAAAAGGACCAAGTCTTTATACATGCCACGCTCAAAACATTTAAACTAACTATACCAAAAAAATTAGATGATAGTGTGATCAATGCCTCCGACATCCCTTGATTCTCGAGCTAGCTTGGTGGCGCTATAAGAAAATAAAAAAGAGAGGAAGTAAGCATAAAGCTTAGTATGTAATGACCCAAAATTTACGGGTATTGGAAATCATGTTTCTGGATTACTAATTCAGAAAATCGGGTTCGTAAATATTTATTAGAAATATTTACGAAGCTAGTTGAGTGATTAATTAGATTTTAGTTAAGTGAATTAGCTTGAATTAAGGTTAATTTAGCGTAAAGACTAGATTGAATATATTGTAAAAGTTTAATTATAGATTAAAGAAAAGTGAATGGACTAAATTAGAAATAAACCAAAAAGGGGACAAATGTGTGGTATAAATTAATACATTTGTAATAATTGTATTTATACAAATGTAAAATATATATGTATTTACTTATATTTTAAGTATAAGATATTTATATATATAATATATTATTATATCAATTAATAATTAATTAAAACATAAAAGAAATAAAATAAAGAAACAGAAGTGGAACAAAATTGGGGAAAAAAAGAAAAAGAAAAGGAAAATTTAGGGTTTTGAAGCTTGAAGCTTAATTTGGTAAGTCAATTAAGTCCATTTGTTTGTAATTTTGATGTTTTTGGAGTCCTAGAGACAAATATTACTTGATGTAAGTGGAAATTTTGAAAGTTAATTTATTTTCAGACATGGTTTATGTTGAACAAATTGTTGAATTTGGGATTTAATTGAATAAATTTCAAGTTAGAAATTGATTAAAGGATTAAATTGAAAAAGAAGCTATAAGTTTTATGTTTGAGGGACTAAATTGAAAGAAACTTGAAATTAGGGTTTTACCTTGAATATTTAATAGTTAAGATGAATATGGTAGAAAATTTAATATAGGTAAAGTATAAATTGAGTGATAAAAACAAATGTGTTAAGTCGGATTAAATTAAAAATTAGGTATGAATTAAATAGAAATTCTATTATTATTGTGACATTGTTATTGTATTAATAGTATAAATTGTTTAATTTCCGTAGCTAACATAGTATTAGAGACATCGACAAAGAAAGGAAAAGAGAAGGTGGATGAGGAGTAATCTGAAAAATTACGGTTTGTATTTCTATAAATTAAACTTAAAAATTATATTAGCATTTATTAGATAGAGGTAAGTATTACTATCATTGTATTGAATCAAATTGAGTTGTGATTATTTGAATTGCAATGTATATTGATTGTTATATGAAAATTAAAGTGAAATGAATACCCTATTAATAGTGTCGGGCTAGGTTGGATATAATTGGCATGCCATAGGATTGGAAGTGTACAGGGATACTTCGACTTTGGGTCGATGTGGCACTAATAGTGTTGTACTGTTACTTCAACTTTGTATGGATGAGGTACTTCGTGTGTCGTACTGTTTCTGTTACTTCAATTTAAACCGATGAGGTACTATGTACCGTACTGCTACTGTTTACTTTGGCATAGCCGATGAGGCGTAATGTACTGTACTGGTGTGTTGGTTGGATCCGCGTATCGGCCAAAGTCCGAATTATGTTAATAGGGGTAAATTTACTGTACTGGACAACTGAATGACTGTGCTACTGTACTGAAAATCTACTATTATTGATTGATACATAATTGTACTGAATGTTTCATGGAGAAAAAACTTTAAATATAAGTAGTGCTATTAGATATGAAGTTAATAGCTTAAATGCATTTTGTGTTAATAATTATTTAAGTGTTGGTTTATAGAAATACCATTGAATACATACTCAGCGTACGGTTTGTTTCTGTGTGCAAGTTAGGTACGAAAATGACTAACAACTCAGCATCCAAGACAAGCCTGAGCTCAAATACTTGGTGATGTATCTTATTTTGAGAAATGACATGTACCTAGGTTATCTTTTGAAGTTATTTGGTGTAAAAATGATAATGGTTAGCCCATAAATGAAAAATTATGTTTATAATATAGTCTTTTATATATTATTTTGAATTGATTCAGTTGGTACCAAAGTACACTATTTGTAAGTTTTATGTTAAACACTTACTAATACACTCGAGTTGGATCGTACCATTGATGATTTTAATGTGAAATGAATGTATTTAATCACGTTTTGGATTGGTTGAAAGATTGGATTTTAAATTGCTTGTTATTGAAGTTTGCAGGGTTAGTAAACTTGAACTATAAGGTTCATTTTGAGTCCACACGGCCTGGCACACGGGCGTGTGATCAGACCGTGTGAGACACACGACCCTTACACGGGCATGTGAGCAAGCCGTGTGTCCCCTATATCTAAAATAATGTAAACAAAATGCTCAAGAATGACCACACGTGCAGAGACACGGGCGTGTGTCTTAGCCTTGTAAAGTACACGACCACAGTACACGGGCATGTGCATAGTCGTGTGAAAACTACATTAGGTTCGAATTGAAAATATTTCCACAAGGGCTGAGCACACGGGTGTGTGACTTGGCCGTGTGAAACTAATTTTTTCATGAGCAATAAGTCAGAGGAGTACACGGGAAAAGGACACGGGCATGTCCAAGCCGTGTGAGTCACACGAGGTGACAACACGGACGTGTCATGGAGACACATGGGCGTGTCCCCAATTCACACAGGTGTGTGTGTACTGTTCAATAAAGGAAATTCTAAAATTTTATGAAAATTTTTATAAGCTTCCAATTGAGTCCCGAATCATTTCTAATCTCTATTTTGGGTCTTGAAGGCCCATAAAAAGGACAGTAAAACAAATTTCTGAAATACTTAATAATTATTTCTGTATTGTTTATATTTGAACTGTAGTGACCGGTAATACTCCATAATCCTGTACTGGCGATGGTATAGTGTTAGGAGGTGTTACATAGTAAGTCACAAGTAAATAATTAATATCGTTTTACCAAGTAATATCATACTCACGTTTAATACACTTGCACAAGATTCTCGAATGACTATAGACATAACTTACTTATTTTCGTCCTTACTATTCATATACATAACCTGAGCTCACTCTTATAAGTTTCGTGTAAGTACCTGTACCACTTGCAACATAATTGTAACTTTTCTAAATCGTGATATAATCTTTAAATTACCCTTTGAACCAGTTGGAATAATAAATGGATACCCGATAAACCTCATACAAAAAGGTAAGATGTCGATGCCATGTCCAGACATGATCTTACACTAGCTCTCATATATCGGTGCCGATGCCATGTTCCAAACATGGTCTAACACTAGCTCATATGTCGAGGCCGATGTCATGTCCCAGACATAGTCTTACACTAGCTCTCATATAAATTCTGATGCCATGTTCCAAACATGGTCTTACACAAGCTCATATGTCGTTGCCAATGCCATGTCCCAGACATGGTCTTACACTAGCTCTCATATAAATGCCGATGCCATGTTCCAAACATGGTATTACACTAGCTCATATGTTGAGGCCGATGCCATGTCTTAGACATGGTCTTACACTGGCTCACATAACCCTAGTATCACGGCATGTATATCCAATCTATTCCTACAGTTCAACCGGGAGTTTTACCACATCAAATCTCGTCATGCATATTCATAAAAAAATCGAACATTTCATGCAATATCAATTACTTAATGCATAATAACAATAGAATTGTGATATTTACGTGCAACTTACCTCGGTGTACAAAATATGGGTGACTAGTTTGATTTAGTCCACTAGCTTGGTTTTCCCCCGGTCTAAGTCCAGATTTCGTATTTCTTGATCAATAATGATAAAATTTATTTATTTAATCATCACATTAATCAAGATATTCCAAAATTCCTACTTTGGTAAAATGACCATTTTGCCCTTAGACTTTCACAAAATTACAATTTTGCCACTAGGCTCGTAAAACGATTTTCATCGAATTTCCACATTAACCAAGCCTAGAAAAACTACTTTAAACCTATAGCATCTCACGATTTCAATTATTTCACACATTTGCAACCTATTTTATAAACTTCACAAAATGATCCTTTTCAGTGTTTTCATGAAAACCACTTCACAAAAGTTGTTTATTTAACAACCATAATTCATTTTCTTCTATAAAAATTCAGCAAACAGCATGAATACTCTCATGGCAACACCCTAGACTCTCAAACATTTTGCAAAATAGTCCCCCCGTTAGTTAGCTTATACTACAAGGGTATCAAAATACAAAAAAATCATCAAGAAAGAACATCAAAATCACTTACTTGTAAGGGATAGAAGTTTCTAAAATTTTGAGCTCTCATACCCCCCCTTTTTGCTGAAATTTTCGGTGGTGAAGAGAAGGAATGAAAAAGATGGTAGCTAGCCTTTAGATTTATTATTTTATTATCAATTAAGTCACCTAACCTTTGACCATTCCATGAGTTAAGGCTCCATGTCCAGCCATGAACATTTTATTGGTCTATTTACTCAATAAGGACCTCTACTTTAATGTTCCATAGCTATTTGACACCTTTAGTTAGTAAAACAAAACTTTCGCACTTTATGCGATTTAGTCCTTTTTAAAAATTAAGCATGCAATCACTAAAATTAATTTACCAAAAAATTTCAAACACTCATATAATCATGCTATAACACATAAAATAATATAAAAAAATAATTTCTCTAACCTCAGATTTGTGGTTCCGAAACCACTGTTTTGACTAGGCCCAAAATCGGGCTATTACAATTCTCTCCCCCTTAGGGATTTTCGTCCCCAAAAATCTTACCAGTGAAAAGATTTGGGTATTGGTCCCTCACAGTCTCATCGGGCTCCCATGTGGCCTCTTCTTCCCCATATCTACGCCATAATACTTTTACAAGTGCTATACTCTTATTTCTCAATTGCTTAAACTCTCGAGCTAAAATCTTAATCGGCTTTTTGCTATAAGTCATGTCTGATCGAATCTCAACCTCTGTTGGTGAAAGAACGTGTGAAGGGTCAAAATGGTAATGGCGCAACATCGAGACATGGAAGACATTGTGGATCTTCTCTAAATCGGATGACAAGGCTAGTCGATAAGCTACCGATCCAATTCTCTTAGTCACCTCGTAAGGTCTAATAATACGTGGGATTAATTTTCCTTTCTTATCGAATCTGAGAACTTTCTTCCACGGGGATACTTTCAAAAACACCTTATCACCGACTTGAAACTCAATTTCTTTTCGTTTCAAATCTGCGTAGGATTTCTTCCTATCTGAAGCGACCTTCAAACAGTCATGAATTACCTTTACTTTCTCTTCAGTCTCTTTGACTAAGTTAACCTCGTAAATCTGGTTTTCTATGAGTTCGGTCCAAAATAAGGGATTTCGGCACTTACGCCTATACAAAGCCTCACAAGGTGCCATTTTCAAACTCAACTGATAGCTATTGTTGTAGGCAAACTCTACCAGTGGTAAATACTTTTCCCAACTGCCTTGGAATTCAAGGACACAACCCCGCAACATGTCTTCAAGAATCTGAATTACTCACTCCGACTGACTGTCGGTTTGTGGATGAAAAACAATGCTAAAATTCAACTTTGTCCTTAAAGCTTCTTGTAACTTTTTCCAAAACTGCAAGGTAAACTTTGGATCTCTATCCGAAATAATTGACAAGGGCATTCCGTGGAGTCTCCCAATTTCAGAAACATATATATCAACCAATTTTTCAAGCGGATAATTCAGACGCACCGGTATAAAATGAGCTGACTTTGTTAGCTTATCAACCACAACCCATACGACATCCTTCTTCCTTGGCTTCCAAGGTAACCCAGACACGAAATCCATAATAATACGGTCCCATTTCCATTCGGGAACCATCACAGGCTGAAGTAAACCTGAAGGTACTTGGTGTTCGGCTTTCACTTGCTAACAAATTAGGCACTTAGAGACAAACTTTGAAATGTCTGTCTTCATTCCCGACCACCAATACAATTTCTTCAAGTAATTGTAAATTTTCACACTACCTGGATGGATGGACATACAACTGCTATGTGCCTCATGCAACATTTTCCGAATAAGCTCATCCCTTTTGGGTACACAAATTCTATCTCGAAACATTAAACAACCATCTGAACCAATCCGAAAGTCCGATTCTATACTCGTGTCACACTGAGTTATTTTAGCTTGCAATTCTTTATCACCTTTTTGAGCTTCGTAGATCTCTAGCAAAAACATTGGTTTCACTCTCAACTCGGCTAAAATCGAACCATTGTTAGTTACTAACAACTGAGTGTTCATAGGCTTTAAGGCAAACAATGACTTCCTACTCAAAGCATCGGCGACCGCGTTCACCTTTCCCAGGTGATAGTCGATCACCAGCTCGTAATCTTTTATGAGCTCTAGCCATCTTCGTTGGTGAAGGTTCAGTTCCCTTTGGGTCATCAAATACTTTAGACTTTTATGGACAGTAAATACTCGGCATCTCTCGCCATACAAATGGTGTCTCCAAATCTTCAGTGCGAATACTATGGCGGCTAACTCTAAATCGTGAGTCAGATAGTTTTTCTCATGTGGCTTTAGTTGTCTTGAGGCATGCGCTATTACCTTGCCTTCTTGCATAAGCACGCATCCTAATCCATTCAAGGATGTATCGCTATACACTACGAATTCTTTTCCCAATTCCAATTGCACTAAAATTAGAGCTTCAGTCAACAACGCTTTTAGTTTCTCGAAACTCTGTTGCCATTTTTCCATCCATTCAAACTTGATATCTTTCTGTAGCAACCTTATCATCGGGGTAGCAGTCATGGAGAATCCTTTAACGAATTGTCTGTAGTAACCTACCAATCCTAGAAAGTTTCTAGTCTTTGATACATTCCTCGGTGGTTTCCACTCAACAATAGCCGAGATCTTACTCGGGTCAACTCTAATTCCATCACCCGACATGATGTGTCCTAAGAATTCAACCTCTCGAAGCGAAACCTCACTTTTACTAAACTTGGACTACAATTGCTTATCTCTTAAAGTCTGCAAAATGGTTCTCAAATGCTTCACGTGCTCACTCTCATCACGAGAATAAATTAATATATCATTGATAAAAACAACAACGAACTTATCCAAGTATGGTCGGAAAATACGATTCATCAAATCCATAAACACGGCGGGTGCATTTGTCAAGCCTAAGGGCATCACTAGGAACTCATAGTGCTCGTACCTCGTTCGAAATACGATTTTCGGTACATCTTGCTCCTTAACTCTTAGCTGGTAATAACTAGACCTTAAGTCTATCTTAGAAAACACTATGGCTCCTTTTAATTGGTCAAACAGATCATCGATCCTTGGCAAAGGATACTTGTTCTTCACAGTCACCTTGTTGAGCTGTCTGTAGTCTATACATAACCCCATTGACCTGTCTTTCTTTTTCACAAAAAGTACCGGAGTACCCCATGGAGAATAGCTCGGTCTCGTAAAACCCTTATCCGTTAACTTTTTTAGCTAAACCTTCAACTCTTTTAACTCCAACAGTGCCATCCTGTATGGGGCAATTGATATAGGCGCAGTATTAGGGACTAACTCAATACCAAACTCGACTTCCCTAGTTGGAGGCAATCTGGGCAACTCTTACAGAAACACATCCAGGTACTCACATACCACAGGTACTGACTTGATCTTTTCTTCCAACTCTTAGGTATTCAACACAAATGCAAGATAGGACTCATACCCTTTTCTCATGTATTTCTCAGTGGTCATAGAAGAAATCACTACAGGTAAGCTATCCTGTTCACCTGATTCAACTCGAATAATATTCCAATTTTTACATTTCAGTTCAATAAACTTACTACCACAGTTTACTAACACGTTATGAACGGTTAACCAATCCATGCCAAGAATTAGGTCAAACTCATCAAACAGTAGTAGCATGAGGTTAGTCAGAAAACAATGACCTCTAATCATCAAATGACAATTTCTACACACTTTGTCAACTATCACATGCTTGCCTAATAGGTTTGACCCTTTTATCTCAAATTCTATAGACTCAACAGGCATATTCATACTAGACGCCAATTTCATGCAAATATACGAATGGGTAGACCCTGGATCAATCAAAGCAGCAACATAAATATCGTGAAGAGAAAAAAATATCTGTAATCACATCCGGTGACGATGCCTCTTCGCGAGCGCGAATGGCAGAAGTCCTTATAGGCGCTCGGCCTTCGGACCTCACGGCGAAATCTCTGGGTGCACCTCTGCTACTAGCCCAACTTCTCAGGTTCTTTTACGGTCTACTCTTAGAAGGAGCGTTACCCGATCTCACACCTTGATCGCTATCTTTCTCGACCATCTCGGGACAACTACGAATAAAATGGTCTTGTGACCCACATTTGAAACAACCTCTTTCATTTTCTTGGCACTTACCGAAATAATGTCTACTACACTGTGAACATTCTGGTCTATTCGATCGAGCACTACCAACACTCGTGATAGAAATGGTCTGAGCTTTAGACACTATATACTGCTTATTCTTATTTCTGTTTGAAAATCCAACTGAAGCATTGGATTGAGTAGTAAACTCTCTCGATTTCTTAGACGAGGATTAAAATGATTTCCCCATCTGACTTTTCCTTGAGTCACAAGACTCAATATCAGCTTTTCTCTTCTCTTTGGCTAATTCTTCGGCCTTGCAAGCTCTCTTAACATGTACCACAAACTCCTTTAATTCTAGAATACCAACTAATAGTCGGATGTCTTTGTTTAATCCGTCCTCAAACCTCTTACACATGATGGCTTCAATGGATACGCACTCTCGAACGTATTTGCTGAGCTTCACAAACTCAAGCTCATACTCCGTTACTGTCATTCGGCCTTGCTTTAATTCAATGAATTCCTTTCTTTTCTAGTTTATAAATCTCTGGCTAATATACTTTTAACGAAATTTTTCCTGGAAAAAGTCCCAAGTTACCCTCTCCCTCTGTATAACCAATACAAGCTTTTTCCACAAGTGATAAGCCGAGTCTCTTAAGAGTGACACCACACATTTCATGCACTCCTCAGATATGCAAGACAGCTCATCAAATGCCCTGATGGTATTTTCAAGCCAGAATTCCGCCCTTTCTGGGTCATCATCAATATTGGCTCAAAATTCCTCGGCCCCTTGCTTTCAAATTCTACCAACCGGAGGCTTTTACCTTCTAATCATTTCCACCACTTGGGGAGCCATAGAGGTAGGTTGTGGGATTGGAGAGAGTGGAGGAGGTGGAGCGTTAGGATTTGTACGAACAAACACCAAGCACTCATCATGTGGAGGAAGGCTTCTTTAGCCCCTTCTCCCTGACTAAGTGTCACGGGCCTACTTTCAACTGGCGCGGTCTCTTCAGCGAGAGCCGACGCATTACTCTCTACATCATCCACCACTGCTCCGTCAAGATCCATTTACTATATGAAAACACAATTCAAGTTCGTCAGGAGTCGTCACACTATCATATTACTTATATGGCATGTATAGCTAGAGTCGTACACACGCTAGGTTAGTCTGAGAATTGACTAAACCATAACTCTGATACCACTATATGTAAGACCCCTTACCCGTATCCCACGCCGGGACAGCGTACAAGGCGTTACTAGACTCATGCATACAAACATTTTCGGCTCATAAAATTTTGCTCAAATTTTAAAACTTTCAAACTCCCTTTCAACATCCCTAATATGGACTTACGAGACAGAAATCATGCTTTGGAAATGGTTTGGGAATAAATTAAACACTTCAGTAAACTTTAAAAAAAATTCAATGCAAATAAGGGCACACGCCCGTATGGAAGGGCGACACGCCCATGTGTCCTCTTAACATGGCTATGTTGAAGGCCCGTATGGCTCACACGGCTTGATCATATCGAGACACGCCCATGTCCCTAGCCTGTGTGAATTTATTTTTTCAATTTGAACCTACAGGGGTTTTCACACGGCCTGGCACATGTCCGTGTCCATGGTCCATGTCCCTCACACGACCAAGACACGCTCGTGTCTCAGCCCGTATACAAAAACCTTGACATTCTGTTTCTGACGTCATCAATCTATTTAGGGGCACACAGCCAAGGCACACGCCCATGTACTAGGCTGTGTTCTCCACATGGTTGAGACACACAGCTGTGTCTCTACCTGTGTGGTTACTACTGGGCATTCTGTTTTGCCAAATTTAGGTGTAGAGGACACACGGCCTGACTACACACCCATGGGGCAGACCGTGTGTCACATACGGTCTAGACACATGCCAGTGTGTCTACCCGTGTGGACAAAAACAAGGCTATTTACCAAGCCTTTTTGTCACCCTTACTTACACCCACCTACAAAAACATCGAACAATACCAATACCACATAAACACATGACTATATCAACCAATACCTAGGTACCCATACATCATTTCCAAGCTATTTCCTATCACATACAACATCTCCTACTTTTTAACACAAACCATGCAACAAAAACATCCATGAGAATTCTCATCAAATGCATTTAATAATAATCAATATTAGCCAACATCAATAGCCTATACAAAATGAATATCACATCCATATGAGCCAACACTTATGGCTAAACCAACATGACACTAAACAAAAAGACCAGTTCCCTATACATGCCACGCTCAAAACATTTAAACTAGCTATACCAAAAACTTTAGATGATAGTGTGATCAATGCCTCTGACGTCCCTTGATTCTCGAGCTAGTTTGGCGGCACTATAAGAAAATGGAAAAGAGAGGAAGTAAGAATAAAGCTTAGCAAGTCACAAGTAAATAATTAATATCGCTTTACCAAGTAATATCATACTCATAACGTTTCATACACTTGCACAAGATTCTCGAATGACTATAGACATAACTTACTTATTTTCATCCTTATTATTCATATACATAACCTGAGCTTATTCTTATGAGTTTTGTGTAAGTACTTGTACCACTTGCAACATAATTGTAACTTTTCTCAACCGTGATATAATTTTTAAATTACCCGTTGAACCAGTTGGAATAATAAATGGATACCTGATAAACCTCATACAAAAGGGTAAGATGCCGATGTCATGACCCAGACATGGTCTTACATTGGCTTTCATATATCGGTGTCGATACCATGTTCCAAACATGGTCTTACACTAGCTCATATGTCAAGGCCGATGCCATGTCCCAAACATGGTCTTACATTAGCTCTCATATAAATGGCGATGCCGTGTTCCAAACATGGTCTTACACAAGCTCATATGTCGAGGCTGATAACATGTCCTAGACACGGTCTTACACTAGCTCTCATATAAATGCCGATGCCATGTTCCAAACATGGTCTTACACTAGCTCATATGTCGAGGCCGATGTCATGTCCTAGACATGATCTTACACTGGCTCACATAACCCTAGTATCACGGCGTGGATATCCGATCTATTCCTACGGTTCAACTGGGAGTTTTACCACATCAAATCTCTTCATGCATATTCATAACAAAATCAAACATTTCATGCAATATCAATTATTTAATGCATAATAACAATAGAATTGTGATATTTACGTGCAACTTACCTCGGTGTACAAAATATGGGCGACTAGTTTGATTTAGTCCACTAGCTTGGTTTTCCCCTAGTCTAAGTCTGGATTCCGCATTTCTTGATCTATAATGACAAAATTTATTTATTTAATCATCATATTAATCAAGACATTCCAAAATTCCTACTTTGGCAAAATGATTGTTTTGCCCTTAAACTTTTAGAAAATTACGATTTTGCCCCTAGACTTGTAAAATGATTTTCATTGAATTTCCACATTAACCAAGCCTAGCCGAAACTATTTTAAACCGATAGCAACTCACGATTTCAATTATTTCACACATTTGCAACCTATTTTATAAACTTTACAAAATGATCCTTTTAGGTGTTTTCATGAAAACCACTTCACAAAAGTTGTTTATTTAACAACCATGATTCATTTTCTTCTATAAAAATTCAGCAAACAACATGAATAGTCTCACGAAAACACCTTAAACTCTCAACCATTTTGCAAAATAGTCCCCTCATTAGTTAGCTTATACTACAAGGGTATCAAAAATAAAAAAATATCAAGAAATACCATCAAAATCACTTACTTGTAAGGGATAGAAGTTGCTGAAATTTTGAGCTCTCAAACCCCGTCTTTTTGCTGAAATTTTCGGTGGTGAAGAGAATGAATGAAAAAGATGATAGCTAGCCTTTAGATTTATTATTTTATTATCAATTAAGTCACCTAACCTTTGACCATTCCATGAATTAAGGCTCCATGTCCAGCCACAAACATTTTATTGGTCTATTTACTCAATAAATACCTTTACTTTAATGTTCCATAGCTATTTGACACCTTTAGTTAGTAGAACAAAACTTTCGCACTTTATGCGATTTAGTCATTTTTCAAAATTAAGCATGCAATCACTAAAATTAATTTACCAAAAAATTTCAAACACTCATATAATCATGTTATAACACATAAAATAACATAAAAAAATCATTTCTCTAGCCTCAAATTTGTGGTTTTGAAACCACTGTTCCGACTAGGCCCAAAATCGGGCTGTTACATATACCATATGTTGTTTGTAGTGATGCATCTCTAAATGGATTGGGTTGTGTATTGATGCAGTTAGGAAAAGTAGTGGCATATGCTTCTCTACAGTTAAAACTGCATGAGAGGAACTATCCTACACATGATCTTGAATTGGCTGCAATTGTATTTACTTTAAAAATTTTGAGAAACTATTTATACAGCGAGAAGTGTTATGTGTACACGGATCACAAAAGTTTGAAATACTTAATGACTCAGAAAGAGCTTAATTTGAGATAGAGACGGTAGTTAGAGCTACTTAAAGGTTATGATTTAGTTATTGACTATCACCCGGGGAAAGCTAGTTCGGTTGCGGATGCACTCAGTCGAAAGTCGACCTTGTTTACACTTCAAGCAATGAACGCTCATTTGTCTTTTAATGAAGATGGTTTTGTATTAGCAAAATTGAGAACGAAACCTTTATTCTTTCAACAGATTTGGGAATTACAAGATGTGGACCCAAAATTAGTGTTGAAATGACAAATGGTCCGGGACAAGTTGAGTTCGGAGTATACCATTGATGACAATAGTATGTTGCGTTATCACAATAGAATTTGTGTTCCGAATAATTCAGATTTGAAAAATGATATTCTTACTGAAGCTCATAGTAGCATGTATTCTATTCATCTGGGTAGCACGAAAATGTATTGTGATTTGAAAAGATTGTATTGGTGGTTAGGTATGAAACATGAAATCTGTGAATTTGTGGCAAAGTGTTTGATTTGTCAACAAGTCAAAGCAGGACATCATGTACCAATAGGTTTGTTACAACCTGTCATGATACCTAAGTGGAAATAAGAGCATGTCATGATGGATTTTGTATATGAATTACCTATGACTCCGAGAAAGAAATATTCAATCTGGGTGATTGTTGATAGATTGATTAAATTTGCATATTTTATTCTGGTTAGAACAGACTTTTCACCTGAGAAGTTAGCTGAATTATTTACGTATGAGATTATAAGACTACATGAGGTTCCAACATCAATTATTTTAGATTGAGATCCGAGGTTTACATCGAGGTTTTGGAGAAAACTACAAGAAGGTATGGGTACTAAGTTAAATTTTAGCACAGCATTTCATCCTCAAACTGACGGGCAATCAGACCGAGTGATTCAGATTCTAGAAGATATGTTGAGATGTTGTATGCTTGAGTTTGGAGATAGCTGGGAAAGGTATCTACCTTTGGCTGAATTTGCCTATAATAATAGTTATCAATCCAATATAAAAATAGCACCATTTAAAGCTCTTTATGGTAGAAAATGTAAGACTCTATTGTATTGGTTTGAATTGAGTGAATCCAAGTTAGTGGGAGTCGACTTGATCAGAGAAACTGAAGAAAAAGTTCAGATTATCCGGAACAATTTAAAGGCTACTTCTGACCAACAAAAATCATATGTAGTCTTAAAAATGAGAGAGATAGAATTTGATGTGGGAGATCGAGTATTCTTAAATGTTTCACCGTGGAAGAAAGTATTACGGTTTGGTAGAAAAGGGAAGCTGAGCCCAAGATTTATTGGACCGTATGAGATAGTTGAAAGAATTGGCCCTATGGCCTATCGGTTAGCTTTGCCTTCGGAACTTGAAAATATTCATAATGTGTTCCATTTATCAATGTTGAGATTATACAAATTAGATACTTCACATGTGATTCATCACAGTGAAATTGAGCTTCAACCAGATATGACGTATTCAGAAGAACCGATGAAGATTTTGGCTCGAGAAGTTAAAGAATTAGGAAATAAACGAGTACCGTTAGTAAAAGTGTTATGGCATCGACATGGTTTGGAGGAGACTACACGGGAAACAGAGGAATCTATGAGGTCACAATATCCGAATCTATTCTCAGGTAACAAATTTCGAAGATGAAATTTCCTAAAAGGGGGAGAGTTGTAACAACCCAATTTTAAGTGGTGTCGAAAACAGTGGTTCGAGACCACTAAAATCTTACAAGTGCGCTCGTAAATTTTCATAGGTAGTGTTTATGAGCTGATCATGAATTTGGGAAAGCTATGAATTAGTAAATTGTGCTTTAGAAACAATTATTAGATTAATTGGCATAAAAAATGAGGTATCGAGACCTCAATTTTAGAAATCGAGCCCTAAATATTTTTATAAATATTTACAAAATGTCATTGAGTTAGTATTAAAATTTCATTAAAAAATTTTAACGTTTTATGGTTAATTAAATAAAAAGGAAAAAATTGAAAAAGCTTAAGTAGTAATCAAGGGAGGACCGAAAAGGTAATTATACACTTATTATAAGGCTAGAAAGCATGTATGTACAAAAAAATAACAAAACTAGTGTGAACAAGGGGTAAAATTGGAAATAAAAGAAAATTAATAGCTAAAAATAGGATGTAATTGAAAATCTAGAGATTTCTTCACATTTCTTCAGCTAAAAATGCCATTGTAGGTCCTCTAAGCTACTTTTTCATATTTTTCCACCATGTGAGTTTAATTCTTGCTCTTTTATTGAAATTTTTGTGTTTTTAAGACTTTTACCATTGGTCCAACTATCTAATTCATTAGTTTTTTATTCTATAAGTAATTTTGAAAGTTACCATTGATGTGTGTTGGATATTTGTGATGAATTAACATGGATTTGAAGTTTTAATTTTGTTATATGATGATTTTATCAAGTAATTTCAATAGAAATTGATTTTAGGACCTAATTGTGAAAAAGATTAAATATTAGGGTTTGGAATTAAATTATGTTTATCAAAGGTTGTGTAATAGCTTATAATGTTTAGATAAAGTGTTAATTGAGAAAAATTAGCTCATTTGATGAGTTAATTGGTGAGGGACTAAATTATAAAAATTATAAAAGTTAGGGTGATTGTTTAATTTCAAAAATTGAAGGGTATAAAATTTTGAAGTGAATTAGAATTGAATTAGATGCTAATGGATGAATAATTTTATATAATAGACCAAGAGCCCAAAGAAAATCGTGGAAAAGAGATATTAGCCGAATAGTCCCAGAACTACAACAAATTCTACAAATTAGCCCAAATAAGTTCATACGGCTAAAATTTCATGATTGATTGTTAATGTAAGATGATATAATTTATTATTTCATATTGTTGTTATTGAAATTAAGATTATTGTAAAAATATTAAAATTGAATTGAACGTTCAAATTGAGTAGAACGCAGGATTGAGTACTACCGTTCCGTGACAGATGACAAATTGAAGGAAAAGACCATAGTTGGACCATGACAATGTTTAATTGTAAGACCATAGCTGGGCTATAACATTTTATTGAAAATTCCATAACTGGGTTATGGCACCTTGAAAGTAATACCATGGTTGGACCATGGCAGTATATATATGTGTAAGACCATAGCTAGACTATGGCATCCTGATGATAAGACCATAACTAGGTTATGGCACTACGAATGTAAGACCACGGCAGGGCCATGACAATACATGAGTAAGACCATAGTTGGACTATGGCACAATGAAAACGATATACTCAAATCCGTAAGACATTCTCTAATTTGACATGGATTGGTAAGTGTCATATGGAACTATTGTGGAAGAATTTAGATATTTATTGATATTGAGCTCAACTAAGTGAATTCATAAATTGAAGTTGTGATTGATAGGAAATGTTAGTGAAATTTTTTATCTAAATGAATTTTTATAATATATTTGGTAAGATTTATTTTTACAGCCAATGAACTTACTAAGCTTCATTAAGCTTACTTGTGTCATTGAATGTTCTTTTAGATTATCAAGAAGTTCAAAGGATCGGATCAACACATCGACCACACTATCCTGATTACTCCAGTAGATTTTTTATGATCGCTAAACTAACTAAAATTCGACCAAGGCAAGTGCACCTATCAAACAGTAGTATAGTTGTGGTGAGACCAGAAATATCGTATCCACAAGGACTAAAAGTACTAGTAATTACTATCTTTTTATTATCTAGCCCACAAATTAAAGGGATGTTTTTAAACTAAGATTAACTATTTAATTAACTAAGAACACGATAAAGGTAAAAGTTGGAAAATACTGTTGGAAAACCGATGGAGAAGACAATACCCAAGGAAGAATCCACCTAGGCTTCACTTATTACTTCTGAATTAGACGATTTATTCACTTGACTTAATCCGTAGAAATCCCTGATTTATGTTAATATCTCTCTCGAGACTAAAAACAACTAACTCTAGTTTGATTAATTGAAATCTATTTCTAATTAAAACCCCTATTGTCACATTAAATTGATCTATGAATTCCCTTATTAGATTTGACTCTAATCCGGCAGATTTACGCCGTCCTATGTCTAGGATTGCATTCAACTCCACTTAACTATGATAGATCTATTCTTAAATAGGGACTTTTGCTCCACTGAATAAGCACATCAGACTTGAATTAATATCCTAAAATATTAAAGCAAGATTTAAGAACACATAGTTAAGAATAAGAACAAGTATTTATCATATAATTCAAATAGTAATAAGATTTGTCTTAGGTTTCATCTCCCTTAGGTATTTGGGGAGTTTAGTTCATAACGATGGGGGAAAACATCTCAAAATTGGGAAAACAACAAAACATAAAGAAACCTAAAGAGCTTCTGAGGAAATTGAATGGAGATCTTCAGTCTTGAAGTAGATCATGCTTCCGAGCTGATTTTGATGGCTGTCTTCGAGTATTTTCTGCCTTCTGTTCTCCACGTACCCTTTTGATCCTCTTCTAGGGTGTTTATATAGACTTTGGAATGCCCAAAATAGCCTAGGAGTAGCCTTTTCCAAATAAAATTAGACTTGGGCTCGACAGGGACACGACCGTGTGGTACGTCTGTGTGATGGTACTCAGGCCATGTATAATTCTGACATGGTTTTAAGTCGACATGGCCATGACACACGGGCATGTGGCCTAACCGTGTGTTTAACACAGGCGTGTGGATTGCCTGTGTGGAAGTACCTAAGCTGTGTGGAACACTGAAATCAGCCTAATTTGTCTGTTTTTGGCTCATTCCTTGCTCTTTTCACTTTTCTATGCTCTCTTGAGTACAAAATATGGAATTAAAGAATTAGGAGCATCAAATTCAATAAAACTAATGATAAATCCTCCATAAATATGCCAAGCATGAGATAAAAATATGTATAATTTATGGTTTATCAAATATCCCCACACTTAAGCATTTGCTTGTCCTCAAGCAAAATCCTCAACTCACAATTAAATTAAATTCTTCTCAACTTATAATTCTCATCAAAAAGGTTTTGAAGTAATCCACAAGTGATCATACATTGAGAATTCAACTAAAAGGATATTAAAGTTTCAAACAATCCAAGTTGAACATTTTAATCATAAGATCATAGGCATCCCCCTTTCTCTAATTAATTACCTTTTATTCTGAATCGAAAAGGGTTGACATCCTTCCTAAGGATTCACTCAAATCACTCAAAGTGTTTAAGGTTCAATAATTAAGCACTCAATAGTCAATCATGAAAAGTTATTACCATAGGCTTGCATGAAAATCAAATCTCCACCACTATAAATGAGGTGATACACAAATCAAAAGATCTTTAACGGGGTTGTAATGAGACTTAGGTTAAAGGTGTGGACAAAGGCTAAAAAAGAGGGTTAGAATCGAGATTAATTTAATAAATTACCAAACCTAGAAAAAATAAAGCTAATTATTGAATTACAAACAAGTGCCAGAACTATCCAAGACTACTGAAGTGAGCTTTATTCTCAACAATAACTTTAGCTTATTCAAGATTTTTTAAATAAATATACGGTTTTTTTTAAGAATAAGAACAAGTATAGAAATTACATAATAAGAAATAATTCAGCAACTGAAATGGACGAAATAGTTAGGTAACTAATCAAATCAAATCTCGATAGAAAGGGTTTCAATAAAAAGGGAGAAATTCTTAATGAATTAAAAAAGGGTTAAGTTATGGGTTGACATTTAATGGGAAAATATCAAGAAATGATTTTTAAGGCTCAAAGGGGTTCACTAAGGGTTAGTTATATGGGTAAGCTTTTTATGGGGTGAGTGGGTTTGTGATATCCCAAATTAGGGCCTAATCGGAATAGTGGCTTCGGGACCAAAAATCAGAGACAGAAATAATTATTTTATAATTATTTTTAGATCTATGATATGATTGCATGATTGTGTGAAAAATTCGTGAAGAAATTCTATGCATAAAGTGATTAATTTGAAATTAGGGTCTAAATTGAATAAGTTGCAAAACTTGCATTCTAGAAGTTTTTAGTATGAAATTTCTTTGGAATATTAATTAGGAGGTCTTTAATAGAAATTTAACCAATTTCTAAAATTTTGGACAAAAATAGGCTTGCACATGAAAAATTACAAAGAAAGGCATTAAGGGCATTTTTGTCATTTGGTAAATATAGTCATTAAAAAGGGAAAAATAACACAAAAATAGACTCATCTTATCCATAGGCTGCCAAAATTTTCTTGTCACCATAGCTAGGGTTTCCAACATTTTTAAACCTTGATTGTAAGTGATTCCAAGTCCCGTTTTTAATGTTCTTTACGTTTTTGGAGTCCCGGTAACTTGATTAAGCTTATTCTAGCAATAATTTAACCTAGGGTTTATATTTGGAAAAATATCCATAGGTGAAATGTGTTTATTTTTATGTTTTACGGTAGAATATGAAGCTTGAAATTGTGTTAAACGACTTTTGCTAAGCGATTTTACATGAAAACGAGTAAAACGACATATTCGGTAAAAATATCTAATGTTCATAAGTATATGTTAGAGTGAGAATTTGATGTTTCCATAGAAGGGAAAAATGATCAGCATGTCATAAAACACAAGAAAATAGGATGAAGTTTAATTTCCGAGCCTTGGGGAAAAAGAGTAAATATGTAAAAGTTTAGGGAAAAAAATGTAATTTTGCCAAAGTTTGAGTCAAGGACAGTTTTTATAAATGTGAGTATTAAATAAGCTAAATTTGTTATTATAGATCAAGAGAACCAAGACTCAAGTCGTGACCGAGGGAAAAATAAAGTTTCCGAGGAATAGGCTCGATTTCTAACATTTTGTACTGAGGTAAGTTCATGTGTAAATGTGGTAACATAATTGTTATTTTAAGTAATTTAATGATATTGATATGATATGATGATTATTATTATGAAATATTATGCTTTGTGGTTATTATTGAGTAATATTCAAATTATGTATGCTACTTGATAAATATGAATTGCTACCGAGTATCGGTTTCGACATTCTGTGGAAGACGACAAGGATGTGTAATCGAGAAAAAGCTTGTTTGAACCTTGGGAATAGATTAGAATACAATTGTCATGTCACTAGGATATTTGAGTTCCGAACTCATTGAGTTGAGTCCGAGTTCACTTATGGATACGAATGCCCGAGCTCGTTGAGTTGAGTCCGAGTTCACTTATGGGCGGGTTACATGGTAGCTTGGCTACATAATTTCCACAGGCTATTGAGTTTGTCTAGCTGCGGGTATGACACTTATGTGCATACAATCCGCATATTCGAATTATATTCCAATGTGTTCAACGGGTGAATCTTAAGTGAATTTTAAGGAGAATACCTAAAACGAAGGTGACATGTTGGTAAGTGTGGTGAATGAGAAAATTTGACAGGTATGTGCTTAAACCCTCGGGTTGAGAACTTGGTATGATGAAATCGTGGTAAGATATTAAATGTAAATGTAACATGAATATTTTGATGATATTTATGCAAATGATGATTTGTGTTGGATTGCATGATTATGTTACTTGCTATTTACATATGAACTTACTAAGCATTTATGCTTACCCCCTCCTTTCCATTCTTTGTAGTTTTGACAAGCCAGTTCGGCAATCGGGATCGGTCGGAGACTCATTCACACTATCCGTGGATCATTTTGGTATATTGGCTAGTATATTTTGAGTATGGCATGTATAGCATTCTAATCATTTTGTGTACATATTCTTATGATATGGCTATTGAGTGGCAAGAAAATGCTTGGTAAAGATTAGCTTTTGGAATGGCTAATCAATGATCATATTTGGTGTTATGTATGCTTAATGTGCTATCTAATCCATGGAATTTCATGAAAAGGTGAAATTTGCTATAAAACAGTATCATACAGCAGCAATGATGTGAGTTTGAAAAATCACTAAAAATAGTATAGACAGATTTAGATGGTGAGTAAAATATAAAGTTGAAGCTTATTATGTCTATTTTTATATGGACGAAACAAAACAGGTAAATGAGTTGTATTTTATGAGATATTTGGGTTTAGTGGAACAGGGTCAGAGTGATTTCTAAATCCCCTGTTCTGACTTTAGAAATTCACTATGTACAAAAATAATTAGGAGTCATACTTTATATGTACAGATTCTTTATTGAGTCTACTTTTAAGAGAAACAAACGGCATAGTCATTTGAATTCTGTACAGAGAGAAAAGTGATTCGTAGTGAACAGAGATCAGAGCAGTCGAACACTAAAATAGGGGAACTTTAACTTATAAACTATACTAATTGGCCCGACAAAAAATTCTAGAAAAAAATTAGTAAATAGATACATGAGTCTAGTTTCAGGAAAAATTTACCAAATTGAATTTCGAGTTTCGTAACTCGAGATATGAATTTTTTCGAAACTGTGACGCAGTTGGGTAGTTTATTACGAAAGGTAAAAGAAATTGTTTAAGATTTTTTAAGTGATATGTTAAGTCTGTTAACGCCTCGTGCTCGACTCCGGCTACGGTCTCGAGTAAGGGGGTGTTACAGGGTTAAAACCTAGATGCCTTTATCATTTCAGTATATCAAATCAAAGGTGTTGCCTTGACATGTATAATCGATGCAAGTTCTAGAATAACAAATCAGTGTTGACTCACTCATAACTATCAATAAAAGTGAGCAAGAAAGATATATGCTCTTAAAAGGCTCAAAATCTCACAAAAATTATGGGTTTTTGATGTCAATTTTGTAAATTTAGAACTTTAAGATAATGCCTCATTTCAGGGAAACAACCTACAAATTTTATTTCTCAAAATTTTAACTTATCATGCTCGATTCTCTATTGTCTTAAAGTTTAAATAATCAATGCACAATTACCTATGTTTTAATCCAAAACATATCAATAAAAATCATAAATCAATCAAAATTTACTCTAATAGTGATATGAGAGAATTATTTGAGAATAAGATATAATTCAGGGATTTTCTGATCATCATATAAATAATCTCCCCTCACTTAAGATGTACATTGTCCTCAATGTACAAAGATAAAGAATAATAATATAAGCATAATATCATAAAAGAGGGAAAGAAGTGAAACTGCCCTGAATTTGGATGTAATCCTTGGAAGAGCGAAAGCGGATTTATAGACATTGGGAATGAAGTGTGTGCACGACTAGGCAGAGGTGAAGGTGGGGCAGGATACTCCGGTGGTGGTAAAGGTTGGGTTCCACAATCACAGTGCCGAGCGAAGAGGTTATCGTGGTGGTCGGTGTCATGGTGGCTATCGTCGTGGTCGAGCAAGACATGGTAGTCGTGGGATATCTTTCCCTAGAGGATTGTTTGTATATTCCTGAGTAGCACCAATCGATTGAACCTTTTGAAACTGTGATAGCACCAGTAATGTTTTAGGGAGTTATATCAATGGGGTTGTTATAGTTACTTATAAAGAAACAACCATAATTAAGGGGGTCGAAATATACTAATAAGAGTATTTTAGAACTTGAAAAATAAAAAGAAAAATAAAGACAAAAGGAAATGAAAAACAAAGTGAAAATAATTGGACTCAAATGTCCTATCAGCAGCTAGATCTTGAGATGGTAGTGGTGGAGGCGAAATGTACGTCGCCTCTATATTGTCAAATCACTGAGTAGAGTTATTGAACTGCTGAGTGCAATACCGCTCGAAGCGAGTCAAGTGGTCAGAAAGTTCTATCAATGAAGCAGCTGCATGAACTAGTCTATGACTTGGTGGTGGCAGAGAAGGTGGATTCTTATGAAAGGAGGGGATATCGTCAGTAATATCCTCGGGGTCATTCTGATCTATGGTTCGTGCTAGTCTGTACTAATGAGGATCGAACCCGCAACAACGCTCTATCATCCTCATGTGGAGCATACTTAAGATGCCCTGTGGTGACATTTGGCCGATGAGTATGAGTGATGAGGATTGTGACAATGTGCTCAGAAGCCCAAAGTGTCGAGCTAGATGAGTCAAGTAAGGGCCTATACTGATGACTCCCTTTCTATGTCCTCGGTCTGATGGCGAAAGGTGAGGGCTATGAAGTATGTAAGATCGAAAACATGCCCTTGCCTCATGCTCTATAGGAAGTATGCGTCATGAGTATTAACGACGCCAGTGCTCTCTCGTCGCCCAGTTAAGGTGTGAGCTAAAAGGGTGTGGAGATATCGTAATGCTGGCGGGAGAGTTGATGCCTTGGAGCGACTGGGATAGTAGATGCCTGTAGCAGGAGCGAAGTCTACCCAACAGGAGGAAGGTGCGTAATGAATGTGACGGTGGAGATGGGGAAAATTATCGGCCTCCATAAATTTTTCAGTATAAAGTCCTAGGGCAACTCCGAACTCTGGGACACTCAATTGACGTACTAAACCGCCAAGATGGAATCGGAATGTGCCTGGTTCATCGAATTCTGACATAACCATCTGCAACTGAAAGGTCGAACAAAGTTCTAAAGTGAACTCCAGGTATGTTGCCTCAATAATGTCGAAGAAATGGTCCCATGGAGCGGTAACAATGAAGGCCAGAACTGAGTTAGCCAAGTGGACCTTCTCTAATGAGGCCCAATCAATGCACCGGCCCACACCAAGCGGTCGTGCATGTAGAATCTGAAATAGCTCCTCCTGAGGTCCTGGCGGAAATTGGAGAAGAGGATGGCGCACCTCAGTGGTCGCACTGGAGGAGGTCGCTCCTGACCCCTTTCACTTTTTAGAAGCTGGGACTACGGATTTTTTTTCACGAGTATTTGTCATCGTGTCTCTAAGAGAAAAGCAAAGAAATATTACCCAAGATGCACTAAGTCACAAGACAATAGAATAAAATGATGAAATGTATACACACTCAAGTATTCTAAATACTTATAGTAGCAAATAGTAGCAAAAATACTGAAATAATATGGTCAATCATGACATAGTTAGGTATCTGAAAATCTATTAAAGAATGTCTAAACACCAAATTAAAATAAAAGCATCAATAGATAACTATGAAGCATGTCGTTTAGAAATCGGGCAACAAGCTATGTGAATCACAGTATTCATAAATCAATACTCATTTTGAACTTAAGTTGTGCAAGTAAATAAAGGAAAACTAGTGATAACGAAATAGAGAACAATGAATTAGAGAGTTACAAAATAATAAATTGGGAAAAAAAGGGAACCGGTGGTGTTTCGTGTAGGAGGGACGATGGTAGTCCTGTCAACGGCGACAAACTATGGGGGTGAACTTGTCGTGGGTGTGTAATGGTGGCTGAGTAGTTGGGGTTGGTGGCCAGAGTTGATTCGGGAGTGAGTGAAAACTCTTGTGAGGAAGAGGAAGGAAAATAGTGAAGGGGTTGAAGAGTGGTGAATGGAAAGATGAGATTTCGTGGGGGAATCGGTTGCCGGAGGCTCATCGGAGGAAGGTGGCTGGAGTAGGGGTGAATAGTGAAAGGGAGGTGTGATGGGTGAATAGTGGAGTTTAAATAGGAATAGAGGATTTTAGGGTTAAGGTTTGAGTTAAAAAGGGGGGCCACAGTCATGCAGGCCCCATTTTGGACCACACGGCTGTGTCCCATGCCCTTATGCCTCGCTCTTAGCCTGTGTTTTTCGTGAAATTTTAAGTCAGTATCGCACATGGCCTTTTAGACATGTCCGTGTACCCAGGTGGTGTGGACCACACGGCCGATTCGCACGACCATGTGTTCTATCGTTCGCTTTTCCTATGCCTGTGTGTCTTCCAACACAGTCGTGTTGTAATTTGTGCTAGTGCTCTGATGATTTAAGTTAGTGTCACCCACGACTTTTTAGGCACGCCTGTGTACCCAGGTCGTGTGGCCCATATGGCCAAATCGCACGGCCGTGTGCTCTTTCGTTCGCTTCTCCCATGCCCATGTCATACTCTTCATGTCCGTGTTCTGTAGTCAGGATTACCCATGGCTTCTTCGCACGGTCGTGGGACATGCTCGTTTTCTATTCTAACTTGAAAGATTTCAAAGTATGCACTCAGGTTTCCACACAGTCGCAGGCACGCCCGTGTTCATGACCGTGTGAGTTACATGGCCGTTTCGTACGGCCGTGGTGATTTAACGCATCCCGTGCCTCTACCCATTTTTGGGAAATTGAAGTGCAGTTTCACCGCGGTCTGAAACACGCCCATGTCCCTTAGCCATGTGCATCACACGACCGCCTCGCACGGCTGTGGCTATTTGTCGTAGCCCGTGTGTCACTTTGACTTGAGAAAATGTTTGTCTTGTTTTAACATGGCCATGGACACGCCCGTGTGTCCAGGCTGTGTTCGTTACTGTCGAATGTCAATACTAAGGCTTTAAGGGTTTACACGGCTCAAGGCATGCCCATGTCTCCGACCCGTGTTGGGAACACGGCCTAGGACACGCTCGTGTGTCAGACTGTGAGTGTCAAAGATACCTGCATTAAAACTATGAAAAATGAAAGAGAAATAAACTTAGTTAGTGGGGTTAGTGCTCGGGTTGCCTCTCGAGAAGCGCTTATTTAAAGTCTAAGCTCAACTTTACCTTGTGGGTGTATTTAGGTAGGTTTGCAGAGCCGTAGCTCCTCTCTATAGCCTTTAAAATCCTCACTGTTATAGAGTTTAAGACGATGTCTGTTTACCTTGAAAGTACTTTGGGTTGGATGACTTACCTCTACTGTGCCATATGGAAAAACAGTTTGGACTACGAATGGACCTGACCATTGTGATTTTAGCTTCCTAGGAAACAATTTGAGCCTTGAGTTGTATAGCAGAACAAGATCTCCAGCTTCAAATTGCTTGTGTTGCTTTAGATGAGCATCATGGCGGCGTTTCGTTGCTTCCTTGAATAATCGTGAATTCTCATATGCATTAGCTCGCCACTCATTTAGCTTGTTCAATTGCATCAACCTTTTCTCACCTAAAAGTTTGAGATCAAAGTTTAGAAATTTTTTAGCCCAGAATGCCTTGTGTTCTAGTTCAAACAGTAAATGACAACTTTTTTCCATAAACAAGCCTGTAAAGAGATGTTCCTATAGGGATCTTAAAATCAGTTCTATAGGTCCATAAAGCATCATCTACTTTCTTTGCCCAATCCTTCCTATTTGACTCTACAATCTTTTCTAAGATACGTTTAAGCTCTTAGTTTGCTACTTCGACTTGTCCACCAGTTTGAGGATGTTAAGGGGCAGCTGTTCTGTGGTAAACTCCATATTTTTTAAGGGTTTTATTAAATTGAGCAATACAAAAATGAGTACCTCTATCACTGATAATTGCTCTAGGTGTTCCAAATCGGGAGAAGAGTTTCAAAAATAATTCGTAATGTCTGCAAACCAAGGTACCTCAGAGTTAGATATAGCAAAGAGTTGTTCTTCAGGGAACAAGTCATTTATTTCAACTTCATCAAGCTCCTTAAGATATGGATTTTCTAATTTGGACAGATGATTTACTACAAGATTTTCTGCTCCCTTCTTATCTTGAATTTCTAAATCAAATTCCTGTAACAATAAAATCCATCTTATTATTCGAGGTTTTGCATCTGATTTAGTAAGGAGATATCGAAGAGCTGAATGGTAGTGCAAACGACAACTTTAGATAATATTAAATATGACCTAAATTTATCGAATGCAAAAACCACAACCAATAATTCTTTATTAGTCGTCGTATAATTTTCTTATGCGGCTATCAACGTCTTGCTAGCATAGTAGATTGGATGAAAATGTTTGTCTTTTTGCTAGCTAAGGACCGCACCTATTGCAAAATCACTCGCATCACACATTAGTTCAAAGGGTAGATTCCAATCAGGTGAAACTACAATTGGAGCATTAATTAATTTATCCTTAAGGGTACATTCCTGATTGAAATCGAAAGGCACATCTTTTTCTAGTAAATTCGTCAGAGGCTTAGCTATTTTAGAAAAATCCTTGATAAATCTTCTATAAAATCCAACATGTCTTAAAAAGCATCGAATAGCCTGAATTGAACTAGGGGGAGGTAATTTTTCAATAGTTTCAATTTTTGATTTTTCAATAGTTTCAATTTTTGCTTTGTCTACCTCGATCCCTTTGCTAGAAATTTTGTGGCCTAACACAATCCCTTCACGAACCATGAAATGACATTTTTTCCAATTCAACACAAGGTTCGTTTCCTTACATCTCATTAGAACTCGTTTTAAATTTTGAAGGCAAAGATGAAAAGAGTTACTGAATACCAAGAAGTCATCCGTAAATACCTCTATAATGTCTTCTACGAGTTCATAAAAAATGGCCAACATGCATCGCTGAAAAGTAGCAGGAGCATTACATAATCCAAAAGGCATTCATCGATAACCAAACGTACCGTATGGACATGTAAATGTCATCTTTTCTTGATCTTTAGGAGATATTGGGATTTGGAAGTAACCAGAGAGTTCGTCTAGGAAGCAGTAGTACATATGCTCAGATAACCTTTCAAACATTTGGTCAATGAATGGCAAGGGGAAGTGGTCTTTTCTCGTGGCATCATTTAGCTCCTATAATCAATGCAAACTCTCCAAACTGTGACTGTTCTTGTTGGAATTAATTCATTCTTCTCGTTGGTTACAACAGTCATGCCTCCCTTCTTAGGAACAACCTGCACCGGACTTACCCAAGAGCTGTCAGAAATAGGATAAATAATTCCAGCATCTAGAAGTTTAATTACCCCAGCTTTAACAACTTCTTTCATGTTGGGATTCAGTTGTCTTTGAGCCTACATACACGATTTATATTCATCCTCCATTAAAATTTTGTGGGTGCAAAAAGAAGAGTTAATCCCTTTAATGTCAGAAATTTTCCAAGCTATAGCCCTTTTATGTTCTCTTATTACTTGGATTAACTCTTCTTTCTCCTTGGGTTGCAAGTTAGAAGCAATAATCACCGGTAATGTAAAATTATCTCTAAGGAATACGTATTCCAAGTGATTTGGCAATTACTTTAGTTCCAATTTGAGAGGTTCTTCATAGAGGGTTTTTGTTTAAGTTCACCGTTCACCTTAATACCCTCATATTTTGCTTGCCTTGGAGAGGGTTCATTAGTTTGTATCTTTCCTAACTCAGTGGTAACGTTATCTTTCTCCTCTCCTTGAACAAGACACAGTTCCAACGTGTCCTTAAGAGCTATTTCCTGAAAAGAATCTTCAATAGCATGATCAATAGAATCAATAAAATAGTAGGAGTCATCTTGTTCTCTAGAAAATCTCATGGCATCATAAATTTTAAAAATAATCTCTTTGTCACCTACCCTAAGCACAAGTTTACTGTCACCTACATCAATAACAACCCTAGTAGTGGCTAAAAATGGGCGACCTAAAATTAAAGGTAATTCAACATCTTCATCCATGTCAAGCACCACAAAATCAACAGGGAATATGAATTTATCTACTTTAACGAGAACATATTCAATAATACCCCTAGGATATTTAACAGATCTATCAGCTAGTTGGATACTCATCCTAGTAGGTTTTGGTTCCCCAATGCCACGTTGCTTAAACATTTTGTAAGGTATCAAATTAATACTAGCGCCTAAATCAGCTAGTACCTTCTCAATATTTAAACTACCAATTAAATAAGGAATAGTAAAACTTCCTGGATCTTTCAATTTGGTTGGCAGTTTATTTTGGAGTATGGTCGAGCATTCCTCATTGAGTTCTATTATAGACAATTCTTCAAACTTCCTTTTATTTATTAGAAGCTCTTTAAAAAATTTTGCATATGTAGGCATCTGCAAGATAGCTTCAACAAAAGGTAAGTTAATATGCAACTGTTTAAAAAGCTCAAGAAATTTACCTAATTGTGCATCCATGCAGTCTTTCTTCAACTCTACTGGATAAGGGATTGGTGGTTTATATTCCCTCAGCACTGGTTTTTCACTGTTTTCAGGTTTTACCTTCTCATCCTCTTTCCTATCAATTTCTTGTGGCAGCTTCTTTTCAGATTTTGTCAACACTTTCCCACTCCTTAATGTAACTGCTTTCACATGCTCTTTTGGGTTGAGCTCAGTGTTACTAGGCAGGCTCCCTTGTGGTCTTTCTGAAATCATCTTAGCCAGCTGTCCTATTTGATTTTTGAGCCCTTGAATTAATGCTTGTTGATTTTTAAGTGTAGTTTCTGTGTTTTGGAAACAAGTTTCTGCTAGTGAAATAACCTTCATCATCATCTCTTTAAGGTTCAGCTTTTTCTCTTGCTGGTAAGGTTGTTGTTGGAAGCCTGGAGGGGGTGGTCGTCTCTGATTTCCTTGGCCTCCCCATGAGAAATTTGGGTGGTTCCTCCAACCTGCATTGTAAGTGTTACTGTAAGGATTATTTTTAGGTCGAGGATTATTACCCATATAATTTATTTACTCATTCTCCAGGCTGGAATTGAAGGGTAAATATTCTGAGTTGCCCATTCAACCTCCACTCATGTCACACTGCATCACTAGATGTACCTGCGTAGAACCACACAGACCATCAATCTTTTTATTCAAGAGTTCCACCTGGTTTGATAACATCGTGACTGCATCTAAGTTGAAAACTCCGGCTGATTTCGTTGGCTTTGTTCTCACGACTTGCCACTGATAGTTATTCAGTGACATCTCCTCAATAAATTCGTAAGCCTCTTCAGGTGTTTTGTTGTTCAAGGTTCCACCGGCGACTGCATTGACCATTTTTCTAGTTGAGGGGTTCAAACCGTTTTGAAAAGTTTGAACCTGTAGCCATAGAGGTAACCCATGGTGAGGGCACCTTCTCAATAAATCCTTATATCTCTCCCATGCATCATAAAGTGTTTCTAAATCCATCTGCACAAAAGAAAAAAAATATCATTCCTTAATTTAGCTGTTTTAGCCGGCGGAAAATATTTAAGCAAAAATTTTTTGGTCATTTGTTCCTAAGTAGTAATGGACCCTCGTGGTAACGAGTTCAACCACTGTTTAGTCTTATTCCATAATGAAAAGGGAAACAACTGAAGGCGAATGACATCGTCAGAAACGCCATTTATTTTAAATGTATCCCAGAATTCCAGAAAGTTTGCTAAATGCGTATTGGGGTCTTCATCTTGCAAACCATCAAACTGAACAAACTATTGTATCATTTGAATAGTGTTAGGTTTCAGTTCAAAATTATTTGTAGCAACAGCAGGTCAAACAATCCTCGGTTCAGTTCGTATTAAAGTAGGTTTAGCATAATCATACATTGTACGAGGAGCTGGATTCTGATTTACTGGATTTGTAGCAACCACAAGAGGTAGCGGATTGTTCTAATTTTTAGCCATCTCCTCAGTAGTATTGGTATCGTCCTCGTGCCCTTCCTCTATATACTGTAGACTTCACCTTATTTCTCTACGGTTTTTGCGAGCTGTGCTTTCTAGTTCGCTCTCAAAGAGTAGATAAACTATAAAAACTTGCCAGAAGCAAAAGAAAATAAAAATTAGTAACTAAAAATAAAAACTAAAAACAAAAATTAAATGCAATAAAATAAAAAATGGCTAAATTAATAAAAATCAAGTGTTCTTAATATCTCAATCCCCGGCAGCGGTGCCAAAAACTTGATTATCGCTAAACTAACTAAAATTCGACTAAGGCAAGTGCACCTATCAAACAGTAGTATAGTTGTGGTGAGACCGAAAATATCGTATCCACAAGGACTAAAAGTACTAGTAATTACTATCTTTTTATTATCTAGCCCACAAATTAAAGGATGTTTTTAAACTAAGATTAACTATTTAATTAACTAAGAACACGATAAAGGTAAAATTTGGAAAATACTGATGGAAAACTGATGAAGAAGACAATACCCAAGGAAGAATCCACCTAGGCTTCACTTATTACATCTGAATTAGACGATTTATTCACTTGACTTAATCCGTAGAAACCCCTGATTTATGTTAATATCTCTCTCGAGACTAAAAACAACTGACTCTAGATTGATTAATTGAAATCTCTTTCTAATTAAAACCCCTATTGTCGCATTAACTCGATCTATGGATTCCCTTATTAGATTTGACTCTAATTCGGCAGATTTACGTCGTCCTATGTCTAGGATTGCATTCAACTCCGCTTAACTATGCTAGATCTATTCTTAAACAGGGACTTTTGCTCTACTGAATAAGCACATCAAACTTGAATTAATATCCTGAAATATTAAAGCAAGATTTAAGAACACATAATTAAGAATAAGAACAAGTATTTATCATATAATTCAAATAGTAATAAGATCTGTCTTAGGTTTCATCTCCCTTAGGTATTTGGGGAGTTTAGTTCATAACGATAGGGGAAAACATCTCAAAATTGGGAAAATAACAAAACATAAAGAAACCCAAAGGTTTCATCTCCCTTAGGTATTTGGGGAGTTTAGTTCATAACGATGGGGGAAAACATCTCAAAATTGGGAAAACAACAAAACATAAAGAAACCCAAAGAACTTCTGAGGAAATTGAATGGAGATCTTCAGTCTTGAAGTAGACCCTACTTCCGAGCTGATTCTGATGGCTGTCTTCGAGTATTTTCTCGCATACATTCTCTCCACGCACTTTTTGATCCTCTTCTAGGGTGTTTATATAGACTTTGGAATGCCTAAAATAGCCTAGGAGTAGCCTTCTTTGAATAAAATTAGACTTGGGCTCGACAGGGACACGACCGTGTGGCACGCCCGTGTGGTGGTGCTCAAGTTGTGTGTAATTCTAACACGGTTTTAAGTCAACATGGTCTTGACACACGGACATGTGGCCTAACCGTGTGTCTAACACGAACGTGTGGATTGCCCGTATGGAAGTGCCAAAGCCGTGTGGAACATTAAAATCAACCTAATTTGTCCGTTTTTAGCTCATTTCTTGCTCTTTTCACTTTCCTATGCTCTAATTGTATAAAACATGGAATTAAAGAATTAGGAGCATCGAATTCAATATAACTAATGATAAATCCTCCATAAATATGCCAAGAATGGGATAAAAATATTTATAATTTATGGTTTATCAATTTTGTTATACATCCTATAGTTTATATGGAATGTATAGGGTTGGATTAGAAAAGAGTTAAAACTTGAAATATGGTAGTGAATGATATATATATATATATATATATTTGTATCCATATATTTTGTAGTAGATTTTAGTAAATCAATGAATGGAGTTATTCTGGTAAGTTTATGCAATTAAGTATTGTGATGACATATTATGTTTTAAACATGATTTTCGGCTTGTATTGGTTGCTTGGTTGGGATATATTAGTGCATTTCAATGTTGAGTGCAGGTTGTTATTAAAAAGGGTGAGAAAAGTGGCCTTAAAGTGGCCTATTTTCATCCATATGGGCAAAGACACGGGCGTGTGTCTCAGCAGCGTGTGATACACGGCCATGCATATGGGCGTGTGGTCTGGCTGTGTGTCCCTTACACCTTGAAATTTCAAAACAGAATGCCTAGGTTTTTACATACGGCCTAGCACACGGGCATGTAACTTGGCCGTGTGACCCCAGCACTCTACACACGGCCTATCACACAGGCATGTATTGGCCGTGTGGCTCAAGTTAGAGAGTTACACGGGTGAGGACATGGGTTGCGACATGACCGTGTGCCTCACATCAAATGCCTATACGGCCTAAGACACGGGCGTGTCTCCTAGCCATGTGAGCCACACGATCTGGCCACATGGGCATGTGTCCCCTGTTTCTAAGAAAAATTTTGACATTTTACGAAAAATTCTTGAGGACTCCGGTCAAGTCTCGATTTGTTTCTAATGCCTATTTTA
This sequence comes from Gossypium longicalyx, assembly GCA_025698465.1. Classification (NCBI taxonomy): domain Eukaryota; kingdom Viridiplantae; phylum Streptophyta; class Magnoliopsida; order Malvales; family Malvaceae; genus Gossypium; species Gossypium longicalyx. The sequence goes on along the minus strand of CM047005.1, from coordinate 23,702,139 downwards.
GGCTTCGAGTGTAGCAGCCTAGTTTAGACCCTAATCAGAACAGTGGTTTTGGGACCATAAATCTGAGTCAAAAAAATATTTTAATATTATTTCTGTGTTTACAGCAGGATATGTGATATGTGTAAAAGTTTTATGTGTTAATTTTATCATTTGTGTGTTCGATTTGACAAAAAGACTTAATCGCGTAAAGTGCAAAAGTGACTAGCTATTTGTTAAAGTGCTATATTGTTATGGTTTTTATAATGTGGAGTCCTTATGATGTAATTTAACCATTAGAAATATGCATGTACAAATATGGACAATCATTAAATGAATTATAAGTTAAATAGCCAAAGGTAAACTAGTAAATTATGCAAAAATTAAAGATTAAATAGAAGAAAACATGAAATTGGTGATATGTTCATTTTTGTTGCCGAAAATTGAAAGAAAAAGAAAAGAAAAAGAGTTCCTAGGGTTCGGCTAAGAAAATTTGTGATTAAGGTATGGTTTTTGATCCATTTTTGATGATTTTTATATTTTTGTGATTGTTGCTTGTTACTTTAGCTAGCCCATGCTTGAATTTAAGAAATTGATGAAGATTTTGAGTTGAGGCATTGATGAAATTGTGAGCTTTGTGATGTTAAGTGATGAAAAATGAAAGACATGTGCTAGATTAATATGTTTTGTATTTGAATTTTTGATGAATTTGAGTAATTTGGGCTAAATTGTGAAAATGGGATTTTGAGGGACTAAAATGTGAAATAAATGAAATATATGGGTTTATATGGGCTAGAGGAAAATTTGGCCTAACATGTGTAATATGAAATTATGTTTATTTTGTGATTTTATGAATTAGGGACTAAAGTGTCAAAATGGGAAAATATGAGGACTAATTTGTAAAATGTCCTAAATATGTGTATATGGATTGAATTGAATGATTTTTTTGAATAAAAGAGTTAAATTTGAATTTATATAAATAAAAAAAAGAGGAACTCGGACTTAGATCGAGGCAAGAACAAAGTACTTGATTAATCAGCTAGTTTCGTTATTCTACGATCGAGGTAAGTTCATAGGTGTTAATTTCATTATAAATGAATGTTATACTCTTTGATATTGCATAAAATGTATTTATGAGATTGCGGATAATGTTTGAACAGTGAATACGCTATACAGAAGTGTTCGATGATGAAATTGACAAGCGACACTTCTCGGTTAAACTTTAAGTACAGTGATGATGATAGTGTAATGTCATTAAGTTAATGTATTGGCTTCGGGCCATGATATCAGCACTTTGTGTGCAAATAATACCTTGATTTGGCTATGGGCCATGGTATAGGTATTATGAGAGGAGTTACATTGATTTGGTTTCAGGCCATGGTATAGGTACTCCGGGATAAGTTACCTTGATTTGGCTACGGGCCATGGTATAGGTGCTTATCGAATTTGATTCTTGAGTATCCGATCTCTATCCCTAATGGTTCAACAGATAAATTAATGCCGTGGTTGAGAAAGAGGTTAGTACGAGATAATATGGGTATGTACAAAACTTATTTAAGAACTACTTTGAGGAAGTTTAAGGAAATGGTATTTAATCGTGTTTGAGACATGAATAAGGTTTGTATTATTGTAAAGAGATATGGTAATGTGAACATGGTTGAATTATATTATTTGATGAATTGAATTGCATAACTACGAACTTACTAAGCTATGAAGCTTACTGTATGTTATTTGTCTATGTTTTATGGATAATCAAAGCTAGTTTAGACTCGGGGATAGTCAGGAAACATCATCACACTATCTATCATTTGTTGGTACTTTTGAAGCTTGTATATATGGTATATGGCATGTATAGGCTAGTGTCATTTTGATGTATTTTGAGCTATGATATTAGACATGAGATCTGGTTTGAAAGTTAGTGTAAATTGTGTTTGGTAAGTGCTATATATATATATGATGCATATAATGCCTTATATGTTGGCTTATTCGATGTGATTATGTGTTGGTTATCTTGGTTAGTTATTAATTGATGTGCTAATGCTTTTGGATTTAGATAAATTGTGATAGTTTTGGTTTGATGAAATGGCATGTTTTGGTTGCTTAAAGACATATTGAATTGATATTATTTTTGGTTTCTTTTTTTGTTTGAGATTAGGGTGGCAAATTAGCTTTGCAAATGGCTTATTTTTTTCCACACGGTCAAAGACACGGGTGTGTCTGATAACCGTGTGGTACAAGTCAGTATGTATGCCATGGTTTTACATGGCTTGTGACACGAGCGTGTCTGATAACCGTGTGAGGCACATGGCCTGTTCACACGGGCGTGTGACCCTTATATGTTTGAAAATTTTCTAAGTTTCTCAAAGTTTTCAAATATTATCGGTTTAGTCCCGAACCACTTAAGCATGTTTTAAGATCTCATGGAGCCTTATAAGGGACATTGAGATTATATTTGATTGATGTGAATGAGAAAATGTATGTTTTATGTTGTGATGTTCGGTAATGCCTCGTAAACCTATTCCGATGATGAATACGAGTTAGGAGTGTTACAATTAATTGGTATCAAAGCTACGGTTTAGTCAATTTTAGGACTAACGTTGTGTGTGAGAGTCTAGCTATACATGCCATATATATAAATTGTGATAGTATGATGATTTCTGGAAAATAAAATATGTCTTAATATAGCAAATGGATCCCGAAAGAGCCGTAGCTGATGATGTTGAAAGTAATGCGTCCACTCCAACTCAAGGGGCAGCACCGGTCGATTCAAGGCCTATGTCAAGTAGCCAAGAGGGAGAGGTTAAGCAAGCCTTCTTCCAAATGATGAGTGAGTGGTTCATGGAGTTTTTTCGAATGAATCCGGCTGCTCAAAAACCTCCATCCCCACCTGTACCTCAACAAGTCTCAGTTGTGCCTCAAGTATTAGATCCTATTCGATTGAATAAGCCGCCAGTGGATAAGATACGTAAACACGGGGCTGAAGAGTTTCGGGCTATAGTTGATGATGATACTGAAATGGCTGAATTCTGGCTCGAGAATACAATCAGAGTGTTTGATGAATTATCCTATACTCCTGAAGAATGTATCAAATGCGTATTATCTTTGCTTAGAGATAATGCATATAATTGGTGGAAAACGTTGACATCGGTGGTTCCTAGAGAACGGGTTACCTGGGAATTCTTTTAGACTGAGTTTCGAAAAAAGTACATAAGCTAGTGATTTCTTGATCAGAAACATAAAGAGTTTTTAGAATCGAAACAAGGCAAAATGATTGTGACCGAGTACGAAAAAGAATTTGTACGATTGAGAAAATATGCTCGAGAATATATCTCCACTGAAAAGATCATGTGTAAAAGATTCGTCGAGGGATTGAACTAAGATATAAAGCTATTAGTTGGAATTCTAGAAATTAAAAAATTCGTTGTTTTAGTTGAAAGAGCTTGTAAAGCTGAAGATCTCAGCAAAAAAAAGAGGAAAATAGATTCAGAGGCTAGAGACAACAGAAAAAGATTGATGAATAAGCCATATCAGTCTTCATCAAAGAAATCCAAAGATTCGTATAATCGTCTGAATATCTTAATGGGATATCTGAGCAAGGACCGTGCTAAACAACACTTTGGTTCTAAAGCTCAAGCTACATTAGTAGCTAGTGTTGGCAGTGTGAGAGACAACAAACTCGAATGTCAGCAGTGTAGGCGACGACATTTTGGAAAATGCTGGAACAAAAGAAATTAAGCATATTACAAATGTGGATCATTGGATCATTTTATGCGAGATTGCCTAGAGTTGATGGAAAAAGATGATGTTTAGATGAGAGGCTGAGTAACACTGTAAGCAGGGGTAGACTACCTAGAAACACGAGAAATGTGAGTAGTAGTCAGAAAGCGACTAATGACTCTACTGTGAGGTCCAAGGTGAGAGCACCTGCCAGAGCCTATGCTATTCGCGCTCGTGAAGAAGCGTCATCTCCAGATGTTATCATCGGTCCTTTTACTCTCTATGATACTAAAGTTATTACATTGATAGATCCAGGATCTACTCATTCGTATATATGTGTGAATTTAGTATTCAGTAAGACTTTGCCTGTAGATTCTACTGAGTTTGTAATTAGAGTATCGAACCCCTTAGGCAAGTGCGTATTAGTTGATAAAGTGTACAAGAACTGTCCGTTGATGATTCAGGATAATTACTTTTAGGTCGATTTAATGTTGTTACCATTTGACGAGTTTGATATAATCCTGGGTATGGATTGGCTATCGTTGCACGATGCTGTTGTGAATTACAAATAAAAGGCGATTAATTTGAAATTTCAGAATAATGAGATTATCTAAATTGAGTCAGATGATCTTAATGGTTTTCCAGTAGTGATTTCATAAATGTTAGCTCAGAAATATATAAGAAAGGGTTGCGAAGCTTATTTTGCTTAATATGAAAGTGACTGAAAAGAAGATTGAATCAGTGCCGGTAGTGTGTGAGTATCCAGATATGTTTCTTGAAGAATTACCAGGATTACCACTGATTGAGAGGTTAAGTTTGGTATTGAGTTAGTGCTGGGAATAACGCCGATATCGATAGCTCCATATCGAATGGCACCGATAGAGTTAAAAGATTTAAAAGCTCAGTTACAAGAATTAATCGTCAGAGGATTTGCTAGACTGAGTTTCTCGCCCTGGGGTGCTCTCGTATTGTTTGTGAAAAAGAAAAATGGAACGATGAGAATGTGTATAGATTATTGCCAACTTAACAAAGTGACGATCAAGAATAAGTATCCTTTGCCTAGAATAGATGATTTGTTTGATCAATTGAAAGGGGCTACAGTGTTTTCAAAGATAGACTTGAGATCGGGTTATTATCAGCTGCCGGTTAAAGACTCTGATTCACTGCATTTAGAACGAGGTATGGTTACTATGAATTTTTAGTTATGCCTTTTGGACTAACGAATGCACCTGTTGTCTTTATGGACTTGATGAATCAGATTTTCAGACTGTATCTAGATCGATTTGTTGTTGTGTTCATAGATGATATTTTGATATATTTGAGAGATGAAACTGAGCATGCAGAGCATTTGAGAATTGTATTGCACACTCTGAGAGATAAGCAGTTATATGCAAAGTTCAGTAAATGTAAATTTTGGTTGAGTGGAGTTGATTTTCTGGGGCATATTGTGTCAGCATCGGGTATTCGAGTCGATCTGAACAAGATTTCTGTAATAATGGATTGCAAGCCTCTGAGAAATGTATCTGAAGTCAGCAGTTTTCTGGGACTAGCTGGTTACTATAGGCGATTTGTGAAAGACTTTTCGAGGATTACGACTCCATTGACGAGATTACTTCAGAAAGATGTAAACTTGAATGGTCCGAGAATTTTCAGAAAAGTTTTTATTAGCTGAAAGCTTTATTGACTGAAGCTCTAGTGTTCGTTCAGCTAGAATCAGGTAAAGAATTCGTAATCTATAGTGATGCTTCATTGAACGACCTGGGTTGTGTTTTGATGCAGGAAGACAAAGTTATAACCTATGCTTCGAGACAGTTAAAGCTGCATGAAAAGAATTATCCGACACACAACCTTGAGTTAGCCGTGATTGTGTTCGCTTTGAAGATTTGGCGTCACTATTTATTCGGTGAGAAATGTCATGTTTATTCAGATCATAAGAGTTTGAAATATCTGATGACTTAGAAAGATTTGAATTTGAGTCAGAGAAGGTGGTTAGAACTGTTAAAAGATTATGAGCTTATATTATCATCCGGGAAAAGCAAATGTGTTTGCTGATGCTTTAAGCCGAAAATCATTGTTTGCTTTACGTACGATGAATGCTCATTTAGTTCTGTCTGATGATAGTTCAGTTTTAGCCAAATTGAAAGCAAGATTGTTATTTTTACAGTAGATTTGTGATGGCTAGAGAGTTGATAATGAGATAATAGCAAAACGAGCTTAGTGTGAATTGAATTCTGATTCAGAATTTAGAGTTGATGATAATGATTGTTTGAGATTTCGAGATAGAATTTGTATTCCGAGAAATCCAGAGTTGATTCAAATGATTTTGAAAGAAGCTCATAGTAGTTGTCTATCAGTTCATTCGAGAAGTACGAAAATGTATAACGATTTGAAACAACTCTATTGGTGGCATGGTATGAAGCGTGATATCTCTAAGTTTGTTTCGAAATGTTTAATTTATCAACAAGTCAAAGATGAACATCAAGTACCGTCTGGGTTACTTCAGCCGATTATGATTCCCGAGTGGAAATGGGATAGAGTGACGATGGATTTTATTTCGGGTTTGCCTCTATCTCCGACGAAGAAAGATGTAATCTAGGTTGTGGTTGATAGATTGACGAAATCAGCTTATTTTATTTTGGTAAGATCAGACTATTCACTTGATAAGTTTTCTGAGTTATACATTTTTGATATTGTGAGATTGCACGGGGTGCCATTGTCTATCGTTTCAAACAGAGATCCAAGGTTCACTTCGCGATTTTGGAAGAAACTGTAGGGGGCTTTAGGTACGAAATTGTATTTCAGTACTACTTTTCACCCGCAGATGGATGGTCAATTCCAACAAATTGTTTAGATACTCGATGAGATGTTGAGATGCTGCATTCTTGAGTTTGAAGGTACGTGGGAACAGTACTTGCCATTGATTGAATTTGCGTATAATAATAGTTTTCAATCGAGTATAAAAATGACACCGTACGAAGCTTTATACAGTCGAAAGTGTCGAACACCTTTGTACTGGATTGAGCTTAGCGAAAATAAGATTCACGAGGTCGATCTGATCTGAGAGACTAAAGAAAAAGAGAAAGTAATTCGTAATAGTTTGAAAGCAGCGTCAGATCATCAGAAATCTTACGCAGTTTTGAAAAGAAAGGATATTGAGTTTCAGATTGGGGATAAAGTGCTTTTGAAAGTATCTTCGTGGAAGAAAGTACTCCGATTTGGCAGAAAAGGCAAATTGAGTCCGAGGTTCATCGGGCCGTATGAGATTATCGAGTGTATCGGGCCGGTTGCATATATATTATTATTACCACCTGAGCTAGAAAATATTCATAATGTGTTTCATGTATCAATGCTTCAACAATACAGATCTGATCCCTCGCATGTAATTCCTCCGTCAGAGATAGAGATTCAGTCTGATATGACCTATGAAGAAGAACCGATCCGTATCTTGGCTCGTGAGGTTAAAGAATTGAGAAATAAGAAAATTTCGTTAATAAAAGTGTTATGGCATCGGCACGGAGTCGAAGAGGCTACATGGGAGCCCGAGGATACCATGAGAGAGATATCTGAATCTATTCATTGGTAAGATTTTCGGGGACGAAAATCCCTAAGAGGGGAGAGTTGTTACAGCCCGGTTTAGACCTTAATCGTAATAGTGGTTTCGGGACCACAAATCTGACTTAAAAAAATATTTTAATATTATTTTCTCAGTTTACAGCAGGATATGTGATACGTGTGAAAGTTTCATGTGTTAATTTTATCGTTTGTGTGTTCGATTTGACAAAAAGGACTTAATCGCATAAAGTGCAAAAGTGACTAGCTATTTGTTAAAGTGATATATTGTTATGGTTTTTATAATGTGGAGTCCTTATGATGTAATTTAACCATTAGAAATATGCATGGACAAATATGGACAATCATTAAATGAATTATAAGTTAAATAGCCAAGGGTAAACTAGTAAATTATGCACAAATTAAAGATTAAATAAAAGAAAACATGAAATTGGTGATATGTTCATCTTTGTTGCCGAAAATTTAAAGAAAAAGAAAAGAAAAAGAGTTCCTAGGGTTCGGCTAAGAAAATTTGTGATTAAGGTATGATTTTTGATCCGTTTTTGATGATTTTTATGTTTTTGTGATTGTTGCTTAGTACTCTAGCTAGCCCATGCTTGAATTTAAGAAATTGATGAAGATTTTGAGTTGATCCATTGATGAAATTGTGAGCTTTGTGATGTTAAGTGATGAAAAATGAAAGACATGTGTTAGATTAATATGTTTTGTATTTGAATTTTTGATGAATTTGAGTAATTTAGGCTAAATTGTGAAAATGAGATTTTAAGGGACTAAAATGTGAAGTAAATGAAATATATGGGATTATATGGGCTAGAGGAAAATTCAGACTAGCATGTGTAATATGAAAATATGTGTATTTTGTGATTTTATGAATTAGGGACTAAAGTGTCAAAATGGGAAAATATGAGGGCTAATTTGTAAAATGCCCTAAATATTGTATATGGATTGAATTGAATGATTTTTTGAATAAAAGAGTTAAATTTGAATTTATATAGATTAAAAAAAGAGGAACTTGGACTTAGATCGAGGTAAGAACAAAGTACTTGATTAATCGGCTAGTTTCGTTGTTTTACGACCGAGGTAAGCTCGTAGGTGTTAATTTCATTATAAATGAATGTTATATGCTTTGATATTGCATAAAATGTGTTTATGAGATTGCGGACATTGTTTGAATTGTGAATACGACTATACGGAAGTGTTCGACGATGAAATCGACAAGTAAAACTTCTCGGTTAAACTTTAAGTACAGTGATAATGATAGTGTAATGTCATTAAGTTAATGTATTGGCTTCGGGCCATGATATCCACACTTCGTGTGTGAATAATACCTTGATTTGGCTACAGGCCATGATATAGGTATTATGAGAGGAGTTACCTTGATTTGGTTTCAGGCCATGGTATAGGTACTTCGGGATAAGTTACCTTGATTTGGCTACGGGCCATGGTATAGGTGCTTATCAAATGTGATTCTTGAGTATCCGATCTCTATCCCTAATGGTTCAACAAATAAATGAATGCCATGGTTGAAAAAGAGGTTAGTACGAGATAATACAGGTATGTATGGAACTTATTCAAGTACTACTTTGAGAAAGTTTAAGGAAATGGTATTTAATCGTGTTTGAGACATGAATAAGGTTTGTATTATTGTAAAGATGATATAGTAATGTGAACATGGTTAAATTATATTATTTGATGAATTGAATTGTTTAACTACGAACTTACTAAGCTATGAAGCTTACTGTGTGTTATTTGTCTATTTTTTATAGATAATCAAAGCTACTTCGGACTCGGGGATCGTCAGGAAACGTCGTCACACTATCTATCATTATGTATAAGCTAGTGTCATTTTGATGTATTTTGAGCTATGATATTAGACATGAGATTTGGTTTGAAAGTTAGAGTAAATTGTGTTTGGTAAGTGCTATATATATATGTGATACTTATGATGCCTTATATGTTGGCTTATTTGATGTTATAATGTGTTGGTTATCTTGGCTAGTTATTAATTGGTGTGCTAATGCTTTTGGATTTAGATAAATTGTGATAGTTTTGGTTTGATGAAATGGCATGTTTTGGTTGCTTAAAGACATATTGAATTGATGTTATTTTTGGTTGCTTTGTGTGTTTCAGATTAGGGTGACAAATTGGTTTTGCAAATGGCTTATTTTTGTCCACATGGGCAGAGACATGAGCATGTGTCACAGCCGTGTGTGACACACGGTCATGTTACACGGCCATGTGTCCCCTCCGGTAGTATTAAAATTTAAAGTCAGTCTTGAGCATGGCCTAGACACATGGGCGTGTCTGATGGTGGCATGAGGCACACAGCCTTAGCACATGGGCATGTGTGGCCATTTCGAAGGGTACACAGGCTAGACACTCGGGCGTGTGGTTAGCCATGTGACCCAAGTCAGTTTCAACCGGCCAAGGCACACGGGTATGTCTCCGGCTGTAACACCCCTTGCCTGAGTCCGAGGCCGGGACAGGGTACGAGGCATTACCTGACTAAAACGTACACATACATGTAAAATTGGGTCATAAAATTTCGTGCAAAATAAAAACATTAATTCATGCTCATAATGCCCCTTATATGGACTCAGGAGGCTCAAAACATTTATTAGGGGTGGTTCGGGACTAAATCGGGAACTTACGAACCTTTTACAACACTTAGGAAATTTTCCATGTTTGGAGAGTCATACGTCCGTGTGGGTTAGGCTGTGTGGTCACACACGCCTGTGTGGCCTGGGACACGTGTAACACCCTGATTTTCAGGTTTTCGTAATTTCCGAGAATTTGGTAAGTTTTTAAAATTTGGTATTTGGTAGTGAAAATTCATAGTTGGATTATGTAAATGGGCCTATGAAAGGCCCACGTGCTTTAGCAAAACCCTAAGAATTTTTGAATTTTGGACTTAAGGAGTTAGGGCGTTGGATAGGTGGCCTTATTAAAAGACGAGGTCAAATGTAACACAAAAGAGCCTTTGGCAAGTGTGTGCTAAAGTGACGCCACCAAGGAGCTAAAAAGTGGCGTGTAAGTGGTTGAGGAGAGCCAAGGTTCGATTCTCTGTCGGCAATTGTGGTGTTCTTTTTATGTCTTGAGCAGCAGGAGTTGGAAGTTGAATGAAACTCATTGGAGAGAGTTTGAATCACCAAACGCATGGATTAAGGAGTGATAAGGGGAGAGATTTTGGGGATTTGGAGAGAAGCTAAGAGTTGGCTGAATACTGGGAATTGGAGAGGGGATTTCGGTAGAGGAGTATTTGGCTAGTATTTTAGCATATAGGGTCTTAGTTGTGCCGTTTTTCTTCTGTTTAAACAACATAGGGTTATTCTTTTCTTCCCTTTTTTCTTCTCTAGCTGAAATCACCACTCCCTTCATCCAGTTTTCTTTCTTTCTTTTTTATTTTGCCAAAACCAAACAATACTTCCTTTTTTTCCATCACCTTTGCCGAATAGTCACAAGAATCAAAACCTTTGAAGATTGGTTGTACCGTTTGCTTTTAGACCAGCATCTTTCCTGTTCTCTTTATTTGTGGTGACTGATCCCTTCATCTGGTAAGCACTCAAAACTTTCGTCTATTCATTATTTCAAGATTTAGAAGTCGAAATCTCTGAAGGCATAGGGGAGGCTGTCGACTTGTCTAGATTGATTATAACTTTGGATTGGTTCGTATGTGTGTGTTAGTTTACAAATGAGGTGATCAACGAGGAGCGTTGGATTAAAGGCGTGGGCGCAGCTAGATTTAGATCTAGTGCATCTAAGTCGACAAAGGTAAGGTTTCATAGCCATTAAGGTATTGGCCGAGTATGGTAAGAGAGTTCTTGCATTGGTTTCATGGATTCATAATTTAATCGGTTAAGTGGTGGATTGTAGGAATCATCGCATAGACGATCTCGTGGTGGTAGTCGCAAATCAGGTGTGTAACAAACCCTCTTTCGTAGCTTAACGCGATATATGCCGAAAAGCTGAAATGCCGAAAATTCTGGCATTTCAAGGACTCGTGAGCATGCGAATGCCCATAGGCTAGTTGGATACACTAAGTTTGATGATCGGGATTGTTGGAACAGATAAGGGCACGATTTCCTGCATCACGGTAAGTTGGGCCTCGAGGGGCTGAAATCGGGCCCAATGGGCTTTCGGGCCCATTTGGGTAAGTTCGGTAGGAAATGGAATCCAGATAAATTGCACATTAAGACAGTTAATACCGTTATGGAATATAGGCTAAATGGGCCTAGATGACTAAATCGGCTATGTAGTGCCCATTAGGGGTTTTTGGCCCAATAACTCGGTTTTGCTAGAATGGGCTAGAATCGTTGTTTAAAGAATCGTTGTTTAAACACTTGAAATTGTCGATAATTGATAATGAGCATGGAAAACCCTAGTAATTGATAAAATAATGAAATTACCCTTATAATGTGAAAATGACCATTTTGCCTCTAGGTGAAAATGACCATTATACCCCTAGGGTTATGCTATAATTAAGATGCATGTGATACTACTTCTGTACATGATATGCCATGATATGCACATGATATGCCATGATATATTCATATATGCATGGGTTGGGTTTTATATGAACGGAGGAAGTGCTAAAAAGGGCTTTGCCCCAGTTTACCGACAAGGGCTTTGCCCTAGTTATTAAAAGAGGCTAGGCCTCCAGTTATATGATAAAGCAGCTATGCTGCCAGTGGAGAGTATTGGTTGGGTGGGTTGAGTTATTCCCTATATGGAGAGCTTGGTTGGTACGGGTGGAGAGTAGCAGTTGGGTGGGTTGATAGTTTCCCTACATATGGATATGGGTTTGCATACTTGCATTGAGATTTACATATTTGATTGTTATGAAAATGGGCCAGTGGGCCATACCGTTTATAGAATAAGGCTTCGGCCCAGTGAGTTTATATATGAACAAGGGCTAAGGCCCAGTAACTGTTAAACGAAAGGCTTTGGCCCAGTAACATGATTAATGAGAAGGCTTCGGCCCATTATGCTGGTATCAGTTTGGGCTCTGAAAGGGGCTTGTTGCACACTGAGTTTCCAAACTCACCCCCCAATTTCTTTAACCTTGCAGGTGAGTCCTGATGTGGAGACTTGGAGCCGGAGGGGATTTAGAGTGGCCATGATGATCGCTTTTGAACTTTGAAATCAGTAAATGGTTTTATATTATAGTATTATCTTAACTGTTAACGTTATTTGTTTTTGGGTTGTAATAAGGCCATTTTAATTACTCTTCTGGGATTATTTTTATTTTTAATAACTCTATATTTTTTTATAATAATTCAAAATAGGCTAGACTTAGAGCGCATTTTCAAAATGATACTCGTTTTTAAAATAATGCAACGATACAATTAATCGATTTATCAAAAATATCTACTTGAATGAACTTCAACTCGTTTATCAAAGTGTGGCAATGGTTGTGGGCATGTCTAGGATTGGATCCAATCGAGAGCTTGGTACTTAAGCGACCTTCATGGCTCACCTCCTCGTTTTGGATACCTACCGTGCACACTTTCCATTCACTTTGATTACTTAGCAAAACTATCTTTTAAAACACTAAGAAGGACACTGAAAGAGGCATGGGTTTTCTTAAAAAACTTCAATGTGACACGTCAGATCCAGCCATAACATTTGGGCCGAGTTTGGGGTGTTACATTTAGTGGTATCAGAGCCCGGTTGCAACAACTCGGCTATGGGTTTCTAAACGGGTTTAAAATCAAGAAATTAAAAAAAAGGGTATTTTAAATCAATTTTTTTGAATTTCTATTCTCTGTGACCAAATACATGTTTTTTGTTTTAAATGGTTTGAAGAAAGAGGTGACACACTGAATTCCCGGCACCAAGTCTGTAAGTGTACTATCTTTTACACCGTGTGATATTTATAGGATGCTATAGATAGAACTGAGACCTTACTATGATACTTTAGATAGGGTAGAGCTGTAAAATAGTAGGATTGAGACTGTAGCTAGGCTACGACGTTGAGAAAACAATCCCTGAACTGCTATATGTCCATAAGATATCTCGTAATAAAAAACTGAAATATTAAACTAATGTCATAAAATTCGTAAACAGATAATTCGATATGAGTACAAGAGAAACTCGTGGACGAGGCCGCGGACGTGGTCGCGGAAGGGTGCAAGCTGAATCTTCATCCTCAGGGCATAGGCCAGCTGAAGAGGCATCCGTGCCACAGGCAACTGATGCTTTGTCCCAAGCGATGTTAAGGGTCTTGGAAAGGGTTACTGGAGCTAGCACCGAGACAGCGAATAGGGGATCCATCTCGGAGCGACTCCAGGCTAACGGAGTAGAGGTTTTTAGGGGCATATCTGGAGTAGCCCCAAACGTGGTTGAATATTGGCTAGAGGCAACAGAGTGGATTATAGACGACCTAGATTACTCTGTAGAGCAAAAGCTGAACGGGACCGTGTCGTTGCTACGAGATGAGGCATACCAATGGTGGATCACTGTAAGGGAGAGTACCCCGATCGAACGAGTAACCTGGGAATTGTTCAAGAATGCTTTTAAGGGAAGGTATGTTGGAGCTAGTTATGTGGATGCCCGTCGAAAGGAATTTTTGAATTTGGCTCAGGGTAATAAGACTGTTGCGGAGTATGAGGCGAAATTTTTGAGGTTGAGTCGATATGCTAGCGGGATAGTTGCGACCGAATATGAGCGCAGTGTTCGATTCAAGGATGGCCTCCGCGATGAGCTTAGGGTGTTGATAGCTCCACAGAGGGAGCGTGATTTTGCTGCATTAGTGGAGAAGGCTAAGATAGCTGAGGAAGTAAAACGAACCGAGCGACAGAATCGTGAGAGGGATCGACCCAGATTCAGGAGGGATTTTGGACCCTCGAGTGCTGCAAATAGAAATGTCAAAAGAGCTAGAATGGAGGAACCAGTTCGACCAGCTCCGGTTAATACTTTTAGACCTCAGGTTTGCAAGAACTGTGGCAAAGCGCATATGGGGGAGTGCTGGAAACGAACTGGGGCATGTTTTCGATGTGGGTCAAAGGAACATATGTAACGCCCCATACCCGAGACCGTTGCCGGGGTCGAACACGAGGTGTTAACAGACTTAATTCATTGCTTAAACAGCTCAAACAATTTAATTTTAGAAATTCCAGACAAGCTGGCTAACTGCGTCACAGTCGCTTAAAAATTCATATCTCGAGTTCTGAAACTCAAAATAAAGATCCATAAATTTTCCCTGAAACTAGACTCGTATATCTATTTACTAATTTTTTTATATAATTTTTGGCTAGGCCAATTAGTACAGTTTATTATTTAAAGTCTCCCCTATTTCAGGGTTCGACTGCTCTGACCTCTGTGTATTACGAATCAGATATCTCTCTGTAAAGAATTTCAATTACTATGAAGTTTGTTTCTCTTAAAACTAGACTCAATAAGAAATCTGTACATATAAATTATGACTTCTAATTATTTTTATACATTTTATGGTGAATTTCCAAATTCAGAACAGGGGATCTAGCAATCGCTCTGGCCCTGTTTCACAAAAATTTAAACATCTCAAAAAATATAACTCATATACCTGTTTCGTTTCTTCCATATGAAAATATACTCATAATTCTTCAATTCCATATTTTATTAATCATCTAATTATATATCTACTATTTTTAATGATTTTTCAAATTCACGTCACTACTGCTATCTGAATCTATTTTATGGTAAATTTTACCTATTTCATGGTTTCCATGGATTAACTAGCAATTTGACATACATAACACCAAATATGATCATAATTAGCCATTCCAATGGCTAATCATTACCAAGCATTTTTATACTACTCAATAACCATATCATAAGACCATATATACAAAATGATTATAATGCTATACATGCCATACTCAAAATATACAAGCCATTATGCCAAGATGGTATACGGATAGTGTGAGCGTGCCTCCGACCGTTCCCGATTTCCGAGCTGGCTTGTCAACACTACAAGGAATGAAAAGGAGGGAGTAAGCATAAATGCTTAGTAAGTTCACATGCAAATAGCAAGTAACATAACCATATAAGCAAACATAAAACATCATTTGCATAATCATCACCAAGACATTCATATCATATTTTCATTTATCATCTTACCATATTGTTGTTATATCGATTTTTCAACCCGAGGGTTAAGTACATACCTGTTCAAAATATCCATTTCACAACACTTACCAATACGTCCCTTTCATCTTGAGTATTCCTCCATTTGAGTAGAACTTTACCCGTTGAACACATCAGAATATAATTCGGATACATGGAAAGTTTGCACATAAGTGCCACATATGTAGCCAAGCTACTATGTAACCCGCCCATAAGTGAACTCGGACTCAACTCAACGAGCTCGGATGCCTAGTTACATCTCACGAACTTAGACTCAACTCAACGAGTTCGGACATTCGCATCCATAAGTGAACTAGGACTCAACTCAACGAGTTCGGATGCCCAAATATCCCAGTGACATGTCACTTGTATCCTAATATATTCCTAAGGTTCAAATGGGATTTTCCTCGAACATATATCCTTGCCGTCTTCCGTAGAATACCGAAACCAATACTCTTTAACAATTTATATTTAACAAGTAGCTCACATAATTTACATTTTATTCGAAAATAACCACAAAGCATATATTTCATGATAAAAATCAGCATATCATATAATTAACATTAAATTACTTAAAATGACAATTATGTTACTACATTTACACATGAACTTACCTCGTATGCGAAAATGGCTACTTTTACCATTTCGTCCACAACTTGGTATTTTCCCCATTTTAGCCCGAATTTCAGTTTTCCCTGCTCTATCATTTAAAAAATAATCTAATTAGGACTCACATTATTCAAATTGACCCAAAATCATATTTTGGAAAAATTACAATTTTGCCCCTAAACTTTTGCATATTTACACTTTTTCCCCAAAGCTCGTAAATTAAAATTCAGCCTATTTTCTTATGTTTTATGACATGCTGATCATTTTTCTCTATGGCAACATCAAATTCTCACTCTAACATGTACTTATGACTATTAGGTATTTTTACCGATTAAGCCCTTTTGCTCGTTTTCACTTAAAACTGAGTAGCACAAGTTGTCTAACATAATTTAAAAGCTCATATTCTATCATAAAACACCAAAATAAACAAATTTCACCTATGGGTATTTTTCAAAATATGAACCCTAGGTTGAATTATTGCTAGCATAAGCTTAATCGAGCTACCGGGACTCTAAAAACGTAAAGAACTTGAAAAACGGGGCTAGAATGGACTTACAATCGAGCTTGGAAGCTTGAAAAACCCTAGCCATGGTTTCTCCTTGCTATATTCGGCCATGGGGTTGAAGATGAGCAAAATTGGCTTTTAATTTTGTATTTTAATTCATTTTACCCCTAAATGACCAAAATGCCCTTACTACTAAACTTTCTAAAAATTCCATCCATGTCCAAGTTTTGTCCATAAACTTAGAAATTGGTAAAATTTCTATTTAAGACCTCCTAATTAATATTTCAAAACAATTTCATACTAGAAACTTCTAGAATGCAAGTTTTGCAAATTATTCGATTTAGTCCCTAATTTCAATTTAAGCACTTTAGGCATAGGATTTCTTCACGAAAATTTCACACAATCATGCAATCATATCATAGACCTCAAAATAATCATAAAATAATTATTTCTATCTCAAATTTTATGGTCAAGAAACCACTATTCCGATTAGGCCCTAATTCGGGATATTACAACATAAGTTCAGAGAATGTCCTCGGAGAGCAGCTCAGGATCAAGCTGCGGAGCAAAGAGGTGTTCAACCGCAGCAAGGAGGACCACCACCACAGAGAGGCCGTGGGCAAGGTAGAGGTGGCAATGGTAATGGACGAGGACGTGGGGCACCTGGCAGGGGTGCTGAACACGCTGAAGCTCGACAGCCGGCGTTATTTTATGATGCACGGCGTCGTGAGGAGGGTGATGCTCCTGATATTATAACCGGTACGTTCCTTATTCATAGCAAGCCTTACAGTGCTTTGATTGATGTGGGTTCCACTCACTCGTATGTTGCTTGTGATGTATCTGGGGCATTGGGTGTGCTTCTTGAGGATACTGTGAGTGGGGTATCAGTGATAAGTCCTTTGGGACACTCGCTTAAGGTAGATAAACTCTTTAGGGAGGTGCCTTTAGAGACACAAGATAGGACATTTGTAAGGGATTTAATGGAGCTGCCATTTGGGGACTTTGATCTTATTTTGGGAATGGACTGGCTAACTAAATATAGAGCGACGTTGGATTGTGCTGTTAAGAGAGTGGTGCTAAGAACTGCCAAGGATGAAGAGATAATAGTCATAGGGGAATGAAGAAACTATTTGTCCAATGTTGTCTCGACTTTAAGGGCTGAGAAGTTGATTCGGAAAGGTTGTGAGGCGTTTTTAGCATTCGTGAGTCAAGCTGAACCTGAGGGGATGACTGTGGAGTCAGTTAGGACCATCAAAGAATTTCAAGATGTATTTCCGGAAGAACTTCCTGGATTGCCTCCGAAAAGAGAAGTTGAGTTCGGAATCGACTTGTTACCTGGAACAGCTCCAGTGCCCATTGCACCTTATAGGATGGCACCAAAGGAGTTGGTGGAACTTAAGGCTCAGATTCAAGAACTGTTAGATAGAGGGTTTATAAGACCAAGTGTTTCTCCGTGGGGTGCACCAGTGTTGTTCGTAAAGAAGAAAGATGGGACCATGCGGATGTGTATTGATTATCGGTAATTGAACAAACTGACGATAAAGAACAAGTATCCTTTGCCAAGAATCGACGATCTGTTCGACCAACTGAAAGGAGCCTCGGTATTTTCTAAGATTGACCTTCGGTCAAGATATCATCAGTTGAGAGTCAAAGAAGAGGATATTCATAAGACGGCATTCAGAACTCGATATGGTCACTACGAGTTTCTGGTTATGCCCTTTGGTTTGACTAATGCACCGGCGGCATTCATGGATTTGATGAATTGGGTATTTTAGCCGTACTTGGATCAGTTCGTAGTCGTTTTTATCGATGATATCTTAGTGTACTCGGAAACGGAAGAGAAACATGATGAGCATCTTCGTATTGCGCTGCAAGTGCTAAGGGAAAAGCAACTCTATGCAAAGTTCAGTTAGTGTGAGTTTTGGTTGAGTGAAGTAACATTCTTGGGGCATGTTGTGTCTGCTGAGGGGATCAAGGTAGACCCTCGGAAGATTGAGGCGATTCTGGGGTGGAAGCCACCAAAGTCAGTAACAGAAATCTGAAGTTTTCTGGGGTTGGCAGGTTATTATCGAAGATTTGTGGAAGGATTTTCCGTGTTGGCAGCGCCGTTAATGAAACTTATAAGGAAGGGAGCACCGTTTGTTTGGACAAATAAGCAGCAAGAGGCTTTTGAAAAGTTAATGAAGGTTTTGACTAAGGTACCAGTATTGATTCAGCCAGAGTGTGGTAAGGATTTCACTGTGTACAGTGATGCGTCGCATGTAGGTTTGGGCTGTGTGTTGATGCAAGAGGGTCGCTTATGCTTCACGACAGCTTAAGCCTCATGAGGTAAACTATCCTACTCATGACTTGGAGTTCGCAGCGGTGATCTTTGTGCTTAAGATATGGAGGCACTACTTGTATGGGGAGAGATGCATTATCTATACGGATCATAAGAGTCTTAAGTACTTGCTGTAATGGCTTAAATTCAAAATTATCGGAATAGTGGTTTCGTAACCACAAATCCGATTTAAAGAGAAATTTATTTCAATATTTTTGCATGAAAATTGATATGATAAGAAAATCGTATGAAAATATTGATAGAAAAATTTTACCGATTTAGTGGTTAGTTAGAAAAAGAAATTATTGAAGAAATTGGGTAAAAACAAGGTATTGAGACCTTTATCTCGTAAAACCGAGTCGAAAATAATTTTATAAATATTTATGAAATGTTAGTAATGTGTTATTAAAATTTCGTTAGGAAATTTTAATGTTTGGGTAGTCAATTAAATGAAAAGGACTAAATTGTAATAGGTGTAAAAGTTGCTAGGATGATTAAATAGCTTAAGAGTCTAATGAGAAAGGATTTAAAAGGCAATTAGACCCAAAATTTATTTGGGCTGGACGGCAAGGGCATGAAATCAGCAGGGAATTTGATAAATTAAGGGTAAAATTGGAATATTGCAAAATTAACTAAATAAAGCTAGGACTAAATAGGAAATATCTAGATTTCTCTTCATTTCTCTTCAATTCCAGCAGCTAAAAACGCCATAGGAGGGTTCTCTAAGCTGGTATTTCATAATTTTTTGCACCAAGTGAGTTAATCCTTGCCTTTTTCTTGTAATTTTTGTGTTTCTAAGACTTTTACGACTAGGTCCTACTATTAAATTCATTAGTTTTTGATTTCATGGATGAAATTGAAAGTCACCATGATTGATTTATGTAAGTTTATGATGAAATAGAATGAAATTAAAGTTTTAATTTATTTATGAGATGATTTTATTAGGTAATTTCAATGGAAAATTGATTTTTAGGACCTAATTGTGAAAATGTTTGGAATTAAAGTCTATTTCTGAAACTATGATTCCTAAAGGTTGTAAACTAGTTTAATGTGATATAATAAAGTGTTAATTAGAAAAATAAGCTCAATTGAGAGACTAATTGAGTAGGGACGAAATTCTCATTTATTAAAAGCTTAGGGGAAAAATGGTAATAAACAGTTTGCACTAAAACAATTTGGACAGCAGCAGTACACTAACTTTGAAAAATCACCATAAATTGTATAAATCGAATTAGAAGATGAACAATATATGGAATTAAAGCTTATTGAGTCTAGTTTCTCATAGAAGAAACAATGTAAGCAATGGATTTTTAAATTTTGAGATATAATGAATTTTTTGAGACAAGGTCAGAATGAATTTGGGTTCCCCTGTTCTGACTTTGAAAAATCATAAAAAAATTAAATAAAAATAATTAGGAGCTTAAATTTATATGTCTAGAATCCTTAATGAGTCCATTTTTAATATAAATAAACTAGAATATCATTTGAATCCTGTATGAAGAGATAATTAATTTTTAGTGAAGAAGGGTTAGAACTGTTAGACAGCAGAACAGGGGTGAATTTAAAGAATAAACTGTACTGATTGGCTAAACCAAAAATTCTGAAAATTTTATGGTAGGAAGATATATGAGTCTAGTTTCAGGTAAAATTAACGGAACTTAATTTGAAGCTCCGTAACTCGAGTTATAAATAATTTAGTGGCTATAACTTAAGTAGATAGCTTTGAATGAACTATAAATAATAGTGGAATTATAGAGAATGTTGCATATGAACATGAAATGTATTAAATTGATAATTAAATTTATTTATTTAGATCCAGAAGATGCAAATACGAAGCTAGATCGAGGAAAGGAAAAAGTTCAGGATTAGTAGATTTTTGTGCACAAACAAGTATCAAGGTAAGTTCATGTAACTTGAGTTATATTCTTAAATGCTTGAAATGTATGTTTTTGATATGAATATGATTTGAATGTTCATTGTATGAAAATTGATAAAACATTGATATATTTGATAAAAAAAGGAAGAAATCCCAGTTGAATGAAAGGAAAATTCGATGGATCTCTGAAAAAGGAATTGACGGTAAAAAGGATCAAGCCCGGACGGGTGATCCTATCCTGATATAGCCCTCCCGAAGAATATGTCGAAAATGGATTTAGCCCGGACGGGTAATCCGAATTAGGGTCTGAATTTAGCCTAGATTGGCAATTCAGATCCAAGCTCATTAGAGTAATTGTCGTTGCAGGGGATTTAGCCTGGACTGGTAATCCCGACAATACTCTATGAGTTTATATTACAGGGGATTTAGCCTCGACCGTAATCCCATTGTAAGAATGAGGTTCATGGGAGTGTGCTCTCTCAAATGGAAATGTGTGCACATGAATATAAATTGACGGACCAAATTGTACACTAAAAGTGTACCTCTGAAAATCCATCGAAATTCCGAGAAATTCAAAGGGATAAATATGGAAAAATAACAAGGAAATAGAAATCATGGTATATATTATTGGTACATGCAAATTATTGTACTAACTTGAATGTTGAGTTTGTGCATATTAGGGTAATAAAGCATTGAATGGATATATAAATGTTTATTGTATTGTATTGAAAATATTAGGTAAGTATAATTCTTGTTACATGAGCTTACTAAGCACAAAGTGCTTACCTCTGCTTCATTTTCCCTGCTTTGTAGTGTTAAGAGCTCGGAGATCGGATTTGGTCTGAGATACATCACACTATCAACCTCGTGGATTTCGTATATATAAAGAAACTTTATGTTGGAAATCAATGGCATGTATAAGCTAATAAAGTAAATGATTTTGTGAAATGAATGTAGAGTTAGCCATTGGTATGGTTAACAAACCTGGTTTTGGGTATGTGATGATGTTATCTTATAAATATGCATGAATTTATTTTGAAAATATGTTGAATTGGTTTGGTTGATGTAGATTGGTCTCGGTTTAAAATTTACAGGGAAGGTTAGATATCTATAAAAGGGGGATATTTATTGAGTTAAAAAAAATTTAATTTGTAAACTCTGGTAATACTTCTTCCCTTTTCCGGCAATGAATACGGGTAGGGGTATTACACTTACTGACTCAAAAGGAGCTGAATCTTAGGCGGCGAAGGTGGATAGAGTTGTTAAAGGACTATGACTGTTCAATTGAGTACCATCCAGGTAAGGCAAATGTCGTGGCTGATGCGTTGAGTCGAAGAATGTCGTGGCTGATGCGTTGAGTCGAAGGACTGTGGCAGAATTGAAGGCAATGTTTGCTCGCTTAAGCTTGTATGACGATGGAAGCTTATTGGTAGAATTACAAGTGAGACCGACTTGGGTGGAGCAGATTAAGAAGCAGCAGTTGGTGGATGAGTCGTTGGTTTCTCGGTTTCAGCAAGTTGAGAAGGGGGAGAATCCAGACTTTAGATTAAATGGTGATGAGGTTCTTTGTTTTCGAGGAAGAATTTGTGTGCCAAAGGACTCTGACTTGAGATTGATGATTTTGAGGGAGGCACATGGTGGACCTTGTGCTATGCATCGATGAGGGAGTAAGTTGTAACGAGACTTGCGAGAGCTATATTGGTGGCCTGGGCTCAAGCGAGAAGTGACCGAATTTGTGGGAAAATGTTTAACATGTCAACAAGTAAAGGCCGAGCATCAACTGCCTTCAGGATTGTTACAGCCAGTGAAGATACCACTTTGGAAGTGGGAAAAGGTAACCATGGATTTTGTGAGTGGTCTGCCATTGACACCTTCCAAGAAGGACTCAGTTTGGGTGAATGTGGATAGGCTGACAAAATCTGCTCATTTCATACCTGTCCGAACCGACTACTCACTTCAGAAGTTGGCCAAGTTGTATGTGGCAGAGATAGTGCGGTTGCATGGAGTGCCAATATCAATAATTTCTGACCGAGACCGAAGGTTTACATCTCCGTTTTGGTAGAAGTTACATGAGGCATTGGGAACGCGATTGGATTTTAGCACGGCTTTTCACCCTCAATCGGATGGGCAGTCAGAGAGGGTCATTCAGATTCTAGAAGATATGTTGAGGGGTTGTATTATCGACTTTAGGGGCAGTTGGGAGGATTATTTGCCATTGGTGGAATTCGCATATAACAACAGTTACCAAGCAAGTATCAAGATGGCTCCTTACGAGGCACTGTATGGGCGAAGGTGTCGTTCGTCTACTTGTTGGGCTGAGTTAGGGGAAAGGCAAGTACCTGGACCGGAGTTAGTAGCGAATACTGAAGACAAAGTTAAGGTGATCAGGAATCGGTTAAAGGAGGCAGCGGATCGACAAAAGTCTTATGCTGATGTGAAGCGTAAGGATATGGAATATGCTGTAGGGGACATGGTCTTTTTGAAGGTTTCACCTTGGAAGAAGATATTGAGGTTTGGTAAGAAGGGATTGTATTCACGACGTCTTTCATGTGTCCATGCTAAGGCGATATCGTTTTGACCCTACTCATATCGTGCCAGTTGCAGAAATCGAGGTACAATCGGACTTGACTTTCGAGGAAGAACCTGTGCAGATACTTGACCGTAACCTCAAGGTGTTGAGAAGAAAGTCAGTCCCATTAGTGAAGGTATTTTGGAGGAACCATGGCTAGGAAGAGGCTACTTGGGAGTCCGAAGAGGCGATGCGTCAACAATATCCTCAACTATTTGGAGCAGGTAAAATTTCGAGGCCGAAATTTCTTTAAAGAGGGTAGAGTTGTAACATCCTGATTTTCGGGTTTCGAAATTTCCGAGAATTTGGTAAGTTTTTAAATTTTGGTAATTGGTAGTGAAAATTCATAGTTGGAATATGTAAATGGGCCTATGGAAGGCCCACGTGCTGGCCAAAACCCGGAAGAATTTTTTAATTTTGGACTTAAGGAGTTAGAGGCGTTGGATAGGTGGCCTTATTAAAAGACGAGGGTAAAATGTAACACAAAAGAGCCCTTGGCAAGGTGGCTAAGTGACGCCACTAAGGAGCTAAAAAAGTGGCGTGTAAGTGGTTGAGGAGAGCCAAGGTTCGATTCTCTAAGCTGGCAATTGTGGTGTTCTTTTTATGTTTTGAGCAGGCAGGAGTTGGAAGTTGAATGAAACTCTGTTGGAGAGAGTTTGAATCAGTCAAACGTATGGATTAAAGAGTGATAAGGGGAGAGATTTTGGGGATTTGGAGAGAAGCTAAGAGTTGGCCGAATACTGGGAATTGGAGAGGGGATTTCAGTGTAGGAGTATTTGGCTAGTATTTCAGCATTTAGGGTCTTAGTTGTGCCGTTTTTCTTTTGTTTAAACATCATAGGGTTATTCTTTTCTTCCCTTTTTTCTTCTCTAGCCGAAATCACCACTCCCTTCATCCAATTTTCTTTCTTTTTTTTTTTTTGCCAAAACCAAACAATACTTTCTTTCTTTCCATCACCTTTGCCGAATAGTCACAAGAATCAAAACCTTTGAAGATTTGTTGTACCGTTTGCTTTTAGACCAGCATCTTTCCTGTTCTCTTTATTTGTGGTGACTGATCCCTTCATCTGGTAAGCACTCAAAACCTTCTTCTATTCATTATTTCGGGATTTAGAAGCCGAAATCTCTGAAGGTATAGTGGAGGCTGTCGACTTGTCTAGATTGATTATAACTTTGGATTGGTTTGTATGTGTGTGTTAGTTTACAAAAGAGGTAATCAACGAGGAGCGTTGGATTAAAGGCGTGGGCGCAGCTAGATTTAGATCTAGTGCATCTAAGTCGACAAAGGTAAGGTTTCATGGCTATTAAGGTATTGGCCGAGT
Organism: Gossypium longicalyx; assembly: GCA_025698465.1. NCBI lineage: Eukaryota > Viridiplantae > Streptophyta > Magnoliopsida > Malvales > Malvaceae > Gossypium > Gossypium longicalyx. The sequence continues at coordinate 23,677,570 of CM047005.1, read as the reverse complement.
ATGGTAAGAGAGTTCTTGCATTGGTTTCATGGATTCATAATTTAATCCATTAAGTGGTGGATTGTAGGAATCATCTTATAGACGATCTCGTGGTGGTAGTCGCAAATCAGGTGTGTAACAAACCCTCTTTCGTAGCTTAACGCGATATATGCCGAAAAGCCGAAATGCAAAAAATTTCGGCATTTCGAGTACTCGTGAGCATGCGAACGCCCATAGGCTAGTTGGATACGCTAAGTTTGATGATCAGGATTGTTGGAAAAGATAAGGGCACGATTTCCTGCATCACGGTAAGTTGGGCCTCGATGGGCTAAAATCGGGCCCAATGGGCTTTCGGGCCCATTTGGGTAAGTTCGGTAGGAAATGGAATCCAGATAAATTGCACATTAAGATAGTTAATACCGTTATGGAATATAGGCTAAATGGGCCTAGATGACTAAATCGGCTATGTAGGGCCCATTAGGGGTTTTTGGCCCAATAACTCAGTTTTGCTAGAATGGGCTAGAATCACTGTTGAAACACTTGAAATTGTTGATAATTGATAATGAGCATGGAAAACCCTAGTAATTGATAAAATAATGAAATTACCCTTATAATGTGAAAATGACCATTTTGCCCCTAGGTGAAAGTGACCATTATACCTCTAGGGTAATGCTATAATTAAGATGCATGTGATACTGCTTCTGTACATGATATGCCATGATATGCACATGATATGCCATGATATATTCATATATGCATGGGTTGGGTTTTATATGAACGGAGGAAGTGCTAAAAAGGGCTTTGCCCTGATTCAAAAAAGGCTTTGCCCAGATTATTAAAAGAGGCTAGGCCTCCATTATATGATAAAGCGGCTATCTTGCCGCCAAATGAGAGTATTGGTTGGGTGGGTTGAGTTATTCCCCACATGGAGAGCTTGGTTGGTACGGGTGGAGAGTAGCGGTTGGGTGGGTTGATAGTTTCCCCACATATGGATATGAGTTTGCATACTTGCATTGAGATTTACATATTTAATTGTTATGAAAATGGGCCAGTGGGCCATACCGTTTACAGAATAAGGCTTCGGCCCAGTGAGTTTATATATGAACAAGGGCTAAGGCCCAGTAACTGTTAAACGAAAGGCTTCGGCCCAGTAACATGATTAATGAGAAGGCTTCGCCCGAGATGCTGGTATCGCTTTGGGCTCACGAAGGGCTTGTTGCACACTGAGTTTCCAAACTCACCCCCCATTTCTTTAACCTTGCAGGTGAGTCCTGATGTGGAGACTTGGAGCCGGAGGGGATTCAGAGTGGCCATGATGATCGCTTTTGAACTTTGAAATCAGTAAACGGTTTTATATTATAGTATTATCTTAACTGTTAACATTATTTATTTTTGGGTTGTAATAAGGCCATTTTAACTATTCTTCTGGGATTATTTTTATTTTTAATAACTCTATATTTTTCTGATAATAATTCAAAATGGGCTAGACTTAGAGCGCATTTTCAAAATGATACTCGTTTTTAAAATAATGCAACGATACAATTAATCGGTTTATCAAAAATATCTACTTGAATGAACTTCAACTCGTTTATCAAAGTGTGGCAATGGTTGTGGGCATATCTAGGATTGGATCCAATCGAGAGCTTGGTACTTAAGTAGCTTTCATGGCTCACCTCCTTTGTTTCGGATACCTACCTGGTGCACAGCTTCCATTCACTTTGATTACTTAGCAAAAACTATCTTTTAAAACACTAAGAAGGAAACTGAAAGAGGCATGGGTTTTCTTAAAAAACTTCAATGTGACACGTCGGATCCAGCCATAACGTCTGGGCCGGGTTTGGGGTGTTGCAACACGCCCGTGTCCTCAGCTTATGTAACTCTCTGTTTATGATGTCAGCAACAAATTAGGGTCATACGGCGGAGTCACACGTCTGTGTGCTAAAACGTGTCCTCCACAAGGATGAGACACACGGCTGTGTCTCTGCCCGTGTGACCCAAAAAATGGCTATTTACAAAGCCATTTGGCACCCTCGTTAGCACTTACTTAAACATAACTTTAATGGCACTTTTCGTGGTAATTTCATATCAATTTATTCATGAAAAAGGCACCGTACTTTGCCTTGTTTAAACTTATCAACTTCATGCCGTGATTATCGTTAACACATTCTTATACTTCATACTTATGCTAAGGTCTATCCATAAGCCAATTTAGTCACTTTAAAATCATCAAGTAATCTAGGGCACATTCACAATTCATCCATACTAAACACACATGACCACACCATATGAAACCTTTAGCACATGCATGCATATATGAATAGGTTTACAACCCAATAACCAATATGAGCCACATCACATGGCCATATACAAAATGAATCTTATTCCCATTATGAGCCAATACATTTGGCCAAATCAAATGACACATACCCAATTAACTAAGTCCCTATACATGCCATAGACTTAAAGTGCTTGAAATCATTTATACCCTTCAATAGCTGGATAGTGTGATAGAATCTCCGACAATCTCCAACCCGAGCTAGCTTAGTGACCCTATAAAATGAGGAAAAAGGAAGGGGTAAGCTATATAGCTTAGTAAGTCTATATGAAAATAATAAGATATTTATTGACATGTTTTTGCCATATTCTCACAACATGTTCTCAAGGTAACACAATCATAATTGCACATAATTTCACTATTTATTCATATTCCAGCCAAGTTGTCTACGCGAGTAATAGTCACTAAATTATTGATAACTTGAGATACATATATCTAAATTAAGATCCGTTAAAAGAATTTGAAACTAGACTCATATATATTTCTACCATAAAATTTTTAGAATTTATGGATTAACCAATAAGTACAGTTTATTCTTCAAAGTTATCCCTGTTCTATTGTTTGATAGCTTCAACCTTTCTTTACTAAAAATTAATTATCTTACAGTACGGGATTCAAAAAATGTTCCCGTCTATTTCTATTAAAAATAGACTCATTAAGGATTTATTCATATGAACTCTATCCCATAATTATTTTCATAAAATTTTTAATGATTTTCCAAAGTTAAGACAAGGCGACTCGAAATCACTCTAACCCTGTCTAACAAAAATCCAAATATCTCATAACATGAAATTCTTTTGCTTACACCATTTATTCTATGTGAAACTAGACTCGGTAAGATTTAATTTCATATTTTATTCAACCTCCAACTCAATTTTAAAAATTTTTGGTGGATTTTCAAAGTCGGAATACTGTTGCAGTCCAAAACTGTTTTAGTGTAAAATAATGATAACTAATTTTATAACACCTTTACAAATCATTTCAACCATCATGGTAAAAATACATATTTATACATCATAAGTATAGACCCACAATCACAAGGTCATCGCAAAATCATTCTCATGGGCATGACTTACTTATTTGCATCCTTACCAAAGGTGCATCATAAACCGAAATCATTTCCCATGAGTTTTGCACACAGACCTGTACCACTTACAATATAATCATAACTTTTCTCAATCATGACACAATCTTTAAATCACCCGTTGAACCAGTTGGAATACTAAAGGATACCCGATAAACCTTATACAAAAGGGTAAAATGCCGATGCCATGTCTCGAAAATGGTCTTACACTGGCTCTCATACGTCAGTGCCAATGCCATGTCCCAGACATGGTCTTACACTAACACATATAAAAATACTGATGCCATGTTCCAAAAATGGTCTTACACTGGCTCGTATATTAAGGCCAATGCGATGTCCCAGACATGGTCTTACACTGGCTCACATGATAATGTCGATGCCATGTTCCAAACATGGTCTTACACTGGCTCGCATATACCGGTGCCGATGCCATGTCCCAGACATGGTCTTACACTGACACATATCGAGCCAATGCCATGTCCCAGACATGGTCTTACACTGGCTCTCATATCGCCATGGTCCAACCATGGTCTTTTCCGTCAATTCATCACGAGTCTTAGTCCGATTGTACTCGACCCTGCATTTTTCTTAGATTGATCTTTCAATTCAATCTCATATTATCATGATTCGATAACAATTGTACGTAATAATAATGCATTATATCATTTATAATTTAATAATTGATCACTGCCAACTAACCATATGAACTTACCTCGTTCGCTGAAACAAATTAAGTCGACTAACCCAATACTTTGTTTTCCCTCATTCTCTGTCCAGATCTAGTCTCCCCCAATCTATATAATAACAAATTTTACTTATTTAGTCATCAATTTATATAATTTAGTCCAAAAATTCACATTAGGACAACTTTACACTTTTGCCCCTAATGTTTCACATTCTTGCAATTTAGTTCCTATTACATAAAAGTGAAAATTCATGAAATTAAACACAACCCAAGCTTAGCCGAATTTTTATAATTATTACTAGCTGCCCATAAAACATACTTTGGCAAATTTATAGTTTTGCCCCTAAACTTTCACAAAATTATAATTTTACCCCTTGGTCCATAAAACGATTTTCATCGAATTTACTCATTAACCAAGCCTAGTCAAAATTGATTTAAGCTTATGGCAACTCTCAGTTTCAATTATTCCACACTTTATCACCTATTTTATAACCTTTACAAAAAGGTCCATTTTAAGTGGTTTCATAAAAAAATCCTTTCACAAAAGTTGTTAATTAAACAACCAAGATTCATTTTATTTCATAAAAATTCAAAATTTAACATGAGTATTCACATGGAAAAACCCTAGACTCTCAACCATTTTGTAAACTAGCCCCTCCATTAGTTAGCTTAAGCTACAAGGGTTACAAAGATACAAAAATTATCAAGAACGACCTTCAAAAACACTTACATGCAAGAGAACTAAGTGGCTGAAAGTTTGGGCTCTCAAAACCCCCATGTTTGCTGCCATTTTCGGTGGATGAAGAAGAAAGATGAAAAGATGACAACCTTTTTCCTTTTTGTTTTATTTTATTACCAAATAAGTCACCTAATGCCCACCAAACTTTGACTTTTCAATTTCTTCGTCTCCATGTTCAGCCACTAATTTTTATTGTTCTATTTGCTCACTAAGGACCTCTAATTTAGTGTTCCATAGCTATTTAACAACATTAGCTTGTAGAACAAATCTTTCGCACTTTATGCGATTTAGTCCTTTTTCGCAATTAAGCACAAAATTGCTAAAAATAATTCACCAAATTTTTCATACACTCATATAATCATGCTATAACACATAAAATAATAAAGTAATAAAAATAATAATTTCTCTAACCTCGAATTAATGGTTTCGACTAGGCCCAAAATCAGTGTGTTACACTGGCCGTGTGGTACAAGTCAGTATGTATGCCCTGTTTTCACATGGCTTGTGACACGGGCGTGTCTGATGACCGTGTGAGGCACACGACCTATTCACACGGGCGTGTGACCCTTGTATGTTCAAAAATTTTCTAAGTTTCTTCAAGTTTGCAAATATTATCGATTTAGTCCCGAACCACTTCTAAGCATGTTTTAAGGTCTCGTAGAGCCTTATAAGGGACATTGAAATTATATTTGATTGATGTGAATGAGAAAATGTATGTTTTATGTTGTGATGTTTAGTAATGCCTTGTAACCCTATTTTAGCGACAAATACAAGTTAAGGGTGTTACTCGAGGCCCATATAAAGAACCATATGAGTGTCATATAAATGATTCATGATATGTATATTGAAGATTGTGAAACGTTTGTATTTAATCCGTAAAGTCTGGTAATGCTTTGTAACCCTGTTCTAGCGACATATATGGATTAGGGGTGTTACACTCTGAGTTTCATATAAGCTCTCGAAATTTGGCTGGTGTAGTCGACGCTTATATGTTCTTCTTGAACGTATCATTGGCAGACATATCAGGGGCAAATTTGGACGTAATCGTACTCTTTCTAACAACCTACTTTTTGAGACTTGACTTTGTCAAGCTTCATCTCATACTTTTATTTTACCTTGCTGGTTTAACTCATCAAAAGATAGCCACGTAAGTAGATATAAAAATTATTTTCTAACTTTGGCGAACTTGCAGATGTTTCGCCAAAAATATGGATTCTTACCCTGATTTCTTCATTTCGCGTCGAACTCAATATCGACTTACTGTATCATCTTGACATTTACTTCCTTATAACTTAGCTTGTGCATATACTCTTCCGAAGGAAAACCTATTTACTTACATCCTCGTATGTGGCCTTCAAGTATAAATTTTGGCGAATAATTTTAAGAACTAATATTTTCTTGCAGAATTGTACTTGTAAGAAAGCTTCACAGGCTTTCCTCTTCAAGATAGTCCAAATAGATATTCCATTAATCAGATAGTCCTTAGTGGACTTTCCCCATAAGGTAGTCACTGGTGGACTTCCCTTCATTAGATAGTCATTGGCGGAATCCCCAATAATGATAGTCTAGGTGGAAATTTCATCTATTAGATGGTCTTAACGGATTTTCCCATCATCGGGTAGTCCCAAACAAACCTTCCATTTAATATAGCCCTTGACGAACCCTCCCCTTTTATTTGATAGTCCCAAAGGACTCTCTTTCAATAGAGTTTTTAGTGGACTTTCCCAGAATAGATAACCCTTGGTGGACTCCAAATGGCGGATATGTATTTGCAAATACTCTAAAGGGAAATCCATTTTTCCACATATATGCCCTAACGGCTTCCCTGTTTACTGCCTTGGCGAACTTCATTTTTCCATAAGGGTAAACTTGTCCTCGACTAGATCATGCCATGGCTAGACGTGGACTTTTGACTCTGAAGAGTCAATAGACCATTTTCATGGTGTTGCTCTGTAGAGCTAGTAGATCATTTCCATGATGTCGCTCCATAGAGCCAGTTTCATATTTCAGTGACTCCAATTTGCATTCAATTCGTCCATTCCTTCATTACACTGATTTTCCTATCTTTAACTAACTCGCCAAATAATTCCTTCCATACTCCACATTTTATAAACATACATTTCACGCATAACATTACATTTATTATTACAACACGAAGTACGCCACATATCAGTTCATCAATACACATCCATATCATACATTCAGAAAAAATACTTACAAACATTCATATAATTGCACAACCATATGCATGCATAACCTTTCCAATCAACAATAATCATATATAGTGATAAACCGTCAGCTATACATATTTTTACCCCATGCTTAGTGCATTTTATGGATGATTTTTCTTTAAAATTGGAGAATTCGATGCTCATAATGCCTTAATTTCATGTTTTATACTTAGGTGAGCATAGGAGAGCTAAAAGAACGAGAAACGGGCCAAAAACGGAGAAAATGAGCCAACGTACAAGATCAACACAGCCTAGACTTCCTTACACGGGCAGACTACACGGCCGTGTCAATTTGGCAGAATCAAAGCACGACTCACACGGGTAGACCACACGGCCGTGCCATTCCAACAGGCTCGAACACGGCTTGAAGTAATCGCACAGGGTCGTGCCATTTTAACAGGCTTAACTACGGCCTAAAGTAATCGTACACGGGTGTGTCACAAGGCGTGTCCCTGCCGAACCCAAGTTGAGTCCAATTCGAAAAAGGCTAATTTTGAGGGCTTTTAGGCATTCTAAAGCCTATAAATACACCTTAAAGGAGGAGAAAAGGGAGGCGCACATGAGGAAGTAAGAAACTGCTCAAGGAAAGCCGATTGATCCATCTCAAAAGCCAGATTTACCGTCAAGACTGAAGATCTCCCTTCAATTCCCTTCAAGAGTTTTGGGTTTTTCTTTATGTTTTGTATTCATTATTCTTCTGAGATATTTTCCCTTTTAGTTATAAACTAAATCCCCTAAATACCTAAGGGGGGTGAAACCTAAGACGAATCTTGTTATTATTTTCTGAATTGTATGATAAATATTTGACTTGTTCTTAATTATGTGTTCTTAATTCTTGTTTTGATATTCCAGGATATTGATTCAAGTTACGCTCTTATTCAGAGGAGGAATAGACCCTGTCTAAGAGTACAATTGTCATAATTAAGCGGAGTTGATTGCGCGCCTAAAGATAGGGTGACAAGATTTTGCCAAATTAGGGTGAAACCTACTAAGGGGATCCATAGATCGAGTTAATACAACCCTAGGAAGTTAATTAGAAAGAGATTTCAATTATTCAACCTAGGGTTAGACGTTGCTAGTCTCGAGAGAGATGATAATATAACTTAGGGATTTCTACAGATCAAGTCAAATGAATAAATCGTCCGATTCGGAGCCAGAATAACAAGTTAAGTCTAGGTGGATTCTTCCTTGGGTATTGTCTTAATTCAATCGTTTTTCAAAAGTAATCCCCCAATTCTATTCTCTATGAATTCTTAGTTTAGTTAAAACAAATCCCCTTATTCTTAGGCTAGATAATAGAAAGACAGTCATTACTAGTACTTTTAGTTCCTTTGGGTTTGACAATCTGGTCTTGCTAAAACTATACTACTGTTCGATAGCTACTCTTGCCTACATCGTGATAATAGTTAGTTTCAAGAACAATTAATTATAAATATTTAAAAAATGTCACAAAATAACACGATCAAGTTTTTAGTGCCGTTGCAGGGGAACTAAGATATTAGGAACACTCAATTTTTATTACTTTAGCCATTTATTTTCCTTGCATGTTAATTTTATTTTATTATTATTATTAATTTACTTTTTCTTTCTCTTGGCAGGTTTTTATAGTTTATGACTAGAAGAAACCCGTCAGGACCACTACTTTTTGATGAAGAAATCGATCGAACAGTTTGCAGAAACCGAAGAGAAATAAGGCGAAGCCTAAGATACATAGAGGAAGAGCAAGAGGACAATATACAAGCCACAACCGATGAGATGGCTGAAAATCATGAAAACCTGATACCTCCTACGATTGTTGTTAATCTAGCAAATCAGAATCCTGCCCCACGCACTATGTATGATTATGCTAAACCTTCTTTAACAGGAACTGTGTCAAGTATAGTTAGACCTGCTATTGCTGCGAATAATTTTGAACTAAAACCTAACACTATTCAAATGATACAACAATTTGTTCAGTTTGATGGTTTGCAGGATGAGGATCCAAAAACTCACTTGGCAAATTTCCTGAAATTCTGCTATACATTTAAATTAATGGAGTTTCTGACGATGCCATTCGTCTTCGGTTATTCCCTTTTTCATTGAGGAACAAAGCTAAACAGTGGTTGAGCTCGTTACCACGAGGGTCAATTACTACCTGTGAACAAATGACTGAAAAGTTCTTATTAAAATATTTTTCGCCGGCTAAAATGGCTAAATTACGTAATGATATCTCTTCTTTTGTGCAGATGGATTTAGAGACACTCTACGATGCATGGGAGAGATATAAGGATCTTTTGCGAAGATGCCCTCACTATGGGTTACCACTCTGGCTACAGGTTCAAACTTTTCATAATGGCCTGAATCCTTTGACTCGACAAATGGTTGACGCAGCTGCTAGAGGAACCATCAACAATAAAACACTTGAAGTTGCCTATGAATTTATAGAAGAAATGTCACTGAATAACTATCAGCGGCAAGTCATGAGGAGAACACCAACGAAACAGCAGGTGTTTATAACGTCGATTCGATCACCATGCTCTCTAACCAGGTAGAACTCTTGAATAAGAAAATTGATGGTTTTCATAGTTCTTCACAGATTCACCTAGTAATGCAGTGCGAAGCAAATGGAGGTGGATCGAGTAGTTCAGAATACCCACCATATGGTCACAACATGGACAACGAGTAGTTAAATTACATGGGTAACAATCCTCGATCTCAAAACAATCCTTATAGTAACACTTACAATGCAGGTTGGAGGAACCACCCAAATTTCTCATGGGCAGACCAAGGCAATCAAAGACCCCCTCCAAGCTTCCAACAACCACCCTACCAACAAGAGAAGAAGCCAAACCTTGAAGAGATGCTCACAAAGTTTATATCAGTGTCAAAAACTCATTTTAGAATACCGAGATAGCACTTAAGAATCAACAGGCATCGATCCAAGGGCTCGAAACTCAAATTGGACAGCTTCCCAAGTTGATTTCTGATCGACCACAAGGTAGCTTGCCAAGCAACACAGAATCTAATCCAAGGGAGCAACTCAACGCGATTACTAGTCAAGATGAGGAAAGGTTAGTCACACCTAAACCAGAACCAAGGTAAGATACTGAGATAAGCAAATATAAAGGTGAGGTATATCACAAAGAACAGAAACCAGTAAATACAGAATACAAACCTTGTGAGCCATACCCTAATGCGACAAGGAAAGACCGTTCAGACGAACAATTTGGTAAATTCCTTAAACTCTTAAAAAATTACATATTAACTTACCGTTTATTGAAGCTCTATCATAGATGCCAAACGCAATGAAATTTTTAAAGGAGCTTTTAGCAAATAAGTGGAAGTTGGACGAGGCGTCGCATATGGAGCTAAACACAGTTTGCTCAGCTATTCTGCAGAATAAGCTACCCAAAAAATTAAAAGATCCAGAGAGTTTTACAATTCCTTACTTAATTGGTAGTTTAGATGTTAATAATGCATTAGCCGATTTAGGGGCTAGTATTAACGTCATGCCCTACAAAATGTTCAAACAATTAGGTCTTGGGAAACCCAAACAGACTAGGATGAGCATACAATTAGCAGATAAAACTATAAGATTTCCTAGGGGTATTATTGAAGATGTGCTAGTTAAAATCGATAAATTTATATTTCCCGTTGACTTCATTGTTCTAGACATAGAGGAGGATAGCAACACTCATTTGATTTTAGGAAGGCCCTTTTTGGCAACTGCTAAAACAATTATTGATGTTGGCACAGGTAAGCTCACACTTCGTGTGGGAAACGAAACAATCACCCTACAAGCTCGCAATTCTGGCAACCCATCGAAAATTGAAGGTGATCGTCAAAACCATTCTACTAAAATTGACAATATGGTGCAACCTACTTTGCAGGAACTGAGTCCGAAGGAAGTACATGAGCCATTCTCAAGCAATAGTAGAGGACCTATTCATGAAGATCGAAGGCTACAAATAAAGGAGCTGGATGAATGGCGGACACATAAATCGAGAACACCCGATAAACCAAAACTACGCTAGAACGAGCTCAATACCTTTTCAAATCAACTTAAGATTGGAGATAAAATTTTATTAGAAGCTGTAGATCCTCACATTGTCACTACCAAACTGAATGAAGAAGTCCCTCTTACGGTACTTAACATTTTCCCATTCGGTACAATCGAGGTAAGTCATCCCAAGTTCGGCACTTTCAAGGTAAACAATACTCGTCTAAAACCTTATCTTGGTGAGACTGATAGCAGGAATGAGGAGTGTAAACTCCTCGAACCACCATGACCATTCAATGGAGAGGTAAGTCGAGCTTAGACAATAAATAAACACTTCTCGGGAGGCAACCCGAGGACTAACAATTTAATTTCTTTAAATTTTAGTATTTAACACCTAACTTACTAACGGAGATCATGAATACAGGTTTTTTGCACCGACACGGCCAGACACACGGGTGTGCTGAGGACCTTGTGGAAACAGGGCAGAGATTCATCCCAAACACGGGCTACGATAAAACGACACGACCGAGCGATATGGCCGTGGGCGAGCCTGCCAAAATAACACGGGCGTTCGACACACCCGTGCTTTAGAACCGTGGTTGAACCTGAGAAAATAACACGGGTGTTCGACACGCCCGTGTCTAGCACCTGTGGTCGAACCTGTCAAATTAACACGGGCGTGGAGCCTTATACACGGGCGTGGGAGAAGCGAACGAAGCCAGACATGGTTGTGCGACACGGCCGTGTGCACCTACACCCCCAAAATACACGGGCGTGGGCTGAATGCCAGACGTACCCAAATTCAAAATCCGCGAATCACAGGGGCTGAAATTGGGGAACACGGGCGTGTTCTCTGGCCGTATGCCCCAAAATCTATAAATAGGTTGCACTATTCATTGTCTTATTCACCCAAAATCCCTAACCCTAGCCATTGCAAATCCACACGCCCGGCCCGCCACGCCCGTGCGCCACTTTCAGCCCCGTTTTTTACGCTCATTCTCCCCTTTCTAGCGTTTGGTTACTCTTTTCCCTTTTATTGCAATCATTTTTCATGCTAGTTGTCATAGCAATCTACATTTTATATGTTATTTTATCTTTCTATCACACAAAATTCATTATCTAGAGTAGTTATCATCTTTTTCATGTGAAATTCTTACTCATTACATGATTTTCATGCCCCATTTGACTAGTTTAAAGTAATTATTCATGGTTAGAATAACAAACATACTCATGCATTTTGTGTTGACATGTTTCATCCATTAAGTATGATTGCATTCCATTGAATTCTCTGTCATTCTTATGCCATAAAATTGATTGCTTTGGTTAAGTTGTTAGTCTTTGGAGTTGTGGCTGAAATTATGATTGTTATTTTATTTTAGTTTTTGTCTCCATTTTACTTTGACTATTCCTCAAAATGAATTAATGGTTTTGATTGCAGGTACAATGTCGTCTTCACGAGGAAAGAAAGCCGCCGTCCCCGCTTCGAAAAGAAGGAAAGGGGCATCATCTTCCTTGGGTCCTACCGCGAAAATTCGCCACCATTTTATGTAGTTCCCCATTGGGCCCCAAGAAGAACTTTATCAAATACTCTGGGCCCGACCTTTAACTGCGGGCCATTGTATCGACTGGGTTGCAGTAGAATAAGTTCAGTTGGCTGATGCGATTCGGGCCCTCCTAACCACCGACCCTTGGGAGCTTTTCTTTGGGATCATCGAGCCGATGTATTTCGAGCTTACGATGGAACTATGCTCAACGTTCCATCTTCATACCGTAATGAAAAATTACGATGATCCAGGCACGGTCCAGTTCCGTCTCGGCAGTTTAGTCCGCTAATTGAGTGTACTCGAGTTTAGTATAGCTTTGGGCCTATACAAAGAGGAGTTCATAGATGAGAACGACCTCGACACTCTCCATCGCCACATCCACTACTCTCCCTCGAAGTGCTGGTACGATTTAGTCTGCAGTTCAGAAACCTACGACTCGAGCCGCTCCAAGGCATCAGCTCTCTCTCCCTCATTGAGGTTCCTACACGCCATCTTGGCACACACCTTGACAGGAAGGAGAGAGAGCACCAGCGTCGTCACCACCAACGACGTCTACTACTTATGGTGTATGTCACACGGGCACGTCTTCGACCTCGCCTACTTTATCGCCCTTGCCATTCGCCACCAGACAGAGCGACATCGGAGGGGAGTCATTTCGATTGGCCCCTACGTGACTCGACTGGTACGGCACTTCGGGCTTCTCAACACCGCAGCCCAAGAATCATTATTGACCCTCATTGGCCAGATGTCTCCACAAGGCATCTCGAGCATGCTAAGCATGAGGATGATTGAAAAGCGCCGAGGAACTTACCCTCCTCAATATCGTCTAGCCCAATCTACCGAGGAGGAGGGCCTCAGGACATTACTGATAATGTCCCCCCACAGTACGAGGACCCACTGCCTCAGCCACCACACCTCTCTCATCCAGTTCATGCGGCGATTTCATAGGCTGACATCTTTGAGCGCCTTACATGATTTGAGCAGTAATGTTTTCAATGATTTGATCACATTGATGCGACTCAACATCAGATTTGTCAGCATTTTAACATCTCATCGCCACCCCCACCTCGCGAACCATCTAGCGATGAAGATGTTTAAAAACTTTCATTATTTATTTTATTTTATGTTTTTAATTTTATTTTATCTTCAGACTCCTTTTTATTTTTCTTTACACTTATCTTTATTAGATTTTATAATTTGTATTTTATAATAACCAACTTCAGCTATTCCATTATGAGTAATTTTGTTTCCTTACATTTCTTAAAAAGTTCCTAATTTTTTCACAGCTATAAAAGAGCTCTTAAGCTCATCCTCACATAGGAACTAAAAACTACACCGGAAAAGGTTCTCCACGATTGCCATGTCCTACTCGACCACGACTATAGCTACCAATAGATATAATATTCTTTTGGCGTAGGGCTTATAGACTAATGAACCTCTACCACCACTGGAGTATCCTCCTCCACTCTCACGCTATTTATTCTCCAAAAAACTCCAGTTTAAGGAATTAATTCATCATTCAGGAAGTTTCACTTCTCTCCTTATCTTATGATCATAAATTTATCATTTTCAATATATCTATCTTTGTACATTGAGGGCAATGTACATCTTAAGTGTGAGGGGTTTTTTATATCACAATTAGAATATGTCTTATTCTCACGTGAATTACTCATATCACTATCAGAATGAATTTTAATTAACTCATGATTTTTATTGGTATGTCTTGAAAAACATAGGCATTTATGCATTGATTGTTTAAAATTTAAGACATTAGGGAATCAAGCATGATATGTTGAATTTTTGAAGAATTAAAAACTTCTAGGTTGTTTCTCTAAGTCTAGGTATTATCTTGAGTTGGAATTCACAAGTTTAAACATCAAAAAGCTATAATTTTTATGAGATTTTGAGTCTTCAAGAGCATCTATTATTTCTTCCATGCTCACTTTCATTATGAGTGCGCCAATATTGAACTATTATTCTAGAACTTGCTTGATTATGCATGTCAAGACCACACCATTTGATTTGATATATCAAAATGATAAAGGCACTTAGGTTTAACCCACTCACTCCACAAAAACTTACCTTCACAATTAACCCTTAGTGAACCCCCTTGAGCCTAACAACCTATTCATTGATTTACCCTAATATTAACCCATAACTCATTATTGTTGGAATCCCCTAAATTAATTTGATCCCTATTTTTGTCGAGATTTGAATTGGAATAGTTGTTTAGCTATGTTTTATTTCATTTTGTATTTGACTTGTTCTTAAAAAAAACAATACTTGCGTACTTATTAATAGTAATTCGCCCTCTTTGAGCTTGAGTGTTAATTCCACATTCTGAGAAGAAGCTCACTTGTAATCAACTAATGACCAGCCATTTTTCTAGTTAAATAATTTTTCAATTCAATCTCGATTCTAACCCTCTCTTTCAGCTTGTAACCACACCCTTTAACTAAAGCCACGTTACAACCCTCTAAAGACCTTTTGATTGATGTTTCATCTTAATTTATAGTGGTGGAGATTTGATTTTCATGCAAGCCTATGGTAATGACTTTTCATTATTAACTATTGAGTGCTTCATTTATTGTCCTTAAACACCTCGTGTGATTTGAGTGAATCTTTAGTGAGGATGTGAAACTCTGTGATTTTTTGAATCAAAGGTAATTACTCAGATGAGGGGAGACGCCTATGTTTTCATGATAAAATGCTCAACTTGGAATGTTTGAAACTTTGATGTTCTTTTAGTCAAAATTTTAATGTTTGATTACCTATGGATTATTTTGAGATATTATCGATAGAAATTATAAATTGAGAAAATTTTATTTTAATTATGAGATGAGGATTTTGCTTGAGGACAAGAAATGCTTAAGTGTGGGGGTATTTGATAAACCGTCATTTATACATATTTTTACCCCATGCTTAGCGCATTTTATGGATGATTTTTCCTTAGAATTGGTGAATTCGATGCTCCTAATTCCTTAATTTTATGTTTTATACTTAGGTGGGCATAGGAGAGCTAAAGGAACGAGAAACGGGCCAAAAATAGAGAAAATAGGCCAACGTACGAGATCAACACGGCCTGGACTTCCTCATACGGGCAGACCACACGGCCGTGTCAATTTGGCAGAATCGAAGCACGACTCACACGGGTAGACCACACGGTCGTGCCATTCTAACAGGCTCGAACACGGCCTGAAGTAATCGTACACGGTCGTGCCATTTTAACAGGCTTGACCACGGCCTAAAGTAATCGTACACGGGTGTGTCACACAGGCGTGTCCCTGCTGAACCTAAGTTGAGTCCAATTCGGAAAAGGCTAATTTTGAGGGCTTTTAGGCATTCTAAAGCCTATAAATACACCTTAAAGGAAGAGAAAAGGGAGGCACATAGGAGGAAGCAAGAAACTGCTCAAGGAAAGCCGATTGATCCATCTCAAAAGCCAGATTCACCGTCAAGACTGAAGATCTCCCTTCAATTCCCTTCAGGAGTTTTGGGTTTTTCTTTATGTTTTGTATTCATTATTCTTATGAGATGTTTTCCCTTTTAGTTATGAACTAAATCCCCTGAATACCTAAGGGGGATGAAACCTAAGACGAATCTTGTTATTATTTTCTAAATTGTATGATAAATATTTGACTTGTTCTTAATTATGTGTTCTTAATTCTTGTTTTGATATTCCAGGATATTGATTCAAGTTACGCTCTTATCCAAAGGAGGAATAGACCTTGTCTAAGAAGACAATTGTCATAATTAAGCGGAGTTGATTGCACGCCTAAAGATAGGGTGATAAGATTTTGCCAAATTAGGGTGAAACCTAATAAGGGGATCCATAGATCGAGTTAATGCAACCCTAGGAAGTTAATTAGAAAGAGATTTCAATTATTCAACCTAGGGTTAGACGTTGTTAGTCTCGAGAGAGATAATAATATAACTTAGGGATTTCTACGAGTCAAGTCAAATGAATAAATCGTCCGATTCGGAGCCAGAATAACAAGTAAAGTCTAGGTGGATTCTTCCTTGGGTATTGTCTTAATTCAATCGTTTTCCAAAAGTAATCCCCCAATTCTATTCTCTATGAATTCTTAGTTTAGTTAATTAGTTAGTTAAAACAAACCCCCTTATTCTTAGGCTAGATAATAGAAAGACAGTCATTACTAGTACTTTTAGTTTCTTTAGGTTCAACAATCCGGTTTTGCTAAAACTATACTACTGTTCGATAGGTACACTTGCCTATATCGTGATAATAGTTAGTTTCAAGAACGATTAATTATAAATATTTAAAACCTGTCACAAAATAACACGATCATATAGCCAAGGATCTCAAACTGAACTCAATACAAAACATACAAGTAGCACAACAACCAGAACAACAACCAAATAGTGGAGTATAGAAACTCACCTGTCGTCTTTCCTCTATGCCAACTTAGCTTTTTCCAACAACCAAAGTCTCCTCCATCCTGGTTAGCTAAGCATGACAACCAAATATACCAGTTAAATTGAAGGACTTCATGTTTCAAAATCTAGATTCTAGAAACTTGTAGAAACCTTTCAAAATTTATAGAAACCCCCTAAATTTTCTTTTTTTTCTCAAATCCACGAGTACAGAAAGATTAAGAAGCTTACTAGTTCATTATATTATTACCTTTTCAGACTTAATCCTTATGTTCATCGCTTCATGCAGAGCTTTCCTTGAACTTTCTCTTTTTCGAAACAACTAAATATGAAAATGAATAAAAGAAGAAAATGAAATAGAATCGAGAAGAATCCCTCCCGAAATAACACTTCTTATCTATATATAATCTTACACGCACGATCATCTAAAAACCCATCAAAACCAGTGACCAAAATCATTATGTTTCCCACTCAATAACCAGTTAATTCCAACATAATTGAACCAAAATTAAAACTTAACCATTTTCCATTCAACCACTAAAATTTTCAGATTTTACTGTAGAGGTCGCTAGACTTACGATTTCTTTCAATTAACACCCAACTCTTTTCTTAATTTTGGACCTCTATTGAAAACTAGGTGTGACAAATGGACTCTAGAAATGAGCTGAATGGTATGAAATCAAAGTAAAAGAAATGAATGCCATGAAATATGAAAGATATGATGTTATTGATAATTTGTAAAGATACATAAATGAATGATTGGTTATTGAATGATATAGAAATTAATATGTATTGAATAATTGTTAATTGCTAAATAAGTTGGAGTTGGTCATACAAGTTACACTGTTGAATAGATTAATTGATATTGATATAAACATGTTACCTGTACAAGTCCACAATTGGAATCGCTTGACATTTTGGAACATGAATTGATTGAATATTAGATGTATATACTTAAGTCTTATCTTGAAACATATTGATAATGCCTTGGTATATATATCTTGAATCATAAATGTACCACTGAGCCTTATTGCTCAGCATATGATTTGTTTGTTTGTGCATAGGTTTAGGTATTCTCGAAGCCCCAAGAAAGTGAAGTCAGCATTCAGATCGCCTTTTTCGACTCAACTAAGTTTGTATAGCTTATTTAATTTTGGTCAAATGGCTTGTACCTAGATTTTACTTGTTTTAAATGTTTTGAATGGTCATTTTTGAGAATTTGTATTGTAAATAGTCAAAATGGTTAGTAATTATGCAAGGAAATCGTGTTGATTTTTGGTAAATGGTTTTTAATAGGTTGAAATTATGGTAAATGATCAATTGAAGCCTTTAAGGCATTCATGTATGCTATAAATGCTAGTTGGGCAATATATAGAATTAACTTGTGAAAGAACAAAGGTCACGTCGAGATGTCGGTTCCTCAACGTTGTGACGATGGCCAAATTAGTATGTTGTGTCGTGACGAGGAGCTCTCGTAGTCACAACGTCGACCTGACATTTTGTAAACTTTACAATTTGGAGTTAATTCAACCTCGGGTTAGCAAAAGAGCTTTTGTAAGCTCAATTAAGACCCAAAAATGATTTTATATCCTATTATGCACAGTTGATACTTGTATTTAAATGTTTTAATAGTTGCTTCTACAACGAATGCGACATCATGTAGTTCAGACCTGGCGATCGAGTTGGGTATGAAGTGTTACACTAACCCTCATTCTGCTTGTTCAAATAGCTTAAGTAACTTTAAAAAAAGTGTTTCTTTGTATATAATTGCTTTATTTATTAATGGAGTTTTTCTTCAATCATTTTAATTTTGTATGCTTTCCAGACTCAATGCAATTTTCATTTCTTATGCCTGGTTGGTATGTGTTACAACACAAAAGTTGGAATGACTAATTATGGTGGTTCACACCGTGGGTTGAGCTAGCAAAACATACCCAAAGTTGAAAGCCCTCCCATATCGATTGAAGCTCATAATGATATGAACCTGAAAAAATTCGACCCTGTGACAACTCAAGCCTAAGAAGGCTCGAGCCCAAAATAATATGAGCTTAAAATCAATATGAGCTCAAGCCTAAAATAAATAAATATATTTATATAAATAAACAAATGAGACTATTGTCACAATTTCAACTATGCTTGTAAAGTTTAACTACACTAGCAGTATAATTTTCTATTCTACAAGCGACTTCAAAATTTTGTCATTTTTTTAATAAATATTTTACTATATCTTATAAGACACTTGTCAACCCCTTAATATTGCTTTTGGAGTCTAAGAACTTCATTAATAGTGTAATAAATATTATTCCAAAATATATTAATAAAGAAATATTCTTAAAATTTTAAAAGTGCCAAAAATCATACGAAGTCGATATTTAGTACAAATATTCATACGTCAAATCATCTAAAATCAAATTCCTAAACAAAGAAAGAACTAGTTTTTTTAAAATAAAATTTATTTAATGTTTATAAATTTGGGTTGGTATATAATATTTTAGGTTTGGTTAATATCTTTAAATTTGAATTCAAGTATAAATATTTAAAATATATATATAAATTTAATAGGGGAACACATTTAAATTGAGAAATTGATTTAATCGAATATATTTGGACGATTAAGTCAATTTTAATTGACTTTTACTCACTCATAAAACATAGATTAAGGGTTTAAGGTTTATAAAACTATCTCTATATTTGATTTACCAAATTAAATTCTCTGAAACATCCAAACAAGTTAATAACCTCATCATATTCTGAGAGTATTTCCATTTCTTTTACTTGGTGAAGCAATATTTTGTGACATATTTTTTACTCAACATCTCTTGAGATGCAAGCTATTCTTAAAAGAAGAGTTGTTCTTGAATGAAAATTGTTTCTAGATAAGGGTTAATTTGAACGTGAATTATTCTCAACATAGTTATTTTTAATAGAGGTTGTTTTGAACAAAAGTTATTCTATGATGAGGTTTTTCTTGAAAGTGCTTGCTCAAAATTATGGTTCTTCTAAAAAAACACAATTTTTCTAAATAAAACATGTTCTAAATAACAGTTGTTCTGAGCATAATTGTTCTTGAAGCACAACTATTTTAAACAAGAGTTGTTCTGAACATTAGTTATTCTCAAATGACGACTACACCAAATGACAACTGTTCTAAATTGGAGCTCTATTCTAAACATAATTATCCCGAATGTAACTATTCTCAAACATCAATTGTTTTGAACCACCATCATTAAAAGCAAGAGTCATTTTTCTGAAAGAGAAATTAAGTGAAACATGCTACTACTTATTCAAGTTAACTCTTAACTTTGAAAGTGTAGTTGATTTTATTTATCTATTTTAAGAGATAAAATAATAGTAATCAAAACATAGTATGTACTTGTTTTTCCTTTTTTCATAAATTTACTACAAATTTGTTGAGATTTGTATAGAATGATTCTTGATTATATCATTATGTGTACGATAAAGGATGGCTATAACGAGCAGCGAAAATATTAAGCTTTTGAGGAAGCTCCTAATTTAGCTATCCTAGGCACAGTTCTGGAATCTCATGATTTATGAACTAGCTGTTCACTTCATCAGCTTCCATTAAACTCTTACTCCTTTTATTTATATATATTGATAATAATTATTCTTTTGACAAAGAAGAACAGTCAAGTTCCAATTGACAAAGTTTCTTAAGCGTCAAAAAGATCTCCAGAACAATACTGTTGCCAGCACCAGCAAATATATATATATATATATATATACACCTACCTCTGACTGATTCCCAAAGCTCCACTCTTCGGATTCATAATAGGATTTCTCTTTTTCTGACAAAATTACAACTTTCTTCATATTGTCTTTTGATTTTTGATCATTATCAGTTGAAAATGAGATCCTCTACTTTGTGGGTTTTCCGATATCGACATAATTTCATTTCCAATGGCTAAGATTGGTTTCCAATACCTAACTTCACTCTTTTGCTCTACCCTATTCAACCACTTAATCCAGAGGATTGGATATGAGTTTGTGTTAATTATTTTATTTTTATATATTTAGAAAATTAGTATTAATAGTTTATAATCCCATTAATTTTAGTTTAATGTGTAATTTTATATTACATTTTGATTTGATTCGATTTTTATAAATTACTAACATTATTATTGATATAATATTATTTCATATTACATATTACGTACACAAATAATTATATTTATCTAATATAAAACTAAGTTAAATATATTTATTTTTATAATGTATGTAACTGAATCAAAATAAAAAGTTTATGTATACATTTGAACCAAAATAAAAATTTAATGTATATAATTGCACAAATTTAAAATTCATGTATCAGCATGTACTTTTGTTAATAATACATTAAATTTCATGCATAGATTTATATAATTTCATAGTTGATATATATATATATATATATATATAAATATTAGTTAAAGTAAGCGTATCTTCCAACAGATATTTAGAAGAAGAAGTGCAGTTTTTCCGTAAATTCAAAACTGGAATCTGAATGATGATCAATTGTCATTTTTCGTGAAAAAAGAAAAATAATCTCCTAATACGTCTTATATATTTATATAAAGGCTGACGTTTATCACGCTTTACATTGCTAAAAACCAATAGGACAATAGGTAAGGTAGAAGGTGCAATATAAACAACTTAAAATCGCAAAGCTTTCTGCCATCAGATCATCAACCTTTTTTCCTTCGCCAGAGGGAATAAAGATGCAGCAGACAAGATATTGGAAAAGACCAGTCAACAAATTATATTCAATATATAGGATCCTTATACGGTACAACTGAATGGAATTTACTGCCACAAAAAGAAAAAAACTTACTGTTGATTCAACGTTATGATTCAATATTTTAGTATCATAAAAGAAAATGGCGGATGAAAAAAAAGTAGAAAAGAGTGTCCATATCGTAAGCTTAAAGCATTTAAAATATAAATGTTTGGGTTTGGAAATTTGTGTTTTGTTGCAGGGAAAAAAGGGTTATAGATAGAGATTCAAAGTATTTAAAGAAGGGAAAAAAAAAAAGGAAGGGTTTACGTAAAGGACATGCTTACAAATGACAGTCAAGGAAGACTAGATCCAGTCCAATGATACCTAACCCTTCTAAGGCATTCATCCATTTCTTTTTCTAACCATCCCTTTTTTTTAAATTAATTATTTTGGGTTTGGTTTTAGGATTTATATTTGATGTAACCATGTATAAGTTGGTATATTTAAATAAATGAAATTCAGATAAGCACAAGTGCAAGGAGTTTAATCCTTGGGATAAACTCGTAAAACCAAAGAAAGAAAAGAAAAAGGTGCAAAATTTGAACGTAAGGTTTAAGAAGATAGTGATTAGACTTCCTTGGAGGCGACAATTAGAGGTTACAGTGACCCTTAGATTAGATGCCCATTGATACTGACAACAACTTATCTTTTATAGGACGGCTTAATATATTTGTTTTTCAAACAAGCACTCCTTTTTCTAAATGTTGGTCCGTTGGGTCGTCGGATCCTTTGTTTTTTTCTTCTTCTTCTTCTTCAAACAAACACTCCTTTTCTCAACTTACCTTTTTCTTTTCCCATCCTTCATAAAAAAAAAAAAAAAAACTCAATCTCCCAAGAAACATTCCAGTTGTATTCTCGTTGCTTTTGAGGAATGTTAAATTAATGCGGTCTCTCATTATTTAAAAGCCTGTTGCAAGGGTCTTTCCTTGTTTATCACATTTTTGCATGCCATGCATGGCATGCAAAACCCAACCCAACTCTACAATTTTTTTACATTTTTAAAAGTAAAATAAAACAAAATCTACACCCTCACGATACCCTCGTGGCACCTTGAGAATTGATAAAAACCCTGAGACGATCTGCTTTGATTTCCCTTGGAAAAACCATAAAAACTATACTAAACCCTAAAATTAGTGGACCCCACCCCAACGAGTCACATAGCATCATGATTAAATTCGGGAGCATGAAAAAAATAAAAATGCCATCTAAAACATTAAATCATCTTCGATGGGTTTTGTGGGTTTGAGATGATTAAGCAAATCCCAGAGTTTCCCATTAAAAGAGATCTCCTCGAATTTTATGGGCATTTGAGCTCCTCCCCCACTCTCCTCTCCTCGGCGTGTTCTCCACGCTCGCATCCATCATTTGTGGGTCGCGTGGCGGAAAATGATGATTGGAAATGGCGACACTATCTCGGGCTACTCACAGGGTTTTTTTTGTGTGTTTTCGTGGTTTACAAAGCGGTGAGAAGAGCATCTTTTGGAAAGCGGTGGTCGTCCCGTTTGTCGAACTAAGTAAGGCCCCTCACCAATCTCTAGACGATCTGATTCTTTTTTTTTTTTCCTCTCCTTCTCTCTCTCTCTCTCTTCATGTCTTTTTGAATCTTTCCATCATATTCTTCATGAGATCAATTTAATATTATTTTGGGTTTTTTTATTTTGGTTTGGGGTTTAGCCATGATGATGTGGGGTCATTTCTGAGTGTTCCTTTTTTTTTGTGTGTGTGTTTCTTAATTTCTCAAATTTTTTGACCTTTTTCTTTTTGTGATTTCCCATCTTTGACTCAAACATCTTTCTTTTCTTTCTCTCTTGGTAAGCTAAGTAGAAACAGAGATGTTTGTTGCTTTGATGATTGCAGAGTATCTCATTTTGATACCTTTATTTTTAATTTAATTTATTTCATTTCATTTCATTTCCCCTTTAGCCTTGTTTCCAGTGTTGGGGATTTTACTGTTTGCTAAGACAAAATACTAGAAACCAAAAGGCTTTTTCGGGGTGGTGGTGATGGGTTTTAGATACGGAACATGAAGAGATGATTATCATGACGATATTGGCTTTGGTTTTTTGAGAGAGGTTCACGTGATTCCAGGGTACGGCTTGGTTCTTATCATAGTAACCTTGAAAACTTGATTATCTTTTTCTTTTGGAAGGGACGAATGGATTGGACTTGCCTATGACTATAACAACTAACGGAGTCGCCGTTGTTATAATAGCAGTGTTCATAGCTCTGCTGAATACACTTATAAATAAATTTATCAACTTAATTTATCCTTCCCCCACTGCCAAAACCAGTGCGTGACAATCACTATCTCCTTCCTGTATACCTGATCATTGAAGACATAGTTAAAGTTAAAACCTTTCAGATATCACAAACCAACAAATTTAAATAAACAAGTATTACTAAGTGATCAATGTTTATGGGAAATTACAAAATATGTCTTTATTCTCTATCCAACTTGGAAAACAACAATTTTAAACTTCAGACACTAATTTTTCTTTCAAACTACAATAAAAACGATGGTGGTTTTATTACACTGAGAGCACAAGGGAAAGGTATAAAATCCTGGGAATGAATAATACCCTTCGGCAGTGGGGACTGGAGCGTGGGTAAAACGCCGCAGAGAGAAGGGGCGTGGGGGGGGGGGGTGAGGGGTGGAAATGTTCCATTTTCCTTGGGAGGCTGGCAATGACAGAGGAGAGGGGGCAGAGATACGGATACGGACAGAGGTTTTGATGTATTGGGTTTGAGAGTAATAGGGCCTCGTGATCGGAGAAGGCAGATCCATGGAAGACTGTTCCCGCTAGTCACGTGGCCCTCTTTTGACTACCCAATGACCAACCCATTGCTTTGCTTTGTTACGAGCGCCCCCCCTCCCCCACCTCCCTTTTCCCCTTCAGTTTTGGAGTATAAATTCCATTGCCCACAACAACACCAAGTCCTCAACTTGCAAATAGTAGAGCCTTATTAGTTATTTCTCTATACTATCCCCTCCACCCTGACCCAGACTCTGACTGGCCGACTTATTTTTCTTTTTTCTCTTTACTTAATATTTAAGAGTACAAGTATACTAGTAGTATTTTAACTATATTTATGCATAGTTTATTGTGTTTTTTTTTTGGGGAGGTTTTCTAAAAGTTTATTTCTCTATCTGTAACATGCAACCTGGGACCCTCTCTGTCTGTATCTTTATGTCTCTCTTGCTATACAAGCATGTACATCTCTCCATTTGCATTTGACGACAACGTGGACTGCAGGTGCTGACTGGTATTTCGCCATTTTATTAGCTTATAAAGCTACCAGACAACAACTCTTCTCAGTCCCCCCCCCCTCTCTCTTTCCTCCCAACTTATTATTCAAACACTATATTATTGCACTTGGCTCTCAGTTTTACTATTTGGCTCGTACCACCCTGCCATTGCCCTTTAACTATACACTCCCACCATCAAATTCTTTCTATTTTCAATTGCATTAGCTTGTTCTTTTTCCATTCATCTTCAATCCCTTTGTTTCTTCGTTTTTCATTTTGTTCTCACTGATCAGTTGGTGATTGTTGGTTGGTTTTTTGATCATTCTGAATCTACCCCCATTCGATCTTCGTGGTCACCCCATAGTGCTGAAATTGAGGTGACAGTGGGTATAGTTAGGCCTTTGACACATATTCATAGAGAAACCGATTGAGAAAACAATGCACAGGTGCAGTAGCTCTCAGGGAAACATGGTGGGTCCATGTTCATGTGGCCTGTATCATAGCCAAAGCAACTCCTCGTGGCTATTTTCCATGCCGAACCACCGATCTTGCGATGAAACCAACATGTACCCTTTCATGCCCTCTTCATCTTCTTCCGTTGATTGCACTCTCTCTTTGGGAACTCCATCCACTCGTCTTTGTGAAGACGACGACAAGCATATCCGCCATGAACGTAGTAACCCTTGCATTTCCAACTATTGCTGGGACATGTTGCAGAACAAGAGCGCACCTTATTCACACCAAACCACCAAAGCTAGCCGTGGAAGCAATGGAAATAGCAGTAACGTCTCAGGCAACGATCCTCTCTTAGCTCGCCGCTGCGCCAACTGCGACACTACTTCAACCCCACTTTGGAGGAACGGGCCGAGGGGTCCAAAGGTATACCAAAATTTCCAAATCCGAATCTCTCCATTGTTTCTTCGGGATAAAAAAACAAAAAACCTTATATCCTTGTTTCTGTTAATTGCAGTCACTTTGCAATGCCTGCGGGATTCGATTCAAAAAAGAAGAAAGAAGAGCTACAGCAGCAAATGCAAACAACTCATCGAGTGCAACAGCTTCAATGCTGGAACAGCAACACCATGGCTATCAGTATCACCACAACAATTCATGGGTTCATCAGAACCAAAAAATGCCATGTTTCTCCCCTCTTAATGAATTCAGGTTCATTGAAGATACTGATCGAGATTCCGATACTGGCATCCCCTACCTTTCGTGGAGACTCAACGTCACAGACAGGCCAACAAGCCTTGTCCATGACTTTACAAGATAAAAAAAAAAAATAGGAAAATCAAAGAATAAAGAAGAAAAAAGAAAAGGAAAAGAAACCCTGGTTCCCATTGACGGTCAAGATCATGCACCAATGACTGAAACGTATCACGATGATGGTGACGCTTACATGGTCTTCGTTTCGTCTAGTCAAAAATTCTTTTTTTTTTTTTTTTAATTTTGCTTTTCTTTGTTTGTCTCCTTTGTCTGTCTTCAATAGATGGTGTAAGAACGGGATCATCCTATGTTCTTAGTTGCTTTTGATTTTGATATTTTTTTTTCATGTTCTTTTAACTTTTCCTTTCACCTTCAGTTTTATATTAGTAAAACATTTCTGTTTTAGAGGTACAACTTTCTTCACATATCATCCCCTTGTTGACCTCCCCCAGTTTCTTGGTCTTCATCATCCCACTAGGTGAAACATTTTTATCAGATATATGATGAGTTCAGCACCTTTAGATTTAATTACTGATATTTCTTTCCTTCCCTGATGTAATGTAAGGATATAGGAAGTACGTGTTTTGCTTACATAATGCAGCATTGGTACCTTTTCTTTTTTAATGTTTATGAAACTGGAGTTTGCTTTACCTGTTGAGACTGGACTCTGAATCTGCCTCAGTTTCTTTTTTTTCATTTCTCTCAATTTCACAACTCCTAGACAACTTAAGATGAAAGAGAATTTTTTTTTTTTAATGTCTTGGGGACTCAGTAGTAAATTAAGTAACTATTCATGATTTAATCTTTATCAATTCAATTAAGAGTGAAAAATCTAATGGTCCAAATACTTGGAAAATTAACAATTTGTGGTTGTCCTTGAGGTTCAGGCACGCAGAGCAATAATTTGTCGCATTAGGCTTTTTGGGCAAATCGACAATGTCTGAAACGCACACACAAACTTGAATATTGACCGTCAAATTGGCCTCACCTCTGCAAAATGCAAACCCTATTTTTGCTTTACGTTAGATTTATTTCTGCGTAGTTAAATATTGAAATTTGGAATTATGAATAATATAATATGATATAAGATGGTTGGTGCATGTGGAGGGGGGAAGTCTAATTACCAAAAAGAATGTTTGTTAAGGATAAGTAAAAAGGAGAAGTCAAATTAGAAAAATAGGCCGAATATGGAATTGATGGTCACATGTAAAGTGGTGGTGTTCAACCTTGAATGGGGCAAGCAAACCCCACATTTCAAAATTTTTAAACAGAACTTGTCTTCTATGCCCACACATCATCTTGGATCTTTAAGGTTCAACATCTGTCTTATTTATTTATTTTTATTATATCTATTCTGCGATCTGTAATTATATATGTTCACCAAATATTTCTTTTAAAAATTGAATTATTACATAAGTCCCTTTGCTTTTTTTTTCTTATTTATTTGATTGGTACCCTAATAAGCTTTTATTTTCAAGTGAAAGGTTAACAACCTGTTTAGGCTAGGTGTAAGGGAAAAGATTACTTTTGTTTTTAGGGGGAAGACTAATATAAAATAATATAAAATATATTATCATAATTAATTTACCATTAAATATAAATAAAAAAATGTAATTTTGTATCAAATATAAATAAATAAATATATTGTTTTTACAATGAGAAAGAAGAAAGCCTTACCCACCACATTGCAGACTGCCTATTTCAGTGAAAATAGGCCCAGCCCACAGTTCACATTTTTGTTTCCTTTTTAATAGGTTGATTTACGCAAAACGTGTCTTGGATCATACCAGGCCTATTCATTATTCTTATTTTAGGTTTAACACATTAAATTTCACTTGTATTTCTTTTCTTCTTTTTTTTTTCTCGGCGTAACGTTAAATTTGGTATAATGATAATTTTTTCAATCTGACCTTTGTTTCTTTTTTTTAAGTTAAATATGATGATTAACTTTTTCAAAAGAATTATGTCTCTTACAAATCAAAAGTACTAGTTATACACTTTAAAAGGCATAGTAGAAATAGAACTCTCTTTGGATGCTCTCGCTAGCAATGAACGCTCAGGCTCTCCGCTACCGACGGAGCTGCTACGAGCTACTAAGAAAGTAAAAAACAAAGATTTCGATATGGTGGATGATGATGATCAAGTGATGAAGGAACCCGAAACATGTAAGGTTTCCTTTAAAGAGATGTTAATGGGCAATGGGAATGATGGAAAAGATGAGGATGTGCATCTCCCCTTAGATTGATGAAAAGGAGATTACATTTCTTGAGGGTGATGTTAAAATATCTTTAGATGCCCAATACCCTCAAATCTACTTATCTGAAAGAGTTCATAATTTGATCAACAAAAGCATGAAACAAACGGTGATCGTACGCATTGTTAAGAGTATAGATAAAGACTGTGCTAGCTAACTTTCTTGTTAAGCTAGCCTATTAGTTGTTTGTTTGTTTTTCAAGCAGTTAAGTTGTTAGCAATAGCAGTTACTCATATATTCTACAAATACTATTGCCATAATGTACAAACTCAAGATACTAAGACTAAATACAAAAGAATTCTTTCAATACTCAATACATTTTCATTCTTTCAATACACAATACATTTCAACTCACCGTAGATGTTAACATGGTATCAGTCGCCTAAGGTGCTGGAGACTTGCTCTTACTCTGCTTTCATGACCACCACTACTTTTACTGATTCTACCTCCGTCAAGCATGGCTGTCCGGCGTTCACTGGTGCTAGGCTCGTCCAATCGTTTCCTTGCCATGAGACTGTAAAGTTGGATGACAGCACTTTCGTTCAGTGGCAGCAGCATGTTTAGTTGATCATCGAAGGATATGAGTTAACTAGTTTTTTGGATGGAATGTTACCTGCTCTGTTGCGCTTTGTGCAGTCTCCGGAGAGCTTGCTCGTTCCAAATCCGGATGCCTCGATGTTCGTTCAACAGGACAAGTTACTTACTTTCTGGTTACTCTTTACCATTAATCCCTTACTGTTATCTTCTTTTATAGAGGCTCAAACGACGTATGATGTGTGGAATACTGCCACTCGTCTTTTCGCTGTAGTCACAAGTGCGAAGCTCTCTCGCCTCCGTCACGATCTTCACTCACTTAAGAAAGGTAGTCTCTCGGTCAAAGAGTACATAGCGAAGATTCAAAATACAAGTGCCTTGATAGAGGCTTTCGGATCTCGAATCTCAGAGGCAGAGAAGGTAAAAATAGTGTTTGTGGGCTTACCTCCAGAATTCGACGTCGTCATTACCTTAGCATCATTCTTGTCGAAACCTCTACCGCTACAACTTCTCATTGACGTGTTACTCGAATATGAGAGCCACCAGGTGCATGCGGTACAGAACGTGCCTCTTCATACCAATCTTTTGGAAACCGTTTCGTCACCGGTGATGGTAGGCTCTGTTCGTGGTGGTCTTTCCCCGTTTGGAGGCCGCGAGAGAGGGTTTCGATTTTGCATACAATGTTAGATCTGTGGACGATTCGGGCATTTAGCCTAGAGGTGCTTTTATCGTTATAACCGTGAGTATGATGGCCCATCGTTGGTGGTTCGGGCATCAAATCTGGCAGATTGTCATGGTCCTGGTGTGTCATTTTTGTCACCGGCCTCTGGTTCGCTTCATGGTTCTTCCTCAGCAGAGCCGCAGAATATTTTTTTGGGAGGTAATTTTTGGCCGTATGTTATGCCACCTTTGTCTCGACATAATAGGGTTTCTAACCCATTTGTACAAAGTGATTATGGTCTTTACTGTAGGCCCCATGCTAGGTCAAAATTCCAATTTGGATTTGGACATGCGCTGTACTATGCGCCTGGGTTTGCTAGTGATGGGGTTTCTAGGCTGATTGGGCTTGGTCATTTTAATGGGTCTGCTAATGCTGGGGTTTCTAGGCTAATTGGGCTTGGTCATTTTAATGGGCAATTACCGTTTAGCCCAAGCCAAGAATTTTGGGGTGCCTCCTCTTCCTTTAGGCTACAGGCTCCTCCTCTTCCAAATGGGCCAACTTTAAATTGTGTAGAATTTGTTGCTTCTCTTGGCCATGGACAAGCCCTTGGGGCTTTAGGTGGTGGTGTTTGTAATGTGTCTGGGCTGTCTGTTCCTTGGCAGACCAATCTAAGGGCTCGTTTTTATGTTGGGTTCGATCCATGCATTGGGCTCCCTGATCTACCTAACTTGCATGCATCCGATGCTTTCGACTCCACTGAGTCTCATATTAATGCCACTTAATTCGGTTTAAACTGTGACGACACTGATTCCTATATTTCTATGCTCGTCAGAACTACATCTTGCTATCCAGATTCAAGGGCTACAGGTCATGCATGTCGCGATGCCTCTGCTTTGCATGACTCTACACCTTACTTAGGTACATCCTCTCTTTTAATGGGTGACAGGACTCCCACAAAGATTTCATATATTGGACATTTCGTTTTATGTGTACCGAATATATGGATAAGTCTACTGTCTGTGTCTCAGTTTTCCACTGACAATAACGTGTTTTTTGAATTTCATCCTACGTATTGTGTTGTTAAGGACGTCGTAACTTAGTAAATTTTACTGAGGGGCCACATTTGTGATGGGCTCTATCACTTTTCTTTGTCGATTACGTCTTCTCAGTCTGTTGAAGCTCCTTCTACAACTCACGTTGGACTCTAGAATAAATTTGACAACGATGCTATTTTTTTTTGTGGCACAAACGCCTTGGTCATCCCTTTGATTTTGTTAGTAAATCTGTTTTAGATAAATGTAATATTGCTTCCACTAAATTTTACCTTGATAATATTTGTACTGCCTATCAAAAGGGGAAGTCTCATAAATTGCCCTTTCTCAACTCTACTATAGAATATAATGATCCATTTGCCTTGGTTGTCTCCAATCTATGGGGGCCTGCGTCAGTTGCATGTAGTCGTAATTGGTATTATGTATCCTTTATTGACATGTGCACTCGCTTTACGTGGAGTTATCTTATTCGTCAAAAGTCTCAGGTGGTGGATTACTTTGTTCAGTTTCAGCAATTACTGAAAACTCAATTTGGGAAAAATATCAAACAATTTCAGAGTGATTGGGGCAGAGAATTTTGAGCTTTCACATCTGTTTTAGCAACTCAAGGGATATTTCATCGATTGTCTTATCCACATACCTCCGAATAGAATGGGGTGGCTGAACGCAAACATCGGCATATTGTTGACATGGGTATCACACTTTTGGCCGAAGCGAATCTTTCTATAGAATATTGGGGCTATGCATTTTGCTGTGTTGTTTATCTCATCAATCATCTTCCTACCTTAGTTTTGAACAGATAGACTCCATATACGGCTCTTTATGGACAAGATCCCACATATGATCATCTATGAGTATTTGGGTGTTGTTGTTTTCGATATTTACGTCTGTTTCTGCGTCATAAGTTTGATTTTCGTTCTCAACCTCATACATTATTGGGATATAGTTCTCAACACCAAGGATATCAATGTCTCGTTCCGGATGGTAAGATCGTCATTTCTTGTTATGTTGTGTTTAATGAAAAAAGGTTTTTGTCTCCTTCGTCTGCTACAGGGGGTTCCATGTCTTTGTCTGGTCCTATGTCAACTTTTGTTCCTCTTGTTAAGACTGTCTTTTCTCGACCCATGGAGTTTTCATCCGCTCTACCATTTGCATCATCTTCACCTCCTGATTTTTGCCCCTCACCCTCTGTCACTGATGATCCTCAAGCTGAGGTGGGCTCTGACCATGAGCCACTTAGTTCTTCCTCCTTACCCAATGGTGATAGTGTTCCTAGTCCTACCGTGCCTAGTACTAATATTCCATCCTCTCCTCTTATTTCGTCATCTTCTTTGCCTCTGACAACTACTTATTCGATGGTTACTCGGTCTAAGGCTGGCATTTTTAAGCCCAAAGATTTGCCTGTTAAGGCTATAGAACCTCACACAATTAAGGAGGCCTTTTCTACCACAGAATGGCATGTTGCAACCGAAGCTTAATATGATGCTCTCATTAATAATTTCACTTGGGATCTTATTCCATTACCACCTAATTGCAAGGAAATTGGATGTAAATGGCTTTTCAAAGTCAAGAAAAATCCTGATGGCACTCTCACCCGTGGAAAGGCTCAGTTAGTCGCAAAAGGATGTTCTCAAGTACCTGGGTATGATTTCAAGGATACGTTCAGTCCTATGGTAAAATCTGCTTCTATTCGAGTCATCCTATCTATTGCAGTGTCCAAAGGATGGCAGCTTCATCAAGTCAATGTGAATAATGCTTTTTTGAATGGAGATCTTGCTGATGAAGTGTTTATGCAACAACCTCCGGGGTATGTTCAATGTGGTTCGAATTGCAAACCTTTAGTTTGTCATCTAAAGAAAGCTTTGTATGAGCTCCGTCAGGCTCCGCATGCCTGGTTTAATAAATTGAAGTGTTTTCTTCTTTTTGTTGGCTTTGTTATATCCAAATCTGATGCATCTCTATTTGTTAGAATTACGACTAACTCATTCTCTATGTGCTTGTGTATATGGATGACATTATCATTACCGGAAGTATGCCTGACTGTATAAATAGCTTTGTTCAGCAGTTGACTGATGAGTTCTCACTTAAAGGTATGGGTGATCTTCACTATTTTTTAGGGATTGAGGTTACTCGTTCCTCCACAGGGTGTCTTCATCTTTGTCAGAGAAAGTACATCCGCGATCTGCTTGAAAGGAGCTCTATGTCTCATGCAAAGAGTGTCCGTACTCCAATGGTTAGCTCGTCTACTCTATCCAAGGATGACAAGGATCGTCTTCGTGATCCTACTGAGTACAGAAGCCTTGTAGGTGCTTTACAGTATGTGGTCCTGACTCGTCCTGATATTGCCTATGTAGTAAATTGTATATGTCAGTTCATGCATGCGCCTACTACTATCCATCTGGTCGCCTTAAAATGAATCTTTCAATATTTATGTGGTACACTTGATTATGGGATTATTTTTCGTTCGTCTGCCTGACTTTTTTTAGTTGGTTATGCAGATGCTAAGTAGGGGTTGGATTTTGATGATCATCGCTCTACGACTGGCTACTGTGTGTATTTTGGTCACACACTTATCTCTTGGTGTTCTAAGAAACAACAAGTCATTTCACAGTCTACGGCTGAGGCTGAACATCAGAGTCTTGCTGCAGTTACTAGTGATATTTGTAACATCTCGAAACAGGGCCTAGTCGAAACAGTGGTTTTGGGACCACAAATCTGACGTCAAAATATTTGTTTTATGATTATTATGAGATCTAGAATATGAAAATATGCATGTGTTAAAGTTTCATGAAGAAATTCTATGAGTAAGGTGTCCAATTGGAAAATAATGACCAAATTGAATAAATTGCAAAACTTGGATTCTAGAAGCAATCTGTATGAAATCACTTTAGATTATTAATTAGAAGGTCTTAAAGAGTAAATTTCCCAATTTCTAATTTTTTGGACAAAAATGGGCATGTATGGGTAAATTTTGAAAGAAAGGGCCTAAGGGCATTTTGGTCATTTTGCTAATTAATGAAATAAAATTGGAAAAATAAGCCAAAAATCAACTCATTCTCTTCATGTTGCTGCCAAAATTTTAAGGTTCTCCATAGCTAGGGTTTCCAAGCTTTCCAAGCTCAATAGTAAGTGCTCCCAAGCCCCATTTTTAATGTTCTTCGTATTTTTAAAATTCCGGTAACTTACTCTCTCTATTTCTACCCATATTTCATGCTAGGGTTCATGTTTAGAAATTTACCCATGCATGAGTCACTTGTATTTTAATGGTTTATGGAGGAATATGAGAGTTTAAATGATGGTAAACAACTTTTACCAAGTGATTTTTCATGGAAATGGCTTAGGAACCATTTCGTAAAAGTTGTAAAAATGGGTAGAAAGACGAGAAATAATGGAAAAAAGTGGGCTGCCATAAGAGGGAAAAAAATTTGGCTAGGCTTGTGTAATATGGAAACTTCAAGCATTTCATTATACGAGCCTAGGAACTAAATTGTAAATAATGTGAAAGGTTAGGGGTAAAACGGTTATTTTGTCC
Organism: Gossypium longicalyx; assembly: GCA_025698465.1. Classification (NCBI taxonomy): domain Eukaryota; kingdom Viridiplantae; phylum Streptophyta; class Magnoliopsida; order Malvales; family Malvaceae; genus Gossypium; species Gossypium longicalyx. The sequence continues at coordinate 23,643,339 of CM047005.1, read as the reverse complement.
GGAGGTGAAATTTAGGCTCAAAAAGTATAATGTGAGATATTGATGATTCATTTTTATTGTTATAGACCTCGAGGAACAAATTTCGGAGGTCGATCGAGAAAAACGAAAGGTTTCGAAATAACTGAAATGCGAAACCGAAACGAGTACCAGGTAAGTTCGAATAACTTTAAGTAAGCTATTAATATGCCTAATTGCATGTGTTATGAATGTATGATACTTGCCTACAATGATGGCATGAAAATCCATGAAATGTGCTAATAATAATGATGTGATACTAAATGTCCCGGTTGAAGTAAAAAGGGAAATTCGATGGATAAACCATGGCTTACATGACCTGAGATCTTGCATGTGTCGTAGAAAAGGATTTAGCCTGGATGGGTAATCCGTTGATCTCAAATATAAAAAGGATCTAGCCTGAACGGGTGTTCCTTGAGTGATTGAGCCTCCCGAAGAATATGTGTGCATTGTGGATTTAGCCCGGACGAGTAATCCAAATAGGGTTTGAACTTAGCCAGGACTGGTATTTAGATCTGAGCTCATGAAGGGTGTTTGTCGCTATAAGGGATTTAGCCTAGACTGGTAATCCCGATATCACTCTATGAGTTCACATTACGGGGATTTAGCCTGGATTGGTAATCCCGCCGTAAGATGTGAGGTTCGCGGGAGTGCGTACTTGAGGTGATCGCTCTTATGACTTGACGAAAATAGATAATCCATTGAGATTTCCAAGAAACTCAACGGGATTAACATGATATATAAAAATGAAAATGTTGGATGATGAGCTCATCTAAGTCAATTTACATGGTGTATTGTTAAGGGACTAACTTGTTGATTGACTGCATATGATAGGGAGGCTATTTATTGCTTGTTGGTTTTATTGCCTAATATGAATGTATGCTAATTAATCGGTAAGTTTACTTTCCAGTTATTCGGGCCTACTAAGCATGTAAATGTATACCCCTCTCTTTTCCCTATCTTACAGAGCTCGAAGACTCGTAGAGATTCGAAGACGGTTGGAGAATCAATACACTATCATCTTGTCTAGCTTTGGTTATAGATACTTTTACTTTTGTTCAATGGCATGTTAAGGCTTTTGTTTATTTTGTTATATGTTTCATTTGATTAGCCAATATGGAGGCTTATTAAGGTATATCCCATTCACTTGTATATGGCCATGGGAATTGGCTTATTTTGATATAGGTTATGACCTACCAATTAGTACATGTTTATGTTCAAATGTTCTTGTGATGGTTAAGTATGGTATATCTCAATTAGATACATACAAGGTGACCAAATCACCTGGAATGGTTAGACCATAACTAGCAATGAGTCTAAATAATGAGCCAATCTTAAATATGTTATAAGACATATAAACCCTTAATACGAAGAAAATAACCTAGCATGTATAGAACCGATGAGATGAGGTTTACATGCAATGAGGTTTATCAAGGTCATTTGAGAGCATAATTAGGATATATTAAGTACTATTGAAGTCTATAAATATGAGAGGATGTTAGAGGGTGACCTAAGGCTTGGAAAATAGCATATTAAGGTCCACACGGGTAGACACACGGGTGTGTGTCTAAGCTGTGTGTGACACACGAGTAGCCCCACGGGCGTGTGGTATTGCCGTGTGTCCCCTGCACCTAGGATTTTTAAGTCAGAATACATGGTAGTAAGCACACGGGTAGAGACATGGCCGTGTGTCTCAACCGTGTGGAGGGCACGACCTAGCACACGGGCATGTGTCTTGGCCGTGTGCCCCTAAATACATGCTGACGTCATAAACATAATGTCCAGGTTTTTGGACATGGGTGATCACACGGGCGTGTCTAGGCCGTGTGAAGGACACGGGCCAAAGACATGGGCGTGTGCTTGGCCGTGTGAAAACCCCTGTAGGTTCGAAATAAGAAATAATTTCTATAAATTCAACACGGGTTAGGGACATGGGCATGTCCTAAAGCACACGGGCGTGTGCATTACCTCCACACAGGCGTGTGAGGTTTGGTCTAGGTATTTTTTTCCAATATCTTTCTTAAGTTCTGAATTTAGTCTCGGGCCATTTTCAATGTATGTTTTGGGCCTCATAGGTCCACGATAAGGTCATTATGAATAGGATTGAGCCCAGTTTTACATGATTACCTGAGTAAAGTTTCGGTAACGCCTCGTACCCTATCCCGACGTTGGATACAGGTAAAGGGTGTTAGAATATTACTGGGTTACTCTCGTTACTAAAGGAGTTACAACTTCAAAGTGCTGATACACCTAATATTTGGTGTGACAACTTTAGTGCTGTTGTTGTAGCTGCTAATCCCGTCTTACATTCCAAGTTCAAACATGTCGAGCTTGATCTATTTTTTGTTCTAAAAAAGGTAGCTGATGGCTTCGTTATTGTTGGTGAGGTTCCTGCGTGTGATCAGATTGCTGACATTCTTACCAAGCCACTCTCTGTATCATCCTTTGCTCAATGTCGGGAAGATGGGTGAATGTTAAGAGTATAGATAAAAATTGTGCTAGGTAACTCTATTGTTAAGCTAGCCTATTAGCTGTTAGTTTGTTATTCAAGCAATTAAGTTGTTAGCAATAGCAGTTACTCATATATTCTATAAATACTATTGTTATAATGTAAAAACTCAAGATACTAAGACTAAACACAAATAATACTTTCAATACTCAATACATTTTCATTCTTTCAATACACAATACATTTCAACTCACCGTAGATGTTAACATGTATGCTCGGAAGACCAATCAGATATACGGCACTATCTAATAGTATTGAAAGCCTCTGGGGGTTAACAAGTGACTACAAGATTGTTGTTCTTAATAATAATAACTTTATTGTTAAACTTGCTAGCTAGAATGACTACAATAGAGTTCTATTGGATGGCCTTTGGATGGTTTACGAGCATTACTTGGAGGTGCAACCTTGGAGTCGCGAATTCTCTACAGAGGAGGCTCATCTATCAAATATTATAGCATGGATATGATTACCTGGACTCTACTATTGTTATTACATAAAGGGTCTTATGCTCGAATTGGCTGAAGTTAGTGGTAGAGTCGTTAAGATTGACTACAATGCCATTGATGGGAAGAAAGGTAAGTTCGCGACGATTGCTATGGTGGTTGACCTATCAAAACCTCTTATTTCATTCTTGGGGATCGACGAGAAAAAACAAGCAGTAGTTTATGAGGGTCTTCCATCAATTTGTTATGACTGTAGTAGGGTTAGCCACATCAAAGAAAATTACAAACTGAATCCCAGTGAAAAGAAAACAGATACCCCGTCAACTGCTATGGAAGAGATGATGAATCACAAATCAGTGAATCTGATGAGGATTAATAGCAGGATCTCTTGATCTTCCACTAAACTAATGAGTAGGCAAGAACTACTTATCTCTCGATCTCATTGTCTAGAACTATTTAGGGCTAAGGTGTTCACGGATAGACCATACCAATTTTGGGTTAATTCCCACCTAATTGACTTCTTAGGGTCGTCAATCTTAAGGTTTAAGTTCTTCCTCTCCCAAACAGTTTATCCACTAAGAAAACTCTACATAAGAATTAATTAATCACACCTCCAATTGCTAATCCCCAATAAGAGGATTGATTCATCATGGATCTCATGAATACAATAAACTTGAATATAAAGATAAACATAAATCACAAATCAAGAGTAGAGTTTAGAGAATCATGTTTACATTAGATGAAGCACAGACAATCCACTAGCATTTGATCACGTTTTACAAACCTCGTTATCTGAAGAACACCAAAGGAAAAGAATTAAAAATAAGCCTAAAGCCTAAAAGAAGGGAAAATTAAAAATTGAAATTACAATGAAAAACGTAATGTATCAAAAGTTGTCCATAACAAGTGCTAAATGAGCCTATTAATAGAGTTAAGGTTGTTGTCGTCCTCAACCCAAAATCAATTGACACTCTCATGTTAAATATTTGATTGTGTAGACCAAAACATCCCTGGCTCATAATTATCTCTCGTATAGGACCGATGTCACGACACCCTAGTGCCTGTGTTGCCATATTGAAGGTAGTATGATCAGGTTCAGGGTTGTTTTAGGGGTGTGTTACTACATCTCATGGCTATGTCACAACACCGAAGACAATCTTGATATTTTTGTATTCTACTCTCTATGTTGCGACATAAAACTTCTCGTGTTGCAACATAACGACTAGTATTGAGTTTATATGCCCTCTAATGGTCTTCTGCAAATTCACTAAGTATATTAGCTCACATTTAGGCCTCATTTAGCCCCTAAGGTCAATAAAAGACTCGTAATACACTTTTTCATTACATTTAAACTAAACTATGAAAACTTAATAAAAACATAATGAAAACGCTCATATTGAAGCTCATCAAGTGTGAAAACTAGTTTAATCCGCTATATCGAATTATGGCAGATCAAACTCTCTCACACTTAAGTCATTACTTTTCCTCAAGAAAGGTAAACAAAAGCAATAAATTAAAAAATGACCCCTAAGCAAGTATAGTACATATGTTGGCTTTGGAGTACATAACTAGGCATTTCATATTTACACGTAATCTTGACATGATATGTAAATGACTTACCACTTTTGATATTAAACAACTAAGTTCAGTATATTATAAGGCATGCAAACATTAAGGTTTTCAAATGTATGGATCCATCAATAGGTTATACATATAATTTGATTATCTTAACAGAATACAAGCAGTCATATATGCAATTATTTAATATGATTTCAATTCATGAATAAGTTTACCTAGGTCACATAGGGCTTTTCGGCTTGTACCATTCTGAGGTTTAGGATAGGTATGGAATTCAAGAACGATAAACATCAAAATAGTTTTAAGCATGAAAATAGTTTGGCACATCGTATTGTTCTTTATTCTCGCCCCTTAGTGACCCTTACCCACTCACCCCCTTATTTCTCCACATAGGAAATCATAGCATAGTACAACAACTATGGCTAGCTCACGAGTTTCTGTGCACTAATGAACGAGTTTTTCTATTTTTTTTTGAATTTTTCACAATTTTCTTTTTCAAAACATCTCACTCACGAATGCTTTTGCCTTTCAAGTACTTTTTCTACTCGTTTTGATTTTCTTTTTGAATTTTTTTCGCATTTATAAGTTAACCTATAATTACTATATCACATTGATCTTTCCTATTTCACTCTGTTGTTACAAAATTCATCGTGATGTATCTACTTAAACTTCAATACGTGTGGACAAACGTCTATAGTCATGTAGTTCAAGACCAAAGAAAGAGGGCAAATACAAATTAACATTTTTAGCTAAGGTTTTGTATAGAGGTTCATCAAGAAGTATTTTTTGGCTCAAATATAGGTATTAAAGATGAATAAATAAGGTTAGATTTTTGGCTCTATGTGTATACCAAACAATGCCTTAAGTTATCCCTAGATATCTCAATATTCACAAATTTAATCAACCAAACAATCACAAATTCAATAATCTATCATACATACTAGCATGCTCATTTCCCTGAATTCTCTATATCATTTGGTACATTTAATTGCTCAATGTGTATTTACAGTGTAATATATAGAACTTAGTAGTCTAATAATAAAAAATTTAAAATCATCTACTATCATGCCAAATTTATAGTAAATATAATCAACCTATATACATGCTTCTAATCTATCACTTGTATTTCTACAAGCTCAAGCACACAATTGATAATAATTTCAATCACTATTATAACACTTCAAACCATATAAAAGCATGTAGAAAAAAGTTATACCAAGTTAACACAACATTTAAGTCATGTCCTAATGTCACTAATTTGCCATACAAACAATACATGTATTATCTAACAATTCCCCATCATGATAATAAACTTTTGCATATTAAACATTTTCCAATTACATTATAGGCTCAATATCAACAAAGTTCCCAACCAAACTAAACATAACAAGATAGTATAACATTTCTTAATTACATGCCACATATAAGTGATCAAACAAACATCTATTCATTATATGCAAAGGTAACTATGCACCATCTTGTTACATATTCATTCTTATACTTACCAAATGAACATTAACCATTCACCAAGGCATTCAAAACATTGGCATTCTCGTTTACACACATACCATTAAAAATTTCAAGACATGAACCATTCAATTTTACTAGCTCCAAGCTAGATCCAAAGAATCAACATTCAAGTGAACACTTAAACATAACAAGACTTATATATATACATGTTATATAACATTCAAATTCAAGTATTACCTATGAACCATCATTACCATCATTCCAAAATAACTCCTTATACTTACCAAATCCTATATACATTCCATTTCTAACTTACAACATGCTCATGTGTGTATTCATTCCAAATCAACCAACTCAATAAGGTACAGATTATTTATGCCACATTTTCATTCCAAACTTATATAATTTTGGCATATCATCTACTAATGTTAAACATATAATCAATTTTAAGCCAATATCATCAAAATTATAATTAATCTAATTAATAAAAATTAAATATAATCAAATATGTCAAAAAATTAACATAGTAAGTTCTATATGAACTTACTTGACAAAACAGCGACCCACAACATCGAGAACTAATCCGAAAAATTGACTTTTCCTCAATTATCTTCTTATTAGCTCAAATCTCAATCTATATAATAATTTATCTCAATTTATCAATTTCAAACATCTTAAAATAGCCCATTGTAATAATATATTAATTAAATTTCATTTTTCAAATGTCCCCTAAAATTTTACATTTTTTCAATTTAGTCCTCAAAATTGAAATATCTATATCTTTCAAATTTGAGCTTCGATTTTTAAACAGGTCTCAATTTCGTCCTTCTAGAGCCCTCTATTACCATTATTTATAGAAATTTCATACCAAATTTTGAAATATTTACACTTTAGTCCTTTTAACAAAAACATCAATTTTACTTTACAAAATAGTTCATTTTCATTTCTAAGCTTAACAATCAACCATTTAACATTAAAAGCTTCAACTAATAACAATAGAAACATTTTGAAACTTTAATAGTTTCGAGAAATAAGATACGGATTAGCTACATTAAGCTACAACGATATTACAAACATAAAATTTACTAAAAATGGGCTTTGAAAATCTTACCATGCAATGGCTGAAAGCACTTGAAGCAAAAAAAAAATTACTACTTAGTTTTTGTGGTTTCGATGAAAGAAGCAAAAATGATGGTGAAGATAACTTTGTTTTATTATTTTATCTTTTATACATTTTTATTTTAATATAATTATAATAATTTTAACACTAATCACAACCTAAACATCACTCAACCGTCCATTAGCATCCATATTGGAATTATTTCCACTTTAATCTTTGATTAATTACTCTTTTAGTCCTTTTAATCAATAAAAATTAATATCGATTAATTTTTATAGCTTTTACGATTTAGTCGTTATACCCTAATTAACCATCTAATCATTAAAAATTTCGAACCAAAATTTAATTCACTTATATAAAACTCCATAAATATTTAATAAAGATATTTATGACCTCGATTTACAGAAACAAGGTATCAATTCCTCATTTTCCAAAATCACTGACTTTAGGGTCAAACCACTCGACTTAACTAATTGTCAAATTAGATATTTTATAAGATCTTAACCCAATTTAAATTTATGGTAGACTCATAAGTATTGTTAAATAATATTTACAGACTCGATTATCAGATTATGAGGTTTTGAAACTGTCGTTTTCGACCCCACTAAAATCGAGTTGTTACAATGTACCCTAACTAACTATCCAATTAATGAATTTGTCTGACCAAATTTTAATATAAGATTTGGTGATGTAGAGGATTGGGCAGATGGTTTAGGAAATGGAGTTTCCATTTACCTTAATCTAAATTTTTTTGGGTATAAACCGTGATATGTGAAGCTCTAGGCCTTGTGGAAGGGACACTACGGTGTTTGAGCATCAAGGTTATAAGTGAGGCGGAATAGATGGGCTGTAATGGGGTATGAGGTGTAAGGCCATAGTTCAGCTATGGCAACCAATAGAGTCTACCAGGACACTAAACATGGTGTTTGAGGTGTAAGACCATAGCTCGGCTATGGAAACCAATAAAGTTCATCAAGACATTAAATATGGGGTATGATGTGTAAAACTATAGCTCGAATATGGCAACATAGAGAGTCTTCCAAGATAGTAAACATGAAATAGTTCCTTGGGACAATAAAAATGGAGTAGTCCGTCGGGATAATAAACACGGGGTAGTCCACTAGGACAATAAAAACAAGATAGTCTGCTAGGACAATAAAAATGAGGTAGTTCATCGGGACAATAAACATTGGGTAGTCTGCCAAAATGGTAAACATGAAAGCTGGTAGGGTATATGGTCATAGCCCAACAAGAATTACATATGGGAATGACATGTCGGTATTGCCTTGTATATAGGCAAATGAAAGAGGATTTATCTTAGGATCGTAGATAAGGATATGCCATTAAGAATCACCAAAAAGAGGTATTAATAAGGATTATTCAAGTGGCAGTTATGTCTACCAAGACTATTCCTCTTTGAGTAGGATCTATTACGAGTATACCCACCATAGAGTTAGTTTCGTAAGGAACCATGTAACATCTCGAATTAGGGTCTAGTTGGAGCGGTGGTTTCGAGACCAAAAATCTAAAATAGAAATAATTATTTTATGATTATTTGATGGTCCATGATATGATTGCATGTTTGTGTGAAATTTTCATGAAGAAATTCTATGCCTAATGTGTCCAATTTGAAGTTAGAGACTAATTTGAATAAGATGCAAAACTTGTGTTCTAGAAGCTTCAAGCATCAAATCGCATTGGATTATTAATTAGGGGTTTTTAAATAGCAATTTGACCAAGTCCTAAAAATTTGGACAAAAATGGGCATGAATAGGAAAAATTTGAAAGAAAGGCTTAAAAGGCATTTTTGTCATTTGGTAAATAAAAGAATAAAAAGGGAAAATAAGTCAAAAAATTTCTCATCTTCTCTAAGTGCTAGCCGAAATTTTCAAAAGTCATAACTAGGGTTTTGTTCAACTTTTCAAGCTTGATTGCAAGTGCTCCCAAGCCCCGTTTTTTTTTTTTTATGTTTTTTACATTTTTTATATCCTTAAAGCATGATCTATCCATTTCTAGCCATATTTTGAAGTAGGTTTCATGTATGAAACTTGAACCATGTGTGACATATTTGTATTTTGATGTTTAATGGAAGAATATGAAAGTTTGATGTGTGTTTAACATCTTTTACTAAGTGATTTTTTTATAGAAATGCATGAAAAAGACTTATTTGTAAAAGCTGTAAAAATGGATAGTAGAAATGTGATTCAATGAGAAATGTGGGCTGATATAAGTTAGAATATGAATCGGCTAGGCTTGGGTAACCAAGAAAAATGCAAGCATTTCATTTTACGAGCCTAAGGACTAAAGTGTAAATAAGTAAAAAGTTAGGCTAAAAAGGTAATTTTACCAAAGTATGTGTTATGGTTTTTTTGAATAATGTATGTATTAAATAAGTTAAATTTGGCATTATAGATCAAGAAAAACGTGATTCGGGTCTTGATCATGGGAAAAATAAGGTTTACGAGGATTAGGCTCGTTCCTATCATTTTGTATCGAGGTAAGTTCATATGTGAATAATGCAATATGTATTATGTTCAATGCTTTGTTATTTTGTAAATTTAAATGCTTTATTATTGTTATGATTATGTCTTAATCCTTCCATGAGAAAATGATTGATACTATGTACATTGAGGTCGATATTTCGTGCGAGTCCGACAGTGATGCGATAAGTATGAAAATCTCGTTTGAACCTTAGGAATAGTTTAGGATACAAGTGAAATGTCACTAGGAACTATGTGATCTGAACTTATGAGTTGTGGTCTGAGTTCATGATATATGTGACACATGTTATGGGGTTCCGAGTATTAGTCTTGTATGTTCTACCAGAGGCTGGGTAGTTCGGCATGTGTTGCGGATACCTGACAGCTTGTGTGAGTAGCCCGTGTAATTACATCCTGACCGACAGCTTGTGTGAGTAGCCCGTGTAATTACATCCTGACCGACAGCTTGTATGAGCAGACCAGTGAGTAGCTGGAAAGCGAGCAATATGTGATATGTGATATGAGGGAGTGTTGGCTACATCTGGGGCACTTAGGTGCGAGATTCCAATGTATCCAATGGTATTCCAAGTGTTCAATGGGTAGTCCAAAGAGAAGTTCAATGGGTAATCTTGATGAACACATCAAAGACGAGAAAGTAAATTATGTACAAGTGGGCTCAGGTATGTATATCAAACTCATGAGAACATCATGGGATGTGATGAACTTGTGGTAAGAATATATATATGACGAATAAGTTTAAGTGATTTGATTATAAAATGTAAGTTGATGTTCATTAAGTTCAATGTATGATTAATGCTTGTTTAAATTGCATTCTATTTGCATGTGAACTTACTAAGTTTTAAAGCTTACCCCCATTTCTTTTCCCTTTTTCTTATAGTGTTGCCAAGCTAGCTCGGGGATCGAAGGACGTCAGAGTTTTCGATCACACTATCAATTTGAAAGTTTGGTATAGTTAGTCTCAACATTTTGAATATGGCATGTATAGGGACTTGGTCCTTTTGTTATGTGTCATATTGATTAGCCAAATGTGTTGGTTAATGATGATGTTATGATTTATTTTGTATATGGCCATGAGAGGTGGCTCATATTGATTATTTGGGTTGTAACCCTAATCAATTATGCATGCATGCAAATGCATTTATGCTTGTTGTGGCTGCTTGATGGATGTTTGATGTGGCTGCTTGATGGATGTTTGATGTGGCTGGTGATTGTTTATGATAATGAGTGTGATGGATGGCATGTCTGTTTAATGGATGAAATATGATAAATGTGTATGGCAATAAATGTGGTACAAATGTATAACTTGAAAGTAGGATAGCAAAGATGATTATTCATGAAATTTGTGTGGAATACCTTGGGTAAACCTACTAACTTGAATATGTTATATGTTGACTTATTAAAAACATAAATGTCTATGCTACATATGATAAAAGTGTCATGTTGAATGCCATGAAGTGGGTTTAAGTGTGTGAGTGCTTAAGGGTGGCAAATGGCTTGGAAAATAGCCTAGAAATTGTCCACACAGTTAGGCACACAGACATGTGTCTAGGCCGTGTGTGACACACGGTTTGCCCAATGGGCATATGATCCGGCCGTGTGTCCCCTGCACCCTAATTAATGCAAAACAGAATGTCCAGTAGTAAACACACGGGCAAAGACATGGCCACATGTCTCAATCATGTGGAGGACACAGGCATAGAACATGTGCGTGTGCCCAGGCCGTGTGAAGTCTGCACTTAATTTCGAGAATTTAATTCGCCATACGGCCTAAGCACACAGACGTATGACTTGGTCATATGACCCTAATTGTATGATGACGTCATAGTCAGAGAGTTACATGGGCTGAGAACACGAGTGTGTCCCAAGCCGCACGGGCGTGTGTGACCACACGGCCTACCCACACGGGTGTGTGACTCTCCAAAATGAGAAAATTTTCTAAGTCTTCTCAAAGTTTTCTAAAGTTCTTGGTTTAGTCCTGAACCACTTCTGATGTATGCTTTGGGCTTGTAGGCCCTTATAAGGGACAATTTGCATGGGATTGAAAAGTTTCAAATTTGGGCAAAATTTTATGGCCCAGTTTTGTATGAATGTTTATGTTTAAGTCCGGTAATGCCTTGAACCCTGTCCCAGCGTCGGATACGGGAATGGGGTGTTACAAACCATCATATAAGAGAGATCGCAAACTCAAATGATCACTCAAATAATAGTCTGTCGAATATTGTATGCCAAAATGGTCCACTACAGACAAACATGTTACACTTTAAAAGCAAGGTATCGTAAACAATGCAGATTACAAGGGAGTAATCCAAACAACATTTCAACCCGAGTGTAGAATAGAAATAGAAAAGATAAAATAGGTTTAAGTCTGCCAGTGTGGCATGGGTTTTTACTAGTGGCCTTGAGAGTGGAATTGTAACACCCCTAAACCGTATCCATCGCCGAAACAAGGTTACGGAGCATTACCGGAGTTTACAATTCAAACAGACAGAAATTTCAAACATTTCATAACATATCATTAAACATATTAAAAACCAATTTCAAGCATACAAATTGTCCCTTATATGAGCCCTCGAAGCCCAAAATACACATTAGAAACAAGTTGGGACTAATTCGAAAACTCAGAGAAATTTTCAGAAAACATTGAAATTTTTCAATACTACAGGGGTCACACGGCCATGTGGCCAGGCCGTGTGGGCATTCGAAATAGGGACACACGGTTGTGTCCTAGCCTATGTCCGTACCCATGTAACTCACTAACTTGGGCCACACGGTCAAGCCACATGCCCGTATGCCAAGTCGTGTACCCTTCGAAGTAACCCCACATGCCCGTATACCAGGTCGTGTGCTAGGTCGTGTAATGGCCTAACTTGCAACTCTTTGAAAGCTACAGGGGACACATGGCCATGTCACCTGGCCGTGTGTCACACACAGCTGAGAACACGTTTGTGTCTCTGCCCGTGTGGACGAAAATAGGCCATTTTACAACCCATTTTTCTCACCCAAATTGGCATGTACCTGCAAACAACATTGCACATACTTGCAAGCCATTACAAGGCATCCAAATCAAGCATAAGCAAGTTTTATACATATGGTATAATATCATACAACCAATATGTCCTTAGGCACCTCAAATGACAATGTATAAACATGCCTAACCATGTATTCAATTTGACCAAATAATCAACTAACTTACATGCATATTTGCACCAATACATGCAAATAATTTACTTACCTAAACACAACCATTCTATCACAAGACACATATATACCATATTACCTTTCATCATTCAACCATATTAAGACAACTTATAAACATACCAAAATATGCCAAAACATAAGCCAAATAATATGGCCATTATCCTAACAATACCTATAGGCCAACATTAGCCAAAATAACCTATACATGCCATTATAACCGAAATTAAACATCCAAAAGTATCAAAAGAGTCGATAGATAGTGTGATATAGCTCCGACAAGCTTCCAACTCGAACGAGCTTCTGACTCACTATAAAACACAGAAAATAACACAGAGTAAGCATTTAAACTTAGTAAGCTCGTATAACTTAGAATTTAACTTACCATTTAATCAAGTAATAGGTAAGTAACAAAGCATATCCCAACACATTTTGACCAAATTCCTAAGCACATATACACCAATCAATATTAGCCATGTATATACAAATAAGAACTAATACTCATGAATGAGAGTAGCAATTAATCAAGTTTCATATACATGTATCATCCATTTCATATATCTATATATCATGTAACATCATTTCCAAGTATTTCATGTAACTACCTGTAATAGTTCGTATCGAACTCATAACATTTTGTAATAGAACATTTCCCGTTGAACCATTTATAATATCATTGGATACCCACGATAGCTTACACATAATGTGCTAGCTCATATAACTATAATCCACCAATTCATGTACACATATGCTTATATGAGCTGTGAATCGGTATGCTCATTTGAGCTGAAGACCGGTATGCTCTCACGAGCTATGAATCGGTATGCTCTTACGAGCTATAAATCGGTATGCTCTCACGAGCTATAAATCAGTAACCCTAATGACATGTCATTTGTATCCTACGGATTTCTAAGGTTCAAATGGGGCTCGATAATCGTCATAGTCATTGGATATGCACTCGATAATTATTTATGACAAATCATAACATTTATATAATTCAATTAAAAGCATATGAATAGAATCTAATTACACGAACTTACCTCGACAAGTATTCGTAGATACGAAGGTGAGTAATCCGAGACTTTCTTTTTGCCCCGATCTAACTCCATACGAGGTCTAACTAGATTTATACGGATAAATTTAACTCAATTCAACATATAATTTGTTCAATTTAATACAAAACATATTTTTGGGAAAATTACTATTTTACCCCTATACTTTTAATTCTTTACAATTTAGTCCCTAGCTCATAAAAATGGAAATTTACACAATTTTACCACCACCCACTATGGTAAAATATCAATTAGATCCCTATCATGCCCTATAATTCAATAATTTCACTATTTCACCATGAAAAATTTTTATTTTTTCAATTTAATCCCTAATTGATAATTTCATCAAAAATCTTTTTACAAAAGTTGTTTATTTAACAACAACTATACATTTTCTAACATCAAAATTCAAAAATCATATACATACATCAATGTTCAAACCCTAATAGTTTAACGGTTTCACAAATTAGTCCTCGGGCTAGCTAGATTAAGCTACAACGATCCCAAAAACATAGAAATTATTAAAAACGGGACAAAAATACATACCTAATTGAGAAAACAACTTGGACGGATGTCAAGCTTAACAATGGCTTCTTTCTTTGTGAAATTCGGTTGAGCATTGATAATGGAAGATGATGACTAATTTTATTTCATTTGTTTTTATCATTATTTACTTATTTACTTAATTAGCCTTAAAAATAAATCAAATTTACACAAATGCCAAGCCATGCTCATCCACTATCACCATTAATGGTCTATTTACCATATAAGGACTTCCACTTTAAAGTTCTATAGCTATTTAATACATTTAGCTACTAGAACTCAACTTTTGCACTTTACGCGATTTAGTCCTTTTTATCAAATTGAGCAAGTAAACGGTAAAATTTATTAATGAAATTTTTATACAGTAATACTATCATGCTGTAGGCAATAAAATAATAATAAAATAATTTTTTTGACTTCAAATTTGTGGTCCCAAAACCACTGTTCCAATTTTATTGAAAAATGGATGTTACATGAATGTCGATAAATATGCCAGAACTATTATGAGATGAGAGAATCAACAAAAAGGTACCATTTAATGAGAGTTCCATTGAGGATAGAGATTAAAATTGGACTTACATTAAAGGATGACGGTATGGGCAACCACTAGCCAAGTTTCAAAATTTTGGTTCTACAAGTTAGGATAAAGGTAAATGGTTGTTCATGACCAGAAATATGTGGAAAAAGGGAACAAGGAAAAATGTGTAAGATAAAAGTAAGAATTTGTAAGCATGATGGAACACCTAGAAATCGCCAAACCATCAGACTGGTCACAAGCTCAACTAAGTAATGATCGTTTAGCGATCTATCTGCCAATTAAGAAATACGAAAGTCGTATCAGAGTCCACTATTCTAGTTAAAGCACAAACGTCTAAGTAAAACAGGGAGTTAATGTGTTTGTATCATTTTAGTTAATACCTCAGCAAGATAGGGGCTTAATTATATAAATATTAGTAAAGAAACTCACTAAGTTCTTTTGAACTTACAGGATTTTTTACCTATGTTTGCAGGACTTGTTAGGTGAATAAAGAACTTGAGAAGGGGCCATGCCAGACCTTATAAGACCAAGGAAAATTGTCTATAGATGTCATGCACATACAAAGGGGGTACCTTCAGAGGCTTCGTCTTGGGGGTTAGATATATTGTAATTAAGTAATTTTCTTAGAATTTAAATTTTCAAGGTGGTTAATTTATGTTTGGGTTAAGGTTCCTATTGTAAGAATTATTTGTAATAAAGTCTTTTGGTGAATTTTCTGATTAAAGCATTAGACCAAAGTGGTTCAATTGTGATGTTTCATACTCGAACTCGGCAATTGGGTTGGGTAAGGGTGTTACATAATGCCCCATTCGACACGCCAGTATTGTTCCAAAAGAAGCACAACGGTTCATTAAGATTATGCATTGATTATTGAGCATTGAACAAGATTAGTATGAAGAATAGGTACCCAATTCCACTCATCACAAATTCATTTGAATAGCTTGGTAGCACGAGGTGGTTTACCAAGTTGGTTTTGAGATAAGGCTACCATCAAGTCAGAGTAGTCAAAGGGGACAAGCCAAAAATGATTTGTGTGACACGCTAGGGTTCATATTAGTTCCTTGTGATGCCCTTCAGATTGACAGATGCTCTAGCACTCACACCCAACGTTGTTGCGACCCATTATGCAGGACCAATCCAACAGCTTATTGATTTGAATTGGCAAAAGCAAAATGATTTAGCAAGAGCTTGCCTACACAAGGCAAGTAAGCGCAATAACAAGTGGGCTAATCAAAATCGCAGGGATGTGCAATTTAAAGTTGGTGATTCAGTCCTTGCAAAATTACACTTGATTTTTTGCCACAATGGTATGCACAAAAAGCTTGTGTGATGATACGAGGGAACCTTTTGAGTTTTGAAGAGAGTAGGCAAGGTGGCCTACAAACTTGAGTTGCTTGCAAAACTCAAGGTTCATTTAGTGTTTCATGTTAGAATGCTTAAGCCATTACATGGGATTAAGAGGATCCAAATCGAGGCAAGTCCGAACAAGCGCCGATGGGATTAAAGGTCTCTTATGATCATGAAGTCAAATGCATCATGGCAGATCGAGTGATTTGACGAAAATAGTATAGGTCGTGGTATTAATACTTAGTTTGATGGAAGGGACTTCTCGATAATGAAGTTAGTTGGGAACTTGTTGAGACATTATGACAGTTCCAAGTCAAGATAAACCAGTTCCATTCGGAGGACGCGGCGAGGGAGTCGCATGAACAGGCGAGGGAGAATGTCACATGTTGCACAAAGGATCCCGCAACCATGACACACTTGAATGATCCATTTTGTTCGCAAGGGGTCGCATGGCCCCACAAAGCTGACTCGTTGCTTGGAGATATTGAAAGCTCATCTACATAGCATGGCAAGTATGGGAAGTAATCTTAGAAGATTTGATTCTGTAAATCATAAGAGATTTGATTTGTAGATTGTTTTTAATCTCACCATTGATTTACTTTAATTTGTATCGTTGGATTAGAGGGAGCACAACTATAAATAGAGGTATCTCCCCCTCATTTGTAATCACTTCATTCTTTAGTAATAGAATTCTTTGAGAGCATTCAATCAAACTTAGCGTGCTTTTTTTTTTTTGTGGTTATTCTATTCTTTCGAGCTTTCTTTTAACTTTGAGTTGTTTCCACTTATTTTTTGTGCCTTGAAGAATTTCTATCAATAATTCTCACTTTGTGATAGTTTGGCTAACTTAGGTGCATTTAAAGCTAAAAAATCGTCTAAAGCTGTATGAATTATGAGACTAAATTCTATCTATGTAACATTAACACAGGCATCAAGGGAATTTTATTTTTAGGAATTTATATAATTCTACTCTTTTTCTTTTATAAATAAAGTCACATTTCAAAATTAAAAAAATACAAAATTTCAAATTTATTAGATATGACAATTTAAAAATAATTAATTAAATTAAATTCTAAATTTAGCATTTACCGTTTTTATTTTTACAACTCAAATCATCAAAATATTGAACAGAAGTCATATAAATTAAATTAACTTTATGCATATCTACATGGAGTTGAAAAGAAACATTTGATAAAATAAATATATAGTAAAAGAAATTTAATTACATTGGGGGGTTGGTCAGAGATCTAATCTATGATCTCCCATTCCAAAAAGCGTGTTGAAGGAGGTAGAAAATGGAGCAACTCCATATATAACACTTCTTTCCATAGATTACTAGTTGCATTTATGTGAAATAATGTTGCACACGTTTCATTTCTTGCCCACATTTAAGTGTTAGAAACATAAACGTAGCACCTATAGCTAGCTACTGCTCCCTCCTATCTCCCATAATTGAGTGGGGAGTTGTCTGCTGGAGTTTTGTTGGGAATTGGTTAGGAATCCAACTTCAATAAATAAACTGTCTGTTTTATCTATTTTTAAGTTTTATCATGTTAAATTCGTGTTAGTTAAGAATTTTAAATTTTTGATTCTTCTTCGTGTCTATTAATTTAAAATTAAATATGTTTATGTTTGTTTATTTAATGTTTATAAACATATTTTAAAAATCTATTTATGAATATATAATTGAATATATTTACAAATAATGTTCATAAATAACAAATAAATAAACAATAAATATTTTTTTAGATATAAATTAATCAAATATAAATATTAATAGTTATATTATAAAAACAAAACAAAATAATTTTATTAATATATACTAATGGAACAATAAATAAACTTTAAATAATTTATTAAATAAATTTTAAATGAACATAAATGAACTAAACAAGTTTTATTTGTGTTTAGTTCGTTTAATAAACGAACCTCAAGTCTTATTCATGTTCATTTATTTAGCTTAATGAACGAACTTAAATGAACAAAAACTGAACTATTCATTAATCATTCACCAAATGCTCTTTCCATTTACAACCCTAGCAATGGTTGGCTCCCCGTAATTTAACTTGCTGCTGTTAACTTTGTTGACGTATAAGGATTAATTTTTAACAATAAAAATAAATAAAATTTTAATAAAAATATCAGTTTAATCTTTATTTTAAGATATAAAAATTAATTTATCTATTTTTTTAGTAAAAATAATAAAATATAATTTAATTTCTAATACACCAACTTCTATAATAGTTTTATGAATCTTACTCCTAATTTATAAAACTAAATATTAAAGGGTAAACATTTGAATTAAGATTTTGAAAATTAAAAATTTTGGAACATTTAAATTTTAATTTTTTTATTGTAAAGATTAAATATGAAATTGAGCTAAAACATAGAGTTTGACTTAAAAATACATTTATTTTTTAAACTAGTTGATCTTTCATGCTAAATTCTTAATATGCCAGAATTAGGGTAAAATTTTTTGTTTGAATAAAATCATATTGCAATTTATTTGAAATATTTTAGAAATGAATTATACATATTTAACTTCTCCACCGAATGGTTTCTTTTCTTTCTTTAGAAATTCTCTCTCTTTAGGTTTTAAAACTTTTAATAATAACTCTCTTGAATCAACATAAAACATAGTTTGAAATGATCCAACAGATCATCAATGTAAAAATGCAAAACAATTGAAAAAAAGAAAGAAAACATGTGTTTTGGATTACGTTTCTTGATTTCAGGTGGAATATGAAAAAAAAATTGTAACGCCCCAAAATCTTAAGAACTTATTGTGAAAACTAGCAGTAATTGATTTATGTATATGTGATTCTATGTTCTGTGATTGAGTTTAAAGTTTGGAGTTTGAGTCGCATCATTAAAAGTTTTGTTGTTTTAGAATCAACCACAAGCATGCACTACCCGTTTAAGTTCAATCCTATGTGAAAGGATGATAAGAATGAGTTTGTTGGTTCATTGGTTAAGCATTTGTTTGTATTTTGTTTGGTTTCGAGTTCGAATTCCATCATATGCATTAATAATATATTTTTTGCCAATATCGAGAAGGGTGGTGGTTAGTTTAAGTAGTCTAAGGAAAAGTTTTCTTTTTCTTTTCTTTTCCTTCTAGTTCTTTAATTTTTTTTGCTCCTTCTTCTCAAATTTCTTTTCTTTTCTTTTCTTCCTGCAATTGATCTTGTGTGGTTGTGAAGTTTAGTTGCCTGTAAGACCAATTCAACATAAGTTCCTTGTAACTTTCGTTCGTTATGCTTTCCATTCTGTTAGTATTTTCTGTCAAAATGGGACTTTGCTTGTTTAGTTAATTTTCTATGAAACGCTCAATTTACTATATTTTTTAGGCAAGGGTGTTACCAAAGACAGTAATCCGCCGTGTTAGGCTGATTCTTCCTGTTTCGTATGAGGTGAGTGTGCAAATTGGAATAGAATGGTGTTGAACCTTTCGACGTATGTTTAACGATAAGAGATTTCGCTGAACTTTGGAATTGATGATGTAATTGTTTCTGGAATGAATAATTAGGTTCTGGGTAGTCTCCGTATCGTTTCTATGTCAAAACCGGATCAGGTGCGTATTGGAAACTCTACTTTTCAAGTTTCGGATCGCTAAAAATAGTGGCTATTGACGTCACACGGCCTGGCACACGAGCGTGTGACTAGGCTGTATGGGACATACGGGCGTGTGGTAGGCCATACGAACGGCCGTATACCTCACTGTTTGCTAAATTAAGGCCACAATGGTGTATAACTAGGCCGCGTGTGGCCAAAGTTACTGTAGGGTTCACACGACCAAGGACACGGGTGTGTGCCCAGGCCGTGTAACTCACTATTTGTGCTTAAGAACCACACAGCTAGGGACACGGGTGTGTGCCCAGGCCGTGTAACTCACTGTTTGTGCTTAAGAACCACACGGCTAGGGACACGGATGTGTGCCCAGGCCATGTAACTCACTGTTTGTGCTTAAGAACCATACGACCAGAGACACAGACGTGTCCCCAGGCCGTGTAACTCACTATTTGTACTTAAGAACCACACGACCAAGGACATGAGCGTGAGCCCAAGCCGTGTAACTTACTGTTTGTACTTAAGAACCACACGGCCAGGGACACGGGCATGTGCCCAGGCCGTGTAACTCACTGTTTGTGCTTAAGAACAACACGGCCAGGGACACAAGCATGTACCCAGGCCGTGTAACTCACTGTTTGTACTTAAGAACCACACGGATAGGGACACGGGTGTGTGCCCAGGCCGTGTAACTCATTGTTTGTGCTTAAAAAACCATATGGCCAAGGCACACGGGCATGTGCCCAGGCCGTGTGGCAGGGTCTAAGGCCCGAAAACTATTTCTAAGGCCGAGAACGATGCTAAACTTTGATTTTGGGTTTCCCAATGTATGAATGATTGAAATTATTATTTGAGGACTATCTGATACACTAATACTGATTTGTGGATTTCATAATTGAACATGCTCTATAATATCACCCTTGCATTGAATTGTTTGGGTTAATTTAGTAACATATTGGGATGACTAAACATGTGTTACGATAGTGTATTCTGCATTGGTATGGGTTGAAGTGCTGTGAAGGAAGAAGAAGTTTGTTCTGAAATCGTGGCTTTGCCACTAAAATTATATCTGACTCTTGCGCTTGTCGCATACTAAATTAACAGCTAAGCTGCGTCTCTGAAAAAGTGTCAACGAACACTTAACGGTGTGTAGGGTTGGTTGGGCATTGAATGTCCACAATGGTGTGTTGGGTTGGCAGAAGATGATGTGTAGCAAATGGTAATAGGAAATCACATATGAATATGTTTGGTACAGCATATGATCTGAAATTGCGTATACGTACATATATAATTGGTCTGCTCTGAATTCGAATTGTAAATACGTCTGATGTGAACTGAGTATCTGAAATTGGAATTTCACTTCACTATGAAAGAGGTCTATTTGAATTAATTTATTTTACGCACTGAGTTCACAACTCACATTTTCATTGACTTGGTTTTTGGTGGATCCCAGTCTTGATCGGGTCAAGGTGGCGGGAGCTCGGTCAAACTTTTCTTTTCCCTTTAAGCATTACTAGTAGGAACTGATATTTTACGATGTTATGGAATTTATGACGACTATATATTATATTTTGCTGTGTTGAACAATATGCTATTGTATGGTTTAATTTGATTGAAATGGGATAGTGTGAAACTTTATTATGATTGACGTAACTCTCCAAAAATTTGGTCTAGAAGTCTAGACCGGGTTTGGGGTGTTACAGAATTTATTGATTTTAAAAGATATTTAGAGTTTTGGGTCGATTTCTGAGGTATTTATGTAAATAGGTCAATTTTAAAGAGAGAAACAAAAAATGTATCCCATAGGAAGTATTTTCTGCCAAAAACGCATCCTATAAGTCATGTTTTCACCAGCATGTCACAAAAATGTACGTCGTAGGATGCATTTTTTGACTTTTTGGCATACCAATTCTTTTGGTCAGATGGTTAAATGTTAGTAGTTTTGTTTGCAAGTTCCAAGTTTGATTCCTCTCCTACTCACATTTATATTTTTATTTCATGTTGTTTTAAGCGTTACTTTTATTTTTAATTACTATTTTTAACATATTAGCTCTTTTGGTTATATATATATAGTTAAGTAATAATGATTTTATTCTTAAATCTCAAGTTCAATTTCTTTCCTATACACATTTGTGTTTTTTATTTTAATTGATCTTTTTAATTAATAACTCTTTTATTTATAAAACAAAATAATTATTGCAAAATATCATTATTTTTAGTAAATATAATTTTTATATGGGTAATATTTATTTTTCAATCCATACCATGATGAATGTAGTAGATTTTAGTATTATATATTTTTGTATGTGTATTTGAAATAATTATTTGAAATATTTCACATATAAACATAATGATATATGACATAATTAATTGAAATATTTCACATATAAAATATTTGAAATATCATATCCACAAAGTAGATGAAAAACAATGATATTTGAAATAATGATTTGATTTTATAATATTAAAAATCACCATAACCACAATATAGGTGGAGAAAATAAATATTTGACATATAAATATTATATATAAAAAAAATATAAAAAAAGATTAGTTGATTATTTAAAATATATATATAACATAATGATAAATATCAATTTTATCAAAATTATATTTTTTATATAATTGAAAATAATTATTTGATTTTATAAATAAAAAAGTTGTTAATTAAAAAGATGAATTAAAAAAAACTTGAAAACAATATATTTATTAATTAAAAATAAAAAAACTTGAAATAACATGAAATAAAAAAATAAACATACTTAGAAGAGGAATCAAATTTAAAATTGAAGAATAAAATAATTATTAATTAACCATCTAATCAAAGAAGTTAATGTATTAAAAATAGTAATTAAAAATAAAAATAAAACTTAAAATAAATGAAATAAAAATATAAATGTGAGAAAAAGATAAATCGAATCCAAAATTTAAAAATAAAAGTAGTAATATTCAATTACCTAACTAAATGACCTAACGTGTCAAAATATAAAAAATACAGATTATTAGAATACATTTTTAATTTTCTCTAAAATAGACGTATTTCTTTAAAAATATATTTTAAAAAAAACAAACAGCACAAAATCGTAGCGTTCGGAACAGTGAAAAATGAAATGCAGATGAAAGCTTCGAAATATTTTTTATGTTAAAAGTCGATTTAGAAAAAATAAAAAAAAGCAACCAAACCTGAGAAATAAGGGATGCCAGCTAATGGCGGTAAACGATGGTCATTGTGATTTTTTTTTAAAATAGGAGAGGGAGAGAGCATTTAATTGAGAAGGGAAAGTGGAGAGAGAAATCAAAAGTCAGAATGAAAATACCTTATATATTAGTAAAAATGTAAAATCATTAAACATATTCATAATTTATAATATTATATTCATATAAATATTGAATATAATATTAAAACGATATTTTTTTTTATTAATATCATATTATGGTGGTTACATTTTAATATAATTTTATTAAGAAATAATATTATTATAAATTATATTGAAAATGATTTCATATTTTATTAGTAAATATATATCATGTATTTTAAAAATTTCATCGTTCACTCTATACTGTTAAAAATTAGTGTGATTGATAAAATAATTAGACATAAATATTGGGTATGTCACATATATATTACGCTGATGTATAAGAATCATTATTAACAATAAAAATAATAAATAAAAATTTTAACAAAAAAATACTAATTTAATCTTTAATTAAAAGAACATAAATTTATTTATCCATTTTTTAAAAACTAACATACAATCTAACTCGCTTCATAAAACTTTTACATGCATATATATTAATTTTTCTGCATCAAATTTTGTGCAAAGCTGACACCTGTTAACCAGCTATATGATTGATTGTTTGAATGTGTCTTTGATTAAAGCATTGTTAATCGTAATTAAATTTGACAGCAGCTGGCTAACCAGACTAAAATTTTTTAAGTATTTAGTAGCATTCTGAAAGCGATAATTTCTTTTTGCCCAGTTTTCAGAACGAAAGGTTATTCCATATTTCAATAGTGTTAAACCTATTTTTAGTACGGCTAATTTACTATTTGAACCAGTAATTTATTACAATGTGATATTTTCATATTTTTATAGTTTATTTTAGGGTTAATACATATTTAATATTTAAATTTAGGTTCAAGATTTAATTTAGTACTTAAATTTTAAATTTAATTTTATAATTAAATTTGACTTTAATGTTTTGTTTGTAGTTGAATTTCTTCAAATTATATTAAAGTTTTTGTTTATCCCATATAAATTTTTGAATTAGGTTTCAATATTTAATTTGATACTTGAATTAAAGTATAAATATCAATTTTTGCCGGGCCACATAATATTATTTAATTTAAATATTAAATTAAACATCAAAATCAAATTAAAATACCAAATTTAAACAAAAAAAAAATCTCAAATCTCAAATTAAATGTTAAACTAAATTCATCACCAAATAAGCGATGATGGTATATATGCGTTTATATTTGACTCTGATAGTGTATAACTTCAAAAACTGTGAGTAAGCCACAAGACTGTCAACTGTTGAGTACTGAAAAATACATAATAATTATATTGATTTTAAAATTATTTATTAATTTATCGACGATTTATATGGATATGATTTACTAATAATGTATTAGTTCGTACGAAATACAAAGCTCTATATATATAATTTAATTTCAATTTTTTCACCATTTAAAAGATAAAATAATAGGTTTTTTTAATATCATCAAATTTACTTTCAAACATTTGATTCAATTAATTAATTGTTGCACAGTTGATCAGGATTCAAGTTTACCTATCTTTTCAGTATAAAAAGAACTGTCTTTCCAATAAATTATATGCAGGATTTGGTTGAACTTGAAAACAAAATACAAGGAAAGTGTTTGGATAAAACATGCAAACGTCAATACGGGGATAGTCTACTTACCTAAAATGCTTATAAATTTAAGGAAAGATTTCAATGGGTCCTGGCAAACATGCTGATGTGAGTAGGTAGTGTAGGTGATCAAAAATCAAACAACCTTGTAAATTAAATTACTTAAAAAAAAAAAAACGTGTACCCATTTGAGTAATAAGGATTTCGTGTAAGAAACTGTAGAATCTATGATTTGGATTCGTTACGTTGATTAGGTTTTCGAATGTGGTACTTTTGGTCATCATTATTGGTTTTGGCTTTTAACAATTCAAAGACCACTCGAGCTGGTTACCAAGCCCACAATGGCAATGAAGTGCGTTGAAATTTCTGACCTTTTTAATGTTTCTGATAACAACCTATAACCAAACCTGGCTTTCCTCGGAATTTTAAATACCTTGGCTTAGCTTACGTTCTATACATCACTGCTTTAAATCAAGGGGAAAAGGTAGGCGAAGATCAAGAAAACAAGAGAGAGAAAAAAAATGGTGAATCTTGTAGCAGCACAAAAGCCATTGATGAATGGGTTAATGAAGATGGCGGGGGTTCAGCCTTACTCGGTGGAGATCGAGCCAGGCACGGTGATGAACTTTTGGGTTCCTTGTGAAACAGTCAAGAAACCCGGGAAGGGTGAAAAAAAGGTCACCCATTTGGAGAAACCAACAAAACCAGTGGTGGTCTTAGTGCATGGCTTTGCAGCAGAAGGCATTGTCACATGGCAATTCCAAGTGGGTGCTTTGACGAAGAAGTACTCGGTTTATGTACCCGATCTTCTCTTCTTCGGTGGCTCCATTACTGACAAACCAGACCGGTCACCGAGTTTCCAAGCCGAGTACTTGGTTCAGGGTTTAAGGAAACTTGGTGTGGAGAAGTGTGTGGTTGTGGGGTTCAGCTATGGTGGGATGGTGGCATTCAAGATGGCGCAGATGTACCCTCACATGGTGGAAGCCATGGTGGTGTCTGGCTCGATCCTGGCCATGACTGATTCCATAAGCGTGGAAACATTAAACAGGCTAGGGTTCTCGTCTTCTGCAGAACTGTTGTTGCCTAATTCTGTTAAGGGTCTTAAAGCTCTTCTCTCCGTTGCTGCTTACAAGAAGCTTTGGTTCCCTGATCGCCTCCACAAAGACTATCTTGAGGTTCCTTTACATTTTATTACTCTTTATCATCATCAACAATGTTTATACCATCATAATGAACATTTTGCATGAATGGCTGGCTGGTGATTCACATGATTTTCATGGGGTTTGGATTAATGTCCCTGTATGAGGCACGTATTAGGATTCTAGTGTTAAGTATGTTGGCTCATTATCTTTTAAACATATATAGTATAATTATATAAAAGCAAATGAATTAGGTAAACTTTCGACACAAAGGAACAAAACAAGAATGAGAAACATGTTTGGAAGTACAAGGTTTATAATTAGCTCAATTAACTGTGCCTACTTTATTACACCAAGTGAATTGGTTAACCGAGAGGTCTGCCTTTCCCTTTAGTTATAGTTACAGGTGGTCCTAGCAAAAATTCATGGATCATTGAATTAGAAATAAAGTTTCACAGGAAAAGAAAAAAGAGAGAAAATACAGGGTAAATAATTCTACTACTATATTCGGAAACTTTCTGAAACTGAGGACATGAATGACCCTGGATGGAACTACAGGTGATGTTTACCAACAGGAAAGAGAGAGCTGAACTACTGGAGGGTTTGGTCATTAGTAATAAGGATGCCACCATACCATCTTTTCCACAGGTTATCTGAATTTGCCTTTATTGTTTTGTTTTTTTAATGGTAGATTTTTAGAAAAGAAATTGCTTACACCAGTTTTGTTAAATTATGATTTCGCAGAGAATACATCTGCTGTGGGGTGAAGAAGATCAGATCTTCAAGCAGGAGCTTGCTCACAACATGAAAGAGTATGTTTTATGATCTCAAAAACTAGATAACAAGTTGAGATTTGAGGGTTCTTTTTTTTTTTTTCTTTTTGGATAACTGGATATATATATATATAATTTTCTATTGATGATGCAGACAACTAGGAGAGAATACAACATTCGAAGGCATACAAAAGGCAGGTCACTTGGTTCATCTGGAGCGACCTTGTGTTTACAATAGCTGCCTTAAGCATTTCCTGGCTTCACTGTATGCTGAACAAGTTAACAATTGAGCTTATGGTTTATCAAGCCCATGCCAAACTTTGCTCTCATAAATACAGAAAAAAGGAACTGGGATGTGTGTGCTAAGGGACTTTTGTTGTACTAGATTATTATTTTGTTACAAAACCTTTCAGTTTTCTAGCAAAGAAATAATTTTACAGTGCAATTATTGTGATTTTTTTTTCATCATCTATAACAACTTTTTTCATCTATAGTAATAACAGCCATAGAATATAAAACACACCATTTACTAATTTTTTTTTATAACAATTTTTTATCATAAAATAAAATTAATTTTATTCTTAAATGAAATATAAAAAAATTAATTATAATATTTAAATTAAATGTTTAAAGTTATATTAATAACATTTTATTAAATAAAAAATAATCTTTTGACATAATATTTTTTAATTTAAATTTTAAAATTTTAAACATGATCAAAATTTTATATGCTGATATAAATGTCTTGAATATAATTATAGACATATTGTAATCACCTCTTTATACATCCAAATTTGGGATTCAAATAAGTCTACAAAAAAGTTTAGATATAAGCAGAGTTGATTGAATAATTAAGAACAAATTCCTTTTTTTTTTTTCCTTTTTCCTTTTTCCTTTTAAAAAGGTAGTGCAAACATGTTATCAAACAACAGGAATACAATACATGGTACAGGTTTGCTGGACATGAACTGTTCATATGTACTCTTAACAATTTTGAAAATTAAATCGGTAAATACATTACACTGACGAATGTTTTAATCTAAAGTAAGATTGAATCTCTTCTTCTCCCTTTGGTTTCAGGGCCTCAGAGTGCCACAAAAACTGTTAAGAAATGGAATCTGAAGAATACTTCAATTGTATTGAGTAAAAGCCATTACATCTATTTATATACAAGTAAAAAATAATTAGTTAGGCATCTAACTAATTGCTAACAAACTTCTAACTAATTAACAGATCCTAATTATAACATTCCCCCTCAAGTTGGAGGTTGAAAGACATCTTTAACTCCTAACTTGGAAACCAAATAACCATGTTGCTGGATTCCCAGAGCTTTGGTCAACACGTCAGCCAACTATTCTTCAGAAGCAACATGTTCAGCTTGAATCAGCCCTTCTTGTATCTTCTCTCGAATGAAGTGGCAGTCTATCTCAATATGTTTGGTGCACTCGTGGAAAACAGGATTTGCTACAATTTGCAAAGCTGCTTTACTGTCACAAAATGACTTGGATGGCTTGATCAAGCTGTAGCTGCCATGCTTCTATATTTTGCTTCTGCAGATGGTCTTGCGACTGTATTTTGTTTCTTTGCTTTCCAAGAGATCAAGGAATTCCCCAGCTTTATGCAAAAACCTGTGACTGACTTTCGAGACATAGGGCATGAGGTCCAATCCGAGTCACAAAAAGCAATAAGTTGACAAGAGCTTGAAGAACTTAGTAAAATTCCTTGTCCATGACTGTTTTTAATATATCTGACCACCCTCAGTGCAGCATTCAGATGTGTGACCTTAGGATGTTACATGAATTGACTCAAGCAATGAACAACATATGTTATATCCGACCTTATGTGTGTTAAATATAGCAATCTTCCTATTAGCCTCTGGTAAACAGTCTTGTCCTGCAATAATGAATCTTCTTCCTCTTCTTGTCCTATTCCTTGATCATACTCGATTGCTGTAAGTTTTTTATTTTGTTCAAGAGGGGTTGTGGCAGGCTTAACTCCCCCTATCCCACTGTCTTAAATTAATTCTAAGGTATATTTTATCTGATTCAGAAATATTCCATCCTTAGATCTCAAAATTTCCAATTCTAGAAAATATTTCAACTCACCTAAATCTTTCATCTTAAAGTTCTGATTTAGGATCCCTTTTAACTCCTTGATCAAAAACTAATCATTTCCAATTATGACCAAATCATCAACATAAATGAGTAACAAAACTACCTTGCCTCCTTGCCTTTTTGTAAACAAAGAGTAATCATACTTACTTTGCTGAAATCCAGCAGAAACCAATACTTGTGTCAATTTCAGATTCCATTGTCTAGACGCCTGCTTCAACCCATAAAGAGACTTTTACAGTCTACAAACAGTGTTCCCCCTTGACTGCAAAAATCAGCAGGCAACTCCATATAAACCTCTTCACACAAATCACCTTGGAAGAAGGCATTGAACACATCCATCTGAAATAAGGGCCAGTGAAAAATAGAGGCCAATGCCAAAACAGCTCTCATAGTTACCAGTTTAGCAACAGGAGAGAAAGTGTCCCCATAGTCCACACCTTCCTTCTAACTATAACCTTTGGCCACAAGGCGAGCCTTAAACCTTTCCATCTCACCAGACGCCTTGTACTTGATCTTATAGACCTATTTACAGCCAATTGAAGACTTTCCCAGAGGCAGAGGAACCATAGACCAAGTGTTATTTGATTCTAAAGTAGAAATCTCCTCTTCCATGGCTTTGATCCAGGCTAGATTCTGAACAGCCTCAGAGTAGGACTTAGGTTCAACCAAAGAAGAAGTGGAGGACAAAAACAACTGGGTATGGGTAGGCAAATGGGAATAAAAAAAATATGATTTGAAATAGAAAAATGTCTAGAAGAAGGAACAGTAGAAGTGATAAAATCATGTAACCAATTTGGTGGCTTAGAAATTCGAGAGAAACGACGAGGAGGATCTTGTGGAGAAGAAGAACAACCTGGGACACTTGTTGAAGCAGAAGGATTAGAAGGTGAAGTGGATGAAGGTACAGAAGCTGGATTAGAAGCTGGAGATGTAGGTGGTAAAGGAGAGTTAGAGGAAAGAGAAGCAGTTGAAAGAGAAAAGTGTAAAAAATCAGAATCCAAGACCTGCAATTGTGGTGGAAAAAACACAGAATTGTCTGTAGGAGCAAAATGAAAGGGGAAAACAGATTCATGAAACTTCACATCCCTATTAACAAAAAAAGATTTTGTTTCAAGATTGAACAGGATGTAACCCTTTTGAGTAGATGAATACCCCATAAAGACTGAAGGTATAGCTTTGGGAGAGAATTTGTCTTTGTAAGGAGTTTGTGTGGCATAACAGAGATAGCCAAAAACTTTAAGATGAGAGAGATTTGGTTGTTTATTGTAAAGAATCTCAAAAGGGCATTTATTATGAAGAACAGAAGAGGGCAATCGATTTATCAAATAACATGCAGTTTTGACACACTCACCCCAGAATTTAAGTGGTACTTTAGACTGAAACTTGAGTGCTCTAGCAACCTCAAGGAGATGCTTGTGCTTCCTCTCAACAACCCCATTTTGCTGAGGGGTGTGAACACAAGAGCTTTGATGTATAATCCTCAAATCAGTAAACAGGGAAGAATAGTCTAAATTGAAGAATTCAGAACCATTTTCACTTTTGAAGTATTTTATAAAAGTAGAAAATTGATTTTTAACTAGGTGAATAAATTATTTTAGGTAAAGAAGAGCTTCACTTTTATGCTTCAACAAATATACCCAAGTCATCCTAGAATGACCATCCACAATAGTCAGAAAGTATCTATGCCTACTATGAGTTGATATTCTATAAGGGCCCCAAATATCAAGATGAACTAGATCAAAAGGCTTAGCAGACCTAGTTACACTATTAGAGAAAGGTAGACGAGTTTGCCTAGCTAAAGGACACACAACACAAGAATGAAGCAAATTATCATCAAAGGATAAATATTGCAGAAAAGGAACATGATGCAATTTAAAAGAAGGCACATGCCCTAAACGAGCATGTCAAAGACTGATATTTTTATCGAGCACAGAGTGCATACAATCAACAGAATGAATATTAAATGAATGAGAACCAGAAGAAACTGGAAAAGGTAAACTAGAAGCTAGACTTGAAGAATCAAACAAATATAACCCGCGAGATTCTTTACCAATCCCCTCTATCTTTCCATCGAAGAGACCCTGTAAAACACAGAAGTCAGGAAAAAAGTAACAGAACAATTGAAATCATAGGTTAATTTAGACACGAAAAGAAGATTATGCTTAAAATTGGGAACATGGAGGACATTAGTGACAGAATGATCAGGATCAAAGACATAATAACCTACAGAATTGACAGGAACGGTATTACCATTAGGAAGATGAACAAAGTGAGAACCATTAGCACAAGAAATTGGAGATATTAAACTTTAAAAATCAGATATCATGTGATCTGTGGCCTCTATATCCAGTATCCAACTAGGAGAATCCTCAGAAACAGAAAGACAGTGGGATATAACTGCCATATTTGTAGAAGAATCGACAGAGGAGACCTTGGTCAACAGATTCAGAATCTGATAATACTGCTCCGACGTGAATGACAGAGCTGCATCCAGAAAAACTGGTACACCAGGTGAATCTGTCAATCCAGAAACCATAGACCCTAAAGGTCCTTTCTTCCGAGTAAATTTGAAGTCGGTCAGATAACCAATGAGCCAGTAACAGTTTTCTTTCTTATGACCCCGGATCTTACAAAAATCGCACAAACCATTGAATCGCTGGTGATCCATGCCACCATCTACAGTAGAAAGCATAACGACAGCTTCAGAGAACGACGCAAGTCCTGATAGTTGAGTCCGCTGGGACTCCTCTTGAATAAGCATCAAATATGCTTGATTGACTGAAGGAAGCGGCTGCATAAGCAAGATCTGAGAACGGATGGCAGAGTAGGTCTCATTAAGGCCCACGAGGAACTGGAAAAGTCGGTGTTAAATCAGATACTTGAGATTATCTTAAGAGATCTCACACTCACAAGCCAGAAAAGGAACGAGAGTATGATACTCATCCCACAAAAGCTTTAGACGCGTGAAATAGGTTGAAATCGTCGTCTCACCTTGATGCAAAGTGGTGATCTCGCGATGGAGAAAGTAAACCCTAGAGCCATCCACTTTATCAAACCGCTCCTTGAGGTCTTTCCAAACAAGAGCGACACTAGAGGCGAATACTATTTCGGTAGAAAGTTTCTTGCTAACTGAGTTGAGAATCTAGGACAAGATGATTGTATTACACCGCTCCTACTGCGATTGCAATTCCTCCTCGTAAGCCTCTTTCTTGTTGTCACCGTCAACAAATCCAAGTTTATTCTTAGTTAGAAGAGTGATTCGCATAGATCGGCTCCAGACACTATAGTTGTCAATTCCAACTAGATGGTGAGACACCAAAATAATCCCAGACGTATTAGAAGGATGAAGATACCATGTTAAGAAATGGAATCTGAAGAATACTTCAATTGTATTGAGTAAAAGCCATTACATCTGTTTATATACAAGTAAAAAATAATTACTAACAAACTTCTAACTAATTAACAGATCTTAATTATAACAAAAACAACCGTGAATACCGTCACAACCGGGTAAATAGTGAATGTTCCTACTCATAAAATGCAAGCATGTTAGTTTATATAGATTCTTCTTAACTTGTACATTGCAACTAAACACACATATTGGGAGAG
The DNA here is from genome assembly GCA_025698465.1 of Gossypium longicalyx. Lineage (NCBI taxonomy): Eukaryota > Viridiplantae > Streptophyta > Magnoliopsida > Malvales > Malvaceae > Gossypium > Gossypium longicalyx. The sequence goes on along the minus strand of CM047005.1, from coordinate 23,610,951 downwards.
GCAAAGACCTCCACCATTCTAGTTCAGAAGTAAGTTTACCATCATAGTAATCACCCATCATGTCAGCCAATTTGCTAATGTTGCTACACTCCCAACTAGGCCCTTAATATTTACCGGAAGTAATTGAAATTATGCAAGTTTAGAAAAATAAGAACCTCACCCAGACGACACCAACATTTTGAGCAACTTATTTTATGTTCACAAACATTATAATCGCTTTACAAATAGTAACAAACGACTTAAATGCACACATGCATGCTACCAATGATAAGAGTACATGATGGTATAAAGTACATACACCTCGTTCAGCAGTAATACCAGATAAACATGAAATATAATCACACCAGATTTAATATCCGCCACTAGATATGTCATTACCTTAACCATCACACCTCGAATTTATCTCTTGACAAAGCCATAATGCTCACAAAAACAGTTAGATTCAGTTTTGTTGGGAAGATGTATGCCTCAAACTAAATATGACAATAAGGGGGTTTGCTTAGAAGGATTTCTTCCTTTTTCTCCTTGGTCTCAGTTGCTTATATCACCCAAGGTCAAATAAGTTCATGTATAATCACTTATGACACATAATGTGATAGTGTGATCAAGTTTAGAAAACACATGCCACGTAATTTATGATAATGTGATATCTTCTGATTCGATTTGACTATTTTTTATAGATATAAAAGATGTTGGCAAATCAAATCATATCGTCTTTGATAAAGTAGATAGCAATGTTTCGACTTTCGATTAGGGAGCAAGTCACAGTATCCCTGTTTTGCAAATACCTGAAAATAAGGCGAGAAATGTCTTCTTCGAGATGATGAATCAGTAGTTTACTGAATTTATGAGAACTAATCCTATGACGTCGCAACCTCCGCCCCCTATTGTGCCTCATCTAATACCCCTTCATCCTCATAATACGGAAAGTGTATGACAACTTCTGATAGATAAGATCAGAAAATGTGAGGCTAAAGAGTTGCGAGGAAAAGTAGGAGATTATCCGGTCAGGGCTGAATATTGGCTAGAGAACACATAGAGAGTTTTCGATGAAATGGCTTGTACCCCTAATGATTGTTTGAGATGTGTCTTGTCATTGTTAAAAGACGAAACTTATCATTGACGGTCTACGTTGATAGCGATTGTATTAAGAGATAGAGTGCACTAAGACTTTTTTCAATCTGAATTTCAGAAGAAATATATCAGTAGATTGTATCTAGAAAAAAAAAGAGTTTCTCAAGCTGAAGTAGGGAAATAGATCTATGGCTAGGTATGAGCAGGAATTTGTCATGCTTAGTAAATATGCCCACGAGATTGTACCGACGGAAATCGAAATGTGCATTTGTTTTGAATTTGAATTGAATGATGAAATTTGAATGTTGGTCGAAGCTTTAGAATTGAGAGAATTCGTAGTTCTGTCTGAACGAGCTCAGAAAATGGAGGATATTTGTAACGAGAAGAAACATACTGAAATGAAGCTTCAGGACTCCGGTAAATAGAGCATTTCTAGACCATTTTAAACTTTTCCACCGGAGAAATTGAAAGAAGCTTTTAATCACTTCACCAATTCATCAGGGTCTACGGGAAGAAATAAGCTGAGACCGAGTAACTTGAGATTTCAGACTATCTCAGCAAATAATGTTGGCAGTATTCACATGTTGATAGACTTGTTTATGAACATTATGGCAAAACCCATGGTGGTGAGTGCCGAGTTAAAAATGGGGTTTGTTTTAGGTGTGACTCTACTGAACATTTCTTGAGAAACTGCCTAAGAAAGTCGGGTGTTGTTGATAATTAGACTGTTAGACCAATGTCTGCTTCTCAGAAAGGTAGACTACTGAGATAGAGTAGTAACACCAGAATGAATCGAAATGGGACCAAGGATTCGACCATTAGATTTAAGGCTCGGGCGTCTGCCAAAGCTTATGTTATCGAAGCCTAGGAGGATGCTTCTGCCCCAGATGTCATTATTGGTACTTTCTTCCTCTTTAATGTTACTGTTTATGCACTGATTGACCCTCAGCCAACACATTCGTATATTTGCACTACATTAGTAATGGATAAGACATGCCGGTAGAATAGACTAAACTTGATGTTAGAGTAACAAATTCGTAACACCCCAAACCATTCTCCGTCACTAGATTGGGCTTACGGAGCGTTACAGTACAAATTAGGGCCTTTATCATTAAACATAAACAAAAATATAAAATAAATGATAACATTCAATAGCTTATAAAAATCAGGGTAAAAATACACTTATGGGCCTTAAATTGAGCATACGGGGCCTTAAAAATAGTTTGGGAACAATCCAAGACTAATTTGAATCAAAACAGAAATATATGCAAAAATTTGAAACTTTTGGAAACAGTGGTCACACGGAAATGTGGCTTCTCCACACGCCCGTGCAACTAACTATAACTGTGTGAAAAATCCTACACCCAAAAATTAAAAAGATACATACTCATCGGAGATCTATCACACTATCCAGCTCAAATTTCGGTAGTTTTTGATGTTTTGGCCAAGGTTATAATGGCATGTATAGTTGGACTTGTATTGGTATTTAGTTGAATGTCTGTAACGCCCCGTACCCGAGACCGTCGCCGGAGTCGAGCACGAGGTGTTACTAAACTTAATTTCATCAATTAAACAGCTTAAACAATTTATTTTTAAAATTTTCAGACAAGCTGGCTAACTGCGTCACAGTCACTTAAAAATTCATATCTCGAGTTCCGAAACTCAAAAACCAATACCGTAAATTTTATATCTATTTACAAATTGTTTTATAGAATTTTTTGTCTTTCCAATTAGTACATTTTATTAGTTAAAGTCTCCCCTATTTCAGGGTATGACTGCTCTGACCTATGTGTATTTCGAATCAGATATCTCCCTGTACAAAGTTTCAATGACTATGCCGTTTGTTTCTATTAAAACTAGACTCTATAAGGAACCTGTACATATAAAGCATGACTTATACTTATTTTTATACAATTTATGGTGAATTTCCAAATTCAGAATAGGGGATTCAGAAATCACTCGGACCCTGTTTCACCAAATCATAAATATCTCATAAAATACAACTCTTTTACCTATTTGGTTTCTTACACATGAAAACAGATTCATTAGATTCAATTACATATTTTATTCATCATATAATTCTATTTATACTATTTTTAGTGATTTTTCAAATTCACGTCATTGCTGCAGAAATATTCTGTTTTATAGCAAATTTTACTTTACTATAAATTTTCATGGACTAAATAGCATTTTAAACATACATGGTATCAAATATGATTTAGATTGGCCATTCCAATGGCTAATCATTCACAAACTCTTTTCTTGCCAAAACATAATCATATCATAAGATCATTTACACAAAGTGAATATTTTGCCATACATGCCACATTCAAGATACACAAGCCATTTTACCAATTTAGGCCTTCGGATAGTGTGAACGAGTCTTCGACCTATCCCGATTCTTAAGCCGGTTTGTCAAAACTACAATGAAGGAAAAGGAAGGAGTAAGCATAAATGATTAGTAAGTTCACATGCAAATAGTAAGTAACATAATCATGCAATTCCACATAAAAACATCATTTGCATAAACAACACCAAGACATTCATGTTATATTTGCCTTTAATATCATGCTACGATTTCATCATACCAAGTTCTCAACCTGAAGATTTAAGCACATACCTGTCAAATTTTCTCATTTACCACACTTACCAACATGTCACCTTCGTTTTAGGCATTCTCCTTATTCTCTTAAGATTCACCCGTTGAACACATCGGAATATAATTCGAATACACGGAAAGTTTGTACATAAGTGCCACATATGTAGCCAAGCTACCATGTAACCCGCCCATAAGCGAACTCAGACTCAACTCAACGAGCTCAGGCGTTCACATCCATAAGTGAACTCGGACTCAACTCAACGAGTTCGGACATTTGCATCCATAAGTGAACTCGGACTCAACTCAACGAGTTCGGATGCCCAACCATCCTAGTGACATGTCACTTGTATTCTAATCTATTCCAAAGGTCCAAACGGGCTTTTTCCTCGATTAACATCTTTGCCCTCTTCCACGAAACATCGAAACTGATACTCGGTAGCAATTCATAATTTACATATTATTCAATAATAACCATAAAGCATAATAGTTCATGATATTAATCATCATATCACATAAATAACATTAAATTACTTAAAATGACAATTATGTTACTACATTTACACATGAACTTACCTCGATACAAAATATTAGCAATCAAGCCTATTCCTCGTAAACTTTGTTTTTCCCTCGATCGCGACTTGAATCTCGGTTCTCTTGATCTATAATTCCAAATTAATCTTATTTAATACATACATTCATCAAAACAGCCCCAAATACGAACTTTAGAAAAATTACCATTTTGCCCCTAAACTTTTGCAAAATTACACTTTTGCCCCTAGGCTCGGGAATTAAACTTCATCCCATTTTCTTATGTTTTCTGACATGCTGATCATTTTTCCCTTCTATGGCAACATCAAATTCTCATTTTTACCGATTAAGCCCTTTTTCTCGTTTTCACTTAAAACCGAGTAGCACAAGTTGTCTAGCATAATTTAAAACCTCATATTCTATCACAAAATACCGAAATACACAAATTTCACCTATGGTTATTTTTCCAAATATGAACCCTAGGTTGAATTATTGCTAGCATAAGCTAAATTAAGTTACCGGGACTCAAAAAACGTAAAGAACATTAAAAACGGGGCTTGGAATCACTTACTATGGAGCTTGGAAGCTTGAAACAAACCCTAGCTATGGAGAACCCTTTAATTTTCTTCCTAATGAAGAAGATGAACATATTTTTTCATCTTTTTCCTTTTTTTTACTCTTTTAATTACCAAATAACCAAAATACCCTTAATACCTTTCTTTGAAAATTTTCATGTACAAGCCCATTTTTGTCCAAAGTTTTAGAAATTGGTCAAATTTCTATTTAAGACCTCCTCATCAATATTCCAAAGTAATTTCATACTAAAAACTTCTAGAATGCAAGTTTTGCAACTTATTCGATTTAGTCCCTAATTTCAAATTAAGCACTTTATGCATAGAATTTCGTCACAAAATTTTCACACAATCATGCAATCATATCATAAACCTCAAAATAATTATAAAATAATTATTTCTATCTCGAATTTGTGGTCACGAAACCACTATTCTGATTAGGCCCTTATTCGGGATATTACAATGTTAGTTGATGATTTTCGCATGTATAAGTTGTTTGGTTTTGGTATCTTTTGGTGCTTCCCAATTATGTTATTTTGGGAACTTATTATGCATGAATGGTATTGCTCAAATGGTATGTTTGTAATGAAGTGTTAATGGTCATATTTGTGGCATAATTTGTTAGAAGTTGAGTTATGTTTGATTATGGAAATGTGAACAAATAGCATGCGTAGGCAAGCTTTGATGTTTGCTTGTGAGGTGCCTTGAAATTGCATATAGGTTTGATTGATTTAAGGCTAGTAAATTGGTCATGATATGTATATTTTGGTAAGGTTTTGGTGCCTTGATTAGGTGAACGAGAGGCCTGCTGGTGTATGCATGTTATGGTGTTGGAAATGGCTTGATTTTGGGCAAATTCATGTCCACACGGCCTCAACACGGACATGTGACTCAGTCATGTGTGACACACAGCCTAGCAACACGGTTGTGTGTCCCTTGTAGGTTTTATTGCATAGAAGTCAGACAGTTACACAGCCTAGCACATGGCCTGATACACGGGCGTGTGGGGCTATTTTGAGAGTTACACGGCCTGGCACAGAGGCGTGTGACCCTACTTAGTGAGTTACACCGGTGAAGGTACGGGCTAGAACACGGCCGTATGTCCCTAATTCAATTGTTACACGGGCATGTGTCTCAGTCATGTGAGGCACACGGCTTGGCTACATGGTCTTGTGACCCTGCAGTCAAAATTTTCTAACTTTTTCTTAAACTTTCCAAATTTTTACAATTTAGTCCCGAATTATTTCTAATGTATTTTTAGGGGATTAATTTAGAGACAATATGTATGTGAATGAATGTATTATATTGTGTTTTCAATATTGTATGAAATGCATGTTTTAATATTTTGTTTGTACAGTAATGCTCCATAACCCTAATCTAGCAATGGATGCAGGTTAGGGGTGTTACATTTAGTGGTATCAGAGCTACGATTTAATCAATTTTTAGACTGAACGTAGCATGTGTGAGTCTAGAAATACATGCCATTATATAACCTGCGATAGTGTGATAACTCCTATCCCTAATTGAATTATGTTTTCATATAGATAAGATGTCATCCAACCGAGTCGATTTTGACAAAGTAGAAAGTAATGCACAAGCCTCCGTTCACAGGGTAGTGTCTAGTGGTAGTAGGCCCATATCTGAGGGTATAGGAGGAGAGGCTAAAGAAGCCTTCCTCCAAATTATGTCTAAATGGTTTTTTGAGTTCGTGCAAAAGAACCCAATGGCTCAACGGCCTCCACCCCCACCTGTACCCCAATCGGTTGCCATAGTCCTCAAGGTTTGGAACCAGTATGAGTGAGCAAGCCTCTAATTGATAAAACTCAAAAGTATGGGGCTTAAGAGTTTCTAGGTACAACTGAAGATGAACCAGAGAGAGCCAAGTTTTGGTTAGAAAACACGGTGAGAGTTTTCGATGAATTATCATGTACTCCTGTGGAATGCTTCAAATGTGTTGTTCCATTGTTCAAAGATTCGACTTATCAGTGGTGGAACACCTTAGTTGCTGTTGTACCAAGAGATCAAGTAAATTGGGAGTTCTTTCAGACTGAATTCTGAAAGAAATATGTGAGTCAAAGATTTTTAGACAGGAAACGTAAAGAATTCCTTGAGCTGAAACAAGGCTGCATGTCAATAGATGAATATAAGAGGAAATTTATACAACTCAGTAAATATGCCCGAGAGTGTGTGCCTACAGAGGTTACTATATGTACTCGATTTGAAGATAGACCAAATGAAGAAACGTCGATTTAGGTTTTAATTCAACTAAAATAGAACCATCATTAACAAGCATCAAAAGAGTATTTAAAACTCTTAAAGAAAATAATGATTTCTGACTCAAAGCATCCGAAACAACATTTTCTTTTCCCAGGTGATAGTCGATAGTCACATCATAATCTTTTAACAGCTCCAACCATCTACGTTGTCGCAAATTCAATTCTTTTTGAGACATCAAATATTTCAAACTCTTGTGATCCGTGAAAATATGACATTTTCCCCGTACAAATAGTGTCGCCAAAATTTTAAGGCAAACGCAATAACTGCGAGCTCCAAGTATGTGCCGGGTAATTTTTCTCGTGCGATTTCAACTGTTAGGAAGCATAAGCTACAACTTTGTCCTCCTGCATCAAAACATAACCCAAACTGCGAATTGAAGCATCACTATAAATCACAAATTCTTTGTTCGTCTTTGGCTGAATTAACACATGAGCTTTAGTTAACATTGCTTTTAGTCGATCGAAGCTCTGCTGACATTCATTAGACCAAACAAATTTGACATCTTTCTGAAGTAGCTTCGTCAATGGTGAAGTAATCATCGAAAACCCTTTTATGAAACGTCGATAATATCCAGACAAACCTAGGAAACTTTTGATCTTGGTGACATTTCTCGGAGGCTTCTAGTCTAAAATAGTTGATATTATACTCGAATCTACTCCCATGCCATTTGCAAACACCACATGACCCAAAAACCCAACTTTACGAAGCCAGAACTCACATTTATTGTATTTTGAAAATAATTGCTTATCACGTAAAGTATACAAAATAATACTCAAATGTTGGGCATGTTCGATTTCATCTTTTGAGTAAATCAATATATCATCGATGAAAACTACCATAAATCTATCTAAATATGGCCTAAATATTATGTTCATCAAATTCATAGTGCCTGTACTTGGTTCTAAAAGTTGTTTTCGGCACATCTGAATCTTTAACTCGAAGTTGATAATATCCGGAGTGAATGTCAATTTTTGAAAACACTGGTGCATCTTTCAACTGATCAAATAAATCATCAATACGATGCAATGAATATTTTTTTCTTAATTGTGACTTTATTTAACTACCGGTAATCTATACACAACCGCATCGATCCATCCTTTTTCTTAACAAATAAAACAGGTGCACCCTAAGGAGAAAAATTAGGCCAAACAAATCCTCTGTATGGTAGCTCTTTTGTAACTGTGCTTTCAACTCTTTTAACTCAGTCAGTGCCATTCTTTATGGAGCAGTTGATATTGGAGAAGTTCTCGGTACTAAATTAATAGCAAATTTAATCTCTTTGACTGGCGGTAACCTTGAAAATTCTTCTGGGAATACATCCACAAAATCACAAACGATTGAAACTGATTCCAACTGTGGTTTTGAAGTTCTAATATCTAAAATATATGTTAGATATGCCTCACAACCTTTTTGAACACATTTTTGAGCTGACAAAGCATTAATAATATTGGTGGCACTGTCAAATCACAAACGATGGAAAATGATTCCAACTTCAATTTTGAAGTTCTAGTATCTAAAATATATGCTAGATATGCTTCACACCCTTTTTGAACACATTTTTGAGCTGATAAAGAAGAAATAATATTGGTGACGCTATCAAATCTATCTAATTTAACTTTAACTATTTCACCATTCTGACATTTCAATACAATCTGCTTTCGTCTACAGTTCACAACGATGTCATGCAAAGTCAATCAATCCATGCTGAGAATTACATCAAAATTATCGAATGGTAATAACATCAAATCAGCCAAAAAGTCACAATCTTGAATTTTCAGTGGATAATTTTTACACAAATTTTCAACTAACACATACTGGCCAACGGATTAGTTACTTTGACTACAAACCCAGTCGACTCTAATGGTATATTCTTATTTGACACAAGTGTAGTGCATATATCTGAATGCAATAACCTCGAGTCAATTAGAGCATAAACATTAACATTAAAGAGAGTAAATGTACCGGTAATCACATCTGGTGTTGAACAACTTCACAGACTCGAATTGCGTAAGCCCTAGCTGGTGCCCATGCCTTAAACTGAGCATAGAGTCTTTCGTCCCACTTCTACTATTTCTCACATTGCCATTATTTTTTGACAGTCTACCTTTAGATGGCGTACTCCTAGATCGAACACTTTTGGCTTTTTCTCTACGGGATCTTTCAAGGAAATCTTAAAGGAAATGATCAAATGAACAACATCTAAAGCATGATCCAGTTTTCAATCGAAACTCCACGAAATGCCTTCTATTGCAAAGTTGACATTCGAGCTTATTAACATTGCGGACACTACCCACACTAGCTATAGAGGTAGCCTGAGTCTCGAACTAACTTGTTTTCCTCGATTCCTTGAAAATCCAGATGGAGCTAACATACGACTATAAGATTCTGTCACTTTCTTCATTGGAGAAGAAAAAAATTTCCCCCCGGTCGTTTACCCGAGTCTCAAACTTCCAAATCTACTTTGCTTTTTGCTTTGCTAAGTTCTTCAGCTTTATGTGCTAGATCAACTAAAACCACAAACTCTTTTAACTTAAGTATCTTGACAAGAAATTTGATAACTTCATTCAGACCATCTTCAAACGGGGTACACATAACAACTTCATTTGTAATACATTTATATTTACTAAGTCGTACGAATTCTCTTTCGTATCCAGCTACAGTTTTGTAACCTTTTTTCAATTTTAGAAACTTTTTCCTCTTCCTATCAAGATACATTTTGACTGACGTATTTCTTTTTGAACTCTGTTGAAAGAAATCCCAAGTTACACGATCCTTCGGTACCACTGCTATTAGGGTGTTCCACCACTGATATGCTGAGTCTTTTAATAGAGATATCGTACATTTTAAACAGTCGTTGGATGAACAAGACAACTCATCAAAAACTCTACTGGTATTTTCTAACCAGAACTCAGCTTTTTTCGAGTCGTCATCAATTGTACCACACTTCTGCCCCATATTTATAAATCTTATCTGGAGGTCTGCTCACACGTATCTGCTCTGAACCTTGAGGAATAGGGGGAACTGGTTGGGATACGAGAGGGGTTGGAGGTCGTTGAGCCATTAGATTTGTTCTCATGAATTTAGGAAACCATTTAAATATCATATGGAAGAAGGCTTGAGCATTGCTCTCAGCTTCATTGGAATTAACTTAGTTGGACAACATCTTTCATCAAAATGAAAAATAAAATTAGTTTAAGTCAGGAGACATACACTATCACAGGTTACAAAATGACAAGTATTTTTAAGCTCTATACATGCTACGTTCAATTCGAGAATCGACTAAACTGTAGCTCTGATACCACTAAATGTAACACCCCAAACTCGTCTTTATCACTGAATTAAGGTTACGGAGCATTACAGTACAAATTAAGACTTTTATCATCAAATAGAAACAAAATATAAAATAAATGATAACATTCAATAGCTTAAAAAATCATGGTAAAAATACACTTACGAGCCCTTAAATCAAGCTTACAGGGCCTTAAAAATAGTTTGGGAATAATCCGGGACTAATTTGAATTAAAACAGAAAAGTATGCAAATTTTTGAAACTTTTGGAAACAGGGGTTACACGACCATGTGGCTTCCCCACACACTCACGTGGCTAGACCATGGAACTAAATGTGACCGTGTGAAAAATCTTGCACCCAAAAATTAAAACAAGGCAAACTTTCATCCAACACCTAGGTTCCAAGCCCAATCAAAACTAACTGTTGAAACCTTTTTTTTTAAATCGACTTTATTTTGAAAATGAAAATGGGAGTCGCCACTAGTCCATTTTTTTATGAGGTGTGATCGAATCACCTCGTAGTTTTATTATTTTAATAAAAGATTTGATTTATTAAAAAAATGATATTTTTAGTCTACGAAATTCAAGAAATGGGTTTGGGAGTCGGTTACACACGAGAAGGATTAGCACCCCCAAAATTGGTACCTAATTGATTACTTGATGTCTTTAGTTTCAAAAATTAGAAATTTGAAGAGACTTTAAAATAAGATCCTTTATTAAGACATTATTTAACTAAATTAATTTTCACAAAAAGGGGATTATTTCAAGTTAATCAAGAAGAAATGATCATGTCTCGTGAGTTAGGACACAATGTCTTAAATTCTCGTAAACGAGAACAAACGCTAAAATCTTTTTTTTTTATTTTAAAAAAGATATTAGACTATCTCAGTTTTAGAAGGAAACCATATTCCGTAAGTTAGGAACACGACTTTTCTAATTTCAAAATAATGAACATTTACCTCGGTTTAAATTTTTTTCTTTTCTATGCATCGTGCAAAGACGAACATAACATTTAAAGAAGCGTGTTTTATTCGAGCATAGTATAAAAATGCATAAGTATGTTTAAAATGATTCATGACATGATTTTAATGAAATAAGATAAAATGATAATATAGAAAATAAAACGATGATATACGAATAAAATTTCACGCTAATAAATGACAATAATATGAATATACTAATAAAACAATTCATAATACATATAATGGCGGTGATAATCACATAATATATACTACTTTAATACTAATATGAACAATAAAAAAAAGAAATAAAATAGATAATAACAATGATAATAATAATATTAGTGACAAAATATGCACATAAAAAAGGAAGACAATACCAATTTTAATATAATAAAGACAAGGAAATATATAAATAAGTATGTAAATAAATATAAAGGAAAATAGTTTATAAAATATTGAAAATAAAGGACCAAATTAAAATATAAATGAAATTGAGGATGCAATTTGTAATAAAATACATAAATAAATAATACTAATAATAGTGAGAATAATAGTGAGGAAAAAACACAAAAATAAAAAAGAAATAAATAGATAAATGTATAAATATAAATAAATAAATAAATACAAAGGAAAATAAAATATAAAAGATCGAAAGTCAGGGACTAAACCAGGATCTAAACAAAATTTAAAGTAAAAATCATAATAAAATAAATAAATTAAACAATAAAATAAGGTAAGGGATTAAAATCAAATGCGCGAAGGAAAGACATGGATCAATTAGGTAATAATCCCCTTGTCCCTTAAATGCAGCGTTCCCTAGAGATTGAATAGTCAAAGGACGAAAATAAAAAAGTAACAAAATCAAATGGGTATATTTAAAAAAAAAAGCTAAAATAAGGACCATTTTGAAAAAGAGTCCAAAAACGGAAGGACTAAAAGGGTAAATAGACCCTTACTCTAAAAACACGCGGATCTTGGGGGTCTTGGGTCGGATCTCGGGTCAAAGGCCAAAACGACGCCGTTTTGGCCTCTAGAAATGAAACCCAAAATGACGCCTTTTTGGAATGCTATAAAAGCATAAATTAAAAAAAATCATTTGCTTCTCTTTTAGAAAAAAAAATTCTTTCTCTTGTTTTCTCTCTGGGCACTACCCAAGATCCGCCATCGGACCGCCATGGGCCACCGATCGTCGGTGACGGCTCTGACACTCCTAGTGGCCAGAGATCATAAAAAATGGCCTTTTTTATCCCTGTCCTCTGAGGAATCTGGATTTGGGGTTAAAAACTCCTAGATCCGGCCAAAGCTCGACAACGAAAGAAAAGGCTTTTGGTTTTTAAATTGATCTCCGCCACGACGATAACAAAGGTAAAACCTCTCGTATTCTTTTTTTTCTTTTTTCTTTTTGTTTATATATATATGATGTATTTGAAAAATAAATATGCAGAAAAAAGATCTTTCGCTAAAAAAATAAAGTGTTTTTTTATATTTCTTTTGATTGATTGTTTTTTTTTTTTTTTGCGTATATTTCTCTCTGTCCAAATACATTGATTGTTGGGGCTTTTTAAAGTCGATTTACATACTGCATTTTGCTATTGTTGCTTGCGCGTGGTCTCTGCTGCTTCTGTGATTTCTTTCTTTGCAGGTGGCAATCGCAAAGGGCGAGGTCAATAGTGGTGGCAAAGGGGTGTCAAACGGTACACCTGCCGATGTGGCGAGGTTCCGACGCGAAGAGGGGCTAGGCTTTTTTATTTTACTGAAAATGAGTTTAGGTTGTGGGCTTGTAATTTGGGCTTAGGGTTTTTTTTTTAAATTGACTTGTAATTTTTATTTTTATTTTTATTTGGTTTGGTTTGGTTTGGGCTCGGGCAAAAATGGCCTACTATAGCTGCCCCCTCTTTACTCGTTGACATGTAATGGGAACAAAGCAAAGACCTTAAAAGGGACAATTTTGCCTGGTCTTGCCGAATCTCGACTTCTTTAGTGTTTCTTTTTTCCAAGTAGCTTCGTTTTAATCTACTGCAACTTCAGGGGTATGGGAATTGTCGCTTCAATCTACTCCACTACAACTTTAGGGAGATAAGATTAGTAGTTTCAATCTACTCCATTGCAACTTCAGGGAAATAAGATTCGCATCTTCAATCTGCTCCACTATAACTTCAGGGAGATAAGATTCGCATCTTCAATCTACTCCACTGCATCTTTAGGAAGATAAGATTTGTAACTTGTAGCTTTAATCTGTTCCACTACAACTTCAATGAGATAATATTTATGGCTTTAAGCTTTAGTCTATTCCACTGCAACTTCAGGGAGATAAGACTTGCTATGGTAGATCTAATCTGATTTACTGCAACTTTAGAGGTATAGGACTTGTCACTTCAATCTACTCCACTGCAACTTCAGGGAGATAAGATTAGTAGCTTTAATATGCTCCACTGCAACTTCAGGGAGATAAGATTTGTAGCTTCAATCTGCTCTACTACGACTTTAGAGAGATAAGATTTGCTATCTTCGATCTACTCCACTGCAACTTCAGGGAGATAAGATCTGTAACTTCAATCTGCTCCATTGCAACTTCAGGGAGATAAGATTTGTAAGGAGATAAGATTTGTAATTTGTAGCTTTAATATGTTCCACTGCAACTTCAGGGAAATAAGATTCGCTATCTTCAGTCTGCTCCACTGCAACTTTAGGGAGATAAGACTTGTAACTTCAACCTGCTCTACTACAACTTTAGGGAGGTAAGGTTTATAACTTTAATCTTCTTTACTGCAACTTCAGAGAGATAAGATTTGTTATCTTCAATCTTCTTCATTATAATTTTAGGGAGATAAGACTTATGACTTCAACCTACTCCACTACAACTTCAGGGAAATAAGATTCGCATCTTCAATCTGCTCCACTACAACTTCAGGGAGATAATATTCACATCTCCAATCAACTCCACTACATCTTCAGGGAGATAAGATTTGTAACTTCAACCTACTCCACTGTAATTTTAGAGAGATAAGGTTTATAGCTTTAATCTACTCTACTGCAACTTCAGAGAGATAAGATTTGTTATCTTCAATCTGCTCCACTGCAACTTCAGGGAGATAAGATTTGTAACTTGTAGCATTAACCCATTCCATTGCAACTTCAAGGAAATAAGATTTGCATCTTCAATCTGCTCCACTGCAACTTCAGGGAGATAAGACTTCCGACTTCAACCTACTCCACTACAATTTCAAGGAGATAAGGTTTATAGCTTTAATCTGCTCTACTGTAACTTTAGAGAGATAAGATTTGCTATCTTCAATTAGCTCCACTGAAACCTCAGTGAGATAAGATTATGGCTTTAATCTGCTCCACTACAACTTTAGGAGATAAGATTCACCATGATGACTTCAATCCATCCCATTGTAACTTCAGGGGTATAGGATTTGTGGTTTCACTGATCGGTTACACCGTTCTTTGAGGAACATGACCTGTAGAATCTATTTCATGGGCCTATATTTATGCCAAGCAATTATGATGTTATGATCAAGATGAATCAAATACTCTTAACTAGATGTGTATGAATGATGTTTTTGAATGTAGAATGTCATTTTTTTAGAATGATCCCCTTTTAATGCTTAGGTTAACATTGCTCGTTGTTTATCAAGGTTCTATCACTGACGTATTACCCTGCTTTCTTGTTTAGCTGGAATCTTTGACAAAAAAACCCAAAGAAATAATCAAAATTTAGACTATTCTTTCCCAAACATTTCCAACTATTAAATTTGGTTAGTTCTGACCAGTGGTCCTATTTCAGGTCCGTGTACTATTTAGAAAACCTTTTAGAGCAATATGCAGAACTCCTTTTCCTTGAATATTATTAGCCCATTAATTGTTATTTCAATAAAAATGCTTGAAAAAGATTGTAACAGTAGACAAAGTTGAAATTTATTGGGAGCAAAGCTTGAAATGAATAGATTAATCAAAATATAAAACGCTGCTAAATTTCAAAATGAGTAAGATGAAAATAGGTGCCCCAAATATCACAACATGAACTTCTCTGCACAAACTTCTCGATGACCATTTTGAGCCTGATATGTGTTTAGGAGATCCAGAGTACTTCGTTGATGCCCTAAGATGTAACGTTCTTCCTTTTGATAAGACCCTACCATTACACGTTCAATCTTCAATCAAAATTTGAGTTGCCCTTTTTCGGGTTTTCAATTCAAAACCCTTTTGGTCTCAATGCGCCCTTTTACGAGTTTTTGCCTTAGCCTCTCCTCTTTTTTATTTTTTTTTAGGGGAAGTATTTCTTGACTGAATTCGAATTCACAGGATTAGGCAGGTTCTTGTCATCCATCTCTGTCAAAATCAATGCTTCTCTAGAAAAGGCCTTCTTTACCACATAGGGTTCTTCCGAGTTTGACATCCACTTTCATCTGAAATCCTTTTGCATGGGAAGGATCTTTTTCAATACCAGGTCCCCTTCATGGAATTCTTTAGGGTGAAATTTTTTGTCATAAGCTCGCATCATTCGTTTTTGGTACATCTGACCATGACGGATAGCCCTTAGCCTCTTTTCTTCGATTAAGTTAAATTGATCATATCGAGATTAGATCCATTCTGCTTCATCTAACTTCAGTTCTGAAAAAACTTGAAAGGAAGGAATCTCAACTTCAATTGGAAAAATCACCTCCATTCTATAAACCAAAGAGAAAGGCGTTCCCCTAGTGGAGGTTCTAACAGACGTTCGATAGACATGGAGGGCAAAGGGTAATTTCTCATGCCAATCTTTATAGGTCTCAGTCATTTTCCCCGCGATTTTCTTAATATTCTTATTGGCTACCTCCAATGCAGCATTCTTTTTTGAACGATATGGTGACGAGTTGTGGTGTTTTATTTTAAATTAACTACAGACCTCCGATATTGTGCTGTTGTTCAAATTCAATGCATTGTCAGATATAATCATTTCTAGCATCCCATACTGACATATGATCTCTTTCTTCAAGAATTTGATGACTGCTGACTTTGTGACGTTGGCATAAGAAGCGGCCTCTACCTACTTGGAAAAGTAATCAATGACCACGAAGATGAACCGATGCTCATTAAAAGCTTTTGGTGAGATCGGCCCAATGACATCCATGCCCCACATAGAGAAAGGCCATGGGGAGGTCATAACATGAAGAGGTAAAGGAGGAACATGAATTTTGTCTCCCTAAATTTGGCACTTATGGCATCTCTTGGCATAACTAATACAGCCCCCTTCCATGGTGGACCAATAATATCCAAATCTCATGATTTGCCTAGCCATTGTTGTAACAGCTCGGTTTAGACCCTAGTTAGAATAGTGATTTTGGGACCACAAATTCGAGTCAAATAAATATTTTAATATTATTTTTCGTGCTTATTATATGTGAATTAGTATTTGTGAAATTTCTGTATAAAATTTGATCGTTTGTGTGCTTAATTTGATAAAAGGACCTAATCGCGTAAAATGTAAAAGTTGTTTGCTAATTACTAAAATGCTTAATTGCTATGTCTCTTTAAATGAGAGGTCATTATGTTGTTAATATGTCATTTACATGGTAAGTGGACGATAATGAGCTTATATGTTAATGTTTTGAATGTTTATTAATGATGGACAAAATGGTAAATGATGTATTAATGTTAATTTAATAAAAAAAACATGAAATTAGCCATTATGTTCATCATCCCTGCTAAAATCATCAAAGAAAAAGAAATAAAAACTCAAGCTAGGGTTCATCTAAGGAAATTTATGATTAAGGTATGTGTTTTGATCTGTTTTTGATAATTTATACGTTTTTGTAATCGTTGCTCTGTATACTATCAAGCCCATGTCTGAATTTTGGAAATTGTTAATGATTTTGAGTTGAACCATTAATGAAATTATGAGTTTTATGAAGTTAGATGATGGTAAATAAAAGATATGTGTTGGGTTAATATATTTTGTCTTTGAATTTTTGATGAATTTGAGTAAGTTGGGCTAAATTGTGAAAATGAGAAATTGAGGGATCAAAATGTTAAGTAAATGAAATATGTGGGATTATATGAATATTATGAAAATTTGGCTAAGCATGAGCATATGGAAATTTTGTATATTTTGTGATTTTTGTGATAAGGGACTAAAGTGTTAAAATGTGAAAATGTGAAGGCTAATTTGTAAAATGCCCTAAATGTGTATATATGGATTGAATTGAATTATTTGGTGAATAAAAGATTTAAATTTGAACATGTTTAAATCAAGAACCAAAGAAAACGGAATTAGATCAGGGAAAGTCGAAAGTCGAAAGTCGTTGAGTAGTCGATTCTGTTTGTTCGAATCCATATGAGGTAAGCCAATATACAATTAAACATATTTGAGTTGATTTATTTATGTTTATATGACAATGAATTGTGATGAATGGCTATATGATAGCTTAATATGTGATATCTGATAAAGTTTCAATAATGTAACGACGTCCAAAAAGCCCCGTACGAACCATAGGAATAGTTAGGATACATGTCATGAAATAGGATCCGATATGTGTTTTTGTGTAAGACCACGTCTGGGACATTGGCATCGACTTATGATTTATGTGTAAGACCATGTCTGGGACATCGGCATCGTATTTGATTTTGTGTAAGACCCGGTCTAGGACAGTGGCATCGATATTCAATTACTTGTAAGACCATGTCTGGGACGTTGGCATTTTACGAGCTTTCTAAGCTATCCGAATATCCTTATTGTTTTCGAACGGTTCAACAGGCATTCATAGAAAATGAATGACTATGTGAAAATGTATCCGATTCAGGTACGTTTGAAATGTATATTAAGATTGAGAATAAAAGGTAAGCATATGTATATGTATGTGAAAATATAAAATATGTTTGTATTATATGGAAATGTGATGTACATTTGAGCAAATGGTTATGAGTATTTGAGCTAAATGAGAAATATGAACTTGACATTGAGTTTTGCTATGATTCATACAAATGATTTGTTTATAGTTATGATTTGTGATAAGTTTATTTGTATATGGCTTACTAAGCTTTTCAAAGCTTACTTTGTGTGTGTTTTCAACTATTTTTTTAGATATCAAAGCTACTGGGAGTTTGGGGATCATCGAGGATCATCACCACACTATCGAACTCTATTTTGGTACCTTTTGAAAATGTATATATTAAAGCATGGCATGTATAGGCTAGAAGTTTGTGAATATGTTTGGTAATGTGTATATCCAGTCATGTGATTTGGCTTCATTTTGGTTGTGTATATGAATGTGTTTTTGGTATGAATTATGTGATTCAATAATGTCTATGTGATGTGTTATAAATGACCAAGAGAGTTAGTCACTTTGGTAAGTTTTTTGTATGTGCCTATTTTGGAATTTGGTTAGATTTTGGCATGAGAATGAATGAAATGAAATGAGGTTAGGAAACAAATGTTTTGGTATGATTTTGTCTTATGATTTGGCATGATTTGTTATGGATTATAAGTATGAAATTTGTTGATAATGATATGGCATAAATGGTGTATGTTTTGGTTGTGAATTGGTTGAAAATTTGGTATGAAATGTTTTGGTATTGTTGCTGTAGGGAGGACCCTTAAGGGGTGGCATTATGGCCTTGTAAATGGCCTATTTTTGCCCACACGGCCAGGGACACGGGCGTGTGTCACTGCCGTGTTGCTCAAAGGTCATTTCGA
Source organism: Gossypium longicalyx (assembly GCA_025698465.1). NCBI lineage: Eukaryota > Viridiplantae > Streptophyta > Magnoliopsida > Malvales > Malvaceae > Gossypium > Gossypium longicalyx. The sequence continues at coordinate 23,591,973 of CM047005.1, read as the reverse complement.
AATGAGCCTAGACAGACCACACGGTCGCACACACGGGCGTGTACCAGGCCGTGTGGCCAAGTTAGTTTCGAGAACGGGCTAGACACACGGGCGTGTGACTGGCCGTGTGACCCAAGTCAGTAGCCTCCCTAATTTTCACACATCCTGGCACACGGGCGTGTCTTGTGGCCGTGTAAACAAGTCAGTATGTATTCCCTGTTTTGCCACGGCCTAGACACACAGGCATGTCTAATGCCGTGTGAGGCACACGGCCTGCTCACACGGGCATGTGACCTTTATAACTTTGAAAAATATTTAACTTTTGAAAAATTTTGTATGAGCACAGTTTAGTCCCGACCCCTTTCTAAAGCATGTTTAAGGTCTCGTTGACCTACGCAAGGGACTTTATATGATATGTCACTTTGATGCCATGTTGATTATGAAATGAATGTGAAATTTTTTGATATGTCTGGTAATGCCTCTTAACCCTAGTCCGGCGATGGATACGGGTTAGGAGTGTTACAATTGTAAAACCATTAGCATGTTTTCCGCAGACGCCTTCGTAGACTTCTTCCAAAATTTTCTTGGCCTCAATAGCATCCACACATCTTAGTAGCACCTGATCTTTTCTTCTTTTGTATAGGATCTCCGCATCTAAGACATAGTCATTGGCAAGTCTTTTCAACATCCTTTTATCATTCTCAGTTACTTGGTCAGGGTATTCGCGATTCTTCACATATCGCACTATATCGTGGTACCAAGGGTAATTGTCCTTTTCTTCTTCCTCAATGTTGTAACAATGACTCAGAGCCTCATAAATACTCATCTAAATAGGTTTTACGTCCTCTTGTTTGTTCACTTTAATCATGGAAGCTAAAGTAGCCAAGGCATTAGCCATCTAGTTTTACGTCCTCTGGTTTCTTGATAACTTTTTTAGTTCCCTTTCTAAACCCTCAATATTTTCAAAGAATTCCAACTATTTGTTACCCATCAGGCTCTGTACTAGAGTTCTGAACTCGACGCACTTTTGGATTTCATGAAGCTTATTGCATGCAATGATATGTAATGTTAATGAATGGAAAAGATGCATGCAAAAAAGGTGTTGATTCTAGTTCAATTCCATTAGAACAACTTTACTAGAAACCAAGTTTCTTTACATAAAACGAATACATATACGGCCTCGCCTTAACTTTCCCAAGAAACAAAGCTAATTCTAGACCCCGATCTGACTCCTATTCATATTTCAAGCTTTGAACGGCTGAGGTCTACAAGTGGTTAGCCAGTTCTCATACTAGGACCAAAGCTTCACTCATAACGTGGTCCATATCTTTGACCTGCCCCTCTTACAGGCTGTCACATTTCTCTTGTTGCCTTTTCTTGGACCATATTCGCACGGAAGTGTTGTTTTCCACTTTATCAAGAAACTCATTTTCTATGACAAGCTCTCTATTTAGCAACTGAACGTGAATCAACACCTTTTTTTATGATGAAAATGCCATGCAATTACAGTCAAAACAAAACAAAACAAGTCAGTACATTTCATATAAATCTAGAATTCAGAGCAAGCAAGAGATAATAAATAGAGTACCTATTCGAGTGACCACTAGGGGTTTGGTGTGGTTTTATCTAGGGTAGGCTCTTAAGGCTCATTATATGCGGTTCAGTTCTAAAATAAGGGTACCTGAACCAATAGATTCCTCGACCCTCACCCATTATAGGCTTATACGGGCTGAGTTCGGTTCAGGGGAATACATTTCCCTATGGCTATACGGATATGAAAATCTCACGAAGACATAGGTATGGATGTATCCTGAAGGCGATCCGCTATCCTATACGGATGTGAAGACCTCACGAAGGAATAGTTTCTCACTCCCGCTTAAGAAGGACAAAACCGAACGGTTATGCAAATACAATATGCGAAAATATTCCAAGAGACTTGAACCAATAAATCAAATATATCATTATGTAACACCACAAAAATAAAGGATGAAATGCAATGAAGGGATCGTAAATTTAAATCAAAACATCAATTTTCGACAAAAAGATCAAAAATAATCAACTCACGGCTTGACTCTCTTATTTTGTCCCCAGCAGAGTCGCCAAGCTGTCGAAACCTTGTTTTCTAAATCGACTTTATTTTGAAAATGAAAATGGGAGTCGCCATCGATCTATTTTTTTATGAGGTGTGATCGGATCACCTCGTAATTTGATTATTTTAATAAAAGGTTTGATTTATTAAAACAATGATTTTTTTAGTCTACGAAATTCAAGAAATGGGTTTAGGATTCAGTTACGCACGAGGAAGGATTAGCAGCCTCATTACACCCAAAATTGGTACCTAATTGATTACTTGATGTCTTTAGTTTCGAAAATTAGAAATTTGATGAGATTTTAAAATACGATCCTTTATGAAGACATTATTTAACTAAATTAATTTTCACGAAAAGGGGCTTATTTCAAGTTAATCAAGAAGAAAGGATCATGTCCCGTAAGTTAGGACACAATGTCTTAAATTCTCGTAAACGAGAACAAACGCTAAAATCTTATTTTTTATTTATTTTAAAATAAATATTCGACATTTTTGGTTTTAGAAGGAAGCCATATTCCGTAAGTTAGGAACACGACTTTTCTAATTCCAAAATAATGAACATTCACCTCGGTTTAAATTTTTTTCTTTTTTACACATTGTGCAAAGAAGAACATAACATTTAAAGAAGCGTGTGTTATTCGAGCATAGTATAAAAATGCATAAGTATGTTTAAACACGATTCATGACATGATTTTAATGAAATAAGATAAAATGATAATATAGAAAATGGAAAGATGATATACGAATAAAATTTCACGCTCATAAATGGCAATGATATGAATATACTAATAAAACAATTCATAATACATATAATGGCGGCAATAATCACATAATATATACTACTTTAATACTAATATGAACAATAAAAAAGAAATAAAATAGATAATAACAATAATAATAATAATAGTGACAAAATATGCACATAAAAAAAGAAGACAATACCAATTTTAATATAATAAAGACAAGGAAATAAATAAATAAGTACGTAAATAAATATAGAGGAAAATAGTTTAGAAAATATTGAAAATAAAGGACCAAATTAAAATATAAATGAAATTGAGGGTGTAATTTGTAATAAAATACATAAATAAAATAATAATAATAATAGTGAGGAAAAAACACAAAAAGAAAAAAGAAAAAAATAGATAAATGTATAAATATAAATAAATAAATAAATAAATACAAAGGAAAATAAAATATAAAAGATCGAAAGTAAGGGACTAAATTAGGATCTAAACAAAATTTAAAGTAAAAATCGTAATAAAATAAACAAATTAAACAATAAAGTAAGGTAAGGGATTAAAATCAAATGCGCGAAGGAAAGACAGGGATCAATTAGGTAATAATCCCCTTGTCCCTTAAACATAGCGTTCCCTAGAGACTAAATAGTAAAAGGACGAAAATAAAAAAGTAACAAAATCAATTGGGTAAATTTAAAAAAGAAAAAAGCTAAAATAAGGACCAGATTGAAAAAGAGTCCAAAAGAGGAAGGACTAAAACGATAAAAAGACCCTTATCCAAAAACACGTGAATCTTGGGTGTAACACCCTATATCCGTAACCTAGGCCGGGTCAGAGTACAAGTCATTATCTACTTGATCACGTACATGCAACCCATTTTAAGTCACCAAGACTCGGTCCAATTTAAACTTTTTCAATTTCTACTTTAAACCACTTAATATTGGCCTACGAGGCCTAGATCGACCATTGGAAACCATTCGGAATCCTTCCGGGTCCTTATCCAATCTATGCAAACTTTGCATTTAAAACAAGGCACACGCCCGTGTGGAAAGGTAACACGCCCGTGTGACCATCCTAACATGGCCGTGTTGATGACCCATGTGTCTCACACGGCCTAAACACCTAGGGACACGTCCGTGTCCCTTACCCATGTGGCAAATTTATTTACACCATTTTACAAAATTCAAGTGCAGACTTCAAACGGCCTAGACACAAGCTAGTGTCCCTGACCCGTATTGCTTACAAGGCCTTGACATGCCTGTGTCTTCGCCCGTGTCAGAAAAATTAAGTATTCTATTTCTGACTCAGCACACCCAACATGTCACACGGGCATAGCACACGCCCGTGTGCTAGGCCATGCCCTCCACACGGCCGTGTCTCCACCCGTGTGGTTATTACATGCATACTAAATTGAAATTTTTATGTGCACGGGACACACGGCCTCATCACACGCCCATGGAGCTGACCGTGTGTCACACACGGCTTAGACACACACCCGTGTACCTACCCGTTTGGACAAAATAAGGCTATTTACCAAGCCTATTTGCCACCCTTATTTACAAAAATTAACACAAACTCAACCAACATCAATTCTAGTCCATACCATACAACCAAATCAGCTACAATAGACATTCTTTCCTAAGGCAATACACTCAACCAAGTAATTATCATCTTTGCATAATCAAAATAAGTAATAGTCAATATCAAAACCAAATTCAAAGTGTGGGACTTATCCCAAGCCTACACATTAGGCCAATGCTTAAGGACACAAAATAATCAAGTCTAAGCCCTATACATGCCATATTCAAAAATATAAATCCAACTATACTGAAAGTTTCCAGATGAAGTGTGATTGATATCTCTGACTCCAAGTGATCCTCGAGCTAAATAGGCGGCACTATAAGAAAATGGAAAGGAAGGAGGGTAAGCATAAAAGCTTAGTAAGTTGCATATAAATAAACATACAACAAAAATTTATCAATAATCATCATGATCATAACACAAGGATAAGCATAAGTATGACTTACTCATTACCATCCATACAAGTTATATGCTCTCTAATGAGTTCATTTCTCATACGTACCAATTTGGTACCTGTATCACACGCAACATGATTATGTTTTCATTATTAACTCGCAAACATACTTACACCATTGAACCATTCAGTGCATTGTCGGTCTTTCTATAAACCTCAATCTAGGGGTAAGGTACCGATGCTATGTCCCGGACATAGTCTTACATTGGCTCACATCTCAAGTCGATGCCATGTCCCAGTCATGGTCTTACACTGACTATCATTATCAAGGCCGATGCGTGTCCCTAACACGTCTTACTCTGGCACTGATCTCAATGCTAATGTTATGTCCCAAACATGGTCTTACACTAGCTATCATAATGTGGCCGACGCATGTCCCAGACATGTCTTACTCTAGCTCACACAAGTGACCCAAATGTCACAGCTAGAATATTCGATATATTACCTAGTGTTCTAATGGGAGTTCTATCATCTCATTGTCTTTATGCATTCTCAATACGCAATCAAGCAATTCATGCTATATCCATTCAATGATAACTTAAACACATATAATAATAATATAGTTGTATCATTTACGAACAACTTACCTCGGTTTACAAAATGTACTCGACTAGTTGGTTTAGTCGATTTGCTTGGCTTTCCCCCGGTCTAGGTTCGGATTTGGCAAAACTTGATCTAGAATAAAAAAATGAACTCACTTAGTCACTAATTATAATTAGGCCACCACAAATTCACATCTTTGGTAAAATGACCATTTACCCCTAGATTTTAGCAAAATGACCATTTTACCCCTATGATCAAAAATCATTTTTTATTGAATTTCTTCGTATTTCAAGCCTAGACGAAATCTTTTTACTCCTATAGCAACCCCAAGATCTCACTATTTCACATACTTATCACCTATTTTGCAACTTATGCAAAATAGTCCCTTTAGGTGTTTTCATGCTAACACCTTTCACAAAAGTTGTTTATAACTCTTCTAAGATTCATATTCTTCCATAAAAACTCAGAAAACATCACAATTACATCAATGGCAAAACCTTAAACTCTTAATCATTTTGCAAAATAGTCCCCTCATATGAAAGCTCATGCTTTAGGGGTTCCAAAAATGTAAAAATCTTCAAGAAAACTCATTAAAATCACTTACTTGTATAAAGGCTAAGTGGCTGAAAGTTTCAAGCTCTCAAAACCCTTTCTTTTGCTAGTATAATTGGTCAAGAAGAAGAGAATGGATGAAAAAGATGAAGGCTAGGCATTTAGGGTACTATTCTATCACATAAAATGACATCACTAACCTAACAAATTGACCATTTGAAAAATCTTGTCTCATGGCCGGCCAAGCCATATTTAGGGTTCTAATTTCACTTTAAATACCCCCAATTTTATATCTCTAGCTATTTAACACGTTAGGGGTACTAAAATGCAACTTTTACTCTTTTTGCGATTTAGTCTTTTTTCGCAATCGGGCTCACAAATATCAAAATTAACTCACCAAATTTTTCATACACTAATATAATCAGGATATAACCTCATAATAATAAAAATAATTTATTGAACTTCAAATTTGTATTGTTCCGACTCGGCCCTAAATTGGGCTGTTACAATTCTCCCTCCCTTAGGGATTTTCATCCTCGAAAATCTTACCAGTGAATAAGTTCGGGTATTACTCTTTCATAGCCTCCTCGGGTTCCACGTGGCTTCTTCGACTCCATGTCTATGCCACAAAACTTTCACGAGTGCTATACTCTTATTCCTCAACTGTTTGAGTTCCCGAGCCAAAATCTTGACCGGTTCTTCTCCATAGGTCATGTCTGGATGAATCTCAACCTCTATCGGCTCAATCACATGCGAAGGGTTAGAGCGATATCTGCGTAGCATGGATACATGAAATACATCATGGATCTTTTCCAATTCCAATGGCAATCTTAACTGGTAGGCTACCGGCCTAATTTTCTCAATCACCTTATAAGGTCCGATAAAACGCGGACTTAATTTTCTCTTTCTGCCAAATCTGAGGATCTTTTTCCCAGGAGATACTTTTAAAAATACCTTATCACCGACTTGAAACTCGATTTCTTTTCATTTTAAATCCGCATAGAATTTTTGTCTATCCGAAGCGGCCTTTAAACAATCACGAATCACCTTAAATTTTTTTTCGGTCTCCTTGACCAAGCCAACCCCATGAATCTATCTTTCTCTTAGCTCAGTCTAGTTTAAGGGCGTTCGACATTTTCGTCAGTACAAAGCCTCATAAGGCGCCATTGTCAAACTTGTCTGATAACTGTTGTTGTAGGCGAATTCAACTAATGGTAAGTATCTTTCCCAACTTCCATAAAATTCAAAAACACAACACCGCAACATGTCCTCTAAAACTTGAATTACTCTTTCCGACCGCCCGTCGATTTGCAGATGAAATGTCGTACTAAAACTCAACTTAGTTCCCAAAACCTCTTGTAACTTCTTCCAGAACCTCGAGGTAAACCTCAGGTCTCGGTCTGAGATAATCGATATTGGCACTCCATGAAGCCTCACGATCTCGAAAATATATAAGTCGGCTAATTTCTCGAAGGAGTAATCAGTACGCACTGGTATAAAATGTCCTGACTTAGTTAGCATATCCACAACAACCTATACTACATCTTTCATTTAGGGGTTAATGACAAACCCGTCACAAAATCCATAGTGATCTGATTCCACTTCCACTCGGGGACCATGATAGGCTGAAGGAGACCCGAAAGTACTTGATGTTCAACCTTTACTTGCTAACATACTAGGCACTTGGAAACAAACTCTGAAATGTCTCTTTTCATACCCAACCACCAATACATTTTCTTAAAGTCGTTGTACATTTTCACACTTCCCGGATGGATGGACAAACCACTACTATGAGCCTCACTCAAGATCTTTAGAATAAGTTCACTATTCTTGGGTACACAAACTCTATCCCGGTACATTATACATCCATCGACATCAATACTAAAGTCTGATTCAATTTTCGATTCACACTGAGCAACCTTAGCTTGTAATTTCTTATCACCTTTTTGAGCTTCATGGATCTCTTGAAGAAATGTCTCTTGAAGACGACGACAAACTTATCCAAATACGGCCTGAAAATACAGTTCCTCAAATCCATAAAAATTTTTGGGGCGTTAGTCAAGCCAAAAGGCATGACAAGGAACTCATAATGCCCGTATCTTGTTCGAAATGCAGTCTTCAGCACATCTTGCTCTTTAACTCTTAGCTGATAGTAGCCAGACCTCAGGTCGATCTTAGAAAACACGGTGGCTCCCTTCAACTGATTGAACAAATCATCAATCCTTGGCAAAGGATACTTGTTTTTCACTGTTACTTTGTTGAGTTGTCTATAGTCGATGCATAGCCTCATCGACCCATCTTTCTTATTCACAAAGAGTACCGGAGCACCCCACGGGGAAAAGCTCAATCTCACAAAACCCTTGTCTGTTAGCTCTTGTAACTGTACTTTCAACTCTTTCAATTCCGTTGGAGCCATCCTATACGGGGCGATCGAGACAGGTGCGTTCCAGGGACTAATTCAATCTCAAACTCAACCTCCCTCGCTGGAGGTAATCCGGGTAATTCTTCTGGGAATACATCTGTAAACTCGTAGACTACTGACACTGATTCAATCTTTAACTCAGACACTTGAGTATTCAGTACAAAGCTATATAAGCCTCATATCCCTTTTTCAAATATTTCTCAGCAGTCAATGACGATATTACTACCAGTAAATTTTCTGACTCATCTGGTCCAACTCGAAGAACATTCCCGTCTTTACATCTCAACTCTATCACTTTTCGCCCACAATCTACTACAACACCATGCGAGACCGATCAATTCATCCCAAGGATTACATCAAATACATTAAACGACAACAACATCAAGTTGGCCGGAAAACAATGGCCTGTAATTTTCAAAGGACAATTTCTACACACTTGGTCTACTAACACATGCTTGCTTAACGGGACTTTTATCACAAACTCGATGGACTCTACTATCATGCTCATACAGGGTATTAATTCCAGGAAAATATACAAGTGGGTAGATCCCGGGTCAATTAAAGCAACAACAACTATATTGTGGATAGAAAAAGTACCAGTGATTACATCGGGAGATTTTGCCTCTTCACAGGCTCGTATCACATAGGTCTTTGCTAGAGCCCTACCCTCAGACCCCACTACAATATCTCTAGGGGCACTTCTGCTGTTGGCTCCACTGCCCGGGTTCTTCTATGGTCAACCCCTCGAGGGAGCACTACTTGCTTTCACATCTTGCTTTCTCTCTCTGTCATCCAATTTGGGGCAGTTACGGATGAAGTGGTCTAGTGACCTACATTTGAAGCAGCCCTTCTCATTTCCTCGGCACTCACCGAAGTAACATTTCCCACATTGCGAACACTCCGGCCTATTTGGCCGAGCACTACCGACATTCGCGACCAAGGTGGTCTGGGCTCTAGATGACTTGCTCTGCTGGTTCTTGTTTCTATTTGAATACCCCACCGAAGCATTTGATCGGGTGGAAAATTCATTTGATCTTTTGGAGAAGGACTGATGTGACTTTCTATCTACCTCTTCTTTAAATCTCGCGACTCAATGGTCGCTTTCCTCCTCTCCTTTACCAACTCCTCTGTCTTACACGCTCTCTCGACGAGCGCCACAAATTCTATTAATTCTAGGATGCCCACAAACATTCGGATGTCTTCATTAAGGCCATCCTCAAATCTTTTGCACATTGTGGCTTCCTAAGACACGCATTCCCTTGCATACTTACTGAGCCTCACAAATTCACACAAGTACTCTGTTACTGACAATTGACATTGCTTTAGCTCTAAGAATTCCTTCCTTTTCTTGGTCAATGAATCTTTGGCTAACGTACTTTTTACGAAATTCCTCTTGGAAAAATTCTCAATTAATCCCCTCTCTCAGTACCACGGACACAAGAGTGTTCCACCACTGATAAGCTGAGTCCCGCAGAAGTGAACGGCACACTTCACGCACTCTTTAGGTGTGCATGACAGTTCATCAAATACTCTTATTGTATTTTCTAGCCAAAACTCTGCCCTCTCCGGGTCATCATCTATACTAGCCCAAAATTCTTCGGCCCCTTGTTTCCGGATCTTGTCTACTGGAGGCTTCTCTCTTCTAAACATGTCTGCACCTTGCGGAGCTACGGGGGCATATTGAGGAATCAGAGGAGGTAGGGGAGGTAGAGTGTTCGGATTCGCATGAACAAACTCCGTATACCAAGCATCCATAATTCGGAGGCAGGCTTCTCTAGCCCCTCCGCCTTGGCCCATATTCAAGGGCTCACTTTCCACTAGCGCAGTTCCTTCGGCGGGAGCCAGTGCGTTACTTTCCACGTCATCCGTCGTGGCTCTATCAAGATCCATTTACTATATGAAAATATAATTCATAATCGTCAGGAATCGTTACACTATCAATATATTTTTATGGCATGTATAGCTAGACTCGTAATCTCGTTAGGTTAGTCCTAGAACTGACTAAATTATAGCTCTGATACCACTAAATGTAACACACCATATTCGTAACCCAGGCCAGGTCAGAGTACAAGGCATTACCTACTTGATCACGTACATACAACCCATTTTAAGTCACCAAGACTCGATCCAATTTAAAATTTTTTTCAATTTCTACTTTAAACCTCTTAATATAGGCCTACGAGGCCTAGATCGACCATTGGGAACCATTCGGAATCCTTCCAAGTCCTTATCCAATCTATGCAAACTTTGCATTTAAAACAGAGCACATGCCCATGTGACCATCCTGACATGGCTGTGTTGATGACCCATGTGTCTCACATAGCCTAAACACCTAGGGACACACTCGTGTCCCTTACCCGTGTGGCCAATTTATTTACACCATTTTACAAAATTCAAGTGCAGACTTCACACGGCCTTGACACGCCTATGTAAGAAAACATGGGTATTCTGTTTCTGACGTTAGCACACCTAACATGTCACACGGGCATAGCACACGCCTGTGTGCTAGGCCATGTCCTCCACAAGGCTGAGACACACAGTCGTGTCTCCGCCCGTGTAGTTATTACCATGCATACTAACTTGAAATTTTTACGTGCAGAGGACACACGGCCTCATCACACGCCCATGGGGCTGACCGTGTGTCACACACAGCCTAGACACACACCCGTGTGCCTACCCGTTTGGACAAAATAAAGCTATTTACCAAGCCTATTTGCCACCCTTATTTACAACAATTAACACAAACTCAACCAACATCAATTCTAGTCCATACCATACAACCAAATCAGCTACAATAGAAATTCTTTCCTAAGGCAATACACTCAAACAAGTAATTATCATCTTTGCATAATCAAAATAAGTAATAGTCAATATCAAAACCAAATTCAAAGTGTGGGACTTATCCCAAGCCTACACATTAGGCCAATGCTTAAGGACACAAAATAATCAAGTCTAAGCCCTATACATGCCATATTCAAAAATATAAATCCAACTATACTGAAAGTTTCAGACGATAGTGTGATTGATATCTCTGACTCCAAGTGATCCTCGAGCTAAATAGGCGGCACTATAAGAAAATGGAAAGGAAGGAGGGTAAGCATAAAAGCTTAGTAAGTTGCATATAAATAAACATACAACAAAAATTTATCAATAATCATCATGATCATAACACAAGGATAAGCATAAGTATGACTTACTCATTACCATCCATACAAGTTATATGCTCTCTAACGAGTTCATTTCTAATACGTAACAATTTGGTACCTGTATCACACGCAACATGATTATGTTTTCATTATTAACTCGCAAACATACTTACACCATTGAACCATTCGGTGCATTGTCGGTCTTTCTATAAACCTCAATCTAGGGGTAAGGTACCGATGCTATGTCCCGGACATAGTCTTACATTGGCTCACATCTCAAGTCGATGCCATGTCCCAGTCATGGTCTTACACTGACTATCATTATCAAGGCCGATGCGTGTCCTTAACACGTCTTACTCTAGCACTGATCTCAATGCTAATGTTATGTCCCAAACATGGTCTTACACTAGCTATCATAATGTGGCCGACGCATGTCCCAGACATGTCTTACTCTAGCTCACACAAGTGACCCAAATGTCACAGCTAGAATATTCGATATATTACCTAGTGTTCTAATGGGAGTTCTATCATCTCATTGTCTTTATGCATTCTCAATACGCAATCAAGCAATTCATGCTATATCCATTCAATGATAACTTAAACACATATAATAATAATATAGTTGTATCATTTACGAACAACTTACCTCGGTTTACAAAATGTACTCGACTAGTTGGTTTAGTCGATTTGCTTGGCTTTCCCCCGGTCTAGGTTCGGATTTGGCAAAACTTGATCTAGAATAAAAAAAATGCACTCACTTAGTCACTAATTATAATTAGGCCACCACAAATTCACATCTTTGGTAAAATGACCATTTTACCCCTAGATTTTAGCAAAATGACCATTTTACCCCTATGATCAAAAATCATTTTTTATCGAATTTCTTCGTATTTCAAGCCTAGACGAAATCTTTTTACTCCTATAGCAACCCCAAAATCTCACTATTTCACACACTTATCACCTATTTTGCAACTTATGCAAAATAGTCCCTTTAAGTGTTTTCATGCTAACACCTTTCACAAAAGTTGTTTATAACTCTTCTAAGATTCATATTCTTCCATAAAAACTCAGAAAACATCACAATTACATCCATGGCAAAACCTTAAACTCTTAATCATTTTGCAAAATAGTCCCCTCATATGAAAGCTCATGCTTTAGGGGTTCCAAAAATGTAAAAATCTTCAAGAAAACTCATTAAAATCACTTACTTGTATAAAGGCTAAGTGGCTGAAAGTTTCAAGCTCTCAAAACCCTTTCTTTTGCTAGTATAATTGGTCAAGAAGAAGAGAATGGATGAAAAAGATGAAGGCTAGGCATTTAGGGTACTATTCTATCACATAAAATGACATCACTAACCTAACAAATTGACCATTTGAAAAATCTTGTCTCATGGCCGGCCAAGCCATATTTAGGGTTCTAATTTCACTTTAAATACCCCCAATTTTATATCTCTAGCTATTTAACACGTTAGGGGTACTAAAATGCAACTTTTACTCTTTTTGCGATTTAGTCTTTTTTCACAATCGGGCTCACAAATATCAAAATTAACTCACCAAATTTTTCATACACTAATATAATCAGGATATAACCTCATAATAATAAAAATAATTTATTGAACTTCAAATTTGTATTGTTCCGACTCGGCCCTAAATTGGGCTGTTACAATTCTCCCTCCCTTAGGGATTTTCATCCTCGAAAATCTTACCAGTGAATAAGTTCGGGTATTACTCTTTCATAGCCTCCTCGGGTTCCACGTGGCTTCTTCGACTCCATGTCTATGCCACAAAACTTTCACGAGTGCTATACTCTTATTCCTCAACTGTTTGAGTTCCCGAGCCAAAATCTTGACCGGTTCTTCTCCATAGGTCATGTCTGGATGAATCTCAACCTCTATCGGCTCAATCACATGCGAAGGGTTAGAGCGGTATCTGCGTAGCATGGATACATGAAATACATCATGGATCTTTTCCAATTCCAATGGCAATCTTAACTGGTAGGCTACCGGCCCAATTTTCTCAATCACCTTATAAGGTCCGATAAAACGCGGACTTAATTTTCTCTTTCTGCCAAATCTGAGGATCTTTTTCCCAGGAGATACTTTTAAAAATACCTTACCACCGACTTGAAACTCGATTTCTTTTCATTTTAAATCCGCATAGGATTTTTGTCTATCCGAAGCGGCCTTTAAACTATCATTATCAAGGCCGATGTGTGTCCTTCACACGTCTTACTCTAGCGCTCATCTCAAAGCTGATGCCGTGTCCCAAACATGGTCTTACACTGGCTATCATAATGTGGCCGACGCATGTCCCAAACATGTCTTACTCTAGCTCATACAAGTGACCCAAATGTCACACCTAGAATATTCAGTATATTACCTAGTGTTCTAATGGGAGTTCTATCATCTCATTGTCTTTATGCATTCTCAATACGCAATCAAGCAATTCATGCTATATCCATTCAATGACAATTTAAACACATATATTAATAATATAGGTTTATCATTTACGTACAACTTACCTCGGTTTACAAAATGTACCCCACTAGTTGGTTTAGTCGATTTGCTTGGCTTTCCCCCGGTCTAGGTTCGGATTTGGAAAAACTTGATCTAGAATAACAAAATGCACTCATTTTGTCATTAATTATAATTAGGCCACCACAAATTCACATCTTTGGTAAAATGACCATTTTACCCCTATGATCGAAAATCAATTTTTATCGAATTTCTTTGTATTTCAAGCCTAGCCGAACTCTTTTTACTCCTATAACAACCCCAAAATTCCACTATTTCACACACTTATCACCTATTTTGCAATTATGCAAAATAGTCCCTTTAGGTCTTTTCATGCTAACACCTGTCACAAAAGTTATTTAGAACTCTTCTACGATTCATATGCTTTCATAAAAACTCAACAACCATCACAAGTACATCCATGGAAAAACCCTAAACTCTTAATCATTTTGTAAAATAGTCCCTTCATATGAAAGCTCATGCTTTAGGGGTTCCAAAAATGTAAAAATCTTCAAGAAAACTCATTAGAGGCTAAGTGGCTGAAAGTTTCAAGCTCTCAAAACTCTTTCTTTTGCTGGTATAATCGATCAAGATAAAGAGAATGGACCACTTGAAAAATCTTGTCTCATGGCCGGCCAAGCCATATTTAGGGGTCTAGTTTCACTTTAAATACCCCTAATTTTAGATCTCTAGCTATTTAACACATTTGGGTGCTAAAATGCAACTTTTACCCTTTTTGCGATTTAGTCCTTTTTCGCAATCGAGATCGCAAATATCAAAATTAACTCACCAAAATTTTCATACACTAATATAATCAGGATATAACCTCATAATAATAAAAATAATTTTCTAAACTTTAAATTTGTGGTCCCGAGACCACTGTTCTTACTAGGCCCTAAATCGGGCTGTTACATTAGGGATCTTGGGTCGGATCTCGGGTCAAAGGCCAAAACGATACCGTTTTGGTGTTTGGAAATGAAACCCAAAATGATGCCATTTTGAAATGCTATAAAAGTAGAAATTTAAAAAAAAAATCATTTGCTTCTCTTTTAGAAAAAAGATTTTCTTTCTCTTCATTTTTCTCTCTGGACACTGCCCAAGATCTGACCATTGGGCCGTCGTGGGCCACCGACCGCTGGAGACGGCTCTGTCGCTCCCGGTGGCTGGAGATCGTAAAAAAGGGCCTTTTCTATCCCCTTCCTCTGAGGAATCTAGATCTAGGGTTAAAAACTCCTAGATCCGGTCAAAGCTCGACAATGAAAGAAGAGGCTTTCGATTTTTAAACTGATCTCCAACGACGATAACAATCTCTCTTTTTGTTTATATATATATGATGTATTTGAAAAATAAATATGCAGAAAAATGATCTTTCGCTAAAAAACTAGAGTGTTTTTTTATATTTCTTCTGATTGATTTTATTTTGTATATTTCTCTATGTCCAAATACATTGATTGTTGGGCTTTTTAAAGACGATTTACATACTGCATGTAATGTCCCCTTACCCGAGACCATCGCCGGAGTCGAGTATGAGACATTACTAAACTTATTTTAGCATTTAAACAAGTTCAAACAATTCTCGTAGTAAACTATCCATCTGCGTCATAGTCGCTAAAAAAATCATATCTCGAGTTACAAAACTTGAAATCCAATTCTGTAAATTTTTCCTAAAACTAGACTCATATATCTACTTACTAATTTTTTTCTATAATTTTTGGCTGGGCCAATTAGTACAGTTTATTACTTAAATTCTTCCCTATTTCAGGGTTTGGCTACTCTGACCCCTGTGCACTACGAATCAAATTTCTTCCTGTAAAGAAATCCAATGACTATTCCGTTTGTTTCAATTAAAAATAGACTAAATAAGGAATCCATAAATATAAATTTTGAGTCCTAATTATTTTTACACAATTTATGGTGAATTTTTAAAGTCAGAATAGGGGATCCAGAAATTGCTCTGACCCTATTTCACCAAAACGTAAATATCTCATAAAATAAAACTATTTTACCTATTTTGTTTCTTCCACATAAAAATAGATTCATTAAGCTTAAATTACATATTTTATTCATCATCTAATTCTATTTTTACTATTTTTAGTAATTTTTCAAATTCACGTCACTGCTGCTATATGACACTGTTTTATAGCCAATTTCACCATTTTATGGTTTACCATGGATTAGGAAATACATTAAGCATACATAACACTAAATATAAATTTTGATTAGCCATTCCAATAGCTAATCATCAACAAAAATTTCCACATCACTCATTCAACATATAATAAGATTATATACACAAAAGGATTATAATGCTATACATGTCATATTCTCAAAATATGCAAGCCACTATACCGAGGTGGTTCGTTGATAGTGTGAACGTGTCTCCGACCGTCCCGATCTCTATCCGGCCTGTCAAAACTACAAGGAAAGGAAGGGAGGGAGTAAGCATAAACGCTTAGTAAGTTCACATGAAAATAGCAAGTAACATAACCATGCAATAATACAAAATCCACATTTGCATAATATCACCAAAACATTCATATCATATTTCTCATTCATGATTCCTACCATATTATTGTTATATTGAAGTCTCAACCCGAGGGTTAAGTACATACCTGTACAAAGTATCCGTTCCACAACACTTACCAACTAGTCACTTTCATCTCGAGAATTTCTCCATTTCACTAAAACTTTACCGGTTGAACACATCGGAATATAATTCGGATACACGAAATCAAGCTACCATAATTTCACCCATAATGAACTTAGAACGCAACTTAACAAGCTCGGGTGTTCGCATCCATAATGAACTCGGAACACAACTCAACGAGTTCGGATGCTTGCATCCATAAGTGAACTCAGAACGCAACTCAACGAGTTCGGATGCCTCATAATTCTCACGAACTCGGAACGCAACTCAACGAGTTCGGATCTCAATTTCCTAGTGACATGTCACTTGTATCCTAATCTATTCCTAATGTTCAAATGGGATTTTCCTCGATCATACTCCTTTGTCATTTTCCACGAAATGTCGAAATCGATACTTCGATGGTAATTCATATTTATCAAGTAATTCACATAATTATATATTTTTCAACAATAACCACAAAACATAACATTTCATGACAATAATCATCATATCATATAAACAACATTAAATTTCTTAAAACAACAATTATGTTACCCTATTTACTCATGAACTTACCTCGGTACAAAATGCATAAAGGTTGCAATTTAACTCGAAATCTTTTCTTTTCCCTGATCAAGGTCGATTCCACGTCTTTCTTGATCTAAAATAACACATTTAGCTGATTTAATACTCATATTTATCAAAATAGTCCTTAACTCTAACTTTGGAAAAATTACAATTTTGCCCCTAAACTTTTGCATACTTACACTTTTACCCCAAAGCTCGGAAATTAAACTTCTTCCTATTTTCTTATGTTTTATGACATGCTGATCATTTTTCCCTTCTATAGCAACATCAAATTCACACTCTATCATGTATTTATGAACATTAAGTATTTTTACCGATTTTGTCATTTTACTCGTTTTCACGTAAAATCGCTTAGCAAAAGTTGTTTAACACAATTTCAAGCTTCATATTCTACCATAAAACAAAAAAATAAACACATTTCACCTATGGGTATTTTTCCAAATATAAACCCTAGGTTAAATTATTGCTAGAATAAGCTAAATCAAGTTACCGGGACTCCAAAAACGTAAAGAACATTAAAAACGGGGCTTGGAATCACTCACTATGGAGCTTGGAAGCTTGAAACAAACCCTAGCTATGGAGAACCCTTGAAATTTCGTCCTAATGAAGAAGATGGACATATTTTGCCATCTTTTTCCTTTTTTTTATTCTTTTAATTACCAAATGACTAAAATACCCTTCATTAAAAACTTTGGTTATTTCTACCTATGTATGTCCATTTTTGTCCATGAAAACCTAATGATATAATTACCATTTAAGGACCTCTACTTCAATTATGCTCTTCAATTAAATCCTTTAACATCTAAAACTCATATTTATCAACTTTTGCAATTAAGTCCTAATAGGCAAATTAGACATGCAATTCATGAAATTTTCTATCGATGTTCTAACACATACATCTAATCACTCAATAAATTATAAAAATTAATTGGAATAATTTTTTTCTACTTCAGAATTGTTGTTTTGAAACCACTATTCCGTTTAGGCCCTAATTCGGGATATCACACTGTATTTTGCTACTATTGCTTGTGCGTGGTCTCTGCTGCTTCAGTGATTTCTTTCTTTGCAGGTGGCGGTCGCAGAGGGTGAGGTCAACAGTGGTGGCAGAGGGGTGTCAAACGGCACGCCTGCCGACTTGGCGAGGCTGCGGCACAAAGAGGGGCTAGGGTTTCTAATTTTACTGAAAATGAGTTTAGGTTGTGGGCTTGTAATTTGGGCTTAAGGTTTTTTTTTTTAAATTAACTTGTAATTTTTATTTTTATTTGGTTTGGTTTGGGCCCGAGCAAAACTGGCTTGTTACACTAACCATATCCATACTTTAAAAACACATTTAAACAAGCCTAAAACATGCCAAAACAACCAATGTTATTCACTTTCAAAAGGGCATGCATAAGAATTTAACATTACATATCTATACCATGTTTACAAAACATCCTCAAAAAGGGCAATAAACACAGATAGACCTGGCACCTAATCAAAACTAACCAAGATAATATTTAAACCCTATTACATGCCATTTATAACCTTAACCAAAGTAACCGAAAGCTACCAAAATGATGATTGGATAGTGTGATTGTGCTCCCACACAATTCCAACCGGTCGAGCTTTCCGATGATCTACAAGAAAAGAAAGACAAATACACAAGCATATAATGCTTAGTAAGCACATATAAAATTTAACAAAAACTTACCAAATAGGCTTAAATTTATAAAGTCAATGCATTATTCCATTAGCATGCTCATATGTATAACTGATTCCTAATTTCAATCACCATTCTCACAAGTTAGTGAACTGGTACATAACATTCAACATATATCCAATGTAACATTTATACATCTCAAACGTTTGCTTAAACTTTAATAACCGATTGAACCAAATGAATTTACTTAGGATACACGAGAACCATGTTCACACGAAGTGTACCTGTTTATGTAAGTATAATCGTATCATGAAATGCTCACATGAGCTGTGAAATGGGCATGCTTACACGAGCTGTGGGTCCGGATGTTAGACTGCACGATACTGCTCACACGAGCTGTGGAGAATCCGCAACAAATGCAAGACCTCAACCATCGGTAGGACACCCAAGACCAGTACTCGAAAACTTATAATCCCTAATAATGTGTCATTGGTAACCTAAGTATTCATAAGTCTCAAATGGAACATGTTTCCATATCATTCCCTAATCCTCAATGTTTTACGCACATTATCTTAAATTACACAAACTTACAATATCACCCAAATAACAAATTAACAATTAATTAAAAAGAAATTATACAAAGCGCGACATAAATAAATTTTCCATCAAATTACAAAATTGGTTAGTTTAACTTTAAACGAACTTACCTCGACTACACGATCGCACACAAAGGTACCGATGGCTAATCTGAAACTCCAGCCTTTCCATGATTCAAGTCCGGCTGTTACATGTCTTGATCCAAGCTTAGAAGGGAGTTTGACCGAACCTTCTTACTCCAAAAATGGAATTTCTTACATTTAGGATGATGAACTTAAAGAAAAAAAATGTTTTCCTTGCTTTCTATCACTTAATACCTAATATTAATATATTAATATTATAATTTCATCATGAAAATATCAAAATTTTGGTTACCAAAGCGTCCACAAACCATTGACATGGCATAATTGCTGCAACATCCCGAATTAGGGCCTAGTCAGAACAGTGGTTTCGGGACCACAAATTTGACGTAAGAAAGTTTATTTTAATTATATTCTTATGGTCTAAAATTTCACGGAATGATTTCGTGAAAATCTCGTTCGAAAATTTTGACATTTGGGCACTCAATTTAGTCAAAATGACTAAATTGTAAAAAGTGCAAAAGTTGAGTTCAACATGTTAGAGGTGTCAAATTGTTATGAAATTTTAAATTGGAGGTCCTTAAATGGTAATTAGACCATTGGTTAATTTTTGGACAAAAATAAACATGAAATGGGTGAAATAGAATATTTTTAAGTTAGGGGCATTTTGGTAATCTAATAATTAAAAGAATTAAAATAAGCCAAAATAAGCCAATTTTTGTCCATCTTCAACCTTTGGCTGAAATTTTGCATGGAAGCCATGGTTAGGGTTTGGTTCAAGCTTCCAAGCTCATTTGTAAGTGATCTCGAGTCTCGTTTTTAATGTTCTTTACATTTTTTAAGTCTCGGTAACTAGATCTATCTATTTCTACCATTATTTTGAGTTAGGGTTCTTGTTTAAAAATTTACCCATGAATGATATGCATGTGTTTTGATGTCTAATGGTAGAAAATGAATGTTGGGAGTTAAATAAACGACTTTTGCTAAGTGATTTTCGATGAAAATATTTAAAAGGACCATTTTGTAAAAGTTATAAAATTTTTCATAAAAGTCTGATTTAGTGGAAATTAGGGGATGCTATAGTTATGAAAATGATTCGGCTAGGCTTAAAATGCAAGGAAATTGAATAAAAATCATTTTACGAGCCTAGGGGCCAAAGTGCAAATATGTGATGATTTTTGGACCCATATGAATAATGTGACTAATTAGTAAGCTAAATATGATATTATAGTTCAAGGAAAATGAGATTCAGGCATAGATTGGGAATGAATGAGATTATGGACTAAATCGGAATAAATAGTCGTACTCGAACCCGAGGTAAGTTCGTATGTCAATAATAATGCAATGATATCATTATTTATGCTTGAACTTAATTGATGTGCTAACATTATGTGGTGAAATTTTAAGTACATATGCAAATAATGTGACAATGTGGTATGTATTAATATGTTGATATTATGTGGAAAGTATTTATTTATGTTATGCATGTTATGTTTAACAATGATGTTGAAAGCATGAAAAATATTATGTTTGTTATACACGATGTCACGAGCAAGTAAAATAAAGATATCATGTGCCTATGAAGAGGAAAATCCCGTTTGAACCTTAGGAATAGTTTAGGATACAAGTGACATGTCACTAATAATTAAGAAATCCGAGCTTGTTGAGCGGTCGAGTTCATGATATATGTGAGAATCCGAACTTGTTGAGTGGTCCAAGTTCGTGATATATGTGGCATCTGAGCTCGTTGAGTGGTCCGAGTTCATAATGGATGCGATACATGTAACATCCAAGCTCGTTGAGATGTCCGAGTTCATTATGGATGTGTTACATGTTATAAGATAGCTTCGGCTACGTTTGTTTATGTGACAGTTATGTGCAAGTTTCCATGTATCCAATAGTATTCCAAGCGTTCAACGGGTATTATAATGAATGATGCAATGAAGGTCCTAAGATGGGAATGGTAATGAAGGTAAAGTTATTCGATATGCTACGGATACGTACAGGTACGTATGTTATACTCATGAGTAATGCTTTGTTACAAGATGATATATGACGAAAAGGTATATTCATGTATATATATATATATATGAATATTTGATTAATGAGCTAGAATGTTTGAATGATGAATAATCTTGGTGATCATGTTATTATGTCATCCTATGATAGTCATCATAATATTGCACTAAAACAGTCTTGGACAGCAGCAGTTGTGTGAATTTGAAAATCCACCACAAATTGTGGAAATTGAATTAGAAACTGAACAAGATATGAAATTAAATCTTATTAAATCTAGTTTCACATAGAGGAAACGGTGTAAGCAAAAGAGTTCCTATTATGAGATATTTCAATTTTTATGAGACAGAGTCAGAGTGATTTTGGGCTCTCCTGTCTCAATTTTAGAAAATCATTAAAAATTGTAAAAAAATTATTATGAGCTAGAATTCATATTACTAAATTCTTAATAAGTTTATTTTCAATAGAAATAGACGAGAACGTCATCCGAATCTCGTACTAAGAGATAAATGAATTTTAGTAAGGAAAGGTCAAAGCTGTTAAACAGCAGAACAGGGGATACTTTAATGAATAACCTGTACTTATTTTCTTGACCAAAAATTCTAAAAATTTCATCGCAAGAAGATATGTGAGTCTAGTTTCAGGGAAAATTAGTGGATCTAAATTTGGAGTTCTGTAGCTCCAAATATAAATGATTTAGTAACTATGACTCGAGAAAACAACATGACCAGAATATAAGTAAAATTATGATTATGGTTGTATTACCTTGAGAAACATGTTGACATTGTTTTCATATGGACTTACTAAGCTTTAAGCTTACTCCCTCCTCTCCATTTCTTTAGTGTTGTCAGGTCGGCTCGGGGTTGGAGATTGTCGGAGGCAGCATCACACTATCAAGCCATCACATTTGGAGTGTTAACATGTATAAGTTAAGCGTATACAAGTGAGTGGCATGTATAGGGACTTAGTTTTTATGATAAATGCTATTATGATTAGCCAAATGTATTGCCTTATATTGATTTATTGTATATAGTCATGAGATGTGGCTTATGATGGTTATGGCTTGTAAGCCTGATTATCCAAATTATGTGATATTGCCCTGTGAAGTGATCCTATGATTTGGCTTGATTGCCATGTTTAGATGATATCATGATAAGTATGCTTGTTGATTTGTTGAGATTAAATGGTATGTTATTAAACATGGTACAAGAGTATAAAGAGTGATTAAAATGGTAAAGCCAGAAGAATATGAATAGATTTGTTTAGACTAGGTATTATACAAATATGTGATTTACAAGTAAGTAGTCATACAAATATTACCTTGAGTTTTAATAAAGGATATGAGACCATTAAACTGAAGTTATAGTATGTGCCTATGAAGTGTTAAGCATGTGAAGGATTAAGCCAACACAAAGGCTTGGAAAATAGCCTAAGTGTTAGTCACACGGGCAGAGACACAGCCATGTGCCTCAGCCGTGTGGAGGACACGGCCTAACACACGGGCGTTTGACTTGGCCGTGTGGTTCAATTAGTTTTGCTGACATCATAAACAGAGAGTTACAAGGGCTTAGGACACGGGCGTGTCCCAAGCCACACGGGCGTGTCCCAAGCCACACGGGCGTGTGACTCTCCAAAACAAGAAAAAATTTACTAAGTTGCCTAAAGTTTATCGAAAGTTCTTGGTTTAGTCCCGAACCACCCCAATGTATGTTTTAGGCCTCGAAGGCCTATATAAGGATTGATATGCATGTGTTAGAAAATTTTTAATTTTAGGCGAAATTTTGTGGCCCGGTTTTATGAAATTGTGTACGTTTATGTCTGGTAATACCTCGTACCCTGTCCCGGCGTCGGATACGGGTAAGGGGTGTTACAATTGCCATTTAAGTCCACCTATTTCTCTTTTCATGGCTATTGAATATATTTAACTAATAGGATTTAACTTTTGTTGCTTTTCGATTTAATCCTTTTTACTTAATTAGTGTTTTAAACATTTAAATTTCCTAACTAAAGTTTAATATGACTTTACTAAATGTTCATAAATATTAAATTAATAATATTTATTGACTCCCTTCTCAGAAATTGTGGTATCAAAACCATTGTTTCCGACACCACTGAAATCGAGCTATTATAGAATCCATTGGGTTATAGTGTCTTAGTTAATATGATATGTAAGAAGTGTCCACTGAAAATTCGAGACTGTATATTTCCAACTAATTTGATGTTATTACCCTTTGATGAATTTGACGTTATTCTGAATATGAATTGGTTGACTCTACATGATGTTGTGGTAAACTGTAGACAGAAATAGATTGTTCTAAGATGCCAGAGCAGTATGATGATTACTATTGAATTCGACAGAACTGATTGTACTACTAATGTTATATCAACGGTTTCTACTTAGAAACTGGTCGGGAAAGGTTGTGAAGTATATCTTGTTTATACTTTAGATACTCGAGTATCAGAATCGAAGATAAAACAAGTTCCAACAATTAAAAAGTTTACCAATATGTTTCTAGAAGAGTTGTCTGGGTTACCACCAAAACGGGAAGTTAAATTTGCTATTGATTTAGTACAGGGATTGTTTCAATATCTTTTGCTCCGTATAGAAGGGCTTCAACTGAATTAAAAGAATTAAAAGCACAGTTGCAAGAATTGATTGATAGAGGTTCCATTCGACCGAGTGTATCACCTAGAGGTGCTCCGGTTTTGTTCGTAAAAAAAAATATGAGACTCTGAGATTATGTATTGATTACATATAGCTGAACATGTGACTATAAAGAAAAAATATACGTTGCCTCTTATCAATGATTTGTTCGATTAGTTGAAAGGAGTCACCGTATTTTCGAATATTGATCTTCGATCCATCTATTATTAGTTGCAAGTTAAAGAACTAGACGTACTGAAAATTGTCTTCAAAACTAGATACAGTCACTACGAATTCCTTGTAATGTCGTTTGATCTAATTAACACCTCTATCACGTTTATGGATTTGATGAACCAGATATTTCAGCCGTATTTGGATAGATTTGTTGTTGTATTTATTGACAGTAGTCTGATTTATTCGAGAGATGAGGCTGAGTATGCTCACCATTTGAAAATCATATTACAGACTTTGCGAGATAAACAATTATACGCAAAGTTCAATAAATGCAAAATTTGGCTCCAAAAGTTTGAATTTTTGAGCCACGTGATTTCTACGGATGGTATCTGAGTTGATCCAAACAAATTTATGCAATTCTAAGTTGGAAACCTCTGAAAAATGTTACTGAGGTGAGAAATTTCTTAGGATTAACCGGATTCGTTAAAGGCTTTTCGATGATTGCTTTACCATTGACAAAGCTGTTATAGAAAAATGTTGATTTTGTTTGGTCAGAAAAGTTCCAATAGAGTTTTGATTGGTTGAAAGCATTGTTGACAGAAGCTTCAATTTTAACTCAGCCTGAATTCGAGAGGGAATTCATTATTTATAGTGATGTTTTGTTGAACGTATTGGGTTACATGTTGATGCAGGACAGTAAAGTAATAACTTTGTCTCCCGACAGTTGAAACCACATAAGAAGAATTATTCAAAACACAATATGGAATTGGTAGCTGTTGTTTTTGCTTTTAAATTTTGACGGTATTACTTATACGGTGAAAAATGTCACATATTCACTGATCACAAAAGTTTAAAATACCTGATGACTTAAAAAGAATGAACCTGAAACAACGCAGTTAGCTTGAACTGTTGGAAGATTACAATCTAGTCAGTGATTACCACCCGGGTAAAACAAATGTTGTAGCCGACACATTGAGTCAAAAACCTCTATTTACTTTAAAAGCATTCAACTCTGACCTACTTTACAATGTAATGACTCCATTTTAGCTAAACCGAGAGCTAGATTGTTATTTCTACAACGAATCCGAAATTTTCAAAAAAATTATTGAAAATTGCAAGCGAAACGAAAACTAATTGAAAATGCACAGACTATTAAGTTCAGCATTAGTGATGATAGCAGTTTATACTTCCGTAACCAATTGTATGTACCGAAAGATTCTAAGCTAAAATGAGACATTTTGCATGAGACACATAGCAGTACTTGATTTATACATTCAGGAAACAACAAAATGTATAATGATTTGAAGCAAACATGCTAGTGGCCGAGAATGAAATGTGAGATCTCAAAATTATATGCTGGTATAAATGTCTTGGATACAATCATAGACATTGCAATTACCTCTAACATCCAAATTTTAGCATACAAATGTGTATACAAATGAGTCTATATATAAAGAGAATTGATTGTATAATCAAGAATAAATTCCTTTCTTTTTTTTTTTTTCTTTTTCCTTGTAAAATAGTGGTGCAAACATGTTATCAAACAACAGGGAAACAATACATGGTACAGGTTTGCTGGACATGAACTGCGCATATATACTCTTAACAACTTTGAAAATCAAATCGGTAAAGATAAAATGCATTACACTGAAGAACCTTTTTTTTTTATCTGAAGGAAGATTGAATCTCTTCCAGACTTCTCCCTTTGGTTTCAGGGACCCAAAGTGCCACAAAAACAACCGTGAATGCCGCCACAACTGCATAAATAGTGAATGTTCCTGCTCATAAGATGCAAGCATGTTAGTTTATATAGATCCTTCTTAAGTTGTACGTTGCAACTAAACACAGATATTGGGAGAGACAAAGACCTCCACCACTCCAGGTCAGAAGCAAGTTTGCCGTCATAGTAACCATCCATGATGTCAGCCAATTTGCTAATGTTGCTACACTCCCAGCTAGGCCCTTAATATTTACTGGAAGTATCTGAAATGATGCAAGTTTAGGAAAATAAGCACCTCACCCAGACGACCCCAACATTGTGAGCAACTTATTTTATGTGCACAAACACTATAACTGCTCTACAAATAGTAACAAACTACTTAAATGCATACATGCATGCTACCAATGATAAGAGTACATGATGGTATAAAGTACATACACCTCGTTCAGCAGCATTACCAGATAAACATGTAATATAATCACACCAGATTTAATATCCGTCACTAGATATGTCATTACGTTAACCATCACACATCGGCTTTATCTCTTGACAAAGCCATAATGCTCACAAAAACAATTAGGTTTGTTTTTGTTGGGAAGATGTATGCCTCCAACTAAATATGATAATAAGGGGTTCGCTTAAAAGGATTTCTTCCTTTTTTCTCATTGGTCTCAGTTGCTTATATCATCCAAGGTCAAACAAGTTCATGTATAATCACTCATGAGACATACTGTCATCCATCATATCAAGTATTTCATACAGAATCCTACAACAGCAAAATTAAGAATGGTTCCGATTTACGTTAAGGTGGAAATACAAGAAAATTTGAATACCTCGGACATTATAACCCATGGAATTGCTCCAATTCCCAGTGAGAAGGCAATCACAAAGGCCTGGATGGAGAAAGAAAATCAATCAGACTGAAATTACTGGACAGAAGTAGAGTGCATGAGATATATATTTTATTTATACATACAAATTCCACCATGTGTAAAAGAAATCTTACCACAAGACCGACCAATGACAGTATTCCCATTATGCCATATAAGTCAGAATCTTTAGCGACGATGCCCTGGTATCGGTGAAGAAAAAGAAGCGGGAGAAGAAGGTATCAAGAAGCAGTGCCAAAATGTTTAAGAAAGAGTTTCTTGAGTGGGATTGCTTAAGTATTCACAATTGCATTCTATAAGATTTGAGAAAAGGAAGATAAATTAGAAATAAATGGACCTAACTTCACCAACCTCAACATAAAAGGCAACTGCAACAATTAGCAGACTCAGTGTCATTCCAGCCGAGGATACCTGCAAAATCATTTCAGATTATTGATCCTCTACATTTCTATCACTTTAGCTCATTAACAAAAATGGGGTGAACAGTTAAACACACCATAAGAAGAAGCCTGCGGCCAGTTTCGTCCACCAACCATGTAGTCACCCCAGTTGCAATGACCTAGCAGAATACAGACTCCTATTAGACCAATCAGAATAAAGCTCCCTCACAATATATGAAATCCTGCATGGCGAAATAAGACTCTGCATATGTTACCTGAATGGCCCCAACCCCAAATGTCGCAACATCACTAGACGCAACCCCTAAAAAGTTTTATAGCACCATCAAATTAGTGAAACAGAAGGCAAAAATAAATAAACGATACCTAAAGCTGTTGCAACCTTAAGAACATACACCAAATTATGACAATCATGCATGATGAGGGTTATGGAATGAGAGCCTTGAGATGGGAAGGGGTAATTCATTTTTTGTTAAGCTTGTGTAATTAAACAATTAATACAATTCCCCTCAAATTCTTAAGAGGATAACAACATCAATAAGATGTACAAATAGAAGATTAGCTAATCTCCAACAGACCACAAATGCATTCTTCCTGCTTTATTTGAGACATCCACTAAATATGTTTCGAATGACAAGTTCATCTTACCAAATTTGAATTTGTATAATTCATGCTATCCAAAATGCAGTAATGAGGTTCATACATGGTGAAGTATCCATTTCTTTGGGAATTTATTTATCCACCATCTACAGCTTCAATTAATAGTACAATTAAATATCAAAGAAATATTGATCTAACCAGCACTTGCGAAGATATTGCTGGAATAGAATAAAACACCGTTGATGCCACTTAGTTGCTGAAGCACTAGTAACCCAATCCCTATCTGCAACATACCAATTACCACTAACGGGGGCGTTCAATCAACGTTAAGGGCAAAGGGGGAAAAACTATAAGTGAAATAAGAAAAAAGAATATACCGTCAAGGGATACCAATATCTTTTTCGCTTGAGATCTGCAAATCGAATTGTTGTTCTCCTGCTTGATGATGCTACAGCTCTCTGCAGAGGTGCCAATTAGAAATTAACTTTTAAGAGTAGAATAGGAAAAAAATGCCAATAAGAAAAAACCTTTTGCTAACCAACTAAAGCTTTTGAATAAGAACTTAGGTTTGCAGTACAATCCAGAAAGCATGAGCCTTGGCTGAAGTGAAAAAGACATATTGAAGTGATTCAGTTCAATACCTTGATTTCATTAACTTCAACAGAAATATCTGTATCAAAGCCCCGCAAAACTTGCAGAGAGGCTTCAAAATCTTCCATCATTCCCATTTTTGCCTGGATGAACCCATTCAGAAGACATAGACAAAATACTAAATAGAAAAGAAAAGAGGAAAGAGTAAGAAGTTTTAAAAGTTCCACTCAAATGATAGCAGGTACTTGTTTCTTACCAGCCATCTAGGAGATTCTGGTATGAAGAATAGGCCAGGTATCAATATTGTACAAGGTAATACTCCTACAAAGAAGAAACATAGCAGCTTGTTAATGATAACTGTGCATTTAATAACAAATTTTGATTGATTATTGATACACAATGGCCATAGTTAAGATTCAACAGAACCATGGTGATCTAATGCATATGCAAATGATGCCATAACTTCATTGTCATGGGAAAAAGTAGTCTCTTTAGAGCCTAATAGCCATCTATCTCTATTAAATTTAAAAAAGCTTTAATTCCCTTTAGAGGAAAGATATTTCCACAAGTACTACTAATTTTCTACAGAGAGGAGGGGCGGGAGAGAGAGAACACAGTTAACTTCAATTACACGCAAGGGTTCAAGTCTTCACATGCATGCGGCCATGCACAATACGAAATCTTCAAAGAAATTTGAATTTGTTCGAATAAAAAAAACAATACACTATTTCTTCAACAGCATTAAGTGCTTCTCTTTCTGGAAAGCAGGGCTAGGTGAGCAAAGTTTAATCCGCTTACCCAAAACTGCAAGTACTCTCCAATTTGTAAAGAGTCCCAACAAGTACGCCAGCATTATTCCAATAGTAACCGATAGCTATCCAATAAAGATGTTCACTTGATTAATCAGTAGACAGAAGCAAATAAGGGATACCGAAATGGATACTAGTGTACAACAAACCTGGTTCACTGATCCAAGGCTTCCTCTCATGTTTTGGGGTGCTATCTCAGCTATATACACAGGCACCTAGACATAATTTTTTTTAAAAAAAATCTTGGAACTATTCTATTTTAAGTATTACTTGTAAAAGGAAAAAAAATCCAAGAAACGTAAAAAAAACAGCTGAAAGCTTTCAAGGTACCGTATAAGAAATAATACCAACACCGAACCCTTCTAACAACCTTCCCATAAATAAAAACGAAGAATCCTACAAATGCCCAATGCGTACGAAGTTAGCAACATGCTTTGCAAAGGAAACAAGATTACAAGTACAAAAAATTACTAAAAGTCACTCACTTTGGCAAATGATATGGCCAGCCATCCTATTATGTTTGGAATCGCAGCAATCATCAACGACTGCAGATTTTAACACCACAAACAGCATTAAATTGTTGAAGTGAAAAAAGAAAGATCAAAGGATTCGTATTTGATGCAATATCAGAGCAATTACATATATAAATTTGGAAGATTAATGGATTAAATTTATAATTTCTCAGCTCCAAGGTTAAAGAATACATTAATCAAAGGGTAAATCACATTACGAAGTAAAGAAGTTACCCCTTTTCGGCCAATATATTCAGCAATCTGACCACTGGTTATTGCCCCAACCATTGCGCCGACATTTGACAACGAACCAAAAATAGAAAACTGGCCCCCAAAAAAAGAAAAAAAGAAAAAAAAAAGGGGGGGGCTGATTTAATGAAAAGAACAACAGAATAAAATCAATTCAAATTAAAAAAAAAAAAAAAAGGGAATTTGGGTGACTCAAAAATCAATACCTCTGAAATCGAAAGCTTAAGATCACTGATAATTTCAGCTTGAGTAGGAGAAGAATATCCACACTATATATTCAAATTTTAAAAAAAAATACAGTTAAAAGTGAAACTGGAAAAGCGAAAAAGACCAATAATGAGAGTGAGAAGAGGGGTGTAGAATTATTATACGGTAAAGCCAAATTGGATAGGGCCCAAGGCAACGATGAGGACACAAAGAACGACGGAGATAGATCCATCGCGAAGGACTTGAGCGGAAGAACTCATAATACTGGACTGCCTCGAACTCATCCGATACCAACTTCCGGTATGTAAGAAGGGCTTCTTGAGATCCCGACTTTCATCATTGTCGTCCCGGAAACTCATCGCCAATTCGCTCTAAATTAAACAACGGAGAAGAAAAAGGATCAAAATTTCCAGGAGAAAAAAAAAACTTAAAGAGCTTTGGAGCAGAAATGAAAATAATGAAGATTAGTATGATGACGAGGATGATGAGTGTCGAGTTGTTTAATATTCAACATTTTGTGGAAGAAAAACGGCACGTGGGATGACGTAGTTTGTTGGTCGGGGGCTTATCCATTCGTTGGTTGAGGATTGTCGTTTTGGGCAACAACCCATGATTTTCGCATACATCGGCCTGATGTTTAGTTTTCTTGTGTGGATTCAAAGTGTTGCCCAACCCCATTGCAATCGGAGCTACTTTGTAAGAATTTGGATCAATTAGCCCTTTTTTACATGCTCTCGTCTATTGGATCCCCCCCCCCCCCCCAAAAAAAACTGAATGTCCCCTTTAAGTCCGAGAGACAATGACCATATTTTACTTGATTAACTTAATTTAGGTTTGGTTAAGAAATTCAATTAAAATAACATTTCAAGTAGTAAAGGTAAATAGTCTGCTCTTGGTAGCACGTTTGATTTTATTTTGTCTTTTGGTATTTTAGTGTTTGTTTTTTTGAAGTTTTGTTTCGTTTTTTTTAAGTTTTCTTTACAATAGTTCTGGCGAGAAGACAAGATGGAGAAGGAAATGGAAGGCTTAAATCTTGAAGATGAAGAAGATGTTGAAATTTCGTTGCCAATAGATCGGGAGGCACAAAAGTCGACTTACGAGTTTTGTTTGGTTAGTTGTTTCTTAACAATGAGTATTGCTTATTTTTCAGCTATGAAAAATACTATGGCAAATGTTTTGCATCTAGTAAGGGGAGTACTAATCTCAGATTTGGGAGAAAAAAAAGTTTTTTCTCAAGTTTTTCCATGAAATGGATATCAAGCGTGTAATGGAAGGGGGCCCATGGACTTTCAATAAACACATGTTGATTCATCATCGTTTAGAGAACAATGAAGACTCGATGCAAGTTCATCTGGTATTTTCACCTTTATGGGTTCATGTTCATAATATGCTTCTCAGTTTCTTTTCGAAAAGTGTGGCAAACAATTAGGGAATTTCTGTTGGACATTTTGTAGAGTACGATGCGAAACCTCTGAGTAAAGGATTCATGAGTTTCTAGCGTTTTAGTGTAGAGGTCGATATCAGGAAGCCATTGAAAAGAAGAAATAAGATCATGTTATCCTCATCAAATTCAACTTATGTCTCCTTTCAATATAAGAGGCTGACTTTATTTTGTTTTCTCTGCTGGCGGTTGTGACATAATGATAAATTTTGCCCTATTTAATTAGCAAAAGGGGATGAGGTTTTGGAGCCGAGATCGAACTCAAATCTAAAAATGCAATCTAAAAGAGCTATGGTTGAGAATAATGTTTGGCTTCGGGAGGTAGAGGATGACAAATTTTGGGAAAAAAATCTGACAACCATGATTTGGGGAGAAATCAATGGAAGGGTGTTAGGAGAGATTTAAGGAAGAAGATAAATCCAATCTTGGGATTTAATTGGGAGGAATTTCATAAAAAAATGGAAATGAATTCTATGGGATCTTCCAGTGGTGTGGGACAATTTGAAATGGACCATGATATTGAGGAAAGCCCTGTTGCACAGTTGGACGAAAAGAAAAGGCCCAAGATAGTCTTTTTGGACTTTAGCGTTTCGGGAATAGAAGATTCGCTAGGTACCACAAATGAACAAAATAATGTTTGCTCCTTTATGATATTGATGGCGACTAGGACGCTTGTTGACCAGGAACCATGAAAATGATAAGTTGGAATGTTCACAGATTGAAGAGTATGCGGGCGATTTGAAGACTTCAACACATGCTGAAGATCTACAATCACCAAATTATCTTCTTAATGGAGACTAATATGAGTAGTGCTCGAATGGAAAATGTTCGAAAGCGATGTGGATTTTTTAATAGAATTGTTATTTCAACAAATGGAATGAGAGGTGGGCTTAGTTTAGCATGGAACGGAAATGATTTGGTCCAACTGCGAAGTTATTCTCAGAATCACATTGATGCTAAAATTTTGACAGATGACAATGATAGTAAATGGAGATTAACCAGATTCTATGGTATCCCGAATATGCACTTCAGAGAGGAATGGTGGAATTTATTACGAAGTTTAAGTCAAAATCAAGAGTTGCCATGGCTTGTATGTGGAGACTTTAATAAAATTTTGTATTCTTTCGAGAAATCTAGTAGGCTGCCAAGAGATGATAGATGGATAGAATGTTTTCAGAGAACGCTTGATGATTGACGACTAATAGATACGGGGTATTCTAGACCTCAATTCACTTAGGAAAGAGGTAAGCTTCTTGAAACTAATATTCGAGAACGACTTGATATGGGTGGCTAATGTTGAGTGGTTTGATATGTTCCTAGATTTCTCAATAAACCACTTACAGCATTCTTTTTCTAATCACTATCCCCTTCTAATCAAAATTGATCAAGGGGATCAATAGAAAAGCCGAAAAAATTTTAATTTTGAATCGTAGTGGGTCTTAGAGGAATCTTATGAAGAGGAAGAAAGGCATATTTGGGAGTTAAATTCTAGTTTGGTTCTAGAGAAACTTGAAATGTTTTCAACTAGGCTAAAAAGATGGGCAAAAGGTATAAAAAGCAAACAAATTAAAATTTCTAAAGGCTTGTAAGACAAGTTGGGTTAGTTGCTGGAACTTGATAAGGATGATGATACATTGGCTGAGATAATCGATTTGAAAATTCATCTTAATATGAAGATTGAGAAGGAAGAAGCTTATTAGGAGCAAAGAGCCAAGACAAATTGGTTAAAAATAGAAGATAGAAACACCAAATTCTTTTACAGTTTTGCATCCCAAAGAAGACATTCAAATCGTATCCAGAAGCTGATGGATAAAGATTGTAATGTAGCCACGTCAGAAACCAAAGTGGAAGAATTTGCACGTAAATACTTTACTAATATTTTTACATCAAGAGGAGTGGGCAATATGGAATACATCCTGTCAAGAGTGGATACTTGTATAATAGCATAAATTAATCAGATACTATTGGCTAATTATACAGATGATGAAGTGGTTTCGACATTGAAATCAATGGGGTCTAACAAAAGCTACTGGTTATGACGAATTCCCATTACTATTTTTCTAGAAATTTTGGAATATTGTTGGAAGAGATGTAAGCGACTTCTGCCTGGGAGTTCTAAATAGAGGTACGAATATGGAACAGTTTAATACTACTAATTTTGTGCTTATTCCTAAAATTGATCAACCATTAAATGTGAATAATTTTAGGCCTATAAGTCTTTGCACGATTCTATATAAAATCATTTCTAAAATTGTCGCGAATCGATTCAAACAAGTTTTAGATTATTGCATTGACGAGGCCCAAAGTGCATTTGTCCTAGGGCGTATGATAACTGATAATGTCCTTTTTTGCTTTTGAAGTCTTTCACTCATTTAAGCAAAAAAGAAGTGGGGGAAAAGACTCTTTCGCCTTGAAATTTATATGAGCAAAGCCTACGATCGAGTTGAATGGGGTTTTTAACAACAAATGATGCTGAAGATGGGTTTTGATAGAGTTTGGGTGAATTTTATTATGAAATGTATCAACTCGGTTTCATACTTCATTATGATTAACAGAAAAGAAGGACAAAAATTCTTCCCCACAAAAGGGCTAAAACAAGAGGAACCATGTAACACCCAAAACTTGGCCCGGACGTTATGGCCAAATCTAGCGCACCACATTGAAGTGTTTTATCGAAAACCTTGTTTTCATTGAAAACCCTTCCTTAAAATGAGAACCCTTCATTAACTTA
This sequence comes from Gossypium longicalyx, assembly GCA_025698465.1. Lineage (NCBI taxonomy): Eukaryota > Viridiplantae > Streptophyta > Magnoliopsida > Malvales > Malvaceae > Gossypium > Gossypium longicalyx. The sequence continues at coordinate 23,557,443 of CM047005.1, read as the reverse complement.
TAAAAACTCCTTACAATCGCGAAAGCTTGTTTAAAACATATGATTTATGAAAACCTGTCATTTTAATAAAATTTAGTTGCGAAAACGTAGAAAAACAAATTATGATTTAGGAACCCATGTTCCACTTTTCATGATTACAACGCATAAAAATAATAATCCACATAATAGCAAAAGGAAGGCCTTATCACATTCCAGTCTGAAATTACTTAATAAACAAGTCCAAGTTGCCTTGCTAGCTAGCCACCTCAGAGTCCCTCCAAACATCGAGCCTTCTATTGAGCATCATCTGAGAAAAATAAAAGAGGGGGTAAGTTTTTGAAAACTCAGTGTGTACAACCCTAGATGAGTAACTAGCATTTATCAATCACCATAAAACCAAACATGTAATGGAATGCAGTGCAACCCACCCCAATAATCCATCCGTTATACACCAACCCTATCCCCTGGTACACATAATGTGGGGATATAAATATCGACCCACCCAATCAATACATATCAAGGGTAGCCCGGTTGCGGAACTACCTTCATTGCAGCAAGCTGCCAATCACATATTGGGCTTAAAAGTCGTCGGTGGATCCACGGTTGTCAAGCAACCATGCGATCCTTCCATAATTCCCAACCTAGATGCAACCTAAATAGAATATCGTATGTATGCAGCAGATATACATGTAACATCCATAAATCTTACCTTCAACACATAGGGGTATTTTGGTCATTTCCACCCTTAGGGGAATTTCGATAATTTTTTTATTACGGATTTTTACTTACCTTGGTCCTTTAACAAATCCCGTGAGCTAAGATGAACGAATACTATGCACCATATAGGATTCTAGAGAAGAGGAGGTGAGTTATTAAGACCGCTTAAGTACCAAGCTGTCCCTAGATCCAATCCTAGACATGCATATACCCGTTGCCACACCTTAACCCTATGACTTGTCCACGTTCTCAACAAATTAATTAACTTTTATGTCTATTTAAGCAGTTAGCGGATACTAGGCCGAAAACCCCTTACAAAACCCTAACAAGTCTACATACATGCATATGATCCACTAGGCCCAATCTCATTCATATGGCCCATTAGGCCCAAATCTCATTCATTTGGCCCATTCGGCCCAAATCACCTTTATATGGCCCATTAGGCCCAATCACTTTCACAGTCATGCTCTCATACAATTTTCCCATCACATAACATCAATTACCAATTTTGCCTATTATGGGCTTACAGCCCATCGACCCATTTAGCCCATTCTGGCCCGATTGGCCCAAAACACAGCCCAAGTCCATGGAATCGCCCATGGGCCCTCAAATAACTTATCAGTTTCCCCCTTTCGAGTGTTCGCGCACTCGCAAAACTACCGTAGCCAAACTTTTGGCTTTTCAGCATTTCGGCTTTTGTCGATCTACTGTGTGTGTGCAGTGTATGTACACACTTGGTAATAAAGCGTACTGCGATCCCCTTAAAAATGAACCTACAATTGATATCACTCAATGATTACTCACATATACTTATCGAATACTTTACCAAAAGCCGAAGTCTCACCTTAACCTTACCTGAAACGCCAAGCCTTAAATAGCTTTTCCTTGATCACCGATCACGAGTACTTCACATATCTGCATTAACCCTTATCGTTAAAAACATAATGGGTGACTTGTATCCAACATATGTCACCCTTTTCTACTAAAGCCTATTCAGCCAACTCTTTACCGAAGTGAAGAACACTTACCAAAATCTCACACCTAAAGAGCAAATCGGCAGGGATCCAAAAGACTGGGATTTGATACTAATCCTACCAAAACCGATTAGAAGAAGTGAGGGACAGAGTAATCGATACTAGCAAAATTGATTAAGAGAACAAACCACTTACACTAAATTTGGCCAAGTGGAAAAGGTTGTGGCAGCACAGAGGATATTCGGCTCTTGAGACTTGTATGGTGAAAAGGTTATTCGGCATAAAGAGAAATAGAAATTGTTTAAACCAAAGGCGAATCAAAAAGAGAACTTGAGCAAGGGAAGAATGGAAAATTGACACAAAGGAAAAGAAGGAAGAACAAGGGATTTTCGGCTTTTAGATCTTTGGAGAAAAAGGTATTTTCTGGCAACAATGTGAGGGAGAATTCAGCATTAGCCTGGCAACCTCACATTCGGCACCTATATATAGCCTCTAGCCGAATTTCCTATCCCCTAATCCCCAATTTAGCTCCACCTCTTCACACTCCACATCTCTTAATTTCTCTCCCTGATCACCCATCAATCTCCTCCTCAAATTTCTCCTCTTATCACTCCCCATAGAGTTCATATCCAATGCCACCACTGTCCATCCCTTAAGCAAAAATAAATCATTCTTTTGAGCAAGGAGGGATTCGAACCCCATACCTCCTTACCTTGCATGTGACGCCACTTGCCACTCCACCACAAGGCTTTTTTGTGTCCAATTCTTCCTTCATTTATTTAAAAAAAAAAACGGCCTTCTTGCCATCAAGGTTCTTTATTTATTAACCCATAATTTTCTTCACCCCTAAGTTCAAACTCAACCCTTAACCAAGACCTACTATCACATAATTAACACTTGACTAGAAATGTTAAGCACAAATTTTTTTATCTATACCGAAAAAAGTTTCGAATTTCGGGATTTCGATATTTTTAGGGCGTTACAAACCATTAAGCCCTTATCTATTTATGATTTGCAGTGAAGGTTTGTCTTCCTTAATGAAATTTTCCAAAAAGGAAGGAGAGTTGGGAGGTGTCAAAGTGAGCAGATGAAGACCAAAAATTTCACATATATTGTTTGCTGATGATTGTATTATTTTCGAGGAGGCTTCAGATAAGGGAGTGAATGTCCTTAAATGACTATTCCAAGAGTATGAGGAAGTTTCGGGTCAATGTGTAAATTATGAAAATCAACTATTTTCTATAGTTTGAATACATTTAAGTTGGTTAAACAAGCAATAGCGCAAATCTTACATGTTTGTGTTTTTACAAACCTGAAAAAAGTATTTGGGGTTCCTAATTTGGTTGGTAGGAGGAATAAAAAGGCCTTGCAACTACTCAAGGATCGAATGAAATATAAAATTGATAGTTGGAGCACTAGGTTTCTATCTCAATGAGGTAAAGAAATTTTTATAAAATCAAGTTTACAGGCCCATTCTGACTTACACGATGGCTTTTTTTTTACTTTCGATCTGTCTTTGTAATGAAATGGAAGGCATAATTGTGAAGTTCTGATGGCAAAAGGGGCATGGAAAGAGATGTATTCATTGGTGTGAATGGAGAAAACTTTTTGATTTAAAGGAAAATGGTGGTCTTGGGATTCAGTGTTTAGCAAAATTAATATTTCATTACTTGCAAAACAAGGATGGTGGGTAACTAATTATCAGAATTCTTTGTTAGCTCGTACAATAAAAGCTAAATACTATCCTAAAATTGGTTTTGTCAATGCATGATTAGGGAGTATACCTTCATATACTTGGCAAAGTATTTTGGCTTCAAAGGAATTCTCCAAGATGAAATGTGTTGGCGAGTGGGAACAGGTACTAAAATCTCAGTTACGGAGACTGCTTAGGTTCCAGGCTCTATTAATTACAAAGTACAAATAAGTTATTGTATCCCAGATTCAATGATGGTGGCAGATTTAATTAAAAGGGATTCAAAGCAGTGGAATGAAGGGCTAATTCATAATACCGTTTTCTTGATTGATGTAAAAGAATTTTAAGAATTCTTTTGGCGAGAGTTGCACATGAGGATTTTCAGCTGTGGAAAGTAGAGGCCTCTGGTGACTATTTTGTCCGCAATGCTTACAAATTACTTCTACAACAATCAATAGACCCAAACCATCTACTTTAATATACAACATACAAACAGTTTTACAAAAAATTATGGCGCCTACAACTGCCAACCAAATTGAAAATTACATTCTAGAGATGCTCGAAAAATTATATCCCTACTCTATGCAATTTATATTACAAGCGGTTATCAAATGAAATTGTTCGTCCTAAAAGTGCAAATTCAGCGGAGACTTTGGAGCATGCTTTTAGGGATTGCCCTGCGATCAAGAAGATTTGGTAACAATTACAATATGCATGGCCTAGCTCAATTGAAAATCTAGGTGTTCTAGACTGGGTTACCTAGTTCTTTGAAAATAATTCCTTTGGTCAATGTCGTCTATTTTTCTGCACAATTTAGGCGATATGGACCAACAAGAATAAATGGGTACATGAAAGACAACGAAAGACTGGGTTAGGAATTGTGCATTTTGTTAAAGCGTATATCATAGAACTAGATGGCCTGGAAATAGTATTATATGTTAAGTGTATACGAGATAGAAGCCACCAGATAATCCCTTTGTCAGAATCAACTTTGATGCAGCTTACAAAACAACAAATAAGATGTAGTGTTCAGGGCTAGTGATTCGGGGTGCAAATGGAAGAGTCCTGGGTTCTAGAACTGTTCTCGATGAAACCATACCTTAGGTTTTTGCAGCAGAGGTTCTGACTTGGGTTCAAGGTCTACAAATAAGACTAGATTTGGATTTCACTACCGTGGAGATAAAAGGTGATGCCTTGTCTGTCATCAAAAAAGCACAACGGAGGGATAATGACAAATTGGAAATCCATGCCTACATAAAAGACTATCAAGAGCTTAGCAAGAGTTTTCAAATATGCAAGTTCAAATACGGGGAACGATCAAAAAATGGAGTGGCTCATCTACTTGCGATAGAGGGTTTGAGACAAAAGGAACAGTGAAATATGAGCAGAGGAGTACCTATTTTTGCAGAAGAGGAGTTCGAGAAAGAACGATTGCACATCTTGCCGGTCTAATAGATGAGTAATTTGTGATGCAAATTGGAGAGATAGGGGATCTAAAGAGATGGAGGAAACAGATAAACAATTCTTGAAACTTTGAAAAGAGAAACAATTAAAGTTAGAAGCTTTTTCTGTTTTTGTTTTCAAGAGTCGTGCTAATATTAATTGTACCTATTACATTTTGGAGGCTTTTCGAGCATCTCCTGCTTTGTCGTTGGGTTGGGTCATATAATTTGGCCTATTTTTTGCCTTTTATTTGGTTGTAGTATGTTTGGTGTTCTAATAATAATACCCAATAGATTATTTCGAAAAAGAAAAAAGAAATTCAATTAAAATATATTAGTAAATAATTAATTTTATATATAATTCTAAAATATATTCACTAAACTTAAATCTGGGAACATAAATTTCATAATTTGAATTTTAAATTTATTTATTATTTGAATAATAAGAATGAAATTGATAAATTATGGATAAATTAATTGAGATTCAATATAATATATATTTTAAATATATAAAATTTAATAATATTTTACTACTCAATTTACCATATTTTTAAAATTAAAATTCTAAAATATTCAAGTTCATAAGCACTACTCTATAATACTTATCAAATCCAAACCTATTAACATTTAGCAACAACAAAAAAAAAAAATATTAGTATTCCTTTTTTTTCAATTAAATTAAGTTATTATTATTTTGGCGTGCTAAATTACTATCTTTCGAAAGATGCCTACCAAACTAGCTAGATGATAAGATTTGGGTACAAAGAAAAAATTAATCAACAATTAAGTAAACTTTTAATAATTAATAAATAATTATGTAGAATTTTGCCACATTTTTCAATTTTTTTTTCTCCCGGTTAAATTTTATATTTAGTTTCTCACTTAAACTCTAATTAGTATAGGTGATTTCAATATTAGTTTCTTACTTAAACTCTGATTAGTGTAGATTATTTTAATATTATTTGACCTATAAATTTAGCCTATAAATAGGCTCTTTTTCCACCTTAGAAAAATAAGTCATTACATATTTAGGTATTAACTTTTACAAGCTTTCAGAGAATTTTGTATTTACGTTTTAAGGGTTCTTATTTCAAATTTCGGGATTTAGTTTTATCTCCATCTTTTGTACTTTACGTTTTTGTCGTTTTAGTGAAATTATCTTTTTCCGTGGATTTTTATCATTTTCAGAGGGAGTTTTTCACATAAAATATTTGTGTTTGATCTTGTCAATTTATTCATTATTTTACTTGTTCATTGTTTAACTGGGTTTATCCTCAAAAAACTAGTATCAGAGCTAGTTCAATTTACGCAATTAACTCGTTCGGAAATGGCAACAAGAAGGTTTGATATTGATAAGTTCGACGGCATCATAAATTTCAATCTGTGGCAAGTTCGGATGACGACAATTTTGATCTAAGCCAATCTTGAAAAGGTCTTTATAGAGAAGAAGCCTGCAGACATGGATAAATCAAAATGGGATAGGTTAGATAAAAAGGCTCTATCTACGATTCAATTATGTCTAACAAATATTGTGTTGCAAGAGGTTTTGATGGAGAAACCGACATTCACCTTATGGAATAGGTTAGAAACCCTCTATGCGATAAAGTCTCTAGCTAACCGATTAGTATTGAAACAACGTCTATACATGTTCCGCATGGACAAAAATGAGCACCTTAAAGGTCACATCATTCAATTTATTATTCTTTTGAATGATTTAAAAATGTTGAGGTTCAGATTGACGATGAAGATTAGGTTATGCTATTATTATGCTCTTTACCCCTTCATACAAGTCTTTTAGAGAGACCCTAATTTATGGTAGAGATAATCTCTCATTCGAGGATGTGAAGGGTAATCTATTGAGTAAATACAAACTTGACAATGAGTTTGGTTCGGATAGCAAGTCAAATAGGCAAGCCTCAATTTTGGTAGCATCAAGGAAGCGAGACAAGAGATGTCGCTATTGTAAGATGTTAGGTCACATCAAGGCAAATTGTTACAAACTGTGAAATAAAATAGTTGCTAAGATTAACGAGGAAGATTTAGTTTGTGCTAATTTGGCCAATGACAAGGGTGATTGTAACAGCCCGTTTTTTAGTGAAACTCGAATAGTGGTTTCGGGACCACAAATCTAAATTCGAAAGAAATTTTATTTTAATATTATTTTATGGTCTACCGTATGATAGAAATATCGTATAAAAATTTCGTTAATAAAATTTTACTGACTACATGTTTAATTAATAAAAGGACCAAGATGCATAGAATGCAAAAGTTGAGTTCTAGTAGCTATAAGTTTCAAATATCTATGGAATTCAAAATTGAAGGTCCTTATATGGCAAATAGACCATTAAGAGGAGTTATTAGATAGGTATGATAATTCATCATAGGAAAATTAAATAAAGAAAAGGACTAAATTGGAAAGTAAAAATAATAAATGATGATAAATGATTAAAAAAAGAAAATATCATCATTTTATATCATATTTCCCAAATTAAATACATGGAAACCCTAGTTAGAAGATCTTGAAGATAGCAAACTTATTTGGCTCAATTAGGTAAGTTTTCTTGTCCCGTTTAGTAATTTTCATATTTCCAATGTCATAATAGTTTAATCTAGCTGCCTCGAGGATTAATTTGTAAAGTTATCAAAGTAATAGGGTTTTTCCATGGATGAGTATGCATGAATTATGAAGTTTTATGGTAAAAAAATGAAAGGTTGTTGATAGATAAACAATTTTTGTAAAGTGAATTTTGATGAAATTATGATTTAGGGACTAAATTGAAGATGTAAAGTTCACGGAAAAATTCTAAATTTTTTGAAATACAGGCTGCTATTGTGATATATGAAAATCAGTTAGGCTTGGAATAAAGATTAAATTGCATGAATTTCATTTTCCGAGCCTAGGGATGAAATCGTAATTAATCAAAAGTATAAGGGTAAAATGGTAATTTTGCCTAATATGTGAATTCGATTGGATTGAATATGAATTGGACTAAATTAATGATAAATTCATTCATATAGATCTGGATAGACCAAATACGGAGTTAGATCGTGGAAAAGAAAAAAGTGTCGAATTAGTAGATTTTACGTACACGAACATTGTCGAGGTAAGTTCGTGTAACTAAATTGTATATTTATATGTTTGAATTGAATGTTGTGTATGTGAATTCAGTAATTTCTATGTATGAAATTAATTACATATCCGATGATGATCGACAAGTATTAAGTCCCGTTTGAATAAATGAAATTCGATAGATATAGGGTTCCCGAATTGGTTGTGACCCTGCATGTGTTGCGGACACACCACAGCTAGAAAGAGCGTCCCGTTATTAGCTCTCATGAACTTTCTGTTATATGGTTCTTGCGAGCTTCCCGTTAATAGCTCTTTAGAGCATCCCAATTGGTTATGATCCTGCATGTGATGTAGACACACCGTAGCTCTTATGAGCATCCCGATATATAGCTCTTTGTGAGCTTCCCGATTAAAGACTCTTTGTGAGCTTCCCGTTAATGGCTCTCTAAAGCTTCTCAATATTGGCATGCTTGAACCTTCCCAACATTGGCTCGTATGAGCTTCCCGATAATGGCTCTTCGGAGCTTTCTGTTACATGGCTCACATGAGTTTCCTATTATATAGCTCGAAAGAGCTTCCCGTTACATGGCTTACTTAAGCTTCCTGTTATATGGCTTGAAAGAGCTTCCCGTTTATGTACTTGTATAAGCATTCTCGAATATGAATTGACGGATTTTATATTTGTACACTTCGTGTGTACTACCCGGGTATCCATCAATATTTTAAATGATTTAACGGGCAAAATCCTGATATAAGAAAATAAATGAATTAAAATGAATCGTTACCTATATATACACGGAATACAAGGAAATTTGATATTGATGAGATCATTAGCAATTCTTGATATCCATGTGAAATAATTGATTAACAATTTTGGTGAAGTGGTGTGTTTAGGTTATTAGCCTAATTGCTTGGATGCATTTTATATGTTTATTTTAATGAAAATGAATGGTAAGTAAATTTCTTGTTATACGAACTTACTAAGCATTAAATGCTTACTCTGTTTTATTTTTTTTGTTTTATAGTAAACCAAAAACTCGTAAAGGTTGGAAGCCAGTCGGAGCAACATCACACTATCCTTTAGCTCGTTTCAGTATAAATAGCAATATTTCTTTTTGGTATAATGGCATGTATAGGCTAAGTTTTCCCAAATTATGGCACAAATGTGTTTGGTTGTGATTTGCCAATGGTATGGCTTATGTTGAATATATTTTGATGAAAAATATATATGTGATTTTATTATGCTTGATATGTGTTTGGTATGGTTGAATAATAGGTAGTTTATAAGCATGTTGATGAAAAGATTGAAATAGTATGTTTGGTATAAGTAAGCAAATATGTGTTTTGATCATCATGGTAAATAGGAATGCTAAGATATATGTGAAAAAATGACTTGTCTAAGACTTGATTTTGGTTTGATTTGAATGATTGGTATTGCCTTTTGAATGTATCAAAGTGTTGATGTAGGTGGAAGACAACATGGGTGAGAAATATGGCTTGGAAAATAGTCTATTTTCGTCCACACAGACAGAAACACGGGTGTGTGTCTCAGCCGTGCACATGGGCGTGTGGATTGCCCGTGTGTCCCCTGCATCTTAAAAATTTAGAAACAGAATGCTTAAAATTATCCACACGGCCTAGCATACGGGCGTGTGGCTTGGCCGTGTGACCTTGCACTTATTTTATGCAAATTAAATTACTCACACGGCCTAGCACACAGGCTTGTGACTTGGCTATATGATTCAAGTCAGAGAGTTACACGGGTACGAACACAGGCTGGATTTACGACCGTGTGCCCTAATTTGATGCCCACACGGCTTAAGACACGGGCGTGTCTCTTGGCTCACACGGCCTGGCCACACGGGAGTGTGTCCTCAGCATTTTGGAAAAATTTTAAAATTTTGCGAAAAATTCTCTGAGTACCCACTTTAGTCTGGACTTGTTTCTAATGTATAATTTGGGTCTCGAGGGCTCATATAAGGAATGTTATGATTGTTTATGATTGTTTTCTGATATGAATGTTAAATGATATAAAAATATTTGAAATTGATTTGTATATTCCGGTAATGCTCTGTAACCCTATTCCGACGACAGATATGGGTTAGGGGTGTTATAGTGATGATTTCTTATTGGTGTTAGCAAGTGAAAACTCTGAGCTTACTTTCGAGTGGATCTCAGATTCGGAGTGTTCTTTCCACATGTATCCCAACAGGGATTAGTTCTTCACATACAATTCAATTGAATGTGAAGTTGTGCATATTGGGAATTGTTCACCTATTAAGGTAACTAGTATTGGTACTGTTCAAATCAAGATGCACGATGAGACAATTAGGACACTGTCAGATGCCAGACATGTGCCTAACTTAAACAAAACTTTTATCTCCTTGAGAATTTTGGACTCGAAGTATTGTAGAATTAACATCGAGTCAAACAACATTAATGTATCTCGTAGGGCTCTCGTTTTGATGAAAGGTAAAAAGATTGGCAGTCTTTATGTTTTAAAATGATCAATGGTGACCGGTGAAATAAGACTGTAACTACTCGTTTTCAGTGGTGTCTCAAATAGTAGTTTCGAGACCACGATTCCTACCAGTGAGTCAGTAGTTTATTATTTATTTATTATTTACAGAATTATTACAATGTCGCATTAAATTTTTGTTAGAAAATTTTATCGTTTAGATAGTTAATTAAGTAAAAAGGACTAAATAGTAAAAGCTACAAAAGTTAGTTTCCATTAACTAAAGGTGTTAAATAGCTATGTAATCATGAATATATGGACTTATATGGTAAATATACCTTTTATATTGATAGTGGATGGTTTAGGTGAGATATTTCATGAAATTTTATTAATTTTAAAAGGATAAAGTTGTAATTTAATAAATAAATAAAATTTAAACAAAAACAAAAGCCTACTAATCATCATCTTCTTCATGGGTACAAAAAAAAAATCTACTTACCATTGTTGAGAAACAAAAAATTTCGGCCAAGCTTAGTTGTTATGCATGGTATGTAAAATTTTGCCCGTTTCTAATGATTTTTATGTTTTTGTGATTGTTTTAGTTTAATCTAGCTAACTTGGGGGTTTAATTCGTAAAATTATTGAATATTTTGAAAAGTGCCATTGATGAGTTTGATGTGTTTTTTATGTTTAATGGTAAATTATTAAGTTTGTTTATTAAATAGAATTATTTTGTAAAATGATTTTAGGTAATTTTAAAGTTTCAGACTAAGTTGTTTAAATTGTAAAATATCATGTAATTCTTGGGATAAAATGATAAAAGTGGACTATTTAAGGACCATATAGAATTCGGCACAAGTGTTCTTGGGATAATTTGTGATAATTGTGATGATTTCAGTTTTAGGGGTTAAATTGAATAAAAGGTAAAATTTTAGGGTCAAAATATAAAATTTCATTAATTGCCTAAATGTAAGTGTTTTAAGATGTTTAATTTGGTTAATTGAATTAAACTATTATATTTAGATTAAGAAACGGACCAGTCTGTTGATAAACGGGGGAAAGGAAAAGTCATCGAGTAACTGTCATCGCGTATCGTTAGCTATCATGTTTTGGTAAGTTCGTATTACATTTATTATGTTTACAATGATTTTGCTTATTAAGCGTTTAATAAAATGGAATTGAATGTTGTTATTATCTATTGAATGATTAATGAAATGAAAGCCAATGGTTATTTAGCAGGCCTTGAGCCAGTGTTTATTTAGCAGGCCTTGAGCCAGTGTTTATTTAGCAGGCCTTGAGCGGGTGGTTATTTAGTAGGCATTGAACCTGTGTTTCTTTTACAGGCCTTGAGCCGGTGTTTCTTTAGCAAGCATTGAGCTGGTGTTTATTTAGCAGGCCTTGAGCCAGTGGTTATTTATCAGGTACTATGTACCCTGGTGAAGGATATCGTACCGATGGTTTGAGATCCTACATGTGTTGTAGATTCTCTGAAGCTCGTCTGAGCATCATCTTGTATCGACTAAAATCCTTAGGTTAGCTCGTATGATTATTATCCTCTCGTGTATCTGAAGTTGATTACCTATCATTTTCCAAGTAAAATAATTAATTATTAAAAGGAAAATAGAATGATATGATATGATATGATGAATTGAATCTTAGTATGTGATTATTTGATGTGTTGTATTTTGATTATATGAATCATCCAAGTTGAAGTATTTCAGAAAGTTGAAACGATGATATATGGCAAGGATCATTAGTTTCATGTTTTGTATATTTTATAATTAAGTTAGCAGGTATGTATTGTTTTGTTTTAAGAACTTACTAAGCTTTATAAAAGCTTAGTTTATTTGGTGTGCTTTATTGCATATCGTCTAGTTTTCACTGTTGATTGGAATATCATTGGAGATCACACTATCTGGCAACTTATTCGGTAGTCTTTTTGTTTATTTTGGCCTGGTTATAAGTAGCATGTAAATAGGATTCTGGATATGTAAATTATAAGTATTTTGGTCATATGATAGGCACTTGAAATTATGGCATGTGTATTGATGTAAATCCTATTTGGTAACTTGGTTGGTTGTGGTTTGTGATGATGGTTGCATAAGTTGATATTTAGATGCATTTAAATGGTTGTGTTGGTAGTTTAGGATAATAGGCAAACTTGAAATGCTTTATGTTTGAAGAATGACTAATTTGGTCATGGTAAGATATGATATTATGATAAGTTGAATGAACATTTAATGGTTTGAATGATGATTGAATATTGGTCTGTGTTATTTTGCATTTGAATGATGTTTGAAAGAATTTTTACTTGTAGTACATGTTTGATTGGATGATGGGTGTTTATGTTTCAAATTGAGGTGTCATTGGAGGCATATTGGTTAGGCATTTAGGTTGGATGATTTTGGTATGTTTTGGCATGTTTTAATGTGTTTTGGATAGGTAAAAATGATTGGAAATTGTTTGGCTTGGAACTTTAGAAATGGTAGATGAAAAAGCGTGGTTTTGAAGTTATTCTAGATTCATACGGCCTAGGACACGGGCTGCCACATGACTGTGTGCCACACATGGTGTCCTACACAGTCATGTGGTTGGTTGATTTTCGGTGCAAGATTTTTCATACAGTCACAGTTAGTTACACGGTCTGAGCATACGGGCGTGTGGGGTGGCCACACGGCCGTGTGACCCCTATTTACACTTTTGTTCAAAATTTTCATAGAAATTTCAATTTAATCCAAAATTGATCCAAGTTTGTTTTAAATGTTCCGTAAGCTCGAATTAGGTCCCAAGTTGATTGAAAAGTATGGAAATGATTGATGATGAATTATGTTGATTATCTTTAAATAAATTATGAAAAATATTAAAGTTATGTAGTTGTAACATCTTATAGCTCAGGTTGGTGATCGGATTGAGTATAGGGTGTTACAAAGACGTCCCTTATCTATTAAGGATTCAAAGTCGACTTGTGTGAAGCGGAGACAACTTGGTCATAGAAGGAAAAAAAGTATGATCGTTTCGTATAAGAGATGTTCTCTTTTGGATGTTGGTTTCGAAAAGATAGGGCATTGCATTCATGAAAATCAGACCCAGGACAATTTTGATTTAGTAGTGCACAAGTCGAAGACTAGAAGACTTCCAGCTTCTAAACACAACTTCGACTCAGTTAATATCCTGCATAGTTCGAGATAAGCTCGTGGTGGGCTTTGGCAAAGAAAGCGTTGTGGAAATACGAGTCAAGATGGAGATTTGTGGAGGTATGCCTTGTATTTTTTGGTTTTTCTTCTCCCAGTTAAATTTTATTTTTAGTTTCCACTTAAACTCTAATTAGTGTAAGTTATTTTAATATTATTTGACCTACAAATTTAGCCTATAAATAAGCTATTTTTCCACCCTAGAAAAATAATGCATTACACATTTAGGTATTAGCTTTTAAAAGCTTTCAAAGAATTTTGTGTTTACGTTTTGAGAGTTCTTAATTCGAGTTTCAGAGTTTAGTTTTATCTCCATCTTTTGTACTTTTCATTTTTGCCATTTTAGCGAAATTATATTTGCTCGTAGTTTTTTATCCTCTTCGGAAGGATTTTTTCACGTAAAATATTTGTATTCAATCTTTTCAACTTCTTCGTTATTTTACTTGTTTATTGCTTAACAAAATTTAACTCTAACAAATTACATTTCAAATCAATTAAATAATTGTGAAGTTTAAAGAAATTATTAACAATACATTAAATATTAATTCATTATAAAAATACTAATCATTTTATACATTGAAAACAGAAGAAAAAATCCACAAACAAATTTAAAATACTAATATAAAGTTTTTTTCTTCTACTAGAATATTTATCTTTTAAAAAAATACGATTCAAGTAGGATTAAATGTTAATTCAAGTGTTCATGTGGTTTCCCTACAACCAATTAAGTTTCAAAACTTTATTCTCATTCAATAGGATAAAAATTAGTTGATGATGTCATTATCACATGACCTACAGAACTGGTTTTATTACCATTTACACCTTGAAACTAATAATAATATGGTACCCATTATTTTTATTAGTAATTAATATCAAAATTAATGTCTGCATCATCGTTGAACAACATCTTCTTTTTGCTTTCGGCACCAGCAAATCAAGACACGCATGCTGCTTCTTCTTCTCTTTCATTTTTAATTTTATTGATAATATATATTTTTGAATATTTTTAGTAGAATTGGATAAATGAATGTGTAATGGCGAAATCTATATAACTCTATGTTAAAGGAAGGCCTTTGACTCGTGCCCAATCGTCTTTTATTCATTATTTTTTGCCATTATAATTATAATGGTAAAATTTCATTGTTGGTCCCTCTGTTATAATACAATTGAGATTTTATTTTTATATTTTAATTTGACATAATTTAGTTATCAAATTTTACAATCACATAATTAACATTTTACCTCTTTTGATTAAATTATTTATGTTGATTTTAAAAAAAAAATACTATTCTAATAAAAAATATTTTAACTTCATGAATTGGAATAAGTGTTATAAAAAAAATTCACATCGGCTACCAAAAATATCAAGGTTGCTAAATATTTGGACTAACTAATGACACAAGTCTCTTTTTAGTCATAATATAATGGAAAATTTGCAGTTTCGGTCTCTCTACTATGCACACGAGATTTAGTCATTATATTTTAATTTGACATAATTTGGACATCTACTTTTATAATAGCATTAGTTAGTCCAAATAACTAGGCTTAAGGGTGTAAAAAGTCCTCAAACTTTTTGAAAAAAATCAATTAAGTCTTTCCTTTTATTTTTTTTCACTCGATTGAGCACTTGAGCTTTCAAAATGTATCAAAAATGCCCTCAAACTTCTTCAAAAATAGCAATTAAGCCCCTGCTTTTTTTCACTCAATTGGGTACTTGAACTTTCAAAATGCATCAAAAAGACCCTCAAAATTTTTCAAAAAAGTAATTAAGCCCCTTCTCTTATTAAAAATTAGAAAAAAAATAATAGTAAATAATAAATTTTAGATAAATTATTAAATTTTAATAAAATTTTAAAACTTATAAAAAATATAATTTTTTTATAAAAATCGTAAAAAATAAAAGTTTTAAAATTTTATAAAAATCATAAAAAAAATTAACCACCCCTAGGTTTTTTTCAATTAAAGTCATCATGTCTTGCAATATAGCGTGACATGTAGCGAAAACTGATAAAAAAATTAAAGATATAGAAAAAAAAATATAAAATGCTTCTTTTGGTACGATAATTTTTATAATTTTTTTTACGAAATTTATATTTCTTTACATATTTTATAATTTTCTAACGACTTTATAAAATTTTATATTTTTTTATATTTCTATATTTTTTATATTTTTTATGATTTTTATGATTTTTCTAATTTTTAATAAATTTTCAATATTTTAATTTTTTTATTAAAATTTAATAATATTTATAGCTTTTATTTATTTTAATTTTTTATTAAAAAATTTCTAATTTTTAATAAAAGCAGAGGTTTAATTGCTTTTTTTGAAAAAAGTTTCAGGGTCTTTTTGATGCATTTTGAAAGTTCAAGTACCTAATTGAGTGCAAAAAAAAGTAGGGGCATAATTGCTTTTTTTTATAAGTTTGAGGGTCTTTTTGATACATTTTAAAGTTTAAGTGCTCAATTGAATGCAAAAAAAAGGAGAGGCTTAATTGCTTTTTTTAAAAAAATTTGAGTGCTTTTTGCACCCTAATTAAGCCAAATAATTAAAATCCTTAACCATTTCGATTGAAATGATTATGTAAATTTCTCTTAAAAACACTTTCCTAACACTAATATATAATGCATGAAGTTAAAATGGATAGTTTAAGGAAAAAAAATCAAAATAAACATTTTGACTAGAATAATTAAGGGGTATCAATTATTTCAATTAACTAATAATATTATGCAGACAAACCAATTTATATCAAATTAAATAATATATATTAAATTTTAAATTTAAACATAATAAAGAGATCATAACAATTATTTGATCTAAAACAATCCATTAATGCTTTATTATTGATATTAATTACTTTTGGTACATACAATCATTATTTATAAAATTTTAAGAAAAAATATAAAAGGATTTTCCAATCGAATCCAGAGAAAGTACACTAGTTAAAATATAGAAGATAGCTTGTGCCAAAAAAATAGGAGGATTTGAGTAAAAATATAGGCCCCAAAAAATGGGCTTGGGCAAAAAAATTAAGGCCCATTTAGAAAATTAACCAGGCCTCAAGTAAGACTTTTTTGGCACGGCCCAGCCCGAATATACTAAAAAAACCTTCTTGTTGGTTTTTTTATTACTTTTATTTTCTTTTTTCTTTTTTTTAACTATTTTGTTACCGTTTCACTACTATGTTGCTACTATTTTATTGTTATTGTTTGGATATTGTATAACTTTTGTTTTATTGTTAATTTTATTACTGTTTTAGAGGCATTTGCTTATTAAGTTATATCTATCTTAGTGTTATTTGAGTGTACATGCTGTTTTTTAATTTATTTTGAATTTATTGAAAAATATTTATTTTAATGTTTTTAGTATTCTTGATGTATTATATATTTTTTAAAATTATATCGCAAAAATAATATAAAAAATTAATACTAACGGGCCAGGACTCGGGTTTCAACATTTTTTTATTCAGACTAGACTTGGGCAAATTTTAGATCCATTTTTTTATGTCGGGCCCGAGTCCATACCTAGCAAACAAACCTAAATTTTTGTTCAATCCGACTCAGCCTATGAATATCTCTACTTGCTATATTTATGATTATCTACTTTTTGATTAAAAATAAAAAAGAAGAAGAAAAGAAAATCAATAATCCATGCAAAATATCTACGGTATTTAGTATTTAGAGGATGAGTTGCTAATGAGAAATTTTAAAATAAAAATTATGAGAATTAAATTGTTTTTTTTTTATATTTAGATTAAAATGAATAAATTTATGTCTTAAATTTAAGATTTAATTGAAGGGTAATAAAGTTTTTATTTTATAAGTAGGTTAAGATCTTAATAAATGTATTTTTTTAAAGAGAAATTATTTGGTATATTTTTAGTTAAATTTTTACACTCTACAAATAAAGTCAGAGATCAATGTCTTATTATTATAAGAATATAGTAAAATATTATAAAAAAAAGTGAGACATGTAAATGTTGGTTGTTGAATTTTTTATTTTTTTTTCCTTTTCACCTTGTAATATTAGTATTAGGCTTTTATTTTTTTGGATAATCTTTTAGTTTCAGATTTAGTTTTTTTAAGTAAAAAAGTTGGAAGCAAATTCACAAGAAGGTCAAAAGTAAGAGAGTAAGATTATCAAGATTATGTAATTTGAATATTTAATATTTATTTTTCATTCTAAAGAATTTAGGATTTCTTTTCCTTGGTTGATGTTACAATACAACCAAGCACCAAATACCGAATATCTAAATTTTTTAAAGTTAAATTCTCTATTTTTTTTTAAAAAAAAAAAGGAAAGTAAATATTGAATACTCAAGTTGATTGATTTTGATGATCCTAATTTCTTACTTTCCATTGGATTGTAAATCCGCTTCCAATTTTTTCTCAAAATAAAATTTAAATTTAAAAGTAGGATATTATCTAAATTTTTTTCACCTTAAAACTTTATTACCACGTGAAAAGAAAAAAAATGGGGAGGGGAAGATTGGGTATTGTGCTCTTTATTTTGGTGAGGCATATTAAATCTTAAATTTATTCTTTTTGATCTAAGTGTTAAAAATGTTTTGGTTCTCATGGTTTCCAATTTAAGAGTTTTTTTTTTTTTTTTTTTTTTTACATTTTCAAACCATTCATGATAATTTGATTTGGTTCAGTTCTTGATTTTTTATATAAATTTTAGGTTTATGTTTTTAGACTTATTTTGACAATATAGACTTTATTTTATGACTTTTGAATATTATTTTTGGTAAAAGAATTTCAAAGTATTTTCATAAATATTTTTAAAATAAATTATATTTTTCAAGTAAATAAAAAAATCAATAATTTTTATATAGTTTTTAAAATAATTTCTAATAAAAAATTAAATTATTTTTACTATTTTAAATATAAAATATTTATTTTTAAATCATAATAATTAAAAGATTTAATATAACAAAAAAAAATTGTACAATAATTCAATAATCGAATATAAGCAATCATTTAAATCATAAAAAATAACATCTAATAAAGTCTTTAATCGAATGTATAAGCAATCTCAAGGTTTTTTAATCATAAAAATATTCATTTCCATTAACAACACATTTTCAAGGTTTTTACGTTCTCACATATTTGATCACCATTAATTGGTTCAGCGACACCATTTTTACCCTCCACAAGCCTTTTTTTTGATAAATTTGATCACCGCTTAGCACGAGCATTAAAGGAATTTTACTTTTGGGATTTATATAATTCTACCCTTGTTCCATTATAAATGAAGTCACATTTCAAAATTAGAAATATACATAATTTTGAATTTTGAATTTTGAATTTTCAACTTTTATACTATTTGTTTTTTTGTCATCATAATAAAATTATTTTTATCTATAATTTTTTTATTTTATTTGGATGAAATTTTTCACGTTAAATTTATTTGTTCAAATTTTTAATTTCCTTCACAATTTCTTTTACCTGTGCATTCTTTAATCGAGTCTACAATTTAAAAATAATTAAATAAGTTTAAGTAAAATAAATTTGCATTTATAATTTATAATTTTATAATTCAAATCATCAAAATATTGAACAGAAGTCATATAAATTAAATTAACTTTATGCATATCTACTTGGAGTTGAAAAGAAACATTTGATAAAATAAATATATAGTAAAAGAAATTTAATTACATTGGGGGTTGGTCCAAGATCTAACCTATGATCTCTCATTCCAAAAACCGTGTTGAAGAAGGTAGAAAATGGAGCAACTCCATATATAACACTTCTTTCCATAGATTAGTAGCTGCATTTATATGAAATAATGCTGCACACGTTTCATGCTTGCCCACTTAAGTGTTGGAGACATAGACGTAGCACCTATAGCTAGCTACTGCTCCCTGCTCTCTCCCATAATTGAGTGGGGAGTTGACTGCTGGACTTTTGTTCGCAATTCATCAACACTGTGAATGAAACCAAGTTAAACAAATTCTCTTTTTCTTCATGTTTTGTTTTTGTTTGATTTGTGTTTGTTAAAAAATTTTAATTGTTTCTTTCTCATCATCTATTTAAAATTAAATGTGTTTATATTTATTTGTTTAATGTTCACAAATATATTTTAAAAATTATTCATAAATATATAATTAAAAATAACAAATAAATAAATAAAATATTATTTCTTAGATATAAAATAATTATATATAAATATTAATAATTATATTATTCTCAAAAAAATTAATAATTATATTATAAATAAAAAAATAAAAAAATAATTTTATTAACATATACTAATGAAACAAGAAATGAGCTTTAAATACTTTATTAAACGAGTTTTAAATGAACATAAATGATCTTGTTTATGAACACAAATGAGCTAAACAAGCTTTGTTTGTATTTGCTTCGTTTAATAAACAACCCTCAAAATCTAGTTCATATTCGTTTAACAAACTTAAATGAACAAAAATTGAACTATTCATAAACTGTTCCCCAAATGCTTTGTTCATTTACAGCCCTAGCAATGGTTGGCTCCCCATAATTTTACTTGTCATTGCTAACCCCGTTGACATATAATGACTAGTTTTTAATAGTAAAAATGAATAATATTTTTAATAGAAAGATCGATTTGCTCTTTATTTTAATGTAAAGAGACTAATTTATCCATTTTTTAGTAGAAATAGTAAAATGCAATTTGAATCTAATACAGGAACTTCTATAATATTTTCATGAATTCGACTTCTAATTTATGAATGTTGATAAGTGCTAAAAGTGACATGTTTTAGTCCCATTCTTAATGTGATTTTGAGTGATTATTCGATGTTAATGGTGAATTTTATGCTCTTAATCCTTTAAATTCATGTTTTTATACTTAGGAGAGCATTTGGGAGCAAAAAAAAAAAAGAAAAAAAAGTGAAAACCAGAAAATCGGAGTGAATTACAGGAGCCACACGAGCTAAACCATTTTACACAGCCTGGACACATGGCCATGTAAGCCACACGGGTTGCCACACGACCACTTGGCAAGCCATGTTGATTTCGTGAATTGCACTCCAAACAACGGAAAAACGCAATTTTTAGGATTTTTTTGGGCATTTGGAGACTTATATATGACAAAAATAAGAAGATAGGAGTTAGTCGCCATAAAATACTCAAGAAAATAACTCGTACAATACCACTGATGTGGATTCTGAAGCATATTTCCATCAAGATTGAAGATTCCATTTTGATTTGTTTGGAAATTATTATGAGTTTCTTTGTTTCTTGTTATTATATTGTATTTTGGATGTTTTTATTTACAAGCATGAACTGATTTTCTAAATACCTAGGGAGATGAATTCTATGTTAGATTTTGTCGTTTGATTTTTATTTTACGCAATAAAGACTTAGATATTGTTCTCAATTATATGTGCTTAATTCTTAGTTTGACACTTCTAGATTATTGATTCATGTTTGATGTGCTTAAATCAGAGGAGGAATAGACTCTGGTTAAGAGTAGATCTAGTGTAATTGAGTGGAGTTGCATACAATCCTAAAAATAAGACGACATAAATCACCGGATTAGAGTCAAATCTAATAGGGGAATCCATATATCGAATTAATGATATAATAGGGGTTTTAATTAGAAAGAAATTTCAATTAATCAACCCAGAGTCAGTTGTTCTTATTCTTGAAAAGAGATATTAACATAATTTAGGGATTTCTACGGATCAAGCTACTAAATAAAGAAATTGCACAATTTAGGTCGACAATGACAGATGAAATCTAGGTGAATTTTTTCCTGGATATTGTTTTATTTCTTGGTTGTTAATCGATTACTTTCCTGATTTTTTCTTTGTCGCGTTCATAGTTAATAAATTTAGTTAATTTTAATTTTTAATCAATCACTCGAATTTATTGGTTAAATAATAGAAATACGGTAATTACTAGTACTTTTAGTCTTCGTGGGAACGATATCTTTACTCACCATAACTATACTATTAATTGATAGGCGCACTTGCCTTAATCAAATTTTTAGTTGATTTCATGGACATCAAGTGTAAATATTAAGGGTAAAAATTTAGATTAAGATTTTGAAAATAATTTTTTTTGGAACATTTAAAATTTAATTTTGTTAGTGTAAAAATTAAACATAAAATTTAGCTAAAACATAGAGTTTGAACTTATAGTTGGATGCTGATTTTAACTAAAAAAATAAAAATATATTTATTTATTTTTTAAACTAGTTGATCTTTCATGCTAAATAATTAATATGTCAGAATGAGTCATTCAATTTGATTCGATTCGATCGAATGCTCATCCTTAAATGAAATTAAGAAATGGTTACCTTAAAAAGTATAAAATTTGAAAACGAATTGTGAATATAATAGTTGTATCAATTAATTGAGTTAAATGACATGGAATATTTGAAATTGAACGAGAAATGTGGCATCACATTGTTGAAACGTCATATATAAGTTTAAATATATTGAAGTCATGATATTTAACGGTTATATGTGTATACCTTACGATATTCAAATTATGATTTTTGTGTGTTCTATATTATAATTTTGAATTTGGATTATAGAAATACTACTGAGTTATACTTAGCGCGCGATATTTGTTTTCCATGCGCAGGTTAGGTTATTATTTTGTTCGAGCGTTAACATCAGCATCCAGTAACGATCCCGTACCCAAAATGTACCCAAAATGTTGGTAATGTTTAAGTTGTTAATGGCATGTATCTAGGAGAGTTTTGTGATTATACAATGTTATAGTTGTTTATGATGTTTTGATATATTTTGGTATTTTGGTATTTTCTATGTGTATTTAATAGTTGGTTAATCGTGAGATGAGTTAATGAAGGTCCAATTGCTATGTTTATGATGGTAGTGAAATAGTTGAAAAGTATCTGCTAAATTTGGTATCATAGTAGATGATGTCTTGATAAATGAATGTTATATTATGGATAGGTTTTGACATTAAGTCAAGTAAAGGTTGAAGCATGAATGGCATATTTTGTTGGTAAACTGGTTGATTTTGGATGATTATGAATTGGCCAAACTTGGATTGAATTGTTATTGATATGTTAGTGGAAAATGTTAGAATACAACTTCTTTTAAATCGATTGCTCTTATTTTTAAATCAATTGTCCATATCTTTAAATTGATTGTTCTTATGTTTAAATCGATTGTTTATGTGTTTAAATCGATTGTATTTTTGTTTGAATTGATTTTTTTCTGTAAGAATCGATTCATTAATGTTTAAATTGATTCTTTGTGGTTTAACCCAATTCACACCCTAACATAAATGGATGCATGTTTGTGGTAACTTGATTGTAAATGTTTATTTTTGTGCACACGGGCTAACACACGGCCATGTGTCATACACGAGCAAGTGACGCGATCTCGTGCTTTGTATGATCAGGGTGGTTTGGTTAAACATGGCCTAGTTACACGGCCTGGTTACACAGTCGTGTGAATATTTGTAAGAATTTTCCATTTACGTCCATACAACATTAGTTTGTTACACAATTTGGCGACACGGTCGTATAACTCTATTTTGCACGACTTCAGTCTGTGACACGAGTTTGATACACGACCATGTGATTCAGCACAACACGGCATCAGCCTATCACACGGTAGTGTGACCCTGTTTTATGATTTTTCCCTAGTTATTTAAAAATTTATAATTTTGTCCTAATTTGTACTCAGGTCAATTTAAAGGCTTTTGTATGCTTGTTTAAGACTCGAAATTGTTGTAATTCATATTAAACATGAATCTTGAATCATAATTATTGAATTGTTGAATGCTATTGCGATAAATGTATGAGTTTGATTCTATTGACTGTTGTAGCATCTTGTAACTCGGGTCCAACAATTGGACCAGGTAAGGGGTGTTACATATTTAGCTTTGATGTACAATTGTCTCGAGACCTTGATGGGATTTTCTTGAGACCAACTTATCTAGTCTCGAGACATTAAACATATGAGTGCACAATATAGTAAATTTTATTATAAAGGTCTTGAAACATGTTTTTCCTATCTCGAGATCAATTGGAAAAATGACCTATAATACACATTTTTAACATCCAAACCATACCAAAATGTACCTAAAATATACCTAAACATAGCACTAATACAAATCCAACAATTTAACACAAGTAAACACAACTACACTATATCAAATCATAGCATCCAATTTATCAAGACTTAACCTACTAACTAGCACATTCAAACTTATATAAATTAACATAGATAATTAACAATTAAAAGATAAAATTCAACCATCAAAACATTATTGTAACAAACGGTTTTTTAGAGGAATCAGAAATGGTGCTTTTAGGACCACAAATTTAATAAGTGAGTTCGTATAATTAGTATTTAAATTATACGAGTCAACAATAATTTTTATATTAAATTTTAATTTGAGGAATTTTAACTAACTGAATTGAAAGTTAGTATAAGTGGTTATTGAAAACAAGGTATTATAACCTCGTTTCTATAATTTAAGGCCGTAAATATTTTTATTAAATATTTAGGGAGTATTATTATAGGCGAATGAAAGTTTGGTCCGGTAATTTTTACGATTAATTGCTTAAGTAAGGTAAAAGGATTAAATTGTAAAAGAGGTAAAAGTTAATTGCTATAGATTTAAAATTCTAAAGGGACCAAAATCATGATTAAACTATGGTCAAAAAGTCCAAGTGGTGGTGACATGATTAAATCCACTAACTTTTGGGCTATTTCCTTATTTAGTCCTAATTAGTTTAAGGTTAAATCAAAATAAAGCTTAATTAATCAATAATTTGAAACAATTAAAGGACTAATTATGCAATTAAACCTTTCTTAGATGGTAATTATACTGTATACTTATATATTGGACATTTATGGATATGTTTTATAAGTTATATACGTTATAATTAGAAGGTTATAATAGTAAATTTGTAAATAAATGAATTATAATTAAAATAAAAGCTAAATTATAATGTAGTTTCTTTGATTCTTCTCCCAAAAATGATGAAACACCATTGTTGGAGGTGAAGGAAACTTCGACCAAGCTTGTCCTTCAATTTGGTAAGCCAATTTTAATGGTTTCTTGTAATTTTTATTTTTTTGAGATCGTTGCAACTAGGTCCAGCTAAACTGTATTTCTGTTTCAAAACAATTAAAGATTATGGATTATGCCATTGATGATTTTTGGATATTCTTGAAGTTTTATGGTTGATTATAAAGCTTGAATGCTAAATAGGACTATACTGTAAAGTAATTTTTGGTGATTTTAATGTTTAAGGACTAAATCATTAAAGTGATAAAATTATAGGGTATTTTTGTGAAATAACAGAAATTATGGGCTGTATGGAGGCCCTATACATTTCGGCTAAATTTAAATTTGGTTAAATTTGGTTAAATTGCAAGTTTTAAGCTTAAGGACTAAAATGCATAAAAGTAAAATGTTAGGGGTAATTTTGTAAAAAATTCAAAAAGGATTTAATTGCAAAATATTTAATTATGTTGCTTGAAATTGATAATTGAATGAAATTATTATTTTGATCAAGGACGAGCTAATAATCGAGGAAAAGAGAAAATTACTAAATAGTCCCTAAACTTCTGTTATTGTTGTAGTTAGTCTGGTAAGTTCATTCAGTTTAATTTTAGTACAATTTTTAAATGTAATATATGAAACTAATTTCATAATGTTAGATTATATTGATGTGTGTAATTGAAAATGAAAATAATGAATTGATATTACGTCGATCACTAATTGAGATACTTTGAGTCGTTACTACAAATCAATCCTGTATGTTTGTACGATTATTTCTACTTCTAATGATTTTTATATTCTATGTTAATA
Organism: Gossypium longicalyx; assembly: GCA_025698465.1. Taxonomy (NCBI): domain Eukaryota; kingdom Viridiplantae; phylum Streptophyta; class Magnoliopsida; order Malvales; family Malvaceae; genus Gossypium; species Gossypium longicalyx. Next base: position 23,532,129 of record CM047005.1, on the reverse strand, counting down.
TAATTTTATTAAAATTTATAATGTATGACAGTATGATCTTGATAAAAATGGGATACTGATTCTACTGAAAGTATGCTCAATCGAGCCATAACTACTGATTCTACTGAAAGTATGCTCGATCAGGCCATACCTACTGATTCTACTGAACGTATGCTCAATCGAGCCATACTCACTAATTCTACTGAAAAAGTATGCTCAATCGAGCCATACCCATTGATTATACTGAAAGTTGCTCAAACGAACATTATCTACTGATTATACTGAATAAAATCTCATTGTACTGATGATTCGGAAACAAATACTGAAATAATGTATTAATTATCACTTCTCTAACTAAAGTTGAGATTTACAGGAATTTCATTGTTTAGTTACAAGTTGATTATTATATTTAGTTGGAAAAGTATTTCGATTAATTAATCAAACTTACTAAGCTTTATTCAAGCTTACCTGTATTTGGTTCATTTTTGCAGATTACGTTCTGTGGGCTTGGAAGTTGGATCAACATAAGAAATCACACTATCCGGAAATCCTTGGTAGACTTTGAATTTGGTTTGGTATATATATGGCATGTAATAGGACCTTTTTGTATAGGTGATATTAGTTCCTAGTTTTGAGCAAGCTATACTTGAGCTTGTGATGTGTGTTTAAACAACAAATGGAAATATGCATGTTTTACCTAAGTGAGCTTGTTGGTCAAGAATGAAATATTTTGACATCGAATTAAACTATGGCATGAAATTAAATAGATGATTATGATGTGTAAATTGTGTCCTGTATATGCAACTTTGAATGTAAAATGTCATGAAATATATTGTGGTATCAATGATGGCACATTGGTTAGGTACATACGTTGATTTATTTGACATGTTTGAGTATTTTGAAAGGTGGTTGTTGGCTTATAAAGTTGTGTATTTGAATGTGTTTAGGTACCTAAGCAAATGGGTGAAAATGAGCATGATTTGGGTCAATTATGGGCACACACGGTTTGGGACACAGGCTGTCACACGATCATGTGCCCTAAGCATGTATAGATGTAGTTTTCGCAGAAGTTAACACATAGCCTGCAACACGGCCGTGTTACCCCTGTTTTGAATTTTTTTATTTTCCCTGAATGTTTGATTTGTTCCAATTTGGTCCCTGAATGCCATAACTTACTTTTAAGATTTCGAAAGCTCGATTTAAGGCCCGTAATTGGATGTTTTATTTCATTATGAATATTATCTGTATTTATGGAATTTAATTGATAATTGAATGTTATTTGTTATAAAAGGTTCTGACTCATTCGGTAATACTTCGTAACCCTATTCTGGCGATGGATACAAGTTATGGGTGTTTCAATTATTAACCAAATTTACTAAAACATTACTTCAACATCAACCACGACCAACATAGGTACATGTTATTTAATCCAAAACACACATATAGATACAAAATAGGCAACAAGTTATTTTTCGAAATGAGCTTTCGAGTTGGATTCTTGATGCCCTTGAATCTACTTTAATTTTCATCTAAAACTTGGGCACAAAAACAAAAATAGTCGTACGCTGAGTAATGTATACTCAGTGGTGCTAACGTAATTCAAATTCAAATAAACATAGCAAAAATGATATAAACAACTAAGTATCAAGCATAAACATATTAATCAGCAACTAATTCAATTTCAATATCTCTAGCATATAATATCATTAAACCAATGATCCATTGTTAATCAATTATTTTTGTTTCATATAGATGCCTATTTATGTAATATAAAATTTTGATGCACCCATAGGATATTCACAATTAGTTTCACCGAATCAAAGTAATATATTACATCATTTACAGATAATATCAATTGTAAGTTTTATGTTTTAGCCCCTACTAACATAATCGAATATCTTATTTCATATTAAATTTAATTTATTAGTTTAGCCCTTATTAATTGACTTGAGTTAGAGGACGGATACACGGATCAATCCACCAACACACCAATATATGCATTGAAGTACGATTCAGGCATAAATGCACTAATCCCACCAACCACACCAGTGTAACGTGCATAAAGCACTGAATACAATACACACAAGGCATTAAGTATAATACACATATAATGCTAAATGAAACATGCACAAGGCGTTGAATATAACACACATAGAGCGCTAAAATCTCACCTATTAAGCAGACCTTATGACATGTCAACTATACCCGTGACTCTATCCGACAATGTTAATAGGGAAAATTCATGATTAATGATCATATATCACCACACAAGCAATATACATATACAAATCACATACCAATTATTGCAAACCACATAATTAAGTATATACGTACCTTTCAAAAACAATCACACTAATAGTTTACCATTATGGAACATTTAACAAGTCGAACATATACATATAAATATATAATGAACTCGAATTATCAGAGTAGAAACCAAATTAGTTATTCGTCGACAACTTTATCTTTCCCTTTACTTTTCGATGTCCTGGCATCGTCTTTAATTATGTAACCTACCTTTACCTCGGTTTGGAGCTTCTGTTTCAATTGTCTTTCCCAATTTAGAAGCAACAAGTGCTTAAAACATCATGAAATTTCCATTAGAATCCTCATTTACAGATATTTTATTAACGTTTCAACTACATGCGCCCCATATAGGGTCTTCCAATTACACCCTACTGTTCTTAAACCTTTTAACAACCTTACTCTTCAACAATCGTAACATACAGAGCTACAAGACTTACCAGAAGGTTGAATCATCCACTGAATAAATGAAATCTTAGCTCTAGATTAACGAAGAATAAGAGAACATTTAGGTTAAAAAGAAAGACCAGAACGTCTAGCAGAAGAAAAACCATCTGGGGTGCCCCTCTTCCTTTACTTTATATACTCTTGGCCCCTTTGATTTCGCTACCAAACCCGAGGTAGGTAAAAAAAAATCCAACGAAGATTTACGCTATTTTTTAACCAGTCATGGGGAGTGTCAAATCAATCCAATTGACTCCCAATTAATCCTGTTACCAGAACCAATTTGAACAGTGCTCATGCAAATTAAACGTGCTACACCTTGGCGGTGACTTGTGTAAGGCATGGTTTTAAATACAATTAAGTCTCTTACAGCTTTCTCATTCACTTGGTAGACTCTTCGTGTTCAGCCAAAAACTCTAGGGCGTACTTTTTCTTATGCATATTCTTTCTTCACTTGAAGATAGCATGTAGTTAAATCCTTAGATACCACTAATGGTGGGTACTTAAACGCTAGTATGCACCAATACTCTAATTCATCAACAAGTCAGGGTGGTGGATTATACTATTATAGTGCGCCAAAACAATTTACATACATACCTTGCTTACCTTTTTAGATTTGCCGCTTTTGGGGTGTGACACAAACCTAGTGGCTGTGACACAAACCTAGTGGCAATCCACATGTACTTTATATTGATTTGACATTATTTATTTTACATGCCACATCAAAAAATAATTTTAAAAATTATAAAAATATTGAAAAATAAAATAAAAGTTCATAAAAATTTTAAAATATAGTATAAAGTACATATGATTACCATGTTGGTTATAATGTTTAAAAATGTAACATTTTATCAAAAGAATGTTCCTCATTTTTTATAAAATGCCTAAAACTATTCATAACCCCTACCTAACCCTCAAATAGAAGAAGAAGCACACTTAAGAACGCTCGAACCCATATATTCCTACACTAGTAACAATGCTAATACCAACCAAGCTAAAACTTAATCAGTAGTCAATATTCCTGTAAAAAACAATTTGACTTTTTCCAAAAGGTTGCTAGACAAATTTGATTCTTTTTTAAAAGGCTAAGAGCTAAAGTTAACAAAAAAATAGGACAAAATTGATAAAAAAATATAAACATTGAGAGTTAACTTTGACATTATGCCAAAATAAAATATTTATGCAAATTTTGTGTATACAACACTCATTTAGAAAAATCATGTAAAGTTGGCAACGAAACATTGACATTATCAATTACAGTGGAGACTTTAAATCCTTCAATGTTTAGGTTTGAATTTTATCATGTGCAATTAGTATGCATAATACTCTAGTCTCATTATATACGTATATCATGTATAAACTTTCTTCATGTTTTCTTGATTCATTATTTATTATACTCTATACTAGTTTAATTCTATAATATAACTACCCAATCACATATGTTGGGTCGAACCCGAATTATGCAACGAACACGAATGAAAATTGAGAAAATTGGACACAAATATTTACGTAAAAAAACTATTTTGAAAAGGATAAAAAATCATAGGCAAAGAGAAGTTTTACTAAAATGGCAAAAAAACCGAAAAAGGAAGTACAAGATGGAGAGACAAATAAATCCTAAACTCGAAATACAAAAATTCTACGAAATTTTTACAAACTCTCTTTTAATTTTGTTGTTGTTACTCTAAACTGTCTAGGATTGCTGAGAGGTCTATTTATAGGCTGAATTTTGTGTACAAATATAACCAAAATATCCCTAGAATAATCGAAGTTAGACTAGAAAAATATAATAGAGTTTAACTAGGAGAAGAAACTCAATTAAGTAGAGAACACGTTGCCACATCGTGATGTGGCATGCTATCTCGTCGTGACGTCGGAATATCGACTCTTCCACATCCCAACGTCAATTTTATTTTATTTAAAATACGAGACACGCATTATACTTATCCTCTAATTATAATTTATAATGGCATTTCTTTAAAAAAAATCGTGTAAAGTTTAGGAGAAAGATTTGGATTTTGGACGGAGTGGGCAGGAAAAAAAAACAAAGGGCATTGAATATTAATGGTATTTTGTGTCCACATGCAGAAAGGACAAATCAGCCACTCAAATGACAAATCATGTACGTACCTGCGCTCAGTGCAGGTTTTGATATGACTCAGGGCTGAGAGAAGAGACCCCCCATTGCATACTCCAAATTTTGATGCCCTCGTGTTATTAATTATTAGCAACAATAATTATTATAATAAAGACCTGAACAATTATAATTTTTATTTGAAATTTTGGTTTATTTATTTTTTTAAGTTAAATTTAATCATTAATTTTTTAAAATAACCAAATTTTAGTTTTAATATATAAATTAAGGAGGGATAATATTGTAAATATCTCATAGCAGAATAGGGCGAGTTTATTCTGAATTCGATCTGATTATTTAAAAAAAAAAAACAGTTGGATCCGACTTAAACTTAAATCAACCATCATTTTTATGTTTGCTTAGATAAAGAGTCTCGCATTGATAACCTTGACCAACATCTATCAAGGTAGATGTAGCAGCAAAAGAGCTATAAATTTGGTTTAGTATTTCAAGATTAATGCTACACAAACTTATCAAATATATCAATATTAATATAAAACTAATACTTTTTTATTTAATTAAAAAAATTGACATTTTTTATTAATATGTCATCAATTCAAATAGAGTTTTAAACAAGCAAAAATAAAAACTTGAGTCAAACTCAACTTCACGGATCAATAAATGTGTTTTTACGAATAATGATACAATTAAGAGTTGGTAAGTAGGAAAAATTAAGAGTATAACATCGGTCTTTATGATTCATAAGGTTGGATAATCACCTTTTTTCAAATTTCCAATCAAAGTAAAGATTGAATATTGACCCATAAAATGAATGGTCAAAATCATCAGGCAACAGCGAAAAAAAGGTCATAGCTAATGTGAAGGATGATATAAGAAAATGAACTGAATAACCTAAAAAAGTGGCAGTCAAATTAATTATTTTTATTTTAAATTTTCTAACTTTATAAAAAAATCTTTTAATTCATTATTTACCTTTTTAGTTATTGAATTTGATTATTTATTAAATTACTTCAAAACCCGCCATATACTATATTAATATTTAATTAATTTTTAAAAATTAAAAATTAAAAATATTTTATACTTTTTATTTTTTTAAAATATGTTTTATATTTTTTAAATTTTAAAAAATAATTAATTATTAACATGACATCCACATGCACAAATATAAATTTTGTCTATCTTTTTCAATTAATTTAATAAATGATTTAAATTTAAAAACTAATAAAAAATATTTTTAAAATTGGGGAGACAACTAAATCAGTATTCCTATAAATAATAGAGTGCAACGTGGCAATCCCATTTGCACAAAATGGTGAAAAAGAAGAACCAACAAAAATTCCATGCCAAACAGTCATAATATGTATATTTATATTTTTAATTGATTAATCTTACGTATTTATTTAATGTAAGTTTTTTTTTAAAACATACAATGTTAAGAGTATAAAGGGTAATTTTAATATAATAATTAGATTTGTTTATTTATTGATTTGAATAGCTTAAATTACAATAAAAATGTAACCCAATATTATAAGTTTAATTTATTAAAAATTATCAAATTAAATATAAAACTTTACATCTTTTTTAGTGAAAAAAAACTTTAACTTCAACAAACAATCCAAAACCTAAGCAATCCTTAACTGTCTATGATTCTTCTAATATACTAGATTCTAAATTAATTCTTCTGGGCGATTTTCTCATAGTCATTGTGTTGTAATGTTTCGCTCAACTAATTGAAATTTTAATTGTGTCTATAAAATTCTAAGATATACTTTGAAACACAAAAATGTTTCTATTTTTCCATATGTGCCATACTAGTAATCCATAAAGAGAAGACGAATTCAACTCATTACCCAACGTCCAATCAAAATTTTCCAAATTCATTATGATCCATTCTGAATTTTTTTTGTTGAAGAACTGTGGTTGATAATTCCTGGGCACAAGGTATTCCCAGAATTTTTTAGTATCTAGACAGTCTCTTAGGACATGCAAAATATCTTCAATCCCATGGTGGCAAATTGGGCAACCCATGTTTTGTCCAATACCTCTTCGTACCCTTTCTTGATTAGTAAGCAATCTTTGTTTGTAGACGAGCCATAAGAAGAATCAAACACGATGTGGTCCTTTGTACTTCCAGACAATTTTCCATTTAGCCTTTTCTGCATCCCACGTTCCCGCTTTCAGCATATGGTAGATACTTTTAACTAAAAATCCTCCATTCATTGTGTGTACCCAAAAAATTCTGTTTGGGCCAGCAAGAGGGTGAGGTGGGGGAATATTTACAATCCTTTTGACAATATCTTCCAGCAATCGTTCCTTAAAAGCCTCCATATTCCAAGCTCCATCCTCAACGACCATATCTTTAAGAAGCCAATCCATGATAGGCCTGTCAGTATGAGTTATGTAAGCTTTTAAAAGCCCTATTTTTGGTATCCAAGAATCCTCCCAACAGCGGACTAAGTTTCCAACTCTAATATTCTAGAATAAATTTTCTTTAAGTAATGGCCACACCTTCATAATCCCTCCCCAGATAACTGAACAGCTTTCTCGCTTGATGTTTTCAGGGATCCTCTCTTTTATTTTATATTTGGTGCGTAGAACCTTTACCCACAAATCCTCTTCTTTGGTAATAAGATTACACCGTAGTTTTAGTAAAAATGAGGCATTCTAATCCTCTAATTTTTGAAGCCCTAGGCCACAACATAGGTGAGGTTGGCATATATAGCCATAATCCACAAGTGCAAGCTTCCATCTACCATTATTAGATCCCTTTATGAATTACCTTGCCAACTGTTCAATCTCTTAAGGTAGCGTTACTAATTCTTTTGTGGAAAAGCGGAATGCCTAAGTAGGATCCCGACTCCTAAACCTTTTGGAACCCCAAGAGGCTGTTCAAACTACTATTCAAGCTATCGTCAACTCCGTGGGAGAAGAAAATATTAGTTTTTCGTGCATTCACCCGATGTCCTGAAAACTTACAAAATAGGTTGAGGATTCTTTTGAGAAGTAACCCATGCTTCAAATCAGCTCTTGAGAAGATAACCAAGTCATCTGTGAAGAAGAGATGAGACAAAAGGGGTCCCGTATTTGAAAGTTTAATAGGGATCCATTCATCGGAGGCCTCGACTACTTTAATGCTATGCCCCAACCACTCCATACACAAAACAAAAATGAATGGGGATAGTGGACAGCCTTGACGCACTCTTCTTTCCGACTTGAATTTTGCTGTGGGCACTCCATTCCATAAGATTTGCATTTTAGATGATGTGATTGTAGACATAATCACCTTTCATAAAAATTCTAGTATACCAACTACCTGGATAGATTTGTCAATGAAATCCCAACGTACCCTATCATAAGCTTTTTCTAAGTCAATTTTGACGGCCATCCACTTTTTGTTCTTTCCTCGCATGGAATGAATAACTTCTTGGGCAATGATAATATTATTAGAAATGCTTCTGCTTGCAATGAAGCCCACCTGTTCTGGCACAATAAATTTGGGAAACACTACTTTGAATCTATTAGCTATAACTTTCATCACTAGCTTGTAGAGAACATAACAGAGACTAATAGGCCGAAATTGCGAGATCTCTTCGGGTTGAGAAATTTTTGGAATAAGCACAATAAGTGTGTTATTTAAATCTGGATCAATGGGCTTGCCTTTGAATATTTTTTTAACCCATTCGCAAATTGTGCTCCCAATGTTATCCCATTGGTTCTAGAAGAAAACAACATGAAAGCCATCACTATCGAGAACTTTTAAAGAGACAATGTCAAAAAATACTGTTTTAATTTCCTCCTCTGAAATTGCTTTTAATTAATTTTTTTAAGATGTATGTTGTACTTTAAATTTAATGTCAACATATTAATTTCGAATTTTTAAAATTCTATATGTATGTTGTAATTTAAAATAAAAAAATTAAATTAAAATTGGTTGCCACAAATTTCATGCACTAAATTTTATCTTGGTTATCAGTAGGAACGAAAAAAGATATTAACTTAGGTGAAGTTCACAGGTTGAATTGTGCATCACGAATACACAGACATGAATCCATAAAAATGAGAAAAATATAAATTTTATGAATGATGTTGGAAATTTACTTAATTTAATTATCGTAATATTTTTTTGTAAGTGATTTTAGTTGTTTTATTATAAAAATTATTATTTTTTAAATTATAATAATTTTTTCATAAGTTAAATAACTATGAGATTGATTCATTTAATTGTTTTGCAAAAAGAAAAAAGAAACAATTTTATCTTTGTAAAAGAGAATCTAAATAAAAATAAATAGCAATAATATTAGAAAAATATTTAAGTTATCTCCTTTCTCATTTATGATTTTGTTTGTCTAACTTATTTAAGATCTTTCAACTTAATTTATCATAAATCATTAAATATCATAACTTAAAATTTAAAAAAGTATTGTGAACCAAAATTAAATTTAAAATATAAATTTACATTGTTATCAATTAAACTGATCTCCCACCTCTTTGAATGCCATTTTCATTTGAATATAACTTACTACTAATTTCATTATTAATGTTAAAAATAAAGCCATATAATACTAAAAATTATCTTTTCTTTTATTTTATTTAAATGCTTATTGAAATTAGTTGAATATTATTACAATTTAAAAATAACTTATATTTAAATTATTATTATAATATTTCTTTTCTAATTTAATTTAATTTTTATTAAATTACTTAAAACACTTATAAAATAAATAAATTTGTTTTCTTCTTTTTCAGTGTTTTATGCAACCAATTTTTTAATTCTTTTGGTTCTTAGGAAGTCAAAATTTTCATTTTCAATTCCAATTCCAATTCCATTTTTAATTTTTAATTTTTAATTTTTAATCAAATACCAATTTTTGATAACACCACCGATGGTTTTCAATTTTCAATTTTTTTGCTCAAGGTTTTTTTATTTTTCTTAATTTTTAGTTGTTGGTTTCGATTTTTTGTTTATGCTATTATTAAGGTTCAGACTTATGATAAACATCAGACTATGCTATTGTTGTGCTCTTTACTCCCTTCAAACAAGTCTTTCAAGGAGACTCTGATTTATGGCAGAGATATCTCTCGTTTGAGGATGTATCTGTTGAGCAAAAACAAACTCAAAAATGTGTTTGGTTTGAATAGCAAGTTAGATAGGCAAGCCTCGATTTTGGTAGCATCAAGGAAGAACAAGAGATGTCACTATTGTAAGAAGTTAGGTCACGTCAAGCTGATTATTACAATCTGCGAAATAAAAGGGTTGCTAAGAGCAACGTGGAAGATTTAGCTGATGCTAATTTGGTCGATGACAAGGGTGATGAATTCTTGTTGGTGTCAATAAGTGAAAGCTCTAAACTTACATCCAAGTGGATTATGGATTTGGGGTGTTCTTTTCATATGTGTCTCAACAGGGATTGGTTCTCCACATACAATTCAACTGAAGGTGGAGTTGTGCGTATGAGGAATGGTTCATCCAGTAAGGTAATCACTATTGGTACTGTTTAGATCAGGATACACGACAGGACAATCAGAACACTGTCAGACGTCATGTATGTACCTAATTTAAAAAGAAATCTCATATTTTTGGAAAATTTGGGCTCGAAGGGTTGTAGAATTAACATCGAGTCAAATAGCATTAAGGTATCCCGTGAGACTCTTATTTTTATGAAAGGTAAAAAGATTTATAGTTTTTATGTTTTAGAAGGATCAACGGTGACTAGTGAAATCGGACGTCCCTCGTCCATTAAGGAGTCAAAGTTAACTCCTTTGAAGCGGAGACAACTTGGTCATAGTAGGGAAAAAAGGTATAACTGTTTTGTATAAGAGATGTTCTCTTTTGGATGCAGATTTTGAAAAGATAAGGCACTGCGTTCGTGAAAATCAGACCTAGGTCAGTTTTGATTTGGTAGTGCACAAGTTGAAAGGCTAAAAGTCTTCCAGCTTCTAAGCACAACTTCGACTCAGTAAATATCTTGCATAGTTCGAGATAGACCCGTAGAGGGCTTTGGTAAAGAAGGCATTGTGGAAATATGAGTCAATGTGAAGAATTTTGGAGTATGTGTCACATTTCGGTCAAATTAAGACACAATTAGAGAGTGACGTCGCAATGAGGAGGAACTCCTTGTCCGATGAGCTGCTGATGGCGCAACACCACCTCGTCTTGACGATGCGAATTCCAAATCACAATGTGGCGACGTGTCATGCAATTTTTTCGATTTTCTTTTCCTGGTTAAACTCTGATTATTTGTTTCAGTCAAACTCTGATTAGTGTAAATTATTTCAATATTCTTTAACTTACGAATTTAGCCTATAAATAGGCCCATTTTCCACCCTAGAAAAATAATACATTATACATTTAGGTATTAGCTTTTACAAGCTTTCAGAGAATTTTTCGTTTATATTTTGAGGGTTCTTATTTTGGGTTTCAAGGTTTAATTATTATCTCTATCTTTTTACTCTTCATTTTTTCTGTGATAGTGAAATTATCTTTACCTGTGATTTTTTATCCTCTTAGGTGGGGGGTTTTTCATGAAAATATTTGTGTTCGATCTTTTTAATTTTCTTTGATATATTACTTATTCTTTGCTTAATTGGATTTATCCCCAATAATATGCAAAAGTGAAGAATTCAATATATTCCTTAAGTAAGGTTTGGAACTCTTGTCTGAAAAATATGAGATGATGTTATACCCATCTAGAGGTTCCACCATTCTTGACTTCAAACTTCTAAAGGTGAATTATACTATTTGATCACTTAACTTTCATAAATATTTGTTTTAGGAACTAAAAATAAAAAGTTTATAATATGGATACTACTGTTATATACATTTATTATTCTAGCCATTGTCATTATTTACTTTTACCATTTAGTTATCCGTTGTTAATTTGTCATCACATATGCTCATTTTAATCACTCAACTTTAATAAATTTTCATTTTGATCATTCATTTTATTTTTAGAATTAATTTTTAATTGTTAAAAAAAACCTTGAGTTTTTATAGAGAGGTGAGTTATTTAGTTGCTAAGATTAAATCCAAAATTTTCACTTGTAACTCAATTTCAAATAAAAACTCAAATCTTTTCTTGTAGTAAACCATAACTTTTTCATTTTTATTGAAAAATTAAATTCTAAAAAAAAGAAATTAACTAAATAAAATAATTTTTCCTGCAAAAATCTAAGTTTTTCCTATAGAAATCCAGATAACTTTCTCTAAAGCCCTAGATATTTTCCTCTTATTAAAAAAGCTAAAATTAATTATGAAAAAGAAGACATAAAAAGAAATAAAAAAAAAAGATAAATTGATTTTTACTATAAAAATTAAAATAAAATCTCAATTTTTTTGCTTCCCTTTTTCTGAGAAAAATTAAAATTAATTCTAGAAAAGAAAAATAAAAACAAGAAAATGAGTTTTCTGATCTAGATTTTCATTAGTGAAAACTCAAGTTTTTTTTCCTATTGAAAAAAAAAACTAAAATTAGTTCTTAAAAAAATAAAATAAGTGATAAAAATAAAAAATTTACTAAGTTTGGTTACTATATAAGATCAAATTAATACTAAAATAATAAAAATATCTAACAACAACACTCATATTGCAAACTTTTTATTTTTTATGCTCAAAGTAAAATTTTATTAAAATTAAGTTACCAACTGAATTATTTACCTAAACCTTTTAATCGAGATAGGTTTAGAACCAAAAACTTTGCCGCAGTTGGACTGAAACAAACCATGCTTCAAGAGAGTAAAGAGAGAGAAAGCGAATCCGAGACACACTAAAAGGACAAGTTCAGTGCTGTGGACCACCATATCTTCACTTTAATTCCTGCAAGCCCACAAAAGATAATAAAAGGGGGTCCTCTCCTCTCCTCCTCTTTATTTTTTGTTTTTTCCTCCTCTTCCTTGCTGATTATCTCTTTAAGAGATTCCGTAATCAGCTTTTGTTTCTCATGGAACTGTCTTAGCGTGGCCAACCAAACAACCCTTTCAATTCAATTCTATCAACACACACACACACACTCTCTCTCTATATATATATTGCCTCCATAGAATCTTACTTTGCCTTGCTTGTTTGGGGTTTGTTTAGGGTTACAAAGAGTGGGGATTATATCAGACAGAGAGGAGAGACTAGAAGATGTCAGTTGCCAAAAAGGAAATGTGTTGGGCGAGGCAATAATTAGGAGCTGGACCAGTGTGCAAGCTCGGAGAGGGCTTGTCGATTGTACCATGTCTCTTAGTGTCACCATCCTCTAATGCTCATCACTGGTTTTTGAGAGTACAAACCAAACCCACCTGTTTCCTTTGATTGATGGATTTTATGGGGTCAATTGGGTGATGGGAAACACAAGCCCCTTCACAAATCTCTCTTTATACCACTCTTCTCCTACCAACCATCTCCTTAGTTCACCTTCCTTAATCTATGCTAAAACAACGCTTTCCTGCTTGGTTTGGTCTTAAATAGAGTTTCGAGGATTCTTACAGAAAAAAAACATCTGTGATCAAGTTTTAATTCATCAAGGTAAGCTCTTTGTAAACTTGTCTCAGCTAAGGGACCCCATATCATAGTCCCCTTTCCTGTTTCAGCTTCCAAAACTATATTTTTATCACTTTTCTAGGGTGTTTATATATATAATTAAATTTATTTTAGTCACTTCAAAATTTTTTCATTTGTCTCTACACTGCTCAAGCACTTGCGTTTCGTCTCCTGGAACAGGAATCGGGATTTAGTGAAACGAGTTGGTGGGTTTAGCACTAAAACGTCAAAGTCAGGGATAATTTTGTCTTTGCTACTAATTATTTCTTTGATCAAGTGAAGAAGTGGTGATGAATTAGGGTATGAAATTATTGCATGTGGTCATGATGATGGGTTTGAGAACATACAGATTACTAGTTCATTAGTTCCCTAATAATAAAAAACTTAGATTTAAGGCTTAGATCAAGGTTTTAATGGAACTGAGAGGCCAAGATAATAAGGAAATGGGGATGCCAAGCTCTTTTAGTTACAAAAATCAACTCAACAAAGACTCTTATTCTTCAGCACCTGTAAATTCAGCTACGGGAGAAAGAAGAAGAGATCGAACGGTTCATGGTGACCCCAACCTACCTCAAACCCTAGATGATCCACTTTCAGTACCTAACCCCAGAAGAGATCCGGACCCAGATCTAGTTTCAGCTTCCACAGCTACCACCGGTGAGATAGCAGCTGCGGCAGATAGCAGATCACCGCCAACACCGGATCCCCAACCAGTCGCTGGTCCAACGTCGGCAACCATCAGCTTCACTCCTTTGATTAGGTATAAAGAATGTTTGAAGAACCACGCCGCCAGTATGGGCGGTCATGTGGTCGATGGTTGCGGGGAATTCATGCCGAGCGGCGAAGAAGGCACGCCGGAAGCGTTGAAATGTGCGGCCTGTGAATGCCATAGGAGTTTTCACAGGAAAGAAATAAACGGGGAATCACAGTATGCACCGAGCAGCTATTATTATACCAACAACAACAACACAAGGAGAAACGCTGTACGTCCTCCTCGACGAGCAACACCTCTTCACCATCAAAGATTCTCCCTTGGATTGTCTGCCAGTCCTCCTGCTATGTCGGTTGCACCACTGATGATGAGCTTTGGTGGCGGCGGCCCGGCCGAGTCCTCGAGCGAAGATCTCAATATGTTCCATTTCAGTGAAGGAGGGCAACAACCTTCACACCCACATTCATCAAAGAAGAGATTCAGAACCAAGTTCAGCCAAGAACAAAAAAATAAGATGATGGAATTTGCTGACAAATTGGGATGGAAAATCCAGAAACAAGATGATGAACAAGTGCAACAGTTTTGTGATCAAGTGGGAGTAAAGAGACAGGTTCTCAAAGTTTGGATGCACAACAATAAACAAGCCTTGAAGAGAACAAATGTAAGAGACATCTAATTTCTTCCTAAAACACATAACAATTTCATACAGAATATATATATATATATATATATATATGCATTTGATTTAGAGAATAATTTTTGGATATAAAAATGTGAATAACAAAGAAGAGATGGAGGAGGACATAGATTCTTACTATATTTGCTTATTTTTCCTGATTTGTAAGAAATGTTTGCTTACCAAAATTAAACAGTCTTTCTTCTCTAATCCTTCTTATTATTTACAGTTCTTAGAAACTTTTGCAGATTATAAAACTGTAGGAATCACAGCTTAAGCTCTCTTTCACTAAACCACAAAGTTTCATATACTACAATTACTTTTCTCCATGGAAAAACAAGGAGAAGAAAGAAAAAGAAAACATGTATTAACAAAATATAATGTATGCATATCTTTTCCCCCCTTTTTTCCCCCTCCAAAATGTTCCAATTGGCCCATTAATCATAAAAAGCCAGAGCAAACGGAATATGATGGGGTTTTACGATACTGACATGATTAACAGGCATCATAAAAATCCCATTCTTTCAAATCCTTTCCCATTTTTTTGCATTTTCAAGTTGGATCATAGATTCAAACTTTGAATATTTCCTTGTTTTGTTGTTGCAAATTATTCAGTTTCTGGGCCATACATGTTATACAATGTATCTAAAACAAAACCCCATTTTGTCTACTTGGCCAATCAAAGGTGTAAATATTGGAAATGTTGCCAACACAGTTTGTTGCATGTATAGACAATAGATATTTGATAAGTCATAATCATAAGCTAGTGGAATTAAGCTTAATTTTAAGCTTCTTTCTTTGTTTTTATCCCCTTTCCAATTTGATAGATGTAAGATAAAAACAATATAATATAATAAATTCCCTATGCATTTTAAATAATTTGAGAAGTCTATTCATAACAATCACATGCAACGAAAGAGAAGGACATTTCAAACAATTTGACAAGTATATCCATATTCAAATCAATCAACCATAAAAGTAACCACAAAGGTGAGAAATTGCATGAACATGGCAATAAGGAACATGCAAATATAAAGTAGTATTGAAGCATACAATATAATTAATATTTAAATATAAAACAGGAGATATACTAACCAAACGTGTAGAGCTATAATAACTAGGTGATTGAAGCCAAGTAGGGTTAGTGTTCAAAAGATTCAGCTTCATAAATATTAAGTAGGGGTTTACGTGCACAGCTCAACGATGTAAAACTCTAGTCTAGAGCGACAAGTAGTTGAATGAAGAAATAGAAACATTGGGAGGAAAAAAATAAAGAAGGTAATTAAGTTAGTCCGCATATAAATGTTGGGAGAAAAGCTAACCAAGATCCACACATAATCCGTAGGGGAAGGTCATAGCCTCTCCCAGGCATTTAAGAACAACTCACATGAAATCCATGCATTCACTTCAAAAGGGACATCTATAAAGAAAAGGGTGGCATAATGAAAAGCCTAGCCATTTATTTATTTACTTTTTATACAGAGTTACATAGGCTAATATTTCAACCTCAAATTTAATAAATGTCATATCTTAAGGAAAAACTTATCTATGTCTTAGAAGAGACTACATGAATGAACTTTGCTCGCTATGAAGTCTTCTTTAAAAATGAGTAGGGAATTACTCAAGCTAAGTTCAAAACTTACCTAGATTAATCCTCTCACAACCAAGTTCAATCCAAATTTTGAAAGGCCTGATCAAGAAAATATCAAATTATAAATTTTTGAAAAAGCCAAAAATAAGCTTTTATTTTTTTTCTTATCATTTCTCGAGAATGGTAAGGTTAAGAACTTAACAAACTTGAAAGTGTAATGAGACCAAAACCTCTACCTACACCTCTTGTCAAATACAAATACTCCTCATAGGTAAACTCAAACTTTGGGATGAAAAAACTAATTATATTCATATCTTTCCAATAGGTAAATGGTACAATTTATAAACACCATTTTCATCAACTCCTAATCCTAGATCTGTTGAAATTTCTCATATACGTAAACAACTATGCTATATACACATGTATCACTTGTAGCCCTTTTTATAAATAAATGAACTAATCAACTAATTCTAATTGTGTAACTGATTAAGAATTCAAGTATTTTTGGTTCTATTTTCATGTTTTATTCATGTGCTATAATTGTGTCAAAAACAACCATACTTGATATTTACCCCCCCCCCCAAAAAAAAAAAAAGAAAGAAAAATCCTGGAGGAATTTATGGGGAAAATGACTACAATATTTGATAAACTACAAATTTCATTCATTTCCCGTCATATCAAGCAGACAAGTTAAAATATGTTGCTAAGTGACACGAACATGATAATAAAAGTAACTATGATACAAAATAAAATAAGACACAAGATAATAATATGAACACAAATACACGAATTGTTGGGTCTAATATTTAGAAGCAACAATTTATGGAGAAAATCTTCTTGCAAATGGGCTTAATAGTCCAGTTTCCAAATATCAAGGATAAGCCCAGGTCACTACATTGTCAAACTTACACAGCCCAGGTTCACTATGCACCACAATTTTGATATGGGGTTGGAAAAACAGAAACATGAAATTTGTCATGTTGAGAAATTATGTTTTATGCTTCCAAAACCTTTTTTGTTTAAATATACTACCAAAATGAGCAAAAGACAGTGCACAAATTGTTTTTTATAATATCTAAATGCCTATATCTGCATGTGAATTTCTAGATAATAGGAAATAAAAGGAAAGATTATGTTTTTTATAATATCTAAATGCCTATATCTGCATGTGAATTTCTAGATTATGTTTTAACATTCCTCAAATACTATACTAAAGGGGAATTTTTTTTTTTTTTTTGAAAGATTATGTTTCAATAACAGAAAAAGTAATAATAATGACAGTGACTCACAGATTGGTTCATTAAGTCGGCAAGTAGAAAATGAAGCATATGTTTCTCCTACCTTATTCTCCATCATCTCTTTAGCTTCATCATAGGTGTTTGATGTCACTTCCATAATTTACAGCTTGGCAGTATTCTCCTTGACAACAATAACATGATATGAAGCTGTATTCATTTTTTGATTGCCTTCTTCATAGGCATTGGCTGCTTTATCCCTCACATATTGCATAACTCCTGCCATTGTTTCTTTTTGGCATCATCAGCCTTATCAGAAGTCACACACTTTATCTTCTGACAAGTATTGCCCAAGGCATCGACTGTTTTGTCTTTCTTACAGACCATTGTTCCTGCCATTGTATTTAACAAACTTATCTGAAGCAACATATGCAACTATGTTAAGCTTCTGGTTAGCATTATCAACTCCATTATCACCAGCCTCCTAGTAAGTGACATTTGCTCTAGCTTTATTAGCAACATAATTAAGAACATAAGTAATCATCCATCATACATACCGACAGCAAGAAGAAAAAACAAATCCGAATAATTAGAAAAGAAATAAGACGAATTAATTGTTACCAGTGAAGGCAGCTGGATGTGCATCCACGGTCCTTGAGGCAGGATCTCCGTCTCTATCTTATATATATACAATTTATTAATATTTATTTTATTGTTCATGTTTGAGGTTCATAACTATTTCTTTTAACAATGTCATCTTTAAAATTTAAACTTGCATCTCCACTTAAAATATAACATGTTTTACATTGCATCCAATACTAATATTATTCTATTCAAGTCCCACTAATAAACTAAATTAAACCAAACCGATCTCCAATTGGCCTCATCAATCATAATAATGTAACATTTTTTGCGGCTAATTTGGTCATGATGTGGTCGACTGATCAGGCACAAGAGACCATTAGTGGTCTTTTAGTTTCTCTCCTTCCTTAAATAAAGAAAAAAGGGGGTCAAACATGCATGAACCATATTTCATTCATAAATATAATTAAGCTAGCTGATTCATGGAAATAATTAAAGGGAAAAACAAAAAGACAACCCTCAATCTAACCAATTCAATGTAATAGATTTTTTAAGCTTAAACCCTAATTACAACGAGTGACTAACTAATCTTGCATCAAGCTTATAATTTATCCTAATGACGCACATTTCATTTTCCACTTTTACAAATTACATAAGTGGATCCACTATAGCTTTCTCCAGTCAAGAAAATACACAATATAGATAGAAATTTCAAACTAAAATTTGAGTAAAATCATAATTACTACAAATTTCAATCACGGTCATTCACCTAAGCATACACAACTATATTTTAAGATAAATATCCTAGTAAAATGAACCACAATAAACAAAACCTAGCCATAAATCAACCACATTAAGTTCTAGCAAAATGAAACAAAACGCCAAAATTTAGATAAGGATCTATCGGTTTCATGGGCGTCCATCGCACTGCTCATGTCGTGAATTTGAGTCACTACTTGTGATGTGTAACTATGATATGTGCGTGTGATTTGTTCATGACATGTGACTTGTTAGACGAGTGTCGAAACCATCTTTCGAGTTTTTGAGAAAACAGGGGTCGACTTTGAAAACGGAAATGCAGAGTCGCCACCAATCCTTTTTTTGTTTAGGTGTGATCGGATCACCTAGAAATTTGGTTATTTTAATAAAATATTTCTTTTTACTAAAACAGCGATTTTGGTCTACGTAAATATGAGAAAACGGGTTCGGGAGTCGGTTACATATGAGGAAGGATTAGCACCCTCATTACGCCCAAAATTGGTACTAAATCGATTAAATATTGTCCTTATGTCTGAAATTTAAAAATGTTTTTGAAATGTGATTCCTTTTAATAACATTTGAATAACCTGAGTTGGTCGTCAAAGTCATCTTGTTTCAGAGGAATATAGCATCACATCCAGCACGATAGGACACGATCCTTTATACCCTCGAAAACACGATAAATTTTGACTTTCAAAAGTTTATAAGTTGAAAGTTACAAAATGATGCCAAATTGTTTAGTCCAACGAAAAACCGAAACCCAGCACAGTAGGGCACGATTCCTTGCATTTCTAGACATCGAACATTGCCCCCCTTTTTTTTTAAAGTTTAGAAAATATGAGTGAAATTTTAAAGGGATATCCGATTATTTTTTAACAAACGGGAAATTGCAACCCAGCACGATAGGACACGATTCCCCGAATTGCCAAACATCGAACCTTGCCTTTGTTTTAAGGAATTTTCAATGTACAAATGAAATTTCAAAGGAACATTTGATTATTTAGGCCAACAGAAAATCGAAACCAAAGACAAGTTGGGCACGATTCCTTGAGTTCCCAAACATCAACTATTATCTTTGTTTTAGTGAAGCTTCAAATAAACAATTGTCGAACTAGCTCAAAACGTGTTAATTTTACTTGGAATGAGATGGAATAATTTAATTTTACTTGGAATGAGATGGAATAATACAGCACAAATACAATATTATACTAGCAAATGACAATAATGAAAATACGAGTAAACGAATTATAACACACACAATGTCAATAATCACATAACATATGTCACTTAAATTTCGATATTAACAATCAAAGAAGACGAAATAAAATAATATAAAGCAGCTTCAAGTAAATAATGGTTTAAAATAAATAATGTATAAGAACAATTCAAAACGAATAAAAAAAGGTCTCAAATAAATAATATATATAAAAAGCTTAAAGTAAATAGTAGTAAAAAAGTTTGGAATGAACGATATGTATAAAAACTTTAAATAAATAACATATGAAACAGCTTAAGGTACATAATATATATAAATTTAATATGTAAAAGTTTAAAATAACTAATATGTACATTAAAAACATAAAATAAGTAATACACAAAATAATTTAAGATTAGTTTATATGATTTTAAAATAAGTAACAAACATGAAAGTTTGAGATAAACCAAAAAGATGAAATAGCTAAAACAAACAGTATACAAGTTAGTAATGAAAAAATGAATTTTAAAATAAATATAAAAAAGAAGAAGATTAAAGTAAGCATATACGAAATAATATACATGACAGAATAACAAATCAATATATAATAAAACAATATATGCATGAAATAATCTTAAATAACAAAGAAATAATAAAACATATTTTCCAAAGAATAAACTATATACGTAATAAATTTGCAAGGAAATACAAATAAATAGATTAAAAAGAAATTATATATGTAAAATAACATGGAACTAATAATGTGTATAAAGTAAAACTAATTTTGTCATAAATAATATATGTATTAATATAAGATTAATTTAAATTAAATATTATACAAAATTTTAAAAACAATATGATATACAAGGTAATTTTAAAATAATAGTTTTATAAATAAATAATAATAATTAATTATTAAAGTAATTTAAAATGTATATGAAAATATAAAAGATGAATGCTAAACGAATAAAAAAAATAATGAACTATACCAATTAAAATAAAAAACTTAATTGAAATAAAAGCAAATTAAAAGAGATAATTAACAAATAGAATAAACCATTGAAAGGACCGAAGCGCAAGGCGCTCAAATGGCCAAGGATTAAAAATGCAAATGGTCCAAATTCCAAAACGAAACGCTTAAGCGTGGACTAAATTGGAGTGGCGCGCAAAGTTCAGGGCAAAGATGAAAGAAATGGAATAGGATTAAATTAAAAGTGGTGCAAATGGGAGGGACTGTCCGCATAAATTACCCCTTTAAGATGGAAATGCGCAATTCCAGCCTAATGAGCAGGTCAACACATGAGTTTCCACCCTCTTAATTGTACCACTCTAAATTTAATATAGCTTTTATTATACATTTATATTTTAAAAGCTTACAAAACCATTTTTCTAAGCAAAAACCCCTCAAATTCCTAACCCTTTCAACTAGGGTTTCAGTCAATAAACTTATAACAGCCGAACCACTACCGGATTCGATGGCCGATAGTGCAGACGATGGCCTGGACCTACCAACGATGGAGAACTTTCAGCCTTGAGATCTCTTCCCAACTTCGATTGCAACGAAGTGAGAAGAACCTTTGGCATATTTGCAAGATAAGGCTCTCCTCACTCTTTTTCTTTAAACAAAATTGATTTCTTTGTATTTGATTTGCCCTCCCCTTTATTCGTTTTTTATGCGGTAGATAAATCAAAGAAAACAGAAATTAAATCGAAAGAAAAACGAGATTAAGATCACCATGTGGAGACTTTTCTCTTTTCAAGCTTTTCTGTATTCATTTTTTTTTGTTGTGTCTCTCTGTGTTTTTCTAATTACATTATTTGGCTTTTGCTTTTTGTAGCCGAAAGCAAAATGAAGAAAAAAGAAAAAGAAAACAAAAATCTGCTCCTTTTTTGTCTCTATTTTACTGTTGTCGCTTTTGTTTTCTTGCAGGTACGGTGCTGGTGTGGCTGGTGGTGTACGAAGGAGCACATGCGATGTGGTGCAGTCACGAGGTAGGGTCGGTTCTTTGGAGCGAGAGCGTTGTCCGGTTCTTGGCTGCGGTGCAAAACAAAGAGGGGGTGACCTAGGGTTTCTGAAACTGCTAAGGAGATGGGCCTATTGGGTTTGTTTTGATTTGGGCTCGGGTTTGTTTGTAAATGGGCTATGGGCCATTGTAGTAATTTTGGACTGATGGACTGTTAATAATATTTATTGGGTTTTTATTTTGGGATTGATTTTCGGTTGTTGGGCCCGGACAGATTTGGCCCATTAGCTGTCGAAACCAAATTTTAAAAAAAAAACGGACGATCGACTTTTAAAGCAAAGTGTAGAGTCACCACCAATCCTTTTCGTTTAGGTGTGATTGGATCACCTAATAAAGCATTTTATTCCATTTAAATCAATTTTGGCCTACGTAAATAAGAGAAAATGGGTTCGGAAGTCGGTTATGTATGAAGAAGGATTAGCACCCTCACTACTAAGGGTGAGCATTCGATCGAATTGAGTCGAATCGAATAAAAAATCTTCGAGTTAATCGAGTTTTCGAATCTAATTTTATCATCCTAACTTTATTTGAAATTTTTTCGAATCGAGTCGAGTGAGATGAAATTCGAATCGGATCGAATCGAATATATTTGTTCGAGTTAATTTTTTAAAAAATGATTTTATTTAAAATTTCTAAACATGATCATACAACAAGAAATTGAAATAAATAAGTGAATAAATAAAAACAACACAACATCAACCTAAATAACCAACATGAGTCCAAATAAACAACAAAAACAATACAACAAGATTATAATAAAAACATAAGTAAAAGTCGAAGTAAAAAACATGAGTCGAACTAAACAACAACATTATAATAAAAAAAAACATAAGTAAAAGTCCAAAATATAATAGAAACCTACACCAATCCAAACAAGTAAACAAAAAAAGAACACAACAAAAGTCCAATTAACCAACAAAAATAACAAACCAAACCAAACTAATAACAATAACACATCAGTTCAAGAACCATTATAAAATATTTTAAGCTTCTTCTTGTGCTTCAAACATCGTTGACAATGGCATTGATAATCTTGAAACATCTAGTAAAAGTATTGAATGAGTTAGTTAAATGATGAAAAATGTTCACAAAAATAAATTAAATAAACGTTTAACTTTATAAACTAATACTAAGCATATTACCTTCTTATTCTTCGGGTATTTTGGATAAGTCTAGCAAATTTAAAAACAAAAGTATTAGTTAAATTATGGGAATGATTACTAATATAAATAACACAAAAGCTTATTTTATAAATTAAAATTTATGTATTACCATCTTCCATGGTTTGAAGTTCATCAACATAATCTTCAAGATTGATGGCATCATTAGATTTTCGAAACCAATCTTGTGTGCAAACCAAAGCCTCGACCATGAGAGGAGTTAGAGAACTTCTAAAACTATCGAGAACACGTCCACCCGGGCTAAATGCACTTTTCGAGGCAACTGTTGAAATAAGAGTAGCAAGAGTATCTCGAGCCATTTGTGCAAGAATATGGAATCTAGGACTGTTCATTTTCCACCACAACAGTAAATCAAATGAACTTGAATTGTTTACTTCTTCATCCTCACCCAAATATCTATCCAACTCAGATTTGCTTTCTAATCCAACTTGTTTCTTCTTCTTAAGGTATTTTTGTTTGGCCAAGCCCGTTTTCATTTCTGACTGATCTATTTCCATTGAACTACAAAGATTTGTCAAAGAACTAGATCTACCTTCAAACAATTGAATTCTCCCGGCATTAGAAGAATACTCATTGAACAAGCAATGCAATTCTTTATCAATCATTTTCATAATGTCATTAGCAACATTAGGAAAAAGCAAGTTGACCCCAAAGTCCAAAAAACTCATTTTACATCGTGGATCAAAGATGACCGCCAAGTAAACTAGCATGTTGATCTTGTTTCCTTCACCCCAATACTTATTATATTTATCTCTCATTTTGGAAGTCATAGAAATTATTTCTAGATCTCCACAATCTTGCCACCCATAAAAAAGACAATGCACATCTGTCAATACTTCAAAAAGTGAATGAGAGGTAACATGCAAAGATCCGGACACCTTTAGTGTAAGATGATAAAAAGGCTCTAATACTTTTATAACTCTTCGAACAATATCCCAATCATCAAATGTAGGAACTCCATCTCCAGCAGTAAGGTCAAGAAAAAAATTATGGTCATCACGTAAATATGATTCAAATGCACGCTCATATTTTTCGGCCACCTTTAACATCATATATGTTGAGTTCCATCTAGTAGGCACATCTAAACACAATTGAGCCTTACTATCTATCATTTCTTCTTTTACCCGTTGGTTGAATTTTGTCAACCTCGATGGTAATGCTCTTATATACCTCACAGCACCTCTAACTCGATCCACAGACACAAAAGCATCCTTAATACCGTATTGCAAAATGAGATTAAGAATGTGTGCAACACATCTCATATGAATAAATTTTCCATTTGCAACAGAAGCATTTCGATGATTCAATTTCTTTCTCAAATATTCAATGGCAACACTATTGGCGGATGCATTATCAACCGTAATAGTGAAGACCCTCTCAATCCCCCAATCTCGAAGACATTTTTCAATGGCTTGACCTATGCTTTCACCTCTGTGAACGGATATTGGGCAAAAATTTATAATCCTTTTTTGCAACCTCCACTCATCATCCACCCAATGTGCTGTTAAAACCATGTAAGATATCCTCTGCAATGAAGTCCAAGTGTCTGTCGTCAAACAAACTCTACTTATATCTTTTTCAAAACAATTCTTCATCACACTCTTCATGGAGTTAAATTGATCAAGACAATCCCTTCTAATTGTCCAACGAGATGGAAGACTAAACCGTGGGCATGCTATAGAAAGAAAGTATCTAAGACCCTCTCCCTCTACAATTTTAAAAGGTAGTTCATCCACAATTATCATACGAACCAATGCTTTCCTAATAGCATCTTTATTAAACACCCAAGTTGATAAATCCGTCATTTCTTGGCTAACCTTCACAAATGATAATTTTGATTGCTTCGGATTAGAAGTATTACCTCGAGGTTTTTTTAGGCATATTTTCAAATGGTTATTCAAATTCGTTGTAGAACCCGAAGTTGATTCCATGGTGTAAGTAACATCACATGCATTGCACCTTGCTCTCTTCTCCCCCTCTTTAGTCACAAATTTGGTGAAATGGCTCCAACAAGCTGCCCTTGAAGTAATCTGTTTTCGAGCATTTTCCTTAGTTGTTGTTTGATCATCTCTACTTGGGGAAGAATTTTGTGAACTTTGAGTTGAACCATCTCTCTTTGGATCATTCATCTGCAAGTAAACAAAGAAGTTCATCAACAAAAATAAACAAAGTTTATTTATTAATAAATTTCAGATTTAGGATATTGAGTTTAAAAATTTAAGTATAGGGGTTTAGAGTTTTAGCATTTATTTATAATTAATTATTTAATTTTATTTAAATAAAGTTATCAAAATTTATTTATAAGTCTTCTATTATTTTTATGTTTTATTTAATGATGGGATGTTATGTTATTATTAAGTGAGATTTATATCCCGAGAATATATTAAATAGAGAATATATTAAATATTCTCCTATCTATTTAAAAATATTCAAAGCACATAATAGATTTGTTTAAAAATAAAAGAATATACTTATAAATTACATTGAATGTTTATATTTGAGTTCCGAATAACAAAATTTGTTACTTATATCTAAATTTGAACAAACAGGGATATCGATATTTAGCAAGTTGCAACTTGCAACACCGTTGAGAATGGAGCTAACTTTTTTTATACCTGCCCAATCCAACTTGGAAACCATGGAAATTAATTTAACTTAAAATTTTATACTGATTCTTGAATGAAGCATCCATGTTAAAATAATCATCCGACAGGAAAAACTTAAAATAAAATATCTAGACCTTAATCAGTACTACTTGGCGGTCATCTTTAAAATTACTATGAAATGCATTACCAACTTGAGTGATATAGCTATGAAATGCATGCATAAGTTGGTGTTAGCAATCTGTTTCATGTTGGATCAGTAGGCTTTAAAATTACTTTTTATTACTATTGGATTATTTCTTGCAGCAGTAGAATAACCTTTGGGTTCTTTAGAGTTTAGCAAGTTGGAATTAAGAATTTATAATATTTAAGATTTTTCTAATTCTAAAATTTATAATATTCAAG
Source organism: Gossypium longicalyx (assembly GCA_025698465.1). Classification (NCBI taxonomy): domain Eukaryota; kingdom Viridiplantae; phylum Streptophyta; class Magnoliopsida; order Malvales; family Malvaceae; genus Gossypium; species Gossypium longicalyx. The sequence continues at coordinate 23,505,823 of CM047005.1, read as the reverse complement.
TTATAAAGTACCAAATTAATCGTCAAAGCAACACGATAATTATATTAAAATTACTAAACACTTCCAATAAACAACAAGAATTCAACTTAAAAATTACTAAAAATGGGTGTAATAAATTACTAAGAAGCAGAGGCAGTCAAGCACTCAAGGTCAAGGAGATGAGGAATTCAAAGGAAGAAGTTTCAAGATAAATCTTACCTTAAAATGCAACAAATTGGAGTTTAAAATAGAAGAGAACAGTAGCAACTCGATTTTTGAAGGTAAAGATTTTGATGTGAAGAAGAAGAAGAAGAAGAAGAAGAAGAAGAAGAAGAAGAAGAAGAAGAAGAAGAAGAAGAGAGTTTATTTCAGGCTTTTTGAGAAAGATAGATTTAGGGTTTCAAAATAAAAATGGAGATTGGAAAATGGAGTGGAGAGTTGGAGGAGAGAACAGAAAGAAAAAATTGAATGTGGGGTTTGGGGTTTCAAAAATACCGACAGAATTTTAGAATTTGGGTGGGGGTTGACCGGTTGGGGGTTTAATTTGGATTTTGGGGGAAAAATTTTTTGGGCTGATGGGCATGGGCTTGGGGGAATGGTTAAAGAATTAAAAGGTTAATATTTTAAAAAAATAAAAAAATAGTTTATATTCGGTTTATTCGAATTATTCGAGTTATTCGAATTCGAAAATTCAACTCGACTCGAACTCAAAATTCGAAAAAAAATTCGAGTTGATTCGATTAACTCGATTCGAATAATTCGAAATTCGAATTTTTTTTCGATTTTTTCGAATCGAATCGAATTTTGCTCACCCCTACTCACTACGCTCAAAATTGGTACCAAATCGATTAAATACTGTCCTTATGTCTAAGATTTAAAAATGTTTTTGAAATGTGGTTCCTTTTATAAACATTTGAATAGCCCAAGTTGGTCGTCAAAATTCTCTTGTTTCAGTGGAATACAACATCACATCCAGCACGTTAGGACACGATCCTTTAAACCCTTGAAAACACGATAAATTTCGAGTTCCAAAAGTTTATATGTTGAAAATTATAGAAGAATGCCCAATCATTTAGTCCAACGAGAAAAACCGAAACCCAATACAGTAGGGCGCAATTCCTCGAATTTCTAGACATTGAACATTGTCTTGTTTTAAAATTTAGAAAACATGAGTGAAATTCTAAAGGGATATTCGATTATTTTGAACAAACGGGAAATTGCAACCCAGCGCGATAAAGCACGATTCCCCGAATTGCCAAACATCGGACATTTCCTTCGTTTTAAGAAATTTTTAAAGACATGAGTGAAATTCCAAAGGAATATTCAATTATTTTGACTGAACAGGAAATTGCAACCCAGCACGATAGGGCACGATTCCCCGAATCGCCAAACATCGAACATTGCCTTCGTTTTGGGAAAGTTCCTTTCATTATAGTTTTAAAATAGAACGAATTGGTGATTAAAAGGTAATTGATTGAACTAAAACTTTTAAATAGCCAATTATGGTAAAGACATGCATGAGAATAAAAGCATATTATCTTGTCAAAACATATTGCCAAAGCATTTACGGATCATGAGGTTGTAAGGCATAAACAATCGAACATGAGCAATAACAAAGCAATGAATTTATAATGTGACAAAACAAATAATCATACACTATTCTAACATTTATGCTAACGAATTTTAAGAGATATTAACAATGTATTTATAATCTATAATAGAAAATAAACATAAGGCAAAACAAATGAAAAAAATAAATAAATAGAATCTAAATAATAATGAACAAATTTACAACAATTGATGTGAGAGAGTAGTTTTAAGAATCAACGATATATAACAATTTAAAACGAACGATATATAAAGTATTTAAATGTATATATATATATATATATATATATATATATAAGTGTGAAAATAATGTTGAAACACTTCAAAATAAATGAGTAGAATCCAGAATAAAGTATTTAAAATAATTTAATCATAAAATAAATCATCAGAATAAGAACCACAATAAATCATATATAACATAGTAATATATAGATTAATTTTTAAAATAAACCTTATGCAAGCAAAGAAATAAGTAATATATAAAACGATATATATATGTGTATACAAGAAATAATAAAAAATGATTAAATGTAAATTATGTATATATACAATAATAACATATAATAATAATAAAATGTGAATAATATATAATGAAGGTATAATAAAATAACAAAGAATAAACAATATACATGAAAGAATAGCAAACCAATATGTAATAAACAATATATACATGAAATAATCTTAAATAACAAAGAAATAACAAAATATGTTTTCTTAAAGAATAAACTATATACATAATGGATTAGAAGTGCGCGCGCACACACACACACACACACATATATATATATATATATATATATATAAATTTAAAAGTAATCACATGTAAAAATAACATAGGAATGATAATACATATAAGATTAAATTAATTTGGTTATATGTGTACAAATATATAAAAACATTTAAATGAGATACTACATAATATATTAAAATAATATGACATAAAGAAGAATCTCAAAATAATAATTTTATAAACACAAAAAATAAAGTTCTCAAACAACTTTACACACATAATTAAATGAATTTTAAAAACAGTAAGTATTTTTAAATAAAAAAAACCCATTAAAATAATATATGTTTAAAATGAATAATAACCATAAATAAATAATGAACAGATAGAAAACAACAAATTTTGAATTACAAATTTTAAAAACTATGTAATATGCATAAAAGATAATAATTAATGAATCGGTTAATAAATGTGAGGAAAGAAAAAAAAAACATAAAATACAAGATCTTAAAATAAACAATCATAAAACAATTTTTAAAATAAATAATACATAAAAAATAATGTATAAAAAATAGTTTTAACTAATTAATATAAACAAACATTTAAAGTCAATAATATATATTAACATAAATAATATGCATTAAAGAAAGTTAAATAAAAAAATTGAAATAAATAATATATAAGGAGATTTAAAAAATAATAATAAAATAGAAAAAGTAATATATAAATAAATCAAAACAAGTTAAGGACAAATTTGAAATTAAAATAAAATCTGAGATCTAAAAGCTAAACATTACATCAACAAGAGGGGCAAGATGGAATTCACAAGAACCAATAGGGATTAGAACAGCAAATAAACCAAACCCAATTTTATTTGTTTCCAAAGCCTTAAACGACGCTTGCTATCGGTTATTAAAGCTGGAAAAAAACTTTGAAAATGTTGTCTGCCATTTTTAAAGAACAGACCCATCATTTTATTAGGGTTTCGGCATCCCCATGCCACAAATGGCTGTTGCAATGCCAACCCTCTAAAGGCCAACTTCGACGATAGAGGGAGAGAGTTGCCGACGATGGAGGAGCGAGTCAACTCAGGTATTCCTCTCTCTCTTTTCTCTTTTTTTTTTTTTTGGTTTTTACACACAAATAAAAGGAATAAAAAAAATCAAAAGAACCAAACAATCAAAAGGAAAAACCCTTTCTTTCTTTTTTATTTTCTAAATGCGATGATGAAAGATTTGAAGGAATAAATTACCAAGAAAAAAAAAGTTACAGAAATCAAAACAGAGATTACTTTTTCAACAATGGCTTTCGAATATTTCCTATTCAATCTGCATGTATCGTATCCCCCCGTTACAATGAAAAAGTTTTTGGCTTTATAGCCGAACAATAATAAAAAATGAAAATACCAGCCTCTTTTTTGCTATTCCGTTGTTTTTTGTTTCTATTTGCTGTTGTTTTCTTGTCTGTTTGCAGGTATGCGTGGCGCGTGGGAGACCGTGCACGTCATCGCGCGTCTGAGGTATGGAGGGGGCAGTCAGCGTTGGAGGCTGCTAGGGTTTCCAGTGACCAAAATTTTGGGTCGTTTGGGCTTGTTTTGAGCATTGGGCCATTGTGTTGGGCTTTATATTTTGTGTTTATTTTGTATTTTGGTGGACCCGGGCAAATTGGCCCGTTTACAGCTACCCCTCTTTGCTCATTTTCGTGTAACGAGAATAGAGCAAAGACTTCAAAGAGGGCCAATTTTGCCCGGTATCGCAGAATCATGACTTCTTTGGTGTTCTTCTTCTTCGAGTTAGCTTTGTTCCAATCCTTTGTAACTTCAAGGGTGTATGAATTGTCGCTCCAATCTGTTCTGCTATAACTCTAGGGATATAAGATTTGTCATCTTCGATCTGCTCCACCGCAACTTCGGGGTAAGATTTGTGGCTTTAATCTATGCTTTTGCAATTAGCTTGATCTGTTCTATCGCAGCTTAAAGGGGATAAGATCTGCAATCTTCAGCCTGTTACCCTGCCACTTAGGGAGTTAAGGCTTGCTTCTTCGATTTGCTCCACTACTGTTTGGGGAGACAAGATCTGCAATCTTCAACCTGTTACCCTACCACTTAGGGAGTTAAGGCTTGCTTCTTCGATTTGCTCCGCTGCAACTTCAGGGAGACAAGATCTACAATCTTCAGCCTACTCCACTACAACTTTAGGGAGATAGGGTAGTGGCTTAAATCTGCTTCACTATAACTTCAGGAAGACAAGATTCGCCGTATTTGATTTGCTCCACTGCAAGTTCAGGGAAACAAGATCTACAATCTTCAGCCTACTCCACTACAACTTTAGGGAGCTAGGATAGTGGCTTAAATCTGCTTTACTGCAACTTCAGGAAGACAAGGTTCGCCGTCTTCGATTTGCTCCACTGCAACTTCAGGGAAACAAGATTCGTAATCTTCAGCCTACTCCACTACAACTTTAGGGAGCTAGGATGGTGACTTAAATCTGCTTTACTACAACTTCAGGAAGACAAGATTTTCCGTATTTGATTTGCTCTACTGCAACTTCAGGGAAACCAGATCCGTAGAATCGGTTTCATAGGCCTATGCTTATGCCAAATAATTAGGATGCTATGATTGAAATGAATCAAATGTTTCTAACTAGATGTGATGCTTATGTCAAATAAATAGAATGCTATGATCAAAATGAATCAAGTGCTCTTAACTAAATGTGCCATGAATGATATATGAATGCAGAAATGAAAATGATCCTTTTTAAAAGGCTTAAGGTAACATTGCTCGTTGTTCATCAGAGCCTTATCATTGACGTATTATGCTGCCATCTTGTTTAGCTAGCATTCTTGATAGAAAACCCAAAGAAACAATCTCAATCTGCTCGGCAAGCTTGCCCCACTGAAACTTTATGGAGTTTTTGCTTATCCAACCCACTGCAACTCAGGGTATAGGATTTGTTTCATCTTCAATCAATTTGATTTGTTACACCATTCCTCGGGTGTAATGACCCTGTGTGCATGTCTGATATTTGTGTGAATGCAGAATGTCATTTTTCTTTCCTGAGAATGATCCCCCTTTTACACTTGGGTTGACATTGCTCGTCATTTCTCGAGGTTATATCACCGATGAAATATCTTGCCTTTTCGTTCAACCGATACCTTTGATAGAAAAAGAGATAGCCACAATTTAGACTCCTCTTTCTCAAACATTCCCATCCCTTAGGTTTGGTGAGTTCTAAACAACAGTCCTGATTCAGGGTCTTGTGCTATTTAGAAGCCTCCAGAGTAATATGCATAACCTTTTTTGAAAGTTTTATTGGTTCATTAATCGTTATTTCAACGCGAAATGCTTAGAAAAGACTGTAACAATGGATAAGAAGGAAGTTGATTGAGAGCACAGCTCGAAACAAATAAGTTAATCAAAGATTGCAAATGCAATAAAAAGGCAATTAACTCAACATGAATAAGTTAATCAAAGATAGCAATGCAATAAGAAGGAAGTTTATTGGGAGCATATTTTGAAACGAATATAGTAATCAATGATAGTAAATTCAGTGTGGGTAAGATGAAAATTAGGAGCCCCAGATATCGCAGCCCGAGCTTCTCTGTACAAACTTCTTAAGGTCCATTTTGAGCTCAATATGTATTTAAGGGGTCCGGAGTACTTTGTCGATGCCCCAAGGCGTAGCATACTTCTTCATTGTTAATTCAGGCGTAGCAAGATTACTGTATGCCTCACTTTGATTCAAATTTGAGCCGCCCTTTTCGGGTTTTTAACTTAAATCCCTTTTGGTCTCAAGGTGCCCTTTACGAGTTTTCGCCTTGGCCTCTCATTTTCTTTTCTTTTCTTCTTTTTCTTTTTCTTCTTTCTCTCTTTTTTTTTTTCTTTTTTGAAGGTCTCAAAGCGTCATTTGTGGGTTTTCGCCTTGGCCTTTCACTTTCCTCTGAAGTTCTTTTATATAAAAAGGATCTTTTTCCACGCCAGGTCCCCCTCGTGGAATTCTCTAGGATGAACCTTTCTGACGCAAGCTTTCATAATTCATTTCTGGTATATTGGGCCATGACAGATGGCTTTCAACCTCCTTTCTTCAAATTCAACTGATCATAACGGGATTGGATCTATTTTGCCTAATCCAACTTCAGCTTTGACAAGACTTGGCCAAAAGAAATCTCGTTTTCAAAACTGTTTCTATCCCATTAAGCAAACGAGCAATGTATTGCCCCGACGAAGGTTCTGGTCGACGTTCGATGAGTATAGAGGGTAAATGGTAACTTCTTTATGCCAATCTTTACAAGCCTTGATTATCTTCCACGATTTTTTGCTGCGTTATGATATGGCGTCCGATCTTTGAACAGATTGCCAATCTTCTGACATTGAATCTTTTTGACATTCTTTATCGGCACCTAATCTCTTTCTTTCTTTCTTTCTTTCTTTCTTCTTTTTTTTTTTTGAGTTTGATGACTATCGACTTAGTAACATTGGCATATGAAATGACTTTCACCCTTTCCTTGAAGTAATCGAAGACCTCAAAGATGAATCAGTATCGGTTAGAAGCTTTTGACGAGATCAGTCCCATAATATCCATGCCCATCATATAGAAAATCTGTGAAGAAATTGAGGAGGCATAAAAGTCTTGTCTTCTTTCATTTGGCATTCACAGCTTGACTGATACAATCCCCTTCCATCTTGGATCAGCAGCACCCAAACCTCATGATCAGCCTGGCTAACGTAAAACCATTAGCATGTGTCCTCCTAACACTCATGTGGACCCTTTTTAGCATCCACAGGCCAGGTATATCTTGATACAATCATGTGAAAATATTTTAGTATTCTTGACATCTCACTTTGTCTCTGTGGTGTTATACACTGCAATCTTTATCTCTTTCTCTTCTCTCAGGTTCGTGATGTCCATTGCCCCTTTGTAAGGTAGGATCTATTTCTCATCTTATTCTACCATCCTTGACAAATCAGGAGATAGGCTACAATATCTATCATCTTCAAGGTCCTAAGATCCCTCTAGACACATATCTTGCTCAAAAAGAGACTCAGAATTAGTGACAGCGTCGCTTATGTCATTGATATCTAGAGACCTGTTGTAGGTACAAAGGCAGATTCCAAAGAATAAATGATTCTAAGGATAATTATTTGTATGGTATGATCATGAATGAAAGAATCTAGGAATAATCGTTTGTACAGTATGAAATGGAAAGAATAAAAGAATATTTACTCAAAACGATAACAAACATGTATTTCATTGAAATAAAGATTTTGGATATAAGCCTATTTCACAAAAGGATTCTTGTTGCTTCTAGGCTTAAAACAACAAGTGTGTTTTGACTATTACTCTAGATTAGCTCTAACAATACAAGGATTTCTTTCATAGTCCCATTGTTTAAAACACCCCAAGTACGTAAGGGTAGAAGCTTGGAAAAGTTTATTCCCTGGTTCTCTCTTCTGATACGTCATTAATGTTCAGATTCCCCAATACCAGGTCTTAAACTAGATGCCTGAGCTCAATGTACCATTGGATCTCATGCCCCTATCCATCATGGAACTCATAATGTCCACTCTTTTAACAGAAAGGTTGGATAACAGATTTCCTGCTCCAAAAGGATCATCGAATTTCACAATACCCAATTTGATAAATCTTTTGATTAGCTTCTTAAAAGCGGTACAGTTCTCGATGGAATGCCCCATGATTCCTGCATGGTATTCACATTGGCCGCTTGCATCGTACCATTTAGGGTATGGAGGCTGTATTGGTTCTATGTAAAAAGGGGATACAACATGTGCGTCGAACAGAATGCGGTACAACTCCCTGTACGTGATTGGGATAGGCGTGAATTGGGGGTTTTCTGAGTTTGGTCTTCGATTAGGTTCTTGCCTTGGGGAGGCCTGATGGCTGGTAGTTACCGTCCTTGGCTGGCTTACTATAATCGACTCCGAACGACCCTTGCCATACCTACTCGTGCTATTTGCTTTCTTTTCCTTCTTCTTCGGGGCCTTTAAAGTCCACTCTCTCATTTCCTTCGTTTCTGCCAGAACAACTGGTTTGGCTTGATCATCTTCCGGATTAAAACCTGAACCCATCGAGAAGTTCAATAGTGTCGATGTATCAGCTTGATATTGGGGTCCGATAATGACGGGTACCCCTTGCATGTCTGGTTGGGTCAGGACGCTTATTGGGGTAAAAGGTGAGGAATAGATGATCTCTTCATTATCATCCTCATTATTGATCACCGGGCCACTCCTTTTTTCAAATTTTTCGGCCAGTAACTGGGTTAACTGGCTCATCATATTTTTTTAGAGTTCTAGCATTTGTTCTCGCATATCTTATTTAATTCTGATCAATTGCTCTTGCATCTGTATTTGCCTTTGCTCTATTCTCTCCAACCTTTGGTCCATATCCTTTGTCGGTTCTGAAATAATTTTACCTAATTAGGGTCTTTTTGGGAAAATTTAATGCAAATGATGTGATGCAATGTAAATGATGCAATACAATGCAAATGCATGGGATGGATGTAAAGGAAAGAAAGATGTTGATTTTGAATTCAATTCCCTTAGAACAACTTTTCTAGAAAACAAATTATTTTACATAAAACGGATTACGTATACGGCCTTGCTTTCATATTCTAGGCGAAGGCACTGATCCCCTTTATTCGTGGAAGTCAAATCTCACAAGCTTCCAATACATGCCTCTACTAGCTCCTTTTCACTTGATCCAGGCCACAAATTACTATCCTCGCAATGTTGATTGGCTCCTTTAAGAAAGTCGAGATGCGACGGATTTTGAATACTCTTTATCAACTTGAATCCTTAGGTAAAGTCTTGTTTTCCTCCGCGAACTGTTAGCCTTTTTCTGTCGTGTTTGGACTATATTCGGACAACCGTATTGTAATCCACTTTATCAAGAAATTCGTTTTCTTATGACAAACTGTTCTATTTAGTAATCGAATATGAATCAACATCTCCTTTCCATGAAGATATAATGCAATGCAGTCATCATCAAAACAAAAACGAAATACGTTAGTACAGGAGAAATAAATGACAAATAAAGCACCTATTCAAGAGATCACTAGATTCGGGCAAGGTCTTACCTAAGGTGGACTCTCAAGGTTCACTATATGTGGCTCGGTTCTAGGGAAAAGGTACCTGAACCAGCAGATTCCTCGATCCTCACCCATTATAGGCTCATACGGATCGAGTTCAGTTCAGGGGAATACATTTCCCTATGACCATGCGGAGATGAAAATCTCACGAAATCATAGGTACGGATGTATCCCGAAAGTAATCCACTAGCCCATGCAGAGGTGAAAACCTCACGAAAGCGTAGTTTCTCACTCCCACTTAGAGGGTGTGACCATATCGGTCATGCAATGCAATGCAATAGTACACTACAAAACACGAACAACAACAATCATGCAAACGAATGCGATAAAAAATCAAATTAAAATTTCAATTTTAGACAAAAGGACAGAAATTAATCAATTTTATGGCTTGACTCTCTTGTTCATTCCCCAGCGGAGTCGCCAAGCTGTCGAAACACACACACACACACACACACACACACACACACACACACACACACACACACACACACACACACACACACACACACACACACACACACACACACACACACACGATTAAATTAATTTGGTTATATGTGTACAAATATATAAAAACATTTAAATGAGATACTACATAATATATTAAAATAATATGACATAAAGAAGAATCTCAAAATAATAATTTTATAAACACAAAAAAAATAAAGTTCTCAAATAACTTTGCACACATAATTAAATGAATTTTAAAAACAGTAAGTATTTTTAAATAAAAAAACCCATTAAAATAATATATGTTTAAAATGAATAATAACCATAAATAAATAATGAACCGATAGAAAACAATAAATTTTGAATTACAAATTTTAAAAACTATGTAATATGCATAAAAGATAATAATTAATGAATCGGTTAATATATAAAAATGTGGGGAAAGAAAAAAAAACATAAAATACAAGATCTTAAAATAAACAATCATAAAACAATTTTTAAAATAAATAATACATAAAAAGTAATGTATAAAAAATAGTTTTTAACTAATTAATATAAACAAACATTTAAAGTCAATAATATATATTAACATAAATAATATACATGAAAGAAAGTTAAATAAAAAAATTGAAATAAATAATATATAAGGAGATTTAAAAAAAATAAATCAAAAAAGTAATATATAAATAAATCAAAACAAGTTAAGGACAAATTTAAAATTAAAACAAAATCTGAGATCTAAAAGCTAAACATTACATCAACAAGAGGGGCAAGATGGAATTCACAAGAACCAATAGGGATTAGAACAACAAATAAACCAAACCCAATTTTATTTGTTTCCAAAGCCTTAAACGACGCTGCTTTATTAGTTATTAAAGCGGGAAAAAAAACTTTGAAAATGTTGTCTGTCATTTTTAAAGAACAGACCCATCATTTTATTAGGGTTTCGGCATCCCCATGCCCGAAATGGCTGCCGCAATGCCAACCCTCCAAAGGCCAACTTCGACGACAAAGGGAGAGAGTTGCCGACGATGGAGGAGCGAGTTAACTTAGGTATTCCTCTCTCTTTTTTCTCTTTTTTTTTGTTTTTACACACAAATAAAAGGAATAAAAAAAATCAAAAGAACTAAACAATCAAAAGGAAAAACCCTTTCTTTCTTTTTTATTTTCTAAATGCGATGATGAAAGATTTGAAGGAATAAATTACCAAGAAAAAAAAAGTTGCAGAAATCAAAACAGAGATTACTTTTTCAACAATGGCTTTCGAATATTTCCTACTCAATCTGCGTGTATCGTATCCCCCCGTTACAATGAAAAGGTTTTTGGCTTTATAGCTGAACAATAATCAAAAATGAAAATACCAGCCCTCTTTTTTGCTATTCCGTTGTTTGTTGTTTCTATTTGCTGTTGTTTTCTTGTCTGTTTGCAGGTGTGCGTGGTGCGTGGAGGCCATACGGTACTACGTTCGGAGGTATGGAGGGGGCAGTCGGCGTTGGAGGCTGCTAGGATTTCCAGTGACCAAAATTTTGGGTCGTTTGGGCTTGTTTTGGGCATTGGGCCATTGTGTTGGGCTTTATATTTTATGTTTATTTTGTATTTTGGTGGACCCGAGCAAATTGGCCCGTTTACAACGAGTGTATGTATCACTCCTAGGCAATCACCTTTGTGAAAATAAAATAAAATAAAATAAAGAACACACAAATTTTTACGTGGAAACCCTTTCAGAAAAAAACCACGTGTAGAGGAGAAGAAAATTTACTATGTCAAAAATTTGAATTAATACAAGAGGAATAGACTATATCTATTTATAGGTTTGTAAAGCCATATTCTAGTAGGATTGAAACAACTTATCCTAATATATAAAATAGATGGAGTTTAATAAGATTTAAAAAACCTTATTCTAAAATAAAAGAAAAGAAGTCTAGTTCTATATGGATTTTACTTTTATTTTATTTTCCATCGTATTTTATTTAAATAAGAATTCGGGTCACTTAATTCTAACAATCTCCATCTTGACACAAATTCTCAATGAACAAGTTCTTCATCGCGAACAAGTTCTTCACCTTTTCCATAAAACCCCTTAAGGGTTTAACTTCAACAATGAACACCAACCAAGTCTAAGCAATGCTCAAACTTGGTTATAGGAAGTGACTTAGTCATCATATCTGCAGGGTTTTCATGAGTACTAATTTTGCTCACAACAATATCACCATGAGCAATAATATCACGGACAAAATGATACCGAACATCAATATGTTTTGTTCTCTCATGAAACATTTGATCTTTTGTAAGGAAGATGGCACTCTGACTGTCACAAAATACTGTATTGATCAGAAGGTCTTCATTGAGTTCACTAAATAGTCCCTTCAACCAAATAGCTTCTTTACAAGCCTCGATGTCGCCATGTACTCGGCTTTGGTGGTAGACAAAGCGATCGTAGTTTGCAAAGTGGCTTTCCAACTAATTGCACAACCTCCGATTGTAAAGACGTAACTTTGTGAGAGATCTTCTTCTATCAAGGTCTCCAGCAAAATCAGCATCAACATACCCTATGACTCCATCTTTAGTTCTTCCAAACTGTAAGCAAACATTAGTAGTGCCTCGTAAGTATCTTAAAATCCACTAAACTGCTTTCCAATGTTCTTTATCGGGATTTGCAATGTATCTGCTAACTACACTGACTGCATATGATAAATCTGGACGTGAGCAAACCATAGCATACATGAGAGATCCCATTGCACTAAAGTATGGAACATGTGACATGCACTCAATCTCATCATCTGATTGTGGAGACAAAGCCGATGAAAGTCTGAAATGGGATGCTAAAGGAGTACTAACAGGCTTAGCACTCTGCATATTGAACCTACAAATAACTTTCTCAATGTACCCCTTCTGACTTAGGTACAATTTACTTGCTTTTCTATCTCTGAGAATCTCCATACCAAGTATCTTCTTTACTGGTCCTAAATCTTTCATCTCAAATTCTTCACTTAGTTGGGCTTTGACCTTTCTTATCTCTCATTTATCTTTTGCTGCTATCAACATATCATCAACATAAAGAAGTAGATACACAAAAGAACCATCACTGTTTTTCTTAAAGTAAACACAACTGTCTAAACTACTTCTTTTGAAATCATGAGAAGTCATAAAGGAATCAAACCTCTTGTACCACTGTCTTGGTGACTGTTTCAAACCGTAAAGGGACTTTCTCAGCAAGCAAACATAGTCCTCTTTTTTTTAGACTATAAAACCCTCTGGTTGTTGCATTTAATATCCTCCTCAAGTTCTCCATGCAAAAATGCAGTTTTTACATCTAACTGCTCAAGCTCCAAATCATGCATGGCCACAATACCAAGCAAAGCTCGTATCGAACTATGCTTAACAAATGGAGAGAACACATCTGTGAAGTCCACTCCTGGAATTTGACTATAACCCTTTGCAATAAGCCTTGCTTTATATCTGGGTTCTTCAACTCCTGGAGTCCCTTCTTTCTTTTTAAACACCCATTTACAACGAACAGCCTTTTTACCTTTAGGAAGTTTCACAAGGTCCCATGTTTTGTTTTTGTGGAGTGATTCCATCTCTTCTTGCATAGCAAACATCCACTTTTCTGAGTCTTCACATTAATGACCTCAGAATAATTAGATGGCTCTTGATTCGCATCTATATCTTCAGCCACATTTAAAGCATAAGCAACTAAATCAGCTTTGGCATACTTCTTTGGAGGTTTAATTTCTCTTCTAGTTCTGTTTTTGGCGATAGAGTATTGTGGTGAAGAAGCAACTCTATTCTCAATTTTTGTTATGGCTTGAGGAGTTGACTCTGTATTAATCTGATGCTCCACCTGCTTTTGATTTTCTTTATTGGAAGAGTCTTTAAGAGATAAGTTAGGTAGCATAGCAGTTTCATCAAAAACAACATCTCTGCTAATCACAACTTTTCTATTTTCAGGACACCATAACTTATACCCTTTTACACCAGCTTTATAACCAAGAAAAATGCATTTAATGGATCTTGGTTCCAATTTTCCATTACCAACATGAGCATACGCAGGACACCCAAAAATCTTTAAATCAGAATAATTAGCAAGATTACCAGACCATACCTCTTGTGGAGTCTTTTTCTCAATGGCAACGGATGGAGATCGGTTGATCAAAAAACATGCAGTAGAGACTGCTTCTGCCCAAAATGACTTCGGTAAGTTGGCATTTGACAACATACATCGAACCTTCTCCATGATCGTTCTGTTCATTCGTTCTGCAATGCCGTTTTGCTGTGGAGTATGACGAACTGTCAAGTGTCTTATGATCCCTTCTAACTTGCACAATCTATTAAACTCATCAGAACAGAACTCTAAGCCATTGTCTGTATGGAGGTATTTTATCTGTTTTCCCGTCTATTTTTCAATCATAATTTTCCAAGACTTAAATGCGAAAAACACATCGCTTTTCTGCTTCAGGAAGAACGCCCAAACTTTTCTGGAAAATCATTAATAAAGGTTAGCATATAATTAGCTCCACCTCTTGAAGACACTCTGGATGGACCCCACAGATCAGAATGAATATACTCCAATGTTCCCTTCGTGCTATGGATTCCTCCAGTGAATTGAACTCTCTTTTGCTTCTCAAAAACACAGTGCTCACTCATATGCCCTAGGCACATATGCCAAAATTTAGTAATATCATCATCTGACAAGGAAAAGGAAGCGACAGCTTCATCACCAGTAACAGTAGAACCCTGTAAAACATATAACTTGGCAATTTTTCTCTGCCCTTTCATCACAACAGGGGACCCTTTGGAAATCTTTAAAACCCCACTTTCAGCTGTGTATCTGTACCCTTTTGAATCAAGAATACTCAACGAAATTAAATTTCTTTGCAATTCTGGCACATGCCGTATGTCACTAAGTGTTTTGACAACTCCATCAAACATCTTAACTTTAATTGTTCCAACATTTGCGATTTTACACGAAGTATTATTTCCCATCAAAACAACACCTTCAGACACTGTTTCGTAAGTTGTAAACCAATCCCGATTGGGACTCATGTGGAAGGTGCAGCCTGAATCAAGTATCCACTATTCGCTTACTTTAGGATCATTGATGTGAGCGACTAGAAGTTCACCATCACCGTAGTCTTCTACAACATCGCTTTCACCGAAATTTTTCGGTTGTTTTCCTTTTGATTCGTAGCCTCCCTTTTAATCTTGTTCTGTAGCTTATAGCACTCAGATTTAATGTGCCCTTTCTTCTTGCAGAAGTTACAAGTTTTACCTCTGTTTGAAGACTTCGATCTACTCTTAGATTTACCACGAGGATTTCGTTCATGTGTCCTTCCACGAGCATTATCAGCATTCCGATCTTGTCTCCCACGAGTAATGAGACTCTCTCCCTGAGAGTCGAGTTTAACCATAAGATGCTTCATCTTATCATACGAGGTCAAAGAATTATAAACCTCATTAACTGTGAGAGACTCGCGACTATATAAAATCGTGTCTCTAAAGGTTGAATAAGACGGGGGCAACGAATAAACTAGAATCAACCCTAGATCTTCCTTATCATATTGAACCTCCGTGGCCTCCAAGTTTGAGAGAATTTCTTTAAATACTGTTAAGTGTTCGTGTACAGACGCACATTCCTCCAAACGATGAGCATAAAGATGCTGCTTCATATGCAACTTGCTTGTTAGGGTTTTTGACATACATATTTGTTCTAGCCTCTTCCATAATGCAGCGGCGGTCTTCTCTTTCATCACATCCTGTAAAATTTCATTGGACAAATGCAAATGTAATTGTGTTAACGCCTTTCGATTTTTACGTTTCTTCTCTTTATCTGTTAAAGTCGAAGGCATTTTATCTATCCCTAGCAGGGCATCCTCCAGATCTATCTGCACAAGAACTGCTTGCATCTTAATCTGTCACAATGCAAATCTGGTGTTGCGATCTAACAGCAAAATTTCATACTTCAAAGATGCCATTACCGTGATTGAGATGAAAAAACCCGGAAGCTTTGATACCAATTTGTAAAAATAAAATAAAATAAAATAAAGAACACACAAATTTTTACGTGGAAACCCTTTCGGGAAAAAAACCACGGACAGAGGAGAAGAAAATTTACTATGTCGAAAATTTGAATCAATACAAGAGGAATAGACTATGTCTATTTATAGGCTTGTAAAGCCATATTCTAGTAAGATTGAAACACCTTATCCTAATAAATATAAAATAGATGGAGTTTAATAAGATTTAAAAAAACCTTATTCTAAAATAAAATAAAAGAAGTCTAGTTCTATATGAATTTTACTTTTATTTTATTTTCCATCGTATTTTATTTAAATAAGAATTCGGGTCACTTAATTCTATCAACCTTTCCTATCCCCTTCCTATCCCCTGACACTAAAACCTCATTTGCACTTAAAATGTTGAAGTAAATTGTATTTCCTTTGCAAAAACAACAAAAAAAACAAATATAGTTTAACATTTAATTAACTTGTAATATCGAATTAGCAAACATAAGTAATAAAATAATATTAAGCGATGAGAAAGGAAGGTATGAAATTGTAATTTCATGTTGTCATTATCTCTTTCTCTAATAGGAGAATAAAAAATATGTTATTCCTCCCGATTTTCAGTTATTTCCTCCTAAATAGATTAGGATCCATTCTCGTTAAGCGACTGATATAAACGAATTACAGACGCACTTTTTCTACATATGGTAGGATGGTTTAAGTTTATGTATTTGATAATTAATCAGGGATGTTGTGAAGTAGATCGGGAGTCCTCGGCATCTTGTATGGCATAAGCGGCAATGAACATTGATTGTTATTTTTTCTATACGTCGATTTCGACATTTTCCATTGCAGCATTCACCGTCTCCTCTGTTCCTCTAGCCAACTTGATCCCGGAAAATCCCCACCGATAACACACTAATCTATTACCATTACCGCCACCACCATTTTCTTCTTCTACATCTTTTTCTTATTCTCTTTTTAGAATACTGTATTTTTTTGTCCTTGGAAAAAAGTGTTGCAGTAACAAAAACTAGACATGAAGGAAAAAAGAAAACAACAAAAAATTGAAAACCCTACATGATTGTGTCAGCTATTGCTCACAAGCTGTTAATTATAGAAGGGAAAATAAGAGAAAGGAAAACAAGGGTGATAGGAGGAAGAGAAAGAGGTGAGTTTTAGAAACGTGGCGTTGTGAGGGGCAACGAGGCGCTGTGAGGGGGAAGAAATGGTGCCAGCAGCATGCGACGTGTATTTAGGGTCACAGTGCAAGACGTCAATGCCAACATTGACTCGAACAAATTGTGATTCAGTATTTTGTTGGAGTAGTAGCCAAACAAGCTATACACAAATCCATGTTTAATAAATATATTTCTCAAAATAATTAATAATGGTTACAACAATCAATTAGAGAGTGAATAAACAGTGTCGGTTACACAATGCTGGTTATAACAATCAATTAAGTTATGTAAGGTCTTGGGTTAGACAATATTAGTAGTTCAAATCATAGGTAACGCAAAAAAAAGAAAAAAGAAGAAAAAAGCCACTAACAATGGAGTTTTAGAGTTGGCTGAGAGGATACTCATAGGAGGAGGCTGGTTTGGTATAGATCTCAACTATTGAGTATTCTATTTTATAGATGCAAGTGTTTAGTAGTGAGCAAGGGTAAAAGTGTAAATTTTTTTAGGATTGAAATTAAATTTTAATTCTTATGATAGTAAAAATGTAATTTTATTATTTGAATAGCTTATATATTTAAAATTTTTAGAGGATTAAATCAAATTTTTATATTTTTAGGGGGCAAAGTGCAATTTTACCTTTACTAATTTAAAATTTTTAAAAATTTAAAGACCCTAAATAAAAAAATTTTCATTTTAGGGCAAGTCGGGGCTCTTGCCAACCCCTTGGCTACGCCCCTGGTGGTGGGTAAAGTCTATGTGACGTAACTAGTAGGAGCAACATTAAACTCAAAAAGTGATGGATTAACGAATGTTGACAAGTGTTATTTATATCTTACTAGAATTGCATGAGCTCACTCCATGCGACTTAATGTTTGGCGAGGTTGAGACTAAGTGTTTGGTTAAGACATTGGATAAGGTCGAAGTTTGCCAAAATTTATGCTTAAGTATTGAGTGATTCAAAGAATGTATAACAAATACAAATGATAATGAAACTATTATTTTTATAAAAGAAGGAATAATTTAGCCTTATAAGGAAAATTATTCTTTATAGTTTTGGAAATGGAAATTGATTAGTAAAATATAATTGAAGCAACCTTAATATTTTTTTTTATAGGAAATGCTAGTGTTGTCAAAAGAAAAAATTTATAATTAGTTGATTTAAAATAAAATAAAATAAAATAATATTCTTAAAAAGTATAAAAAATTTTAAAAATCCAAAAGTATATAATATTTTTAAATATATATTATATTTTGAAAAATAAAATTGTTTAAAACTTTATAAAATTTCAAAATATTTAAAATCAAATTCTTTAAATTAAAAAAATTGAACTATTTATCTATTTTTTCTTTTTCTTTTAATTTTTTATCTTTGTAATTTTTTAAACTCAACAAATCATAAATGAATACATGAGTTAACGTCATATTCAATTATATTTATTTGCTCACTTTTGATTAGTATAGGAATTAAATTGTCCCAAAAATAATACTAAATTGTTTATACACTAATAATTTATCAATAGAAGTAATAAATGTAATAATTAATAGTTATTTTTGCTCGTTTTCTATTAATAAATGATTGTTGATGATGCTATAGTAAAAAATATTTGAATATTTATTTCCACATTTCTCTAACATTGTAGTGTCATGGGGCGCAGGTTAAAACCTGTGATGAATGCTCACAAAACATCTCCTGAAAAATAATTTATTAAATGTGGCTCATTTAATCCACTTGAAACCTATCTACTTGAAGTTTTGGTGGCCCAGTAGAACACTCTAGTAAAATTAAAGCTACCATGGTGAATATTGTAAATACTAAGGGATAAGATTGTATAAAGTTTAAATCCCTTAGGACTCTAATCTTTTAGATAGACTTCAATCTTGATTGTTGATTTAATTTAAACTATATCGTTGGATTTAGTGGAACTCAACTATAATATATCCATCCCAATCATAGTCATTAAATATATTTGAGAGCATTTACTAAAACATTTGGTGTGCATTGTTTTCTTGTTACTTTTCTGTTCGATTTGAGCTCTTTTATCTTTTGTGTTTGCTTTCGTTTTACTTTGGTGCCTTAGAGAATTTCCTTTGTGAATTATCACTTTTGAAAGTAAGGCTGACTTATGCAAATTCGAAGTAAAGGAATTGCCTAAGGTCGCACGATTTGTGAGACTAAAGTTCTAGCCCATGATAGTTGGTATCAGAGCTAAGGTTCTAAGGCAGCAGTCAAGATGACGAAAGGAGTAGACGAGCATATTAAGCCTAAAAAGACCCGTGGTGGGGGTAGAAAAGTTAGCAAATCAAGAGATATGATATCAACTTTAGAAAGTCAAGTGGTTAATCTCGAGGAATCCATGGGGGATGTGAAGGAAACACTTGAGGTAGTTGAATGATGCACCATAGAGTTGGACTCGATGAAAGAGGAACTCAAAAAATTTGAGGTGAAAGCTCTTGATTCCAATGTGGAAGTAATGCAAGGGGTGCTCAATTCCACTATGGATAAGCTGACAATGAAGAATGATGCTCTCAATCCTATGGTGATGTCTTTGAATAAGGAAACAAAGGCCACGATGAATGCATTGAACACAAGAATTGAGGAGCTCTAAGGAGAGCTTGTTGTGTGCAGAGCCATATTGGGTAATAGGTTTTTGAGTGCAACAGTAAACTACGAGATGGATGTCACCAAACTAGAGAAGTTTAAGGGGGCAAGGTTCGCAAGGGATGTGGACAACTTCTTGTAGGAAATAGAGCAATACTTCTATGTCATGGGCATCAAGGACTATAATGCTAAGTTAAATGCTCTTGCTAGATATTTTACTAATTTTGCTCTTTTATGGTGGCTTCGTAGGTCTACAGATGAAAAGCATGGTCAAGTTATAATTGGGACTCATGAGGAGTTCCAAAAAGATATCAATGAGAGTTTTACTCAAAATATATCGAGAAGGAGGCTCTAACGAATTTGTGCCAGTTCTTGCAACAAAGCACAATTACGGAGTATATGAAGGAGTTCAATTAATTGATACTCAAAATCACATATTTGAGTGAGAAAGAGGCATTTTTTTCATGGATGGGTTGAAGTTGTCGGTTAAACTTGAATTAGAACGTCGAGGGGTCTAAAAAATATCCAAAGCCATGATCATGGTAGAAACCTTAATTGAGCTTAATTTGGGTAAAGACAAGTTCGAATCTTCCAAGCCCAAAGAGAAGGGGAATTATGGAGGAGATGAAGAAGGACAGGTTGAGTATAGAAATGGTAATAGTGACAATAGGAAACCACGGAATGAGAAGGGGAAATTATTAAACTTGCTTTATTTGACAAATTATTTTGATATAACAAACAAAAATGTTTTTAAATAAAGCTTGTTTTTCAACAAAAAAATTATAAAGTTCAAAGCATAAAAATCATTTTAAGACTTCCAAACATCTTAGAAGATGTTTTGAACACTTAGAAAATTTTTAGACAAAGTTAAAAAACGGTTTAAACTTTTTTAACTCAATTGAAACATTTTTTAAATCAATTAAAAAACTGCTACCTATAAAAAGTATCTATATCATTCATAAAGTATTGATACCTATACAATTTTTATCACCTTTTTCGAGATCAATACCAAACTTGCTTACTAACTTGAAACAAAAACTGAGCAAAAGCAAAAAGTATCGATACCTATTGTATTTTTATCGATATCATCTTTGATACCGATACTGTTTTTGCATTCTGGCTTGATGATTTTTCAAACAATCACAAAAAGTATCGATACCTTTTTACCATGTATCGATAAAATGTATTTGGTATCGTTGTAAACTAACTTTAACAGTCACTGAATCAGACATTAAATGTTGGTAGTATCGATACTCGTAGAAAAAGTATCAATACCTTTTGTTGCAAGTGAATTAAATGAATTGGTATTTTCGTCCAAACGGCTCTATTAACTTTCACAACAACCACAACGGTTGAAAATAAAGTAGAGGATATAAATACTATCTGTCGAAACCATTTTTTAATTATTGAAAACGAAAACGAAAAATGGGAGTCGCCACCAATCCTTTTTATAAGGTGTGATCGGGTCACCTTATGATTAGTCGTTCTAATAAAACATCGTGATTTATTAAAACAATAATTTTGGTCTATGAAATTCAAGAAAACGGGTTCAGAAGTCGGTTATGTATGAGGAAGGATTAGAACCCTTGCAACGCCCAAAAATTGGTACCTAATTGATTAATTAATGCCTTAACGTCGAAAGTTGAAAACCCGAAAAAATTTAAACTACGATCCTCTCCTTTTTATTAATGTCGATTAAAAACTTGAGCGAATTAAAACGAGTTTTGAAGGCCCTCTCATCTTGAGGTACTAAAATGTCACATTCCGTAAGTTAGGACACGACATTTGAACCCCTCGAAAGTAAGCTAGCCTTTTAAATTGTTTTATTTTTTTAAAAAAAAGTACTTTGATTTTTAAAGGGTATTTGGTCATTTAGATCCAATGAGAAGAATCAAGATCTTGTGAGTTAGGGCACGACTTTCTCGAGCTTCTAAATATGAAATATTACCTTTATTTTTATTTAAAATTCATGTAAAATTTTGAAGGAATATTTGGCTATTTCAGTTTAACGAGAAAATTGAAACCCCGTAAGTTAGGGTACGATTTCTCGAATTCCCAAAACGCAAAATATTACCTTGATTTAAAAATTTCCTTCTTTGAATAATAGCGATCACGATACTTAACGATGTGCGGTTATTTTATCTGGAGTAAAATAAAACGGCCTATTATGGATATAAAAAACATGACTTTTGAGGTGATTTTAATGGAACGAGGCGGAAAGATAATATCGAACATGGCATAATAATTTGCGAATAAAATGTTACAATAATAAGTCACAATGACGTGAAAATACGAATAAACGTATTATAAAACACATAATGGCAATAATCACAAAACACATGTTATTTTGATATCAATATTAATGATCAAAGAAAGTGAAACAAAATAATATATAAAGCAACTTGAAGTAAATAGTATAAAATAATTTAAAATAAACAATATGTAAAACAATTTAAAACAAATAATATACAAAACAATTTAAAATAAATAATATATAAGTCAATTTAAAGCAACATGTAAAAGGTTTAAGACAACTAATATGTGACAAGAAATTAAAAAAAAAACATAATATACAAAACAGTTTAAAGATAAATAATATATATAGAACAATTTAAAATAAGTAATAAAACTATTTTAAAATAAATAATACATAAAAACAGGTTTAAAATAAGCAATATATAAAGCAATTTAAGGTAAATAGCATAAACAATTTTAAATAATATATAATAAAACAGTTTACAATAAATATTGCATAAGTACAATTTAGAATAAACACAAATGAGACAGTTTAAAATATATAGTACATGAAACAAATTAAAATGAATAACATAATAAACAGTTTAAAATAAATAATGTATAAAAATTAGGGGGTAAATTAGGGGGTAAACTTAAAAAAGTAAAAATTAATAAAACAAGAATTAGGACTTAAATGAATGTGCGAATAATATGGGAGGACCAGATGGGAAATAAACCCGTCCCCCAAAACGCGCAGTCCTATTAGGGACCAGAATAAAACAATAAAGAAATTATGGGGCGAACTTGAAAAAAAATCAAGATAAGGACCACATTAAGAATCGCCTCAAAAGCGGAAGGACTGAGGGCGCAAATAGACCCTCAGTCCAAAAACACGCTGATCCTAAGCGAGTCTCGAGTCGGACATCGGGTCGGGATGTTAAACGACGCCATTTTAAGGCCACTGAACAGGCCCTAAACGACACCATTTTCCATGGCCTATAAAAGTTAAAAACAATTTTTAAAAACTTCATTCCTCATGTTTTCTGAAAAAAAGGGAAAAAAAATGGGGGTTTCTCTCTGGGGCTTCTGTCTCCGACGATCGGACCATCGTCCTTCTGTCGTCGTCGACCGCCTTGTACGGTGGCCAGAGGTACGAAACTGACCCTCTTTTAATCCCCTCGCTCCCCTTGCCTCAAGTCTGAGTTTAAAACAAACAAAAACATTCTAGCAAATCGGAGAGAGCCAAGGGAACTCTTCGGTTCTGACTCCCCCAACCCAAAGAAGGTAAAAAGAATCGTATTTTTAAAATATATGTATATTTGAGCACTGTATCTGGAATAAACTCGTGAACAAAAATGAAAAATCACCTTTTTTTTTGCCAACATTGTTTTCGTTTTCAATTGCTATTGTGTGCGTATATCCAACATTACAAATTGTTTGTTTCGGGCTTTATAGCCGAAAGACAAAGGAAAAAAAAACAAAAACTCCTTTGCTTGCTGTTTTGCTATTATTTTCGTCTGATTTGCAGGTACAAGGCCAGCTGTGGTGTATGGAGGAGGCGATGTGGCGTGCGATGGTGCGTGAAGGCCGTACAGAGGCTGGGTTGCGGCGCACTTAGGGGTTGGGGCTAGGGTTTCTGTTTGGCTGAACCTATGTTTAGGTTTTGGGCCATTGGGCTTGGTTTATTTGTTGGGTTATCGGGCTTTGTTGTAATGGACTGATGGACTTTAATTATTGGGTTTTATTTTTGTTTCGTTTTGTATTAATTTTTGGTTGTTGGCCCCCGGGCAAATTTGGGCCTGTACACCATCTTTCAAAGATCCTACAACAACAAGAAAGAGAATCAAAACAACATTTGTGCCAAAATTCTTTCATACTTTTCTTGTACACACTTGTGAACTTTTATTGTTATTCTTTTAGCTCAAGTGTATTCTTGTTTATTTGTGCTTAATTAGAAAACATCCTAATCTTGTGAGGATTATTTCTTTGTTTGCTTATTTGTTATTCTTTTTGAGTGGGTTGAGTCTTAAGGTTTGGGTAGAAACCTTAAGGTAGTTGCAATCTTAAGATTTGGTAGAAATTTTAAGGAAATTGTAAGGTTAAACCTTATCCTCAAAGGTTGTCAAATTAGTGAATTTGAGAAAATTCTTAGTTATGAAAAGCTAAGGTAGTGGAGTAGGCAAGTGGGACCAAACCACTATAAATCATTATGTTCAATTTTTCTATCATTTATTTCGAGCTTCTACAATTTTTTCTAAAGGCTAATTCACCCTCCCTCTTGGCTATTTTCGGTGATCAATCAAGCTAAAAATGGGTATCAGAGCTAGTTTCTAAAAATGATTTAACAACCAAGAAAAAATCTTCAAAGAAGCTCAAATGATTATCAACACATTCTACAACAATGACGTCCACTTCTGGATGAAATTTTTATGAAAAATCTCAGTCCATCTCAGAGCCTCTGTACTTTAATGGAGCAAATTACTCTTATTGGAAGACAAGAATGATACTTTTCATTCAAGGGAATGATCTTGCAGCTTGGGATATCATCATGGATGGTCCCTCTATTTCTTAAAAACAATGAGAGGAATTAGTGTCAATGAGTAAGAGAGAATGGAGTGAAGAAGATAAAAGGAATGTACAGCTCAATGCTAAAGTCATGCATATTTTATTTTGTGCACTCGGTCCAGAGGAGTATAATAGGGTGCCATCTTGTTCGAATGCAAAGGAGATATGTGACAAGCTTGAGGTCACTTATGAAGAACAAGAAAAAGCCTAATCTTGCCTTATGGTCGTTGATGGCTTTAAGGTAACTTCTAATTCTTATTAAGTTGATGAGTTGCAATATGTCTATGACGAGTTAGGTTTGGAATTTGAAGTTATGGTTTCAAAACATAAGAAAAATTTTTCAAAATTGAAAAATTGAAAATGACTTACTTTCCAAAACCAATCATGAACTTGAGGAGAAAGTAAATAAAATGCAAGGAATTATTAGTCAATTTGAGAAAAAGAATTCTGACATACATATTTAACTTTCAAAAGTTCATGAGGATTATAAAAAGCAACTTGATTTGCTTGAAAAAAACTTTATCTAACAAAGTTTCCCCAAAAGGTTTTAAAAAGGGAGAAAGTTTAAAAGCAAACTTTGTTAAATCAAGCTTTAATTACTATAAACATAGAGGTCTCCCAAGTTTTTACAAAGGAAAAATTATTAAAAGTATATAGGTCCCCAAATGACTCATAACTACTTAAGATAAGGATATCCTTTCTAAATGGATACCTAAAAGGACTAAAATTTTGGAATTTATTACTTATGGACCTAAAAGAATATGAGTACCAAAAATAAAAAATTAATTCTATGTTAGTAGGAAAATGAGCATTGCTTCAAGGTGGGCAATTCAAGCAAAAACTCATGGTACCTTATTAGTGGATGCTCCAGGCACATGATTGGCGACAAGAGCCATTTTATCGAGTTGAAGTAAAAAATTGGAGGAAAAGTTACTTTTGGTGACAACTCCAAAGGACTCATTGAAGAAATTAGCTCTATTAGTAAAAACTCTTCAATTTTTGTTGAAAATGTTTTTTATGTCAACGATCTTAAGCATAATCTTCTAAGTATTAATCAATTATGTGATAAAGGTCTCAATGTCATTTTTGAGTCAAATAGATGTAAAGTAATTGACATTCTATCTAATAAGATTATATTTGTTGGTCATAGAATAAGGAATACATACATAGTGCATTTAGAATACTTGCTTGATTCAAACCTTTGCCTCATGATTAAAAATGAAAATTCTTCTTTGTTGTGGCATAAGAAATTAGGACATACTAGTATGAACATATTGTATGAATTGGCTAATATGAACTAGTAAGAGGATTGCCAAAAATGGATTTTAACTTAGATAAAGTTTGTGATGCAAGTGTTAAAGGTGAACATAAGATATTTTCTTTTAAACATATTAATGATGAATCTACAAGTAGAGTTCTACAATTAGTTTACATTGATCTTTTAGGACCAATTAGGACTATTAGCTTAGGTGAAAAACAATATGTTTTTGTGCTTCTAGATAATTACTCTAAATTTACTTGGGTTTTCTTCTTAAGTACTAAAAATAGAGCTTTAGAAAAATTCATCACAATTTCAAAAACTAATCAAAATGAAAAAGGTTACTCTATCACTAGCGTTAAAAGTGACCATGGAACTAAATTTTAAAATCTTGGTTTTGATGATTTTTGTAACTCTAATGGTATTAGCCATAATTTTTCAGCACCTAGAACCCCCTCAACAAAATGGAGTTGTTGGGAGGAAAAAAAAACTTTAGAAGAAATAGCTAAATCATACTTCGTGAAAATAATTTGTCAAAATATTTTTGGGCCGAAGCCACAAATTTTGCTTGTTATGTTATTAATCGAGTAATGGTTTGGTCTATTTGAAGAAAACTCCATATGAACTTTTCAAAGACAAAAAGCTTAACATTAGTTATTTTCATCCTTTTGGATGCAAGTGTTTTGTTTTAAATAATGGGAAAGACAATCATGGCAAATTTGATGCAAAAAGTGATGAAAGAATTTTTCTTGGTTATTCCTTAAATTCTAATGCTTATCGAGTCTTTAATAAAAGAACATTAGTAGTTAAAGAGTCCATACATGTTTTTTTGATGATTCTAACTTCTTTCCTAGAAAAGATTCTTGTGATAATGATGATGATGTAGGAATATGGAACAATGATGAGAAAATTGATCAATCATCAAATGAAAGGATCCAAGAACATACACAAAATGATCTAAAGCAGCTCACCTTAAAGGAAAAGGAAGTCAATCATCCAAGAGAGTATAATTATGTGAAAGATTGTTAAAGTATAGGTTGTTAGTTTGTTAACAGAGTCTGTTATATTATTAGTAGATTAGTTAGCAACAGTTAGTCATTCTTCTATTGTATATAAGCTTTATATTTGCACTGTTAAGATGGATTTCAATCAATACAAACAATTCAGTATTTCCTTTCAGTATTTCTTCTATTTTTTTCCAAGTATTCCTCTATTGTTAAACTCTATAGAGTTGCTTACAAGGATTGTAAGATTTTAGGAGATCCATCCAAATGGGTAACTACTAGATCTTCTTTTAGAAATACTTGTAATTATGTTACATTTATCTCATGAATTGAGCCTGAAAATATCAAAGAAGCATTAAATGATGAATATTGGATATTGGCTATGCAAGAAATTTTAAATCAATTTGAGAGAAGTAAAATGTAGACCTTAGTTGAAAGACCTTGTGGTAAATCTACCATAGGTACTAAATGAGTTTCTACGAAGAAGCTAGATGAGAGTGGTAACATAGCGAGGAACAAGACTAGGCTTGTTGCTCAAGGTTACACTTAAGAGGAAGAAGTAGATTATGATTAAACTTATGCTCCTGTTGTAACACCCTAAATTTTGAGGTTAGAAGTTTTGAGCTTTGGGGTTAAGGTCAGTGAGTAGATTGTGCTATCGTGTTTAGTTACGTGTTTAAGTGACAGAATGGGCCTGCTGGTCTGGTGGTTGGTAGTGAGTTAATGTGCCTTTGGGTCTAGGGTTCGAGTCCTTAGGAGTGATTTGAGGGACCATTTTTGTTTTGTTTTAAAGGTTTAGATAATTATTTCATTTATTTAGTGTTATTTTATTATTTTATTATGATTATTAATTGTTTTTCTAGTTTTTTTACTGCTATTTTCTTTTTCACGTTCTCCCTCCTCCCCTCCCTCTCCTTTATTTTGATTTAATTTTGATTTTTCTTTTTCTTTTTTCTTCTTTTGGGAAACAGTTTTGCTTGTGGATTTCGGAGAGCATCGCTCCCTTGTCATCGAGTCGGTGTCTGGACGTCATTGATAACGAATCAGGTGTGGGTTACGTATCTTTTCTAATTTATTTGTGAATTCTCGATTCGACTTTGTGAAAGTCGACATCTAATCAATTATTTACGATGTTGTACTTCTATTTTTATGTTTAAAACTTGTTGATTTAGTATAATTTTGAGTTATCTAGGGTCAGGAAGTGCTTTGAGGGTGAAAGCATGTTTTTTTGAGCTATTTTAGGGTGGTTTCGTGACAACACATGTGGCCACACGAGCGTGTGCCCCTACACGGGTGGTTTACACGGTCATGTACAATTAGGAATTAGGGTTTTTGAGTAAGATTTAGTGCCACACGGCCTAGCCATATGGCCATGTGGCTGATTTGGGGAAATTAGTCGATTTTCACATGGACATGTGCAATTGGGGAATTATGGATTTAGTGATTTAGAGCCACACAGTCGTGTGGCTAATTTGAGGATTTAGGTATCTCACACGGGAGTGTGTTTTGGACACACAATTGTGTCTGGTGGGCACACGGGCGTGTGAGACCCTCACACGGCCGTGTCTGCCCTGTACTCATAATTTAGTGCAATTATGTCCCTTGCTCACACGGACGTGTGTGCATGTTTGTTTCTATCTGACTATATGTCAATGTGTTCATTATTTCTATGAGGTTATAAGCATAAATGCACTTGTATAAAGTAATTTTTAGGTTGGTTGTGAAGAGAAAGAAGATTAATTCTGATCTGATCTAGCAGTTTAACTGCAAACTTATCGGTACAGCGCTTTACCGCTCTATATCGCATGTACGTCAACTTTGTTGCGTACTATTAATTGATCTGGCAGTTTAAACTATAACTTATCTGTTCAGTAGTTTACCGCAATGCACTGTACTACAGATACGTCAGCCTTGCTGTGTATTATTATCTGGGTGGCTTAGTCAACATACATGGTGTGTAGGGTTGGATGGGCCTTTCGAGTTCTTATGTGGTGTGTTTGGTTGAATGAGCTTAAGCAACTTTTTTAGGGTGTAATCGGGGGACAGAGAGGTGTTTTGGCTAGATGGATGGGTTTTTAATACTTGACTGCATTCATACGCAACTGGATGTGAGCTACTTGTCTGTAATCTGTCTATTCCTCATAACAATTCTGACTAATTCTACAAGCATTGCTGTGTTAGCGTCATGACATTTTGGATTGTGATGATAAGTATTATTGTATCGACCCGTTGACGGGTTTATCTGTTGAGCATTTTGTGTGTGATTTGGTGTGCTTTGACTTTGCATATTTTTGGGATGTTGGTTCTGAGTTTGCTTTCTATTTCTGTGTATCTTTGTAAGTACTTTTCATTATCGAACTACTGTTTGGTTTCTGATCTGTGATTCCATTATTAGATACGTTTTGAACTCATACTGAGCTCGTGTAGCTCACCCACCTTAGTGTTCCGCTTGCAGGTACATTTTCGAATTCTAATGCTAGACTCGGTATGCGAAGGTCTCGAAATTGTCACTTTTTTTAAATAAGCTTTTAAGGTGTTTTCTGTAAATTTGAATTCTTAATAAACGATTTTGGACTGTAAGATCTATTTTAAACACTATGGTATAAATTTGGGGTTTTACACATGTAAGCATTATTTGGATTGAATTTTTAACAATAACAGGAATTTTGATAATTGAGAATTTTTATGCAATTAAAATTTTCCTACAATCACTTTGGTGATCAATGTAACCTCTAAGATTCGGTCTAAACTTCTAGGCCAGGTTATGGGGTGTTATATTTAGTGGTATCAGAGTCAAGTTTGTAAAAAATCAGCCTGTGTTTTTACGTAACCGTGTGCGCGTATGTTCATTTTAAAGAAAAATTTCGGGAAACTATACCATAGTGTTTTGAAATGACTTATGATTGAAAAAAACCTTATTGCAAAAATTACGTTATGGTCTTGAACTCTCGATATATCATATGTAATGAATGATCGAAGTAAGCTTGTCTTTTCGGAAGAGGTGGGTGGGAGTGGGGCAGGCAAAGAAAGTCACAATCATACCCGATATTTAGAGCGCCGGAGATAGAAGCGGCGGCAGCCATAAAGTGGAGAATTTCCATCCATTTGTTGTTTCCTTCGATACCGCTTACTCAGGATTAGAATCTAATAGAAAGGGGTCAACATCTTAGAACTGCAATATTTAGATATTTATGCTTGTGTGCGATTTTGGAAATTGTAGATTCTTAAAGCTTAGGTACAAAATTGATATGGATTCTGAAGCGAGATCGTGAGGAGTCGTCTGTTTCTCCGGGATGTGTGTCTGTTCAAGAGTCAGAGGTCAATGCGATTCTGCCAACTTTGGGTAGCGATAACTCGAAGCTTGGTATTGAGACCTTGACTCGGGTAGTGAGGGAAGTACTAGAGAAAGTGGTTGAGGCTAGGTTAGAGAGGTCTAGAAAAATACTTCCACTTAGGTACGTAAATTGTGGGAAGGAAAAAAATCGCAGTCCTCCGAGGTTGGACCCTCGGTCTGCGAAGTGTGTTAGAACGCATTAGAGTGGCAATAAAGGTTTTACGGAGGGTGTCGGTAGTGGTGCGAGCGTTCCGTTTTGTGAGTACTGTAAGAAGCGTCATTCGAGCAATTGCTGGAAAAGGCAGGAGCATGTTTTCATTGCGAGTCTACAGAACATCAGATCTGGGTGTGTCCTCGACAACTTTGAGACAGGTATAGTTGTGAATGTTTCGATGTTTTGATTAGAGTAAAGTAATTGTGTGTGATAAAACAAAAATGTGTATCTACTTCAGTGGTTAAGTGTTCTGGGTGTGTGTATGAGGTTCTAAGTTCGAGTCTAACGTGGTAGCACTTCAGGACTAGAGTACGCAATGGGAGCGTAGTGGTGTAGCTTGTGTTATACCACTGTTCTGTTAGTTGCAAATTTCGGGGAAGAAATTTCTTTAAGAAAAGGTGAGTTGTAACACCCCAAATTTTGGGGTTAGAAGTTTTGAGCTTTGGGGTTAAGGTCAGTGAGTAGGTTTTGCTATTATGTTTAGTTGCACGTTTAAGTGACAGAATGAGCCTACTGGTCTGGTGGTTGGTAGTGTGTTATTGTGCCTTTGGGTCCGGGGTTCGAGTCCTCAAGAGTGATCTGATGGACATTTTTGTTTTGTTTTAAAGGTTTAGATAATTATTTCCTTTATTTAGTGTTATTTTATTATTTTATTATGATTATTACTTACTTTTCTAGTTTTTTTTACTGCTCTTTTATTTTTCACTTTCTCCCTCTCCCTCTCTTTTGTTTTGCTTTTATTTTTATTTTTATTTTTTCTTCTTTTGGGAAATAGTTTTGCTTGTAGATTTTGGAGAGAGCCGCTCACTTGTCATCGAGTCAGTGTCTAGACGTCATTGATCGCGAATCAGGTATGGGTTTCATATCTTTTCTAATTTATTTGCAAATTCTCGATTTGACTCTGTGAAACTCAGCATTTTAGGTGTGTGTTCGTAAATTGGTTATTTACGATGTTGTACCACTGTTTTTATGCTTAGAACTTGTTGATTTGGTATAATTTCAAGTTATCGAGGGATGAAAAGTGCTTCGAGGGGGAAAGCATGTTTTTTTTTATCTATTTTAGGATGGTTTCGTGACAACACGGGTGGCCACACGGGCATGTGCCCTCACATAGGCAGTTCACATGCCCGTATACAATTAGGAATTAGGGTTTTCGGGCAAGATTTAATGCCACACGGCTGTGTGGCTGATTTGGGGAAATTAGTCGATTTTCACACGGGCAGTGCGATTGGGGAATTAGGGATTTAGTGATTTGAAGACACACGGCCGTGTGGCTAATTTGGAGATTGAGGGATCTCATACGGGCTTGTATTTTAAGTACACGCTCTGTACTCATAATTTAGTGCAATTGGATAGAGAGTTACACGGCTTATTCACACTGCCATGCCCCTGGCTAACACGGGTCTGTGCCTTAGCCATACGAGCGTGTTGACCCCCACATGGCCTAGGCTTTTCCACACTGCCAGAGCACACTGCTGTGTGGCCCTAAGTCACCAATTTTAGTTCTGTGTATATTTTCTATCTGAAAATGTGTCTGTGTGTTTCGACCTTTGACTAGGCTTTAGTTAAGGTAGTTAAGACTCTGATATGGGCTTCGGCTTATGTATTATTTGTGACTGTTGTACGAGATATCTGATTCTGAACCCGGTTAGCTAGGTATGAGCATGTTTGTTTCTGTCTGACTGTCTGTCGAGGTGTCTGTAAGGTTGTAAGCATACATGCACTTGCATAAAGTAATTTTTAGGTTGGTTGTGAATAGAAGGAAGACTAATTCTAATTTGATCTGACAGTTTAATTGCAAACTTATCGGTACAGCAATTTACCGCTCTGTACCGCGTGTACATCAGTTTCACTGCGTACTATTATCTAATCTGGCAGTTTAAACTGCAACTTGTCTGTACAGCGATTTATCACAATGCACTGTACTGCAGATACGTCAGCCTTGCTGTGTATTATTATCCGGGTGGCTTAGTCCACATACATGGTGTGTAGGGTTGGATGGGCCTTTCGAGGTCCTATGTGGTGTGTTTAGTTGGATGAGCTTAAAGAGCTCTTTTGGGGTGTGATCGGGGGATGGAGAGGTGTTTTGGCTGGATGGGTGGGTTTTTAATACTTGACTACATTTATATGCATCTAGATGTGAGCTACTTGTCTGTCATCTGTTTGTTCCTAATAACATTTCTGACTGATTCTACGCACATTGAGGTGTTAGCGTAATGACATTTTGGATTGTGATGATAAGTATTATTGTATCCATACGTTGACAGGTTTATCTGTTGAGCAATTTGTGTGTGATTTGGTGTGCTTTGACTGTGCATATTTTTGGGATGTTGGTTCAGAGTTTGTTTTGTGCTTCTGTGTTTCTCTATAAGTTCTTTTCGTTATCGAACTACTGTTAGGTTTCTAATCTATGATTCTGTTGTTAGATACGTTTTGAACTCACACTGAGCTCGTGTAGCTCACCCCTTTAGTGTTTCCCCTTGCAGGTACATTTCTGAATTCTGATATTATACTCGGTATGCGAAGGTCTCGAAAGCGTCACTTTTTTTAAAAAATAGGCTTTTAAGGTGTTTTCTGTAAATTTGAATTCTTAATAAATAGTTTTGGACTGTATGATCTGTTTTAAACACTATGGTATAAATTTGGGGTTTTACGCATTTAAGCGTTATTTGGATTGAATTTTTAACAATAACGGGAATTTGATAACTTAGGATCTTTATGCAATTAAAATTTTCCTACGATCACTTTGGTGATCAATGTAACCTCCAAGATTCAGTCCAAACTTCTAGGTCGGGTTATGGGGTGTTACACCTGTAGCTATGATTGAAGCCATTAAAAAACTTTATCTTTTGCATGCATTAATGATTTTAAATTATACCAAATGGATGTTGAAATTGCTTTTTCTAAATAGTTTTATAAATGAATAAGTGTATGTTAAACAACCACCCGATTTTGAATATTTAAAATTTCCAAATCATGTTTTCAAAATTTCAAAAGCCTTAGATGGTTTAAAACAAGCTCTTAGAGCTTGGCATGAAAGATTATTAAATTTCTTATTGAACAAATTTTTCAAAGGGAAAGTTGACGCAACATTTTTTATATAAAAAAAATACAAGGATTTATTAGTAGTTCAAATATATGTTGATGATATTATTTTTGAAGCTACTAATGATCTTTCTTATCAAGAATTTTCTAAGCTAATGCAAGGTGAATTTGATATGAGCATGATGAGAGAACTAAATTTCTTTTTGGGACTCTAAATCAAGGAAAGGAAGGATGGCATCTTCATCAATCAAGTTAAGTATACAAGAGAAATGCTCAAGAAATTTGGGATGGACACACTCAAACTACAAGCTACACCCATGAGCCCTTCTACAAAGCTTGACAAAGATGAGAAAGGTAAATGTGTAGATTTACAATTATATAGGTCTATGATTGATTTTTTATTTTATCTTATCGCAAGTAGACTCGACATTATGTTTAGTGTTTGCTTGTGTGCTAGATATCAATTGTAACACCCCTAATCCATCTATGTTGCCGGATTAGGGTGATAGAGCATTACAGTACAAAGCAAGACATTTATTATCAAATAGAAAAAAATATAAAATAAATGATAAAATTCAATAGCTTATAAAAATCAAGGTAAAAATACACTTATGGGCCTTAAACCGAGCTTACAGGGCCCTAAAAATAATTTGGGAACAATCCAGGACTAATTTGAATCAAAACAGAAAACTATGCAAAAATTTGAAACTTTTCGAAATAGAGATCACACAGCCGTGTGGAATAGCTCAGGCCGTGTGGCTTCCTCACACACCCGTGTGAAAAATCTGGGACCTAAAAATTAATAAGACACATGGCCGTCTGTGTCAGATGGTCGTGTGGCCAGGCTGTGTGCTCCTTAAAAACCTTCTAAAACAATGCAAGCTTTTATCCAACACTTAGGTTCCAAGCCAAATCAAAATCAACCATTCTCATACTTTAAAAACACATTTAAACAAGCCTAAAATATGTCAAAACAATCAACCTATAACCAATATGCCATTCAAAGTCACCTCAACTTAAAACAATTTACTATCACTCCATAGCTTAAGTTTACTTTAAGAAACCATAAACATTTCAACCATTTGAACCACACATATAAACATGTCTAAAACATACATTTACATGTCACTCAATGTGACCAAAAGACACTTATTTACAAAGCTTTGCAAGCCCACCACAAAACATAATCTCCAAAAGATATGACCAAACCAAGTGGACCAAGTAACATATTCATGACCCTTTTACATATGAGCCTTATACATGCCAAACACACATCACACACTCACTATTTGGTTACTTCATTCTCAAATTATACCACTTAGTCACATTCCTTCACAAGACACACATAAGAGACCAAACTCACCTATTAACACAAGCATATACCATTTATTTCAAAACATATATATATACGCAAGCATGTTAGGCATAGGCTCGAAAAATATCAAACTATTCAAAAGCTACCAAAATAGTCAATGGATAGTGTGATTGTGCTTCGACGAAGATTCCAACCGTTCGAGCCTTCCAATGATCTACAAAACAAGGAAAACAACTATATAAGCAACTAGTGCTTAGTAAGCTCGTATAAAGGAAACTTAAACTTACCGAACATATTGAATTAAAAACCCAACATATTTTCATCATGTCATATGCCAAACTTCCTTTCCTATACACTATAACACCCCTAACCCGTATCCGTCGCCGGAATAGGGTTACGGAGCATTATCGAAATAAACAGATCAAATACAGACATTTCATATTATTTAACATTCATGTCAGATATTATTCATAAAGTCCTTTATATAAGCCCTCGAGGCCCAAAACATACATTAGAAACAAGTCGGGACTAAACCGGGTACTCAGAGAATTTTTCACAAAATTTCAAAATTTTTCCTAGGTGCAGGATACACACACCTGTTTGGTCAGGCCATGTGGCTCACACGGCCAATAGACACTCGTGTCACAGGCTGTGTGGGCATTCAAATAGGGTACACGATCGTGTCCCAGCCTGTGTTAGTACCCGTGTAACTCTCTGACTTGGGTCACACGACCAAGTCACACACCCATGTGCCAGGCTGTGTGATCAATTCTGAGCATTCTGTTTTGAAATTTTAAAGATGCAAGGGACACATGGCCAAACCACATGCCCATGTACTAGGCTATGTGCCACACACAGCTGAGACACACGCCCATGTCTTTGCCAGTGTGGACAAAATAAGGCCATTTCCAAGCCATATTTCTTACCAAAATTTTCCTTCCACCTACATAAACACTTAAATATGTTCTCAAGTCAATACAAGACATTCAAATCCAACCATCAACATGTTTATAAATTATCCATCATTCAACCATACTAGCACACATTAAACATGATAAGACCTTTTACATACATATTAAAATATGATCATCACAAGCCATTCCAATGGCTATTTACAACCAAAATCATTTTCATATTAACATTGGCTAGTAACCTATTTATACCATTATAACCAAAATTAATTTACTATTTATACCGAAATGAGTCGAGGGAGAGTGTGATGATGCTCCAACCAATCTCCAACCTTTACGAGCTTTCAAGTACTATAAAACAGGGAAAATAAAACAGAATAAGCATATAACGCTTAGTAAGTTCATATAACAGGAAATTAACTTACCATTTATTTCACATTAAAGTAAGCTAACTAAACATGCTCAAACCAATTTGGCCAATTTCCTAAACACATATCCTCATCAAGCATGTTAGTCATGTAATTCACATAAATACCAAAAAACATGAATGAGCTTATCAATATTCAATTTTCACATACATGTATTTATCAATTCAAGTATATGTGAACATGTACATATCATATATTTGTACTTCAAATATTTCTCATAGTAATTCATCTTGAATTCATTTCATCTCATATCGGAACTTTACCCGTTGAATCATTTAAAATATCGATGGATACAAGGGTAGTACACATGAAGTGTATGAATCAGAGATCCGTCAATTCATATTCGAGGGTGCTCATTAGAGCACATAATCGGAAAGCCTTTTCTCGAGCCATATAATAGTAAACTCCTGAGAGCCATTAACGGGAAGCTTATTCGGGCTATATGACGGGAAGCTCATAAGGGCCATAATCAGGAAGCTCATGAGAGCCAATAACGGTTAGATCCAAAGAGCCATTAATCGGGAAGCTCCAAATATATATCGGGAAGTTCAAGTGAGCCATATTAGGTAGCTCTGGAGAGCCATTAATCAGGAAGCTCACAAAGAGCCTTTAATAGGGAAGCTCACAAAGAACCATATATCGGGACATTCATAAGAGCTGTGGTGTGTCTACAACACATGCAAAATCACAACCAATTGGGCTGCTCTGAAGAGCTATTAACGGGAAGCTCGCAAGAGCAATATAACGGGAAACTCGAGAGGGCTAATAACGTGACGCTCTTTTGAGCTATGGTGTGTCCGCAATATATACAGAACCACAACCAATTCGAGAATCCTGTATCCATTGAATTTCATTTATTCATTTCGTCTTTTGTCTTTCAGGATCTAATTGAGCCAAATAAGCTTGCTACCTTCGAGCTCTTCTAACTAGGGTTTCCATGTAAAAATATTTCGAAAACATGATGAAAAAGATGATATTTTCTTTATTTAATCATTTATCATCTTTTATTATTTTTACTTTCCAATTTAGTCTTTTTCTTTATTTAATTTTCCATGGATGACTAAGCATACTTATCTACCAACTCCTCTTAATGGTCTATTTTTCATATAAGGACCTCAAATTTTGAATTCCATAGCTATTTGATATAGCTACTAGAATCCAACTTTTGCACTTTATGCAATTTGGTCCTTTCTATTAAATTAAACATGTAATCGGTAAAATTTCTTTACGAATTTTTGCATATGATATTTCTATCATAATTCAGACCATAAAATAATATTAAAATAATTTTTTCTTTTCGGACTCGAATTTGTGGTCCCGAAACTACTGTTCCGATTTCACTGAAAACAGACTGTTACATACACACCACCTCATAGTGTTAGTAAATATAACATTACATATAAGTTTTAAGTAAATAATGACATATAAGTAATAATCATTTAGGCTTTATATATCATCCATCACATATATATATCCATTCCACATTCTTCTCATTTGAATCCACATAGTTAGTAGATAATGAGTAACATAGCATCTCTGAAACATAACATAAATTAAGAAATGAATTCCATACATATTTCATCCATCACATGATAAATTCTCATCCTTTACAATTTCATATGTGCATATTCATCTTTTCATTTCATATGAACATTAGTAACATTAAGTTTTCATACATGTCTTTCCATTAACCTTTACTTACCCGTTGAACCATATAGTATAACATCGGATACTCGGGAACACCTTTCCATATAACCATAACTTTTTCAATAATGTTCATACGAGCTATGAAATGGGCCTGTTCACACGAGTTGTGGGTCAGGATGTTAACTACACGAGCTATAGAGAATCCGCAACAAATGTAGGACCTCAGTCATCGATAGGACATCCAAGACCAGCACCCAAAACATATAATCCCTAATGACATGTCATTTGTATCCTAAGTGTTCACAAGGTTCAAACGAGTCTCTTTCCATATCCTTATCCGTGACCTTTATTTTCACCTTAGCATTTTAATATTTTTCCATGAAATTCAAATTTTCCTTACTTAACTTTAATTCCCTTTTCGATATAATATCTCGTATAACCATTCATGAAATTTACCTATTCTTAAATTCATCACTAACCCACTTTAATCATTAAATTCAATTAACCATGTAATACATAATAATCAATTCATTTACCTTAATTATTCAATAGCAATTAACAATTTTACCATTAATGAATGATTCAATATACGAACTTACCTGAACTCATAAAAACTTCTAACATGATCAGACCACTATTTCGCTACTTTAACTTTTCCGCGATTTGTGTCTGTTCGAGTTGTTTCTTGATCTAGATAAAAATTTTTATTCAATTAACCCCATTCCAGCATTTAAAATATTCAATTTAAGTTATAACCATTAATAATGAAAATTTATAAAATTGCCCTCAAATTTTACCTTTTATGCAATTTAGTCCCTAAACCCAAAAATTACAATTTCACTATTTTTAACCATAAATCATGCTAGATGATTTTTACCCAACCTTATAACAGCCCATATTTATAAAAAATTTACAATATTTTCCTTGAATTATACCATTTTCATGAATAAGTCCCTAAACCTTAAAATAATCAAAAATTACTTAACAAAATATATCCATTTAACAACCAAACTCAACAATCCACCATAAAACTTCAAAATTACCTTAAAATTATTCATGTAAAGTCCCTAAACTTTTAAAAATTCTACAAATTGACCCTCGGGTTAGCTAGACTAAACTAAAACGATCACAAAAATATAAAAACCATTAAAAACAGACCTCGAAATCTCACACATGCATAAGAGAGAGCTTGGCCAAACCTCTTGGTGTAAAAAATGGTGTTCTTCGACTTGAGGAAGAAGAACAATAAAATAAAAATGTTTTGCTTTTTGTTTTTAGTATATTTTAACTTAACTTTCTTTTTTATTTTATTAAAATAACATATAAATTAACTAATATCAACCACCAACTGTGAATACCATTTACTTATGGTATTATTGCCACATAAACCCTTTTGAATTTATTAATTTAACTATTTATCACTTTTAACTAATAGAATTTAATTTTTCTAGCCTTTACGATTTAGTCCTTTCTAATTAATTAACTATCTAAACATTAAAATTTCTTAACCAAATTTTAATATGACCCTAATAACACTCCATAAATATGTAACAAAATATTTACGGGCTCGGTTTATAGAAACAAGGTCCCAATACCTCATTTTCTAAACCCACTTGACTTTAGGAACACACTTAATCTTGGTTATTTATTCAACTAACATAATTTACCATATCAAAATCAAATATAATATAATATTTCACTCGTAAATGTTAAATAATAATATTTACAAGCTTACTCGTCAGATTATTGGTCCCAAAATTATTATTTCCGACACCACTGAGAAACGGGCTGTTACATCAATCTTGTCCTAAGGATTGTCATTTACAATCTATAGACACACCTAATTTAGGTCTTTGGTATCATAGAGACTCATCCTTTAGCTTACATGCTTTCTCAGATGCAAATTTTGGAGTTTGTAAATTGGATAGGAAAAGCACCCCTGGTACTTGTCAATTCTTAGGCAACATACTAGTGTCATGGTTTTCAAAGAAACAAAATAGTGTTGCATTGTCCACTATCGAAGCAGAATACATTTCTGCCAATAGTTGTTGTGCTCA
This sequence comes from Gossypium longicalyx, assembly GCA_025698465.1. Taxonomy (NCBI): domain Eukaryota; kingdom Viridiplantae; phylum Streptophyta; class Magnoliopsida; order Malvales; family Malvaceae; genus Gossypium; species Gossypium longicalyx. Next base: position 23,466,157 of record CM047005.1, on the reverse strand, counting down.
AGTTTTATGGATGAAACATCAACTTATGAACTATGTAATTGATATGGTTATCATTCATATCAAGTGTGACAATAGTAGTGTTATCACTAAGAATCTCATCCAACACTCTAGAACTAAACATATTGAAATTAGACATCATTTCATTAAAGTTCATGTCCATAAATAATATGTTGTTCTAAAATTTGTTGACACTTTGAACCAATTAGTTGACATTTTTACAAAACCATTAAATAAAGAAAGATTTTGAACAGTTGAGAGAGAATTAGGTATTATTACTACCTTGCCATGATATTGTGTTTAAATAAATTTATGCACTTAGTTTATGCACTTAGTTGTTTTCAAAATATTTTATGACTTGAAATTGTTTGAAAAAAACATGAACAAATTATTTCAATGGCTCTCATATGCAATTAGTTAAGGGGAGTTGATATTGCATGTCTAGTCTATTTTTAACCTATTTGGTCTAGTCTACATGACTGTTGGATATCTTTGAATATGCTAAATTAGACTTTATTTGTAACGCCCCAATTTTGGGACTTCTGTGAATTGTGGTGAATTTTAGAATTTTTTGTGTTTTAACTGCTTGGCGTAGGTCTAAGTATGTTAGTGGGCCTCTAGAAGGCCCAAGTTTAAGATTAAACCCGGGGTTCAATTTAATTTAACCCATAAGAGAAAAGGGGGTTTTGGTTGACTAGGGTCTTAAGTATTATTTTGGTAAAATAAGACATAAGGAAGCAAGTGGAAAAGTGGCATGTGGCGCCACTGAGAAGGCTATAAAAGTGGCGTGTAGAAGTGTAGAAAGAGCCCAGGTTCGAGCCGCAAGACAAGCAAATAAGGTGTTTATTTTTGTGCACAAAAAGGGGAGGTGATGGAACTCAAGAGAGAACTCTATTAGGGAGAGTTTAAGATGATAAGGGGATTGAGTAAGGATAAAGATAAGGGAGGAAATCTAGGAGCTGATCAAGGAGTAAGAGGTGACCGGCCAAGGGACTTTAGCATGGGAAATTCGGCTAGGTATTGTAGTAGTGGGAATTTCGGCATTTGGGTGTGTTGTGTCGTTTCTCTGACCATCCTTCCTCCTCCTCCTTTCTTTTCTTTCTTCTCTCCATCTACCTTCTCCTCTTCTTTTCTCCATAGTTGAATCCTTCTACCACTTTACTCTTCACCACTTCCTTATTCTTTTTATTTTTAAGCCTTTTGTGTACCTAATATCACAAAAGCCAAAAACCCGAAGGTTCATATTGTCTGTGCCGAATTCTCCTAGCCAACCTATTGATTTCTTTTTCGTCTTTCTTCATCCTTTGCGATCAACTCTTACTTTTTCTGAACCTCAAACCTCTATCGATAAAGCCACTACAAAACCCTCATCTTTTCTTCACTGTTACTAAAAGCCGAAAACCCCATATTTTAGGGGCATAGCCGAATTCTTAGATCATTAAAAGATCGACTTCTGCTAGGTTTTGAGGGTTAGATCTATATCAGAATCAAATAAGAGCTTAAGTGAAATCGTTGGCTGAAGAAACTGGTGGTAAGTTTTTGAATCTATTCTTTATTTCGGGATTTAGAAAAGCCGAAATCCCTAAAGGCTTAGGGAGGCTGTCGTTTGGGCTTTAAGGCTCTAAGGGTTGTGACCATTGTTTATTATGATGATAGTGTGATTCAGAGGCTGCCGATCATAGGCTTGGACAAGGGGAAACAACTGAATCTAGACACAATTGCTAATTTCGGCAAAGGTAGGTTCGCTAGTGCCTAAGGTGCTTTGAGCCGAATATGGTAAGGGGTTAGTTATAGTTTGTTTTTAGTAGTTAGATTAACATGTTAGTAATCTAATTATAGGCAGTTCATGTGTGGATCTCGTCAGCAAATCATCATAAATCAGGTGTGTAACTGACACCCTCTGATAGACTAGATCGGCAAAAGCCGAAAAGCCGAAATACCGAAAAGTCGATATTTTGGGAACTTGCGAGTGTACGAATGCTCGAAAGATAAGTGGGTTAATATTTTTGATAATCTTAAGTGATAAAACTACAGTACGTGTAATTTCGTGCATTATTGATATTTTGGGCTTAGTGGGCCGAAATCGGGTTAATGGGCCAACTGGCCCAATTTGGTAAGTATGCGCGGTAAGAGTTTTGATAGTGCGTAAATGGTAGAATTATGCATGAAAACCTTAAAATAGTTAAAATACTAAAATATCCCTATGCATGGAAAAATTACCATTATACCCCTAGGGTTAGTTTTGACTAGAAAGCATGATGATCTGAATCTGTACGATGTATGCCATGATTGCATCTCTGTTGCATGGGAACATGGGTTATATTATGGAGGAAGCGTTCTGGTGGCTATGCCACAAATTATCTGATGTGGTGGCTCGCCACGTATATTCTGCTTCCGTGGCTCGCCACGATTATCTCAGATCTGGTGACTCACACATTATTCTGCTCGCAGCCATGCGCGACATTTTTGTGACGTGTAGCGGTTGGGTGGGTCGAGTAGTCTCCCCACATGGTGAAAGGTTGGTACGGGGGTGCATGTGGTTGGATATGGGTTGGGTTTTGCATAAGCATGTAATATCTGTTCTGATCTGTTATGGGTCTATGGGCTTTATTCTGATTCCTGTTCTGGGCTAAGGCCAACTTATTCTGTTTCTATGGTTTGAACTGATATAGGCTATGGTTGGGTTAACTTACACACTGAGTTTCCCAAAACTCACCCCTTTATTTTTCATCCACGCAGGTGATCCCCAACCATAGTGGGCTTGGAGCTGTGAGGGATTCGGAGTGGCCACGCAAGTCTGCAAATTCGGTTTCTTTCTGATGAACTGGACATCCTATTTATCTTTGTTTTTTTTGGTTTTGGGTTTTTAAATGTAATAAGGCCGCTCTATTATTTTTTAATATGGGTTTGATTTATATTTTGTTATGATGGACTTAATTTATATTAACTATCAAAATGGGCTAGATCTAGGGTTTGTTTTTAAAAACATAAATTGATTTCAAAGTAACACGATTACAAACAAGGCTTTTGCTATGATGACGTTTTCTAAAGTTAAATATGTTTTATTTTAAAATGAACATAATTACAATAGTAACCTAAGAATATACACGATGTTAGAGTGTGGCAATGGCGGTGTGCATGTCTAGGATTGGATCCGAAAGAGCTTGGTACTTAAGCAGTCCGATGGACTCACCTCCTCTTTTTTCTAGTTTCCTACCTGGTGCACAGCTTCCATTCACTTTAACCTATAACAAAAGTATCTTTTTAACACACCAAGTAAAGATTTTTAAACCAACAATATAATATGTTTTGAACGCTTCAATGTGGCACGTCGGATTGGGTCGTAACGTCTAGGCCGGGTTTGAGGTGTTACATTTAGTAGTATCAGAGCCAAGTTGCAACAACTCGGCTGTGGAATGGGTTTGTAAAAAAAAATTCAAAAATGAAAGTTTTATAAAAACTCTGATTTCAAAATCTAGATCTTGAAGTGGCATTCCGAATCTCCGGCTCAAGCTTGTAAGTATTACCCTGAACTTCTCTGAATATTTTTTTGAATTATCTGTCGATACTGGAACCCTACAGGGATACTCTAGATAGGATGATACTGAAACCATAGGAAGGTATGATATTAGACTGAAACTATAGCTAGGCTTCGATTCTACGAGAATAAACTCTGAAATACTGTCTGATTCATAAAATATCTGTGATAATCACTGGAATACTGAGTTAATGCATAAAATTCGTAAACAGATAATACGATATGAATACAAGAGCCACTTGTGGAAGAGGCCGTGGACGTGGCCGAGAAAGGGCTCGAGCGGTATCTTCGTCTTCGGGACATATACCGGCGGTAGATGCACCGGTATCATCGGCAACGGAAGTGGAGTCTCATGATAGTGGTGCCGGGGATGACGCTCTGTCGCAGGCAATGCTTCGTGTTCTGGAAAGGGTTACCGGGGCAAGTTCGGGCAACGAAATTCGAGGATCGATTTCTGAACGGCTCCGGGCTAATGGAGCGGAGATTTTTAAGGGCGTGTCTGGTGTAGCCCCAAATGTGGCGGAATATTGGTTGGAGGCCACGGAACGGATTATGGATTTACTTGAACCGCTTCGGTGGAGCGTGAAGCGAAAAGGAGTCAGATCGTTGTCGCGAGACGAGGCCTATCAGTGGTGGCTCACTGTGAGGGAAGGGACCCCAGCTAATAGGGTCACTTGGGAACTATTTAAGACAGCCTTTAAAGGGAAGTACGTTGGGGCAAGTTATGTGAACGCTCGCAGGAAGAAATTCTTGAATCTGGTGCAAGGAGGTAAAACAGTTGCTGAGTACGAGGCCGAGTTTCTAAGGCTGAGCCGGTATGCCGTAGGCATAGTCGCTATAGAATATGAGTGAAGTGTGCGCTTCGAGGATGGTCTTAGGGATGACCTGAGGGTGTTGATTGCTCCGCAGATGGAGCGGAACTTTGCGGTCTTGGTGGAGAAGGCAAAGATAGCTGAGGAGGTTAAGAGGGCTGAAAAGCAGAATCGGGAGAAGGATCAAAACTGTTTTCGGAGGGATTCAGGACCCTCGGGTGGTGCTAATAGGAATGTTAAGAGAGCAAGAGTAGAGGAACCAGTTCGAGCAGTGCCGATAAATGTGGTTAGACCATCAATCTGTGGAGACTGTGGTAAGGTACATTTGGGCGAGTGTAGGAAACATTCCGGTGCTTGTTTCCGATGCGGATCTATAGAGCAAAGAGTTAAGGACTGTCCTCAGAGAGCTGATCAGGCTCAGGTTGCTGTGCAGAGGGTTGCTCAACCCATGAAAGGTGGACCACAACCACCGAGAGGACGTGGACAAGGTAGGGGTGGAAACGGAAATGGTCGAGGTTGAGGGGCACCTGGCAGGGATGTCAGAAATGATGAAGCTCGAAAGCCAGCTTTGGTATATGCAGCTCGTCGTCGAAAGGAGGGCGACACACCTGACGTCATAACTGGTACGTTTTTGGTTTCTAGCATGCCGTATACTGCCTTGGTAGATATTGGATCTACTCATTCCTATGTTGCATGTGCCATATCTGGGTCGTTGGGTGTGCACTCTGAGAAGATGGTGAGTGGGGTATCTGTGTTAAGTCCTTTGGGTCACTCGGTTAGGGTAGATAAACTGTATAGGGATGTACCCTTAGAAACTCAAGGTAGGATCTTTCCTGGAAATTTGATGGAGTTACCGTTTGGAGAATTTGACCTCATTCTGGGAATGGACTGGCTTGTTAAGCATAAGGCAACTTTGGATTGTGCTGCTAAGTGAATGGTGCTAAGGACTTCGGAGGGTGAGGAGGTTATCCTGATAGGTGAACGAAGGGACTTTTTGTCCAATGTGGTGTTGGCATTGAGGGCTGAAAAGTGGATTCGTAAGGGTTGTGAGGCTTGTTTGGCGTTTGTAAGTCAGTTGAAGGAGGAGGGGGGTCACAAAGTGGACCAGTGTTAGATCTGAAGGAATTCCAAGATATATTTCCGGAGGAGCTTCTGGGGTTACCTCCAAACCGAGAGGTTGAGTTTGGAATCGACTTATTGCCTGGAACGGCGCCAGTGTCTATTGCACAGTATAAGATGGCACCGAAGGAGTTGGTGGAGCTGAAAGCTCAAATTCAAGAGTTGTTGGATAGGGGCTTCATTAGGCCAAGCGTGTCTCCATGGGGAGCACCGGTGCTATTCGTGAAGAAGAAGGATGGGACGATGCGAATGTGTATTGATTACCGCCAATTAAACAAACTGACGGTTAAGAATAAGTACCCACTGCCAAGGATTGACGATCTGTTCGACCAGCTTAGAGGAGCTTCTGTATTTTCCAAGATCGACCTTCGATCTGGATATCATCAGTTAAGGGTCAAGGAGGCAGATATCCATAAGACGGCATTCAGGACTCGGTATGGTCATTACGAGTTTCTGGTTATGCTATTTGGACTAACGAACGCTCCTGCAGCATTTATAGATCTGATGAATCGTGTGTTCCAACCATTTCTGGATCAGTTCGTAGTTGTCTTTATTGACGATATCCTGGTATATTCTGAAACGAAAATGAAGCATGATGAGCATCTCCGTATAGTGTTGCAAGTGTTAAGGGAGAATGTACTTTATGCGAAGTTCAGCAAGTGTAAATTTTGGTTGAAAGAAGTAACCTTCTTAGGATATGTGGTCTCTGCTGAGGGGATTAAGGTGGACCCTCGGAAGGTTGACGCGATTTTGGAGTGGAAGCTGCCTAGGTCAGTGTCAGAAATACGGAGTTTTCTAGGATTGGCAGGATACTACAGAAGGTTTGTGGAAGGTTTTTCTGTGATGGCAGCACCTCTGACAAAACTCATAAGGAAAGGGGTATCGTTTGTATGGACTGAGACCCAACAGGAAGCTTTTGAGAAGTTGAAGAAAGTTCGATCAAGCACTGTGTTAATACAAACAGTGTCAGGAAGGATTTTACTCGTACAAAGTGACGCATCACATGTAGGCTTGGGCTGCGTATTAATGCAGGAGGGTAAGGTGGTTACATATGCATCATGACAGCTTAAGCCTCACGAGGGGAACTATCTTACTCATGATTTGGAGTTGGCGGCAGTGATATTTGCACTTAAGATTTGGAGACATTACTTGTACGGGGAGAGGTGTATTATATACACAGACCACAAGAGTCTTAAGTATTTGTTAACTCAGAAGGAGCTAAACTTTAGGCAAAGGAGATGGATTGAGTTGCTTAAGGATTATGACTGTTCGATCGAGTATCAACCAGGCAAGGCTAATGTGGTAGCCGATGCTTTGAGTCGTAGAACCGTATCTGATCTGAAAGCAATGTTTGCTCATTTGAGTCTTTATGATGATGGCAGTTTGTTGGCGGAATTACAAGTAAGGCCAACCTGGGTGGACCAGATTAAGGAAAAGCAGTTGGAAGATAAGTCTTTGGTCACTCGTTTTCAACAAGTTAAGGAAGGGGAAACTTCTGAGTTTGGGTTAAATGGCGAAGGAGTTCTGTGTTTTCGAGGAAGAATTTGTGTTCCGAAGGACTCTGACTTGAGGCAGGCAATATTGAAGGAAGCTCATGGTGGACTGTGTGCCATGCATCCTGGAGGGAATAAGTTGTATCATGACTTGCGAGAATTGTACTGGTGGCCTGGACTTAAGCGAGAAGTAACGGAGTTTGTAGGGAAATGTTTGACATGCCAGCAAGTGAAAGCCGAGCATCAATCGCTTCCGGATCACATACTGACCGGTGAAGATACCACTTTGGAAGTGGGAGAAGGTAACTATGGACTTTGTGAGTGGGTTGCCTGTGTCACCATCGTAGAAAGACTCGGTGTGGGTGATTGTGGATAGGTTGACCAAATCAGCCCATTTCATACCAGATGCATCGACTTTTCACTTCAAAGGTTAGCCAAGTTGTATGTGGCGGAGATTGTACGACTTCATGGAGTCCCAGTTTCGATTATCTCTGATCGGGATCCCAGATTCACATCTCGGTTTTGGAAAAAGTTACATGAGGCATTGGGGACGCGATTGAACTTTAGTACGGCTTTCCATCCCCAAACTGATGGTCAGTCGGAGAGGGTTATTCAGATTCTGGAGGACATGCTGAGGGGATGCCTGATTAACTTTCGAGGTAGTTGGGAGGATTACTTGCCGTTGGCAGAATTTGCGTACAATAACAGTTATCAAGCGAGTATCCGAATGGCACCGTATGAAGCAATCAGATGGATGGGCGAAGTGTCGTACCCCTAGTTGTTGGACTGAACTAGGAGAGCGACAAGTTCTTGGACCAGAGTTGGTAGCTGATACTGAGGATAAGGTCAGAATAATTAGGGATCGATTAAAAGAAGCATCTAATAGACAAAATTCATATGCGGATTTGAAGCGTAAGGAGATTGAGTACTCAGTAGGGGATATGGTCTTTTTAAAGGTTTCTCCTTGGAAGAAGATATTGAGGTTTGGTAAGAAAGGCAAGTTGAGTCCGCGGTTCATTGGGCCTTACCGGATTTTGAGGCGAGTAGGCCCAATGGCTTATCAATTGGAACTGCCTCCTGAGTTAGACAGGATTCACGATGTTTTTCATGTCTCCATGTTACGGCGCTATCGTTCTGATCCTGCTCATCATGTCGTGCCGGGCGCAGTAAATCGACGCTCAAACCGATTTGACCTTTGAGGAGGAGCCATGCAGACATCGCTCGAGATGTTAAGGTTCTCGTAAAGAAATCATCCCATTAGTGAAAGTGCTTTGGCGTAATCATGGCGAGAGAGAAGCCACTTGGGAGCCAGAGGAGGCGATGCAACAAAGAATACCCTCATTTGTTTGGACCAGGTAAATTTCGAGGACGAAATTTCTTTAAGGAGGGTAGAGTTGTAATGCCCCAATTTTTGGGACTTCTGTGAATTATGGTGAATTTTAGATTTTTTTGTGTTTTAACTGCTTGGCGTAGGTCTAAATATGTTAGTAGGCCTCTAGAAGGCCCAAGTTTAAGATTAAACCCGGGGTTCAATTTAATTTAATTCATAAGAGAAAATGAGGTTTTGGTTGACTAGGGTCTTAAGTATTATTTTGGTAAAATAAGACATAAGGAAGCAAGTGGCAAAGTGGCATGTGGCGCCACTGAGAAGGCTATAAAAGTGGCGTGTAGAAGTGTAGAAAGAGCCCAGGTTCGAGCCGCAAAACAAGCAAATAAGGTGTTTATTTTTGTGCACAAAAAGGGGAGGTGATGGAACTCAAGGGGGAACTCTGTTAGGGAGAGTTTAAGATGATAAGGGGATTGAGTAAGGATAAAGATAAGGGAGGAAATCTAGGAGCTGATCAAGGAGTAAGAGTTGGCCGGCCAAGGGACTTTAGCATGGGAAATTCGGCTAGGTATTGTAGTAGTGGGAATTTCGGCATTTGGGTGTGTTGTGTCGTTTCTCTGACCATCTTTCCTCCTCCTCCTTTCTTTTCTTTCTTCTCTCCATCTACCTTCTCCTCTTCTTTTCTCCATAGCCGAATCCTTCTACCACTTTACTCTTCATCACTTCCTTATTCTTTTTATTTTTAAGCCTTACAGTCGAATATCACAAAAGCCGAAAACTCGAATCTGTGCCGAATTCTCCTAGCCAACCTATTGATTTCTTTTTCCCCTTTCTTCATCCTTTGCGATCAACTCTTACTTTTTCTGAACCCCAAACCTCTGTCGACAAAGCCACTACAAAACCCTCATCTTTTCTTCACTGTTACTAAAAGCCGAAAACCCCATATTTTAGGGGCATAGCCGAATTCTTAGATCATTAAAAGATCGACTTCTGCTAGGTTTTGAGGGTTAGATCTATATTAGAATCAAATAAGAGCTTAAGTGAAATCGTTGGCTAAAGAAACTGGTGGTAAGTTTTTGAATCTATTCTTTATTTCGGGATTTAGAAAAGCCGAAATCCCTAAAGGCTTAGGGAGGCTGTCGTTTGGGCTTTAAGGCTCTAAGGGTTGTGACCATTGTTTATTATGATGATAGTGTGATTCAGAGGCTGCCGATCAGAGGCTTGGACAAGGGGAAACGACTGAATCTAGACACAATTGCTAATTTCGGCAAAGGTAGGTTTGCTAGTGCCTAAGGTGCTTTGGGCCGAATATGGTAAGGGGTTAGTTATAGTTCGTTTTTAGTAGTTAGATTAACATGTTAGTAATCTAATTGTAGGCAGTTCGTGTGTGGATCTCGTCAGCGAATCGTCATAAATCAGGTGTGTAACTGACACCCTCTCATAGACTAGATCGGTAAAAGTCGAAAAGCCGAAATGCCAAAAAGTCAGTATTTTGGGAACTTGCGAGTGTGCGAATGCTCGAAAGATAAGTGGGTTAATATTTTTGATAATCTTAAGTGATAAAACTGCAGCACGTACAATTTCGTGCATTATTGATATTTTGGGCTTAGTGGGCCGAAATCGGGTTAATGGGCCAACTGGCCCAATTCGATAAGTATGCGCGGTAAGAGTTTTGATAGTGCGTAAATGGTAGAATTATGCATGAAAACCTTAAAATAGTTAAAATACTAAAATATCCCTATGCATGGAAAAATTACCATTATACCCCTAGGGTTAGTTTTGACTGGAAAGCATGATGATCTGAATCTGTACGATGTATGCCATGATTGCATCTCTGTTGCATGGGGACATGGGTTATATTATGGAGGAAGCGCTTCGGTGGCTATGCCACAAATTATCTCGATCCGGTGGCTCGCCACGATATATCTGCTCCGTGGCTCGCCACGATTATCTCAGATCTGGTGACTCGCCACATTATCTGCTCGCACCATGCCGCATATTTCGCGACGTAGTGGTTGGGTGGGTCGAGTTGTCTCCCATGGTGAAAGGTTGGTGCGGGGTGCATGTGGTTGGATATGGGTTGGGTTTTGCATAAGCATGTAATATCTGTTCTGATCTGTTATGGGCCTATGGGCTTTATTCTGATTCCTGTTCTGGGCTAAAGCCAACTTATTCTATTTCTATGGTTTGAACTGATATAGGCTATGGTTGGGTTAACTTACACACTGAGTTTCCCAAAACTCACCCCTTTATTTTTCATCCACGCAGGTGATCCCCAACCATAGTGGGCTTGGAGCTGTGAGGGATTCGGAGTGGCCACGCAAGTCTGCAAATTCGGTTTCTTTTTGATGAACTGGACGTCCTATTTATCTTTGTTTTTTTTGGTTTTGGGTTTTTAAATGTAATAAGGCCGCTCTATTATTTTTTAATATGGGTTTGATTTATATTTTTTTATGATGGACTTAATTTATATTAACTATCAAAATGGGCTAGATCTAGGGTTCGTTTTCAAAAACATAAATTAATTTCAAAGTAACACGATTACAAACAAGGTTTTTGCTATGATGACGTTTTCCAAAGTTAAATATGTTTTATTTTAAAATGAACATAATTACAATAGTAACCTAAGAATATACACGATGTTAGAGTGTGGCAATGGCGGTGTGCATGTCTAGGATTGGATCCGAAAGAGCTTGGTACTTAAGCAGTCCGATGGACTCACCTCCTCTTTTTTCTAGTTTCCTACTTGGTGCACAGCTTCCATTCACTTTAACCTATAACAAAAGTATCTTTTTAACACACCAAGTAAAGATTTTTAAACCAACAATATAATATGTTTTGAACGCTTCAATGTGGCAAGTCGGATTCGGTCGTAACGTCTAGGCCGGGTTTGGGGTGTTACATTATTGGATGTTAATGTTCAATTTTTGCATATTTTATGATCTTCTATGATTCATATACATCATGCTTTAATTTTATACAATTAGGTGTATGAAATCATTAGAAATGACCAAAATGATTGCATTATTCGAGTTATTTTTATTTTCCTGTTTCTATGTGATTTCACCTTAATGTTTGTTATAATAGAATTCGATAATGGCAATAGAATGCTCGCAAAATAAGAAAAATAAGAAAAAACACAGATTTTACGTGGAAACCCTTTTGGGAAAAAAGCCACGGTAGAGGAGAAGAAATTCACTAATGTTGAAAAACGAATGATCCAAGAGGAGTTTCAACTACATCTATTTAAAGGTTGAAAAACCTCAGCCTTAAGCCCTACACAGATCCCATTGCTTTGCCACTGTATTTTATTTCTTTAATAAGGATTCGGGTCACACAACTCTAACAATGTTTATTTGGTATTTTAAGATACTTTAATAATTAGTTTTCAAATGTTAGTTCACTTGTTCTTTACTTTTAAATATCTATCTTTAGACTAATTACTTTCTTTTAACTTTATTTGTTTATTTTTTATATAAAAAAAAGGGGGAGAAAGAAAGGTAAATTTAATTGGTATTTGGTTCATTATTTTTTAATGACTAATCTTTTAATTTCAACACCTAAGTGGCCAGTTTTTCACACTCAAGCCTTTGTTTCAAAATTATAAAATCAAGTCTTTGTTTCAAAATCATAAAATCAAGTCATTGATTCAAATTGAACTTTAACAAGGGGGAGTAGCAAATTAAAAACAAAATTACCAAAATGTTTTGTTATATCAAAAAGGGGGAGATTGTTAAACTTGTTTTATTTGATAAATTGTTTTGATATAACAAACAAAAATGTTTTTGAATAAAGTTTGTTTTTGAACAAAGAAATTATAAATTTTAAAGCATAAAAATTATTTCAAGACATCTAAACATCTTAGAAAATATTTTGAACACTTAGAAAAATTTTGGACAAAGTTAAAAAACGGTTTAAACTTTTTTAACTCAATTCAAACATTTTTAAATCTATTGAAAAACTGCTCCTTACAAAGAGTATCGATATCTTTCATAAAGTTTTATATTCATACAATTTTTATCAATACATTTTTCAAGATCGATACCAAACTTCTTTACTGACTTGAAACAAAAATTGAACAAAAGCAAAAATTATCGACACTTTTCAAAAAGTATCGATACTTTTCAAAAAGCATTGATACCTATTATATTTTTATCGAAACTATCTTTGATATCGATATTGTTTTTGCATTCTGACTTGATTTTTCAAACAATCACAAAAATTATCGATACCCTTCAAAAAGTATTGATACATTTTACCAGATACCGATAAAATATATTTGGTATCATTGTGAACTAACTTTAATAGTCACTAAATCAGATATTAAATCTTGATAGTATCGATACTTAATGAAAAAGTATAGATACATTTTGTTGCAGGTGAATTAAATGAATTGGTATTTTCATCCCAATAGCTCTAATAACTTCCATAACAACCACAACGGTTGGTAAATAAATTAAAGGGTATAAATACAATCTTCCAAAGGTCCTACAACAACAAGAAAGAGAATCAAGACTAAAAGACCAATCAAAACAACATTTGTGCCAAAACTCTTTCATACTTTTCTTATACACACTTGTGAGCTTTCATTATTATTCTTTTAGATTAAGTTTATTCTTGTTTCTTGTGAAGATTATTTCTTTGTTTGCTTATTCTTTATTCTCTTTGAGTAGGTTGAGTCTTAAGGTTTGGGTAGAAACCTTAAGGTAGTTGCAATCTTAAGATTTGGGTAGAAATCTTAAGGGGAATTATAAGTTTAAACATTGTCCTTAAAGGTTGTCAAATTAGCGAATTTAAGAAAATCCATAGTTGTGAAAAACTAAGGTAGTGGAGTAGGCAATTGGGGTCGAACCACTATAAATCATTGTGTTCAATTTTTCTACCATTTCTTTCAAGCTTCCACAATTTTTTTAAAGTTCAATTCACCCCCTCTCTTGGTTATTTCTGATGATCAATCAAGCTAACAAAAACCCAACAACAACCTAAAGGAAAAGAAGAGCTAAATACAATGCTTCTTATGTTGTGGCCCATATAGGGTGCGGGACTACCCACAACAATCCAAGTTCACCGCAATCAACAAAGAAGAGGAAGCAGAGCTTGAGGAGGGTAGGCTATTGAAGCTTGGATCAATGATACTCAATTTTCCTAAAGCAAAGAGGGATCGAAAGCTGAAGGGGAGGTGCTTTTGTTGATACAAGGGAATCTAATTTGTTCATATCAGAGAAAGCTATAACACCCCTAACCCATATCCGTCACCAGAATAGGGTTATAAAGCATTACCGAAAACTTTTAACTTAAAACATTCGATTACAGCCATTTATAAAACATATTATATTCCATACAAACACATGCATAACGTCTCTTTTTCGAGCCCTCGAGCCCTTAGAAACACTTTAGAGACGATTCGGGACTAAATCAAAAACATTTAAAACTTCAAGGAAAAAGATGAAAAAATTCATACTACAGGGATCACACGGCCGTGTGGCCAGGCCGTGTGACTCATATGACTGAGACATATGCTCGTATCTTATATCATGTGGGCATTCGAAGTAGGGACACATGGCCGTGTCCCAGCCTGTGTTTGTGCCCGTGTAACTCTCTGACTTGGGTCACACGGCCAAGTCACATGCCTGTGTGCCAGACCATGTAACTCTTGAAATGAAACCTTTCAAAACCTACAAGGGACACACAGCCGTGTCGCATGGCCGTGTGTCACACACGGCTGAGACACATACCTGTGACTTAGGCCGTGTGGACAAGAAATAGGTCAAATTCAAGCTATTCTTTTCATCCAATTCAAACACACCCTTACAAGTCATTTTCACCTATATTCAAACATTCAAAATATACCTAACACATGCATATTCAAGCTAGATCATCATAGTATATAATCATTCAACCAATATTCCCAAAAGGCACCTCAATCATAACAATCAAACATGGTTATACGATTGCTAAGTTTAACCACAAATCAATTAACCTTTATAACTAATTTTATGCCAACTTTTACCACAATGTTCACATACCAATATGATACTCAAAAACACCAATTTGACTATTCAACACCTATCAACACTACCTTAGCAAACTTGATCATATGTCAACACATCCAAACACACCAAACTAGCCATTTATTAACTCAATGTTCACTATCAATTTCCATACCTCAATGATCACATTCAAGCATATCAAAACAACATTTCATAGCATGCATTTTATATACCATTCCAATTCCCAACCTTTAAGTACCAACATGCCAAAATATCAACCTTTAAACATCAAAGTGCAAAAAGCACACCAACCTTCACAGCATCAAATATCATAAGTTTCACAAATTCAAAGCAACATTACATGCCGATATCATTAACTAACATTAGACATAAGTCCAGCTATACATGCCATTATAACCACGACCAAAGTATCAAAGTCTACCAATAAAATCAATGGATAGTGTGATGGATCTCCGACTAGCTTCCAACCCGATCAAGCTTCTGATAATCTATAAAGTAAGAGAAAAATAACCACATAAGCAATGAATGCTTAGTAAGCTCATATAACCTTTAAGCATAATATTCCATCTCAATAATAAACTTTATTGAATAAACATAAACCTATACCAATGTCATAAGGTTCATAAATCTATATAATTATCAACCTTTTTTATACGATTATATACCTTTCAATTTACTTACTTTCCATTTTGTTCTCAATACTTATCATAAACCTAAACAACATTGTCAATTTTCGATTTAGTGTATTTATCCATAAAATAGGTAGATTCATCCATAACATAAATAGTTTGCTCACATATAAATACATCATTTAACTCATCAATTCTTTATTATCATCATACTATATCCCTGTATTGAACTTCCCATTTCACTTTCTTTTCTTACCTGTTTCATTTGCATATTACCAAGCATAGGCATAAAAATCAACCATGAATACAAGCTTAGTACAAGCCTAAATATCATCAATGCATGAGTTAGTGCACACATACAATATCACTTGAATTAAACATACGATGATCCATTTCCATGTGCACATATTTCATTTGAATCATTTAACCTTTCCATAAACATATGCATAAGGTCAAGTGAAAGCTTACCTTTTCAATGCATAACTTCAAAGTAAAACATCATACAATCCAACCAACAGCTTGACACATCAATAACACATGTTAGTTCATTTAAGCATAATTCATATGAATTTAACATGAATAACCATTATACTTGAGCATAATTCAATTGGATTTATCATTCATCTCAACATAACATATTTTCCATGTAACTTACCATTTCAAAGTCTTTCATACATACAAGTCTTGGTTCATATAGAATGCTTACCATATCCTTGTAAAATTCATGCCCATTGAATCAAATGAAATAACATCGAATAAGAGAAATAATATTTTCAATACAACTTACTTGATACAATACATTGGCACGAAGACTGCCAAGCTTGAAGCCTGATATAACACACCAGCACAAAGCCTACTAGGCACAAAGCCTGATATAATACACCGGCGCGAAGCCTTCTAGGCACAGAGCCCGAATATCACCGGCACAATGCCTGCTAGGCACAGAGCCTGAATATCACTGGCACAAAGCCTGCTAGGCACAGAGCCCGAATATCACCGCACAAAACCTGCTAGGAACAGAGCTAGAATATCACCGGCACAAAGCCTGTTAGGAACAGAGCACAAATATCATCAGCACATAGCCTACTAGGCACAGAGCTTGAATATCACCGGCACAAAGCCTGTTAGGCACAGAGCCCGAATAACGTTACGTTTCTATTTCTTAAAACATAGCTAAATGACATTCAAGATTTAACCAATAATGAAATAGTATGAAATATTCAATACAATTAATAATAATCGTATAACAAACTTACCTGAAAAAATTGCAGAAATGTCAAATTACAAGGGCATTTTGGTAATTTTTTATTCTCCTCGATTTTCCACCCGATCTTGATCTAAATTAATAATTTCATTCAATCTATTAATTTAGACAGTAAAAAAATGTATTTTATGCAATTTATTCATTTTTACATTTTTACAAAATTGTCATTAAAATTTTACTTTTATTCAATTTAGTCCCTGAGCCTAAAAAATGCAAATTAACCATTTTTATTGAAATTTCACACTAGCTAAATATTCATAGCCTCCATTTCAGCCCATTTTTGCAACAATTTCATATCAAAACATTGTACGTTTACTATTTCAACAATTTAGTCCCTAATTAAAAAATTCATCAAAATCACTTAACAAAATACTTTTAAATATCAACCAACATTTCAAATTCATCATTTAACATCTAAAATCACATAGATTTATCAATATAAAAATTCACAATCTTTAACAGCTTCAAAAACGAAGGTATGGGCTAGTTGAACCTAGTTCCAACGATCTCAAAAACATAAAAATTATAAGAAACGGAATCAAAATGGGCTTACATGCAACAATTAAAAATGGTCGAACCTCCCAAGTTGAGCTCTCATGGTGTTTCGGCATGGTGAAATGAAAAGATGAAGAAATGGCTTTTTCTTCTTTTAATTTTGTTTTAATTTCATAAAATCTACCATTTTGCTATTAAATCATATAATATTTTATAATTTTAATACATAATGGCGTCCAATGTCAATACTAAGGACTATTTATTACATTGGTCCTTTCTAATTTAATATTCAAGCCATTAAATCACTAAAATGTTATATTTACTACATTTTGCACCATTTATAATTTAGTCTTTTTTAATTTATTAACTATCGAAATGTTCAAATTTTTCAACGAAACTTTAATACCACCTTAATGACACTCTGTAAATATTTATAAAAATATTTACGGTTACGTTTATAGAAACGAGATCCCAATACCTCATGTTCTAAAATCACTTGACCTTAAGGTCTTACCACTCATACTTAATAAAGAGTTTAAATAACATAAATTATCAAATCAAAAACCTTTTCAAAGTCACATTTGACTCATAGATATTAAATAATAATATTTACGAACTTATTTGTCAGATTTGGTGGCTCTGAAACCACTATTTTTGACACCACTAAAAAACGGGCTGTTACAAATACTGTGGGTACACTTGGTCTCTTAATTAGCAAATCAACTAATAAGATCAAGACTATTAAATCTAAAGAGGTCTTAACTATGGGAATAACACAAGGAATTGAGCTACAAATTGGTCAGTGGAAAGGCAAGAAAGACTTCGAGGTAATTCACTTAGATGATTACGACTTTGTTCTTGGATTGAATTTCCTTGACAAGATTAATGCTCTGATAGTTCCATTTACCAGTGGCATATGTATCTTGGATATTCGTCAACAACAATGCATTGTATCGATGAGTCGTGATTGGAAAGGTGGAATGAAGGTATTGTTGACAATCCAGCCAGTCGAGGATGTTCACTGTGATAAGAACATTGGCTTGGTAGATCGAAATGTTACAAAGACCCTCTTAAAAATGCTGGAGGTGTGGCAAACTGATATGAAACTTGTTGAGTTATCAGTGGAGCTACCACCTATGAAAGAGATGTGTTGTGAATTGGACTTTGTAGGAAAAGTGATGATGCAAACTGTGCAGTTAAAACAAGTAAATAACTATGAGCGAAGTACATTTTAAACACTTTCCTAGTGTTTTACATTATGGCTTACCATTGGTTTGGTAAAGACATAAGGGCTCTTTCAGAATTCTAAAGAAAGTAAGCCGAAGGGCTTACAAACTAGAGTTGATGACAATTGATAATCGTTTTACGATTCACTAAACTAGATTACGATCACGACTAAGGCAAGCGCACCTATCAAATGGTAGTATAGTTATGGTGAGTCTAGAATATCGTATCCACAAGGACTAAAAGTACAAGTATTAACTATCTTTCTATTATTTAGCCTAAAATATAAAGGATTTGTTTTAATCTAAAATTAACTAACTAATTAACTACTGAACGCGACAGAGAACGAATTGGGAAAAATACTTGAAGAAAAGTTATAAGGAGGACAATACCTAGGAAAGAATCCAACTAGACTTCACTTATTATTCTGACTTTAAATCGAACGATTTATTCACTTGTCTTAATCCATAAAAATCCCTAAATTATGTTAATATCTCTTTCAAGACTACAAACAACTGACTCTAGATTGATTAATTGAAACTCTTTCTAATTAAAACCCCTATTGTCGCATTAACTCGATCTATGGATTCCTTTATTAGATTTGACTCTAATCCGACAGATTTATGTCGCCCTATTTCTAGGGTTGCATGCAACTCCGCTTAATTATGGTAGATCTACTCTTAAACAGGGACTTTTGCTCCACTGAATAAGCACATCAACTTGAATTAATATCCTGAAAATATTAGATCAAGAATTTATAACACATAATTAAGAATAAGAAAAAGTATTTATCATTAAATTCAGAACATTAAATAATAAGATCCATCTTAGGTTCCATATTCCCTAGGTATTTAGGGAATTTAGTTCATAATGAGGAAGGAAAACATCTCAAATTTAGAAAAACAACAAGACATATAAAACCCAAATAAACTTCGAGAGAAATTTGAATGGAGATCTTCAATCTTGAAGTGGATCTGCTTCCGAGATGATTCTAACGGCTTCCTTCGAGTAATTTCTGCTTTCTGCTCTGTGTGCCCCCCTTTAGGTCTTCTTCTAGTGTGTTTATATAGACTTTAAAATGCTCAGAAACCCTAAAAATTGGCTTTAGAAACATGATAAATCATCTAAAAATATGCCAAGTATGGAATTAAAATACGTTACATTTATGGTTTATCAACAATACTCAAGGTTAACCTGGTGTTCAACATGGGTGTGTCAAAACCTATTTTTTAGGATAAAGGAAATTCCAATCGAGGCAAGTCACAATAGGGGGAAAAGAGCAGTGGCATCTTACAATCAAGATGTACAAAAGAGAGAAATATTTCGAGTTGGACGACGATAGAGACATAAATCGAGTCAAATATTTCGAGGGCAAAACTACCCAACATAGAGGAATCAGTCGATGCATCATGGCAGTTCCAAGACGAGTTAGACCAATGTCATTCTAAGGACACAACAAGGGCATCACGAGAATGGGTGGGATAGAATATCATGGGTCACGGATCAAAGCCACAGAGCATCCCATGGAGGTCAATCGATTAAATGGGGCTCATTTAATCCACTTGAATTGGTCCAATTCGTGCAATATATGGAGAAACTCATCTACTTAAGCCTTGGTGCCCCAGTGGAACACTCCAGTAAAACTTGTGTTACCATGGTAAATATTGTAAATCCTAAAGGGTAAGATTGTATAGAATTTAAATCTTGACCGTCAATGTAATTTAAATTGTGTCTTTATATGTCGTGGAGCTCAACTATAAATAAAAAACTTTCCCCACATTTGTAATCATCCCATTCATAATGATTGAATATATTTGAGACCATGTACTCAAACATGGCATTTTTTAGCTCTTTTATCTTTTGTATTTGCTTTGGCTTTACTTCAGTGCCTTAAAAAATTTCCTTTCTGAATACTCACTTTCGAGAGTAAATCGAATTCGAAGCAAAAGAATAACCTAAAGCCACGTGATTTAAGACTAAAATTCTAACCTCGTGGTAAGAGTATATCCATATTTTCTGATCCTTGTTATTGTTAAAAGATTAAAGAAGTAAACAAAACATTTGTAAGTTATTCAAATTAAAATGGAAAAATAAAAAATAAATTTGACTAGATACCAATCCAGGAAAAGTTTCAACTTTAACAAATGAGGAGCCAAAAATAAGACAGAACCATGTTATTGCAATGAATCTAATAGTCTTTCTTCCATGTCTGAGGTTACAAGGTTTGATGAACGTAATACATTCTCGGAAACCTCATCACCCAATTTTAAGATTTACCATAATCCACAATTTCATTCCAACATTGTACCTACTACTAATCATGTATCCACTTATCATTCTTAAACAAAATTCCCACATCCATGGCTTCGGGGGTAAAAAACGAAAGCACACTCTATCCTGCAAGTAAAACTCTTAAGATGGCACACCACCTTCAGCTGCCAATTTTATTCTCTGGTGATGCTCGGTAACCTTGTAATTTACTATTTCCTTAAACAACTGAGAATCCAATCTGCAGTCTGAGCGTCCGTACACGGCTGCCTGGATGCTAGCCACAAGTTTTGCTATCTCACGGCCAGAGAAACCTTCCGTCATTTTGGCAGCCTCTCGGATTACATCTTCTGGCAAATCTTCTATGGTTATCTTCTGTGGTTTTTTATTTAACAGAGCACCCCACTTAGATGTACTGTCACTTTCTCCGCCAAGGTATTTGTTTAAATAAAGCTTCAAAAGTTGGAATCGTTCTTCCTCCCCAGGAAGTGGGAACTCAATCACATCATCAATACGGTCAGTGATAGCACTGTCAAGATCCCCGGGTCTGTTTGTGGCAAGCACAAGAACTATATCTCTAGACTGATCTCCGGTTCGAAAGAGCAATGCATTCAAAGCACTTCGCTGTGCTTCACTCATATGTATACTGTTACGCCTGTATTCATGAATAAACAACACAGTTATTAACGCCATCACCAAAAGGACTCAGTATAATGCAGACTGCAATTCAACCTTGAAACTTGAAACACGCCAAGGATGTGGTAACTTACTCGCAGAGAAAAGCATCAGCTTCATCAATAAAAAGCAGTAAACCTTTCTTTGACTTCTTAGCCCAATCAAATATCTCATGGATTTTGGTGACAGCCTGCGCACCCAGTGGTGCGACATCACCTCCAGTCATCATTGCATAATCCAATCCCTGCAACATATAGGGTCAAAACACTGGAAATAAGCAGCAAGTATTGTTGAAAATTAGATCTATTCTAGCAACAGGGAAGACTAAGCCCAAATAAATTGTCGAATTACTCCAACAGCATTGATTCATTCACTCTATTTATTTCTATAGGACATACTGTAATCTTCTTTTTCTCAAACGTATAGAAAAGACTATAACTCAGATAGATGTGTAATTCTCTATGAAATTCAACATTCTCAGTTAATTTTCCTTTGTATGTCATATTATGAAGCTTATAGGAATTACTCCATCCAGAGAAACAATATGCTGAGGCAGCAATTCGAGGGTATGGTACAAGTATCTCACAGTATATATGAAGGAAGAAAAATGAAACAATCAATCACCACCTACCGATTTTTGTGCTATCTCCCTTGCAACCAGTGTTTTACCGGTACCTGGAGGTCCATAAAATAGCATGTTTCTGAATGGGGCCTGATGGGTTTTGGTATTTGCTGTAGCCCTAGCAAGATGCTCTATTCTCCTTTTCAGCGAGGGGTGGAGAACAACATTCTGAAGACTCTGTTTGCTTTCCACTGTTGCTGCTGTACTATAATTTAAAACTCGGCTCCTTGCTTGAGACATCATGCCCGACCATGGAAATTTAGCAATGGATGACTCTCGTATCAGCGATGGCTGTCCAAGTATCCTATTAATATAACCCCATGTGACTCTAGCTCCTTCTCTGTAAACATGATAAGAGCCGGCTACCAATTAAAGTTAGAATGTCATTGTGACACAAAAATGAGAGGCAAGTGGGGGTATAGAAACTATCCATCTTTCTCTTAAATCTGTGAATAAGGCACAGCTTAACATGGTGCTAATAGGAGCATACTAAGAGAATAAATCCCATAGATTAAAGTAAGAATGTATTGGGTGAGGTAAATATGAAAGCCTATTGAGGGTATAAAACTGTTCATCTTCCCTATAAATTAGTGAATCGGGGAGCCATCAGCTGTGCCACCCCAAGAGAAGCTAGTGATGGCAGAGTTCGAGAAGCCATCAGCTGTGCTACTACTATTCATTATACAGCAGATACAGTGCTTTGGCCAAACATGTGCTTTTATAACGTGTTTATAATGCAGTCAACATGACATTAGCATCCACCACAGCTAAATATCTGAAAAGTCATTCATTTTATGCAGATGGATTTATATTGGACTACACAAAAACTTATTTTCAGTATCTTGAGCATTTGAAAAGCGCTTTCTGAACAAAATTTGTGACAAAGAAAACTGGCATTTCCATTTGCAAATAAGGAGACTGTGGATATGCTGGTAGAACAACATCAAAACTTGGGGGAAATAAGAGGGAGGAAATTTTTAAATAGTTAAATCCATTAAACCAAACTTCGGTTTGACAGCAGCAACAAAAGAAGGCAAATATACCTTGTTGTATAAACACCAGCAGCTAATGCAGTAACTCCTCCAACAGTCATAACCAGCTTATTCCTATCAGTCAATAAAGTTCTAAATCCCCCTGCAAATTTCATTTCAAGGAAATATTAGCATACGAGAATGTCTAATTAATTTAATAGTCATAAAGATACAAGACCAATACCAATAGAATGAAGAAAGAATACCAAAAACGTCATGTACCTTCTATGTGACTAAAAGTTGTATTAATTGCAGCAAGCCACTTCTCTCTTTCTCCATTCACCCTTTCTATTAACATTCGCCTATTATGATCCTCTGTCAACTTTGCCTCATGTGCACGTCCTTCAGCCTCAGCCATGGCCTTAACTCTTATAGTTTCCCTTTCTATTTCAGCCCTCTCTTTCTCTGTCTGGCGTTGCTGAGCTTGTATTTGCTCTTCAGTAGCTCGTCTTGCTTGTTCTTTTCTGATGGATGACTCTTCTTGCATCTTAACCAATTCAGCATTATGTTTCCTCTGAGCTTCATGATCTGTCTGCAAAGATTGATAAGGTGGTAAACATAACAGTTTGATAGAAGAGTTATAGCAAATTTGATGCTTGAAGGGCATAGAAAAAGAACATTTAAATGAAAAGTAAAACCAAATGAAAAGTAAAACCAAACTGTCATTTCTATCAAGAAGAGACATACTTCTTCTTAAGCCAATTTGACCAAAGTTTAAATATAGAAGGATTGAACTAAGATAGTTGACAGTTAAGTTAGCATGCTTAAAATATGACGCTTTTTTTAGATATTACCAACCAATGCTAAAAGCATGTTAGTGATTTTTTCTCTATGTTGTTCCAACTCTTCATTCTTCTTGAAATACCCATGTGCAATGCACATCTAGATATGAATATGAAGATATAATACACCAAGGACCCTCCAAACATAAGTAAAAAACTAAGAAAAAATTGAACATCCCATGTCAGACACATACCCATACATGACATTCATACCCGAGTCTAATAAATTTTTTTTTTCTAGTAGGACAGTAGTCTAATTTCAGCTTCAAAGACTAGAACTGATTGTGTCTAAGTTCAAACTCCTTTTAGTAAGTTTAGCATAGAGTAAAATAAGCAAGTAGAAAAACAGGCCCCTTTCACCTGCATTCTTTTTCTGGCCAACTCATCTTCGTATCTTAGCATTTGCGCTTTTGCCTGAGCTTGTTGTTGCATTAAATTCCGTTGCTCCTCAGCCAACTTCCGTTGCCTTTCCTGCCAATGGATGGTCACAATATAAGCTAAAATCCTAGACGTATTTGTACAAGCTGCATTGCTAAGTAGAATTGCCAACATGATTAGAACAATGGACTAAGAGAAAGGAAATAGAAACTGTGGAAGGGTTTAGCTTATCACTCACAATATCAGCCTGCGATTGGATTGCTTCATGATGAGCTTTTTCAGCAGCTAACTCTGCTAGCCGAGAACGTTCCTGTTCTCTCATAAGATTAAAAACCTGAAAAGAAAAAGAAGAAAAAAAAAGAGCAAATTGTCATATCAGCAACACAATCGATTCTACATCCCCAGTCAATTACACATTTTCCTTTAATTTATTTCCGTTGCAAAATAACGAAATCAACACCAAAAAATAAGCCTTCTATAAATCTACATTTGTTTCGTTATTTGGTCAAAAAAGAAAATAAAAAGGCAATTAAAAATGAACAGTTACTTGTTTGGCATTAGGAGAGTTGTTAATCTCGCGAAGAG
This sequence comes from Gossypium longicalyx, assembly GCA_025698465.1. Classification (NCBI taxonomy): domain Eukaryota; kingdom Viridiplantae; phylum Streptophyta; class Magnoliopsida; order Malvales; family Malvaceae; genus Gossypium; species Gossypium longicalyx. The sequence goes on along the minus strand of CM047005.1, from coordinate 23,441,907 downwards.
CTTTAGCGCCTCTTTCAAGTGCCTCTGGATCAAACCCTGCTCCTTTGGGCTCCTCGGACTCCTCCTTGGCATTTGATGATTGCTCCGCCTGTGAACCAGGAGGAATAGAAGAAGAGGATGAGGAGAATGGATTGAATCGAAATGGCGAATCGGCGTACGCAGGGTTCTGGAGTGAGGAGGCGGCGGCAGCGGCGGCGGCGGCGGCTAATGCTACGCATGACGATAATCTAGAAGCAGACATGGTGATTGAGCAAAATAACTTTAAAAAAACTATTGCGTAAGCCGGGTGATTAGAAATGAAGTACGACTGGATCTCGAATCATAAGGAGAGGACAAAGGGGAAGGAAGAGCAAGTTTCCAGAGACGGGGACAAGCGAGCCACCTTAAACCCTGGTTACTGCATGCTAGGGTTTAAACAGTTGAAATTTCACCCAATAGGGCGGAACTTCTTCTTGGAGAATAATCCAATTAGGACCCGAAACCGGCCCTAAATGTGTAAGTATTATTTTTCGTTTATTTAATTTGTTTAAAAATTAAACAAAAATATCATTTTAATAATCATGATGGTTTTAATTTTTAAAATTTAGTTTTTTTTTATTAGATTTTAAAATTTAGATTTAATTATCAATATTATTGAGTTTGAATTTTGAAATTTGAAAAGTAGAAAGTCTAAATTGCCAACAATAAAAGTATAAAAACTAAAATTTAAATTTGTGAAAAGATATAGAGACGTGATATAGGCTTTCATGGGTGTTCAAACAGTCGGTTCGGTTATTAACCGAATCGAATCATTATTAATCGAATTACTTGAAATGTAAAAATCTTTAATTGCTAATCAAATCGAATTTTTTTCAAATACATTAATCGAACCGAAATATTTTAGTTAATTCGGTCGGTTAACCGAATTAACTGAAATTTATATATTTTTATTTTTTTAGTTAAAATAAGTATAAAACATATAAAAAATACAATGCTAATGTTCATTTTTTTCTTAATAGTTCAAAAAATATATTATATATAATATATATTATTTATTTTGATTAATATAAAAAATAATAGTTCAAAAAATACATTGTTAATATAAAAATATATTGTATATAATACATATTATTTATTTTGATTAATTTGGTTAATTACCCGATTTTGAACCGAAATAACCAATAACCGAAATTTTAAAAAATTATTAACCAACTTTCGACCAAATTAAATTCGACAACCGACCAATTAACCAAATTAATTCACTTGTGACATTCATGATATGATTTACCTAAATCCTGAGTTAGTTGTTTACCATACGTATGTAACTTATGTGTTTTTATATAAGTGGAAGCTTATGCTCTATAGATGATCGAGTCGATAGCTGGTATGTTGAGTACATGATTTGTGTATACCACGACTTTAATAGCAATAGTGAAATTCATAGCTCAATTAAAGAGTTAACGATATTCTCTAATTGTCATTGTATGGATTGATAAATATGGAACGTGGCCACTGGTTACTTATTCTCGAACGAGCAATTTATCACAGTCATTTATTGACAGTGATAATATTAATCATTAAAAAGACACAATGGTGACAATGAGATAAAATAGGATTGTATTGAGTGAACAAATTTAACTCAAAGGAATCAAATATATCATATGAGGGTAACACATAAATGACGAGATCATTGGATAAAGCGGTTAGATGAATTGCTTTCGTAAATTGTATACAATAAGGAGTTTTTTATCATGGTACTTCTTATGAACTAAGTCCATGATTAAGTAATTGTGAATTGTCGGAATGATTCTTCTGGACATAATTGCAATTACTAGAGCCTAATTGTATATGCCCGATTGGTCCCTCCACTAGCTCAACAAAAGCTCATCGGATTGTACTTGAATCAGAAAAAATTCTACATCTTTGGAAATAATTTAATTGAGTTGATTTATTTATCGTGGAATTAAATTGGGCGGTCGTAAGAATTGTTCAACTAGAAAATTTGATTAAAAAATTTCTTAAAAAATAATTTGGAGAATCTAAGTGATTTTTAGGAAAATTGATTTTGATCAAGTAAAATTAAATTAATCAAATTAATTAAAATTAATATGATATTTTGAAAATTAGTTTTCAAGTCAGACAATTGGGTAATTGAACTTGAAATTTGGACCTGTGATCGTAAATTGGGCCCGAGAGCCCAAAACCGAGACCAAAACCAAAAATTGGTCGAATTGGGTTTGGTATGTGAAATCAGGCCGACAGTCTGACTGGTGGCTGGACTGGACCGGTCAGGCCATCATTGGCCCGAACCGAACTAGCTCGAGGTGTCAACGGCTGTGACGGTAACATTCTGATGGCCGACAAATGGTCGGTGACGATGGTTCTTCTGTGGTTGAGCAGTGGAAGAATTACACTCCTACTAGAACTCTACCAGATAATTTAATATAATATTAACTATTCTAAAAATAATATTATTTTAATAGATTTAATATTTGATTTAATTTTATATTTATCTTAATAGTATTTTATTAATTTAATATTAAAGTGATTATGTTAATATTAAATTAAATTTTTATTTTATAGATAAATATTCTATTAATTTAATAAGATTTTATTAAATTTAATATAATATTTATCTATTAAATTTAATATTAAAGTAATTAAGTTTAATCATAGTTGAACTCTCTAAACTCTTCTTATAACACACTTGAATTCAAGAGAATAAATTATTTTAGAAAATTTCTAGAAATATTTTTTTTATTTACAATTTGGCCCAAAAGTTTAGAGAATTTGTAAAATTACGTTACTGGTAATTTTTACAAAAAAAATTCTGATTCGAAGCAAACCCACACTTGGTAGACGTGAGCTTGAGGATAGCGGAGAAGACTACTCGGTCGAAGCATTCATCCTAGACGAATCGAAAAAGTTCAATTTTGATTAAGTATTTATTACTTTAAATATCACAACCAAGTTATTAATTTGGATTTTTTTTAGAACTCTTGGTTTTCACAAAATTTATTTTCTGTTGCGTTTTTCAAACTCAATTTTCCATCAGACAAATCATAACAAGAAAATGTTACAAGGAAATTAAAGACGCTACTCTAGGGACCAAATTGTAAAGAGTACAAGATTATGAAATTAACCAATAAATGACTAACTGTGGTTGGCTGACTTCGATGGGGTTCACGGATCTTCGAATGAGGGACTTAAATTGCTTAAATTACTAAAGTGACTCAATTTTATCTCTCATTCTCAATTTTACTAAATTAGGCAAATTAGTCTGGTTTATCTCTCGATCTCACCGAGTAATCCGAGACTATTGAATTGGTGCAAAACAAAATTACCTCTCAATCTCACTTGTCTTGATGTTCACTTAAGGGAGTCAATCTTAAGTTTTTAGGTTCATTCAAATTAATCCAATTTATTACGATTTGGTCATTCATCTAAAAATTAACTCACCATATCTCCATAAACCAACCCACTTAAAGGTTTAGAAAATACAACTAACAACTATGGAAATGAAAAGTAAAGAAGTCATTAAAGTAGAGCTTAAGAAAAATATAAAAGTTGAGATTTTTATGCAAGAAAACTTAAATAACATGAAACGAAGAGCATTCAACAAGAAAATCTAAAGCAATAAACATAAAAAGAACAAGATAATCTAAAGTAATAAACATAAAAAGAACAAACTTTAATAGATTTAAAGTAAAAGAAACTGAAATACATCAAACTAAAGCTAGAAATATCATTACAACCAAAATACAGGGATAGAAAGTGCAAATAAACCTAGGCTACAGTGATAACTAACTTAACTAATTACAAGAACACTAAGAACAAGAAGAAAGTGCAGTAAAATAAACTTTAAAATTAAGAAAGGAGAAGAGAAAATATAAATCCTAGAAAAAGTTACAAAAAAAAAAAAAAAACTAAGAGAAAACCTAGAGAAACTAAGGCTAAAACTAAGCTAATGTGTGTATCTCTTTCCTCAGCCAAAATTGGTTGTTTTAGGCTAATGGCTGATGAATTTTTATTGCCAAAATTGCCCCTACACAAGCTTTGTGTGATTGGTGCTTCGGGTGGACAAAGAGTACCCTTTTTGTCCAATTTTGTCCCCTCACGATATCAGTATCCCGATACCCAAGAAGAGGATATCGCGATACCCCGGTCCGTTTCGAACTTGGGGGTCTTCTTAGAAGGTGGATATTGCGATACCCAAAGTGGATATCGCGATATCACTGAAGCGTAGTCTCCAGTCTTCAAGTCTATCACGATTCCAATGTTTGGATATCCTGTTAAGGGAGGGTGAGATAATTACACGTAATCATTTTATTTATTAAAATTATTATAATTTTTTTCTAAATAATTAACAAAAATTAAAATGAAATCATTACACGTAATATATTAATCCAAAAAAGTGGTTGATGATACAATTACTAATAAAAATAACAAGAAAAATAAACATTATAGTGCAAATAGTCTATAACTTTAATCATAAAAACTTATATAAACTTAATTTGGAGAAAGAATTATGCTAGGTTATAACTCTTTTTATAATTCATAAATTAAGTACAAAATAATATAAAATTTATAATATATAACATTTATAAAAAAATGTTTTTATAAAGTGTCTAATGACCTTAAGGACACTTCTTATAAATAATATATATATAGTTTTGTCATAATTTAAGAAATTTAATCTTTTATAACTAAATTAAAAAACTATAACACTTTTTTTTAATGAATAAGTATATTATTTTTATAATATATAATAGGGACACATAAATAAGTTATTCTAACACCTCTTGCCCAACTAGAATGTCGAGTTTGACCTATAGAATGCTACATTGCTTACTAGAGCAACAACGATCAAATAAACACCTAATTCATGTCGTTATATATTTAAATACAAGCAAAACAAACCTATGATATGATATGTAATCAATTCCAGATGTTACACGGGTTTACGATTACTTTTATAATAGTCTGTGCTCAAACTAGGACCAAATTGTGAAGTTGTAAAAATTCTTGGACCGGCATTGCGACCTTGTCATTCCTCATCGCAGCATGGTCATCTCAGTGAGTCGCATCACGATGATATGCTCGTCATGATGTCACTCTCTGATATGACAACGTTGCGACATCAAAAGCCCATGGTTGCGACGTTGCCCCTGTTTTTAACGAAATACACATTTGGTACCTAATTTAATTAACTCCAAACCATTTCCTAAGTGTATCATTCAACCTTACACAAAAATATACCTTTTAAACCAAGCCAATGGACAACCAATTCAATCATTTAAACCAATTATTCTATAACATACCATTCAACATTTAAACATATTCAACTCCGTTTTACCTATTCATGTCAAATGCTTTCAATTACAATTTCAAAACATATTCATTACACCAATTGGAAACAAAATAAAACAATGAGATTAACATAATTCAATCTAAGCATACTCTAAGCCAAAAAGCATGTTTAACATTTAACTTACCCTTTCTAAATCATCATCTCAATTTAACCAATTCATATAACAACTTAGCCAATTCCAACTATCATTGTTGCAATTTTGATATGCCAAACCTACCATTTGAGATCATTGAACATACAAGCATCACACAAGACATCAACATACAACAATATGATCACATAGCAAGCCAATTACATAAGTTCCTACCATTATCAACTTATCACATGACATTAACACCAAATTGACAATTTGCACAACAAAGGTCTTTATGTACATGCCACAAAGTCTTGATTCAAGTGAATATAAATATACCGTCTTGTGATAGTGTGAGCTCCTCTTCTAATCTGGCTCAGCAAGTTCCTCAAGGTGACGATCTACAGGGAAGGAAAACAACCAGGGTAAGCATTAAGAAAACATAAAGAAAATGTCATTCATTTTGGCATTCAAAAGTGACTATTCTTGGCACATATTGGTACATCTAAGTACATGACGAAATTATCAACTAAATAGGTTAGTCACATTTATAAAACATAAGAAATGTCTAGGACATTAAGGCAATCCAATACTTATCACATATCATATATCAAATATCCAATATATATTATGCCAAATCTAATTTGCATTTAAGTTTCCATTTCCTTTTAATTGAACATCGCCTAATGGAACTATAGTAAAACGGACTTGTATACGCGGGAATAAATTGCTCAACAAGCTGACAGTATATCAAGGTTGCTCACACAAGCTAACATTATAACAGAGTTACTCACACAAGTTGACATTATATTGAGGTTACTCATCCGGGATGAACCTACAATGCGTATAACCTGAGAATTTACAAAAAATGCTAAATATTGTAATATCATGTAAAATCTCTGACCAAATGTGCGTAAAACCCTAATGGCATGCCATAGGTATATTAACATTTTACTAAGTTCACACGGGCATCTTTTTCGTATATATGTCATTACCAATCCTTGTAAATGATTTCATATTTCATTTGCAAGTCCAGTAATCAATCAACAAGCTTATTTGCACCATGTAAAATTACATAATAGTCAATATTCACATGACTTTCCAATTCAGGCCATTTTAAGCAATATGTGCCAAATTCACTATATTCTACTTAATTCTAACATAAAGATAAATTCAAACATAATTCATACATAACATAAAATAGGGTGGTAAGTTCCATATGAACTTACTTGTCCAAAATATGTAAAGTGAATACTTTAAGGGCTAATTTGTAATTTTAGTTTTTCCCCGATCAACTCCACTTCGATTCAATTCTTGATTTAAACAATCATTTTATATCATCCATCAATACCAAATATCTCAATACTATGCTATTATATACATGAACCTATATAAACTTGATTTTTTAATATCCCAAAAATTTTATATTTTATTCAATTTAGTCCCTGAACTCGGGATAAGCATAACTTTCGATTCCTAGCTATGGATTAAAATTCGGTTCCATATATTCTCATTAGTTACCTTATAATTTCTATTTCTAACACAATTTCATGATAAGTTTTACATTTATTCAATTTAGTCCTTAACGTAACAAAATTAACAAACAAGCTAAATTAACTTTACAATCTAGTCCCTTTTATATTATAAACTTAAAATATATCAATTTCAAGCCTAATAATTTAAGAAATCAACAATGAAAAATTTCTAAAACTTTAACCATTTTACAAATTGGTACATGGGCTAGCTAAATTAAGCTCACATAACCCAAAATTCATAAAATTTACAAGAATATGACTTGAATTAGCTTACCAATCAGTAGTTGAATGTTAAAGGAAAATTTATAAGTTTTCTTCTTCCTTTGGACGACAATTAGATAACCAAATGAGAAAGATGACATTATTCCACTATCTCAACATATATAGCTTGATTAGAACTTAATTAACATTAGTTAATTAACTAAATCTTTAATTACTTTACTTTAATTAACATTAACATCATTAGTGGAAAAACACATTATCATCCACTATCTTTTGAAATAAAATGGTCTATTTACCATTTCTAACCTTTGGTTAATTGTTATTTAAATTCTCAAGCCTTTTGTCAATTAAAAACTTAAAGCGGTTGGACTTTTACAATTTAATCTTTGAGCCTTAATTAACTATTTAATTGAAAAAATTACTCGACCAAATTTCAATGCATTTTTATATTATACTCATAAATATTAATATTTAATAGTTACGGACCTGATTTACGAAAATGAAATTCCAAAATTGTATTTTTAGGTACTATTAAAAATCGGGCTATTATAGGAATGTCCATACTTCTTAGCCATAACTTTTTATAAATAAATATATTATAACACTATTGTAATATGTAAATTATTTTTTATAATAAACTTTTTGACAATAACTTTAAAAAAAATTAGGACTTAAATAATATAAATTTTTACTATAACTTTATAAAATACGTATACTTTATTTTTATAATATACTTTTTAGGATTTGTAATATAAGAATTGTTTTTCTATAATCATCCCAAAGATCCATATATGTTCATGCTTATAATATAAAATTTATAACTTAAACTTGTATAAAATAATTTTTTAAAAATTGAATTTGGGTATAATTACCTGCATAATTACTCTATTTCTCATCCTCTCCTGAGAATTGAAAAGTGTAACTAGAGTGTTCTAATTATATCCAATTTAGCAGGACTCAATAATTATAATTGCTACTCAAACATGTCACTATTATATGATTACAAGTAATTACACTCAAATTTAATTATTAAATAAATTTTTAAATATCACTTTAATAAAAATTAAAATATTTTAAAGAGTGGATTAGACTGTGAGCTGCTCGAATGAAACATTAATATACCTAAATTCCACTTGCTCGAATTCTATATTCAATCCATGTGCACAAATAAAAAGAGTTAATTCATATGTTCACTGTCATTTGAGTAAGCACTAATATCCAATCCATTGAAGGTTTTTTTCTTTATTATTTTAAAGTAATTTATGTAAAATAGTTAGGTCATGTGTTAACTTACAAATCGATTTAAAACTAATATCTAATTCTACATAATTATAATAAACATAATTTTTATAATTAATGAAAATTTATTTTCAATAATAATTAAATAAATTATTCGACAGTTACGGGGAGAATGCTTGTTCATGTGAAAAACCACGATTTAAAAAAAAAAAAATTTCCAAATTCAGACCTGAAATTGGGCTGGCCCGTTTCTCTATTCATAAATTAATAAAAATAAAAATATGTTTTATTATTAATACTTAATAATTTAGTTTTAAACAACAATATTTTTGTATATTTTAAATTTGATCCAGGCCGGCCCAAAAAATGAAAAAACCATCGTGTTTAAGCCCGACCCGGATAGAGTTGAGCCCACTTTCTATGTCCGCGTTTCGTCCCCGCGCAAAGTTTCGCGTTCATTCGAATTTCAGTTCCCGTTTCTTCATAAAAAAAATAAAAAGAAAAAAAACAGTTCCCCTTTCATATTGTTTTCTTGCCATTCTTTCGTTTCTCTCGAAATTCATCGTAAAGAGAGAACAGTTTCATTCTTTGAAATGGAAAATGGAACCGTTTGCTCTAAAAATGGTGGAAGACCCTCATATCCATAATCAGGTCAGATACTTTATCTTCCTTGCATTGCTATTTACTGCACGTTTGCTTCTTGAATTTAAGGAGAACCTTTTCAATATCCGTTTATAACATTGGTTTTTTTTTTAAGGTAACATTGGTGTTATTTTGATCATTAAATATACACATTATTAATTTATTGAAGTTTTGTTGATGTTAGTTGATTTGCAAGATCAACGGGATTTTCAATTGGATTGGTTTTTCACCGATTAAGCAGGTCTGTGTCTCGATCGTGTAACAGCTTTGTTTGTAATTTTCATATAGGCCGTTCGATTATTTACTGCTTAATCTTTTAATTGTAATTTGCAATCCGTTTAAAATTAATAATATTTAGTAAACAAAATAAATTATATTAGGTTATTTTACAGCCACAATTTGAGAATAACAGTTTTATGTAATAAATATATTTATTAAAAGTATAGCGGAGTTTAAAAAATAATTTTACATAAAAATATATAAAAGATGAAATTATTATCATAGTAATACAATATAATTTATATATAATAGAGTATTTTAATCATTTCTCAATTGAGATTGTGCTCGTATAACTCATGACATAAACTTAATTAAAAGCTTAAATACACTATAAATATCAATAAAATATATTTAACATTTAATCTAACTAGACAAGGTCAAAGAAAAATACAAAAAGATAAATAAAGCAAATAATAATATTTTTCTGGGGAATATTCTATAATAGTCTTCCTGCAATTGAGGTCTCTTGTTGCATAATATAATGTTCTTTCACTATGATCTTTGACCCTTCAGAGAACCTGAAAGACAAGTAGAATAGGTTAGACATTATAAAAAGAAATCTATTTAATTTTTTATACAGTCTATACTCCATAGGAACCTTGAAAAGAACTCAAAAAAGTTGGAGATAAAACACAAAAAAGGTTTAAGATTTAAAAGAAAATAAAGGTATTAAAAACATTATCCGAGTAGTAATGTAGTAATTTATTGCATATAGGTTTAAATCAATTTGTTTAGTCTAGTACGAAGCCTGAATTATAATAAAAGAAATTGTTGCAAGTGAAATAAAAGAGGGTGATTTTTTTTTTAATATCTCACTTGTGAATTGTTTGAACTGGTAATGTTTAGGGCCATTAACAAGCTATCCAAAAAGGGTAAGAGTAAGCCTCATATGGGTTTCGTTTTCGCTTAGAAACAGGATAAGTACTTCCAATTAGGATTTTTGTTAGGTAATACATTGAATATAATTGATACTTTATAAGCAGTTTGGTGAATAGAATTGTTGCCTAATGTTCATTAAGAAATAATTAGTAAAATAAAACAAAATGAAGGACCACAGAAAAGATATTCTCCACTTTTTCTGGATTATGTTCTACGGACCCACAAGGTGACTTCAGCTATCAATGTTTAAGGACTTAGGGAATGACATTGTCTGATTTAAGAGTTCTTGTGGGGCTTTGGAGGAGCTAGGATATACTTCCTGGATAACTATTTCTTTAAACACAGAAGTATAAGCATTTGGTTATTTATCACAAAAACCACAGAAAGTTGCATTGTTAGGAATGCCAAATTCATGCTTATGAAATCTTCTGTTTCTTGGTTATCTGAAAGTGTTTATGGATAACTTGCAAATATTGACAAGTGAATAGAGCTGTGAATGATCATATAAAGTGGTTTTGGATATTAGCTGATTATTTATTAGGTTGGGTACTGAGTGGTACAAAGTCACTAGCACATTACCCTTTGGATACGGTAAGCTGATAACTCACTGCTTTAGTTGCTGCTCCCACTTGGATATGGATAAGGGTACCGTCCAGACTCGATCTCTTTGACATCCCTGACTAGGATCTCATAGTGCTGCTTGACTTCCTCAGCTGACTTTCCACCCACAGCTTTAGCAATATTAATCCAGCGGTCAGGAGTGTCCTGGTCATATTTAGCCAAAGCCTTCTCGAACATTTTGTTTTGCTTAGGTGTCCAGGAGGAGTTAGAGCTACGTGAAGAACTGAGAGAATGGGATGCCATTTGATGAAAATCTAAATGCAACTATTGAAAACAGAGGATTTATCGACAAGCTCGGGTGAATGACAGGCTAAAACTTAAAAGAAATATGCCTGTGACTGAATTTGAGAGAAAGGTTGAATAAATTGAAACGATGATGGAAGGGAATAGATGGACTTTTTCTCTCAAAAGGTTACTTCAAGTCAAGGTGCGGTGTGTGAGAGATATCATGATAGAAGCTCCTTATATGATGGAGGAAAAGTGTAGTGGGGTTGAGCAAGTTGGGTGAATATATCCTTCAAAAGGGTAGAGTATAATGTGACCCGTCCCCTTAGGAACCACAAGATGGAGCAGCACAAAGAACAAGAAGTAAAAGAGAAGAATCAGAATCAAAGGACAGTATTGTTTTTTAAACCAAACCGTATTCTTTGATTAGGTCAGTGGCAAGTGGGATTTGCCTTGTTAGTTACTAGTTAGTGAAAAAAAAATCGGATGTAGATGCAAGTAGCTGTACCAAACTCATCCTCTGTTGCGTTCTAATTTTGCATCAATTAACAAACCAGTGGTTGCATTATTAGCTAAAGCTAATGTAATCCATTTCTTTTGGTACGGAAGGGGTTATTGATGATAATTAAAACGTGAGGTCAATAGGACTGAAGTACTAGCAGCTTAGAGTTTTCCTGGACAAGTGCAATAATTTACTTTGTTATATATCTTTAAAGAAAATTATTGTGTCATAAACACCTGAAGAATTTTCGTCATGTCTTAGTTGGCCTTTGGTAATGGTTCTAGCTGTTGTTCAGGAACAGACAACTTGTTGCCTTCTTATTCAGTCAGAAATTAGCCAGCCAACTTGTATGGCTCCCTTAGCAGGACTTGGCATTGTTCCACGAGTGTATCGACTAATCCGAGTAAGAATTCCTGCATCTGCAACCAATAAAGGCAAATGGTCTTTATTTCTTGATGGTGATATAGCTGTGTAATTATTTGCAGAGCTAAATCTGTATATGGGTAGTTTCATAATGCAACCAGTTCCCAGAAAAAGATAGCAATAGGTAGTTGTCCTTTTGGATAAGGGGCAATCGGTCTCACTTCGTTATGAATAACCCCTTTCTCCTTTTTTTTCCGTGCTGGCTGGGGTAGGGAGAAGCGTTAGCTATGATGGGCAACTATCGTTAGCAATATCTTAATCTATTTCGACTCGGTTTTGTTTGGACTGAAGTTATAAAGAACAATATGCTTTTCACTTTGTTTCAAATGAAAATTGAAATCCATGAGCTATCTGTCAAAGTTGTTCTTAGTAAAACTTGTTTTAAATAAGAGTTGTTCAACATAGTAATTTTGAATTACAGTTGTTTTAAAGAGGAGTTATTCTTATGTAGCTATTTTTAAACAACAATTATTCCAAGCGACAATATATTAAGTGAAGTAGTATTGATACTCATATTAGGTTAACTTTGTTACTTTATTCAGATGCTATAATTTTTTGTAATCTTATTAATTTTTGGAAGGAGATAAAATAGTAGTAACCAAAATTAAATATCTACAACATACAAAGTATTATTGTTTTTTGGGCCAATTTTGAGGAGCGGAAGAGGTTGTAGAGAATTTAAACCTTAAATCTGGTGCCAACTTTAAATCCAGTGGCCAAAGCATAATTGCTTAATGTGCTAATTAATGGCCTTTCTCCTCAGCTCTCAAATAAGTGCAACCCTTAACTACTCATTCTGGTTGTGCACCATAAGCACAAGATGCGGAGTTATTCTCTCTTAAAAGTTAGAGAAGAAATAGGGCCATAGGGCCATCACCTGCCAACCGATTTATCATGACCATGGAAGCAGCAGAAAAATAGGTTCGCAACACTAATTAATTGAGTCATATACCTTGAGTAAGAGTTGCTTCCATCTTTGGAAATACCATGGTTCTTCATATTGGTCAGCTGGGAAACCATCTATTAATACTGTATAAACCACGAATTGCATAGTTTCAGGCAGATCAAGCTTATGAGTTATGATAGCTTTTGATATCTTTCCGACATGTACTAAGATTTGGCACAATGTTAAGCCATTATGCAAGCTTGATCTAGAGAAATCACCCTAATCTAATTGCATCAAGTTCTGCAACACGTGCCTGTCTATTTTATCTTCTTGTTTCCACGGTGAACCATAAATGCATTAGGATTAAGAGGTGGTTATGATGCTGGAGGTGAAAATTGTGTTGACGATGATATAATAAAGTGCATGAGATTATGTTAAGTAACAGTCAAAAGTTCACTACCTTAAAGCCAGGCTAGGCTAGCAAATGTTATCAAGGGGATGGCTTAGATTTGTCATTCTTCTTCTTCTTCTTCTTCTTCTTTTTATTTTTGAATCTGTGCATGTTGTAGTTCTGCATATTAAACAATAAAGGTCAATCCTGATTGAAAGTATGAAATTTGTCAATCAGAATCCTGCTGGACTGCTACACCAAATCTTGGAAGATCTTCTTGCTATGATTCTTATCATTTGCTGCTTTTTTTTTTTTTATCGTTTTCCCCCTCTATGATACACAGATTGCGACCTCTGATTTTTCCACTCTCTATTATTCCAATCAAGATATGGACTGAATTCTTTCTAAAATGTAAATTACCGCTTGGAATGTGAGGCATATTGATTCTCAACCAAAGATAATATCTTGGCAGCTACCCAGAACCTTGCTAGCTGACTGTGTGTGGTGATGGACTGGCCCTTTTGAAAGTGGGACTGTGATCATGTGTTTGTTTCATTGCTAGAATCTAGAAGTTGCTTCCAGACAAAAGAAGGGTACGGAAAACTTTATTTGATTGTCTTTACTACTTTAACTTGAGTACTTAGGTTTAGCTATAATTTCTCACCATATAACTCCATCGTAAAATTGGATCTTTTCACTCTCACTTCGCAAATATTTCCTTCCATATTGTTTGGTTAATTGGTGTCAAAGAATAATAGACGTGTAATTTTGGGCGTTAATCATTGGATGACAGTGGCTTGAGTAAATGTGGGGTGAATATGAACTTGTGTTTCTTTTTTACTGTATCTTGCTAAGATTTGAATTCCAAAGTAAAATGGATGGATTCCCCTTTTCTTTTTCCCCCTTGTTAGAGATTGTTCTCATTTTATGGTTGCTATACTCTAATATTTACCTAAAAAAGTGACAAAATTGTCAAAAGATGCCTAGCCTAGCTAGCTAGCCTTTATGATTCCTTTGTGGTTAGATTCTATGTCCAAAGGACATAAATGTCCCCATGCATAAATTTGTATTATATTTGGTTTATAATCTTGTTACTGGGTCAATCAAGTGGTAAATTTTAACATTTTGGAGCTTGGTTATTGAAAGTAAATCCATTATCTTTGCCTAGTCTACATCTGCTATCATAAGCATGGGTACAATACACCTTTTTTGGGGGAATCTTTGCACAAAAGAACAAAGGGTTTTGGAAAATTGTTAATGACAGGTGAACCTGATTGAGGGAGCAAAGTATCTTTCAATAATCTTTCTTTGCTTTGTCTAAGTTACAAAAGCATAGACGTGTAGTAATAGGGTTCATGCACCAATCAGTAGCGTGTTCATGCATATTTAGACATTAGTCGATGTTAAAAGTTAGGAACCAATTTAAGGACTCGTAAGGTGATATATTGATAATGGATCTGTGGCCTGGATAAGTTGGATAAGATATTGAATGGATTATTGTGAGGAGGTTGAGAGACAGTACTTATTGTATTGTCATCAAAGACCATGATAAATTCAACTGGCAGCAGTACTTTTCGGCCACTTATTTTAGCTGTGTCTCTAGGTGAATATCTATTTAGGTCAACGGCCTGCGGGCTTAATAGTCTTTTGGGTCTATTTAGGTGTTCTTAAGCTGCAAGTTCCTATTGGGTTTGGCTGTGGTCCAAGGGTTCCGATTTTTCATTCATCATTCTCATCGTGGCCCAGTTTTGCCTTTCATTTCCCATTTTGAGGCAAAGCAGCTTGTAACTAGAAATATCAAAGAGAAACTAAAGGACAAAATGGGTGAAGTATTAGAGCAATGTCCGTGCGTGTATATGTGCTTATGTATATAAGACTATTATTAGTTCTGGTCTAGTCATTTTCAAATTCTAAAAAAGTGAAAGGGACCGGGGAATAGCCGTGCATATAGGTCTTCTTGCAATTATTTTTTAAGATCTAAGAATTGGAGGTTGTAACTTGTGGAGGGATTATCTCCATGTGAACAGTGAGTTGGATTTTATTCAGGTTAGCATTTTTTCATATCAAATTAAAGTATATATATTTTCTTGGAGGTTGCTTATCCTTATATCATAAACGTAGAGCATGTATGATACCATTGAAAATAAAATAGATAATTTTTTTGGATCGGGAATCTAACATAAGTATATTTATTTTTTATTTTTTTCATTTATTTGAATGGTTTTTAGAGAGATAAATTTTTATAGAGTAAGTGTTTGATTGAATTGAGTCAAATCGAGTGAAAGAATTTTAAATTAATCGAGTTGATAAATCTTATTTTATCATCATAACATGGTTTGAATTTATTTTTTTCAAATTGAGTTGTGTGAAATGAAATTCAAATGTGTTGAGTCAAATAAATTTGTTCGAGTTAAATTAAAAAAATTAAACTGACCATACTGAAATCTTGTTAACATTATGACTAAATTTCGAGTTAAACAACATAAATACCATATATATTTGGAAATTCTTTTAAAACAAAACGAAACAAAAATTAAGATAATTTATATGAGAGATTTGATTTAATAAATTACTTATTCAAGGTCTCAAATTTATCATCTTGGAGTTTTTTTTTTTAAATATAGTTTAGCATTTGTATATATCTTAAAGATTTTCAATATTTTTTATTTTTTGAAATAATATATATTTATAAAATTTGGAAAAAAATTATATTTTATACATATTTCAAAATTTTGTAATTTTGTTAGAAGGATCAGTTTACACATTTTTAAAACTATTGTGGACTTAAGGGGTATTTTCATCGTTTTGTTATTCAAGTTATTCGAATTCTTTGAGTTGTAAAATTCAATTTGAACTTGAAAAACTAAATTATTTATTTGAGTTGATTTGAAAAAACTCAATAACTCGAATAAATTGATTCAATTATCTTGAAATGCAAAAAAAAAAAATTTAATTTTTTTTAAATTGAATAGAGTTTTGTTTACCTTGAATCTTTATACTTATATCTATGAAACAAATGTGTTAGATGTAAAAAATTTTTTGAGAAAATACCCGACTGGAATTTATTCAAAAATAAAATAACAGAAACAAAAAGAACCAAGTTCAAACTAAATTAGATCCTAATTCAAGCCTAAATGCAAACAGACGCAGCTTGGCCCACCATTACAAAATAAAAGCCCAAAGTAAAACAATTTTCAGTTAGATACACCAATTGACACTTGCTTTCGAGAAAGCCTCAATCATATCGCCTCAGTCTGTCCAGTTTCCTAAAGCTAGCAACTTTCCAAAAACAAACTCTATCAGTTGCTATCATCCCTTCCAGAGCCTTCCACAGCATCCCCTTTCAGTCAGGTTCTCTTGATCTTCTTCTTCCCATGGCTTCAGCGACGAAGTTTGGTTCTCCTCCTTCCAGGTAATCTTCTTTATCCCCTTTCAAACTTTCAGTGGCCAGAACACGTGCAAGAGCGTTTGAAGATTTGGGCACATGCTTAAACCAGATCTTTTGAAATCCCCATTTTATTTGTTGAATGTTTCATATAATAGCTCCTATTTTTGATTTATCTTAAAGATTTGACTGACATTTTTTTATTATTGTCCTTGCATTGCCCTCCACTACCATTGCTCGGAGTCTTAACTATATTCCCAATAACAACACTTGAAGGCATGCATGACCCTCTGCCGTAAACGGGAACGCAACCTCAATGTAGAGAATCGTTTTGGAGGTAATTATCTCATCTGATGTGTTTCTGGCAACAACTCTTGAACCCAATTTGTCATGTGTTTGATTGAATGAGGCATCAAAGTTGATTTTAATCAACGAATCAGTTGGAGGGTTCCATTCTTCATTTCCTCTCAATCTGGTAATCTTTCTTTCTTCAATCCCTTTTAGTTCACGAATATACCGAACTACCCATTCATCTATTTCTTTCTTATTGGACTGTTTCCTTTCATGCAGTAATTGGTTTTTGTTTGTCCATATAGCCCATATGGAACAACAGAACGTCCTACACTAGTCCGTACTTTTGAAAATTCAAGTAATCCACTCTCAATAATTTGTAACTAAGTTTGATAATATCCAGTTGAGATTTAAATGAACCCATACCTTCATTGATGTAGGACAGTCTTGAAAAATATGGATGAGATCTTTCACTGCACCTTCGCATCTGGGACAAAGCGTATTCGCCACCAACCTTTTAGAAAATAAATTAGCCAAAGTAGGAAGAAAATACCAAGTTTTCCATTGCATAATTTTAATTTTAATTTTAAATGGGATTTGTAATTTCCATAAGTTCTTGTAGAAATTAGTGTTGTCATCTCGTGTTAAATTTGTATTTGAGAAAGAATCATTTTCATGTAAAGTTTATAGGCACTTTGAACAGAAAATTCCCCAGACAACTCACCCCTCCAAACCAGTAAGTTATCGTGAGCTTATTGTGCTAAAGGAGTTCGGAGGATCATAGTCGCAACTTCCTCTGAAAAGGTACTATTGATCAGATATGCTTTTCACTTTCTATCAATATTGTTAATTAAGTTCGAAACCCAAACTAGCTCCTTATTACCAACTGAGTTGTTAATTTTGTAACAGGCAAAGCCAGGAAGCCACGCATCACGTGGAATGGAAATTCTTTCTCCTGAATTGACTCTCCAACACAACCCACTTTGCAAGAGCTCTTTAGCAGCCTACATGCTCTTCTAAGTAAGTGAAGGTAAATTACTTAACCTTGCATGCAAAAAGTCTGAATTAGGGAAATATTTAGCCTTTAATACATGAGCTAAAAGCGAATTGGGATAACTGATAAGACGCCATTCTTTTTTTGTCAATAATGTGATATTAAATTTAATAAGATTGCGGAGTTTTATCCCCTCAAAATCCTTTGAATCATATAAATTCTCCCAACCACAACCTTTTTACCACCAGTATTTTGCCATGATATTCTCTAATTCTCCATAAAAAAGATTTAAGAAATAAAAAAAACCCCATAGAATAAGTAGGGATAGCTTGCAAAACTAATTTTATGAACACTTCCTTACCTCATTGGGATAGGAATCGAGTACTCCAATTTTCTATCCTCAGTTTAAATCGATCTTTAAGAAACTGAAAAGAAGCCTTTTTGTAGCTACCCACCATGTTGGGCAACCTTAAATATATTTCAGGGTTATTAGATTATCGTATTCCAAGAATACTTGATACAATTCGTGTGTCCCCTTTATTCGTATTTGAGCTATAAAAAATTATAGGTTTATCAAATTTTACACATTGCCCTGAACATCTTTCGTACTCCATTAGCATCCCTTTTAATGTATGTTCTCCTTTAGCAGTAATTTCTCCAAATAAAATACAATCATCTACAAATAACAAATGCAAAATTTGATGTCCACTTTTACTTGCCTTTGCACCTCTTAACAACCCATCTCTCATGGCTAACCTCATAAACGCTGATAGGCCTTTACTACAAATCAAGAAAAGAAAAAATGTTTAATGGATCTCCTTGTCGAAGCCCTCAACTAGGTCTAAATCTTTCACCAATTTTTCCATTCACAATGACCAAGTAGGAAATTGAAAAAATACACCTCATAACAATATTAATCCATTTCCCATTAAAACCCATACGCATTATTATTTTCTTAAAAAATGTCATTCAATTCTATTATAAGCTTTGCTCATATTTAATTTTAAGGTCATAAACCCCTTTTTCCTCTCGCTTTTGTTGAAAAACATGCAAAATCTCATAAGCTAAAAGAACATTATTTGAAAGTAGACTTCCAGGAACAAAGGTACCTTGAGCACTATCAATACACAATTCCAACACATTTTTTAGTCGATTCACAACTATCTTTGTTATCTACTTATAAAGAATATTACATAGGCTAATATGCTTAAAGTTACCAAGATTTATTAGATTATGACATTTAAGGATCAACACAATATTAGTAACATTCAATGTTTTAAGATCTATACCTTCATTAAGGATTTTTAGGCAATAATGTGAGACGTCGTTTCCCATAATATGCCAGCACCTTTAAAAGAATAAATTTGAAAACTCATCTTCTTTTGGAGTCTTGGTGTAACAGCCCGAATTAGGGCTTAGTTGGAACAATGGTCTCGGGACTACAAATTCGAAGTTGGAAAAATTATTTTTATTATTATTATGAGGTTATAGTATGATTATATTAGAGCATGAAAAATTTGGAGAGTTAATTTTAATGTTTGTAAGTCCGATTGCGAAAAAAGACTAAATCGAAAAAAAGATAAAAGTTACATTTTAGTACCCAAATGTGTTAAATAGCTAGAGAACTAAAATTGAGGGGCTTTTAAAGGGCAATTAAATCCTTTTATAAGAGCATAGCCAGCCATAGGGTTAAGAGGAGACAATTTTTAGAATTTGGTGGGTTAGATGACTTATTTTGACTAAAATAGAAATAGATGAAAGAATGATGATATCGTCCCTTTCCATCTTCTTCTTCCACAGAAATTTTCAGCAAAGAATGGGGTTTTGAAAGCTTCAAAAATTTCAGCAACATAAAGCCTCTCAACTAAGTGATTTTGAAAGTTTTTCTTAATGATTTTTACATCTTTAGACTCGTTGAAGCATAGGCTTTTTAATGTGATGACTACCTTGCAAAATGGTGATAAGTCTAGGGTTTTACCATGTGAATGTTCATGTCATTTTTTGAAATTTTATAAAAGAATATGAGTCTTAGAAGAGTCTTAAACAACTTTTATTAAGGGTGTTAGCATGAAAATACCTAAAGAGACTATTTTGCATAAGTTGCAAAATAGGTGATAAGTGTGTGAAATAGTGAGATTTTGGTGATGCTATAAGAGTAAAAAGGGGTCAGCTAGTCCTAAGATACGAAGAAATTCAATAAAAATCGAATTTCGAGCATAGAAGCATTTTGCCAAGACTTAGGGACAAAATGGTTATTTTACCAAAGAAGTGAATTTATGAATTCCTAATTATAATTAGTGATTAAATGAGTGTATTTTGTTATTATAGATCAAGTTTTGTCAAATTTGAATCTAAACCGGGGGAAAACTAAACAAGTCGACTAAACCGACTAGTCGAGTACATTTTGTAAACTGAGGTAAGTTGTATGTAAGTAATACAACTAAATTGTTAATGCATATATTTAAGTTGTCATTGAGTTGATATAGCATGAATTGTTAGATTATAAACTGTGAATGCATATTAATAATTGAGATAATAGAAAAATCTCATTAAAATCCTAAAAAACAAACCGGATATTCAGGCCATGATATTTGGGTTATTTGTGCGCCAATGTAAGATCATTTTTAACACCACCCGAAGAAAAAAGATTCTAAAAATGACTTCGAGCAATTTCTTCTATTTTTTTCTTGTTTTTAGTTTCCCTCTCATCTCCATTCACCAAACATTGGATTAAATTCTTTCGCCTACAACAAAAAGCATAATTGTGAAAAAAAGTTGTGTTTTTGTCCTCCACTTTTAACCAATTCGCCTTTACTCTTTGTTTCCAATACATTTTGTCTTTATCAATTTTCAAATTTAGTTGGATTTTCTTATAAATGATTTGAGCAAGATTCTTATCATTTAACTCCTCTCATGTCAACTTCTCAAGTTTTTTTTGTCAACTCTTTTTTGAGGCATTTCTTTTTAAAATTTATCAAGCTAGCCCATTTAATCAGCCTAAATTTCAATTGTTCAAGCCTATTTAACAGCTCATCTGATGTTGACTCCCATAAAAGCTTCGCTTCTTCAGATGAGTCCTTCAAAACCCACCAAGCTTTAAGCCTCAAACTGAAACTTTCTCCTAACTGACTTGTGGGTTCCTGTTTAGTGCGAATAAGGAGTGGACAATGATTAAAGAAAGAATGTGGAAGATGTTGAATCATTGCACTAGGAAACATCTCCAACCATTTAGC
Source organism: Gossypium longicalyx (assembly GCA_025698465.1). Taxonomy (NCBI): domain Eukaryota; kingdom Viridiplantae; phylum Streptophyta; class Magnoliopsida; order Malvales; family Malvaceae; genus Gossypium; species Gossypium longicalyx. Next base: position 23,420,737 of record CM047005.1, on the reverse strand, counting down.
ATTGGCTATACCACTATCCAGTCTTTCTTTAATATTTGCCTTAGGCAAATTTCCCCTTTCCCATGTAAACTATACCCTGGAATATCCAACATCAACCAACTGACAATCCTCTAATGCTTTTCTAAAAGCTTCCATTCTTCCCTCCTTTCTTGACACCCCTTTTACTTTTTTTTTTAAATGTGTACAAATCTCGTTAAAATCCCTACAGACCAATTAGAGAAGCTCATGATTGTGTCTTAAATTATGCAATAGATCTCACGACTCATCTCTTTACTCGCGTATGGTGACCCATGAAACTCGATTAACCTCCACCTTAAACTCTCGTCACTTTCTACTACTACAACATCAATGTGGTCACTAGAATAACTTTTGAGACTGATAGAAATATCCTTTCTCCATGTTAGAGAAATCCCTCTTCTCGAACCCATTCGACACCTTAATACCATGCAAGAAATCACACCTTCGAACCCTTTCCATTTGTATTATATTCAGTTTAGTCTCTATAAAAAAGACAACTTGGGGGTTATACATCTTTAACACATGCCGAAATCTTTTAACGCCCTATGGACTCCTCAAACCGTGGATGTTCCAATTTAATGCTTTCATTGCGATCGGTTAGCTTGCCCCTTGGCAACTGCCGATAAAAGGTAGTTTTGTCTAATTCCATTCCATTCTCTAACCACCAAAGACCTCATATTCGTCTCATTTGTGCAAACATCACTTTCTCTTCTGGCCCACTGCTTTCCCTTACCCTATTCTATAGCTGATTCTTCCAAGTCATGATCCATAGTTGTTTAACCTTGAAACTTCGTAAATTCTTCTATAGTAGCCACTATAGAACATAGATAACCTTCGAGATTCACACCCAATATAGGATCGATGCTAGTGGTAGAAATTCTCTTATCCCTTTCACTTCAATTCCATATTCCAAAATTATGCTTCCCAATAGAATAATTCTTTTTCTCCCCTGCTTCTTCCTCTTTAAGCCAGATGATATTCATTGCCAGAGCCTTTCTAGATCGAGCTCGTAAGGATAAATCCCACCTCATCTCAGCTACCTTAACCTTCAAAGGCATTCCTACTGGGCAAAAAGAATCACTATGCCCTAGGCAACCATAAAAGAAGCAAAACAATGTCAATCTCTCGCATTTAAAAGTAACATAACCATAATTTTTTTGGGGAAAACATAACCCTCTTTTTCCTCTTCAATGGACAATGAACATCCAAACAAACCCTAACTCGTAAGAAATTCCAAAATCCTCTTCCCAAACTAGCATTGTCGTATTCCATAAATTTTCCAAGGAAATCACCAAGTTGCCTTGTCAATGCTTCATTACGAACACCTTGTGGTACATCATAAATTTGAACCCAGAAATAAGTAAAAATTAGGGGAACTTTTAACAAATCTTCCCCTTTCTCTAAATAGTGAATCATCGAGAGATGATTATTAAAAGTTTAAGGAGTCCCATTAACAACATGCTCCATATCTATTCTATGAAAAAGTTTAAACAAAATCCTTTTCTCTCCCAGATCTGAGATCTGAACCCCTTTAACCAAGTGGAAAAGATTTGCCATTGTACTTCTCATTGTCACAAAAGTGAATAACACTAGCCATTAGAAAACACCCCACCAAACAAAACTTGGTATCTTCAACCACAGAACCAACTTGTCCATGTGCTTGTAAAATCCTTTCCTCCTTATCATCTAAAGACAAATCAGCCAAATCCTTCTCCATTCTCACCAATCAGAGCCCGTGATCAACTAAAAAATCAAGCAAAACACTGCACCAAAGCTGCCGAAACCAAGAAAACACAAAACCTAAAAACAAAAAGGCATGCTAGAAATAGCAGACCAAAGACGTGCCAAATAAGGCATATCATATTAGATATAAATATTTAAAAAAAATTAGAGAGTCAAAACCACATAAAAAAACTTGAAGTATCTAAAAGGTCTTTGTATTATAGGGATTGGATCAAACTAGTTTATTATTAAATGAAACAATTTAATTCTTATACCCTTGAAAAGAATCAAATAAGTCCAAATTATAATAATGTTAACATTTTATTTTATAAAAAATGTCTTGAAATAATTGCAATTCAATTTCAAACAAAAAATTTCATTTATAGAACCATAAAAAAATTTAAAAAACATTAACTTTGTTAAATAATAAATTATATATACTTTTTAAACATTAATCTTATCATATCTGTTTTTTTTATAGCATACCTAGAGCTACTTATAGTCTCTCCTAACTCTTAAATAAAAAGATAATGTGTTTCAGCACACTCAAATCCACGTATTCCTATAATGACAACAATGCCAATAATAATTAAGATAAAGCTCAATCGACAATAAATTATATTTTTTAAACCGTAAATATTAACTCTATTTAATAAAGATAGCTTAAAGGCAAAACAAAAGTGAGTGGAGGACGAAATGGAAGCTAAGGGTGAGTATTCGATCGAGTCGAGTTGGTAAATTCTATTTTAGCAAATGAACTCAATTTGAATTTTTTTTCTAATCGAATTGAATCAAGTAAAAAAATTTTGAGTCAAATTGAGTCGAGTTAACGAATCCTATTATTTATACTTAATGTTGCGTTTAGATGGACTAATTATTTAACTAGTAGACGAAGTACAATATTATTTAATTACATAAGCATTATAATGATTTTGTCTTTTAGCTTAATGGGTAAACATTTATCAAAACGAAGTAGTTTTACTTTTTAATTTAATTATTTTGAATTTTAACTTTTAAAAAAGTAAATATTTATCAAAACGACATAGTTTTGTCTTTACTTATTCGGATTTTCAGATAACTCGAATTGTGTAATTCATATTTGAGTTAAATCGAAAAACTTAATTTTTTTATTTGAGTTGACCTGAATAACTTGATTAACTCAAATAATTCGAACTATTTCATTTTCGCCTATTAGTTTATTTATTAATTAATTATTTTATTTTTCTGGTAAGGCTTCGCTGCTTGGTTAAGTGTCAACCTACTGTAGAAAAAAATAAAAGTTCAACATTGGTAAAGGAAATTTAGCAAAATCTATGCAAGAGACAACTGCATTTTCTCCGAACAACATATGTTAAAACCTAAAGCTACTATTATTAGACAACAAATATTTTTCTGCTACACATACCATAGACACCCGGGCCCTCCTTCATTTATCACTAACAATATTTATAGTCTTATTAGCTGTGTGGGTTTTAAATTAATTAACTAATATTAATCTTTTATGTTTGTAAATTCATTATTATTTTCTCCTTAATTTACCTGTAGAAAAAAAAAAGACAATATAAGGAGTTTAGAGTTTTCTAATATTTATAAATTTATACGTGTTAAAAATTATTTAAAATATGATATAAACATATCATAAAATAATATGAATGTATCAAAAGTTTATGTAATAAAAATAAAAATATTTTATTTGTCTATAAATATACAATTTAATAGGTTTAAATGTGCACACATCTTAATTCAAAATTTAATTTTTATATTTTAATTATGAAGATATTGAATCCATACAATTTTTTTTGTATTTAGAAATTTTTATCTTTTCCTTCAATTTTGCAAATATAACAAAGGTTAGAATTTTTTTTTTGCTAAATTTGATAATTAAAAAAAAGCAAGTTTTAAAAAGAATTAGAGTTTTTGGTCGATTTTTAAAATATTTAAGGAAATAAATTGATTTTGGAGAAAGAAACATAAAGTGTATCCTACAGGGCACACTTTCTAACTCTCTAATATATGAGCTCCTTTGCACGTTTGTATTTTTATTTCATTTGTTTCAAACTTTATTTTATTTGGTTAGATAGTTAATTAATTGTGATTTTATCCTTGAGTCTCAAGTTTGATTTCTCTTCCAAGCACATTTGTTTTTTCATCTATGTTGTGGGTATGATATTTAAAATATTTTAATGTGAAATATTTCAATTAATTATTTCAAATATAATTATGTTTATATGTGAAAATTTTCAAATAATCATTTTAAATACACATAAAAATATATAATATTAAAATTTACTACACTCATGATATGGATTGAAAGATAAATATTATCTATATAAAAATTATATTTACTAAAAATAATGGTATTTGACAATAATTATTTGATTTTATAAATAAAAGAGTTATCAATGAAAAAGATGAACTAAAAATAAAAAAAATCTTGAAAACAATATATTTATTAATTAAAAATAAATTAAAAGCTTGAAACAACATGAAATATAAAATATAAATGTGTATAAAAAGGGAATTGCACTTGGGATTCAATGATAAAGTCACTATTAAATAACTATCTAACCAAAGGAGCTAATATGTTAAAAATAATAATTAAAAATAAAAGTAAAGCTTGAAACAACATGAAATAAAAATACAAATGTAAATAGAAGAGAAATCGAACTCGAGACTCAAAGACAATATAACAGCATGTTTTCTATAAAATCAAAATAGTGATTTTCGGATCACAAATATGATTCTGAAAAGAAAATTTATTTTAATATTATTTTATGATCTACAGTATGACAATAATGTCGTATGAAAATTTCATAGAGAAATTTTACTGATTATATGTTTAATTTGATAAAGGACCAAATTGCACAAAGTGTAAAAGTTGAGTTCTAATAGCTAAAGAGATTAAATAGTTATGGAATTCAAAATTTGAGGTCATTAAATGGTAAATAGACAATTAAAAATGCTTATTTGTTAAGGATGATGATTCATCCATGAAAAATAAAATAAAGAAAATGATGAAATTGGAAAGTGATAATAAAAGATGATAAATGATAAAAAAAATGAAAATATCATCAATTTTATCATCTTCTTCCCTAAAAATACATGGAAACTCTAGGAAAGAGAAAACAAACTTTCTTGGCTTAATTGGATCCCAATAGACCAAATTCGGAGTTAGAGCGAGGAGAAAAGAAAGTGTCGAATTAGTAGATTTTACATACACGAACATTTATTGAGGTAAGTTCGTGTAACTAAATTGTGCTTATTTTTATACTTGAATTGAGTGTGGTATGTGTTTATATGGATTATATAAATGTTATAAATGTATGAAATAATCTCATGCCCGTTAATGTTCAGAAAATGATAAGTTCTGTTTGAATAATGAAATTCGATGGATACATGATTTCCTGTATTTAATTGGTCTTACATATGTTGCAAACAGAATATAGCTCGGAAGAACAATCCTGTTATAAGCCCTTTCGAGCATCTTGTTATTTAGTTCATGCGAGCATCCTGATCGGTAGTGATTCTGCATGTGTTGTGCACTATTGTAGTTCTTTGTGAGCGTTCTGTTACATGATTGGTTGTGATCCTGCATATATTGCGGACACAAATATAGCTCTTCATGAGCATTCTGATATAGACTATTATGAGCTTCCTAACATGGCTCGCTTGAACTTCCTGTTATGCTATCCGGAGCTCCTGTTACATGGCTTTTTGTGAGCTTTCTGAGAGACTCTTTGTGAGCTTCCTGATTAAAAGTTTTTTGTGAACTTCCTGTTATAAACTCTTATGAGTTTTCTGGAATAGCTGGGATAAGCTTCCTGTTACATAGCTCACATGAGCGTTCTGATATATGGCTCGATAGTGTGCTTCTTGATTATGTGCCCTTATGGGTACCCCTAAATATGAATTGACGGTTCCTAATTTGTACACTTTGAGTGTACTACATGTGTATCCATCAATATTTCAAATAAATTTAACATGCAAAATCCTGATATGAGAAAATATGAACACGAAATGAATTATTACATGTATCTGCTTGAAATACATGAAAATGATGATACATGATATATGGAAGTATGAGATGGAGATATATGAACATGAAACTTGTTTGATGAATATGTTTATCTAAGATTATAGATTTGTACACTTCGAGTGTATTTTTTTGGGTTTCTATTGATATTTTAATTGATTTAATGAGCAAAACCCTAACATGAAATAATTTGAACTTGAGACAAAATATTATGAAAATGTACTTGAAATACATGGGTATGAATTATATATATTATTTGAATTCATGATACGAAAAGTATATGTATGTGGGAATTTGGTTGTTATTGAGTCCATACATGTTTTTTGATGTTTATATGAGATAATATGACTTAGAAAAGAATTATTACCTATATGTACATGAAGTACATGGAATTGACATTACCTGATATAATGATGCATGACTTGGTTGTTACATGAATGTGGATTTTGCTTGATGACTTTGTTCATCCATGATTAAGGATTATTATAAGTGATTACTTAACTAACATGATGAAGATATGTGTTTAGGGCTTGTGATCAAATTTGTTGATAGTGTATTGCATTTTTATTTTGAACATAAATATATGGTAAGTTATTTACCATGTTATACGAACTTATAATATATAGTAAGTTATTTACCAAGTTATACGAACTTACTGAGCATTTCATGCTTACTATGTTTAATTTTCCCTTATTCTATAGTAATTCGGAAGCTCGTTGGATTGAAAGTACCGATGGAGATCACTCACACTATCCATTGGCCCATCTTGGTATATATGATAAATTAATTATGGTTATAATGGCATGTATATGTTAATTAGTCAATGTTGGCATGTAAATGTTTGGGTTATAACTAGCCATTGGAATGACTTGTGATGAACATGCTTTGATATGTATAAATGATGCTATAACATGTTTGGTGTGTGTTTAAATGATTGATTGATAGAAATCATGTTGGCATATTGAAAATTAATTCTAACATATTTGATAAAATATGTATATAGGTGAATCCGATAAGTTAAATAAGTTTGTATATTTAATTACATGATGGTAAAGTGTCATTTGAGGTGTTTAAGAGCACATTAGTTGTATGTGATGATATGTCATGCATGAGACTTGGTTTTTGTAACACCCCTTAACCCTTTCCGGCATCGAAACAGGATTACGGAGCCTTACCAGTCATTATAGTTTAAAAATACGAATAATACAAAATTATTCGTTATACAGTTCAGTAATTTATCTTATTGACCTTTTAATGAACTTTCGAGGCCCAAAGAAGAAGATAGAAACAAATTAGGACCCAATCAGAAGCATATAAAATTTTTCATAAAATTTTCAAAATATATTTTATGAACAATACCCACACGCCCGTGTGGTTTAGAAGACATGCCCGAGTATTCCTAAGACATGCTCGTGTTGTCACCCTATGTGACTCATATGGCCAGGACATGCCCGTGTCCTTTACCCGTGTAACTCTCTGACTTGTTAGTCATGAACAAATTAGTTTCACACGGTTAAGACACACGCTCGTGTGCTTAGCCCGTGTGGATTTATTTTCAATTCGAAACTAGTACAATTTTCACACGGCCAGGCACATGCTCGTTTGCTGTGACCGTGTACTTCACACGACTGAGATATACACCCGTGTCTCTGCCTGTGTGGCAACTCCTGAGTATTCTATTTACAATGTTTAAGATGCAGGGGACATACGGCTTAATTACATGCCCGTGTGTAAGCTGTGTGTCTTACACGGTCTGGTCACACGCCCGTGTGCCAAGCCTTGTGGACTCAAAATGAACCTTATAATTCAAGTTTACCAACCCTGCAAACCTTGAATAACAAGCAACTTAAAATCAAATCTTTCAACCAATTCAAAACATGATTAAATGCATCTAAAACATGTTGAAGCTATCAATATAACGATCTAACTTATGTATATTTATAAATATCTAACATAGATTTTCTAAACATTGTATTTAATTACCATCCAAATCAATTTAAACTAAACTATGTAAAAGACCATATAATAAGACATAAATTTGTATATATAAATTAACCATATCATCTTATACACTATTTACATTCACATTTCAAAGTAACTTCAAAAGACAACCTAGGCTTGGATCACCAAGTATTAGAGTTCAGGATCGGCTTGGATGCTGAGTTGTTAATCACTTTCGTACTTAACCTACGCATGGAAACAAACCGTACGCTGAGTATGCACTCAGTGGTATTTTTATAAACTAACACTTAAAAACAATTATTAACTCAAAATGCATTTAAACTATAAGATTTCAAATCTCATGACAATAATTATATTCACAACTCATTCTCAAAGAAATACTCAATTCAATTCATTATCAATCAATATCAATTAGTTATCTAGTATAGTAGTATAGTCATTCAATTGTTCAGTACAGTAGTTTACCCCTATTAACATAACTCGGACCTTGACGGATACTCGGATCCAACCAACACACCAATACGACACTCAGTGCCTCATCGACTTTGTCGAAGTAAATAGTAATAGTACAGTACTCAGTACCTCATCGGATTAAACTAAAGAAATAGTAGCAATACGACACACATGGTGCCTCATCAACTCGAGGTCAAAGTAACAGTACGGCACTTATAGTGCCTCATCGACTCAAGGTTGAAGTATCCCTGAACACTTCTAATCCTATGGCATGCCAACTATATCCGACTTAGCCCGACATTGTTAATAGGATATTTCTGTATATAATTCAATTTTTAATCAATATACAATTACAAACCATTCCAATTCAATACACTTTTCAATCATACACATACTTTCACAAAATAATTCAATTCAATATCAATATATTAAACTCACCTCAATTTCACTTACCATACACATTAAATAAATAAAGCAACAGTTAATTACTAATTTCGGTTTATAAAAATACAAATCGTAATTCTCAGATTACTCTTCATCAACCTTCTCTTTTCCTTTCTTTGTTGATATCCCTGGTACTACGTTAGCTACGGAAATTAAACAATTTACACTATTAATACAACATTAACTTACAATAAATAATTAAATTTCTATTTAATTCAAACCTTAATTTCAATTTGGTCCTAATTAACTCAATTATTTTTATCACTCAATTCATACTTCATTTCTATTCAACTTCTTTCCATATTCACCTTAACCATTAAATATTCATGATAAAACCTTAATCTTAAATTTCTTTCAATTTAGTCCCTCAAACACAAAACTTATAGCTTCTTTTACAATTTAATCCCTTAATCAATTCTAAATTGAAATTCATTCAATTAAATCTCTAATTCAACAATTTGTTCAACATGAACCATGCTTAAAAACTTATAAAATTTCAAAGTATCAACTTAATTTCATCAAAACCTTATTCTAAAGCTTCTATAATATGAAAATTAAGTAAAAAGGACTTAATTGACTTACCAATTAAAGCTTAAAGCTTCAAATCCCTAATTTTTCCTTTTCTTTTTCTTTCTTTCTTTCTCCAATTTTCGTTCCACCTTCTGTTCCTTTTTCTATTTTGTTTCTTTATTTCCTTTTATTTATTTTATGTTTTATTATATTATATTCTTAAATACTAAGTATATAATATATGTATATTATACATACACATGAGATTTTATTTTCCACACATTTGTCACTCCCTTTATGGATTATTTACTAATTTAGTCCATTGACTTTCTTTATTCTATAATTAAACTTTTATACTATACTCAATCTAGTCCTTATACTAAATCAACCTTAATTCAAATTAATTCACTTAACCAAAATCTAATTAATCACTCCACTAAAAGTTCGTAAATATTTATTAGCTAAAAGTTCGTAAATATTTCTAATAAATATTTACGAACTCGATTTTCAAAAATAGTAAGCCAAAAACACAATTTTCGATACCTATAAATTTCGGGTCGTTACAGTTTTGACTTGAATTAATTATTTTAAAATGGCTTGTAAATATGTTTAAGTATTGGTGTAAGAGGAAGACCAATTGGGTGAGAAATGTGGCTTAGAAAATAGTCTACTTTTGGCCACACGGGCAGAGACACGAGCGTGTGTTTCAGCGGTGTGTGACACACGGCCTAGCACAGGAGCGTGTGATCTGGCCGTGTGTTCCCTGTATTTTTAAAATGTCAAAATAGAATGATCTGTTTCTAATGCATGTTTTGGACCTCAAGAGTTTATATAAGGGATTTTATGATTGATTTCAAACATGAATATTGTATGGTGTAGAATATCTGTTTATTTAATCTGTAAGTTTTGGTAATGCTCCGTAACCCTATTCTAACGACTGTTTCGGGTTAGAGGTGTTACAAACAAAACCACTAACATATAGCTATCTGCAAAAAAACTAATGTGTCTAAAAGTCAAAGAGCGCACCTTATAGGACGCGTTTTTTGTTTCTCTCCAAAATTGTTTCTCTCCAAAATCGACCTATTTCAATAAATATCCTAGGAATCGGCCCAAAACTTTTAATATTTTTTAAAATTTGCTTTTTTTTTTTGCAAATTTAGTCATAACCTTTTAACCCTCAATATTTATTAATTTTGCTACTTTGGTCTTCTATTAAAAGTACATAAAAATTCATTTAAATTTTTTAAAAAAAGCATGAAATTATAAAAATTTCCAAAAGTTTAAAAAAATTTATTTGCTTAAATTGTAATAAGGTCTCTCCAAAGTTTAAGATGTTTGTTCAATCCAATTTTCAAAATACTTATTGAGATGTTTGTTCAAACCAATTTTCAAAGTACTTATTGAGATGTTTGTTCAATCCAATTTTCAAAATACTTATTTATATCCAATTTTGATATGTATTGAGTGAATAACTCAAACTTTAGAGTGATATTATTAATATTCAAGAAGAAAATATCATTTTTTTAATTTCTTATATTTTATAACTTTATGAGCTTTTTAGATGACTTTTTTTAATATATATATATATATTTTTTTTTCTTTTGAATTTTAAAGAGTTTCTATTTTTTCATATTTTTGTAACTTTTGAAAAAAAATTGTACATTTTTAGGATATTTTATTTAAAATATAAAAAATTTAGTTTTTCTTTTAAATAACCAAATTAACAAAAACTACAAAAAAAAATGTAGGTTAAAAAATTGTTTTTTATTATAATTGTAAAATTGAACGAAAATTTTAAAATAAAAACTTTTTAATATATTTATAATATAGGTGGTCCAGCCATAACTTTGGGTTCATTAAGAGTGGAAAATCTTTATAAAAAAAATGATATAAACTGTAACTACCGCAAGATTTTAGAAGTTCGGGGTACCCAAATCAAAACAAAATTTGGAGTTAGAATAGCCGGCCAACTTAGTCAAACATCGTATTTTATGTTCATTACTGTCGGTAGTCTCCGTTGGTAGTCAAAATAGATTAAGTAAAAATTAAATAAATATGATTTGGGTGTGAAATAAGAGGATGTTTTTCTAAAAACTAAAATCCGCTTTTCTAACCGCCCCTTCGAGAAACTACCAATTTTTTCCTCTTATTAGAAACAATAATATTTTATAGGTGTAAATTTCTGACTTTAGGTTTGAGACAATACACTCTAAAACTTTAAATGCATCAATCTTCCTCGTCTTATAGCTATTTATTTTTTTTAATTAAAAAATATTTATATTTGATTTTAACCTAACCCTTTTTCCTTAAAAAATTACATTGAGAAATGGTTTTTCTTTATTGTAACAAATATGAATGTGGAAAGTATATGATATGTTAGTTGAGTTAAGTATGAATTCACCTAAATTATTTATATTAATACTTGTAATGAATATCTTTTATATTATATAAAATTATTTTTTTATGTCCTTTGCCTCTTTTTAAATTGTAAATTTATTTTGTAAGTATTTTTATTGTCTTCTCAAATTGTGATAAATATGGACAGATGACAGTGCTTGTTGTCGTTGAAATTTCACCGGCCACCAGTAGTTTCTTTTAAAAAGTAGATTTTTTGTTGGTTTCTTAATTTATTTATGTTTTGAGTGTATTTCAGAATAATAATTGATTTTACAAGTCGGTTTCTATCCGTGTTGTCTTCAGTTTTATATGTTTTTTTGTTTGTTTTTTATTATTGAATAAGTCTTCACTTTTAGAAATTTTTGTGTGCTCTTATAGCACTTTTTTTAATCTTGTTTATGTATGTAGTCTTGCTTTTGCAAGTGATTTTAGGATGGTTTTGTCATTGTCCTTTTCAATTTAATGAATGCTCGGTTCTTTTGTCGATTTTTTGCCCTCCATTTTTGACCATCCGATGTTGATTTTCTTATTGTATTAAGTGGTTGGTGTTGGTAATCCAAAGTGGGTAATTTCATATTGGTTGAGAAACGACTTCTAAGGGGATTTAAATATAGCATTGTCTCTTACCTTCATTGAGTAAATTGGGGATAAAGGCCCAACACGCGCATGCCACTACCGCCCGACTTGAACCGTGTTAACACTCTTTTTGAATAAAAGTTTTGTTCCTTTTATCAGAAATATATTTTTTTTCAAGATATTTTTTTAGTTGCAGAAAAACTTTTGGTTGTTTCAGAACATTTGCGGTTGAAGTCAATCCTCTATTGTTTGTGGAAATTGACACTACTATTTTATCATTTTGCACATTCAAAAAACAGTATAAATAGTAGGTCATATCTTCTCATTTTTCCATAACAAGAAAACAACAATCTTTTCTCTGCCTTTATTAGCTCGCATGTTTTCTGTTTAGAAAACTTTTCGAATACTTTTGAGAAGAGCAATACCAGTTGTGTTCCGCCTTCTTTATTCGGGTGTACAAATATTGAAGTACTGTGTTAATCTTGAGGGGCGACATCCACTACACGATTACACCCATTAGGGTGGATTTTATTTTAAGGCAATGGTTCTTCCACGACACAATGATTATTTTATTTATTTTATGCTTAATTTATTTATCCTATCAATGCTAACTATTTCGTTTTACGGTAGTATATTTCCAACAATTTAGAAGAAAAATTCTACCATTGTTTAAACATGTCTATCATGATGAACAAGTACATAATCTCTCCAAGCTCGAGCATCTTGACGAAACCAACTATCGACATTGGTCTAAAATGATGGTTATTTTTTTCGAGTATCTTGAAGTTGATTATGTCCTCTTCAATCCACCTGTCACCAAAGAAGCTAGAGATTCTGCTACCGTTTTTGGAGACTCGGATATCGATGTCACAACAAAAGCCAAGTATGACAAGGACAACAAAATAGTAAGACGTCACATGGCTAATAACCTCTTCGACCTATTTATCAAGAATAAGTCAGCCAAGTCCATTTAGGATACCTTGGAGAAGAAGTATGAAGCTGGTGATGCTAAGGTCAAGAAGTATGTCATTGGAGAGTTTTCGAAGTTTTAGATGATTGATGATAAGCCAATAACAAATCAATTACATGCCTACAAGAAGTTAGTTTTCGACATCCTAGCTAAAAGGATGAATATGTGTGAAATTCTTCAAGAAAACATTTTAATTGAAAAGTTGCCAAAGTCCTAGCTCAACCACCGCAATCTTCTAAAGCATTAGAAGCGAGACAGTTCTTTGAGGGAAATGTTTCCCATATGAAGATTGAGGAAGCCAATCATCTTAAAGATAATACTTGAGTTACTTTAACTAAATTTCATTTAAAAGCTAACCTTTTGGAATCTAGTTCTAGTCCCAATTTTAACAGGTTAAAAGGCATTAAATTTTCAAAGAAAAATGAAAAAATCCAGAACAAAAAGGTTTTCAACTTCAAGAAACTAGAAAAGGATATATCCAACAACTCTGTGAATTACTATGTGTGTGGCAAAGTTGGACACAAAGCATACCATTACTATCAACGCTCGGACCGTCAAAATGAAAACAAACTATAAGCATATATAGTTGAAAATCCAAATAAGATAATAGCCATTGTGGTTTCCAAAGTAAACCTAATTGAGAATAATGTCGAGTGGGTTGTAGACACAGGCCTTTCCAAACACTTCTGCGCCAACAAAGAAATGTTCACTGAGTTTGAAAATGTAGCTGAAGGTGAACAAGTCCACATGGGTAATTCTAGCAGTCCAAAAGTACCCGGTAAAGGAATGATCTTACTCAAACTTACTTATGGAAAAATTAGCATTGAATAATATTTTTTATATACGTACCCTACATAGAAATTTGATTAGTGGTGGATTGTTGAATAAGGCAGACATTGAGTTAGTCTTTGAATCAGATAAACTTGCACTTTCTTTTAATTGAGATTATGTTAGGAAATATTACCTAAGTGGAGGTTTATTTGTGATTAAGACTATGCTTGATAATAATAAAGGCACCATTTCTATTTATATTGTTGAATCCCTTGATATGTGGCATGTTAGATTAGGTCATGTGAATGTTCATTCTCTAAAAAAACTCATAAAAATGAATATACTCTTTAATCTAGATGATAATAGCTTTGATAAATGCAAAATTTGTGTTGAAGCCAAACATGCTAGACTTTCCTTAAAGACTTTTATTAATAAGAAGATTGAACTTTTAGAGTTAGTTCATACTAATCTAGTAGACTTTAAAAACACGGAAAGTAAGAATGAAAAGGCTATTATATCACATTTGTAGATGACTACTCTAGATATACAAAGGCTTCTAAGATCAAAAGATGAAACTGAAAAAACTTTTCTTCTTTATAAGGCAAAAGTAGAAAACCAATTTGATAGGAGAATAAAACGTTTTAGATCCAATAGAGATGGAGAATATGACACTAATTTCCTTAAAGAGGTCTGTAAGAAAGACGACATTATACGTGGGTTTTCTGCTCCTTATTTCCCACAACAGAATGACATAAATGAAAGGAAAAATAGAAGTTTAAAAGAAATGATGAATGATTTACTTCTAAGTTTTGGTTTACCTAACAATATATAGGGGGAGGTCTTACTTTCTGCAAACCATATTCATAATGGAGTACCTCATGAAAAATTAGACTATACTCCATATGAATTGCGGAAAGGTTATACCCCTAATCTTAATACTTGAAAGTGTGGGGGTGCTTAGCAAAAGTAAGCTTACCTGCTTTTAAAAAGAGCACTATCGGATGTAAAACTGCTGATGTTGTATTTGTTGGGTATGCTTTAAATAGTGTTGCTTATAGCTTTATGTCTTTGCATGATTATTCCATATGTGAATCTAGAGATGATGTTTTCTTTAAGAATGTGTTTCCTTTAAAGAAATATAGCATAAATACTGATATACAGTTAGATGAGAATATTTCTTCCTCTAGTACACTTAATAAAGATGTTCTTAATAGTGATGTTGAATCTAGAAGAAGAAAAAGACAAAGGATTGTCACTAGTTTCGGACCTGGATTGTCACTAGTTTCGGACCTGATTTCCTTACTTCTTTTGTAACTAAGATTAGCGATTTAGACTTGATAAGTGAGTCTTTTGTGTTGGGAAAATGGGTTTGGAAAATGCAACAGAAAATAAGTTTAAGGGTAAAACCATAGTTTTTAAATCTTTTCCAAAAATAAAAAACTTGATTGTGATATCTGAAGTAATAAACATTTAATCAAAATCGTACCTTTTTATTTGTTTAGGATGAACGCTTCGACCGAGTAGTCTTTTCTGCTATCCTCAAGCTCACGTTTGCCGAGTGGGCTCATTTCAAATTAGAAAATTTTTCACAAAATTATCAGTGGGGCAATTTTGAAATTTTTCTAAACTTTTAGGTCAAGTTATAAATATGAAAAATATCTCTAGAAATTTTTTAAAATAATTTCTCCAGAGAATTTTCTCTCTACAACTTTCTCTTGAATTCAAGTGTGTGAGAAATAATGACCCATGACTCTCTTTATATAAGGGAGAGTTTAGAGAGTTCAACTATGATTAAACTTAATAACTTTAATATTAGATTAAATTTAATATTAAGATAATAAATTTAATATTAAATTAATAAAATATTATTAGGATAAGTATTAAATTAAATTAAATATTAAATTTATTAAAATAATATTATTGTAACACCCTAAATTAGAGCCTAGTCAGAATAGTGATTTCGAGACCGCAAAATCCGACATAAAAATATTTGTTTTATGATTATTTTGAGGTCTAGGACATGGAAACATGCATGTGTGAAAGTTTCATGAAGAAATTCTAGGTGTAAGGTGTTCAATTGAAAATTAGGGATCAAATCGAATAAATTGCAAAACTTGTGTTCTAGAAACAATTTGTATGAAATTGCTTTGGATTATTAACTAGGAGGCCTTAAGTAGCAATTTGCCCAAATTTTAAGTTTTTGGACAAAAAATGGGCTTAGATGGAAAATTTTGAAAGTTTAGTAAGGAAGGGAATTTTGGTCATTTAAGTAATAAATGAAATAAAAAGGGAAAATCAAAGCAAAATTCACTCATCTTCTTCCTTGTGGCTACCGAAATTTGCAAGGGTTTCATAAGCTAATTTTTTGACATTTTCAAGCTTGATAGTAAGTGGCTCCTAGTCCCATTTTTAACGTTTTTTACATTTTTTAGATCCTCGTAACATGCTCTATCCATTTCTACCCATATTTCAAGCTAGGGTTCAAGTTATAAATTTGACTCATGCATGAGATGATTGTTCTTTGATGATTTATGGAGGAATATGAAAGTTAGATGTTAGATAAACATCTTTTACTCGACGATTTTTCATGAAAGCACTAAAAAGGGACTTATTTGTAAAATGTACAAAATGTGTGGTAGAAATGTGAAATAGAGGAAAATGTGGGCTGATATGAGCTTAGAATAGATTCGGCTAGGCTTGGGTTACCAAGAAAATACATGCACTTCATTTTACGAGCGTTAGGACCAAATTGTAAAAACGTGAAAGGTAGGGGTAAAGTGGTCATTTTGCCCAAGAGTGAAATTTTGGGCTGAATTTGAACAGTGAGATAGAATAATAATTTATTTTGTTTATATAGACCCTGAGAGACCAATTCCGGAGGTTGACCGTGGAAAACAAAAGGTTTCGAAATAATCGAGATCCAAATCCGAAACATCTTCCAAGTAAGTTCATGTAACTCGAAGTAATACTTTTAAAATACTTAAATGTATATTTTTGAATGTGATATAAATTTTGATACTTAATGTATAATAATTCATGAAACATGATTGTATTGATTTAAAAAAAGGATTTAAATATCTCGGTTGAATGAAAAGGGTATCCGATAGAATTCTTGAAAATGAATTGATTGTAAAAAGGATCTAGCCCGGACGAGTGTTTCTTATGTAATCTGGCCTCCTGAAGAATATGTGTTTTAAATGGATTTAGCCCGGATGGGTAATCCGAATTAGAATCTGAATTTAGTTTGGATTGGTAATTCAGATCCAAGCTCATTAGAGTATTTGTCGTTGCAGGGGATTTAGCTTGGACTGGTAATCCCGACATTACTCTATGAGTTTATACTACGGGGGATTTAGCCTGAACTAGTAATCCCATCGTAAAAGAATAAGGTTCGCGGGAGTGCGCTCGTTGAAAAGGTCACTAATATGAATTGGTGATAAATGATTTAGTACACCATAGGTGTACTGAAGAATATCCATCGAGATTTCGAGAAATTCAACGGGATTAATATGAAAAATGGAATTGGGATTTTTGTTATGATGAACTCATCTACTAATTGTTTATTATTATATATTACTACGTGTCTAATTTTGATGATTGAGTGCATGTGTTAGAGAAAATTTTCTATACTAGATGGATTGTCTATTTAATGTGGTTGTATGTTAAAGTAACTGGTAAGTTTACTTTCCTGTTATATGGACTTACTAAGCATGTCAATGCTTACCCCATTTCATTTTTCCCTATTTCATAGAATTGGTGGACTTGTGGAGCTTGGAAGACGGTGGAAGCCTTGATCACACTATTAACAAGTCTCATTTTGGTATAAAGAAACATTCATTTTGATATAATGGTATGTTTAGGATTTTTGATCATTTTGTTATATGTGTCGTTTGGTCAGCCAAAGAAATAGCTTACGAAGATATGCTAATTCGTTTTGTATACCGCTATGAGATGTGTCTTATATTGATATGGGTGGTAACCCTACTAAATATACATGTTTAGGTTTAAATGTTTCTTGTGATGTGATGGTATAGCCTAGCATGAATGGATGTGTAAAATGAGGTCCAATAACTTGAGAATGGTTATGGCATAAAATGGTATGTGGTTATATCATGGCCTAAGTATAAAATGTGGAATGTACTAATGATAACCCCAATACAAGAAGTGTAACTTGAACAAGTGTAATAAGGTTTACATGTATGAATCATACCAAGGATGTTTAAGTGTAATTATATACCATGTTAAGTGTCCATGAAATATATGAGTGTGTATGGATGTAAAAGGGTAACCAATAGCTTGGAAAATAGCCTTTAAATGGTCTACACGGGTAGACACACGGGTATGTGTCTAGACCGTGTTACACACGGTCTACCCCACGGACGTGTTGAATGGCAGTGTGTCCCTTGCACCCTAATTTTGCAAGTCAGTATGCTCAGTAGTAAAAACACGGGCTAAGACACGGGCATGTGTCTTGGCCGTGTGAGAGACACAGCCTATCCACATGGGCGTGTACTCTGGCCATCGAAGTCTACACCTTTTTTTTATGAAAAACTCACTTAATTTTATTTGACCACACGATCTGGCCATACGGCCGTGTGTGACACTAAATTGATGCTAACGTCAAAGCCAGAGAGTTACACGGCCGGAGGACACAAGTGTGTAGAGAGCACATGAGTGTGTCCCTTGTCTCACACAGGCATGTGGCTCTGTATTAGGGAAATTTCCCAAACTTTTCTAAAAGTTCCCGATTTAGTCCCGATCTTTTTTCGATGGCTATTTTGGGGCCTCGTAGGCCCATATTAGGGACAATTTGTGTATGCATGAATGAAGTTGTTTTAAAGAAAAAAAATTATAGCCCGACTTTTTGCATGAATGATTGTATATGTGTTCAGTAATGCCTCGTATCCTATCTCAGCCTCGAGTACGGGTAAGGGGTGTTACAATTATTTTTAAAATAGTTAATCTGAAATTAAATTATCCGATAAAGTCTCTGTAGGAGTGTGATTCCTACACTGCTCAACTGATGAAGGGTCACCCACCATGTTTGGTGGTGCCATCATAAGTATAACACCCTCACGGCACCTGAGCCGGTTAGGTTTGGGCTTAGTGACTGCTCAATCAGTCCGATCCAACCACCTATTGGATCGTCGGCCCGATTTCATATACCAAGCCCGGTTCAACCAGCTTTTGGGTCTCGATCGTAATTTTGGGTCCTCGAGCTCAATTTTCAATCCCAAGTCCAATTTTTAAGTTCAATTACCCATTGAGCCAATTGTTTGACTTGAAAATTAATTTTTAAAAATATCATATTAATTTTAATTAATTTGATTAATTTAATTTTACTTGATTAAAATTAAGTTTTCCAAAAATCACTAAGATTTTCTAAATCAAATTTTCAAGAAAATTCTTTAATCAAATTTTCTAGTTGAACAATTATCACGACTGTCAAATTTAATTGCACATCGAATAAATCGACTCAATTAGATTATTTCCAAAGTCATAGAATTTTTTTCTGATTCAAATGCAGTTCGATCGAGCTTTTTTTGAACTAGCGGATGGACCAATTGGACATATACAATTATGCTCGAGTAATTGCAATTATGTCCAGAAGAATCGTTCCAATAATTCACAATTTACTTAATCATGGAGTCAATTTACAAGAAGTAACATGATTGAAAACTCATTATTGTATATTCTTTACAAAAGTCATGCCATACACAAGTTATGTACCTAACATACTGGCTATGGGCTCGACCATCTTTAAAGCATAAGCCTCCACTTATATCAAAGCACATGAGTTATATACACATGGTCAGTTACATAAGACTAGTTGTAAAAGGGTTCGCTCGAAAATTTAGAGTAGAGTATTTTGATATATACTCTCTTGTAACTAAGGTCTCAACCATTCTTGTTTTGTTTACTTTAGCTTCCATTCACAATTTGTTGGTACATTAGATGGATGTGAAGTCAACTTTCTTGAATGGTGATTTGGACGAGAAGATCTACATAGAGTAACCTTTAGGATTTGTGGCACATAGTATAAAAGATAAAGTTTGCAGACTCGAAAAATCTTTTTATTGTCTCAAACAAGCTCCAAAACAATGGTATGAGAAATTTCATAAGACTATTCTTAATTTTGGTTTTATTGTTAATTTTCAGCACTAATATAGAATCCATTAAAAAACCCATAATTTCTTATCTATCAAGTTTGATATGATTTAGGAGAGGTAGATGTAATCTTAGGGGTTAGGTTACTAAATCGGAGAGGGATTTGCTTTGAATCAATCTTACTATATAAAGAAAGTGTTAAAGAAGTTTAACAGCTTTGATGTAATCTCCGTGAAGACTCTTTTTTATTCTAGCATATAACTGATAAAGAATAAAGGAAAAAATGTTTCTCAATTAGAGTATGCTAAAATTATTGGAAGCCTTATGTTCTTGATGAACTACACTCAACTTGATATTACTTATGCAGTCTGTGGACTAAGTAGATGTTGCTTAAATTCCTTAAAGGTACATTATTTTGGGAATTGGAATTTGTCAAATACCTTGCAATCGTAGAGGGATATTGTGATGCAAACTAGATAACTAATAATGATGAAGTTAGCTCTACAAGTGGGTATGTCTTTACTTTGGGTGGAACAACTATTTCTTGGAAGTTTGGTAAATAGACGTTTGTTGCTCGTTCCACGATGGAATCAAAGTTTATAGCTTTAGACTTAGCCGAGCAAGAGGCTGAGTGGTTTAAGAATCTACTGGCAGAAATTCTTTTATGGGAAAAACTGATACCTCATGTATCTCTATTATATGACTCATAAGACGCAATTTGCGTTACTAAGAGCCAAGCTTACAATGGTAAGAAAAGACATATTCGAATAAGACACGAATCTGTGAGACATTTAATAAAGAATGAAGTACTTGCTTTGGAGTACGTGATGTTTGAAAGGAACCTAGTTAATCCACTAACCAAAAGGTTAAGTAAAAAAATGGTTCTTGATTTGTCGAGAGGGATGGGTCTTAAGCCCAGTGGTTGAGGAATTCGATGTGGTCAAATGAAACCATGAAAAGACTCATAATGTACATTTTACCTATCCCTATGGAAAACGATGTACATGCATAAAGTTGAGTTCTTACTTTTTATGAATTCGTATCTCAGGGTTTGGGTGTTCTTATTTAAACGGGCTTGATGAATTCACCGACATGTGAGGTTGAATTTATTACTCATAATAAGTTCATATCCCAAAATTTGGGTGGTCTTATTGAGACAAATTTGATGAATTCACCGAATTTAAATATGAGAGGATGAGCTTAATAAATGATCTTAATGTTTTCATAATCTTGATTTGAGTAATCTATATTAAGCTAGACTTGATGAAATCACCAACGTAAGTGTGAAGAACTAGCCATCTTCTATGAAAGACATTGGACAGTCTTTCTAGAGCACTTACCAGCATCCCGAGGTGTATTGCTAAAACTTGTTAATCTATCATGGAACATCAATTGGATCTGAAATTAGTCATGTGTCATGAGTTAACTCCAATCTTAACAAGTTCAAGATTCGTTCACTTGTTAAAGAGAAGAACCACTCATTTCACTATGTACTAGTTCAAATTCACAAGATACTAGTACTTAAGTGGTTAATTATGCTATTGCTCTTCTCACGTTTTACCTTTTCTCATGTTTACAAAATTTCCAATTCTTTTGAATTAATGGAGGAATATTGGTAATGCAAACTGGGTAATCCCTCATTGGTTGAGAAAATACTTCTAATGGGATTTAAATTTAACCTTACATCTTACCTTCATTAAGTAAATTGGGGCTAAAGGCCCAACATGCGTGTGTCGCTGCCCCACCCGGTCCACGTCTATGTTAATAGGTTTACGACACATATTGCACATGTTTCTTTTTTAATAAAATTTATGTTCCTTTTATCTTTTTTTTTTTTTTTTTTTTCAAGATTTTTTTTTAGTTGCAGAAAATCTTCTAGCTATTGCAGAATATTTTCAGTTAAGGAAAATCCTTTGTTATTTTTAGAAATTGACATTGTTATTTTACCATTTTGCCCTTTCAGAAAATAGTATAAATAACAAGTCATTCTTTTCATTTTTTCACAACAACAAGCAAACAACGATATCTTTTCTGTCTTTCTTAGCTCACCTATTTTCTGTTCAAAAAACTTTTTCAGTCAAGTTTCCAACTAAGCTTTCAAGTTTAGTTTTCATCTTACTTTTCCAAATACTCTTGGGAAGAGCAATACAAATTGTGTTTCATCTTATTTATTCGGGTGTATGAATATTGAAGTATTGTGTTAAACTTGGGGGACAATGTTCACTACACGATTACACCTATCAGTGCGGATTGACTTTTAAGACAGTGGTTCTTCCACGACACAATTATTATTTTAT
This sequence comes from Gossypium longicalyx, assembly GCA_025698465.1. NCBI lineage: Eukaryota > Viridiplantae > Streptophyta > Magnoliopsida > Malvales > Malvaceae > Gossypium > Gossypium longicalyx. Next base: position 23,398,476 of record CM047005.1, on the reverse strand, counting down.
TTATTTATGCTTAATTTATTTATCCTGTCAATGCTAACTATTTCATTTTGTGGTAGTATATTTCTAACACTTGGAATCACTTCAAATATGTCGTGCTTGAGTTGTGACAAAGGCAATTTCAACATATCATAATATTCATTTGATGCTAAAGTTGAAACTTTTGTTATGTTGAAGAAATTTGTCCTTCAACATTTAAGATAGATACTTGTTAATTTTTTTCTTAAATTATATATTCTTATTTATGAAATAAATTAATGAATTTTCTTTTAAATAAACTATTCAATATCATTTAAAAATATGAATAGGACTACTTTCAGATTTTATTAGAATTGATAGGATAATTTTAATATTTAATAGTGACTAATTCTCTTTCCAATTACTTCATTAACATGAAATTTTATTAATTATTATAAAACCTTCAATTTAAAAAAAAAAAAAAACTTTAGTTCATTTCTTTCACTTTCTTTTCGTTATGTATTACAAAACTTACATAATATTTTTGAGACTAATGTAATATAATTTATTTAAGATATAATTATTTAATTTACTTTCTGTTATTTTTTTTAATAAATACCTCTCCTTTAAATATTTGGTTTATGCTTTTAGATAGCATTTGGAAAATCACTTAGTAATTGGATTTGAGTATAAATATTTGTAATTACATAATTGTGGTATATTTAGATAACCATTGTAGTTGGTGGGTCTCATCGAATTTAGTGTAATTGGAGCATCCCAAATACACTTTTCAATTCTTAGGGGAGGGTGAGAATTGGAATAATTACACAGGCAATTTACACCTAAATCTAGTTTTAAAGAAATATTTTTATACAAGTTATAAAAGTGTATTATAAACATGACATATGTGAATGTTTGGGAGAGTTATGACAAAAAAAATTATATTGTAAATCCTAAAAAATATATTATAAAAATATTTTGTGTATTTTATAAAATTATAAAAAATATTATTTAAATCTTAAAACAATTTAATTTTATGATAAAAATTTAATATAAAATTTAATTTACGTGTTATAAAAGTTTTATAATATATTTATTTATAAAAATTTATGACTAAGTACGAACATAATTTATTTATATGTTCATGCTATATATTATAAAAATAATATACTTATTTATAAATAAAAAAGTTATAGTTTTTTTTTATCTTTGTTTATAAAAATAAATTTTAAAAGTAATGGAAAATATATTATTTATAAGAAGTGTTATGAAAGTTTTGGACAATTTATAAAAACTCTTTTTATAAAGGTTAAATATTATTTATTATTTTGACTTAATTTATGTATTATGAAAAGGGATATATCTTAGTATAAATTCCTTTCCAAATTAAACTTATATAAGTTTTTATAATTAAAGCAACAAATTATTTGAAATTTGGACCTAAATATTATAAGGTAGATGCTAATTATGCAAATAGAAAGTGTTTTCTTACATCATATAGTGGGGTATGACACCATTTGAGAAAATAGTGTCAAACACAAGCACTATAGACAATTCGATAACTCTTTAATTTGACACAATCAAGGCTTCGAATGTGGTTGAGAAAACATTTTTTATTTTAAAAAAAAATATTTCTCATTTTAACAACATCACCTTAATATAACATAAAAAATGTGGATCGTAGTAGCATGTTGCATATTTTATAACTTCGTAGGTGGAATTGAAATGATCCATATACTTCGAAAACTACACAAAGGAATGAGATCTTTGTAATCTTAGTGGGTGTAGATTTAAATTCAGATGATGGTGAACTCGATCGATGATGATATGTTAAATATTAAAGTTGGAATAACCCAACAAATATGCATTAGAACAATTAGATAAAATTGCATATAATGTTTATTTTTTTTACTATTTTTATTAGTAATTGTATTATCATCTAATTTTTTAGACTAACATAATACATATGATTATTTGATTTTAATTTTTGTTACTTGGTTAGAAATTATTTTTACCATACTAATAATTTTTTACAGTAATTAATATTTTTAATAATATAAATAATGTAACTATGTAATTACAATTTGTATTACCAAATATGATATAGGAAATTAAAATATGATTATATTTTGTCAACAAAACACGTTTAGAGAATTACAATTCTTTATAATTACTAATTATAATTACATATACATTTAATTACTCCGTAATTATAATTCTTTATTTATAATTACAAAAGAATGTAATTATTACTTATAGAAAATTATTAAAATTTGTCATTTATTAAATTTGAAAGATTGTGAAAGTATTTATTGTATAAATAAATAAGAAAATTGTAGTGGAATATAGCTAAAATTTGGTGATGTTGAAAAGTAACAGTTTTTATTTATGGAAATTAATTGTTAATTCTAGCAGCATGCACGTAATATTTGTTGAACATCGAATTCACATGACAATTATTGATAGAAGTTAAAAAGTTTTCTTTTTTCATATAAAGGTTGGTTACTACATCATAAATAAAAGTTGATACATCGCACGATTTTGATCAGAAAAACATCGTACCTTTGAGAGCTTAAAAAGCATGCGCCATAATTATATTCTGCTCCTCACACTGTCAATTTCTTGTGCTGGGCCTGAATTGGGCTTTTTCACTTTTTTGGATTTAAAAAGAAAAAAATAGGGAAGAATACATCTGCGCGCCGGCTTGGCTTGGCTTGGCTTTCAAGTAGGTCCCATGAATCAAATCAAACTTCCCCTTTTTTATCAGATACCCGCTGCCTTTAGTTTAAGCTTTCCTTACTGACCAATCGAATTTAGATAACGCCAAATAGGTTCTGACAAAAAACTAAAAACAGAATGTTAGTACTTATATTTTATAAAAATTGTTTATTTTAGATTTTAAAATTTTAATCTTGATCTTGTATTATATGTATAATTGTAGATTCAGTTCATATTTTTTAATTGGATCATTTTAAATTTTTATACTTTTCGATCTTTAAAATTTCAGCCTTGATACATAATATTGTTGTTAATCTATTAAGTGAATTTTTAGTGATATATGAAAATAACAAACTAACACATATGATAATACATTTGTCTCATCAAATTTTGAGAATAACAAAACTTAACACAACAAGGTTAATAGTAAAATTTAACCCAAAAATAAATTAGTAGTTCAATTTCTTTTATGTATTTAAAAAGAAAAAAATGGGTATCTGAATCCCATGAATAAAATTATTAGTTGAGATATACAGTTTTTGGGAGTTTTTATCTACTTTTGAACTTTGTTGACTTTTTTGAATTATTGAAGCCAAAGCTCCCACTTGCCGTTTTACCATTCAAGAGTGACTGCGTAGACCGCACACAGATATATCAGCCTAACATTGGTCAATATACGAACTACTACTTAAACCTTAATCACCGTTGATACAATGCAATGAAGCATCAAGGGTCACAAAATCATCACAGAATCATAGGCAAGTGGGATAGCAGTCCTGTGACTGTCGTAAACGTTGTCTTAAAGCTTAACCAGAGGAAGAAGAACCTGGTCCAGAGACCGGAGAAAATAATCCCTTTGACCATTTTGTTTTTGTTTTATCCTTATCTTGATTATCATAAATGCAATTCTTCTTCCAGAACCCTATTCGAATTTGTTTTATTCATGAATTTCATCTATCTGTACAATTGATAGATCATTTTTAAATTTATACATTAAATTGTCATTTTAATAGTACAAGCAATTATAATAATATAGGTAGGGGAACGTAGTTGATTCCTTTGATCATAAAGTCTAAAAAAAAAAAAACAAAAAAGGGAGAAACTTTCTTTTAGGATAATTTCTCATTCATTCATAAGCGTTTCCATGTCCTGTTCTCCCCCCAGGCAACTGTTACTTTCCTGATGTAAAGGTTTCTTTTATTTTTCTTGCTTGCCTTGTCTAAGAGGGCTCTAAAGCTGAATTTGACTCTCTTTCATTTGTTGGGTTATAACAAGAGTTCTCGTTTGTGGAATTGTCCTCCCTTTCAAGATTCTTCTTTTACAATATATTCACCTATGGCTGTTTACATGGTTCTTTGAGTGTTGGGAGTTCCTTTTTCTTTTCTTTGAATTACTGTTTCCTTTTCACCTTGCTCATCTGTGGTTTGACAAAATTAAGAGTTGGTTCTGACTGTTTTTCAAGCGTGAGTCACTGTTTCTGTGGTGGCTGCAATGATATCTTCTCTGAAGTGCTTACCTCTTTAATTTAAGTGGCCAAGAATCTGGTTGTGGTTATTTTGCTAAATAAAGCGTATTTGCCTCTTGTTGACTGTTGTGGTTCAACTTCTGTATTTTTGGTGTGGCTACATACAAATAACCAAAAGAAAAAGAAAAAAAGCTTCTCTTCATCAGTGCTCCATTTTCTCCATCACTAGGTGAGTTTCTCTTAAAAAAAAAAAAAAAAAACTCACATCCTAATGAAAGAAATAAAACCCCTTTCCATCTTTTACAGTTTAATATTTGAAAAACTATATATGATTATCTTAAGCAGTTTCTGATCTGTTTAACTACTTGTTGTTCAGTTTCTTTAATCAGTATACTATCTCTTAATGGGGATCGATGCTGCCCAAGTAGTGGAGACTCCATGCCATCCCAGTCCCTTTAAGGTACAAGTAATTACTGAGTGTGGTTTTCTTTTTCTGATTCAACATGGAATTTTTGGGGTTAAAGTATAGCTAGAAAATAGATCTTATACAATTCATCTATGCCTGTGCAGATTAGTTGTTACTGTGTAAGTAAACATATATTTGCTTAAACGTAGAGGATCATATCATTGTACCCATGTTTGCTTTTAAGGTGTTTGATATTCATCTCATATGAGTATGTTTTACTTATTGCACTGCCGACACTATGTTTGTAGGTGCATCACGTGATGTGCACTGAATTTAGGAAGTTGGTTGATAGGATTATGAGGATATTCCCAGAAATCGAAGCTGCTCGACCTCGATGCACTTCGGGAATAACGGTACTATGCTCACTCATCAGTGCAATTGACAGAGCAAAGTTGCTTCTCCAGTACTGCAGCGAATCCAGTAAACTCTATCTGGTGTGTTTTTTTTCCCTTTGAGTTTATGACCTGGCTCTTGGAAGGCCAGTTTTTTATGACAATCTGATGCTAAATAGTCTTCTAGAGAGTTGAACTTTTTGATTGGTCAACTTGATACTTTTTGGTTGATAGTTCTCTGCAATTGCTTTCAGGTAATAACAACGGATGTCCTAGTTTCAAGGTTTCAAAAATCAAAAAACTTGTTGGAACAAGGTTTATGCCAAATTCAGGACATGGTTCCAGTTATGTTGGCGGTCGAGGTTTGTCAAATCACTTGTCCTATTAAGCTTATATTCACCCTTCTTTGTGGTGCTAGTTAGGTTCATGTTCTTTGTTCATGCTGACATTGAAAAATTATTGCAGATCTCTCAAATTATTGATGATCTACGAGCTGCAAATTTTATCCCTGATAAATCTGAAGAAGAGATCGGGAAGGTTGTAAGAGAATTGCTCCTGAGGGGAGTTGCAGAGTCGGATTCAATGGACTGTGCTGAAATTAAAGCTCTTCAAACTGCAGCATCACAACTTCATTTTACGTCTTCAAAAGACATCTTAACGGAGAAGAGATCTATTAGGAAGTTGCTGGAAAAAGTCAGTGACTCTGACCAACAAAAGAAATATATCTTGAGATGTCTTTTGTATCTGCTGAGGAAGTATTCGAACCTTATTATCAAAGAGCAAACAGACGACAAGACTGATCGGAATGAAGGAGCGTTTGCAAGTAACAACCCTAGTACTAATTGTATGCATACTCACTCGGTTAATGCGGAATCTCATATGGAGTATAAGCAACATGATGTTCTTGCTGATAAGTCAAGTATTGCTACTCTTCCTGACGAATTTAAATGCCCCATATCTTCAAGATTGATGTATGATCCTGTTATCATTGCTTCTGGACAAACATTTGAGAGGATTTGGATCCAGAAGTGGTTCGATGATGGTAATGATACGTGCCCAAAAACCGGAGTGAAACTGGCCCATCTGTCATTTACTCCAAATTCTACCATGAAGGATCTAATATTAAAATGGTGTTTGGCATATGGGATCACCATTCAGGACCGAAGCAGCCAACCTGATGTGTCTCACTTGTTGGAAACTTCTTCCACTTCCATAGCTAGTTTTGGCAGTTATATAAATGATCTGCGCTTTCCAGTGGACATCAGCAATATATCGCTTGGATCTTTAGATGCTAGTTATACTTCCAGTAAAAAGAATGGAGATGGCTTAAGTTTGGTACCAGAGCAGAACAGTAATGATCTTTGCCGATATCAATCTCCCAGCAACATAAGTAAGATGGATTTGGAGTCTCTTCTTGAACTTGATTGGGAAGCACAAAATAAGATAGTTGAAGATATGAAAAATCATTTGGAATGTGATGAGCTAGCTTGTTTTTCTCTGTCACCCGAGAACTTCATCGAGCCTCTTATTAAGTTTTTGAGCAGCGGTCATGATTTACAGGATGTAAGAGCACAGAGAGCTGGATTTCAGTTGTTATCGACCTTTCTTCGCAAAAACAGGTAATATGTTCTAGCATGTGTTGCAGCAGTTCTTGTATCATGTTTTATGATGTGAAAGGTCATTATTTTGCGTGTTTCCTTTTTCGTTTTTCTTTGAAGAATTGTATGTCTTTTCGATCCTTTAAAGCATGATTTGTTAGTTTCTGCTATCCTTTACTTGAATAGAGGGGCTTATTTTTTTCATTGCTTTGTGAGCTTCTTGCAGAAATGGCATAAGATACCTAAATGAAGATGCATATAGTCTGCTATCATTGTTCCTTGACTCTGAAGTAACTCAAGAGGTTCTCGATGCCATGGAAGTATTGTCTTGCCATAGCAGTTGTAAATCCAAGATTGCTGCATCTGGTGCTCTTGTTTCCCTTTTAAATATTCTTGACTTGAATATCACAGATTTCCAAGAACGAGCCATTAAAACTTTGCGCAACCTGTCCTCAAGCCCCGATGTTTGTTCCAATTTGGAGCGTTTGGAGTGCATCCCAAAATTGGCTCCATTCTTACAAGACACCACTCTCGCAAGGCACTGTATAGTGGTATTGCGAAATTTGTGCAGTAACGAAGCGGCTAGGGCTTCTGTCGCTCAAACTCCTGGATGCATTGGTTCTGTTGCTATATTACTCGAGACCAACAGTCACGAGGATCAAGAGCATGCCTTGGGTATTCTCCTTTCGTTGTGCTCGCAATGTGTTGAATATTGTCAGTTAGTGAAGGATGAGAGTGATATATTCCCCGCCCTTTTCGATGTATCCGTTAATGGGAGTGAAAAAGGGAAGGCAAGCGCATTGGAATTGCTACGGCTACTAACAGATACCAACTATGATGGTGAACGACAAGAATGCTTTCAATCCGACAATGTCGCACCCGAAGATGCTAATGACAATGCCAAAGACAAGAAGTCTCACAAGGCACTGTTTGGAGTGAAATTGCCCATGTTCTCAAAATCCATCCCAACGAAAAAGAAGAAATGAAACATGGATTTTTCTGCTCTCAATTGACTTTGGTATTGACAAATATTTTGTCTGGTAGGGGGTTTGCTTACCGGGATGTGGCGCCAATATCATCATACTGTAGCTAAAGGCGGTTAGTTGGTTATTGAATTTGTCTGACTCCGACATTGATTTTCATGATATAGTTTCTTAGATTTGATCATATGTAAGAGGTATCTGCTGTCATTATCTGATTGTAAGATTTTTTTTAAATGTATATAGCTTTTGGCAAGAGTTGGAGTTTGTCTCTGTACCTTCTTTTCCCACAATATGTTTAACTGTCCTTTCCAACATAGATACAGTGATCTGTAGGAAAACAGACCAAAAGACACCTACTTTTAGCAAAAGACCAAAATAATCGGTTCAACAGAAAATCTGTTGCCTTCTTAAACAAACTTGGATTAGTATCGTTGGCCTGTTCCAAAATGTCTTCTTGTAATGACATGCTCCCATGCTTTAGCCGCTAGCTCTTTTTCACGTTTTTACCCCCAAGTACATGTGCAGCTTTGGCAACATAGCCATGTGACTATTGGTGTAACTCATTTAAGAAGGCAGATTTTTTACAGGTTGTGGTTTAAAATCCGTGACAAACGCATAAAAAGTTTTCATGAAAGTCAATTGATTAAATGGGACTTATTTGACTCACTTAAACTGGTCTGATTCGGAAACATGCGGAGAAGTTCATCTACTTGAAGGCTTGGTGGCCCAATAAAGTAGTTAAAGAAAATTAGGACTAACTTGGTAAATATAAAAAATAATCTTAAAATATATGTAATTTGATAAGATTTTATTTTGTAATCCTAAATATCATGTAAATTCCTTTTAAGAATCTCAAATTATAAATATGTTTTCATCTTAACCGTTGATGTAAAGTAAATTTTACTGTTCGATCTAAAGGAGTTTAATTACAAATAGAAGTTTTTCCTTATTTGTAATCACTCAAATGTAATCATTCATAGTAATTGAATACTATTGAAAGCATTCACTCAAACACTTGACGTGATTGGATTGTCTTGTGACTTTTTTATCTCTCGTTACTCTTTTGTATTTGAGTTGCTTCTGTTTTATTTGCAGTGTTTTGAAGAATTTCTATTGAGAATTCTTACTTTGTAAGAGTTAGATTGACTAGAAGAATTTAAAAAAATATAAATTACCTAAAACCGCACAGATTGTGAAATTAAAGTTCTAACCTCATAACAGATGTGACAATAATAGCAGTTTATGTTACTCTTTTTAACTTTTTATTTATCTTGAAGTAATTATATTTGGTACTCTATCGGCGGTATGAGATTTGATAGCAACAATAACTTATGTACTCATAACACTTTATTTTTCTTAAAGTATATGTATCCAATACTCATGTTAAATATATTTCTTAACATGAGTATGAAGATATAATTATCTTTCAAATACATGAAAAAATCAAACATTACTTATATAGAACGCGGACGTATATCTAACACTCGTGCTTGAATCTGATTAACATAGATAGCAGCTGTGTCATCTGGATTGAAGTACTATTACAAGCTTCTATCTCATTCCACAACTTTCTTTTTACTATTTTGAGAAATGGTTTGGCTACAAGCAATACAAAGTTTCCCTACAGAGCATCTTAATAAATGATATATGTCCTTCAAATAATCAAACTGGCCTTGCAAAGAAATGCTACAAAATGCTTAGAAGTAAGCCTTGCTAAATTGTACTTCTTCTAATGCTTCAAACCATGGTAAAAACCTTAACTCTGATGTTACCAAAGAACTTAATCATTCTGGCAGTATAGAAGCAGCTGATGTTACCAAAGAACTCTGATGTTTCAAAATTTGCTCACTCAAGTATCGTTAAACTAAAGGAATAATATTTGATACATTGTTAGTGCATAAGTTTCATGCATTACTAATAAATAATAATATGACACATCATAGTTAAATTAAACAAAAAAAATATAAAAGACTTGTAAATAAATACTAATAATTTTATCTAAACATAATTAAACATTAAACATAACTATTATAAATAAATATTAATAACTCTCAAGTTTAAAATCTTAGATTTAGGGTCTAAGGTCTCAAGTTTAGGATTTTATAATATAAGATTTCGAGTCTCGACTTTAGAGTCTAGGATATAAGGTATAGGGTCTTGAGTTTTAGTATTTATTTGTAACTAATTATTATTTCGTTATATTTAAATTTATCAATATTTATTTATAAATTTTCCACTATTTTTATTTTACTTAATGATGATATGTTATGTTATTATGTACTGAAAGTGTATTAAATATTCTCTCTAAATTAAAACTCTTAATATCAAATAGATATAATATTTTTTAATAATTTATTATTTTTAACACATGGCACTACCTAATTTATTATTGCATTAAATATAAATCCATAATTTAAATAATAATACTCTTCCAATTGTAGCAATCTCAGCCCTACGCCAGTTAATGGTCTTTCTTTAAGTTGTTTAAGTGACGTATGACAACTCCTCAGAGGCGAATTTGGAGTGGGTGGTTGGCAGGAGAAGCCCCTAAAATAAAAAATTATTATTTAAGTGTTTAAAAATTTAAATTAATAAAAATAAAATTATATTTTAATTTTTTTAAATTATAAAAATTTAATTTATTTCTTTAAAAATTATAAAGATAAAATTTCATTCCATCCCTAAAAAATTATACTGCCTTCCCCTGCAACTCCTTTCTAATTTCTACCTAATAATCTACATTAACAAATTGCCATAACTTACCCTTTTTCATGCTTTATATAAATACTTTTATTTTCACCTTCATGTCTCATCTGGACAAAAAAAAAAAGAGTTATTATTACAAGTTTTCCACCTCGACAAATGGCTTTGTTTTCCAGATGGTCTCTTTTTTCTTGTCGGGTTCCTTGCATTCATTTCTTTCCCAGTAGAAGCTGCTGTAAAGAAGTACCAGTTCAATGTGAGTCAAATCTGAAATGAAAATTCAATTTATTAAATTCTAATGATCTTCTAATTCCTTTAGCTGTTGAATTTCAATGGTGTGTTTTAAACAGATCTTAGTGAAGAACATTAGCAGCCCGTGCCATGCAAAGCCAACAGTAACTGTAAATGGGAGGTTTCCAGGGCCTACAATCTATGCTAGAGAAGGAGACAGAGTTATCGTTAATGTCACAAACCATGCAAAATATAACATGTCCATTCATTGGTACCATTTTCACTTTAAACCATATATATGGTGGGAATTTGAGATTAAAATAAAACTTAAATACTTAATTTGTTGTTTATTGATGATGTTTACAGATACATTTGCAATGGAGGTTGAATCAGGGAAGACATACCTGCTAAGAATCATCAATGCTGCCCTTAATGATGACCTTTTCTTTGCGATTTCGGGTCATAATATGATGTTAGTCGAGGTTGATGAGGTTTATACGAAGCCGTTTGTGAGTTAAGCTATCCTGTAATCCTGATCGCACCGGGGCAAACGACCAACGTCCTCGTACGAGCCAAATGGTTGGCGGGCAGATATTTCATGGCTGCTAGGCCTTTCATGGATGCACCACTTCCAGCTGACAACAAAACAGCAACAGCAATACTCCAATACAAAGGAATTCCCAACATTGTTCTTCCTACACGTCCCCAATTACCGGCTTCCAACGACACCAATTTCGCTTTGAGCTACAACAAAAAGCTAAGGAGCTTAAACTCAGCTAAGTTCCCTGCAATTGTGCCCCTTAAGGTTGATAGAAAACTCTTCTACACTGTCGGTTTCGGTAAAGATCTGTGCACGACATGCGTAAGAGGAACGAGACTATTAGCTTCATTGAATAATATCTCCTTCGTGATGCCCAAAATCGGACTTCTCCAAGCTCATTACTTCAATACGAAAAGCGTTTTTAGGACAGATTTCCCAGACAAACCTCCTAAGCCATTCAACTACACTGGTGCACCCCTTAATGCCGACCTTGGCACTGCACATGGGACAAGGCTAAGCAAGTTTGCCTACAATTCCACAGTTGAGTTAGCGTTACAAGACACCAATCTCCTAAAAGTTGAATCAAATCCATTCCATCTCCATGGCTGTAACTTCTTCGTCATTGGAACTGGGATCGGAAATTTCGATCCCGTCAAGGACCCATCGAAATTCAACCAGGTTGATCCGATTGAAAGAAACACTGTTAGTATTCTACTGGGGGTTGGACCGCCATTCGGTTTAGAGCAGACAATCCAGTTACTAATAATGTTAGCATAGAACATGGTTCGATTAATTAAATAGGTAATCATAGGGTTGAGTTTGATTTTGATTTTGATTTTGCCGGTTTAGATGTATGGTTTATGCATGGTCATTTGGAGCTTGACACTGGGTGGGGACCGAAAATGGCATTTATAGGGTGGGTTTGGATGGGCGATTGGGTGCGGTACGGTGTGTTTAGCTTACTTTTTGTCTCATGCTACAGTATCGCTACAGTATCTCTAATCTCACCGCTATCGCTGTTTTTATACTAACCGCAGGTAAACGCACCGTCCATCCAAATTCACCAGTAGTTGAAGATGGAACAGGAGCTGATCAATCAATTCAGCCTCCATCCAAGGATTTGCCACCTTGTTATCTGTTTGAAAATGTTTGTCAATGTACAACAAAAAAAGGAAGCGAGCTTGTGTGTGAAATGTATCTCTCAATATATATGTATTGGAGGACGTCTTGAGGAACCAAATTTATATACCTATATATAAAAGGAGTTCTTACACGTGGCACACCCAACCTCTTTTTTTTTTTTTTTTTTCATTTTGCAAAAAAAAAGTTAAATTTAAATGTTAGTCCCTCTAATATGCCTAAATTTGAGATTGAATCTATATACTTTAATTTTTAACATAATTTAGTCTCTGTATTTCTATAATATTATTAATTAGTCCAAATAGTTAATATAATCAACTTTTCGGTTAAAACATTATGTGATTATATATAGTTTGAATACCATAAGAGTCTTAAAGACTGACACTTGATTTCCTATTTCTTTTTAGGTTTGTGTAGCCTTATTTTTAATTATAAGACAATGATTAATTTTCAATTTTAGCTTCTAAACTATGTTGAAACTTGATATGTAATCTATATACTTCAATTTTTTACATAATTTAGTCAATCTACTTTTATAATGTAATTAGTTAGTCTAAATAGTTAATGTTGTTAACTATTTCAATCAAAATGTTTATTCTAACAAGAAAGAAAATTTACCTTGATGATTCGAATAAGTGTTTTTAAGAAAAAAAATTTAATAAGTATTTTCAACATTATTTTTATTATTGCATGATTATCAAATGATTTTTTTTTTAATTTCAAAAAGTCACGTAAAAGAATTTAATAGAATAATTTGAAGGATGGTAAAAATAAAAAATTATATTTCTAAAAATAAAAATAGAAGAACTAAATTATAAATGTATGAAGTATACACAAAATTATAACATTTTTTAATTTTTAATTTTATAATTTAATACAAATAAATAATCAACAGAACGCGAAACAAACAATTCTAGTTTAAGAAAGAGAAATGTACTCCTCTTGATACTAAAAAAAAAAGTTTCATGAATGTGTTGAGTAGTAATTGCGTTGCATGAAACATTGAAAAGGAAAAAAAATTGCTTGTGTCATTAATTGAAAATAGTTGTTAGCTATTAGTTCGTAACTAGAGTTCCATGAGTGTAGCTAGAGGTGCTTATGGGCCGGGCTGGGTCAGGTTTGGGTTAGGTTAAACTAAAAAATTAGGCCCACTCATTAGGCTCGGGCCGGGCTTAATAATGGACTTAAAATTTTGCCCAAGCCCAACCCAAATAAAAATACTAAAATTCGAGCCCGGCATACCCGTATTTATTTTTATATTATTTTATATGATTTTTAAATATATATAATACATCAAAAATAATAAAAAATCAAAATAAATATTTTTCAACAAATTAAAAATAAATTTTAAAAAATATGTAGATTTAAATAGCACTAAGATAGATGCAACTTAACAAGCAAATACTTCTAAAATAATAACAAAATTAACAAATACATTTAAAATAATAACAAAATTAATAATAAAATAAGTTTTATACAATATTCAAATAATAACAATAAAATAGTAGCAACTAATAGTAATATGATAGTAAAATATGAAGAAAACAACAAGAAAATAATATTCAAAAATAAAAAAAATAGCAAATTTTTTTTGTCATTTAGTGAATTCGGGCCGGGCTCGGGCAAAAAATGCCTTACCTGAGGCCCGACCCCTTTTTTAAACGGGTCTCATTTTTTTGTCCAAGCCCATTTTTTGAGCCTATATTTTTGTCCAGACCCTCCCACATTTCGGGCGGGCCATCAGGCCGAGCCGGGTAGCCCGACCCATGAGCAGGTCTAAGTGGAGCCATATATTGGCTAAAAGGGTAAATTTAATTTTAAGCTTATTTTCAAGCAGGGCGTAATTAGGGGTTCGCACTGCGCTTGTGACCCTAAAATGAAAAAAAGTTAAATTATTTAGATTTTTTAAAATTTTAAATTAATAAAATTTAATTTATATTTTGTTCTCTTAAAATGATAAAATTTAATTTAATTCTTTAAGGATGATAAAGATATAAACTATTAAAATAGTGAAATTACATTTTTACTATCATAAAAGTTACAATTTAATTTCGGCCCCCTAAAAATTTTTTTTGGTTTCATCCTTGTTTTTAAGCTTACTCGACCTGTATAAAAAATTTGTTTTACTATTTAAAATTAATAAAATAATAAAAATATATATTTTTATATAAATATTTATATATTTTATAATTAAAATTAAATTAATTTTTATATTATTTAAATTGAACTTGAATAGGATTAAATAATTGGCTAGAAATACAAAAACTTTGTCTAAGTTCAATCCAAGTCGAGCCAAATCTATCAGCTGAGTAGATTGCCCGAATAGCTCTATTTGTAATATATTGTATTTTACAAGGAGTTTTTATTTGACATAATGACTTTTTTTACCCTCTAACTTTACAGAAAAATTATTTTAGCCATTCATTTAAATTTTTTTATCTTATTTAGCCCTTGAACTTGTATTTTTTTTATCAAATCATCTTAAAATAGATAAAGAAGTTAACAATTGTTAACTTTGTTGACGTGACATACATGTGAATTATCATGTGGATGATATGTCAGCATTTAATTAATTTTTTAAAGTTTAAAAATGTTTTTTTATAATTTTTACATTTATTACAATAAATTTAATATTTTAAATTTTTAAAAATATATTTTTTAATTTTTGAAGTTTAAAAAATTATTTAAATTCTTAGCTCTCATCCATATGTGTACGTTACATAATTTCTTTTATATATTTAAAAGTGATTTAATAAAAATATAAATAAAAAAAATTAAAAGAACAGTTAAAATAATTTTTTTAAAAGGTGAAACGAGTTTTTAGGGTTTTTTTATCTCAATATTATAAAAAAATTTATACACAAAAATGGGTTGTCATTAATTACGAAAATGATATATTTTTTTAGGTCACGCCTACCTAACAGGCGCAACTGATTTTTTTAATAATAAATTTTTTTCGTTTAAAAAATTATTATTATATTATTTTTTTAATATTTATATTAATATATATGTAAAAATACGAGTTTTATACGGGTCAAGCCTGTCAGGTAGGCACGACTAGTCGCGCCTGACAGGTAGGTGCGACACCCCCAGATGCTGCCGCTCCACCTGCTGCTGCTGCTGCCATTGCTTTTGCTGCCCCTGCTGCCCATTTTTTCTCCATGCATGAGTCATATCACTCATGGGAAAAAAAAAAACTTTATGGGGACCTTATAAACATGGTCCCCCCATGTTGAAGCAGCCACCGATTGTGAGAAAGAAAGGAGAGAAAGAAGAAGAAGGAAGAAGAAGAAAAAAAAAAGTAATGTATTATTTTAGTAATTTATTATAAAATTATGGTGTTTTGTGAGTTTTTAGCAATGTAATTTTTTTAAAAAAAATTGTATAATTATTTTGTTAGTTTATGATTAGGTTATAAATTATTAGTTTTTTGTATTTTATGTTAGTTATTTGTTTTGTTAATAATTTATGAGATTATGTTACAAATTGTTAGTGTTTAGTGTATTAGTGCATTGTGATTTTTTTAGTAACAATATATTTTTAAAAAAATAATTTTATAGTTGATTAGGTTATATAAATTGTTAGTGTTTAGTAGTTTAGTGTATTAGTGTATTGTGATTTTTTTAGTAATATATTTTAAAAAAATAATTTTATAGCTATTTTATTAGTAATTTAAGATTAAGTTATATAAATTGTTAGTATTTAGTGGTTTAGTGTATTAGTGTATTGTAATTTTTTTAGTAATATATTTAAAAAAAGTAATTTTATAGCTATTTTTATTAGTAATTTAAGATTAGGTTATATAAATTGTTAGTGTTTTGGTTTAGTGTATTAGTGTATTGTAATTTTTTTTAGTAATATATTTTAAAAAAATAATTTTATAGCTATTTTATTAGTAATTTAAGACTAAGTTATATAAATTGTTAGTATTTAGTGGTTTAGTGTATTAGTGTATTGTAATTTTTTTAGTAATATATTTAAAAAAATAATTTTATAGCTATTTTTATTAGTAATTTAAGATTAGGTTATATAAATTGTTAGTGTTTAGTGGTTTAGTGTATTAGTGTATTGTAATTTTTTTTAGTAATATATTTTAAAAAAATAATTTTATAGCTATTTTATTAGTAATTTAAGATTAGGTTATATAAATTGTTAGTGTTTAGTGGTTTAGTGTATTAGTGTATTGCAATTTTTTTTAGTAATATATTTTAAAAAAATAATTTTATAGTTATTTTATTAGTAATTTAAGATTAGGTTATATAAATTGTTAGTGTTTAGTGGTTTAGTGTATTAGTGTATTGTAATTTTTTTTAGTTATATATTTTAAAAAAATAATTTTATAGCTATTTTATTAGTAATTTAAGATTAGGTTATATAAATTGTTAGTGTTTAATGGTTTAGTGTATTAGTGTATTGTGATTTTTTTTTTAGTAATGTATTTAAAAAAATAATTTTATAGTTATTTTGTGTTAGTATATGATTATAAATTGTTAGTGTTTATAGTTTAGTGTTTTGTGATTTTTTAATGTAATTTTTATATAATGTAATTTTATATTATTATATATTTATTTGATAATTTTTATTGATTTATTAAAATGTTGATTAAATTTGTTGTTATATAATTTTATAGGTTATTTGGAAGTTCTTCTAATTAGGTATGTTTCTAGTTCTTTTTTTTTTTTTTAATTCATATGTTTTTTATATTTAGATAGTTTATATGTTTTTAATTATATTATTATTGTTATCTAACATAAAAAAATTTGTAGGTAAATAATGAGAAATTATGAGATATTTACCGTGTTTGTTTCTAAAATTTGAAATAATTTATTGTATCTTTTAAAATAAGAAAAAATGAATTCAATTTTTTTTTAATTGCAGATTTGTAACAAATGGGTTCTTTGATTGATTATACAAATCACATATCAAGTACCATTAAGGAGATGGTAATAAAATTTTTATTTCAAAGTCATGTTATTTGTTAAATTAAATTATATTGTATTAATTATTTCGCTAATATAATAATGTCAGGAGCCGTACCGCGTATTAAAAGGCCGTGTTAATAGTATAGGATTTCAGCCAGATGAACGCCTAATACCGTTCTTGGAGTTAGCCAGGTTCAGATCAACAGCATCGATCCGGACTTTTGATCTGCGATATGACTTGATTTCCGCTTTAGTCGAGCGATGGCGTCCGGAGACCCACACATTTCATTTGCGTGTGGGGAGTGCACCATCACTCTAGAAGACGTTGCAGTACAGCTCGGGCTCCCCATCGACGGGAACGCGGTCACGGGCGTAAGTTCGATCTCCAGGCCGGCAACCCTTTACTATGAATTACTTGGACGCTCGCCAAGTGAGGGGAAGCTTGCCAGTTTGAGGTTTTCATGGCTAAAGGCCAACTTTGAGTATTTGCCGAGTACTGCCAATGAGCGGGAGGTGATGTAGGCCGTTCGAGCTTACATTATGCACCTTATAGGGGGTGTACTTATGTCGGATTCAAACGGCAGTGCTATTCACTTGATGTACTTACCCCTATTATCTAATTTGCATAACACCCGTTCATACAGTTGGGGGTCCGCAGTGTTAGCCATATTGTATCGAGAACTTTGTCGGACGACAGATCCTTCTGCGATGGACATAGGCGGATGCCTCATACTGCTACAGTCGTAGGCACTTTACCGGATGCCATTCTTGGCATCAATTAGTCACCAATCATATATATTTCCACTCGTTAATAGGTGATGAATTTTTATACGTTATAACAATTAGTTGACTTTTTTTTTCGGATTATGTTGTTCTAACAATTTTTTTCTTAGATGGAGCACAAATCCAGGTATCTAAAGGTCATACACTGTTCCGATATACCGTCTGATGATCGAGAATCATTCTGGAGAGGGGGTAAGTTTTTCCAATATTAATTTTATTTTATTATTTTATTTCACTCGACCTACGTTAATATAAAAAATGTGATTAACTATGCAGTTCATTTGGATGCCGTATTCTGTTTTAGAAATTGTGGCGGTTATTCCCTCGTCTGCCCGCGTCCACTCAAACTTATGGTGCATTAGCGCACCCGTTATCAATTTTTAGATAGTGGAGTGGTATTATGGCGATCGAGTACTTCGACAGTTCGGTTGCATTCAATATATCCCGAGTCCACCAGTACGATTGGGGGATATCCATGGGATGACCAGGAGAGGGAGGCATGGGCTTGATTGGGGAGATGAGCATGAAGAATATGTTACGATGTGGAACAATCGGTTTGGGAGGGTACCTCAGATGGATCGTGGCTTGGATCTCCAACCCTCGTTACAGTACCTATAGTGGTATTATGAGATAGGGAAACTATTTTTGTTTGGTGGGCGGTCGATGGTAGTCCCCCCGCATACGATACGAATTAGGCAACATCTTCTAGATCCGCATTATGCACCAGAGCCGGAGTCGGAGCCAGAGCAGGAGCCAGAGCCAGAGCCGAAACTACACTCTAGAGGTAGCTCTTATCATCCAGATTTAGGGGGCGATGACTATTTTTCAGACTCCTCAGGCCACGGATATCATTCAGAGTTTGATATCTTCAGCCCACTACCACCTCAATACTCCAGTCATCCCAGCTCATATTTATCTCAGTACTCTGCTCCTTCCGGCCCGTATCCACCCATGTACTCAACTCCTTCAGAGCCGTATCCACCGCCGTTGTAATACCCCAAAAAATTTTACAGTAAGATATTTTCTTTGATACAGTAAAATAAGAAAATAAAGTGACAAAAAGGAAAATTCTGTGTTATGTCAACCTTGGGAAATATATTATGATATATTAATTCAAGAAAGGACTAAATTGTAAAGATGAGAAAAGTCTTGTTGCACAAGAGTAAATACTCAAAATTTGAGGGGTTAAAGTGTAAATATGAAAAATTTGAAGGACCAATAGTGCAAATATTTTAAGGGTAAAATGATCTAGAAACTAAAGAAAATGGATGAATTAGGACCAAATTGAATAAGGTGAAAAATTATGAGGGACTAAATGACAATTTTATCAAATTAAGTGATGACTCAAGGATGGAATTCTAAAAGATCATGAAGGGAAAAATGGTCAATTAGTAATAGAGAGAATTCTAGAATGTAATGATTATTTTGATGATATTTTAAATTAATTAATTAGATAAATATTATTTTATTAATATTTTAATGAGATATTTATTATTTTATTATTATTTATTTAGTATATAAGGAAGGAAATATGAAGAATTCTCATCATCTTTCCATGCATATGCATGCAAACGTTTGAAGAGAAGAAAAGAAAGAAAGTTTTCTTTTCTTTACAATTTAGTCCTTCCACCAAAAATTTATTATTTTCACCTAGAAATCAAAAGAACTTCCATAGCTACCAAGAGAGAAAAATGTTAAGGAGACTATGGGGAGTTAGAATATCAAATTGGATTCAAGGAATAGAAGCTGGAGGAGAGAGAAAATCAAGATGAAGATTAGAATAAGGTAAGAACATCATGACTTCAATATATTTTTAAGTTTGATATTATTGAAAAAGCATGGGATTGATGTTAATGTAGAGTTTTCTTACATAATGTCCTATATTCTTGATATGTTAGTGAAGAGAAAATAAGAGAAAGTGATGAGAAATAGTGTAGAAAAAGAAAATAAGGGTGTTATAAACAGGGTAATTAATATCTTGCACTAAAACAGTTTTAGACAGTAGTAGTAGTCTAAATTTGAAAAATCATAAAAGATTGTAGAAATCTAATTATAGTATAATAAATTTTGTGAGACAATGTTAGAATGATTTCGGGTTCCCCTGTTTTGACTTTGGAAAATATCAAAAATTGGAGAAAATAATTATGGGCTTAAATTTATATTTTTATAATCCTGGATGATTTTATTTTCAATATAAGCAAACGAGAACATCATTCGAATTCTGTACGAGGAGATAATTAATTTTTAGTGAAGAAGGGTCAGAACTGTCAGACAGCAGAACATAGGTGACTTTAAAGAATAAACTGTACTTATTGGCTAAACTAAAAAATTTAAAAATTTCATGGTAAGAAGATATATAAGTCTAGTTTTAGGTAAAATTAGCGGATCTTAATTTGGAGTTCTATAGCTCCATATATAATTAATTTAGTGACTATGACACAGATGGACAACTTGAATATTTATAAAAGTAAATAATAAAAATTATAGATAATGTTACTTACAAGTGTGTTATATACATTAAGGATGTGGAATGGAGAGGAGGAAGTGGAAAAATATGTATGAATATTAATCTAGCATGAGTAATTTGCATGTTTTAGGCTCAGGGACTGAATTGAATAAAAGTAAAACTTTATAGGCAATTTTGTAAAAATATAAAAAATGATCAAATTGCATGAAATGAATTATTTTATTATTTAAATTACAAAATTGAATGAAATTATTAATTTAGTTCAAGATCGGGGGAAAACATGTTTTCGGGATTAAATTAAAAAGTGTTGAAATTATGAAAAATTTTGATATTTTGTAGAATTCATGAACTGTTATCAATATGTATGAGAATAATAGCTGGAAATAAGGATTAAATTGCAAGAATTTTATTTTCCTGACCCTAAGGACGAAATCATCATTAATTAAAAGTTTAGGGGCAAAATGGTAATTTTGCCTAGAGCATTAATTAAATACATTAGAATATGAAACGAACGAAAATGATGATCAAATTTATTTATAAAGATCCGGACAACTCAAATACGAGACTTGATTGTGGAAAAGAAAAGATATCGGATTAATGAAATTATAAACACAAACAAGCAATGAGGTAAGTTTGTGTAATTTGAATTGTATTTTTAAATACTTGAAATATGTGGTTATGTGATGAAAATATGATTTGAATGTTTAATACATGATAATTGATGAAATATTGATAATATTCGATATAAATTAAAAAATAAATCCCGGTCAAATGGAATGGAATTCAATGGATCATTGGAAAAGGAATTGACGGTAAAAAGGATCTAGCCCGGACGGGTGATCCTATTCTGATATAGCCCTCCCGAAGAATAGGTGTAAAATGGATTTAGCCCGACGGGTAATCCGAATTAAGTGTCTGAATTTAGCTGAATCGTAATTCGGATCCAAGCTCATTAGAGTAATTGTCGTTGCGATGGATTTAGCTTTGGTAGTAATCCCGACAATACTCTATGAGTTTATATTACTGAGGATTTAGCTCGGATCGTAATCCCATTGTAAGGATGAAGTTCGCGGGAGTGTGCTTTCTGACATGATATAAAATGACTAAGACCATGGTTGAAAGATACCATGGCAACATGATATGAAATGTGTAAGACCATGGTTGAAAGATACCATGGCAACTTGACGAGGAATGAGTAAGACCATGGTTGAAAGATACCATGACAACGTGATATGAAATGAATAAGACCATGGTTGAAAGATACCATGGCAACTTGACATGAAATGAACAAGACCATGGTTGAAAGATACCATGGCAACAAGACAGAAAATGAGTAAGACCATAGTTGAAAGACACTATGGCATCATGTCAAAGATAAATAAGACTGTGGATGGGAGACGCTATGACATCTATTAAACAATTGATATTCAGGTAATATATATAAGATGACGAATGGATATATGAAATGGTAGTGTGAAATGTTTACAAGAATTGGTCATATGGAAATATATATATACAAAATAGTTGTATGAAATAATTATGAAGATAGATAAACGAAATAAGTATAAGTACATGGAATGTAATTTATGTTAAGTTTGATATAAACTATTACCGGAATAAATATACATAAAATATGTGGAAATGATGGAGTATGAAATATTGATATAATGAAATAATTGATATATATATTTATGAAGAAACGGTAAGAGAATGATATGTTTCATGACATGTACATATATGATTATCTTTGATATGTTGATACAAGGAAATTATGTAAGTAAAGATAATTATTAAACTCAAGTGTGACATGTCGAAAAAATAAGTATATCAATGTTGAATTTATATGAAATATGTGCAAGTATACTAACAGTGATGTTATTTCACGCTTAGACAAGTGCCAAGCTATTGATTGAATGGTAACATGTTTAAGGAGCATTGAAATGGTAAGTACTTAGATGAAAATATAATTTAAAATTTTGCAAAAAAGAAAAAGAAAATAAAAAATTATGTGATTCCGATTTAATTCCGGTTGGTTTCTAATGTATGTTTGGGGCTTTAAGGGCCCAATAGAGAGACGTTATGATTATTTTCAAAATATGAATAATAAATGACTCAGAATTATTTGAAAATGTTCAGTAAACTCCGGTAATGCCTCATACCTTATTTTGGCAATGGCCGTACTCTACTCCTCTCGGCCCATATCCACCGCCATATTCTACTCCTCTCGGCTCAAGTTCATCGATGGCGTTTGAGACATATGATTTTTCGTCTATGTTTCATACACCCCCCACATACAAATGAAGAGAACGTTGATCGCCGTAGTCGTCCGCATCGTGAACGTCGGACTCCACAAAAATATACCCCTAGAACTACACCATCAAACCATCAATTTTAGGGGGTTTTGTAATATAAATAACTTCCTTTTTATGTAATAAATTTTTTGGCATTTTATTTATCAATTTAATTTATTTTCGGCAAATTATGTCATAACTATTTATGTTATGAGTTTTTTATCATTTAATTACAAAGGATAGTCATCATTCCCCTGGTTGAAGAACGTAATTATAATAGTAAATGAAATATATAATAAATCCGAGTTAAGTATGTATGAACACAAATAGTCATGCTTCACCCGGAGTAAGTATGTAAATTGTATATAAACATGTACTTTGAAGGCGATTTTTGGATTTGCTTGGGTTGAAGTACATAATAGCAAAAAAAAGAGGAGTATTAAAAACAATCAATTTTAAAATGCTTAAAAAATCCATTTAATGCTACTCGGCGGGACTTTTTCTTCCAACATGTAATTAACATCTTAATTTCTATCCGATCGCGACGATTATCCAATATGGTAGTTTCAGAGCAGGCATTTATTCCGATTATGACCGGGTATTCTGTATACTCCACACAACTTCCCATCGGATTTCTCTCTAATGTCCATTTCGTTACGGATTCTAGATGATTATGGACGACCTTTTAGATTCCTACGCAACCCTTTGTCTGGGACAAGCTCAAATGTCGTCGGAGGAACCTCCCAAGTAGATAGGTCAGGAAGTACGGGAAACTCATTCTCCCATACACGCAACGTGCGTTCGAAGGTATACACTTCATCGATAAATTGATCTACATTGAGCGAGACTTTAGCACAAACTGCTACAACATGTGCACAAGGATAATGAAGTGTCTGAAACCTCCTACAATCGCACCGTCTATTTCGGAGATCAACTCCGTAGGACCTAGGTGATATACCGGGTCGACAACTGATGGTCTCTGTAACGCGAAATGTTTCATTACGTCGTGAATATACTTCTACATTCATCGACCTCGCCATCCGACGGTTTGCAACCATTGCATCCCTGACATATTCGACAAACACGTGTCCACCTCCATCTGGTTGACTTGTTGCTGACCCATTCTTGGCATCAAGGTAGCCAACATGTAGAATGTAGCCGAGAAGACAGATGAAATCGAAAGATGTCGTGTTTTCAATAACACAACGTTAATGCCCTCTACCAAGTTTGTGGTCATTTGACCGTAACGATAGCCCTCGTCAAAACTTTGAGCCCATTGCCACGGCTCCATGGTACCCAACCATTGTCGAAAAGATGTGTTAGTTTGACCTTCCATGTCATTCTCAAATCGAGTCATCCTTTGCCGGAAAATGTGTGGCTCAAGCTCGTACGCTGTGTATGTATTAAGAAAATATAAGTTACAGTCTCATCACAAAACATTAGGTTATATATTGAAAGGATAAGGTTATTCTTTACCCATTCTGATAACTTGTCTCTTCCAGTCTGCATTCTTATAATTTCGGTAGAAGTTAGACGCAATGTGCCGTATGCAGTAAACAGATCTCCATGGCACACCGGAACTCCTAATGGCGGCAATTAATCATTTCCCTCTATCGGAGATGATGCAAATACTATCATTACTAATAACACACCTCCGTAAGTTTGTAAGGAAGAATTCCCACGACTCCATATTCTCTTTATCTACGATGACAAACCAATCGGGAGCACGTTATTATTTCCGTCCTGAGCAATCGCAAGAAGTAAGATCTGTATATATTTACCGTATAGCCATGTCCCATCTACTTGCACAAATGGCTTGCAGTGGGGAAATGCACGTACACATGGATCAAACGTCCAGAACATCCGTTGGAAAATTCTTTTTCTCGATTGTAGTTGCTCATCCGGGTCGTAATAAGGTCGTGTCAACAACTCAATGGCAGTCCCTGGTACGTACTCCCTCATAACGGCAATCCATCCCTGCAACTCATTATATGATGCATCGAAATCTCCGTACAATTACTCCATTGCCATCTGTTTAGCTATTCATGCCTTCCGGTATGACACTCGATATTGGAATCGTGCCTGTATTTCGGCAATCAGTACCGAAACTTTAATGGTCGACATGTCTTCAACCATTGGCATGATGCACGTACAGATAGTTTTGGAATCAAGTTTTCGATGATCTTCTGTCATACGTGATGAAGTGCATGTGTGAGGCCCAAAAAATTTTCGTATCTCCCACATCTGCGACTTTTGGATAAATGCAGCTCGTATCTGCCAATTGTAGCCTTCTGTCGACTTCCAACACTCTCCAATATATAATGTCAGTTTAGACACGACGACTTTATAGTCTATTGATATATTCATACTATACCGTTTAATGGCAAATACGCACTCTTCCTTATTTTTGAAACTCTGGCCCACGAACAACTCCTCAAGATCAGAATATACGGCCATTCGATGAGCAGATTGTATTTCAGGGTACTCTGGGAACTAGGCTACATGCGCCGCATCGGGGTTTATCCGAGACATGTGTGCCCCAGGATTATTATGTATCACAATACGACGAATCTGGTTCCCGACTGAAGATGCATTAACATTTACTTCCTCATTCATGCCTTCATCGTCAATATCATCCGGGACCTCATCCACGTCGAGATCGCTTTCACTATCGACTTCATGATCAGAGGGATCACTACTATGGTATACATCATCACCAACCACAGCAGTCTCGGGTGCAGCATTAAGATCAATGTCGATCCCATGTATAGTTGATTGACTACCAACGTATGATACCAGAACCACCATACACGGTTCTTGAGCTCCATCTTCTTCACCTAATGGAGTGGGATTTTCAGTTTCCTCCACACCAGCTAACTCAGCAAATAACTAAATCTGTGCATTTTAGTTGCTCCAAGTCCCACAATAAAGAGCGACCATTGTCTCCACGTCTTCATCGTCTACAAGTTTCGAGATCCTTCTCCCACAACGTTTATAATTTTTTTCACTAATTTTTTCCTTCATATCATCAAAAGAGATATTTCTATTGCATCTCATTGCTACTTGTTTGCGACATTCAAATATACATCCTACGCTTGTTGTCAAAATTTCTCCATCAAAATAAACGCATACGAAAAACTGATTCTCCATATTCAATACTAGATCTGTTAAAAAAATTTCAAAATTTTTAAAATAGTTTCGAATAGCAAAAAAGTTACATAAAATTTTTAATGCAAAATTTTTCATTCAGAAGCTAACAAAATTATTAATCTAACAAACTTTTAAATAATAAAATTTCTAACAAAATTCTACATTCTATTTAAAAATAAATAAACTAAAATACCTTATCCTTCTTCTTGCTTTCCTTTCTGTCCTTCTTCTCCCTCTCTTCTTACTTCTATTTTGCTGCTAAATTTTCTGTATGTTCTTCATCTGATTTTCGGATGAATATATATGGGAAAAATTAAGCATGTGTTCCCTACCAGTTGCGCCTACCAAGAAGGCACAACATGTATGTATGCTTTTCCCATTCATATACATGAGTTGTATACTAACTCGAAAAAAATATATATATAATAATTTTTTAAGCGAAAAAAAATTTAATATTAAAAAAATAGGTTGCGCCTATCAGGTAGGCGCGACCTAAAAAAATATACCATTTTCGTAATTAATCTAGCTGACAACTCATTTTCATGTATAAATTTTATTTTATAATATTGGGATAAAAAACCCGAATTTTTACTTTTTTATTTTTATTTATCATGTTGGTGTCAACGAATATAAAAAAACTGAATAAGGGGAGCATATGCGAATAATATCTTTTAACATGACATAACCACAAAAAAGAAAATGATCGAAGGCCAAAGCTTTAACCTCGTCCTGAATCGTTGGTTTTAAAGAGACTCGCTTGCTCGTTACATCCATTTCACTTTCACATTTGGCATTGACCCTTCTGCTTAATAATCGAAGAAAATGGCGATGGTTTCGATGAAATTCTTTGTCCCTTCCTTAAATTCTCCTAATCTACGCCCCACCAAGCGGTTAGTTCCCGTTTTCTCTCATGTTTTCAAAGGCAACAAGCAATGTCCAGTTTTAACTCTAGTACTTGGATAGCTCCTAAAACTTTGAATCCAATTGCTTTATATTCTTCTGCAGTTACTCAGGCATGGCTGTTGCAGCTTCAAACCAGGATGCTGTTGCTTTGGGGGTCACAGTAACACAAGGGGAAGGCAATTTACCCAAGCTTCTTCTCACTTCTGATCATGGCAGGTAATGTTCAAATCTTCAAATTTTGAAAAAATGACGTACTTTTGCAAGATTTTCTTTTCTGGGTCTTTTCCAAATTTATTCAACTCCCTTGCTGGTTTAATTGATGGGTCTAATTTTTTTTCTTTTTCATTGATTCGGGTCTGAAAGAAATTTTATCTGTCTTTTTTTTTTGGGTGTTTTAGTGAAGCTGAGATTTATCTATTTGGTGCTTGCATTACATCTTGGAAAGTTCCAAGTGGGAGAGACCTTCTATTTGTACGGCCTGATGCTGTATTTGACAAGAAGAAGCCAATCAGGTTGATTCTTCATCCCTCACTCTACTTATTGTGATTTCTAATAAGCCATTGGTAAAGCTTGCTAGAATTTAACTGATTAAAGAAGTAGATTATGGTTGTATTTTTTGGCTAGAAATTGATCTTAAACCACTTCATTTCCAAAATTTAGAAACATGTTAATGACAGATGATAAATGGTAAATTTCCCAGATACTAACTGTATTCTTTTTTTATTTGGATAGTGGAGGTATTCCACATTGTTTCCCACAGTTTGGACCTGGTCTAATGCAGCAGGTATGCCCTTCGAATTCTTGTTCAAAATTCTAAAAACTTCTAGTTGCTTTCATTAATGATGCTGCATTTCATATTTAGTTCCTTTGGTTTCTCATGAGCCATTTAAAATGGTCTGTGAGGCCTGGTTAATATCCTTTCGAGAATTGATACTAGAGGACTGATTGTTATCATCATTAGTTTATGCCTGCAAAAGACCATCCAGAAAAATGAAAAGGAACAATCGAAACTAATGTTATTCTTGGCTGTGTAAATGTTCATGTGATTCACAGCATGGATTTGCAAGGAATATGGATTGGTCCCTTGTGGAGTCTGAAAACGTGGAAGGCAACCCGAATGTAACTCTTGAGCTAAAAGATGGTCCTTACAGCCGAGCCATGTGGGATTTCAGTTTTCAGGCTAGATATAAGGTCCGTTATCGATTACTTGCCAGTATGGGCAGGGCAGTGATATTATGGTTATGAGTTATGACAACAGTAATTTCTTTGCTAATTTATCCATTAGTTTAAAGGTAACTGGAATAGTCCAGAGTAGGTATGTTGATTAATCCATGCAATTGTAAGTCATGTTTACTAATTAAATTGTCACTTTGTTTCATTTTGTTTCTTCAGGTTGTTCTAAATACAAAGAGCCTTTCCACTGAACTAAAAGTAACAAACACAGACAACAAGCCATTTACATTCAGCACTGCCTTGCATTCATATTTTCGTGTAAGTACCTATAATTCTGTGGTTGATAAATGCAGATTCTCTAACATTTCCAAATGACATTTTCCTTGTATAAGAATGGAGATTTATTTTTGGTGATAATGAAAGAAAAAAGAACTTATTATTGGCAAGGGAAAACGAAAATGACATACACATCTACACATGTATATTACGTCTTATGTCTTATAATTGAGTTATATGGCATTTAAATTTGAATGAAGCTAGTTAGACATTGATGTTAAGACATTTTGATGCAGGCATCCATAACAGGGGTATCCGTGAAAGGTTTGAAAGGTTGCAAAACTCTGAATAAAGATCCTGATCCTAAGAATCCGATTGAGGGTAGGGAGGAAAGGTCAGTCATCAGTGCATTGTGCACAGAACTATTAGTGGAGGATAACTCGAGTACAAATTTTCAAACCATAGATATTAAGATCTCTAGGTCTTCCTTTTTTTTTTTTTTGACAATGACTAGCTTCCTTATGAGCTGAAAATTTATCAACTCTTATCATCTTTATATTTCTACTTTTCGCAACTTATTTGAGAATACTAGTCTTAAAGTTACTTGTGAGAAAATTTTTCCTGCACTTTCTAACTGTTATATTCACAACTCAGGGATGCCATCACTTTTCCTGGATTTGTAGATTGCATTTACCTTGATGCTCCTATTGAAGTGCACCTCGATAATGGCTTAGGTGATGTAATATCCATCAGGAATACAAAGTACGTGAATCCACGTCTCAC
Organism: Gossypium longicalyx; assembly: GCA_025698465.1. Taxonomy (NCBI): domain Eukaryota; kingdom Viridiplantae; phylum Streptophyta; class Magnoliopsida; order Malvales; family Malvaceae; genus Gossypium; species Gossypium longicalyx. The sequence continues at coordinate 23,369,596 of CM047005.1, read as the reverse complement.
ATCTCTGTTTTATTAGAAGCAAGTCAAAATATTTTCCTCATCTTTCTACTTTGCCCTTGCAGTTGGTCAGATGCTGTTCTATGGAACCCGCATCTGCAGATGGAAGCATGTTACAAAGATTTTGTTTGTGTTGAAAATGCTAAGGTACTTACATACTTTCTTCAACAGTAACTTGATAAACTTAGTGGGTGATGGGTTATATTCATGATTCAACTTTTTTGGCTTGTTAATAAGCTGCATCGCTCAGACTCTTCATTTTGCTTGAAATACCCCTGCCCGATTCAAATTCGGACTTGGCTGTGGGATATACCCTTCCAAAGATACTTGAAATATATGAAAAATGAACTTCGAAAAATTGAACATATACCTGTATCCAATGCTTACCCTCGAGTAACATTGTTAAGGGTTCAGTCAATGCATCCAAAATAATCATATCAAGTGATTGAAACCATTTTTAAGCTGCACTTGGCATTATCTACTGCTTATTCCCACATTGATGTTTTTCATTTTTATTAATGGTCACTCAGATTGGAACCATCCAGCTCGAGCCCGAACAGTCTTGGATAGCTAAACAACACCTCAGCATTGCCTGAATTCCTCGAGCATAGATTGTACAGTTTCCAAAGTAAATGGAATAAGTGCAGTCCCCTCTTTTGTTTTTGGAGGCAAAAGATTTTGGCTTCTATTTAGCAAAGCTTAGTAGCTTCATGCTGAAGTTTCTGTATTAATAAATGAGTTGATGATATTGTAGTGTTATTCTTCCTTTCTCACTGTTGATCTCGCCAGGTTTTTCTTTGTTTGATCATTTTACCCTTTAATGGATCGAAAATGTGCTTTGCATATATAAAAGCAAATGACTTTTTCTTCATGTGACAGTCATCAAAAACAGGTTAATCATTTGAACAAGTTTAATATATTACATACTCAAGCTGTTTTAAATAAACTAAGATTTTCATCCAGCTACGCAAGGGAATTTAAATAATATTTATAAATAAATTTAAGTTTAAGATTATTAAATAATTATTATTGAACTTAAAATTTTATGTAAAAACATAAAATAAATTGACATATGATAAAATACAGTAAGAAATAGTTAAAATCATATACAAATAGCATGTGTTATACCCCCGTGGCACGTTGGAAGGACACTTGAGCAGCAAGTCAATTCACAGCAACTCGGGAAGTCATTCATAAACCCTATCTTTCGACACAACCATCTGGGCAAGCACAAGCTGTCCCGTGCCCAAACCTTCAAGCTTTCATTGGGAATCGTTGATCACTAAACATCACATGGATTCAACAGTTCTATACCATCAAATCAGAATAAATGACAAAATTTGTCTCATCGCAGACATCGTCCCATAAAAAACATATGCCTCATATGTTCTTTAATAACTAGATAGCAAATTCAATATGTTAACATCACTTTACTTGAGACCTCACCTATAAACACCTTCAAAACTGATGAAGAAATGATTGATTCTAAAAAGATACTAATCCTATACCTCCAACTCTCAACCTTAGCACTCTCCATGCCTCCACTTTTTATAACTTCTACCTCGGTTAACTTCCATAACAACCACCACTCTCGCCTACATACCACTTCCTTATTATATCATTTTATCAACAACATGATATGGCATAGAAAAGAAGTGATGCTACATCAATATATAAACTTTACAAAAATCTATATAAAATAAATCATTAATACATAAAAAATTATGTTAAACTTAGAAAGATCAACACAATTTTTTTTTATACATGATCAACACAAAGTTCCTCTAAATTGAATAATATTTAAAAGAATTTCATACACCATAAATATAACATAAAAGATATAATTAAAATATAATAAAAATAATCATAACACAAAATATATAAATGTATTAAAATGCACTAAAAAATATTGAAGTAAAATTATTGTATTGACTTATATAGAGTGATATTTAAATTATTATCATATATTCATTTTATACAAATTCAAATCTTATCACTCTGTCACGCTTCAATATTATATAAAAAAACTATTTGTAAATTTATAATATTAAAAAATAAAATCAACAAAAAAACATGTTGTTTTTCCTTTTCTATTTATCTTTTCTGCAATTTTCCCTTTTTTTCCTTTTCGTTCTCTTCTTTCCGTTTCTCTTTCTTTATTATCTTCCCACAATTCCCATACAACCAAGTGAGGGAAAAAAATAACACGTATGTTAATTGAGTCTTAACTCAATTAACATCGATATTATTATCAATATAAATATGAATTTAAGTACACTAAAGCGGTTGCTATGAATAATTCTAAATATTATATAAAAATAATAGTAACACGTGTCACTCATTCCCTCACCTGGCTGCCCAGCTAAGAGATAAAGAAGAAAGAAGGAAAGGTTATGTGTCGATTTTTAAAGCCTTACTTCTAAAGTACTTACTATAGTAATTAGTGTACAGTAAAACCTCGATAAATGAATATTCGATAAATTAATAATTTCGGTTAAATAATAAATTTTTCAGTCCTGACTTGGGCTAAGGGGATAAAATAATAACCTCGCTAAATGTATAATATAATAATTTTTAGAAAAATCATTAAGCAATGAAAATATAAAATAATAATTCATTAAATATATTGAAAATTTTATATACAATAAATAAAACTAAAGTGCTTTCTAAACAATTCTTATTTTTTTTCAATTTTATTCTTTGCTAAAATATGCATCAATAGTTAACTGCTTCTTCTTTGCATGTGAATCAAATACAATTTCATCTTTAACTTTTAGAACGGCATAAACCAAATCTGGTATATTCTTCTCGTGTTGTATTAAACAATTCTTCAAGATATCCATAACTAGAAAAGTCTCTTTTGGAGAAACATATGATAAAACAGTACGATCATCTAGATATTGCTTGTCATCAGATGGCACATCTATTACTCCTTGAATAATTTCTTCATCCGTAGGTGACTCTATCAAAGATTCATTTTCACTTGGATAATTCAAAATTTGCTCAACATCCATGGCATTTCTATAGTGTAAATCAGAAATTACTTATTTTAATTTATGAATGCCTTCAACATCACTAATTTCTCCTTTCTTGTAACCTTTTAAGATGCTAGAATAAAAGCGACGCTAATAATAAATCATAACTGCTCTAATAATTCCAACATCACATGGTTGAATTTTTTATGTTGAATTTGGAGGCAAAAAGAATAATTCAACGTTTCTCAAGCCTTCAATAACCTTGGGATGGGCTGGGCAATTTTCTATTATAAGCAACACCTCTCTACCAATTATTCTAGCATCAAACCATCAAACAAAATCTTGAAAAAGTAATCTAGTCATCTATGCTTTTTTTGTTGGCTCAATAATGATAGTTGAGATTGTCAATATTTGCATGTTTAAAACATTTAGGATTAGCAAACTTACTAATAACCCAAAGAGACATTTTATCTGAACCATTCCCATTGCAACAAACCACAATAGTAAGTCTTTCCTTGTCCTTTTTTCGTCCTCCTAATTGCTTTATACCCAGTGAATGATCCGCTTGCAAACGATAAAATAAGTCTGTTTCATCCATATTATAGATATCCTTCCAATCAAACTTTTCTAATTTAGCTCTTATTTGAGGTAAAACATCTTCAATATTCTTCATAACAACTGAACCACTTTCACCAAATCTTCTATAAGACTTAATCCCATGTCTTGCCTTGAACTGTTCTAGCCAACCAATTGAGAAGTTAAATTTGGAATTTGAATCACCATACATTTTTTGCTGAAACTCTTTTGCTTTAGTTTGAATCATTTCTCCAGTCATGTTTGCTTTCTCTTGATATTAGAGAAACCACTCATACAATACCTTCTCTAATTCGGGATATTTGGCTGATTTGTGCATTTTAACATTGTTATTCTTTATCTCTTTTGACAAATATTTAGATGACCTTTTAAGAGTATTTGATATTGTTGTTTGGCTAACAGAGAGATCAAATGTTTGTTGAACCCATTGTTGCAAATCTTTTTTATTTGAAGAGGGATGCTGATTTTTGTACTCACATAATATTTTTCTCATCTCATCTGTCAATGCAGACTTTTTTATATCTTTCAAATGGGAAGCCATGGAGGTAAAGATTATATGAATTACGATATTTTGATACGTACGTATGTTTATTTATAATAAATTTTTTAATCTATCCAACGAATATATATGTATTGGATTTTGAAACCATTATCTCTTTTTTTTTTTCTTTTTGGTTATATGAACTAATTAATTAACTCTTTTTTTTTTTTTGGTTACATGAACCAATTAACTTTAATTCATTGCACCTACATGCATATTAGATTTTGATAAATAAAAAAACATACATAAAATATGAAATATTCTCTAAATTAATTTATCGATAAATTAATAAAATATTCATTTGTAGATAAGCTAATAACCTCGATAAAATAATAATTTTTTCGAGTCTCAAAGGTATTATTTTATAGAGGTTTTATTGTATTCTCTTTTTAACTATGTTATGGATTATAGATGTTATAGATATGAAACTTGGATCATTTTGCCCTCTTAGGACACGAGAAAGTTAAGACTATAAAAAAATATGACTTAGAAATGATAAAAAAAGAGTGAAGAATTTATATATAATTTCTATTTAGGTTTATATATAATTTATAAAATTTAAAATTAATAATAAAATTATACTTTCACCCTCTAAAATTGATAAAATATTTATTTTTTTAAATTATAAAAATATAAATTATTAAAATAATAAAATTATATTTTTATTATCGTAAAAATATATAATTTAATTTTGGCTCAAATTTTTTTTTTCTAATCTCATCCCTGTCTATATGAGTAATAAAAGTTGTTATTTTGATGTGGTCATTCAACAAGAAACTTTTCATCAATTCCAACTTAGTTAAGAAATTACCAAATACTTTTTTATTTATATGATAATAAATATTATTTTGCAGGTATTTACATTTTTTATATTTTGATATATTTTTAAAAATATATGTATATAAATGAGAAATGTGATATTTGAACTAAAGTAACGATGTTTATAAGCTAAGCCGAGTTCAAGTCGAGTTTAAGTATGATACTAACACTTAATTTTTGTCCAAGCTCACCTTAAAATATGTGCCTAAAATTGTTTAAGTTTGCACATATTTGTAAATTGATAACTCAAATCTATTTTAAGTTCGTTCTTTTTTTTTGTGAAAAGTTTTTATATTATTTTAATTTAATACTTTTCATTTATTAAAATTATATATATATCTTAACATTTTTTAATGTTTAAATTATAGTATTATATATTATTATCGATTTGATTTTTATTTGTTATAAATTTCATAATATATAAAAATAATATAATATGATATATTAAAATTTTAATAACATGTTAGTGTCACGGGGCTAGACCTTTCGTCTCGCAATCCGTGCGGCCTTAGGCAATTGGCTCGTCCAAATTCGCCCAAGTCAGCCTTCTCTCCCAAAAATGAGGATTCCTTAAGAACTCCTCTAAGGCACCAAATTGAATAGCGGAAGCGATTGTGCCAAAAGAAGCAACAAATAAGCAAACGAAAGCCAAAGAAAGAATGCACACAAGGTGTTTGAGTAAATGCCAAGAATTCTATTACTCTTAAGAATTCAACATACAATGGATGGTTTACAAATGAGGGGGAGGCTCTCTATTTATAGTTGAGCTCCCCCAGAACCGATGGTCAAGATACATTTACATTGACGGACGAGATTAACGATATCCCATGATTTAAGGGATTTACAAGATATGCCTTATCAAATCTAATCTAATCTTTACAAGATATGATTCCCTCTATCTTTTAAGATTAGTTACCCAAAATAGCCTAAGTTGCCATATCTTTGCTATTGGGCCATCCAGGCTTCAATCTGACAGGCTTCTCCAATAATTCGTGGAATCGGGCCAGTTCACGTGGGCTAAATGATCCCCATCTGATCGATCGACCTTCATGGGACGCATCTTGTGCTATGGTCACGGGCTTAGAACTTTGGCCCGTGACATTCTCCCCCACCCATTCTCGCAACGTCCTCGTTGCAACTTTTGAATGAAACTGGCTTGTTTCACCTTGGAACTCTCTCGTTGCCTTGGCCTCTTCCCGACTTGTCTTGTAATCAGGTTGTCCCTTTCTTCGGAACCTTTGCGTCGGCTTCCGTCGCCTCTTAACTTGAACCGTTGCACTCGTTGGTACATCTCGTTGGCAAGAAGTCTCTACTTTAACTTGCCCCAATTCTGACTTGGTCCCATTGGAATCCTCTTGATTCTCACATCTTGGCTTCGTTCCGCCTACAGTCCATCGGCCTTCTTGCTTATGAACTTTGAAAGGGCCCCTACGATCTTGCCAAGCCAACAAGTCAGAAATCAAAACACTATCAGAGTGTTTGCAATGTACCTTACTCGCGGCATTTACTCGCTTCGATTTGTTTTGCATCGCTTCTTTCCTCTCGAAATTTGATGCACAATCCACCTTCCCCAAAGGTGGCGTCTCCCCAGTCGACTCCACAGGCCTCATATCAGACTCACGCCCTACTAATTTTTTCGAAGTGGCTTCTGTAGTCTTCCGTTCTGTCGAGTTAACGTTTCTCCCATACGAAACATCTTCGACTAGTTGTATAGACGACAACACCTTGGTCCCAACCTTCATATCCCGATGCACTGGCACAACAATCTTTGATGATGGACCAGTGACAATATGGATTTCATCGGCGTATGGAAACAAAACTGTCTGAATCCTGTCAAGGAAGTTTAAACCAAGCACATAATCGTAATCATCTAATTGGATTACCTCAAAGTCTTCCTTGCCTTTCCATTCACCGATTTGCAGCTCCACATTACGAACTACTCCCACAGTTGGGGCCTCCTCCGAATTTACTGTCTTGATCTTCTTATTCGATTTCCTAATCGACAGACCAAGCTTCTTAGCAGCCTTTTCTGATATGAACAAGTCCGAAGCTCCCGTATCAATAAGAGCACTCCGCTTCTGACCTGCAATGTTGATGTCCACAAACATCAACCCCTCTCTATTATTCCTTTTGTTAGGAATAAGAACCATCGAACCAACCTCGATGTTCTTCCTCCATAGGCTTCCTCTTCTTTCGCTCAACTTTTGTTTGGATAGCCAAATCATCGACCTCTTCTGGACATTTTCGCAACATGTGTGGTCCTTGACAAAGGAAGCATTTTATTTTCTTCCCTTATCCCTTGGGTTGTTGGATCCCCGCTTCGCATCTTGTGGTCTCTCATTGCCACTTGCGCTTATCGGTTCCCGCCGCATCTCGTGGTTTTTCATTGCCACTTATGCTATCAATACTGCGGCTATCGTCGCTATGTCCCTCTTCATCTTCTTCATGGTTTACATCATATCCTCGAGATTCTCATCTCTCTTTGCCAGCTTTTCTGAAGTGGAATTCACTAACTCATTCAGCTTTTCTGCATTGGCACCGAGAGAATCCAACACAAAATCTCTGAGTTGCTCCTCCATTGAGTCAAACCCATCTGTGCGTCCCTCGACCAACTCAAGCGTCTCCTTCATGTTCCCTACGGATTCTTCGAGACTAGCAACTCGATCTTCCAATGCTGACAGCATGTCCCTCGAGCGACTTGCTTTTCTACCCCTCCCACGGGTCTGCATCGGCTCATTCTGATCAACAACTTCTTTCGACATCCCAACGGTGCCTTTGAACCAACAGCTTTAGATATCACTTGGTTCCAACCTTGGCTCGATACCACTTGTCACGGGGCTGACCTTTCGTCTCGCAATCCGTGCGGCCTTAAACAATTGGCTCGTCCAAATTCGCCCAAGTCACCTTCTCTCCCAAAAATGAGGATTCCTAAGAACTCCTCTAAGGCACCAAATTGAATAAGCGGAAGCGATTGTGCCAAAAGAAGCAACAAATAAGCAAACGAAAGCCAAAGAAAGAATGCACACAAGGTGTTTGAGTAAATGCCAAGAATTCTATTACTCTTAAGAATTCAACATACAATGGATGGTTTACAAATGAGGGGGCTCTCTCTATTTATAGTTGAGCTCCCCAGAACCGATGGTCAAGATACATTTACATTGACGGACGAGATTAACGATATCCAATGATTTAAGGGATTTACAAGATATGCCTTATCAAATCTAATCTAATCTTTACAAGATATGATTCCCTCTATCTTTTAAGATTAGTTACCCAAAATAGCCTAAGTTGCCATATCTTTGCTATTGGGCCATCCAGGCTTCAATCTGACAGGCTTCTCCAATAATTCGTGGAATCGGGCCAGTTCACGTGGGCTAAATGATCCCCATCTGATCGATCGACCTTCATGGGACGCATCTTGTGCTATGGTCACGGGCTTAGAACTTTGGCCCGTGACATTAGGTTGAGCTTGAGTGTTGAATACCCAAACTTAAATACAACCTATATTTTAAACGGGCTCAATTTTTCTTTATCTAAACTTAATCTATAAACAAGTTTAAATCAAAAACATCATAATTTTATCTATTTTAATTTTATTATTTTAACTATAACCACATTTAATTTTAGTATGAATTTTATTAAATTTATTACACAATTCGGTACGCCATAATTTAGTTTAAGTTGATATTTGGTTTAGGATTGGAGAGAAATATAGGCATTGAAAGGGTAACAGTAAAAATTTAAAGAAGAAAAGGAAAGTAGTCAATACGACGGCGTTCGAAACACACGTGGCAGAAAATAATTGAGGCAAATGATATACTGTAATATAATTAGCCGTAGGGAAGGAGAGGATGGTTGCTGGACACGGGGGATAGTTCTCTCTCCATTTTTCTCCACTTCAAAGCTTTTTACTTTCTCAGCTGAGGAAAAAAGAAAAAGAAAAAGATTTCTCTCAGATCTTCAAGAGAAAACAATTATCTCCGTCAATCTGAAGTAGAATAAGGATAAGAAGATGGGAACATTGGGGAAAGCAATCTACACGGTTGGATTCTGGATCCGAGAAACTGGCCAAGCCCTCGATCGCCTTGGATGTCGCCTCCAAGGCAATTACTACTTCCAAGAACAGCGTGGGTGCCTTAAAACCTAACTCCCCCTTCATTCAATTTTATAATTTGATCGATTTCTTCGACGGATATATGCTTCATTTTCAACTGCGATTTTATAATTTAAAGAAAATTACTTCTTAAATCGAAAAGGAGTAGACTTTGATCAATTTGTTCGGATTTGGTTTGTTTCAGTGTCGAGACATCGGACTTTGATGAACGTATTCGACAAAGCTCCAATTGTTGATAGAGATGCCTTTGTTGCACCTAGCGCTTCTGTCATCGGCGATGTTCAGGTTGGACGGAGTTCTTCTATCTGGTATGGCTGTGTTTTGAGAGGTAAGCAGTCTCATGTTTTTTTTTAATTAGCTGATGAGTGTTAAACGCATTTATGTTGTAAATCAGGTCACTTTTTTTTGGAAGTTTAGGGTTTGAGGATTTTATAATTGAACTCTTTTTGTTCTTTGATTAATTATTAATTTAATTTCTGAAACCAAGGTTCCGAATGTTTGTTTGGTATTCTGTATCAAGCATGCAGCAAATGTTGTTTGGTATTTTAATCATAAATTGCACTTTTTGTCTCAAAGATGGGACCTTTTTACAATCAATATCCATCATGGCATTTGAAAACACTTCTGATGTCCCAAACACTGCTGATGTTTGGAAGCAATTATGTGGTTAGGCGAAAGGATATGTTTTAGCACATAGATGAGATGATCACCATGATACCAATGACTGTAATGAACGTGTTAGTATGATATGATGATCTTAGTTCTTAATCCTTTTGTTAAAATTGACATCTTGTGGCATAAGGGCAAAACTAAGGATTATTTAATGGCAGAGCTGGGGTTGGTTAGAAACTTGTTGTTAAACTGTATTCTGTATGATTAATGGAAAAATAACAAAGTTCATCTATTGTTTTTACTAAAGTCGCATAAGCTGTAAGCCTTTAACTCAGTACGTGTTGGATTGTGTTACTTCTATGACAAATAAAAATATGAATATCACAGGATAAGAGACTGCAAAAGTCATGATCTCTCATTGATCCATCCATTTTATGGTGTTCTATTGAAAAATGAGATCGATGTAAAACTCCTCAGTTTCTTTCTTAAGGAATTTTATGAGTCCTTTGTCTCCCTCATCTCTGTGTTGTGCCATGCTATAAGTCCATCCTGGATTTCCTTTTCTGAATCTGACTTTTGATGTGTGTAGGTGATGTCAATAGCATCAGTATCGGGTCTGGAACAAATATCCAAGATAACTCCCTTGTCCATGTTGCAAAATCTAACTTAAGCGGGAAGGTTTTACCAACGATTATTGGAAGTAATGTTACTGTCGGTGAGTGATCCATCCTTGAAAGTGGTACTTTTCTGTGGTTTTAGTATCATGAAAAAGTAATTACTGATAAAAACTGGACAGGTCATAGTGCTGTTTTACACGGATGTACTGTTGAGGATGAGGCATTTGTTGGTATGGGGGCTACCCTATTAGATGGTGTTTATGTTGAGAAGCATGCCATGGTTGCTGCCGGAGCTCTTGTGAGGCAGAATACTAGGATTCCGTGTGGAGAGGTTAGTGGCACTTCTTCATTGACATTTAGGTGTCAATCTTGATTTAAATCTTATAGATTCTATTTTAATATCATAACTTTCTTGTTAGATGCAACTTTTATAGTTCAAAGATATATGAAATAAGTAAAATAGATATGATAGTACTGGAGACAACATTAAGCAATAAATATGATTCATTTGCTAAAAGCTAGAGAATGTAGTCATAACTATTAGGGTTTACCACTTTCGAAAGTTGAAGCTTGAGCCAACCTGCATTCTCATATCAGCTACTATGAATGTGGAGTGAGGAAACCCGCCATTGTCAAGCTTTGACAATGATGTGTCACAAAACTAAGGCAAATGCACCTATCAATTAATAGTATAGCTACGGTGAGTAAAGATATCGTTCCCACGAAGACTAAAAATACTAGTAATTACCTTTTTTCTATTATTTAATCGAATAATTTGAGTGTTTGATTAAAACTAAAATTAACTAAATTAGTTACTAACAAACACAATAAATAACAAAACACAAAAATAATTGATTAACAACTAATAAGGAAAATAATACCTAGGAAAGAATTCACTTAGATTTTATCTGTCACTATCAATCTAAATTACGCAAATTTTTTATTTAGTATCTTGATCCGTAAAAATCTCTAAATTATCCACATCTCGTCGAGCATAAGAGCAACTAACTTTAGGTTGATTAAAATTTCTTTCTAATTAAAACCCCTATTATCACATTAATTCGTACTATGGATTTTCATGTTAGATTTGACTTTAATCTAGTATATTTATATCGTCATATTTCTAGGATTGCAAGCAATTTCACTCAATTACGCAAGATCTACTTTTAAATAGGGTCTATTCAACCTTCGATTTAAGCACATAAAACATGGACCAATACTTTAGAAATATCAAACCAAGAATTAAACATACATAATTGAGAAGAAGAATTAAGTATTTATTGCGTAAAATAAAAATCAAATAACAAAATTCATCATATGATTCATCTCCCCTAAGTATTTAAAAAATTAGTTCATGTTTGAAAATAAAAACATCCAAAATATAGTATAATCGAAAGAAACAAAGAAATTCATGATATTTTTCTAAGAAATCAACTGAGAATCTTCAATATTAACGGAGATCTACTTCAAATTCGGCTTCAATGGTGTTTTTCGAGTTGTTTCTTGAGTATTCTTTGACGGCTCTCTTCTATCTTCTTATTTTTGTCATATATACATCTTAGAAGGCCTAAAAAAAACTCAAATCGTGATTTTTCGCTGTTCGGTGCGTAATTCCGTGAAATCGACACGGTCTACCACACGCCCGTGTGGGTCACACAGTTGTGTAAAATGGTTCAGCCCGTGTGGATCTTGCAACTTGCTTTGACGCTTCGATTTTTGCTCCTTTTGCTTCCAAGTGCTCTAGTAAACATTAAATCATGAATTTAAAGGATTAGGTGTATAAAACTCACAATTAACATCGAATATCCAAAAACGCATTAAAAATGAGGTTAAAACATGTTTTAGCACTTATTAGACAAGAAAACCTTGGTGGTGGCTTTGCTCGTGGTCCTCTCAGAGTTAAAATTTTTAGATTAACATGGGGGGAGATGAATTGGATCAACTTTTAGCTCAAAAAGCAAGCGTTATAAAGGAAGTTCTAAACTTGTTAACATATATCTTCCTTTACAAATACAGGTTTGGGGAGGTAACCCTGCCAAGTTCCTAAGAAAGCTAACAGAAGAAGAGATGACCTTCATTTCTCAGTCAGCTCTCAATTATACCAATTTGGCGCAAGTTCATGCAGCAGAAAATGCAAAGAGCTTTGATGAAATTGAGTTAGAGATGATGCTCCGCAAGAAATTTGCACGCCGTGATGAGGAATATGATTCAATGCTTGGGGTTGTTCGTGAGACACCTCCTGAGCTTATCCTTCCTGATAACATTATACCAGATAAAGCGCCAAAAGCTGCTTAGGAGTGGTAATTCAATTTTTTTTTTTTTAAGATTCAATGTTACTGGATATTTTGTAATCAGCTGAGAATGGCTGCATTTCAGTTGCAATAATTTTGGTGGTGCTGGCTGAGGTGTTGAAAATAGAATTTTAGAGCACACTCATTCGGCTAACCTTATCATCCGTTTTGGCTATTTAGAAGTCGATCTTCATTTTGCAAACTAATCTCTGGATGTTCCAAGTCATCCGAGGTGGTGTCTTTATGTATTCGTAATTGAGCTCAATTGCTTTGATCATGTTTACTGCCAATAAGAACGTGCAGGTAGTTGTTTCCAGTTATGCTGCAAACTGGTGTTTGATGATCCCAAAGATGCAGAGGGATTTTTAAAATTCAGAGGTGATTTTTCATCGTTTGGTAAAATAAATATTTGAATTTTCAAAATTCTTAGAATTTGAAATTTAAAAAAAAAATTATTATTTTCAAAACCCAACACTAAAGGTGAAATTTGTGAAATACTTCAATTTTTTTTATAAGAGATTAGCATTTACTACTATTTTTATGTGCTGATTTTTCTTTTAATTCTAATTGCAAAACTCATTAATTTTTTTTATTAATTTTTTTTTCTTATTAGATATATATTATTTTTAGGTTAATGCGTATGTGTTTGACGAGTAATTTGCAAATATAGGGTTGATTAATCTCCAAAATTTTGAATTTTCTTTCTTCCTGTTTGAAAAGAAAAGAAATAAGGAAAACAATATCATTCACAATGCGGCTAACGACCCAATGGTAGAAGTATTATGTTTTAGAGAGTTAAAAAAAAAGTTTGGGTTCGATCTCAACCTACTCTTCTCCGATTATTAGAAAGGAAATATCATTCACAATGCAATGCACACCCTAACAAATGACAAAAGCCTCGCATTTTAAAGCTGATGGTGAAGCAGAATTTTGCAGATAGCCCGATACACATTTAGGCGTGAATAAGGGCCGGGTCCTGACTTTTAATAACGCATCCCACCCTCATTGGTTGGGTGATATTGGAACATCAACAAATGAAATTATTATCACAGATTTACATTTATAAAAAAACCTCAATCATTTTTTAAAATCTTTTCTATCATTTAATTATGTATAACGATGATTGACGTTTTTTATTATTATTATAAATGTGATTATAATGATATGATTTGAATGATTACGAAATATAATTATTTTTATATAATAATTTCTCCCTAGAAATGTACCTAAGTTTTAAAACCTTATCAGCCAAGGCAAGGCAAAGAAAGAGCGTCCTTATTGGTTGGTAAAACATGTGCATAATTGCACCACAGCCACCCATTTCACTCAAAATCCACTATTGATGTTCATAAATCATAATGGGCTCTTCCTAATAGTCAATACCTCCACTAGATGGTTAATCAAAGTGAAGCTTCTTCCTCAAAAGTCGGTGAAAACAAATTCTAATTAATTGCATCTGCATACTAAAATCATTTGTTCAATTATTTGTACCCTAATGTCTAAATTATTTGACCCACTTTACTTAACCATCCCATCCTTCAGATTTTGTGTTCATTTTTTTTTTTATTTTTTAAATCGGATTTATGATTAAATTGATTAGATAATTAGTTCATAGGTTCGATCAATTTAAAAAATCTGATTCAACCAATTTAATAGATTCAATCGATTTTTTAATCATTTCTATCTCTTTGTATTGATTTCCAATCTAAACGATTCAAAATTACTCTCTAGATTAATCTATTGACGTAGAATCCAATTCAAACAGCAGTGCTTACCATATTTCTCCATTAGCATTAGTTTGCTTCTAGCTAAAGCAAAATATATACTACTTGTGTCTACTTCCCTACTTTATAGTAGTAATTACTACTACTTTTCTTAATTTATGAAAGTAATAATTAAGGTTAATTCAACGAGAAGTTGTTGAAACTATAGCCCAACTTTTAAACTTTTATATTCAGTCACAAAATTTAAAAATTTAAATGATCCTTTAAAATATTAATATAGTATCAATTAGATTATTTTATTAGTTCAGTCATTAATGTAAGAGTTAAATTTTAGTTTATATATTTCATGGAACATATTTAAAATATGTTTTATTTACTATTTGGATAGCTTGGACCGACATGTTAAAAAAGAAGAAAAGAGATAGACTCTTAAATTTTAATGATATTGTCTTTAAATATTGAGATCTAATTTGGCCATTAGGTAAGTATATATACATTTACAATTTAATTCATGTGTTTTAAATATGTCCCATGACATATTTGAATAGAAATTTAATGTCTAAATTAATAACCAGGCAAATGGAAGAATTTAAATAATACAATGTTGATATTGTGAATACTAATTTAAAATTTAAATGATAGGTTAAACACATTTAAAAGGAAAAGTAATATTTTTGTAACCAGATTACCGGTCAGGTCATTGGTTCCCAAACCAATTGGTTCAATCAGTTGAACAAAAATAAATTATTAAAAATTTACAAAAAAATAAATTGAACAAGAAAAAAATCGAGCCTCTTTCTCCGGATTGATAGTCTAATTAGTTCCCAATACAACTGGTCCAATCAATTTGATCTCGAGAAAAAAAAGATAAAATAAGAAAATGAAATTTAAAGTAGTAATTAATAAGCTGAAGAAAAGGGTATGAAAAGCCATAGAAATGGTCCATCTAGAATGTTTCTTAAACCAAAAAAGGGCTTCGTAGACGAATATGGATGGCCAACTCTATAGCTTTTTACCTGAACTCGTAACAAACATCATATTCATCTTACAAATCATCCAACCAACAGAACCTACTTTTATTGATTATTGTTGTGTATTAACCCTAATAACGATATTAATCCCATAATCTTTGGTCCTGGTTGTTGGGTTCCTTTCCCTTTCTCTCTAAACAATTGCCAAACCTATGGCGAAACTTGTAAGACCAGTAGTTCCTTCTGATATTTTTGGTTCCGAAACCAAACCTGCTCCATATCAACCACTCAGCAACTCTGATGTGTGGGACCGATTCCACTGTGTTTTGTTTCTTTACCAAGCAATTTCCATTCGTATGATAATATTGTTTCCCACCCTCCTTTACTCTTCTTTCAAATCAATTCTTTTCTTCCTTTTTTATTTGGTGGAGATGTTGAATGAAATAAGTAAAACTTGAACCTTCAACCCCAATCCTTTTAAACAGGCTAACAATAATCGAACCAAATCAAGTTGGTTCCAATTATAGCCACTTGAATGCTGAAATAAAGTTGGTCTAAACTGCTTCATTCATGGTTTATGTTGGGCTGATGGTCGGTAATTGACCATGTTTTTGCATTAACTGGTCAGGCTTCTTAATGTGTAGCCATTAAGAGATGTTACATGATTAAGCAAAACGAGACAAATTTAAGTGCAAGAATGATGAGTTAGCTTTGAGCAGTGCGTAGGTATAAATTGATGAAAAAAGTGGCAAACATGAGGCCCTACAGTTAGCCATCTTCTATGTTATGGTCGTATTGGTAATTGGTGTATATATGACTGAGGTAATTGAAGGGTCCCCGACCCTCACTCGATATTTCAACTCTCCAATAATTCTACTTTTCATTTTTTATCTCAACAAATCAATTACACAGTTTCACTTCCGGACATATTAACTTATAAAGGAACTTCCCTCTAATGTAATAATATAAGAGATACAATTTTAAACTTAAAAGTTAAAAATGAGTAAAAAAATCTTGTAAGAATTAAGACGTCTTTAACTAAACGAAAAAATTACCCTCTTTTCGCTAAAAATAAGTCATAGAAATGACTAAATATTACCAATAGAATTTCTAACTTATATACTAAAATATGTGTAAAAAATAACATTAGTACAGAATGTAACTTTAATGTATCACTAAACTAGTAATTTATAAGCAATAGATAGAAGCATTATTCCAATACAGCTTGCATGAAGCTGTCTAATGAAATGGTGTGGTTATTATGAATGCATGAAGCGACTGGAACCAAATCAGATGACCATAATATTGATGGTGGTCCAAAACCCCAGGGGGAGAGTAATGAAAAGTTGGGTTACTAAAACACTGGACCGCTTGGAACCAGGGTTGCATACACGGATGCAAGTGCAACCAAGGCTAAACCTTGTTTTGCATGTTGACAACACATGGAGACTCCTTTTCCTTTATGCTGCAAAATCTACCCTCACTTTCACTTCCTTTCCCAAGCTTCCACCAGAGGTGTGTGCATGTTGCTTGATGACCTTTATTTAGTGCTACTGATTTTAGCTGATTTCACTCCTTAATTCTTGTTTCATTGCAACTTTTTTTTTTCTTAAAACATAAATTTTTATCATAGATTTTAAATTTTCTTTCTTCATCGTCTTCCTCAATGCAATTAAAATGATTAAATCTTAATTCAAGCAGAAAAAAAAAAGTAATTTAAAATTGATTAATAGTAATAAATAATAGGCTTAAATATAATTCACCCTTAAATTATATTTGTTTAACTTAGTATCCTTTTTTTATTGAAATTCTTTTTATTAAAAGTAGTATTTATTTATTGCATCACGGTATTAATGGTTAGTTAACAATGGCAAATAATAATGTCGCTCAATCATGTGTGATATATGGGTATAATTGAGCCAAGTTCAAATACGGTTAAACTTAAACTTGATTCAAAATTTGGAGTTCGATATTTGATTCGAGTTCAATCAAACATCTATTTTTAAGTTCGAACTCGACTAGAAATATAATCGAGCTACTCAAATTTGAGCTCAATTAAGCTTGTTTACCAATTTTTGTACTTGAGCTAGAACTTCAACTTGGCTCAATAATTAAATTTAAGGTTAATAATATATATTAAGGGTAATAATGTAATTTAATAATATAAAAGCTCAATAAGGTTCGAGAGCCATTTGAGTTAAGTATTATTAAACTCAAGTTCGGCTTGATCGATAGCTCGAGCTTGAGCTCGATTCGATAACTATCTAATTGAGTTTATTTTTTTCGAATTGAACTTGAGTAGCTTGCAACTACCAATATCTCTTTTACACCCTTAGTGTGACATTTCACATAAAAAATCAGATATAGCCATTGTCATGTAATTATTTATAACAAGTTATTCCAAAAAAAATGAAAAATTCTAAATTCTAAATTTTGAAATAAAATTTTAAAAATATAAAATAAAATTAATTTAAAATATGTTTTTAAAAATTATATATATTTTTAAAAATTCTGAAATTTTATAATATATAAATAAAATTAAAAATTATATAAAATTAAATTTTTAAATTTTACTTTTTATAGTATATAAATTATATAAAATAAATAATCAAAAGTAATTACATAAAATATAAATAACTCAAATATATAAAATTTTGGGATAAATTTCAAAATTATACATGAAATTTGATTTAATGTGCAATTGTATACATGAATTTTAATTTGGTGAAATTATACACGTGAAACTCTAATTGTGATTCAAATGTATACTTAAACTTTATTTTTGATTTAATCGTTTACATTTTAAAAAATAAATACATCAATTTATTTTTATATTGGATAAATATAATTATTTATGTATGCAATATATAAACATAAATTATATTATATCAATAATTGTATTAATAATTTAAAAGAATTGGATCAAACTAAAATTTCATGTATAAAATTACACAAAACCAAAGTTCATGTGCACAATTACACATTAAACCATAGTCCGTATATAATTTTGAGATATATACTTAAAATTTTAAAATAAAAATTTCAAATTAAAACTTGACGAAGGGGTCAACCCCTAGTCAATATCAGTCAATGCTAATCAAACTTAATTTGAATATTTTTTATTTTTTTAAATATATCAAATTTTTATATATATTTTTTAAAATTTCTAAAAGCATCTAATTATTTTGGTTTTTCTATATATTTTCTATAATTTTTTATTTATATATATTTTAATTTTTAAATAATATTTTTTGAATTAGTTATGTATTATGTTTTTTTATTTATATAATTAATATATGTTTACAATAAAATTTTTTTGAATTTTCATACATATTTTAATTTTATTAGAATTTTATATTTTATATTTTTTGAAATTATTTGATATATTGATTAAATTACCAAAAAAATGTCGATTTTTTTCCAAAATTACCAAAATAGGCCGATTTTTGAAATATTTACAGGTATAGGCCAATTTAGGGGAAATCCAAAAAAATGCTTCTAGCTAAAAGTACTTTCTGCGTGTCACCAATAAAAACCCCCAACGGATACTTTTCTAACGACTATTTTAAATAGTTGTTGCCTCCCCAGTAAAAATAAAAATAAAAACCCCCACCCTTACTCATTTCTCACCAAATTCTTTCAAATTCTCAAACCACTCTCAAAATTCTCAAATTTCCTCAAAAATCCAAATTATATTTTATATTATATTTTTTATTAATATTTTTTGAAAATATTTTAAAAAATAATTTGTGTTCTATATAATTAGCAATGACTGGTTCTCTAATTCGTCATTATGACAAACACATTTTCGTCATTCAATTGCAAATGGTAAGAATATTTTTTAATAAATTTCAATTTTTTTAATTTTTTTATTTCATTGTTATATATTAACTTAATATTTTGTATATTTTTTACGTAAATAGGTGGAAGATTGAATTTTACAATGCCATATTCTTAATCTACCCCGTCCTCCATCACTGTTGATTAAACCATACTTGAGGGAAGCCAGTTTTTGGCACGTGACCCTTGTAGGCCGGGGATGTAAGTTTGACCTGAAACTCATAGGCGCATTAGTGCAGAGGTGGAGACCCAAAACACACACATTTCATCTTCCATGCGGCGAGTGTGTTATCACTCTGGAGGACGTGCATTTACAATTGGGGTTACCCGTGGATGGGTCGATAGTCACCGGGTCTATTCAGTCTGGTGATTGGCTAGGCATATGTGGCGAACTTTTAGGCTCGGTCTCAGGGACGATTTACGGAGGTCGGATCGAAATGGCTTGATTATAAAGAACTTTCGCGGCACTAGATTAGGATTCGACTGAAGTCAAAAGAGAACGACACGCTCGAGTGTACATCCTTCAGATCATCGGGGATATCTTGATGCCGGACAGGTCATGAACACTCGTCCATCTAAGGTGGCTATTGAAACTCGTCGATTTTAGTGGAATGGGCAAACTCAATTGAGGGTTCGTTGTGTTGCGACATTGTACCTGGAGATGTGTCGGTCGACGCAATCAAGAAAAATCAAAATTGGTGATTGCATTTTACTACTGCAAGTGTAATACCCCTACCCGTATTCATTGCCGGAATAGGGTAAGAAGTATTACCAGAGTTTACAAATTAAATTATTATTTTTTTAACTCAATATATCCCCCTTTTATAGATATCTAACCTTCCTTGTAAATTTTAAACCGAGACCAATCCACATCAACCAAACCAATTCAACATATTTTCAAAATAAATTCATGCATATTTATAAGATAACGTCATCACATACCCAAAACTGTGTTTTTGTTAACCATACCAATGGCTAACTCTACATTCATTTCACAAAATCATTTACTTTATTAGCTTATACATGCCATTGATTTCCAAAATAAAGTTTCTTTATATACCGAAATCCTGAGGTTGATAGTGTGATGTATCTCCGACCAAATCCGACCTCCGAGCTCTTAACACTACAAAACAGGGGAAAATGAAACAGGGTAAGCACTTTGTGCTTAGTAAGCTCATGTAACAAGAATTATACTTACCTAATATTTTCAATACAATACAATAAACATTTATATATCCATTCAATGCATTATTACCCTAATATGCACAAACTCAACATTCAAGTTAGTACAATAATTTGCATGTACCAATAATATATACCATGATTGATGAGCTCATCAATACCATGATTTCTATTTCCTTGTAATTTTTCCATATTTATCCCGTTGAATTTCTCGAAATTTCGATGGATTTTCAGAGGTACACTTTTAGTGTACAATTCCGGGTCCGTCAATTCATATTCATGTGCACACATTTCCATTTCAGAGAGCACACTCACACGAACCTCATCCTTACAATGGGATTACAGTCAGAGCTAAATCACAGTAATATAAACTCATAGAGTATTGTCGGGATTACCACCCGAGCTAAATCCCCTGCAACGACAATTACTCTAATGAGATTGATCTCAATTACCAGTCCAGCTAAATTGCACCCTAATTCGGATTACCCGTCCAAGGCTAAATCCATTTTCCACATATTCTTCGGGAGGGCTATATCAAGATAGGATCACTCGTCCGGGCTAGATCCTTTTTACCGTCAATTCCTTTTCAGAGATCCATCGAATTTTCCTTTCATTCAACTGGGATTTCTTCCTCTTTTATAAAATATGTCAATGTTTCATAAAATTTCATATAATTAACATTCAAAAATATATTCATATCAAAAACATGCATTTCAAGCATTTAAGAATATAATTCAAGTTACATGAACTTACCTTGATACTTGTTTGTGCACAAAAATCAACTAATCCTGAACTTTTTCCTTTCCTCAATCTAGCTTCGTATTTGAATCTTCTGGATCTAAATAAATAAATTTAATTATCAATTTAATACATTTCATGTTCATATGCAACATTCTTTATAATTCAACTATTATTTATAGTTCATTCAAAGCTGTCTACTTAAGTCATAGTCACTAAATTATTTATAACTCGAGCTACAGAACTCCAAATTAAGTTCTGTTAATTTTCCTGAAACTAGACTCATATATCTTCTTACCATAAAATTTTCAGAATTTTTGGTTTATCCAATCAGTACAGTTTATTCTTTAAAGGCACCCCTGTTCTGCTGTTTAACAGTTTTGACCCTTCTTCACTAAAAATTAGTTATCTCTTCATACAGGATTCAAATGATACTCTCATTTATTTCTATTAAAAATAGACTAATTAAGGATTCTAAACATATAAATTTAAGCTCCTAATTATTTTTATTTAATTTTTTATGATTTTTTAAAGTCAGAACAGGGGAACCCGAATTCATTCTGACCTTGTCTTACAAAATTCATTATATCTCAAAATTTACAAATCCATTGCTTACACTGTTTCTTCTATGAGAAACTAGGATCAATAAGCTTTAATTCCATATATTTTTAATCTTCTAATTCGATTTATACAATTTATGGTGATTTTTCAAAGTTAGTATACTGCTGCTGTCCAAATTGTTTTAGTGCAAACTGTTTATTACCATTTTTCCCCTAAGCTTTTAATAAATGAGAATTTCGTCCCTACTCAATTAGTCTCTCAATTGAGCTTATTTTTCTCAATTAACACTTTATTATATCACCTTAAACTAGTTTACAACCTTTAGGAATCATATTTTCAGAAATAGACTTTAATTCCAAACATTTTCACAATTAGGTCCTAAAAAATCAATTTTCCATTGAAATTACCTAATAAAATCATCTCATAAATAAATTAAAACTTTAATTTCATTCTATTTCATCATAAACTTACAGAACTCAATCATGGTTACTTTCAATTTCATCCATGAAATCAAAAACTAATGAATTTAATAGTAGGACCTAGTTGTAAAAGTCTTAGAAACACAAAAATTACAAGAAAAAGGCAAGGATTAACTCACTTGGTGCAAAAATTATGAAATACCAGCTTAGAGAACCCTCCTATGGCGTTTTTAGCTGCTGGAATTGAAGAGAAATGAAGAGAAATCTAGATATTTCCTATTTAGTCCTAGCTTTATTTAGTTAATTTTGCAATTTTCCAATTTTACCCTTAATTTACCAAATTCCCTATTGATTTCATGCCCTTGCCGTCCAGCCCAAATAAATTTTGGGTCTAATTACCTTTTAAATCCTTTCTCATTAGACTCTTAAGCTATTTAATCATTCTAGCAACTTTTACACCTATTACAATTTAGTCCTTTTCATTTAATTGACTACCCAAATATTAAAATTTCCTAACGAAATTTTAATACCACATTACTAACATTTCATAAATATTTATAAAATTATTTTCGACTCGGTTTTACGAGATAAAGGTCTCGATATCTTGTTTTTACCTAATTTCTTCAATAATTTCTTTTTCTAACTAACCAATAAATCGGTAAAATTTTTCTATCAATATTTTCATACGATTTTCCTATCATATCAATTTTCATGCAAAAATATTGAAATAAATTTCTCTTTAAATCGGATTTGTGGTTACTGAAACCACTTTATTCAGATAATTTTGAATTTAGGCCATTACAACTCTCCCCCCCTTTTAGGATTTTCGTCCTCGAAAATCTTACCAGTAAAGAGGTTTGGGTATTGTTTCCTCATTGCCTCCTCCGGTTCCCATGTCGCTTCCTGAATCCCATGCTTTTGCCACAATACTTTCACCAAATTTATCTTTTTATTTCTAAGCTCTTTTGTCTCCCGTGTCAATATTTTGACCGGTTCTTCACTGTAAGTCATATCCGATTGAATCTCCACTTCTGTCGGAGAAATAACATGTGAAGAATCTGATCGATATCGTCGTAACATAGATACATGAAAAACATTATGGATTCTATCAAGTTCCGGTGGTAATGTCAATCGATAAGCGACCGGTCCAATTCTTTCTATGATTTCATATGGCCCGATAAATCTTGGGCTCAGTTTACCTTTTCGACCGAATCGAAGGACTTTCTTCCAAGGAGACACTTTCAGAAATACCTTGTCACCGACTTGAAATTCAATCTCTTTTCGTTTAAGGTCGGCATATGACTTTTGTCGATCAGAAGCTGCTTTCAAGCTATCTCGGATCACCTTTACTTTCTCTTTGGTTTCCCGAATCAAATCAACTCCATGTATCTTTTTCTCACTCAGTTCGGTCCAATATAATGGTGTTTTACATTTCCGACCATACAAAGCTTCATATGGTGCCATTTTAATACTAGATTGATAACTATTGTTGTAGGTAAACTCAATCAAAGGTAAATACCTTTCCCAACTACCTTCAAACTCTAGTACACAACATCGAAGCATGTCCTCTAATACCCGAATTACACGTTCGGATTGGCCATCCATGCGAGAATGAAATGCATACAAAAATGCAACTGAGTCCCTAATGCTTCTTGCAACTTGTCCCAGAAACGAGATGTGAACCGAGGATCTCTATCCGAAATAATAGAGACCGGTACCCCATGTAAGCTGACAATCTCAGATACATATAACTCAGCCAACTTATCTAAAGAAAAATCCATACGTACCGGTATAAAGTGTGCCGACTTTGTCAACCGGTCAACGATTACCCAAATAGCATCTTTCTTTTTCGGAGACAAAGGTAACCCCGATACAAAATCTATAGTGATTCTTTCCCATTTCCATTTCGGTATAGTAATTGGCTGAAGTAACCCCGAAGGTACCTGATGTTCAGCTTTAACTTGCTGACATATTAAACACCTTGATACAAACTCAGAGATATCACGTTTCATTCCCGACCACCAATACATCTTTTTCAGATTATTATACATTTTATTACTCCCCGGGTGTACAGACATAGTACCGGTGTGAGCCTCGCATAAAATATTCTGTATGAGCTCTGAATTCTGAGGTACACATACTCTACCTCTAAATAATAAACAACCATCAGAGCCAATCTGAAATTCATAATCATTACCTGACTCATACTGTGCCCGTTTAACTTGTAACTTCTCATCATTCTTCTGAGCTTCACATATTTGCTGTAAAAATGTTGGTTTAGCTCTTGATTCTGCTAGGATTGAACCATCATCAGTCAATGATAACCGGGTATTCATAGCTCGCAAAGCTAACAGAGATTTCCGGCTCAAAGCATCAGCTACAACATTAGCTTTACCCGGATGGTAATCAATAACCAAATCATAGTCCTTTATCAGTTCAAGCCACCTGCGCTGTCTCAAATTCAAATCTTTCTGTGTAATCAAATATTTCAAGCTTTTATGATCAGTATAAATATGACATTTCTCACCATACAAGTAATGCCGCCATATCTTCAAATAAGAAATACTATAGCGACTAATTCAAGATCATGTCTTCGGGTAATTTCTTTCATGTGGTTTAAGTTGTCTTGAAGCATAGGCTATTACTTTACCTTCTTGCATTAAGACACAACCTAAACCATTTAATGAGGCATCACTGTAAATAACAAATTCCTTACCCGATTCAGGCTGTACTAATACAGGTGCTTTCGTTAGTAGATCTTTCAGTCGATTGAAACTTTGTTGACATTCATCAGTCCACTCGAACTTAACATCTTTCTGCAATAATCGAGTCATTGGAGAAGCTATCATAGAGAATCCCTGTACAAATCTCCGATAATAACCAGCTAAACCCAAGAAACTTCTAACTTCAGATACATTCTTCGGTGGACTCCAACTGACAATAGCTGAGATTTTACTTGGATCTACTCTGATACCTTCGGCAGATACAATATGTCCTAGAAAACCTACTTCTCGAAGCCAAAATTCACATTTACTGAATTTAGCATATAACTGCTTCTCTCGCAGAATTTGCAACACAATTTTCAAATGTTTTGCATGTTCTTCTTCATCCCGAGAATAAACCAAAATATCATCAATGAATACTACCACAAATCTGTCTAAATACTGTTTAAATATCCGGTTCATCAAATCCATGAATACTGCAGGTGCATTAGTTAACCCAAATGGCATGACCAGAAACTCATAATACCCGCACTGTTACGAAGAAAGGCGTTTTTGGCACATCCGACTCCTTTACCCGTAGTGATAATAACCCGATCGAAGATCAATTTTTGAAAACACAAGAGCACCTTTCACCGATCAAATAAATCATCAATCCGGTAACGGGTACTTATTCTTTATGGTTACTTTATTAAGTCGCCGATAGTCGATACACAATCTCAAAGACCCGTCTTTCTTTTTCATAAATGAAACGGAGCACCCCAAGGTGAATGACTCGGTCGAATAAAACCCTATCAACAAGCTCTTGCAATCGTGTCTTTAACTTTTTAATTCTCAGAGGAGCCATCCGATCACGGAGCTATGGAAATCGGAGTAGTTCCTAAATCAAATCTATAGAAAATTCCACTTCTCTTTCGGTGGCAAACCCGTAATTCCTTTGGAAACACATCGAAAAATTCACATACTACATCGAATCGCTGTATTTTTGACTCAGATACCTTGGTGTCAAGTACATAAGCCAAGTAAGCATCATACCCTTTTTTGACATACCTCTGTGCTGCCATTACTGAAATCATATCAGATAACCCCTCTGTCTGATCAGATTTAACCTGGAGCAACTCACCATTCTGACATTTTAGCACCTACAATTTACTACCACATCATGCTGGGTTAACCAATCCATGCCCAATATCACGTCAAATTCATCAAATGGCAGTAACATCAAATCAGCCGGGAAACAATAACTTCTTACCATCAGTGGACAATTTTTACAAATTTTATCCACCAAAACAGATTGACCCAGGGGGTTCAAGACTTTAACCACAAATTCAGTAGGTTCAACAGATAAATTTTTAACAATTGCAAGTTTAACACATATATATGAATGCGTAGAACCAGGATCAATCAATGCAGTAATATCAGTATCAAGTAAAGAAAATGTACCAGTAATAATATCAGGTGCTGAGGCATCTTCTCTGGCATGAATGGTATATGTCCTAGCAGGTGCTCGTGCTTCAGACCTGCCTGCAATATCTTTCGTAGCTCCTCGGCTACCACTGACATTACCAGATGGTCGAGGTGGTCTACCTCTCAAAACTGGATTACTCGGCTTTGATATCTGTTCAGTTTCTTTTTCACCTCTTTCTGGACAATCTCTGAGGAAATGGTCAAAAGAACCACATCGGTAACAAGCCCCGCCCTTTAATCGACATTCACCAAAATGAGCTTTATTACAGTACTGGTATCTCGGCTTAGGAGTGCCAACACTATCAACATTGGTCACTGATGGAGTAGAAGGTCTTGGATTAGTGCGTTGAGAACCTCGCTCTTTGCCTGAATACTCAGTGGCTAAGGTAGAACGATCCTGATACTTCTTCAATTTCTTTGAAGTAGAAAACTAGGATTTTTCCATCGGTCTTTTACTAAAAATTCGAGCTTCCCTCTCAGCCTGTTTCTTTTCTTTGCTCAATTCTTCTGCTTTATAAGCTCTCTCTGCCAATGTAGCAAACTCTCGAATTTCAAGAATTCCGATCAGTAGCTTAATGTCTTCATTCAACCCTTCTTCAATCGTTTGCACATTTCACTTTCATTGTACCCATTCTCGAGCATATTTACTCAATCGAACAAATTCTCTTTCATATTCAGATACTGATCTGTTACTCTGTTTCAACTCAAGAAATTCTTTTCTCTTCTGATCGAGAAACCTTTGGCTGATATATTTCTTTTTAAATTCATTCTGAAAGAACTCCCATGTAATTTCTTCTTTGGAACAACTGAAGCTTTAGTATTCCACCAATGGCAAGTTGTGTCTTTTAGCAGTGAGACGGCACATTTCAGACATTCTTCGGGTGTACAAGATAATTCCTCCAAAACCCGAGTAGTGTTTTCTAACCAGAATTCAGCCCGTTCGAGAATCATCATCAATCTTTGCTCAAATTCTTGGCCCCATATTTTCAAATTTTATCTACTGGAGCTTTTCCTTTTCGACATGATTCAATGCACTGCACTTTGTGGGATCTCGAACCGTGGAGGAGCGAGGAGTGGGAGCTTGAACTTGCTGCACTATAGGGTTAGTTCTTAAGTATTGATTAAACCATTCATTCATCATTTGAAAGAAGGCTATTTTTGCCTCCTCCCCTCGACCCTCCTGTCTGGGCATTCTATCGCTAGTTTCTTCTCTTTGTCTTGGCCAGGAGCATGACTCCCAGCTTCCTCGGATTGAGCTCGGTTGGATGACATTACTATAAGAAAAACACATTTAAATGGTCAGGAGATATCACACTATCAATAATAATTTAAATTGCATGTATAGCTAATCCCGTATTTGCTACATCGGTCCTAGAACCGGCTAAACCGTAGCTCTGATACCAATAAATGTAATACCCCTACCCGTATTCATTGCCGGAATAGGGTAAGAAGTATTACCAGAGTTTACAAATTAAATTATTTTTTTTAACTCAATATATCCCCCTTTTATAGATATCTAACCTTCCTTGTAAATTTTAAACCGAGACTAATCCACATCAACCAAACCAATTCAACATATTTTCAAAATAAATTCATGCATATTTATAAGATAACGTCATCACATACCCAAAACCAAGTTTGTTAACCATACCAATGGCTAACTCTACATTCATTTCACAAAATCATTTACTTTATTAGCTTATACATGCCATTGATTTCCAAAATAAAGTTTCTTTATATACCAAAATCCACGAGGTTGATAGTGTGATGTATCTCCGACCAAATCCGACCTCTGAGCTCTTAACACTACAAAACAGGAGAAAATGAAACAGGGTAAGCACTTTGTGCTTAGTAAGCTCATGTAACAAGAATTATACTTACCTAATATTTTCAATACAATACAATAAACATTTATATATCCATTCAATGCATTATTACCCTAATATGCACAAACTCAACATTCAAGTTAGTAAAATAATTTGCATGTACCAATAATATATACCATGATTGATGAGCTCATCAATACCATGATTTCTATTTCCTTGTAATTTTTCCATATTTATCCCGTTGAATTTCTCGAAATTTCGATGGATTTTCAGAGGTACACTTTTAGTGTACAATTTCGGGTCCGTCAATTCATATTCATGTGCACACATTTCCATTTCAGAGCACACTCCGCGAACCTCATCCTTACAAATGGGATTACGACCCAGCTAAATCAGAATATAAACTCATAGAGTATTGTCGGGATTACCAGTCCAGGCTAAATCTCCTGCAACGACAATTACTCTAATGAGCTTGGATCTGAATTACCAGTCCAGGCTAAATTCAAACCCTAATTCGGATTACCCGTCCGGGCTAAATCCATTTTCCACATATTCTTCGGGAGGGCTATATCAAGATAGGATCACTCGTCCGGGCTAGATCCTTTTTACCGTCAATTCCTTTTCAGAGATCCATCGAATTTTCCTTTCATTCAACTGGGATTTCTTCCTCTTTTATAAAATATGTCAATGTTTCATAAAATTTCATATAATTAACATTCAAAAATATATTCATATCAAAAACATGCATTTCAAGCATTTAAGAATATAATTCAAGTTACATGAACTTACCTTGATACTTGTTTGTGCACAAAAATCAACTAATCCTGAACTTTTTCCTTTCCTCAATCTAGCTTCGTATTTGAATCTTCTGGATCTAAATAAATAAATTTAATTATCAATTTAATACATTTCATGTTCATATGCAACATTCTTTATAATTCAACTATTATTTATAGTTCATTCAAAGCTGTCTACTTAAGTCATAGTCACTAAATTATTTATAACTCGAGCTACAGAACTCCAAATTAAGTTCTGTTAATTTTCCTGAAACTAGACTCATATATCTTCTTACCATAAAATTTTCAGAATTTTTGGTTTATCCAATCAGTACAGTTTATTCTTTAAAGGCACCCCTGTTCTGCTGTTTAACAGTTTTGACCCTTCTTCACTAAAAATTAGTTATCTCTTCATACAGGATTCAAATGATACTCTCATTTATTTCTATTAAAAATAGACTAATTAAGGATTCTAAACATATAAATTTAAGCTCCTAATTATTTTTATTTAATTTTTATGATTTTTAAAGTCAGAACAGGGAACCCTGAATTCATTCTGACCTTGTCTTACAAAATTCATTATATCTCAAAATTTACAAATCCATTGCTTACACTGTTTCTTCTATGAGAAACTAGGATCAATAAGCTTTAATTCCATATATTTTTAATCTTCTAATTCGATTTATACAATTTATGGTGATTTTTCAAAGTTAGTATACTGCTGCTGTCCAAATTGTTTTAGTGCAAACTGTTTATTACCATTTTTCCCCTAAGCTTTTAATAAATGAGAATTTCGTCCCTACTCAATTAGTCTCTCAATTGAGCTTATTTTTCTCAATTAACACTTTATTATATCACCTTAAACTAGTTTACAACCTTTAGGAATCATATTTTCAGAAATAGACTTTAATTCCA
Source organism: Gossypium longicalyx (assembly GCA_025698465.1). Taxonomy (NCBI): domain Eukaryota; kingdom Viridiplantae; phylum Streptophyta; class Magnoliopsida; order Malvales; family Malvaceae; genus Gossypium; species Gossypium longicalyx. The sequence continues at coordinate 23,339,897 of CM047005.1, read as the reverse complement.
AACATTTTCACAATTAGGTCCTAAAAAATCAATTTTCCATTGAAATTACCTAATAAAATCATCTCATAAATAAATTAAAACTTTAATTTCATTCTATTTCATCATAAACTTACAGAACTCAATCATGGTTACTTTCAATTTCATCCATGAAATCAAAAACTAATGAATTTAATAGTAGGACCTAGTTGTAAAAGTCTTAGAAACACAAAAATTACAAGAAAAAGGCAAGGATTAACTCACTTGGTGCAAAAATTATGAAATACCAGCTTAGAGAACCCTCCTATGGCGTTTTTAGCTGCTGGAATTGAAGAGAAATGAAGAGAAATCTAGATATTTCCTATTTAGTCCTAGCTTTATTTAGTTAATTTTGCAATTTTCCAATTTTACCCTTAATTTACCAAATTCCCTATTGATTTCATGCCCTTGCCGTCCAGCCCAAATAAATTTTGGGTCTAATTACCTTTTAAATCCTTTCTCATTAGACTCTTAAGCTATTTAATCATTCTAGCAACTTTTACACCTATTACAATTTAGTCCTTTTCATTTAATTGACTACCCAAATATTAAAATTTCCTAACGAAATTTTAATACCACATTACTAACATTTCATAAATATTTATAAAATTATTTTCGACTCGGTTTTACGAGATAAAGGTCTCGATATCTTGTTTTTACCTAATTTCTTCAATAATTTCTTTTTCTAACTAACCAATAAATCGGTAAAATTTTTCTATCAATATTTTCATACGATTTTCCTATCATATCAATTTTCATGCAAAAATATTGAAATAAATTTCTCTTTAAATCGGATTTGTGGTTACGAAACCACTGTTCCGATAATTTTGAATTTAGGCCATTACAACTCTCCCCTCCTTTTAGGATTTTCGTCCTCGAAAATCTTACCAAGAAAGAGGTTTGGGTATTGTTTCCTCATTGCCTCCTCCGGTTCCCATGTCGCTTCCTGAATCCCATGCTTTTGCCACAATACTTTCACCAAATTTATCTTTTTATTTCTAAGCTCTTTTGTCTCCCGTGTCAATATTTTGACCGGTTCTTCACTGTAAGTCATATCCGATTGAATCTCCACTTCTGTCGGAGAAATAACATGTGAAGAATCTGATCGATATCGTCGTAACATAGATACATGAAAAACATTATGGATTCTATCAAGTTCCAGTGGTAATGTCAATCGATAAGCGACCGGTCCAATTCTTTCTATGATTTCATATGGCCCGATAAATCTTGGGCTCAGTTTACCTTTTCGACCGAATCGAAGGACTTTCTTCCAAGGAGACACTTTCAGAAATACCTTGTCACCGACTTGAAATTCAATCTCTTTTCGTTTAAGGTCGGCATATGACTTTTGTCGATCAGAAGCTGCTTTCAAGCTATCTCGGATCACCTTTACTTTCTCTTTGGTTTCCCGAATCAAATCAACTCCATGTATCTTTTTCTCACTCAGTTCAGTCCAATATAATGGTGTTTTACATTTCCGACCATACAAAGCTTCATATGGTGCCATTTTAATACTAGATTGATAACTATTGTTGTAGGTAAACTCAATCAAAGGTAAATACCTTTCCCAACTACCTTCAAACTCTAGTACACAACATCGAAGCATGTCCTCTAATACCTGAATTACACGTTCGGATTGGCCATCTGTCTGAGAATGAAATGCAGTACAAAAATGCAACTGAGTCCCTAATGCTTCTTGCAACTTGTCCCAGAAACGAGATGTGAACCGAGGATCTCTATCCGAAATAATAGAGACCGGTACCCCATGTAAGCTGACAATCTCAGATACATATAACTCAGCCAACTTATCTAAAGAAAAATCCATACGTACCGGTATAAAGTGTGCCGACTTTGTCAACCGGTCAACGATTACCCAAATAGCATCTTTCTTTTTCGGAGACAAAGGTAACCCCGATACAAAATCTATAGTGATTCTTTCCCATTTCCATTTCGGTATAGTAATTGGTCAAGTAACCCCAAGGTACTGATGTTCAGCTTTTAACTTGTTGACATATTAAACACCTTGATACAAACTCAGAGATATCACGTTTCATTCCCGACCACCAATACATCTTTTTCAGATTATTATACATTTTATTACTCCCCGGGTGTACAGACATAGTACCGGTGTGAGCCTCGCATAAAATATTCTGTATGAGCTCTCAATTACGGTACACACACATACTCTACCTCTAAATAATAAACAACCATCGAGCCAATCTGAAATTCATAATCATTACCCGACTCATCATCTGTGCCTGCTTAACTTGTAACTTCTCATCATTCTTCCGAGCTTCACATATTTGCTGTAAAAATGTTGGTTTAGCTCTTGATTCTGCTAGATTGAACCATCATCACCAATGATAACCGGTATTCATAGCTCGCAGTTAACAGATTTCCTCCTCTCAAAGCATCAGCTACAACATTAGCTTTACCCGATGGTAATCAATAACCAAATCATAGTCCTTTATCGCCAAAGCCACTGCGCTGCTGTCTCAAATTCAAATCTTTCTGTAATCAAATATTTCAAGCTTTTATGATCGGTATAAATATGACATTTCTCACCATACAAGTAATGCCGCCATATCTTCAAATAAAAATACTATAAAGAAATAATTCAAGATCATGTCTTTGGGTAATTTCTTTCATGTGGTTTAAGTTGTCTTGAAGCATAGGCTATTACTTTACCTTCTTGCATTAAGACACAACCTAAACCATTTAATGAGGCATCACTGTAAATAACAAATTCCTTACCCGATTCAGGCTGTACTAATACAGGTGCTTTCGTTAGTAGATCTTTCAATCGATTGAAACTTTGTTGACATTCATCACCCACTCGAACTTAACATCTTTCTCGCAATAATCGAGTCATTGGAGAAGCTATCATAGAGAATCCCTGTACAAATCTCCGATAATAACCAGCTAAACCCAAGAAACTTCTAACTTCAGATACATTCTTCGGTGGACTCCAACTGACAATAGCCGAGATTTTACTTGGATCTACTCGATACCTTCTAGAGATACAATATGTCCTAGAAAACCTACTTCTCGAAGCCAAAATTCACATTTATCGAATTTAGCATATAATCGCTTCTCTCGCATGATTTGCAAACACAATTTTCAAATGTTTTGCATGTTCTTCTTCATCCCGAGAATAAACCAAAATATCATCAATGAATACTACCACAAATCTGTCTAAATACTGTTTAAATATCCGGTTCATCAAATCCATGAATACTGCAGGTGCATTAGTTAACCCAAATGGCATGACCAGAAACTCATAATACCCGTACACAGTTACAAGGTTGTTTTTGGCACATCCGACTCCTTTACCCGTAGGTGATAATAACCCGATCGAAGATCAATTTTTGAAAACACAGTAGCACCTTTCAAATGATCAAATAAATCATCAATCCGGTAACGTACTTATTCTTTATGGTTACTTTATTAAGTCGCCGATAGTCGATACACAATCTCAAAGACCCGTCTTTCTTTTTCATAAATGTAACCGAGCACCCCAAGGTGAATGACTCGGTCGAATAAAACCCCTATCAACAAGCTCTTTGCAATCGTGTCTTTAACTTTTTAATTCAGTAGGAGCCATCCGATACGGAGCTATGGAAATCGGAGTAGTTCCTTAATCAAATCTATAGAAAATTCCACTTCTCTTTCTCGTGGCAAACCTGGTAATTCCTTTGGAAACACATCGAAAAATTCATATACTACTCGAATCGCTCGTATTTTTGACTCGAGATACCTTGGTGTCAAGTACATAAGCCAAGTAAGCATCATACCCTTTTTTGACATACCTGCATCTTTGCCATTATCGAAATCATATCGATAACCCTCTGCATCGATCGATTTAACTCGGAGCAACTCACCATTCGACATTTTAGCACCTACAATTTACTACCACATCATGTCAAGGTTAACCAATCCATGCCCAATATCACGTCAAATTCATCAAATGGCGGAACATCAAATCACCGGAAACAATAACTTCTTACCATCGGTGGACAATTTTTACAAATTTTATCCACCAAAATGCATTTGACCTGGGGTTCAAGACTTTAACCACAAATTCAGAGAGGTTCAATGAGATAAATTTTAACAATTGCAAGTTTAACACATATATATGAATGCGTAGAACCAGGGATCAATCAATGCGAGTAATATCGTGATCAAGTAAAGAAAATGTACCAAGAATAATATCAGTCTTTGAGGCATCTTCTCCGCATGAATGGTATATGTCCTAGCAGTGCTCGTGTGCTTCGCACTCGCCCGCAATATCTTTCGTAGCTCCTCGGCTACCACTGACATTACGAGATGGTCGAGGTGGTCTACCTCTCAAAACTGGATTACTCGGCTTTGATATCTGTTCAGTTTCTTTTTCACCTCTTTCTGGACAATCTCTGAGGAAATGGTCAAAAGAACCACATCGGTAACAAGCCCCGCCCTTTAATCGACATTCACCAAAATGAGCTTTATTACAGTACTGGTATCTCGGCTTAGGAGTGCCAACACTATCAACATTGGTCACTGATGGAGTAGAAGGTCTTGGATTAGTGCGTTGAGAACCTCGCTCTTTGCCTGAATACTCAGTGGCTAAGGTAGAACGATCCTGATACTTCTTCAATTTCTTTGAAGTAGAAAACTAGGATTTTTCCATCGGTCTTTTACTAAAAATTCGAGCTTCCCTCTCAGCCTGTTTCTTTTCTTTGCTCAATTCTTCTGCTTTATAAGCTCTCTCTCGCCAATGTAGCAAACTCTCGAATTTCAAGAATTCCGATCAAGAGCTTAATGTCTTCATTCAACCCTTCTTCGAATCGTTTGCACATTTCAAACTTTTCCGATCGTACCCATTCTCGAGCATATTTACTCAATCGAACAAATTCTCTTTCATATTCAGATACTGATCTGTTACTCTGTTTCAACTCAAGAAATTCTTTTCTCTTCTGATCGAGAAACCTTTGGCTGATATATTTCTTTTTAAATTCATTCTGAAAGAACTCCCATGTAATTTCTTCTTTCGGAACAACTGAAGCTTTAGTATTCCACCAATGGCAAGTTGTGTCTTTTAGCAGTGAGACGGCACATTTCAGACATTCTTCGGGGTGTACAAGATAATTCCTCCAAAACCCGAGTAGTGTTTTCTAACCGAATTCAGCCTGCTCGTAATCATCATCAATCTGCTTTGCTCAAATTCTTCTACCCCATATTTTCAAATTTTATCTACTGGAGCTTTTCCTTTTCTGACAGATTCAGTACCTGTACCTTGTGGGATCTCGGGAACCGGTGGAGGAGCAGGAGTGGGAGCTTGAACTTGCTGCACTATAGGGTTAGTTCTTAAGTATTGATTAAACCATTCATTCATCATTTGAAAGAAGGCTATTTTTGCCTCCTCCTCGACCCTCCGTCTCGGCATTCTCATCGCTAGTTTCTTCTTCTCTTTGTACTCTTTTTGAGCATGACTCCTCGCCTTCCTCGGATTGAGCTCGGTTGGATGACATTACTATAAGAAAAACACATTTAAATGGTCGGAGATATCACACTATCAATAATAATTTAAATTGCATGTATAGCTAATCCCGTATTTGCTACATCGGTCCTAGAACCGCAAATTAAACCGTAGCTCGATACCAATAAATGTAATACCCTACCCGTATTCATTGCCTAATAATAGGGTAAGAAGTATTACCAGAGTTTACAAATTAAATTATTTTTTTTAACTCAATATATCCCCCTTTTATAGATATCTAACCTTCCTTGTAAATTTTAAACCGAGACTAATCCACATCAACCAAACCAATTCAACATATTTTCAAAATAAATTCATGCATATTTATAAGATAACGTCATCACATACCCAAAACCAAGTTTGTTAACCATACCAATGGCTAACTCTACATTCATTTCACAAAATCATTTACTTTATTAGCTTATACATGCCATTGATTTCCAAAATAAAGTTTCTTTATATACCGAAATCCTGAGGTTGATAGTGTGATGTATCTCCGACCAAATCCGACCTCTGAGCTCTTAACACTACAAAACAGGAGAAAATGAAACAGGGTAAGCACTTTGTGCTTAGTAAGCTCATGTAACAAGAATTATACTTACCTAATATTTTCAATACAATACAATAAACATTTATATATCCATTCAATGCATTATTACCCTAATATGCACAAACTCAACATTCAAGTTAGTAAAATAATTTGCATGTACCAATAATATATACCATGATTGATGAGCTCATCAATACCATGATTTCTATTTCCTTGTAATTTTTCCATATTTATCCCGTTGAATTTCTCGAAATTTCGATGGATTTTCAGAGGTACACTTTTAGTGTACAATTTCGGTCCACAATTCATATTCATGTGCACACATTTCCATTTCAGAGAGCACACTCTCACGAACCTCATCCTTACAATGGGATTACCACCCAGCTAAATCCTGTAATATAAACTCATAGAGTATTGTCGGGATTACCACCCAGGCTAAATCTCCTGCAACGACAATTACTCTAATGAGCTTGGATCCAATTACCAGTCCAGAGCTAAATTCAAACCCTAATTCGGATTACCCGTCCGGCTAAATCCATTTTCCACATATTCTTCTGGAGGGCTATATCAAGATAGGATCACTCGTCCGGGCTAGATCCTTTTACCGTCAATTCCTTTTCGAGAGATCCATCGAATTTTCCTTTCATTCAACTCGATTTCTTCCTCTTTTATAAAATATGTCAATGTTTCATAAAATTTCATATAATTAACATTCAAAAATATATTCATATCAAAAACATGCATTTCAAGCATTTAAGAATATAATTCAAGTTACATGAACTTACCTTGATACTTGTTTGTGCACAAAAATCAACTAATCCTGAACTTTTTCCTTTCCTCAATCTAGCTTCAGTATTTGAATCTTCTGGATCTAAATAAATAAATTTAATTATCAATTTAATACATTTCATGTTCATATGCAACATTCTTTATAATTCAACTATTATTTATAGTTCATTCAAAGCTGTCTACTTAAGTCATAGTCACTAAATTATTTATAACTCGAGCTACAGAACTCCAAATTAAGTTCTGTTAATTTTCCTGAAACTAGACTCATATATCTTCTTACCATAAAATTTTCAGAATTTTTGGTTTATCCAATCAGTACAGTTTATTCTTTAAAGGCACCCTGTTCTGCTGTTTAACAGTTTTGACCCTTCTTCACTAAAAATTAGTTATCTCTTCATACAGGATTCAAATGATACTCTCATTTATTTCTATTAAAAATAGACTAATTAAGGATTCTAAACATATAAATTTAAGCTCCTAATTATTTTTATTTAATTTTTTATGATTTTTTAAAGTCAGAACAGGGGAACCTGAATTCATTCTGACCTTGTCTTACAAAATTCATTATATCTCAAAATTTACAAATCCATTGCTTACACTGTTTCTTCTATGAGAAACTAGGATCAATAAGCTTTAATTCCATATATTTTTAATCTTCTAATTCGATTTATACAATTTATGGTGATTTTTCAAAGTTAGTATACTGCTGCTGTCCAAATTGTTTTAGTGCAAACTGTTTATTACCATTTTTCCCCTAAGCTTTTAATAAATGAGAATTTCGTCCCTACTCAATTAGTCTCTCAATTGAGCTTATTTTTCTCAATTAACACTTTATTATATCACCTTAAACTAGTTTACAACCTTTAGGAATCATATTTTCAGAAATAGACTTTAATTCCAAACATTTTCACAATTAGGTCCTAAAAAATCAATTTTCCATTGAAATTACCTAATAAAATCATCTCATAAATAAATTAAAACTTTAATTTCATTCTATTTCATCATAAACTTACAGAACTCAATCATGGTTACTTTCAATTTCATCCATGAAATCAAAAACTAATGAATTTAATAGTAGGACCTAGTTGTAAAAGTCTTAGAAACACAAAAATTACAAGAAAAAGGCAAGGATTAACTCACTTGGTGCAAAAATTATGAAATACCAGCTTAGAGAACCCTCCTATGGCGTTTTTAGCTGCTGGAATTGAAGAGAAATGAAGAGAAATCTAGATATTTCCTATTTAGTCCTAGCTTTATTTAGTTAATTTTGCAATTTTCCAATTTTACCCTTAATTTACCAAATTCCCTATTGATTTCATGCCCTTGCCGTCCAGCCCAAATAAATTTTGGGTCTAATTACCTTTTAAATCCTTTCTCATTAGACTCTTAAGCTATTTAATCATTCTAGCAACTTTTACACCTATTACAATTTAGTCCTTTTCATTTAATTGACTACCCAAATATTAAAATTTCCTAACGAAATTTTAATACCACATTACTAACATTTCATAAATATTTATAAAATTATTTTCGACTCGGTTTCTGAGATAAAGGTCTCGATATCTTGTTTTTACCTAATTTCTTCAATAATTTCTTTTTCTAACTAACCAATAAATCGGTAAAATTTTTCTATCAATATTTTCATACGATTTTCCTATCATATCAATTTTCATGCAAAAATATTGAAATAAATTTCTCTTTAAATCGGATTTGTGGTTACTGAAACCACTGCTCCGATAATTTTGAATTTAGGCCATTACAACTCTCCCCTTTTTAGGATTTTCGTCCTCGAAAATCTTACCAATAAAGAGGTTTGGGTATTGTTTCCTCATTGCCTCCTCCGGTTCCCATGTCGCTTCCTGAATCCCATGCTTTTGCCACAATACTTTCACCAAATTTATCTTTTTATTTCTAAGCTCTTTTGTCTCCCGTGTCAATATTTTGACCGGTTCTTCACTTGTAAGTCATATCCGATTGAATCTCCATACATCGGAGAAATAACATGTGAAGAATCTGATCGATATCGTCGTAACATAGATACATGAAAAACATTATGGATTCTATCAAGTTCCAGTGGTAATGTCAATCGATAAGCGACCGGTCCAATTCTTTCTATGATTTCATATGGCCCGATAAATCTTGGGCTCAGTTTACCTTTTCGACCGAATCGAAGGACTTTCTTCCAAGGAGACACTTTCAGAAATACCTTGTCACCGAGCTTGAAATTCAATCTCTTTTCGCTTAAGGTCGGCATATGACTTTTGTCGATCGTAAGTCGCTTTCAAGCTATCTCGGATCACCTTTACTTTCTCTTTGGTTTCCCGAATCAAATCAACTCCATGTATCTTTTTCTCACTCAGTTCAGTCCAATATAATGGTGTTTTACATTTCCGACCATACAAAGCTTCATATGGTGCCATTTTAATACTAGATTGATAACTATTGTTGTAGGTAAACTCAATCAAAGGTAAATACCTTTCCCAACTACCTTCAAACTCTAGTACACAACATCGAAGCATGTCCTCTAATACCTGAATTACACGTTCGGATTGGCCATCTGTCTGAGAATGAAATGCAGTACAAAAATGCAACTGAGTCCCTAATGCTTCTTGCAACTTGTCCCAGAAACGAGATGTGAACCGAGGATCTCTATCCGAAATAATAGAGACCGGTACCCCATGTAAGCTGACAATCTCAGATACATATAACTCACCAACTTATCTAAAGAAAAATCCATACGTACCGGTATAAAGTGTGCCGACTTTGTCAACCGGTCAACGATTACCCAAATAGCATCTTTCTTTTTCGGAGACAAAGGTAACCCCGATACAAAATCTATAGTGATTCTTTCCCATTTCCATTTCGGTATAGTAATTGGCTGAAGTAACCCCGAAGGTACCTGATGTTCAGCTTTAACTTGCTGACATATTAAACACCTTGATACAAACTCAGAGATATCACGTTTCATTCCCGACCACCAATACATCTTTTTCAGATTATTATACATTTTATTACTCCCCGGGTGTACAGACATAGTACCGCAGTGTGAGCCTCGCATAAAATATTCTGTATGAGCTCTGAATTCTGAGGTACACATACTCTACCTCTAAATAATAAACAACCATCAGAGCCAATCTGAAATTCATAATCATTACCTGACTCATACTGTGCCCGTTTAACTTGTAACTTCTCATCATTCTTCTGAGCTTCACATATTTGCTGTAAAAATGTTGGTTTAGCTCTTGATTCTGCTAGGATTGAACCATCATCAGTCAATGATAACCGGGTATTCATAGCTCGCAAAGCTAACAGAGATTTCCGGCTCAAAGCATCAGCTACAACATTAGCTTTACCCGGATGGTAATCAATAACCAAATCATAGTCCTTTATCAGTTCAAGCCACCTGCGCTGTCTCAAATTCAAATCTTTCTGTGTAATCAAATATTTCAAGCTTTTATGATCAGTATAAATATGACATTTCTCACCATACAAGTAATGCCGCCATATCTTCAAATAAATAAATACTATATAGCAGCTAATTCAAGATCATGTACTGGGTAATTTCTTTCATGTGGTTTAAGTTGTCTTGAAGCATAGGCTATTACTTTACCTTCTTGCATTAAGACACAACCTAAACCATTTAATGAGGCATCACTGTAAATAACAAATTCCTTACCCGATTCAGGCTGTACTAATACAGGTGCTTTCGTTAGTAGATCTTTCAGTCGATTGAAACTTTGTTGACATTCATCACCCACTTCGAACTTAACATCTTTCTCGCAATAATCGAGTCATTGGAGAAGCTATCATAGAGAATCCTGTACAAATCTCCGATAATAACCAGCTAAACCCAAGAAACTTCTAACTTGGATACATTCTTGGTGGACTCCAACCGACAATAGTGAGATTTTACTTGGATCTACTCGATACCTTCTGAGATACAATATGTCCTAGAAAACCTACTTCTCGAAGCCAAAATTCACATTTACTGAATTTAGCATATAACTGCTTCTCTCGCAGAATTTGCAACACAATTTTCAAATGTTTTGCATGTTCTTCTTCATCCCGAGAATAAACCAAAATATCATCAATGAATACTACCACAATTTTACCCTTAATTTATCAAATTCCCTGCTGATTTCATGCCCTTGCCGTCCAGCCCAAATAAATTTTGGGTCTAATTGCCTTTTAAATCCTTTCTCATTAGACTCTTAAGCTATTTAATCATTCTAGCAACTTTTACACCTATTACAATTTAGTCCTTTTCATTTAATTGACTACCCAAATATTAAAATTTCCTAACGAAATTTTAATACCACATTACTAACATTTCATAAATATTTATAAAATTATTTTCGACTCGGTTTTACGAGATAAAGGTCTCGATATCTTGTTTTTACCCAATTTCTTCAATAATTTCTTTTTCTAACTAACCACTAAATCGGTAAAATTTTTCTTTCAATATTTTCATACGATTTTCCTATCATATCAATTTTCATGCAAAAATATTGAAATAAATTTCTCTTTAAATCGGATTTGTGGTTACGAAACCACTGTTCCGATAATTTTGAATTTAGGCCATTACAGCAACCATAAGCACAATACCGATTTTCATTTTTACGTCCTTGAGTGAACTACCCGTATACAATCCCACTCGTAACAAGGTAAATTTTAGTATATATTTTAATAATAAAATTGATTTAAATTAATATTATTGTGCTAACAAGTTATTTAAATAGGTGGAGCCATAGCTGAGTCACGTGGGATTACCTACTGAGTTTCAAGATATACGGCTTCTATTAGACCAACGATCGGAAGCGGATGTATCTATTTATTTAAATTTGAACTATATAATATTAACGTAGTCGATTTCATATTTAATTAGTATATATATAACTAATGTTTTTAACACATTAATATAGTTTGAATGGACACTATACGAGGATGCAACAATTCAAGAAGTCATTCCCGAGGAATTCTTTGTGAATCTTAACATCTGGCATGTAAAGGTCCCATTGGTAGTGTACGCTACCATCGAGATGCACGAGACCGATAGAGTGTTGCGGCAATTCGGATTCCAATAATCGGTTCTCGTGGCACCCCAAGACCTTGATGATCTGCATCTTATCGACTTGCATTAGTTGGATGAGAATTAGCGGGTACTCCACTCCCAACATATCAACATGTGGAATAATCAGTATGATTTCTTACCTACTCGCGAACCCGTTATTGTTCTGGAGTTAGCATGCGATCCGGAATACATGTAATAGTTTAAGATCCATGATAAGTCATATTTGTATGGAGAACAGGTGAGGTGTCGGTATCCCCATATGAGTAGGTCATGACGGCCCCCTTTAAATTCAAGGGCTGGCGAGGTGAGTCAATCATCAACGCCCACGCAAGAACCGACACCGACGGCCGTAGAACCGATGCCCACACCACCTGCTAGTCATTTGTACCATCTTATTCTGAAGCGTATTCTAACTCTATTATCTTCACACAAGCACCATGTATTGCACCACATTTTTCTGCTTCTAGTTCTATGTCAGGTTGGAATGTAATACATCTATCCCCGATGTATTACATGCTTATGCCATCGACACCTCAGCCGACGACAATGTCGATGACGATGTATAGGCTGTCTATGTTTTAGACACAGATGGAGAGTCCACTCATTATTCCATTAGTGTATGAGACTCAACATAGTTATGCTCATTTTTCGTTTGTGAAGCAAACACCTTCGGGATCTTTAATCTACCAAGCTAGGTCATCTTCCCAACCACCTATTCTTAGACTGAAGAATGCACAATGACAATCGAGAATGCAAGGATCGCAATCAACTGAAGGCGAAGAAAATGAGCTATCGAGACCACAACCTCACCCAGAGGTTGAACCAAGAAGGAATCTAGCGTGCAACTGTCGACCACCCCGATGTGGCACAAATTCTGACCGACATCTAGACTGATTAATTTTATTGTTGTATCGAATGTTTATATTGTATTGATGATTTTTATTATTATGTTTTTAGAGAAATATTTATTACCATTTTACAAAATGAAAGTTGATATTTCACAGAACCGCGCGTTTACATATTACAATGGAATTTATATTTGTTTTCTAGTTTGCATCTTCCTTTGTTGGTTTGACTTGTCCCGAATATTCATGTTGTCATGTATTCAAGTCAACATCGGTCAACCTTTTGGTTTGCGATGCAATGAACTATTAGTTAACAACTTAAACGAAGTGCTCGATATAGGCGGCCATATACGATTGGTGTAAATACGAATATTTTAAATATTGAATTCAATAATTACAATTATTATGTTAAAATTTTAATCAATTTAAAAATTTAAACTCTAAAACTCTAACCCTAAATCTTAACACATTAAAAACCCTAATAACCCTAAAAATCTTAATGTAACGAAAGGGAAAATGCTTCCAACTTAAATAAATTGATTTTTTTAAATTATTGAAATATGCCGTGTTTTTTTAACTACCGGATAATAAAAGAAACGCTTCCAAAAATCAACCATTTTTCTTGATTTGGTTGATTTTATAAAAAAAGAAGAAGAAGGTATTTTTACCTCTATTAAATGGCCTATTCCCGTAACTTGATCTGGTCAATTTTTCTAATAGAGGTAAAAAGGTTAGGTAATTTAAATATATTTATCCTAATACGTTTTTGGTCATTTCATACAAATTATTTTTATTATTTCCTTTTCCATCGTTGTCCCTCCGACACTCTCTTTAGTCTGCCTGTGGCTCTTGTAAATAATATATTGCTTTAAGGAAAAAAAAAACTCTCTCGGTGAGAGAAACCTTGAAACTTTCATTTTCATGTAAAGTCTCTCGCATTCTCGGAAACCAAACAGGGATTTTGCTCAAGCTACACTCACTAAACGAGCAACTTCTTGCAATGCGGCTACCAACTTCTTTAGCAAAACCATGTACGATGACATTTTTGGTGGTCCGCTGAGTTTCGTTACATGTAGTGGCCCAACTTTGTCGCTGAGGCCCAAGGACTATACTGAAAATTTTAGCGGATTCCACGCGTCTCATGGCGCGTCAATTCCGGTATTGGATCTTCTGCTGGTAGACGATAGTGTCGAAGAGATGTTTGATGTACGGGACCCCAGGTTTGACTACAGCGACGTTTTTGGTGGATTTGACAGCTTGGAATTCGTTGCTTCGTGTGGGGAGCTGATGACATCAGCCAATGGTGGTGATAATAGTCATGATCTAGATGGTGATTCATCAGAAGAAGCTTGGTATGCTCATTACTTCTTTTTTAATGTTCTAATATCTTTATTTTTATTTTTATCTTGGTTTTTAGCTTTACACTAATTTTACAACTAGAAATGAGCAAATATTGATATCTTTTTTCTTTCTTTGGTGGTTACTGCTTAGGAAAATAAATATGATAGCCGCTGCAATGTAAAGTTTTGAATTCTATTCATATTTTTTAGTAATTAAACTTTAATGTTTTTGTCTGCGGGCTTTAACAGAATAAACTTTCGTCTTAATGAAATCTTAATGTAGATGAGTTTCGTAGTTTGGTTACTTGTTATGAGGAGCTATTTTGAATGAGTTTATGTACTTGTAGTTCTTGGATTCTGGATTTTTTATTCTTCGCTGAAGTGTAGACTTGTTCTTTTGGTGTTTGAATCAACATTATTTCGAATAAGAATTGATGCACATTGTTGATGTACTTGGGCTTGTCGAGAGCCCAAATGCTTGAAACGGAGTAGTGAGAACACAATACGTGGCTTGTTGATGTACCCATTGGCCTATGAACCCACCGCCTATTCTTGGGCTATCAGCAGAGCTGAGGCACGTAAACACACATTGATTCTATGTGTTCTATGTAAAACTTATGGATATGTTATGTTTTGAGATTCCATGACTGATTTTTCAATGTAAAAAGGGGTAAATTTTAATGATAGATATCCATTTGTTTCCTCTCATAGGATGCAGGCAGAAACTGAGTCTCTTTCAGGAGGATCAGATCGTTCTAGAAAATATCAGTATGTCTCCGATGTAGGTTGTTTCGAGCTAGTTGATAGCAGTATGGGATTTAATATATCATATCATAAGGCTAATCTTAGAAGCAACGGGGGCATGTCAAATGGGGTTAGGCAGGTTGCTTGGCTGCATGCTGATCCTGAATATGCTTCTATAATCGAAACTCCCTTGCAAAAGGCAGACAATAAGAATCCACCATTGCATGTGACTGATGATATTGATTTTGCGATCACTGGGGAAATTACAAAGAAAAAACAGCTTAGAAGAATTGCATCCCATCCTTTTAGTTGGACTACTAGTGAACAAATATTTACAAACGATTTGACCCAAAGAGAATGCAGAAGAAATTGCACTTGTTCTTATGAGATGTTTGTAACAAATTCAGATATCAACCTAAGAACGGTGCCATTACATATGCCACCTCCCTCTAGACCTCCGCCAGCTGTCAATGACAAAAGTGGTGGCTGTCAATATGATCCTTCTGGAGGGATATTGGGTGATAGCTCACCTCTTTTTTTAGATGTTGAGGTAGATGTGAGCTCAGCTATTATGTCCTCTACCTCTGCTGTGAAAGAAGCTATGGACAAAGCTCAAGTAAAGCTGAAGAAAGCGAAAGAAGTAGTGGATAGGAATAGGGATGGCATCAAGAGCTCTACAAAACTAGGCTCAAAATCTGATGGAAAAGTTAATAAGGAAAGGGTAGGTAAGGCTGTTGATGGGTCTAGAGATATAAAAGATGAGAGAGTAGAGGGCATTTACGAAAAAGAAGATAGTGCCATGAAAATACATGTTAGAGAGGAAAGTCAAAAAGCTCTGAAAAGCCAGGTACTTGAGTCACTAAAAGGCAAAAAACTCTATAATGTGCCCAAAAGATTTGCAGTTGAGGTGCACGGAAAGGATTCCCTATCAACTTAAGAGTTTAATGGAACTAATGAATGGCAGGAAGCAACTCAATTTTTTAAATTTTTTAGAACTGATAAGTCAAGAATGGGTTTCAAGAAGACAAACAATGATGAGGATTTGGTCAAGTGTACGAAATCTCATGAGCTTCGGCATAAAGCCAAAAAGGCGAGCATCAAAGAATTGGAGCATCAACTAAAAAGTGATATAAAAGTAGAAGCTGTCAGGAAAGACTATGAACTAGAGAAAGCTGAGAAAGATATGAAAACAACTAAAGAAAGTCGTGGAAGAGAGGAGTTCCTTACAATAACGAAACCAGCTAAAGAGGCTTGCAGGCATAAAAAGCAGGAGAAAAAAGTAAAAGCAGCTCACAATGTCACTGAACTAGAGGAGAATGGGAAATTTATAAAAGCACGAAATCCTTTGGAAAATTGTGAGCAATCAACTAGAGCTGATGAATTAGGAAAATGTGAGAAAGGGGTATATACTCAATAAAAAGACAATAAACTTGAAGTTGGGCTGGCCATGGAACAGAAAGAGAATGGACGGTAGGAGAAAGAAACTGGTAAAAGTAATAAAAATCTGAAAAGAGTCTACGAGCGTCAAGAAAGGGAAGATGAGAAGAAAAGCTGGATGAAAAATTTTGGGCAAGAAAGAACCGTGACAAAGCACGAAGAGGTTCTTGTAAAAACAGAGCCTGAGAAGAGGTTGAGAGAGGATGTTGAGCAGGAAGAAAAAGAGAAGAAATTGAAGAAAACTTGTGAATGAGAAGAAAATGAGAAGAAAGAGAAGGAGATGTGTGAGCTAGATGAAAGTGAGATACGAAGAATGGCTCTTGAACAGCTAGAGAATGAGAAAAGACTAAAATAAACACATTTGCAGGAAGAAAATGAGAGAGAAATGAGAAATGCTCTTGAAGAGGAAGATACAGTGAATAAACAAAGAGAGGCCAGTAAGAAAGATGAAACTAACAAAAGAGCAAAGAAGGTTACTGACCAAGGAAAGGATGAGAGACAACTAAATGAGGAAATAGTGAATAGACTAAAAGAGGCTTATGAAAAAGAAGCGATTGACAAAGGGCTCAAAGCAGCTTGTAAAAATGAAAACATTGAGAAAATGCTAGAGGAGGCAATCAAGCAAAAAGATTACAACCAACAAGCGAAAGAGGTCCCAAATATAGAAGATCGACTGAAACAAAAAGTAGTTAAGTAAGAAGAAATTAAAGAATTAAAGGGAGAAAACTATATGTACCAGCAAATTGAAAGAGATGAAAGTGGGAAGAAATAGAAAATTGCTCAAGGAACTCATCAGCATGTGGAGGGAGAGCATCATGGGGCATCTGATGTGCTAAATAAACTGGATTATAGCAAGAAAAATCAAGAAAATTAATTGCTTGAAAATAATGATGATCAAAACTGTGATGAGCTGGAAGAAACTGAAGGGTTTATTCTTTTAGAAAATGGAAAGATGTAGACTGTATTTAGATGTAGTGAAAAGAATCCAGAAGCAATGGGAAAATGGGATGTTGATGGGAAGTTCAAAGCATCAGGAATGTTACCTTCTAACTTGGAATTTGAAGTTAACTAGTTTATAAATGATGATATCTCCATCCTATGTCCTGAAGATGAGAGCGTGAAGAAGGCTGGTGAAGCTAAAATTGGCATAGGACAAAGAAATGCTAAGAATATTAACAATGCCCCTAGAAGAGACTTTGAAAGTGACAAGCAGGGGTTGAAATTTGCTTATGAATGGAGGGAGAAAGCAAGGAATATCAAGGAGGCCTAGGTTCCCTCACATCTAGAAGAAGACAATGATGAGTATGTATCAGCTCAAGCGGTGAAAGAGTCTTTCGAAACTGGAAGGAAATTAGAAGCTGCTAAGGCATCTGTGATAGCTAAAGGAAGCATTCACAGAACCTTTCATCAAGTTAAGATAAGCCAGAGCATAGAAAGTAAAGACAAGAATATTGACGACAACCTTACACCTGAAGAGGAGGTTAAAAGGCTGAAAAGAGAAAGAGAATGAGAATTGAAAAATGAACGTCTTAGAACAATAGAAAAAAGAGAGAGGGAGAGGGAAAAGGAAAAGGAAAAAGATAGGATGGCTATTGACAAAACGATTCTTAAAGCTCATGAGAAAGCAGAAAGGGTTGTTCTAGAAAGAGCAACTGCAGAAACTCGTCAAAGAGCAATGGCAGAGGCACATGACAGATTTGAGAAGGCATGTGCAGAAGCTAAGGAGAAGTCTTTTATGGAGGCCAGACTCAGAGCAGAACGTGCTGCTATAGAGAGGGCAACTGCAGAGGCTCAAGAGCATGCTGTGGAAAAAGCGATGGCTGAAAGGGCTGCTTTTGAGGTAAGAGAGCGAGTAGAACGGTCTATGTCACATAAATTTTCCACTTCTAGAAACAGTGGAATGAGAACAAGCTCTTCATCCTCTGTAAGATTGTCCTTAATTTGTATTTTTTTAATGAATTCCATGGTCCGAGGTAGCAATTAAGTGGACCTTAATTCGCAGGATCTACAATATCAGCATTTTTAGAGCGCCAACACTTTTGGTAGTTTACAAGTCCCATGTGCCTCTGCATATAGTGGTAGTTTTTATTTTTTAATTATTAGATGGATCCTTTTGACACATTGCTTTATAAGATCATTTAAAGAGAAAACATTTTAGTTTGCTTTTCTGATAATGAGTAAGCTCTTTTTTGTGTATGAAGAGGTTGAAGGAGAACCAGCTCAGAGGTGTAAAGCTAGAATGGAGAGATATCAACGAACGGCTGAGCCTGCGGTATGATTTCGTCTTTCACAAAATTTCTAATGCTTATATATGGATAGCAGAATAACATGAAGTTTTTCTAATTGCAGGCAAAAGCTCTTGAAGAAAAGAGTATGCGTGATCTTCTTGCTCAAAAAGAACAAGCAGAACGAAATATATTTTCCGTTGTCCAGGCCTGTGATATATCTCATGATTACAGATCTCTGCATTGTCGACTAACTATCTTGTTTAACTTTTGCACTTTGCAGCGATTAGCAGAAATTCTAGATGTTGATGTCAAGAGGTGGTCTAGTGGGAAAGAAGGGAACCTGCGTGCCTTGCTTTCAACTTTATAGTATGTGTGTTATAGCATCCAATATCTTTTCAGCCGAGCATTTATCATCAATTCCTTTATTTACCAAGGCATTTTATTGGCTTGATGCCTAGGTTACCATTATCAGTTTTCATTCGAAATACTGATCTATCTATTTTTCTTGTTGCTAATGTAGTTTGGTGCCCTATCTTGACTTGACATCCTATCTTTAGTTTTCATAATTTACAGCTCTATCAGAAATTATTTAAAACCTAAGAACTTTCTTCACAACAGATCCTTGGCCCTGACAATGGTTGGCATCCTATTCCGCTAACTGAAGTCATAACTTCAGCTGCTGTAAAGAAAGCTTACAGGAAAGCCACTCTTTGCGTTCATCTCGACAAATTACATCAACGAGGTGCAAGTATTCAGCAGAAGTACATTTGTGAAAAAGTCTTCGATCTTCTAAAGGTCTGTTTACTCGTGTGACACTTTGGGAATTGATGGGAGCTTTTAGAAATCAAGGACACCGATAGTATGTTGTAAGCTAACCTTTTTGTTGCTTCTTGATGTCAAGAATGTAATGACCCAAAATTCACGGGCACCAGAAAAGTGAGTTATAGGGCCTTCGTCTTAGTGAAATAAGTTTGAAAATAATTATTAAAAATATTTGTGAGCCTAGTGGTGTATCTAATTAGGTGAATTTAGCTTAATTTAGAGTAATTAGTAAAAAAGGACTAAATTGAATAAGAGGTAAAAGTTTAATTCTAAAGTAATAGAAAATAAAAATGATTAAAATGGTAATTAAATCATTTACAAAAGTTGAGGCGGCATATATGTATTAAAATCTAAGATTTAATTTAGGTTATATTTAAATATTATATATAATTATTATAATTATTAATTAATATTATGGTTTTATATTAGATTATCATTAGTAGTATTATTATTAAATAAATTAAATAGTAAATAATTGTATGGTAATAAAAATAAATGTGTAAAAATTATATTGGTACATTTGTAATTTAAATACTCAAATTACTTATAATTTAAGTATAAAAATATTTTATAATAATTAATTGTATTAATTATATTATGAGATTTTTATATAATAAATAAATTAAAGTTATGACAAATGTATGAGGATGATAGGGTACAAATGTAATATGTAATTGATATTAAAATAGATATTTATTAATTATTATTATGTTAAAGATATTTATTAGATAAATAATTAAAACAAGATTTTTGGTATGAAAAACAAATTAGATAATGACATTTGTAATAATATAAATATGTACACTTGTTATATAATTATTAATTTACTTAATATTAAAGTACAAGATATTTTAATATATGATATTAATATCATATTATGTTAATAAAATAATAAAGCATAAAAAAAGAAGAAATAAAAAAAGAAACAGAGAGCATTCCCAAGGTAGCAGGAAAAGAAAGAAAGAAAAGAAAAAGGAAAAACTAAGGGTTTAGGGTTTAAAGCTTTGATAGGTAAGTCAATCAATCCCTTTTCTTTTAATTTTGATGTTTTAGAAGTCTTAAAACAAGATTTTGATAGAACTAAGTTAATAGTTTGGAAGTTTTTAAGTATAGTTTATGTTGAACAAAAAGAAGAATTAGGGATTAAATTGAATGAATTTTAAGTTAGAATTGATTAAAGGATTAAATTGTAAACTAGGATATACGTTTTATGTTGTAAGGATTAAATTGAAGAAATTTCAAAATTAGGAAAATATGCTGAAAAATTAATAGTTAAATGTAAGTATGGAGGAGATTTGAATAGAAATAAAGTATGAATTGAATTAGAAAAGTAAGTAAAATTATTTAGGATTAAATTGGGAATAAGTTAGGAATTGATTAGAAATTCAATTATTTATTTTAATTAGTGTTGTAATTAATAGTATAATTATTTTAATTTTCGTAGCTAACAAAGAACCAGAGATATCGGCTCAAAAGGGAAAGAAGAAAATTACCGATGAGTAAATCAAGAATTTCGGGTTTGTATTACTATAATTCAAGTTATTTATTATTAAGTATTAATTTTAAATTTATTTATTTTATAGTAAGTAAATATTGAGGTTAGTAATTTTATTGAATTGAATTTAGAAAATTGAATTGAATGAGAAATACGTGTTAGTATTACTATAATTCGAATTTAATTATTATTAATTGTTGAATTTTAAGTTAATATTCATGGTAAGTATTAGTATTAAATTGTATGAAATTAAATTGAATTGTGATTATATGTGAATAATTGAAATGCATATTGAATTGAGAAAGTGTATTGAATTATGAATATGTGAATTGAAAATTGATTGAAAAGTGGAAAATGATTAAATTGAAAATGTGAGAAATTGCGATTGAATTGAATTGAGATTTATATGTGATCCGAAAACCCTATTAACTAGTCGGGCTGAGTCGGACATAATTGGCATGCCATAGGATTGGAAGTGTTCAGGGATACTTCGACCTCGAGTCGATGAGACACTGGGTGTCATACTACTACTTTGGATAGATTCGATGAGGTACTGGGTACCACTTTACTTCAGCTAGACCGATGAGACACTGGGTGTCAACTTTGTTTCGAACTATCCGATGAGGCACTGAGTGCCAAACTGGTGTGTTTGGTTGGATCTGTGTATCTGCTAAAGTCCGAGTCTGTTAATAGGGGTAATTAAAAGAAAAGTTAAGTTGAATAAAAGGAATTGGTTGAGCCACTGAAAGAAATGTAAAAAAAATGGAACATGAATTGAAAATGTGATTTGAATGTGAGTATGAGAATAGAAAGCATGAACTAATGGTTCATGAATTAGATAATGGTTAAACATGAATGTTTATGATTTCAATTGACGAATAGCTAAATTAAATTGTATGAATATATTGAGAATGACAAATTTATGTTTGAATTGGTTTAGTAAATATTAAAGTTAGATGATTTAATTTACATGATTATTATGTTTATAATTTAAATTATGGTAATACCACTGAGTATAAAATACTCAACGTACGGTTGTTTCCATGCGCAGGTTAATAGGTAATCAGAGTCTCAGTTTAGCATCCAGGCGATCCCGACTCCTACGCAAAACTCGGTGATGTATTCTTCTTTTGACAAAAGTGGCATGTACATAGGTGTTAATTTAGTCGCTTTAAAATGTTATATAATTTTTGTTGTAAAGAATGGTATTTGGTATTTTGGTGTTTAAACTAATGAAATAATATGAAAATTTACATGATATGCATGGTATAATTGGTGCTAAATTTAGAATGGATGAATGAAATTCTAACTAAATTTTTAATGGTAACATAAATGTTCATTGAGTAAATTATCAAATTATTGTTATAGGTATGATTTTAATACGATTAAACATGAAATTGCATTGGTTGAAATATTGATTTTGGATTGGTTCCTGTTTGAAATTGCAGAGAAGGTTAGATATTTATAAAAAGGGTTATATTGAATTTTTTTTTTTAAAAAGAGACAATTAGTAAAAATTTATATGAATTTATAATCATATTATAATATATTCGATAATTATTTGAATATTATTCGTAAATTGCCCGATTGTTCGGTAATACCTCGTAACCCTATTTCGGCGACAATTTAGGGTTAGGAGATGTTACAAAGAAACTTAGAATAAATTCAACTCAGAAGAGCGATAATGCAGTTTTTATATGAATTCACTATGTTTATGTAAATTTACCCTGTAAGCAAGGTAAATATCCCCATATCTATTTTATATTTCTACTACTACATGTAACTATGTAAGCCACAAAACATAAATATACATGGAAAACGTGATTGTTATGTTTATTTTGATATCTAATAAAATACATAAATTAGGCAGCCCCTTTCTATGAACAATATTATTCAATAGAATTCAAAGTCTTCATTGCATCAATAAATGTCAATTTGTGAAAGGATATCTGCAGTTCACATGTTCTTGGAAAGCCCCACCTAACAATGAAAATGGTGAAAAAGCTGTATATTTTATAATTCATTGTCAACAATTGTCACCTACCCCTCTTTGCCTATATTTACAAACTAGCCAAGCTTATCCCTCTTCAATCTCATCACTCCATGGCCATGCTCAGAGCTTTCAGCACAAGAAGAAGCCGTCTTGGCTATGAACGGTTACTTGAAGTTGATGAGGATCTTACGAGCACCGGCCAGTTCGAACCACAGTTGAAGAGGGCTCGAAGCGTGCCTGCCAGAGTTTTTGGTTTATCAAGAAAGTTTACTTCCGAAATATCGGCCTTGCCAGAGAATCATCGAGTGGAATCCTCTTCATCGACTAACAAAAAGGTTACTTCCAAGTCCAAGAGTATTATTCACCCACTTTTCAGCCTCTTCAATGTTCGTCGTAAGAAGAAATCAACAGCAAAACCAGAATTTGGTAGGTATATAGAGTATCTGAAGGAAGGAGGGATGTGGGACCTGAATGCTAATGTGCCTGTCATGCACTACAAATGATCAAGTGTTCTATTTTGTTTGCAAATAACACAATCAAACCCAGAATTTGTAGCATGGCTGTCAGCTAGTATTTTGATTTTACATTAGTTGATTCAATATGTAGTTAAGCTTCCATTGATTTTTGCAGTTCCATATATGGGTTATTTCAACCGTCAACTCTAGTTTTCCCAAATTTTTTATTGAATTAAAATGAATTTAATGCATTAATTACATTTTTTTTTACAAATCTCACTTTCAAATTACAATAATACTGAGCTTTTAAATGGGGAGAAAATGATAGTAACAGAATTTAGTGAATTTGTATACAATCTAGAATGGCAAGGCAACAACATTAAAGTTTCGTTTGTTTCACTGAAAATAATTTTTGGAAAATAATTTATGAAAAATAATTTACTTTTTTGGAAAAGCTAATATTGTCTGGTGTTTGGAGGAATCTGTGTAAAATATTTTCTGTTATTTGGTAAATTTCTTAAAAATATTTCATAAAAGTTGTTTTCAATTAAACAAACATATATTTGAAATTTTCATATTTTTTCATTGTTTAATTGAATTTATTTTTATGTATAATTTTATATTTTATATTGTTTTTGCATATATTAAAAATATTATGTTAAATTCAAATTCATTACAACGTCATTTTTTAATTATATGACTATTAAGTGAGTATTTTTTATTTAAAAATGTGACATCAACAAAATTGACAAAAAAAATTAACGATGTCAACAATTGAACTTGATTTTTAAATTTGAAAAGTAAAAGAACTAAATTCTTAAAAATAAAAGTACAAAGACTAAATTACAAATTTGTGAAGTGTACATAGACTTATGACATATTTTAACCTTTATACTACAAAACATTTATTATTAATATATTATAATTGTAATAAATATTTATTATTAAAATATTAATATTGAAAATTTTCAATAATATGTGAATAATATTATTTAAAATTATCATTTTTAAAATTTATTATTAAAATAAAATTGAAATATTAAATAATTTATTAAAATAATAAATTATATTTATTATATGACAAAATATAAATAATTAAATATGTATGTTTAATAATATTGAAAAATATAATATTTTAAATATTTTTAAAAATAAAAATAAAATTTATTACCAATATAATAATATTAAGTTTGATTTAAGTTAATTTTTATATAAAAATAAAATTATCTATAGATGAGCTCTTTTTCAGAAAATGACTTACGTTTTTCAAAATGGTAAGTCATTTTACAGGAAAAAGAGCTTATTTTATATTGATCTGTAAGTCATTTTTCGTTAACCAAATTATTTTCTATAAAACAAATACAGGAAAATGCAGAAAATATTTTCCGTAAAATCTTTTACATGTAAGCAAACAAACCCTAAGATTGTATAATGAGTGGCTACAAATAATGAATATTTTTTGGATAATTAATTTAATAAATAAAAGAGATGCAATCTAGAATGTTAAGACTTCCATAAAAAAGGTTAAGATCCCTTCTTTTTATATACTTGAACAAAAAGTCAATGCTTGCTGAATTAGTTTGGGCTTTTTCTAGGCCCATATTCTTTAACTCCTTATCCATTGATTCCATTCCATGACTCTTATTTTTCCAAATTGTTTGTTTTGTTTATAAGGGTAAGTTACACTAAAAGGTAACTCAGGTTTACACATTATTCATTTAACTTCAAAAAAAAAAAAATGAAAAATTAGTAATTAAACTATTTGAAAGTCATTGTCTCATTAAGTTCCAAATGGATGTTAGATGTAGGACAACTAAATTTACAATTTAATCACTATATTTATAATTTGATAATTCTCGACATAATTTAATCATTTTTTAAAGGTAAATTTATTAATTCATTCAATGAATGGAACCATACAATTCAGAGAAAAAAATAGCAAATACTCATCGTAGATGGTGAAGGATAAGCTTCATCAACACAACAAAAATTTTAGCCTCAACATCAATAGAACATTATGACACATTAACAATTGACTTTGTCACAACTCAAGCACGACATATCTAGAGTGATTGCAAACACTTAATATGATAAGGAAATCAGCCTTGGATGGTCCAAAGCGGCGAGCAAAAATTGACAAAAGAATCAAACATTCACCAAACTAGAGAGGACGACAATAAAATCATCCCTAAAATCACTTATAAAACTAAGATTACATGCATAAAGAAAACTAAAAAACATGCTTCAACAGCAAATGAAAGCTTCTAAAACTAAAGACTTATTAAACAATGGAAAAACAAATAAAAAAAATATAAAACTTAAGACAACACAGGCCCAAATCGACACGTGAAATCATTTATTATTCTAAAATAGTCTTAAAATAAAAATAGATTAAGAAGTTAACGAAGAGTCACCCACTTTCCAAGAAAACCTACTGGTGGCTGGTGGAGTCTTAGCGAATGACAAACACTATTATCTGTTCATCACAACTTGTGAAAACAACAAAGATATCCAAAAACTGACATTGACGCCTGAGCAAAACAAAAAATAAAAAGAAAATGGCTTAATTTAATATTTTTAATTGAAACAATTAAAATAAAAATGTGTTATCAAGTTATTTTGATCCTACTAAAGAAAAGATTATTATATTCTATCAGCTAGACCAATAAAAAATATCATTTCTAATAGAGCGTTAACTAATATAAATAGCCCTAAATATTATATACAAAAATAACAAAATTGGCAAACAACTAATTTAATTCTGACAATTTTCTTCACAGTGATTGATTTCCTTCTTGTAATAAATAACTTTTTATTTCATTATATAATTCAACTTTTCGTGGGTACTTAAAAGGGGAAAATTAAAAGAAAACCCTAGCATACTAATTTGGTTGAGAAATATAAAATAACTTGATAGCATATTTTATTTAATTGTTTCAATAAAAAAATATTAAATTATGTTGACAGCAACTAAATTGAAAATTTACTATTAGTTGAGTGACTATATTGTAAATTTACCTATCCTTACATTTAATGCCCATTAAGAACTTAACAAGTCGGTAACCAATTTTTGAATAATTTAATGACTAATTTATAATATTTTAAAGTTGAGTGACCAAATTATAAAGTTACTAATAATTTAGTCACATCGAGTATAATTTATCCTTATAACAAAAATTAACCTTTGTAGCTTAAAAAATAGAGGCGGCAAATGAGTGAAATTTGGGTGGATTATGAGAAAATATTTGGTATATTGTCAATTGAGTTTTTAAACTCCACGAGTAGGTGGGTTGACAAGTGTATTGTAAAAGTATAATAAAATGTTAAAAAATTAAATATTTAAAAATAGACACATAATTTTTTTTAAAATTACTTATGAAATAAAAATATATATTATTAGTATACGAAATATTAACCATTAAATTATTTCTATTTTTCATTTAAAATTTGAATATTAAAAAAACATTTTTTTAATTTATACTTTCATGGGTAAACAAAAATCGGTTAAATCTAATTTAATTATTCGAAACAAGTTAATTTGAGCAAATCAACTCAATTAAATTAAATTTTTAGGTCAATAAAAGCTATTAAAATGTGTTACCTTAAAATTTTATACTCGAATTCACACTTAAAAATATTATACTTATACTCAAATTCTCTCTCTAACTAAAATCCAAATAAATAAAATATCCATTATTTAAAAATCAAACCTATACATCAACCAAATACATAAACATTAAATAATTAAATTTGTAGAATTAACCTAAATCTAATTAATTTATTAAAAAATTTTGGATGTCACGCTTGCTTGTGTGCTGGATTTGGATGGCTTAACGTTTGGATATTTGTACTAACAATCAAATTTGTACAATTGTGTCGTAATTAATGAACATAGCAATTATCATTAAATTTAAATAATTACTAATATTAAAAGTATTTTATATTCGTTTTTAAAATTTTTTTAATTTATAATTTAACCTAAAGATTTATTAATTACTTTTATTATTATTAATAAATTTTTAATATAATTATATAATATTTATAAATACAATTTCATAAATTAAATAATTATCATTTATTTATCTTATTTTATTTTTAATTTAAATGTTAGCATTTGATACATTAACAGCATATTTTTTAACTCCACAAGAAGAGTTAAAAAATTATTATGTCTCATATTTTTCTATACATTTATTTTTAAAAATATTTAGTACACTCTATATAACACTTGTAACCACTTCAATCTTAAATATTTTTTTAATTTTAAATATTAACATGTAATTAACTAATTATAATAATTATTAATTTTGTTTTAATTATAAATTCAAGGGAGGAGGTTTGGTTTTCGGATGTGATTTATTTTAGGCTCGGAATATTTCGGGCTTGAATTTCTTTTTTTATCTTAGATTTTTGAACTTAGATTGTTATAAACTCAAAAATTTTTAAATTTAAATCATTAAAGTGTTAATGATGAGCAAACTTTCGAGTTTGTCTTGTATTTGTTTAATTCAAGTTTGTTTATATCAACTGAATTTATTTTTTCAAATTATTGATATATGATATTTTTATTTGATAATTTTATATTTTATTATTAAAATTTTAAATATTGACAAGTTAATATATTTTTAAAAATATTTATATTATAATATTATACATTTAATTTTTATATAATATAAATAAAATAATATATTATACCTTATAAAAAAAAAGGCATAATTGGCCAAGCTTAAGTTTTTAATATTTAAGTCCAAATTGGACTACTATTTTAAATGAATTTATTTGTTTTATCTAAATTTATTTTTAAAATCTATTATTATTAATTACTGTTATTATCCAAACTCTATTAAATAAGGGAACAAAGGCCTAACCTTGGATACGTTAAATCTGAAGCTTTGTCTACAGGAGTGAAAATGAAATTAAAAAGATAAATTGGCTTTGGCTTGTCGGTGTGAGCAAGAAACTTGATGAGTAGGGGCCATGGGGGGTCCAAAAGGGTAATTTAAAGGTAAAAAGCCTGGAAAGGGTTTTATTCTTTAATTATTCACTAACCTTACGTGGTATGCATTCGTAGAACTGGTTTTCACTTGAGGCGGTGGTTGGAATCTGTGCCTGCACCCTTCACTTGGTAGATATGGCAGCAAGATCATGTCGGCAAAAGGTGATAGATCCGTAGGTTACGCCAATGCCTTCGGGTCTAAAATTGAACTTCATTAATTGCTGTAAGATGACCCCATAAATCTGTCGGTTCAACAAATCTATGACTACGTACAAAGAAAAAGTATACTATCCAGGTTTCACTACAGTGTTGAAAGCTAAGCCTGTCGTTTAGCCCAAAGTTACAAACAGACAATAGAGTTAACTGAGAAGTGATAGTGTAGGTAGACGAGAGTTAAAACTAGGTTCAATCAAAAGGTATAATGCTGAGTGGTTGAATTTGAGGAGCATCGGCACATGCAGTCCACTAAGTGTTAAAACCTTATCCTAAAAGGAAATAATTGGTTTGGTTGGTGGGTCATGCAAAAGATGGAAACTCCCACATGCCGCGTGGTGGTTCAATACAGACATTTCCATTCTATCTAAATTCTAAAAGATCAGTACGTTTAGATACAGTGGGAAGCCCCTCTGCATAACCTTTTGGTAGGTTTTCCATGGAAGAGAAACCAACCACAAGCCCTGGAGCCTCTCAATTTGACCCCCAAACAGCAGCTTGATACTCTTTTTGACAGTATCTGTTCCCAAAGTACTCCATGTGCACGGTCCTGGTTTGTTGGATTAGGTTAGGCAGGTTTAAGGAAACATAAAGAAGAGCCTCTTTCCTTCATTTGCATTTGTTATCGAATGATCGCTTTAATATGCGTCAAAATCCTCTAAAAATATACATTAAAAATTTTAATTTACTTATATGTAACATTAACATTGATCATATCTTGAAACCTTTTCTTTCGACTCCAACTTGTTTCCCATTTGTTTACATGCATGATCATGTGATTAAGGGACAACTGATATAAAGCTTGAAAGGCTACACAGTGAAATAAGGGATGCCATGTTTTCCTTTACAAGACAGCAAAGGAATTAACCTTAGAGGGACATTGGCAGTTACTGTGGATGTTTCTACTTTTCATGAGCTTTTGACAGTTATATGAAGACAAAACTGCTTCAACAGCCTCATCTTCTTTTCTGCAGCTTTTAAACACCACCCTTTCATCCATTTCTACTATACAAAAATCCCCTTCACTGAGAAAACAGAAACCGAGAGATTCACATAAAATGAAACTACATTTGGCTTTGGGTTTTCTTCTTGCTGTTTTGTTCAACCAGAACCTTCTTACTGTCCATGTTGAAGCAGGGGATGATTTTGTAAGAACCCGAGGGGTTCATTTCTTTTTGAACGGCAACCCTTACTTTGCAAACGGTTTCAATGCCTACTGGTTGATGTATGTGGCCTCTGATCCTTCTCAGAGGCCCAAAGTTTCAGCTGCATTTCGTGAAGCAGCAGCTCATGGTCTCACTGTGGCTAGAACTTGGGCTTTCAGTGATGGTGGTTATAGACCATTACAGTATGCCCCAGGTTCCTACAATGAACAGATGTTTAAGGTACCATTTATGCAGATCTCCTTCTATATAACTTGGTTTACATATTAATCTTTACAATTTCTAAAGCTGATGATTTGGGTCTTTTTTCATTTTGGAATGCTTTTAAAAGGGATTGGATTTTGTGATAGCTGAGGCAAGAAAGTACAGAATCAAGCTCATCCTCAGCTTAGCTAATAACTATGAAAGCTTTGGAGGAAAGAAACAATATGTAAACTGGGCAAGAAGCCAAGGCCAGTACCTTACTTCTGACGATGATTTCTTCAGAAACCCTGTTGTTAAGGGCTACTATAAGAATCATGTAAAGGTAAGCTAAGAAATGAATCAATATTTTCCTTGTCAATACCTGATATATATATGTATATATGAAATACTTTTGTTTTGGCAGACTGTTCTCAACAGATATAATAGCTTTACAGGAATGCACTACAAAGATGAACCAACAATAATGGCCTGGGAGCTGATGAATGAGCCTAGATGTACATCAGATCCTTCTGGAAGAACTATTCAGGTTTTGACAATCTTCCATATCTGGATTTGATTTTTATCTTAAAACCTGTTGCTTTTAAGCTAAAAACTTTCTTTTGAGATGAGATCTGATTGATTCTAAATCCAGGTCACTCATTTAATGATGCTTTTATTTTGATAGGCCTGGATAATGGAAATGGCTTCTCATGTTAAATCCATAGACAGAAACCACTTGCTGGAAGCTGGCTTAGAAGGATTTTATGGACAATCAACTCCTCAGAAGAAGAGGCTCAATCCTAGCTTGGATATTGGAACAGATTTCATTGCAAATAATCAGATTCCTGGCATTGATTTTGCCACAGTCCACTCATACCCTGACCAATGGTACTTAATGAAAATTAAACCCAGTTGTTATAAAAAAAACCGTGAAAAAGCCTTGATCTAGATTCTTCATTGTTGCATGAGCAGGTTATCCAGTTCAAGTGAACAATATCAGATCTCTTTCTTGAACAACTGGCTCGATGCACACATCCGAGACGCGAGAATCGTCCTCCGTAAGCCGATACTCCTTGCCGAATTTGGGAAATCGTGGAAAGACCCTGGTTTCAACACTTACCAGAGGGACCAACTGTTCAACATCGTCTACAACAAAATATACTGGTCGGCTAAAACAGGAGGA
The DNA here is from genome assembly GCA_025698465.1 of Gossypium longicalyx. NCBI lineage: Eukaryota > Viridiplantae > Streptophyta > Magnoliopsida > Malvales > Malvaceae > Gossypium > Gossypium longicalyx. The sequence goes on along the minus strand of CM047005.1, from coordinate 23,308,857 downwards.
CCGGCATCTGGTGGGATGTTTTGGCAACTTCTAGCCCAAGGAATGGAGTCTTTCAGGGATGGATATGAGATAATATTGAGTGAGAGGTCGTCAACAGCTAATGTGATTGCCCAACAATCTCACAAGCTGGACCAAATCCGTAAGATATTTACTCGAAGGAGAAATGTGCAGCGATGGAAGAGGGCAAGGGCCAAGAGAAGGGGTGGATGGCATGGTAGAAACAGGGGCGGGCACATTGGAAACTGAAAAAAAATGCAGCATTTTTACTATTGAACTGCAGTACTGGTTTGCTTCAAGTTTGTGAGGGTTATGGAAAAGGGTTTACTCTCTTAGTGATGAATGGTTTGTTCCTCCAGGAGAGTAGACTTTAGAGCTAAGCATTGGGTATTGTAATTTGTGTTTCATCATATATACTAGGTCTTACTATATAGAACACATGATTTGAAAATATATAGCAAACGGTGTTCATTGGCGTTCTTCCTTTTCATTTCAATGCCAAACTCAAAGAACACATTCATTAATCTCCAAGGCATATGTTAGTTCTTGTTTATGAAATTGAGTGATTGTTCATGGCTGAAAATAAGAGATTAATATTTGATTTAGTTGATCAAACATCATAATTAAAAAGTTTGTATAAAAATGACTTAAATTGAAAACTCCATAAATTAAAAGGAGTCCTTAGCTAAAAGGGGGGTCAAGGCTCTTCTTGTTGTCTCTACTACATACACCCTTCGTATTGAAAGATGGAATTCGAAACTAGTTCCTTTGATAATACCTTTGATGATAGATGTGAGAAATATGTATATGTATATATATGTTAAATTGAAAATCAATATACATTAGAGAGGAAATTCGAATTATATAAATTTAACGGCTAAAGTCCAATAATTTAGGTTTCATATATGTATATATATTAAAAAAAAGTTGACGTTAATACCATAAGTTGACTTATTTCTTTAAAAAATATCACATAGTTATCAGGTTTTTCATTGATAAACTTTAACGTATTAATTAATGAAGGTAATAATATTAATTTAAAAAGTGAAATTTGATTATAATAGGAGGAGAAAACCCAAAATTTAACCACTTAAAATTCTAGGATACATGCATATCTCTAGCCTAATAGTTATGGGCTAAGTTCCGTCATTGATCCAAGTATACCTCAGACAACACTTCAAGCTTTATTGGGTCATGCCTGCTTTGCCACTTCTTCCGACAGAAACATGGTATCAACGATCAGAGTTTACAATCTCAGAAAACTATGTACAGTTCCAAACATTGCTTTCATTGGAAACAAAGACATCCTTGTTTTACAAACAACCTCAATCAACTCCTTTCGCAAACAACATGTTCCCAACGCTATAAACATGCTCGAACTCAACTCTCTTCTCAAAAATCTAGTCAAAACGGGTGATCTCCACGAAGCTCGTCAAATGTTCGATGTAATGCCTCAAAGAGACGAAATTTCATGGACAACCATAATTTCTGGTTACGTCAGGGCCATGAAATCAACTGAAGCATTACTTTTGTTCTCCAAAATGTGGGTCTCACCCGGGCTTTCCATGGACCCCTTCTGTCTTAGCATTGCACTCAAAGCTTGTGCACTGGAATTTAATTTGAATTATGGAGAATTGCTTCATGGCTATTTAGTTAAATCTGGTTTTATTAACTCAGTTTTCGCGGGGAGTGCCCTTTTAGATATGTACGCAAAATTTGGCAAAATTGAGCTGGGGATCAAAGTGTTTGATGAGATGCCTATAAAAAGCGTGGTTTCATGGACCGCTATCATTACAGGGCTTGTTCACGGTGGGTATTATAAGAAGGGTTTGGTTTACTTATCTGAAATGAGAAAGTCTGGAGTGGAATATGATTCTTATACATTAGCTATTGTGTTGAAGGCTTGTGCTTGTTTAGGTGCTTTGAATTTTGGTAGGGAGATTCATACTCATACTGTAAAGAGAGGTTTTAATGATACTTCATATGTGGCTAATTCTCTTTCTACTATGTATAACAAATGTGGCAAACTAGATTATGGTTTGCGTTTGTTTGACAAAATGAATACACGAGATGTGGTTTCATGGACATCTATTATAACGACTTATGTTCAGATGAGAGAAGATGTGAATGCCATTGAGGCGTTTACAAGGATGAAAGAAGCAGGTGTGAGTCCAAATGAGTTTACTTTCGCTGCTGTTATTGCCAGTTGTTCTGGTCTTGTGAGAATTAGTTGGGGTGAGCAATTACATGCCCATGTTTTGCGTATCGGTCTTGCAGATACTTTATCAGTCGCTAATTCCCTCATGACCATGTATTCGAAATGTGGACAGATATCTTCTGCTGCAATGGTGTTCCATGGAATGTCAAGAAGGGATACCATTTCCTGGAGCACTATAATTGCAGTGTATTCTCAAGGAGGCTATGGGGAAGAAGCTTTTGAGCATTTGTCGTGGATGAGAAAGGAAGGGCCAAAGCCGACACAATTCGCTTTTGCTAGTGTGCTGAGTGTCTGCGGAAATATGGCGATTCTGGAGCAAGGGAGGCAGCTTCATGCTCACGTTCTTTCCATTGGGTTAGAACAAGAGGAAATGATACAGAGTGCTTTAGTTAATATGTACTCAAAATGTGGGTGTATTAAAGATGCTGAAAAAGTCTTCAACGAGGCTGAGAATTATAATATTGTCACATGGACAGCCATGATTAATGGATACGCTGATCATGGATATATACATGAAACTATTAATTTGTTCAAGATGCTTTCCAAGGTTGGTTTGAAACCAGACTCGGTGACCTTCATTGGTCTCCTTACTGCTTGTAGTCATGCAGGACTAGCTGATCTTGGTTTCCACTACTTCAATTTAATGAGTAGTAAGTACCAAATAAGACGTTCAAAAGAACATTATGGCTGTATGATCGATCTACTCTGCCGAGCTGGGCGACTAACTGAAGCAGAGGAAATGATTAAAAGCATGCCATTTCATAGAGATGATGTTGTTTGGTCAACACTTCTTAGAGCATGTAGAGTCCAAGGCAATGTTGATTGTGGAGAACGTGCTGCAGAGAAGCTTCTTGAAATGGATCCGAATTGTGCAGGGACTCATATCACCCTTGCTAATATTTATTCCGCCAAAGGAAAATGGAGAGAAGCAGCAGATGTTAGGAAGATGATGAGGACAAAAGGGGTCATGAAGGAGCCAGGATGGTCCTGGATTAAGGTTAAGGATAGGGTTTCTGCATTTGTTGCTGGTGAACGATCTTACCCTGAGGGTGAAGAAATATATGGCATGTTGGATTTACTAGCTTCTAGAGTGGATATTTCTGTCCAGGAGTTGGGTTCTCTTCTAGAACTAGAGGACTAGCACGAAATGAAGATTCAATTTCGTTGCTTCATGCAGGTTTTGGCCTCTTTCTCCTGATTGATTGCTGAATTTAACAGCAGCAAGGTTCTAATCGGTAGTTAACAAATGACATCATACAACCATTAGTACTTGATTTATGCGCAGATGAAGTTATGAAGTCGAGGCCATGGAGCAGATCCAACAGATCATGCAAGATGGTGCTGCTGGTGCTTGAACAAATTTCATAGTGAAAATGAGATGACATCTCTATATGTGACTTAAATCATGAAATAAGCTGCTTACAGTTTGCACAAGATAATCATTGATATTGGGGTCAGAGGGTATATTACAAACATTTTGCAAGTGATGGCAGTCTGCATTTCTTAAAACTCATGGGATCTTCAGAAATGTTGCTCTAATTCAAGCAACATTTGCCCTTTCCTTTGCTCCAAGCCAAGCAAAAGCAGTGAAAATGTTTATTTCTTGGGCACTTAAGGCCTTCAGAGTTCACCTGGTATCTAGCCAAGAATTTGAAATTCATTTGAGCAAGGTTTATGTGAGGATTCTTCTTCCATCAAACCATGGAATATCATCAGATAACTTATTTATTTTTTAAGAAAATGTTCACAAGTTTTTCATCATAAGTAACATTTTAAATATATATATATTATTTTTTTCTCTTTTTTATTCATTCATATCATGGATGTGTAATATTCTAGTATAAATTTAAGGATTTGGTTAGTGCTACTTATGGATTTCATGGAACAGTGTGGAAAAATTCCTGGGTTGCTGAATTGTTTTCTTAATGGAAAGAAAAGATGTCATTTTCATCTTTATGTAGAACAGGTTTCAGTCCACAGAATCCATGTCACTAAAGAAGCTAAAGTTTCAGGCATCAAGTTTTAAACTTAAAGTGAAGATGCCTTCATCACCCTTTACAAATATTCTCTAGGTCTTTGCAGGCAAGATAGTCTCTATTATGTTATTAGAAAAAAAGGCTTTTATCTTTTGAATCAAAACCATTTTAGAGATCATCATCTTGAAAATCGTTAATGAACCTTGAATTGACTGCAGGTTCCATGGAGACAATTTTCCACCATTGAATCATCCTCTTTACCCCTTTTGTATGTAGTCTATCTTCCCTATCTCTTCAAGCATTTGTGATAATAATCTAGATTTATGTGGAATTATTCTGTTTCGAAATAGAAGTAATATACATAGGAAACATGGAATAAATTCAGGGTAAACATTGGAAAAAGAAATTCTATTCTTGTTTGAAATCAAGGGTCTGGTGGAGAGGAATATAATACTATGAACTGTGACTTTGTCTGCCAACTGTATGAAACAATTCTTTGAGGATTATCTGATTCAAATATCTTATATAGATCTATTATTACACTTCGCGGTGGTTGCCTGGACGGTTAAGTCCCCGAACAGTACAAATAGATTTTCGAGGATACTCGAAACAGCCTTTCAGTTTGCAATTTGCCCAACACCCACTCATTAACCGCCATATCAGGTTTCAACTATTATTTTATAGCGTCATTTTACCTAAGCCTAAGAGCACTTTTCCCTAGCCCGTTAATAATAGCGTAACACATGACATTTCGAAACTAGAGATAACAAATATATAAGGCTTAGATTTAAGGAGAAACTTAAGCAATCTACTTATCTGACTACCCTATCTGACAGCTCTTCGTTCTATTCTAAACAAAAGTGAATTACTCATCTCTATCATCTTTCTATTCATGTATAAATAATATTTTATTTGGTATATTATTTAAATTCATGTGTAAGTCTAACACAAATATATTCAATTTTTTTAATCATTATATTTGTTTTGGTAATGTCAAATATTTCATACTTATGTATATATTTAAAAGATATGAAAATCAAAATAAGATAACTCATTGCAATTGAGTCACCCTGGTCCTCCATTTTTACCAAATCTCTCTCTTCAAAACCATTTATTCATAAGTTCTAACAAAATTTTAATGTTTTCTCCAAATAGTGAAGTAGGAACTTGTCCAAGTGGGGGCTCTTGCAATATCAACCATGCCTCACCTCACATAATTAAAATGGGATTTTTTTTCTCTCTTTTATATATTTCAAGAGTTTTTCCCTTGACTCTTCGACAAATTGAAGTTAGACCTCTAGGATTTGATAGTCTAGCTTTGAGCTGCTTGAATGCCCCCGAGAGTTTCCCAAGTTCACTTCAAGTTAGAATGCAGATATCTTATCAACAAGATCAATGACACTTTGGGTTTTTGTAAGTTTGCTATGATAAACACAAAAGTTAGCCAAACCCAGGTGATATATAAGTCTAATTGCCCGACAATTGCTTACTCCACTCTCCAACTTACCAACGAACATTGAACACAAAGGTCAGTTTGGCAAAGGTAATTTCGTCTATGGGTTTTGGCCTTTGGGGTCAAGCTGGTGCAGAAACAGGCAATGATTTGGATAGGTTGGAGAGGGAAAGTGGGGGTGTCCTAATCAGATGAGGGATTTTGCCAAGTGTAGAGAGCAAATACCACAGTCTTCGGGGAGGCTGAAACACTAGGGATTAGGGAGGTATCTATCAGGGGACCCTCTCAGGGTATCAGTCTCAGTCTCAGAGAAGAAGAGAAAGGGATAGTGGGCCAGTGAAAGGGAAAGGAGGGATTTCCATCGAGTTTGGTTCACAACTGCTGCAGAGTAGAACAGAGAGCCAGCCTGCCAGTCATTGCTTAAAATTTTTACTTTCAAGTACTTCTGCTTCTGCATGAGTGATTGGTAACGTTGGTAATTAATTTTTTTATAAAATAATAAAGTTTCTGAATTCCAAAGCTTAAGAATCACCAATTAATAATAATAACAATGGTTGAAAAGAAAGTTCTCTAACAAAGTTCAAATCATCTTCACCCATTCTTTTGACAGGAAAACCACAGTAAAATTTACACTACTCTGTGAAAAAGTCCATAATATTAAAACACCAGCAGGATTCAATCAGATATATAATTGCATATAAGCAATGTGAAAGCCAGATAGTTGTTTCTCACGTGCATGCCATTGTTAAGCCGGGTCAAAACTCGGGTTCAAGTGTTTTTTTCGTTTTTCAAAGTTTAATCATGCAACTATGAACCAGAAATCTTTATGGGATGTGTAACTTAACAAAAGCATATGAAAGTCGTTGCACTTGTTTGCAAAAGAAGTGGCCAAATCGATGGCAATAATAACAGACGTCTGTTTGCATAAAATGTTCAGAAATCATCATCGGCAACTGAGACACAACAAATCATTTAAAACGAGAAAGAAAAAACACAGAGAGAAAAAAAAGGGGGAAGGGCACGCACAACATGATCGCGTGTCTGACAATCACGTCTTCTCTATTTCAAGTTCCAAAGACACCGAGAACCAGACTTGTCAAAACAAGAGTCCTTTTTTTTTTCTTCTTATAAAGAAAGAGATTGAAATGTGCAATAATGGCCATGGCTGGGTTTCCTTTTTTTTTTTTTTTTTTTTTAAGTTCAGTGATCGGCCACGTGATTGCAGACTGGTTATCGTCTGTGATGGTATGTACGGACATGGTCACTAATTCACCTTCTCCAAAAAAAGGAATTGAACTTGTAATGCTGCCATAAATCAAATAATCAATCGTGTTTCATTGGTTGGAAGGCACGTAAAAGACACTACTACATCACACTACTATTAGATTATATGACACCATGTGGGTATGTAAAAGAAAATATTTTCCAATTTTTTACAGGAGAAGATAGTTATTTGAGTTCAAGTATTATTTTTTACACTTTATAATCTTCTAAATATTTAAATCAAAAGATAATACATACTTATATCCTCTTACTTGTTACAATAGTAACAGTCCCAACTAAGCTAAGGGGTAAGAGCCATTCATGATTCGCTTTGTTACCCAGTTAAGCACTTTGTTCTCAATTCTAAGTATATGGTTGAATTAAATGGATTAAATATTCGCAAAAATTGAAACGATATCCCCTACGATTATTAACACATCCTAAGTTTAACTCGAGCTTTCTTGAAGTATCTAGATAACTCTTAAGCAATCGGATTCGACAATAATTATAACAATCTGAAAGTCAATGGTGTCGGAAATGGTAGTTCGGAATCCTGTTCTTTGATGATCGAATCCGTATATGTTATTAGTTAATATTTATAATTTAATTATAATATTAATTTGAATTTTAATCTGACAAATTTGTTATTTGGATAGTTAAGATAAAAGTGTATTGAGCCTAAAGTCAGTGGTGTCAAAAAATGAAGTATCGGGGCCACATTTCTATTAAATGAGCCTAAAATTTTTTTTATTAAATGTTTACGGAGGTATTACATAGATGAATCAAATTTTGGATAGGTAATTTTATTGAATTGATTACTAACTAAATTATAAAAGTGGTAAAAATTAATTGTTCTAGATTTTTATTTACTAAAGGATTAGGTAGTAATTAAATCAAAGTTAAAAATGAAAAATATAACATTATGGAATTTAAGGGGGCGGTTAGGGTGATTATAGTTTATAATTATATAGAATTTATAAATTAAAGTTATAATGTATAAAATATAAAATAAAACAAATGTGGTGGAAAGAAAGAGAACATTTTCTCTTCTTTTTTCCCATGCACCAAACCGCCATAGATGAAAGAATGAAGCTTTCAGTCTAAGAGTTTTGAAATTGGAAGTTTAAATTGGTGAGTTTAATTTAATCCTTTTTCTGTAATTTTTTTGTTTTTGAAGTCCTAAGGGTTTAATTTAGCTAACTCGTGTGTTAATTTTTGAAAATGTTAAAGTTTATAAATATTTCATTGTTGAATCTTGAAACTTTTCATGTTAAATGGTTAGATTTAAAGCCTAGATATGAAAAGTGACTAGTTTGTAAAGAGAAAGTTGTTAGTTTTGAATATAGGGGTTAAAGTATAGATATTTTGAAATTGGTATGAAATTTATATAATTATGGATAGTAGTCAGCTGTAGAATTATGAAATTGAGATCAGATTCAAAATCGAGGCTCAAATTTGAAAGTTATAACTATTTCGGTTTTAGGGACTAAATTGAATAAAATGAAAAAAATGAAAAAAAATTAGGGAGCATTCAAAAAATAAAATTGAGCCGATACATGTTTATAATAGAAAGAAATAAGAGGGTTGAAATTGATAAATTGAATTGAATAATGAAATAGATCGGGAATTTGACCAATTCAGAAATAATCGGGGAAAAGACAAAAAAATTCAACTTGTATATTATTTTAACCAAGTGAGCTCATAGGGCATGGTTAGATATAATTGTAACATATTCTTGAATTATGAAATTATTTTTGTGTGGTTGTAATTTGAATTGTTTACAATTTAGTACAAAAAGGTGTGATATAGACTAAATTGTAAAGAAATGATAAATTGATTGATAAATTGAATATGATAAATTACAATTTGAGATACTTTATGAATTGATATTTGATTATGATTGACCGAATAGGATTAGTATGAATTTGATTGATTATCGAGATAGAGGATTAAATTGAATAATTTGCAAAATATGTATGACTTGAAATTGAATATGATTTGAATAGAATTTGATATTATACCATTACTGAATTATTATTTGTAGCTAAAAATGACACAAGATCGTCGAAAGGGAAATGGAAGGTGAGAGTTGACGATGGTTGATGCAAGCTTTCAGTATGTATTTCTATGACTTGAAATTAAGTTCAGTTATTGCACATTTATGATATATTGACTTATATAGCATTAATGTAACAGCCTGATTTTTAGTGGTGACGGAACAATAGTTTCGAGACCATAAATTTCCATTGTATTGACTCATAAATATTATTTTTAGAATATTTAGTCATTATAATCGTATTAAAATTTGGTTAAGAAATATTAATGTTTAGTTAGCTAATTAAAGAAAAATGACTAAATTGAAAAAAGGTGCAAAACTTGCTAATTATAGCAATTAGGTGATGAAATGGTGTAATTATTAATTGAGGAAGGACTTAAGTGATAATTAAGCCCTAAATAATATAGTGGGGAGGCAAATTGATGGATAAGGACAAAATAATGAAATTATAATGGCAAACATGTAATTTAGTTGAAATTAAAACAAAATTAAGTAAGAAGAAATAGGTTTTCTTCTTCATTTTCTTTTTTTGTCATTGTCGAAACACCATAGAAATAGCTTGGAGAATCGGTTGAGAATAGAAGCTTCCATGTGAGCTCAATTCTTACCTGAATCTTGTAATTTTTATATTTTTGAGATCGTTGCAACTAAGTCCAACTAACTCATACATTCGCTTTTGATTCTGTTAAAAATTTTGGAAGTTGTCATTGATAAATATTAGATGTTTTTTATGAATAACATGGATTTGGAGCTTTGATTGTGTTGTGTGATGATTTTGTAAAGTGATTTTTGTTAAATATTGATTTCAGGATTAAATTGTGAAAATGTCAAAATATTAGAGTTTGATAGTGAATTTTAGGTTTACTAGGGGATGTATGAGGGCCTAAAATATTTAGATAGATTATTGATTTGAGAAAATTAGTTAATTTGATAGATTAACTAATTAAGGGATTAAATTGTAAAAATTGTAAAAGTTTGGGGTAATTACGTAAATTCAAAAAATAAAAGGGTATTAATTGTAAAATAGATTGGAAATGAAATATATGCTAATAAATGAGTAATTTTATATTTTAGATTAAGATCCCGTAGATACTTGTAGAAAAGAAAAAATAGCGGAATAGTCGCTGAACTTCTGAAATTACTACAATTTAGTCCAGGTAAGTTCGTACGGTTAAAATTTAACATTTCTATAAATTGATGATTGATATTATGCATATATTCTATTGTTGAAAATGAATTATTGTTTGAATTATAATATTGAATTGGATATTTGGTTTGAATTGAACGCGGGATTTGAGTACATTCGTGATTTAGTGTATGACGGGTGTTTAGAGTGGAGATGGTATTGGAGGGAGATATCGACATTTTACCCAAGTAAACCAAGGTTCAACATTTGTTGCGAACTCTCGTGTTTTACTTTCTGTTTGGCGTGATTGGGTGGATCAGCTTTTACGAGCTTCTGTTCAGCTCTTATGAGCTTCTGTTCAGCTTTCGAGCATCTATTGGCTTATTTGGGAGGACCAACTCTTATGAGCTTCTGTTGATGATGTACTCTTACCTGTAAGTCGTTCTTCGAATGGAAAAATTTGGATAAGGTGATTTATTTAATGAATTTGAAAGACATGTTATTTATTTTTGCATTGATTTGAATATAGATGTATTTATCGATTGAAGTTGTGAATGACAGGGAGTTGTCTTGGATGATTTTTATTATTTGATTTATTATAGTTAGTTCGACAAGATTTTTGTTTAACTCGTCGAACTTACTAAGCTTCATTAAGCTTACTTGTGTTGTTTAATATCATTGTAGATTTTCGGAAGGTTGGATGAACTGATCGGTAATCAAGTCACACTATCCAGTTTATCTCGGTAGTTTTTGAAACGTTAAATTCGGATTATATGACATGTATAGGCTCTAGTGCTATTTTGGTTAATGTTTGACTTATGTAAATGTTATGAATGATATTTTGTACAAATAACCAATTTGCAAAGGGTGTGAGAATGATGTATAGTTGTTATGCTAGTATGTGTGGCTTACATATATATGATTTGTTGTGGTTGTGGTAACTTTGTTAGGTGTTTTGATTTGGTATTGCTTGAATGAGATGATGAATTGAATTAATGTGTATTTTGAGATTAAGTTTATATAATTGTGGTACCAATGAAGGTAAATTGGTTAGGCAAATATTAGGTTGGTTTTGATGTGTTTTTGACCCGATTAATGTCATTTTGATTTTGTATTTTGGTTAGTATTTGAGCTTCTTAAAGTCCAAACAATTTGATTATGTTTGTATTAATGTATGAATTGAATGATTTACTATTCTGTTGTCCTGTAATACTCTATAACCCTGTTCCGGCGATGGATACGAGTTAGGGGTGTTACAATAAAGGTAAGATATTAATAGATGTTGAGTGAAAATGCTAAAAGTGTAAGTGAATATCGAGACTTGAATTAAATTGAATAGAATAAAATGTTGTATGATTTAATTAATTCACGAAATTGGATGTGAATAGTGATAGTATATAAAAGAGCATGTACTTGGTAGAGTCCCTTGTATTTTGCTATGTTTGGGATATTTGAATTAGAAGCAAATAGTGCTTATAATTATGTTTTGAAAAGTTGGGAATGGAAGTTAGTATAATTTGATTATATGTTTTAATATTGGTATGGAACCCAATGGTAGATTTTGAGCATATTGGTGGTGATAGAAAGGTTTTGAAATGGTTCATGGTGATATGAATTGGTGCGTATTTGGTTAAGTATAAATAAATTATAAATAGACCTGAAATGCTATAATAGTGATTAGATTTAGTAGTTAGGTAAATATGCTAATTAGTTTAAATGAATCATGCCTTTGTTACATGAAGGGATATGAGTCTTATGTGTTTTGGGCATAATGCGAAGCATATATGAACATCAATACGAATGACAAAGTTTTGAAGGCTTAAAGGTAAGACTTGAACTTATGAATGGCTTGGAATTTAGATTGGTTGAATGGTTCATGTCATAGAAATCTTAATACGTATAAGTATCATTTGGATGTTAATGGTTATGATGTGCACATAATACTTGTGCTTGATGACTACATGATAAGTGTTTAAGTTTTGTTAAATGTTTTGTTTGAATGATGTGGTAAACTTGTAAAGTTTTATGTAATTTTTGTGTTTGAGGTGTCAATTGTGGCATATTGGTTGAATGAATATTTAGACATGTTTTTGGAATGCTTTTTGTGCAGGATTGAATGGCTTTATATGTATAATTTGAGCATTTGGTTTGTCTTACACAAGATAGGCACATAATGACATATTATAGACACAGTCGTATGTCCATTGGAAATTAGGAAACATTGAACCCACACAGTTCCTGATTGTCACACGGGCTGGTTGCACACCTGTGTGAGTATTGTAGATTTGGTCATTTAAGTTTCAAACGACCTCAATTTGTTACACGATCTGGACACACAATCGTGTAACCCCTGTTTTGCATAATTACCTTTATCTATTGAAAATGTTACATTTTGATCCCTGTTTGTTTCCAGGTCAATTTTAGAGCTTTTGTAAACTCGACTTAGACTCAATTTTGTTTGTTATGCATGATATATGTAATAATAGCATGTTATACTGTATTGGACAGTGTTACAGTATAAAATTTGATAATGAGATTTAACATAAATTGCAATTGTGAAAGATTATGTATAGCAAATTATGATCCGGAATGTTGGTATGAAATTTGGACGAATTAATCGACTCGATTTGGTATGACAGATTATTATTTTGTAAAAGAATTATTTTTAATCATTTTCAAACTAAGTGAGTGTCCCAATTAACTCATGATACCAAGTCAACCAAAGATTTTACATATAGATCATAACTTCAAGTAAAGCTTTGATTCTTTGTGTACTAATATAAATTTTAAGTAATATTTGAATGAAATTTAAAATTTAATTTTTGTATTTAAAAAGTTTTATTACTAATTTTTTATTTATAAATCTTAATCCTTGTATAAGACAAATCTTAATCTAATTCATTTGTTATCAGTGTTGGTATTTTTTTTTTTTTTTTGTAAAGGATAGCTAATATTTTTCATTAAAATTTTACATCAATACAATTATATCAATTTTATAAGTAAATCATTAAGAATAATTTATAGTAAATAAATTTTGATAAAATATTACCCAATGATTAAATTAATTTTTTAAATTAAAAAACTAAAAGAATTACTTTTTAGCATTTTTTTAAGACATCAAATTTTAAATTTAAAAAATTAACTTTGCAAAATTTTACCAAAATATCAGCTTAAATCACACAATACAAAGGGAAAGAAGGCTAATCTCAATAAATCCCTCTCTCTAGGCTTATCTTTGATGCATTAAAACTATCAAATTTAAATTTAAATATATATATAAATATTTAAAAAGTTAATTGAGATAGTGTCGTCTATTAATCGATCTGAACTTAGATATAAATTTACCAAAAATTTATTTAATGAATATTATTTTAAAATTTTTTATATTTTTTTATATTTTGATAAATTTAAAAAAAAATTCACACGTGTAAAGAGAATTATAAGATCTGAATTTAACATATTATAATCTTTACATTTTCAACTAGAGCTGCATTTTATTTTAACATATTTTTTTATATAGCTATAAATAAAATCTTAAAAAATATTGTATTATTTAAAAAAAAGAAAAAAAAAGTGGAAAACGTATTATATTATTAAAATGATTTTGTTCGAAAGTGTTTATAAGCCCCTGTTAAATTTTATTTTTTTTACAAAGTTGAAAAAGTTTCACTTGTTAAAAGTTAACTATCCTATAATTTATTGTAGTATTTAATAATAAATTACAACATGTATTATACAATTATTACAGACCATGTTGGTAAAAATAATTATTTAATAAATTTATAAAAAATAATATAAATATGAAATGTGTTCTTTTGCTGAGATGGTAAATTTAAGAGAATAGATTTTATGTTGATTGAGTTTTGGTTCAAATGATATTGATTTTGTTGTCAATATGGAAGGACGTGAGTTAATTTTAGGCATTATATCAAAAGAGAAAGAAAATAGTTTATAATGTTTTGAGTTCGAATCATATATTATAATTACCTTTTGTAAAATATAAAGTTTTTTTTTTAATAAACTCATAACTGAGTTGAAACTCGGTTGACGATGATACCAATTTAGTTAAAATTTTAAATATTCATAATTACAGATTATGTCTAAATTAATTGTTCAGTCTCAACTTAATTGAAAAATTATAAAACATTTATTTCTGTTATAAAAAAACCAAACATTTGTTATTTTATATTTTAAGTTGTCATTTTATTTTCTATACATAATATAGAAAAATACACATAATAAATTTAAATTTAAGAGACAGTCAATTATAATATCTTAACATACTTTTAACTAAAGTCTGATTTATTTTATATTAATTTTTTATAATATATTATTATAATTTTTTTTAATCAAATCTAGTCATTAATAATTTTTTATAGATTAAATAATATTTATTTGTTTTAGTAATTAGTTGGCCTTTTATTGGGTTTTTGGTCAGTTATAATTAATCACTTATACATTGTATTGGTTGGATTTTATAATATAATTAATTAGATATATATTTATATTTATATTTATATTTGTAGTACTTAAACTTTAAAAAAATTGACGTCCATTAACAAAATTCTTATTAAAAATAAAATAAAAATAATTTAATCGGTTGTCTATATAATAACAATTACCCTACGATTGAAAAGAAGGAAAAACCTCACTTCTCTTACTCTGCAACTCCAAAACCGTACCCCCTCTCTCCATCCTTTTTCAAATCCGGCATTTATTTTCCCGGAAAGTTAAAAACCAGTTTCCACGGAACCAAACGAAACTTTTGAAACTTTCCAAATTCCTATCGGTTTTTCACCGTTGAATGCCTCGGAAACGTTGCTGTTATGGATTCCTTTTATTTCCATAACGTGAAAACAGAGAAAGTTAAGGCGATGAGGAAATACAATCGTCTTCAAAGCATAGCAAAGGTGTTTCGTATTTTTGAAGTGCTTTCGGCTTTGCTGTTTTTGGCGTGGACTGCCGAGCGCGTGCCTTTTGCCATCAAAATCTCCGGCGAGTTTGTTTTGAAACTCTGCGGCATCATCGCCAGTCCGTTCTTCGTTTTCCTCATCTGTAACGTCATCATCATCACTCTAATTGCTAAGTCCGGTATCTTCTCCGCCGTTCGCAATGCCGATTCCAAAGTCTGCGAGGAAATCATCAAGACCGCAGACACTCACTGCAAATCGGTGTCTCAAGAAGAGATTGTGTATCAAGATAAGGAGATCATCTCTGAAGTGAACACATCTACTTGCGAGTGCGAAGACATGGAACCAGAACTGGAGCCAGAGTCAGACTCTGACTTTGAAGCCGATAATCCGAGAGTGTATAGGAGAAGTAAATCGGAGAAGTTGGAAAGGGAGAAAGTGAAAAAGGAACTACGACGATCGGAGAGCGAGAAGAAGTGCCGAAATTTTGAAAACATGGACGAAAAATTATTTCCTGAAGACGATTTGAGCAATGAAGAGTTTCAACGAGCGATCGAAGACTTTATTGCTAAACAGTTGAGGTTTCGCCGAGAAGAGTCTCTGTCTATTGTTCTTCAAAGCCAAGCTTGAAAAAAAAGAGTTTTCTTTTTAGAAAAGTTTAACCACCAAAAAAAGGAAAATGGCTATTTACTGGACTGTTTTCTTTTTTATCTGTTTAAAAAAAAAAACGCTAATAGCCTGGTTATGGTATGCTGTACAGTGGTACAACGACAATGGAGGAACTGGTAACTACCATCATTTTTGTTAACAAATACTAGTAAGTGCTTTTTCGATTTTTTTTATTTCTAGTAATTAATATATAAATGTGTGTTTAAAAATAATATAAAATATATATAATTTGAAAATAATTAATTATAATAATATATGAAATATGTTTGATATTAAAATAAAAAATAAGTGGTGACACCGATTCAACGAACAACATTATCAATAAGAAATTCTATCTTACATATATGTATGTGGAAATCACGAATTTAGAACATGTATATATGTTTAAGAATATCATACAATAAGTAATGGAAAGTAAGATTAGATTAAATTGTAAGTAAAATGAAATTCAAACACATAAATACACCATATTAACAATATTAAATGCACTATAATTGTTTACTATGGTGTAGTCATCAACTGTGAGTTAGTATTGAGTTGACTTGTGACATTAACTCAATCGGTAATATTATCTATAGACACATGTTGAGAGAAAACATTTAATGTTAAAAGTTAATTTTTAAAAAAATTACTCAATAATTATTTTTGGTGTAGTGGTAAAGAATTTGTTTGTAAATTCATTAATCATAGGTTCAATCCCTAGACATTTTAAAAGTATATTAATAATATAAAAACTCTAAGATAATAGTCGAGACATCAACTCAGTCAAATATTTTATCAATAGTATAGATACACAACTTTAGTGACAGAACATATTATGTTATAAGTTAATTTTATAAAAGTTTACTTAAGTATTATTATTGGTACAATGGTAAAAAAATTGTTTATAAATTTATTAAACACAGGTTCAATCTCTAGATATGTTAATTTTAATTTTTATTATTTAAAAACTATATAAAATGTGAAAAAGATTAAATTAAACATTTATAATCTCTCTCAATCTTTAAATAAGAGGATAAATGTGATTCAACAGACCCGAACTCATATTCTTTTACACTAATAACAATATTAATACCAACCGAGCTAAAACTCAAAATTGTGGCAAAAGTTTTAATTACTACATATTACTTTGGAGTTATCTTTTTTATTTTTGCCTAACTTTATTACCACTTTCCATCACCTTTGCTCCCTCTTATTGAATCAGGGCAATGGTAATTAATTTCACCAAGAAAACATATGGGAATGGCTGAATTTGCTACATCTATTTGGATTTTGAAAATGGATTTTTTAACCCACCTTATCACATAACTTTTGCTTCAATTCGTCAAAAATATATATAAACTTTTAATCTTCTCCTTAATCCCAATATAAAAAGAAAAATCACATTTTCTTCAATTTTTTGATGCAATGGTGGATCCTAAGATTAAGTTTCAGTAACGGTTTAGTAAAATTTCCAAAAAAAAATTTGAAGTTCTAATTAAAATTTTTATAAGATTAATGAGAATCTTTAAATATTTGAGGGGGTCTAATTAAAATTTTCTAAAAATTTCAAGGAAAAAATCTAAATTTCTCAAAATTTTAGGGCCTTTAAACATTCCGCCTATGCTTTGATGTCTCTTTTATTTTGTCCAAATGTTCCAAAAAAATAGCTATAATTAATTTAGTAATATTTTTGTTAGAATCATTCAGAAAAAATCAAACCTTCAAGTTTTAAATTCTAAAATTTAATATTAAATCCTATTTTAAAAAAATAAATTAATACTGATCGTTTTCAAAATCAGCTCAATTGATTGAGGTATAGATTTGGTATAAAGATTAGACCATTTAATTCGTGAATTAATATGAATTAGATTAAAAAATTAATTAAACTGATAATTAAATCAATTTAATTTTTAATATATATTAATAATTTATTTAATTAAATCAACACGAATTCAATTCTATTGGTAATTCCAAAACAATCATAGACCATAAAAGCTTATGGTTATCTTCTCCAAACCCCTTATTCATATTAACTTAATTAATTATTTCAAGGAAAAAAGCAGAGGGAGAAGAAAAAAAATTAGGTTTAAGACTTTTTGAAAAGATAGTCCCGAAGGGGCCACAAAATCTATTTGATTTAGGGATAATGATGGGGTGCTCCATGTTTTAGTGATGTTTGCCTTTTTCCCCTAATTTAATTGGAGGCTTTAATCACTGTAAGAGATGGCATTCTATTCCCCATTTTATTCCTGAAAGTGACTATCACCAATTTTGAGAATCAATTCCATTTTTCCTCTCCTTTTTCTCGATGCCTAAAGTTCAGAGCTGTTGATCCAGATAATGTAGTTAAGATTTGTTTCCAAAATTTAACTTCACGTTATGTTAATGAGATTTTAGAACATTTGACAATAGAAGAGGATCAAGTTTGAATTTCATCATCTATAACTGTGATATGTGATTCTTAGTCTCTCATATGTTATGAGTTTTGTTTGATACTGTTTGATTCTTGCTCTGATAAAATTCTATATTGTAATTGATCAGACATATATTTAAAACTGCTTTGCTTGCTTGCTAAAAACACGGCACATATCTAAAACTCCCCTAATATAAATTTCTGCAAATGCATCTTTCCCAAAATATACACTTTTGCAGGAAAAGAAATTCAAAGTTGGAGCATCAAATTCAAAGCATCATCAGCTGCCTCATCACCCAAAATCAGAACAAATTTCAAAGGGTGCTTGAATACCCCATAGCAAGCAATCATGAGCTAACAACTGCAGGGGAGCTTGAGACAAAATATCCTTACATATAGCATTATGTAATTCAATTGTCCAAAAGCTTAGAAGTTTGAACACAATATGTCTTCAATTGTCCAACTCTGTCTTTGTTGTAGTTGACAAGAAACCAATTACAGTATCCTTAAAAAGGAGATTGTGCCCACATTTCCACACTATGTCTCATGCCATATGTCTTGCAAATATGTATCCTTGTTTCAATTCAATTCAATAAATAAATAAATAAAAATAAACATCGCTTTCCAGATACTCTGAAATCCAGGAGAATTTATAGAGCAATGCATATAATAGTAAGATTATGGGTTCAAATTTCTGCTATTCCCTATACGTAACCAAAGCATGCGTGCCATTGGAGCTTTATGCAGGTGTTGCAAAGCAATTAAATGATTAATATAAAAGAAGAGAGAAATTTATACACATTTTCTAATGCTTGGTGATAAAGGTTAGGTAAGTTTGATCTTGTCTGTATTTGTTTGTAACATTTCCTATAGTCTTTGATAAAATCATATTAATTATCTGAGTCAATTTGGGCCTTAAGTGCTCATTTTCTGTAAAGTAAAAAATCTGCAGTCAAAATCAACGGATATCATCATTGGAATATATAAATAAAACCGACAAAATCAATGGATCATCCATGTGGCTGCCAAGAAAGGGCCAACCCCAACCCCAATGGATTATGGATTCAAATTTGTATTAAATTAGCTAAAATTTATTAGAATAATCCAAAAATTAATATCTACATTTGCTCTCAATCCACTACATATAATAATTCGAATCTCTGAAAATACTTAAAAATCGCGTTATTCATTTACCATCCCTACTTAAAATCATTTTGTAGCTTAGCATTACTGTTGTTTTCATAAAATACAATAGCTAATACATTACATTCAAGTATCCATTCCTCCATCAACAATGAACAAGCCTTTAATTTCATCAGTAAATTAGATAAGAGAAGATTGTCTATCTGTAGCCCAAATCATGTTGTTCTACCATTAGCTCTCCTAAGATCTCAACTCCAATAACTTTAACAACAAGTCACATAGTTGCATTTTGAAAAATCACATTCACCCAAAAATATATAATGTTATTGTTGTTTCTCAAATTTAATATTAAGTAAATTCTTCTCTCAAAAATTAAAAATATATTGGTATAATGATAAATTTAGTCCTTAAAATTTACACATTCTATCAATTTAATTTTTAATTAATAAATTTAGCTTGCAACATTTACACATCCTATCCATTTATATTGATTTAATAAATTTAGCCTTCAATATTTATACTTTCTATCAATATTTACACAGAATATATAAATATTAAGGACTAAATTTGTTATTATATCAATAAAAATTATGTGCAATTGACGGAAAATATTAATATTGTGGTTAATTGTTTTTAGTGGCTCATTTTAAAAATTAACAAGAATTGAATTGTTTTAATTTCTTTTTAGAGAAATCGTTTGTACAATATTAAAATTAAAAGAGATTGGAGAGATATTTTGACCTCCATATTATAACCACAAAAGATGCATTCAAGAGGAGTGTTATGCCCCCAGTTATGCCAAGCAATTTTTTCCAGCTTGTTTCTAAAAATATTTTGTACTTCCAAATTAGGTTTATAAGAGCAACCAGACCAATTCCATTGTATACAAGCACCCTGTTGTTGTCA
The DNA here is from genome assembly GCA_025698465.1 of Gossypium longicalyx. Classification (NCBI taxonomy): domain Eukaryota; kingdom Viridiplantae; phylum Streptophyta; class Magnoliopsida; order Malvales; family Malvaceae; genus Gossypium; species Gossypium longicalyx. The sequence continues at coordinate 23,288,745 of CM047005.1, read as the reverse complement.
TGAGTTAGAGGAAGAAATGCATGTGGCTTTAAGAGTCTTTTCCACCACCAACTATGCTCTCTCATGAGAGGGATGTCCAAAATACTCCTACCCTTTAGAATACCATGCCCTCTATAGTATATATTGTTGATAATTTTTTATTCTTGTAATCCAATAATGTGTAAGAAAATATGGCAGTTTTTTTTTAATCATGCTAGTTACACAGTTAATTACAATTTATTTTGTAATCAGACCATATACAGCTTGTCATATTTATTAGCATACTGATAATCTTTTATCTTTCTTTGAGGATTTTAAATAATAATAGATTAAATTGTCATATTTGTTAGCATACTGATAATCTTTTATCTTTCTTTGAGGATTTCAAATAATAATAGATCAGATTGTAATTGCCTTTTTAATTAATGGAGTTTTTCAAACAAACTAAGGTTCTTTCCAAGTGTTTTAGCATAATCCAATTATCATATTTAAGGAGACCTTTTTACGTAAGTTCAGAGGCTGAAGATATTTTCTTATTTCAAACCTTAATAAAGATCAATTAAAGTATAATTTTAGTGGTGTCTTTTGATCAGAAGCACTAGTCTATTTGTTTATGTAGGAATGAAGAGAGCACTTATTTGTTTCATTAAGATGAACTTGTTGTAAGTGCAAAGTATTAGGTAAATAAACAATTTTCATGTATAGAAATAAGGTTTAACTTTATGAATGAGTTCAACTTTACTTTTTAGACAAGATTTTACGAAAAACGTTTCTGAATTGTACATATTTTTATTACTTTTACTTGTTTTAATTATTTTTGTGGTTACAACTTAACTTGTAACTAGCAACAGAACACTAACAAGCAATTGTTTATGTTATATGAAAAGTGAGCTTCAAATCAAGAAACATTTATGTTATATGTCAAACAATTTGAAGACTGTGAAGTAGAAACAATAAAAATATTCATTTCGACCCTTATAAAATTCTTTTATTTTAATCCATTTTGAACTAAATTATGATTAAAAAAATAAATTTCTCAAAAAAAAAATTAAAAAATGATGAAATATGATCCAATTTCTTTCTATCAAGATAAAAAGGGTTAAAATCCAGTTTCAGAAAAGGAATCTAGATTTAAAATGGTTCAAGAGTTGGGTAACCTGTCAGACTTAGTAAACCCAACCCGCCCACTGTTCTTGTTCAAGCCAGCTTAATTTGACCTAAATGCGATTTACATAATTATAAATATTTTTTAAATTTTAAATTTAATTATAAAAAAAAATATTTTTAATTTATTGTAAACGGTAAAAGGGGTTAGTGGACGGGATCAACCCAACTCAAAAAAGGGCATGGCCTGAAATTGAGTACGGCCCAGCCGTCCAATATACAGCTCTATCTAATTTTGTAAAGATGTGTGCCGAATATAGACTTTTATTCTTCCTTTCATTGAATCTCGAGCATATGTTAATTTACCGATGAAGATAATAGCATGAAATTTTGATAAATATTATATGAAATTTAGTGAGGATGTTTCTAAGTTTTTTCTTTATTTCAATATTTTATTTAAAATTATAAATGATGCCATTAAATTTCTATTTTTTTTATTTTTCATTTTAATAAAGGATGGAAATATATCAAATTTAAACTTTTTTATTTAAGCAAAGCTACAAATAGAAAAACTGATATTTTTTGTTTTTTTTTTCAATTTCTTACTTGTATTTGACAAAAATTATATATTTTAGTTCCCAAAGATAATAATGCTAATTTTTTAGTGTTTAATTTGAGTTTCAGGGTTGATGTAATGAAAGGCAATTGCTAATATGATTATGTTTGAATTTTTTATGGCTTTGTTAATAGAAATAAATTTAGTGTTTATTGTGAATTTATTTAATTTTATATTTAATTTGTTCAATACAATCTAACGGATATAATTTTATTCAGATTTTAGAATTGAGTTGATAAAAATTAATTGTTAATATAAATTTTTATGATTCAAATTAAATACTAAAAATTTAAGAGAATAAAATTATATAACTTTTGTTAAATATAAATATAAAAAAAAAATTACAACTCAAATGCCGAATTATGAAAAAGATAATATAAAAGAGTAGGTAGACAAAAAGGAACTAATTCTAATTGTTATGGATTAAGATAGAACCGATAGTGAGAGAATGTGCAACAACACAGTAGGGATGGCCTTTTAAGAGCAACATTCTCAGATTGGAAACGGGCGGAAAATGGGTACTACAGCTACTGTTTTCTGTGTCGGAACGGCTGATACTAAGCTTGAGGAGCTCCGGTTCTTGTCTGAGTGAGTTCGATCCTTTCTCACCACCATTTCCAATAGCTCTTCCTCCAAGGTAGGTTTTACTTAATGCTAATTTCATTACATCATGTGAGGTTTAGTTGAAATTGATCCATAAACCATTTATGACTTGCATGGGTTTCTTTCTTTTTTTCTTAAATATTAACTTAGCTGAACATTAGTGAAAAATCCCGTCAATGATCAAAATTAACAAGTCAGGCTGAATACAAGGGATAAAAGAAAGCACTAGAGATTGTTTTTGCCCGTCAATTCCCTAAACTTTTACACCCCAAAGACCTATTTTGTCTCAAGGTAATGGATTTACCAAATGAAATTTTTAGTTTTTTTCAGCTACTTATGTGATTTGTACAAAAAAAAAAAAAAAAAGATAATTTTTTTTTTGATTTCCCAAATTGAGTTTTTACTAAAGTTATTTTTTTTATTTTTTTTAAAATATATTTTTTTTAATTTGGAGAATGTCAAAGTTTAATTTTTTATACCTACGGAGAGGGAATAAAGAAAGAGAGTGACAGTTGACAAGTTTGATTTAGGATTTTGATACTCATGAGTTTTAAATTCTATTTTATGAATCTTGAAACTCATTAATGTCGAATTTAACTTAATTTTTTATTTGATTTTTTTCTCTTTCTTTCTTATTATATATAATACAAAACTTTAATTATAAGATCTTTTATGGTATTTCTTCAATGGAAGAAACTCCTAAAAGTTTGAAAAACTTGTTGAGAACTTGGATTTATTTATAGATGAAATCATAAATACAAAAAAAAAAAAAAAAACACCTAAAATGCTATGTGAGATCATTGGTAATTTTACAATTTTCACCAATTCAAAACAAAATAGAGGGAATATGAAATAGATAAATTCCTCCAAATGTAAATATTCATTTTCAATTAAAATTAAAATATGAAATACTTTCATTAATTATTGAAAATATATGGTAAAAAAAATTTCCCTGTCTCTCTTAATTTTTATATTGATTAAATTGGTCATTCTCAAAAAATTAAGGCAATTTACTTCATAACAATTTTGAAAGTGAGCAACTAATCAATCACCACCTTAATGTTTTTCATCAATCATACATAATTTTGATGGGTATAATAACAAATTTAGCCCTTCATATTTATATATTTTGCGTAAATATTGACAATATGTAAATATTCTGGGTAAATTTGTTATTGTACCGATAAAAATATATATAATCAACAAAAATCATTAACATGAGGATTAATTGTGCTTAGTTACTCACTTTCAAAATTGATAATTTTTTAATTGCTCTGATTTTTTTAGGGACCAATTTGCTTAATATCAAAATTAAGTGGGACTAAAGAGGTCTTTTTACCAAAAAAAATATGAATATGGAAATTTAGAATATATAATATTACTTAAAATGTGAAATACGAAAATTGTAAAAAAAAAAAAACATGAAATATTCCCTTAAAAATTAAATATAAAATAATTACTAAAAAATAAAGATAGTAAAAGTAAAATAGTGCATTTATAAATATCACTTATACTTGTTTGGAATGACAAGTAAAAAAAATCATCTTAGAATTTTTAACAACCAAAATGATCTTTCTTAGAACTTAAGTGCTAATTAACAATGCTCTTTCATATTAAGAGCATAATTGATGATCTTTTATTTGATTTTACAATGATAAGAAAGTAGGCAAGTGTTGGTTTTTTCTTTTATGAGGTTCTTAGCATTTTCTTTAGTCTTAATTCAAGTTTAAGAATGTTATCAATGCGATTATTTTCTTAATCTCCTAAATTTTCTGTTCTGATGGGAAAAATACATGTAAAAGTCTGTTCTTTTTTTAAACTAATTGTAACACCCCCTACCCGTATCCGTCGCCGGAATAGAGTACGAGGTATTATCGAGAAGCACGAAACACTTACAGATAATTTAAATACATTTTCATAACAATTTGTTTCGATTTCATACTATTTCATATTTAAGCTTTTTGCACCAAAGTATTTAAGATATCATCTTTATGCAAATAGCACACATGAGGTACATAAATTCCATAATTATGAATGAACACATTTATCAAACATATTCCATGTTTTTATATATATCATAGTTTCATATTTCCATGTATCAATTACCATCACTTCCTCGTATTTTAGACAAATACGTGTAACAATTCATAAATATGCAATTCATTAACTCTTCCTACCAATCACGATTTTAAATTGCCAAATCACTTATTGAGCGCAATTTCAATGTTCACTAAAATCTATCATATAAATTTGGATGTACGTATTCATCAATAAATTCCATGTACAGATATCATCATCTCATATTTCCACATACATTTACTTTCCACATTTATGAATTCAAATAGCATATACAAGACATACCAATGTATTTCAAGTACGTTTTCATGATATTTTGTTTCGAACTCAGATTATTTCATACTAGAAGTTTTCTTATTAACTCATTTGGAATACCAATTCATACGGATAATACACTCAAGGCGTAGAAATATATAATCACAAATGAACTTATTCATCAACCAAGTTTTATGCTCATGTCTCATCAACTCGTATTTCCTTATATCACATAATTCCATGTAATACTTACCAAACTTCTTCAAATTAGTGAACATCTTACGGAATTGAGTACTTCGTTTTCTCGATGCCATAGTTCAGCTATGGTCTTACACATCTTCACATAATGATGCCATAGCCCAGCTATGGTCTTACACGAATCACATATCTCACTGATGCCATATCCCAGATATGGTCTTATACAGTAGCATATATCACACCGATGCCATATCCCAAATATGGTCTTATACGGAAATCACTTGTCACTTGTCACTTGTAGCCGAAGCTACCACTATTCACTGATCAGGTAGCCAGAGCTACCATTTTTCACTGATTAGGTAGCCGGAGCTACCACTTTTCCCTGATCAGGTAGCAAAAGCTACCACTTTTCACTTTTCATTTGTCATTGATCAGATAAGTGTAGCCGAAACTATCACTTATCACTTTCACTTGTCCTTGATCAGATAAGTGTAGCTGAAGCTATCACTTATCACTTGTTTCCATGGTCCAACCATGGTCTTTTCCTTCAATTCATCTTGTCACTGAACTGAAATGCTCAATTTGATCATTTATTCAATTTTCATACTTTTACATTATTCACGGTTTTATCATCAATACATATGAAATAACACATCATGAAATTCATAAAATTAACAAATAATCACTAAAATTTAGCCATATAAACTCACAAGTTCAATTTTTCTATTATAACGATAATCATAATTTCATAATAAATATTCCAAATAAAACATTATATCATTTCTAATCCAACACTTATCGATTATAATCGGGCATGTGATCAATTTATACACGAGTCATTCATATATTTTTCCTCCTCCTCCTCTCCATCCACATCCTTGGTATAAATAACACACTTGTAAGTAACCTTATCCATAATTTTCACTAATTACTTATGTGAATATTCAAGCTATCCACCCGTGTCATAGTCACTAAATTATTTATATCTAAAGCTACGGAACTCCAAATTAAGTTCCGCTAATTTTACCTAAAACTAGACTCACATATCTTCTTACCATAAAAATTTCATAATTTTTGGTTGGGCCAATTAATACAGTTTATTCATTGAAGTCTCCCCTGTTCTGTTATCTGACAGTTCCGACCCTTCTTCACTAAAAATTAATTATCTCATCGTACAGGATTTGAATGATGTTCCTGTTTGTTTCTCTTGAAAATAGACTCATTCAGGATTCTAAAAATATAAATTTAATCACATAATTATTTTTATCCAATTTTTGATGATTTTACAAAGTTAGAACAGGGAACCCGAAATCATTCTGACCTTGTCTCACAAAATTTATCATATCTCATGATTTACAATTCCATTGCTTACATCATTTCTTCTATAAGAAACTAGACTCAATAAAATTTAATTTCATATTTTATTAATCCTATAATTCCATTTCTATAATTTTTGGTGATTTTTCAAAGTTAGACTACTGCTGCTGTCCAAAACAGTTGTAGTGCAAAATGTTGATTTCCATTTTGCCCTAAATTTCACAATTCATACAATTCAGTCCTTACTCAATTAACCCCTAAATTAAGATAATTTTCTCAATTAATACTTTTACTAGACATTATAAGTTATTTCATAACTATTAAAATTCAGAATTTCCACATAAAACTCTAACTTCAAACTCTTTTACACTTAGGTCCCAAACATTCACTTTCTATTCAATTCTTTCAATAAAATCAACATATAAACAATTTAAAACTCTAATTCCATGCCAAATCATCATATACTTCCAGCACATATTCATAGCAACTTTCAATTTCTTTCATAGAATCAAAAACTAATGAATTCAACAAGTGGACCTAGTTGTAAAAGTCACAAAAACACAAAAATTTTAAGAAATAATCAAGAATTGAACTTACTTGAAGTAAAAATATGAAAAACCAGCTTAGGGGAACTCTTCCATGGCGTTTTTGCTGATGAGAATGCAGAAAAATAAAGAGAAATCTAGATAATTCCACTTTAGTCCTAACTTTATCAAGTAAATTTTACAATTTTCTAATTTTGCCCTTAATTCTCCTTATTTTCTTGCTGATTTCATGCCCTTTCCGTCCAGCCCAAATAGACCTTGGGTCTATTTGCCTTTTAAACCCTCTTTCTTTTATCATTTAAGCTATTTAATCATTTCCCAAAATTTTGCATTTGATACAATTTAGTCGTTTTTGCTCAATTAACTATCAGAACTTTAAAATTTTTTTGACGAAACTTTAATACTAACTTATTAACACTCCATAAATATTTATAAAAATATTTATGGCTCGATTTAAAATTCCCGAGGTCTCGATACCTTGTTTTCGATTCTAATTATTTTAGTATTTATTTTTAGTACACTATTCATTATTTCAAAAATTTTCCTAACTTCACATTTAACTTATAATTACTAAATTAATAATATTTCCTACTCATTTGTCGGATTTAGTGATCTCGAATCACTGTTCCGACACCACTAAAAATTAGGCTGTTACACTAATGGAAATGACAGGTAGAAGTTGTGATAGTTGATGTTTCTGCTGGTCAAAAGGAAACTAAGAGTTTGAGTGATTTCAAGTTTGTGACCAGAAATGAACTTCTTCTATGCTATTCTGAACCAGTTGGCGAAAACTCCATTGTGCTTCCAGATGATAGAGGTAAAGCTGTTGGTGTTATGAGCAAAGCCCTCCAACATTTTATTAAGAAAGTTCAGGCTGATGGTATTGTTGCTGGAGCTATTGGCCTTGGAGGCACTGGTGGCACATCTTTGTTATCAACACCTTTCAGGTCTCTCCCTCTTGGTGTGCCGAAACTCATCGTATCTACTATAGCTAGTGGCCAAACTGAACCTTACGTTAAAAACATCAGATTTGGTATTGTTTCCATTAATCGTGGATATCTGTGGGATCAACAATGTTAGCAGAGTAGTGTTATCAAATGCTGGAGCTGCTTTTGCTGGTATGGTGATTGGAAGGCTTGAGAGGTTCCAAGAGTTTTGTAATGAAGGTAAAAAAGGAACAGTGGGTATAACCATGTATGGGGTCACAACACCATATGTTAATGTCGTGAATGAAAGGTTAAAAAAAGAAGGGTATGAAACCCTCATTTTCCATGCCACTGGTGTAGGTGGCAAGGCTATGGAATCACTGGTTAGAGAAGGATATATACAGGTATATATATATATATATTTCTCTTTCATTTATTTGCTTCCCAAAATCTTCATTGAAAATGTGAATTCTTTTCACATGTGTTAGGGAGTTTTGGACATTACAACTACAGAGGTTATAGATTATGTAGTTGGGGGTGTGATGCCTTGTGACAGCTCTCGTTTCGATATTATAGAGAAGAAAATCCCTTTCGTCCTCAGTGTTGGAGCCTTAGATATGGTGACCTTTGGACCTAAACATATCGTACCTACTAATTTTCAGAAAAGGAAGATTCACATCCACAATGCTCAGCTGATGATGAGTCTTCAGACCACCTTTTTTTTAGCATTGTCCATGTTTGCTGTTGTCTAATGTGTCTTCTATGTGTTGACGATGGGCGGTTGAAGATATCGGCCATGCGAACAACAGTCGACGAGAACAAAAAATTTGCAGGCTTTATAGCAGATAAACTGAACAGTCTGTAACAAAGATTTGTGTTTGCCTGCCCCAAAAGGGTGTTTCAGCATTGGATTCTCCAGGGAAGCCCTTCTATGATCCTGAAGCTACTGGTACTCTTTTAAATGAATTGCAGACACTGATTCAAATAAACGAAGACCGGCAGGTGACTAAATTTTGGTTCCTTAATTATATCCTGCATGTTTGCATCTGAATTTTTCCTTGTGAAGTTAGAAAATTATGTCTACTTACAGGTAGAGGTGTGTCCTTACCATATCAATGACCCTGAGTTTGGGAACGCATTGGTCGATTCGTTTATGGAGATGTGTTCGAAGAATCCTACAAAAAGATCATGACCATTTTAGCTCTTGGAATTATGACCCCCGATTCCATCTGCATTAAGCAAATATATATGCAGTAATCAGTATATTGCATCAAGGGTTACTTGTTTGATTTGTTTCTAGAGTTGTTAAAACTTTAATTTAAGTGTTTGAAGTTGGTATGAGTTTGATAAACAACTAAACAAGAGGCTAAGCACTGAAATAATGATTTTCAATGTATTTAACCTGTCTCAGAATAAAAATAAAAGATGCTTGATTCAAATACATTTAAACCTTCTCCTTTCAAATACTGACAAGGCTCTAATGTAAAAAAAAATAAAGGTTTTAATCTAACGGCCTAAAAATGGTGTAAAACAAATAAATCGATTCCTCTTTACATAAATATATGTTCTAAGAGAGAGATCGTACAAAAATGTAACTATGAAACTAGTGTAAATTGATTATATTCTTATATTCCATATTATTATTGTTATGTTTACTATATAATTAGACCTGTTAATGGGTAGGGTTACTCAATTTGTCCAAAAATTGAAATAGTTTAAGTAAAAATATAAGCCCGAAAAATGGGTTTGGGCAAAAAAATATAGATAAAACTTTTTTGGCTAGAATCTTGCTTGGCCCGATATGCAAAAAAAAAAAAAAAAACTGTTGTTAATTTTTACTATTTTATTGTTGTTTTTTACTATTTTGTTATTATTTTGTTGTTTTTTTTCATTATTTTGCTACCATTTCATTATTATGTTGCTACTATTTTATTGTTATTGTTTAGATATTGTATAACTATTGTTTTATTGTTAATTTTGTTACTATTTTAGAGGCATTTGCTTGTTAAGTTGCACCTATCTTAATGTTATTTAAGTATACATATTTTTTTAAATTTATTTTTAATTTGTTGGGAAACCTTTATTTTAATGTTTTAAATATTTTTTATTTATATTATTTTAAAAAAATTATATAAAAAAATAAGATGGGTGGACCAGACCCAGGTTTTAGCATTTTTATCCTGATCGAGTTTGGGCAAACTTTTACGCCCATTTTTTAAGTCGGCTTAGGCCTGGGCTTAACAAACGGGCCTAAATTTTTGGTTGAGCTGGACCCAAACCCGGCCCATCCTGGCCCATGGACACCTCTATATAGAATTAACATATGTCATTTTTTATACAATATGATTACTAATTTTATGTAGAAAAATGCCATTAGTTTCTATACTCTTATTAAATTTAGAATTTAGTTTCTATACTTTCATTTTCAAGAATATAATTTTCTACTTTTTAAATTTCAAAATTTAGATTCAATTGTTAACATCGTTAATTCTTTTAGTTAAATTTATTGGTGTGATGTTTTGAAATAATAATAAAAACTCATTTGGTATCCATGTAACTAAAAAAGTAACGTTGTAATGAATCTGAATTTAACAAAATAATTTTAATTGTGTTAATAGTTAGACTTAAATTTTAAAATCTACAAAATAATATATCTAAATTCCTGAAAATAAAAGTGCATGGACTTATGGCATCTTTTAACCTTTAAATAATTATAAAAATATATATAATACTTTTTTCATAAATAAATTATTGATACAATATAGTGATATTTAATGAATAAACGAAATCATTAAATAATTTATTAGTTTTAAATTTGGGATCTTTTATCTATTTAAAATTTATATAAAATTAAAATTATTTGAATCAATCATTTTGAATTTGAATTAATCTTATTAAAAAATTAGATTAAAAATATTCCAGTAAAAGATAATTCGAAGTTAAAATTATTTGAACTAAACAAACATAAGTCTTTCAAAAAAAAAACATAAATCAAAAATTATCTAAAATTAAAAACTTTTTTTTTTAAAATATTGCTTCTAATTATTTTCGTGAGTTGTTTGCTTCCTAAGGTAGGGTTAATGTCACACCTTAAGTTTGGCAGGTCTAAGATTAATGTGTTTAGTAGTAAAATAATTTGTCTAGCAAGTATAATCCGCCTAATTGCTTATTTTGGTGTATACGTGTGGGTGTATAGTAACCGTCATATAAGTAAGTTAAGATTTTATTTCAGGATATTCTGCTATTCAAAGGAAAATAGTGTTAAGCGAAAATGGGTAAGTATGGTATGGGTTATCGCCAAGGTATAGTACGCCTTGTTTGTCTGAAATATTGTGCTAGTTGGGTTGTAAAATAACTTGGTTAGGAATCAACTGGATAGATTAGTATGATATTTGTAAATGCAGGGTACTCATTTATATTTCTCCTGGAAACTGTAAACCATTAAAAAGGCAAATTTTGAAATATGTGACACTTGTTAAGTTTCTCTAAGTAGGATAGGTCATATTTATATGTGTGAGAAGGGTTCTTAGAAAGGTTATTCTTTTTCTTCCTTTAAGAGTACTTTCTGATTCTTTTTCTTAAGTCTAATTGTATCTCTTCCTCGTTAAGCTAGAAGTTATGGTTCTTAGTTAATGAGTGGTTATTCCATTTTCGGGTAAGTATTATAACTCTGTATGTTAAGTTCTGAATAAGTAAGTCTGTATATGGTATTTGAACTGTAAGTTGTAAGTATAAGGTTTTGCATGAGGGTTATCGGTGATTAAGATGATAGGAATTTATATGTAAATAAGTTTTAATGGTGGTCTTATGTTTTGTAAGTAGTTGTTGTTGCTGGTTCGAGAAGGATGTCTAAGTCTGGAACTTAGAACTACAATAGGTGAGTATCAGGTGAGTCTCTACCTTGACTCTTTTATGTAAGTTGTTCAAGTAGAAATACATGTAGAAGATGATGATATGTATAAAGTTTTATTGAGAAGAATATTGATTGGTAAGTTTAGGTAAAGTTAGAGATACGAAAAGTATGAGTCAGTCAAGAATGTGAATAAATCTAGTTATGTAAATGTTGAGAAATGTCCCTTTGTGAAGCCTCTAGTAGGGCAGTTATATTGCTAATTAGATAAACTGAACAATTCTTCAACAAAGATTTGTGTTTGCTTGCCACAAAAGGGTGTTTCAGCAGTTGATGCTCTAGGGAAGCTTTTCTATGATCCTGAAGCAACTGGTACTCTTTTAAATGAACTGCAGACACTGATTCAAATAAATGAAGACCGATAGGTGACTAAATTTTGGTTTATTATATCATGCATGTTTGCATCTCAAATTTTTCTTATGAAATTAGAAAATTGTGTCCACTTATAAGTAAAGATGTGTCCTTATCATATCAATGACCACTAGTTTGTGAACACATTAGTCGACTCGTCAATGGAGATCTGTTTGAACAATCCTAGAAAAAGAATATGACCTTTTGAGTTGCTGGTGTTATGACCCCCCGATTCATGGGTTTTTCCTTCTGCATTCTGCAAATATGTAGTATATTGCATCAAGGTTATTTCTTTGATTTGTTTTTAGAGTTCTTAAATCTTTAGTTTGAGTGTTTGAAGTTGGTATGAGTATGATAAACAAGGGTTAAGCACTGAAATAATGATTTCCAAGGTATTTAACATGTCAAAAAGTAACTTGTATGCCCTTTGTCACAACAAATGTTTGAAAATTAGTTCAAATAAGACAGTGAAACATGTTAAAAAATTACCACAGCAAAACAAAGACGTTAATATTGAAAAGTAAAAATAAAGGAAAAATAAATAAGTATTGTGTCGTGGAGAACCACTGCTTTAGAAGCGATTTTGTCCTAATTAGTTAATCGGAAATGGACGTCATCCCCTAAGGTTAACACAGTGCTTCCAAATTCGTACTCTCAAATGAGAAATATGGAACTCAATTGGTATTGCTTTTTTCTATATTTACAGGAAATAAGACCAACATAAGTTTAAAGGTGGTCAGAAAATTTGGTCGGAAAAACCACACTAGCATTAATTCCCAAGAAAATTTGGAGTGGTCACAGACGATCCCGCTTAAAACTCAAACTCCTAGAGAGAACTAACTCTAATGTGATTTTTAGTAAAATAATAAAGCTTTTAAAGAAAGAAGAATGAGGAAGACGAGAAGAATGATAAAAGCTATGTTTTTTTAGCCAAAAAGGTAAAGCTGATAGATATAGTTTTCTAAAAATAGTTCAAAAAAGATATTTTCTGTTGACCAGATTTTTCTTTATTTTCCAAAAGATAATACAAATTTTTTATCCAAAATGTTAACATGAACACAGACCAAACGACACGCATATGTTAGGCCTTTAGCCCAATTACTCAATGAGGATAAGAAATATGACTATATTTAAACCATTTCATTAGCCTATACACAACCAATGCAAGATTTCTTTGCATTACCCACGTACCAAAGACAATAAACAAATAAGACAAAATGCGAAGTAGACACACAAACTTTATTAACGTGGTTTGGAAAAAAGTTTTACTCTACCAAGTCGTACTCAATAAATAATCTATTCAACAATTGATCCAGTAACCTATTAACTAAAATCCTATCCACCCCTACACAAATAGTAATTACATCCCAATAGATAACCATGACTTGTTACAATAACTCACCCAAATAACCTCGTTTACAATCAATTAATAACTCTTCAATAAAATCTATACAAAAGCTTAACTGTAAATACAAAAAAATGTAGCACTAGCACTCTAAAAAAATGTATCGAAACATGCTAAAGTGTTGCCTATTTATTTGCAAAATATGACAACTTCTTCAAGTAGTTTAGTGTTAGTTTTGGAAGATAATAACATGGAAAATTTATTTAAGATCTTTGAAAGGTTTTTTTTCCTTTTTTCTTTATTAATTCAATATTTTATTTAATAAAAGATAATATAAGTTTTGTTGTAACATTTTGTTTTTCAGTGGTGTCAAAAACAGTGGTTTCGGGATCACAATTCTACGTGTGAGTCTGTAAATATTAATTATTTAATATTAATGAGGTCATTAGTGTCATATTAAAATTTGGTCTAGAAGTTTTGATGTTTGGTCCAAATAAAAGTTGCAAAAGTTAATCGTTATTAGTGTTTAAGTGCAAATTGAGTATAATAATATAAGAGGATGGTTTTATATGACAATTTAACTATAATATTGTGGTTGGACGATAAGTGGATATGGTTTAACTTGTGTTTGAATGCACATTTCAAGTCACATGGGCTGAAACACAGTTTCACACACGGTCGTGTGGTCTATGTGATTTAGTTTTCATTTTGCACACACGGCCACAGTTAGTTACACGATCGTGTGCCTCCACCTATACAGTTTTCATCCTCTTACACGGTTGTATAACATTACCATGTTCTATGGCACCACAAACCTTAAAATTGTCACACGGCCTGTGTAACACCCCCTAACCCCAAACCGTCCTCTGGACAGGGTTACGGAGTATTACCAAACCTATTAGATATTTACAGATATTTACAATTAATATACACATAAATACCAACACAACCAGATACACTTATAATTTGCCAAATTTAAACATTTACATATTATCCAATATTTAATTCAATTATATATCATAACCAAACCTAAATCTATTTATTTCATCCTTACATTTAAAATTTCAAAATGACACACACATAAGACACCCTAGGTACATGCCATTACCAATAATTAATAGACTTTACCTTATTGAATTCGGGATCAGCCTGCAACGTTCTATCTTTACTCAACCTGCGTACGGAAACAAACCGTACGCTGAGTATAGGTATACTCAGTGGTATTTCTATAATCCGAACATTTAATAATATAACAAATACTTACGATCATAGTAACAATTACAATTATTTAATTATTTATTTCATTCATAAATTTCAACTACTTACCATATAAATTCTATACAAATCATATAATAAACACAATAACATAATTGTTCAATTCTTAAATAAATCCATTATTATTTATTCCATTCTTTTCATTTACTAACCTAAATAGCTTTCCACAATTTATTCACAAGTCATTAAACAATTATAATATTCACTTTTATCCAATTCAGAGCTACATGATTCATTTGTCTCAATCATACTTTAATTCACTGTTTAATTTCAATAAACTATATTCAGCTATTCACTTTTCAATCAATTTACTGTACATATCCATTTCAATAACAGTAATTACCATTCATATCAAATCGACTTGCTATCCCGGATAGCTTTCATCAGATATATACGATTCGTGTGTTTCAGTCCACATTTCAATTCTTCATTTAGTATCAATCTGATCACTGTTATATTTAATAACCTCTATTAACATGACTCGGGCTCAGACGGATACACGGATCTAACCAAACACACCAGAATATCCAACCCAAACACACCCAGAATATTATAAATCCTCCATAACACACCAATATAATATATCCTCCCAAACACACCAATAAGGCATTAAATGCCCTTCGGACAAACCGAAGTATATAATAACAGAAACATCTTCTCGGCCGAACTACAAATCTCCTCATCACATCACAAATCCAATGGCATGCCATTTATATCCAATCTAGTCCGACAAGTTAATAGGGTATTATTTTACTTTTCCAATTTCAATAATTTTTTTTCATCAATATACCATTCTAATAATCACGTATATTCACACATTTTCATAATTTCATACATTTTCATTCAATTCAACTAATATATTTCAATTATTCATATTAATTCATAATTCAACACAATTCAATTTACTTTTCAATATCAAATATTCAAATATCACAAATCTCATATATTCATATCGATTTCCTCATATTTCCAATCAATATATTTTTTTCAATATAACATTCATTCAATATTCAAATTTTTACATAAATCATATTTATTATATAATTCAATCAAAATAAATTCAATCAATATATAATTTAATATTAATTTAATAAAATCATAACATACCAAATCAACCCTCTTCCATTATCAAACACAATAATTCTCACTTCAACATTCACTAAAAGCATTGAATAAAATATAACAAGTAATAACTAGGTTTGGATTATAGAAATACAAACCGTAGTTTCTGAGCTAACTCCCGTTGACTTTGTCTTGTCCTTTCTTAGCCGAGATTTCCGGTACCACATTGACTACGAAAGTAATACAATTCATAATCATTAATACATTACTAATTTATATCTTGAGTTACAGAATTCTAAATTAAGATCCGCTAATTTCTTCTGAAACTAGACTCACAAATCTTCTTACCATAAAATTTTCAGAATTTTTCGTTTAGCCATTAGGTACAGTTTATTATTTAAATTCACCCCTATTCTGCTGTCTGACAGTTTCGACTCTTCTTCACTAAAAATTAATTATCTCACAGTACAGAACTCGGATAATATTCCCATTGATTTCTCCTGAAAATAGACTCATTAGGGATTCTAAAAATATAACTTTAAGCCTCTAATTATTTTTCTCCAATTTTTGGTGATTTTCCAAAGTCAGAACAGGGGAACCCGAATTCATTCTGACCTTGTCTCACAAAATTCATTACATCTCATAATTTACAATTCAATTGCTTATACCGCTTCTTTTATAAGAAACTAGACTCAATATCTTTAATTCCATATTTTATTTATTCTCTAATTCAATTTCTACAATTTTTGGTGATTTTTCAAACTTAGACTACTGCTGCTGTCCAAAATAATCTTAGTACAAAATGTTGATTTTCTACTTTTAATTTCAATTTAATCCTAACTAAATTCACTTACTTTTCTATCTTAATTCACACCTTATTTCTACTCAATTTTTAACCAAACTTAGACATAGTTATCTATTTTTCATCATAAAACCATAATTTTAAAATTCTTTCAATTTAGTCCTTAAAGCATAAAACTTATGAATCACTTTACAATTCAATCCTTATTTCATTTCTAACTTGAATTTCTATCAATTTAGCTCTTAATTCATCATTTTACTCAACATGAACATTATCTAGAAATCTAATAACTTTCAAAATATCAACTTAATTTCATCAAAATCTTGTTCCAAAGCTTCTAAAACATCAAAATTAAGTAAAAATGGCTAAATTGACTTACCTATTAAAATTTAAAGCTTCAAAACCTTGATTTTCCCTTTTCTCCCTTTCTTTCTTTCTTTCCTTTCTTTCTCCCCTGCTCTTCTCTGTTTCGTTTTGCTTTGTTTCTCTTTTTCATTTCTTTTATTTCATTTATTTCTTTGTTTTTATTATTAAACTATTATAATATTTATTAATACACATGTATTCATTTATCACCTTACACTTGTCATAACTTTTATTTATTTATTTATTTAATATAAAATATTATTAATATAATAAACTTTAATTATTATTATTTTACTTATATAATAAGTAAATACACATGTATAATACATGTGTACCATTTATATTTGTACACATTTAACTTGTTTTAACCATACATTTGTCACCCCTTTTTGGCTTATTTGCTTCTTTAATCCATTCACTTTTATTTATTCTATAATTAAACTTTCACTCTTCATTCAATTTAATCATTTTATCTAATTATCCTTAATTTAAGTTAATTCACTTCATTAAACTTTAAATTAATCACTTACTTAACTTCGTAAATATATATATTTTAATAAATATTTACGAATCCATTTTTCAGAAACGGAGACCCGAAAATGTACTTTTTCGATAACTATAAAATTCGGGTCATTACAGCCTGGTCACACGGTCGTGTGACCCCTATTTTCTATTTTTACCTTACTTTTCTGTTTTGTTTCATTTTGAATTAGTCCTTATTTGTTTCAAAATTGATTCTAGAGTTTCTTAGGCTCGATTTAAGTCTTATTTATGTACGATTAGCATAATTATATAATGCTTATTTATTTAATTATTGATTAAATTGAATTTTGAGTTGAAATTTTATGTTCTTGCCCTGTTCATTGTTGTAGCATCCCATAACCTTAATTCGATGACAAAGATAGGCATGGGGTGTTACATTTGCCCCTAGACTTGACAATTAGGTCCAATTTGTTACTTGTACTTTTTGGTACTTGTACTTTTTCTTTGTTCATTTTGGTACCCAAATTTGATAACTAGATCAATTTTAGTCCCTGAACTTTAAATCTATCAAAATTTGATAACGTGACTAGCATTTCTTGGAACATGATAGGATTGGTCATGTAACACCCTAAACTTGGCCTAGACATTATGGTTGGATTATGAAGGTTACAACTGTAACACTCCCAACATAGCCTAAACATTATGATCATATTAGAAAAGTTAAAATGCTTAAGTAGAAGTTACAAACAAATACAACGATATTTGAAAAACAAGTAAAACTTTTGGAATCAAATATATCATTCTAACTGCTCAGAAACTTCAGAGTTTAACAATGTTTCAAAATTTGTAGTTAAATTCCCACGTCACATTTTTATATCAAAGAAATCATCTAATTCGTTTTGTAGCTAAAAGAAAACCTTAAATTCCTACTATTTGAAAAACTGGTATTCATTTTAGTTATCTTAAATTAAGTGTCGTAACCCAGTTTAAGTCTTAGCTTGATAATAATTTATATCGGTGACCCTAATAACCTAACAAATGTAAAATATCCAAAATTAACAAACCCAATCAAAATGTTTGTAACATCCAAATTAAAACCCAAAATTCTTAGTTTTTAAAAACACGTGAAACTCCGAGCTCCATGTCACTAACAATATTGTGAGCTTAAAGCCTAATGTGCAATTCAACCTACACCCACAGTACATAAAAGAATACTTTTAACAGAATATCACATAACTTATTTTTCACATATCTCATTTCATATTAGAACTCATACGATTTATAGCTTATTATACCATAGTACATCATGCCAGGTCATATCAAACGTATCATATCAAATCATAACATGCATAATATATCCTACCCCCATTTGCTACACATCAGCTCTGTCCAGCCAATCACACCATATTAGACTACATAAGTCCATCCATCCAATCACACCAATATGTAGAGGTGTGCCACTCATAAAATTGCAGTTGAACTGCCATACATATAGTTTTGCGGTCGAGTCCCCATATTTGCGGTAAATACTTCCATATACACTTCCTCCATCATAACATATCTCATCCCAAACATATACATATCATATTCATATATTATATATATCATAAACAGACAACATACATACATATAGCAAACGTTACACGACATGCTTATTTACATAATTCATTTTTCACATAACACAACTTATAATTTAGTTTTAACTTACGATATATATATATCATGCTTTAAACACCACCCGTACAAACTTAAGTACTAAACTTAAAGTTTTTTTTTCTGACCCTTACGGCGTCCACAAACCCAAATATCAAGTCCCCTAAATAACCCTTAATTGGGCCATAAAATTGGCCAAAAAGGCCTACACAGCCATGTGCCTCACACGACCCAACCACACAGGTTACTTAATCTCACACGGCCGTGTATCACACACGGCTATGTCACACGGTCTCCAAAACCTTACATGGTTGTGTGTCTCATACGGCCCACTACACGACCGTGTAGAAACTGAACAATTTTGCAACATCCTCTGTTTCGCAATTTTGGTCGAATTTTTAAGGGATTTTGGGTCATTTTCACACACCTGATCGTTGATGGAATTAATCACGCTCCTAGAACTCTCGTAACCTATATTTATTCAACAATTACACAAATTAATCCACAAATCTCATGCAAAATAACTTCCTTAAACCGAAACTCCAACCCTTAAAAATGAAGTTCAAATACTTACTTCCTCAAACCACGCTAAACAACCGAATCTACTCTGCCGAAGGGTTAAAGTTCTCATGTCTTTCGCCTAATTACACACTACAAAAGCACTAATCAAAATATCGAATGCATACATACAAACACAACCCACCTTGATCAAGAATCAAACCAAACTAAAATAATAAGAAAATTAGGAAAAATACCCAACAAACATACATTATGGCTAGAGCAGAATCAACACACAAAAGTGTATAAACAAATGGCAATATCCAAAGAATAGCAGAGAACAAAGAAACCCAAACCAATAGAAAAAGAAAGAAATAAAATAGAATAAAATCAAAAAGAAAGAAGCCAAAAGACGAATGATGCAATTCGACAGAACAAATAGAAAAAAGAAAATAAAATATGGAAAAACGTACAATCGGAAAGGGAGTAAAATATTTTTGGGTAAGAGGAAATTTAGGAATTGATAAAAATAAAATAAAATAAAATAAATCAAAAAGAAAGTTTAAATTAAATTTAAATCCCACCTACATTTTATAAAGTCCAACTAAAACTCTAATGTCCAACTAAAGCCTACGCAAAAGAAATAATATACCATGCTTGAGCACTACGAGATTCGAACACAAGACCAAATGCAACCATCTAAGACACTTAACTATCATACCAAACCAATTTACTTGGCAAACAAAAACATTTAAAAATCCAAAAATTTAGGGCATTACAACTCTCCTATTCTAAAAGAAATTTCAACTTCAAAATTACCTGACTCAAAAAAACGAGGATACTATTGGCGTATCAAATCCTCAAGCTACCAAGTAGCTTCTTTGAAATCATGATTTTGCCAAAGTACCTTTGTAATAACCCGATTTAGGGCCTATTCGAAACAGTGGTCTTAGGACCCCAAATTCGAAGATAGAAAAATTATTTTTATTATTTTTATGAAGTTATGGTACGATTATATTAGTGCATGAAAAATTTGGTGAGCTAATTTTAATGTTTTCAAGCTCAATTGCGAAAAAGGACTAAATCGCATAAAAGGTAAAAGTTACATTTTAGTACCCAAATGTGTTAAATAGCTAGAGAATTAAAATTTGGGGTATTTAAAGGGCAAATAAACACTATTTAAATGGCTTGGCCGGCCATGGGGAGACAAATTGGAGAGAAGGTCAAAATTAGGTGAGGATTAGGTCATCAATTTTTACTTGTTTTATATTAAACAACAAAGGCTATTTCTTCTTTATTTTCTTCTTCTCTACCGATTTTTACCAGCCATAGGAGAGGTATGAAAGCTAAAAAATCTGCAGCAACTTAAAGCACTCATAAGTAAGTGATTTTAATGAGTTTTCTTTAAGATTTTTATATTATTGAGACCCTTGAAGCATAAGCTTTCAAATGAGGGTGATACCTTACAAAATGGTCAAAATTTTAGGATTTTGCCATGGATGTATTTATGATATATGCTGAGTTTTTATGAAAGAATATGAGTCCTAGTTGTGTTATAAACAACTTTTGTAAAAGGTGTTAGCATGAAAACACCTAAAAGGACTATTTTGCATAAGTTGCAAAATAGGTGGTTAGTGTGTAAAATAGTGAGAATTTGGGATTTCCATAGTAGGAAAAAGAGTTTAGCTAGGCTTGAAATATGAGGAAATTTGATAAAAATCAATTTTCGAGTATAGGGGTAAAATGGTTATTTTGCCAAGGCATAGGGGCAAAATGGTCATTTTACCAAAGTTGTGAATTTATGAATGCCTAATTGTGTTTAGTGACTAAATGGATGTATATTATTATAGATCAAGATTTGCCAAAATCGAGCCTAGGCCGGGGAAAAGCCAAGTAATCCGAATAAGCCGACTAGTCATGTACTTTTTGTAAACCGAGGTAAGTTGTATGTAAATAATACAACTACACTGTTAATACTTATATTCATATTGTCATTGAATATTGTACGAGTTGTTAAGTTATAAATTGAGAATGCTTTGTAATATTGAGATAG
Organism: Gossypium longicalyx; assembly: GCA_025698465.1. NCBI lineage: Eukaryota > Viridiplantae > Streptophyta > Magnoliopsida > Malvales > Malvaceae > Gossypium > Gossypium longicalyx. Next base: position 23,267,328 of record CM047005.1, on the reverse strand, counting down.
TAGAAATATCCCGTTGAAACCTCAAGATATGAACTGGATATTTGTGCCAAGACATTGGGTGATTTGTGCGCCAGTGTAAGACATGTCTGGGGCATGCTTTGGCCACATTATGAGAGCCAGTGTAAGACCATGTCTGGGACATGGCATCGACACAGAGATGAGCTCTAGAGTAAGACATGTCTAGGACATGCATCGGCCTCGACAGAGATAGCCAATGTAAGACGTGTCTAGGACACGCATCGACTAGGAGTTGTGCTAGTGTAAGACATGTCTGGGGCATGCATCAGCACGCATATATGAGAGCCAGTGTAAGACCATGTCTGGAACATGGCATCGGCAATATATCCCATATTGAAGGTTCATGGAATATCTAGTAGTATTCCAACGGTTCAATGGTGAAAGCTATAGTTCAATTTTGATAAAGAAAGGATGATCATGTTGTGAGTGTTACAAGTACGTATATGATAAGTGTAGCGACGTAAAAATTTTCGCTTTCGATCCCTAGTTGAGGCGATTATTTGAAAATGAAATTTCAGTTTTATTAAAAAAGGGAGTCGCCACCGATCCTTTTTCCTAGGTGTGATCGGACACCGAATAAATCCTCTTTTTTTTTAAGAAAATTTATTTTTTAAACAAAAAGAAGGCCGAATTTAGGTCTACGTCAAAAACCAAAGTAAAGTTGGGTTCGGGAGTCAGTTACGTGCGAGGAAGGTATTAGCACCCTCGCGACACCCAAAATTGGTATCTTTATTAAACAGGTGTTGGCTTGATTTTCAAAAATACGAATTCAATTTGACATTTAATCATGATCCGATTGAAAATGGAATTTTTAGTCTTCAATTTTTTTAGAAGGGTGTCCCGTTTTTAACACGAGCCGACGAATTTCACCCAACATAGCGATGAAATCGATGACTTAATGTTAAACCGGTTTATTGCCTTATTTATTGAAATTAGTAAAAAACATGAATAAAGATTTTTAAAGTAGTGAACAGCAAAATGATATAAAAATGGGCGGGAAACAAAAAATAAAAGAGTTAGAAATACATCGAAGCAAATAATAAATATGACAATAATATTAAAAACAACGACAGTATATGCGATATTAAACATGATAATAATGGTATTTAACACGAAATAGAGACGAACATATATATAAACATATAATAATAATAATAAGTGAAGTGACGTAAACATAATATTAAAAATACTAATAGTGCTATATATATATATATTAAAGTATATACGTAATAATAGGAATGAAAAGTGTATACATAATAATACTAAATATATATATACATAATATATATAAAATGGACATATACAATATATATTGGAAGTACTAATAACATAAAAATATATATTAATAATACTACATAAATATCTACATATATATTAAAATAAATACATAATAATATTAAAAGTATATACATAAAATAGTGTTAAAAATACATACATAATATAGTTATTAAAATATATATATATATATATTAGAAATAATAATAATGTTACAAAACAATTATTAACAATACTGCATAAACACATACATATATATATTAAAGATACATACATATATAATAAACATATACTAATAATAATAACAATTATGATAATAATAATAAAAGATGTATCTACACCAAATAACACATAACAATATTAAAATAAAATAATAAGTGACAATAGTGAAAATAGTAGGTATAATAATAAATATAGCGATATATGAAAATAATATTATATATAAAAGTATATATATACCCATATAATAAAATATATGTACTAATATTAATAAATATAATAGGGATAAAATAAATATAATAATATATACATAACATGATATTAAAAATATATGTACATATATAACATAGTATTCAAGAATATGCACATGAGATGATATAAAAATATACATGGAATAGTAAAAGAAATATATAACAAATAACATTAAAAATATATATAATATATATAAAATATATACAATATATACATATATTTAGAAATGATAATAATATATAAAAAAACTATTCATACGCTACATAAATACACACATATATATATAAATAATAATGGTGTTAGAAATATACAATATAGTATTAAAAATATACATACAATAGTATAAAAGATATATAACTAATAATATTAAAATATGTACATAATAATATAAAAAATATAATATTAAAATAAAATAATAAGCAACAATGGTGAAAATAATAAGTATAATATTAAATATAATGATATATAAAAATAATACTATATATAAAAAGTATATATATATATATACACGTATAATAAAATATATACTAATATTAATAATAAATATAATAGGAGTAAAAACATATATAATAACAATATGTATATAACGCGTATTAAAATATGTGTATATAATATAGTATTTAAAGTATTTACATGGGATAATATAAAAATGTATGAATAATATGATATTAAAAATATATACATAATATATAAAAATATAATATTAAATATATATATACATAATATATATAATATATACATAATAGTATTAAAATATATACATAATGTATGCATATTAGAAATAATAATGACATTAAAAACAACTACTAATAATACTACATAAATATATACATATGTATATAATAATGATATTAAAAGTATATACGTAATATATATATTAGAAATAATAATAGTAACTATATTAATAAGATATTGATAATAAATAGTAAAAGGAATAAAAATAATAGTAATAATAAGAAATTTAAAAATAAAAGTTATAAGAATAATATAAATAATATTTAAAATAAAATAAAATAGCAAAAATAATATAAAAATCCACTTAAATCTAAAAAAGGATTAAATTCGGAACAAAAACAAAGTTTTGGGGAAATTTAAAAAAAAACAAAGAGAAAATGACTAAAAAGCGACATGCGCGTAACCTGGGGGGACCAAAACAACAATTATTCCTTCCCATCAAAACGCAGCACATCAGCAGGGACTAAATTGAAAATCGCGACAAATCTCGGGGCCAAATTAAAAATAAAAATGACTTAATTGCAAAGCAATAAAAAAGCGGAAGGACCATGCGCATAAATAACCCATTAAACAAAAACACGCGGATCCTTTAGCTGGTCGGGTCGGACGGATCGGGTATAGGCCAAAACGACGTCGTTTTGGGTTTAAAAGACAGTCCCCAAAACGACGTCGTTTTGGCTTTTGTGTTTATCTATTTTGATGCTATTGAATCACTGTTTTCTTTAAAATCTAATGCTTTTGTATTGTCCAAGACTGCCGAATGCTTTGTGTTCGTGAGAAAAAAAATTCCCGAACCCCTTTACAACCTTTTGTTTGGCTTTTTATAGCCATTTTTTTACATGATTTGCTACTATTTTCTATTATTTTTGCTATTGTTGCATGTTTGCTTCATCTTTACAGGGTAGTTGGCGACGGTGGAGCAGGTGGTGGCAGAGGCATGGGCGATGGGACAGAGGCGGTTGATGGCAGAAGGTGGCTAGGGTTTCAGCTTTTTTGAAACCCTATTTTAACTAATGGGCTAATTGAGCTTGGGATAGGTAGTTAGGTTTTTGATTTTGGGTTTAGTGGGCTTTTGAATTGGGTTTGGATTGTATTGGGTTTTTAGTCGTAAATAGGTTTAATTGGTTGGGTTTTGAGGATGGGTTAATTGGTTTAAAATTGGCCTACAACAATAAGCATGAGTAGATGATAATGAGTAAGTTAAGTTATGTTTACCTTTGAGCTATAAGCATGATGGTAAATGGTGAGATTGTTGTATAGTTATTTATATGCAACTTATTAAGCTTTATGCTTACTCCCTTTCCTTTCCTTTTTCTTTCAGTGTCACCAAGCTAGCTTAAGGATCCTTTAAAGTTAGAGAAATCAATCACACAATCAGCTAAAATACTCGGTATAGCTTGATTTATATTTTTGAAGGTGGCATGTATAGGGCTAGACTAGGATGTTGGATTAAGAGAATTATTTATGTATTTTGGCTCAAGTCAAAAGCCCTTCATTTGTATCAAGCCTGGAATAATGGCTATTATTCATTTTGATGAATATATACAATGTTCTTTCTATGGATGAATTGGTGTCCATTATGATGAAATTTGTATATTGAAATGATCTTGTGTAGATTGTGCAAAATGGGTGACAAAATGGCTTGCAAGATCGCCTAATTTATCCATACAGGTAAGACACACGGACGTGTGTGACACACAGCTCATGCCCATTGGTGTGTGTTGTGGCCGTGTGTCCCCTGCACTTAAAACTTTAAAGTCATTTTAGTACACGGGCAAGCCACACGGGCGTGTGCCCAGGTCGTGCCATAAAGTCAGTATGCATGCTAGTAGTACACGGGCAAGAGACACGGCCGTGTGTCTCGGCCGTGTGAAGGACACGGTTATAGGGCACGGGTGTATGCTTGGGCCGTGTGGTTTTGGCAGAATGCCCAGGTTTTTAGACACGGGTTTGGGATATGGGCGTGTCTCTAGTACACGGCCGTATGTTCTATATCCACACGAGCGTGTGGAATCTTGATGCATGAAACTTTTCTGAGTTTTTCATGAGTTCTCGGTTGGGTTCTGAACCACCCCGGATGTATGATTTGGGCATCGTAAGTCCGTATATGAGATAGATTACACGTGAAAAGAGAAGTTTTTAAATTGTTTGAAATTTTTTTATGGCCCGATTTTGTATAGTTGGTTGAGTCAAGAAAGGTAACACCTTGAACCCTGTCCCAGCGTCGGATACGGGCGAGGGGTGTTACAACCTTTACCAAAGGAATGGTCTTTCTTCTCAGAACTTTAACATCACGATCTAAAACTTGTATCAGCTCCTCTTCAAAAGAAAAATCCAGCCTTAACTCAATCTTCTCCACTGGAACCACATGCGATGGATCAAAACGATAATGTCTCCGCATAGACACGTGAAAAACGTCATGGATACAACCCAACACTGAAGGTAACTCAAGCTGATAAGAAACCAACCTAATATGCGTCAATACCCGATCCTACCCAATAAAACAATGGCTCAGCTTACCTTTACAACCAAACCTAGGAACTTTTTTCTAACAAGACACCTTAAGAAAGATGTGATCCCCTACCTCATATTCAATCTATCGTCTCTTAAGGTCCGCATAAGACTTCTGTCTATCAAAAGCAGCTTTGAAATGATCCCGAATCAAATGAATTTTATCATCAGTCTCAGTCACCAACTCAGGACCAAAAACTTTCCTCTCTCCCAACTCAGTACAATAAAAGGAAGTACGATATTTCCTACTATATAAAGCCTCATAAGGTGTCATTTCAATGCTAGACTGAAAGTTGTTATTATAAGCAAACTCAGCCAACGACAAAATCTCCTCATAACTCCCTCAAAAGGCAATCACACAGCTCCAAAGCATATCCTCCAAAATCTGAATCACCCTCTTTGACTGACCATCAAGCTGTGGATGAAAAGCCGTACTAAAATCAAGACTAGTACCCAATGCTTTACGCAATTTCTGCCAAAAGCGGGAAGTGAAATGAGGATCTCGATCCAAAATGATAGACATAGGAACTTTATGCAATCTGATAATCTTAGAAATATAAAGCTTCTCCAACTTCTGCAATGAGTAGTCGGTCTTAACCGGTATAAAGTGGGATGACTTGGTTAATCGATCCACAATGACCCAAACCGAATCCTTCTTAGTAGGTGTCAAAGGTAACCCACTAACGAAATCCATAGTTACCTGTTTTCACTTCCACAACAAAATCTTAACGAGTTGTAAAAGTCTAGAAGGAAATTAGTGCTTAGCCTTAACTTGCTAGTACGTTAAACAATGATATACAAATTCAATTACCTCACGTATTAGCCCCGACAACTAATATATATTATAGAGATCATGATACATCTTATTACCCTCGGGATGCATAGTATAAGAACTACTATGTGCTTCTCGTAAGATAAACTGTCTCAAATTCGCATCCTTAGGCACACAAATACGACCTCGAAAACACATAATTTCATCATTATTATACCCAAAATCTGTAGTCTTACTTTCATCCATCTGGTGAACCCGACTAATCAATGACTCATCTAGAAGTTGCTTACTCTTAATTTCTTCTAACCAAGATGGCTTAACTTACAACTCAACCAGAATCCCATCATCATCGAATAAACTTAGGCGAGCAAATGTTGCCTTTAAATTAGTCATTGATCTCTGACTAAGAGAATTGACCACCATATTGGCCTGACTAGGATGGTACTCAATCGAACAATCATAATCTTTAAGCAACTCGACCTAATGACACTGTTTAAGATTCAGCTCCTTTTGTTTGAAGAGATATTCCAGACTCTGATGATCATATAGATGATGTATCTTTCATTATACAAGTAATGCCTCTAAATCTTAAGTGTAAAAAAATCGCGACAAACTCAAGGTCATGGGTCGGATAATTACCTTCATACGGCTTAAGTTGTCTAGATACATATGCAACTATTTTACCTCTTTGCATCAATATAAAACCCAAACCGGCATGTGATGCATCACTATACACAACGAACTCCTTCCCAAATTCAGGCTGAATCAGAACGGGTGCTTAAGTCAAAACCAAATTAAGCTTCTCAGAGCTCAATTGTTGCTCGACAGCCCAAACAAATGAAACATTCTTACATAGCAGCTTAGCCAAAAGTGTTACTATCAAAGAAAACACATCCACAAATCTCCGATAGTACCCCACTAAACCCAGGAAACTCTAAAGCTCAGTCACATTGCGAGGCTAATTCCGGTCCAAAATAGTTTTTATCTTCTTAGGATCCATTAGGATACCCTCTGCAGAAACTGCATGCCTAATAAAATAACCTCACTCAACTAGAACTCATATTTACTTAGCTTAGCATACAATTCTTTTTCTCGAAGAATCTGAAGAACTGTATAAAGATGCTTGTCATGCTCAACCTTAGTATTAGAATATACCAAAATTTTGTCAATAAACACAAAGACAAAATAATCCAAAAATGGTTGGAACATTCAATTCATGATATCCATGAACGCTTTCAGAGCATTAGTCAATCTAAAAGGTATAACAAGGAACTCGTAATTATCATAACGAGTCCTGAATACAGTCTTATGAACAACAACCTCCTTAACTTTCAACTAATGGTACCCAGAACGTAAATCTAATTTTAAAAAAATAGAAGCTCCACAGAACTGATCGAACATCATCGATCCTCGGAAGTGGATACTTGTTCTTTATCATCAATTTGTTCAACTGACAATAATCCACACACATCCTCATCGACCCATCTTTTTTCTTAACAAAAAGAACTGATGGTCCCCACGAAGACACACTTGGCCGAATAAATCCTCTATCCAGATGTTCCTGAAGTTGCGTCTTAAGTTTCTTAAGCTCCTTCGGCGCCATTTGATACAAAACAATGGACACCAGAGTAGTACCCAACAATAGATCAATCCTAAACTCGACCTCTTTATTCAAAGGCAAACCCAGCAACTCTTCAGAAAAAAATTCAAAAAATCCTTAACACTTTGAATCTCTTCCATAATTGAACCCACACTATTTGTGTCATGCACATAAGCTAGATACATATTACAACCCTTACAGATTAACTTTTCAGCTACTAGAGCGGAGATTACATTAGATAGATAATCTCAACGCTCACCCACCATCACAACCTCCAATTCATCCCTTACCTTAAAGGTCACTTTCTTAAACTCACAATCTAATCCAACCTGATGCTCCACCAATTAGTCCATGCCCAATATCAAATCAAATTCCCCAAAAGGCAACTCCATTAGATCAACAGTGAACATATATCCTTGAACCTCATGCAAACATATTTTATATACCTTACTAACTCGTACAGATTGACCCAAATAACTAATCATAAAAAGTTCATTACTGGTATCCTCATCCAAAATTCCCAAATTTCCCAAAACACTACTAAATACATAAGAATGCGTAGAACCATAATAAATTAAAGAAAAATTAGGTAACGCATGAATAATAAATATACCAACAATTACATCCGCCGTATCTCTGTTCTCACATCGTCTCGCTGCATAAATCAGGGCTGGCTGCCTAGCTTTAGCTTGTCCCGCACCTCTGCCTACTACTTTCTGACCATGACCACCATTGTTACCTTATCGTATTTAACCACAACCTTGAACAAGTTCCTGACCAACCCTATAAGGCGGCATTTGACCTTAACTAAAGCTCACCTAGGCTCAACCATAAGTAAACACTCACTAATCTTGTGCCCCACTGTCCCCACACCTAAAACAAGCTCCAATCCTCCTCCAACACTCGTCCAGATGTCGTCAGTTACAATATCCACATACCAAAACCTATTCAGCTCTGAGAACTGGCTCAACTGTGGCAACTGGCTTTACCTGTAGTAGTTTATCAAATTTCTCTTGTTTTATGGGCCGTTGAGAAAACTAGAAAGACCCGAATCCTTCTTGTTCTTATTCTGGCTTTTCTCTCGATTCCTCTTCTTGCGCTCAGTGTGTTTAACCTTCTCAGCTATTTTTTCCTTATCCACCAAGGTTGCTAAAACCCGTTCCTTTTGAAAAGCTATCAGAACTTTAAGGTCATACCTCAAGCCCTCCTCAAACCGTACATTCTTCTTATAGTCATTAGAAATAAGTCCTCGAACATACTGACTCAATCGTAAAAACTCGGCCTCATATTCGGTAACCGATTAATCTCTTTGAGTCAAATTCATAAACTCTTGCTTATGGGCCTCCACAAGCTTGCGCCCACATATTTACCTTGAAAGGCATTTCGAAAATAATCCTACGATAGCTGCTCATGTTGAGTGCCCTCCTAAACTGTTAGCCACTATTGATACGTCTCATCGCGAAGGAAGGATATCGCACCCTTTAATTTTTGCTCAATGGTGCAATCTAGGTCATTTATTATTCTTTCAGTGGCTTCTAAACAGTACTCAACCACCATTGGGGCGACTCTAGTGACACCCTAAATAGTTCAAGTCCATTAGACCGAAGCCGTTTAGTAATCGACCCTCGCCCCCAGATTCTGATCCAGTATGGGTCCCAACGACCCTCCCTAAAACCTTCAACTTTACTTGGGACAGTGAGTCATCCCTGGCTGTCTGAGCTGCAAACTCAATTTCAACAGTCGAAGTCCCTACGGTCTCACTTGTATCTAACTGAGGCATGTTGCCCATCAAAGAAGATTTAGCTTGTGCACCCCGATGACGACCACTACACCCACAAGTGCCATGTCTACGAGATCTACGATTACCCATTATCTTATCTATAATTTTTCAGAAATTTTATGCAATTAGTTTAAGTTTTAAACATTTATTCTTAAGTCTTACAAAATACTTATCAGAATATAAATAGTATTTTTCTTACACTACAATCTCTAAAGGTCATACCATATACTAAAATTATCACATACAAAGTATCTCTAAAGCATATATAAAGTTTAAAGTACTTACATGGATTGGTATCGAAGTCTCGGTTTAATTTATCAAAAAGTTCAAAAATAGTTTTAATTAAATTTCAATTCAAATAAAAAATTTAAAAATAATTTGAACCCAAAAACACACAGTCGAGTTTTGCAACCTGGCTCTAATACCACCAAATGTAACACCTCAAACTCAGCCTAGACATTATGGTCAGATTACGAAGGTTACAGCTGTGGCACCCCCAACCCAGCCTAAACATTATGATTAGATTGGAAAAGTTACAATGCTTAAGTAGAAGTTACAGACAAATATAATGGTACTTGAAAAACAAGTAAAACTATTGGAATCAAATATATCATTCTAACTACTCAGAAACTTCAGAGCTTAATAGTATTTCAAAATTTATAGGTAAATTCCCATGTCACATTTTTATATCAAAAACTCTATTTCACGAAATCATTTATTTATTTATTTTACAACGGAAAAAAAAACCTTAAATTCCCTCTGTTTGAAAAATTGGTATTCATTTTAGTTATCTTAAATTAGGTGTCGTAACCCAGTTTAAGTCTTAGCTTGATAATAATTTATATCGGTGACCTTAATAACCTAGCAAATGTAAAATATCCAAAATTAACAAACCCAATCAAAGTGTCCATAATGTTCAAATCGAATAACGCAAAATAATAAAAAAATTATTAGTTTTAAAAATACATGAAACTTTGAACTCCATGTCGCTGTCCAATCCTAGTTTGAAGAATTACCTAAGACAAGACAAACAAACAATATTGTGAGCTTAAAGCCCAATGTGCGATCCGACCCACACCTACAGTACACAAAAGAATATTTTTAACAAAATATCACATAACTTATTTTTCACATATCTCATATCATATTAGAACTCATACAATTTATAGCTTATTATACCATAGCACATCATGCTAGGTCATATCAATTGTATCATCTCAAATCATAACATGCATAGTATATCTTACCCCCATCCACTACACACCAACTCTGTCCAGCCAATCACACCATATTAGACTACACAAGTCCATCCATCCAATTACACAAATATGTGGATATGTGCCACTCATAAAATTGCAACTAAGCTGCCATACATATAGCTTTGCGGTTGAGCCGCCATATTTGCAGTAAAGACTACTATATACACTTCTTCCATCATAACATATCCCACCCCAAACATATACATATCAAATTCATATATTATACATATCATAAACAGACAACATACATGTAATATCCCGAATTAGGGCCTAATCGGAATAGTGGTTTCGTGACCACAAAATCTGAGATAGAAATAATTATTTTATAATTATTTTGATGTTTATGATATGATTGCATGATTGTGTGAAAATTTTGTGAAGAAATTCTATGCATAAAATGCTTAATTTGAAGTTAGGGACTAAATCGAATAATTTGCAAAACTTGCATTCTAGAAGTTTCTAGTATGAAATTGTTTTGAAATATTAATTAGGAGGTCTTAAATAGCAATTTTACCAATTTCTAAGTTTATGGACAAAAATTGGACATGGATGGAATTTTTGAAAAGTTTAGTAGTAAGGGCATTTTGGTCATTTAGGGGTAAAATGAATTAAAATACAAAATTAAAAGCCAATTTTGCTCATCTTCAACCCCATGGCCGAATATAGCAAGGAGAAACCATGGCTAGGGTTTTTCAAGCTTCCAAGCTCGATTGTAAGTCCATTCTAGCCCCGCTTTTTCCAAGTTCTTTACGTTTTTAGAGTCCCTGAGTTCGATTTAGCTTATGCTAGTAATAATTTAACCTAGGGTTTATATTTGGAAAAATACCCATAGGTGAAATTTGTGTATTTTGGTGTTTTATGATAGAATATGAGGTTTTAAATTATGTTAGACAACTTGTGCTACTCGGTTTTAAGTGAAAACGAGCAAAAGGGCTTAATCGGTAAAAATACCTAATAGTCATAAGTACATGTTAGAGTGAGAATTTGATGTTGCCATAGAAGGGAAAAATGATCAGCATGTCATAAAACATAAGAAAATAGGCTGAAGTTTAATTTAGGAGCTTTGGGGCAAAAGTGTAAATATGCAAAAGTTTAGGGGCAAAATTGTAATTTTTCAAAAATATGATTTTGAGTCAATTTGAATAATGTGAGTCCTAATTAGACTATATTTTAAATGATAAGCAAGGAAAACTGAAATTCGGGCTAAAATAGGAAAAATACCAAGTTGTGGACAAAATGGTAAAAGTATCCATTTTCGCATACTAGGTAAGTTCATATGTAAATGTTGGTAACATAGTTATTATTTTAAATGTTTTTCATGTTATTTAAATGATATGATAATTATTATGAAATATTATACTCGTGATAATTGTTTGATAATATGTCAAATTATGTGATATACTTGGAAAATGTGAAATACTACCGAGTATCGGTATCGGTATTCCGTAGAAGATGGTTGAGACACATGATTGGGAAAAAGGTCCCGTTGAACCTTAGGAATGGATTAGGATACAAGTGACATGTCACTGAGATATTTGGGCATCCGAACTCGTTGAGTTGAGTCCGAGTTCACTTATGGATGCGAATGTCCGAACTCGTTGAGTTGAGTCCGAGTTCGTGAAATGTAACTAGGCATCCAAGCTCGTTGAGTTGAGTTCGAGTTCACTTATGGATGCGAACGCCCGAGCTCGTTGAGTTGAGTCCGAGTTCACTTAGGGGCGGGTTACATGATTGCTTGGCTACATATGTGGCACTTATGTGCAAACTTTCCATGTATCCGAATTATATTCCGATGTGTTCAACGGGTAAAGTTCTACTCAAATGGAGGAATACTCAAGATGAAAAGGGACGTATTGGTAAGTGCTGTGAAATGGATACTTTGAACATGTATGTACTTAACCCTCGGGTTGAAAAATCGATATAACAACAATATGGTAAGATGATAAATGAAAATATGATATGAATGTCTTGGTGATGATTATGCAAATGATGTTTTATGTTTGCTTATATGGTTATGTTACTTGCTATTTGCATGTGAACTTACTAAGCATTTATGCTTACTCCCTCCTTTTCGTTCCTTGTAGTGTTGACAAGCCAGCTCGGAAATCGGGAACGGTCGGAGGCACGCTCACACTATCCGTATACCATCTTGGCATAATGGCTTGCATATTTTGAGTATGGCATGTATATCATTATAATCATTTTGTATATATAGTCTTATGATATGGTTATTGAGTAGTATAAAAATGCTTGGTAATGATTAGCCATTGGAATGGCTAATTATGATCATATTTGGTGTTATGTATGTCAAATTGCTAGTTAATCCATGGAAACCATGAAATAGGCAAAATTTACCATAAAATAGATTCAGACAGCAGTAGTGACGTGAATTTGAAAAATCATTAAAAATAGTAGAGATATAATTAGATGACGAATAAAACATGGAATTGAAGAATTATGAGTCTATTTTCATATGGAAGAAATGAAACAGGTATATGAGTTATATTTTATGAGATGTTTAAATTTTTGTGAAACAGGGCCAGAGCGATTTCTGGATCCCCTATTCTGACTTTGGAAATTCACCATAAATTGTATAAAAATAATTAGAAGTCATAATTTATATGTAAAGATTTATTATTGAGTCTAGTTTTAAGAGAAACAAACTTCATAGTCATTGAAATTCTGTACAGAGAGATATATGATTCGCAATATACAGAGGTCAGAGCAGTCGAACCCTGAAACAGGGGAGACTTTAACTAATAAACTGTACTAATTGGCCTAGCCAAAAATTCTAGAAAAAAATTAGTAAATATATATATGAGTCTAGTTTCAGGGAAAATTTACAAAATTGGATTTTTAGTTTCAGAACTCGAGATATGAATTTTTAAGCGACTGTGATGCAGTTAGCCAGTTTGTCTAGAATTTCTAAAATTAAATTGTTTGAGCTGTTTAAGCAATGAATTAAGTCTGTTAACACCTCGTGTTCGACTCCGGCAACGGTCTCGGGTACGGGGCGTTACAATACATACATATAGCAATCGTTACACGACATGCTTATTTACATGATTTATTTTTCGCATAACACAACTTATAATTCAGTTTTAGCTTATGATATATAAATCATGCTTTAAATGCCACCCGTACGAACTTAAGTACTAAACTTACAATTTTTTCTTGGCCCTTACGGTGTCATTGAACCCAAATATCAAGTCCCCTAAATGACCCTTAATTGGGCCCTAAAATTGGCCAAAAAGGCCCACACGACCCAAAAACCTAGCTCGTGTGGTCCATACAGGCCACTCACACAGTTTGAACATTTTCACACATCCGTGTGCCTCACATGGTCTAGCCATATGGGCTGCTTAATCTCACACATCCGTGTATCACACATGACCTTATCACACGGTCTACAAAACCTTACACAGTCGTATGTCTCACACGACCCACCACACGACCGTATGGAAATTGGGTAGTTTCGCAACATCCTTTATTTTGCGATTTCAATTGAATTTTTAAGGGATTTTAGGTCGTTTTCACACACCTGATCGTTGATGGAATTAACCACGCTCCTAGAACTCTCGTAACCTACATTTATTCAACAATTATACAAATTAATCTACAAATCTCACGCAAAATAACCTCCTTAAACCGAAACTCCAACCCCTAAAAATGAAATTCAAATACTTACTTCCTAAAACCACGCCAAACAATCGAATCCACTCTGCCAAATGGTTAGAATTCTCACGTCTTTCGCCTAATTGTACACCATAAAAGCACTAATCAAAATATCGAATAAATACATACAAACACAACCTACCTTGTTCAAGAATCAAACTAAACTAAAATAATAAGAAAAATAAGAAAAATACCCAACAAACTTACACTATGAATGGAGTAGAATCAACGTACAAAAGTGTATGAACAAATGGCAATATCTAGAGAATAGCAAAGAACAAAGAAACTCAAACCAATAGAAAATGAAATAAATAAAATAGAATCAAAACAAAAAGAAAGAAGCCAAAAGATGAATGATGCAATTCGGTATAACAAAAGGGGAAAAAAAACAAGAAAAGATGGAAGAACATACAATGGGAAATGGAGTAAAATGGTTTTGGGTTAGAGGAAATTTAGGAATTGATAAAAATAAAATAAATCAAAAGGAAAATTTAAATTAAATCTAAATCCCGCCTACATTTTATAGAGTCCAACTAAAACTCTAATGCCCAACTAAAGCCTACACAAAAGAAACAAAAGGAAAAAAAGAAAAGAAAAGATGAAAGAACGTGCAATGAGAAATGGAGTAAAACGGTTTTGGGTAAGAAGAAATTTAAGAATTGATAAAACTAAAATAGAATAAAATAAAATAAATCAAAAATCAAATTTAAATTAAATCTAAATTCCACCTACATTTTATAGTGTCCAACTAAAACTCTAATGCCAACAACTAAAGTGTAACACCCTTAACCCGTATTCGTCGTCGAAACAGGGTTACATAGTATTACAGGACAACATAATAGTAAATCATTCAAATCATACATTAATACAAACATAATCAAATTACTTGGACCCTAAGAAACTCAAATACTAACCAAAATACAAAATCAAAATGACATTAATCGGGTAAAAAATACATCAAAACCAACCTAATATGTGCCTAACCAATGTACCTTCATTGCTACCACAATTATATATATAGTAATCTCAAAATACACATTAACTCAATTCATCAACTCATTCAAGCAATACCAAATCAAAATACCTAACAAAGTTACCACAACCACAACAAATCCAATTTATGTAAGCCACACATACTAGCATAACAACTATTCCTCATTCTCATACCCTTTGCAAATTGGTTATTTGCATAAAATATCATTCATAATATTTACATAAGCCAAACATTAATAAAAATAGCACAAGAGTCTATACATGTCATATAATCTAAATTTAACGTTTCAAAAACTATCGAGATAAATTGGATAGTGTGACTTGAGTGCCGATCCGATCGCCCAACCTTCCGAAAATCTACAATGACATTAGACAACACAAGTTAGCTTAATGAAGCTTAGTAAGTTTGACGAGATAAACAAAAATCTTACCGAACTAACTATATAAATCAAATAATAATAAACAATCATCCATGACAACTCTCTGTCATTCACAACTTCAATCGATAAATACATTCGTATTCACATCAATACAAAAATAAATAACATGTCTTTCAAATTCATTAAATAAATCACCTTACCGAGATTTTTCCATTCAAAGAACAACTTACGGATAAGAGTACATCATCAATAGAAGCTCATAAGAGCTGGTCCTCTTGAATATGCCAACAGAAGCTCATAAGAGTTTAACAAAAGCTCGTAAGAGCTAATTCCACCCAATCACGCCAAACAGAAAGTAAAACACAAGAGTTCACTACAACTGTTGAACCCCGGTTTACTTGGATAAAATGTCGATATCTCCCTCAAATACCATCTTCACTCCAAACCCCCGTCATACACCAAATCATGAATGTACTCAAATCCTGCGTTTAATTCAAACCGAATATCCAATTCAATATTATAATTCAAACAATAATTCATTTCCAACAATAGAATATATACATAATACCAATCATCAATTTATACAAATGTTAAATTTTAACTGTACGAACTTACTTGGACTGAATTATAGTAATTGCAGAAGTTTAGGGACGATTTCAATATTTTTCCTTTTTCACGAGTATCTACAAGATCTTAATCAAATCACCAAACCAAAGTTGGCCGAGTGTTTTCTTCTCCTTTAGGGTTTCAATGGTGGCTTTTCAAATTGAGAAGATGATAATGAGTTTTTATCATGTTTTTGTTATACTATACATATTTAATAATTTACTATTTTACCCTTATAAATATAATCAAACTTTAACAATTTAAAAGCCCACTAGCGTCCACCAACCCCGAATGGTCTAATTACCATTTAAGTCTCTTTTCCTTATTCAATAAATCATTCAATCACTTAAATCAAATAGTGAATAAATTTTACATCTTTTACGATTTAGTCTTTTTTAATTAATTAACTATCGAAATGTTAAAATTTTTCAACAAAACTCTAATACCACCTTAATAACACTCCGTAAATATTTTTATAAACATTTACAGTTCGGTTTATAGAAACGAGATCCCGATACCTTACTTTCTAAAATCACTTGATTTTAGGGTCTTACTACTTGAACCTAATAAATCATTATAAAACATAAATTACCAAATCAAAAACCTTTTTAAAATCATATTTGACTCGTAAATATTAAATAATAATATTTACGAATTTACTCATTGGATTTGGTGGCCTCAAAACCACTGTTTCCTATACCACTAAAAAAATCAAGTTGTTACATCCTACACAAAAGAAATAATATACCACACTTGAACACCATGGGACTCGAACACAAAACCAAATGCAACCATCTAAGACACTTAACCACCATACCAAACTAATTTACTTGGTAAACAAACACATTCAAACAAAAATTTGGGGCTTTACAAGCCATTGGATTGATAATCGACCAATATACTAGTCTAAACAATGGGTTTAAAATGATTAAATCAAAAACTGCTCGAAACAGGTAGAAATAAAAAAAATAGGACAAAATCTTGTAGTTGAACAGGTTCAGCCAATTTAATAATTTTTTTTTAAAAATTATGAATTTTAAATTATTTATTTAATTATTGTTGGTCTATCAGTTAAACCAATCAAACAAATTGAATTGATAATCAATAGCCTAACTAGTTTAACCATCAGTTTGATTATTATAACATTATATCTGACACTCTAAGATTGTACCCTGTCATCACATCAAATTTTAAATATTTTTTAAATTTTTAAGTGATGATGTGACACAATCTCATAAAGCCACATCATCAATTTTTTTATATATTTCAAGTTTAGTAACTTAAATAAATTTAATGGCCAATTTCAAATACTAAAGTGGATAAAAAAAATAAAGGTACCAAAATAAATTCGATAGCCAAGCTAAAAGATAAACAATTATATTATTTCAATAAATGATGCCATTAAATATCTATTTTATTTTATTTTTTTTAATAAAGAGATGAAAATATATCAAGTTCAAACCTTTTATTTAAACAAAGTTAGATTTATAAAGAAAATATTTTTTTTAAAAAAATAATCTCATTATAAATTTTGATCATATCTATTTCTTTTATACAATGCCTAAAATTACCTATAGTTCCTCTTCAACCGATAAATAGGAGGATAATACGCTTCAGCGTACTCAAGTTTAATATATATCATTTGATACTCGAATTTCATATATTTTTTTCTAATGTGATATTTGTGTTATTTTATAATGTCATTTGATACTTATGACAAAAGTTATATATTGTGATATCTAAATGAAATGTTAATCTTTTTTATATTTAATTTAAATTTAAATATTAATTAAATAAAAATTAATTGTAAATATTATTAGATTGATTTTTTAATAATTTTATTAATAGAATAAATTTAAAGTTAATTGTTGTAACCAAAAAAAGAAAGCAGAGAAAAGGAGTAAATTGTAATGATTATTGGTTGAAGTTTCAATCCATTAATAAGTGGGTAGATTGAAGCGATAGTGAGAGAATGTACAAGTTCGAAGGGGAGGGACTGCAACAACACAAGAGGGACTGCCTTTTAAGAGCAATATAGTATTCATCAAATCATTCCCAGACTGGATACAGGCGGGAAAATGGGTATGGTACTATAGCTACAGTTTTCTGTGTCGGAACGACTGACACTAAGCTTGAGGCGCTCCGATTCTTGGCTGAGACAGTTCGATCCCCAGTAGCTCTTCTTCCAAGGTATGTTTTACTTTAGGCTAATTTCATTACATCATGTTTGGTTTAATTGAAATTCTGATAAATAACTATTATATGGTTTCAACTTTCAAATAACAAAGATAGATTTTTGTTCGATCAGTGGGTTTTAACTATTACCTTAGCAGAACTTTAGTGAACTTTTTCCCAGTCAATGATCAAAAGTTACAACTCAGGCCGATTAAAAAAATTTAAAGATTGTTTCCGCAAAACCACAAGTCAACTCCCAAAAAAGTAGAGCCACTGAACTAAAAAGATTGATTTTAAGTGAGGATTAGTGGGTTATGGAAAATGTTTTTATATTTTATTGTATTTGTTTTATAGAAAATAGTTTGGTTATTAAAAAATAATTTTTTTTTGTAAAATGGTTTATCCTCTTAAAAAGTATAAATCATTGGAGCTCCTTTATTAGTAATTTTATTTTTGTATAAAAATTAACTTAAGTTAAATTTAATATTATTATATTAATAATAATTTTTTTATTTAAAAATATTTAAAATTAATAAAATATTAATATAAAATATTATAATTTTTAATATTATTAAACATATATATTTAATTATCTATATATAATCATATTTATTATTTTAATAAATTATTTAATATTTCAATTTTGTTTTAATAATAAATTTTATAAATAATAATTTTAAATCATAATATTATTGAAAAATATTCAATATTAATATTTTAATAATAAATATTTATTATTATATATATTAATAATAAATTTTTTAGTATAAAAGTTAAAATATGTCATAAGCCTATGTACTCTTCATAAATTTGGAATTTAGTCCCTATACTTTTATTTTCAAGAATTTAGTCTCTCTATTTTTCAAATTTGAAAATCAAGTCTAATTGTTAATTTTTTTTTAATTTTGTTGATGTCACATTTTTAAATAAAAATACCTGGTATTCATATAACTAAAAAATGACATTATAATGAAAATAAATTTAATACAATATTTTTAGTAATGCTAACGGTTGATTTTGAATTTTGATATTTAAAAAGTAGGACTAACCCAAAACTAAAAGTACATGGACAAAATTTTAAATTTACAAAGAGTACAAGGACTTATGACATATTTTAACCTAGTATAAAAATATGAATATTTTAATTATATAAATATGAGTTTTTTTTTTTAAATAATGCTTAGCTTCATTTATCCTTACAACTCTAAATCTCTAATATGTCAATATGTACCCTCATATATGTAATATATGTAATTTAAATTAAATTTTAATTAAGCATTGTTTATTAATAAGTTTATATATGACATTGATTATTACAAAATATTTTCTTATTATAATATTTTATAACAAATATATTTATGTTGTGTTTATTTTACAAAAAAATAATATAAAATATAAATTTATAGATACAAATTAAACTTAATTAAACAATAAAAATATAAGAAAATCTCATATATATGTTTGTTTAATTGAAAACAACTTTTATGAAATATTTTCATGAAATCTGTCAAACAACCAAATATTTTACACAGATTCATCCAAATACCAGAAAACATTAGTTTTTTCTAGAAAAATAAGTCATTTGCCAGAAATTATTTTCTGAAAGTCATTTTCAGTGAAACAAACGGAGCCTAAACTTGGCAATTGTCTCAAGTTGGGATTTGAACTCTTTTTTGTCCAAGTTAGTATTTGAAATTAACAATTGTTCTCAGAGTTGGGTTTAAAATTTTTTATTATCAAAATTAGTCTTTGAACTTGATAATATTTCCTTAAAACCTTAAAGTTTAAGTCTTAATGCGAGAATAATTGCTAAATTTAGGGAGTAACTTGGGAAAAAATTCAAACCTCAATGTAGAAGTAATTACCAAGTTCAAGCCTCAAATAATGATTTAACCTTTTAAACAAGTAAAATTAAAAATATTTTTTAAATAATAAAAATAAAAATATTAAATCCATGTAAATCTCTCCCCCTTAACGAGCCTATAGAAGACATAATTCGCTCAAGTGGATACATTGAAAAAAAACCACGCAAATCAATAAAGAATATATAACTCTTTTCTTCTTCTTTTTTAATTTTATTTACCTTGGTGGTTTTTTTTTTCCATTTTTATTTAATTTATCTGATTTTTTTTATTTTTTTAAGACATAATTTGTTTTGGAATGTGGTTTAATTTTACACCAATTGCTTTTCTTAAAAAGGTTTTAATTTGGTCATTTTTAGTTTATATATTTTTTAAATTTTAAAATTTTAGCCTTCATTAAACGATAATTTGTTAAATTCATTAGGTCTTACTATTTCTAAAATCTAATGGGACAAACATATTATCATATGTGTAATGTCATGTCAATTTGTTATTTTCGTATATTACTTATTAAAAAATTTAATTAATGGATTAAAAACTATCATTTGTGTCAAGAATAAAATTTTAAATATTGAAAAATATTGAGACTTAGAATAATCCAATAGGGGAGAATATGGACTAAATCTACAATTTTACACATAGTACAATACTAATAATTAAACTTAACCAAACAGATTTAACCGCTATTGTTTAGGTCAGGACTAAAATTTTAAAATTCAAAAAATATAGGGATTAAAATTGACCAATTTAAAAAATATAGAAATTAAAATTGATCAAATTAAAGTATATGGACTAAATCACGACTTTTGCAAAGTACATGAATTAGTAGCAGATTTAACAAGTTTTTTCCGATACTCCTATCAACTGTTCTACTTTCCTTTTAAGCCAAAATAAAATACAAATTTCTCCAATAAGTAGTAAACTTTTTCTTAGCATTTTCTTTAGACTTAATTCAAGTTTAAGAATGTTTATCAATGCGGTTATTTTCTTATTCTTCTAAATTTTCTGTTTTGATGGCAAAAGAACATAAAAAAAAAGTTTTGTTTTGTTTTACTATTAATGGAAATGACAGGTAGAAGTTGTGATTGTTGATGTTTCTGCTGGTCAAAAGGAAACTGAGAGTTTGAGTGAATTCAAGTTTGTGACTAGAAATGAACTTCTTCTATGCTATTCAAAATCAGTAGGTCGAAACCCCATTGTTCTTCCAGACGATAGAGGTGAAGCTGTTGGTGTTATGAGCAAAGCCCTTCAACATTTTATTAAGAAAGTTTAGGCTGATGCTTTGGTTGCCGGTGCTATTGGCCTTGGAGGCACATCTTTGTTATCAACACCTTTCAGATCTCTTCCTCTTGGTGTACCAAAGCTCATTGTATCTACTATAGCTAGTGGCCAAACTGAACCTTACGTTGAAACATCGGATTTGGTATTGTTTCCAATAATAGTGGATATCTGTGGGATCAACAATGTTAGCAGAGTTGTGCTATCAAATGCTGGAGTTGCTTTTGCTGTTATGGTGATTGGAAGGCTTGAGAGGTTCCAAGAATCCTTTAATGAAGGTGAAAAAGGCACAGTGGGGATAACCATGTTTGGGGTCACAACACCATGTGTTAATGTCGTGAGTGAAAGGTTAAAAAAGGAAGGGTATGAAACCCTCATTTTCCATGCCACTGGTGTAGGTGGCAAGGCTATGGAATCACTGGTTAGAGAAGGATATATACAGGTATATATATATATATATTTCTCTTTCATTTATTTGCTTCCCAAAATCTTCATTGAAAATGTGAATTCTTTTCACATGTGTTAGGGAGTTTTGGACATTACAACTACAGAGGTTGTAGATTATGTAGTTGGGGGTGTGATGCCTTGTGACAGCTCTCGTTTCGTTGTTATTATAGAGAAGAAAATCCCTTTCGTCCTCAGTGTCGGAGCCTTAGATATGGTGACCTTTGGACCTAAACATACCGTACCTACTAATCTTTATAAAAGGAAGATTCACATCCACAATGCTCAGGTGATGATGAGTTTTTAGACCACCTTTTTTTTTTAGCATTGTCCATGTTTTCTGTTGTCTAATGTGTCTTCTATGTGTTAACGATGGGCGGTTGAAGATATCGACCATGCGAACAACAGTCGACGAGAACAAAAAATTTGCAGGCTTTATAGCAGATAAACTGAACAAGTCTGCAACAAAAATTTGTGTTTGCCTGGCCCAAAAGGGTGTTTCAGCATTGGATGCTCCAAGGAAGCCCTTCTATGATCCTGAAGCTAATGGTACTCTTTTAAATGAACTGCAGACACTGATTCAAATAAACGAAGACCGGCAGGTGACTAAATTTCGGTTCCTTAATTATATCCTGCATGTTTACATCTCAATTTTTCCTTGTGAAGTTAGAAAATTATGTCTACTTACAGGTAGAGGTGTGTCCTTACCATATCAATGACCCTGAGTTTGCGAACGCATTGGTGGCTTCGTTTATGATCTGTTCGAATTATCCTACGAAAAGATCATGACCATTTTAGCTCTTGGAATTATGACCCCCGAGTCCATCTGCATTCAGCAAATATATATGCAATAATCAGTGTATTGCATCTAGGGTTACTTGTTTGATTTGTTTCTGGAGTTGTTAAATCTTTAGTTTAAGTGTTTGAAGTCGGTATGAGTTTGATAAACAACTAAACAGGGGGCTAAGGACTGAAATAATTATTTTCAATGTATTTAACCTGTAACCTGTATTAGAATAAAGCTAAGACATAGTTTATTCGGTTGATTCAAATACACTTAAACCTTCTCCTTTCAAATATTGAGAAGGCTCTAATGTAAAAAAAAAAAAAAAAAGTTTACAAATGAGTAAATCGATTCCTCTCTGAATAAATCTATAATGTCGGAGAGGATTATACAAAAATGTATGCAAGTGTGAAATTATTTGAATTTTACACTAATATTAGTGGATTACTTTCAATAGTATTATTGTTATTGTGTATATAATTATGAATTAATATACATGGAAGTAATTGAATTTAATAATTTATACCTATTTAGTATCTAAATTATTCTTTTTGGATTTAACTGGTACCATCGTAACTCATCTTGGTATTTTGTTAGGTACTTCACTTATAAAGTTTATTTTTAACTAATAAAAATTAAAAGAAATTTAAAAAAATAAATGATTTTTTCTTTTTAATACACATGGCACAATATGATTCGTTTTCTAATATACATGGCATAACTTGATTGGTTGAGACTAAAAAAAAAAAGAATATTTATAACTTTTAAAAGTTTAAAAATATTTGAATTTGTTTAATCTCATTTCAACTCTATTAAACTTAATTTGAGGGGTTTTTTTTTGTCATGGTATAAATAGTTTATAAAAATTTAAAATTATTTGAATCCAGATTAAGCTGATTTAAAACAAAAATTGAAGTTTAAATCAAATTTGAGAAGATTTAAGGGGCTTTTAGGATGTAATTTTTTAAAATGACTTTAAAATAATATGCTTTTTACTTAATATAGTACTAGTATTTCATTTGGTTTGTTGGTACTTGAGTTTAAATCTTTCCTCCAACAATTTTTATTCTAATTTTAAGGCACTCAATTTTTAGAACCAAAAAATCCTTTTAATTTTATTACTCAATTTTTAGGATGCTTTCATTTTAGTCAATTAAGAGTTGAATCCTTAATAGTAACTACCTTGTACATGCCACATCATGTTTATATAATGTTTACACTTTCATTTTTTTTCACCTGTTTTTATTTTGGTCACTGAAAAAAATCTTTTTTAAAATCTTGTTCCGGGTTAAAAAATTAAAGATTAAAGTGAAAGAGTGGTAAAAACTAAAATAATGTATTAAAAGTTTGTCAAATTGTATTTGTTTATCCCATTGTCGAAAATTCTAACTTTTTTTTTTCTAATCCTAAAATTTTAAATTTCAAAACATTAAATTCAATTAAATAAATTGTTGAATTTTTTTATTAATGTCAACCGATTTGTTACTATAATATTGAAATTAATTAATATAATCTCCTTCTAAATTTTAAATTTTTATTTTATGTTTCCAAATTATACTCAAATAGCTCATACTAATAATTGTCAATGAAACTTCAATTTTTTTCATTATATAATCTCGAATCTTCCTTGCTAAGTCAAAAACAAAGATAAATTATTGTAACTAATTAAATTAATTGTGTGCTATTTGTTTGGGTAAAGAAGTGAAGAAAATAATTCTAGGTTCTATTTGGTATGGGAAATAAAATTAATTATTTAATTTAATTAATTGTAATGATTTTTTTTCTATTTGCTTTTAACTTAGTATGAAAAATTTAAGATCATAAAACTCAACGATAAGTAGACAAATATACTTTAGATCTAAGTCAATCTAGCGGCCAGTGTAAAAAATTGGAGAAGAAAATTGTTTGGATTTTCATTCACAGATTTGTAATCTCAAAGTTGTTTCCTGAAAAAAAAATGAATTGTAGGAGAGAATGAAAATGATAGCTTTTGATTGATGCAGGTGGTAAGGACAAAAAATGAAAATGAATTTGTTTCTTTACTTGTGCTATCATTTTAGTTCTTGTATAAGTTTCGATTAAGTTGAATTTAGTCCATTTGAATATAGTATACTTGACAAAACAAAAATATAGGTGACTTGATTACTAAGTCTCTCAATTGAATACCTTTAGGTGGTTTAACAAGTATGAAAGTTTTTTTTTTATTATCTCTTAGTGATTAAAGTGTTATTTTTTAGAGATGTATGTCAAATTTATTTAAGGGAGTATTTCAAGCAATTGGAAATCTTGTTTATGAAAGCTATTGTGAGAGAAATACCGAAGATAATTAACGATAAAAATCAATCTTTAAAGGAGTGTTTGAAGCTTATCAAAACATTGCTTGTTGATCACGTTGAATAGCCTATAAATAGGCTGTTGATCGACACTATTCTTCAGCCGTGTGGGATGTCTTTGACGCACCCTCGTCTAGGGATTTGTTATGGAGAGATATTATATAATGCGAGATATTTGGAAGAGAGTGATTTATACAATTGGAGTCGATATTGGGGTTATAATTACTTTTTTGTGTAAGGGTAGATTGAGCTTAAGTCAATAAGTGATCCAAACAATTGATGAATAAAATCATTCTCTAAGCGAGACTATGTAGATGTAGGATTGAGAAATCCAAACTGCGTTAACAAATATTATGTGTTGATACTCTCTTTTCTTATCTCTTTGACTCGCTTGCACTTTGAATCGATTGTGTAAACTCTTTAATTCTGCTTAAATTCAATTCTAACAGCAGTTAAAACGAAACTATTTTTCAAATAGTTGTTAACCAAGTTTTTCAATACCACTAATAATCAGATTACCAATGGAGTAATAACCGAGGTTTTTAAAAATACATCTTACTGGGGACTTCCTTCTTTGTATGGAACCAACTGCGCCAACAGTCTCAAAAAACTAGGGAAGTATAGCATTCCTTACTTTTATCTTAAAATGTTTGAATTTTCTTTACCCAAATTAGAAAAAATTAGTGAAAGGAAAACTAAAAATGTAAACCATCTTTTTCTTTACCATCTTTTATTATTTTATATAAAAAAAATCTAATTATAAAAAATCAACTCATTTTCCTTTTCCTGCTTAGTTAAACAAAAAAAAAATTAAAATTGTTTTTTTATCATCTTTTATTTTACTAATTTTAGTTATTTCCTTTTCTTAACTTTCTTCTATTTCTATTTTACTTTTTCAATTTCTTTTCCTTTCTTACTATTAATACAAATTTAAGACTATTTCTACTTGTTTTGAAAAGTTGTGTGCTACAAAAATTAAAATAATAGCACAATATACATATATTTGTTACAAGATATTGTAATAGCATTTTATTTTAACAATCGAAATTTATTTTACAACAAAATAATATGCATAATAGTTATTATTATATATAAACTTAATAATTAACAATGTCTAATTAAAATGATAAATGAAAATTGTAATGCAAGTGCATGTGCCGATCAAGTTATAAACTGATAAGAAGACATTGTTCCCATTAAGACTAAACTTTAAGTTGTTAAATATCAAGTATTCAATTTTATCTAATCCAAATTAATAACATAATTTTCAATTACTTGAAAATTTAAACAAGAGATTTTACTAAGCTAAAACAATCAAAATTTCTAAATTTTTCAATCCGTTTTAGAGATTTGGAACTCTAATTTCACCTAATCTAGTTAATCAATTATCTCTCATTCAATTGTTTAATTCATGTAATTATTAATTTAGGATTCAATGACATTAACTAGACCCTTCCAATATCTAGCTAAGTTAATCACCCTTCCCCACTAGCACTTATTCATATTTGGACAAGTTGAGTGAAGTCACTAAGAATAAACTTATTAGGTTGATTAGGGTATCAAGTATACTCTTATCCTAGCCACAAATTAACTTGTTCATCAGTGCTACTAAAGTTAATTCTAATCTATTCAGTCTAGATCTCAACCTTAACTTTGTCTTCCAAGACAAATCAAAGTTTTCAATTAGGGAATCAGATTAAATAAGCACAAGAGAGAATAAATAATTAATAATGATTGAAACAATTTAAAATAAAATAAATTAAATAACTAAAAAAATAAGATCCATCATTGTTGCAAGGAAATAAAATTTAGCAACTTAAAATAATTATTTTCAACAACCAAAAATTAAAGTGCTCAAAAAAGGTTTATACTAAGAAATAGAGAACCCATCACATTCAAAGAACAGATAACAAACAATAAAGAACCCAGATTTATTTCAACTAGAAACAAAATTAACAACATAATATGATAGCAAGAACCTAGAAAATTACAAGAATTCAAAATTATTTAAAAATAAGAAATTTACCACCTGGAAAGACAAAAAAAAAAAAATTTAAAAAACTCTAAAAATCCTATGGATCCAATGAAAAACAGCGGCAATTCCTCCCTTAAATTTGTTGACCCTTAACTCCATGATTTGAAGAACTTCTACTAGGCTCCAAGAAAATTGATTCTCTATTGTTACCCGGCGAAGAGTATAATTTCAAAAGTTCAAGGATCCAAGGGTCTTGATGGTCAGATCGACCAGAGAAAGCCATGGATGACGACGACTCATGGTGGCAGCAACTAGTGTTAGAGGAAGAGGAATAAGGAGAAGAAAAAGAAGAGAAGGAGATAGAAAGGAGAAGAAACGAAACAAAAAAACTGACAAAAAAGAATTGAATCGTGATTTGTTTTAGATGAATGAGAAAAAAGTTTTATTATTTTTTTAAAGAAAAATAATTAAAATTTTCAAGAAAAATAAAAAGAAAAATAATTAAAGGTGTTTGATTTGCAATCAAAGAGGGTAACACGTGCTAGCGTTGCTATGTCAACAAAAAAATTGACGTCGTTAAGTTCAAACACCAAATTAGTGGACGGAAAAAAATTTGAATACTAATTTAGGACAAAAAAATTATAGATACCATTCTGGAAGAAGTGGATAAGGTTAGGTACTAATTTTATAGTTAACCCTTAATAAAAAAGTTAAAAAATAATCTAGAGAGAAAATAGTTAAAGAATTTATGTTGAGCCCTCCAAATCGTTTTTTTTTTTTCTTTTTGTCTTTGCAAGTTTGAAATTTCTCTTTATGTGAGAATTTTTCTTTAACCTCTAAGTGATTTCCACCTCTTTTTTCTTTGCTTAGATTTCATTACCCTTGATTTTAGGGTTTTTTTTTGAGCCGTTCCACCGCACACAAAATCTATGGTGGAGTAGAATACTTGCTGCTAAAATTGTTGAATTGAAGAACACGTTCCATTGCATTGAATTAAATCCAGTGGAGTGAAAAGGCTTCTCTTTACTATTTTTTATTTTATGCTCCAAATCCTTCAATTTTCATAAAAAGGAAAATAAAAAACAAGTTTGAACTAACTCTAAAAATGATAATAATTGAACAAAATTCAAACAAAAGTACGATTAATCCAAAAAATTATAAAATGAAATAAAAACTAATCTAAATGATAGACTTACTTTCTAAAATACTATGAAACTATACTAAACCTTTAAATTACCTATATTGCATATATGAGAATGGATAGTGACACATTAAAGTTAGAAGAGATAAATAAAGTTAAGCATCATTTAAATAAATACTCATATTGTTTAAATTGTAATATATATTTATTATTAAATATTAATATAAATATTTTTCAATAATATATTAAGAATATTATTTAAAATTTAAAATTATTATGGTTAAAATTCATTATTAAAATAAAATTGTAATGTTAAATAATTTAGTAAAAATAATAATTTATATTAATAATTTATTATATTATTAAATATATGTATATGTTTAATAATATTCAACATTATAATATTTTATATTAATGTGTTTAAATATTTTTAAAAATTAAAAAATATATTTTTAAATATAATTATATTAGACTTGAAGGAAGATAATTTTTATATAGATAATTAAAGTTACTCATAAAAGAATTTTTTTTCAAAAAATGATTTACAGTTTTTAAAAAGGTAAAATAGTTTTAAAAAATAACTTATTGTCCATTTGAATTTTGAGTTATTTTCTAAAACAAATTTTAGATTTAATTATAATTAATTTATTTAGTCAACTGAGAAAAAATATATATATATATATACACTAAAATCATGATTATTATATTACTTATTTATTACTTTAAATCCATTAAAAAATATTAATTAGGTGGAACCGATCAAGTAATGGTGTGTAATGGATATTCTTTCGATCTCCTGTCTCCGCACCAAACTCTCAAAGCTTCGAAAACAAGGTCTCGCGAGTTTGCAACAACGCAAACAGATTGCTTTATAAGAAAAATCCCAGTACTTAACTCATTCCCAAATTATTCTACGGGCTAATCTCTCACCCTTTGCTCCTGCGAAAATGGGTATTACTGCTAAAGTTTTCTGTGTTGGAACTGCTGATACCAAGCTTGACGAGCTCCATTTCCTGTCCCAGTCAGTTGGATTCTCTCTCACCACCTTTTCTAATAGCTCTTCCTCCAAGGTGTATTCTACTTATGCTAATTCCATTAGTTTCATAATCGATGGTCCTTTATTTGATTTACAATGATAAGAAAGTAGGTAGTTTTTTTTCTTTGAGATTATTGGCATTTTCGTTGGTTTTGATTCTAGTTTACGAGTGTTACCAATGCGGGTATTTTCTTAATTTTCTAAATTTTCTACTTTGATGACAAAAAAATAAAAATAAAAAGTTTTTTTTTTTTCTTACTAATGGAAATGACAGGTAGAAGTTGTGATAGTTGATGTTTCTGCTGGTCAAAAGGAAACTGAGAGTTCGGGTGATTTCAAGTTTGTGACAAGAAAGGAACTTCTTTTATGCTATTCTGAATCAGTTGGTGGAAACCCAATTGCGCTTCCTGATGATAGAGGTGAAGCTGTTGATATTATGGGCAAAGCCCTTCAACATTTTATTAAGAAGGCTCATGCTGATGGTGTTCTTGCTGGAGCTATTGGCCTTGGAGGCTCTGGAGGCACATCTTTGTTATCATCTGCTTTTAGATCTCTTCCAGTTGGAGTGCCAAAGCTCATTGTATCTACTGTAGCTAGTGGTCAAACTGAACCTTATGTTGGAACATCGGATTTGGTATTGTTTCCATCGATTGTGGATATCTGTGGGATTAATAGTGTTAGTAGAGTTGTGTTATCAAATGCTGCTGCTGCTTTTTCTGGTATGGTAATTGGAAAGCTTGAGAAGTTCCAGGAATCTCGTAATGAAGGTAAAAAATGCACAGTGGGTATAACCATGTTTGGGGTCACAACACCCTGTGTTAATGTTGTGAATGAAAGGTTAAAGAAGGAAGGTTATGAAACCCTCATTTTCCATGCCACTGGCGTAGGGGGAAAGACTATGGAATCACTGGTTAGAGAAGGATATATACAGGTAACTTTCTTCTTCACTTATTTGCTTCCAAAGATCTTCATTCAAATGTGAATTGTTTTACCTATGGTGAATCAAGTTTATGCATTTCTTCGGTGATACGACTTGAACGTAAGATACTGGATTTTTGGAAGTTGTCATAGTTTGGATCCCCATGATAGGATTGGAGCTAGATGCTTGTGCTTAATCAAGCTGTATTGCTGTAGGATATTTCAGTTCATAACCATTGAAGAGTTTTAACCTTTTATTCTGTTCTATGGTAGTTTTCTTGTTATTTATTATACAGTTCTTCAAGCTCAGCTTTTTCCTTGTTGTGTTAGGGAGTTTTGGACATTACAACTACAGAAGTTGCAGATTATGTAGTTGGGGGTGTGATGGCTTGTGACAGTTCTCGTTTTGATGTTATTATAGACAAGAAGATCCCTTTGGTCCTCAGTGTCGGAGCCTTAGATATGGTGAATTTTGGAGCTAAAGATACCATACCTTCTCATTTTCAGCAAAGAAAGATTCACATCCACAATGCCCAGGTGATAAGTCCATATACCGACTTTTTTAACATTGTCCATATGGTAGAGAAAGGTTTATATCAGTTCTATCGTATCTTTTTGCTTTTTAGAATTGGTTAAAATGGGTTTTCTTTGTACTTTACCCAAACAATCCAATCGATCTTCTCTGTCTCGCTGCTTAAAAAATAGGAGAGACAAGTGAATTGTTCTGGATTCTACCATGTTTGCTATGGTCTAATGTGTCTTCTGTTTGTTAATAATGGGTGATTGAAGGTATCACTCATGCGAACCACAGTAGATGAGAACAAAAAATTTGCTGCCTTTATAGCTGATAAACTCAACAAGTCTTCATCAAAGATTGTTGTTTGCCTTCCACAAAAGGGTGTTTCAGCATTGGATGCTTCAGAGAAGCCCTTCTATGATCCTGAGGCTACTGGTACTCTTTTAAATGAACTGCAGAGACTTATTCAGATTAATGAATACTGCCAGGTATCATTGTTACTTTTGAATGGTGTGTACCAAATTTTATACTTTTTCAGGTTTAGTCTTTATACATCATGCATGTAGCATTCCAATTTTCCTTATGAAGTTGAAGATTATGTCTAATGATAGGTAAAGACGTATCCTTATCATATCAATGACCCTGAGTTTGCGAAAGCATTGGTCGAATCATTTATGGAGATGTGTTCAAAGAATCCTACAGACTCTAGTCTTCCCCAGGTTGCTTCTTGTGAGTCCAGCCAGGACCTTCAAAAGGGTCATGACTACAGTGTGAATTCATCGAGCTCTGGGACCCTTACCTATAGCCCAAGCAACTTCCCTGATGCAAGACCAGGTTGGATTATTGTTAAGGGAGCGTTATTTTTGTACAAAGTTTTGATCATCAATAATATGTTTGTAAGGGTGAAAGCATGGTTATAATACCTAACAAATTCTCCAAAATTACAAACTTGCACAGGAATATGCTAATTATAAACAATTTGACTATTAGTCACATTATCTGACTACTGTTAATGCTTTTTAATCAAGTACCTAGATTTATATGTTTCTTTGTTTCAAAGTTGAAGAAAGCTAACTTGTAATAATATCTTGACAGAAACTTTACAAAGAACCCAGGGAATATTGCAGCAACTCAGAGATCAAATATCTAAAGGACTACCTATAGTCGGAGCTGGTGCGGGGACTGGAATATCTGCAAAATTTGAGGAGGCTGGTGGTGTTGATTTGATAGTTTTGTACAATTCAGGACGCTTTCGTATGGCTGGAAGGGGTTCTTTGGCGGGACTATTGCCATTTGCTGATGCAAATTCGATAGTCCTTGAGATGGCGAATGAAGTACTGCCAGTAAGTTGTAAGATGTTGCTTGTCTCATCAATTGCCATCTACAGTAGTGTAAATCTTCTCTTATTAAGTACTCGTTAAGGATATGTGAAAAGGATCATGTCAAAGGGCAATTGGTAGGAAAGTAGCAGTCAGTTGTCTTCTCTTTATTTTGATTTTTGGAATGACCTGTTGTGATTGGCAGTTCAGACTCATCAAAGGGAGACTAAAACCTTAGGTCTCATTAGAGAGAGACCCAAATCTCTTTAGTGTCTTTTTAGTCCTAAATCAGTTTGGGTTTTATTTTTCCATCCATCCTTTTAAGTTAAGATCAGTCTTATTACATAAATAGGAAACCTATTCTAGAAAGGAAAGAAGTCAACTGAAATAAAATCGCAATCGAGAACCTAAGCCTTAGAGAATTGATACTAATGGTCTTTCCTAATATAGGTTCAACCTGCATAAAGAGTTTGTCCTCAAGCTTGAAGTCAAGTAAACTCAACCCTATTCAATCTCAATTTCAGTTTCTGGTTTTGCGACATTCTAATCTCTTAATTCCAGCCAAAAGAGCTTCTTAAGTTGATGTCTAACCGTATATGGTTCATCACAACTATAAAATATGCCCTTTACTCTTCTCTTTCCCATGTTTGGCCTTGATAATTTTTTTCAAAAAGGATAGATGAATTTACTCAGTTTGCTTCAGTAGTTCCCCGTAACGTGTTGTTGCAGTGTTGCCCTTAGAAAGTTGGGATGCGAGACTGTCACATTTGCAAGACAATTAAAACTGCCTTCATTGCCTTGCCAAGTTCCTCTAAGATTATTCCCAACTTGAAGCATTTACTACTTTTGTTCAAAGGCCCTATAGAGGCTCATAACAATGGCTAAATCCAGGGGTTTGTGCATTTGAACATCCAGTCAAATGGTGTTATCCAGTCCAACTGTGAATAACCCAATGTTGGTCTACCTAATCTACTGAACAACCCGTGGTAATTTTTCCTGAAATTTTCCTTGATAGAGCGCTACAATTCCTGTTTGTTTCAAACTAACCTTATCTCCTAAGGGGCTGTTGCCTATCTGAGGACCAAAATAAAGGGAGCAATTGTTGCGAAATTTTAACCAGTTCATCGCGTGTCTCTCCAACTTAATATGATAATACCAAAGTTGCCTCATCCAGCATGTGGAATGCTGCCAAACTTACCTTGTCCACCTTATTGGTGTGCTGGTTTTTGAAGACTTTTCACACTAATGCAGCCAAATCTAGGGATCTTCCAACCCGTCAAAAGTAGGAAAATCTAATTTTGTGTACTTAGGCAGAGCTCTTCCGACTAGCAGGCAGCGGCGGCACCTCATCTCTTCCAGCAGTTGGTGGGAGAGGTGCTCAGTCTAGTCGGATTGTACTGCTACTTGTTTTACGATCCCCATTGTTGATTTGCCCAAGTCAGAAATTAGGGTTTTCATCCCTCCACCACTGACTCTGTAACATTTTGCTCTTCTTGTAACAATGTTCATATATCATTGCCCATTGTGGTAAGCTCTGATACCTTAAGGATACGCGAACAACATCGTGTCATAGGGTGATTAACAAGAAAGTCCAAGTCAAATTGTCTTCCCTTTATTTAAATTTCTAGGATGACCTATTGTGATTGACAATTCAGAACCTAAGCCTTAATTAGAGAATTGAAACTAATGGCCTTTACTAACACAGATTCAGCCCTCAAAGCATCCATAACACTATTCTTCAACATTTGTCTCAAATTCTATTTCACCAATTGAAAAAGACAAATAACTGTTAAATATCTTTTCATTTCAGTGCTGTCTTTGTTAACTCCTAGTTGCCTTTTTTCCCCTTTTTTTGCTTAAATAATGTATAACTTTTTCATGGACTAACAATCAACTTACCAGGTAAGAAGAGGTTGTATTTTCAGTTATTTTACTTTGAAAAACTTTCCCCGCCAGTTTCCTGCTAAATTCACCGTCACCTTTTATGAAATCTGTCTGATACATGGCTCCAAATACTCATAGGTGGTAAAGGCAGTGCCTGTTCTCGCTGGAGTATGTGGAACTGATCCTTTTCGGCGAATGGATTACTTCCTAAAGCAATTGGAATCAATTGGATTCTCTGGAGTACAAAATTTTCCAACTGTTGGATTATTTGATGGAAACTTTAGACAAAATCTGGAAGAGACTGGAATGGGATATGGGTATGACACTATGACTCAAATGTTTCATTTCACTCATAAGGTGCTTATACGTTGCTTTATGTTTCCTAATGTTCAGGCTGGAGGTTCAAATGATTGCAAAAGCACATAAAATGGGATTCTTGACAACTCCGTATGCTTTCAACACTAATGAAGCTGTGGAAATGGCAAAAGCGGGTGCTGATATAATAGTAGCCCATATGGGACTCACTACATCTGGTTCTATAGGTGCCAAAACAGCTGTCTCATTGGAAGAAAGTGTTCTTCGTGTTCAAGCTATTGCCGATGCTGCTTATGCCATCAATCCTAATGTCATCGTGTTGTGTCATGGAGGTACAGTTTAGCATCTTTCTTCCTTTTTTCCTTTATTGTGAAGTTCCAACGATGATTATTAGTTAAACTTTTTGAGAATGCTGTTGGATCCATAAAATCTGGTGCATTTTGCAGGTCCAATATCCGGTCCTTCAGAAGCAGAGTTCATATTGAAAAGAACAAAGGGAGTTCATGGGTTTTACGGTGCATCGAGCATGGAGAGGCTACCGGTTGAACAAGCTATTACGAGTACCGTTCAGCAGTACAAATCAATATCCATCAAGTGAACTTTGAACAGCTGTTATTGATACCCCATGATTGAGATGAAATAGAAGTAATTCAAATAATACGCGAGAATAATGACGATTTAGTCGATGTATAATGATGTAAACTTTTCGGGTCATTGTTCATATACTTGATAAGAACTGAGGCTTTGAGGCATGTTATGGCTTTATCAAATAATGCTTACTGACATAACTACTTTGTTGAAATCCTGATATTTTTATTAACAGAATGGAAATGAAAGCAACCATACATGCTTCTTCTCCAACAGGTTTCATTTCATTTGCCATGTTTTCATGGATCCAAACTTGAGCATTGCCTTTCAAATCCATTCTGTTTGGCTTTGCAGAAAATTTGAGAACTCTATTTTTCTCATTCAAACTAAACAAAGAAAACATTCCAACCTTTTTTTTACAAAAAAAAAAAAAAACCATTTGCTTTCATATTTGTTCAAGCTACTAGAGAAAGAAGTGCAACCTTTTTATCAACATTCATTGAATTGCCAGTATGAAAACACCACACTAGTGTTTTTTATTTTATTTTATACAAACATGCTTTGACGATTTAAACTTAATCCAAATATCAAAGAAAAATGTTTATTTTCATTTCTTTCAATCATTTGTTGGTACTAGTGGAATACATAGAATTTTTTTTTTTTGTCAATGTAAGTTTAGATCAAAGATGTTATCTTAATCTAGGGTCAGGGCATGCCATTGATCTCATAAAAAGCTGAAAATGATATTTACAAACTACTCATTAACTAAAACTGTTCATGAAATTCGAATCCTAATACTTTATTAAAGTGCCAATAAGTAGATGGATCATTCACTACAGCTACAACATAGAGAACCATCTCAGGTTTGGTGATATTCGATTTGCTTGGTTGGTAGTTTAGAAAGGTAGAATTTGGAGAAGAATGGAGTGGCGGCACGTTGCAAATGTTTGGGAGGTTACAACACGCATAACATGGACTTATTCTGAACAAGAATCGCACATATCATGCTTTTGGTCTTTTCTTACAGGAGATACTGGGTGGACATCATAATCCCACAAAGTCACAACATTGCACTTTGAAAACCAGTCATTTCTCTACTCCAAAAGCACATGCTTGTTTGTTGGATCTGTTTGGCCTTAGCAAATGCTTTAGTCTGTAGATGCTTTCGCCGTCACGCTACCGCTGAATTCTCCAATATTAAATGCAAAAGGAGAATCTCCAAGATCCATCCACACATTTTGAAATTACTTACTTTACACCCGCAAAGCAAGTTCAATTAAATAAGGAATTTTTTTTTTTAATATTTAAATTAGTATCTTTGTCCTTCAAATATTTTACCATTTTTATTTTTGGACTATTAGGTCTTTATATTATCCATTTATACTTTTTTAAAAAATTAACAACTTTTTATCATTACTTTCAATATTTTTATTCTTTAATTTTTATATTTGTTTTCATATCAAATTCTTTCTAAATTATTTTTTGGATTATTAGGTCTCTATTTTTAAATCTATATTAATAAATTGTTAATCTTATCATTATTTTTTTTTAGTTTTTAGATACTTAGGATTCTTTAATTTTTTTAAACCTGTTCTTAAGTAATTAACCTATAAATTTCATTTTTTAGCTATTTAACTCTACTTTTTGAGTTATTAAGTTTGTTTCTACCTTCTTCTTTTCTTTTTCTTTTTTTATTTGCTGAACTCTTTTTATTTATGAATTTTAATAAAAATGACATGAAAAATTGAATAAATGTTATTTTATTAATATTTTTGAAATTAGAAAAATAAATAAATTAAACCCCATCGCGAAAATCCCACCCGATAACCTCCATATGCTCAGCCCCACTATCTCCGAAGCGTCGCCATTCGACTCACTCCCATCCAACGGCACTTCATGGCGGCAAGGTGGGCACATGATCCAAAGCGCCAACCATGGGTTAATGCAATCTTCATGGTAAATATGCTTGCACGGCATCTCTCTAGCTTTCAATCTGAGCTCGAAAGGTTCTTTACAAACGGCGTAGTGGGTTTCTGAACAAACATGGGCTTTTTCTATATGAATCGTCGGCATTGATTCAATTGCCGATTTCGAAGCGGGCAGGTTTTCAAGTTGACCCAGTCCGGTTCTTTCGATCTGGGAAAACTATCCCAGTAACCGGTCGAAACCTAAACCCATTAGAGATTCGGACATCGAAGTCGGTATGGGTCTTAAATGGGACCCAAATTCGTCGTCGTAGAAGAACCCAAAGCTGCTGTCGTTATTGTTGTTCCCATCGGCAGAGCCGTTCTCGTCGTCGGTGGAGCCACGGAGGACGATAATCGGATTAATGTTTGACCGGTCAACTTTCGACAAGACAATATTTCGTGCCCGATTTGAATGTTTTTTTTTTTCAATTTCAGAAATCTTAATAAAATAACATATATTTAACTTTTTTATGTCATTTTTTATTACACAAAGAAAAAGTTGGTGGACGAATGCCGTTTTGACACATGGACTTTTTAAATCCACTTAGCAAAATTTAGCAATCCATCGGGCATTAACAAAAATCACAAATCATTTTCGAAAGAATTTTTTACTACTTTAGCCTAATATTTATTTTGAAGATAATGTTAATACTTATATATATGCGCGTACGGATTCACTTACAATTTTCTTTCAGCTTAATTTAATTTATCTGCTTTGTTGAACCTCTATTTTGTCCTCATTTACATTAGTTTCCATCATTAAAATAATTATTTTTTTTATCTCATCAGGTCAACCAATCAAACACTAAAGTTTAAAAAAGTAAAATTAATCATCAATGTCTCAATCTCGAGAATATAAATTTTGAACATTATTATTGTTAGATATTGTAAAGGAAAAAGAAAGAAAATAAATTTAAAGAGATGGAAATAATGTAAAAGGAAAAAAAAGAAAAATAAAAAAAATTTTAAAAATATATATTTTAAAGTTTATATGACATTGTAGTTGCTGAATTTCTTTTAACAAATATAACATTTTAATGTAAAATTGATAACCGGAGAATAGTTTAAGTACTACTTATGGTCCAAAATAAATTTAGGTTTTAACTTGAGAAAATGGTATAATTTAGGTACTAATTTGTGAGTTAAGCTTTTTTTAAAATCATAAAATGACGATATTTTATTCAATTAAATAAATAAAAATAACAATTATAATAATGCCGTGATTTCTTGTTACTTGAGTGATCTCTACTATAATAAAATTCTTGATTAAATTGGTGTTACCCTCCATCCAGATCCCAATTCAGTTGAGAAATTACCAATTAAATTATGAATTTCAAATCTTTTAACTTTACCATTTTAATCAAAATATCATTTAATTCTTGAATGAGTATTTAGTACATTCCCGATACAATTTTTTAACTCTTCCATGTGTCTTATATTTTTATATATTTATTTTTAATTTTTTTTACTATACTTTACGTACACTTATAGTCTTCTAACCTTATTCGTGAAATATTTAAATTTTATTGATAATATATTAAATATTTTTCTTTAATTTTTATATAATTTTTAATAAATATATTATTACATTCTTTTTTCTTTAAATTAGTAACTCTTAAAAGAAATATAAAATAAATAAAACGAAATCTATATTAATTTATTTATCATTACTTAAAAATTTATTACTTATTATTTATTAGGGTAAACTATACCATTAGTTATTAAATTATGGAAAATTTTTTGTTTTGGATACTTAACTAAAAAAATTATGATTTTATCGTTGAACTATTCAAAAGCTTTTATTTAAGTCACTAGGTTGTTAAAATCAATGTTATATGGCTTTCTTTGTTCGTATTGCCTGCAACAATTGAATTCTCTCTTTCCCTTTCCCTTCTATAGTTCAGTTTGTTTTCATGAAATAACTTTAAACATTACAAATCAGTAAACTAAAATTTAAATAGCTTTTTTCTTCAATTTTCGACACTGGCCATCAAACCGACTTGGATCTAAGGTACATTCTTCTACTTGTCGATGAGTACTGATCTACCGTACTAATCGTCAAATCATCTCTTGGAACTTGCTGGCGATACTTTTCTTTAGATGAAAACTTAATAGCCTAGTGACTTAAATAAAAACTTTTGAATAATTCAATAACTTAAATGAAAACTTTCGAATAGTTTAACGATTAAACCGTAATTTTTTTAAAATTAAATGACCAAAACGAAAATTTATCGATACCTTAGTGAGTAACAGTGTTGTTTAGCATTAAGATAAAAATCAGTCGATGTGTATAAAAATAATATTGGGTGTAACTTTCCGGACCTTAACATGTGTTGAAAATGGAATGAGAACCAGTTTCCTTGAGTTTGGTGTCAAATATATATAGATATAAAATGACCAAGAAAGAAAGCCGACGCTTATAAACAATGGGCAGTGGATGAAGACAAGCAAGTTCTACAGTTTTGTGGATGACAAAAGATGCCTCTAATCTCTCTACGCTTTTAAATAATAATAATTGCGAAAAGGAATGATTTCTTAATCAGTAAAACCAAGAAAGTCGGTAGTGTTCTATTATAGCTCACCTATGTCTATATGGCAACTTGACAACCCCTTTTTCCATCATTTGCTTTTTTTTTTAATTACAATAATAGTGCAAAGTCTAAATAATTAACACGATAAATTTATTAAAAGTCTATTTATGAAACATTTGTAACAGCTCCATACTAATGGCAAAAGTGTAGATTGTAAATCTTAACGATTTCTCCTATTTAATTATATATACAACTTTGAGTTAATTATACTTTTAAGAAAAAAATCTCTTTTGTCAATAGAAATATAAATGAAATATTATTAATTTAAAATTTTCTCATTTTTCAAGGATAAGAAAAAATGATAAATCTTGGGATCACTCGATTTCTTTAGTTTTTAGTGACTTTATCTATTGAGTTTTCAATAGTTTTTCTGACTAGATTTCTATTGTATTTGTTGTTTAATTCAAAGATAAGGTCACTATCATGATAATATATATTTACATAGAAATTCATCGTATCAAAAACCTATCCTTTTGTTGATACATGGTATCAACGACTTTTCGCTTTATAAGGGTGAACCGTTCCAATTTTACAACAGTTATTTTATTTGTAACAGCTACTATCCGCGAGGGTAACTTGTGGATGGTTTCAAGATAAGGTCACTTTATAACCTACCTCTCAATTGAAGGGACTATTGTGATATCTCTACCTCAATTTGGACATGGTTGGACCCTTCATTGAGTTACCCAGGGTCCACTAATTGACATAATTGGGTAGGAACCATCACTTTCCTATAAATATCTAAAGATGTCAACATTGTAAGGAGACTCCTCTCTTTTTCCAAAACCCTAATACACTAAGCATTCATTCCCTTCTACTTGGGTCCCTTTACTTTTTTGGCTCTCGGCCTTAGAATGGGTGAATCAATCTTTTTCAGCATCGCCCCCTCTCATTCTTCTCCACTTCTATTGATACTGCATATCAACACCCTTGATGGCTGAGAGTGTTGCATTTGTATTATAGAAATCAATGTCGATGTTGAGATCATGTAGCACGAATGCAACACTATATTTTAAAGGTCCCGAAAAGAGAGTTGTTTTCTATTTCATAAAATGATAAATTTTACTCTTTTTCTGAGGAAAAATTAGCCAAATATGTCGATTTTAAACAAAAAAAAAGGGGAATAGGACTTTTTTTAAATTTAGGGAAATAGATTGATTTTGTGGGACGTACTTGCCACATAGGCAAAAGCACACCCTACACAAAATTTTTAAAAAATGAATCGTTTGATCCACAATGGTCAGAAAACCTAGACTATTGATTTT
This sequence comes from Gossypium longicalyx, assembly GCA_025698465.1. Lineage (NCBI taxonomy): Eukaryota > Viridiplantae > Streptophyta > Magnoliopsida > Malvales > Malvaceae > Gossypium > Gossypium longicalyx. The sequence goes on along the minus strand of CM047005.1, from coordinate 23,226,861 downwards.
CTAACCATTGGACCAACTGTTAGAAACTAAAAAAAAAAAAAAAATTAAAACACCCTAACAACTCCCAAAGCTTAACCCTATATAAATCTCTCTACTTATATTTCTTTTTCATTCAATTTCATCCATCTTTTCTTTCAATTTCAAACTTATTTTCTCTTAATTTTCTCTCAAATTCTTCTTCTCTAAATTTTATATGTAACGACCCGATAGTCATGGGTATTAAAAATATTTACAAAGCTAGTTGTGTAGTTAATTAAGTTTTCGTTAAGTGAATTTGCATGAATTAAGAGTATTTAGGTATAAGGACTAGATTGCATATAGGGTGAAAGTTGAATTATAGATTAAAGAAAAATTAAAGGAACTAAAGAAGCAATTATGCCATTGTCTTAAAATGAGGCGGCATAAGGTGAAAATTAATATAGAATTTAAAGTTAAAATATATATTATAATAGATTTACTTAAATGTTAAGTCACTACGTCAAAAATGCCCTAATACGATAGTTATGGGGCAACACTTTCCTAAGTGTTGGGATAGACTGGCCAAAATACGCTTTAGGCAACTCTTTCATAAGTGTTGGGATATGCAAGCCTAAAGCAACGCTTTTATAGGAGTTGGCAAAAGTCTAGTCCTAAGATGACACTTTTGGGGCAAGTGTTGGTATAGACTGGACTTTAGCCAACTCTTTGTATAATGGTTGGTATATGCATGCCTAAAGCAACGCTTAAATAAGAGTTAGCTTTGTCTAGTCCTAAGACGACACTTTTGGGGCAACACTTTCCTAAGGGTTGGGATATGTATGCCTAAATCAACGCTTGAATAAGAGTTGGTTTTTGTCTAGTCCTAAGACGACACTTTTGTGGCAACATTTCCTAAGTGTTGGGATAGACTATGCTTTGGCCAACTCTTTGTATAAAGGTTGGTATATGTATGCCTAGGGCAACACTTGAATAAAAGTTGGCTTTTTTATAGTCCTAAGACGACACTTTTGTGGCGACATTTTACTAAGTGTTGGGATAGACTATGCTTTGGCCAACTCTTTGTATAAGGGTTGGGATATGTATGTCTAAGGCAACGCTTGAATAAAAGTTGGCTTTTGTATAGTCCTAAGACGACACTTTTTTGGTGACACTTTCTTAAGTGTTGGGATAGACTATGCTTTGGCCAACTCTTTATATAAGGGTTGGGATATGTATGCCTAAGGCAACGCTTGAATAAGAGTTGGCTTTTTGTAGTCCTAATACGACACTTTTGTGGCAACACTTTCCTAAGTGTTGCGATAGACTATGCTTTGTCCCACTCTTTGTATAAGGGTTGGGATATGTATGCCTAAGGCAACGCTTGAATAAGAGTTGGCTTTTGTCTCGTTCTAAGACGACAGTTTTTGTGTGACACTTTCCGAAGTGTTGGGATAGACTGGCCAACATATGCTTTAGCCAACTCTTTGTATAAGGGTTGGGATATGCATGCCAAAGGCAACGCTTAAATAAGAGTTGGCATTGTCCAGTCCTAAGACGATATATATTTTCCTAAGTGTTGGGATAGACTTGCCGACATACGCTTAGGTTAACTTTTTATATAAGGGTTGTGATATGCATGCTTAATGCAACGCTTAAATAAGAGTCAGCTTTGTCCAACACTATGCCTACACTTTTGGGCAGACACTTTCTTAAGTGTTGGGATAGACTAGCCAACATACACTTTGGCCAAATCTTTGTATAAGGGTTGGTATATGCATGCCTAATGGGTTTAGGGTGTTTAGGGTTTATGGTTTAGGGTTTAAGAGTTGGCCTAAATCCCCCAAATCATTCATCTTCTATTTATTAAAAATTAATAAATTTTATACTGATATAAGCGATTAATCTCAGATTTTTTTAATATGAACTGTATTGCGATATAAGTTTAACTTAAAGGTTTCGTTGTTAGCTTCTATATTTAGGGTTTAGGGTTTAGGGTTTAGGAGTTTAGGAGTTTAGGGTTTAGGGTGTATGGTTTTAAGGTTTAGGATTTATGGTCTTGAGGTTTAAGGTTTGTGGTTTAAGGCTTAGGGTTTTGATAAAAACGTCACAAAAAATCATTTTATTTTAAATTAAACGACGTCGTTTTGCTCCCGGTATTCTCACCCATCATCCAATTGTCTATCATGTATTCTTTTCGGCACGTAGACAAAATTTGAAAGTAAAAATATAAAAAAATATATGTTAAAAATAAAAAATATTAAAATACTATTATTTAAAATAATTTTAAAATTTTTTCAGCATATGACTGATTGTTTTTTAATTTATTTTTTAAATAATTTCTTATATAATTGTAAAAGAGATAATATCAATTTTAATATATTAAAATTATCATTATAGTTTAAATTATTTAAGAGATAATAGATAAACTTTATATATATTAAAATTAAAAAAATTGCTAACCCATGTATCTCTAGAGAAACAAAATTAATTAGTAAATTGAAAATTTTAGTGAATTTGTTTGATGTGATGCATATCTAATTTATTTCTTTAATTTTTTAGTGTTGCAATTATTGCGGGTTTATCTTTCTTTTTTTGGGGGATTATTTAATTAATAAACATAATATTTATAGTGTTTTATATTCCAATATTAATGATTTAAAATAATATGGATAAAATGAAATGATATGTGAAATACACCAAAGAAGTATGAGTTTGAGAAAAAAAAAAAAGGAGATACAGATAATGTGATAGTGTTATTTGAGTAACAATTAAGTTTTTTTTCAATAACATTACTTTTCTGAAATTTGTCACTCACTATTTCTGAAATAGGTTGGCTAAATGAAAATTATAAAAAAAAATTGAAACAAGTAAATTTAAAATACAACTTTGAAAGTATTGAGTGTAATAGTAAAATATATTATATTTTATAAAGTGAATAAATTCAAATTTTAAAAATAAAATTGTTGAAGTCTTGAGTTTCGAAACATACATAAAAATTATTTTAGTTACGTAAATTCAATGTTATTTTAGTTACGGTACAAGTAGATATAATGAGAATAATAATTAGGATCAAGAATGTAATTAAAACTAAAGTAATAATAAAGTAAAGTTTAATTTGTAAGCAAAATCAAAATTAAAGACAAGGTTGTGTTTGTGGAGACTTGATTTGTCTGGAAATACAAAGAAAACACTTCAAACAAAATAGTGTTTCAGAGTCAAACATTCCAAAGCACTCTCAAACAACTAAGTTAAGCTTCTATCTCTCTCATACAGTTTACTCCGCTCCTCTTCTCCTTTTCATGGTCTTCGCCTTTCCTAACAGGTATTTCTTCCTTCCTTTTGGTTTTTCTTTTTCCTTTTCTTTATATTTAAGACAAAACCCCAGATCTATTTGTTTTTATTATTTTCCCTTTCTCATGTTGATTCATTCGTCTTTATTTTTTTTTTAATTTTGCATAACAAAGTCAAAGATTGTGAGAAATGAAATGGGTATCCCTAAAAAGCTTGATTTCTGTGTTATTTTTGTTTCACATAGGACATTGTTGTTATGCATGAATAAGGATGGAGTAGAATGTTATGGGTATTTGCTGGTTGTGGTGGTCTTTTGAGATGGGATTTGTTATTTGATTTTCAATAGACAAATGCAAATTAAAAATTATAAATATCATTTAGTTCTATTGTGGCGTGTTTGTGTTGATGATTGATTGAAAATTATAAACAGTAATAATTTGATTGAAATTACCTTTGTTCTGTCTGATTTCAACATGATATATAGTTTTCATACATTTGCATCCCCTTATATATAGTTTCCAAATACTAAGCAAACTGAACTAAACTTCAGGCTAGTGTAAAGGAACTAGATATTGTGATTACTGGATTTTAATTACGACCATATTTAAGAATGCAGATCAAAACTATATATATTGTGTATATGGCCCAAATGGAGCCACTGATGTTCAACTTCAAGAGGCATCATCGGCAGTAAGCATTAATATTTTTCCGAAAAGAGTACAGACACCATTAACCGAACAAATACCATTGCCTAAACTGTAGAGTCCAAACAAAAACCTTAAAATGCCCCACATTTTAAATTTGCTTTGCAACACCTTGGTGAATGTTTGCAAGACTTTATTGGGACCTTCCAGAATAGTTGATTGCTATATAATTTCAGGGAGGGAAATAGTCTCCTTGATGTACTGGCTAGAAAGGGCAGCACTCCTAGTTTGCTTTGTAAGAGACTCTTTTAAAGACTATGTTTGTCTATGTCGAGCTTTATGCTCCAGTTTGTTAAAGCCGATATGGGTGGTAGTGTTATGTTTAGAGCTGCTTTTTAATTTATTAATGAAGTACCAAAAAAAGTGAAATCATTGATTAATTCATTAATCTGCATGTTTTAAATTAAAATTTTATCAACTTATAATTAAATTTCAACTTATATAAATAAAAATATTTTATAATCACTTAATAGCATAAACATAAAAGTAGTAATAAATCATTTATAATACAAGATAAAAATATTATGCATAAAATAATAAATGATAAAACATATTTTCCCTTCTTAATTGAGCTTGCCTCATATGAAGCTTTTTTTTAGCTACGTTGTTGATGATATTAATTTTTTGAATTTTTCAGGCTAAATTAAAGATCCCGAAGCATGAATAATGGCATATACTTTTTACTATAATTGAGATATAGTTTGATATAACCAAAAGGTTAGTTAACCTTTTCTTTTCCTTTTTTTTTTTCCGTTTTTCAGATTTAGGTTTAAATTTTTCTATCTTTGTAGTTTGGACTATTTTATTTAGGAATTTAGATATTATTTATCATAAATTTTAATATTATTTAATTTTCGTAAAGATAAATTTTATTTATTTTAATATTTAAATTTGTTATTTTATTTCTGGATTAGGTAGTTCTAGTTTAGGTTAGTTAACCAGAAAGGCCATCTCTTTTCACACATGAACCTTATGATTAGGCATTCATAGATACTCTATTTTAATATTAATGACTTTAACAGATGGTGGATAAAAGTTGGATGGATGCTCCAAGATTTAGCACTAATCACCTAGCTGGAATAGAAAGATTTCTATCATTTGCAATTGGAAAATCACTTTCTAACGGAAAAATATATTGTTCGTGCCATCGTTGCAATAATAGGATATTGTACGAACCACATATTGTGGGTCAACATCTTCGTCTTTATGGTATAATAAAAGAATACAAGCATTGGATTTTTCATGAAGAATCCACTGAAAGAACATCGGTGCAAATCGACCAAACCATGAGAACTTCTCCGTCAATTTGTACGTTGTCATAAGATAACGAAGCCGATTTAAGAGATCTCATAACGGATGCTCTAGGTATCAACATCCCAACTCTTAATGAGAGTTTTGATGGAGTTTCAAGCGAGTTTCAGAATAATGGTCGGGAGTATGATGTTAATGAGGCCCAAAGGACTGCGGAAAGAGCAAATACTCTTCTAGATGATTGTGATATTCCACTGTATCCCAGTTGTGTCAAGTTCTCATGCGTCTCATTCCTACTTCGGCTTTACCACTTCAAAGCACTTTTTGGATGGTCAGCAAAATCTTTGACATGCTTATTGGAGTTTTTAAATGAGGCATTTCCAGATGGAAACACAATCCCGACTACATACTATGAAGCAAAGAATAAGATTTCTGCACTAAATCTTGGGTACGTGAAGATTGATGCATGCCCAAATGATTCTATGTTATATTGGGCGATGCTAGTAAAAAGATCAGTTGTGATGTTTGTAAAAGCTCAAGGTGGCAATCTTCTAATAAGTTGGATGCAGATGAACAAGTTGATGGTAGTTGTTGCCGTCCTAAGCCTGCCAAGGTATTACGGTACTTTCCTTTGATTCCTAGACTTAAAAGATTATTTCAATCTTCTAAGACATCACAATCCATGAGATGGCATAAAGAAAGACGAACCAAAGATGGTATATTGAGACATCCAGCAGATGGTTCTGCCTGGGATGCGTTTGATAAGAGGTTTCCTGATTTTGCATCTGATCCTCACAATGTTAGGCTAGTTTTGGCTAGCGACAGATTCAATCCATTTCGAATAATGAGTACAAGTCACAGTACATGGCCTGTACTTTTTATTCCTTATAATTTGGAACCTTGGGCATGCATGAAACAATCATCACTGATACTTTCAATGGTTATCCCTGGTGAAAAAGGACCTGACAACGACATTGATGTCTACATGTAGCCTCTAATTAAAGAGTTGAAGCAATTGTAGACAGGAGTTGATGCTTTTGATTCATCAGCTTCCAAATCTTTCACTTTACGGGCTTGTCTTCTTTGGACAATCAATGATTTCCCAGCTTACGCCAATCTTTCAGGGTGGAGTACAAAAGGTCAGGTTGCTTGCCCAATATGTGCTAAAAAAAAATCTCTCGATGGCTCTGATGGTCGGAAGTTCTGTTATATGGGTCATCGTCGATGGTTATCAGCTGAACACCCATTTCGAAAACAGAGTCATGAATTTGATGGCACTATAGAGTATGGGGTAGGTCCTATACCACAATCTGGGGAAGATATCTTAAGGGAAGTTGAAGGTGTAAATTTCATTTACGGAAAAGCTCAAAAGAGGGATAGAGAAGAACTAGATGAAGGGTTGATAGAACTTGATGTAGAGGAGGGGTGTGATTTGGTTAACAACTTTGAAGAATTGGTAGAGGGAGATGAAACAAATCTTATAAATCAAGACAGGACTTTATGGAAGAAGAGGAGTATATTTTTCGACTTGTCTTATTGGTGTTACAATCTACTTCGACATAACTTGGATGTCATGCACATCGAGAAGAACGTATGTGACAATATCATTGACACCCTTCTTAATTTCTCACGCGGTGGTAAAGATAATATCAAGGCACGCAAGGACCTCCAAGATATGGGCATCAGAAGTTATCTTCATCCAAAAATGAGAAACTAGAAAGAGTATCTTCCGCAAGCATGTTTCACTCTTGCATCAAAGGAAAGAGATATTTTTCTTTCTATTTTGAAGAACTTGAAGGTACCCGATGGTTATGCATCAAACATATCTCGATACGTGAATTTGAAAGAGCACAAGTTGAGCAACCTTAAAAGTCATGACGGTCACATTCTTATGCAAGATTTGCTTCCTATATGCTTAAGAGGAGTTGTAGAAAAAAAGGTGCTAAGTGTTATTACAACTTCCTATATGCTTAAGAGGAGTTGTAGAAAAAAAGGTGCTAAGTGTTATTACAAATCTATCAGATTTCTTTAAGAGATTATGTGCAAAAAGTCTTGATCCACAAGAAGTTGATCAACTTCAAGTACAAGTCGTATTAACACTTTGTAAAATGGAGAAAATATTTCCTCCAAGTTTTTTCACAATTATGATTCATTTAATTATTCATTTGCCGTTGGAGGCTAAGCTTGGTGGACCTGTTCAATACAGGTGGATGTACCCGATTGAAAGGTATATGAAATATATCAATAAAATTTCACAATATTTTATTTTTATTATTTTAATATAGAATATAATAAGTATGTAAAAATAAATGTATGTGATATAGGTATCTTATGGGATTGAAAGCTTTGGTGCAAAATAGAGCTTATCCCGAAGGTTCTATTGCTGAAGGGTACATAGTTTCAGAATGTCTTACATTTTGCTCCCGTTATTTTTCTAATGTTGAGACTATATTTTCCCGTCCTCCGAGGAATGATGGAAATATTCAAAAATGCTACATTTTCACTTCTGGAGGACGTCCAATTGGCACCCTGAACACAAAGATATTGGACATGCGATCTCTTGCACAAGCAAACCGCTATGTTTTATTGCATAGCGATAAGTTATCACCATATCGTCAGTGAGTTTCCTGAAGAAAATCCTGTCATTCGATTCTTTTTTCTTAACCAATAGACAAATAAAGTTATCACATAAATTGTATACATTTTGACAACATTTTTTCGCAAATTACTGAATATATTATAGGGGATTTTTAGAGTCTAAGCGAGCTATTTATGGTGGCATTCAAATAGTAAACGCACAGAGGACAAATGGTTGGTTTAAAAGTTCCCAAGATGGCTTGCGAAATAGGTAAATTGTCACTATTAAAATAATTTATTCAAATATCTATGTAATGAAAGAACATTGTAGAAATTTGATCATAGAATAAGAGTTAATTGATTTCCTACTATATGGTTAGATTCCAAAGATGGAAGTTGAACAAGTTGATGCTGATGTAATTGCTCTTGCTCGAGGACCGCATAAGGTGGTTTCCACATATGATAGACTTATAATTAATAGTTTTAGGGTCCATACTAAAAAACTTGCGCAACATCGTAAGACTCAAAACAGTGGCGTGATGGTTTTTGCTGACGGGAGAAACTATTATGGCAATTGCATTGAAATTATCAAGCTAAACTATTATGAAAGGTTTTGGGTTATTATGCTTAGATGTGATTGGGTGAATATTAAATCTCCTAGGAGTATGAAAAAGGATGCTCATGGTTTTATTATGGTGAAATTTTCTGAGCTTATCCATACAGGGAATCGTGATTCGGACAATCCGTACATACTGGCTTCTCAAGCGAAACAAGTATTTTATGTTGAGGGTGGCAAGAGTGAATGATCGCTCCATGTTATCGGAGTAAAGCCAAGAGATTTGTTCAATCTAAGCGTTGAAGCCCCTGTAGAAGATGATGAATATCCGCAGTGTAATAATCATATTGTAACTTAATAATTTTAGTTTTAATTTGAACAGGAATGATGTTTTGAAATGAAAAGATTTAGTGTAATTGACATTTTTAATGCAGTATAGCAGAATGAATTTCCCCTGTTTCTCCTTTTTCTATTTTTCTTTATGTATAAATTTTTAGAGTTCAATTTGTTGTTTTATTCAACCTGTTAATTCTCAAAAACAGTTGAATTTTAAAGTTTCATTCTTCTTTCATCTTGGTTCTGGTTAATCTGCTTTGCTCCATCTTACTCATAGGGGTAATGTCTATAATGATTTAGCAAGTCTGCATAATTTTTTTGATTGTTCTTGATGCAATTGAATCAATCGGTTCTTCATTGTATGCATGGTGGATTGGTATATATATTGACTGAGTTAGATTTTTTTACAAATTCACAAGCATGTTTTTCCTCCATGTGTTACATTTTAATGGTTAATACTTGAACTGTGCTATGAGAAATATCAGGTGGTAGAAGGGAGGCACTTGAATCTGGAAGAACTCATGTGGTTAGGCCCAAAGGTAGGCACCAAGCAACCGTAATTTGGTTACATGGCCTTCGTGATAATGCTTCAAAGTATTGCTTTTTAAAATTCCTACTTTTAGTTTTTGGGAAATAAATTCATGCTTTTTAAAATTCCTACTTTTAGTTTTTGGGAAATAAATTCAACTTTACTTTCTTAACATCAGTAATTTAACTTATTTTCTCTTAGGAAAATAAAACAATTTAATTTTCAAATTTCGCATTTCTCCTAAAGTGTCAAATACAAAAGAAAGAAATATTATATATGTATATTTTATTTGGTAGGTGTATGCATGTCTAGCTCTTCCCTTCCCTGAGCAGATTTAGCTTGCCTTTGATTCTTTTTAAAACTCAAGTATAGATTTTGATGAGACTCCATTATTTCGGCCATAACCCACCTAAAAGTTTCTAACGATTAAAGCTTTAATGAGATAGAGAATGACAGTATGTATTATATAATATTATAAACTGAATTAGCAATTGATTTTGATGTGTTATTTATCTAATTTATTTATTTAATTTTGATGTGCATCAAATGTTGTTGATGTAAAGAAACGAAGAAATCAAATATCTTAAAGCCATCTTCTTTCCTGTAAGAAAGAAACATTAAAGAAATCAAATACTTCACAACGAGGGTACATAGTAAATTTTGTTATGGTATTTTGATTTTTTTAAGTATAAATTTAATTTATTTATGTGAGGTACATATTACTAATCATATTATAATTTGTTTAAGTTTGATGTGTTATTTGTTAATTTTAATTTATTTATAAAAATTAATTTTTTGGTTATTATTTTGAAATTTGAATAGAATATAAATTTATGTAAATATTCAAATATTTGCTTCCTTTTTGTTGTTTTGCTAGATATTTCCTTGGGCTGTTTTTATTTTTGGGCTGTTTTTATTCAAATATACAAATTTATTTACCGTTTTTGCTTTTTTTTTGTTTTAATAGAATGCAGTACAGACTCTCCATCTTTTGACAAACCCTAAAATCTAAAATAAAAAATAAGTCTTGCTCAGTTTACAGTAGGTTTCAAGTTTCCCGGGAGTAGGAAGTTTAAAATTCATATTTTCCCGGTTTTTCCTCCTTCTCAAAACTTATGATTTTCTTTTCAATGCTGTGCTGGGTGCTTCGTCGTTAACCATCACCTGTTTGTTTTCTAGGAAAATTATTGGCAAAAGGCGAACATTAAAAGGTGTAGGATTCTCCTCGAGGTGTTCTTCGACAGGTTCGAACGCCTTGGGAAGTGCTGCTACTGATAGTCAAAGCACGGGAGATGAAACTCCAACTCAATCAGTAGAGGGAGTACCTGCAACTCCGGCTGGTACATCCATTGGCTTCTGTTTGTTTTCTAGTTTTCATTTTGTTCACAATATACAGAGAAACAGGTAAATTTCGGCTTTAACTTTGTGTTTGGTTTTTTGCCCCACTGATCTTTCTATTTGTTTTTTTTTTGTTTTCTATTTATTTTTTTTGTTTTCTAGTTTACTTGCAATTACTGTTTTTATTCAAATATCTAATGAAATTTGAGCTTTACTAATATTATTTGATTTTGATATATATTTTCCCTAGGTATAACAAAAGTGCAAAACTGTTATAAATTTTGAAATTTTCAATCTTTAAACTAAAAGTGTTTTTTGTTTTTCTTCATTTATCTTCCTAGAAAGTGCAAAATTTTAAAACATAATAATTTCCGTCGGTAATTTTACTTATTGAAGTGTTTTTAAAGCATTTGCTATTTAGAATAAGATAATATTACAAATATTTGATACTTTGATGTCTATGCATTAGTTAATATTTGATGTATGAATTATATATAAAGCAGAGTGAGTTCAATTTTTGCATGTTCTAATCCGTTCAATACTTTATCCTTGTATTTTGAACCGATTCATTCTCAAGTTTTATTGCTTTAAAGTAATCTGTTGAAATGAATTTATTTTATACACAAATAAAGGATAGAAGCAAATAAAATGTAGTTGATCTTGCAAACATACATATGCGTATATAATTTTCCAGTTTGCAATTAAAACTATATGTTTGATCTTACAATTGAATGTTTTGCTCTGTGCTTCACGTTCGACCAGTTAGTGTTGCATTTTTAACTTCCAAAAACTCCGTTTCATCTTTTCTCTAATTGAAATGTAAATGATAATACTGTAAAAGTAATTCCATTGCATTAAAATAAAAAATGCGACTTATAGTGTCGAAGAATTTTACATTCTCGAATATAGAGTTAGAAACCTTATAGTCTAATGCTAACATTTTTATTTGTTAGTTTGGCCTCATCGTAATATCAGCTACGTGAGTGATTTTGTATTTTAAAATACTGCATTGGTGGTGGAGTTAATGAAATTTCTTTGAACCAAAATAATAGAGGAATGGTGAATGGTGAGAGCATAAGTATAAGATATAATTTACAAGCAGTGGTAAAATAAGAAAAGAAAAGGTATAGTTGTTTAAATGTAGATAAAGAGAATGATAAATAAAGAAAATGTATAGCTGTTTAAATGGTGAGAGCATAATTATAACATGAACGTATTATGTGTTTTTTATGATAAATAAAATATTTTATTATGCTTTTATATAATTAAGAGTGTTTTTTTTTTCTTTTTTTACATATACACAATTTGCTCATGTATCGTATTTATTTTTTCACATTGATACATATTTTTTTTTCAATTTTCATATCTAAAATATAATTGTTACTTTTGACAGAGGCTACTAAGGGTACTAAGAGAAAGCGAGGGCCTACAAACATGAAAGATATATGGAATCTTCAACCTGGAACTCGTATAGTAGTAGATGCCAACCAATATGGCCAGCCTATTGGGAAGGAAGCGTCCAAATTGGCTAAATTTCTCCGTACAATTGTAAGGACTGGTTCTCTATGTCCTTTGAATACAAAACATTGGAAACATCTTCCTAAATATGTGTTGGAAAACATATTGGCAATCGTTCATGTATGTAGTACATAACCATTTTCTAATTTAATGTATTGCAATAATTTTGCATTATTTGAAATTGTATGTAATGAGTACTTGTTACATTATTTTGTTATACGTGTAGGAAAATTTTGATCTCCAAGGTAAGGTGAAGGACTCGGACATCCTCTCACATGTTGGAAAACTTCGGAAAGAGTTTAAATCGACTTTGAAAACTAGATACTACAAAGAGATGGTCCAAGAAGGTCGACCGATTCAAGAAATATATGAAAACAATCCTCCTAGTGTGCATGATGATCAATGGAAGTGGCTAGTGGAGCGATGGGGAACACCACAAGCTGCGGTATGCACTTTTATTAGATTAAATGTCCCATTTTTTCTTACTTCCACTTACGGTAAGATCAAAGTAGTGCATAAATGCATGATTTGTTTTCTTATTAATTTAAACAATAGGCACAATTAGAAAAGGCGAAAGAATCCCAAACAAAGGTGCGTTATGCACATACTACTGGTCGTACAGGATATGCAACCCTCAATGTACAGTTTGTAAGTATTACATATTAATAAATATGTAACTTATATTAATTATTCTGTGCTCATTGGTGAATAATGTTAACAACTATTGTTTTGTTGTATAATAGGCTAAGAATGAAGGCCGTGAACCCTCGCATTTGGAGCAGTTTAGATTTCAACATTTGCGCAAAGATGGGAGTGACAAATTGAGCAGTGAGGCAGCAAAACAAGTTTATGTAAGAAACAAATGGGTATTATTTATTTATTTATATTTATTTTGACATCAAATTTATTTTTTTTAAAATAGATTTTTTTAATTAAAGATAACTGTAGGATGAAGCATGCAAGATGGTTAAAGACTCTATGCCAACACCTGAGTGTTCTTTCACACCTCAAGATAATACTGAATTAGAAAATGAGGTCTATACACAAGTGTTCGGCCCTGAAAAGGATGGAAAAATGTTGGGATATGGACGTGGGATGACCAAATCCAGGTTGTTTGGCTATGGGTCAATTACCCGAGGAAGCCAATCTACATCGTCCATCAGTACAATGATTGAATAGATGAGCGCTAAACATGTCCAGCAAATACAAATAATTCAAGTCGAACAAGCAGTTCGAGAGAAAACTCTACTCGAGGAAGCAGAATCTCGATTTTGTATGGAGGCTGCAGAGCAAGAAGCTCATTTGATAGCTGAGGCAGAAGAAAGATTTATGAAATTAACTGAAATTCGAGAGGCAAAGTTCATGGAAATGTTGGATGCTCGTGACAAAAAGTATAAGGCTCTCATCGATGAGTGCATGGCAAAGGGAATGTCAAGTAAGTACAAGGTTTTTCATAATAAGCATAGTAATTAAGGTGACTATTTTATAACTAGATTGTCAATAAGTTTGTTAATGGTTTAATAGACACTGATTGTTGTAATTGAATGTTATGTTCTTATTTGATGTCTTCATTGCTTGCTCAACTAATAATTAGTGGATGTACTGATGAAAACTCTTTATTTAGCTTCAATTTATGGTTCTTTGGTTAATATTAAAATATTATTCTCATGTGTTCATGTTGTTTCTCATCTAACTTGTATAAATAGAAAATGTACATTGCTATTTTTTGCAGTTGAATTTCAAAGTAGCGGACTTGATGATAAAGCCTTCAGTTCGGATGATGATGAATGAGGCTTATTGCATAGTATGTATTATATATATATGTTATAGTGGTTGATGAATGCAATTGTCTCATAATTTTTTGGTGTCATCGGAATCAAGTTGACAACATGTTGCAGCCTATTGACTGCTTTTATTAGGATTTTGTATAATTTTTTTATGTCATGTGAAATAGGTTGAGAATATGTTCGCAACATGTTGACAACCTCTATTAGAATTTTGTATATAAATTACTAACTACATTATTCAATGATAATTTTGTATTTATATGATCATTTTATGTTAATTAATTGTTCAATTAATATTGACTCAAACTTTTCCACACCCAATACATACAAATTTGCTCATATTTCACCAAAATAGGCTCTTAAAAATCGGGGAAAATGTCGTAAAAAATAATCATACATGAGGCAAAGATCTATTCCAACATTTTCAAGTTGCATTGGAAAAGGTCTATCCCAACCTTTTTAGGGTTGCTGTAAACAGGTCTATTTCAACATTTTTAACGTTGTCTTAGACAGGTCAATCCCAACCTTTGCTAAAAGTCGCCTTAGATAAGATATATATCAACGTTTTTAAGGTTACCTTAGAAGAATCTATCGCAACCTTTTTAACGTTGCTTTAAACAAGTCTATCCCAACCTTTTTTTAAGGTTACCTTAGACAATGTCTATTCTAACATTTTTAAAAGGTTGCCTTAAACATGCGTATCCCAACCTTTCCTAAAGGTTGCCTTAGACAAGATCTATCCCAACTTTTTTAAAAAGTTGCTTTAGATAAGGTTTATACCAATTTTTTTTAAGGTTTGCTTTAGACAAGGCCTATCCCAACATTTTGAAGGTTGCCTTAAATGAGTCAATCCCAACCTTTTAAAGGTTGCCATAGACGGATCTATCCCAACTATTCTTAAAAGTTGCCTTAGACAAGAACTATACCAACCTTTTTATAGTTGACTTATACAGGTTTATAACAACGTTTTTCAAAGGTTGGTCTTGACTAGGTCTATACCAACTTATTTTAAAGGTCGGCATTGACTAAGACTTTCGCAACTTTTCAATAAGCGTCGACTTATGTTGACTTATACCGACGCTTTTTCAAAAGTGTCTCGAAGCCTATACCAACTGCACTATATACAGCCTTTTTGGAAGCGTCGCGAAGCCTATGCCAACCTTTTTTGCGTCGTCTTAGGTAAAAAAAAGTGTCGTATTAGGGCATTTTTTACGTAGTGAGTGTATATATATGATATATTATAATAAGTAAATGAATAAAGAAAGAAAAAGAAATAGAAAGAACTAAAGAAACAGAAAGGAAAAAGAAAGAAATAGATGCACCTAGGGGCTTCAATTGTTTAAAGTTCAATTGCTAACGTCTTACCGGAACCCTCGACTAAAAAGGAGAAAGATAAAGTAGACGATGGATAGCTCGAAAATTCTGGTTCGTATTTCTATAATTCAAATTTAGTTGTTAATTGTTAAAATTCAATCTAATGTATATGGAAAGTGTTGAGGTGAAAATTATTGTGTTTTGCAATTGAAATGGATTGATTTAGTATGTGATGAATTTATTGAATTTATATTGATTGAATTGGAGTATATATATTGAATATATTGATTATATGAATTGAAATGAATATTGATTATATTTGAAAAGTGAAATTAAACCCTATTAAATATATCGGGCTGAGTTGGATATAGAACATGTCATAGGATTGGAAAAGTTCAGGGATTTCTTTGACTTCAAGTCGATGAGACACAGGGTGTCAATTTACTACTTCGGATTAATTCGATAAGGCACTAGGTGCTAATTTACTTCGGTTTAGCCAATGAGACACTGGGTGTCAATTTATTACTTCGAATTATCCGATGAGGCACTGGGTGCCAAACTGGTGTGTTTTGGTTGGATCCGTGTATCCGTCCGAGTCCAAGTTGTGTTAATAGGGGAAAATGAATAATAAAGTTTTATAATTGATATTGAAATGGCATGGTATGGGAAATGGAAATGAAATAGTGAATTAAAAATAGAATGTGAAATATGTTGCAAATATATGGAATATATGAGTTATATACTCCTGAAATGAATATGGAATGGATAATGCAATTGTATAAAGAAATGTGAAATAAATTGTGAAAAGCTAATTATATAGCAAGTATGTGAATTGAGATATTTGTGAAACAAATCAAATATGATATGGTTGTTGTAATATTTAAATATTAATATGTGTTTATATTTCAATTGTATATTTGTAATTTCTTATATTTAAATATTCGGATTATAGAAATACCACTGAGTTTTACTCAGCGTACGGTTTTGTTTTTCGTGCGCAGATTAGGTACAATAATTTTGAAGAGTTGTAATTAAGGTTGTTAGCATCCATCTCATCACATATCCAAGTGCTAGGAGGATACGTTTCAAAATTTTGAATAGAATGACATGTACTTAGGAAGATCAAGTATGTTCCAAGTAGTAGGATTTAAAATATAAGTTATATAAATTTATTTTTTTAATGTTCAAATATATTAGTGATTAGCCAAAATCACTTTGGCACCAAATGTAATATTCCTATATCAAGTTCTTTAGGTCGAACCGGGTATAGGGGTGTTACATTTAGATAATCCTGTTGGGTAGTAACTTCTTGCTTTTCTTCAATTTTCATAATCTCAAATATTTCAAGTAAAATAAAGTAATTTATTTTTAATTTTTTTTTTAGGTTTAACAATATTTTGTATGCTAAATAAGTTGCTAATTTAGTGGTAATTTAATAATATTACAATTTTTTAGTTTATTTCATTGTCTAAATTAATTAATCTTGTTTAATTTGAAGAACCTTACAAATTTTAAACATGTCAATGTGACCTGCACGTGTTTGTGCACAAAAAAGCAAACGATTTTATAAAACAAATTTAAAGTGTGATTCTAAATGCAAGCGAACAGTGTCAGTTGTAATATTTATAGTTTCGATGGAACACGAAGTGTAACATCCTCAAAACTCCCTTGGTCGTCAATAATATGAGATAAAATCTTAGCGAAATAAGGTATAAGATCAAAGAAAATGGAAACATCATTCAAACCCCATAATAAGAGATAATTAATTTTTAGTAAAGAAAAGTCGAAGCTATCAAACAACAAAATAGGGGCGAATTTGAAGAATTTATTGTACTTATTGGCTAAGTCATAAATTTTGGAATTTTTATGGTAAAAATATATTTTAGTCTAGTTTCAAAAACATCAAATGGATCTTAATTTTGAATTTTTTAGCTCAAGATATAAATAATTTAGTGACTATGACTCAAGAGGACAGCTTTGATATGAACACATAAGTAAATAGTGGAATTATAGATAATGTTACATATAAGCATGTTATATACTAAAAGTTAAAGATTCTAACAAATATGAATTTGAAATGTTTTGAAATGGTTGTAAGTGATGGAATGATTAATACATGTGAGTATGTTTAAACAAATTGATAAAATAATAAGTGAATAATTATTAACTGATGTGATATTGAATTCTTTGTTAAAATTTTATGAAGAATTAAATTGATTGGCACAATTTAGAAATAAATATGAAATATATGTAAAGTGGGTAAACTACTTTTGAGAGTGCAAGTCCTCCAATGGTCTTATTTGTAAAACTTTAATATTTATGTTAATTTTATATACATTGTTATCTTTGATTGAATATCATATTTTTATGAGGACTTGATATTAGAAATAGATGTAAGTGGATGATATGTAAAATGAAGTGGCGGTTATGACATCTGAATATATATTCAGGTAATGATATAAAAAAATAAATAAATAAAAATAAAGCATGGAACTTGTAGGAAAATGGAGACGACGTCACGATGACAAGTTCGCCATGTCACAACGTGGAAACCCCAACTTCGCGACTATTGTTCAAAATTTTTTATGAACTATACAATTTGGCCGTTGATCAATTGTGGATGTTCTAATGAGCTCTTTTAACTCATAATTAGTTTTATCGTAAATTAAATTATTACTGAAATGAGTTAATAATCTATATTAATTAAATAACATGATACATTGATCTGAAATTTTTAGTAGTTGCTTCGGCAACAAATGTGACATATTTATGTCTTGACTCGGCGATCGGGTCAGGTATGAGGGTGTTACACGAAGTATTCCAAGGGGTCGAGCCCAAATGATTGCCAAGTGGGTAAACATGTTTATCAAGTTAGTTACAAGTTAAACAATTACTAATCTAATCGAGTCAGAAATTAATAGTGGAAGTCCAAATAAAAAGATTTATAAATTAAAATTAAACTATTAACTAAACTAACTAAGTTAAAGTTTCTTCCTAATGTTTTAGATAGTGTAAATGATTAAACGATGGCCGATTGATTAGTTGAGTGCTAATTAAACTAATGAACCTATACCGATTATATTGTTTTCCACTCTTAGTTAGGAATCTCCTCTCGATCTCATCCTAGACTAAAAGATACCACCTAAGATTACCTCTCGGTCTCACCTAGGCATATAGATTACCTGTCGGTCTCACTACTCGACACAATCATATCGAACTATCTAAGGATAAACTCTCCTCTCGGTCTCATTTATCTAGCTTTTCGCTAGAGGCATCAATTATAGCGTATTAAGTATTTCGATATAATCAAACAACCAGTTAATCAATAATAGGCATTAACTTAAGCTAACAAACAACTAATCAACCAACCATCTAACAAATTTAGCATATACTCAGACTAAAATTCCAAATAAGCATTTTATCAAACATATTGTAAGTATAAAATGAAAGCAAATGGTTTAAGAAAATACTCATGAAGATCCATTTAAGTGTAAGAGTTTGTTCAACCTTGTTTACAAAATTTTTAACAATAAGGAAAAGAGAAAGCTGTCACACTAAGATCTAACCTAAAAAGAAACAAAGAAAACCTAAAGTAAAAATGAAAAGAAAAAGAGAAAGAAGACTTAAGGAAAGTTTTTTCAGCCACCAAAAGCTAAAAAAAAAGGCTTATAAAGTTGTATTTATAGCCTACTAACATTTAACCTAACATTGATCATTTTTGCCTTAAGTAAAAATAAGACATAAGCTTGTTTGGATACAAAATTCCCCCTGCAACCTTTTTCACTTGTCAGGCTTAGGTATAGCGATATCCGGGTTTGGGTATTGCGATAACCACAACAGTTTTGAGATTGGGAATCTTGGGAGACACAGTATCGCGATACCCATGGTGTGGTATCGCGATACCACTATAAATGACCTTTATTCTCCTTATTTCAACACTGTCAGGGGTATCACGACTTACATGTTTCGATATCGCAATACCCCCTTCTAAGTGATGTTTTCTTCACGTTCGGGCCACTGTCGACTCCCTACAACACGCAATCAACTTGCTAGGTTCCCCATGGCACGATTGGCCAATTTGGGTCTAAAAAATGACTTAAAACTGATAAAAACAATTTATTAATGAAAAAACTAAAAATCAACAAAAATATATAAAAAAACACATAAATTGTTTGATAATAAGCTTCTTAAGTATATTGGAGAGCCTAATTTGATGTATCAAATTACGGTAGATCACAATGCTTCTAATTTGTTTTGGATCACAAACACATATCTTGCATCCAATTATAAATGGTAAGAAAATATTGTTATATATTTTTTATTTTATTTAATATCATTATTAAGTTGTTAATATTATTATATTTTTAAGTTTTTTATATTTATATAATCAGGACAAATATCGAATTATTAAAACATATATACACAATTTAAGTGCTCTTGCACCATGTGTTATTAAACAGTACTTGAAAGATGTGGGATTCTTACACATGTCATGTATGCTCGGCGAGGCTAAATTGGAGCCTATATATTATTTAGTGCTTTGTTGGAGAGATGGAGACTCGAAACACACACATTCAATTTTTTGCGCGATGAGTCTATGATTGCACTCGAGGATGTGGCATTACAACTCGGTCTACTGATTGATGGGGATTGGAGGCCAATTTGCCATCAGCTATTAGGCAAAGTGCCAGACAGTATAGTGGTAATCGTATAGATATGAAATGGTTAGAAGATAATGTAGCACCCCTTACCTGTATTCGACGCTGGAACAGGGTACCAGGTGTTACCAGACATAAACTCACACAATCATACAAAACCGAGACATGAATTTATGTCTAAATTTAAAACTTTTCATTCACATGCATATTGTCCCTTATACAGGCCCACGAGACCCAAAACATGCATTGGAAGTGGTTCGGGACTAAACCGAAAACTTTAGAAACACTTGGAAAACTTAAAAAAATTTCTATGAAAATAGGGTCACACGCCCATGTGGTTACAGACACCCGTGTGGCTTGGGACACGCTCGTGTCCTCAGCTCTTGTAACTCTATGTTTATGAAGTCATCAACCAAAATAAGGTCACACGGCCAAGTCACACGCCAGTGTGCTGAGGCTGTGTCTTACACACGGCTGAGACACACGGCGTCAGACACGGGTACGGGGTGTTACAGATAATTTCTCACATCTCGACAACTCTTCTAGTGCAGTTGAAATACAATAATTTACTTGAGCATTCATACTAAGGTTGATCGAAGGTCTTTTAATGTCAAGTAAATCTTGAAATTTGGTACATATAGTGTGGCTCTTACAACTAATCGACCTAAAAGAAGTTGGAAGACTTAGTTGGGGATCAACTATCTTAGATACATTGTACTAAAAGATGTATCGGGCAATTGAAGCACAAAAAAATAAAATTGATGGATATATACTTCTTTTTCGGTCATGGACATGGTATTGCTTACCATTTTTATGTCCCCGAGTAAACTTCCCTTATCAATTTTCACTAGTAATAAGATAAGATTGATTTAATAATTTAGTTATCATATTATTTTTTTCATTATTATATTTTTGGAATAACATATTATTTGAATAGGTGGAACAATGATGCAAGTCATGTAGGTCTACCAACTAAGCTTGAAGATATTTGGTTATTGTTAGATCAACGGCCAGAAATTGAGGATAGTTTTTGAAATTTTCAATTACATAATAATTACATAAGGATTTGAAATTTAATATTAGATGAAACAGCCCGTTTTCAATGAAATTAGAATAGTGGTTTTGAGACAAAAAAATATGAAGTCAAAAAATTTGTTTTATTTTTATTTTATGGTCTACAGTATGATAGAAATACCGTATAAAAATTTCGTTAAGAAACTTTATCGTTTACATACTTAATTTGATAAAAAAGACTAAATTGCATAAAGTGCAAATGTTGTGTTCTAATAGCTAAATGTATTAAATAACTATAGAATTTTAAATTGGAGGTCCTTATATAATAACTAGCCATTAAGGTTAGTGGATAAGCATGGATTTGTCATCAATGAAATTTGAATGAATTATTAAGGTTAATTTTAGAAATTAGTGATTAAAGTTATAATTAATTAAATAAAATAAACTATTACCATCCATTATCATCATCTTCCACTAAAAAAAAAATCTAGCCATGGAAGCTTGAAATTTAGGCAAACTTATTTTGCTCAATTAGGTATGCATTTTTGTCCTTTTTTTTTATAATTTTTATGTTTTCGGAATCGTTGTAATTTAATCTAGCTAGCCTGAGGATTAATTTACAAAATTGTTAAAGTATTAAGGTTTTTTCATTAGTGAACATGCTTGAATTTTGAAGTTTGATGATAGAAAATGAATGGTTGTTGTTAGATAAACAACTTTTGTAAAGAGATTTTTGGTGAAATCATCAATTAGTGACTAAATTAAAAACGGTGATAAATTTATGGTAAAATTTGTGAAGTTTTTGAAATATATAGGTTGCTATTAATATGTATAAAAATTGGCTAGGCTTGAGTAAGGATTAAATTGCATAAATTTCATTTTTTGAGCTTAGGGACTAAATTACAAAGGAATTAAAAGTATAGGGCAAAATGGTAATTTTGCCAAAAATTCCATCATGGATTAAATTGAATGAGAATTATATTGAAATGTGTTAAATTCGTTCGTATAGATCATGTTAGACCTCGTACAGAGTTAGACCGAAGTAAAGAGAAAATATCGGATTAGTCGCCTCCAAATCTATGTACACTTGTCGATGTAAGTTCGTGTAATTAAATTGTGTAATTATATGCTTTGATTGAATTAGATGTATGTTATTTGCTTTATTATCATATATGAGTATCGATCGCATATCCGATGACGTACGACGATTGTCGAGTTCTGTTTGAACCTTAGGAATTCGTAGGATACAAATGACATGTCATTAGGGTTAACGATTTAGTTGAGGTCCTGCATGTGTTGTAGACACACTACAGCTCGTATGAGCTTACCGATTTGTAACTCGTAAGAGCTTATTGATTCTCAGCTCGTATGAGCTTACCGATTTGTACTCGTGAGAGCTTACCGATTCTCAGCCCGTATGAGCATACTGATTCAAAGCTTGTAAGAGCATACTGATTCAAAGCTTGTAAGAGCATACTGATTCATAGGTCGTATGAGCATAAATGCATATGAATTGACGAATTACAATTTAGTACACCTCGTATGTACTACCCGCGTATCCAATGATATTCTAAATGGTTCAACGGACATAGTTCTGTTACGAGTTTATAAGAGTTCAATACGAACTAGTACAGGTATTTACATTAATTGCTTGGAAATGATTTATATATGATATATGGATGCATGGTATAGATGTTACATGTATATGGAATTTGAATAGTGGTTGAATTACATGACTAACATGGTTGTTGAGGATATGTGTTTAGGCTTTTGGCCAAATTGGTTTGGATATATTTTGTATGCTTACCTTAAATGTGATTAATTGATAAGTTAATTTCTTTGTTATACGAATTTACTAAGCTTAAATGCTTACTCCATGTTATTTTTCGTGTTTCATAGTAATTTAGAAGCTCATTCGAGTTGGAAGCTTGTTGGAGCTATTTCACACTATCCATCGGCTCTTTTGGTACTTTTGGTAAATTAATATCGGTTATAATGGCATGTATAGGTTAATTTAGCCAATGTTAGCATATAAGTGTTTTGTTGAGACTAGCCACTTATATGACTTGTGTTTGGTATATTTTGATGTGTATATATGTGGCTTTATCATATTTGATGTGTGTTTGATATGGTAAAATGAAAGAAAGGAAAATGTGGTTTGAATATGCATATATGTATTTGGTCATTTAGGTAAGTTTGGATACTTGGTTGACATGTTTTTAAGTTGTCATTTGAGGTGCCTAAGGGCATATTGGTTGTATGTGGTGATTTTTAATATTTAAGACTTGATTTTGGCTTGTTTTGAATGACTTGTTATGGCTTGTTGATGTGCAAAAATGTTGAGTTAGGTTGGTGTCAAATTGGGTGAGAAATGTGGTTTGGAAAATGGCCTATTTTTGTCCACACGGGCAGAGACACGGGCATGTGTCTTGGTCGTATGCCGTGACATAGTCGTGTGTCCCCTGTATCTTCTTAAGGGTTCAAGTCAATATGCTAACACGACCTAGCACACGAGTGTGTGGCTTGGTTGTGTGGCCCAAGTCAGGGAGTTACACGGGTTGAGACACGACCGTATGTCCCTATTTCAAAAGTTCACACAGCCTAAGAAACGGGCGTGTCTCTTGGTCGTGTAAGTCACACGATTGTGTGACATCTGTAGCTTTGAAAATTTTCAACATTTGAAAAAAAATTCTTTTAGTATCCGATTTAGTCCAGACTTGTTTCTAATGTGTATTTTGGGCTTCGAGAGGTCGTATAAGGGACAATATGTTTGATTTCGATTGGTTTCTGACATGAATATTATATAATAGTATATGAATATTATATTTGATTTCGATTCTCGGACTAACGTAGCCTCTACGAGTCCAGCTATACATGCCATTATTTAACCTGTGATAGTGTGATATCTCCTGACCATTTTAAAACATATTTTCATATAGCAATGACATCCAACCGAGCTGATTCTGTTGAAGTAGAGAGTAACGCTTAAGCTCCGTTTAAAGAGTAGCTTCAAGTGGTACGAGGCCCGTATCTGAGGGTGTAACAGCCCGATTTTGGGCCTAGTCAAAATAGTGGTTTGAGGACCACAAATTCAGAGTCAAAGAAATCTTTTTTATTACTATTTTGGTGTTATGGCATGATTATATGAATGCATGAAAATTTTAGTGAATTAATTTTAGCGATTGAGAGATCAATTACGAAAAAGGACTAAATCGTATAAAGTGCGAAAGTTTTTTTCTACTAACTAAAGATGTCAAATAGCTATAGAGCATTAATTCATGGGATGGTCATGGAGCCTTAAATAGACCAATAAATAGACCAATAAAATGTTAGTGGCTGGACATGCAGCCTTAATTCATGGGATGGTCAAAGGATAGGTGACTTAATTGATAAATAAATAATAAACCTAAAGGCTAGCTATCATCTTTTTCTCTTCTTCTATTCTCCACCAAAATTTTCAGGAAAAAAGGGTTTTGAAAGCTTGAAAATTTCAGCCATTAAGTTCTCTCATAAGTAAGTGATTTTGATGACTTTTCTTGATAATTTTTGTACTTTTGAGACCCTTGTAGCATAAGCTATCTAATGAGGGGACTATTTTGCAAAATGGTTTAGAGTCTAGGGTTTTTCCATGAAAGCATTTATATGGTTAGCTGAAATTTTATGGAAGAAAATGAATATTGGTTGATAAATAAACAACTTTTGTGAAAGGGGTTTCATGAAAACACCTAAATAGGCTATTTTGTAAAGCCTGTAAAATAGGTGGTAATTGTGTGGAATATTTGAAATTGTGAGTTGCTATAGGTATAAAAAGAGTTCGACTAGGCTTGGTTAATGAGGAAACTTGATAAAAATTAATTTACGAGCCTAAGGGTAAAATTGTAATTTTTGTAAAGTCTAAGGCAAAACAGTTATTTTGCCAAATTGTGAATTGTAGAATTTTTTTATTAATGTGGTGATTAAATGAGTGAAATTTTATTATTATAGATCAAGAAATACGCAATCCGAACCTAGACTAGGGAAAAACCAAGTAAGCAGATTAAATACAATTAGTCGCCTACATTTTATGTACCGAGGTAAGTTGTACGTAAATAATGTAATTTATTTGTATTTATGTATTGTATAATTAATATGGCATAAATTGTGGGCTATTGCTGTGAATGTGCATGATGAGAATTGATATAGTAGAGACTCCCGGTTAAACCTTAAGAATAATTTGGATATCCATGCCATGACATTTGGGTGATGTGTGTGTCAGTGTAAGACTTGTCTGGGACACGGCATCGACATAGATAAGTGAGAGCCAGTGTAAGACTTGTCTGGGACATGGCATCAGCCTCAAAATATGCAAGCTAAGACCTATCTGGGACATGGCATCTGCCTCGATGTATGTAAGTCAGTGTAAGACCTGTTTGGGACATGGCATCAACTTAGATGTGAGAGCCAGTGTAAGATCATGTTTGGAACATGGCGTCGGCATCGTACCCTATGTTTGAGACTTGGTGATTATCCTGTAGTATTCCAAATGGTTCAATGGGAAATTTACAGTTTATGTCAAAATGATAGCGCTTATGACCATATTGTGAGTGGTACAGGTACTTAAATGGAATTGGTGATATGTGAACTCTATTCTTGTTGTATGAATAGCAAGGAATGAACATGAGTAAGAATTGTTATGAACATTTACTCTTTGTGCGAGTTATGATATATTAGGAGTATGATTACATGTGGTACTATAGTTGTTATTCGATATTTACATGCAACTTACTAAGCTTTGTGCTTACCCTTTTCCTTTCCATTTTCTTGTAGTGCCACTAAATCAGCCCGTGGATCAAAGAATGTCGGAGGCATCACTCACACTATCACTCTAAGCTTTTGGTATAGTTAGTTTTATTAACTTGAGTATGGCATGTATAGGGATTGAGTCTTTTTGTTATGTGTCATATTGTTAAGTTAGCCAATTGTGTTGGCATGGGACAAAAACCTTCTTTTTTTATAAGGCCATGGTTAATGGTTAATATTCATTATTGATAATTGCAAATGATGACAGTTCCCTAGATGAACAAATGTATAAATGATCAAGTGCATGTTCGGTTGTTAGTGTTATAAGGTTTGCATTTGAATGTCATGTTGTGGTTGATTTAGTCTTATATTGTTGTGTAAATTGGAGATATTTGTTTTTGTATAGGTGGTGCAAGTAAGGGTGGCAAAAAGGCTTGGTAGATAGCCTTGTTTTGTCTACATGGGTAGACAGACGGGCGTGTGTCTAGGCCGTGTGTGTCACACAGTCACCCCCATGGGCGTGTTGTCCTGCCATGTGTCCCCTGCACTTTAAAATTTCAAGTCAGTATGGATGGTAGTAAACACACGGGTAGAGACACGACCGTGTATTTCAGCCGTGTGGAGGACACGGCCTCTGGGCATGGGCGTGTGCCCAGCCCGTGCGAATTCTGCACCTTAAATGTGGAATTTAAATTCACCACATAGCCTAGCAAACGGGTTTGTGCCTTGGCCGTGTGCCCCTAAATTATTGTTGACGTCAGAAAAAAATGTTAAGGTTTTTGGACACGGGCGTATCATGGCCGTGTGAAAGACACGGGTCATAGACACGGGTGTGTGCCAGGCCGTATGAAAACCCTTGTAGGTTCGAATTAGGAATTAATTCCATACGAGTTAGGGACACGGACGTGTCCCGATATGTTTAAGCCGTGTGAATTGCACGGGCCTTCAACACGGGCATGTCAAGAAGGCCACACGGGTGCTAAAGCTCTGACAAGGTTGTGAATTGTCCTTAAAGCTTGTTTTGGGCCTCGTAGACCCGTAATAAGGAATATTAGACAAGGTTTGAAAAGTTTTAAGTTTGATCAAGTTTTTAAGATTTGTAAATGTTGGAATGCATGTGTTTAAGTTTAGTAATGCCTCGTACTCAGTCTCGGCCTCGGACTCAAGTAAGGGGTGTTACATTTAGTGGTATCAGAGTTATGGTTTAGTCGATTCTAGGAGTAACCTAGCGTGAGTACGAGTCTAGCTATACATGCCATAGTTGTATTTCGATAGTGTAACGACTCCTGACGAATATAAATCATGTTTTTTTATAGTAAATGGATCCCGACGGAGCTATGGCGGATGATGTGAAAAGTAATACCCTGGCTCCCGCTAAAGGGACTACGTTAGTTGAAAGTGAGCCCGTGACGATGAGTCAGGGCGAAGCGGCTAGAGAAGCCTACCTCCGTATGATGGATGCTTGGTACTTGGAGTTCGTTCGTGCGAATTCGAACACTCTACCTCCCCCACTTCCTCCGATCCCACAGGCTACCCCTATAGCTTCTCATGGAGTAGAAATGGTTAGAAGAGAGAGATCTCTGAGAGAGATCTCTAGTGGACAGAATCTGAAAGTATGGGGCTGAGGAATTTTTTGCTAGTGTTGATGATGAACTAGAGAGAGCAGAGTTCTGGTTAGAAAATACCATCAGAGTATTTGATGAGCTATCGTGCACGCCAGAGGAGTGCATGAAGTGTGTAGTGTCACTCCTATGAGACTCAGCCTACCAATGGTAGAATACTCTCATGTTAGTGGTACCGAAAAAGAGTAACTTGGGAATTCTTTTAGGAAGAGTTCCGTATAAAGTATATTAGCCAAAGGTTTATTGATCAAAAGAGAAAATAATTCCTTGAACTAAAGTAAGGCCGTATGACAGTGACGGAGTACGAGCGCGAGTTTGTGAGGCTTAGCAAATATGCGTGGGAGTACATATCTACAGAGGCCACCATGTGCAAGATGTTTGAAGATGGTCTGAACGAAGACATCCATCTATTAGTTGGCATCTTAGAGTTGAGGAAGTTTGTAGTACTTGTTGAGAGAGCTTGCAAGGCCGAAGAATTGGCCGAAGAGAAGAGAAGAGTTGACATTGAGTCTCGTGACTCAAAGAAAAGACAGATGGGGAAATCACACCAGACCTCATCCAAGAGATCGAGAGAGTTTTCTGCTCGATCAAATACATCAGTAGGATTCTCGAGCAGAAACAAGAACAAGCAGCATGCAGTGTCTAAAGCTCAAACCACTTCTATCGCGAGTGTTGGTAGTGCTCGACCAAATAGACCAGAATGTTCACAGTGCAGTAGACATCATATCGTTGAGTACCGAGGTAATGAAAGAGGTTGTTTCAAGTGTGGGTCACTGGACCATTTTATTCGTAGCTGTCTTGAGATGGTCGAGAAAGATAAGGATTAAGGTGTGAGATCAGGTAACGCTCCTTCGAGGGGTAGACTACATAAGAACCTAGAAAGTGGGGCTAGCAGTAGAGGTGTGCCTAGAGATGCTGCTGTGAGGTCTGAGGGCATAGCGTCTGTAATTACTTACGCCATTCGCGCCCTTGAAGAGGCTGCGTCTCCTGATGTGATTACGGGTACCTTTTCTATCCATGATATACTTGTTGTTGCTTTGATTGATCCAGGGTCTACCCATTCCTATATTTGTATAAAATTGATACCCAGTATGAACATGCTAGTTGAGTCCACTGAAATTGTGTAACACCCCTAACCCGTATCCGTCGTCGAAACAGGGTTTCGGAGCATTACTAGAATTTACGAATCACCTAAAAAAATTTCAATTAAATACTTACCGAATCAATGCATCATATAAATAAATATATTACCATTCAATCAATGGTTTGGCACTTGCCTAATCATCAACAACAACACATGTTAGTGTACTTACACATATTTCATATAAATTCTTATTTTCTCAATATGTCATATTTGAATTTAATACTCGTCTTAACTTACATATTTTACTTATTTTAACATATAAAAGATAATCTCATATGTACATGTCATGATACATATCATTCTCTTACTGTTTCTTTAATAACATATATCATTCATTTCATTATATCAACATTTCATGCACCATAATTTCCATATGTCTCATGTATATTTATTTCGGTAACAGTTCATATTAAAATTAACATAAATTAAATTCCATGTACCTATACTTATTTCATTTATCTATCTTTTTAATTATTTCATTCATCTATTTTGTACATATATTTCCATATGACCAATTCTTGTAAACATTTCATAGAACCATTTCATATAACCATTCATCATTTGATACATATTACCTGAATATCAATTGTTCAACTAATGTTATAGCATCTCCCATCTACGGTTTTATTTATCTTTGACATGATGCCATAGTGTCTTTCAACCATAGTCTTACTCATTTTCTGTCAGGTTGCCATGGTATCTTTCAACCATGGTCTTGTTCATTTCATGTTACATTACCATGGTATCTTTCAACCATGGTCTTATTCATTCCCGTCACGTTGCCATGGTATCTTTCAACCATGGTCTTATTCTTTTCATGTCACGTTGCCATGGCATCTTTCAACCATGGTCTTACATATTTCATATCATGTTGCCATGGTATCTTTCAACCATGGTCTTACACATTTCATATCAGAAAGCACACTCCCGCGAACCTCATCCTTACAGCGGGATTACCAGTCCAGGCTAAATCCTAGTAATATAAACGCATAGAGTATTGTTGGGATTACCAGTCCAGGCTAAATCCCCTACAATGACAATTACTCTAATGAGCTTGGATCTCAATTACCAGTCTAGGCTAAATTCAGACCCTAATTCGGATTACCCGTCCGGGCTAAATCCATTTTCTACATATTCTTCGGGAGGGCTATATCAGGATAGGATCACCCGTCCGGGCTAGATCCTTTTTATCGTCAATTCCTTTTCAAAGATCCATCGAATTTTCCTTTCATTCAACCGAGATTTCTTCTCATTTTTATCAAATATGTCAGTGTTTCATAAATTTTCATATAATGAACATTCAAATCATATTCATATAAAAAAAATACATTTCAAGCATTTAAGAATATAATTCAAATTACACAAACTTACCTCATTGCTTGTTTGTGTTTATAATTTTATTAATCCGATATCTTTTCTTTTCCACGATCAAATCTCTTATTTGAGTTGTCCGGATCTTTATAAATAAATTTGATCATCATTTTCATTCATTTCATATTCTAATGTATTTAATTAATGCTCTAGGCAAAATTACCATTTTGCCCCTAAACTTTTATTTAATGACGATTTCATCCTTAGGGTCAGGAAAATAAAATTCTTTCAATTTAATATTTATTTCCAGCTATTATTCTCATACATATTGATAACAGCCCTTGAATTCTATAAAATATCAGAATTTTTCATAATTTTAACACTTTTCAATTTAATCCCTAAAAACATGTTTTTCCCCAATCTTGAACTAAATTAATAATTTCATTCAATTTTTTAATTTATATAATAAAATAGTTCATTTCATGCAATTTGGTCATTTCTAAAATTTTTATAAAATTACCCATAAAATTTTACTTTTATTCAATTTAGTCCCTGAGCCTAAAACATGCAAATTAGCCATGTTAGATGAATATCCATACATATTTTCCTCCTCCTCCTCTCCATTCCACATCCTTAATGTATATAACACACTTGTAAGTAATATTATCTATAATTTTTATTATTTACTTTTATGAATATTCAACCTGTCCATCTGTGTCATAGTCACTAAATTATTTATATCTGGAGCTATAGAACTCCAAATTAATATACGCTAATTTTCCTTGAAACTAGACTCATATATCTTCTTACCATAAAATTTTAAGAATTTTTGGTTTATCCAATAAGTACAGTTTATTCTTTAAATTTACCCCTGTTCTGCTGTCTGATACTCCTGACCCTTCTTCACTAAAAATTAATTATCTCCTCGTACAGAATTCAAATAATGTTCCCGTTTATTTCTATTGAAAATAGACTCATTCAAGATTCTAAAAATATAAATTTATGTCCATAATTATTTTTATCCAATTTTTGATGATTTTCAAAAGTCAGAACAGGGGAACCCAAAATCATTCTGACCTTGTCTCACAAAATTGATTATATCTCATGATTTACAATTTCATTACTTACATAATTTCTTCTATAAGAAACTATATTCAATAAGCTTTAATTTCATACTTTGTTCATCCTATAATTAGATTTATAAAATTTTTGATTATTTTTCAAAGTTAGACTACTGTTGCTGTCCAAAACTGTTTTGGTACAAGATATTAATTACCATGTTATAACACCCTTATTTTCTTTTTCTACACCATTTCTCATCACTTTCTCTTATTTTCTCTTCACTAACATATCAAGAACATAGGACCTTATGTAAGAAAACTCTACTATAACACTATTTCCATGCTTTGTCAATAATAACAAACTTAAAAACATATTGAAATCTTGATGTATTTACCTTGTTCTATTGATACTAATCTTTAACTTGATTTTCTCTCTCCTCCAGCTTCTATTCTTGAATCCAACTTGATATTCTCTTAGTAGCTATGGAAATTCTTTTAATTTCTAGGTGAAAATGGTGAATTTTTGGTGGAAGGAACAAATTGTAAAGAAAATAAAATTTCTTTCTTTTCCTTCTCTTCTAACGTTGGTTACATGCATGGAAAGATGATATAATTCTTCATCTTTCCTTCCTTTTATACTAAATAATTAATAATAAAATAATAATGAAATAATAATAAAATAATAAAATATCTTATTAAAATAATATATATCTAATTAAATAATCATAAAATATCATCAACATCATCATTACTTTCTAGATTTCTCTCTCTTCCAATTTACCATTTTGCCCTTTATTATCTTTTAAAATTCCATCCTTGAGTCATCATTTAATTTGGTAAAATTGCAATTTAGTCCCTCATAGTTCTTCACCTATTCAATTTGGTCCTAATCCATCCATTTTCCTTAGTTTCTAGATCATTCCACTCTTAAAATATTTACACTATTGGTCCTTCAAATTTTTCATATTTACACTTTAACCCCTCAAATTTTGAGTATTTATTCTTGTGCAACAAAACTTTTCTCACTTTTACAATTTAGTCTTTTCTTGAATTAATATATCACAATATACTTCTCAATATTGACATAACTCAAAATTCCCCTTTTTGTCACTTTATTTCCTTATTTTACTATATCAAGGATAATATCTTACTGTAAAAATTTTCAGGGTATTACATTTCTCTCCCCCTTAAAATAAATTTCGTCCTCAAAATTTCCTTGTTTTCTCTTGATCATGAATTTCATTATTTCTATAGTTCTATAGTTTCTTTCTGTACATATTTACCCAGTTTATCATTTATATCCATTCTCTTTACCCAGTTTATCATTTATATCCATTCTCTATCCTTTCATTTCTATAGTTTCCTTATTTTACTATATCAAGGATAATATCTTACTGTAAAAATTTTTAGGGTATTACAAATTGTGGTAAAAGTGTCTAACCCATTAGGTAAACATGTGTTAGTAGACTAAGTATGCAGAAGTTGTCCCTTGACAATTAGAGGTTATTATTTTCCGGCTAACCTTATGTTATTTTCATTTGATGAATTCGATGTAATCCTCGCTATGGACTGGTTGACTTCTCATGGTGTCATAGTGGATTGTGGACAAAAAGTTATCGAGTTGAAATGTGAAAGCGGGGATGTTCTTCGGGTTGAATCAGATGAAATGGATAGCTTGCCTGTAGTAATGTCGTCTTTGATTGCGCAAAGATATTTGAGAAAAGGTTGCGAAGCTTATCTCGCTTTTGTGTTTAATACTCAAGTATCTGAAGTGAAGATCGGGTCAGTACCAGTGGTATGTGAGTACCTGGATATGTTTCCGGAAAAATTGCCCGAATTGCCCCCAACTAAGGAAGTTGAGTTTGGTATCGAGTTAGTCCCTAGTGCGGCACCTATCTCGATTGCTCTGTATAGGATGGCTCTAACAAAGTTAAAGAAGTTGAAAGTGTAGCTGCAACAGTTGATGGATAAAGGTTTTTCAAGACCGAGCTATTCTCTGTGGGGTGCTCCTGTACTTTTTGTGAAAAAGAAAGACGGGTCGATTAGGTTGTGTATAGACTACAGACAACTCAACAAGGTGACGATGGCGAACAAGTATCCCTTGCCAAGGATCAATGATTTGTTTGATCAATTAAATGGAGCCACGATGTTTTCTAAGATAGACTTGAGATCCGATTATTACCATCTAAGAGTTAAGGAGCAAGATGTGCTAAAAACTGCGTTTCGGATGAGATATGGGTATTTTGAGTTCCTCATCATGCCCTTTAGCTTAACAAATACTCCTACCGTGTTTATAGACTTAATAAACCGCATTTTTCGATCGTATTTAGATAAGTTCATTGTGGTCTTTATCGATGATATATTAATTTAATCTTGTGATGAAGGAGAGCACGCGGAGCATTTGAGAACTTTTTTACAGACCGTAAGAGATAAGCAGTTGTATGCCAAATTCAGTAAAAATGAGTTTTGGCTCCGAGAGGTCAGATTCCTAGGTCACATCATATCGGGTGATGGGATCAGGGTTGATCCGAGTAAGATCTCGGCTATTGTTGAGTTGAAATTGCCGAGGAATATATCGGAGATTAGAAGCTTCTTAGGCTTAGTGGGGTACTACCGACAATTCGTTAAAGGATTCTTTATGATAGCTACTCCGATGACGAGGTTCTTATAGAGAGAGGTGAAGTTCGAATGGACAGATAAGTGTCAATAGAGTTTTGAGACGTTAAAGGCTTTATTGACCGAAGCCCTTGTTTTAGTACAATCGGAACTGGGAAAGGAATTCGTGATATATAGCGACGCCTCCTTGAATGGATTGGGTGCGTACTCATGCAAGAAGGTAAGGTTGTAGCCTATGCCTCGAGACAGTTGAAGCCACACGAGAAAAACTACCCGACGTATGATTTAGAGTTGGCCGCCATCATGTTCGCATTGAAAATATGGAGACACCATTTGTATGGTGAAAAATGTTGAGTGTTCACCGACTATAAAAGTCTCAAGTATTTGATAACTCAAAAGGATTTAAACTTACGATAATGGTGATGGTTAGAGTTGATAATCGACTACCACCCGGGAAAGGCGAATGTAGTCACTGACGCTCTGAGTAGAAAGTCATTATTCGCATTGAGGTCCATGAATGCTCAGTTGTCTGTGGCGGATGATGGTTCAGTTTTGGCGAAATTAAGAGCTAAACCGATGTTCCTACAAAATATTTGTGAAGCTCAAAAGGGTGATAAGGATTTACAAGCTAAAATGACTCAGGGCAAGACGAACAATGAATCAGACTTTCGATTGGCACCGATGGCTGTTTGATGTTTTGAGATACGGTATGTGTACCTAAAAACAATGAGCTTATTCTAAGGATTTTGCGCGAGGCACATAGTGGTTACTTACCTATCCATCCGGGTAGTGTTAAAATGTATAATGAACTGAAGAAAATGTATTGGTTGTCGGGAATGAAAAGAGACAGTTTAGAGTTCGTTTCTAAGTGTCTAGTTTGTCAGTAAGTGAAGGCTAAACACCAAGTACCTTCAGGTTTGCTTCAACCCGTAATGGTTCCCGAGTGGAAATAGGACCGAGTAACCATGGATTCAGTGTCGGGTTGCCTTTGATGCCAAAGAAAAAAGATGTCATTTGGGTTGTTATTGATAGGCTCACAAAGTCAGCACATTTTATCCCGGTATGCACCGACTACTCGCTTGATAAACAAGCCGAGTTGTATGTTTCTGAAATTGTGAGACTTTATGGAATGCCCCTATCGATTATCTCTATCCGAGATTTACCTCGCGGTTCTGGAAGAAGTTACAATAGGTATTAGGGACGAAACTAAATTTTAGCATGGCTTTCCATCTACAAACTGACGGCCAGTCAGAGAGAGTAATTCGGATTCTTGAGGACATGTTGCGGTGTTGTGTTCTTGAATTCCAATGTAGTTGGGAAAGTCAAGTCTGAAAATGACGCCTTATGAGGTTTTGTATGGACGTAAGTGTCGAACGCCCTTATATTGGACCGAACTTAAAGAGGGTTAGGTTCATGGGGGTCGACGTAGTCAGGGAAATCGAAGAAAAAGTAAAGGTGATTAGAGATTGTTTAAAAGCGGCTTCGGATAGACAGAAATCCTTTACTGATTTAAAACAAAAAGAAATTAAATTTTGAGTCGGTGATAAGTTATTTCTAAAAGTGTCCCTGTGGAAGAAAGTTCTCCGATTCGGTAAGAAAGGAAAATTAAGTCTGCGGTTTATTAGACCTTATAAGATGACTGAGAAAATTGGACCGGTAGCATATCGACTTGCCTTGCCATCCGAGTTAGAAAAGATCCACAATGTTTTCCATTTGTTGATGTTGCGCCATTATCTTTCGGATCCTTCGCACATTCTTTTGTCAGCAGAGGTTGAGATTCGGTCAGATATGACTTATAATGAAGAGCCGATTAAGATTTTGGCTCAGGAGGTTAAGCAATTAAGGAATAAGAGTGTAGCACTCGTGAAAGTTTTTTGGCATAGACATGGAGTTGAAGAAACCACATGGAAGACCGAAGAGACTATGAGAGACCAATACCTAAATCTTTTCGCTGGTAAGATTTTCAGGGACAAAAATCCTTAAAGGAAAAAATTGTAACAGCCTGATTTTGGGCCTAGCCGGAATAGTGGTTTAGGGACCACAAATTCAGAGTTTGAGAAATCTTTTTATTATTATTTTGGTGTTATAGCATGATTATATGAATGCATAAAAATTTTGGTGAACTAATTTTAGCAATTGGGAGTTCAATTACGAAAAAGAACTAAATCGCATAAGTGCGAAAGTTTTGTTCTACTAACTAAAGTTGTCAAATAGATATGGAGCATTAAAATAGAGGTCCTTATTGAGTAAATAGACCAATAAAATGTTAGTGGCTGGACATGGAGCCTTAATTCATGGGATGGTTAAAGGGTAGGTGACTTAATTGATAAATAAATAATAAACATAAAGGCTAGCTATCATCTTTTTCTCTTCTTCTCTCTTCATCGAAATTTTCAGCAAGAAAGGGGTTTTAAAAGCTTGAAAATTTCAGCCATTAAGTTCTCTCATAAGTAAGTGATTTTAATGACTTTTATTGATATTTTTTGTACTTTTGAGACCCTTGTAGCATCAGCTATCTAATGAGGGGACTATTTTGCAAAATGGTTGAGAGTCTAGGGTTTTTCCATGAAAGTATTTATGTGGTTAGCTGAAATTTTATGGAAGAAAATGAATCTTGGTTGTTAAATAAACAACTTTTGTGAAAGGGGTATCATGAAAACACCTAAATGGGCTATTTTGTAAAGCTTGTAAAATAGGTGGTAATTGTGTGAAATATTTGAAATTTTGAGCTGCTATAGGTATAAAAAAGGTTCAGCTAGGCTTGGTTAATGAGGAAATATAGGGTACGATGTTGACGCCCGTTGAAGGCCCGTGTAGTTCACACAGCCTAAACACATCGGGACATGTTTGTGCCCCAAACCTGTGTGGAATTAATTCCTAATTCAAACCTACTGGGGTTTTCACATGACCAGGCACACGCCCGTGTCAGTGGCCCGTGTCCCTTACACGGCCATGACACGCTCGTGTCTCAGCCCGTGTCTAAAAACCTTGACATTCTGTTTCTGACGTCAGCAACCATTTAAGGGCACACAGCCAAGGCACACGCCCGTGTGCTAGGCCGTGTGGTGAATTTAAATTCCATATTTAAGGTGCAGACTTCGCACGAGCTGGGCACACGGCCATTAACCAAGTCTAGCCCGTGTGCCCTTCGAAGTGGCTACACATGCCCGTGTGCCAATCTTATAGGGTATACTGACTTATGCCACACGGCCAAGTCACACGCCCGTGTGCTAAACCGTGTGCCATTTAGGGGGTATACTGATTTATGCCACACGCCCAGTCACACGTCCATGTGTGAGGCCGTGCGGAGCATACTAACTTCAATTTAATTTAAACACTAGGGGACACACGGCCGTGTAGCATGACCGTGTGTCACACACGGCTGAGACACACGTCCGTGTCTCTGCCCGTGTGGAAAAAAATAAGCCATTTGCAAGGCCGATTTTCCACCCTTTTTCATGATCACCTAAACAACCAAAATGGTACCAATTCATCATACAATAGGCAGACAAAATCATTATCAATAAACACAATTCATACCATATTCATTTCAACAAAATTAATACTCAAGTCAATGTCAATTACCTATTCAAACACTTATATCATCAAGCATTAATTCACAAGCACATAACTTCTCAAGTTAATAACTTCAATCACACCATATAGATCATTTACCAAACTCAAAATATAACCATTTGAGCAACTATGAAACCATAACCACATTTATACCAAAACATACCAAAATAAGCCATCACTCATGGCTATATATACAAAGCAAACATATACATTTACAAGCCAGCTCTCATGGCTATATTCACAACCAAAGTACCACAACTAGCCTATACATGCCATATACCATAAGTACACAATTCAAAAGTACCAACTTAGGTGTTTGATAGTGCGATGATGTTCCCGATGACTCTTGGATCCGAGCTAGCTTTAATTCTCTATAAAACATAAACAAATAACACAAAGTAAGTTTCATAGCTTAGTAAGTTCGTAAGTGAATAACACAATTCATCAAATAAATATAATTCAACCATTTACACATTACCAAATAAAAATCACATTAACCACAAACCTTTCTCATGTCTAAAAACATGATCAAATACCATATGAGTGAACTTTCTCAATGGAATACTCGAATAGGTTCTGTATGTACCTATATCAGTTCATACTAACCTTTTTCTCAACCATATCATTCGTTTACCCGTTGAACCATTTAGAATAGAAATCGGATACTTAAGGATCACAATCTATAAGTACCTATACCATGGCCCATAGCCAAATCAAGGTAACTTATCCCAAAGTACCTATACCTTGCCCCATAGCCAAATCAAGGTAACTCCTCTCTGAAATACCTATACCATGACAAGTAGCCAAATCAAGGTATGATTTGCACCTGAATTGTCGATATCATGGCCCGAAGCTAACATAATAACCTAATGGCATTTCACTAGCATCCTAAACTATTCCTAAGGCTCAACCGGGAAGTTTCACTTGTCAATTTCATCGTCGAACACATCCGTAGAGTTATATTCACAATTCAATCATTATTTGTAATCTCATAATCACAATTTATGCAATAGCAAAGCATATATCATACATTTATAATGAAATTACCATATACGAACTTACCTCGTACTTGAAATTGATGGATCGGGTCGACTACTCGATAACATTGCTTTTCCCTCGATCTAAATCTGAATTCTTTCTTTCTTGATCTATATGTATTCAAAATTAAATCATTTAATCATCTACTCATTCAATTTAATCCTTAAACACATATTTGAGCATTCTCACATATTAGCCCATAAACTTTCACATTTACTCAATTTAGTCCCTATTTCACAAATATACAAAATTCACACAATTCAATTTAACTCATGCTTAACTGATTTATACATGATTTCCTAGTGACCCAAAACTTTTACTTATTTTACATTTCAACCCCTCAATTTACAAATTTCACAATTTAATCCCTTTTTGATATTTTTGTCAAAAATCACTTTACAAAACATGTAAAACTATCACCAAACTTTCATATTATATCATAAATCATCAAATTACTCAAGTATTTAACAATGGAAACTCTCAAAATCTTTAACAATTTTAAAATCTAAGGTACGGGCTAGCTAGATTACAAAGCAATGATCTCAAAAACGTAAAAATCATTAAAAACTGAGCTTAAACTGTACCTTAATCAAAGATTCAAATTGACCAAATGAAAACCAAATCCCTAGCTTCTTCTCCTTCAATATTCAGCCAACAAGAAAGATGAATGCCACAGGTTTTTATGTTTTGTTTTATTAATATCAACATAATTTATTAAATACCAAAATTAACCTTAATAATATAACATAGCAATCACTTAATGGTAGTCCAAAATTGTCCACTATCATTTAAAATGGTTTAATTACCATTTAAGGCTATCATGTTAAAAAGCCAAATGAATTTGACTCCTTTAACTAATAGAATGCAACTTTTGCATTTTACGCGATTTAGTCATTTTTCTCAAATTGAGTATTAAACGATAAAATTAGCTCACGAAATTTTTACACATACATACTATCATGCTGTAAACACCAAAAATAATATTAAAATAATTTCACAACATCAAATTTGTGGTTCCGAAGCCACTGTTTTGATTTAGTTAAAACTGGGATATTACAGTCGATCGTTTGACGAAGTCCACACATTTTATTCTAGTACGTACAGACTTCTCACTTGAAAGATTAGCTGAGTTATATGTTTATGAGATTTTCAGATTACATGGAGTACCAGTCTCCATTATTTAGGATAGAGATCCGCGATTCACATCGTGATTCTGGAAAAAGTTACAGGAAGCTCTGGGTAGGCGGTTGCATTTTAGCACCGCATTTTACCCTCAGATCGATGACCAATCCAAGAGAATGATTCAAATTCTCAAAGATATACTCCGTTGCTGTGTTTTAGAGTTCAAAGGTAATTGGGAAAAATATTTGTCGTTAGTCGAATTCGCGTATAATAATAGTTTTCAGTCGAGCATAAAGATGACACTGTATGAGGCTCTATATGGTCGTAAATGTCAAACTCTGTTATATTGGATTGAGCTCAGTGAGAAAAGATACACAGAGTTGATTTGATTCGCGAGACTGAGGAAAAAGTGAAAGTGATCCGAGATAGCTTAAAAGCAGCTTCAAATCGTCAGAAATCTTATGTAGAACTTAAATGTAAAGAAATAGAGTTTTGTAACATCCCGAAATAGGGCCTAGTCAGAAAAGTAGTTTTGGGACCACAAATCCAACGTCAAAATATTTATTTTATGATTATTATGAGGCCTAGAATATGAAAATATGCATGTGTTAAAGTTTCATGAAGAAATTTTATGAGTAAGGTGTCCAATTAGAAAATAACGATCAAATTGAATATATTGAAAAACTTGAATTCTAGAAGCAATTTGCATGAAATTGCTTTAGATTATTAGTTAGAATGTCTTAAAGAGCAATTTTCCCAATTTTTAAGTTTTTGGACAAAAATGGGCATGCATGGAAAAATTTGAAAGTTTAGTAAGGAAAGGCATTTTGGTCATTTGGTATATTAATGAAATAAAATGGTAAAATAAGCTAAAAATTAGCTCATTCTCTTCATGTTGCAGTTGAAAATTGGGGTTCTCCATAGCTAGGGTTTTCAAGCTTTCTAAGCTCACAAGTAAGTGCTCTTAAGCTCTGTTTTCAATGTTCTTCGTATTTTTGAAATCCCGGTAGCTTACTCCCTTTATTTCTACCCATATTTCATGCTAGGTTTCATGTTTAGAAAACTACCCATGAATGAGATACTTGTGTTTTGATGTTTTATGGAGGAATATAAGATTTTAAAAGATGGTAAACAACTTTTACTAAGTGGTTTTTCATGGAAATGACTTAAAGGACTAGATTGTAAAAGTTACAAAAAGTGGGTAGAAAATTGTGAAATAATAAAAAATTTGGGCTTCCATAAAATGGAAATACATTTGGCTAGGCTTGGATAATGTAGAATTTTCATGCATTTCATTATACGAGTCTAGGGACTAAATTGTAAATAACATGAAAGGTCAGGGGAAAAACGATCATTTTGTTTGGGTGTGAAATTTAGACTAAAAAAGAATAATGTGAGGTATTGATAATTCATTTTTATTGTTATAGTCCCCAATGAATAAATTTCGAAGGTCGATCGAGGAAAACGAAAGGTTTCGGAATAACCAAAATGCAAAATCGAAACAAATACCAGGTAAGTTCTAATAACTTAAAGTAAACTCTTAATATGCTTAATTGCATGTGTTATGAATGTGTGATAATTAGTTGTGATGATGGTATAAAAATCCATGAAATGTATTAATAATAATGACATGATAATAAATGTCCCGATTGAAGTCAATAAGGGAAATTCGATGGATAAACCATGACTTACATGACTTGGGATCCTGTATGTGTTGCAAAAAAGGATTTAGCCTGGACGGGTAATCCATTGATCTCAATATAGAAAGGATCTATCTCGGACGGGTGTTCCTTGAGTGATCAAGCCTCTCGAAGAATATATGTGCATTATGGATTTAGCCTGGACGGGTAATCCAATTAGGGTATGAATTTAGCCTGGACTGGTAATTCAGATCTGAGCTCATTAAGGGTGTTTGTCGCTACAAGGGATTTATCCTGGACTAGTAATCCCGACATCACCCAATGAGTTTATATTACGGCAGATTAAGCCTGGACTGGTAATCTCGCAGTAAGATGTGAGGTTCGTGGGTGTGCGTACACGAGATGATCACTCTTATGACTTTACGGTAGATGGATAATCCATCAAGATTTCTGAAAAGCTCAACGGGATTAATATGAGGTATAAAAATGAAAATGTTGGATGATGAGCTCATTTAAGATAAATTTCATAATATATTGTTATGAGACTAACCTGTTGATTAAGTGCATGTGATAAGGAAATCGTTTCATGCTTGTTGGTTATATTGTCTAATATGGTTGTATGCTAATTAATCGGCAAGTTTACTTTCCAGTCATTCGGGCTTACTAAGCATGTAAATGTTTACCCCTCTCTTTTCCCTATCTTACGAAGCTCGATGACTCGTAGAAATTGGAAGATGATTGGAGAGTCAACATACTATCATCTTATCCAGCTTTGGTATATAGATACATTTATTTTGTTCAATGGCATGTATAGGGCTTTTGTTATTTTGTTATATGTGTCATTCGATTTGCCAATATGAAGGCTTGTAAAGGTATACATATTCACGTGTAGATGGCCATGGGAATTGGCTCATTTTGATGTAGGTTATGACGTACAAGCTTGTGCATGTTTATGTTCAATTGTTCTAGTGAGGATGAAACACAGTATATCACATTTAGATACATGTAATGTGGCCAAATCACATGGGATGGCTAGGCCATAATTGGCAATGACTTATAATAATGAGCCAATCTTAAAAGTGTTATAAGACATAGAATCCTTAATACAAAAGGGATAACCTAGCATGTGTAAAACAGATGAGATGAGGTTTACATGCAATGAGGTTTATCAAGGTCATTTAAAAGTGTAATTAGGCCACGTTAAATATTATTAAAACCTATAAGTGTGTATGGATGTTAGAGGGTGACCAAAGGCTTGAAAAATAGCCTAATAAGGTCCACACGGGTAGACACACGGGCATGTGTCTAGGCCGTATGTGACACAGGAATATCCCTATGGGCGTGCAGCATGGTCGTGTGTCCCTTGCACCTAAAATTTTTAAGTCAGAATGCATGATAGTAAACACACGGGCAGAGACACGACCGTGTGTCTCAACCGTGTAGTGGACACGGCCTAGTGCACGGGCGTGTGTCTTGGCCGTGTGCCCCTAAATGCATGTTGACATCATAAACAGAATGCTCGAGTTTTTGGACACGAGCGTGTCTAGCTCGTGTGAAGGACATGAGCCAGGAACACGGGCATGTGCT
Organism: Gossypium longicalyx; assembly: GCA_025698465.1. Classification (NCBI taxonomy): domain Eukaryota; kingdom Viridiplantae; phylum Streptophyta; class Magnoliopsida; order Malvales; family Malvaceae; genus Gossypium; species Gossypium longicalyx. Next base: position 23,184,534 of record CM047005.1, on the reverse strand, counting down.
CGGTCGTTTGAAAACCCTTTTAGGTTCGAAGTAGAAAATAAATGCAATTAATTCCAAATGGGTAGGGGACACAGGAGTGTGCTTTGTCTTTACACGGGCGTGTGAGACATTAACTTATAAATTTTTTTAAATTTTCCTTAAGACCTCGGTTTTGTCCCGGACCATTCTCAATATATGTTTAGGGCCTCGTAGGCCCACAATAGGGACAGTAAGATGTGGTTTGCTTGGTTTTAAATTGAAACGAAATTTCATAGTCCTTATTTTTTGAAAATGTCTAAGTACATATATGGTAATGCCTCATACCCTATTTCAACATCAGATACGGGTAAGAGATTTTACATTTAATAGTATCAGAGCTACGATTTAGTCAATTTTAGGACTACAGTAGAGAGTATTGATTTTCGCTATACATGCCATTATACGAACATTGATAGTGTGACATCTTCTAACTGCTTCATTGTCTTTGAATATAGTAAATGTCTTCCAATCAAGCACAAGATGAGTCCGAGAGAGCCAAGAGCTATGCTCCAACTTTCGTACAACGAGCTGTTTCTAGTAATAGTAGAGGGCCTATGTCTAAAGGCCGGGAAAAGGCCAGAGCCGCCTTCTTTGACATAATGGACGAGTGGTTTGGGGATTATTTGAGAATTCGTCCCAACATACCACGACCTCCCCCGCCCCCTAACCGACCTGATGAGGAAGTGCCACGAGGTATGGCACCTGTGAGAACTGGTAAAGCCCCTATAGACAAACTTAGAAAGTATGGGCCTGAGGAATTTAGAGCTAAGATTGATGATGATGCTGTGCGAGCCGATTTCTAGCTCGAGAATACTACACGAGTATTAGACGAGTTATCGTGGACACCTGAGGAGTGTTTAAAGTATGCTATATCTCTTTTAAAGGATACTCCATACCATTAGTAAAAGACTATATCTTCAGTGGTATCAAAGGAAAACATCACTTGGGAATTTTTCCAAGCAGAGTTTAAGAAGAAATACATTAGTCAAAGGTTCTTAGACTCGAAGCGAAAGGAGTTCCTAGAACTCAAATAAGGAAATAAGACTGTATCGGAATACGAAAGGAAATTTGTGAAGCTAAGTTAGTATGCGACTGAATGGGTTCAAACAGAGTCAGAAATGTGTAACCGCTTCGAGGAAGATCTGAATGAGGAAATCAAGCTGTTAATTGGGATCATTGAGATAAGAGAGTTTGCTGTATTAGAAGATCGGGCCAAGAAGGCCGAGGAGCTCAATAACGAAAGGAAGCAACCTAAGAGAGAAGCTTAAATTTCGAGCAAGAGATCCAACAGTAAAACACTCCTATTTTCTACAAAGAAGTCAAGGGGCAAACATAACCGCTTCACTTCATCGGTAGGATATTCAGGTAGAGAAAGAAGCTCCAAACGACATAACCAAAAGTCTTCTTCTCCGATGGTGACTAGTGTGGGGAGTGTAGATAACCAAAAGCCGAAGTGTAAAAGTTGTAACAAATTTCACTTCGGAGAGTGCCGAATGAAGAGTGGTGCGTGCTACAGATGTGGTTCTCTTGACCACTTCCTCAGAGACTGCCCAGAGCGATCTGATAAAGAGGTGGAATTAGCCCCAAAGTCGAGTGCTCCTATTCCACGAGGTAGACCTCTGAGATATCCTGGAAGTACTAGTGGCAGTCGAGTTACGGCCAAAGACACTGCAAAATCAGAGGCTCAGCCCTAGCAAGAACGTATGCAATACGCGCTCGAAAAGAAGCATCTGCTCCTGACGTCATCACGGGTACCTTTTCTCTTTTTAATAAATGTTTTGTTGTCTTAATTGATCCGGGATCGACGCATTCATACATTAGCATGAGATTGGTGTCTAGTATGAATATATCCATTAAACCTACGAAATTTATTATCAGAGTGTCGAACCCATTAGGCAAGTCAGTCCTGGCTGATAAAGTCTGCAAGAATTGTCCTTGGACGATTCAGGGTCATTATTTTTCGGCTAACCTTATGCTATTGCCATTTGATGAGTTTGATGTAATACTTGGTATGGATTGGTTAGCCTTACATGATGTAATTGTAAACTGTGGTAGCAAGTATATTGTATTGAAGTGCCCAGATGGTGAGATTTTACGGGTTGATTCAAGAGAATTGAGTACACCGCCGGTCGTAATTACATCAATGGTTGCTCAAAGATATGTGAGAAAAAGGTACGAAGCCTACCTTGCTTTCGTATTGAATACTAAGGAAACAGAGTTAAAGATTGAATCTGTGCCAATAATATGTGAATATTCAGACGTGTTCCTGGAGGAATTACCCGGATTACCTCCTAATAGAGAGATAGAGTTTGGTATTAAACTGGTGTCAGGAACAGCTCTTATTTCTATTACTTCGTACAGGATGACACCAACCGAACTGAAAGAGTTAAAAGCACAGTTACAAGAGCTGACGGATAAAAGTTTTGTAAGATCGAGCTTTTCGCCTTGGGGTGCTCCCGTATTATTCGTAAAGAAGAAAGATAGTTCGATGAGGCTATGTATAGATTATCGGTAACTGAACAAGGTAACTATCAAGAGTAAGTATCCTTTACCAAGGATCGATGATTTGTTCGACCAGCTGAGGGGAGCCACTGTATTCTATAAGGTAGACTTAAGATCCGACTACTACCAGTTGCGAGTTAAGGAGTCGGACGTACCAAAACAACTTTCAGAATGAGGTATGGCCACTATGAATTTCTTGTCATGCCGTTTGGGTTAACGATTGCACCAGCAGTATTTATAGACCTAATGAATAGGATATTTCAGCCATACTTGGACAAGTTCATCGTTGTGTTTATTGACGACACTTTGATTTATTCCAAGGATGAGACAGAGCATGCGAAGCATCTGAGGACTGTGTTGCAAACTTTACGGGAGAAACAATTGTATGCTAAGTTTAGCAAGAGTGAGTTTTGGCTCCATGAATTAGGGTTTTTTGGTCATGTTGTTTTGGGTGATGGCATCCAAGTTGATCCAAGTAAGATCTCTGCCATCGTTGAATGAAAACCACCTTAAAATGAAACCGAGGTTAGAAGCTTTTTGGGCTTAGCCGGTTACTACCGAAGATTTGTGAAAGGATTCTCCATAATAGCGACTCCAATCACGAGGTTTCTACAAAAAGATGTTAAGTACGAATGGTCATAAAAGTGTCAGCAGAGTTTCGAGAAGTTGAAGACATTACTGACGGTAACTCTAGTTCCAGTATTACCCGAGTCAGGAAAAGAGTTTGTGGTCTACAGTGATGCATCCTTAAATAGACTAGGTTGTGTACTTATGCAAGATTGCAAGGTGATAGCCTATGCTTCACGGCAGTTGAAGCCACACGAGAAGAATTATCCGACGCACGACTTAGAGCTTGCCGCCATTGTTTTTACCTTAAAAATTTGGAGGCATTATTTATATGGTGAGACTTGTTGTATATTCACAGACCACAAGAGTTTGAAGTATTTGATGACTCAAAAAGAATTGAATATGAGACAGCGGAGATGGTTAGAATTAATTAAAGACTACGAGCTGATCATTAATTACCATCCGGAAAAGGTGAACGTAGTCGTCGATGCGTTAAGTAGGAAATCTTTGTTTGCATTGAGGCTATGAATGCTCGATTGGCATTGTTTGATGATGGTTAAGCCTTGGCAAAGTTCGAGGCTAGGCCGAGATTTCTTCAGGAAATTTATGATGCCCAGACTAATGATAATGACCTGCGAGCTAAAAGAATTCAGTGTAAGTTAGGTATCGAATCAGATTTTTAGATCGGTTCTGATGGATGCTTAATGTTTAGAGGCAGAGTTTGTGTACCGAAGAATGATAAAATTATTTGAAAAATCTTGCAAGAGGCACATGATAGCCGTTTATCTATTCATCCGAGAAGTATCAAAATGTACAATGATTTGAAAAAAATATACTGGTGGAACAGTATAAAAAGTGATGCCTCTGAAATTGTATCGCAATGCTTAATATGTCAGCAAGTTAAAGCTAAACATCAAGTACCTTCGGCTTTATTACAGCCTGTGATGGTCCCCGAATGGAACTAGGACAGAATTACTATAGACTTTGTGACAGGATTACAATTGACCCCGAAAAAGAAAGATGCTATATGGGTTGTGGTGGATAAGTTGATAAAGTCAGCTCATTTTATCCCGATAAGGACAGATTATTCACTTGATAAGTTAGCCTTTTCACCCGCAGACCGATGGTCAATCTGAGTGAATGATTCAGATTCTTGAGGATGTGTTGCGATGTTGCATCCTCGAATTTCAAGGTAGTTGGAAAAAATATCTGTCATTGGTAGAGTTTGCTTACAACAACAGTTTCCAAACGAGTTTGAAGATGGCACCTTATGAAGCCTTATATGGCAGAAAGTGCCGAACTCCATTGTATTGGACAGAACTCAAAGAGAGTCAGATTCACGGAGTTGATCTGATCAAGGAAACTGAAGAAAAGGTTAAAGTGATACGTAACTGTTTAAAAGCGGCATCAGATAGGCAAAAGTCCTATGCTGATCTGAAAAGAAAAGAGATCAAATTTCACGTCAGAAATAGAGTATTCTTGAAAGTATCTCAATGGAAAAAGGTACTGATATTTGGCCGAAAAGGCAAATTGAGTTTGCAATTTATCGGACCATACAAGATCACTGAAAGAGTTGGGCCATTAGCCTATCGCTTGGCATTGCCACCAGAACTGGAAAAGATTCATGATGTGTTCCATTTATCTATGTTAAGGCGATATCGATCAAACTCCTCTCATGTGATTACACCGACGGAGATTGAAATTATACCGGACATGACCTATGTTGAAGAACCGGTCAAGATTTTGGCTCGTGAGGTTAAACTGATGAGAAATAAATATGTGGCTTTGGTAAAGGTTTTATGGCATCGACATGGAGTGGAAGAGGCTATATGAGAGCCAGAAGAAACCATGAGAAGCCAATATCCAAACTTGTTTATTGGTAAGACTTTCGAGGACGAATGTCCCTAAAGGGGGGAGAAATGTAACATTCTGAAATAGGGCCTAGTCGGAACAGTGGTTTCGAGACCATAAATTCGATGTCAAAATATTTATTTTATGATTATTATGAGGCCTAGAATATGAAAATATACTTGTGTTAAAGTTTCACTAAGAAATTTTATGGGTAAGGTGTCCAATTAGAAAATAAGGATCAAATTGAATAAATTGCAAAACTTGGATTCTAGAAGCAATTTGCATGAAATTGCTTTATATTATTAATTAGAAGGTCTTAAAGATCAATTTACCCAATTTCTAAGTTTTTGGATAAAAATGGACATGTATGGAAAATTTTGAAAGTTTAGTAAGGAAGGGAATTTTGGTCATTTGGTATATTAATGAAATAAAATGGGAAAATAATCCAAAAATCAGCTCATTCTCTTCATGTTGCTGCCAAAAATTGGGATTCTCCATAGCTAGGGTTTTCAAGCTTTCTAAGCTCAATAGTAAGTGCTCCCAAGCCCCATTTTTAATGTTCTTCGTATTTTTGAAATCCCGATAGCTTACTCCCTCTATTTCTACTCATATTTCATGCTAGGGTTCATGTTTAGAAAACTACCCATGAATGAGATGCTTGTATTTTGATGTTTTGTGGAGGAATATAAGAGTTTAAAGGATGATAAACAACTTTTACTAAGTGATTTTTCATGGAAATGACTTAAAGGACTAGATTGTAAAAGTTGCAAAAAGTGGGTAGAAAATTGTGAAATAATGGAAAATGTGGGCTGCCATAAAAGGGAAATATATTTGGCTAGGCTTGGATAATGTAGAAAGTTCATGCATTTCATTATACGAGTCTAGGGACTAAATTATAAATAACGTGAAAGGTTAGGGGCAAAACGGTCATTTTGTCCAAGGTGAAATTTAGACTCGAAAAGAATAGTGTGAGGTATTGATAATTCATTTTTATTGTCATAAACCCCGAGGAACAAATTTTGGAGCTCAATCGAGGAAAATGAAAGGTTTCGGAATAACCGAAACGCAAAACCGAAACAAATATCAGGTAAGTTCAAATAACTTAAAGTAAAATCTTAATATCCTTAATTGCATGTGTTATGAATATATGATAATTAATTGTGATGATGGTATGAAAATTCATGAAATGTGTGAATAATAATAACATGATAATAAATGTCCCGATTGAAGTCAAAAAGGGAAATTCGATGGATAAACCATGGCTTACATGACTTGGGATCCTGCATGTGTTGCAGAAAAGGATTTAACCCGCACAGGTAATCCGTTGATCTCAATATAGAAAGGAGCTAGCCCGGACAGGTGTTCCTTGAGTGATCAAGCCTCCCGAAGAATATGTGTGCATTATGGATTTAGCCCGGACGGGTAATCTGACTAAGGTCTGAATTTAGCCTGCACTGGTAATTTAGATTCGATCTCAGTAAGGGTGTTTGTTGCTACAAGGGATTTAGTCTGGACTAGTAATCTCTATATCACCCAATGAGTTTATATTATAGGGGATTTAGCCTGGACTGGTAATCTCGCCGTAAGATGTGAGGTTCGCGGGAGTGCGTACACGAGATGATCGCTCTTATGACTTGATGGTAGATGGATTATCCATCGAGATTTCCGAAAAGCTCAACCGGATTAACCTGAGATATAAAAATGAAAACGTTGGATGATGAGCTCATCTAAGACAAATTTCATAATATATTGTTATGAGACTAACCTGTTGATTGGGTGCATGTGATAGGGAAACCATTTCATGCTTGTTGGTTATATTGCCTAATATGGTTGTATGCTAATTAATCGGTAAGTTTACTTTCCAGTCATTCAGACTTACTAAGCATGTAAATGTTTACCCCTCTCTTTTCCCTGTCTTACAGAGCTCGAGGACTCGTAGAAATTGGAAGACAATTGGAGAATTAACAAACTATCATCTTGTCCAGATTTGGTATATAGATACCTTTATTTTGTTCAATGGCATGTACAGGGCTTTTGTTATTTTGTTATATGTGTCATTCGGTTTGTAAATATGAAGGCTTGTAAAGGTATATATATTCACGTGTAGATGACCATGGGAATTGGCTCATTTTGATGTAGGTTATGACCTACAAGTTTGTGCATGTTTATGTTCAATTGTTCTAGCGAGGACGAAACACAATATATCACATTTAGATAGATGTGATGTGGCCAAATCACTTGGGATGGCTAGGCCAGAATTGGTAATGAGTTATAATAATGAGTCAATCTTAAAAGTTTTATAAGACATAGAATCCTTAATACAAAGGGGATAACCTAGCATATGTAAAACCGATGAGATGAGGTTTACATGCAATGAGGTTTATCAAGGTCATTTAAAAGTGTAATTAGGCCATGTTAAATATTATGAAAACCTATAAGTGTGTATGGATGTTAAAGGATGACCAAAGGCTTGAAAAATAACCTAATAAGGTCCACACGAGTAGACACACGGGCATGCGTCTAGGCCGTGTGTGACACACAGATAGCCCTATGGGCGTGCGGTATGGCCGTGTGTCCCCTGCACCTAAAATTTTTAAGTCAGTATGCATGGTAGTAAACACACGGGCAGAGACACGGTCACGTGTCTCAACCGTGTAGTGGACACGGCCTAGCATATGGGTATGTGTCTTGGCCGTGTGCCCCTAAATGCATACTGACGTCATAAACTGAATGCTCGAGTTTTTGGACACGAGCGACCACACGGGCGTGTCTAGGCCGTGTGAAAGACACAGGCCAGGAACACGGGCTCGTGCTCAGCCGTGCGAAAACCCCTGTAGGTTTGAAGTAGAAAATAAATTCAATTAATTCCACACAGGTAAGGGACACGGGCGTGTCCCAAGGCACATGGGCGTGTGCTTTGTCTTTACACGGGCGTGTGAGACATTAACCTAGAAATTTTCTTAAATTTTCCTTAAGACCTCGGTTTTGTCCCAGACCATTCTCAATGTATGTTTAGGGCATCGTAAGCCCACAATAGGGACACTAAGATGTGGTTTGCTTTGTTTTAAATTGAAACAAAATTTCATAGTCCGTATTTTCCAAAAATGTCCGAGTACATGTTTGGTAATGCCTCGTACCCTATTCCAGCATCCAATACGGGTAAGGGGTGTTACAAGTTTCAAGTTGGTGACAGGCTATTTTTGAAAGTTTCGCCATGGAAGAAAGTTCTTCGGTTCGGTTGTAAAGGAAAGCTGAATCCGCGATTTATCGGGCCATATGAGATTATTGAGAGAATCTGACCTGTTGCGTATCGGTTATCTTTACAGTCAGAATTAGAAAAGATTTACAATGTATTTCACGTGTCTATGTTACGACGGTACCGATCTGACCCTTCACATGTTATCTCCCCGACAAATGTAGAGATTCAGTCTGACATGACATACAATCAAGAACTGATCAGAATTCTGGCACGAGAGGTGAAAAATTTTAGAAATAAAAACGTAGCTTTAGTAAAAGTTGTTTGGTAGCGTCACGGAATAAAAGAAGCTACCTAGGATCCCGAGGAAACTATGAGAAAGCAATATCCGAACCTCTTTACTGGTAAGATTTTTTAGGACGAAAATTCTTTTAGGGGGAGAGTTGTAACAGCCCGTTTTCAGTGAAATCGAAAAAGTATTTTTGGGACCACAAATCTGATGTCAAAAAATTTATTTTATTATTATTTTATGGTCTACAGTATGATAGAAATACCGTATAAAAATTTCGTTAAGAAATCTTACGGTTTACATAATTAATTTGATAAAAGGGACTAAATTGTGTAAAGTGCAAAGGTTGTGTTCTAATAGCTAAAGGTATTAAATAGCTATAGAATTTTAAATTGAAGGTCCTTATATAGTAATTAGCCATTAGGGTTGTTAGTGGATAAGCATGGATTTGTCATCATTGAAATTTGAATGAATTGTTAAGGTTAATTTTGAAAATTAGTGATTAAAGTTATAATTAATTAAATAAAATAAACTATTATCATCCATTATCATCATCTTCCACAAAAATAAAAAAAGAAAAAAGAAAACCTAGCCATGGAAGCTTGAAATTTAGGCAAAGCTTATTTTGCTCAATTAGGTATGCATTTTTGTCCCATTTTTGATGATTTCTATGTTTCCGAAACTGTTGTAATTTAATCTAGCTAGCTCGAGGATTAACTTAAAAAATTGTTAAAGTATTAAGGTTTTTCCATTAGTGAACATGCTTGAATTTTGAAGTTTGATGATAGAAAATGAATGGTTGTTGTTAGATAAACAACTTTTGTAAGGAGATTTTTGGTGAAATCATCAATTAGTGACTAAATTGAAAAAAGTGAGAAATTTATGGTAAAATTTGTGAATTTTTTGAAATATATAGGCTGCTATTAATATGTATAAAAATTGGCTAGGCTTCAGTAAGGATTAAATTACATAAATTTCATTTTTCGAGCTTAGAGACTAAATTACAAAAGAATTAAAAGTATATGGCAAAATGGTAATTTTGCCAAAAAATTCCATCATGGATTAAATTGAATGAGAATTATATTGAAATGTGTTAAATTCGTTCGTATAGATCTTGTTAGACCTCGTACAAAGTTAGATCAAAGTAAAAAGAAAATATCGGATTAGTCGCCTCCATATCTATGTACACTCATCGATGTAAGTTCATGTAATTAAATTGTGTAATTATATGCTTTGATTGAATTAGATGTATGTTATTTGCTTTATTATCATATATGAGTACCAACCACATATCTGACGACGTACGATGATTACTGAGTCCCGTTTGAACCTTAAGAATTCGTAGGATACAAATAACATGTCATTAAGGTTAACGATTTGGTTGAGGTCTTGCATGTGTTGCGGACACACCACAGCTCGTATGAGCTTACCGATTCACAGCTCGTGAGAACATACCAATTCATAACTCATATGAGCATACATGTATATGAATTGACGAATTACAGTTTAGTAGACCTCGTGTGTACTACAAATGTAATACCCCCTACCCGTATTTGTCGTCGGAATAGGATACGAGGCATTACCAGTGTTTACCAAATTAATTTCTGTTATTACAAGTTAAATACTATTCATTTATCGAAACATGTCATGACATCACTTAGATGGGTCTCTAGAGCCCAAAACATACGTCGGGACCAAACCGGGATTAAATCGAAACCATAGGGAATTTTCCACAAAACCCTAATTTTTTTAATCTAACCTTCCCTGCAATTTTAAACCGAGACCAATCCAATTCAATATATTTTCAAGATAGATTCGTACATATCCATAAGATAACCTCATCACATACCAAAACCAGGAATTGTTAGCCATACCAATGGCTAACTTTACATTCATTTCACATTAACATTTACTTTATTAACTTATACATGCCATTGATTTCCAAAATAAAGTTTCTTGATATACCAAAATGTTGATGTTGATAGTGTGATGTGTCTCCGACCCAATTCGACCTCCGAGCTCTTAATACTACAAAACAGGGAAAAAGGAAATAGGGTAAGCACGTTGTGATTAGTAAGTCCATGTAACAAGAATTATACTTACCTAATATTTTCAATACAATACAATAAATATTCATACATCCATTCAATTTACCATTTACCTATCACACACAAACTCAACCAAAACATTAATCAAATAGCATCATATGAGTTCAATACAAAGATTAATGATTGATGAGCTCATCAATTCCATGTTTTCTATTACCCCTATTATTTCCCATATTTATCCAGTTGAATTTCTTGAAATTTTGATGGATTTTCAGAGGTACACTTTTAATGTACAATTCCGGGTCCGTCAATTCATATTCATGTGCGCACATTTCCATTTCAGAGAGCACACTCCCGCTAACCTCATCCTTACAGCGGGATTACCAGTCTAGGCTAAATCCCATGTAATATAAACTCATAGAGTATTGTCAGGATTACCAGTCCAGGCTAAATCCCCTGCAATGACAATTACTCTAATGAGCTTGGATCTAAATTACCAGTCTAGACTAAATTCAGACCTTAATTTGGATTACCCATCCAGGCTAAATCCATTTTACACATATTCTTCGAGAGGGCTATATCAGGATAGGATCACCCATCCGAGATAAATCCTTTTTACCATCAATTCCTTTTTAGAGATCCATCGAATTTTCCTTCTATTCAACCGGGATTTACTCTCCTTTTTTATCAAATATATCAATATTTCATCAATTTTTAGATAACGAACATTCAAATCATATTCACATCAATAACATACATTTCAAACATGTAAGAATATAATTCAAGTTACAAGAACTTACCTCGATACTTGTTCGTATACAAAAAATCTACTAATCCCAAACATTTTCCTTTCCTCGATCTAACTTTGTATTTGAATTTTTTAGATCTAAATAAATAAATTTAATCATCAATTTAATACATTTCATGTTCATATGTAACATTCTCTATAATTCCACTATTATTTATAGTTCATTCAAAGTTGTCTACTTGAGTCGTAGTCACTAAATTATTTATATCTCAAGCTACAGAATTCCAAATTGAAAAACTGCTTGATGTTTTTGAAACTAGACTCAAATACCTTTCTACCATAAAATTTTCAGAATTTTTGGTTCAGCCAATAAGTACAGTAAAATCTTCAAACTTACCCATGTTCTGCTGTCTGACAGCTTCGACTTTTCTTTGCTAAAAATTAATTATCTCTTAGTACAAAATTTGGATGATGTTTCTGTTTATTTATATTGAATAGACTCATTAATAATTTAAACATGTAAATTTTAACCCCTAATTATTTTTCTCCAATTTTTGATGATTTTCCAAATTCAAAACAGGGGAACCTGAATTCATTCTGACATTGTCTCACAAAATTTATTATTTCTCATGATTTACAATTTCATTTTTTACATCGTTTCTTCTATGAGAAACTAGACTCAATAAGCTTTAATTTCATATTTGTTCATCCTCTAATTCGATTTCCACAATTTATGGTGATTTTTCAAAGTTAGTCTATTGCTGCTTCCCAAAACTGTTTTAGTGCAAAATGTTTATTACCATTTTTCCCCTAAGCTTTTAATAAATGATAATTTCATCCCTGCTTAATTAACCTCTCAATTGAGCTGATTTTTCTCAATTAACACTTTATTCTATCACTTTAAACTACTTTATAACCTTTGGGAATTAGAATTTCAGCACTAGACTTTAACTCCAAACTTTTTCACAATTAGGTCCTAAAATCAATTTCTATTGAAATTACCTAATAAAATCATCTCATAGACAAATTAAAGCTTCAATTTCATGTTATTTCATCATAAACTTACAACACTCAACCATAGTGACTTTAAATTTCATCTATGAAATCAAAAACTAATGAATTTAATAGTAGGACCTAGTTGTAAAAGTCTTAAAAACACAAAAATTACAAGAAAAAGGGAAGGATTAACTCACTTGGTGCAAAAATTATGAAATACCAGGTTAAAGAACCCCTCCTATGGTGTTTTGGCTAATGATAATGAAGAAAATATGGAGATAATTCTAAATATTCTAATTTGGTCCCATTTTTATTTTAGTAAACTTTGTTATTTTCCCATTTTGCCCTTATTTCACCAATTCTCCTGATTTTTCTCAACTTATGCCACCCAAAATATCTCTTTTTCAGCTTATTTACAATTTATGTCCCTCCTCATTTAACAATTGAGCTATTTAATCCTTCTAGTAACTTTTACACCCTTTTCAATTTAGTCCTTTTTCACTTAATTAACTACCCAAACGTAAAAATTTTCTAACGAAATTTTAATACCATATTAGTAAAATTTCATAAATATTTATAAAAATATTTTTGACTTATTTTTACAAGATCGAGGTCTCGATACCTTGTTTTTACCCAATTTTCTTCAATAATTTCTTCTTCTTTTTTAACTAACCACTAAATTGGTAATTTTGTTTCTATCGATATTTTCATAAGATTTTCCTATCATATCAATATTCATGTAGAAATATTAAAATAAATTTCTCTTTAAATCGGATTTGTGGTTACGAAACCACTGTTCCGATAACCCTAAATTTAAGCCATTACAACCTGCGTATCCAATGATATTCTAAATAGTTCAACGGGCATAGTTATTTTACGAGTTTATAAGGGTTCAATACGAACTAGTGCAGGTATTTACATTAATTACATGGAAATGATTTATATATAATATATGGATAGACGGTATAGATGTTACATGTATATGGAATTTGAATAGTGGTTGAATTACATGAATAACATGGTTGTTGAGGAATGTGTTTAGGCTTTTGGCCAAATTGGTTTGGATATGTTTTGTATGCTTACCTTAAATGTGATTAAATGGTAAGTTAATTTCTTTGTTATACGAACTTACTAAGTTTAAATGCTTACTCCATGTTATTTTTCGTATTTTATAGTAATTCGAAAGCTTATTCGGGTTGGAAGCTTGTCGGAGCTATTTCACACTGTCCATAGGCTTTTTTTGTACTTTTGGTAGATTAATATCGGTTAAAATGGCATGTATAGGTTAATTTAGCCAATGTTGGCATATAAGTGTTTTGTTGAGACTAGCCAATTATATGGCTTGTGTTTGGTATATTTTGATGTGTATATATGTGGCCTTATCATATTTGATGTGTGTTTGATATGGTAGAATGAAAGAAAGTAAAATGTGGTTTGAATATGCATATATGTGTTTGGTCATTTAGGCAAGTTTGAATACTTGGTTGACATGTTTTTAAGTTGTCATTTGAGGTACTTAAGGGCATATTGGTTGTATGTGGTGATATTTCATGTTTAAGACTTGATTTTGGCTTGTTTTGAATGCCTTGTTATGGCTTGTTGATGTGCAAAAATGTTGAGTTAGGTTGGTGTCAAATTGGGTGAGAAATGTGGTTTGAAAAATGACCTATTTTTGTCTACATGGGCAGAGACACGGGCATGTGTCTTAGCCGTGTGTCCCTGTGACCCCTGTTTCTTTTTAAGGGTGCAAGTCAGTATGCTAACACGACCTATCAAATGGGTGTGTGGCTTGGCCGTGTGATCCAAGTCAGGGAGTTACACTGGAACGGACACGAGCTAGGACATGGCCGTGTGTCCCTATTTTGAATGTCCATGTGGCCTAAGACACGGGCGTGTCTCTTGGTCGTGTGAGTCACACAGCTTGGCGACAAGGCCGTGTGACCCCTACAACTTTGAAAATTTTCAACATTTTCAAAAAAATCTTTAAGTATCTGATCTAGTCCCGACTTGTTTCTAATGCATATTTTGGGCCTCGAGGACTCGTATAAGGGACAATATGTTTGATTTCTATTGGTTTCTGGCATGAATAATATATGATATGAAATGTTTGAAATGTCTGTTTATTTTATCTATAAACTCTGGTAATGCTCTATAACCTATTTCGACAATGGATTCGGGTTAGGGGTGTTAAATTAGGTATGTAATGAAATTTTTAATTTCATACTGCAGTTTGAATAGATGTCATACTCTAATTTAATAATTAAAGAATTCATCTCATCTGAATTTTGGATGAATCATAATTTCTAGCACGTCAAAGTGCCATTGATAGTTTTTGCAATAGTTGAGATGCATGAATCTAATCGAGTGATACGCTAATTTGACTTTATGCAAAATATTTTGCCCTCACCTCAAAACCTTGATGAACTTCACAAGATTTACTTGCGGAGGAGAACTGATGAAGATTAGCCTAAATTCCTTGTCAAGTATATTAACTTTGGAAATATAGGTATGATTTTATACATATACGCAAACAAATTGTTAGACCGGATTTGGTGACGTCTTTGGATTACATGACATGGTTTAGACTTAACGGTAAGCCATATTTATTGTCAGAAGAGGAAAGAAGTAGACAAATTCATCGTAGAAGGCTAACACGACCCTATATGAGGTCGCAATCGAGAGTACATACTTCGAGTTCAGCATCATTAAGTCCAACCTCGAATCCTATATCGATGGGTGCACCTCTCGGTCAATATAGTTCATATTTTTATGGTGCATTTACTAATTGATGCCGCCAGACGTGAGAACGTCTAGATTGGAAATGCTGTAGCAAAAAGATATAAAATTAAGCAGTAGTATCCACAAGTATATGAGTAAAATTGTAATATGGTAAAGTGTTGCAATGAAAAACTCCGGGAAATATTTTGAGGATCGTACCCAAGGGATTACGGATTGGAGAATTTTATTATTAAATTAATTATAGAAAATAATTACTAACATAATTGAGTCACAAATTAGTAGACTTGGTGCAGAATTAGAATATTAATTAAACTAATTAAATTAAGTAACCTAATTTAATTAACCTAATGGAATTTACTATTCTTAATGTCAACGATGCGAGTTTCCGGCTTATGATCAATTAAATCCTTAATTATCAATTAAATTGCTAAATACCCTCAACTGAGTTATTTACCACTCTTAGATAGGAATACCCTTTCAGTCTCATCTTCACTAAGGAATACCACCCAAGTTACATTTTCATTCTCTTTTTAGGTAAATGAATACCCTTTCGATCTCACCACTTGGTACAAGTTTTACTTGACAGGATACCCTCTTGGTCTCACCTGTCTCGACAGAATATCTATATGTTAAGCTTGAAATTCTCCTCCAGCTTGAAGTCGATACTTTCCTTCTAATTCTTAACAGAAGCTCGTTTAGTTTGATGCTCCGGTTGAAAGGCAATTCTGTAGATTGGGCTGATATAAAAATGGCCTCTATTTTGGTGTCACAAATTTAACTATCATAATAAATAACGACTCTAATCCGTTTGCTCATCTTCAACAAAAAAAACTTGTTTCACTTGTTTAATATAAAATTAAAAAAAATTATATAGAAAAATAAATGCTCATTAACCAAATTTAAATAACGACACCGAATTTACTTACTTAAACTAATTTACTTGTTGGATCGATTTTTCAACTTCAAGTTTTTAACATCATCAATCTTCGCCTCAACATGCAAATCTTCTGCTCAAAATTTAACTATGAAAACCTCCCCATATCAATATTCATTTTATAGGAAATTTTACCATCAAATATAAAACATTTTTCAAAATGTTGAAAAAGATCGAACATGACTTGCAAATAAGAAAAAAAACGCTTTTAACAAGAACCATTTTTCTAAAATTTGTTTTCTTTCCTAAGATTCGTATTCTTGTAATAAAATTCTACCATGGAAAAGACGAGATCAACTATAAATTTTATCACATGATTCTTAGGTTTTCAGAAAATTATTAAACTTTTCTCGATTTCTCAAATTTCAATCCAACTGCTAATTATTCTTTTATTTTTCTTTCAAGTTTTAATCCCATGATTATTTTATTTCGAAGTAGTGTTTTTTGCTGATGTGACAAAAGAGAGAGGAAAACGTGGTGGCCTACTTTTTTAATTATTTTTTTAAAATATGGATATATGTCTAATTTCCCCCTTTCCGACACTTGTATGAAATTTCCATCTTTTTTCTAGTTTTTTGTAGTTTTTATGGCATCTGTTTATATGGGAAACTGGTTTCGTAATTGTATTTTTCATTTTTTATATAAATAACCTAAAAATATTAATTACTTATAAAAATTACCTCGATAAAAAATTATTTAAGCAAATGACTCGTTTGCTACAGTGACCAACGGATGAAACCACTCACTTTTTCGGCTTAATCATTACCCAATAATTAGTTTTTTTTTTAAATTTGGTGCCACCACTATGTCAAGTGGCACTCGTATGTATTCTTCAAAATACTCGTGAAAAATACGAGTACTCATGGTGGAAAAATTATTTTTTATTGGGTATCGCCGATTTGTCAAGTGTCACCGGTCAAATTTTATTTGAAAAAAAAATTAATTTCAGCGATAAAAAAAAATTGGTGCTGTCGTCATGTCAGGTAACACCGATAGTTGTCAAGGAAAAAAAATAGGTGCCACCGGTCTGTCAGGCGGCATCTCTAATTTTCTTTTTAAATATTTGTGTCGCCACATTGTTAGGCGGCACCACCCACTATATATATTCCCATTCCAGTGCAAAATCTTTATATGTTGAAGTATTTGATTTTTTTTATTCCTTTTTTTGTTGAATAGAATAAAAGAAAAAAGAAGAAGAAAGATTTGTGGTTAGTAGTAATGAAAAAAACTATGTTCAATAGAAGGCGAGAAAATAGAAAAAAAAATTTGTTCGATGTTCAAAATTGGTATTTATGTTGGTGTTTTTGGAAGAAATTGTGATAGTTTTAAGATATGTTTGAGCTCACAGTGATGCGATGGTGCTCGGAGACCTACACATTTCATTTGTTGTGTGAGAAGTGCACCATCACCCTAGAAGACATGGCGTTACAACTCAGGTTCCCAGTTGATGGTGGTTATATGATCACGAGTTCAAGTATAACTCAGGGCCCCAACTGACAGTAGTTTTGTGATCACGAGTTCAAGTTCCATGCCACCAAAAGAAGATGTTTTATAAACCTCATACATAAGTTTGATATCATAATCATAAGGGAAAACAAAAGGAATTTCCAGTATAATTAACTTATTATTTTTCTCCATCTTCACTAAAGTAGTATCCTTAACCTCATTGTCCATAACCTGTGACAAAGTTGGGAGAAGTGACTGTGACGGTGGAGAAAAGTTGAAACGCGACTTGGGGCAGCAGTGATTGTCGTGATTAAAAAACTCATTAATGACTACAATTGTTGCCGTCCCGACTCAAGTTTCAGCTTTTTCTTTACCGTCACAATCACTCCCTCACTAAAAGTCCTCTTACCCCTAACTCTGTCACAGGTTTTAGACAATGAGGTTAGTGATACTACTTTGATGGAGACGGAGAAAAAGAATAAGTTGGTCCTACTAGAAAGTCTGTTTCCCCCTATGATTATGATCTCAAACTTATAGATGGGGTTTATAAAGCATCCTCTTCTAGTGGCATGAAACTTGAACCCATGACCGCATCACCACTGTTAATTGAGGGCCAAGTTATTCTTGACTCCGTGGTCGTATAACCACCGTCAACTGGGAGCCCAAGTTGCAATGCCATGTATTCTAGAGTGATGATGCACTCCCCACACGACAAATAAAATATGTGGGTCTCCGAGCATCATCGCATCACCGTGAACTCAAACATAAGTTAAAACTATCACAATTTCTCCCTAAAACATCAACACAAATAAATCTTTCTCCCCAAATTTTCAACACCGAACACAAAAAAAAACTTTTGGAAGGAATAAAACGCTTCTTATTGGAAGAGTTTTTGGCTGAGGTGGCAATAGAGAGGTTGAAAGCGCATCCTACAAGGCTAGTGAGCAAATGGAGTAGGGTAGAGTGAGAAAAAAAACAATTGAAAAAAAACTAAAAAAAAAAGAAAAACATAGAGAGCCCATGACCACCGCTATGTCATGTGATTGTTCCAACTATAGTTAGTATCATTATCATACAAGTTAAAATGATAGCGCAGATCATCATATCTCGATTCATTGCTCATGTAACTAAAATTACGATAAATATAAAAAAAAACTTTCCAGTTCACTCAAAAAAGAATGATCATTGTTAAGTTCAAAAAATTTGTTTTCACTATCAAAATATATGGAATAACAGCATTGACCATCTAGTGAAATTTTTTAGTTTCACTATCATTATCACTACTATCCAGTTAAAAAAAAATTTCACAATCATTACTATCAAGTTAAAATTGTTTTAATAGGTGAAAAAATAATTTAATAGGTGAAAAATATTTTAATGGGTATTCACAATTGGAAAAAATCAGTTTAAGAAAAAAGCTAAAAGAGAAAAAAAAAACCGAAAAAAAGAATGTAATCAAAATTAAATGGTGTGGTTACGGTGAGGGGCTCCCCCCTACCATTTTTTATCAGAATATTTTTTCCGACTCCACTTTATAAAGGGAGAGTTTGGTCCCCTACCCATCAACCACAACCAAATTTAGAAAAAATACAAAGCATGTTATTTTATTTTTTATTTGTTGTTTAGTGTTTGAGTTTTTTGAGGAAGTTTATTTGTGTTGGGGTTTCACAGAAAAAAAAGTGTTATAATTGTAATGTATGGTTTTTTTTTGTTAGAATATTTTTTTATAAAATATACATATTTATATTTTAGATTATTTTTAATTTTTAGAAATAACTTTAAGATTATATTTTTGTTTTAAAAATTAGATTTGTGTTTAAGGTATATGGATAGGTTAAGATAATTTTAGTGTATGTTTATTTTTTATTTTTTAATAATAATTTTAATATTATAATATTCACATAATTTTTAGATGGAGTTTAAGATAATAAAAATAATATAAATAATTATGAAATTGGGATGGGGAAATTTTTAATTACGGGAATGAGTTGTTTGTTATAGTTCGTTTGTGTTTATATTTATATATTTTTAATAAAGATACTTAAATTTTAGTTGAAAGAATACGAGTTATGGTAAATGATTTTAAATGTTTTTTTGTTTAGTCGGTGTTTTTTTTTTTTTTTTTGCATTGATACTGAAATAGGTTCTTTGATTAGAGCAACCGACCACACAGCAATAATGATTTATGTGTCAGTAAAAATATTTATTATTTGTTATTCACAGGTATATTTATAAAGTTGCACGTGGTTTTTTTATTGGAATAATTTAACTAAAGCGGTAATTTAATATGGATAGGGTGAGTACCGTGTGTCGAGGACACGTGTCCATAATCCAAGCTATCGGGTGGATGAACGTATTATGCTATACTTGGATGTTGCCAGATTTGGAACAGCGACATTGATCCGAATGTTTGAGTTAAGGGCTGACTTAATATTTACATGGTTGAGTGGTGGTGCCTAGGGATCCATACATTTCATTTGTTGTGTGAGGAGTGCACCATCACCCTGAAAGACGTGACAATGGAACTCGGGCTCCCAGTTGACGTTGATGTTCTCATAAGTTCAAGTAAAGTGTTCGAACCTACAGCGCTCTATTACCACCTCCTTGGACACTCGCCTGATAATGGTGAAGCTAGATTTAATGACTTTGTAGTATATTGACACCTTCATGCTATACTGTTTGATGACAAATACGCAGTCCTCCTTATTCGTGAATTGTTGGCCTACAAACAACTTTTTCGATTCAAAATTTGCCGCCAACTGGTAAGAAAGTATTATATCTGGGTACTCAGGGAACTTGAATGCATGTGCCACATCAGGATATACGCTCAACATGTGATCCCCAAGGTCATTGAGTATGACAATGTCATGACTCAAATTCCCGATTGAAGGGACGTGTACATTTTCACCCTCATCCGTGCCTTCATCGTCTATATTGTCTAAGACTTCATCCAAATTGAGGTTGCTAAAATCTTTACCCTCTTGATATGGCAGCACCACTAAAATTTTTTTTATCACTTATATGAATTTAAAAAAACAATTGACTTGTGCTGCCAAATTGATAACACCCATTAAAAATATATTTTTTTCTTCTTTTTTTTTTTCTTCTTTTTTTTTTTCACCATAAATACCTTTATTTTTTACAAGTATTTTAAAAAATACATATGGGTGTTGCGGCAGCACTAAAAAAAAAACTGGATTAAGCTGAAAAAGTGAGTAGTATGCGAGTTGATTATCACTATTGCAAACAAGTAATTATCTTAAATAAATTTTCTATTTTTAGATTATTTATATAAAGAAAAACTCCAAGCAATGAAAAACTAAAATGACAAAGATTTTGAGGAGAGAAATGAAAAGCGACATCAATTAAACTTTTTTAAATTGTTTTGATTCCACAAACAATAATAATAGAATTTAAGTCTTACTTCATCATAATGCTTTTCAAGTAATTGGTCTTTTTTTTTTTTTTTTTATTTTGTCAATCAAGCTGCAGGGGTTTTGGGTCTTTTATCATTTTATTTTGACTTTCTTCATGCTTTATTGCTATCTACTATTTTTATCTACTTTTCTACATTGTTGTAATTATTTACACCTGGGTTTAAATTCAAAAATTCACTCAAATTTTAAGAAATTAACTCTATTCAGCTTACACTTGAAGTTTATAATATTTTATATTATGTAATTTATAATATATTAAAAAAATAAACATATACTAAATATATAATACTAATTTGATCTAAACATTAGAATAATATTAATATGATTATATAAAAAAAATTCAATAAATAAATATATATAAATATATTAAATTAATATAATATAAATATATATTTTTAAAAATAATATGAGTAAATTTATACAAAATTTTAAACTTATATCTCGGATCAAGCCAAACTATTTTTTTTAATAATCTCTTTATAATTTTTAATTATATCTATTTTCTTTTAAAATAATATCTGAAACTACCCATACTTCTCCCATATCCATAAATATATCTTTTAATCTTAAAAAGATTGGTCTGTCCATTGAATTTACTCAAAGAAAACGAATCTTTAATCAAATTCTTTAGGTAATTAGGTTTAATGATTAAGAAAAAAAATGCAACTTTTAATGAGGATAATAAATTAACGTTTAGTTAAAAAAATGATGAGGTAGATAAAATATTAATATAAGGTACGTATTCCAGTACTAGCATTACTTAATTCCCAAGCGAGGAGAAAAGGACAAATGATTTTGACTAGGAGGGTCCTGCGATGGCCTATAAAACAGACTCCGTCTTTACCTGTAAACACTTGCTTCTCCTCTGGAATTGCTTTTGATTCCATAAAAATGGCTGCCATGTTTTCTTCTTCCGAAATTTCTAAAACAGCATCTTCCTTATTCTCTGCTTATGCCTCCTTTGCAGGGTCCATGATGCTGGTCCGGTCCATGGCCAATGAACTCATTCCCCACCAGCTCAGATCTTACCTCTACTCTGCATTTCGCTACTTCTTCACTCCTCTCTCCCCCGACCTCACCCTCGCCATCGACGAGCGGTGTGGGATGAGCAAGAACCAGGTTTACGAAGCAGCCGAGGTCTACCTCAGCACCAGGATCAGCCCCAAAACGGAGCGCCTCAAGCTCAGCAAAACCAGGAAACAGAAGCATTTCACTATCGGCCTCGAGAAGGGGGAATTGGTCGTCGATGGTTTCGAAGATGTTCGATTGACGTGGAGGTTTGTTTGTACGGAAGGCCAGAAGCCTCACGGTGGGGAGAAGAAACACTTCGAGCTTAGCTTCAACAAGAAACACAAAGACAAAGTTCTGGATTTTTACTTGCCCTACGTTTTGCTCAAAGCCGAGGAGATAAAGAAGCAAGACAAGATGATAAAGCTTTATAGCCGTCAATGTCCATTCAGCTGTGAAGATGACAATGAAAGAAGGGGGGGTTCTTGGGGTTCCATAATTCTGGAACACCCTGCTACTTTTGATACATTGGCTATGGACCCAGCTCTGAAAAAGATGATCATCGATGATTTGGAGATGTTCCTTAGGAGGAAAGCGTATTATAAAAATGTGGGGAAGGCTTGGAAAAGAGGGTACTTGCTATATGGTCCTCCTGGAACTGGTAAATCCAGTTTGGTTGCCGCCATGGCTAATTATCTCAAATTTGATATATATGATTTGGGGCTCACCAGTGTACGCTCTGATGCTGAGTTAAGGAGGACACTGCTGTCCACTACCAATCGCTCTATACTGTTGATTGAAGACATAGATTGCAGTTCTGAGGTTCTTGAACGACAAATGAGAAACAAAAACAAAAAGCTACCAGATAAAACTGGGGTAAGTACTAAGTACTAATTACTTTTTTTATTATTATTGGAATTTAGACATTCTGTTTGTGGACTAAAGTGTTAAATATCCTTGATTTTAACAATTGCTACTTGCAGCAGTTGACGCTATCTGGTATATTGAACTGCATCGATGGACTGTGGTCAAGCTGTGGGGATGAGAGAATCATTGTGTTTACAACCAATTATAAGGATCGGATAGACCCTGCTCTGTTACGGCCTGGTCGAATGGACTTGCACATCAACATGTCCTATTGCACCACGGATGGATTCAGGCTTTTAGCTTCTAATTATCTAGGAATCAGCAGCAAACACAACCCTTTCTTTGCAGAAATAGACAGCTTGCTAAATAGTACAGAGGCGACCCCAGCAGAGGTAGCTGAGGAATTGATGAAGAGTGATGATCCTAATATTGCTCTTCAAGGTCTTGTTAACCTCCTCAAACGCAAGAGAGATGAAGCCGATGATGAAACCGAGAACAAAGCAACAGGTTGTGGTGAAGTGGACTCCTCCGTCAGAAGATTGAATGCGATAGTATCAAGAGTTAAGAGATTGAAAACCAATGTTGATCAAAGGAAAATTATGATGAGGAAAAGAAAATAGCATGAAGAGAAAAAAAATGTGATTTCCTTTTTCATTTTTGTAGGAACCTTCTTGTTAATAAAATCATCTCTGCAACTCTATTGAAGATTTAATCTGATTTTTACAAACTTTAGACTAGTGAAAAAGGAAAATTTATTAGTTAAATGGTTATGATTTTTATCCTTCTTATATCTGACAAACTCTGTTCTGAATGAAATCTCCATGAATTGTTTTGTCCTGGTAAAGATTGTAGGTCCACACAGGTTCAATTATAATAAACTACTTAATTATAATATCATAAAATTTCAACTATTACAGCTACAACTTTACTCTTTTTGATAAATAATAATTTTCAGGTATAAAAAGTTGAATAAAAAAGGACAAAAATCCTCAACCTTTATTTTATGCCATTTTATGTGGTCCTCCGACAATTTATTGACACAGGTATTAAACTGTTTTCATCTCTTTATTTCCTTCCAACTCTGGTTAAAAGAAAAGAAGACATGCTGAAATCTATCTCCTTTCTTGGGTTTATCATGGGCCCCATGTCCATGGTCGACAGGTAGTACTTTCGTGGGATTTCACGATTTGAGGAGGAATGAGCTCATTGGGCCAAGCTTGGTGAGCCGAAGTTAATAGTTGCCACTTGCCACCATCGAGCTAGAAAAACCTCATGTCCACCACCATGCCATGGATCTGCTTCCCATACAAACCAGATGGGAATTTATATCTAATTGCACTAGGCACTGGTGTCCTAATATCAAGTGTTCCGGGATTTGAAACTGATCAATTTGATGAAAAGAAGGAAGCCCAAATGGCTGTTTTTTTTCGACAGATTCTTCTTCTTCATCAGTAGTGGAACTTTGATGGTCGTCACACTGCTTATTCACTTAACAAGATAAAGTTGGTCGATACTGGGTTTATAGGATTTGCTCGTTTCCATGTTTGTAGCCGTCTAGATGTTTATCAGGGACCAAAATATAAAGATTTAAGAAAACCTTGGAATTCCATTAGTTCAGATTTTCCTGGTTATTTGTAGAGGAAAATGAAATTACCTTACAATGTCGAATTATTACGTGCGTCAAGATCGGAGGAACAGATAAATGGAAAACAATTTTTGTTCATTATTATCACACCGGCAATTATAGTGATAAATTTTAAAATAAAGAAGTCAAAATCAAAATGATTTTAGTTATTTTATTCTAAATTTAAAAATGAATTAATGTAATCTTCATGTACTTTTTTTCATTAAATTTATTTTAATTTTTAAATTTTTAAATTGTAAAAATTTAATGATGTGATATTTTAAAATTTTAAATAATAATATGATAAAATCTAGTAAAATTTTTAAGATATATTTTAACGATACCCAAATAAAAATTTAAAATAGATTTAATTCCCGAATTCATCTATAAAAGTTTATAAAAAATATAATTACTAAAATAAGACTAGCAGTAAAAATTTATATTATCGCATCAAAGGAGGGAAAATATAAGACATGATGATTTATTTAATTCTCTTATTTTATGAAAATTTTATTTTAGTTTTTTATTTGAATTTTTAAATTTGTATTTTTTTATCAAATCATCTCAAAATGGATGAAAAAGTTAA
The DNA here is from genome assembly GCA_025698465.1 of Gossypium longicalyx. Taxonomy (NCBI): domain Eukaryota; kingdom Viridiplantae; phylum Streptophyta; class Magnoliopsida; order Malvales; family Malvaceae; genus Gossypium; species Gossypium longicalyx. The sequence continues at coordinate 23,159,678 of CM047005.1, read as the reverse complement.
TGTTTGTTAATTTTGTTGACATGACATAGACACGAATTGCCATATGGATGACATGTTAGCATTTTTTTATATTTTTATACTTTTTTAATAAATTAAATGGTTTTTTATTTGTAAAAATAATTTTTTGAATTTTTAGAATTTTAAAAATAAAGTAAATGTAGATGTATTATCCATGTGTATACTATGTCGTTAAAGTTAAAAAAATATTAACTTTTTCATTTATTTTTAAAAAAAAGGTTTAAAAATTAAAAAAGGTAAATAAAAAAAAACTAATTAAAAGGTTAAAATGGCTTTTTCGTAAAGTTAGATGGCGAAATAAATAATTATGCCAAGATTTAAGCCTAAGTCTCTAATTTTGAGCTATTAGCCCACAATAGCCTCACCGTTCAAACTGCTGCGCTTCCATCTGAGGCCATTTCAAGATCCTAATTTCCCTTTCTTTTTTTTTTTTTTTTATTCTTCAGTCTTCACCAAAACATTCAGTAGGTAAGATTCTACCCTTCTCCCTCCATCTGCTTGTTTCATTAATATATCCACTAAAGCCTCGTTTTTTCTTTTAATCTTTCAGTGGTAGAGAAATGGATTCGAATTCAGTTAAATCCACTTTGTCTAATTTAGCATTTGGGAATGTGATGCAGCCGCTGCTCGTGACTATAAAAAGGTTTTTCTTTTTCCCATATTTTCTCTCTAATTTGTTAGAGAATTGAAGAGAATAATAACCTGTGCTTCGACTTGTAGGTAGTACAAAGATATGTAATTGAATTCATGGTTGTTGAAGGTCTATGTTCTTTTATATCTTATAATTGTAAGATGCTGTTTTGGATTAAAAAGAAAAATGTGGGTTTTGAAGGATTGGTTGAGAACTGTGAATTGATGTTTTTCATTGTTTTGATGAAAATGGGGTGATGATTGTCCAAGTCAGCTGGTAAAATAGTCATGCCAAGTGGTATGTGTTTAATGTGTCAATGTGATGATCGTGCAGGAGGTGCTTGCCCAAGAGAAGGCACAGTCATCGACTTCAGTCAACCAAGAGGTTGACCTTGATGAGCTAATGGATGTAAGTCTTGTGAAGCTTTCTGTATTCTATGGTGGAACGACTTTGTCCCATTCTATGTTAGTTGCCGTTTACGTAGATCATGTGCTATTCTTGTATGCAGGATCCTGAGCTGGAAAAATTGCATGCTGAAAGGATTGCAGCTCTGAAGGTTTGAAATTTAATAGTAACTATTTGTTCTATATGACGCAATATGGCATATACATCTGGAGATGGGCAGTCTGAACTTGGTAATCACACTAGGATTTGTTTGAATAGAAAGAAGCCGAGAAGGGAGAAGCACTAAAGAGGCAAGGTCATGGAGAGTACAGGGAGATTAGTGAAGGAGATTTCTTTGGTGAAGTCACTGGAAGCGAGAAAGTGGTTTGTCACTTCTATCATAAGGAGTTCTATCGATGCAAGTGAGGTCTTTACTCTTCTCTCTTTAAGACATGCATGCTTATGTAGATGTGAAGCAACATACATGCTCAATCATATATTGGGTAATAACTAATTTTTATATATATGGGGACAATCCAGGATAATGGATAAGCATTTGAAAGCCCTTGCTTCAAAGCATCTGGATACGAAGTTCATCAACCTGGATGCTGAGGTGAGCATTGACAAGCCTTTTCTGTTTCAAAATCTTGAGAGGTATTCTTCATATTTCATTTCAGTTTTCTTTATTGCCAACTTAAAATTCTGATTTTATTTTCCCCTTTGTGGCAGAATGCGCCTTTCTTTGTTACCAAACTTGCAGTCAAAACTTTGCCCTGTGTTATAATTTTCAGGTTAGCCATCTCTTATGCCATTTGACATTTTTTGCCTTAATGGAGAAATGTACAGAAATAAAACAGAGTTCATACTATGCTGAAAAAGAAGATTTATGCGTCATAATTGTGATGTTCATTAATTAGCTCTCTATATTCTTCTTATACTCAGAGAACTAAATTGGGTTTGTCAGCATTCTAATAATTTTTTGCGTTTAGTTTTGGCATCAAGTATTAAAGTTAGAAGACAACAATTTCCCTTTCATCATAAGCATCTAACTTAAAGAGTTGCAATTTTTGGGCAGAAAAGGGATTGCAGTAGGTAGGTTGGTCGGGTTTCAAGATCTTGGAGGGAAAGATGATTTTGTTACTAGGACACTTGAGGTTGTACTGATAAAGAAAGGTAATGATTCTTATTGAAGTTGCACTTTTATATATCATGTAGCAGCTTCTTAAACCACATATCATTTCACAGGTATAGTTAGTGAGAAGAAAAATGATGAAGATGACGAAGACGATGTTTACGATGAGAGTAAGCGCAAGACAGTGAGATCTTCTTTGAATCATGACTCCGGTTCTGACTAAAGAAATGGCGACATGACTGTCAATTAATATTTGGTTCCTTATCTCAAGACCCAGAATTAAATATGAACATGTTAATGCAAGCGCACTAGTAAATTTAGAAAGTATCTTGATGTAGCGCTGAAACTCGTCTTTCATGGCACGGTTTTGTGAGTTTGAAGTTCGAATCATATTGTAAAAGATATGGAAGCTTGAGGGACGGACTATTCACTATATGATACTCCTTAAGCAGTTATCTTTCACTTTTTTTATCATAATGGTTATTAATGTATGGTTGTAGTATTTGCCTGGTTATACATTCAAGGTCATATGAAGGTGGTTTCATGTATCACAATATTACAGTAATTAGCAGCTAGTTCTTAGCATTCATTTGTGAATGATTTTGCCTGGGAGGCAATTCAATTAAATAAGCTACATGAATCGATTAAATCTTAGTACTTGTACAAGTTTTAAGGATAGCCCCACCCTTCGTCATCATTAATCTTTATGTTATATCTTGATTATCATGTGATCATCATGATTTATGATACTTATTTGACCTACCTTTATCGATGCGTTGTACCCTACCACCTTCCTTGAATTGCCATTAACAAGGGTTGTTAAAAAGCACGCGGACATGGGGATTCAATGATTGAACAAGACCATGATGAAATAACAGGTTTGGTCCTTATTAATCAATGACCATAACATTCAAAGCCAAAACCAAAATTCGATACATGCAAAGCCTGGTATGAGGATCAACCGTTTGTTTTTGTTATCAAGTGGGAAAAGGAAAAAGATACTTCACAATAAATTTGAATGGATAGGCCTTGCATTTCGTATTCATAGCCATTGATAAGTTGAGACTTGGTCAAAGAAAAAGCAAATGCCAAATAAAGAAAGAAAACTGACCCATTTCTTCTCTTCCTACAAACATTAACATAAAAATACATTAAAAGAAATATCGGGTTTTGATTGGTAATGTCTTGTCTGCCTCATTGTCTGTCTCCCCGCCATTTTCGAAGGACTCTAAAAATACCTATAGAAAGAAAGAAAATTAGCTCTCTTTCTCTTACATCCCTCCAATCCTCCTTCCCAGTTTGCAGAGGTATATTCTTTCTCTAGCTTTAAGTTGCAGTGTTTCTCTTTTAATCTTCCAAACCTGTGGCGGCCATATTAAACCACTATATTATGTGCAGGCATTTGGAGGAACCATAAATATATATACGTGTGCTTGATTCGCCTGCCTTTTACTGTTTTCTCACCTATAAGGAATCCATAGCCCCTCATCATGGCTGACGTTAACCCAGGTCCTCTTCTTATTCTATGCCTGTTATTGTTGTAGTGTTGGATGTTTCATTTGCATGAATTTTTCTGGCTTTGTACGATTATCACTATATTTAATGCAGAAATGGATGCTTCGGAGGAAGAAAAAAACAGAAGGGGTTCATTCAAGAAAACAGCCTCCAATAGATTCAGGAATTCAAGGAAAAGGAGGAGCAGTAAAGTAATATCTGTTGAAATCGACGATGAGCGTGACACGGAGGAGATGCAGTCCGTCGAGACCCTGCGTCAGGCGCTTATAGCCGAGGATATGCTGCCTGAAAAACACGATGATTATCACACGTTGCTCAGGTAAGGTTCTATCCTGTTTCATCTTTGGCATTGTACATATATATATGCATACAGCTGCTGCTGAGTTTGGATTTGTCATATACTTGTTAACCTCTAAACGTAAACCCCCTTTGATAATGCAGATTCTTGAAGGCTAGAAGATTTGACATTGAGAAAACAAAGCAAATGTGGGGTGATATGCTCAAATGGAGGAAGGAATTTGGTACCGACACGATTTTAGAGGTATAATCATCTCTAGAGAACATATAATTCTGCTATTTGTTTATGGAAACTGCCCCTCAAAATGTCTCTCTGGCTGAGTTCCATTCCATTTTCTTGCTATTTTGTTTAAGGACTTTGAATTCAAGGAGAGAGAAGAGGTTTTGAAATATTATCCCCAAGGGTACCATGGAGTAGATAAGGATGGACGACCGGTGTATATAGAGAGAATAGGCCTAGTAGATGCTACCAAGCTCATGCAAGTCACCACCATGGATCGCTATCTCAAATACCATGTAGGGGAGTTTGAGAAGACCTTCAAAATTAAGTTTCCATCTTGCTCTATTGCTGCCAAGAAGCACATTGACCAAAGCACAACCCTCTTGGACGTGCAAGGAGTGGTAACTGGAATAATAACACTATGTCTAATCATCCAAATCTTAAATTTCAAAATTATAACTCATGTATTCTGACTATATATATGTATGTATACATCGTTGTATATGAGAATGCCCTCTGGCTTAATGACACAGGGTCTTAAGAGCTTCACCAAAGCTGCTAGAGAACTCATCACTCTTCTTCAGAAGGTTGATGGTGACAATTATCCAGAGGTACCAATTTTCTTGATAGCCAAGTTTTGACTTTTAACAGTAGATGATGGATTCGAGATGTGCAACTTTTTGCTGTTCTTGCAGACTTTGAACCGAATGTTCATCCTCAATGCTGGTTCTGGATTTAGAATGTTGTGGAATACTGTTAAGTCCTTCCTTGATCCTAAGACCACAGCCAAGATCAATGTAAGCATACACGCTTCCTGTCACTGAATTTCCAAGTTTGACCAATAGAAATCTAATCGGTATAATCTATTATGTACCAGGTTCTTGGTAACAAATTTCAGAGCAAGTTGCTTGAAATAATTGATGCCGAGTAAGTCACAATCCTAGCTTGTAACGTAGAAGAACAAAAAAGAATTTTGAGATACATTGTCATTGATCATTCGCATTCCCTGTTGTTACTCTCTTATCAGCCAATTGCCAGATTTCTTGGGAGGTACTTGCACTTGTGCTGAACATGGAGGCTGCATGCTTTCTGATAAGGGCCCATGGAAGGACCCGGAGATTTTGAAGGTGGATTACAACCATCTTCTTTTTCCCATTCTTCCTAGTATTTTATTCTCAGTTGCAGTCATAGGCAGTCCCTAACTATTTCCTTGACTTGCAGATGGTTCAGAGTGGCCAATACAAAGCTGGAAACAAATCTCAGGCTCAAAGCAGTGAAGAGAAAACGACGACCGAGGAAGAGACTCCAGCCCCAAAGGTTCCCCCACTTGCTTTATGAGCTAGCACTGGCCACCTCTTCCTCTTTTCCCACTATATGCCTTACCTGTCTCTCAATTATAATGGTCTTGCATGCTTGTCGTCTATTTGTTTGATTGACCGAGTAGTTTGTTTCACATTCTATGCAGGCTAGTGACTCCGTGGATGCTGAGCCTGTTCCAGAGGCAGCAAAGAAACAACCAGAACTTCCTCCTGTTAAAGAAGAGGTAAGTTTTTCAGGCTTTGAATTAGCATCTACTGGTACCAACATAGGCCACAAAATTGAACCAAGTTGTGAGAATGGCGAACCCTTAGAGATTGCGATGTCCAATACCGGAAAAGTACTCGAGTTTGTAGATATATTGAACCTGATTCAACTTATTCGCTTTCCCTTCTTCCTTTTCTTCTTTTGCGACTATGGAAATTCGTTTCATTGCTGTTGTATTCTGAAAATATCTTTACTTCTAATAAATATATCTCACAGGTCGAAATTATCACACCTAAGATAGTTACCCCGGTGGTTCTTGACAAACCTGTGGTTATAGCTACGCCGGACGAAAATGCTGTAGTTGTTCCGAAAGGTACATGCCTACTTAAGAATGTTACATCCAGTATTCACACGCATACACACTAATGCAGCTTAATGAGGCAGTTTCTCTGAATGTTCATCAATGTAGTTTAAAAGGCTGATTATTCATATTGTTACAAGACAATCTTATATGTTACATATAAGCACATGAAGTTTGTCTTGCGCTATTGATGTGTGTACTAATTTATAATAGGTACAGAGCTGGCTATTGTTCCAAAGGTAGATGCTAATAGGCAAGAAGTTTTAAGGGTTCCTGACGGACTTAGCTCTCATCTTTTCACCGGTGTCATGACCTTTGTTATGGGCATCGGCGCGATGATGAAAGTGACACGCAACATGCCCAGGAAACCAACTGATCCCGCCAGCTACGTAAGTCAAGTTGAGAGTGTTGGCACAGTGGCTAAGAGCCAGGACCCTTCATCCCAGTTAACCCAACCAGGAGGCCTCTCCACTGCCGAGTTGATGTCTGTCATGAAACGTATGGCGGAGTTGGAAGAGAGGTTAAGTGTTATCAACCAGAAACCTACAACAATGCCCCCTGAGAAGGAGGAATTGTTGAATACTGCACTGACACGAGCCGATGCCTTGGAGCAAGAGCTTATGGCTACCAAGAAGGTAAAAACATTGCTGTTTTTTATAAGACATGTAGAAACATCAAATACATGTAAAGTGATTGCCATTGTCTTTCTTTTCAGGCTCTAGAAGACTCATTTGCTCAACAACAGGAGCTGGCGGCGTACATAGACAAAAAGAAGAAAAAGAAGAAGAAGACCTTGGTAAGCAATTAAGACCATAGTATTTTTTTTTTCCCTTTTATTTATTTATTTTGGTTATCAACATTATAATTGACGTGAAGTAGAAATTGATTTGCTGGTATCCCAGTTCTGGTAAACAATGAAAAAGCTGGATGGTGACGAAGATGCTCGGGAAACCGGTGGCGGGGGCAAAATCGTTTTTATAGGGCCGCCCCCAAAAATGCAACTCTAGTCTTCATTCCATTCATATGATGAAAATGTAAATTTTAGACCATATTTACTTTTATTTGATTCGGTCTGTACCGGTCAATGTACATATAAGCTGTTGGCAGCCACATTTCGATTATGTATGTATGTATGTATTTTTTATTTATTCTTTATATCCCCTGTTTAAATCCAGGGATTACAAAAGGAAGAAACTAAAAGTCCCCTGGATAAATGCAGGTGATATAAAATGAGCTGTAATCTTCATTCTTAATTCCTAGTCTCTGTTATAATTATATGTGTGTATATATATAACTCACAAGCTGAATACTATTAAATCTGTTAAATTAAAAAGTAGATAATTGGGATCACCTTGAGAGCCTAAAGCTGACATCTAATAACATGTTTTGTTTTTTTTTTGGTCATATGTTAATGTTTTCACTTTTGCAGCAACTGAGAATCTTCCATGGCATATACACCTTTTTAGCAGTAAACTTTCTGACTTTAGCCGCTTTGGATGCCTACATTTTTCTCATGTCTGATCAACTTTTCACTTTTATAATATCAATTAAAAATTCCACCGACGGAATGAAATAGATAAATTGGTTGGTCCAAATCAGGCAACAATTTCAACGTTGTTCAAACAAACCATCGTCAAGTTCCCTGGTAATATATAAAAACCATTTCTTAGCATGAAAGGAAAAAAAATTTTTAAAAAGAAAAAGAAAAAAAGGTAAGTGGGAAATGATGAATTATTGGAAACTTGGTACCTTCAACTGTTTTAAAAACAATATTGAATATATATATATATATATATATATATATATTAAAGCAGTCATTAGTTCAGGGATCATTTAAATATAAAAATTTATAAGGTAACCATTCACCATAATCAGCTTCTCGTGGTTTAGAAGAGTCACATGCTTTTTATGTTCTTTAATTGCTAAGATATTTTATCAATTTGCAATCTCACAAATTAATCTTTATTTATGGATATTATTATCAATACAAAAATATATTAGTTTAAGTGGCTGAAGCTTATTATTTTTCTATTTATAGATTGAAGGTTATGAGTAATTCTAGACATTGTATAAAAAATAACAGATATAATCAGAACTTATAATAAGATTATTAAAAAAATTACATTTAATTATGAAAACGTAATATTACGAATGTAATATTTGAAATGTTATATTATCGGGAACATAAAATTTAGTGAATTTAATTGTCGCATAAAAATATATTTTATTAAGTAATCTTATTATAGATTCTTTTTACAATTTCAGTTCTTTAATATTTTTCAATTCCAAAATTTTTCATAAAATATTTAATTCACAATTTTAGTTTTAAAATATATAATTTTTTTTAATTAAACGTCTAAAGTTTGAAAACGTTATTTTTTTTTCAAATGTAAACGGAGGTCTAAAAAGACGATTGGCCCAATAATAAGAAGCCACGTCTGTGGCTTTTTATATGTTTGTATATTTTCTTTAAGAAGCTAGGTTAAAAAAAATATATTAGAAATATATTGTTATTTATTAGTGGGTAAACTATCAAAATAATCACTTTTATTTGTCTCATGTCACATTTTAGTCATTTATGTTTGAAATGTTACGTTTTAGCCACTTATGTTATCGTATTGTAACATTTTAGTCATTGAGCGTTAATTGTTATTAACGATGTAACGGGAAGCTAACGTGATACGTTAAATAATCATTTCAAATGAAAATTTTAGGTTAAGTTATATAATTGATCCGTATATATATTTTTTTATTTTGAGCAATTTAATTTTTTTCTTTTATGTTCTTTGAACTTTCTTTCTTTTTTCTTTATTTTCCATTCTCTTCTCCTTCTCGATCTGTTTTCCTCCCTTCTCCATTTCTTTTAAGGTAGTTTTTCTATATTTTCCATTTGTTAAAACTAGTTCCTATACTTTTATTTTTTTGAACAATTTAATTCTTTTTTTTTTCTTTTCTTCTTCCCATTAATTATTTCTCTCTTATCATATTCTTTAATGCAAAAGCATAATTTTTTCCCACCAAATAAATAAGTCCTTGCTTCTTTCATGTGATTCCTAAATTGAATTTCACTCAAAATCGAAGATCAATCATTTTTATTCAAATCTCAATTTGAATATAACCTAATTTTGAAACTAAAATTGTATCTAACTAATCAATATAAAAAACCATATCCTTAACTAAATCTAAACATAAATTGAATTCTTTATATTCAAAACAATTTTTTCTATTTTCAAACTTTTACAGAATCGTGTAAATTATTCCTTTCTTTTTCTTTTTCTTTTATTTTTCGATGAATAAAATAAAGCAAATGATAAAATTAATCTAAACCTTTTTGGATATTACCAAGCAAGAATGATTGGAAGCCAAGTATGGATGAACTGAAGAGAGAAAGGGAGAATGGAACCAAACTGGTTTGGGTAAAGTTGAGGGTAAGTTTCATATGGTAGTCATTTTAATCATTGAGAGTGTAGAGCTCGTTTGAAGAATCCGTGAAATAACGTAGTTTTAAGAAGACGAGAATATTGGGTAAGATAGATAAAGTGGTCGTGGGGGTTAGTTAGGAGATTAAGGGAACGAACTCGAAAAAATTTACTAAGAATGGACTACCATAAATCACAACTGGTGAGGTTGTAACATCCCGGCCTTCACCTGAACAAAAGAAACCTGTACAATGACATTACAAATCCTCACAAATCTTTGTTGGATGGGTTGGAGAAGATATTCATTCAACTAGAAGTTGCTCAAGTGAAGCCAAAGCCAAGAGTCTTCCTATAACTTCTAAATTGAAAAGAACCAATAACATTATATAAAAAAACAAAAAGCATGTTTACAATATCAAGCCTAGCTATCATTTCAGGTAACAAAACTAATTCAAGCCAATCAAATATTTACTGAGGACTTTTTGGATGGCATGTACCCAAACACCTCTTGTGAGGTTGATACACCTCATTGAACCCCAAATCTTCTGCTGGAGTATCATTTTTAATTAAGGGCTAGTTTAGCAATGCTTTTGAGTTGTGGAAAAGTATTGTGGAAAAGTGCTTTTGAAAAGTTTAATTTAAAATTTAATGTTTAGTATTGCTGTCAAAAAGTACTTTTGAAAAATAAAATGTCCATTTTAGACATGTTATTATCAAGTAACAAATATGCATTTAAATAATATTTAAATTAATATTATTATATTTTAGTAAGAATATAAAAAATTTATTATAACTTGTTGTTAATATTTTAATATATGAAATATAAATTTTAAATATTTTTAAGCAATAAATATTAATTATTTAATTTAATTAGAATATATATGTAACATCCCAAAATAAGGCCCAGTAGGGATAGTAGTTTCGGGACCACAAATCCGACGTCAAAATATTTATTTTATGATTATTATGAGGTCTAGAATATGAAAGTATCCATGTGTTAAAGTTTCATGAAGAAATTCTAAGTATAAAGTTCCCAATTGGAAATTAGGGACCAAATTGAATAAATTGAAAACTTGGGTTCTAGAAGCAATTTGTATGAAATTGCTTTGGATTATTAATTAGAGGCCCTTAAAGAGAAATTTTCCCAATTTCTAAGTTTTTAGATAAAAATGGGCATGCATGAAAATTTTTGAAAGGATAGTAAGGAAAGGCATTTTGGTTATTTGGTAATAAATGAAATAAAAAGGGAAAATTAAGAAAAAATCGGCCATTTTCTTCTCCATAGCTGCTGAAATTTGCATGTTCTCCATAGCTAGGGTTTTCAACATTTCAAACTTAATAGTAAGTCAATCCTAGCCCCGTTTTTTATGTTCTTTATGTTTTTGAGATCCTTGAAGCATGCTCTCTCTATTTCTACCCATATTTTAAGCTAGGGTTCATGTTTAGAAAATTACCCATACATGATATGCTTGTGTTTTGATGATTTATGGAGGAATATAAAAGTTTAAAGGATGGTAAACAACTTTTACTAAGTAGTTTTTCATGGAAATGGCCTAAAAGACCATTTGTAAAAGTTGTAAAAATGGGCAGAAAAATGTGAAATGAAGGAAAATTGTGGGCTGTTATAAGCATGAAAAATATTCGGCTAGGCTTGGGTAACCTATAAATTTCATGCATTTCATTATACGAGCCTTAGGACTAACTTGTAAAAGTTGTGAAAGGTTAGAGGCAAATTGGTCATTTTGCCCTAGGGCGAGTTTTAGGTCGGAAATGAATAATGTGATATGTTAATAATTTATTTTTACTGATATAGACCTCGAGGAACCAATTTCGGAGGTCGACCGTGAAAAACGGAAGGTTTTGGAATAACCGAAATATGAATCTGAAACGACTACTAGGTAAGTTCGTGTAACTCGAACGTAGACATTTTAAATACATTAAAAATGTATATTCATTTATGAATTATAATGTTGATATTTATTGTGAAATAAATTATGAAACTATTGTTTTGATGAAAAGATGGTAAAATGTCCTAGTTGAATAAAAATGATATCTGACGGATACGCCATTCTTACATGATACGAGATCCTGCATGTATTGCAGAAAATGATTTAGCCCGAAAGGGTAATCCATTGATCTCAGTATAGAAAGGATCTAGCCCGGACGTGTGTTCCTAAAGTGATCTAGCCTCCCAAATAATATGTGTGCATTAAGGATTTAGCAAGGACGGGTAATCCGATTAGGGTCTGAATTTAGCCTGGACTAGTAATTCAGATCCGAGCTCATTAGAGTATTTATCGTTACAAAAGATTTAGCCTGGACTGGTAATCCCGACATTTACTCTTTGAGTTTATAATGCGGGGGATTTAGCCTGGACTGGTAATCCCACCATAAGATGTGAGGTTCGCGAGAGTGCGTGCTGAAAATGATCACTTGTATGATTTGACGGTAAATGGTCTATCCATCGAGATTTCTGAGAATTCAACAGGATTAAAATGAGAAATGAGAATGGAAATTCTTAAATTTATGAGCTCATCTAAGATTAATGTTATAATGTATCGACATGAGACTAACTTGATGATTTGAGTGCATATGATAGGAAACTATTCTATATTTTTTGGAATGTGTGACTAATATGGTTGTATGTTAAACGACTGGTAAGTTTACTTTCCTGCTATTCGGACTTACTAAGTACGTAAATGCTTACCCTCTCTCAGTTCCCTGTCTTACAAGGCTCGTGGACTCGTGAAGATTGGAAGACGGTTGGAGAAAGTTATCACACTATCAACTTGTCCAGCTTTGGTATATAGAAACTTTTATTTTGTTTAATGGCATGTATAGAGTATTGCTTATTTTGTTATATGTGTCATTTGGCTAGCCAATGTAATGGCTTAAATGATATGATTATTCATTTTGTATATGGCTATGAGATGTGGCTTATATTAATATGGGTTGTAACCCTACTTATTTAGCATGTTTATGCTTGGGTGTTCCATATGATGTGGTATTATGGATGGATATATATATGGAATGAAGCCTTACAGCTTGGGAGTGGATATGACATAAAATGGTACATGGTTATACTATGGCCTAAGTGTAAAATGTGAAAAGTGATATAATAATCTTTAATACAATGGATAACCTAGCATGTGCTAAACTAAGGAAACGAGGTTAACATGCAATGGACCATGCCAAGATAGTTTAAGAGTATATTTAGGCCATGTTAAATACCATAGAAACTTATAAGTTTGTATGAATGTTAGAAGGTGACCAAAAGCTTGGATAATAGCCCTAAAAAGGTTCATACGGATAGACACACGGGTATGTGTCTAGGCCGTGTATGACACACGGTTAGCCCCATAGACATGTGGTACAGTCGTGTGTCCCCTGCACCTTGAAATTTTAAGTCAGTATGCATGGTAATAACCACACGGGCAAAGACTCAGCCGTGTGTCTCGATCGTGTGGAGAACACGGCCTCTGGCCACGGGCGTGTGCCTTGGCCGTGTGCCCCTAAATGAATGATGATGTCATAAATAGAATGTTAAGGTTTTTGGACACGGGCGATGACACGGGCGTGTCTAGGCCGTGTGAGGGACACGGGCCAGGGACACGAGCGTGTGCTCAGCCGTGTGAATACCCCTGTAGGTTTGAAATGAAAAATAATTCCACACGGGTAAAGGGCACTGGCGTGTCCTAAGCACACAGGCATGTACATTGCCTCCACACGGGCGTGTGAGGCTTAAACATGAAAATTTTTCTAAGACTTCCTTAAGTTCTCGGTTTAGTCCCGGACCACTTTTAAAGCATGTTTTAGGTCTCGAAGACCCATAATAGGGGCATTGCTAATATGTTTGATGGATTTTAATTTGAAACGAAATTTTATGGCCCGATTTTTCACAGTAGCGTATGTTTCAGTCCGGTAACGCCGTGTATCTTATCCCGGTCTCGGGTACGGGTATGAAGTGTTACAATATAAATTATATTTTAAATATTTAAATATAACCATTAAATATTTTTAATTAGTATTTTAAAAAATATTTTTTATTTTTAATTAATGATTTTAACACATTCTACTCTATGTTATTGGAGGGATGAAAAAGTAATTAAGCACTAAAAGTACTTTTGGGAGAAAAAAAGCTAAAAATTTTAGTCAAAATTATTTAGCACAGTTTTTCTTCCAAAAATAATTTTAGAGCCAAAAATACTATTTTTAAAAACGGCAGAACATGCCCTAAATATAACATTAATTGTTATTTAATATTAAAATTTCATTAATCAGTATGTATATAATTTTAATAACTTTTAACTATAATTTTAATTTTATTATTTAGTGTAGCCCAGATTTGATAGTTATTATTATGTATTTTAATATTAAATCATTAAATATTATTTTCTATTTTTACTTTACTGAATCTAAATACATGTTGCTGATTTTAATCTCATATCTCAACCTCATGGGACGGGGCCCTCAATATTTGAAGTTCCAAAGAGCAGAACATGTAGCCATATGTAAGTAGGGTAACATGTAATTGCATCATACATGAACACCATGCAAATCTTGCACGAAGATTTACTGCAAGCTGCCAGACTAGCAAGAAGACGACTGTCTTAAAACCGACAGAAGCAGAGAAAACTGACATGACATTGTCGTAGATAACTGTTACTGCAAGCTTACCATTATCAATTTTAGGCGTGCTACTTCTTCAATGGCCCCCACTTTCGACATTCTAGACGCCATTCCCTAATTGTCCCCAATATTTTTTAATGCAAGTCAGCATTAGTTTATCAGTTTCCAATGGGCATTTCTTTGTTTATAAAGCCCACCGTAGAATCCCCAGATCAACCTCTTTCCTTTATCATCTCCTTTTCCGTCTAATTTTCTTCAAAGCCTTCTTAATTTCTCAGGTTCATCTTTGCATATATATTCTCAAAGATCCCTCCCAGAGTCTCTTCATTTCTCTCTTGTGTCAACAAGCTAGCAAAATTAGCTTTAATATCCTTTTTTGATGCTTATTATTAACACCTTGTTCTTGATCTTCGAGACTCATGTCTCCTGTACTCAGTGAAATCCTTCTTTCTGGTTTGATGATAAACTCTACTCTTAGGCGCAGGACCCATCTTGTTCAATCTTTCTCCGTTGTTTTCCTTTACTGGTTCTACGTGTTTTCATTAACTATCTCTTTCTATAATCCATCCCCCATACATATACATATTTTTAAAACCAATTTTCATATATAATCCCATATTTGTTTTTTTTTTTTTTTTTGGTTATAATTGTTATTGTTATGGCTACTTCAAGAACTGGATCATCTTCATCTTCAGCCACGCCGAGGAGCTCAAGCTCGGTGGAGGAGTTTCAGCAGATTTTAAATGAAAGGAAGCGTAAAAGAATGGCGTCCAACAGGGAAGCCGCTCGCCGGTCTCGGATGCGTAAACAAAAGCACTTGGATGATCTGATGGGCCAAGTTTCTCAGCTCGCACATGAAAACAACCAGATCCTTGCCAACATCAACATAACCACACAAATCTACTTGAACATCGAGGCCGAGAACACGGTCCTTAGAGCTCAGATGGCTGAGCTCAGTACCAGGCTTCAATCTCTCAATGAAATCAATGATTTCATAAACTCAAACAATGGGGTTTTCGGATATGATCATCCCAACAACTATGAAGCCGCCCATGATCACCATCATCATCAGGTCAATGATGATACCTTCATGAATAATCCGTGGGGTTGTTTCTATGGCAACCAACCCATCATTGCTTCTGCTGATATGATTATGTAATGATTTAATCCCTGCTTTCTGGTAGTTTTCTTGCTCTTTTAATTTCGTTTCTTTTAAACATGTTATTGTATGAACCGGTAAAAAAATTGGCTAAACCATGGCTGGGTTGTACATTGCTGAAAAAAAGTTGCCATTTCTCTCTCTGGTTTTTTAATCAACTTATTGATATAATTAATTATTAAATATAAAATTAAAATAATTAAAACATGACATAAACTAAATAGAATATAGTAATTAAAGAAGTTGTCCTAATGTCGCCTCTATCTCTTTAACTCATCTCTGATGCTCAGGTTTGGTTTCATCAACCCGTGAATCCATATATATATATATATATATATATGTATAAGCAAAAAAAAAAAAAAAAAACAAAATAAATTAACCAAACCAAAGATTCCTCAATTTTATATCAATCAATCATAACAAAAAAGCTAAGATAATCCGTCCTTGTAGGTTTCAATTATAATTTTTTTTAATTTAATACATTAATTATAAAAAATAATACATTGATTAAATTTATAGATACTTCTTTTGGTTTAATGATGTTTTGTGATTACGATTTCTTAACCCATCTCAAACTTTTTTATATGGTCAAACTCACAAAACACTAATTAGGTGCACAATATTTAATTAACTAATAAATTAATCTTAACCCGAGATTAAGTTTTAAAAAGACAAATATCTCCAACTCCTAATAAGGCATTTTGGGCATATTAATCTACAAAATAATTTTATAGGGATATTTTGGTATTTTAAATTAAATTAAATAATTTCAAAAGTGTAAACCAAACAAAGTTAGGTACTAATTCAAGACAAAATCTATGTCATTTTTCCACCACAACAAACCAACCTAATGATCTGACTTAGTTATAAATGTAATTAATTACTGTAACTTGATAGTTACTTTTGGTTCAAATATATTATTGGTCTTTGTATTTTTACCAAATTTAAAATTTAATCTTTGTACTTTTCAATTTAAAAATCTTAATTCAATCATTATCTCATTGGTAAATTTCACTAAAATTTGTCAATTGAATATGTTTATTTCTCACGTCTCTAAACAACATACCAAACAAATAAATTTTGACGAAAAATATTTACGATTTTAATGATTGAATTAAATTTTTAAATTAATTTTTTTTAAAAGAAAAAACTTAATTTTTATCTTTTTTAAGTATAAATATTAATCTCCAATTTTATCAAAATGTAACATTTTTAACGTTGCCTTTTCTATGACTGCGTTGAAAACCCTTATGCTCATTCTTTGGATCTTAATACGTACTAATGAAATGTAAAGCAAATATAATTATGTTTTTAATAGACTAATTAATTGTCGCATGCCACATCTAATGAATATGATAATAGTGATCATATGTGGCTGCAATGACTTTTTCTTAAAGAAATTTTTTGTATTTATTGCATTTCTTTATGAAGTTAAGTTGAAACTGGAGGAGGAAATTAAGAATTTGGGAAAACTAATTTTAAATTTAAATAATAGCTTTTGGATTTTGGAACCTTGTTATACTATTTTTTGATCCCTATATTATAATCAGATTTAGTATTTAATTTTTTATATTTTAATTTCACATAATAAATTTCACTCCTACTTTGTATAATGGCATTAATTACTAAAATCTTTATATAAATTGTTTTTTCTAACATAAAATAAGTCAAATTATATAACAATGGTTAAATTTTAGTTTTGGTCTATATACTATGCTCAAAATTTAATATTTATACTTTAAATTTTTATATAATTTGATACATCCACTTTTATATTTTAAGGCCTTTCTTACATGACATTCCTCTTATCTATTTTTAGTTTATAAGATAATGACTAAATTTCATTTTTTATTAATAATGATCAAATTTAGATTTTGGTTTTTATACTACGCTTAAACTTGAGATTTAATTTACAATGTCATTAGCTAGTCAAAATACTTTATTGCAATTAAAATATTTATGTGAATTTAAAAATTATCAAAATCATTAAAATTCTTTGTTAAATTTAGGTGCATTACAATATCATATTTTTTGTCACTTGACTACCAAATGAGTGAGTTTTTTTTTTTTAATTTTAAAATGTCAAACCGATAAATTTAACAAAATAATTTTAACATTAATAACAAGACTTGAATTTTTAAATTTAAAAAGTAAAAAAAAAAATTAGAATTTTAAAAATAAAAATATGTGGTTTAAATTCTAAATATATAAAATGATAGAAACTTCAAGCATATTGTAAATTTGTAATCTTTAACTTTATGATTTAGCCAAAAATGTCCCAATGGATCGGCTTTTCTAGCAAAGTAAATGGGCGTTGATCCGAAATACCCATTGGACCGCTTTTGAACCATAAGGGTATTTCAGGAAATAAACAGAAAAAAGAATAACTATCTGGTTTTAAATTTAAGCGCGTAACGAACACTGACTTAACTGAAACAATTGAGGAACCCAGAAGGAAGGGGAAAAAATGTCAAACCTTGAAAACCCTAAAAACTGGCGGTTCACATGGGAAGCGCAATCTCATTCTCCAAATCTCCGTTTGTTCCTCTTCGATTCTCAAGCAAAGCCGTCGGATCATTGCAGAAACCTCGAAGTTCAACTCAATCTTTCTCAATCTCATCTTCTCGTTTCGTGGCTAAAAGAGGGGGAGAAGGAAGAGGTGTCACTTAGGGTTCCGATTCCAAGAGTTCTGATAGATTCTGAAGCTCCGGTGAGTTTTAGAGCTTTGGATGATCACATTGAGGTTAAGCTTGTTTTGCTTCTTCCTGTTGATCATCCCATCGTTTCCAGCTTTGATTTGATGTTGGATTCGTCTGAAAATGGCTATAATGCCCCCTTATTGGATGCTGCAAAGCCGCTGGTGATGGATACTGGTTAGTTCAATTTTAAGTTTCATTTATTTGTTATTTTTCAGTATTTAACGTTTTACTCCCGAAGTGAAAATGCAAAAGCTAGTATTTTCTTTTCTGTTCTTTCTTTTTCTTTTTTTTTTTGGGGGTTGGGGGGGGGGTGGGGGTGGAAGTAGAGAAGAAGGCGTTTTTAATAGAAAATGCAAAAATTGATGCGGATTTTACTTCTATGATTTATATGCAAAAGCTATGTTTGGGCATGACCTTTTCTTTTTAATCATTTCTCATGGCAACTAAATGGAGGCTTATTCTACGCTTGGCTCATTCTTTTTCTTCTTCTTCTTCTTCTTCTTCTTCTTCTTCTTCTTCTTCTTCTTCTTCTTCTTCTTCTTTTGTGTGCGCGTGTGTGTGTTAGATTCGAAGAGTCTGTCATCAATGGAAGGAGTACACTTCTATTGCAGAAAATGCTCCACTAGGCTGACTAAAAGTCCTCTTAGGTAGGTCATATGTTTTCATTTCGTTGTGCTTATTAATGTCAGTTTCAAATATATGTGCTGTTTGATATCCCTTTGCTTGTTGTCTTTTCATTCCTATTTATTTTGGGAATTTTGATTTATTTATGTAGAAATTTTGTGGAAATGCCATCAATTGACTGGCGAGAGGTTGCTGATAATTGGTTTGGAGGTTGCTGTTGTTCATTCGGGGGTATAAGTGAGAAGCTGGTGACTAGATTTGCAAATTCCTATAGATGTGCTAAGGGTGTGTGTTTTTTAAACTTTACGACCATTCTTCTTTTCAAGGATGACCTCGTGGCATTTAAACTTTATAATGGAACTCATGAATACCAGCCTCGACCAGATTTTTCTAGTGACTCTGGTTTGAGTGAAGATATGTTAAGTTCTCAAGAGAGAACAAATGACTTATGCGAGAAGTTGAGCTCTATTCATCTCAAGGATAATAGTGTTAGTACAAGTGCGCTAGTTACTAAGGAGAAAGCCAGTGGTAATGAATTTTTTTCTGCATTACCTCTATCAGATTTCTCTGAAACTGAGACATCAGTGCGAGGATGTTGTGTTCATACAGCAGATCATATACAAAATCATTTTGACGAAGGTAGCCAACACAGTGTTCCCGAAACTTGTCCAGCGGACCAAAACACTTCACAGCTTTTGGCTAATCAGAAACTGTTTCTTAATGGTTTTCTTGGAAATGTTTTTATGGCTAAATCTTACAATCTCTCGATGGATATTGATTGGATGGAATTTGTATGCCCTAACTGTTTATCGCTTCTTGGAGCTTATCCTTTTTATAATGGTGCTGCACCAATTGATGGTGGAGTTCGACTCTTTAAATGCTACATTTCCACTTCTTCATCTGCTGGTGGATCAGGGGACTTATTCAGGTGAGCAGAAACCCATTTGGCAATTGAGCACAATTATCATAAATTATTTTGTTTGGATTTTTTCTTACATATGAACCATTTTAGTGATTAGATAGCTTTAGAAGTGTAACTTTATTCTGATTGAAGTAGATCGTACTGCATCCTTAAGTTTTCTCATTGTGAACAGGAAATATAGCTTGGAAAGAATGTTCACTAATCAGCTAGTGGAGAATGCAAAAGATGAATTATCATTTCGAACTTTGATTAGAGATTTTAAAACCAAGTCTCCATTGTTGCAAATTGTTCTACTAAATCCAAACTCTTGGTGCTGTTCTGGTTATTGTTTGGACACAACTAGTGCAGCTGAATCTATTCTGAAGTTAGATTTACTCCCTATTATCAAGGTGATCTTTTCTGATTGTGGTGAAACTCCTGCATCTCAGCCGAGGTTAGTCTCAATTGATCTCAATTGACTGTTAGCTAAAACAATAAGCTCGTTGATTTTCTGACTTGCTTAACAGATTAGTTGTTTCATGTTTGGAAACTTTTGATGCTCTTGGTCTTATGTCCTGCAGTCATTGACAAAAATTTGGTTCTCATTCTTCACTGAACAAGTCCAGTGGCACATCCATATGTAAACTAGGAAATTGAAACAAGAAAGAAACGCAAAGCCAAAGCACATTGATACTCTTGAATGATAGTGATAAATGAATAATATGCCTGACTTGGCACTTATAAAACTCACATGCTTGAAGGATAGAACAGAAATTGCTGTTAGAATTGGATTGTCAGCTTTTGCAAGATTCAGTAAAAAAAATATTTGGACACCTGGAAGAATTCATTGGTTTCATTGCTGTAATCTCTCTTATTCAATATCTAATTCATTTCCATGGTTGAGATAGCTAAGTTGTCAATTTCCTCGAGTATTAATTTTTGCATTCATGTTATTTCCCATTCATTTTTAACTTATCAATATCAATTTTTGTTTTAATGCACTATAATTGTTTTCCCAATTCTGCAGGGTACATGAAGATTGGATAACCAGGAATGTAGCAGATGTAGTTTGCATGTTTGCACGGCAAGTAGATGAGTTGATTCAATCTCTATCATCGGCAAAAGATTTACTTCCCCCTTCATATAACTTTCTCCAGGGTTTACCTCTTTCATCATTGCAGCGGTAGAGATGATTGGTTGTGTAATAGCTTTGATCAGCAAGATCCTAAACTTGACAACTGATTTAAAAGAAATTCAACCATGAAGCTGTGATGATATACAGTCAAGTTATTGTAAATGCCACAACAAAATTTAACCTAAATTTAACCTTATCAGGGGACTTTTAGTTAACTAGCTAAAAATTGCGGTTCGTTTGAATTTGACCACTATTCGTATGCAATTGATTGAGTCTTCTTCATGCTGTTTATCCCTTTCAAGAACTGACAAGTAATTAAGTATAAACAAACAAAAGCTTTTATTATTTCGTAACTTAGCTAAACTAAGTCAAATATATGCATCTTGTTTCAGACTCGACAAACTCTGAATTTTGTTCTTCAATTTGCTTTTCTTCTGATTCTTGCTCTTCGTTATTACTCTTTTCCTTCTCTTCAACTACTGCTTCCTCTATATCCTTCTTCTTCGTGTTAAGAAATTCGATGAGACTTTCGAGTGCAACTTTTGGTTCATTACTGATCATTAGTTGTTGTGCCACTTCAGCTGGAGTAACCTCCACACTTTTAATCATATCATCAATGCGGCCAAACAGTCTGTCATCTTTGATCTTAAGATATGAAGCTGCAAGTTTTCTGAATCCTGCTGGACTACAATATCCCATGTAAATATGCACGTCCATTCGCCCTGGACGTAGCAGCGCCGGATCTAACTTTTCTTTATGATTTGTGGTGAAGATTATGATTCTTTCATTCCCACAGCTCGACCACAATCCATCAATGAAGTTGAGTAAACCTGACAGTGTTACCTGAAAAATTATGTTAGATTAGAGACTTGAAAAACTTGTTTCAACTTCAACCAAAGATTAGAGACTTGAAAAACTTGTTTCAACTTCAACCAAACCAAGATAATTAGAGAAACAAATGAATTACCCCAGGATCGGTACCATAGGGATGTTTAAGTTCATCATTTTCTTCTTCTTCACAATCTTCTTTGACCTTGGTTCGATCATGTGTGACTTTCGTGCTACAATCTATGTCTTCAATGAGCAGAATGGAGCGGTTTGTTGTGGATGTGAGTACGCGTCTGAGATCAGAATCGTTTCTTACGCTTTGAAACTGAAGATCATATACATTATATCTCATGTGATTTGCAATTGCAGCAACCAGTGATGATTTTCCTGTCCCTGGTGGACCATACAAAAGGTACCCTCGTTTCCAAGCCCTGCCAACATTCTCGAAAAACTCCTTGCGTTCCACGAATGAGTCAAGATCCTTCATTATGAACTCCTTAAGGTCAGGCTCCATTGCCAGGGTATCAAATGTTGCTGGGTGCTTGAAAACTGCGGGCTCCCACATGGAACAGTCTTGATCGTATGTGTAAATGTTGAGGCTCTCACTCTCGCTCAGAATCGCTTGTGCAGTTTTGTTCATGAAAGGGAAATATCTTTGCTCAACCCTTTCTCTATCACTTTTCTTACAGATCAAGCTAAAGAATCTCTTATTAGGGACGTAGTACTTTTTTGTTTCAATTGAAGATAAAGTCCATTTCAAGCGTATGCCTTGGAAATCATCCGTGATCGTGCAACCTACAGGGATGCTTCGTTTTAGTGGTTTCGTGGGGTCACTTGACTCATCGAAACCTACAAGAATACTTTCGCCGGAGGGTCCAATTATTGTTGGCAAGTAGAGCTCAGCAGCTCGAAACATTTGGTTATCGCCTGCGTGCCATCGGTCTTCAATTACGAAGGTGAACTCTGATGAAAAGTAAGCAGCTGTCAAGTCATAAATTTTGGAGGTGATGTAGTTTCTCATCCTTTCTGGGACCATTTCATTTAAGATGGTACGGATCAGCATAGCCATGGCTGAAATAGAGGCATAAGCGGAGAGAACAGTGGAGAAAGAAGGTAACTCATTCCACACCGTAGCCATTTTCTATCCCCCTGTCTGGAAACAGAGAAAAACAGGGAAAGCAAAAAAAAAAAAAAATTGAACAGAAGGCTGAGGAACACTCGGTACATAGGATAGGAGGCAGGCATTGACTTATATACATCTCAAGAGACGACGTGTTGATGAGTCATGACTCTTTCCATATGGGAGGAAAGTTCCTGGAAATAGCCATCATCTGTGTAAACTTTTTGACTGAAACAGGCTCGTGGCCCCTCTACCTTATGTAAATGCATTTTAATGGTCACCTTATTTCAAGTGTTTTTCGAAGTAAAAAATAAAATGGGTAAAAGTACCATGGAGCTAGGAATCATATGGCATTTTTCCTCATTTAATAAAAAACAGGTAAATTAATCTTTATACGTTAGATTAAAGAGCATATTAGTCTTTTGTATTAAAAATTACATCTATTTTTATTGTTAAAAACTGACGTGGTTGATAAAATAATTAAATAGTTATACATGTGATACATGTACGAATGGGGTGAAATTTATTAAATTCCAATCATCAAAACTGCCAAATTTCAAGCTTGAGAAATCAGCAGACTTGTGACGACTTTTTGGATGAGATCCTAAGATTTTTGGGTTGAGATGTCTTCATGGCGTTTGAAGATCTATCTTTTAGCTTCGAAACGCATTTTGAATCACTAGATTTTGAGTTTGGGAGCCCATGTTATGACTATTTTAGTGAAGAATACGCAAACAAAATTTCTGAACGAGATTATGACAGAAATTACGAATTTTGGGTTTTTAATTCGAGTTTAAATCATATTTGGTTCGAGTTTTAGACTTAATTTTTATTATATATGAGACTAATATTATATTTATATTTTTCAGATCTTATTATTTTGTTATTATTTTATTCTAATTTTTTTATAACTATTAAGTGTATTTTAAGTAATTTAGGAGTTTTATGTTAATAAGAAAGTTTAGTTTAAAACTAGTTCTTATTTAGATTAAATTAGAATTCTAGTATAGTTAAGAGTTTTATTTAGATTTATTTAGCTAACCTATACATAAGCCTTTGCATTGTACACAATTGAGTCAATTTATTATTATTTTATTTCTCTTTTGAGTTAACCAATCTTTTTAGATTGTGAGGATTATCTTTAAACTTTTTCTTGCTAAAGTTTCTATCTTGAAGGAGAAATTAGAGCCGCTTGAAGGGGTTGTAGATTCTTTATGTTCCAATTTTTATTAGGACTTTTACACGCCACATTTTATCTTTCTATTTATCTTCTTTATTTGCTTCCTTAATCTTTGACTTATTATTTTATTTTAGTTATTTATTTTAATTATTTTATCTGACTTGGATTCAATTTCGTTTTAGGTTGTGTCAAAATTTAAGTTTCTTTCCGAACTTCTAGAGCCCCAAGTCAAATCTGCGACTTTAACAAACTTTATGAGCCGTTTTCGCGGTTATCCTTCTCATCCTTTATCAACATGGCGTATCACATATATGTCATGTTGATGTACAAGAATCAATTCTTAACAGTAGAATTGAATGAAATATTTAACCGAAGGATTAATTTGCTATTTGTTTAACTTACATTGACTAATTTGCTAATTTTTTTAAATAAAGGGGACAAAATGTAATTTGACTCTTAGTCAGAGGCCAATCTAGGAGGCCCGCCCCCTAAAATGAAAAATTACTATTTAGGTCATTTAGAAATTTTTAAAAATTTAAATTAGTAAAAGTAAAATCGTACTTTGTCCTCTTTAAAATTATAAAAATTTGATTTAATTTTTTAAAAATTATAAAGATATAGACTATTAAAAATTAAAATTTCATTTTGACCATTCTAAAAAAAAAATTTTAGCTTCGCCCCTGATCTTGGTACAAAAATCTTCATAATACTTTTACCAAATAAATAACTTTTCAAATTGATTTTTTCAAGAGAAAAAAAAACACTGAAAGATCTAAATTTTAGTTTATCAAATTATAAATTTATCTCTCATTTTTATATTAATTATAAATTCTAAATGCTCTAATTAAATTTTATAAACAAATTATATTAATTACTTAAAAAATATTTAAAATTTATATAATATATATCATAAAATTAACAATAAATCATAATAAATTATTTTATTATATTTGTATTATAATTTAAGTTTACATATTTCATATCATAATACTAATTACTTAATCAATTATTTTTAATATTTTTATTATTTAAAATTTATATTTTATATATATCATAATATGCATATATTTAAATATATATAATTTTATAATATTAAAATCATACATTTTACAATATCATTAATTAGTTCAAATATTTTATTTTATTAAACCTTATGTATCTAAATAGGGGCTTTTAGTTCTTAGGAAATCATCCATTCATTTTGTATTCCTATTTCTATTTAGAATAGAAATACTCTCCCTTTCCCTTTCAAATTGGCGTTAAGCATTCTTCATTTTTAATTTGGTTTTGTTTCTTTTCTCAAATTGAGCTAATTGCCTTTCAAGTGTTTTTCCATTCCAATTTCCATCACCATAATCATCAATCTTCTTTCCAAGCTCACAAAGCATAAACAATTTAATACTTAGCTAAATTTCATCTTAGCTTTAGGCCGGTATTCTTTCCGGTCGGGAATTGTGAGATTCGTACTCGCGCCTAAAATCTTTCCAATCGGTATTCACCTTTTTCCTAAGTATCGGGATAGTCCAATCATTCCTTAAAGTTGAATTCGATTTCAAGTCAAAGTGCACGTTGGGTTGGAGTTGTGTTTGCTTACAGTTGAAGATTCGAGTCGGCCGTGCTGTATTCAGATTTTCGAGAACAAATCGAGGAAGAGGTGATCGGGTTTAAACGACCCACGCTTGTTGAGGCCGTTAATTCGAGTTGGGTTCTTTAGAACGCAAGGCTGCCGAAATCTTGAATCGAAAACACGTGTATCTCGGTTAGATAATCGGTAAGGGTTGGTTTGCAGGTCGTACCGGAACCAACTACTAGAGGAAGAATTGTTGGTTAGGACGTTGTTAACTGCTACAACCAACTTATCGATCAGATGAGAAGATTAATTTTCGAGGATCGATTCTCCACACGGAATTGACCGAGTCTAAGGCTAAGGCTCATTACATTTGACTGCAAATCCCAATTTAATTTCTGATTTATTTAATTATTTATCTTAGCAGTTTTAATTATTTAATTTCTAATCAATTTCAAAGCCATCCGCTTTACTTATTTATTTGCTTATTTTTCAGCTGGTACGTTTTGAGTCGTGGGCACGACTCTAGCCACGACCCTTGACACAACATTCTGTTCATAAGTCAAACTCGAAAGTTGATTAGAGTACCAATCCCTGTAGACTCGACCCTACTATCACTCTTACTACTATTTAGAGTATTTAGTAGGAATTATTTTTGGTGGATTCGACGCCTATCAAAAGGTCAATGTCTAAATATTGTAGCCGAAAGGCAAGGGTGCTTCTTCTCCACGTTTTAGAGCAGTAGGGTCCAATTCTATTATTAGTCCTATATTATGGGTAAATTCTAAATTAGTCTCTATCCTCTTATTTCATTTGCGATTTTCTTTTCTTTTCTTCACATATTTTTGTAATGTCAGTTCAGCTTATTATTTTTATATGAAATAATCAAAATTACTCAAGTTAATTAATGGATTTAACGATTAACATTGAGGTTAATATTAAAATTTTAAAATTCAAAAATATAAAAACTAAAAATAATTAAATTAAAAAAATGGACTAAATTAAAAATTTATACATGATATGAAATTAATAATATAATTTAAATTAATAAATTTAATTGCTACCATCTATTTCGAGATTGAAATTTTAAATTTAAAAAGTATAAAAATTAAAATATATAAATTAAATTTATAGCATATGCATGCTACAATTGCTGATGACAAAATTTGACCGTATAATAGAATGGTGGGACGCCTACTCTTTCAGATTGCAGCGCAAGCAGCTTTGGTCAGACGCTATATTCACGCGGTCGATATATGGTATCCCACGTTAGAGATGTCTGTCCTTTTTATTTTATTATTATTTTTGAATAATTTTATTATAGTTTCTAATATTTTTTTACACAATAATTAAAATTATTCATAGATCTTTTTTAACTAATAAATAAGATAATAATACATTTCTGCGCATTCTAACCCATATTCTCCTACATTGGTAATAATGTTCATACCAATCGAGTTAAGAATCAATTGACCTGTACTCTTAAATTTTAAACTTTAATTTTGAGATATCAAATTTTTAAATAATTTTTATTTAAGATTTATTGTCTGATGAACAAGTCGATCCAATTATGTTAAAATGTTGCTTCTATATTTTTTGAATTTTAAAATTTCAATCATCATCAAACGATATTTGTTAAATTCAGTAAATTTTATTATTTCTGATATCTAATGGGTAACCATATTATATCAAATCTGTAATGCCATATCAACATGTTATTTTCACATATTACTCACTAAAAATCTAGTTAATAGATTAGCAACTATCGTTTGTGTTAGATTGAAATTTCAGAATTCACAGAGTATAGGGTCTCAGGGTGATTTAATTAGAGAATATGGACTAAATTTACAACTGTACGCATAATATGAGACTAGTAATTGAATTTAACCAAATGAATTTAACTGCTATTACTTTGGTCAACACTAAAATTTTAAAATTTAAAAAAAAACATAGACTAAAATTGACCAATTCAAAAAATACAGAATTAAAATTGATCAAATTAAAATATAATACCTAAATCCATAATTTTTGCAAAATACAGATACTAATAGTAGAATTTAACTTTTTGCTTTTGTGGTGAGGCTGCTGCTGATTTATATCTGGAAGAAATTATTATTATTATTATTATTATTATTATTATTATTATTATTATTATTATTATTATTATTATTATTATTTAAATAAAATAATGTATAGAATAATATGGGGGAAGAGAGGGAGCAAATTGCACCTTCCTGTGAAACACGAAATATGGAGGAAGCTGACATGAAATATCTTTGAAGTTTAATTGGCCGGAATCATTTATTTATTTATTTATTTTTGGTTATATGAAGTTAAAAATCACAACTATTTTTTAAAAAAAATCAATATTAAAATCCAGCTTATAAGATAATTTCATGATTTTAAAATTTTAGGAATCACTTTTATTATTATTGAGCTTTTTTTCGTCATATCTCATTAAAGGAGACAATCGAATATTTATACACGGTTACTGTTCATGAAATTGACATTTTTAATAAGCTCTATGCATGTTGGACACATGTACTGTTCCAGTCTGCTTGCTAGACTTCGTAGCCCTCCACATACAAACTACTTGCGTATATGTGAACTGGAACCACAAATTCCCCTTGCGAGCCCTCCTTGGTATATGCGAACTGGGGTCGCAAACTTTCCTTGCAAGCCCCCACTATAAGGCTTGCATGCATTCATTTGGTAAGGTTCATTCGATTTGTAGGTAGACAACCCAAATTTTATCTATATTTCGGAGATTTTTTTTAAATTTTTTTGTATTTATTAAAATTGACTGTGGTTGTCAATTTTAATTTGTAAAGTCGTTTTATAATATAAAATTAATAATGAAAGGTGAAAATATTTTACAGGTTGATGATGTGATGTAGATCCAAGTCTTGACTCGATAACAGTGAGCCTTCTAGTTACGTTGGCACATGGCAGACATGTAAAGGTTTAATTATGCCTCACTCCTTGTACTTTTCAATTTTACCCATCTACTTTTATTTTTACACATTTGATGTGTAAAATTACACTTCATTTAATAATATTGTTAATGGGTTTTCCTTAAATTTGAATACGAAGTGTTTTATTAATCAAATATTTGGTTTAAAAATTAAATTCTAATAATACATATTTAAATTTATAGAATAAATTATATTTAGTTCATCTTAAAAAGTATAGTTTTTAGGCATTAATAAATTAGTGTCACGTCATTAAATTTTAAAAATAATAAATTATTATTATGCTCTCATCTATATCTAATATCTTCTCTAACTTAATTTAACTTTAATTAAATTACTTAAAATAATTAATTTTTTAAATTATAAACAAACATTTTTTTTCTTTTACAAATTTTAATCATTTTTTTCATAAGTTAATATATTTTTTTAATTTTTGTGCAACCAATTTAAAAAAAATAGTAATTTTTGTGCAATTTTTTCATGTTAGTGACACATAATTTTGGTAATTATTTTGTCTTGAATCTCGAGGTTCAGGGTTTGGGTTCATGATTTAAGTTTTAAGTTTTGGGCTCAAAGTTTAAGATTCGAGGTTACGAGTTTGGTATTCAATGTTCAAGGGTTTGTGGTCCTAGGTTTTTTGAGTTTGGGATGCGGGTTCCTAAATTCAGGGTTCAAGGTTTTAAGTTTGAGATTCAAGGTAAAAAAATTACAAAATTATGTATCAATGATATGAAAAAAATTGTTGAGATGTTATTAAATAATTAGAAAGGGGCCATGAATAATATGGTGGGAAGGACCCATAAAATTAATTTTCTATAGATGAGTGTATAATAATAATTTCATGTCTTTAAAGTTTGATGATGTGGTAAACTTTTATTGGTGCCTAAAAACCTTAATTTTTAGGATCATCTTAATGTAAGTTATTCCCTTAAATTTAATAGAATTCGATTATGATGTTATTGATGAACTTTAATTTTTAAATTAGACAAGAAAATAACTAAATTATTGAAAGGAATAATGAAACATTTAGTCCTTAAACTTGAAATTTTTTTCAACTTGGTCTCTTAAAATTTTTTTGTCCACAATACTTCTGAAACGTGAAAACTTTTTCTAATTAAAATATATCATCACTTGAAACTTTTTTTAAAAAAAATATATAAAATTTTAAAAAAATTAAAGAAAAAAATAAAGAAAACTATTTTTTAAGGTGATGACATAAAACAATTTTAGAATGCCACATCATCATATCTTAACGGTATCCAAAATTATGGATTAAATTGGAAAAAATTGTCAATGTCATAGACTAATGTGAATAAAAAAGTTTAACGACCTAGATATAAAAATTGCTAAATTTAAGGATTAATTTTTATTTTTTAAAATTAAAAAGTAAGAAAAGACTAAATTTTAAAAATTCATAATTAGACCATTCCTAAAACCATGAAAGAGGTTTAGATGAGTAACAATTAGGGAAGGAATGATTTTGGGGAGACATTGTGATTAGAGGGCTTAGGTTTGGAAGGTTAACCCAACCTGACTTTTGCTTTTCTGAATCCTGCTGGACTACAATATCCCATGTAAATATGCATATCCATTCGCCCCGGCCGTAGCAGCGCTGGATCCAACTCTTCTTTATGATTTGTGGTAATGATTATGATTCTTTCATTCCCACAGCTCGACCACAATCCATCAATGAAGTTGAGTAAGCCTGATAGTGTTACCTACAAAATTATGTTAACTTAGTGACTTCAGAAACTTGTTTCAACGTCAATCAAACCAAGATAAGGAGAGAAACGAATGAATTACCCGATAGTTGATAGAGAAGGGACGTTTGTTCTCATCTTCATCTTCTTCTGCTTCACATTTTTCAATGACCTTGGTTCGATCATGTGATGCTGTTGTGATGCAATCTATGTCTTCGATGAAAGAATGGAGCGGTTTGTGGTGGATGTGAGTATGCGTCTGAGATCGTAATCGTTTCTAACGCCTTGAAACTGAAGATCATATACATTGTATCTCATGTAATTCGCAACTGCAGCAACCAGTGATGATTTTCCTGTCCTAGGTGGACCATACAAAGGGTTCCCTCGTTTCCAAGCCCTGCCAACGTTCTCGAAGAACTCCTTGCGTTCCATGAATGAATCAAGATCCTTCATTATGAATTCCTTAAGCTGGGGCTCCATTGCCAGGGTCTCAAATGTTGACGGATGCTTGAAAGCGGTCGGCTCCCACATAGAACATTCTTGATCATAAGTGTAAATGCTGAGGCTGTCACTCTTGTTCAGAATTTGTTGTGCAGTTCTGTTAATATAAGGAAAGTTCCTTTGCTCAACTCTTTCTCTATCCCTTTTGTTGCAGGTCAAGCTGAAGAATCTCTTAGTAGGGACGTAGTACTTTTTGGGTTCAATAGAAGATAAAGTCCATTCCAAGCGCATGCCATCAAAATCATCCTTGATCCTGCAATCAACAGGGATGCTACGTTTTGGTGGTGTGGTGGGATCACTGGACTCATCGAAACCTACGAGAAGGCTATCGCTGGAGGGTCCAATTATGGTGGGCAAGTAGATCTCCGCAGCTCGAAACAATTGGTTATCGCCAGCGTGCCATCGGTCTTCGATTATGAAGGTGAAGTCGGATGAGAAGTAAGCAGAAGTGAAGTCGTAAATCATAGAGAAGATGTAGTTTGTCATCCTTTCAGGGAGCATTTCATTTAAGATGGTTCAGATTAACATAGCCATGGCTGAAATAGAAGCATAAGCGGAGAGAATAGTAAACAAAGAAGGTAACTCTTTCAACATTGTACCCAATTTTATATTCTTCCTTTGTTTTGCTTCTTCTGTGTGGAAAACACAGAAAGACAACAAAATCAATGGAGCAGTTGAGTGAAGGGTGAGGAACACTCAGTACATTTGCATTCCCTTGTATACATATATATCATAAGATCAGTGTGCGAAACTGTGGAAGTCTCCTGGAGATAAACATTAACAGCGTGAACTGTTTGAACGGAACAGGGTAATGGTCCCACCCCAGTACCCTACAACATTAGCTTCTCAGTATAACCCTGCGTTGATTGGCCAAGGGTTCACACCCCATCCCAAAACAGGGGACGGCTAGCACTTTATGGTAGTTTAGTAGTGTTAGGCTTCCTTTGGATTCATTTCAGGCACAGTACATTGAACATTTTGTGTTAAAAAATTAATCTCACTGCATCATAGTGCGTTGGAATGCTGTTTGGAACAAATTGCAGTGCACAAATGTGCTGCACTAGATATAAAAATTTTGACTGGTGCTAAAAGCTCCAGTCAACCCACTGAGGGCAATAGGTAATTTTAAAAGACAAAAATACTTATGCTTTTATTTATTATTTTTAAATTAATTAAAATATTTATAATAAAATATTTTATCAAATATTTATTATTTTACTATTTTATCATTTTATTTAATAAGTAATTTAAATTGATTATATAATTTATTAAAATATTTATAATAAAATATTGGAAGATAAATTTTAATATTTTATTAAATGAATTTATAAATTTACATATTTTAATAATTTTAGAAAAGTAAAATAATTTAAAAACTTCTATTATAGATCAATTCTAACATGATATCCTTAATAGTCATTTTTTATTCTCACCTCACCGTTATAGTTGCGTTTGAATCTAAACACACACTCCACCATTGTTTCTAATCTCACTACTACAGTATCTAATCTCACCGCAACAGTAATTAATCTCACCGCCACCGCTGTTTTTAACCTCACCAGAAATAAACACACCGCCCATCCAAACTTTAGGTACACAATAATATCAACATAATGCAATTCGTATATAAATTTATTAAACAAATAATGTTGAACTGAAATATTTTATTAAAAAAAAACAGAAGTGCTGTCTTTATGTATTGAAATAATAATAATAATAAAGCAGTATAAAAAATGGAATTTTTAATGAAAATTGAATGATTTTACTCAATAAAGAATTGAAAAAAATTAGAAATTTACTAAGAAATATAATAAAGAAAGAAAACAAGGAAAGAACAAAATCTAAGGATGGATCTAATGATGAAGATGATCTTCATATACTACTTTGAATTTTTCTTTTTTTGAATTCAATCAACAACAAAAATATATTAACTATTTTAAAAGAATAAAAAAATTAAATTAAATTATATTTTATATATCATTATATTAAATTATTTAAATATAATTTATTATTATATATAAGTTTTTGAAATATTTTATGTATCATTCATTTTATAAATAATTTATATTAATTACTTAAAAGATATTTAAAATTTATATTTTATATACTATTATATTAAATAATTTAAAAATCATATAACACGACTAATTTCTAATTTTCTATTATCATGTCTAAAAAAGATATTTTGACCTTCAACCACAATTTTTCACAGTAATGGAGAACACAAAAAAATTAACAAAGAACACTTTTCAAAAACATTTTTCCTAGGCTTAAACAACAAAATGGTATCTAAACTATACTAGTTTTCCCAAATTGGTACTTAAAATTTTTTTGGGTTAAAATTGGTACCTAAACTATTAAGCTGTTACCCATTTTACCCTAATTGTTAGACCCATTAGAATTTTTTTCAGCCAAAATCACAACTTACCATGTAGCCATCTATTTATTTTATCCCAACCGTCAATATAGTAGTGTTGATTTTTCCAGATTTTCTTATATTTTCTTCTCATTAAACAATTTTTATACAATTTTCTTATCGATTGCTTCATTGTACAAAGTTTCCACAATTTATCATATTCAAGCTTCCAGTCTTCTTCTTTCTTCACCTTTTGTTTTGGGGCATTTTCATTTTATAAGTGTTATTTGTTACTGAAACATTAATAGAATTAAAGGGCCAGATACTAAAATGGTGTTAGTGTTTGAATCGAGTTAAACAACAAAGAATCGATTTAAGCAATAATGAATTGATTTAAACAACAAAAAGAATTGAGTCAATCAACAAAATAATCGATTCAAATAAGCAAAGAATCAATTTAAGATAACAAATAATTGATTCAAAAGAAACAACGACACTTTTGGTGCTCAAGCAAAGAAAAGAGAGAGAAAAAAACGAGCCAAAAAATGTTGGCTTTTGAATTGAGTTAAACAACAAAGAATCAATTTAAGCAATAATGAATTGATTCAAACAACAAAAAGAATTGAGTCAATCGATTCAAACAAAGAATCGATTCAAATAAACAAAGAATCTGTTGGAAAAATTACATTTTATGGGAACGTTGAGGCATATTCTCAATAGATAAAGGTGAAGAGTTGAATCATAAAATTATGGTTTCATATTCTACTCATGAGACCTTTACAACGGTATATCATATGCTCAAAATGGTTGAGTGATGAATGAGAAATTGATGCTCAAAGTAAGCTATTTGAAAATATTTGTTGAGGAAAAATAAAGGCTTAGATTCCACATTGGTTAAATACCAAGTGTGAGATGTGTTTATATATGGGTTTTCTTGAAAAATAATTGAATGACTAAGCTTGAAATCTTACCTTGTACATAGGAGGTTTGCAAGTCCAAACTTGACGTGGGTGACTTGAAATTTTAGACTCAAACTAGGCTTGCGGCTATTTTAGCCTAGCCCAACACGAAATTATTTTTCCTCAGCAGTAAGAATCTGTTTATATAAGGACATTTATCTTATTTATTTGATTCCAATCAATTTAATTTAATTCGTTTGTTCGTTGATTGCTGCCACTTTGATCATTATGTTGTTGTATCTTGGAAGACATTCAACTAACGTTTCTCCAAGTACCGTAGGAGCGGCCGAATCTGTCCTAAGGAGACTATGTTAAACAGGCCTCAACGTTTAGTAAATCTCTATTCTTATTTTTTATTTTAACTATTGTTATGGTTTTTATTGATTTACGTTTTTGACAAGTTAAATATAAATTATTCTATTTATATTTTACATTATATATAAATTTGTGTTTATTTATATTTAAATATTTTGTTCGCTAACGTGTTTTGTCCAATAAAATCAATTTAAGACAACAAATTGTCAATTCAAAAGAAACAACAATGCTTTTGGTGCTTAAGCAAAGAAAAGAGAGTAAAAGAAAATGAGCCAAAAAATTTTAATTGAACACATCTACAATCTGAACTCAATTACTTTTTCATTTTTCAAAAAGTGCTTTATTATTTTTTTTTTTTTGTGATTTAGGAATCTTTTTATCATTGTATGAAAGTGAAGATTCGTCTTTGTCTTCTTTCTTCTTCTTTTTTTTATGCATTCTCTTTAATTAAAGATCTTTTTGAGTTTTTTATATCATTGTATAAGGAAAGAATCGGGTGAAGAAAGAAGACTGGAAGCTTGAAGATGATAAAATGATAGAAACTTTGTACAAGGAAGTAATCCATATTTTTTTTTTGTTGGTATTTGGTTGACTAGAAAATGTAAGAAAATTTGGTAAAAATTATTTGATGAGAAAAAAAAAAAGAAAACATGATAAAATAAACACTATTAAATTGAGAATTGAGGTAAAATAAATAGAGGTATGGCTGGAAGCCAAGGGTGTGTGGATGATGTTTGAGGCTATGCTACTACATGGATTTACTTTGTTGATTGTTATATGAACTTTAATTGTATATTGTTTATATTGTTTGAGCTAAACTAGGTGTATTGTAAATTTACAGTGTTTCTTCTTTGTAGCTTCTATAATTTCTTATGAAATAATATTAACTTTTTCTAGGCAAAAAAGAAAAACAATACAAAAAGGTATGGCAATAAACATAGTGCTCTTTAGTCATTGTAATTAATAAGATTAAAATAATAATTTAGGTTTAATTTTATAGGTTGTTGTCAAAATCATCATTTACTTTATTCTTTTTAATGTAATTTTTAAATTAATATCTCTTCTTTCTTTTGCTTAGAATAAAAATTTCAAAATATCAACTTTTATTTTTATTAATTGTTTTCTTTAAGCTTTTTCTAGTACATTTAAAATGTTAATTTACCAATAAATATTTAGAAGAATTAAGTAGTGAAAATATTTGGATCAAGTTCAAATTTTTGAATCAACATTGTTGAAAAGACTCTAATTGAATACCACTCTCAACCAAATACGATTATACTCAAACCATAAAACAGACGAGGACACTTGTAGTTATACAAAAGAAATGTTATTTTTAATTTATGAAGTTAATTTTTATTTTATATTTTAAATTTGTATATAAATTAATATTTACAATTAAAAATATTTGATTCAATTATTTACAAATTATACATTATTTTATAATATAACATGTACAAGTTTAATTAAAAATATCGAATCCTTTTACATTATATTACCATTTAAGATTTTTCAAGCTATATTAAAAATTAATTTTTTTTATTGTTCTTAATTTAACAAATTATTAAGATTTTTTTATGAGTGAAATCAGTTGATAATATAATGCTTATTCTAGCAAAAGACCAATTTTCACTTATTATGGCTTTTATATTTATTTAAACAAGTTTGGATCATTGTTTTGATTCATTTACATATTTAATTTTTTATTAAATTAATTAAATTTGTACATGTCATATTATAAATATTAATTTTTTATTGTGAACCTTAATTCTCTTTATATGCAATACTGATTTATATTTCCAACTATCATACATGGAGTAGTAGTCTATGTTATTTAGAACACATAAATCAATAGAATAAAAATGATTTCATTCCAGGGGTGATCAGAGTAGGTGGATTTCTGAGATTGGAAGAAATATTGGCAGATGTAGTGTTGAACAAGTTGAATTACGAGCGATTTATGATGGTCTCCAATTGGCTTAGTTTGCTAAAAGGAATAATATAATTGTTGAATTGGATTGTGCTTTAGCTGTTGAAGCCTTTAATGGTAGGCTCCAAGAACAGATAAATAGGGGATTGATTCTGAGAATTCAAGAACTTTGTAGAAGAGATTGGAGGGTGAAAATTCAGCAAGTTTCGAGGGAGGTAAATACTGCTACTCATAATCTAGTTAGGTTGATGAAAGATTTTCCTTTTAGTTCCATGTTTTTCAAAAATTACCTTCAAATATTGCTGATCAAATTAGAAATTATGGCCAAAATATGACTTTATTGCTCCTTTGTAATTGATTTATAATTTTTTTTTCTTTTACCAAAAAAATAAAATAAATGACCCATCCATAATTATTGAGCTTTTTAGATTTTAAAAGTAAAATTAATAGGAAATACATACACTAAAAATATATTTGAACAAATAAGAAAGCATACAGTACCATTTTGAAAATAAAATTATTGGAGTGCAAATTTGACTCATCTTTTTAATTCAAAATTCTAAGTAATTCTATTTTGTTTTTATTTCATTCAAAGAAAATGAAAATCCAATATTTATTTTATGAAATGTTAAATACTAAATATTTAAAAATCAAATAAATCATTTGTAAGTGCCTGAGTTATAAATCTAATAAATTGAAAATATCTAGGATGATAGAAGAATTATTAAAAATTTACATAAATAAATAAATAAAAACAAAAATTTATAAACATTTTAAATAATAAAATGTCGAACCATGGTCATATTCCTAATGATGATGGATAAAAGATTGATGTTACCACATTAAAGTAATTGGTTTTTGAAAATTACGATGTATGTTTATTTTTCTCATAATGGGTTTGCTATGACTTAAAAATTAAGTGTTGTTAATTAAATTTTAGTTTAATTGATATTGATATTGTTGTCACGGAATTTCTTTTTCAAATTTCAAGTTCAATTTAAATTAAATTTTCAAATTTAAGTAATTTAAATAATTCAAATAAATCGAATATTAAACTATACAATTTTAAATTTTAAATTTATATTATTTAGTCTAATTAATAATTATATTATAGTCCCCCACCAACCCCTTTTACTTTCCCCCACTTCCCCCACCATTTTCCCCCAAATCAAAATCTAATTCCTATTTCCTATCCCTAAGTCAAAATCCCTAAATCAAACCCTCCATCCTTCAATTCTTCTTCATCAGTTTCTAAGGTTAGGCAAATCCCTCACCCGTCTCCGGTCTCCCCGTCCATCACTTTAGCTGTGGGTACTAGGCGTTGTTGATACTGTTGCTGTAAAAGTTGTTGTAGCAAAGGTTGTTGATGTTGCTGCTACTACAAAACAAATTGCCCTAGGATCTACGAAACTGGTGTTCCTTTTGGCCGCTCTGTTCTCTTCAGTCTCCACTCTTCACCTCGACATTTTTGCATCTCTCCTCGACCCCAGACCCAACAATCTAGATTTGGCTATGAAACACTTTCGCTTTTAGTTTAGATTTGTGGGATTGCTACATGTTCGGTTTATTACCTCTTTCACTCACGAACTAACAAATCGCAAAATTGCTCAGCAGAAAAAGAGCAGCAATTGACTTCATTGGTCATTGCATTAATTTTATTTTATTTTTTTGTGTTTTTTTTCGTTTTTATTATATTTTATTATGAGAATCAAGACTTGAAGTTTAGTTATTTTTTAATTTACTAGTTCGGTCAATTATTTTTGCCAGTCAATTTATGTAAAGTCGAGGACTGCCGTTGAATCGAGAAAATCTCGATCTTGTGGATATTTTCTTCAAATTTTAGAATGAAAGGTAACCCCATAATTTTTTTGCTATTGCAGTTTGCTGATAAGCGTCAATGTCCCTATTTTTTGCTTATTATTTAAGTTGGAATAACAGCTTTTTATTTGTATCCTGCTTTGAATAAATTTTGGAGTTGTGCTTAAAATAATTAATTGAAGACTTTAAGATGTTTCATCCCTAATTGATTTCGAAATAAACTAAAGTCAATTTTTAAATTTAACTCAAATGAATATATTTGATTCGAATTTCATCTCACTTGATTCGATTTGAGAAAATTTTAAATAGAGTTAGGATGATAAAATAGAATTTATTAACTTGATTAACTCGAAATTTTTTTCATCCGATTCGATTCAATTGAACGCTCATCTCTAAGTGTAG
This sequence comes from Gossypium longicalyx, assembly GCA_025698465.1. NCBI lineage: Eukaryota > Viridiplantae > Streptophyta > Magnoliopsida > Malvales > Malvaceae > Gossypium > Gossypium longicalyx. The sequence continues at coordinate 23,121,385 of CM047005.1, read as the reverse complement.
GAGGACATGAGTTCGAATGCGCTAAAGCACATTATCCTCAAGGGTTGAGGAGGGGTTATGGGTAATTCTTGACATTATATTAAAAAGATTAAAAAAATAGATATAATAAATAACCTATAATGAGATTAATGTTAAAAAAAAAAGATAAGTTTTATTGGTTAATGTACCATCTTACTCTTAACATCTTTATTTTTATAATTTTAAAAATATTAAAATATAACAAAATATTATAATATTTAAATTTATATTAAAATTAAAATAATAAAATAAAAATATTATTATACAATCCAAATTTTACCCGGGTCTATAAAATATAAAAATCAAAAGCCCAAAATCAAATAAAAGCAGCAATCCAATTACCAAACAAAAAGACCCAAATCAAGAAAATCCTAGCCCAAAATACAAAGCCCAAAACCTAAACTTTTTTAGAAAAACAAAAAAAACCCTAGCCTCTGATAGCCACTTGCCACTACTGCCGCCCTAATCCCTGCCACCGCCTCTGCTCCACCACTCAACCACCACCTACAGCAGAAAAGAATTACCCGAATACAAAGCGAAATCAAATCAATTACTATGTTGTTTTTTTTGTTCTTTCGTTTCTTTTTATTTTATTTTTCCTCGAATCCTTTTTTTCCTTTATATATATATATATATATATATACACAAAATATAATAATAAAAAGGGGAGGAGAAAAACTTACCTTTTTAAATTGCCCCAAAAAAACAACTTTTGGCCTTTCGGCTATTGTACACCAGTGTGCGCTGTCGCTGAAAATCGCTGATCGACAAGCATGCGATCGATGGTTTGGACCCTTGGCCGACTAAGAAGCTAAGAGAGAGGGATGGAGAGAGCATTTTTCACTCTTTTTTTTTTTTGGAAGAAGGTAAAAAATGAAAGTTTTTTTTGTCAAAAAATTTGACTTTTATAAGCCTCCAAAACGACGTCGTTTTGGGATTGACCTTAAACGCCCAAAATGGCGTCGTTTTGCTCTTAGGATTCGTGTGTTGACCCGACCCATTAGGGAGGATCTGCGTGTTTTTGCTTTTGGGACAAATTGCACTTTTAGCCCTTCTGCTTTTTAATGTTTTTACAATTAAGTTCTTTTTATTTTTAATTTTTGCCCTATACTTTATTTCGATTTACAAATTGGTCCACCTTGAAGCTGCGCGTTTTGGAGGGTGTGGATTATTTCCCATTTTGGTCCCTCCTTGTTATTCGCGCATTCAGATTGGTCATTTTCCTTTTTATTTAATTCTGATTTGCCCCAAATTTCTGTTTTAAAGTTCAAATTAGTTCTTTTTTGTTATTTTTGGCCATTTTATTATTAAATTAATTAATTTAGCATTATTATTACTATTAGTATTATATTTCTTTTTTTTGTATTTATTTAGTTATTATTATTTTTTAAATACACTTATTTTATTTTATTCATTTTATTATTTATTTATATCCTTTTACATAATTTCAAACTTTAGGTATTCTATTAGTTACTATCATTATTATTAATATTATTATCATCATTATTATTATTTTTAAACTATTTTATATAATATTTATTTATTTATTTGTTTACTATTAGGTTTATTATTATTTATTTATTTAGTTTTTACTTATTAATTTTCTTTTATAATTAGCTCGTTTTGTTTTAAATTTTCGTCCTTATTATTGTCATTCATATTAACGCATTATTATTATTCTGTTATGCATATTAGTTATGTGATTTATTTTTACATTTTTTTATTACAAATTTGTGTTACATTAATCTTTACCCGATGCATAATTTTTTTTTAAATAAGCAAAATTTCATATTTTGAAATTCAAAAAGTCGTTCTCTAACTTATGGGGTTTCGATTTTCTCGATAAATCTAAATAAACGAACATTTTTTTATTTTTTCATAATCTCGGGAATTAAGAGAAGGTCGTGTTTTAACTCACGGAATATGATTTTCTTTCTAAAACCGAGATAGTCGAACATCTTTTAAAATAAATTTTTCAGCGTTTACTCGCGTATTAGGAATTTAAGACATTGTGTCCTAACTTACAGGACATAATTCTTTTTCTCGATTAACGTGAAATATGCCATTTTCTTGAAAAATTTTCAATTAAATAATATTTTAACAAAGGATCGTATTTTTAAAATTTTTTCAAATTCTCAATTCTCGACACTATGACATTAATTAATCAACTAGGTACTAATTTTAGGTGTTACAAGGGTGCTAATCCTTCCTCGTACGTAACCGACTCCCGAACCTATTTTTTTGAATTTCGTAGACCAAAATCATCATTTTAATAAATCGAACTTCTTATTAAGATGATCAAATTACGAGGTGATCCGATCACACCTCATAAAAAATGATTGGCAGCGACTCCCATTTTTCATTTTCATTTTCAAAATAAAAAGTCGAGCCCTTTTTCAAAAAAAATGGTTTCGACAACTTGGTGACTCCATTGGGGACAAAATAAGAGAGTCAAGCCACGATTTGAGTATTTCTTGTCTTTTTGTCGAAAATTGATAATTCGGCTTAAACTTACGATCATTTCGTTGCATTTCATTTTTATGGTCTGCATCATTTTGATATGTTTGCTTTAATTGGTTCGAGTCTTTTAATATATCTCTACATATTGCATCGCATAATTGATCGATTTTACCCTTTTAAGTGGGAGTGAGAAAGTATTCCTTCGTGAGGTATTCACCTCTGTATAGGATAGTGGATCGCTTTTGGGATATATCGGTACCTATGTCTTCGTAATATTTTCATCTTCGTATAGCCATAGGGAAATTTATTCCCCTGAATCGAACTCGGTCCATATGAGCCTATAATGGGTGAGGATCGAGGAATCTGCCGGTTCAGGTACCTTTGCTTTAGAACCGAATCATATATAGGGAGCCCTAAGAGCCCACCCTAGGTAGAACTGCGCCGAAACCTTAGTAATTACCCGAGTATGTGCTTTACTTATTATTCTTTGCTTGCTTTAAACTGTGTATGAAGTATTGACTTGTTTTGTTTTACTTTTATTATAATTGCATGGCATTTTCATCACAAAAAAGTGTTGATTCACATTCGGTTGCTAAATAGATAACTTGTTATGGAAAAAATGGTTTCTTGATAAAGTGGAGGATAATGCGGCCGTCCGGATATGGGCCGAGACAACACAACAAGAGAAGGGTGATAGTCTTACAGAAGGGGTGCGTGTCAGAGTTGTAGGATTTTACTCGTATCAGCGTAACCCAAAATAATCTTCAAGAGATGAAAGAAATATGGGATCAATGGGATTGCAAGATCAATCAACTATTCTACTATAATTATGGTGATTTACCCTATCTACTAGATATCAAAGTGGGCAAGCACTTATTCCGAGCTCTCGCCCAGTATTAGAACCCTGCTTATAGTTGTTTTACTTTTAGAAAGGTAGATTTGGTACCTGCTGTGGAAGAGTACACGACCTTGCTCCGTTACCCGAAGATTCAAATTGATAAGGCTTATTTCAGAGCTGCCAACGTCCCAATTTTTTTAAAAAAGCTGATAAACATCACGGGAATAAGCGAACAATAGGTTGTAGCCCGAATCAAGCAGAAATGTGATAGTAAGTGCATTCCTTGGAAAAATTTGAGAGATGTGATCTTAGCACATCCTGATGTGAAGAAAAGGGTTGATGTCTTCATGTTAAACATTTATAGATTGGTTATCTTCCCTAAGGCTTTGGGGCATATAGACGAGGCGGTCTCTAATTTATTTGACCGACTTGATAAAAGGGTCACATCCTAGTACATCCTTGAACACATGCTGAAGAGAGGGCGAAGAGAGATTCATCAGATGTGTACAACTCTTACTAGTGTGGTTCCACAGCCATTTTTGGAAAATGGAAAAAAGGTTTCATATCGAATCTTCTCCGAAGATTATTCTCTGTTGAAAGAGTTAGTGGCTACGCTAATACGAGATGATATTACTGAAGATAAATAGATGACGATTCTCTAAAATCTGCAAGACGAAGACGTCGAATGGAGAGGCCCTTGGATGTTCCCTAACAAGATTCTATATCGGTGTGGTGATTTTGATTGAGTTCCTCTGCTTAGAATATGCTACTCGCGTTAAGGCAGTACAGATTAAGACAGTTTACGCCATCAACACAAGGGTTAGTTTAGTGCGAGTTTGTATACAAATGAGATAATTACAAAAAGAAAGTTCGTGAAATATCGAACGCTTGGAATCAAACTCACAGAATGAAAAGGTTTGTAGCCAACTAGATGACTACCCTTGAGTATGACCTGTGGTGGGGTCAGAGAATCAATGACAACATCCTTACGTTAGACCAATAAAACACCCGTTCAATAGAAGAACACTTGCAAGTAATCTCGTCTGAGCTAGAGATCATCAAACAGGATTTTGAGAGAAAGAGTTTGAAACTAGAAAAAAGGATAGAGCAATTGAAGGAGGAGAAAATACAGCTGGGACTAGATGTCGACGTCCAGAAACTAGAAGCCGAGAAGCTGAGAAATGAGAAGAATAAAGCTGAAAAAGATTTGGACAGTTTGAAAACGAACTACAAGAAGTTGCGATTGTTAATAAGAACTGCCGGTCTGAAAAAAACGTCAGAACAATGGCGGCAAGAAATTAAAGAGGAAGAGAGTATAGCCCGTCAATGGGAAAGGAAATTCTGAGATGTTCAAGCACGAGAAAACGTTCTGCAAAGGAGTTTGGTAGAAAGTCAAAATAAGAAGGCGGGGTTAAAAACTCGGGTGTCAGAGTTAGAAAAATCCCTACATCAGTATCCTAGTCGTAACTTTGTAATCGAGTTAAAAGCTAACCAAATCAAAATTGAAGAGCTAAAAGGAAAGATAGAAGAACTCGAAATCACGCTACAAAACTATGAACTTCGAGTTAAACTCCTAGAAGTAAATAATGAGCAATGACAAGAGCAGCTTCACCGATCTCAAGATCAAGTTAGGGATAGGGATTTTGTTATGGGTGCAGCTTTGACTCAAGTACGAGAGGTGGCTGATCATTTACAAAACTTAGCAGCCCAAGCTGATGTACTGAGCTTGAAATACGAGTCAGATTCAGATTAAGGTCGAGAGTTAGCTTGGCTTCTTAGGAAGGTCAATGCCTTAAGTATTAGGGCGAGGCCTTATACGTAATTCGTTTTGTGTGAAGAAATTTATTTTTTAGGAAAGTTACTCTAATGAAATTGAATCAGAATCAGTGTCTTTTTTGCATGCATTTCATGCATTAGCATTACATTACATCATGTGCATTAAATCTTACAAGAGACCCTAAATCATGGCAGTTACCTTGGAATATCGTTACAGTACACAAGGAAAAACTAAAGCAATGGACCAAAGATTGGAAAGATTAGAGCAAATGCAAAAAGAAATGTAGGACCAGCTACAAATACAGATGCAAGAACAATTGGCCAAAATTTAACAAGACGTGAGGGATTAGATGCTAGAATCCCAAAGAATATGATGAGCCAATTAACCCAATTGCTAACTGGAGGGCTAGAAAAAGGAAAGAGCCCTATGGTCAATTCTGGGGATGATAACGAGGACCCAACTTATCCTCCAGGCTTTACCCCAACAAACACCCAAGCACAACCAAACGCATATCTACAAAGGGTGTCCATTAACATTAAGCCCTAATATCAAACAAGTACCCCGACACTAACAATTTTCTCGACAAGTTCAGGCTCCAACTCAGGAGACAGTCCAGCAAATCCTGTTGTCTCTGATCTTGATGATGTAGCAGAAATAGAAAAAGCGAGAGTGGAACTTCCAAAGCAACTTGAAGACTGATGTAGATGGCTAGAAGAGAAATTCAAGGCATTAGAAAATGCTGATTACCATTATGGAATTAACGCTAAAGACTTGAGCTTGGTTCCAGATCTAATGCTCTTGCCCAAGTTTAAGACCCTGGAGTTTGGAAAATATAATGGGACCAGCTGTCCCGAAGCTCACAGTACGATATTTTATCGGAGGATGACAAGATATGTTAATAATGATCAGTTGTTAATTTATTGTTTCCAATGCAGTCTGATCGGAGCTGCGGCCAAATGGTATAATCACCTAAGTCGTGCCTAAACTAATTCATGGAATGAATTGGCACGGGCCTTCATGAAACCATATGACCACGTAACCGATATGGCACCCGACAGAATCACACTGCAAAACATGGAGAAAAAGCCAAGCGAGAGCTTCAGGCAATATGCTCAAAGGTGGAGGGAAGTCGCCACGCAAGTCCAACCACCTCTGCTAAAAAAGGAAACGATAATGCTCTTCATTAATACCCTGAAGGCTCCATTCATTAATCACATGTTGGAAAGTGCACCTAAGAGTTTCTTAGACATAGTAATATCTGGTGAGATGATAGAAAATGCAATAAGGTGTGGAAAAATAGAAGTCGGGGAAAATGCCAAGAGAACGACCCCAAAAAAGAAGAAAAATAAGGTAAATAATGCAAGTGTGTATGACAAGGGCTATTCAAAGTCGATTACTATAAATCAGCCAAGGGTAGTGGCTACTAGCCAGCAAGGCCCAAGGCAAGAATCCAACACAAGGTAAAATACGGAAAAACTCCAGTTTATGCCTATTTCGATGACGTATAGAGTGTTGTACAAAAATTTGTTTGATGCACATGTAGTATCCCCTTTCTACCTAAAACCTATGCAATCTTCATTCCCCAAACGGTATGACGCGAACGCCTAATGTGAATACCACACGAGAATCACGGGACACTCGATAGAGAACTGTACCACTTTCAAAAAGCTAATGATTCGATGATCTATTTGGTGCAAAGAATCCGTTAACCAACCATTCTAACAAAGGGGTAAATGCGATAATCGAGAATACGGAGAAGAAAATCAAGATGAATATAGCAGAAGTGAAAACCCCACTGAGAGGGGTTTAGAAGAAAATGGTAAAAAATGGATTAGTCACACAGGATTTAAGGGAGAAATCTCGAGAAGCAAGGAACTACTGTGAGTTCCATGATGATGAAGGTCATGAGATTCAAAGATGCAGTGAATTTAGGACCCTAGTACAAGGTTTAATGGACAATAAGGAGCTAGAATTCTTTAAGTATGCCGAAGGCCCAGAAGGAGAAGATGTGTGCTTCTCAGAAGAAAAATCGAAAGAGAAGGTTTATAGAGCCAATCACCCTGTGGTAATCATCTCACGACCAAGAATCAATGAAGCTGAAGCACAAATTGCACCAAGGGTCATAATCTAGAAACCTATAGCTTTTCCTATAAAGGCAGTAAAAAGGTTCCCTAGAATTATAACTGCAACGTGACGATCCTGAGAAAAGAGAACCCAATTAGCACTCCAGAAGAGGGTCGAGATGTGGGTTTTTACACACACAATGGGAGGCGCTACGACCCATCAAATGCAAAAGCTGAGCCCGCAAAAGAAAAAGCCTTAGTGGTTGAACAAAATAAGGAAAAGACAATCAGACTTGAATCACCTATTAACGAGCCAGCAACTGAGGAGGAGGCTAAAGGGTTTTTGAAATTCTTAAAGCATAGCGAGTATAGCATTGTGAAACAACTGCATAAACAACCAGCTTGCGTAACAACTGCATAAACAACCAGCTTGCGTATTAAGTCTAGCTTTACTCTTAAGCTCAGAGGTACATCGTAGCGCGTTGATGAAAGTGTTAAATGAAACTTATGTTACTAATGATATCTCCGTCAACAAGCTAGACCGTCTGGTCAGTAACATAAGCGCCGATAATTTCATCTTTTTTAATGATGATGAAATACCACCAGGGGCATGGGATTGACGAAGGCTTTGCACATCACTACCCACTATAAGGGGTATACATTGTTAGAGGAGTTAATTGATAATAGATCCGTACTGTATGTCTTACCTTTATCCACACTAAACAAATTATCAGTGGATAGCTCTCATATGAAGACGTGTCAGAACATAGTGAGAGCATTCGGTGGTACCAAAAGAAAGGTGATGAGAAGGATTGATATGCCTCTTTTGATTGGTCCAAACACGTATGAAGTAGATTTCCTGATGATGGACATCAAACCTTCTTATAATTGCTTACTGGGAAGGCCTTGGATTCACTCGGTGGGGCAGTGCCGTCATCACTGCACCAAAAGCTAAAGTTGATAACTGAGGGTCAACTGGTAACGATAAACGCGAAGGAAGATATTATTGCATCCATAACCAATGACGCGCCATACATAGGGGTAGATGATGAAGCGATAGAATGTTCTTTTCGATCGTTGGAATTTGTAAATGCAACCTTCATTTTCAAAGGGAACAAGATCCCTATACCCAGAATATCCAGAACTATGAAGATGGGCCTACGACTGACGGTCGAAAAGTGAGCCATACCGGGAAAAGGACTCGAAAACTCTCTCTAAGGGAGAGTCGAGGTACCAATTCTGATGGATAAATGAGATAGTTTTAGCTTAGGATATAAGCCGGATGTGAAGCAAAAGAAGAAAGAGTTGGAGAAGAAACAGAAAAGGATAAGAGCACGATTAAGCGGGGAAGAAGTCAAATGGGAACCGATGACTTTTCCCTATATATCCAAAACATTTGTGTTAGGAGGAAATATTCACCCTGAACGGAAGATGTCTAGAAAAGAAATCATAGAAGAAATGGCAAGAAATTTGAACTTCAATGCCATATCTGAAGAAAGAATTGGGGGAGGAAATTTATCAGGCATCTGTCCCTATGTACCTGGAAGTGTTCTGAACAACTGGACTGCGGAAGAGATTCCTATAGTTTTTAGAGCTAATTCAGAGTAATGTTCAGAACACACGCTTATTTCTCTAAGTTTAGGAGCAATAAGAGTCTTTTTATGAAATAGGCCTTTGTCCAACATCTTTATTTCAAAAAAATGCATCTTTCTGTCTTATTCCAAGCAAATATTCTTCTATTCTTTCATTTCATTCATACTCATACCCCATAAATAATTATTCCTAGATTTATTTTTTCTGTGGGTCTTCCTTCATTTCTATAGCAGGTCTCCAGATATCAATGATATATGCGACGCTACTACTAATTCAGAATCTCCATTTGAGTGAGATATGTGTTTAGAGGAACCTCAGGACTTTGAAGATGACAAAGACTGTAACCTATCTCCTGATTTGTTAAGGATGGTAGAACAAAAGGAGAAACAGATTCTACCTCACAAAGAGTCAGTAGAGATTGTGGTCTTGGAAGAAGGAAAAGAAGTGAAAATTGGAGCTTGAATTACTGCAGAGACAAAGCGAAACCTCATTAAGTTACTCCAAGAATTCAAATATGTTTTTGCATGGTCGTATCAAGATATGCCTGGACTAAGTACTAATATCATGGTACACCGGCTCCCCATAAAGGAAAAGTGCAAGCCAGTTCAACAGAAGTTTCGAAGGATGAGGTCTGATGTTTTGCTAAAAATAAAAGAAGAGGTCAAGAAGCAATTCGATGCTGGTTTCTTACAAGTAGTCAAATTGTAACGACCTGAATTTTACGGTTATCAAAAAATGCATTTTCGGGTCTCCGTTTCTAAAAAATGGATTCGTAAATATTTATTAAAAATATTTATGAAGTTAATCGAGTGGTTAATTAGGCTTTAATTAAGTGAATTTAGCTTAATTAAGAGTAATTAGGAAAAATGACTAAATTGAATAAAGTGTGAAAGTTTAATTGTAAATTAAAAGAAAATAAAAAAGGACAAAAATGACAATTATGCCATTTGTCATAAGTGAGGCGGAAAATGTATAAAATACATAAATATGTATATTAAATTATTATTATTTATTATTATGATTTTATATTTGATATTTATTAATGTTATTTTTATTAAATTGATATTATATTATGAAATAAATTAAAGTAAAGACAAATGTATGGTGATAAAAATATACATGTGTAATAATTATATTTGTACAATTGTGATATATTTATTTAATTACTTTTTATTTAAGTAAATATATATTTATTATTTATTATTAAGAAAAAGATATTTATTAATTAAATAATTATATTATAAGATTTTTATGTGATAAATAAATTAAGATATGACAAATATATGGTGATGAGACCATACACTTGTAATAAATATAAATCTGTACACTTGTTATATAATTATTAATTTACTTAATATTAAAGTAAAAGATATTTTAATATATGATATTAATATTATATTATGTTAAAAAAATAATAAAGCATAAAATAAATAAGAAACAAAGATAGAACAGAAGAACAAAATAGCAAAAAAAGAAAAGGAAAAACTAGGGTTTGGGAGCTTTAAGCTTTAATAGGTAAGTCAATTAAGTCATTTTCTTTTAATTTTGATGTTTTAGAAGTTTCAGAACAAAGTTTTGTAGAAATTAAGTTGAGATTTTGAAAGTTCTTAGGTTTTTGAGTGTAGTTCATGTTGAACAAATGATTGAATTAGGGATTAAATTGATAGGAATCTTATTTAGATTTGATTAAAGGATTAAATTGTAAAGTAAGCTATAAGTTTTGTGTTTGAAGGACTGAATTGGAAGAAATTTGAAATTAGGGTTTTATCATGAACATTGGATATTTATGTTGAATATGATAGAAAATTGAGTAGAAATAAACTATGAATTGAGTTAGATAAGTAAGCGAACTTAGTTAGGATCAAATTGAAAATAAAGTAGAAATTGAATAGAAATTCAATTATTCAATATAAATTAGTACTGTATTAATAGTATAAATTATCTTAATTTTTCATAGCTAACATCGCACCCGAGGCATCTATGAAGAAAGTAAAAGAAAAGGTGGACGAGGAGTAAACTCGAGAAAAAATCATGGTTTGTATTTTTATAATCTGAACTTAATATATAATTGTTGAAATTATTATTTAATATGTATGTTAAGTGCATTGAGATGATTATTTGAATTGGAGTAAACATTGGTTGGAATTGAAAGGTGAATTTAATTATTAATTGTTTTGTTTTGATTAAATGTTATGGTAAGTAATTAATGTAAGTATTAGTAATTGTTATTAAATTAAATTGATATGAATATGTGATTATTTTTGAAATTTGAATATTTATTATTGAAAAGTAAAGTGAATTGTATTCAATTGAAAATATATGTGATTAATTGAAATGTGTATTGGTTGAAAAATTGAAAGTGAATTGAAAACCTTATTAACAATATTCGGGCTAAGTCGGATATAGTTGGCATGCCATAGGATTAGAAGCGTTCAGGGATACTTCGACCTTGAGTCGATGAGGTACTATAAGTGTCTTACTATTACTGTTACTGTTTCAGATTAATTCTGATGAGGTACTCTGTATTGTACTGTTATTGTTTGCTTCGGCTTGGTCAACGAGGCACTATGTGCCGTACTGTACTGGTGTGATGGTTGGATCCGTGTATCCGTCAGTGTCCGAGTCATGTTAATAGGGGTAAATAAAAGTACTGAATGACTGACTGTTACTGAATAATTGATCGTTACTGAATAACTGATTGCTACTGAGCATATGATTGTTACTGAATAACTAATTGCTACTGAATAATTGAATGTTACTAAATGAAACTGATATATTGAATGACATTGAAAAATATTGACTGATATTGAGCTTGGATTATACGAGTTACTGAATGAAATGTAATAGTTGAATATTATTTACTGAAATTGAATAGTGAACAGAAGTGTAAGTGAGACATATGAATGGAAAATATTATTGTTTTAAATGATTTATGAATTTATTTTGAAAAGCTAATCGGGTTAATAGATGATAAAGATTGAATGAGTTATAAAGAATTTATCCATGAAATGAATAATTGAATATTTATGATCATTATATGATTTTAAATGTATGTTATGTTATTAAGTGTTCAGATTATAGAAATACAACTGAGTTCATACTCAGCGTACGGTTTGTTTCCGTGCGTAGGATAAGTTAAAGTCAGATGCCGATCCCAAACTGTAAGTGGAGAAGTATGTTCATTATTGGTAATGGCATGTACCTAGGATGTCAAAAGTGATCATTTTGGAAAGTTATTGTAAATGTTGTGATAAACGATATTGGTTGAGTACATAGCTTAATTAAGTTTGGTATAAAGATGAAAATTTGGGAATAATTATAAATAGGTTTAATTAGTAAATTATCGCTAGGTTTTATTGATAAAAATTGTGGTACCAATGAAGGTACATTGGTTAGACACTTAAGATGGTCGATTTAATATGTTTTAGATGTGTTTGATTGTAATTTGAGTAAGTTAAAAGATTAGAAATTATGTTGTTTGTGGTTTATGATTTACAAGGTTGGTAAACTTCAGTTGTAATACTCATTTTGAGTCCACACAGCCTGGCACACTGGCGTGTGTCTTGGCCGTGTGAAACTAATTTGTTTATAAGTAATAAGTCAGAGAGTTACATAGGTAAAGGACACGGGCGTATCCCCTAAACCACACGGGGATGTGGGTACTGTTCAATAGGAAAATTTTGAAAATTTGAGAAAAAATTCGTAATGGTTTTAAATTAGTCCCGAATTGATTTTACTGTTCATATTGGACTTTGAGGCCCATTAAAGGGAAGATACATTAAATTTAGGATAAGCATAAAAAATTATATTAATTAATGTCCGTAATTGAACTGTATTGACTGGTAATGCCCTGTAATCCTGTTCCGGGGACGGATAAGGGTTAGGGGGTGTTACTTAAATACTCAGAATGGGTAGCTAATATCGTTCCCGTTCCTAAAAAAGATGGGAAATTACGAATGTGTGTAGATTACAGGGACCTGAACAAAGCCAACCTGAAGGATAATTTCCCATTACCCCATATCGACACCGTAGTAGACAACACTGCAGGTTACTCATTATTCTCCTTCGGAGATAACTTCTCAAGATACAACCAGATAAAGATGCATCCTGAAGACATGGATAAAACCATATTTGTAACCATGTGGGGGACATTTTGCTATAAGGTGATGCCATTTAGACTGAAAAATGCTGGAGCGACATATCAGAGAGCCATGGTAACCCTGTTTCATGATATGATGCACAAAAAAAAATAAAGTTTATGTCGATGATATGATCGCCAAATCCTGAACAGAAGAGGAGCATGTGAAATTCTTGAGGAAATTATTCTTGAGGTTGAAGAAATTCCAGCTAAAACTCAATCCAGCAAAATATACCTTCGGGGCCAGGTCAGGAAAACTGCTAGGATTCGTAGTCAGCGAAAAGGGGATTGAGATTGACTCGAATAAAGTCAATGTTATACAGGAGCTACCTCCGCTGCATACTCAAAAAGAAGTTTGAGGTTTCTTAGGGAGGTTAAATTACATTACTCGGTTCATTTCACAACTAACTGAGAAATGTGACCCTATATTCCGTTTTCTCAAGAAACACAATCCAGATGTATGGGATACGAATACCAGAAAACTTTTGACAAGGTTAAACAATTCCTGTCCAATACCTCAGTGCTGATGTAACCTAATTCAGATAAGCCACTGATACTGTATTTGACAGTATTTGAAAATTCTATAGGATGTGTGTTGGCCAACACGATGATTTAGGAAGAAAAGAAAGGGTGATACACTACCTCAGTAAGAAGTCCATTAAGTGTGAGACGAGATACTCGCCAATTGAGAAGTTGTGTTACACCTTAATCTGGGTAACCTGAAGATTGAGACGGTACATCTTGTACAACACAACTTGGCTTATCTCGAAACTAGACCCCTTAAAGTACATGATAGAGTTAACTGCTTTGAATGGAAGGATGACCCGATGGAAAATTCTGCTTTCCGAATTTGATATAGTTTATGTTAACCAGAAAGCTATAAAAAGGAGTACAATAGCAGATTTTCTGGCGAATAGAGCTCTAGAATATTATGAGCCTTTGAACTTTGATTTCCCAAATGAAGGTCTAATGTAAGTTGCAACCACATAAAAAGACTCTCAAGAAGGTCATCATTGGAAACTAAACTTCGACGGAGCCTCAAACGTTGCGGCTAAAAAAATTGGGGTAGTTTTGGTATCTCTAAACGGAGATCATTATCCCTTCACTAATAAATTAGATTTTGATTACACAAACAATATGGCTGAATACGAAGCATGTATCATGGGAATTCGTGCAGCCATAGAATGCAAGATCAAAGTGTTAGAGGTCTATAGAGATTTCGCACTTGTGATCTATCGCTCAAAGGAGAATGGGAGACAAGAGATCCTAAGCTGATTGAGTATAGAAGACTAGTCCTGGAGTTAATTGAGGAGTTTGATGACATCACTTTCTGTTACCTCCCGCAAGATGAAAACCAAATGGCTGATGCCCTAGCTACTTTTGCTTCCATGGTTGAAGTGAACAAACAGGAAGATGTAAAATCTATTTGAATGAGTATTTATGAGACTCCGGCCTATTGCTACAACATCGACAAAGAAAAAGAAAGAGATGATTGCCCCTGGTATCACGATATACTGCGATACGTGAAGAATCCTGAATACCCTAACCAAGCAATTGAAAATGATAAAAGGACCTTGAGAAGGTTCGCCAGTGGCTACGTCCTAGACGGGGAAATCTTATATAAAAGAAGAAAGGACCAGGTGCTATTAAGATGTGTGGATGTCGTTGAGGCTAAGAAAATCTTAGAGGAAGTCCATGAAGGTGTCTGTAGAACACATGTTAATGGTTTTACAATGGCCAGGCAAATCATCAGATTCGAGTATTATTGGCCCACAATGGAAGGGGATTGCATCAGTTGTGCCAAGAAGTGCCATAAGTGGCAAATTTATGGAGACAAGATTCACGTGCCTCCTTCACCTCTTTATGTTATGACTTCTCCATGACCTTTCTCTATGTGGGGGATGAATGTCATTCGGCCGATCTCACCAAGAGCCTCTAACGGGCATCGATTCATCTTTATGGTCATCGATTACTTTACCAAGTGGGTAGAGGCTGCTTCATATGCCAATGTCACAAAGTCGAAAGTCAGCAAGTTCTTAAAGAAGGAGATCATATGTCGGTATGGAATGCTAGAAATAATTATATCGGATAATGCATTAAATTTGAACAACAACATGATATCAAAGGTCTGCAGTTAATTCAAAATTAAACACCACAACTCGTAACCATATCGCCCAAAAATGAACAGTGCAGTTGAGGTGGCTAATAAGAATATCAAGAAGATCATGGGAAAAATGACTGAGACTTATAAAGATTGGCATGAAAAGTTGCCATTTTCCATCTATGCCTATTTAACATCGGTCAAGACCTCTACCGGGGCAATTCCTTTCTCTTTGGTTTATGGAATGGAGGCGATTTTGCCCATTGAAGTCGAGATCCCCTTTCTCCAAGTTTTTTCAGAATTGAAGTTGGATAAAGCAGAATGGATCCAATCCCGATATGATCAGCTAAACTTAATTGAAAAGAAAAGGTTGAAAGCCATCCATCATAGTCAGATGTACCAAAAACAAATGATACGAGCATACGACAAAAAGGTTCGCCCCAGAGAATTCAATGAGGGAGACCTAGTATTGAAAAAGATCCTACCCATACAAAAGGATTTCAGAGGGAAATGGATGCCAAATTGGGAAAGACCTTATGTGGTAAAGAAGGCCTTTTTTGGAGGAACGTTAATTTTGACTGAGATGGATGGAAAAAGCTTACCCGATCCTGTAAATTCAGATTCAGTCAAGAAGTACTTCACGTAAAAAAAAGAGGAGATGCGAAGGTGAAAACCCGCAAAGGGCGCCTTGAGACAAAAGGGGTTTTGAGTTGAAAACCCAGAAAAGGGCTACTCAAATTTTGATCGAATATGGGGCATGTAGTAGTCTTGTCCTCTCAAAAATAACAATGAAGAGAAACTTTACATCTTGGGGCATCGACAAAGTACTCTAGATCCCCTAAATACATAATTGAGCTCAAAATGGTCCTCAAGAAGTTTTGTGCAGAGAAGCTCATGTTGCGATATCTGGGGCACCGACTTTCATCTTACTCGCTTTGTACTTTAGCAAAATTTGCTATTTTGATTAATTCCATTCATTTCGAGCTTTGCTTCCGATAAATTTCAGTCTTGTCCATTGTTATAATCTTTTTCAAGCATTTTTTATTAAAATAATGATTAATGGACTTATAATATTCACATAAAAAGGGTTTTGCATATTGCTCGAAAATGCTTCTAAATAGTACAAGGACCTGAAATAGGACCACTAGTTAGAACAAACCAAACCTAAGAATTGGAAACATTTGAGAAAGAATAGTCTAAATTGTGACTATTTCTGCGGATTTTCTGCTAAAGATACCAGCTGAACAAGAATGCATGGTAACACATCAGTGACAGAACCTCGATGAGCAACAAGCAATGGCAACCTAAGCACTACAAAGAGATCATTCTCGAAAAATGACATTCTGCATTCATGCAAATATCATTCATACACATCCAATTAGGAGCATTTGATTCATTTTGATCATGACATCCTAGTCACTTGGCATAAGTAGGCCTATGAAATAGATTCTACTGGTCATGTTCCCCAGAAAATGGTTGACAGATCAGACGAATCATAAATCGTATACCTCTGAAGTTGCAATGGGATGGATTGAAGTTGTTATGACGAATCTTATCTCCCAAAAGTTGTAGTGGAGCAGATTAAAGCCACAAACCTTATCTCCCTAAAGTTGTAGTGGAGTATGTAGAAGATAACAAATCTTATTTCCCTGAGGTTGCAGTGGAACAGATTAAAGCTATCAAAGTACAAACCTTATCTCCTTGAAGTTGTAGTGGAATAGGTTAAAAATCACAAATCTCAACTCCCTAAAGTTGCAACGGAGCAGATTAAAGCTACAAATTGCAAATCTTATTTCCCTGAAGTTACAGTAGAATAGACTGAAGATAACGAATCTTATTTTCCTGAAGTTGCAGTGGATCAGATTAAAACTACAAATTACAAACCTTTTCTTCCTGAAGTTGCAGTGGAGCATGTTAAAAATAACAAATCTTATCTCCCTGAAGTTGCAGTGGAGAAGATTGAAGTTACAAATCCCATACCCCTGAAGTTGTAGTGGGATGGATTGAAGTTATTATGGCGAATCTTATCTCTCTGAAGTTGCAGTAGAGCAGATTAAAGCTATAAACCTTATCTCTCTGAAGTTGCAGTAGAGTAGGTTAAAGTTATGAATCTTATCTCCCTAAAGTTACAGTGGAGCAGATTAAAGATAGCAAACCTTATCTCTCTAAACTTGCAGTAGAGCAGGTTGAAATTACAAGTCTTATCTCTTTGAAGTTGCAATGGAGCAGACTGAAAATACCAATCTTATCTCCCTGAAGTTGCAGTGGAGCGGATTAAAGTGACAAATCCTATACCTCTGAAGTTGTAGTAGGTCGGATTAAATCTACTATAACTACAAATCTCATCTCCCTAAAATAGCAGCAAAATAGATTGAAGCTATAAGTCTTATCTCTCTTTGAAGTTGTGGTGGAGTGGATCAAAGCAACAAGATGCAGTAGACTGGAACGAAGCTATTTCAAAAGAGAAGCACCAAAAGAAGTTGAGACTCGTCACAACTGGGCAAAATTGGTCTTTCTTAAAAGTTTTTACTCTGTTCTCATTACACGACAACGAGTAAAGAGAGACAGCTGTACAACCCAAATTTTGTTCGGGCCCATAAAATATGAAAACCAAAAGCCCAAATATTAAATAAAAGTAGCAACCCAATTACCAAAAAAAAAAAAAAAGAACCAAATCAAGAAAACCCTAGCCCAAAATACAAAGCTCAAAACTTAAACTTTTTCAGAGAAAACAAAAAAACCCTAACCTTTGACAGCCACTTGCCACTGCCATTACCTTAATCCCTACCACCACCTCTGCTCCACCGTTCAACTATCATCTACAGCAGAAAAGATGTTAGACAGTAGCAAAATATAATGTTGTATTAAATCGGCTATAAAGCCAAAGACTCAATGTAATTTTTTTTATGGATTTTGAATACAAAAAAACACAAGATTGAATCCAAAAAAAAAAAAAAGACAATCGAATTCAAACAAAAAAAAAAAGAGAAAGAAAGTGCCAAAAATACAAAGCAAAATCGAATCGATTACTAAGGTATTTTTTTCTTCTTCTTTCGTTTTCTTTTCATTTTATTTTTCCTCGAATCCTTTTTTTTCCTTCATACATATACATATATATATATATATATATATGTATATATATATATAATGATAAAAAGGGGAGGAGAAAAACTTACTTTTTTAAATCACCGAAAAAAACGACTTTTGGCCTTCCGGTCGCTGTACACAGCGGCACCGTCGTTGGCGATTGGCACGACGGCCGATGGCCAGACCCTTGGCCGACCAAAAAGCTAAGAGAGAGGGAGAGAGATAGCGTTTTTCAGTTTTTTTGCAAGAAGGTAAAAAATGAAAGATTTTTTGTCAAAAAAATTGACTTTTATAGGCCTCCAAAAAGACGTCATTTTGGGACTGGCCTTAAACGCCAAAAACGGCGTCGTTTTGCCCCTAGGATCCGCGTGTTGACTTGACCCGCCAGGGAGTATCCGCATGTTTTTACTTTTGGGACTAATTGCACCTTTAGCCCTTCTGCTTTTTAATGTTTTTGTAATTAAGTTCTTTTTATTTTTAATTTTTACCTTATACTTTATTTCGATTTACAAATTAGTCCACCTTGAAGCTACGCGTTTTGGAGGGTGGGGATTATTTCCCATTTTTGTCCCTCCTTGTTATTCGCGCGTTTAGATTTGTCCTTTTCCTTTTTATTTATTTTTGATTTGCCCCAAATTTCTGTTTTAAAGTTCAAATTAGTCCTTTTTTTGTTATTTTTGGACATTTTATTATTAAATTAATTAATTTAGCATTATTATTACTATTAATATTATATTTTTTTTTGTATTTATTTACTTATTATTATTTTTTAAATACACTTATTTTATTTTATTCATTTTATTATTTATTTATATCCTTTTATATAATTTCAAACTTTAGGTATTCTATTAGTTAGTATCATTATTATTAATATTATTATCATTATTATTATTAAACTATTTTATATAATATTTATTTATTTGTTTACTATTAGGTTTTATTATTATTTATTATTTAGTTTTTACTTATTACTTTTATTTTATAATTAGCTCTTTTTTTAAAAAAAAATTCGTCCTTATTATTGTCATTCATATTAACGCATTTATTATTATTCTGCTATGCATATTAGTACCGTGATTTATTTTTACATTTTTTATTACAAATTTGTGTTACATTAATCTTTACCCGGTGCATAATTTTTTTTTAAATAAGCAACATTTTGTATTTTGAGGTTCAAAAAGTCGTTCCCTAACTTACGGGGTTTCGATTTTCTTGATAAATCCAAATAAACAAACCTTTTTTTTTAATTTTTTTCATAATCTCGGGAATTAAGAGAAGATCGTGTTCTAACTCACGGAATATGATTTTCTTTCTAAAATCGAGATAGTCAAACGTCTTTTAAAATAAAATTTTCGACATTTATTCGCGTATCGGGAATTTAAGACATTGTATCCTAACTTACAGGACGTAATTTTTTTCTCGATTAACGTGAAATATGCCCTTTTCTCAAAAAAATTTCAATTAAATAATATTTTAACAAATGATCGTATTTTTAAAATCTTTTCAAATTCTCAATTCTCGACACTAAGATATTAATTAATCAACTAGGTACCAATTTTGGGCGTTATAAGGGTGCTAATCCTTCCTCTTAAGTAACCGAATCCCGAACCCCTTTTTTCTGAATTTCGTAGACCAAAATCATCATTTTAATAAATCGAACTTCTTATTAAAATGATCAAATTACGAGGTGATTCGATCACACCTCATAAAAAATAATTGGTGGCAACTTCCATTTTTTATTTTCGTTTTCAAAATAAAAAGTCAACCCCTTTTTGAAAAAAATGGTTTTGACAATTACTATTTAAAAATAATATATTAATATTATTACTTTTTATAAAATAATAAATATATAAATTTATTAAAATGATATAAATATTTATATATTTATAATTATAAAAATTCAAATATGTAATTTTATATTAATTTCATAAATTTATAATTAAATTTTTAAAAAAATATATTTTTAAAAAATTTAATTTAAATTTGAGTCAAGCTAGGTCAACCCGAGCACAAAAAATCATTGTCCAAGTTTGAGCCAAGATAGACTGGATCTACTAGATGGAGAGAGTAACCCAACTCATAGATAACTTTACTTGTAATATATGGTTGTTGGATGAGGGGGGTTGGGTTGTCGTAGCCGGTAAATGATAAACTCCAACACAACAGTAACTTCAACCTCAAAATCAAAAGAACAGTACAATTGGTTTTGTCACAACTCAAACATGATATATTTGGCGTAATTGTAAGTATTTAATACGATAATAAAATTAGTCTCGGATGGACCAAGGTGGTGAGTAAAAATCGACAAAAAAATTAAGCGTCCACTAAATTAAAGAGAACGATAACAGACTCTTTCTTAAAATCACTTACAAAAGAAAGATTGCGTGCATAACTAAAACTAAAAAATGTTCTATAAAATTAGACAAACACTTCTTAAGCTTATTAAACAATGAAAAACAATATATATATATATATATATATATATAAAACATTTAAGACAAGTTCAAATCAATTTATAAAATTATTTATTATTATGAAATTATCTATAAAAAAACAAATTAAAAAACTGACAAACAAATATCACCTTCTAAGAGAAATTGTTGATCACTGATGGGGTTTCAACGAGTACAAAAACCTTCAGCTTCCCATCACTTGTAAGTCCATGACTTGACAGATAGCTAAACTAAGTCAAATATATGCATCTTGTTTCGGACTCAGCAAGCATTGAATTTTGTCTTTCAACCTCCATTTCTTCTGTTACTTCCTCTTCTTCAATACTATTTTCCTTCTCTTCAACTACAGCTTCCTCTATATCCTTCTTGGTGTTAAGAAATTCGATGAGACCTTGGAGTGCAACTTCGGGTTCATCACTGATCATCAGTTGTTGTGCCACTTCAGCTGGAGTCACTTCAATGCTTTTAATCATATCATCAATGCATCCAAACCGTTTGTCATCTTTGATCCCAAGATATGAAGCTGCAAGTTTTCTGAATCCTGCTGGACTACAATATCCCATGTAAATATGCACATCCATTCGCCCTGGCCGTAGCAGCGCTGGATCCAACTTTTCTTTATGATTTGTAGTGAAGATTATGATTCTTTCGTTCCCACAGCTCGACCACAATCCATCAATGAAGTTGAGTAAGCCTGACAGTGTTACCTACAGAATCATGTTAAATTAGACTTTAGAAACTTGTTTAACTTTAATGAAACCAAGATAAAGTAAAGAAACAAATGAATTACCCCTGGATCGATAGAGAAGGGACGTTTGATTTCATCTCTATCTTCATCATCATCTTCTTCTTCTTCTTCACCTTTTTCCTTGACCTTGGTTCGATTATGTGACACTTTTGTGCTACAATCTATGTCTTCAATAAGCAGAATGGAGCGGTTCGTGGTGGATGTGAGTATGCGTCTGAGATCGGAATCGTTTCTAACGCTTTGAAACTGGAGATCATATACATCATATCTCATGTAATTCGCAATTGCAGCAACTAGTGATGATTTTCCTGTCCCAGGTGGACCATACAAAAGGAACCCTCGTTTCCAAGCCCTGCCAACGTTCTCGAAGAACTCCTTGCGTTCCACGAATGAGTCAAGATCCTTCATTATGAACTCCTTAAGGTGGGGCTCCATTGCCAGGGTCTCAAATGTTGCAGGGTGCTTGAAAACTGTGGGCTCCCACATGGAGCACTCTTGATCGTATGTGTAAATACTGAGGCTCTCACTCTTGTTTATAATTTCTTGTGCAGTCTTGTTAATAAAAGGGAAGTACCTTTGCTCAACTCTTTCTCTATCTCTTTTCTTGCAGGTCAAGCTGAAGAATCTCTTAGGGGGGACGTAAAACTTTTTTGGGTCAATGGAAGATAAAGTCCATTCCAAGCGCATGCCATCATAATCATCCTTGATCCTGCAATCTACAGGGATGCTTCGTTTTGGTGGTGCGGTGGGATCACAGGAGTCATCGAAACCTACGAGAATACTGTCGCTGGAGGGTCCAATTATGGTGGGCAAGTACATCTCCGCAGCTCGAAACATTTGGTTATCGCCGGCCCGCCATCGGTCTTCAATTACGAAGGTGAAGTCTGATGAGAAGTAAGCAGCTGTGAAGTCGTAAATCTTAGAGGCGATGTAGTTTTGCATCCTTTCAGGGAGCATTTCATTTAAGATGGTACGGAATAACATAGCCATGGCTGAAAAAGAGGCATAAGCGGAGAGAATAGTAGACAAAGAAGGTAACTCCTTCAACATTGTACCCAATCCTATATCCTTCTGTGTTGAGAAAAAAATCAATGGAGAAGTTGAGTGAAGGGTGAGGAGCACTCAGTACATTTGCATTCCCTTGTATATCTCATAAGATTTGTATGCGAAACTGTGGAAATCTCCTGGAAATAAACATGAACAGTGTGAACAGGCTAATGGACCCACTTCAGTACTCTATAATATATGGGAGGATTTTAAATTATTAGCTTCTAGGAAGCCATTAAAAAGGTGAAATTCATCTAGAGGAACCATATTTTATGTTTTAAATATGATTTTTAATCATATAATATTTTGTGCAGAAAGTTGTAAATTTGGACTGTTTTGCAAAGAAATTAAAAGTCGTTTGGACATTGAGTGAATGTTCACATGCATGCTTTGCTAACTCATTGGATAAATTAATATACTTCCTGGCACTAAAGAACTATTGCCCCAATGAGCTATAAAAATTAGTTATGTCTGCATACACATGTGGTAGGTGGCTAATTTTAGGTACACCATATAATATAACTAATATATAAACTTATTAAACAAACATATTAAATCCTTTATCAGAATAAAAGCAGTATGAACAGATCGGGTTTTCAACCGGCCATGAATGATTTTGACTCCATAAAAGAATTGAAAAATTTCTAAACAAACAATTAGAAATTAACAAAGGAAAATACAAAGAAGAAAATTCAAAAGATGATTACGATGATTGATTTTGACTCCATGCTCCTTTAAATTCCTTACAATTCAATAACTAAAATAATTAGTCTAACCAATCCTTTACAATGTAAACAGGAAAGAAATATCAACAGTTTAAAATATAATATATACCCCCTGTCCCATCGCTCATGCCATCTGCGGTGCCTCCACTCAAGTTGCCCCTGCAAGAATTAAAGAGAAATGACAAGCAGTTGAACAAAAAAACTTTGTAAACAGGCTATATAAAGCCTTTTAATTCTTGTAGATTTTTTTTAAAGACATTGAAGGTAAAAAAGGAAATCAGTGAGTCAAAGCAAAAGCAAATCAAGAGAAAAAAATCGGAAGAAATTGAAACACCGAGAATCGAAATCTAAAAAAAAAAACCTAAAGGTGATTTTTATCTTATTCATTTTTTCGATTTATTTATTTTCCTTTTTCATTTTTCGAATCTATTTATCCACACATATATATACTATAAACACAAAAAAAATATTTAAAAAAAAATTACCTTTTCACGGTGGCCGGCGGCGGCGGCCGGCTGCGATCTGGCGACCGGATGGTGACCGACCATGGTGCCGGAAATCGCCTCACTCTCTCCCTTCCTCTCCTCTTTTTTTTTTTTTTTTTTTCTTTCCCTTGCTGCAAATGAGAATTTTTAAAAAAAATTGGCCTTATATAGCCTCTCAAAACGACGTCGTTTTGGAGGCTGCCCTTTAACCCCAAAACAACGTCGTTTTGGCCGATGTCCGACCCGTCCGACCCGACCCGCTAGAGGATCTGCGTGTTTTTGTTTAATGGGTTATTTACGCGCGTGATCCTTCCGCTTTTTTATTACTTTGCAATTAAGTCATTTTTTATTTTTAATTCGGCCCCGAAATTTGTCCCGCTTTTCAATTTGGTCCTCGGCCATGCGCTGCGTTTTGGGGGGAAGGAAATATTGCTGTTTCGATCCCCCTACGTTTCACGCGTGTTCAAATAAGCCCTTTCTCTTTCTTTTTATTTTGAATTCGGCCCAAAACTTCATTTTCGTTTCGAATTTAGTCCTTTTTCCAGATTTAATTTGGTTTTTATATTATTTTTTCCATTTTTATATTATATATTATTATATTTACCATTATTATTATTATTATTATTATTATTATTATTATTATTATTATTATTATTATTAATATCAGTATATGTTTCATTATGTATGTATATATTTATGTAGTATTATTATTAGTCATTTTTTATTTCTAATATATATATTATGTAGATATTTATATTATATTATATATATATTTTTCATATATGTTATGTATATAGGTTTTAATATTATCTTTTTATATATTATTATGTACATGTTTTAATATTATTAGTTATATGCCTTTTATACTATTGTATGTATATTTCTGATACTATATTGTATATTTCTAACACTATTATTATTTATATATATATATATATACGTATTTATGTAGCGTATGAATAGTTTTTTTATATATTATTTTCATTTCTAAATATATGTAAATATCGTATATATTTTATATATATTATATATATATATATTTTTATTTTTATTTTATATT
This sequence comes from Gossypium longicalyx, assembly GCA_025698465.1. Taxonomy (NCBI): domain Eukaryota; kingdom Viridiplantae; phylum Streptophyta; class Magnoliopsida; order Malvales; family Malvaceae; genus Gossypium; species Gossypium longicalyx. The sequence goes on along the minus strand of CM047005.1, from coordinate 23,096,792 downwards.
TATATTTATATTTATATTTTAAGTATTATACCTCTATTTACATTTATATATTAATATCATCATTTTATTATTACTATATTTTTATATTATCATTATTATTGTTATTATGTTACCATTACTATCTAATATATTTTCATTATCACTATTATTACTTTATTATTGTAATTTAATGTATTATTATTATTATTATTATTATTATTATTATTATTATGTATTTTTTTATTACCATTAATTATTATTACTACTACTATTACTTTTGTTAACATATTATTATTTTTACCATATTATTATTTCCTTTTTATATATATATTATTATCTTTATTAACATATATTATTACTATTAATGTACTATTATTTCCTACTATTTTTATTTTTATTACTATTCTTATTCTTATTATTATTGTTATTATTATTATTATTATTATTATTATTATTACTATATTACTATCATTATTGTTATTACTGTAGGTATTATTGTCATTACTATTATATGTTGATTATATTACTACGTTCATTATATTATCATTATATTATTACTATTATTATTTCCATTATTTTGTATTCATTCTATTATTATTATTATTATTATTATTATTATTATTATTATTATTATTATTATTATTATTATTATTATTATTATTTTATTATTATTATTATTTTTTTTTTTTATAAATTTGTTCACTTACTCATGTGCTTATTCGTTTACCCCCCGATTTAAAATCAAATTTACATTATAATTTGCTTTGTTATTTCCTGCATCATCGTATTTATTTTATTCTTTTTTCTTTGTTCTCACTATTATTACATTATGTTTATTCGTTTATTCATATATGTCTCAATATATCAGCAAATTTATATTATTCGTCGTTATTAGTGTTTATATCATCACATTTGTTATTATTATCTTATTATGCATGTTAATACTGCAATTTGTTTCTCATTTCACATGCGATTATGATTGCATTGGTCTTTTACTAGATGCATATAATTGTATTTTCTAAAATAAAACGAGCTTCGTATTTAGACAATTCGAGAAAATTGTGCCCTAACTTACTGGGTTTCGATTTTTTTCGCTTAATCTAAATAACGACATGATCCTCTTAAACCGCAATACGAGTTTTGGAAAATGCTTATTCTCGGAGGTACGAGGTGTTGTGCCCTAACTTACCGGGTATGACATTTTGTCACCTCGAAATAAGAATTTGTTTTGTAAATAAAGGCAATATTTAGTATTTGGAAGTTCGAGAGATCGTGCCCTAACTTACTGGGTTTCGATTTTCCTCGTTTACCCTAAATAATCGAAAATCCTTTTAAAAGGAGTTAAAATACACAAATTTTACATAAAAGGCAAACTCACTCTCAAAAGCTCGAGATGTCGTGTCCTAACTTACTGGATGTGACATTTTATCACTTCGAGATGATAATGTCTTTAATATTCGAGTTTTTTTACAAAGAGAGGGATCGTATTTCAAAGTCTTTCAAGTTTTCAATTTTCGACACTAAGACACTAATTAATCAACTAGGTACCAATTTTTGGGCGTATCGAGGGTGCTAATCCTTCCTCGTGCGTAACCGACTCCTGAACTCATTTTCTGATTTTCATAGACCAAAAATTATCGTTTTAGTAAATTTTAACTTTTATTAAAATGATTAATTTGAGGTGACCCGATCACACCTCATCAAAAAAGATTGGTGGCGACTCCTCTATTCGTTTTCATTTTCAAAATCTAAGCGGATTCCCGTTTTTCAAAAAAATGGTTATGACAGCTTGGCGACTCCGCTGGGGACGAATAAGAGAGTCAAGCCACAAGTTGATTAACTTTTGTCTTTTTATCAAAAATTGAAAATTTATTTTTGAAATACGATCCTTTCATTGCATTTCATCAGCTATTTTTGTGGTTTATGATATAATATCTGCTGCGTTGGTTCGAGTCTTTAAATAGTTTTGCATAATGCATTGCATGACCATTGTGGTCACACCCATTTAAGTGGGAGTGAGAAACTACTCCTTCGTGAGGTTTTCACCTTCGTGCAGGATAGTAGATCACTTTCGGGATACACCCGTACCTATGTCTTCGTGAGATTTTCATCTCCGTGCAGCCATAGGGAAATGTATTCCCCTGAACTGAACTCGGTCTGTATGAGCTTATAATGGGTGAAGATTGAGGAATCTGCTGGTTCAGGTACCTTTACTCTAGAACCGAACCCCATGTAACGAGCCTTAAGAGCCCACCCTAGGTAGAGCCACTCCGAAACCCTAGTGGTTACCTGAGCAAGTGCTATATTTATTATTCTTTGTTTGCTTTAAACGGCGTATGAAATACTGACTTGCTTTGTTTTACTTTGATTATATTTGCATGACATTTTCATCACAAAAGGTGTTGATTCACATTCGGTTGCTGAGTAGATAGCTTATCATGGAAAAGGGGTTTTTTGATAAAGTAGAGGACAACGCGGCTGTCCGGATATGGGCTGAGACAACACAATAAGAGAAAGGTGACAGTCTTACCGAGGGGTACGTGTCAGAGTTGTGGGATTTTACTCGGATTAGCGTAACTCAGAATAATCTTCAAGAGATGAGGGAAATTTGGGGTCAGTGGGATGACGAGGTCAAACAACTATTCTATTGTCATTACGATGATTTACCTTATCTGCTCGATGTCAAGGTAGATGAACACCTGTTTCGAGCCCTTGCCCAATATTGGAATTCTGCATACAGTTGCTTTACTTTCGGGAAAGTAGATTTGGTACCTACTATAGAAGAGTACACGGCCTTGCTCCATTGCCCGAAGATTCAGGTTGACAGAATTTATTCCAGACCTGCCAATGTCCCAGCATTTTCAAAAAAGCTGATGAACATCACAGGAATGAGCGAACAGTGGGTTACAACCCGGATCAAACAAAAAGGAGATTGTAAATGCATTCCTTGGAAGAACCTGAGGGATCTAATCTTAGCGCACCCTAATGTGAAGAAAAGGGTGGATGTCTTCGCCCTGAGCATTTATGGACTGGTTATCTTCTCCAAAGCTTTGGGGCATGTAGACGAGGCGGTCTCCGATCTTTTTGACAAGCTTGGTAAAAGGACCACACCTGTACCCATAATCTTGGCTGAAACTTTCAGATAATTGAATGCTTGTCAAAGAGCGGGTGAAGGGAGATTTATTGGATGTGCACAGTTCTTGCTATCTTGGTTCCACAGCTATTTTTGGAAAGTGGAAAAGGTCTCGTATCGTATCTTCTCTGAAAATTACTCTTCATTGAAAGAGTTAGTAGCTACACCGAGGCGAGATGATATTACAGAAGAAAATTGGATGACGGTTCTTCAAAATTTGCAAGAGGAAGACGTTGAATAGAGAGCCCCGTAGATGGTTCCTGATGAAATATTATATCGAAGCAGAGATTTTGATTGGGTTCCCTTGTTAGGAGTATGGGGAGCCGTCGGGTATGCTCTTCTGCTTGCATTAAGACAGTACAGAGCCAGACAGTTTACACCACTAACATACGGGTTAGCTCAGTGCGAGTTCGTATTCACGGGGAATAATTACAAAAAGAAAGTTCGCGAGATATCAAATGCTTGGAACCAGACTCGTAGGATGAAAAAGTTTGCTGCCAATTCCATGACTACCCCTGAGTACGACCGGTGGTGGAATCAAAGGATTAACGACAACACCCCTACGTTAGATCAAGAAAATCCTCAGTCGATGGAAGAACACTTGAAAGTAATCCCGTTTGAGCTAGAAATCATCAGGCAAGATTTCGAGAGAAAGAGTCTGGAACTAGAAAAGAGGATCGAGCAATTGGAGGAAGAAAAAATACAGCTGGGGTTAGATGTCGGTGTCCAGAAATTAGAAGCTGAAAGACTCAGAAAAGGAAAAAACAAGGCTGAAAAGGATTTGGACAGTTTGAAGACGGACTACAAGAAGCTGCGTAGGTCAATGAAAATCGCTGGGTTAGGAAAAACATCCGAACAGTGGCGACAGGAAGTCAAAGAAGAGAAAAGCAAAGCCAACCAATGGGAAGAAAAATTCCAGGATGCCCAAGCTCGAGAAGGTGCTCTGAAAATAAGTTTGGTAGAAAGCCAGAACGAGAAGGAGGGGTTAAAGATTCGAGTATCAGAGTTAGAGAGGTCCTTGTATCAGTATCGTATACGTAACTCTGTAATCGAGTTGAAAGCTAGTCAGAACAGAATTGAAGAATTAAAAGAGAATATAGAATAGCTTAAAACAGCGCTGCAAAATCGTGAACTTCAGATTGAACTCTTCGAGGTAAATAACGAGCGATGGAAGGAGCAAATTCTTCAATCTCAAGATCAGGTCCGGAACAAGGACTACGTCATGGGCGAACCTTTGACTCAAGTGCGAGAAGTGGCTGATCACTTGCAGACATTAGCAGTACAGGCCGATGTGCTAAGTTTAAAATACGAGTCTGAATCAGACCGAGGCCGAGAGCTAGCTTGGCTTCTTAGGCAGGTCAAGGCCTTAAGTATCAGGGCCAAGCCTTATATGTAATCTATTTTATGTAAAGAAACTTGTTTTCTAGAAAAGTTACTCTAATAAAATCGAATTGGAATCAACGCTTTTTTGCATTCATCGCATTCATTGCATTCATGCATCCGCATTGCATCATACGCACTAAAACTCACAAAAAACCCTAAAAATCATGGCAGTTACCCTGAAACATCGTTACGGTACAAGAGGAAAAACAAGAGCAATGGACCAAAGGTTAGAGAGATTGGAACAAATGCAAAAAGAGATGCAGGATCAACTACAAGCACGTATGCAAGAACAGCTGGCCAAAATCCAGCAGGATGTAAGGGACCAGATGCTGGAGTCCCAAAAAAGTATGATGGATCAATTAACGCATCTATTGGCTGACGGATTAGAAAAAAGGAAAGGCCCCTTGATCAGTACGGGAGATGATATTGAAGATCCTACCTACCCTCCGGGTTTTGCCCCAGCGGACGTTCAGACACAACCTGATATGTACCCAAGAAGGCCATCAGTCACAATTAGGCCCCAACCATTTCAGGCCGGTGTCTCGGCACTGATAAATTATCAGGCTGGATCGAGCTCCAATTCGGGGGATAACCCGACTAACCTTGTGGTCCTTAATCTCGATGAAGTAACAGAAGTAGAAAAGACAAGGGTAGAACTCCCAAAAGAGCTTGAAGAAAGGTGTAGATGGTTAGAAAAAAATTTAAAGAAATGGAAAGCACCGACTATCGTGGTGGAATCGATGCTAAGGAATTAAGTTTGGTTCCGGACCTGGTACTCCCTCCCAAGTTCAAAACTCCGAAATTTGAGAAGTACAACGGGACTAGCTGTCCCGAAGCTCACATCACTATGTTCTGCAGATGAATGACAGTCCATGTCAATAATGACCAACTATTAATTTACTGCTTCCAAGAAAGTCTGGTTGTTGCCGCTTCTAGATGATACAACCAACTGAGTCGCACCCAGATCAGTTCATGGAAAGATTTAGCACAAGCTTTCATGAAGCAATATGGTTATGTGGCAGACATAGCCCTTGATAGAATCACTTTACAGAATATGGAGAAAAAACATAATGAAAGCTTTAGGTAGTATGCCTAGCGATGGAGAGAGGTGGCCACACAAGTCCAACCCCCTCTGTTAGAAAAAGAAACCACTATGCTCTTCATCAACACCCTGAAGGCGCCTTTCATTAACCACATGCTGGGTAGCGCAACCAAAAGCTTTTCAGACATAGTAATGTCTGGAGAAATGATAGAAAATGTGATAAGATGTGGAAAAATAGAGGCTGGAGAAAAACCAAGAGGTCAGCACTGAGAAAGAAAGAGCACGAGGTGAATAATGTGAGCTCATATTCAAAATCAATCACCGTAAGCCAACCAAGGTCAACAACCCCTGGTCAGCAGGGCTCACTCAGACAAGAGCCTAATACAAGGCAAAATAGGGAGAAACTCCAATTTACGCCCATTCCAATGACTTACAATGAGTTATACCAAAGTTTATTCGATGCACATGTCGTGTCTCCCTTCTATCTAAAACCAATGCAACCTCCATACCCCAAATGGTACGACGCAAATCCCCAATGCGAATACCATGCGGGAGTCACAGGACACTCGATAGAAAACTGCACCACTTTCAAGAAGTTGGTTGAAAGACTCATCAACATGGGCATCGTGAAATTTGATGATACATCTAGTGCAGAGAATCCATTACCCAACCATGGAGACAAGGGGATAAATGCGATAATCGAGAGTTCGGGGAAAGAAATTAAGATGAATATTGCAGAAGTAAATACCCACAAAAAGAAGTATGGAAAAACATGGTGGAAAGAGGGTTGATAGCACAGAATTCAAGGGTCAGACCTCGAGAAGCAAAGAATTATTGCGAGTTCCATGATCTAAAGGATCACAAGCTTTAGAAATGCAGCCAATTCAGGGCGTTAGTATAAGGATTGATGGATAATAAGGAGCTGGAATTCTTTGAATATGTTGGGAGCCCAGAAGAAACAGATGTATGTGCCTCCGAAGAAGGCTCGACGAAGGATGTTTACAAAGTCAACCACCCAGTGGTTATCATATCACGTCCGAGAAAGAATGAAGCCGGGGCACAAGTTGCGCCAAAGGTCGTGATCCAAAAGCCCGTTGCTTTTCATTATAAAGATAGCAAGAGGGTACCGTGGAACTATAGCTGCAATGTGACAATCCCGGGAGAGGAGATCCCGATTAATGCATCAAATGAAGGTCAGGACGAGGGTTTTTATATGCGCAGCAAAAGGGGTTATGATACCCCAAATACAAAAGTCGAGCAGGTTAAAGGAAAATCATTGGCAATTGAGCAAAAGAAGGAGAAGCCGGTGGGACTCGAACCAACTGTTAATGAATCAGTGACTGAAAAAGAAGCAAATGAATTCTTAAAATTTCTAAAGCACAGCGAATATAGTGTTGTACAACAGTTACACAAACAGCCAGCTCGTATATCGGTACTGGCCTTACTCTTAAGCTCAGAAACCCATCGCAGCGCATTGATGAAGGTGTTGAATGAGACTTATGTTGCTAACGATATTTCTGTAACCAAACTGGACCGCTCAGTCAACAATATAAGTGCCGACAACTTCATATTCTTCAATGACGATGAAGTACCGCCAGGAGGCAGAGGATCGACTAAAGCTTTGCACATCACGACTCGCTGTAAAGGGTATATATTACCGGTGGTATTAATTGACAATGGGTCTGCACTAAATGTCCTACCCATATCTACGCTGAATAGGTTGCCAGTGGATAGTTCTCATATGAAGACATGCCAAAATATAGTGAGAGCATTTGATGGCACGGAAAGGAAGGTAATAGGGAGAATTGAAATACCCCTCTTAATCGGGCCGAGCACGTACGAGATAGATTTCCTAGTCATGGACATTAAGCCTTCGTATAATTACCTGTTGGGGAGGCCATGAATTCACTCAGTGGGGGCAGTGCCGTCATCGTTACATCAAAAGCTCAAATTTATAATGGAAGATTGATTGGTGACCATAAATGCGGAGGAAGATATCATTGCATCCGTTACCAGTGACGCGTCATATGTGGGGACTGATGATGAAGTAATCGAGTGTTCTTTTCAGTCTTTAGAGTTTGTAAACGCGACATTTATTACCGAAGGAAATAGGATTCCAATTCCTAGGTTATCTGAGACTACAAGAATGGGATTACGGCTAACTGTTGGAAAAGGGGCCCTACCCGGAAGAGGACTCGGGAGATACCTCCAAGGAAGGATTAATGCATCAATGATGAAGGAAAACAAGACCGTTTTGTGTTAGGATTCAAGCCAGACACGAAACAAAGAAAGAAGGAACTGGAAAAGAAGCAAGAGAGAAGGAGAGCGCGATTGAGCGGGGGAGAAATCGAATAGGAACCAATGATATTTCCCCATATTTCGAAGACTTTTGTGTCTGAAGGAGTCATTCACCCTGAGCGGAGGATGTCGGGAAAGGAAATCATGGAACGAATGATGGAAAATTTCGACATCAATGCGACATACGAAGAAGGAACTAGGGTAGAGAATTGGTCGGACATTCGCCCCTATGAGCCGGGAAGTGTTCTGAATAATTGGACTGCGGAAGAGATTCCTGTAGTCTTTAGAACTAACACAGAGTAATATTCAAAACAAACTTATTACTCTAGGCCTAGGAGTAATAAGAGTCCATTTTTGTGAAATAGGCTTATGTTCAAAATTGTTATTTCAATGAAATGCATCCTTTTGTCTTATTCCAAATATTCTTTTATTCTTTCATTCATGATTATACCATACATATCATTGTTCTCAGATTTTCTTATTCTTTGTATCTTCTTTTGCACATACAACAGGTCTTCAGATATCAATAATATGAGCGACGTTGCTACTAACTCAGAGTCTCCTTTTGAGTGGGATATTTGTCTAGAGGGATCTCAAGACTTTGAGGATGATAGAGACTGTAACTTATCCCCTGATTTGTTAAGAATGGTAGAACAAGAGGAGAAATAGATTCTACCCCACAAAGAGACAGTAGAATTCGTGAACTTGGGAGATGAACTAGAAAAGAAAGAAGTAAAGATCGGAGCCTGCATTACCACAGAGACAAAACGGGACCTTATTGAGTTACTCCAAGAGTTCAAGGATGTCTTTGCATGGTCGTATCAAGATATGCCTGGGCTAAGTACTGACATCGTGGTACACAGGCTCCCCATCAAAGAAGAATGCAAGCCAGTTCAATAAAAGCTTTGAAGGATGCGGCCCGATGTTTTGTTAAAAATAAAAGAGGAGGTCAAGAAGCAATTCGATGATGGTTTCTTACAAGTAGTTAAGTACTCGGAATGGGTAGCCAATATTGTCCCCGTCCCTAAGAAAGATGGAAAAGTACGGATGTGTGTAGACTACAGGGACTTGAACAAAGCCAGTCCGAAGGATAATTTCTCATTGCCTCATATCGACACTCTAGTGGACAATACGACAGGTTACTCACTTTTCTCCTTCATGGATGGTTTCTCAGGGTACAATCAGATAAAGATACATCTTGAAGACATGAATAAGACCACATTTGTAACTATGTGGGGAACATTTTGCTATAAGGTGATGCCGTTTGGACTGAAAAATGCGGGAGCAACATATTAGAGAGCCATGGTAACCTTGTTCCATGATATGATGCACAAAGAAATTGAAGTCTATGTTGATGACATGATCGCCAAATCTCGAACAGAAGAAGAGCATGTGTTAGTCTTGAGGAAATTATTTTTGAGGTTGAGGAAATTTCAGCTGAAACTCAATCCAGCAAAGTGTACCTTCGGGGCTAGGTCAGGAAAACTGCTAGGATTCGTGGTCAGTGAAAAAGGGATTGAGATTGACCCAGATAAAGTCAAAGCCATACAAGAGCTACCTCCACCGCGTACTCAAAAGGAAGTCTGGGGATTCCTAGGAAGACTAAATTACATCGCTCGGTTCATTTCACAATTAACCGAGAAATGTGACCCCATATTCTGTCTCCTTAAGAAACACAACCCTGGTGTTTGGGACGAAGAGTGCCAAAAGACTTTCGACAAGGTTAAACAATATTTGTCTAATGCCCCAGTGTTGACACCACTTAGTCCAGACAAGCCATTGATACTGTATTTAACGGTGTTTGAAAATTCTATGGGATGTGTGCTTGGCCAGCACGATGAGTCAGGAAGGAAAGAAAAAGTGATATATTACCTCAGTACTGAAGTTGTGTTGTGCCCTAATCTGGACAACCCGAAGACTGAGACAATACATGTTGTGTCACACAACTTGGCTAATCTTTAAAATGGACCCTCTAAAGTACTTGATGGAGTCGACTGCTTTGAACGGGAGAATGGCCCGATGGCAAATTCTACTCTCCGAATTTGATATAGTCTACGTTAACCAGAAGGCTGTAAAAGAAAGTGCGATAGCAGATTTTCTAGCCAGTAGAGCCCTAGAGAACTACGAGCCCCTGAACTTTGACTTCCCAAATGAAGATCTAATGTACATAGCAACCACTAAAGAAGACCCTCAAGAAGATCATCCTTGGAAGCTAAACTTTGACGGAGCATCAAATGCTGTGGGTAACGGAATCGGGACAGTCCTAGTATCCCCGAACGGAGATCATTACCCCTTCACTAGTAAATTGGATTTTGACTACACGAACAATATGGCAGAATACGAAACATGCATCATAGGAATACGCGTGGCCATAGAACGTAAAATCAAGGTGTTGGAGGTATATGAAGATTCAGCCCTAGTGATTTACCAACTGAAAGGTGAATGGGAGATTAGAGACCCCAAGTTGATCAATTATCGAAGGATGATCCTCGAATTAATTAAAAAGTTTGATGATATTATCTTCTGCTACCTCCAGCGAGAAGAAAATTAGATGGCTGACGCTCTGGCAACTTTAGCTTCTATGATCAAAGTGAAAAAGCAAGAGGATGTGAAACCAATCCAAATGAGTATTTACGAAGCTCCGGCTCATTGTTACAACCTTGAAGAAGAAGAAAAAAATGATGATCACCCTTGGTACTACGATATCCTGCGGTATGTGAAGAATCGTGAGTACCCCGACCAAGCTACTGAGAATGACAAAAGAACGTTGAGAAGACTGGCCAATGACTACGTCTTGGACGGGGAGACCCTATACAAAACAAGGAAGGATCAAGTATTGTTAAGATGTGTAGATGCTATAGAGGCTAAGAAAATCTTAGAAGAAGTCCATGAGGGCATCTGTGGGACACACGCTAATGGCTTTACAATGGCCAGGCAAATTATGAGGTTTGGTTATTATTGGTCCACCATGGAAGGAGACTGTATTAACTACGCCAAAAGATGTCATAAATGCCAAATCTATGGAGACAAGATTCATGTGCCTCCTTCACCCCTGCATGTCATGACTTCACCATGGCTTTTCTCGACGTGGGGCATGGATGTGATTGGGCCAATTTCACCAAAAGCTTCAAATGGGCATCGATTCATCTTTGTGGTCATTGATTATTTCACCAAGTGGGTGGAAGCCGCTTCATATGCCAATGTTACAAAATCGGCAGTCAGAAAATTCCTAAAAAAGGAAATCATTTATCGATATGGAATGCTAGAAAGGATCATATCTGACAACGCATTGAATTTAAACAACAGTACGATAGCAGATGTCTGCAGTCAGTTCAAGATCAGACACCACAACTCGTCACCATACCGTCCGAAGATGAACGGTGCAGTTGAGGCAGCTAATAAAAACATTAAGAAGATTGTGGGGAAAATGACTGAGACTTATAAAGACTGGCATGAAAAGCTACCATTCGCCCTCTATGCTTATCGAGCGTCTGTCATAACTTCTACCGGGGCAACACCTTTCTCATTGGTCTATGGAATGGAGGCGGTTTTACCTATTGAGGTCGAAATTCCTTCCCTCAGAGTTTTGTCAAAAGTAAAGTTGGATGAAGCAGAATGGATCTAGTCCCGATACGATCAGCTGAATTTGATTGAAGAAAAGAGGCTAAGGGCTATCCGTCATAGTCAGATGTACCAAAAGCGAATGATGGGAGCTTACAACAAAAAGGTTCGTCCTAGAGAATTCCATGAGGGAGACCTAGTATTAAAAATGATCTTGCCCATACAAAAGGATTTCATAGGAAAATGGATGCCAAATTGGGAAGGAACTTATGTGATAAAGAAAGCCTTTTCTAGAGGAGCATTGATATTGGCCGAAATGGATGGCAAGACTTTACCCAATCCCGTGAATTCAGATTCGGTTAAGAAATACTTTGCCTAAAAAAAAGAAAAAAAGGGAGAGGCCAAGGTGAAAACTCGCAAAGGGCACCTTGAGACCAAAGGGATTTTGAATTGAAAACCCATAAAAGGGCAATTCAAATTTTGATTAAAGGTGGGGCATACGGCAGTCCTACGATGCCTAAATTAACAAGGAGGAGAGATGTTACATCTTGGAGCATCTAAAAAAGTACTCTAGACCCCCTAAACACATATTGAGCTTAAAAAGGGAATCCTCAAGAAGTTCGTACGGAGAAGCTCACGCTCCAATATCTGAGGCACCTATTTTCTTTCTATTCATTTTGTATTCCAGCAATATTTGTTGTCCGTGATTAATCTATTCCCTTCAAATTTTGTTTCTGACAAATTTCAGTTCTGTCATTGTTATGATCTTTTTCAAGCATTTTGCATTGAAATGATGATTAATGGGCTAAAGTCATTTTCGCAAAAAGAGTTCTGCATATTACTCTGAAAGTTTCTAAATAGTACAGGAACCTGAAACAGGGCTATTATTTAGAACTAACCAAACTTAAAGATTGGAAACATTTGAGAAGAAAGAGTTTAAACTGGGACAACCTCTTCGGGTTTTCTGTTCAAAGATCTAAGCTGAACAAGAAGACAGGGTACCATTTTAGTGATCAAACCTTGATGAACAAAGAGCAATGACAAACTGTACATTAAAAAAGGGATTCATTCTCACAACATGCTGCACTTGTGCATTCATAGATCATTCATGACACATCTAGTTAGGAGCATTTGATTCATTTCGATCATAGCATCCTAATCATTTGACATAAGCATAGATACATGGAACCGATTCTACAGGTCATGTCCCTAGAATCGGTAAATTTACAGATCTTAACCCCCTAAGCAGTAGGGAAACAGATCGAAGACGATGGGCCTTAAACCCCTAAGTAGTAGGGTAACAGGCTGAATTTATAGATCTTAACCCCTTAAGCAGTAGGGAAACAGATCGAAGACGATAGGCCTTAAACCCCTAAGCAGTAGGGTAACAGGCTGAATTTATAGATCTTAACCCCCTAAGCAGTAGGCTGAATTTGGCCTTATATAGCCTCCCAAAACGACGTCGTTTTGGAGGCTGCCCTTTAACCCCAAAACGACGTCGTTTTGGCCTATGTCCGACTCGTCCGACCCGACCTGCTAGAGGATCCACGTGTTTTTTTTAATGGGTTATTTATGCGTGTGGTCCTTCCGTTTTTTTATTACTTTGCAATTAAGTCATTTTTTATTTTTAATCCGGCCCTGGAATTTGTCTCGCTTTTCAATTTGGTCCTCGGCCATGCGCTGCGTTTTGGGGGGAAGGAAATATTGCTGTTTCGGTCCCCTTACGTTTCACGCGTGTTCAAATAAGCCCTTTCTCTTTCTTTTTATTTCGAATTCACCCCAAAACTTCATTTTCGTTTCGAATTTAGTCATTTTTCCAGATTTAATTTGGTTTTTATATTATTTTTGCCATTTTTTATATTATATATTATTATATTTACCATTATTATTATTATTATTATTATTATTATTATTATTATTATTATTATTAATATCAGTATATGTTTCATTATGTATGTATATATTTATGTAGTATTATTATTAGTCATTTTTATTTCTAATATATATATATTATGTAGGTATTTATATTATATTATATATATATTTTTCATATATATTATGTATATAGGTTTTAATATTATCTTTTATATATTATTATGTACATGTTTTAATATTATTAGTTATATGCCTTTTATACTATTGTATGTATATTTACGATACTATATTGTATATTTCTAACACTATTATTATTTATATATACATATATGTACGTATTTATGTAGCGTATGAATAGTTTTTATATATATTATTTTCATTTCTAAATATATGTAAATATCATATATATTTTATATATATTACATATATATATTTTTATTTTTATTTTATATTTATATTTATATTTTAAGTATTATACCTCTATTTACATTTATGTATTAATATCATCATTTTATTATTACTATATTTTTATATTATCATTATTATTGTTATTATGTTACCATTACTATCTAATATATTTTCATTATCACTATTATTACTTTATTATTGTAATTTAATGTATTATTATTATTATTATTATTATTATTATTATTATTATGTATTTTTTTATTACCATTAATTATTATTACTACTACTGTTAATGTACTATTATTTCCTATTATTATTATTATTATTATTATTATTATTATTATTATTATTATTATTATTATTATATTACTATCATTATTGTTATTATTGTAGGTATTATTGTTATTACAATTATATGTTGATTATATTACTACGTTCATTATATTATCATTATATTATTACTATTATTATTTCCATATTTTTGTATTCATTCTATTATGTGTCACTCATATTATTATTATTATTATTATTATTATTATTATTATTATTATTATTTTATTTTATTATTACTATTTTCTTTTTTTTTTCTTACAAATTTGTTCACTTACTCATGTGCTTATTCGTTTACCCCCCAATTTAAAATCAAATTTACATTATAATTTGCTTTGTTATTTCCTTCATCATTGTATTTATTTTATTCTTTTTTCTTTGTTCTCACTATTATTATATTATGTTTATTCGTTTATTCATATATGTCTCAATATATCAGCAAATTTGTATTATTCGTCGTTATTAGTGTTTATATCATCACCTTTGTTATTATTATCTTATTATGCATGTTAATACTGTAATTTGTTTCTCATTTCACATGAGATTATGATTGCATTGGTCTTTTACTAGATGCATATAATTGTGTTTTCTAAAATAAAACGAGCTTCATATTTAGACAATTCGAGAAAATTGTGCCCTAACTTACTGGGTTTCGATTTTTTTCGCTTAATCTAAATAACGACATAATCCTCTTAAACCGCACTACGAGTTTTGAAAAATGCTTTTTCTTGGGGGTACGAGGTGTTGTGCCCTAACTTACCGGGTATGACATTTTGTCACCTCGAAATAAGAATTTGTTTTGTAAATAAAGGCAATATTCAGTATTTGGAAGTTCGAGAGATCGTGCCCTAACTTACTGGGTTTCGATTTTCCTCGTTTACCCTAAATAATCGAAAATCCTTTTAAAAGGAGTTAAAATACACAAATTTTACATAAAAGGCAAACTCACTCTCAAAAGCTCGAGATGTCGTGTCCTAACTTACTGGATGTGACATTTTATCACTTCGAGATGAGAATGTCTTTAATATTCGAGTTTTTTTACAAAGAGAGGGATCGTATTTCAAAGTCTTTCAAGTTTTCAATTTTCGACACTAAGACACTAATTAATCAACTAGGTACCAATTTTTGGGCGTATCGAGGGTGCTAATCCTTCCTCGTGCGCAACCGACTCCCGAACTCATTTTCTGATTTTCATAGACCAAAAATTATCGTTTTAGTAAATTTTAACTTTTATTAAAATGATTAATTTGAGGTGACCCGATCACACCTCATCAAAAAAGATTGGTGGCGACTCCTCTATTCGTTTTCATTTTCAAAATCTAAGCCGATTCCCGTTTTTAAAAAAAATGGTTACGACAATATTTCATACAGAAAATCTTTTTAAAGGATCAGAATTAAAGTGTAATTTTTACGATATTAAAAATGTAATTTTACCATTTTAAATAATTTTTAAAGGATTAAATCAATTTTTTTAATCATTCTTAAGGAGAGTCAAAGTACGATTTTATCTTTACTAATTTAAAATTTTAAAAACTTTAAATTACCTAAATAAAACTTATGCATTTTAGACAGCACGCTTAAACTAATCGAAAAACAAAGGAGATTTTTTTCCTTTACATCTAAAATTAATTTAATCATAACCTTATTTTAAGTTTAATAAATTTAATTTAATAAGATAATTTACCATTAAACTCATAAAAAATATTAATTAAACTTTAAAATTATCCTCGATCCAAAACTTCAAAATTTGTTATTTCACAATTTAATCTAATTTTATGGTCTATATTTAAAATTCATGACCACTAATTTTAATGATGTTATCTTTAAGGTTTGAACTTTTATCTTTTTTTAGAAGTGTAATGTATCTTACCACTATACCCAACATTCATTGGTTACTATTAAATAATTTATTATGTCCTATATTTTAAAAAACATATAGTATTGTAGCATATACACTTGTCCATTTTTTTTTATAATTGGAAAAATATTATATTCTTATTTTATTTTTAATAAATGTAAAAAAAATATTTTTTTATTTCGGGTTTTATGAATAGCACTCGTGATCTTTTTTTGTCTAAAATTCTTGTTGTTTGAGAGGTTTTTTCCTAGCTAAGGTTTTTACATTTGGACAATTTTATAATGGAGACTGATAATCAATGTCTTTGACAAGCTTTCTATCATGGTTATGAAGATGCCTTGGACTCAAGATTATTACTTAAAGATTGTTTTACTATTGCCTCTATTGTAACATCCCGCTCAGCGAAGTCCTAACTATTTGAGTGTCCTTTATAAAAGTAAAGCTTAAGGGTAAGTTTCAAGTGTCCAATGTTAGGACTCGATTAAGTGTACAACGTATAGGATCTTATGAAAGAGCATCTGAATGCACCAGTGATGGCCTGGTCTGGCGGACTCTAAATGAAAAGAAAGGAACTTATGGCAAACTCTGGTATGCACACCATATAGGATATTCTGAAAGAACAAAACTTATGACTAACTTTGAAGAAAGGTAAGTATAACGAAGCAATGAGTGCTAGTAAGAATATATTTGAGTAAGGTGCATAGTACAAAGAACTACTATTGGCGAAGTAGTGTTCGTCCAAAAACCCTATTCAGTGATTAGAACGGGCAGACTCCGACATGAAAATAAATAGACAAGGACTCCCCGTCAGATTACAATGATAAGTGAAATATAAGTGGTAATACGAAAGGAATGGTTATAAGGTATGAGTCCACACCAGTGATATAGTACATCCAGTGACCAATGTGGTCCTATGACAGTTAAATTGTGAGGAAGTTGGTTAGGAATTAACCAAACGTGAACTAAGAAAGGTTAAGGGCTAAAGGAGTAATCGAGTAAGCTCTTAGAAGTGACAAATTTTGATAAGACCACTCAGTCTTGATGTGACATTTACCAAGTTCCCATAGAGACTTTGGTTAAGAAAAATGTTATCTTCTTTCCTTTTTTTTCCCTTGAAAAATAAAAAAGATTTAAGACTAAAGAGAGATAGAAACATTGCTCTAAGCTGAGTTAGGAATCTTGGATATCTCTAGTGATTTTCTTCACTACAGGATACATTTCGTGACTCTGTTTGTCAAACATATATCTATAAGAATGATTGAAGAAACATGGCTTTGAGAGATGTCTGGATTTAAAATGATGAAAATGGTTACCAGGATGGGTTCTAACGAAGTGTTTCTGTTCTGCAAGGTAAAAGAGGTTGTAGCATCCTGCTGAATGATGGATCTGAAGGCTAAACTACTTTTTGAGGTTATCAGGTGAGTTTCTGAACTGATTCACGCGTGTATAGTATGCCTCCTAGGAACTTCTATGCTAAGTAACCAAATTGTGAAATAGAACTAGTGAAATGAGATGTGATGGCTTTGATGAGGAACATAAGATTTATGAACTTGTATGTATGGATTACATGAAATTTTATGGTCAAAGTATGAAACCTAAACCTTGAGGTTAAAGTATGCTTGTGTCTGGATAATAAAAATGTGTTAATGTGTCTGAAAGGTTTGGATGTGTCTATTACGAATAAGTGAAGATATGATGAGTTCATGAAAGATGGGTCTAAGTATGAAAAGTTTGTATATGTCTCCAAAGTCGTCAAAGGGGTTCATCAGGACTAGAAACACGAATCTCTGAAACGAAAAGTCTATGGCCATGGCATTAAAGAACCATATTGTGTAAGACCGTAACTGGTGTGTTATGGCATCATATGGGAAGAAGATTATATTGTATAAGACTGTAATTGGTGAGTTATGGCATCATATGGGGAGAAGACTATATTGTGTAAGACCATAACTAGTGAGTTATGGCATCATATTAAAAATAATAATAAATGTTATTACCTAATATGGTTTTCTGTATGTTTCAAAATGATAAGGGGCAAACCTCACTAAGTGTGAGTTTAGGCAAATCACTATCGTTTAAAACATTAGTAAAAGAACGCCTTTGTGGCATAACTCTGGATAGAAAAGCCTTTGTAGAGAGTAGTAGGTGTAAAGGAAAGCTTTGTGGCTAGTAGTGGATGTAAATGACAGCCTTTGTGGTGAGTATTAGATGTAAATGACAACCTTTGTAGCACAACTCTAGATAGGAAAACCTCTGTAGCGAGTACTGGATGTAAATGATAGCCTTTGTGGCAAAAATCTAGAAAGGTAAGCCCTTATGACAATGTTTGTTTAAGAACACCTTTATGGTAAATCTCTGAGAAGAAACATCTTTGTGGCAATCTCTGTTAAAGGAAAATCTTTGTGGCAAGTACTGGATGTAAGGGATGCCTTTATGGCAGAACTTTGAAAAGGTAAGTCCTTGTGGTAGCCTTTGTTTAAGAACGCCTTTGTGGAAAATCTTTGAAAGGAAACACCTTTTTGGAAATCTCTGTTAAAGGAAAGTTTTTTTGGTAATTTTCATAAAGGAAGCCTTCATAGCTATATCTGAAAAGGAATACCTTCGTGGTGCAACGTAAGGATAGGATACCTTGGTGACAATTCTGTAAAAGAAAACTCTTGTGGCAAATACAAAGAAAGCCTTTTCGGCTATTTAAATAAAGGAATGTCTTCACGACAAAATTTTGGATGAATGGCATGTAAGGAATTAGGAAAGAATGGTATAAATGGTCAATGGTATAAATGGTCCTTTGAAGGAAAAGTAAAGATAAGACTTTGAAGATATGGTAAGCAAGAGATAATGTATGGACAAGTAGAAAGAACCAAGTATCTAATGAACTTTGAAAGAAAGGTTCCGTATGTAAATGAATTGGTGAACCTCGCATAGTAACAAGAAATGAATAATAAAGCTAGAGCATGCCAGAGTAGGTGATGAATTCAAGATATGTGTTATAGGCATGTATAGATAGTACCCTAAAGTAAAGAAGATCTGAGCAAACTCTGTGTTCAGTAATGGGAGTAGTCTACATCTCCCGAAGGTAGTGGTAAAATTAGGAAGTATGAAATAAGATATTAAGTTTGTTAATAAGGTGAATGAAATGGTTAAGGACTATGTAAAGATAAAATTTAAGAAAGGACATAGAATGTAATACCCTGAAAATATTTACAGTAAGATATTATCCTTAATATAATAAAATAAGGAAATAAAGTGAAAAAAAAAAAAAGGAAAAGGAAATTTTGAGATATGTCAATATTGAGAAGTATATTATGATATATTAATTCAAGAAAGGACTAAATTGTAAAAGTGAGTAAAGTTTTGTTGCACAAGAGTAAATACTCAAAATTTGAGGGGTTAAAGTGTAAATATGAAAAATTTGAAGGACCAATAGTGTAAATATTTTAAGAGTGGAATAATCTAGAAACTAAGGAAAATGGATGAATTAGGACCAAATTGAATAGATGAAGAAACTATGAGGGACTAAATTGCAATTTTACCAAATTAAATGATGACTTAAGGATGAAATTTTAAAAGATAATGAAGGGCAAAATCGTCAATTGGAAGAGAGAGAAATCTAGAAAGTAATAATGATGCTAGAGATATTTTGATATTTTATAATTATTTAATTAGATAAATATTATTTTATTAATATTTTAATAAGATATTTTATTATTATTTTATTAGTATATAAAGAAAGAAAGATGAGAAATTCTCATCCATATTTCCATGCACTAACGTGAGAGAAAGAGAGGAAGAAAGAAAGTTTTGCTTTCTTTACAATTTAGTCCTTTTACCAAAAATTCACCATTTTCACCCAAAAATCAAATGAATTTCCATAGCTACCAAGAGAGAAAAATGTTAAGGAGACCATGGGGAGTTAGAATATCAAGTTGGATTCAAGAAATAGAAGCTGGAGGAGAGAAAAATCAAGTTAAAGATTAGTATCAATAGAACAAGGTAAGTATATCAAGATTTCAATATGTTTTTAAGTTTGTTATTATTGACAAAGCATGGAAATAATGTTATAGTAGAGTTTTCTTACATAAGGTCCTATGTTCATGATATGTTAGTGAAGAGAAAATAAGAGAAAGTGATGAGAAATGGTGTAGAAAAAGAAAATAAGGGTGTTATAACATGGTAATTAATATCTTGTACTAAAACAGTTTTGGACCGCAGCAGTAGTCTAACTTTGAAAAATCATCAAAAATTGTAGAAATCTAATTATAGGATGAATAAAATATGAAATTAAAGCTTATTAAGTCTAGTTTCTTATAGAAGAAATTATGTAAGCAATGGAATTCTAAATCATGAGATATGATGAATTTTGTGAGACAAGGTCAGAATGATTTCGGGTTCCCCTGTTCTGACTTTGTAAAATCATAAAAAATTGGATAAAAATAATTATGGGTTTAAATTTATATTTTTAGAATCCTGAATGAGTCTATTTTCAATATAAACAAACGGGAACATCATTTGAATTCTTTACAAGGAGATAATTAATTTTTAGTGAAGAAGGGTCAGAACTGTTAGACAGCAGAACAGGGGTAATTTTAAAGAATAAACTGTACTTATTGGATAAACTAAAAATTCTGAAAATTTTATGGTAAGAAGATATATGAGTCTAGTTTCAGGGAAAATTAGCGGATCTTAATTTTTAGTTCTATAGCTCCAGATATAAATAATTTAGTGACCATGATGCAGATAGACAGCTTGAATATTCATAAAAGTAAATAATAAAAATTATGGATAATGTTACTTACAAGTGTATTATCTACATTAAGGATGTGGAATGGAGAGGAGGAGGAGGAAAAATATGTATGAATATTCATCTAGCATGGCTAATTTGCATATTTTAGGCTCAGAGACTAAATTGAATAAAAGTAAAATTTTATGGGTAATTTTGTAAAAATGTCAGAAATGACCAAATTGCATGAAATGGATTATTTTATTATTTAAATTACAAAATTGAATGAAATTATTAATTTAGTTCAAGATCGGGGGAAAACATGTTTTAGGGATTAAATTGAAATGTGTTGAAATTATGGAAAATTCGATATTTTATAGAATTCATGGATCATTATCAATATATATGATAATAATAGCTGGAAATAAGGATTAAATTGCAAGAATTTTATTTTCCTGACCCTAAGGATGAAATCGTCATTAATTAAAAGTTTAGGGGCAAAATGGTAAATTTTGCCTAAAGCATTAATTAAATGCATTAGAATATGAAATGAATGAAAATGATGATCAAATTTATTTATAAAGATCCGAACGACTCAAATATGAGACTCGATCGTGAAAAAGAAAAGATATCGGATTAATGAAATTATAAACACAAACAAGCAATGAGGTAAGTTTGTGTAACTTGAACTGTATTTTAAATACTTGAAATATGTGGTTATATGATGAAAATATGATTTGAATGTTCAATTCATGATATTTGATGAAATATTGATAATACTCGAAATAAATTGAAAATAAATCCCGGTTGAATGAAAAGGAAAATTCGATGGATCTCTGAAAAGGAATTGACGGTAAAAGGATCTAGCCCTGACGGGTGATCCTATCTGATATAGCCCTCCAAAGAATATGTGTAAAATGGATTTAGCTTGGACGGGTAATCCGAATCGTGGTCTGATTTAGCCTGGGGTAGTAATTCAGATCCAAACTCATCGAGTAATTGTCGTTGCGAGGGATTTAGCTTTGGGTGGTAATCCCGACAATACTCTATGAGTTTATATTACAGGATTTAGCTTTGGATTGTAATCCCATCAGTAAAGATGAGGTTCGCGAGTGTGCTCTCTCGATATGAAACATGTAAGACCATGGTTAAAAGATACCATGACAACCTGATATGAAATGTATAAGACCATGGTTGAAAGATACCATGGCAACCTGATATGAAATGTATAAGACCATGGTTGAAAGATACCATGGAAACCTGATATGAAATGTATAAGACCATGGTTGAAAGATACCATGGCAACCTGATATGAAATGTGTAAGACCATGGTTGAAAGATACCATGGCAACCTGATATGAAATGTGTAAGACCATGGTTGAAAGATACCATGGCAACGTGATATGAAATGAACAAGACCATGGTTGAAAGATATGATGGCAACATGACAGAAAATGAGTAAGACCATAGTTGAAAGATACTATGGCATCATGTCAAAGATAAATAAGACCGTGGATGGGAGATGCTATGACATCTGTTGAACAATTGATATTCAGATAATATGTATCAGATGACGAATGGTTATATGAAATGGTTGTGTGTAATGTTTACAAGAACTGGTCATATGGAAATGTATGTACAAAATAGTTGTATGAAATAATTATGAAGATAGATAAAAGAAATAAGTATGAGTACATGGAATATAATTTATGTTAAGTTTGATATAAGCTATTATCGGAATAAATATACATAAAATATATGGAAATGATGGAGCATGAAATATTAATATAATGAAATGAATCATTTATGTTTATGAAGAAACGGTAAGAGCATGATATGTTTCATGACATGTACATATATGATTATCTTTGATATGTTGATACAAGAAAATTATGTAAGTTGAGACTATTATTGAACTCAAGTACGATATGTCGAGAAAATAGTTATATCAATGTTGAATTTATATGAGATATGTGCAAGTACACTAACAATGTTACTGTTTGATGCTTATACAAGTACTAAACTGTTGATTGAATGGTAATATATTTATTTATATGATGCATTGAATCGGTAAGCATTTAAAATTTTTTTTAAGTGATCTGCAAATGGTAGTAATGCTCCGAAACCCTGTTCTGGCAACGGATACGGGTTAGGGGTGTTATATAGAAAGTGAAGAGATGTTAAGTATAATATGCTAAAAGAAAAAAAAATGGTCATTTGACTTTGGAACTCGAATCTGGAGCCTAGTAGAATGAAGGCTTAATGAATATAAAAGGAAGATAAGTCCTTAAAGACAATGAGAGGAAGACAAATGTCAAAATAGAAAAAATAATTACAGTTATTTACTGTTTTAAGTTTTAAAGGAGTATGCGTTGAGGGACGATGCCAGGGTTACGTCAAGGAGTGACGGATCGGGCTATTATGCATACAAAGGATGTTAAGTGGCGTGCTTAAGTCTGAGCATAAGTTTATTAAGTAGTATTCCAATGTGTATACAGTAGACTGAAAGATAAAATAGAGAATACTAAAATTTTGTTATCATGAATTGTAAATGTAACCATACAATGTACACTTATAAAAGGCTCTGTCACATTCATAGGTAGAACTTGTACATAGGCAAAAACTTCAAGTTACATCTGTTATGGGAAGTAACACCCAAAACTCGGATTCAATTCATCAGGTCAAGTAGAGAGTGTTACATATACTTTTCAATTTTTTCTTTGTGTTGGATTTATAAGGACACTAATAACGTTGCTTATGTTTGTGCAAGAGAAGCTTTATAGATAGTGAACTACATGGATTGCACTGTTTGTACTCCTATTACTCGTATTGTATATGCTGATAAATTGCCTAACTTGAAAGCTAAGGAAGGAAGCTAGATTTGAGTGTATTGAATAAGTCTGATGACTGGAGTTTAGATGTTCTCTTTATTATATCCTTATTAACTTTTACCTGTTTAATCTATTAATGAATTTTTTTACTAAAAAAATTATAATAAAAGTATTTAAATCCATAAAAATAAAATGAACCTTCTAAAAAAAGAAAAAGAAAAGTTGGAAAATGTTTAGTGGTAGTAAGTGATGTAGAGCAATAAAATGGAGTGGATGTGATGTCGATGAGTTAGCTTGAAATGCAAGTAGTTATGTTTCGTGAGTGCAAGAAATAAATATAATAGACTGTGTATTAAAATAATTGACATAAAAAAAACTACGTATTAAAACTATTGAAATTGGGTTTGGAAGTCTTTTTTAATTTGTAAAGGTAGGCAACTACAAGTAGAATTAATCATTGGCAGGATGGAATCAGGTTTGTGTTGAATTAATGTAAATTTTAAAGCTCGTTTTTTAGGTTTGGGTTCGACTAGACTTGAAAAATGGGTTTAAAATTTTGTCTAAACTCGACTCAAATAAAAAATGCTAAACCTGAGATTGGCTCACCCGTATTAAAAATTTTTATATTATTTTTTATATAAAAACAAATTTATAAAATACAATACATCAAATACACTAAGATCAATAAAATAAATGTTTCCCAACAAATTGAAAATATATTAAAAAAATATTTATACTTAAATAATACTAAAATAATTGTAAATTAGCTAACAAATGCCTCTAAAATAGTAGCAAAATTAATAATAAAACAAGAGTTATATAATATCCAAACAATAATAATAAAATAGTAGCAATATAATAGCAAAATAACAGCAAAACAACACCAGGAAATAAAATTTTAGGCAAATTTGAGCCTAGCCGAGTCAGAAAATATTATCTGAGGCCCAGATTATTTAGAAAATTGGGTTTTTATTTTTTATCCCAACCTATTTTATGAACTTGTATTTTTGCTTAAACCTATACTCAAGTCTAGTTACAAGTAATAGATTTATTTAATGTTGATAAATATATATATATATATCATGTAGATGGGAAACACCAACTGAGTAAGTACCAAAATCATTATCAACAACTATGACCTAAGACAAATGGATACCTCAAGTGCTTCTATAAACCCGTGGTAGTCAAAATATTTATTTATGCCAATAATTGTATCTAGAGATCAAATATGTTTGACCTTTAACTTTTCTCTATATCAAAAGTTTAGTGGTATTGATAATAGATAGCTATTTTTCTCTTAATGGAGATCACGGTGGCCAGAAAACTTGATAGTTCAAACAATGATGTCAGAAAGGCAACGAAGAAAGTTTGTAGAAGATCGGAGGTTTCTACGGAGCTGGACTATCCCACGGTAGATGAGAATAGATGGTAGATTCTAGATCTCGGTTTGGCAAAGGCTTTATACAAGGCCACGTTGTTGGGTATGGCTCAGAATCCGGACTAGACAAATAGGGTGGAAGAGGTTTTTAAATTGCCAAAGAGGGATGTGATAATGGAGATGATGGATGGAATACTATCAATCACTTTTTCTGATCAAGTTTATAAGTTTATAAAATGAAAGATGTCAAAAACTCTAATTTTTAAACTCTTAGGTTGTAGAATTGGCTTTCATGCTTTGCTTAATAAGACTAATATTTTATGGAAACTGATGAATCCTATCCAGTTGATGGACTTGGAGAATGATTTTTGCTTGGTTCAAACAATGAAGAGGACTATAATCAAATACTGGTAGGAGGGTCGTGTGTTTTCTATGGTTAGTATTTAACGGTGTGCCCTTGGTCATCAAACTCCTTTACCACTGAAACTGGAATCAATGTTCAGGTAGTTTGGATAATACTGCCTAGTCTTCCAGAAGGCTACTATTCTGACTTCTTACTGCGTGCTATCAGATAAACTATTAGTCCAATCGTAAAACTTGACACCCACACGGGTTTTTCCAAGAGGGGTAAGTTTGTATGCTTAGCTGTTTGTGTTGATTTTAAGAAATCGTGTGTTCCCAAAAAGAAGATAAAGGGTCGAACACAACGTGTGGAATATGAATATTTACCTAATGTTTGTTTCAATTGTGGTCTCTATGGTTACAGTACTAAAGGTTGTGCGCGTATGAATACTCCTTCGTCTGGTGTTGGTAACAATAGTGCTTTTGTCGTTGATGAGAAATGTAACGACTCAAAAATTTGTGCTGTTGAGAAACATACTTCCGGGACCCCACCCTTGTGTGTCGGGTTTAAAAATATTAATATTATAATGTTTGGAGTTTTCTTTAGAAGTTAATCAAATAGTAAAGTAGTAAATTTAATTGATAGGGACTAAATTAATTATGAGAAAGAAATAGTTACAAGACTACTTAAGTAAATAACTCATTATTTATATTAGTCAAATGGAGTTAATAGATATATATATATATATATATATATATAAATATATGTATATGTATATGTGTATATATATATAGATATGTAGGTGATATCATCAATAGTTACTATAGGATGATTGTTATGTGTTAGAGTTAGTAAAAGAAATACATAAAAGAAAAGAAATAGAAGAGTTAGTAGGGGAAAAAAGAGAGGAAGAAAAAGCTTCATCTTTGCTCTTACCTACTGAAAATGGGGAGAAAGATTTCAACCATTTTGTTCAATCTTTAAAGCTTAAATTGGTTAGTAATTTTTAGTTTTTGTTTCATGGATTTTGTTTCATCTATTAGTTGAAAGTAAAGGATAGTGATGTACCAAAAATAGCCTTCTGAACACGTTACGGTCACTATGAATTTTTAGTGATGCCCTTCAGATTAACAAATGCTCCAGCAGTGTTTGTGGATACAATGAACTGTATTTTTCATCCGTATCTTGATTAGTTCATGGTTGTTTTCATCGATGATATTCTGATTTATTGAAAATCAAAAGTTGAACATGAACAACACTTACGAATTGAGTTACGAGTGTTACGAGAAAAGCAGTTGTTTGGGAAATTTAGCAAATGTGAATTTTGGTTAACCGAGGTGGTATTCTTAGGACACGTGATATTAGTGGATGGAATTCGAGTAGATCCAAAAAATATTGAAGCAATCATTCAGTGGAAAGCACCGAAGAATGTGTCAGAAGTTCGTAGTTTTATGGGTTTAGCCTAGTATTATCAAAGATTTGTGAATGGCTTCTCGAAATAGCAATGCCAATAACAAAACTCCTTTAGAAAAATATGCAGTTTGTTTAAAACAAGAAGTGCCAAGAAAGCTTTGATAAGTTAAAGCAGTTGTTGATAGAAGCACTGGTTTTAACTCTACCAGAGTCGGGAAAGGAATTCATGGTGTATAGTGATGCTTCACTAAGTGGTTTAGGTTGTGTCCTAATGCAAGAAGGAAAAGTAATTCCGTACGTGTCTCGGCAGTTGAAGACTCATGAACTTAATTATCCAACGTACTATTTGGAGTTAGCTGCGGTAATTTTTACTTTGAAGATTTGGAGACATTATCTATACGGTGAGAAATGCCATATATACACGGATCATAAAAGTCTTAAATATTTTCTAACCTAAAAGGAGTTAAATTTAAGGTAACAGCATTGGATCAAACCTTTGAAAGATTATGACTGTGTTATAAATTACCATCTGAGTAAAGCCAATGTTGTAGCAGATGCACTAAGCAGAAAAGTAGTAGCTGACTTACGAGCAATGTTTGCTTGACTCAGTGTTAACGATAATGGCAGTCTTTTGGCCAAATTGAGAATCAAACCTGTATTATTCGATCAGATTAGAGAAGCACAGTTTTTGGATCGTAAATTATCAAAGAAAAGAAAAATGGGTCAAGATGAATCAATTGAAGATTTCAACATCAATGATCGGGGTTGCTTACGATTCTGTAATCAAGTATGTGTCCATAATGTTGTGGAATTAAAAGAACTGATTTTACAGAAGGCACACGATAGTCATTTTTCCCTACACCTAGGACGAACAAAAATGTATCGAAACCTTCGAGAGTTGTATTGGGCATGAAAAGAGAAATAGTGGAATTTGTGGCTAAATGCCTAACCTGTCAAAATATCAAGGCAAAACATCAAGTCCTCACGGAATTGCTTCAACCTATTTCTATTCCTCAATGGAAATAGGAGCGCATAACCATGGATTTCGTCACCGGGTTACCGCTATCTTCAACCAAGAAAAATGTCGTATAGGTGATAGTAGATCATTTCACAAAGTCGGCTTATTTTATTACGATACAAATGGATTGGACTCTACAAAAGCTAGCTAAAGTCTATATTCAAGAAATTGTCAGATTACATGGCATACCTATGTCAATTATATCAGATCGAGATCCCCGATTCACTTCACGATTTTGGAAGCAATTACATGAATTACTTGGTACTAGGTTAAATTTTAGCATGGTTTTTCACCCTCAAATGAATGAACAATCTGAACGTGTTATTCAGATTCTAGAAGATATGCTTCGAGCCTGTATCATCAACTTTGAATATGGTTGGGAACCTTTTTTACTTTTGGCCGAGTTCGTGTATAATAATAGTTTTCAATCAAGCATTCAAATGGCTCCTTACGAAGCTTTGTATGGCCGGAGATTTAGAACACATGTATGTTGGTCTGAATTAAGCGAGAAGAGAGTAATTAGGGTAGAGTTGATTCAAGAAACAAAAAGTATGGTTAAAGTGATCTGGAAAAGATTAAAAGCGACTTTCAACAGACAAAAATCGTACGCAGATTTGAAACACCGGGACATTGAATTCTCAGTGGGTGATAAAGTATTTTTAAGGGTATCTCCGTGGAAAAAAGTTTGTGAATTGGGAGAAAAGAGAAATTAAGCCCTCGTTTTATATGTCCGTATGAGATTACTGAGAGAGTCAGACCTGTTGCCTATCACCTAGCACTACCAATAGAACTATAGAGAATTCATGATGTTTTCCATGTGTCGATGCTTAGAAGATATCGGTCAGATCCGTCTTATAATCTATTGCATGAGGAAATTGTACAGTCTAATTTGATGTATGAAGAGGAATCGGTCAAAATTTTGGCTCGTGAAGTAAAAAAATTACGTAACAAATGAGTTTCGTTAGTCAAAGTCCTTTAGCGTAGTCAAAATGTTGAGGAAGCGACATGAGAGTCGGAAGAAACGATGAGATCACAATACTCTCACCTCTTTTCAGGTAAATTTCGGGGACGAAATTTCTTAAGGGGTAGAGGTTGTAACGACTTGAAAGTTAGGGTTGTTGAAAAACATACTTCCGGGACCCTGTCCTTGTGTGTCGGGTGTAAAAATATTAATATTATAATGTTTGGAGTTTTCTTTAGAAGTTAATCGAATAGTAAAGTAGTAAATTTAATTGATAGGGACTAAATTAATTATGAGAAAGAAATAGTTACAAGGACTATTTAAGTAAATAATTCATTATTTATATTAGTCAAATGGAGTTAGTGGACATATAAATATAAATATATGTATATGTATATATATAGATATGTAGGTGATATCA
The DNA here is from genome assembly GCA_025698465.1 of Gossypium longicalyx. Lineage (NCBI taxonomy): Eukaryota > Viridiplantae > Streptophyta > Magnoliopsida > Malvales > Malvaceae > Gossypium > Gossypium longicalyx. The sequence continues at coordinate 23,067,840 of CM047005.1, read as the reverse complement.
TCAATAGTTATTATAAGATGACTATTATGTGTTAGAGTTAGTAAAAGAAATAAATAAAAGAAAAGAAATAAAAGAGTCAGTATGAAAAGAAAAAAAAGAAAGAAAAAGCTTCATCTTTGCTCTTACCTATAGAAAATGGGGAGAAAGATTTCAACCATTTTGTTCAATCTGTAAAGCTCAAATTGGTTAGTAATTTTTAGTTTTTGTTTCATGGATTTTGTGTTTTTGGAGTCCTAAGATCATGAGCTAGTTTACCCAAGCTGAAATTTTAAGAATGAATGGAAATTATGAAAGTTTCCATGGTTGAGAAGTTCAAAAGTTTTGGGGTTATTTTGTTCAGTACTAAATGTATTTGAGGTGATAATGTGAGTATAAGTTTTGTAGACTAAGTGGGTAATGTTGTGAGTGATTTTATTGGTGAAAATTTCTAGAGATTTGAATGTAGTAAACTCAAAGAAACATAGTTAAATAGTTAAATTTTTGGTGAAATTAGTGGATTGATTTGGGTGAATTATATTTAGTTGGAATGCTTTTAAGTTAAATGTAAATGTTGAAGATTGAATGTGGTTAAATTCTATGTTTGGTATGAGGAATCGAATTAAACAAGTGACTAAATGTTGGGACAATTTTATAATAATAGTAGAATAATGTGATTGTATAAATGTAATTATTAGATTGATGAAATAGCATTGATTGAATGAAATTGTGAACTTTGGTTAAGGAACGAATCAATTAGACGTGAATCGAGGAAAAATGAAGGTAACAGAATAGCTATCGGCCTCACTAATACGACTATTTTGTTAAGGTAAGTTCGTAGACTCAAACTTGATTTTACTTCTAATTAACATTTAAATTAAGTAATGTTAAATTTGCTCATGATATGAAATGTATCTATGTTGTTGAATAATAATAAAGAAAATGAGTGAGGAAAAATGTTGAAATAAACAATTGTATAACCGTCAATATGTTCGACTAGCGCTAGGAGCAAATCTTTGTCAGCTTGTCTGACTATTGCTGGGCACATAACTGTTGGTTAATCCGACTAGCACTGGGCACAATTACCTGTAATAACTCATTTTTAGGGTTAATCGAAACAGTGATTTCGGGGCCACCAAATCCGACGAGTAGGTTTGTAAATATTATATTTAATATTTACGAGTTAATTGTGAGTTTAAAAAAAGGTTTTTGATATTGTGATTTTTGTTTTATAAACGATTTATTAAGTTCAAGTGGTATGACCCTAAGGTCAAGTGGGTTTAGAAAATATGGTATCGAGACCTTGTTTCTATAAACTGAGTCGTAAATATTTTTATAAATATTTACGGAGTGGCAATAAGATGGTATTAAAGTTTCATTGAAAAATTTTATCGTTTTGATAGTTAATTAAGCAAAAAGGACTAAATCGCGCAAAGCGTAAAAGTTGTGTTCATAAGTTAAAGATATTAAATGGCTATGGAATTAAATAGTGGGAGTCCTTAAGTGGTAATTATTCCATAATTGTTGATAGTGGAATTCCATGGCTTGGTATAATGGAAATTATTAATGTATATTAAGGTTAAATATGGTATTTGGTAATTATAATAAAATAAAATAAAACAAAAGCCAAATTACATGTTATCATCTTCATCAATAGCCGAATGTGAGAAAGAAAATAATGTTCTCAAAGTTTTGAAGGCCATGGTTGTTCATGCATGTAAGTCCATTTCGTCTCGGTTTTTAATAATTTTTACGTTTTTTAAATCGTTGCTTTGTGTTCTAGCTAGCCCGTACCTCCGATTTCAAAATTGTTAAAGTATTTGGATGATGCCATTTTTGAATATTTGAGTATTTTTATGTTTAATGATAGAAAATAAATCTTTGATGGTAGATTATTGAGTTTTGTTAAGTGAATTTTAGCAAAAGTGTCAATTTTGGACTAAATTGTGAAATATAATAAATTGTGTGGTAAAAGTGTTAATAAATGAAAAATATGGGCTGATATGAGCATGTATGAAATTCAGATAGCTTGGGCTATGATGAAATTGACTAAATTTGCATTTTACGAGCTTAGGGACTAATTTGTAAAAAGGTCAAAAGTGTAGGGGTAAAATAGTAATTTTACTAAAATATGAAATTGAGTTAAAATGAATAGAATATGAATTGAAATAGCTAAATTTGATGATTAGATCAAGTTAAGCCTCGTACGAGTCTATATCGAGGGAAAAATAGTGTTTCGGACTAGTCGGTCCATTTTAACGTTTTGACGATCGAGGTAAGTTCGTATGTATTAAGCATTGTTAAATTTATACTTTTAATGGTTGATGTTGTATAAATTTTCTATACGTGATTATTGTTATGATTAACGACTTATCGGCTAAAATGGCACTTAGTGTGCGGTTCGAAATAGCTTCAGCTAAAATGGCACTTAGTGTGCGGTTCGAAATAGCTTCGGCTAAAAGTGGCACTTGGTGTGCAGTTTGAGATAGCTTCGGCTATATATATATATATATATAAATGGCACTTAGTGTGCGAAAACATCCAGAATAGCACTTAGCGTGCGAGGTATCGAGTATGGTACATAGTGTGCGAGACATCGAAGATGCAACGGCATTATGTATATGTATGAAACAGTAAGGATCGGTACAGGTATGTACAGAAACTCAACTTAATATGAAATCTATGAATGGTAATTCCATGAGCATTGTGAAATGATGTTGTGTTAATTTGATGAATAATGATATATGTTTATAAATATATGGATTTCTAATTGAAAGAAAGGAAGGTGTGGTAAATTTAGTTATTATCATTTTCTTACTAAAACAGTTTTGAACAGCAACAGTAGTTTGACTTTGAAAATACACCAAAAATATTAGAAAGTGAGTTAGAGATTAAATAAAATATGGAATTGAATCTTATTGAGTCTAGTTTCTTATAAAAGAAACGGTGTAAGCAAAAGAATTTCATATTATGAGATATTTGAAGTTGTGTGAGACAGAGTTAGAACGATTTCAAAATCCCCTACTCTGATTTTAGAAAATCATTAAAAAATTTACAAAAATAGTAATGGGTTATAATTTATATGCCTATAATTATTAACGGGTCTATTTTCAACAAAAATAGATGGGAACATCATCCGAGTCATGTACTATGAGATAATTAATTTTTAGTGAAAAAAGGTCAAAGTTTTCAGGCAGCAAAACAAGGGTGATTTTAAAGAATAAACTGTACTTATTAGCTACACCAAAAATTCTAAAAATTTTATGGTAAGAATATATGTGAGTCTAGTTTCAAGAAAAATTAGCGGAACTTAATTTGGAGTTCCGTAGCTCCAGATATAAATAAATTAGTGACTATGACTCGAGAAAATAGCTTGACCTGAACATAAGTAAAAATGCAAATATGGTTGTATTACCTTGAGAAGCAAGTTAATAAATTGCTTAATATTTTCATATGAACTTACTAAGCTTTATAGCTTACTCCCCTTCCTTTTCATCTCTTATAGGTTTATTTAACTAGCTCAGGTTGGAGATCGCCGGAGATTCAATCATACTATCAAGCTACCATTTTGGGTATAAGTATTCAAATACTTAAGTCTATGACATAAATAGGGGCTTTACCTTTTGTAATTATGTCATTACTAATGTGGCCAAATGTGTTGGCCTATAATGGTTATAGTTCAATTTGTGTATAGCCATGAATGGTGGCTTATGTTGATTATATGATTATGTATGTGCCTGTGTCATGAAGATGAGGCTTGTGATCATGTGTATGTAATGAGTTATATTGTTGGTGGTGAATGCTTGATGGTTTAATTGAAATGAGATGATGTGTTGATAACTAAGGCTTAAATGTATGATATGGGAGTAATCTTATAAACTTTGATGCATAAGAATTAGTAAATTTGAGCTTGACTAAGCATGATGTTTTAAGTATGTAAAATATGATATGAGGTTACCATGATCTTGTATTATTTGTGGATGATTGAATGTTCAAATGTGCCATGTTAATGATCAATAAAAGTAAGCATGTGAGTTTGTTATTGAGGGTGACAATTGGCTTGAAAAATAGCCTAAAAATTGTCCACACGGGCGTGCGACCCTGTTTCATGATAAAATTTTCTAAATTTTCCAAAAGTTTCCAAAGTTCTCGATTTAGTCCCGAACCACCCTCGATGTATGTTTTGGGCCTCGTAGGCCCGTATAAGGGATGTTATGCATGTGTATGAAAAGTTTTAATTTGGATGAAATTTTATGGCCTGGTTTTGTATGAATGTTTTGATGTAAGTCCAATAATGTCTCGAACCCTGTTTCGATGTTGAATACGGGTAAGGGGTGTTACATTACCGTTGGTTTATCCAACTAGAGCTGGGCTCATAATTATTATCGTTGGTGTATCCAATTAGCACTGGGTGCAAACATTGTTAGTTAATCCAACTAGAGCTGAACTCACCTTCATTACCGTCGAATAATCCGGCTCACGCTGGGTACAATCCTTTTCTGTGGTTTACCATTAGGCACTGGGTGCCACATCGTTAATTGATCTCATGATAAAGTTACTTGAATTATTGAGAGAATTGAAGTCTTATTTGGCTAAGTCAGAATTTCATATTAAAAGATGTGGGAATTGTGTTTAGCTAATAAATGAAACCTATTAATGATAAATTGATTTACATGTTGGGTTAGATATATAGTAGAATTGGACTCGGCATCCAATGAGAATCCCGTACTCAAAGTGAGAATCTCGTACTCAAAGTTGGTGACATTTTATACTATGTTGAAAATGATGTTACTTAAATGAGTTGAATATGAATGATAAATGAAGAATGTGCATTTTAACAAATTCAATGTTGTATGTGATGATGATACATGTTTTAAGTCTAATTTTAGGTTGGTATCAAATTGGGTGATAAATAAGGCTTGAAAAATAGCTTATTTTTGTCCACACGGGCAAAGACACGAGCGTATGTCTCAACCATGTTTGACACACGATCATGCGCATGGGCGTGTAGTTTGGCCGTGTGTCCCCTGTATACTTAAATATAGAAACAGAATACTCAGGTAATTTCACACGGGCGTGTGTCTCAGCCATGTGTTACACACAGCCTAGCATATGGGCGTGTGACTTGGCCGTGTAACCTCTGCACCTAAATTGTAAATTTTACATTATTCACACGGCCTAGCACACGAGCGTGTGGTTGGTCGTGTGACCCAAGTCAGAGAGTTACACGGGTATGGACAGGGGCTGGGACACGGCCGTGTGCCTCACATTGAATGTCTACACAGCCTAGGATACGGGTATGTCGCTTGGCCGTGTGAGCCACACGACCTGGCCACACGGGCGTGTATCCCTTGCATCTTTGAAAAATTTCTATGTTTTTTGAAAAAATTCTTGAGTAGTCGGTTTAGCCTCGAACTAATTGTAATGATTATTTTAGACCTTCAAGGGCTTATACTAGGGACCATATAAATGTTTATGAATAATTTTTGAATTGAATGAAATATATGCATGAGATGTTTGATTGATTAAGTTATAAGTCTGGTAATACTCCATAACCTTGTTTTGGCAATAGATACGAGTTTAAGGTGTTACAAGAAATTAGAGCTTTAAAAAAGAGTTGATGTGGAGGACTTTGGTCCATGGATGTTGGTAGAGCATCGAAAAAGGAAGAGGCCGGAGTAGGGGGAGACAAGGAGCATAGGTCAAAGAGTGATTCTAGATCAATCACACTTTGTTGTTTTGAAGAAAAATATGGTGATTGATGATGAATCTTTGAATATTGTTGAAAAACCGACAGAGGAACTAAATGGCCATGAGAGTGGAAATATAGTGTATTCCACAAAACAAATTGCTGACCCAAGGAAGAATAAACCGAATGCTAAAGGTAAGGGTGTTATTCATGGAAATGGTTCCAAAGTGGGCCTGAAAGTTTTTAGACCCATTAGTGATAATGTGGGGGCTTCAAATAGAATGGATTTGCGACTTACGGAGGTTATTAGACCGGCTAACCCCAAATCTACTGGGGGAGACCAAATTGTGGGATTTCACCCAGTATCCTTAATAGCCAAGCTTGATAAATCGAGGCATCAAACGTTTTGGGTAGTACGCAGTGAAAAAAAACAGGGGTTTGTGCAAGGAAAGTTTGGGCATGGATTTGGGTATTGAAAATGGGGTTTTTCGGTTTGGAGTAGCTTCTAACAATGAGTTCGAAGGACTGTCAGTTTTATTACTAGCCGGAGGGGATTCACAACGTCGCAAACCACCTGATGAGTTAAGTAAATCGCCAGCAGATACTGTGGATCTAGTGGCAGCTATGGAGGGTATAATTTATGGGCTGGAGCAGGGTCATGTAATCATGGAGATTTTAGCTGAAAACCCAGAAGATGATGAACGGACGCGTCAAATGGATTCGACTAACGCCAAAGTTAGCTGCTAACATTTTTGTTGCTATTGGGTTTCTCTTTTGTTATTTTATATATGGATACAAAAATCATTTTTTGGAATTTTTAAGGTGAGGGTCATCGACGCTTCTATAACTTTGTTTTTGTGTATCGAGGGGAGTTTTAACCAGAGATTATTTGTCTTTTTGAAACCTGAACGAGTGATGCACGTGCTGACAGAATTATTTCTCAAATCGGAATGACCCAATCATGTAGGATTGAAGCTAATGGTTTTAACGGTTGTATTTGGATCCTTTGAAGTGAGATGGTTTCAATTGATATTCTAGCTATTCACCCTCAAATGGTTCATATAAAGGTTTGTTGCAAGAATGACTCTTATAGTTTCCTTTGCACTACGGTTTATGCTAGTCCACAGTAAAGGCAAAAGAAAGATTTCTGGTATATTTTAGGTGTTAAGGCGAACTCAATTTCTGAACAGTGGCTAATTGCTGGTGATTTTAACTTGGTGTTAAATGGGTCGAAAAGGGTTGGAAGTGCTTCTTAGACACGAATTGGTTGCAAGTGGTTTCAGTTATTCTTGTTTGACTATAAGATTCGGGATTTGGGTTATAGTGGTCTGCAATTTACTTGGAGTAGAGGGAATCTATCTCAGCGTCTTGATCGGGAAATTTGTAACTCTGAATGGGACTTCTTTGTGCCCAATTGTGCTGTCCGTAATCTTCATAGACTAAAATCAGATTATCATCCTATTTTGGTCTCTCTAAGGCCGAATGTTTAACAGGATTGTCATCTATTTCGGTGTCTAGCTAGCTGGATGCTTCATGCCGAGTTGAACGACCTTATGAGAAAAACTTGGAGATCTGATGATGGTATTGTGAGGAATTTAGAATGTTTTTAGAATGTGGTGTAAGATTGGAACAAACAGGTTTATGGAAATATCTTTATTCGCAAAAGGAACCTTATCTCGGAACTGAACAGGGTGTAAAAAATTCTTAATTTATGGTCATCGGTGCACCTCCGAGAACGTGAATTACAATTAAGACTTGAGGTTGAAGAAATTTTGTACCTTGAGGAATTACTATGGTTCCAAAAATCTAGATCAAATTGGCTTTCACATGACGACAGAAATACAAGCTATTTCCATGGCCGTACTCTAGCAAGACAGAGGAGAAATAAGATTAAAGAATTGAAGGTTGAAAATGATGAATGGTGTTTTGATGATGTTGCCTTGAAACATCATGTTGTGCACTACTTCAAAGACTTGTTTGCACTAAATATTCGGTCAATGGTTCTCTTCTTAGCCAAGGTAAGTTCCCATCGATACTTATGGCTGATATGGAATGTTTAAAGCTTACTATAAATGATGATGAAATTCACAAAGTTGTTTTTAGCATGGCACCCTTGAAGGCTTTAGGAATTGACGGTTTCTATGTTAAATTCTATTAGGCAAACTGGAACATTGTTGGTGCCTCAGTTTGTTATATGGTTAGGCACATCATGGGAGGTGAGCTTGTTGATCCTACAATTAATAAAACGTTGATTATTTTATTGCCAAAGTTTCAAGGGCTGAAGAGGATTTCTCAGTTTTGGCTGATTAGCCTATGTACGGTGGTTTATAAGATTTTAACGAAAATGATAGTTAATAGACTGAGGCCTTTGATGATGAAGCTCACTGATCAGAACCAAGCTAGCTTTGTTGTAGGAAGGTGTATTACAATAATATTGTGGTTGCTTAGGAAGCCGTTCAATCTATAATATGTTTCAAAGGTCAGAAATATGGGATGGCTTTGAAGATCGATTTAGAGAAGGCTTATGACAGGATCATGTGGGATTTTTTGGAAGACACACTTTTGGAGGTGGGCCTACCTAGATTTTTGGTATCTGTGATTATGAATTATGTTTCGTCTGTATCTTTCCAGATTCTATGGAATTGTAGTATCACGGACAGTTTTTGCCCGATGTGTTGTTTGAGACAAGGTGACCCACTATCTCCGTACTTGTTTGTTCTTTTCATGGAAATATTAGATCACTTAATTGATGAGGTTGTAGGATGTGGATGTTGGTCTCCGATCTTTCTTTCAAGAGGGAGTCCTGTACTTTCTCATCTATTTTTCACTGACGATCTCATTCTCTTCTGTGAAGCCAACTTGACTTAAGCAAGTTAGGTGAATGATATCTTCCGTACATTCTGTTATTTTTCGGGATAGAAAGTGAATAGAGGAAAGTCGCAGGTTTTTTTCTCTCCGAATATTCTGAGTACAGTCGCTATTGAGATTTGTAGAGAAATTGGATTTACTCATGTGGATGACCTTGGGAACTATCTTAGCATGCCTTTGTTACATTCCTGTGCTACATCTAATAGTTTTGATTTTGTACTTAATAGAGTTCGAAGTAAGTTGAATGGTTGGGAAACTAGTAAGCTTTCTTTGGCGGGTAGAATCACGTTGGTTAAATCGATGTTGTTTAGTATACCCAATTATTTTATGAGTACCATTCACATTCCTCTATCTATTTGTAGTGAAATTGAGAAGTTAGCTTGTAACTTCATTTGGGGTTCGACATCTTAGTCCAGGAAAGCAACTTTAGTTTATTGGGAAAATTGTTGTCATCCTCTGGAGAATGGAGGCCTTGGCCTTAAGAACTTATTTGTTTAGAATAAGATTTTCTTATTGAAATTGGGTTTCCAGATTCTTTCTAGTACGAAAGCAATGTGGATTCAATTATTGAGAAGTAAATACAAAGTTCAAGGGGTCCTTCTGTTGTCCATAAAAGGAGTACTTGTTCGTATATTTGGCGATCTCTAATGAAGGTTTGGCCTAACGTTAAGTAATGTGTTTTGGGCTATAGGTGATGGTCGACTCATAAATTTCTGGAATGATGAATGGATTCAACAGGTTGGCAAACTTAGGGATCTTTATGTTGGCTAGGTTAAGCTTAACACTGATGGAGTTGTTTCTGATATTAATAATTGGGCGTCGGCGGGGGGTGTATTTAGAGATGCAAATTCGGAATGGTTATGTGGGTTTTCCATGGTGGTGAGCAAGGAATCAATTTATCAGATTGAAGCACGTGCCATTTATGAAGGCCTAAGTATGGCATGGGAAAAGAGATTCAGACGAGTAGAGCTTGAATGTGATAATGCACTTCTAGTGAAGACCTTGATAGCTATTGGGGCTGATTCAAGTAAGTTGGTTGAATTGCATTTAATTAACTGACTCCTTAAGCAAAATTGGAGAATAAGAATTCGCCATATTCATAGAACGCAAAATTCGGATGCTGATCTTATGACTAAGTCGACAAATGATGAAGTATCAAAGATTTTGTTATTTATGGAACCACCTATTTCATTACAAGGAGCTTTGCATGTTGATAGGATTGCAAGTATAATAGGTTGATTATTATTGTATTCGCAACATGTTTGACCATTAGAGCCAAAGCAATTTGAATCAGTGAGTTAAAACTAAAATTAAAAAATCATGACTAAAAAAAACGATTTAATCTTTTATATTTTTAGTTAATTAGTATTAAACCAACTGAAATTCTCATGCCATCCTAAAACTTTGATTTTAACAAAACCTTTTGAGTATAGACGCCAGTTTGATTAGTTGGTTTAGGTTAAGCCAGCCAATCCTAACTTCTATTTTTCCTATAGGCTAAGAATTTTATGGTAATAAAAGAAGAGATTAGATTAAAATCAATGATAAGATATATGTTTATATAAGAAAATTTATTGTTGAGCGACTCACCCAAACAGCTCTAACTGATGGTATGGTATGGTGAGATTAAAAAGTTTTTAAAGGCAAAATATTTAATGGCACCACATGTGCAATGTATCCAAAGTGACCAAAGTACTTTTCCCTCCGAAAAACTATTTCGAAGTCTACAACAAAGCAATTCTTCAGCTTCAATAAAATTAAGTTATGGGGACTCTAAAAAACTCATAATTTATTGGATGCAAACTGCAAAATATTTTAATTATATTTTTAAACTATTAATATTATTAAAGTCATTAATTTAATCATTAGATAATAAAATAAAATATTAAAAAGTAAAACGTTGTCACATAAATTTTAAACGTAAAAATTAAAAATAAAATACATTTAAAAAGAAAAAAGAGTTAACGGTAAAATTTTCTATAAAAATTTTGAAAACCTCAAAATTAAGAATTTTTGAATATTCTTTCTTTTTTAAATTTATTTTAAATTATATCATATAAGATTTATTTTATCATTTAATACTTAAATCAATGATTTTAATAACAAAAAAAACCTAATTAATATAATTTTAGTAATTTAGAGATATAGTTAAAATAGTTTAAAATTTAAATCTTAATTTAAAATAAAGGTAGTTACTACCATTAACTTTAACATTTTATTTAAAATTGAGTTTATGGTATGGTAATAAATCACTTTTACTATTTAATTTTAAATTTGATGTTTAGTTAATGCTTCCTTCTCTCTTATAATATCTGTGAAAATAAAATAAAACAAAATAATAAAAAGAATACACAGATTTTTACGTGAAAATTCTTTCGGGGAAAAAACCACGGGCAGAGGAGAAGAAAATTCATTATGTCGAATTCGAATTTATTACAAGAGGAATAGACTATGTCTATTTATAGGCTTGTAACGTCATATTCTAGTAAGACTGAAACACCTTATTCTAATCAATATCAAATAGATGGAATTTAATAAGTTTTAAAAAACCTTATTCTAAAATAAAATAAAAGAAGTGTAATTCTATATGGATTCTTCTTTTATTTTATTTTACCATTGTATTTTATTTAAATAAGGATTCGGGTCACTTAATTCTAACAATCTCCACCTTGACACGAATTCTCAATGAACAAGCTCTTCATCGCGAACTCTCAACGAACAAGTTCTCCACCTTTTCCATAAAACTCCTTAAGGGTTTAACTTCAATAATGAACACCAACCAAGTCTAAGCAATGCTCAAACTTGGTTATAGGAAGTGACTTAGTAATCATATCTGCAGGATTTTCATGAGTACTAATTTTGCTCACAACAATATCACCACGAGCAATAATATCACGAACAAAATGATACCGAACATCAATGTGTTTTGTTCTCTCATGAAATATTTGATCTTTTGTAAGAAAGATGGCACTCTGACTGTCACAAAATACTGCGTTGATTTGAAGGTCTTCATTGAGTTCACTAAAGAGTGCCTTCAACGAAATAGCTTTTTTACAAACCTCAGTAATCGTCATGTACTCAGCTTTAGTGGTAGACAAAGCGACTGTATTTTGCAAAGTGGCTTTCCAACTGATTGCACAACCTCCGATTGTAAAGACATAACCTGTGAGAGATCTTCTTCTATCAAGGTCTCCAGCAAAATCAGCATCAACATACCCAATGACTCCATCTCTAGTTCTTCTAAACTGTAACCAAACATCAGTAGTACCTCGTAAGTATATTAAAATCCGTTGAACTGCTTTCCAATATTTTTTACCAGGATTCGCCATATATCTACTAACTGTACTAACTGCATATGATAAATCTGGACGTGACCAAACCATAGCATACATGAGAGATCCCACTCTACTAGAGTATGGAACATGTGACATATACTCAATCTCATCAACTGATTGTGAAGACAAAGTCGATGAAAGTCTGAAATGGGATGCTAAAAGAGTACTAACAGGCTTAGCGCTCTGCATATTGAACCTGCAAAGAACTTTCTCAATGTACCCCTTCTGACTTAGGTACAATTTACTTGCTTTTCTATCTCTGAGAATCTTCATACCAAGTTTCTTCTTTGTTGGTCCCAAATCTTTCATCTCAAATTCTTCACTTAGTTGGGCTTTGACCTTTCTTATCTCTCATTTATCTTTTGCTGCTATCAACATGTCATCAACATAAAGAAGTAGATACACAAAAGAACCATCACTGTTTTTCTTAAAGTAAACACAACTGTCAAATCTACTTCTTTTGAAATCATGAGAAGTCATAAAGGAATCAAACCTCTTGTACCACTGTCTTGGTGACTATTTCAAACTGTAAATGGACTTTTTTAGCAAGCAAACATAGTCTTCTTTTTTTAAGACTGTAAAACCCTTTGGTTGTTGCATGTAAATGTCCTCCTCAAGTTCTCCATGCAAAAATGTAGTTTTTACATCTAATTGCTCAAGCTCCAAATTATGCATGGCCACAATACCAAGCAAAGCTCAAATCGAACTATGCTTCACAACTGGGGAGAAAACATCTGTGAAGTCTACTCCTGGAATTTGACTGTAACCCTTTGCAACAAGCCTTGCTTTATATATGGGTTCTTCAACTCTTGGAGTCCCTTCTTTCTTTTTAAACACCCATTTACAACGAACAACCTTTTTATATTTAGGAAGTTTCACAAGTTCCCATGTTCTATTTTTGTGGAGTGATTCCATCTTCTCTTGCATAGCAAACATCCACTTTTCTGAGTCTTCACAGCTAACTGCCTCAGAATAATTAGATGGCTCTCTGTTTGCATCTAAATCTTCAGCCAAATTTAAAGCATAAGCAATTAGATCAGCCTCAACATACTTCTTTGGAGGTTTAATTTCTCTTCTAGTTTAGTTTTTGGCAATAGAGTATTGTGGTGAAGAAGCAACTCTATTCTCAATTTTTGTACTGGCTTGAGGAGTCCATTCTATATTAATCTGATGCTTCACCTGCTTTTGATTTTCTTTATTTGAAGAGTCTTTAAGAGATAAGTTAGGTAGCATAGCAGTTTCATCAAAAACAACATCTTTGCTAATCACAACTTTTCTATTTTCAAGACACTATAACTTATACCCTTTTACACCAGCTTTATAACCAAGAAAAACACATTTAATGGATCTGGATTCCAATTTTCCATTATCAACGTGAGCATATGCAGGACACCCAAAGATCTTTAAGTTAGAATAATTAGCAGGATTACCAGACCATACCTCTTGTGGAGTCTTTTTCTCAATGGCAACGAATGAAGATCCGTTGATCAAAAAACATACAATAGAGGCTGCTTTTACCTAAAACGACTTCGGTAAGTTGCCATTTGACAACATACATCGAACCTTCTCCATGATCATTCTATTCATTCATTCTGCAATACTGTTTTGCTGTGGAGTATGGCGAACTATCAAGTGTCTCACAATCCCTTCTGACTTGTACAGTCTATTAAACTCATCAGAACAGAACTCTAAGCCATTGTTTGTGTGGAGGTATTTTATTTGTTTTCCCTTCTGTTTTTCAATCATAATTTTCCAAGACTTAAATGTGGAAAACAGATCGCTTTTCTGCTTCAGGAAGAACGCCCAAAATTTTCTAGAAAAATCATCAATAAAAGTTAGTATATAATTAGCTCCTCCTCTCGAAAGCACTCTAGATGGCCCCCACAGATCAGAATAAATATATTCCAACGTTCCTTTCGTGTTATGGATTCCTCTCGTAAATCAAACTCTCTTTTATTTCCCAAAAATACAGTGCTCACAGAACTTCAGTTTGCAAATTCCTTGCCCATCAAGAAGTCCTCTTTTGTGCAATTCTGCCATGCCATTCTCACTCATATGCCTTAGGCGCATATACCAAAGTTTAGTAATATCATCATCTGAAAAGGAAGACGAAGCGACAGCTGCATCACTAATAACAGTAGAACCCTACAAAACATATAAATTGGCAATCTTTCTCTACCCTTTCATCACAACAAGGGAACCTTTGCTAATCTTTAAAACCCCACTTTCAGCTGTGTATCTGTATCCTTTTGAATCAAGAGTACTCAACAAAATTAAATTTCTCTTTAATTCTGGAACATGTCGTACGTCACTAAGTGTTCTGACAACTCCATCAAACATCTTAACTTTAATTGTTCCAACACCTGTGATTTTACATGAAGCATTATTTCCCATCAAAACAACACCTTCAGACACTGTTTCGTAAGTTGTAAACTAATACCGATTGGGACTCATGTGGAAGGTGTAGCCTAAATCAAGTATCCACTCCTCGCTCACTTTAGAATTGTTGATAGAATCGACTAGAAGTTCACTGTCGCTGTAGTCTTCTACAACATCAGCTTCACTGGAATTTTCTAGTTGTTTTCCCTTTTGATTCGTAGCCTCCCTTTTAATCTTGTTCTATAGCTTATAGCACAGATTTAATGTGCCCTTTCTTCTTACAGAAGTTACAAGTTTTACCTCTGTTTGAAGACTTCGATCTACCCTTAGATTTACCGCGATGATTCCGTTCCTGTGTCCTTCCACGATCATCATCAACATTTTGATCTTGTCTCCCACGAACAATGAGACCCTCTCCATGAGAGTCAGGTTTAACCACAAGATGCTTCATCTTATCATACGAGGTCAAAGAATCATAAACCTCATCAACTGTGAGAGACTCGCGGCTATATAAAATCGTGTCTCTAAAGGTTGAATAAGACGAGGGTAACAAACAAAGTAGAATCAACCCTAGATCTTCCTTATCATACTGAACCTCTATGGCCTCCAATTTTGAGAGATTTTTTTTAAACACTGTTAAGTGTTCGTGTACAGATGCACCTTCCTCCAAACGATGAGCATAAAGACGATGCTTCATATGCAACTTACTTGTTAGAGTTTTCAACATACATATTTATTTTAGCCTCTTCCATAATGCAGCATCGATCTTTTCCTTCATCACATCCTGTAAAATTTTGTTGGACAAATGCAGATGTAATTGTGTTAATACCTTTCGATCCTTACGCTTCTTCTCTTCATCTGTTAATGTCGAAGGCATCTTATCTATCCCTAACAGGGCATCCTCAATATCCATCTGTGCAAGAATTGCTTGCATCTTAATTTGCCACAACACAAATCTGGTGTTGCGATCCAACAGCGAAATTTCATACTTCAAAGACGCCATTACCGTAATCGAGATGAACAACCCGGAAACTCGGATACCAATTTGTGAAAATAAAATAAAATAAAATAATAAAAAGAACACATAGATTTTTATGTGGAAACCCTTTCGGGAAAAAATCACGGGTAGAGGAGAAGAAAATTCACTATGTCGAATTCGAATTAATTACAAGAGGAATAGACTATGTCTATTTATAGGCTTGTAAAGCCATATTCTAGTAAGATTGAAACACCTTATTCTAATCAACATCAAATAGATGGAATTTAATAAGGTTTAAAAAACCTTATTCTAAAATAAAATAAAAGAAGTGTAATTCTATATGGGTTCTTCTTTTATTTTATTTTACCACTGTATTTTATTTAAATAAGGATTTGGGTCACTTAATTCTAACAATATCATTTTGAAATCTCTAAGTCATAGGCACCTAATTTATAGAACTGACTCTCTCTTCTTACCATTGCTTGCCATGCAAGTGGTTTTTTATATTTGTTGATAGTTCTTTTTTCCTTCCCCTTTCATGGGATTACTCGTATTTATAAGGCATGATTCTTTGATGGGACGTGCTAGGGGGTAACTAGGTGCCATGCATGAGGACACATTATCCCCTTAGACTTGACACGTATCCTCTGAGGGGTTCCTCGAAGAGGTATCCTTGTGGGTGTACGAATAGGGAGATGATGAGTTGTGGCCATTTGGCAGACGAGAGGATGGCAAGTTGTGGACATCAGACGAACAGGGGAATGGGGAGCTGTGGACGCAAGAGAAGGCAAGCTTGGACACCAGGCGGACAGGGGGATGGCAAGTTGTGGACATCAAGCGAATAGGGGGATGGCGAGTTGTGGACGTGGGAGATGGCAAGCTGTGGACGCGGGAGAAGGTGAGCTTTGGACACCAGACGGATAGGGAGAAGTCGAGTCGTGGACATTATGTGGACATGAGGATGGTGAGCTATAGATGTGGAAGAAGGCGAGTTGTGGACATTAGGTAGACTGGGGAATGGCGAGTTGTGGAAATTAAGGGTATGACGAGCTGTTCGAGTTTCCCTAGTCGGGTTGCCATTCGGACCGAGTCGCAAGACATGTAACAGTAAAAATATTATATTTGTATTTATGAATTTATTATTTATTTTATATAGATTTAGCATGCATATTGTATCATCATATCATATTTTGTATAATTATTTATAGTAATAGAATTTAGAAAATAATTCTTTTATTAATATCATGTTGATTTTGTGTTTTAATTCAAACCATATTTTGTATATTTATAATAATAATAATTCATCTTTTTTAAAAATTAAAATGATTGTATATCATGTTTTCATTTTCTTAAAAAATATTATAAATGCATATAATTTTGTACATAATAATTCATTATCTTTTTATGAAAATTTTGATATTTTTTGTAATCACAATTTTAACTTTTGTAGTGACACATTTTAATGAGCACAATTTAATGCTGTTATAGATTGAGTGTAAGTAAAAATTTAGTGAATAGATTTAGTTAGGAATTTGAAAAAGACAAACTAGAAAATGTATAAGAAAAAATTGAATTATCATAACTTATTTAATACTAAAATGTGATATGTATAGGGATGAAGTTAGAAAATCTTTTTAAGGAGATCGAAATTTAATTATAATTTTTATAATAGTAAAAATATAATTTCATCATTTTAATAGTTTATATTTTTATAATTTTTAAAAGATTAAATTAAAATTTTATTTTTTTAGGAGATTAATATACAGTTTTATTTTTATTAATTTAAACTTTAAAAAAAATTAAAAACTTAAATGAAAAAAAATTATATTTTAATTTAACGGTGGACCTGCCTTCCCCTTAACTCATGTTGTTGTTGAAAGAAAAAAGATATAAAATATACAAAATCAATACAGACGGGATGAAACCCATGTCCCAAGGATTTTAAATCTCTTAACTTAATTATTATTTTAAAATTTATAGTTTAATAAAATTATAAAATTATTGAAAAATATAAATATTCACTATTTTCAAAAATATACATTTTTTTTAAAAAATTTTATAATAGAATTGATGTTTGATTAAACTTAAATATATAATATAAATATCTTAAACTTTTAGAATAGGATATAAAGAATTTTAAAAGATAAATTTTGGTTAGAAAAGAAAAATCGTTTTACGAAGTCTAAGTGCGTAGAATGTGTATAAATGGGGGATCTTATCTAAATGCAAGCCAACATCCTCAACACTTGTCTTTAGCTATTTCGTGACACTTAGCTTCCAACATTAACGTGGCAATCGCATAAACACTTGGTGGCATGGCGACTTGCTACTACACTTTATATTTCTCTCCTATAAAACCCTACTTCACCCATATCACCTTTCCACCGAGAGAACTCTTTTCTTTTTCAAGCAGTTGTCATTGTTCTTGTCTTAGGTTTTATAATCAAACTTGAAAAGAAAAAATCATGGCACACTTTCAGAATCAATATTCTGCTCCCGAAGTTACGCAAACTGACGCATATGGCAACCCAACTCGCCGGACAGACGAGTACGGCAACCCAATCCCGACTCAGGAGACTGGCCGTGGAATTCTGGGGATCGGTGGACATCATCACGGAGGCCATCATGGACTCCATCGTACTGGAAGTTCCTCTAGCTCGAGCTCAGTAAGTCAAATAAATCGATGATATGATGTGTAGCAACTTTTAATAAATAACGAAATAAGAGATTATAATGCATTGCATGCACCATGCAGTCTTCGGAAGACGAAGGAACGGGGAAGAAGAAGAAGGGACTGAAAGAGAGGCTAAAGGAGAAGATACCAGGTAACAAAGAGCATCAATCTCAGGCAACCTCAACTACAACCCCAGGGCAGGGGCCTACGTATCACCAGCAGCACCACGAGAAGAAAGGAGTGATGGATAAGATCAAGGAGAAGCTCCCTGGTCACCACAACCCTTGATTAGCTGCCTTTGGTCGGCTATTTCCTACTAGTTATATAAGCGTTAATTAAATAACTTGCAGCAATGAAGACTGTTGTATCTCTTAAGAATATACTTAAAAGGAGATGTTTGACTTCCATCGTATCTCGAACTTCTGATTTCTCATTTGCATTCAGCTTACAATTCGTTTTTCATTGAACAAAAGTTGAATAAAAAAGGAGTAATGATCATATGGAATATAATATATATGATATAATATACATACAATAGCAAGGTTTGACCTCTAACATGCTGCTACGCATTCTGTTCGGCTTGGGAGTTTTTAAGGTCTGGGGTTCCCCCAAAGCTGCTTTCGTAATATGTTTCTTGCTTAACTTGATGGTTTCAAAGCAAAATCCTAGATATATTTTTATTTCGTTTCTCGTCGAGAGTAAAACTATGTAGGCTACCAAGCCTTAGAAGGAGCAGAAAATATAGTTAAAGAAACCGGTGAAGTCCACAACTGATTCCTTATGGTACTTTGTGAACATTATCCATGAACTCCAAAGGGTATTTAACCTGGTTAAAATCATGGGGACCTGTTCCATTGTGGTTGTGGGTGAGGATATAGCAGCACTATTCAAGAACGGAAATGAGCTGATATCCTGAAAGTTTGTCTTGGAGGTATTTATTAAGAATTTGCGAGGTAGATATAGGGGTAAATTAATTAAACATGCTGAAATTTTAATATTTATGTAAAATAGGTGTTTTCAAGGTAACAAACTTTCTCCGAATATCTACAACTGTCCTTTTCTTTCTTTCTTTTTTTTTTTTTAATTCTTTTCAAAAAACTTAAACGAACAGACGTTCAATTATAAATTTCAAAAAATATTTAATTAGTTAATTATATTGTTTTATATATCTAAATTGGAGATGTACATACACAATTTAAGTGTAAATGCATGGTTGTCATGGGCACTTGTGAAATGCAGGATTTCTATATGTGGCTAGTGAAATGCAGGATTCTTATATGTGACTAGATCTGTTCATCCGTATAGGGCCGAAGGTCTACCTGAAATTTGAGAGAGCTTGGGCAAAAATATTAGACTAGAAAAATAGGTTTAGACAAAAAATTAAGCCCATTTAAAATATAGGTCGAACTTGAGCTTGAATATTTAAGCCCGACCCATTTTAAGTTTGTAATAATTCATATTATGTTATTTTTATATATTATGTAATTTAGAAACATTAAAAAAATAAATCTATACTAAATATATAATGCTACTCTAATATAAATTAAAAAAAATGTTTAAGATGACTATATAAAAAATTTTAATAAATAAAAAAGTATAAAATTATTAAATATTAAAATAAAATAATATAAATATTTTTAAATATAAAAAATAATATGGGCGGGCCTAAAATGAGCTTAGCTTAGTCTTTTGTAAATATAAATGAGTTTGAAAAAAAATTTAGGCCCAAATTTCGGGTCGGGTTAGGCTTGGGCAAGTATAAAATATGTTAATATCATGCTTAGGTAACATGACCTATGAACACCTCTATACGTGGCTCGCATGTTCGGGTAAGGGTGAGCAAAACTCGATTTGACTTGAAAAGAATTTAAATTTCGAGTTAAACGAATCAAGTTATTCGAGTCGACTCAATTTTTTTTTTAAATTTCAAGTTTGAATCAAGTTAAGTTTTCAAATTCAAATCAATCGAATACCAAACTATAATATTTTATATTTTTACCCGAAACCCTTAAACGTTTTTATTTTTCTCTAAAACTTTTACTCCCTGGGTCTACCCCAAACCCATTTTCTCCCCCTTTTTTTAAAATATCTTCCCCCAAAATTTTACTCCCCCAAATCCTCAAAACTTTTTATTTTCCTCTTTAAGCTTTTACTTTTCACCATTTACCCCCAAATCAAAAATCAAAATTATCCAAAAAAAATCTAAACCTAAATAATAATTTTATTTATATATACTATTTATATTATTAATTAAATTTTATATTTTGTACTATTTATATTATTGAATTGTTTAATCATATGGAATCTTTATAATTTTTTGTTAAAATTGAATTATTAATGATTCCATAAAATATTTGTGTTAAAATTTTATGTTGGTATCAATTTCACATTTTATCTTTAAGATAAATTTTATTAAAAAATCATATTTTTTTACATTTAATATATTTTTTAATTTCAAAATACATAGTGACAAGAATCAAAAGATAATTAAAGCAACTAAGCAAGTAAAAAAGCTAACTCGTATATAAAAGATTAATAAATAAATTATGAGGGGATGAAAGTTAATAACAAATTTGATTACAGTAGACAAATTTAATTACGGTGGGTGACAGTGGTTACAATGACCCAAAATCATTTTTTTAAATTTAACTCGAACAAATATATTCAATTCGATTCAAAATCCATCTCACTCGACTTGATTCAAGAAAAATTCAAATCAAGTTAGGATGATAAATATGATTCGTCAACTCGATTAACTCAAAAAATTTTCATTTGATTCGATTCGATCGAATGCTCACCTCTATGCTCGAGAGACTAAATTTGATCCCCCACTTATTAGTGCTTTGGTGGAAAGATGGAGATCAGAGACACACATATTTCATCTTCCCTATGGTGAGTGTACTATTACACTCGAGGATGTTGGTTTACAACTCAGTCTACCAGTCGATAGAAGAGTCGTTATGGGGCCAGTGGCGAGTGTCGATTGGAGTGCAAGATGCAAGCAATTACTAGGGAAGGTGCCGAACAAGTTTAGGGGTAGCAAGATATAGATGGGATGGTTGGAGGACAACTTCAAACATATTGAGGCCTCTGCAAGTGATGTTGAAAAAAAAACAATTCGTGTGCACATTCATCTTGAGGTTGATCGAGGGTCTACTTATGCTAGATAAATCTTGAAATCTGGTACATTTAAGGTTGTTACTACTACTAGTTGACTTGAAATAAGCAAGATGAATTAGTTGGGGATCAGCGGTAGGTAACATTGAACCGAGAAATGTGTCGAGTGACGAAACTAGAAAAAGTTGAAATCAGTGGTTGCATGCTCCTTCTTAAATCATAGGTATGGTATCGACTACCATTTTTACGGCCCTAAGTGGACCCCATTATGATTCTCACTCGCAATATGGTAAAATTCATTTGATAATATCATTATCCTAATTTTTTTCATATGTAATTTTGAAAAAACATATTATTTGAATAGGTGGAACAATCGCACGAGACATATAGGTATAGGACCGAGTTCGAGGATATCCGACAATCTTTAGATCAACAATTCAAAGAGGAGGTTAGTTTATGAAATTTAAAGTTATATAATATTTATTCCAACATTTGATATTAAATATTAGGCATGTGCTAAATTTTATAAATTTGTTCTGCAATTTGTATGGATGTCATATGCGAATTTGAGAATTCAAGAATGCGACCCTACTGAATTTTCAGCCAATTGCAACATCTGACACGTCAAAGTGTCAGTGATAATCTTTGCAACGATCGAGATGCACAAATCCGACCGAGTGATGCGGTAGTTCGGGTGTACGCAACGTATTCCACTGCCACCCTAATAGCTCGATGACCTACACAAGATCAACTTGCGAAGGAGACTCGAGGAAGATTGGCCAACATTCCACAATAAGTATATCAAGATGTGGTAGCATATATACGATACTCACCCCGAAATGTTAAGTTTTAATTAGAATAGTGACCTTGGGGATTAATTTGAAAAGTTTACAAATTGAGCGGATACTAGAGGAAATAAGAAAAATTGGCTGGTTGGTTATGGAAAGGCTAGATTTCAACCTTGGTTTTGTTAAGTTTGAACTTGAAAGTTTCTCAGTGGGAGACATGATTATTATGGATGAGTATTCGAGATCGGTGAAGTAAGTGAGTGAGTAGTATTTAATGGAGAGACGTTATTTTTCGGTGTGATTCTCTCATTTTTCTATTCTTTCTTTATCTTCTTCACTGATCTAGATTGAATGAAAGAAATTTTAAGGAACAGTATTGTAACAACCTGTTTTTCAGTGGTGTTGGAAATAGTGATTTTGGAATCACAATTTCGACGAGTGAGTTTGTAAATATTATTATTTAATATTTATGAGTTAAGTGTTATGATACGGTGAATTTTTATTTGATAATTTTATTTAACTGGATAATTAGTTAAGTACAAGTGGGTTGTCCCTAAAGTCAAGTGGTTCTGTATAATTAGTTAAGTACAAGTGGACCTCGTTAAGTACAAATGGGTTGCCCCCTAAATATTTACGGAGTTTTTATATTAGGTATATTTAATTTTGGTCTGGAAATTTTAACGTTTGTATAGTTAATTAAAGAAAAAGAACTAAATTATAAAAGACGTAAAAGTTAATCGCTATTGATTTTTATTAGCTAAAATGTATAAATAATGTTTGTTTAGGTCTAAAGTGGAAATTTACCACCTTTTGAATGTGGGGGGATGGTCAATGCTTATTATTTGTTAAATTATGTTATTTTAATGTTAAATTAAATTAAATAGTTAAGTAAATATTATAAAACATAAAAAAAAGGGAAAAGACATTATCACCTTTATTTTCCCCTTCATTACTGATTCTCCATGGATGAGTAAGGCAAGCTTTCATCAAAGCTTGTTATTCAAATTTGGTAAGCCAGTTTTAATTTGTTTCTTGTAATTTTTATATTTTTGATATCGTTGCAACTAGTTTCAGCTAACCCGTAACTCTGATTTCAAAACTTGCCATTGATGAATCTTAAATGTTTTTGATAGAAAATGGTAGATTTGGAAGCTAGGTAATGTTTAAGGACTATTTGATAAAGTAAGTTTTGTTAATTTTGCTAAATTGTGAAATTTTCAAAAGTGACATTAAATTTCTATAAAATTGGATTGTTTTAGGGTTATTGAAGGACATAATTGAAATTGGAATGAAAAATAAAGTTCAATTGTGAAAATTATGTTTGTTTCAATCTTAGGGACTAAATTAAATAAAATGTAAAAGTTTAGGAAAATTGTGTAAAATAAAATTTAAAGATTTTAAGAATGAATTTGAGTAGTATTATGAGATTGATATTGATATTTTAAATCTTAAATATTATCTGAATGTATATTAATGTTTTATAAATAGTTTGAATTGTAATGAATTGTTACATAAGTTGAGGATTTAATTTAATTAAAATAGATTGATACGAAATGGAAATGTTAAGGTTAAATCTCAATGAACTTAGTAAAAGTCTCGTACTCGAGGGTACAGGTTGATTTCTGATGGTACCAAGCTCCAACATTTGTTGCGGACTCGAAGATACATGTGACACAGATTTAGCCTGGACTAGTAGTATGTTTTCATTTTAAATGTTTAGCCTGGACTGGTAATCTTACAAGTATATACAGCCTTGGACAGTCTATTTATTGTATCATTAAAGGTTTAGCCCGGACAGGTAACCTGACCTCGGACAAGTGTCAGAGTTATTTGCACATTTGTATCGAGTTCTTTTATAGAGATTCATTGGGTAAAATTGTAAATTAAAAGGTGATGATATATCAAATGTTGGCAAAGTAATGTATATGATTTGGATATAAGATCTAAGATTATTTGAAATGAAAATCTAAACAATTGTGGTTGTATATGTAATTGAACTAAAAAACTTATATGTTTAATAATGTTGTTTGAATCTTGATAAGGATATATGACGCAAATTAAATGGCGAATGGGAACAATATGATAAGTTAGAATGTGAATTCATGTTGTATTTTAAATTGAATATTGTGTTTCACCTTTTGAGTTTATGTATGAGGATTTGGTTTAAACCTTACTTGATTGATGTGGTTTTTGGATGCCATGATAGGTGAAATTATTTCATATTAATTCATGTATTTGTTAAATGATTAAGGTAAGCAATTCATTTATATTGCATGAGCTTACTAAGTATTTTATAATACTTACCGTGTTAATACTTTTTTTTGTAGATTTTAGACGTTTGGAATGTGTCGATTGGACCAGTAACAAGCTCACATCCACCATCTTTCGATTTGGTAGATTTTTTATGTTTGAAATTTGACTACTTGTGGCATGTACATCGGTTGAATAAACTTAAGCTAGTTAAAGTCTGTTTAGTATAATAACCTTGTATATGTAAATATATGGTTGTGGTTTGATATTGGATACATGGTATTTGCTAAGTTAAGTATGTTTAAATGTTAAAGAAATGACAAAGTTTAATTAGTAATATGCATGTAAATTGAATCGTGGTATGAAATGGTGTAAGACTTGGTTTGAATGGTGTTTGATTTGAGTTATTAATTTGTTGGAGCCAATGAGGGCATATTGGTTGTTTGATAAAATGATTAGGTGAATTGGTATTTTGGGCTTTGAAATATGCATGTTTTGGTGTTAGTTTGAATAGCATGAAATGACATTATAGGTTACTTGAGGAAATGGTATGAAAGCTTGTTCAAATAGGTCATTTATGTTGCACATGGGCTACCACACAGTCGTGTGTGCTATACATTCAAGGTGATTTTTAGTTTACACAACCACAATGAGTTACAGGCTATGTGACCCCTATTTTTCATTTATGCCTATTATTTTGTAAATGTTTCAAATTGGTCTTAATTTAGTTCTGAACTTGCTTAAAGGCTTTTGTAAGCCCGATTAAGATTTGGTTTTGATTGTAATGCATGTTTAACATGGAATTAACTTGTGTCTATTGATTATTGAGTATTATTGAATAAACTGCTTGTGAATGTTTCATTTTACTGTTGCAATATCCTATAGCTTTGGTCCAATGATTGGATCGAGTATAGGGTGTTACAAGTTTGTGTGGAAAAATGTAGCTAAAGTTTGTGCATAAGTACCCAATGATTTCTCAAGCTAGTAAGCTTCCTAACCTTTCTATGCTCTCAAATTTAAGAAAAAGAATGAAAGTTAAGGATTTCAGCTATCCATCGATTCTGTTTTGGATTAAGTGGTGCATAATCATTTTAATGGCCTCTGCATGCAAAAAAATTCTAGTTTTTATGATAATGAAATATCTTCATTGGAGATTCTAAAATGGTTGATATAATTTGCAAGCTAGAGGCTCAGGGTAGCAAAGGAAGGTAAATAGATGATTTTAGCGTCAACCTCTAGGTGAGTTCCAGAACTCAAGCATTAAATAGATGTTTACATTTTGGTATTGTTTGTTGGGTCTATAACTTTTGTCTTAAGATGGTGAATTCTGTGGCTGAATATTGTGTAAATGATGAGGTACTTCGTAACTAAATATTGATGTATCGTGAGGCCTAATGTGTTAATATGAAAATGTATGAAACATTTAGCATGATGTGTTGTGCATGAGCAGTAGTGTTGGTAGAATGCATGTGTATAAATTAGACAAAATTGTGGGGGGTTGTCAAAATGTGATTGAAATAAAAGACGATGAAAGGAATATGATATAAGATTTGCCTTCGATATGACATGTAAATGCAAACCGTGATTGGTGATTGCCCCGTCCTTATGGGGAGCACGTAAGTAGTCGAATTAACACGGAGGATTCGTGGATGTTCAGGCGAACTATATCGAAATTGAATATAAACGATATATGGCTTTACGGAGGTTTGGACAGATTGTACAAAGAAAGGTGCACACCAGTATAGAGCCTTTTATGGGACGTTTAAATGAATGCAGTTATATGGCCATAGTAGGATCCAAGGAGATCCACGATGCAGTTCGCATATGAATCTGCCTAACTTGTCAATGTGGCATATTCCAGTGGAGGTTTGCAAGATAAAATCGCGTATGAGAATCTGTGTATGTGTATTCACATTTATGTCTCCGAAAATATGGGATCCACTTGAAAGGGTCCACCAGGAATAATCTATATGTTAATGTGAGTCCACATGTGCAAGATATGACAGTCTGTCAGGACTATCTTACGTGGATGACTTTGAAATAGGGGATTCGCTCTTAAGAATTCGCCTACATGTTATCCGTTTCTAAAAGTAGACCACTGTGAAGAGGTTATCTGTTATTGCGAGACTGAAGTAGGATATGATGATCCGCTAGATTTGTCTGTTTGATTAAGATGAGTTGATTTTATTTCTTAAATCGTAAATAGGGTTTTCCTTATGAATTTATCAGTATGTTTCGTAAAACATGAATTCGCAGAATTGGGTTTGAAACGGGAATTTTTGAGGATATTAATATGAATTTGAGTCCGTTAGGATAAGCAGCTAATAACAGTCCGTAATAGGGACTATTCGTCGAGATTGTCTTATCTAGTTATATGTATTTATTGATACAAGACACACTATGGGTATCATCTATGGGTTTTCTTTAGTTCGCAAGTAAGAATACGTAAGGATTTCCTCTCAAGGAAGTAGATGTATACGAGTCTGCAAAGATAGCTAATGAAGATAGAATTCACAGAGATAATTCGCTAAGAAGTCAAAAGTTTATATTTACTCTGATATTACATTTGCGAAGTTTCATCAGTAGGAGATTTTTATATGCAAGGCTATGATTGTTGAATACAAAATCTTCTGTTTTCAATCGTCCGTAATAAACCAAAGGCAACCGAGTAAGATGAATTGTCCTCTAAGATGCGCAAGTAAATAAGCAATGGTGTTTTTTAGGATAATGTACCAAGTACAAGTGAGTTAGCTCGTGTGATGTAGATACTACGCCAAAGAGATTAGCGAACCATCCTAATACAAACAGTTAAGCTTTAATTCTAAATCATGAAGTGCCAACTTAATAATATTTTGTTAATGCAAGGTATGGATAACTCACTAAGTTCATTTGAACTTATGTATGCGTCATTATGTGTCGCAAACACCACTAACATCGTTGTTCAACTAAGATGAGTCATCCTCGCAACAACCTATTCATACAAAGGGGATGTACGATGGGCAACTAAGATCCAAATGCAGTCAACCACGGAGGAAGGAGATGAAGATAAAGACCAACATCGATTTCTACGTGAAGATGAAGACGAAGATGATGAGAAGTCGTTAGCCTAACTTATTTGACGGAACCTTAGGCATACCCGATGCCCACTCAGTTGTGGCATACATTTGGGACAACGATGATTATGTTATTTGTAATTTTTCTCAAATATTTCATTCTTTTGTTTGTTAAATTTTAATTTGTGTTGTAATAAATGTTCACTCATAAATGCACTTGTTTCACTTTTATTAACACCAAATTGTATACTTTATTTTACGTTCCAAATGTACACTTATTTACAATTTACACAATAAATTTATTAAATTGGTTTGTTTTGTACAATATCGTATGGTTAGTTCCAATCATTTTTTTTTTCATTTCTGTTACTTTTTCATTCAAGTTTGAAATTCTTCTCCAGATCCCCACTTTCCGTCTAATTTTTGACAGAAGCTCTTTTAACGTTATGCTCCGGCTGAAAGTCAAATCTTTAGATTGGGCTAATACAAAAATGGGCTCAATTTTGGCCTCACAAATTTGACTATCATCATGGATAACGACTCTGACTCGTCTACTCATCTTGAACCAAATAATATGTTTCATATGTTTAAAATTGAGAAAATAGTAAATATATATATAGTTCTCATCACCCAAATTAAAAGATGTAGACGTAATTTAACAAATCATCGTTGTTTGGATAACTAGGTCGAAATTTAGGTTTTTAACGACAACCCTCTTCTCCTAATGCCAAGTATTCTTATGGAAACAATCTACTCGAAAATCGATATGAAAAACCAACAGAATGTATTGAGTTTATTTTTTAAAGAACAATACCCTAAGGCACATCAAACATTTCCATGTTTAACACATGTTGCCCGGGCATCACGGGGTTTGAGGTACACAGTTAGAGTTGAAAATGGTAGGGGAGAAAACGTTCCACGCAGAGGGCATTTTCAACAAGGCAAAAAAATCATGTCTTGCAAATTCATCCCGGGATTCTCGGGTTGTAGTGTGAAAATTATCCCAAGAATATCAGGTTCAGAGGCAGAAAGTTAGGGTTAAGGTTGGGGTTGAAAATGGCCAGATAAAAAATGCACACTGCAAGACGCATTTTTAGCTAACATGTCAAAAGAAAACAGACCCTGTAAGAAGTGCTTTCACTGTCATGTCAACTGAAAACGCATCCTGCAGGTCACATTTTCTATCTGACCATTTTCAGCCGTAACCCCAACCCTAACTTTCTGCCTCTAAACCCGAGATTCTTGGGATAATTTTCAAACACTGCAACCTCGAAATCCTAGGATAAAATTGAAAACATGATTTATTTCTCCATGCCCCCTTGCCTATATAAATGGGAGTTTCCATCCCCTTACTCCACAATCTTTCTCGTCCACCGTTTCCTTTAATTTGTTTTTTTTTTCCTTTTTCTTGCGTGTTGACATTTTCGGGTTTAAAGATTTATTTCTTTCTTTGAGAGAGACATAATCATAGTTTTAAGTTATGTTTAAGTTTACGGTGATGTCGTGAAACTCGGTGACCTAAAAATTTCACCTACCATGTGAGGATGAAGCCATGGCTTGAGAAGCTGGGATCGCATTGCAACTCAAGGTCCTACTTGACGGTAATTACACAGTCACAGGTTGAAGTGTAACTAAGGCTTCAAGTTTACAAAGGTTATGCTGTCAAGCGATGGAATATAACTGGGACCCTAGTTGACAGTGGTTATACGGACACGACAACAAGTTTCAACCCATCAAGGGAGGATGTTTCATAAAACCCATACAGAAGTCTAAAACCATAGTCATAGCAAAAAGCACTGAGGCCTTTCAATATACTCAACTTACTCGTTTTTCCTACCAAAGACGTCAAACCCATTACATTAACCTGTGACAAAATTGGCAGCAACAAGGTTTTCAAGCAACCGATGCTAGCCAGATTCATGTTTTACCAAGCAACCGTTCCCAACCCGATTCGCATTTCATCTTTTCTGCACCGCACAATAACTCCTCCCTGTTGAAATCTTGTTGCCCTCAACTTTGTCACAGGTTATAATAACAAGCTCACCGCCTTTAGTGAAGACAGATAAAACAAATTACTAGGTTATGATCATAGGCTTTTGTATGAAATTCTGATGAGGTAAAACTCATTATCGTACCTGCATAACCACTGTCAACTAAGGCCCTAATTATACTCCGTCCCTTGACAACGTAACCTTTATAAACTTGTCAGCATGAACTGGGGCCTTGAGTTGCAATGCAATCCCGACTTCTTAGATGATGGGTTCATCCTCAAATGGTATATAAAATTTGTAAGTCACTACACTCTACAGCATCGTCGTAAATTCAAATATACCTTAAAACTATAACAATGTTTATCTCAAAAAAAAAAAAAACTATAAACTTTAAATTTCCAACCGAAAAAAAAACTAACAAGAGTGAAAATGTTCCAAATGCATCCTCCAAAAACCAACCTATTCAGCATATTTCATTAATTTACCCGGTAGATGTGCCATTTACACAGTTCAAGATACTGAAATCCAACCACCAAGCTCTTAAATAAAATGAGTGATGCACTAGCATTATTTATAAATAATTACTTATGTATCAAGTTCAAACAGAATTGCCGCTGGCAAAGAGACTGTACTCGTTAAACTTTTCCATTTTATATCACCGAGTTCTTCACTTGTAACATTCCGGAACTTCTCAGACACTCTTGAGCTGAATTCTTTACTAATCTAATTGTATTATGCCCATAAACAAGTAAAAATTAAAGGACTTGTCGACCAGATAAACAGCTACTGAACATTGTGTTATAACAATGTAAAATAATTTACATAGGTGAACTAGTTGAAAAGAAGACAGAAGAAGAAAAGAAAAAGGCCAGAATTAAAGATGTTGTCACTCCATTATGTTGATTGAAAACTGGATATACCTCATTGTAATTTTATGGTGGGCGGGGGTTTTCACTGTCAAAGGTGTTTACTTGATTTGATTTTAGACTTCCTCAACACTTCTTTAAGTACTTCACCAATTCTCTCTGCCATGTGCTGTTCTAGAAATCTTTCTTTCACCCTTTCGTACCCTCTCTTTCCTATTGTAAGCCTCCTCTCTACATGCGTAGCTAGTTTCACTATATGTTTCGCCAGAGTTGTCACCCCTTCTTTCCCAGCAGGGTGCAAAAAACCTGTTGTGCCGTTCACTACTATTTCCATTGTGCCCCCGGCAGCTGTTCCCTGTCTTGCATTATAAATAAAAGTAAATACTGGCTAGTGGCTAGAGAACATGAGCAGTGAGTGTGTTCCAAGTATTTTATTTGCCATAAGCTCATAAGCCTCACTAAAAGGTAATAAACACATAAAAAGAATCAGGTAAAGTTAACAGATTACCAGCACAGGCAACTGAAACGCCATTGCTTCGATTGTTATCCGTCCAAAGCATTCTCCCCGTCCCTACATGTAAGATTAACCTACTTGTGATTCCTTTTCTGTTTAAAGCAACTTTTTCCCGAGTAACAAGGTGTTCTTAGTGTGTATAACGCAATGCTAATCATGTGCAAAAGAATTGAAACAAAAAAAATTGTAAAAGTTCATCAGCTACACAGGTCCAAACAATTCAAAACCTTCATATAAATCCCTTGAACCTACTCAAATTAATCTGGAATTTCAAGTCCATTAGATGAAAAAAAAAACAGTACTTTTGACTCCAAGGAATTGTTTACAAGTTTCCATGAGAAGCATGTTTAGAGCATCTAATTGTTCAATGTTGTGCCTTGGAATTTTTGTTATTCTCAGTGACATTATCTGACTAGGCTACAAAAACAACTGGAAAATGAACATAAAAAAAGGAAAAGACATATGAACGATTATTACCATATAAGAAATGCTAGCCCTCTAACCACCAGATAACCAATGTCATTAAGTCAATTATCAAATTATGTCAAGTCAACAAAGACTGAGACATGATATAGCAACAGGAGGTAATGATATGTACGAGTTAGCATCTAATATTAGTGTCCGTAAAATTATTTGCCCCCAAACATTGAGGGAGAAAATTTTATATCCGCAAGCTGACAAACTAGATGAATTTCATTGGTTAGGTAAACTATATTTGAAAAAGAGAACTCTTTCAACGAAATAGTACCTGAGAATTCTGGACAAGAACATCTACTGCAGCTAAATATGGAGCTACTGTTAGAGTTTTGTTCACAAAGTGAACACGATCTTGAATTTTCTTCTGCGTTACATAATCTCGTAATTCCATTTCAAGTTTCGTATGAGCACTCATGTCACTTCCCACAATTACTGCATGCAATGGTGGCACCTGCATTTTCTTTTGCTTAATCAGTTGTAAGGCCTCGTAGAAAGAGCGTAGAAAGAGATCCTGCCCTTTTCCTCGTGAAACACCTGCAGTGTAAAGGTAATCAAGTACTATTATTGATGAATAGCAGAAAACCATGTGCCTTTTAGTTAGATGTTTCCCCATTCTTTATACAATCTTTGATTTGCCTTCAGAGAACTGAAAAAATCAAGGGGTAGATTGGAGAGGTGGTTAATGGAAAATAATACTCCCTATATACCAATTAAATTTTGATCACTTAACGTCAAAAAGTAAAAAGTTTACTGGAACAGAGGGGGAATAATAATAACTAAGGGGGAAACGAAGAAATCACGTAAAAGGTTATCCACAGAACCAAACTACAGTTGTTACCAGAATCTTCTGTTGGATAGAGTACGGGAGTGTCAATCCATAACAATTAACTAAGCTAAATGATTTTCATTTTTTCTCAAAAAGACAACCTCACCAAACAACAAAATTAAGCACACAATGAAACAGCATAAATGGCATCAAATGAAATTCACCAATTACTTTCCCAGATAAAATAGTTATATGGCAAGCCAGATTCTAACAATCCTCCTTTTACCAAAACTAAAATAAGGATTTTCTTTTTTTTTTTGTGTGTGTGTGTAGTTACGAAGTTAAAACGAATAAAAATTGGTGCACTGACTGGGGAAAATGAAAAAGACAAGAAAATTTTATTCAAGATGAAATATCAAAAGCATACTATTTATTAAGGCAAAGAGTAAATCGTCATTGCGCACTCCAAGCGATTCACGAACATGTTCACGCAAAACCCTTTTAGCCACACTGTCTTCTGCAACTTGCATCAGTTCATTGCTATTTCCAAGGTGAACAACATAGGTCTCAGGCATTTTAATCCTGCAAAATGGTCAATCAAAGGGTAAAAAATAAGTCTCAAATTTATCTATTGAGAAACTAAATGTGTAAAAGCATGTTTCTGTTTCAATGCATATGGAATGACCTTAAATATTTTAAAGCAACAAAAGCAAAGAGAGAAAGTAGACATGTTTTATCCAAAAACATAACTATAGTAGACATGAGGATTTTGGAAGTTTACTTCAACCGCTCTTGAGTCCTATTCTTCCAATATTCCGCTGTGACGTGTGAATCAATCATTGCACCACCTACAGAGGGAAGATGCTTTACATACTCTAATTTGAAGTAATGGCCTCGCATTTCATGGATCCACCACAACACCTTAGGCAGAACACGATGAACATCTTCCTTAAGAACATAATCTAGCCATTTCCCAGCAACCGCTGTGTTCAAAACAACCAAATCAGCTCTTAGAGCAGTATCTATAGCTTCTTTTCCAAACGCAGAGAAAACCTGAAAAGTCAGGTAAAACCCTAATTAGAAGGAAACTACATATTTACAGTTGAATTATCCAAGCCTTCACAAATACAATACAATCAATCCTATTAAGTAATATAAAATTGCACCACTACATGGCAAAGGAACCATAAATAAATATACAAACAAATTTCAGTACTCCAGAGAAGTTTCTACCTGCACTCCTCTGTCCAACATCTTATGTTCTAAACTATATATTACTTCATCAGTTTCAGATGGTTTCATAAATGTAACCCAATTAACTTCAGCACCAACACTTCTTAATAGAAATGCTAGCTCCATCAACAACAATGGTCCACCTGTAAAAAGAAAAGGAAACATAATAAAAAGAAATAATTATGACAGAATTGAACTCTAAATAGCATCTTTACAAGGAAATATGATAAAAAAAAACCAGCAAAGTTTATCCTAGAAAAGGACATCCATTTGCTCAAAATAGAGTCGCAAAACCATATTTTGGAGATCACATAATGCAGCAACATGAGTGAACATCCACCGACAGCTGGAAGTAATAGACATTACAACTGAAAAGTTCGATGATCTTTTACATGACAGTTTTTCACAAAGGATAACTACAAGGACAACCATGCATTGTAAAAGGACAGACCATTTATATGCACAAACCATTTATAGCAAATATCACCAAAATGCCAAAAAAATATTTTATAATTAAATATCAGAATTACTCTCATCCATAGCGGCAAAGGCAAAAGCTGTTACTAAAACATTGACAGAACCCCAAAATCGATTAAGCCTGAAGATAATAGCACATTGGTGGAGTGCTTTTCCTGAGCCTTAATGGAACTCAAAGGATTAAGACACAGAAGGCCCTAATGCACATTATGATTTTTCTTTTTTCCAAATTTTATGATGAAATTCAACATTATAAGATACTGTACAAAAATTCTAACGGGCTTTACCGCACTCAATATTTAAGGAACTTATAGCAACAATTGGTTGACCATGATATTAAATCTTTCCATTCTGCAAATAGTATTTTTTTTTTTTTAAAGTCTGCAAATAGTAATTAATGATTATGCAAATGGGACTTTTATTAATTAATTAAATTGAAATAACCCAACAGTAATGGCTTTTTGAAATTTGCATGGCTTCTACAACATGCTAACTAACTGTAAAAATC
The DNA here is from genome assembly GCA_025698465.1 of Gossypium longicalyx. Lineage (NCBI taxonomy): Eukaryota > Viridiplantae > Streptophyta > Magnoliopsida > Malvales > Malvaceae > Gossypium > Gossypium longicalyx. Next base: position 23,033,900 of record CM047005.1, on the reverse strand, counting down.
CAAGTAAATTCTCTGCTGGTTCCTATATAGTACATCGAAACTCAGTTATATATGTCCATGGATCGGTCTAGAATTCTTTAATGAATGCCTATAGACAATGCAAAAAGGCCAGCTCAAAGCTATGCCCACATAAATTCGATTCAATTGCAATGCTACTTCAATGGAAACACTCATACAGTAAAATTAACCCTAACAAGTCGCTTCGTAGGAAACCTAGGCAATTAAAACAAACTCCAATACTGAAACTCGATAAAGATAACTATTAACAGAAAATAGAGCGTACCAGAAAGCGAGAGCTCGTGCGACACCAGTAGAACAATCTTGGACTTCATGAAACTGAGCGGACTCGGCTTTGCAGCAGCGATCTGCGGGGCTCGCTTATCGACGACTTGGACGGAATCCCGAGCTGCGCTGATAACATTATCAACAGAAACATTCCGATCGCACGAATCGAAGGCGGCTCTGATGAAGAAGGCAATAACCGTTGAAACAGTGAGCATGAGGAGAAGAGCCAAGAGCCAGCGCTTCTGCAAGTGGTGGTGACCCCAGCCAACGGCGGCGGAGGCGTGCTTGGCCATTGTCTTCTTCTTTAGGATCTAGGGTTAGAATTAGAGAGTGAAGGAGCATGCGATGCTAGCTTTGGCATTTTAGGGCTTTACTCGTTGGGGAATTTGAGCAGCTGATGGTGTACATTTGGTAGAGTGAGACGGCACACATTGGAAGAAAGTTGGTTTTGGATTTACTGGTTTTCGTGTTGGAAGCTTGTGATTTTGGATTTGCTCTGCTCTGCGCTGAGTTGTGTTCAAATCGGCAACCACTCAGACTGCTAAATTGAAACTAGTAATTTAGTTTCCTTTTTGCGCACTGCGCTTCATCGTCTTCAATATTTTTGGAAATGCATTTCCTTTTTATTAGATTTATCTAAACGGGATTATTAACCGATTTAAAATACAGAGCCCAATCCCTCAATTTTCAATGTTTTTATAAATTATAAATATTTAAAAATATTTTTTTTAAAAATTTAAAAATAATATAAACAACTTTAAAATAAATTTGAATTTAATCACTTGCAAATATAAGTAGACTTAAACAAAATCTTAAACCTATAATTTAAATCGATCAAATTTAAATAAATATAAAGTATTAATATCCTCCTTAAACCAAACCATCAACATCTCAATTATTCTTAAAAAAAAAAAATACTATCTAAGGTTGACTTACCTTTTGAGTCAAGATTTTGGACATTTTATTTTGTAGCTTGGGTTAATCCGATTCGTCTCAAATTATTATTTAATATTTTTTTATATTATTCTCATTTAAATATGGTTATTTTTAATATTTTATATGAATATATAAATATTTTTATTTTTGGAATTAATATCTAAGAAGTTCTTTTACTCCCATAAAGGTAATTAAAAGCAGTCTAATTATTTTCGTAAAATAATTTATTGAGTTATGAGTAATTTAATTTCTTTTAAAATAAATAGGGGTAATTCAATTCTTATATTATTCAAAAGTGAGTGAAAAGGAACAATTCAATAATCGTTAATTATTTACGTTAATAGAAATTGGCATCTTAAAAAAGATAAATACAAACATATTCATTCCCAATTCGTTGAGTTTTAAATATTTTATATTTTTTAAACCTTTAAAAATATTTTTTTTCAGTTTTTTGTAATTATTTTTTTGAAAATTTAGAAGTTCTTTTATTTTATTTTTATTCTATGGAATTTTATATTGAAAATTTTAGATTATTATATAAAATTTTTAATGTTATATAATTTTCTTTTTTTTTATTTTTTTATAATTCAGCCCATTATTAATTTAAGGTATCATACAAAAATGCATAACAATAGATTTAGCCCCAGACATTTACTCATTTGACGTTTTGGTCTTAATTTATTTTTCAAGATTACTTTGACTCTCAACCTTTAGAATTTAGTTAAATTACTTTTTTTGGGACGAAAAAGTTTATTCAATTGTTAAAATTTTAACAACACTGACATGGCAACTCTTGTGACAGTCAATGTGTGTACTTCACAAAAAAATTAAAAAATACATAAAAATTATTAAAAATTTCAATAAAGTTCATAAAGTTTTGAAAAGTTATTCATGTCAACAATAAAGTACATATAGATTGCCATGTAGGCTACCACATCTATGCTCTTAAAATTTTAACAATGATGTACATATGTATTGTTTATTTTGAATCCATATAATTTACCCATGGAGATAGCTATCTTCAATTGTCCTTATTTGATAACTCATTTTTAATATTATATTTTGTAGATATTTTTTTAATAATGAGGAAAGGTTTGTTTGACACCCGCCACACAAAATATTTCATGAATTCTATATTTGAGCACATCCTCTAGAAGAAAATAGGGTATATATGTTCCCATGAAGTGATAACCTTAGTGAAACCTAGCGAAAAACTCTTAATGAATACATTACCATATATTTCTTGGGATATAACATTTGCAATTACTATAGAAAACACTCTCATCCAAATTAAACTATGGATTTGGTTAATGGCGCAAGCAAGCCTTTGGGTTAAGGTTATACCTCAAGTTGCTTCTGATCACTATGTAGTTTTATGTGATACAAATATGTTTAGAAGGACTACAATGGGAGATAGAAAAGGGCACTTCAAAATCGGTGTGTGTTTGGCAAATAAGAGGGACCATGCTTCTATGAACCATATAACAAGGCTTTCTTCAAAGCTTGGACAAATCGTGAATTCTCCTTATTCTACAAAGAATACGACAAAACTTATGACTACTAGAAAAGAGTTGTAAGAGCTTCTAGATAACAAAGAAAAATAGTAGTGACATCTGTCAATGTGATGCGATTATAAGAGGGAAAAAGGAATACTCAGTTTTCTATGCACAAGAAAATAAACGATATAAATACAACTAGATAGGGGGCTAGAGAATTCAAATAGGTGACTAATTGAAAATGAAAAAGGGATTAATGATATTATAATGAGCTATTTTGTGGATCTCTTCATTTCACAAAGTAATGGAGTCGATAGCAAGATTATAAAGGCCATTCAATCATGCGTTATGACAACCATAAACAATGTTCTAGGTGCAGAGTTCATGATTGAAGAGGTTACAACAAATTTTAATTAGATAAACCCTTATAAGGCATTAGGGACTAATAGTATGTCAGGTATTTGTTAGAATTTTAAATAATATCTAATATAAATTTAGAACTGTAAACCAGGATCTGTCATATCAAATCATCAAGAATAAATCAAGAATAAAACTAGATGCGGAAGCGTACCTGAATCCATGGATTCTTTGAAACTTTCTGGAACTTGGGGATTTGATCTTCCAAATTAGCACACAAGAAATTTAGAGAATATCTACTCTCTTTCCTAATGATGGGATATTAGAAAAGATATCTTATGTGTAATTTGGGGACTATAACCCTAATATTTATAACCTTAGCATATTAGTTCTAATCAAATTCTAATTAGCCCATCATTAATTAGAATTTGATTAGAAGAGTATCTACACATATTTGACCCATACTTTATTTAATAATTAAAAGCCTAATAAAATTCTAACCAAATTAGATCACTTTTAAATTGGGCTAACCTATCATGATAGTAAATAATAACATGTAATTATCCTTATTATATATGTTATGTCCAAATTTTCCAACAATCTCCCACTTGGACCACATATATATATTGATTACTTTATAATTACATGTCATTATATAACCTTATGAGCTCAAAATTTTACTATCATATCCAAAAGGTATTCCGAACAATCTCGTCCATTAATTTTGTTAACATAGAACCAAGACGACTTTCGTTACATATATCGTAACTAAATCCATCCATGATCACGTATATTAACACAACCAAATGACATAGATCAAGTATGGATGTGTAGCATGGAAATTACATGCAATATGATCTAAACATGTCTATTTCCAACTGGTCCTCTTTAAACTTAAGTGAGGTTAATTTCAAAATAATAAACAGAGTGAATAAACTGAATACTTCATTTCTGATCAGAAAATAACCAAATATATAAATATCTGAAATATAAACTCCCACTAAATCATGATATCCTCAAACAATGTCACACCCATGTGAGCAATGTGCTCATGAAAGACCTTGGGTGGTAAACCTTTTGTGAGCGGATCCGCTATCATGGAGTTTGTCCCAATGTGATCTATGGATATTTGACCATTTTGCACTCTTTCTTTTACAACTAGGAACTTTATGTCAATATGCTTTGACTTAGATGAACTCCTATTGTTATTGGAATACAGCACTGCTGACTTATTGTCACAAAATAATTTAAGTGGTCTTTCTACATTCTCAAAAATGCGCAGCCCTGTGACAAAGTTCCGCAACTATATTCCATGGTTTGATGCCTCATAGCATGCTAAAAACTCTGTTGCCATAGTGAACGAAGCTACAAGTGTCTGTTTGACATTTTTTCAAGATATAGCTCTTCCTGCTAACAAGTAAATATAGCCTGATGTAGATTTTCTACTATTTTGGCATCCAACGAAATCAGAATCAGAATACCCTACGACCTCCAAAAGATCTGATCTCTTATAAGTAAGCATGTAATCTTTTGTTCTATGAAGATATCTCATAACCCTTTTGGCTGCTATCCAATGGTCTATACCAGGGTTGCTTAAATATCTGCCTAACATCCCAACAATGTACATAATGTCCGGACGCGTACATACTTGAGCATATATTAAACTCCCAACAATTGATGTATAGGGAATCTTTTGCATTTTCTGAATTTCAAGGTTACTTTTAGGGCATTGAGTAAGACTAAATTTGTCTCCTTTAGTGACATGGGTGTCACCCGGTCTACAACTTTGCATGCCAAATCTTTTGAGTACTTTATCGATATAGCTCTTTTGTGATAATCCAAGAATACCTCGAGATCGATCTCGATGTATCTGAATTCCTAAAACAAAAGAGGCGTCCCCAAGATCTTTCATCTCAAAATGCTTGGATAAAAATCTCTTGGTTTCATGCAATAAGCCTATATCATTAGTGGCAAGCTAAATGTCATCAACATATAGAACCCGAAATATGTACTTACTCCCATTGAATTTGTGATACATACAATCATCAACAATATTCATCTCAAAACCAAACGAAACAATTATTTGATGAAACTTGTGGTACCATTGACGGGAAGCTTGTTTGAGTCAATAGATGGATTTTGTCAATTTGCAAACCATATTCTTTGAGTCTTTCGACTCAAAATATTCTAGTTGCACCATATAAATTATTTTTTCAATGTCGTCATTAAGAAACACAGTCTTAACATCCATCTGATATAACTCAAGATCAAAATGAGCAACAAGTGCCATGATTATCCTAAAGAAGTCTTTCGATGAAACTGGAGAGAAAGTCTCTGTAAAATCAATACCTTCTTTCTGAGTATATCCTTTAGCTACAAGACGCGCCTTATACCTCTACACATTACCATTTGCATCCCTCTTGGTTTTAAATATCCATTTACAACCAATTGGTTTTGCAGCTACAGGTAATGGGACAAGTTCCCAAACTTTATTGTCTTGCATAGATTTATACTCATCTTTCATGGCATCAATCCATTTTTGAGAATTAGAACTTTTCATGGCTTGATGAAAGTTAATTGGATCTTCTTCCATCATTCCATTATCATCCTCATGTTCTTGGAGAAATACAATATAATCATCTGGAATAGCATTTTTCCTTTCTCTTGTAGACCTCATTAATGGCACTTGTTCTTGAGGTTGTTGAGTTTGTTCTTCTGGAACAATTACCTTATTTTGAATGGAGAGTTGTTCAACATTGTCTTGTAGAGGTTCTGGATTCACTTCTTGATCAATGATAGGTATAAGAACCTGAACATCATCAAAAGTGATAGTAGGAATTGAATTAGAATCTAATTCCTCCTCAAAAGCAATGTCTCTAACCTTATTTCTCCCCCCAAACTCAACATCCTCAAAAAATGTTGCAGTTCCCGTCTCAAAAATATTCCTTATTATGGGATCATAAAATTTATAGCCCCTAGATCGCTCAGAATAACCAATAAAGTAGATGCTTCCTGTTTTGGAATCCAATTTCTTTTCATGTGGCCTATTAGGCCTTGCCTCAGCTGGACATCCCTAAATGTGAAAGTGTTTTAAACTAGGCTTTTTACCTGTCCAAAGCTCATAAGGTGTTTTTGCAACTGCTTTATTGGGTACTCTGTTCAGAATGTAAGCTGTTGTCTTTAATGCTTCTCCCCAAAGGGGCTCAAGTAAGGTAGAATGAGCAATCATGCTCCTTACCATATCTTTAAGAGTTCTATTTCGTCTTTCAGCTACACCATTCATACTAGGTGATCCTGGTATGATGTACTGTGGGACAATACCGCATTCCTCTAGGAATTTCAGAAATGGTCCTGGACATTGTTCACCTAAGCCATCATATCTACCGTAGTACTCACCACCACGATCAAATCTGATGTTTTTAATCCTTTTGTTGAGTTGATTCTCAACTTTAGCTTTATAAGTTTTGAACACGTCCAGAGATTGAGATTTCTCATGAATGAGATATAGGTACCCATAACGTGAGTAATCGTCTATGAATATTATGAAATATTGTTGACCATTCCAGGATGCCGTAGGGAATGGCCCACAGATATCTGTATGAATTAATTCTAAGACATCTGAAGATCTGTTTGCAGCCAATCTCTTGGTTTTGGTCTGTTTTCCCTTAATGCAATCGACACAGACATCAAAGTCTGTGAAGTCAAGGGACTCTAAAATACCATTAGACACAAGGGGTTCAACTCTAACTTTTGAGATATGACCCAAGCGCCTATGCCATAATGATGCTGAATTTTTCTTATTTAATTTTCGTTTAATACCACATGATTCCACATGCAAGGTTTCATTATAGGATGCAACTGTTTCTAGCAAATAAAAGTTGTCATAGGTATTTAAATAACCAGTTCCAATAACATTTGAATTTAAAGACAAATTAAATTGATTTTTTCTGAATGAACAATAATATCCAAATTTGTCTAACGAAGAAACATAAACTAAATTCCGTCTAAATGACAGTACAACAAAAGTGTCTTTTAAATCCAAATAAAAACCAGTTCCTAATAACAACCTAAAATGCCCAATTGCTTCCACTTCTACCAATTTTCCATCGCCCACAAATATGTGTCTTTCACCATCACTTGGCTTTTAGTAACTCAGGCAACCCTGCATAGAAACACTTATGTGAATAGTAGCACCAGAATCTATCCACCAAGTGTTTCTAGGTACTGAAGCTAAATTAATCTCAGAGCAGACCAAATTAAGAATTATACTTTTCTTTACACGCCAAGCATGATATTTGGTACAATCTTTCTTTACGTGTCCAGACTTATTACAAAAGGAACAACTCTCTGTAGCTTGTTGTTGTTTCTTTTGAACTGGACCCTTAATAGCTTCATTCTGATATTTTCTTTTCTTACCCTTACCCTTAGGGGCATTGACCAAATGAGCACTTTCAGACTTATCACGCTTCAACCTTTCTTCTTTTTGCACACAATGAGAAATGAGCTCATTTAGGGTCCATTTCTCCTTTTGACAGTTATAACTAAATTTAAACTGGTTAAATTGTGCAGGAAGCGATGCCAAAACCATAAGAACAAGCAATTCCTCAGAAAGCTCAATCTTAAGTGCCTTAAGTCTTGAAGCAGTATGAAACATCTCCATAATGTACTCCCTTACGTTTCCTTGACCCTTATACTTCATAGACATCAAAGAAGTCAAAAGTGATGTCATCTCAACCTTATCGTTTTTAGCAAAACGTTTCTCAATTTCATCACGGAAACCTTTGGCCTGAGTAATCTCTTCAGATTCTGTGCCCATAAAGGCTTCTAGAATGTTGTGTTTCTTGATCATTAGACTCATGTGATTTGAACGATCCCACCTCTCAAAGTCCCTTTTAATATCAAGGGTGCTTTCCGCAGTGAGAGGTGCAGGTTGTTCTTCCCTTAGTGCAAGGTCTATGTCCATACAACCAAGCATTATAAGTAAGTGCCTTTTCCATTCCTTGAAATTAGTTTCATTAAGCATGGGTATAGAATTTATATTAGCAGATATTGTGGCAGTAGAAGATGAATTAGCTGAATAGAGAACAAAAACAAGCTTAAATCAATATTCATAAGTAAACAATAAATTCAAGATAATGGCTAATCCCATCTCAAGATACCAAACACTACATTAATATCAAGTCTTTGGACAGTAATATTAACGATGGCGCGTACTCTTGTTGTAGCAATCAAATATTGACAATAAACTATGTCAAGCAATGAATTAATCTTTGGACTAACTTATTGCTCACATAAAATACCTTATAATTGTCACACATTTATCACCACAAATGTTGTTGTAATTCTGCCAAATATTAACTTACCCTTGGGTCAATCAATAAACGCATGAATTGTAAAAACATATAACCATCTTAATATTTCAAATAAACTAATCTACACAAAAGATGTCACTTTGGAGGCATTTTGTTTCAACTAATTTATTTAAAATATTAGACATCCTTAATTAAAAGCCAAAATATGAATTTATTTGTTCCAAAATATTTACCTTAATTTCATATTTCAATCAAATTAAAAGATAAAACATATATATTTATATAATTTTACAAAACATTAAACCAATCAAAGCATGCATATATTATATATTTATATATACAAACAAAACATATATATGAATTAATTTCTATATATATATTTATATATATTTTTAAATGTCATATAGGATTAAAATAATAATAATCACATGCCTTGCAAATACACAGGAACTGAATCGCAATATTTTCAAATAAAGCTTAAAAACGTAGGTATCAAATAATATTATATAAATATTTTAAACTTTATAATTGAATCTATTAATTCGAAAATCACCCTATTTTTTTATATATGAATTCAAGATAATAAAAAACTTTAATATAAATCTTCAAAAAACAACATATATATCTGAAATATAATACCCATGAAATTTCATGAATCAATTATTCAAATGAAGAACTTGAATCAATCCCCAATGATTCGATATGACGAGGCTCGGATGCCACTTGTTAGAATTTTAAATAATATCTAATATAAAATTATAACTGTAAACTAGGATCTGTCATATCAAATCATCAAGAATAAATCAAGAACAAAACTACATGCGGAAGCGTACCTGAATCCATGGATTCCTTGAAACTTTCTGGAACTTGGGGGTTTGATCTTCCAAATTAGCACACAAGAAATTCAGAGAATATATGCTTTCTCTTTTCTAATGATGGGATATTAGAAAAGATATCTTATGTGTAATTTGGGGACCATAACCCTAATATTTATAAACTTAGCATATTAGTTCTAATCAAATTCTAATTAGCCCATCATTAATTAGAATTTGATTAGAAGAGTGTCTATACATATTTGACCCATACTTTATTTAATAATTAAAAGCCCAATAAAATTCTAACCAAATTAGATCACTTTTAATTTGGGCTAACCTGTCATGATAGTAAATAATAACATGTAATTATCCTTATTATATATGTGATGTCCAAATTTTCCAACAGTATATTCTATAAATACTTTTGGGATATTGTTGCCTTTGATTTAGTGACATTATGTCTTGATTTGTTGAATGATCAGGTTATTGAGTTTTTTAACCAAAACATAATTGTTTTAATTCCAAAAATTGATAACCAAAGACTATGATACAATTTAGGCCAATTAACTTGTACAATGTGGTTTACAAAATTGTGTCTAAGGTTTTAGCTAACAAGTTAAGGTGGTGTTATTGTATTGTATTAGTTTAACCAAAGTGCTTTTGTCTCTAATAGAATGATCCATGATAATGCCATAGTAGCACATGAACTTATGCATTATATAAAGAGCCATAGGAATGGTCTAAACAGTAGTTTTGCTTTAAATTTATACATGAGCAAAGTCTATAACAGGGTTATTGGGCTTTGATGATAGATGGGATGCACAAATAATGAGTTGTGTTACTTTGATTTCTTATTAAATCCTTTACAATGGTATTTTGATAAAAAAAAATTCAAGCTTAAGATGGTATTAAAATAGGTTGACCTACTCTCACTATGTATAGAGGGTCTATTGGCTTTTTTAGCTCATACGTAATTTAAAAATACTATAAAAGGTATTTGATTCAATCAGGGCGACCTTAGAGTCAATCATCTTTTCTTCATTGATGATAGTCTTCTTTTCATTAAATAAAGAAACAAAAGTGGTAAGGGCCAGGGATTTGTTATAGTTTTCAAAAACAATTGCCTTAGTCCTGCTAAATCGATTAATCTGAGAGACCCCATGGTTGCTATTCTAAGAGTTTGGGTGGTTGGTGATTCAACTAATAATTTGGGTTGCCATTAGTTGTGGAGGAAATAAAATAATTGCTTTCAGGAAACTAGTTGATAAACTATATTGTCATATTTAGAGTTGGTCAAAAATATTATTGACATATGGAAGAAGGAAGTTTTTGTCAAGTTTATACTTTAATCACTCCCCACTTAAGGTATGGGTGTATATTTGCTTCCTTAATATGCTATTAATGCAATTATGTTAGCACTGCACAAGTTTAGGTAGGCAGGTAGGAGGGAGGACAAAAGGTATACTATGTTGGCATAAGATTCAATGCGCAAATGGAAGGCCTAGGCTTTAGAGATGTATGTTTCTTTAATTTGGCCTTGTAACGCCCCTGGATCATCCTGATGGCCGGTATGAACGTGAGACACTAATGGGACATTTTTTTAGCAAAACCAATATTTTATTTAAGAAAATAAAGTGATAAAACATTTTCATAAAATTATGGAAAACTATTTGAATTTTATTCAAAAATGAGTTTTATGCTTTCAAAACAAAATTCAAAAATCTTATAGTGCCAATTAAAACAAAAGAACTAGGTAATTTGTAAATTGTAGGAAAGTTACTTAATTTGTTAAAGATTACTCAAATCCTTAAGGATTTTATAGAAATTAAGTATAAAAAAAAGTTAACAGTGTTCTAAGTTGCCACCTAAGAGGCAACAGCTCCCACTTAGGTGGTATTAGAGTTATTAATTTTTTTTTTTGCCAAAGAGCTGCGTAGGCAGCTCAAGCCACCACTCAAGCAGTACTAAAACTATTTACAATTTTGAAAATTCTTGAACTTTAACTAATTTCTTAAGCCTTCAACCACTACACCATAACTCAAGTTTCAAGGACCATTTGATATATGAAATAAGCATATTTAAAATCCTTAATGCCCTAAGTACATGTCATTCACATCACAATCTTTATATTCATCATGAGACTTAGTATACATGCCAGTAATATAATATAAATTACACTTTAACAATAGAAAAATAACTTTAAAGGATAGTCAGGTAATGCGATGCTCCCTAGCTATCATAACAAATTCTCAACAAGTTCGTACCTACGCATTTTAAACAACTAACGTGTGAGCTATAAAGCTTAGTAAGTAACAAGGATAATCAAAATCTATCATAAGTCTTTATTAACTTAGAACCCCTTTAGAAGAATTATCATTTTAAGTTTATTTAAGCCACATTGTTATCAATTTAACCCTTTCATGTGAGTTTACAAGCTAAGCCTCAACTTATAGCTTGATGAGTTATTAATTGTTTCTATTATGCATATTCTCCCAGGTTTGACATTTGATTCATTTATGAATATTACCTTTCAATTTCGATTTTCATCCCAAGGTCTTATACAAATATTAACTCGCCTTAATAACGCATTAAGGCTTTCAATCATTCCACAATTTGTTAACTCGTTCATTTATACCACTTTTTGAGTTGCTTATATTTCCATTTGGTTCTTATAGCTTATTAGATTTTTATTACATACCATTATAGGTACTCATTTTCTTATGTTCATGGTCAATCTTATTAATCAGTTTGCAATTAATTAAGCCCTGAATAGACTTAAAGACAAAGGTTGGATACTTGTGTTGGAAAAATCCGATTGAAAAACAATTTTCTATCACAACAAAGAATTAAAATTTTGAAAACTGAGTCGATCTGTGATGTTTATAGGAAGAAAATTTTTTCTCAAAAAATCACTTGTGCTTTCTACGAGACAGATCCTAAACTTTCTTAGCTTTCAACCGAATAACCTTTTTGGCTATTCACGTACTACAAATTGCTTCGATTGTGAGCTTGAACAATCACAAACTAAACACAAAACAAGAAACAATTTATTACTTTCAGTGGGAAAGAATTTGTCACACCCCTAACCCTCATTCGTCACCAGAACGGGGTTACAGGATGCTACCGGAGTTTACAGAATAATTACACATAATTCCACTATTTGCTCATATTCCAGTCAAGCTATCTTCTCGAGTCGTAGTCACTAAATTATTTATATCTTGAGCTAAAAAACTCCAAATTAAGTTTTGCTAATTTTTCCTGAAACTAGACTTACATATCTTCTTACCATAAAATTTTCAGAATTTTTGGTTTATCCAATAAGTACATTTTATTCTTCAAAGTCACCCCTATTTTGCTATCAGATAGTTCTGACCCCTCTTCACTAAAGATTAATTATTTCCTCATACGAAATTCCGATAATGTTTTTGTTTATTTCTTTTGAAAATAGACTCATTAAATATTTTAATCATATAAATTTAAACTATTAATTATTTTTCTTCAATTTATTATGATTTTCCAAATTCAGAATAAGGGAACTCGAAATCATCCTGACCTTATCTCACAAAAATTCCAATATTTCATAATATGAAATTCTTTTGATTACACCATTTATTCTATGTAAAACTAGACTCAATAGGCTTTAATTTCATATTTTATTCAACCTCTAAGTCGATTCCCATAATTTTTGGTGATTTTTCAAAGTTGGACTACTGCTACTTTTCAAAACTGTTTTAGTGAAAAATGTTGATAACTAAGTTTATAACACATTCATTATTAAACTTATTGTAACACCCTCTAATCCTTATCCGTCCCCAGAACAGGATTACAGGGCATTACCGGTCTGTACAGTTTAATTAAAGTCATTTATTAAAATAAATGTTTCTAACTCTGCAAATTAAAACTTCAACTAATACAATTTGCCAACATTCAAATAATCCAAATACACTTAAATATACTCAAATCTTACTAATCTAAAACATTTTATAACCTATCCAATGAATCTTTTTAAATATATCACTTACTTTATCAATTTTTAAAATGACACACACATAAGACACCCTAGGTACATGCCATTATCAACAATTAACATGCTTTACCTCGTTGAATTCGGGATCGACCTCGGATGATGATTCGACATTCTCACTTTAACTTAACCTGCGCACGGAAATAAACCATACGCTGAGTATTCCATACTCAATGGTATTACCATAATTCAAATTATAATAGCAATAAAGAATTATAATTACCAAACATGTAACTATCCAATTTCTCAAATATCAATTCATTCTTAAACTTTCATTAATTAATGATAACAGTACAATTTTTTAGCTATTCTTCAATTTCTATCACATGTCATATGTAACAATTTCAATCACAACACGAACATTAAGTTCATACCTTTCATTTTTCAATCTCAATTTCAATCCATAATTCAATTTCATTCCTTTCAATATTTCAATAATATAATAAATCAATTTATTTTAAATTTCTCATTTCAGTTGCTCACCCTATTAACAAACTCGGACTTTGACTGGATACAGTTCCAACCCAAACACACCATGCGGTACATTGTGCCTAAAACGGTACATAGTACTGATCGATATAAGACACATAAAGTGCCTAAAACGACACACGAGGTGCACGATCGACACACGAGGTGCCTAAAATCGACACATAAAGTGCACGATCGATAAAGCGGCAAATCCCGTACACTTCCGGATCCTATGGCATGCCAATTATATCCGACTCAAATTCTGACTAGTTAATAGGGTATTTCAATTGTCAATTCACTTCCACTTCCAATCCAAGATCACTTTTCAATTACAATTTTCACATTCAAATCAATTTACAATTCAATTATACATAAACATTCACCATTCAATTCAATTCTCATTCAATTCAAATATCAATACTTACCTTATAACTCACTTATTAAATATAGAATTTATATAAAACATTTAATAAAAAGTAATTTGAATTATAGTAATACAAACCGTGAATTTCTCGTTTTAATCCTCGATAGCTTTCTCCTTTCCTTTGTGCGCCGATGTCTTGGGTTCTTTGTTAACTATGAAAATAATAATAATTTATAATCATCAATACAACACAATTCAATTTAATCCATGAGTCTAAACATGCAAATTTAACTTCTTCTTCTTCTTTTTTTTTATATATAATTCCACTATTTACTTATATATTCATTTAAAGTTGTCTACATGAGTCATTGTTACTAAATCATTTATATCTTGAGCTAAGAAACTCCAAATTAATATCCGCTAATTTTTTCTGAAACTAGACTCATATATCTTCTTACCATGAAATTTTTAGAATTTTTAGTTTAGCCAATAAGTACAGTTTATTCTTTAAAGTTGCCCCTGTTCTGCTGTCAAACAGTTCCGATCATTCTTCACTAAAAATTAATTATCTCCTTGTACAAGATTTGGACGATGTTTCCGTTTGATTATATTGAATATATATTCATTAAGGATTTTAAACATATAAATTCCAACCCATAATTATTTTTATACAATTTTTAATGATTTTTCAAAGTCAGAACAAAGAAACCCAAATTCATTCTGACCTTGTCTCACAAAAGTTATAATATCTCATGATTTACAATTTCATTGCTTGAACCGTTTCTTCTATGAGAAACTAGACTTAATAAAATTTAATTCCATATATTTTTCATTTTCTAATTTGATTTCTATAATTTATGGTGATTTTTCAAAGTTGGCTTACTACTGCTGTCTAAAACTGTTTTAGTGCAAGATGTTAATAACCAAATTTACGACACCAATTCACACTTTATTTCTATTCAAATTTCATTCACACTCAAATTTAACTATTAAATTTTCAACATATTTTTCTAATTTTGAATTTTCCTCAATTTAGTCCCTAAAACACAAAACTTATGAATTACTTTACAATTCAATCCTTATTTCATTTCTAACTTGAATTCCTATCAATCTAACCCCTAATTCATCTTTTTATTCAACATGAACAATATTTAGAAATCTAATAACTTTCAAAATATTAATTTAATTTCATCAAAAATTTGTTAAAAAGAGCTAAATTGACTTACCTATTAAATTTCCAAGCTTCAAAATCCCTATTTTCCATTTTTCCTTTCTTTCCTTTATTTTTCTCCTTCTTTCTCCGTGTTTCGTTTCTTCTCTGTTTCTTTCTATTCTTTTTCTTTTTTTCTTTTACTTTGTTTTGTTTTATATATATATATATATATATATATATATATATAATAACTTAATAATATACTTATATAATAAGTAAATATATATGTATTTTACAAATGTGCATATACTAATATTACACATTTCATTATACATACCATACATTTGTCAATTTTTTATTTATTTTTTCACATAAAAATCTTATAATATAATTATTTAATTAATAAATACCTTTTATAAATAATAAATATCTATTAATACTTAAATATAAGCATTACAAGTGTATGTATTATTTTTTTTTATACACTTGTACCCAATTATTACCACACATTTGTCTTACATTTATTTATTTATCATATAATATCAATTTAATAATAATAAATACATTAATATTTACTTAAATAATAAGCAAATACATACATGTATTACAAATGTGTGTATTATATTTATTACACTTGTATTTTATTTTTGCCATACACTTGGCACTCTTTTTGGCTTATTTACTTATTTAGTCCTTTCAATTTTCTTTATTCTATAATTAAACTTTCACACTTCATTCAATTTAATCCTTTTATCCAATTATCCTTAATTTAAGCTAATTCACTTAATTAAACTCTAATTAACCACTCGATTAACTTCGTAAATATTTTTAATAAATATCTACGAATCCATTTTTTAAAAACGGAGACCCGAAAATACACTTTTTCGATAACGGTAAAATTCGGGTCATTACACTTATATCTAAAGTTAGTCTTCTCATCTAGCACGTCGCTGTCTGCTTTCTCTGGCAGTTGTTAGGGTTTTATTGTTTCTAATGGTTTTAGTGTGTCGGCTGTGATTTTCTTCAGTTTTCTTGCTTTTGCAAATTGTTTCAAATAGTTAAGTTACGCACTATTATGGAGGCAGATTTCGCGGGGTTAACACTTGATGAGGAGGAAGACTCAGTTCTTCAAGTACAAGTTGGAGTGAATACAGATAGAGAGAATGGAGGATTTCAATTGGTGAGATGCTTCTTAACAGCAAGTATTATTCACTTCCCAGCAATGAGAAGCACAATGGCGAATTTGTGGCATCCAGTACTGGGGGTTTAAATTAGAGATCTGGGGGAGAAAAGGTATTTATTTCAATTTTTTCATCCTATGGATTTAGAAAGGGTTATAAAGGCTTACCGTTGACTTTTAATAATCACTTGCTGGTGTTACATAAGTTGCAATGGGGGAGGACCCTTTGAAAATCCTATTAATTTATTCCCCTTTTTGGGTTCAATTACATGAGGTTCCTGTGGGTTTTTTCTCGGAAAGTCTGGCAATCGAAATGGTAATTTTATAGGAAATTTCATGGAGTATGATAGTTCAAATCTGGGAAAAGAAAATAGCAATTTTATGAGAATAAGAGTCCAAATTGACATATGACGACCTTTGAAAAGGAAAAAACAGATAATGTGTTATGGAAATTGCTCATACGTTCGATTTAAATATGAAAGATTATTCCTTTTTTATTTTTATTGTGGTCGTTTGGGCCATAGTAATTCTTTTTGTGAGGCAATAATGGATTTAAGAGTGGAAGTTGCTGAGATGGGATGGGACTTATCACTCAAGGCACAATCCCGTCGAGCTCTAACGATGACTAGTGTATGGTTAAAGGAAAAATGAGAGGGGAAGTGGGGAGGAAACAGTGGGGGAAGACAAAATTTAAGGAATAATTCGTGGGGTCTAGCGAAAAATATGGGTAACAGGAATAATTTGGATCCTATTTTGGGAATCAATTTGGAAGGGAGGACGTCTAGTCTATGGAAAGAAAGTGGAAATTTAAGTGGGAATCAGGGGCATACCTTAATGGAACATGATCTCGAAGATGGGGTGCTTATTGGTGTGGAGGGTAAAAAGAGAAATAGAAGAGAGATTGAAGACGTCCTAGCTAGAGATGAGGCTAACACTTTGGCGGTAAGGAATAAGAGGGTAGACGAGGTTAGTCATCAATCATCGGTGGCAGCCAAGAGGAATGCCGACCGGGCGCAATGAAAATCCTAAGCTGGAATGTCCATGGATTGGGGAATCCACGGGCAATTCGTAGACTTCTGCATGTGCTGAAGCTATATAATCCTCAAGTGATCTTCTTTATGGAGACAAAAATTTGTAGCAATCAGATGGAATGAGTTCGAAGAAGTTGTGGGTTTTTAAATGGCATTGATGTTGACTCAATTGGATCTAGAGATGGGCTATGTCTGGCTTGGCATGGAGATAAAAATATACAGCTTCAAATTTTTTCAAAAAGACATATCGACGTGATCATTGATAAAGTGGAGGAAGGACACAAATGGAGGTTTACTGGTTTTATGGATCCCCTTACTCAAATGATAGAACTGATGCATGGAATCTATTACGTCATCTAGGTAGGATTCGAGAGCTACCATAGATGGTTTGTGGGGACTTTAATGAAATTTTATATGGTTTGTGGAGGAGTGTAACTTGTCAGATATGGGGTTTACTGGAAACTGGATTACTTGGGAAAGAGGATATTTACCCGAGAAAAATATTCAAGAATGATTGGACAGGGGTGTGGCGAATGAAGAATGGCTTCAATTATTTCCTAAATTTCAGCTTCAACATCTTCCACATACGTTTTCAAATCATTGCCCACTACTAGTCAAAACAGAGGAGGAGAACAGAGAGAGAATTTATAAAAGTTTCAAATTTGAAGCATGGTGGGTATTGGAGGACTTGTTCTTTATTGAGGTAAAAAATATTTGGGAACATTCTGAGGGAGACTTATTAAGTAAGCTTGAAAGTAAGAAAAGGGGGTTGAAGCGATGGGCTAGTCAAATCCGATATAACAGAAAAGAAAGAAAAAAGATGTTGACTTCTAAGTTGGTTACGTTACTAGAAGCTGAGAGAGATGATGAGAATTTAGCAGATCTTATTGATACAAAAATTTAACTCAATTTTGATATTGATAAAGATGAGTGCTATTGGGAACAGAGGGCACAGGTTAACTGGTTGAAATTTGGGGATAAAAACACTACTTTTTTCACAAACAAGCAACACAGAAACGATAGAGAAATTTGATCCGTAAGTTACAGTATGATAATGGGAGGGAGATAGATGAAATAAATGAAATGGAGCTGATAGGCAGATCATACTTTCAGCAGCTATTTTCAGCTGGAAGAAGAGGAAATTATGAGCATATTTTATTAGGAGTTACTCGGTGTATTTCAGATGAGGATAATTTAAAGCTTAAGGAGAGATATACAAAGAAGGAAATTTTGAAGACTTTGGCAGAATTGGGTCCCACAAAAGCACCAGGAGAAGATGGGTTTCCGGCATTATTTTATCAGAAGTGTTGGGCAATTATTGGGAAAGATGTCACTAATTTTTTCCTAGCTCATTTAAATGGAGGTATAGAAATAGGCTCAGTCAATAAAACTAATATTGTGTTAATTCTGAAAATTTCAAATCCAGTGAATATAACGCACTTTAGGCCTATCAGTTTGTGTAATGTCATTTATAAATTAATGGCCAAAGTTTTGGCAGATCGCATCCGAAAGGTGTTAGACAAATGCATTGATCTTGCACAAAGTGCTTTCGTCCCCGGGAGATTGATTTCAGATAACGTTATGCTTGCTTATGAAATACTTCACACATTGAGACATAAGAGGACGAGGAAAAAAGGATTTATGGCAGTAAAACTGGATATGAGTAAGGCATATGATAGGGTTGAATGGAATTTTTGGGGGGAAATAATGAAGAAACGGGGATTTGACTCTGATTGGGTGGCCTTAATAATTAAATGTGTTAATACAGTTTCTTACTCGGTGGTTTTAAATGGGTACAGCGGAGAAAACTTTTTTCCTTCTAGAGGATTAAGACAGGGGGACCTGTTGAGCCCATTCTTATTTTTATTTGTGGAGAAGGGCTTTCTAGTCTAATGAAGTTAGGAACGCAGGAGAAAAAAGTGAGAGGTGTCAGCGGGCCGCAGGTTTCACATTTACTTTTTGCAGATGATTGCATGTTGTTTGGGGAAGCTACTGAGAGGAGCGCAATTCTTTTAAAATGGATACTACACAAATATGAAGTATGCTCGGGCCAGAAAGTTAATTATTGAAAATCCACAGTTTTTTTCAGTAATAATACGCAGGACGGAGAAAAAAGAACAATAGATAGAGTTCTTGGAGTACAAAGTTCAAGTGATCTGGAAAGATACTTGGGGCTACCTAATCTGGTGGGTAGAAAAAAGAATGAAGCATTCCAAATTTTGAAGGATAGGCTAAGGCAACAAATTGATAATTGCAGTATCAAATATCTCTCACAAGGTGGTAAGGAGGTTTTTATCAAAGCTGTTTTATAGTCTATACCAACTTATTCAATGACGTGCTTTTTGTTTCATAAATCTTTATGCATGGAACTAGAGGGTATAATAGAAAAATTTTGGTCGCAGAAAAATAAGGGGAAAAAGGGGATTCATTGGTGTGCTTGGAAGGACATGTGCTCGTTGAAAGAATGGGGTGGTTTAGGTTTTCATAGTTTGGATAAATTTAATATAGCATTGTTAGCAAAGCAGGGTTGGCGTCTTATTAATAATTCGAATTCTTTATTAAACCCGTGTTTTAAAAGCTAAGCATTATCCAGAGACGAATTTCTTAAATGCTCCTTTCACTTACCTGGAGGAGTATTTGGTCAGCAAAAAGACTCTTGGAAGAAGGATTATGCTGGAGGGTTGCTAACGGAGACCATATTTCAGTATGGACTAATCTCTGGGTGTCAGGAAAGACTGAAGATAGAATACAGAACAACAACAGTAATGAAAATATTAGATTAGTGTCTGACTTAATCAAAGAATAGAGTAAAACTTGGAAAAGCGATTTGATAGTCCGTAACCTTTATTTAGATATTGCTAGGAAAATATTGCAAATTCCATTACCAAAGTCTGCCCATGAAGACTTTCAGGTGTGGAGAGGGGAGCCATCTGGAAACTTCTCAGTAAGAAGTGCCTATAAACTATTACAGAATACTACAATAAATCCTAGTAATTATTTACAGGCCGATAATAAATTTTTTTACAGGAAACTGTGGAGCCTATACATGCCTTCGAAAATCAAAATTACAGTGTGGAAAATTTCGTGGAATTACATGCCCACTTTTTCTAATCTAAAGCTGAGAAGAGTGATGGTCGAGGATTGATGCGTGAGATGCCGTCAAGGAGAAGAAGATACCAACCACGTCTTCTGATTGTGTCCTATAACGAAGGAAATATGGAATCAATTAAACTTCAACTGGGTTCTTAACAATAGCATTCCAGATCTTTGGAATTGGTTTACCTGGCTTTTCAATCAAGGGACAAATGAGCAATGTAGAATTTTTTTGTTGCGGACTTTGGCTCATCTGGGAAAATAGGAACAAGCTAATATATAAAGGCAAGTCAAGCACTAGTCAGGATATCTCCAAACAAATTATTAGTTACATTTCAAAACTGGAAGGTATAAAAAACAAGGCACTTATCTTGGAAGCAAATGTGAGACCCAAACAGCACATACAAAGGGCAAACGTGGCTATATATTTCGATGCAGCTTTTGACTCACAAAACTTCCGATCAGCGTTAGGCTTAGTTGTTAAAGATGAGGGAGGCAGAACCATAGCAACAAAATCGATCCTTCATGTCAACGTTGCATCTCCGTTCACGGCGGAAGCACATGCAGGATTCCAAGCAACAAAATTAGGGATTAACATGGGCTTTCATATTCTGGACATACTAGACGACTCGAAGACGGTTATCACAAAATGTCAAAATGCAAATCGCGACAGATCAACAATAGGAGCAATTATAAGTGATATTCAAAGTTTAAAGCCACACTTTCAAGAAATAAGTTTCTATTTCATCCCAAGGTTAAAAAATATAGAAGCCCATCGATTAGCAAAAGAAGCACTCAAGAATGGTGAGGAACAATACCTGGAAGGAGGGACTTCAAGGTCGGTCAGAGGAGAAATGGAGCAAAATTGTCTAGGATCTTCAAGTTAAAAGAAAAGATAAAATGAACAAGTCTATCGGCATGGAAAAGGGAAAAATGAATTGTGACTGTTGAAAAGAAAGAACTGGTGATGTTTGAAAAGAAGGTAGATAAGCAAAAGATTTTTCAGAAGATCTACTATAGCTTTACAGCTGTATTGGGCAGATGAAACGACAGAATTTTTAATGTGGAACAGCTGTACCTGTTCGACTGGAGTAAATATAGAATTTTAAATTTCTGTTTGATTTTGTTTTTTAAATTCATGGGCCAATCTGCTGGTAGCCCGATTTCATTTTGTTTTCCTAGGACCAATTAGTTGGGTTTAACCCAATGGACTTTTATGTGTTACAGTTTCTAAGTAATAATCCAGTCAAATTTTTTCAAAAAAAAATGTTTATAACACATTCACTTCCTTTCAATTAAACCCTATACATGCCATATAAACCTTAAGATGCATAATAAAATTTACCGAAGTAATCTGGATTGTGTGCCCTGATGTGTTGATCCAATCCACCAATTTCACGTCAATCTACAAAGAACATTTAACACACAAGAGTAAGCTTATGAAAGCTTAGTAAGCTCATAAGCATAGAAAAATAATTCTTACCGAACATTGCACATAATCATATAACATTTAATTTCACTAAATCCTCATGCAAATTACAAAATCATTAATAAACTCATTTGATTGATTTCAATATCACTATTCACCAATTCTTGATCTTTTGAGCCCATTTCTTATTTACTTTCATAGTCAAATTAGGGAACGATTACGGAATTGAGTACTTCGTAATCACAATGCCATAGTAAAACTATGGTCTTGCACATAGTTACATATTACACACTGAAGCCATAGCCCAGCCATGGTCTTACACGGATCACATATCACACTAATGCCATATCCCAGATATGGTCTTATACAGTAGCACATATCACACCGATGCCATATCCCAGATATGGTCTTATACGGAAGCACATAATCACATCACACCGATGCCATAGCCCAGCTATGGTCTTATACGGAAATCACATATCACATGTTGGCATGGTCCAACCATGGTCTTTTCCGTCAATTTGTCTTAGCCACTGAACGAAAGTACTAAAATCCGTTGTTCCACTTAATTTCTACTTTTATTCAAATATCATTTTACAATTATCACAGTTTAATGACATTCATATGCAATAATATACTATATCATTCATGAAATTTTCATATCAAAACATTAAATTTAGCCATATGAACTTACCTGGGGAAATTCGCAAGTCATACAAGTTCAGGGACTAATCGGCTATTTTCTCTTTTCCACGATTCACTTCGGGTTCTTGATCTATAATTGTAAAATCATTCATTTCAATTTTACTCTACTTCATAGTTTATACCCTTTAATTCCTAAAATTACACTTTTGCCCTAAATTTTATAATTTTTACGATTTAGTCCCTGCTTAATTAACCCATCAATTGAGCTGATTTTTTTCTCAATTAACACTTTATTTATTCATTATAAGCTAATAAAAAACCTTTGAAAATCATAATTTCAGCACCAAACCTTATTTCACAATTTTTCACAATTAGGTCTTAAAATCGATTTCTATCAAAATTACTTAATAAAATCATCATATAATAAAATAAGAACTTCAATTCCATAATAATTCAACATAATCATACAGAACTTATTCATGGTAACTTTTAAATTCACCCATAAAATCAAAAACTAATGAATTAGATAGTTGGACCTAATTGTAAAAGTCACAAAAACATAAAAATTATTAATAAAAAGTAAAAATTGAAATCACATATGTCAAAATATGAAAAAAAAAAAAGAAACTTCCAGACCTCCCATGGCATTTTTGCTGAATAAAAATGATGATATCTCTAGATTTTTCAATTTTGTCTTTATTTTATATGTTTAATTTGCAAAATTTCTAATTTTGCCCTTGTTTCTCCTTGTCTTTTTGCTGATTTTCTTGCCCAAACTGTCCAGCCGATATAATTTGGGTCTAATTTCCTTTTAAACCCCTCCTTATTAGTCACTTAAGCTATTTAATCACTTTAGCAAATTTTGCACTATTTTCAATTTAGTCCTTTTTAATTAATTGACTAGCCAAACGTTAAAATTTTCTAACAAAAATTTAATACTAACTTAATAACACTCCATAAATATTTATAAAAATATTTATGGCTTGGTTTATGAATCCGAGGTCTCGATACCTCGTTTTCAACTCGATTTACCTGATTAATTCTTTTAAATCACAAAATTCACTAAAAAAATACTTCTATAATCACACTTGACTCATAGGTATTAATTTATTAAATTTTAAACTCACTCGTAGGATTTAGTGATCTCGAATAACTGTTTCTGACACCACTGAAAATTAGGTTGTTACAACATTTCTTTCTCAATAGAAGGCGGTAGAATTGTTATTCCTAGAAAATAAAATTTATACTTAGAAAATAAATTCTCATTATTTTCTGGCTAAATAACAATATTGAAAACTTGTATGAACTCTTGTGTAAATTGCTCCACCAGTGTCATCTATTTTTAGGAAGAGATAGAAGAATCCTGGTTAAATTAGTAGAACACGAATAATGCTTATTTAATAGAAAAAGTAGTCTTCTAGTTTAACTAGAAGAGGGGGCGACACTCTCTAGTTACATACACTAGGGATGTCACCCCTCGTATATAATATGAAGGGAGTTTGGTCCTCTCCTGTATTGAGTCCAATTATATGTGATTTTTAAACTTTTAACCTAGCATTTTATAATTTAACCCAATTCAATACAGGTTTTTCTATTTCCTAAAATAAATATTTTTTATAAATTAATTTAACCAGATAAATAAATTTTCCAATTAAATAATTTTCTCAACCAAATTCTAATACTGTTAAAGTCATGAAAACTTTACCATAAAAGAATCTATGAGAAAATATATTTAGTTTTCTCATTCAATGGTTTCACAATGATTAATTAATTTAATTCCATTTTCGAACTTCAGTTATTTAATTAAATAATAATTCAAAGAACTTATTAATTCTCAAGTCATTTCTATATTTATTGAGAAAACACATTCATTTCTGAATATGATCTATTTCTCTAACTTTATCATTTCCATCAATTTCTATTCATTTGATTCTTTATATAATTCATTTTTTGTTTCAACGGGCTAGTGAAGGGATCAACTAGACATATATAATTAGGGCTCAAATGATTTATAATTAAGTTCTAACTTTTCGCCTATTAATTATAAACTCATTTAGTTACAAAGTCATTCTACTATAGTATTGTGACTAAGCTCTCCCTAATTACATATCATTACGAAAGCTACTCAAATAGTACTCGTCCAATGACCTTGTCTTAAGTGTGTTGTCCTCATAGGATATCCTTAATCTCTTTAGGATAAATTTGTTTTCCCAAAATGATCCTATTTTATCCCATGGTAATCATTATATCTTACTTCATGAAAAGTCAATTACTATTAAATAATAATTAAGTCATTTATCACAAAGGCAAATGACTCATGGCCACATTTATTTTTCATCTATCATGTAATGTCAATAAGAGGATTGTTGGAAAAAAATTCGGTTCGAAAAAAATTTTTTTACATAGCAGAAAATTAAAATTTTGAAAACCAAGTCGGTTTGTGATGTTTATAGCAATAATTTTTTCTCAAAATCACACCTGTGTTTTCGGCTAGATGGATCCTCATCATTTCTAGCTTTCAACTGAATGACTTTTTCCTTTATTCTCGTACCACGAACTGTTTCGAGTGTGAACTCGAACGAATTTGAATCAAATATAGAACCATAAATTATTTACTTTACTTTTAGCGGGAAAGTAAAAATATCTCTTTAATAGAAACTGATAGAATTATTATTCAGGAAAATATAATTTATATTTAAAAATAAATTCTCACTATTTTTTTGGGCAGAATAACAATATCTTAAAGTTGTGTAAAACTTATTGTTTCTTTAGTCTTACTAGTGTCATCTATTTATAATGAGAAGAAATGAAACCCTTGTTAAATTAGTAGAAGTTTATTTAATAGAAAATTAATTTCCCAGTTGAACTAGGAGAGAGCGGGGCTAATAGGGTATGCTTCCCCTCATATGTATTATGATGAGGATTCAAACCTCTCTTATATTAGGTCTAATTATATGTGCTTCTTAAACTTTTAACCCAACACTTTAAAATTTAATATAACCCAATACATTTTTTTTTCTACTTTCCAAAATAGACATCATAAATTAATTTAAATAAATAAATTATTTTACCAATTAAATAATTTTCGCAACTCGATTCTAATTTCGTTAAAATCATGACAACTTTACTGTAAAATAATCTATGAGAAAACATATTTAGTATTTCTGCATTCAATGAGTTAACAAACATATTTAGTATTTCTACATTCAATGGGTTAATAATGACCAATTAATTTGATTTAACGGCTAATTCAATTATTTAATTAATGAGTTAAATAATAATTTGTAAAACTATAAATTAATTCTCAGGTCATTTCCATACTTAGTGAGAAGACTAAATTCATTTCTGAAATTTTCTCATTTCTCCAACTTTACCATTACCATCTATGTAACATCCCAAAATTTTTGAAATCTTGAACAGTGATAAATATACAATAAATTAGTCAAAATTTTGAGAAAGTCAGAAATTGGATATTAGACAGGTGCAAAAGGTATTTGGACAAGTAAAAGTATTAAAATAAATTAATTCGGGGTACTGATTAAATTGTAAGAGAATGAAAAATATTGAGACAAAGTGAGAAAATTGAGTGTAAAAAGGATTAAATTAAAGTAATGAAAAATGATGAGGGATTAGAGGTGAAAAAATTTACCATAAGAAGAAATGAATCATCCATGGAATTGTAGAAAAATGAATGGGTAAAATGATAATTATTGGAAAAAGATAATTATGAAAGGTGATGATTAAGGATAAATAGTCAAAAGTGTGAATAGTGAAATTAAAATGGTAAATAAAATAAAAGGAGATATTTTTAATGGAAGAAATTAGAGAAAAGGAGAGAAGAAAGGATGGAATGGCTATAAAAAGCCATCATCCATTGTGTTCTCACATTAGCCACTATTCTCCATTATTTCCAACTTTTGTTTTTATTTCATTTTAATCTTTTTTACCAAATACAAACTAATTAAACTAGTTTCTTCCAAATTTCTTCAAGATTGGTGAGTAAAATCAATAGAGAAGTGTAGTAACTACCCAACTATTAAAAGAGATGCATCCATACTTGTCTTGGAGGAGAGAGAAAATAAGAATTAGTGTTGAATACAAGTGATTAAGGTAAGAAAGTTAAATTTCTCTTGAAATGCGTGTTAGTTTTATTTGAGAAACATGAAATATGATATGTGAATATGATTTTAATGTGCAAATATTGTGTATTTTGATATGGAAAAATGAAGGAAAGTGAGAGACAAGCAGAGAATTAAAGCAAAGTATAGTGGCAGAGCCTGCAATTTTTTTGGGGGGCCGAAATTAAATTGTATATTTTTATGATAGTAAAAATGTAATTTCATTATTTTAATAGCCTATGTCTTTATAATTTTTAAAGGGTTAAATAAAATTTTTATCATTGTGGGGGGGCAAAGTATAATTTTACCATTATTAATTTAAAATTTTATAAATTATAAAGGGCCTAAATTAAAAATTTACCATTTTAGAGGAGGCAACTACGCTCCGCCACTAGCAAAGGAGGAGCTAAAGGAAAAAGAAGCTGAAAAAAGCTTGATTCCATGTTTTGAGTTGTAAGTACAACTAAAGTTTTATTTATTTTATATATGTGATGAATTATTAAGTAAAATTAGTTTGAGTATAAATCTAGATATAGTGTTTAATTAGAAATTTACATGTTATATAATTAAATAATAAAATGAGATAATTATTGAGTATATTGGTATGATGAATTGACTAAGTAAAATGTAATAAAGAAAATAAAAGAAAAGTAAGGAAAAGATTAAAAGTATACAAAGGACTAAATCATAAAAGGTACAAAAGTTAATAGAATTATAATCTTTATAAATAAATGAGTGTATGAATTGATATATGTATAGAATTGACAAGTAGAATGATGTGGTAATGTTGTGGGATTATATGATAAAATATGAAAAAGAAAGGGATTACATTGTAAAGTATGTAAAAGTGATATATGAAATATATCTATGATAAGAATTAATATTAAATTATGGAAGATTAATAAATATGAAATATGATATATGTATTATTGTAAATTGAAAATATTGTTAAATAAACTATCGTTACAAAGGACTAAAATTGTTAAAAATGTAAAAGTAGCGTAAGGTAGATAAGATATGAATAAGTGATAAATTATAGAAATTATATTAAATAGTGAAACATGCTACATGTATTAAAAAGATACGAAAGTTCTATTTAGCGAATTGATATCCTAAGGACTAAAATTGTAAGATAAGTAAAATAATATGTAAATGTGATAATAAGAATTCGTGGTGAAATATGGAAATTAAACTAAGAAATGAAATAAGTTATATTTTTTATTAAAAGTGAAAGACATTGTTACATGAAATGTCATAATGAGGTCTAAATTGTAAAGTAAGTAAAAGTTATAGGTGAAATGTATAATAAGAATTATTAGTGAAATTGTCGAAAGATTATTAAATACTGAGACAAGTTACATATGTTAATGAAAAAGGGAGATATAATTATATGAATATTATTTTAAGGATTATATGGTAAAAAGTGTAAAAGTGACGTGTGTATGTTATGACTTGCCCAAGTAGACGAGATAATAACTATTGAGATATTAGTGGCATGCCATTAAGAAACCTTAGCACGCGCTCTAATTTTTAGCATGTCATTGCTCTCTGATTAGCACATTTGTGCTCTCTGTTTATCTGTTTCGATAGTGTTCTGTTGTAACAGCCCATTTTTAGAGAAATCGGAACAATGGTTTCGAGACCACAAATCTGATCCTGAAAAGAAAATTTATTTTAATATTATTTTATGGTTTATAGTATGATAATAATATTGTGTGAAAATTTTGTAAAGAAATTTTATTGATTACATGTTTAATTTGATAAAGGACTAAATCGCGTAAAATGCAAAAGTTGTGTTCTAATAGCTAAAGGTATTAAATAGCTATAAAAATTTAAATTGGAGGTCCTTATATGGTAATTAGACCATTAATGAAAAGTTATTAGATATTTTTGGATGATTCATCCATGGAAAATTAGAAAAAGGCTAGGGACTAAATTGGAAAGTGATAAAATTAAAAGATGATAAATAATTAAATAGAAATAAAAATAATTTTATATCATCTTCTTCCCCAAATATTCCGTGGAAACCTTAGGAAAGAGAAAGTAAGCTTTCTTGGCCAAATTAGGCGAGTATTCAATCCCATTTTTAGTAATTTTTATATTTTTGAAACCGTGATAGCTTAATCTATCTATTTGGGGGATCAATTTGAAAAGTTATAAAATTATAGAAATTATTTCATGGATGAATATGCTGAAAATTTGAAAGTTTTGCTAGAATATGAAAGGTTGTTGATAGATAAACAACTTTCATAAAGTGATTTTTGATGAAAACATGATTTAGGGACTAAAATGTAAATTTGTGAAATTTGAAGAAAAATTCTAAATTTTATAGAATACATGTGCTGTAAATTTTATAGTGAAATTTTGATTAGGCTTGAAATAGGGAGTAAATTGCATAAATTTTATTTTCCGAGCCTAGGGACAAAATCATCATTAATTAAAAGTTTAGGGGCAAAATGATAATTTTGCATAAAGGGAAAATTGGACTAAATTGAGTATGAATTACATTAAATTGATGTTAAGTTTACTCGTATAGATCCGAATAGACTAAATTCGGAGCTAGAACGAGGACAAGAGAAAAATGTCACATTAGTAGATTTTACATATACGAACATTTGTTGAGGTAAATTCGTGTAACTAAATTGTGTATATTTATATGTTTGAATTAAATGTTGTGTTTGTGAATTGTATAAATATCATATATATATATGACATTGAAAATGTATCTGACAAAGCCCGATCAATAATAATGCCCGGTAAATGATAAATGATAAAAATGTTACTTTTATGCTTGAAATGAATGTGGAATGCGTTTATTTGAATTATATGAATGTTATAGATGTATGAAATAATCACATGCCTGATAATGCTTGAAAAATGTTAAATCCAGTTTGAATAAATGAAAATCGATGGATAAATGTGATTTCCCTTATTGATATAAGTCCTCTCTAGCATTTGTTATAGAATGGATTTAGCCCAGACGGGTAATCCAGATCAAGCACTTTAGAGCATATGTCATAAAAAGAATTTAGCCTGGACTGGTAATCCTGACTAAGCTCTATTGAGTATATATATTGGAGACAGGATTTAGCCTGGACTGATAATTCTGTTGTATATATGTGTGGCTCGAGAGTGTACTCTCTGAAATAGTACCTTATGGGTACTATTGCACATGAATTGACGGATCCTGATTTGTACACCTCGCTTGTACTACCTTTGTATCCATCGATATTTCGAATAAATTCAACAGGTAACAATCCAGACATGAGAAGATATGAATAATAAAATGAGTTATTACACGTATCTGTATGGAAATATGAAATGATAATATTTGTACATGGAATTTATTTGATGAGTATGTTCATCCTTGATTATAGATCTGTACACCTTGAGTGTACTATTCGTGACCTTGATATTTTGAATTATATGAGTAAAGTTCTTATATGAAATAATCTGAACTCGAGATGAATTATTATAAAAATATACTTGTAATATGAAGATATGATTTATTCATGTTATATGGATATATGATATGGAAAATATATATATCCGGAAATCTGATTGTGTTAAGCCCATATATGTTTCTTGATGTTATTATGGAATGTATGACTAACAAGGGCAATGAGGATACGTGTAGCGCTTGAGATCAAATTGATTGAACATGCCTTGCATGTTTATCTTGAAATAGAATAAATGGTAAGTTAAGTACCATGTTATACGAGCTTACTAAGCATCATATGCTTACTTAGTTTTATTTTCTTGTTTTATAGTAAATCGGAAGCTCGTTGGATTGGAAACTTGGCGGGGATCACTCACACTATCCATCAGCCCATTTCGGTACATATAGTAAAACAATTGTGGTTATAATGGCATGTATATGTTAAATTGGCCTAGAAATGGCATGTGAATATTTGTTAATGACTAGCTATTGGAATGGTTAGTTATGAACATGTTTTGGTGTTTGTGTATAAAAGACTATATCATGGTATATGTTTGAAAATGATTGATTAATAGAAATCATTATGAGATATGTATGAATGAATTAAATTAGCATATTTGATACAATATGCACAAATATGAACATGGTATCTAGATAAATATAATAATAAATTGACATGTATAATACTTAAATTTTGGTATGAAAATGTGGTTGTTGAGTGTGATAAATTGTGTACAAGTGTTGGTGTAGGTGCAAGGCTAAAAGGGGTGAAAAATAAATCTAGGAAATAGCTTTATTTTGTCCATATGGGTAGACACACGGGCGTGTGTCTTGACCGTGTGTGACACACGGCCTGGCACATGGGTGTGTGGTTTGGCCGTGTGTCCCCTGCACCTTTAATTTGAGAAACAGAATGCTCAGAATTGAGCACACGGGCAAAGACATGGGCGTGTGTCTCAGCCGTGTATACTACAGGGCCTAGCACACGGGTGTGTGGCTGGCCGTTTGGTACAAGTCAGAGAGTTACACGGGGTCGAACATGGCCTGCAGCACGGGCATGTCCTAGGGTCACACGGGCGGTGTGCCTTGTATCTAGGAAAAAAATTTCGATCTTTTGCGAAAAATTCCTTGAGTTCCTGATTTAGTCCCGATTCGATTATATTACTCGTATTGGGCCTCGAAGGTCCATTTAAGGGATGTTATGACAAATCTCAGAAAATGAATAGAATATGACAAAAAATATCTGTAAATGTTCTGAAAACTCTGGTAACGCTCTGTAACCCTATTTCGGTGATAGATACATGTTAGGGGTGTGTGACAGCCCTAATTTGACCTTAGTCGAAAAGTGGTTTCGGGACCACAAAATCGAGTCGTAAAAATAATTAACCATTAAAATTTGTGTTTATTGTATGTAAAAAGGCATGTGTGAAAGTTTCATACTTTAATTTTATCATTTGTATGCGAAATTACTAAATAGGACTTATGTGAGAAAATTTAGAAATGTGTTAGGCAAATGTTGAAGTGACTTATTAATGCATGTTATAAAAATGCTTGGACTTGCATGTCAAATATTCCCTTTTGCTAGTAGTGGCCGGCCATGATGATGAATTTATAGTAAAATATGTATTAATTCTAGTTAAATGGTTTTATACTTTAAATAAAAATAAAATAAATTTGGTGATGAAAACAAAGTTCTCTCTTTGTTCAACTTGGCGAATAGAAGAAAGAGAAGGAGGGGAAGAATTTCGGTCACTTGAATCCTTAGGGAGGTTAGTATATTGTGTTAAATTTGTGAAATGTTTACTTGTTTTAGGTAAATTATCATGGTTCTTGCTTAGCCCATGCTAAAATTTTCAATAATGATGGGTGAATGGAGCATTCGGCTATGGTTATAAAGGAAGGAATTTTGATTGTTTTAATTGAATTTTGATGATGAATGTGTTCAGGAAAGAAATTGGTCTTTCTAAAAATATGAATGGTTAATGCTTATACTAGTAATAGCCGAAATAAAGATGCTTGATGTCATGAATAAATGTTGTTTATATGTTTTGAATTGAGTAAAATTTGATGTTTAATCACTTAAGGATTCGGCATTGTTTAAGATAATTTATTTAAAATGTGATTTTGAATATTATGAGTATTGGGATGTAAGTATATGTGTGTGCTCGGTCATAGGAGTTTGCTATGAAATTTTGTTTGGTTGAGTGATGAATGCCGAATAAACTATAGGCTAGGGTGGATAAATTTTTGTACATAAGTAGTGTGTGTGACTATTGGTTAATGACATTCGGCATTATATTTTTATATGTGTGCATTCGGTCTTTGGGGGGGGGGGATAACAAGATGAAGTCAAAATGTTAAAGAAGGATTCTAAGACTTGCTAAGTTGTTATGATCATTGCCGAATGTATATTGGTCAAAGGGAAAAATTTTCAAATCGTCTATGTATGAGTATGTGAACAAAATATTAAATGAAAATTCGGCATAATGGGGTTTTTGAGTAAATGGCATACTATATATATATAGATGAATACGTGGTAGTGCATAAAACAAGTAATCGATTAAATTGTGATAGTCACACATAGGTATAGATATATGAATGCTTTATGTATGTACCTTGAGACATAGGGACATTTAGATATATATATATATATATATATATAGTTAAATCCGTGTATATGGAAGCATGGTAAGTTATGTGACTGCCGAATGTGATTAATAAGTAAATAATATTAGTTAAGATATTAAACAGATTTATTTACATTTATTAAGCTAAAGAGCAAGGAGGATAGCAGTTGGATAGGGGAAAAGAGAAAGCAATAGAGTAACCAATCTACAACCGTTCGAATATATCGAGGTAAGTCTTTGAGTAACGGAACTTAGCTTATGATTTTATAGGTATCATATACAAGCATAGTAGATAAATTGTGATCTTATGGTTTTATATAAATTACATAGTGAAACCACTGATTTTTATTTTATATGACTTGGAGCCGGATGGTTAAAGAATTCATGTGGAATAGCGAAATGAAATCGTATTACGTGTATGTAGCTATTGAGCCGTAAGAGTAAGGGTTGATAAGCATGTTGAACTTGTTTTCTAGTAATGCTAATGGGTTACGATATATATATGTGCATAGTATTCGTATGGGTTATTATAACTGGGTTAAGTCCCGAAGGCATTCGTGCGAGTTATTGTAACCGGGTTAAATTCCGAAGGCATTCGTGCGGGGTTATTATAACCGGGTTAAGTCCCGAAGGCATTCGTGCGAGTTATTGTAACCGAGTTAAGTCCCAAAGGCATTCGTGCAGGTTATTATAACCGGGTTAAGTCCCGAAGGCATTCGTGCGGGTTATTATAACTGGGTTAAGTCCCAAAGGCATTCGTGCTGGTTGTTATATCCGAGCCAAATTTCGAAAGTATTTATGTTTGGAAAGGTGCGATTCTGTCGTAATATTTTCGATTAATGTGCTCATAATCCCTAATATGACCAGGTATGGATCGTATATACATTGTAAAAAAAAAAAATTTGGTACAGTATAAGTTGTGATTATGTAATCGAATAATGCTCTCCCGGACATTCCTTAGGGTTATATGAAGTCTATAGCTCACTCGAGTTACATGAAATTGATTCAAATGAAATTTAGTTAAGTTTGACTTCGAATGTGTAAACATATTGATAGAAGTGTAAATTAAAATGAATATGTGATCTTGTGCATAGACATTTATTTATCCTTATGAATGCTATTTCCTTTGTACTTTTGTTTCAAATGATTTCCTTACTTATAAGCTTACTAAGCATCGAAACGCTTACTTTGTTGCTTAAATTCTCTGTATTATAGATTTTGTTAAATCACCTATCGGACTCGGAAGTGTCAAAGTCGAAGTCATCCACACTATCTAAGCCCCTTTTTGGTACTCTTTTAGTTGAACTTTGATAATGGCATGTATAGGACTGACTTTTGTTGTTAATTAAGTATCTTTTGGTAATGTATATATATTCGTATAGCCATGCGAAAATGGCTTGTATATTTTGAGTATAGCATTATAAACATTTTGTATGTATGGTCTTTTGATATGGTTGTTGAGTGGTATGGAAATGTTTGGTAATGAATATAGTTAATGTGTATGTGTGGTTGATATTCAATTAATGTTTTAAGTGTTTTTGTTATGAGTTGAACTTAGGAATTATTTTATAGTGTTAAATGAGATTTCGTGCTTGTTTTGTAATACTTCTTATTCCCTCCGGCAACGGGTACGGGTTAGGGGTGTTACATCTGTTATCCGCTTCGGTGGTGTTTTGTTCTATTCTATTTATCCTATGTGTTCTGTTAAGTCTAAGAGGCTTCTGAAAAAGGTACAGGATAGCTTTTGTGATTATTGAATTATAAAGATTTTATGTGTTGAAAAGTGATTAAATTGTGAAACATAAGAAAATTTAAGGTTGAGATAAGAAAAGTGATTTATCTGAAACTTGGCTAATAAAACGAGAAACTGAAATAAACTCTGTGATTCAAGTATTATAAAGATGATAATCAAATCAATATGGTTAGTTGGTGTATAAAGAGCAAATAAGAATAAAAATGGACCTAATTGTAAGGACAAGTGATTTGATTGGTAAATTACGTATGATGAATACAAACAAGTCATTTAAATGATTCTGTGTAATAAATAATAAATAAGTTATAATTGATAACATAGATTATTATCTAAATACTAGTTGTACTTACTAAGGTAGTAATAGCTTCACACGTGTTTTATACGCATAGGTTAAGAGTAGCAGAAAAAGATCTTTGAAGACCGAAGGTATCTCATCTTATCACAACAGTGGATCCGAGAAAAGGGCAAGGTATTAATTTTTGTCATTTTAGTAAATGGCATGTACCTAGGTGTGTGTATTAAGGTTGAATATGAAAAGACTTAAATGTGAAACTCGATGTTTGCTTAAATTATATGAAATAATTTATATGTTAATTAAGTGGTATAAGAAAATTGGGTTTTAAAATACTTAATTACAATTTATATTTGAACTAAATTGACTTAAAATTTGAGATGTAAACAAGGGTTAAAATAGGTAAAATTTAGGGATTAATTTGGAAAATTATCCCTTGAATTTCAAACTTAAACACGATTCCCAAAATCCATACGCGTCAGCCATACGACCATATGACCCATACGAGCTAACCACATGGCCATGTAGATTCTGAAAAAAATATTTTTCGAACCACATAGGCACATAGACCTACACGACCTATGCACACAGCCATGTCCTCTACACGGTCGAGGCACACAGCCATGTGGCCCTTATTTCACTTTA
This sequence comes from Gossypium longicalyx, assembly GCA_025698465.1. Classification (NCBI taxonomy): domain Eukaryota; kingdom Viridiplantae; phylum Streptophyta; class Magnoliopsida; order Malvales; family Malvaceae; genus Gossypium; species Gossypium longicalyx. The sequence continues at coordinate 22,998,438 of CM047005.1, read as the reverse complement.
TTATATTGTTCTAAATGTAAGAATGATTGAAAAATTTTATTTCAGCTTATCTTGAATACCAATTATTAATATACAAAAATAACGAAACTAATATGTGTAAATTATAATGTTATTTTTATTTAGATATTACTATTAGAGTTTTTGACAATCAATGTAGCATTTCTATACTTAAGCTGGTAGTCGGGTTGGGTATAAGGGTGTTACACTCCATTTCTGTTCATTTGATTCAACATGCAATTCATTTATGGTTTCAACGAGCTAAAGGAAGGGACCGATTGGACATATGTGATTAAGGCTCAAATGATTTATAATTAAGTTCCAACTTTTCCCCTATTAATTATAAACTCATTTAGTCACAAAGTCATTCCACTATAGTATCATGACTGAGCTCTCCCTAATGACATATCATTACGAAAGCAACTCGATCAGTGCTCGTCCAATGAACTTGTCATAAGTGTGTTGCCCTTATAGGATATCTTTAATCTATTTGGGGTAAAACCACTCTCCCAATATGATCCTATTTTATCTCACGATAATCATTACATCTTTTTTCATAAAAATTCAATTACTATCAAGTAGTAATCAAGTCATTCATCACAAAGACTAAAAACTCGTGGCGACATTTACTTTTCATCTATCATGTAATACGAATAAAAAGATATCATTTACCCGTGTCTTGGGTTATGAATTCCACTATTGTGAATGATGCTACATATTGCAGAAGTCATATACCCAACGCACCAACTTTCGGTTCCTTATCTATTTGAACTTAGGCTTTTACTTACATCAAAGTATACAAGTCACGCATACATAGTCCATCATCCACTCAGGATTAAGGTATGCCACACTTTCAGGGTCACAAGTGAAATAAATCTATAAACGGATTCAGGATCTATTATTCTTGTGTCCATTCGATGTACTATCAGTTCAATCAGTCACATCTATATTTGTATCTTCTAGAAGTCATCTGCTCCAATGCCCAAGACAAGGCATCTCTCTAATTAGACTTGATATACGAAATATTAGTCTTTCAATAGGTTTGTTCATTTATGGTTAGATTAAGAACATGTTTAGATTCATCTATTAATATAAGTTGTCTTTTCATATTACGATCAGACCACGTAATATCATTTAGTATTAGTTTAAAAATTAGACAACTAGTGAGCCAATTTTGCTTTGCATGCAAAAACCACACGAAGACATTATATAAAGTATATTAATGTAATCTATGAATTATTTCATTAACCAATCTGTTCGAAAAATTACAAGTTTACAAACAAATATACTATACTTAAGGCACCAAATCCAACAAGGATATCATTTACCTATTTCTTGGGTTATGAAAGATGTTACAAGGATATCATTTACCTATTTCTTCGATTATGAAGTTGTATACCCGACGCACCAACTTTCAGTTCCTTATCTATTTGAGCACAGGTTTTTACTCACATCAAAGTGTACAACTTACGCATACATAATCCAACATTCACTCAAGATTAATGTATGTCGCACTATGAACGTCATAATGTATGTTTGCACTATGAACATCATAAGTAAATAAATCCTTAAATGGATTTAGGGTCTATTCTACTTGGGTTCTGTTCGATGTACTGCCAATCTAGTTAGTCACATCTATGTCTCTATCTTTTGAAAGTCATTTGCTCTGGTGCTCAAGGAAAAACATCTCCTCAAATGAACTTGATAGATGACATATTAGTCTTTCAATCGGTTTAATCATTTTTTATTAGATTGAGACATGTTTAGGTTCATCTACTAATATAAGTTGTCTTTTGGTATTATGATTCGACTATGTAATATTGCTTAATATTAGTTAAATGTTAGATAACCAGTGAGCCAATATTTGCTTTCATTTTGCTTTGTGTGCAAAAACCATTGAAGATGATATACAAGGGTATTAATGTAATTTATTGATTTTTTATTAAACCAATTTATTTAAAAAATACAAGTATACAAAACGAATATACTACACTTAGGGCACCAGATCCAACAACTCGAGACTAACCAACCAACATACCGTAATAATAAAAATGTTGTAGCACTAGTGTCCAAAGACTAAAACACTTTTGCATTGAAGTGTCAGTAAAAAAAGCACCAATGTGCTAGTAACAAAAGTACCAAAGTACTAATAAAAGAAGTACATAAGTACTATGCCAGAAGGCTAAATCATAGTCAAAATCGCATCTTTTATTAGAAGTAACAGAAATCCTCTATTGGCATGTCATTCATATCCTAACTAACTCACTAAGCTACTAGGGCTTTGTTTTATTAATTCAATTTATCATAAGATTTCATATCAAATCATTATCAGATTCAATACAGTTTTCTGTTTCATTTTAATTTTTAATTACAACACAAATTTTTCATGCTATTTGCCACTATACCAAAATTCAATAAGGATCACATGGCTTGTGCCATTTTAACAAAAACCAGTGAAATTTACATGGCTCACACCATTAAAATAGAAATTAGCAGTCAGTTTCATTTATCATAATATGTGTATATTCATTTCAGATATAAACATGATTATAGTCACCTAAAATCTTTTGTTTCAATTTTTAAAGCTCATAATGTAGGAAGGTTGCACTAGTTTTAGGCACCCAAATGCATTCACATATACGTTTCCTTTCACATTGTTAATTAAGCCTTATACTAGTTTTCAGTGTTCAATTTTCCTTTGTCATATTATGGCAATTCTCATATTTTAGCTCGTATCTACTTTTGTCGACATAAAGCATGACTTTACAATTTAACATAATTTGGCCATTATGGCATTATTCAATCTCTTTATATTAGTGACATGGTTCGTACACATACATACATATCCTTTCAAGTCTTAGATTCATCCATAGCAACCATAACACATTTTCACATAATTGGCTACAAAGCCCTACATAATCACACATCAATTTTTCTACCCCATTTTAGTGACTTCACATTTTTCCATGGGATTCCACAACCATACTAGCACAATTTGACACTTAATTATAACATTAATTTCATGATTCTTAAGCTTACTAACTTAGGGTAAGTATGAGTATCCATGATACTTACCTCATTGAAAGTCTCTATTAGCATCAATTTATCATCAATTAAGCTTGGAACTCCATGAATCAACATTTCCCCAATTTCATACAACCAAAAATACATTCAAAACTTAATATAAATTCATTCTAAGCTTTCTCATGACAACTCTTAGTAAATATCAAACTAATATAGGTGTAGCAAACCATTTCTTACCATTATTGAAGCTTTCTCACTCTAGATTCATCTTTTCTCACAACAGCTTCATAAACCCTAAGCTAAAATTGGTGAAGTTATTGATAGTAGTGAGTTTAGGAGGTGATTTCTATAGAGATTTTAACAAAATCTTAAGATGAGCAATGGAAATTTTGAGAGCAATTGATGAAATAAGCAAGAAAATGGAAGGTGGAAGTGGAAACTTCCATGTTTTTCTACTGCTTTCATTGGAGAAGAAGAGAATGAGCTGATGAGTTTCCTTCTCATATTTAAAATACCATCAAATGGGCATGTTTACATGTTTCAAGTCTATTTTATGCCAATTTGAAGCCCATTTCCATTAATATGGAGTTCAAATGATCCAAAATAAATTCCAAATACCAAATATCATATTTAAATGTTATTTTCATCATTGAAGTCTCAAGAATTGACCAAATTACCATTTTTGGCAAAATTATCATTTTGTTCTCTTTTACCCCTTTTTTTAGTGATTTCTTCTCAATATTCAATACTTCAATCAATTTAAGTTCATAATTTATCATAAATATTTATTATAACTCCATGAGTAATGAAAATCTCACTTTGGCTCTTTTCTTGATAAAAATGAAAAAATTACAATTTAGTCTTTATACTATTCAAAATTTTCAATTTAGTCCCCAAATTATTTTCATCACACCAAATCACATTCTAATCCATTTCATGTAAAATAATCCATAATAATTAATATTTTTCATATTCTGATAAGCTTGCACATTAGTCCTCATACTTTTTAAAATTTGTAATTTGGTCTTTTTTGTCATATGTTCATTTTTGCAATTCTTTTTACATAATTCCATCTCTAATATCAAATTTCTTTCATAAAATTCTTATTTGAGTCATTCTATAAATTTTATCATAATTTTCTCAATATTCAAGTCCAAAATTATGCCACGTGTCATATTAGAATTTTTTAGGCATTACAAGCCTTATTGGGAAAGTTGGTGTATATGAAGATTCATACGTAACCGACATACATTATGCAGCCATGAAAAAATTTCCTTCAGTATTATTTTGGTAGATTAGGGATGGTATGAGGATATAGATTTAGGGTTCAATGTGGGGTTCGGTGGTGCTTGGAGATAGCGATTTGAGCTCTAATGGTCAACTTCCAAAGCATGCTAAAGTGTGTGAGTTGTTTAATAGTAAGGGTAGTGGGTGGAATGAAACAAGTAGATGTTATTATTTGGGGACATTCGAAATAGGTAGATATTATTATTTGGGGACATTCGGCAAATGGAGTATACTATACCAAGATAGCTTATACTTAGCTTTAATCGAAGTCATTGGGTTATGGTTTGCACAAGTTTTACCAATAAGTGATTTGAAATCTCAAAATGTAACGCCCCAAAATTCTTATTTATGCTTTTGGAAAATGTGACACGTGTATCTACTTCAATAGTTAAGTGTTCTGGGAGTGTGTGAGAGGTTTTAGGTTCAAGTCTTACCCTGGGAAAATTTTGTTATTTTTGGGATAAAGCCCTATCTTTATTCAGCAGGCTTATATTTAATTATCTGTAATTCCATATCAGAATGAGCCTGCTGGTTTAAGTGGTAAGAGGTTTGGTGTGCTCGAGGTTTGGAGTTCAAATCCCTGCGTAAGCAAGAGAGTGTTATTTTTGGTTCAGTTGTCAGATAGAATTTCGGCTGACTGAAATTTCGAGTAAGTTGAGATCATGTGGGTAGTGGGATAAAATCAAGGGGATTGTGTCATATCTTGTTTTTCTTTTTTTTTTCTTCAAAATTTTCTCTATTTTCCCAAAAAATTCCCTTTTGACTTTTTTTCTCTTCTTCTAATTGTTCTTGGTGGTGGCTGTCATTTTCCTCTCTTCGGTTAAGCCATTAATCCGTATTCTCTCTTCATAGCGGTTGGTGGTTCTGTCGTGTAATCGTTTTTTTGTTGTTGGAGTTCTCTAATCGCTGGGTAACTGGGTGTTGTGTGTGTTTAATTTTTGTTTGGTATTTTGGCAATGTCGATTTGTAGTAATTGATAGTGATAATTCATGTTTAGGAGCAGATTGTGAAGCAATGAGTGGTTCTTCAATAGTTTAGTTCGCTTTAGAAGCAACTTGTCGTTAGGTATGCTGATTTTAGGTTTTAGAAGGCTCGGAATAGTTTTCACACTAAAATAATACTAGGTGTATACCCGAAACGTAAAAAAATAAAGTTCGGTGAAAGCCTAAAAACCCCTCTGTCGACGCCACACAGCCGTGTAGTAAGCCGTGTGGTAGGCCGTTGGCGACGACACGACTATGTGATTGATGAAGGCCAGGCCGTGCACAAGACACAGCCGTGTGATGGCTGGGGTGTGGCTGTGTGGGCCACACGGGCTACGCCAAATTAGGCGTGTGGGCCCACAAAGGCATATGGGCCCATTTTACTGAAATTTTTCGTAGAGACGCACGAGTTGTCCTATTCAACTGTAGACCTACCGTAGGGTCAGTAAAGGCTTACTAAACCCTAAATATATGTCTTCTGTTAAACTGAGGTACTGTTATGAGCATGCCTATGTTTGATTATTTGCTATTCGTTTATGAATGTATGTCAAGCATGATGTATCTGTTAATTCTGTATGCATGTTCTGCTACTATGATTGGGGTGGGTTGATGTATGTTGGAGGAAGTGTTCTGAAAGGCAGATTATGCCTAATATCTGGCAGTACAGCTGCATTATACTCTGTTATATGTCGTATCGGTACACTATGGTGTGTAAGGATGGGTGTGTGTTTTAAACCCCACATGGTGTGTAGGGATGGTCAGAGATGGTGTGTAGAGGATGGGGGTAGGATTTTGATATCTGTATCTGTATCCGATATGGGCCTAGGCCCGAATATGAATTTGTCTAATTTGTGATGTTCTGTATGTGTACTTGCTTAATTCTGTGGGGTTACACACTGAGTTTACGTAAACTCACCCTTTTCTGTTATTCTGTACAGGTAATCTACAAAGTTAGGTGGATCGGTGCAGCGGAGGACTCGAGGGTGACCACTCGCCAAAACTGTTTTACTTGTTTTAGTTTTTATTTAAGTTTGGCGTTATGATTTGAGAGTTTGTATTTTCTGGGACTCTCTCTGGACTGTTTTAAAAACTATTTGGCTTTGATTTTGGGGTTTTTGTTTTAATTACTTATAACTTGAATGGTTTTCTAAACACAATGATTTTACAAACTTCCGCTACAAATACGTTTTATCTCAAAATGATTAAATAAAAGAGAGCTTTGAAATTAATAATAGTGATAAAGGCAAAAAGAACTGGAAAGGGTTTTTAATTTAATGACAACGGTTTTCAACACATTTCATGTGGCACTTCCGGATTCGGCCATAACGTCTAGGCTGAGTTTGGGGTATTACACAAAATGTTTCCTCAGGTTAAACTTTTTGCTTGGAGAGAGGCCATGAGATTTTGCTCATTGTGGCTAAAATTGCGCTTATAACTCTTATGCATTATGCTACTTGTAAAAGATGCAGGGCACTAAGGGAAGACTTAATTCATGCTCTTAAGGTGTGTTTGGTTGGATGGAAAAATAGAGGGATAAAGGAGGGAATGAAAAGGTGGAAAAAATAAATTGAGTGTGCTTGGTAGGAATATAAGTGAGGAAAGAAAATAGGAGATATGATCATTTTTCATACTAATGCATAAAAACTAATCCTTCCAAATTCGAATAATGAGAGGAGAGAAAATAGAGAGAGGTGTACGTTAGTTCAAAATTAAGCATTTTTCAAATGTTTTATTTTCTTTCCTTTTATTTTTCAACTCTACCAAGTAATGTATGGAAAGAAAATTATTATTTTTTCTTTCAATTTTTATATCTTTCCTACCAAGCACATCCATGGAAAGAAAATTTATATTTTTCATCTTTCTATTTTTTTCACCCTTTCAATTTTCCATCTTTTCAATTTTCATACTTTACCAAGTAAAACCTTAGGGATTGCCTTATATCTTTAGATATTTTGTGACTTGGAGGTATTAATAATGATTTGCATGTAATTTTCAAGTTATGCATCCATACTTAACTTGTATCATTTGGTTACATTCATATACATGATTAGGGATGTATTTAGCTACAATATATGTGTAAAAGTTGCCTTGGTTCTATTTTAATCTAATTAATCAACGAAAATGTTTGGAATATGTTTTGGTTATGATTGTAAACTTTTGAGCTCATAAAATTATATTATGACATGTAATTATATGATGATAAGTATATATATGAGGTTCAAGTGAGAGATTGTTAGATTAGACGTCATATACATATATAATAACAACAACAACAACAACAACAATTACATGTTATTATTTACTATTATAAAAGAGTTAGCTTAAAATATAAAGTGATCTAATACAATTTAAGTTAATTAGGCTTGAATTATTAAATAAAGTATGAGCTAAATATGTATAGATAATCAAGTAACTAATTTCTAATTGATGATGTGCTAATTAAAGATTAGGATTAATATGCAAAGGTAATTATTTTTATATAATACTTAAAACTACCTATAATCCCTAAGACTCAATCGACATTAATATGCAAAAGCTATATATTAGAGTTATGGTCCCAGATTATATATAATTCTTTTTAGTGTAAACTACACCATTAGTCACTAAACTATGGGTAAGTTTTCGTTTTTGTCACTTAACTAAAAAGGTTACATTTGGTCATTGAACTATTCAAAAGTTTTCATTTAAGTCATCAGGCTATTAAAATTGATGCTATATAGCTTTCTCTATTTGCACTGCCTGCTAAAATGGAAAGCTCTATTTCCCCTTCTCTTCTACATTTTAGTTTTTTTTTTCATGAAATAGCTTTGGATGTCACGAATCTGCGAATCAAAATTTAAACAATTTTTTTCTTTGATCTTTCCTACTGACTGTCAAATCGACTTGAACCTAAGGCATGTTCATCTACTCATCGATTGGTACTAATCTGCCGTACCGATTGCCGAGTCATCGAATTGTTGCTTTGAGCTTGCTGGTGGAACTTTAAAAAAAAACCTAACATCCTAGTGGCTTACATAAAAACTTTTGAATAGTTCATGACTTAAATGAAAACTTTCTGATAGTTTAGTGGCCAAATAGTATTTTTTTAATTAAGTGACCAAAACAAAATTTTACCCATAATTTAGTCACTAATGGTGTAGTTTATCCTTCTTTTTAGCATTGTCACATTTTTTTTAAAATTGTATGCTAATTTGAAAGATAAAAAAAAAAACTTGGTCAACTAGATTGTCTTTGTTATCCTTGATAGGTGATGTCATATAGAAATACGTGAGGCCTTTATTAGATCCTTGAATCATTGTAAACCCAACATATTGAGGGGGCGTTTGGTTCGTCGAATATAACATTATGGTGTTACATTTCAGAATGAGATTATGGTGTTTGAAATTTAACATTTTAGCCAACTTGTAATATAGGGTGTAATCTCATTACAATCCATTCCTCGAGTAATTTTAGATTATGAGTACAACCTTAATTTTTGGACCAAATTACCCTTTGTTTTTATTATTCTATCAATTTAAGCTTTTATCTTAAATAAATTTTAAGACTAATTAAAAAAATATTTTTTTCTTAATAGTAAATTAGTAGGTATCATACATTATAATTATAATCATTATATCTTATTTAATATTTTATTTATTAATATATTACTTATGGTTATAACTAAAATTATGGTTGATGTTACAATCACTTTTCATAAATCATTATAATTATGATTTATAAGTTTATTTCAACATAATATATTTATTTATTAATATATAAATTATAATAAAAAGTAAGAATTCTAATAATTTATCATAATTTTATAAAAATTGAAGCTAAAAAATATTAAAGAAACTGAATTAATAAAAAGAAATTTATAACAAAGACAATTAAATAAAATATATTTTTAAATAATCTTACATTTTGTTCAAATGAATTAAATAAGATAATCTCACATTTCTGTTTTTTTTTTTTATCTTATATTCTCATAATCAGAACAAAATCTAAAATTCCACCGACAAAATGCTATGTAAGATGTAACTATTTCCATTTGTTTTCTTTAATAGAAATTTATTTCAAAAAAGAAAAGAACACGTGAAGGGATACCTTTTTACTTTCCTGAATATTTTAACTTAATGGTTTGACATTTGTGCGTTTATCCTACCCTTTGGCTATTCCTACTTTTTCCCATCATATAATGGGTTTGCCACACAGTAGTTATTTGATAAGATAAAATCTTCAATCAAAATCCATGAAAAACCTAATGGTCGCCAAGTATGAGTCATTCAATAGCTTGAAAGTTAGGTTAGATGAGGCTCAACCAAGAATGCAAGGAGTAACTAGTAAGAGGCAACCTATTTCGGTTTTAAAAAATCTCAAGTATGACATAATCAATATCCTGCAATGAAAAATGGGGTCTTTGTGCCTTTTGTGTGTGTGTGTGTGTTCTTAGGCAATTGTAACTTGAACAAAAAGACAGTAAGGATTCCTTTTAATGGATATATCAACTGATATGGGTAGGTTTATGAGTAGGTTTTCGGTTCCACGTGCAGATTCAGACAACTAACCAAAAAGGAAAGTACTTAAGAGTCTAAAATTAAGATTACGTAAAATTATATTTGTAATATGATGATTGCAATGTAACATCATTATATTTGATTATTTTGTTGAAAGTAAAATTACTTTTTAATTACTATATTTATTATATTATCTTTATTATAAAACAATTTTAGACATAAGAATTAAATATTTCTTTCATCAAATATGAACTTTTAAAGTAAACAATAAATTCAGTAAAATAACATATATTTTTTAAATTATTAATTGTAATTATGAAATTTATATTTTATAACAAGTAATTTAAAATTTTAATATTGTTGGAAATATAAGATTATAATAATTTTTGGAACTTTATTAACTTTGAAATGTGAGATTAATTGAAGCAAACAGATTTAATATTGCTATCTAAGACATTGAAGGGAAGATAACTATGCTTGTTTCTTTACTTGTATTACTTCGTATAGGAATCAACCATCTTTTCTACTTACAAATTCTTATATTTCTTTTGTTGATCCTTCCAAGGAGATAAAAGAAAAAAAAAAAAAAAAAAAGAATACCTTGGTGTAAAAGAAATGATTGCCATGTGCTGCTTAATTGTTGCCTTTGAAACAAAGGAATATGAAAACGTATTGCAGGTGTTAAAACGTTGAACATGTGACAAAAGCAGTAAAATTTTAGTACTACAACTAGAATCACTGTCGAATGAAGTTTGATGATTCAGATTAGTCAAAGAAATTGAGTTTGGGTTTATTTTTCAATGAAGTAGGTAAGCCTGTCCCCTGTTAGATACGAGTATGTGTTTGATTTAAATATATTTGAAATATACATATATTACAGGGATATGTAATGAACTAATCCAAAAGCTAGTTTTATTGTATGATTAATCATTTGCCTAAAGAAATACGGGTGATTAGCTTACAACTAATACATTTCAGGGGAACTGGTCAACAGCAGCATGCAAATATTGGCATATTACTATACTAACTCCATCCTTAAACCATTTCTTTCCTGTTTTTCTGATTGATGCAAAGCTAGTTTACCTAATGTTGTTTTCATCTGTTCGACGACCATTCAAACGAACTAGTCCCTTTTATAAATACCCATATGTCCCTTTGAACCTCTCATCATAACCAAGTTTTCAACATTCCTCTTCACATTTCTTCAGCTGTTTCAACTTTGGTCTTGAAAATATCAAGTTAAAAGGCCAAAAACAAACTAGGAAGCTATTAGGACCAATATGGCTCATTCTATGGGCTTTATCACAGTTCTTTCTCTTCTTGCCATTGTTCCCCTTTGTTTATCAGGCAAGACATATGGAGGAGGAGGGTACCTCTACCCTCAGTTTTACGATCATTCATGTCCGAAAGCTCAAGAGATTGTGAAACACTTTGTAGCTAAAGCTGTCGCGGAGGATCCTCGTATGGCTGCTTCATTGCTGAGGCTACACTTCCATGACTGCTTTGTCAAGGTCTTGCTTTATATATTGGCCACATCTGGCGTAACAGTTTCAGTGTATCACAAAAAGTAATTAATACCTTTTAACTCTTGGTTTTTGTCACAGGGTTGTGATGCATCAATCTTGCTAGACAGCAGTGGGACTATAATTAGCGAAAAAAGGTCGAACCCTAACCGTGATTCGGCTAGGGGATTCGAAGTCATAGATGAGATCAAAGCTGCAATAGAGAAAGAGTGTCCTCATACTGTATCATGTGCTGATATTATGGCACTGGCTGCTAGAGATTCTACTGTTCTTGTAAGTCCTGCCCATTCCCTAATTACGCTTAGCCAAAGCATTTGCATTGAATTAATTCCTTTGGCATTTGCAGACTGGAGGACCTAATTGGGATGTCCCTCTTGGAAGAAGGGACTCCAGAGATGCAAGCTTGAGTGGCTCTAACAACAATATCCCTGCCCCAAACAACACATTCCAAACAATTCTCACCAAGTTCAAGCTACAAGGCCTCGACATCGTTGATCTCGTAGCACTTTCCGGTAAACTTACCCGACTCAAAATCTTGCATTGATATGTTCTAAAGAAGGCAAAAGTCAGAGAACATGTTTTATTTTTGTGCAGGGAGCCACACAATAGGAAATGCTCGATGCACCAGCTTCAGGCAGAGGCTTTACAACCAAGCAGGCAATGGAAAACCAGACTACACACTTGACCAATCGTATGCCGCACATTTGCGCACCCATTGTCCAAAATCAGGTGGTGACCAGAACCTGTTTTTCTTGGATTTTGTGAGCCCTGTGAAGTTTGATAACAGCTACTTCAAGAACTTGTTGGCCTACAAGGGTCTGCTCAGCTCTGACGAAGTTTTGTTTACAAAAAATGCTGAATCAAGGGAATTGGTGAAGACATACGCTTACAACCAGGAACTGTTCTTTCCACAATTTGCTAAGTCCATGATTAAGATGGGAAATATCTCACCATTGACAGGCTACAAGGGTGAGATCAGAAAGTATTGCAGGAAGGTTAATGCTTATTAATAGGCATTAAGAAGTGAATAAATATTATATCGTCTCCTGTTTTTTGTTATTATTTGCTTTCCTTCTTGATTTCATGTATTGCATGGAGTTGTCTTGATTGTTTCATCAAACATGAATATCCGCAGAGTAATGAAAATTGAAAGTAAAAGGATGAATAGAATGAAGTCTGATTTATAAGATCATGCACAACAATATTTTATAGCATGCACCTAAGGACCCACACTCAAAATCAGTTCATGCAAATTTGACATCACCCGCTTTCAAAATTTTATATGAAATAAAAAACCGCATTCCCACCATCTGTAAATGAAAATCCTGTTTCAGTAGTTGTCTCAGTGCATCTTTTTTTTCACTCTATACAATATATCGTTTCACATTAATAAATATTAAAGGAATGAAATTAAATAAATTAAAAATATAAAATATTCACCAATAAATAAATAAAATCTCATCCTTCACAACAAAATTATCTAAGGTAAGTTCAAAAAAAAATCATTTAAAGTTTAAGTTAAATTTAAATTTTTATTAAATATTTTAACAAGTGAAATCAAAATTAGGTACAACTCATACAAACTAAAATTTTTATTTGTGCAAAAAAAAAAAAAAGTTTACAACTAGAATTGATATGGAATCAACTAAATTGATTTTCATCTTTAATTTTAATATTGTAAGATGCATGTGAATATTATCTTCTTATCGTATAACGCGGCTGATATAATAACTTGTTCTAATGATAACCAGTTTTTAACAATAAAAATGGATAAAATTTTTAACTGAATAACTGATTTGCACTTTAATATAACGAATGAAGATTAATTTACTCATTTTTTATTGGTCGAGCTACTTGCTCAAACCTAAAGATTTACTTAAAATGTGAAAAGTTTTGGGACAAAATATTAGACCTGAAATATGGATTTGGACAAAAAAAAAATTAGGACCATTTAAAATATGTTCAAGCCCGAGATCAACCTGACCTTTTTTTTAAAAGTTTGTAATTTTTTGTATTATGTTATTTATATATATATATTATATAATTTATAACACATAAAAGTTAAATCTATAATAGCATACAATACTATTATAATATAAACGCCAAAAAAATGTTAAAATGATTATATATAATTTTTTTAATAAACAAAAAAATTAAACTATTAAATATTAAATTAAAAATAATATAAATATATATTTAAAAAAATAATATGAGCGGGTTTAAAATGAGCTTGAGTTAGACATTTATAAATATGGACGAATTTAGGTAAAATTTTAAACTCATAATTTGAATCAAGCCGAGTTAGACAAATATAAAATATGTTAATATCAAACCTAGGTCCGACCATCAACACCTCTAAATAAAGTCCTCATAGTGCTTTTTACCTTTCATTTTCTTTGGGTCAAAAATTGATATTAGACCTTATACTTTGTATAAATTGTAGATTTAGTATCTATACTCTAATTTGATCAAATTTAGTCTTTACATTTTTCAAATTTTAAAATTTTAGTCCTAACTCAATGGTAGCAGTTAAATCCGTTTGATTAAATTATGTTATTAGTCATGTACTATGCATAAAGTTATAGATTTAGTCCATATTCACCAATTGATAATTCTTAATGGCTATATTTTTTTTAATTTCAAAATTTTAGTCTTAATACAAATGACAGTAATTAAATTGACTGATTTTTTTTATTCGTAAGTAAAAATAACAAACCGACATAGTATTACGCATGAGATAATATATTTGATATATCAAATTTTAAAAATCACATAACTTAATTTAATGAATTTAATAGCTATTCTTTGGTCAGGAGTAAAATTTTCAAATTCTAAAAGTACATGGACTGAAAATGACCAAATTAAATAACTCATGCAAAGTATAGGGACTAATAGCAGCATTTGACCTTTCTTTTTGTATAGCTATGGTTTCAACTGTAGTGTCAATCGAATGATGGCCTCAGCCGCTTGCTCCTGGAAGAAAAAAGAAAATTAATATTTGGGCTGAAGTTCAAGCCCATAATTGACCCGACCCGTTTTTACACCTAGGGCTTATGCCTAAACCCTCTGCAACACTCGTAGCTTTTGTTTTCCTTGCACTCTCGTGATCCCACTGGACTCAAACCAAACTGAAAATTGAAGCAAAAAGGAAGAAAAATGAAAAGTTTACGGTTTTTTTCCTCTAATTTAACTCGAATCCATAAAACCCTTGTTCCAAATCCAAGCATTTCCTCTTCCATCCAATCTTCAAACAGCTTTTACCTTACTCCAACACGAAATTATACCACCCCATCACAAGAATCCACCAAGCAAGCTCCTTCCGAAAAGGTCTCCGCAATCGTCGATGAACTCTCCGGTTTGACTCTGCTCGAAGTCATGGACTTGACCGAAGTCCTCCGTCAAAAACTGGATGTTAAAGAGATGCCGATAATGGCAGTGATGATGCCCGGAATGGGATTCGGTGGGGCCATGAGAGGAGCCGGGAAAGGTGGGGCTGCTGGCCCTGGGAAAGGGGAAGAGAAGAAGGAGGAAAAGATGGTATTCGATGTGAAGCTCGAAGGGTTCGATGCGGCGGCTAAGATTAAGGTTATTAAGGAAGTTAGAGGGTTTACAGATTTGGGGTTGAAAGAAGCTAAAGATTTGGTGGAAAAGGCGCCTACTTTGTTAAAGAAAGGGGTTACTAAAGAAGAAGCTGAGAAGATTATACAGAAGATGAAAGAGATTGGAGCTAAAGTCTCCATGGAGTGAGGTACGAGAAATTTGAGAAATTTGGTTAACTTTGATTCCTTGTTCATTTTGTATTACTGTGTTTCTTTAAGCTATGATCATCTTAGTAATGTTTATATTTATGATATATACATATATATATTTTTGAAGTGTTAGTTTTACATTTGAACAAAAGTAAAGGTTTTAGCTTTACATAATTGCTTAGCAAGAGATGATAGAGGATAGATGTTTATAAGTTCTTCAAAATAGGTACTTCTGTTAGTCTATTTTATGCATTTTATTCTCTGGGATGTTTAGCACATAGCAGTCTAGCAGAATTTATCATGAATAGTATCATTCAATAACCTTGGGAGACATTAGATAAGAGACGGATGATTATCTATGTAGTACTGGAGTTGTATACTACATAGATTTCAACTGCATTGCTTGTTTAAATGCCTGTGAATAGGTCACTGATGTACTTGGGAAGAAAAATCTTGCAGTGAGCTTTTTTTTTTTGGCTACTATTAGTATAATTAATGCATCTTAATTAGAAACCAAGGGAACTAGTTCTAGTTATACTGATGTAGTGAGGTTAGTTAATCAATGCAAGTAAAATGCAGAGTACAATTTTATGGTCATTATTTTTTAAGGCAGGTGTAAGAGAGAATGGTTGAGATTGGATGGTACTGTATTGACAAGCTACAGTCAAAATGATTATGGCTGGTAAATGATCGATGTTAAACTAAAATTAAAACAACCCGACCCTAATGATGGGAAACATAATTAGTTTCAAGCAATTTAAGAACATGCAAGGGTACATTTACATGCACTTAAAACTTATGATTTATGAACTGAAAGCGGAAATTTGTAAAGCCTTTATTAGTTCATGAGGTATGGAAGTCATGAATATGGAGTTGAACCCCTGAAAAACTCGTTACAAAGGAAAATCTACCTCTGCTTTACTACATCGGTTAAATTATGTTATGCAGTCTCATGAGCTGTTTTTTTTTTTTTTCTGAATTTTAACTTTGCAAGATTTTCTCCGAGGAAAATGGGACAAAGAAGAAGACCAAGGCATTTCCTAATGGTTTAGGAAAATGCAGAGTAACTGATATTGATGTATAATGGAAGGATTACTGTTGTGTGAAGGAGGGTCAATTTAGGATTCTTGACAAAGCAAAATGTTCTTTGAAAAGATTGATTTGCAGCAGCTGAACCCATATTATGTTTTCATTTTCATTGATCATCACAATAATTTATTGATGATTCTAAACCACCTGTTCTTGAGCTGAATTTTGACAGTAGATTCATTTTATAAAGATTTTTTTTCCCAGCGTCCCCCTGATGGATTTCGTTGATCATTTACTGCTATGAGCAAGTTTGTATCCTGGAACAAAGGTTAGATATCATATAACGTAAACAATGTAATTTGAAGTATTTTGCTGATCATATGCCTAGTGTATGACATAAGATCATTGGCCTTTCTTAAGTCTGAATGAAGCTTTTCTCAATATCTAGATAGTTTCATGAACAAGGTCAGTAACTTGATCATTTATTTATCCAGGCTAGTTATTTTCTCAGAAAAATCATGATGAAGAACCAGAGAAATGACTATTCTGCAGGGAATTTGCGAAGAAACGATAGAATTTCCTCGGAGACTTCTTGGTGTTTTTCTTGTTGGAGAAAATGATGACCATCAAGGATAACAATTTCCAGGTTGGGAACAAGGCTCCTAAAGATATTTCCCTCAACGTATTGCCTTACACCACTCACTTCAAATCCCAGATCTTTTTTACCCACCATGAATTTGACTGGCACAGTGATTTTTGATCCTTGCCAGGGTGCAGTAAGCTCCCAATTCCTGTTTTATCAATTTGAAACATTAGCTCTCTGAGGAAGAACACTAATAAATATGAAAATAAACCATTTCTTATTAGCAAAAATACCAGAACTTACAAGTCCATAGCACGGTAGTAATTAAGAGCTCCAGTGAAGCCAGATTCCTGAAACTTGTCAGCATAAACCTGGAGTTCCTCTTCAGTAATCCATGGTGGTAACCTTGATAGTGTCCTCAGATAATCAATAATCTCCATTCCGGGAGGAGCTATCAGATTATCAGTCTGTGTAATCAGCAAGAATTTCTTTATCACCGTCAAATAATCATACCTGGCGAATGCCCTTTCTGCTCTTCCCGGTTCCTATCGAACAAATTGCCCCAAGAAAAAGCCTGGTTAACATCAACATCATGTACACCCCATATCTTGACTAAATGGGACAGAATTTACCTGGAATTGGGAAATGTAAAATCCATTCCCATATGTTCTGATTAAGGATTCAGCAAATTTGGCATTCGGATTTCTACTGAAGTATGGAACAGATAAGTTGATCGATCCTTTGACTCTCTCAGGTCTAAACAGTGCTACATGCCAGCCAATAACAGCTCCCCAATCATGTCCCACTATAAAAGCCTAGCCAAAAATAGTATAAACTCAAAACAGTTGAGGTTGGGTTTTGAACACAACACGAACTGGCAAAAGATAAGCAGGTTCGTTTAAGGAAAGTGGAAATACCTGTTGTTCCCCAAAATGGTCAAGCAGGCCAATGATGTCCCCAACAAGGTGCATAACAGTGTAGGAGGTTGGGCTAAGTGGGGAGTCAGAGTCTCCATAGCCTCTCAAATCAGGAGCAACTACATGATAGCCATGGTTAGCCAAGAAAGTAATCTGGTGGCGCCATGAATACCATATTTCAGGGAAGCCATGAAGCAATAGAACAAGTGGTCCTGTCCCTTGCTCTGCTATATGCAGCCATATCCCATTTGTTTTGACCCTTTGGTGACTCACCTCATTCATGGTCCCTCGCGTTTCTTTCACTTCTCAAGGAATAAAGGTTGAGCAGCTTGGTGTTCAGCTGAAACCAGTCCAATTGATTTGCACCTATGAGTATAATTGACGAGAGAGAAAGTTGGGAGAGTTTGAAGTTTGAATGATAAAGTCAAAATCAGAAACTTTGAGATTAGGCAAAAGACAAGGACATATTAGAATATTGTTGAAAATAAGAAAGAAAACACCAATTGGAAGTTCACGTATGTAACTTGCATGAAGGGCAAGAACATGGTGAAGTCAGTCCTGAAGTCATCATATAGCCTAGCCGTTGACTCTCTTGATACATTGCACCACCTGAGTCCTGACTCTGGAAGTAGTTAAAATTCAAAGCAATTTGCCCAGAGGAATCATACAAAATTAGAAATTTAGAACCCTAATTCTAGTAGTCTAGATTACTAATTCGAATTGAATAATTTTGTCTTGGGAGAGAGATGGTTGCAACTAGATTGGTGAGATTAGTTAATAAAAGTAAGTAAAATGCAGAGTACGATTTCATGGTCATTATCTTATAAGAAGAGGGTTTCTTATTTTAGAACCGTAATAGACGTTGGCAGGGAGTAGGAAGTATGTGTAAAAGAGAATGGTTCAAGATTGAATCTGGCAGTGTATTGATGACCTACAGTCGAAATGATGATGACCGGTAAATGAACAGGGTTTAACTAAAATAAAAGCAACTTGGCTCTAATGATGGGGAAATGTTGAGGTAAGATGTGGTTGGAGGCTAAAGTGACGGTTCACACACCGGAGGAATGTGCCAAGAGCCATAGGAGGGAGATTCTTGGTATATTTGATGTGTGCAAAATAGTCGAAGGAGATGCATAGGTGCTCCCAAGGTTAGAGATGAATATTTATAGATGACGTCAGTTATCTATCAACTTTGAATCTTGATACTTGTATAACACAAGTTCTATCATGACCGATCACTTGAGAAATACAATAAAATTTTAAGCAAATTATGATTAAACAGAAATAGATTAGACAAAGTACCATGTGTATGCCATATAAGGGAGAGCTCAAGGTTCTACATATTATGCGTTTGCATATTTATGAAGCCAAGTTTTGGTGAAGTGTTACTCTTGACGAGGTCATGGCAGGCATAGTTGTGGCATGATGAAGTAAGGATGGCCAAGCATGGACAAATAAAGTATTTATAACATAACTAGTATGGTTTTCCACCCACTCTTTGTATTGGGTTAATTATTTATTTTTTTAGTAAATCAAAGTGTAAAAATTTAAAAGTTATAATTTGCTCAATGTTTTTACACTCTTTGTTAATTTTTATTATTTTATTTTTAAGAATTTAGTCTCTTCACTTTTTGAATTTAAAATTTTAAGTTTATTTGTTAAATTTGTTAGAATTCTTTTGTGTTGATGTGACATTTTGAAAAAATAGAATAATCTTAGTATCTATGTAATAAAATAAAAAAAAATATTGTAACGGACTTAAATTTAATAAAATATTTTAATGGTACTAAAAATTATTAAAAATTCACATCATCATTTTAATTAGAATAAAATATTTAGATTAACTAATAAATTATAAAATTTAAGGTATGAAATTATGTTAAAATTAAAATAAATAGATTAAATTTCAAATTTGAGAAATTAAAATTTAACGATTCTTATAATATAAAAAGTAGGCAGATTGGAGTTAAAATTTACCCAAGGAAAAAAGTGGATAGGTGTCCATTGTGGAATGCCTTAGGTCAAAAGTTGCATAGATTTGTAAATCCTCTATTGGTCAATTGCGTCATGCAATTTCACGAATTAAAAACTGAATTGCATTGCTGCTGAGTTCATATTATGTTCTCATTTTCATTTCCATTGACCATTACCGCAATTCCTAGATGATATTCTAAACCTGTTCTAGAGATGAATTTTGACAATTTTTATAAATAATTCTTCCAATGCCCTCCTCATGGATTTCATTGATTATTCACTGCCTTGAACAAGTTTGTATCCTGGACCTGGAACAATGCTAGATCTGTTTCCATGCTCATGTGCCGATAGAAAATGAATGGCTTTTACTAATGTCTGACTAAAGCTTTTATTATGGAGGTTTTTTCCTTACTGAAGATTAACTTTGCTACTCTACAAGCCGAGCATACACAGGATAAACAGTAAATCAAATCTAGTTATTTTCTCAATATAGATGACGAAAAAAACCAGAGAACACTATTCTGCTGGAAATTTGGCAAGGAACGACAGAATTTCCTCTGAGACTTGTTGGTGTTTTTCCTGTTGGAGATAATGATGGCCATCTAGCATAACAACTTCCAGGTCGGGAATAAGGTTCCTGAAGATATTCCCCTCTATGTATTGTCTTATACCATTGATATCAAAACCAATATCATTTTCACCCACCATGAATTTCACTGGAACTCTGATTTTTGATCCTTGCCATGGTGCAGTAAGCTCCCAATTCCTGTTTTACCAATTCCAAACATTAGCTCTCCGAGGAGCAGCACTCACAAATATGAAAATCAACCATTTCTGGTTAAGCAAAAATACCAGAACTTACAAGTCCAAAGCACGGTAGTAATTAAGAGCTCCAGTGAAGCCAGATTCCTGGAACTTGTCAGCATAAACCTGGAGTTCCTCTTCGGTAATCCACGGTGGTAACCGTGATGGTTTCCCCAGGTAATCAATAATCTCCATTCCAGGAGGAGCTATCAGATTATCAGTCTGTGTAATCAGCAAGAACTTCTTTATCACTGTCAAATAATCATACCTAGCAAATGCCCTTTCTGCTCTTCCCGGTTCCTATAGAAAAAATTTCCCCACGAAAAAGCCTGATTAACATCAACAACCTTATGAACATCCCGAATGTTGACTGAATGGGACACGATTTACCTGGAATTGGGAAATGTAAAATCCATCTCCAAACGTTCTGATTAAGGATTCACCTAATTTGGCATTCGGGTTTCTATCGAAGTATGCAACGCCTAAGTTGATCGATGCTTTGACCCTCTCAGGCCTAAACAGGGATAAATGCCAGGCAATAGCAGCTCCCACGTCATGTCCCACTACGAAAGCCTAATAAAACAGTTGGATAGTTTTTATAACACAACACGAATTGGCAAAACATAAGCAAGCAGGTTCAAGGAAAGTGGGAAATACCTGTTGTTCCCCAAGATGGTCAAGCAAGCCAATGATGTCCCCAACATAGTGCATAAAAGTGTACGAACTTGGGCTAAGAGGAGAGTCGGAGTCTCCATAGCCTCTCAAATCAGGAGCAACTACATGATAGCCATGGTTAGCCAAGAAACTGATCTGGTGGCGCCATGAATACCATATTTCTGGGAAGCCATGAAGCAATAGAACCAATGGCCCTCTCCCTTGCTGCACCCATATCCCATTTGTTTTGATCCTTCGGTGACTCACCTCATTCATTTCTTTCACTTCTCAAGGCAAAAGATAAGAGTAGCTTGGTGTTCAGCGGAAACCAAAGTTGGTGATTTTATCCTATGACAATAATTCACGATAAAATTGGGTGAGTTTGAACATTGAATGGAAGATTCAAAATCAGAAACTTTGGAATTTGACCAAAGAATTAGAATATTATTGCAGAACTAAAAAAAAGGAAAACACCAATAGGAAGTTGACGTTTGTAACTTGCTTACAGGACAAGAATATGAAAATCAATCCTAAAGCCATCATGTAACGTAGGAAGTGACTTTTTAGATACATTGGATCACTTCAATTTTTTCTTTTTTTTAAATTACAAAAGAAAAGCACAAGGTTTAATATGCAAAATTTATAATAGACTTTATAAAATAAAAATATTGTTTATAGAACATATAATAAAATTATTAATACCCTAATCAATACATATTAATTGATTAAAAAGATAATAAAGGTATTAACTAATAAATTAATGAAATTTAAACTAAATATGTTACCAAATTTATCACATAAAATTTATAAAATAAAGCTAAATTGAAAAAAAATTGAAAGGATAGTTTACTAAATATTTATGTATTTTCTGTAGGAAGTAGGAAGTAAAATCAAAATTTGAAAATTTTGCCTTGCCAAGCCCCTACAGACAAGGTTTACTTTGGATGAAGTTTAGAATTAATAAAAGTTGGAAAATTTCCAAATCTTCTTCCCATTACTCACATTTTCAGATATTGGTTTTTTAGGATGAAAAACTAACTTTTTTAAAACTTTGTTTTCAAACTATCTCTTTACTACATTTTAAAACAGGATTAATATCATAAACAAGATAAAGTATTATGAAAATTCTTATATTAAAAGTTAAATTGTATTTTGCCTCTCTATTAAAAAATGAATAAATTAGCCCCTATCTTAGATCAAAGAATAAATTGGTCCTTTTGTTCAAAAATTTATCTATTTCTACTGTTAAAAACTGATCCTTGTATGTTGGTATGAGGTACACGTGGATCGTGGCACGACATATGTCATTATTTGGTTATTCTATTAGCAATGTCAACTTTTAACAGTAGAAATAAATTAAATTTTAATAGAAAATATCAGATTACTTTTTGATCTAATATATGAAAACTAATTGACCCACTTTTTAATAGAAAGGGCAAAATATAGTCTAACATCTGGCCATAGTAGTTTTAGCACATAAATACAATATTATAATTTAGATTTTTAAAATTAAAAAAAAAGTTTTACATTAAAAGATTTTGTTTTAAAGTTTGATGATTCAACTCTGCTTCCAGTTCCTTTTGTCCAATCTTTCATTATTTGATTAAGGATGAAAACAACTTTTTTTAAGAACTTTGTTTTCAAAGTTCATATAAATGCTTTTGTTTGATGTTAGGAGTTTTGTTCTTTGAATATGAAACTGAAGTTATTTAAAACATTGATTTCAGGCTCTTAAATAACATTCAAATTCTGTCTTTATTTTATAACTCTAAAATTATAAGGACTATTTTATTAAAAAAAATCCATTTCCAACATTATTTATGGAAATGGGTCATTTAAAATATTATTTACCGAAATAGACCAAAAAATCCAAAACGCGGTGAAATTTCAGAAAAGCGCACTGATAGGGACGCGCTTTACCTCGTGTCAGCAAAAACACACTGACATGGACGTGTTTTTGCCCGTGCCCAGACTAAATTTTCAAAAAAGATCATTTTTTAAAATATTATAAAAGTAGATCTATTTTTTAAAAAATTACGAGAATAAGTATTTATAAAGACCCAAAGTGGCAGCACCATTTCTTTTTGTGCCACCAATTAATGTAGAGATAAAACTCACAAAACAGATCTTTATTGTAACAACCCGATTTTGAGCCTAGTCGGAACAGTGGTTTCGAGACCACTAATCCGAGGTCAGAGAAAGTATTTTATTATTATTTTAGAGTTATAACATGTTTATATTAGAGCATAAAAAATTTGGTGAAGTAATTTTAGCGTTTGTGGGCTTAATTGAGAAAAAAGACTAAATCGTATAAAGTTTAAAAGTCTTAATTTGATAACTAAGGGTGTTAAATTGCCATGAAACTTAAATTGGGGCCATGAAACTTAAATTGGGGGTCTTTAAAGGGCAAATAGACCCTTAGACTATAGCTTGGCCGGCCATGAGACAAAGAAAATTAAATGGTCAATATGTTAGGTATTTGATGACATAATATGTGATAAAATAATGCCCTAAAGCCTAGCTATCATGTTTTTTCTCCACCCTTTCTTCTTGACCGAAAATATCAGCCATTAGAGGAGTTTTTGAAGTTGGAACTTTCAGCCACTTAATCTCTCTACAAGTAAGTGATCTTGAAGGTTTTTCTTGATGATTTTTGTACTTTTAGAACCCTTGTAACATGAGCTTTCAAATGAAGGGGTTATTTTGCAAAATGCTTGAAAGTCTAGGGTTTTATCATGAGTGTGTTCATGTTGTTTTCTGAAATTTTATGGAATAATATGACTTATGGTAGTATAATAATCAACTTTTATGAAGAGATTTCTCATAAAAACCTTAAAAATGACCATTTTGCATAAATTGTAAAATAGGTGATAAATGTGTGAAATATTGAGAATTTTTGGACTGCTTCTAGTATAAAAAGTAATCGGCTAGGCTTGGTTAGTGAGAAAATATGATTAAAAAAAATCAATTTTCGAACTTAGGGGTAAAATGGTCATCTTGCAAAAGTTTAGGGGCAAAATGGTTATTTTACCCAATTTTAAATTGTTAAGTACCTAGATTAATAAAATGATTAAATTTGTAAATTTTCATCATTATAGATCAAGAAGTGCAAAATCCGAGCCTAGACCGGGGAAAAGCAAAGCAAGTAGACTAAAATCGAATAGCCGCCTACTTTTTGTAATCCGAGGTAAGTTGTATGTTAATAATGCAACTCTATCTTTATGATGTGCATTTGTATTGATATGGCATAAATTGTTTTGATTTTGAATATGAGAATACATGCTGAGAAATTGACATAGTAGGGACTTTCGTTGAGCATTTGGAATAAACTTGGATATTGGTACCCTGATACTGGGTGATATGGTGCTAGTGTAAGACATGTTTGGGACATGCGTCGGCCACAATATGAGAGCCAGTGTAAGACATGTCTGAGACATGCATCGGCCTCGAGATATTTAAGCCAGTGTAAGACATGTTTGGGACATGCATCAGCGTTGAGACGAGAGCTAGTTTAAGACATATCTGGGACATGCATTAGCCTCGCGATGGACAAGCTAGTGTAAGACCTGTCTGGGACATGGCGTCAGCTTGTTGCGTGTCAGTGTAAGACCTGTTTGGGACATGGCATCGACACCGATAGATGAGAGCCAGTGTAAGACCATGTCTGGGACATGGCGTCGGCATCTTAGCCCATGTTAAGGCTGTCGAGTATCCGGCAGTATTCCAAATAGTACAACGAAAGGTTTATGATTTATATCAAAATGAGAAAAATTTTAATCATGTGATGAGTAGTACAGGTACCAAATTGAAATGTATGAGATATGGGCTCAGTGCATGAAATATGAATTGTATTAAATGGTGATGAGTAAGTTAAATTTACGTCTATTTATAGTATTTGTAAATAAACTATGAAAGGTTATGAGCATATTACTTTATGATAAGTAGTTGTTGTTTACTTTCATGCAACTTACTAAGCTTTATACTTACCCAATCTCTTTTCTTTCTTCTCATAGTGCCGCTCAATTAGCTTGTGGATCAACAGATGTCAGAGACATCGATCACACTATTAAATCAAAGCACTTGGTATAATTAGTTCTTAAATTTTGATTATGGCATGTATAAGAACTTTGATTTTGTTTAGTGTCACATTGTTTTGGGGCCAAATGTGTTGACTTGTTTTAGTAATTGACAATATTTTGTAATAGGCCATGGAAAATGGCTAATGTTGAAAGTTGTTATATGAATATAAAAGGTTCTTTCATGAATGAGTAATTCGTTGATTGCTTTGGTATATCTATGAAATGTGTAGATGCCTTAGATGTGGCTGTTGAATTGAGAAATCAGGTTGTTATATTGTGTTTCAGGGTGGCAAAGGGCTTGGTAGATGGCCCTATATTGTCTACACGGGTAGATACACGGGCGTGTGTCTAGGCCGTGTGTGACACACGGTCAGCCCCATGGGCGTGTTGTCTGACTGTGTGTCCCCTGTACGTAAAAATTTCAAGTCAGAATGTATGGTAGTAAACACACGGGCAGAGACACGGTCGTGTGTCTCAGCCGTGTGGAGGACACAGCCTCTGGCCACCGGCGTGTGCCCCGGCCGTGTGCCCTAAATTAGATGCTGACGTTAGAAACAGAATGTCAAGGTTTTTAGACACGGGCTAGGACACGGGCGTGTCATGGCTGTGTGAGGGACAAGAGCCATAGACACGGGTGTGTGTCAGGCCGTATGAAAACCCCTGTAGGTTCAAATTTAGAATTAAATTTATACGGGCATGGGACACAGGCGTGTCTTGAGATGCTTAGGCCGTGTGTGTCACATGGGCCATCAGCATGGTCATATTTTAGTGACCATAAGGGCGTGTTGCCCTTTCACATGGGCGTGTGCCCTGTTTCAAGGGCTATTTTTCTAAAGTTGGTTAAGGAACCGAGCCAGTCTCGAATGATTTTCCAATGGTCGTTTGAGGCCACGTAGGCCCATATTAAGAAATTTAGATAAGGTTTGAAAAATTTTTAAATTTGGTCACGCCTTAATGATTCGAGAACATTAGAATGCATGTGTTTAAGTGTGGTAATGCCCTGCATCCCGTCCCGGCGCAGGATTTGGGTGTGGGGTGTTACATTTAGTGGTATCAGAGTTATGGTTTAGTCTATTTTATGACTAACCTAACATGAGTACGAGTTTAGCAATACATGCCATAGTTGTATATCGATAGTGTGACGACTCCTGACGATTATAAATTATGTTTTTTCATATAGCAAATGGATCTTGACGTAGCTACGGCGGATGATGTGGAAGGTAATGTGCCGACTCCAGCTGAAGGGACTCCGCCAGTTGATAGTAGGCCCGTGACGATGAGTCAGGGCAGAGGGGCTAGAGAAGCTTACCTCCACATGATGAATGCCTGATACTCGGAGTTTATTCGTTTGAATCCGAATACTCCACCTCCCCCACCTCCTCTAATTCCTCAACTCATCCATATAGCTCCTTAAGGAGCAGAGATGGCTAGGAGAGAGAAACCTCTAGTGGATAGAATTAGAAAGCAATGGGGCGGAGGAATTCTGAGTGAATATTTATGATGACCCAGAGAGAGCAGAGTTTTGGCTAGAAAATACCATTAGGGTATTTGATGAGTTATCATGCACACCCGAAGAGTGCATGAAGTGTGTTGTGTCACTTCTGCGAGACTTAACTTACCAATGGTGGAATACCTTTGTGTCTATTGTACTAAGGGAAAAGATTACATGGGAGTTTTTTCAAGAGGAATTCTAGAAGAAGTATATCAGTCAAAGGTTTATAGCTCAGAAGAGAAATAAATTTCTAGAATTGAAGCAAAGTCGAAAGACAGTAACAAAGTATGAGCGTGAGTTCGTGAGGCTCAGCAAATACGCTAGGGAGTGCGTGTCTACCGAAGTCATCATGTGCAAGAAATTTGAGGACAAATTGAATGAAGACATCCGATTGTTAGTTGACATCTTAGAATTGAGGGAATTCGTGGTGCTCGTGGAGAGAGCATGTAAGGCTGAGGAATTGGCCAAAGAAAAGAGAAAAGTTGACATTGAGTCCTGAGACTCAAGGAAAAGACAGATGGGGAAATCACATCAAACCTCATCCAAGAGATTGAGGAAGTTCACCACCCAATCGAATACTTCGGTGGGATTCTCAAATAAGAGTAAGAACAAGCAGAATATGACTTCTAAAGCCCAGACCACTTCTATCGCGAGTGTTGGCAGTGCTCGACCAAATAGGATAGAGTGTTCGCAGTGTGGTAGGTGTCACTACGGCGAGTGCCGAGAGAATGAGAGAGGATATTTTGAATGTGGGTCATTGGATCATTTTATTCGTAACTGTCCCGAGTTGGATAAGAAAATGAAAAAACAAGTTGTAAGGGTGAGTAGTGCTCCTCCGGGGGGTAGACCACAAAAGAATCCGGGCAGTGGGGCTAGCGGTAAAGGTGCTATTAAAGATTCAGCTGTGATGTCCGAGGGTCGTGCGCCTGCAAGGACTTATGACATTCGCGCTCGCGGAGAGGCATCTTCACCTGATGTGATTATGGGTACTTTTTCTCTTCATGATATTTCTGTTATTGCTTTAATTGATCCGGGGTCTACCTATTCTTATGTCTGTAGAAAATTAGTACCCAGTATGAATATGCTAGTTGAACCTACTGAATTTGTGGTGAAAGTGTCTAACCCGTTAGGCAAACATGTGTTGGTAGACCAAGTATGTAGAAATTGTCCCTTGATAATTAGAGGTCATTGTTTTCCGGTTAATCTTACATTGTTGCCGTTTGATGAATTTGATATAATCCTCGGTATGGACTGGTTGACTTCTCATGGGGTTGTATTGGATTGTGGACGAAAAGTCATCGAGTTGAAATGTAAAAAGGGGGATGTCTTCCGGGTTGAACAGAGTGAATCAGATAATTTGCCTATAGTAATATCGTCTATGACTGCGGAGAGATATTTGAGAAAATGATATGATTCCTACCTTGCATTTGTGTTAAATACTCAGGCGTCGGAAGTGAAAATTGAGTCAATGCTTGTGGTATGTAAATACTCGGATGTGTTTCCAGAAGAGTTGCCCGGATTGCCTCCAGCTAGGGAAGTTGAGTTTGGTATCGAGTTGGTCTCTGGTACAACACCCATCTCGATCACTCCGTCTAGGATGGCTCCTACGGAGTTAAAGGAGTTGAAGGCTCATTTACAAGAGTTAACGGATAAGGGTTTTACAAGACCGATCTATTCATCGTGGGGTGCTCCGATACTTTTTGTGAAAAAGAAAGACGGGTCGATGAGATTATGCATAGACTACCGATAGCTCAACAAAGTAATCGTGAAGAACAAGTATCCCTTGCCAAGTATCGATGATCTATTCGATCAATTAAAGGAAGCCACCACGTTTTCCAAGATCAACTTAAGGTCGGGCTACTGTCAGTTAAGGGTTAAGGAGTCAGATGTACTGAAAATCGTGTTTAGGACGAGGTATGGGCACTATAAGTTTCTTGTTATGCCCTTCGATTTAACAAATGCTCCTACGGTGTTTATGGATTTAATGAACCGTATTTTTTTACCGTATTTGGATAAGTTCGTAGTGGTCTTTATCGACGACATATTGATGTACTCAAGTAATGAGAGTGAGTACGCGGAGCATCTGAGAATTGTTTTACAAACCTTGAGAGATAAGTAATTATATGTCAAGTTCAATAAGAGTGAATTTTGACTTAAAGAGGTTGGATTCCTAGGACACATCGTGTCGGAAGATGGGATCAGAGTTGACCCAAGCAAGATCTCGGCTATTGTTGAGTGGAAACCGTCGAGGAATGTGACAGAGGTTCGAAGCTTTCTGGGTTTAGCTGGATACTACAGAAAATTTGTAAATGGATTATTTATGATAACTACTTCGATGACAAGGTTGTTACAAAAGGATGTCAAGTTCGAATGGACAGAGAAGTGCCAACAGAGTTTTGAGAAATTAAAGGCTTTGTTGACTGAAGCTCCAGTTTTAGTGCAACCGAAATCGGGGAAGGAGTTTGTGGTGTATAGTGATGCATCCTTGAATGGGTTAGGATGTGTCCTCATGCAAGAAGGTAAGGTTATAGCCTATGCCTCGAGACAGCTAAAGTCATACGAGAGAAATTACCCGACCCACGATTTGGAGCTAACTGCTATAGTGTTCGCATTAAAGATTTGGAGACACCATTTGTATGGTGAGAGATGTCAGGTTTTCACCGACCAAAAAAGTCTGAAGTATTTGATGACTCAGAAGGAGTTAAACTTACAACAACGGTGATGGTTAGAGTTGATAAAAGACTACGAACTGGTGATTGACTACCACTCCAGAAAGGCAAATGTAGTAACCGATACTTTGAGTAGGAAATCATTGTTCTCCTTGATGTAACAGCCCAATTTCAGTGAAATCGGAATAGTGGTTTCAAGATCACAAATCCCAGTCCGAAAAATGAAATTATTAGAATTTCATAAAATGATAGGTATTATGATAGGAATATTGCATGAAATTTTTTATCGAAAAATTTTCTCAATTATGTGTCTAATTGCAAAAAGGACTGAATTGAATAAAATGTTAAAGTTGCATACTAATAGCTATAGGGATTATATAGCTAGGGAATTCAAAATGTGAGGTCCTTATATGGCAATTAGACCATTAAAGAAAAACATGTACATATTTTTAATGAGTCATCCATAGAAAACTGGAAAAAGGTAAAGGACTAAATTGGAAAGTGAAAAAGTTAAATGGTATTAATTAAATTAAATGAAAAAGATATCATTTTATCATCTTCTTCCCCAAAAATTTCATGGAAACCCTAGGAGAGAGAAAGGAAATTTCTCAAGTTTGAATTGGTAAGTTCTATGTTCCGTTTTTAATAATTTTTATATTTATGAGATCGAGAAAGCTTAATTTCTTTATTTGGGTGATTAAATTGAAAGAAAACCAAAGTTTAGAAAATTACCCATGGATGAATATGCTGTAAATTGAAATTTTTTGATAGAAAATGAAAGATTATTGATAGATAAACCACTTTTACAAAGTGATTTTTAGTGAAAGCATGTGTAGGGACTAAATTGTAAAGTAGTGAAATTTTTTGAAAAATTCTGAAATTTATTAAATACATGTGTATTTTGAATAAGCTTGGAATAAGGAGTAAATTGTATGAATTTCAATTTCCGAGCCTAGGGATAAAATTGGAATTAATTAAAAGTTTAGAGGCAAAATGGTACTTTTGCCTAAAATGTGAAATGGGCTTGATTGAATGTAAAAATCATAGAATTGATGATTAAATTTATTTATATAGATCTAGAAGTGTCGAATAAAGAAAAAGATCGAGAGAAAGAAAAAGTTTTAGATTAGTAGATACGATCAATTGTCAAGGTAAGTTCGTATAACTAAATTAAGCATGTAAATGTGTTAAATTGATTGTTGAATTATATGCATCATGATTTCTAATTGGTATGTACACGTAACAAACCAATGTTGACTTGTGATTTACATATAAATGATGAAATATTACATGAATCCGTTTGAATATTGATTTCCAATTGGACAGGTGATTACTGTGTATATGAGATCCTGCATATGTTGCAGTAAAGGTTGTTTCGAAAGGATAATCTTTTGATCTCATTATGAAAAGGTTATGTACACTTTGTGTGTACACTTAGAAAGGTTAGGTATACTTTGTGTATACCATATGAAAAGGAAAGGTATATTTTGTGTATACCATATGAAAAGAAAAAGGTATACTTTGTGTATACCATATAAAAGGGAAAGGTATACTTTGTGTATAGCACTTGAAAAGGAAAGGTACACTATGTGTGTACACTTGAAAACTTTATGTACACTTTGTGTGTACAAATTGAAAAGGGTATGTACACTTCGTGTGTACCACTTGAAAAGAGAATGTGCACCTCGGGTGTACAGTACAATTAGAAAAGGAAAGGTCCATCGGAAATTCAAAGATTCAATGGAAATGTATTAACAAGTGAGATAAGAAGAAATGACATAATGAGCTCATCTATGCATATTAATGTTTTTGTACTAACAAATTTGGTTGAATGATTATGTATAGGCCATATTTGCTAGTTTGCTAAAATGATGGATAATTGCCTTATATGTGATTTTACTTGTTATATATGAATGGTAAGTGTAGTTTGGTTATATGAACTTACTAAGCATATAATGCTTACTAGGTTTATTTTTCCTGTTTTATAGTGTTCAAAGCTTGTGAAGGTTAGATTTGGGGTTGGAGTTATCATCACACTATCAATCCCTTGGTTTTGGTATAAACGTTAGACTTATTTTGATATAATGGCATGTATAGACTAATGTAGACAAGTAATACTTAAGAATGTTGGTTTGTAATCTAACCATTAGAATGGCTAGTAATGTATGTTATAATGATGAAATGGTATGGTATTGTATCATGAGTTCTTTTTGGTTAATCAAGTTAAATAAAACCATCCTTGAACATAAATTGTCAAATTTTAAGTAAGAGTAAGATTAGAAGCATGATTGAAAATAGGAACATATCAATTTGAATATAAGAAATTGGCTGAAATGGATGGTATATACTTGTAAGTTCTCATGCAGGAGAAATGGTTAAGTTTGGGTGAGAAATAGGGCTAGGATATGGCCCTATTTTTTCCACACCGGTAAGACACACGGGCGTGTGTCTAGGCCGTGTGTGACACACGGACATACCACGGGCGTGTGAAATGACCATGTGTCCCCTATATCATTAAGTATGAAGTCAGGATAGTACACGGGCAAAAGACATGGCCGTGTGTCTTGGTCGTGTAAAGGACACGGGTTTCAAGCATGGTCGTGTATCAAAATTATGTTAAAATAGCTTAAAAATGGTGAAAAATCAGTTTACCACACGGCCTAGCCACATGGGCGTGTGCCCAGGCTGTGTGCCTCTTTGATGCTTAAGAAATTTCTAGTCAGAACTGCTCAAGGGCTGGCCACACGACCATGTCTCAGGCCATACGGGCGTGTGCCCATATCTTCAAGGCAAAATTTTAAAAGTTTTCGGTTTAATCCTGAATCACTTCTAAAGCAAGTATTGGGCTTGTAGGCCCATATTAGGGACTTTATGGTGAAATATGAAAAGTTTTGATTTGGAATGCAAATTTATAACTCAATTTTGTACAAATGCTAGTGTATAAGTTCGGTAATATCTCGTAACCCTATTTCGGTAACGGATAAGGGTTAAGAGTGTTACATTTATTGGTATCAGAGTTATGGTTTAGCCGATTCTTGGGCTAACATAGCAAGTGTGAATTTAGCTATACATGCCATTATATAATTGATGATAGTGTGATATATCCTGACCATTTTAAATGTGTTTTTCATATAATAAATGTCTTCCAACCAAGCAAGAGAAGAATCTGAGGAAGCTGAGAGTACTTCTCAAGCTTCCGTACGACGAGCTATAAATGGTAGTAGTAGTAGAAGGTCCGAATCAGAGGGCCGAAGTGAATATGCTAAAGAGGTTTTCTTTGAAATGTTGGATAAATGGTTTCCTGAATATTTGAGAAGATATTTTGCTGCTTTCCAACTACAAGCTGCTCCACCAAACACTCAGACTGTTCTTGAGAGACCATCGGATACTGAAACTGTTAGAATTGGTAAGGCTCCAGTGGATAAACTCAGGAAATATAGAGCTGAGGAATTTAGAGCTACAATTGATGATGATCTAGAAAAAGTTGAATTCTGGCTGAAAAATACTATTCAAGTGTTGGACGAATTATCATGTACTCCAGCTGAATGCTTGAAATGTGTTGTATCTCTGTTAAAGGACACAGCTTATCACTGGTGGACAACAGTAAGTTTAGTGGTTCCAAACGAAAATATTACTTGGGAATTCTTTCAATCTGAATTTAGAAAGAAATATATTAGTCAAAGATTCCTAAATCAGAAAAGGAAAGAATTTCTAGAATTAAAACAGGGGAACAAGATCGTTGCAGAATATGAAAGGGAGTTTGTACGGTTAAGCCAATATGCTAGTGAATGGGTACAAACAAAGGCAGAAATGTGTAAACATTTCGAGGAAGGATTAAATGAAAACATAAATTTATTGATTGGTATTTTGGAAATAAGAGAGTTTGCAGAACTTGCTGATCATGCACTGAAAGCTGAATAGCTAAGTAAAGAAAAGAAGAAGGCAAATAGAGAAGCCCGATCCTCTGGGAAAATACCTATTAGTAGGTCTCAATCATTTTCTTCAAAGAAATCAAAGAGGTATCAAGAAGGATCTACTACTTCAGCTGGGTATTTCGGTAAAGAGTGTGGTTCTCAACATTTTAATCTCAGGTCATCGTCATCGTCACCGTCAGTGACTAGTATTGGAAGTGTGGGAAATACGAAGCCAAAATGTAAATACTGTAATAAATTTCATCATGGGGAATGCCGAATAAAAATAGGTGCATGTTATAAATGTGGTTCATTTGATCACCTTTTGAAAGATTGTCCGAAAATAGTTGTAAGAGATGCTGAACAGACTTCAAAACCAAGTAGCACTGCTTCAAGGGGCAGACCACCTAGATGAGTCCGGAAATGTTAGTGGTAGCCGAAGCGCTACAAAAGATTCAAATGTTAAATCTGAAGCTCGAGCTCCTGCAAGAACATATGCCATACAAGCCCGAGAAGATGCTTCAGCACCAAATGCCATTACTGGTACTTTTTCTTTATTAGATACTGATATTACTGCATTAATTGATCCTGGTTCCACACACTCGTATATATGCACAAATTTAGTAAATGTTAAAAATTTACCTGTTGAATTTATTGAATTTGTGGTGGAAGTTTCAAATCCTTTGGGTCAGTGTGTAAAGGTGGATAAAATTTGTAAAAACTGTCCACTTATGGTAAAGGGTAAATGTTTCTTGGCTGGTTTAATGCTACTGCCTTTTGATGAATTCATTGTGATATTGGGAATGGATTGGTTAACCCAACATGTGCAATGGTTAATTGTAAGCAGAAGTATATTGTGTTGAAATGTCA
Organism: Gossypium longicalyx; assembly: GCA_025698465.1. Taxonomy (NCBI): domain Eukaryota; kingdom Viridiplantae; phylum Streptophyta; class Magnoliopsida; order Malvales; family Malvaceae; genus Gossypium; species Gossypium longicalyx. The sequence goes on along the minus strand of CM047005.1, from coordinate 22,964,397 downwards.
AGACGGTGAGTTACTTCATGTTGAATCTGACAAGCTAGATGGATTATTTAATATGATATCAGTAATAGCAACACAAAAATGTATGAGGAAGGGGTATGATGCTTATCTTGCTTATGTGTTGGATACTAAGGTAACAGAGTCAAAGATTCAATCTGTGCCAGTTGTATGTGAGTTTTTAGACATGTTTCCGGAAGAATTGCCTGGCTTACCACCTGTCAGAGAAGTGGACTTCTCTATAGATCTAATTCTGGGAACAACACCAATATCGATAGCACCTTATCGAATGGCTCCTGCCGAGTTAAAAGAGTTGAAGGTGTAGTTACAAGAATTAATTGACAGGGTTTTGCTCGACCTAGTTTCTCACCATGGGGTGCTCTGGTGTTATTTATAAAGTAGAAAAACGGATCTTTGAGGTTGTGTATTGATTACCGGTAACTCAACAAAGTCACTATAAAGAATAAATATCCACTGCCTCGAATTGATGACTTATTTGATTAGTTGAAGGGAGCTATTATATTTTCAAAGATTGATCTTCTTTCAGGTTATTACCAGCTCCGGGTGAAGGATTCAGATGTTCCAATGACAGCTTTCAGAACTAGATATGGTCATTACGAATTCTTGGTGATGCCATTTGGATTAACAAATGCACCAACAGTGTTTATGGATTTAATGAACAAGATTTTCAGACCGTGCCTAGACAGGTTTGTCGTGATATTCATAGATGATATTTTAGTTTATTCTCGAAGTGAAGATGAACATGCTGAACATTTGAGAATTGTGTTGAAAACTTTACGGGAAAAATAATTGTATGTCAAGTTTAGTAAATGTGAATTTTGGCAACGAGAAGTCAGCTTTCTTGGTCACATCATATCTACTAAAGGCATTAGGGTTGACCCGAGCAAAATTTCAGCAATTATTAATTAGAGTCCACCAAAGAACGTGCCAGAGGTCAGAAGTTTTCTGGGCTTAGCTGGATATTATCGGAGGTTTGTTAAAGAATTTTCAATGATTACTTCCCCGATAACTCGTTTGTTGCAGAAAGATGTAAAATTCGAGTGGAATGATAAATGTCAGCAGAGTTTTGATAGACTCAAAACTTTGTTGACTGAAGCACCTGTATTGGTACAACCTGAATCGGGTAAGGAATTTGTAATTTACAGTGATGCATATTTAAATGGTTTAGGTTGTGTTTTGATGCAAGAAGGTAAAGTGGTTGCCTATGCTTCAAGACAACTTAAACCACATGAAAGAAATTACCCGATACATGATCTTGAACTGATAGCCATAGTGTTTGCATTGAAATTATGGAGGCATTATTTATATGGTGAAAAATGTCATATTTACACTAACCATAAAAGTCTGAAGTATTTAATGACACAAAAAGACTTGAATTTAAGGCAGCGCAGGTGGCTCGAGTTAATAAAGGATTATAATTTGATTATTTACTATCATCCGGGAAAGGCCAATGTTGTGGCGGATGCACTGAACAGGAAATCTTTGTTTACTTTAAGAGTAATGAACACCCGGTTATCTTTGTTAGATAATGGTTCGGTTCTAATTGAATTGAAAGCTAGACCGACATTTATACAACAAATCTATGAAGCACAGAATAGTGACAATATGTTGCAAGTTAAACGGGAGCAATGTCAAAAGAATTCTGATTCAGAGTTTCAAATTGGGTTTGATGATTGCTTGTTGTTTAAAAACAGAATATGTGCTCCGAAGAACTCAGAACTAGTACAAAAGATTTTGTATGAAGCTCATTATGGTACAATGTCAATTCATCCCGGTAGTAATAAAATGTATAATGATTTGACAAAGATGTATTGGTGGCCGGGAATGAAAAGAGATATTTCTGAATTCGTAGCCAAATGTTTAATATGTCAACAAGTGAAAGCTGAGCATCAGGTGCCTTCAGGGTTATTACAGCCAATCAATATACCGGAGTGGAAATGGGAAAGGATTACCATGGACTTTGTAATGGGATCGCCTGTAACACCCCTTAACCCCAAACTGTCCTTGGAACAGGGTTACGGAGTATTGCCGGACCTATCAGATATTTACAATTAATATACACATAAATACCAACACAACCAGATACACTCATAATTTGCCAAATTTAAACATTTACATATTATCCAATATTTAATTCAATTATATATCATAACCAAACCTAAATCTATTTATTTCATCCTTACATTTAAAATTTCAAAATGACACACACATAAGACACCCTAGGTACATGCCATTACCAATAATTAATAGACTTTACCTTATTGAATTCGGGATCAGCCTGGGATGCTGATTCAACGTTCTATCTTTACTCAACTCACGCACGAAAACAAACCGTCATGGCGAGTATAGGTATACTCGATGGTATTTCTATAATCCGAACATTTAATAATATAAAAATACTTACGATCATAGTAACAATTACAATTATTTAATTATTTATTTCATTGATAAATTTCAACTACTTACCATATAAATTCTATACAAATCATATAATAAACACAATAACATAATTGTTCAATTCTTAAATAAATCCATTATTATTTATTCCATTCTTTTCATTTACTAACCTATATAGCTTTCCACGATTTATTCACAAGTCATTAAACAATTATAATATTCACTTTTATCCAATCCAGAGCTACATGATTCATTTGTCTCAATCATACTTTAATTCACTGCTTAATTTTAATAAACTATATTCAACTATTCACTTTTCAATCAATGTAATCAGTATATATCCATTTCAATAACAAATCATTACCATTCATATCAAATCGACTTGCTATCCCGAGATAGCTTTCATCAGATATCATACGATTCGTGTGTTTGATCCACATTTCAATTCTTCATTTAGTAACAATCGATCAACTGTTATATTTAATAACCCCTATTAACATGACTCGGACTCGAGCGGATACACGGATCCAACCAAACACACCGAATATCCAACCCAAACACACCCGAATATTATAAATCCTCCATAACACACCAATATAATATATCCTCCCAAACACACCAATAAGGCATTAAATGCCTCTTGGATAAACCAAGTATATAATAACGAAACATCTTCTCGGCCGAACTACAAATCTCCTCATCACATCACAAATCCAATGGCATGCCATTTGTATCCAATCTAGTCCGACAAGTTAATAGGGTATTATTTTACTTTTCCAATTTCAATAATTTTTTCATCAATATGCCATTCTAATAATCACGTATATTCACACATTTTCATAATTTCATACATTTTCATTCAATTCAACAAATATATTTCAATTATTCATATTAATTCATAATTCAACACAATTCAATTTACTTTTCAATATCAAATATTCAAATATCACAAATCTCATATATTCATATCAATTTCCTTATATTTCCAATCAATATATTTTTTTCAATATAACATTCATTCAATATTCAAATTTTTACATAAATCATATTTATTATATAATTCAATCAATATAAATTCAATCAAAATAAATTCAATCAATATATAATTCAATATTAATTTAATAAATTCATAACATACCAAATCAACCCTCTTCCATTATCAAACACAATAATTCTCATTTCAACATTCACTAAAGGCATTGAATAAAATATAACAAGTAATAACTAGGTTCGGATTATAGAAATACAAACCGTATTTTCTCGAAACTAACTCCGTTGTCTTTGCTATTTTTCCTTGCTTAGCCGAGATTTCCCGAGACAACATTAGCTACGGGAATTAAAACAATTCATATTCGTCAACTCACTACTAATTTATATCTAATTAATACAATTTCTATTCAATTTCTACTTTAATTTCAATTTAATCTTAACTAAATTCACTTACTTTTTCTATCTCAATTCATACTTCATTTCTATTAAAATTTTGTCGAAACTCATACTTAACTATTAAATTTCCAGCATATTTTCCTAACTTCAAAATTTCATCAATTTAGTCCCTACAACATAAAACTTATGAATTACTTTACAATTCAATCCTTATTTTATTTCTAACTTGAATTCCTATCAATCTAACCCCTAATTCATCTTTTTATTCAATATGAACAATATTTAGAAATCTAATAACTTTCAAAATATTAATTTAATTTCATCAAAACTTTGTTCTAAAGCTTTTAAAACATCAAAATTAAGTGAAAAGGGCTAAATTGACTTACCTATTAAAATTTAAAGCTTTCAAATCCTCATTCTCCCTTTTCTTTTTCTTTCCCCTTTTCTTCCTTCTTTTCCCGTTTGCTATTATGTTTCTTTCTCTTTTGTTTCCTTTCTTTTTTTTATTTCATTTACTATATATATATATATATATAATAACTTATTAAATATCTATTTAATAATAAATATATTTATTACAATTATAATACTACTTATATTTACACATGTAACATATCATCATCATACATTTGTCATGTTTTAATTTATTTATTACATAAAAATCTTATAATATAATTATTTAATTTATAAATATCTTTTATAATTAATAAATATCTATTAATAATTAAAAACATATATTACAAATGTATGTATTTTTATTTATACACTTGTATCAAATCATATCCACACATTTGTCTTTATTTAATTTATTCATCATATAATATCAATTTAATAATAATAAATACATTAATATTTACTTAAATAATAAGCAAATACATACATGTATTACAAATGTATGTATAATATTTATTACACTTGTACCAAATCATTTTTATACACTTGTCTTTCTTTCTTTTATTTATTTTATTTATTTCATATAAAAATATATTTAAATAGAAATCAATTAAATAAAATATACTACAATTGTACAAATATATGTATTACACTTGTATATTTTATTTACCATAAATTTGTCTTTACTTAATTTATTTATCATATAAATACCTTATAATATAATTATAATAAATTAATTTAATATAATTTATTACTAATAAATATATATATATTTTATAATTAAAATTTAAGTAAAAATCTTAGATTTTTACTTTATATGTCGCATCACTTATGCTAAATGGTATAATTACCATTTTGGTCCTTTTTATTTTCTTTTAATCTATAATTTAACTTTTACCCCTTATCCAATTTAGTCTTTTTTTTCTTAGCTACTCTTAATTAAGCTAAATTCACTCAATTAAACTCTAATTAACCACTCGACTAACTTCATAAATATTTTTAATAATTATTTACTAATCTATTTTTCAGAAACGGAGACCCGAAAATACATTTTTCTGATACCCTTAAAATTGGGGTCGTTACATTTCCTATGTCACCAAGAAAGAAAGATGCCATTTGGGTAGTTATTGACCGGTTAACAAAGTCGGCACATTTCATGCCGGTACGTATGGACTTTTCATTAGATAAATTAGCCGAATTGTATGTCTCTGAAATTGTTAGATTGCATGGTATACCGGTTTCTATTATCTCTAATAGAATTCCTCAGTTTACATCCCGATTTTGGTATAAATTGCAAGAAGCACTAGGGACACAGTTGCATTTTAGTACTGCATTTCATCCCCTAACTGATGGTCAGTCAGAACGGGTGATCCAGATTTTAGAAGACATGTTACAGTGTTGTGTGCTTGGATTTGAAGGTAATTGGGAAATGTACTTGCCTCTGGTTGAATTTGCCTATAATAATAGCTACCAATCCAGTATTAAAATGGCACCGTATGAAGCTCTGTATGGTCAGAAATGTAAAACACCGTTGTACTGGACAGAGCTTAGTGAAAAGAAGATTCATGGCATTGATTTAATTCGAAAAATTGAGGAAAAAGTAAAGGTGATACAAGACAGCTTGAAAACAACTTCAGACTGACAAAAGTCTTATGTTGATCTTAAAAGAAAAGAAATTGAGTTTGAGATTGGTGATAAGGTATTCTTGAAAGTGTCACCCTGGAAGAAAGTTCTTCGGTTTGGCCGTAAAGGAAAATTAAGTCCTCGGTTTATTGGATCATATGAGGTTATTGAAAGAATTGGACCGGTAACTTATCGGTTAGCATTACCGCCAAAACTTGAAAGAATTCACAATGTTTTTCATGTGTCAATGTTAAGACGGTATCAATCGGATCCATCACATGTTATCTCTTCAACAGAAGTGGATATTCAGCCCAACATGACATATAGTGAGGAACCAATTAAGATCTTAGCACGGGAAACAAAAGAGTTGAGAAATAAAAAAAATAGCATTAGTAAAGGTTCTTTGGCAGAAACATGGAATTGAAGAAGCTACTTAGGAACCTGAAGATATCATGAAAGGCAATACCTGAATCTCTTCACTGGTAAGATTTTCAAGGACGAAAATCCTTAAGGGGGGAGAGTTGTAACAATCCAATTTCAGTGAAATCGGGATAGTGGTTTCGAGACACAAATCCAAGTCCGAAAAATGAAATTATTAAAATTTCATAAAATGATAGGTAATATGATAGGGATATTGCATGAAATTTTTTATCGAAAAATTTTATCAATTATGTGTCTAATTGCAAAAATGACTGAATTGATTAAAATGTTAAAGTTGCATACTAATAGCTATAGGGATTATATAGCTAGGGAATTCAAAATGTGAGATCCTTATATGGAAATTAGACAATTGAAGAAAAACATGTAGATATTTTTAATAAGTCATCCATGGAAAAATGGAAAAAAAGTAAATGACTAAATTGAAAAGTGGAAAAGTTAAATGATATTAATTAAATTAAATGAAAAAGATATCATTTTATCATCTTCTTCCCCAAAAATTTCATGGAAACCCTAGGACAGAGAAAGGAAATTTCTCAAGCTTGAATTGGTAAGTTCTATGTCCCGTTTCTAATAATTTTTATATTTTTGATATCGAGAAAGCTTAATTTCTTTATTTGGGTGATTAAATTGAAAGAAAACCAAAGTTTAGAAAATTACCCATGGATGAATATGCTGTAAATTGAAAGTTTTTGATAGAAAATGAAAGATTATTGATAGATAAACCACTTTTACAAAGTGATTTTTAGTGAAAGCATGTGTAGGGACTAAATTGCAAACTAGTGAAATTCTTGGAAAAATTCTAAAATTTATGAAATACATGTGCTGTAAAAGTTATGTTAAAATTTTGAATAAGCTTGGAATAAGGAGTAAATTGCATGAATTTCAATTTCTGAGCCTAGGGACGAAATTAGAATTAATTAAAAATTTAGGGGCAAAATGGTATTTTTGCCTAAAATGTGAACTGGGCTTGATTGAATGTAAAAATCATAGAATTGATGATTAAATTTATTTATATAGATCGGGAAGTGTCGAACAAAGAAAAAGATCGAGGGAAAGAAAAAGTTTCGGATTAGTAGATACGATCAATTGTCAAGGTAAGTTCGTATAACTAAATTAAGCATGTAAATGTGTTAAATTGATTGTTGAATTATATGCATCATGATTTCTAATTGGTATGTACACGTAACAAACCAATGTTGACTTGTGATTTACGTGTAAATGATGAAATATTACATGAATCCGTATGAATATTGATTTCCGATTGGACAGGTGATTATTGTGTATATGAGATCCTGCATATGTTGCAGTAAAGGTTGTTTCGAAAGGATAATCTTTTGATCTCATTATGAAAAGGTTATGTACACTTTGTGTGTACACTGGGGAAGGTTAGGTATACTTTGTGTATACCATATGAAAAGGAAATGTATACTTTGTGTATACCATATGAAAAGGAAATGTATACTTTATGTATACCATATGAAAAAGAAAGGTATACTTTGTGTATACCACTTGAAAAGGAAAGGTACACTATGTGTGTACACTTGAAAACATTATGTGCACTTTGTGTGTACAAATTGAAAAGGGTATGTACACTTTGTATGTACCACTTGAAAAGGGAATGTGCACCTCGGGTTTACAATTAGAAAAGGAAAGGTCCATCGGAAATTAAAGATTCAACGGGAATGTATTAACAAGTGAGATAAGAAGAAATGACATGATGAGCTCATCTATGCATATTAATGTTTTTGTACTAACCAATTTGGTTGAATGATTTTGTATAGGTCATATTTGCTAGTTCGGTAAATTGATGGACAATTGCCTTATATGTGATTTTACTTGTTATATATGAATGGTAAGTGTAGTTTGGTTATATGAACTTACTAAGCATATAATGCTTACTAGGTTTATTTTTTCTTGTTTTATAGTGCTCAAAGCTCGTGAAGGTTGGATTTGGGGTTGGAGTTATCATCACACTATCAATCCCTTGATTTTGGTATAAACGTTAGACTTATTTTGATATAGTGGTATGTATAGACTAATGTAGACAAGTAATACTTAAGAATGTTAGTTTGCAATCTAGCCATTGGAATGGCTAGTAATGTATGTTATAATGATGATATGGTATGGTATTGTATCATGAGTTGTTTTTGGTTAATCAAGTTAAGTAAAACCATCCATGAACATAAATTGTCGAATTTTAAGTAAGAGTAAGATTAGAAGCATGATTGAAAATAGGAACAAATCAATTTGAATATAGGAAATTGGTTGAAATGGATGGTATATACTTGTAAGTTTTCATGCAGGAAAAATGGTTAAGTTTGGGTGAGAAATAGGGCTAGAATATGGCCTTATTTCATCCACAGGGTAAGACACACGGGCATGTGTCTAGGCCGTGTGTGACACACGGACATACCACGGGCATGTGAAATGACCGTGTGTCCCCTGCATCCTTAAATATGAAGTCAGGATAGTGCACGGGCAAAAGACACGGTCGTGTGTCTTGGTCGTGTGAAGGACACGGGTTTCAAGCATGGTCGTGTGTCAAAATTGTGTAAAAATAGCTTAAAATGGTGAAAAATCAGTTTACCACACGGCCTAGCCACATGGGCGTGTGCCCTGGCCGTTTGCCCCTTTGATGCTTAAGAAATTTCAAGTCAGAACTGCCCACGGGCTAGCCACACAGCCATGGAAATCCCACAAGCTGGCCACACGGCCATGTCCCAGGCCATCCACACAGGCGTGTACCCCTATCTTCAAGGTAAAATTTCAAAAGTTAACGGTTTAATCCCGAATCACTTCCAAAGCAAGTATTGGGCCCCGTAGGCCCATATTAGGGTCTTTATGGTGAAATATGAAAAGTTTTGTTTTGGAATGCAAATTTATGTCTCGGTTTTGTAATAAGTCCGATAATGCATCGTAACCCTATTCCGGTGACGGATACGGGTTAGCGGTGTTACACTTGAGGGCTATGAATGCTCAGTTGTCAGTGACTGATGATGGTTCGGTTCTAGTAGAGTTGAAAGCTAGACTGATGTTCCTATAAGAGATTTACGAAGCTCAGAATAATGACAATGAATTGCAAGCCAAGAGAACTCAATGTGAGTCGAGTGTCGAATCAGAGTTTAGTATTAGTGCTGATAGTTGTATGATGTACCAATGCAGAATTTGTGTACCCATGAATAATGAGCTCACTCAGAAGATTTTGCGAGAGGCACATAGTGGTTGTTTGTCTATCTATCCGGGTAGTGTAAAAATGTACAATGATTTGAAGAAAATGTACTGGTGGTCGGGAATGAAAAGAGACATTTCTAAATTTGTCTCTAAGTGTTTAGTTTATCAACAAGTGAAGGCTGAACACCAAGTACCCTCGAGTTTACTTCAGCCTGTGATGGTTCCCGAGTGGAAATGAGACTGAGTAACCATGGATTTTTTGTTAGGGTTGCCTTTGACACCAAGGAAAAAGGATTCAGTTTAGGTCGTTATTGATAGACTTACTAAGTCGACATATTTTATACCAGTGCTTACCGACTATTCTCTTGAGAAATTGGCCGATCTTTATGTTTTTGTGATCGTGAGACTTCATGGAGTGCCCTTGTCGATTATTTCAAATAGAAATCCAAGGTTTACCTTGCGACTTTGTAGGAAGTTGCAAGAGGCATTGGGAACGAAACTGAATTTTAGCACGGCTTTTCACTCGCAAACCAATGGTCAGTCAGAGAGAATAATTCAAATATTAGAGGACATGTTACGGTGTTGTGTTCTCGAGTTTCAAGGTAGTTGGGAAAGGTATTTACCACTGGTCGAATTCGCCTACAACAATAGTTATCAATCAAGTCTGAAAATGGTGCCTTATGAGGCTTTATATGGGCGTAAGTGCCGAACGCCTTTATATTGGACCAAATTGAGAGAGAATCAGATTCATGGGGCCAACTTAGTCAGAGAGAATGAAGAAAATGTTAAAGTAATTCGTGATTGTATAAAGGCCGCATCAGATAGACAAAAATCCTACGCGAATTTAAAACAGAAAGAGATCAAGTTTCAAGTCGGGGATAAACTGTTTTAAAAAGTATCCCCATGGAAGAAAGTCCTTAGATTCAGTAGAAAAGGTAAGTTGAGTTCGCGGTTTATTGGACCTTATGAGGTGACCGAGAGAATTGGGCTGGTAGCATACCGATTAGCCTTGCCTCGTGAGCTAGAGAAAATTCATGATGTATTTCATGTATCGATGTTGCACCGCTATCGATCTGACCTCTCACACGTGATTTCCCAGGAAGAAATTGAAATAAGCCTGGATATGACCTATGGTGAAGAATCGATTAAGATTTTTGATCGAGAGGTCAAGAAGTTGAGGAATAAAAGTGTAGCACTCGTAAAGGTTTTATGGCATAGACACGGAGTCGAGGAAGCCATATGGGAACCTGAAGAGACTATGAGAGATCAGTACCCAAACTTATTCACCTGTAAGATTTTCGGGGACGAAAATCCCTAAGGAGGAGAATTGTAACAGCCCGATTCTGGGCCTAGTCAGAATAGTGGTTTCGAGACCACTAATCCAAGGTCAGAGAAAATATTTTATTATTATTTTAGAGTTATAACATGTTTATATTGGTGCATGAAAAATTTGGTGAAAGAATTTTAGCATTTGTGAGCTTAATTGAGAAAAATGATTAAATCGCATAAAGCTCAAAAGTTTTAATTTGATAGCTAAAGATGTTAAATTGCCATGAAACTTAAATTGGGGGTCTTTAAAGGGAAAATAGACCCATAGAATATAGCTTGGTCGGCCATGAGACAAAGAAAATTAAATGGTCAATATGTTAGGTATTTAATGACATAATATGTGATAAAATAATGCCCTAAAGCCTAGCTATCATCTTTTTTCTCCACCCTTTCTTCTTGACTGAAAATATCAGCCATTAGAGGAGTTTTTGAAGCTAGAATTTTCAGCCACTTAATCTCTCTACAAGTAAGTGATCTTGAAGGTTTTTCTTGATGATTTTTGTACTTTTAGAACCCTTGTAACATGAGCTTTCAAATGAGGGGGCTATTTTGCAAAATGGCTGAAATTTTAGGGTTTTACCATGAGTGTGATCATGTTGTTTTCTGAAATTTATGGAAGAATATGAGTTATGGTAGTGTAATAAACAACTTTTATGAAGAGATTTCTCATAAAAACCTTAAAAAGGACCATTTTGCATAAGTTGTAAAATAGGTGATAAATGTGTGAAATATTGAGAATTTTTGGACTGCTTCTAGTATAAAAAGTAATCAGCTAGGCTTGGTTAGTGAGAAAATGTGATAAAAAATTGATTTTCGGACCTAGGGGTAAAATGGTCATTTTGCAAAAGTTTAGGGGCAAAATGGTTATTTTTCCCAATTTTAAATTGTTGAGTTCCTAGATTAATAAATTGATTAAATTTTTGAATTTTCATCATTATAGATCAAGAAGTACAAAATTCGGGCCTAGACCGGGAAAAAGCAAATCAAGTAGACTAAAACCGAATAGCCGCCTACTTTTTATAATCCGAGGTAAGTTGTATGTTAATAATGCAACTCTATCTTTATGATGTGCATTTGTATTGATATGGCATAAATTGCTTTGATTTTGAACATGAGAATACATGTTGAGAAATTGACATAGTAGGGACTTTTGTTGAGCATTTGGAATAAACTTGGATATTGGTACCCTAATATTAGGTTATATGTGTGCTAGTATAAGACATGTCTGGGACACGCATCGACCTCGAGATATTTAAGCCAGTGTAAGACATGTCTGGGACATGCATCAACGTTGAGACAAGAGCTAGTGTTAGACATGTTTGGGACATGTATCAGCCTCGAGATGGACAAGCTAGTGTAAGACCTGCCTGAGACATGGCATCAGCTTGTTGCGTGCCAGTGTAAGACCTGTTTGGGACATGGCATCGACACCGATAGATGAGAGCTAGTGTAAGACCATGTCTGGGACATGACGCCAGCATCTTAGCCCATGTTAAGGCTATCGAGTATCCGTTAGTATTCTAAATGGTGCAACAAAAGGCTTATGACTTATATCGAAATGAGAAAAGTTATAATCATGTAATGAGTGGTACAGGTACCAAATTGAAATGTATGAGATATGGGCTCAGTGCATGAAATATGAATTGTATTAGATGATGATGAGTAAGTTGAACTTACGTCTATTTATATTATTTGCAAATAAACTATGAAAGGTTATGAGCATATTGCTTTATGATAAGTAGTTATTGTTTACTTTCATGTAACTTACTAAGCTTTATGCTTACCCTATCTCTTTTTCTTTTTCTCATAGTGCCGCCCCATTAGCTCGCGGATCAACGGATGCCGGAGACATCAATCACACTATCAAATCGAAGCACTTGGTATAATTAGTTCTTAAATTTTGATTATGGCATGTATAGGAACTTTGATTTTGTTTAGTGTCACATTGTTTTGGGGCCAAATGTGTTGACTTGTATTAGTAATTGACACCATTTTGTAATAGGCCATGGAAAATAGCTAATGTTGAAGGTTGTTATATGAATACAAGAGGTTCTTTCATGAATGAGTAATTTGTTGGTTGCTTTGGTATATATATGAAATGTGTAGATGCCTTAGATGTGGTTGTTGAATTGAGAAATCAGGTTGTTATATTGTGTTTTAGGGTGGCAAAGGGCTTGGTAGATGGCCCTATATTGTCTGCATGGGTAGACACATGAGCGTGTGTCTAGGCCGTGTGTGACACACAGTCAGCCCCATGGGCGTGTTGTCCGACCGTGTGTCTCATGCACGTAAAAATTTCAAGTCAGAAAACATGGTAGTAAACACACGGGTAGAGACACGGCCGTGTGTCTCAGTTGTGTGGAGGACACGACCTCTGGCCACGGGCGTGTGCCCTGGCCGTGTGCCCTAAATTGGATGCTGACGTTAGAAACAGAATGTTAAGGTTTTTAGACACGTGCTAAGACATGGGCATGTCATGGCCGTGTGAGGGACACAGGCCATAGACACGGGCGTAGGTCAGGCCGTGTGAAAACCCCTGTAGGTTCGAATTTAGAATTAAATTCATACGGGCATGGGACACGGACGTGTCCCGAAATGCTTAGGCCGTGTGTGTCACACGAGCCATCAACGCGGCCATGTCTTAGTGACCACACGGGCGTGTGCCCTGTTTCAAAGGTTATTTTTTTAAAGTTGGTTAAGGACCTAAGCCAGTCCCGAATGATTTTTCAATCGTCGTTTGAGGCTTTGTAGGCCCATATTAAGAAATTTAGACAAGGTTTGAAAAAGTTTTAAATTTGGTCACGCCTTGATGATTTGAGAACGTTGGAATGCATGTGTTTAAGTGTGGTAATACCTCGCATCCCGTCCCGGTATAGAACTTGGGTGTGGGGTGTTACATTTATATAGACCCAAAGTCTCATTTTCTTTATTTTCTTAAGCAATGTAGGATGTGAGATATATCTATATATAGACTCATTAATAAGTTTGCAGCCTGTTCCTAGACAATGTGGAATTCATTCCTCTTTTAACTAACAACATAAAATTAAATGCTACACTATATTTTATATATATTTTTACTTATAGAGTTTAATTTTTTTTATAAAAAGTTAACATTTGTTACATTATAAATAAAAATTTTAAACCTATAAGTAAAAAAATTATAAAATATAAAGTGAGTATAGTAAAATATTAAAAAAATATTTAAAAAATTACTAAAGTTGAGTGATCATTTTGTAAGTTTTTATAACTCGATAGCCAAAAAATCATAGTTAAGTGACTACTAATGTAATTTAATCTAGATATAAAAATATGAAAAATAATTATTATATTTTATGTATTTTATATATTTCTATAAAAAAACTTATTTAACATAGTTATATACTATGTTTAAATAAATTATCTATCTAGTCAAAATACATCTAAAATAAATTTATCAGCATTAGATGATGAAAATTAAATTAAAATTAGGATTAAAAAATAATGAGTATAGTAAAATATTTAAAAAAAGAGATATCAATTTTTTAAAATATATATATATATATTTGAGTACCAAATGCTCACCATTTATTTATTAATCAAACATTTATAACATAAAATAAAATAAATAAATAAAAATTAAAAGTATAACTTCTAAATTGAAATAACAGAAAATTATTTTAAAAATTAAAATTACATGGATATTAACTTTAAATATTTAAAATTGAATAGAAGATTACAGCACGTACAAGTTTCATATGTGTAATTTTTTTTAATAGTCCTTTGGTATATGCTAATAATTCTAAAATGCAACAAGATTAAAGGATCTCAAAATATAATTTTATAATACGAGAAAATGTTAACAAAATATAAAAAAATAGAAATTATTTTGTAAAAAAATTATAAAATATAATGTAGCCTTTAATATTATGTTATTAATTAAAGGAGGAAGGAATAGCATATTGTCTAGGAACAAGTTGTAAACCTATTCATGGCTCTATATATACATATATCTCATATCCCATATTGTTTAAGAAAATGAGGGAAATAAGACTTTGGGTCTATATAAAGATCTATTTTGTAAGTTTTATTTCCGTATAAATTGGTGGCATCTTAAAATAAAATAAAATAAAATAAAAAAACTGGTGTTGCCACTTTGGGCCTTTATAAAGGCTTATTCTTGTAAATTTTCAAAAAATTGATTTATTTTTATAATATTTTAAAAAAATGATCTTTTTTGAAAATTTAATTTGAGCACGGGCAAAAGTGCGCCTATGTTAGTACATTTTTACTGACACGAGGTAAAGTGCATTCCTGTTAGCGCGCTTTTTCGAAAATTTCCCTTAAAATGCTTCCACTTAAGCGCGTTTTGAGTTTTTTTGGTAAATAATATTTTTAGTGACTCATTTTCGTAAATAATGTTGGAAATTGACCTTTTTTTTTAGCAAAATAGTCAATTATAAGCATATAACTTACCAATTTTAAAAAGTTACATTCTAATTTTTCAAATTTTGCAATTTAATACTTGAACTTGACAATTTTTTTCTATTTTAGTATCTAAACTTTTTTTGCCCAATTTGGTACTTGAACTTGACACTTTTTTCCTAATTTAGTACCTAAATTTTTTTTTGGCCCAATTTGATTATTGAACTTGGCCTCTTCTTCTTTTTTTCTTTCTAATTTGGTACCTAAGCTTTTTTTTTAATTCAATTTGAACCTAAATTTATTAAATGTTATACAAATTACGCAAAATATGTCAGTATTAGAGGAAATTCATGTTAAAAAAATATTTATTGAGTTATGCTTAACGAATTAATATTAAATAAGAAAAAAATTTAAAACCCCAAATTAAAATAAATTCATTATTTTTAATTAATAAAATAATTAAAAAATAAATAAACTAAAAGTAATTGAACATATACAAAAAAAAATACCATATTATCTATTACATGTTGGTTATACATTGATTATTTTTGCCATCTCGTACAAAAATATTTTTAGTATATTGGAGTAATTTGTAAAACATTTGACAAATACCAAATCGAACAAAAAAAAATTAAGTACCAAATTAAGAAAAATTTAAATACTAAATTTAACCCAAAAAATTAAATACCAATTTAAGAATAATGTCACTCTTTGTTATATTAAGCCTTTAAAAAACAAAAACTTCATAAGAAATAATTATGTACATGCTATATACTTGAGACGCTGCGTTTTGATCCTTCCCCTAGGTGCCCAGAAAAGCGGATAGGTAAAGACTATCCTGTGGTATTTTCGCATTGAAGTAAATACAGGGCGCCCACACAAACTAGTTGTTCCAATGGTCTCCATTTTGGCTCAACCCGGCTGCTCTTGCATTCGAATCCATCGACGATGCTGCTTTACCACTCTTAAGTTCTTCTCTTCAAGGCCTCTCGCTTCCCGTTCCCACCCTCCTCACCATTTCTCTCACCGGCCGCTCAGGAAACGCTTCGCTCTCGATGTTTCTAGAAGCCTCTCTCAATCTCACCGCCTCCTCAACACCGATGCCCCCACTCTCCATCACTTCTTCGCTCAAGCTTCCCTCACTGCCTCTCAACCACAACCCCAGTAAGTCCCTTTTTCCATTTTCCTTTTAAATATCTATTTTTGGTTTCATGTTTTGATCTCTCTAGTAAGAGGAAACAAAGAAAAACACTAAAACTTTTTTTTCTAAAATATCTGATTGGTTTCATTCTTTTTTTCCCTTTTGATTTTAGTGTTTTATCTAGTGATGCACCGAATTCAGAAGTTGCTTCAAAGGGGAGAATTTATCACGAGACTTATGGATGTCAAATGAATATAAACGATATGGAAATTGTGCTTTCAATTATGAAGAAGGCTGGTTATACTGAAACTGTGGATGCTCCTGAGAGTGCGGAGATTATATTTATTAATACCTGCGCCATAAGGGACAATGCTGAACAAAAGGTATGGCAAAGGCTTAATTACTTTTGGTTTTTAAAGAGGCGTTGGAAGAATAATGTAGCTACAGGAAGATCGCTGTCGTTGCACCCTCCGAAAGTGGTGGTGTTAGGATGTATGGCTGAAAGGTTAAAGGATAAGATTCTGGATGCTGACAAAATGGTTGATGTGGTGTGCGGGCCTGATGCTTATAGAGACTTGCCGAGGTTGTTGGAAGAGGTTGATTATGGTCAGAAAGGGATTAACACTCTTCTTTCCCTTGAAGAGACATATGCGGATATTAGCCCTGTTAGGATTTCGAAGAATTCGGTTACTGCTTTCGTGTCTGTGATGAGGGGTTGTAATAATATGTGCTCGTTTTGCATTGTTCCGTTTACCAGAGGTAGAGAGAGGTCACGTCCTGTGGAGTCTATAGTGAAGGAGGTGGGGGAGCTTTCGGAAGAAGGTGTGAAGGAGGTCACACTTCTTGGACAGAATGTGAATAGTTATAATGATGCATCTGGAAATGAAAAAGAAGTTGAACCAGGAAGTAATTGGGAGTTGAGTGATGGCTTTAAAAGCATGTGTAAGGTGAAAAACATGGGCTTGCGTTTTGCCGACCTCTTAGATCGACTTTCTACTGAGTTTCCTGAGATGAGGTTCAGATATACATCCCCTCACCCTAAAGATTTTCCAGATGAATTGCTGTATCTGATGCACGACCGCCATAATATCTGCAAGTATATACATTTGCCTGCCCAAACAGGGAGTACCACAGTGCTTGAAAGAATGCGTCGGGGGTATAGTAGAGAGGCTTATTTAGAGCTTGTTCAGAAGATACGCAGAATCATTCCGGACGTTGGAATAAGCAGTGATTTTATATGTGGTAAGGTTTTATTATCGTATTCGGATTCACTATTTTGATCATTTACTTGTATATGAAACTTAGGCAGTTGACCTTTAGTACAGACTATGAAGGATTGACCTCAATTATCCTATATTGTAAAAACTAGTGCTGTTGGTATTTGACAATCCGCATATGCACTGCTGCTAGAGTAGTAACACATTTTCACAATGTAAGAATGTTAGCCTGGAGATTCTGGTGTTGGCTTCTTATTATCATCTGGATCCTTTGGTGCAGGTTTCTGTGGCGAAACAGAGGAGGAACATGCAGATACACTAAGCCTAATAAAGGCTGTTGGGTACGATATGGCATACATGTTTGCTTACAGCATGAGGGAGAAAACCCATGCCCATAGAAACTACATTGATGATGTTCCGGAAGAAGTCAAGCAAAGGAGGCTTACTGAACTGATTGAAGCTTTCCGTGAGAGTACAGGTCAGCGATATGATTCTCAGGTTGGAACCATCCAACTTGTGTTGGTTGAAGGACCAAACAGGAGAGCTCCAGATAAAGAGCTTATCGGCAAAAGCGATAAGGGCCATAGAGTTGCATTTGTTAATCTTCCTTTGCTAGATCGGGAGAATCAAACAGATAACAAAAGGAATCCTGTTATCGGTGATTACGTAGAAGTTCATATAACAAAGTCTTCGAGAGCATCACTTTTTGGCGAAGCACTTGCGATAACTAAATTAAGCGCATTTTACAACAACGTGGATGAAGCAGCAGTTGCCTGCGGTAGCAGAGGTTGAAAACCATCTCCATTTTCATCGCCTGTAACTAGTTTCCTTAATATGCCTGGAAAGCTATTGGAATTGGCATTTGCTGCTATAGGATTATTAATCGCTTGAGATAGCATTCCTATTCATCTGATGTGAAGGATAAAAGGAAACTGTGAGTTATGAGTATTAATGCGGATTTTACTTCTTTCCTATTATTCTCACTCTCGATATTGCTGATGCCTGCTGGCTGATGTATACGAACAAAAAAAGGAAATACAATTGGATTCTTAAAACATTTTGTTGCAATTGATTACTGGAATTTCGAATTTAAATTTAAATTTGATGCGATACCATTTTTGTTAACTTAAAAAAAAAAATCTAGCTAGCGCGAGTCAAGCAATGATTTTACATTTGTGTAGTGAATTAGTATCTATCGACGAATAGAAAAATATATTTTAGATTCAAATCGATTTGATGATTAGTCTTAGATATCAAAGAAGAAAGCTCAACCCATATTTTAAATGGACATACTAATAGTTTAATGATCTTACGTGTAATCTAACCAAAAAATATTGAAATGAAGATTAAGCTCAACCTATATTTTAAATGGACTTATTTTTCTTACTTAAGTCATTTTTTATTATTATATTTTTGTCCAAAACTTTTTAAATTTCAAGAGGGTCTTAAAGCTTAAACGGGTTACTCGATCTTAGGATAAGTCAATTTAAATTTAACTTTATTTTAATTATGCAATACTTGTTATATTTATAAAATATATTTGATACATTGTTAGGAGAAATTATTTTATGAATCCTTCTTATGATTCTAACCAATTATTTTATGTCATATAAACAACTTTTTTCAACTCAAATTAAAAGAATTAAAACAATTCCCACCTCAAATTTAATTTTGTTCATTTTTTTTACGTGAGTTTTTCCTTTCTCTCACCGTCTTTCACTGTTAGAAGAGAAAGATTTAGGGTTTTTGTTGATTTTCCTGATTTTTTTTCCTTTCTTCATCTCTTAATTGTTAGAAAAAAAGTATTTAGAGTTTTGGGCAATTCAAAATTAGCAAAGGAAGGATTACAGGCTGAGCAAAAAAAATTGGAGGGATTATAGAATCAAGTTCATTCCTATTTTTAGTGATTAAAATCAATGGTTTTTAATTTTTTCATTCAACTATAAAATAGTTATTGAATTTACTTCATAATAATTTTTTTATTTTTTATTTATTAGGGAAAAAAAAGAAGCAAAATTGAAGTAAAAAAGTGAGAGTAACCCTTTTCAAATTTCTTTCAATATATATGCAATGGGAGGTGATTACTTTCTTGTTCGTTTTGTTTTTTAAGTTTTGGTTTATACCCAAATCATAGATATGTTGCAAATTGTATCTTTACTGTGCCTTAAGTGCATAATGAAATTCTTGTTAGAGCCTTTGTATGAATTCAATTTGTAGCGTAATGTTAGTTGTTTTGGATTACTGGTCATTTCATGTCATGTTATTGATGTAATTCCTATTTATGTAGATCTCTGGTGCTGCACTTTTTTTCTTTGAAGTCTTTTAATTTGTTTGGGTCTTCTTATCATAATGTTATTATTGTTTTCTCACTTTTACATTTAAACAAAGTATTTTGATATTTACTTCTCTACTTTCAAGTTTGCTAAACCAAAATATATTGTGTTTTTGTCCATGGTTTTTAAGTTTTGGTTTACATCCAGATTAGAAAATATGTTGCAAATTTTTTTTTTTATCTTTTTACTTGGAATTTGTTTTATTTAAGAATTGGGTATTTGGATCATGTGATTGAAACTTTAGTTTTTGTTTGTTTGATTAGAAAGTGAAGGAACAGAAAGAAAATATAAGGTATTTTTCGAGTTTGGGGTGAACAAGAATTTTTTTTATAATTTTGTCTCTTTTTTTTTTATAATTTTGCACAATATCTAGGTGGACGAGAAAATTTTTTGTGAATCCTCCTTACCACATCATTCATGCTTGAGTAATTTGAATTTTTTTAAATTTTGTAATTGTTCTATATAATTATATGATTAATTTGATGCATATATGTTTCATGACATGGACAAAGAAAATTCTTAAAGTTTTACTTACATAGAAATGATAGAAATTGATAATGCTAATTTGAAGGGACTTTGGTGAATAGTGAAGGTGAAGCTTATAATTTGTATACAGATTATGGCCATCCCATTAGTTTTAGTGTTTGAAAAGAAAAAAAAAAGATATCTTTCTGGCACAAAGATTATTCACACTGAAGATTTTTATTGTTCCAAACAAGGTTTCAAAGAATTTGAAGATGTCGGGATATAAAAAAACATGACAAATTGGAAACAAGAATTGAATGTTCAACAATGATTTGCTTTAAAGTACAAGATGACCAATGGAAAGTCACTCGTTTTATTTCTGAGCATAATCATGAATTAGCAACTCCTTCAAAAAGACATTTACTCAGGTTAGCTCGATCGATTCTAATAGCTAAAGCTAATGTCATTAATTCAATGGTTAGTACTGGTATATGTCCTACAGATGTTTACTTCTTCATGTCAAATGAAGTTGGTGGAACTAAAAATGTTGGGTTTACAAAATGAGAATGTTATAATTACATTAACAAATAAAAGATTATGATTATTGAAACCGAAGATGGTCAAAGTTTACTTAACCATTTCAAGGTTAAAGCAAGTGAAGATCCATTTTTTTTACACAATTCAAATGGATCAAGAAAATCGAATGACAAACTTTTTTTGGAGAGATGGTAGATCAAGAATTGATTATGATTGCTTCGGAGATGTTGTGGTTTTTTATACAACTTATTTTACCAATAGATATAACCTAATATATGCCCCATTTGTGGGTATTAATCATCGTCGACAAACAATAATGTTTAGGTGTGCATTTTTGTTAGATGAGACTGCTGCTTCCTTTGTATGGTTGTTTAAGTCTTTCTTGCAATTAATGGGTAATCAGTCACCAGAGACTATAATGACTGATCAAGATCATGCAATTAGCAAAGCAATAAAAGTTTTTCCTGATTCATGTCACAAATTATGTTTATGGCACATTTTTAAGAATGCCCCTTCACATCTTGGTAATCTCAATGGAAATGTTGATTTTCATGTTTTGTTTATAAATGCGTGCAAGGTTGTGAATCCGAAATAGAATTTGAGAAGAGATGGGAAAAAATGATAAATGGTCATAATCTTCAAGATCATTCATGGTTGAAAGGTTTGTATAAATGCCGTGAAAAATGGAGTATTGCTTTTAGCATCGATATATTTTCTTCTCAAATTAAATCTTTTCAAATGGCTGAGGTTACAAATAATGTTTTTCATGGTATTTCTAAAGCCACTGCCTCTCTTACCGATTTTTTTTTTAATTCAAGAATTTAGTGGGAAGATAACGTTCTTCCGAAGCTATGAAAGATTTTCAGCGCAAAAATGGCTCAATCACGTGTGCAATTCAAAATTGTGGCATTTTGTCTAATGCATCGAAAGTTTATACTAATGAAATATACGGGTGCTTTGAGAAAGAATTTCTTGACAGTGTTCCATTGATATGGAGAGAAATTCCGCAAAATGGTACATCTTATACTTTTGAAATAATGATGGATGAAAATAGTTCAAGAGTCCGAACAGTCCATTTTAACACAACCACCATGGAATTTCGTTGTACTTGTAAGAAGTTTGATTTTTGTGGCTGATAAACATATTAATTTACATAATTCTTGTGTTTAATTTAGGTTATTTCTGAATTGATCCCTACTTAATTGGTGTTTTTATGATTTAATCTTGTCAGGGATGCAATTGGTCAAAAACGAGCAAAAAAGGGCCAAATTGAAAGACAAATCGTTGAATTGGGGCCAAATCAAAAGGATGGAGAAAGCCAATGATTGATCATATATTTTGACTTTGTAAAAAGCTAAAAATATGAAGATTTTATTTTGTTATATTTTATTTTAATTTTTATTATTTATTTTAATTTTAATTTTAATTTTATTAATTTAGGCTAAGCTATTTTTAGTAAACCCCATGTATATAAATAGGGGCTTTTAGTTCTTAGAAAATCATTTCTCATTTTTGTATTCATACTTCTATTTGGAATAGAAATACCCTCCTTTTCTCGTCCAAATTGGCGTTAAGCATTCTTCATTTTTCATTTGGTTTTGTTTCTTTTCTAAAATTGGGCTAATTGCCTTTCAAGTGATTTTCCTTTCCAATTTCCATCACCATAATCATCAATCTTCTTTTCAAGCTCACAAAGCATGAACAATTTCATGCTTAACTAAATTTCATATTAGCTTTAGGCTGGTGCTCTTTCCGGTCGGGAATCGTAAGATACGAATTTGTGCTAGAAATTCATCCCATCGGTATTTATTTTTTTCCTAAGTATTAGGATAGACCAATCATCCCTTAAAGTCAATTTCGATTTCAAGTCAAAGTGTACGTTGGGTTGGAGTCGTGTTTGCTTACAGTTGGAGATTCGAGTCGGTCGTGCTTTATTCAGATTTTCGAGAACAAATCGAGGAAAATGTGATCGGGTTTAAACGACCCACGCGGTTGAGGCCGTTAATTTGAGTTGGGTTCTTCAGAATGCAAGGCTGCTGAAGTCTTGAATCGGGAACACGTGTATCTCGGTTAGATAATCAGTAAGGGTTGGTTTGCATGTCATACCAGAACTAGCTACTAGAGGAAGAATTGGTGGTTAAGACTTTCTTAACTGCTATAACCAGCTTATTGATTGGAGGAGAAGATTAATTTTCGAGGATCGATTCTTGATACGAAATTTACTGAGTCTAAGGCTAAGGCTTATTTTATCTGTTGCAAAAAATTATTTATGATGTTTCAATTATCTAGTTTCTAAACATTTCAAAAAAACCCCGATTTACTTTTATTTCTAATTTTTGCAGGTACAATTGGAGTCGTGGGCACGACTATTGTCACGACTTTCGACACGACAAACAATCTGAGCATAAGCTATACACGGAAGTTGATTATAACAGCCAATCCTTGTGGACTCGACCCTACTACCACTCTTACTACTAATTAGAGTTATTTTGTAGGAATTATATTTGGTGGATTCGACGCCCATCAAATTTTGGCGTCGTTTCCGGGGATTGGAGATATTTTCTAACTTTTGTTTATCTACCTTATGACCAAATCAGAAATAGGAAATTTAGAGTTTGAGCTAGAAATTGAGAAATTGGCCCGATAACTACGAAAAGAAGCCATACGACGTAGTAAACGGCCAAATCCCAGATTTGAAACTATATCTTACACCGAAGGAATTTTTGACGAACCAGACGAGATGGTCGAACAAATAATACACCAGCTCGCAGCGGCACCAGATGAATAACAACCCTTATGTATAACCTATCTGGTAGGAGGAACGCCATTTGAGCTAAAGTTGGGTTTGATCCACCTACTGCCCACTTTTCGTGGGCTACAAAATAAAAATTCGCAGACCCACCTTAAGGAGTTCCATATGGTGTGCACAAGCATGAAGCCTTAGGGAGTAACAGAAGACCAAATCAAACTTCATATTTTTCTATTCTCATTAGTCGACTCTACTACAGAGTGGCTATTTTACTTGCCTCCGGGATCTATCAACACATGGTCTGACATGTCTCGTTTGTTTCTTGACAGGTTCTTCCCTGTAGCCCGAGCTACCGAACTAAGGAGGGACATCATAGGAATCCGTCAAAAGGACACTGAATCGCTCTACGATTACTGGGAGCGATACAAAAAGTTATGTGCAAGCTGCCCACAGCATGGACTGACTAAACAGTTACTCTTGCAGTATTTCTATGAAGGATTACTCCCGATGGAAATGAAAATGATAGATGCTGCAAGTGGAGGGGCACTAGTCAACATGACGCCTCAAAGAGCAAGAGAGTTGATTTTAACTATGGCTGCCAACTCTCAACAATTCCGACCAGTTACAGAACCCACGAGACGGGTTCATGGGTTAAGTTCTTTATCTTTAGAAGATAAAATTGATAAGCTAACTAATGTTGTTCAAACTTTGCTTACAGATAAAACGAGCCCAGCAGGGTTGTGCGAAATTTGCGCTAAGCCAGACCATCCGACGGACTCATGTCTGATTTTTATGAGGATTCGACAGAACAAGCGAATTCTGTCAGGAACTTTCCAGGATGGCCCCAAAGGCGATATGACCCCTACTCGAACTCGTATAATATTGGGTGGAAAGATCACCCGGAGCTTAGTTATGGGTTGAATCCGCGGTTCAATCAATCGTTCCAATAAAGGCCGCTGTAGAATCAACAGATACCACCCCCAAAGTCATCTTTGGAAGCCATAGTGGAAAGGCTAGACAATAGTACTGAGAAGTTCCAACTTAAAACTGAAATGCATTTGTAGGAGTTAGGTAAGCAAGTGAGCAAGCTTACGCTCACGATTAGCCGTTTGGAGTCCCAAAGTAAGTTGCCGTCCCAAACTGAGCCAAATCCAAGACACAATGTAAGTGCTATGACGTTAAGGAGTGGGAAGGTTTTGGAGCCCGTACCTGACATGATTCGTACCCAAAACGCTAGTCGAGATGAGAAGAAACTTGACACAGAGGCTCTAGTAAAGTCAGCACCACAAAAATCATTTCCAGTACCACATCCGTTTTCTAGAAGACTTGTCCAATGCAAGAAGGAACGAGAAGAGAAGGAGATCATTGACACCTTTCGAAAGGTAGAAATCAACATACCTCTTCTTGATATGATTAAACAAATTCCACGGTATGCAAAATTCTTAAAAGAATATGCACAAGTAAGAGGAAGCTCTTGGGAAATGAAAAGGTGAGTGTCCGAGAAAATGTTTCCACCGTTTTACAAAGGAAAATACCACCTAAATGTAAGGACCAAGGTATGTTTTCCATATCCTGCAAAATAGGTAATGTCGGTATTAAAAAAGTCATGTGTGACTTAGGTGCATCAATTAATGTTATGCCTTTGTCAATTTATAAACTACTTAATGCGGGTCCTTTGAAGGAAACAGGTGTAATTGTTCAACTTGCAAATATATCTGTAGTGCATCCAGAAGGAGTGTTGGAGGACGTTCTCGTTAAGGTAAATGAGCTAATATTTCCTGCAGACTTTTACATTATCGACATGGAGGAAGACAACTCGGCCAATTCGTCCGAGATACTTCTTGGGAGACCATTCTTAAGTATCGCCCGAATGAAAATTAATGTTTAGAGTGGAACACTCACCATGGAATTTGACGATGAAATGGTTAAGTTTAATGTTTATGAGGATATGAGACATCCCAATGATAAGTTACAAATCGTGCCTTGCAGGAATCTAGATCTCGATGTTAAGCAAGAGGAATTATCGATGATCTATAAACCAATACGTGAAGCTGTCATGAAGGCCTCGAAATTAGAGTTGAAACCGTTTTCAGAACGTACAAGAATTTCGACAGAGAATAACGAAAACTTGAACGGTGAAGCTCAAAGACACCTCAATCCACTAATGATAAGGGACTCCAGGAAGGGCTTCAAAGGTAATGGGCAAAGGTCGAAACTTTTCTACAAGAACATCCAAGTGCACGAGATGGAAAAATTAAGTCTCAGTGAGCTAAACGGATAACATTTATGGTCGTCGAGCTAACGACGTTAAACAAAAACGCTTTTTGGGAGGCAACCCAAATTTATTTTCATTTATTTAATTTTGAGTTTTAGTAAGATTTATGTTGTAAATAAATAAATTTTTATTTAATCTAGTGAATTTGTTGTTTTCAGGAACGTAATGGAGATTTTCCAGAAGTCGAATAATGATAGTGGCGTGGGCATGCCATGTTAAATGCTGACAATTATTTCCTAACGCCGGCAACATCGATTAAAACACATGGGGAGTATACTTAACCTTTCTATTTGCTTGTTGTTTGAGTTACTAAACTTTATTGCATATAACACATGCTTGAAGACAAGCATAGATTAAGTAGGGGGGTTAAGTTGGTAAGTAAATATGTCTGATTTTTGTTGTATGTCTCTCTTTTGCATATGTTCAATCTTACGTTAAATTCATTCGATAGTTTATTTAACATTGAGCCTTTAATCTCATACATAGTTAATTTGGACAATTGGACAAATTTTGAATTAAAATGTTCAAGTATATAGATTAGTCGACATTTGTGTTTTAAGGTGGATATATGTAGCTAGATTTTTCGTAAAAATTGATTGTTTAGAAAATTACATTTGCTTGTGCATAAATAAATAAGTAATAAATAAAGGTTCAAGTTATGAGTGAAGTTTCGAAAACATGACCGGATTGAGTAACTGGGGTAAGGTGTTTGGGTTGTCATCTTATCTCGCGTAAAAAGGTTCGAGTGACAAGTCGATAACTTATAAACATTCCGCTAACTGAGCCTTCACACAAAAAATAAAAAATAAATAAATAAATAAATTTAAGACTATTCGAACTGAGTAACCGGGATAAGGTGCTTGGGTTGTCATCCTAGTTCGCGTAAAAAGGTTTCACCACGTCAATAATTTTATTTTTCTAATGCGTAGTTAATTAATAATGCCTTGCAAATTATTGTATTCAAACTCAATTTAATGAAATTATTTGGTTCACATATTTTCATTTTATGACACTTGTTGATCACATCATATATCTTGAGCATTTATTTATTTTTGCCTAAGTTGTTTACATTGATTATGTATGTGGAAAAGAGGCTCGATTTTTAATTAATTGTAAAATAAATTTTAATGTTTGAAAAGAACAACATGCTTGAGGGCAAACATGAGCTAAGTAGGGGGAGTTGATAAACATATTAATTTACATAATTCTTGTGTTTAATTTGGGTTATTTCTGAATTGATCCCTACTTAATTGGTGTTTTTATGATTTAATCTTGTCAGGGATGCAATTGGTCAAAAACGAGCAAAAAAGGGCCAAATTGAAAGACAAATCGTTGAATTGGTGTCAAATCAGAAGGATGGAGAAAGCCAATGATTGATCATATATTTTGACTTTGTAAAAAGCTAAAAATAGGAAGATTTTATTTTGTTATATTTTATTTTAATTTTTATTATTTATTTTAATTTTAATTTATTAATTTAGGCTAAGCTATTTTTAGTAAATCCAATGTATATAAATAGGGGCTTTTAGTTCTTAGAAAATCATTTCTCATTTTTGTATTCCTACTTCTATTTGGAATAGAAATACTCTCATTTTCTCGTCCAAATTGGCGTTAAGCATTCTTCATTTTTCATTTGGTTTTGTTTCTTTTCTAAAATTGGGCTAATTGCCTCCCAAGTGCTTTTCCTTTCCCATTTCCATCACCATAATCATCAATCTTCTTTCCAAGCTCACAAAGCATGAACAATTTCATGCTTAACTAAATTTCATCTTAGCTTTAAGCCGGTGCTCTTTCCGATCGGGAATCGTGAGATACAAATTTGTGCTAGAAATTCGTCCCATCGATATTCATTTTTTTCCTAAGTATCGGGATAGACCAGTCATCCCTTAAAGTCAATTTAGATTTCAAGTCAAAGTGTACTTTGGGTTGGAGTCGTGTTTGCTTACAGTTGGAGATTCGAGTCGGTCGTGCTGTATTCGGATTTCCGAGAATAAATCGAGGAAAATGTGATCGGGTTTAAACAACCCACGCGGTTGAGGCCGTTAATTCGAGTTGGGTTCTTCAAAACGCAAGGCTGCCGAAGTCTTGAATCGGGAACACGTGTATCTCGGTTAGATAATCGGTAAGGGTTGGTTTGCAGGTCGTACTGGAACCAGCTACTAGAGGAAGAATTGGTGGTTAGGACGTTCTTAACTGCTATAACCAGCTTATCGATTGGAGGAGAAGATTAATTTTCGAGGATCGATTCTTGATACAAAATTTACCGAGTCTAAGGCTAAGGCTTATTTTATCTGTTGCAAAATTCTGAATTTATTTTCTAATTTATTTAGTTAATTATTTATGCTGTTTCAATTATCTAGTTTCTAAACATTTCAAAAAAAACCCCTGATTTACTTTTATTTCTAATTTTTGCAGGTGCAATTGGAGTCTTGGGCACGACTATTACCACGACCTTCGACACGACAAACAATCTGAGCATAAGCTATACACGGAAGTTGATTATAACAGCCAATCCTTGTGGACTCGACCCTACTACCACTGTTACTACTAATTAGAATTATTTTGTAGGAATTATATTTGGTGGATTCGACGCCCATCAGTGGCTATCTTTGCTCTCATGCTATACGAATTCTTAGTGTTAAAAATGTCAAGAAAATTTCTTATTAGTATATCTCTCGAAGATGGACTAAATATGCTAAAAAAATATGTATGGTGGTAATGTTGCTGAGTTTTCACAACAGTATAATACGGAGGTTGAAGTTGTATTTTGTAATCGTATGATTCGATTTGCTTATGATTTGATTATAAAAAGTCAATAAAAAAAAAGGACAATTTTGTCAGAAGAATTTATATAAAGGAGACATGGAAGTGGAGAAAGGATTAACAAAGTTATGTGTCTCTAAGAATCATGAGCTCAAAGAGAATGAGACAAACGCAAGAGCAATCATTCCATCTAGTAAGTTATCTATATAATTAAGAATTTTAAATTCTTTATGTTTTTTCTTACATTAGTAATAATTTTTTTATTTTTAATTTAGAAAATGTGAAAAGGTCAATAATTGAAGAATTATCGATAAATGATGATAATGTTGTAAAACAGGGTGAAAGTAAAACTTCTTCAATCTTAGATCCACCATGTGTTAAGCTGAAAGGGATCTCTAATTCTAGACTTAAAGGTCACCTAGAGAAAAAAAAAAAAGCATCCCAATTGCACAAGTTGGGTAAGTAATTTGATTATAAAGTTATATTTTGGGGTAAATTTATTTCTTTTAATTATATTATTTTAATAAATCTTATCTTTTTATATAGGAAAAAGAAAACAATAGCAATTGGAGAATCCTTAGATGTACCTATTAGCTCTACTCTAAGTTATAACAATTTTGTAAGTATAAAATTAATTAGTCACATATTACATAGAAGTATTTTTTTTTATTTTTGTTTAACTCCTTTTTTTTTTGTTTGCATTATGCCAACAAATAATATCTATGTATATCCATGTCAAAATTCAATGCAATTTTTCAACATGGTAACCACAACCGATAGTTATGTTATATCTATATCTTCTTAGAATTCCATGTAAATGAATCTATTTATTTTTTTAAGACTTTAAGTAACAGTTGGTGTTTAAGTGGTACAAATTTACCTTATAATAGCATGCAACAAAGTACTAGTGTAATAGCTCCAAATTCGTGTCAGATATTCATTTTTTATTTTATTTGTAGATATATGGTATGTTTGATTTTACATTAAATATTCAAGTGAATTTTTTTCGTTAAACAACTCTTTTAAAATTTATTTTTGTAAATTTAATCATTTTAATCAATTAATTATAGGAACCACTTACACGTAATTAAGGGTATCCAGATTCTAACCGTTAATCACATGTTTATTTCATACTAATGCTTATTCTTTTATCAAGGAATTATACTTGTATATAATTTTTTTTTTGTATTTGTTGCAATGTAGAATAAAACCCTGGATTGTTTTTTTCAAAGTCAGAAAGTTGCACATCATGGTGAAGCTATATTGCTACGACAAAGTCAAGATTTGGTGCTTACTGGCAATTGATATTAGACTAAATGTTTTTTTGTACATGATCATTAGTATGACCATTACAATGTATAAAAGACTTGAATGTTCTACGGTGTGATTGTGAATCTATGCACTTCCTTATCTGAAGTTCTTTAATCAAGTGTTATATTCTTTAGCTACGTTTCTTTGATATTCCGTAATGAAATTTTTGCTAGTGATTCGTTTTTTATTTTAATGTTAATTTCTTATGTCCCATGTTTGGACATATTTTGTAATGAGCTATTTTCCTGTTTCTGGAAGGTAAAATGTATAAATTCATTAATGAAATTACTACACCATCGAATCAATAGGTAACAATTCTAAAATAATATCAGTTCTCAAGAACATTAAAAAAAAATTAAAAGAAATAATTAGAAAGCATATTCAATTCATAAACTCGTGAAATTTGCACATTTTCTTTAGCCAATCAAAGACAGACTAATTGAAAACAAAATAGTTAAGCATTGTTGAACAATGTCATTGTTTCTAAACAATGTCTAGTCCAATGGTACAATTGATCTTAGTCTATCTGGTGGTGCCATGGAAGTGGGACGCATACCGCCAAGGTGTGTTCTTTCGAACCTGGGTCTAGTTGAAAATGGCGGAGCTCTTGTTCTCATTCTTGGCAGGACAGGCAATTGAGTTGATGTCGACCTTTGAGTGTTCAGTCTCGTGGAAGAAATACGGCTCAACCATGCATGAAAAGGTAGGAAAATGACCTGGTCCAGATCAAATAGTTGTGTACATTAGAAGATTTAAACCAGCTTAATGAGCCCTTGAAGCAAATTCTTATAGACACATGTTTCATCGTGGGCAGTAGAGATAAACTCAAAAGAGTTTAGCTTCTTTTTTTTCCCCAAAATGAATAATCAAGAGCTACAAATTCCAGCTCAAAGACTAATGTAGAACAACTGGTTGAGTAGGAAAATGGCATCTACGTAAGTCTAGCTCGAAAGTAGATAAAATTTAAGTTGAATGGTTACCAAAATTCTAGCAGTCAATGCTTTGGAAGTGCCTCTCTTGGCAAGCGTATTTAGAGCTACTGCAACATGTTCAACTTATTTCAAAGTAGAGGAAAAAAGTAGGGCTTTCGAAAGTCTCTCCATTAAAATTGAGAGTAGCTTTAAACCAAGGAGCATGATCCGATCCTTCTCGGATGCATGAATAAGAAGACGACAAATTAAAGCAACTCTTTGAGCCAACTCTTGCAATTGGTTCTTGTACATATCTAAAAACGTAACGCATATTTGTTAACGAAGGAAATTGAAACGAAAAATCTACAATTTAATTTCACTTCCATACTAATACATTTGCAATAGGTTAAAGAAGCTAATATTCAATTATCAAAATCATTAGATAGTGCAAGATTTCACCAAATTCTTAAGTACTGCAACATTAGATTAACAGATAATCAGAACAGACATTTAAATCAAAACATACATCATTAATCTCAAACAGAGTATATTCAATTACATAAGACTCATCAGAAAATGAAAATCTCAATTAACTTATTCAAGGACGTGTTTTTTAACCAGAAAATGAAGCTGGGTCAGTCCATTTGATGGCAAAATCCAAAGAGAGACAACAATGTTGCAAATGTTAGATTTCAACAGCCACCATATAACAATATAACAAAACTCAAATCTATTATTCTTAATACTTGAAACATAGATTTCAAAAATATTACCATAGTTGAACACATATTATTACAATTGAAGAATAACAGTCAAACCAACTTTCATGAAATTAAGAATGCACAGATTCTTAGTTTTGGAAATTCTACAATAATAAATTCACTTAATTCCTCATTATCAATTAACAATAAAAGAATATTGAAGCATAATTGAATCTTGAGAATCAACAAATAATAACTGAAGCTGTATGAATACTCAAAATATACATGCCTCCGATTTCTTTAAAATATAAAATAATCGATAAAAGAAAAAAAAATAGTTTGCATTCAATGCACTTCAAAACCAAATATGATTCTCGTTTGTTTTATAATAAAGAATATATAACACAAGTAAGGCCTTTATATATATACACGCGTATCGCATTAAAAAAAATCAAAATAATACTGCTGAAACATTAATAATATATTCATATTTTAAATTCAATTGTCATGATTCAATTCCATTAAAACTTACCCTGATTCCTTTGAGATTCAAAACTTTTTTTTTAACAGATTTTCTCTTTAAAACCAACGCTTATATAGTTTAGGTTTTTTTATCGAAACTGAAATGCCATGATAAATTCATATTAATCCAAAAATTTAACATCATATATAATTGAAATATCATATGTATAAAATATGAAAATTTAATCAATCCAAAATAATAGAAAATCAATTCATTCTCAATAATTCAACATGACAAGAATCTGATACCATTTGTTAGATTTGTAAAATAAATCTAAAATAAAACTTAATAAATCAGGATCTATCATGTCAAATCATCAAGAATAAATCAAGAACAAAACTAGATGTAGAAGCGTACCTGAATCCATAAATTTCTTAAAGTTTTTACCGGATCTTGGGGATTTGATGTTTCAAATTAGCACACAAGAAATTCAGAGAATATCTGCTCTCTCTTTCCTAATGAAAAGATATATTGTGTAATTTGGAGACCATAACCTAATATTTATAACATTGTCATATTAGTTCTAATTCTTAATTAGCCTATCATTAATTAAAATTTGATTAGAATTCAATTACTAGAGTATCTACACATATTTGACTTATACTTTATTTAATAATTAAAGCTCAATAAAACTTTAACTAAATTAAATCACTTTTAATTTTAACTAACCTATCATAATAATAAATAATAATACGTAATTACTATTATTATATATATAATATTCATATTTTCCAATAGCAAAAACTAGCCACATGGGCTCTCCACTTTCAAGACATGGAACTAATAAGATACTATAAACGTTGCGCTACACGAGCTGCTTTGGAATATCATCTTTAGGTAAGCACCTTAAATTGCATGCATTCAACTAATAAAACTCTTATGATAATCGATTTGATGCAATCAGTAATTGTATTAAAAACTATTATACTAATATCTTGAAATAAACATACAAGGTTAAAGCAAGCTACATATATGGACATTGATCATTAAAATGGGCAATAACAAAAAAAAAAAAAAAAAGACAAAATACAATGCATGAAGAGATAAACTACCACATGAATATAAATATGAATTACATAATTCCAAGAAAACAACTTAAAAACTTTAGCAAGATGAATATAAGTCTTAAGACAGAAAAGTTCAGAGCCAATCCTAAACGGATAGGATGAGTTGGGGCTAGCTCAGCTATTGCAATGCCCTGAAAAGAAAGCAGTAGAAAAAGATACAGATACCATCAATAAAACTTTAAAACCATGTACAAAAACACAATATGTTTTGGTTTAGCAAACTTTAAAGTAGACAACTAAATATCAAAATATTTTGTTTAAATGTAAAAGTGAGAAAACAATAATAGCATTATGAAAAGAAGACCCAAACTGATTTAAAGACTTCAAAGCAAAAAATTGCAGCACTAGAGATTTACATAAACATAAATTACATCAATACATGACAGGAAACAGCCAGTAATCCAATGCAACTAACATTACACTACAAATTAAATTCATACAAAGGCTCCAACAAGAATTTTATTATACACTTAAGACATAATAAAGATGCGATTTACAACATATTTGCGATTTAGGTATAAACCAAAACTTAAAAAATAAAACGAACAAGAAGCTAGTCACACCCCACTGCATATATATTGACAGAAATTTAGAAAGGGTTACTCTCACTTTTAACTTTAATTTTGCTTTCTTTTTCTAATAAATAAAAAATAAAAAAAATTGGTATGATTTTTCTTTTAAAAGTCAATACTAAATTGATATAATTTATAAATGTCAATTTAATTTTGATTATAAAAAAAATTAACTCTTACCATTTACACATTATTTAATTTTTTTTTTTTTGCAGTTTTGAGTTTCTCTGACATTAAGGGTTAATTTTAAAAGAACAAGAACAAATGAAAATTATTATCTTGGACTTTTGAGTGTTTTCATTTTTTGTATATTTTCAATCAAATTTAATTGATAATTTCTATTAGAGTTGTAATCCAAATTCTTATTAAAATAAATTTCAAGTGACAAGATAGGGTATAGTACAGGCTGCACGTTCAACCTTACTGCATTACTTTTATTAAATGTTGATTAGAATAAAGTATTCTAAGTCTATAAATAGACGTAGACTATACTCCTTATAATAATTCGAATTCGACATAGTAAATTTTCTTCTCCTCTACCCGTGATTTTTTCTCGAAAGGGTTTTCACGTAAAATCTATGTGTTCTATTTTCCTTTCTTTTCTTTGTGATACATTGTCATTATCGACATTCTATTTTAACAATTTTTTTTTAGCTTTTTAGGTGAAATGGTAAAAAAATTATAAAAAAGACTAAATTACACGACGTGTAAATGTTGAGGGTTAAATTTTTTAAAATCAAGACTAAATTGACATAATATAATATAAATATTGAGGATTAAAGTTATTATTATACTAATTTTAAAAGCTGTCACTGTTAGCTTGTAATTGAAAAAATAAAATTAAATAGCTTGAGTGAATATTTTATAATATTTTATAATTAAGTGATTAAAAAATATTTTTATTAATAGCTAATCATCATTTTATAATTAAGTGATTAAAAATAAAAATTGTAAAAAGTTGAAGGAGACAAATGCGGGCATTGAGACTTGAGAGGCGGGAGGGATTTTCGTCTTTTATAACAAATTATATTTAAACTTTGTATATCTTTTATGTTGTCAGATAGTTTCTTTAGTGTCTCTGGAAACAAAGGCTTTGCTTTTGTGTGTATTCTTCAAACTTATTTAATGTGGTACATCAATTTTATCCTGTTTGATTTAATTTAATTTCAAAAGAAAATATTTTTAAGTAAATAAATAATAATAATAAATAACTCTTATATAATAACTTTAAAAAATAAATTTAATTATTTTAATATTTTAAATAAAAATATTTAATTTTACATAATAAAAAAAATTAAAATTAAATTAGAATAAAATCTTTTTAACTTATATTTTAAAAAGAATTGGCCATTGATCTCATTATCTTTTCCCAGCTGGTGGTGAGCGTCTGACGGATGATAGAAGACTAAACGATTTAAAGAAGGCTGACAATTTCGGCGCCCTCAC
The DNA here is from genome assembly GCA_025698465.1 of Gossypium longicalyx. Lineage (NCBI taxonomy): Eukaryota > Viridiplantae > Streptophyta > Magnoliopsida > Malvales > Malvaceae > Gossypium > Gossypium longicalyx. The sequence goes on along the minus strand of CM047005.1, from coordinate 22,929,230 downwards.
GGTAGGCCCACTGGGCTTTGCACCCTACCTCTAATTCTAAAGCTAGGGGAGAACCAATTTCAAAATACCTACGATTAGACTTCACATTGCTCCCTCATTTTTGAAGTTACTTGTTCTTTTAACTTTTCAACACCTTGGCTAACAAGTGTCATCCGAATTCCCTGCTTCCGGCCTGCCAGTTTCATATGCCGAGATCCTCTTTTACTATGAATTTAATGACTAAAAAAACCTAATGGAGATGGACCATTTCATTTTGTGTATATAGGCTTAGGCTTTGATATTAATTTTGTGCTATAAACAAACCACATCAAGTTAACAGGGGAAGAACAGCAGCAACAAGAACAAACCTTTTAATGCTTTTAATCCCTACCCCACTTAGGAGGGATGGATCTCCGTCTATGTACATGGAGAGAAGACAAAAATGAACAAGCGTGGAGCATATATGGGTCAACTCATTTAATGATATAGCTTCAACCTTTCTCTCACTCTATACATACCCATATCACCTTCAATCCTCTTTTCTCATTCGATTCGCCTCACTAGGACCGTATTTTTCTCTTTCTTTAGTTTCAGAACAGTACAAAGAGCCGCATGAATGACTAAGTAGTCTCAAAGAGCTGCATGAATAAGCTGTACAAAGAAGAAAAAGCAACCCTCGTCTGCTTGTTTTGATTGCTAGAGCTAGCTAGGGTTCTATCCAGAGAAGATGGGATGGGGATTTGTATTAATGATGAGCTTGTTGATGGGTACTGTTGTTGCAGGGTGGTTTTGGTATAAAAACAAGGAGGAGAAAAAGAAGAAGAGTGGGATACCGAAAGGGAGCTTGGGTTGGCCTTTCTTAGGTGAAACTCTTGACTTCATTGCTTGTGGTTACACCTCTCGACCTGTCAGTTTCATGGACAAACGCAAGCTCCTGTAAGCTTTTTTTTTTTTTTTCTATTTAACTGCACTGTTGATGTTTCTTTGCTTTTGGGATTATCTTCTTTTCTTGGCCACTTGTTTTGTTTGTTTGCTCTTCCTACTTTCTCCATGGCTTCATTTCAATATTTTCATGTGTATATGCATGCATTGATCTTTTATCTCTTAAACTTGCTTTTGTCTTGGATGATATATAGGAACCCTAGCTAGATTCATATATCATTGCTTCTTCACCATAATCATTTTATGTAAGAATATTGCTAACTATGCAACCTCTATAAAATTCTAAATATTTCCAAGTTCTTGTATTCTTGAGTCATTAGTATAAAAAGTTTTAATATTGGAGGGGTTTATCTATTCAAATCATGTAGCATGCAAAGACCAAACTAAACTTCTCTTTGATTTATTTATTTTTCTTTTTGTTGACATTATGAGGTTTTCAATTAACATGTTGTAGGAAGTAGCTTATTATATAAATTAAAAATTATTGGAATCTTAATAATAAAGAAATTCTATCCTAGACGAGTAATAAATTTTTTTTCCCTGAATTATTCTAAAGTTGTCTGTATTGTTAACTTTTTATATAAAACATTGTAATTGTAACTTGTCATTTCATGAAATAATATTTTGAAAAGTTTATATATAATAATGAACACATTATTTAAAATTATTTGTTAGACATTGGGAACATTGCCACAATGACTAACTTTTTCTTTTTTGGCTGAAAGCCACGATGACTAACTTGGTAGCTAGGCCCCAAATTCTCCTTATGGTTCAGACAAATAGATAAATTAACCTAGACATCGTGTCTTCGCTAAATGATATGTCCCAAAGGAAAATTCTTCATCGATGAGCTCCTAGCTTGAAAACACAAGCTTCCATTATCCAAAAAAACAGGCGTGACAGAATTAACAATAAGCAATTAAAACGAATCCGAAAGCTTTTGCTTATAGAAATGGTTGTGTCTCGATCTTACCAGGCATGGGAATGTGTTCAAAACGCACATCTTGGGAACACCCATTATAGTTTCAACTGATCCCGACGTGAACAAGGTGGTTTTGCAGAACCATGGCAACACCTTTGTTCCTGCTTACCCCAAATCCATCCGATTGTTGCTTGGCCCTTCTTCCATACTTCAAATGAATGGTAACCTTCAGAAGAGAGTACATGCACTCATTGCAGGCTTCCTCAGGTCCCCGCAGCTTAAAGCCCGTATTACTACAAACATTGAGAACTCTGTGAGACAAACTTTGGGTTCTTGGCAACACATGCAGCTCGTACATGTTCAACAAGAAACCAAAAAGGTCTACTCGAAAGTACTAGTATTGTTAATTCCAAACACTGAGATTATTTATTTCACTGAATCTGCTTCATTAAACATCTCAGATTACGTTCCAAGTCTTGGTTAAAGTTTTAATGAGTGTTGATCCCGGTGAAGATTTGGAGTTTATGAAGAGAGAATTTGAGGAATTCATCAAAGGTTTGATTTGCTTGCCTATCAAGTTTCCAGGAACAAGACTATATAAATCTCTCAAGGTAATTAGCTTTAGCAGCATTCATCTCCTCCCCGGTTACCATTTTCCATGGGGTTTTCTAGAAGTTGTTTTGTTTTGTTTATTATTTGTTGTAGGCCAAAGAAAGGTTAGTAAAAATGGTGGAAAAGATTGTGAAGGAGAGAAAAATGGGCATGGCGAAATCAGGCGAAAACAGTGTGGTCAATGATGCAGTGGACGTCCTGTTACGTGACATTAGTGAAGAAGGTGATGATGATGAACAAGGAGAAACAAAAGAGAAGCAATCTCTGCCGTTGGATTACATCAGTGGGAACATAATAGAGATGATGATCCCAGGAGAAGAGACGGTTCCCATGGCAATGACTCTAGCTGTCAAATTCCTCGGTGACAGCCCTGTTGCTCTCCACCAGTTGATGGTACGTAACATACAAATCCCAAACATAAAACTTTAAAAAAAAAAAAATGGGATAAGGAATTCTCACCTTTATATCCACGGCTAGGATTATTTTGGTTTCCACTTCAAAACCGGGTCCAAGAATGCCAGTATTTCACCATTTTTCCCCCAAATTTATTTTCCACAGATAAGTCTCTTTCATGGTTTCATTTAGGCACACGAGTAAATGCACGTGTAAAACAGATTGTAATTGTGTCAAAATATAGACCATACTTTAGGTTTGAGAGTTACAGGAGTATGTCCTGTTACTTCCTTTTCTTCGTGGCGACCAGTTTAATTTAATTGAAAAATAGGAAGGCTTAAATGCAAAATTACCCCTTTATTACTTTTTTAAGATGAGACCAATAAGAACGAGACGTGTGTTATGTTTTTAATTGGATGTTGTACACTTTTTTTAGTAGAATGAGAGGAATTGATAGTTTAAGTATCAATTTTAACCCCCAAAAAAACTTTAGGTACTTACATGGGGAAAATGGTATAAGTTTAGAAACCAATTTTGTAATTGAGCCAAATCGTAATTATCTAAATTTTCAATGGCATTAGCTTTGCCTCAAAAAAGGGGTTTTTTAAGTAATTTTGATGTTGATTTTTTTGCAGGAAGAGAATATGGAACTGAAAAAGCAAAAGATGAATTGTGGTGAAGATTATAGTTGGTCTGACTACTTGTCTTTGCCATTCACTCAAAATGTGAGCCTCAAAATTTCATGGTAGGTGCCATTGGATAAGTGAAAGGGAACAGTGACACTGACATGCACTTTTTTTTTTTGTTTCATTGGTAGGTAATAAGTGAAACTCTTAGACTGGCAAATATCATCAATGGAGTTTGGAGGAAAGCAGTAAAGGACATTGATATCAAAGGTAGTTTTTCCATTGTATTTGCTTTAAGCTCGAATTTGCAGCAAACAGGGAAAAGCACACATCAATTTGGTTTTTTTTTTTTTCTTTTGGCAGGCTATCTGATACCACAGGGATGGTGTGTTCTAGCTTCTTTCATTTCTGTTCATATGGATGAAGAAAATTATGAACACCCTTATCGTTTCCATCCATGGAGATGGGAGGTAGCTTAAAATACTAAAATGTTGTCAACTGTTTATTATTCATGAACTATTTTGAGCAAATAAAAGAATTTATTTGCTCACAGAGACTTGGAACTGCTGTTAACAACAATAGCTTTACACCATTTGGAGGTGGGCAGAGGCTTTGCCCTGGTATAGAACTATCAAGGCTTGAAATTTCAATCTTCCTTCACCATCTCATCACCAGTTACAGGTAGTTTAATGATTCTTGTATTCTTTAATCATAGAATTCTAGTTCAACTGCTATGATTCAATTTAGTGGACCATGGGACACCTCAGCGAGGTCTTACTTTAAACCCTACATGATTTGAGAAACTAAAGAATCGACGTTTTAGCTATCATGCCATGGCTAGATAATCTGTTAAATTCAAAGCACTCATTATTCTTCTCATACATGCAGATGGGTTGCTGAAGAGGATCACATTATCTACTTTCCAACAGTTAGGATGAAGAGGAAGCTGCCAATTAGAGTCACCCGCTTATGAAACTACCATTAGTTTGGCCCATCAAGGACAGTCTGTAGTACAATAATATCTAAAGCAAAATATTTTTCTTCCTGAATTGGATAATAAATAACAAGACAGAGACTTTGGAAGGATTCTTGCCTACTCAAAAGGGAGCCACTGGGGAATGGCCATTTGTACAGATACATTGATCTTTTAAAAGATATGATAGGACTGTGCATTATGGTGTTAGTTCTCATGTCACCATCTTTTTTTTCTTTCATAGCATTGGAGAGGTCCTAACTGGGGCCCCTTTTTCTTTGTTCCTTCTATATTGAATGCATTGTCCAAATCCTTGTTCCATTGCTTCCTCCAATAATTTTGGCCCTGCTATAGATCAATCATTTTCCATGGCTAAAATTATCTAACAGAGGATATTGTCTTCTAGATTAACGTTAGGGAAAGAGCAAAAGATGAAGCAGATTGCAATTGCAACCATGAAAATGAGTTGTAAACATCTGTTCTTTGTTTGTTCGAAACTGGAAACAGGGGTTCATTGATTGATCAACAATGGAGCTGACTGATCCCGAATAGAGTATGGTTGATGTCTCGTATAAGAAAAACTACTGATATTGACAACACCATATCTCGTTTTACACTTGGAGCACTTGAATCTGATTGATATAATTGTAATTAATGATTCTATTTAGTCGGAAAGAATATAGTGGCTCAGGTATCTTTAGTCACTTTAGGCCATAAAACAAAAAAGGTGAGAAATGGAACCTCAAGAAACCTGAAACATGATAAATGAAGTATTACCATAAATGAAACTGTATCCCTCTTCCATAACCTTTTCTTAGGTCAATTGGCAATCATCGGAAATCACAAGCTTCATTATAAAATAAAATTTAATCTCAAATAATTTCAGATCTCGATTCACCGTGATAAAAATAAGTCCTCAACCAAGGCCAAATGGAACTTTTGAACACCTTTCTGTTTCCTAGTCCTAAACACAAAGATACAAATTTCCAGTCTATAAATGAATAAGTGCAGAACTAGAGAAACCAACATCAGATGTCTAAATGCCATTAAATTGTAGACCGGCTGGTGTAACCAAACATTAGGACGGAAACATAATTAAGTTCTTATAAACCGTCTCAAAATCAGCATAACATCGGAAGACAAAGCGTATAAGCAAGTGAAATTTCAAGCCATGGCCTTTTTCTTCTCTTCCTCAAGCCCCTGCAGTTCCACCAGCCTTTCGGCCCATGCTCTATCCCTAGCCACTGCAGCCATCTTACGCTCTACTTGCTTAATCTTCTTCTTCCTATTAGCTTCCTGCAATTGAGCTTTCCTCTTCTTTGCCTCTGCCTGTAGAACCCAATGGCAAGAGATAAGCGTTTTCTCCATAATCAAGTATATAGACATTAAGAAAAAAATGTGCATTATATTTCATGTCCTATGAAATTGTGAAACCATCCAACCTTCAGGAAGCAATCGTAGAGGCAAATTTTGAAAATATGAATTACCAACCGAAGACAGGTTTCAATGAAGTAGTCACAATCAAATGCTGGTTTTTACATGAAATAAACTAGTTGCAAGTATTAGGACAAACTTTCTCTCAATAACTTACACACTGATGAACCTATTCCTCATTTCAAGCCCCAAACTCTCTATTGACTAACTAAAAGGTTACTTACAGGCAACATTTATCAAATATATAACTTCATGATTTCTTCTAAATATATCGGACAAGGTAACCAGTTAAGCAGATTGTAGTTTCAAAATCCAACCATTAATTTCAAGTCAGCATTACTATACTCAGATGGATATAGGAGTTTTGGATGCAACTTCTACTTAAAAGGAAAAATGGTTGATAATGCATGCAACATAAGCCACTTCCTTCCTCATTGTGTTCCTATTTAATTCCACAAAAACCAAACACACTACAAATTTGATGATTGCCATGCGAATCTCATATCAGTAGAACTATTTTCAATGTGATTTATGGAAAACAAACCAATTTAAACGCACGGCGCAGCCTCATTCTCTTTTTCTCATTCCTTCTTTTGACACTCCCTTCATTAGGATTATTTGGAAGAATAGGCTCCCCTGGTGTATACTTCACCCATGCATATGGTCCTGCATTCTTAAATTCGTTAGCATTTCCCGGTTCTTTTCCCCATTTGTTTCACCAATAACTTTGGGTATTTTCTTTTGTTAAATTAGGCATATTCTAAGGGGAGAAAAAAAATGCTTTCTAAAAACCCTAGTTGCACATAAACCCTACTAGTTAGGAACAAAAAAAATCGCAAATATAAATCCTGAAAAGGTAAATTAATTAAAAATTGAAAGACAAAATGAAGGGATGTTAAGTGAGGTACCAGGTGGTTTCAAGCTGGCTCTTTTTCGGCGTGGCTTGTCTTGAGGCCTTCTCTTTGGGAAACGAGTATCGGTTAAGCTATGCAATTGATTGGACATCGAGATCCATGGAGATTGGCGGTAAATAGACCCACACAAAAGGGAATTCAAACAGGGTTTTGGGCACAAATAAGAGGGGAGAGTCGACATAGTTCCAGAAGCAGGGGAAGCCTGGGATAGGAGAGTCCGACATAGTGGTCGAACGATACTTCTTAAAGCCCCAAATCCCATTTTCTAAATCATAAAATTGTTACGTTTAAAGGACAAAAGAAGAGGAAGGGGTTGTTTTTGTTTGAGCAGAGTGGAGGCAGTAAGCTTGTAAAACAGGGTTGGCGAAGAAGAAAAGAGATGAAGAAATTGGGCTGAAGCTTTGACATTGAGGCCCTTTCGTTTTTCTTTAATTTTCCAACTAAAAGCCCAGTTGACCCAGCTTTGACATAGAGGCCTTTTCAGAAAATACAATGAACTTGGTTGTGTTAGATTGGTTTGGGATTAGGTTGATCTGATCTGAACCAACCAGACCATTTCAAGTTTTTTATTTTCTTTGAAAGAGAGTGACGTGTGAAATTAAACAGGACAAAATGAAAGTTGAAGGCAATGATGTGAGAGACAAGGATATTGAATACAGTTGTCTGTTGGTTGGTTCCTTAAAGTTTCTCTTTGTTGCTGAGTTTGCAGAATTTTAGCTCCTTCATCTTCAACCCACTTTACCCCTTCACCGGTTTAATTGTAAATACAACTACAACCTAACCTATCAAAACCTTGAAACATATTCGAGATTAAGAATCAAGAAAAGATGGTCGAAAAAGTGTATGTTTGGAGAAATTCAAAATCAAAAACACTAACATCCAAACCAATGGATTTATGTATGTAGGTATTGATTTTGATAACCACTCCACTAAAACTTATCATTATTATTTCATACTTGAATTTAGTATCTAGATCAAATAATATTATGTAATTCAGTAAATGTTTGATATGTATCATCTACTTAAAAAAATATAGGTGCATAATTGAGGGATTGAACATTTAAGCCAAATTGATGTAGGATAATAATAAATAAATAAATAACTAAAGTACCGAAGTGAGTATTATAGCCAAACTTAGGTACCAACTTGAGATAATAAAAAAAAAACCACTTAAATACTAAATTGAATATAAAAACTGAACACATGTACCAAATAGCATATTAACCTTAATTTATATTAAAAGTGAAGAAAAGCACCCATACCCTCAGGTTAAGAGAAATTGGCGCTGGCGCCATCTTTTTTACCGTTAAAGAAAATGAAGAGCAATGACCCGCCATAACCGATAAAAGTGCAAAAAGGAAAAGGAATCCAATATATATAAACTTTGACAATAACAAAAACAAAAGTTGAGGGAACACAAAAGAGAATTAGTGGAATTAAGGCCTTAAGAAAGTGAGATTTATGGGCCACGGAAACCCAAAATATATAAGTAAAGCTGGCAACATCTAGGTCCCCGCCTTCAAAGCATAACGTATATATTGGAGAGAAAAAAAGAGCACAAAGACTGACATGCTTGGATCATGATGTGCTCAAAAAGTGACCCTTAATATATATATATATATATATATATGATGACGAGTAAGTCTTGGGTGTGAAGGTATATGGGGTTGCAAAGGCAAAAGGTAAAAGACATGTAACTACTAACTGTAACATCGGTCCTATTGAATCAAATTTGGGGATCACATGATTCTTAATTAGGGTTCATGTGAAAAACCAATGATGAACTTGTTGACAATTTTTTCCCATTTTATGTGTCAGCCATGTGGTAAAGGATTAAAAAGAACTTAAAAGGCACAATATTTTAAAGACCGTTGTTAGTAAAATCCTTCCAACTATGCCGGATATATGATTTTTGGCTTCAATCTAACATCAACATTGTGAGAAAGATGAGTGGGGTAATGCCAAATTTTCCTTTGTTTTAGGCTTTTCGACTAATTAATTTCCTTGTTGAATGCTTTTTCTGTGTCCTAACTTTGAGATATGGGTTTGTGTATATAACAAAAACACTTAGAAAGTAATAAAATCACCCAAAAATAAAATAAAATCTTCCCTTATAAATTATATACTCAACACAACATCTTAGTGAATTACATCCTTTTATATTTATATATATATATATATATATATATTAAAAGTTTTGCACAAATATTTATTTTGATACTTATATATTTTTTCTTAAAATTGATATTTGTTTCATTTCTGTTATACAAAATAATACTTAACACTAACGGTATTTAATTTTTCATGTTGTTTCTAATAATTAATTGACACCTAAAAATTCAATATTTGACACTTGACAATGATGATGTCACAATGATATCATTATCTAAAATTTATTAAAAATTTAAAATAAATTAAAATATATATAAAAAAATTATAAAATTATAAAAATTAAATATATTTTTAATTGAAAAATCAAAATCAATTAAATTTAAAAGGTTTTTGTTTAAAATTACATATTTACCTCTAATTAACAAAAAAAAAAATACTCAAATGTATTTATCTTCAACTCAAGATTTAAATTGAAATTATAACCTCTTCTGAATATATATTTTTTTAAATTATTGTCCAAAATTGAAAACATAGAATTTTTTTTTTTTTACAAAACATGAAATCAGACACGCATTCGAATGTGGCATACCAATCTGAAATAAGTAGTATATTGGTATCTAAACATGCATCCTTTTGAGTATACTTTTTTAAAAGAGTAAATTAATTTTCAGAAATAATTTTTCTTTCTTTAATGAAATCTATTTTTTTTTATCAATTTTTAAAATTTGTAATTTTTTTAGATAATATGATAATTTTTGTAAATATAAATATTATCTTTATAATATAAAAATTTTTTAATAAACTTTTTTATATTTGATAATGACATCACATCTTAAATATTCATTAGACCACATAGATAAAGGTAACACCCTTAGTTTCAAGTACTATTTTGGATGATAGAAACCAAACATAGGTATCAATTTGAATAAGAGTGAGTAAAATTCGATTCGACTCGAAAAAATAAAAAAAAAATTCTAATTATTTGACTTAATTGAATCAACTTGAATTTCTTTTTCGAATTTTGAGTTCAAATTAAATTAACTTTTTTAATTTAAATAACTTTAATAATTTGATTAAATCAAATATCAAACCCTTTTACTTTCCTTTCCTCTACCCCTCAAACCCTTTCATTTTTCCCAAAGAAATTTTACCACCCCCAAAACTTTTTTTCTTTTATTTCCTCCCCAAAATTTTTACTTCCCCTGCAAAATTTTACTTCCTCCAAAGCCTAATTTTCTTTCCTTTTGCTTTCCTCCAAAATGTTGACTTCCCTCAAACCCTAATTTTTTTTTTCCTAATTTATGTCTACTATTTATATTTTTAAATTAAATTTCACATATTATACTATTTATATTATTGATATGTTTAATCATGTTGAATCTTTATCAATTTATGTTAAAATTAAATTATTGATGATGTCATAAAATATTCGTGTTAAAATTTTCTATTGGTACCAATTTCACATTTTATCTTTAAAATAATTTTTTATTAAAAAAATCACATTTTTTACATTTAATATTTTTTTAATTTCAAAATACACGATGACAAGAATTAGAAGATAATTGAAGCAACTAAGCAAGAAAAAAAGTTAACTTGTATATAAAATATTAATAAATAAATTATGAGGAGATGAAAGTTAAAAACAAAATTGATTACAGTAGGTGGCAGTGGCTACAAGAACCTAAAGTCATTTTTTTTTTAATTTAACTCGAACAAATATATTCTATTCAAATATCATCTAACTTGACTCAATTCGAGAAAATTTCAAATTGAGTTAGGATGATAAAATAGAATTTGTCAACTCAATTAACTTGAATTTTTTTATTCTATACGATTCGATTGAATGTTCACCCCCTAAATTTGAACACGCAAAAAAAATGTAGGTATAAAAATGAACATTAAAACCAAATATAGTTACCAAAATGTATACTTACCCTAAAAAGTTATAAAAATAATTAATCATCGGTGAAATTCTACTATTAGTCCCAATACTTTGCGTAAAGTTATGTATTTAGTTCCTTTACTTTAATTTGGCCAGATTTAGCTCCTATACTTTTCAAATTTGACAAATTTAATTTTCATACTTATCGAATTTTGAATTTTTAGTCCCAAAACAAAGCAGTAGTGGTTAAATTCGTTTGATTTAAATTCTTCTATTAGTTTTGTACTTTAAATAAAGTTTTATATTTAATTTATACTCTTCAATTGAATCATTATTGGTGTTTATGCTTTTCGAATTTTAAAATAAATGACCGTCATTAAATCTATTAAGTAACTCCTTTTAAGTGTAATACGTAGAAATAATAAACAAACATTATATTACGTATGTGATAATATGTTTATTATATTATATTTTAGAAATAAAAAATTTTAACAATTATCATTTAGTAATAAAATTAAGAAAGGATAAAAATTAATAATATCATACTAATCACAAAATGTAACCATTAATCATTGGTGTTGATTTTGATATTATGTTTAGAATTTTGAGTTTTGGATTTATCATTTATAGTACCCAACGAAGTTTCGAGGTTTCTCATATCTTTCCCCTTCGTTTCCCTTTGCTTCCGCAACGTAGAAAGCGACAAGTCCAGTACAAAGCTCACCGAAGGTACCAAATCTAAAGACGTGGCGGAAATATATGCGACGCCACCCGGCATAGATCCTCAGCCATTTTGGTCCCCTTACCCTTAATTTAATTTAAGGGACACATGCCCCATCATCCATTATATGTAAAAAGATTTGCTCAGAAATTTCGTACCAAGTACACCTAATTTCAAAGCAGACAATCCCATTTCTGTACCTCGCAAGAATATTCCAAGCCGGGAATCGGTAGGGGCAAATTCGACAACTTGCATAATGACGGAATCCTTGCCACCGACGTTAACGGAATAAGGTTGCTCTCAGAAAATGGAGGGAACAACTAACGACCCTCCACGCCGTTCCGCATGTTCTTTTTCTTAATATAAATTCATCATTTTGATCCTAAAAAAAGAAGGGTCACGCGCGGCACGTGCACCGACGCTACGAGGAAGAAAAAAAGGGGGCCCACGACAAACACGCACCAAAACGATCTTCGATTTGATGTACGTGATGGTGATGATTTCACGTGTCGCCAACCAATCAAAATCAAGGACGGAATGGCCTTGCCGTCCATCAACTATTCTAACGTGTCTTTGTTTTTAACGGTTCATAATCATAATTAACCCTCCTAAAAGTTTGTGCCTCGCCACTATATTATCTTCTTTTTTGTATTTACCGCTTCAACCGACTGGATTCCTAGATTCATGCTACATTCCTTTCCTTTCAATTTTATCATTTTATTTTTACATTACATATTTCCTCAAAAATACCATCCTACATCTTAATTAATATTGTCAACGCTATATTTAATATTTAGCTTTAGCTTTTTTTTAATTAAATTTCACCTTCAATTTCTAAACAATTTAAATTAAATTCTTAATATTTCAAATAGAGTTAGAATTATATTTTTAACAAAAATATTAATTAAAAGGTTAACTTTTTAAACATGGTAGCCAACATTATGATTCACATGTATGTCAAATTATTTTTTTTTTAAATTTTTATAAATTTATTTTAGTTTCTTTAGATTTTTTTAAGTACTTTTAAATATATTTTTTTAAAATTATCTATTAACGTGACATATAAAATATATAGTACTATGTTAGTATAAAATATATATGGACTACCATGTTGGCTGCCATGCCAATATTGTCAAAAAAATTAGTCATCATTTTTATTAAAAAAAGGTAATTTGACTAATTTTGAAAAGATGAAAAATCAAATTTAGCTCAAACAAAAAATAATGATCAAATTGATAAAAGACGTAAATGTTGAGGACTAAATTTATCATTATGTCTACCGTATAACCAAGGGCGCAACTAAGGGGCTGGTAGGGCATAACCCCCCTTAAAATAGAAAATTATCCATTTAGACCTTTTAAAATTTTAAAATAGTAAATGTAAAATTGTACTTTGCCTCCGCTAAAATAATAAAAATTTAGTTTAATTATTTAAAAATTATAAAGATATAAGCTATTAAAATAGTGAAATTATATTTTTATTATTGTAAAAATTATAATTTAATTTCGACTCATTGAAAAAAAAATTAATTCACCCCTCGTATAACCCTACTATATGTATATTTGTAAGTGAATATATATAAAATAGGTTAATATTATAAAAGTCCTGAAATTTACCTCAATCATAAACTTGTCTGTTTATAAAGAGTCGGATTCTTTTTTCCTTTTACAAATTACAAAGGAAAAGAAAAGAAAAATATGGAGGGAGGGGGGGTATGCTAAGATTATATCCATAAGGCCGCCGACCTTGAATTATGCAATTGATGACATTAAATATTTGATAAAAGGGGCCAAAGACAAACTCCAGGAAGTGGGCCCAGTTGAAGATTTATAGAATTCATAAATTTTAATATAGAAGGTTAATAATAAGTGAAGCATAGCATGGATGAACTGAGAGTTGGGTAAGCAAAAATCTTTAGTCGACCAAAATTATGCAAAGCTGGTCCTGGTGTGTCTTGTCTTTAATAAAAAGTGAGTGCCGAATTATGTACAATATGAGTTGCAGCAGTGATGAGCTCAATGCAGAGTTAGGAGCCGTAATTGAATATTAGGTTGTGCGTAGGCCACCTCTCCCAACCAAACTTTCACTTTGTTTAGTAAAAAGAAAGAAAAAAATATTGGTGGTGATCATTCCATTGCTACTTAATTAAAGGCTTTAATTTAGTTGCTGAGATAGTGGTAGTTAGTTATATGTGTCACCTATTATATGAAAGAAATAAAAGGACACTGGATTAAAATTCACAATCTTGTTACCAGAGATAGTTATGCCCATCAACGAGGTGTGTATATACAGAGTAGATTAGGCCACAACCCATAAGGTTTTGCCTAGTAGATTCTCCAATAATTGATATAGGTTGTATAGGACGTGGCAGGGAAGGCATTTTGATTGATGAAGTAACATTTGATGTAACTTGTTTTTTCAAGAGCCAAATCATATGAAATATATATGGGAGTTTCATATGTTATGAAATGAAACATGCACCTGTCAGGATATTGATATCCTTGCAAATAAGGAAAAATTTCACAATCACAAAAGTATACTATATATTAATACAAAATAGAATGGATGAAGACTCAAGCCCTCAATCTTAGAAGGTTTTTTTTTTTCCTTACATAATCTGGTACTGCATTAGAAGGGGGTTAGCGACTCTTTTATGCTGTCCAGCTTAAGAGTTTGGGGATAGTACTTTTCAGTCACTAAAATTGAAAATGACGTTTTAAGGAAAAAAAAATGGTTAATCAAGTTCATGGCAGCAAATCAGGCAAATCCAAGTCAGTTTAATCCACTTATAATTAGTCAATTTTAATTCTTGGACCAATGCATCATCAGCATTTAAGCAGGCTAAGCATAAACCATGATGCAACAATTAAACAATCAATGGTGTGATCAATTAACAACACATTTAAAAAAAAAAAAAAACCCATTATAATTTTGCTAACAATCCGTGAGACAGCATTCACCAGGACAAGGAGCATGAAAACTTGCCATAATGAGTTGGAAAAAAGAAAACCCATTTCATTGCTGCCCTAAATAAGGGATCAATTAAATTATAAATCATTTTTTCAAAAGGCATGCATTGATGAGTAACATAAAATGAGCAACAGTGTGGCAGTTGGTGACCAAATGGTCCTTAATCTGCGCTTGGGATTGGAAGTGAGAAATGGGGACTAATTGCACTTTCATTTTCCGCTCATCTCGGCGTTGAAAAGGTAAAGTAAGTTTGAAGAAGAAAAAAAAAAAACCAGAAGAGGCATTGAGGGCTTTGGTGGCTAATTAAAATTATTTCTTACTTTACTTACTAAATGACGTGCATGCCATGTGGGGACTTATCCATCTAATCAACCCTTGGTTTTGACTTTTATCTATCTGTTTTAAGATTTAATTAAGCAATTCTAATTACTTTATAAATATGTAATTACGTTAAGTTTTTTTGGTTTATGGACACTCTTTTAACAACCATGTTCCTTCCTGTCAACTTCATTCATTCAATAAGTTTGACTTCATGATTTCATTCACATGATCCAGTTAGCTTATATGTTCTCAAAACTTTATAAACTTGGAAATACATTTCTTTTTTACATCCATTTTCAATTTTTTTTTTCCATTAAATCAGCTAAAATTTTATATTAAATCCAGGGAAGAAGAAGGAGGAAGAGGAGGGACCAATTTGACAGAAACTAAGCATTGAATAGACCTTGTAGTATGGAATTTGGATGTTGGATACGATGCATTTAAAATAATTTTGCACAACAAAGGGGAATCACTGTTTTTATTAACCCACATTTATTGTCACATTTTTTTGCCCCACAGAGTTGTATAAGACTAGTATTTTTCGGGATTTGGTTGTTTTTCAAATTATTATAAAATATTGCTGGCAATAACATTTTTTTTTAATTTATAAAACTAAATCTCTGTTGATTTTGCTGCATTTATTGACTACAACATATTTATTTATTTTTTCCTTCATAAGGAACCTTCTTTGTGATGGTGGCAGACTAATGGAAAAAAAACCGATACTAAAAGATTGTATTGGTCAAAAATTAAAATATATAATGTAGAAATAACACATTAATAAGGAAGAGAGACAGGAAAAGGGCAAAGTTAAAAGGGTTGTTTTGGGACGACCAGAAAGGTGAGATATGAGGTATATTGTCAATTACAAGCCAAATAATTGTCACAATAAATCATATATATATTACAGAGAGAGTGATAGGTACATGAAACTGCTGGGTTCACATGGAAAGGACAGATTTTGTAAAAGGATCCCAAATGATTCATTTAATTATGACCATAATGTCCTAGGTCAAAGGATATATTAACAAGTCAAACCATAAACAGGAGTGGTATAAAAAGAGTGGTGTCGGTTTGGTGTGTAAGTTTTCTAGGTTAAATTTGGAAATTGATGTATGAGACAAGTCCCTTTGGGTGTATTATGGAGATGTAGAACATAGAGCTCATCTAATCCCATGAATTGACACGTTCCATCCACTCTACACAACAAAACAAAAATTGGTTTCCTATTTGTTTAAGTGTATTTAATTAGTAGAGTTTTGAGTTAACCGCAATTTCCAGAAATATTTTAAGTTTGTATTTTATGAACATCATTTAAGCATATAACTTTTTATTTTATTTTAACTTTTAATGTCTATGTTTTTATTAATTTACTCCTTATTTTTACCTAAATTTGATGATTAATATTTTAAAAATACTTCAATTATTTTTTTTTAAATGAAAATGTTGATTAAACATTAATTTTTAATGATGACAGTAATTTATGTGGCAATCCAGATATATTTCATGTTGACATAACACTATTTATTTTATATGACATCTAGATTATAATACAAACTTAACATTTTAGTTAGTGTTTTCATTAAAAAAACAATGCATAATTATTTATTTGACCTTTCAACTTTACGAGAAAAGTTATTTTAGCCCTTCATTTACTTTTTTATCTCTTTTAGTTATTGAATTTGTAATTTTTTTATCAAATCACTTTAAAATGAATGAAAATTTTGCTAAAGTACGTAGATTGCCATGTAGATGATATGTTGATTAAATGGAAAAATGGCAGATTCTGATAACGAGTGGGGAACACTTACTAACATTAAGCTTTTAATCTTCACCTAAGAACAGTATAAACCGTCTATCATTTACTGTTGGGATACCCTTTTTCCTATTTTATGTCAGTTATTTTGTTTCTTCTACCTCTTTTTCGCCCTTTTCCTTTATTGTATTGTTATAATGGCAATGGACACTTGTGAGCTCTGAGTTGAAATCTGTACACCCCATTTTTTCCACTTTCACTTATAAATTTAAGGTCTGCTCAGGGCCTCAGTTCTCTCTCAGAGACCCTGTGTGAATGGATTCTCTTCCTTCTCCATTTCACTCTCATTAAACCATAGCTCCAAGGCCAGCCAGCTCAAACCAACTTTTTTTTTTCATTTCTCGTCCTCACCCTTTTCTAGTAGCAAGCTTTGGGTTTTTTTCTTCTTCTGAGTTTTAAAGTTGAAAAGGCTGAATCTTGTGCTGTTAAAACATGGAAAGAAGCTCATTTTCAAGATTTTTAATTTTATTCTGCTTTGCTGTGTGTTTGGAGTGTCAATTGGTTCAGTGCAGTGTTACCTATGATAGGAAAGCCATTGTGATTAATGGACAGAGGAGGATCCTCTTTTCTGGTTCAATTCATTATCCCAGAAGCACTCCTGAGGTACTTTAAAAGTTTCTCTTTTTTATTGTAAATTTCAGAGCTTTTGAGGTATATGGATTCTTTTTTGAAGTCCTTTCTTGTTGTTATAGATGTGGGAAGATCTTATACAGAAGGCTAAAAATGGAGGAGTTGATGTGATTGAAACTTATGTTTTTTGGAACGTTCATGAGCCATCTCCTGGAAATGTAATCTATTTTCCCTCCATTTGTTTTTATTATTATTTTTGAGCCTGTTTACCTTTCCTTTTTCAAACTTGGAACTGAACTTGTTAAATACTTATTCTTTTCACCATTTTACAGTATAATTTTGAAGGAAGATATGACCTTGTGAGATTCGTAAAAACAATTCAGAGAGCAGGTCTCTATGCTCATCTTCGCATTGGGCCTTATGTTTGTGCAGAGTGGAATTTTGGGTTAGATCTAAATCTCTGTTTAACTATGTTTTCTTTGTTGTAACTTATATTTTCTCGATAGTCTAAAACTTTTTTACAATGTCCAGAGGGTTTCCTGTATGGTTAAAATATGTGCCAGGCATCAGCTTCAGAACAGACAATGAACCTTTCAAGGTATCCCTCCTTCCTTTTGTTTTTTTTACTGGAAGATAAACCATTGTTTCCTAAAAGTAAAATATTTAAGGATTGTTGATGCTTTATTGCAGAGAGCTATGCAAGGGTTCACTGAGAAAATTGTGGGACTGATGAAGAGTCATAACCTGTATGAGTCCCAAGGTGGTCCCATTATTCTCTCTCAGGTAAATGTTTTGGCGATTGTATAATTTTTTATCTTAGGTCAACTTACAATGGTAATATGAACCTTTCTTTTTTACTCTTTTTCTTATTTGCATGAGCTCAGATTGAGAATGAGTACGGGGCACAGAGTAAATTACTAGGGGCTGTCGGCTACAATTACGTCTCTTGGGCTGCAAAAATGGCGATAGAGACGGAAACTGGGGTGCCCTGGGTGATGTGCAAGGAACAAGATGCCCCAGACCCGGTGGTAAGTAATTCGATCGACATTCAGCATGTCATGTCTCTTGCTATATGATGTTAGTAAACTTTGTGGAGGACTTAGTTAATGTGAACATATGTATGCAAAACCCAGTTTCATGTTTTGGACTTGTAAATATATGTGGATGGCTAAGGGAGTTTTTATGGCTACTTGTGATAGATAAATACATGCAATGGTTTCTACTGTGATTCATTCCAACCCAACAAACCCTACAAACCAACAATGTGGACTGAAGCTTGGAGTGGATGGTAAGGTTTTTTTTTTTTTTTTTGGTGACCTTAATTTGAAGGATCTTATATGAAATGGGACTCCCAAATATTTTATGCTTTCATTTATGCAAAAGGTTCTCAGAGTTTGGCGGTCCACTTCACCATCGGCCAGCCGAAGATTTGGCATTTGCTGTTGCTCGATTCATTCAAAAAGGAGGGTCCTTTGTTAACTATTACATGGTTAGTTCCCCCCTTTCTTTCTCATTATCTTAAACTTTTTCAAAGGGAATGCAATTTTTACGATGATAACCTGATTCAAACAGTACCATGGAGGGACCAATTTCGGACGTACAGCTGGAGGTCCTTTCATCACTACCAGTTATGATTATGATGCTCCAATAGATGAATATGGTGAGAAAAAAAAAAGCTATTTGCTTATTTCCATTTTTTTTCTGCTAAAATATTGAAAAAACATTTGCACAGTCCTCTCCATTGCCTTATCTCTGATTCAAGCTAAAAATGACAGGTTTGATTAGACAACCAAAGTATGGTCATCTAAAGGAGCTCCATAGGGCTATTAAGATGTGTGAGCGAGCTTTAGTTTCAGCAGATCCCATTGTAACTTCACTTGGAGACCTCCAACAGGTTTCTGCTTCTATTCTCAAAGTCCTTCACTCCCAGTGGATATGTGATCATTAATTCTTCACTAATTCTAGTCATTGTTTGGCATTTGCCAGGCTTATATGTATACATCGGAATCCGGAGATTGTGCAGCTTTCCTATCGAACTATGATACCAAATCCGCTGCAAGAGTGCTATTTAACAACATGCATTATAACTTGCCTCCTTGGTCTATCAGCATCCTTCCTGATTGCAGGAATGCAGTATTCAATACTGCTAAGGTATGATGTTGTCAAATAACTAAATTTGAATGATCAGTTTTAGGACTACGGGAACTGAAGCATTGCTTGTCCTCTTCAGGTTGGAGTTCAGACATCACAAATGCAGATGTTACCGACAAATTCTGAGACATTCTCATGGGAAAGTTATGACGAAGATCCTTCTTCATTAGATTACAGCTCAGCAATTACTGCTGACGGGCTATTAGAGCAAATAAATGTCACAAGGGATGCAAGTGATTACTTGTGGTACATTACCAGGTGAGACTGATGCGCCCATCGTTAGATTTGAAGAATATTTCTGCTTTTTCCTTGCTCTTAATTTACATGTCAGATTCATCGTTTCAGATTTTTCTGCTCAGCATTGCTGAATCCAAATTAAGACTTTATGGCTTACTGATTCTTAAAATTTGGGAATGTCTCACAAATATATGTTTGATAATACAGTGTTGACATTGGTTCATCTGAATCCTTCCTCCATGGAGGGGAACTCCCCACTCTCATTGTCCAATCAACAGGCCATGCTGTACACGTCTTTATCAATGGACAACTTTCAGGTACATAGTTATATTGCCTTTTCACTGGATAATACTTTTTAGCTCCCTATTTATTTTCAGAAATAAGATATGGTGATAACAGGTTCTGCATTTGGAACGAGGAAAAATCGGAGATTCACGTACACAGGGAAGGTCAATCTGCGTGCTGGAACAAACAAAATTGCACTGCTGAGTGTTGCTGTTGGATTACCGGTTAGTTCTTCAAAGCATGGAAAGTTTAAAAACCATGGCATGGTTGTGTTTTCTGATGGGGAATGGCTTTTTTTTTTTTTTTTTTTGGGTGATTGAAGAATGTAGGTGGACACTATGAGACATGGAATACAGGGATCCTAGGTCCAGTTGCACTGCATGGACTTCACCAAGGCAAATGGGACCTGTCCAGGCAAAAATGGACTTACCAGGTAGTAAAATTAACCTTTTTCATCTTTTATGTCTTTACTGTTGATCCAAAATAAGTGTCCCTCATGAATGCCTCTATGAACAGGTTGGTCTTAAAGGAGAGGCCATGGATCTGGTCTCGCCAAATGGATTTTCCTCAGTTGAGTGGATGGCGGCATCATTGGTTGCACAAAAACCAGAGCCATTAAGATGGCATAAGGTGAGCAAAAAAAGAAAAGTACCAAGTAGTTACAGGATGAAATATGGATTCCTAAAAGTTAAAAGTTGTTCTCTATCGATGCTGCAGGCTTATTTTAATGCACCTGAGGGTGATGAGCCGTTAGCTTTGGACATGGAGAGCATGGGAAAAGGTCAAATCTGGATTAATGGGCAGAGCATAGGCAGATATTGGACAGCATATGCTCATGGTGACTGCAATGGTTGTAATTATGCTGGGACGTTTCGACCGCCGAAGTGTCAGCTTGGTTGCGGCCAACCAACCCAAAGATGGTAACCTCTCTTAGGACCGAAGAAATACAAAAAAAACCTTTCCAGTCTGTGTTATTAAAAAGAAAGCATATTTTCATCATGTAATAGATGATTTGTTTTTCTTTCTCAGGTACCATGTTCCTCGGTCTTGGTTGAAACCTACACAGAATCTGTTGGTTCTTTTTGAGGAGCTGGGAGGAGACCCCACAAGAATCTCACTTGTAAAAAGATCTGTGTCCAGCGTTTGTGCCGATGTCACTGAGTATCACCCGAATATTAAGAACTGGCAGATTGAAAGCTATGGAAAGGCACAACAGTTCCGCAGACCAAAAGTTCACTTGCGCTGTAGTCCTGGACAATCCATCTCTTTCATTAAATTCGCCAGTTTTGGAACTCCTTTGGGAACTTGTGGAAGTTACCAGCAAGGCCCTTGCCATGCTCCTGCTTCATATGCCATCGTGGAGAAGGTATTCTAACTTTCATGTCTGACACATAAACTAAAACTTGCATGAATGCATTTCTCACCATCTTCTGCTGTTCTACGTTTCACAGAAATGTGTAGGTAAGCAAAGATGTGTGGTCACCATAGCCAACAGTAACTTCGGGCAAGACCCATGCCCGAACGTGTTGAAGCGGTTGTCTGTCGAAGCTGTTTGTGCTCCGATATCTTCAACAACAGCACAGCCAAACTGGGGAGGCTAATAAGATTGAAACACTCACAAAGGAAATCAATAGCGCTTGCATCTAGTAATTTAACCATACAGAAGCAAGCACCAAAGAAGAAAATAAAAAAGAAGAGTGCAAAGAATAGGCGTTTAGTTAGGGTTAGGTTGAGTGCCACAGCATTTCAAAAATGGAGTGTTTTGGCAAAAGGTGTTCGCTGTTCAATGCTATAGGCAATGAGTTATTTTAATTTTATAAAAAAGAAAAAAGGTTCAGTGAGGTTAATAGACTACTGTAAATTAGTGATAGAAAGATAGGTGAGTTTCTAAATTCTTAGGGTCCTTCAATTTAGGCCCTGAGGGTGAAATGTCTTCCATGTGTCCCCGGACTTTTAACCGGATATACGGGCACCAGATAAACAGAGATTTGTATTTGGTGTGATTTCAGTTTGTATCAGTGGGGGGAAATCGAACCCCTATCAGGTTCATGTTGGGAGCGGTTCCTAGTATGGCCATTTTTTTATGTGCAGTTGCTGAATCCAAAAGTCTGCTTTTTCAGTTGTAATTTCTAATGTTATCCTTAAACCATGTTTCCCAGTTCCCACACCACCAAACAGGCAGCAATGGTGACATTTGACCGCTGTAGAACCCAGTATCCCGATCTCAATCTTCTTGTCACCAAGGAGGTAAATAAATTGGCAAAGCTGTACAACCCAATAAAGTCCAAATGAAGTTTCATATATGATCAAACTTTCATCTAAACCTTAGCTTCTAATTCATCAAAGCTAACTGTGTGATCATTTATTTTTTTATCAGATGGCTTGAGGGGATTGACAACATATACACAAATTATCTACTGATAAATCCCCCCAAGTATCAAATAAACCATGGTCAGCCCCATGAAGATTGAAAATAGTTATCAGCAACAAAAAAGATCAAATGAGTTTCTGAATAGGTACCCTTGAAGTAACATACAATTCAAGGGCAATGAAAATGCTCAAAATCACATCAACCATGAAAACAAGCAAGCTTTATATGATTATGTACCTCAAAATATAAAGGAATAAACTTAGGGTTTAACATAGAGATGTTTAGCTAAGTACCAGCAAATCAAAGGTGAGGTACATGATAATAAGTTCCTCAAAAACATGATAAGATAGCACTATCAAGCAGAAGTACTACTAGTAGCCATATGTTTTGTCACAGCCTGCTGAAGCTCTTCTTTCTTTGCACCAACCACTTTTTCAACAGCCTTTCCTTCCTTCAGGAACAAGAAAGTTGGCATAGCATCCACATCCCATTCAGCAGCAACCTCCTGAAAACAAAATGAAAAAAAAAACCAATCAATTCGATAGACATTTTCGCTTCTTAGTTGCGGATTCTAACTCTGCATCTGCATTACCTTCAGTTCATCCACATCCACCTTAAGAAACATAACATTAGGAAACTTCTTGGCCAGTTCAGCCAGAAAGGGCGAAATAAAACGGCAGGGTCCACACCATGAAGCAGTGAAATCAACCACCACCTGCATTTACCATGTAAGTACAAATTCACATAACGTTTGTGAAGAAGCTAAAGTTATAAAAAAAGATGAAAAAGTTAATGGAGAAGAGAAAAAAACAAAGAACAAACATCAGCGTCACCATTAAAATACGACATTGATTTGTCATCACCATCACCAGCTACTAACCTTAAATTTCATTAATGTCACTCACATGTATCATATTGCTCTGTTACTACAGCATACTGTCCTTCAGAACTTTTAATTGGAAACGTGTTACAAAATCTATAACAAAATTTCCCTAGAAACAAACACATCAAAATTTCCTAGTTTTAACATGTGAAATTGACTAACTAATACTGTATTAACCGAGAATTTTTTAAAATAAAAATAAAAATAGAAGAAGCAAGCTTCAGCATCAACAGAAAATGGCTTTAGTGTTTAAGAGGCTTCAACTTTATGGATCGTGGAATTTTTTAAATAGAAAAATCTAGATTTATACATATAAAACAACCAAATCATAAATATAATATTATATGAAGCAAACGACAACAGATCTGACACATTATCTGAAACATTAAAAATAATCATAAATCTAACACTAAATATATGGGGGGGGGGGAAGGGATTCATTAAAATAAAATTACCAGCTTTTTGGATTGGCCTCCCTTTTGAAGTTGCTCCTTCCATGAATCAAGGGTGTGGCAACTGATTACTTGACCTTCCTCTGCTGCCATTTTTGGTTAGATATTCAAAGCTCTGCTTTTTCTTTTTGCTTAGAAAAATGTAAGTCTTCTCTGCGGCTCTATTTACAAATAAATAAGCAAATTAAGGTTTTGGTTTTGGCAATGGGCCATAGACCTAGATTTTGTTGTAATTACGATCTTGCCATTATTGTACGAAGAGGATTGTACCCATAAGGATATATATTCCCATTCAACACGTTTGGTTTTATCTTCGAGATTTCTACGGTTACGTCTTTATACGCTTTAGTGTTTCAAGTTCAACCATTAGATTAGACAGAATTGTTGAGCTAGTCAATAATATCGATATAAAGTTTGCAAGCCCATTAAAAATCTATATTTATATTATTATTTAAAATTTAAATGATGAGATCAATATGTATAAAACTTCTAACTTCAACACAATAACCAAAGTTTTATTATTATTATTATTATTTTCAAACCATACATTTTCTATTTATTGTATATTATTTTCAAATGTTTACTTATGTTTTAAATGTATAATTTTTAGATACATATGCATATACCTATGATAGAATTTCTAGATTAAATCACTATGAAAAACTACATAAAAATATAATACAACACAATGAGTAACATAAACTCGGCCCCATTATTAAAATATACACAAAACGAATTTTTAAGGTGTGAAAAATTATATACAAGTTTGCAATACCCTTAAAGCACGAAAATAACACAAACATGAACATGACCCGAGAAATAACATGAATCCATGACACTAAAATATATGGAAAAGAAGCATGAACATAAGATGAGGTAAAAGTTTGATAATGATTAAAACAGAAAACATCATCACAAATAATATTAAATCCATATATCAATGGATCAAAATCTTCAATTTTAGAAATTTTAAGATATTTTGAATACATAAAAAATATTACAACAATATCTCAATATTACAAACCAATTTGACTTAGGATTTGCAAATGGTCCAATAAAAGAGATTGTCAGTATTGAAAATTAAAACCATACTTTGTAAATGAAATATTCCATCTTTATCGACTCCATCAATGTCACATACAAAAATTGACATATCCCTTCATTCTTTGCATTGGTTTCTGGTAAAAGCTACAAATAGATCAAGTTCTTGAAACAGTAAGTACCGAGAAGGAACCAACCAACAAGAAGGAATACAAAGAGGGCCAGCAGAGACAGGTATGTTGTTCCACCAAACGCTAGTCCAATACCGGATACGACAACAAATGGCAAGTAAGATCGCAAAACTGCTGTTTTGTTCACCCACCGACCATTGATGAAGATGAGAACAGCAAGGTTAACTACATTCCACCCACCCGAATGAAAGCCTAACCTGTTCAGGTTGTTTGCTACAAATGAATGGCAGTTGCAAGTGAAAAGGTTGTATGGCCGATGTTGGAACTCTTGAATGCCCTTTTCTAGTGCATCATCCCATGTTAATGCCTCTCTCATATCGTCATGTTGGTATTCTTGATCTCCTTTCAGTGCTGATAAATGATAAGAAATGCTGCATTCCTAGCAAAAAGCTCCAAAGTTTACACATAAATGAGGGAGAATTATTTTTCTTTAGTAGATATGCACTAATTCCCGTCGTGGGCGCTATTCTTACTTATCAATACTCAAAATTTGTACTCTAAAATCTACCAAACCAATGTGCATCCATGAATTAGATTCGGTGACACAAACTATTTCCCGTCATTTACACAAGGCTTAGCTACCAATACTCAAAATGTTTTGCCAAAATATCTACCACAGTGCATACACAAGTTACTAAAAAGCACAGGATATTGCATTTTGCAGGCTTTACAGTTCTTTCCTATAAAAGACCCGTGAAAAGTAAAGCACAATAACCCAATCAAATCCAAATTAGCAACAATTGAACTAATAAATCCTCCCTTTGAATTCTTAATCAAGTTGAAAAATGTCATCTCATCCTTTCCCCAGTTACAACTTACTTGGAAGTGAAATTTGAGAACAAGCGGAAATTGATGGAGCCAAAAAAGAGAGAGGTGGAAGATGAACGTATATAAATACCTTATCTTTGTTAATTTGGGTATAGCGAGCTACTGCCCCGAAAGCGAAATCGTCAATAGAGACACAACTCGGACCTGCAAAGTCTAGAATAACTCCATCTTCTCTGCAAATGCCAATGTGGCCAATGAAAGGAATCAGCCATGAAGTAATAGGAAGAGGCGTCCAAACAATGCAGTATGGGAAACGCTCCCTTCTTGGATCAATTTGCATACCACCTTCCACCATAATCGACCGGTGATCATAATCTACTTGTTCTTCCATTGCCAAATTTTCCTAAGTGCAGTCTTTTTTCAGAAAATCCACATCAATTATTCCTACAAGGATTTAAATTTTGTGATAAAAATCTCCATAAATCATCTACTGAATCGAACGAAAGAAAGGAAACGCGCGAAAAATGAGGAACTGGTAAATCATGATTGATTCGAAAATTGAGAATTAAATAAGCGGAAACAGATGTAAAAGAGAGATTAAAGCGTACCTTAGTCGGCAGAGAGAAACGCAGATACACCGGAGAGTCGAGGAATCGGCTGCCCCAGCAATGGGTTAAAGAGGGATTTGGTTTCCCGGAAATTCCTGCAATACAATTTCATATGTTATCAAGTAATATTAATTCCGCCAAAACATACCTAATATATATATATATATATAAATTGGTTACTATCTTTTAAAATGTTGAACTAAATCTTAATAAATTTAAAAATATTTTATTTAAAAATTAAAAATTATTAATATTGTATCAATAAAGATTGTAAATATATTTTTTTTATTTCTCATATGAATAACTTAATTTAATGTATGAAAAAGAAAATAATAATAATCAGTGATTAAAGGTTTAATATTCGTAAAACATATTATACATCATAATATATATAGCATAAAAAAGATGAAGTAATATATTAAACTTTTAAATAAAGTTAGGTTTTAGGACTAATATTTTATTTCACTCAAATAATATTATTTCCTCAATGCGCATGATAATTTAACGTACGTATTGCAGACACCATTTTTCTCATCATTTTTTATCTGAAATCTTTCATCCAACCAAGGTCGTTTTGTTTTCTGATTAATTTGTGAGTTCTTTTTTATAGACGGGGTTGTGCCTAGATTTTGAGGATGGTGAACTTGAGCATATGGGAGGGTTAAATCATGAATGAATTTGCTTTTCCTACTTTCAAATCAAATGGTGCTGTACATGGAATGAGGAAAGCCCCAATGCCAGCTGCTGAGTGCTGATGGTTGTTGCGAAATTTAATTATAATTTTTTAGAAATTAAAATATATATTTTCTCATTTATTTTATAAATTTTAAAAGATTTTTTTATTATATTAATTTATTATTTTAAAGAAGATTAAACAAACAATATTTAATTTTCGGCTCGAAGTCGCCTGCCTGCCATTAAATTTGGCCCTAAAGAGATTGACGATGGAGTTATGTGAATAACAAACCTTCTATTTGAGGTGTATAATCGATTAATTGATCAGTTAATTGACTTGAATTACTATTAATTGAATTAATCGATCTTTTTAAATTTTTAATTGTTAATCGAATTGAAAATTTTCAAAAATAATTAACCGAATCGAACTTTTTCGATTAATTCGGTTAGTTAACTGAATTAATCAAAATTTATATATATATATATATTTTATTTTTAATTAAAATAATTATAAAACATATCAAAAATTAATTAAATTAACCAACCGGTTAATTTATACTTCCAAAAAATTAACCGAATCGGCCGACCTCTTACTGAATACTTATATATTATAATATTATTTATTAAGTTCGATTAATTCGATTAACTAACCGATTTCGAACCGAATAACTGTTAATCAAACTTCCAAAAAATTATTAACTGACCCGATTAAATTAATTTAATTAACCGATCAATTAACCGAATTCAATCAATTAACCGAATTAATTCTATTTTATCCAAAATATACGCACCTAACTTCAATTGCTCGATTCTTTTCTCTCCCGTGGAGAAAGATGAGAAGATTATTGTGGAATCCGGAAAGGTCTGTTATTTTGGCATAGCATACCTACTATTTTCTCTTGTTTATAAAGTCTATGATTATATCTTCCCGTATTGGTATCAGAGCCATATTTTTATAACTCATCTATGATTCCTTCTGTTAAGATAGAATGATTTAAAGAAAATTCTCACAAACACATGAGTGAAAAATTGTTAGCCAGACCTTCAACCTCTTCTGCCCCTATTTCTATGCCTGATTTCTCACTTAAATCTCACTCAGCAAAAAAGATTTCATCTCTTTATGAGATTGAATATCTTGATGAGTAAGATAAAGTCCAACCAACTTATCTTCCTATTGTAAATCCTTATGTTGCTTACAAGAAAAACCTCTTTTCTCCTGTTAAATCTATCAGAGCCTTGATAAAAGGTTCTTCCAAACAAGTCCGAGAATATGTTCAAGCATCCAGATTTGATAGTTATCCCATAACTGCAGCTTCACCAGAACAGTTTGTTACTCTTGAAATTCCAGCAGAATTCCCGACAGAATGGGTTCGTGCAGGCTATACCCATATTCACTTTGGGGCTATCCGTTTAGCTCTAAACTACCATGGCACAGCTGGAAAACCCGTAGTAGCAAGGATTGCGCTCTTGGATTCCAGCTATTTGGAATACCAAAATGCATGTATCGCTACTATTGAAGCAACATTAAACTTAGGCCTTGTTATGTTCATTGTTTTTCCAAACTTTACCATGGCGTTGGCAGATCCCAACCTGACTTCAGCTTTGAAGGTCCAGATCCAAATTGCTGGAGCACCTCAAGTTGCACCAGCCATTACTGCAACTCTCCACTATTAGATTGTCTATAGAATTCAAGATCATGCCTTTAATCTTTCAAGGCATGGAACATATGACTCTCTCTTTATCTCTGTAAACACAAATGATCAACCTCATTGTGTTCACGTTCCAAGAAAGATTCTCAGGAGAGAACTTATCAAACTCCTCCTAGAAAAATGGATTACCAACTATGAACAATTACTTGAACATAGCCAACCAATCCAATCTACCTCTAGCAAAATCATTTCAAAGGGAGATGGAACTACAGAGATCAAGTTTGATCACAGTCATCTTCAAAGCCCAAAAAATGAAAATGTTTTTCTAACCCAGTTGATGATGCAGCCGATTGAAAGACCGGCTCAAGAACATGATCCAAGAGATCTAGATTGTTATTGTTCGTTATGTGAACCAGGACCATAAAGGAGCCTTATACAAAGTTTTTCCTCTGAAGGAAGACCTGTATATATATTCAAAGATGAAAAGACAGGTCATTGCCCTTGGGATCTTCATTGTTCGTGTGAACTCTGTTCTGATGACATAATTGCCGCCTAGATTAATTACATATCTACTTATACATTAAAGCCAGGAAAGAAGAAAAAGAAAAATTCCACTCAGTCCGAGTTTTACAAGAGATGGATGGAAGGAGATCCAGATATTCGACCACTTGGAGATGACAATGGTAAATTCATTTATCTTGTTGATTACTCATCCCACAAATCCTCACTAGAAAAGAAGGTTCCTCCATAACCTTGTAGTCCTTCACCTCCACTATCAAAACCATCCACTTTTCCACCTCCAAAATCTTTCCAAAAATTTCTCTCTCAACCTTGTTACAAAAAGATAAACAAATGGGTTAAGAAAAACCCAGATTTTCTTGTGTCCCAACAACCAGTTTCAGCCGTATGCATGCAGTCAACTTCTTCATATGACAAAGACTTTTCTCCTCTTGAAGAATTTTCAAAAAAGAATTATACTTATGCACCAAAAATTCCATCAAAAATCCAGAAAGACATATCAGGTACACCAATGAAAATAAGTGTTGCAGAAGCCACCCTCAACTGGCAAACAGAAAATGCTATTGCACAGAATCATGCTCTAAAAAAGATTGATTCAAAGATCTCAGCCGTTGAAGCAAAGGTAGATGACAATACCAAAATGATCAAAGATCTTATCCAACTTTTGCAAAAAAGATTGAATACAGTAGCAAGGGAACCAGCAGCACTAGGACAAAATTTTTTTCTCTTATCTTGCCCAAAGAGATAAAGAAATTCAAAAGTTACAAGACCAGATCAAAACACTTCAATAAATAAGAAAGATTCCTGAACCGACTCCAAGAGTAAAGACGATTGAGTTATTTCCTTCTATCAGACAAATGAATTCTCTTCCAACAGAAGAGATACGGCTAACTTTTCCAGATCCTCTAAGACGTACTAAACCAAGTATGTATGAAATTTTCTTAGAAATAAAGAAACAGGAAGCTGAAAAGAAAAAGAAGGAAATTACTGATGAAATCAAGATGCCAAGTGAAAGTGAAGCCAATCAGACGGAAAAGAAACTAGGGAAAAGGCCAATTTTGGAAGAATCTCCACCAAAATCGCCTCATTCAAAACAAGTTTCCAAGTCTCTGATGATCCAGGAAGAATACCAAAATCCTTTATTAAAATTTCCAAAGGATTACAAAAAACTCACTATCCTAAGAATTTCAACAGTACAAGAACAACAATCCTCAGATGATGTCACTAGCAATTTTTCATGGGAAAGTACGAGTTTACCAGAAGAAACTTAGTCTTCATCAGAAAAACAATCAGAATCAGAAGATGAAAATCTTTTGAAAGCCTTCCAAACAACCAAAGTGGAAGAACCTAGTGATGAAGAAATGAAAGACATGCCAGAATCTTCTTCTGCTCCCTAGAGACAGACAACAAAAACTTCCATTGGAATAACTGCTTTCACTCTTAATGACTTACCACCAGAAAGATGGCCAGAAAGAATCCAAGAATTTCATTCTTGGTTAGAAACTTGCAAATTGACTGAAGACAGTAATTACAACATTCTCTTGGAATTTGTCTCCAGATTCACAGGAATGTTACGAGATTGGTGGAATACCATTACTCAACATGATCAAATGCAGTTTCTAGTCCTTCAAGACTTGAACCAACCAATTAGAATTATTCACCAACATTTTGTTGGAAACCCTAATGATTTACTGACCCTGAAGAGAACAGAAATCTACAAAAGAAAATGTTGTTCCTACAGAAAAAGAGATTTATCAAAGCATTTTAGAATAATGATCAAATTATTCTGTGCTTTGGGCTTAAATTCAAGTCTCAAGCCAGTGATCCTTTTATCTATTCCAGATCCACTTCAAGTTGCAGTCGCTCAAGCTCTTCAAAGACAGAATAAAGACATTCTCCAATTGACAATAGGAGAACTCCAATAAGAAGTCTTTATTGCCTTAGAAGACATTTGCAACAGAAGAAAGATATTCAAAGATTATCTCCATGGCGACAAAACCATTGATAAAGCTTGTGATGATTCTCATCTGAAGTACAAATGTACAAAACATCAATTATGTGATTGTCGCACCAAGAAGAAAAAACATTTCAAAAAACACTCTTTCTCAAGATCTTCAAGATGGAAGAAGAAGAGAAAGGCTCAATGGAGATACCTCAAAAGAAAAACCAGAAGAACAAAAAAGTCTGACTGGTGTTTTATATGCAATCAGAAAGGACATTTTTCAAAAAAATTTCCCAACAACAAGAAAAGAGCAAAAAAGATTGCGCAGGTGATTAGACAATCAGGACTTAAATTTGAAAAAGAAGATGACATAGAGTCTGTTTGTTCCATTGAAAAAGAACCTTCAGACAAGATAATATGTGCCATCCCTTATTTGAGCGAAAATTCAGAACTTGAGTCAGACTATTCAGATATTCAAATGATACAAGCAAAAGTCCAGAATGTTTCTACGGACACAATACCAGTTCCTCATATACCTGCCAAAATCTATTTAGACAAATATAGTAAACCAATTACTATAATTACCTTTATAGATACTGGAGCATCTGAAACCATAATGAATCCAGAAGTTTTACCCTCTGAATGGTGGAAACCTCATATCAGGTATTTTAATTCTGCTGCTGATCATCCTTTTGCCACTCGCCTGATTAGTAAGCCCATTACTATCCAGTTTTTCCCAGGCTGCTGTATTAAAACAACAGTACTTGGATAAAAACTCTCAGGAAAAGATATTGTAGTAGGTTTTGACCTCTACAGAAAAGCTCGACACTTGAGAATACTCCCTGATGGAGTAAGATTCAAAAATCTCTTCCAACCTTTTGCTCAAATCCCTAAACTCTTTTCTTTCCACTAAGAGAAAACCTTTCAGGTTATCCAAGAATTAAAAGCCCAATCATGTGCAGATTCTCATTTAGAATTCCTAAAAAAATGTTCAAACCCTTTATGGAAAAACCAAGAATTCTTCATTACTCTTCCTTTTAAGAAAAATGAAGACATAAACCCAACAAAAGCCAGTCACCAAGGAATGAGCCCAGACCACTTGCTGTTAGCAGAACAAGAATGCAAAGAACTTCAACAGCAAGATCTGATTGAACCATCAGACTCTTAGTGGGCATGTGAAGCTTTCTATGTAAACAAAAGATCAGAACAGATCAGAGGAAAGCTCAGACTGGTAATAAATTATCAGCCTCTCAATCATTTTCTCCAAGACAATAAGTTTCCACTGCCAAACAAAGATCTACTCTTTTCAAGCTTGGCTAAAGCAAGAGTATTTTCAAAATTTGATCTTAAGGCAAGATTTTGGCAACTTGGAATACATCTTGATGACAGACTAAAAACAGGATTTTGTATTCCTAATAAACACTTTCAATGGAAAGTGATGCCATTTGGTTTAAAGACAGCCCCCTCACTTTTTCAGAAAGCAATGATAAAGATTTTCCATCCTTTAATAGAAAATGCTTTAGCCTACATTGATGATATTTTTGCTCTACAGCAAAGATGAGGAATCCCATGCCCAACTCCTTGAAGATTTTAAATCTCTCATCTCCAAATATAGGATAATGCTTTCAGAAAAGAAAATGCAGATCAATAAGTCTGAAATTGAATTTTTGGGAATGGAGATAAAAGAAAGAAGATATGTTCCAGACCCTCACATTGCTCAAGAACTCCTTAAGTTCCCATAAAAAAACCTGTCCTTCAAAGAGGTACAATAATTTGTAGGGATTGTTAACTATGTTAGAGACTTTATTCCTAAAGTTTCTAAATATATTAACTCCCTAACAAAGCTGTTTAAAAAAGATCCACCACCATGGTCATCCTCTTAAACAAAAGTTGTTCAAAGATTGAAAGAACTAACTCAATATTTGCCTCTGCTCCAAATTCCTTCTGATGGAAAAAAAATTTTGCAAACAAATGCCAGTGACAAATATTGTGGTGCAATCTTGCTTGAGGAAAGAAATGGAAAAAAGATGCTTATGTGGATATAAAAGTGGAAGATTCTCAGATGCAGAAACTCATTACCATTCCACTTTCAAAGAAATTCTTGCAGTAAAGAAAGGTATTGAGAAATTCAAATTTCATCTTCTGAGATATTATTTTCTTGTTGAAATGGATATGTCATCTTTCCCAAAGATGCTCAAATTCAAACAGAAAATGGTCCCTCATCCTCAACTCCCTAGATGGGCTAAATGGTTTTTCCAGTTCAAGTTTGATGCTAGACATATAGCAGGTAAACACAATGTTCTTGCTTATTTACTTTCCAGACCAAAACCCAAAACTGAGGTCTTTGCTTATAGAAGAATTTTTCAGCCCAGACCTATGATGATGTACAGACCATCTTCTTCATCATCTTCTTATCCTACTTCCCATCCTGTTACTCCCAACCTTAACCCTGAATTTTCTCCTAAAGTCTTAACCTTGATTGAACAAGGAAATTTCCATTCAAAAGCTAAAGACCTTATGTTTGAATATCAAATTCAAGTCTTTAAAAATTTTGGAGGACTTATCCTTAGACCATGGGGGATACATCCTGATTATCCTTTTATTCATCCCATTAAGTTTGAGTTTGTAGAACAACCTGATGAAGTAAAATGTTTCCTATGGTACCTTACTCATCTCCATCACATAGCCATTCAATTCCTCATTACAGATCTCCGCTATTTCCTGATAAAAGCTATTAGAGGAAATATTGTACTACAACACTAGAACTTCTTTACATTTCTATGCTGGTTTTATCCTCTGACACAATGGCTAAACATGATTGATCAATACTATTCACAAAATAAGGGGAATTATATGATTATTATCTTCTACAAACCATAATATCTTGTTCAACATGAGAGGGAAATCCAGTTAGGATCATTTCCTACAGCCTGGATCCACAAAGTTCTTGATGAAGATATCAGATAGACTGATGTACAATATAGAATCATCCAAAAGTTCCTTTGCTAACACAACAAGGTGATTCTATTTGAGATATGGCCTCCTCCAGATATTGATGCTCCTTGGGACACATGGCCTATAAGATACAAACCTTATCACAAGAGAATCTTAAAAGCTATCCAAGACTACTATGAGAGTATTCCTGATCCTTCAGAATGGTTCCAACAATACCCGTGGTATTATAGTCAGATCAATCTCTCAAAGTTGCATAAAGAACGAAGTGATAATAATAATGAAGATATGGATGAAGATAGTAGAAATTTTGAAAAACTAAACACGACAGTAAACAGTAAAGATTCTATGGACAGTGCCCAATATCCCCACTCAAACCGCAACAGCTGAATCCGATCACTCATAACCCGTCTTTTATGTTTAATAGTACTATTTACTTTAAGTAATAATGTTTGTAGTACTGTTTGCTTTATGTAATAATTATCAGGATGTTTGTTTTATGTACTATTTACTACTTTGTTTTATTATCCCTCCTTCAGCTATAAAAGGAGAAGATATCAGTGTCTAAAAATCACCGAAGCCTTCTATCAATAAAATACCAGTGTGCTTTTATCCATGGCTTTCTAAATTTCTCTCATCTTCTCTAAGTCTTCTTCTTTTCAGAAAATCTTGGATGAGTTAACAATGAATTCTAATAGAGTATGTTCTGTGCTTGCCATATAATAGATCCTGCACAACAGAAATATTAAAATTCTCATCAAAGATAGCAATATCACTGAGGTATTCATATTCTTTGTAAACTAAGAGTTTATAGTTAAAAGGCAGTACCTGTTTGAATGACCAAAGATGAAAGGTCTGTTATTTTGGCATAGCATACCTGCTATTTTCTCTTGTTTATAAAGTCTATGATTATATCTCCTTATATTGGATCAGAGCCATGTTTCTATAAATCATCTATGATTCCTTCTGTTAAGATAGAATGATTTAAAGAAAATTCTTACAAACACAAGACTGATAAAATATTAGCCAGACCTTCAACCTCTTTTGCCCCTATTTCTATGCCTGATTTCCGACTTAAATCTCACTCAGCAAAAAAGATTTCATCTCTTTATGAGATTGAATATCTTGATGAGCAAGATAAAGTCCAACCAACTGATCTTCCTACTGTAAATCCTTATGCTGCTTACAAGAAAAACCCATTTTCTCCTGTTAAATCCATCAGAGCCTTGATAAAAGGTTTTTCCAAACAAGTCTGAGAATATGTTCAAACATCCAGATTTGATAGTTATCTCATGACTGCAGCTTCACCAGAACAGTTTGTTACTCTTAAAATTCTAGCAAAATTCCCGACAGAATTGGTTCGTGCAGGCTATACCCATATTCACTTTGGGGCTATCCGTTTAGCTCTAAACTACCATGGCACAGCTGGAAAACCCGTAGTAGCAAGGATTGCACTCTTGAATTCTAGATATTTGGAATACCAAAATGCATGTATCGCTACTATTGAAGCAACATTAAACTCAAGCTTTGTTATGGTCACTGTTTTTCCAAACTTTACCATGATGTTGGCAGATCCCAACCTGACTTCAGCTTTGAAGGTCTAGATCCAAATTGCTGGAGCACCTCAAGTTGCATCAGCCATTGCTGCAACTCTCCACTATCAGATTGTCTATAGAATTCAAGATCATGCCTTTAATCTCTCAAGGCATGGAACAAATGACTCTCTGTTTATCTCTGAAACACAAATGATCAACCTCATTGTGTTTACGTTCTAAGAAAGATTCCCAGGAGAGAACTTATCAAACTCCTCCTAGAAAAATGGATTACCAGCTATGAACAATTACTTGAACATAGCCAACCAATCCAATTTACCTCTAGCAAAATCATTTCAAAGGGAGATGGAACTACAGAGATCAAGTTTGATCACAGTCATCTTCAAAGCCCAAAAAATAAAAATATTTTTCCAACCAGTTGGTGATGCAGCCGATTGAAAGATCGGCTCAAGAACATGATCCAAGGGATCCAGATTGTTATTGTTCGTTATGTGAACCAGGACCATAAAGGAGCCTTATACAAAGTTTTTCCTCTGGAGGAAGACCTGTATATATATTCAAAGATGAAAAGACAGGTCATTGCCCTTGGGATCTTCATTTTTCGTGTGAACTCTGTGCTGATGATAGAATGGCCGCCTGGATTGATCGCATATCTACTTCTGCATCAAAGCCAGAAAAGAAGAAAAAGAAAAATTCCACTCAGTCCGAGTTTTACAAGAGATGGATGGAAGGAGATCCAGACATTTGACCACTTGGAGAGGACAATGGTAAATTCATTTATCTTGTTGATTACTCATCCCACAAATCCTCACTAGAAAAGAAGGTTCCTCTAGAACCTTGTAGTCCTTCACCTCCACCATCAAAACCATCTACTTCTCCACCTCCAAAATCTTCCCAAAAATTTCTCTCTTAACCTTGTTACAAAAAGATAAACAAATGGGTTAAGAAAAACCCAGATTCTCTTGTATCCCAACAACCAGTTTCAGCCTTATGCATGATGCAGTCAACTTCTTCATATGACAAAGACTTTCCTC
Source organism: Gossypium longicalyx (assembly GCA_025698465.1). Taxonomy (NCBI): domain Eukaryota; kingdom Viridiplantae; phylum Streptophyta; class Magnoliopsida; order Malvales; family Malvaceae; genus Gossypium; species Gossypium longicalyx. Next base: position 22,892,732 of record CM047005.1, on the reverse strand, counting down.
CTCTTGAAGAATTTTCAGAAATGAATTATACTCATGCACCAAAAATTCCATCAAAAATTCAGAAAGACATATCAGGTGCACCAATAAAAATAAGTGTTACAGAAGCCACCCTCAACTGGCAAACAGAAAATGCTATTGCACAGAATCATGCTCTAAAAAAGATTGATTCAAAGATCTCAGCCGTTAAAGCAAAGGTAGATGACAATACCAACATGGTCAAAAATCTTATCCAACTCTTGCAAAAAAGATTGGATGCAGTAGCAAGGGAACCAGCAGCACCATGACAAAATTTTTTTCTCTTATCTTGCCCAAAGAGAGAAAGAAATTCAAAAGTTACAAGACCAAATCAAAACACTTCAAGAAACAGGAAAGATTCCTAAACCGACTCCAAAAGTAAAGACGATTGAGTTATTTCCTTCTATCAGACAAAGGAATTCTCTTCTAACAGAAGAGATACAGCTAACTTTTCCAGATCCCCAAAAACGTACTAAACCAAGTACGTATGAAATTTTCTTGGAAATCAAGAAACAGGAAGCTGAAAAGAAAAAAAGGAAATTACTGATGAAATCAAGATGCCAAGTGAAAGTGAAACCCATCAGACAGAAAAGAAACTAGGAAAAAGGCCAATTTTGGAAGAATCTCCACCAAAATCGACTCCTTCAAAACAAGTTTCTAAGTCTCTGATGATCTAGGAAGAATACCAAAATCCTTTATCAAAATTTCCAAAGGATTACAAAAAACTCACTATCCTAAGAATTTCAACAGTACAAGAACAAAAATCCTCAGATGATGTCACTAGCAATGATTCATGGGAAAGTACGAGTTTGCCAGAAGAAACTTAGTCTTCATTAGAAAAACAATCAGAACCAGAAGATGAAAATCTTTTGAAAGCCTTCCAAACAACCAAAGTGGAAGAACCTAGTGATGAAGAAATACAAGACATGCCAGAATCTTCTTCTGCTCCCTAGAGACAGACAACAAAAACTTCCAATGGAAGAACTACTTTCACTCTTGATGACTTACCACCAGAAAGATGGCTAGAAAGAATCCAAGAATTTCATTCTTGGTTAGAAACTCGCAAGTTGACTGAAGACAGTAATTACAACATTCTCTTGGAATTTGTCTCCAGATTCACAGGAATGTTACGAGATTGGTGGAATACCATTACTCAACATGATCAAATGCAATTTCTAGTCCTTCAAGACTTGGCCTAGTCAATTAGAATCATTCACCAACATTTTGTTGGAAACCCTGATGATTTACTGACACTGAAGAGAACAGAATTCTACAAAAGAAAATGTTGTTCCTACAGAAAAAGATATTTATCAAAGCATTTTAGAATAATGATCAAATTATTCTATGCTTTGGGCTTAAATTCAAATCTCAAGCCAGTGATCTTTTCATCTATTCTAGATCCACTTCAAGTTGCAGTCACTTAAGCTCTTCAAAGACAGAATAAAGACATTCTCCAATTGACAGTAGGAGAACTCCAACAAGAAGTCTTTATTGCCTTAGAAGACATTTGCAACAGAAGAAAGATATTCAAAGATTATCTCCACTCAATGGGTTAATGCTTTGGTTGGCCAATTTCTAGGGAAGTCACCCAACTTTAGCTTATTTCCGAAAATGACTAACCTACCATAAAACAAGGTTGGAGCTACTGATATTAGGTTTCTTGGCTTTTTTTTATTTATAAAAATGACCCTAAAATTTGATTAATTACGAAAGTGATCCATTTTTCTAATTATACATGTAAATGATCTGAAACCTACAATAAAATTTGATGGAGTAAAAGAGTTTGACGCTACCAATATATCACGTCAACAAACCTAGTAAAAAAATTATTGTTTTGGTGGTGTCATTATATAGAATGGCATCATTTATATAAATATAAAAAAATACTACTAATTCTAAAAAAAGGAGATCTAAAAAACAATCCTTTTTTGGTGGAGCCGAAGAGTTTGGCCCACCACTTTTCAATGTGTCAATGTAAATTTTTTTATTTTAAAATTATAAATAAAATTTATTGGTGGAGCTATTCTAAATGGCATCACAACTTTATTACAGATTTTTTTTAAATGTGTATTTTTTAATTTAAATTTTTTAAAAAATAATATTTTTTTTATAAATAAACTCTTTTTTATTTTTTTAGTCAATTCAATCCTCGCTTTCTTTTTCTTTCTCATTTTTCCCAAATTTTCTTTAATTTTTAGTCCTCTGTTTCTTGATTTCTGTTAAAAATGTCTCTTATCAGTCTTTCTTTAAAAATGTCCCTTTGATTTTCTTGATTTCACATTACATAAATTATTTATATGAAAATTATATTTTACAAAATAACTATCAATTTACATAATTCAAAAATTATATTTTACAAAATATAATTTTACATTTAAAACATTCTAAAATAGTTTCACTTAATTTACAATATATAATTTTACAACACGAGCAACTTTCTCAATACTGAAAAAAAATTAAACAATTTTGTTCAAGACCGAGAACATTGTGTATTACAAACAAAAAATAATTAAACACTTTTGTTCAATACCGACAACATTGTATTTTGCAAATTGAAAAATAAATTGTTTGACCGTAACAGGAGCGACTTTCTCAATACTATTATCTTGTAGCTCAAATGCTGCCCATATTGATGATCTCACCTGTGCGGTTGAATTTGGGATTCCTTGAAACCTTTAAACATCTCGTTGACCTAGGTAATCCCAAATAATCTACTCATTGGCTGCATAACCAATTTAAACTCGTTATCGTCCTACCACAGTCAACGAAAAGACTTACATAACCAATTTGAATCGATTACTGAATAAATTATTGGCAACCGAAAAAAACCATTAATTTTACTGGTGTCGAAGCTCCACCAGATTATTGTTAAACAAAACATACCTTCAAATTAAAAAAATACTAAATAAACAAAAACACAAATACATAATAAAAAAACACTCATCATCTCTATCTCATTCATCCTCTAACAAAATATAAGTAAACAATTTTTTTTCTTCAACTTAGATTAATCTGCCATTGAGGGTTATATATACCAATTTGGTCACGCCAAAAAGAATTACTCCACCGAATAAAATATTATTTTTTATATTTAAATTAAAAAATATTTAAAAGAGTTAAAAAAAAGTAAAGAGCCAATAAGAAAACATTTTTATAGTTTTAAAATTTTAAAAAAAAAACTACACTGACACGTTAAAAAGTGGTGGTGCCAAACTCTTTGGCTCCGCCATTTTTTACTATAGATTTCAAGTCATTTACGCGTATAATTAAAAAAGTAAGTCATTTTCATAATTAATCAAACTTTTAGGTCATTTTTATAAAAAAAGGCAGGTTTTATTAAGTTTAATTTATACTTAATAAAATTTTGGGTAAATTATATAGATAATCATCCAACTATCAATTTTTTTTTTATTTTAGGTAGTCAAAATAAAAAAGTTTACAATTTAATAACTCATGTTATATAGTTAAATCATTTTGCTCACTCTTGTTAAAATTAAAAACGACAAGTTAACGTGAGTACGTGACAGTTAAAAATAAGTATAATAATAAATTTAGTTCTCTACTTTTACTTATTATATCAATTTAGTCATAAATTTTAAAAAAATTAACTCTCAAAATTTACAAATGATCTCAATTTGATCCCAATTCTAAAAAATTTTAAAAATACATAAATATTTTCTAAAAAAATATAATAATAAATTTAAAAAATATATAAAAATAAAAATATTGTTCACAACAAAAAATAATATATAAATTTTAAAAATATATAAAATAAATAAATATTTTCAAAAAGTATAATAATAAATTTAAATTTTATATTAATATTAATATTAAATAAAATAAAAATATCTCACCCCCACCATCATCCCTCTCCCTCTTTGCTATTGCAGCTGCAAATTAAGGAACATAAAATTAGCTTTTGCAAATTACCTCCAACTTAGAACAAGAGTTACAAGAGTCATCCCCTGCTGAAAATGACCTGCTCCAAATCTTACCACTTTTCCATTGTAAATACCTATTAACAGAACTTCCCTTGCAAAACCATCAACCATACTACATTCACCATCAAAATGAAAATCTAATGAGTATATAAGGTGTGAGGGAGGGGGACGGGGTGAGAGGAGGTAAGACGGGAGAGGGGGAGAGGGACGAAGATGGGTGGAGGTCCAATGAAGGAGGGAAAGGGGAGAGTTTTTTTAATATTAATATAATTATTTTATTTAATATTAATATAAATTTTAAAATTTAAATTTATTATTATATTTTTAAAAAAAATATTTATGTATTTTTATATGGGTTAATATTTAGTACACTGACAATATTATTTTTTTATTCTACAAGTTGCTTTAAAAAATTACCATTTGTCTCTATTTTTTAAATATTTTACTATATCCTTATAGACACTTAGTAACTCTTAACCCTTGTTTCCAGAGTCTAAAAGCTCTATTGGCAGTGTACTAAATATTATTTATTTTTATATTTTTTAAAATTTTATATATTATTTTTTGTCAATTTTTTTTATATTTTTAAATTTATTATTATATATATTTGAAAATATTTGTATTTTTATATATTTTTTAATTTTTTTTAGAATTAGGATCAAATTGAGACATTTGTAAATTTTGAGAGTTATTTTTTTAAAATTATGACTAAATCAATATAATATGTAAAATTCAAGGGTTAAATTTGTTATTATATTGATTTTTTTAATTGCCATGTCAACTTGTCGTTTGTGATTTTAGCGATAGTGATCAAAACGATCAAACTATATAACATGGATGATTAAATGATAAATTTTTTATTAATTACACCAACAGTCATTCAACTTTGATGCATTTGACAAAACAAACACTCTAATTTCAATTCAATAACTCAATTTTCGAAAACTAATAAAACAATCATTTTAACTATTTTTCGTTACATACGTATCGAAAAAGTGAAATGGCATCTTACTGTGTAAACGTACCCAATTTAAAACCCTAGTTGGGCTGGGCAATAAAAGAAAAAGAAGAAGCAAATAAGAATAAGAAAAAGAAGAACAAGAGAAGAAGAAGAAGAAGAAAGAGAAAAAAAAAAGAGGAGGAAGAGGAGAAGAGAAAAATTCTAGAATGGTTCAACAACAAGATGAGGTTGTGGAAGAACCATGCTCCCAGGGTACCGGAAAACGAGTTATCATTGAGTTCAACGACTTCTAATCAAGTTAACCCATCGAAAGTTGATTTTGAGACATACTCAAATAAAGAATTTTCTTTTAAAGCAAGTTCCAATAAGTTAATCGGCAGTTTTGGTAGAAACCTAATGAGTTTGTTGTAACTCAGGTCGAGTCTCTTTAAACTCGTAAGCAAGTTAAGCGATTTCGGCAATTTTTCAGACAAAGAATTATGAGGAAGGTCTAAGGTTTCAAGCGATTTGAGAGTTGGGATTGAGTTAGGAATCGAGAAAAGAAAAAAAAAGGTTGTGCATCGCAACGCCAACTATAACATCCCTAACCCATATTCATCGCCGGAATAGGATTACAGAGCATTACTGGACTTATTACTAAAACAACCATACATTTCTCATACATTTTTCATATTCAAATAAAAATCATTCACAATCAATCATATTGTCCCTAACACGAGCCCTCGAGGCTCAAATCAAACATTAGAAGTGGTTCGGGACAAAATCGGGAATTTAGGAAAAATTTTGGAAAACATAAAAAATTTTCAAAGTACAGGGGACACACACCCGTGTGGCCCGGCTGTGTATCTCATATGGCCAAAGACACACCCATGCCATAGGCCGTGTGGACATTCGAAATGAGATCACATGGCAGTGTCCCAGCCCGTGTCTTACCCCGTGTAACTCCCTGACTTGGGTCACACGGTCAACAACACGCCCGTGTGACTAGCCCGTGTACCCTTCGAAATGACCTCACACACTCATGTGCCAGGTCGTGTGCTAAGCCGTGTGAAAACTAGAGGGTATACTGGCTTATGCCACACGGTCAAGTCACATGCCCGTGTACTGAGCCGTGTGGAGCTACTGACTTGGTTTCTAAATATACATCAGGGGACACACGGGCGTGCCACCTAACTGTGCTCACACACGGCTGAGACACACGCCCGTGTCTCTACCCGTATGGACAAAAATAGACTATTTTCTAAGCCATCTTTCTCACTCAATCTTGCATTCACCTACACAAACCAAATTACATATGACCATATCTTCAATAGGCATTCAAACCAATCTCAACCAAGCCTAAATCATTCTATTTCAATACCAACAACTATAATGCTCATAACATCATGTTTTGCCATTTCAAAACATACCAATTTCATATTCAAAAATCACTTAAATGGTTAACTTCAATTATGCATTATTTTGCCTAAACCATATGCATACCATATCTCAAATTTCAACTATTTGATACTCAAAATGCCAATTCACAACAAGCATTCACATAGCTATTATAAACCACATAACAAAAGGCCATTTACACATTTATACACATAACTAAGTATACCGAAATAAGCCAAATTACATGGCTATACACATAACCAAAACATACATCATTTACAAGCCAAATCAATTGGCTATATACATTACCATCTTATAGGCCATAAAAGCCACAACTCTTATACATGCCATATAACCAAATACACAAGTTCAAAAGTACCAAAATGACAGCTTGATAGTGTGATGAGATATCCGACAACTCTCAATCCGAGCAAGCTTCGAAAATCACTATAAAATACAGAAAGTAAACAAAGTAAGCTACAAAGCTTAGTAAGCTCGTATGATTAATAAATATAACTTACCACTCATTCACAAATTGAGTTATCTATCATAAAACACTACAATTTAACTTAATCACAAGGCTAATATATGTTCATCCCCATAGTAGATCATGTAACTTACAAACTTCATAGATTTAATGCTTATACGGTTTACGTACATACCTGCACTGATATGTATCAATCTCTTACCTTTTCATATTTTCAATATACTCGTTGAACCATTTGGAATAATATCAAATACTCAGAAATCTCGCACATTAAGTGCCAATACACGGTCGAAACCATCTCAATCTCATATCTCATATAATGCTCACTCTTGAGCTATCATAGGGTCTGCTCACATAGGCTGACGATCATGACATAACTACATGGTGTTACTCACACAAGCTGTCGAGAATCCGCAACACATGCCAGAAAACTCAGCCACCGATAGAACGTATAGACTAGCACCCAAACACAATAACCCCTAATGACATGTCATTTGTATCCTATCTATTCCTGAGGTTCAACCGGGATTTCACATCGTCGAATCTTCGTCGAACATTTTCGCAAGGTCGTATTTATCAACAATACAATTATAAAGTATTTAAAATACAATTACATTAAGGCTTATTAACATACGAACTTACCTCGGATTTATACGGAGAGAATTGAGCTATCAATCAACTATTTTGTTTTTCCCCCAATCTAATTCCGAACTTCGCTTTTCTTGATCTATATATAATCAAATTTAACTTATTTAAATATCATTCTATTCAATTTAACCCAAAAGTTATATTATGAAAAAATTACACTTTTACCCTTAAATTTTGAATTCTTTACAATTTAATCCCTAGCTCATAAAAAAGCAAATTCATGCAATTGAGTCCACACCCATGTTAGATGAATTTCACCTATACTCATAGCAGCCCATATTTTTTATTATTTCACACATTTACCACACTATTTATCACATTTCTCAATTTAATCCCTAATTGACAATTTTATAAAAAATCACTTAACAAATGTTGTTTATCTAACAACAACCATTCATTTTCTATCATCAAACATCAAAATACACTCATATTCATCAATGGTAAAACTCTAAACCTTTAATACTTTTGCAAATTAGTCCCTGAGCTAGCTAGACTAAGTTACAACGACTCCAAAAACATAGAAATCATTAAAAATGGGACAAAAATCATACCTAATTCAAGGAAATTGGTTTGCCGAACCTAGGTCTCCAAAATGGATTCTTCTCTTGTTAATTTCAGTTGAAATTTGATATCAGAAGATGATGATAATTTTTTTCTTCCTTTTGTTTTATTTAATTTACCTTTAAATACCTTTTTACTAATATAACCTTTATAATCTTTAATAATTACACAAAATGCCAAACCATTATCATCCATTAACATACTAATGGTCTAATTACCGCTTAAGGACCTCCACTTTAAAGTTATATATCTATTAGGCACCTTTAGCTAATAAAACTCAACTTTTACACTTTATTCGATTTAGTCCCTTTTATCGAATTAAGCATTCAAATGATAAAATTTCTTAACAAAATTTTTACACAATCATACTATCATGCTGTAGAAATTAAAATAATAATAAAATAAATGTTTTGACCTTAGATTTGTGGTCCCAAAACTACTATTCCGATTTGACTAAAAACGGGTTGTTACAACTCTTCCCCTTAGGAATTTTTGTCCCCGAAAATCTTACCAGAAAATAAGTTAGGGTACTGTTTTCTCATAGCTTCCTCAGGTTCCCACGTAGCCTCTTCAACACCGTGACTTTTTCATAGAACCTTCACTAAATCTATGCTTTTATTTCTCAACTATTTAATCTCTCGAGCCAAAATTTTGATTGATTCTTCGCTATACGACATATCAGGTTGAATTTTAACTTCTGTTAGAGAAATAACGTGTGATAGATCTGATCTATAACAGCATAACATCGACACATGAAATACATTATGAATCTTTTCTAATTCTGATGGTAAAGCTAGCCGATATGCCATTAGCCCTATTCTCTCGATAATCTCATACGGCTCGATAAATCGCGGACTTAATTTTCCTTTGCGACCAAATTGAAGAATATTTTTCCACGGTGATAATTTTAAAAATACTCTATCGCTAATTTGAAATTCAATGTCTTTACGTTTCAAATCCACATCTGAAGCTGCTTTCAAACTATCACGAATTACTTTCACTTTATCTTCGGTCTCTCTAACCAAATCAACCCCGTGAATCTTGTTCTCACTAAGCTCGATCGAGTACAACGGAGTTCAGTATTTACGACCATATAAAGCTTCATACGGTGCCATCTTTATACTTGATTGAAAACTATTGTTATACGCGAATTCAACCAATGGTAGATATTTTTCCCAGTTGCCTTCAAACTCTAAAACATAGCAACAAAGTATATACTTGAGAACCTGAATAACTCTCTTGGACCCAAAGCTTCTTGCAATTTCTTCCAAAATCGCGACATAAACCTCTGATCTCTATCCGAAATAATAGAAACTGGTACCCCGTGCAATCTGACAATCTCAGAGATGTACAATTCAGTTAATCTATCGAGTGAAAAGTCTGTACGTATTAGAATGAAATGTGTAGATTTCTTCAATCGATTAACTACAACCCAAATAGCATCTTTTTTTTTGGAGATAGGGGTAATCCCGATACGAAATCTATCCTAACTCTATCCCATTTCTACTCTAGTATTATAATTGGTTGTAGTAGTCCCGAAGACACTTGATGTTCGGCTTTAACTTGTTGACAAACCAAGCATCTTGACACAAATTTGAAAATATCTCGTTTCATGCCCGACCACCAATACAATTGTTTCAAATCATTATACATCTTAGTACTCCCCAGATGAATAGACAAGCTACCACTATGTGCTTCGTGTAGAATTTTCTGAATAAGCTTGGAATTTCTCAGTATACAAATTTTACCTCGGAACAGCAAATAATCATTGGATCCAATTTGATACTCCGAATCAGTAGTCGTCTCGCACTGTAACCTTTTAGCTTGCAATTCATTGTCACATTTCTAAACCTCACAAATTTGCTGAAGAAATATCGGTTTAGTTTTTAACTCAGCTAAAATCAAACCATCATCATATAAGGTTAACTGTGTGTTCATCGCCCACAAAGCGAATAAAGATTTTCTAATCAAAGCATCCGCAACTACATTCGTTTTCCCCGCATGATAATCAATCACTAATTCATAGTTTTTCAACAACTCGAGCCATCTTCATTGTGGCAAATTCAAATCTTTCTGAGACATTAGATACTTTAAGCTCTTATGGTCGGTAAAAATATGACATTTCTCACTAAATAAATGATGTCGCCAAATTTTCAATGCGAAAACAATAACGGCCAACTCTAAATCGTATGTTGGATAATTCTTTTCATGCGACTTCAATTGTCTAGAACCATAAGCTATCACTTTGCCTTCTTGCATCAAAACACAACCCAAACCGTTCAATGACGTATCACTGAAAATCACTCCCATAAGTCATTCAACACAATCACATTGTCCCTTATAAGGGCCTACGAGGCCTTAAACATACTTTAGAAGTGGTTCAGGATTAAATCGATAACATATGAAAATTTTTGGAAACTTAGAAAAATTTCAATCATACAGGGGTCACACGCCCATGTGAACAGGTCGTGTGCCTCCGCCTTATAAATGCTTACGATACAAATACTTCGATTTTTTGATGTCATAAACCAACTATAATCTTACACATACATTGCCAAGGCCCTACTGTGGTATTACATTTACGTACCATAACCCGGTTATGGTCTTATTATCCGATTTGCCATAGCCTAATTATGATCTTATTCAGCATCCCGTTTAGTTCACTACAGGAAAACAGACTTTTAGCGGCGTTTTTTTGTGCCTTTAGCGGCGTTTTTAGGCGCCGCTAAAAATGTTAGTGGCGTTTTCTCAAGCGCCGCAAAAAACGTCGCTATATGTAACGCCGGTAAAATTAGCGGCGTTTTTTAAAAAAGCGCTGCTAAAAGTCCTGGTCTTTAGCGGCGTTTTTTAAATAAGCGCCGCTAAAAGTCCTGGTCTTTAGCGGCGTTTTTTAAAAAAGCGCCGCTAAAGACCAGGACTTTTAGCGGCGTATTTAGAAAAACGCCGCTAAAGACGAGGACTTTTAGCGACGTTTTTTAAAAAAACGCCGCTAAAGACGAGGACTTTTAGCGGCGCTTTTAGAAAAACGCTGCTAAAGAACATGACTTTTAGCGGCGCTTTTTTTATAAAAACGCCGCTAAAGACAATGACTTTTAGCGGCGCTTTTAGAAGAACGCCGCTAAAGAACATGCCTTATAAACCCGAGCCTTTAGTGGCGCTTTTATAAAAAAACGCCGCTAATTTGCCCAGTTTTGCAATATGCATTTTTGCACTTATATCCAACGCTCCTGCAAGAAATTCAACCAAAAATAGCAAATATACCATGAAATCCAACCAAAACCCGCAAATTTAAATAATACAAAATTATACGAAAAATATATTATATAAATTGTAAATGAATATTCAAAATATTCTTATAGTAATGTAGTTACAAGAAAACAAATGTCTAAGATGGGGGATTTTGAAATTGCTGGAACATAGTCATCATAGACTGAAGTTGTAGCTAGAGTTCATTGTATTTTCTCGCTCGCTCCGCCTCCTCCCTCATTCTTTGCCTCCACTCTAAGTTGAGAAATTTGCTCATCTGTGCTAGCTTGTATCTGAACTATCTGATCTTTTAGCCTCTGAACTTCAGCTTGACTTTGACTCCCGGAAGGCATGTATTGGTGCGAGGTGGATCCAAAATATTGGGTCGGGTTAACACCAGATCCTTGAAATCTAACCCGACCATACCTTTCAGACCCAAAACTTCATTAATAATTACATTATCAATATCCTCAAAATTAACGAGAACTATCGATCCAAGCGATCGCTTCATACTCGCTTTCTTCTTATCTTTTAGTTTCTCCTAAAAATCGCTTAAAAGAGTTAGAAACGAAATATACAATAAAAAGGAATACAACATAACATTATTTAAATTAAAGTAATAAAACGATTTAATTAAAACATTATAATTAAATATTATAAATATTTATAATGAATCAAATTTTATTAAGTAAATATACCATAATTTCTGCAAATTTCGGATGTCATCGAGTTCCATCTTTTTCTCATATGCGTAATGTCAAAAAGTCAAGGCGTCCAACTTTTTGACCGCATTTAGGCTTCTTACAATATAGTAGTAAATATTATTTAATAGTAAAAAGACATTAATGCTTGATAGAATTAATAAATCCATAGTACTGCGGCCTGAGCTACACAAGCAAAACTTCTCGATCCTGCCGTATGCGTAAATTTTTGTTTTTGCCTGCTGCTTGTTCCAACTCGCTCACGGTCCTACATAATGAAATTATTATTACGTATATAGTAAATACTATAAACCGAAAAATTTATAAGAGTTTGCAAGTACATAATACCTCTCCTTTCTTCGAATTCCAAAATCGAACCGCATTTTCCCATTGGTACTCTCGGATTCACTGGGACATTTTGCAATTTTTATTCAAGGCTTATGGGTTTTTAAAATATTCTTTTTCAAAATGCTTTTATGGTCTCTCCATTTTTACCCAATGCCTTCTTGATATAGGCATCGAGAGACCTCTAAAGCAAACTTCTCCTAAAAACACAAGTTTAGGAAGTAAATATAAATGAAACTTAAACCAAAGTATTATAAATTACATTAACGCTTTGTTACCTTAATATTAGATAGAGCTTGATTTTTATTGCTATCGTGCATGTTATGCCATGATTCGTAGTTGATGGGCAACATATTGGCATTTCGTGCTATAATGCCCAAATAGCCCGTTAAAAGTCGAGCTTCTTGTCCAACAGTGACCATGGTCGTTTCTAGTTACTTTGACACGCTCGATGTAACTTAAGTTATATAAATCATAGGAGCGTCACGCCCTCGACTCTCTCAAGCGCCCCACCATTTTCAGCTGAAAAATAATATATTATTACTATATTGAAATTTAAAAATAAATCAAGAATAAAATTTAATACAATTTGTAAAATAAACTTAACATTACTTTGAAATTCCACAGCACTCGCAAGTGTCTCTCTGCGCGCTTGAAGATCCAACAACCGTCTGTTGTTCAAGATTTACTTCTTCTCGAATTTGTAGTATTCTGCATAATACTAAAATCTCTTAATCTTCTTCTAGGCATTTTTCCTGCAACACATAAAATAGTTAAAATTTTTGTAAGAAATAACAACAATAGTAAATATAAAATAGTTAAATTATACAACATGACTAATGTTAAAATTATAACATTACATATAAATAAAAAATCATAAAATCTTACTACATCATAAATCGTAAATATCTTCGTCCATATCCTGACGAACCCATTGAAATTGTGTACTAGTACTAGGGATATCTTCATTTAAGTTTTGTTCTGGAAAAGGAAAAGTTTCTGATCTTTCAACGATGTCATCTCTACTTTCATTCCCCATGTCAAACAAGTCTCTAGGGGTGTTTCGGAGTACAACATACCAACCCTCATCAATTGGATCTTTCGAGTAAAAAACTTGTTTAACTTGAGAAGAAAATACATACGGCTCGTCTATCAAATGCTCTCCAAAGTGAATTAATCGAGAGAAATTCACCATTGTAAAACCAAACTGGTCATTTTTAATTCCATGAGCAAAGATTAGCATCACCCCAATCACATCGAAATAATACAACTTTCCATTTTCCATAGTAATCCAACTCAATAATGTCGGTTAGAAGTCCGTAATACTCCACATTTCCTCGACAGATTATCATGTCCCTAGCACTAAGCGTAACTTGTAATTAAAGAATTAACAACTACTCCACAATTTTGAGTTCTCCTCAATCTCTCGCGATATTTGGTATGAAATCAAATCCATTCATGATAAAGCCACTATATCTTTTTACTACTCGATTCGGACCTTGGGAAAGCCATTTAACTTCGTCATTAACGACATTCCCACTCCAAACCTATTGAATCAAAAGTAAATTGAGTAATTGTAAATGTTATGAGAAAACATTATTATTTGTCAATAAAATGTTGAGTTGCATACCGTTTGGCTTAACCATTCATGAAAAGATTCTGCAAATAACCTATTAATCTTGCGATGTTGTAATCTTCGTGAGCGTGAACGAGATCTTAAGATTTGTTTGTACTCACTATGTTAAAAACATGTTTAATTCGTTAAAAAATAAACAAATAAAAAAAAGATGAATATTTATCATATTCTAGAACTTACTTGCGTAATTGTTCAAGTGCATCGTGGTGGAAAAGAACATATATATATGCTTGTATCCAAGATCGGTCATCTAATTCTGCAATTTCAACTTTGCCGATTGGTTCTCCATAACTTTGAAATAAATAAGTTTCGGCCAAGTTAGGATCATTGAGTCTGGCATTTCTACTTGGTTTATTCAATCTTGTTTCAACATTTTCTAAATATCTAGAACAGAATGTCATACACTCCTCTGCCAAGTAGCCTTCAGCAATTGATCCTTTCGGATAACGCTTATTACGGCAATAAGACTTCAATTTGCTTAGGAACCTAAACACCATATACAATATTATCAAAACTGGTAATTATAGGTATAAAGGTGAATGTCTTCGAAATAAATTAGCACCTTTCAATTGGATACATCCAACGATAGAAAATCGGCCCACCAATTATTGCTTCACGAGGGAGATGAATGACAAGGTGCACCATAATAGTGAAGAAGGAAGGTGGAAAGATCTTCTCCAAATTGCATAATGTCAAAGCGGCTCGATCTTGTACTTTTTCAAGTTCTTCAACATTTAGAACTTTGCCACAAATTGCTTTTATTATATTCGACAGTTTAATTATACAGGACGTTACCTTCTTTGACATACAACATCGTAAAGCAACTGGAAGTAGATCTTGCATCAAGATGTGATAGTCATGTGATTTTAATGAATATAGTCTTCGATCTTTAAGACTTACACATCGAGATATATTTGATGCATATGCATCCTAACCTTTATATCCTTTAACACATGCGAAATTTTTTTTCTTTCCTTTGACATTGCAAAAATTGTAGGCGGCAACCAATATTTTCCATTAGGAAGTACTTGGGGATGAAGATCACGCCTAATTCCCATGTGAACTAAATCAAGTCGACTCACTCGAGGATTATCTTTTGATTTACCATCGACGCTCAAAATTTTCCTGATGATGTTCTCGCATACATTCTTCTCAATATGCATCACATCAAGATTGTGGCGTAATATGTGATGCTCCCAATAAGGCAAATCAAAGAAAATACTTCTTTTCTTTCACAAGTCCGCCTCATTAGGGTCATCCTCCTCGTCAGATTCATCATCAGATTCATACCTCGATCGTCTATTTGTTTGCCTGTTAGATGGTTGATTCAGCTTCCCGTAACTGAAATCCATATCTTTTAACATGAATAAGATTTCGAGATCCAATGGTCCGCTTTCGTGAGCTTTTTCAACTCTTCATGCATCACAAATAAAGCCCTCTAAAATCTATAGCTATGATTTTCATCTAACCACCGACGATGCCCCATATAGCAAAACTTTTTCCCATTATATAACCACTGTGAACACGTTTGAGCAGCACAACAAGGACAAGCATAACGTCCTCTAGTACTCCAACCAGATAAATTCGCATATGCCGAGAAATCATTAATTGTCCACAACAAAGCAGCACGTAGGTAAAAGTTCTCCTTTCTCAATACATCATACATCTCAACACCCGCCCATAATTGTTTTAACTCTTCAATAAGTGGCTGCAGATATATGTCAATATCATTTCCGGGGCCTTTCTCTCCGGGGATAATCATAGATAATACCAAAGAAGATTGCTTCATGCAGAGCCATGGAGGCAAATTATAAGGAACAAGGACCACAGGCCAAGTCATTGTGAGGTGCTCATGATTTTAAAAGGATTAAATCCGTCAGATGCTAACCCGAACCTTACACTCCGAGGATCACTTGCAAAGCTTGAAAATTTATTGTCAAATGATTTCCATGCTAAAGAATCTGCAGGATGCCTTAATAATCCATCATCTGATCGTTGATCATGATGCCACGTCATAAACTCAGCTGTCTTTGACGACATGAATAGCCTTTGAAGCCTTGGGATTAGCGGGAAATATCGTAAAATCTTGTTTGGCTTCCTTATTGACTGTGGCCCATATTCATCCTCATTAACATCTTCTCGCATCTCTATTCATCCAACGAGATTTACCGCAAACATGACAAGATCATTGATTTCTCCGATCACCCCAATACAACATGCAATCATTTGGGCAACTATGGATTTTGTTATACCCAAGGCCCAAATCTTTTATCACTTTCTTCATGTCTTTACATGATTGAGGATTTTTGCAAACGGAACGCTTTCTCTCAAAAGCTCTAACAAACATTGTTAAAGAGTTTCCGGTCCACCATCCCAAACATTTTAAGTGGAAAAGGAGAATACAGAATGACATTTTCGAAAATTTTGATCCCTCATAAAGTTCTTCATTCATTTCACCAAGTAACGTGTAGAACTTCGCCGCTTCTTCATTCGGTTGTTCATCCGGTACACTTCTTCTCGTTTTCATAAAAGTATTCCCACCGATATTATAATCATCGGATGCAACATAGTTTGGTGGAAATGATTGGAAACCTTCACTCCGCATATTAAATGCATCCCGCATCAGACCTTCCATGTCATCTTCTCTAACATACCGACGGTAACCACTATAAGGATAACCCGGATTAATCGTCGAAGAGGCTCCACTAGGTGTACACTCTCCATGGAAAATCCATTTTTTATACCCCCGAATGAAGCCATCAACAATTAGATGTTCGTAGACAACTTCACGATAATGCTAATAGATATTGCCACACTTCTTACACGGGCAAAGAATCATATTCTCTTGACTTGAATTGTGAAATGCAAAATCTAAAAAAGATTGCACTCCATTTTGATACTCGTTGCTTGCCCTTGAGAAATTCATCCAAGTCCTATCCATTTCGTAGTTGTTGAAGTCTAAAGTTGGCAATAAGTTACACGGGTAAGTTGTTTATTATGTAAGTCTTGATATGATATATATTTATGTTTTATGTAAGTTATGTAGATTATGTAAGTTATGAAATTTGAACTTTAAATTATATGCTTTTAAGGAAATTATTAGATTAAACTACATGTATTAGTTAAGTTATGTAAGTTGTTATGTACGTTATGTGAGTTATGTAAATTATGAAAGTTATGTGAGTTATGTAAGTTGTTATGTAAATTATGTAAGTTATATGAGTTATGTAAGTTATGTAATTTATTTAAGTAATGATCAATATTAATACTATTTTGATAAAAATTAGTTATAACTTTTAAAGACATTTAAAATTATTAAATATTAAAATCAAACATTATTTATATAAAACAATTGTAATTTGAATATAATAATATCAAAAAGAATCGTAGTTTAATTTTTATATTATAATATATTTAAACAATGATCAATATTATTGTATTGATAAAATTATTTATAAGTGGCCCTTCAATCGTTGAAAATTTTAAATCTTTTTTAAGGTCGATAGAATTATTTATAAGCTCCATAGAACCTTTTTTGAAATCTTTTTTTTATACAAATACCTTTAAAAATATTAAATATTAAAATCAAACATTATTAATATAAAAAAATAGTAATTTGAATGTAATAATATCAAAAAAGAATTGTAGTTTAATTTTTATAAGTAAATTGGAAATAAATTAAGGTTATATAAATATTCAATTGTAAATGAGCTCGATAGAACTTTTTTCAAGTCTTTTTGAATTTTTTAAGATTCATCATACGTGGCGTTGTTACACCTAGGGAGGATCCATTATATCTTACAGGTCGATATAAGGCAACCCGTCAGGTTTCCAGCCTATATACTTTGAATCTTTAAAATATTTAAAATAAGGTTGGAGAGAAGGTCAACTATTGTTGTAATTTTAATGGACAAGCAAGCTACATGGTAATAAAATTAATTCATACTTATTCATACTTAAGTTGAATCAAATAATAATTAAGTTGAACCAAATATAAAAACTTATTCATACTTATTCATACTTCAAATAATAATTAAGCTACAAGAATCAAGTCTGGTCCAATGTCTAAGTCCACACTCAACCAATTATTGGTTATCACTAAATTTATTTTAATAACAAAATCAAAATTACAAAGATGCAAACTTAGTTATATTAACAATTAATATAAGGTGAACTTTAAGACCTAAAAGATTAAGACCATTACAAACTCATGTACCGGCTTTTTACGTAAAGAGCAAGGAATCACTACAATATTTGTTCACATTTACCAATGTTAAATGAAACTCGTTAATTCGGTTTTTATACATAATCAACCTATTGATCAACATTCGTAGTAATTGATCCATCGGCTTTGGTTTTAACCAATTTAATCAAATCCACTTGATTTTGGTCAAATTAATAATTTTCTTGTTTAAAATAAATTAAAATTGATAAGTCATATGTTCATTTTATATTATAAATATTTAAAACAAATTGAAAATAATATATAATAAGCTTAATCCCCTCGCTTTGATTATAAATTTTAATAAATAATAAGTAACCAACTTACTCATTTCGATTGAGCTTTGAACTCAACATCAACAAAACTTAATAGATTTCAATTGAATTTTTGCTCACATTAATAATAGCAATTTATAAACATTAAGGTAGGATTATCGATTTAGTTATAATTTTAACATTAAGTTTATGTCTCATTGTATCTTATAGAGATTAATTTTTTTAATCGATGCTCACGAATTTCTCTTAACAATAGGGATAGGGATAAAAGCTTTAATTCTTTCATTAAGTTTATGTCTGTTGTATAGTTTATAGTTTATAGACATTAAGTAATGCATTACTTATGATTATACCTATAATTATATTACAACCACTTATTCATACTTATTCAATTGAAATAATTTAATTTAATTTAGGGTTTTTAGATATGAAAGTTTTATATTACGATAATTAAATTTTAGAAATTTTTATAGATTTTTCATATTATATATATTAATTTATTTAAAATGTTTTCAAGTTTAACTAATCATAGTTAGACACGTGTCATATATGTATGAGTAAAAATTGTTAACATGGAGTACATGGTCCCCATTAATCTGTTTTCTTCAGAGAGGGACTAATTTGTTCAGTTGCAAAAAGTATAGGGACTTTAAGGGGCATTTATACAAAATAAAAAGAGGGTTTACATTGGTTGTCAAAGTTTAATACAAGATTCTCTTACAAGGCTTTTAGTTAGTTACCAACATTGGACATTTTACCCTGTCATGTGCTTTGCTAGGATCAACCTATTTGCACAATCTATCATCTTGTTGTTGTCTAAAAGAAAAGTCCCTAACAAAGGTCAAGAAATTTTTGGGATACTCGTTTTTTGGACATGGTATCCATTACTTGTCTCTTTCTTACCTAATTGGTACCAAAGAGTAATGTTTGTGGTTGTAAGTTTTGCTGTGATCGGTATCCAACATGTTCAGTTCTGTTTGAACCATTTCTCGTCGAGTGTTTACGTCGGCCTGCCAAACGGGAATGATTGGTTTGAGAAACAAACGGACGGGACGCTTAATATATTGTGTTCGTCTTGGATGGATTGGTTCTATGATGGGCTGCAATTCCAAGTTGAGCATCATTTGTTCCCGAGGTTGCCTAGGTGCCATTTACGGACAATTTCACCATTTGTTAAGGAGTTGTGTAAGAAACACAATTTGGCTTACAATTGTGCTTCTTTTTGGAAAGCTAATGCAATGACGATTGAGACAAACTTAAATCAACATGCATTACAAGCTAGGGTTCTTACCAATGTCTTTTTCTAAAGAACTTGGTGTGGGAAGTCACAAGACACATGGGTGACAACTATTTTATGAATATGCTTATTATTATTATTATTATTATTATTATTATTATTATTATTATTATTATTATTATTATTATTATTATTATTATTATTATTATTATTATTGCCATAAATTTTTATGTCTGTCATGTTGACATCCATATATTTGAGTATTAAGTTTGTTGTCTTGAATGGCTGTAAATTTGTTGTTTCATTCAAACGTGGTTTTGGTTTTCCACCCTTGGTAATATTATGTTATTTTTTTTTCATTTTATTTTACATCAAAGAGACAAGTTGATTGGGAAAGTGGACCCTTGAAAGGGGCATTGCCAAGATAGAATGTGGACCAATGCTTGAGTTGGCAAGCATGGCTCCTCTTACATTTGTTGTTTGGATGTAACGAAGGTGTTGTTTTTGTCAATTTTATGTTTCTTAAATATTAGTACTTTTAAAGTTTATGGGACAAAAGTAACACAAATATCTTATATTAAGATGATAGATCCAAAAAAATATGAACAAGCCTAAAATGAGCTTAAGTTAACTATTTATAAATATAAACGGATTTAGGTAAAATTTTAGACTGATTATATAAGTCAAATTAAATTCGAACAAGCATAAATTACATTAATATCGTATTAAACTTAACTCAAACCAAACTTCACCTATAAACACGAGACTACATGAAATTGTTTAATTGTAAAGATACGTCTTAATTTTGATGAATTAAAATCGATATAATTTTATAAGTTTTTATAAAAGCAATTTCTGTTTTTGTTTTTTTGAGGAAAATAATTTTATTCATGTTAGCGATTTAATTTATTAAAATATTTATTTAGTACAACTTTATTGCTGTCCTTTAATTTTGAAACCGCTTTTGCTTTTACTTTTAAGTTTAAATTTTATTATTGTGGTTAAGTTTAGTTTATATATTTTTTAATTTCATGTATTTTGGTTCTTATATTTTTCAAAGTTTAAAATTTCAGTCAGACCTAAATAGTAATAGTTAATTTTTTAGTTAAATTATGTTGTTAATCTTGTACTATGCATAAAGTTATAAGTTTGGTCAATGCTTTCCATTTCGATCATTCTTAATTCTTGTATTTTTTAAATTTTGAAATTTTAGTCTCGAGATATATGATAATTGTTAAAGTCATTAACTAGCATTTTTTGTGTGTGAGTATTATGTGGAATAACAAGCTAACATGGTTTTAAATATGTGACACGTGTACATTCTATGTGGAATAGCAAAGCCTTGTAAGAGATGTTGAATCTTTCATCATAAACATTAAAAACATAAAAGGAAAAACATGTTGAAAGAAACATAAATGTTAGGGAAGACAATGTTTACCTTGATCGAATTGGAAATATTTTCTTGAGGTTTATTTGGAGATGCTTGGGATTGATCTCTAATAATGTCGAGAGACTTCCCTACTCATTGCATTTGAAGAACAGAAGTCTGTTTTTGGTCGACAAAACAACCAAATGAGTTCTAAAAATAAACAACATTTAATGATTGGTATAATATTAATTATATTTGCTAATAACAGGTGGGAATTAACAAATAAAATGATAAAAAAAATAGAAGCTACAAGAATTACTAAAAATAAAGCTACATCAATAATGGTAAAAAAATGGGACAAGCCACTAAAGACCCTCCGTCGAATGCAGCCCATGAACAACCTTCCTCCTAATAACCATTACAATGACCATCCATTCAGAGCCACTTGTAATCAACCCTTCACAAATCCCATTAGTACTTTCTTAAAGACCATCCACTACAGACCCTCCGTGGGAACCACTAAAGAACCATTAATCTATAACCTCATACAAACCTAAGTAAGGAAAATGTTAGAGCAGGACCACACATTATTGACATGGAGACAATTGACCTGTAATGGCCCTACTGCTTGACTGACACGGGCAAGCCTACCAACTGTATTGTTGTCTACATGGCACTACCAGATAAATGGTATTCTCCTCTATATACTCCCAAAGAACGAGAGACAAAGGGTCCTTCTCTCTTCCTCAAGAAACCTAAGTACCGTACCAGAGATTTGCTTCTTCCTCTCCCATCATATCTTTTCCTCCTCCCTCAGCCTCCAACTCTCTGCCTATCGCAGGTGAACTGACACTCCAATTATCACCACCCTCTCCTCCTTATCTCCTTCTTATTAAACACTTATATCAAAATATGTTTAGAGAGGTATAGAAAAACCCTATTAAGGGATTTTTTAACTATAAACCAAAAAGAAAAAAGATCAAATATATGTATAGATAGGTGTCAAATAAATATTCTTTTGTACAATTAAAATTTGAATTCAGAATATTATTGAGGAAGGTGAAAACACTATCAATAGGCCACAATTGGGGTTTAATAGGATAGTGTAATTATTGATTAAATATCCAAAGGCGCAATTCAAATAAAAACAATGGGAATTTCTAGAGTTAAATTTTACCTCCATTGAGCCAAAGGAGGAGAGGCTTTTTCTCAAGTTTGCTGGTGGCTTCAAAACCAATAAAACAGGGGCTCGACCATGACTCTCGCTCACCGTAACGCACTCGCATTTTGCTTGAAGTCCACCGCGGGCTGTCCCCGGAAAGCTCCACCACCACCTCACCTCGCTTCTTGCCGCGCAAAAATATCCCCGTGGCTCGTGCCTTGAATCGGTGAAATATGGAGGAAAGCAACTTAGGGTTTGATTTGGGGAAACTGAGTGTATAGGGGAAACTCTGTTTTGGGAAAAAAATACTAAGTATCGGGGCTTACTTGGGGATAAAGAGTATGAAAAAAAAAAACGACGCCGTTCAACCTATTAAAACTCAAAAATTTGTGGCGTTTTTATTTAAAACGCCGGTATAGGTCAACTTTTAGTGGCGCTTTTTATTACAAACGCCACTATAGCTCATTTTTAATATTTTTTTCATTTTTAACAAATATTTTTCTATGCTTTTTTATTTCAAATTTTCCTGCTGAGATTATCATTTTTTTAAAATTTTTTATTTACCTTTGTAACTAAAATATTAAATTTTAACTTTTAAAGTTTTTAATTCCAAAATTAAACCCTAAACCCTAAACCTTAAACTCCAAACTATAAACCTTAAACCCTAAACCCTAAGCCCCAGACCCTAAACCCTATACCCTAAACCATAAAACACTAAAAATAAAATCTTATTGCTTACGAGCTAAAACCCTAACCTTAAACCCTGATAGCATAACCCCTAAATCCTTGAACAGTGCTAAGACCCTGACCCTATACCATAAACCCCAAACCCTAAACCCCAAACACTAGACCCTAAACCCTAATTAACCCCTAAAGTATAAATCATAAACCATAACCCCTAACCCCAACCTCTATCCCTTAAACCCTAAACCACAAAACATAATTCATAAACCATTGACCCTTAACCCCTATCCACATAACCCTTAAACCTTAATATCGATAAACACTAAGATCTTAGACCTTAAACACTAAACCCCAAATAATAAACTTTAAAACACTAAACCCCTATCCTCTTAACCCATATAAACCCCTAACACCTAACCCATAAACCAGCTTAAACCCATATATATCCCTTAATCCTAACCACTAACCACTAACCACTAACCCTTAAACCCTAAACCCCTAACCTTTTAAATTATAAACCTCAAACCCTAAATCATAAAACATAAATCATCAACCCTAAATCATAACCCTTAAACCCATAACCCCTAAACCTATAAAAATATTAAATGTAAAAATCAGTTTAAATAGAAAATTTTAAATTCATTTAAAAAATAAGTTAGACTGAAACATTTAATACCTGAGTTTGGTCTAATCCATTTTCAACTTTATAATATTTTATATATATACTATGTAATTTTATAATTTATAAAAAAATAAATTTATACTAAATGTATAATAGTAGTCTAATATAAACATTAAAATAATATTAAGATAACTATATAAAAAATTAAATAAATAAAAAATATTAAATTAAAATGACATAATTATTACAAAAATTAAAAATATAATATGATTGGACTTAAAATAGACTTAGGTTAATCATTTGCAATTATTAGTGGGCTTTAACAAAATGTTAAACCTATAATTTAAACCCTACTAAAAATAAATTCAAACAAATATAAAATATATGATATTATATTTAGCAATTGCGGCATTTTTAAAAAGCGCCGCTACTGCAAATAAAGCTCATATAAAATGACGTCGTTTTTCTTGACATTTTAGTGGCGTTTTGTCAAAAACACCGCTAACGTTTGAACTATTGCGGCGTTTTTGGGAAAACGCCGCTACTGTCAATAAAGCTCATATAAAATGACGTCGTTTTTCTTGACATTTTAGGGGCGTTTTGTCAAAAACGCCACTAATGTTTGATCTATTGCGGCGTTTTTGGGAAAACGCCGCTACTGCCAATGAAGGTCATATAAAATGACGTCGTTTTTCTTAACATTTTAGTGGCGTTTTGTCAAAAAACGCCGCTAACGTTTGATCTATTGCGGCGTTTTCCCAAAAACGCCGCTACTACCAAGGAAGCTCATATAAAATGATGTCGTTTTTCTTAACATTTTAGTGGCGTTTTGTCAAAAAACGCCGCTAACGTTTGATCTATTGAAGCGTTTTTGGGAAAACGCCGCTACTGCCAATGAAGCTCATATAAAATGACGTCGTTTTTCTTAACATTTTAGTGGCGTTTTTTCAAAAAACGCCGCTAACGTTTGATCTATTGCGGCGTTTTTAGGAAAACGCCGCTACTGCCAATGAAGCTCATATAAAATGACGTCGTTTTTCTTAACATTTTAGTGGCGTTTTGTCAAAAATGCCGCTAAGGTTTGATCTATTGCGGCGTCTTTGGGAAAACGCCGCTACTGCCAATGAAGCTCTTATAAAACGACGTCGTTTTGATTAACCTTTTAGCTGCGTTTTTGTAAAACGCCGCTAAAGGCCGACCTATAGCGGCGTTTTTTCAAAAAATGCTGCGAAAGCTCGACCTATTACGACGTTTTTTTAAAAACGCCGCTAAAACTCCATCTATTCGATTTTTCTGGCGTTTTAAAAGAAAACGCCGCTAAAAACGCCACCAAAAGTCTGTTTTGGTGTAGTGGTTAAACCGTACATTAAATTTAATATCTCTATATCTATCTATTAGAATAACTACTATCTCAATTTCATCCATCAAATGAATAGATACACATTTAATTTCAATTATACGAACTTACTAAGCTTTATAGCTTACTTTGTTATTTTCTTCTATGTTTTATAGTATATCAAAGCTAGCTCGAAACCAAAAATCGTCAGAGACTTCGTCACATTATCGAACATCTATTTTGGTACTTTTGAAGTGTGTATATATGGTATATGACATGTATAGGATTATGTCATTTTGGTATGGTTGATTAATTAGGCCATTTGAGTTGGCTTGTGATGATGAATTTGTTAATGTATAAAGATGTGTAAATGGCTTTGTTTTGAGTTAGGTAATTGACTTATATTGAGTAAGCGAGGTTGAATTAATAATGCATATTTAGAATGGTTTAACTAAATGAAATATATATGTGAATTATGTATAGTAAGGCAAGTTGAATTAAAAGGTATTTGAATAGGTAAATGGCATTGAATTGAGTATTGAATTGGTCGAAATAGATATAGCATGATTGTGTATTGGTTGATGACTTTTCGCTGCATATTTGTGTTTTAAAATGGTACCAATTGATCTTGTATAGGCATGTGCAAAATGGGTGGCAAAATGGCTTGGTAAATGGCCTATTTTTGTCCACACGGGCAGAGACACGAGTGTGTGTCTCAGCTGTGTGTGACACACGGTCATGTTACATGGTCGTGTGTCTCCTGGTGTTAAAATTGAATTGAAGTCAGTATGCTCCACACAGGTGTGTGACTGGCCATGTGGTACAAGTCAGTATACCCCCTAATTGGCACATGACTTAGCACACGGGCATGTGACTTTGTCGTGTTGCATAAGTCAGTATACCCTCTAGTTTTCACACGGCCAGGCACACGGGCGTGTCCTTGGCCGTATGATAGAAGTCAGTATGTATGCCCTATTTTGACACGGCTTGTGACACGGGTGTGTTTGGTGGTCGTGTGAGACACACGGCCTACCCACACAGGCGTGTGTCCTCTGTTTTGAGAAAAAAATTTAAAGTTTCGTGAAAGTTTTGTAAGTTATCGGTTTAGTCCCGAACCACTTATAAAGTATGTTTTCGGCATCGTAGGCTATTATAAGGGACAAATTGATTGAGATTGAATGATGATTGTATGAATTGATTAAATGTATGAGAAAAGTACGGTTATATGTGTTATAAGTCCGGTAATGCTCCGTAACCCTATTCTGGCGTTGAATACGGGTAAGGGGTGGTAAGGGGTGTTACAATCACAAAATCTTTACCTGACTTAGGCTGAACTAAAACTGGTGCTTCAGTTAACAGTACTTTTAACTATTCAAAACTCTGTTGGCATTTCACTGACCACTTAAACTTCATATCTTTCCGTAACAATCGAGTCATTGGTGTAGCAATCATCGAGAACCCTTTTACAAAACGCCGATAGTAGCCAGCTAATCCTAGAAAACTTCTAACTTCGGATACGTTTCTTGGTGGTTTCCAGTCAACAATTGTTGAAATCTTACTTAGATCAACTCAGATGCCTTCCGCTGAAACAATATGTCCTAAAAATCCAACTTCTCGGAGCCAAAACTCGCATTTACTAAATTTAGCAAATAGTTATTTATCTCGCAAATTCTGCAATACAATTTTCAAATGCTCAGCATGCTCAGATTCATATCGAGAATAGATCAGAATGTCATCAATGAATACAATAACAAATCTGTTCAAATACGGTCTAAAGATTCGATTAATCAAATCCATAAATACTGTAAGAGTGATAGTTAATTCGAATGGCATAACAAGAAATTCATAATGCCCGTACCTTGTTCTGAATGCAGTTTTTGGCACATCCAAATCTTTAACTCGCAACTGATAATAGCCAGATCGCAAATCAATCTTTAAAAATACTGTTGCTCATTTCAACTGATAAAACAAATCATCAATTCTCGGTAAAGGATGCTTATTCTTAATTGTAACCTTGTTAAGCTGATGGTAGTCGATACACAGTCTCATCGATCCATCTTTCTTCTTTACAAACAGAACTGGTGCACCCCAAGACGAAAAACTAGGTTGCATGAAACCTCTATCTGTTAACTCTTACAATAGAGCTTTCAATTTTTTCAATTCTGTTGGAGCTATTCTGTACGAAGCTATTGATATCGATGATGTTCCCGGTACTAATTCAATAGCAAACTCAACTTCTCTAATCGGTGGCAACCCAGGTAACTCTTCTGGAAACACATCTGGATATTCACTGGCCACTAGTACTGATTCAATCTTTGATTCAGAAACTTTTGTATCCAGTACATAAGCAAGGCAAGCATCACAATCTTTCCTCACATATTTCTGAGCTAGCATCATCGATATTACAACAGGCAACCCACTCGACTCATCAGATTCAATTCGAAGAATTTCACTATTTTGACATTTCAACTCAATAGTCTTTCGTTTATAATTCACAACAGCATCATGTAGAGTCAACCAATCCATACCCAAGATCTCAAATTCATCAAACTGTAAAAACATCAAATTAGCCGGAAAACAGTAACTCCGAGTTATCAAAGGACAATTCTTACAAACTTTATCAATTAGGACATACTGGCCTAAAGGGAATCACAAATTCAGTTAACTCAACAAGTAAACTCTTACTAGACACTAAATTCATACAAACATATGAATGAGTCGATCCAGGATCAATCAAAGTAGTTACATCAGTGTCATAAAGAGAAAATTACCGGCGATAACATCTGGTGATGACGCATCCTCGCGAGCGCAAATAGCGTAAGCTCTGGTTGGTGTTCGAGCCTCAAATCTCACAGCAGAATCCTTTGTTGCACCCTTGCTACTAGTCGTATTTCCCGTATTTCGAGGTGGCCTCCCTCTAACAGCTGTATTGCTTGGTCTTGTATTCAGAAATTTATCTTTCTCGGGTAACTTAAGATAATCCCAAATAAAATGATTTTACGAGCCACATCCAAAACAAGCTTTATTATTCATCCAGCAGTCTCCAAAATGTCGTCTTCCATACTGTTGACACTCAGGTTGTTGGTTCTGACACTTCCAGCGCTCGATACTGAGGTAATTAGAGTTTTTGGACTCGTGTGTTGCTTTCCAAGATTTCTATTAGAATACCCCACTGAAGCATTTGAACAAATATATGTATCCTTTAATTTCTTTGAAGAGGAGTGATAGGGTTTTCTCATTGTTATCTTTCTCAAATCTCTAGCCTCAGAATCAGCTTTTCCCTTTTCTTTGCTAAGTTCCTTGGCTTTGCAAGCTCTATCGACTAAAACAACAAATTTTTTCAATCCCAAAATTCCGACTAGAAGTTTTGTGTCTTCGTCCAACCCTTCTTCAAACCGCTTACACATAATTTCCTCAGTAGAAACACACTCTCAAGCATATTTACTTAATCTCACAAATTCTCTTTCATACTCGATTACAGTCATACGACCCTGTTTCAATTCTAAAATTTTTTTTCACTTTTGATCGATAAACCACTGGCTTATGTATTTCTTTCTGAACTCGATCTGAAAGAATTCCCACATAACTCTTTCTCTTGGCACCACAGATATCAAAGTGTTTCACCACTGATATGCAATATCTCTCAGAAGTGATACAGCATGTTTAACACATTCAGTTGGTGTACAAGACAGTTCATCAAATACCTAGATCGTATTCTCAAGCCAAAACTCAGCTCTCTTAAGATCATCATCAACGGAAGCTCTAAATTCTTTAGCCCCGTACTTTCAAATTTTATCTACAGACGGCTTACTTAAATGTAAAAGTTTCAAACCTTGAGGAGCTACAGGAACCAGTTGGGGAATAGGTAGGGGTGGAGGTTTTTGAGCAGCCGGATTCATTCGCACAAACTCAGTGAACCATTCGTTCACATTTGGAAGAAGGCTTCCTTGGCCTTTCCTCCCTAACTCCCCGATATAGGTCTCAATTCAAATGGCGTTGCTCCATGAACAGAGGCTGGCGCATTACTCTCTACATCATCAGCAACTGCTCGATTGGGATCCATTATTATATGAAAACACGATTCAAAACTGTCAAGAGATATCACACTATCACAGGTTATATATGGCATGTATAACTAGACTCACATACGCTACGTTAGTTCGAGAATCGACTAAACCGTAACTCTGATACCAATAAATGTAATACCCTTAACTCGTATTCATCGCTGAAATAGGGTTACGGAGTATTACCAGACTTATTACTAAAATAAACACACATTTCTCATACATTTTTCATATCCAAATAAAAATCATTCACAATAAATCATATTGTCCCTAACATGAGCCTTCAAGGCTTAAATCAAACATTAGAAGTGGTTTGGAACTAAACCGATAACTTAGGAAAATTTTTAGAAAACATAAAAAAATTTCAAAGTACAGGAGACACACGCCCATGTTGCCCAAAGACATGCCCGTG
Organism: Gossypium longicalyx; assembly: GCA_025698465.1. Classification (NCBI taxonomy): domain Eukaryota; kingdom Viridiplantae; phylum Streptophyta; class Magnoliopsida; order Malvales; family Malvaceae; genus Gossypium; species Gossypium longicalyx. The sequence continues at coordinate 22,863,431 of CM047005.1, read as the reverse complement.
TTACAGGCTGTGTGGATATTCGAAATCGGATCACATGGCAGTGTTCCAGCCCGTGCCTTACCTCGTGTAACTCCCTGACTTGGGTCATACGGCCAACCACATCTCCGTGTGACTAGCCCGTGTACCCTTCGAAATAACCTCACACGCCTGTATGCCAGGCCGTGTACTAGGCCGTGTGAAAACTGTAGGGTATATTGACTTATGTCATACAGCCAAGTCACACGCTCATGTGTTGAGCCGTGTGAAGCTACTGACTTGGTTTCTAAATAAACATCAGGGGACACACAGTCGTGCCACCTAACCGTGTGTCACACACGGCTGAGACATGCACCCGTGTCTCTACTCGTGTAGACAAAAATAAACTATTTTCCAAGTCATCTTTCTCACCCATACTTGTATTCACCTACACAAACCAAATTACATATGACCATATCTTCAATAGGCATTCAAACCAATCTCAACCAAGCCTAAATCATGCTATTTCAATACCAACAACTATAATGCTCATAACATCATGTTTTGCCAATTCAAAACATACCAACTTCATATTCAAAAATCACCTAAATGGTTAACTTCAAATATGCATTATTTTGCCAAAACCACATGCATACCATATCTCAAATTTCAACTATTTAATACTCAAAATGCAAATTCACAACAAGCATTCACATAGCTATTATAAACCATATAACAAAAGGCCATTTACACATTTATACACATAACTAAGTATACCAAAATAAGTCAAATCACATGGTTATACACATAACCAAAACATACATCATTTACAAACCAAATCAATTGGCTATATACATTACCAACTTATAGGCCATAAAAACCACAACTCCTATACATGCCATATAACCAAATACACAAGTTCAAAAGTACCAAAATGACAGCTTGATAGTGTGATGAGATCTCCGACAACTCCCAATCTGAGCAAGCTTCGAAAATCACTATAAAGCACAGAAAAGTAAACAAAGTAAGCTATAAAGCTTAGTAAGCTCGTATGATTAATAAATATAACTTACCATTCATTCACAAATTGAGTTATCTATCATAAAACACTACAGTTTAACTTAATCACAAGGTTAATATATGTTCATCTACATAGTAGATCATGTAACTCACAAACTTCATAGATTTAATGCTTATACGGTTTACGTACATACCTGCACTAATACGTATAAATCTTTTACCCTTTTATATCTTCAATATACCTATTGAACCATTTGGAATAATATCGAATACTCGAGAATCTCACACCCTAAGTGTCAATACAGGGTCGAAGCCATCTCAATCTCATATCTCATATAATGCTCACTCTCGAGTTAGCACAGGGTCTGCTCACACAAGCTAACGGTCAAGACGTAACTACACGGTGCTGCTCACACAAGCTGATGAGAATCCGCAACACATTCCAGAAAACTCAGCCACCAGTAGAACGTATAGACCAGCACCCAAACACAATAACCCCTAATGACATGTCATTTGTATCCTATCTATTTCTAAGGTTCAACCGGGATTTCACATTGCCGAATCTTCATCGAACATTTTCGTAAGGTCATATTTATCAACAATACAATTATAAAGTATTTAAAATACAATTACATTAAGGTTTATTAACATACGAACTTGCCTCGGATTTATACGGAGAGAATCGAGCTATGAATCAACTATTTTATTTTTCACCCGATCTAATTCCAAACTTCGCTTTTCTTGATCTATATATAATCAAATTTAACTTATTTAAATATCATTCTATTCAATTTAACCCAAAAATATATTATGGCAAAATTACGCTTTTACCTTTTAAATTTTGAATTCTTTACAATTTAATCCCTAGCTTATAAAAATGCAAATTCATGCAATTGAGTCAACACTCATGCTAGCCGAATTTCACCTATACTCATAGAAACCCATATTTTTCATTATTTCACACATTTACCACACAATTTATCATATTTCTCAATTTAATCCCTAATTGACAATTTTATAAAAAATCACTTAACAAATGTTGTTTATCTAACAACAACCATTCATTTTCTATCATCAAACATCAAAATACACTCATATTCATCAATGGTAAAACTCTAAACCTTTAACACTTTTGCAAATTAGTCCCTGAGCTAGCTAGACTAAGTTACAACGACTCCAAAAACATAGAAATCATTAAAAACGGGACAAAAATCATACCTAATTCAAGGAAATTGGTTTGCCGAACCTAGGTCTCCAAAATGGATTCTTCTCTTGTTAATTTCAGTTGAAATTTGATATCAGAAGATGATGATAATTTTTTTCTTCCTTTTGTTTTATTTAATTTACCTTTAAATACCTTTTTACTAATATAACCTTTATAATCTTTAATAATTACACAAAATGCCAAACCATTATCATCCATTAACATACTAATGGTCTAATTACCGCTTAAGGACCTCCACTTTAAAGTTATATATCTATTAGGCACTTTTAGCTAATAAAACTCAACTTTTACACTTTATTCGATTTAGTCCCTTTTATCGAATTAAGCATTCAAATGATAAAATTTCTTAACGAAATTTTTACACAATCATACTATCATACACAATCATACTATCATACTATAGAAATTAAAATAATAATAAAATAAATATTTCGACTTTAGATTTTTAGTCCCAAAACCACTGTTCTGATTTGACTAAAAACGAGCTGTTACACCAACGGTGAGGCAAGCTTCACAAAGAATAGTTCTAATGATGGGAACAAACGAGAGCTTTTCTTTACCGTATCTGGCCAAATGCACCATATTATCTTTTCTCAGGTCTTCTTTATTTCTTCTTCTTCTTCTTCGTCATCGTCGTCGTCGTTATCGTACCAGATATTTTGGACTTAGAATTTGCCATGATTTAGGGTTAAAATAGTGCGATTGTTGTTGTTTCCATTTTCTTTTTTTGTACGGGGTTTTTGTTTTTTATTACCTTTCGTCTTAAAACTTTTTTTATCAGTTTACTACCATGGTGATGTTTGGTAGATTTCTGATTGTGAGTGTTTTGTTTGGTACATATGGTTTGTATTGGAATGGAAACTTTGTTAGTAAATACATCTTGTTGGTTATACCTATGTGAGGTTTAGACCCACAATAGTTAATGGATGATGATGATGTTTAAAGTTGACCATCATATCTCTTTCGTGGAAAATGGAAATTGCACCTTTTTTTTTTTAAACGTTGAGCATATTTGTGTTAGTGAAGAAAAAGAAGAAGCAAATCACCATATTTGAAAACAAAGATTGTTGGGATGGAGAAGAAAAAGCATAAACATATTGGGCCATTTAATCAAAAGTAAAAATATTGGGTCATTTATTTAAAAAAAATGGAAAATGAAGGACAAAAAAATAGTCACTCAACTTTGCCTAGTCCAACGTGGCAAGTTAACTGGCCACATCAACTAGTTAATTGGCCACATTGGTGGTCTCATTAAGCCTGTGATGGAAAATGTTAATGGGTGACTAATTTTTCACTTTTTGATAACGTTAGTGATTGATTTATTACTTTTCGAAAGTTGAGTGACTGGATTGAAATCAAAGTAACTTTTTGTCAGCTATATTAAAATTGAGTGACTGTTGGTGTATTTTACCATTTTACCCTTTTATTTTAAGTGCTTAAAAAAACAATTAAGCGTATCTGTGTAGTTTTCCCTATAGTTTTCGCCTAAAAAACTTGTGGCTGGTTTCTTAAGGCAAGTCTTTGGCACATCCAACATAAGGTTACTATATTGAGTTGATAGTAACCAAAGATCCATGCAGAAGGTTTTTAACTCAAAAAAATTGAATTACTTAGCAAAATTCTTTGACTGACACTTGGCTTTACATGGAGTTAACACGTGTCATGCTATAGTATTATTGCTTAAAAGCCCATAATCTTAGATCGTTGTTTGTTGTTGCTTCTATAGCATTTATTCAAAAACGTAAAAGTTTAAGCAATTATGTCAATTACTCGTAAAAAATTTGTAATTATATCAATATACATTTTGACGTTATGTAATTTAGATTGTTTTCTTTAAAAATAAGGTTGGACATCTTTATTGAAGTAAGGCAACAACATTTTACAAATGAGAATAAAAAAGAAGAAAACAACCAAATAAAATACAATCCCTAAGACTTAAAAAGAAAACATCAAAAGAAAAGCATAAATTTCAACCGCTCTTGAGCTTTTTGTGTCTAAAAACCAGAATTTAGACTTAAAGTCAAGTTCATTGCTGATTCTGATTATGCTTTGACATCATTACAACAAGATGTCAAAAGAGATTTCCTTTGCCTTGTCTCACTAACCAAATGTAAGAGGGTTAAACTTAGAGCAGTGGAATTACTTGAAGGAGCTCATAAGGCTCAATATGAGAAGATTTATGAATATCTGTTGGAGGTTTGGATCCAAAATGCTAGATTAACAACAATCTGTTATCTGAATAACGTGTTATTTCAAAGGATGTATGTCTATCTGCAGGCATGCAAAGATGAGTATAGGATTGATTGTAAGAGGATAATAGGTTTAGATGGATGTTTCTTGAATGTCTACTTTGGTGGCTACCTACTAACAACTGTTGAGATAGATGCAAATAATGACATCTATCCTATTGTATATGCTGCTGTTGAAAGTGAAAACTAAACATCATAGCTCTGGTTTTTGGAGTTGCTCGCATTAGACTTGGAAGTTGTGAACTCATATAAGATATCTTTAATGTTTGACAAACAAAAGGTAAAACTCCATTTGTTTGCTTTGTTTTATATTGTTTTTGTTTAGGATGGTATGCCAAAGAATTAAACTGTTTTTGTTCTGTTTGTAGGGACTTATAGAAGCAATACTCATGTTGTTTCCTAATACAGAAACAAGACACTGTGTTAGACATTTACATACCAATTTAAAGAAAGTTGATTTCAAACCAAAGAAATTAGAAGATTTGTTTTGGAAAGCTATCAAAGCAAACACTCCAAAAGATTTTGAGGATGTCATGGCTGAACTGAAAAATACCAATCAACATGCTTATTATTATAAAATTTTAATTATAAAAATAAAGAATTCAAGCAAAATTTTACGATTTATTTTATAAAGATGAAACTTAATTTTTACTTAGATAAAATTAAAAAAAAATCATTCCAATATCTAAATATATACATTCAATAATTTTTAATCTAATTTAGATGCTGTAAACTTAACATTTTTCTTTTTGCAGTAGTGCATTTTTCCTTTTATGTTTCAACCCAACAATGATTCCCAAAAGCAAAACTATGTTGAAATATATATTTTGACACCGATAAATTTTACTTTGGCCAAATGCTATTGCATTCAGATTTGAGTTATTACACACATTATTAACTAATTTGTAATATTTTTAATTAAATCTCTTCATGAATCAAATTATTTGTTTATGTTTGAAAGCCTGCCTGAAAAATAAAAATGTTTGGATAAAAATACGAGATCCGAAAAATGAGTTTGGATAAAATTTAAGACATATTTTTATATAAGTTGGGCCTTGGATAAGATTTTTTTGACCTGAATATATTATGTTATAAAAATATTTATATTAATTATATAGGTTAAATGATAATTATATATTTATATTTATACTAAATCAATAACCTAATAATAATTAAACCCATTATCCAAAACCTAAAAAAAACTATCCAATTAAATAATCTAACTCAAAATATAAAATTTTAAAAAATTATATTTAATACAATAAACTATTTATTATATTTATTTGTATTTTTTAATATAATAAAATATTTATTATATTTATGATAGTTTTTTTAATATAAATATTTGCTAATGTGTTAGAAAATTTTTATTTTAGCATTTTTTAGTGTATTCAGTGTATTATATTTTTTTAAAACAATATTTTTCAAATAAAAACAAATAAAAAAAATCAAATATAGGCGGGTTAGGACAGACTTAAGTTTACCATTTTTAAATTGGATCGGGTTTTGACAAAAAAGTAAGCTCATTTTTTGAATCAAGTCAACTCTGAGCTTAAAAATTTGTTTAAATACTTATATATGTGTCTGACTCGAACCCAACTCGACCCAATCCATTAGTATTCTATTTTTATTACATAAGCTGATATTAAATTTTTTTTTGAAAAAGGCAACTGATGTTTTATTTGTATCTCGGCCATACATGACTTCTTCCTTCTTTTGCTAACGCGTGTGTTGCAGTATTGGACGATCTAGGTACAGATCTGAATGTTATTTTTGTGAAATTTGCACATTTATTCTGGACTGCTTTAATCACATTGCTGATACAAGATTTGTCTTCTTTTGTAGCAGTTACCCCTTTAATTACCGTCAACGCGTCACCTTCCACGCGAATTTCTCTGAAGCCTAATTCCTCCCCAAAAGTGACTGCATGCAAGCATGCCCAGGATTCTGCCAATTTCGGTGTCGAGATGTTTGAGAACGGGTAAATGCATGCAGCTATAATCAATCCATCTTTATTTCTTGCAATTATACCTGCCTTAGAAATGTTAAAATCCTGTTAAAAAGAGGCATCAAAATTAATTTTGATCATATTCCCATCAGGTGGTTCCCATTTAACATTTTTAGGCACTATTCTTGACATTACAACACCTTCCATTAACTCGTTCTCTAATAAGTATGCTTTAATAAAGGAAATCACCAATTGTTCATTTGGGGTTTGTCCCTTGTGATATATTCTGTTCTGTTGAACCATAGTGCCCAGAAAGATATCATAAGTGTTTTACATTTTCTGCTTTCATTTTCGTAGAAGAAATCCCCTAACCAATTTTGCTATTCTTGATTTTTGTCTGAGGTTGAATCTCCGACACTCAGATCTTGCAGGATCTTTTTTGTGAATTCACAATCTTGGAACAGATGTGTCACAGTTTGCTCATCCTCCTTGCAAACTAGGCAACAAGCTTTTCTCATCAAGCCTTTATTTTTTAAGTTGTAAAGCGTAGGCAAAAGCCCCTTCGAAAGTTTCCACGTGTATCCAGATTTTAGCTGCTACTTTAATCTTCCACATATTTGTAAAGAATGTATGCATTCTAGAATTCTGTAAAGCGGTGTTGTCTTTTGTATTGTGTAAATTCACTAAAACAATTCATCTGTAGCCGCTTTTGACTGTAATTTCCTGATTTATCACCCCGCCATCCAAGATATCTGGTTGGTTTTGACACACCAGTGGAATCACAAGGATCTGTTTTATTGTCTCTTCATCAAATAGAATTCTAAGGGATTCTATATTCCAGGTAAATTCTTCCATCTCAATTAAGTCTTTTAACTTTTGTAAAGTTTATGTTGATATTCTGACAATGTAATTTTCCCTCCCCAGGTCCTGACAGCCAATTATCATTCCATATATTGATAAAGGCACCATTCTCCACCTTCCATCCCAATCCTTGTTCCAGTAAGGAGCGGGCATTCCAGATACTACGCCAGGTAAACGAGGGGTAATATCTCAGTCTTGCACTCAAAAAATCACCTATAGGATAATATTTAGCTTTCATAATATGTGCAAACAAGCTAGTTGGGTTCGTAATTAGATTCCATCCTTGTTTGGCTAACAAGGCAACATTAAACTTCGATAAGTTCCTAAACTCCATCCCCCTTGCGGTTTCATGTTACACATGGCTGACCAGCTGCACCAATGAATACCTTTATTTGTAATTGTATTACACCACCAGAATCTGTTAAACACGTTTTCTAACTCCCTGCAAAAAGAATTTGGTAACATAAAACATTGCATTGCGTAAATTGGGACTGCCTGCAACACCGATTTTATTAACACTTTTTTTTCGCCAATAGATAAAAACCTCACGCTCCAATTCTCTAATTTCCTAATAATTATTTCTTTGATTTCGTTAAAAGCATGTCTTTTGCATCTCCCCACCATTGTTGGTAATCCAAAATATTTCTCGGGATTATTTGCAATTCGAACGCCAAAGATTCTCCCGACGCTCTCCCTGTTGTTAAAACTTGTATTTTTGCGGAAGTAAATTAACAATTTATCAAAATTAACAACTTGGCCTGATATATTTTCATAATCTTTTACCACTACTTTTATCGCTCTTTCCCCTTCTTCTGTCGCCTTTCCAAACAGTATGCTATCATCTGTAAAAAAAATAAATGCGTGATTGCCAAACTACTTCTTCCTATCTTGGCTTCTTTAATAAAACAAGCACTTTTCGCCCTTGTGATCAAATTGGAAAAACCTTGCACACATATAATAAATAAATAGGGGCTTAGGAGATGCCCGTCTCAATCCCCTACTAGGTTTAAAATCTTCTCTTTGTACCCCTTTCAAAACCACTGAGTATGTCACTGTAGGTATACATTTCATAATTAAAGTAATCCAACCATTGCAAAAGCCTATCTTTTGTATTATTTTTTCAATGAAATTTCACTCAACCCTATCGTACGCTTTAAGGCAAACGATTCAGTTTATTCTTCGTTCTTTTTTTTTTGAACAAATGTAGAATTTCATAAGCCACTAGAATATTGTCCGTTACCTGCCTTCTTGGAATGAAAGCGCCTTGATACTCATCAATACATATATCCAGTACTTTTCTAAATTTGTTGACCAATATCTTTGATATTATTTTGTAGAGCACATTACACAAACTGATCGGTCTAAATTGATTCATGTTGCTTGGTGAGCTTGTTTTGGGGATTAAAACAATATTTGTTCTATTAATTTCTTATAGATCTTTCCTTCCTTTTAGCATATCCAAACAATAATTACAAATATCGTCCTCTATAATATGCCAAAACTTTTAGTAAAAAAGAGGAGGAAAGCCATCTTTACCTGATTTTTTTAGTGGCGACATCGAATTCACAGCTTCAACAACTTCTTCCTTTTGAAAATCCACCATTAATTCCACATTCAAAAAATCGGATACGCAAAGTTGACTACTTTCGAAGATTCTACCACATTCGCCTATTGCCTTAGACGTAAAGAGATCTTGAAAAAAATGAGAAGCAATGTTAATAAGTTCAAATTCATCATCCATCCATCTCCCATTAACGCCATTGAGGCCTCTAATTGTGTTTTTCTTTTTTCGCCCGTTTGCAACCTTATGGAAAAAAAGGAAGTATTCCGATCTTCCAATTTAAGCCAATTGGCTCTTGCCCTTTGTTCCCAAAAAACATCTTCTGTATCAGCTTCTAAATTTAGCGCAAGCTTTAAATCTGTGATTTGTGCTAAGACTTCATCAATGGGATCATCTTCATACAACTCCTTCAGTTTAGAAAATAACCTTTGCTTTCTCCCTTCTCTCAATGTCTTGTTCTTGCTAGCCCATCTACTTAACTTAATCCCAAGTATAGATAATTTTTCAGGAATGTCTCCCACACAGGCCTCCAACCCTCAATCACTTGTTCTTCAAAATTTTCTTCCAATACTCAATCAACATTGAATCTAAAATAAAACGGTCTAGCAAGATTTTGTCCTCCAACTTTTCCTGTTGTAATAAGCATAATTAGACAATGGTCAGAAAAACTACGCGGCATATGTTCGATCGAGTATCCTAGAAAAAGGTCTCACCGTTCGGTATTTGCCACTCCCCTATCGAGTCTCTCTCTAATGTTATTACTTGGCAGCCTTCTTATCTCCCACGTAAAAAATTATCCTGAAAAACCTAAATTACTTAAATCACGTTCTCGTAAAACCTCTCAAAAAGTGCTCATTTGTCTCTCCCCTCGTACATGTCCCCTTTCTTTTCAAAAGAAAACATTATCTTGTTGGAATCTCCCATCATGACCTATGGCAAATCACATTCCTTTTCAAGATGCCTTAATAAATTCCATGAATCCTTTCTTAATCCTTCCATAGGTGCTCCATAAAAGCTACTAAATCTCCATATTATCTCTTCCAATTCTTCTTTTATCACCACATCAATGTGTGAATTAGAAAAACTCATTAAAGTTATGTCAACGATAAGCCTCTTTTCAAACCATCTGTTCCTATATCAATTTCATTCCCAAAACCACAACTTTTTTTTGTTCTCTTAATTTTTTTGTGTTTACTTTTGTTTCAATAAGAAACAAAATTTGGGGCTTACTTTGAGAACGACGGACTATTTGCGGTTGCCTCAACTCGCTAACATTCCAACTTATGATTTTCATTGCGACTGGTCGGCCTACTTTCTAACAGCTGGCACTAATTCATTATCTTTGTTAGATCTCATCACTTCATATGAGTTGACTTCTTCTTGACCTTCACAATGTAATCTTTGCCTCTTTTTGCATTCCTTTAACACAAGCGATCTGTCCTCTTATTCCTGCACTACTTCTTTGCCTTTGATAGATACTCTTTCATTAACTAATGAATTAAAGAATTTTGCCCTAGATTGAACATTCCCCTTTCCAATCGTTCCATGATTTCCCATATTGCTACCCTTGTTTTCCCCTAGAGATTCAGTTGATTGATTTCCCCCATGTCGTTTGCTATTTGTTCTTCCTTCTACTTTGGCCCCCTTTCTTGGTTCCTCTTGTAACCATGGACTCATCATCTGTATCACTTTCCTTGATTGTGCCCTTAACGAACTATCCCACCCGAACTCCACATCCTGTTCTTTCATTGTTAATCGAACCGGGCAGAAACCCTCCCCGTGCCCTAATCTTCCGCAGAGGAAACAATACATTGTAATTTTCTCATATTGAAATTGTGCATACATTGAATTATTCTTATCAAGAATAACTTTTTTCTTTCGTTTTAGGGGAACACAAACATCAAGTTCACTCTAATATGCATGAATTTTCTTACCCCTCTTGTAACCAAATTCGTATCATATTCTAAAAATTGACCAATGAAATTCCCGATTTAATTTGCCATTCCTTCAATCAAGAACCCTAGTGGTAGGTTATGAACTTGCACCCAAAATACAGCATGGTTCAACGGAATTTGTAATGGATCCTCCCCCCTCTCCATCTTATGAAAATAATTAGGTGCCTATTGAAAAACCAAGCCATTCCTTCCACCACCCTTTTAAAATCAATCTGATTGTAGAACCTAAATAAAATCCTTTTTCTCCAATGTCTGTAATTGAAATCCCTCCTAATGTGCCACAAATTTGTCATCGTATTCCTTAATGATGGAAAGTGCGCCATGCTTTCTGTTAAAACTTGTCCCACCAAACACCAACTGTAATCTTCAATTACATCTTGATCTTCTTCTGCAAAACGTACTAGAACCTCCTCGTCATCATCAATGTTGAGGTTGCCAAAATTTTCTTCCATATGGATTCACCTTAAAATCACGAAATCACCAATTGAAATTGTCGCTGACAATGGTCAAGATCAAAAGGAAAAACAAAAGAAAATCAAAAGAAAAACAAGAAGTGCTGTCGCCGCAGACTAGGTAAACATGCTATCGCAGCAGACTCTTTTCAGCTATCTCCCAACTTTGAAAGTCAAGTTACTAATATTAATATTTAAAAGAACCTACATGCAAAACGTAAAGATATCACACATACAGACGTTCATTTTTTTGAACTATAAACTTTAATTTGTGAGATTATTATTACTTATTAGTTTAAGGATATTTTATTTATCAAATATTATTTTTTAAAATGGTTGTAATATCAATTAATATTTTTTAAAATTTATTTTATTAATTATTATATTTTAAATTCATAAGCATATTATTTATGTAATCTAAAAAAAAAAAACACTATATATGAACTAATTTAATAAAATGTAATTATTAAAAAAATAAAATAAAATTCTTTTACTATTTCAATATATTTTAATTAATATATAATCAATCTCTGCATAAATATTGTATCAAAATTTTAAGATGGGTAAAAAAAAACTAGTTGAATCTATATTTGAGTAAGGCAGCTATTTCGTTTTGATTAGAACAATTAGCAGTTGAGTTATATTTTCAAAAGAGACTTGGGTGTAGTATTAGTGCTTTGGCAAAACCCTTTATACTGAATGAGAGCTACAACTTTGAGGCAGCGATTGGATTGTGTTGATTGGGATGCTACTGCTAGTACTATGGTTGAACTCAAGGATGGAGAATTATTTAGATGCCACTCTGAAATGGGTGCCTATTGCCTAAGCAATGTGAATTGAAGTTGCTTCTTGTAAAATTACATCAAGGATATCTAATCTAAAGGCAGGGGATCTTTGCAAGATAAGATGCTTTTATGGGGGACTTCAAGTTAATCCTGAATGTATATTGTGTAATTAGGAACCGGAGACAATGGAGCATACTTTTGTGTGTGGTTCATACTTAAAGGGAGCATGGAGATATGTACAATAGGCTTTTAGTTTGTAGAAAGTACATTCTAGGCAAAAAGTTACTGTTTAGATGCAGCAAGTAGGGAAAGGGAAGTGTGTCTTCATATCTAATTTGGCAGGGAAGGAACAAAAAGCTTCGTGGAAGTTTGGCAATGTCAACTCAGTAAGGAACGTAACTAGAGATAGACTTGTTAATGAAAAAATTAATGGGGAATGGGAGATAAGATTGTAAAGGGTGTTCTGTTGTTGAACATTGCAGGTTTTTAATTAGTTATTATAATAATATAAATAATATTTTATGTATATATATATAAGAGTTAGGTTCAGGCCCAATAACTGATTTCCAACCTAAGCTTAAGACATCCAGAGACCGTATCGGAGCTCTTGGCTTAGAAACAAAACGCTTTATAGCTCCAACAATTTAAAATTTCAATTCACTCCCCCAGATAAATAAATAAAGAAAAAGCTTTGAAAAAACCTGATTTCCAGACTCTGCGAACATAAATTAAAAGAATGCCTCCGAAGGTTGAAAAAGAGCATCCCAATGTTGTAGACATAGCCAGCAGCGACGATGACGGCGACGCTCAAACTGTCGCCAGAAAGAAAGCTTCCTCTCTCGGAGAACGACAACTTCGACGGAATATATCCAGTCCTGAAATACCACAGAGCTCAGGACCCATCACGCCGCCGGCACTACCCTCCGGTGAAATCCTAGACTCTCGAAGTTTCTGGAAGGCGGGGAATTATGTCATTGGCCCCACTTCCAAACCAGCTCTGCTTGAAGGTTCGCCTTTTCATTTTTTTTCTTTCACTAAATTTTTATGCCTTAGGTTTCTTGTTTTTGTTTTTTTTAATCCAATTTAGCTTTTTCTCTCATTTTTTTTTATTCTAAGGTGCATTGGAGCATGCGCGTGTTCACCCCAAGTTTCTTCATTCAAATGCGACGTCGCATAAGTGGGCGTTTGGAGGTAACTGGATTTCCTGCTAGCTGAGTTTTGGATTTGTCTTTTTTTGTATTTGTGGGATTTATATCTTCCCCCCCTGCAGCAATTGCAGAGCTAATGGACAATGCTGTGGATGAAGTAAGCAAAAATCTAATTTTTTTGTCAATGGATCCTTAATAATCACTCTGTTGAATCTGTTTTTTAACTGCCATTTTGTACCTGACTGTTTCTACAGATTCAACATGGTGCAACTTTTATAAAGGTTGATAAAATTGATATAAAGATGGATAATTCTCCAGGTCCAGCTTTACTTTTTCTAGGTATAATAATATGACTTTCGTCTGCTTATTTCACTCCTAGAATGATGGTGGTTTATGATATAAAATCTTTTAACTTCTTGCTTACTTTTGCAGATGATGGTGGAGGAATGGATCCTGTATTGCTACGGAAATGTATGAGCTTGGGTTATTCTTCTAAGAAATCAAATACAACAATTGGACAGTGTAAGTCTTACTACTTATCTTATTTTATCAGTTTACTCCTTGACTCAACAATTTTGTTGCCCTTATCTCTATGCTCATTCCTTACTGTGGTTGCAGTCCTGAAACTATTGTTAGAAAGACCTGCATTTATGTTCAACACGACTCCAAATATTCTTTTATGACTTTATGTTGATGCTGGCGTGCGCCTGTTTTTGCAGATGGAAATGGATTCAAGACAAGTACCATGCGACTAGGTGCTGATGTTATTGTTTTTAGTCGGTCAACTAGGGCAGGGTATAATGCTCTCTGCAGTAATACACATTGGTTTTACAAATTTCCATGAAGATGTTTAGACATTCTCTAAATGATATTGTCTTTCATTTTATTTGTTATATAGGATAAGTTGTCTAGATCTCCTTGGTACTTCTGAATGCATGGAATTTGAAAGCGTTATTCCTTTCCATTTATTTTTTTCCTAGAGACTTTAGGCTTTTGGTTGGTGACAAATATGTGTATCTTCTCAACAAATGTTGCCCTTTTCATTTCTCCGTATTTCTGTTTTACTGTTCAGAATGGTACTTAGGCAGACAGGTGGCTGATTTTTGAACAAACCTTAGAAGGTTAGAAACAGGAAAAAACGGGGAGCGGGGTTGGGTGGGGCAAAATGTGCTGTTTCTCTTCTGAATGTATTTTATTTAAGCTGCTCTGCCTGCTCCATTTCGTATGCTTCTTCTACTTCTGGTTCTAACTTAATACTAGTAGATGTTGTTTGACCTTTCTTTTCTTTTCTTTTTCTCCAAATATGTCCTTAGCAAAGCAACACAGAGCGTGGGACTTCTATCTTATACTTTTCTACGCCGAACTGGACAGGATGATGTCATTGTTCCTATGGTAATTCATTGTATCCTTAGTATTTTGGATTCTTTTCCTTGTCCCTTGAAGGAGCTAGGTTTGAGGATTTGGATTAACTCCTAATGTCCACAACTTAGTTGCTTTTTGTTTCACTTCTGTTTGCAGATTGATTTTGATATTTCTGGTCATTGGGCAGAGCCAATAATTTACAGCACACACGATGATTGGTCTTCTAACTTGAAAACTATCTTGGAATGGTCTCCCTTTTCATTAAAGGAGGATCTGCTGCTACAGGTTTGGCAACTAAGTTTTGTTGGGCCTGTTCAGGAGCTCCATGATGATTTGCCCAGTTGAATTCTAAACTACATGCATAACATGTTCAAATTTCAATATTGTTTGGCACTATGGTTGTATTCTTACATAGAAAGGAATTAGAAATACAAAGGTCATTCTGGAACTGATGCAATTACTTCCTTGGAAATTTTTTTGATTGCCTTTCAAACTGCAAATAAAGTTGCATAAAGTACTAGAAGAGCAGCTAAGTTGCAGTAGTCTAGTAGTGTGTGAGTATTTTTTTTTTCTAACTAGACTTTTTTCTCCCTGTATTCCCAGTTTGATGATATTGGACCACATGGAACAAAAATAATAATATACAACTTATGGCTGAATGATGAAGGCATATATGAACTGGCTTTTGATGATGATGATGAGGTAAGTGCATGGTGCTGTAAGCTATGAGATCTGTCTGAGATTTTTCTTGTAGTATAATTTTAGTAATATACTGTGAGAAGCAAAATGTTCCAGCATTTGTGTGTTTCTGCTCAGACCTAGTTATTGGATCTTCAATGCCTTTACTTATGAAAGAAATCTTTTGATCATCCTGTCCTCACTGTTTCTAATAGGTTGATGTACATTTGTTTATATTTTATAGACATAAGAAGTTTAACCTCAAGGCTTTTACTATTTTTCTATGTTATTTTTAAAAAGGACATTCGACTGAGAGATGAAGCTCTTCGTGAAGCTACTACTAAAGTACTCAAAAAGACAGTTGAACTTCAATCCCATATTTCTTACCGCCTCCGGTATTCACTGAGGGTAACCTGTTAAGTTTGGACATTTTTTGTTTAGTTTCAACTGCTAGCTACCCCATGCTTGAACTTATAACTCTTTTCTCTGCCTAGGCATATGCTTCAATGCTATACCTCAGAAAATTCAATAACTTCCAGATCATATTAAGGGGAAAACCTGTCCAGCAGTTCAATATCGCTGACGAGTTACAATATCCTAAGGTTGTAACATACAAACCCCAAGTAGCTGCTGGATCAAAAGAGGTAAGTATAAGTTGCTAAGATATCTTCTGTTCTGTGTGAAATAAGTTTCTTTTCCCACTTCTTTGTTCTGCAGTAAATGTTATAATTGTGCTGAGATTTGTGTTGTAGTCTCCCTATTACTTTGTATTCTCTGCTATCATTATATTCAAGGTTTTGATCTTCAAATTTAATTCTATTAGTGGTCCTTTAGAGGTAATTTTTACTTGGGAAACTTATGGAATTCTTCTTCTAATGTAGTGTTCAGTGGAAACTACCATTGGATTTATAAAGGAGACCCCTACAAATGTTTCGGGATTTAATGTATACCATAAAAATCGCCTTATCAGGGTATGTTTTTATACTGCTCATTTGATCTTTTTTTTTGGTTAATTATATTTCTTTTTATCTTATCTTTTTTTATTTGATAGACTTTTTATCTTTTCTTCATTTGATCTTTTCATTTGTGATTTATGATGATCTTACATCGGACTGGATCAGTATATTTAATCCTTTATGAATAAAAGGTTTTAAATTTGAATGTTTATGAAACTTAAGGTTCTAAACTTTGTGTAAGCATGGAAGATAGTGGTGAGTGCTGACACTAGTGCATCTAATTTCAGTGAGTTCAAGTTTGCTTGAAAGTCTGATAACTTGGAATTTAAAGCTATTTCAAGGACTTACCGCCAATTGTATGACATGGTGTTCTGCATGTTTTGAAAACTTTTGACATACTTGATTATGGTACTGATCTGACAAGTTTGTTCACATTGATGCAGCCCTTCTGGAAAGTGAAAAGTGATGGCTCTGTGATAGGGAATGGTGTTGTTGGTAATACACTTTTTCTCTAAATTTCTTGTTAGGTATTTTCTCAATTTATGTTATTTATGGTTGCATTGCTTATATTGCAGGTGTTCTTGAAGCTGACTTTATAGAACCAGCACATGACAAGCAGGATTTTGAGAGGTCTTCACTGTTTGTCCGGCTGGAAAATAGGCTAAAGCAGATGGTTCATGAGTACTGGTTGGTTCCTTGTCATAAATTGCTTTTAGATTGCCATTCAATTTTCACAGTGCAAAATTGTAGTTCTGGGTTTTCTATAAAGGGGAAAAGGGGGTGAGAGGTCAATCAAATCTCCCTGATAAACTTTCTTACAAAATGAGGAGCTATTTTTGAGTCTTGAAGTCCACTGATAGCTAATTTTTGTTTATATGCTATTTTAAAGAATGAACATGCACTTTCTTTCACCTTTTCTTTAATGTTAATTCCTTTTACAAACTGGGTGTCTCAGTTTGATGAAGCTATATGTATGGCATTATCTTCACAAGCACTTATTTTTATTGTTTATGTTCTTGATTTGCTGAACTGAGGAGAATATTTCTGCGGAGATTGACCTTTTAAATCCTTTTTTCTGGAACAGTTGGCAGAACTGAGGAAAATGTTTTTTTTGTTGTTGCAAGAGTAGGGTCTTAGGTGTTGTGATTAATCCAATTGACGAGACAAGAGCTTGCATAAGTAGGACAGTTGTTGTTTGAACGGCCTTAGTTGATTTATGAGCAGCCTTCAAGTACTTAAATATCTAGAACTGAGTCTCTTATAGTTCTCTGCAATTTTGGATTTTCTTTCTTGGCTAAACATATAGATTTCATTTTAGTTTAAACTGATGCTAGTGATTGAGGAATGGTGTTGTCTTAGATACCAAATCAACTGTCTCAGACTTGACTACAAACATTGAACTCGAACATAAGAGGAGGCTGGGAGCATGATCGTTGAGGAGAGATTTACAGGCTTATAGTTATAATGCCTGTAGACAGTCTTCTAATATGTTTGTCTCCCGTTTCCTTGCCTGTGCAAGCTCATAACCCATAAAATTGTTGTTGAAATTTAATAATAAAGGTGGATTAAGTTTTGTTGATGACTTTATTTATTTAAGAATGATGCTTCTTGGTTCAATGGACTGAGGCTTATTATTAGTTTATTACTAGTGTTCATCACTCTTTTGATTAGATGAGGTTGTTTCTTGCAAGACAGGAAAGGCCATTGTTACTTGATGGGCTATCAGCCTCCAGGTTTTGCTGCAAAGCAGAAGAAATTGTTAGCTAATCAGCATAACAATAGTTCTAATTTGCCAGCCGGTGGCAAGCAGGATTCAAGAGATGAACAACCAGGTCTTGATGTTCCTGATGTAGTCATGCCTGAAGGTGACCTGGCATCCATATCAGTTGATCAGTTATGTGAAGAGAACATACAACTTTTCATGAGGTAAAAATTCCATTTTAATCTTTTAAACACATCTGGCTGGTTGGATGTGTCGTATTTTGCATGTCTCATTCCAGTGAGACTTGGTTCATATCTTAAGTTCAGCTTGAGTTTCACAGGCTGAACCATTCTTAGACTATGTTTAGGGTTTATAATGTAGGGTTCCATGGCATTTAAGTCTATCCTTTGGTGCAGGTGTGAAGAAAAAGCACAGCAGGAAGCTGACTTGAAACAAACGGTGCGTATTACTTACTTTGCCAAGAATCAATTTCGGGTTGTGGTTATAAATTGATATTTTGTTCAGTATTAAAAAGTTGTTTCTATTTGGAATTGCATAGATTGAGGAACTAGAAAAGGGGTTGGAAGATATGAGAAAGAAGTGTGCCCACCTTTCTTCACTCCTAGAGTCCAAACGTAAACAGAAGGTTACATAAAAAAAAAAAAATACTGTTTACTGTACATTTCATATAATTAACCTAAAGCTCATCTTTCCTACAGAGGAACCGTTTGGGACACGTAACTACAAGTTACACTTGATGTAAATCTCATTTTTGTTCCTTTAATCCTTGTTAAAGTTTATATCCTGAGGAGCAGAGCATTGTATGGTGGATGAAACGACATATTTATTACTTTGAATTTTAGTTGCGTATACTTTTTGTATCAAGGTTAAATTTAGCAATATCATCGTTCAATATTGAATTTTGTTGCCACTATATTTCTTGAAAAAAATTGTATTTATTCAACAGTTGATGAAATTTTGGTAAATTTTAGTCTTACATGTATGTATGTTGATATTGGGTTTGGCAGTTGGTGGTTAAAGGCAGTTGACAGTGTAGTGCCGCGTTGTAAACGGGGTAAACCAAAAGAAAGGTCATTAGTTATCTAAATGGGGAAGAGAACTCTAGCTTTTTCAAGGGATGAGAATAGAGAAGGTATTATATAGAAGATGAACTTGGAGAGAGTCGGCTGTGATCGGATGAAAATGGTCATGTGGTTGGTAGCCGGTGAGATGATTTCATCAAATGTTGTTTGAATCGGATCAAGAGAGGAAAAATCAGTTGATTCTCTATTCTCTATGGATCCATTGAATTAAACTGGATTTTATAATTTTTTAATATTTTAAATCGGTTGAATTGATCTCTTTTGGAGTTGATATGGCGGGCGATTCAAATGAGCAAAAATATCGAATGGACGATATTTTCAGATTAAGAACAAACAAGAATGGCCAAGAAAAAAAAGAAAATGCAGGCTTAAAGCAAACAGAAAAAATTCACTTGGACCGGAAATTGTTGTCGAGGTGTATGATTTGGGCCATTTGTTTTGATGGTCTCCGAAAATTCAGTCAATGCTTTTGTTTTCCTAAGCTCTATTCAGTTGATCGCCTCAAAATCGTTTTTTCAGTTTAACTCTACTGTGATGTCCCCGTTCCGCCATTGATCCTTAAACTCCAAGCTATCATGAGGAAAAGAGATTTATGTATTCTTATGCTTTCCGCTTTCGCCATATTCTTCTCTCTTCAGGTCCTTCTATGTCTCTTCATTTAATTCACTGCACGAACAATGAACACAGTTCACCTCTGTTCTTCAATTTCGTGCTAATTTTATTTTCTCCTGTTGTTTGTAAAGCACGAGGGAGATTTCTCGTTTAAAGAAGCATGGTTTCATTTGTCCGATGAATATCCAATCAAATATGAAGCTGAACGTCTCCCTCCTCCTCTCGTCGCCGATCTTAATGGCGACGGAAAGATAGAAATCCTCGTTGCCACTCACGATGCTAAAATTCAGGTTATTCATTTTTCTATAAAATTAAGTTCTTTTAAAAAAAATAAAAAATAAAGAAAGTATACTGGAAAGTTTATATTCGATTGCATTTGAAACTTACTAGCTATTGGAACCACACGCACGACGGGTCGATGAAGGATTCAGTGAAGCGCGTTTACTGGCAGAGGTGTCTCTGTTGCCTGATAAGGTCAGGGTTGCTTCTGGTAGACGTCCGGTGGCAATGGCCACCGGTGTTATCGATCGAACTTTTAAAAGTTCGGGACCTCAGAAGCGGGTTCTGGTTGTTGTTACTTCGGGTTGGTCTGTTATGTGTTTCGACCATAACCTCAAAAAGTTATGGGAGAACAATTTGCAGGTCTGTACACTGTGTTTGTATCAAATCTCTATGTAACTTGTCTTCAAACAGTGTTGTTTGCAATAGCCTTGTGTTTTGGTGGTGTTGGACAGGATGATTTTCCGCATAACGCTCACCATAGAGAGATAGCGGTTTCTATAAGCAATTACACCTTGAGGCATGGTGATTCTGGTTTAGTTATTGTTGGTGGGAGGATGGAAATGCAGCCCCATGTAAGTTTGCTAAGTTCTTATAATATAGTAGCTTTTGTTCCCTCTTCGTATATACACTACTGAAATCTAGTAGTACATTTCAGTTCATTGAGTTTGAGTCCCCAAAAACTATATTCATTTACATGGGAACGGAATTTTTTTTTCTTTCAAATTTTTAACATCCAGTGTTTGATATGATCAGAACCTGGATATGTGATGAGTAAAGTGTGTTTGTTTGTGTCACTCTTTTTTGACTAATTAACCAGTTTAACGAACGTTTTTAGATATACCTAGATCCTTTTGAACAAATCGGGATGGCTGAACGAAATGCTGAGCAGCATAGAAGGAGTGCAAATGAGGAGGAGGTAGTTGTCCCTTGATGTTGTTACACGTCTGCACTTCTTGATGCACAAAGTCTGCTGCATTAAGAATGAGTTGGTGTCACTTCTAGTTTCAGGATTTCGGTACTGATACCTTGTATCCGTTATATAGGCTTCTGAAAACTCTGGAACTGTGAATTTACGTCATTTTGCTTTTTATGCATTTGATGGACGAAAAGGTGTAGTTCGATGGTCTAGAAAGAATGAGGTACCTTTCTTTTTCGGAAAAGTTGTTTTTAGTTTCCACAATTTCTTGCAATTTGGCAATATCTTTCACTATATTTTAAGGTTTTGAGGAAATGTATATGTGCATTTTTAATTGTTGTCACCTGATTTGCATGTCTGGTGCTTTTATCAGCTATAATCGCCTTCATTACATGATAATATGATCATTTTGTTGGCTCAGAATGTTGAAGAACATTCTTCAGATCCTTCACAGTTAATTCCACAACATAACTACAAGCTTGATGCTCAAGCTCTCAACAGTCGTCATCCTGGTGAGGTATGCGTTAAAGCCATTTGGATAATTATATTTCTCTGAAGGTGGTGATAACCTTTAACTACTTTTGAGGAAAAATGTACTAGTAGTCGAACTTTTCCAACTTGGTGTCTGTTTTCCCAGTTACATTCATCCATTTTTCTGCGATACAAATTTTCAGTCAAACGCAAATCTCGCTTCACCTGCCATAAAACCATAGTTTTGCTCACAGATTTCTACGTTTTGTTTAATTCATACTGATCTTGGTTGTGGCTATTTGTTTAATTGTGTTGGTACATTTGTTTCTTTTAGAGCACTTCTGCTTCTCTATATGGTTCATGGCATTCTTTTGAAAATTGTTCTTTTCCAATCTAGTTGAGTCTTTCCGACATATAAAATCTCTTAGACATGTCAAACTGTAGTTCGAGTGCAGGCAATTCAGAGAATCAATCCTTGGAGTTACTCCACATCATTGGGTAAGCGTGCATTAGGACATACTAATTATGAATATTTGCTC
This sequence comes from Gossypium longicalyx, assembly GCA_025698465.1. Lineage (NCBI taxonomy): Eukaryota > Viridiplantae > Streptophyta > Magnoliopsida > Malvales > Malvaceae > Gossypium > Gossypium longicalyx. The sequence goes on along the minus strand of CM047005.1, from coordinate 22,841,651 downwards.
TCTTCTTTGTATTCTCAAGAATGTTGGGGATTCATGTTACATCTATCTTTTGAACTAGGATAGGAGAGAAGATACATTGTTAAAGTTGTCACATTTCAAGCAGCATAAAAGGAAATCATTGAAAAGAGTACCCGGAAAGGCAAGAACCTATCCTTTTCACAAGCCGGATGAACACCATCTTCCAGGGAAGGATGAAACCAAAAAAATTTCTAAATTGATTGGAAAAGCTGCAAAATATGCTGGTTCATCAAAATCAAAGAAGGTATGTTTGACTATAGAATAAGCATTCTTCTGTGAAAACCTTCCCTTTGAAGTTCAGAAAAGAGTGTAGATATATATTTTTAGGAAATTGGTAGGTTTATTTTAGCTATGATGCTGTGCAACAAGTTCGCGGGGAATGGCACCTATATTTGTCTTATGCACCTCGTATCTTTTATATCTGTTTTTCTTTGTTGCTTAGACCTTTTTTTTTAATTGCTGCAGTGCATAAAAAATGCAATCTTTTGTAGCTGTACTTGGGTAGTCTTGTGCACTGGTACACCCAACTAATGATAAATTTTACTGAGGTTTTGCTCACATTATACTGAAAACGGTTTAATGTACGATACGTTTTTCAAGTTCTCTTTCACCTTGATCTACTATCTTCTGCTGCATGTCTAAAAATAAGAACATGTCCGTTCATGGAAATTTATCTTATAGGAGCCTTCTGATTTTTCTAATTTATGTTTTTTATGCAGCATTTGCCGTATATTCCAACCATAACAAATAACACTCGACTCTGGTGGGTTCCTAATGTTGTTGTAGCCCATCAAAAGGAAGGGATAGAAGCTGTTCATTTGGCAACTGGTCGAACTATATGCAAGGTGAGCTTAAACCACACTCCGCTTTTAGATAGGAAACCTGGGAGGTTATACCATTTGTTTATCTAGATACATTTTACTAGGTGTTAATATGAGTGCTACCTTTCAACCTGAAAAAAAGATGGGCTTTCTCTTTATCTTACCTTCAGCTTTTGTTTCAGTTGTTTTCTTCCCTCAAAACACATGCAACGTAATTGCCATGCTTAGCTTTTAAATACAATCAATTCGTGTTATATGTCACTCTATATTGCTTTACAAAATTTGATGTGTTATGTTTATTGTTTTCATCAGCTTCATCTTCAAGAAGGCGGTCTCCATGCTGATATTAATGGAGATGGAGTCCTGGATCATGTTCAGGTGTGGCCTTGTACCGAATTTTTTTTTTTTTTTTTTGTGTGTGTAATGCGTATGTAAAAACAAAACCTGTGTTCATTCCAAAGTGCCACCTATTTAAGTAAGAACAAAACCTGTGTTCATTCCAAAGTGCCACCTATTTAAGATTTGGCCATTTATCTGTTCTCCTCAGGCTGTTGGAGCCAATAGTGGTGAGCGAACTGCTGTTAGCAGATCAATGGAGGTGCTGCGACCTTGTTGGGCTGTGGCGACCTCCGGAGTGCCTGTTAGAGAACAACTGTTTAATGCTTCAATATGTCGTCATTCCCCTTTCAATTTATTTCAACATGGAGAGTACTATAGAAGTTATGGTCGAAGCACAAATGGTGGTGCTTTAGAAGTGGCAACGCCCATTCTGATCCCTAGCAGTGATGAGCATATGCATCGCAAGAAGACTCATGGCTACATTATTTTCTTGACTAGTCGAGGAGAGGTACGCTTCGATTGTGCTAATAATCACTTTGCACCATGTGAATAAGGAAAGAGCGATGGCATTAATCACTTTTGGTCAAGCATGTAAAGTTTCTACTCCTATTTAATCTATGCTTAGAATGTGGTAATGATCCCCTTTCTAGGTAACCGCATACTCTCCCGGCTTGGACGGGCATGGTGCCGTTTGGCAATGGCAGCTCGTAACGGATGCTACCTGGTCGAACCTTCCTTCACTTTCTGGTATGATGGAAGGTGGTATGATCGTTCCAACACTGAAACCGATCTCATTGCGAGTGCATGACAATCAACAAATGATCCTTGCGGGAGGAGAACAAACAGCCGTAATTATTTCTCCTGCAGGAAATATTTTAGCATCAGTAGATCTTCCTACTACACCTACTCATGCCCTGATCACAGAGGACTTTTCGAACGACGGGCTAACCGACCTCATTCTCATGACAAATACCGGAGTATATGGTTTTGTCCAGACGAGACACCCGGGTGCCCTATTCTTCAGCACTCTGGTTGGTTGCCTTTTAGTTGTGATGGGAGTAATCTTCATCAGTCAGCACTTGAATTCAATCAAAGGTAAACCTCGTACTTCCTCTTAAGCTCCTCTACCATGAAACTGTGAAATAAAACCAGTTGTTCTGCGTCGGAAAGCATAACATTGACATCCACACCCGACCAAATAAAAAGGAAAAAGGAAAGAAAGAAATTAATTAATGCTTCTATCACTTAATTTTTGATGAAGTGTAAATATTTTTACAGAAAATTTGGAATCTTCAAATTCGAAAGCTTAATTGATAAAAATTGTGTTTCAATAAATGAATGTTTTCATCTTGAAAATATGTAATCAACTATAAAGCTCAAGTTATAGTTGTCATTTCATTTTCACCCTCCCCCTCTGGCTACCAATATACACAGAAATCTGACAAAGCCTCTTTATCGTACGGTTATATGATTCATAATCTTCGTTCAGCTAAAGGTACTGGGTTTTTTCTTTATCTTTTTTTTTTTTTTTTTTTTTCAAGGCCAAACATTTCCATACGATTCTTTAGTCAAATCTAGGAATCAAATCGAACGTCGTAAATTCCACTTCAAAGAAATTGATTTTACTAATATGTTCTGATTTGTCTGAAATAGATTGAGAATCTGGGTCCTACTGCCTTTGGACTGATAAAAATAGCAACATTAGTTTTACAAAACCAAACAAACCCACCACAGAAACAATCATGGTTTAGACCATGAAATTCGCAAAACCATAGAAATCAGCATCAACTGTTAGGGAAAAAGAAAAGTCTAAATTCATGTGGGTAAACCTAATGGTATATTAACACTCAACCACAGGAAGAATGAAAATTTTGAACCGCGCACGTAATGTTACTAATAGCAGGTCAGATTTAAGAAATCTCCTGCTAAATTTCATCGTACAAGTTTTAAAAGAATATTTTACGATTACAAAAATGATTTAAAGCCCAATTTCTCCCATTTATCGAATAATTGTAATATTACTCAATTACACTTAAGTCTTACTGATAAATCATTCAAAATCATTAATTCAATTAAAAATAAAAAAATAGAAACAGTTTAATAGAAATTTTTTATGAAAAAGTTTGGAAAATGATTAAGTAAATAAGAGTTATGAATATTATTTTCAATTAATTCTATTCTATTTTATTTATTTTAACATTATATTATCCTATAAACATTTTACGTTTAAAATTTGATTTTGCTTAGAATAAGTTGAAAGTTTAAAAATTAAAGTTTATATTTATTAAACAATCTAGTTATATTCAGTATATAATTTTAATTAATATATGGTTGAGGGGGTTGACTCTCTTATTGGTAGAAGTCTTTGAAGTGTCATCTTCTAAGCAACCGATTGGACCCTAAATAGTGGAGGTATTGTTATCAAGGTGTTTATGTTCAGTTTTAGTCTCGAGTTTTTGTCTCTTTACTTTGAAGAGAGCCTAAAGCGGTTTATGGAGTTTCGGCAAGACCGCCTAGGTGCACCAAGTGTAACACCCTATACCCTGGCTCGGTCGACGAGCCCGAATATAAAGATGCCACATCACTGTCTCATGTCATACCCATAGCAAATTGCCACATTATTAAGAAATCATCATCTTTTATCAGTGGTCTTATAAATTTTTAGTTAAACATATATCAATCATCATTAAAACATGCCAAACATACTTTAAATAAACTTATAGTAATAATTGAACATGCATTAGGATCACTTAGCAAAATTTCCAAGATAATCATGTAGGTATCGATACTGACCTTAGGGTACCGATATTTTCTTTAAGTGGTATCGATACCACCTAAAAAATCAATACCAATCTTGCATTTTGTTTCTCGCACAAAAATCATACTGTCGAAAATTATCGGTATTTATCATAAAGTATCGATAAAATTACCTCGAGTATCGATACTCGTGATAGGGTATCGATACCAATTTACGATTCTAACTTCCTGCACATTTCAAAATCACAGAGGTATCGTTTTTACAACACGAATATCGATACTTCTGTCTCAGACCAGTAAAAACTATAACATACATAAGCATAAAATCATTCTAACTTGTACCAATTCATTATGCTATCATATCATCATCAAATAAACATCAAAACGGTTGTAGTAATAGTTTCAATCATCGAAAGTAAGTCCGAGCAATAATCAACGTAATATGAAATGAATCTCATACACTTAGGAACAAATAATCTATTGAAGCATCCAAAACATCATGGTAAATACTAATAAAAGTTTACCACATTTCCTTATTCCCAAAACATAAACAAAAAACAATAACACCTACGAAATCATGGAAGTGGACTTGCTTGGATTACCCCTTGGAACCACACCGCTCACACCGGCACTTAACTATTCTACAAGGGTTTTAAGAAAGGAGTGAGTGAGCTTAACAAGCTCAATGAATGCTCAGAATAACCACAATGTACATAGTATCAAAGGTTAAACAAGAGCATACTACAACACGTTCACAACTATATTCTAATCAAGTCAAAACAACATATTCACGTTTCATTAAGCTATAAGACTAACATATACTCCTACATGCAATTACACGTAACTCGCTTAGATATAATTCATTTAGCAATAATTCATCAAGATTAAATGACGTATACATGCTTTAATAACCTACAAGTTTAGCTAATATATAAACATGCATTCACAAGTTAATTGGAAATGATCCAAACCACAATTATATACACAATTTACTATAAGAACATACTAACATTTTCATGAAATTTAAATCGACTCATTTAGCATATTATTAGCATGTTTTTGCATCTATCTCACATTGTATTATTACAACATATAAGATCACATTTAAATGATAATTTGCATAGCAGTCACATACTCATTTATGCATATATCACATTACACATATATACATTTTAAGATAATTTGGCACTTGAGGCTATGAAATATAAAAGTGAGCTCTATCACCACACATCGAATACACTGATCTCCAACACACCAAATGACTCATAGAGTCAAACATATCCCAAAGGTGAAGCATAAAGGTAATACTCTCCAACATACCAAATATGTTCCGTTGAATGGAAATTAGCTCACATTCCCTTATCTATCCAACATGTCCTAGGGCCTCAACGCCCAAATCACAAAACACACATAGGTGAATACTCACAATCCTATGACATGCCAATTATATCCAATGATCTCAAGAATCACAAGGCCAAAATATCCACAATTACACAATTTTAATTACTGATTTAATACACATTATCTCTGTTCATATTCATCAATTCACATCACAAACTTCTACAGAATGCATAATTATCGAATTCAAACTTAATTGCACTTAAAGTGAGCTATCACGTATCCAACCACATATGAACGCATTAAAATCAATCTATCACATACATAACCTGTTACATTAGCATTACATTTCATAATTCAACATATACGTACTTATCGATTTTTGCACACTTTCACTACACATTTATATTACTAACACAACATCATCACTATTGTTCGGTATATTTAATATGCCCACAACACAATACAATTCAAAATAGTCATCACACATGTCTCATATCACAATATCGCATCATAATAATCAATCTATAAATATTCTCATAATCACATAATTTACCAAAGATAAAACAAGGGAAATAAAAAGTTTACACTCAGAACTTAAGATAGGGATTTAGGCTATTCCTAAGCTCCTAATTAACACTATGAATCATGTTTACAAGTAGTGATTCCAAACACTCACCGATTACATTTTCGTTGAAAAGCCAAAAGCTTAAAATAACTTTCCTTACCTTTCGTCTTGCTCGAAGAAGGTTCCAATGGTTTTGACGCTTCACATATAATAACCACAATATGCACAATCAATATTCACCCAAAGACTCACTTAAACCAACCAAAAATGCAAGTCTAAGCTATAGTTCTCATGAAATTGAAACTGTGACTAACAAACTTGAAACTTAAATATCTTCCTCTATACTTAATATTTTTGCCTACAACTGATTCTGTTCATCTAATTATTCACTTATGACTAATTCTCAACTTTTAAACTACACAAAACTACTCAATTCATGGTATCAAAATTTTCGACATGTTTATGACTATTTTCACGAAAATTCATTAAATCCTTAGAAATCCTTAACAAAACTTTAAAGTAAGTTTAGAAACCTTCTAATCATGTGGAAACAAGTTGAAAGAAACTTTAAAACCACGTTTTTACCCAAAATCTTGAAATCCACCATTAACGACCAAATTTTCGGCTTTTATTTAAAACATGCGATTTAATGACTAAAAATTTCTTTTAAAAGACCAGATATAACCCAAAATTGGTAAGAAAATGATTCGTTACCTTAGTTGACAAAAAACTGAATGTTTAAGCGAAAACCCAAAAAACCTACAAACTTGACAATGAAGGAATTTATGGTGTTTTTGGGTTTTTGTTTTGGATTTTATGGAGGTTTAATGATTTGGAAAGTGATAGGAGTAAAAGGAAATTAGGTTTGACAAAGAAGATTGTATGGGAGGAGTTGGGAGAGCATGAGACAACAAGAGCAAATAAAAGAGAGAAGTTAACGTGAAAATAAAACTAGGTGGGGGAAGATATAGGGTGAATTTTAAAATTTGGTCTAATTGCCTCTTAAAAACTCTAAGTTTTAACTCTTTTACAAATCAATCCTATTTTCAAAATTAAAGATATTTAAAACTCATTTTTAGAAATTAATTTAATTTTCTAAAAACCATATTAAAAACAATTACCAATATATACCATGTCACAAAATTTTGAACACTCTAAGAATAAAATTCCTAAAATACCTTTAAAACTCCTAGGCCTTATTTTGGGGGTGTTACACCAAGGAAATATCATTTGGCCTTGGTAGGGTTCGAACCCATGCCCTTAAAGGGTTGATCTGGTAAACTAGAGGTGTATTATTCTCGGTTTTCTCATACTAGAGAAAGGTTCTCACAATGCTCTAATGCCACACTGGATATGGACCAAATTGTCTCACGATGTTCTGAACCTAGCTCATGTACCACTTTAATAGGCAAACAACCTAACCCTTGGAACATACTATAGTCTTAAGTGGCGAAAAGCCAACATCGAGGTGTTAAACCTTTTTGTCGATGTAAGCTCTTGGGGAAGATTAGCCTATTATCCCTAAAGTAACTTTTATGCATTGAGCAATGACCCTTCCACTTGACACTGTTAGATCACTAAGGTCAAATTTTGTCCTTGCTCGATCGACAGGTTTTGCAATCAAGCTCCCTTTTGCCTTTGCACTCGAGGGCTAATCTCCGTCCAGCCTAGGAAACCTTTGCACACCCCCGTTACCTTTTTGGGAGGCCTACACCCAATAAAAATTATTTACATGGGACTATCCCTTGGCTTATAGGTTTAGGGTTTAGCATTTTAGTTTAACACATGGTTAGCATTCTAGCCCTTTCAGAGTGATCGAATTGATGACTTGTCCTCTTCAGAAGGAGGCCTTCTTCACCTCCCACTTAAGGTGCTCAAGAAAAGCCCAAAGCCAATCTCAGGGAACAATGAAACTTCATAGGGTTTTTTTGTCCAAGTGTAGGTAGTTCACATCTCGACCCTTTAAGGACATGAGTTCAGACTTCACCAAAGCCAAATGATAAAACATTTCCTTAGTGCACCTAGGCACTCTTGTCGAAACTCTGTGAACCCCTTTGGGCTCTCCTCAGAGTAGGGAGAAAAAAACCCAAGGCTAAAACTAGGCTTAGATAGATCGAGGACAACACCTCCATTGTTGAGGGAGTGAGACATTCCGAATTAGATACTCATCCTGTAACATCCCGATTTAGACCCTATTCGAAATAGTGGTTTCGGGACCACGAATCTGAGTCAGAAAAATTTTTAAAACTTATTTTCTGTGTTTATTATGTGTGAATTTATATCCGTGAAATTTTTGTATTTTAATTTTACCGTTTGAGTGCCCGATTTAATAAAAGGGCTTAATCGCATTAAATACAAAATTTGCATGCTAATTGTTAAAGTGCCTAATTGCATTGTTCTTCTAATGTGGGGTATTTATAATACAATTATACCCTTGAATTTTAGCATGGACAAATTCGGCCATTAGTTAGTGGAATGGGAATAATTTTACAAAGGTTAATTTTGTAATATGTTAAATAATATAGGATATAATAAAACATAAAATAAGTAAAAGCCATGCATTCATCTTTTTAATTGCTGAATGTTGTAAGAAAGAAAAGAAATAAAGAGTTTAAGGGTTCAGTCATGTGCATGCTAAATTAAAGTATGTAACTAGCTCAGTTTTTAATAATTTTTACGTTTTTGAGATCATTGTAGTGTAATGTACAAAGCCCATGCCTTAATTTTTGATTTTGATGAATATTTTGAATTATGCCATTGATGAATTTATGAGCTTTGTGATGTTAGATGATGAATTATGAAAGATATGTTTTGGATTAATATGTTTTGTATTGGAATTTTTGATAAATTTGAGTAATTAGGGCTAAATTGCAAAAATAATAAATTGAGGGACTAAAATGTGAAATAAATAAAATTTATGGACTTGTATGAGCATAAGGAAGATTTGGCCTAAGCATGGTGTACTCAAATTTTACATGTTTTGTGTTTTGTGCAATTTGGACTAAATTGTAAAAAGTGTGAAATGTCAGGGGCAGAATGGTAATTTTCCCATTTATATGTTTTTGGACTTAACTTAATGAAATTATGTTTGAATGAGTTTAATTTGAATATGTTTAGATCAAGAACCAAATAAATCGGATTTGGATCGGGGGAAAACCAAAGTTGTCGAATAATTGTCTCGTTCCGAATTTCGTTGTCTGAGGTAAGTTTATAAGCAAATAGATGATATTTATTTGATTAAATATGAACTCTATATGCTGAAATAAATAATGTGATAGTATATATGTGGAAGCCGAATACGTATAAGCTTGAAAGCTATGTGTACGAGTTTGATTCGATCGAATTACGACGTCCGAAAGCCCCGTACGAACCTTAAGAATAGCTAGGATACATATGTCATGACATAGTATTTCCGATATGTGTTCTCGTGTAGGACCACGTCTAGGACGTTGGCATCGATGTGTGATTACGTGTAAGACCATGTCTGGGACATCGACATCGTATTTGATTCGTGTAAGACCCTGTCTGAGACAGTGGCATCGATATGTGATTACATGTAAGACCATGTTTGGGACGTTGGCATTGTACGATATGTGTGATTATCTGAGTATCCTATTCAATTTCAAATGGTTCAACGGGCAATGACAAATTGTGATCGAATGTGTAAATCTAGCTAAAGTGATCAGGTATGTGATAGTTGATTACCTATTTGAAAATAAGGTAAGTTGGTTATTTGATATGTGATGCAAATTATACATGATGCTAATGTAAATATGTGTATTTGTGAAGTATATTCGACCACATGTTATGTATAAGTATGTGATATTAAAGTTTGATTCATGAGTATATGCATATGAGCGTATATATATTCGATTATATAATGATATTATGGCTTTGAAATTGAATGATACTTTGATAATAGATATATGTATATTCGGCCAAGATAAAGTTTATATATGAAAGTATATGTTGTATATGAAACTGTAAGCTTGAAATTAAATGTGATTATGATAACATAAATTGGTTTAGTTAAATTGAGTTGATTATGTCATTGAGTTGTTTATTTGCTTATGACTTACTAAGCTGTGATAGCTTACTGTGTGTGTATGTTTGCTTCTGTTTTATAGATTTTGGAGACTAGTTACGGGCTCAGGGATCGTCAGCGAAATTTATCACACTATCGATTGTTTTCGGTACTTTATAAGTTTGAACTTGAACCTATGGCATGTATAGGCTAGATTATATTTGGTAAAGTTTGAAGTTGTGTATATATATTAAGCCATGCGAAAATGACTAATATGTTATGTAAGCATATGAAATTTTAGTCAAGTTTATATGTGTCATATGCATTGAAAATGGTTGGTGATTTTGGATGTGGTTTGGTTGATTCGGCTAAAGTATATATATATGTATTATGGCTTATTTATTTTATTAAGTTCGGTTCATATGCTTTGCTCAAGTGATGATTTTATTTGGTTTGATTGAATTGGCTTTGGTATATACATAAGTATGAATTATGTTTGTTATGTTACTCATGGTTAAAATGATTCGGTTATGTCTTGTATTTGATAGTAATGGTTTAATTTGGTTGATGAGTGTATTCGGCTAAATGTTGAATTTAGGTAATGAATATATTTGATTGATGATTCGGCATTTGCATATATATATATAGGCATATGATGTATTGGCTTGATATATACATATTATTTGAGTAGTATGTTTGTATAACGAATTGGTTGAAATAAAATAATGGAAGGTTTGGTTGTGGTTAGGCTCATTAATAAGTATGAAAAAATATGTATTTAGCTATGTATTTGGTTATGTGGTGTACGAATAGGACATAGATGTAAATGACTTAGTAATTCTGCAATAGATTAATTAAGAAATTAATGTTCATTCATAAATGGTTAAGATTAATATTCAATTTTATGCATTTCGACCATGTTTATATTTATATGTTTTATTGATATGTTTATTTTTGATTTGAGAGTTTGGTTAAATTATGTATATATATAAACTTGTGAAGTGCTTGACATGTAATGCAAATTATGGTTGATGTATGGAATTTATTCTATGCAATGTTACATGCGTGTGATATGGTTGAGTGAAATGAAAGTGGACATTGAATAAGTATATACATTTAGCAAGTTTATATTCGGCTAAGGCATTGGAAAATGACCAAATGAATAGTAATTCAAATTATAAGAAATCATGATTGTTTTTATGCAAATTTAGGTAAGCTGATTATTTTGAGTTTCAGTTATTAATCAAATGGTTCCTACTAATATATATACCATGCGCATAATGTTATAAAATTTTGAAATTATGCTTAAGATATTTGTGAGATTTATTAATGCAGTATTCGTTGTATGTTTAATAGTTACGAATTAACAATTGTTACTATATGTTTCAGAGCATGGTTACACATTATATTCGTATGACTGTTTTTGAATATGACAGGGTTCGAATATGAAATGAGATGTTTGTTTAATGTTCATGTTTTGTAAAATTTTACTATGTGTTTTATAAATTATTATGTATGCATTTGTAATGACCTAAGAGTTTATGTAATCGTTCGAAAGTTGTGTCTGGTTCGGTAATGCCTCATAACCCCATTCTGGCGATGGATACGAGTTAGGAGTGTTACACATCCTCAACATATATTAATAGATTTTATAACTTAAGTTCAATAATTTTTTTCAGAACTCAATCTTTCAACATGTATTTTTTCAATTTAACAAATAACACCTTAATATGAATTTTCCCTTAATAAAAATAAGCCTTCATACTAAAGGTTGAAAACAGATTGCTTAAATATGAAATAAAGAAAAAAACGCACACAATGTTTCTCACAAAATGAACTCAATTGTGAGCTGCAAGTTCTTTCTCAATCGTGAACTTCAACTCTTCACTCAATCCCACAAGCACAATGGCTATCTATAGGTTTCTAAGACTTCAGCTTTAAGCAAGAGATAAAATGGATGGTTATCGGTTTTACTTGTTGATTTTCACCAAATCGAATTATCATAAGTAGGCTTCAATTATCATCTATAATAATCTTCGATAGTCTTAGTCAAAATATCACCCTTAATCAACCATAATATTGTGCTTACCATAATCCATGTGACGAGATTTTACTAATTAGGACTTTGCGGTTAATGTTTCCTTGCTTAACTCAAAGTGTACTTAAATTGTGGATTAACAATTGAGAATCATCAAATAAATTAGTGTAAATTTGATGCCAAACTTCCGTTTTTATCAAAGATTTCTCGTAAGGATGTACTGCATAAGTCTTTAGCTGGTCTAGGACATCTCTCAACTTTATCTTGATTTTTAAGAGTTATCCTTGGACTAGGACTCTTCAATATGGATGTGCAATATTACTTCTTGATAAGGATAAGTCTTCTTCTTGATTTGGATACCAATAGATATTTTTACTATTAAATATGATAATTAAAATAAGCACGAAGTCAAAATTTGCCAACATAAAAGAAATATGCGCAGGCTGACTATGAAGTATGAAATAAGATGTGATAACTCCATTGATCCATTAAAAAGTACATTGTAAGCTATGAACCAACAATTTCCCCTTTGGCATTTTTGGCAAAATGTCTATAACGAAAACAAATACTCTAAAACAACATGAAATTCAAGCAAACAAATATCTCAAAATAAAACTTCAAATCCAAAAATGAAGAAAAATACTTCCCCTAAATAGAAGCATTTGAAGCACATATTACTTTCCCCTTTTGACAAAAATCTAAAGGGAGTAGCCTTAATATGACAAAAAATCAAAGTTAGTTCACAAGAAATATCATATCAAGGACTTAATTTGCAATCAAATAAGTCATAAAAGAAAATAAGATTTAGTTGCCCTTAGTATTAGTAATACACTTCTCTTGCTCCATTTATCAAGTTCATTAAAGGGGATATGACTAGGAGCTATATCATAAATCATTTTAACTAGTGGAACAACTGAGATCTTTTCCACCTTTATGATTTTTACAAATATGCACTTCCATACTCTTATAATACTTTGATGGAGTATTCATGTTAGATCCTATATCATCAATTTGATCTACAAGGGCAACATTATTGTTAGAAAAAATTTGATTTGAAAACGGTTTTCCTGCACAACGAAAAATAAAAATTTTGAAAACTGACCCGGTTTGTGATATTTATAGCAATAAATTTTAACCAATTACACATTTGTTTTTTCTGATAAATAGATCCTTTGTGTTTTTTTTTTGCTTTCAACCAAACGATTTTCTCCACTATTCTCAGAGCACGAACTGCTTCGAGTGTGGGCTCGAACCAATTTTGAACGAAAACACAAAATTAGAAAAAGTTTTCTTTTTTAGGTGAAAACGGAAATTCTCTCTTTAATAATAGAAATCGGTAAATTGTTATTCCCAAAAAATATATATAATAGTTGAGAATAAATTCTTTATATTTTCAGCAGAATAACAATCTCTCAGAGTTGTCTAAATAGCTTTACCAGTGCCATCTATTTATAAGAAGAGAAGGTAGAACCTTTGTAGAGTTGTAAAAGTTTATTTGCATTAAAAAAATATCGTAGTTTATCTAGGATATAAGGGGCAGCAACCCTAGTTAATGATACTAGTGTTTTGCCGTCCCACCTCCTTACATGAGGGGTTTTGGGCCTCTCTCACATTGGGTCCAATTACTAGTACTTCCTGAACCTTTTTGACCAGTACTCTATAATATGATCCAACCCAATTCAGTTTTTCTATATCCTATAATAAACTTTAATATTTACATATTAAATAATTTACTCATCCCAATTTTTTCTCAGTAAAATTTTGATAATTTTACCCTCGATAAAATTTTGATGATTTTACCCCGGTAAAATTTCAAGAAAAATTCATTTAATATGTCACAACTCAACATGTTCACTAGGATCGAATGATTTATTTTCATTTGTAGGCTTTAAAACAATCCAAAAACATAAACTCATTCTTTCATCATTTTTTAAGTAATCCTATATAAGATCGTAAAATTCCATTTTAAAGAACCTATATTCATTTCTAAATGATTCCATTTCTCCATTTTGGAGAAAACTATAATTATTCCTGAATGTTTCCCATTTCTCTTTTTTTATTCATTTCATTCATTTCTATTTAAACATGTAATTTATTTTTGGTTTCAACTAGCTAGTGGAGGGAACGATTAAACATATGTGGTTGAGGTTCAAACAATTTATAATCAAGTTTTGACTTTTCGCCTACCAATTATAAACTCATTTAGTCACGAAGTCATTCCATAGTATCGTGATTGAGCTCTCCTCAATGACATACCATTACAAAAGCAACTATTCAGTGCTCGCCCATTAACCTTGTCATAAGTGTGTTACCCTTATAGGATATCCTTGATCTCTTTGAGATAATATCCGTTCTCCGAATATAATCCTATTTTATCTCATGGTAACCATTACATCTTTCTTCATGAAAATTCAATCACTCTCAAATAGTGATCAAGTCATCCATTACAAAGACGGACGAGACGTTGCCACATTTACTTTTCATCAACCATGTAATGCTAACAAGAGGATATCATTTACTCATGTTTTGGCTATGAGTTCCACTGTTGTGAATGACGTTACATACTATAGAAGTCGTACATCAAATGCACCAACTTTCGGTTCCTTATCTATTTGAACTCAGGCCCTTAACCCGACCTGGTCGTCAGATCCAAGCTACGAGATGCTACAACTATCGATTTAGTAAATTCAAAACATTTTGCAACATTTAATAAATTAAATATGTAAATAAATAGCCTTCATGTACATAAAGTATTACCCAACTATTTTTGGTTCTTATACGAGCTTACAAAAGCTCTTCTGCTAATCTAACCTTAAATTAGGACCAAATTGTAAAGTTTTAAAAATTCAGGCCCAATGTCACGACCTCACAATCTCTATGTTGTGACGTTGCGAACTCAGTAAGTCACATCGCAAATTTGAACATGCCGACGTTGCAATGTCACTCACTGTCGGCACCATGTTGTGACGTTCGATGTTTGTTGTTGTGACGAAGTCCCTTTTTTTGGGAAAAACACCATTTTGGTTCCATTTCAACATGTGCAATACCACCTAATTGACTTGTATCACTTAATACCATCAAAACCAATTCAAATTCATACAATTTCATGCCAAATAAATCACCTAACCAATTCCAAAACAAAACGAACTCAAACATGAGCTCAACTTATTCAATATCAATTCATTTAATTGCATTCATTCAAATACCAAATTTACATAAGCTAAAATTGTTGAAAAAATCCAGTTCAAAACAATTTTCTTGCATAATGGAAAATAAATTTTTTTTAAAATCATCCCAGTTTGTTATATTTATAGCAATAAATCCTAGACCGAAATCGTACCTATGTTTTTAGATAGACAAATCATTGTCGTTCCTAGCTTTCAACCAAATGATCTTCTCTACTATTTTCGTGCCATGAATTGCTTTGAGTGTGAGATCAAACAAATTGAATCAAACACTAAAACTAAATAGTTGTATTCTCTTTGGTGAAAATGAAAATTCACTTCTTAAATAGAAATCGGTAGAATCATTATTCTGGAAAATATATTTAATTCTAAATAGAATAAAACCATTTAACTTTTTCATTATGATCGCATGATTTATTTTCATTTTTGAGCTTTAAAATAGCTCAAGAACATAAACTCAATCTTCCAATCATTTTTTAGTATTCCTTGTTCATTTTAAATGAATTCATTTCTCATTTTCATTTTCATTTCCATTTTGAGGAAACCACATTCATTTACAAATAATTTCATTTTCTTAATTTTCATTTTCATTTTGGAGAAAATCATAATCATTTTTTGAATGTTTCTTATTTCTCCATTTCATTTTTTTTTTCATTTGATTCAACATGCAATTCATTTCTGGTTTCAACGACCTAGCGGAGGGACCGATTGGATATATGCAACTAAGGCTCAAATGATTTAAAATTAAGTTCCAAATCTTCACATATTAATTATAAATTCATTTAGTCACGAAGTCATTCCATTATAGTATCGTAACTGAGCTTTCCCTAAAGACATACCATTATAAAAGCAACTCGATTAGTGCTCATCCAATGACCTTGTCATAAGTGTGTTACCTTCATAGGATATCCTTAATCTTTTTGGGATAATATTCATTCTCCCAGTATGATCCTATTTTATCTCATGGTAACCATTACATCTTCCTTAATTAAAAGTCAATCACCATCAAATAGTGATCAAGTCATTCATCACAAAGACAAACGACCCGTGGTCGCGTTTACTTTTCATCAACCATGTAATTTTAATGAGAGGATATCATTTACCCATGTCTTGAGTTATGAATTCCACTATTGTGAATGACACTACATATTGTAGAAGTCGTACACCCAATGCACCAACTTTCGATTCCTTATCTATTCGAACTCAGGCTTTTACTTGCATTAAAGTGTGCAAGTTACACATGCATAATCTGTCATCCAATCAGGAATTAGGCATGGCACCCTATGAACGTTACAACTGAATAAATCCATAAATGGATTCAGGATCTATTATTCTTAGGTCCAGTCCGATGTACTACCAGTCTAGTCAGTCACATCTATGTTTCTATCTCCTGGGAGTCATCTGCTCTAATGTCCAAGACAAAAAATCTCACTAATTGGACTTGATAGGCGCCATATTAGTTTTTCAATCAATTTTCTCATTTCCAATTAAACTAAAGACATGTTTAGGTTCATCTACTAATACAAGTTATCTTTTCGTGTTACTATCCAATTACGTAATATTTCTTAGTATTTGTTTAAATGTTAAATAACAAATGAGTAACATTTGCTTCCATTTTGTTTTGTGTGCAAAACCATATAAGGACAATCATAAAAAGTATATTAATGTAATAAAAAAATTTGTTTTATTAACCAATCTATTCGAAAAAATTACAAGTTTACATATGAATATACTACATTCAGGACACCAAATCTAACAGTCTTACACTTACCCTAGTGAAGTAGATGAGTAATGTTACGCATTATCATGCTATCCACGTGTTTTTCAAAACTCATAGCTAGTAGAGTCTTGGTAAACAGGTCCATAAGATTGTCCTCAGATGTGACCTTGACTACATCCACAATTCTGTCTGCAATTGTCTCCCTTATGATATGATACTTGTGATCAATATGTTTTTTCCTCTTGTGGTTTCTTGTCTCCTTGGTATTAGCTATTGTCGCACGGTCGTCACAGTACAATGTGATAGTTTTTCTCATAATAAGAATGACTTCAAGATCTATAAGGAACTTTCGAAGCCATATTGCTTCTTTGGTAGCCTCAAAAGCAACTTCATTTTTAGCCTCTATAGTGGAGTTAGCAGTATAACTTTACTTTAAACTTCTTCACAAACTAGACCCATTGCCTAGAACAAAAACACAACCCGATGTCAATTTCCTCAAATCCCCACACATTTGGTAGTTAGAATTGGTATATATAATAGTAGTAAGATTTCCTCCAAAATACACAAGAAGAAAATCCTTCATTCTTCATAAATACTTGAGTATATACTTAACTGCTTGTCAATGTCTTGGTCCTAGATTCGTCTGATATCGACTTAGCAACCCTATTGCAAAACAGATATCTGGACGTGTGCATAACATAGCATATATGAGACTTCCTACTACCAAAGCATAAGGAACCTTTCTCATGTTCTCTCTTTCCTCCACTATCTTAGGACAGTCCTTTAAAGAGAGATGAAATCCCGATACGGAGGGTTGATTACCCTTCTTCGAATAGGTCATAACATAACGCTCCAATATCTTGTCTATGTATAAAGCCTGAGACAGTGCAACCACTTTGTTCTTTCGATCTATAGGATTTGAATACCTAGAACAAAATTAGCATCTCCCAAGTCTTGCATGCTAAACTGTTGAGTTAACCATAGTTTAATTGATGATAATGTTCCTACATCATTTCCAATTAGTAGAATGCCATCAACATATAAAACAAGAAACATAATGTTCATCTACGTTTTGCTTAAATCCAAAAGTCTTGATCACTTGATCAAATCCTTGATTCCATGAGCGAGATGCTTGCTAAAGCCCATATATGTATCTAAGTTGTTTGTGAACTTTATGCTTGTTTCTTTTAGCTATATCTAGTGGGTTGCATCATATATATGTTTTCTTCAAGATAGTCATTCAAAAACACTATCTTGAAATTCATTTTTCAGATATAGTAATTGAGAGCTATTGCAATGAATAGCAATATGCGGATTGACTAGAGCATGACAACTGAAAAGAAGGTTTTTCATAATCGATACCTTTTTTTTAATGTAACATTTTGCTACAAGTCTAGCCTTATAAGTTTCCATTTTTTCATCCGCATTTCTTTTCCTCTTGTAAATTTAATTACACCCTATGGGTTTTATCCCTTTCGATAAGTTTACAAGTTCCCACACTGAGTTAGTGTCCATATAATCTATTTCAGCTTTCATAACTGTTTCCCAGAGCTTGGAATCAACGTTTTGCATTGCTTCATCATACATAACTGGTTCATCATCTTCCTGTTCGGTAGACTCAATGTTAAAAACACTTTCTCCAGATTAGAGAAACTCAGACCTACGATAGGCCCTCTCACTACTTCGAAGCACCATATGTTGTTAATCGTTTGTAGGTCTACTATTAGGAGTTGGTTCTAGAATTGCTTCTGTAGAGATTTGTATATTTTCTGAAAGTTCCTTGAGTACCTCTTTACTCCGAGGTTTGAATTCATTCATGTAAATTTCTTCAAAGAAAGTAATATGAGTTGAAACTATTATATTTTGCTCTTTCAAGTTATAAAACAAACTACCCTTCTTTCCCTTTGGATATCCTACAAACATGCACAATTTTATTCGTGAGTTCAACTTCCTCGCATCTTTATCAAATATGTGGGCCGATCATCCCTAAATTCTTAAGTGATTAATATTAGGCTTTTTGTCATACCACAATTCATATGGAGTTCTGACCGACTGTGCGCATGCGCATTAATCACTTAAACGATTGAGCAATAACTAACATACACAATAGAGTCTAACTGCTAATATAATGTTATAGTACAACGATCCATAAAAGATGGTTTTGTAAGAAAATTAAATATTCTATACTAAGGACTAAATTGCAAGAAATGTAAACTAGAGGGACTATCTAACGAATAACTAATGGGGGTTGGTTGACTTCAATGTGGTTCACCAAATTTTAGATTACGGACATAAATCGTGCAAATTACCAAATGATTCCATTTTATCTTCTAATCTTAATTTTATCGACTAAGACGAATTAGGTCCAGTTTATCTTCTAATCTCGCCTATTAATTCGAGACTAATGAATGGGTGTGCAACAAGTTTACCTTCTGCACTTTATCCTGATATTCCCTTCGGGGCGTCGTTATCTAAGTTCTTAGTTCTTTTCAAATCAGTCCAATTTGTTACGATTTAGTCCCTTGTCCAAAGATTTTAGTTAATCCACATCTCCATCAACCAATCTCCTTAAAGGTTTAGCTGCACATGCTCAATGTAAAAAAAATAAACATAGCAATGGAAAACAAGGCAACCATGAAAGTAAAACTTGAGAAAAATATTAAAGTTGAGATTTTTATGTAAGAAAACTTAAATAGCATGAAACCAAAAGCATTTAACAGAGAAACCTAAAGCAATAAACATAAAAGGAACAAGCTTTGACAGATTTAAAGTAAAATAAACTAAAATATATTAAACTAAAGCTTAGATAGTCTTGAGAGCAAAGTACATGGACTAGAAATGTAAATAAACCTTAGATACAGTCTTAACCAACTTAACTAACATAAAAAACAACAAGAATAAGAAGTAAATGCAAAAAAATAAACTCTAATCTAAGGTAGAAGAAGAGAAAAATAAAAACCCTAGAAAAAGTGCAGAGAAAAACTAAAGAAAACCTAGAGAAAACTGAACCTAAACTAAGCTAATATGTGTCTCTCTCATTCTCAACAATTTTGGGCTATTTTGAAGTGTATTCTGATGACTTTTTGATGCCAAAAATGCCCCTACATGAGCCTTTTGTGATTGGTAGGCCAAGTAGACAAAGATTGCTCTTTTTGTCCAAGTTTGTCCCTATGAAAAATGTGATATTGCAATACCTTGAAGAGGATATTGTGACATTTTGAGCAGTGTTTTAACTTGGTATCCTCCTTGGAATGTGGATATTGCGATACCCAAGGGGATATCGTGATACAATAGAAGGTAGTCCTTGGTCTTCTATAATGTTTGGGGTGTTGCAATCCTAAGGATTAAATATCGTGATACCTTTGCCCTAAGTGTCGTTCTCGCTCATTTTTGACCTCCGACACATCCTTAAATCACTCAAACACATGTTAGGCCTCCAAATGGTACTAGCGGCCAATTTGGGTAAAAAATTAGACAAATTTGAGACATTTTCACTTATTATTCGAAAATATGAAAATGACAAAAATAATGAAAAACTATGCTAAAAACTTTACTTTTCTTAAGAAAAAGCTCCTTAAATGCGTTGGAAAAGCTTAATTTGCCACGTCAATTTGTGCCAGATCAACTCTCCCACACTCAAGTCTTTGCTTGTCCTCAAGCAAACACATAAAACATGCAATAAGACAACTCTTGGACTACATTAGGTAATTAAGTTATATAGCCGTCCAACATCATATTTATATAAGGATTACTTCACATGAAATTTAAGAATGATACCTAGCTAATTTACTTACTCTTAATTTAAACATTATTAGTTCAAAAAGTTAAAGTGTCAATAGAGGTAGAGGCAATGTAAATAAATTTACGTACAAATGTTATTTGTCAAAATAAATTGTACAGATCGCTCATAGATATTTAAAAAGAATTGTTCATGTTCGTTCTAACAAATGCAAGCTATATACAAATTATTGTGTCGATAACTTATTCGAGTCTCAAAGGTCTTTTAGGCTTGTAACGTTCTGAGGCTGAGGTTGGTACGGATTCAAAGGAAATTCATCTCAAAACCATTCAAGCACTATGAATAGTATAGCACACAACATTATTCCCAATTCCCCCCAAATGTGATTATTACATCTCACCACCTTAGTTCTCCTTCTCTCACCTTTCTTATTTCTCCAATAATATGGAAAAGAATGGTCGATATTAGCTCATTTTGTCCACTATGATTTCGAGACTATTTTATGCTCATTTCTTTTTCTTGTTTTTGAGCATTTCTATACTTTATTTGCTCTTTTCTCTAACAATGCTTTTGATCATCACTTTTATTTCTTTCATATTGTTCTTTTCTTTTTAAGCACAATTTCTAGCAAGAATCAATTATGAGCTAACTCGACCCCTCTTTTCTAATCACTCGAGTACATTTTTGTGAGAAACCTCCGTAATATTCCTACCTAACCCTCAATGTCCATGGCTTGATGTCCATTCCATAGTGCGTTACAAAGTTCAAAGACTGTGAAGGGTTGAGTTTCAAACTCAATTTCTACTCAAGGTTTCAAATATAGAGGTTCATTAAGAAGGGCAATGTAAGGCTCAAATTGGGAACTAGAGATAATATAATGTTTAAGGTTGGCCCTTTAGGCTTAAGACTATACAAACAATGCCTAAGGTCTTTCCTGGATTAGTCACCTAGCTACAATCTATTAAGCATGCATCTATTTAAATGAATAGTTAGCAATTTGAATTATTTATCTACAAGGATCCATATCATTTATTCATCCTATAGTATATTTATACATTTTCATTTCAGTTATTGCCTCTAATCTATTATAAATATGAACTAAGTAAACTAATTAATATACAATTAAGAGTAGAAATTATTTAGTATCATTAAAAATTTACTAGTTTGCAAACCTATACACGCATTTGATAAGTACAACTACTAACTCATTACTTAATTTTAGTCCAAGCATCATGTAATAACAAAAATTAAAAAACAAAGAAGAAAATTAATTTTGGATTTTTGAAAAATTAAAAACAAAGATGGAAAATATTTTTGGGATTTTTGAATTTGTTTTGAAAAAATGCATAAAAACTAAAATAAACACAAAAATAAACATAAAAAAATAAACACACATAAAAACTTATGTGCACCCTACACTCAGACTACACATTGTCCCCAATGTGTAAAAAATAAAAGTTAGGAGGTTACTGGACTTCCCTAGAATAGAGCATCAAACTATATCGGACGTCCACCTCCTTGTTGAAGCTCTAAATGTTGTGTAGTCTTTTAGGGTAACTCGCTGCACATAAGATAAACAAAGAAAATAAACAATAGCAACATAAAAATAGAAATGTCCAAAAATAAAATTGAAAAGTGTTTAATAGTTTACATGCCACATTAAAAATAAATAAAATGTAAAGACATGCAACGAATTTGAATCATTCGAGATCAACTCAGGTTCTATGGGATGTTTCCCCTTTTCTCTGATGTTCAACATTTCAGAACCCTTATTAAGTCCTCCTTCTACTTCTTTGAAGTTAATCCCTGCTCTTGTTGCCGATATAAACATTGCATCAATCATGTTTCAAAATCTGTTAGGTTCGTTATTCCTTCTACACCTTTCTTGAACCGACCACCTTGGCCTTTTGTCCAAGTTTGTCCCCCCTGACAAAGGTGATATCGCGATACCTAGAAGAGGATATCGCAACATCTCGAGTAGTGTTAGAACTTGGTATCCTCCTTGGAAGGTGGATATCTTGATACCCAAGGGGATATCGTGATACCACAGAAGGTAGACCTTGGTCTTCTATACTGTCTGGGTTGTCATGATCCTAAGGGTTAGAAATCACAACAACCTTTCCCTAGGTGTCATTCTCACTTGTTTTGGATCACCGACACGTCCCTACAACACTCAAACACACATTAGGCCTCTAAATGGCCCTAGCGGCCAATTTAGGCAAAAAATTAAACAAAATTGAGAAAAAATAACTCTATTTTGCTTGAGAAAAAGCTCCTTAAGTGTGTTAGAGATGCCTAATTTTCCATGTCGATTTGTGGCAGATCAAGTTTCTGATGTTTCCTTAGTTGGCACATCATTCAGAATATAGCAAGTTGTTTTTACCGCAAATCCTCTAAAAGAGATTAATAGCTTATAATAACTTAACATCGAATGTATCATGTCTAACAACATTTGATTCATTCTCTCTACTACATCATTCTATTGTGGAGTGATGATAATACTCTAGAATGACATATTTTTATATGCTAATTGCATGTTTATTTTGAGTATGACCCTACTAATTTGAGCTATTTATGGTCTTTTATCTTTCAGGGACTAAATTGGAGGCAAAAGGAAATTTAAGGGAAGAAAGTGCAAATTTGAAGATACAATGGGCCAACATGCAACATAGGGAAAAAGGTGATGCCAAAAATGCAAGTATGAAAGACATAAGGGCAAAAGTGCAAAATAAGAGATTTTATAGCACAAGACTCTATTTAATGTTTAATTATATTAGGATAATTATTAATGATTATTGTTTAGATTTAATTTTAAGATTTATTTTCATTGATCTTTAATTATCTTTATTTATTTGTATTTATCTTTTAGAATTTAATTAGGAATGAACTAGGTTTCTTAGTACTATAAATAGGGGATGAAGTGACACAAATTTCATCCATCTTTTGCTGTAACACTCTTTCCCCCATAAATTTAGTCTTTTTGTTCTTTTCATATTTCAATAAAAAATTTCCCTTTCCATTATTTTTGTTTTTCCCCAAAAATCATGAGCCAATAAATCTAATCTAGCCAAAGGTTGACGAAATTCCCCAAAAAGGTTCATGAGGCTTAGAATCTGCGCCTAGCCTTCTCAATAGGGTATTCATCGCTTCTCTACATTACGGGGCTGACGCTTCTATCCATGTCCCTTAATAGGTGATCTTTTCAACTTGTGCAAGGAACAGCCGCTTTGTACGTTTTGGGAAGGTTACACAGTCGGTTCGTTGGCTTTCTGTGTTAGAATTTGGCGAGTCCAAGAGACAAAATGGCGTGGTATTTGCCGTTGGGAAGTGATGATCTAGCAGAAGATAGTCCCACAAAAGCGATTATTAGTTAGAGTCAGGTTTCGCCAAATTTTAAGTCTAAATTCTTGGAGCTGGTGGTCGTAGGCGTCCTCTTCCACTATAACTGGCTTACTCTGCTTGAGAAGGATCACTTAAAAGCCAAGGATTGGACACAAGGCGAATTGAGACAACCAGAGGCTGGAATCTCACCACATAAGAAACTCTCTCTATTTATTTTTATATTCTCCATTTTAATTTTTTTAATTTCACAATTTCAATTCAACTTTCAATTCTTTTTTTATTTTACTTTTCCAGATCAAAACTTTTAATTCTATTTTTTTATTTTTTTAGGAACGCAGGTTTTCTTGGGAACGATTTTGCCTAGGATTTCAAGAAATAAGCATTCGTGTAGTCCGGTCCCTGAGGATTTGACCCTACTTCCCCTTTACTGTTTTTTTCATTATTTTGTAGGAAATAGGATATTTTTGGTGCTCTCAATGAGTGCATCAAATTTTGGCGCCGTTACCGGGGACCGGTAACGTACTAATCTTGTTCTTTGTTTCTTATGACCAAATCTGCTCCAGGTACTCTTACGTTTGATTCAGAGATTGAAAAGACTATGAGAGCTAATTGTAAGGAAATAAAGCTAAGGAAAAAGCAGTCAGCGGTGATTGAGACTCAAAGTAATCCACCGCCAGAAATTAGAATCGATGATGAAGCAAAGTCTGTGGTTAACGAAAACCCTACTCAAACATTTGAAGGCGAAAAAGTAGAAGCCGATTCCCCAGAAGAAGTGCTTAACATTAGGGTTAACGAAAACCCTAATCTAGCACCTTCACCTATGGCTCAAACAATTCGGCAACTGGCCGAAGCTCCGGTAGAACAACCGCAACTATGCATCGCGTATCCTGCTATGGATACTAATTTTGAATTAAAGTCATGCGTAATCCAGCTACTGCCAACTTTTTGTGGGTTGCAAAATGAAAATCCCCACAAGCATTTGAAAGAGTTCCATATGGTTTGCCTTAGTATGAAACCTCAGGGGGTAACTGAGGATCACATTAAATAATTAAATTGCGCGCTTTCCCTTTTGCCCTAGCAGATTCAGCTAGGGAATTACTATTTTATTTATCTCCTAGATCTATTACAACTTGGGATGATCTTTTTCATTTATTTCTCAACAGGTTTTTTCCAGCATCTCCAGCAGCTGAGTTAAGAAGAGAGATCGTTGTAATAAGACAAAAAGAAACATAGTCTCTTTACGATTATTGGGAGCGATTTAAGAAGTTGTGTGCGAGCTGCCCACAACATGGTATAACAGAGCAATCTTTCCTCCAATACTTTTACGAAGGCCTGAAACCCATTGAGATGAATATGATAGACACCGCTAATGGAGGAGCGTTGGTCAACATGACTCCTCAACAAGCAAGAGACTTGATTCCACGATGGCTGCAAATTCTCAGTAATTTCGAGCCAATCCTGAACTCCCTAGAAGGGTTCACCAGCTAAGTAATTCTACCTTTGAGGATAGAATTGATAGACTTACTAATATTGTGAATTCTCTTGTCGTAGAAAAAGCAAAACTAGCCCAAGTATGCGGAATATGTGCTACACATGAACATACAACTGATGCATGTCCCAGTTTGTATGATGATACTATGGCTCATTTGGATGCTGTGGGAAACTTTTTTGGGCCACCGCAAAGGCGATATGACCCCTACATTAATACCTACAATCCAGGATGGAGAGACTATCCTAACTTAAGTTATCGGGCCAATCCACGATATAACCAGCCATACCAAAATCGGGTTCCACAACAGCCACCAGATTCATGTAATTCTCTAGAAACTTTGGACAATAAATTAGCAGCTAATATGCTTGATTTTCAACAGAAAATCGAGGCATCTATAAGAGAATTGACCACATCAATTGAGAAAATGAGATCTCAAGGTAAGCTGCAGCCACAAACAGAATCGAACCTGAGACAAAACGCGAATACAGTGACGCTGCGAAGTGGAAAGGTACTAGAACCAATTCCTGGCAGAAATCTTGGCCAAGAAAACGCCTAGGAAAATCCTGAAAACAACGAATAGGTCCGAGCAAAACCTCTATTGCCGACAATCCAACCTCCATTTCCAGTATGATTAAGTCAATGTCGGAAAGGTAAAGAAGATAAGAAGATCTTCGAAACATTCAGAAATGTCAAGATCAATATACCACTGTTGGATGCCATTAGACAAAATCCGCGGTATGCCAAGTTCCTTAAAGAACTCTGCACCAACAAACGAAAATTAACAGGTAATGAAAAGTTAAGTGTTGGTGAAAATGTATCTGCAGTGTCACAGCGGAAGATGCTAGCAAAATATAAAGATAGGGGCATGTTTGCAATGCCCTGCAAGATAGGCCATTTGGGAATTAAGAAGGCTATGTGTGATTTAGGGGTCTCAATAAATTTCATGCCTTATTCTATATATGAATCACTTAACGCAAGTTTTTTGACAAAAACAGGAGTTATCATTCAGCTGGTAGACAGGTCCATTGTGCATCCCGAAGGAGTCCTCGAGGATGTATTGGTAAAAGTTAACAAACTTATTTTCCCTGCAGATTTTTATGTGATAAAAATGGAGAAAGATAGCGCTCTTGGATCTTCAGACCTCTTGTTGGGTCGACCTTTCCTTAGTACCACTAGCACTAAAATCAATGTTTGAAGTGGAACTCTTACAATGAAATTTGATAGGGAGATCGTGAAGTTCAATGTCTACGATGCTATCAGTCATCTAAGCAAAATATTGAGCGTAAACTATGTCGACAAAATTGACTCTTTAGTAGAAGAGACTTTTGAGTCTATTTATGAAGATAAATCTGAATTTATAGTTGATGATTATGAATCTGTTAATGAGTTATTGTCAAATACTAAAATTTTATCTTCTATTGTGCAGGCTTCGAATTTGGAATTAAAACCACTTATCGAACATCTTAAGTATGCGTTTTTAGGGAATATCGGTTATAGTTTCCAATAAACTCTCTAAGCTCGAAGAAGAAAGTTTGATCTAGGTACTACAAAATCATAATGAGGCGATTGGCTGGACCATTGCCAATTTAAAAAGGATAAGCCCTTTGACATGCACACACAGAATCTACTTGGAGGAAAACACTAAGCCAAGATGAGAGGCACAAAGACGGTTGAATTCGAATATGATAGAGGTAGTAAAAAAAGAGATAATCAAGTAGCTGGATGTTGATATAATCTGCCCCATTTCAGACAGTAGATGGGTAAGTACGGTACAAGTCGTGCCCAAGAAAACGAGCATGACAGTAAAGAAAAATGTTGAAGGTGACTTGGTACCAACTCGAGTACAAAATGGGTGGCGTGTCTGCATTGATTACTGGAAGTTGAATTCTTACACTAGAAAAGATCATTTCCCTCTTCCTTTTATAGATCAAATGCTTGAGCGATTAGTTGGCAAAACTCACTTTTGTTGTCTTGATGGATACTCAGGTTTCTTCCAAATCCCAATTGCACCAGAAGACCAGGAAAAGACCACTTTTACATGCTCGTTCAACACATTTGTATACAGAAGGATGCCATTTGGACTTTGCAATGCACCGACCACCTTCCAAAGATGCATGATGAGTATATTTTCCGAATATGTGGAAAAAATTATCGAAGTTTTTATGGATGATTTTACTGTGCATAGGAATTTTTTTGATGAATGCCTTAAAAATCTCACGATAATTTTAAGTAGATGTATAGAATTTAATCTTGTCTTGAATTATGAAAAGTGTTACTTTATGGTAGACAAAGGTTTGATTCTAGGACATGTAGTTTCAGCTAAGGGAATTGAGGTCGATAAGGCCAAAACTGACATTATAAATTCTTTGCCATATCCCTCTACGGTAAGGGAGATACATTCTTTCCTTGGCCATGCAGGATTTTACAGGTGTTTTACAAAGAACTTCTCCAAAGTAGCTGAACCATTATGTGAGTTATTGCAAAAAGATAAGAAATTTGAGTTTGGCCTAAAATGCAAGGAGGCATTTGATACACTCAAGCAAAAATTGGTGTCCGCTCCTATAGTACAAGCACCAGACTGGAACTACCCCTTTGAAATTATGTGTGATGCAAGTGAACGCAGTGTGGGGACCGTGTTAGGGCAAAAGATAGACAAAGAGCCTCATGTCATTTGCTATGCTTCAAAAACCTTAGATGCTGCACAAAGCAACTACACCACCACAGAAAAAGAACTCTTAGCTGTTGTATTTACTTTGGATAAATTTCGATCATATTTATTGGGTTCTAAGGTGATTGTTTTTTCTGATCATGCAGCTCTCAGGTACTTGATCACAAAGAAAGAAGCAAAGCCAAGGCTCATTAGATGGATTTTACTGCTCCAAGAATTTGACATCGAGATTCTTGACAAAAAGGGGTACAAAAACTTGGTAGCCGACCACTTGAGTAGGTTAAAAATACCTGACGATGACACGCCTATAAAAGATGAGTTCCCTGATGAGAGCTTATTTTCGACCGAGGCACATTACCCATGGTATACGGATATAGTAAATCTCTTAACCACAGGTTCATTGCCCACTGCGTTAGCACGTTCCGTGAAAGACAAGCTTAGAAGGGAAGCTCGATATTAAATTTGGGACGACCCATACTTGTGGAAACACTGTCCAGATAAGATAATAAGACGGTGTGTTCCAAAAATTGAGGTAACCTCTATCCTCACTTTTTGTCATACAGAAGCTTGCGGAGGTCACTTTGGCCCTAAACGGACTGCTCACAAGGTATTGGAGTGTGGGCTATATTGGCCCACAATTTTTCGGGACGCATATAATTTCTGTAAGTCTTGCGAAAAATGCCAACACACAGGTAACATCACTAAATGGAATCAAATGCCCCTATCCCCGATTCATGTATGTGAGGTTTTTAATGTATGGGGTATTGATTTCATGGGCCCATTTATTTCCTCATTGTGAAATTTCTAAAGCGAACTATTTTTTCTAGGTTTGGCATACCTCGAGCTTTGATCAGTGATCGTGGCACCCACTTTTGCAATAAATTCATGGAGGCACTCATGAAAAAAATATGAAGTTCATCATCGTGTAGCGTCAGCCTACCATCCTCAGACGAATGACCTAGCAGAGGTTTCGAACAGGGAAATGAAGACTATATTAGAGAAAACAGTTCGGCCCAACTGAAAGGATTGGACTCTTCGGCTTAATTACTTGTTTTGGGCCTATCGAATGGCGCATAAATGAGCAATTAGCATGACCCCATATCAGCTTGTTTTTGGAAAAGCTTTCCATCTTCCGGTTGAATTGGAACATAAAGCATATTGGGCTATTCGACATTGTAACATGGACTTAGAACCCGTAGGGAAGGCGAAGAAATTAGACATTCAAGAATTGGAGGAAATTTATAATGATGCATACGAGAATGCTCGCATTTATAAAGACAAGACAAAGCTGTTTCATAATAAGAAAATAGCTCAGGAGCATTTTTTTAGTAGGATAAAAATATTTGCTTTATAACTCCGTATTAAATCTATTCCCAGGTAAGCTTCGATCTCAATGGCAATGACCTTTTATTATGACCTAAGTATTCATACATGGTACAGTTGAAATAGGGAGTGAAGAAATAGGAAAGTGGTTCGTAGTCAATGGCCAATGGTTGAAGCCATTTTATGAGAATTTTCAGGCTCACACGATCGAAAAAATTCAGTTAGAGCCACCATAATCTCATTCACGATGTCAAGCTAACGACGTTAAACAAGCGCTTGTTGGGAGCTAACCCAATTTTTATTTCCCTTTATTTTTCTTTATTTTTCTTTATTATTATTATTTTATTTTAATTATTTGTTATTTTATCTTAACGATTTATTACTTAATGATTTATTTTATTTTGGATATTAATAAAAATTCTCTTCTTCTAATTAGGTGAATCGAAACGAAAATAGGGAGAAAAAAGGAGAAAAGACAAAACCTGCAGCCAAACAGCTCATATTCCATCCCTATTCCAGCCTGGAATAGCACATTCCTTCGACGACTGTTGAGCAATGCTTAGAGCGCATCGAGGCTCAACTCGACACTTTTGGCCAACAACTAGCCAAACTCATTGCCATTATGCGCGAACGATAGTAATTACATGGGGAGTTCTTCTAAACTTTTCTTCCGCCTATTTATTTTTTTATTCCACATCGAGGACTATGTGTTTTAAGTAGGGGAAGCCATTCCACATTATTTCTGTCATTTTAGATGCTGTTTTTGTTGCTACTGCTGCTTTGGTCGTTACTGCCTATATGTTTTTTTTTAAGAATATTCTGCCTCTTTTCATGCCCAAGAATTTGACCACGACTTGCCCACTGTTTGACCCACATGCATGCTTCTTGTCTACTAATTTAGTTATGATTTTTCCTGTTTGATTCCATCTCCATTGTTTTATTTCTTTTAGGCTGAATAATTATGATCGATAAGTTAACCCTATTTTGCTTTTAGTAAATTTGATTAAGTTTAAATACAAAGAGGACATTTAATACAATTGTATGCTTAAAATATGTTCATGACTATTAAGGTGGTTGCTGAAACTTATTTTTGACACTTGATTGTTGCTCCTAAGTCCTTCAAAATTAAAATTTCACTTAACAATAATGTTTCCGTGATTATGAGTGCAGCTTAAGACGTGACTAGCTGAGTAACTATGGTAGGGTGCTTGGGTTGTCATCCCATTTCGCGTTAAAATGGTGTGTGACATGTTAGGTAAAACTCCGCTAACTGGAACTAATTTTTAAGAATGTGTTGGGCTGAGTAATCGGGGTGAGGTACTTGACTATCATCTCTCTTCGCGTCAAAAGGTTTTATATGTTCTTAAGAAAAATAAAAATTAGGAGTGTGTTGGGCTGAGTAATCGAGGTGGGGTGCTTGGCTGTCATCTCTCTTCGCGTCAAAAGGTTCAATATATTCCTAAGTAAAAATAAATAAATTAAAAAGAAAAAAAAGAAAAAAAGGGAAGATATATTAGTAAAATGTGGGGACTAAAGGTAGAAACAAATAAGGTGTCTTGATGGGTTTGGTAAATTACCTAATTTTCATGAAATAATCCAAGTCGATCTTAATTTTTGTGTGTGTTAATTGAAATACTTTTTCAATTTTACTTAAAGCAAGCTAAGGGTTCGCTTTATTTTTCATATGCATTTTGACTAATTTTTATAAAACTTTGGAGTGGTACTTCTTTTATGGCAATTTCAAAACTTCACAGTGGATAGGAACCATACTTGAGGGCAAGCATGGGCTAAGTAGGGAGAATTTGATAACACTCTAGAACGACATATTTTTATGTGCTAATTGCATGTTTATTTTGAGTATGACCCCACTAATTTGAGCTATTTATGGTCTTTACTCTTTCGGGGACTAAATTGGAGGCAAAAGGAAATTTAAGGGAAAAAAGTGCAAATTTGAAGATACAATGGGCCAATGTGCAACATAGGGAAAAATGTGGTGCCAAAAATGCAAGTATGGAAGACATAAGGGAAAAAGTGCAAAAGAAGAGATTTTATAGCACAAGATTCTATTTAATGTTTAATTATATTTGGATAATTATTAAAGATTATTATTTAGATTTAACTTTAAGATTTATTTTCATTTATCTTTATTTATTTGTATTTATCTTTTAGAATTTAATTAGGAATAGGCTAGGTTTATTAGTACTATAAATAGGGGATGAAGTGACACAAATTTCATCCATCTTTTGCTGTAACACTCTCTCCCCCATAAATTTACTCTTTTTGTTCATTTCATATTTCAATAAAAAATTTCCCTTTCCATTATTTTATTGTTTTTCCCCAAAAATCATGAGCCACTAAATCTAATCTAGCCGAAGGTTGTCGAAATTCCACAAAAAGGTTCATGAGGCTTAGAATCCGCGCCTAGCCTTCTCAACAGGGTATTCATCGCTTCTCCGCATTACGGGGTTGACACTTCCGTCCATGTCCCTTAATAGGTGATCTTTTCAACTTGTGCAAGGAACGACCGCTTTGTACGTTTTGGGAAGGTTGCACAGTCGGTTCGTTGGCTTTCTACGTCAAAAGTTGGCAAGCCCAAGAGACAAAATGGCTTGGTATTTGCCGTTGGGAAGTGATGATCTAGCAGAAGATAGTCCCACAAAAGCGATTATTAGCTAAAGTCAGGTTCTGCCAAATCTTAAGTCTAAATTCTTGGAGCTGGTGGTTGTAGGCATCCTCTTCCACTATAACTGACTTACTTTGCTAGAGAAGGATCACTTAAAAGCCAAGGATTGGACCCAAGGCGAATTGAGACAACCGGAGGCTAGAATCTCACCACATAAGAAACTCACTCTGTTTATTTTTATATTCTCCATTTTAATTTATTTAATTTCGCAATTTCAATTCTATTTTATTTTATTTTTCCAGATAAAAAATTTTAATCCTGTTTTTTTTATTTTTTTTAGGATCGCAAGTTTTCTTGGGCACGATTTTGCCTAGTATTTCAAGAAACAAGCATTCGTGCAATCCGGTCCCTAAGGATTCAACCCTACTTCCCCTTTAATGTTCTTTTTCATTATTTTGTAGGAAGTAGGATATTTTTGGTGCTATCAACGACTGCATCAAGTGTCTAACGTGTTTAACTGAGATAAAATCTGTAACACTCTTAACTCGTATTCATAGCCAGAATAGGGTTAGGAGGCATTACCGATTAATCCCAACATAAATCATACATTTTTACATAAACATCAATAAAATATAATCACAATGTCCTTTATAAGGCTCTACGAGACCTTAAAACATGCTAGGAAATGGTTCGGGACTAAACCGATAACATTAACAAACTTTGAGAAACTTATAAAATTTTTCAACATATAAAGGTCACACGCACGTGTAAATAAGCTGTGTGCCTTACATGGTCACCAAACACTCCCATGTCATAGGCTGTGTGAAAACAGGGTATACATACTGACTTGTGCCACACGGCCGATGACACGCCCATGTACCAGGCCATGTGAAATCTAGAGGGGTTATTGACTTGGGTCACACGACCGACCACACGCCCATGTGCCAGCTCGTGTGCCACACACAGCCAGTAGACACGCCCATGTGTCTAGGCCGTGCCAAACCTGTAGGGTATACTGACTTAATTCGAAAGGGTACCTAGGGGACACACGGCTGAGACACATGCCTGTGTCTCTGCCCGTGTAGACAAAAATAGGCCATTTGTAAAGCCAATTTGCTACCCTTTTCTCATGCTCACAAAAGTAACCAAATTGATACTAATTCAACACATATATAGGCAGCCAAAACATGCCAATTCATACACATATCATGTCATCTATGTTCAACCATTTCTACTACTTAATTCCATATTAAAAAACATGCCAAATCAATATGCCACAATCATCAATCTCACATAACTACTAAATGCATTTACTCATCAAATTATCATCTATATCATGACACAAATTGCACCATATCTTCATTTCAAAATCAAACCACAATATGCCAATCTTCCAAGCATTAATACATCAACTACTAATTAACCAAATGAACAACCATTTGGCTATATCAACAACTATGGCAAACATACCAAAACAAGATAACATATAAGGCATTATATACATCACATATATCACTTATCAAACACATAATTCATGCCAACTTATATGGTCCTATACACCAAAATTTGCAAGCCAAATCTTATGGCTAAAATCAATATTTCATAGCATACCAAGATGACACTAGCCTATACATGCCATATACCATATATACAAGGCTTCAAAAGTACCAACAAAATGATAGATAATGTGATGACGTTTCCCAACGATCCTCGAGTCCAAGCTAGCTTCGATAATCTATAAAACATAGAAAAATAACACACAGTAAGCTTCATAGCTTAGTAAGCTCATAAATTATTAACTCAATTCATCAAATAAATGTAATACAACCATTTTCACATTACCAAATAAAAATCACATTAACTACAAACCTTTCTCATGTCTTAAAACATGATCCAATATAATCTCATTGAACTTTTTCAATGTAATATTCGAATAGGTTTCGTACATACCTATACCACCTTGTACTAACCTCTTTCTCAAGTACATCATTCATTACCCGTTGAACCATTTGGAATAGAAATTGGATACTCAAGATCTTAATCGATAAGTACCTATACCATGACCCGCAGCCAAATTAAGGTAACTTATCCTGGAGTACTTATACCATGGCATGTAGCCAAATCAAGGTATCACTCACACCCGAAGTGCTGATATCATGGCTCGAAGCCAACACCATAGCCTAATGACATGTCACTAGCATCTTAAACTATTCCTAAGGTTCAACGGGGAAGTTTCACATGTCGATTTCATCGTCGAACACATCTGTATAGTTGTATTCATAATTCAAACATTATCCATAACTTCATAATCACATTTTAAGCAATATCAAAGCATATAACATACATTTATAATGTAATTATCACATACGAACTTACCTCGTACTCAGAATTGATGAATCGGATCGATTACTCAATAACCTTCTATTTTCCCCAATCTAAATCCGATTTCTTTCGTTATTGATCTATATATATTCAAAATTAATCCATTTAATTACCAACACATTCAATTCAATCCTAAAACACACATTTGAGCATTTTTACACTTTAGCCCCTAAAGTTTCACATTTATTCAATTTAGTCCTTATTTTACAAATACACAAAATTCACACAATTCAATTTAACCCATGCTTAACCGATTTATAATTGAGTCCCTATCAGCCCAAAACATTCATTTATTTCACATTTCAACCCCTCAATTTACACTTTTCACAATTAAATCCTTATTTGACATTGTTGTCAAAAATCACTTTACAAAACTTTAATATCTATCATCAAGCTTTCATATTTCATCATCAATGATTCAAAAGCTCAAGCATTCATTAATAACAATTCACAAAATCACCAACAAACTTAAAAATTATAACACGAGCTAGCTAGAACACAAAGCAACGATCACAAAAACGTAAAAATAATCAAAAATAGATAAAAAACCATACCTTAATCTTACTTCCAAAGTGACCAAATGAAAACCTAAAGAATAGCTTATTTTCTTTCTCAATTTCGATAACAAGATGAAAGAAGATGAGTAAAAATTGATTTTGGTTTTATTTAATATAACTTATTAAACATATTACTAAATTAACCTTTAAATAAAACCTTAATATAACACATAAGCCATGAAAATAAATGTCCACTAACCTTAATCATGGTCTAATATCAACATGAAGACCTTCCATGTAATAAGCCATAGCAATTAGACACCTTTATCAAATAGAATGCCACTTTTGCATTTTACACGATTTGTAACAGCCCGGTTTAGACCCTATTAAGAATAGTGATTTTAGGACCAGAAATCCGAGTCATAAAAATATTTTAATATTATTTTTGGTGTCGACAGCATGTTATTTTATATGTGTGAAATTTTTGTGATTTAATTTCATCGTTTGAGTGTTCGATTTAATTAAAAGGACTTAATCGCGTAAATTTTAAAAATGGCTAGCTAATTGTGTAAGTGCCTAATTGTTATTGTTGTTATAATGTGGGGTCCTTAAAAATAAATTAATCCATTAAAGGGTAGAATGGACGGTTTTGGGTTTATAATATATGGTTTACTTATTAAATTATGAAGGTTAGTTTTGTAAATTAGTAATATGAGTTAATATAATAAAACATAAGTAAATTTTTTTGCATGTTCATCTTTCTAATTATCGAAATTTGAGAAGAAAAGAAAGCTTTGAATGTGGTTTTAGGTTCGGCACTCATTTTTCTCAATTAAGGTAAGGATTTTGTTCGGTTTTTGATAATTTTTACGTTTTTGAGATCGTTACTTTGAGTACTAGTTAGCCCAAGCTTGAATTTTTTAATTTGATGATGTATTAATGAATTGCCATTATTGATAGCTTGATTATTTTTATGTTTGATGATGAAAAATATGTTGTTAGATTGACAAGTTTAATTAAGTGATTTTTGATAAAAATGTCTATTTAGGACTAAATTGTAAATTTTGTAAATTGAGGGGTCAAAATGTGAAATAAATGAAACATATGGGTTTATATGGGCTAGGGGTAAATTCGGCCTAACATGGGTGTAGTTAAATTTTGAATATTTTGTATTTTGTGAAATACGGACTAAATTGTGAAAAATGTGAAATATCAGGGGTAAAAGTGTAATTAGCCATTTAAGTGTTTTTGGATGAATTTGATTGAATATTTGATTTAATAAGTTTAATTTATATTAATTTAGATCAAGAAAAGAGAAAATCGAATTTGGATCGGGGGAAATCTAAAGTTGTTGAATAGTTGACCGGTCTGTTTATCTTCGTACGAGGCAAGTTCATAAGTAAATAAATGTCGTTAAATTCAATTGTATATATATTTTAATAGTTCCGAATTGAATTATTACTTGTGTATATGTGTATGCCGAATTGAATTAAGCATGTGAGCAATATTTATGAGCTTGACTCGATAGAGTTACGACGTCCGAAAGTCCCGTACGAACCTTAGGAATAGTTAGGATACATATGTCATGATAGAGGGTTTCGATATGTGATTTCGTATAAGACCACGTCTGAGACATTGCCATCGATTTGTAATTTACCTGTAAGACCATGTCTGGGACATCGACATCGTATATAAGTTCGTGTATGACCCTGTCTAGGACAGTGGAATCGATATGTGATTACATGTAAGCCCACGTTTGGGACGTTGGTGTTGTATGAACTTTTCGATTATCTAAGTATCCTTATTATTTTCGAATCTTTCAACAGGTAATATCGAGTTAAGATCGAATGTGAAATAGAGCCAAAAGGACATGTATGTACTAAGTTAAATGATTGAGTGGTAAGGTAAGTATATACTTTATATGAATATATGAAATGTGCATTATGAAAATTAGAGTTTTATATATGTATATATGAATATATGTGTATTCAGCTAAGTGGAAGATAATGCTAAAGTATATGTATTGATACATGTAGTTACAAGCTTAATAATTGTATATGTGGTTATGATTAGTATGGTTCGGTTTAATTAAGTTGAATGATGAATGTAATTGAATTGAATTGATTTAATTGCTTATGACTTACTAAGCTATTTAAGCTTACTGTGTGTGTTTGTTTGCTATTTTATAGATTCTGGAAGCTAGTTACGAGCTCGGGGATCATCAAGTAAATCTGTCACACTATCAATTGTTATTTCGGTACTTTAAATAGTTTGAACTTTGAACCTATAGCATGTATAGGTTAGCACTTGTTTTGGTTGATTTTGAAAGTGTATATAAATATAGCCATGCGAAAATGGCTTGATCATTATGCTTATGTTCGGTTATATTTAATCATGGTTTAAGCTCATTTTGGTAAATATGCTATATGCCATATTTGAATGGTGTTTGGTTTTATGTTTTGATTTGGGTAATGATATGAACAACTTATAATTAACTTATTTAATAAGTTTGGTATATGGTATGATTTGCATATTTGGTTAGTCTTGAGATTTGGCATTGGTTATGGAGTAGTTGATGAATTTATAGCTGAATATATAAAGGTCATTTTGATTCATTGTATTAGCCTAAATTGTAAATATAGATGATGGTTTTAGTTTATATTGTGATTCGGCTTAGGTGATCTAAATCATGTAATTATTTGAATAGGTTACATTATTATTGGATTGATATGTTTTGTTTGAGGTTTGGTATTGAAAGATTAGATTGTTAGGTTTAATATTTGAGTTGAAATGTGAAATATTTGTGGTTAAATGTTTGGTATATGATAGAAAGGTACTATGGTTTATTTCGGCTTGAAAATAAGGTAATATAATGATTATATTATGGGTTTATTCGATGGTCATTTTAAATAACTATAAGTGACCGATTTGTTTAAATGTCAAGTTATGAAATAGCATGTTTAGCTTAAAATTTGGATGATGAAAATGTTAGAATCTAGTGAGGCTAAATTTGATAATGAATAGTTGTCTATTTGAATTGTTGGTTCAGTGAGTAATCATAAATGTGACATGTATTTGTAACAGTAAAATTCAGCTTAAGTATGTGGTTCATGTGTGTGGTTGATTATATTAGTTAGATTGTGAATTAGGTATGGTATGACTTAACATCGTGATAAATAAATGGCTCAATTTGATTTGGTAAAATGCATATAATGTTATAATGTTTAAAATGCTAAGATATGGTACTTGTATTTGAAAATGGTTTGATAATGTTTAAAGTATAGTTGGTTATGTTATATAGTTACCTAATTTTTTATGCACAAATGAATATTCAACCGTGATATAAGGCCAAAGTAGTTTAATATGTGCATGTATAAAGATTTCAAATTGTTATGGTTGTATGTAGCTAAGGATATAGATGTCTTGTTATACTCTATGTATATGAAATGAATTATGGTTGAGTTATGACTTGGGTATTTGAATGATATAGAAATGATTACTATATGGTTTGAACTTTGAAATTATGAAACTTGTACAAATTAGTTTTGATATTTGACTATGATTTGACGGTGTAAGACTTTTGACTATGAAATGAGTGTGAAACGTTCAGTTTTGTCCAGTAATGCCTCGTAACCCTAGTCTGACGACAAATACAGGTTAAAGGTATTTCATTTGATTGGTATCAGAGCTACGGTTTAATCAATTCTAGGACTAATGTAGCACATATAAGTCAAGCTATACATGTCATATTTATAAACTGCGATAGTGTGATGATTCCTAACAATTAAAATGTGTATTCCTATAGTATGTGGATCTCGACCGAGCCGTAGCTGATGATGTGGAAAGTAATGTGCCTGCTCCTGCTCAAGGGGTAGCGCTGGCTGATTCTAGGCCGATTACGAGTAGCCATGAGGGAGAGGCTAAACTAACCTTCTTCCAAATGATGAACGAATGGTTCACACAGTATATCCGGACAAATTCGGCTGTTCAACAACCTCTACCCCCGTCTAATCCTCGTCAGATACCCGTGGTACCTTAAGTTATTGATCCGATGAGATTAAATAAGCCCTCGGTTAATAAAATCAAAAAACACGGGCTGAAGAATTTAGAGCCACTGTTGGTGATGATGCTGAGTGAGCTAAATTTTGGCTCAGTAATACTATTCGTGTGTTTGATGAGTCATCCTATAACCCTGACGAGTGTATAAAATTTGTTATATCCTTACTTCGAGATTTTGCATATCACTGGTGGAATACATTGATATCAATACTTCTGAAAGAACGAGTGACCTTGGAGTTCTTTTAGACTGAATTCCGTAAGAAATACATCAGTCAGAGATTCATTGATAAAGAACGCAAAGAATTCCTCGAGTTGAAACAGGGTCGTATAACCGTAACAGAGTATGAAGGTGAATTTGTGAGACTCAACAGATATGCCCGGGAATGTGTTTCGACTGAAGCTATAATGTGTAAAAGATTCGAAGACGGGTTGAATGAAGACATTAAGTTGTTAGTTGGGATACTTGAAATAAAAGAGTTCATTGTACTAGTCGAACGAGCATGCAAAGCCGAAGAGCTCGGGAAAGAGAAAAGAAAAGCTGACTTTGAAGCTAGAGATTCACGAAAAAGACCATTGAGTAAAACATTTCAGTCGGCATCAAAGAAATTCTGAGATGATTTTAGCCGTTCAAAGGCTACTGCGGGTTATTCTAGATGTGATCGAGACAGACCACCCGCGAGTTCGAGAGCTACCACGGTAGCTAGTGTTGGTAACATCCGACCGAAGTAACTTAAGTGCAAACATTATGGTAAATGACATCCCGACAGTTGTAGATTGAATGATCAGGCTTGTTTTAAATGTGGATTGATGGATCACTTCATTCGTGAATGCCCTGAGTTGGTAGAGCAAGTCATGAAGCAAAATACGAGGCCGAGTAACACGGCAGCTCGAGGTAGACCACCCAGAAATATGGGTAATGTAAGTGGCAGTCAGAGGGGAACTAAAGACACGGCTATTAGATCTGAGGCTCGCGCACTTGCCAGAGCTTATGCTATCCACGCTTGTGAAGAAGCTTCAGCTCCAGATGTGATTACCGATACCTTCACTCTCTATGATACTAGTGTTGTTACATTGATTGATCCTGGATTGACTCATTATTATGTATGTGAAGCTTTAGTATCCAGTAAGACTTTGCCTGTAGATTCTACTAAGTTTATGATTAGAGTGTCAAACCCATTAGGCCGGTGTGTTTTGGTTGATAAAGTATGCAAGAATTGTCCGTTGATGATTCTAGATTCATGTTTTCTGGCTAATTTGATGTTGTTGCCATTCGACGAGTTTGATATAATTCTGGATATGGATTGGTTAACATTGCACGATGCTATTGTGAACTGCAAATGGAAGACTATTGATTTACGATGTCAGAATGATGAAATAATTCGAATTGAGTCTAATGATCTGAATGGTTTATTGGCAGTGATTTCTTCGATGTTAGCTCAAAAATATGTGAGAAAGGGTTGTGAAGCTTATTTTGCCTATGTACTCGATTCTAAAGTGACTGAAAAGAAGATTAAATCAGTACCAGTAGTGTGCGAATATCTGGATGTGTTTCCTGAAGAATTACCGGGTTTGCCACCAATCCGAGATGTAGAGTTTGGCATTGAGTTAGTGCCAGGGACAACTCCAATATCGATAGCTTCATACATAATGGCGCCGGCTGAATTAAAAGAATTGAAAGCTCAGTTGCAAGAATTGACAGATAGAGGTTTCGTGCGACTGAGTTTTTCTCCTTGGGGTGCACCGATTTTGTTTGTGAAAAAGAAAGACGGAACTATGAGAATGTGCATCGATTACTGACAGCTCAATAAGGTGACTATAAAGCCTAAATATCCTTTTCCATGAATTGATGACTTGTTCGATCAGTTGAAAGGGGCTACAGTGTTTTCAAAGATAGATTTGAGATCGGGTTACTATCAGCTGCGAGTTAAAGACTCTAATGTGCCGAAAACTGCTTTTCAAACAAGGTACAAACACTATGAGTTTCTAGTTATGTCTTTCGGACTTACTAATGCACCTGCTGCTTTTATGGATTTAATAAATTGAATTTTCAGACCCTATTTGGATCAATTTGTGGTTGTGTTTATTGATGACATCCTAATTTACTCCCATGATGAATCTGAACATGCTGGACACCTGAGAATTGTGCTACAGACTTTGCGAGATAAACAGTTGTATGCGAAGTTCAGTAAATGTGAATTCTGGTTGCGTGAAGTTGGATTTTTAGGACATGTTGTATCAGCATCGGGTATTCGGGTTGATCAGAGCAAGATTTCGGCCGTACTAGATTGGAAACCTCTGAGAAATGTTTCTGAAGTCTGAAGTTTCCTGGGACTTGCTGGATATTACAGACGATTTGTAAAAGGTTTCTTGATGATTGCAACCCCAGTGACGCGACTACTTCAGAAAGATGTTAAGTTCAAGTGGTCAGAAAAGTGCCAGAAAATTTTTGATCAGTTGAAAGCTTTATTGACTGAAGCTCCGGTGCTAGTTTAGCCAGAATCGGGTAAAGAATTCGTAATCTTTAGTGATGCATCTTTGAATGGTTTGGGCTGTGTTTTTATGTAGGAAGGAAAAGTTATAACCTATGCCTCGAGACAGTTAAAGCCACACGAAAAAAACTATTCGATGCACGATTTGGAATTAGTAGGTATTGTGTTTGCATTGAAGATTTGGCGCCACTATCTGTACAGTGAGAAATGTCACGTTTATTCTGATAAAAAAAGCTTAAAATACTTGATGACTCTGAAAGATTTGAATCTACGACAACGAAGATGGTTAGAGTTGTTAAAAGATTACGAGCTTGTAATTGACTACCATCCGAGAAAGGCCAATGTAGTTGTTGATGCTCTAAGTCGAAAATCTCTGTTTGCTCTGCATGCAATGAATGCGCATATGGCTCTATTTGATGATGACTCGATTGTAATTAAGTTGAAAGCGAGACTGTTATTTATGCAGCAGATTTGCAAAGCTCAAAAATTCGATAATAAATTGTTAGCAAAATGGGCTCAATGTGATTTGAATATTGATTCAGAATTTCGAGTTGATGCAGAGGGTTGTTTGATATTCAGAGGCCAAATATGTGTTTTGAGAAATTCAGAGTTGATTCAGATGAATTTGATTGAAGCTCATAGCAGTCGATTATCTGTTCATCCAGGTAGTAAAAAAGTGCATAATGATTTGAAACAGCTTTATTGGTGGCATGGCATGAAACAAGACATCTCTGACTTTGTTTTGAAATGTTTAATCTGTCAACAAGTCAAAGCCGAGCATCAGGTACCATCTGGGTTACTTCAACCGATTATGATACCCGAGTGGAAATGGGACAGAGTCACGATGGATTTTGTATTAGGTTTGCCTTTGTCACTGGGCAAGAAAAATACGATCTGGGTTGTTGTGGATAGATTGACTAAATCGGCTCATTTCATTCCGGTTCACATAGATTATTCGCTATATAAGCTTGCTGAGTTGTACATTTCTCAGATTGTGAGATTGCACAGAGAACTTATTTCTATTGTATCGGATAGAGATCTGAGGTTCACATTGCGGTTTTGGAAGAAACTGCAAGATGCATTAGGTACGAAACTACATTTTAGCACTGCTTTTCACCCACAGACAGATGGTCAATCTGAGCGGATTTTTCAGATACTCGAGGATATGTTGAGATGTTGTATTCTTCAATTTGATGGTACGTGGGAATGATATTTGTCACTGATTGAATTTGCGTATAATAATAGCTTTCAATCGAGTATCAAAATGGCTCCTTATGAGGCTTTGTATGGTCGCAAATGTTGAACACCTTTATATTGGACTGAACTCAGTGAGAATAAGATACACAGGGTCAATTTGATCAAAGAGACTGAATAGAAAGTGAAAGTGATTCGTGATAGTCTAAAAGCAGCGGCAGATCGTCAGAAATCGTATACAGACTTGAAATGAAAACATATTGAGTTTCAGATAGAGGAAAAAGTGTTTTTGAAAGTCTCACTATGGAAGAAAATACTTTGATTCAGTCGTAAAGGCAAATTGAGTCTGACGTTTATTGGGTCGTATGAGATTATTGAGCGTATCGATTGGTTGCTTACAGACTATTGTTGCCACCTGAGTTAGAAAAGATCCATAACATATTTTATGTTTCGATGCTTCAACGATATCGATCTGATCCATCGCATGTGATTTCCCCGTCTGAGATTGAGATTCAATCCGATATTATATATGAAGAAGAACCAATCCGAATCTTACATCGCGAGGTTAAAGAATTAAGAAATAAGAAAATTTCTTTTGTGAAAGTCTTATGGCATCGACACGGGGTTGAAGAAGCTACGTGGGAGCCTGAGGATGCTATGAGAGATCGGTACCCAAACCTATTCGCCGGTAAGATTTTCGGGGACGAAAATCCCTAAGGAGGGAGAGTTGTAACAGCCTAGTTTAGACCCTATTTGGAATAGTAGTTTCGGGACCACAAATCGTAGTCATAAAAATATTTTAATATTATTTTTGGTGTCTACAGCATGTTAATTTATATGTGTGAAATTTTCGTGATTTAATTTTATCGTTTGAGTATTCGATTTAATTAAAAGGACTTAATCGCATAAATTGTAAAAATGGCTAGTTAATTGTGTAAGTGCCGAATTGTTATTGTTTTTATAATATGGGGTCCTTAAAAGGAAATTAAGCCATTAAAGGGTAACATGGACAGTTTTGGGTTTATAATATATGGTTTACTTATTAAATTATGAAGGTTAGTTT
This sequence comes from Gossypium longicalyx, assembly GCA_025698465.1. Classification (NCBI taxonomy): domain Eukaryota; kingdom Viridiplantae; phylum Streptophyta; class Magnoliopsida; order Malvales; family Malvaceae; genus Gossypium; species Gossypium longicalyx. Next base: position 22,797,972 of record CM047005.1, on the reverse strand, counting down.
TGTAAATTTGTAATATAAGTTAATATAATAAAACATAAGTAAATTTTTTTGCATGTTCATCTTTCTAATTGTCGAAAGTTGAGAAGAAAAGAAAGCTTTGAATGTGGTTTTAGGTTCGGCACTCATTTTTCTCAATTAAGGTAAGGATTTTGTTCAGTTTTTGATAATTTTTACGTTTTTGAGATTGTTGCTTTGAGTACTAGCTAGCCCATGCTTGAATTTTTTAATTTGATGATGTATTCATGAATTGCCATTATTGATAGCTTGATTATTTTTGTGTTTGATGATGAAAAATAAATATATGTTGTTAGATTAACAAGTTTAATTAAGTGATTTTTGATAAAAATGTCTATTTAGGACTAAATTGTAAATTTTATAAATTGAGGGGTCAAAATGTAAAATAAATGAAACTTATGGGCTTATATGGGCTAGGGGTAAATTCAACCTAACGTGGGTGTAGTTAAATTTTGAATATTTTGTATTTTGTGAAATAGGGACTAAATTATAAAAAATGTGAAATATCAGGGGAAAAAGTGTAATTAACCTATTTATGTGTTTTTGGATGAATTTGATTGAATATTTGATTTAATAAGTTTAGTTTATATTAATTTAGATAAAAAAAAGATAAAATCGAATTTGGATCGGGGGAAATCTAAAGTTGTTGAATAGTTGACCCGGTCTGTTCGTCTTCGTATGAGGCAAGTTCATAAGTAAATAAATGTCGCTAAATTCATTTGTATAAATATTTTAATAGTGTCGAATTGAATTATTACTTGTGTATATGTGTATGCCGAATTGAATTAAGCATGTGAGCAATATTTACGAGCTTGAATTGATAGAGTTTCGACGTCCGAAAGTCCCGTACGAACCTTAGGAATAGTTAGGATACATATGTCATGACATAGGGTTCCGATATGTGATTTCGTGTAAGAGCACGTCTAGGACGTTGGCATCGAATTGTAATTTACGTGTAAGATCATGTTTGGGACATCAGCATCGTATATAAGTTCGTGTAAGACCCTGTTTGGGACAGTGGTATCGATATGTGATTACATGTAAGACCACGTCTGGGACATTGGTGTTGTACGAGTTTTTCGATTATCTGAGTATCCTTATTAATTCTAAATGGTTCAACGGGCAATATTGAGTTAAGATCGAATGTCAAATAGAGCTAAAAGGACATGTATGTACTAAGATAAATGATTGAGTAGTAAGGTAAGTATATAATTTATATGAATATATGAAATGTGCATTATGAAAATGAGAGTTTTATATATGTATATATGAATATATGTGTATTTGGCCAAGTGGAAAATAATGCTAAAGTATATGTATTGATACATGTAGTTACAAGCTTAATAATTGTATATGCGGTTATGGTTAGTATGGTTCGGTTTAATTAAGTTGAATGATGAATGTCATTGAATTGAATTGATTTAATTGCTTATGACTTACTAAGCTATTTAAGCTTACTGTGAGTGTTCATTTTCTGTTTTATTAATTTTGGAAGTTAGTTACGAGCTCGGGGATCGTCAAGCTATCAATTGTTATTTCGGTACTTTAAATAGTTTGAACTTCGAACCTATGGCATGTATAGGCTAGCACTTGTTTTGGTTGATTTTGAAAGTGTATATAAATATAGCCATGCGAAAATGGCTTGATCATTATGCTTATGTTTGGTTATATTTAATCATGGTTTAAGCTTATTTTGGTAAATATGCTATATGACATATTTGAATGGTGTTTGGTTTTATGTTTTGATTTGGGTAATGATATGAACAACTTATAATTAGCTCATTTAATAAGTTTGGTTTATGGTATGATTTGCATATTTGGTTAGTCTTAAGATTTGGCTTTGGTTATGGAGTAGTTGATGAATTTATAGCCGAATATATAAAGGTCATTTTGATTCATTGTATTAGCCTGTAAATATAGATGATGGTTTTAGTTTATATTGTGATTCGGCCTAGGTGATCTAAATCATGTAATTATTTGAATAGGTTACATTATTATTGGATTGATATTTTTTGTATGAGGTTTGGTATTGAAAGATCAGATTGTTAGGTTTAATATTTGAGTTGAAATGTGAAATATTTGTGGTTAAATATTTTGGTATATGATAGATAGGTACTATGGTTTATTTTGGCTTGAAAATAAGGTAATATAATGATTATATTATGGATATGTTCGATGGTCATTTTAAATAACTATAAGTGACCCATTTGTTTAAATGTCAAGTTATGAAATAGCATGTTTAGCTTAAAATTTGGATGATGGAAATGTTAAAACCTAGTAAGGCTAAATTTGATAATGAATAGTTGTTTATTTGAATTGTTGGTTCAGTGAGTAATCACAAATATGACATATATTTGTAACAGTAAAATTCGGCTTAAGTATGTGGTTCATGTGTGTGGTTGATTATATTAGTTAGATTGTGAATTAGGTATGGTATGACTTAACATCGTGATAAATAAATGGCTCAATTTGATTTGGTAAAATGCATATATTGTTATATTGTTTAAAATGCTAAGATTTGGTACTTGTATTTGAAAATGGTTTGATAATGTTTAAAGTATAGTTGGTTATGTTATATAGTTACCTAATTTTTAATGCACAAATGAATATTCAACCGTGATATAAGGCCAAAGTAGTTTAATATGTGCATGTATAAAGATTTCAAATTGTTATGGTTGTATGTAGCTAAGGATATAGATGTCTTGTTATACTCTATGTATATGAAATGAATTATGGTTGAGTTATGACTTGGGTATTCGAATGATATAGAAATGATTGCTATATGGTTTGAAATTTGAAATTATGAAACTTGTACGAATTAGTTTTGATATTTGACTATGATTTGACGGTGTAAGACTTTTGATTGTGAAATGAGTGTGAAACGTTCCTTTTTGTCCGGTAATGCCTGGTAACCCTAGTCCGGCGACGAATATGGGTTAGGAGTGTTACACAATTAAGTCCTTTTTCTCGAATTGAGCTATTAAACGATAAAATTTGCTCACGAAATTTTTACACATATATAATCACATGCTTTAAACACCAAAAATAATATTAAAATAATTTTCTGACCTCAAATTTGTGGTTCCGAAACCACTGTTTTGATTTAGCTAAAATCGAGCTGTTACAAAATCCTACTCTCTATGAGGTACCTTAAGAACTCATCAGATAAATATTCTCCACCTTGATAAGCCCGAAGTGTCTTTATGGGTAAACCTAGTTGTTTCTCCAGTTCTGCATGAATCTCTTTGAATTTATCAAAGGTTTCACTTTTACGATGCATAAGGTGCACATACCCATATCTGGAATTATCATCAATAAATATTATGTAGTACTCGTAACCTGTAACACCCCTAACCCATATCCATCGGTGAAACAGGGTTACGAAGAATTATCGGAGTTTACAGATCAAATAAGCAAACATTTACTATCATATAACACTCATGTCAAAAACCAATAAAAATTAAACATATTTTCCCTTATACGAGCCCTCGAGACCCAAAATACACGTCAGAAACAAGTTAGGACTAGATCAGGTACTCAAAACTTTTTTCATAAAATTTCAAAAATTTTCAAAGTTGCAGGGGACACACGGCCGTGTGGCCAGGCTGTATGACTCACAAAGTTAGGAGACACACCCGTGTCTCAGGCCGTGTGTCCATTCGAAAAAGGGACACATGGCCGTGTCTCAGCCCGTGTCAGTGCCTGTGTAACTCTCTAACTTTGGTCACACGACCAAGTCACACGCCTGTGTGATAGGCCGTGTTGAGCATACTGACTTACACAATTTTAAAGATACAGGGGACACACGACCGTGTCACCTGGCCATGTGTCACACACGGCTGAGACACACGCCCGTGTCTCTGGCTGTGTGGACGAAAATAGGTCATTTTCCAAGCCACATTTCTCACCCAATTTGATATCAACCTAAACACAACAATTTGCACATCAACAAGTCATAACAAGGCATTCAAAACAAGCCAAAATCAAGTCTTAAACATGAAATTTCACCACATACAACCAATATGCCCTTAGGCACCTCAGATGACAACTTAAAAAGACATGTCAACCAAATATCCAAATTAACCTAGATAAGCAAATACATATATGCATAATTGTACCAAACATACTATTTCAAGCCAATCATCAATATACCTATAAGTTTTTCATCATTCAGCCATATCAAACACACATCAAATATGATAAGGCCACATATATATACATCAAAATATACCAAACACAAGCCAAATAAGTGATTAATCTCAACAAAACAATTGTATGCCAACATTGGCCAAACTAACCTATAGATGCCATTATAACAGGAATTAATTTATTAAAAGTGCCCAAAAGAGCTAATGGATAGTGTGAAATAACTTCAACCAGCTTTCAACCCGAATGAGCTTTCGAATTACTATAAAACATAGAAAATAACACAGAGTAAGCATTTAAGCTTAGTAAGTTCGTATAATACAGAATTTAACTTACCATTCGTATAATACAGAATTTAACTTACCATGTTTCCATAAAATAGGTTAGTAAGCATAGGATATCTCAATCAATTTGGCCAAAAGCCTAAACACATGATCACAATAAATTAGCCATGAAAATAACCTATAAAATCCAACACACATGGTTGAATTCATCATGTAATCATATTTCATGTATATACCGGTAATAATTCATATAAAACTTATATGATTTCATAACAGAACTATGTTCGTTGAACCATTTAGAATATCGTTGGATACACAAGTAGTACATATGAGGTGTACTGAACTGTATTCCGTCAATTCATATTTATATATGCTCATATGAGCTGTAAACAGTAAGCTCTTTCGTACTGAATAACGGAAAGCTCATGCGAGTTGAATAACGGGAAGCTCATACGAGCTGAATAACAGAAAGCTCATGCGAGCAGAATAACGAGAAGCTCATAAGAGATGTAGTGTCTCTGCAACACATGCAGGACCCCAACCAAATCGGTAACCTTAATGATATGTCATCTGTATCCTACGAATTTCATAAGGTTCAAATGGGACTTGGTAATCGTCGAATATACAACTACTATTTATTCATGAAAATTGTGCAATTGACAAACAATAATTCAATTTAACACATATTAATGTACAATTTAATTACACAAACTTACCTCAACGAGTTTACGTAGATACTAAGGTGACTAATCCGATATTTTTCCTTTGCCTCGATCTAACTTTTTACTAGGTCTAACCGAATCTATACGAATGAATTTAACTCAATTCAATATAATTCATATTCAATTTAGTCCAATACACATTTTGGTAAAATTACTATTTTGCCATTATACTTTTAATTCATTGCAATTTAGTCCCTAGGCTCGGAAAATGAAATTCATACAATTTAATCCTTACTAAAGCCTAGCCAATTTTTATACCTATTAATAGCAGCACATATATTTCATAAAATTCACAAATTTTACCGTAAATTTATTGTCTTTTCAATTTAATCCCTATTGATAATTTTATCAAAATTCTCTTTATAAAAGTTGTTTATCTAACAAGAACCTTTCATTTTCTATTATAAAACTTCATAGTTCAAGCATACTCATCAATAGCAAAACCCTAATACTTTAACGATTTTGTAAATTAATCCCCGAGCTAGCTAGATTAAGATATTACAATCTTGGAAACATAGAAATCATTAAAAACAGGACAATGATACATACCTAATTGAGCAAAATAAGCTTGCTAATATCTCAAGCTTCCATGGCTAGGTTTTCTTTTCTTTTTTATTTTATTTTATTTGGTGATAGATGATGATAATAGATTTTTTTCTTTTATTTAATATCACTTTACCCACTAATTTCCAAAATTACCCTTAATAATTTATTAACTTTCCAATGATGACTACTCATGCTTAACCACTAAGCACTTTAATGGTCTATTTACTATATAAGAACCTCTAATTTAAAATTCTATATCTATTTAATACTTTTAGCTATTAGAACTCAACTTTTTAAATTAATGCAATTTAGTCCTTTTCATCAAATTAGGTATGAAAACGATAAAATTTCTTGACAAAATTTTTATACTATATTTTTATCATACAGTAGGATATAAAATAGTAATATAAATTTTCTAACTTCGAATTTGTGGTCCCGAAACTACTGTTCTAATTTCATTAAAAATAGGCTATTACATAACCGCCTTTTGCACTAACGCTCATGGGGCCATATACGTCAGTGTGCACAAGTTCTAAGGGTTTGACCACCTTCGTTCTTTTTGCATTAAGAGATCGTTTGGTCATTTTACCTTTCAAGAATGATTCACGTCATGGAAGATCGATTTATTTAAGCGAACATAAGATGTCGTCTTTCACAAGTCTAGTGATTTTTTCTTGGTTAAGTGTACGTCTCATTAGAGTGAGAAGTTTTAAGTTTCTTATTTGATATTTTAGTCTCAAGTAGTGTATACATCTTTTGTTTGATAAAATAGAGATTATTTAACATCCATCTATTACAGATAAGATTCTTATTTCTAAATCTTGCAATTCCATTATTAAAAGTCACAGTCAAGCCATCTTTATATAAACATGCAACAAAAATTAAGTTTATTTTAAAACTTTATACATAGAAAATGTCTTTAAAAAAAACCTTCCTAAATTTATCAAAATAAATATGTACATCTTCCACTAATTCAGCTACCATAGTTTTTCCATCCTCGGTCCTCAACATAGATTCTTATCTCTAAGATCTTTTGTCTCTTTGAACTCGTGTAGAGACACAAAAACATGATTAGTGTCTCCCGAATCAATAACCTAATGGTCTATTAAATCATCCACTAAGTAAGCTTCTATCATAAAGAGTTTTATACATTTGCCTTTGGTGGCCAGCTATTTCTTCCACTCTTTACAGTTGTCTTAAAATGTCTTTTCTTAGTGTAGAAGAAGCATTTAGACTTAGATAAGTCTTTAGGATTTTCGGTTCTCTTCCTTTCCACTTGTGGTGGCCTAGAGACTTTAGCCTTCTGTAACGCCCTGAATTTGGGCCTAGAAGTATTAGGTCTTGAGCATGGGAATAGTTAAGAGGTGGCACATAAATATTTAATTGTACAGGAAAGTGACACAAATGCATGCTTGCCTCAGTGGTTAAGTGTCCTGGGAAGTGTCTGAGGGGTCCTGGTTTTAAGCCTAGGCATGTGCAAAAAGTTTTATTTTTAAAGGATTAAGCACTGTCTCTAAGTAGTAGGCTTTTATTTAAATGTGGGTAGAACATGCCATAAAATGCCTACTGGTCTAGGGGAAGTGGCATGTGGAGTGTTTCATGAGGCCTGAAGTTCGAATCCTTCAACACGCAAGGGAGTGTTTTATTTTTACTGATGGCCATGGGAGGAAGTTGTGTTTGATCGAAACATCAAGGGTTTGAATAGTTTTGAATGGAGTTGTTGCTAGCTGAATTTGAGGAGATAGATAGGGGATTTCGGTTGTTGGAGATTGTGGATAGGAGGAAACTAAGGAGAAAATCGAGCAAGTTTGAATTTGGAGGAGAGTCATGCCGGGTTTGAACTTTGGCACCTAGAGTTCCGGTTGAGTAGGATGGTTTGGGAGGTGTTTAGTGTGTTGAAGGATGACCTAATCTGTAGAGTGCATTTGGTCAAAATTCGACTATGGTAATTGGGTGCCAAAATTGGTTCTGGTTTGGGTGTCGATTGGGGTTAGCTAACTGAGTGTCAACTTCGTTCTCAATATCTCAGGTTGGCAACTTCATTTATTTTTTTATTGGCTTTAGTCGAATACTCCTAAAAAATTTTCTCAGTCTATTGATATCTCTTTTTGGCAGAATACCTATGTGACATTTTACTCTCCTTTCTTTGCTTCAAACCGATCACCTGAGATTGTGAAGGTCGATTGTTCTGATTGAGTACCCATCTTCTTTTCATTCTTCTCCTCTTCTCTAAAGTTGAATACTTCTTTTCTAATTTCTTTCTTCTCTTGGCCGAATAGTTCTTGGCCGAATGCCTCTGGCTTTTGGGCCGTTCTTCTTCTCCTACTATTCTTTGTTTCTCTCTCTCTCTCAATCGTGTTGTTTCTTTTGCTAAAACCGAATACCCCTTTTCAATTCGGGCGACTTCTAGACATGGGTCTTGGCTATATATTAGGGCTTGATTTCAATAATCAAGGTGTTAGGCCGATTGCTCTTCCCCTGCAAGTGATCCTTTCATCCGTGGTAAGTACTTTAAGTTCTAGATATATTTATGTAGAATTATAGATCCTTACGAATCAGTTAACTATTTCCTGTGAAGGTGGAAGCATTGAAGAGTATACATTGGTTTGGATCAAGAGGGGTTCTGCGATTGTTCGATTGGTAAGTAGCGATGATTCGGTTAAAGCATGTTCAATATTATGGTTTTAGAGTAACCATGAATATGGACTGATGATAAGGTTGTTGTGAATCATAGGTGCTTTGATCTCGGAAGCGTTGCGGCTACAGTTTTTATAACAGGTGTGTGAAACACTACCATTAGAAGGGAAACAACAAAAGCTGAAAAGCTGAAAAGCCGAAAAGCCGAAAAGTAGGCTGTCGACACCACACAAGCATGTGGCTGCCCGTGTGGCAGGCCGTGTAACAAAACATGGCTGTGTCGTCGATGAGATGGCCATGAGCTTTTTCATGGGTTGAAGTGATATTGGGCCATTTTGGGCCGAGCTGGGCCGTGTAGTCCCAATAGGCCTGTGGGCCTTACACGAGAAAATAGCACAAAAGTGTGGTAAATATTGGGTCAGGTTGTGTAAACCACACGGCTAAGGCCATTTTTGGGCTATGTAGGCCATACGAGCGTGTGGGCCCACATGGGCCCACAATATGGGCTATGGGCCTATTATCGCCGATTGACTGTTAAGGTTACATGAGTCGCCCAAGATGACTATGGACTTACTGTTGGGCTGGTAAGTGTACCTGGACCCTTAATCGATTAAATGACTATTTTGCCCTCATGAGGTAAAATGATTGTTTTGCCTTTACGAGGTAAAATGACTATTTTACCCTCATGAGGTAAAATGACTATTTTGTCCTTATGTGGTAACATGATTGTTTTGCTTTTATATGGTAAAATGACTATTTTGCCCTTATGTGGAAAATGACTATTTCGCCCCCATGTGATATATGTTTATATTTTAGCATACTATTGTAACTGTGTTGAGTACATGTCTAATATGATGCTATGACATGACATGTGGCATGATGCATTGCATGAGGGTAGGATTTTATATGATTGGAGGAAGTGTACTGTACTGGCAGCTCTGCTACAAATCACTGATGGCTTTAAGCCTATTATACTGGCATTCTGCTATAAATACTGTTTAGTGCCGCAACCGGTGCTAATTCTAGAGTGTTGGGATGGGTGGGTCGATTTTATCCCCACATGGTGTGCAGGGTTGGTACAGAGATGGTGTGTAGAGGCTGGATGGGTAGGACCTGCATACTATTTACTGTTATTTTACTGATTATTGTTACTGCACAGTTTACTGTTACTAAAATGGACTAAGGCCTTAACTGAGTCTGAAAGGGCTTAGGGCCAAATTGTGTTTACTCTGATAGATTACTATTATGGGATTTCACACTGAGTTTTTGTAAACTTACCCATCTATTTAACTATACAGGTAATCCCCAGTCTTAGGTAGATCGGTGCTGCGAGGGACTCGAAGGTGGCCACACAATCGCATGGACTTCCTCATTAGATTTTAAATTATAATTAGTTAATTTGGGTATTTTGTTGTAATAAGGCCTCTCTAAATTTATTCCTTAATTTGGGATTTTACTATTTTGATTTATATCTGCTAGTAGTAGGACACCGGTTTTCAAAAGATAAACTGTTTTCGAAACACCATGTTATTTCAACATATTTCAAAAGCTGCTGCAACAAATATTGTCTTTAAAATGTAATAACAACCTAAAATGATTAAACTTTTGCTAACCTACTTGAGTTTTTAACAACGAACAAGATACTCAAAAGTTTTTGTAAAAGATCATTACGAGGGTTTTTAATATGGAACGGATTTTTCAACAAACTATGTTTTTTGAAATACACTTTGTTGTGACATCGCCAGATTTAGCCATAACGTCCAGACCGGGTTCGGGGGTGTTACACCTTCCCTTTCTTAACACTTTTTCCTTCCCTTTTAAGGAAGAAGCGATAGCTATATTTGCTTCTCCTCTTCAGATCGACAGACCATCATTCAACATCAACTCATAGAATTGTAACTCCTTCATGAGTTGTGTAAGCATCAAATTTTTTTTTCCAGTGTTATATGCGGCCCAAAAGCCAACCAAGTCCTTAGATAATCTCTTGAACACCATTTCAATTTTAGTGTTTGAGTCCAAATTGGCCTCATTATCCGTAACATTGGCAAAGTATCCCATAGAAGTTATCATATGGTCTTTGACCGGAGTACTGAGCTTTTGTTTTGCATTCATCAAGCTAGTTATAGCAGACTGTCAAGTCAATGAAGCTTGGCCTCCGAACATGTCTTATAGCTTATCCAAAATCGCTTTGGCAATCTTATGATCTCCAGTTGCTTATATAGAATTCTGGTTACATTTGCCAGCATATAGCAACGAGCTATCTCATCAAACTCCTCTTAGCTTTTTCTAGCCTCAACTTGAGTGACTGGAGGGAACTTATTGTCAAAAACTGATTTGAGTTTCTCACAGTCGAGGACAATTTTCAGGTTCTTTTTCCACTCCTTATAGTTTTTTCCATTCAGTTTGTTTTCAGTGAGTATGTTCAATAAGTGAGTTGGAGTCATTTTCGAACTGAAAATAAAATATTCTTATATTAATATCTTTGTATTAGGGAAATGTTTGAAAGCGTTTTGCAACATTACAATATGCATTAGGCTGATGCATGCATTTTACATTAAACCTTAAAAACATTTATAAGTCGTTGCAATGATAATTCCTACACCCATTGAATCAAGCCATCGTAGGGCGATTATGATCAACTAGTAAGAATATGAATTTCCATCCTATTAGTACATGAACTTAATTCCTTAGGTATTCACACGTACTAATAATCGTGTAACATTTGGCCATCATTCTAACTTAAGTAGAGCTCGATAAGGGGTTACTTAACTAGAAGATCTCGAGTGTATAACTATCAACTCAACACCTATTGCATCATGCACCACCAATGAGTCACTGTGGGACAATCTCGTTGAATAGCATGTTGGGATTAGTTTTTTAATTTTAAAAAAAATGCAAAGTTTTTTAATTTTTTGTTTTAATCATGAATGATCAATATATGCATGACAAGTACATGTGACATTCTCCCTTATCTATATGTCACACATATATCATATATGCATAAACATACATATGCAGTCATATAATTATCATCATTCATATCTCATAAATTAAATGACTTTGACCAGTCAAAGTTTCCATGATTTAATCTTAAAAAATAAAATAAAAAATTCACCCTAAAGCATATTTTAGGTCTTAAATTTTGCCACCACATACTTCTTCTACAATACTAATTCATGTTTCTTTCGTCGTCGTCTTTCTATTGTCGTTTTCATGTCACCATCATCACTGGCCAATGCCAGACTGTCGTCGATCACTTGCTGGTTTGGCTGGGTTGGGTCTACATTGTCTCAATCAATTTGGATGCATTTCAATTTTTCGTGTTTCATTGGGAAAATTTAAGATACAAAATTTCTATGTTCGTTACCGACTCACATATTTTATTCTAAATAAATAATAAAATAAAACTTGTGTAAATATGATAGTCCACAATTTAAAATATACATGAGAGATATAATAATAAATTATATTGTAATTTCTAGGAATCACAACTTTGGCAAAATTACATTATCATCTATAGTAATAAAATAATATCATACATTCATTCGCATACATTCCCTTAAACATGCATACAATTATGAGAATGCACATCTTATCAAATATAATCATACATGAAGAAGATAGAGAATTTTGGTCTTGGTTTACACTATAAACATAGCACAACCTTAAGTTTGATACCAATTGTTGGAAAAAAATTAGATTCGAAAAAAGTTTTCTTGCATATCGAAAAATAAAAATTATGAAAATCATCCCAGTTTGTGATGTTTATAGTAATAAACCCTACACCAAAATTGTACATGTATTTTTGGATAGACGGATCATTGTCATTTTTTACTTTCAACCAAACAATCTTCGCTATTCTCATACCATGAATTGCATCGAGTGTGGGGCTTGAACAAATCGAATCAAATGCTGAAACTAGAAATAGTTTTGTTTTCTTTTTGGTCAAAACAGAAATTCCTTTCTCAAATAGAAACTGGCAAAATCATTACTCCAGAAAATATATTTAATTTGTAAGAGAATAAAAGTCTCTCTATCTTCAGGTAGAATAACGATATCTAAAAGTTGTGTTAATAGCTCTTCTAGTGTCATCTATTTATAGTTAGAGAAGATAGAACATATTTTGAATTAGAGAATTTTATTTTAAATATAAAAACACTTCCTACTTAGAGTAGGATTAGGGTGGGCGGCACACCCCTGGTATTCCTTCTAATGGTCTCGCCCATTCATATTCCTTGAGGGGATTTTGGGCCTCTCTCGCATCGGGTCCAATTACGATTACTTTCTGGAATTTTTTACCAGTACATTGTAACTTGATCCAATCCGGTTCTATCTTTTTATTTCCAAAAATAAAATTCAATATTTCTATTTAAATAATTTTCTCATCTCAATTCTACCCCCGGTAAAATTATAATGATTTTACCCCTGATAAAATTTTTGAGAAAATTTATTTAATATTTCACCATTCAAATTGTTCATTATGATTATATGGCTTATTTTCATTTAAGAGCTTTAAAATAGCTAAAAATCATAAGCTCAATTTTTCGATCATTTTTTAGAATTCCTTGTTTATTTCTAATTGAGTTCATTTCTTATTTTCATTTCCATTTTAAGAACACCACATTCATTTCCTAGTGATTCCATTTTCTCAATTTTTATTTTTATTTTGGAGAAAACAATAATAATTTCTGAAATGTTTCCTATTTCTCCATTTCTATTCATTTCTATTCATTTGATTCAACATGCGATTCATTTATGGTTTCCACGAGCTAGCGGAGAGACCGATCAGACATATGCAATTGGGGCTCAAATTATTTATAATGAAGTTTCAACATTTCACATATTAATTATAAACTCATCTAGTCACGAAGTCATTCCAATACAGTATCGTAGTTAAGCTCTATCCAGTGGCATACCATTACAAAAGCAACTCGATTAGTGCTCGTCTAATGACCTTGTCATAAATTTGTTACACTAATAGGATATCTTTAATCTCCTTGAGATAATATTCGTTCACCTAATATGATCTTATTTTATCTTATTGTAACAATGACATCTTCTTTAATGAAAATTCAATCACCATCAAATAATGATCAAATCATTCATTACAAAGATGAACAACCTGTGACCGGGTTTACTTTTCATCAACCATGTAATTTCAATTAGAGGATATCATTTACCATGTAACACCCCATACCCGTATCCCACGCTGGGGCAGAATATAAGGCATTACCTAACTTGATTTCATGCACACAAACAATCTCGAGTCACCAAGACTCGGCCCAAATTAAAACTTTTTCAATTTCTACATTAAACTTCTTCTACGAGCCTACGAGTCCCAAATCGACCATTAGAAACTAATCAGGACCATTTCGGGTCCTTAAGCCAACTATGAAAATTTTGCCTGTAAACAGGGCACACGCCCGTATGGAAGGGTAACACGCCCGTATCCCACACCTGTGTGGAATTAAATTCTAATTTACATCTACAGGGGTTTTCACACGGCCAAACACACTCCCGTATCAATGGCCCGTGTCCCTTACACAGCAACGACACGCCCGTGTCTTAGCCCGTGTGTAAAAACTTGGGTATTCTGTTTCTGACGTCAGCATCCCCAAAATGCACACGGCCATGGCACACACCCGTGTATTAGGCCGTGTCCTGCACACGACTGAGACACATGGCTGTGTCTCTGCCCGTGTGCTTATTACCATGCATACTGACTTAAAAATTTTTTATGTGCAGCGGACACACGGCCGGACCACACGCTTGTGGGGCTAATCGTGTGTCACACACGGCCTAGACACATGCCCATGTGTCTACCCATGTGGACAATATAAGGCTATTTACCAAGCCTCATTGCCACCCTTGCCTACCCGTTTTCATGCAAATACCAACCAATGCCAAAACAAACATAATTTTCATAATCAAATCAGCCAAAATAGACATTCATTCATCCATGAAGATGCATATTTTATAAACTCAAAATGAAAGTTAGCCATCATTTAGGGCTTAATGCAAAGTGTGGGATCTATCCCAAGCCAACAAATTTGGCCAATTCACAAAGACATAAAATAATAAGGTCTAGCCCTACACATGCCATACTCAAAAATATAAATCCAACTATACCGAATGTTTCGGCTGACAGTGTGATCGATATCCCTGACTTCCGTTGATCCTTGAGCTAGTTAGGCGACACTGAAAGGAAATGGAACGGAAAGGGAGTAAGCATAAAGCTTAGTAAGTTGTATATAAACATGTATACTACAACATTTATATAAAATCAACATGCTCATAACACCAAAGTAGGCATAGGTATAACTTACTCCTTACCATCCATACAAGTCACATATTATATATATTGAACTCATACCTCACACATACCAACTAGGTACCTGTGCCATTCACAACACGGTTATACTTTCCTCATTAACTTAAGAACATAACAATCACTGTTGAACCATTCAGAATATCACCTGATATTCATTAAGCCTCAAACATGGGTAAGGTGCCGATGCCATGTCCCAGACATGGTCTTATACTGACTATCATCTCGTAGCCGATGCATGTCCCAGACATGTCATACACTAGCCCTCGTCTCAATGCAGATGCCATGTCCCAGACATGGTCTTACACTGGCTCTCATAATGTGGCCAATGCATGTCCCAGACATGTCTTACACTAGCTCACACAAGTGACCCTAATGTCACAGCATGAATATCCGGTTTATTTTCCTATGTTCAATGTGAACTCTACTATCTCTAATATATTCATACTCTCTCTCAATTCCACAATCAAGAAATTTATGCTATATTAAATTTAAATACAATTCAACACATACATTAGCAATGTAGTTGTAATATTTACATACAACTTACCTCAAATTACAAAACGTACACGACTAGTCGGTTTAGTCGGTTTAGTCGATTTGCTTGTCCTTCCCCCAATCTAGGTTCAGATTCAGTAAATCTTGATCTATAATAGAAAAATGCACTCATTTAGTCTTTAAACACAATTAGGCAATCTAAAATTCACCTCCTAGGTAAAATGACCATTCTGCCCCTAGACCTTGGCAAAATGACCATTTTGCCCCTATGCTCGAAAATCGATTTTTATCAAATTTCTTCTTATCTCAAGCCTAACGAACCCTTTTTACTCTTATAAAAACTTCAAAATCTCACTATTTCACATATTTATCAACTATTTTACAACTTATGTAAAATAGTCCCTTTTAGGTGTTTTCCATGAAAACCCATACACAAAAGTTGTTTATAAAACAACTAGGACTCATATTATTCCATTAAAAATCAGCACCTATCACAAACCCATTCATGGAAAAACCCTAAAATCTTAATCATTTTGCAAAATAGACCCCTCATTTGAAAGCTCATGCTTCAAGGGTCTCAAAAATGCAAAAATCATCAACAAAAGGTAAAGGAATCACTTACTTGTGAGTGCTTCAAGTTGCTGAAAATTTTAAGCTCTCAAACCCCCTTCAATGGAAAATTTTCGGTGGAAAAAAGAGATGAGAAAGGGGTGATATCATCTTTCTTTTAATTTTTTCTATTTTAGTCAAATTAAGCCACCTAACCCCCCAAATTTTAAAACTTTGTCTCCTCTTTGACTCAATGGCCGACCATGCTCCTATAAAAGGGTCTAATTGCCCTTTAAAATCCTTAAATTTTGATTCTCTAATAAAATAACACCTTTAGCTATCAAAATAGGTCTTTTGCACTTAATGCGATTTAGTCCTTTTTCACAATTGGGCTCACAAACGTCAAAATTAACTCACCAAATTTTTCATGTACTAATATAAACATGCTATGAATCCAAAATAATAATAAAATAATCTTTTTGACTTCAGATTTGTGGTCCCGAGACCACTATTCTGACTAGGGCCTAAATCAGGTTGTTACATTTCTCCCTCCTTAGGGATTTTCTTTCTCGAAAATCTTATTGGCAAATAAGTTCGGGTTCTGCTCTCTCATAGACTCCTCGGCTTCCCATGTGGCTTCCTCGACTCCATGTCTATGCCACAAAACTTTCACAAGTGCTATACTCTTATTTCTCAACTGCTTAACTTCTTGGGCTAAAATCTTGACCGGCTCTTCGCCATAAGTCATGTTCGGGAGAATATCAATCTCTGTTGGCTCAATCATATGCAAAGGGTCTGATCTATATCGACGTAGCATGGATACATGAAACATATCATGAATCTTTTCCAATTTTGGTGGCAAATTCAATCGGTAGGCAACTGGCCCTACTTTCTCAGTAACCACATAAGGTCCTATGAAACGAGGGCTCAACTTGCCTTTTCTACCAAATCTGAGGACTTTCCTTTATGGTGATACTTTTAAAAGTACTTTATCACCGGCTTGAAACTCAATTTCTTTTCGTTTCAAATCTGCGTAGGATTTCTGTCTATCCGAGGTGGCCTTCAAGAAGTCACAAATCATTTTAACTTTCTCTACAGCCTCTTTGACTAAATCGACCCCGTAAATTTGACTCTCTCTAAGCTCAATCCAATATAAGGGCGTTCAACACTTTCGCCCATACAAAGCCTCCAAAGGTGTCATTTTCATACTTTTCTAATAACTGTTATTATAGGCAAATTCAACCAATGGTAGATACTTTTCCCAACTGCCTTGGAACTCAAGGACGCAGCACTGTAACATGTCTTCTAATATATGAATTACTCTTTCCGACTGACCGTCAGTTTTTGGGTGAAAAGCTATGCTAAAACTTAAGTTTGTTCCCAAAGCCTCTCGTAACTTTTTCCAAAACCTCAAGGTAAATCTCGAGTCTCTATCTGAAATAATCGATATGGGCACCCCGTGTAGTCTCACAATCTAAGAAACGTACAAGTTGGCTAATCTCTCAAGGGAGTAGTCGATACGCACAAGTATGAAGTGTGCCGACTTTGTTAGCCTATCCATAATAACCCAAACTGTATCTTTTTTTCGAGGTTATTGGCAAACCCATCACAAAGACCATAGTGATCCTATCCCAGTTCTACTCGGGGATCATGATAGGTTGAAGTAAACTCGAAGGTATTTGATGTTCAGCCTTTACTTGTTGACATACTAGGCACTTGGAGACGAATTCGGAAGTGTCTTTTTTCATACCCGACCACCAATACATTTTCTTTAAGTCGTTGTGCATTTTCACACTACCCGGGTGAATGGATAAACAACCACTATGTGCCTCTCTCAGAATCTTCTGAATAAGTTCATTGTCCTTAGGTACACAAACTCTATTTGTGAACATTACACATCCATCGGTACTAATACAAAAATTTGATTCAATTCCTGACTCACACTGAGTTCTCTTGGCTTGCAATTTCTCATCACCTTTCTAAGCTTCTCGGATCTCTTTGAAGAATGTCAGTCTAGCTCTCAACTTTGTTAGGACTGAACCATCATCAAACAAAGCCATATTGGCATTCATTGCTTTCAGTGCAAATAATGATTTTTTACTTAATGCATCGGCGACGATGTTCGCCTTCCCCGGATGGTAGTCGATAATCAACTTGTAATCCTTTAAAAGCTCTAACCATCGACGTTGCCGCAAATTTAACTCCTTTTGAGTGATCAAGTACTTTAAGCTCTTATGGTCAGTGAATATCCGACATTTCTCTACATACAAATGGTGTCTCCAAATCTTCAATGCGAACACTATAGTTTCTAGTTCCAAGTCATGGGTTAGGTAATTTCTCTCGTGTGGCTTTAGCTGTCTTGAAGCATAAGCTATGGCTTTAATTTCTTGTATAAGCACGCACCCCAAACCATTTAAGGAGACATTGCTATAAATCACAAATTCCTTGCCCGACTCCGGTTGTACTAACACTGGTGCTTCGATCAACAAAGCCTTTAATTGCTCGAAACTCTATTGGCACTTTTCAGTCCATTTGAATTTGACATCTTTTTACAGTAGTCTTGTAATCAGCATAGCTATCATAGAGAATCCCTTTACAAACCGTCGGTAGTATCCGACCAAACCCAAAAAGCTTCAAACTTCAGTTACATTCCTTGGCGGTTTCCACTCTACAATAGCCGATATCTTGCTTGGGTCAACTTGGATCCCGTCACCTGACACAATATGTCCTAAGAACCCGACCTTTTTAAGCCAAAATTCACTCTTATTGAACTTGGCGTACAACTGCTTGTTTCTCAAAGTTTGTAACACAACTCTCAGATGTTCTGCATGCTTACTCTCATCACGCGAATAAATTAATATGTCATCGATAAAGACGACGAAAAATTTATCTAGATACGGTCAAAAAACACAGTTCATCAAATCCATAAACACCACCGAGGCATTAGTCAAACCAAAGGGCATGACAAGGAACTCATAATACCCGTATCTTATCTGAAATGCAGTCTTCGACACATCTTGCTCTTTCACTCTTAATTGGTAGTAGCCAGACCTCAGATCGGTCTTGAAAAATACAGTGGCTCCCTTGAACTGAACGAACAAATTATCGATTCTCGGCAAAGGATATTTATTTTTCACTGTTACCTTGTTATGTTGTCTGTAGTCGATACATAACCTCATCGACCCACCTTTCTTCTTCACAAAGAGTACCAGAGTACCCCACGGTGAAAACTCGGTCTTGCGAAGCCCTTATCCATTAGCTCTTGCAACTGTGCTTTTAACTCTTTCAACTCTGTTGGAGCCATCCTATACAGAGTAATCGAGATAGGCGTCGTACTGGGGACCAACTGAATTCCAAACTCTACTTCCCTCACCAGAGGCAATCTGGGTAATTCTTCCGGAAACACGTCTGCAAACTCACAAACCACTGTTACCGGTTCAATCTTTAGCTCAGACACTTGAGTGTTTAAAACAAAAGTTAGATAAGCCTCATATCCTTTCCTCAAATATTTCTCGGTAGTCAAAGACGATTTTACTATAGACAGATTATCTGACTCATCTAGTCCAACTCGAAGAACATTCCCGTCTTCATATTCCAACTCAATTATCTTTTTCTTGCAGTCCACTATAACACTATGAGCAGTCAACCAATCCATCCCAAGGATTACATCAAACTCATTAAGCGATAACAACATCAAGTTAGCCGAAAAATAATGACCTCTAATTGTCAAAGGGCAATTTCTACATACTTGGTCCACTAGCACATATCTGCCTAAGGGATTAGACACTTTTATTACAAACTCAGTGGACTCTACTAGGATACTCATACGAGGTATCAACTCCATACAGATATAAGAGTGGGTAGATCCTGGGTCAATTAAAGCGACAACAGATATTTCATGGATAGAAAAGGTACCTGTGATCACGTCGGGAGACTCTGCCTCTTTCGGGCACGTATAGCAGAAGTCCTTGCAGGCGCTCTACCCTCGAACCTCACCACAGAATCTCTTGGTGTGCCTCTACTGCTAGCCCCACTTCCGGTGTTCTTCTGTTGTTTACCCCTCAAAGGAGCACTACTCGCTTTCACGTCTTGTTTTCCCTCTCTCTCATCCAATTCAGGACAATCACGGATGAAGTGTTCCAATGATCCGCACTTGAAACATCCCCTTTCATTCCCTCGGCACTCGCCAAAATGACACCTACCACATTGCAAGCATTCTGGCCTATTTGGCCGAGTGCTACCGACGCTTGTGACTGAAGTGGTCCTGGCTTTAGAAGTTGTGTTCTGCCGGTTCTTGTTTCTATTCGAATACCCCACCGAAGCATTCGATCGGCTAGAGAATTCCTTGGATCTCTTAGATGAGGACTGATATGATTTCCCCATCTGTCTCTTCTTTAAATTTCGCGACTCAATAGCCGCTTTCCTCATTTCTTTAATCAGCTCTTCGACCTTACAGGCTTTTTCAACAAGTGCTACAAATTTTCGTAGCTCTAAGATACCAAAAAACACTCGGATATCTTCATTGAGGCCGTCCTCAAACCTCTTACACATGGTTGCTTCTGTAGATATGTAGTTCTACGCATACTTGCTAAGCCTCACAAACTCACGTTCATATTCCGTCACTGACATTCGACCTTGCTTTAACTCTAGAAATTCCTTCCACTTTTTGATATATAAATCTTTGGCTAATATACTTTTTCCGGAACTCTTCTTGGAAGAATTCCCAAGCGATCCTCTCTCTCAGTACGACTGACACGAGAGTATTCCACCACTGATAAGCCGAGTCTAGTAGGAGTGACATGGCACACTTTACGCACTCTTCAGGTGTGCATGACAGTTCATCGAATACCCTTATGGTATTTTCTAGCCAAAACTCTTCTCTCTCCGGGTCATCATCTATACTAGCCTAGAATTTCTTGGCCCCTTACTTTCGGATCTTGTCTACTGGAGGCTTCTCTCTTCTAAACATGTCCGCACCCTGCGGAGCCACCGGGGCATACTGAAGAAGCGGAGGAGGTGGGGGAGGTTGAGTGTTAGGGTTCGCATGAACGAACTTCGTGCACCAAGCATCCATCATACGGAGATAGGCTTCTCTAGCCCCTTTGCCCTGGCCCAAAGTCAAGGGCTCACTCTCAACTGGCACGGTCCCTTCGGCGGGAGCCGGCGCATTACTTTCCGCATCATCCACCGTGACTCTATCAGTATCCATTTACTATATAAAAACATAATTTATAATCATCAGGGTTTGTCACACTATCAATATATAGTTATGGCATGTATAGCTAGACTCGTATTCTCGTAAGTTAGTCCTGGAACCAACTAAAATATAGCTCTGATACCACTAAATGTAACACCCCATACTCGTATCCCACGTCGAGGCAGAATATAAGGCATTACCTAACTTGATTTTAAGCACACAAACAATCTCGAGTCACAAAGACTCGGCCCAAATTAAAAAAAATTCAATTTCTACTTTAGACTTCTTCTAGCAGACTACGAACCCCAAATCGACCATTGGAAACTAATCGGGACCATTCTGGGTCCATAAGCCAACTATGAAAATTTTGCCTTTAAACAAGGCACACGCCCGTGTGGAAGGGTAACACGGTTGTGTCCCACACCCGTGTGGAATTAAATTCTAATTTACTCCTACAAGAGTTTTCACATGGCCAGACACACGCCCGTGTCAATGGCCCATGTCCCTCACACGGCAATGACACACCCGTGTCTTAGCCCGTTCGCAAAAACCTGGGTATTATGTTTCTAACGTCAGCATCCCCAGAATGTAACACGGCCATGGCACACGCTCGAGTATTAGGCCGTGTCCTCCACACGGCTGAGACACACGGCCATGTCTCTACCCGTGTGCTTATTACCATGCATACTGACTTAAAAATTTTTTATGTACAGGGGACACAAGGCCGGACCACACGCCTATGGGGCTAACCGTGTGTCACACATGGCCTAGACACACACCCGTGTGTCTACCCGTGTGGACAATATAAGGTTATTTACCAAGCCTCATTGCCACCCTTGCCTACTTGTTTTCATACAAACACCAACCAATGCCAAAGCAAGCATAATTTTCATAATAAAATCAGCCACAATAGACATTCATTCAACCATGAAGATGCATCTTTTATAAACTCAAAATGAAAGTTAGCCATCATTCAAGGCTTAATGCAAATTGTATGATCTATCCCAAGCCAACAAATTTGGCCAATTCACAAAGACACAAAATAATAAGGTCTAGCCCTACACACGCCATACCCAAAAATATAAATCCAACTATATCGAATGTTTCGGCTGATAGTGTGATCGATATCTCTGACTTCTGGTGATCCTTGAGCTAGTTAGGCGGCACTGAAAGGAAATGGAAAGGAAAGAAAGTAAGCATAAAGCTTAGTAAGTTGTATATAAACATATATACTACAACATTATATATAATCAACATGCTCATAACCCCAAAGTAGGTATAGGTATATCTTACTCATTACCATCCATACAAGTCACATATTATATATATTGAGCTCATACCTCATACATACCAACTAGGTACCTGTGCCATTCACAACACGATTATACTTTCCTCATTAGCTCAAGAACATAACAATCACCGTTGAACCATTCAGAATATCACCGGATATTTATTAAGCCTCAAACATGGGTAAGGTGCTGATGCCATGTCCCATACATGGTCTTACACTGGCTCATATCTTAAGTCGATGCCATGTCCCAGACATGGTCTTACACTGGCTATCATCTCGTAGCCGATGCATGTCCCAGACATGTCTTACATTGGCTTACGTCTCGAGGCTGATGCATGTCCCAGACATGTCTTACACTAGCCCTCGTCTCAATGCCGATGCCATGTCCCAGACATGGTCTTACACTGGCTCTCATAATGTGGCCAATGCATGTCCCAGACATGTCTTACACTAGCTCATACAAGTGACCCTAATGTCACGGCATGAATATCTGGTTTATTTTCCTATGTTCAACGGGAACTCTACTATCTCTAATATTAAATTTATGCTATATTCAATTTAAATACAATTCAACACATACATTAGCAATCTAGTTGTAATATTTACATACAACTTACCTTGAATTACAAAACGTACACGACTAGTCGGTTTAGTCGATTTGCTTGGCCTTTCCCCAGTTTAGGTTCAGATTCGGTAAATCTTGATCTATAATAGCAAAATGCATTCATTTAGTCTCTAAACACAATTAGGCAACCTAAAATTCACCTCTTAGGTAAAATGACCATTCTGCCCCTAGACCTTGGCAAAATGACCATTTTGCCCCTATGCTCGAAAATTAATTTTTATCAAATTTCTTCTTATCTCAATCCTAGACGAACCCTTTTTACTGTTATAAAAACTTCAAAATCTCACTATTTCACATATTTATCAACTATTTTACAACTTATGTAAAATAGTCCCTTTTAGGTGTTTTCCATGAAAACCCCTTCACAAAAGTTGTTTATAAAACAACTAGGACTCATATTATTCCATTAAAAATCAGCACCTATCACAAACCAATTCATGGAAAAACCCTAAACTCTTAATCATTTTGCAAAATAGACCCCTCATTTGAAAGCTCATGCTTCAAGGGTCTCAAAAATGCAAAAATCATCAACAAAGGGCAAATGAATCACTTACTTGTGAGTGCTTCAAGTTGCTGAAAATTTTAAGCTCTCAAACCCCCTTCAATGGAAAATTTTCGGTGGAGAAAAGAGATGAGAAAGGGTTGATATCATCCTTCTTTTAATTTTTTTCTATTTTAGTCAAATTAAGCCACCTAACCCCCCAAATTTTAAAACTTTGTCTTCTCTTTGACTCAATGGCCGACCATGCTCCTATAAAAAGGTCTAATTGCCCTTTAAAATCCTTAAATTTTGATTCTCTAATAAAATAACACCTTTAGCTATCAAAATAGGTCTTTTTCACTAAATGCGATTTAGTCCTTTTTCACAATTGGGCTCACAAACGTCAAAATTAACTCACCAAATTTTTCATGTACTAATATAAACATGCTATGACTCCAAAATAATAATAAAATAATATTTTTGACTTTGGATTTGTGGTTCTGAGACCACTGTTCTGACTAGGCCCTAAATCAGGCTGTTACAACCCATGTCTCAAGTTATGAGTTCCACTGTTGTGAATGACACTACATAGTGCTGAAGTTATAAACCCAATGCACCAGCTTTCAATTCCTTATCTATTTGAACTCAGGCTTTTACTTACATCAAAGTGTACGAGTCATGCATACATAGTTCATCATCTATTTAGGATTTAGGTACGCCACACTATGAACGTCACAAGTGAATAAATCCATAAAAAAATTGAAGATCTATTCTTCTTGGGTCTAGCCCGATGTATTGTTAGTCCAATCAGTCACATTTATGTCTCTATTTTCTGGAAGTCATCCACTCTAATGCCTAAGACAAAGCATCTCCCCAATTTGACTTGATAGACGACATATTAGTCTTTAAATCAGTTTTCTCATTTTCGATTAGACTAAGGACATGTTTAAGTTCTTTTACTAATACAAGTTGTATTTCCATATTATGATCCAACCATGTAATACTGCTTAGTATTAGTTTAAATGTTAGACAATCAATGAGCAACATTTTCTTCTATTTTGCTTTGTGTGCAAAACCATATGAGGACAATCATACAAAATATATTAATGTAATAAATGAATTTGTTTTATTAACTAATCTGTTCGAAAAAATTACTAGTTTACTTCCACAACTAACCTATCATTTTCATATTGTATACCATGAGCCTATACGACCTTATCTTGAACTAAAACAAACATACTTCCAAGCATAAATTTTCAAATAAGTAAATTCCAACCATCCATTAACTTAGTTACCTCATCTCATTTTTATAACATTCCAATACCAAAACATATAAGCATATATCATCACTTATTGTAGCATGAAACATAACTAATATGGTACATTTACGTAGTCATAAAGGCAACACATTATACAAAATGGGCTATGTCATACTTCCCAAGCAGTAAACTCTTCCAACCACTAAAGTACACACTAAGACCCTTATATACAAGTTACAACACTAAACTCAAAATGAATGCATAACTACTGATTCAGTCTGACTCGGCGAGTTTCGCAAGGTAACGATCTACAAGGGAAAGAAAACAATTAGGGTAAGTATATAGATTGCTTAGTAAGTTCATATGTAAAACACAAGGCTTACCTTATTTTTACCTAAACATTTTAAGCTACCTTAACTTGGCATAATTTGGCTAGACATAACACTCAAAACATCAAATAAGTGAACATTGATTTATAACCAAGAACATTTAATACTACAAGCACTCATCATACAAATTCATGCTACTTTTATGTAACTTATCTTAATAGTACATTAAATCCACAATCATAAGATATTAACTAGTATACATAATTCATATCAATCATCTATGCTATTATCAATCATAAAGATGTATCGTTTTCAATTCAATCCATTTGATGACTTTTCAATTTCAATATCAAGTTCATTTCCTTACATTCCAAGTTTTCAATTTCATTTAAATCATTGTTCGATGAACCTTAGTAAATGGACTCGGATACACAAGTAACTACACCACACTAGTTTCTCATCTGAGTTGAGTATAATTATATATATATGGTTACTCATCTGGGTTAAACCAATACCATAACATATCAGGTTACTCGTTCGAGCTAAAATTGTGTCACATAATACCTGAGAATCTGCAATGAATGCTTAATCTAGTTAACATCCGAAATAAGTCTCGTACGAGTGTGAACAAAACCCTATTGACATGTCAATTGTATCCTAACCCCTTTACTAAGTTCACACAATCATCTTTTACATATATAAAGATCACATTCAATTTAGTCCAATTTTAGTCTTTCATACTACAACAAATCAATCTATAATTAAACATACATATAAAATTATATATATAGTCAAACCCATAAAAGCCTAAAATAATAAATTTCATATGCACTCACCTATTCAAAATACCAAACAAGTTGGTTCTTTAGTGATTAATCAACAATTTTTGCTTTTCCTCGATTAGCTCCGCTTTGATCCAATTCTTGATTTGTACAATTATTTTATACAATCAATTAGTACTAAACATTTTTCATATTATTCCATGATATGAATAAACTTATATGAAATCATTTTTTAAGACCCTAAAATTTTATATTTTATTCAATTGGTCCCTAATGTATGAAACTAACAATTAAACTTTACAGTCTAGTCCTTTTCATAAACTAAGCTTAAAATCTATTAATTTCAAGCATAATTCTTCAAGATATCAATGGAAAATTTTAAAAAATTTAACAATTTTACAAATTGGTACCTAGGCTAGCTAAATTAGGCTCTCATGACCTCAAAACTATAAAAAAATAGAAGAAAAGAACTTGAAATAACTTACTATTTAGTGACTGAATGTAAAAGGCTTCAAAAGGGTTTTTATTCTTTAAATTTAGGCAATGGAGGAGATGAATGAAAAAGATGACATTTTTCTACACTACTTTAATTTATGTAGTAAGATTAAGGATTAACTTGATTAATTAAACTAATCAAATTTTATTTAACTTAATAATTCTTTAAACATACACAGTGGTTTCTTTCATCAACATCCACTAATTTCTAATGTAAATGATTTAATTATCATTTTAGACCTTTGGTTAATTACCATTTAAGTCCTCAAGCCTTTGGTCAATTAAAAACCTATAGCAATTAGATTTTTATAATTTAGTCCCTGTACCTAAATTAATTATTTAATTAACAAATTGATGGATCAAACATCAATATAATTTTATATTAACCCTATAAAAAATCATATTTAATATTTATGGACTTGGTTTACGGAAATGGGGTTTTGAAATTGTCTTTTTCAATAACACTGAAAATAGAACTATTACATTTAATTAGATAATCAATGTTTCATTGATCTTAATAATTGAATCAATGTTGAACTTTTCACACCCACACTTTCTTATAAGATCTACTTATTGATTGTATAGTGGGAACATTGCATGCAACATTTTTATTTTTCTCCTTTTTCAAATCATTAAGGAGCTTATAACAATGACGTCTGATGTGGCCAACTTTACTATAACAATGAAATTTTTTTTACTTTTTTCTACTTTATACTTTTTCAAATCATTAAGGGGTGACCTCTTTTTTCTATTTTATACTTTTTTTTTCTAATTTTTTTGGTGGCAGTATGTCAGGGCATATGAAAATTTTATTTGAGACTAGTGAGAAACCCATAGCTGTAACAGCCTGTTTTTAGTGATATCAAAATTGTGGTTTTGGGACCACAATTCTGATAAGAAAATTATTATTTTATTATTTATTTAGTGTCCACGGGATTTTATTGAGGTCATATTAAAATTTCGTTAAGAAATTTTAATGTTTAAATACCTAATTCAGAAAAAAGAACTAAATCGTAAAAGGTGAAAAAGTTGAGTTCTAGTAGTGAAGAGAGTCAAATGGCTTTATAAGTGAAAGTTAATGGACTTGAATGGCATATACCATATATGTTGATAGTGGATGTACATGGATTTGGTATTATTAAAATTTTGATAATTTTTAAAGGGCAAAAAGGTAAATCATATTCATCTTCTTCATTTCATATTGTCTCCATTGAAAATCACCATGGAAATGGGCTAGGGTATACAATCAAGTTCATTTAATTGTATGTAAGTGTATTCAAGCTCATTTTTAATATTTTTTATGTTTTTGGGATCGTTGCAACTAGGTCCAACTAGCCTATACCTTTATTTTTGAATCTGTTAAAATTTTTGGAAGTTACTATTGAGGAATCTTGAATGTTTTTTTATGATAACCATGTATTTGATGCTTTGATTGTGGTGTTTGGTTAAATTGTGAAGTGATTTTTGTTAGATTTTGATTTAAGGATTAAATTGTTAAAATGTCAAAATATTAAGGTTTGATAGTGAATTTGATGTACAATAGGGACTGTTAAAGTGCCTATAATATTCAGCTGTAACTAGACTCTAATAAAATAGCCAATTTGATATTTTTAAGTTTGGAAGACTAAGTTGTAAAAATTGCAAAAGTTTAGGGAAAATGTATAATTAATAAGAAGTTAAGGGTTATGTACATTGAATGAAATGTGAAATATATATGAGATTAATATATTGTATTTAATCATCACATAGATCAAAACTTGGATCAAAAGGACAATAACCAAGAAAAAGGGAAAAAAGCGGATTAGTCCTTGCGTGTTGGTTGAAATCGAATAGTAGGTAAGTTCATAGAGTTTCAACATGTAATGAATTTCTACTTGTTTTTTACATTATAGTTATTTAATTAAATGTATATAGTTAATAACTAAATTATTGCACATAAGTGCCCCTATTTGTACTTCGGTACCCCTGATTGCACATACGTGCCCTGTTTGTACTTCTGTACCGTTGAACGCACTTTCGTGCCTTGATTGTACTTTGGTAAACCCAAACTTAAAAAGTATATGAAATATATCTAAATGTATTATATTAAATGCTATATTATTTCCTTACTAAGTTTTGTATATTTACTGGTTCTTGTGGATTTTTGTAGTTATTTATTGTTGGCATTTTGGAAGGATCAATCAATTGACTCACACTACCAATCGAAGTTGGTAGTTTTTGTGTCTCTTAAGGAAGTGGCATATATATGTGGCTAGATGTGTTGATTTGGTATACTTTGATACTTTACTAAACTATGTCATTAGGTACTTTAACATACTTTTAAATAGGTTTTTTTTGTGTAAATAGAATGATATGAAAATGGTATGTTTTGGTATATGTTTGAACTAGGTTACTATGCATGAAATGAAGCAATATTGATATGTTTTGATATAATTGTAGTGTCTTTGAATGACACATTGGCTAGTTGAATTAGGTTGTTGAAATGACATTTTGATGCAAGTTTGCATTATGCTTAAGTACCTTGAATGTGTGCTTAATTAGGTTGAGTGTATACGCATGAAATGGTATTGTAATGGTTTGATTTTAGGTACATTTCAGGTTCACACGATCTGAGACACGGGCATGTGACTTAGTTGTGTGAAACATAAGGCCTGGCGACACGGCTGTGTGTCATCTGGGGTTTTCAAAGAGTATAAGTCAGTGAGTTACATGGCCTAACACACGGCTTGGTACATGGGAGTGTAGGGCAACTCAGAGAGTTACATGGCCTAGCATACTGGCGTGTGACACGACCGTGTGACCCTACTCAGAGAGTTACACGGGCTAGGAAACGACCGTGTGTCCTTAGTTCGAAGGTTACATGGCCTGAGACACGGGCATGTGTCTCAATCGTGTGAGGCACACGGTTTGGCCACACGGCCGTATGATCCCTGTTTCCAAATTTTTTTGACTTTTTCCTAGACTTTCCAAATGATTTCAAGTTGGTCCCGAATCATTTCTAAGGTATTTTTAGGACCTCAAGGGCTCTATATAGGGACGATATGTATGTATATGATCTGTTTATGATATAAAATGAAGTTAAGTTTAAATGTTTTTGATTGTACGATAATGCTCCATAACCCTAAATTGGCGACAAATACATGTTAGGGATGTTACAATAGCATTATGATTTGATATGAGCTATTACATAATAAAAAAAAAAGTAGGCTCTTGAAATATCTTTTCCCTTGTCTCAATAAAAAAAAATTCATTAGTTTTAACAAAAACAATAAATGTAATAGATTTCTTATCAGTGTCAATGTATCCCAAGCCTCTATGTCTAATTTCCCTCTTCTAATAGCCAAGATCTTATCAAGTTTCTTACTTTTACAGTCCAATTTCATCAAGAAAGTTTCAACTTCTATAAATTTCTAAATTGCATTCAATTTTGCCATTTATGTCTTTCATATTGGCACCATAACCAATAATAATGGAATCCTTGTTTTTAATATCCTGTTAAGATTCTCATTTGCCTTTTTAATATCAACAATTATAATATCTCTTTCCTTGATAACTTTCATGAGCTTTAGATTAACACCTTTTCTATTAGCAATTTGTTCATTCAAAGATTTGTTCACATAACAGGCCCTCCATTTCTATAACATAACTCGATAAATCATATACAAACTAGAAGCATCATCATCATTATCATTAGTTGTATATAAAATTGTGATTCCTATTGTGACATCACTAGAAGACACATTTTATAATTTGATAAAAAAAAGCATAATTACTTGTAATCTCTTCAATTTTTTAATCATCACTATGCGACATTAAAAGATTTCTTATTTTTACAAGTGTTGGCACGCGTGACATATCCAAAACTTCTACATTCATAACTACATTCATAGCATTGAATTTCTTTCTTTGTACTTTTTTTTTTACCATAACTCTTTAACTTTTTTTTCTTCTAGCATCCTTGTAATTGTACACAACTTTGTTGAATTTCCTTGTAAGAAGAGATAATTATTATTGTTACTCTTTAGATCTATTTATGGAGTCAAGTTATGTCGAGTTTGGGCAAAATATTATTATCTATCATTTTTACTTAAATTTAATTTAATCTAAAATATGAGCCTAAATTTTTAATCGAGCCTAATCTAAATTATTTTCAAAAATTTTGGCCCAAACCAAACAAATTTACAAAACAATACTACAGTTCGACCAGAAATTTATGGTCTAACTTTCAGAATAGCTTAAGCAAAAATGTAAAATGCCAAGCAAAGTAGCAAACGTTTAGAAAAATTAGGTTTAAAATTCATTTCACAATAAATAAAAATAATAAAAGAAATATTAAAAATTGACTCGCAAGTATTGAAAGATTGAAAGTGGAATAGGTTTGTTTGGCAACGATTAAAAGTGGAAAAGATCGAAGGTTATTGAGTTTTTCTTGGGTTGAATGTGAAAGATTGATCCTACGCCATTGCTTAAGAGGAAGCTAGATTGTTATAGGTGAAATTGGGAAAAGATTGGAAGTGGAAGTGAAGGCAACGGCTGATATGAAAATATGATGGTTTTCTTTTCTTGCGTTGAATGTAAAAAATGAAGGCTGGCAGCAGAAACGAAAGGTTGATGCTCTAGAT
The DNA here is from genome assembly GCA_025698465.1 of Gossypium longicalyx. Lineage (NCBI taxonomy): Eukaryota > Viridiplantae > Streptophyta > Magnoliopsida > Malvales > Malvaceae > Gossypium > Gossypium longicalyx. Next base: position 22,767,166 of record CM047005.1, on the reverse strand, counting down.
TTTCAAGTTTCAAGATTTATAAATTGGTTTCGGCTTTTAAAATAATGGGCTTGGGTTAGGTTTTAGGATATGAGTGTTTGTTTATTGGGTTTAAGTATATTATTTATAAACATAGATATTTAATATTTATATATATTATATTTGAAATATTAAATAAACATAAATATATTCAGGTTAGGTTAGGTCAAGTTTAGGTTTAAAAAATTATGTCAAAGGTCAGACTCATTTTTTAAGCAAGCTTTTTTAATTAAACCCATATTTCGAGCTTAAATTTTTCTTCAAATATTTTTATATTTTGGGAAATTTTTTTAACTCGACAAAAAACTTGACCCATAAATATATCTAGACGTGCCAACACCAACTTTAACATTAAAGGCTAAAGTCTTATTTACTTGACTTTGGCTTTTGAAGCTTCCCTTGAATTCATTTCTAAAGTTTGTAATGAACCTATCATCTCATTAACGTGTATAGTTCTTACATCTTTGGTCTATTTAATGATGTCACTTTAATTACAAACTTCTTAGGTAATGAATGTAGTATCTTTCGAACTAACTAGTTTCATATTAAAATATTCTTCTTCGAGAGCAAAAGTCTTAGTAGTTATATCACAAAGTTTAGCATAAAATTCAAAAATAGTATCATAATTAATAACCAAACATCCATAAAGATTTAAACTTGTTGATAAGCATTTGGAGCTTTGGTAACTTGATTTCATGAGTTTTTCTTGGGTGGTTTCTAGCACACTGTCAAATACTTTTGAATTCTTGTTGATCCACCCTATTGAAAATAGCATAATATATTTTTTAATTGAAATTATCTACTCTATTTTCTTCAGATATCTATGTAAATTTGGGGCATTGAAAAAGTTCAATTTAGAAATCGATGTTGTTGCACAACGAAAAATTAAAAATTTTTAAATTTGAGCATTTGTGTTATTTATTGTAATAAACTATTTACCAAATTAGCAATCCCAACTTTCTTCCAACTTGGTCTATTCCGCTATTCTCTAACACTCGGCTTGCTTAGAATGTGAGTTCTAAATTCATGAATCAGTTAACACAATAAAAACTTTATTCATGTTCTTGTAGGGCAGCTCAATTTCTCTCTACGAGATAAAAACAAAATTTGAACTCCTTTGAAAATTAGAATTTATCAACATAATAAATCTCATTATAAAATGACAGAGTAACGATGCTTAGTATGATATATTTTAACCTAGTCTATAGTCTCCATTTATAAATAAAATCACAAGAGTTTTAGTTGAACATGAGGTAGAAAAATAATAATATTTTAAAAGAAAATACACTGTCCCTTTGGGACTGACTAGGGTGAGTAGCAACAAACCCTAGTAGCAACTAGGGGTGTAGCACCCCAAACCTGGCATAGACGTTATGGCCGAATCTGGCGATGTCACATGACAACGTTTGAAACTAAGTTGTCACGATAAAATAATTTTCCATTTGTTTACACTTGTTAACCCCAAAATCGTTACTTATCTAGTCATTCGTTCTTACACATTTTCGTTGCGGAAGCTTTTAAAAATCGTTTTGAGTAAATCGCGTGTTTAGAGTTAACTTTGCCTTCTTGGAAATTGAGTTTTTAAACGTCTTAGCAGTTATAAATCCATAAAAAATGAATGATAACCCAAATTAAGGAAAAAGTCCCAGAAAGTCCACAACTTATACCAAAAATTACCCCGAGTATAATTAAAAATTAAATACCCAAAGTTAAAGCAAAAGTTGGTTCGTGTGGCCACCATCAAGTCCTCCGCTGCACCGATTTATCAAGTCTGGGGATTATTTGCATAGATTAAGCAGAAGGGGTGAGTTTACATAAACTCAGTGTGTAATTCCATGTGCAAATAAATAGATAGTATACAAAATAAACTCAGTCTCGGCCTAAGCCTAAGCCCTTTTTAGTATCAGTGACAGTATCAATTAGGGCTTTAGCCTATCTCAATACAAAAGCAGTCATGCATTTGGGCCTTGGCCCATTACAGTTTTAGTAATCAGTATAATAACAGTTTATACAGTAAACAAGTCCTACCCAGCCAGCCTCTACACACCATCTCCGTCCAACCCTACACTCCATGTGGGGATATAATCAACCCACCCATCCCTACACTCCAAAATAGTACCAGAAGTGACATAAGACAGTAATTTGCAACTGAGCTGCCAGTATATTAGGCTTAAAGTCTTTTAGTACACTTCCTCTACATTTATCATCCCATCCCCATGCAATGCAACATACAGTCATGACATGCTATCACATAGTGTCATTTATATAATCAGTAAAGTATTCTAATCATGTCCAGTAAACAATCATAAATATATCATTCAGTCAATTAGGGATCAAAGCATTGCTTACCGACCCCATAGTAGGTTCACAGTAGACTCGGGCGACCCGTGCAACCTTAGCAAACAAATCAATAAATTGGGCTCACACGGCCATGTGATTTGCCCGTGTGGGCCCACACGACCCAAATTTGCCTTGGTCGTGTGGATCACACGGCCTGGACTAGAATCCCACACACCCGTGTAGGCACCCGTGTGCGTCCAAAGGTCCGTGTGGCCCACATGATCACACATGGCCCACCTATTCATCACACGGCAGTGTCATGCGTGCACGGCCTGGCTCGTCGACCACATGCATGTGTTCTGTCACACGACCGTGTGGCTTTGACAGAATACATTTTTTGGCTTTTAGCCAATCTCTATTTTCGGTGTTTTGGGTACACACCTGGAATCGTTTGATGCTAAAACGTCCCCCGAGCACTCTAAAACCTATAGTTTAACAAATAACACTAATTTAATCGATTATATAACGATCTAAAATTGAACTCGAATCGAGGTTTTTATCCAAAAAGTAACCAATCTTTACCTTCAGTTGAAGAACAACAGTTCCCACAAAAACTAACACTTCGCTAAGTGATTACGAGCCCTATAACCCTTTCCTAAATGGCATAAACAACGACACTTGTCAACAAATAGTTAATAACAGTTAACTAGAGAACAAATTTACTTAACTAACGCTTACCAAACGATCACAGCCAAAGGAGGAACGGTACGAAACTGAGTGGGAAAGAATTTGGAAAGAAGAGAGGCAAGAAAATAAGAATTTCGGCAGTAAAAGAAAGGTGAAAATGGTAGCAAGGAAGAACAAGAGGAGAAAAATTGACAGAGACCTTTTTAGAGAAAAAGAAACAGAATTTCGGTAATCAGAAAAAAAATAATCAAATCCCGATAACTACCCTATTCCCTCAATTTACTCCTAAAAACGCTCCACTTGACTCCCCACTCATTTCACTACTTAGAATCCTACTCTACACAAACACTCACAGGACACAAGCAGCAAAATAAATCCCTTATTCACACAGGGATTCGAACTCCAAACCTCGAGGCACTTAACACTCCACTTAAGCACTAGACCAGCAGGCCCATTTTGATATATTTTATTAACATCTATTTATAAGCATACTGGCTAGAGATAGGGGTTTATTCATCTAAAAGCAAAAATTTGCTCAAGCCAAGGCTTGAACCCAAGACTTCTCAGACACTTCCTAAAACACTTCACCACTAAAGCAGATACACACTTGTGTCAAATTTCAACAGAACTAAAAATATGAATTTTGGGGCATTACAAGAGGTATAAATAAATCAGGCTCAAACGAATAAGGTTATGTTCGTGTTCAATTGTTTATTTTTGAGGTTGTTCATATTCAGTTCATGTTCATTTAATTTTTTAATATCATGTTTGAACTTGGTTTGTTTATTATTTGGTCTGTTTGGAATTTCGTAAGATTGGTACTCGACAATGTTTTCAACTAGGGCATCTTAACTGTCAAATTATTTTTTTAAAAAGTGTTCTAGAAACTCTTAATTTTGAAAAAGGACTGAATTGTAGCAAAGTCAAAATAGTATGTATTTATGTTGCATTTTTACCATTTTGTAAAATTGAACCTATTTCATCCCCTTCAACATGTTTTCCACGTTTGTTTCCTTCTGCTTCAAGTTTGTGCTGCCCCTTGCTATTTCCCTTACTTTCTCCTTTGATTTTTGAGTCCCGAATCACAATACATTGATTTTCCATCATTCCTATGTCATTTTCCATCATAAACCTTCAAGAAAAACACCCAAAAACTCCATAGATTTTATCATCTTCTCCAAACGTGGGGTTTCTAAATTTTTATCAAAACCCGTTCATTCTTTTGGCAAAGGTAATCACTCATGTATTCATAATTTTTTAATGATATTTAGACTCTAAACCTGAATTATTATCCCTCGAATCACATGTTTCAAATAAAATCCGAAAATCGAGCCATTAATGGTAGATTTCGGGATTTTGCATAAAAACTTAGTTTCAAAGTGTTTTTCAACTTGTTTTAGCAAGATTATAAGGTTTTCAAACTTATCTTAGAGTTTCGTTAATGTTTTTTCATGTTTTAATGAATTTTACAAAAATTGCCTAAAAAATGTTGAAAAATGTCAATACCATGAATTGAGTAGATTTTTCTAGTTTGAAGGTTGCGAATTAGGTGAAGATGAATAATTAGATGAACAAAACTGATTTGAAACAAAAAGGTTTAGTATATATCGAGATATTAGTTTATAACGTTTGTTATGTTTATAGTCTAAGTTACATGGGGACTTAGCTTAAAACTTGTGCTTTAGTTTGTTTGATTGAATATTTGGTTGATATTTGACTATGGTTATTGTGTGATTATATGTGTAAAGTTTCAGATTCGTTAGAGATTGCTACAAGTTAGAGAATGTTAATTGAGCTTTCGGTTTTCGACAAAAGCATAAAGTGGTGACTGTATAGAATTGTTACTCGTAAACACGAGTCATGTGTTATTGGGAATTTAGATGTACCCTAAACCCCTACTCTAAATTTCGAGTGTAAGTTTTCTTGAACTATACTTGTCTTGTAGCTATACAATATGCATGATTTGTGATATGTGGATTTGGTGTTTTTTGTGCAAAGAGTAGTTATATACATGTTATAAATGTACATTATATATGTTATATGAATATGCTAGTGTTTTGCAAAAGATGCTAATATACAGTGATGGTGCACGGATAGTCGGTAAGAAATATGTGTTATTTTTAGGATATTTTGGCCTTGTGATCTTGGAACCATTGGATATAGTTGACATGCTATAGGATTGTGGGTACTCACTTATATGTATAGAGATTTTTAGGCGTTGAGCCCTAGGACATGTTTGGAGGAATAAGGGAATGCGAACTAAGCTCCATCCAATAGGACATGTGAGGAGAAATAAGTAGAGTGTTAGCTATACACTTCACTTCTGAGACATGATTGACTCTACAAGTCTATGTGGTGTAAGGAGATCCGTGTTACCGATGTGTGATGATAGAGCTCACTACATGTTTCATAGTCCAAATGTCATTTTATCTTACTTTATATTATTTTATCTTTTATTATATAATTGTGTGGAATATGTTCTATACTTGAATGATTTTGTATATGTGCTACGAAAAAACACCTAGACTATGTATGTTTTAATATTAGATGATGCTAGACTTAAGAATGTGCTATTTGTGAATAAATGATTGGCTGTGTTGCATGATGACATGTTTATTCTATGGTTATTATATTCATTCACTAAGCTTGAAAAAGCTCATTCCCCTTATTTCAATGTTTGCAAATTAGTGTCATCTAGGTGTGGGCAGTGTGGTTTCCAAGGGGGTGATCCAAAGAAGGCTGATGAATTTTATAGGTGCTTTATTATTTTCATTTGCTTTGGGGAGATATGTAATGTGGTAGAATTTGTTTGAGCTATTGATTTTTTGGCATTTGAGTTGACTTACGTGAATTTCATGTTATTATTTATGTTACAATACTTAGTCTTTGATTTAGCACAATGACAATTTTTTGGACTTGGTTTAGGAGTTTTATGCTATCGATTAAACCGTATGAATGATTATTGAACTTAGCACTAGATGCATGTTGTTTAGCAACTATTTCAAATGATTTAATAGCATTCATATATATTCTGTAAATTTAGCTCCAGTAACAGAGGTATCGATATTTGGCTTTAAAAATTGATAACTCTATGAATTAAAACGTACAAGAAACATAATAGAGCTTTGGTATTGATACAGATTAATCATTTGAACGTAGTAAAACTTGATCAACTTAACAATGGACGTTCGATTTATTAAATCTAAGCTTTCTGTTTAATGTAAATGAGACAAGACGGTGGTGTGGCATCCCGTATTTGGGCTTGGCGACTAGGCCGGGTATATGGTGTTATGTAATAGCCCAATTTTCAGTGGTGTCGAAAATAGTGATTCGAGATCACTAAATCCGATGAGTGAGTTCGAAAATTTTATTAATCGTTAATTATGAGTTAAGTGTGATTTTAGAAATATTCTTGAATTTGTGAATTTTGTGTTTTAAAAGAATTATTAGGTTAATTAGTTTAAGAAACGAGGTATCGAGACCTCGATTTCATAAATCGAGTCATAAATATTTTTATAAATATTTACAGAGTGACATTAAGTTAGTATTAAAGTTTCGTTAGAACATTTTAACTTTTGGATACTTAATTAAATAAAAAGAATTAAATTGAAAAAGGGGTAAAACCAGTTAAATGAAAGAAATAGTGATTAAATAGCTTAAATGATAAATAAGGAAGGACTAAAAGGGAAAATTAGCCTAAAACAGATGGCTGAGGTGGCATAAGCATAGGAAAGAAACAAAATAAGATGAATTAGGGGTAAAATGATCATTTTGTGAAATTAAGTAAAATAAAATAGTGATCAAATTGAATTCTAGATATTTTTTCACCAATTTTCAGTCCAAAAATGCCATAGGAGGTCCTCTAACCTAGGTTTTCATATTTTTGCACCATGTGAGTTTAATTCTTGCTCTTTTCTTGTAATTTTTGTGTTTTTAAGACTTTTGTAATTAGGTCCAACTATATAATTCATTAGTTTTTGATTTCATGGGTAATTTTGAAAGTTACCATTGAAGAGTGCTGGATTTTTATGATGAATTAACATGGAATTGAAGCTCTAATTTTGTTATTTGATGATTTTATTAAGTAATTTTGATAGATATTGATTCTAAGACCAAGTTATGAAAAGGTTAAGAATTAGAGTTTGGTATTGAAATTCTAAATATCAATGGTTGTATGGTAGCCTAAAATAATTAGGTAAATTTTCAATTGAGAAAAATTAGTTCAATTGATAGGATAATTGACGAGGGACTAAATTGTAAAAATTGTAAAATTTAAGGTAAATGTGTAATTTCAAAAAATTGAAAGGTATAAATTGTAAAGTGAATTAAAATTGAAAGGTATAGACTGTAATAATTTTATATTATAGATCAAGAATCCGAAGACAAATGTGAAAATGAGAAATTAGTCGAAAAGTCCCTAAATTACTACAATTTCCACAATTTACCTCAGGTAAGTTCGTATGGTTGAACTTTGATAATTATATTGAATTGATGGATGGTATTATGTATTTATTTATACTATTTCCTAAAAATATAGAATATTATTATACAATGAATTTAAAGTGAAAGTTTGGGTTAAATGGAAAGTGGAAATTGAGTACCATCGTTTGTGGCCAAGGCTGAATTGACGGATAAGACCATGGCTGGACCATGGCAATATTTAAATGTAAGACCATAGCAGGGCTATGGCATTTTAATGAAAAAACCATAGCAGGGTTATGGCACAAAGAAAATGATGTATTCATATCCGCAGTCGTTCTCCGATTTGAAAAGACTTGGTTAGTGACATGGAAAAATTCATGTATATGAAACTTGTCTGATAATTAAGTATATTCATGATTATGAATTGTTATTGAAATAAATATATACGAAATTCATGAAAATAATGGTACATGGACTACTGATTGTTATTGAATTAAATGTAGGTGGAATTGTGATATTTGAATAATTGTGGCAATTGAAAAGTGAATTGAAACCCTATTAACTGTATCGGACTGAATCGGATATAGTTGGCATGCCATAGGATTGGAAGAGTTCAAGGATACTTTGACTTCGAGTCGATGAGACACTGGGTGTCAAATTATTACTTCGGATAAATTCAATGAGGTACTGGGTACCAATTTACTTTGGCATGACTGATGAGACACTGGGTGTCAACTTATTACTTCGAATTATCCGATAAGGCACTGGGTGCCAAACTGGTGTGTTCTGGTTGGATCTGTGTATCCGTCCAAGCCCAAGTCGAGTTAATAGGGGTGACAAATGACTTGATAATATGAATGATATTGAATATGAATTGGAATGAGACATATGAATTGTGTATTAAATTATAAAAAGCTATTTGAGATAACAAATTAATGAAAATTAAATGTGCTTTGAATGATCTATAAATATATATAAATAAATATTGAAAGACTTGTGATTATTGTCGATATATACCTAAAATACTTGGGAATAATATTTACTTGATATATTGAAATGTGTTTTAGAAATGATATTTACTTAATATATTGAAAAGTGACATGTAAATATGTGATTATCTTTGATATGTTAATACCAGGAAATTATATATATGGTGAGGAGTAATAAACCCAAGTGTGATGTGTGAAGAAAATAAATTTTATCAATATTGAATTTATATGTAAGATGTGCAAGTACACTAACTATTGTTGTTGCTTGATGTTTAGGCAAGTGCCAAGCTATTGGTTGAATAGTAATAGGTTTATTTATTTGAAGCATTGAAATGGAAAGTATTTAAGAGAAAATAAGTTAGTGTTCATGAAAGAATGGTAAGGTTTAAATTATGCAATTTCTTATGGAATGACTTATTATGTGTTCAATTCGAAAAAGGTTTTGGTTAAATGCACTAACTTGTGACCATGGCTGAATGACATGCATATGGAATAAGTGGAAAAGTTAAGGTTATATAAAATTTTACTAAGCTTGGGGTAATAAGTATATGTGTGTGATATTATGGATTTATTCACCTTGTGAATTAATGAATGTAGTTTTAAGAGTATTATGGTAATAATATTGGAATATTTTTTATATGTATAATTTTATAGGTGAAATGAATTAATACGGTTAAAGATTATACGAGCTTACTAAGCATTCATTGCTTACGTATTTGTTTTTATTTACCTTACAGGTTATCGGAAGCTCGAACGGGTTGGAAGCTTATCGGAGCTATATTACACTATCCATAAGTTCTATAGGTAATTATGGATAACGTGATTCTGGTTATAATGGCATGTATAGGTTATTTTGACTAACTGTTAGTCATAAGGTGTTTTGTTGAAATTAGTCATATATTTTGCTTGTGTTGGTATTGTAGTATTTGCATGATTGCTTTATAATATTGAAGTGATTGAATGGTGAGAAGTAAAATAGTAGTTGAATATGCATAAGAGGTGCCTAAAAACATATTGGTTGTATATGACATATAGCCATAATGATAATTGGTTTCAGGAATATTATTTAGTAAAAATTTGCGCATACGTGTTTGAATAAATTAGATAAATTGCCTATGATGGTACATTGGTTAGGTACTTAGAATATCTATTATGGAATGTTTAGAGTGTGTCTAACTGAGTCTTAAATTAGTTGAATAAATGGTTTTTGACTTGCTTGATCCGTAAGATTGCAAGGAATGGTAACCTTGATGTTTAAAGCTCAAATTGAGTCCACACGGCCAGACACACGGGCGTGTGACTAGACCGTGTGAGACACACGGCTAACACATGGGCATGTGAATTGGCCGTGTGTCCCCTACTACTTGAAATTTTCAAAATAGAATGCCCAGGAATTTACACACGGGCAGAGACACGGCCATCTGTCTCCACCGTGCGAGGCACACGACCTAGCACACGACCATATGGCTAGATGTGTAACCTAAGTCAGAAAGTTATACGCTGTATGACACGGTCTAAGACACGGATGTGTTCTATGGCTACACGGGCGTGTCCCAAGTCCACACGGCGTTGTGCCCTTTCTTTAGGAGAAATTTTTAAATTTCGCAAAAAAATTTCTGAATGCCTGATTTGGTCCAAATTTGTTTCTAATGTTTATATTGGGCCTCGAGGGATCATAAAAAGGACAATATGATTTAATTATAACGTGTATGCAAAATTTTTATGTAATGTTCGTATTTGATCTGAAATGTCCGGTAATGTTCCATAACCCTATTTCGGCGACGGTTAAGGGTTAGGGGGTGTTACATGTTACATTCGGGATCAATATGTTTAGCGTTCGCAAACATGTTTGTTTAACGTTCGCAAATATGTTTGTTTAGTGTTCGCGAACATGTTCGTTTTAACGTTCGTGAACATGTTTGTTTAACGATCGCGAACATGCTAGTTTAACATTTGCAAACATGTTCATTTATGTTCACAAATGTTAACTAAACAAACAAACAAAAAAAAATCAATAAAACAAAACCAACTAAATAAAACTTACATTTCAACATGAGAATTGTTAAGTTCTAAAGTTGTAGAAGGGATTTGTAATATCATAAAAAAACTAAGCTGCAAACAAGTAGTTTAATCGATTAAAATCAAAACACATTACAAGAGAAGCAATTCAAAAAGATAACACAAAAAATGTTGCAATAAACACCAACTAGAAAAGTGGACAACATAAATAGCACATTCCCTTGCAATGAATCCAATGATACCACATCCTAAAAACTTCAAAGCAAAAAATTCATGCGTTTCACTGTAACGCCCCAAACCCGTATACATCGCCTGAATAGGGTTACGGAGCATTACCGAACTTATTTCTTAAACAATCATACATTTCAGATTCATTTCCCAAATCCAAACAAAAGTCATTCAAATATAGTTATATAGTCCCTAGACAAGCCCTCGAGGCCTAAAACAAGTATTGGAAGTAGTTCGGGATTAAACCAAGAACTCAAGGAAATTTTAGGAAAACATAGAAAATTTTCAAAGTACAGGGGACACAACCCGTGTGGCCAGGCCATGTGTCTCACACGGCCAAGGGACACGCTCATGTCACAGGCCATGCAGACATTCGAAATGGGATCACATGGTCGTATCCCAGCCCGTGTCCAACCCCATGTAACTCACTGACTTGGGTCACATGGCCTCACACGATCATGTGAAAGGCCATGTGAAAACTTAAGGGTTTATTGGCTTGTGCCACATGGCCAAGCCACACGCCTATGTGCTAGGTCGTTTGAAGCTACTGACTTGGTTTCTAAATAAATATCAGGGGACACACGGCCGTGTCACCTGGCTGTGTGTCATATACGGCTGAGACACACGCCAGTGTCTTTGCTCGTGTGGATAAAATAGGCTATGTTTCAAGCCAAATTTCTCACCCAAATTTGCATCAACCTAAATACATCCAATAGCATATGATCCTAACATCAATAAGCATTCAAACCAATCACTACCAAGTCCAAATCATGCTATACCAATAACAACAATAAACAATGCTCATAAACTTCACATTTGGGCATTGAAAATCATACCAATATTACTTTCAAAAATCACCTAAAGGGTCAAATGCATATATGTTTTTGTGCTTAACACATAACCAATATACCATTTCTCATTCTCAACCACATGATGCTTAAAATTTTCAAATCACAATCAAGGCATTTCCATGGCAATCCAAATACATACAAAATAAGAATAACCACATATATACATACATATACCAACATATGCCAAATCAAGTTATATTAAATGACTAATTACATAACCAAAACATATAGGCTTCCATTACCCAAATGTCCTATACATGCCATATAACCAAAATACACAAAGTTCAAAAGTACCAAAACAACGGCTGGATAGTATGATAGAATCTTCGATAATTTCCAATCCGAGCAAGCTTCGAAATCACTATAAAACACGAAAAAGTAAACAGAGTAAGCTATTAAGCTTAGTAAGCTCATATGTCTAATAAGTACAACTTACCATTTAATCATAATTTAAGTAATTAAACATGGCATAATGCAACTCACTTAAATCCACAAACCTAACACATATTCATCCATAAGGTTAGACATAAAATTCACACATTTCATAGATTCAATGCTTATATGATTCACGTACATACCTGTAATGATACATATTAATCTCTTATTATTTCATACCATCAATATACCCGTTGAACCATTTGGAATACTATTGGATACTAAGGAATCTCGCACACTAAGTGCCAATACATGGTCAAAACCATCTCTATCTCATATCTCGTATAAATGCTCACTCTCGAGCTATCATTGGGTCTGCTCACACAAGATGACAGTCAAGACGAAACTACACGGTGCTACTCACACAAGTTGACGAGTAACTGTAACACATGCCGAAAAACTTAAACAATGGTAGAACGTACAGACCAGCATCCAAAACAAGGTAACCCCTAATAACATGTCATTTGTATCCTATTTGTTCTTAAGGTTTAACCGGGATCCATACATTGCCGATACTCATCGAGAATTTTCATGGTATCGTATCATCACAATTATATTAATTTAAGCATTCAAACACATATAATTTAATGCTTAGTAACCATACGAACTTACATCGATCACAAAAATGACGAAATAAGATCTACTAGTCCGATACTTTATCTTTCTCTCGATCTTGATCCTTACTAGGCTTAACTTGATCTATAAAACCTCAGTTTTGTACTTTACACGATTTAGTCCTTTTTATCGAATTAAGCATACAAACAATAAAATTTTAGTACAGCTTTTCATCCACAAACTGACGGTCAGTCTGAGAGACTAATTCAGATTCTTTAAACAAAAAGACATTGAATTTCAGATTTGCGACAAAGAATTTCTGAAAGTATCTCCGTGGAAGAAAAATTCTTTGATTTGGTCGCAAAGGCAAGCTGAGTCTGCGATTCATCGGGCCGTATGATTTTATCGAAAGAATAGGACGAGTAGCATATCGACAAGCTTTACCGTCAGAATTAGAGAAGATTCACAACGTGTTTCATGTGTCGATGTTACACCGATATAGATCCAATCTATCACATGTAATTTCTTTGGCAGAGATTGAGATTCAACCTGATGTGACGTGTAAAGAAGTACTGATCAGAATTTTTGCTCAAGAGGTTAAGGAATTGAGAAAAAAATGCATAGCTTTAGTGAAGGTGTTGTGGCAACGTCAGTGGGTCAAAGAGGCTATGTGGGAACCTGAGGAAGCTATAAGAAAACAATACCCTAACATCTTTTCTAGTAAAATTTTCGGGGACGAAAATCCTTAAGAGGGAGAATTATAACAGCCTATTTTTAGTCAAATCAGACCAGTGGTTTCGGGACCACAAATCTAAGGTCAAAATAATTATTTTATTATTATTATTTTAATTTTTACAGCATGATATTATGATTGTGTGAAAATCTTGTTAAGAAAATTTATTGTTTGAATGCTTAATTTGATAAAAAAGACTAAATCGCGTAAAGTGTAAAAGTGATGTTCTAATGGCTAAAGGTATTAAATAGCTATAGAACTTTAAATTAGAGGTCCTTATGTGGCAATTATCCCATTAATGAGATAGTCGATGATAGTGGTGTGGTAATGTTGTAAATTGAATTAATTTTAAAGGTTAATTATGGTATTTGGAAATTAAAGTTAAAATAAGTAAAATAAAACAAAAAATTCAGCCATTATCATCTTCATTAACTGAAATTGAAGGAAGAAGAAAACCATTTTACGGTTCCTTGGTTCGGATACTTCATCTTACTATTAGGTAAGTGATTTTTGTCCCGTTTTTAATGATTTATATATTTTTGAGACCGTTACAGCTTAATCTAGCTAGCCCAGGGACTAATTTGCAAAATTGTTAAAGGTTTAGGATGTTTCCATTAATTAATATGTATGAGCTTTAATTATTGATGATATATTATGAATGTTTGATGATAGTTATACAAGTTTTGTTAAGTGATTTTTTGTGAAAATGCAAATTAGGGATTTAATTGAGAAATATGAAAAATTTATGGTTAAAATGTGAAATAAATGAAAAATATGGGCTGCTAGGGACCTAATTGAAATTTGGCTAGCTTGGGTTTAGGTGGAATTGCATGAATTTGTGATTTTATGAAATAAAGACTAAATTGTAAAAGTTATGAAATACTTGGGGCAAAAGTTTAAATGTTCTTTAATGAGTGTTTTGGATTAAATTGAATAGAAATATTATTAAATAATTTAATTTGATATTATATAGATCAAGAGAAGCGAAGTTTGGACCTAGATCGGGGAAAGAACAAGATTTTGGATTAATCGACTCGATTAATCGTTTTTACTATTGAGGTAAGTTTGAATGATTAATAAGCTTTATGTTATATGTGTTTATATTCTTAAACATTATAATTGTGATATTATGACATTGCGGAATCTATCAACAAAGCATTGACACAGTGAGAATCCTGGTTGAACCTTAGGAATAGATAGGATACTAGTGACATGTCAATAGGGATTATTGTGATTATGTGATCTGGGTGCTGGTCCTATACGTCCTACCGGTGGCTAAGTATACCAGCATGTGTTGAGGTTACTTGACAGCTTGTGTAAGCAACACTGTGTAGCTAGTTTTAAATGACAGCTTGTGTGAGCAGGCCCGTTGATAGCTCGAGAGTAAGCATATATATGATATAAGATTAAGATGGCATTGGCTATGTATGTGGCACTTTGGTGTAAAATTGTTGAGTATCCGATATTATTCCGAATGGTTCAACAGGAAAAGACGATGGTACAAGGATGTAAACAATGATACGGATCCGTTCAGGTACTCGTGATAAGTGTGGCAAGTAAGAGATAATTGATAAGTTTATATGAAAAGTAAGTGAAAGTTGATGAATTTATACATGATACCAATAATTATGGCAATGTGCAAATTGTTGAATTGAATGTGTTACTTATGTTCTTTAAATTATGAATGAGATGGCAATTATACTTATTAATCATATGGGCTTACTAAGCTATAAAGCTTACTCTGCTTATTTATCGTGTTTTATAGTGATTTCAAAGCTAGCTCAGATTCGATGACTATCGGAGACTTCATCACACTATCAAGCTATCGTTTTGGTACTTTTTAATCTATGTTTTTGGAATATATGACATGTATAGGAACTTTGGTCATTTTGGCATATGAGTTGATAATGATTTTGATTATTTAAAATGGCTTGCAAATGTTAAATGCTTCTAGTTTTGTATATAGCCATGTGAGTTGGCCTAATTTAGTTAGTTTGGTTGTGAATATATATATGTGTATATGGCATATGTGATGTGATTGAGGTGGGCTTTGTGATGCTTATTGATAGTAAGAATTGTGGATGTCAAATGGTTGATAATAGAGAAGATGTATGCTTGTGAATTTGAGCATAATGATGCATGTTTGGAAATGTTTATTGTGTTGGCATCAATTAGGCTTGATTTACTCGGTATGAATGCCTATATATATGTTATGTTTTGGTGCAATTTCAATTGATGTAGGTCTGTGTAGGTTTGGGTGGCAAAATAGCTTGGTATATAGCCTATTTTTGTCCACATGGGTAGAGACACAGGTGTGTGTCTCAGCCGTGTGTGATACACGGTTAGGTTACACGGCCGTGTGTCCCCTAGTGTAGAAATAAAAACCAAGTTAGTATGCTTCACACGGCCTCACACACGGGCGTGTGACTTGGCCGTGTGGCATAAGTTAGTATCCCTTACAGGTTTGGCATGACTTAGCACACGGCCTGGCATACGGACGTGTGTGGGGGCACACGGGCTAGCCACACGGGCATGTGTGTTGGCCGTTTGACCTAAGTCAAAGAGTTACACGAGGTCAGACATGGGTTGGGACACGACCATGTGATTCCATTTCGAATGTCCACACGGCCTGTGACGGGGCGTGTTTTTGGCCGTGTGAGACACACGACTGGGCCACACGGGCGTGTGTCTCCTATTTTTGGAAAAATTTTCTAAGTGTTCTAAAAGTTTTCAAAGTTATCGGGTTAGTCCCGAACAACCTCGAATGCATGTTTTGGGCCTCATAGACTTGTATTAGGGACAATATGAATGTTGTTGATTGATAATTGCATGAAATTGAAAATGTATGAGAAAATGTATGTGTAACTGTATAATATGTTCGGTAATGCTCTGTAACCCTATTCCGGCGTTGAATACGGTTGAGGGGTGTTACAGCAAAATTTTTATACGGCACTACTAATATGCTGTAGACATTAAAATAATAATAAAATAAATATTATGACCTAGGATTTGTGGTCCTGAAACCATTATGCCGATTTCACTGAGAACGGGTTGTTACATTCAGCCATCAAATTCAACAAGGAAACAACATAAAACCTTAAAAATTACTAGATTAAGTACTTTTGTAATTCTTCAAAATTCTAACTTCAAAGTAAAGAAATCTATTTAATTTCAACTTTCCTCTACATAAAAAATTAAAATTAGATAACCAAATTAAATAATATTTCAGATATTAAATAAATAGAACAAATACTTGAAAATTACTCATTTTGGCTTTCTTTTTCAACTCATAAAAGTTTCAATACCAATCTGAATCATAAAGTAACATCTGCACGATCAGTTCTTAAAGATTAATGGTATGCATCAATCACTCCACCACCAGCACTAAAAGCAAATTCTAAAGCCACCTTGGTAGTAGGAATAGACAAGATTTCACAATTCATTTTTGATAAAATTTGAAACTTGAGGTTATTAACCTTCTACCACTCTAAGGCATCAAAATCACCATAGTTTTCCTTACAAATAAGCACTCCTTCTTCCAAGTATATATCTAGTTTAGACTTAACATTGTCAACTGTGTTAAGATACATGTATCTCTCAAACTTGGACCTCCTAGTCATAACTTTTCCCATGCCTATTCTACTAGTGGTAGAAACATTGTTGAGACCACTTTCTTGCACATCATTTTCCATTGATATACCAACATTAGCTGCTACATATTCACCCACATAATCCTTAAAAAGATCATGTAACATCCCAAACCCGGCCCAGATGTTATGGTCGAATCTGGAGCATCACATTGAAGTGTTTTAGCGAAAACCTTGTTTTCATTGAAAACCTTTCCTTAAGATATGAAAACACTCTTATGAAAACACTCTTTCAGTTGTGAAAGCTTTGTTTAAAACATTTGATTTAAGAAAGTTTATCAATTAAAAGTTTGGTTGCAGAAATGTAATATATAAAAACTATGGTTTAGAAAATCCCTATTCAACTTCTCACAATTACAACGCATAAGAATAATAATCTGAATAATAATAAAAAGGGGAGGCCTTATTGCAATCTAGTCTAAAATCACTTAATAAATTAGGAACTAAATGCTTTTAAAACAACCAAGTCCAAGTTGTCTTGCTAGCTGGCCACCCAGAGTCCCTCCAGACCTCGACCTCCTATTGAGCATTACCTGAGCAAAATAAAAGAGGGGGTGAGTTTTCGCAAGCTCAGTATGTACACCGTCGTCGAGTAACAATCATTCATCAATCATCATAAAATCACACATGTAATGCAATGCAACCCACCCCAATAATCCATCCGCTACACTTTAGCTCAATCCCCCGGTACACTTCATGTGGGGATATAAATATCAACCCACAAAACCGATACACTTCAATGGTAGCCCAGTTGTGGAACTACCTTCATTGCAGCAAGCTGCTAATCATATAATGGGCTTAAAAAGCCTTCGTTGGATCCACGGTCGTGAAGCAACCATGCGATCCTCATATACTTCCTCCGTTCCAAAATTCCCACCCCATATGCAACCTAAGCAGAATATCATATGTATGCATGTCACATCCATAAAACTTACATTCAATGCCTAGGGGTATTTTGGTCATTTTTGCCCTTAGGGGCATTTCAGTAATTTTCCCTTTATTTACGGTTTTCACTTACCTTAGCCCATTAACAAATCCCGCGAGCTAAGAAGAACAAATACTATGCACCAGGTAGGATTCTAGAGAAGAGGAGGTGAGTCATTAAGACCGCTTAAGTACCAAGCTCTCCCTAGATCCAATCCTAGACATGCATATA
The DNA here is from genome assembly GCA_025698465.1 of Gossypium longicalyx. Taxonomy (NCBI): domain Eukaryota; kingdom Viridiplantae; phylum Streptophyta; class Magnoliopsida; order Malvales; family Malvaceae; genus Gossypium; species Gossypium longicalyx. The sequence goes on along the minus strand of CM047005.1, from coordinate 22,749,146 downwards.
CCCGTTGCCACACCTTAACCCTTTGACTTGTCCACGGTCGTAATAAATTAATTAAGTTTTATGTAGTCATCATATACTAGGCCCAAACCCCTTACAAAGCCTAGCCAAATTCACATACCTGCATATGGCCCACTAGGCCCAATCACATTCATATGGCCCATTAGGCCCAAATCACCTGTATATGGCCCATTAGGCCCAAATTACATTTATATGGCCCATTAGGCCCAAATCACAGTATACACATGCTCACATACGAATTTCTATCACATAGCATCAATTATCAATTTTTGCCTATTATAGGCCCAACAGCCGTTAGGCTTATTAAGCTTATTCTGGCCCGGTTGGCCAATTCACAGCCCAAGTCCAAGGAATCGCCCATGAGGCCTCAGACAACCTATCAATTTCCTCCTCATGAGTGTTCGAGCACTCACAAGACTACCGTTGCCCAACTTTTGGCTTTTCGGCATTTCGATTTTTCAGCTTTTTGACATTTCTACTTTTGCCGATTCATTGTGTGTGTGCAATGTATGTACACACCTGGTAAGCAAGCGTGCTGCAATTCCCTTAGTCACCAACCTATAAACGATATCACCCTTCAATTAATCACATGTTTAATACATACCTTTACTAAAACCGAAACCTCACCTTAACCTTACCTTGCGCGACAAGTATAACAGCCCCTTCTTAAATCACTAACCACGTTCAACTCCTAAATCTACACTAATCTTAACTATTAAAACCAAATAATTGGTGACTCGTATCCAACACAAGTCCCCTTACCTTAACTATGAACATTCGTCCATCTTAGCAATGGAAGAGGAATACTTACCAAAATCGCAAACACCTAGGGAACAATTTCGGAAGAGAGCTAAGATTCGAGATCCGATACTAATTCCCTACCATAGTTGATTAGAAAGAGTGAGGAAAGAACAACGTAATAGATTCTTAGCAAAACTGATTGGGAGAACAACACTTACACTAGATTTGACCGAAGTAGAAGGAGTAGTAATTGCACCAAGGGTATTCGGCCAAAGAGTATTCGGCCCTTGGGAGATTTGGCTTTCAAGCTTAGTATGGTGAATAAGGTTTATTTGGCATAGATTAAAGAAGAAGAGTAGAAGAAGAATAGAAAATTGGCACTAGAAAAGAAAGAAAGAAGCAAAGGTTTTCGGCTTTTTGGATCTTGAAGAGAAAAGGGTTTCCGATAACAAAATGAGAGAGATTTCGGCATTAGCTTGGAAACCTTGCATTTGGCACCTATTTATAGCCCCTATAGCTGAATTGCCTGACCCTCAATTCCCCATTCAGCTCCATCACTTCCCCCTTCTCATCTCCTCGTTTTTCTCCCTGATAACCCCTTGATCCTTTCCTCAAATTTCTCTTTTGAACACTCCCCTTGGAGTCCATCTTCACGCCACTTCCAATCTTTTAGAAGGCCAAAATTAAATTCCTAAAAATACTAAGCTAGGATTCAAACCTTGGATCTCCTTTCTAGCCACTAACGCCACCTCCCTACACTCTAAGTGGCGTCACTTAACCACTCCTCCACAAGGCTTTTTTATGCCATTTTTCCTATCTTTATTTAAAAGCCCAACTACTTGCCAACAAGGTCCTTTTAATTATTAATGCATAACTTTATTTTCCCCTAAGTTCGAACTTAAACCTTAGCCAAGACCTACTATCACCTACTTAACCGAAAATACCTAGCACATTTTTTATCAGAACTGAAAAAAAAAAGAAATTTCGGGATTTCAGGATATTTGGGGCTTTACAGCTCATATAGACTATCACGTAAAATGCAAATTTGTCTAGAAGCTTCATCTTCAAAATAAATAACACGAAAAATAAAGTCAATCAATTTCATCTTATTCCTAGGATCTAGTATAGCAGCAATAGAAATCAGGCAATTACATTCACCCCAATATTTATCAAATTTTCTTTGCATTTTTTCAGTCATTTGTCTCATCCAAAATTCCTCACTCAAAGATTTCTCCATCAATAACTCTTTGATACTCCAAAGTTCAAGAAGAAACAAATTTGAAGTTGGATATTCATAACTTAATATTTATAAAGGAAATACCATGTATAAAATTAAATAACATAAATGAAAATTAAGAAATAAAGAAATAAAATTAGATATATTTACATTGTTTACCTAAGATAATGTTAGTAACTTCATTAAAAAGTTCCAAGAAAGAACAAACATCCTCAACCCTCACCCAATCTTCATAACTTGGCAAATGCTTATAACTTGCATCTTATTGAGCATACCGCAGAAATACGCCCTTAAACTCCAATACACATGATAACATAACATATGATGCATTCCATTGTGTACAACAATCTAAAATCAACCTTTTATTTGGCAACTAAAGTTGTTTAACAATATCACTAAACATAGTCAAATACATAGTGGATGCTATGATGTGCTTCACACTTTCCATTACATTAACAATTACATCTTCAATTTCAGAAAGGCCATCATGCACCAATAGATTCAAAATGTGTGCACAAAAACGGACACGAAAATATTTCCCATTCAAAGGAAGCCTTTTATGAAATGAAAGGCAATCTTTAAACATCCTTCCAGCTGCATCATTGTAAGAAGCATTGTCCACGGAAATTGAGAGCACTTTCCCTTCAATACCCCTGTGTAACATCTCGATTTTCGGCCTAGTTAGAACAGTGGTTTCGGGACCAGAAATCCAATAGGGAAAATTTTATTTTTATTATATTTTTATGGTCTACAATTTCACAAAATGATTTCTTGAAAATTTCGTTCGAAAATTTTGACGTTTGGGCACTCAATTTGGTCAAAAGGACTAATTTGTAAAAAGTGAAAAAGTTGAGTTTCAAATGTTAGAAGTGTCCAATTGTTATGAGTTTTTAAATTGGAGGTCCTTAAATGTTAATTAGACCATTGGTTAATTGTTGCACAAAAATATACATGAAATGGGTGTACTGAAATATTTTTAAGTTAGGGGCATTTTGGTAATCTAATAATTAAAAGAATTAAAAAGGGAAATAAGCCAAAATTGGCTATCATCTTCTCCATCCAGCTGAAATTAGCATGGACACCATGGATAGGGTTTGGTTCAAGCTTCCAAGCTCATTTGTAAGTGATCCTGAGCCCCTTTTTAATGTTCTTTACATTTTTAAAGTCCTGGTAACATGATCTACTCATTTCTACCATTATTTTGAGCTAGAGTTTATGTTTAAAAATTTACCCATGAGTGACATGCTTGTATTTTAATGTATAATGGTATAAAATGATTGTTCGGTGTTAAATAAACGACTTTTACTAAGCGATTTTCGACGAAAATGTCCGAAAGAACCATTTTGTAAAAGTTGTAAAAATGGTATAAAATGGAGTTATGATGAGAATTTCAGTTTTCTATAGTTATAAAAATGGTTCGGCTAGGCTTATAGAATGTTAAAATTGAATAAAAATCACTTTACGAGTCTAGGGGCAAAAGTGTAATTTTGACAAAGTTTAGGGGCAAAAATGTAATTTTGCAAAAATATGATTTTGTGTTAATTTGAATAATGTGAGTCCTAAATAGGCTATATTTGAAATGATAGATCAAGAAAATTGAGATTCGGGATAAAATCTGGAAAATACAAGTTTTGGACTAAAATGGTAATTTTGTCATTTCTGTATTTGAAGTAAGTTCTCATGATTTAATAAGCACATTATTCATGTTATTATTTTTATACATGAAATATATCTTGCTATGATTGTATTAAATTTGACGTTAATGGACATTTGATGGAAATTGACATTTTAAATGAAATGAATAAGTTTGTCTGAAAAGTAAGTGATATGTTATTTTTATTATATGGACTAATGCCCAAATAGACATGAAAATGTGTTGAATTGAATGTAAATTGCATGATCACCTATGCATATTGATATACTTGATGAAAAGAGAATATCCCGGTTGAATAAAAAGGGATGTCTAATGGATAAATCATTGTTTACATGACATGAGATCCTACATGTGTTGTAGAAAAGGATTTAGCTCAGACGGGTAATCCGTTGATCTCAATATAAAAGGATCTAGCCCAGACCGGTGTTTCTTAAGTGATCGAGCCTCCCGAAGGATATGGGTGCATTAAGGATTTAACCTAGACGGGTAATCCGATTAAGGACTGAATTTAGCATGGACTGGTAATTCAGATCCGAGCTTATGAGAGTGTATGTCATTGAAAGGGATTTAGCCTGGATTGGCAATCCCGACAACACTTTGTGAGTTATGATACAAGGGATTTAGCCTGGACAGGTAATCCCACTGTAATGAGTGCGGTTCACGGGAGTGCGTACTTGAAATGATCACCTGCATGACTTGACGATAAATGTGATATCCATCGAGATTCCAAGGAATTCAACGGGAATTAATATCAGGAATGGAGTGGAAATACTTGAAATGATAAACTCATCTATGCTTAGATGATACTAGTATGATGTATATGATTGTCACATTCGGATGAGTGGCTATGCTAAGAAATAGCACATGTACGTACTCGAAACCTACGTTCGGATGAGTGGCTATGCTAAGAGATAGCACAGGTACGTACTCGAAACCCGTGAGCATGTGTTTGCCATGTTAAATGAAATGGACTTGTGATAAGAGTGCTAATGAATGAGTGATATTTATGAGAATAATTTCTATGACAAATTTGTGATGATTATCATTATGTTGCACTAAGACAGATTAGTACAATAGCAACGGTCCAACTTTGAAAATCCACCAAAAATAGTGAAAATTGAGTTAGAGGCTGAATAAAATATGAAATTAAATCTTATCGAGTTTAGTTTTAGATAAAGGAAATTCTATAAGCAAAGGAATCTCAAATGATGAGATATTTGAATTTTTGTGAAACAAGGTCAGAGTGATCATGGACTCCCCTATCTTAATATTGGAAAATCATTAAAAATTGTACAAAAATTATTATGGGTTATAATTTATATGTTTAAAATCCTTAATGAATCTATTTTCAATAGAAATAGACAAAAGTGTCATCCGAGTCCCATACTATGAGATAATTAATTCAGAGTGAAGAGAGGTTGGAACTACTAGATACTAAAATACGGGTAACTTTAAAGAATAAACTATACTTATTGGCTAGACCAAAAATTTTAAAAATCTTATGGTAAGAATATATGTGAGTCTAGTTTCAAGGAAAATTAACAGTTCTCAATTTGAAGTCTCATATCTCTGGATTTGAATAATTTAGTGTCCGTGACTCAGGAAAACAGCTTAATACTTTTCATGCGAGCTTAATAAGCGTAAAGCTTACTCCCTCCTTTCCATCTCCTTAGTATTTTCAGGTCGGCTCGGGGTTGGAAATCGTCGGAGGCTACATTAAACTATTGAGACATCATCTTTGGAATATTAATATATATATGCTAATGATTCCAAGTGAGTGGCATGTATAGGGACTTAGTTTTATGATAGATGTAGCCAAATGTATTGGCTTATAATGATTCGCTATATATAGCCATGAGATGTGGCTTATAATGATTATGGCTTGTAAGCCAATTTATTCATGTTAAGTTCTAATGTCCGTGATATGGATATGCTTGTAGAAAATGCATGTTGGTGTATAACATGTGTGTATGATAAATGCTTCATGACCAATCGAACCGGTCATTGCTATGAGAAAATGCATGATATAGAAAAAAAAAGATGATGTTAATTGAACTTGAATGCTCAAGGTCTAATGACACAAGTGATAAGTGAATAATTCTAGATTATTAGTAAAGGTGGTGCAATAGTAAGATTAATGGTCATGGATGTTTGCTTCTAGACTTAATATTGCACGAGTATGCGAAATATGTGAATAATGACATGTTAATGTTAAGAATATATCTTAATGAAGGAGGTTAAATCATTAAAATGATGTCATGATATGTGTCCTTAATACATTTAGTGAATTGTGGAAATTAAGGGTAACACAAAGGCTTGGAAAATAGCCTAAGTGTTAGTTACATGAGCAGAGACACGGCCATGTGTCTCAACTGTGTGGACGACACGGCCTAACACATGGGTGTGTAGCTTGGCCGTGTGATTCATTTTACGTGATGACGTCATAGTCAGAGAGACTTGAGGACATGGGCGTGTCTCTGTGTCCACACGGGCGTGTAACTCTGCTTCATGGGAAAAAATTATAAATTTTCTTGAACTTTCCAAAGTTCTCGGTTTAGTCTCTAATTACTTTCATAGTATGTTTAAGGCCTCGTAATCCCAAATAAGGGACTTTAAGATAGAAATTGAAAAGTTTTAAATTTGAACAAAATTTTATAGCTCGGACTGCATGATTGTTTGCGTTTAAGTCTGGTAATGCCTCGTATCCTGTCTCGGTGTTGGACACGGGTAGGGAGTGTCAAGACGTCATATACAACAACTCCACATGCAGAGGAGGCACATCAACAAAGTTCAAAACTCTTTTTTGCAAATTCCAATCCGACTCCAAAAAATGAGCTGTCAAGACCATTTATTGAATCTTTTGACCCGACTTTAACAGATCAGTTGTAATGCTAATTCTATCCACTATCTTCAACAACCCATTTAACCTCTTCTTCTTAACCTCATAACATGTCCAACAATCAGCTTTGGCTATAGCATGAGAAATTCTTACTTACTGAGGACTTGCAGTTCTCATAAAAAAAGTGAATAACTCATACTTAGTAAATGCAAAATGCAACTCATGAACCATTATCATGTGAGAAACAACTTCACTGATCTTTGCTTGGTCATATTTCCAAGTCTGGATACCACTCGCACTGTTAGATCTAGGTGTTTGCAGTGGTAGAAAAAGATTGTATTGTCCCTTTAAAGATAATCGATGTTTCACACAACCATCTAAATGTCTTTTATATTGTGTAGTTGTACCATCCTTGATCTTGTAAAGTTTAATCTTACAGTGATTACACTACACTATTTCAGTCCCATCAACAAGCTTAACTATGGTCAGTTCTTGCCAAACCATTGATGTCTTCTTTCTATTTCTTCTCGTATAAGTCGCAACTTCAATATCATCCAAACTCTCAACCTCTTTCCTTCAATGACAGTCATCGGTGATGAAGAACCAGTACACGAAAAGGAATAATGACCTTGTTCCAAGTTATAAGACATACCTAAAAATTAAAACTAAAATCATTATTAATGCATAACACCAAATCTAATAAACAAGCTCTATAAAAGCAATAATACACATAGGCTAAACAAGTAAAAAATCACAATTTCAAATAATTTTCTTTTACCATTAATAATATTAAAAATCTTTAAAAAATCATCGAAGTATGAACAATAACAATGTGTATCAGGTTTAAAGCAATATCTCATAAAGCTAAATTTGGAGATGATAATAGCAACATAATAGTTACAATATTATAATTCCAATTTGAAAGGTCTCAACATTAATTTATACTAAAATAAATTGATTAAACAAGATAAAAGAGAAAGGTATACCACAAATAAAGATTTGAAACATTCATGTTATGCGTAAACAACATAAGACGACTTCTTAAGAAGTGGTACCACACTTTCCCAATTAGTTTTAATACAACTCTTTAAACCATGTAACATTCTTGGCTTGAAATAATCCACCGTGTTCCTTCAATGTATAAATCTTCTAATACTTTTTCCAACCCCTCCTGTGTAATATTCTCGAAAAATTTAGAATGCTAATCTCTCAACTCTTCGATGTCGAACTAGGCATTAATATGGTCTTTATCGAATGGAACAGATTTACCCCACACATAATTAGATAATCTGGAGAATTTACACGAGCATAAAACTCTCTTACCACTTTACCCAAAACATTCCCTAGGTGTAGACAAAATCTGCTCCAGTTGTGCATTTCAACAACTGAAGATACTGATTCATCGTACCCCATGTGGGGTTCATCCTTCAATAAAAATCTCTGTTCAAAACAAAATGGCCATTTTAGAATATTAGTTAAATACCTTGTGGCAGCAGCAACATTGAAGAATATCTTTGGTTGCGGGGCGCCAGCGCAAAGGTTTTATTGTTTTAGAAGTACTCCTTACACTAGCCATGAAGAAAAGTTCAGGGAAACAGAAAAAGAAAATAATGTTGTAAATAACAAATAGTAGAGAGATTGATGATGAGAGGACCATAAAAATGTGAACTTTGTGAGAAGTGGGAAACGTGAACCAGTTGAAGAAAATAAAAAGGGATAATGATGATAGTTTTTAGGGAACGAGAAACATAAGAGAGAAGGGTTGTGACATGGAGGAAAAGTTAAAAACAGAAAAGACTTTTTTGGAGGGGGGAAATGAAATAATCGAGCCCAACATTATAGGCTTCATACTTTGGGTTTCCCAACATCCACTAAATGCAACTGTGTAAAAATCTTTCCTTTGGATTTTTATAACCAGTCAACTCTTTTATTAACACCTCATCATTCAGTTTGTCATGGCATAACATTTCTTTGTAGTGCTACGGCAAACTGCTGCTCTATATACACTAACATATCCTGTTTCTTTTATTATGCTCCTGTTCATAATAATAAAAATAGAAATGAAATTGTATTAAAAATGAAGAAAATAAAAATTAAAATAGTAATGGGAAATAAAACGAAAAAAACTACTTATTAACAGAAATTCAAACATCAGGAAGGCTAATGCTTTGCTTGTCACGCTCTATAGGAGCACCCCAATAATGCTTTAAGTGTTTTCCATTAACCTTGAATGTATCCCTTGTTCTTAAGTCTTTAACAACAACAGCACCATGCGAATACACTTGAATTACTTCAAAAGGTCCTGACCATCGAGATTCTAACTTACCAAGAAACAATTTGAGCCTGGAATTCAATAATAATACCTTTTGTCCTGGTTCAAATTACATTGGTAAAATTCTGGAATCATGTCATCGCTTGGTCTTTTCCTTATAAAAATGAGCATTCTCATATACTTATGTTCAAAACTCTTCCATCTTATTCAATTCTAGCAATCTCTTGCTGCCAGCAGCAGCAAAATCTATGTTCAGCTTCTTAATTGCCCAAAATGTTTTATGTTCAAGTTCAACAGGTAAATGACATGGCTTACCGTAAATAAGTTTAAAAGGTGACATCCCTAGTGGTGTTTTAAATGCAGTTCAGTATGCCCAAAGAGCTTCATCCAATCTAATAGACCAATCCTTTCGAGATGGATTCACCAATTTTTTTCCAGAATTTGTTAAATTTTTCTATTAAAGATTTCAATTTGGCCATTCGTCAAAGAGTGATATGTCGTGGCAATTCTATGTTTCACCCCATACCTGCGCAAGGCATTGGCTATCAGTTTGCAATCAAAATGGGATCCGTCATCACTGATAATGGCTCTAGGTGTACTAAACCATGTGAAAATGTTCATATGCAAAAATTTCAATACCGACTGAGCATTATTAGAGGCTAGGGCTACTGCTTCTACCCACTTAGAAACATAACCTACTGCCAACAGTATGTATAACTGGCTAACGGATGGTGGAAACAAGGCCATAAAGTCTATTCCCCATACATAAAAAATTCAATCTCTAAAATATTTTGCAACTGCATTTCCCATCTCCTAGACACATTTCCTGTTCTCTGACAACGGTTACACGACTTATAGAATTCATGAGCATCTTTAATAAACTTGGCCAATAGAATCCTAATTGGAGTTCCTTAGCAACTGTTTCCATCCCTCCAAAATCTTCTCCATATAGCGCTGAGTGACAATGTTGTAAGACACTATGCATCTCATCGTTGGGGACACACTTTCGAATTATTTGATCTACACAATGCTTAAACAGGAATGGTTCATACCAATAGTACTGTTTTGCATTGTGAATAGATTTTCATTTTCTTTGAGCAAAGTCAGGTGGCATTACACCACTTGCTAAGAATTTTACTATGTCGGCATACCAAGGTAATGCATTGGCATTGAGCAACTGTTCACCTGGGAATTATTCCTCAATATATTTCTTGCTTTCATCTTCATTCCTCGATTCTATTCTTGACAAATAGTCAGCCAGTTGATTTTTGATTCCTTTCTGATCTCTAATTTCCAAATCATAGTCTTGTAACAAGAGTATCCACCTAATTAATCTCAGCTTGGCATATTTTTCCTGTACCAAGTACTTGATAGCCGAGTGATCTATGTAAACTGTGACCTTTGTTCCTACAAAATAAGAATGAAATTTGTCGAATGTAAAGACCACTGCCAGCAATTTCTTCTCCATTGTGGTATAATTAAGTTGAGTCTTTGTAAACATCCTACTAGCCTAATATATTGCATATAGAACCTTGTTTCCCCATTGACCCAAAATTGCTCCTACAGCATAATCACTTACGTCACGCATGAGTTCAAACGGCAATGTCTATTCTGGAGCAACCACAACCGGTGCTGCTACCAGTTGCTTCTTGAGTTCCTCGAAAGGCTGTAAACCTTGACTATCAAAATCAAAAGTTATATTCTGTTCAAGCAAATTACACAAGGATTTAGAGATTTTCGAAAAATCCTGGATAAATCTTCTATAGAATTCTGCGTGTCCTAAAAAACTTCTAATACCCTTAACACTGGTGGGCAGTGGCAATTTTTCAATCACTTTTATTTTTGCTCAGTCCACTTAATTCCACGCTATGACACCCCATGTCCCAGGACATTGCATTCACGGATCATAAAATGGCATTTCTTCCAGTTTAATACTAGATTTGTTTCTTCACAAAGGCATAAAACCATCTCCAAATTTCTTAAGCAATCTTCAAAATCATTTTGGAACACATAAAAGTCATCCATAAAAACTTCAAGGAAATTTTCCACCATGTCTGAGAATATGGCCATCATACAACGTTGGAAAGTTGTTGGGGCATTGCATAACCCGAACGGAATCCGCTTGAATATGAACGTGCCATATGGACACGTGAAAATTGACTTCTTTTTATCTTCAGGTGCTTTGGTAATCTGATTATATCCTGAATAACCATCTAGGAAGCAATAAAAAGCCTTACCAGCTAACCTGTCCAAAATTTTATCGATGAATGGCAGAAGGAAATGATACTTCCTAGTTGCCTTGTTAGGCCTGTAGTAGTCCATACACACTCTCCATCCCGTAACAGTATGAGTCGATATGAGCTCATTGTTGTCATTACTTCCTACCGTGACACCCTCTTTCTTGGTTACATATTGCACAAGACTTACCCACAAGCTGTCAGAAATTTGGTAAATAATGTCCACATCAAGCCACTTGATAATTTCTTTCTTGAAAACTTCCTTCATAATTGGATTCAGTCGTCTCTATTGTTTAATGGATTTACTATGGCAATCTTTCAAGAAAATTCTGTGCATACAAAATGTAGGGCTAATTCCCTTTATATCAATAAGGGTCTAACCAAGTGCTCTTTTAAATCATCGTAACACTTTTAACAACATGTCCTTTTGCTCAAGTGTTAGCTTAGAAGAAATTGAAACTACCAAAGTGTTGTTATTTCCCAAATATACATATTTCAAATGTTGTAGCAGAGGCTTTAACTTTAGAATGGGAGATTCCTCTACAGATGGTTTAGGAGGCTTAAAAGATTGTCCTATTAAATCCAGAGATCCAAATTTTATCCCTGGCCTATCCATTAACCGCTAGGATTCCATAAATTCACCTAGCTCTTCAAACCTTACTGTGTCACCTTGCTCCATCAAATCGTCTTCACTGTCAGAACTATTGTAGCAAAATTTCCATCCACTATTGCTTCTATCAAGCCAATCATATGACATTTATCATTCTCATCTGTGCATTTTAACACATTAAACACATTAAAAGTAACATGCTGATCATTCACTCTCATGGTTAGCTCGCCTTTCTGTACATCAATCAGGGTCCTACTAGTAGCAAGAAACGGACTTTCAAGAATAATTGGTACAACATGATTAGCTTCACATTTTAAAATAAGAAAATATCCAGGAAAGATAAATTTATCCACCCTTACCAATACATCTTCCATTTTACCTTATAGATGAGCGTAAGATTGATCAACCAATTGCAACGTTTCTATGGTAGGTCTCACTTTCCCAATTTCTAGCTTTCTAAAAATAGACATAGGTATTAAATTTATACTCGCTCGTAAATCAAATAACGCCTTACCAACATAATGATTTCCAATTGAACAAGGGACAATGAAACTCCCTTGTTCCTTCAACTTCGGAGGTAGTTTATTCATCAACATTGCTATGCACCCTTTAGTGAGAGCAATAGTCTCAAACTCTCCCAATCTACGCTTCTTTGATAGTACGTCTTTCATAAATTTCACATAATTGGGCATCTGCTCCAAAGCTTCCACTAACGATATGTTGATGTGGAGTTGTTTCAAAACCTCCAAAAATATTTTAAACTGAGCATCTTGTTTGGAATTATAGAATCGCTGTGGAAAAGGTAAAGGTGGTCATCCTTCAAGTTGCTAATATTGTTTTGCTGTGGCATTTTTGTTTGCAATATGATTTGGTTCTATCACAGCATTCTTCTACTTGTCATTTTCAGATGTTGTATGTTTTTCAGATGTTTTTGGGATTTTTACCTATTTGTTACTTGCATTATCCTCTTCTGTCGCAACATCGTGAACAACATCACCCAATTGAGCCCTTTTTCTTAGGGTGGTTGTTTTGCAATGCTCCTTGCCTTGCGTTCTTAAGTTCTTAGTATCACTCAGCAATGTTCCTTGTGGCCTTCAATTTAGAGCATTCGCTATTTGTCCTCACTTGATCTTCAAGAGCTCAGAGAGATGCAGCCTAACTCTGAATTACAGCATCATTCTTAACCATGTATTCCTTTAACAAAACTTCAATAGAAGTAGGAGATGATGGTTTAAAATATTGAGTATTTTGCCTTGGCATAGGTTGAACATAACTAGGTGGTGCGTTGTTGATATTGTATCTTGTGACATTGTTGAAATTTTCTGCACCTTGATTACCCCAACTGAAATTCAAATGCTGCTTCCACCCTGAATTGTAGGAGTTGGAATATGGATTGCTATTTTGATTGGAATTACCCATATAGTACAATAACGTTGGATTTTATGGGCATTCGTCAAACACATGATTTTCTTTGCAACAAACACATGACAACTCTGTTGATTTCATCTTATAGACGATAGTCAAATTTTTCATGGTTTTAATCATATTAACTAAAGAAGATACCTGGGTCGTTAATGAAGTAATTGCATCAAGCTCGATGGTACTGACAACTCTCTTACTCGTCCCAATTCTCATGGTTAAATACTGATAATCGTTGATGTCAATCTTTTACAATATCTCATATGTTTCATTATAAGTTTTGTCCAACAAGGTACCATTAGTAGACCCATCAATTACCATTCTTGTATGCGTATTCAACCAGTTGTAAAAAATCTCCATTTGAGTCTAGTGCTGGAATCCATGCATCACTCATTTTTGAATTAAGTTTTTTAATCGATCCCAAGCTTTATATAGCGTTTCATCTTGCAATTGCTGAAAAACGTGATATCATTTCTCAACTTGGCATTCATAGTAGGTAGGTTATACCGTAGCAGGAATTTCTGGCGAAGATCATTCCATGATGTTACCGTTCCCAATGGCAAAGCATTTAGTTGTGCTCTTGCACGATCTCCTAACGAATATGGGAATAGCTTAAGTCTTAAGGCGTCTTCAGGAGCACCTTGTTGTTTGAACGAATCACATACTTCTAGAAAGAGTCTTAAATGTAATCTCAGATCTTCAATAGGTAGTCTACCGAACTGTCCCACTGTTTATAACATCCCGAAATATGACATCAAAATATTTATTTTATGATTATTATGAGACCTAGAATATGAGATTATGCATGTGTTAAAGTTTCATAAAGAAATTCCTTGAGTAAGGTGTCTAATTGGAAATTAGGGACTAAATTCAAAAAATTGCAAAACTTGGATTCTAGAAGCAATTTGTATGAAATTGCTTTATATTATAAATTAGAAGGTCTTAAAGAGGAATTTTCCTAATTTCTAAGTTTTTGGACAAAAATGGGCTTGCATGGATGAAATTTTAAAGAAAGGACTTAAGGGCATTTTGTTCATTTGGCATTTTAATGAAATAAAATGGGAAAAAGAAGGCAAAAATCAGCCATTCTTCTTCCTTTTCCAGCCAAAATTCTCAAGCTACCATAGCTAGGGTTTTTAAGCTTTCCAAGCTCAATAGTAAGTGCTCTCAAGCCCCATTTTTAATGTTCTTTGTATTTTTGAAATCCCGGCACCTTGATCTTTCCATTTCTACCCATATTTCATGCTAGGATTCATGTTTAAAAATTTACCCATGCATGAGTTGCTTGTATTCTGGTGTATTATGGAGGGGTATGAAAGTTGAAGGTGTGTTAAACATCTTTTCTTAGGTGATTTTCATAAAAAAAAACCCATAAAAGGGACCTTTTTGCAGAAGTTGTTAAATATGTGGTAGAAATGTGAAAATAATGGAAAATGTGGGCTACCGTAAGTGAGAAAAATGTTCTGCTAGGCTTGGGTAAGATAGAAATTCTATGTGTTTCATTATACGAGCTTAAGGACTAAATAGTAAAAATGTCAAAGGTTAGGGGCAAAACGGTCATTTGGACCGAGGGTAGAAATTAAACTTGAAAAGTGTAATGTAGTGAATTAATGATATAATTTTGTTTTTATAGACCTCGAGGAACAAATTTCAGAGGTCGATCGAGGTAAAAGTAAGGTTTCAGAATAACCAAAACATAGCTCCGAAACGAATACGAAGTAAGTTTGGATAACTCGAAGTAAACCTATAACATGCATATTTGTATGTTTTGTGAATGCATCATAATTACATTTTTGATGGCATGAAAATGCATGAATTGAATCTTTAATAATGAATTGTTGGATAATGTCTCGGTTAAGGTTGAAAAGGGAATTCGATGGATAAACCATGATTTACACGAGGCTTGAGATCCTGCATGTGTTGCAGAAAAGGATTTAGCCTGGACTGGTAATCCGAAGATCTCAAGTATAAAAAGGATCTAGCCTGGACTAGTGTTCCTTGAACGATCGAGCCTCCCGAAGAATATGTGTGCATTGTGGATTTAGCCTGGACGAGTAATCCAATTAGGGTCTAAATTTAGCCTAGACTGGTAATTCAAATCCGAGCTCGTTAAGAGTGTTTGTCGCATAAGGGATTTAGCCTGGACTGGTAATCCCGACATCACCTTATGAGTTTATATTGCAGGGGATTTAGCCTGGACTGGTAATCCTGCCGTAAGATGTGAGGTTCACAAGAGTGCATACTGAAACAATCATTCGTACGAATTGATGGAAATGGCTGATCCATAGAGATTTCCTAGAAACTCAACGGGAATATCACAAGGAATATGTATAGATGATATGTTAAATGATGAGCTCATCCAAGATAAAAATGTTCATGGTATTTGTTATGTGACTAACTCATTGATTGAGTGCATGTGATAGGGAAACCATTTTCATGATCATTGGATTCATTATCTATTATGGATGTATGATAAACAACCAATAAGTTCACTTTCCAATTATACGGGCTTACTAAGCATGTAAATGCTTACCCCCTCTATTTTCCTTACTTTTCAGAGCTCAATGACTTATAAGGATTGGAAGACAATTGGAGAGTCAACACACTATCAACTAGACAAGCTTTGGTATAAAGACATTTCTACTTTGTCCAATGACATGTATAGGATTTTTGAGTATTTTGTTATATATGTCATCTGATTTGCCTAGTGAAGGCAAAGTATGTTTATCTTTTTTTGTATATGGGTATGGGAATTGGCTTATTTTGAAGTAGGCATGTAAAAACATGTTTATATTCATATGCGATGGCTTAGTTATAATTGGCAATGAGTTATAATAACGAGCCAATCTTAATATGTCAAGTAGACATTAAAATCATTAAATGCAAGATAATAATTAACTTAGCATGTATGAAACCAATGACATGAGGTTCATATGCAATGAGGTTAATCAAAATTTCATATTTACAAATGGATACTTTGGTCCAAAAATGCACTATTGTAATTTATAAGTATAATTGGCTAGTAGAGGGTGACTTAAGGCTTGGAAAATAGCCTAACAAGGTCCACATGGGTAGACACAAGGGCGTGTGTTTAGGCCGTGTGTGACACACAGACTATTCCCATGGGTGTGGGCTATGACCGAGTGTCCCCTGCACCCGAAATTTCAATTCAGCATAGAGCACGTGCTAAGTACACGGGCGTGTTCCTTGGTCGTGTTTATTTAACAGAATGGTGAGGTTGAAATCAGTGTAGCACACGGGCTAAGCCCACGGGTGTGTGCCTTGGCCGTATTGTATACTGGAAAAAGGACATGGGCATGTTATACTTCAACTAAGGGAAAATTTCCTAAAGTGCCCCGTGTCTGTCGGACAACTTCGGTTTTGTTCCGTACTGCCCTTAGGAGTGTTTTTAGGCCTCGGAGGCCTATATAAGAGACAAACTGCACACGTTTGAAAAGTTTTTTATTATGGACGAAATCAGTAACCCGATTGTGCAAGTTTGTAAAAGTGAATTGCCGGTAATGCCTCGAGCCCTATCCCAGCGTCGGATACGGGTGAGGGGTGTTACATTAGAGGTATCAGAATTACGGTTTATTCAGCTCTAGGACTACCGTAGAGGATGTTAAAGTTTGCTATATATGCCATTATTCGAATGCTGATAGTGTGACATCTCCTAATTATTTAAATTGTTTTAAATATAGTAAATGTCTTCCAATCGAGCGCAAGATGAGTCCGAGGGAGCCGAGAGCCATGCTTCATCTTCCGTACAATGAGTTGTATCTAGCAGTAGTAGGAAACTTATGTCTGAAGGCTGGGAAGAGGCCCGAGCCGCCTTTTTTGATATGATGGATGAATGGTTTCGGGATTATCCAAGGAATCTCCCCAACATACCACGACCGCCCCCACCCCCTAACCAACTTGATGAGGATGTGCCACGAGGTATGGCATCGGTAAGAATCGGTAAGGCCCCTATAGACAAGCTTAGAAAGTATGAGGCTGAGGAATTCAGAGCAAAAGTCGATGATGATGCTGAAAGAGCCGAGTTTTGGCTCGAAAATACTACCCGGGTGTTAGATGCACTATCGTGCACACCCGAGGAGTGTTTGAAGTAAGTCGTGTCCCTCTTGAAGGATACTGCATACCACTGGTGGAAGACCGTATCCTCGGTAGTGCCAAAGGAAAATATTACCTGGAATTTCTTCCAAACAGAGTTTAGGAAGAAATTTATTAGCCAACGGTTTTCAAACTCAAAGCAAAAGGAGTTCCTGAAACTCAAAAAAGGGAATAAGACTGTAGCGGAATATGAAAGAGAGTTCGTACGGCTAAGTCAGTACGCAACTGAATGTGTCCAAACTAAATCAAAAATGCATAAACGCTTCGAGAAAGGTCTGAATGAGGACATCAAATTGTTGATCAGAATTTTTGAAATACGAGAGTTCGCCGCATTGGCTGATCGGGCCAAGAAAACCGAGGAACTTAATAATGAAAGAAAGCAAGCAAAGAAAGAGGCTCGAGTTGCGAGCAAAAGGACCAATGGTAAAACACTCTCATTCTCCACCGAAAAAGCTAGGAGCCAGTATGAACGCTCCACTTCATCAGTAGGATATTCGAGTAGAGCGAAAAGTCCTAGACGACAAAGTCAAAAGTCTTCCTCCCCAATGATGACTAGTGTGGGGAGTGTAGATGATCAAAAGCTGAAATGTAAGAGCTGCATCGAATTTCACTTCAGAGAGTGTCGAGTAAAAAGTGGCACGTGTTTCAGATGTGGCTCTCTTGACCACTTTCTCAGGGATTGCCTAGAGCGATTTGAAAAAGAAGTGGAAGTAACTCCGAAGTTGAGTACCCCTATGGCACGAGGTAGACCTCCAAGATACCTTAGAAGTGCTAGTGGCAGTCGAGTCGTAGCTAAAGATACTGTAAGACCAAAGGCTAGAACCCCGACAAGAACGTATGTAATACGTGCTCGAGAGGAAGCCTCTACTCCTGACGTTATCACGGGTACTTTTTCCCTTTTTAATACGAGTATAATTACTTTAAATGACCCGCGGTCGACACATTCTTACGTTTGCATGAGATTGGTGTCTAGTATGAATATACCCGTTGAACCTATGGAATTTGTTATTAAAGTGTCGAACCCATTAGGCAAATCGGTTCTAGTTGATAAAGTCTGTAAGAATTGTTCTTTGATGATTCAAGGTCATTGTTTTCCAGCTAACCTTATGTTGCTACCATTTGATGAATTTGATGTAATACTTGGTATGGATTGGTTAGCCCTTCATGATGTAACTGTGAATTGTGGTAGTAAGTATATTAAGTTAAAATGTCCGGATGGTGAGACTTTACGGGTCGAATCAAGAGAATTGAGTTCGCGGCCGAATGTAATCATGACAATGGTTGCCCAGAGGTACATGAGGAAAGGGTATGAAGCTTATCTTGCATTTGTACTGAATGCTAAGGAAACGAAGTTAAAGATTGAGTCGGTGCCGATAGTATGTGAGTATTAAGATGTATTCCCGGAGGAATTACTAGGAACACCTCCTGAGAGAGAAATTGAGTTTGGTATTGAATTGATGCCAGGGACAACTCCTATTTCTATCGCTCTGTATAGAATGGCACCAACCGAGCTAAAAGAGTTAAAAGCACAGTTGCAAGAGTTGACGGATGAAGGATTTACAAGGCCAAGTTTTTCACCTTGGGGTGCCCCCGTGTTGCTTGTAAATAAGAAAAATGGTTCAATGAGATTATGCATTGATTATCGGCAACTGAATAAAGTAGCCATCAAAAATAAGTATCCTTTACCAAGGATTGATGATTTATTCGATCAGTTGAGAGGAGCCACTATGTTCATTAAGATAGACTTGAGGTCTGGCTACTATTAGTTGCGTGTCAAGGAATCGGATGTGCCAAAGACAGCTTTCAGGACGAGGTATGGTCATTACGAATTCCTTGTTATGCTGTTTGGGCTGACGAATGCATCGTCCTTATTTATGGATCTAATGAATAGGATCTTTTAACCATATTTGGATAAGTTTGTTGTCGTGTTCATTGACGACATATTGATTTATTCCAAAAATGAGACAGAACATGCCAAGCACCTGAGAATTGTATTACAGACTTTGTGAGAAAAACAACTGTATGCTAAGTTTAGCAAGAGTGAATTTTCGCTCTAAGAAGTTGGATTTTTGGGACATATTGTTTCGGGTGAAGGCATTCAAGTTGATCCAAGTAAAATCTCTGCTATTGCTGATTGGAAATCGCTTAAAAATGTAACCGAGGTTAGAAGCTTTTTAGGCTTAGCTGGTTACTATCGAAGGTTTGTAAAAGAATTTTCTATGATAGCGACTCCGATGACGAGGTTGCTACTGAAGGATGTTAAGTTTGAATGGACGGAAAAGTGTCAGCAAAGTTTTGAGAAATTAAAGACATTGCTGACTGAAACTCATGTTTTAGTGCTACCTAAATTGAGAAAATAATTTGTGGTCCACAGTAATGTATCCTTAAATAGATTGGGTTGTGTGCTTATGCAAGATGGCAAGGTGATAGCCTATACTTCACGGCAATTGAAACCTCATGAGAAGAATTATCTGACCCATGACCTAGAGCTTGCTACGATTGTTTTTGCCTTGAAGATTTGGAGGCATTATTTATATGGTGAAACGTGTCGTATCTTTATGGACCATAAGAGTCTAAAGTACTTGATGACTCAAAAAGAATTAAATTTGAGACAAAGGAGATGGTTAGAATTAATTAAGGATTATGATCTTATCATTGACTACCACCCAGGAAAAGCGAATGTGGTTGCCGACGCCCTGAGCAGAAAATCCTTATTTGCTTTAAAAGCCATAGATACTCGTTTGACATTGCTTAATGATGGTTCTGTCTTGGCAGAGCTAGAGGCTAGGCCAACATTTCTGCAGGAAATTCATGATGCTCAGTTTATTGATGGTGACTTGCAAGCAAAAAGGGCTCAATATGAGTCAGGGACTGAATCAGAATTTTGGATTAGTCTTGATGGGTGTTTGATGTTCAGAGAGAGAGTATGTGTACCTAAAGACGATAAACTTATTCGGAAAATATTGCAAGAAGCACATAGTAGCCGTATGTCTATTCATCCGGGAAAAACCAAAATATACAACGATTTGAAGAAAATGTATTAGTGGAACGGTATGAAAAGAGATATTTCTGAGTTTGTGTCAAGATGCCTAGTATGTCAGTAAGTTACAGCTGAACATCAAGTGTCTCCAGGATTGTTACAACCTGTGATGATTCTCGAATGGAAGTGGGACAGAGTTACCATGGCCTTCGTGACAAGATTGCCTTTGACTCCTAAAAAAAATGTCATATGGGTCTTAATAGATAAGTTGACCAAGTTGGCTCATTTTATTCCGGTAAGGACAGATTATCCCCTTGATAGACTAGCCGACTTATACGTTTCTGAGATAGTAAGATTGCACGGAGTACTATTATCGATTATTTTAGACAGAGACCCAAGGTTCACTTCGAGATTTTGGAAAAAGCTACAAGAAGCCTTGGGGACAAAGCTGAGTTTTAGTACAGCTTTTCACCCTCAGACCGATGGTCAGTCTGAGCGGTCAATTCAGATTCTCGAAGATATGTTGTGATGTTGCATCCGCGAATTTCAGGGCAACTGGGAAAAATACCTGTCATTGGTAGAATTTGCCTACAACAATAGTTTCCAAATAAGTTTGAAAATGGCACCTTATGAAGCCTTGTATGGCAGGAAGTGCCGAACTCCATTATATTGGACAAAACTTAAGGAAAATTAGATTCATGGAGTGGATCTGATTAGGGAAACTGAAGAAAAAGTTAAAGTAATACAAGACTGTATAAAAGCGGCATTGAATAGGCAAAAGTCTTATGCTGATCTGAAAACAAAAGAGATTGAATTCCAAGTTGGGGACAGAGTATTCCTGAAGGTGTCTCCATGGAAAAAGTTGTTGAGATTTGGTCAGAAAGGTAAACTGAGTCTGCGATTTATCAGACCTTACGAGATCACTGAAAAGATTGGACCATTAGCCTATCGCTTGGCATTGACACCCGAATTGGAAAAGATTCACGACGTGTTCCATGTATCCATGTTAAGACGATATCGATCAGACCCCTCTCATGTGATTTCACCAGAGGAGATTGAGATTAGACCAGACATGACTTACGGAGAGGAACCAATCAAGATTTTGGCCCGAGAGGTTAAACAGTTGAGAAATAAAAATGTGACTTTAGTAAAGGTTCTATGGCACCGACATGGTGTGGAAGAAGCTACATGGGAACCACAAGAAACCATGAGAAACCAATATCCGAACCTGTTTACTGGTAAGACTTTCAAAGACAAAAGTCCCTAAGGGGGGAGAAACGTAACATCCCGAAATAAGGCCTAGTCAGAACAGTGGTTAAAGGACCACAAATCTGACATCAAAATATTTATTTTATGATTATTATGAGACCTAGAATATGAGATTATGCATGTGTTAAAGTTTCATGAAGAAATTCCTTGAGTAAGGTGTTTAATTGGAAATTATGGACTAAATTGAAAAAATTGCAAAACTTGGATTCTAGAAGCAATTTGTATGAAATTGCTTTAGATTATAAATTAGAAGGCCTTAAAGAGAAATTTGCCCAATTTCTAAGTTTTTGGAAAAAAATGGGCTTGCATGGATAAAATTTTAAAGAAAGGACTTAAAGGCATTTTGGTCATTTGGCATTTTAATGAAATAAAATGGGAAAAAGAAGAAAAAAATCAGCCATTCTTCTTCCTTGTCCAGCCAAAATTCTCAAGCCACCATATCTAGGGTTTTCAAGCTTTCCAAGCTCAATAGTAAGTGCTCCCAAGCCCCGTTTTTAATGTTCTTTGTATTTTTGAAATCCCAGTACCTTGATCTTTCCATTTCTACCTATATTTCATGCTAGGTTTCATGTTTAAAAATTTACCCATGCATGATTTGCTTGTATTTTGGTGGATTATGGAGGGGTATGAAAGTTGAAGGTGTGTTAAACATCTTTTCTTAGGTGATTTTCATGAAAAACCCCTAAAGGGACCTTTTTCGAAAAGTTGTTAAATATGTGGTAGAAATGTGAAAATATTGGAAAATGTGGGCTACCATAAGAGAGAAAAATGTTCTACTAGGCTTGGGTAAGATAGAAATTCCATGTGTTTCATTATACGAGCTTAAAGACTAAATAGTAAAAATGTCAAAGGTTAGGGGCAAAACAGTCATTTGGATCGAGGTAGAAATTAAACTTGAAAAGTGTAATGTAGTGAATTAATGATATGATTTTGTTGTTATAGACCCCGACGAACAAATTCCGGAGGTCGATCGAGGTAAACACAAGGTTTCAGAATAACCGAAACACAACTCCAAAACGAATACGAAATAAGTTCGAATAACTCGAAGTAAACCTATAACATGCATATTTGTATGTTTTGTGAATGCATGATAATTGCATTGTTGATGGCATGAAAATCCATGAATTTCATCATTAATAATGAATTGTTAAATAATGTCTCGGTTGAGGTTGAAAAGGGAGTTCGATGGATAAACCATGATTTACACGAGACTTGAGATCCTACATGTGTTGCAGAAAAGGATTTAGCCTGGACTGGTAATCCGAAGATCTCAAGTATAAAAAGGATCTAGCCTGGACTGGTGTTCCTTGAACGATCGAGCCTCCCGAAGAATATTTGTGCATTGTGGATTTAGCCCGGACGAGTAATCCGATTAGGGTCTGAATTTAGCCTGGACTGGTAATTCAGATCCGAGCTCATTAAGGGTGTTTGTTGCGTAAAGGGTTTAGCCTGGACTGGTAATCCTGACATCACGTTATGAGTTTATATTGCGGGGGATTTAGCCTGAACTGGTAATCCCGTCGTAAGATGTGAGGTTTGCGGGAGTGCATACTGACATGATCATTCGTATGAATTGATGGAAATAGATGATCCATCGAGATTTCCTAGAAACTCAATGGGACTATCACAAGGAATATGTATAGATGATATGTTAAATGATGAGCTCATTTAAGATAAAAATGTTCATGGTTTTTGTTATGTAACTAACTCATTGATTGAGTGCATGTGATAGGGAAACCATTTTCATGATCATTGGTTTCATTATCTATTATGGATGTATGATAAACAACCGGTAAGTTTACTTTCCAGTTATACGGGATTACTAAGTATGTAAATGCTTACCCCCTCTCTTTTCCCTACTTTTCAGAGCTCAAGGACTCATAAGGATTGGAAGACAATTGGAGAGTCAACACACTATCAACTAGACAAGCTTTGGTATAAAGACATTTCTACTTTGTCCAATGGCATGTATAGGATTTTTGAGTCTTTTGTTATATATTTCATTTGATTTGCCTAGTGAAGGCATGTAAAAGTATGTTTATCTTTTTTTATATGTGGCCATGGGAATTGGCTCATTTTAAAGTAGGCTATGCCCTACAAATCTATGCATGTTTATATTCATATGCGATGGCTTAGTTATAATTGGCAATGAGTTATAATAACGAGTCAATCTTAATATGTCAAGTAGACATTAAAATCAATAAATGCAAGATAATAATTAACTTAGCATGTATGAAACCAATGACATGAGGTTCACATGCAATGAGGTTGATCAAAATTTCATATTTACAAATGGATACTTTGGTCCAAATATTCACTATAGTAATTTATAAGTATAATTGGCTCGTATAGGGTGACTTAAGGCTTGGAAAATAGCCTAACAAGGTCCACATGGGTAGACACATGGGCATGTGTCTAGGCTGTGTGTGACACACGGACTACTGCCATGGGTGTGTGCTATGATCGAGTGTCCCCTGCACCTGAAGTTTTAAGTCAGCATAGAACACGGGCTAAGCACACGGGCGTGTGCCTTGGTCATGTTTATTTAACAGAATGGAGAGGTTGAAATCAGTGTAGCACACGGGCTAAGCCCACGGGCATGTGCCTTGGCCATGTTGCATGCCGGAAAAAGGCTACGGGCGTGTTCTATGCCCCACGGGCGTGTTATACTTCAACTAAGGGAAAATTTCCTAAAGTGCCCCAAGTCTATCGGACAATTTTGGTTTTGTTCTGTACTGCCCTTAAGAGTTTTTTAGGCCTCGAAAGCCTGTATAAGAGACAAAGTACACACATTTGAAAAGTTCTAAATTACAAACGAAATTTAGTAACCCGATTGTGCAAGTTTGTAAAAGTAAATTACCGATAACGCCTCGATCCCTATCCCGGCATTGGATACGGGTGAGGGGTGTTACAATATTCATTGCAATCATTTGGATTACCATTAAGATCATTCCTATTTCCAGCCATTTTTCTCAATTCTTTTCTCATTCTCCGCAAGGTTTTGTCAATCTTCGGATCAAAAAGGTAATTTTTGTTAGAAGGAATGCCTCTTCTCATGCAGTGATGGCAAACTTGTAAAAAGTAAATATACTAAGGTAAATAAAACTACCAAGTAAAATAACCAAACCAAATTTAACCAAATTGCTGATCCCCGGTAATGGCATCAAAAAATTATCACTTGTGAATATGATATACGAATTGTGCAAGTATACACGTCGATTCAAGTAATAATGTAACACCCTTAACCCATATCCATCGCCGAAACAGGGTTACGGAGTATTACCGGAGTTTACAGGTCAAGTCAATCATTTCATATTATTTCTCATTCATTTCAGAAATCCATCGTAATCAATTATATTGTCTCGTATATGAGCCCTCGAGGCTCAAAATACGCAATAGAAATAAGCCGGGACTAAACCAAGTACTCAAAATATTTTCGCAAAATGGTAAAATTTTTTCGAGGTACAGGGGACACACGCCTGTGTGGCCAGCCATGGGGCTCAGGCGGTCAAGAGACACGCCTGTGTCTCAGGCCATGTGGACATTCAAAGTTGAGCAAACGGCCATGTCCCAGCCTGTGTTAGTACCCGTTTAACTCTCTAACTTGTGTCACACGGCTAAGCCAAACGCCCGTGTTCTAGGCTGTATGAACATAAAAATTTGCATTAAATAGGTGCAAGGGTTACACAGCCAAGCCACACGCCCATGTGTCAGGCCGTGTGGATAATTTTGAGTATTCTGTTTCCCAATTTTAATATTCAGGGGATACACGGCCATATCACACGCCCATGTGCTAGGCAGTGTGTCACACACGGTTAAGACACACGCCCGTGTCTCTGCCCGTGTGGATGAAAATAGGCTATTTCCAAGGCCATTTTTCTCACCCAAATTGACATTCACCCGCATTAACATTTTAGCAAATTTACAAGCCAATACAAAACATTCAAATTAATCCAAAACTAAGTCTTAAACAAGTCATTTTATCACATATATCAAGTATATAAACTTACCTTGTTTGCCAATTTATCATATGCATATTCAATTTACATTTCATTTCCATTCATTCACTCACACATATATCTATTTGATGAGGCCACATACACATACATATATATATATATATCAAATTGTGCCAACACAAGCCATTCCAATGGCTAATCACAACAAAACATTTACATGTCATCATTGGCCAAGTTAACCTATACATACCATTATAACCAAATTTCATTTACTAAATATACCGAGATGAGCCGATGGATAGTGTGATGATATCTTTGCCAAGCTTCCAACCCAGCGAGCTTCCGAATTATTATAGAACAAAGGAAAATAAAATAGAGTAAGCATTTAATGCTTAGTAAGTTCGTATAACAGGAAATTAACTTACCATTTAATTCACATTTAAGGTAAGCAAATAAACATGCTCAAGCCGATTTGGCCATTTTCCTAAACACATATCCTCATCAAGCATGTTAGTCATGTAATTCACATAAATAGCAAGAAACATGAATGAGCTCATCAATATTCAATTTCTAAATACATGTATTTATCACTTCAAGTGTTCATGAACATGAACATATCATATCTTTGTATTTCAAGTATTTCCCATAGTAATTCATCTTGAATACATATCATCTCATATCAGAACTTTACCTGTTGAATCATTTAAAATATCGATGGATACAAGGGTAGTACACATGAAGTGTACAAAATTGTAAACCGTCAATTCATATTCAGGAATGCTTATATGAGCACATAAACGAGAAGCTCTCTCTTAAGCCATATAACGGGAAGCTCATGTGAGCCATTTAACAGGAAGCTTATCCAGGCTGTATAATAAGAAGCTCATAAGAGCCAAAATCAGGAAGCTCATGCAAGCCAATAATGAGTTGCTTCAAAGAGCCATTAATCAGGAAGCTCTAGATAGCCATATATTGGGAAGTTCAAGCGAGCCATATCAGGAAGCTCCGGAGAGCCATTAATCAGAAAGGTCACAAAGAGCTTTTAATCGAGAAGTTCTCGAAGAGCCATATATCGGGTCGCTCATAAGAGCTGCGGTGTGTCCACAACACATGTAGGATCACAACTAATCGGCATGCTCCAAAAAGCTATTAATAAGAAGCTCGCAAGAACCATAAAACGGGAAGCTCGAGAGGGCTAATAAGAGGACGCTCTTTCGAGCTGTGGTGTGTCCACAACATATGCAGGACCACAACCAATACAGAAACCCAGTATCCATCAAATATTTTTCAAACATTATAGGATATGCCATCAATTTCATATATATGACATTTACACCATTCACATATACAACATTCAATTCAAACATATAAATATACAAAATTTACTATTTTTACACTTTTTCCTTTCCTCTATCTAACTCTGTATTTGGTCTATCCGGATCTATATGAATGAACTTAACATCAATTTAATACAATTCATACTCAATTCAATCCAATTCACATCTTAAGCAAAATGGTAATTTTGCCTCTACATTTTTAATTAATTTTAAATTCGTCCCTAGGCTCAGAAAATGAAATTCATGCAATTTAATCCTTATTCCAAGCCTAGATAATTTTTACATATCACAATAGCAGCCCATGTATTTCATAAAATTTAGAATTTTTTTGTGAATTTTACAACTTTTCAATTTAGTCCCTAAATCATAATTTCATCAAAATTCCCTTTACAAAAGTTGTTTATCTATCAAAAACCTTTCATTTTCTACCATAAAATTTCATAATTCAACTATATTTATCCATGGAAAAATCCTAACACTTTGATAACTTTACAAATTAATCCTCGAGATAGCTAGATTAAGATATTATGATCTCAGAAATATGAAAATTATTAAAAACGAGACAAGAAAACATACCTAATCAAGCCAAAATAGCTTCCTTGAGTTCAACACCCATAACTAGGGTTTCCATGTCTTTAATTTGGGAAAGATGATATAAAATGATTGTATTTCTTATTTAATTTAAATATCATCTTTTATAATTTCATCTTTCCAATTTAGTCCTTTTCTTTATTTAATTTTCTATGGATGAATCATCATACTTATCTACTAACTCCACTTAATGGTCTATTTTTCATATAAGGACCTCAAATTTTGAATTTCATAGCTATTTGATACTTATAGCTACTAGAACTCAACTTTTGCATTTCATAGAGTTTGGTCATTCTATCAATTAAACATGTAATCAGTAAAATTTTCTTAACAAAATTTTATACGATATTCCTATCATACGGTGGACCATAAAATAATTTTTTCTTACGGACTCAGATTTGTGGTCCCGAAACCATTGTTCCGATTTCACTGAAAACGGGCTGTTACAAATAAAGTGATGAGTGAGTGTCCTTCCCACGAAGATCGAATTGAGGCACAAAATTTGTCAAGTTATTATAATAAAGTATGATTAATGTTATGGGAAATTCAATGATAAATATGCAATGGCAATTAGTGGAGTAATGATGTCAACAATTCGTGAAATTAATGAGTAATTGAAAATGCTATGGTGAAACAAGAGTAGAAATGTAATGGTAATTATGAGAATTAATATGAGAATATTATGTAAAAGAACAAATAAGTAACTGATAATGATGTGGCAAAGATATTATGGCAAAGAATGAGGGATATACAATGTTTATCTGGAAGGTCGGGATTACTAAGAATCGACCATTACTGTCAATAATGCCTTGGCAAAATCGTATACTTTACTGCACAGAAGAGTTCTAAAATGACCTGTCTCTAGCGGAAGCAAAACCTCAAGTTACCTTGCCCGTTTCTATAGGCTTTTTAGATATCTTGAATAGGTTCCTTTGTATGATTGTGACTTTATGTCTAGAGTCGACTACAAGTGTCTATCGAATATTTGCTCATTTTATTTAGGCTCCGTTTGTTTGGCAGTAATTTTCAGAAAATGATTTCTGGAAAATGATTTACTTTTCTGGAAATGATTTACTTTTCTGGTGTTTAGATGAATCTGTGTAAAATATTTTCTGTTATTTGGCAAATTTTCTGAAAATATTTTTCGAAAAAGTTATTTTTACATATATTAATAAATTTATATTTTGACTGAGTTAATTTCATGAGATAATTGAACACCAATTTAGTTATAAAAAATTTTAAAAGACATTTTAAAAAAATATATTACCATAAATGTATTTGTGTCTTTTTATATAAAATTTATATAAAAAACAAATTAAACCCAAAATAAATCTTAGATTTGAACCTAAGACAATAAGATTTTCATAAACCTCAACTCTACCCTTTTAATTAAAGCCTAATTGTTGATTTTTTACATGAATTTTTTTTTTTTTATAAACATAGCTTTTACATAATTTTATTTGAAAAATGAGATGAAAGAGATAGCCATTTTCTACCTTAATACATAAAAACAAATCATTCCAAACTGAAATGATAACATAAAAGCAAAGCCTTAATGTTGCACATCATACAAATTCCATTATTCTATGGGTTGGTTCTCAGAACATCTAACCAACTCAAACTTTGTTACTCTATCAAGCAAAAGTGAAGAATAAGAGCAATTACGGTTTTACTCCGTTCTTCTAGAGTAAAAATCCAGCTAATACGCAGTATTGTGAATCTTTTATAATTAAAAAAACAAGCTGATAGCCATACATAAGCAAACTGAACACTGCAGTTCATTTTGGTTTTTACAATCTTCTCTTCTGCCCTAGTGACAAGGACATATAATAAAGGTTGCAAAATAATGGGCAAGCTTCTAACTGAAGAGGATCAGCAAATTATTACTGCAACTTCAGAGCTTCTAGGGTAGCTAGTTAACCATAATATGGTATAATCAAGCATAAAGGCTAGTGTCTCTTAAGCTTAAGCCTACTTGGTTAAATTATTATATGTATCTGTCTCTATCTAATGGGCAAAAGTGGCCATCTTCCTTTAAAATGTTCTCTAACTATGCCTTTCATTAATTGAAACAGCCAAAATATTAGTAAAAAAGCAAGTCTGGTTAACTGTAGACAAATTATAGGTAACAACAATAAACATAGCCTAAGAGTGCTTTAACCAAAAATGGATCTCTTCTTACCGGTATATCTGACTGGTTAGTGTAGCTAGTTATCGGTTAAAGCCCGTAGCCTATACTCGATAGTAAACAAAGACATCCCTGTCTGTGCTATTGCTCTCACGAATGCCATATTTGCAGTCACAGTTGGGGCACGCCAGTAATCACCAGTTCCAAACACAATCTTGTTTTTCAATGCTAGCTTTCTTGTAGTTGGTAGGCCTATCAGTCGTTCTGAAGGGCTATCTCGCACGACCCTATTATAGTTCATACATACAAATGTTGAGATAAGTCATATGACTCCAAGTATAACCTAGGATCTAAGATATAGCATAACAACTTAATTTACAAAAAGGGTACTATTTCCTGTGATTTTCCAGCAGTATGCACTTCTGACTCAAATCAGTAAACCTTAGAAATGAGTCCTATGACTCCGATGAAAAGCTAGCAACGAATCTTAGTTTTTTCTTCTTTATTAAAATTCATGCAGCTTTAATTGAGATTTCAGAATTGAAACCAGATTTCATGCTAGTTTGATTTGCTACCACAAACCTAAATGACTTATCACTTAGTTAAATCTTTAGACTCATGTCATTTCACCATTAACTTAGCAATAGTTGTCGAAAAACTCACAGGGAGGCATTTCAGAGCTGATCAGCTCAGTGCTTCTCATTAGCTCCTCCACTCATCAATACTAGCTCCTTGAACTCTGAAAGAATACTCTCACATATTATGCCCCTCTTCCCGATACAAACAGACTTGAGGTTCGCGTGTATTGGGTCTTGAAGTTCGGACATTGCTCGGCAAGAGGTACAAACCTTGTTAAAACAAAGTTCTACGTACAATTTAAGATATAATAAGGCATAAAATGTAATGTTAATAATGCTAACAATAGAAGATGTAAAAGTTAGCATCATAAAGTAGAACAAAAACGATGTTTATTAAGAAGAGAGAAAATTTATACATGTAACTGAAAATCTTTTTGCTTTTCCTACTACGATGGAAAGACAGTTGGCTACTAAGAAAATGACATATCTTCTATAATCTTTTCAACTTTTCTAGTAAGGTTTGCAGGGGGTGAAGAGATATAATTGGCCATCTGACTTTTCTGCAACAAGCCAACTCATTTCATTGTAATTAATTTAACAATAAATATTCTTCACAGTCATTTCTCATCTTTAAGTTAATCTGTAGGCAACGCATGAACCATAGCAAACAAGAGATTAGTAAACTGTACTCCACAAATTAAAAAAAAGTTATCAGAAGTTGTATACATACAGTGAACCTTCAAAAAAACATAATTTTCAATTTAAATATCCATGCGTAGAACCTGTTTTAAACCATCAAGGTTTCATGGGGTAATGCCAAAGATAGGAGGATTGAGGAAGAGATTTCACTTATCCATATTGATCAACTTAGTGGGAAGAACATAGCTTTCATGAAAATTTTCCTGGGCAATCACAAAATCATAATTTCCCTTGAATCGATGCCGTAGTTCAACCTCTGGTTTATTCAAAAGTTCCTCTGCACAACCATTGCTAATTCCTGATACAATAGCTATCAAAGTTATTGTATCAAAGTTGATAAAATCATCGTCACGGGAAAAATCCTCCATCTTAATAGATTCCACCTTTTTCATTTGTGAAAGAAGAGCAGAAAAAGAATTGCTAGAGCCCAAGTTAGGATTCAAGTTCTCTCAATGATGCTCAGGAGGAAATACATTCAGAAATTAGTCTTTCACCTCATGCTCAGAACTTATGACATTATTCACAACATGATCAACCTTAATTTCAAGTACACATGCCTCCTTATACAACCCTGGAATTACATGAACCCATTCACCTTCAGTTTCCTCGACAAAATCAAAATTAGAGTCAGAGAACTCCAGAGCTAGCTTGGAGGCACCAAATTCATCCTTAAGTTTCTGGTGGCTAAAAATGGTGAGTCCATTTGAAAAGAAAAGGATAATAGAGTAAGGTCTTAAGGTGTTGGCTGACTTTGCTGCATCAAGAACTTGTTGAATTCTAGACTTCAAACCCTTGGTTTAGTTATTTGAATGCCAAGTAATGTAATTCGGGTTTCTATCAGAAACAATAACCCAAACTGGGTTTTTGTTGAGATTACATATGATATGGACGTGGATGAAATTCAAAGAAGCAGCAGTAGAAAGGGTTTTATGTTTACTTGAAAATGAGAGAGGAAGTGGCTTGCAAACATGAGAAACTATAGTTATAAAAGGTTGTGGAAGAATGTAGACAATGACTTCCAGGTGCCCAAGGTTGACGCTGTTCATTCCAAACAAGATAACAAAAACCTTTCATTAATTTTATGCTTGCCATTAAGGTTACACATGCATACGAAACAATATATGTGATGTTCGAACCAGATTTTTTAAGGTGTGTGCCAATACATCGCAGCTTACTAATAGACAACAAAAGCACCCCAAATTATAGAAGTATAATTTTCTAATAAAAAGGAATTCCATTCTTTCTTAATTACAGAAGCACATACAGAACCCTGAATCGATAGAATTTACCCAAACCTTGAAAAAAAATTAAAAATAAAGAAACAAAAGAAAGGCATAAAATTCAGGCATAAAATCGGTAAGAAGAAAAAAAAAAGAGCCTTATGCCATACCTTAGCCAAAACCCAGCGAAGAAGACCGAGATTTGCCTGAGAAAGAGAGAAAGAGAAGAAATGAAACAGCATCCTGAGAAGAGAAGATATGCGATGGAGTAGAAGATGAAGAACGGAAGAAGGAAAATGAATGAAGAAGGGAAGAAGAAGACTTTTACCTGGATGAAGAGGAACCGAAAAATGTCTTACAGAAATGAAATTGTAAGACATTTTCCAAAAAAACGTAAGGCATTTTACCCGTGTATTGGAAAACATTTTCCATTTGGAAAATGTTTTCAGTCAAACAAACACTGGAAAAGCAGGAAAACATTTTACGGAAAATGTTTTCCTGCAAACAAACGAAGCCTTAATTTTAATCCAACCCTTTCAGAATTAGAATTAGTTTATAAGTATGCAAACAGTCTTCTATGTCTAGAGATCATCTGAATTTTAATTAAGAAATAAGAACAATCAAATGAAATAGTAAAGTAAATTAGAGACATACTAGATCCATAAAACATTTTAAGGTTTCATCGAAAGTAATCCTAACTCTATGAGATTTAGCTGATGGGCTGAGAAATAAAATTCCAACCCAAAATGTTATCCAACATTGCATTCAACTACTTTAATTCAATCTTTCGAAGGAATACTAATGGAAATAACGAAAGAACTTGGGAAAACAGCTTTTGCTTGCCCAGCCCACACTTCGGTAGCATAGCGTCCTATGATGGTTAAGAAGGATTACCTTTGACTTTCTATCCCTTGTGCAGCAGAACCCTTCTTCATGCCTAAGGATCTCTCTCATTCTTTCTTTTTCATTTTTGAGGTCCCCTTCATCGGTTTCTATAGATAGATTAGGCTACAGTCAGCTAACAGCTCGTGATTCTCTTCTCCTCTTTCAGGGGGATTTATTAGGTACAAGTTTGAATTTTCACTGGGACTGTTGCGTGAAAAATGTTGACTTGGTCTTCCCGGCATTGCCACGGCATCCGTGCTAGCAAACTGTTTGCACTTTGCCCTAACAAAACTTCACTCATTTATCTCCTTGTTCCAAAACCTGCTCCTACCACACCAATACAAAAAATCCTCCACAAGCAATTAATAGCACCTAATTCCAACACAATCCAAGTCCTAATACAATATAAAAAATACTAACTAAAATGCCATAAAATGCAACAAAATGTACTTAAGTTCAAGCAAGTACCTAGATCTAAAGGCATGAAATATAAATTTTTTCAAAAATTATCACATACCTAATGTACTACATTTCTTTTCTAATACCAATTGAACTTAGACTTTCAATACATCAAAGTATACAAGTCATACATGCTTAGTCCATCACTTCCTAAGGATTAAAGTAAGTTACACTATTAATGTCACAAGTGAATAAATACATAAACGAATATAGGATTTATTCGTTTTGGGTCTTGCCCAATGTATTGTTAGTCCAAACAATCATATCTGTCTCTATATTCTGGAAGACATCTGCTCACTGATACTCAAGATAAGGTATCTCCCCATTTTGACTTGATAGATGACATAATAGTTATTGAATCGATTTGCTCAATTTTGATTCATTAGCCTATGGACAATTTAGATTACCTGCTAATATAAGTTATATTCATGTATTATGACCCCACCATATAATACAATTTAATACAAATTAAACGTTAAGTAATTAGTGAGCCCATATTTGCTTATACTATTGGTTCATGCACAAACCGTGAATGGCAGATACAAACGAAATTAATTTGAATGATAGAATTTTATTAAACCAATCAATTAGAAAAATTACAAGTGTAATGATGAAAAACAACACTAAGAGCACTAGACCAAAACTGTCTCTCACTTACCCTAGTGACGTAGATAAGTCATATTCTGTATACCCATACCCTATACATGTTTCTAAAAACTCTTAACCACCTAAGTCTTTGTAAACAGATCTGTAAGGTTGTCCTCAAATGCGAATTTAGCTATTTCTAATATATCATAATATGATATTTTCAATTAATGTGTTTTGTCTATTTATGATTTTTTATTTCCTTAGAATTAGCTATTGTCACACTGCTACCGCAATACAGTGTGATATCTTTCTCTATACCAGGAATGACTTTGAGATCCATAAGGAATTTTTGAAGCTAGATTACTTCTTTCGCTACCTTAAAAATAGCCACATATTTCGCCATTATAGTGGAGTCAACAATACAACTCAACTCTTCTCCACACTATGGCTCTACTGCCTTGGACAAAAACTTGATGTCGATTTTCTTGAATCCTAACATGTTTGGAAGTCAAAATAAGTATAATCTATGGGAGTTAATTCCCCTTTAGAATAAACTAGCATATAATCTATTGTTTTCCGTAAATACTTGAGTATATGTTTAATTGTCTATTAGTGTCTTGGACTAGGATTCGCCTAATATCAACTTACCAATCCTACTGCAAAATACATATTTGGACATATGCATAACATTGCATACATGAGACTCACTACTTCCGAAGCATAAGAAACCTTTCATATATGCTCTTTTTCTTTCGTTGTATTGGGATAGTCCTTTAAAGAAAGCCCAATACAAAAGATTGTGTACCATTTTTCAAATTGATCACAACAAAAAATTATAATATCTTGTCTATCTATGACGCTTTTGATAAACCTATCACCTTGTTCTTTCAATCTTTAAGGATTCAAATTCTTAGAACATAGTTAACTTCACCCAAATCCTTCATGCTAAACTGTTGAGTTAATTATAGTTTAACCAATGGCAATGTCTCTACATCATTCCCAATTATTAGTATGTCATCAATATAAAGAATTAAAAAGACCACATTTCCATTCACAATATGTTTATAAATGTAAGATTCATCAACATTTTCTCAAATTCAAAAGTCTTGATCATTTAATCAAATATTTGATTCCATAAGCAAGATGTTTGCTTAAGTTTTTATATAAAACTTAACAATTTACAAACTCTATACTAATTTCCTTTAGCTATATATCTGGTGGGTTACATTATATAGATGTTTTCTTTAAGATAATCATTCAAAAATGATGTCTTAACATCCATTTGTCAAAACTTGTGATCGAGAGTTGTCGCAATGGATAATTGAATACGAATCAACTTAAGCATTGCTACTGGAAAAATGGTCTCCTCATAATCAATACCTTCTTTCTTTGTGTAGCCTTTTTTTTCCATAAGACAGCAGTTATAGGTTTCTACATTATCTTCTAGATTTCACTTCTTCTTTTAGAT
Organism: Gossypium longicalyx; assembly: GCA_025698465.1. NCBI lineage: Eukaryota > Viridiplantae > Streptophyta > Magnoliopsida > Malvales > Malvaceae > Gossypium > Gossypium longicalyx. The sequence goes on along the minus strand of CM047005.1, from coordinate 22,713,845 downwards.
CCACTTACACCTTATGGATTTTATTTCATTCGTTAAGCCTACAAGTTCTTATACTGAATTTGATTTCATAGCATCCATCTCAGCATCCATATCTATTTCCTAGACCTTAGAATCAGCACTTTGAAATGCTTTATCATATGTGAATGGGTTATTATCTTCTTGTTTGGTAGACTCCAGGTTAAAAACACTACCACCAAACTAGAAGAAATCAGGCCTTTTGGAAACCCTCCCATAATGACGAAGCTCCTTATATAGCTAATTGTTTACAAGTATATTATTCGGGCTTATTGGGCTCGTTAGTATATAAGGTATGATTATGTGTTATCTAAACCTTTAACAAACTTGTACAATTTATCTAACACAATTGGACATATATAATTAGGGATCCATTTCTCTAATCTATTTTCATTTATTCATCACATCAATTCAAGAAAAACACAACAAGGGTTGTACCAAGCTAGCAGAGAGACCGATTGGACATATATAATGAAGGTTCAAATAATTTGTAATTAAGATCTAACTCTTCGTTTATTAATTATAACATTATTTCATCATGGAGTCAATTTACTAAAAGTACCATAACTAAACTTATCAAATGACTCTGCCATATGTTTGCTGCCCTTATAAGATATTCTTAATGTCTTTGGGTTAAATCCGTTTACCCAATATGATCCTATCTTATCTCACTGTAACCATTACATCTTCCATCATGTAAAAGTCAATTACTAACACTTAGTAATTAAGTCATTCGTCCTTGAAAAATGACCCGTGACCACGTTACTTTTTCATTAATTCTGTAATGCCTATGAAAGGATATCATCTATCATATATCATACATTGAATTCCACTATTGTTAATGAAGTTATGCCTTATAGAAGTCGTATACGCAATGTACTAGTTTTTAGCTTTATTACCAATTGAACTCAGGCTTTCAATACATCAAAGTGTACGAGTCAAGCACGCATAGTTCGTCACTTGCTCAAGATTAATGTAAGTCATAGTATAAATACCACAAGTGAAAAAAATCCATAAATGAATCAAGGATTTATTGATCGCTGGTCTTATCCGATGCTTGTCAGTCCAGACTATAATGGCCCAAATCTGTCCATCCCAGACAAAACCAAATAAATAAAAATAATAAAAGTCTATTTACAAGCCCAAAACCCTAAATACCCAATCTGCTAACCTAAAAACCCTAAAAGCCCAAAGCCCAAAACCTAAAAACTAAACAATAAACCCTAGCCACCTCTAAGATTTCACCAACCGCTGCTGCTCCTCTCCACGTCAGAAGGCGTGTTGCCTGAGGTCTATCTTCCTTTCACCAAAATGGAAAGGCATGGTTTCCTATCATCGTTGACTGTCACAGATGCCTACACAAAAAAAAATAGAGAAAACAAAAACAAATATAAGATGTATAATATTCAGCTATAAAAGCCAACAAAAAATAATTTTGTATGGGGGATCAATCAATAGAATACAAAAATAAAAAGAAGACAAAAGTTCAAAAGAAAAAGGTAGCTTTTTATTTTTTACTTCGAAGAAAATAAAAATATATATAAAAAATTAAAAGGTAGTTCTTTTTTTCTTTTTACTTGTTCCACCACTCTTCTGTCGCAGAGTGCCCCTTTTTTTACTTGAGAGGGCTTCGAATCCTTTGAGATTTGTCGAAGGCCCAATCAGAAAAGGGAGAAACCAAAAGATTTCACCACCTTTGGTCGAATTTTATTGAGTTTTTGGGGACTCTAACCCTAGATTCGCATTTTACGCGTTTAAAAGATAAAAATGGGCCTTTTTGGGAAATTTTTGGCCACCGAAGGCTGCGATCGCCATCGTCGATGATAGATGGCCATGGCAAACCGGCGATGCCCCATGGCCGGACTAAGGGAAAGGGTTGCGAGAGGAGAGAGAGTTTTTTTTTTCAAAAAAAAGAGGTTAAAAATGATTTTTTTAAGATTTTTTTTACTTATATAATCTCCCCAAAATGACGTTGTTTTGGGCTTGGCTTCAGACGCCCAAAGAGATGCTGTTTCAAGCATAGCCTAAAAACCCGACCCAGATCCTTTTAGGATCCATGCGTTTTTGGGAAAAGGTTAAATTGCCTCTTAAGTCCTTTCGCCTTTAAGCTATTTTCGATGTGGTCTTAATTTTGCTCTTTTTCCTTTTTTTTTAAAATTATACCACTTCATTTTGAATTGTTTCATCTTAGTCCCCAGACTATCGACCCTTTGAGGAATGACGTGTACTGGGTTTGAGTTATTTGCCATTTTGGTCCCTACACTATATTGCATTTTTAATCTACCCCTTTATTTACTATTTTTATTATTTCATCCCCTAAAATTTTGTTATGGTTTTGATTTAATCCTTTTTTTATTTAATCTCGCCCTTTTGTATTTATTTAATTTTCAGCATTTTTAATTCCCTATTTATATTTTATCCTTTAATTTACACAACTTGCCTTTTTATCCTTATGTTTCTTAATCATCTCATTTTAGTTCATTTTTGTTTTTATTTTTTTATTTTTTAATGTTGATGTTATTGTTAAATGATTATTTTTGCTAATTAATAATTTATTTTTTCATCACTAATATTGCACAACCATGATCATAGAATTATCATACTTTTTTTATTATTTTACCATTTTTTGTCATTAGTAATGTTCCACTTATTATATTACTATTATTTCCATTATTAAATAGTATTATTAATTAACTAAATATTATTCCAATGACCACTTGTTATTATTTTGTTAGCATTTTTTTATCATGTAAGCTATTCTATACTATTTTTTGCAATTTTCATATTATGCAACACGTTTAAATATTCGTTTATTTTTGTACCACACTTGAATAAATTAATCGCATATTGCATTAAATGTTATGTTTATTTTTATACGATGTATATTTAGTAACTTGAATCAAGGCAATGTTCTTTATTTTGAGGATCCAAGAAATTGTGCCCTAACTTACGGGGTACGATTCTCCCCTTGAACCAAAAATATTTGAAGGTCCTTCCCTTTTTTAATTTTTTTTAGATTTAGGCAACAATTAAATGGCGATTATTCTTGTTTTCGAGGATTCGAGACACCATGCCCTAACTTACGGGGCATGATCTTTTCTTCTCGATTAACTCGAAATAAGAAGGCATTTTCCATAAAATTTAATTTAGGTAGCGATATTTTAATCAAATAACATCATACAAAGAGGGATCGTATTTCAAATTCTCTTTGAATTTTCAATTTTTTTGCATCAAAATATTGAATAATCAACTAGGTACCAATTTTGGGCGTTATGAGGGTGCTAATCTTTCCTCATACGTAACTAACTCCCGAACTCATTTACTGGATTTTGTAGACCAAAAATTATTATTTTAGTAAATCTAACATTTTATTAAAATAACCAAGTTTTGAGGTGATCCAATCACACCTAAATAAAAAGGGTTGGTAGCGACTTCATTTTTGTTTTAAAATAAAAAGTCGATTTCCAAAAAGGTTTCAACAGCTTAGCGACTCCATTGGGGACAAATAAAAGAGTCAAGGCGTGAGTTGATTACTTTATGGTATTTTTATCAAAAATTGATAATTCGATTTAAATTGACGATTCCCTCCTTATATTTTATCCTTCATATTTTATTTTAGTGGTAAATAATGTCTTTATTATCTTGGGTTACATAATGATTTAATATGTCTACTTTATTGGTTCAAGTTTCTCTTGTTATATTATATTGCATGGCATAATCGTTCCATTTTACCCTTCTCAAATGGGAGTGAGAAGTTATTCCTTCGTGAGGTCTTCACCTCTATATAGGATAGGGATCGCTTTTGGGATACATTTATACCTATGTCTACATGAGGTTTTCATCTCCGTACAACCATAGGGAAATGTATTCCCTTGAACTAAACTCGGTCTGTATGAGCCTATAATGGGTGAGGATTGAGGAATCTGCTGGTTCAGGTATCCTTACTTTAGAACCAAACCGCGTATAATGAGCCCTAATAACCTACCCTAGGTAGAACCATATCAAACCTTTAGTGGTCACCCGAATAGATGTTCTATTTATTATTTATTGTTTTGTATTCTTGCATTGTACAAAACATACTGCCTTGTTTTGTTTTGTCTTGGCTATGATTGCCTTGCATTTTCATATTAAAAGAAGGTGTTGATTTGTGTTCAGTTGCTAAATAGAGAGTTTGTCATGGAAAAAGGATTTCTTGATAAAGTAAAAGACAATGCAGCCGTACGAATATGGTCCAAGAAAAGACAACAAGAAAAATTCGACATCCTATCAGAGGGGTACATATCGGAATTATGGGATTTCACCAACATTGGTGTGACTCAAAATAATCTTTGAGAGCTGAAAGAAATATGGGATCAATAAGATGATGAAATCAAGCAGTTATGATGTCGTAAATATGGTGATTTGACTTATCTACTCGATGTGAAAGTGGATAAGTACCTATGCCAAGCTCTTACTCAATATTAGAATCTCGCCTATAGTTGCTTCACTTTTGGGAAAGAAGACTTGGTGCCCACCGTAGAAGAGTACACCACTCTGCTCTATTGCCCAAGGATCCAGGTCGACAAAGCCTACTCTAGAGTTGCCAATGTCCCGAATTTCTTAAAGAGACTAATGAACATAACTGGGATGAGTAAGCAATGGTCGCGGCCCGGATTAAACAAAAAGAAGATAATAAATGCATCCCTTGGAGAAGTGTGCGAGATTTGATCTTGGTACATCCGGATACGAGGAAAAGGGTTGACATCTTTGCCTTGAGTATTTATGGTATTCCCCAAAACACTAGGGCATATAAATGATGCAGTTTCAGATCAATTTGACCAACTGGACAAAAGGGTCATTCCCGTCCTGGTAATTTTGGCTAAAACTTTCAGATCTTTAAGTGCATGTTAGAGAGCGGGTGAAGGAAGATTTATTGGATGTACACAACTCTTGCTAGTCTGGTTCCATAGCCACTTCTGAAAGGTAAAAAAAGTCTCTTATAAAGTGTTCTCCGAAGACTATTCTCCATTGAAAGAGTTTGTGGCTATACAAAGACAATACAACATTTCTGAAGAAAAGTGGATGGCAATTCTCCAGAGTCTCCAAGATGAAGATACTGAACGGAGAGCCCCTTGGATGATCCCTAATGAAATTTTGTATCAATGTGGAGACTTTGACTGGGCCCCTCTACTCGGGATATAGGGAGCTATTGGATATGCCCCACTACTTGTATTAAGACAGTATAGGTTGAGGCAATTTATTCCGGCAACGCAAGGGTTGGCTCAATGCAAATTTGCATATAAATGTGACAATTATAAAAAGAAGATTTGTGAAATTTCAAACGCATCCAACACAACTCACAAAATGAAAAGATTTGACGCAAATCTAATAATGACCCCAGAATATGATTAGTGGTGGGGAAAAAGAATCAACGACAATGTCCCTTCATCAAGTCAAGAAAGTTGTCGGCCGATAAAAGAAAACTTGCAAGTGATCCTGTCGAAACCATTTTTTTATTTGAAAAAATTGGGATTGACTTTAAAATGCATTATGGAGTACCCACCAATCATTTTTATTTAGGTGTGATCAGATCACCTAATAAAGCATCTTATTTTAAAATATTGATTTTGGCCTTCGAAATTCCAAAAAGGGGTTTGGGATTCGGTTACGTACAAGGAAGGATTGGCACCCTCGTAACGCCCAAAATTGGTACCTAATTGACTAATTAATGTCCTAGTGTCAAAATTTTGAAAAGATTTTAAAATACAATTTCTTTTAAAAACATTTGAATAACTCAAATTGAATGTTAATATTCTATTGTTTCGAAGGAATAAAATATCACATCTAGTACATTAGGACATGACCTTTTAAACCCTCGAAACCAAGATTGACTCTTGATTTTCAAAAATTCATACACTGAAAATTACAAAAGGATATTCGGTTATTTGGTCCAACGAAAAACCAAAACCCAGCATGTTAGGGCGCGATTTCTCGAATTTCTAAACATAGAACATTGCCTTGTTTTGAGGTTAAGAAAACACGAATAAAATTATGAAAGAATATTCGGTTATTTGGTCAAACAGAAAGTCGAAACCCGACACGTTAGGGCACGACTTCTCGAATTCTCAAATATGGAATATTGCCTTCATTTTTAGCAAATTCTTTGTTTAACAACAATGATTTCAGAATAGGAACAATATTAAAACACGACCTTTTAAGCAAACGAAGTGCAGTCGAATGATAATATACAACGCAAAGTAATGATTTACAAGCAAAATGCTACAATATTGAATCACAAATAACTAATAAATACAATGCAAGAATTATAATATCCGTGATAATAAATACGTAACATACGATCTCAATATTAACAATTGATGGAAATGATACAAAATGATATACCCAAAAAAAAAACTAAAAAATAGATGATATAAAAAAGATTAGAATAAGTAATAAAAAGAGTAAAAGAATAAAGGTTTAAAACAACGAAATTAAAAAAAACAAATAAAAGTTTAAAAAACAACTATTATAAACAAGATGAAAATAGATAATATATAACAAAACAAATTAAAAATAAATACTATAAATGGCAATAATATAAAATAATTTCAAAAAATTAATATGCAAAACGATTTTAAAATACAATAATATATAAAATGATTTAAAACAATTAATTTATGAGTAACTTAAACTAATGTATAAATTTTAATTTACTAAGATTGAAATGAACAATATATATAAAAAAAATGTGAAACAATTTAATAAAAATAAAATACAAGATCTTAAAACAATAATCATAAAACAATTTTTAAAATAAATAATACATAAAAGAAATAGAATAAATCATATATGAAAATAGTTTAAACTAACCAATATATATGTAAATATTTAAAGTGAATAACATATAAGCTTAATATAAATAATATACATGAAAGAATTTTAATAAGAAAATAGTTGAAATAAATAATATAGAGAGAGATTTAAAAATAAATAATAATAATAAAACTGAAAAGTGATAAATAAGTAAATCAAAACAAGTTAGGACAAATCTGAAATTAAAACGAAATCTGCCGTCTAATAACTAAACATTAAATTAACAAGAAGATCTAGAAGGAATGCGTGCGCAAAGAACAGGGGCTAATTGAATAATTATCCCTAAACCCATAAAACGTGTCATTTCAACGCAAACCTAAATGTATCAGAAACTGAAATTATGGGGTAAAATTTAAAAAAATAGAAAGAAAAAAGGACCACATTGCATTACGCCACAAAAGCGGAAGAGTCTATTGCGTAAACATCCCTTCACCGCAAAAACACGCGGATCCTAAGGGTAGACCGGGTCAATGCACGGATCTGGCCTTTAAACGATATCGTTTTGGCCATTGGAATTAAGGCCCAAAACAGCGCCATTTCAATCCTTTATAAAAGCCAAATTTTTTTTACAAAATTCATTCTGTTCGCTGTTCTTGAAAAAAAGTGGGGGAAAGGGTCGATTTCTCTCTGACCCATACGATATCCAGCCATCTGGGCCACCATGGCGACTATCGGTCGCCGGCAACAGCGTTGCCGTCCACGGTGGTCGAAGAATACCGGAAATGGGCCGCTCCAATCACCTCGTTACCACAGTCCCAAATCTGAGACCTAAACACTCCAAAACCCACAAAATCGCAAGATATCTATTAAAAAAAAAACCTTTCGGTTCGGCCTTAGATTATCGAAGGAGGAAAAAAAAGGTTATATTTTCTTTCTATGTAAAAAAAAAGAATAAGGCAATATACCTTCAAATAAACCGTTTTTCTTTTTTGCTATTTTTTTCTCTGTATTACGTGTATGCATTAGATTTACATAGATTACATTTGGCCTCTTTATAGTCGGTTTTTAGAATAAAATAGAATAATAATAAAAACTCTTATTTTGCTGGCTATTCTAGTACTGCTTTTGTTATTTCTTCTCGCAGGTTCTATGGCTGTACGGAGAGGCTGCGGACGTGGCATGGCCGTTCGTGGGAGCTGCAGCACGGGCTTCCAAAAACTTCAACCTGCTTGGGCCCCGTGAACCTATTCTGGAGTCGAGTGGAGGCCATTGCGGCGCGGGGAAGCTTCAGAAACCCTTAGGATTTCTGAAAGAATTTACTTGTTGGGCCTTCTAGGCTAACTTCTTTTGGGGCCATTGGGTCCGAATTTATTAAGTTTAATGTTTGGGCTTTTATTTTGAGATTTGTATTTAGGGTTAAAATTGGGCCATAGTGAAGTGGGTTTTAGAATCTAAGCTCCGATTTTGGGTTTGTATTTATGGACTATAAACAATCTTAATTTTTATTTCTAGTTTATAATTTATAATTTGGTTTTTTGATTTATAACTCTAAAGGCCCAGGCGAAATGGGCCTTCTACAGATCCCATCTGAATTAAAGATCGTAAAGCAATACTTCAAAAAGAAGAGTTTAGAAATGGGGAAAAGGATAGAGAAGTTGGAAGAGGAAAAGATTTAGCTAGGATTAGACATTGACGTCCAAAAGTTAAAAGCCAAAAAAATAAGAAAATGAATAAAACGGGGTTAAGGAAGACTTGGATAGCTTAAAAATTGATTATAAGAAACTACATTTGTCGATAAGGACTGTCGGGTTGGGTAAAACATCGGAATAATGGCTGCAGGAAATCCAAGAAGAAAATATTAAAGCTGATCAGTGGGAAAGGAAATTCCAATATGCTCGGATCCGAGAAGATGCTCTAAAAGGGGAATTGTTAGAAAGTCGAGATGAAAAAGTTGGCTTGAGAGCCCAGGTAGCAGACTTGGAAAGGTCTCTACATCAACATCACAGTCGCAATTCTGTGATTAAGTTGAAAGCAGGCCTATTTAAGATCGAAAAGTTGAAGAGAAAGATAGAAGAGCTCGAGGTCGCATTGCAAAATTGTGAACTCTGAGTTAAGCTTCTTGAAACGAACAATGAACATTGGAAATATCAACTCCAACGCTCTCAGGGTCAGATCAGGGATAGAGACCACATCATGAACGAAGCTTTAACTCAAGTACGGGAAGTAGCCGACCATTTGCAAACCCTAGTAGTTCAAGCTAACATGCTGAGCTTGAGATATGAATCAGAACCAAATCGGTGCCAAGAATTAGCTTGGCTTCATAAGAAAGTCAAGGCTTTGAGTAATAGCGCAAGGTCGTATATGTAAAATATATACGTTTCATGTAAAAAAATTTATTTCCTAGTAAAGTTATTCTAATGGAGTTGAACCAAAATCAATGTCTTTTTTTTTCATTCATTCATTAGCATTACATTTCATTACATGCATTAAATTTCATAAAAAGACCCTAATTAATAAAATTATGACAGTTACCCTAGAAACCACCAAGAATCTGCCAACTGAATATCGTTACAGTAACCGTGGTAAAACCAAAGCATTGGATCAAATGTTAGAGAGACTAGAACAAATTCAGAAAGACATACAAGACTAATTGCAAGCACAGTTGTAGGACCAATTAGCTAAGGTGCAACAAAACATGAAGGACCAAATACAGGATTCCCAAAGAAGCATAATAAGCCAATTGACCCAATTATTGGCAAGCAGACTTGAAAAAGGGAAGAGTGCTATAAACTTCAAAGATGATAATGATGACCAAATATATCCCCCGAACTTTACCCCCAGCGAACATCCAAGCCCAACCGAATACATATCCATAACGAGTACATGTTACCATAGGACCACAACAATACCAGACCGGCACCTCAGAACCGGTGAATTACCTGATAGGTTCAAGCTCCAACCTCAGGGATAATCCAACTAACCCCGTTGTTCTAGATTTGAATGACATGGAAAAAATGGAGAGGGCAAGAATAGAATTGCCAAAACAGTAGGAAGATCGATGCAAGCGCTTGGAGCAGAAATTTAGAGCTATAAAGACTGGTGACTACATTTGTGGGGTCGATGCCAAGGAATTAAGTTTAGTCCTGGATCTAATACTTCCACCAAAATTTAAAACTCTAGAGTTCGAGAAATATAATGGGACTAGTTGCCCTAAGGCCCACATCACAATGTTCTACTGAAGAATGATAGGGTACGTCAATAATGATCAATTGTTAATCCATTTTCTTCAAGATAGCTTGATCGGGTCAGCTACCAAATGATACAACCAGCTGAGTTGTGTCAAGATCAATTCAGGGAAAGACTTGGCATAGGCTTTTAAGAAACAATACAGTCATGTGACTGATATCACAACTGATAGAATTACCCTGCAAAACATAGAGAAGAAGAAAAATGAAAGCTTTACACAATACACTCAAAGATGGAGGGAGGTGGCAACACAAGTTCAGCCACCTCTTCTGGAAAAGGAGACGACAATGCTTTTCATAAACACTTTGAAAGCCCCATTCATTAACCATATGCTGGGTAGTGCTACCAAGAGCTTCTCAGATATAGTCATGTCTGAAAAATGATTGAGATTGCAGTAATGAGTGGAAAAATAGACGCAGGGGGAAGTGCTAAAATATCTGCCCCAAGAAAGAAAGAAAACAAAGTAGATACCGCGAGTGTGTATAATAAGAGCTATTCAAAACCGGTCACCATAAACCAATCGAAGACCATGAAAACCAACCATCAAGGCCCTTTGAGGAAAGAATCTAACACAAGGGCAAACACCAAAAAAATCCAATTCACGCCTATCCCGGTGACATATTGGAAGTTATATCAGAATCTGTTTAACGAGCATTTAATATCCTCGTTTTACTTAAAGCCCATGCAACCACCATTCCCAAAGTGGTATGATGCGAATGCTCAATACGAGTATCATGCAGGAATAATGAGACATTCAATTGAGAACTGCACTGTAACGCCCCTTACCCGTGCTCGAGACCGGGACAAGGTACGGGGCATTACCGTACACATACATGAACATTTCAGGAAAAGCGGGTTATAAAACTTCATTTCATTTTCAAATCAATCAAACAAAATCATATTGTTCCAATTATGGACCTACAAGGTCCAAAATAAGTATTACAAATGATCCGGGATCAAACTGAGAACTTAAGAAAACTTTAGGGAAATTTCTAGGTTTAAGCCTCATACGCCCGTGTAGAGGCAATGCACACACCCGTGTGCAATGGGACACGCCCATGTCCCTTACCCGTGTGGAATTACTAGAATTTATTTTTCATTTTGAACCTACAGGGGTTTTCACACGGTCGAGCACACGCCCGTGTCCGTCACATGGCCTAGACACGCCCATGTCATCGCCCGTGTCCAAAAACTTGGACATTCTGTTTATGACATCATCATTCATTTGGGGGCACACAACCAAGGCACATGCCAGTGTGCTAGGCCGTGTCCTCCACACGGCTGAGACACACGGTCGAGTCTCTTCCCATATGTCTACTACCATGCATACTGACTTAGAAATTATAGGTGTAGGGGACACACGGCCATTAACACGGCCATGGGCCAGATCGTGTGTCACACATAGTCTAGACACATACCCATGTATCTACCCGTTTGGACCATTTAAAGGCTATTTCCCAAGCTGATAGTCACCCACACTCACCTATACATTCAAACATACTTTATAACATACAACATGACATATTTCGGCACTCAAATATTTCACACCATGACATTCTCACAACTTCATAATGTCATCCTATTGCATGTTCATTTGTTACCATACATTCACCGATTAATATCTTATCACATCATTATCATGCATCCACCAAGCAATAGCATATCCTACCATCAAAACACTAGCACATGCATGCATGGGTAATTAGATTACAGCCCAAAAGATCAAATATGAGACATATCACATGGCCATTACAAAATGAATTACCATTATCATAGGCCTTCAAAATTTGGCCAAATAGCATGACACATGCCACAAAATGACCAAGTTTCCTATACATGTCATACTCAAAACAATAATTTCACTATACCCAATAGTCTTTTGATAGTGTGATCGATTATTCAGACAGCTTCTGATCACCGAGCTAGCTTGGCAGAACTACAAAGGATGGAAAAAGAGAGGGGAGTAAGCATTAAAGCTTAGTAAGTCCACATACAAATAATATGCTATAGTAGTAAACAATCAACATGCAAAAACTGGGTAACATATACATAGAGATTATTCATTATTCAAACCTTTTTACTTACTCATCATATGCACATATATATACTTGCTCATCATAAATCGATCTTTATTAAGGCATTACTCATAGGTTTAGCATACATACCTGTACTTATCGTAAAGTATCGATAACCATACCTTTTTCATATGTCCTCCTTGGGACTTTCATCACATTCATTACATTACCTGTTGAACACTCAAAATACTATTGGATACGCGGAAACCTTGCACATAAGTGCCACATATACAAACGTAGCTGAAACCACCACATAACATGTAACTCATCCATAATGAACTCAGACCTTTCAATGAGCTCAGATGTTACATGAAACGCATCCATTATGAACTCGAACCACTCAATGAGCTCAGATACTTGCATCCATAATGAACTCGGACCTCTCAACGAGCCCGGATGCCACGTATCTCACGAACCCGGACCATTCAACGAGTTCTGACTTCTTAGTTCCTAGTGACATGTCACTTGTATCCTAAATTATTCCTAAGGTTCAAACAGGATTTTTCTCACTTTCATATAGCATCTCTGTCATACTTGCTTATAGCATCTCCGTCATACTTGCTCATAACGTCGAGGATAATGATCATAATAACATTCAAGCTTTCATAGCAATCAATAAACATAAAACTCATAATTACAATAAAACAATTATCACAACTTATTAAAGCATTAAAACAACTACAACACCACATTATTTTCATATGTACTTACCTCAGTACAAAATGACAATAATCGAGCCTAATCGTCATATAATTTATTCTTTCCTCGATCAAGTCCCGATTCACGCTTTTCTTGATCTAAAATGTCAAAATTAACTTGTTTATTATTCAAATTATTCAAATGGGACCATAAATCATACTTTTACAAATTTTACATTTTGACCCCTAAACTTTCACATATTTGCACTTTGGTCCCTAGACTCGTAAAATAAAATGCATGCATTTTCTTGGTTACTCAAGCCTAGCCAAACCCTTACTAAGCTTATACCAGCCTATATTTTCTCTTATTTCACATTATTACTACTTTTTTTACACTTTTACAAACAAGCCCCTTGTTTAGATGTTTTCACTAAAAATCACCTAGTAAAAGATGTTTATCATGCATCAAACATTCATATTCCTCCATTAATCATCAAAATACATGCATGTTACACATGGGTTAAATTTTATACATGAACCCTAGCTCAAATATATAGTTAAAAACGGGCAGATCATGCTTCAAGGACTTCAAAAATACAAAGAACATTAAAAACGGGGATAGAATGTACTTACAATCAAGCTTAGAAATGTTTAACAAACCCTAGCTATGGTGTCTTGCAAATTTCGACAATGAAGGAAGAAGATGGACACCAATTTTGACTTATTTCTCCCTTTTTATTCTTTTAATTACTAAATGACCAAAATGACCATAGGGTTTTTCTTTCACATTTTTCCTATGCATGTCCATTTTTGTCCAAAATTATAGAAATTGGTCAAATTGCTATTTAAGACCTCCTAATTAATAATCCAAAGTAATTTCATACAATTTGCTTCTATAACTCAAGTTTTGTAATTAATTCAATTTGGTCCCTAATTTCCAATTAGGCACCTTATACTTAGAATTTCTTCATGAAACTTTAACACATGCTTATTTTCATATCCTAGACTTCATAATGATCATGAAATAATTATTTTAACGTCGGACTTGTGGTCCCAAAACCACTATTTCGACTAGGCCCTATTTTAGGATGTTACATGCACTGCATTCAAGAAGTTGATCGAGAAGTTCTACAATAGCCCCCTTTTTAGGGTTAATCAGAATAGTAGTTTTGAGACCATAATTCGAAGTAAAAATATTTATTTTATTATTTTTTTAAGGTTTACAATATGATAGAATGTTCGTGTGAAAATTTCGTAAAGAAATTTTACCGTTTTAGTGGTTAATTCGGTAAAAAAGACTAAATCGCGTAAAGCGTAAAAGTTGTGTCCTATTAGCTAAAAGTGTTTATTAGCTATGGTTTTTAAAATGAGGGTCCTCAAAAGGTAACTAAACCATTTGAATTATGTGTGGACATTTATGGGCATTATTATGTATATTATAATGGTTTTATTATAAGGTTAATATGGTAAATTATAATAAAGGTTATTTATAATAAAACAAACAAATTTTAATGGCTTTCATATTATTGAATTGCTGAAACTTTAAGTTGGTAGAAACCATTTTAGGGTTTGGGGTAAGTCCATTTTGACTCGATTTTTGATGACTTTTATGTTTGTGTGATCGTTGCAACTAGTACTAGCTAGCTCGTGCCTTCGATTTCAAAATTGTTAAAGATTTTGATAGTTTCCGTTGAAGATTTTATGTGTTCTTAGATGTTTAATGGTGAAATATGAATATTAGATGTTAGATTTTCATATTTTATAAAGTGATTGATGAAAATGCAAATTAGGGATTAAATTGTGAAATATTAAAATTATATGGTTAAAAGTATGATTATTTGGAAAATGTGGGCTGCTAAGGCAATAATAAGAATTCGGCTAAGCATGGGTAGGACGAAATTGCATGAAATTGTGATTTTATGTGATAAGGACTAAATTGCAAAATGTGGAATAACAGGGGCAAAAGTGTAATTTTTCCAAAACGTGTAAATTGTGTTAAATTGAATGAAATGATGATTAAAGAAGGAAATTTTGTTATTATGTAGATTGAGAAAATTGAGATTTGGATCTAGAACGGGGGTAAACAAAGTATCAGACTAGTCGATCTGTTCCGTCGTTTTAACGAATCGAGGTAAGTTCGTATGCTAACAAACATACTTAAATTGTGTTATAAATGCTTATTTATTACTGAACTGAATTGAATGTTGAATGGTCATGATTACAAGCAAGAACATACAGAGTTATGACATCCGAAAGTCCCGTATGAACCTAGGAATAGTATAGGATACAAATGTCATGACATTAGGTTACTGAGATGTTATTACATGTAAGACCATGTCTGGGACATTGGCATTGTTAATCGATTTCGTGTAAGACCCTGTCTAGGGCAGTGGCATCGATATGTAATAACATGTAAGACCATATACGGGATATGGCATTGTACGAGCTATAGGTGATTGTCGAGCATCCTTAACAATTCCGAACTGTTCAACGGGTATAGTCAAAATGAGAATGAAAGTACAATCAAATTAAGTGATACAGGTTCGTACAGAACTTATATGAGAATCAAATGACGGTAATTTGGTAAGTTCTAAGTGTATCACGTATACGAAATGAGAAAGATTTATGTATAAGTATGTTTCATGCCAAAATGTGTTTATTTGGCTATAATGAGGTATGAATTGAATGATTTGTGAGATATGAGTTATAGTTGTTTCAACTAAATACACATATGGCACATAGTGTGTGAAATACCGGTATTTGATGGTATTTCACATAATTCACTTGGCTAAAGAAAAGGTGATGAAAATTGAATTGAATAAATTTTATATATATAATTGCTTATGCATATGAAGATGTGAATGAATAAACTCATGAAACTCTTGATTAACTATGTGCATGAATTTGAGATAAAATGGTGCAAACATATGAATTATATCATGTTTGAATAATGGTTTCTTAAATGTAGTTATTTAATAATATGAGTTTATTACCATACGAGCTTACTAAGCTTTATAGCTTACTTTATGTTATTTTTCTATGTTTTATAGTGTTTCAGACGTTCAATCGGGTTAGAAGTCGACGGAGATCGCATCACACTATCTGGTTTTGATTTCGGTATGTATACAATTGTGACTTGGTTATATGGCATGTATAGGCTTGAGTCTTTTGATAAAAATTTTGGTGATGTATTTGGCCATTTTATATGGCTTATTAATGACTTATGTTTGATGTGTAATTTACTTTGTGTAGTGGCATAATTTGGTATGATTGGTAATAGTTCAAGTTGATCATTTGATCATTTGGTATATAATGAGTATTTACTTATGAAAAGCATGATTTTAGACTTGATAAGTGAATGGCTAATAAATGATTTATGAGTCAAGCTTTGTGTGTGATTGATGGTAGTAAAAATACATATTGAAATAGGTTGTACTGATGAGTATGATATGTACTTTGGTATATGATTGAATAGGTGAGTAATGAGGAATGAATCATGCTAGTGTGGTATGTGTTTGATTGTACAAATGGCATTGATTTGAGTTGATGAAATGGATAGAATTGGTATTGTAAGTTTGGTGCATGAAATAACATGGTTTGGTTGTTTATTAATTTATTGGAATTGCATGAAATGTGGGGTTTTAGGTATGCTTGAGAAGGGTGAGAAATGTGGCTTCAACCAAGCCTGTTTTCTCTCTACACGGTCGAGCACATGGGCTTGTGGCTTGACCGTGTGCTATACATCGCCTTAGAAAATAGTCGTGTGTCTCCTGGGGTAGCCCTTCGAATTAAGTCAGTATACCTTACAGGTTTGGCACGGCCTAGACACATGGGCGTGTCTACTGGCCATGTGAGACACACGGGCTAGGACATGGGCATGTGGCCGGCCGTGTGACCCAAGTCAGTAACCCCTCCAGATTTCTCATGGCCAAGGTACACGAGCGCGTCTCCGGTCGTGTGGTGCAAGTTAGTATGTATGCCCTATTTTCACACGGCCTATGACACGGGCATGTCTGGTGGCCGTGTGAGGCACACGGCCTATTCACACGGGCGTGTGACCCCAGAATGCTTAAAATTTTTTAAGTGTTTCCTAAAGTTTACAAATGTTATCGATTTAGTCCTGAACCTCTTCCAAGCATGTTTTAAGGCCTCATAGAGCCATAAAAGGGACAATGTGAAATTGTTGGATGGGTTTTATAATTTAATGTATACATTTATATGTTATGTATGTGAATGATGTGTATTGATCGTATGCCTAGTAACCCTATTTCGGCAACGGATATGAGTTAGGGGTGTTACAGGTTTATCAAAATGGGGATTGTAAAATTCAATGATCCCTCAGGACTTAATATGGAAGGAAATCTGTTACCCAATCATCCTAACCAAGGGGTAAACGCGATAATCGAGAGTGGGGACAAGAAGGCCAAGTGCGGAGGTAAAATCCCCACTAAAATGGGTTTGGCAAAAACTGATAGACGTGGGATTAATCATTCAAGATTCAGATAAGATACCTAAAAGAGTGAGGAGCTATTGTGAGTTCCACGCTCAAGAAGGTCATGAGATCTAGGAGTGCACCGAATTCAGAGCTCTAGTGCAAAGTCTGATGGAAAACAAAGTATTGGAATTCTTTGAAGATGTCAAAGGCTCGAAGGGAGGAGTTTTTTGCGCCTCAGAGAAAGGATCAACAGAGAAAGATTACAAGGTTAATCACCTAGTGGTGATTATTTCCCATATGGTTAGGTAACGAATTTTCTGCACTAGATGTATCATCAAATTTCATATTCCCATTTTGATGAGTCTTTCAACCAACTTCTTGAAAGTGGTGCAGTTTTCTATCGAATGTCCCGTGGTTCCCGCATGGTACTCGCATTGGGCGTTTGCGTCATACCATTTCAAGTATAGGGGTTGCATTGGCTTTAGATAGAAAGGGGACACAACATGTGCATCAAATAAACTTGGATATAACTTCTTATACGTCATTAGGATAGGCGTAAATTAGAGTTTCTTCATATTTTGCTTTGTGTTGGGCTCTTATCTGGGTGGGCCCTGCTGACCAGTGGTTGTCGACCTAGGTTGGCTTACGGTGATAGATTTCGAGTACGTGCTCACATTATTTACCTTGTGCTCTTTCTTTCTCGGGACTAGCGTTTTGGCATTTTCTCCAGCCTCTATTTTTCCGCACCTTATCGCAATTTCTATCATTTCTCCTGACATTACTATGTTGAAAAAACTCTAGGTTGCGCTTCCCAACATGTTATTATTGAAAGGTGCCTTTAGGGTATTAATAAAGAGCATGGTGGTTTCCTTTTCTAGCAGAGGTGGTTGGACTTGTGTGGCCACCTCTCTTCATTGTTGGGCATATTGCCTAAAGTTTTCATTGTGCTTTTTCTCCATGTTCTGTAAAGTGACTCTATCAGGGGCCATGTCTGTCACGTGACTGTACTGCTTCATGAAAGCTTGTGCTAGATCCCTCCATGAATTGATCTGGGTACAACTCAGTTGGTTGTACCTTTTAGATGCTGCCCCAACCAGACTTTCTTGGAAGTAGTGAATCAATAGTTGGTCATTATTGACATATCCTACCATTCGTCTGTAGAACATAGTGGTGTGAGCTTCGAGACAGCTAGTCTAATTATACTTCTCAAATTTGGGGGTTTTGAACTTGTGGGGAAGCACCAAGTTCGGAACCAAACTTAATTACTTAGCATCGATTCCACCACAATAGTCAACGTTTTCCATTTCTTTAAATTTTTCTTCTAACCATCTACACCGTTCTTCAAGTTCTTTCGGGAGCTCTACCCTTGTCTTTTCTGTTTCTATCACATCATCGAGATAGGGGACAATTGGGTTAGTCGGGTTATCTCCCGGATTAGAGCCTGAGTTGGCTTGGTAGTTCATCGGTACTAAAACACCGGCCTGAAACTACTGGGGCCTATTTGTAACAGATGGCCTTCTTGGGTACACATCAGGCTGTGTCTGAACATTCGTTGGGGTAAAACCCAAAAGGTTGATAAGATCTTCATTATCATCTCCCGCATTGGCCATAGGGCTTTTTCCTTTTCGTAATCCGCCAGCCAGTGGTCGTGTTAATTGATCCATCATACTTCTTAGGGGCTCCAGCATCTAGTCCATCATATCTTGTTGGATTTTTGCCAGTTGTTCTTGCATATGTGTTTGTAGTTGATCCTACATTTCCTTTTGCATTTGTTCTAATCTCTCCAACCTTTGGTCCATTGCTTTGGTTTTTCCTCTTATACCGTAACAATGTTCCAAGGTAGCTACCATGATTTTTAGGGTTTTTATGAGTTTTAGTGCGTATGATGCAATACTGATGCATGAATGCAATGACTGCAAAAAGGCATTGATTCTGATTCAATTTCATTAGAGTAACTTTTCTAGAAAACAAGTTTCTTTACATAAAACAGATTACATATAAGGATTTGCCCTGATACTTAAGGCCTTAACCTGCATAAAAAGCCAAGCTAGCTCTAGGCCTCAGTCTGATTCTGACTTGTATTTTAAACTCAGCACATCGGCCTAGACTACTAATGTTTGTAAGTGATCAGCCACTTCTCATACTTGAGTCAAAGCTTCGCCCATGACGTAATCCCTGTTCCTAACCTGATCTTGAGATCGATGAAATTTCTCCTTCCATCGCTCGTATTTACCTCAAGGAGTTTAATTTGAAGTTCATGATTTTGTAGCGTTGTTTTCAGTTCTTCTATCTTCCCTTTTAACTCTTCAATTCTGCTCTGACTAGCCTTCAACTCAATTACAGAGTTACGAGTATGATACTGATATAAGGACTTTTCTAATTCTAACACCCAAATTTTTAATCTCTCCTTCTCTTTTTGGTTTTCTACCAAACTTCTCGAGCTTGAGCATCTCGAAATTTTTCTTCCCATTGGCTGGCTTTACTTTTCACTTCTTTAATTTCCTGTCGCTACTGTTCAAAAGTTTTTCCTAGCCCAGCGGTTCTCATTGACCTTCGCAGCTTCTTGTAACCTGTTTTCAAACTGTCCAAATCCTCGTCGGTCTTGTTTTTCCTTTTTTGAGTCTTTCAGCTTCTAGTTTCTGGACATCGACATCTAAACCTAGCTGTATTTTTTCTTCCTTCAATTGTTCGATCCTTTTTTTCTAGTTCCAAACTCTTTCTCTCAAAATCTTGATTGATGATCTCTAGCTCAGATGGGATCGTTTTCAAGTGTTCTTCTATTGATCGGGTATTTTCCTGATCTGTCCTAGGGATGTTGTCGTTGATCCTCTGATCCCACCACCGGTCATACTCAGAGGTAGTCATAGGATTAGCAGCAAACCTTTTCATTCTACGAGTTTGGTTCCAAGCATTCGATATCTCATGAACTTTCTTTTTGTAATTATTTCCTTAGTATGCAAACTCGAACTAAGTTAACCCGTGCGTTGGTGAAATAAACTGTCTTAATCTATATTGTCTTAACACGAGCAGAGGAACATACCCGATGACTCCCTATATCCCTAGCAGGGGCACCTAATCAAAATCTCCACATCGATATAATATCTCGTCAGGGACCATCCACGGGGCTCTCCATTCGACGTCTTCCTTTTGCAGATTTTGAAGAATCGTCATCCACTTTTCCTCTGTAACATCATCTCGTCTTGGCGTAGCCACTAACTCTTTCAGTGGAGAGTAGTTTTCAGAGAAGATGCGATACAAGACCTTTTCCACTTTCCAAAAATGGCTATGGAACCAAGATAGCAAGAGCTATGCACATCCAATGAATCTTCCTTCACCCGCTCTTCGACAAGCATTCAATGATCTAAAAGTTTCAGCCAAGATCGCGGGTACAGGTGTGACCCATTTACTAAGCCTGTCAAAAAGATCGAAAACTGCTTGATCTACATCCCCCAAAGCTTTAGGGAAGATAATTAGTCCATAAATTCCCAAAGCGAAGACATCAACCCTTTTCTTCATATCGGGGTGCGCTAGGATTAAATCCCTCAAATTCCTCCAAAGAATGCACTTACAATCTTTTTTTTGTTTGATCCGGGCTGTAACCCACTGTTCGCTCATTCCTGTGATGTTCATCAGCCTTTTTGAGAATGTTGGGACATTGGCGGCTCTAGAGTAAACTCTATCCACCTGAATCTTCGGACAACAGAGCAAGGACGTGTACTCTTCTATAGTGGGTACCAAATCTACTTTCCCGAAAGCGAAGCAATTGTAAGCAGAGTTCCAATACTAGGCGAGGGCCCGAAATAGGTGCTCGTCTATCTTGATATCGAGTAGATAAGGTAGATCACCATAATTACAGTAGAATAGCTGTTTGATCTCGTCATCCCACTAACCCTAAATTTCTTTCATCTCTTGAAGATTATTTTGGGTTACACTGATCCGAGTGAAATTCCACAATTTTGACACATACCCCTCGTTAAGACTATCACCTTTTTTCTTGCTACATTGTCTCAGCCCATATTCAGACAGCCGCATTGTCCTCCACTTTATCAAGAAACCCCTTTTCCATGATAAGTTATCTATTTAGCAACCGAATATGAATCAACACCTTTTGTGATGAAAATGCCATGCAAATACAATCAAAGTAAAACAAAGCAAGTCAGTATTTCATACACAGTTAAAGCAAACAAGGAATAATAAATTTAGCATCTGCTCAGGTAACCACTAGGGTTTGGTGTAGCTCTACCTAAGGCGGGTTCCTACGGCACACTATATGTGGCTCGGTTCTAAAGTAGAGGTACTTGAACCAACAGATTCCTCGATCCTCATCGATTATAGGCTCATATAGATCGAGTACAGTTCAGGGGAATACATATCCCTATGGCTGTACGGAGATGAAAATCTCACGAAGACATAGGTACAGACTTACCCCGAAAGCTATCCACTATCCTGCATGGAGGTGAAGACCTCATGAAGGAATACTTTCTCACTCCCACTTAAAAGGGTGTAACCGTGCAGTCATGCAATGCAATGTGCAGGGGTATACAAAAAAATCTCGAAGCAAATAAAGAATATATGAATAGAATGATGAAGATCGTAACACAAAACAAATGAAATGCAATGAAAGGATTGTATATCAAAACCAAATTTTAAATTTTTGACAAAAACATAAATGTTAATCAACTTATGGCTTGACTCTCTTATTTGGGTCCCTAGTGGAGTCGCCAAGCTGCCGAAACCTTTTTTTTTTAAAAACGAGGGTCGACTTGATTTTGAAAATGAAAACAAACATAGGAGTCGTCACCAATCCTTTTTTGATGAGGTGTGATCGGGTCACCTCGTAACAGTGGTTGTTTTTAATAAATGGTTTGATTTATTTAAACAACGATTTTGGTCCACGAAATTTAAAAACACGGGAAGTATTAGCACCCTCATAACGCCCAAAAATTGGTACCTAGTTGATTAATTAGTGTCTTAGTGTCGAGAATCAAAAACTTAAAAGACTTTAAAATGCGATCCTTCTTTTTGTAAAAAACACTCGAATGTTAAAGACCTTCTCATCTCGAAGTAATAAAATATCACATCCAGTAAGTTAGGACACGACATCTCAAACTTTTGAGAATGAGCTTGCCTTTTATTTAAAATTCGTATATTTTAACTTTTTAAAAGGGTATTCGATTATTTAGGGTAAACAAGAAAAATTGAAACCCAGTAAGTTAGGGCACGATCTCTCGAACTTTTAAACACTGAATGTTGCCTTTATTTACAAAAATCTTATCTCGAGGTAACAAGATGTCATATCCAGTAAGTTAGGGTACAACACCTCAAATCTCAGAGAGTAAGCATTTTATTCAAAACTCGTATCGCGATTTTAAAAGAATGTTCTGTTATTTAGGTTAAAGAAGAAAAATCGAAACCCAGTAAGTTAGGGCACGATTTTCTCGAATTTCTAAATACGGAACATTGCCTTTATAAGAGAATCAATTTTGGGTCGGGTAAAGGTTAATATAGCATAAGTTTGTAATAAAATGAGATAAAGAATGCATAAACAAATACAAATTTCGGTATTGATAGGCATAACAGAATGAACATAGACGCGAATGTGAATGATAATGATAAGAACGAAAATAAAATAAATGAAGAAAATGAATAAGCTAAAATAAAAAGGAAATAATAAATAAGCTAAAAAGTATTTGAAATTAAAAAAGAACTAGTAGTAAATAAATAAATGTTATATAAAACTATTAAAAAATAATAGAAATAGTAATAATAATAATAATAATAATAATATGAAAGATATAACAATAGTAAAATAATCATATTAATACCTAAACATAAATAGAGATATAATACCTAAAATATAATAATAACAAAATATGAATAGACATGAAATATAAATAGATAAGTAATAAGAAAATAAATATAATTGAAAATATGATAATAGTAAAAATACGATAGTAATAGTAATTGCAAAAATGATAATAGTAATAAAATAAGATGATAATAATAATAATAAAGATAAAAATAGTAATAATAGTAATAATAATAATAATAATAATAAAGCTATAATAAAAAGAAAAGGAAATAATAATCATGTAAATAATGATAATAATAATAATAATAATAGTATATATTAATAATGACAATAATAGAGAATAATAAAAATAAATATACTATGTCAACAAGGATGATAGTAGTAATATTAATAAAACAATAACAATAAAAACTATAATAAAAATAATAATTAATTTGAAAATAAAATAGCAAAATAACGGAAAAGGACCAAATCAGACTTAAAACGAAATTTTGGGGCAAGTTTAAAATGAAAAGAAAGGGCAGCAGGACCAGATTGAACCACGCGTGCAACGTGAAGGGACGAAAAAGGAAAATATCCCCGTCACTCTAAATGCAGCTTTTTGCGCGGGACCAAAATGAAATAAAAACCAAATTACTGGGCAAGATTAAAAATAACGAAAGATTTAATTATAAAGCTATAAAAAAGCGGAAGGGCTAAAAGTGCAATTAACCCATCTAATAAAAAACACGCGGATCTTCAACTGGAGCTGGTCGGATCGGGTCGGACTGGGGCAAAACGACTTCGTTTTGGGGCTTATGGGCGCTGGCCAAAACGACGTCATTTTATATGGCCTATATAAGTTTTAAAAAATAAAAAAAAATCATTTGATACCAATTTCTAAAAAACATTTCTTTTTTCTCTTGTTTTCTCTACAGGTTTTCTAATCTGGCAAGGGCTTCGGCTAGTCGCCACGTCCTCCGCCACGCCTCTTCCGCCAGCGACCACCGTGTACGGTGGCTGGAGGTAAAAATTTCCCTTTTTTCGGCACTTTGAAAGGTATTTGTACTTTTATCTTTATACTTTGTATTTTATGCATACGTAAATATGGAATGGAACAGATTCGAAAATAAAAAAGAACTAAAATAAAATCACCTTAGGCTTTCGATTTTGATTTTTGGTATTTTGGTTCTCTGATTTGGGGCTGTTCTCCTACTTTCGTATTGCTGGAATCACTTTTTGGATTGTGTTTTGAAATCGAGTGCTTTGTATTTATCAAAATTGCCGAATGTTACAATCGATTTTAGCTTGGCTTTTTATAGCCATTTTTAAGAATACTAAATTATAGTCGTGTATCCCTGCTTGTCATTTCCGTTTTAATTTTGCAGGCGCAAGTTGAGGGCGGTGGTGACGCAATAATGGCGATGGCCGACTGGTATTGGGCGATGGGACAGGGGTAGAGGCGGTAGCAGCTAGGTTGATTTAGGGTTTTTTTGTTTTGTTTTTGGGTTGGGCTAGGGTTAAAAGATTTTTGGGCTGTTGGGTTGTTTTCTTTTTTGTTTAGATATTTGGGCTTAGTTGGGTTGTTTTATTTTGGGCCCGAGAAAAATTGGTTTGTACAGCTGCCCCTCTTTGCGTGTTGTCGTGTAATGAGAACAGAGCAAAGACTTTCAAGAAAGACAAATTTTACCCAGTCGCTTCGGGTCTTGACTTCTTTGGTGCTCCTCTTCTTCCTGTAGCCGCGTTCCAGTCCACTGCGTCCTCTTGCTTCGATCCACTCCACCGTAACTTGCTCTATTGAAACTTCAGAGAGATAAGGTTTGTTTTGATCTACTCTACTGCAACTTTAGAGAGATAAGATCAGTTTATTCATAGCTTCAATCTGTTCCACTACAACTTCAGGGAAATAAGATTCGCTATCTTCAGTCTTCTCCACTGTAACTTCAGGGAGATAAGACTTGTGTCTTCAACCTGCTCTACTGCAACTTCAAAGAGATAAAGTTTGTTTTGATCTGCTTTACTGCAACTTCAGAGAGGTAAGATCTGTTTATTCATAGCTTCAATCTGTTCCACTGCAACTTCAGGGAAATAAGACTCGCTAAGTGGAAAATTGCTAAGTACCGTAAGAGGGACTTCTTCATTTGGTTTGGTAGTGACAATGTGAGGATCTGCGGCTTCTAATAAAATTTTATCTCCAACCTTAAGTTGATTTAGAAAGGTATTGAGCTCGTCCTGGCGTAGTTTTGGTTTATCGAGTGTTCTTGGTTCATGTGTCCGCCATTCATCTAGCTCCTTGATTTGTAGCCTTCGATCTTTATGGATAGGTCCTCTACTATTGCTTTAGAATGGCTCATGCACTTCCTTCACACTCATTTCCTACAAAGTAGGTTGCATCATATTATCGGTTTTAGTAGAATTGTTTAGACGATCACCTTCAATTTCTGATGTGTTGCCAGAATTGCAAGCTTGAAGGGTGATTGTTTCGTCTCCCACACGAAGTGTAAGCTCACCTGTGCCAACATCAATAATCGTTTTAGCAGTTACTAAAAAGAGCCTTCCTAAAATTAAAGGAGTGTTACTATCCTCCTCTATGTCTAGAACAATGAAGTCAATGGGAAATATAAATTTATCGATTTTAACTAGCACATCTTCAATAATACCCCTAGAAAATCTTTTAGTTTCATCTGCTAGTTGAATGCTCATCCTAGTCTGTTTGGGTTTCCCAAGACTTAATTGTTTGAACATTTTGTATGGCATGACGTTAATACTAGCCCCTAAATCAGCTAATGTATTATTAACATCTAAACTACCAATTAGCAAGGAATTGTTAAACTCCCTGGATCTTTTAATTTGTTAGGTAGATTATTCTGTAGAATAGCTGAGCAAACTGAGCTTAGCTCTACATGCGACGCCTCGTCCAACTTCTGCTTATTTGTTAAAAGCTCCTTTAAAAATTTCATTGCATTTGGCATCTGTGATAGAGCTTCAATAAACGGTAAGTTAATGTGTAATTTTTTTAAAAGTTTAAGGAATTTACCAAATTGTTCGTCTAAGCAGTCTCTCCTATTCGCGTTGGATTATGGCACACGAGGTTTGTATTCTGTACTTACCGATTTCTGTTCTTTGTGGTATACCTCACCTTTACCTTTGCTTATCTCAGTATCTTGCCTTGGTTCTGGTTCTGGTGTGACTAACCTTTCCTCATCTTGAATAGTTATCGCGTTGAGTTGCTCCCTTGGATTCACTTCTATGTTGCTTGGCAAGCTACCTTGTGGTCATTCAGAAATCAACTTGGCAAGCTGTCCAGTCTAAGTTTCGAGCCCTTGGATCGATGCTTGTTGATTCTTAAGTGTTGTCTCGGTATTTTAAAAATGAGTTTCTGACACCGATATAAACTTTGTGAGCATCTCTTCAAGGTTTGACTTCTTCTCTTATTGGTAGGGTGGTTGTTGGAAGCCTGGAGAGGGTCTCTGATTGCCTTGGCCTCCCCATGAGAAATTTGGGTGGTTCCTCCAACCTGCATTGTAAGTTTACTATAAGGATTGTTTTGAGGTTGAGGATTGTTACCCATGTAATTTAACTGCTCGTTGTCCATGTTGTGACCATATGGCGGGTATTCTGAACTACTCGATCCACCTCCATTTGCTTCGCACTGCATTACTGGGTGAACTTGTGAAGAACTAAGAAAACCATCAATTTTCTTATTTAAGAGTCCTACCTGATTAGAGAGCATGGTGATCGAGTCGACGTTATAAAAACCGGCTATTTTTGTTGGTTTTGTCCTCATGACTTGCCACTGATAGTTATTCAGTGACATCTCTTCTATAAATTCATAGGCAGCTTCAGGTGTTTTATTGTTGGTGGTTCCGCCAGCAGCTGCGTCAACCATTTGTCGAGTCGAGGGATTCATGCCATTAAGAAAGGTTTGAACCTGTAGCTAGAGTGGTAACCCATGGTGAGGGAATCTTCGCAAAAGATCCTTGTATCTCTCCCATGCATCGTATAGTGTCTCTAAATCCACCTGCACAAAATAAGAGATATCATTACGTAATTTAGCCGTTTTAGCCGGTGGAAAATATTTTAATAAGAACTTTTCAGTCATTTGTTCCCAAGTAGTAATTGACCCTCGTGGTAACAAGATCAACCACAGTTTAGCTTTGTTCCTCAATGAAAAAGAGAATAACCGAAGACGAATGGCATCGTCAGAAATGCCATTAATTTTAAATGTATCGCAGAATTCCAGGATATTTGCCGAGTGTTTGGATCCTAATCCTGCAAACCATCAAACTGAACAAATTGTTGTATCATCTGAATAGTGTTAGGTTTAGTTCAAAATTATTCGCAGCAATAGCAGGTCTAACTATACTTGACTCAGTTCCTGTTAAAGTAGGTTTAGCATAATCATACATAGTACATGGAGCAGGATGCTGATTTACTGGATTAACAACAATCGCAGGAGGTATCAGGTTTTCCTGATTTTCTGCCATCTTCTCGGTTGTGGCTTGTATATCATCCTCTTACTCTTCCTCTATGTATCTTAGGCTTCGCCTTATTTCTCTTCGGTTTCTGCGAACTGTGCGATCGGTTTTCGTCAAAAAGTAGTGGTCCTGACGGGTTTCTTCTAGTCATAAACTATAGAAACCTACCAAGAGAAAAAAAAAGTGAATTAATAAATAATAAAATTAAAATTAACTTGTAAGGAAAATAAATGGCTAAAGTAATAAAAATTGAGTGTTCCTAATATCTTAGTTTCCCCGCCAACGACGCCAAAAACTTGATCGTGTTATTTTGTGAAAGGTTTTAAATATTTATTATTAATCGTTCTTGAAACTAACTATTATCACTATGTAGGCAAGTGTACCTATCGAACAGTAGTATAGATTTAGCAAGACCGGATTGTCGAACCCAAAGGAACTAAAAGTTCTAGTAATGACTGTCTTTTTGTTATCTAGCCTAAGAATAAGGGGTTTTTTTTTAACTAAATAATTAACTAAACTAAGAACTCACAAAAAATAGAATTGGAGGATTACTTTTGGAAAATGATTGAATTAAGACAATACCTAAGAAAGAATCCACCTAGACTTTACTTCTTATTCTGACTCCGAATCAGACGATTTATTCATTTAACTTGTTCCGTAGAGATCCCTAAGTTATATTGTTATCTCCCTCGATACTAACAACGTCTAACCCTAGGTTGAATAATTGAAATCTCTTTCTAATTAACTTCCTAGGGTTGTATTAACTCGATCTATGGATCCCCTTATTAGGATTCACCCTAATCCGGCAAAATCTTGTCACCCTATCTTTAGGCGCGCAATCAACTCCGCTTAATTATGACAACTGTACTCTTAGATAGGGTCTATTCCACCCTTGCATAAGAGCTTAACTTGAATCAATATCCTGGAATATCAAAACAAGAATTAAGAACACATAATTAAGAACAAATCAAATATTTATCATACAATTCAGAAAATAATAACAAGATTCGTCTTAGGTTTCAACCCCATTAGGTATTTAGGGGATTTAGTTCATAACTAAAAGGGAAAACATCTCAAAAGAATAATGAATACAAAACATAAAAAAAAACCCAAAACTCCTTAAGGGGAATTGAAGGGAGATCTTTAGTCTTTACAGTGAATTCGGCTTCTGAGATGGATCAATCGGCTTTCCTTGAGTAATTCTTTGCTCCCTCCTATGTGTCTCCTTTTCTCCTCCATTAAGGTGTATTTATAGGCTTTAGAATGCCTAAAAGCCCTAAAAATTAGCCTTTTTCGAATTGGACTCAACTTGGACTCAGTAGGGACACACCCGTGTACGATTACTTCAGGCCGTGGTCAAGCCTGTTAGAATTGCACGGCCGTGCGGTCTACCCGTGTCAGTCGTGCCTTTATTCTGCCAAATTGACATGGCCGTGGGGTCTGCCCCTGTGAAGAAGTTCAGGCCGTGTTGATTTCGTACGTTGGCCCATTTTCTCCATTTTTGGTCCGTTTCTCATTCCTTTTACTCTCCTAAGCTCACCTAAGTATAAAACATGAAATTAATGCATTAGGAGCATCGAATTCACCAATTCTAAGGAAAAATCATCCATAAAATGCGCTAAGCATGGGGTAAAATTATGTATAAATGACGGTTTACCAAATACCCCCACACTTAAGCATTTGCTTGTCCTCAAGCAAAATCCTCATCTCATAATCAAAAAAAATTCTTCTCTACTTATAATTTCTATCGATAATACCTCAAAATAATCCATAGGTAATCAAACATTGAAAATTTGACTAAAAGAACATCAAAGTTTCAAACATTCCAAGTTGAGCATTTTATCATGAAAATATAAGTGTCTCCCATCATCTAAGTAATTACCTTTGATTCAAAATATCACAGAGTTTCACATCCTCACTAAAGATTCACTCAAATCACTCGAGGTGTTTAAGAACAATAAATGAAGCACTCAATAGTCAATAATAAAAAGTCATTACCATAGGCTTGCATGAAAATCAAATCTCCACCACTATAAATTGAGATGAAACATCAATTAAAAAGTCTTTATAGGGTTGTAACATGGCTTTGGTTAAAGGGTGTAGTCACAAGCTGGAAGAAAGGGTTAGAATCAAGATTGAATTGAAAAATTGCCTAACTAGAAAAATGACTGGTAATCAGTTGATTACAAGTGAGCTTCTTCTCAGAATGTGGAATTAACACTCAAGCTCAAAAATAACGAATTACTATTAATAACTATGCAAGTATTGTTTTTTTTAAGAACAAGTCAAATACAAAATAAAATAAAATATAGCTAAACAATTATTCCAACTCAAATCTCAACAAAAATAGGGATCAAATTAATTTAGGGGATTTCAACAATAATGGGTTATGGATTAATATTGAGGGTAAATTAATGAATGGGTTGTTAGGCTCAAGGAGGTTCACTAAGGGTTAATTGTGAAGGTAAGCTTTATGGAATGAGGGGTTAAACCTAAGTGTCTTTATCATTTTGACATATCAAATCAAATGGTATGGTCTTGACATGCATAGTCAAGCAAGTTCTAGAATAACAGTTCAATATTGGCGCACTCATAATGAAAGTGAGCATGGAAGAAAAAATAGATGCTCTTGAAGGCTCAAAATCTCACAAAAATTATGGCTTTTTGATGTTTAAACTTGTGAATTCCAACTCAAGATAATACCTAGACTTAGAGAAACAACCTAAAAGTTTTTAATTCTTTGAAAATCAACTTATCTTGCTTGATTCTCTAATGTCTTAAAGTTCAAACAATCAAGGCATAAATGCCTATGTTTTAATTCAAGACATATCAATAAAAATCATGAGCTAATTAAAATTCATTCTAATAGTGATATGAGTAATTCACGTGAGAATAAGACATATTCTAATGGTAATATAAAAGACCCCCCCACACTTAAGATGTACATTACCCTCAATGTACAAAGATAGATATATTGAAAAAGATAAATTTATGCTCATAAGATAAGGAGAGAAGTGAAACTTCCTGAATGATGAATGAATTCCTTGAACTGGAGTTTTTGGAGAATAAATGGCGTGAGAGTGGAGGAGGATACTTTGGTGGTGGTAGAGGTTCGTTAGTCCATAAGTCCTGCGACAAAGGAATATTATATCTATTGGTAGCTATAGTCATGGTCGAGCAGGACTTGGCAGTAGTGGAGAACCTTTCCCGGTGGAGTTTTTAGTTCCTATGTGAGGATGAGCTTAGGAGCTCTTTTATAGCTGTGACAAAGTCAGGAATTTTTTTAAGAAATGTAAGGACACAGAATTACTCTAATGGAATAGCTGAAGCTGGTCATTGTAAAATAAAAATTATAAAATCTAATAAAGATAAGCGTAAAGAAAAATAAAAAGGAGTATGAAGATAAAATAAAAGTAAAAACATAAAATAAAATAGTTAATGAAAGTTTTTAAACATCTTCATCGCTAGATGGTTCGTGAGGTGGGAGTGGTGATGAGATGTGAAAATGCTGACAAATCTGATGTAGAATCGCATTAATGTGATCAAATCTTTGAAAATATTGCTGCTCAAATCGTGTAAGACGCTCAGAGATATCAGCGTATGAAGCCGCCGTATGAATTGGACGAGAGAGACGTGGTGGCTGAAACAGTGGGTCCTCGTGCTATGGAGGGACATCATCAATAATATCCTCGGGGGCCTCCTCCTCGGTAGATTGGGCGAGACGATATTGAGTAGGGTAAGTTCCTTGGAAGCTCGAGATGCCTTGTGGAGAAATCTGGCCAATGAGGGTCAAGGATGACTCTTGGGCTGCTGTGTTGAGGAGCCCGAAGTGTCGCGCCAGTCGCGTCACATAAGGCCCAATGGAGATGACCCCATTTCGATGTCGCTCTGTCTGGTGGCGAATGGCAAGGGCAAAAAAGTAGGTGAGGTCGACGACGTGCCCGTGCGACATACACCATAAGTTGTAGACGTCGTTGGTGGTGACGATGTCGGTGCTCTCTCTCTGTCTTGTCAAGGTGTGAGATAGAATTGAATGTAAATACCTCAAGGATGGAGGGAGAGCAGATGCCTTGGAGCGACTGGAGTCGTAGGTGGTCGAATGTGGGACGAGTGCGCCCCAGCACCGTGAGGGAGAATGGTGGATGTGACGGTTGAGAGAATCTAAGTCATTTTTCTCCTTGAACTCCTCTGTATATAAGCCCAATGCAGTACCAAATTCTGGGACGCTTAGCCGGTGGACTAGTCCGCCTAGGAGAAATTGGACCGTGCCGGGATTATCGTAATTTTTCATTACAGTCTGAAGATGAAACGTTGAGCATAGTTCCATCGTAAGCTCGAGATACGTCAGCTCGATGATCCCAAAGAAAACTTCCAAAGGTCGGTGGTTAGGAGGGCCCGAATTGCATCACCCAACTGAACTTATTCTACTGCAGCCCAATCGATGCAGCGGCCCACAGTTAAAGGTCGGGCCCAGAGTATTTGGTAAAATTCTTCTTTGGGCCCACTAGGGAACTGTAGGAAAGGGTGGCAGATTTTCGCGGTAGGACCCGAGGAAGATGACGCCCCCTCCTTCTCTTCGAAGCGGGGACGGTGGTTTTCTTTCCACGTGAAGATGACATTGTACCTGCAATCAAAATCATTAATTCATCTTGAGGAATGGTCAAAGTAAAATGAAGACAAAAATTAAAATAAAAATCATAATTTCAGCCACAACTACTAAGACTAACAACTTAACCAAATCAATCACTTTTATGGCATAAGAATGGCAGAGAATTTCATGGAATGCAATCATACTTGACGGATGAAACATGTCAACACAAAATGCATGAGTATGTTTGTTATTCTAACCATGAATAATTACTTTAAACTAGTCAAATGGGGTAGGGATATCATGTAATGAGTAAGAATTCCACATGAAAGAGATGATAACTATTCTAGATAATGAATTTTGAGTGATAGAAAGATAAAAATAACATATAAAATGCAGATTGCTATGATAACTAGCATGAAAAATGAGTGCAATTAAAGGGAAAAGAGTAAACAAACGCTAGAAAAGGGAGAATGAGCGTCAAAAATGGGGTTGGAAATGGCACAAAGGCGTGGCGAGGCGGGCGTGTAGACTTGCAGCGGCTAGAGTTAGGGATTTTAGGTGAATAAGACAATGAATAGTGCAGCCTATTTATAGATTTTAGGGCACATGGCCAGGGAACACGCCCGTGTTCCATAATTTCAACCTGTGTGTTTCGTATTTTTTGAAGTTGGGTGCGTCTGGCATTCGGCCCACGCCCATGTATTTTGGGCATGTGGGTGCACACGGCCGTGTCGCACGACCGTGTCTGGCTTCGTTCGCTTCTTCCATGCCTGTGTATGTAGGCCCACGCCCCTGTTAACTTAACAGGTTCGACCAGGGGTGCTAGACACGGGCGTGTCGCACGCCCGTACGATTTTCTCAGGTTCAACCACGATTCTAAAGCACGGGCATGTCAAACGCCCGTACTATTTTGGCAGGCTCACCCACGGCCATATCGCACGGCCGTGTCTTTTTATCGTAGCCCGTGTTTGGGAAAAATCTTTTCCCTGTCTCCACACGGTCCTCAGCACACTCGTGTGCTTGGCCGTGCCTGTGTGGAAAACCTGTATTCAAGATTTTTGTTAGTAAGTTAGGTGTTAAATACTAAAATTTAAAGAAATTAATATTGTTAGTGCTCAGGTTGCCTCCCGAGAAGCGCTTATTTATAGTCTAAGCTCGACTTACCTCTCCACTGAATGGTCATGGTGGTTCGAGGAGTTTATACTCCTCATTCCGACTATCCATCTTATCGAAATAAGGTTTTAGACGGGTGTTGTTTACCTTAAAAGTGCCGAACTTGGGATGACTTACCTCGACTATACCGAATGGGTAAATGCTTAGTACCGTAAGAGGGACTTCTTCATTCGGTTTGGTAGTGACAATGTGAGGATCTGCCACTTCTAATAAAATTTTATCTCCAACCTTAAGATGATTTAGAAAGGTATTGAGCTCGTCCTGGTATAGTTTTGGTTTATCGGGTGTTCTTGGTTCATGTGTCCGTCATTCACCTAGCTCCTTGATTTGTAAACTTCGATCTTCATAGATAGGTCCTCTACTATTGCTTGGTAATGGCTCTTGCACTTCCTTCAGACTTATTTCCTGCAAAGTAGGTTGCACCATATTGTCGGTTTTAGTAGAATGGTTTAGACGATCACCTTCAATTTCTGATGTGTTGCTAGAATTGCGAGCTTGAAGGGTGATTGTTTTGTCTCCCACACGAAGTGTGAGCTCACCTGTGCCAACATCAATAATTGTTTTAGCAGTTGCTAAAAAGGGTCTTCCTAAAATTAAAGGAGTGTTACTATCCTCCTCTATGTCTAGAATAATGAAGTCAACGGGAAATATAAATTTATCGATTTTAACTAGCACATCTTCAATAATACCCTTAGAAAATCTTATTTTTTTATCTACTAGTTGAATGCTCATCCTAGTCTGTTTGGGTTTCCTAAGACCTAATTGTTTGAACATTTTGTATGGCATGACGTTAATACTAGCCCCTAAATCAACTAATGCATTATTAACATCTAAACTACCAATTAAGCAAGGAATTGTTAAACTCCCTGAATCTTTTAATTTGTTGCGTAGCTTATTCTGTAGAATAGCTGAGCAAACTGCGTTTGGCTCTACATGCGACTCCTCTTCCAACTTTCGCTTATTTGCTAAAAGCTCCATTAAAAATTTAATTGCGTTTGGCATCTGTGATAGAGCTTCAATAACTGTAAGTTAATGTGTAATTTTTTAAGAGTTTAAGGAATTTACCAAATTATTCATCAAAGCGGTCTCTCATTGTCGCGTTGGGGTATGGCACACAAGGTTTGTATTCTGTACTTATCGGTTTCTGTCCTTTGTGGTATACCTCACCATTACCTTTGCTTATCTCAGTATCTTGTCTTGGTTCTAGTTTAGGTGTGACTAACCTTTCCTCATCTTGACTAGTTATCGCGTTGAGTTGCTCCCCTAGATTCGCTTCTGTGTTGCTTGGTAAGCTACCTTGTGGTCGTTCAAAAATCAACTTGGAAAGCTGTCCAATCTGAGTTTCGAGCCCTTGGATCGATGCTTGTTGATTCTTAAGTGCTGTCTCGGTATTCTAAAAATGAGTTTCTGACACAATACAAACTTTGTGAGCATATCTTCAAGGTTCGGCTTCTTCTCTTATTGGTAGGGTTGTCGTTGGAAGCCTAGAGAGGGTCTCTGATTGCCTTGGCCTCCCCATAAGAAATTTGGGTGGTTCCTCCAACCTGCATTGTAAGTGCTACTATAAGGATTGTTTTGAGGTTGAGGATTGTTACCCATGTAATTTAACTGCTCGTTGTCCATGTTGTGACCATATGGCAGGTATTCTGAACTACTCGATCCACCTCTATTTGCTTCAAGATCATTCATCGGGTGAACTCAGTGAAGAACTAAGAAAACCATCAATTTTCTTATTCAAGAGTTCTACCTGATTAGAGAGCATGGTGACCGAGTCGACGTTATACACACCCTGTTTTCGTTGGTTTTGTCCTCATGACTTACCACTGATAGTTATTCAGTGACATCTCCTCTATAAATTCATAGGCGACTTTTCTTCAGTGTTTATTGTTGATGATTTTCGCCAAGAATTGCGTCAACCATTTGTAGAGTCGAAGGATTCAGACCATTATGAAAGGTTTGAACCTGTAGCCAGAGTGGTAACCCATGGTGAGGGCATCTTCGCAAAAGATCCTTGTATCTCTCCCATGTATCGTAGAGTGTCTCTAAATCCATCTGTACAAAAGAAGAGATATCATTACGTAATTTAGCTATTTTAGCCGGCGAAAAATATTTTAATAAGAACTTTCCGGTCATTTGTTCCCAAATAGTAATTGACCCTCGTGGTAACGAGCTTAACCACTATTTAGCTTTACTGGATTAACATACATAGTCTGTGGAGCAGAATTCTGATTTACTAGATTAACAGCAATCGTAGGAGGTATCAAGTTTTCCTGATTTTTAGCCATCTCATTGATTGTGGCTTGTATATCGTCCTCTTGCTCTTCCTCTATGCATCTTAGGCTTCGCCTTATTTCTCTTTGATTTCTGCGAACTGTGCGATCGATTTCTTCGTCAAAAAGTAGTGGTCCTGACGGGTTTCTTCTAGTCATAAACTATAAAAACCTGCCAAGAAAAAGAAAAAGTAAATTAATAAATAATAAAAATAAAATTAACTTGTAAGAAAAATAAATGGCTAATGTAATAAAAATTGAGTGTTCCTAATATCTTAGTTTCCCCGCCAACGGCGCCAAAAGCTTGATCGTGTTATTTTGTGACAGGTTTTAAATATTTATAATTAATCATTCTTGAAACTAACTTTTATCACGATGTAGGCAAGTGTACCTATCGAACAGTAGTATAGTTTTAGCAAGACCAGATTTTCGAATCCAAAGGAACTAAAAGTACTAGTAATGACTGTCTTTTTATTATCTAGCCTAAAAATAAGGGGGTTTGTTTTAACTAACTAATTAACTAAAATAAGAACTCACAGAAAATTGAATTGGGGTATTACTTTTGGAAAACGATTGAATTAAGACAATACCTAAGAAAGAATCCACCTAGACTTTACTTGTTATTCTGACTCCGAATCAGACGATTTATTCATTTAACTTGCTCCGTAGAGATCCCTCAATTATATTATTATCTCCCTCGAGACTAACAACGTCTAACCTTAGGTTGAATAATTGAAATCTCTTTCTAATTAACTTCCTAGGGTTGCATTAACTCGATCTATGCATCCCCTTATTAGGTTTCACCGTAATCTGGCAAAATTTTGTCACTCTATCTCTAGGCGCGCAATCAACTCCGCTTAATTATTAAAAATGTACTCTTAGACAGGGTCTATTCCACCTCTGCATAAAAGCTTAACTTGAATCAATATCCTGGAATATCAAAACAAGAATTAAGAACACAAAATTAAGAACAAGTCAAATATTTATCATACAATTCAGAAAATAATAACAAGATTCATCTTAGGTTTCATCCTCATTAGGTATTTAGAGGATTTAGTTCATAACTAAAAGGGAAAACATCTCAAAAGAATAATGAATACAGAACATAAAGAAAAACCCAAAACTCCTGAAGGAGAATTGAAGGGAGATCTTCAGTCTTGATGGTGAATCCGGCTTCTGAGATGGATCAATCGGCTTTCCTTTAGCAATTCCTTACTCCCTCCTGTGTGTCTCTTTTTCTCCTCCTTTAAGGTGTATTTATAGGCTTTAGAATGCCTAAAAGCCCTCAAAATTAGCCTTTTCCGAATTGGACTCAACTTGGACTCGACAAGGACACGCCCGTGTACGATTGCTTCAGGCCGTGGTCAAGCCTGTTAGAATGGTACGACCGTGTGGTCTACCCGTGTGAGTCGTGCTTTGATTTTGCCAAATTGACACGGCCGTAGGGTCTGCCCGTGTGAAGAAGTCCAGGCCATGTTGATTTCAGACGTTGGCCTATTTTCTCCGTTTTTGGTCTGTTTCTCGTTCCTTTCACTCTCCTAAGCTCACCTAAGTATAAAACATTAAATTAAGGTATTAGGAGTATCGAATTCACCAATTTGAATGAAAAATAATCTATAAAATGCGCTAAGCATGGGGAAAAATATGTATAAATGACATTTTATCATCTTGCCATCCATTTCGGCTAATATCAACCCTCCTCCAGAAAAGGCATTCTTTACCACATAAGGCCCTTCCCAATTCGGCATCCATTTTCCACTAAAATTCTTTTGTATGGGCAGGATCTTTTTCAATACTAGGTCTCCCTCGTGGAATTCTCTGGATGAACCTTTTTTTTATAAGCTCGCATCATCCGTTTTCGGTACATTTGACCATGACGGATATCCCTTTGCCTTTTTTCTTCAATCAAATTCAACTGATTGTATCGGGACTGGACCTATTCTGCTTCATCCAACTTCACTTCTGATAAAACTCTAAGGGACGGAATCTCGACCTCGATGGATAAAACTGCCTCAACTCCATAAACCAATGAGAAAAGCATTACCCCGGTAGAGGTCCTGACAGATGTTCGATAAGTAAAAAGGGCGAATAGTAGCTTCTCATGCCAATCTTTATAAGTTTCAGCCATCTTCCCCACAATCTTCTTAATGTTCTTATTGGCTTATTCCACCGCACCATTCATTTTTGGGTGATACGACGATAAGTTGTGGTGTCTGATCTTGAATTGACTGTAGACCTCTGCTACCGTACTGTTGTTCAAATTTAATGCATTGTCAGATATGATCCTTTTCGGCATTCCATATCAATAAATGATTTCCTTTTTTAGGAACCTGCCAACTATCTATTTTGTAACATTGGCATATGACGCGGCCTCTACCCACTTGGTGAAGTAGTCGATGACCACAAAGATAAATCGATGCCCATTGGAAGCTTTTGGCGATATTGGTCCAATCACATCCATGCCCCACATAGAGAAAAGCCATGGAGAAGTCATAACATGTAAAGGTGCAGGAGGCACATGAATTTTGTCTCCATAGATTTGGCACTTATGACATCTTTTGACGTAGGTAATACAATCCCCTTCCATGATGGACCATCAATAACCAAATCTCATAATTTGCCTGGCCATTGTAAAGCCATTAGCATGTGTCCCACAGACGCCCTCATAGACTTCTTCTAAGATCGTCTTAGCTTCTATAGCGTCTACACATCTTAATAGCACCTGATCTTTCCTTCTTTTGTATGAGATCTCCCCGTCAAAGACATAATCACTGGCCAGTTTTCTTAACGTCTTTTTGTCATTCTAAGTGGCTTGGTCGGGGTACTCACGATTCTTTACATATCACAGTATATCGTGGTACCAAGGATGATCATCATTTTCTTTTTCTTCTTCGATATTGTAACAATGAACCGGAGCCTTATAAATACTCATTTGGATTGGTTTCACATCCTATTGTTTGTTCACCTTGATCATGAAAGCTAAAGTTGCTAGGGCGTCAGCCATCTGATTTTCTTCTCACGGGAGGTAGCAGAAGACGATATCATCAAACTCTTTAATTAATTCAAGGACCAGACTTCGATAATTGATCAACTTGGGGTCACTCATCTCCTATTCACCTTTGAGTTGATAAATCACTAACGCAGAATCTCCATACACTTCTAGCATTTTAATCTTACGTTCTATGACTACGCGGATGCCCATGATGCATACTTCGTATTCTGCCATATTGTTCGTGCAATCAAAATCCAATTTACTAGTGAAGGGATAGTGATCTCCGTTTAGGGATACCAAGACTACCCCGATTCTGTTACCCACAGCATGTGATGCTCCGTCAAAGTTTAGCTTCCAAGGATGACCTTCTTGAGGGTCTTCTTCAGTTGTTGCCACGTACATTAGATCTTCATTTGGGAAATCAAAATTCAGAGGCTCGTAGTCTTCTAAAGCTCTACTGGCTAGAAAATCTGCTATTTCATTTTCTTTTACAGCTTTCTGGTTCACATAGACTATATCAAATTCAGAAAGCAGAATTTGCCATCGGGTCATTCTCCTATTCAAAGTAGTCGACTCCATTATGTACTTTAGGGGATCCAGTTTAGAGATCAGCCAAGTTGTATGGTACAACATGTATTGTCTCAGTCTTCGGGTTGTCTATATTAAAGCATAACACAACTTTTCAATTGGTGAGTATCTCGTCTCACACTTAGTAAATTTATTACTGAGGTAATATATCGCTTTTCTTTCCTTCCTGACTCATTGTGTTGGCCAAGCACACATCCTATAGAATTTTCAAATACTGCCAAATACAGTATTAGCGGCTTATCTGGACTAGATGGTATCAACACTAGGGCATTAGACAAGTATTGTATAACCTTGTCAAAAGTCTTCTGGCACTCCTCATCCCAAACACTAGGGTTGTGCTTCTTAAGGAGACGGAATGTGGGGTCACATTTCTCGGTTAGTTGTGAAATGAACCGAGCGATGTAGTTTAGTCTCCCTAAAAATCCCTGAACTTCCTTTTAAGTACTCGGCGAAGGTAACTCTTGTATGGCTTTGACTTTATCTGGGTCAATCTCAATCCCTTGTTCACTGACTATGAATCCTAGCAGTTTTCCTGACCTAGCCCCGAAGGTACATTTTGCTGGATTGAGTTTCAGCTGGAATTTTCTCAACCTCAAAAATAATTTCCTCAAGAATTGCACATGCTCCTCTTCTGTCCGGTATTTCACGATCATGTCGTCAACATAGACATCAATTTCTTTGTGCATCATATCATGGAATAGGGTTACCATGGCTCTCTGATATGTTGCTCTCCCATTTTTCAGTCCAAACGGCATCACCTTATAACAAAAGGTTCCCTACATGGTTACAAATGTGGTCTTATTCATGTCTTAAGGATACATTTTTATTTGATTGTACCTTGAGAAACCATCCATGAAGGAGAACAGTGAGTAACTTGCCGTCTTATCAACTTAGGTGTCAATATGGGGCAATGGGAAATTATCCTTCGGGCTGGCTTTGTTCAAATCCCTGTAGTCTACACACATCCATACTTTTCCATCTTTTTTAGAGATCGGGACGATATAAGCTACCATTCTGAGTACTTAACTACTTGTAAGAAACAAGCATTGAATTGCTTCTTGACCTCTTCTTTTATTTTCAACAAAACATCTGGCCTCATCCTTCGGAGCTTATGCTGAACTGGCTTGCACTCTTCTTTTATAGGGAGCCTGTGTACCATGATATCAGTACTTAGCCCAGGCATATCTTGATACTACCATGCAAAGACATCTTTGAACTCTTGGAGTAACTCAATAAGGTCCCGCTTTATTTCTGTGGTAATGCAAGCTCCGATCTTTACTTCTTTCTTTTTTAGTCAATCTCCCAAGTTCACGACTTCTACTGGCTCTTTATGAGGTAGAATCTGTTTCTCCTTTTGTTCTACAATCCTTAACAAATCAGGGGATAAGTTACAGTCTATGTCATCTTCAAAGTCCTGAGATCCCTCTAGACACATATCCCGCTCAAAAGGAGATTCTGAGTTAGTAGCAACTTCGCTCATATTGTTGATATCTAGAGACCTATTGTAGGTGCGAAGGAAGATACAAAGAACAAGAGAATATAAGAATAATGATATGTATGGTATGATTATGAATGAAAGAATAAAAGAATATTTGCATGGAATAGGACAAAAGGATGCATTTCATTGAAATAACGATTTTGAACATAAGTCTATTTCAAAAAAAAGGACTCTTATTACTC
Source organism: Gossypium longicalyx (assembly GCA_025698465.1). Taxonomy (NCBI): domain Eukaryota; kingdom Viridiplantae; phylum Streptophyta; class Magnoliopsida; order Malvales; family Malvaceae; genus Gossypium; species Gossypium longicalyx. The sequence continues at coordinate 22,673,081 of CM047005.1, read as the reverse complement.
TTAGGCCTAGAGCAATAAGTGTGTTTTGGACATTACTTTGTGTTAGTTCTAAAGACTATAGGAATCTCTTCCACAGTCCAATTATTCAGAACACTTCCCAGCTCATAAGGGCGAATGACCCACAAATTCTCTACTCCGGTTCCTTCTTCGTATGTGGCGTTGATGTCCAAATTTCCCAACATTCCTTCCATGATTTCCTTCTTTGGCGTACCCCGCTCAGGGTGAATGATTCCTCCAGACACAAAAGTCTTTGATATATGGGAAAGATTATCGGTTCCCATTCGATCTCCTCCCCACTCAATCGCGCTCTCATTCTCTCTTGCTTCTTCTCCAGTTCTTTCTTTCTTTGTCTCACTTCCGGCTTAAATCCTAAACTAAAGTGGTCTTGTTTGTCCTTCATTATTGATGCCTTAATCCTTCCTTGGAGGTATCTCCCGAGTCCTCTTCCTGGTAGGGCCCCTTTCCCAATAGTTAGCCGTAGGCCATTCTTGTAGTCTTAAATAACCTAGGCATTGGAATCCTATTTTTTCTGGTAATAAGTCGCATTCACAAACTCCAAAGACCGAAAAGAACATTCGATTACTTCATCGTTTGCCTCTAGATATGGCGCATCACTGGTCACCACTGCGATGATGTCCTCTTCGGCATTTATCGTTACCAACCGACCTTCGGTTACCAATTTCAACTTTTGGTGTAGCGACAAAGGGACTGCCCCTGCTAAATGTATCCATGGCCTTCCCAATAGGCAATTATACGAAGGCTTGATGCCTATGACTAGGAAATTTACCTCGTACGTGCTTGGACCGATTAGAAGGGTATTTCGATTCTGCCCATTACCTTTCTTTCAGTTCCATCGAATGTCCTCACTATATTTTGGTAGGCTTTCATGTGAGAACTATCTACAGGCTGTAATATCCCGAATTAGGGCCTAATCGGAATAGTGGTTTTGTGACCACAAATTCGAGATAGAAATAATTATTTTATAATTATTTTGAGGCTTATGATATGATTGCATGATTGTGTGAAAATTTTGTGAAGAAATTCTATGCATAAAATGCTTAATTTGAAGTTAGGGACTAAATCGAATAAGTTGCAAAACTTGCATTCTAGAAGTTTTTTGGTATGAAATTGCTTTGAAATATTAATTAGGAGGTCTTAAATAGCAATTTTACCAATTTTAAGTTCATGGGAAAAATTAAGACATGGAAGGAATTTTTGAAAGTTTAGTAAGGAGGGGCATTTTGGTCATTTGGGTATTAAATGAAATTAAAAGGGAAAAATAACACAAAATTAGTTATCATCTTCATAGTTGCTGCCGAATGCTCCATCTCTCCATAGCTAGGGTTTCTTCAACTTTCAAGCTTCATAGTAAGTGATTCTAAGCCCCGTTTTTAATGATTTTTACGTTTTTGAGATCCCGGTAATTCGATAAAGCTTATGCTAGTAATAACTTAACCTAGGGTTTATATTTGGAAAAATACCCATAGGTGAAATTTGTGTATTTTGATGTTTTATGATAGAATATGAGGTTTTAAATTATGTTAGACAACTTGTGCTACTCGGTTTTGAGTGAAAACGAGTAAAAGGACTTAATCGGTTAAAATACCTAATAGTCATAAGTACATGTTAGAGTGAGAATTTGATGTTGCCATAGAAGGGAAAAGTGATCAGCATGTTATAAAACATAATAATAAGGAATAAAGTTTAATCCCGAGCCTAGGGGCAAAAGTGTAAATATGCAAAAGTTTAGGGGTAAAATTGTAATTTTTCCAAAATTTGAATTAAGGATTAATTTGATAATGTGAGTATTAAATAAGCTAAATGTGTTATTTTAGATCAAGAAAGACGTGGAATCGACCCCAATCGAGGAAAAGAAAAGATTGTGGACTAAATTGCAAAATCTTTGTATTTTGGTACCATGGTAAGTTCATATGTAAATGTTGGTAACATAATTATTATTTTAAATGTTTCTATGTTATTTAAATGATATGATAATTATTATGAAATATTATACTTGTGACAATTATTTGATAATATGTCAAATTATGTGATATACTTGGAAAATGTGAAATACTACCGAGTATCAGTATCGACATTTCGTAGAAGATGGTTGAGACACATGATTGGGAAAAAGGTCCCGTTGAACCTTAGGAATGGATTAGGATACAAGAGACATGTCACTGGGATATTTGGGCATCCGAACTCGTTGAGTTGAGTCCGAGTTCACTTATGGATGCGAATGTCCGAACTCGTTGAGTTGAGTCCAAGTTCGTGAGATGTAACTAGGCATCCGAGCTTGTTGAGTTGAGTCCGAGTTCACTTATGGATGCGAACGCCCGAGCTCGTTGAGTTGAGTCCGAGTTCGCTTATGGGCGGGTTACATGATTGCTTGATTGCATATGTGGCACTTATGTGCAAACTTTCTATGTATCTGAATTATATTCCGATGTGTTCAACGGGTAAAGTTCTATTCAAATGGAGGAATACTCAAGATGAAAGAGACGTATTGGTAAGTGTTGTGAAATGGATACTTTGGATAGGTATGTACTTAACCCTCGGGTTGAGTATCGATACAACAACGATAAGGTAACAAGATGATGAATGATGATTAGAAATGTGATTTATGTTTTGGTGATACCATGCTAATGTTGATTGGTATGATTGTTTTGTTATGTTACTTATTATTTGCATATGAACTTACTAAGAATTTATGCTTACTCCCTCCTTCTTACTCATTATAGTTTTGGACAAGCCAGCTCAGGAGTCGGGACAGGTCGAAGGCTCGGTCACACTATCTGAAGGACTTTTTGGTAAATGGCTTGTAAAATTTAAGTATGGCATGTATATCAATATACCTATTTTGTGTAAATGATCTTATGATATGATGAAGGATTGGTAGAAGAAATGCTTGATAATGATAAATTATGGAAATGGTTAGTTTAGATTATGTTTGATGTTATGGGAAGTTATTAGGATATCTAGTTCATGAAAACTCATAAAAAGGATGAAATTTGCCATAAACAGAACATTGCAACAACACTGACATGAGTTTGAAAATTTACTAAAAATCATAGAAATCAAATTAGGTGATGGATTAAATATGAAATTGAATCTTAATATGTCTAGTTTCACATAAAACAAATGAAACTGGTAAAGGAATTATATGTTAGAAGATATTTGAATTTTAGTGAAATAGGGTCAGAGCAGTTTCTAGATCCCCTGTTCCAACTTTATAAATTCACCATAAATTGTATAGATATAATTAGGTGGTGTATTTTATATTCTCAGAATCCTTATTGAGTCTAATTTCAGGAGAAACAAATTTCATAGTCATATGAATTTTGTACAGAGATAAATGTGGTTCGTAGTAAACAGAGGTCAGTCCAGTCAAGTCCTAAAACAGGGGTAAATTTAACTAATAAACTGTACTAATTGGCCCAACCAAAAATTCTGGAAAAAAATTATTAAGTAGTTATATAAGTCTAGATCCAAAGAAAATTTACGGATCTTGATTTTTAGTTTTGTAACTCGAGATATGATTTTTCTTGTGACTGTGACGTAAGTAGCTTGAAAGCTGTGAATGTAGAAACAAATAATCCAAAGTTCTAAAAATGTTAAATTAAGCTTAGTAACACCTCATACTCGACTCCGGCGACGGTCTCGGGCGTGGGGGCGTTACACAGGCAGTCTGTTCAATGTGGATAATGGTAGAACATTCAAGGCCAATCCGTTGTCAATCAATACCCCCGGTAATGTATACCCCTTACAGTGGGTCGTGATATGCAAAGCCTTAGTCGATCCCCTACCTCCTGGCGGTACTTCATCATCATTGAAAAATATGAAGTTTCCGGCACTTTATTGTTAACTAGGTAGTCCAGCTTGTTTACTGAAATATTGTTAGCGACATAAGTTTCATTCAGCACCTTCATCAACGAGCTACGATGGGTTTTTGAGCTTAAAAGTAAGGCCAGTATCGATATATGAGCTGGCTGTTTGTGTAACTGTTCCACGACACTATACTCACTGTGTTTTAGAAATTTCAAAAATTCTTTAGCTTCTTTTTCCGTTACTGATTCATTAACAGGCGGTTCAAGTCTAACCGGCTTCTCTTTCTTTTGCTCAATCACCAATGATTTTCCCTTAACATGCTCAAATTTTGTATTTGGGGTATCATAACGTCTTTCGCTGCGCGTATAGAAACCTACGTATTGACTTTCCTCTTATGCATTAGCCGAGATTTCCTTTCCCAGGATCGTCACATTGCAGTTATAGTTCCAAGGTACCCTTTTACTATCTTTATAAGGGAAAGCATAGGCTTCTGGATTACGACTTTTGGTGCAACTTGTGCCCCAGCTTCGTTAATTCTCGGTCGTGATATGATAACCACTGGGTGGTTGACTTTGTAAATATTCTTCGTTGACCCCTCTTCTGAGGCACACACATCTATTCCTTCTAGGCTTCCGACATACTCAAAGAATTCTAACTCATTATTATCCATCAATCCTTGTACTAGAGTCCTGAATTCACTGCATTTTTTAATCTCATGATCCTCTTGATCATGGAACTCACAATAATTCTTTGTTCCTCGGGGTTTGTCCCTTGAATTCTGCGTTATTAACCCTCTTTCCACCATTTTGTTTCATACTTCTTTCAGTGGGGTATTCACTTCTGCGATATTCATCTTGATCTCCTTCCCTAAACTCTCGATTATCGCATTTACCCCTTTATCCACATGGTTAGGTAACGGATTTTCTGCACTAGATGTATCATCAAATTTCATAATACCCATTTTGATGAGTCTTTCAACCCACTTCTTGAAAGTGGTGCAGTTTTCTATCGAATGTCCCGTGGTTCCTACATGGTACTCGTGTTGGGCGTTTATATCATACCATTTCAGGTATGGGGGTTGCATTGGCTTTAGATAGAAGGGGGACACAACATGTGCATCAAATAAACTTTGATATAACTTCTTATACGTTATTGGGATAGGCGTAAATTGTAGTTTCTATATATTTTTCTTTGTGTTGGGCTCTTGTCTGGGTGGGCACTGCTGACCAGCGATTGTCGACCTCAGTTAGCTTACGGTGATCGATTTTGAATATGTGCTCACATTATTTACCTCGTGCTCTTTCTTTCTCGGGGCTGGCCTTTTGGCATTTTCTCTAGCCTCTATTTTCCCGCACCTTATCGCATTTTCTATCATTTCTCCAGACATTACTATGTTCGAGCAGAGGAACATACCCGACGACTCCCTATATCCCTAGCAGGGGCACCTAATCAAAATCTCCACATCGATATAATATCTTGTCAGGGACCATCCATCGGGCTCTCCATTCGACGTCTTCCTTTTGCAGATTTTGAAGAATCGTCATCCATTTTTCCTCTGTAACATCATCTCGTCTTGGCGTAGCCACTAACTCTTTCAGTGGAGAGTAGTTTCCGGAGAAGATGCGATACGAGACCTTTTCCACTTTCCAAAAATGGCTATGGAACCAAGATAGCAAGAGCTGTGCGCATCCAATGAATCTCCCTTTACCCGCTCTTCGACAAGCATTCAATGATCTAAAAGTTTCAGCCAAGATCGCGGGTACAGGTGTGACCCCTTTACTAAGTCTGTCAAAAAGATCGAAAACCACCTTGTCTAAATGCCCCAAAGCTTTGGGGAAGATAATCAATCCATAAATTCCCAAAGCGAAGACATCAACCCTCTTCTTCATACCGGGATGCGCTAGGATTAAATCTCTTAAATTCCTCCAATGAATGTACTTACAATCTCCTTTTTGTTTAATCCGGGCTATAACCCACTGTTCGCTCATTCCTATGATGTTCATCAGGCTTTTTGAGAATGCTGGGACGTTGGCAGCTCTGGAGCAAACTCTGTCCACCTGAATCTTCGGACAATGGAGCAAGGCCGTGTACTCTTCTATAGTGGGTACCAAATCTACTTTCCCGAAAGTGAAGCAACTGTAAGCAGAGTTCCAATATTGGGCGAGGGCTCAAAATAGGTGCTCGTCTATCTTGATATCAAGTAGATAGGGTAGATTACCATAATGACAGTAGAATAGCTGTTTGATCTCGTCATCTCACTGACCCTAAATTTTTTTCATCTCTTGGAGATTATTTTGGGTTACACTAATCCGAGTAAAATTCCACAATTCTGACACATACCCCTCGTTAATACTATCACCTTTTTTCTTGTTGTGTTGTCTCAGCCTATATACGGACAGCCGTATTGTCCTCCACTTTATCAATAAACCCATTTTCCATGATAAGTTATCTATTTAGCAATCGAATGTGAATCAACACCTTTTGTGATGAAAATGTCATGCAAATACAATCAAAGTAAAACAAAACAAGTCAATATTTCATACACAGTTTAAAGCAAACAAGGAGTAATAAATATAGCACCTGCTCAGGTAACCACTAGGGTTTGGTGTAGCTCTACCTAAGGCAGGTTCCTATGGCTCACTATATGCGGCTTGGTTCTAAAGTAGAGGTACCTGAACCAGCAGATTCCTCAATCCTCACCCGTTATAGGCTCATATAGACCGAGTTCAGTTCAGGGGAATACATTTCCCTCTGGCTGCACGGAGATGAAAATCTCATGAAGACATAGGTACAGATGTATCCCGAAAGTGATCCACTATCCTGCACGGAGGTGAAGACCTCATGAAGGAATAGTTTCTCACTCTCACTTAAAAGGGTGTAACCGCGCGGTCATGCAATGCAATGTGCAGGGGTATACAAAAAAATCGAAGCAAATAAAGAAAATATGAATAGAATGATGAAGATCGTAACACAAAATGGATGAAATGCAATGAAAGGATCGTATATCAAAACCAAATTTTCAATTTTCGACAAAAAAACAAAACTTAATCAACTTGTGGCTTGACTCTCTTATTTTGGTCCCTAGTGGAGTCGCCAAGCTGTTGAAACCATTTTTTTTTTAAAAAAGGGGGTCGACTTGATTTTGAAAACGAAAACAAACATAGGAGTCGCCACCAATCCTTTTTTGACGAGGTGTGATCGGGTCACCTCGTAACAGTGGTTGATTTTAATAAATGGTTTGATTTATTTAAACAACGATTTTGGTCCACGAAATTCAAAAAGACGGGTTCGAGAGTCGGTTACTCACGAGGAAGGGTTAGCACCCTCGTAACGCCTAAAAATTGGTACCTAGTTGATTAATTAGTATCTTAGTGTTGAGAATCAAAAACTTAAAATACTTTAAATACGATCCCTCTTTTTGTAAAAAACACTCGAATGTTAAAGACCTTCTCGTCTCGAAATAATAAAATGTCACATCCAGTAAGTTAGGACACGACATCTCGAACTTTTGAGAATGAGCTTGCCTTTTATTTAAAATTCGTATATTTTAACTTTTTAAAAGGGTATTCGATTATTTAAGGTAAACAAGAAAAATTGAAATCCAATAAGTTAGGGCACGATCTCTTGAACTTCCAAACACCGAATGTTGCCTTTATTTACAAAAATCTTATCTCGAGGTAACAAGATGTCATATCCAGTAAGTTAGGGCACAACACCTTAAATATCAGATAGTAAGCATTTTATTCAAAACTGGTATCGCGATTTTAAAAGAATGTTACGTTATTTAGGTTAAAGGAGAAAAATTGAAACCCAGTAAGTTAGGGCACGATTTTCTCAAATTTCTAAATACGAAACATTACCTTTATAAGAGAATAAATTTTGGGTCGGGTAAAGGTTAATATAGCATAAGTTTGTAATAAAATGAGATAAAGAATGCATAAACAAATACAAATTTCGATATTGATAGGCATAACAGAATGAACATAGATGCGAATGTGAATGATAATGATAAGAGCGAAAATAAAATAAATGAAGAAAATGAATAAGCTAAAATAAAAAGGAAATAATAAATAAGCTAAAAAGTATTTGAAATTAAAAAAGAACTAGTAGTAAACAAATAAATGTTATATAAAATTATTAAAAAATGATAGTAATAGTAATGATAATAATAATAATAATAATAATAATAATAATAATAATAATAATATGAAAGATATAACAATAGTAAAATAATTATATTAATACCTAAATATAAATAGAGATATAATACCTAAAATATAATAATAACAAAATATGAATAGACATGAAATATAAATAGATAAGTAATAAGAAAATAAATATAAATGAAAATATAATAATAGTAATAATACGATAGTAATAGTAATTGCAAAAATGATAATAGTAATAAAATAAGAAGATAATAATAATAATAAAGATAAAAATAGTAATAATAGTAATAATAATAATAAAGCCATAATAAAAAGAAAAGGAAATAATAATCATGTAAATAATGATAATAATAATAATAACAATAATAATAGTATATATTATTAATGAAAATAATAGAGAATAATAAAAATAAATATACTATGTCAACAAGGATGATAGTAGTAATAATAATAAAACAATAATAATAAATATAATAATAAAAAATAATAAAAAATAATAATTAATTTGAAAATAAAACAGCAAAATAACGAAAAAGGACTAAATCGAACTTAAAACGAAATTTTGGGGCAAGTTTAAAATGAAAAGAAAAGGGGAAGGACCAGATTGCAACACGCGCGCAACGTGAAGGGACGACAAAGGAAAATATCCCCGTCCCTCTAAATGTAGCGTTTTGCGCGGGACCAAAATGAAATAAAAATCAAATTACTGGGCAAGATTAAAAATAACGAAAGATTTAATTATAAAGCTATAAAAAAGCGGAAGGGCTAAAAGTACAATTATCCCTTCTATTAAAAAAACATGCAGATCTTCAACTGGAGCGGGTCAGATCGGGTCGGACTGGGGCAAAACAACTTCGTTTTGGGGCTTATGGATGTCGGCCAAAACGACGTCGTTTTATATGGCCTATATAAGTTTAAAAAAAAATTAAATCATTTTATACCAATTTCTAAAAAACATTTCTTCTTTCTCTTGTTTTCTCTGCAGGTTTCCTAATCTGGCGAGGGCTCCGGCCAATCGCCACCGTCCTCCGCCGCGCCTCCGCCGCCGGCGATCGCTGTGTACGACGACCGAAGGTAAAAATTTCCCTTTCTTTTTGCCGCTTTGAAAGGTATTTGTTCTTTTATCTTTATACTTCGTATTTTATGCATACGTAAATATGGAAGGGAACAAATTCGAAAATAAGAAAGAAATAAAATAAAATCACCTTAGGCTTTCGATTTTGATTTTTGGTATTTTGGTTCTCTGATTTGGGGCTATTCTCCTGCTTTGGTATTGCTGGAATCACTGTTTGGCTTGTGTTTTGAAATCGAGTGCTTTGTATTTATCAAAATTGTCGAATGTTATAATGGATTTTGGCTTGGCTTTTTATAGCCATTTTACAAAATACTAAAATATAGTTGTGTATCCCTGCTTGTCATTTCCGTTTTAATTTTGCAGGCGCAAGTTGAGGACAGTGGTGACGCGACAGTGGTGGTGGCCGACTAACATGGGGTGATGGGACAGGGGGCTAAGGCAGCAGCAGCTAGGTTGATTTAGGGGTTTTTTTTTTTGTTTTGTTTTTGGGTTAGGCTAGGGTTAAAAGATTTTTGGGCTGTTGGGTTGTTTTATTTTGGGTTTAGATATTTAAGCTTAGTTGGGTTGTTTTATTTTGGGCCCGGGCAAAATTGATTTGTATAGCTATAACACCCTTAAACTTTTCATGTCCGATTTCACAAAATTTTGATAAAATATCATAAGAATATTTTATGATGTTTTAATTTTGTAAAGAGAATTTATTATCCAAAACTTTATTTTTGGAACTAGTAATTTTTATTTTATTTTAGAAATGTGTGGGTACTAATTTGGATTTTTGATATTTTTTTAAATTCTATTGGGCCAATGGTTAAATTGAAAGAAACGTTAATTTAAGTGTGTTTACAAAATTAAGAACTATAAAGTGAGTAGGGAAATTATGAGGGAATTTTATGCGGGAATTATACCAAGGACACTTTTGATTTTTTCCCAAGGAAAATAAAGTTATAAAAAAAAAAGTTAAGAATTTCAAAATGTGTTGATTGAATCTTAACTTAATTATTACAGATATTGTTGTCAATGTATAAGGAAGTGGATTCGAGTATCTTAAAACGTATTATCTGCTTGCTGTCCCTTACCAGCGGCCTGCTTGCTGTCCCTTGCTTCATTAATTGCTGAGATATGATTAAAATTTTCTGCTCTTCGCCGACCAGAATAGTTGCTTTGTGGCTGCCCAATTTGTTGTTGCCTGCTTGCGGCCTCCAAATGCTTTTAATTGCTGCTGCCATAAGCCAAAATCTTTTCCATGGGCTGTTCAGTTTTACATCATAGTTGCTGCCGAATTTTACCAATTGTGCCGCCTACTTCGATTCCTTTTGCTGGTGAACGATTGCTTGCTTTAAATTTAGTACTATTAGTCGATGAATTTTAATTTTCTCCGTTGCCAAGTGCCGATGATAACTTCCAAAAGATTGCTTCCATTAGCGGGTTGGACGAAAGACATCTGCAAGCATCGAAAGCAAAGGTCGTTAAAGCTTGATCGTTTCTGAGCAACGAATACTTAGAATTATAGTTTGTGTTCTTTAATTTTTTTTGTATTTATTTTGTAGTTTTTGCTAAATCACTTGCTTGGGTGATTGAAATACATGGTTGATGTTTGATTTATGATATGTTGATTATTAATGATTTGATTTGTATGAAATTTTTATTGATTTGTTTGAAAATTGTTTAAATAAATATATATTATTAAAGAAAATGATTAAGAAGATTTATTTGTATTAGTTAATAAATAATTGAATCGATAATTGTTAATAATAGTCTTGTTGAATGTTATCAGAAAGTCAGTCGAGTATAATTGGAATGTCAGGATACATGAGCTCATATAGTGTTATGTGGGTTGCTTGATGCCTCTAAGAGTATCTTATTGTAGCACTTTGCACATTCATAGGGTTTGGTTGGTTAAATCGTGCTTTGCATGCATCGAAGTATCGTTAAACATTTTATCTTATTGTTGTGTTTTGTACAAATCACAGGATTTGGATGGATATCCACATAGTCAGCATAATTTTTCATAATGATTATTTAAAATAAGTTGCTTAAAATTTCAAAAGGCTAAAATATTAAAGAATAATATTCCAAATGTTTAAAGGAAGTATCAAATGAAATGTTATAATATCGACTCATATGTGAGTGGCTTGTATCTTTTTATTTATATGAGTTTATATTGTTAGCATAGTTACAAAGATGGACTAATTGCAGGTAAATATTTGGTTTATGTACGATATGAGTTGATTCATTTATGTTTTAATTATAAAATCTATTTTGTTGTGAAATTGATAGTATGAATGTGTTTTAGCTTTGATTACATGGTATATTAGATATTAAGCTTAGCGTATGAATTAAATTTTTAGTGTGCAGCTAAAATCTTGATTGTAGAGTTCGTGTTCTAGCAGCAACGCCAAAGAATCTCTGCAATCCATATTCTATATAGATGGTTTTCCCTTAACATAGAATTGACATGTACTTGAGTCTATTAGATTAGTTAGTTTTTTTTTTTTTTATGTCTGGTTAATTCCGAATATATTGGTTATTTGATTGATTTTATTTTTATTATTTGTATGTTTAAAATTATGTTTTAATTGTATGTAATTGATTGATTGATTCAGTGGGTTGTTTTTAGACTACTATGACACTCTAAATTCAATCGGATTTTTAGATCGTGTTTGGGGTGTTATAAACTTTCATGTGTGCTTTCCAATAGATATAATTAAATCCATTCTAGAATAATGGATGTATAATTGAACTGCCTTCATACCTTCCATTGCATGACTACTAGATGTAGAATCTTACCATTTATTTTAGGTGTTGCTTGAATACCAATTGAAAAGTAGCGAGGTGTGGCAAAAGATTTAGGTACATCACATGGTACACTAGCATGCTAACACAAAAAGAATAAAAATTCTAAATAGAACCATAGAGTTGTTAATATAATTCAAACTTAATCTACATTTGCATGACCTAATCTAAAAAAAATACCATTATTAAATTTCACAATAATTTAAACTTAATCTAACTCTAACTCTCATATAATTGTATCCTCATCCAAATATGCTTAGCTCAAAATCTCCCCAAAAGTGCAATAAAAACACATTAAATGTTCCTAATAAAATGAACTCAATTTCTCTGTCAATCGTGCACTTACACTTTTTACCCAATCTCATGAGTACAATGCCTATCTAAGCTTAAAGACTTCAGCTTTAAGAAAAAGATAAAATGGATTTACTTGTTGATTTTTCACCAAATCAAATTATCAATCAGGTAGACTTCAATTATTATCAGAGTGATCTATAATAATCTTACCTGAAATACTCACACTTAATCACCTATAGTATATTAGAAATCCATGTGAAGAGATTTGACTAACAAAGACTTTGTGGTTAATGTTTCCTTGCTTTACTTAAAATCTAGTTTTGATATGAATTAAGGGTTGAGAATGATCAAATAAATCAATGTAAATTTGCTGCTAATCTTCTTTTTTTATCAAGGACTCTTATAAGGACGTGTTACACAAGTCCTTAGCTGATTTAGGACTTCTCCTAAGTTTATTTTAAACCCTTGAGAGTCATCTCTTCAATGTCTTGATAATGGTAAGTCTTTCTCTTGATTTTTGATGCTATATAATAATAATAATAATAATAATAATAATAATAATAATAATAATAAATTCAAAATTGCCAACATAAAAGGCTTGCATATATTAGCTGCGATGTGTGGAATGAAGTTTACCAACTCTCTGAATCACATAGCAAATTGTGCCCAGCAAGTACATAACAATAAAAATAATAGATTTGGGCAGGCATGCAAAAACTTGATGTTGCCATTTTTACTATTTTGGGCGGTGCATCACTTTCACCCTTCACTCACCGGTGCTTTGAGCGGTATTTGTTCTCTGCTTGTCTAATCAAGGTAACTTCAAATTCAGCTAAAACAAAGAAAATTCCAAGGGGACATCTCCATCCCATCTTCACCGTCTTGATTGATTGATGGGTTTACAATGCATTGTCAAAAATAAGTTTCAAAATTAACTTAATTTTAACATCACTATATTCATAAACCACAGTATTGATTTCCCAAAGTCTTAAAATGTCTTAGATTTTTCCTACTCAACAAAAAACGTGAGATGCCATTTTTTTTCCTGGCCCTTTTTAACTCTCACAAATTGCATGGCAGTTTTCTTTATAAATATAAATCCATTGCTTAAAATATGAGTGTCCATTATGTACGTTTACATCAACAACCTAAATATGTGTAAAAGAAAAAAAAGATTTCCCTGTCATCTCTTCAAATTCAATAAAAAAATGAAACTACAAAGATAGTTTGACCAAAATATATTAGTTAATGAGAATCGCATTATTTCAAAGAATTAGGTGATTAACAAGAAGTAAAGCCAAATTTCATAATTGAATTGAAATGTGTTCATCTTATTACCCTATTAATTGCTTGACTTGGAATTTGGTCCATACCACAATAAAAACAACGGGCTGAAACGCAACCAAATTAAAGGGGCGGGAGGGGAATATATATATATATATATCGCTTCTCTTTTTTGTGGTTATTCTTTCATCAAATGGAGCAAGTCTCCATCAACATTATTTGCTCACCATAAAGCTTCTTAATTAAGTGAATTAGGCACCAAGTTGTACAAGTCAATGGCCCTAATGCACATTTTTAGGCTTTGATATTTAAGTTGGAGAGGATTGATGAAAGCTTTAATCTCGTTGAATTCTACGCCATGAACTAACCCTCCTAAGCATTTATAATCTTTAAAATAATAATAATAATAATAACATTTCACCACTTAACTTTTATTTTACTAAAAAATTTTAAATTAGATTCAATTTGATATGTTCATAAACTTCATATCCAATCAACCAAATCTGATTCAATATGAACAAATGTAAACTGTAACTTGAATAAGTTATCTGAAATAATTTAATCAAAATTAATAATGATTTAATCTGAAAAATTTAAATTAAAAACATAAATGATTTAAACTTAAAATAACCTAAACTCGAATAAACTAAAATAAATTAAAATTTTAAAACAAACTATATAAAATAAACCAACCCCAAATCAACTTGAGTCGCCCAATTACCATCTCTAATTGTGATAAATACCCGCCTTAATTGAAAAAAGAAAAAAAGTTCTGTTGCACTTAATTAAATAGCCTTTAGCATTTACGTTAAAGTGCAAAATTAGGAACATTTCACTCAAAAGTTTTCAAATATGTTTTAATTGCCAATAAAGTTGTAACTAATTCACCTAAAAGAATTGAAGTTTACTCACTTTTCATAGCCATGCCAATCGTTTATCTCCATTAATCCTTAGGTTTTGTAAAAATAATTCTTACAAAAAAAAAATGTAAACAACACTAGATGTCATTGTAAAATAGCGTCGTTCTTATTTTGATCATTTTAAACTTTTTTGTCAATTTAATTATTACAGTTAAAAAAATTGACTAAAATAATCACCCAGCAGTTAAACTCTTAACTGGTTGATGACTGGACCTGCAAAAAAGGAAAAAATATTCTTTTAATCCCTTAAAAATTACAAAATTTTAAGTTAATCCATTAAATCTCCATAAAAAATTCATATTAAATAACATAAAAAAAATGCTAGATCTAGCTTCCGATATGCTTTCGCTGTCATCTTCTCCCGCTATGCTCACCACTAAAGTATATTTCTTAATTAACCTTGTTTTCCCGTTTATTTATTTTCCAATTAAATAGTTTAGTTACATCAATTTTTCAAATGCACCATAATTATCCATGTTTTCTCATTTATTTATTTATTTTTCAACCAAAGTCATTGACGACATCAATAGTAGAGGAGGAAGGTATTGAATAAGTGATGGCAGTTTTGAGGGCGAAAATCATGTAGTTTTCTTGTTCAGGTGAAAGATTACAAAGCAGAGACAGTGACGACGTCATAAAGGGCAAAGATATGGTAAATCATTGTACTTTCCTTTTCCTAAAGAATTAAAATTTCACAAGTATAGCAATGGTGTTAACTAAATTTTTTTATAATTTTTAAAGGGATTAAAATATTTTTTTTCTTTTTTTTATAGGTCTAGTCAGCATTTCACTGAGACTTTAACAGCTGAGTGACTATTTTAGTCAATTTTTTTAATGGAGTGATTAAATTAATAAAAAAATTAGAATGACCAAATTAGAAACTTCGACCCTATTCTAAAGTGACTTTCGATGTAATTTACCTATAAGAAAATTTTCAAATAATGAAATAATAATAAACTTAATGTATAAGGTTATCCCTCTTCTCTCTTCCTTAAACTTTCTCATACATACTAAAAACCAATATGTATATTGCTTATGTTTTCATAAAGAATATAAGATGAGCCCAAAAATCTATTGGAGAGAAAATTATAACTGTTTTATATGTTTCGGGAAAAGGAACTTTATTTGTCGACTACTCATGTTTTCTTCAGTTTTTTCTTTGGCACAAATATAATATTGATGCATATATATAATTTTATAAGATAATGAAAACTCATGTATGAGAGATGCTATTTTTAAAAATATAATATAATATATTTATATTATTTATATATTATTTATAAACAATTATGTATCAATACAGATTGAGTATTAGCTCGATTAGAATAGGTATTGGCAAAAGAGCGTGGGTTCAAGTGCGATGAAACACATTATCCTTTTATTTATGGGTTAAGGACAGATTATAAGTAATTTTAGATATTGTGTAAAAAAAAATCATGTATCAATTTATTGTATTACGAAAAGAAAGTTGAAGAGAGAAAAGTTTAATGTGCAATGTATCATTTTTGAATTTTTTTAAGGAATCTGATCCTATAAGTTTAAAATTTATGAAAATGATCCAACTTCAAGATTAATTATGAGAATGAACTGATTTCTACAGTAGAGTTGGGTGCCACCACTTTCCCAGGCAGCACCACCCTAAAAATCTCCTAAAAAATATTTTCTTTTGGTGTCACCTAACAAATTGGCGGCATCGGGTTGAAGCATGCAGGGGCAAAGCGTTCAGGGACCTAATGAAGTAATTATCCTATTTAGACTAGCTGAAAAAAGAGTACGGCATGAGAGTATGGCAGCACCTAATTAAACTTTCGGTCTGTTTGCATATTAGGTCTGTCCCTTTTTTAAATTAAATTTAAATAACCCTTAAAAGATATAATAATAACAAAAATAAACCCTTCTTAGTTTTTTTAAAAAACAATAAACTTAAAAAACTATATAAAATTCTTATTTAAATTACCCAATATGTCCAGCAAAAAATTTCCTCAAGTTTATCTAAATTCAAATATGCTGGGAATGAATTGAAAATGTTTAAATTTAGATAAACTTGAGGAAAAATAAAAATTTTATATAGTTTTTTATGTTTATTTTTAAAAAAAAATGAGAAGGGTTTATTTTTGTTATTCTTATATCTTTTAAGGGCAATTTAAATTTGATTTCAAAAGAGGACAAACCTAACATGCAAATAGACCAAAAGTTTAATTAAGTATCGTCATACTCTAATGTGAAACTCTTTTTTCAGCCAATCTAAAAACGGTAATTATTTCATCAAGTCTCTGAATATTTTGCCCCTATACACTTTAGTCCGGTGTTGCCAATTTATTAGGCGGCACTAAAAAAATTATTTTGGGGAGGATTTTTAGGGTGATGCCACCTTGAAACGTGGTGGCACCCAACTCTACTGTAGAAATCAAGTTATTTTCATAATTAACCTTGAAGTTGGGTCATTTTCATAATTTTTTTTAAAATTTATAGGGTCAAATTCCTAAAAAAACCTATTTTTGAATAATTGTTTGATATATACGGTGAATTTTTTAATTTCACAAGCAAGATTAAGAGGCTGACAAGCATCCTTAATTGATATTTTAAAAGGTAAAAAATATATAAATGAAAAATGTGGCGATCTTTTAACTCTGCTTGTGGAGTTAAAAAACTCTACCATCTTATGTATCAAATAATAATTCATCACTTTTTATAGTTTGCACAAATGCTTTAATGATGATTAAGAATTTTTTATTAACATTATATTTGATTATCAAAATAATTTATATATTTTAATTATGTTTATTAGTTATTATTTAGAATATTATTGTAAAATTATATTGTACATTTGATATGATACAAATGCTTTAATTATTATTTTAAAATTTATAATTATATTTGAATTTTTGAATAAGTTAATATATTTTAATTATGTTCAACCATTCAAATAACTAATTAAAAAATAAAAATAATAATTAAAAACACATTATTTAAAAATTAATTAATTATAAAATCAAATGCAATGCACGTGATATTAGAAATTAGTATAATAATATTATGTGCGTTAATTTTTTTTTATATAAACTTTTTAAAGGTAGAACCCGTACCAAATGAGTGTCTAACAAGAACTTTAATCCTCACTGTATTTTAAATTTTAAACACAAATACAAAATATACATGTTATATCATACTTATTACATTATTGTGTATTTATTAAATAAATATTTATAATCGATGCGAGTAATTATAAAATAGAATTATGTGAGTATGTAATTTTAGTATTTATTCACAATCTCCCTTGTTAAATATCAGAATTATAAATTAGACAAAGAAAAACCTAATAATCAGCCGTTTTTTAGTTAAAAGAATCACAGTGTTGTATTATCCAAAAGGTTTTAGTTCTGACTCTCTGTTGCTATGTTTTATATGATCGGATCCAACCTAGTAGATCGTGAAAGGTTGGTGACTAATATTCATTTTTGTCTTCTTTTTTATGTTTTGGAGTCGAGTCAGATGTTTTTCTTTAGGTAATTCTTTGGTTTTTAATATTTTTATATGTATTTTTTTTTTTATACCAATATACTGAAGCCTTTCATTTGATGGTAAGAATTATCTTTTTTCGAAGAGAAAAAGGGAGAGGCGGTGCTGAAAACTGTAAAAGGGGATAATTCAATGTTTATAAAAGCACATTTAGTGGTCAAAGGCTAAACCAAATGAGGCATGCAGTTGCAACCTACCTAATTAACTTTGCCATTAATGATTTAATAAATATATTCAAAGTTCAGTTAAATTTTAAGATGGTCATGAAGAATTTGTTTTGTGGCAGAAAAGTAATAATAAGAATAATAATTTTTGCCAATTTTGTTTTAGTTTGGTTGATTTGAGAATTGTTGCATGTTATTATAGAAGGATATAGGTTCGAATGTGTTGAAATACATTATCATTCTATTTGTATGTTAGAAAGAAGCTAGATATTATGTCAAAAAGAACAAATATAATCCGAATTTATAATGATATTATTAAAAAAAATTCTCAAATTGATAAAATATGTTTTAAATAGGTGATTGTAGTGTAGTGCTACTAAGTAACTTATTAGGCAGAGAAAATATGGAAAAGATGGTGTGGTCCAAATTCATGACGGATAGCTTGTAGACCGGGGACTAGTTTTACATAAACAAAAATGTAACCCGGATTTTACTCACTTGTGAAAATTAACCACAATATTTCTCATTCTTTTTTTCTGTTTGATTTAAAAGTATGTTAAAAATGGATGCAATGTGTCGTCTTATTTATTGGTGCACTTGTGAAAATTGTTTTTCAGTTAGTCCATGCAATTGAGTTAATGCTTGTAGTGTTGAGTACGGTGAGAAAAACCCTAAACCCTAATTTTTTTTAAAAAAAATGGGGGGTGGGACCTTTGAACCAGAGTTTGCAAGTGAGGAGAAGTGGGTTTGATTGGGGCATTTCATTATTTTATTAATCAAGAAGAGAATGAACAACATCACACAATAAATAAGTAACACCAATGGAATTGAAAAAAGGAATGTAAAGTTAGGCCTAATGATATGGCAGAGTTGGTCTTGGATACAACCAGATCTTTTGTGCATATATATACATTTGACTTCACCTTGTATCACATGCGTGTTCCCATCAGTTCCCCCATTTATTGACCCCTTGACAGTGACTCCATCCCTCTTTATATTGCAGCACCAACTCTTATCATCTTCATTCCCTTCTCTCTCTCTCTCTATCACATCGTTGCTTAACCAACACAACCAAACAAAACAATGGTACAGTGAGTGAGCAGACAGTAGATAGAAGCAACATATCTTGGGTCACCACCCCCATATATTCTTTAAACAATGTTTTTAATTTAAATTGCTTTATAAAGAAAAAAAAACTTTGGGTACCTATAAATTTTTTTTTCAGGAAACCCCATTTTTTTAGGCACGCTGAAAAGAACTAAGATGGGACATTTAGCTCTACTATGTGAGTTTACCCTAATATGGGAAGGTGACATATGCCCTATACATTCAAAGAAAGATAGTAATTAATTAAGTAATAGTTAAAAGAAAGAATGTAAAGGCAAGATTATGTTGTTTGTTGTATATTGTAAAATGATCATGTTGGATGAGTAGTGAGCGAAAAAGAGTTCGTTAACTTTGGGATTTGTAGCGTATGATATGTTTTTTTCTGGGGGAGGGGGGTGTTGCCCTAATTCCCATTCATTCTCGCTTAAAAATACAGAATCGAGAATGGTACTAAACTAGAGATGAACCATGGCAAATTGGGAATGGCTGATTCATTCATGGATTTGGAGAAATTTTAACGCGTTTTCTTTTTCTTATGTTTTCTTTGTTTTACAGTCTTTTTTACGTATAAACATTAATAATAATTAATAAATAAAAAAAGAGTATAAAGAAAAGTTTGAGTGAGTGATAATTATATAAAATGGGGGGAATTAAAGTAAGGTCAACCATGGGAACAAACACAGGGCTCGAGAATCAGAGACAGAGGAGAGTGATATAGAAAGAAACAAAGAGGGTACTACAATTATTGGGACTCGCACACATCATTCACTCCTCTCTTTTTTCCCTCCCAGTAACACAAAAAAATATATATATTATTATTTCATTTAACCAGTATTTCCCTCTCTCCGCTGCTGAAACCGCGTGGCTGAAAACAGAAAGCCAGAAAGCTTAACTTTGCCCCTGTGTTTTTGCTGCATCCCATCAAATTACTTAACTCGGATTACATTTTAAATTTTGTAGGTAGTTTTCATTCTACTTTATTTCGCATTCCAATTCATTTGTGTTAAAACTGATTCGCAAATTAATTTAAATTTAATCTATTTATTCACTCAAATTCAAATTTGAGTCCTTAATTTGTTTCACTTCAGATTATTTTTTTTAATCTAAATTAAATCCAATTTCAACATAATATTGACATATCAATTTATATCCTCTATATATCTCTATTACGTTCATACGTGTTTCTTATATAACAAAAATAAATCTCTCTTTTTTTTTTCATTTTACCTCTTTATAAAATATTAATAAAAATATATTTCATATTTCGGTTAAAATGGTAAAATTAAAATATTTAAAGTTTATAGTGTCTTAATTTCAATTTTCGTAATATATATATTTTTAATTTTATACTAAATTGAGACCTTTTAATAGGTGATAGCAGTGTCCATGGGCCGAGCTGGACCCAACAAAAATTTTATACTCATTTGTTAGGCTTGGCCCAAAAAAGGATTAAAATTTTGTCCAGGTTCAACCTGAATAAAATGCTAAAACTTGGGCCTAGACCAACTCGGTCGTATTAAATTTTTTATTATTTTTTAATATAATTTTTAATATATATAATACATCAAAAAATACTAAAAATATTAAAATAAATATTTCCCAACAAATTGATAATACATTTAAAAAATATGTATACTTAAATAACACTAAGATAGGTGCAACTTAACAAGCAAAGGGCTCTAAAATAGTAACAAAATTAATAATAAAACAAGAGTTATACAATATCTAAACAATAACAACAAAATAGTAGCAACATAATAGTGAAATAGTAGCAAAATAGTGAAAAAAAAACAAGAAAATAACAACAAAACGGTAAAAACAACAATAAAACAGTAAAAAAAACAATAACTTTTTTTTTGCATATTCGGGCTGGGCTAGGCTTGGGCCAAAAAAGCCTTACTCGAGGCTCGTCCCGTTTTCTAAACGAGCCTTATTTTTTGCCCAAGCCCATTTTTCGGGCCTATATTTTTACCCAAACCTCTCACTTTTCAAATGGCCCGGCCCATGAACAAGTCTAATAGGTGACATTAACTTAATGAAATACCTTAGCGTAGGTGATAATGATATGGTTCATATCGATTTTGGGGGGAAAATGTATTTCTCTTCGGCAAAAATATCATTGAGGCCCTTATAATAGGAATCAAATTGCATTTTGCCCTCTCTATTAAAAAATAGGCAAATTAGTCATTGTATATTAAATCAAAGAGCAAATCAGTCATTTTGTTAAAAATTTCATCTATTTTTACAATTAAAAATTTTAGTTTTTAACAGTACAAATGGATTGTTTTTTTAATAGAATGAATCAATTTACCCTTTGATATAATGTATTAGGGTTAATTTACACATTTTTTTAGTAGAATGGGCAAAATGCAATCTAACTTCTAGTACATTAGCCTCCATGATACTTTTATATTTTATCTTCCAATATTTTGATTTTTAAAAAACTAAATCAAAACTAAACCAAATATCAAAGGTAACCGAATCAAATCAAGTTCCACTATTTGAATTGGTTTTGTTCAAAATTTTTAAAAATAATATTTACCTTTAAAAACCAAATCAAATTTAATACAGTCGATCTGAAACCAAATCAAAATTTGCAATTATAGTTGTTTTTTGGTTTTGTTGATTGTTTTACTTAGTCGTATTTGTCAGGACTTGCTTATGTTGGGTGAATTAACAAAAAATGTTGATTTTTAATAATCATTATCGGATTAGACGGTTTTTGTGAAATTTACTGGATTAGGTTAATTTTGGAGAGAGAAAAGAAATATGAGATATGACAGGAACACAATTTTAACTAAATGTGCTTTTAGCTATGGCTTGATGGTTAAATGTTAGTATTTTTATCCTTAAGTCCCGAGTTCGATTCCTTTCCCACTCACATTTGTATTTTTTTATTTCATGTTGCTTTAAACTTTTTAAAATTTGAATTAATTTCTTTTAACATATTAGTTCTTTTGTTAGGTGGTTAGATAGTTGCAATTACATCTTAAACTCTTGGGTAAGATTCATTTCCTACTCATATTTGTATATTTGTATTTTTTATCTCGTGTTGCTTCAAGCTTTTAAAATTTTTAATTAATTTTTTTAACATATTAGCTCTTTCGTTAGATGGTTAGACAATTTTAATTACATCATTGAGTCTCAAGTTTAATTTCTCTACTATTGACATTTGTATTTTTTATTTCATGTTACTTCAAGCTTTTCTTTTATTTTTAATTAATATTTTTAATATATTAGCTCCTTTCGTTAGATGGTTAGATAATTGCGATTATATCCTTGAGTTCGAGGTTCCATTATTTTTATAAGCATATTAATGTATTTTTTTATTTAATATTGTTTCAAGGTTTTTTTATTTTTAATTAATATTTTGATTATATTTTTAATTATTTTTATTTTTAATTAATTTATTTTTATTTTAAATTATTTTATAAGCATATTATTTTTCTTTATTTGGTTAAAAGTTAAAAATAAAAAAATATTAATTGAAAATAAAAATAATTAAAAATATCATCAAAACATTAATTAAAAATAAAAAAACTTGAAACAATATGAAATAATAAAAAAAAAGACATTAATATGCTGATAAAAATAATGGAACCTCAGACTCAAGGATATAATAGTAATTATCTAACCATTTAACGAAATGAGCTAATATGTTAACCATTTAACTGCAAATGCTCTCAATCTGAAAAATTTTCGTCCTATTAGCCTTTGTACGGTTATTTATATGATTATTGCCAAGACTGTTGACAACCGATTACAAAAGGTTCTAGATGATTGTATTGATGACTCTTAAAGTGCCTTTGTACCTGGCAGACTTATAACTGACAATATGTTGCTGGCGTATGAGGTACTTCATTCTTTTAAGAATAAAAGATCAGGGCGAAAAGGATTTATGGTTCTAAAGCTAGACATGAGCAAGGCCTATGATAGAGTGGAGTGGCCTTTCCTCAAAGGTCTGATGACAAAATTGGGTTTCGCAGGTCTGTTTATTGATTTTATTCTCCACTGTATCAATTCAGTTCAACACTTAATTTTACTTAATGGTGACAAAGGCTCAAGCTTCAAGCCATCGAGAGGATTGCATCAAGGGGATCCCTTAAGCCCTTACTTATTTTTGTTCTGCGGAGAAGGGTTATTTGAATTGATGAGATTAGCAAGTCAGGAAAGGAAAATATTTGGTGCAAAGGTATGTACGTTTTCTCCACCAATCACCCACCTCATGTTTGCGGATGATTGTATACTATTTGGAGAGGTTTGGGATAGGGGTATTAATGTGCTTAAAGATATCCTAAATGAATATGAATCTTGCTCGGGGCAACGTGTAAATTTTGAAAAATCTATGACTTTTATCAGTTCGAATATGAATGATCAGGATAAGAACTTGGCTTTCAGGTTCTTAATGTTCGTTGTTCGACAAATCCGGAGAAACACTTAGGATTACTGAATATGGTGGGTCGAAGAAGGAAAATGGCTTTCCAAAGTTTGAAAGATAGATTGAAGCAGAAGATTAATAGCTGGAGCATAAGACATATCTCACAAGGTGGTAGAGAGGTATTTATCAAGGCTGTTTTGCAAGCAATTCCTATATACATAATGTCTTGCTTTCTTTTGTCAAAATCTTTTTGTATGGAAATGGAAAACATAATAGGTCTTTTTGGTGGAAAAAAAGTCAAGGAAAGAAAGGTATGCACTGGCGTGAATGGAGGTCTTTATGTGTGCTTAAGGAAGAATGTGGTATGGTTTTTCATAATTTGAATCATTTTAATATTGCTTTATTGGCCAAACAGGGTTGACATTTGTTGCGTAATCCTAATTCTTTATTAGCGCATACTTTGAAGGCCAAATATTATAAAGATTTTGATTTTTTAAATTCTAGGTTGGAAAATTTACCTTTTTTTACCTGACAGAGCTTATGGGCTGCAAAAGGGCTCCTTTTAAAGGGTTTGGGCTGAAGGATTGGTGATGGGAGGCAAGTTTCTATCTAGGGAGATGCTTGGGTTCCTAGAAATGGCGATTTTAGAATTCAGAATATGAATGCTAATTTGAGTCTTATAAAAGTTGTAGATTTGATTGATGCCAATATAAGAAAATGGAAAGCTGAGCTGATTTGTAATACCTTTACAGAGAAGGATGCAAAGATGATTTTATGCATTCTTTTGTCCATGGTTCAGCATGAGGATTATATCATCTAGAGTGGTGAGACAACAAGGGAGTATCCGATTCGTAGTGGGCACAAATATCTTTTACATGATGGACAGAACCAAGTATAGGCTAATTGTAAACAATTTTACAAGAAATTGTGGAACTTAGATCTACCCCCTAAAATCAAAATTACAAACTGGAGGTTTTCATGTAACTATTTACCTACTTATAGTAGATGGATTCCGCCACTTGTCGAAAATGTCAAAATGGAGCGGAAATGAGGGAGCACTTGTTTAGAGAGTGTCCTATAGCAAACAAGACATGGGAGAAGTTAAATATCACTTGGTCTATTACAGATGTAAATACTAATTTCAAAGAATGGATAAAAAAACATTTTTGAGTCAAATTCCATGACTAAGTGCAGGATGATAGCATGTGTAATGTGGGCGATATGGACATCCAAAATCAGATTCATTCATGAATGTGAGATGAAATCGGGTTCTCAAATAGTAGATTTTGTGGTCAACTGTCTAAAGGAACTGGATGGGTTGAATACGCGCTTACCAATAAGAAGGATTCATACGGACAGATGGATTGCTCCAAATAGGTTGAAGGTAAAAATCAATTTCGATGTTGCTTTCAACAGGCAAAGAAATGAGTCATGTTCTAGGTTAGTGGTTCGAAACGAAAGAGCAGAAGTTATTTGTTCAAGAACAGTCATGTATGTAAATATACCGTCTGTTTTGGCAGTTGAAGCGATGGCGTGTCTTTAGGCACTCAATCTTGGGCTACATCTCGGACTGAGGGATATTGAAATTGAAGGTGATTCTTGTTCGGTGATTCGTAAACTGTAAAAGGAGAAAGAAGACAAATTTGAGATTGAAGCTTATAGAAAAGACTCTAAACAACTGAGTTTTGGTTTTGGGTCTTGTGTATTTCAATTTATCCATATAGAATCTAACAAGGTTGCTCATCTCATAACTACAGAGGGAATCAAAAAGAGGGAGACAACTTATTTGATGCTTAGGGTTTCTTCTAGTACAGAGGAAGCGGTGGACAATAATTGAAGATGGACGGAATCCATGATGGAGGAAAACGGTTGGAGAGTTGAAGGAGAGAATGGAAATGGATTTGAATAGTTAATGACTCCATGTATTCAATGAGGTTTTATGGAAAAAGGATTGCTTCTGATGAAAATTAATGGAGATAATGATAAGCATCTGCAGTTTCCCATACATTTTGTTACTTTTTAGGACAGGGGTTAATTAAGTGGAGAACAACTGGGACGTAGAAGTCTCTAGAGCTTTCCCGTTGCTGCAATCAGGATCTTTTTTTGTGCTATTTTATTTTGGTTTTTGTTTTCTTTTTTTACTGTTTTTAAGTTGTTTTTTGAGCTATTTTGTTTTGATGTTTGTTTTACTTTCTGTTGGTTTTATTAGGTTTGTTTTGGCCCTGTTTTATGAATAAAGATCCAGACATTATTTTCAATAAAATAAAATAAAAGAAAAGCTTAAAGCAACATGAAATAAAAAATGCAAATGTGAGTAGGAGAGGAATTAAACTCGAGACTCAAGGATGTAATTGCAACTATCTAACCAAAGAACTAACATGTTAAAAAAATTAATTAAAAATTTAAAAAGTTTGAAACAATATGAAATAAAAAAAATACAAATGTGAGTAGGAGAGGAATTAAACTTGAGACTCAAGGATGTAATTGCAACTATCTAACCAAAGAACTAATATGTTAAAAAAATTAATTAAAAATTTAAAAAATTTGAAGCAACATGAAATAAAAAAAGATACAAATATGAGTAGGAGAAGAATTAAACTCGAGACTCAAGGATGTAATTGCAACTATCTAACCAGAGAACTAATATGTTAAAAAAATTAATTAAAAATTAAAAAAGTTTGAAGCAACATGAAATAAAAAATATATATATAAATGTGAGTAGGAGAAGAATCGAACCTAGGACTCGAGGATAAAAGCACTAACATTTAACCATCTGACCAAAGCTAAAAACGCGTCTAGTTGGAAGCATTTTCCTACCATATCCTCTGAAAACGTGCCCACTTGGTCACATTTTCCCTTTTTCTCTCCAAAATCGGCCTAATCCGATAAATGTCACAAAAAACTGGCCTAATTTGGTAATTATGGTTAAAAATCATCATTTTTTTTATAATTCACTCGCTTATGTTGGCTATAAAGAAAAGGTACAAAGTTCTAGGTTTTTTATTTGATTATTGTGATAGTTTTTATTATTTATTACAATACGTTTTTGCAAAAGTTATTTATCAGAATACCTTTTTAAAGCTATCTTAACACCTATGAGTATAGAGTTTAGTTGTAACACCCCAAATCCGGCCTAGACGTTATGGCCGAATCCGGAAGTGTCACATGAAATGAGTTGAAAAAGCATTGTCGTTAAATTAAAACCCTTTCCAGTTCATGTATCCTTTATTGCCATTATTAATTTCAAAACTTTCTTTCATTTAATCATCTAGCGATAAAACGTATTTTGTAGCGGAAGCTTTAAAAGTTGTATTTAAAAAACCGTTCAAAGTTTAAAAAAATCCATGCTTTTGATAAAATCTGAGTTAAAATGGATTTTTCATTTATTAAATCATAAAATCGCGATTTAACCCAATTTAAAGTAAAACAATCCATAAAGTCCCAATTACAAAAGAAATACCCAAACAATTAAAAATAAAACCATAAAACAAAAGTGAAACAGTTTTTAAAGAGTGGTCACCATCGAGTCCACCGCTGTACCGATCTGCTTAAATCTGTGGATTACCTATACAAAACAGACAGAAGAAAGGGTGAGTTTACGAAAACTTAGTGTGTAACCCCACAGAATTAAGCATGCACACATAAAAATACCAGATATCAATTAAATACAGTCTTGGGCCTAAGCCCATTACAGATTCAGATGCAGATTTAGGCCTTAGCCAATCTTAGATACAGATACAGATACAAATATGTAGTCAGAAACAGAATTCAAGATCCTACCACCAGCCTTTATACACCATCTCCGGCCATCCCTACACACCATGTGGGGTTTAAAACACCCACCTAGCCCTACACACCATGTTGTACCAAATGCGACACAAATCAGATATTGCAGCTGAGCTTCCAAATAATAGGCATAATCTGCCTTTAAGAATACTTCCTACAATATATATATCATCCCACCCCAATCACAGTATCAGATCATACATATAGAATTAACAGACAAATCATGCTTAACATGTTTATATAAACAGATACAGATATACAATATTAGGCATGCTTATAGTCATATCTCAGCCTAACATATCACTTAGTTTTAGGGTTGGATAGTGTTTACCGACCCTACGGTAGACCCACAGTCGATTAGGATGACCCGTTCGACCTTAAAAAAATTTCAGTACAATGGGCCCTCACACGCCCAGATTGGTCATGCCCGTGTAGATCATACGGCCTGGCCCAAAGTTCACACACCTAGTCTGGTTAAGCTCGTGTGGCCCACGTGGCCACACTCCGACCATCACACGACCGTGTCCTGTGCACAGCCTGGCCTTTGTCAATCACACGGCCGTGTTGTCACACATGACCTACCACACGGGTGACCACATACCTGTGTGGCATTGACAGATTCATTTTTTGGCTTTTGCTGAACCTCGTTTTTCTATGATTCGGGTACACACCTATTAATGATTCAATGTGAAACCACTCTCGAGCCTTCCAAAACCAAGCAACAGAGTATTCAAACCCTTAGTAACCAAATTATAAGTTTAATATGGTTACGCAACTACACAATCATCACCTTAATGCTTACCGAAAACGACCATGACTTCGAATTTATAACAGTCTAATTTTGGGGCTAGTCGGAATAGTGGTCTTGGGACTACAAATCCAAATTCAGAGAAATTATTTTATTATTATTTTGGAGTCATAGCATGTTTATATTAGTACATGAAAAATTTGGTGAGTTAATTTTGACATTTGTGAGCCCAATTGTGAAAAAGGACTAAATCGCATAAAGTGAAAAAGTCCTATTTTAATAGCTAAAGGTCTTATTTTATTGGAGAATCAAATTGAGGGATTTTAAAGGGCAATTAAACCTTTTTAAAGGAGCATAGCCTGCCATAGAGTCAAAGAGGGGACAAATTTTTCAAAATTTGGCGAGTTAGGTGGTCTATTTTTTACTAGAATAGAAATAAATAAAGAAAGATTATATCATCCCCTTTCTCATCTCTTTTCTCCACCAAAAATTAGCCATTGAAGGGGGTTTGAGAGCTTAAAATTTTCAGCAACTTGAAGCACTCACAAGTAAGTGATTTCTATACCATTTATTGATGATTTTTGCATTTTTGATACCCTTGAAGCATGAGCTTTCAAATGAGGGGACAATCTTGCATAATGGTTGAAAGTCTAAGGTTTTTCCATGAGAGCATTTAAGGTGTTTTCTGAAATTTTATAGAAGAATATGAGTCTTAGTTGTGTAATAAACAACTTTTGCGAAAGGTGTTACCATGAAAACACCTAAAGGGACTATTTTGCACAAGTTGTAAAATAATTGATAAATGTGTGAAATAGAGAGAATTTTGGGTTGCTATAAGAGTACAAAGAGTTCAGCTAGGCTTAATATACAAAGAAATTCGATAAAAATCAATTTTCGAGCATAGGGGTAAAATGGTCATTTTGCCAAAGTCTAGGGGCAAAATGGTCATTTTGTCGAAAATGTGAATTTTTAATTGCTTAATTTTATTTAGTGATTAAATGTGTATGTTTTGCTATTTTAGATTAAGAACTGTCAAATCCCAACCTAGATTGGGGGAAAGCCAAGAAAAATTGACTAAACTGACTAGTCGCTACATTTTGTAATCCGAGATAAGTTGTATATAAATAATACAACTACATTGCTAATGTATGTGTTGAATTATATTTGAATTAATATAGCACAAATTGCTTGATTGTGGAATTGAGAAGGTATGATGATAATAGAGATAGTAGAGTTTCTGTTTGAACCTAGGAAATAAATCGGGTATTCATGCCATGACACATGGGTTATTGTTGGCTAGTGTAAGGCATATGTGGGACATGCATCAGCTACATTATGAGAGTGAGCGTAAGACCATGTCTGGGACATGGCATCGACATTAAGACGAGAGCTAGTGTAAGACATGTCTGGGACATGCATCGGCCTCGAGATGTAAGCCAGTGTAAGACATGTCTAGGATATGCATCGGCTACGAGATGATAGTCAATGTAAGACCATGTCTGGGACATGGCATCGACTTGAGATATGAGCCAGTGTAAGACCGTGTCTAGGACATGGCATCGGTATCTTACCCACGTTTGAGGCTTAATGAATATCCGGTAGTGTTCCAAATGGTTCAACGATGAACGTTATGTTCTTAAGCTAATGAGGAAAGTATAACCGTGCTGTGAGTGGAACAAGTACCTAATTGGTATGTATGAGATGTGAGCTCATTGTTTAATATGTGACTTGTATAGATGGTAATGAGTAAGTTATGTTTACGCCTACCTTGGTATTACGAGCATGTTGATTATTGATAAATTGTTGTTGTACACTTACTTATATGCAACTTACTAAGCTTTTATGCTTACCTCCTTTTCTTTCCATTTCCTTAAAGTGTCGCCTATCTAGCTCAAGGATCACTGGAGGTCAGAGATATCGATCACACTACCAACTGAAGCATTCGGTATAGTTGGATTTATATTTTTGAATATGGCATGTATAGAACTTAGACTTTATTATTTTGTGTCTTTGAGAATTGGCCAAATGTGTTGGCTTGGGTTGGAAACCCATCAATTTGTATTAAGTCTTGAATGATGGCTAACATTCATTTTGAATTTATAAAAGGTGCATTATCATGGTTGAATGAATGTTTATTATGGTAGATTTGATTGTAGAAATTATGCTTGTTTTAGTATTGATTGGTATTTATATGGAACTACATATGTAAGGGTGGCAATGGGGCTTGGTAAATAGCCTTATATTGTCCATACGGGTAGGCACACGGGCATGTGTTTAGGCAGTGTGTGACACACGGTCTGCCCCATGGGCGTGTAGTCCGGCCGTGTGTCCCCTACACTTAAAAATTTCAAGTCAGTATGCATGGTAGTAAACACACGGACAGGGACACGGTCGTTTGTCTCCGCCGTGTGAAGGACACGGCCCAGCACACGGGCGTGTGACATTTTGAGCATGCTGACGTCAGAAACAGAATGTCCATGTTTTTGCACACGAGCTAGGACACGGGTGTGTCGTGGCCGTGTGAGGGACACAGGCCATTGACATGGGCGTGTGTCTGACCGTGTGAAAACCCCTGTAGGTGTGAATTAGAAATTAATTCTACACGGGTGTGGGGCACGGGCGTGTCCAATGGTACTTAGGCCGTGTGTACCACACGGGCCATCAGCACGACCATGTCGATATGGTCCCACGGGCATGTTACCCTTCCACACGGGCATGTGCCCTATTTTAAAGGCAAAATTTCTTAAGGTTGGTTTAAGGACCTGGAATGGTCCCAAATAATTTTCAACGGTTGAATTGGGGCTTGTAGGCCCATAATAAGAAGTTTAAAGTAGAAATTGAAAAAAAAGTTTTATATTGGACTGAGTCTCGGTGACTTGAGATTGTTTGTATGTATGAGATAAAATTAGGTAATGCATTGCACTCCGACCCGACATGGGTTACGGGTATAGGGTGTTATAGAATTAGTCCATTAAAGTGAAAATCTATGCTTCACTACCTTCACCTACACACAAAAATATCGATTACTCACCAACTAATGTTTATCATAATATTGCTCAAACTTAAAACCCAATTGCTAATAGTAAAACCTTCACTTACCAAGCCGATTCAAGAACCCCTGCAATAGAAACAATTCAACCAAGGAAAATAACAACAATTCAAGAAGGAGAACTTGAATTTGGAAGTGGAGAGAGAGAAAAGAAATAACAACAGTAAGAAAATGAGAAGAAAATGTTTAGAGAAGAAAAGAAACTTTTGGGAAAAGAACAAAAATTAAATTAGAAAACTGCTTTCCCCTAATTTTACTCCTACAAATCTCACTGCACATAACTTCCTTAAACTTCCAGTTTGACCGAAAATCTCTCGGTCAAATGAGCAAAACTAAACTCCCTCACTCGCGCAGGGATTCAAACATAAGACCTTCAGCAAACTAACACTCAACTTAACCACTAGACCAGCAAACCCATTCTGGTACGGTTCTACAAATAATTTAATATAAGCCCACTGAACACATATAAGGCTTATATCAGATAAATATCAAAATTTACCAAAGGCAAGGCTTGAACTTGGGACCTCTCAGACACTCCCAGAACACTTAACCACTAAAGCAGATACACATTTATGTCAGATTTTCACAAAAGCAGATATAAGAATTTTGGGGCGTTATATTAGTGGTTTGCCAAATCACCACAAAAGCTCGTACCTTTTATGTTAGGATGGATGTATGCAAAGGCAGTCAATAATACTTCTATTACAATAGTTGTCGACTTCAAGGTTGTGAAGTTTAATTAGGGAGCTTGTTTTCCCATTGGCCTAATCAATCTATTTAATATAAAGAAGTAGACAATCATAGGGGTCAACTTCTGCCTTTATAAATACTCCAGCTCATTTCTATTTTCTTTCCACCTAAAATTTCTCAAACTTTAAAATGTACCTTTCTGAGAAAAATCACCACATTAAGATTTCAAGAAGAACACATAGCAAACCATGCCATCAATATGAGAAAAATCCCATCTCATTTTTTTAAAATTGTTATATTTGCAAAAATATTTTTAAGATTTTACAAAACTAGATATTCTTCTTTGCTGATATTCTGAATAGCAAAAATGTTGAATTGTTTGTGCTCGACATAATCTATAACTCTCGGAGGTCGATAGATGTCTATAAGATGCTTGAAGATTACTAGTTTATATGTGGTGTCTGAGATGATAAAGTTTAATATGATATCAAATTTGCTCGTTACATTGTTGAAAAGATTAAAAAAAAGTTGAAAACTCATACATTTCATTTTCCATATAGAAAAGTAACTATAATGCTAGAAGGATGTCGCTTTAATAATCAACCTTCCAATTGACGAGGATGAAATAATTAGAGATAGTGACGTAAATATAGACTAGAGTGCCATCGATTGTTGAATGTCGTGCCATCTAAGGATAAGGACAAAAACAAATTAGATGAGAATCTAGTGAAATGCACATAGTTGGAAAGGCTTGTCAAATTGGCCCATTGCATTGTATGGAGTTGTGGAGGAGATGGATCGATATGTTAGAGCTTGAATGCTTTGGATGGTATGAGGATGTTGTCAAGGTCCATACCATATATCTTCCTATATTGAAGTCTCTTCAAATGATTAGTATATTCAGTTGGGGTTCAGTGATTTTGACATATTAGTACGACAATCCGATAATCGATCAACAAAATAAATATTTTTCACATGATTTAACAAATATGGGCATAGATATGAATGCCATGATTAGTTCTAATCCTTTCCAAACCATGAGAGTTCTCTTTTAATAGCACGTAAAAACATAATCATGTATAATATCTTAATATGTATTCAATTATCAATATTTATGATCTCTTAATATGCAACAAGAAATCAATTGACAAGCTAATGAGCATGTATGCAGATAATATTTTTGCATTCAATGCAATTCATTATTCTCGTTAAATGAATATGATTGTATTTGTATATATTTGCAGTTTCTGTTGATGACATACCTAAGCAACATGGTGTTTTTTTATCATACTCGAGACAATTTTCGAGTAGTTTGCATTATTCAAATTGTGGGTGCCTATTATTTGTTTCCACATCATGGAGTGGTAGCACCTTGACCGGGTGAAACAACAATTTGAGTTCATGCAAGATATTTCATCAAAGCCATAAAACATCAATCCACTTCATAAGATATATTTGAGGATCGCATAAAAGAAGGGACCACAATCACACTATGAAATTACTAAGAAGAAAAAACAACTTTGCTTAAAAAAAGATGTGGAACTAAAGATTGGATGTAACACCCTATACCTAACTGATCATTGGGTCCGAGCTACAGGATGCCACATTTATTGTTGGATTAACCACAACCATTGACAACATAATTTAACCATTTTAGCATACTGCCAAGTATGGAACACATTCACAATACATTATTTAATCATTTTTTAGGTTTTATACTAACTTACGAAAGCTCTTTTACTAACCCAAAATCGAATTGGGATGAAATTGTAAAACCTTCAATCTGTTGGCTTAACATTGCGACTTTAGGGGTTTCAAAAGTCGCGACATAACTCATCAACTTTCCTTGACTCAATGCCATAGATATCACATCACGACCTTAGCAAAACAATGAGTGTTATCGAGACTTCAGAAAGCTCAAGGTCGCAACGCTACTCTTTTTTTATTCAAGTCACGACGATACCACCTGTATATGTAATAATCTATTTAGTAAAAATTCAATTCTTTCAACCAAAACCATATTTGCATATACGGTTTCATACAAATCTCAACAAGTAACCATATCATGTAATTTTAAGCACTTAATGCTCATAATGCTTTTGAAATCAAAGAGTTTGGATGACAATAAACACATGATCATGAGCTAGGCATAAATTAGGCCTTTTCTAACCTTAACATACAAATCAGCCTTAACATTCATCACATGGATGACCATTACTTAGAGAAAGACGCCCTATATACATGCCACAATGTTAGATACCCAAAATGAACATACTTTTTACGTTTTATTAATTGTGTGATATTCGCACTGATTCAGCTTTGAGATTTCTAACAGTTAGGGATCTACATGTAAGGAAATCAATGATAGGTAAGCATTTAATACTTAGTAAATTCAAATGGATTTTACAATAGTTGCCTTGATCATAGGTGAGCATGTTAACTATCAAAAGAACTAGGTAATATCTAACTAAAATAAGGCACATCATGTTATAACATACTGAGCATAATAAACATAAATACTCATATGTATTAAACATTATACACATAACCAAAATATCATCAGTTTGTACCAATTCACATAAGGTCATCACAATCTCACATTCACTATAATACTAGTTTATGCCAACACAATTATAACCACATACCTTTATAGTTTATCAAATCCGATTCATTTTCATTTCCCAATTTCAAGATTCAATTTTAACATTTCGCCCAGTGCAACCTTATTAAGAATGGACTCAGAAATGTAGGTTAACTACACCACATGAAGATAGCTCATATGGGCATAAACTACATCACACCAAAGCATCGAAGTGCCAAGCTCGTAGGCATCAAATGCATATACGTATGTAAATACGTCCCTTAACCACACCAAGGTCTCCGAAGAGACAATGAATACTTGAAGATCCACAACAAATGTTGGATCTCAAATGACATATTGTAATCTCCATATCATCAACAAACACGTACATAAGTGTGCGCATGACCCTATTGGAATGCCAATTGTATCTTAGCTTTTCTTCTAAGTTTACATGTGCACCAACCATTCATATATGTATACACATAAGTAGTGAACATCACATTTCAATTTCTGTAATTCATCAATCAAAGTTAATTATGATCACACATGAAATTAATGATACATGTAAAGATTTTTTTCCATTCTTATAATCACAATTCAATATACATAACATTGTTCAACTTATCACAATTCATCCTTATTCATTTATGTTTTCTAACCTCATATGTCAAATTCCATTATAATTTTAGCATAATTACAAGCATAGATAAAATTAACAATGAAATCAAACACAAGCACACCTATAAAAAAAAAAAAAGATAGCAAGTTCCATGAGAACTTACATTTCAAAACACAAAATGAGTAGATCTCTCAAGGTTTATTCCACAACTTTAGCGTTTCTTTTACAAGCTCCACTTCTATCCAATTCTTGCTTTATGCAAATGTACATATACATACCAAATCAATATCATAATTCAACATATAATAGCTATTCAATGGCTCATTAACAATGATGCCATGAGATGCAATACCCTAATTAATCCTCTCTTTGAATACACTTATATTTTGTACTTTATTCATTTTAATCACTATATTCAGGATATGCATATTTTTCGATACCTAGCTTTGGATCAAAATCCTATTTCACATTCTTTAATTTAGAGACTTTATACTTTCTATTCATGACTAATTTCATGAAAAGTTTTCCATTTATTCAATTTAGTCCCTAATATTACAAAGTTAACAAACAAGCTTATTTAACGTTACAATTTAGTCATTATCATGATTTAAGCTTAATAACTACCAAATTCAAGCCTAATTCATCAATTTCTCTATAATAGTAACTTGCTAAATGCTTAAGAATTGAACAAATTGATACATGAGCTAGCTAAATCCAGCTACCATGATCATAAATCTATAAAATTTAAAAGAAAATGACTTGATTTCCTTAACTAAATATTGGTTGAAAGTGAAAGAAATTTTTTTGAAGCTTTCATCTCTTTTCATCCATGGTGGACGGTGGAAGAGTGAAGAATATGATGAAATTTTCCACTATCTTACCTATTTATACTTAAATTAGGCTTTAGTTAATCTAGATTAATTAACTTAATTAAGCTTTAATATACTAATCTTATTATTAATTAAAGCTAAGTGGAAACATCATCAACATCCATTATTTCATGCTATGGTTTGGTTATTCTACCATTTTAATCCTTTAAATAATTGTTATCTATATCCTCAAGCCTTTTCTTAATTAAAACTCAATAGCGATTGAACTTTTACAATTTAGTCTCTAAGTTTTAATTAACTATCTTTTTGGCGAAATCACTTAACCTATATTTATTATATTCTCATATTAACTTTTTAAATATTCCTATTTTATATTTATGAACTCGATTTACAAAAATGGAGTTCCGAAATCTTGTTTCCTGATACCATTGAAATTTGGGTTGTTACATCATAGTCAAAAGTTAGGATAGAAGCGATGTACATGAATGAGGGTGGAATTGAACTCAAAGGTAGAGGCACCAATGATACGATCATAATGCCCCACCATCATGAATTAGTTTCAGCAATACTTGTATTTTCCCGGCAAGTTCAACTTTTCCTAGTTATATCTAGATAAAAGAGGGTTATTATTTCCTAATCTAGCCCAACAACCTTAAACATGATGGAGGGTGGTAATAACAGGGGCTTGACAATCAAAAGACACCATAAAGCATCCTAAAACAAACAAACATAATACCATAAGAATCTAATTTAA
This sequence comes from Gossypium longicalyx, assembly GCA_025698465.1. NCBI lineage: Eukaryota > Viridiplantae > Streptophyta > Magnoliopsida > Malvales > Malvaceae > Gossypium > Gossypium longicalyx. Next base: position 22,636,493 of record CM047005.1, on the reverse strand, counting down.
AAGGAGGAGAGCTCCAAGCCACCGTGGTAGGCATATAGGGCGAGCAGACGATCCATCCTCACTCATCTGGCTAACATAAGCCATAATAAGGAGATGTAAGGCATAACTTAATAACCAAAAGACAAAAAAAAAAATAAAAAAAAATAGAGGAAGTAGGAAGGCCAACAACAAAAGCAATCATAAGATGAAGAAGAATGAGGAAATGACGAGGGGTAAGTGGTGTCAGCCTGATGATTGAATCATTTCTCACCCACTTTTGAACTCTTTCTTTCTATGACAGATAAGATAATCTTTTTGGGTGATTTACAACAAACATGGAATTCAACTATTTGAGTTATGCTAAAAAGAAAAAGAAAAACTCTTAGCTTTTATAGCAACATCTTTTAATCTCGTTCATATTTAATATTGATACTTGTTGGTTGAGTTTTAGCTCAATTGACATGGGCATTGTTGTCAATGCAAAAGGACGTGGATTCAAGTGCACTAAAGCGCATTATCCTCTTATTTATGGGTTGAGGAAGGGGTATGAGTAGTTCTAGGCACTGTGTCAAAAAGAGCATATATGATTAGAACTTATAATGAGATTGTTCAAATATATATATATTGATACTTATAACACCCACCTTTCTTTCACTCTCTCCTATAGTTTGAAGAATATCCCTTTAACATTTTCAAGTTTGAAGAAAATCACATAACCCCTTAAAGGTATTTATCAAGCAAATCTAAAATAAAAAAAAGACACTTAAAACCATTTTTATCATCTATCTATGTATTTTCTGTTATTTTTCTTCATTTTTAGTTACAAAATGAAAAAAAAAATTCACATTTTAAAGTACTATAAAATTAATATATATGACTTGTTTCATAAAAAATATATTTGACTTCAATTAAAATGAAGTATTTTAAATTTATATTTATTTCAATTATATATTAACATTGAGATAAATTTGTTAAATTATTGTATAAATTTTTTTAGTTATCATTATTTAGAAGGGTTTAATGAAAAAATAATTAAAATATTAAATTAAAAGATAAAGAAAAAATGATTTGACTTAATGCTAATATATATAATTAAATTAAAATTAATTTTAAAATATTTAACATGTATTTACATAAAAAAATTAAAAAGAAACAAAAAAGTAAAAGAGAAGTAAAAACAAAATATTATCATTAATAACTTTTTTTTAAAATAAACTTATAGCCAACCATACCTTGTGATTTTTAAATTTTTCTATTTGAAATGTTGAAGTGTTAGTTTAATGGTAAGGTTAAGGTTTTGAGAATTTTAAGATTTTAAGTTTGAATTTCACTACATGTAAATCATGTATGGGTTTTCAATTTATATTTTATGTCTCATCATGTATGAATATTGTATAAATTTATTTTGATAAAGGTTTAGATATATTCTAGTTATTAGTGAGATCTTTCTTTATAATGATTAATTTTAGTTATAATTAGTGTCAAATTTTTTTTAGTTATAATTATTCAAAAATATTCTTTGCAATTGAAAATTTGACACTATTCATAAATTCTATAAGAGAAATTAGGGTAAACTACATTGATAGTCACCTAATTATTAATAAATTTATTTTTTAGTCACTCAACTATGAAAAGTTGCAAAATGTTTATAGATTAATAGTAAATTCCTTTTATGGTCATCCAATTATGAAAAGTTATAACTTGGTTATCTAATTATTCAATTTTGTCTTTTTTTTGTCAAGCTGGATAACAATGGTAGCTTTTAAAATTGATATAATAACAATTTTAACCCTCAACACTCATAAATTATGTCAATTTAGTCTTGATTCTAAAAAAATTAACCCTCAAGATTTACACATCGTGTAATTTAGTTTGTTTTTGCAATATTACTTTTCTTTGTTACATTGAGGGTTAACTTTAAAAAAAAGAAGAAGAGAAAATATGAAAATTATTATCTTAGAATTTTGGATGTTTATATTCTTTGTATATTTCCAATCAAATTTAGTTGATAAATTAGTTTTTTTAACTTTTTAGGTGAAAGGGACACAATGAAAAGTAAAACTGCAAAAAAAAAAAAAAAAAAAAAAAAAAAAGAATACACAATGTGTAAATGTTGAGGTTAGATTTTTTAGAATTAATACTAAATTGACACAATGTATAAATGTTGAGGATTAAAGTTGCTACTATGCCAATTTTAAAAGCTTCTACCATTAGCCAGTTAGTGACTAAGAAGACAAAATTAAATAGTTGAGTGATAAAAAAAGAAATTTACTAATAGCTGAATGACTATTTTGTAACTTTTCATAATTAGATGACAAAAAAAAAAACCTAATAGCAGAGTGACTACTAGTGTAATTTACCCAAAAAATTAATAAGCATACAAATATTAATTGAAAATTACATTATATTTAACATATTATTATATTAGAATACAATGCAATTTATAATTTGATTTAACAAAAAATAGAATATTTTACCTTCAACTAATTAGATTTTTATTAAATATAATTGAAAATTACTGAATATAAAATTAAAATATATCCTTTTTATAAAATTTATTTAATAGAGAGTTAGTATTTGTTAATTGTTATCAAACACTTCAGTAACCATTAAAAAAGCATGGATTTAGACCGTTTAGATCACCTAAACAACCGAGCCTTTTCTTTTAATTCATAAAATATTTTTAATATTAAAGCGGACATAAATCTTATAATTACATTTATCTAATCTTATCTATAATTAAATGGCTTTGGATTCAACTTTCTTTCTCTTTCCAAAAACGAGTAAGAAAAAAGGTCATGCCTCCTAATTTCTATCAATTACTCCCGACCCATTTTTAAAGTCAAGTAAAATTTCCCATGTCAGCCGATGACATGGATACCATTCAATGACGTGGATTTCTAATTAATAATCCAAGTATAACTATAATATTTAAAAGGGTAAACACATCCAACTTTTAGGATACTTTCATTTTGATAACCAAAAATGAAATTCTTGCAATTTCATTACTCATCTTTTAAGGAGCTTTCATTTTAGTCACACAATCTTTAAATCTCTAATTGCAGTTAACTTTTAAGTTGATTTCATTTTAGTAAAAAAAAAAATTCTTTTCTAAAGTATTGACCGGGGTAAACAAATTAAGAATTAAAGTGAAAAAGTGGTAAACACTAAAATAATGCATTAAAAAATGGTCATATTGTACTTGTTTATCACATTGTGTAAACTTTTAATTTTTTTCAATAATAAACTTTAAATTTCAAAACATAAAAATCAATTAAATAAATTGTTGAAAATTTGTTATCCTATGATAATGTTAACCAATTTGTTATTGTAATATTGCAATTAATTAAATTAATCTCCTTCTAAATTTTGAAAATTTATTTTATGTTTCCATCTTATTCTTAATGAAGTTAATTCGATAATTCACACTAAGCTAAAAGCTAAAAAAAAAAAATGCAATCAATTAAATTAATTGTTTGTTCTTTGTTTGGGTAAAGAAGTGATGAAAAAAAATTGAGTTTTGTTTGGCATGGAAGATATATATAATTGATTTAACTAATTGTAAGAATTTTTCTTTACTTTTAGCTTAGTTTGAAAGACTTGATATCATATAATCTAAAAAAAATTGGATTTCAAGTACAATTAGTAAATTAATTAATTTACTTAATTTCAATATTATAGTAATAATTCAATTGATACCATCAAGGTATAAAAAAATTTCTTTTGATGTTTTGAAATTTAAAATTTAATATTGAAAAAGAAAAAGAAAAAAAATTAGAACTTCTTACAAGGGGTAAACAAGTATAATTTGACAAATTTTAAAGTATTATTTGAGTTTCTATTGCTTTTCACTTTAATCCTTAATATTTTTTACTCGAACAATATTTAAAAAAAACAATATTTTTTAGGTGATCAAAATGAAAACAACCTAAAAGTTAAGTAATCAAAATAAAAGTGTAAACATAATATGGTATGTACAAATTAACTATTGTTAGAGATTTAATAATTAAGTTACTAAAATAAAAATATCGTGACTGTAGTGTACCCTTGTTTAAAAAGAATTTATGTATTTATTTATTATTATCTCTTTTGATTAGAAAAACAAAAACGTGAAACATTTTAGTTCTATTTTATTATTATTATTATTATAGTATTTGCATGACTATTTAGTCAACCCCACCTCTCTTGACTGCATAGCAAATAGAAAAATGCACGTCATTTAAGAAAAATAACGGTCCCAAAATGACTTAATTACAAAAAAAAACTTTTGTTGATTAACCATTCATATTATACAATCCATAAAAGAAAAATTGAAAAAAAAAGGGTAAAGGGTAGACATGCAAAGTTGCTCTAACACCACAATTTATACCTCACTCACTAACATGATTAATATATTTCTATATCACATTGCCCAAAACTTTCCATCTTAATAAACTAATCCCAAATTTTTTTAGTAGGAATTACTAAATCAAATCCAAATAAATTTGCTTTTCAATATTTTAATGTCAGTATAAAACATTCTCCATATTTTTGAAAATTCTCTTTCTCACCCTAAAATTCTTCTTCATTTACAGAAAGACCCTTATCCCCGACAGATGTTCCAAAAACAGTGGATGAGCAAATGCTTTACAGCTACAAAAGCTGAGAGAATAACAATTAAGAGGATCTAAAAATCCAAGTTTAAGGCTTTTTTAAGCAAGCAACCATTTGGGTAATTGAAGCAAAATCCAAGCCCTAGCGGGCATAACTTGGAAATGGCTGGTGGGACGACACGTGGAAAATCATTGACCCTTAGATGGGAATGAGAAGGTGGGCAGGCAACGGTTGATCCGTTACCCTTTAAGGGCCATAGCCAACGAAGAGACACAGGTTCTTAAAGAAAAGGACAGAAACTAAACTGTTTATTTATAGTTTAATTTTTTTCGTTTCGAGTTTTTTGTTTGTTCATTAAGAAACACACGAGATAAGAAAAGAAAAGAAAAGACCCTGCAAGAAATCAGAGAAAGAGAGAGAGATGGGGTTATGGGAAGAGACTTAAATTGGGTTAATAACAGTTTACATTAGAGAGAGAAAGGGGCATGGCGGCGTTGGCAGAAAAGAGTGATGTAAATTCTTGTATCGTGTCTTAAATGCCTTTGCAACGACAAGAAAAACAAAGTTAAGTTCAAAAGCCAGGCCAGTTGCCGCAGCACAACGAAAAATCCTTGAGGAAAGTGAAAGGGGAAGCAAGCAAAGCTTTGATTCGAGTATAAACGCTGCGCTTTTCCTACACTCCACAACCCCTTGGTTCTCTTTTTTTTTTTTTCTTGTTTCCTTTCTTTTCTTGCAATTAGGGGCGCACCGACACCAGCCAAAAAAAAAAAACAACGAATAAATTACTATGTACTGATTAGCAACAACAACAACAACTGCTCACTTTCACTTCTTGTTTTGTTAGATAGCAGCGTGTGCTTAAACACGTGCAAAAGGAGAAGAATTGGCAATAGCGGCTGTGGGAAACAAAAAACAATCGGGTTCTAAAAATCAAAAGAGAGAGGTGGGGAAGCTTCTGATATGGATTGTCGGTCACAATTGAGGTCTGGGAGAGGTTTAAAGGAGGAACAATGGCGGGGTTTTTTTCACTAGGAGGAAGAGGGAGCAACAGCCAAGAAGACCAACGAAACAATCCACCGGCGAGCGATATCCAACCCGAGAGCTGGTTTTGGTACAAAAATGAGGATGCTTCTTTCAAGGGTTTCGAATTGTGGCAACAGCAAGAAGCTTTCCAACGCCAGTACCAAAGCATCGGCAACAACAACAACAACAACCAGCAAGGCCAACAGCTACAAGATCTTTATTCGTCAGCAGCTGGATTAGGAGTTGGACCTAGCAGGAGCTCGATCAACATCGCTGATGATTCCTCCTCGAGATCGGCTTTTATGATGATGGGTGGTGGAGGTGGAGGCGTAAGTTGCCAAGATTGTGGTAATCAAGCTAAGAAGGATTGCCTTCACATGAGGTGTAGAACCTGTTGTAAAAGCCGAGGATTCGACTGCCAAACCCATGTTAAAAGTACTTGGGTTCCTGCTTCCAAGCGCCGTGAAAGACAACAACAACTTGCTTCTTTACAGCAGCAGCAACAACAGCTTCGTGGAGAGAATCCCAAAAGACAGCGAGAGAATCCAACATCTTCTCCTCTTGCCTTCACTCGTTTACCCACAAACGCGTCAGGTATAGTTTTGTTTCTTGGGGTGTGTTCTTTCTTTAACTAATACACTTTATGCCAGCTCTCAGTGACACTCACACACAGTCTCGAAGATTGACTATTTTTGTAAGAACTTAAGAGGGGAAAGGAAAAAAAGGGAATGAGAAAAGTTAAAGGAAGCACACATACATCAATTGCGTGCAATGAAATCAACCTCCATAGTTAACTCTCCAGCAGCTTTCTCTCCATCATTTCCTTTTCTACATACTGTTTTTTTTTTTTTTTTTTTAACCGTGACGAATGTTTTGACAGGGAAGAAACCTTTCTTTTTCCTCCCTCTTTCTACGCGTCATCTCTCTCCTTTTCTCTCTGCATACCTCCGTGTTTATGGTTTTGTGTTAACCCCATTGTGCTTGCTTGCATTTCTCTCGGTTTTCACTTATAAATCATTGAAAACGGCAAAATTAATAGAATCCCATTTTGTTTTGCCCCTACATCCATGCTATTGCTATTTTCTTTTCTTTTTAGGGTTAGAAGTGGGGAATTTTCCGCCAGAAGTGAACTCTGAAGCGATGTTCCGGTGCGTGAGATTGAGTGGCATTGAAGATGGTGACGATCAGTATGCTTATCAGACGGCTGTGAACATCGGAGGGCATGTTTTCAAGGGAATTCTTTACAATCAAGGCCCCGAAAGCGGCTACAACATGGCTGCAGCAGTTGGTGAGAGTTCTTCCGGCGATGGAATCCAACAACTTGATCTTATTACTGCTGGTCCCACCGCCGCCGCTTCCAACGCGGGTACCGTCGCAGGCAACGCCAGTTGCAGCAGCGTTACAGCCGCTGCGTCTTCATCAACCGTCGCATTTTTAGATCCTTCCTCTCTTTATGCAGCTCCACTCAACACTTTCATGGCTGGTACGCAGTTTTTCCCGAACCCAAGATCTTAAAAACACGTCCATAGTCTTTTTTTTCTAGGTCTCTTCTTCTTCGTTGTCCACTTTCTTGCCCTCGATCATAATGAAGTACTACAACATTTGACACCCACCATTGATGAACTAGGTAGTTGTTAAGAAAAAGGTTTAAGAAAAGAGAGAAAGAGAGAGAGATGTTTGGTATTTTTGTTGTGAAAAAATTTGAATGCTTTTTAGTTCCAAATCATCAATATAAAATTTTCTTCTTCTGCTGCTTCTACTACTGCAACTATATTTGCTGCTTCTAAATCTAAAGCTGTTTTTGTACGAAAATGTGCACAGCATGTGGCGTGTCGAGTGAGTGTTTGTAAGTTAGAGAAATATTTTTAATATTTTAGTGAGATTGTGGGGTTGAAATAATATGGAAAAATTTTTAGATTTTCTGGCTGGTTTTTTTCAACTTGGGGAAGCTGCTTTTCCCTGTTGCTGTTTACCCGTATGCTTACCAGTTTCAATGTGGGACGAATATTGGTTTCTTCTTTGGTTGGACAAACTACAAAGACAGCATCTTTTTTTCCTTATCACGGTATGGGCGGTCCAGCCATCCATGAAAGCTTAGCTAGCTTCCATTCAAGTTCAAAAGGTGAAACATAAAATCCTTCTCTCTTTCTCTCTCTATGTATATATATATTCATGTGATAATTATCATCACCATCATCATTTATCATTTCATTCATTAGAATAGACGTGTGCATAACATAGATGTGACTTAACTTCTTGATAAAATGGGAAATATATCTTATCATCTGTTCGTTTTTTCAATGTTTTTTCCTGCAGCATTGTCTGTAACGACCAAATAAGATGCATGGTTGCATACAATTACTGTTTCATATTCATGTCTGCATTATTTGAAAAGTAGGGAAAATTGCCAATGCATGAACTAAACTAAAAGATTGCGAAGCTTGTCCCTTAATGGACCTTTTCTTTCCTTCGGCTCGACACTGTTACCTTGTTCTCACCTCCCGATGACAGGAAATTTAATTACAGGGTAGGGTTTCTTTTTTGTCATTACATGCTTTTAAGACACGGTTATATAACATGTTTCAATTACTTCAAGCACTCAATTGCAGCTGCTGTGTACCATGTCTCTTTGTTTCATGGCTAATTACTCATGGTCTGTCAGAAAACCACTTTATCACATTCTAGCTTAATTTGGATTGAACTATAGGGCCATAGCTGACATGTTTTTAAGTTTCCTAGGGGAAGAGTTTTATGCCCTTTAAATTCGAGTTTTGTGCAACATTGGGAGATTTTGCCCTCAAAATGTGGTTTGACCTGGCTCCATTTGGGATTTAGTCGGGTCCTTGTTGCTTAGTATAGGGATCTCAGAAAATAATAGTTTTAACTTAATTTTGCTTAAAAACATAAGTTAATCAATAGGTGTTGGTGTAAGGCACATTCCATTAAAAAAAAAAACACAAATTTTAAAGAGACAATATTGTTGGAAGAGACAGTTATGAGCCTTGAAGATAAACCGGACATAGAAAATACTAAAAAGCAATGGTTTATTGTTTTCTTATAATACCAATTATGGTTAAATGGGTGAAGCATCTTGTTCGCTATATGTAAAAGGGATCTCACTTGATCTATGAACATCAAACAATCTAACTGATCAGTAAATTAAGCATAGAAACTAAGTATTAAGTCAGTTGCATTTGCAAGTAATCTTCATGTCATTTAATTAAATATGGATGTCAAAAACCTGCCTTCTTCTCATGGAAATTTAGCTTCACTCGACATTGATAAAATAACTGAACGTAAATTTTTTTCAGAAACAAACTACCTATAAATGGATCTTTCTGGCACAGCGTATTAAAATGGATTAAAGTAATTTTTTTAGAAATAAAAATTGAAAGGAGCTTGAAACATGCATGTAATTCAATATATATAGCAAGTGTTTTGTTTTCTTGTTTTCTGAGCTGTTTCATCTCCGTGACTTCTTTGCATTGTGACATTAAGAGTATTATTGATAACATCAATCTTATACTGTAATATTTAAAAAAAAATCAATTTAAGTTCTTAGTGTTTCCCAGTATATATGCTCTTTGTTTGTATAGACATGAATGTTCAAGCTACTTGTAATGGTTAACAGGAATTTGCTGGGAGCATGCAAACCCAATAATTAGCTTTTGAGTGACCCACTGGAGTCATTTGTTTAGTATCTTTGGGACATGAAGGGTTTGAAATGTAATAGGCTGTATATGACGACGACAGAACAAGAGGGTTACAACATTATTAATTATTATTATCAAGAAAGAGTTCAATCATATGTCGTATCTGTGTCTGGTTTTAAGAACAAAAGATAAACGCTAATGGACCTATTGAAATCGAGTCGGTTTTTTTGTTTTGTTTTGTTTTTTTTTTCTTTTGGAAAATACAAAAAGGTTCTTGTTTAGGGTTGAAGTGGCTATTCTGGGCTTTTTTTTGAGTTTCAACCGGAACAACCACATGGAAAACCTTGGATCTTCCTTTTGTTTTTATTATTGATTTGGTGCAATAATTGATGTCCTATTATAATATAATCAGGTTCAGTTCATGCTTCATTAAATCCTTGGGTCTATGCTGTGATCTTGACATGAAGGGTTTTTTTTTTTACCTGTTTGTTTTCCTGCAATTAGTTTCATCTGTTCAGCCAACATTCCTTGAATTGCACCCAGGAAACTTAAGAATATTCTTGGTACGGTTTTCCCTAATATGGTAAAGTTTACTCGACATGTTGGGTACTGAAAGACTGATAAACTAAGATTTTCGATCATTCAATAATGGTTATATCATCCATCTGATCTCATCTTTGTGTGTTAATTCGAAAGGGTATTTTTTTCCCCCAAGCGTCCACTGTAAGCAAACACAGTGTTCCATCACATCTATTTCTTCCCCCCGAAAAGACATTTAAAAGAATTGAAGCCTTAAACAAAATTTAGTTTCTGAAAATCATCTCTTTCTCCCATTGCCTGCCTGAGGTATGTTTTTATTCTTTTTAACACGGATGGCAGTTTGGGTGATGGGATGTAAAATTATAATGTTATTTTAGCTGTTGAGTTGTCGAGCATTTGAGACTGTTTCCCCATTGCTCAATGCTCCTAAAAACCTTCACTTTTTGTCGGATTTGTCATGTGATGACTGCCACTTTTGCATGAAACTCAGGTGGATTCTCCATTAACTTTCATTTTGTTCCCCGGAATTTATAACTATCACTGAAAAATGAATAAAATGGGAAGGGGGAATCACTAAATTCTCCCCAGTTTTATTTATTTATGCTCATATTTTATCCATCGGACTATGTACTGCAATTGCCACCAGGAACCCCCACTTTCATTTTCTATTATAAATCTTAATTATTATCCTACCCCAATCTCCTAGTATGGATAAAACAATAAAGCAAAAGAAGTAAAGATGAGTGAAAAAGCTTTGGCAGTTTGCAGTTTGGAGTTATCTGAAAGAAAAAGAAATCAATGATTACGCAAATAAAAAGGATTTTTGGTTGAAATGCAAAACCCAGAGAAGGGCCAAAAAACTCATTTAAGGCTACTGGGATTCTATTCTGGCATTAAGAGATGGTGAGGGTGCGTGGGGGGGATATGTCGATATCTGCTGCGTACGTTGTGGCCACTGACCAGTGGGCATCTGCAGCAATAATATTAAGTTTAATTTGGAGTAGTGGGCATAAATTAATGTGGTCCCAAAACAGGCTTTTGCTGAGTTTCTGTTAGTATCTCAGCTAAACGCTGTTGAGCCTGTGAAAGAAATCATGGTGGATCTTATGTCTGCAATGAAAGGGTTAAGTTTCAGGTCTTTTAGGACCTTTCTGAAACTTAATTACTGCAACAAAGTGGATTTATAGGAACATTTGTGGTTTAGGGTCCCCAATTTATTTATTTATTTTGTCTCTTAAGACGACTTTAAAGCTTAAAAAAGAGTGCCACCTAAATCTGCATCCGGGTCTTTGAAACGACAGACATTTTAAATAGCATTATGTTGCTTCTTCTCTGGACCAAAAGTCTAAACACCTTTTATCTCCACCCCATGCTTCTGTCTTTGCTCCTCCATCTTCCAACATATCTAAACTCAAAAAAATGGGTCCAAAATTTATTCGGGTCCATCTACAACTAAGCTTATTGGATATATGCCTCCATTTTAAAACCCCTCTGATCAAAAAGAAAATATTCCATTTCAAGTTAATATAATATAAAGATTCAATCATAAAGCAAAAGATCCAATGTTCATACCATGTCACATCCAAGTCATTCACCAAGAAATCAGATAAAGAGGGCCAATGCTAGCCAATTTTTATTTTTATTTTTTAAAAGTTTAATGCTTGCAAAATGCTGTTTTAAAACTAAACAAATCTTGCAGTACATATGCACACTGGCGTCGCACTAGAAACCTGGGAACAGAATGCAATTTGTTTAAGGACGATATACATCCACCATGATTTACATAGTGACATCTTATTTACAAATTCTTTCAGAAGGAACACAATTATTTTCTAACAGGTATTTAGAGATGAAATCAAAAATAAATTTTGTGTTGAGTAGTCAAGATTTTGAAAGCCTAAAGTTAATTATTATTTTGGTGTGTTAAGATGTTATACTAAATTATTAATTTTAGGGTTTAAATTGAAATATTATAGTTAAGAGTATTTTAATAAAAATGAAGAGAAGCTAGAGGTGACATCGTATAATGTTTTAAACCAGGCCGGGCCTGGACTTGAAACCTTTTTTGTTCAAGATCCAGATTGAGTTTTAAAATCTGGATCCAAATGAAAGGTGAGATGGGCTTAAAAGCAAGATTGGTATGATAGTAATTTCACAAGCGCGTGAGACCCTTCCCCCAGGGACGTCGCGTTTTCGAAAGCTTTCGTTTCTGATCCGTCCGTTTCTCAGACTGACGAAAGACTACTGAAAGGAGCTTTAGAGACCTCCCTCTCCAAACACACACAAAAAATCAAACCTCATTTCCATGGCGGATCCCTAAATTCAACAATCCAAACAAAAAAATGAACCGTTAACCGTTAAATCTTTATTATTTTCCTTTTTTTTTTTGAAAATTTCTATATTCATTTTTCATTTTTGTAAATCCAACCACTGCATTTCGTTATATATATAAATAGCAAAAAAAAAAAAATATTCAAATTCCATGTCAGCTCTGCCTGCTTCAGTTTCTTCTTCTTCCTCTTGGATCCCTGAAGACGATCTCTTATTAAAGAACGCCATTGAGGTAACCTCTTTTCTTCTTCCTCTTACTAATTTTCCTCATAATGTAATTTCCTATTTTACACTCTCTAAACGAATCTTTTGCGTTTCTTGACCTAAAAGTCTAAAACGAGAAAAGATAAAACCCCTAAGGTTAGTGGAAATTGATGATTAATTTAAATTTTGGTAATTACAGTCCGGTGCTTCATTGGAAGCACTAGCAAAAGGTGCGGTTCGATTTTCACGGAAGTTTACTGTTAAAGAATTACAAGATCGATGGCGTGCTTTGCTTTATGATCCTGTTATTTCCGATCAAGCGGCGGCTCGTATGATTGAGGTTGAATTATCTGCTTCTAATTTATCTTCTAAATCAAGTAAATGTGATAACTCTGTTGAAAATGGAAGTGCTAAAAGAAAATTCGAAAGCGTTAGAAGATCGTATTATGCTATGAGGAAGAGGGCCTGTAATTACCATGTGACGAACTCGAGTGGTGTTAGTTTTCTTGGATCACCAAATGGCAATGATTGCATGCAAAATAGAGGTGGCTATGATGAGCTCGTAGAACCTCGAGAAGATTGTGTTCAAAACCAATTTGGATTCTGTGATTTAGGGATAGGTTGTGTAGATAAACGATCACAAGACAATGACCTGAAAGTAACTTTGAAGGAGGATTGCTTTAGTGAAAAAGTTGAGAACCTTGAACAGAATAATGTGTCTAGCGGGTCTCCTCATGTCATTTTTGAGGCTTCAGTTAAATTTGGGCATCCATCTGGTATTGAGGAAATCAAGCCTTTCTCAGTGGGATGTTCATCGCCACAACCAGATATGCCGCTGTGGAAAACGATGGAAGATGTTCCAGCAGCTGTAATGCCAGTAAATGATGGCCCTCTAGATAAAGGCCAGGACGTAGAAGGTGAAATTGTGCATCCTGAAGATGTGGATGGTAAGAAAATGTGTGCATCTGGATATGATATTGTTCCTTCAGATATGATGTTAAAAGATGGCTATGAAATTAATAATTCAGTTGTTATCTCAGGTGGTGATTTAGCTGAAACAGATGCTTTATTAAACTTTGATGGTGATGCTATTGATAAATCTTGCTATGAGAGTGTGAATTCACTTTTGCTAAATTCTCCTAATGATGTTCATGAAGATGATACATCAAAGACTAAAGAACATGAGACATTAGTTTCAGATGTGTGTCCTGGTACTTTAGAAGCTGCAACTTATTCTTCAAAGTTGGATGAAGTTCCAGACCAACAGTCACATTCTGAGCACACTGAACAGTTATATTCTGGGCATCCGGAAATCAATGTGCCTTCATCTGCATCGGTGTCAAATCCTCATTCTCCCGAACTTAATGATGAAGGTTGCTGCATGTTGAACAGTGAGGATCCTGAAATCCCATGCAACGATGATGTTCTCTTAGCTAAAGCTTTTGCTCCACAAGAGTGTCATAAAGTGGGCAGTGACCAGGCCTCATCCTTTGCAAATCAAAATGATAGTAAAGAAGAACTGAGCTTGATGCAGACAGAAGATAATCTTGCTCAATGTTTTACTGCTCCCAAGATGGTAGGACTGGTCGTTTTGTCGGAATCTAGTCAAGCTGCCAAATCTGAGTTCCATGATGGTCAATGTCATGCGATTTCCAGACAGGCTCAGAATTCCCTGGTTGACCCATATAGGTTCAAAACCACCCACGCATTTCCCAATTCTGCTGCAAATGGTGCAACAAAGGAAGAGCCGTCAGATGAATGCAATACCAAAGATATTTCTACTTATGCAGAAGCAAGTTCCATTGTAGATAGTGTTTTGGAACCTGAAGCAAACAAGACAACATTTGATCAGATAGAATATGAAAGTGATGATGATGTTCCTAGCTTTTCTGATCTTGAAGCCATGGTAAATCTTGGGAATTGTGTTCATTATAAGGACTTTTTTATTTTTTGTTGTCAGTGGTATTTATTATATCTGGGTGTTTAAAGAACAATTATTTGATGTTCACTTCAGATACTTGAGATGGATTTATGTCCAGATGAATCTGATTCTTTCATTAGGAGCGAAGGTATGAAGTTCAATTTGCACTACCAATGGTTTAGTCCTGGTTGAACCACAAGCAGTGTGGAATCCATGGACTGTTGACTTTTTGAGTGTTTGCACATGTTGATTTGTGTTCTTGAAATTTCTAGTCTCAAGATATCAAGATGAGCATTCAAGGAAGACACTCATTAGGTTGGAACAGTGTGCTCGGTCCGCTATGCAAAGAGCTACTGCATCTCGAGGGGCACTTGCTGTTTTATATGGCCGTCATATGAAACATTACATTAAAGAAACTGAGGTACTCAATTTATCCATGCTTGATTTATATTGCATTACGCTAACAATCAACCTGCTCCCATCCATTATTGGAGAAAATTTCTTGATATGGTCGGGAAAGGTACTTAATGGACTTTTGTTTTCTCAATTCCTTTTACAGACTCTTTGTTTTTCCTCTTGTTTTTGTTATTCAAGTTTTTTGGTTAGATAAGTGGTGGTTATGCGTGTGTTCTTCTTTCTATATTTCAATGCATGAAGGTGCAGAAAGTTTTCACTGTATTAAAATTAGATGTGAGCTTTTGTATGTACCAATTTCAAATTGCCTGGTTGGGCAACTGATTTCTTGACTTGTGACACAAAAGTTGAACATGTTACTAGTGCAAGTTGTCCATGCTTTGCAGGTTGTACTTGGCAGGGCAACCATGGATGTTGATGTTGATATTGACTTAGGAAGAGAAGGGCGGGCTAACAAAATATCTAGACGACAGGTGTGATATTTTGATTTCCTTGACATGGTTACTTGCATTTTTTTGTGACTTATGGACAGTGTATAGAGGAGGATGGGGGGGACTTGAACCTTGAGTCTGCATATCCCTGCCCCTCATGGGGGAGGTATCTGACCACCTTGCCAAAGGCTTCGTCGACACTTAATTTAGATGTTGAATTGTTAGTTCTACATACTTCGCCTCTTATAAATTATCCATGAATATATTAGCATCAGTTGCCTTATGCCATGGATGCGGTTATCATTTCAAGGTAGGTTCTATGTGTTGACGAGTCTATCACTTTGCTGACCAGAATACTTGGAGAGAGGGAGGAATGAGAGCAATAAACTCATTAGCAATTTACTATTACTACTGAAGTGGAAGACCACTAGAACTACAGGCACTCTTTTTATTTAAGAATGGATGGTATTCAGTGGTGCTCCTGCCCTTCTATGTGAATTAAATCCTTAATTAAGATATAAAGAACCATACTTTTAGGAAGTTTCATTAATCAGTTTAGAAATACTGGTTTTGGTCACTGTTATTAGCTTTCTGAGCTTGTTCATTCAGTTTTTATTATATTCCTACGTTTGTTCTATATGCACTTGTGAAATTGAACTGTATGTTATTGATTGTACCTGCTTAGCTTGTCAGATATCCTTTTTAGATTCCTTTGCTCCTATACTGCTTGCAGATGTACATGGGAATAATTACTCTCCTCATTTCTGCTAGGCAATTATAAAAATGGAGGGAGATGGTTCCTTCTCTTTGAAGAATCTGGGCAAGAGTTCGATATTCTTAAATGGGAAGGAAGTTTCTACCGGACAGCTGATGGGTCTTGTTTCAAGCAGTTTGATTGAGGTAGGCTTGCTATATGTTCACTCGTCCATCTTTTTTGAACCGTCGAATTCTAGAGATCGTGTAATGTTATATGTGCTCTGTCACTAATTGACATTTTCCTTTTTCTTGCAGATTAGAGACATGGCTTTTGTCTTTGAAATAAACCAGAATTCTGTGAAGCGACATCTGGCAAAAATCACCCCGAAGAAACAAGAAAAGAAAACTGCATTCGACTTCCCAGAAGAGCCAAAGAAGGTATTGCATGAATAAGTAGAGGATCTAGAAACACCCTACCTTTTGTTTCTGCAAATTCAATTTGTATAATTCAGTTAGTCTTTAGGGCTTTACACCTTAATGATAGGAGCAGAGCAGATAACATATGATGTTGTACTGTTTTCATACAACGGCCCGTATGTATAGACACTTGTTGACTTAAATATATAAAAGTAGCAGTTCATTTCTCAATTATAAAACAGGGGCAGAAAGATAAAACGAAACAAGCACTATGCATCCGTCATCCGTTTCGGAGAGTGGGTTTACAAACAATAATAATAGTAATGACGATGCAAATGGGACCCAAAATTAAGATGGTGTCCAAGCAAAGCAACTAAATAAAAAAATTCGCTAACAGCAATAATGTGACAAATCGTGTTGCGTATGCCTAATGAGATGAGAATCTATCAACCTAAAAGAAATGAGATAAGAATCTACATATTCTGGAAGTTGCAGACCTAGAATGGTAATAATAATAACAACAATAATAATAACGTTGTAAAATAAAGAGAGTAAAAAATAAAAAATAAATATGGAGAGCAAAAGATAATATTTTTTATTGATTCATCAGGATTTTACAATACTTTTCTAAAGTTTATAGATAATTATAAATAATATAAAACTCTACTTCTAATGAATATTAGATTTCTAATGTATATCAAAATTATCTTAATCTTGATGGACATCCCACTTAATAATAAAATATTACACTTTCCCTTGAACGTCCATAAAATGAAAAATTTGCCTCGTTAAAACCTTAATAGGAAAAACCCTGTGGGTTTAAAATCTAATAAAGGAAAAAAAGTATACAATCTCCTATTACAAGCTGCTTCATTAAAAACCTTTACCAGGAAAACCCAGTGGGAGAAAACTTTAGTTAAAGGAAAAGAGTACAGCGTGTTTTAGACTCCCACTAGTGTCAACATCACATTACATCTTTGAGTCGACACATTCAATCTTGTATACTAGTGTTACAAACGTTGTGGTTGGCAATGCCTTTGATGTAACCACTCTTCAATTGAGCTATACATATATTATATTCGTATAAGATAGTTGACTTCTTTTCTTGTCAAGGCAAATTACATATCTTCTGGATATGTTAGGTCAATAACCTTAGCCAAACACATTTTTGGTTTGCCTCATGCATTGCAATTATTTCTATATGATTTGAAGAGGCGACAATTAATGTATGCTTTATTGAACGCATGATATAATAGTGCCTCCACATGTAAATAAATATCTCAATTGAGATCGACCTTTATGTGGATCTGATAAATATCCAGCATTAGCATAGTCGACCAATGGGGATTTTGAATCATTAAAATAATCTCATATCAATGGTCCTTCTAAGGTATCCAAATACATATTTAATTTCATTCCAATGTCTACGTGTTGGAGAAGAACTAAATCTTGCTAACAAGTTTAGAGTGAAAGCTATATCAGGTCTTAGTTTATTTGTAAGGTACATTAATGCCCGTATGACACTTAGATATGGTACTTTAGGATCAATAAACTTTTCATAATTCTCGCAAGGACTAAATTGATATTTTTTGTATAAGTTCACCGATGGACATGAATTCCATATTTTAAATGTTTGATCTGCAGGCCAAAAAAAAAAAAGAAAATTGTTTTTCTAAGATATTTCATCTCAAATTCTTTCTTTAAATAAATTTTTCACACCCCAGGATTTATGAATCCAAGTAAGGGTGAGATAATGTATGTTAATTCTATTTTGGGCGCACCATGACAGCTTAATCAGCCACTTGGTAGGTTGGTTGGCAAGTTAGAATGTTGGTGCATACTAACGTTAAAGCATTCGCCTATTGGCGGTACCTAAGGAATTGATCGTAAGATGTTTTCAAGAGAAGAAAAATTACGCCCAAGAAAGTGCGCGCCTATGAAAGGGGTATGCCCTAGGGTTTGTCTGAACTCTAAGAGACTATCTGATGTATGAGCAAACTGTAGAAGACTTAATTATCTGTAAGACCACGTTAAACGATAGTCTCTGCCAAGACATAGTACGCTCGATTTGTATGAGTATTGTTCAAATTGAATCCTATATCGGGTTAGTTGAGAGTTATTGGGATTTTACAACAATAGAAGGCAAAGATTAGAGATTAGAGCAAAGAGCAGAGTAACAAAATGAATGAGAGATTACTTGTACAATAAAACAAGCCAACTAAATACATCCTTATAAGTAGCATGGTTGGCTATTTCTTAATAGGAGTAAATTAGATTGATTGGACCTCATCATGACTAGTCAATAGTAGGGATAATCTTCACCGGATTTTCTTTCACCTACCCTGGAATTGGTAAGGAAATTAGGGGACTGAGAATATATTTATAGGAAGTGTACATTTCGAATTGTTTTGGGGGCTATTGACTTAATGTTCAGGTTCTTCTTTCTAACCTCAACATCATCTTCAATAAAGTCAAACTAAGAGAGATGTTTCAGCCTTCTGGTAAGTCTTACAACTTTGCACATTTGATTATAGAAGGGAGGAGTATAAGAAGGCCCTACATGGGGTCGCTTATAGATGAAATATTAGTAAAATGTCTGTAATGAGGATTCTAATAGAACTCTTATGATTGTTTAAGTAGTTGCTGCTAGATCGAGAAGGACTATCGAAGTAGAAATCTTGGACTGAGGTAAAGCTAGGTCTCTGGTAAGTCTCTAAACCTAACTCTTGCATGTCATGTAATCATGCAAATGCATATCTCTAAGAGATATCTACAAATATGTAAGTGAGGTAAATAATGTGCAACACGGTACGGCGTTATGTATTATATGGTGTTGCTACTAGTGTGTGTATGGTTCTTGTTTTATACTTTCTTGATATATGGGTTCAGTCCTTGACAATTTCAAGTTATATAAAAAGGTGAGAAAGATATTTATTGTATAGCCTCCAATAGGGCAACTATAATGCTAACTGGACTGGCAGATCACAAAATAAATATGTGGAAAGTCCATGGTCATGACATCATATGATAATACGCCAAGAGGGTGTGAAGGTATAAGGCTATGTGGGAAAAGACCCATGGCATCCATTGAGATTGTTCACCGGGACGGTAAACACTAAACTCTTTGAAAAACCTTAGTGGTAAATCCTCTAGAAAGCCTTTGAGGCTAACTTTCTCTAGAAGCCTTTGTGGTGTATTACCTTAGAAATTCGTAGAGAGAATTCTTTAATAATCAAGTGGAGAGATGCTAGTCTGCCTTATGTGAGATCTGAGTATATTGTGAGGTATTTTTCGATAGAATACTCGACAAAGTAACTAGTTGTTGAATCTGCCTTAGTGATTTGCAATGATAGAGAACTTGGGACATCTAAAATGTTAGTAGTGTAAGAGTCCTTCATATCTGAGAACTATTGAATTATGTATGGAATTTCTATTATGAGAATTAAACTGTTAGATTCTTCTATTAAGTTAGTTTGTATTGGCTGACTCGAATGTATAAGGTAGCATGTATTCTGGAAATCGTTGGAGTATGTGAAGGAATATGCCAAGAATAGTACCCGCTGGATAGTTGTAACATCTCACCCGACGAAGTCCCAATGATTGAATGATGTTATTGGAAGCGATGCACAAAGAGTAAGAATTGGGCGAGTAAGACATAAATATTTGGCTAAGCATAAGAAATTCAAAAACGCCTGTATGCCCTAGCTTGGCAGATTCTAAAAGAAAACTCCATAGGAAGAGTATATGATAAACCAAATATATTCTGTTTGTAAGGCCGTTTATAATAGGAATAGTTAGGGGAAACTCATAAAGGGACAAAATGAAGAAATGAGAACTAGGTATTGGAGATGGAAAAAAGGAGGTAAATCATGAAAAGAACATGGTAAGATAAAGCAAGGAATAATGGTATGAAAGTACAAATATATGGATTTGGTGCACAGTCCTAAAAGGGTATGATTGGCAGAGTAGTACTTGCCCAGATACACTTTTCGGCGTATAGAGTGGGCAGACTGTGAAAGGAAATAAGTGAATAGGGATTCCATGTCAGATAACTATGAGTAGTGAAATAAGGCTCATAGCTATGCAAAATTATTTTTAGGATATGAGTCCACACTAGTGGCATAGTACACCCTATAACCAATGTGGTTCTGTACTAGTTAATTTGTGAGTTAAGCTAGTTCAGAATTGATCCAGCACGATTTAGAAGGGTTAAAGGCTAAAGGAGTAATCAGATGAGTTTCTTAGAAGTGACAGATTTTGGATAAGACAACTCAACATTGATGTGGTGTTTACCAAGTTCCCATAAGAACTTGAGTTAAGTTAAAAGGACACTCATGTTAAGCTAAAAGTGAGTTATATTCCTTCTTAAGAACTAGGGTTAAAAGCAGATGGAAATATCTCTCTAAGATGAGTTTGAAACCCCCATTTTTGTTAGCAATTTTCCCTCCCATCAAGGTACGTTTTATGACACTGCTTGACAAGGGAACATAAATCTGTAATATGCTTGGAGAAATAGGGCTTAGTGATACATTTGGGTTTAAAGTGATAATAAAGGTTACCCAAGTGGGTTTTAACAAAGTGTCTCTGTTTATCAAGGCAGAAGAGGTTGTAGCATCTGGCTAAATAATAGATCTAGAGTCCAAACTATTGATTTCACAAGGAGAGGCTAGATCTGAAGTTTAAATTGCCTTTGAGATTATCAGGTGAGTCCCTAAGCTAAATCTTGCATGTAGTATGTATGTTCTAGGAACTTCTATGCTAAGTGACCAAATAGTGAAAAATGAAACTAGCAAAGCATGATGCAATAACTCTGATATGACATGAAAGGTTTATGATCATGCATGTATGAAATGTATGAAGTTTGATGGTCTAAGTACGGGACATGAGTTTGAATGATTATAGTGTGCATATGAGTCCTAAAGCATGAATTCATCTATCATGAGCAAGTTATTGTATGTTGAGTCGATGAATGATGAGTCTGTGTCTGTCTTCAAAATTGTCAAGGGGGTCTATCGGGACTAAAAACATGAATCTCTGAAAGGACAAGTCCATGGCCATGGCGTTGAAGATCATATCGTGTAAGACCGTAACTGGTGGGTTATGACATCATATGGAAAGAATACCATATTGTGTAAGACCGTAACTGATGGGTTATGGAATCATATGGAAAAAAGACCATATCATGTAAGATTGCAACTAATAGGTTATGGCATCATATAGGAAAATTAAAGGAGGTTATTACATGATGTGGTTCTCTATGTGTCCCAAGACGATGAGGGGAAAACCTCACTAAGTGTGAATCTAGGCAGATCCCTATCGCCAAAATCACCAGGAAAAGGAAAGCCTTTATGGCAAACTTGTTAAAAGACAACCTTTGTGGCAAAACTCTGAAAATGTAAGATTTTGTGACACAACTCTAGATAGGAAAGCCTTTGTAGTGAGTACTAGATGTAAATGTAACGCCTCAAAAATTTGAGTGCTGTTTGTTAAATCTTGATATAAGTTAATGTAACACCCTATACCCGGCCTAGTTGCCAAGCCCAAATACAGGATGCCACACCATTGTCTCATATCATGTACATCAATTTAAGAAATTAGATATAAGCAAACAAATCTTCTTTTGTTAACCCGTATAAGTTTTAAGTCATCCAATTAGCTAATTAACATTGTTACATGAAAATCATTTCTTAATCAATCTTACATATAGTTAGGATCATGCATAAGGGCTATTTAGCAAACTTTCATAAAATTGCTTGTAGGTATCCATACTGACATTTAGGGTATCGATATTTTTCTTGAGTGGTATTGATACCACTTGGAAAAACGATACCAAAGTAGCTTACTGTTTTTCGGCCCAAAAATCCCAATTATAAAAATTATCAGTACTTGCTATAAGTTATCAATACTTTAGTCCCGAGTATCGATACTCGAGATAAGGTATTGATACCAAATCCCTATTTTATTTTCCTGCACATTTTAATTCACAAAGGTATCAATTTTCAAAGCCAACTATCGATACCTTTACTAATGTAGCTAAAAATGCAGCATAGAAAAGTAAATAATTCATTTCAAATAGATCCTAAGCAACATGCATCAAGTACTTTGTTTATTTTATCATGCTATGGCTAAATTTATCAGTCCAAAGTGTCCAATCATCGAAGCAAGAATTGTTATGCCAACATCAATGTTTAAAAATTCTAACATAAAAATAACATGGAATTCTTATAAGTCAAATCAAAATGTTTAAAGATCAATAACCCCAAATAGTTCTACCACGTTGCCTATTTCCCCAACACAAAAATAAATAATAGAGCACCTATGATAAATAACCAGTCTTCCTTGGATCATTCCCTCGGAACCACATCGCCCACACCGTGACGTCGTTAATTTGTATATGTTGAAATGAGTGGGTGAGCTTCAACAAGCTCAGTGAATGCAAGGAATTTCCATAACGTAAACATAACATCATGCAACATAACCAATTACTCACAAGTACCTTATTCTTAAGTCTAACATCATATAGTATTAAATCATGCATCATCTAATAGTTCATTCTCACAACGCATACATACTCATTCAAGCAAAAAACATATTCCACACAATTACATAAAATATGATAAGATGACACTTTGATTATGAAATATATAGTGAGCTCTATCATCACACTTCAGATATACGGATCTCCATTACACTACATAGACTCATAGAGTCAAACATGTCCCAAAAGTGAAGAATTTAGGTAACATTTTCCTTATTTCCCCTCACATGTCCCGTTGAATGGAGCTTAGCTCTCATTCCCTTATCCCTCCAAACATGTCCTAGGGCCTTAACACCCAAAACCACTATACATATTACTTACCGATTATCCGTGCACTATCACTGCATATTAGCATCTTTTGCAAAACACTAGCATAGTCATATAACATATATATTACACGGGCCATGTGAAGACTGTGTAAGGATTTTTATTGACACGGGCTTAAACAGAGCCACACGTGCGTGTGACACAGTCGTGTGGCCCAACACGGGCCCTTACACGACTGTGTCACCCTTAAAACATAGCCCATTCTCATTTTTTTATTTTGTCTTCTTCTTCACTCTCCAACCCTAACCACCTTTCACCTCCCATTTGAAAATCTGGCCACCCTCGCAACCTGCACTTCATCGACTCTCCTCCTATCCCAAAACTGCCCCACCCGCCCCACCTGTTTGCCTCGGACCCTCCCATCTTACAACCTCACGACTGCATGAGCCCAACGACCTTCACCTTTTTTTTAGCCCTTCTCCCTATTTTTCCCTTCACCTGAACTGCCATCCCCTCAACCCCGTACCACCACACAAGCACCCATGACCACAACCCCGATCGAACCCCCTCTCAGCCTCTCTCTTTTCCTCTCACACACTCTTTCCACAACGTAACCGCCCATTGTTCGCCTATCCACCCACGTAACCAACCTGACTTGACCTGATCCACCACCGGCCACTGCCCTCACCGTCAATCACTCCAACGGTTTCCCTTTTTACCTTTGTCTTTATTTTATTTCAATATTTATTGCTTTAATTATTTATTATTTATTATTATAATTATTTTCTTTATTTTTAGTCTATTTGTTTTCTCATATTTTTCTTATTTTTTATTCTGTTTTAGTATTATTCTGCTTAATTTTTATTTTTAGTTTTAGTTTCACTGATCCATTTTGTTAGTTTTATTCTTTTTTGTTTTACGATTTAGCTTTCTGTTCAATTTACTTTTGATATTATCATTCTTGCTATTAATTTAATCTTCGTAAATAAACTTTATTTAGGTTCATATATATCTATTTTCTTATCATTTTGATTTTGATTTCCTATTAGCTTATATCTATTATGATGGTTCGTCCATTTCATTCATTTGCCTGATCTATTGCAGAGACACCATGACGAACACTCGTGGCAAGACTAAGGCCGTCGTCCCCGCTTCAAAAAAGCAAAAGACCCATAGTGCGACCTCCTCCTCGAGCGCTTCTGCAGAGGCCCGTCACCATTATCTCTGATTTTCAGCGGGCCCCTAGGAGGATTTATATCAGCTCATTCGAGTACGACCACTCGGCCTAGGCCGCTGCATTGATTGTGCCACATTGGACCATGTCCGACTAGCTGATGATGTTCGCGCCTTTATCATCATAGCTCAGTAGGACAGATTCTTCTCTATCATCGAGCCCACCTATATGGAGCTTACTTTAGAGTTCTGCGTGATGTTTCTTATACAGCAGGTCATGACGGCTCATGACGAGCCAGACACCATCACTTTTCGACTTGGTGGTTTGGTGCACCAGATGAACGTCCTCGAGTTCGGTGCTATTATGGTACTCTACATAGAGGAGTTTAAGAGTGCCTAGAACTTTTTTCGACTTTATTGACACATCCATCATTCGTCATCATGTTGTTGGATCGATCTTACAGCGAGTCAAACAGCATATGATGCGAGTCGCTCGAAGGCGACTTCTCTGCCTCCAACTTTACGGTACCTTCATGTACTTTTAGCTCACACTCTGTCGGTAGGAGAGAGAACACCGGAGTCGTTAGTATTCATGAAGTCTATTTTCTATGGAGCATGGCCATCGAGCATGTCTTTGACTTAGCGTACTTCATCACCTTAGCCTTCTGCCATCAAACTGACCGCCACAGGAAGGGCCCCATCTGTTTAGGCATATGACTCGCCTCGCTCAACACTTCGTTCTCCTAAATAAACTGGAGCAGCCCTCTACACTCACACTAGTCGGCTAGATGTCCCCTCAAGAAATCTCAAGCTTGATACATATGAGGATGATCGAGCGGCGTCATGGAGTGGGTCCTCCTCAGTATCGATTGTTTCATTCTGACGCTCAGAATGAACCCAAAAACTTCACTGATGACGTTCTTCTCCATCACGAGGACCCACCACAGCATCCACCTTCGAGTTACCGCCCTATTTCTTTTGCTCCTACTTCAGAGGACATCTCAGAGTGGCTGACTCGCTTCGAGCAGTACTGCGCTTAAAGGTTTGATAGTCTTGATGCGACATTACAAAAGATCTATCAGCATTTCCATATCTCATCTTTAGCGCCGACGACTCATGAAACCGATGTATTTGATGATGAAGACCATTGAGTCCATTTATTTTATTTTTATTTTTTTATTTTTATTTCTATGTTTATTGTTATTTTCTTAGACTTCTTTTGCTTTTATATTTTGACCTATATTTTTATTTTTTATGGTTGTTTCTAATCGAGTATAATCCCTTAATCTTCTTCACTACTTGTGTTTATTTTCGTAATAGCTTGCTCAGAATCATGCACTACATTTAAAATTTCTCTACAATTTTACTTTTCACTATTCTGCGGATTTCATCCAATATTCAGGGTAGTTTCAATTCTCTCCCTCTCTTATGATATTCTGTTTCTACTGTGATTATTTTTATTTGTACATTGAGGACAATGTATATCTTAAGTGTGGGGAGGTTATTTATATAATTATTAGAAAATCCCTTAATTATGTCTTGTGTTCTAGTAATTTTCTCATATTACTATTAGAATGAATTCTTATCGATTCGTGATTACCATTGTTATGTTTTGGATTAAATTCATAGATATTTGTGCATTGATTGTTTAAGTTTTAAGACATGAGAGAACCAAGCATGATAAGTCTATTTTTAGAATTAAAAATTTTAGGTTGTTTCCCTAAATTGAGGTATTACCTTCAAGTTTGAGATTTGCAAGATTGATATCAAAAACCATAATTTTTTTTTTTAGATTTTGAGCCTTCAGAGCATACACTTTTCTTACTCATTTTATTATTGGTTATGAGTGTGTCAATATTGATTTGTTATTCTAGAACTTGCTTCGATTATCCATGTCGAGACCACACTTTTGATTTGATATACTGAGATGATAAAGACACTTAGGTTTTAACCTACTTATCCCATAAAAAGCCTACCTTCATAATTAACCCTTAGTGAACCCCTTTGAGCCTAACACACTGTTTCTTGTTTTACCAATTAATGATAACCCATAACTCATTTTTTGTTCATTGAGAATTTTTCCCGTTTTATTGACTCTATTTTTATTGAGATTTGATTTGGTTAATTGCCTGATTAAGCGTTTTGATTAAGTTGTTGAATTATTTTTTCTTATTTATATATAAAAAAATAAAAAAATACATATATAGTTATTTAGTTCTTTGTTAATTGAGCTTGAACAGTTAAATTCATATTTTGAGAAGAAGCTCGTGTTATTCTTGAATAGATTTGATTGATGTAATTATTTGTAATTCAGCATTTGTTATTTTTCTAATTTGGTAATTTATCAATTCGATCTCAATTCTAACCCTCTTTTTCAGCCTTTCTCCACACCTTTAACCTAAGCCACATTACAACCTCTTGAAGACTTTTTGATTTGTGTATCATCTCATTTTATAGTGGTGGAGATTTGATTTTCATGCATGCATATGGTAATGACTTTTCATGTTTGACTATCGAGTTCTTATTTTTGAACATTAAACACTTTGAGTGATTTTAGTGAATCTTTAATGAGGATGTCAATTCTTGTCAGTTTTGAATTAAAGGTAATTGTTTAGATAAGGGGAAATACCTATGTTTTAATGATTTAAAAATGCTTGACTTGGATTGTTTGAATCTTTAATGCTCTTTGAATCTTTAATGCTCTTTTAGTTGAATTATCAATGTATGATTATTTATGAATTATGACAAAACATTATTGATGAGAATTATGAGTTGAGAAAGTTTAATTTTAATTGTGAGTTGAGGATTTTGCTTGAGGACAAGCAAACGCTTAAGTGTGGGGATATTTGATAAACCATAAAATTAACATGTTTCAATCCCATGCTTGGCATGTTTTTGGATGATTTATTATTTAAATTAGTGAATTTGATGCTCCTAATCCTGTAAATTCATGTTTCTATACTTAGGTGAGCATAAGAAAGTGAAAGGAGCGAAAAACGAGCCAAAATCGGACAAATAGAGCTGTTTCCAGAATCCACATAGCCTGGGCATTTTCACACGAGCTGGCCACATGCCCATGTGCCAGCCCGTGTCAATTTCGAACCTTGCTTCTCTTTTACATAGAAAAACCCAATTTTTAGGTTTGCTGAGCATTCTAAAGTTTATAAATACATATTAGAAGAGGACTAAAGGGGACACGTAGAGTAGAACGAAGAAATTACTCGAAGAACGGCGACAGAATCAACTCAGAAGCAGATCTCCTTCAAGATTGAAGGTCTCAATTCAAATTTCCTTCGAAGTTTTATTGAGTTTCTTATGTCTTGTTGTTATTCTAATTTTGAGATGTTTCTATCCCAGATTATGAACTAAAGCCTAGATACCCAGGGATGATGAAACTTATGATGAATCATATTATTTGATTTTCTGAATTACATGATAAATACTTGATTCTTGTTCTTAATTGTGTATGCTTATTTCTTGCTTTAATATATTCAGGATATTAATTTAAGTGTGATGTGCTTATTTTAGTGGAGAAAAAGTCCTTATTTAAGAGTAGATCTGGCATAATTGAGTGGATTTGCTTGCAATCCTAGAAATAGGACGAAATAAATCTACTGGATTAGAGTAAAATCTAATAAGGGAATCCATAGATTGAGTTAATGTGACAATAGGGGTTTTAATTAGAAAGAGATTTCAATTAATCAACCTAGATTTAGTTGTTCTTACTCTTGAAAGAGATATTAACATAATTTAGGGATTTCTATGGATCAAGGTGTAACACCCCAAACCCGGCCTATACGTTATGTCAGAATCTGGCGATGTCACATGGATTGGAATTTGAAGACGAGTTTGTCAAGCTAAAACCATTCCAGTCAATAAACCTTTAACTTAATCCGGAATAAAGTGCATATTCTTTGTTATGTCTAAAATCGTATCTTTTTAGCGGAAGCTTTGGAAACATTTGTTTTTGGAAAACCATTCGTGTTGAGAGAAACCTTTGTCTTTAGCAAAAATCGAGTTTTTACCGTCTAGCCGTAATAAAACCGTAAAGCAGTTAAAAATCCCAAAATTCAAAACTAATCAGTCCAAAGTCCCAAAATTTCACAACGAATACCCAAAAATAATGTAAATTCAAAAATTGAATTAAAACAGTACTAAACAGTGGTGGTTACTATCAAGTCCTCCGCCGCACTGATCCGCCTAAGACTGGTGATTACTTATACAGATTAACAGAAAAAGGGTGAGTTTTCGTAAACTCAGTGTGTAATCCCCACAGAAAATATGCATACAGGTACAGATCAGAATACAGTCAAATGCAGTCTGAGCCTGAGCCTATTATAGATTCAGTTTGGGCCTTAGCCCAATCAGATACAATCTCAGATAAATTAGGGCCTTAACACATCTCAGATCCAGTATACAGTAACAAAAATCAGAATCCTATCCACCAGCCTTTACACAGCATTTCCATCTATCCCTACACTTCATGTGGGGTTAAAAACACCCACCTATCCCTACACACCATGCTGTACCGAAATGCGGCACATATTCAATAATTTGCAGCTGAGCTGCCAGATAACAGGCTTAAGAGCCTTTCAGACACTTCCTCCAAATACCATCAACCTACCTCGATGCAATGCAACATACAATAAATGACATGCTATTATGCAGTTAACAATCCATACATTTAGATTAGCATACATGCTCAATATAGAAATCCGTCAGACAGATTACACATATAGGGGTCTAAGTAATGCTTACTGACCCTACAGTACGTCCATATTTGACTTGGGTGACCCGTGCAACCTTAGAGAAATTTTCAGAAAACTAGGCTCTCATGCGCATGTGGCCTGCCCGTATGGGCCCACACAGAACAAATTGGCCTTGACCGTATGGATCACACGACCTGGCCTAGAATCCCACACGCCCGTGTGGCCTACCCGTGTGGACCTACACGCCCGTGTGGCACACATGGCCTAATTCAGTCTAGCCCATGTGTCGTACACGGCCTATTCGGCCATTACACGGTCATGTCATGCGCGCACGGCCTAGCTCGTCGATCACACGGTCGTGTCCCCTCACATGGCCTACCACACCGGCGACTACACGCTTGTGTGGTGTCAACAGTTTGCAATTTTGGCTTTCGCCGAATCCCGTTTTCTGTGTTTTTGGGTACACACATGCTATCTTTTGATGCTAAAACCACACCCGAAATGAATAGTACCTAAAAATTGACCAATCCAACACCAACATTAGTTTTAATACCAAGGTTAATTTGAAAACACCACTCCCACAACAACCCAAAACATCCACTTAGTGCTTACCTTGAAACCCCAAACAATTTAACTACAAAACGGCACTAGAGTAGCCCTTTACACCCGATTCTCTACTGTCAAAACATATTACACAATCTTCTGATCAGAAACTTAGAAATCGAACTACAAAGTGCAAAGATTGCTTACCAACTAGGGTTGAAAGCAGAAAATAGATTCTCGAAGAGCAAAACGAACGAACAACAAAGGGGAAAGGTATCGGTTGAGATCAAAAGCAACAAGAAGAGGGAAAGAGGAGAGTTTTCGTCAGAATTTTGGGGAAAGAGGGAGAGGGAGCCGAAAATTTGAGAAAAATAATCAGAATAGGCAATATTCTGATAACTTCCCCTATTATCTCCTCAAATCTCTCACCACTATCCTACTAACAACCCACTACTCAGAATCCCCTTTCAACACAACTCTAGCCAAAATTAGGAGCAAAAATACTATCCCTTGCCTACACAGAGATTCGAACACAAGACCTCCAACACACTAACACTTTGCTTAACCACTAGACCAGCAAGCTCATTCTGATATGTTTTCACAAATAATTGAATAAAAGTCTAATGAACAGAGATAGGGCTTTATTCATAAAATACCAAAATTTAACCCAAGTAAGGCTTGAACTTGGGACCTCACACACACACACCCAGAACACTTAACCACTGAAGCAGATACACACTTATGTCACACATTCGCAAAAACAAAAAATTAAATTTTGGGGCATTATACAATGCACAAGTGAATAAATCGTTTAATCCAGATTCAAAATAATAAGTGAAGTCTAGATGGATTCTTTCTTGGGTATTGTCTATCTCATTGGTTTTCTTCAAATATTTTCCCAATTCGCTATCTGTTGCGTTCTTAGTAATTAGTTTAGCTAATTTTAGATTAAAAATAATTTCTTTAAATTATCGACTAAATAATAAAAAGATAGTAATTACTAGTACTTTTAGTCCTCGTGGATATGATATTCTCGACTCACCATAGCTATACTACTATTCGACAGGCGTGCTTGCCTTTGTTGTGATTTTAGTTAGTTTAGTGACATCATCAATGACAATGTTATTTTTATTTAATCTGTCATTATTTACTAAATTACTAATTTGACCTTTTAATTAATTATTAAAAATCACTTAAATGATGTCCATCTTTGTCCACTAATATATTAATGGTCTAATTACCATTTAAGGACCTCCACTTTAAAGTTCTATAGCTACTAGAGACCTTTAGCTATTAGAACACAACTTTTACCCTTTACGCGATATAGTCTTTTTTTTATCAAATTAAACATGCAAACGTTAAAATTTCTTAACAAATTTTTTTATACAATCATACTATCATACTGTAGACCTCAAAATAATAATAAAAATAAATATTTTAACCTTAGATTTGTGGTCTCGAAACCACTGTTCTGATTTCACTAAAAATAGGCTGTTACATTATCAATTTGAAATTGACTTGCAAAGTTGATAACTTGACTTGAAGTTTTGATTATGGTTTTCGGATTTGAATTTGGTTTAACTTTAGTACGATGTCAGTTTTAAACAAACAATACCGGTTTGTGTTTTTCATTCGAACGGTAAATATTATATTATCCGCTACAAATAATTTTTCATAATGTCAGTCTTTAAAATTTTTAAATCCGATTTGATTACAAATTCGGCGTATAAATTGTTAAACGATTTAGCTTAATTTAAGCAAACCGTATTCGGATTAAGTTTTAACTATTTCTTTTATAAATTGTTCTAGGATCACTTCGGTGGTCAATGTAACCTCCAAGATCCAGTCGAAACTTTTGGGCCGAGTTTTGGGGTGTTACATGATGTGTTGGGATGGTCAGAGATGGTGTGTAGCGGGTAGGGGTAGGATTTTATATTTGCATTTGTTATGTTATGATAAGCTCTGCTTCTGATATCTATATATATGATAGATCGATTTCTGTATGATATGTTACACATTAAGTTTCGGAAACTCACTTTTTGTTGTTTGTCATTTTTAGGTAACCTTCAGACTTAGGGTGGGTCGAAGTGACAGAGCTCGATTAAAACTTAATTAGTTAATTATTCTATTTTCTTTGGCTTTATGGGTTTTGTTATTTTTGGACTATTTGTACATTTTGTTAATTAGTTAATTATTCTATTTGCTTTGACTTTATGAATTTTTTTATATTTAGACTGTTTGTACATTTTGGGATTGTTTGGTTTTGATTTTGATTTTGTTTTCTTATTCACTAGAATTGTTTACATGTTTTCAAATCAACAACACTCATTTTACCTGCAAAATGTCAGATTTTTCAAACAACAAATCGTGTTTTCCTAAAATATAACATGCTAAGTATTTTCGCTGCAAACCTATATATTTTGGAAAGTGTAAACTAAAAACGTTTTCGTAAAATCAGTTACGTAACATATGCTTTTGAATAAACCTGATTTTTGTGGAATTAGAGCTTACAACGAATTTTACAAAACAAACGAATTCTGGTTTTTGAATGAGCTTACAGTAACATCTCCAGATTTGACCATAACATCTAGGCCAGATTTGGAGTGTTACAAAGTTATTCAACCATGAACACTTAAGCCACAAACCATCATTTAAACCACATCTCAATCAATTCAAAAGCGTTAAAATTAACCAAAATTATCATTTATATCAACCATCCTAAATGCCTAACCAATAATCCACAATTGACACCTCAATCAATAATTTAAAATTCAACCAAAAGACAACATACATACCAAACCATTAAGCATTCAATGACACTTTCACTATCATCTAATCAAGCACCAAATAGCCATTCAAGCAATCTCATACTTAAGCATCAAGCTTACTAAATCATTTCAAATATACCTAAACAAATATCCAAGAAAACAAATATCCAAGTTGAACTTCTCATCAAGATACCATCTTCATGACTACCATAATACGTATTTTTACATAAACATAATCTCAAGATGCCAAACTCCCTCAATATATAACATTTGCACAAAGGTACATGCCACACATTACCAAGCCTTAATATGGTCAAAAGACTACAGAATCAATACCGATATAGTGTGAGCTTCTTGATGATCTGCCTGACACGTTCCTCAAGTTGACACTACAGGAAAAAAAGAAATAAGGGAGTAAGCATTATAATTGCTTAGTAAGTTCACAGGTATAAAAACCAAATAACTTACCTCCAGTTATAATTATACACTACATGCTACTTATTTTGGTAAAGTTTGCCTATCATGACAAATCACATATAAAAAAGGTGAGTTCAACATTTATCAAACCATATAGTAACTCAATCATATAATATTTCAATTCACTTATTCAACATTGCATTACCATTCACAAAACAAATAATCATTTAAATCAATTCACTATCTTAACTTATCATACAATCTATTTATCTACAATACATCCCATATCAAATTAATGCCAAACATTGATTTTCATTTCATAATTTGAATTCTTAATTCAAATCATAGTAATTCATTTTATACCAAATAGATATTGAATGTCAATTAAATATTAATCACTACTTTATTCCATAATACTAATTTTGAATCACATTAATCAATTTATCATTTTTTCATATTGGCCCCCTAGGCTTGTATAACCAATTCTCAATATGTATATATATCATCCGACAATCATATTATCTCATTTCACAAATAGACATTTCATTTCATAGTTTTCCTCCATTTCTTATCCATTTTCCATATCAATATCGAATACCACATCTCATATTCAATTTTACAATTTCATGGATTTCAAATGCTTATTCATTATCATAAATTTTTTTTTATCTTTTATCTCCCTATTAAGACGACTCGAACTTGGATGGATACATGAATCCAATCAACACACCAGTTTGGCACCCAATGCCTCATTGAATAAATCCGAAGCAAATAGTTGCGCCTAGCGCTTATCAAATAGTTTGACATCCAGTGTCTTATCGGTATAACCGAAGCAATTTGGCACTCAGTGCGTCATTAACTCATAATTGAAGTAACCATGAATTCTTCCTATCCTATGGCATGCCAACTATTTTCAACTTTGCCTGAACAATTAATAGGGTATTCATTACTCAATTTATTATCAATCTACATCTTAATCAACCAAATCAAAAATTCCATACATATATCATAGCTCATCACCACATTAGTTTAATTCCACATTTCATATAATATTTAATATTTTTGATTCTATTCAATTAAGTTCTTTTCACATACAACAAAATTAAATTGAATCAATTCAGCTTATCTTTATCAAATCATCACTTTATCACATAACATATTCAATTTCAATCCAATTCAAAGTCAATTCCTTACTTTATCGAATTATACTATCTTCAATTCTGTTCAATTTAATCTTCTATCTCACCTGTTTTGAATTGTAAATGACCAGAATTTCAATTAAACATATTTACATTTATAACTTTAAATATGTAACAATTTAACACAAACATACCATACGAACTTACCTAATACAACTCACAAGCAAATCTGCTTGTAGGGACTATTCTACAATTTTCCACTTTTCCTGATTTTCATGTATATGACTTATTAATTTATTAAATTAAAATACATTATCATATTCATTTTCACGTAAATTACTTATAATTTCTATTTTAAAAATTTTCCCTAAACTTTTACACTCAGTTCAATTTAGTCCCTAAAACCAAAACTATTACAAATTTCACATTTAAGCCCCAATACACATAGCTAATTAATTCCATCCAGAAACAACATTCAATCACTTAAAAATTACAATATTTTCATTCTAAGTTTAACATTTTTACATATTAGTCCTTAAATGCAAAAGTAACAAAATTCACTTAACAAAATAGTCCTAAAACATTTACAAGCTTCAAAATCTTACATTAAACATCAAGAAAATTCAAAAATCACCAATGGAAATTTTAACAAACTTTAACAGTTTTGAAAATGGGATACGAATTAGTTGGGCCTAGTTGCAACGATGTTTAAAATATAAAAATCACTAAAAATGGGTGAGAAAATACATACCATGCATACCAAATAGACTTGTTTAGATGCTCCCCAAGGTTAGTTATAGAGTTTTTAGTTCCTAAACAAAGAAATAAAGAAGATTGATAGTTGTTTTATTATTTTATCTTAGTTTATCTTTTATTTAATTACCAAAATGACATTAATTATACATATTTTAATCTAAAATACATATGTTTACCGTCTAATAGCTTGAATATAGTTAAATTTCCATAAGGGTTCATTCAATTATGATTTTGCATTCAATTAATCCTTTTAAACTAGTAACGATTAACTTTTGTAGCTTTTACAATTTATTCCTTTTTCCTTAATTAACTATTCAAACATCAAAATTAACAAACCAAACTTCAATCCACTTATACTACAACTTTGTAAATATTTAATAAGAATATTTACGAGCTCGGTCTATGAAAAAAAGGTCTTGATACCTTATTTTTGAAAACCACTTGATTTTCGGTACGTACCACTTGTACCTTGACTAACTGACTAATTCAATAAAATCGATTAAATCACGTTTTACTATAACACTATTTTTAATTTGTAAATATGAAATAGATAATTTTTACTAACTTATTCATAGAAATTGTGGTCCCGAAACCACTACTTTTGACACCGCTGAAAAACAGACTGTTACATACCTATCATGATCAACCATCAAGATTAGCATTTTTAATCATTCACAAACTTATCAAACTTAATAACTTCATTATATAACCTTAAACATACTAAGCTTAAATAATTTCATGATCATTCTTTTCCATAGCATTTCAAGAATTATCTTGATCATATGCTAAGCTTAACATTCAAAATTAGCATTTACCATATTTATCACATAACACACAATTCAACATGACTATTTGTACACTAAGGTACCTTTATATACATGCCACAATATCTAGACTCAAAATTAACATAAAAGTATCGTTTCATTAATAGTGTGTGCTTCACGTTGCTCCGAATCCGCAGGTTCCCGCAATGTGACAATCTATAAGGGAAGAAAAAAACCTAAAGTAAGCATGCAAATGTTTAGTATGTCACACCCGGTTCCTATTAAAGCCCTGAAATGACGGAAAATTTAGGAGTTAATTAAATAAAATAGAAAGTCGACGGGCTCTATTGAAAATCTTGGAAAAATTTAATGGCTGAATGGAAAATAGCTGAGTTTCAATTATGGTTCAGTTAAGTTGGAACTAACTGGTTCCTCAGTGGGGAACATAATGATTATTGACTCATGATTTAGAATTTGGGTATTTGATAATCGTGCGTGAGGGATTATATATTAGTGATAAATGTTATTTTGCAAAGGGATTCTTCTCATTTTCGTTTCATCTTCTTTTTGAGTCTGCCCCGAAAAAAAAAGTGTTTAAGGGAAAGCTCTGCATGGTAAGCTGGAACTGGAGTTTGATGTCTACTATTAGAGAATTTCATAAATCGGTAAGATTCTTAAACTTTTTGCCTTCATGGATTTGAGGAAAGAGAAGGGATTAAGGATTTCTAGAAAAAATCTTAAAGGTTTCTGCATGTTACTGGATACTGGTTTCTAAAGTATGAATAATTTTTGGTTTAATTTTATTATGGTTGTCATAATTAATTGCCAAGATGAATGAAACTCTAGTGTTTGGAAAATCTAAGTTGACAAGGAGGAAGGATACCAGGTGAGTTTCTGTACCCTACCTATAGGTGGTTAATGAGGTACTACTTGTATGATCTACTTCTGTGTCTGTCTTAAGTCTGTGTGAATTTTTGGTCATGCATGAAAATGGTAAATGAATATGCTGTAAAAGTATAATGCTAAGTAAGTATGGGTATGCTTATAATAATAATTTTTGAATGTCAAATGATTGTGAACTAACGTATTGATAAGTGGAACACTGTATGTTATAGTAATAAGTTCATTGAATCCTATAAACAACATGTTTATATTGTATGCGAAATATGGAGGGAATTACCTTAACTAGGTAGACGAAGATAGGTAAAGATAGCGTAATGGAGAAATGGACGGATTGTGTTGGGACTCAAGGGAGTTGGGCGACATCTTGGAATGGTTATCTATTGGCTTGATAGAGTGACACCGTGACGACAGTCATTGATTGGTCCTTCGAGGTGACAACACAGTCATAGATATCCTTTAGTAATCAATTATATAGTCACATAAATAATATACTATAACATTCCAGATCTCGACATTACTTTTCAACCAATTTCCTATAAATCTTCTAGTACGAACAGTACATGTGCGAGAGTTAGCATATAAATTCACTTGATAACCACAAATAGTAGTTTGAACTCCAGATTCAACATCCAATAAGAAACTATAACAACCATTTTTTATAAAACAGAAGAACATCATTAAAACTCATTCGTATGACCTTTACCATCATCTTAAGCCCAAATAACCCTCATACAAAGTTTTACTTCTTCATTTTACTGTTCATACACTCTTACAGACTTAATCTTTCTTAACATGCAGAGTTATAAAACTTACCTTAACATAGAGTAATCACAGATAAAATCCAGAATTTCAACTTCAGTTTAAAGGATAAAGAAATACTTTTGGTTCCTTAATATTCAAATAGCAGCACTTTTGAAGAAGGAAGAAGAAAACTCCCCCTTTCTTTAGCTTGAATATATATAACCTAAGTTCCCATTGCAACTTAACACATGTCACAAACTTTCAAAACTATCTTTTTAAATGGTTTACAACTATAGGGAGAACATAAATAAAAAAATCTTATAAATTTATACACTTGGTTCATCTGTTCCATTAATTCCTAACCAAATTATTTATAACGTAACTAGCACAGTAACTCAATGAACTTGGCAAACAATACCTTCCGCAATAACCCCAACTTACAAAACTCTCAATACTCTTACTCGACTCTTCTTCTTTACAACTCCATACATCTTGAAGTAAATCCTTACTTAATATCCTAATGTCTACAATGTGTCTGATCTACATGCCAAAAACAACAATTAGACAGATAAAATTGCATCTCACAGACTACTTTCAGTCTACTTACCAGAACTTAAGACCAGCCAAAACTAGGTGTTACACCCCTAACCAACCAAGCAGTATCACCAACAACCCTGCTCACTTCAGATAAATGTGATAATACTCTAGAATGACATATTTTTATGTATTAATTACATATTTATTTTGAGTACGATCCTACTAATTTGAGCTATTTATGGTTTTTATCTTGTAGGGACTAAATTGAAGGCAAAAGGAAAATTAGGGGAAAATAGTGTGAATTTAAGGATAAAATGGGCCAACATGCGAAGGAGGAGAGAAGTGGTGCCAGAAATGCAAAGTATGGAAGACTTGGAGGGAAAAAGTGTAAAGAAGAGATTTTACAAAAACAAGACTCTATTTAATTTTTAATTATATTAGGATAATTATTAAAGATTATTATTTAAATTTAAATTTAGCATTTATCTTTAATTATCTTTATTTATTTGTATTTATCTTTTAGAATTTTAGTAGGAATAGACTAGGTTTCCTAGTATTATAAATAGGGGATGGAGTGACACAAATTTCATACATCTTTTCTGTAAACACTCCCTCTCCCAAAAAGCTTAGCCTTATTTTCTTTCGTATTATTCAATAAAAATTTCATTTTCTTTACATTTATTTCTTTTTCCACAAAAATCATGAGCTACTAAACTTATCTAGCCAATGGTTGTCGAATTTCCCCAAAAGGTTCATAAGGCTTAGAATCCGTGCTTAGCCTTCTCAACAAGTATTCATCGCTTCTTCGCACTACAGAACTGTCGCTTTCGTCCATGTCCCTTCAAAAAGTGATCTTTTCATCTTGTACAAAGGCGGCCGCTTTGTATGTTTTGGGAAGGTTGCACAGTCTGTTCGTTAGCTTACTACATTAGAGGTTGGTGAGGCCAAGAGACAAAATGGCATGGGATTCACCATTGAGAAGTGATGATCTAGCATAAGATGATCCCACAAAAGTGATTGTTGGCTAGGGTTAGGTTTCTCTAAACCGTAAGTCTAAAATGTGGAGCTGGTGGTCATAGGCGTTCTTTTCCACTATAATTGGCTTATTTTGTTTGAGAAGGATCACCGAAAAGCCAATGATAGAATCCAAGGCGGATGAAGACAACCGGAGGCTGGAATCTCTCCATAATAAAAACTCACTCTTACTCAACTCTGTCTTTTGTTACAATTTTAATGTTAATTTTCGTAATTTCAATTCAATCAAACTTTAAATTTTGCTTTTTATTTTTTCCAGGTATGCAGGCTTGGGCACGATTCTGTCCGAGATTTCAAAGAACAAGCACTTGTACAAATCCAATCCCTGAGGATTTGACCCTGCTTCCCTTATACTCTTCTTTTCATTATTTTATAGTGATAAGATATTTTTGGTGCTCTTAACGACCGCATCAAATTTGGCGCCATTGTCGGGGATTGGTAACATACTAATCTTGTTTCTTTGTTTCTTATGACCAGATCTGCTTCAAGTATTCTTACATTTGATTCAGAAATAGAGAAGACTGCAAGAGCTAATCGCAAGGAGACAAAGTTTCAAAAAAAATAGTTAGGAGTGGTTGAGACTTAGAGTAACCCACCACCAGAAATTGAAGTCGAAGATGAAGTTGAGTCTAGGGTTAACGAAAACCCTACTCAAACACTTGAAAGTGAAAAAGTAAAAGTTGATTCACCAGAAGAAGTGCTTAACGCTAGGGTTAACGAAAACCCGAATCTAGTACATCAACCAATGGTTCAAACTATTCGACAATTGGCCGAAGCTCTTGCAGAAGAACCGCCATTGTACATCGTGTATCCTATTATGGATACTGATTTTTAACTGAAGTCAGGTTAAATTCAGTTACTACCAACTTTTCGTGGGTTGCAAAACGAAAATCCCCACAAACATCTGAAAGAGTTTCATATGATTTGTCTTAGCATGAAACCTCAGGGGGTAATTGAGGATCAAATCAAATTGCATGCTTTCCCTTTCTCCCTGGAAGATTCTGCTAGAGAATGGTTATTTTATCTACCCCCTGGATCTATTACAACTTGTGCTGATCTTTCTCGTTTGTTTCTCAATAGGTTTTTTCCAGCATCGCGTGCAGTTGAGTTAAGAAGAGAGATCATTAGGATAAAGCAAAAAGAAGTAGAGTCTCTATATGACTATTGTGAGTGATTTAAGTAGTTGTGTGCAAGTTGCCCATAACATGGTATTACGGAACAGTCTCTGCTCCAATACTTTTATGAATGTTTAAATCCCATAGGGATGAATATGGTAGACGCTGCCAGTGGAGGAGCATTGGTCAACATGACTCCTCAACAAGCAAGGGACTTGTTATCCACTATGGCTACAAATACTCAGCAATGTTGAGCCAATCCTGAACCCCCTAGAAGGGTTCACCAGCTAAGTAATTCAACCTTAGAAGATAAAATTGATAGACTTACTAATATTATGAATTCTCTTATTACAAAAAAAAGCAAAACCAGCCCGATTATGCGGAATATGTGCTACACCTGAACATACAACTAATGCATGCCCTAGTTTTTATGATGATACTATGGCTCATTTGAATGTTGTGGGAAACTTTCTTAGGCCACCACAAAAGGCGATATGACCCCTACGCTAATACCTACAACGTAAGATTCAGGTACCTCTCTAGAAACCATGATTAATAAATTAACAGCTAATGTGCTTGATTTTCAATAACAGATATAACAACAAACTATTGATTTCCAATAGCAAATACTACAGCAAACTCTTGATTTCCAAAAGGAAACAAAGGATTTTCAACAAAAAATT
This sequence comes from Gossypium longicalyx, assembly GCA_025698465.1. Taxonomy (NCBI): domain Eukaryota; kingdom Viridiplantae; phylum Streptophyta; class Magnoliopsida; order Malvales; family Malvaceae; genus Gossypium; species Gossypium longicalyx. The sequence goes on along the minus strand of CM047005.1, from coordinate 22,596,203 downwards.
GAGGCGTCTATAAGAGAATTGACTACATCAATTGAGAAAATGAACTCACAAGGGAAGTTACCATCACAAACAGAACCCAATCCAAGACAACACGTAAATACAGTGACGTTGCAAAGTGGAAAGTACTGGAACCAATTCCTGACAGAAATCTTGGCCAAGATTCTGCCCAAGAAAAGCCTAAAAACAATGAACAGGTCTGAGCGAAACCTCCATTGCCTAAAATTCAACCTCTATTTCCAGGACAATTGAACCAATGTCGAAAAGGTAAAGAGGACAAGGAGATCCTTGAAACATTCAGAAATGTCGAGATCAACATACCACTGTTGGATACCATCAAACAAATTCTGCGTTATGCCAAGTTCCTTAAAGAGCTCTACACCAACAAGCGAAAATTAACTAGTAATGAAAGGGTAAGCGTTGGTGAGAATGTATCTGTAGTATTATAGTGGAAGATGCTAGAGAAATGCAAAGATAGGGGTATGTTTGCAATACCATGCAAAATAAGCCACTTAATAATTAAAAAAGCTATGTGTGATTTAGAGGCCTCCATAAATGTAATGCCTTTTTTCTATTTATAAAAAACTTAACGCGAGTTTTTTGATGAAAACAGGTGTTATCATTCAGTTGGCAGACAGGTCTATTGTGTATCTCGAAAGAGTCCTTGAGGACGTATTAGTCAAAGTCAACAGACTTATCTTTCCTGCAGACTTTTATGTGATAAAAATGGAGGAGGATAACGCTCCTAGGTCTTCAGACATCTTGTTGGGGCGACCTTTCCTCAGTACCGCAAATAATAATATTGACGCACTAGATTTAAAATTAAAACCACTTCCCGAGCATCTCAAGCGCACATTTTTGGAGAATGATTGGACCATTGCCGACTTAAAAGGGATTAACCCTCTGACAAGCACATATAAGATTTTCTCGGAGGAAAATACGAAACCAAAGAAAGAGGCGCAAGGACGATTCAACCCAAATATAGTGGATGTGATAAAAAGGGAGAATTTTCAAGCCCATACAAACGAAAGAATTTAGCTGGAACAGCCCCAATATTAGTTGAGGCATCAAGCTAGCAACGTTAAACAAACACTTGTTGGAAGGTAACCCAAATTTTTTTTTCTTTTTCTTTATTTTATTATTTATTACTTTATTTTATTTTATTAATTATTACTTTATTTTATTTTTTAATTATTAATTTATTTTGTTTGGATATTAATAAATTTCTCTTCTTCTCTCTAGGTAAACCGACGAGAAAAAAACTCAGGAATTAACATACTTCCACAAACATCCCTATCCTTATTCCAAGTAGGAATAGTGCGTCCCTGCTTTATACAAACTAAAACCTGCACCCAAACACCCCACCCTTCAGCCAAACACTCTACCTATACACCTCCAAACCCTAAAAAATTATCCCATTTTTCACCCAAACCCCCACCAGCCTCCGCACCTTCTTCCTCATCCCCACCACCGATTTTTCAAACACCATGGTAAGGACTCGCCCATGTCGTCTCCATCTCCATCTCCACCGCATGACTCGCCCACCTCATCACCCTTTTCTCATCTACGTGACACTAAACCTTCCCCTCCTTGTAGCTACACGTGAACGATAATGACTACATGAAGAGTTTTTCTAAACCCTTTTACTTTCACCTATTTTTCCTTTTCCTTTTTTCTTTCACATCGAGGACAATGTTTTTTAAGTAGGGGGAGGTATTCCTCATTATTTTTGTCGTTTTATCTACTGCTTTTACTGTTGTGTTACTGATGCTGCTGCCTTGTGCTCGTTTCTGCCCACTTTTAATTTTTTAATATATTCTACCTCTTTTCATGCCCAAGATTTTTACCAGGACTTGCCCACTGGTTGACCTACATGCATAATTCTTGTCTACTGAGTTAGTTATGATTTTGTTTTTTTGATTTCATCTCCACTATTTTATTTCTTTTAGGCTGAATAATTATGATTAATAGAGATAACCCTATCTTGCTTATAGTACAATTGATTAAGTCTAAATGCAAAGAAAACACTTAACACAATTGCATGCTAAAATTATGTTCATGATTGTTAGGTAGTTGTCGAAACTTATTTTTGGCACTTAATTTTTTTTCCTAGTCCTCCTAATTAAAATTTTGTTTCATTTATAATAAATTGTGATGTTTCTGTGGTTATGAGTACAGCTTAAAACGTGACTGACTGAGTAGTCGAGGTAGGATGCTTGGGTTGTCATCCTATTTCGTGTCAAAAGGTTGTGTGACTTGTTAGGTAACTCCGATAACCGGAATTAAATAATTTTTTTAGGAATATGTTGGGCTTAGTAACCAGGGTAGGGTGCTTGGCTGTCATCTCTCTTCGCGTCAAAAGGTTCGATATGTTCTTAAGAAAAATATAATAAATTAATAGTATGTTGGGCTGAGTAACCGGGGTGAGGTGCTTGACTGTCATCTCTCTTTGCATCAAAAGGTTCAATGTATTCCTAAGCAATAATAATAAAAAGAAAAAGAAAAAGAAAAAGAAAAAAAATAAAAACTAATGTATTAATAATAAAATTGCATTTGGGGGCTAAATGTGGAAATAAATAGGGTGTCTTGGTAAGTTTAATAAATTACCTGATTTTCATGAAATAATCCAAGTCGATTTTGATTTTTGTGTGTATTAATTGGAATACTTTTTTAGTTTTACTTAAAGTAAGCTAAAGGTTCTCTTTATTTTTCATATGCATTATGTCTACTTCTTATAAAACTTTAGAGTGATATTTCTTTCATGAAAAAATTCTAAATTTCATAGTGAATAGGAACCATACTTGAGGGCAAGCATGGGCTAAGTAGGGGGAATTTGATAATACTCTAGAATGACATATTTTTGTGTATTAACTACATATTTATTTTGAGTATGATCCTACTAATTTGAGCTATTTATGATTTTATCTTGTAGGGATTAAATTAAAGGAAAAAGGAAATTTGGAGGCAAAAAGCGTGAATTTAAAGATAAAATGGACCAACATGCGAAGGAGGAGAGAAGTGGTGCCAGAAATGCAAAGTATGGAAGACTTGGAGAGCGAAAGTGTAAAGAAGAGATTTTATAAAAACAAGACTCTATTTAATTTTTAATTATATTAGGATAATTATTAAAGATTATTATTTAGATTTAATTTTATCATTTATCTTTAATTATCTTTATTTATTTGTATTTATCTTTTAGAATTTAAGTAGGAATAGACTAGGTTTCCTAGTACTACAAATAGAGGATGGAGTGACACAAATTTCACACATCTTTTTTGTAAACACTCCCTCTCCCAAAAAGCTTAGCCTTATTTTCTTTCGTATGATTCAATAAAAATTTCATTTTCTTTACATTTATTTCTTTTCCCACAAAAATCATGAGTCACTAAACATATCTAGCCAAAGGTTGTCGAATTTCCCCAAAAAGGGTCCATGAGTATTCATTACTTCTCCGCACTACGAGACTGACGCTTCTGTCCATGTCCCTTCAAAAAGTGATCTTTTCATCTTGTGCAAAGGCAGCCGCTTTGTATGTTTTGAGAAGGTTGCACAGTCAGTTCTTTAGCTTACTACATCAGAGGTTGGCAAGCCCAAGAGATAAAATGGCATGGGATTCGCCATTGAGAAGTGATGATCTAGCATAAGATGATCCCACAAAAGCGATTGTTGGCTAGGGTCAGGTTCCTCTAAATGGTAAGTCTAAAATCTGGAACTGGTGGTCGTAGGCGTCCTCCTCCACTATAACTGGCTTATTCTGTTTGAGAAAGATCACCTAAAAGCCGATGATAGAATCCAATGAGGATCAAGACAACCGGAGGCTGGAATCTCTCCATAATAAAAACTCTCTCTTACTCAACTCTGTCTTTCGTTACAATTTTAATTTTAATTTTCGTAATTTCAATTCAATCAAACTTTAAATTCTATTTTTTTATTTTTTTAGGTACGCAGGTTTTCGTGGGCACGATTCTGTCCGGGATTTCGAAGAACAAGCACTTGTGCAAATCTAGTCCCTGAGGATTTGACTCTACTTCCCTTATACTATTCTTTTTATTATTTTATAGTGATAGGATATTTTTGGTGCTCTCAATGACCGCATCAAAATGTGCCCAAAGATGCCTCCTCTTAGAACCTCTATTTAAAGTATAAATGGCAGTAAGAAAGAAATATTTCCTAAAGAACTCCACCCTACCGGTAATACATTGGTCAGTAACCTTCAGAACATATAAGCCAATATCCTGTTTAGCCAACATCCAAATCCTCCCATTACCGACTTCTTGATAGTTACAAGTAACGGACCAAGACCCAAAGAACTTATGAATAATCTAAATAGATTTATCTTCTTTAATTCTAGTTTCCGGAAGACAAAGAATATCAACACTAAGCTTATTTACTTTCTCAAGAACTCTTCGAAGCGTAGTGGGGTTTTTTAATCCCCTATACAATTTTTCAAGATTTTTTTTTTTTTTTTACAAAATTGAGTTTCCAATAAGACTTTGAGTATTTGGTTAGAAATTTATGTTTTCCATTAGGAATTTGAGTAAATAGTTAATGGATTTGATAGTTGTTATAGAAAATTGTTATTTAGGGATATATTTTGTTATATATTATATGAATTGTAAAATTTATAATGCCAAATGATACTATAATTTTTATGTTTTTTAAATAATTTTTATGATTTTTGATAATTTTTATGATTTTTCAATATATTTATTTATATAAGAATAACAAAATCTACAATATACCCGTGTATATATATATATATCTATTGATCCCCACACACAAAGCTTATAACAGGTTAATTTGATAATATCTTTTACTCTGTTTTTTTTTTCTTGAGCCTACGGCGGAAGCTCCCAGGAAGGGTGTTTGAAGTGAAGCTAAGACTATATACAAGTAGTTGCAAAGACACAATATATTGTTGGAAAATGTTTAACGGGTCTCACTCTCAGACTGGCAGCAACTCAAAGAGTGTTTGACATCCCTGTGGAAGGATGGCCCATTTCCACTTTAGTTGTTGTCAGATTTAAAGCTCAACGAAGCAATCATCTCTTGTATTTTGTCCATCGCATTTTGCATTAGCTTTTGAGCTCTCAACTTTAAAAGGTTGGCCTATGCATTTGATAATGTCATGACATCAAACATGGGAGCTTTTTAGATGCATGGAGAATCGTGACTATTTACAAAGTTAACTGAAATTTAGATTCATCCGCAAGGGCATAAGAATTTAGTTGCCAGTGTCCGAAATCCAACATTAATAGAGCTTATCAGAATTCAGAAGGGATCCTGTAAAAAAATCCCACGTACAAGTATTGGTCCCACTCCCATTTAAAATGGCAGTACCCATTCATTGCTCACTTTCGCGAGTGGGCTTAGCCTACACCAAGAGTCAAATTACATCATACTCCGCCATTACTTGCACCTAAAACACTCCAATTACCTTTACTATATGCGTCATTCCAAAGCAAAGCTAAGCTAATTAAAGCTTCAATCAATCCTCACTATTCACAGTTTTGATTCATAGCTGTAGCTCAAAATCCCAAAGTTTTGTTAACTCAATCCTAGTCTGATACTTGAGCAACACATTTATCCAAAAATTTAATTCAAAGCATTTAAAAGAAAAGGGCTTATATTGCAAATGGTTTTAAGTGCCTATATTATTGTTGACCTGGAGCTTTACAATCAAGAATACATAGCTTGGAGCCTCAGCTCAATAATCTCAAAACCATCTTACTTTTACTTCCATTCTTGCTCTGTTTCTTACCAATCTTCTTTTTCTCATTTCATACCTCCTTACATGGTTGATACCAGTGGTATTCAAGCACTTCTCTTGGCTAGAACTGCATATCTAGACATGCAAAAACCATGGGTTACTTTTCAAGTTGGCAAGCCCACTCGAGAATTTAGATGAAAATATTAAAATAAAAAAATAAATTCAGAAAAAAAATTAGGTTCAAAAAATAAATATAGGCAAAAAATTTTACCAGTTTAAAATATAAGATTTTACCTTTCAATTTTAAGATTTGAGTTAGATTTGTTTTTCTTAAAATTTTTTATTTTATATTATGAATTTTATATCATGAAATAAATTAAAGTAAAAATTTACATATTTAAAATTTAATCTATCTACTTTTCGTATATAAAATATAAATTAATTGTGATGGTGTTAAATTTTATTTTATTTTACCTTTGTTGAGTTAGGGTTTCTCTCAACTGCTTCTTTCAAGAAACAAATTGAGAGAATCAATGCCAGGAACAATTCTAACATATATAGGTTAAGTTTTGGACATCGTATACCATTTACATTAATAGATTGTTTCTAATTTAGGTACTTAACATTTAACCTTGATTAATTTGTTTAAACTTTCTCAAACCTTGTTGTGCAATTAATGTTGGAAAAATATTGCATAAACTTTGACATATTTACCATGTTATTGCTGAAATAAATTTAAAATTTCTTTAGAAATTTGGGAAAGAATAGGATCTATAAAGTTAACATAAAATTTTCGTTAAAACCTACGACATGCTCTAACATCGAAAAAATGTATAAGACCCTAAACCAAGCATGAAACTTTCTAGTTTCTGTTAATGGAATATTAATTTTTCTACATTAATTTAAACAACACTTTCTTCCGATATCGATAAAACGTCTCATCTGATCATCATCATCGGATTATCCTTAGAGTAGAAAAAAAAAAAAAGTTTAATGGGTCCCTTTCCCTTGGAAATGGCGATGGAGGAAACTTGATTTGTCTACCAAATATTGTTGATTCCCAAGACATGAAAATTTTGCATGTTGCAGAGATAACATTAATGCAAATTGCAAAATGCGATTCTTTTGGGACCCGCCTCTTTATGTAGTTTTTAGGAGATTCATCACAGTTTAACTGTTTAATCTCACTTGACTCTGGATTTAATTGTAATCCAATGCAAATATAGGGTCTTAAAAAAAAGCAGTAGTGTTAACTGCAATGCATGTGATGTGAGTCAACCGAAAACCTATGATGTAGCTTGGGTTTTTCTTCCTCTTTTTCTTTGGTCCTCATGTGACACCCCCATGGATTTTTTACCATGATGCGCCTACCTGATACAACCACGTGTCCCCATCAACTCCATCTTTCCCTTTTTTTAGAAGTTCCACTTTGATCATCAATGACAATTTCGAAACGATATTTGCTTTGTACGTAAACAAATGTTCTCATTCACATGCGTTTTGGGGTTATCACAGCATACAATTTCAGAAAGAAGAAGAAATATTGGACGAAAATGCTTGGTGGAAATTAATTGTGTATTCCATTGCCCTCATCCATTTGGTGGCATGCACTAAATATCGACAACTCCCTCTGTTGTCGATTTATTTTAACCTTAGCTTCCCACATCATGAAGGGTGGAGAGAGTGTAAATAAAGTAAAGCATTTCAACATTATTCAAATACATACTACTTTATATTTTTTCCTGCAAATTAACACACACCGTACACGTTTGATCTGATAACAAAGTGAACCAAGAAAGTGTAAAATTTGATTGTCTGGATACATTTTCATTCTCTGCAAATGGTAGAAGCCAATATGTTCGGCTTTTGTTTGTGTATTTGTAACAGAACTAAAAAAATAAATCTAACCAGGTAGTACGCAGCGTTCATTTTCTACCAGAAATTTTACTTGTTTCATCCAACCTTGGAAGGATCATATTGCTGAATTCTACTCTCAAAATGGCCTTGTTGAAATTAATTTTGGAAACCCCAAGTACGTACATTTTGGACCACAATCAGGGAACACCAAAGAATTACAAAGAGTTGCAATTTTACCTTACATTACCTGTTTGGTTATAAATCTTGTTCAAATTCTTAATTGTACGGAGCTTCTTCTTCTTTTATTTCATTCGTGCGAGGAATCATGTAAACCCTAGTTTTTGGTTACTAACCTAATGAAAACAGTAGTGCAAGATAACCCCATATAGGGAATGATGTGAAACCCTGGAACGACTTCCCATATTGGAAAAGTTCTAGAATTAATCTAAACTTAGAAAGATTAATAAGATTCTTAAATTTGATTCATTATTGCTACGTTCTAAAGAGTATAGTTTGGAAGCTCAATATGAACATTATTGAGAAAATTTCGTTTTCTAACTTTTTTCTAGAACGCAAGTGCTTCCCCCACTTCTTTTTATTAAGCAAACAATGCAATTGCATTTAAGTGTGTAAAAGGCAAAATGTGTAACTTTCATGTAATCACCATTACACCCATTATCCTTATAATTTAGCTTCTTAATTTTCTCTAGAACAAAAATGCTTACTCCTCTTTTCTCATTGAGTAAATAGTAAATAGTGCACCTGTTATGTAGCATAACTTTCACTCGACTACCATTGTAACATCCCTCATCCAACTTGATTGTCGAATTTGAGCTACAAAATGACACATTCGTCACTAGAGCAACTACAGTCAAAACTTATAGTAAAATAATCATTTACATGTGTATCAAACATCAAACATCACCAAAGTACAATAATAAATAATTTACGAGTCTTATTCGAGCATACAAAAGCTCTTTTGTCAACTCGAACACAAAAGAGGATCAAATTGCAAAATTTTTAAAGATGTATGGACTGACACCGCGACTTCCTCTAGTTCTCGTCACGATGTGGCCATCTCAGTATGACACGTCGTGACGACAAGCCCTATATCGTCACAACATCACTCACTATAAAGGCAACATTGTGACGTCCAAAATTTGAGGTCGCGACATCGCCTTTATTTTTGGTAAAAATGAACCCTTTTAGTACCTATTACAAGTTTCAACCTAATACCATTCAATAGACTCAACAATCCCCAATTTTACTTGAATCAAACCATACTAAAAACATACCAAAACAAGTCATTTATCCATTTCCAATCAACCAATTCAATATGAGTTCAACCTAATACAAAACTTTCTAATTCAACACAATCAATCATATACCATCCAAACCAACCAACTAACCATTCAAATACCAAATCTTACCTATGTTAGTTCATATTAAAACATGCCAATTCACTTCATTTACCCTAACTTGTACACCTTATGCTCATCTATGACATATAAGCCTTAAACATAACCATCAACTATTAAGATTAAACCACATTTTACAAGTATGCATCAAGTTACCAATGTTCAAACATATTTTCATCCCATTCACCCATCCATTTTATATGGCATATATTTGATTATAATTCATCACATCTATTGGTATAAGCAAACATATATGTCCATCAACATGTATAATTCAAATCATCGAAATAACATGATATGTGAAAGTTAAAATAAACTTGCCATTGTAAACACAATTACATATTAAGATGCACCACAAGACACCTTATGTACATCCACAATCTTTGACTCAAAATAACAAGTAGCTACCAAATTGAGGATAAGATAGTGTGATCTTCAAAATGATCGGACTTGACGTGTTTCACAAGGTGGAAATATATAAGGAAAAGGGAAAATAAATGGGGTAAGCATATAGAAAGCTTAGTAAGATCATATGGAAATTATAACTTACCTTGACCATTAAGAATAAACAATTATTCTATCAGCTACCAAATTAACTTTCCTTGGCACTTGAATACATATCTATACATGCAAAATCACCACAAATCAAATACGTTAGTTACGTTCTCGAATCGTAATACCGTCAACATTTGAAACATAATCACATATCTTCAATACCATTTCATTTCAATTCATGTTTTAAATAACATATTCATTCAATTGAACATCGCCCAATGGAACTATAGTAAAACAAACTTAGATACAAAAAAATTTAATGCTTACACAAGTTGACATTGTATTAAGGTTACTTGTCCGGTCTAAATCAGAAATACATATAACTTGAACGTCTATAAAAAATACTAGATCACGTAACATAATGTAAATCCCTGATCAATTATGTGTATAACCTCAATAGCATGTCATACGTATCCTAACCTTTTACAAAATTCACTCGGGCATTATTTTTGTATAAATGATATTATCATTTCATGTACACAATTTCATTTCACATATGAGACATATATTCAATCAATAGCCTCATGTATAACCTATTTTATTTTCATATAACCAACTTATCATGAATTTACAATTCAGTCGATTTCAAGCTAATAGTGCCAAATTCACCAATTCACTTCAATTTAATACATAAATGAAATATAATAAAAATAAACATAACATATAATTAAGTAGTAAGTTCCATATTAACTTACTTGGTTAAGAAAACAAACAAATTAAATCTTCAATGACTAATTGACAAATTTGGTTTTTCCTCAATTATCTCCAGATTAATCCAATTCTCGATCTAAACAATTATTTCAAACAATTTATCAATACCAAACATTTTCATGTTATTCCATGATATGTATGAACCTATAATTTTTTTTGATGCCCTTAAAAATTTGCATTTTATTCAATTTAGTCCCTAAAATCGAAACAAATATATCTTTCAATTTTGAGCATTGGTTTTAAAATCGATCACAATTACATCTTTTATGAACCCTCTACTATCTATTATTACTAAAATTTCACATGATTTTTACATTTTATTCACTTTAGTCCTTATGCAAAAAACTAATATAAACATTACAATCTAGCCCTTTTTCATATCTAAGCTTAAAATCTAATCAATTTAACACCAATTTGTTCAAGATATCAATAATGACAGATTTCAAAAACTCTAACAGTTTTGCAATTGGTACATGGTCTAGCTAAATCAAGCTCCCATGACTTCAAAAACATAGAAATTACAAGAAAATGACTTAATTGCATTAACCTAATTATAGTTGAAAGCTTGAAACCCTTGGACAATTTTCTTTGTAACATCCTGAAGTAGGGCCTAGTCGGAATAGTAGTTCTAAGACCACAAGTCTAAAATAGAAATAATCATTTTATGATTCTCTTGAGGTTTATGATATGATTGCATGCTTGTGTGCAAGTTTCATGAAGAAATTCTATACATAAAATGTCCAATTGAACTTTAGGGACCAAATTGAATAGGATACAAAACTTGTGTTCTAGAAGCTTTTAGCATGAAATTGCTTTATATTAAAAATTAGAAGGTCTTAATTAGCAATTTAACCGATTTCTAAAAGTTTAGACAAAATTAGATATGTATGGGAAAAATTTTAAAGAAAGACCCTAAGGGCATTTTGGTCATTTAGTAATTAAAAGAATAAAAAGGAAAAATCAAAGAAAAAATATGCTCATCTTCTACATGCTTGGACGAAACTCTCAAGACACTAGCTAGGGTTTTGTTCAACTTTCAAGCTTGATTGTAAGTGCTCCCGAGCCCCATTTTTAATGCTCTTTACATTTTTGAAGTCCTCGTAGCTTGATTTACCTATTTCCACCCTTATTTTGAAGTAGGGTTTATGTATAAAAATTTACCCATATGTGACACGCATGTATTTTGATGATTAGTGGAGGAAGAGTTTAGTGTGTGTTAAACATTTTCTATTAGGTGATTTTCCATGAAAACACCTAAAAATGACCTTTTTTGTAAAATTTATAAAATAAGTGGTTAAAAATCTGATTTGAAAGAAAATGTGGGCTGATATGAGTGTGTTATAAGTTCAGCTAGGCTTGGCTATCAAAGAAAATGAACACATTTCATTTTACGAGCCTAGTGACTAAGTTATAATTATGTGAAAGTTTAGGGGCAAAATTATAATTTTTTCAAATTGTAATTTATGGATTACTTCGAACAATGTGATGATGAAATGAGCTGAATTTGCTATTATAGGTCAAGAAAATCGGAGTCCGGACCTAGACTGGGGAGAGAACAAGTTTTTGGACTAAATCGTATAAATTATACATATTTTGTACCGAGGTAAGTTCATGTATAAATAATGCAATGATATATCATATTTTAAATATTTTGTTAATGTATGAGTTTATATGATTACTTATTACATCAAGTATATGAATGATGTTGTAACCTATAAGCACGAGATTGTGAATGAATTTGACGAACATGAGATGTCGAGAAAATCCCGTTTGAACCTTAGGAATAGTTTAGGATACAATGTGACATGTCACTAGGAACTATGTGGATATGAGCTCATGAATTTGTGTGTATATGTGATATGCAAATCCGGGTGCCAGTCTTGTACGTCCTACCGGTGGCTGGGTAGCCCGGCATGTGTTGCGGGTACCTGTCAGCTTGTGTGAGCAGCCCGAGTAGTTACGTACTGACTGTCATCTTATGTGAATAGGCCCGTGAGTAGCTCGTGAGCGAGCAATATGTGATTGTGATATGAGGTAGCATGTGGCTATATTTGATGCACTATGTGCAAGTCTTCCGCGTATCCAATAATATTCCTAGTGTTCAACGGGTAAACTTGTGAGTTAATCGACAAGTAAATCAATGAAGAGAGAATATGACAGTGTGATTTGAGTTGGTACAGGTATGTACAATAAACTCATCTAAATGAGCTCGATATGTGATGAATGTTTGGTAAGATTGAAAATGCATAAGTTACGTTTACAAATTTGAGTTATATCAATGAATTCATGATAACACTTAAGTAAATCTAGGTTATGTCATAAATGTATATATATATGTGATCATGTTGCTTGTAATGCCCCGAATTTAGGCCTAGAAATATTGGGCCTTGAGTTGGGTCCGTAAGGAGGTTGAATATAATTATTTAATTGTGCAAGGAAATGACACAATTAAATGTCTACTTTGGTGGTTAGTGGCCCTGAGAAGTGTTGGAGAAATCTTGGGTTCAAACCTAGGCTTTAGTAAAAATTTTGGTATTAAGTGAATAAAACCCTAGATGCTTGGATGATGGCATTTTAAATTATTGTGTTAAATAAATGACATAAGGAAGCATGTGGTCTAGTGGTTGTGGCGTCATTAAGGTTGTAAGAGAGCCTGGGTTCAAGTCTTGGCTCTTACAATTCATTTTGGTTTTTCTCTTAAGTGAATCTAGACGCTGGCACATATGTCTTAAAGTTAATTATGGACGTTTTTATAATAGAAAAAGCCTATGGTGGAGTGGCAAGGTGGCGTGTTATGTAACTGTGAGGTTTGAGGTTCAAGTCTTGGGATGTGCAGTAGAGTATTTATTTTGCTATTTGAGCTGTGTAGGAGGTGGTGTTGGACTGGAACTCTATGGTTGAAGTGGTCATAAATAATAATAAGGAATTTTTCCTAATGGTTGAAAGTAATCCCACATCGGGAAGCTAACATGAGAATTGGTGAGAAGTTGGCTTTAAATAGAGCGAACCAGATGAGTTGGTGAGGAAGACTCAATGCAGGATGTGCCAAGGTTGGTGATCGTGGACTTCGGCGCGTTCTCAAAAACAGGTGTGTATTCACGCCCTTCTTTGTTAGAAGTCGGCAAAAGCTGAAAAGCCAAAACTTCGGCATTTGAGGCTTCACGAGCGTGCGATCGCTCGTGTGCTAACTGAGCCCACAAACCATAAGCGGTAGAATGTAAAGGCCGCCAAGAGCATTCTCGTGTACTGGGCCTAATGGGCCTGTGGGCCCGCTTGTGTAAATCTAATTGTTAGGTAGGAAGTAGTTGGGTTAAATGGGCCACACGCCACTTGGGCTGAGTAATGGGCCTTAGGCCCATTTGCACTGATATGTCTGTTTAGGTTACTTAAGTTGCTCGAGGCGACGGTAGACCTTCTGTTGAGTCGTTAAGACCCTCGATTTATAAAATTACTGAAATACTCCTGATTTGAAAAATTACCAAAATACTCCTGATTTGTAAAATTACCGAAATACCCTCGATTTGTAAAATTATCGAAATACCCCCGGTTTGTAAAATTATCAGATTACCCTTGTAGTGTAAAATTACTAAAATACCCCTGTAGGGTAAAATGGTTGTTTTGCCCTTGTGGGTAAATGACTGACTTGCACTATGAATTTGACTGATTGACTGTGATTGTATGATTGTGTTTTAACTGACTTGACTGTGGTTGTAAAACTGATATGTTTTTAATATATGTTTAAATGATTGTTATTGAGCATGACCATTTTGCATACACATGTGATGATTAAGCATGACATACACGACATATTTCATGGGGTTGGAATTGTGAAACGAAGGAAGAAATTGAGGATCGCATAGTTTCTTGATAACCGTGGATCCACTGATTGAGGATCGCATGGTTGCTTGACGACCGTGGATCCACCGATTAAGGATCGCATGGTTACTTGATGACCGTGGATCCACCGGTGGCTTTTAATCCCAATATATGATTATTGACGACTCTGTGTCGATCATATTTACCCGAGGCTGTGTACTGACTGTATTACCGTCGCTGATGGCTATGTGCCTAACATGAAACAACTACCAAAGGCTTAAAGCCAATTATTCTTATTGTGGCTTTGAACCAACCTAAAACTGGCTCTGTGCCATCTTGACTATGGCTTTGTGCCAAAAGTATTTACCTGTGGCTATGTGCCTAACATACTTATGGATGACTCTGTGTGGATCATATTTACCCAAGGCTGTATGCTGATTATATTACAGTCGTTGATGGCTATGTGCCAAACATAATACATTTGTATGGCTTTGTGCCAATTATAATACCACTACTGAAGGCTTTTTAAGCCCAACATATAATTAGCAACTTTGCTGTAATGAAGGTAGTACCGCAACCGGGCTACCATTGATGTGTATCGGATGGGTGAGTCGATATTTATATCCCCACATGATGTGTACCGGGGGATGGATTTGATATGCAACGGTTGGATTATTGGGATAGGATAGCATGCACCATGCATTCACACATTCTGTTCTGTTATTGGTTTAGACTGGGCCCAATTGATTCTGTTATGGGCTGTGACCCAAATGACATTATAATAGGCTTTGGCCCACGTATGCTCCGAATCGGGTGTCATCTTTATCGTGTAATCGGGCTCTAGCCCGATTGTTTCTGCTTTTGTTTTACGATATCGATCATTACTTACTCTAGTAAGGGGATTACACACTGAGTTTTCGTAAACTCACCCCGTTTATTAACCGTGCAGGTAATCCCCAGCGTTAGGTGGATCGGTATCGCATAGGGATTCGGAGACGACTACACAACTGCACATGTTTTTCTATTTCGTTTATTTAGTTAAGTACTTTGGTGTTTGGTTTGGATTGTAATAAGGCCTCTTTATTTCCTTAACTTTTTATTTGGAAAGTTTATTTAGTATGTCTAATATCTGCTGGAAGTAGGACACGGTTTTCCAAAACAACAATTATTTTCAAAACACTACGTTTTCACAACTTAACTTTTAAACATCACGTTTTCGTAAATCGGTTACTTTTAAAATTAGCTTTCGCAAAGTAAAAAAAGAATTTTGGAAATAAAATTAAGAAGTTTTCAATGTATGACGTTTTAAATGATAAGGGTTTCTAATAAAAAAATGGTTTTCGAAAAACACGTCAATGTGACACGCCAGATTCGGGTCTAACTTCTGGGCTGAGTTTGGGGTGTTACATTGCTATTTATTTGCATGTGAACTTACTAAGCTTTATGCTTACTCCTCTCACTTTCTTACTTTTTTATAGTATCGCCAAGCCAACTCGGGGATCGAAGGACGTTGAAGGCCTGATCACATTATCAACTGGACATTTGGGGTATAGTTAGTCTCAATATTTTGAGTATGGCATGTATAGGGACTTGGTCTTTTTGTTATATGTCATATTGGTCTAGTCAAATGTGTTGGCTTATGGAAATGTTTGATTTATTTTGTATATGGCGATGTGATATGGTCCATATTGATCATTTGGGTTGTAACCCTAATCAATTATACATGCATGCAATGTTTTATGTTTGATGTGTTTGTTTGTGGATGAGATGTGTAATGAATGACACATGTTCTAAGTGAATGAATCATGGTTAATAAGTATGCCAAATCTATGGTATGATTCGGTAATCTAAAAGTAGGGTTAGCCTAATGAATGAATATTAAATTTGTGTGGAATGCCAAATGAAAGTATGATGTTTTGGGTAAGTGTCATGTTGTCATTACAAAGGCATGGAATAATCATGTTTATGAGTTTTCAAGTGACCAAATATACTAGGTTGCATGCTATCTTGATGAATAAGAAAATGAGCATTTAAGGGTGACAAATTGCTTGGGAAATAGCCTAAAATTTGTCCACACAGGTAGACACATGGGCATATGTCTAGGCCGTGTGTGACACACGGTCTGCCCCATGGGCATGTGGTTAGACCGTGTGTCCCCAACATCCTAATTAATGCAAATAGAATGCCTAGTAGAAAACACACGGGTACAGACATGGCCGTGTGTCTCAACCGTGTGGCAGGCAGGGCCTTAGAACATGGGCGTGTGCCTAGGCCGTGTAAAGTCTGCACTTAATTTCGAGAATTTAATTCGCAACATGACCTAAGCACACGAGCGTGTGACCCTAATTGTATGATGATGTCATAGTTAGAAAGTTACACGGGCTGAGAACACGAGCGTGTCCCAAGCCACACGGGCATGTGTAACCACACGGCCTACCCACACGAGCGTGTGACTCCCCAAAGAAGGATATTTTTCTAAGTTATCCTAAATTTTTCTAAAGTCCTCAGTTTAGTCCCAGACCACCTTTGATGTATGTTTTGGGCCTTGTAAGCCCTTATAAGGGATAATTTGCATGAAATTGAAAATTTTTAAAATTTGAATGAAATTTTATGGTCGGTTTTGTGTGAATGTTAATGTTTTAGCTCAGTAATGCCTCGAACCCTATTCCAGCAATGAATACGGGTAAGGGGTGTTACATTTAGTGTTATCAGAGCTTCGGTTTAGTCGATTCTTAAACTAACGTAGCATGTGTACGAGTCTAGCTATACATGCCATACATATATTAAGATAGTGTGACGACTCCTGACGATTTTAAAATGTGTTTTCATATAGTCAATGGATCCCGGCAGAGCAGTGGTGGATGATGTAAAAAGTAACGCACTTGCTCCTACTGAAGGGGATGTGCCAGCTGAGAGTAGACCCGAAGCTGTTAGTAGAGGAGAAGGAGGCAGACTAGCCTTTCTCCACATGATGGATGCCTGGTATACGGATTTCATTCGAACAAGCCCAAACGCTTAACCCCCTCCACTCCCTCCACTCCCACCTATTCCTCAATTTATCCTTGTAGCACCTCAAGGTATGGACTTTGTGAGACTGAATAGACCTCCAGTGGATAAGATTTGGAAACAATAAGCCGAAGAGTTCCGGGTTAGTAAATATGATGACCCTGAGAGGGTAGAGTTCTGGCTCGAGAATACCATTAGGGTGTTTGATGAGTTATCATGCACTCTTGAGGAATGCATGAAATGTGTTGTGTCCCTCCTGAGAGACTCGGCCTACCAGTGGTGGAACACCCTTTTGTCAGTGGTACCAAGAGAGAGAGTTAATTGGGAGTTCTTCCAAGAAGAATTCCGTAAGAAGTACATTAGCCAAAGATTTATTAATCAGAAAAGGAAAGAATTCCTCGAGTTAAAGCAGGGCCGAATGACGATAACAGAATATGAGCGTGAATTCGTAAGACTGAGCAAATACGCTCGAGAGTATGTATCGACTGAGGCCATCATGTGCAAAAGATTTGAAGATGGATTAAACGAAGACATTCGGTTGTTAGTGGGTGTACTTGAACTGAGAGAATTTGTTGTACTCGTGGAGAGAGCTTGTAAAGTCGAGGAATTGGCTAAAGAGAAGAGAAAAGCAGAATTAGAGTTTCGAGATTTGAAGAAGAGATAGATGGGTAAACCATTTCAGTCCTCAACTAAGAAACTAAAAGAGTTTAATACTCTATCGAGTGTTTTGGCTGGGTTTTCAACCAGGAACCATGAGAAACAGTATTCGGGTTATAAGGCCTAGACTACCTCGATAGCGAGTGTCGGTAACGCTCGACCTAGTAGATCTGAGTGCCAACATTATGGCAGATGTCACCCCGGTAAATGCTAGATGAATAGCTTGACATGTTTTAAGTGTAGTTCACATGACTATTTTATCAAGGACTGTCTTAAAATGGTTGAAAAGGAAAAATTTCAGAGTGCAAGGTTGGGCAATACTGCTTCTAGAGGAAGACCACAGAAGAATCTGGGAAATAGAGCGAGTAGCAAGGGTGCACCTAGAGAACCGGCTAGGAGACCTAAGGGAGGAGCACCTGCGAGGACTTACGCCATTCGCGCTCGTGAAGAGGCTTAATCCTCTGATGTGATTACGAGTACTTTTTGTCTCTATGATACTTCTGTTGTTGCTTTGATTGATCTGGGATCTACCCATTCGTATGTATGTGTGAAACTGGCGTCTAATATGAATATGCCCATCGAGTATACAGAATTTGTGGTAAAAGTGTCACACCTTCTAGGCAAGCATGTGATTGTTGACCAAGTATGTAGGAATTGCCTTTTAATGATTAGAGGTCATTGTTTTCCGGCTAATCTCATTTTTTTTCCGTTTGATGAATTTGGTATAACACTTGGTATGGATTGGTTGATCATGTATGATGTAGTGGTAGACTGTGGAATGAAAATTATTGAGTTGAAATGTGAAAGTGGTGATATCTTTCGGGTAGAATCGGATGAATCGGATAGCTTGCCTATAGTAATTTCTTCTATGACTGCTCAGAGATAAATGAGAAAAGGTTATGAAGTGTATCTTGCCTTTGTGTTGAATACGAAGGAGTCTGAGTTGAAAATTGAGTCAGTAGTAGTAGTATGTGAATACCCAGATGTATTTTTGGAAGAGTTGCCCAGATTGCCTCCAATTAGGGAAGTTGAGTTTGACATCGAATTAGTTCCGGGCACTACACCTATTTCGATCGCTCCATATAGGATGGCTCTAATAAAGCTAAATGTGTTGAAAGTTCAGTTACAAGAGTTGATGGACAAAGGTTTCGTGAGACCCAGTTATTCTCCATGGGGCGCACTAGTGCTATTTGTGAAAAAAAAAGATGGTTCGATGAGATTGTGCATTAAATACAAACAGCTCAATAAGGTAACCATAAAGAACAAGTACCTTTTACCAAGAATTATGACTTGTTTGACCAATTGAAGGGGGCCACAGTAAATTCGAAGATAGACTTAAGCTCCGGTTAGTACCAGTTTAGAGTCAAAGATTCAAACATACCGAAGACTGCATTTTGGATGAGGTATGGTCACTACAAATATTTGGTTATGCATTTTGGTTTAACGAATGCACCTGCTGTATTTATGGATTTAATGAATCGTATTTTCTGACCATACCTGAATAAATTTGTCGTTGTTTTTATTGATGATATCCTGATTTATTCTCGTGATGAGACTGAGCATGCTAAGCACTTGAGAACAGTTCTGTAAACCTTGAGAGACAAACAGTTGTATGCTAAGTTTAGTCAGAGTGAGTTTTGGCATCGAGAAGTCGGATTCTTGGGGCACATTGTTTTAGGTGATGGCATCCAAGTCGATCCTAGTAAGATTTTGGCTATTGTTGAATGGAAACCGCCGAGAAATGTGTTAGAGGTTAGAAGCTTTCTAGGCTTAGCCAATTACTGCAGACGGTTTGTTAAAGGATTTTCCATGATTTCTACTCCAATGATGAGACTGTTACAGAAGGATGTAAAGCTCGAATGGACGAAAAAATGCCAAAAGAGTTTTGAGAAGCTAAAGACATTGTTGACTGAGGCTCCAATTTTAGTACAACCTAAGCCGGAAAGGAATTTGTGGTGTATAGTTATGCATCCTTGAATGGATTGGGTTGTGTGCTTATGCAAGAAGGTAAGGTAATAGCTTATGCCTCGAGGCAGCTGAAACCGCACGAGAAGAATTATCCAACACACGATTTGGAGTTGGCTGCCATTGTGTTTGCATTGAAGATTTGGAGTGTGACAACCCAAATTAGGGCCTAATCGGAATAGTGGTTTCGTGACCACAAATCCGAGATAGAAATAATTATTTTATAATTATTTTGAGGTTATGATATGATTGCATGATTGTGTGAAAATTTTGTGAAGAAATTCCATGCATAAAATGCTTAATTTGAAGTTAGGGGCTAAATCGAATAAGTTGCAAAACTTGCATTCTAGAAGTTTTTAGTATGAAATTGCTTTGAAATATTAATTAGGAGGTCTTAAATAGCAATTTGACCAATTTCTAAAATTTTGGACAAAAATGGGCTTGTACATGAAAATTTTCAAAGAAAGGCATTAAGGGCATTTTGGTCATTTGTATATTAAATGAAATAAAATGGGAAAAATAACACAAAATTGGTTATCATCTTCATTAGTTGCTGCTGAAAATTGCTCTCCTCCATAGCTAGGGTTTCTTCAACTTTGAAGTTCCATAGTAAGTGATTTCAAGCCCCGCTTTTAATGTTCTTTACGTTTTTGGATTCCCGGTAGCTCGATTAAGCTTATGCTAACAATAATTCAACCTAGGGTTCATATTTGGAAAAATACCCATAGGTGAAATTTGTGTATTTTGATGTTTTATGATAGAATATGAGGTTTTAAATTATGTTAGACAACTTGTGCTACTCGGTTTTAAGTGAAAACGAGTAAAACTAAGATAATCGGTAAAAATACCTATTGTTCACAACTATCTGTTAGAGTGAGAATTTGATGTGGTCATAGAAGATAAAAATGTTCAGCATGTCATAAAACATAAGAATAAGGGCTGAAATTAAATTTCCGAGCCTAGGGGCAAAATTGTAATTTTGTAAAAGTTAGGGGCAAAAATGTAATTTTTCTATAATGTGATCTTTGGATTAAAATAAATAGTATGAGTGCTAAATGAGCTAAATGTGTTGTTATAGATCAAGAAAGGCGTGGAATTGACCTCGAGCGAGGAAGGAAAAAGTTTTGGACTAAATCACAAAATTTCCACATTTTGCACCGAGGTAAGTTTGTATGTAAATATTATATTATTTTCATTTACATTCCTATATATTTCAGCCTATTATATGAATATACTAGCTGATGTTAAAATATAAATCGACTATTGGGAGAATAAAAATAAATAATAGAGAGAAATCCCGATTGAACATTCGGAGAGATCGAATAAAATAGAGGAGCGTAGCTAGGTCACATGTATGATCTTGAGTGCACATCATGTGTACAAGAAAGCTACGAAATACCATGTAGTAGCTAGGTCACATGTGTGATACGGGATGTATCCCATGTAGACAAGAGAGCTACGTAATAGATAAATGTAGCTAGGTCGCATGTGTGATTCCAAGTGAAGGACACCATGTAGACAAGAAAGCTACTGAGACAAATTGGCTAGGTCACATGTGTGGTATTAAGTGTTCACCATGTGTACAAGAGAGCCGAATTAAATGAAGTATGATGGTGGGGATGTGTGCTAAAACCATTAAATATCGAGGATTGATCCGAATTGTTCAACGGGATGGTTTTGTGGTGACGTTGTGGTTATGGACCTATACTTATGATGAATGAATTGTGGTGAAAATGATTTGTGGCATATCTATATATGTAAGATAAAATGAGGGTAGCATAAAGAATGTGTGAAAGAGTGAAATTTGCATTAAAACTGTTTTGAACGGTAGCAGTGATGTGATTTTGAAAAATCACCAAAAATAGGAGGAACATAATTAGAGGTTGAATGAGATGTGAAATTAAAGTTTAATGAGTCTACTTTCATATAAAAGAATCAGAACAAGCAAAGGAATTTTATATTTTGAGATATTTACAATTGTGTGTGACTTGCTCAGGATGAATGTGTGATCCCCTGTTTCAACTTTGAAAAATCATTAAAAATTGTACAAAGCAAATTAAGAAATATAGTTTACATACCTAAATTCCTTATTGAGTCTAGTTTTAAATGAAACAAATTTCAGGGTTATTTAAATTGTGTACTGAGAGAAATTCAATTCGTAGTGAACAGAGGTCAGACTAGTCGAGCTGTGTAACAGGGAAGCTTTAACTAATAAACTGTACTAATCGGCTGAACCAAAAATTCTAGAAAAAATTAGCAAAGAGATTTATTAGTCTAGATTCAGGAAATTTTACGGATTTGAATTTCGAGTTTTTCAACTCGAGTTATGATTTATTTAGTGAACATGATGCAGGGGACAGCTTGATCAAATTGGGACAAACAATAAAAGTTAAAAATATTATATAATTGAGTTATGTTGTAAACATGTTAGATTTCTTATTTGTTATTTATATACTTACTTACTAAGCTATATGCTTATCTTTTTTTCTTTTTTTTCTTGTCTTATAGAGTTACTAAGCCAGATCGGGAATTGAAGATCGTGGAGACCCATCCACGCTATCAATACTTTTTGGTACATTGTAAACACTATTTTGAAATATGGCATGTATAGCAGACTTGGTTATTTTGTTACGTGTCATAAATGTCTAGGTTTAAATTACTACTTATAGTATCAAGCTAATCATTTTGTATGAAACCTTTGGAGTTAGTTTGTATTGTTAATAACAGATGTTATAATGATCAAATTGCACGCTATATTTTGTTGGGTTTTATTTAATAGTATTTACCATGATTTGTTAATACCTCGTACCCTGTTCCGGCTACGGATATGGGTAAGGGGTGTTACATGGAGACATCATTTGTATGGTGAGAAATTTCGGGTGTATACTGACCATAAAAGTCTGAAGTATTTGATGACTCAAAAGGACTTGAACCTACAGCAACGGAGATGGTTAGAGTTGATAAAAGACTATGAGCTATTGATTGATTATCACCCAGGAAAGGCGAACGTGGTCGTCGATGCCTTGGGTAGGAAATCCTTGTTCGCGTTGAGGGCTATGAACACTCAGTTGGCCTTAGCATATGATGGTTCGATTCTAGCCAAGTTGAGAGCTAGACCAACGTTTCTTGAAGAGATTTATGAAGCTCAACAAAGTGACAGTGAATTGCAAGCCAAAAGAGTCCAATGTGAATCGGATATAGAATCAGGTTTTCGGATTAGTTCTGATAGTTGCTTAATGTTCCAGGATAGGATTTGTATTCTTAAGAATAATGAGTTGATTTAGAAGATTTTGCTTGAGGCCCATAGTAGTCGTTTGTCTATGCACCCGGGTAGTACGAAAATGTACAATGATTTGAAGAAATTTTATTGGTGACCAAGTATGAAAAGAGATATTTCTGAGTTTGTTTCGAGATGCCTGATTTGTCAACAAGTAAGAGCTGAACACCAAGTACCTTCAGGCTTACTTCATCCCGTGATGGTTCCCGAGTGGAAATGGGACCGTATTACAATGGATTTCGTGACGGGTTTGCCTTTGACACCAACAAAAGAAAAATGTTGTATGGGCTGTGGTTAACAGACTGACCAAATCGGCTCATTTTATACTGGTACGTATCGACTATTCACTTGACAAGCTAGCCAAGTTGTATATTTCTGAAATAGTAAGGTTACATGGAGTGCCTTTATTGATTATATCGGATAGAGATCTGAGGTTCAGATCGCGATTTTGGAAGAAGTTGCAAGAGGCTTTAGGTACAAAGTTGAATTTTAGTACCGCTTTCCATCCACAAACCGACGGTCAGTCTGAACGAGTATTCAGATCCTTAAAGATATGTTGCGGTGTTATGTCCTTGAGTTCCAAGGTAATTAGGAAAAGTATTTACCGTTGGTAGAATTTGCCTACAACAACAGCTTTCAGTCGAGTTTGAAAATGGCACCTTATGAGGCATTGTATGGGCGTAAGTATCAAATGCCTTTGTATTGGACCGAACTCAGAGAGAATCAGATTCATGGAGTTGAATTGCTTAAAGAAACCGAAGAAAAGGTAAAAGTGATTCGACCTTGTCTGAAAGCCGCTTCGGATAGACAGAAATCGTACGCAGATTTGAAATAGAAAGAGATTGAGTTTCATGTCGGTGATAAAATATTTTTGAAAGTGTCCCCATGGAAAAATATTTTGAGGTTTGGTAGGAAAGGCAAATTAAGCCCACGCATTATTGGACTATATGAGATTATCGAGAGAGTAGGGCCAATTGTCTATCAGCTAAACTTACAATCCGAATTGGAAAAGAATCATGATGTGTTCCATGTGTCTATGGTGAAGAACCGATTAAGATTTTGGTCTGAGGTCAAGCAGTTGAGAAACGAAAGTATTGCCCTTGTGAAAGTTTTATGGCAAAGACATGAGGTTGAAGAAGCAACATGGGATACCGAGGAAAACATGAGGAACCAATACCTGAATCTTTTCACTAGTAAGATTTTCGGGGACAAAAATCCCTAAGAGGGAGAATAATAAAATCCTGAATTAGAGCCTAGTAAGAATAGTGGTTTCGAGACCATAAATTCAAAATAAAAATAATTATTTTATTATTCTCATGAGGTCTATGATATGATTGCATGCTTGTGTGCAAGTCTCATGAAGAAATTCTACGCATAAAATGTCCAAATGAACTTTAGGGACCAAATTGAATAGGATGCAAAACTTTTTTTCTAGAAGCTTTTAATATGAAATTGCTTTAGATTATAAATTATAAGGTCCTAATTAGTAATTTAACCAATTTCTAAAAGTTTGGACAAAATTGGACAAGTGTGGGAAAAATTTTAAAGAAAGACCCTAAGGGCATTTGGTCATTTAGTAATTAAAAGAATAAAAAGGAAAAATCAAAGAAAAAATATGCTCATCGTCTTCATGCTTGGCCGAAACTCTCAAGACACCATAGCTAGGGTTTTGTTCAACTTTCAAGCTTGATTGTAAGTGCTCCCGAGCCCCGTTTTAAATGCTCTTTACATTCTTGAAGTCCTCGTAGCTTGATTTACCTATTTCCACCCTTATTTTGAAGTAGGGTTTATGTATAAAAATTTACCCATGTGTCACATGCATGTATTTTGATGATTAGTAGAGGAATATGAGAGTTTAGTGTGTGTTAAACATCTTCTACTAGGTGATTTTTCATGAAAACACCTAAAAAGGACATTTTTGAAAAAGTTGTGAAATAAGTGGTTAAAAATCTGATTTGAAAGAAAATTTGGGCTGATATGAGTGTGTTATAAGTTCGGCTAGGCTTGGCTATCAAAGAAAATGAACACATTTCATTTTACGAGCCTAGGGACTAAGTTGTAATTATGTGAAAGTTTAGGGG
Source organism: Gossypium longicalyx (assembly GCA_025698465.1). NCBI lineage: Eukaryota > Viridiplantae > Streptophyta > Magnoliopsida > Malvales > Malvaceae > Gossypium > Gossypium longicalyx. The sequence continues at coordinate 22,571,153 of CM047005.1, read as the reverse complement.
CAAAATTATAATTTTTCCAAATTATAATTTATGGGTTACTTTGAACAATGTGATGATTAAATGAGCTGAATTTTCTATTATAGATCAAGAAAAATGGAGTCCGGACCTAGACCGGGGAAAGAACAAGATTTTGGACTAAATCGTATAAATTATCCATATTTTATACCGAGGTAAGTTCATGTATAAATAATGCAATGATATATCATGTTTTTAATATTTTTTAATGTATGAGTTTATATGATTACTTATTACGTCAAGTGTATGAATGATGTTGTAACCTGTGAGCACGAGATTCTGAATGAATTCAACGAACATGAGATGTCGAGAAAATCCCGTTTGAACCTTAGAAATAGTTTAGGATACAATGTGACATGTCATTAGGAACTATGTGGATATGAGCTCATGAATTTGTGTGTATATGTGATATACGGATCCGGGTGCTGGTCTTGTACATCCTACCGGTGGCTAGGTAGCCCGACATATGTTGCGGGTACCTATCAGCTTGTGTGTGCAGCCCGAGTAGTTACGTCTTGACTGTCAGCTTGTGTGAGCAGGCTCGTGAGTAGCTCATGAGGGAGAAATATGTGATTGTGATATGAGGTAGCATGTGGCTACATTTGATGCACTATGTACAAGTCTTCCGCGTATCCAATAATATTCCGAGTGTTCAACGGGTAAACTTGCGAGTTAATCGACAAGTAAATCAATGAAGAGAGAATATGACAGTGTGATTTGAGTTGGTACAAGTATGTACGATAAACTCATCTGAGTGAGCTCGATATATGGTGAATGTTTGGTAAGATTGAAAATGCATAAGTTACGTTTACAAATTTGAGTTATATCTATGAATTCATGATAACACTTAAGTAAATCTAAGTTATGTCATAAATGTGTATATATATATATATATATATGATCATGTTGCTATTTATTTGCATGTGAACTTAAAAAGCTTTATGCTTACTCCCCTCCCTTTCTTACTTTCTTATAGTATCCCCAAGCCAACTCGAGGATCGAAGGACGTCGAGGGCCCGATCACACTATCTACTGGACATTTGGGGTATAGTTAGTCTCAATTTTTTGAGTATGGCATGTATAAGGACTTGGTCTATTTGTTATATGTCATATTGGTCTAGTCAAATGTGTTGGCTTATGCAAATATTTGATTTTTTTGTATATGGCTATGTGATATGGTCCATATTGATCATTTGGGTTGTAACCCTAATCAATTATACATGCATACAATGTTTTATGTTTGATATGTTTGTTTGTGGATGAGATGTGTGATGAATGACACATATGCTAAGTGAATAAGTCATGGTTAATAAGTATGCCAAATCTATAGTATGATTAGGTAATTTAAAAGTAGGGTTAGCCTAATGAATGAATATGAAATTGGTGTGGAATGCCATATAAAAGTATGATGTTTTGGGTAAGTGTCATGTTGTCATTACAAAGGCATGGAATAATTATGTTTACGAGTTTTCAAGTGACCAAATATACTAGGTTGCATGCCATCTTAGATGAATAAGCAAATGAGCATTTAAGGGTGACAAATGGCTTGGGAAATAGCCTAAAATTTTTCCACACGGGTGTGCGTCTAGGCCGTGTGTGACACACGGTCTGCCCCATGGGCATGTGGTTAAACCGTGTGTCCCCTGCACCCTAATTAATGCAAACAGATTGCCCAGTAGTAAACACACGGGCAGAGGCACAGCCGTGTGTCCAGCCGTGTGGCAGGCACGACCTTAGAACATGGGCCTTTGTCCAGGCCGTGTGAAGTCTACACTTAATTTCGAGAATTTAATTCGCCACATGGCCTAAGCACACGGGCATGTGACTTAGCCGTGTGACCCTAATTGTATGATAACGTCACAGTCAGAGAGTTACAACGGCTGAGGACACGGGTGTGTCCCAAGCCACGCGAGCGTGTGTAACCACACGGCCTACCCATACAGGCGTGTGACTCCCAAAAGTAGAAAATTTTTCTAAGTTATCCTAAAATTTTATAAAGTCCTCAGTATAGTCCCGGACCACTTTCGATGTATGTTTTGGGCCTCGTAGGCCCTTATAAGGGAAAATTTGCATGAAATTGAAAAGTTTTCAAATTTGAACGAAATTCTATGTCCGATTTTGTATGAATATTAATGTTTTAGCTCGATAATGCCTCGAACCCTGTTCCGGCGATAGATACGGGTAAGGGGTGTTACATTCGTATTTTCTTTTCTTGTAGAAATCAAGTATGGAAGATGAAGATGAAGATCATCTTTTTCTTTCCACTTAAATTTGTTTTTATACATTGATTAATACTTAATTTATTTAATTAATCATTCTTAATTAACCTACCAATCATGTTTTAGTGATTAAGCAGCCAACATCTACTAACACATAATCCAAGATGGTTTAAAGGTCATGAAAGTTTTGATAATTGCAATTCAAGTCCCTAAGTCTTTGGCCAGTTAAAAATTTATAGCAATAAGACTTTTACAATTTACTCCTTGTACCTTAATTAAGCAAGTAATAAACAAAATTAAAGGACCAAACTTTAAAATACTTTTATACCAAATTCATAAATATTTATATTAAATATTTACGTACCAATTGACGGAAATGGGGTTCCAAAACTGCCTTTTTCGGCTACACTAAAAATTGGTTACAACTCTTCCCCTTAAGAAATTTCATCCTCGAAATTTACCTAAAAAAAGATAACAATTCGATTTCATCGAAAGATATCCCATAGGAGGGATCAGATCTATACCTTCATAGCATCGATACAACAAAAAACATTATGAATCTTATCCAGTTTTGAAGGTAGAGCTAACTGATAAGCTATCAATCCAATTCTCTCAAGAATTTCATACAACCTTATAAATCTTGGGTTCAGCATTCCTTTTCTGCCGAAACACAGAATGTTTTTCCACGATGAAACTTTCAAAAAGACTTTATCATTTCCAATCTCGAATTCAATACTTGTTCCTTTCAAGTCAGCATAGGATTTTTTTCGATTGGAAGCAGCTTTCAAACAGTCTCAAATAACTTGTACTTTCTTTTCTGTTTCACGTATCAAATCAATTCTTGTTAACTTTCTTTCACTCAATGCTGACTAGCATAGATGAGTTTAACATTTACAACCATATAAAGTCTCATATGGTTCCATTTTGATGCTTGACTAATAATTGTTGTCTCAAGGAAACTTAACAAACTCAACTAACGAGACCTGACGTTATGCTTTAACCTGTTAACATACCAGACATTTAGACACGTACAACAATTTTAAATCATTACACATCTTATTACTACTTGAATATATCGTGTAAACACAAATATGAGCTTCGTGAAGAATATCTTACTTCAACTCTAAATTCTTCGGTATACACAACTGGAAAGTACAAACTTCCGTTATCACCTATACTAAACTCAGTAGTCTGATCATTTTCAACTAATTTTTTTTCTTGCAACTCATAATAATATTTTGTAACTTCTAGATCTTCTAAAGAAAAATAGGTTTAGCTCTCAACTCGACTAAAATAGAACCATCTCGCTTTAGGGTCAAACAACCATTCATCGCTTTTAAAGCAAACAGGGATTTTCGACTTAGGGCATCACCTACAACATTAGCTTTTCTAGGATGATAATCTATAATCATATCATAGTCTTTAAGTAATTCAAGTCATTTTCATTGTCTCAAATTCATATCTTTTTGTGTTGGAAAGTATTTTAGACTTTTCTAGTCCGTGAAGATATGGTACTTCTCTCCGTACAAGTAATGTCTCTAGATCTTTAAAGCAAAAACCGCTGCAACAAGTTCCAAATCATGAGAAGGATAATTCTTCTCATGCTGTTTAAATTGTCGTCACTTTACCTTCTTGCATCATTACATAATCCAAACCATTGAGCGAAGCCTCGCTGAACACAACAAATTCTTTCCTGATTCAGCTTGAGTTAAAATCGGAGCTTTTGTTAAAGTTTTCTTCAACTATTCAAAACTCTTCTGACACTTTTCTAACCAGAAAAAGCTAACATTCTTTTGTAACAACTTCGTTAGTGGAAGGGCTATCATCGAGAATTCTATTACAAATCACCAACAGTATCCAACCAATCCCAGAAAACTTCCTACCTTAGTGACATTTTTAGGAGGTTTTTAATTAACAATAGATGAGAATTTACTCGGATCAACCTAAATATCTTTATATGATATTATGTGGCCTAGAAATCCCACTTCCTACAACCAAAATTCACATTTACAAAACTTGGCATATAACTATTTTTCCCGCAATTGTAGCACCGTTCTCAAATGTTGATCGTGATTATTTTCATTTTTCGAGTAATCAATATGTCATCAATAAACACAACTACAAATTGATCAAGTAGTTCTTGCAACTGTAAATTCTTTTAGTCCATTATGTATAGTTTAATAAAACCGAAGCAGTATTGGGTGCTACTTTAATCGCAAATTCAACCTTTCTCTCAAAAAGAAAGCCTGGCAATTTTTCGGGAAACACATCTGTGAATTCTTGAACTGTCAAAAATTAATCTATTTTAGATCTTAGCACTAGTATCCATAATATAAGCTAAATACACCTAACACCATTTTCTAATAAATTATCGAGCTGACATCGCTGATATTATATTAATCAATTCACCATCCTTACACTACAGTGATATTCTCTTCTATTTGTAATTGACCACAACATCATGAAGAGTTAACCAATTCATACTGAGAATTATATGAAGTTCATCAAACAACAACAATATCAGATTAAGTGGAAACTCATAGCCATAGATTTTCAATGGACAGTCTTTACAAGTTTTACTGACAATTACACACTAACCTAAACAATAACATCAAATTCTTTCAATTATATTGGTATATTTCTTTCATCTATTAATGAGGTGCAGATGTATGAATGCATTGAATCAGGGTCAATCAATACATGTATAGAAACATCAAATAGAGAAAATGTATTGGCAATAACTTTAGGGGTAGCGACCTTCTCTCTGGCTCAAATAGCATAAGCCTTGGCAAGCGTACGAGCTTTATATCTCACTATTGTATCTCTGGTTCTACCTTGGTTACTACCAATACCACTACTATGTTAGAGTATTCCCAAAGACCAATCATGAGATCGTTGTAATCACATACTTATTTTACCTTGTTTATCAATATAAGACATTGTCATTACTATTCCAGTTTCTCTCTGTATGTCTAAATAAATTGGTTAATAATAAAGTCCTGAGAATAATATGATTATTCTTGAAAGGTCCTTATTCAAGTATTATTGTAGGCTTGGTCAATGATAATGCATTGAGACTACAAATTGTTGTCATTGACATAAAGATGTCAAAATCAATACATAAGTATGTGTTAGAGAACAACATACTAGATTGACCCGCTATGAGTATGTTTCTTGGATTATTATGTAATAGTCACAACATTACTCATAGTGATAACTATGTATATGATCCTTAGACTTGAGATCATAATTGTCCAACATCGTGAGTTGTATATTTTGACACAGTCAAACCTCTACCATAACAGGTTACACTATAAAGACTAATGTTAGGTACGCTACAATCTATGTAGTAGGAGATGATAGTCAAGATAGGATTTCTCCCTTCTACATAATGGGAGCAATATCTTAGGCCTCTTGATGAAATGAGACTAGAAATGCATGGCCATGCTTGAATAAGTTGTTATGAGATACTACACTTATTTGTTGATCATAGCCTACTCAGAATATCAAGTAATATAATATTGGACTACGCAAGTGTGACTATTTCATGACTTGTGTCCATTAAAGGTTATATCGAATCACGATTTTTTGTAACTTGGGTAGCAATGATGCATTACTAGATGTGAATAGAATCCAAATACAAAAACATTTGGTATTGTATTAGCTGTAACATGAATTAAATTATTTATTGACTTAATTTAATTTGATGGTTAAATATTGAACACATATTACTTACAAACTTGTTGTACACAAATAAAGAACATAATTAAAATTAATATATGAATTTGATTCATATAAAATATTAATTGTATATAGTTTACTGAAATTATTATTAAACAGTTATAATAATTTCAGCCAAAATATAGAAGGGCATGGAAAGTGCTATTCTTTTGGAAAAAATATTTTTTTCTTGACTTTCCATTTGTTTCTCTAATAATAATGGAATAATCCCCTTTTTTTTCTGATATATGATATCCAAGAAAACAAAAGGAATATAATTCTTTAATGTGTTAGGGTTACCAAGAGAAAAAAAAATAACAAAAGGTCTAGCAGCTGTTTTTAAAAATACTCTATGAAAAGTCAAGAGGTTGTTGCTATTCATTCTTTGACTGGTTGGATTACGTAAAGGTCTAGACGTTACTATTGCGGCTTGGAATTGACATCTCCGAAGGTGATCCTATCAATAACTTTGCTCATTGCTCATTCAACACTGAAAAGGTATAATTTTTTACCCTTATTTCAACCCGATTCATTCCTCGTACATGGATCCATGATTAATAATCGCAGAAATATTTTTCCAATGCACCACGGGGCATTCCGGTGATCCAACATACTGGGCCAGAGTCTCCTCCCACTTTGTAAGGTTGACCATAGCTTTACATTCAGTTTTTTTATTTCATCTAGCCTTTTCGAACAGTCTCTTCTCATATGTGCCTTGGAGCCGCATAGAAAACAAGTTCCAATTTTCAATATGCATTCACCCCGTGATTTCTTCCACAATGTCCACAAATTTTTTTATCCACATTCTGAATACTTCTAATATTGGCTAGTAACGTAATCTAGGGTCATTGAATATTCGGTCTCGACTCATCTCTTCTAGAAATCCCTGACGGAATAAAGAAATGACTTTAACATCTCTCAAATTTTTAAATAGAGGATGAATATGAAATTGATAGGTAAATAAAAGACGGAATGGTCTCCTCTACACTCACAAAGTCCAATAGCTCACCCTTTGGCCTCATTTGGCCCCTAAGGTTAATAAAAGACTCAATTTACACACTTTATTGAATTTAATTAAACTTACTAAAACATAATTAAAACCTAATGATAATGCTTATTTTCAAGCTCCCAAAGTGCGAAAATTAGTTTAATCTACTACACCAAATTACGACAGATCAAACTCCCCTACACTTAAGTCATTGCTGGTCCTTAAGCAACACAGACAAAAAAAAAAAGAAATTAAAAAGATGGCCCTTGAGAAAATATGATACAAACATTGAATTTGGAGCACATGACTAGGCATTTCAACTTTACGCATATCTTGACATGATGCATAATTGATTTACCACTTCTAACCTCAAACATCTAAGTTCAATACATTACAAAGTATACAAACATTAAGGGTCACACATGTAGGAATCCATCAACAAATCATACAAGTAGTTTGATTATCCTAGTAGAATACAAATAGTTGCTAATGCGACTGTTTAGTATAATGTCCATTTATGCATAAAGTTACCTAGGTCACATAGGACTTTTCAGCTTGTAACGTTCTAAGGCTTAGGACAGGTATGGAATTTAAACACAAAAAACATTAAGATGGCTGCAAACACGAAAATAGTTTTGCATATCGTATAGACCCCTACTTTTTCCCTTTAGTGACCCTTACCCGCTCACCGCCTTATTTTTCCTTCTCTCACATTCCTTATCTCTCCACATAGAAAATAATATCATAATATAGTAACTACAGCTAGTCTATGAGTTTTTCTTATTTTTGTGACTTTGCCACCGTTTTTTTTTTAATATATCTCACTCACAAATTATTTTGCTTTTCAAGTACCTTTTCTACTTGTATTTTCTTTTTAATTTTTTTTTTTGTTCTGCACATTTAGGCTAACATATAGTTCCTATATCACACTAATCTTTCCTATTTCACTCTATTTTAAAAAAAATTATTGTGATATATCTTTTTAACCCTCAATACTTATGGCTAGACATTTATAATCGTGTTGTTCAAAACCAAAGAAAGAGAGCAAATACAAATTAACATTTCTAGCTCGGGTTTTATAATATGGTTCATCAAGAAGTGTTTACAAGCTCAAAATAGGTTTTAAAGGTGGATCAATACAGATTAGCTTTTGGCTCTAGATATGTTCCAAACAATGCCTTAGGTCATCCCTAAATATCTCAATATGTACAAATTTCATCAACAAACAAACTCAAATTCAACCATTTATCATTCAAACTAGCATGCTCGTTTCCTTATATTTTCTATACCATTTGGTACAGTTGATTGCTTAATGCCTATGTACAATGTAATGTATAGAAAACTCCCACTTTCTAGCCACTAATACATCTCTTCATGTTCTAGTAGATCTATTTCCCGATACATACCTGCTTTTTTCTGTAAAATAGCATACAGTAAAACTTCACGAAATGTATTAACATTATATAAATGTAAATTAGGGAATATACCTGTGCACACAAATTAAATCCACATTTTAGCCTCTGGGAACATGATAGCTTGATTGAAGGAGGATGGGATACTAGTACCTGGGCGGTTTCTCTATTCGCCCCTTCCCTCGGTTAAGTAGTTTATAATATTGTCCATATCTATGTCCCGAAAGTATTCTAAATCAGTTTCATCAATAAAATCCTGGGCATAGTATTGAGCATTGTAAAAAATAATAATAATTCAATGGGCTGCTTTAACTTCTATCCCCCGCACAGATACAGTATCCCATATATGGTCATCAATATTTCTAGACCCGTGATCCCATAAAAATGCATGAAATTCTTGAACTATTGGGACCACATCGTTATCTTTCTAGATTGTCCAAAAACGTTCCTACCTATGGCACCTAAGTAGAGGCCATATCTCCTTACAAATGATCATTGACGGATCAAATCCCCTCTCTTGAGTGAATGTTTTCCCTTAAAGTTCATTAATATATTTTTCAACATTCAGGTTTGAAAACCTAGAGGGGTTTTGAACTGCCAAAAGCTTCAGTTCATTAGGTCATCTAACCTTTCTATGAGGCATGATTGTAAAAGTAATAGAATAGTAAAAGTTTATGTTAGGAACCCTTAACCTCGTAGAAGTCATTGAATTCCTCGTGTTTGTGCAATGTCTATTGTTCCCTTGGGTGCTCTTTTTTTTGCTACACTAAGTATGATTGAAATATGGACTTCAAAAAAATTAAAACAAAGAGGTGAAAATTGGGTTTTAGGGTTTTAAAATGTTTAAAAGGATTAAAAAGTTAAGAACTATTTAAATAGGTGGATAATGTGTTTTTGGGTTATAAAGTAAGTCTTTAGATGGTTAAAAATCGACTAACATAGGTTTTAAGGCCGCCGGGTTTTGCTAACGGGTTGGGTCAAACCTGTAGAAAATTACAGTGACGTCACAAAAAAGGGGTTTTGTGTCATGACATCCCTATCAGTTTATCGACGTTGCAACATACCCTACAGTTTAGAAAACTTAAAGATACTATCTTCTATATCACAATGTAGAGGTGCCATGTCGCGACATCGATGTGCTTTCTCTAATTCTTGCATTTTGCATGCGGTGTTGCAACACGAAATTTCTATGTTGCAACATCGACTCTATTTTCAGTCTAAATTTTTCATTTTTTGGATGTCTCGATCTATAGTAAGCACACATCTAATATAAGTTGAAATCTAAACTACATGGTTAGTTGAATATACAATAATATACAAGAAAATTTTATTTAAAGTTTCATCATATTTTACTGTCGAATTCATACAATAGTTCTATCAACATATTCCTACTTGAGCCTCTTTTAGCATTTGTTTATCGATCATCTTGTCCCTTTATTTTTTCTACTTCTATCCTTCCTTATACCTGCTCTTTAACCCTAAAAAAATCACATTAAGCATCTCTCTAGATTTCGAGTAGTTAGATTCAAAGTAAATATGTAATGACACCACTCCCCTGGTTTCTTTTGGCTTTTCTCACTTTCGTGAGATCCACATATAAAAGTTTCAATTTCACCATTAATTTTTATCATTAATTGATTTTTATCTATATTAATGGTGGATCTGGATGTGGTTAGAAAAGGTCTTCCCAACAAGATGCTCTTCAAAATCTAAGACTACAAAATCTGTCGGGATAATAAAATTGTACACCTTAACTAACACATCCTCTAACACCCCTTTTAGGTTGGACTGCAGATCTTTCAGCTAACCGTAATGTATTTGAGTATTTTTTAGGTCCCTTACCCCGAGTTTTTTAAAAATAGATAAGGGCATTAGGTTTATTGTAGCTCCTAAATCGAATAGAGCTTTCATAAAATGAATGCTCCCTATCTCTATTAGAATCGTAGAACTTCCTGGGTCTTTCAGTTTCTAGGGTACCTGTCTAGAAATAATAGCACTACAGGATGCATTTATGCTGACTTCCTCTCCTACCTTAACTTTCCTACTCTTAGACATGATTTCTTTTAAAAATTTGGCGTATTTTGGAACTTTCTTGATTAGTTCAATTAATGGCAGGTTGACTTTCTCAAGGATTACTATCAGTATTACTAGGCATGTCAGTGCTAACTAGCCTTTTTAATATCTCTCATCATAATCATTAATTGGCTCATTTGATCCTCCAATTTAGTCAATGTTCTTGTTGAATTGGTACACTCAGATTGCACTTGTTTTACTTCTATTCTCATTGACCGCATCTCCCCTTCAATTTGATCCAAACATTGACCACATACAGTATGGCCATTTCGGTTGGCCCTGTGTTGAGGTTTTTGCAAATAAGGAGGTCGATAATTAGGATTTTTAATTAGATTTGAATTATTACCTTCTTCTTGATTTCCTCCCCATCTCAATTTTTGGTGATCTCTCCAATCGGGATTGTAAGTATTCGAATAAGGGTTTCCACCTTTATTCCTGATATAATTTACATTTTCGATGGGATTATAGATATAATGGAAAAACAGTTTGTCCCTTCCATACACAGATGATGCACTGTTTGTGGATTCAATACGATTAAGTCTGTCCACTAACTACTGGTATTTATCATTTTCTTGGACAACTTTTACTATAGATGGTTTCTGGCCATACGTGGATCGTGCAATAGGCCACTGATAGGATTTCATTTCCATGTTTTCTATTAATTCGCCTGCATCCTCGTACGTCATGTTTATAAGAGCTCCTCCTACTGCCCCATTTAATTTGGACCACACATGTGTATCCAACCAATTATAAAACACCTGCAATCGCATCCACTCAGGGAATCCGTGGTGCGGGCATTTTTGGATTAATGTCTTAAAATGTTCCCAAGCCTCGTGAAAACTTTCCCCTAAAAATTATCTAAATACAACAATTTCTCTTATAAGTTGAACCATTTTTCTGATAGGGAAAACTTCTTTAAGAACTTTTTAGCAAGCTCATCGCATATCGTGATAGATCCTATTGGCTACAAGTCTAACCAAGAAAAAAGGTTATCAATCAAAGAAAAGGGAAATAATCGAAGTCGAATAGCATTATCAATGGGAAATAATCGAAGTCGAATAGCATTATCAGTGACCCTATCGTACTTGAAAGTATCACAAAGTTGGAGAAATCATTTTAAATGTTGATTCGGATCCTCTATCACTGTGCCCCTAAATTGCATATTATTCTGGATCATCTAAATCATTTTGGTTTGATATAAAAATTGTTAGTTGTGATAGTCGGCCTCGTTATGCTCTCCTTAACCATGCCAAGATTCAATAATTTGTAATCTCTTGAGGTTCTCTCATTACGTGCCATAGGTAATTTTGCAAGTAACAGTGGTGGAATTGGTGGACCTTCTAAATCATTGTCATTATCTTCGTCAAACAATGGATTCTCAAATGGTACACTGCCTAAAGCAAGTGGTGGTGGATCTAGCATCTGCTATTGCTATTGCTATTGTTGTCGACGATTTCTTCGAATTATTCTCTTTAGATCTGTGACTAGCTAGATAGGTGTTCCCCTACTACGAGTCGTACTCTAAACCCAAAAGGAGAATATTAATAAAAAAGAAACAAGAAAAGTAAATTCGTACCTATAACCTAAGAATTTCCTAATTATTCTATTTGAAGTGCAAAAATTAAAGTCGAACTAGTAATGTTGCCTCCCCAGAAATAGCGCCAACAACCTGACCCCCTCCGGACGTGCTAATGTCCAATGTGTGAATGCTACAGCAAAATATATATAAATGAGGCGATATTCACAAGTGTACATGTTAGGTTGTAATATAGTTACAACGGAGTAGGTGAGTACTCCGAGGATCATACCCAAAGGAGACTTAGCAATAAATCAACTTCAAGATAAACACCAAAAGATCTCATTAGTACTTAAAATAGGTTATATTACGAAAATAAAAATAAGGATTTTTTGGGGTTTTATAATAATAATATGACAAATAAAATAAGTATCGAGAAATTGAAAAGTGAAATTGATCAAATATGATTATTGGTAATTCGCTCGATTCGATAATCTTCATTAACTATTGTTTTGGGTTCCTTATCAATCAACTAGTCGATATCTTAGCAATAGAATAACGAGTCAGTAAGGACTACTTATCTTCTGACCTTACAGTCAAACCGGTTCGGGGTTATGGTGTTCACGGATAAGTCATACCAATTTTGGGTTGATTACCACCTTGATAACTTCCTAGGGTCGTCAAGCCTAGGGTTTAGGTTCCTCCTTTCCCAAGCAGCTGAGCTGTTAAGTAACCCTACAAAATACTTGATAAATAATACCTCCACTTGCTAATCCCACATAGAGGGATTAGTTTCTCATGGTTTTCATGAAAAAATATAAAATCGATATAAAGTATAAACGTGATAATTGAATCAAAAGTATAAAGTTTAAGAAAAAGCCAAACTTGTATTACGAAGAAGAATGAATCCACAAAGTATAATCACATCCACAAACCAGATCTCCCGAGATAAAAAAAAAGAACAAATTGAAATAACTCTAAGACCAAAGAAAAGAGAAAAACTAAACTAGAATTGAAAAGAGAGATTCTAGGCTAAGTAATTGGTGTCCATAACATGTGCCAAATGAGCCTATTTATAGATTTGAGGTGGTTGTCGACCTTAACCCTAGGTTAGTTGACATTCCCCAGCTTAAAGTTGAATTGTGCAGACCAAAATGCCTCTGGCTCGCATTAATTCCTGTCTAGAACTGATGTCGCGTCACATCAGGACCTGTGTCACGTCGTAGAAGTCAGTATGCTCCTTTTCAGGGTGTCTTTAGAGGTATGTCGCAACATCAAAAACAGTCTCAAAATTTCTCTATTCTGCTCCCAATGTTGTGAAAGTATATTTAAACATCATCATCATATCAATGAAAAATTATTACAATACATAAATTTAATAAAAACATACTCATATGGCATAGTCCTACAATACGCCATTTGTCCAAATAAGCCCATTGTATGCATAGTTTTTCCTATTGTCGCTTCTCTGGCGTAATCTTGGCTTGTCCCTATCGGTGAACACACTTAAACAGCAACACCTAAAATATAAACATATCATTTTGTAACTTCAGAGGAACTTAGTGCGATTGGACACAACATACCTTTTTAATTTAACATGTTGAATTCTTCGTCTTGAATATTTGGATTTCCATATATCTGCCTTTGGCGGATACATTCAAATTGTCAATTAAATGATCGCATACTTATACATCACTAACAATTCTTAACGTATCATCATTCATCTAACTGTTTGGCTATTTCTAAATCTTAATAGACGATACTACCATTTTCTTTTCTCTTTAGAAAATTTTAAGCAGTTATTCAAGAATAATTAATTGCAAACATCATTCTTGGCGGATACTACTTATTGATCTTGCTAAATCAGACCTTAAATTGAACTATATTCTATCTTAACCCAATACATTCTTATACTGATGAGAACCACTTCAGAACTATCAGAAGAACTCCACACGTCTCTGTTATAGGGCACAACACCACCAAATTAACGAACAACTCAGATTCCCTCAAGTTTCAAAACAAGACATGATACTATTCATATATAATAAATGCTAGATAGTTCAGATTTCCACTTTAATAATAAGGATAGCTCAAACTAACGAACTCTTACAATGAATATGCCTTTATAATAAACTTGATAGATAACCACAGCAGATATCCTCATTGAACACACTGATTCATACTTCTTTTCAAGAAACTTCCTTTAAAACTTATTCTATTTTATCACAGAATTTTTCACACAGATAACCTTAGATAGATCATATCCATGTCATAGATTTATCAGAATAAGCTACAAGGGCCAGATAGAGATACACCATAGCGCAACATATAGAACACGTCGCAAAGGCTAATATAATACGCTACAAAGGCTAATCTAATGCCACGAAGGCCAAACCAAAATACACCACAAAGGCTATCAGAATATGCTGCAAAGGCCATATACAGAGTACATGTAACATCCTTAACCTGTATCCATCATCGGAATAAGGTTACAGAGAATTACCGAAAAAACAGAATAATAAAACATTCATTTCATACATCATTGCATACATAATCTAATTACATTCAATCACATACATAACATCCCTTGATTGAGCCCTCGAGGCCCTAGATATACCTTAGATACAATTCAAGCCCAAACTAGAAACAATCGGAAAGTACAAGAAAAAGTTAAAAAAATCAGACTGCAAGGGTAACACAGCCTTGTGGCCAGACTGTTTGACTCATACGCCCGTGTCTCAGCCTATGTCTCAGGTTGTATAACAAACCAAATAGGGACATACGGTCGTGTCCCATCCCGTGTCCTCACCCGTGTAACTCTTTGAGTTAGGTCACACGGTCAAGCCACATGCTCGTGTGTCAGGCCATGTAACTCTCGAAATAGCCATACACGCTCGTGTGCCAAGCGGTGTGCTAGGCCATGTTACAGCCTGGCTTGTATGCATTAAAACCAATAGCGGACACATGGTCGTGTTACCTAGCCGTGTGTCACACACGACTGAGTCACACACCCATGTCTCAGACAGTGTGGACAATAATTTGCCCAAAAACAAGCCATTTCCATCACCAATTCAAGCAACCATCTAAAGACCTTTAAAACACCTAATCAAAGCCTCAAAACATGACCGAAACAAACATGAAATGACCAATTCAAAATTCCAAAACCATTCAACCAATAAGAAATACAAGGCACATCAATTTCAAACATACAAACTTACCAAAACATGCATATGTTTATCACATTTTTATTATCAAACATAACTCAATCTTTACCAAGTCATACCTCACATATGATAACTAACACTTCAGCATAGCTTACCATTTGAGCCATACCTTTCATGCATCATAAGTAAATGACACAAACTAACCAACATCAAATGGTACCAAAACAACTTATACAAGCCAAAATAACCTATTATCCATACATGACATCAAAACACAAACACCATTGGTTATTATGTACACATTCATCAAACACCGTTTTATAACATCCTAAACACATTCCAACCTCAAATTCAACTACGTAAGTTAATACCTGCCACTACCCTAGGAGATACAAAAATTTCCAAAGTCGATGTGTGAGCTGAAGGTTTGATTTATCCAAAGTGTCAGCAACAACTATCTACAAAACAATCCATAAGAACGAATAAGCTTATAAATCGTAGTAAGAACGTAGCATATCATTTAATCTAACAATAAATTGAATACAATTCACATATTCTTCCATTCAAAATTATCAAAGTCTAAATAGGGGCACATATGTACAATTTAGATTCAGGGGTATCGAAGTACAAACAGGGGCACTAATATGCAATTCATCATTATTCTTCTAAAAACATAATAACTAAAGCATCATAATACAAGTACACAAATAGAAATTCATTTCGTGTAATGCCCCAAAATTTATATTTTTGGTTCTATTAAAATTTGGCATAAATATCTGTCTGCTTCAGTCGTCATGTGTTCTAGGAAGTGTTTGAGAGGTCTCAAGTTCAAGCTTTAGCTTGGGCAAATTTTTTCTTTTAAATGAATGAAGCCCTATCTCTAGTCAGTAGACTCTTAATTAAAGGTTGATTAAATTATATCAGAATGGGCCTGTTGGTCTGGTGATTAAGTGGAGTGTTGGTGTGTTTGAGGTCTTGTGTTCGAATCCCTACTTCAGCGAGGGTGTTTTATTTTGCTCAGGTTGGTAGCAGAGTTTTAGTTGCATCAGAATTCTGAGTAGTGGGGTTAGTGGAGAGATTTGAGGGATTGGGAGTTGAGGTTATCTTGAGTAGTTTCTTTTTCAATTTTGGTTGTTTCTCCTAAATTCCTGACGTGATTCTTTGCTCTCTACCATTTTCCTCTCCATTCCTCTCTTGCTGCTAAATTTTCCCCTTTCTTTTTGCTAAATTCGCCTTTTCTTTCCTTCCCCTTTTTAGCTTAGTTCCCGATTCGTCGTATTTGTACAACGTAGTTTACACGTTCGGTAAGTGATAAGTGAGTTCTTACGATTTATTCAATGAATATTCGTTTGATTAGAGTTATTGCCTGTTTAGGCGCAAATTAAGGGGCTGGTGGATCCCTTTTGACTCAGTTGTCATACAGAATTAGGGTTGTTTAAGCGAGGTAAGGTTGTCGATGGTTTTTGAGAATTGTCTGTTTGTAGCAATTTAGATAAAGTGACTAATATTGGGCTTCTTATTGTCGAATATAGGTTCTGGAATGCTCGGGAGTGGTTACACTTCGATATCAAACTAGGTGTGTACTCAAAAATACAAAAAACAAGGTTTCAGCGAAACCAAAAAATTATTCTGTCGACACCACTCAGGCGTGTGGTTGCCCGTGTGGTAGGTCATGTGACGGAACATGGGTGTGTGAGTGATGAGCCAGGCTCTGTGCACGTGACACGGCCATCTGATGGCTAGGTGGGCCTTGTGTGACACACGGCTCAACTAATTTAGGTCGTGTTGACTACACAGGCATGTGGGATGTTGGACCTGGTCGTGTGATCCACACAACCAAGGCCAATTTGGGTTGTGTGGGCCACATGGGCGTGTAGGCCCACACGGGTAGATCGCATGGGTGTGTGAACCCAATTTACTAATTTGTTTGTTAAGGTTGCACGAGTTGCCCAAGCGACTGTAAACCTACTGTGGGGTGGTAAGCAATGCTTTGATCTCTAATTGACTGAATGATATATGTATGACTGTTTACTGAGTATGATTAGAATACTGTACCGAATATATGCATGACACTATGTGATAGCATGCCATGATTGTATGTTGCATTGCATGGGGTTGGGATGATATATGTGAAGGAAGTGTACTGAAAGGTTTTAAGCCTAATATACTGGTAGCTCAGCTGCAATTCTCTGTCTAATACCGCTTCTGGTACTATTTTAGTGTGTAGGGTTGGACGGAGATGGTGTCTAGAGGCTGGCTGGGTAGGACTTGTTTTCTAACATCCCGAAATAGGGCCTAGTCGGAATAGTGGTTTCAAGAACCCAAATATGATGTAAGAAAATTCATTTTTATTATATTTTTATGGTCTACAATTTCAAGAAATGATTTCGTGAATATTTCGTTCGAAAATTTTGACGTTTGGGCACTCAATTTAGTCAAAATGACTAAATTGTAAAAAGTGCAAAAGTTGAGTTCCACATGTTAGAAGTGTCTAATTATTATGATATTTTAAATTGGAGGTCCTTTAATGGTAATTAGACCATTGGATAATTGTTGGACAAAAATAGATATGAAATTGGTAAAATAGAATATTTTTAAGTTAGGGGCATTTTGCTAATCTATTAATTAAAATAATTAAAAAGGGAAAATAAGCCAAAATTGGCCATTTTCTTCATCTAGCCAACATGAAAGCCATGGCTAGGGTTTGGTTCAAGCTTCCAAGGTCATTTGTAAGTGATCCCAAGCCCCGTTTTTAACCCAAGCCCCGTTTTTAATGTTCTTTAGATTTTTGAAGTCTCGGTAACATGATCTACTCATTTCTACCATTATTTTGAGTTAGGTTTTATGTTTGAAAATTGACCCATGAGTGACATGCTGGTATTTTGAAGTTTAATGGTATATTATGCATGTTTATGGTTAGAGGAACGACTTTTACTAAGTGATTTTCGATGAAAACGTCTAGAATGACCGTTTTGTAAAAGTTGTAAAATTGATCATAAAAGGGTGATTTAGTGGAAATTGGGGGCTACCATTGTTATGAAAATGATTCAGCTAAGCTTAAAATGCAGGAAATTTGAAGAACAATCATTTTACGATCCTAGGGGCCAAAGCTTAAATAAGTAAAAATTTAAGGGTCAAAATGCAAATTTGTAAAAGTATGATTTATGGACCCATTTGAATAACGTGAGTAATAAATGAGCTATATTTGTAATGTAAGATCAAGGAAATCGAGATTCGAGCTTAAATTAGGAAAATACAAGGTTATGGGCTAAAATGGTAAATTACTGTTTCCGGGTCCGAGGTAAGTTCGTGTGTCAATAATAATGCAATGCTTGTTTAAATTAAAGATCCCTTATTGTCATTGTATGAATGACATACAGAGGGAGCGAGACTTTGCTACACTGGTTGATAAGGTGAAGATCGTCAAGGAAGTGAAGCGCGCTAAGCACCAGAACCGAGAGAGAGGTACGAACAAGAGGGATTCGGAGCCCTCGAGTTCTATTCAGAGGCCTAAGAAAAAGGCCAGAGTGGATGGGCCGATCAGAGCTCCTCTAGCTACTATTGGACAGCCGCCGTGTACTGACTGTAGTAAACACCATCAGGGCGAGTGTTGGAAAAGAATTGGGGCTTGTTTGAGAAGCGGTTCATTAGAGCACCGTATTAGAGAGTGTCCATGGAGGGCTAATCAGATGCAAGCTCCGGGTACAAATATTGCACCACCACCGAGGGTAGTTCAGCAGCCATCAAAAAGTCGTGGTCAGGCCAGAGATGGTAATGGGTTGAGCCGTGGTCAAAGAGCACCAGGCAGAGGTGCAGGTCCGGCTGAGGTGAGGAAACCGGCTCTAGTTTATGCTGCTCATCATCGTGAGGAGGCAGATACTCCGGATGTCATCACGGGTACGTTTCCTATTTATGATGTACCATATACTGTATTGATAGATATAGGATTCACTCACTCTTATATAGCCTGTACTGTACCCAAAAATTTGGGTATCTTGGTCGAGACCACTACGAGTGAGGTGACTGTACTAAGTCTGTTGGGGAAATCAGTAAGGGTAAATAAACTATTTAGGGATATCTCTCAAGCGGTTCAAGGGATTATCTTTCTGGTTGATCTGATGGAACTTCCTTTTGGAGAGTTCGATTTAATGCTGGGAATGGACTAGTTGGTTACACACCGAGTGAGCTTGGATTGTGCCACTAAATGGGTTGTACTGAGAACTGAAGAGGACAATGAGGTAATTGTTATCGGGGAACGTCGAAATTACTTATCGAATGTGATTTCTGCATTAAGGGCCAAAAAGTTGGTTCGTAAGGGCTGTGAAGCGTATTTCCCTACATCAGTGTTTCAGATTCTGGGGATGCTTCAATTAAAGATATTAAAACGGTTAAGGACTTTCTGAATGTTTTTTCTAGAAGAGTTACCAGGGTTACCTCTAAATCGGGAAGTAGAGTTTGGGATCGAGCTTCTTCCTGGTACAGCTCTAGTGTCCATCGCTCCTTATAAAATGGCACCGAAAGAGCTTAAGGAGCTTGAGGCTCAGATTCAAGAGTTACTGGATCACAGATCCATTCGTCCTAGTGTGTCTCCATGGGGAGCACCAGTGCTGTTCGTGAAAAAGAATGATGGATCCATGCGTATGTGTATCGGCTACCTGCAACTGAATAAACTGACCATCAAGAATAAGTACCCTCCACCGAGGATAGACGGTCTATTTGACCAGTTCCAAGGTGCTTCAGTTTTCTCTGAGATTGATCTCTGATTGGGGTATCACCAGTTAAGAGTTAAAGAGGCTGATGTGCATAAGACGGTGTTTAAGACTCATTATGGACATTATGAGTTCCTAGTAATGCCATTTGGACTGACTAATGCACCGGCAGCTTTTATGGATCTGATGAACCTAGTGTTTCAGCCCAATCTGGATCGGTTCGTAGTGGTATTTATTGACGACATACTAGTGTATTCGAAGACTAAGGATGAACATGATGAACATCTCAGAGTGGTTCTATAGATTCTACGAGAGAAACAACTGTTTGCCAAATTCAGTAAATGTGAGTTCTGGTTATGTGAAGTAACGTTTTTGGGACATGTGGTTTCTGCTAAGGGGATTAGAGCCGATCCTTGAAAGATTAAGGTTGTTTTGGATTCGAAGCAGCCTAAGACTGTATCTTAGATCCGTAGTTTTCTATGACTGGCAGGGTATTACCGACGTTTTTTAGTAGGGTTTTCATTAATTGCAGCACCCTTGACTAAGCTGCTACGCAAGGGTGTGCCTTTCAACTGGACTGATGAGCAGCAAGAGAGCTTTGAGAAGCTTAAGAATGTACTGACTAAAGCCCTTGTGTTGATACAGCCAGAGTCTAGAAAAGAGTTTACTGTCTACAGCGCTGCATCAGATGTCGAATTAGGATGAGTGTTGATGTAAAAGGGTAAGGTGGTAGCTTATGTGTCTCGTCAGCTTAAGACTCATGAGGCTAATTATCCGGTGCACTACCTAGAGTTGGCTGCAGTGGTTTTTGCACTTAAAATCTAAAGGCATTATTTGTATGGTGAAAAGTGTATAATCTACACGGATCACAAGAGCCTCAAGTATCTCTTCACTCAAAAGGAGTTAAATCTTAGGCAGGATAGATGGATTGAGCTGCTTAAGGATTATGATTGTACGATCGAATACCATCCAGGTAAGGCCAATGTGATAGCCGATGCACTGAGCCATAGAGCCATAACTGATCTGAGGGCGATGTTTGCTCGCCTCAGTTTCTTTGATGATGGTAGTTTGTTGGCTGAGTTTCAAGTTAGACCGACATGGATGGATAAGATTAAGGGTAAATAGATGAAGGACGAGTCGTTAGGTCTTCACTTCCAACAGGTGGAAAGTGGGGATACTGTGGGTTTTTGACTGAATAGCGAAGGAGTACTTTATTTTCGTGAGAGAATCTGTGTTCCAAAAGATACCGAGTTGAGGCAGTCTATACTGCAAGAGGCGAATAGTAGCTCTTATGCTATGTATCCTAGCAGAAATAAGATGTATCGAGACCTTCGTAAGTTATATTGGTGCCCAGGTCTTAAGCGTGAAGTTACGAACTTTGTGGGTAATGTCTGACATGTCAGTAGGTTAAGGTTGAGCATCAGTTACCCTCGGGGTTGCTTCAGCCAGTCAAGATTCCCCTTTGGAAGTGGAAGCGAGTGACTATGGACTTCCTTAGTGGGTTGCCCCTAACTCCCACTAAGAAGGATTCAGTATGGGTTATCGTGGATCGATTGACCAAGTCCGCCCATTTCATACCTATTCGCACTGACTACTCTCTGCAAAAGTTGGCTAAATTGTACATGTCTGAGATAGTGAGACTGCATGGGGTACCGGTTTCGATCATCTCTGACAAGGATCCTTGCTTCACGTCTAGGTTCTAGAAGAATTTACATAAAGCTTTGGGTACTAGATTGGTCTTCAGTACTGTGTTCCATCCTCAGACGGACGGTCAGTCAAATAGGGTGATTCAGATACTGGAACTAATGTAAATGGGTCGCGTGATTGATTTCCGAGGCAGTTGGGAAGATTACTTGCCGTTAGCAGAGTTTGCTTATAACATATCAGTCTAGCATACAGATGGCACCTTACGAAGCATTATATGGTCGTAAGTGTCGCACACATTCATGTTAGACTGAGTTGGGCGAACGTCGTGTTCTGGGTCCTGAATTAGTTTCTGATACTGAGGATAAAGTTAGACTGATTCGAGACCAACAGAAAGCGGCATCAGACAAACAGAAGTCCTATGCGGATCTGAAGTGCAGAGAGATTGAGTATTCTATGGGGACTTCGTTTTCCTCAAGGTCTCGCCATGGAAGAAGGTATTGAGGTTTGGACGTAAGGAGAAGTTAAGCCCTAGATTTATTGGGCCTTATCGTATTCTGAAACAAGTGGGACCAATTGCCTACCAGTTAGACCTACCTCCAGAGTTGAATCGGGTTCATGATGTTTTCCATGTCTCAATGTTGAGGCACTACCACTCTGAACCAACGCATATTGTTCCAGTGGAGGAGATCGAGGTTAGGCCAGAATTGACCTTTGAGGAGGAGCCAGTACCAATATTGGATAGGGATGTAAAGGTTCTAAAGAGGAAGTCGATTCCACTAGTTAAAGTTCTCTGGCGTAATCATAGCTCGGAGGAGGCCACGTGAGAGCCTGAGGATACAATCCGTCAATAATACCCTCACTTATTCTGATCAGGTAAATTTCGAGGCCAAAATTTTCTTTTAGAGGGTAGAGTTGTAACACCCCAAAATTTATATTTTTGGTTCTGTTAAAATTTGGCAAAAATATATGTTTGCTTCAGTGGTTATGTGTTCTGGGAAGTGTCTGAGAGGTCTCAAGTTCAAGCTTTAGCTTGGGCAAATTTTTTCTTTTAAATGAATGAAGCCGAATCTCTAGTTAGTATCTCTTAATTAAAGGTTGGTTAAATTATATCAGAATGGGCTTACTGGTCTGGTGGTTAAGCGGAGTGTTGGTATGTTTGAGGTCATGTGTTCGAATCCCTGCTTCAGCGAGGGTATTTTATTTTGCTCGAGTTGGTGGTAGAGTTTTGGTTGCATCAGAATTCTGAGTAGTGGTGTTAGTGGAGAGATTTGAGGGATTGAGAGTTGGGGTTATCCTGAGTAGTTTTTTTTTTTTCAATTTTGGTTATTTCTCCCAAATTCATGACGTAATTCTTTGCTCTCTGCCTTTTTTTCTCCATTCTTCCCTTGCTGCCGAATTTTCCCAATTCTTTTTGCTGAATTCGCCTTTTATTTCCTTCCCCTTTTTGGCTTCGTTCCCGATTCGTCGTATTTGTGCAATGTAGTTCATACGTTCGGTAAGTGGTAAGTGAGTTCTTTCGATTTATTCAATGAATATTCATTTGATTAGAGTTACTGTCTATTTAGGCACAAATTAAGGAGCTGGATGATCCCTTTTGACGCAGTGGTCGTGCGGAATTAGGGTTATTTAAGCGAGGTAAGTTTTTCGATGGTTTTTGAGAATTGTTTGAAAGTAGCAATTTGGATGAAGTGACTGATATTGGGCTTCTTGTTATCGAATATAGGTTTTGGAGTGCTCGGGAGTGATTATGCGTCAAAATTAAACCAAATTTGTACTCAAAAATGTAGAAAATGAGGTTTTAGCGAAAGTCGAAAAATATTCTGTCGATGCCACTCGAGCATGTGGTCATCCGTATGGTAGGCCGTGTGACAGAACACAGGTGTGTGAGCGACGAGCCAGGCCGTGCACGCTTGACAGGACTATTTGATGGCTAGGTGGGCCGTGAGTGACACACGGGCTCAACCAATTTGGGTCGTGTGGGCCACACGGGCAAGACCAATTTGGGCCATGTGGGTGACACGCCTGTGTGGCCCACATGGGCAGATTACATGGGCGTGTGAGCCAAATTTACTGATTTGTTTGTTAAGGTTTCACGAGTCCCCAAGTCGACTGTGAACAAACTGTGGGGTCGATAAGAAATGCTTTGATCCCTAATTGACTGAATGATATATGTATGATTGTTTACTGAGTATGATTAGAATAATGTACTGAATATATGCATGACACTATATGATAGCATGCCATGATTGTATGTTGCATTGCATGGGGTTGGGAGGCTACATGTGGAGGAAGTGTACTGAAAGGTAATCCCCAGACTTAACGAATCGGTACTGCAGAGGACTTTGCGGTGGCTACACAAACCTAAACTTTTACTTCAACTATGGGTATTTAATTTTTAATTATACTCTGGGGTAATTTTTTTATGTAAATTGCGGACTTTTGGTTAAATTAGGTTTTTATTTATTTTCATAGATTTACAACTGCTAAGAAGTTTGAGAACTTGGTTTTCAAAAAGGTAAAGTTTCTCTAAACACTCGATTTACTTAAAACAACTTTTAAAAGATTCCACAACAAATTGTATTTAAACGAATGAGTAGATGAGAAGGATTTTAGGGTTAACAAGGGTAAATGAATGGAAAATTATTTTATCGTAACAACTTAGTATCAAACGCTATCATGTGACATTACCAGATTTTGCCATAGCGTCTAGGTCGGGTTTGGGGTGTTACATTTAGTATTAAAACACTGCGAACTTACCTCGATAATTTGAACGTAACAACAAAGTCGATTAATCCGAGGCTTTAGATTTTCCTCGATCTAAGTCCGTACGTGGTCTATCTTGAGTTAAATATACAAATTCAATCCATTCAATACTCCTATTATTCGATTCAGGCCATATTTCATATTCTTAAAAAAATTACTATTTTGCCCCTAACCTTTTAACTTTTCACAATTCAGTCCTTAAATTCAAAAATTCAAATCTAAGGATTTTTAATCCCCATCTCATGCTAGCTGAATTCACTAGGACCTATATCAATCCATACAAATCATCAGTTCACATATTTACCATGGACTTTTATTACTTTTACAAATAAGTCCTTAAATGACATTTTCATAAAAAAATCACTTTACAAAACTAGTTTATTTATCAAAAAAGACTCATAATTTTTCATTAAACATCAAGAATCATGCAAGAACATTCATGGAAAAACCTTAAATCTTTAATAATTTTACAAATTGATCCTGAGATAGCTCGGTTAAGCTAAAACGACTTCAAAAACATAGAAATCATTAAAAGCGGGATCAAAATCACTTACATGCAAGCTATACAAGTGACCGATGCTTCAAACCCTTGCTATGGCTTCTCCTTCATCAATTTTTGGTGGAAAAATATCAACTAAGAACATGATACAATTGTTTTTACTTATTTTTCTTTAACTTATTAATTAAATTACTTTATTAACATTACATTTTAACTTAAAAATAACATAATTTGTGTCCATAAAAGTCCACTAACTATTTAAAAGGTCTAATTATCATTTAATTCCCCTCGCTTTAAAGTTTCATAACTAAATGATACCTTTAACTAATAGAACTCTACTTTTGCACCTTTTACGATTTAGTCTTTTTTACGTAATTAAGCATGCAAACATCAAAATTTTGTTAACGAAATTTTTATACAACCTTACTAACATTTCAAAGACATTAAAATAATAAAATAATAATAATAATAATAATAATAATAAACATGTTAGATTTTTTTGTCTCAAAATCACTGTTCTGATTTTACTAAAAACGGACTATTATAGTACGCCACAAAGGCAACATACAGAATATGCCAGAAAAGCCAAATAGAATGCCACTCAAGCACCCCGAGTGAATTGTCATGATTGCGATATGGATTTGCCTATATTCACAATTGCGTAAGGTTTGCTCATCATCGTCCTAGGACACGCAGAAACCCTATTCAATAAATGTAGCTTATCTGCCTTTTCCTGAATGTGCCATTGCCATGGACTTTCTTAGATTCATCATATCATAATTCATTTTTACTGTTCCAACGGACTTCATTGAAAACCACTATAGTGTCAAAACTCACATATCAAAACCTCTCAACACTCAGTTACACCCTATTTCTCCATCTTTATCAATCACACATCATAAGTCTAATCACACCTCATAAGTCTAACATAGGTACACATAGGCTATACTCATTTCTTAATCAAATCATGCTTAGTACACAATTCACACACATCACACGATCACGCATCACAGTATACATTTCAGACACATACGTAGTTTCTTTACAAAATCATATGCATCCATACATGCAATCCATTACATATCGGACTCACAAGGACACATCTAGATCTCACACATATATTCAATAGTCATTCAAATACTCATTCATCGATACTGGAACAATGATCATAAAAGATTTATCTAGAAAGACTTGTAGGAGTCGATATTGAGGACTCACTTGAAACTCACCTTGTTGAAGGTCAAAATCCTCAATTTTAAATGCCTTCCATGAATCCACAGCATCAACTGCTCAAAATAACATGGAATCACCATTAAAACCCATTTACAGATAGATTGCTATCATCTATTCATAGATAACCCCCACGCAAGACCTCTTAATCACAACTTACTGCATATATATCATAGTACCCTTACTCTTAACATCCAAAGTTTTCAGACTTACTAGAAGATAGAACATCCTCTGGTTATTCCCAAAATTTTTAGCTTCCAATCTAATGAGGAAATATGCATTTGAAAAAAAGAAAAAGAATTGGAGAGAAATATTGAAGGAAGAAGAAAACTTCCCCACGAACCCTACTACACACATATATATAACTAATTTCCCCTTTAGAGGAATTTAAAAAGTGCCACTTAAATTCATAATTTGTCCTTCCTAGTATCCTACAGATTCCGAGAAAAACATAAATGAGGATCCTGAACGAATATTCCTTGACCAACCAATCTCATTTGACTTCCAACCAGACCATTGTTCAAACCTAATAAGCACAGTACTTAGACAAACTTGGCGTGCTATAAATATTTGGCGATAACTTATGCAATAATTACCTTTTTGTTTTACAAAGAATCTTTTTTTTAAATAACCCAAATTAAAGATTCATTTACTTACACGGGAGTTACTATACGCTCACTCTTATTTTCCAAAAGAAAACAAATGGGCAGATTATAATATGCCAAACAGAAAATTTTACTGCTACACGACTTAATCTCAAATCTGTCAAACTTGGGGTGTGACATTTCCTGTGTCGCGACATAGCTGTGACGAGGGCCATAAATTAAGTGAGGGTGTTTTCATCTACATAGTCAATATTTATCAGAATTACGGCCTCTAATTAACCTAATTAAGGCAGCTAATTATGCCTATAAATAAGAAGGCTTAGGTTAAGCTATGGGAGGCAAGAAAGAGCTAATTTTTTGGGTTTTAGTTAGTAGATTTAGTTTTAATTAGGTTTTTACTTTAGCTCTACACAATTTTCTTTCTTGTTTTCAGACTTAGGTCTAATTTGAGTCTAAGATTTCATTATTCAGTTTTTTAGTAGTTTTCGTTAAATTTTTTCTTGCAATCGTTGATATCTCGCTAACTGTTAAAGGAATTTTTACAACCGAGCACATCCAACATCTCAGACGGATCGATTTCTATTCTCCTCTTATTTTAGTTTAATTTGTGTGTTTTGTACGATAAAATTATTTCTAGGGAAAATGATATTTAGATCATGAGTGGCTAAATATAAGTAGATAGGCCAAGAGGATAAGTCTACCAAGCACATCATAATTTCTCTCGATTTAAACTGAAAGGTCGAAAGACAAGTAGTTTTTATCGATTAGCTAATCATTTATAGGTCAAGAGGTAATAATTGGTTAGTTATTAACTAATTCATTAAAACCCGAGTTTTGAAGTTAATTACAACCACTGAAGCAAGTTAATCTTCTACCTATTATTCGAGATTTTGGTAATTTTTAATTTCTTTTCAATAATTTTAGTTTATTTTATGATGTTAAATTTTACTGCTATTTTTCATAATATAATTTTTAGTTATTACTACTTAACCTAAAATTGTAGAAAATAATACCAAATTTCGTCCATCCTCCATTGGGTATGATCCTCGAATTACTTTTTATACCCCGTTATGCAATACTATATTACAATTTGACTCGTATACTTATAAACACCACTGCTTTATTTGATCTCTTTTGGCAGCTATATTTCCATTGCAAATGTGCGCACGTTTGGCGACGATTAGTAAACAATTAGGATTTCAATGGCAAGCCATTATGGTCCAATATAGGATAATGGGTGTTTGATCAGGGTTTAATACAATGGCTTGAGATCTAGCATATGTTGCAGATCCTCTGTGTTAGCAGCATCAAACCAAGCTAGTGGTACACAACAACTTGAGATCAAGCATATGTTGCGAATTCTCTGAAGCTAGTGTTAGCAGCATCGAACTAGCTAGTGTAAGTAACCCTAGCCTAAAGCTAGTGTTAGCACCAGAACACGTCAGCTTATGCGAACAAATCAGTCCTGTGTATCCGAGTTCAATTTACTTTAGTTCTCCGGGTGAAAACAAAAGAGAAAATGGTAGTTAAATGGAAATGAAATGGTTAAAAAGATCAAACATGAATTAAATTGTTATGTTGCAATACAAGTATGATTTAAATATGATATGAAAAAGAATTTAATTATATGAGTTTATGAACTAAGTATGAATTGGATAATTATATTATGTTATATTGAATTTTTGAATTTGTATATGTGAATTGTATTTTAAGTGCTTGATGTGTAAGCAAACTAACCTATTAGTTGTTATGTTAAAATGTATATGAAAGAATAAGGATGTCAAAGGATGTCATGTTATATACCAAATTGTTTTAATTGCTTAAGTTATTTTAATGTCAAGGTAAGTTAATTAAAGAATATAAAATGCTTACCCGTTGCCTCCCTTTCTTCTTTGTAGATTTTTTATTTGCGGAGCGTGTCAATTGGATCACCTTGAAGCACACATTATCAAGCTCTAACTCGGTAGAATTTTCATCTTTTTAAGTCGGTTATGTGCCATGTATATAGGTGTTATTTATATTTGTGTTAACAGAACTTGTTGTTTGGTTGATATTAAGCTTTGGAAAGTATATTTTCATATTTATATATATATAAGTCTATGTCAAGGAAAAATCTTAAGATATATACATATGGTATATGAATGTTCATTTTGAAGATGATTGAATAGGGTAAAATGATTACATGAAATGACTAGATGTATGTTTGATTAGTTTGAAGTTATATAAGTAGACTTGTAATGAATTGGTGTCAAATGAGGCATATTTGTAACAACCTATTTTTCAGTGGCGTTGAGAACAATGATTTCAGGACCACAATTCTAACAAGTGAGTATGTAAATATTAAATAATATTTAAGATTCCAATACAATGTTATAGTGAATGTAACGACCCGATCTCCGATTAAAAAGAAAGTGGAAATTCAATCTCTCTGTCACGCTTCCATACCCTTGAGTCTCTGATTAAAAATTTCAAAATGGCATGCATATCCATACTTGAAAAAAGATCAAGATTCATGTTTTGAATATCATCCTTTGGATAAAAAAGAATATCATAATTTTCAAAAAAACTTTCTCGAGAAATGTCTATAAACTCACGCCTTATGTATACCCGATCATCTTTTGATAATTTTAAATTAGTGTAAAACTTTAGAATTATGGGTAAAACAGTAGGCGTATTTGGTAGAACTACAAATTGATTCCACCAATGGTGATGAACCAAGTTCCAAATTTTTTCACAATCCGAGGTGGCTAAGTCAAAACCACTCATAGATGAACGATCAACATTTATTGATTGAAAATATTTTTTCACCTCTTCGAACAGAAATTTGTCCTTATTATATCTAGGTGACTGGATAGGGTGGGTTCAACCTCGAAACCATTTAGAGTCTTTTCATGGAATTTTGAAATTTATTTTTCTTTCAACAAGCAATCGAATTTAAAATAATCCCAAATAATCAAAATGACTATAGTATTAGAAAATTAAAATGAACGAAAGTAACTAATAATAAAAAAAGACTATTAAGAGCACAGAAGGTTTAACCAAATTGATTCACTGTTAGTTGATGCGATTGAAGCGACGCTTCACGGTTGATCCTGAGTAATAAAGGATTCAAATATGCAAGAAAGCAAGTAAATAAGAACAATAAAGCAAGGAACCAAATATTTCAAAGAAGTTTGAGAGAATTTGAAAGAGAGATTGAGAGAAAATAAAAAAGGGAGAGTTTTTAGGGATTTAAATGAATGATCTAGGAAAAATGAGAAGAATGAGGGGTTTCGGGCTATTTGAAGGCTTAAAAAGCCACCAAAACATAGGGGTTGCGATATCTGAAATTAGGTATCGCGTGACCTGATATGGATATCATAATACCCAGGGTTTGATATCGAGGTATCCCTATTTTTAAACCCTAATCTTCGAACTTGTCTTCGATGTCGCGATACTGAGTCTGGGTATCGCGATACCACTATGTAAAACAAAAGATTTTTACTTTTGAAGTTACAAAGGTATCACAATATCAGAGGTCCAATATCGTGATACATAAAATATTTTTGGTCTATCTCGAAACTATCCATCAAATCGCGGTTTCCTCGTGAGTATTGCGATTTCACTGAACTAATCCCTAAAAACATGACAAAATCATCAATTTTTATCTCAATCATCAAAAATCCAACCTCCCAAGTCTAAAATTAAACTAACACAATTTAAAATTCTAATATAAATGCAAGAAATAAACGAGTCCATGCTCAAAACATCTAATTACTTACAAATCCTTGTTCAATTGCCTTAAACGGTGAATTAAAAAGCAAACTTCTGGCAGTTAGTATCACCAACAAACTGGCGTTTCATCAATGTTCTCGACACCTGAACATGTCTTTTGTTTAGTGCGCTACCAAAGCCTCTTAAGAGTCTTATTTCTGTCATTATCCTCATTAGTTTTCGGCTTCTCTTGCGTGGTCCATGAACACTTGAAAAATTACACCATTCCATCAAAGTTGCAAATTCATTAATGTGATAATCTTTCGTCTCAACCACTTGGCTCTTATACTCTTGTGATGGTTTCACTTCCTTAGACTTAGACTTAGGCTTGACACATTTGAAAATTTTGGCTTCTCCCTTAATGTCCATAGTTAATTCGCCCCGTCCTACGTCTATGGTGGCCCTAGATGTGGCTAAGAAAGGTCTCCCTAAGAGTATCCAAATTTCTAGACCCTCCTCGAAGTCAAGCACGATAAAGTCAACTGGAAAAATGAATTACCTAACCCTCGCTACTACATCCTCAAGGAATCCCTTGGGCATTTTCTCAAGGAGTTCTAACAAATAGAGGTTCACATTCAAGGTTTTAAACATCTTGAGGAAGTCCATGAACTCCTCATCATCTCACTTCTTCTTCGTCTCTAAACGACTCAGAAAGGGTACAGGTTTTAGGCCATGTGGTAGTGGAAAGTGTCTATCCTTGATTTCGACTTATGTGGGTTCATTCTTAGGTTTTTCCTTCTCTGCTATCCCTTCTCCAACACTAAGAGTGCAGGTGCTCTCATCCTTCTCACCTACTTCTTTCTCCTCACAATGTGGTTGGATAGGTTCCTTAACCACAACCCTAGATCTAAGGGTGATTGCCTTCGCGTGCTCCTTTACTTCTCTTTTCAGATTAGGTTCGATATTACTAGGTATGCAAGAGGCTTAATTATTTTGCAATAGTTACAAAACTTTGAAACACCCCTCACCCGTATTCAATACTGGAATAGGGTTACAAAGCATTACCAGACTTACAATACAATTAAACATTCATTTAACATACATTTTCTCAATTCAACCATTCATCATTCAATCTCAATCAATTTGTCCCTAATACGAGCCTATGAGGCCCTAAACATGCTTTGGGAGTGGTTTAAGACTAAACCGATAACTTATGAAACTTTTATGAAACTTAGAAAATTTGTCCTCAAATTAGGGGAGACACGCCCGTGTTGCCAGACCATGTGTCTCACACAGCCACCAGACAAGCCTGTGTCATAGGCAGTGTGGACATTCGAAATGGGAGCACATTGCTGTGTCTCAGCCCATGTCCTACCCCATGTCCAAACAAGTGAGCTTATTGACTTGGGTCACACGGCTAACCACACGCTCGTGTGTCTAGCTCGTGTGCCCTTTGAAGTGGTCACACATACCCGTGTGCCTGGCCGTGCCAAACCTATAGGGTATACTGACTTATGCCACACGGCTAAGTCACACGCCCGGGTGTGAGGCCGTGTGGAGCATACTGACTTGACTCCAATTTCAACACCAAGGGACTCACGACCGTGTATTTAACTTTGTGTCACACACGACTGAGACACACGCCCGTGTCTCTACCCGTGGGGGCAAAAATAGGCTATTTACCAAGCCAATTTGCCACCCAAATATGCATATACCTACACAACCAAAATGGCACCAAATCATAGCATAATTGGACATCAAAATCAACCACAACCAAGACTAAAATGTACCATTTCAATATCAATAGCTAACACACTTATAATACCATAATTTGGCCTACTCAAATCATGCCATTTCACATTTCCAAAACAATTAATATGCACTACTTCAACTAAATATTTCTTAGCCTATAACCATAAGCACAACCATCCATAATTCATCAACCATTAGCTACTTAGATTGTTTCACTCAACAATTCATTACCAAGCAAGCATGAACCACATCACTAGTAGGCATTAAGGCTTATATATATACATCACATAATTGCCAAAATATGCCAACTTACATGGCTAACACAAAACCAAACATTTAATATATACAAGCCAACTCAAATGGCCAAAATTATGCTACAAATACCAAAATAACTCAAAGTTCCTATACATGCCATATACTTAAAATACGAAGTTCATAGGTACTGAGTGATAGGTGGATAGTATGAAGTGATCTCCAACGATCCCCGAATCCGAGCTAACTTTGATGACACTATAAAACATGGAAAAAATAAACAAAGTAAGTTATAAAGCTTAATAAGCTCGTATGAAATAAACTTAATGCAATCACATAAATATAATTCAATAATTTGAATACACCAATATATTGCTAACAAACCTTTCAAATACTCATTCACAAAACTATATAATTTCATCATTATTTCTTCGATTCAATGCTAACATAGTTTATGCACATACCTGTACCATCTCGTAAAAATATCATACACATTCTCGTTTTTCATTTACCTATTGAATCATTTGAAATAGAAGTCGGATACTTAAGGGTCTCACACGATAAATACTTATACCATGGCCCGTAGCCAAATCAAGGTAACTTATCTCCAAAGTTCTGATATCATGGCCCAAAGCCACATCAGCCGATATATATGGCCCGAAGCCAAATTGGTTTATCTCACACCCGAAGTGCTAAATCATGGCCCAAAGCCAACTCAAAGTGTCCCTAATGATATGCCATTAGCATCCTAAACTATTCCTAAGGTTCAACCGGGATTCCAACTGTCGAATCATCTTCGAATCATTCCCAAACTTGTCCGAAGTCACATAATCACAATTTATGCTATATCAAAGCATATATAATACATTTGAAATGAAATTATAACATATGAACTTACCTCGGATGCTAAAACAGCGAATCGAGTCAACTATTCCGTAACTTTATTCTTTTGCCGATCTAAGTTTGTATTTCTCCTTTCTTGATCTAAATATATTCAAAATTAACTTATTAAATCATTTATTCATTCAATTTATTCCAAAACACACTTTAAAACACATTTACACTTTTGCCCAACATATTTCACATTTTTCACAATTTAGTCCTTATTTCATAAAATTACAAATTAATGAAATTCACAATATACCCATGCTATCTGAATTACTATTATGCCCCTAAGAATCCATATTTTTCATTTATTTCACATTTTAACCACTAACTTTACACATTTCACAATTTAATCCCTATTTTGCATTTTCACCAAAAATCACTTAACAAAACTTGTTTAACTATCAACAACCATTCAAAATCTATCATATATCATAAAAACTCATACATATTCATCAATGGTAACTTTAAAAATATTTAATAGTTTTGCAAAATAGTCCCTAGGCTAGCTAGTACTAGTTGTAACAATCACAAAAACATAGAAATCATTAAAACGGGACAAAAATCGTACCTTAATAGCCAAGATTGAAGTTGCAAAATTTCAAACCCTAAAATGGTTCTTTATTTTGTTGAAAACCGGCTAGGAATATGATAGCCTTTAAAATTTTGAATTTGTTTTATTTATTTTAAATTACCAAATTACAATTTTAACCTTAATAAAACCATTTAAAACACCTTAATATGTGTCCATAAATGTCCACTCGCAAATAAAATGGTCTAAATACAACATAAGGACTTTAACTTTAAGGTTTTATAGCTATTAGACACTTTTAACTAGTAGAACACTACTTTTGCACTTAACTCGATTTAGTCCTTTTTCTCAAATTGACTAATTAAATGATAAAATTTCTTAATGAAATTTTCACACAGTCATTCAATAATATTGTAAACATTAAAATAATAATAAATTAAATATTTTTACCTTAGATTTGTGGTCCCAAAACTACTGTTTCGATTTGACTAAAAATGGGCTGTTACAAACTTGGTCCAATTGACTCCAGATTTTACGCACATCAGTTTGCACTACATGCAAACCTTCCTCTAATTTACTCACCTTACTCAAAAATGGAAGGTAAATACTATAAGTTGGCTTCCTTTCTTGGTCTTAGAGTGCTCTAAAAGGTAATAAAGGTTGTTATGCTGCGTTAGGTTTAAGAGGGTTAGCGTTTTGGTTTCCTTGATCTGAAAGTCTCACTTGCTTCCCTCCCCAACTAATTTTAGGATGATCACGCCATCTGGGGTTATAGGTGTTGGAGTAAGAGTTATATTCTCTATTCCCTACATAATTAGCCTCTATATAGTTGCTCTCATCATCGTGCCCTGTATTAGAATTGATTAGATTGGGATGGTTTTAAACTTGCGCCTTGGTCGCATTCACCTCAAATTGAAAAATCCTCTTGAGGACTTGTTTATACTTATCCTCGCTAGTGACAGAATGTTTTTCGCTTGGCTCGATAAGTGAACCGCTCAATCGGTGAAATGTAAGAGTCATCGCCATATCCTCTATAACGGCCTATTTTTTAGTGGTGTCAGAAACAGTGGTTCTGGGGCCACAAATTCGATGAGTGAATTTGTAAATACTATTATTTAATATTTAAGAGTAAAATATAGTAATATAATAAATTTTTCTATGATAAATTATTTTATTTGAAAGAATAATTAAGTTCAAGTGGTAAATCTTTAAGTTAAGTGATTTTGGAAAATGAGGTTTTGGGACCTTGTTTTTATAAACTGAGCCCGTAAAAGTTTTATTGAATATTTACGGAGTATTACTAGGGTCATATTAAAATTTTGTTAAGAAATTTTAATGTTTAGATAGAAAATTAGGCAAAAAGGATTAAATTGTAAAAGATGCAAAAGTTGATTTCTATATGTTAACAAGGTCAAATGGCTATGAAATGTTAAATCAATGGACTTATATGTTAAATAAACCACATAAATAGTTATTGGACAATTATGGGCTAAGGTTAGTTGAAATTCTAATTAATGGAGTAAGGGTAAAATTGTAATTAAAGAAATGTTAACATATATCAAAGAGAAAAAAATAAAGAAGTCATCTTCTTCTTGATTTTTTTGGCACCAATATTGAAAGAAAAAGAAGCCATTGGAGGGTTTTATATTCGGCCATTGATATATTATTGTATGTGAGTTCATTCTTAATCCGTTTTTAGTAATTTTTTTAAGTTTTTAAGCTCGTTTTAGCTTAATCTAGCTAACTCGGGGTTCAAATTGTAAAAATTTTAAATTTTATAACTTATTCCATGGATGAATTTTATATGTTTTTGAAGTTTTATGGTATATTGTTAAGTTTGGTTGTTAAATAGACATATTTTGTTAAGTAATTTTTGATGATTTTAAGACTTAGGGACTTATTTGTGAAAATTGTAAAATTCAAGGAATCTATTGTAATTTTTTTATAAATATGGGCTGTTATAGTATTAGGTAAAAATTGGCTAGTATGATTTATGGTCAAAAATGGTGAAATTGAAAGTTTCGAATTTAGGGACTAAATTGCATAAAAGTAAACTTTGAGGGAAATTTTGTAAATTTCTATTATTAAGGGTTATAAGTTAAATTGATTACTTTAAATGTTGGAACAGGATTAATTAAATAAAAATATTTATTTAGATCAAGAAATAACTTTAAAATACATAAATCGCGAAAAAGCCAAAATAACAGAATAGTGGTTGGTTTGTGTTAGAAGTCGTTTATGAGTTTAGGTAAGTTCATAACTTGAGTAATTCAATTAATTACTATTTCGATAAATTATTATCTATTTGTGTATATATGTGAATCACATTTTTCAACTTGAAGGAAATGAATAAGATCATGGTTGAAAGAAATTATGGCAATATGACGTAAAAATGTATGAGACCACAGTTGGACCATGGTAATGTTTACGTAAGACCATAGCAAGGCTATGGTACTTGTACAGGCATAAGACCATGGTTGGACCATGGCAATGTATATATATATGTAAGACTATAGTTGGGCTATGGCATTCTGATGATAAAATCATAACCAGGTTATGACACTATGAACATAAGACCGTGGCAAGGCCTTGGCAATGCACATGTAAGACTATAGTTGGACTATGGCACAAAATGAAACGTGTATCAGGGTTTCAATATTCTTTTCAGTGTTCATAGGATGGAAAAAATAAGGACAATACTCCTTAAAACTTTATTAAAACAGACCCAAAAGTGGCGTATAATTCTAGTTGTCATTTAAAAACATTTTTTCAAAAGTGTCCCTCTGTATGCATAATATCGCTTTATGATCATCTTCTTTGGTGCATTCTTGGCTTAGTCCCCATTGCCGAACTAGTTCAAACCTAACAACCTGCATTGCAAATAAACACCCACAAGTTCAATGGTACTTAGTGAGTCTTTCCCATTATTGCCTTTAAAAGATGTTGTAGAAATTCTCGACTCAATTCAGACCTTGGCAGATACTTTTTTTATCCCTAGTTGGCAGATAACCATACGTCAATATCTACACTTAACCATCTTATACACATTTCATCCAATTGGCGGATATCAAACTTCACACTATATTTCGAATCTCACTACACAATTTCTTTACAGATAGTAGTTGGATATGCTTCCCAAACGGTACTCAACGGATAGCACTCTTAACTGATCTCTTCACAGGATCTAGCGATTATCATAACACCAGTTACATTATATCCTCATATCATTCCAAACAACCATACTTGCTTAGAAAAATACAATGTTCTTATTCAAGTAATAAAATCATAGATGCGTTCAATACAGGACCTAAGAAATTTCAAGTTTTGCAGACACTTGCACCACCAATACTCCAAATACACAAGGTTTCTTGACATGACAGATCACGATGGCGGAATCATTAAACGGGTACACCGTTGATAAATCTTTCAAATAATGCCTCACAGGCATGTCCAGATCTTGCCACAATGGTGGAATATCAACTCATCGTCTAGGTGTTGCAGAATCCACAATACAGACCTTCCAAGAAATTTGCTACAAGTATTTCCCAAATTACCCCGCCACTGAGGCTTTCTGAATAATACGCCATAAAGGTTTTTTAGGTAGTCCGCCACAAAGGCTTTTCAGATAGTCCGTGTTTTCTATCCCGGCAAACCATTTCTATGGATGCTATGGGGCTTCTCCCACATGGTCTTATACCTTCACGCCCCATTGGTGTATTATCATATGATGCCATGGCCATGGACTTTCTACAATTTTATTCCATAATCTTCTTGTCCGGTTAGCATTATAACTGCCTAACCGAAGGCTACACAATAAATCTCTAATTTTCACAGTGGTTTGTCTGTCCGGCTAGCAATACACCTGCCTTACTGGAAGCTACACAATGTATCTCATCTTCACATTTATACATATCACATACTCGCCTGTACTAGATTCGTACCATAACAAAGTTCTTTTTATTTAGACTTTGACTATACACACACATATAACCCTAAATATTATCACCCGTACACTCTAGAGACAACGTACCAACTCTTTAATAGTAAAGACATTTTATCAGGCAACTTCGTATTCAAACACATATCAATACTCTTCCTTTACATCTATACAGATATCTTCTCAATGAGACATACCTATCTACAGAGGCATCTACTATTTATTTGAGTTAGAATATATATAAAATTTGATTCTAGAAACTCACCTTCACCTCGGCTTAGAACCCTAATTTCAATCATCCTTCCCAATCTAGCAGTAAAAATTACTTAAAAGATCATGGAACTTCCATTAGAATCCCTATTTATAATTAGTTTAATATCGTTTCAACTGTGTGCGAACCCCAAGCAAGGTCTTACACTCACATCCTACTACTTTTACACCTTTCATCATTCTCACTCTTCAAAAATATAACATACAGGGCTATAAGACTTACTAGGAGGTTGAATCATCCATTGATTTAATAAGATCTTAGTTCTATCTTAACAAAGAAGAATAAAAAAGTGTTGAGTTTAAAAAAAAGAGTCTAATCATTAAGCAGAAAGAAAACCCATCTGAAATACCCCTTCTCATAAATATACTCTCGGTCTCCCTGTTTTCCCTTCTCAATCCAAGGTAGGTAAGAGAAAATCTAGCATAGGTTTACTTTATTTTTGACCAGTCATGGAGAAGGTCAAATTACTCCAATTGACTCCTAATGAGAAGTAACCAACCATGCTACTGTGATGATTTATTTAGTTTACTTATTTTAGTGTACAAGCAACCTTTCATACATCTTACTACTCTACTCTTTACTCTGATCTTTGCTTCTAGTGTTGCAGAATCCCAACAACTCCCAACTAACTCGATACAGATCTACTTGAACAGTATTCATGCAGATCGAGTGTACCATATCTTGGTGGTGACCCATGTATGGCTTGGTCTTAAGGACAATTAAGTCTCCTACCATTTTCTCATACACTTGGTAAGTGCTTAGTACTCAATCAAAACTCCAAAGCATACTTTTTCTTCACTTGAAGTTACTCTGCAGTTAAATCCTTAGATACAGCCAACGAGCGGGTTCTTTGTTAGTATGCGCCAATAGTATGACTCGTCATCAGGCTAACATGGTGGTGGACTATGCTTCCCCAGCGTGCCAAACAGTCTACATACATACTTGTCTTTATGAAATCATCGATTCTTGGGGTGTGACACTCGTCGTACCTATCCATTTATCGCTTTCACCATAACCACGTACCAATGCATTTATTCTCCCCAATTTATGTTAATCTTCTTCTTTGTCATCTCTATATGACCTTTCAATCACTAGTTTGTAACATCTACAAACGTAAACCACATAGCCATTAAAACTATGCAACAATCAACATGAAAAAACAATAGGTTTTAATCAAAGTTTGGCGAATGTAAATTATGTAAGGTTTTGTTTATTTATTATTCATGCTCTAACTTTCGTTTTCTAGTCCTATATAAGTTTTCAATTTGTATTTGATATATTGTTTATATATATAAATGGTTAAATTTTGCTATTATTCCTTGTCCTTTGTAAAAGTTGTGAGTTTAGTTTGTAACGCCTCAAAAATCTCGAAATCCCGAACTTTCTTTGTTTTCAATTTTGATAAAAATTGTGTTTTATATTCCTAGCCAAGTGATCATTATAGTAGGTCTTAATTAAGGTTTGAGTTCGAATCTAGGGGTAAAAGAAATTATATTTTAATTATTAAAGGAACCCTGATGGCAAGTGGTTAGGCTTTTAAATAATTATAGGGGAAAATAGCATCAAAAAGTCTTGTGGAGGAGTGGCTAAGTGACGCCACTTAGGGAGTAGGGAGTTGGTGTTAGTGGCTAGCAAGGAAATCCAAGGTTCGAATCCTAGCTTAGTAATTTTTAGAGTTTAATTTTGGCCTTCTAGAAGGTTGGAAGTGGCGTAAAAATGGACTCCAAGAGAAGTGTTCAGAAGAGAAATTTGAGGAAAGGATCAATGGGTTATTATGGAAAAAAACGAGGAGATGAGAAGTAGGGAGCAAGTGGAGCTGAAATGGGAACTTGGGCTTGAGGAATCCGGCCATAAGGGTTATACATAGGTGCCGAATGCAAGGGTATGAGGCTAATGCTAAATTTCCCCACACCTTGTTGCCAGAAACCCTCTTCCTTAAAAGCCGAAAACCCTTTTATTTTTCTTTCTTTTCTTTCTGTCGATTTCTATTCTTCTTTATACAGTTTTCTTTGTATCACTTAGCCGATTTCTTCTTCTACTCTTCTTCTTTAATCTGTGCCAAATAAACTTTATTCACCATACTAAGTTTGAAAGCTAAGAAGTCGATTCCCCCAAGGGTCGAATACTCTTTGACTGAATCTAGTGTAAGTGTTGCTCTTCCAATTGATTTTCTTTGTTAAGTATCGATTATTGTCCCTCACTCTTTCTAATCAACTTTGGTAGGGAGTTAGTATCGGATCTCGGATCATAGCTCATTGCCGAATTACTCCTTAGGTGTTTGCTGATTTTGTAAGTATTCCTCTCCCATTGGCTAAGGTGGCCGAATGTTCATAGTTAAGGTAAGGTGACTTGTGCTGGATACGAGTCACCTATTATTCTGGTTTTAATAGTTAAGATTGGTGCAGATCTAGGAGTTAATCGTGGTTAGTGACTAAAGAAGGGGGCTGTTGCACTTGCCACGCAAGGTTGGTGACTAAGGGAATCGCAGCAAGCTTACTTACCAAGTGTGTACATATACTGCACACACACAATGAATCGGCAAAAGCCGAAATGCTGAAAAGCCGAAAAGCTGAAATGTCGAAAAGCTGAAAGTTTAGCTATGGTAGTCTTGCGAATGCGCGAACACTCGTAAGAGGGAGACTGATAGGTTGCTTGAGGCCCACGAGTGATTCTGTGGACTTGGGTTGTGATTTGGCCATATGGGCCGGAATGGGCTAAATGGGCCCGATGGGCTGTTGGGCCCATAATAGGCAAAAACTGAATATTGATGCTATGTGATAGCAATTTGTATGTGAGCATGAATATGAATGTGACTGGGCCTAACGGGCCATATAAATGTGATTTGGGCCTAATAGGCCATATACATGTGATTTGGGCCTAATGGGCCATATGAATATGATTGGGCCTAGTGGGTCATATACAAGTATGTGAATTTGCCTGAGCTCTGTAAGGGGTTTTGGGCCTAGTATATGATAACTACATAAAACTTAATTAATATATTGCGACCGTGGACAAGTCAAAGGGTTAAGGTGTGGCAACGGGTATATGCATGTCTAGGATTGGATCTAAGGAGAGCTTGGTACTTAAGCGGTCTTAATGACTCACTTCCTCTTCTCTGGAATCCTACCTGGTGCATAGTATTCGTTCATTTTAGCTCACGGGACTTGTTAACAGGCCAAGGTAAGTGAAAATTGTAATTAAGGGAAAAATTACCGAAATGCCCCTAAAGGCGAAAATGACCAAAATACCCCTAGGTGTAGAATGTAAGTTTTATGGATGTGACATGCATACATATGTTATTCTGCTTAGGTTTCATATGGGTGGGAATTATGGAACGGAGGAAGTATATGAGGATCGCATGGTTGCTTGACAATCGTGGGTCCACCGACAGCTTTTAAAGCCCAATAAGTAAATGAATGTAGTTCCGCAACCGGGCTACCATTGATGTGTCGGTTGGGTGGGTCGATATTTATATCCCTACATGGTGTGACGGGGGACGGAGTTGGTGTGTAGCGGATGGATTATTGGGATGGGATTGCATTGCATGTTTGATGTATGATAGTTTTTGAATGCTTGTTTGTTTTTCGTTGAGGGTTGTACACACTGAGTTTGCGAAAACTCACCCCCTCTTTTATTTTATTTTCAGGTGATGCTCAGTAGAAGGTTTGATGTTTGGAGGGACTCTGGGTGGCCAGCTAGCAAGATAATTTGGACTTTTTTTTTTTAAAAGCATATAAGTTTTTATTTTATTAAGTATGTTTCAGACCAGATTGTAACAAGGTTTTCATTATGTTATTATTACTTGAATTATTACTATTATTTTCATTGTAATTACGAGAAGTTGAACATGGGTTTCCTAAATTATAGTATGTTTTCTACGTTTCCGCAACTAAATTTTTTTAATGATAAGTTTCTTAAATCAAATGTTTTAAACCAGGCTTTCGCAACTGAAAGGTGTGTTTTTTTTAAGTTAAATAAGGTTTCTTTTATTTTAAGAAGGGTTTTCAATGAAAACACGATTTTCGCTAAAACACTTCAATGTAACATGCCGGATTCGGCCATAACGTCTGGGTCGGGTTTGGGGTGTTACATAGTCCCTGTACTTTAATTTGATCAATTTTAGTCTTTGTACTTTACATATTGATTAATTTTAGTCATTGTATTTTTTGAATTTTAAAATTTTAGTTCAAACTAAAATAGTAGCAGTTAAATTTGTTTAGTTAATCATTCATTCTTGAACTAAAAGGTGACTTTAGAATATGAAGAGGCGATGCCATAGGTGGAGAGATCAACAATGAGAGCATTAGAGACCAAAGGTGGAGCAATCAAAGTTGAAGAGACCAAAGGAGGTGGGTCGATCATAGGTGATTGAGTTTCAATTTAATAATAATGAAAATCT
The DNA here is from genome assembly GCA_025698465.1 of Gossypium longicalyx. Taxonomy (NCBI): domain Eukaryota; kingdom Viridiplantae; phylum Streptophyta; class Magnoliopsida; order Malvales; family Malvaceae; genus Gossypium; species Gossypium longicalyx. The sequence goes on along the minus strand of CM047005.1, from coordinate 22,528,872 downwards.
TAGTCAAAGGAAGTCGAAAAGGAAAAAAAAAAAACATGCATTTGAAATGGAATTTTTTTTGATGAATTGGATGATTTGTATGTCTAGGAAAATAAGTAAAAAAGCAAGCAAAAACAATTAGAGATAAGCCAAGAAAGTTGAAGTATGTTGATTCAAATTTGTGAGATGAAGTATTTTTGATTTTGTATTTGAGGTTAAGCTTAAGTGTGGCGACATTGAACGAGAGAGAATTTGCAAAAATGGTGGCAAGAGATTGCAGGTTTGACTTATTTTAATTTATGCAATCACCATGAGATTTTTTAGGTGTTTTGGGTTTTTTTCATTTCTCTTAGGGCATGGTTTTAGGGATGAAAGCTAGTTTTTTTGTAGAGTGGTTGTGCTTTAATGTTCGTTATCATTTTACGTTTGTCATGGGTTTATTAAAGTTATCATTTACTGTGTTTAGGTGAGATTTAATTTAAGATGTTTGGCTATAAGTAAGGTTTTCTAATAGGTGTCTATCATTGTAGTCCCATTATCTCATTAGAGATTTTATTTTTAATAAACTCAACATTGGTTGAGCAAAAGAAATTGTCTGGTTGCATTCAACTACTAGCCTTATACTAGGCGTACAGTTGTAGATTTAGTCCATATTCTCCAATTGGATCACTCTAAATGCTTATACTTTTTTTAATTTTGAAATTTTAGTCTTGGCGTAAATGATAGTCGTTAATTGATTAACCGGATTTTTTGTGAGTAATATGTGAAAATAATAACCTAACATGGCATTACACATATTATAATATGTTTGGTGCATCATGTTTTGAAAATTTGTAAAGTATGGGAACTAAAAATGACGAAATTAAAATTTAGATGAATTTAAGTATATGACTTAATTTGAAATATATTATAATATGTTTGGTGCATCAAATTTATCAAAATTTGATGAACTTAATAGTTATCATCTAGTGAAGACTTAAATTTTAAAATTTGAAAAGTATAAAAATTAAAAAAAGACAAAATTAAAATATTGGGATCAAATCTACAACTTATAATGACAAATAGCAAAATTTAACCTATATAAATTAATATGCCAAACGATGATGGCTTAAACTTTGATGCCCAAATCAACAACAAGCATTCAAAAATCATGATAGAAGGACGAGTTTTTGCCATGGTTGCCAGGATTTGATCAGAGCACTTGATTGAATAAAAAATTATAGTTTAATCAGTTCAAGTAATACTATAAAGTTGAAGGGGAGTGAATTGGTGCAAAACGAAGTAAAAACAAAAATAAAAAATCAACTTCTAGTATAAATATTTAATATTATTGTTTTGTTCTATAAAAATATTGTTGTTATAATTTTGAAATGAATGCTTATGTATTATATTTGTTAATTTTTTTTCTTTATTTTTCTATTTTTATTTAACAGATTAAACTAAAATTGATGATAGGAGGGTTGAATTCTTACACACGTGGTTTTGGCGAAAAGGATAAACCGGCTAATTACTCCCCAAAAACAGCCAAGGTTAAAATTTAAAAACCTTGGAATTTTATTTGTTTTCGTTCTTCTCCACGGGTTTAAAATTTTGGGAGCGCCTTCTTTGCATGTGTCAACAAATTCAATACTACCATTGGCGTTATTCTATTTCAAATTTCAACCCTCACCATTTACTCTAACCTAAATCAATACATCATAACAAATATACATTACGTATTTTCAAATATTGGTTAGTGAATGTTCATGAGAAATACAATCGTTTTATTCATTTCTTTTTTAATCGGATAATTTTTGTTACACTTTAATTGTTCCGATCAAATAATAAACTAACGAACAATGCAAAAAAAAATTTTGAAGAAATCTTTCAAGCCAATAATCAAGTAAATTTCACTCTTTAATCATTACATTAAACTCCTATTAGAACATCTCATTTGAAATGATACAGGAAATCATAGCACTACCTTACCTAAATCTATACCATCAAACCATTTTGCCATTTGTCTTTTACCTACTAATAATAACATCACAAGCGACATCTAAGAATAAGGAACTAACAATATATAAGCTCGGAGCAATTGGACAACAAAGAGATCTCCTCAAGACCACTCACCCCCATTCTTTCTCTCATTCTTTTTCTTCTCCACCTCCTCCTCCTCATTCTCTTCTCTAACCACTCTATATGATGGCTCTTTATCTTATACCAAATAAGGTGAATCGTATATCTCCATCATGTTTTCTGTCTTACCCAAATTACCGTCAACATCTTCTATAATTAATAAGCCAATTGCTTATTGCTTAGCTTAGATTACTTGGTATTACTTGGTTTGGTTTCCATTAATTAGTGCCTTTTAAATATTTAGGTCCAACATACATGGTTAAATAACTTTTTTTATGAAACTAAACTTGTGGTCTACAATTGAGTGTTTATCTAATTTAAAGAATAACTTAGATTCGAATAATCATTATAAAAGAATAATTAAAATATTTTTAAAGTTAAAAAATGTGGTTATAAAGGATAACAATTTAACATAGATTCACACAATTAAAGGCAAATAAAACGATGGTGTGATTAAGCAAATCATTAACTTGATTTGTTAATAAGATATTGCGTTGAGTTGTTGATATTAGCAGTAAGCTTGTTTGGGCAAGTACCAAGTACTCAGTACTAGTACTAGTAGTGGAAATAAGATAAGATGAAGGCTAAAAATGAGAAAGAGCAGGAAAGTTTTACTGAAACAAACACACATAATATTATATATTTAAAAGAACAAAATGAAAAAGGAGACATGTTCTTAAGAAGCTGTGATTGGTTGGAAATTTCAGTTCTGTAGATTCCCTACTTTGTGTGTGATTCTCCACTCTATTTTCTCTTTCATTTCCTTTTTTCAGATATTTATTTACATCCATCTCAATCACTTAAAACTTTTTTTTAAATACGTATGGAAATTTTACTAAATAAGGTTTAAAAGTAATTAAAACAAAGTTTACTTTATTAAAAAAAAATTCAAAACTTCAAATTAATATACAAAAATCCAGAATCAAATCTGATTAACTCACCCCCTTAGTTCAATTGAACATCCACATCCCGCTGCTTAAGCTTTGATTTCCGTATATAGGACCAAAAATAAAAAGAAAAATCATTGCTTCAAATTTATTTTTTGGTTAGAAAAAGGAACACAGATTTGGTTTTGTTAACTCACGTCACCTATCAGTGTCCATCCAATAAAAACACAATCCTTGGCGGCTGGAATTGACGGCCGGAGTCAGCCGGCTCCTCCGCCTCTTCTTTTCTTTTATGTTCTGGATTTTGTTTAACAATTAAGACACGTTTGGTAAAACCAAGTATAAACAACAATTGAAGTCATTTATGCATACTAAATATATAAGTGAAATATAAAATAAAAATTATATTTAAAAATGAGAATTAACTAAATATAATTATATTAAAAATAGGTTTAAACATATAATAAAATCTGATTGTCTTCAGATATGAGAAGCTGACTCATCTTGTATTCAACACATTCTAAATTGTAATCCTTGGAACAGAATATAATTTGTAAAAATAATGATAATTACAATGACAGGCAATGTGACATTGCGAATAAGGATTAATGAATCATTAGGGTAGTGTTACGTAGGAACAAAAGCTGGCCCTTATAATATATATATATATATTATTAAACTTTGTCTTTGCTTAGAAGGCATGTCCTGTCCCCAAAAACTTTGGTCATAATTATCACTTCATACTTTTTACTATTTATATTCTTTTTTTATTATTTTTTAATATATTAAACATACATATACTAAATATGTCACCTGCAACCTTAGGTGTGGTGTTGTTACATAGCTTTGGTTGCTTTCTTTTTGATTAATTCCTTAATTTAGAGTTGGAGTTGGTCCATTTTTTGAGTCTCGAGGTGCCTGAAATTATCTCTCAATTCTAATGATTTTATGTTGTTTTAACCTTTTGGTTATCTTTTTTTTTTTCTTTTTAAAATTGGAAGAATAAATAGAGTAAAAATAATAGTTAAAACAAACCCTTTGTAATTTTATCTGTAATTTAGTCTTTTCCTCACTTTTTTTAAGAGTTAAAATCTTTTTAACGTAATTCAGCATTGTATCTTAAAAAAAGTAATAATATCTTAAACCTGCATTATATGATATGTGAGATTGGTTGAATTATTAGCAATCTTACCTTTATATAAAAAAAGATCTTCTAGCAGTAGTAGAAAATGGCCTTACTACATTTAGGAAATTTCAATTAAAAATTTAAGAATAATATTTATATTAATGCACGAGAGGTTTTATAATATAAAATTTAGGCAAATGAAAACAATGCAAACAATGGAATGAAGTTAGGTACAAAATAATACGAATGTAACATAGATACAAAAATGTATAAAATTTTTATTATTTTGAACACGAACAAAATTACACCAACGTCAATATATCATGGCACACAATTTTTTTTTATTTAAATTGAATTACTCTAACAAATGTGCAAAATATATAATTAATTGAGTACACAAAAAATTACATAAATCGCAAGTTGTTTTTTAATTGAGAGTTAGATAGACTAGCTATAAAATGAATTAGTACACCAAAAGAAAATAACATACAAAAATAATTAAAACAGACACACATTGAAATTCATAAATATATAATCAAGTATATTCAGGCAAAAAAAATTCAAATATATATAAATTTACTATATTATAAACATATTAAAAAAAACTCAAGTGTTGTCAAATATATCATTTTCTAGTAATTTAAACACATAAAAAATAAATTATAATACACTCACAATATAGGTGAAAAATAATATGATGTTATAAATATATATTTATAAAAAAAAAAGTGATAAATGAAATTTTAGTTGAATGGTAAAAATACAAATGACAAAAATCATAAAGGCTTGCATTCAAATCTTATTAGGTGAATTTTTATTTTTCTATATAAAATAAATGAAATGACAAAAACACCTTTAAAATAATATAATTTAATTCGTAAAGTAAAAACATTTTATCATTACCTAATTAAGTTGATGTTTGGTTGACTCGTACAGTTTTTTTCTATTTCCCTTCATTCTTTGCATATGACCACAACAATAATTTTTCATTATTTGTTTGTCCTTAAAAAAAATTTTCAAATTTTCAATTCAAGGTTTGGGACTGCTATAAATAATTAACATTGAATAAATAATTGACATTAAAAATCTTACTCACAAACTTAGATATTTGTTTATAGTATTGTTATGGTGCTCACTATTACCGATTCACTACCCGATTACCTGATTGGGTCCTAACTCGTACTTTACGTAGTTCGCACCTCTCTATGGGATCACACCATGTGGGTTCGCACCACCATGCACGACGTGAGTTCGCGTCACCATGTAAGCGAACCCACATCTAGAAAACACATGTCAATCTTAGAATAGGTTACGTGTTGGCATGCATGGGGGCCTACCTATGATGCCACGTCCATAAACAGTGACCATATCATATAAATATACAATTTAACCCTTTCAAAGACACACACTCTAAAGCACTCAACAATTTGGTGCGATGAACATGTACAGACTTCTGATTTTCATATATTTAGATTGCCAAAAAACCAAGATGACTCACCCAAAAACCAGGAAGGAGGTTCTGGCATTGGTAATCAACCTAGAGAAATGGAAATTTTCGCTAGTCAATTTGATGACCGACCAGAAAATCTAGGCAACTCAGGTCAAGTAGGTGCCTCCAATCCTTTTGACCTCAATGCTCCATTGGGTCAAAACTGTCATTTCCCTTTGACCAGGGAGCACCACTACAACAATTATTAGGTTTATAGAAGCAGTTGAGGTTGATGAAAGAATAAATAACTCAGCAAAGTGTGAGGTTCGAACAACAAGTGTTTCAACAGGTGTTGTTAAGATAGAACGAGGAGTTGAGGAGGAGGATGTAGTTTAACAACTCTGGTTTTCAATATCATGTTACGCCTCTCTAGGACAAGGCTATGGAAGCACATGCAAAGCTATGGCAGAATGAGATAGATGCTTTGCATAAATATGTGCGAGCATTGCACCCTGATGTGCAAGATATAAACTGGTTGTTTTGCTCTAACAAACCATTGTCTCTTGAAGTAGCAGTTGTAAGCCTACCAACTAAGTTTAAAGTTCCAAAAAAAATGTTCGAAGGTGGGAGGGATCCTTGAGCACATCTCATATAGTATAATGATTATATGAATGTGTCAAGGGCTTTTGGTGTAGTAAAACATAAAGCTTTCTTGAAGACTTTTAGAAAAAGTGTGAAAGATTGGTATTCGTCTCTACCACAGGGCTCCATTTAAAGATTCTCGAAGCTGGGTTAGATGTTCTTGGGAAGATTTTGAGCTCATAGGACGATAATGAGTTTTTCTATAGGTTTGATGTTATCGAAACAAAGGGATGGGGAATCTTTACAATATTGTGTCAAACGGTTCCATGTAACTACGTTAAACACAAAAAACTTAAAAGACTAGTGGGCCATTGATGCCTTCATCATGAGAGTCCAAAACAAGCATGTGCACTATTCGTTTACTGATAATAGGTCACAAAGTTTGGCAAATTTGTATCAAAGGGCGTATAAGTTTACAGAGGTAGAGAAAATTAATAAGGTAGCTCGCAACACTTTCTAGAGGGATGGCAGACAATTTAGGGGTCGTTAGGGAGTTTGTAAGCATCAGGGTCTACTTTTTCAGAGTCTACGTATGCAAAGTGGGGGACAACAAAAGAACTATTAACAGAATGAATCGCCAAGGGCATTTCAGAGACCTCAGGTTAAACACACAAGAAGGTACGTTTTTTATGGAAAATTTGAAACTTATACTCCCTAAAATGCTTCGTGTACCTACATTCTTAGTCAAGTCAAGAGTTGGGTTATTCTACCAATCTCTCCACCCATACGACACAACTAGTCAAGATTCAACTCGAAAGATAGATGCAATTTACATAATAACAAGGAGGCACAAGACCGAAGATTGTTTCACTTTGAAAGATGCTATAGAGGAAGTAGTTAGAAATGGAAAGCTGAAGAATTTTGTAGCTCAAGATGCTTCGATAAGTCAAGGTTCGCGGAGAGCTGATAAGGGAAAACAAAAGGTTAGAGGCACAATACATATGATAATTGGTAGCGATGGAAAGTGGATGACCTCTAACACAAAGAGAAAGACTCATCTTAGAAGTGTGATGTTAGTTAGTTCACCAAAGAGGTTATGTAATAAGAAAAGTAGAAGGTAGAATTTAGTGATACGGATGAGGATTCAGTATGTGATAAAGAAAGGAATGATACAATGGTCGTGTTAGCAACTATAGCAAGATTTGAGGTGAAGAGAATCTTGGTTGATAGTGGAAGTGTTGTGGAGGTATTAACTTAAGATGCATATCAGAAGATAGGGCTGAAGAAAAAAACTTGAAGGAGGCAAGCCCTTTGTATGGTTTTGCGAACCATCCAATTGACATGAAAGGGTATATTACCCTACCTGTTACATTAGGGGATGACGAGCACACCACCGTAGAGTATGTTCAGTTCTTTGTGGTAAACCATCCAATGGCTTACAATGACATCTTCAGGCATCCTATTATGAGAATGGCTAAAATGATTATTGTAACTTTTTGTATGAAGATTAAGTTCCCTACTAGGACAGGGATAGGTTTCATGAAGTTCAACTAGCGAACAGCTACACAATGTCATATGTTGTCAGTTAAGCAAATATGTGAATAGGTACTATAGGGTCAGAGTTCACAATAGGAAAAAGTGGCTAATCAAGTTTTAGATTTGGATAGTTTGAATGTCAGAAGTGAGAAGAGAATTTGCAAGCCAGAGGCAGTAGAAATCATAGAAACTTTGTAGTTGTTTTATGATAACACAGATAAGTTGATAAGAATCTCATCAGCGTTAACAGAAGAGGAAAAAGAGGAATTAGCTCGGTACTTGAGGAATATCTCATACATATTTGCATTTTTAGTTGCTGACATGTCTGGTGTGGATCATCGGGTTGTCCATCGATTAAATTTGTCCCCTGAAGTCAGGCTAGTCAAACAGAAAAGAAGGTTCGCTCCCCAAGTTGTAGAGGCTATCAGGTAAGAAGTTGGAAAGTTACTTTCAGCGGGATTTATCAAGGAAGTGGTGTGCCCAGATTGGATGTCAAGTGTTGTGATGGTAAAGAAGGCCAATAGAAAGTGGATAATGTGTATTGATTTTACTAGTCTTAACAAGGCTTGCCCAAAGGATAGTTTTCCTTTACCCTCAGTCGATAGGCTGGTAGATGCGTTCTTAGGCCATAAGTTCATGAGTTTTATAGATGTATTTTCAGGTTATAATCAAATTTCCATGGCTCTATAAAATCAGGATAAAATAGCCTTTGCCACAAAAGAAATCTTGTTTTGCTATCGAGTTATGCCTTTCGAGTTGAAGAACGTAGGTGCAACCTACCATAAATTAGTTAATAAAATTTTCAAAAATAAAATTGGTCACAGTGTTGAGGTTTATCTTGATGGCATGTTGGTAAAGAACTCTACTTTGAAGGGGCATATTCAGGATTTGTCTAAAGTTTTTATTGTTCTGCGAACCTTTAATATAATGTTAAATTTAGAGAAGTGCGTTTTTTGTGTAAGAGTAGAGAAATTCTTAGGCTTTTTGGTTTCAAAAACGGGAACAGAAATGAACCTTGAAAAGATTCGGGTCATTCTAGATATGCTTCCCCTAAAGGCTATTAAAGACATTCAACTTCTAACGAGAAGGGTGGTCGTACTCAACACTTTTGTCTCCAGAATGACAGATAAGTGCTTACATTTCTTTAAAGCCTTAAGAACTTCTTTTAGTTGGACATAGGAGTGCCAAACTACTTTTGAAAAGGTAATAGTAGTTTTGATCAAGGCTGAAGGAGTTTGCCAATTTTCAGTATATTATGTTAACAAGGTGTTACGACCCTACTTTCAAGATCATCTCATGATTTTCATGAAAAAATAACCCATTAAGGACATCTTGCCTAAAGTAGATATTTCAGGTAGAATGATCAAATAGAGAATTGAATTTGTACTATTTGGTATAGAATATGCTCCGAAAACAACGATCAAAGCTCAGATCTTAGCTGATTTCATAGTGGAATGTTCTTTTAATAGATCATCAAACCCTACAAGTAACTTTTAATTTCAAACACTATTACTCACAAAAATGACACAATAGCATTTCACACAAATTATTGGAAATTTGTTTTAAAAATACTCATTTTGTTTTATGATATTCAATTACAAATATACATTTGGTTCTAAATTTTTTTTCTATTGATTACACAAGCTGTAGTAGTTAGCTCATCACAAGGACAATTTATGTGGATAGCTCAACAACAAAGATAATATTAGAAGTAGACGTTCTTCTTATATACCCTGATGGGAATGAGTGGTAGTATAGACTATCCTTCGGCTTTCAGACATCTAACAATGTTTCTAAGTATGAAGCATTAATTTTAAGACTACAACTAGCTCCACAGTTAAGGGTGAGGGAATTGATAATCCACATTGATTATCAATTAGTAGCAAAGCAAATGAACAATGAGTATGAAGTAAAAAAGCCAAGCTTAAAGAAGTACCACGCCATAGCCACGCAACTACTTGCTCAGTTTGATAAGGTACAAGTTAAATAGTTATCCAAGATAGAGAACACCAAAGTTGACATTTGGTCTAAGTTAGCGTCCTCTATTATTATCGAGTAAAGAGGAAAATTCTGTTAGAACATAAAGTCATCCCAAGCTGTGACACCCAGCAAGTGCTCAATCTAAGCTAAGAAAAAACGTTGATGACCCATAATGTAAGTTATCCAAGGGGAAATTCACCACCTCAATAAAAATGAGATTGCCAAAATACAATATAAGGCTACAAGATAATATGTTATTCTTTCCATTTAATATATCTTTGTATCTGCAAGCTACTCATCTCTCAGATAATTAAAATTATGTAATCTATCACCCTTAGATATATCCTATTATAGGGTGAGCTTTATAAAAAAGGTTACTCATAACCACTTTTAAGGTGTCTCGCTCCTATAAAAGTTGGGTATGTTATGAGAGAAATTCATGAAGGAATATGCAGTGATCATCTAGGTAGGATGTTGTTAGCACAAAAGGTTCTCAAGTAGAGATATGACTGGCCAACTGTACAAAAATATGCACATTATGTAATTCACACTTGTGATTTCTGCTAGAGACATGCTCGAGTGCAACGATCACCAGTTGAGCATCTACAAGTAATGTCTTGCCCTTAGTCTTTTGTAACTTGCAGAATAGATATTTTGGGTCCTTTTCCAAAAGCCATAACTTAGAAGAAATTCATAATTGTAGTTATGGACTATTTTACTAAGTGAATAGAAGCTGAAGCTTTAACTACAATCGTAAAAAGACAAATGGAGTCTTTTATTTGGAAATCCATTGTTTGCAGATTTGGCATTCCACTTTTGATTATAATAGATAATGGAACCCAATTCTAGGGAAAATTCAAGAACTTTTGTAAGGACTTGCAAATTGCTCTCGCTTAAAGCTCTATAAAAACTCCCAAACAAATGGTCAAGTAGAGGCAATGAATAAGAATATTCTAACAACTCTAAAGAAAAAGGTTGATGAGGCCAATGATGCCTGGTTAGAAGAGCTACTAGGAATTATATAGGCCCTATAAACCTCACCTCACACTACAATTGGAGAGATAACATTCTAGCTAGTATGTGAGACGAAAGCAATAATCCCTACTGAGATAGGTCTATGATCTTATAAGACATCTCATTTTGATGAAAGTGCCAACCAAGAGGCCATTTGATTCAACTTAGATCTAATTGATGAAGTTAGGGAGTAGAAATTAGGAATGTTGCGCGAACTCAACAAGTTGCTCGATATTATAATTCCAAAGTGAAAAACAAATAGTTTCAAGTGGGTGATCTTGTTTTGTGAAACACTAAAGTCAATTTCCCAATATCATAGCTAGAAAAAATGGCTTTTAATTGGGAGAGACCCCATAAATTTGTCAAAAAAATAGGCTATGGAGCTTATAGAATAGCAAAAATAGATAGCCCTATTCTACCTTGCACATAGAATGCACGCCATCTGAAAAAAATACTATATATGAATGACCTGTCCCTTTTATTAATAAAGATACGCTATTTGCAAATGTTGTTTAGTTTATCTAACATGAACAATTTTCTTTGAGTTAGCTGATTTAATATCGTTACTCTAAATAGTTTGCTGATTTAATATCACAACTAATAATGTTAAGGCTCACTGATTTACAATCACAGCCTAAGTTCATTCGATTTAATATCATGAAAATTTTTCTTTAAGTTAGCCGATTTAATACCGCTACTTTAAATAACTTACTGATTTAATATTGCAGCTGATAATGTTAAGGCTCGTCGATTTAATATTGCAGCCCAAGTTCATTCGATTTAATATCATGAATAATTTTATTTGAGTTAGTTGATTTAATATTGCTACTCTAAATAGCTTACTGATTTAATATCGTAGCTAATAATGTTAAGGCTCATTAATTTAATATTATAGCCTAAGTTCATTCGATTTAATATCATGAACGATCTCATTTATGTTAGCTGATTTCCTAATCACTACTTAAATAATATTTGTTAAGTCATTTCTGGTGGCAACTTGGTTATGCAATTAGCTCAAATAAATTCACAATCAAACACCACACCGTTTTAATTCAAAACAAACATAGATTTTCCATTTCAAAATAAATAGAAAATAAGTACAATGAAACTAATGGAATTATGAATTAGTATTGGTATCCTAGGGATCGACGAGCTCTTTGTCTTCTTCTTCATCCTCTCACTCTTTTCCATCCCCTTCACGCCTAGTAGTGAGAGCTACACTGGTTTCAGCAAGATTATCAGTAAAGTAAAGTTTGTTGTTCTTCCATTCTTCTACAAATTTCTCCCAAGTAACTTCAAAAGGAAAGTACACATCAAAGTCCAACTGAGCACCTGTGAGGTCGTTGAAAGCAACGGAGTTTACCCTACGAGCATCAAATGTACTACCCACTATTTGAGCGTGCAACAAGAAGTTAGATTTCAAATCTAGAAAATAATCTTGAAAACTTTGTATGGTATCTGTCTCATACTTTCCAAAGCATCTTCATTACTTTTCATCAAATTAATCATCACAAGCTTATGCCACTATTCCATGCTTTTTATGGTCGTCTCTAAAATAATTTTATCAGCTTACTCTCTTACAACTTTTCTATGTAATTTCTCAATGTCTTTTTCAGCAAGAGAAAGGTGATCCTATAACCTCTTATTTCGCTCCACCAGTTTTTTATTTTCCTCATCTAGCTGCTTATGCAACTCACAAGCCCTTTCCAGAGCCCCCACAGTAGATTGGTGAATATTTTAAAATTCCACTTTTCGTACCTCTTTTTCATTAATGCCTTTAGCGATCCCCACACTTACCATGCCAACTTAGGCTAAAGCCACTTGAAAAGATAATATTAGCTCTTTTAATGATGGTTTCTTCACAGAACTGGATGAGGCAGTGGGACAAACATGTTCCTTCGCTTCTTGGGGAATGCAATCTCTCCATTACTTGCTTACTTCAATAGGACAATAAGGAAATTTTTGCATACTTAAGTGCTCGTGCCATGGGAACAATATCTGTGTCTCACCACTAGTGGGCATAACTCTAATTGAACCTTTAGGAGGACTATGATCAACAATCAAACCAAACATATCCCCTATAGGTGGTCTTGGTGGAGATACGAGAGGAAAACTAAGGGGAGAAGGAATCACAGCAGGGGTCGTAACAATGTTGACCATATCACCAGATATTGTAGTGCGATCTTTCCCTTTCTTTTGATGAAGCTCCTTTACAAAGCTATCTTCATCTTCGCTGCTTAGAACCATATTTGCACATCCAATAGTAGTTTTTGGTTTCTTTCCACTACTTGCACTTCCTTCCCTAACAAATGTACCAGAGGGACTACCTTGCACATTTTGCATAAAGGACCGAATGTCCATTTATTCGTCGATCTCCCTCAATAAACTTGTGGAGCTCTTGAGTTCTCCCCAACTGTGTGAACTATGCCTCTTTCACCAACAAGTGTATTATCAGAACCGGCAGTTATCATAAGGGGGTTCGCACCACTTTTTGGATCCCTTGAAGGTTTAAGGACCACGGACGAGGCTTTAGTTTACAAAAGGTATAAAAATATTTCTTAGGCTCTTCCGTCCTTCCTAAAAGAATAAGTCCTAAATCATCAGTGGCTCTATGTGGCTATACAAACTGCGCGGGTAACACAATCATGGTGTTCGCACCATTGTTATCATCAATTGATCGCTATCCATTAGGACTCAGATTTAAGAAACAGCGCTAAAATGCGTATCTACAAGTTAACACTTCCTCTAAATCTAGTATGCAACCTCGAAAAAGCTTATAATATTAACCCCACCCTACTTTACATATAATCTCTCCATTTTTTAGGCATATGTTCTTACTAGGTATTAACCATTCGATTAGAAAATCAAAGCCAATTCCAAACTTGAACTTAACCTGTATGTATTTACAACGGTTTAGGTGAATAACGAAGACTAGTTTAAGATAATTGATTCCATATTTTTGCGAGGAGAAAAATAAAGCAAGCCCATTGAACCTCCTTGATTGCACGCTTTCAATTGGTACAAATTCTAGAAAACGTCAATCAACGACATTTCCTCTTGTCGGCTACATTCAATGAAATACGCCATTACAACCTACCATGAAAAGTTAGATAACTGTTTGGGGCTATCCTTTATTCGTCAAGAAGATGGCAGAAGAAAGACTGGAGTGGTAAATGGAAACTCGCTTCTATCATGTGCAATGGAAGTATGAAACTTTCGTTGGTGGTGTAGCTTAGTCGATTCAATCCTTCGACGATTGAGAAGTTGTACCCGAAATTGGGCAATTAAATTCCTCGAGCAGCCAAAACATGACTCATTTCTTCCTCTTTGGTTGTACAAACATAAGCTTTTGCCTCCACCGGAGCATTTACTTCACGACGTTGTGAAGGGACACCCTAAATAACACGACTACTTTCTCTTGCCCTAACCATCGTGTTCGAATAAACCCAAAAAAAAAACTACAAGAATAATGGGAATTTTAAGAAAATTACCTATAAAATTATTCTTCTCAACAACAGCTCATTTTCCAAAATTTCAAATTTAGACAGTTTGATTTTTAAGGTTTAGGTAACCTCTTTTTAAAAGGGTTTTACACTTTAATGATTCATGTATTCAAGAAAAAAAGGCACAATAAGCTGTGTACAATTGTATCACTCTTCAACACGTGGCGAAGTATACATAACAAGTTAAAGCAAAAAGCGTATGCAATAAGTTTCTCCTTTAGTAATCTCTCTTGCCTCACAAAGTCAAGTTTTCTGAAGAGTCACTTTTTAACTTTTCTTTAAACAAGGTGGGGGACAAATTGTTATGGTACTCACCATTACTGACCCGCTACTTGGTTACCCGATTGAGTCCTGACCCGTACTTTACGTAGTTCGCACGTGAGGTGTTCGTACCTCTCTACGAGACTGCACGATGTGGGTTCGCATCACCATGTAGGCAAGCCCATATCTAGAAAACATGTGTTAATCCTAGAGTGGGGTATATATTGCCATGCATAAGGACCTACCTACAATGCCACACCCATGAACAATAATTATATCATATAAATACACAATTTAATGTTTTTCAAGGACACACTCTAAAACACTCAACAAGTATACTTCATTTGCCCTACATAGTTGATGTTGAATATTTTTTAAAAGTTAAAAATTTTAAAACTGTAAACTAAAATTTAAAAATTTAGCATTAAGACCCGTTTACGTACTATTTTAATCACATAACTAAGCACTTCAATTTAATTGTTGATTTTGATTGGTGAAATACAAAGATCAGATTTTAATAATTGTATTAAAAGAATATATATTTTAGTCAATACACTAAAAATTCTAAAAAATAATACTATTGGGAATAAGGAAGTATTGTCCAAAATGATTGTTTAGTTAGCAACAGATGAATACATTATTTATTTATAAATAAATGAATTATTAATAATAACTATAACAAGATTATGTTTTCAATCTTAAAACGTAAATATTAGCATGTTGTGTTATTGATATACACCAATAACTTCTTTCAAAAAAATACTAATTATACTCAAATATTAATAAATACATATACATTTAACAAACATGTATAATATTATTCTGAAAAAGGCATTTCAAGTGATAGTCACCTGCTGCTAAATGTTTTTAAAATAGCTCAAATTTTCTCATATTATAATACGTTTTTTTTTAGCGGAGATTTTTATTTCATATATTCGTTACTTTTTAAAAAAGATATTTTTAATACAGGAGCTTGAATGAATTACTAGATTTTATTAATTTTATTATTATTATTATTTTAAGTTATCAAGATTTTATCAGCCAAAGAAAAAAAAAAGGGAAAAATCTCTAAAAAAAAAAAAAAGAACAAACTGATGGAAAATGTATTTATTTATTTATTTCTCTTTTCCCAATAAAAGTAGGAAAGCAATGAATGGGTATGAGAAAAGATAAAAAAGAATGAGCAGTCCAATTTTGATTTCCGGTCTTTTTGAGGGTCAATTTCGTAATAAACTAAAAATAAAAAGCAAAGAAAGTGAGGAATATTATTATATTATATTGCAAAAACAAAATAAAGAGGGCGTTAAACATTAAACAGCCAAGACGAGCGGCGATCAACGCGGTAGGCAAATAACGTAAATTAGTCAAAAGAGAGGGGCCAAACCGAATTCTTACCAAATAAGAAAAAAGAAAATCATTTTAAGATAACATAATTACGAAAATGAACAGAAAAGGGTGGCGGTTCCCTTGGTTTTTGTTAGGCCGGACCGGACGACGCCTTAGGCCTTATGCCTTACCCTTTTACTTTTTACTTACTATTATTTAAATAAAAAGGGAAAATCTAAGAATCTTAGAATTTGGTCCGACCTGACGGTTCCCAGACGGTGAAAAGTCCGATTGTTAAAGGGTAATCCTCGTAATTTCAGTCGCTTTTTTTTTTTTTTTTTAATTTATGCGTTATAACTTAAAAATTTGTAACGTATAAATAAATGGAATAGAGAAAAGAAGAAATAGAAAATAAAACAAGTGAGAAAATCTTTTTGTTTTGTATGTAGAAACAAAAGAGAGAGAAAAAGTAAAAATTAAAGAGAGAGCTTCACCAAACTCATCACCACCCCTTTTTATTTATTTTTCTTCTATTTCCTCTTCTTCTTTACCTTTCACATTCTTCTTCTCTTTTCAACAACTCCTTCGCTCTTGCCTTCGTCTCTTCAGGTAGTCAATTTTAGAAAATAAAGTCTTTAGCTTTTGTATTTTTTTTCCAAAGGGCTTTTCTTTTTCTGCCTTGTTTTTAAGTTTCTGAGATTTTTTTTTTTTAAATGTCTTATGTTCTAGGAAATGGAATGCGTTGAGGCAGCTTTGAAGACCAGTTTTAGAAAGGAAATGGCTTTGAAACCAAGCCCCCAGGCGTTTTTGGAGGATATTTGGGTTGTTAATGGACAAAATGGGGTGTCTTGCGATGATTTTTCAGTTGACGACCTCTTTGACTTCAGTAACGAAGAGGGTTTCCTTCAACAGAAACGTGAGGATGAAGAAGATGAGGAGGAAGAAGTACCAGCTTCTTCTTCTTTGCCTAAGAGACAAAAGCTAAGCCAAGACAACGCCCACTTCTCAAACGACAGTACTACAAATTTCGATTATGGTTCCTTGTCCACCAACGAACACGCTGTTCCGGTACTTGAAAAAAAAAAAGCACCCTTTTGTTTTAAGAAATTTTTTGCTTCTGCTATTATGCTACGGTTGTTAATGGTGAAAAAAGGTGCCATTTTTACAGGCGGATGACGTTGAGAACCTCGAATGGCTGTCTCATTTCGTGGAGGATTCCTTCTCGGAGCACTCTACGGCGTATCCGACCGGTACGTTAATGGAAAAGCCCAAGTTACTCGACGGCAAATTGCCCGAACCGGAAAAATCAGTTACGATGACGGCATGTTTCGAAACTCCTGTTCCAGCAAAAGCCAGAAGCAAGCGCGTTCGAACCGGAGGCCGAGTTTGGTCCCTTGTCGCCACCCCTTCTCTCACAGAATCCTCTTCGAGTTCCACGTCATCATCTTCCTCCTCAAGCCCTTCCCCTTGGATGCTTTGCCCCAACAGTGGTTCGGGTTCAATCTTTGAACTGTCTGAACCTCTCTCTGTTGAAAAGCCGCCGGTTAAGAAGCATAAGAAGAGACCGTCAACCGACACAACAGGTTGCAATGGGACCCAGCCGACGCGTAGGTGCAGCCATTGTGGAGTTACTAAGACGCCACAATGGAGAGCCGGTCCAATGGGGGCTAAGACTTTATGTAACGCATGCGGAGTCAGGTTTAAGTCGGGCCGGCTTTTACCCGAGTATAGACCGGCTTGTAGTCCGACGTTTTCAAGCGAGTTACACTCGAACCATCACCGGAAAGTGCTAGAGATGCGGCGCAAGAAAGAGACATTGGGTCAGGCCGAACCCGGTCTAACACCTCCAGTTGTGCCCAGTTTTGGATAAATATTAGAAGACAGAAAAAAACCAAATAGTTCATCTAGGTTTTAGAGCAGTAGGGAAAAAAATACTGAATAGGATAATAGAGTGAGAGAACGAGTTGAACGAACCCGGTTTGATTGTTTCCGGTTCGAAAGGCCAAAAAAAAAATAGTTAAAAAAAATTTCCAAGGTGGGTGCGGTAGGTTTTCTAGCATAGGGATGTAACTGATTTAGAGAGGACTTTATTGTATCTGTTTTATTTTTTTTTTCCTTCTTTTTTAATTCTCCCACTTTTTCTCTCAATTATTTTGAATTTAATTTGTTTTTTCTTTCCATAAATGAATATTGGTTTGAGTGAGTGGTTTAATGAGTGAGTTTGAAACGGTTCAACCTTTTTAAAGGAATGGGCGTTGGAAAGCAAAAATATTGTGAATTGGGAAATGATGTGGTAAGCAAAGGAAACTACTTAATGGCGTGAGGACTACGCACTTTGCTTTATATCTTTTCCGCCTCACAACGAGTTAGTGAAATTTGAGGTTTATTGGGGTTGTTTTTGAGCAGTTTCGTGTTTGGTGTTTGATTGTTGGACGGAATTTGGAGTTTGATGTTTGGTTTTGGACACATTTAAAAAAAAAAAAATAGAGTTAGGGTTTGGTAATTGGTATTTGAATTGAAGTTACCGATAATAATATCTAGAAAAGGGCGCTAGGCAGCCCTCTCTGCATTTTGTTGTTTCCCTCCAGGATGAATTAAAATTTAAAGTTTTGAGTGGGGACTGAGATGGATAGGGACATTGGGTTTTGGAGGGTCGAAAAGTGGAGCCCGTGAAGGAGCATTCTTTAAGTGGAGGGGACCCCCCCAAGTTAAATGACTTGGAACAACCTACCAGACAGGTGACTCAGTTTTTATCTCCTCTTGTTTTCTTCATCGAGTCTGGTGAAAATCATGACATGCTGGAAAATCCTTGCCTATGATTTTAAGACACTCAAAGCAAAGCTGTTTATGTTTTGGTACTAAGACAAAAAGCTAATAGGAGGGCTGATGACACTCAAAAAGGATTTTAACAGGCTCTGCTGAATATTTGGGTTTCATTGGGTAACTGTTATGCATGTAATAATTAATTATAAATAAATACTAAAATTTTAAATTCAAAACTTACGACTTTAAATTTTTATATTAAAAATCTTAAATTCAAAAGTTATTAATATTTATTTATAATAATTGTGATTAATATTTAATTATATTAAAATAAAATTATTAATATTTATTTATCAATCCTTCGTATTTGTTTATCAGACGGATCAAATATTATTCCTTATTTATTTATGTACATTCAAGAAACTAGAAATGCTGCAACAGTTAGCACCAGAGCCACTGGGTCTACTTCTTTCGGTTTCCTTGGATATAATATATATCATCACCAATTTCACTCAAATTTGTATTTTGAATACATTTAAAGAATTTATATTTAATATACCAATAATAAACATATATTATTATATATCAAGTCACTTGATTTAATTTTAAATTTTTTTAATGATGTATTAGCATTAAATTATACTTGGTATGCTTTTTTTTTTAAATAGTAGAAGATTATATCACTATATTTGTTTATACACATCAATCAAAAATTAAATAACTATATATATAATTATCAAGTGATTGAGTAAAATAGTAAGGGATATCATATTTTTAAGAAGAGAACATAAATTTAAAT
The DNA here is from genome assembly GCA_025698465.1 of Gossypium longicalyx. Lineage (NCBI taxonomy): Eukaryota > Viridiplantae > Streptophyta > Magnoliopsida > Malvales > Malvaceae > Gossypium > Gossypium longicalyx. The sequence continues at coordinate 22,509,569 of CM047005.1, read as the reverse complement.
TTTAGATATAATATTATTGAGAGAGACAGTTATAAATCTCAAACATAAAAAATAATATATATATGTATATATATATATATATATATATATCAAGTTATAGCATTTAAAATGTGAAATAAAAAGCCTAGATACTCTATCTATCATTGATAGAACAGGAGTAATAAGTAGTATTAATGATTATTAAAAACTTGAAGATTGAGACTTGAGAAACGAGAATGGCCATTAAAACAGAATATGTGAATAAGCTTTCGGCCATTTTGCTTTTGTATTGGTTTAGGGTTAGTCATCCGCTGAGAAATGTGAGGCTGATGAATGATAAAAAAAAATAACACTAAAAGATTACAGGAAGAAGAAGACAAATAGTTAGAGTCAACGGTGAGATGAGGGTATCGCCTAATTAAACTGAATATTAGCATCGTCTTCGTAATATTGGGGTTATTCATGCCTTGCCACTCAATACCTAAAAATACTGCATGACAAATGTCGAGCTTAAAGTTGTTGCTGAGACTTCTCCACAGCCTGCTTCAGTACGATAAAATACAAGTAAATACCATATTGATCCAAATGCTAGTAAATACAACTCCAAGCCGCTTTTGTTATTGATTTATGGCGCCTGCAATACCCAAACATTTTGAGTTTGATGTTGAAATTATAAAAATAATTAACAGTATATTCAAATGGGTTTGTATTTTATACACTAGTAATGAATCATGTGCTGAAAATTAGTTAATTTTTTTCTTTTAAAGTGTAATCGGTATTCTAAAATCGAAGTACAAATATAAAGATATATATATTCAAGTAATCATAAGTATTAAACTATTACAAATAGATTATTCGAATAATCACAAAGTACAATCGAATTATTAGAGTATAAATGGACTAATAATTAATACAATCCAAATTAAAGCCAATAAATTAAACTAAAACCTACACATGATAACAATATATAATCAAACTTAAAGAGGTACCATAGGGGTGACACTGCAGGCTGCCCTCCTAAAATGGGGAAATATTATACTAGTATCTTTATATCTGATAAAATTATAAATTAATAAATAATTAAAATGTACTTTGACCACCAATATAACAAATTTTAATTTAAATAATAAATATATAAATTAATATAATAATTAAATTATATTTTGACGAAAATACATAACTTAATTATGCATAATTGCACATAAAATTTTTAAAAATTGATTGGTAGATAGAATGCATAATAAAAAGATATAAAGAGGTTTGAGTCAGCATATAGTCGCAACTAATTGAAAAGCCAGAGGCATAAGAAATTTCCAAAAGTAGAGAGAATTTGATGAGAATCGCCCAAATCTTGAGTGCACTCACATAATTGTTGCGTGGCAATCACGTGAAAGGCTATCTCTCACCAGTTCCAACCACTCTTTGTTGTTTCTTTGTAAGAAGAGCAGGGGCAGCTGTAAAGTAAGATAGGGATTAAGTACTTTTGTGCTTTAAAAGCCCTAAGAAAGGAAATTTTGGTTTTTGTAGTTTCAGTCATCAAAATCAGTAGCCCATATCTCATCAAAACCAGTTATACATGATTCCACTCAGACTCTTGTGCTTGAATTTTTTCAATTAGATTTTAATTTTGAATATTCATATAAATAAACCCATCCGTAGAGAAACTCAAAGATTTCAACAACGGGAAGCATAATTAAACCATTGTTTAATCATTAAAAATTCGTGCAATCAGATATCATTTAATTTCCGTCACTTCACGTTGACTTTGTAGTATCCCTTATCCACATGCCACATGGTAGTTAAGCAATAGTGATTATGCCCACCTCACTTCCTCAATCAAGAGTCAAAGGCTCTTTTTTTTTTTTGGTTTGACTCGGGTGCTTAAGCATGTGCATTGGGCTCCTTACGCTTTGAATTTTGATGGGTGGTCCGATTTTCATTTGGCTAACTAATTAATAATTCAATTGTGGTGATTGGTTGGATGTTGAAATGGGAGCAATTTTTCGTTAAATGGGATTTAAGGATTGCGGATGGTCTTAAGCAATGCGACAATGGGGCTTGCTTTGCCCTTTTCAATGCGGACATGGCTTAACCTAATGGCCTAATTCGTGAAAACTGGCATGGTGCTAGGTTGAATAATTAATACAAACCACAACGTATATTACTTTCGAAACTAATACAAACTGATTTTTATGTGTATAATATCTGGAATAGCAGAAAATTGAGACTATAAATTTAGAAAAAGTGGAACACACAAAAGCATGCAGGGAATTATTTAGAGTTGTTGCATGGGAAATGCAAAAACTAGAGGCGAATGACGTTTGCTATAATATACGGTAGGAGTTGGATTGGAGGGGGATCAAGTGCATGTTGCTTTACTCCTTTCAACGTGCATGGTTTGGCGATGCAGCAGGAGAGGGAGCTTTCCCTCCAATTGCTTTTCTTGTTCCACCATGGTTTCCACCGCCACCGTTACCTCCTCCCCAACCCCATCCTTCACCTTGGCCACCCCTACCCCCACCACCTTCTCCATTGCCTCCACCCCATCCGTGACCTTTGTGGTTTCTTTTCTTGTGTGGTTTACCTTCTCCTCCACCATTTCCATTTCCACCTCCACCTCCACCCCCTCCACCACCACCACCACCACCACCACCACAACTACAGTGGCCTCTTCCTTTTCTTTTCTTGTGAGGTTTACCTTTTCCTTTTCCTTTACCATTGCCTCTGCCACCTCCACCTCGACTGCAACTACCACCATTTCCTCCTCCTCCTCCTCCACCACCACCACCACCACCACCACCTCCACCACCATTTCCTCCTCCTTTCCCAGCATGGCTAAGATTAATATTGGTTTGGACTAAAGTTTCTGCTGAAGAATTTGTGCCTTCGTGTTGTACATCTTCAATAAAACTATGGCTCTCACTAGAAGTAGAATTGGACCACCCTGGAACCTCATTTTTCCTCTGAAACTCATCCCTTCCATCAACCCCACTCTGGCAGCCGATCAACACCACCGTTACTAGAAACAAAACTCTAACTTCTCTTCTCATTTCTATTTTCTCTATGTCTCAACTTGATAATGCAAGAATATTGTTCTCCCTCCAACCCCTTTTTATACTCTTTTGACTGAACTCCGAAAAGGCTAAACCCCATGAAACAAACTCCAAGCTATCCAACAAAACATTTTCAAAAGGCTGCAAAAAGCGAGGGAAATGAGATGAAAATATCCCTTGCGACGCAATATGTCCCCACCTTCCACTTTCAAGCGGTTAATGCCTATTGCACTATGGAGCCTTGAACCATACACTTCACAGTAAACACTCTACTCTGTTCCCTTCCACTATGCAAACAAAATCTTTATGTTTACTCCTCAAGCAACCGTGAATTTCAAGGCCACCATCCCAAGTAAGCACCAAAAGGAGAGGCTGCTTAACCATTCCAATTCTGAATCTTTTGAACCCTGTTTAATTGCTTTAGGACATATGATTAAGAGGGCCTCATTCATTTTCAAATAATACCATGTCTTTTAGCAACATGGGTTCATCGAAGGGTATTTGTCTCAAATAATAATAGTTCTTCATACAACCAAAAGTATAATCTCACACTCCCACATTAAAAGAAATATGAAAAAGAATATTTATCTTTAAAATTACAAATGCTAATTTTCTATTGGAGTATTGGTTTAAGTATCTTTGTCGATCAAGTCCTAAGGTTCAAACCTTATATCCTGATTTTTACTAGTTTTTTTAAAGAATTGCTTGACCTTAGAATTTTACCTCCTTTTCACTAAGGCCAAATGCTTCCTTTGCTTTCTAATTATATATATATATATATATATATATATATTTGAAATAATGAACAAATATTTGTACTAATTTTTCTATAATAGAAATATGATAAATAAAATAAAATAAATTCTACATTTATATGGACTCGAACTATGGTATTAGATTTAATACTTGAAAAATTGTTGAAAAATAAAATTATTTTACATTTACATGAGTTCGCTAATTCATTTAAAGATAAAAATTATTATTTTCATCATTTTCAATTTTACAAAGCATTTTTAGTGAAAACAATAAAAAGTTGTTCTAGTTTTCACATTTTTTTTATTTTTTTTATTTAAAATTATTTTAAACTTTTTCAATCAAACATGTTTTCTTCAATGTTTTTCGTTTTTAAGAAAATGAAAACAAAAACAAAAATAACTTTTTTTTCTTGAAACCAAACAAAGCATAGTTTATGAGTCACACTTTTTTTTTTTTATCTAAATTATTAGATTTTTTATTTTAACATTTAACATTGTGAACTATTATGGATGCAATCGTGATCTCATCCGACGAACGAGATGGTGGAGGTGAAGACTTTAATGAAGATCGAATCACCAAGAAAGTTCGTGTCAAAGAGTTAAAGGATGACATTTGTAGCGACGTAAATTTTTTTTGCTTTGGTCGCTAATTGAGGCGATTTATTGAAAATTTGAAAACCGACTTTCGATTTTATAAAAAAGGGGAGTCGCCATCGATCCATTTTTCCTAGGTGTGACCGGGCACCTAATAAATCCTCTTCTTTTTTTTTAAAGAAAATTTATTTTTTAAAGAAAATTTATTTTTTAAACAAAAAAAAAGGCCAAGTTTAGGTCTACGTCAAAAGCCGGAGAAAAAATAGGGTTCGGGAGTCGGTTACGCACGAGGAAGGTATTAGCACCCTAGCGACGCCCAAAATTGGTATCTCGTTAAACATGTGTTGTCTTAATTTTCGAAAATGCGAGTTCAATATAACATTTAATCGTGATCCGATTAAAACACGAGAAATTTCAAGTTTTTTGGTTTCTTTTGAGAAGGATGTTCCGTTTTTAACACGAGCCGATTAATATTCACCCAACATAGCGATGAAATCGACGACTTAATATTAAATCGGTACGTTGCCTTATTTGTTGAAATTAATTAAAAAGTATGAGTAAAACATTATTATAATAAGAATTCGTAAATAATGCAAACAATGATGCAATTAATAATAAAAATATTAAAAGCTAAGAATACTAAAACAACAATAACAAATTTACAAGAAAATAAAAATAATGTACTATTAATATTGTAAGAAAATAATGTATTTATAACAATAATAGAAAATAACAATATATACATAAAAAAATATATATACATATATATATATATTTGTATATACATGTTAATAATGATGAAAAGAATAATAATTATACTGATAATAGTGGTAATGGTAATGATCAAGGAATAATGAAGTAAGTATAAGTATGTACAAAAAGATATATGTATACCAAATAATACATAATAATATTACAATAAAATAATAAGCAACAATAGTGAAAATAATAAGTATAATAATAAATATAATGATATATAAAAATAATACTATATATAAAAAGTATATATATATACATTATAATAAAATATATACTAATATTAATAATAATTATAATAGGGGTAAAAATAGATATAATAATAACATGTGTGTAATACTGGTATTAAAAAAAAATATATATATATAAAATATAATATTTAAATATTTACATAGTATATACATATTAGAAATAATAATAATAATGTTAAAAAAACACTATTAATAATATTTCATAAATATATACATATATATTAAAGATATATACATATATATTAAAGATATATACATATAATAAAACGCATACTAATATTAATAATAATAAGGATAATATAAAAATATATACATGAAATAGTATATAAAAATATATATATAATGATAATATTAAAAATATATACATAATATATATATAAAACATATACGATAAAAAAATATGTACATAACATATATAAAAAATATATTCATAATATAGTCTTAAAATATTTACATAATATATGTATTAGAAATAAAAATAATAATGTTACAAAACAATTATTAATAATATTACATAAATATATACATACATATATATTAAAGATATATATATATATATATATAAAATAAAACATACACTAATATTATATATAATAATACTAGAAATAATAATAACCAGTGATAATAATACATTAAAGATAATAATATGCTAATAATAATGAATTAATGAATTAATAAAAAAAACAGTAAGTAAATAAACAAAAATAAAATATCATTACAATAATAATAATAATAATAATAATAATAATAATAATAATAATAATAATAATAATAAACAAAAAGGACTAAAATCGAATAAAAAAAAGTTTGGGGGGAAATCTGAAATAAAAAAAAAAGAGAAAATGACCTATTTCAACTCGCATAAATAGTGGGGGGACTAAAAATGAAATATACCCCTCCAACCAAAACGCACAGCAGCATTGGGGACCGAATTGGAAAGCGCAACAAATTGTAGGGCCAAATTAAAAGCACAATAAATCTAATTGCGAAACCATAAAAAGCGAAGGGGCTAAAAGTGCAATTAGCCCCTCCAATGAAAAAACACGCGGATCCTTGGAGCGGGTCTGGTCAACAAGCGGGTCGCATCAAAACGACGTCGTTTTGGGGTTAAAAGGCAGCCCCCAAAACGGCGTCGTTTTGGGAGGCTATAAAAGGCCAATTTTTTTTTCAAAAATTCATTTGCAGCAGCAGAAGGAAAAAAAAAAGAGAGAGGGGAGGGGGAGCTGGGGGCGATTTTCGATGGGAAATTCGGCCTCGCCACGACCACCGTCCACCATCGCCGGTGCCGGCGCCGGCCACCGTGAAAAGGTAAAAAAAATATTTTTTTTGTTTTTTTGTTTTACTTTTATTTCCTTTGATTTTTTGAAAAATATGAGGAAAATATTAATATGTATGTAAATAGATTCGAAGAAAAAAAAAAGAAAAAAATAAAAGATGAAGTAATCTTTGCCCTTGTATACCTTGCTATTTCTCCAAATCTGCTTTTTTTGGGTTCTTTGTTTTTGTACTTGAATCTCTCTTTTTTGTTCTATTTTTTATGTATTCGAAAAAATGTCCAGCAAAAAAGAAAAAAAAAAGTCCTTTTAGTTTACATTTTTGGGGCTTTTATAGCCCAATTTTGCTGCTTGTTTATTGTCACTTCTTCTCTGATTTTGCAGGTGCAAGTGGTGGTGGAGCAGGTGGCTGACAGAGGAGTGGCGGTGGGTGGTGGCAGAGGTCAAAAGGCTGAAGACCCTAGGTACGGCACACCTAGGGTTTGGTTGCTGATTTGATTAGGATGGGCTAGGGTTTGGTGAAAGTTGGGCTGTTAGTTGATGGGTTTGGGTTGTGGGTTATGCTGGGGTTTAATTGTAAATGGGTTTGATGTAAATGGGCCAAAATTGGCCTACAACAGCTGCCCCTCTTTGCTCATTATCGTGTAACGGGAATAGAGCAAAGACACAAAGAAAGGCCAATTTTTCCCGTTCTTGCCGAGTCTTGACTTCTTTGGTGCTCTTCTTGTTCAGGTAGTCTCTTTCCAGTCCATTGTATCTTATTGCTTTGATCTGCAACTTCAGAGGTATGACTCGTAGCTTCACTTTCCTCGCTTCTTCAGGGGTATGAGGTTCCTAGCTTCGATCTGCTTCACTGCAACTTTAGGGATCTGCTACAACTTCATGGATATAAGACTTGTAACTTCAACCTGCTTCACTGCAACTTCAAGTAGGCAAAATCTGTGTCTTCGATTAACTCCAATCTTTATACTTGGCATGTGACCCGAGGCTCAACTCACCTCAGCGTATGACCTCTAGCGATATGAGCTTGATTTTTTTTTTGAAAAACAGAAATTGAAAATACCTCAGCGTGTTCCGAGGTTCAACTCACCTCTCGCACTATGAGTTGATTTTTGAAAAATAGAAATTGAAAATACCTCAGCGCGTCCCGAGGCTCAACTCACCTCTCGCAATATGAGCTGATTTTTTTTTTGAAACATAAATTGAAGAATAGAAATTAAAATTACCTCAGCGTGTCCTGAGGCTCAACTCACCTCTCGCAATATGAGTTGATTTTTTTTTTAAAGACAAAAATTGAAAATACCTCAACGTGTCTTGAGGCTCAATTCACCTCTCGCAATATGAGCTGATTTTTTGAAATATAAATTGAAGAACAGAAATTAAAATTACCTCAGCGTGTCCTGAGGCTCAACTCACCTCTCGCAATATGAGTTGATTTTTGAAACAGAAAAAAAAAAATCAGAATACTAAAGCATGTTATCTGGTGGAACTCAGGTGTCTTTTCCTTTGATTCAGTACAGCTATCATCACATCCTGTTGCTCTACTGGAGTACCTGTATATGTCATGCATGGTGTTATCATGATATGCACATGTCTGTCTTAAATGCCTTTATGCCTACATGATTATGCTATGCGCCTTAGGCATGTTTGTCGTATGTCCTTTTTCGTCACGATTTTTGTGATGATCTGCATTCATTACTTCGGCTCTTGACTTTCTTTTTAGGCCCTGTATCCGTCCTCAAGCTTCACGAGTAATCTTCTTTTCTCAGATATCACTCTTTTGCCCCTGGTTGAACTTTGTCTTTACTTTGAGACTCTTGTACTTATCAAATTCTTATCCGGGTAATGCTTAACATTTCTTTTGTTCAGAGTATGTCATTTTACTATTTATTATTTAAATAAACCACACAATGAGATGCATGAAAAATGGTCAGGTAGGGACAAAAGGGATACCTCACATTTATTTATTTATTTCAAATGTAGCAAACAAAGAAAGTTAACCAATGATAGTAAAAAAGTGTCATAAAGAGAAAAGGGATCGCATTCAATGGATACAAATGCTCTAGATATTCAACGCATGAACTGTTCCACATTCCTCAATCAAGAATCTTTTCAAGCATGGCTTCTTGCCTAGAAGATTTCGAGCTGCTGAAAATGCTTCAAATACTGTAGTCTTGCTGTTTGACCCACCGTACAATCGCCTTACTCTTTAAGCCCCGTGTTTGCTTCATTAAAACGCCCTTTCGGGTTTTCATCCTAATCTTTTGTGTTAATCAAGACGCCCCTTCCGGGTTTTCATCTTAATCCATTTTTTTAGGCATAATATTTCTTCGCAGCATCTGAATTCACTGGATTAGGTAACCTCTTCCCATCCATCTCAGTGAGAATCAAAGCTCCACCCGAGAATGCCTTCTTTACGACATATGGTCCTTCCCAATTTGGGGCCCATTTTCCTCGCAAGTCTTTTTGTATTGGGAGAATCTTTCTCAGTACGAGTTCTCCTTCGTGGAATTCTTTTGGTCGTACTTTCTTGTCATGGGCCGCGATCATTCTCTTTTGGTACATCTGTCCATGACAGATTGCCTTTAAGCGTTTTTCTTCGATAAGATTTAGCTGGTCATATCGAGCTTGGACCCATTCTGCTTCCTCTAGTTTCGACTCCATTAAGAATCGTAGAGAGGGGATCTCAACTTCAATAAGTAGCACAGCTTCCATTCCATAGACCAGAGAGAAAGGAGTTGCTCCTGTAGATGTCCGCACATATGTGCGATATGCATACAAAGCAAATGGTAGCTTTTCGTGCCAGTCTTTATAGGTTTCGGTCATTTTCCCAATAATCTTCTTACTATTCTTGTTGGCCGCTTCAATAGCTCCATTCATTTTCGGGCGATAGGGTGATGAGTTATGATGCTTTATTTGAACTTGCTCACACACTTCCTTCATCATCTTGTTGTTCAGATTCAAGGCGTTATCTGAAATGATTCTTTCAGGCAAACCATATCGACAAATGATTTCCTTTTTCAAAAACCTGCAAACTGCAGTCTTCGTCACATTGGCAAACGAAGTGGCTTCTATCCATTTTGTGAAGTAATCAATAACCACAAAAATGAATCGGTGTCCATTAGAAGCTTTTGGGGAAATTGGCCCTATAACATCCATGCCCCACATAGAAAAAGGCCACGGAGAAGTCATGACATGAAGGGGCGAAGGGGTTACATGAATCTTATCGCCATAAATTTGACATTTGTGGCATTTTCGTGCATAACTAATACAGTCACTTTCCATCGTCAGCCAGTAATAACCGAGTCTCATAATCTTCCTGGCCATAGTGAAACCATTGGCATGCATCCCACAAATTCCTTCATGGACATCTTCAAGTATTTTTCTAGCTTCAACATCATCCACGCATCTCAAGAGTACTTGATCTTTTCCTCTTTTGTACAGGATGTCCCCATCAAGAACAAATCTCGCTGCCATTCTTCTGATTGTTCTTTTGTCGTTCTCATTTGTTTGTTCGGGATACTTTTGATTCTTGACATATTCTAAGATATCATGGAACCATGGCCGTCCATCTAGCTCTTTTTCAATGCTGAAACAATGTGCAAGGACTTCATATATGCTCATTTGAAGATGCATTATTTCTGTTTCTCTGTTCGCTTTGAACATTGAAGCCAAAGTAGCCAGGGCATCAGCCAATTGGTTTTCTTCTCGTAGGAAGTAATTAAAAGTTATTTCTTTGAATTCTTTAATCAGTGCTGCCACTAGATTGCTGTATTTGACTAATTTCGAATCTCTCACTTCCTAATCTCCACGGATTTGGTATATCACCAACGCTGTGTCCTGATACACCTCTAAGATTTCGACGTTTCGTTCAATAGCTACACGAAGTCCCATGATACAGGCCTCATATTCCGCTATGTTATTAGTACAAAAAAAATTCAGCCTGGTAGTGAACGGATAATGGTTCTCTTCTGGTGATATTAAGACTGCTCCAATCCCATGTCCCAATGCATTTGACGCACCATCAAAACTCATCTTCCATGACTTTTCTTTTGATGACTCGCATTCTTTTCCCGTAATGCACATCAGGTCTTCATCTGAGAAATCAAATCTCAATGGCTCATATTCCTCCGTTGTTCGCGTTGCTAAGAAATCAGCGATTGCACTCCTTTTTATCGACTTTTGGCTCACATAGATGATGTCGTATTCTGATAGTAGGATCTGCCATCGTGCCATTCTTCCTGAGAGTGCAGGTGATTCCATCATGTACTTTATTGGGTCCAGTTTTGAAATTAACCATGTCGTATGATACAACATATATTGCTTGAGTCTCCGAGCTACCAAAACCAAAGCGCAACAAAATTTTTCAATTGACGAGTACTTTGCCTCATACTCTGTGAACTTTTTACTGAGATAGTAAATCGCCTTTTCTCTTTTCCCTGACTCATCATGTTGCCCCGGTACGCAACCCATTGAATTTTCGAACACAGTCAGATACAATATTAACGGTCTTTCTGGGGTTAGCGGTACTAACACCGGGGGACTAGACAAATACTATTTTATCTTGTCAAAAGCCACTTGGCACTCCTCGTTCCATTCTTCCGAATTATGTTTTCGAAGGAGTCAAAAAATTGGGTCACACTGGTTGGTAAGTTGAGCAATGAACCGAGCGATATAGTTCAACCTCCCTAAAAATCCTCTGACTTCTTTCTGCGTGCGCGGAGGTGGTAGTTCTTGTATGACTTTTATCTTATCTGGATCAACTTCAATGCATCTCTCACTGAAGATGAAGCCTAGCAATTTTTCCGAGGTAGCCCCAAACGTACATTTAAACTTTTTCAGTCTTTCGAACAACTTCCTGAGGTTCCCATCATGCTCTCTTTCCCCTTTGGATTTGGCGATCATATCATCGACGTAGATTTCTATTTCTTTGTACATCATGTCATGAAACAACATCACCATGACCCTCTGATATGTTGCCCCAACGTTCTTTAATCTAAACGGCATCACCTTATAGCAGAATGTTCCCCACATCGTTATAAAAATAGTTTTCTCCATATCCTCAGGATCCATCTTTACCTGATTATAGCCTGAGAATCCATCCATGAACGAAAACAATGAATGTTTGGATGTATTATCCACCAATGTATCGATGTGTGGCAAAGGAAAATTATCTTTAGGACTTCCTCGATTCAGATCGCGATAATCCACACACATTTGTACCTTACAGTCTTTCTTCGGTACTGGGACTATGTTAGCTACCCATTGTGGATACTTGGAGACTTGTAGGAAGCCAGTATCGAATTGTTTCTTGATTTCTTCTTTTATCTTTAACAGTATTTCAGGTCTCATTCATCTTAGCTTTTGTTGAATGGGTTTGCATTCTGGTTTTAGTGGGAGTCTATGGACCACTACATCCTTCTTCAATCCTGGCATGTTTGATACGACCATGCAAATACATATTTGTACTCATGAAGCAAAGTGATCAAATCGTACTTGGTATTATCTGAAATGGAGGTCCCAATCTTCACTTCTTGCCTCTTTTCTTCATTTCCCAAATTTACTATCTCAACAGATTCTTGATGAGGTAGAATCTGTTTATCTTCTTGTTCTACCATTCTTAGTAAGTCAGGAGATGAGACATAGTCTTCAGCATTTTCCTCAGCTTCGAACTCTCCTAAACAAATAGCTTTCTCGAAATCGATTTCAAGATTTGTAACGGGTTTGTTAATATCGTTGATATCTGAGCACCTGAAAGTTAAATGGAAAAGAAAACCATAGAGGAGCATCAAAGTGTTGGAACCAACAAGTATAATGGAATGATGTGAGATATGTGCAATGACAGGTTGTGAGAAGAGGGAAAAAAAAGTATGAAGTTAATGAGAATGAAAAGGCTATGAAAAATGCATCTCCATTAATGTTCATTTAAATGATAAAGAGCAAATTATAGGCTTTTACAAAAGAATCCCTACTATTACTTAGGGACACACAAAAAGAAGAGTGTTAACATTGAGCATTACTTTGGAGAAGACTTAGAAACTACAAGGAGATCCACAACAGTTCAATTGTTCAAAACGAATCCAGAAAGACAAGGGCGTATCATTGAAACATCTTTGATTGCATCCTCTCTTTTGTCAATGACATTTATACTAACATTCTGAAGACCCCTTTCAATCAATAACAGCGTGCTTCTTGAATTTTCTTACCCGGGGTATATCATTCTTGCATATGTAAATGTTTTTGATAAAGGAGGGTGTGTTATGGGCTCCCATTCCAATTCTCGACCTAAGGCTCTTGCAATCCGCCTTTCTTGATCTTTCTGCAACTGTTTTCTTCTTTGTCGCATATCCGATTCGAACCCTAAACCATATCGAGCCTTATGGGGCACTGGTCTTAGAGCTCTAACTATCCTTTGCTGATATCTTCTGAAACCTTTCCTCGCTCGGGATCCTTTTCCTACAGTCAGCTTAATTCCCATCTTAGTATTCCTTGACAGCTTAGGCATGAGAATCTTATTTCCTTCAGCAACAAACGTAGCATTGATAAATTCGAGGGATCAGAAGGAACATTCTACTGTATCTTTGCTTACTTCGAGGTATGGTGTATCAGCAGAGATAGATGCGACAATGTCTTCTTCACCCGCGACAGTGACCAAATAGCCATCCATGATAAATTTTACTTTTTGATGGAGAGATGAAGGAACTGCCCTAGCAGAATGGATCCAGAGCATTCCTAAAAGGCAATTATATGAGGGTGTAATGTCCATGACCTGGAACTCGACATCATATATGTAGGGACCCACTTCTAGAGGGATCTCAATCTTTCCCATGACTTCTCGTCTTGTCCCATCGAATGCTCTTACTGTAGAGTGACAATGCCTCAGATAAGATATATCAATTGGAATTCTAGAAAGTGTGGCCAAAGGCATGACATTGAGTGCAGACCCATTATCAATGAGTACATTTGGTATTATGTAACCCTTGCAACGGGTTGTGATATGCAGTGCTTTTACGGAGCCCCTACCATTTGGCGGTATTTCATCATCACTGAAAGAAATAAAATTATCCGTGTTCAGGTTATTCACCCACCTATCAAGTTTTTCGACAGATATATTGCTTGTCACGTAAGCTTGATTTAACACTTTCAGCAAAGCATTCCGATGTGGTTCTGAATTCAACAGTAAGGATAATACCGATATTCGTGACGGTTGTTTGCTTAACTATTCCACGACGTTATATTCACTATGCTTGATGAACTTCAAGAATTCATATGCTTCCTCTTCATTCACAGGCCTTTTAACTTCTTGTTCGGATAGAGTCTCAAGTTCGACCTCGGCCTCATGCATCGGTGCCTTTCCTTTCTGGTTCGAGTCACTCGTCTTTTTCGTTGGTTCAACCATTTTAGAATAGCATCTCCCGCTGCGAGTAAAATGTCCTACTTCACCAACACTTCTAGTCATGGCTTTGGATTTTTCACCTTCAGGTGTGATAATGTTGACATCGTATTTCCATGGTACCGCCTTATTGCCTTTATAAGAGAAAGGAGATGGTACTTCAATTATCATTTTCGGTTTCACTTGTTCCTTTTTTGCATCGTAATAAATCACCAATGGTCGATCAGCACTATAAGGGAAACTTGATGATTGATTGTCAGAAGCACATACTTCTCCCTCATCGGCCTCTTTGTTAAAGATCCCAATCTCCTTGTTGTCCATCATGTCTTGAAGTAACTTTCTAAATTCCTAACAAGACTAAATGTCATGCCCTTCAATACCATGGAAATCACAAAAGCATTGACCTTTTGTATTTCTTTCTTCGAAAATTCTATTGGGACGACATTGTGACAGCCTTAATTTGACCCTAGTCGGAAAGTGGTTTCAGGACCACAAAATCGAGTCACAAAAATAATTAACCATTATATTCTATGCTTATAATATGTGTAAATGCATGTGTGAAAGTTTCATGCTTTGATTTTGTCATTTGTATGTGAAATTTATTAAATAGGACTTATGTGAGACATTTTTGAAATTTGATAGGTTAATTTTAAAATGGTCTATTAATGCATGTAATAAAAAATGTGGACTTGCATGTCAAATTCCCCACTTTAATAGTAGTGGCCAGCCATGATAATGATGATAAGCAATATGTGTTATGTAATAATATTATAAATTGGTAATGGCTTAATTTATGGAATAAAAAAATTAGTAAATTAAAAAGATATTAGAAAAACAAAAGGCTTGTATCATCTTCTTCCTTAATAGCCGAATATTAGAGAAAGAAAAAGGAGGAAATAGCATTCGGTCACTTTGAGCTTGAAATAAGGTATGTTAATGTGATTTTTATGTAGTTGTTTATGAAATTAAATTGGTAAGTGCTTAGTATAGTTAACCCATGGTTTAAATTCATGAATCATTGAATATATATGCATTCGGCAAGTTGCTAAATTTGTGTTATTTTGATAAGTTTTTTGGAAGGTGTTATTTAGATGTTAAAGTAGCTTAAATGATGGTTGAATAAGTTGAATTCATTGTTGAGAGGTATGAATTGAAGTTGCCGTATGTATATATATATATATATGCATTTTGGAAAGAAAATTTTGTTGTTATTTGAGTTTTTATATATATGCACATTCGGTCATGGGGGATTTAAGATGAATTTAATTGTTATAGATTGTTTTTAAGGTTTGTTAAATTGTTGTGGTCATTGCCGAATATATGTTTAGTTAAAGAAAATTTTTAAATTGTTTAGTTAATTAGTAGGTTAATGGTGTGTGCATAAATTATTTGAAATATAAACTTTGTATGAGTATTAAAAGTTGTATATGAATTTGACCTTGGGAGAAATGTTAGTAAAAAAAAATGCTTGAAAGTTAAATAGGTGA
This sequence comes from Gossypium longicalyx, assembly GCA_025698465.1. Lineage (NCBI taxonomy): Eukaryota > Viridiplantae > Streptophyta > Magnoliopsida > Malvales > Malvaceae > Gossypium > Gossypium longicalyx. The sequence continues at coordinate 22,494,027 of CM047005.1, read as the reverse complement.
TTGCTTTAATGACCAAATGTGCCAAAGAATAATGCATGATCTAGTTGATCAATATGTGTTAAGGGAACATGAATAAATATATTTTGATGAGCTATACATTCGGTTATAGTATGAAATGCAATATTAATACTTAGTTGCTAGTATGTATATGTGTGCTAGCCGAATTTGAACTTGAATAATGATTTGAACACGATGTATTATATTGAGATTATGCTTAAGTGAAATTATAGAATTGTGATGAAATTGATTGGTGATATACATGTTTAAATAATATGAATGCAAAGAGTTGTGAAAGAGTAAATTGTAGTAAATCTGCTTGGGAAGCAGCTGTAACGTGAATTTGGAAAATCACCATAAATTGTGGGAGTGGAGTTAGGAGCTGAATAAATTATGTAATTAAATCTTAATGAGTCTAGTTTCTAATGAAATCAACGAGAACATATTTTGACTTCTGTACAATTAGAAATTTGATTCGTAGTAAAGGGTGGTCAGACTAGTCAAACAGTGAAACAGCGGAAACTTTAAGAAAAATCTGGTATTGATTGGCCAAACTAAAAATTCTGAAAATTTTATGGATAAAATATATATGAGTCTATTTTCAGGGAAATTTTACGACAATTGATTTGGAGTTTCATAACTCCAGTTATAAATAATTTAGTGACTGTTGCTCAGGAAGACAGCTTATTGTGAATTTGTGATTATGTGGTAATCATTGATAAAAATTTGTTAAGGAGTTGCTTAATGTTTTCTTATAAACTTACTATGATCTATGTGTGTGAAAGTTTCATATATATATATATTATATTTCTGAAGAAATGCTTGAATAGTCGAATAATGACTAGTTTAAAATTTTTGAATTTAAGCTCAAGAGCAAAGAGGGTCGAAGTTGGATAAGGGAAAAGAGAAAGTAATTGAGTAGCCTTTTTGCAACCGTTCAAGTATATCCGAGGTAAGTTTTGAATAGTCACATTTAGTACATAATTGATAATGTCTTGATATGTGTATGATAACTGTACTGCGATCTATTGATTCTATTTGAATATAGTTGAGTGACAAGTAATTTATGTTTAAGGCTTAAAGCCGAATAGACATTAGAAGTTAAGCTTGGAAATTAAAATGGACAGATATTCTTATGTATGTTATTGAGCCAAAAGTTATATGAATGGTGCCCATGTTATGCTATTATTCGAATGGAATAAATGAACTATGATTGTGAGATGTTATTTGAATTGAATTTTCTTATGAATAAGTATGCATGGCATTCAGTGATGTATATCTGGACTTAGGGTCCGCAGGCTATGTGCTGGAATTATATCTGGACTTAGGGTCCGCAGGCTACGTGCTGGAAATATGTCCGGGCTAAAGTCCCGCAAGCTTCGAGCTGGTATTATACCGGGTTTAAATTCCCGCAGGCTTCGAGCTTGTATTATACCGGGTTTAAATTCCCGCAGGCTTGTGCTGGTAATTGGTTTCAAGTCCTAAGACCTGACAGGCTTAACGCCAGTAAGTTAAGTAAGATTACGATATTGAATGTTCGCAGTAAACCATCGTCGAGGAAGTACTATACATTTAAAATGTTCAGGTACGTATTACTTACTCATCGGTGAATTGATTTCGAAGTGAATCATTAGCATCAAAGAAGAATATATATATAAATATGATTGATGGTTATATTTATGAATATGAGAATGATTTAATCGGTCATGGTATATTTGTATATGAAGTATATGTTAAAATTTCTTTACGTACTCATGTACATTCAGTCAATGATTTTGTGAATTATTAGTATTAAAGAATGATACTTAAGTGTGAATGATTGTTATATCTACGAATAAAACAATGACCTATTCAATCAATTGTTGTTAATATAGAGATTATTTGATTTAAATGCATCTTATGAATTTTAAGTAGAAGAAAAATATGTACTGAGAAATCTATGTATATGTTTATGTGTATTCGGCCATGAAGCAATTTGAATTGAGAATAAGTCTGTTTAAATGAATGTTTCGATTTTCGATAAGTCTTTAATTATTTGTGATGCTTAAAACTTACTAAGCTTTGAAAGCTTACTTTGTTATTTATTTCTCTGTTTTATAGATTGTTGATTTTGGCCACCGACTCGGGGATCGTCAGCAGTTCATCACACTATCAATCTTTTTGGTACAGTTATATTTTGGACTCGATATGGCATGTATAGGTTAGGCTGATGATAACTATGTTTTGAAATTGTAAATATTTTGGCCATACGAAAATGGCGTATAACTTAAATATCAATATGTATTTCAGCTCAATCTCTGTTTATGTTTATTGACACTGTGAATGAGATAATTAAATGTTTAGTTCGGTAATACCTCTTTGCCTTAATCCAGCGATCGGATTTGGGTTAGGGGTGTTACAGACATAACAACCCCTTTTCGACTATTACCTCCCAAATCTTTCGCAGTGGTGTCTTTATTTCAGAAACACAACTTTTGGCACGCCACCCGTCTTCTTTTATCACTGCGCTCACGTTCCCTTCAGTGTGGTTAGGGAGCGGGTTTCCAGTCGTATTGCCAGCACCATTAAATCGTAGAATGCCTACATTTATAAGACCTTGAACCCTCCTTTTAAAGGCTAGACAATTTTCTGTAGAATGCCCCTGGTTTCCGGCGTGGTATATGCAACTGGCATTAGGATCGTACCATTTTGGGTATGGAGGCTTCAGGGGTACCATATAGTGTGGGGATATTAATTATTTTTCCAACAGTTTTGGGTACAGCTCTCCGTATGACACGGGAATTGGGGTGAACTGGGGTTTTTTAGGATTGGATCTTGTCGGTCTTTGTTCATCTTTAGGTTGGCTTTGAGCTGGCATGGTATTCTGTGGAAATATAGTGATTGGTCTTTGGTTATTTGTGGCATAAACAGGGTAAGAAGGGTAATGAGGTGGTGCTTGATAGTAAGGGCTTTGGGGAGGATGATATAAGTTTGGAGGTGGGCGATATCGAGGTCGTGACTGGGTTGGGTACGGATTAGAAGTGTAGTGATTCTCAGTTCCCACCATATAGGCTTCTGCCTCTTTTTTCTTTACAGGTGCTGCCCTTTTCGAGCTCTCGGAACCTTCCATCCTTCCACTTTTAATGACATTTTCTATAAGTTTCCTGGATATTACAATATTTGCGAAGTCTTTCGTGGCACTTCGTATCAACTTATCATAAAACAGTGCTTTCAAAGTGTTGATGAATAGGACCGTTATTTCAGTTTCGGTCAATGAGGGTTCTACTTGGGCCGAGATATCCCTCCATCTTTGTGCGTATTGCCTAAAAGTCTCTGTTGGCTTCTTTTCCATCATCTACAGAGTTAGCCGATCAGGCACCATATCGGATACATGCTTGTATTGTTCACAAAATGCTAATCCCAAGTCTTTCCATGACCGGATCCTTTCTCTACTAAGTTGATTATACCATCAAAGAGTCGATCTGACCAAGCTATCTTGAAAATAGTGTATTAGCAATTTATCTTCATTTACGTAACCAGTCATCTTCCAGCAGAACATGATAATATGCGCTTTTGGACATCTCTTGCCTTCGTATTTTTCAAAATTTGGTATTTTGAATTTCGGAGGCAGAACCAGATTGGGCACCAAACTGAGCTCTTTGGCACTCAATGCAGAGAAGGCTTCAGTACCTTCTATCGCTTTGAGTCTTTCTTCCAAACTCCTATACTTATCCTGAACATCATGACCATCCATTTTCAACCTGGCTATTTCTAACGGATCATCCAAATCTGGAACATTGGGATCGGCAGGATTAACTCCGGGGTTCGATACGAATATACCTTGCCCTAGATGAGTAGGGGGTACGGGTCGTTGCTCCACGCTTGCAGGTTCTTTTTGAGGACATTCTCTTTGCATTACATGTGCGTGAGGTGGAGTGAATCTTAGGGGATAGAGCGGATCTTGATCATGATTAGTTCTTGGCTGAGGTTCCATAGTGTCAGGGCTCTGCATAGGTCCCTTTCCTTTAACCAAAGCTGTCATCATCTCCATCATTTTGGCCATCTGATCTCTTTGCTCGAGCGATTCCTCTCGAGATCTTAACATCAAATCTCTTGCTTCTTGTTGTGACTTGGTCAATTGCTCTTGCAATTCTCTTTGGGCCCTTTCCATCCTTTCAATTCTTTCATTGAACTCGGCTTCCATAATTATAGCTTTTCGACACGTCCTATAAGAATGGCGTGATTCCCAACTTGTCGTGTCGCAACTACGGATTATACGGTTTTAGCCTCAGTGAATGATTATGGTGATATGTACATGCAATGAATGAATGGATGAATGAATGACAAATGAATGTTGAATAAATGACGAATGAATATTAGTCATGAATAAATATGCAAGAATTTGGTGTTGATTTCAAGATAGCCCCATACTTAGGCATTTCATTTATCAAAAGAGTCTATTACAAAACGTTTCGCCATTTTTTGATTCAACAGTTACATAAATTTCCTAGCCACATTGCCTTGTTTCTTCACTTGCTCTAAGAACTCTGACATGCTTGATCTTTGGCTCGGAGGGAATTGGCAACTGAGAGCTTCGGCTTCGTCTGATAATTGCACAACTTGCATAGCTGCCTTGCGAATTTCATTGATCAAAAAGTCGAGTTGTATTTCTTTTTTGTTGGAGAGCTCTCTCATAAGTGCGAGTATCTCTGTCGTACTGACTATTCTTTTCTTCCAGGGCTTTTAGGAGATTATCCAACTGTTGCTGTTGAGCTTGCAGTGTATTTTCTAGATATTGTATTTTCCTTCTTAGCTCTTGAAGTTCGGGCTGACTACTCACAAATTCTGCAGTCACAGTTTCACACTCAGCATTCTTCTTTCTTAACTCCATCATAGCACGCGCAGCTTTTTCCTTTTCTTTCTTTGCCTTCCCTTTCCAAAATTCCATCCCACCTTTAATGTTGCTTAGCTCTTCTTTCTATTCTGCCGACAATTTGCCCAACCCACTATTTTTTATAGTGTTTCTTAATTTCTTATTTTCCAAATGAAGGTCCCTTAAGTCATTTCCGACGATCTCAGCTTCTCTTTGAATTTTCACAGTTTGGGACTTTTCAATCTGAACATTGATCTTTAGCTGGTAGTTTTCCTCTTGAAGAGAGCTGATATCCCGTAACAACTTAGCCTTTTCATGTTCAAATTCGTGTCTTGTTACTTCCAGCTCGGATGGCATCTCTTCTGAGAAAGGATTCTGGCAAGTGTAATTCGTCGATGAGACTTGTTGACTATTCACTCATCATTTTCTTCATATGTCATAATCTTGAGTGATAGTATCAGCATAGAGAGCTAACTCCATTAGGTGAATTTCTTTCCAAGCCTTTGCAGTATCCCGAACTCTTTTCATGTAACCTTCACATGTAAAGGCAAACTTTGACTATGCCAACCCTCCGATAGAGGGTATGAACTATCATGAAGCAAACTGCCTTTGAACCATTAATGGAGCATATCCGACCCCTCCCCATAATCCGAGTAAAGGCACCCAATCTTGGCTTCCGCATTTATATATTAGAACTGAAGGATGAATCTATGGTGCTCTCCAGGTTATCTCTTCAGCGCGAAGGTTTTGAAAAACCGAAACCCAGTGCTGCTCAGTGACATCTTTCGGCCAATATTTCTCAAAGTAAGCCTTTAATGGGGCGAATGTTTTTGAGAACATGTGGAAAGGTGTGCGCTCTACTTTCCAGAAATGGCTCAGAATCCAGACATTAAACAACTGCGCGCATCCGATAAAACGTCCTTCCCCTTTTCTCCTACAACTACTCAGAGATCTAAAAGTCTCGGCCAAGATAGTGGGGACGGGGTTGATCATTTGCCCCAACCTTTCGAAGAAATCCACTACCGCGACTTCTATATGCCCCAAAACCTTTGGGAAGACGATCAATCCGTAAATGGCCAAAGCAAACAGATCCATTCTCTTCGCAATATTTGGATGGTTTTGAACTAAGTCTCGCAGAGAAAACCACGGAACACAACTGGCTTCATTCTTTTTCTTTATCTGTTTTTCAGCCCATATATCGGTTATTCCAGTCAACCTCACTAGCTTTTTCTTGAAGGTCATTGGCTTAGGCTCTTTCATATATATCTTGTTAAATTGTACATTGTCAACACGAAGCAAAGCAGCATATTCTTCTATGGTCGGAGTCATATCTTCCTGATTGAAAGTAAAGCACTAGTAAGCTGGGTTCCAGAATCGAACCATGGCTTGAATCAACTGTTCGTCTACGTTGATGGCGATCAAGTGAGCTATGTCCCCGTATTTTTCAGTGAAGATGCCCCTAATGTCTGAATCCCACTGTTTCCAAATCCGAGTCAAATCCTCGAGGTTATTCTGATGAACATTTGTAGTTACTTGCTCGGGAATATTAGAGATACATCCTTCCGTTAAACTGTCCCCTTTTGCTTTCTGGGTTTTCAGAGACCAGTCTCGAACCACGACATTTTTCTCGGTTACTTGCGTAATTGACTCCTCTATCAGAAACCCGTTTTTGGCAACCAATCTCTAATCAACACCTTCTTAATCAAGATGCCTATGATGCATGATGAAACATAAAAAATAAAAAATAAACAACCTCGGTTAGTAATCATTATAAATATGAACAGAGAAAAGAAAAGAAAAACTATGGAAACTTCAACAAATTAAGCTACCCGGTTCAATTCTTTTGCATAAACAGTGTAAATGTAAAGGAAATGAAAGGCAAGAGGTGTTTCTCCCGTGTACTCATTTTGGTGACTATTAACGGACGGAGGTTCGACATGGCTCTAGTTAGGTGGCTCGTATGGTTTACTATATGAGGTTTCGGTTCTAGACAGGTACTCAAATTGTTCGTACTATCGTCTACTCAATTCGAGGGATTACATTTACTTATGTCTATGCGGAGGGACAAGTTAACTCACGAAAGCATAAGTCATATGTAACCCGGAAGTATTCACTTGCCTATACGGAAGGACGAGTTAACTCACGAAGGCATAGCATTTACTTCCACTTAAACAGACGGAGCCCGGGTAGAGAGCTCATGTTATGCAAAATGCAAGTGCACGGTGTGTGGGGAGAAACTCACAAACCTTTTCGTTTTATTTAAAAAGTAAAACTAAAAAACTAAAACCATAAAACTTAGAGCTGAAAGAATATTTGCAACATGATGCAAGTGCATGACTTTTCAAAAACATAATTTTGGGATCACGACTAAATATTAAATTGAACAAGGAATTTTGAAAATTTTGACAACACGCGTTTAATTCTAGACTCGACTCTAAAAAAAAAGGGGTCTCCAATGGAGTCGTCAGCTGTAGCGACGCAAATTTTTTTTGCTTTGGTCGATAATTGAGGCGATTTATTGAAAATTTGAAAATCGACTTTCGATTTTATAAAAAAGGGGAGTCACCACCGATCCATTTTTCCTAGGTGTGATCGGACACCTAATAAATCTTCTTTTTTTTTAAAGAAAATTTATTTTTTAAACAAAAAAAAGGGCCAAGTTTAGGTCTACGTCAAAAGTCGGAGAAAAAATAGGGTTCGGGAGTCGGTTACGCACGAGGAAGGTATTAGCACCCTCGCGACGCCCAAAATTGGTATCTCGTTAAACATGTGTTGTCATAATTTTTGAAAATGCGAGTTCAATATAACATTTAATCGTGATCCGATTAAAACACGAGAAATTTCAAGTTTTTTGGTTTCTTTTGAGAAGGATGTTCTGTTTTTAACACGAGCCGATTAATATTCACCCAACATAGCGATAAAATTGACGAATTAATGTTAAATCGGTATGTTGCCTTATTTGTTGAAATTAATTAAAAAGTATGAGTAAAACATTATTATAATAAGAATTCGTAAATAATGCAAACAATGATGCAATTAATAATAAAAATATTAAAAGCTAAGAATACTAAAACAACAATAACAATATTTACAAGAAAATAAAAATAATGTACTATTAATATAGTAAGAAAATAATGTATTTATAACAATAATAGAAAATAACAATATATACATAAAAAATATATATATACATATATATATATTTGTATATACATGTTAATAATGATGAAAAGAATAATAATTATACTGATAATAGTGGTAATGGTAATGATCAAGGAATAATGAAGTAAGTATAAGTATTTACAAAAGATATATGTATACCAAATAATACATAATAATATTACAATAAAATAATAAGCAACAATAGTGAAAATAATAAGTATAATAATAAATATAATGATATATAAAAATAATACTATATATAAAAGTATATATATATATACACATATAATAAAATATATACTAATATTAATAATAATTATAATAGGGGTAAAAATAGATATAATAATAACATGTGTGTAATACGGTATTAAAAAAATATATATATATATATATAACATAATATTTAAATATTTACATAGTATATACATATTAGAAATAATAATAATAATGTTAAAAAAACACTATTAATAATATTTCATAAATATATACATATATATATTAAAGATATATACATATAATAAAACGCATACTAATATTAATAATAATAATAAGGATAATATAAAAATATATACATGAAATAGTATATAAAAAAAATATATATAGCTGATAATATTAATAATATATACATAATATATATAAAACATATACGATAAAAAAATATGTACATAACATATATAAAAATATATATTCATAATATAGTATTAAAATATTTACATAATATATACGTATTAGAAATAAAAATAATAATGTTACAAAACAATTATTAATAATACTACATAAATATATATATACATATATATTAAAGATATATACATATATATATATATAATAAAACATACACTAATATTATATATAATAATACTAAAAATATTAATAACTAGTGATAATAATACATTAAAGATAATAATATGCTAATAATAATGAATTAATGAATTAATAAAAAAAACAGTAAGTAAATAAACAAAAATAAAATATAATTACAATAATAATAATGATAATAATAATAATAATAATAATAATAATAATAATAATAATAATAATAATAATAATAATAAAGTAATGAAAATAAACAAAAAGGACTAAAATCGAATAAAAAATTTTTTGGGGGAAATCTGAAATAAATAAATAAAAAGAGAAAATGACCTATTTCAATGCGCATAAATAGTGGTGGGACTAAAAATGAAATATACCCCTCCAACCAAAACGCACAGCAGCATTGGGGACCAAATTGGAAAGCGCAACAAATTGTAGGGCCAAATTAAAAGCACAATAAATCTGATTGCGAAACCATAAAAAGTGGAGGGGCTAAAAGTGCAATTAGCCCCTCCAGTGAAAAAACACGCGGATCCTTGGAGCGGGTCGGGTCAATAAGCGAGTCGCATCAAAACGACGTCGTTTTAGGGTTAAAAGGCAGCCCCCAAAACGACGTCGTTTTGGGAGGCTATAAAAGACCAAATTTTTTTTCAAAAATTCATTTGCAGCAGCAGAAGGAAGAAAAAAAAAAGAAGAGAGGGGAGAGGGAGCTGGGGGTGATTTTCGGTGGAAATCCCTGCCGCCCGACCAAGTAAATCCACCGTCGCTGGTGTACATTACACACCACCGTATCTGGTGGCGAAAAGGTAAAAAAATTATTTTTTTTGGTTTTTTTTACTTTTATTTCCTTTGATATTTTTGAAAAATATGAGGAAAATATTAATATGTATGTAAATAGATTCGAAAAAAAAAAAGAAAAAAGAAAAAAATAAAAGATGAAGTAATATTTGCCCTTGTATACCTTGCTATTTCTCCGAATCTGTTTTTTTTGGGGGTTCTTTGTTTTTGTACTTGAATCTCTTTTTTTTGTTCTATTTTTTATGTATTCGAAAAAATGTCCAGCAAAAAAGAAAAAAAAAGGTCCCTTTAGTTTACATTTTTGGGACTTTTATATTCCGATTTTGTTGCTTATTTGCTGTCACTTCTTCTCTGATTTTGCAGGTGCAAGAGGTGGTGGAGCAGGTGGCTGACAGAGGAGTGGCGGTGGGTGGTGGCAGAGGTCAAAAGGCTGAAGACCCTAGGTACGGCGCACTTAGGGTTTGGTTGCTGATTTGATTAGGATGGGCTAGGGTTTGGTGAAAGTTGGGTTGTTAGTTGATGGGTTTGGGTTGTGGGTTATGCTGGTTTAATTGTAAATGGGTTTGATGTAAATGGGCCAAAATTGGCCTATAACAATATTGATGTGAACATAGTGGTGGATTTGTGCCTAGAAGTTGAAGTCTCTTGGAAGGATAAGCTCTTGGGAGGGACAGAGGCTATTCTCAAGACGTCTTCGATGAATACAGGTCATTTCAATTATGAGAATTTTAATTTTGTAGAGGGAGACATCTTGAAATCCATAGCCAACGAAATTTCGGCCATCAATTTCTCGAATAGAATCTAGAAACTATTAGTTAAAGATATGGAACCACCATGGTTGTAAAATTGTTAGGATGCAATATAGGGTATGCAATGTTACACAATTGGATCTGTAATCTCTAGAGGCCTTCAAACATTTCCATCTAATAGATGTGGAAAATGGATATTGCTTGGTTAGGTTTCAAAACAAATAAGATTATGAAATGGTTTTGACTCAAGGACATGAATTTTTTGGGCTTTACCTTACTGTCCAGCCGTGGACGGTGGACTTTGATCCACCGAAGCCTTTCCTTACTATGGTTTTGACTTGGATCCGATTTCCTGAAATGCCAGGGTTCTTCTATAAATGACGGGTTTTGGAGTAGATAGGAAGCCTGGTGGGCAAAGTTGCAAGATTGGACATCAAAATGGATAGTGGCACGAGGGGACGTTTTGGAAGGATGATGGTTTATGTTGATTTAGAGAAGTGGCTTGTATCCCAAATCTAGAATAATGGAAGGATTCAAAAGGTTGAATTTGAAGCTTTACTAACAGTCTGCTTCGCTTGTGGTTGCTATGGACACCTTAAGAACCTTTGCTCATCTATCGCTCTAGATCAGTGCACCGTGAATAGTAATGCAAAAAGTTCCAGTCCGATGGTTGATGGGTCAACTCCGGCGATAGGGGCGGAGCCTCTTGGGCCATGGATGATGATTAAGTGAAGATCTCGCCAAAATTAGAAGGATACTCATAATCAAAAAGCAAAAAAATCAAAAATAGATTTTTGGAAAGTCTAGATTTGAGGCGTTGGCCTCATTAGAAAAAGAAGTTAGTGGCATTGATGAAGTATAATCAGATATTCTAGGAGTTAGGTTCCAAAAGGGTAAATTTTTAAAGAAAATTAAAAAGCTTAAAAGAATGAGCGAAATCTGAGATGTTAGAAAATAAGAAGACTGTAGTTGGTAACATGGGTCTATCGAGTGGGGTTTCAACTGTAGGGCCAAGTATGAGTTTAGGCTTGAGGAATGTTGGGCCTAATTTGGATTTTAATGGTCAAGAACAGGGAAAATCAAATGTGCAGCTAGGTGAAAATCTTAGGACAGCTGTTGTTGAGGGCTTTCAGGGCCATGTTGAGTGTTTAAATAATTTTGACGGTCAAAATATGGGGGATTTGACTCCCACTAAGCAGACTGAAATGAAAAGACAGGGAATTAAGTCACATGTCAAAACTCATAGAAATTCCTCTCTTTATTTTAATCTTGTTTTTAAAGGTCCCATTGAGTCAGTGGTGGAATTAAATCCTAAAATCTTGGATCCCAAACGACACTCAGCTGTGACTTTTAAAGAGAACTTAGATCCAAATTCTAATATTAGTTCTCAATCAGATGGGATATTGGAAAGTGGAAATTCTCTAACAGGGCCAAAAGGGGGAAATAGTATACATTGTAAGACCCTAAGCAAAACTATCTGTGGCCGTAAGGGATGTTTCAAGGTTACTGGTAATTCCCGTGCCTCTTCCAAAAACCATGACCTCTATAGCTAGACTTATTAGTTCCCAAACTAGAAGCGGACAAAACCAAGCAATTTTTAGAAAATCATGATGGTGATGTTAGATCCGAGGTGACTTCCTAGCAGTTGTTATCCTTCTCTATCTTTTGATTTTTAGGAATTTTACTATATTCTATTGGAATTTTTAGGGGTGCGCAAACTTTAAGTTCGCAAAAGTGTTTCGCAAGTATAACCGTGAGCATAAGTCGAATTTGATTGGTCTTCTAGAAATAAGGGTTAGCATTGGTAAGTCAGATGCGATCATCGCTAAACTTGGTTTTCAACATTCACATTGAATAGGGGCAGTAGGATTTTTAAGTGGCATTTGGGTTGGGTAGAAAGGTTCGATTTGCATAAAGATTCTCAAAAGTCATCCTTAGATGATTCTTCTTAAGATTTTAGGTAACTCTTTTAGAAAACCCTTCATTGTTACTTTTGTTTATAGAAGCCCGGATAGTCAGAAAATGATATATCTTTGGAATGTTTTAAAAAATAGTGTTTCGATAGACAGAACCTCGTGGTTAGCAATATGAAATTTTATTGCTATACTTTCTTCTGACAAAAAGAAAGGAGGAAAGACCTTAGGAAAAATGTGTCCTCTTTTTGGTGACTTTATGGTTTCGACTGATATTCTGGATATGGGTTTCCAAGGTTCACAATTCACTCGGCAAAGATGAGGGATCTTTGAGAGGTTAGACAGGGCCATTTGTAATGGTGCTTGAAACTCAGTTTTTCCACACTCTATGATGACAAATTTGTCTAAGCTTAAATCAGATCGTAGATCCCTATGATTATCCCTTAGGCATGACTACAATCCTTCAAAGGGACATCATTTTATATTTCTAACATGTTAGGTTGAGCATCCTACTTTTTCTAATTTTGTTAAGGAGAATTGAAATATCTCTAAAAGCATGTCGATGACACACTCTATCTTTACTAATCAAGTTAGACATTGGAATAAAAAAAGGTGTATGGCCATATTAGCTCTCATAAGAATCATCTTATTTGCAGACTTAATGATATTCAAAATGCGCTTGATTCTATAGACTCGATTTACCTTCATCAGGCAGAAATAGAGATAAAGGAAGAATTAGATAATGTCTTACATAATGAGGAGCTTTTATGGCGTCAAAAGGTAAGGTGCGATTGATTGGTTTTGAGAGATTGCAACACCAAATTCTTTCACATGCGTACTTTGTGAAGAAGAAAAAGACATAGAATTGTCACTTTAAAAAATGACATGGGTGATTGGGTTTTGGATGAGGAAGAATTGAAAGTCAAGCCAGTTAACTTCTACGTGAAATTATATAGTGAACACCCTGACCCAATGCAAGAGCTACCCCCTAGTTCCTTCCTGCGTCTTATTGATTTGGATATTTCCTTTCTGAGCAAATTGGCTTTTAATGAGGAAATTAAATAGGCTCTATTTGATATGGCATCATTCTTAGAAGTGATGGGTATCATACTTTGTTTTACCAGAATCAGTAGGAGCATGTCGGTGCATCTGTCTGCAATTGGGTTAGGAAGGTTTTTTTTTAAGACAACATTGACTTGGATTTAAATAATTCACTCATCGTGCTCATTCCCAAGGTTCAGAGTCTAGAAAGCTTCTCCCAATTCCGTCCAATCAGCCTTTGCTCTATCCTTTACAAGCTAGTTATGAAGGTCATTACAAACCATTTCAAAGTTGTCTTTTCGTGGATTATTACTCCTAAGTAGGCCAGGTTTGTAGGAGGCAGAAACATCATAGATAACATTATTATTGCCTAGAAGGTTATCTTGTAACGACTCGAATTTTACGGTTATCGAAAAAGTATATTTTTGAGTCTCCATTTCTGAAAAATGGATTCGTAAATATTTATTAGAAATATTTTCAAAGTTAATTGTGAGGTTAGTTAGATTGTGGATCGGTGAATAAAGGTTAATTAGGTATAAGGATTAAATTGAATTAAGTGTGAAAGTTTAATTATAAATTAAAAAAATATAAAATGGACTAAATAGGCAATTAGCCTATTTCAATGAAAGAGGCGGCAATGTGCATAAAAATATTAGATTTTTATGTTGGTTAATATTAAATTATATTATATTTTAAATTATATTAATTATATTATATTATATTATTATGAAATAAATTGGAAATAGACAAGTGTATGGTGATTAAATGATACATATGTAATGCATATATTTATAAAATTATAATTTATTTATTTAATTACTTTTTATTTAAGTAAATAGATTTTTATATTAAAATATTAAATTATGAAATAAATTAAGATTTTGACAAATGTAGGGTGATGATTTAGTACAAGTGTATTAATAAAAATACATACATTTGTAATATTTATATCTAATTAGTAAATAGATATTTATTATTTATTATATAAGATTTTTGTATTATTAACAAATTAAATGGTGAGAATTGTAATCTAAATATTTATATTTAAATAGATATTTATTATAATTATTATTATATTGTATTATTATTACTATTAACTAATATATATATATATATATATAAGATATAAAGAAAAGAAAGAAACAAAAAAGAAGGAAAGAACAGAATAGAAACGAAAAACAGGGGAGAAAGAAAGAAAGGAAAAAAAGAGAGGGAGAAATAGGAATTTTAAAGCTTGGAATTTAAGTAGGTAAGTCAATTAAGTCATTTTCTTTTAATTTTAATGTTTTAGAAACTTTAGAACAAGGTTTTGATGAAATTAAGTTAATATTTTGAAAGCTAATAGGTTTATAAGTATAGTTCATGTTGAACAAAATGATGAATTAAGGGTTTAATTGATAGAATTTTTAGTTAGAATTGATTAAAGGATTAAATTGTAAAAGAAGTTAGTAGTTTTACATAGTAGGGACTAAATTGCAAGAATTTTGAAATTAGGGTTTTATGATGAAATTTAGATAGTTATGTCTAAGTTTGGTTAAAAATTGAGTAGAAACAAAGTATGAATTGAGATAGAAAAGTAAGTGAATTTAGTTAAGATTAAAATTGAAATTAAAGTAGAAATTGAATAAGAAATTTAAATATTAAACGTAAATTAGTATTGTATTAATGATTATGAAAATTATCATAATTTTTCGTAGCTAACATCGCACCCGAGGCGTCTATGAAGAAAGGAAAAGAAAATGTGGACTAAGAATAATTTAGGAAATTACGATTTGTATTTCTATAATCCGAACTTAATATTTAATTGTTTAAATTATTATTTAATATGTATGGTAAGTGCATTGAGATGACTATTTGAATTGGAGTGAACATTGATTGAAATTGAAAAGTGAATTTAATTATTAATTGTTGTATTTTGATTAAATGTTATGGTAAGTAATTAAGGTGAGAATTATTTGAATTGTGTTTTACAATTGAAATCGATTGATTTGGTATGTGATAAATTCATTGAATTTATATGGATATATGTGATTGATGTGGAAATTGAATATTGAATGTATGTTATATTGAAAAATTAAATTAATTGGGAATGTGTTGAAATAAATATGAATATGTGATTATTGTGGAATTTGAATATATGTTACTGAAAATGTAAGTTGAATTGTATTGAATTATGAATTTATGTGATTAATTAAAATGTGTATTGATTGGGAAAGTTGAAAGTGAATTGAATACCCTATTAACTGTATCGGGCTAAGTCAGATATAGTTGGCATGCCATAGGATTGGATATTTCGACCTTGAGTCGATGAGGCACTATAAGTGTCATATTGTTACTTCGACTTTAAGTCGATAAGCCACTTTATGTGTCATACTGTTACTGTTACTTCAGATTAATCCGATGAGGTACTGAGTACCGTACTGTTACTGTTTACTTCGGCATAGCTGATGAGGCACTGAGTGTCGTACTGGTGTGTTGGTTGGATCCGTGTATCTGTAAATGTCCAAGTCATGTTAATAGAGGTAAATAAAATAACTGAATGACTGATTTCTCTAATGGTTTACTGTTACTGAATAATAAAGATAAATTGATCGCTACTGAAAAATATTGACTGTTACTGAATGATATTGATAAATTGATTGATATTGAAAAATATTGACTGATATTGAGCTTGGAATAAAAGAGATTACTGATTGAGAAGTGAATAGCTAAATATTATTTATTGATATTGAACAGTGAATATTGAAGTATGAGTGAGACATGTGAATTAAGTATCTCTGAACTAGATATGAATGGAAAATATTGTTGTTCAAATGATTTGTGAATTTATTTTGAAAGCTAATCGGGTTAGTAGATGAGAAAAAAAATTGAGTGAGTTATAAAAGATTTAATTTTTGTAATGAATATATATAATTGTGATTGACATATGATTTAAGTGTATGATATATTGTTAAGTGTTCAAATTATAGAAATACCACTGAGTGCATACTCAGCGTATGGTTTGTTTCCGTGCACAGGTTAGATACGAAAGTAATTAACGACTCAGCATCCAAGCCGATCCCGAACTCAAAGTGGTAAAGTACTTTCCTTTGGTAAATGGCATGTACCTTGGATGTTAAAAGTGGTCATTTTGGGATATTATTGTAAATATTGTTACAAATGATTATGGTTGATTATATAACATGTTAAAAGTTTAGAAATTGAATTGCTTGTGGTTTATGATTTGCAAGGTTGGTAAACTTGAATTGTAAGACTCATTTTGAGTCCACACGGCTTGGCACACGGGCGTGTATCTTGGTCGTGTGAAACTAATTTGTTCATAAGTAATAAGTCAGAGAGTTACACGATTAAAGGACACGGGCGTGTGGGTACTGCTCGATAGGAAAATTTTGAATTTTTGAGAAAAATTCGTAGTGATTTTAAATTAGTCCCGAATTGATTTTACTGTTTATATTGGACTTCGAAGGCCCATTAAAGGGATGATATGTTAAATTTAGGATAAGTGTAAACAATTATTTTAATTAATGTCCGTAATTAAACTGTATTGACTGGTAATGCCCCGTAATTCTGTTCCGGGGACGGATAAGGGTTAGGAGGTGTTACATATCCACTCCATGATGAGCAAGCACAAGAGTAAGAGATAGATGACTATCAAAATTAAACTGGAGAAAGCGTATGACTATGTTCATTGGGATTTCATCGAAGCTTCCCTCCAAGCTGCAGGTATTCTTATATTTCTCCGAAATGTTATTATATTAACTATTTATAATTCTATGCAGATTTTGTAGAACGACACCCCAACTAGGAAATTTCGGCCATCTAAGCGGGTTCGACAAGGGTGTCTATTGTCCCCCTATCTTTTCATCCTATACATGGAATGGCTAGGCCATAGTATCAAATCCATCATTGGTTCAGGCAATTGGACTCTTATTTGTCTAGCTCGTAATGCCCCACCTCTATCACATCTCTTCTTTGCAGATGATTTGATATTCTTTGGCCAAGCAGATGAATATCAAGCAAGTATTGTCAAAAGAGTTCTTGATGAGTTCTATGAGATTTTAGGTCTCCAAATTAATATGTAGAAAACTAACATTTTCTTTTCAAATAGAGTAGATGATGAATCAAGGGAATGCATAAAGAAAATTCTTGGATTTTAGGAAGTGTGTAGTTTAGGGCATTATTTGGGAGTATCGCTCTTTCATGATAAGGTCACTAACAACACTTTGTGTTTCGTTGTTGATAAGGTACATAACAAGCTTTTTGGCTGGGATATTAAATATCTCTCTCTAGTTGGTAGGGAAACCTTGGCACAGTCGGTATTACTGTCGATTCCAAGTTAGTTCATGCAGCCTATGATGATCCTTAAAGTATTGCGTGAAGAGATCGAGCAAATGGTGAGACAGTTTATCTGGGGTTCTTATAATGGGGTTAAAAAGATGGCTTTAGTGAACTAGGATTCGGTGTGCCAACCTAAATCATATAAAAGTCTTGGGTTGAGACATTTAAAAGATCATAATGCTTCTTTCATGTTGAATATTGGTTTCAATATTGTATCCAATTCCAATGCCCTGTGGGTTTAGGTTCTTCACATAAAATATAGGGTTCAATGTAGATTGCCTAAGTTTTTATCGAGAGGACATTGTTCTTTCTTATGGAGATCCCTCACCAAGGTATAGCCAATCATTTGTGAAAATTTACTTTGGTTTGTAAGTGATGAGAGACATAATAATTGCTGGCGTGACCTGTGGATTCCAAATATCAGACCTTTATTTAAATAGATTCCTTCTTGCTCTAATCTTGATATGGATTGCCCTTTTAGCAATATGGTTACAGCTGATGGTTCGTGGAATTTAAAGTTCTTCCATTTGTGGGTTACTATGGAAACCATTAATAAGATTGTTGAAATTTTGCCACCCCACCCTTCATCTGGACTTGACAGGATCATTTGGGAGGGCACTTTGACAGGCTCTTTCTCTCTCAAAAGTGCTTATGGCAAGCTTCAGGAATGTACTTGGAAGTTAAAGGAACCCATTTGGCAGCTTTCTTGGAAATTTAAAGGTCCGCAAAGAGTTGGATTTTTTCCATGGCTCGTTCTCAAACAACGTCTGCTCCCAAATGCGGAGAGGGGAAGAAGAGGAGTTGGAATTGACAACGCTTGTCAAGTTTGTAGACATGGATTTGAAGATGTATTGCATGTTCTAAGGGATTGCCTTGTGGTGAGGGACATTTGGAACAAGATTATTCCAGTGGATAAACTGTCCAAATTTTACTCTAGGTCACTTATTGAGTGGATGACGGAAAAACTTCTTAATAAGCAGTTTCTCTATCCAAAGGGAGTTGATTGGCCGTGCCTTTTTTGGATGATTTCTTGGCGGATTTGGAAGAACTGCAGCATTTTCATTTTTCAGGGCTACTCATGGAACATTGATGAAATTATCAAGATATCCTAAGTTTGGGTGAAGCAATACGATTCTGTTCCAAAATCTCCATTATATAGAACAAGAGCTATTGCTAGTAACCTCTAACTTGAAAGGAATTAGGTGCGCCTGACTACGGATGGTTTGGTATTGCTACTGCTAGGGGTTATGTGTGTGACCATAATGGAATCTGGATTTTCAACTACAACAAATATTTGGGTATGTGCATAGTGTTGGATGCCGAGCTTTGGGGTATCTTGGATGGTTTGAATCTTATTCTAGACGGGGTTATGGAAGCGTTTTGATTCAAACTAACAATCTTGAAATGGTGAATGCCATTTAAGAGGAATCATTCGGGGGTTTCACTTTGGCTCTTGTAAGGAGAATTCATTAGCTATTGGAAATTGTAAGGCTTTAGAAAATTCAACATATCTCTCATGATGAAAATAAATATGCTGATGGTCTTGTTCGGATGGTTCGTGACATGAGATCAGACTTCAGATTATTTGAAAATTCCCTCTTAGAGGAGTTAGTTTAATTTCAATTGTGTACTTTGTTATTCATCAAAAAAATTTATTAGATTTTTGTCTAGAAAATTAATGTTGTTAAAAAAAGTGACACACCAACTAATGAGAACACACCATACATCTATCTTTATTCCATGTTAGTGATGATGTGGCCATTGACCATTAATTAGATCGCATATATCAAAATTGACTATGCTAATTGGTCAACTTTTAACTTGATTTTCTAATTTTTTTTTTTGTAGCTTTAAGTTTTTTTTTAGAAATTAAATATATATTTTTAGTTTTTTTTAAGTTTATTTGAAAAAATATATTTATTAATTTTTATATATTTTAGTTACCGAAAATTATATTTTTGAGTTGACATTTTTTAAAATTTTAAAAGTTTAACTAATTTTTAATATATAATTTTAAAATTTTAGAAATCTTTCCTATTTTATTTTTTGAATTATTTATATTTTATAAAAAAATTTATTTTATATAATTGATATATCTTAAAGGTTGATTTTTTTTTTTAATTTAATATTTCTTTTATAACTTGAAATTATACATATTTTAAATTTAAATTTAAATATTTAATACTTAATAAATTTATAACATATCATGTCATCAATTATCACAATAAAGAAATGTCACCTAACACGATTTCATTGATTGAGTGTGCTACTTATTTTTTTTAATACTATTAATTTTTTTGGACTAAAATTTATATATAACAAAAGAATAAGAAGTATTAAAATGAAATAGAAAAAAAAAACCTAAGAAGCATGGTAGTAAAAGAAATTTAAATCGGGAGGCCAAATGATCACATGAACCTTTAGGACAGACAATTCAGTAGCAAAACA
The DNA here is from genome assembly GCA_025698465.1 of Gossypium longicalyx. NCBI lineage: Eukaryota > Viridiplantae > Streptophyta > Magnoliopsida > Malvales > Malvaceae > Gossypium > Gossypium longicalyx. The sequence continues at coordinate 22,473,916 of CM047005.1, read as the reverse complement.
AAACCATCCATACACTTTGGTAAGTACATGAAATAAGAAAAAAAAAATTATTTTGTATGTTACATTTCATTTTGATGTATGCTAAAGGTATAAAGTTTAGACGATAAAACAAAAAAAAAAAAAAAAAAATTCTTTGCTAAATTGACACACTCAAAATATTATACAACATTCATATTTACTAATATATTAATAAATACCAAAACAAATGCGTTTGTTACATTCTAAAAAATATTTTTATCCTTTTTAAAAGAAATAAGATAACTATTTATTTTTTTAGATAAATACTTTTATATATAACTATACTAAACTATTAATTTAAATAAACATTTATCATATATCTCACCCTTTTCAAATACCAATGAAAAATAGCATTATACATTCCTTTTTATTTTAATTAAAATTACTAAATTAACCATTTATTTCTCCCTTCAATTTTATATATATAAAAAAATTATTTTAGCTCTTAATTTAATTTTTCATCTTTTTCGGCTTTAAATTTACATTGTTTGGTAAATCACCTCAAAATGGATGGAAAAATTAACGTTTGTTAACTTTATTGACATATCATACACGTGAATTATTATGTGGATGTCACGTCTATAATTAATTAATTTTTTAAAAATTAAAAATATATATTTCTTTTAAAAAAATTAAAATTATTTAAAATTATAAAAATTATAAACAAATATTTTTAAAAAAAATTAAAATAATTAATTGTATATGCCATGTCAGCAAAGTTAACAAATGTTAATTTTTCTATTCATTTTAGAGTAATTTGATAAACAATACAAATTGAAAGACTGAAAAATATATAAAAAAATTTAAATACAAAGTTAAAATAATTTTTTTATAAAATTGGAGGAAAAGTAAATTATTATGCGATTTATTGGAAAATTAATGGCACCCGCATGAAAGGACAAAGGCGATGAAAAATGTATTATAGGAGACCCATTTTGATATGAAATGGTAATAAATTCCCCAAAACATAGCACGTGAGGTGGGATAATATGCCTTTTGCTTGACGATTGAAATTCGTAGTGGTTGAAATATGATGGAGCTTGGACAGCCCATTCCCTGTTTCAACTCAAAATCCCTCAAGTGCAATCCAGATAATCTCATCATTTCTCCATGTGATGGGACTCAAATCCCATTTCTTCAAGCTATGTCTTTCCCAGTTGCTTCATGGCCTTCATGTGTGAGGGGCAGCAAAACCTTTTTTCATATTTGGCATAAGCCTGGTGAAAATTTTAGTTAGTGTTGCTTCGGCCCACAGATGAAAAGCATGGGCTTGAAATCACAGGATTCAAAATTTCTTTTAAGAGGATGAAACCCAAGATTTGGTGGATAAAAGAATTTGGTAGCATTCAGCTGAGAGAAATGACATGAGAGCTGAAATTTTCAAATATCCCATCCTAATGTTTTTTTCATGTATTAATGGCCCCTTCATTCTTCAACATGTATTTCATTTCTGTTCACATTACTACAAACATGTATATCTTCATTTGAATGAGAAAGAGTTTGAAGTTTGAATATTTTAAGTAAACTTAAATTTCAATATGAATTTTAAAATTAAATATATTTAAATTCTTGGATTTAAAATTTTTATTTGAGTGATAAATTATTTGAAGTTTATTGTTTGAATAATTATATTTAAATTTGAATTTAATTAAATGAAACTTTTACCCTTATATTTTATTTGTAATATTTCTAGTTCATTAGTCAACTCTCTTTTTTAATCCTTGCACACTTGTACTAAAATTATTATTTGTATTTTAAATTTTGTGATTCAGAGTTGAGTTCCACCCTATTAATTTAATTTGGTATTTAAGTTTTTCATCTAATTTGACATTTGAATTTTACATTTTTTCCCTTAATTTGGCACCTAATGTAGCACCCTCAACCCGACCTAATTTACAAGGTTCAGATCTTGAGTGTTACTACACATAATGCTTAATGAAATTCGAAATAGTAGACAAATACTCTTTACTTAAAATATTTTTCTTATCATTTATTTTAAAGAGTTGATTTCAAAGAAGAAAAAGAATGTAATAGCCCAAATTTGACCGGGCTTAAATAAAACAAAAGAAAATAAATAAATAAATATTTATTTTAAACAGTCAATATAAAATCCAGTTTACAAGAGCCCAAACACAGGCCCAAATACCTCAAACCCATTATACACACACCCAAACAGACCGGTTACACCCTACCTAGCCCAGGACTAAACCAGACCCAAATAACAGAGGCCCAAAACTTAAAATTACCAGCTAGGATTTCCAACCCTAGCTCTTTCTCCTCGCGCCAAGAAACGAAAGATTCCGAAGCCATCCCAACGGGACGTGTTTGCTCACGCTGCGTTCAAAGACCCTCCATCAGCGCCAGGACTCTACCTCCGTAATCAGCGCGCGAATCCACACCAGCACATTCACTGCCAGATTCTCCGTTGATACCTGCAAAAGAAGGAAAGAACTACAGTAGCAAACAAAACAAATATGGAAAGAGATAAAAAGATTTGTTTCCTAGTTTATGTAATAACAGTAGTGGCTATAAAAGCCTGAATCAAAACAATGTAAAGGGATCGGATTATTTTTTTTACAAAAGGAGAAATACATATACTTATCCATAAAAGAGTTCAAGCAGTTTCTTTAAGAGGTGATATACTCTTACTTTGTTTCATTTTTCTTCTTTTTCTCTATATGCATGCAAATACCATTAAAAATAAAATAAATTTACTGTCGAAATCGCATTGAAAATCGAGATTTTGGGCCTCCGACCACTGTACAGGGAGGAGTCGGCGACGGCGCGTGGGCACGTGAGGCCGACGACTGGGGCCCAGCTCGATGGAGACCGGAGCCTAGATCTCTCTCTCTCCCCTCTCATTTCAGAGAAAATTTCAGATTTTCTTTTTAAAACTCGGGTTGCAAATGAATTTAAAACTAAAAGTTTGACTTATATAGTATAATTGAAACGGTGCCGTTTTGGCTTAATTTGATAAGCATAAAACGACGTCGTTTCTAGGCACAGGATCTGCGCGTTGACCCGTGACCCGGGGAGGATCCGCGTGATTTTGGAAATGGGCAATTTGCCCGATTGATCCTCCCGTGTTTTTTGAATTTTCAGTTTGATTCTATTTTACTTTTTAATTAAGCCCTTATATTCTAATTTTGTTTCAATTTGGTCCCATAAGTGACTTTTAAAACAATATCAAGAAAACGGCGTCGTTTAGGATTAGGGCAAATTGCCCAGTGAGTCCTTTGACGTTTTTAATTCTTGCAAGTCAGGCCTAGAATTTTTATTATTTTGCAAATTAGCCTTATAATTTTATTTAAATTCAATTTAGCCTTTTTTTTATTTTTTTAATATAATTTATTTATTTTAAAAAAATATACATATATATTATTATTAAGAGTACTATCTATATATTTATATAAAAATTTTATTTATCACATATTATTTTCCTATATATTTATATTATATTTTATTATATAACATTTATTATATTTTTATTATATATTACTTATTATTTTATTATATCGTATATTATCTATTATATTATTTATGTCTTATATTATATATTATATTATTTATAATTTTAAAATTTGTAAATTTTTATTTTTAACTCATATTATATACATATTTCATCATTGATTATTTATTTATTTATTATGTGTTATTTCATTTTAAACTGATATTTTTATATAATTATTTTATAATTATTTTAAAAAACTATACATATTATTATTAAAAACTATTTATATATTTATATAAAAATTTTCTTTTATATATCATTTTTTAAAGAAAAAACCGATTTGTTTTTATTTTATATAATTCTTTTATAAATTCTTTATTATATATTATATATTGTATATTAAATACTATTTTAAAAAAATTATTATTAAATATCATATTTTTATTTGTATTATAAGTATATTTTGTTAACAATTACTTACTTTATTTTATATTTATGTATATACTAATTCTTTTATGTATTTTTATATTGTATATATCATTTATGTACTAAATGTTATTTTATAATTATTATTTGATGTTATATTTTATGAACATGTACATTGATATTTTTTTTATATTAGATTGTATATCATGCATCATTTCTTAATTATTACTTTGTATGTTTGTATGTTTTGCTTATTCATCTTCAATATACGCTATGTGTATCTTTGTATATATGATGTGATGTAATTTTAAACATGTATGTATATAGTATATGATCTTTGTATTATTGCCATTGTATAGTTTAAATGCATGTTTATTTACTTATTATTGCAGTATTCTATTCCATAATGTTGATATGCTCCTTCATGCATCGGTTTTAAAAACGAGACTTCAAAGTTTTCAAAAATAAAAAGGCAATGCTTGGTGTTTGGAAACTTTGAGAAAAGTAGTGCCCTAACTTATTGGGTTGCAACTTTTCTTGTTGAGTTCGAATAGTCAAGTACCCTTCTAAGTTTTTTTTAGATTTTCAAAATACGAGCAACTATCTTGAAATTTCAAAGCGTTGTGTCCTAACTTACTGGATATGGCATTTTGTTGTTTTCGAGATAGGGATTTCCAAAATGCTAACTTAGTGTCAATATTTTGATACAAGTGAACCCCAATTTTCAAAATCAAAATATTTAAAAAAGGATTGCATCTTAAAATTTTTAAATTTCCGACATTAAAGACACTTGATAATCAATTAGGTACCAATTTTTGGGCGTTACGGGGGTGCTAACCCTTCCTCGTACATAACCGGCTCCTGAACCCGTTTTCTGATTTTGTGGACCAAAAACTAATGATGTTTTAAAGGTGATCCAATCACACCTAAAAAGATTGGTGGTGACTCCCGTTTTCGTTTTTCTTAAAGTCGATTCTCATTTTCCAAAACTCGATTTAAAAATGGTCTCGACAGCTTGGCGACTCCGATAGGGACTAATAAGAGAGTCAAGCCATGTAATTGATTATCTCTTGTCTTAATGTCGAAAATTAAAAATTTTAAAATTTAATCCTCTTTGCATTACATGTGTTTGTATTATTGCATGTGTTGCTATATTCTGATACGCATTGCATTTGCATGACCGTTGTGGTCACACCCTTAAGTGGGAGTGAGAAACTACGCCTTCGTGAGGTTTTCACCTCCGTGCAGGATAGTGGATCACTTTCGGGATACATCCGTACCTATGGTTTCGTGAGATTTTCATCTCCGTGTAGCTATAGGGAAATGTATTCCCTTGAACTGAACTCGATTCAAATGAGCCTATAATGGGTGAGAATCGAGGAATCTGCTGATTCAGGTACCTCAAACTTTAGAACCAACCTCATATCGAAAAACAGTAAGAGCCCAACTTAGTTAGAGTTAAACTCTAGATGTTACCCTTATAAATTATCGTTGAGATTTATTGATATCATGTGATACTGACTATTTCTTTTCTTTTGTTTTGTGCATGTCATGTTGCATTTAAAAGATATCGATTCACGGTCAGTTTCTAAGTTAGGAAGTTTTATTATGGAGAACGGACTTCTTGATAGAGTGGAGGGCAAAGCCAACGTCCATAGATGGTCTGAGCAAACTCAACTAGAAAAGGGAGATAGTATAGCTGTGGGATATATGTCGGAGTTGTCAGACTATACTCGCATTAGTGTCACACAGAATAATCTCCAAGAGCTTAAGGAAATTTGGGATCAGTGGGGCAAAGAGACCAAGCAGTTATTTTATGATAATTACGGAGACTTACCTTACTTGCTCGATGTTCAGGAAGATGAGCACTTGTTCCGAGCCCTTGCTCAGTTTTGGAACCCGGCGTACAGTTGTTTCACTTTTGGGGAAGTAGACTTGGTACCTACCGTGGAGGAGTACACTGCCTTACTTCGTTGTCCCAGGTTTCAGAGTGATAGGATCTATTCTTGAGCTGCTTGTGTCCCTACCTTTTGGAAGAAATTAATGATTGTTACGGGGATGAGCGAGCAGTCGATCACAGCCAGAATTAAAGAGAAGGGTGAGTACAAGTGCATTTCATGGGATGCTTTGAAAGATCTGATTTTGACGCACCCCGATGAGACAAAGAAGGTAGATGTTTTTGCCTTAAGTTTGTATGGACTGATAGTTTTCCTCGGGGCTTTGGGATATGTGGACGAGGCAACCACGAATCTTTTTCATCGACTCAGTAAAAAGGTCACTTCCGTCCCTGCGATTTTGGCGAAGACATTCAAGTCTTTAGGTGCATGTAGGAGGGCTGGTGCTGGCAGGTTTATAGGGTGTGCTCAGTTACTTTTGGTTTGGTTCTACAGTCATTTCTGATTAATAGATAGGGTGATTTGTCGGGTCTTCTTCGAGGATTATTCATCATTGAAGGACATAGTAGCTTCAACTAGGAGAGTTGATGTTCTAGAAGAGAATTGGATAGCGCTGCTTTAGAACCTTCAGTCGAAAGATGTTGAGTGGAGGGCTCCATGGATGATTCCTGGTGAGATTCTTTACCGATGTGGTAGTTTCGATTGGGTCCCTCTGTTGGGAATTTGGGGTGCCATTGGTTATGCCCCTTTGCTTGTGTTGAGGCAGCTTGAATTGAGGCAGCTTGTACCAGCAACTCATGGGTTGGCTCAAAGTGAGTTCATGTAAAAAGGAGCCGATTACAAGAGGAATGTTAGCGAGGTTTCTAGTGTTTGGAATAAGACTTGTCGGTTGAAAAGAGTAGCTATTAGCCCTGCTACGACACTGAAATACGTCGAATGAAGAGGCAGAAGGGTTAATAATAACATCCCTAAGCCAAGCGTGGAAGGAGCTCGACCGATAGAGGAATATTTACAAGTAATGCCCTCAGAGTTAGAAATTACGAAGCAAGAGTTCGAGAGAAAGAACTTGGAGTTTGAGAAGAGGGTAGCAAAGCTCGAAGAAGAAAAGATGTACTTGAGCTTGGACGTTGATGTTCAAAAGATGGAGGTCGAGAAACAGAGGAAAGAAAAGAGGAGGATTGAGGAAGATCGAGATGATCTAAAGAAGCATTACAAAAAGGCACAAGTATCCTTGAGGAGAGCGAGAGTAGGAGGATTTTCAGATCAGTTGCAGAAAAAGGTCCAAGAGGAAAAGGCTAGAGCCGAGTATTTGGAGAGGAAGTTTTAAGAGATGCAGTCACAGAATTTGGAATTAGAGGAAGAAAATAAAGGGTTGAAGACCAAGGTAACTGAGCTTGGAAGATCCCTTCGTTGGCATCGAAACCATGATTCTACGATCGAGTTAAAGGAGCTAAAAAGTAAGGTTGAGGATTTGGAAGTGGCATTGCATGATGGTGAACTTCAGGTTGAGCAGCTCGAGGCACGAGAAGATTATCTGAAGGGAGAGCTTCATCAGTCTAGAGGACAGGTCAGAGAAAGGGATCACATTATTGGCAAAGCCGTAGCCCAGATTCAAGAGGTTGTTGAATATGTGCAAGACTTAGCAATACGAGTTGATGTATTAAGTCTGATGTATGGATCGTCGTCAGAAATAGGACGAGAGTTAGCCCTTTTATTAGATAGAGTTAAAACTTTAGGCATTAGAGCGAAAGCGTATTTGTAATCCTCTTATATGTAAAGATATTCTTTTCTAAATAAAGTTTTCTAAATGAAGTTGAATCAGAATCGATATCCTTTTTGCATTCATGCATTTGCATTTCATAGCATTTCGTCGCATCGTTTGCATTCAAAGTTATAGAAAGACCCTAATTAGTTAAAGTTTACTTCCGAAAGTAGAAAAGAAAATTTGGAAATCACACATCCTTACGGCACTCGCACTAAAACTAAGAGTATGGATCAAAGGTTCGAGCAATTGCAAAAGGATATGCAAGACCAATTGCAAGAGCAGTTGGCTAAAATGTAGAATGACATGAGGGAGCAAATGCTAGAGGATCAGAGGAATATGATGGCTGAAATGGCTCAGCTGCTGAGGGCCACTGATAAAAGAAAAACTCTCATGGCAATTACTGAAGAGGAGAATGAGGGTCCTCCTCCGGGCTTTACTCCGCCTCATGTGCCACTGGAAATCGAGACACCTCCTAGAAGGCCATCTGTCACTATGAGGCCTCAACATGGGTCGGCTGATGCTGGAATCCCCACGAATTTCCCATCTGGGTCAGGAAATAATTTGGGCGATAGCCTGATCAACCCTATCACTCTTGATCTGGACATTATGGAGAGGGAAAGAATGGCAACTGAATTCTCAAAACAGTTGGAGGATCGTTGCAAGTGGTTGGAAGAGAAATTTAGGGTTTTGGAAGGCGCTGGCAATCATCATGGGATTGATGCCAAAGATTTAAGTTTGGTCCCAAACTTGGTGCTTCCTCACAAATTTAAGATGCTGGAGTTTGAAAAGTACAACGGGACTACTTGCCCAGAGACACACATAATAATGTTTTATAGGAGAATGACTGGGTATGTGAACAATGATCAACTATTGATCCATTATTTTCAAGACAGTTTAGTAGGAGCAGCGGCTAGGTGGTACAATCAGTTGAGCCGTACAAGAATTGGTTCATGGAGAGATCTTGCACAAGCCTTCATGCAATAGTACAACCATGTGACTGATATGACGCCGGACAGGATCACGCTTCAAAACATGGAGAAAAAGCCTAATAAAAATTTTAGGCAATACGCATAACGATGGAGGGAAATAGCAACGCAAGTACAACCGCCACTGTTAGAAAAAGAGACCACCATGTTGTTTATCAACACTTTGAAGGCACCGTTCATCACTCACATGATTGGAAGCACCACGAAAAGTTTCGTGGATATAGTTATGGCAGGAGAGATGATTGAGAACGCCATAAGAGGCGGTAAAATTGAGGGGGAAACGGCTAAAAGATCGGCCCCAAGGAGAAAAGACAACGAGGTGAACAATATGAATAGTCTCAACTCGAGGGCAATCACAGTTGGCCAACCCAAAGCAGCTGCGGTCGAGCAACAAAGTACTCAAAGACAGAAATCGGGCACAAGACAGAATTTGGAAAGGATACAATTCATGCCTATCCCTATGACGTATCATGAGCTTTATCAAAACTTATACGATGCACATGCCATTGCTCCATTTCACTTGAAACCACTACAGCCACCATACCCCAAATGGTATGATGCAAATACTAAATGCGAATATCATACGGGAATACCGGGGCATTCGATTGAAAACTGCACCAGATTCAAGAAGGCCGTGGAAAAGCTTATCAAGATGGGGGTTGTAAAGTTCGACAGTACCCTTAATGCTGAAAACCCGTTACCAAATCATGGCAATCAAGGAGTGAATGCCATTGATGAAACCAGGGAAGGAAGAATCAAAGAAGATGTTGCTAAGGTGAAGACATCCATGAAAATAATATGGAAGGAGATGGTAAAGAGAGGTATGTTAACCTCTGGAAAAGGTAGAGAAAGAATGGGGAAATATTGTGAATTCCATGGAGAGATGGGTCATATGATCCAAAATTGTGAGGAGTTCAAAGCCATGGTGCAAGGCCTTATGGTTAATAAAGAGCTACAGATTTTTTAGGGTAGTTCCTGCAAAAGACAAATATGTATGCTGAAAAATGAATAACAAGGAACCAGCCGAGCAAGAATTATTATTTCCTTGCCGGGGAATAATGAAGTGGGGGCGCGAATCAGGCCCAAGGTCGTCATCCATAAACCCACTCCTTTTCCTTACAAGGATGACAAGAGGGTGCCATGGAGCTATGAATACAGCGTAACAGTACCTGAGGGGGAGAGTATAGCCAGTGCATCTAGGAGCGAGCAAAATGAAGGTTCCCATATGCGAAGCGAGAAGCGTTATGATGGGGGCGCATCAGAGTGGAGCCCACGAAAACAAAGGATGTTGACATTAAGAAGAAGAAAGAGGTTGAAGTGCTTGTTAAAGAGCCGATAAAGGAAGAAGAGGCTAAGGAGTTTCTAAAATTCCTTAAGCATAGCGAGGACAGTGTGGTCGATCAGTTGCGTAGGCAGTCGCCGAGTATATCAGTATTAGCCCTACTTTTGAGTTCTGAGGTACATCGGGATGCATTGTTGAAGGTACTTAACGAAACATATGTCACCCACGGCATATCCGTTAACAAGTTGGACCGGTTGGTAAATAACATCAGTGCTGACAATTTCATCTACTTCAATAATGATGAAATTCCACCTGGAGGCATAGGGTCAACCAAGACCTTACACATCACTACTCGGTGTAAGGGATACACGCTTTCAAGCGTACTTATTGATAATGGGTCATCTTTGAACGTCCTTCCATTATCCACATTGAACAGATTACCTATTGGCAATTCACATATGAAGACATGTCACAATGTGGTAAGAGCCTTCGATGGAACTGAAAGGAAAGTTATGGGATGAATTGACATCCCTTTGGAAATTGGGCCAAATACATATGAAGTTGATTTCTTGGTGATGGATATCAAGCCCTACTATAATTATTTATTAGGGAGACCATGGATACACTCAGCAGGAGCGGTGCCCTCCTCATTGCACCAAAAATTAAAGTTAGTGACAGATGGACGGTTAATAACCATAAATGCGGAGGAGGATATTATAGCAGCAGTCACTAGCAAGGCCCCTTATGTCTAGGCAAATGAAGAGGCTATTAAGTGTTCTTTCCACTCTTTAGAAATCATCAACGCAACCTTCATTTTAGAAGGAAGTGAGGTGCCGGTACCCAAAATGTCTAGAGCCACAAGGATGACCCTACAAATGATGATGGGGAAAGGAGTATTGCCAAGAAAAGGAATAGAAAAATAGTTGCAAGGAGGGGTACAAATCCCAAAACTGATTGAGGAGAAGGATCGCTTTGGTTTGGGTTTCAAGCCAGACCATAAGCACCGGAGGCAAGAGATTGAGAAGCGCCAAGCGATAAGAAAAGCGCGTTTGAACGGAGGAGAAGTGCAGTGGGAACCAATGACATTCCCACCTATATCCAAATCCTTTAAGACTGGAGGGCTACTGGTAGAAGAAAGTCATCAGATTAATGTTGTACACAATGAGGGATTGGAGTAAAGAAGCCTCGAGGGCATTCGCCCTTGCGAGTCGGGGAGCTCTCTGAACAATTGGACTGTGGAAGACCTTCCTGTAGTCTTTAGGAATTTTTCAGAGTAATTCTCGAAACATGTCTGTTACTCTAGGGCCTAGGAGTAGTAAGATTACGTTTGTGAAAGAAGGCTTATGATCATCTACTATTATTTTAATAAAACATAACTTTATTATCAATTTGAACGAATATGGTTTCTTTTTATCAATCAATATTTCGTTAAATTTTTGCAATTCTTTCATTCATACACATAAATAATCATTCTTAGATTCATTCATTCTTTGTATATTCTTTCATACCCCCACAGGTCCCTAGATATCAATGATATGAGCACTGATACTGCAACTCCTGATTTCTCTTGTGATCAAGACATGTGTTTATAGGAATCTCAGGATTTTGAAGATGTTCAAGATTGTGATGTACCTCCTGATCTGTTAAGAATGATAAAACAGGAAGAAAAATGAATTATGCCACATGAGAAAGAGGCAATAGAAAATGTAGCCCTAGAGGAAGGGAAGGAGTTAAAAATTGGAACACTGATTACCGAGGACACAAGGCATGGTCTGGTTGAGTTGCTTCGAGAGTTCAAGGATATCTTCGCATGGTCATATCAGGATATGCCCGGATTGAGTGCCGACATTGTAGTACATCGCCTTCCGATAAGACAGGATTGCAAACCAGTCCAACAGAAGTTGCAGAGAATGCGGCCAGACATTGTTCTAAAAATAAAAGATAAGGTTAAGAAGCAGTTCGATGCAGGATTCTTACAAGAGGTCAAGTACTCCGAATGAGTAGCTAATATTGTGTCGGTCCCTAAGAAGGATGGGAAGGTACAGATGTGTGTTGATTACAGAGATCTGAATAAAGCTAGCCCAAAAGACAACTTTCCTTTGCCGCACATCGGCACTTTGGTAGACAACACGGTGGGTTATTCGTTGTTTTCTTTTATGGATGGTTTCTCAAGGTACAATCAGATAAAGATGCACCCAGAGGACATGGATAAAACCACCTTCATAACCTTGTGGGGCACCTTTTGCTATAAAGTAATGCCATTTGGACTAAAGAACGCAGTGGCAACCTACCAGCGGGCCATGGTGAACTTGTTCCACGACATGATGCATAAGAACATTGAAGTGTATGTTGATGACATGATTGCTAAGTCCCGAACAGAAAAAGAGCATATTGAAGTTTTAAGAAGACTATTCTTGAGGTTGAGGAAGTTTTAATTAAAACTCAATCCGACAAAGTGCACCTTCGGAACTAGATCGAGAAAGCTATTGAGTTTCGTAGTCATTGAAAAGGGAATAGAAGTTGATTTAGACAAAGTCAGAGCAATACGAGAATTGCCTCCACCACAAACTCAAAAAGAAGTTCGAGGATTCTTAGGAAGGTTGAATTACATCGCTCGGTTCATTTCACAACTAACCTAGAAATGTGATCATATCTTTCGCCTCCTCAGAAAGCACAATCAAGATACTTGGGATGAGGAATGCCAGAATGCTTTTGAAAAGGTCAAGCAGTATTTGTTGAATGCTCCGGTATTATCTCCACCTAGCCTAGATAAACCGTTAATACTGTACTTGTCAGTGTTCAGTAATTCTATGGGATGTGTGCTTGGCCAGCATGATGAGTCAGGGAAAAAGGAGAAGGTAATTTATTATCTCAGTAAGAAATTCACTGACTGTGAAATGAGATATCCACCAATTGAAAAGTTGTGATGTACGCTGATTTGGACAACTCGGAGATTAAGACAGTACATGCTATACCATACCACTTGGCTCATCTCAAAGCTTGATCCATTGAAATACATGATGGAGTCAATGGCTCTAAATGGGAGAATGGCGAGATGGCAAATTTTGCTTTCAGAGTTTTATATAGTCTATATAAGTCAGAAGGCTATAAAAGAAAGTGCGGTAGCAGACTTCTTGGCCAGTAGGGCTCTAGAGAATTATGAGCCATTGAACTTTGATTTTCTAAATGAGGAGTTAATGTGTATAGTAACGACCGAAGATTCTCCTTGGAAGCTAAATTTTGATGGGGCTTCTAATGCAGTCAGAAATGGAATTGGGGCTTGGTATCCCTGAATGGCGATCATTACCCGTTCATGTACAAGTTGGACTTTGATTGCACGAACAATATGGCTGAGTATGAAACATGCATCATGGGACTTCAAGCAGCTATAGAGCGAGGTATAAAAACCCTAGAAGTATATGGAGACTCTACGTTGGTAATTTATCAGCTTAGAGGTGAATGGGAGACAAGGGACCCTAAATTGATCAATTATCGAAAGGTAATTTTGGGGTTACTTGAGGAGTTCGATGACATCACCTTCAATTATCTCCCACGAGACGAAAATCAGATGGCAGATGCTTTAGCAACCTTGGCCTCAATGATTAAGGCGAATAACAAGGAAGAGATGAGACCAATTCAAATGAGTTTCTACGAGGCTCCAGCTCATTGTTGTAACATTGAGAAGGAAGAAAAGGATGATAACCCTTGGTATCAGGATATATTACGATATGTGAGAGATCGTAAATACCCTGAACAGGCCAATGAAAATGACAAACGAACTTTGAGAAGGTTAGCTTGCGACTATGTCTTGGACAGGATATCTGTACAAAAGAAGGAAAAGGCAAGTACTTTTGAGATGTGTCGATGCTGTGGAAGCTAAGCTAATTTTAGAAAAAGTTCATGAAGGTGTATGTGGGACGCATGCAAATGGGTTCACGATGGCAAGGCAGATCATGAGGTTTGGCTATTATTGGGCCACTATGGAAGGGGACTGTATCAACTATGCCAAGAAATGCCATAAGTGTCAGATTTATGGGGACAAAATTTATATACCACCTTCACCTTTGCATGTTATGATTTCTCCATGGCCCTTCTCCATGTGGGGCATGGATGTCATTAGGCCAATATCACCGAAAGCTTCGAATGGACATCGGTTTATCTTCGTGGTAATTGACTACTTTACAAAATGGGTAGAGGCCGCTTCTTATGCGAATGTTACTAAGTCAGCTGTGAGTCGATTCTTGAAGAAAGAAATCATTTGTTAGTATAGAATGCCTGAGAATATCATATCCAACAATGCATTGAGCTTGAACAACAAAACGATAGCAGAGGTTTGCGACTAGTTCAAGATCAAGCATCACAATTCTTCTCCCTATCGCCCAAAAATGAATGGGGCAGTGGAGGCCGCCAACAAGAAAATTAAGAAAATAGTAGGGAAGATGACTGAGACTTATAGAGATTGGCATGAGAAGTTACCGTTTGCACTCCTGGCCTATCGAACATCTATCAAAACCTCTACTGGGCAACCCCATTCTCGTTAGTTTATGGGATGGAAGCAGTGTTACCTATTGAAGTAGAAATATCTTCTCTTCGGATTTTGACAGAGATAAGTTTAGATGAAGCTGAATGGGTTCAATCCCGATATGACCAGTTGAACTTGATTGAGGAAAAGAGGCTAAGAGCCATTCGACATGGTTAGATGTATCAGAAGCGAATGATGCGAGCTTATGACAAGAAAGTTCGACCAAAAGAGTTTCACGAGGGAGACCTTCTACTGAAAAAGATCATTCCTATTCAAAAAGACTTTAAGGGGGAAATGGATGCCGAATTGGGAGGGGCCGTATGTCGTGAAGAAAGCTTTCTCTGGCGGTGCATTGATCTTAACGGAAATGGATGAGAAAAGTTTACCCAACCCAGTGAACTCAGACTCAGTTAAAAAATACTTTGTCTAAAGGAGAAGAGAATCCAAGGTGAAAACCCGCAAAAGGCGCTTTGAGGTTTTGAAAATCAGAAAAAAATAAAAAATGAAAAAAACAACAAAAAAAAAAAGAAAAATGGAGAGGCCAAGGTGAAAACCCGCAAAGGGCGCCTTGTGACCAAATGGGGTTTTGAGTTGAAAACCCGAAAGGGTGACTCAAATTTTGAAGCATCCGATAATCTTACTCAACAAAGAACGAAGAACATTGCATACTGGGGCATCGACAGAGTACTTTGAATCTTCTAAGCACATGCCTTCATGAAGTTGATGTATAAGCGCTCAAGCGGCGATATCTAGGGCATCTAACTTTTGGCCTGTTTGCTATCTTTAGATTTTTTTTTCTTTTTCTCAAAGATAGGCTATCAGATTAATTTCCTTTGTATCTTTTTTGATAATTCATTCAAATCCAATTATTCTTAAAGATTTATTCATCTTCCATTATTCTTTAAATATGTTGCATTGAAATAATGATAGATGAACTAAATATGTTCACAAATGAAGTTTTATGACACTCTGAAATTTCTAGATAATACAAGAAACTAAAACAGGACAATTGTTCGAGAAATTCATATAAGTAAGGGATGAAGGAACTCAAAGAATTTCTTTCTTCCAGTCTAAAAGAAAAATGGACAAAACCAACGATTCAATTCTAAGGAAAGATTATCTTACAGACATCCTCAGTGGATCGTAGCATTTGAGGAGGGGTACAGGCCCATAGGCTGAGCAAGAATAATACTTTGAGAAAAGAAAAGACAGATGAAGGAATGAGTGGTGAAGTCTAGGATAGGGATCATGTTCATAACATTTTGTATCATAACATGTTTAATTAGGAACATTCGACTCACTTCGATCATAGCATCCTAATCATCAGGCATAATCATTCTACAGGTTATCAAAGACGACGTGCCTTAATCCCCTAAGCAGTAGGGTAATAGGCCGCAACATAGCAGATCTAACCTTCAGATGTTTATACTGAAGCAAGATCCAAGATGGTTTGGCATCCTTTTACTTACAAGGAACAAATCGAAGACATAGCTGATTTGGCTTTCACGTGCTTACGGTGAAACAAATCTAAGATGATTTAGCATCTCTGTACTGTCAGAGAACAAATCGAAGTTTGGCGTCTCCATATTCGACGGAGAGCAGACACATAGCAGATCTGGCCTTCAGATGTTTATACTAAAGCAAGATCCAAGATGGTTTGGAATCCTTGTGCTTACAAGGAACAAATCGAAGACATAGCTGATTTGGCTTTCACGTGCTTACGATGAAGCAAATCTAAGATGATTTGGCATATCTGTATTGTCAGAGAATAAATCGAAGTCTGGCATCTCCATTTCGACGGAGAGCAGACACATAGCAGACCTAACCTTCAGATGTTTATACTGAAGCAAGATCCAAGATGGTTTAGCATCCTTGTGCTTACAAGGAGCGAATCGAAGACATAGCTGATTTGGCTTTCACGTGCTTACGTTGAAGCAAATCTAAGATGATTTGGCATCTCTGTATTGTCAGAGAACAAATCGAAGTCTGGCATCTCCACTTCAACGGAGAGCAGACACATAGCAGATCCAACCTTCAGATGTTCATACTGAAGTAGATCCAAGATGGTTTGGCATCCTTGTGCTTACAAGGAGCAAATCGAAGACATAGCTGATTTGGCTTTCACGTGCTTACGTTAAAGCAAGTCTAAGATGATTTGGCATCTCTGTATTGTCAGAGAACAAATTGAAGAAACAGATTTGGCGTCTCTGTGTTCGGCGGAGAGCAGATCGAAGATATCAACATGACAATTTTGAGTTTACATTGAGCAGATTGAGAACCATGATTGGATAAGACCGGTCAAATTTGGTCTTTCTATGAGTCTTTGCTCGATTCCCGTTACACAGCAATGAGCAAAGAGGGGCAACTGTAATAGCCCAAATTTGACCGGGCTTAAATAAAACAAAAGAAAATAAATAAATAAATATTTGTTTTAAACAGTCCATATAAAGTCCAGTTTACAAGAGCCCAAACACAAGCCCAAATATCTCAGACCCGTTATACACACACCCAAACAGACCGGTTACACCCTACCTAGCCCAGGACTAAACCAGACCCAAATAACAGAGGCCCAAAACTTAAAATTACTAGCTAGGGTTTCCAACCCTAGCTCTTTCTCCTCGCGCCGCAAACAGAAGATTCCAGAAGCCATCCCAAAGGACGCATTTGCTTACGTCGTTCCAGTGACCCTCCATCAGCGCCGGAACTCTACCTCCGTAATTAGCGCACGAATCCACACCAGCACATTCACTGCCAGATTCTCCGTTGATACCTGCAAAAGAAGGAAAGAACCACAGCAGCAAACAAAACAAATATGGAAAGATATAAAAAGATTTGTTTCCCAGTTTATGTAATAACAGTAGTGGCTATAAAAGCCCGAATCAAAACAATGTAAAGGGATCGGATTATTTTTTTTACAAAAGGAAAAATACATATACTTATTCATAAAAGAGTTCAAGCAATTTCTTTAAGAGGTGATATACTCTTACTTTGTTTCATTTTTCTTTTTTTTCTCTATATGCATGCAAATACCATTAAAAATAAAATAAATTGACCGTCGAAATTGCATTGAAAATCGAGATTTTGGGCCTCCGACCACCGTACGGGGAGGAGTCGGCAATGGCGCGTGGGCGCGTGAGGCCGACGACCGGGGCTCAGCTCGATGGAGACCGGAGCCTAGATCTCTCTCTCTCCCCTCTCATTTCAGAGAAAATTTCATATTTTTTTTTAAAACTCGGGTTGCAAATGAATTTAAAACTAAAAGTTTGACTTATATAGTATAATTGAAACGGTGCTGTTTTGGCTTAATTTGATAAGCATAAAACGACGTCATTTCTAGGCACAGGATCCGCGCGTTGACCTGTGACTCGGGGAGGATCCGCTTGATTTTGAAAAATGGGCAATTTGCCCGATTGATCCTCCCGTGTTTTCTGAATTTTCAGTTTGATTCTATTTTACTTTTTAATTAAGCCCTTATATTCTAATTTTGTTTCAATTTGGTCCCATAAGTGACTTTTAAAACAATATCAAGAAAACGGCGTCGTTTAGGATTAGGACAAATCGCCTAGTGCGTCCTTTGACGTTTTTAATTCTTGCAAATCAGGCCTAGAATTTTTATTATTTTGCAAATTAGCCTTATAATTTTATTTAAATTCAATTTAGCCTTTTTTTTATTTTTTTAATATAATTTATTTATTTTAAAAAATATACATATATATTATTATTAAGAGTACTATTTATATATTTATATAAAAATTTTATTTATCACATATTATTTTCCTATATATTTATATTATATTTTATTATATAACATTTATTATATTTTTATTATATATTACTTATTATTTTATTATATCGTATATTATCTATTATATTATTTATGTCTTATATTATATATTATATTATTTATAATTTTAAAATTTGTAAATTATTATTTTTAACTCATATTATATACATATTTCATCATTGATTATTTATTTATTTATTATGTGTTATTTCATTTTAAACTGATATTTTTATATAATTATTTTATAATTATTTTAAAAAACTATACATATTATTATTAAAAACTATTTATATATTTATATAAAAATTTTCTTTTATATATCATTTTTTAAAGAAAAAAAACCGATTTATTTTTATTTTATATAATTCTTTTATAAATTATTTATTATATATTATATATTGTATATTAAATACTATTTTAAAAATATATTATTAAATATCATGTTTTTATTTGTATTATAAGTATATTTTGTTAACAATTACTCACTTTATTTTATATTTATGTATATACTAATTCTTTTATGTATTTTTATATTGTATATATCATTTATGTATTAAATGTTATTTTATAATTATTATTTGATGTTATATTTTATGAACATGTACATTGATATTTTTTTTATATTAGATTGTATATCATGCATCATTTCTTAATTATTACTTTGTATGTTTGTATGTTTTGCTTATTCATCTTCAATATACGCTATGTGTATCTTTGTATATATAATGTGATGTAATTTTAAACATGTATGTATATAGTATATGATATTTGTATTATTGCCATTGTATCGTTTAAATGCATGTTTATTTATTTATTATTGCAGTATTCTATTCCATAATGTTGATATGCTCCTTCATGCATCGGTTTTAAAAACGAGACTTCAAAGTTTTCAAAAATAAAAAGGCAACGCTTGGTGTTTGGAAACTTTGAGAAAAGTAGTGCCCTAACGTATTAGGTTGCAACTTTTCTTGTTGAGTTCGAATAGTCAAGTACCCTTCTAAGTTTTTTTAGATTTTCAAAATACGAGCAACTGTCTTGGAATTTCAAAGCGTTGTGTCCTAACTTACTGGATATGGCATTTTGTTGTTTTTGAGATAGGGATTTCCAAAATGCTAACTTAGTGTCAATATTTTGATACAAGTGAACCCCAATTTTCAAAATCAAAATATTTAAAAGAGGATTGCATCTTAAAATTTTTAAATTTCTGACATTAAAGACACTTGATAATCAATTAGGTACCATTTTTGGGCGTTACGGGGGTGCTAACCCTTCCTCGTACGTAACCGGCTCCCGAACCCATTTTCTGATTTCGTAGACCAAAAACTAATGGTGTTTTAAAGGTGATCCAATCACACCTAAAAAGATTGGTGGCAACTCCCGTTTTTGTTTTCTTAAAGTCGATTCCCATTTTCCAAAACTCGATTTAAAAATGGTCTCGACAAAGAAAATATTTAAAAATTAAATTATTGCATCACACTTGGTACAACACATTACTACATTGCAACACATAAATTTACTAAAGATAGACTCTTAGGGGGTAACCCTACAGTACACCACTTTTCCATTATATGAATAATAACCCACCTTGGCGTACTTCTAGCATAGTCTCTCATGGCACATTCTCTTAATTACCACATCACCTGAAACAATAACAAGCATTATAAGCTTAAGAGAACTTAATGAGAGTTAATACAAAATACCTTGGTGAATTCTTTAATAATATTTGAGGAACTTCTATATGCCAAATACCTTTTTTAACCACTTACTTTTGTTTGGGCAGATGCTATCGCAGTTTCAGGCTTACACTTAAACGGCAACTACTATACTCTTAATCGTACTAATTCTCTCTGAAGTATCTAACTAACTTAAGATCCTTCTAGATGTAGATATTACACTAATCTCTTCTTTTTCTTAGAACCCTAAAGGGTCTTTTTAAATAATAACTCTTCAAAGCCCGATACAGACATACCATCTCTTCATACATACACTGATTTCAGAATTTGTTGATCACGGATATTGTTCACCTGTTGATACGTACACATTTGGCGGATACTCACGCAGATTTAAATACTATCAGTTTACTAGTTTCTCGTTTGATACCCTACAAGATCACACTGATAATGAATTTTATAGATAATCTAAATAAATTTCACACAATTTTATTTTAAAACCCCAGATACTCAAAGATACGATGACTTAGATTTCACAAGATTTTAGAAGAATACATTATATTGTTCAAATATGGTGGATACCAAATAGCCTAGATTTGACCTTACAGGGTATAGACAAATTTAGACTAATGGATACTTATCTCATTCATAACTACGAACACGCCCAAATTTCAAACTAATAAATTATCATGGCAGATACCCTTTATGAACATACAAGTACATGCTTTTTTTCAAGAAATTCCTTTACGAATTATTCAATTACATCACAAATCTTATTCAACTACCTTAATTCCAGATGTATCATAACCCTTATCAAAATAGTACAGAGCAATAAGAAATTATTCAGAACTTACCCTAAGAGTAGATAATCATATTCTACTAGACAAACTTAACAAAGTATGCCACAAGGATCAAACATAATATGCCACAAGGGCATCATACAAAATCATGTGTTTATTGTCCCAACGGACTTTCATAGAAGGTGCCATGGGTTTCTCCCTTATGAACTTATACATAAGTTCATGTATTGTGATATGCTCATCCAATTTACACATTACTGAAGGTTACACCATGAACATTCATACAATCATATATTGTCATGGGTCTCACCCGCATGGATTTGCATACTTTCATGTATCGTGATCAGCCTATCTAGTTTTCATCTTTCTGGAAG
This sequence comes from Gossypium longicalyx, assembly GCA_025698465.1. Taxonomy (NCBI): domain Eukaryota; kingdom Viridiplantae; phylum Streptophyta; class Magnoliopsida; order Malvales; family Malvaceae; genus Gossypium; species Gossypium longicalyx. Next base: position 22,452,943 of record CM047005.1, on the reverse strand, counting down.
TTACACCATGAATGTTTACATATCATGTAATGCCATGGGTCTCAACTTCATGGTCTTACACTTGTTTTAATATCATGATCTGTCAGTTTGGTTAGCAATATAATTGCCCTACCAAAGGCATCACAGAGGGACATTGCTCCGCATTCACTTACCTAAATTTATTCGCATTCTAGAATGATTCATACTTTTTGCATATAAAGCTTTACATGCATGCTTACCAACCAACATTCTTTTCAATAGAACTTGTAAATATCATTACAACACATCTCTTATCTTTACTATACTCCTACACTTACCAATTGTCGTAGATTACACCATCTTTTATATATATAATTCTACTTGAACATTTCACATATAAGATTCAGGGTAGAGACTCACCTGATACTCACCTACAGTAGTTCGATGTTTCAGACTCAAACATCTTTCTCAAACCAGCAACAACAATTGCTTAAAGAACATAAATTCACTATCACAACTCTTATACATACAATTTACTTATCATCTCAATTGCTAACAACCTCAAGCAAAGTCTTGTACTTAAAGCCTTACTGTCCATATCCCATATACGAACTTACTCATTCAGAACTTAACATGCAGAGCTGTAATACTTACTTGGAAAGGGAACGACCTTTGATTAAACTAAAAACTTTAGCTTCCAACTTAAGGAGAAAAAGATGCATTGAACTAAAGAAAAGAATCAAAGAGTAGCATATTTAAGAAAAAAAAACCTCTTTACAGAACCCTTCTTACACATATAAATATGACCAATCCTACTTAGTGGAATTTAACAAGTGTCACAAATTTCAGAATTTGTCCTTCTTAATGGTCTACAATTTCTGAAATAAACATAAATGAGAACCCTGCATAAAAGATATCAGACTAGTCTATCCAGTTGGTTTCTAATTAGTTCACTTAACAACCCAACCAGCATAATACTAAGGCAAACAAGGCGTATTATACCTTTAATGATAACTCATACCATAATTATTATTTCGCTTAACAAAACATTTCTCTTTAATTAACAGAATAATCTGAAATAGAACCTTCACTAACTTACACAACGGTTACTATACGCTAAAGAAGCAAATGGGCGGATTATACTTCACCAAATAATTTATTTCACCACTTACACTCTTAAATCTTGGATCTGCCAGACTTGGGGTGTGACACCTAAGCTTTTTTTATTATTATTATCTAATTTGGTACTTGAACTTGACTTCTTTTTTTTTTTAATTTGACCTAAGCATTTTTTTGGTCCGATTTGATACTTAAATTTCTCAAATGTTCATACAAATTACCAAAAAAAAACACTTTTATGTATAAATAGAAATAGCTAATGTATCACCAACATGTGGTAGTTGTCATGAGATTTAATGGCATGAAATATTACATTTATTGAGAGTTACCTTTGTTTCACTCAACAATATGCTGAAATCTTACTTTTCATAGAAGTTGGGATTACTTTGATTGTTAATGGCAGGAATGATTCAAGAGCACTATATGCTTAAAAGTATGATCTGATCTTCACAAGACATTCAATTTCCATAAAAGTGTCATTAGTATCAAGGGAAATCCATGTTAAATTTTTAAAAAAATAAAAAAAAAGGTAATTGAACATTTAAAATATAAAAAAATTCCTTGCCATCTATCACATGTTGGTGATATATTGGTTATTTTTGCTACCTCATAAGAAAACAACACTATTAGTATATTGGAGTAGTTTGTATAACATTTGACAAGTTTGAGTACTAAATTGGACAAAAAAAGTTTAGGCAACAAATTAGGGTTTAAGGTTCAAGTTAGTTTCTATTTCATTTCATATTAATTATGTTTTATTTGAATATTATTCATTTCCATCATTTTTAAAGCTAGTTTGGATTTATTTACTATTTTCCTTTTGCTATTGTAGGTTCAAAGTGAAGAATAAGTTAATTACAGCATAATGCAAGAAGTGGTAAAGAGAACTCTTCTGCTACAACAGATTAAATTTATGGTGGGGCATGTTTTTTAATTAAAAAAATTTGACAACAAACAATTCGTCCCACCACAATTTCTTTAATGGAGTTCCCTAATAGAAACCCAAAAATTAAGGTTATGAGCTAAACAAATTTTGAGAGAAAGAAAATAAGAGAAATCATTTAGAGGCAAAAGAAATTTTTTGTTACACTAAGAGAAACTTCAAGCTTGCAAACAAGAAGAAAATACATTTGGGGAGCTCGATTCAACTTCTTGATCTATTTTTTCTTTTACTTTTTATTGATGCAAGTTTGTTTTTGAATTTATTTGTGTGATATTTTCTCAACTCATGTAAAACTAAACTATTTTTTCTAGAATGATGATGGATCTTATATTTTAATTAATTTTTCTCTTCAATTATTTTGATCTATGTTAATTATTTATTCAATCATATGCTTATTTAATATGCTTGTCGGGCCATCAAGTTATATTTAATTGATAACCTTAATTTGTCTTGAAAGAGAAAGTTAGGGTTAAGATTAAACCTGTCCATAGGCCGGACCACCCGGCCCGCTTGAAAAGTGGAAGGGATTAGGCAAAAATATAAGCCCAAAAATGGGTTTGGGCAAAAAAAATGCCGGTTTAGAAAACATGTTAGGCCTCGAGTAAGGTTTTTTTTACTAGGGCTCAACTTAAATTTTTCAAAAAAAGTTGTTTTGCTATTGTTGTTCCACTGTTTTATTATCATTTCACTATTATGTTGTTATTGTTTAAATATTGTATAACTCTTGTTTTATTGTTTATTTTGCTACTATTTTAGAGATATTTGCTTATTAAGTTGCACCTATCTTAGTATTATTTAAGTATAAAGACCTTTTTTTAAAAAAAATATTTTTAATTTGTTGGGAAACTTTTATTTTAATATTTTTAGTGTTTTTGATGTATTATTTTTTAAAAAATTTTTTTATATATAAAAAATTTAATACAGGTGGATCAGGCTAAGCGGGGTTTTATCATTTTTACCAGGCCGGGCTTGGGAAAAATTTTAGGCCCATTTTTTGCTTATCAAACCAGCCTAAAATTTTGTTAGGGCTCAGCCCGAACCCGGCCCGACCCATGGACACCTCTAGTTGAGATCTAGACTTAAAAGATTAAGATTAACTCCAGTGAGTCTGACGAACAAGTTAATTTGCGACTAGGATAGAAATATAACTGATGCCCTAATCAACAAAATAGGTTTATTCTTAATGGCTTAACCCAACTTGCCTAACATAGCAATATAACTAGTGGGAAGGGGGATTAACTTAGCTAGATACTGGAAAGATTTAGATAATACCATTAAATCCTGAGTTAGTAATTATATAGATTGAACAATTGAATAAGAGATAATTGATTGATTGGATTAAGTGAACTTAGAGTTTTAGCTACATAAAATTGATTGAGAAACTCAAAAGTTTTCATTGCTTTAATTTAGTAAAAATCTTTGTAATTTGCTTAGTTTAATTTTAGTACTAACTAAAATTACTTTTATTGATATGAACTAGATAAAATTAAATAGTTGGTATTTCGAGTTTGGTTTTGTGGGAACGGTATCTTCTTATCACTTTATTACTTGATCAATATATGCCCTTGCATTATGATAGACCTAATCATGGGATAGGCCAAGTTTGGGTCGGGCTAATGCATGATGTATAAGCCTATTTTTTAGGCTTGGGCCTGATCCAACCTAAAAAATGGGTAAAAAATTCTATCCAAGCTTGGTCCAGATTAAAAATGCTAAACCTAAGCCAGACTTGACCCACATTAAAATTTTTAGATTATTTTTTATATAAAAATAAATTTAAAATATATAATACATTAAATACACTAAAAAATTTTAAATAAATGTTTCTCAACAAATTGAAAATACATTAAAAAAGCCTTTTACTTAAATAGCACTAAGATGATTGCAACTTAGCAAGCAAATGTCTCTAAAATAGTAACAAAATTAACAATAAAACAAGAGTTATACAATATTCAAACAACAATAATATAGTAGCAATACAATAGTGAAGTGACAACGAAACAATAATAAAATGGCAATGAAACAACAACAAAATGGTAGCGAGAACGCAACAAAAAATGGTAGCGAAAAAATATTAAAACCAACAGTGAAATAGCCGAAAAAAAAAACAACAACAAATCAACACCTAAAACAACAATAAGCCAATAAAGAAATTGCAACAGAACAATAGGGATGCAACATCAAAGCACAGTAGCAAAATGCGCAAAAAAGCAAGAAAACATGATAAGTGTCAAAAATAACATATTTTAGCGCCATTCTTAGTGCATTTTTGGGTGATTATGTGACATTAACTGTAAATTATATACTTCTAATCCTTTTATATTCATGTTTTGATGCTTAATAGGGCACTTGGGAGCAATAGGAGTGAAAAACGGGTGGCAATTAGAACATTGGAGCAATTTGGAAGTTGTACACTTAAATATACTTTCACACAGGCAATACACAAGGCCGTGTGTCTACAGCATGTCAGTCTCGAAAGCTGTCTTCACTAACAACTGAAAGTTGCGATTTTTAAATTTTTTGGCACTTTAAAAAGTCATAAATAAGGAAATAAATGAGGGAATAAGCAGTCATCAAGAGATAGCACGAAAATTACCAAAAGAACACCATTAAAGCCAATTTCCAAGCAGTTCTCTATCAAGATTCAAGAGTCGAAGCTGATTTTCAAGGGAGTTATCATGGATTTCTTTTATTTTAGTAGTTATATTGCATTTTTTGGTGTTTATTCTTGCAAGTATGAACTAATTCTCTTAATAGCTAGGGGAGATGAACCCTAGGATTGATTCTATTGTTTGATTTTTATTTTTAATGCAATACAACCTTAGTCTCTTTATTTTTAACTATGAATGCTTTATTATTCTTGGGTTAATAATTCTAGAGTGTTAATCCTGTTTGATGTGCATAAGTCTGAGGTTGAATAAACCCTTTTTGTGATTAGATATTGCATAACTGAATAGAGTTGCATGCAATCCTAAAAATAAGATGACATAAATCTACTGGATTAGAGTAAAATCTAATAGGAGGATCCATAGAGTGAATTAATGCAATAATAGGGGTTTTAATTAGAAAGAAATTTCAATTAATTAACTTAGAGTTAGTTATTTTTATGCTCGAAAGAGAAATATGTTAAATTTCATATCTAGTTTGGGTACGATTTCCTCAAAAAATATATAAAAAATATAATATTTTATGTTTTTCACAATATACATGTAATTGAGAACTAAATTGATAGAATTTGTAAATGTGGAAGGTAATATTTGTTAAATTATAAGAATTAAGCTCAGATTGATAGAATGTGTAAGTACTAAGGAGTAAATATGTTATTATACCAATTAAAAAAAGGACACACCATCATTTCCGTTAACCATTTAATGGAGAGTAATCAAACTAGAACTAGTCAAAAACACTAGTGCTAAAATTGAAAGTTTTTGTAGTTTGATGACCAAAACAAAAAAATGCTAATTCAAAGTTTATTAGGAAGTGTTTGAATTGGATAATGTTTGGTTATCTATGATTACTCTTTCTTTAGATTATTTAACATATTATTGGATACATTATATTATTATGTTCAGTTGATTTGATTAAAATGTAATTTTATGTTGTTTGGTCCACAAAATATAAAATTACTTAAAAAGTATATTGTAATAAATTAACCTTAATCCTAAATAAGGATGAAAAAAAGTTATTAAAATTATGATGAGAGTGGAAATTAATTATGAAAATAGAGAAAAAGAAAACAAACGAAAATGTTAAAAAAGTTGAACAACAAAATAATTAAATAATAAAAAACTCTTTTATAATAAATAAATAATTAAAAGTTAAGATACTATAATTAAGTTTCCAACAATTAATAATAATAATAATAATAATAATAATAATAATAATAATAACTGGATAGTTTAATTCACTATGTTATAATGAAAATAGATTGAAGTGATTAAGAAAGTGATCAGATTATCCCTTGTATTACCATTATTGATTCTGTGATCCAAACTGTAGTGTGGGTGTGATGTATTCATTACTTTGCTCCTACTTTCGAAAGATCCAAAACCGGCAGCTCCTGGGGTGTTGCCACATTTCAATTTTACTTTTCAAAAAGTTGAATTCAAGTCTTTCCACTTTGTAATAAATAATAAAACCCATGGAGAATGGTTTGTTTTGTGATGACAATGTTTTTCTTTCTTCTTCTTCTTCTTTATTTTTATATAAATAATATATATATATATATATTTAAATCGATTCAACTGATTTTGGTGTTGTTGTAATGATTAAAAAGATATAAATTTAAATATGTTTAAATATATATTATTTTTTATTTAAAAATTTTCGAAATATAAAATAGTAACTAGACTTTATAAAAAGTAATTGTCAAATATAAATATAAATATATATATATATATTTTAAAAATATACTCACATCCCACGTCTAAGTTTGAGTTGAAATAAGGGTAGTTTGAAAGTAAGAGTCGGTTTTATTTCCCACCATTAAGTCGGTAGGGGAGACTGCCTACTATTATTGGGGTAGCTTGAAAATAGAGGAGAAATTATTATTATTATTATTATTATTATTATTATTATTATTATTATTATTATTATTATTATTATTATTCCAAATTGAAGATGTGAATTAGTTTCTTTTATTGCCTAAAGATCAAAAGTAGGCTACCAACCCAGTTTGCATTAATTTGATAGACATGTATATCAGAAATTTGTTTGACACTATTCCACAGTTCTCCATTACACTTTAAAAAGGAAAAAAAATATCCATCTTACGGATTAACCCATAAACCCTAATACAATAAGTCATCTTCCCCACTTTCACTTATTGAGAAAAGTTTTAGTATCTTTTTTATAATTATTTTCACAGCCATTCTAGCCCCAGCTATGTTGAATTTATGATTTCTGATCATTATAGTACGTGATTGAATTTTTCTGTGTCATTGGTCACCATCAATTTTGCCACCTTATTTTCTATTAAGTCATTCCCCAATTTGTTTATCAAATTCTAAATCAAAATATTCACAATTTTATTGTAATGAAAAGTAAAATTTAGTTAGACCTTTTCCAAGTTTAATTAAAAGATTCTCATAATCATTTATTTAACTCTTTAATTTTATAAAAAATTATTTGACCTTTTTATTTGTATTTTTATATTTTTTTTTAACTTTTAAAGTTATATTGTTTGTCAAAGATGTTAACATAACATTCACGTGATAGTCTACATGTATACTTATTATCAATTAATTATTTTTTTAAAATTTAATTAATTAATAATGTGATATTTACGTGTATAGTACATTAGAAAAATTAATAAATATTATTTTTATTTATTTTAAAACGATTAAATTTAAAAAAGTTAAATGAAAACTAAAATAAATTTTTTTATAAAGTTGAAAAGGTCAGTGATTGTGAGTAAAGGATTTTGCTAGTGGCGGACTATGCTCGAAACCTTCATGTCAATGGCGTAAAGGGTCCAAATATTGGAAAATTAAACGCAGAGATTGTTCCACCACCGACTCATAGCCCACATTTTTAGAAAACGTGGTTATTCTAAAGCCACTCAAGTTTTTAAATTTCGGTACTCAAATTCACCATCCACTTTAACATATGATTTGGTATTATTTTATGAGGGAGTTTTATTTCTCAATTTTAAGAAACCCTAAATGCTTGAAGAAGCAACCGATTTATAAAATAGTATTTCGTCGAGTATTTAAATATGTGTAATTGCGTATAATGTTGAAGGTTACGAATCTTTGATTTGTCGAGAGTTTAAATATTTAAAAAACGCAACAAGTGTTTGCAATTGCAGGGAGTTTCACTACATCATAAATGTTACAAGGAAAAAGATAATGATTTTACAGTTTATACTTGATAATTAACAACGTAAGCATCCTGCATAGGAGGGGGCGGCATATATGAGTTTGAACATTGACCACACGAGAACTGAAACCTATATTTGTCTTGTACGGAACTTGTGAAAGTATTAGTTAAAAAGTTGTGAAATAAAAAAAATAAATATTTCTAAATAATAATTATTTTGTTAATATATATGCCTGTTACAATCACTTTTTTAATTATATAATTAACAAGTGAGTCCTTTTTATTTTAAAATATAATATTAATAAATTTAACAATATTAAAAAATAAATTTAAATTTTAAAATGATTAAAATCTTGAAAAATGTAGATTAAATTCTAAATTTGTGAAGAATACAGAGATTTATGATATATTTTAACCTTAATAATATTTAAACTCATCTTCCAAACCCCTTTATATATATATATATATATATAGAAAATTAAAATTGAAATTAGGGTTGTACAAAAAAATGAATGTTTGAATGAGATAAGATAAGATAAATATATATTAGGAAAATTATATTGTTGAAGTAAATGGACCGTCATTAACTCAATGTCCTATTTTGCTTTTAATAAAACGGCAGCGTCCAACTTCTCCATAATCCAAATTGGATTGGATCATCCGAATGAAAAGTAGAAAGTTTGTGTTGAAAGCAAATTAGATTAAGTTATATATATTCCCTAAGAATAAAATCATCTCATCTATATCAACACATAAAAGGTCAATTACAACCATCAAATATATTCCTATAACATTCGAAAACTATACATCTTCAATCTCAACAATTTTTGTGACTTCCCATTTATCTATCTTCACATAATTTTATTTTTCATGGGAAAAAGTCAATTTTTGGTAATCATACTTTCATCTACTCTTTAATGTGGTATTTAAACTATTAATATATGTTTTTATTATGATGCCTATGCTTTTATAAAACATATAATGTGGTACATTAACTATCAATATGTGTTTTTCTATGCTACATCTTGTTAACACTATAAGTGAATTACTAAACCAATCATCAAGCTCGCAATGGAAAACTTTTTGGAGATATTTTTGCTTATGTAATTTTAGTATTTGCTTTATTTAATTTATTTTTATTTAGCTTTTCACACAATGCTATATTATTTAAGTGGACTTGATGATTAAAAAAAATCTATCTGTCGAGTTTTCATTGGCTTGCTTAGTAATTCACTAATGGTGTTAACAACAAGTACAGTAATAAAACACATATAAATAGTTTGGGTACCACATTGGACATTTTCAAACTACATGTACCACATTGGACATTTTATGAAAGACCATAAGAAAACATATATTAATAGTTCATATACTGTAATAAACATTTTCAAAGTACAAGTCAATTAGTGTGGTAAGTGTGGACGAACATATCAAACTTAGGTGCTAGTGATCCTCTCAGCACCGAGTTTGATCCCATTAATGACCACATTATAGACTCCACTAGTTGTAACACAGGAGTAATTATCAATCGAGCTAGAACAACCCAAATCCTAAATCATTTGCATGGCAACTAGATCACAAACCTACAAAATTAAACCAACCCTCAATACCAAAAAAAAAAAAAAACCGTATTAGAAATGTAACACTGGTTTTCAATTAACTCAGAAACTTGAAATAATTAGAGGATTAAATTGAAAGAGACCGAAGGTTGAAGGTCTCTAATGAAGAAATGGGAAAGCTAAAAACTGAATTGGACATGGTTAAGAACCAAACCTGGTTCAGTTCTGGTTAGTTTGTATTATTCTTTTATATTAGCATGATGGAAATCTCTGGGATACCCTAGTTTGTTCCGTTTTGTTCTTATACTTGTTATTAAGTTCTCCGTGTTACTCTGATTTATGTATTATGTTTTGTTAATTGTAATTGATGTTGGTTATACCCTGGGCTTTATAGTTCACCCATGGTTTACCTTTGTGTGTTTAGGTAAGTCTTTGACTTAGGAGCGGACAGCATGTGGGAGCTCAAATTACTTTGCAATAATGTAAAAATGTTCTTGATCTTTTGGGTTTGTAATCTATTTCTGAGCTCGTCTTAGTTTTTGCTAAATTTATCAGTATTTAATAATTTTTAACGCACAACTACAAAATCTCTCAAGTCGACAAAACGGATTTTGATTTTCAACATTAAACTCTGAAAAGATTTTCCACCACAGATCAAGTAAAATTTTGAATTTTTTTGAATAATTATTGAATCAATTTTCGATGTGTTGATGTAACCCCTTCAGATTTAGTCTTAACTTCTAAACTGATTTTGAGGTATTACAGGCATGATTAGGCAAGGTACTTATAACAATATATGGTTGTTGGATTTGCATTTCAACTTTTTATATTAAAAATATATATTTTGTAAAAAAAATTATTTGAGATATTCAATAATAAAAAATGTATTAAATTTATTCTTATGACATAAGTAAACCTTTTTATTGAATTGCACCACTTTAAAACAGTATAAATTTAGGTTGGTGAGTAAGTGTAAGCATTTGATCGAGTCGAGTGAAAAAATTTTGAATTAATCGAGTTGATGAGTCTTATTTTATCATCTTAATCCGATTTGAATTTTTTTCGAATCGAATCGAGTGAAATTGTTCAAGTTAAATTGTTCGAGTGAAAAAATTAAACCTGTCAAATTAAAATCTTGTTATAGTATAAATAATTTTATGTTAGAGTACTTAAATTTAAAACTATATATATTTGAAAACTTTTTCAAAGCAAAATAACAATAAAAAAATAAAATACTTTATTATGATAAATTTTAATCATTAATTAACTTATTTAGATTTCTAAAATTATTATTTTAGAAAATTTTTAAAATTTTAACTTTTTTTTATATATTCTTCAAAAAAAATTTAAAATTTGTAGAATTTTTTAAAAAATATAAAATTTTAAATTTTCATAAATATTTTAAATTTTAAAAATTATTATAATTTTTTTAATTTTTGTTAAAAGAGATCAATTTACTTATTTTTAAAATTGACAGAAAGCAAATGAGTATTTACACCAATTTACTATTCGAATTATAAAATTTAACTTGACTCGAATTTAAATTACTTATTTAAGTTGACTCGAAGAAATTGATTCAATTAACTTAAAATTTTTAATTTTTTAAATCAAATCTAAGTTTTATAGTAAGAGCCTTGAGGAGACCGCAAACGTGAAATGGACTATTAGTATTCACATTTAAGACCTGCATTATTTTTCCGGTTTCCACACTATAGTCTATATAGCTGGAAACCCAAATTGATGATGATAAGGTGGTAGTTGGACTAAGTTTTAAGGCGCAGCATCACAGCACTGCTATGCCCACTAGCTTCAACATATGTTTTGACTATTTTTAGGTCATTGTTTGCGGCCATTATTCATTTCATAAATAAACCTAGTTCCAAAGTATGATTGACCATCCGAATGCTTATGAAAACCAGTCATGTAAACCAATCATAGAAAAAACATAGCTTCTTTTCCCTTGGACTTTGAGCTTTTGGTGGATGAAAATAGGGTGAATTACTTAAAAAGTGCGGTTTTTTTTTAAATATCGGATTAGATCAATTTTTTTCAAAATTGACCGAATTAGATTGATTTTGAAGAGAGAAGAAAATGTATCTAGCTAGACGCATTTTCAGCGGATTTGACAAAAAAATACTTCCAGCTGGACGTGCTTTCCTGCTCAATTCGTTAACTTCTCACTCACCTGGTAGATATCTCGAGAATCTCAGGATAATATTTTCTGAACATTTCGGGTCGACCTCCAACTATCTTAAACTATGAGTGACCAAAACTCGATTTGATTCGAAAAAATTTAAAAAAATATATATCAATTTCGAGTTAATCAAATTGAGTAACTTGAGTTTCGATTTCGAATCGAATTAAATTTTACAATTTCAAATAACAAATTGGTATAAATATCCTTTTGGTACTTGTTAATTTTAAAAATTACCATTGGTCTAAAAATACTGACAAAATGTTTTTGAATAATTTCAAATTTTTAAAAATAATATTATTTTTAAAACCCAAAATATTTATAAAAATTCTAAAATTTATATTTTCCACCAAATATAAATATTATAAAAATTATAAAATTATTTAAAATTAAAAATTTTTCTAAAATAATAATTTAGGGACTTAAAACAAAAAAACCTATACCCTAAACTCCAAAAGCCCTTACAAACCCTTAAAAGAACTCAAAGCTCTAACCCTAAAAGAACCCTAAACATAAACCCAAAAAATAGCAAAAAAAACTTAGAGAGAGAATGAAAACGCGTTCAATTGAACTCACTTTGCTAGCTAAGGAGGAAAATATGTCCAGTTGGAAGCATTTTCCTGCCAAATCCGTTTAAAACGCATCCAACTCTATCCAAATTGACTTGATCCGATAATCTTTATAAAAATATGCACTTTTTAAGTAATTTACCTGAAAATGGAAAGAGTGAAACTGGAATTACTACAGATAAAACTATTTATCAATAATTGACTTGAAACAAAATCTTAGTAGATGGAAAATTCTGGATTTTTTATATAGATAATAAAAAATAAATACGAAAATGGTATAGAATAAAAATTAATTATGAAAATATGTTATTTTGAACAGTAAACATTGGTGTTGTTTGATTGGTTGGTGGTACTATTTACTTTTTGATCAATTATCAATTATGTATTTAAAAAAATAATTTTTAATGGTGTTGTCTGACACATTGATTGTACTAGTATAAATTTTAAAATTTTTTTTTTTTGTATTTTTGAATATACACGAGAGAGAAAAATAAGAAAATAATAATAATTTTTTATTAGTGCTGGATGAGACATCGATACTACAAACACTTTTTTCTTTTCTATGCAGCAAATTTTGTTTTATGTCAGCCAATAATTTTTTTTAAAAATTAAAATAATATTATTGATGTGTCAAGCAGTAACAATAAAAATTTATTTTTTTCCTCGTAGGTACATAAAAAATATGAGTATTTTTTTAAGAACGGTAGGCAGCACCACTAAAATATTATTTTTTAAACACATAAATGAATAATGATTGGTAAAAAGTTAAGATGATACCGCGAATCAGTTAGGCTGTTGAAAATATCCACTTTTGGTAATTAAAATTTTTTTTATATATATATATATATTGTATAAAAACCGGAAAATTCTAGAGTGTTTTGCTTGTTGGTAACCCAAGGAAATGGTTGATTTTGGTCAGTAAACCAAAACATTGAATCCAAAGTAAACTGGAAACCCGTGGCGATGTTGGTAAAAAAAAGTGCATTGTCATTTCTGTTGTTTTAGTTTTTGTGTTTGTGATTTGAGAAAAGAAAGATGGATGAGTGGAAGCAGGATTTGAGGGATTGTGGATTGAAGTGAAAGGGTTGTAGTTGGGGGATTTTGACTGCAAACAAAAAAACTGAAATTGATTAAATTCATGGTGGACACTTACCAAGGGCTGCTGGAACCTTATAGGCGAAAGCGATCAACTAGGTTGAAACTACATCAAGTCGCACCTGGCAACATGTTATTTGATTCGCCTTGCGGTGATGTTCCATTTGAGTACGTTTTTAAACTTAATATCGTATCAATTAAGTTGTTTTCTCATCAAACTTAAATTAAATTAATTTGTACTTATTATATTAAACGTATAAAAAAGATTACTAAATATATGAAATAGTTATTGTTTGAAACTTTAATTTCCTCCTCTCATTTTATGTTTGATATATTTTATTTTTAATTGATAGACCAAATTTTTATCATAATATCTCTTGAGAGTTTTAAAATTGAGATTTATTTGAGTATTTTTCAAGATAATTAATCACACATATATATATATATATATAATTTCACAGTTGATAGCTTATTAAAATATTGTTGAATCATTATTTAATGAAGAGGCCTATAAATAGGTTGTTGGTCCACTTCTACTTCAAGCTTGTTAGACATTTATGGAGAAATATTGTATATAATGTGAGGTATTTGAGAAGCTTTATTTGTAACCATAACTTTAATGAGGTTTAGTGTAAATATACTTACTCAATAGTTTAGAAATTTTTAATATTTAATTTTTTAAATTAATACAAAATTTTTTAAAAAATGTTAAATAAGATAAGTAGGCATTTAAAACACATTTGGACTTCTGTTAGGTAGGTAATAGAGATTAATCACTTCGTAACAAAACGATAATATAAGTGACTAAAACGTAACATTTCAAACATAAGTAACTAAAATATAATTTAAGACAAGCAAAAGTAATTATTTTTATAATTTACCCTAAAAGAAATAAAATCTCAAAATTAAAATTAATTTAAAAATATTTAACATCTATATATCTACACGAGAAATCATTAAAGAAATTAAAGAAAATAAAAAAAGGAAATATAGTTTTCACTCATAGGATTTTTTTTAAAGAAAATGCTTACATATATATAAGAAAATAAAAATAAATTACATAAAAATTTTAAAATTAAAAACATAACTATTTATTCGCTTTAAAGAAATATTTTTGTTTTCACTCAAACATTAGTCATTAACCTATTTTGATTCATCTTAAACCATTGTATTGTTCTAATTGTGGGATGTCATTAGCTGATATTAATTGAAAATATGCATTTCGTTTAAGATATGTTGACATTAAAATATAGTATAATTTTTAATTAAAAGATGTTGGATAAAAAAAAAAAGAAGAATGAAAATAATAATTAATTAATAAATATTATAAAATAAAAAGAAAGAAAGTAAATAACAAAAAAAATAGGAAAGTAAAAAAGAGTGTATTTTTATTGATCAATCGAAATATTTACAAAATTTATTTAAAATCTCTATTTATAAATGTAATAAGTATAAATGAAATAGAGATCTACTTCTAATTACTATTAAAGCCACATCTAAAATATTAATAACAAAAAAAAAAAATGAAAAAGAGATTTTAGTGGGGATAAATGAGAAAGGAAAAAGTATTGAATGAGATAAGGATGGTTATACTTATTGCCCATTCAAAACTGACACAAGAAATGAAATGCTAAAATTCAAGTTTAATTGGGAGTCAGAAATGAAATGAAGAACAACAGTGACGTTTAACTGATGCTACAACACGCAATCTCTTCACCCCCCATTTTCTTAGATTTTAAGTGATTCAATCATAAATAAAATCAGACTAATGTTTGTTTTTATGTGAAAAATAAAATACGAAAAAATGGTGAGACGAAAACGTCGACGGTTCCAATGTCTAGGGCAGATAGCGATGCAAGTTATAGGTAAGGTCTTGCATCAAATCTCTCACCTTTCCTTTATGAATATCCCTGCCCCTAGGATATTTTTTCCCTTAATTTCCCCTCTAGCATTGTTCATTTCTTAATTTCCATCTAAACCTTAATCAATATATTTGATTATGACTTCTTTAAACCACATTTAATTTATTTTTATGATCAATGTATGTTTTATGGTTTATAAAATTTAATCTTTTTAAGATTTTTAATAATATTATGCTCAAAATTTGAATTTATATATATATATATATATATATTCAAGATGACATTCAAATACTCATTGATGGAATGATTTTTATTTTTATTTTTTGGTAAATAATTCCAGCAAAGAAGTTAAGCGGTCCCCATTCTGAAATGAATTATAATGTGATAAAATCATAATTAAGAACCAGGTGGGGTGTGTTTTTCTTTATGGGAGTAATAATTGTAGGTTTTTTCTAAAGATATTTGTAATTGTGGTTAAATTACATAAGAATTTGTAGTATAACAATCTTTTATTAAATGAAAAATATGTTTGCACTCCTTTATCTATTCTTCCATGTAATGAGTGAAGAAAAACAAATATATATATACATAAATTAACACCAACACTCAAATCTTAAATATAGCAATTTTGAGATTTTTATCAAATTTAAATTATAAAATTATTGAAAAACATAAATATCCTTACAACAAAAATTTTAGGCTCTTTAACTAAGTCGAAGATAAATATATGAGAGATAGGATAATTTTAGAAGATATTTTGTATAACTCTTTTCAATTCTTAAATAGAGAATAAATTTATTTTAATCCTTCTATAACTTAAAACTTTATTGCTGGCAATGTTAAAAGTGCATAAATCATGTACAACGGCAATTTTGTTAATGTGAGGTTTTAGGCCGATAAAAATTGTAATTTTAGATTTATTAAATATTAATAAATTAAATAATAATAATGATAAAAAGTATTTTGACTTCTCTCAAACATTAAAAATTCAAAAAAAAGGAAATTTAAATTTATGTCACTCGTTATCACACAATTTCTTCTTGGGCCCCCAAGGAAGAAATTGATTTAAAAAAGTTTAAGAAAATTAGGAAGAATAAATTAAAAGTTTGGTTTTGAAATCTACGTAACAAACAAATTGGATACGCATGTTTATAAGAACCATATATAGAAATTTATGTACTTCCAAATTTTTAGTATTAATTCCCCATATGGTTATGTATACATATATATATATATATATATAAATGGATCTTAATAAGATTAACTCTTTTTTTCTTAAAAGAAGGTGAATTATTATTTCATGTTGCCACCTTTTTACTTATTTTCTTACAAGCGAAGTCTTTACTTTCACGTGCAAATCACAACATATTTTGTATTGAAAAATAAATACATAAATAATAGAGCTAGCCAAGCACCAATGTGCTTGTGCATATATAATAATTAGTATATATTCCTACAACAACATGCTCAAAAACCTGTATAAAACCCCCCTTAATATCTGACAAAAAAACTAGCAACATTCCAGGAGTTGCATATTTTGTGAACACACACACACACACACACACACACACATATTCATGTCTCTAAAACAAGCCATGGATTTTTCTTTGATACAAACCATGGAACCATTGCCTATGGCCCTTCTTTTCGTTATACCTTTCCTTCTCTTATTAGGCCTCATCTCTCGGCTCCGTCGAAAACCATTTCCTCCAGGACCCAAAGGGTTGCCAATTATCGGCAACATGATGATGATGGACCAGTTAACTCACCGTGGACTCGCCAAGCTCGCTCACCAATACGGCGGCATATTTCACCTCAAGATGGGGTTCCTACACATGGTGGCCATTTCAAACCCCGAGATGGCTCGCCAGGTTCTTCAGGTTCAGGACAATATATTCTCCAACAGGCCAGCCACCATAGCCATCAGTTACCTGACGTACGATAGAGCCGATATGGCTTTCGCTCATTACGGGCCGTTCTGGAGGCAGATGAGGAAGCTCAGCGTCATGAAGCTTTTCAGTAGGAAAAGAGCCGAGTCATGGGAGTCGATAAGGGATGAAGTGGATTCGCTTGTGAAAGTTGTTGCAGCCAACACGGGGAAAGCCATTAATATGGGTGAGTTGATATTTAACCTTACGAAGAACATCATTTACAGGTCAGCTTTTGGTTCTATCTCCCAAGAAGGGCAAGACGAGTTCATTAGGATCTTGCAAGAGTTCTCCAAGCTCTTTGGTGCTTTCAATATCGCGGATTTTATTCCTTGGCTCGGTTGGGCTGATCCTCAAGGCCTCAACACACGGCTAGAGAATGCTCGTTGTGCATTGGACAAGTTCATTGACACCATCATAGACGATCACATCGAGAAGAAGAAAAGGAACGGTGACGGTCCCGATGATGGTGACACCGACATGGTTGATGATTTGCTCACTTTTTACAGTGAAGAAGCCAAAGTAAACGAATCAGAAGATGTACAAAATTCAATCAAATTAACCAGGGACAACATCAAAGCCATTATCATGGTATATATGATTCCTTTGAATTTTATATTAGGGTAGTAAATTACAACTTTTACAATTTTGAAGGGATTAAAATATAATTTACTTTTTTGGGACCAAGGCCGCTGTCCCTTTGGTGCCTCCCTCCCCTGCTACGTAATATACATCAAAATGCATGTCATTGTCAGTTTCTTTATACGAATATAAACACATATACACATATGTATAGTTCTGAGTGAGGAGATGGATTTTCAGGATGTGATGTTCGGCGGGACGGAGACGGTGGCATCGGCGATCGAGTGGGCCCTGTCGGAGCTAATGAGAAACCCAGAAGAAATGAAGAGAGTCCAACAGGAGCTGGCGGAGGTGGTGGGCCTCGACCGCCGTGTGGAAGAATCCGATTTCGATAAACTAACCTACCTGAAGTGCACACTGAAAGAAACCCTCAGGCTCCACCCTCCGATCCCCCTCTTGCTCCATGAAACGGCGGAGGACACCGTGGTGGCGGGGTACCAAATCCCGGCGAAGTCGCGCGTGATGATCAACGCTTGGGCCATTGGCAGGGACAGAAACTCATGGGAGGATCCTGATAGTTTCAAGCCATCCAGATTCTTGAGGGAAGGAGTCCCGGACTTCAAAGGCAGCAACTTCGAGTTCATCCCGTTCGGGTCGGGCCGCAGGTCGTGTCCGGGTATGCAGCTCGGGTTATATGCTCTTGATATGGCGGTGGCTCATTTGCTCCACTGTTTTACGTGGGAATTGCCTGATGGAATGAAACCGAGTGAATTGGACATGAGCGATATTTTCGGACTCACTGCACCTCGGGCGAACCGACTGTATGCGGTGCCAAAGAAACGCCTCGTTTGCCCACTCTTTTAATGGAACTCTAAAAAATCAAAACAATTCTATTGAGTCTTGAATTGCAACTTATGCAGAGTAAACCCGAGGAATGCCGAAGAAGAAGGTGACAGAGGTGGCTTTTACAAGTTGGAATTTTTTTTTTCTTTTATCATCAATATTATTATTACTATATATTTGGGGCAAGATTTTAAAAAAGAAATTCTCTCGTTTCCTGTGGATAAGATTCTGCTGCTCTTTTGAATTGTGTTGAAATTTGTCTATTATTTTTGTTCTCAATAAACAATGTGAAAAACCATTTGATTTGGACCAAAGCATCAGAAAAATGGAATGCTATTTGGACTAGTGTAGAAATGCAAGCACAAGTGTTTCATTTTATCTTCTATAGGAAACCTTTCAGTTATTTATGTTGATGCTTTTTAAGGTAAAGGTAAAGAAAAAATAAATAGAGGGGTTAGGTAAACCAATATTGTCACCACCTTTTTAATCTAAACATTTCTATGCTACCAAACACATTTTCAAATTTATTTTATGACTCTCAATCTATAATAAGTATAAAAAAAAATTTTACATAAAAATATAAAATAATAAAAATCCCCTCATAATAATATTTACTTAATTTTTTTATTAAAAAAACTCAATTAATGAATCACAGACATTAATAAAATTCCATAAATCAATTGGGGACAAAAAATAATAATATACGAATTTAGAAATAGTTATAGCATATTACTAACCTAAAAGAGCAAGTACTTTAAAATCCAAGATTTAATTATTTGGTAATCCTAACATATTTTTATTCATATTCCTTGTAGTTATTTTTTATTTTATTTTATTTAATAGATTATAGTTATGTGTATGTATTACATAAAAATCCTTTTAATTATTTATGGAATATAGGTAAATACATGTGAAAACTCCATTAATTCCAAAGTTGACAAGGCATGAAATTGATGGTAGGTAGATATTAAAACCAGGGTATCATCTACCAAAATTGGAGATGCCAAGCGGAATTCTATTTCTTACGAGTGGGACTCACCAATGCCTCCACCTTCATTTTTTGCTCCTTCTTTGCTTTATATCCACATGATTGTAATATTTTTAGGTGAGGCGGAAGTGGACGACCAAAATACTCTTATCTCTCACCATTTTCATCTTTTATATATTTTTTAATAAGTATGGCATTTTTTTAGACGGGTTAATTACATAAATATGTTGATTTTAAACAAAATTTAGGATTGTAGGTCATTTTTAGAAAGAGTAGACAAAAACATTCCAACAAAAGGCATGAGGTGGCAGCATGGAGGTTGAAAGTGCGCCCTTATCAACTCCCAAATTGAATCATCATCGATTTCATATCCCTCTTCGCTGTCAACCACAGTTGCATGTCCATGATTAGATGTCCCTTTGTTTGTGTAGGTTGTAGGGAGTACAATATTCGTTCTTGTAAATCCTAAGTTAAAACTAATACTACTTGTGGATTGTTACCAGTGTAATTTGATGGCATACCCACATAAGTGTTTCTAGCATAGAACATTGACGTTTGGAAGTTAAAATCAAAAGCACTCACAGAATGTCATGTCGGGGTCTCCAAGTTCGGGTTATCAACTAACCCGACTGTACGCCAAAGTTGAAATCGATGGCTGAAATCGAGGAATGCCTTCCCATTGATGATTCTGGCATTTCTCGATAGAAGCTTTGTAACAACGATGTGAAACCACCACACAACCGTCTGGTTGGACTTTTTGCTTCTTGTTCCCGAAACAAATTTACTGGAACCGTTGTCGAACTCAAACCACTTTCCTCAACATCGACAAAGTGGGCATATAACTCTAGTATAGCATTTCCACTAGAGCAATGCCTATCAATTATCGCATCGACATCCATGTCGTCTTTGACCTCAAATATATCATATCTAATAGGGTTTAGTGACATTAAATATCTATATTTCAATCTCGTAATTCTCTTTTGGCTTGAAGTTGACACTTTCCTTGTAATTCTTGACTAAAGCTCGTACAATTTTATGCTCTGGTTGAAAGTCAATTATGTAGATTAGGCTAATACAAAAATGATCCCAATATCGATGTCACAAATTTAACTATCGTAATAAATAACAACTTTAATTCGTTTACTAATCTTGGCCCAAATAATTTGTTTCACATTTTTAAAATGAAAATATTATACAAAAAATAAATACTCATTGTCCAAATTAAAACAACAACATTTACTTGAACTAATTTACTTTGTTGGGTCGATTTTTAAACTTCAAATTTTTAACTGCTCGAAATTTATCTATGAAAGCCTCTACAAAAAAGTATCTTTATTTTATAGGAAATTCTATCACCGAATATTAAACATAATTTCAAAATGTTGAAAATTTTTTGACATGACAAGTAAAAAAAAAAACCCTTCTAACAGGAAGTGTTTTCTTTTTTTTTTCTAAAAATTTTTTAAAGATAATATTATTATCTGTCACGGAAAAGATTGGATGAGATATGTGAATTTTATCCCAGTATTTTCAGGTGTAAAGATAAGGTTTAGGGTTAGGATTACGATTTTAAGAAACACGCCGCAGAAACACATTTACCTAAGAAAAACAAAGCCCATTTTCTTAATTTTTAAAATCCTAATTTTTATTTAAAATTGATATATTTACCTAATTAACCCATTTTTAGATTGTACACAAAAATAAAATAAAATAAAATAAAATAAAAGTAAGACATGTAATAGTTTTTTTAATTATATTGAGACTATAGTACTGGACAATAGTTTATTTGTATTAATCAAATAGGGTTAATATCTCACTTAGATCTCTTCACCATTATGAATCTCAAAACCACCTCTTATTATTATTATTATAAGACTATACGATATGGTTGGGAAGGGCTACATCTAATCATTCATTTATTTGTTTTATTTTTTCTTAGTATATATTATACGTTTTATATAATATTGGTAGGACATGATAATAATTTCAATTCATAATAAATTGTTTCTCATTAAGAGAAAGGATTTTTTTTAAATGTTTTATTTTTACAATACTTTTTTTACTAATCATTTTAATTTCAAATTTAAATTTGTATTAATTATTTTTTATTTTATGTCTAATTATTTTAACCCATGTATTAATTAATTTTTTTCTTATATTATTATACTAATAATCAAATCAAACATGAACACTATATATAATGTATTCAGCTATAATTTTATTCTACTTTCTATTATAGTTAATTTTTTTTAAATGATTTTTTTAATAGTAATACTCCAAAATTGCTATGTTCGTCGGTGGCTTAACTCAAATTATCATATAAGCTCAAAGATTCGTTTAATATTTGAGAAAGTTTTAACATAAATATTAACTTTAAAAAATGAGATTGAGAAATAAAATTAAGCTAATTTATGATAGTATAAGATTACAATTTTCAAAATCTAAACTCGATTTTTTTTAAATTTATAATATGAATTTTTTTCTCTTTATTGTTATGTAATTTGTATTATACGTGAATTACGTATTAAAAAGTTGTTTATATTTATAAATTTAATATAAAATATATAATGATAACAAAAGAAATATATTATATATATTAATATTAAAAAATATGAATGGATTTTAATAAACTTAAATTAACCACTTACAAACGTAAAATAAAATTTGGAATTTATATTAGGCTTGAGCAACTATGTTTAATACGACATAATCCATCCCATCAATCAAACTTAATGAAAAAGGACAAACTTGAGGCTACTAGTGGTAGAGTGGAATGATTAAAATGCAGAATTGCAACACATTACAAGGGAAAATGACAGTTGAGCACAAAAGGTCTGCAGCTTCTTTTACCTTATATTTTATAGCCAAAAAAAAAAAAGGTAGATGAAGTAATAAAGATAGAAACACTGGATTTTGGCGTACAACTGCGATTTCTTACACTTCTGTTTCTACCGATATGCATTTGAAGGAATTTGGTATGTAGATCCTTCTATTTAACCAAATTAATCACTGCATAATTTGTATTACAATCCTTGGGGAGGGGGACAAAACAGCTCATGTCTTGACAAATCAACAACTCTCTATTTCAGTGAAAGTAACTTGTGTGGGGTAAAGTTAAGTTAGCAAGAAATAGACACCTATGTGTTGCCCTTTCCCCTACTATCCCTTTGTAATTTAATTGATTGTACCGGAAAGAAAACGAATTACTTCAGTATTCAATATGAATATATGTGGTGTATGTGTCAAACATTGTTGTTTTATGAAAAATGAGAGTTTACATAAATCTTCTGTGTATACATATATATATATATATATATATATATATAAAAGTGATCTAAGAAGATCATAGTATTGAAGATGCTTGTTTTTTTGTTAATAGCGATTCTATCCATAGTAGTTCCAATAAATATCATTTTCTATAAGAGTATTTTTAAGAACATCATCATATCGAGAACGATTACCTTTCAGAATAACATCATGTTGAGAATAACGTTGGAAGGTTGACAAGATTTTTAAGATGTAATACTTTTAGGATGTCTTGAAGAGCATGACTTGGAGATTCAGAATATGGATAAGTCTTTTCTTGAAATACAAGTGCTTATCCTTCTGGTTAAACAGAAACAACCCTTGTATCTTAAGACTTATAAATAGGAGTTTGAACATTTCATTTGTAATTTTTTTGAATCTTTTGATAAACTTAAGTGCTCTAAATTTCTCTACAACTTTTTCCTACAATCACAACAACTATTATAGTTCTCACCTTTCTCATCCCCTATTACTTCCATCATCGCCATCTACCACCACACTTGTTTCTAAAGTTTGCTCCGATTTCCCTCTCCGCCATCTTTTTGCAAAATTTTCGTTTACTGATTTGTAACATTTCCTCGCTTAACCGAAAGGACCTCTACAAGTAACTTAGTAGGATGTATGCATACACACGCATATTCTTAGGCAAATTAAGTCATCTATCTGCCTAAGTTGTGGAGCATGAGAAACTTCAATGCGGTTAGAAATCTAGAATTGGTGGGAAATATACCATAAAGATTATATACTAAAGTGCAAGGAATTGTTTGAATTTTACTCAGAACGTTGAAAATGCTCAAAGCATGAAACATGTTTATTAAGGTACACAGATTAAGGAGAAAACTAAATTCATTATGATTAGAGAAAAGCACCAGCTAAGTATTTAACACCAGAAGTGAGTAACTAACTGTTAACAGACTCATAACAACTAACTCAACTAACTAGTTTGACTGGTTTATACAATTAATATTTCTTTCATTCTATAACATGGCCCATGTTTCTCGACTTTCTTTGCTTCTGCATGTCGTCCTCTCCTGAGCAACCAACTCTAAGTTTGCTTCTGAATTTATCAAACAATCCAACTGACAAGGGCTTGGTCAGAATATCAGCAACCTGTTCCTGTCCAGATATATGGCCAACTTGAAGCGATCCATTTGCCACCTTTTCTCTGACAAAAAATAAGTCTAATTCCACGTGTTTGAATTTGGAATGGAGGACTGGATTGCTTGCGACAGCAACCGTGGCTGAACTATCACAACAAACTAGTACTCGATGAATTGAGACCCCAAGTTCCGACAGCAACGGCTGAATCCAGATCATCTCTGCAGTGACATTCGCGAGGCTGCGATATTCAGCTTCAGCTATGGATCATGACACTACTTGTTGCTTCCGAGAGCTCCAGGAAATTGGATTTCCACCAAGAAACACACAGAAACCTGATGTTCACCGTCGATCATCAGTATCAGACCCCGAACTTGCATCAGAATACCCTTCAAGAAGAAGTTTTGAGCTTCGAGTAAGCTGTAAACCATAGTCTAGAGTTCCTTGTAAGTAGCTGAGAATTCGTTTGACAGCTTTGAAGTGAGCATCTAAGGGTTTATGCATATACTGACAAACCTTGTTGACAGAAAAGGCAATGTCAGGTCTTGTGATAACTACATACTGTAAAGCACCTACAGTACTTCTGAATAAGTGTTCATCCGTTATTGGCTCTCCATCATGGACTGACAATCTGCAGGTGGTCACCATTGGCGTAGGAGAGGCCTTTGACTGATCCATGGACGCTCGCTGAAGTAAATCCATGATGTACTTCCTTTGGCTCAAAAACATTTCACTCGGAGTATGGGTCACCTCAATGCCAAGAAAATAATGCAACTGACCTAAATTCTTTAAAGAAAAATTTTCATCAAGAGCTTTGACAAATTGATCAATGCCACAAGAGTCTGGGCCAGTGATTATGATGTCATCAACTTAGACTAAGACATAGATAAACCGAGACCCTATCTACCTAATGAAAAGAGAACTGTCAGCCTTGGGTGCAACAAACTGAGATGCCAGTAAGAAATCTCGCAGTTTATGAAACCATGCACGAGGTGCCTGTTTAAGGCCATAAAGCGCCTTTCGTAGCTTGCAGACAAGCTGTCGACCGTCAGGGTGGTGTTGCTCAAAACCAGGCGGCTGTTGCATGTAAATTTCCTCATGTAGATCTCCATTCAAAAAGGCGTTGTTGATGTCGACTTGATGAAGAGACCAACCTCTAGTCACGATAAGAGCCAAAACCACACGGATTGTCGTTGGCTTGACTACAGGGCTGAAAGTCTCCAAGAAATCGACACCTGCCTCTTGTAAGTAACCCTTAACAACTAACCTCTACTTGTAGCGGGCTACCGAACCATCTGCATGTCGTTTAACCTTGAAAATCTATTTGCAGTCAATAACACGACAACCTTCAGGTAATGGGACAAGATCCCATGTGTTATTAGCTAATAAGGCCCCATATTCAGCTTGTGCAGCTGCAGTCTAGGCAAAACTTTTGAAAACCTCGGCAATGGTGGACGGTTATTTTTCATTCAAGGTAGAGCAAAACAGTTTTGGCTTAAAGATGCCATTCTTCGACCAAGTTCGCATTGGGTGACCGTTAACAGAAGAAGGTGGCTGCGCAACAGTATCACTTGAAGCATAGGATGGGGAAGAAGATGGCTGCGCAACAATGTCACCGGGAGCACTGGATGGAGATGAGCTGGTTAGTGACACTAACTCCTGTGGGGAAGGTAACGGACTAGGAGAATGAAGAACAACAGGTGGTTGTGTGAAGGAGCCAGGAAAAGTAGAATTCAGCGGGGCTACCACAGGAACTGGAGAGTATTGATGATGAAAATGGACATGAGACCCGACTGTTGGCAGAGAAAAACCATCCTGAAATGGAAAACTTGTTTCATCAAATAGAACATGACAGGAAACAAAAACGCGACCATCCTTAGTAAGACATTTGTAACCCTTTTGGTGAGATCTAAAACTGAGGAACACACATTTCTGTGATCAAAACTGAAGCTTATGCTGCTGAAAAGGCCTTAGGTACGAAAAATAGGTACTCCCAAACACCTTCAGCTGAGAATAGTCAGGGTTAGTCTTATATAGTCTCTCATAAGGAGTTTGATTATGTAAGACTGGCGTTGGTAATCTGTTGATAATATGGACTGCATGACCAAATGCAAACGACCAGTATTCCAAAAGTATTGATGCCCGAGCTAGTAGAGTGAGACCCATATCAACTACATAGCGATGTTTTCTTTCAGCGACCCCGTTTTGTTCTGAGGTATATGGACAAGTGAGGCGATGCTGAATACCTAGTTGAAGGAGAGTAGCGGATAAGGAACGATACTCACCCCCTCCATCTGTCTGTAGCATCTTGATAGACGCCCCAAATTGTACTTGAACCATCTTGTGAAAATGAAGAAAACAACTAGCTACTTCTGATTTAGATTTAAGAAAATATAACCATGTGTATCGACTATACAAATCCACAAAAGAAACATAGTATGAAAACCCATTTGATGACACATGGGAGGGACCCCAAACATCCGATGCCACTAATTCAAAAGGGACTGAATACACTGTTTGTGAGGAACCAAAAGGTAACTTGTGAAATTTGCCCATCTTGCAAGGTGTACACATAAACTGTAAATTATTACGTTTGAAAAAAATATTACAAGAATTCAAAACACGAGCAAGAGTATTAGAACAAGGATGGCCAAGTTTGTTGTGCCAAAGTTCAACAGATGAAGGAGTTTGAATATTGCACACAAGAGGAGACTTGGAGCTCGAAGCAGGTTTATTGAAAGTAGGCCGAGAGGAGTCGAACCTATGCAAACCATCATGCATGTGGCCCTCCAGTAGAATCTTCCCTGTCTGAATATCCTTCACAAAACACAAAAAAGGATGAAATTCGAAAAATACCGCATTATCTCTTGCAAACTGCCCTACTGACATTAAATTTTTACATACTGCAGGAACATAGAGAACATGTTTGAGGTGTAACAGGCGAGAACCAGCAGTAAAGGTGGAAGAGCCTATATTATCAATGGAAACAGACTCACCATTACCCATGGAGACCTGGCTTGTACCTGTGTAAGGAGAAGAACTATTGAGATTAGCTACAGTCGGGGTAATGTGATTTGTAGTACCCGAATCAGGATACCAAGTCTGAGTAACCACTGAAGAAGACAAAGCCTAAGAAGAGGAATGCGTCGGACATGAGCTACAATAGTGGGATGAAGGAGCTTCACCAAGATGGTGGTAGTTGACTGTCATTGAAGAGCTCGAATCAGGTCTTAAAAAATTCTCATCAAAGCGTTGATAACAGGTCTGCACCAAATGTCCTATTTTACCACATAATTGACACTGTGGTTTAGAACGAGACCACCCTCGACTTGAACCACGAGCACGACCATGAGACCACCCACAAGTTTGACCCCTGTATCCATGATTAGGACTACAATTAGACTCAGAACTAGTCTTGTCAAGGTTACCTTGAGTGACTGAGACACCAAGTTGGCTTGCAAAGGTAAATCAGTTAAGAGAGCCAGTTGTCGTGCTTCACAGTCAAGAAACATTTCAGTGACCAGTTCAAAACTCATTGGAGTGGCACAAGCAAGAATCCAAATGGACTCAAACTCGATGGGGAGGCCAGCCAAGATAACGTTGATCTGTTCTTGCTCCGTAACTAGGCTACCAGCGGTAGTCAGACTATCACTTAAATTCTTGACCTTGGAGAGGTACTCTTTAATGGTAAGACTGGCTTTCTTGATCGAGTAAAGCGCATGACGCATACTGGAGAGTTTGATATTGGATTTGGCCCTAAACTTTCTGTCAATGGTCGTCCAAATATCAAGACTGGTCTTAGCCGCTGTTAGATGCACCAAGACTTCATCAGAAATTGTGGACAAAAGCCACGAGGCCAAGAACTTATCTTGCTTGTTGTGTACAAGAAACGCAGGATTGGCGACAAGGTGTCCATCAGCCCCAGTTACAAAGGCAGGAGGAGGAAGAGTCGTACCTAAGACAAAACCTTCAAGACCATAGCCTTCAAGAATCAACAGCAATTGATTCTTCCATAGAAGAAAATTTCGTTCACTGAGTTTAATGGTATCATGTTTGGCAAAATAATGAACACCAGCAGAGGGAAGAGTACCAGATTGATTGACTGCTTCACCAGAGTTGGTAGAATGCGGAGGTGTGTCAACAGTAGGCACAGTGTCAGTAGCCATGATCACAAAAGAGAGAAGAAAAGAAAAAAAAATTATGCCAAGAAAGCTCTGGCTCTTGATACCATATTAAGGTACACAGATTAAGGAAAAAACTGAATTCATTATGATTAGAGAAAAGCACCAGCTGAGTATTTAACACCAGAAGTGAGTAACTAACTGGTAACAGACTCATAACAACTAACTCAACAAACTAGTTTGACTGGTTTATACAATTAATATTTCTTTCATTCCATAACAATGT
This sequence comes from Gossypium longicalyx, assembly GCA_025698465.1. Taxonomy (NCBI): domain Eukaryota; kingdom Viridiplantae; phylum Streptophyta; class Magnoliopsida; order Malvales; family Malvaceae; genus Gossypium; species Gossypium longicalyx. The sequence goes on along the minus strand of CM047005.1, from coordinate 22,424,672 downwards.
TTCATAAGGTAATTGCATTATGTTCTTACTGTGACACAACACGAATGTGCAAAATAAACAAGCTAAGATCACAGCAAATTAAGACAACTTCAAAGCAGCTAGTAATAAATCATGATTGAACTTTCCTTCATTTGCCTTTCCAAAAGTTTAAACAAACAACAACATCGGTGTATATATATACACATTTGTACAATATGAGAGCTTTAAGACCCGAACCCGAACCCTAGCTATACCAATCAATCGAGCTAATTAATAGCCAAAAGTGGCAGAAGCAATAGCTTCAAAAAAAAAAAAGAGCTATTGTATATTCAAAATAATAATAATAATAATAATAATAATAATAATAATAATAATAATAATAAAAAGAGCTATTTCGTCCCTCTTTTGGGGTTATGTTGACATTATTACATGTTTACAACAGTACACGAACTACAGCAAGACCAACAGCAGATATGGAAACCAGTGTACCAATGCAGTATTTTATCAAGTCATATTTTGCAGCTTCCAAATGAGCCTTTAACGCATGAATTTCCTGAAAATTTGTAGAAAAGGATATGGAAGAGAACAAACGTCAGAATTTTAAACAACTAAAGCAAACCATTTCTCGTACTCTTATGATGCTAACCCGATCGAGTTTGTTAGTCAGGTTAGATGTTCCAGCACTCTGATTTGAAAGCTCATCTCTTATTCTCCTGCAAATTGTCATAAATCACACATTTATTATCCTGTTCCAAGGGAGGAGTATGGTGCAAAGTACAAACAAGGAATTGCATACTTCAATTTCTTACCCTCTTTCAAGATTCAAATCTAATCGTTGCCCCGCTGTGACTTTGTCAATTTCATGTCTGCATCATAACAGATATCCTTAGAATAGCAAATCATAATAGAAGATACGGATTTAGGGATGAATGATAACTCAGAACCCAGACCTTAATTCACTGCGCATCTTCTCTATATCATTTCGAAGTTTCTCATTCTCATGTTGCAGCACAGAAAAATGTAGCTCCTGCATAAGTTATAGCTTATAAAAATAACCCATTTGAACAAAAAACAGAGGCACAAACTGAGATCCAATTGTTAGTCTGCATCGTATTAACTGCGTGTTTAATATATTCAAAATCTGAGCTAGTAATTTTTCCTCTTTCCCTAAAATGCAATAATCCTGAGTTCTGATCAGCTGTATGCACAACCCTCTCTGTTAATCAACCTACTGAAGCAATTTCATCTAATCTAAAAGCAAATATCAAAGTCCATTGATGGTTTCTTGGGTCATAGCCAATCATTCAATACTGTTTCCCTTGTCAAGCAATCAACTGTTATTGTTTAAAAATAAGTTTAGGAGTCTCAAATCGACTTACTACAGCGTGAAGAAGGGCCTAAACATGTTTTTTTTTTTGGTGAAAAAGGGCCTAGACATGTTAACACTGTCTCTATAGCAATTCGCAATGGGCCAAATGTTAAGCTTTCTTCCATTAATAAGAACAAACTCAACTAAAAGGGACTTCATTAATACCAAAAGTCGAAAACACATAAAAAGGAGACTAAAATCGATAAGTTCGCAAAGTCCATTTACAAAAAAGTAAATACCTGAGAGCTTTGAACTTCTGATTTGAGCTTCGACAGATTGGATTCTTGAGTCATTTCACTCTATCAAGACAAAAATTAAGTTGCCATAGTGAATACAACGTATGGAAGCATTAAAAAAAAAAAAAAAAGAGCTTACTTTCTGCATCTCAAACTTGGAAACAACTGAAAGAGACACATTTTCTAAGCTGTCATTCAAAACTTCAGTCATGGCTGCTGTTATTGCCTCGGCTTGCTTCGAAGGCAGACCTTCCGCCTCTAATCTCCTAACCTATAAGTAGAATGCACCATGTCTTCAGATATTTTCAAGATTCCAAAACTCAAACAAAAATACAGTTTCCAAAACAAAAGAAGGAATCATTGTAATTTACCAAAGCTAAAGTGTCGATGAGAAACAATCGCTTTCCATTAGATTTAACGAGCTGAGAACAGTGCCTCCACTGTGAAAATAGAGTGGGAGAAGCTAACAATCGAATCGCAGAGGGAGGAATGGTGGGGGACACAACAATTCCTTCAAATCTGGAAACTCCTCCTATCATCCAGGAATACGAATTGGGTCCAAATTGACCCACGCGTTTACAAGCGGCCATTACGGCCATTAAATACCAAAATTTGATTGCAAACAACAAATTCAAATCGAAATACCAAAAGAACCCACCAATCTTCTACAAATCTGAAGAGAATGCTTTGAGAGGAAATAGAAAAGATTGGCTAGTCTGAAGAACATTTGAATTGTGAATGGCTGAATGCCGCGTTGGAGAGAGAGAGAGAGGAGAGAATAAAATGGATTTGATTGGGGGGGGGGGGGAATGGGCGTTGCAGAATGGGTAATGGGAAGGCATTGGCAACAGCCTTTGTCTCGGGAAATGGAAGGAGAGTTTTGTACGCTAATATTAGTAAATAACCAAAATTGGAACACAATATTTGTCTTGTACGCTAAAATGGCGGCTAAATGTTTTTTCTTAATTATATTGTGATTGTCTTCTTAATTTCTTGAAAATATATATTATAGCTTTGAATCAACACTTCATCCATAGTTCTGTCAGTAAATAATTCTATTTATAATTGTTTAAAATGCTTTTAATAAATTATTTAAAAGTTTCAAATATAAATAATAATATTATTACTTTTAAAAAATAAAACAATTATTATTTGTGTACTTATTTTATTTATTTATGACATAATTGTTAATATTTTTTTTATTTTTAAAAAAAAAAAAGATAGATATATGTTTATCTATTTGTTGTTTGTTTATTAGTCGTGAGTATGTATGCGAATATGTTCTTTTAATTTAAATATGAATAAATATAAACATACATAATATTAAATAAAAGAATTTTAAAATTCTTAAACAACACAAATAAGTTTAAAAATAAATAAACAAGGTAATGCTCTTCCAAGCTCTGTTCATTTACAGAGACTGGAATCAATATTCTTCAAGCTCAAAATTAATTGAGCACCAAGGGAAGAAATCTCAGCCTTGTTTTTTAACACAAAATCAACATGAAGAAGGACCATTCTAAGTTCAGAATGCCTCCAATGCTACATAACAGTGCTTTTAAGTTCTGCGGTTCTTTCTTTATTTTATATCCATCTGGACTAAAACATGGGGACAGAGAATGAAATTTCAGACCAGAAATGGGGTGTGGGGTTGAATGTTCTAAGATTTAAAAAAATGACAATGATTCAGACAACTACAAGCTTGTTCTAACATGAACAAAATAAACTACCCTATTCTTTATGGATCATAGTTATGCATGAAAAAGAACTCTTATCTCTCTCACAGTGAGACAACTATTTTTATTGCCAGAAGAATAGAAATAGTGATTTCTGAACAGTGTAGATTCTGAACGAAGTCCAAGTCCATTACTGTTTAGCTATTTGTTCCTCAGGAATTCAGGGAAGATAGATTACTTTGGTGGCCTTCTGTTTGAGAATAGAATATCCTCTACATTGTTTTTAATGTTGTTCCCCACTCTACACATGTCCCTAGCTACCCTCGAGGCAATGAGGTTCGCTTTCCTTGTAAACCTGCATTCAGAATTTAACAATTAGTCCATCATCATAAGATAATGTTGTTCTAACAAAAACCAAACAGAAAAGGCTTATCTATTAGCAAGTCAAATCATCAGCTTGCCTGTTCAAAAAGTCATCTTCTACTGCATAAGTGGATTTGCGAGTTTGATGCTGATGAACACCATGATCTTCAGAGAAAAGAAAAAGCCAGAAGTTACAAATAAGGGAACAACTACCAGGAATTGACTTCTCAAAGGTTCGACGGTTCTTGACAATTAACCTTTTTGCATTAAGTTCATGAAAGTTGAAACTCACGAGTCATGACATCCACGATCAATGTAAACAAGCTTTCAAAAGCAATTTTATGGATGCAAGAAGGTAGTTGCAACTATACTTGCGAGTGCATCCGAACACTTTGTTCTATAGTTTAAGCATTCTTCCCCATGCTCTCCAGTATAAAATTTTAAGAAAATACATAGTCAGGGACATGATGGATTTGTTATGTAGTGGTAAGTGGTATCCAAAAAGGGCCAGAAGTAGCAGAAGTGGAGAGTTTCCAAATGAAGCCCAAGGCACATAGAGATGTACAATTTCGATTGCTACTTATTTCAATCACATGTTATATCCCTAATTTGTCAATAAATTCATTCACATGAATGAATAAAAGAATGATGACAACAGCCAGACCATTGCTAACATACATAAATTAATCAAGTAGGTATTTCCTAAAGACCTTGACTAATGAAAGTCATGACATAACAAGAACCTTGCCGATAAATAATGCAACAAAAATTTTTACTCACCTCCTTTGCTATGAACATGAGCAGGAGCTGAAGCAGGATTGGGATTAGGAGGCGCTAAATGCTGCAGATACTGAAACCATTGTAATGTCAGTTTGTGCTAATCATAAAACAAATTGAACAGAACCAGAATGAATAACAAGTTTATCAAAACTGCCCAAAGAGATGAATTTGTCACTTGGAATTGAAGCCACAACCAGATAACCCCATTACTTCATTTGCATCAAAGTTCATGATTTCTTTAAATAATTGTAACAAAATTTGATGCTTCAAATCAAGAAAACATTGGATACAAACATTTTTGGACCACCAACCCAAGCTTGCATAGCGAATCAAAACTACCTAAACTCCGGATGCATAAACAAAGAGGCATTGTGGATGAATTAAGTGCAAATTTCATTGAAAAGGGAGAAAGAGAGATTGCCACCGCTAGGCCACGACAATGAGGCAATTGAGGTTTGGTGCCATCCTTAGTAATTGAACCTTCATTCTTGCTCATAAACAAAGAGTATCCAGCGCAAACAAATGAAAAATCTTCAACAACAGCGGAATTTCTATGAGCTTTTACTTCAGCTAGTCCAACATTATGGCTTTTTACTGTTCAAAATCCAAAAATTAAAAGGGAAAAAAAAGTAATCACAATATTCAATAATAAGAAATGGGTCTTAGAATTTGATCAGAAATCTCGGGAACAACAAATGAAGATTAACGAATCAAAGCACTGTAAATATATTCTTTTCGAGACACTATGTAAATATAAAACTAGAAAATAATGAAAGTAGAGAGAAAAAGAGACCTTGAGGAAGAGATCGAGGAATGCCGATGCAAAGAGGGTCGCGATTGTGGGATTTGAGAGCAGAAGAGTAAAAAAGGAATCCTTTACATGATTTTACTGTTCCATTTTCATTTTCATTTCCTTTTTTATTTTCTTTTTCAAGATTTTGTTTCCTCTCCTCTTCTCTGCTTCTCTCCATTTTTTTTTCACTCTAATCGGAATCGCTCAGCTTTTTTTTTTTTTTTTTTTAACTTTTTTCACTCAAAGGATCAGCGAAATGCAAAGCAGAGCAGAGGAAGAAATGGTACTACGCAACGCCTCGTCGTCATGCGACGAATGGAATGATGAGCAAAATATAGGCATTGAGAAACTCGATCATTATTATTATTATTATTATTATTATATACATTGTTGTTTGACTTAAATTTGGTAAACTACATCATTAATCATTAAACTATAGGTATATTACAATTTGTGTCACTAAAGTTTTCGAAATTATTTTTTGGTCACTCCACTCTTAAATTAAATGGTACTTTTTTAATTGGTATAATAATAATTTTAATCTTTAGTTTTTAAACTTCCCATCAATTTAACATTGATTATAAATAAAATGATAAAAAAAATTTAAAATTTATAAAATTTTAAAAATTAAAATTAAAATTAAAATTAAAATAGAAAAAAATTCAAAAATAGAAAAAGTGAGAGAAAATGGAATAATTTTTTTTTAAACCCTCCAAATTTCTCTCTATGTTATCTATATGGAAATATCTAATGCTCATTCTTCACAAAATATATATAAAAAAAAAAGAAGAAGAAGATATTAAGCAGAGAATTATTTATTTTTTTTTTATCTCTTCTATTTTTTGACATAAATTTTTCATCATAAGAAAAAAAATATAATATAATTTGTTTTTTATCATTTGGGTTTTCAAATATTAAATGAATTGAAAATTTGAGTTAAGTTTGAAAAAGAAAATTGTGGTATATTTTGATGAAAAATGGTATTAGAGTCGATTTCACAAGCCTATATATCTTCATCAAGGGCATGAAACTTGAATTGAAAATATTACTAATTTGATTTTGAGAAACACTGAGAAAGCATATAATGATCTAACTTTTTTTTTGTTTTGTTTTTAATTAGCTATTAGATCCTATTGAATGATAATTTTCTTTATTTTACATGCATATTAGTTCTTCAACAACATTTTTTTTTTTAATTTTATGTAGAATTTTCTATTTTAAATAATTTTGAGGGTTTTTTTTAATAATTTCTTTATATAGAATTAAGGTCAAATTAACATTAAATATAAAAACTAAGGACTAAAATTGTTATTATACCAACTAAAACAATTGGGTGAGCACAAAATAATTTTGAAAACTTTAGTAACCAAATTGTAATTTTTTTAGTTAAGTGACCCAAACAAAAATTTACTCATAATTTAGTGACTAATATTCAAAAACTTGCTCATAGTCTTTTCAAGTATCTATAAAAAGTTATAAAATAGTTATCTAACTAATTGAGCTTCTCATTTTTTTTTATCCATAGCTATAACACCCTTAACTCATATACGTCGCTGGAATAGAGATTCGGAGCATTACCGAATAAACGTTACCTAAATTATTCATTTCAAAACATTTCAATAATCACAACATAATCCGTCATTAAGCATGCATATCATCCCTTATTCAAGCCCTCGAGGCCTTAGAATCACTTTAGAAATGATTCAGGACTAAATCGGAAACATTTAAAAGTTTTGAAGAAAAGTTAGAAAAATTCAGCTACAGGGGTCATACGGCTGAGACACACGCCTGTGTCTCAGGCAGTGTAACTTTCGAAATAGGGACATACAGCAATGTCTCAACTCGTGTCCGTGCCCGTGTAATTCACTGACTTGGGTCACATGGCCAAGCCACACGCCCGTGTGTCGGACCGTGTAACTCTTGAAATGGCTTTACACGCCTGTGTGCTAGGCCATGTAACTCTCGAAATGGCCTCACACGCCCGTGTGCCAGCCGTGTGTCTCATACGGCCAAGTTACAAGCCCGTATGTCTGGCTGTGTGAAACTAAATTGTACCTTAAACAACAAGTTTACCATTTCCTACTTGCTTGGGCATTAAGCAACTCAAAAACCATTCATTTAACCTATTCAAAACACGACCAAACATACTCAAAACACGTCAAAACAATCATCCTAGGTGCCTAACCAATGTACCCTTATTGGTACCACATTTATATCATCAAAACCTATTACAATGCATCATTCAAATCAAAGTTTAAAGCATACCAAAATCACTCAATTTAGCCTAGCTTATAATCACCTAATTATCAAGCTTAAATTTACATACACCTAACAAGCCTTGACTCAAAATAACATGCCAAATTATGGCTTCAAACACAAACATAAGTTTATATATACCAAACCAACATTATACTTAAACTCAGTTACATCCCATATACGAAATTCACTAACAACCAAACACATCCTAAGTACATGCCATCACAAAAAGTAAACATTACCACATTTGAGATCGGGATCGTTATTGGATGCTAAGTCGGCGATTAAAAGAGAAGTACCTAACCTGCGCACAGAAAACAAAACCGTACGCTGAGTAAAACTCAGTGATATTTCTATAATCCGAACAATTAAAGACATAATGATACAAGAATGCATAATTTGAATTATACGAACATATTATTGTCTAAGCTCACAACTATCTTATACCATCATTTCAAATTCAAGCATATTACCATATCATTTCATACTATACTCAATTTTCACATGCTATCATATTTGATTTGTTTAACAAATATCTCAATTCACATCATTTGCTATATAAATAGCTTTTCACATATCATTCCACATTTGTTTATACAATGGCATTATCCATTCCAATTTTCAATTCTTGAGTACATAACTCATGTATTTCATTTAATCACAACATATCTCATTTTTCATGTTTCAATTCACTATCTCATTTCCATTTCACATACCAAGCCATTCAATATCGATCATAGAACTTTATTATTTAATTACCCCTATTAACACGATTCAAACTCGGATGGATACACAGATCCAATGAACACACCAGTTTGACACCCAGTGCCTCATCGGATAAATCCGAAGTAACAACTGCGCCCAGCGTTATATAAATTGACACCAAGTGTCTCATCGGTTAAACCGAAGCAAATTGACACCCAGTGACTCATCGACTCGAAGTTTAAGAAATTCTTGAACTCTTCCTATCTTATGACATGCCATCTATATCCGACTTAGCCCAATACAGTTAATAGAGTTTCATTTCACTTTTCAATTATAGCCAATATCCAATTATCATATTTGCACATTATCACGTTTACACATATATTTATTTCAATTCGAATAATCAATACATTCATAATGTATATACCAATTCAATCCATTTCAATTAGCTATAATTTCAACTCACTATCAAAATGCCAAAATACTCACCTCAACCACTTACCATATGTATTAAATCAAAATACAACAATTAACAACTAGGTTTGAATTATAGAAATACAAATTGTGGATTTCGAACTATTCAACGTCGATTTTATCCTTCCCCTTTTTAGTCGAGGACTCCGGTACGACGTTAGCTATGGAATTAAAATAATTAAAATACATCAATACAACACAATTCAATTTCACATTGAATATTTCAGTTCTTACTCAATATTTTCTTAAATTCCAATTTAATCTCTAAATCGAGACTAATTTTTATTCTTCACATTTAATCCTATATTTTAAACTAATTTCACTTTAAGCTAAATTTAGCTCCCTATTTTCAATTAAACCTCTTATTTTACAATTTGTTCTACAATTTAATTCATTTCCATTTCTAGCTTAAAAATCTATCAATTTAATCCCTGATACTAAAACTATTCAACATTAACAACATTTAAAATCTTAATCAATGCTAAAATTTCAACATGGGTCGGCTAACCCTAAATACCGATTTTAAATTTGAGCCTAAAACCCCTTAGGTTTCCTGGAACTTCTTTTCCCTTTTCTATATTTCTTTTTCTTTCTTCTTTTTATTTTAATTTGCATGCCACCACTACTTTTTATTATTTCTTTTATTTTGTTTTAATTATAATAAAACATATATGTATGTACATTTCATAATAATAATAATAAAACATATATATACATATACATCAATGTCGTCAACTAACCTTAGATTAATGGAGTAATTACTACTTTAGTCCCTCTATTACTTTTTAATCTATAATACAACTTTTAATTCCTTACGCGATTTAGTCCTTATACTATAATAACTCTTAATTCATACAAATTCACTTAATCGAAATCTAATTAATTACACAGCTAACTTTGTAAATATTTTTAATAAATATTTACGAGTCCGATTTACGGGAACAGAGTTCTGGGAATGCACTTTCAAACACCCTTAATTATAAAATTGTAACAATAACTATTATTTGAGAACGAAAAGATGATGTGACAATTATAAAAATTAACAAAAATAATAAATTTAATCCTTAATGTTTATATATACATTTGATGATCAAGGTTTTACCAGTTTTATAAAAAAAAATTAAGAAATAAATATTAACTTCAAATTTTCAAAACTTAAAACTTTAAGAAAATATATTTCCTTCTCCCTCGCCATTTTCCATTTTCCTTTCTTCTTTTCTCTCCCTTTTATATTTTCTCTCTGTTGTTGTTGATTTAAACCCATAACTCAAAATTCTTTTTTTTTTTTAAACTGGATTGGTTGTCGAATTGGTCATGCTATTGATTTATTAGTCCAATCGATTAGATTAAAAAATTATTAAAAATTCTAAATAAATTAGAAATCCTTGTTCAACCACCGGTTCAACCGGTTCGTACCAATGCCCGATTTAACCGGTTCAAAGCCACTCTCTTGACCAGTACCTCGACCGATTCTCGGTCAAATTAGTCGGAACGATTGACCCAATCCGATTCCAACAACATTGCAAATTTCAACAACCAAGATTTGCGCTAGCTACCACTTGCCAATCACCGACCATCGATAATTAGTAGCAACTTAAGCCTAAAAAACGTCCTTAAACTTGTTTTTCCTTTTTCCTAATCAACTTCTATTTCATCAGAATCCGCTTTGATTTTTCTAAGATCTACACTCAAAGTATCAAACTTTCTTTCTTCAATCTCCAAATCTGGTTGTCAGATTGTCCCAGAAGTTATATTGTTCCTACACCGTTATGCTTATTTTCATTGTTGAGATCTTCCCAAAAAAAAAAAGCATCGAACACCACTTTTAAAATTAGAATAAAATCAAATTACATAATGTGTAAACTTTAAGAATAGAATTAAGACCAAATTAACATAAATATGTGAATATTGAGAACTAAAATTGTTATTATGCCAATTTTTATAATTGTCACGTCATCATTCTATTATTAAATTAACAATTGGTGACCAAAAAAAGACAAATGCAATAAATAGGATGACTATTTTGTAACCTTTTACAATTGAATAACCAAAAAAGAAACGTAAATATAATTAAGTGGCCTATAATATAGTTTACCCTAAAAACAATTTATATACATTTATTTAACTTCGTTTCTTTTAAAAAAATTCACCACCAACAACATACCGAATATTTATCTTAATAATAAACTATCATTCAAAAATTCAATCCTATTATCTTTCAATTCAACCTAATTTAATTATAAGAAAAATCAACAAGATTAATTTAAAAATAATTCAACCAAAATTAATTTAAAATCAAAATGACATAAATTGAGATGAATCAATTAAAAATTCAATTGATAGTTACAAACTAAAATAAACTAAATTTAAAATAATTCAAACTTAAAATTTACTTAAAATCTAAAATAATTCAAATAAAAAAAATTCACCATTTCAAAATTCAAATTCAACAAATTCATCAAAATGTTCAATTGATAACTCTAGCTTTAAACATCTTTATATTATCTTAAAAAAAAAAAAAAAACAACCCAATTAATGAAGAAAAGAATTGAATTTCTGTTAACATATTTACGAGAACTCGAAAAACAAAATTCATCCAAACAAAATTTAACTATAGAGTTAAAATATGGAAATGATTTGATCAAATACAAATATAAAGGTATAATGACAGACTTAGATTTTAATGTTGACCTCTTTTATTATTTTGATTTGAATCACATTCACCTTAAACCTTTAAAATTTTAATCAAACTTACTTTTTATTAATTAAAAATTTTAATTGATAATTCACGTAAACTTCATAACTAATGTAAGATAATTTGTTTGTTTTTTCTTTTTCTTTTTTTTTAAATTTTTCTGAATTATTAAAATTTTTTAACAGTTCATCAAATTGAGGGCCAAAATGATGTAAAAGAATTAAAACCATAATGATAATAAAAAAAGAAGAAGAGTAAAACATTTATTATTATGCCCCTATATTTTATGTAATACAGTATTTGGGTGATATCTTAAATTTATTAAAGCGGCCAGCAAAGTAAACTATCAGCATTCCTCTTACTTGCTTGCTTTTTTTTTTTTAAAGTCGCAAGCAAGCGCATGTTTATATATATACAGAGAGCAATTAGCAAAATATGAACAAACAAATACAGTTGCCTCACCCTGCTGCTATTTTACTTCAGATTTCATTTGACGTTGAAAGAATGAAAGAAATCAAGCTAACTGAAGCAGCCAAAGTTGAGTAGTACTATTCTTCCTCTTCTTTGCTCTTGAAAACGGGATAGCAAACTTCTAGTTCAAGCCGCTCCAAAATCTTCCTTGTAGACCACAGATAGGATGAGTGACCTTCGATCGTATCTGTTACGTCAACCTGAAGAGAATTTTAAGGAATTAGCACGATGAACAGCTAGGTGGAAAAAATTATAACTGGCATGACTTACATTCTCAATCCCCTGCACATCAACTGGTTGTAATCCAGCTAATCCATTTGTCAATAAACTGCTTTCAAGTTACCATTAGTTTGCATCAGTAAAAGGATGTTGCTCAATTGATATTTCTCGTCAAAGCTGATGAACAGTAATGACTTATTCATTGTGCATACCTTGCACGGAAAGCAACTCCAAGCATCCAATCTTTCGTAGAGTAAGCATTTATAAACCTTCCAGCCACCATCTGCAAAAGACACTAGGAATTAATCTGTATGTTCTAATAATGAAAAGCACACTAATTGTAAGGGAAAAATACCTTTCTGGCAGCTTCCCAGTTCTCGTCTTTAATTGCAATGGGTGCTCCAAGAAGAACAACTCGTTCTACAAGTTCAGCTGCCAACATAGTAGAATAGCCTTAGGATATTCCAACCACTACAGCAAATAAAAAAGCCTATGAGGATAGATTGGTCGTAGTTACCATTTCGTTCAGTCTCAGACAAAGCCTGAAGACAACTGAAAATCACTCGTGCTCCAAGTGAGTAGCCAATGAGTGTCACAGGTCTGAAAAATTCATGGAATCCCAAAGATGAACAATGGGAAGATCATTTTCCCGAAGTTTATGTTTTAATGAATAACAGACATTCCTCTAAATGCCACATGTATACCTGTTACCTTGGTAACCTTTCAATAAAACTTCAGCCAACAACCTTCCTGCTTTATCAGACCTAGGCAATAAAAGAAGATAAAGACATAATTAGACTTGTGTAGTGTACTACAGTAGTTCCCAAACGTTCAAATAAGATTTAAATGTCTTAACTCGGTAAAAATCCAATATCAGCTACATCCAGCACATACAGTTAATACATTAAGCTAATCTGCTTCTAAGGAATTTAATTTGTAGACAATTTTGGGTTCATAAAGAAAAAATTATTGTGACAATTCACCAAAAGAAACTTTTAGACAAATCAGGTAATATGAAAATTTCTCTACAGCATTAGCCACCTTGATATTCTGTTTTGAGACACTTGAAAGTTAAAGCTTGTCCCTACTTAGATTTGAGTTTTGGACAAGCCTAACGAATTTGATGTCAAACCACAAACTACTAATATTTACATTCTATAGTTGAAAATTTTAAGCAAAGAATGCCCCTCATAAGAGCCACAAAATAAACCTAATAAACACAGCATGATATAAAACAAATAAAATGAAACTGGAAGATTGTTCTTCCCTTTTACAAAGCCAAGTACTCTGGTAAACCTCTAAGCAAATCAAACCTGTCCACAGCAATTGACCATTTGCTGTCTATAAAGTTAGTAGCCGAAAGTAATACTGCTGGCAATGCCAATGCTGCTACAAGCGAGCTTAAAACCGTCATCATTGCACCCTGTCTCATTAACTCCAAAGCAATACCTGCAGCAAGCAGAAGCAATGTTCAAATATAGACAATTCATATGATCAAGATACTATTTTAAAAATCAGACATAAACCCATTACTTGAAGTTAGCCAATCCTGAATTGCGGTGCTCACTGCAATCAGATTCCGGGACTCCCACAGCAGCACAAACCTATAATTTTCATTGTCAGAAACCATGTTCTTTCTTTTCTTTCTTTTTATCCATCAAAAGTGTTTTAAAAAAAACAAAGGTTCCACATACAATGGGTAATGGTATCAAAATTCTGTACCTTTCCATGTTGTCAATTTGTCCTTCCCAGGGCCTTACATAATCTTCCTTACTGAAAACAAATCCAGAGATCAAAATCTCAACTGCTAGTCGCTGAAATAAAAAGTTAAATCAGAACTAAAATTTCCAGAACACTAATAAGGTCCAGACACCATAGTTTTCTAAGTCCCCAGAAACAGAAAAGAAAGAAGTCTATAAGAACTTACGCCCTGGTTATGATAGTCTCCAATAGCTATAAATTCAAATTCATCAATGTTACCAGTTCTCCTAGCCATTTTAGAACCTGTAAGTCCAGCTCCAGCAGCTGGGTAGAACAGCGTGTAAAAATAGATATTAATATGGTATTGAAAGACTTCTTGAGAGCAGTATGTACCAAGTGTAACTTGGATACGTTTAACATATATTAGTATACAATTTCTGAAATAAAACTGTAAGTATAACAAAAAAACTACACAATGAATCCTGAAGTTTGGAAAATGACATGATAAGAATGGTAACTCAGGAGATTAATAATTAGTCATACACCTCCAAATGATGCGGCAACAGCAACAGAACCTGCAACAGTTCCAGCAGCACTTGCAGCAGCAGCAAACCCACTTGCTCCAATGACAGGGACTAAAGTGCCTAATGTTGGAGCCAGGGCACCAAATCCTGCAGCAATTGCTGGAGCAGCTAACCCTGTTTAATAGTAAAATGGTGAACCAAAAAGGTCAAAAACATTAAAGTCATGAGAGTTGAAACTTTAGTTTCTAAAAGAGTATTGAAAGGGACTGAAAAATGAGATGACTTTATTCCACACGTGCTGGAATTTATAGTGGTAAATTAACTAAATACAAGATAATAACAAATTTGAAACAAAAAGATAAAATGATAAAACCAACTATTTGAACTAACCAACTCCTAGATAACAAAAAACAAAAAACCAACTCCTAAATAACAGGCACAGAGTAACTCAGAGCTAATCATGCACAAGACCATCACATCCGCTTTTAATGCTTAATTTAGAATAACCACTTACAATCAACCACGTTCTTTGAAGAGTAATAAGGCACCAAATCCCATGTTTGGTTTAAAACAAAAGCATCAAATTCACTCTGCAGTGCAGATTTCCATAATGGGTAGGTGAGAGCCTGGTTTGGATTTCGGGGAATTTGGGAAAGGACTTGATTACTCTTGGATGGTACAGATGGTGAGGATGTTGATGTAGTAGTAATATAGTGAATCTGAGTGGATGGATTGGCTTTACTGTTGGAGCAGGTAACCATAGGATGAATGGATTGTGTGGATGAGGGTTTGTTTGACACAGACAAGGGAAGAGGGTCTAGAGGTTGAGACAAGGCATTGGTGGAAGACATGATGGACAAGTGGGATGCAGATGTAGGCTTAGGATGGGATTGGGTTTTTCATCTTTGGTAAGTCATAAGGAGCTATTATTAGTAGTTGAAGGAAGAAGGGAAGCCGATTGTATAGGGTCTGGTTGGGGGGATGACAACACCAAGACTTAAAGTTTGTGAGTTACTTGAGTTGGTGTGAAAACTTCTATTTGGAGCACAACTGTTTCCCATTGCAACCTCTTCGAGACCATAGTCGTCATGTAAAGTGGTTAATCTTCAAGCATATGATGCACTATGATGTGTTGCATCAGTGTCAACAACCCAGGATTCCTGTTGGTAGAGTAGTTGGCCAGCAAAGTTGACTCGAGCCTGAAGGTGATTATGTGACTGTGAGCTACAAACCCTTGCAGAATGACGAAGTAAGTCACAAAGCTGGCAATGGAGGGTGTTATCAGTAGGTGGTGGTTGTTGATTTCTTCTTTAGCTGCCATGGTTGAGAGTGCCAAGATTGATTATTGGCAAGATCATTGTAGTTTAAACGAAAGTTGTTGTTCCAAGGAGTAGTGCATTGAGCTATGGCAACGGTAGTGGAGGTCAATGTGATGTTCAAGTCTCATTATGTTTCAAGAAGAGTTCATCGTCAAGCAGCTTTGAATCTCTTGCATAGACGACAGCTAAATGTTCACAAAACTCAGATCCAAGTCTAGTGATAATTTTGACTGAGTTATGCATTAGACACAACAGTCAAAGGGGTTTTAAGTTTGTCATAGAGGGAGTGAACTTGGAATAGATAATTAGCGATACGAAGGGTGCATTTGGAAAGATAAGCCAAACGATTGAGCAAACTGAAGATTCTCTCATTTAAGACTTGTTTGAATATGCAGTGTGGAGAGCACCCCAAGCAGCTTTGGCGGTTGTTGCTGCTGCTGCAACTATAGTGGCAAGGGTTGGATCAGCAAAGGTTCAGATAGCATTTTGAATTAACTGATCTTGGCAGAACCAAGCAAGGAACTTGAGATTAGCAACATCGCCGGTATAGGACTAGATCCATCAGGATGAACTAGGGGTTGTGACCATGCAAGAGCCTGAACACGTGAGCTCTCCAAAGGGAGAAGTTGTGACTCTCAGCTAATTGAACAAAAACGGTGTTGTTGGTAGTAGAGTTGGAGTTGACGACAACAACATAGGTGGCCTTTTGAGGGTAGAGATGGATGGGTTACCGGAGGATCTAACTTGTTAGAGTTTAGAAGGCTCCTGATATCATAAAAAAAAGTATGAAAGGGGATAAAATATGAGATGCTTTTTATTCCATACATTTTGGGTATTTATAGGGATAAATACCTAAACAAATACAAGATGATAACAAATTTGAAACAAAAAATGATAAAACCAACTATTTGAACCTAACCAATTCCTAGATAAGAGAAAATAGAAATCAATTCTAAATAACAAGAACATAGTAACTAAGAGCTAATTATGTGGATGACCATCACATCCACTTTTAGTTTCCAAGAAATTAATTTCCCAATAAAATGGTTTAGACAATTACATACCTCCAGTAATGGCCATCAAAGTTCCTCCAGCCACTGCAGCAGCACCAATGATACCACGACGCTTCCATTTGGCCCATGTGCTCCCTGACGACTGGGATTCTTCTTCTTGTGCTTCTTTCTCTTTTACTAAAGCCATTGCAGAGAAAGCAACTATCATCTCAATGCTTTCCTGCAAACACAAAGGTTCACTAATAGGGAGAATATATATGTATATATAAAGAAAATCTATGAACAGTTACACTGGAAAGGGTTAGTTTCTTGACAAAATACCACACTCCATACCTAAACATGTGCTATTATATTAGACAAGTCCCAAAGATCTTCTCTGACAATGAAGGACAATCCCGAAAAGGAATCTTAAGGGTCTTGTTAACAGTACACAGAACTTTAGATAAACATCTATCTAGTAGGTACTCAATATTACAGAGAAATCGACATCAATTCATATCTATTTAGTTATTTCTCCTACTAAAATGACATTGTATACTGCAAGCCCTGAGTTTGAAAGATGGAAAAGGGACAAAAGCTTGAGTTTACAAACCATTTTTATCCACTCAATGTCAAACCAACTTGTCAGCAACCGCAAAGCCACACGATGACGAGCATCATAGCCTTTTCTTCGTCGGGTATATTTTTTGCTATCTTCACGAGTATCCGCAGCTGCAAGGCAAGCTGAAAGAAGCTCATAAAGAACCATCAGTTTCCTCTGATAAGTAAGCATCCCAACCTCTTCAGTAGGTTTCTCATTCAAACTATCACACATTAGATGATGGTTATCAGTCCCACGAAGCAGGTTAGAATCGCTCTCTGGTGGAGTCACTATAGGTTGGTTTTCCATTACAGAATTTGGTGGAACCTCAGGAGTGGAATATTTCTCACGATATTCCTGTTCATATTTACGAGACTTCTCTTTCTTAACCTGAGAAGATTCAGAATTTGTTTCCATGCTAAATGCCATAGCATCAACAGCTTTAGACAGAGCAATCTCCTGCTCCAATCTTTCAGAAGAACCTTCCTCACTTTGTTCAGCTATTAACCTCATGAACTGTATGAAAACGAAGTAACAAAAACATGTTTATAACCTGAAAAATAATCATTGAAACATTGCGCACATTTCTTCTTCAAGTGATCATAAACATGACCATTAGAGAAAGGAAACAACATACAGCTCCCACATGATTGGTGGCTCGCGAAGTCCCAGCAGTTTCTTCTAGTCCAAGCCATGCCGCGGAGTCGATATCTAGAAACCTGAGAGAGAGAGAAAAAGAGAAATTTATTAAATTTTCTGAAATTTGGAATGTCAAAAGAAAGAATTCGAGATCCTAAAATTGATCGTGTTCGAATTCAAGAAATTCAAATAAAACAGAAAAGGCAACTCCGGCAGATAAAATCCTTTCATGAAATCAATTTCGGTTATCAATCAAAAGGAAAAGAAAAATGAAGTGACTACCTGAAAACAGGTCGGAGCAGACCCGATCTTTCGTTGACCCAAAGATCGGGATCGTCAGAGACTGACTCGTTGCTACTACTGCTACTTGTTCGTTCCCCAGTGGAATGATGATCGTCCTCAAAGGGAAGTCCAAGAGGACGAGTCTGATGGATCTGAGCCTGGTTAACAGCAAAGGCGAACAACGCACCCGCCCCATATCTCTGCGTCGGCGTTAGAAACGACTTCCTTTCTCCCGCCATGCTTCACAATTTTGTTTTCAACTTATTAGAGCTTCTAAGGCTAATTCACGATCTTCCACAGTCAATATATCTGTTTGCAATTAGAACATTATTGGATTTTCTTTTTCCATTTTCGAGGCTTTGAAAATTTTCTTTGTCTTGCTGGCTATTCTTTGAAGTTAACTCCGTTCATAACAATAATCATTAATTGAATTAATCAATATTTTATTATTTTAACCGTGAAAAATATTTTTATTGGACCGGAATCATTTTAAATTACTTGCACATTTTAATATTCTACCCTTTTTTTAAACTAATATTTTAAATAAATATAATCATTCAACAAATATTTAAATATGCAGTATAAGTAGGTTTTACAAAATTCAAGGTGCAAATCACTTTTAATTTAGATAAAAAAAATTTAGTCTCTCTGATCTGCTACTCTAGCATGGTTTTTGTTTTTGGTTTGTTTTGTTTAGGCGGACCGGTGGTGGTGATTAGATTGGGGTGGTTCTAATCAATTTGGTAAAATTCTCGATAATGGAGAATAAATTATCAGATCTATCACTGGAAGATGGGGAAGAGGAGGTTCTACAAGTACATAATGAATTCGATACTACAAAAGTGATTTATGATTTCTTTCTGGTAGGATGCTTTCTTACGGTAAGTATGATCCATTTCTTGGCAACGAGAAGTACAATGGCGAATCTATGGTTGTAATAGCCCGTTTTCAGTTAAATTGGAATAGTGGCTTCGGGATCATAAATTTGATGAGTAAATATTTATTTTATTATTATTTTAATGTCTGTGGAACGTTAAAAGGGTTGTATAAGATTTTTGTGAAGAAATTTTGATGTTTGCATGTTTAATTAAGTAAAAAGGACTAAATCGTAAAAGGTGCAAAAGTAGAGTTCTAGTAGCTAAATGTATCAAATGCTATAGAACTTTAATGTAAAAGGACTTAGATGGTAATTAGACCATTTATGTTGTTAGTGGATGTTTATGACAAGGTTTTATTGAAATTATTAATGTTTTTAAAAGGCAAAATAGTAAAATGGTAATTAAATGATAAAAACAAATAAGTAAAATGGCATCATCTTCTTCCATTTGTCTTTCTTCAATCGAATATTCAAAGGGAGAATAGCTAGGGTTTGGCCATTTCATTTTGCTTGCATGGTATGTATTTTGATTCCGTTTTAAATGATTTTTATGTTTTCGAGATCGTTGTAGTTTAATCTAGCTAGCCCATGAACTAATTTACAAAATTGTTAAAGGTTTAGGGTTTTTCCATGAACATGTTTACATGATTCTTGAAACTTAATAAAAGATTATGAGTCCTTTTTGTTAAATAAACAAATTTTGTAAAGTAATTTTTGATAAAATTATCATTTAGGGACTTATTTGTAAAAGCAGTAAAATATCATCATAAAATTGTGAAATGATGGTTTGTATGGGTTGATATAAGTCCCTAGGTAATTCGTCTAGCATGAAATATGGATGAAATTATATAAATTTCAATTTACGAGCTTAAGTACTGAATTGTAAATAAGTTAAATACTAGAGGCAAATGTGTAATTTTTTAAAAGTATGAATTTTGGACTAAATTGAATAGTATAAGTATTAAATGGATTGGACTTACTTATTTAGATCAAGATAAACCTCATACGGATCTAGATCGAGGAAAAGCTAAAGCCTCAAATTAGTTGATCTTATTCCGACATATTTGTTATCGAGGTAAGTTCGTATGTTTAAGTAACATTTTAATGTTATCTTGATATATATATATTATATGTTATTGTGCTATTTATCATGTAAGTAAATATTGAAATCCAACGATGTTACGACGATTATCGAGCCTCATTTGAACCTTAAGAATATATAGGATACAAATGATATGTCATTAGGGTTACCATCTTTCGAGTGCTGGTCTTGAATGTCCTACTGATGGCTAAGTCCAAAATTTTTTGTGAATACTCATCAGCGTGTGAGTAGCATCGTGTAGCTTACATTCCAATCGTCAGCTTGTGTGAGCAGACCCATTTTACAGCTTGAGTGAGCAACAATGTAAAGGAAAAGGAAAGGAAAGGAAATGTTATATGTTTAGCACACTTCGTGTGAGCTTTCCCGCATTCTGATGTTATTCTAAATGGTTCAACGAGCATGAAAAGGGAAGGAACGGTAACTGTTCCAATCGACTATGCTATAAACCTATGGAAAGGTATGAAATGATAATGATTAATGAATGTATATATATATGTTTATGGAAAGTATGAATTCAATGGCATTATGTTCATGAAAATCTACCTTACCATGTGATAATTCAATTGAGTTATATGTTAAAGCACTAACATGTGTTGTTGATGATACTTAGGCTTGTGCCAAGCTTATGTTGGATTGAACCATGTTTAGATTATAAGGTTATGCATTGAAATGGTAAGTTGTATTCTTGATTTACGAACTTACTAAGCATTATATGCTTACATAGTTTTCTTTCTAATGTTTTATAGATTATCGGAAGCTCGATCGGTTTGGAAGCTCGTCGGAGACCTATCACATTATCCAACGATTCTATCGGCAGTTTTTGATGTTTTGGTCAAAGTTATAATGGCATGTATAAGTTGACTTGTGGTTTATGTTAGTTGACAAGTTTGGCATGTATATGTATTATTATGGTTGGTACACTTTTGGCACTTATGGCATCTTGTTGATGTTGTTAATATGGTTAAGTTGATGCATGTTTTCAATAGCCAATTTGGTATGTGATGGAGTAGTTGCAATGTGGTTAAGTATGGTATGTTTGGTATAGAAATGAGCTAGATGTGTTTGAATGAAATATGACCAATTATGCATAAGTTTAGGTATGTTAGTTTGATTGTGATTGAGGTGCCCATATGGCATATTTATTGGATGGAATTTGGTCATTTGAATTGGTCATTTTATGTATGTTTTAATGCATTGGTCAATGGTGCAAATGACTTGTAGGTACATGTTTGAAATGGGTGAAGGAAATAACTTGATTTTGGTGAATTTTTTTATCCTCATGGCCTAAGACACCAGCGTGTGTCTCAGCCGTGATTGACACACGACCATGTGATTTTGGTCAATTTTTTATCCACACGGCCTAAGATATGAGCGTGTGTCTCAGCCGTGATTGACACACGACCATGCGACATGGCCGTGTGTCCCCTGTAGGTTTTAAATGTTACAAGTTAGGCAGTTACATAGCCTAGCACACGGCCTGGCACACGGGCGCGTGAGGCCATTTCGAGTGTTATACAGCCTGACACATGGGCGTATGGCTTGGCCGTGTGACCCAACTTAAAGAGTTACACGAACGTGGACACGGGCTGGGACACGGCCGTGTGTCCCTATTTTGATTGTTACACGGCCTGAGACATGGGCGTTTGTCTTAACCATGTGAGTCACACGGGCGTGTGACCTCTGTAGTTTAATTTTTCTAATTTTTTTCTTAAATATTCTAAATGTTTTCGATTTAGTCTCAGATCATTTCTAAAGAGTTTTTTAGGCCTCAAGGGCTCGATTAAGGGACAAATGCATGTATATGAATAAATTATGCTATGTTTATTTTAATGTTTGGAAATGTATATTTTTATGTCATGTTTTTATGATAATGCTTCGTAATCCTATTCCGACGACGGATATGGGTTAGGGTGTTACAATGGCACCTTCAAAGAGGGGTTCAGATCTCAGATCTAGGGGAGAAGAGGTTTTTGTTTATATTTTTTTCATAAAATAGATCTCAATCGGGTGTTAAATGAGGCTCTATAGACTTTTAATATTCATCTTTTGGTGATTCATCATTTGAAGGATGGCGAGGATTCGTTGAAAGTATCATTAATTTATGCGACCTTTCGGGTGCAAGTGCACGATTTCCCCCTAAGGTTTTTTTTTTTTGAATCTATAGCAAAACAATTAGGTGATTTTATTGGTAAGTTCTTGGAATACGATGACAAGATTTTGGGTAAAGGCCTGAGGAATTACTTATGCATAAGGGTCCAAATGGATATCAAGTTATTTTTGAAGCGGAATAAGACGATTATGTTCTCACTTGACAAGTGCTCTTCGTCAGTTTTAAATACGAAAGATTGACATTGTTCTGCTTTTTCTATGGTTGTTTAGGACACAATAATTCTTCCTGTCATGTTAGAATGGCTAAAGGATTAAAAGTTGCAGACATGGGATGGGATTTGTCGTTAAAGGCCTAGTCAAATAGAGCTGTTGCAATGAATAGTGTATGGTTGAGAGAGGAAGGTGAAATGGAGATAATAGGAACTGGCCTAGGACGTTCTGATTCGGGGTAAGGATTTTGGGAGGAGGAAGAAAAGAATCAAGGAGATGCATAGACCTACAAGGGATAGTAGGAATCATAGTGTTTCAAATGTGATAGATTCACTGATGGTTAGACATGGAAGATTGTTGGAACGAGCTCACTTTTTATCGGTGACTGCCAAAGGGCAAGCCGACCGGTCACAATGAAAATAATATGTTGGAACATTCGTGGTTTGAGAAATCCATGGGTTATAAGAAGACTTCGGCATATGCTGAAGGTGTATAATCCCTGAGTAGTCTTCTTTATGGAGACTAAAATAGGTAGTGTGTGAATGGAAAATGTGCGTAAAAGGTGTAGGTTCTTAAATAGGATTGATGTTTCAGTTGATGGTCCCTGAGGAGATCTTTGTTTGGTTTGGAAGAAGAATATTACAATTAATCTGGGGAGTTTCTTTAAGAGTCATATAGACGTTGCTTTTCAAGAGATTGATGAGGGGAAACAATAGAGGTTTACTGGTTTCTATGGGGCCCTATTTGCACGCAGTAGAGATGGTTCATGGAATTTGCTAAGAAATCTTAGAAGCTCTCAGGAATTACCTTGGCTAGTGTGTAGTGATTTTAATGAGATAATGTATTCTTTGAGAAGGTTGGGAGAGTGCCAAAGGAAGAAAGGAAAATGGAGGGTTTCCAAGGAGTTTTAGAAGAATGCCGGTTTATGGATGTTGGACACTCTAGAACTTGGTTTACATGGGAAAAGGGTAATTTACTGGAAACAAATATCAGAAAGCAACTGGATAAATGAATGGTGAATGCTGAATGTTGAATGGATGAACACATTTTTAAGTGTAGTGATTCAACACTTGCCACATTCTTTTTCGTATCATTGTCTGTTTCTCATTGAGCAGGAGAAGAATAGACTGAGGATGAAAAGGTTTCGATTTGAGGCATGGTTGGTATTGGAAGAATTGTTTGAGGGGGAAGTAAATTGAATTTGGAAGTCTACTTCGGGTAATATTTTTACTAAGCTGGAAAGTTTAAGGAACAATTTGGAGAGATTAGATGGTTTTGTTATAGGTAAAAGAGAAGACTTTAAGCGGGATTTGATTAGAAAACTGGAAAAGATGATGGAAAAGGAAAAAGATGATGAAAATCTAGCAGAACTTATCGATACTAAAATTCAGTTTAATTTAAAGATCGACAAGGATAAACTGTATTGGGAGCAAAGAGCGCATGCTAACTGGCTAAGGTTAAGGGATAAAAATATCGCTTTTTTACACAACTTTGCTTCTCAACATAGAAGAATGAACATAATTATATTGTAACGACCCGAACTTTAAGGTTTTCAAAAAAGTGTATTTTCGGGTCTCCGTTGCTGAAAAATAGATCCGTAAATATTTATAAAAAATATTTACAAAGTTAATTGAGTGGTTAATTAGAGCTTAATTAAGTGAATTTAGCTTAATTAAGGATAATTGGATAAAAGGATTAAATTGAATAAGTGTGAAAGTTTAATTATAGATTAAAAGAAAATAAAAAGGACCAAAATGACAATTATGTCATTTAGCATAAGTGAGGCGGCACATAAAGTAGAAATCTAAAATTTCTACTTAGATTTTAATTATAAAATATATATATATATATATATATTTATTAGTAATGAATGATATTAAATTAATTTATTATAATTATATTACAAGATAATTATATGATAAATAAATTAAATTGTGACAAGTGTGTGATAAAAATAATATACATTTGTAATAAATATTATACATACATTTGTAATATATGTATGTATTTACTTATTATTTAAGTAAATAATTAATGTTATTGTTATTATTAAATTGATATTATATTATGAAATAAATTAAATAAAGACAAATGTATGGTAAATAAAATATACAAGTGTAATACATATATTTGTACAATTGTAGTATATTTTATTTAATTGCTTTCTATTTAAATAAATTTTTATATGAAATAAATAAAATAAATAAAAGAAAGAAAGACAAGTTGTAAGACCCAATTTGTGCCCGGGCTTACACCAAAATAAAACAAAATAAAAAAAATAAAAAAATATAACAAAACCAAAATAATAAAGTCCAATGTCCATAGCCCAACAACTAAAAATAATAGACCCAACAAAATACATGGCCTAAAACAACAAACTCCTAGCCTACTGCCTAGTGCTTTGCATACACCACACAGCCTTCCGCAGAGTCCCCAGCCACCGTTCACATGCGCTGAAGCTTCCATGCGTGCGTAGCCTCCTCTCCACGCCATGCACACCCGCAAAACAGAATAACAACAGCGCAAATGGACAGCAAATAACAGCAAATGACAGTGATGAAATTTGTATATTTATTTATTTATTTATTTTGTTTTTTCAGCTATAAAAACTGAAGGAAAACAATGTAAATGGGATCTTTTTTCCAGCAATACACAGGCATATTGAAAAAGAAGGCAATCAAAAATTAAAAAGGTGATTTCCAATACGAGTTTCTCGATACTTTTTATTTTCTTGCGATTCATTTCCTTCTATCTTTCATCATTGATTTCGGAAATAAAAAAGGAGAGAGCGAAGTCTTACCTTACGAGAATGCCATGAGTTCCCTTTTGCTTCGTTAAAATCGAAGCTAAGAGGGGATCTCAAGGCTAAAAAACAATCGTCAAGGCTTGAATATGCTACTGTGGTAGCCGATTGGAGTTTAGGCAAAAGGGAATTAGTCGGCCAAGGTGGAAAGAAGGAGAAAGGGGACAATACCTTGTGATTTGGCCATCGGTGCACTCTTGCTTCGTCGAAATCGAAGTTTAAGGGGATCTTGAGGCTAAAAAACACCCTTCAAGGCTTGAATGAACTGATTGCTGTTCATGGAGGTTGATTGGAGTTTGAATGAAGGAATTTTGGGAACGGTTGAGGGAGAAACAAAGGGACTGGGGTTTAGATTCGGCCCAATGAGAGGAAATGGAGGCTAGGTTTTAGTTGTGATTTTAAATGGCTGGTGACTGATTAATTTTTCTTTATAAAGAGCACAAAATGGTGCAGTATAGGCACAAACACGATGACCCTACCCGGATGCAACCAGATTCACGTCTTTGAGGGGTATTTGCGCACATAGTCCTTCCTCTCCTGCACTGATCTCTAATTAGGCCTCAATTATGTTTTATTTATTTTTACATTTTCCCTGACATTTGTGCGTTATTGCAATTCAATCTGCGCCTAAACACAACGTTTTGATATTTGGTGTATTTTCTATTTTGGTCCTCAATCATTTGGGCGCATATTATTTTAATCCTCAGCTTAGCTTTAATGATTTGTCTATTTAAAAATTATTCTTCCAATTTTTTTTCTATTTTTTTTATTTCATTTTATTTCAATCAGGTTTATTTTATATGATTGTATTCTTTTGAATTTATTTATTTATTTATTTATATTATTATTATTATTATTATTATTATTATTATTATTTTAAATCTATTATTTTAACATATTATTTTGATCTTTTTTTTAAATTCCATTTTAGTTTTAGTTTGTCATTAATTTTCATTTATATATTATTAAATGTTTTACTATATAAATTGTTATTTTAAATTTTCTTTATGTAAATTTATATTTAAAAGATGTATACAATATTAATTCTCATACATTGATATTTATATATACATATATACATTTTATGTCAAATTACTTACTTGAATTTTTTTTTCTTTGAACACGTTTATATAATTTTTCTTTACAATTTTACCTATATATATATATATATATATATATATACACTATTTGTTTCTTTTAAATCCATTTTTGGGTGTTATATTTTTTTGTTCCAAATATTTTCCTATGTTATTATCCTCTTATATATGCATTGTTTGTACTAGGGTTTTTGTTCCATGTATATTATTAATTTTATATTATTTTATACATACTATTTCTTTTAAACCTGTTCCTAAATTTTGTTATATATATTTTTAGTTTGTCATTCACATACTGGGTGTATATTTGATCATGTTATTTTGAATATATATATATATTTTTAAAAAAGGATTTATTTATATAATTATGTTGTAAAAAAATATTACGTATATAAAGTTAATTTAATCTTATAATTTATATTTTAATTCCATGATATTTTATATTTTATATTCACATATTCTTAGTTTTATTTTATATATATGCATCCTTTCAAACCCAATCATGTGTTGATTCATTTTGTAAGTTTTCATATATTTAATAGTTCAAATTATTTCCGAATTGTTTTGTGTACTATGTGTCGCTTTAGTTTTCATGTTATTTCATGTATTATTGTTTTATATTGATTATTAGCCTTTTGCACTATTATTTAAATTATGTCAATTTGTTCTTTTGTTTACTTGTATAATATTTCGTATAGTAATTCATGTTTGTAACTTTGATTTTTTTTACATCGTGATTCGAATTTCAATATTTTGATTGATATTAATTGTTTCGTTGTTATTTCAAGAAAAATAAAAGCGTTTTGAGCAAATTCTCAATTTTCCTTATCATTCAAAAATTACAAATAAGGCAATATCCAATATTTGGGGAATTCGAGAAAATTGTGCTCAATCGTCATCTTGGGTATGATTTTTCGTAAACTAAATATTTGGATAACCTTTTTACAATTTTGTGTACGAATTTTCAAAAGTCAAAAATCAATTGTATTTAAAGGTATAAGGATCGTATCTAATCGTACTGGATATGATACTGCATATCTTTGAAACGAGAGATTTTTTACCACTAATTTGAACTATCCATGCATTTTAAAAAGAATCATACTTTGAAAAATCTTTTCTTTAAAGAAAAACTTTTTGATATAAGGACAGCATCAAATCAATTTGGTACCAATTTTTGGGCGTAATGAGGGTGCTCACCCTTCCTCATGCGTAACCGACTCCCGAACCCACTTGTTTTTAATTTTACGTTAACCAAAATCGTCTTTAATGGAACAAAACATTTTAGTAGGTGGCCCAATCACACCTAAACTGAGAGATTGGTGGCGACTCTACATTTTTGTTTTACAAAGTTGATTCTCATTTTTTTTCTCTAAAAAAGGGTTTCGACACAAGTGTATAAAAATGATTTGGTACAAGTGTAATAAATATTATACATACATTTGTAATACATGTATGTATTTACTTATTACTTAAGTAAATATTAATGTATTTATTATTATTAAATTGATATTATATGATGAATAAATTAAATAAAGACAAATGTGTGGATATGATTTGATACAAGTGTATAAATAAAAATATATACATTTGTAATATATGTATTTAATTATTAATAGATATTTATTAATTATAAAATATATTTATAAATTAAATAATTATATTATAAGATTTTTATGTAGTAAATAAATTAAAACATGACAAATGTATGATGATGATATGTTACATGTGGAAATATAAATAATATTACAATTATAATAAATATATTGATTATTAAATAGATATTTAATAAGTTATTATATATATATATATATATATATATATATATATATATATATATATATATATAAAGGAAGAATAGAAATGAAGAAACAAAGCAAACAAAACAGAGAGCAGGGGAAGGAAAGAAAGAAAAAGAGAATAGAAAGAAGAAAAGAGAAAATTGAAGGTTTGAAGCTTGGAAGTTTAATAGGTAAGTCAATTTAGCTCTTTTTACTTAATTTTGATGTTTTGGAAGCTTTGAAACAAGGTTTTGATGAAATTAAATTAATATTTTGAAAGTTATTAGATTTCTAAATATTGTTCATGTTGAATAAAAAGATGAATTAGGGGTTAGATTGATAGGAATTCAAGTTAGAAATGAAATAAAGATTGAATTGTAAAGTAATTCATAAGTTTTATGTTGTAGGGACTAAATTGATAAAATTTCGAAATTAGGAAAATATGCTGGAAATTTAATAGTTAAGTATGAGTTTGGACAAAATTTGAATAGAAATGAAGTATGAATTGAGATAGAAAAAGTAAGTGAATTTAGTTAATATTAAATTGAAATTAAAGTAGAAATTGAATAGAAATTGTATTAATTAGATATAAATTAGTAGTGAATTAACAAATAAGAATTGTTTTAATTCCCGTAGCTAATGTTGTCTCGGGAAATCTCGACTAAGCAAAGAAAAATGGCAAAGACAACGGGAGTTAGCTCGAGAGAATACGGTTTGTATTTCTATAATCCGAACTTAGTCATTATTTGTTATATTTATATACATATGGCAATTGTTAGTGTTAGAATTATGATGTTTTAAAATTAAAATGGATTGATTTTGGTATGCAATGAATCTATTGAATTTATATTGATTGAATTTATTTTGATTGAATTTATATTGATTGAATTATATAATAAATATGATTTATGTAAAAATTTGAATATTGAATGAATGTTATATTGAAAAATGTATTGATTGGAAATATGAGGAAATTGATATGAATATATGAGATTTGTGATATTTGAATATTTGATATTGAAAAGTAAATTAAATTGTGTTGAATTATGAATTAATATGAATAATTAAAATATATTTGTTGAATTGAATGAAAATGTATGAAACTATGAAAATGTGTGAATATACGTGATTATTAGAACATTATATTGATGAAAGAATTATTGAAATTGGAAAAGTAAAATAATACCCTATTAACTTGTCGGACTAGATTGGATACAAATGGCATGCCATTGGATTTGTGATGTGATGAGGAGATTTGTAGTTCGGCCGAGAAGATGTTTCTGTTATTATATACTTCGGTTTATCCGAAGAGGCATTTAATGCCTTATTGGTGTGTTTGGGAGGATATATTATACTAGTGTGTTATGGAGGATTTATAATATTCTAGGTGTGTTTGGGTTGGATATTCTGATGTGTTTGGTTGGATTCGTGTATCCGTCTGAGTCCGGGTCATGTTAATAGGGGTTATTAAATGTAAAAGTGATCAGATTGGTACTAAATGAAGAATTGAAATATGGACTGAAACACACGAATCGTATTGTACAATGAAAGCTATTTGGGATAACAAGTCGATTTGATATGAATGGTAATGACTGTTATTGAAATGGATATGTACAATACACTGATTGAAAAGTGAATAGTTGAATATAGTTTATTGAAATTAAACAGTGAATTAAAGTATGATTGAGACAAATGAATCATGTAGCTCTGAATTAGATAAAAGTGAATATTATAATTATTTAATGACTTGTGAATAAATTATGGAAAGCTATATAGGTTAGTAAATGAAAAGAATGGAATAAATAATAATGGATTTATTTAAGAATTGAACAATTATATTATTGTATTTATTATATGATTTATATAGAATTTATATGGTAAGTAGTTGAAATTTATCAATGAAATAAATAATTAAATAACTATAATTGTTATTATGATCTTAAGTATTTGTTATATTATTAAATGTTCAGATTATAAAAATACCATTGAGTATACCTATACTCAGCGTACGGTTTGTTTCCGTGTGCAGGTTGAGTAAAGATAGAACGTTGAATTAGCATCCCAGGCCGATCCCGAATTCAATAAGGTAAAGTGTGTTAATTATTGGTAATGGCATGTACCTAGGGTGTCTTATGTGTGTGTCATTTTGAAATTGTAAATGTAAGGATGAAATAAATAGATTTAGGTTTGGTTATGATATATAATAGAATTAAATATTGGATAATATGTAAATGTTTAAATTTGACAAATTATGAGTGTATCTGGTTGTGTTGATATTTATGTGTATATTAATTGTAAATATTCGATAGGTCTGGTAATACTCCGTAACCCTGTTCCGAGAACGGTTTAGGGTTAGGGGGTGTTACATATATGCTTGAAACATAATGATGGGAGGGAAACTAGGGATGAGGGTGAAATGGAGGAAATTGCCTAGAGTTATTTTCAAAACCTATTCTTGACAAGTGGGGTTGAAGATACAGACCATATTTTATCAGGGGTAGAGTGTTGTATTTCGAATGATGCAAATTTGATAGCCCTCAGAGTGTTTTTTTGCTGGGCAAGTTGATATTTGATAATGTGTTGTTAGCTTATAAGATTTTGTATACTTTTTGACAAAAGAGAATAGGGAAAAAAGGTTTAATAGCACTAAAATTAGATATGGGTAAGGTTTATGACCGAGTTGAATGGAAATTTTTTAGGGTGATGATGGAACGTATAGGGTTTGATAGGTCATGGGTGGATATTATTCTGAAATACACCATATTTGTCTCGTATTCGATAATTGTGAATGGGAAAGCTGGGGAGATATTTAGACCTACTAGGGGACTTCGACAAGGGGATTCGTTGAGTCCGTTTCTTTTCCTGATTTGTAGTTAGGGACTATCAACTCTTATGAGACTTGCTTTGAGAGACGGCTTGATAAAAGGGGCAAAGGCTAGTAGGAGGAGTCCTCAAATATCACATATGTTATTTGCAAACGATTGTGTTATTTTTGAAGAAGCAAATGATATGGGAGCACAGACTTTAAACGTGATCTTGAGGGAGTATGAGGTATGTTTAGGGCAATGCATTAATTATGACAAATCTACCGTTTTCTGTAGTTCTAATACTTTTGAAGGAGATAGATAAATGATTTCATGTATTTTGGGGGTCAAATACTCAAATGATCCTGAGAGGTATTTAGGGCTACCTAATATGGTAGGAAGACAGAAACAGGTATCATTTCAAATATTAAAGGATCGATTCAAGAAAAGGATTGATAGTAGGAGTACGAGATTTTTATCACAAGGAGGAAATGAGATCTTTATAAAAGCTATTTTACAAGCCATTCTAACGTATTCAATGGCTTGTTTTATGCTCCCAAAGACACTTTGTGGGGAATTGGAAAGCTTTACGGCAATATTTTGGTAGCAAAAAGGCCAGGGAAGAACGAGAATAATTGGTGCAAATAGAGTCGTTTATGTGAGTTGAAAGAAAATGAGGGTTTGGGTTTTCGAAGCTTAGCAAAGTTTAACTTGGCTTTATTAGTAAAACAGGGATAGCGTCTTGTTAATTATCCAAATTCTTTATTAGCTTGTGTTTTAAAAGCTAAATACTACCCAAATTTAGATATTCTAAATGCCAGATTAGGGAATCTATCTTCTTACACCTAGAAGAAAGTGTGGGCAGCTAGGGGACTTCTACGAAGCGAATTGTGTTGGAGGGTTAGCACCGGTGAGAAAAATTCAGTAGTTGAAGATGCGTGGTTACATGGGGCAACTAGCTACAAGTTAAGTAGTAGTATTAGTAATTCTAGTATATCTTTGATTTCAGACTTAATAGATAATAATTCTAGAGAGTGGAAAATGAAGGTTATTGAAAATACCTTCTTGGGAGATAATGTGGCTAGAATCTTACGTATTCCTTTGGTGAAGAAGAACCACGATGATTTTCAAGTGTGAAAAGGTGAGTCATTAAGGGATTTCTCAGTGAGAAATGCTTGTAAACTATTACAAGCAGGTATTGTTGATTCCATTGCTAGTGATATTCAGAGCGACTTCAAAGATTTTTACAGAAAACTTTGGAATCTACAACTCTTTACTAAAATTAAAATTACAATTTGGAGAATTTCTTGAAATTTTATCCCTACTCTAGTTAATCTGCACTACAAAAGACTGGTGGCTGATGCTCTATGTCCTAGATGTGGAGGGGTTATTAAGAATCTTGATCATGTCTTTTATAAGTGTCTTGTAACAATAGATGTGTGGACAATTTTAAACCTCACATAGCTAATATCGACATCAAATATGGATACCAGGGAGTGGATTACCTGGGTTTTCAAAACGGAGTTCAATAACCCAAAAACATCTATTTTGTTGTGCGATGTGGGTATTATGGACAGATAAGAATAAATGAATACACGGGGGAAACAAAATTCTAGAAGAGAGATTTCTAAGTTGATTTTTAGATACATTCAGGAATTAGAAGATTCAAAGGAAATGGTACTCGCCAAGGGTTGTGTAATTGTAAAATAGAATCCTCCAATTGAGTTGTGCATCAAGATAAAATATGACGCAACTTTTGATTACAATCAGTCTAGACCAGGATCGGGGATCGTTATAAGAAGTGTTTTTGGAGAAGTTTTGGTCTTGAAATCGGTCCTGCACAGAGGTGTTGCATCCGCGTTTGCAGCGGAGGCTCTTATATGTTTATAGGCGGTGCAAACGGGGGTAGATATAGGTTTGCTGGTGGTAATAATCGAAGGAGATGCATTGTCAATCATCAAGAAATGCCAATTAGATATTCTGGATAAATTATAGATAGGGGTGTACATTAGAGATATTCAACAGACTAAGAATCAATTTCAAAGTATAAGGTTCAAACATATTCATCGAACGAAAAATCGACTAGCCCATACGTTAGCAACTGAGATTTGAAGAAATGAGAGCATATTTACCTCGAAGAGGGTGTGCCCGATTTTTCTATACGATCAATGGAGGCTGAACGATAGAGGGAGTCGAATTGAGATAGATCTCGTGAAGGATACTCATTTAGGGGAGAAGAACAGCAGCAATAGTGATTTGCATATAGGGGAGGATGAGTTTTATAGGAATTGGAATAGACAGAAATGGAACGTGAAGAAGTAATAATGAAAGTGGGTGATAGTTTGCAGATATGATTGGAAAAATTTATTCATTTTTATCTGAACTTTGTTGTGTTTTTACTTTAATGAACTATGGCCAATGTTTTGTGTTTTGGGTTGAACTTATGGTTTTGTTGGATTTTCCTGTTTTTATTCAATAAAAGTCCAGTATGATATTTTTAAAAAATACAATATAAGTAAAACAAAAAAATTAATAGAATTTTTTATTCAGTCTTAGCTCAATTGATAGTGTTATTGCTATAACAATCTAAAGAACTTGAATTTGAACTTGCTTAAGCGCCTAATATCCTCTAGTTTGACATGAGCGCAACAAACTTATCCTTCAAGATATAAACCCTTGAAGTAGTGAGTCTCTGTTCTAATATTACCTTCATGGTAGTGGACATATCTTTGATTTGAAACAAATTGATGCAATGAAAATTCAACAAAAATTGGATTCTCTGTGGAAATTCAATAAATAAAGTGCGACGACCATAAGACTTAAGTGCGACAACCATATCATAAGACACAAAAACAAAATCGACACCATAGCCAAAATAAGGTTATTATTTCAATGATTTGTCCACTCTCTAAAAAAAAGATCAGATTACAACTTTAAGGACATAACTAGGGGTTGTGTGGGTATGATGACTAGCTATTCAATGACTATATAGTTAGCCACAATAGTCCAGTAGAGTCCTTTAAGGCTAAATCATAAACTTTGCCACTCAAAACTTTCAATTAAAGATTCGAGTGATCAATCACATTGGCTTAGCAAGAGAGGCCAACGTTTGAGGGGTGTCGACAGAGTGAGTGTTGGCTAGTTGGCGTGTAGAGGCAACCTAGTTCCAATTGTTGTTTTGGACAATTGATACGATGGGAGGGTGGTCATTAACAAAAGAGTCACATCTCAAATACAATGTGATCTAACAATAATTGTGAAGATGTAGCAGAAGTCTAAAAGTTGAGTTTTATTTTTGAAGATTTTTTGTGATTTTTGAAGCAATCCATTCATAAAAGACAAGCAAAGGTGAGTAGATGAGCAAACCAATATTGATATTTTCTAGAGAAGAACACCTACAACACGATTAGCGACAACGATGACAAAAAAGGCTAAAGTTCTTTTCAAAAGTAGGTTTAAACACAAAAATTATTTTGAAAGTGCTCAAATTCTCCTACTTTTCCCTTGCTTAAGTTAAAAAATCAATCCAAACAAGGGGAAAATCTAATAAGAGTGGTAGAACTTGAACTTAATGCGCTAGATTTCTTAAAGTATCGATTTCACTATTTCAACTAAAATTTCATTAACTTTTTGGTTAAAATATGTTTTAAGCCCATGTACTCTTTGTGCTTTTTTACTTTCAAGAATTTAGTCTTAGCTTAACATTTTCCTATGTTTTTTTCAAGAAAAACAACTTGATCAATGGAAAATGACTTATAGGTCTGATGCGGTCCAAAAATATCCTATTCCCTGTAAAATAGTAAAAATAACAGTAAAGGAGAAGTAAGGTCGAATCCTCAGGGACCAAATTGTACGAATGCTTGTTTCTTGAAATCCTAGACAATTTCTTGGCCAAGAAAACTTGCGTTCCTGAAAAAAATAAAAAAACAGAATTAAGAATTTTGATCTGGAAAAATAAAATGAAAACAGAATTTAAAGTTGAGTTGAAATTGCGAAATTAAATAAATTGTGAAAATTAAAAGGAAGAATATAAAAATAAACAGAGTTGAAAAGAGAGAGTTTCTTATGTGGCGAGATTCCAGCCTCCGGTTGTCTTGATCCTCCTTGGGTTCAATCCTTGGCTTTTAAGTAACCCTTCTCGAGCAGGATAAGCCAGTTATAGTGGAAGAGGACGCCTACGACCACCAGCTCCAAGGATTTAGACTTAAATTATGCGGAACTTGACTCTAGCCAATAATCGCTTTTGTGGGACTATCTTCTGCTAGATCATCACTTCCCAACGGCGAATACCACGCCATTTTGTCTCTTGGATTTGCCAACCTCTGATGCAGAAAGCCAACGAACCGACTGTGTAACCTTCCCAAAACGTACAAAGTAGCCATTCCTTGCACAAGTTGAAAAGATCACCTATTAAGGGACATGGACGGAAGCGTCAGTCCCGTAATGCGGAGAAGCGATGAATACCCTGTTGAGAAGGCTAAGCGCGAATTCTAAGCCTCATGAACCTTTTTGAGGAATTTCAACAACCTTCGGCTAAATTGGTTTAGTGGCTCATGATTTTCGGGAAAGAAATAAATATAATAGGAATGTGATTTTTATTGAAGAAAATATTGAGAGAATAAAAGAAAGAGTTTTTGGGAGAGGGAGTGTTTTCAGAAAAAAGAAATGATAAATATGTGTCATTCCATCCCCTATTTATAATACTAGAAAACCTAGCCTATTTCTAATTAAATTCTAAAAGATAAATACAAATAATTAAGGATAATTAAAGATAAATAAAAATAAATCCTAAATTTAAATATAAATAATTATCCTAATATAATAAAACATTAAATAGAGTCTTGTGCTATAAAATCTCTTCTTTTGTATTTTTGCCCTTATGTCTTCCATACTTGCATTTTTGGCACCACTTTTTTCCCTATGTTGCATGTTGGCCCATTATATCTTCAAATTTGCACTTTTTGCCTTTAAATTTCCTTTTGCCTCCAATTTAATCCCTAAAAGATAAAAGATCATAAAATAACCCAAATTAGTAGGATCATACTCAAAATAAACATGCAATTAACACATAAAATATGTCGTTCTAGAGTATTATCAAATTCCCCCTACTTAGCCCATGCTTTCCCTCAAGTATGGTTCGTGTCCACTGTGAAAATTAAATCCTGCCATGAAAGAAATACTACTCCAAAAAAATTAGTCAAAATGCATATGAAAAATAAAGAGAACCCTTAGCTTGCTTTAAGTAAAATTGAAAAAGTATTCCAATAAACACACAAAAATTAAGATCGACTTGGATTATTTCATGAAAATTAGGTAATTTACCAAACCTATCAAGACACCCTATTCGTTTCTACCTTTAGTCCCACACTTTATTAATATGTCTTTTTTTTAATTTAATTTATTTATTTTTACTTAAGAATATATTGAACCTTTTGACACGAAAAGAGATAACAGCCAAGCACCCCACCCTGGTTACTCAGCCCAACATACTCCTAAAAAAACCCAACATACTCCTAATTTTTATTTTCCTTAAGAACATATCGAACCTTTTGACTCGAAGAGAGATGACAGCCAAGCACCTCACCCCGGTTACTCAGCCCAATAGATTCTTAAAATTAATTCCGGTTAGCGGAGTTTTACCTAACATGTCACACAACATTTTGACGAGAAATAGGACGACAACCCAAGCACCCTACCTCTGTTACTCAGTTAGTCACGTCTTAAGCTGCACTCATAACCATGGAAACATTATTATTAAACGGAATTTTAATTTTGGAGGACTTAGGAGCAACAATCAAGTGTCAAAAATAAGTTTCAGCGACCACCTTAATAGTCATGAACATATTTTAAGCATGCAATTGTATTAAATGTCCTTTTTGCATTTAGAATTAATCAAATTTACTAAAAGCAAAATAGGGTTAACTCTATTAATCATAATTATTTTAACTAAAAGAAATAAAATAGTGGAGATAAAATCTATCAAGCAAAATCATAATTAACTCAATAGATAAGAATCATACATGGAGGTCAAACAGTGGCCAAGTCATAGTCAAATTCTTGGGCATGAAAAGAGGCAAAATATTCGAAAAAATAAATATGGGCAAAAATGAGCACAAGGCAACAGCAACAGTAACACAACAGTAAAAGCAGCAGATAAAACGATAAAAATAATGAGGAATACCTCCCCCTACTTAAAACACGTTGTCCTTGATATGGAAGAAAATAAACAAATAGGTGGAAAAAGTTTAGAAGAACTCCCCGTGTAATTACTGTCGTAAAGGATGGCACGCGCGAAGAGGAAAGCATGGCACGGTGGTTTCGTGCTGAAGGGAAGAAGAAGGCAAACCAGTGAAGGGTGGCGATGGGGTAGGTGATGCGTGCGGTGACAGCCTAGCTTCGGGTTCTCACCTTGGTGGCTGAAAATCGATGATAGAGGGGTGGGGAAGAAGGTGCGGCGGCTGCTGGGATTTTTAGTGTAAAAATGAGTTTATTTTTAGGGTTTAAGAGTGTATAGAAATGGTGTTTGGCTGAAGGGTGAGTGTTTAGAGGTAGGGTTTAGGGAATTTGTGGCAGGAAGGCACTATTCTAA
Source organism: Gossypium longicalyx (assembly GCA_025698465.1). Lineage (NCBI taxonomy): Eukaryota > Viridiplantae > Streptophyta > Magnoliopsida > Malvales > Malvaceae > Gossypium > Gossypium longicalyx. The sequence goes on along the minus strand of CM047005.1, from coordinate 22,387,229 downwards.
ACTAGAATAGGGATGAAATATGAGCTGTTTGACTGCAGGTTTTGTCTTTTCTCCTTTTTCTCCCTATTTTCGCATTAGTGTACCTAGATAAAACAAAAGAAATTAATTATCACTCAAACAAAATAAAGTAATAAATGATAAAATAAAATAAAATAAAGTAATGAATAAATAAATAATAAATAATAAATAATAAAATAAAAATAAAGAAAAATAAAAATTGGGTTACCTCCCAATAAGCGCTTGTTCAACGTCGCTAGCTTGACGCCCCAACTAGTATTGGGGCTGTTCCAGCTGAATTATTTCGTTCGTATGGGCTTGGAAATTTTCATTTTTTATCACGTCCACCATATTTGGGTTTAATTGTCCTTGCGCCTATTTTTCTGGTTTCGTATTTTCCTCCTTTTTAAGTCGGCAATGGTCTCATCATTCTCCAAAAATGTGCATTTGAGATGCTCGAGAAATGATTTTAATTTCAGATCTGGTGCCTGCACAACAGAAGGTAGAAGTTTAGTATTCATGGGAGCCAATAATTTATTAACAGATTCAAAATCATCAAACATCATTTTAGATTTATCTCCATAAGATGACTCAATTTTTTTCTACTGATGAGTCAATTATGTCGACATGGTTTACGTCCAAGACTTCACTTTGGTGACTAATAGTGCCATAAACGTTAAAATTCACGATCTCTCTGTCAAACTCCATTGTGAGGGTTTCGCTTCGTACGTCAATCTTAGTATTTGCAGTACTAAGGAAAATTCGCCCCAACAAGATGTCTAAAGACCCAAGAGCGTTATCCTCCTCCATTTTTATCACATAAAAGTCTGCAGGGAAGATAAGTCCATTGACTTTAACTAATACGTCCTCGAGGACTCCTTCGGGATGCACAATGGACCTGTCTACTAACTGAATGATAACACTTGTTAATTTTCGTTTGTTGGTGCAGAGTTCTTTAAGGAACTTGGCATATCGCGGAATTTGTCTTACGGCATCCAACTGTGGTATATTGATCTCGACATTTCTGAATGTTTCGAGGATCTCCTTATCTTCTTTACCCTTTCGACATTGATTTAATCGTCCTGGAAATGGAGGTTGAATTTTCGACAATGGAGGTTTCGCTCGGACCTGTCCGTCATTTTCGGGATTTTTCTGGGTAATTTCTTAGCCAAGATTCCTGCCAGGAATTGGTTCCAGTACCTTTCCACTTCACAACGTCACTGCATTTGTGTGTTGTCTTGGATTAGGTTCTGTTTCTGACGGTAGCTTCCCTTGAGAGTTCAATTTCTCAATTGATATGGTCAACTCTCTTATGGATGCCTCGATTTTCTGTTGGAAATCCTTCGTCTCTCTTTGGAAATTAAGAGTTTGTTGTTGAAAATCAAGGACATTAGCTGCTAATTTATTGACCAAAGTTTCTAGAGAATTACCTAAATCTCGTGGCTGTAGTGGAACCTAATTTTGGTATGGCTAGTTATATCGTGGATTGGCCCCATAACTTAAATTAGGATGGTCTCTCCATCCTGGATTGTAGGTATTAGCGTAGAGGTCATATCGCCTTTGTGGTGGCCTAGGGAAATTTCCCACAATATCTAAATGAGCCATAGTATCATCATACGACTGGGACATGCATCAGTTGTATGTTCAGGTGTAGCACATATTCCACATACTCGGGCTAGTTTTGCTTTTTCTGCAACAAGAGAATTCACAATATTAGTAAGTCTATCAAGTCTATCCTCAACGGTAGAATTACTTAGCTGGTGAACCCTTCTAGGGGGTTTAGGATTGGCTCGAAATTGCTGAGATTTGCAGCCATCGTGGAGATTAAGTCTCTTGCTTGTTGAGGAGTCATATTGACCAACGTTCCTCCACTAGCGGCGTCTACTATATTCATCTCCATGGGTTTCAGGCCTTCATAAAAGAATTGGAGAAGAGATTGTTCCGTTATATCATGTTGTGGGAGACTTGCACACAACTTCTTAAACTACTCCCAATAGTCATACAGAGACTCTGCTTCTTTTTGCCTTATTCCAACGATCTCCCTTTTTAACTCAGCTGCACGCGATGCTGGAAAAAACCTATTGAGAAACAAACGAGAAATATCAGTCCAAGTCATTACAGATCTAGGATGTAAATAAAATAACCATTCCCTAACAAAATCTACTAGGGAAATAGGGAAAGTACGCAATTTAATTTGATCCTTAGTTACCCCCTGAGGTTTCATACTAAGACAAACCATATGAAACTCTTTCAGATGTTTGTGGGGATTTTCATTTTGCAACCCACGAAAAGTTGGAAGAAGTTGGATTAAACCTGACTTTAGTTCAAAATCAGTACCCATAGTAGGATACGCGATGCATAGTGGCGGTTGTTCTACCGGCGCTTCGGCCAGTTGCCGAGTTGTTTGAGCCATAGGTTATGGTGCTAGATTAGGGTTTTCCTATGTTTGTTTCAAGAAAAACAACTTGATCAATGGAAAATGACTTATAGGTCAATGAAAAATAAGTTCATTTTCCTGTAAATTGACTTACCTTTTTTAAAAGCATAAGTCATTTTTCGAAAAAGAACTTCTTTATGAGTAATTTTATTTTAATATAAAAATTAACTTGAATCAAGCCTAATATTGTTATATTAATAATATTTTTATTTGGGTTAAATATAAAATTAGTACCTGAACTTGTTCACTCTCCCAAATTGGTACTTATAGTTTTTTTTGTCCCAGTTTAGTACCCGAATATTTTTTGGTAAACTAAATTGGTGCCTAAGTCTAACGCCGTTAAATTTAGAACATGTGGAAAAAATATTGTGACACATGGCATAAATGACATCATGGTGATGTTATAATCTAAAAAAAATCAATAAAAATATTTTTAAAACTATTTCCTTTTTTTTTTCTTTCTTTTTCCTGGTGATGTTTTTCCTTCCCTATTTCCTTCTTCTTCTTCTTTTCCTTTTTTCCTGGTGATGTTTCTTTTTCCCAATTTCCTTTTCTCTTCTTTTTCCCTATGATCTTTCTTTTTCCCAATTTCCTTTTCTCTTTTTTTTTTCTGCTAAACATATTTGCTTTCAATAGCTGATTTCAATTCCTCTCCTTCACCTTCTGCTACTACTGTTGCTTCTTTGTTTGACGTAGAAAGTACTGGGTTTGATTCTCGGGCATGGAGGAAGTGGGTTCAAATTTAGGCTACAAAGATCCAAATTGCCCAATAAAGTTCCTAGGTAGTTAGTTTTTTTCTTTTTGTTTTCTAAGAAAATATGAGAAAGAAATAAAAATAGGTACAAGAGGATGCCACGTTAATAAAAAATTAACGGCGTCTTCTTTCTTCCTCATATTTTCTTAGGAAACAAATAAAAAAAATCCAACGACCCAGAAACTTTATTGGTTAATCTGGATCTTTGTAGCCCGAATTTGAACCCATTTCCTCTATGCTCGAGAATCAAACCCAGTACCTTCTACGTTAAACAAAGAAACAACAGAGCAAAAGGTGAAAGAGAGGAATTGAAATCAGCCATTGAAAGCAAACATGTTTAGTAGAGAAAAGAAGATAAAATGAAATTGGGAAGAAGAAATATCACTAGAAAAAAAAAGAACAAAATTGGGAAGAAGAAACATCACCAAAAAAAAGAAAAAAAAAGGAAATATGGAAGAGGAAATGTCACCCTTTAAAAATATTTTTTTATTTTTTTAGATTATGACATCACCATGATGTCATTTATATCACATGTCACTATATTTTTCTGCCACGTGTCTTAAATTTAACGGTGTTAGACTCAGGTATCAATTTAGTTGATGGAAAAAAAAGTTCGGGTATCAATCTGGGACAAAAAACTAGAAGTACCAATCTGGGAGAAGTGGATAAGTTCAGATACTAATTTTATATTTAACCCAAATTTTTTTTTAAAAAACTTGAAACAGTATGAAATAAAAAATACAAATATGCTTAGAAAAAGTATTGAACTTGAGACTTAAAAATGAAATCACTACTATTTAGCCATCTAACCAAGAAACTAATGTAATAAAAATATTAATTAAAAATTTAAAAAGAAGAAGCTTAAAACAACATGAAATAAAAAATACAAATATGAGTAAAAGAGGAATCAAACTCGAAAGTCAAGGACAAACCTACTAATATTTAACCATCTAACTAAACAAGTTGATATGTTAAAAATGTTAGAAAACGTGCTTCGTAAGATGCACCTTCTGTAGAGATAACTGAAAGCGAGTCCAGCAGGACGCGTTTTCACACTCATTCTCCAAAATCGACTTATTTCTCTAAATATCACAAAAACTAGTCTAAATCTTTTTTTCTTCTTTTATTTTGGCATTTTCAGCAAATTTAGGTTTAAATTTATTTAATATTTTATGTAATCTATCATAATTATTTGAGTGTACTATTAAATTTATTTAGATAAAATATTAGAATAATAATGATTTAATATAATTAAAATAAATTTACAACTAATTCTTTAAATTACCGTGTCAAGAGAATAAATCATAAATACAATACAAGTTTTAATCCATTTTTAATCTAATATTTAATAAACCTAGGCTTATCTATTTATTTAAACTCAAAATTAATAAATTCGTCTTAATGACTCAATCCAATTTTAGACTTTAATAACACGTTTGGTTTGCTATAATGGAATAGAATTATAATAGAACAGAGTTGTAATGGAATATAGCTGTAATCATTAATTTAATTGTTTGGTTAAATAGAATAGAATAAAATTGTAATGGTATTCTTGAGTTTGGTTGAATGTAATGATACTGTAATAGCATAAGAAAAAAAAGTTGAAATGACCAGAATACCCTTAGTAAATTTTTTTATGTAGATAATTATTATTATTAAATTTGACTAGAATTATTATTAAATAAATTTAATAATAAATAATTTAATCATATTTTAATATAATTATTACCAAATATTATTTAATAAAAATATATAATTTAATAACATTTTTAAAAACCCTGTTGTTGCTTTAATTCTTAAAAACCAATGTGTAAATGGACACTAACAAAGCATAATAAATGGTAGTATAATTGAAGCAGGCACACAAAGAGCAAGAGCATATGGGAGAACTACTTTTCAAAGTCTTAGCAGTGGATAAATATTTGAATTATTGAACAACAGTAGATTAATTTACACAAACATCCATGGAAAGTAATGAAAAAAATGGGTAAGTAGGAATTTTTCCACATGTTCCCCGGTTTTGTTGTGTTCGAATTTTCTCGGAGCTGAACATCATGTACAACACAAGACGATTTTCGTAGCAAGTATGCAAGGCATAATATTTGCCTAAAGATCTGGTTTTCTGGCGATTTCCTCATCATTCGAGGCAGCATATTCATCTTTACTCAGTTCTTTGTCACTTGACTTCACTTCTTCTACTCCTGCAACATCTCCAAGCTTGGCTTATTTCTCACGGTATTCTGGTACACGAAAAAAGTCTTAACTTATAAGCATTCCAGGAATAAGAAAAAAAAAGTCATCCTTAAAATGCCATTGCAAAAAGAAGACATGAAATGTATGTTGCATATCGATTAGAACCAAATTTTGAAAGTGCATCTGCCATAACTTGCTCTAATGTTTCCCTAGCCACAATTTCTGTAATGTACAAGAAATTGACATCCAAAACAATGGCATGAACTAACAATACATATATTTTAGAGCCAAAATAGAAGAAATAAACAACAAAAAACTAAAACACTATCTCAACAAGATTAAAAAATAAGTAGCAAGTAGCGTAAATGTGTAACACTCCTAACCGGTATCCGTCGCCAGAATAGGGTTACAGAGTATTACCAGAGTTTACAGAACAATTACAGATAATTCATGTTGATTACTATTCATTTCCAAAATCGGTCATATTGTCCCTTGAATGGACCTTCGAGGCTTAATATAAACATTGGAATCGAGTCGGGACTAAATCTGGAACTCAAAGAATTTTTCGCGAAATTTTCAAAATTTTTCCTAGATACAGAGCACATACGCCCGTGTGGTCAAGGGACACGCCCGTGCTACATGCCGTATTTGACCCCGTATAACTCTTTGACTTGTGCCACATGGCCAACCACACGCCCTTGTGCTAGGCCGTGTGATTAATTTAATTTTCCAAAATTAAGTGCAGGTTTCATACAGCCAAGATACACGCTCGTGTTCTAGGCTGTGTAGCACACACGACTGAGACACACGCCCGTGTCTCTGCCCGTGTGCTAAATTCTGAGCATTCTATTTCTCAAATTTAAGATGCAGGGGGCACATGGCCAGACCACATGCCCATGTGCTAGGCCGTGTGTCACACACGTTCAAGACACACGCTCGTGTGGACAAGATAAAACCATTTTCCTAGCTTTATTTCTCACCCAAGTTTTTCCAATAACCTATACCAAAACTTACAAATATATATCAACCAATTCAAACATTAAATCTAAGCCAATTCTAACATCTAATATGATATTTTATCATATGCATTCATGATTATATTCTTACCCTTGTTTAACTATATATATTAAGCATAACTTGATCAACCATACTCAATATACTTAACACATAGGTATTTGTCATAATATATATCAAAACAAATCATTATTAGTCATTCCAATGGCTAGTTTACAAACCACATGTATATGCCAACAATGGCTAAATTACCTATACATGCCATTATACCAAAATAAGTTTACTATTTATACCAAAACAAGCTAGTGGATAGTGTGATGATGCTCCAACCGATCTTCAACCTTCACGAGCTTCCAAGCACTATAAACCAGAGAAAATAAAACCTAGTAAGCATTTAATGCTTAGTAAGTTCGTATAACAGGAGTTAAAACTTACCAAATACATTTATTAATGTTAAGCATACAATTAACATGTTTTTCATCAATTTGACAAGTTTGCCTAAACACATATACTAAATCAAGCAAGTTAGTCATATAATACATTTTTACATCAAATAACCATAGATGAGCTCATCATATAACCCTTCATCAAATAATTCAAAAGCATTTAAGGCATATTTCTATTTAACTCATCATTTTTTTCTCATGTCAAGAATTTTATCCATTGAATTATTGAAATATCGATGGATAATCAAATAGTACACTCAAGGTGTACAAATCTGTAATTTGTAAATTCATAATCAGGGGTACCCAGTAGGGCACTTATTCAGGAAACACACTCTCGAGCCACATATCAAGATGCTCAGTTAAGCCATGTAACATGACACTTATCCAGGCTAAACAAGAAACTCATAAGAGTTTTATTCAGAAAGCTCATAGAGCTTTTAACAGATAACTCCGAAGAATTAATATCAGGGAGCACCAGATAAGGTAACTGGGAGTTCTAGCTAGTCATGCCAGGAAACTCATAAGAGCTTATATCAGAACGCTCACAAAGAGCTGCGATAATGCGCAACACATGCTAAATCACTACCGATCAAGATGCTCGTAGGAATTATACATCAGGATGCTCGAGAGAGCTATATCAGGATTACTCGTCCAAGCTAAATCCTGTCTACAACATATGCAAAATCACTTTCACATACAAGAAATCATACGTATCCATCAATTTTCATTATTCCAACGGAACTTAATATTTTAAACACATTTCCAATCATGTGATCATTTCATGTAATTATAACATTCATCTAAATCACATAAATATATACCACATTCAAATCAAATACAATATTCAATTGAACCATATTAACATGTATAATTAAGTTACACGAACTTACCTCGATAATAGTTCGTATAAGAGAATATACTAATCTAAAACTTTATCTTTTCCTCGATCTAGCTTCGAATTTGAGTTATCCAGATCTATATAAATGAATTAGTCACCAATTTAATACAATTCATATTTAATTATATTCAATTTACACTCTAGGTAAAATTACCATTTTGCCCCTAAACTTTTTATAAATTCTAATTTCGTCCCTAGGCTCGGAAAATAAAATTTATGCAATTTAATCCTTATTCCAAGCCTAACCAAAATTTTAGTGTAACCTTTACAGCACATGTATTTCACAAAATTCAAAATTTTTCCATAAATTTTACAACTTTTCAATTTAGTCCCTAAATCATGTTTTCATCAAAATTCACTTTGTAAAAATTTCAAATTTTTAGCATATTCATCCATGGGAAAATTTCTATACTTTGATAACTTTTCAAATTAATCCTCCAAATAGATAGATTAGGCTATCTCAATTTCAAAAATATAAAAATTACTAAAAACGGAGCTTGAATACTTACCCAATTAAGCCAAGAAGTCTTGTTTTCTCTTTCCTAGGGTTTCTATGTAATGTTTGGGGGAAGAAGATGATATAAAATGTTTTTTATTTCTTATTAATTATTTATCATCCATTAATTTTTCTCATTCCCAATTTAGTCATTGCCCTTTTCTAAATTTCCATGGATGAATCATCAAAAATATCTACTAACTTTTCTTTAATGGTCTAATTACCATATAATGACCTCAAGTTTTGAATTCCATAACTATTTTTCCTTCTAACTACTAGAATCCAACATTTACATTTTATGCAATTTGGTCCTTTCCCTAATTAAACACATAATCGGTAAAATTTTCTTATTAAAATTTTCATATAACATTCCTATCATAATGCGGACCATGCAATAATATTAAAATAAATTTTCTTTCTGGCTCGAATTTGTGGTCCCGAAACCACTGTTCCGATATAACTGAAAACGGGCTGTTACAAAATGGGTCGTGCACATGAGTGGAAAGGAGCAAGATCCCTCAAAATCCAATCCAATTAAAGCTTTAGAAAAATACCTAATCTCAGTTTTGAATGAAACTAAAAAAAAAGTTGTCCACGAGAAAGACAAAATATCATAAACTGGCAACTTCATCAAATAAACATAGACAGTTCAGTGGAACCATACAAGACCATAATTTAGTTTACAACTTATAAGCTCAACGGGATATTGGACTCTCCTACTGTAATCTAAATCTCATTTATGAAGATTGTATGAGACTTGAGGAATCAATGTAGCAATGAATGAAGGTCTCTGCTTGCATAAAGAAATTGACAAAAAAAAGGTGCCACCTTGGAGGCTCAACCTCACTGAACTTTAACAACAACCTAGTCTTTGTACAGAAATAAACTCTCCTACGTCAAGGTCAGGAAAATAAACTCTAAGTAGAGAAACATTGTGTTTCTATTGAAGTAAAATTTGACCATGCCCTCGAATTATGTATTATTCTCGGAAATAAAATTCTTAATGGTCAATAAACGTACTTACAGTCCATCATATGAAACAGTGCCAGACTCTATCTGAATCACTAAACTCTGTTTTACTTTTTTGTTTGTACTTTGATTGGATGCAGGTTTCAACTCCATCCAAACACTGAGTTGCATCTGAAAGGGAAAAAAATATGAAAAATCAGACAATCATAGTAGCAAGGAACCCTTGTGATCACAATCTAAGTAAGTTTCTTGTGCAAGATGCTATATTATTGTGGCCATGAATTGAAAAAGTTAAGAATGGGGTTATCAAAAACTTGCGGCAATTTTGCCTTGTTTAGAGAGGAGAAGAGAGTATAGTTTAACTAGCAAGCTAGTGCTCATTGCTCAATTACAACTATAACTTGAATTAAAATAATCATTGGATTGATTTCATTTGGTAGGCTAAGAAGGAGATCACAAGCAGAAATAATCAAAGTGGAATCTTCACCTCCAAATATGTTAGAGCAAACCTTTTGCTTCTTTTTGCTTTACACTCTCCTAACACTTCTCCATCCAAACTTGCTGTAAACAAAAGTGTTTTTCACCGATTTGCAATCGTTACCCTACCCAACTTGTAAAACAAAATTAAATGGAGCAACCAAACATCAAGTAGGGTATTTGATTCTACTGTGTTTCTTTACTTATATAACAATAATTTATTTTTTTGAATTTATAAGTAATCTAATGTTGGACTCTAGAATCTTATATAGTTCATCATCTTTCATCTAATGTAGATTTGAAAGCAATGGTGCTTATCTTTCATCTAATGTAGATTTGAAAGCAATGGTGCTTAGTGGTTACCTGATATAGATTTCCTTCCTCAAAAATAGCAAAAATTATCTGGTTGACTATCAAAACAGAAACTGCACAACCTGCTGATATCTGCAAGTCATATGGTGCTATCACCTATTGAACTTCATTCCAAAACCTTTCATAGATAGACCCACTTTCACCGGTAACCCAAATGGATGTGTCCGACATTTTAGTCAAAGACATTCTTCTTCTTAGAAGTTTCTAACGCATTTGTTTGAGAATGAAGAGACAACTTCAATAGATTGACTTAGGTCTCCTCTGCAATCAAAGGAAAAAAAAAAGGGAAACGTAGAGATGGAAAGGAAAGAAAGTTACCAGTAAGACCGAAGAAGAAGATGATGGTTCCCGCTACAACTTCTTCATTCTCTCCGGGTAAAGGTGAGGGCAAAAATGAAAATGGGGAAAAAAAATTTACTCCACGGGACTGAATAAGAATTCATTAGTGAAAGAAGGGAATGGCTATTCAGCCTTTTCCTGTAATAGAACGTGAATGAATTCAGGCTGTAATAACATTACAGCCAACCAAACTAACGTTTGGTAGTGGGCCCACCAAATTGGGTTGGAATCCATTCATAAACTTTCCAACCAAACATGACCTAAGGATCCATTGATTCCATCTTTCTTTCTTTTGCAGTCTTCTCTTCACGTTTCTTTTATGTTATTAATTATAGCCATTTGCAAAGTTGTCAGAAAGAAGCTACTTGAGCTATTCAAAACCCAACTAAAAAAGATGAAAGTGTTACTAATGGCAGCTCTGCAATTTCTTGGCGAAGCAGGGGAGAGAAATGGATATTGTAGATAAACCCAACAGCTTTGCTTAAAGAAGGCAATAAGGGTTTAGTGGTATATTTCACATCCCAAATTCGAAAGCCACTACATCTATTTTTAGCTTTTCCCTTTGGCTGTAAAAGCACTTTGGAGAAGTGCTTTTGCATCCCAAGCACACATTGTTTGGGATTACTTCTACAATCCAAAAGTACTTTGGGGACTCAAAAGAAGAAATCCTGAACGCAGGTTTAAAATTTTTTATGAAATTGATATGGTAAATTAATCAAACAACAATTTAGTTAAAAAAATATTTATATTATATTTAAAAAACCTAATTAAGTTGTCACAAGTTAACAGGGTATTAAATTTAATATATAAATTTTATACGTTTTTCTTAAAAGGCCTAAATTCAAGTTTATTGAATTGAAAAATCCTTGGATTAATGTATATCAAGGTAGTAGTAGTAGACAATAGGACTAAGCCACAATAAAATTGGTTTCACAAGTTTTTTTTATCTCACATTATGATTTAAAAAAGTTTATAGAGATTTTTAAAATATCAATTCATCCCTTTTGATATTTTCAAACCTAAAAACAGTAAGTAGGTGAGAGGATAAGTTGTTGAATGATGGGGCAATGGAGATAGACAAACTTGGCGAGGATCAACCTTATTCTAAAAATAAGCTATATAGGAGGTGAGAATAATGATGGAGGATGATATTTATTTATTAGAAGATGACGTCAACACTGAATTAGTAGATGGGATTCCTTCCATGAGGTTCTCAAAAAGAGTTCATGCATTGGTGGAAAAGAGCATGGAGTGAGCAATTGTGATCAAACTTTTGGGAAGGAAAATTGGTTTTAATGTGTTGATGAATAAATGAATATTTCGTGGAAATCAAAACATTCTTAAGAATGAGTAGTATTTAGCTAAATTTCAAGGGTGAAGAATATTATGCAATCAACCTTCTTTACAATAGTCTCATATTTATCTGTCAAATTTTTGGATGCTATAAAGAAGGGGTGGTTGTTATATATCTATAACAATATTCGAGACACTTATAACAATATTTTAGACTTAAATCATATTTGTATTTTTAAATTTTCAAAGTAAAAAACTATAATATATATTAATAATATTAATTAGTGAGATTTAGAGTATATTTTTAATAAAATTTACAAATGTAATTTCATTATTAAAGACGGTTTTCATTTAATAAAATATGATTAATATATTTTTGTATAAAATTTAAAATTTTATTAAAATAATATTTTAATTAAAATTTATTTTTCTTATTTCACTTAGGAAAATGACCGCACGACATTGTACAAACACTGAACAGATAATTAGCAAACAATATAGGGATTTAAACACGACTTCGACTGCAAGTGTGACAGGGCAATTGTAATTAGGGGTGTTCAAACGGTCAGTTCGGTTATTAACCGAACTAAATTACTATTAACCGAATTACTCGAAATGTAAAAATATTTAACCGTTAACCGAACCGAAATTTTTTGAAATAAATTAACTGACCCGAAATATTTCGGTTAATTCGATTGGTTAACCGAATTAACCAAAATTTATATTTTTTTTTGTTAAAATAAGTATAAAACATGTAAAAAATACATTGTTAATATAAAAAATATATTATATAATATATATTATTTATTTCAATTAATTATCCAGTTTCAAACCGAATTACCCGATAATCAAAATTTCAAAAAATCATTAACCATCCTCTGACCAAACTAAATTCGGCTGCTGATCGATTAACCGAATTAAACCTATTTGGTCAATTAATTCAGTTTTAATCGAACTATGAACACCCATAATTGTAATATTTATAGCGTTACAATGGAATGCACGAAGTATTCCCAGGATCGAACCCAAAAGAGATCGAGTGATATGGTGAATGGACAATAATTAAGCATGCAATTAGGAACTCTAGCTAGTTAATGATAAGTGATATATTAAGCTAAATTATATCTTAAAGGACTGAAATGAATAAACACCAAAATCAAAAAAGTATTAATGAGATAAAATAGAGTAGTTAATTAACATCCTTGTTGAAAATTAGCTCTCGAATTAGGGATCTAAATTGCTTAAACTCCTAATTGGTCTAATTTTACCTCTCGATCACCATTTTACCCAATTAGACAATTTAGTCTAATAATCTCTCGACCTTACTAGACTAAATCGAGAAAATCGAATTTGTTCTCAATAGGATCTCCTCTCAGTCTCGCATATCTAAATGTTCCCTTGGAACTGTCAATTCTAGGTTTTAAATTTTATTCGATTTAATCCAATTTTTACAATCTAATCCCTAACCCTAAAATTAATCATTCAATATTTCAATCAATAGACCACGATAAAGTTTAGTTCCTACTCATCATCAAAACATAAAGCCCAATCAATTTCATACTCAAATGAATAATCAAATAATCACAAAAGAGGTAAAGATTAAGAAATGCTTAGTAAATCTTATAAAGGTCCTTGATGGAATTGATGACAAGCAAGAATAATCCACAAATCCATAGCCCAAATTAATAATTCGTAACTTTGAATAACCAAAACATTTAGATCTATTGAATACTATGAAGAAAAACCCAAAATAACACAAAAGGACTTTGTACCTTTTTGAGTTAAAAGAAGAAAAGTGTAAAAAAATAAAGAAATTGTAAAATAAAGTCTTAACCTAGAAAAGAAAAAACTTAGAAATCTAAAATGATCGAGGGAATAAAAAGATGATGATAGGAATATTGAATGTCTAACTATTTGTGCCATAAATAGGCTTAAATAGCCTTACACTATAAATTTTATATTGACAAAAATTCCCTTCAAAATGTTGATGACTTGAGCTTGTTTGGACACAAAATTGCTCTTGCAGAATTTCATCCGTCAAACTTTAGTGTCGCGAAACCTAGGCTTTGGTGTTGCAACCCCCGGAATGGTTGGCTCAAAAGGGACTTGAGGAGCATTTAGTATCGCGACATTGGCTTGTTGGTGTCGCGACCTAGACCACAGTCTACTTGATCCCCTTCACTTTATTGTTTGAGTTGAAGTTGCAACCTCGAGAGCTTGAAGTCACGACCTTAAGGCTCAACGTCACGACACCCTACACTCAATGTCACAACATCCACAACAGTCCACTTCAAGTTAAGATTTGGTGAAGTCTAACTTTTTCATGGTGATGGAAGGGTCAGTGTCACGACACATAGGTCTTAGTGTCGTAACCTTGGCCATAGTAGAGGTCCTTCTTGATGTTTTGGTTCAATCACCTCCCTAAATAAGTTCAAATTACCATTGGACTTCTAATGACATAGTTTTGTCAATTTGGTTCTCAAAAGTGATAAAATGCAATAAAAGCTACCATCGAAACTAAAATCTAAGAATTGATAAAAGAAAACATTAAGAAAACCCTTAAACTACTTAAGAACAAGCTCATTAAGTACATAAAAGAATCTAATTTAACGTATTAAATTAAGAGCATATCATACTAGACCTAATTTTACTAAAATTTAAGAAAATAGGTTGCTATAAAGAACTAATTTAGTAAAGAGAGTACCTCATACTTTATGGTTATTGTTATATATGAAAGTTGTTATAAAGGGTAAAAATAAAACATAAAAAATTGGTTCTACTACAAACTTGACTGTTACAACGAAATGTTGTTATAATGGGTGGCTATTATAGACATGGTTGATGATACAATAGTTTTATCATAAAGACCTTGGTTAGTGTTTGGTCGATATTTAACTATTCAACCGTGGTTGGCTTCTTTCTTAGCAACACAAGATTATCTGCGTAATGTAATTGTTTGGATTTGTTTACCAAGATTGTCAAAGAGTCTTGTATAAAAAGAATCTTTTGAGGGAGATTGGGAATACTATTGGACCTGTTTTTAATATTTCTTACTACACAAACAATGGTATCATAGTACAATTTGTGAAGATGTCTATGTATATTGATTTACACTTTCCTCTTGTTTCAAAAATACAAATATATGATCAAATTCAATGAGTAGACTAAGAAGCACTGTCGAGTGTCTACTTTGGGTTGGGAGGTCTGGTAATATAAAAGATAATTATTCATTTCTTGTTAATTTGAAAGAAGGTAAATAGCAAGAGAAACTAAAGTAACCATTTATGATGGATGTTCGTAAGTAAACCGAGGAAGAGAGCTTCAAATGGTTGATGCTTGTTGAACAACGGAAAAGGAGCTTCTTGCAAAGAGGCAGTGATTGAAAGTGAAAATCATGGGGTGATAACCAGGAATTGAGGACTAGGTTGCATGATCACGTATTGACATGTTGACCAACAATTATGGAGACTTTAACATGGTTCAAAAGGAAATTAGGATTAGAATGAGATTAATGTGCAAATCCCTATAACTGTAGAGTCGATGAGACTTCTACAGCAGGTTAGGTGGACCCTTTGATGAAGCCTAGTTTGAAAAATAAGAGTAAAGGAGTTTTTATTTCGAATGGGCCAAAGCTGCAACCCATTATGGCAACGAATCGAAATATAGGCGATGGGGCTTCAAGTAGATCAATAAGAGCAGCTCTAGAAAAGAAGTCGAGTGGAGGGTTATTGCTGAAAATAATAAATGTTTAGTATGATGAAAAGTAGTTATTTTTCTGAGAAATTAATTAGTTGGAAAGTGATTCCAACGTTTGGTTCCTTGGAATCTAACTTTTCTTTGGGAGTTACTTTCTCATGAGCATGTCAATATGATTTCCACGATAAAATGTGAGAAAGTTATTTTCGCGTGTAGATTGAAAAGTTAAAAAATATTAAGACAAAATCCACCTATTTTATATCGGTTTAGATAAAAAAAAAGTTATTGTTTCATTTCTCCTTCCTATTACTTGATTTTTTCTATTACTTCAATGGATTCTTCACAAGTTTTTTTTCTTCTTCTGATTTTACTTTTTTCCTAGCTACAAATTTGATTTAGCACTTTTATTTGCATGAAAAACATATTAATTTTATTTGTAGAATATGCAAAGGCAAATTTGAGGAGAGAGAGTAGCCAAGGGCCTTGG
Organism: Gossypium longicalyx; assembly: GCA_025698465.1. Lineage (NCBI taxonomy): Eukaryota > Viridiplantae > Streptophyta > Magnoliopsida > Malvales > Malvaceae > Gossypium > Gossypium longicalyx. Next base: position 22,371,361 of record CM047005.1, on the reverse strand, counting down.
GCCCCCCAAAATTTGAAAAAATTTCATTTTAGTCCTCTTATAAATAGAGAAACTATAGATTAATATATAGTAAAATTACACTTTGGCTTCTCAAAATAAGAAGATTTTAATTCAATCCTCTTATAAATAGAGAGATTATAAATTAATATATAGTAAAATTACATTTCAACCCCCTTGAAAATGAAAACAACTTCTATTTATCCTTCCAAAAATGATGAATTATAAATTAATAATAATCAACTTATATTTTGATCAATGGAAAATTTATAATTAAATTTCGACCCCTGGTAAAAAAAATTCTAGATTCACCTCTGAGAATATGAGTAGAACTATTCCATTTAAGTTGTGTAGGACTTGTGGGTTAGATGGCCTATGGTTTTACATTCCTATTATTTAATTATTTGTAGTTTTGCTAAGAGCAATACTTGGAATCAACAAATTTTTTTAATATTCATATGGGTTAGCCTTTAGCTAAAAAAAAAAGTTGAAACAATTTCTTTATTAAATTTAAGTATTTTTTTAAAATTTATTCTTTATTTATCCATGATTTTATATATGTATTATTACACTTAAAAAATATATGCAAGAAAAAGTTGAAACAATTTCTTTCAATTAAAATTATAAATTATAAATAATTTAAATTTTATCAATTAAATTTTATTATTAAATATTTAATCCAAATATTTGTTAAGAATATATTTCATTATAAAAATTAAATACATGAATATTATCTTTTATTTAAAAAGTGTAACTTTGTAAATTATAATTACATTCCTAGGAAAGTACTTTATGAACCAAACGTAACAGAACTTTCATGGAATTTTAATCAATATCTTCTATTAAATGTAACACCCCTAACCCTTATCCATCGCTGGAACAGGGTTACAGAGCATTACCAAGTTTTTCAGATCAATTACGAACATTTCATATCATTTAATACCCATATCAATAACCAATCATAATTCACTCATATTGTCTCTTACATAAGCCCTCGAGGCCCAAAATATACATTAGAAACAAGTAGGGACTAAACCGAAAACTCAGAGACTTTTTCACGAAATTTCAAAATTTTCCTTAGGTGCAGGGGACACATACCCATATGGTTAGGCTGTGTAGGCATTCGATGTGATGCGCACGGCCGTGTCCCAGCCCGTGTAACTCTCTGACTTGGGTCACACGGCCAAGCCACACGCCCATGTGCTAGGCCGTGTGAACAATATAATTTACAATAATTAGGTGCAGGGGTCACACGGCCAAGACACACGCCCATGTGCTAGGCCATGTGTCACACACAGCTAAGACACATGCCCATATCTTTGTCCGTGTGGACAAAATAGGGTCATTCCCAAGCCTTATTTCTCACCCAAATTACATTCCACCTACATAAACACTTAAACATGTTCACCAACCAATTTAAACCATTCAAATCAAGCAAAATTGATGTATTAAGTATGACGTCATATCACCTATAACTAAGTATTCAAACTTACTAAATTAACCCATTTCACATATATGCATATTGGATTAAATATGCTAACTTGACCTAACCATCAATATATCTATATGCTTTTCAACACTTAACCATTTCAAACACATACCAAGCATGATAAAGCTATAACAGCCCAATTTTGGGCCCAGTCAAAACAGTGGGGCTAGAGAAATTATTTTTAATATTATTTTATGTGTGATAGCATGTTTATAAAGGTGCATGAAAATTTTGGTGATTTAATTTTAATGTTTGAAAGCTTAATTGTGAAAAATGACTAAATTGCATAAAGTGCAAAAGTCCTATTTTGATAGCTAAGGGTGTCAAATAGCTAGAAAACCAAAATTGGGGGTCTTTAAAGGGAAAATAGACCCTAGGATGATGCTTGGCGGCCATGAGACAAGGAAATCAAAATAGTCAAATGTTAGGTGAAGTTTGGTAACTTATTTGGCCAAAAAGAAAATAAAATAAAGGAAAGATGATATCATCCCTTTTTCATCTTCTTCTCCACCAAAAAACACCATCAAAATAGAGGTTTGAAAGTTTGAAAATTTCAGCAACTTGTAACCCTCACAAGTAAGTGATTTTGATGGTCTTTCTTGATGATTTTTGTACTTTTAGAACCCTTGTAGCATGAGCTTTCAAATGAGGGGACTATTTTGCAAAATGGTTGAAAGTTTAGGGTTTTACCATGAGTGTGTTCATGTTTTTTTCTAAAATTTTATGGAAGAAAATGAGTTATGGTGGTGTAATAAATAACTTTTGTGAAGTAGCTTTCATGGAAACCCTAAGGACCATTTTGCATAAGTTGTAAAATAGGTAATAAATGTGTGAAATAATAAGAATTGTGGGCTGATCCTAGTATAAAAAGTATTTGGCTAGGCTTGGTTAATGAGAAAATGTGATAAAAATCAATTTTTGGACCTAAGGGTAAAATGGTCATTTTGCAAAAGTTTAGGGGAAAAATGGTCATTTTCCCCAATTTTTAAATTTTTGAGTACTTAGATTGATAACATGATTAAATGTTTGAATTTTCATCATTATAGATCAAGAATTACAAAATTCGGGCTTAGACCAGGGAAAAGCAAAGCAAGTGGACTCAGCCGAACTAGTCGTCTACATTTTGTAATTCGAGGTAAGTTGTATGTGAATAATACAACTACATTGTTATTATATGTGTTTGAATTGATATAGCATAAATTGCTTGTTTGTGGAAATGATTATGTATGTTGAATATTGAGATAGTAGAATTCTCGTTTGAACCTTAAGAAATAAAATCGGATATTTATGCCATGACATTTGGGTTATATGTGTACTAGTGTAAGACATGTCTAGGACATAGCATCGGCATTGAGACGAGAGCTAGTGTAAGACATGTCTGGGACATGCATCGGCCATGAGATGTAAGCCAGTGTAAGACATGTTTGGGACATGCATCGGCTATGAGATGTGTCAGTGTAAGACCATGTTTGGAATATGGCATCGGCACGTATAGAGGTGTCAGTGTAAGACCATGTCTGGGACATGGCATCGGCACAGATATGCGAGATCTAGTGTAAGACCATGTCTGGGACATAGCGTCAACCTCGATTTCGAAAGTCAGTGTAAGACCATGTCTGGGACATGGCATCGACTTGATAGATGAGCCAGTGTAAGACCATGTCAGGGACATGGCATCGGCATTACACCCTATGTTTAAGCCTTAGTGAATATTCGATAGCATTCCAAATGGTTCAACGGTGAGAGTTACAATTTAAGTTAAACGAGAAAAGTATAACCATGTTGTGAGTGGTACAGGTACCTATTGAAATGTATGAGATGTGAGCTCAATATATGCTATGTGAGTTGTATTGGATAGTGATGAGTAAGTTTTGCTTATGCCTACTTTCGTATTATGAGCATGATGATATATGGTAAAGTTGTTGTTATATTCATTTGCATGCAACTTACTAAGCTTTATGCTTACTCCCTCTCATTTCCATTTTCTTATAATGCCGCCCCATTAGCTCGAGGATCATCAGATGTCGGAGGCATCGATCACACTATCATCCGAAGCACTTGGTATAGTTAGATCTTTTATTTAGATTAAGGCATGTATAGGACCCTAACTTTTGAATTTTGTGTCATTGTTAATTGGCCAAATGTGTTGGCTTACTTTAGCATTTGATTCATTTTGTATAAGGCTAAGGAAAAAGCGCTAATATTGAAAGTTTTTATATGAATGCAAGATAGTCTTTCATGAACGTGAAATTGTTGGCATGGTTGAATATAAGAAATGTATATAGGCCTTAGTTATGGTTGTTTGGTTGAGAAATCATATTTAGTTAGACTTTGATATGTTGGTTGGCATTAGGTTGGGTTTCAGAGTGGCAAAAGGCTTGGTAGATAGCCTTATATTGTCCACATGGGTTGACACACGGGCGTGTGTCTAGGCAGTGTGTGACACACGGTCAACCCCATGGGCGTGTTGATCGGCCGTGTGTCCCCTACACGTAAAAATTGCAAATCAGTATGCATGGTAGTAAAGACCCAGGTAGAGACACAGCCGTGTGTCTCAGCCGTGTGAAGGACACGGCTTCTGGCTACGGGCATGTGCCTTGGCCGTGTGCTCTAAATTGGATGCTGACGTCAGAAACAAAATATCAAGGTTTTTGGACACGGACGTGTTATGGCCGTGTGAGGGACACGGGTCATAGACACGGGTGTGTGTCAGGCTGTGTGAAAACCCTTGTAGATTCGAATTTAAAATTTAATTCACACAGGCATGGGACACAGGCATGTCCTTAGACGCTTAGGCCATGTGTGTCACACGGGCCATTAGCACGACCATGTTATAATGACCACACGGGCGTGTTGCCTTTCCACACAGGCGTGTGCCCTATTTCTAGAGATATTTTTCTAGAGTTATTTAAAGGACCCGAGTTGGTCCCAAATAGTTTTCAATGGATGTTTGGGGTCTCATAGGCCCATATTAAGGAGTTTAGACAAAGTTCAAAAAAGTTTTTAATTTGACTGAGTTTCAATGAAATTGAAATGATTGTATGCATGCAGTTAAGTTAAGTATTGCCTCGTGCCCAATCTCGGCCTCAAACTCGAGAATGGGGTGTTACAAAAGCTACACACAAATATATATACTTATACTTCAAAATATAACTATTACAAGTCATTCCAATGGCTAGTTCCAACCAAGTATTTATATGTCATCATTTGGCCAATTTAACCTATACATGCCATTATAACCAAAAATTAACTTGCTTTATATACCGAGAAGTCTGAGGGATAGTGTGATGTGACTCCGACCAAGTTCCAACTTTCACGAGCTTCCGAGTGCTATAAAACAGAGGAAATAAAACAGAGTAAGCTTTTAAGCTTTGTAAATTCGTATAACATGTAATTTAACTTACCTTTATTTCACAATTGTAAGCATACAAATAAACATGCATCCAAAGCAATTTTGCCAATTGCCTAAACACATATACTCATCAAGCATGTTAGTCATGTATTTGATGTACATTTCAAGCAACAAAGATGAGCTCATCGTATAAACCTTTCCATGTATTTTCAGGTAGATACAATTATTGATTTATTCAAACCTTATCTTAACTTATATCGAAACTTTGCCCATTGAACCTTATGAAATATTGATAGACATTGGGTAGTACACACTGAAGTGTACGAATCTGTAATCTGTCAATTCATATTCGGGAGTGCTCATAAGAACACTTAAATGGGAAGCACTCTTTCGAGCCATATAACGGGAATCTCATGTGAGCCATGTAACGGGAAGCTTATCCGGGTTTTATAACGAGAAGCTCATAAGAGCCATATTTAGGAAGCTCATGCGAGCCAATATCGGGTAGCTCCGAATAGCTAATAACGAGAAGCTCTAGATAGCTTAATATTGGAAAGTTCAAGCGAGCCATATTGGGAAGCTCACAAAGAGCCAATTAAAAAAAAGCTCACGAAGAGCCATAATCGGGAAGCTCATAAGAGCTGTGGTATGTCCACAACACATGTAGGATCACAACCAATTGGGATGCTCTAAAGAGCTATTAACGGGAAGCTCACAAGAATCGTATAAAGGGAAGCTTGAGAGAGATAATAACGGGATGCTCTTTCGAGTTGTGGTGTATCCGCAACATATGCAAGACTACAACCATTACGGGAAACTTGTATCCATCGATTTTCATTGCTTCAAACGAGACTTAACATTTATCGGGCATTATCGGATAACATTTATCGGGCATTATCGGATATTCAATCAATTTCATATACATGGAAATTATACAATTCACATATACAACATTTAATTCAAACATATAAATGTACACAATTTAGTTACACAAACTTACCTTGACAATGTTCACGTTCGTAGGCTACTAATCCGATACATTTTGTTTTCCTCGATCCAATTCCAAACTTGGTCTATCCGGATCTATACGAGTAAATTTAACTCAATCTAATAAAATTCACATTCAATTCCATTCAATTCGCATCTTAGGCAAAATTATCATTTTGCCCCAATGTTTTTGATTAATTACAATTCCGTCCCTAGGCTCGAAAAATAAAATTCATGAAACTTAATCTTCATTACAAGCCTATTAATTTTCATACATATTAATAGCCACCCATGAATTTCATAAAATTTAGAATTTTTCATGAATTCAACATCTTTTCAATTTAATCCCTAAATCATGATTTCATCAAAATTCTTTAATAGAACACTTTTAAATACCCATAAACACCTCAAATTCATCATCTAATAATTAAAATGATATGAACTCATCAATGGTAACTTCCAAGATTTTCAATAAAATCAAAAACCAAAATAAAGGTTAATTGGACCTAATTGTAAAAATCACAAAAACATAACGGGTAAGGATTTGACTTACATGGAGCAAGAATTGAAAAACAAGCTTAAACCCTCTTCAATTTCTGTTTTTAGAACTAAAAATGATGATGAAATGTCTAGAATTCTTTAATTTCTCATTTATTTCATTAAATTTAGCAAAATTTCTAATTTTGCCCTTAGTTCACACCATTTTATCATCTTTTTAAGTCTTATGCCGCCTCAGCCATTTTCTTTTGGCATATTTATGCCTTAAGTCCCTCCTTATTTATTGGTTAAGCTATTTAATCACTATTTCTTTTAATTAATAAGTTTTACACCTTTTTTAATTTAGTCATTTTTAACAAATTAGACGTGTAATCGATAAAATTTCTTAATGAAATTTTTATACATCATTCCTATCATACCATAGATTATAAAATAATATTAAAATAAATTTTCTTCTAACCTCAGATTTGTGGTCCTGAAATCACTGTTCCAATTTCATTGAAAACGGGCTGTTATGTTAACTTTCTCATGAATCACATTCCCATTAATCACATGTCAATGAATTATATTACATTGGAATCATAACATTGGAAATCACCAAACGCTACTTATATGGAGAGTGTTTGATGCATGCACCAATGGGTTGAAACTTATTCAATTAAGTCCACCAAAGCTGATGTCTTTCAAGTCAGGAAGATTAGTTGACTTGTAACATATTTTTGGAGAGGATCCAGATATTTCTAGGTTGAATTATCCTCATACGGATTAAAGAATTATCTCTTAACCTCAAAACACTTGTAATTGCCTTATTTCAATTTCGAGAGCTTAAGTTATAATCATTTAAATGAAAATTGCACAAGATAAAAATTTTGAATGTGATTATGACATGAATAATGAGTTTTGGAGTTTGAATTAATGTTCAAATCATATTGGGTTTAATTTTAAGGCTTAACTTTGATTATGTATAAATCCAATTATGTATTAATAAAGTTTTATATTTTAGGGGTTTATTTTCTCCAAATCTTTTAATATTTTTAAATTAGTGTAGTTTAAAGAATAAGATTATGACTAGACCAAATTGTTTGGAAACAAATGAAATGTTGTTTCCATGTTATCTCAATACCTTATATATATATATATATATATATATATATATATATATATTTATATATATGTCATTATGTTTTATATATATATATGTCATTATGTTTCTTGTTTCTTTCTTGATGGGATTTTTGCTTCAATTCTTCAAGGATTGTGGAAGAGAATCTTGATAATTTTAGCTTGTTTAGTTCAAATAAATTAAGAGGATTAAAAGCCACTATAGTTCTTTGTTGGTGCAAGTTCACCAAAGGAAGCTAAGCCATCCAACCACCACATTACCACTCAATCTTTTACCTTTGGTTCCATCAATACATTTTTCCATCTTTGTTATTTTACTATAGTTCTTTAATTCTTAAATTTTTCTATTCATTTCTCTCTTTTTTTTCTTTTTTCTTTTTTTTTTGTTGTTGTTGAAATTTTGAATCGAATTAAACCAAAGTTCCTTGTGCTTAAACTACTCTTGGGAAGCTGCGAGATCAAAATGTAACACTTCCCATGAAGATAGGGGTATAAGATTGCGGCAAATGATTCGGCCAGGTTGTGATAAGTATGAGTGGAGATTCTAAAGGGGATTTTCAGTGGCAGATACTGATAAATAGTTGGAAGGTTTGGTTGGTAGTATGGAAGTTTAATGGACCAGAACGAGTTTGCCACTTCATTTGGCTCCTCATAAACGAAAGACTCTTTATAAAAGATGAAAGAAGTAAGCGAGGGATAGCGGATTATCCTTTGTGTAAAATATATGGTGAAGCCGTGGAAACTAATCCTGACGTTGTAAGAAGTTGCTGTTCGGCTAAAGCTCTAAGGAACCAAGTTCTGCCCACACTCGGTTCTTTTCTTGACTCTGCAAGAATGGCTTAAGGAAACTTTGATTGATGTTGCTGGCATTGCTTTGGACGAGGTTGATTGGTGTGTGTTCTTTGGTATCACTTGTTGGAGACTACAAAAAATCTAGGAATCTTTTGCTTTTTACTAATGAGCATTGTTCTGAGAACTGGTTTTGCTTGGACGAAATCCATTGCATCGGGCCGTAAGAGTGTAGACTATTCGTACCAAAAGGAGCTGTCTGAATCTGCTAGGAACCACCACAACATGGTGGTAAAGGACGGGATGGGAGAGCTGCTGCTGGAGATCTTCGTGGTGGTGGTGGTGGTGGTGATGGAAACTGGTTGTTGGCACTTGGTACTAAAAATCGCATGGGACAATGGCTTTAGAAGAGTCATGGTGGAGTCAGATAGCATGACGCTTATATTTATTGAGCTGATGCAAGAATGAAAACATGACAACACCTGTTTCTGCTTTAGCAAGTAATATCAAAGCTTTATGCAATAGGCAGTGGGAGCTCCAACTCGGATACAGTAGCAGGGAGACCATTAAGGCTGCAGATTTCATTCCACCAAAATTATATTTCTTTACTGATCCCCCTCAAGCTATTAGAGGTATTCTGTGAGATGATCAATGGCTTCTGTTCTTGCTAGTATGACTGACTGTACTAGATAAGGTTTTGCGGGTTCTTTTAGTGAAAAAAAAAATATAGGGTATAAGTAGCTAAACTATTAGTAAATTTATGTTTTAATCACCAACTTTGATTACAAAATGATTATTGAATTATTAAAAAAAAATTATTTAAATCTTGGACTGTTAATTTTTTTCTTAAATCTTGTTAATGAGCTTCAAAAGATGATTCGACGATAGATACATTGAATCAATATCCATCAATAAGTAAATGAATATATTTTATATCTAAGCCAATCTAACGATCAACGTTAAAAATTAGAGAAAAAAACTGTTTAGATTTTGGTTAAGAGATTTTGTGACCTCAAAATTGTTTCACGAAAAAGAATTGAACTATAGAAGATAAGATTAAAAAAAAGGCTTTGATCAACTTAGTGGCTTAAATAAAATCTTTCGAATAATTTAGTGATCATTTTGTAACTTTTTAAAATTAAATGATCAAAATGTAAATTTATTAATAATTTAATGACCTTAGATGTACTAAACACATAAAAAAGTCTAAATGTTAAAATTAAATCAAATTAAAATAATAGTAAAGAAAAAAAAGCAAATTCCAAACTTCAGAACTAAATCCATAATTAAACCATAAAATTAAAAACAGAATTCTATTTTTACATGTCAAACCAAACATATTCTTAACAATAACAACTTGGAGAAATTTTTAAAGTGAGAATTAAAATGATGTCAATTATTAAATCAAAACAAATTATTTTAAACTTTAAATTATGTATTTATTTTACCTTATTAAAATAAAATCGATAGCATCCAATCTCTTTTTACCATGTTATTAAAATATTAAGAAGAATTTTTTAAAATAATCCTTCATTTCAAATGTAATTTCGACTTTTTAGAATAAAATTGAAATTTAAAGCAAGATATTAGATTTATTAAGATTAATCAATTTGTGTATTAAATATTTATTTTTCTTAATTGAAAAAATTAGTTGATAATTTTATTCTAAAAAAATTGAGATTTATATATTACTTTTAGTAAAAAGTGAGTACTTAGAATCAACTAAGGAAAAAATCTCAATTTTTTTTTTAAATAAAATGATAGACCAATTTTTTCAAAAAAGAAAAAAAACAAGTAGCTAATACCCAAAATCTTAATATCTTTCATCTCTTGCTTTCCATTGCAATTTAGAAAAAAAAAGAAAAGGAATTTAAATCTAAAAGTAAAGATTATCCAAACATTTTCACTCTAAAACTTCAATTACAACATAAAAAGAACAGAAAAAGGAAAAAGATGAATATTATTGGTTTAATTTTAATAAAGTAAAATAAATACAAAATCTAAAACTTAAAAACCATTTATTTTAATGTAATGACTCTTGATTCTCATTTTTAAAGTTCTCCTTGTAATTGTCACTAAGTTTAAGATTTTAAAAATTGTCTTTATATAAAAATATTTAAAAAAAAAAAGAAAAAAAAACACTAAATATATGCATATTATACGCATATCTAATTTCTGACATTAACCTTCTAATCCGACTAACATAAATGTAGTGAGCCGGTAAGCAAAGGATTAGCTATCCATAGAATAGAAATAATATGCACTATCCAATGATAGCATTTACCGGTTGGTTAAATTGGAGAATAACAGAGCAAATCCCTAATACAAATAATGAATACATGATTAAATGCACGCGATTGGCATGGTAAACAGGAAATGTTACCTAATCAAGGGTGCCAATAACGACATGATGCTCCCTTCTTGCAATAACCACTTTCATAAAATTTACAAATCCGCTGCCCTTTGGGCGGTGATCTGAAAGTACCGCCTCCATTTGAACCACCATAGTAGGATGAGTGCCTATTCGATGAGGACCTGCCCCTAGCAAAACTTGAATCTCTGCCCAGGAAATCACTGCCCCTCACAGAACTTGAATCTCTGCCCTGAAAATCACTGCCCCTAGCTGAACTTGAATCTTTGCCCTGAAAATCACTGCCCCTAACAGAACTTGAATCTCTGCCATGAAAATCACTGCCCCCCGCAGAACTTGAATCTCTTCCCTGAAAATCACGGTGCCTTGGACTAACATACCTCTGTTGACTTCCCCAATAGGCCAGATTCTCTCCAGAAGTGCCTGCATTGATGCTGCTGTTTTCCTGAAACGTTCCCTGACCTGTTCCCCTACTAACATTCGTATTTCCTTCACCTAGTGCTCTCCAACTAAAATTTTTGTTTCCATGAACTGCTCCACAATTGGTGCTTGTAGTTTCTGGACCAGATCTCCAAGCAGTATCTATTGTATCCATGCTCCAAGTTGTAACAGGTGGTGCAGGAGGTTGCATGTTGGAACCAACTTTGTATTGGTTAACCGAGACATCTCTGGGCCTTGTGTTTTCATTTATTTCAGCACTTGTGGAAGAATGCCTACCAGAACTCTTCTGAGCATCAAGAACTTCAGACTGAGGGATCCTGAATGGCTCAGTGGTCACAGTTGACTGAGAAGGCATTTGTAGATCGTTTGTTGAGCTGAAAGCATCGCTTTTTCCAGGATCAGGTGCAGGGCTCAGTCTTCCTACAGGACTAAAACAATCAGGTTCGGAACCTTGAGCCAACTCTCCATCACAATGCATAATTGATGTAGGTGAAGTCAAGCCATTAAGAGACTCCATTGCTTCAACTTCAGCCAAGAGATCTGAAACTGATTCATCACCCTCATTAGGTTCGGGAACAATTGGATCCCAAGCAAATGTATTATTAGCAGGATCCGGGGGAGACGAATGAGTCAATTGGTCACTTCCTGAAGTTGGAGCAGCAGCATGATCACTTCCCATGATAGATGGTTTAAATGAAGATTCAGGCACAAGATTTGAGTCCCATTCCTTTGCAGAAGGTTTTGCTGGAGTGGAGGAATGCCCACCCCATTCACCAACTATTTCAGCAATTTGTGAATTACCCACTAGACTAGAAGTTGTACTCCAGCTAGGACCTGAATCCCGATGAGGAACATTCAAAGAAAGAGACTGTTTGCTTTCGTTAGCCTGACCTTTTGAGTCTTCTTGGTTCAACTTTGATGTTGAGGTGGGAATATCTGAGAAATCAATATCCTGATTGTGTTCCGACGCTTCAAGAGCCCTAGCCAAGGAAATCAGTCCTGAATTGGAATCCCATCCGTTCGAAGCATCATTTAAAGGTGAAGATCTCCAGCTTTGCCCACTAGATCTGCCAGATTTTCCCTCACTATCATCTAGCTTTACACTTCCAGCAATATTTTGACCTTCTGAGGTCTTGTCCATATTCTCACCCATGTTGATTGAGCCATTGTCCCATCTTTCAACCCCATGATCGTTGTTGAACTGATGAGACTGGGTTCCGCATGGTTTATCAGATAATGTAGATGACGGAAGAGAACTACTCACTTGGGGCAGGCCAGGTAAGTCATTATCACCCTTCACTAAGTCACAGGTTGGTAAAGGGCTTCCCTTTTGCACTGCATCGGAATTGACAACATCTACCACAGGAGTACAAGTAGCAGTACAAGGGGAAGATTGAGAGCTCAATTCTGTGCCCTTCACAGATTCATTGTTACCACAACAATGACTACTTGTATCATTCAGCGTTGAGTTCAACGTCCCCTCAACCTGTTTACTCTCAATCTGAGCCACATTCAGATCAGTACCCCCACTACCATCTACAGCCCCACTCAGACATCCATCATCAGAGGCAACCCTTATGTCTTCAGTTGGTACGCAGCTGTTGCAAAATGACTGCTTTGCTTCACCATACCACCCATCCAGAGCATCTGTTAGGAGAATAGAGTTATCTTGCTTTTCATTTGCTCTCCATATTCTCAAATCAGGAGGGAAATGACCACTCATGCTCCATCTACGTAACATTTCAATATGAAATGGCCCTTGAACTTTCCCATGTGGGTCCTGATAATGCCATATTTTATCTGTCTCAATATTATTTACAGTCAACTCCATTCCTGTAGAATGTGGTCCTAGGCTAGTTCCTCTGCTTCCTATATCATTCAAGTCATCACTTCCCTTCAGTGGAAAGGCAGGCTCTTTTTCCTTCATGGTGAAGCCAGAATCTCTTGGTTTGTTGTTCTCTACACAAACAAACCAGGCTAATTAGGACAATAAAGTTGTGAACCAAGAAAAAAACAAAAAGGTAGCATACCAAAGATGCAAACGAATGCACACATAAATATATAGCAAAGCCACCATACAAGAATGAAGTTAAACATCTAAAAGTGTATGCTACCTTTTTTCTCATCCAACTCTACTGCAACTTTCAAAGACTTGCAGTATTGATTCATGTCCGGATCACAGTGTATATCAGGAATTTCTTGCAGCCTACGCTGGCGTTCATCAGGTGAGTTCAGAAGCTGCAATTTCTCTATACATTCTCTGTACGTGCAAGATGGTCAAGGAACCAACGGAAAAGCTTATGATAGATCCGCAAAATAGTAGCAAAGTAGAGAGAATATAAGGGGAAAAGGGGAAAAACAAAATAAAGAACAGTCTAAAGGTTAGCATCATATCAAGCAACATAGGATATTCTTTCATGTGTCCCTTCTCACTGGCTCGATCACGAAGGTTAGTAACTCGCAAAATCTCTGACTGTAGCCACTGAGCAAAAAGGTAAGAGCATAAGCACAAAGCACCTCAACAAACTAAATTCAAGAGTTCTTTAAAGGTAAAGAGAAAACACATAACTATACAAGAATACTAAATGCTCTATCCCTTTCAAAGTGACCACACAGTAATATCCAAGTGTTTAATGTGCTAAAACTTTGCAGCTTAGGAACTTACATCATTTACCCTCACTGCTTGAAGTGCCATTGCTTTCTCCAGAATCTCACCCTATAATAAAGCATAGAACTCCTTTTCAAATGACACTTTGCTGAAAACTAAAAATGAACATGAAAAACACTTACCACAGTAAACCATTTAGTCAGCCCGCATCTTATTCTCTGGTAGAGTCGTTGACATTCATCCTGGTGTTATAACAAAAATATCAAAATCAGAGGAGAAAAGTTAGGACTTAGGGCACAACAAAAGATGGTCCAATGTCTGCCAAACTAAGGATGCATATGCCCATAAAAATGGAGAACAGGTCAATGGCCTATAAAGATTGAACTTTTTCCACTGGTAAACAGTTCATAGATTTTACAAAATATTTTCTTTTCCACATCTCAACTTCTTATCTTTCAGCCTATACCTACCCATGCAAGCCATCAATTATACTCTAAATCCTCATTCTCCTCTGCAATAATCCCCTTAAGTATATATTCCTTTTGTCTAGTTAAGCAGTTTTTTTTTTCTTTGCATAGTTCAATTACAAATATAACCCTAACTAAAACTCTAACCAACAACAAAACCCATTCTCTTTTGTTTCGAAATGGTTATAAAATCAACACATTAGACTTCCCTAAATGGACTTCTTGTTAATAAATGCAGGACCAAATATGGCATTTTATGTTTTACAGAACAGCATCGAGGAAATCTATTGGCACCTCAGTAAATTCCTGATTTGAAATTCCATTAATTGAGACAGCCTCTTTCTTGTCCAAATTTAATATTTCAAGCATGATATCAGTTGTCCTTTCACCGATTTTATATGGTTCAGCCTTGCTAGTACCTGCAAACAAATGCATTAGTGGTGAAGGTCTACAATAAACAAATTAAAAAGGAATTCAAGGAGCAACAGTTATATAAGTCAATACCAACGACTTGGACAAGTCTATAAAAATCTTGCTTCTGATCATTCCCAGGAATTTTGATCCTCACGAAGGAACCAACAACCTTGCCATCAATTTTCTCAGCATCATCAATTAAATTCTCAATCCAATTACGCTTCAAGTAGATCAAGTTCATATTATGAACATCAACTGCGGCATATTCATCTGGGTTAACCCTTTGTCCTTTCTCATTGACCTTTTTACGTGTTTTACGTCTCTTATCACTGGCAATTATAGGTTGACTATCACTGTTCCCATCAACAGCTAATTGGATAGCAGCAGCTTCAATAGCTTCACCTCTAACAGTATCAATGGCCCTTGAATGGTCTTGGATGAGAAAGTGTGATTCAAGAAGCTTTAACATTTCAAAGTGGCCCACCCTTTCTTTTCCAAACAACTTCACAAGCCTTGAATCACAAATAATGTGGGATTTCTGTCGAGGATCACGAAGATTGTTTCGTGTTATGTACTCGAGTAAAAGTGCCTGAACATCAAAATGTGATAGAACAGATACATCACCATTTTTCATGTGTGCCACAAATTCAAGAAGCTCTGTAGTAGCCCAATTTGTGCCTCCAGGAAAAGGCACCCCTTTCAAAACACCTGAGTTTTCAGCTCCTAGATATTCGACATTGTTCAAAAGCTTTTGCTGTCTCGTAGTTTTTCTTCTCTTGGAATAACTGTCACCTTGGTCTCCACAAGACTTTTCCATGTTAGTTCCTTTAGCATTACTATAATTATTAAGTTCACCGGATGAATTTCCCTTGGGACCCATGATAGCAGTTTCCTTCCATGGATTTTTGGCATTAGTAAGCTCATCTAAACTTAAAGCTAGCTTCTCTTTCAAAAGAACCCAGTACACCTTAAACAAATACTCCCAGCTAGTTTTATCATCAAAATCCACTTGAACCTGCACAGCATAAAGTAAAAGGCCTTTAAGGTCGAAAAAATCTTTACTCTTCAGTAATCTAAAAAGTGCCAATTATAGTAGTTATCAAAAAAAGCACAACTAATGAGGAGAAAAAGCTATGAGACATTCAAAAAGAAATCATCCATTGTATGAAGCAAGGTTAATAATACCATTTCCTTATTGTCTGATGCAATATTTTCAATCAGCATAATAGTTCTCATGCACGTTCCACAGAATCCTTTATTTCCTCTTACATTCACGTAATCAGCATCTTTAGTGCAATTCTTGCACAAGGAATAAGTACAAGTATAGCACATATAATATGAAGCCTTTTGACAAGTGCTACATATATGCCACCCTGAAATTTACAACCAATAGACACCAGAAATTAATGAAACAAAAAATTAATCATTGAAACTTAATGAAAAAAACAGCTTAAATTGATACTTAAAGAATTGAGATAAAAATGTTAGCATATTAACTAATCAAGACGCAAGAGTCCAAACCAATAAACAGACATAGAAGCTACCGTTCAATATGCATGTGGTGACCGCATAATTTTATAGTTGAGATAAAAAAGGGTATAGCAAACTACTCCAGAATCAAGAATCCACGTTAACAACTGATGTGAAGAGCCACAGTTATCGAATAATGAAAGGCCACCATCATTGAATAATGACATAAGCAAGAACTTATGTTGATGAAAGATGTACATGCCATCATTATTCCATCAGCACATGCTAATGATATGATATCATTTCATAATTCAGGTAAAAATAGTAATCCAGTAGCTACTCAAGAATAAAGTATCCAAACCGATAACAATCATGGAAAGCTACCATTTCACACGCACGTGGCAACTGTACGGCAGAACAACAGTTACTAACAGCGAAGCAATGAAAGAGCATGAATCTAGATAATTGAAACATGCTTCAACTCTCCCCAGCACTTATATTAATTAAATCGAACTAAAAGTGATAAATAATTTATCCAAACATACCGCAGTTCCATTTCGCCTTGGATTTAAAGAATGCCTCATCCCTTTTGATACAGGCTGGGTGGTATGCCTTAGGACAGCCACTGTCACGTAAAATACCATATAGTTAACCAAGAAAATGATACAAATGCAAAAAAGAAAAAAAATAATAAATTGATACAAGACAAACAAAAGAAGAGAAGATTAGTACTAAACCAACGTTCTGTTACCGAGAAGACATGATTTCTAATCTATGAATTAGTGCCACAAAATAAACAAAAAAGATCAGCGGCACAGACACAGAACTTGCGCATTTTTTAACTGAAATTAAATCCAGTTCCATTTTGCATGTATAAAAAGAAAATATAAGCTCAATGAGCCAAAAAAAACTAATAAAATTTGAGCTCAACTTAACAAAAATCGAAGTGCAACCAAACAATGACTCTAGTTCTGTCCTTAATAATGGCCAACTAACTAAAACTTCCTTCTGATTTCCTACATTTTCTGATCAACCAAACAGACAAAAAAAAAAAAGAGAGGACAAAAACAGAAAAAAAAATTCCAAACCCACCGTCGATCACAAAGCACGAGACTGCCGCCATCGAAGCATATAAAGCAAACATCTTCTTCATCATCCTCATCCTTCCTTTGAGGCGGTGGCGGCGGCGCCGATGACGACGGGGTTCTCACTTGATTCCTCGGCGGTCTTCCCCGTCTCCGCTTTCCAGCGCTCATCTCAACAACTGTCACTCCATTCCCCGCCTCCGCCGTAGCACCAGCAGCTCCTCGGACCACCACGTCAGCGTTTCCAACCAGCTGCGAATTGTCCATCTCAGGAATCTTCTAGCATTGATCGATCCACGTGAACTCCACACCTTGTAAAGAATCACCACTCAAACTCCTACAACTATTATCAACATCACCACAGCCGTCGTCGACGATGTCTTGTAAACAAGGCTTTATACAAAGCCGTATCAGATTTCTACTAGTCGACAATTTTCAACACCCAAAGAAAAAATAAATCATTCATAAAATGGAACGGAGAACTTTATTATATCAAACAAGAAAAATAAACAAATAAAAGTTAACAGAAAAGGTGAAAAAACCCTAGCGATGGAATTGGGGGTAGGGGAATGGTGGAGCTGTAAGTAGTAGTGGGGCACATGGTAATGGACTGTGATGAGATGTGAAAAGGCATTGTTTGAGACATCCAAAAAAAAAAAACATAAAAATTAAAAAAGGTTTAATTATCAATTTTACAAAAAGTTGTCTGATAAGAAGTAAAGCTTTAGCCAGCACACCTTGTTTACTATTTATTGAACTTTTAAAATGGATAGACGAAAAAGAGGGACGAAGAGAGTCAGTCAAACTTTTGAAGTTGGAGTGTTTGCTTGGGGTTTCTAACCAGTTAGGCCAACCCGTTTATGATTTGGCAATGCAACAATCTCCTTTTTCCCATTCAAACACTGTGTTCTCACAGCCGATTCAATAAAATTTTATGGTCCGGTTCATAATATATATAGTTGAAAATAGAATAAATTAGGGCAAACTACAGATTTAGTAATCCAATTATTACCATGTTTTTGTTTAAAATTTTTAATTTACCTACTACCATCTTAGGTAAATTTAGATGGGCGGTGCGTTTGTCTGCGGTTAGTGTAAAAATAGCGATGGATCATGTGAGATTAGATCTTTGTAGCTATCATCTGTAGCGTGATATAAAAAGTAAAATTAAACGCACCGCATGCACTGCTTCTGCCCAAACCCACCCTTAGATTATTTGTATTTTAGCCACTTATATTTTAGATTATTTTTATTTTAGTCATCCTCCGTTAAAATGGTCAACATGAGTGATGATGTGGCCTTTTTCTAACTTATATAACAACATTTTTAATACTTAATATTTACATTTTTTATCAATTTCATTTTCAAACATATATAATTAAACATAATTTATATATTATGAAAAAGTACAAAATATATTTTTATATTTAATTATAATTATAATGCTTAAATATGTATTTAGCCCCCCAAACTTGACACCTTCTCTCGAGTTGGTACTTGTATATTTTTTTTTTGTCTCAACTTGGTTCCTGAATTTTCATTCCCTCAAGGGTTTTGTATTTTTTTTTTTGTAACAATGTTAAATATAAGATACATGACACTCTTAGGTTATGACATGTGACATGATGATGCCATATTCTATATTTTATAAAAGAATATTTAAAAATTTAAAAGAAAAATATATAAATTATATAAATTTTTTAAAATATAAAAGAAAAGCTTAAGGATTAAAAAAAATGTCAATAAAAAAAATCAATTGAGCCCTTATAAAAAAGTGCACCTATCGAGCCCTCAATGACCCAAAAAAAATTAATTGGCCTCTTCCGAATCAAAGATTGTCAGATGACTAGTTTAACCGTTAACCTCCTTGACATGATTGACGGAAGGTACTAGAAATTGTCATGTGACAATATGCTAACGGGACATGCCACGTTAATCTTATTTCGGCCCCCCTTAAACAAAATTTTTAACTTCACCCATGAATATACATATACTCAATCAAGGATTGATTTAAAAAATTGCAACCTAAGGTGATCAAATATAATATTGTCATCTTACGTTTAGCAATGCTATTAACAGTATTTATCTGACAAGGAAACAAGGGCAGTGAATGTCTTCTTTTGCTATTCTAAACCTTTATTCAAACCATGTAACCATTTTCATGGAACTTATGATGTTTGAGGTGAAACTTAATCCGGAACGATCTTCACATCATAACTTAGCCATCTGCATTTGCTGTTAAAAGGTTGGATCGAATGATCCATGCAAACCACCACCACTAATATAAATGCCATTAGGACCTTAGCAGTTGATTCACCAAAATGTTCATTTTATGAGGACCAAGGTTCATAAAGAATTTGTGCTCACCTTGCCACTGCTTTTACCCGGATGAAGATGCTCAACTGCATCTGCAACAGAATGCAAGCCTAAAAATCTTTTTGGATCTATTACAAACTATTACGATTGAATGCATGTTAGGAACTTGAATCCCATCAATATTAAGCTATGAAATAATATTTAATGTATTCTAAATTAATAACAATTTTGGCCAAGTATTTAAGGTGAGTTTGAATAGACAGTGGGGTGTGGTGTAGTGCATTTAGTTTATTTTTTGTTTCACATTAAAGTATTGCTATAATATTTAATCTCACCGCCGCTGCTATTTTTACAGTAATAGCAGATAAACGCATCACTCATTCAAACTCACTTTTAGAAAACTTTATTTACATTGAGGTTAAAAAAGCACTTTTCAACTTAAATCATGATTTTAAACTTAAAAAAATTGACAAACAAGCAACTTTTTAAATCAATCCTTAATTGAGCGTATGTATATTTAATATGATTTTTTTTATATTTTTAGAATTTTTTTAATAAATAATAATATTTTTTGAGTTTTTGCACATTTCAAAATCTTGTATATTTTTTAAAAAAATTTAAATAATTTTTAGCATTTTTTTTATAAATTTTGAAGTTCTTTTATTTTTGCACTCATCCAAACTGAATCTGGATAAAAAAATTGTTCAGATTCATTCTATATGCACATTTTAATTATTTTTTAAAAAATTTAAAATTTTTTTGTCCACACCATCATACTGCCACATGGCAAATTCTGGTGACTTTCGTCAACCATGTCTACGAGGTTAGCAGTCAAATTGATCAATTGACGATTTTTGTTAATAGAAGCGACCAGTTGATTTTTTTTGGGTCACTTAGAGTTCAATTGGGTGCACATTTTTTATAATAACTCAATTATTATTTTGATTTTTTTATTAAGGGTTTTTTTGACGCTTAAGACTAGACCTGCTCATGGGTTGGGCCGCCCGAAAATTGAAATGGTTTAGGTAAAAATATAGGCTCGAAAAATTAGTTTGGGCAAAAAAAAAAAGTCCATTTAGAAAATAGGTCAACCCTCAAGTAAGACCTTTTTGGAACGGGCCCGGCCCCAACCCGAATATGTTAAAAAAAAACTGCGATTTTTGTTGTTTTTTGCTCTATTCTCTTGTTTTTTTTTACTATTTTGCTATCATTTCACCAATATTAATGTTATTTAAGTATACATATATTTTTAAAATTTATTTCCAATTTGTTGGAAAATATTTATTTTAATGTTTTTAGTATTTTAGATGTATTATATTTTCTAAAAAAATTATATAAAAAATAAAATGAGTCGGGCCGGGCCCGAGTTTTAACATTTTTATCTGGGCCAAGCTTGGGCAAAAGTTTATGTCTATTTTTCGGCCCGAGCATAGCAAACAAGCCTAAAATTTTGGTTGGGGTTGACTCGACCCAGCCCATGATCACCTCTACTTAAGACTAAAAGGAATTATAAATTTTTAAAATATATATCTAAAAATTAAAAAAATAAAAAAAAAATCTAAAATTCAAGTTAGAAAAATCGAAAACCCCAAAAAATTTACACATTTTTCTAAATAAATTACAAACAAATTAGGTGAAGATAAATTTTATGCTTAAAGATAGGTGTGGATTATTACACAATTCTTCAAGTTGACAAGAATGTAAAAGATGATGATTTGAAAAAGGTTTATAAGAAGCTTTTTTTTGTTTTTCTTTTTATTTGTTAGGTTTCATAGGAAAAATTGAGTTCCTTTATTTAGAATGCTATTAGCACGACGATGAATGAAATTTATAAAAATCACAAATTTACTAAGTTTCGGGATTCTAAGTTTTTAGGTTTATCAAAATCATAAATTTACAGATAAGTTTGTTAATATTTAATTATATGTGTTTAAATATAATTATATTTACATTAAATCACATGTTTGAGGATCAAGTTGATAGAATTTCTAAATAAAGAATGATTAAAGTTTTTTAAATTATTTAGAATTATAATCAAATTGATAGAACGTGTAAGTATTGAGGACTATATGTGTTATTATACAAATTAGAAAAAGACCATATCATCACTCCAATTAACCATTTAATGGAGAGTGAACAAAATAGAAACAATTTAAAACGTGAGTGACTAAAATAGAAATTATCTAAAATGTTAGCGACTAAATTGAAATTTTTCATAGTAGGGAGACTAATTCTATAATTTACCCTAATTTAATTATTATGAATTAACTACATTCCCTATTAATTGGGTTAGAAACTATTTTTTTTTTAATAATAGAATTCGTTAAAATTAACTATATTTAAATAAAATAAATTAAAATTAAAATAATTAATTAACTAATTTAAGTGATAGATAAATTTTAATGCTAACCTTTTGGACTTCAAAAAATTTTAAATTTAAAATAATTTATTTTATTGATTTATTGTAATTTTGTGCATTTTTTTTATATAATTGGGAAATAGAGGCGAAGTTGATAGGAATTGAATTCAAACTCTTGTGCTGCAATATAAATATTTTTGTTATTAGACCAAGAGGTTATTGGCATAAATCATATTGTTTTTAGTTTCAAACTGTGTTATATCGTATATTGTAGTTTTTACACGCATGTGTGCTTATATCTTTAACGTATTGTAATTTTAATTTCGTACATATGCATATGTCGTATTATTATTAGTTTCAAACTATATGTTACATCATTTATATATTTTATTATTTATTTATATTGTAATTTTTATACGAATTTTAAAATAGAATTTCTACACGCATACGCATGTGATAGGTATACTAGTTATTATAGATAAAATATATGTTAGCGGGTTGGTTTTTAAAAAGGTCGGTTGTTGTTTTTTTCGAGTTATTGACATTTTCATTGAATAAATGTATAGTATAAAAAAATTGAGTAAACTACACTAGTAGTCACTCAATTATTATTATTATTATTTTGTCACTCAACTATTTAAAGTTATAAAATGATTACTTGGTTATTAATAAATTTCTTTTTTGGTCACTCAACTATGAAAAATTATAAAATGATCACCCAACTATTTAATTTTTTCTTTTTTTGTTTACTAGCTAGCTAACAGTGGCAAGTTTTTAATTTGGCATAATAGCAACTTTACACTCAACATTTATACATTGTGTAATTTTAGTTTTGATTCTAAAAAATCTAACCCTCAACATTTACACATTGTGTAATTTGGTCTTTTTTTGTAATTTTGCTTTTCTTTATGATATTTTCACCGAAAAATCTAAAAAAAAATTATTAGCTAATTTGATGGAAAATATACAAAAAATGAAAACACCCAAAAATCCAAGATAATATTTTTTTTTTATCTTTTCTCATTCTTTTAAAATTAACCCTCAATATTACAAAGAAAAGCAAAACTGTAAAAAAAAAAAAAAACCAAATTACACAACGTGTAAACGTCGAGGGTCAATTTTTTTTTAAAATCAAAACTAAATTGACACAATGTATAAATGTTGAGGGTAAAGTTGCTATTATGCCAATTTTAAAAGTTACCACCATTAGCCAACTAGTAACCAAAAAAGATAAAATTGAATAATTGGGTGACCATTTTGTAACTTTTCATAGTTGGGTGACTAAAAAAGAAATTTACTAATAGTTGGGTTACTACTAGTGCAGTTTACCTAAAAAAATTATAGAAAACATTTTATGTAAAAAAGTATGGAAAATTATTTGGTACACAATTAGTAGAGTTTTTAGACTATGGAAAATTATTTGGTACACAATTAGTAGAGTTTTTAGACTCCACAAGTAGGGTCAGGGATTGACAAGTGTCCTATAAAGACATATTAAAATGTTAAAAAAATACACTACTAAAATTCTAAATACTAACCCCAAAAATATATTCTTTTAAAATTTATTCAGTAATGATTAATGTTGAAATGATAAAGAATTTGTCTTTTCTATTTTCAATTTACAAATCTATTTTGTGGGTATATTTGCTATATTTATAAGTTGTGATGGACAGATGACGGTGCCTATCATTGCTGAAACTCCACTGGCCACTAGTAGTTTCTCTTGAAAAGTGGGTGATTCTTTGTCGACTTTTTAATTTGTTTATGTTTTGAGAGTTTTTCAGAATAATATATGATTTCACAAGTCAGTTTGGACCCGTGTTCTCTTAAGTTTTATATTGTTTTTTTTTTGTTTTTTTTTCATTGTTTAACAAGTCTTTACTTTTAGAAATTTTTATCTACTATTGTAGCACGTTTTTTAGTCTTCTTTATGCATGTAGTCTTGCTTTTGCAAGTGATTTTAGGGATGATTTTGTCATTGTCCTCTCCAGTTTGGTGGATGCTCAGTTCTTTTACCTATTTGTGCTCGCCGCTTTGGACCATTTGGGGTCGACTTCCTTACCGTATTAAGTGCTTGCAATCACTCCAGATATGTCGTGCTTGAATTGTGATAAAGCCAATTGTCAACGTACCATAATGTTTTATTGATATTGAGATTAAAGCTTTTGTTGTGTTAATAAAACTTGTCTTTCACCACCTATTATAGTTTCTTGTTATTTCTTCCAAATTGTAAGTCTCGATTTTTCTTTAAAAATAAACTTTTTTCCCTTTGATCATATTGAAGCGTGGCATTCCTTAATTTGACAATACTAAATTAATGGATAGAAATTAAGTTGATATATTATACTAGACATTTTTAAAAATGTAATATTTGTTAATTATCCCTAAAGTAGAGGAATATTTTTTGTCATTATCCCTAAATAAAAAAATGGAAATAGGAAATTAACCGTTCTTTATATATTTGTTAATTTATATTTAATTAATGGAATTAAAAATAGAGCATCCATGGAATTCTTACAACACCGCATGAAATTGACAGCATTTTAGTTTGTCTCTTTTATGAACCCTTTCAAATTAATGAAATGCTTTTCATATAATTTGATTAAAGATATGTTGGAGATTTTTCATATCATTTACTTCTATGTTGGAATCGGATTTTATTTTCTACACTTTTTATTTAATTAAAAATTGATTCCATAAATTTTGAAAAGATTATAAAAACATGATTTCTCAAACACATCAGCACAGTGGCTTAGTTTAGATGGGTGATTGGGTGTGGTGCGGTGCGTTTAACTTATTTTTTGTTTCACGCTACAATATCTAATCTCACCGCCACCACTATTTTTATACTAACCGTAAGTAAACGCACCGTCCATCCAAACTCACCCAATGAAAAGTATGCCAGACACAATTAATTGGGAATCGCACCAACAAAAACCTACCTTAACATTTCCTACTTTAATTTGATTTTTTTATTATATTTTTTTAAGTCTAATTTGATAATTAATTTTTTTTAGTCCAATTTAGTACTTAAACTTTATTCTTTATCTTCTACAATGTTATTCTTTATGAGATAGCAAAAATAATTAAAGTATGATCTACATGTAGCAAATGACATGGTATTTCTTTTTTGTGTTTTGAATGTTCAAAATCTTTTATTTTAATTTTTAATTTCATTTTATTAATTTAAAATAATGAATTTATTTTATTTTTAGTTTTTAGAACTATTGTTTTCTTAATATTAATTTTTAAGTATAACTCAATGCATAATTTTTTAACACAAACTTCCCTTAATGCTAACAATATTTTTATAGCATAACACGATGATTAGTATTTTAGGTAATTTGTATATCATTTAACAAGTTTAAGTATCAAATTGAACATAAAAAAAAAAAAAGCTTAGGCACCAAATTAAAAAAAAAAAGTGTCAAATTCAAAAACTCAAATACTAAATTAGGAGAAAGAATGTGAAATTAAGATACCAAATTAAAAAAATTGTCAAATTTAGATACATGCATGATTCCTTTATTCCATAACGATGTATTTCATACAGTCATTTAATATATATACACTTCATTTTCTTAAATAAGAAAACGAAATTACTTGAATATTGTACATTAAGAAAGAGCTTTGTATTTCAACTATATTTAAAGGAAGAAAGGCAACAAAAGTGTCAGAAACTGTGGTCTTAGAAAAGTGTGTTTATCAATCTATTTCAGGCTAGTAATAATGTTATCTAAATATCTTTGCTCACTGTTTCAATATGTTATCTAAATATCTAGCTGTTGCAGTTTAGTTGGTGAGGATATACGGCTGTCACCCGAAGACCCGATCAAGTCATTCAAATATTGTTCTTTGATTATTATGAAGCCAGACATGTATTACATGAAAAGGGAACTGAATGTAAAGTACATGTTACAGACGAATAACACCGGCAATGCCTTGGCTATCAGTTCTGTTCATAACGTCACATACAAAAACATCATGGTTTATTTATGGGTTTGCGTCTTTACATATCTGGGTTTATGCCCTACAAGTTTACATGGAACTCCTACCCGTGCCCTTGCACTCAGACAACCACAAGTCGATGTGTTCTATCATCTTTTGCCTCACTTTGTTCACTGCATCAGGGGCGCTGCAATTCTCAGCATTACCTGAAATGACAAATTAGATCACAACTTTAGAGAATGTGCTTGAAACTGGAATATGTGCTATTGACTGCCAAAATGTGCTTAAAACATTAACTTATTGGGTTTTTTCAACATAGCTTAGATTCCATTAGCAACACAGTTCTTACCTTCAATGCTTAAAGGCGATTGGGGACATCCTCGCATATCAGTTCCATGGCCGCAATTATGACAAGTAATAATGTACGACGGCACTGAAATGTTCCAGAGTAAGTTCTTAGAGTGAACTATGATAAAAAGGTGAAATACAGCAAATTATTGATCAATACTATTAAGTTATTTCCATTTTCTAGATAATCTCACAACCTAAAGAAAATAGCACTTTTCTTAATCACATCGTAAGAGTTCCTTAAGCCTCTTCTATTAATTTGGAATCTGGGTATTCATTTGGAATCTGGGTATTCATCAAAGTAATTGGTAATGTTAATGGAAACTTACTGTCTAGCGATGATGTCTGTTTGGAAGCATGGCGCCATGGATCCTGTGAGCCATTTGTAAAAACGATTTTTGAACCTGCAAATTCATATTTTTCTAAGGCCAACGGAACTATAGTATATGCATGTTACTGAGTGCAATGGTACAAGCACGAGAATATAACCAACAAAAATGTAAACCATTATTTTAATCTTTTTTTCTTTTATGCCAGGATTAAGTTAAGTATTTAGCCCTCAAATGCTAAAAGAACTGTTCATCTCTCTCGACTTTGAGGCCATGCATTTTCCTTCGGACAAACATAATCACTCACTTCCTTTCATATACAAGTACAACATAGTTTGTTTTTGACTTAAGTAAACCCAAAGATTTAGATGGAAATGAATGAATACACCTGGCATTAAGCTGAACAGAAGGCTTTAATCTATAGAGATTGAAGCTAATTTCTTGAAACGACATCAAAGAAATGATATTTTACACAAGAAGCATCTACTGGGCTTATAAGAACATCTAGACAGAACACCCCATTTTTTGCATGCACGCAATCAATGAGTCCCACACCTAGGTCTGCTGGCATGGAAGTAGCAAGCAATGACAGGACCAAGCAAGACTGTCTGTAGGTGTCTGAAGGTGGGGTGCATGTTTGAGGGGAAAATTATATGCTAGACAACCAGAAGCAACAAAGCCAAATCCAGACCAGCAATTACCATAACAGGGATTGACCAAAGAAGGAAAAGGCTCAAAAGCCTTTAATGCTAGAAGCCTACAAGACTAAATTTTTGTAAAAGCAATGGAAAATTCACAGCGAAGAGAAGGCAGAAAAACAAGAAAGATTATGCCTTGACCTGCAATTTTTGTGCCTCCATAGTATATATTTGTCATATCAACCTCTGGGTAGATGCCTTCTCCAAAGACGTTCTTGCAAAGATCCAAGTGGTATCTGCAATACGAGCAAATACATTTGTGTGGTCAGATGGTCACAAAAACATAGGGAAGAAAAATCATTCACTGTACACTTTTGCAATCTGACAAAAGTACAGATAGCAGAAGTAGACACAGAAAGCAACCTTAGCCTCAATTTACATTACGTGATTTTAGAAACATACTTTGTATTAATTTTGGAAGAGCGGACGCTATCATTTGAGGGTGCCACCTGGAAATAGGCCACTTCAGTACACACTTGAAACCACCATAGCCGATCGGAATTACCTTCATTAACAGCAGTGTTCTTCAAGTGATTCTGATTATAAGTTTCAACACTGACACCAAAAGTTCCAACGTAGAAGTCTTTGACATATTTGGCATAGGCAGCCTGCAAAGGTATAAGAAATTATTGTCCACAAATCATATAGTCTGAGAAAACTGCAAAGACGCATAATGTGTAATACAAGCATACCACCAAATCCTCTCCAGCCTTTTTTGCTTCAACAAGAGGGGTGCATAATGCATCCGGATTTCCATATTGAAACTGCAGATTCATAGGGATTAAGATTACTAAGGAGCAGAAGTATTAGTGAGTTAAGAGGAGAATAGGAGAAAGCAAATGTACCGCAATAACAGCTGCATCTGCCAGGAAATAAAGGAAATCGCCATCAATCTCAAGCTGGAAACAGAAACAAATTATTAGCATCAGTATCAGGAGATGAAAATGTATCAAAACCTCATCACTTTGCAATTTAAGTAGAGGATATCTACAATAGAGAAATAAAAGGAAAGAAGATTCAACCTCAGCTGCGCCAAACTGCTTCTTCAGTTCTTTTCTGTTTGATTCAAGACTTCGATCAACAAGTTCAGTGATTTCTTGTAACACGGCTTTGCATTCAGGACCAGCTGACTCACCAACCTGCACATGGTGGAGGGTTAAAAGAATAAGGTGAATGAAGGTGAAGGAAAATCTATAACTGAAGAAAATATTCAGGAAATGAAAAGAAAAATCTCAGTATACAAACATATAGTTACAAGGTGAACTCCCTTAAACCACTCAAATCTCATCAAATTTCCGCCACCGGCTGTCCCAAATATTAAGACATTAAACAAAGTAACAGAACTATATCTCTCAATTCCTATGTTTACCCTTGAAAGAACAATAATTGTTAACCTTCATCCTCAATCGAACTAGTTTATACAATTAAAAAGATAACAGATGAATAGCAAAATGTAATACAAAAAAAGTGAGGTGAAGGGAGATCTTACCTGCTTATCAAAATCAGTGTAGTTGTAAACAGCAAGAACAACACCAGAACTTGCCAGGCTTCCACATGTTAAATGAGGAAACTTAAGACGAAACCACGCACTAAGAGCACCAGAGTATGAAATGCCAAAAACAAACCATGAATTCTCAGCACCTGTTTTATTTCGCTTCAAGTTTAAGGATTCCTACAAAACAGAAGCACCAGAAATAAGAATGATAAGGTGAACATAAACTTAACAACTAAAACATGAGACAATTGACTTCAGTCAATCCAATAAAAACCCAATAAGACAATACCAGGCAAGCTAAACCCGGCACAAACAAAAACCTGATTTATCAAAGGGAAAAACGATTAACTTACCTGATACCATTGACGGAAAACAGCCAAGTCAAAGAGAGCCTGCTTAGATGAAAGATATTTCAGATTTTCCGTTGTGTGTGACTTAAAAGGGCTGCTTTTCCCATAGTAACGATGCTCAAGTGAAACCACGGCAGCCCCAAACTTCTTGGCCAAAACCTGAAACTCATAACAGTACAATAGTTATTAAGACATTTTCTTCCAAAATCAAATTCGTTTTCTCTGTAAAAAAATGGGTTTGAAGCGAAATAGTAGAATTTACGCCGAGATAGTCATTGCTTATGCCATTGCACGAAGACTCCCCACAAATTTTTAAGAAAATGGGTCCATCGGGAACTTGAAA
Source organism: Gossypium longicalyx (assembly GCA_025698465.1). Lineage (NCBI taxonomy): Eukaryota > Viridiplantae > Streptophyta > Magnoliopsida > Malvales > Malvaceae > Gossypium > Gossypium longicalyx. Next base: position 22,342,085 of record CM047005.1, on the reverse strand, counting down.
GTAGTCAAGGAATTCATAGTACCGTTGCTTAAATTGCCGGTGGTCCTGCCAGGGGGAAAATACCCGTATTAAGTACAGAAAAATAATAGAAAATTTACCTGATTTCCCGCAAATTAATGAAGCTTGATAAATGAAATTAAAAGATGCAAACTTGGGAATAAAGAAATAGAATTTGGAATGGAAAGAAAAGAAAAGAGATCAGAAAAACAGAAAGGGTGTAGAGAATTACGTAAGGAGAATAGTGATCGAGAGTCTGATCGAACCAGTGCTCTTCAGTTGTTAAATAATAATTGCTGTTTTGAGACAAGCGGTTAAGCAAAGTGTGAGGCGACATCACAAATCCATGGGTGAAGCGCGACAGAGCCACAAGAAACAACAACGAAACCAAGCATTTGGAAAGCCTCATCATCCCCATTGCCAGCCCTACTTTGAGAAATTCTTGGGAGGTGAGGTTGTTCTCTTTGTTCACTGTCAAAAGATAGGAACAGGAAACCAGATTTATTAATCGTGTTGTAGGCAGCCACAGTTGGACAGATTTGTTATTTATAATTTTCCAAGAATGTTCTTATGAAATGCATCTATATAATCGCGAAATATTTGAGTTATCGTTTTCATACAGATTGATTTTAAAATATAAATTTGATTTAAATGTATAAAAATGCTTCGATGAGCTACTTAAATATGTAATGATTGGTATGATAATTTATTAATTTGGATTTAAATAATTTATAAACTTTTCTAATCCTTTAATTAAACTAACACAACCTCAAAAATACATTTTTCAAGCACCATTCTTACAAGATTAAAATAAAAAATAAAATAAAAAATTTTAAATCTATTATAAACTTAATTACCCACAAATATTGATCAGCACATGAACGAATAAATCTCATATTGCATTAAACATTCTTAGCAAAATACCAATAATTACATATTAAAGTTCCATAATCATCCTAACTAATCAACCAATTTAAAAACAATTAATATAAATCCCGATACAAATAAAATATAAAGAGAAAAGTGAAGAGATTTAGCCAAATAAGGTGATTTTCCTTAAATCGTTCTTCTCTTTTTTAACTCTTCTTATTTCTTCTTTTTCACCTATGTGTTTTCTCTTGTACTAGGCGACCGATATTCATATTCCCAAAAGATAATGGGGACTTTTGTCTTTTGTGAGTATTTTAGTCATTCAATTTTTGCAGAGTATACTTCATTCTTCTGATTCTCAGTCATCATCAACTAAACTCAAGAGTTGATGTAATGTTCTTTAAATGTGGGGTCTCCAATCTGCTCCTATTAGACTTATGCTACGATTTTGCTACAATATTGGGGGTTGAGATGTTAAAATTCATCTTCTTCTTTTTTTTCCACATTATCAATGTTTTACTAGTCACCTTTAAAGATAAAAAAAAAATTCACATTTTCAACATCTCACATGGTAAAAATACATTTTTAAAATAAAAACTTCAAAAATTATTTTGATTGAATTTATAAGCTTAAAAATAATAAACTAATTCTATATCCTAAATTATTATCAAACATAACACGTGCCCTACTTGTTAAAATTTTTTAATCTACTTAACTCAAATTTTCTTCTCTCAAAAATACTTGCTTCATTGATATTATGTAAACCGAAGCATTACGGTAGGAGTTGCATTTCTACTAATAGCCGCAAGTGATGAAATGAAAGGACGAATTTGAATGATTATATGATTAAGATGGATTTAATACTGTGGTTAAGATAATCATGGGGTGTTGAGAGGAGATGGTTTGCGTTACACCTGTTCATGAGTCGGGTTATTTGTTTAGACCAAAATTTTAAGAGGGTGTTTAAAATATGGGCCGGACTCGTGTTTGAATTTTCATGGCTTGAGCCTAACCTAGCTCGTTTTAAGTTTATAATACTTTATATGATATTATTTTTATATATGATGTAATTTAGAACACATTAAAAAAATAAACCTATACTAAATATATAATAGTACTACTATAGTGTAAACATTAAAATAATGTTAATATGATTATATAAAAATTTTCAATAAATAAAAAATGTATATATAAATGTATAAAAGTATTAAATATTAAAATAATATAATATAAATATTTTTTAAAAAAATAAAAAAATTAGGGGCAGGCTTAAAATGTGTTTGGATTAGTATTATGCAAATATGAGCGGATTTGGGCAAAAATTTAAGCCTAGATTAGGCAAGCATAGAGTATGTGAATATCATACTTAGATCCAACTTGAACTCGGCTTGACCAGACCCATGAGCACCTCTAGGTCGAGCACCTTTAATAGAAGGTATTGTTTCAGTCAAAGTTTTTTTCCTATGAGGAGCATTTCGATTGATGTAAATACCACCTATAAGCTCACAGGTGAGGTGTTAGTATTGTTAGAAATATTAATTATGCATGTCGTACCTACATTAATTGAGACGCTCCCTAAACCTCGTGAACTTGGTTGGGCTCTCCTCGAAGTGCAGGATACATACACTCTGAGTGGGATAATATCTTTCGTTGAGGGTTTGATACCAACTTCCCTCAACAGAAAGTAATAAAAAAAAGTATTTATTTGTTAAGCAGAATGAAATTACAGATAATGAAATTGTAATTACAAATATTTGATAATAATATTCATATATGACTTGAATAAATGTTAAGATACGAATGTGATGTGAAAATAAAATAGTGTGATTATAATGAAAATAAAATAATGAATTAGATTGATTACGATTTTTTTATTTAAAAAAAAATTAGGAATTTATAATAGAATAGATATGAAATGATATTAAAATAATAGTTATAAAGTATATGTGAAGATAGTGTTGATATGAAATGAAAAATTATAACCTATTAAATTAAGGTAATGAATCATGATGTAATTAATTAAATAATAAAAGTTGAATTAAGAAAAGTGTTCACATGTGAAGAAAAGAAGTTAGTAAATAATGAAATATTATGGAAAATAAAAAAAATAAAAAAAAAAAACTTGAAATGGAAATTTATAAGAGGATAATCAACGAAACTATTATGCCTTCCACGTTCATTCTATCCTTTATTATTTGGATTATAATTATTGATGAATTTAGGGCTTATTGTTTAAGGTGTACAACTTACTTATTATATATTTTATACAAATTAATTAAACCGTTATCTAAGTTGACGTATATTTTATATAATTAGATGATTAAGATTAAGTCAATATCTCGTCGAACTCTTCTCTAATATTTTTATTATTATATTTGTATCTTAAGTTAACTATTAACAACGAATTAAATAACCTATAATTATAATTTAACAACCACATTGTAAAATTTAAATCAACATAAAACATAAATGAAAATATAATTGAAAAAACAAAGATGAAGGAGAAATATAAATGAAAATAGAAATCTTATTCCCATAATCCAAATCCAAAAGTTTATTGAAATTCGCAAAACAAAATTTGCAAGTAATTGCTCCTGAAAACTAAAGAAAACTGAAACACTAAAAGTCATATCACTAATAGCCCTTATTTAACTTAGCTTTAAATTAGTTATTTATAACAACTCAGTCTAATTGCTAGAGGGACAAAAATAGTAAAAAAAAGAAGCAGCAAAATCAGGTAAAAAATATCCCAAGCAAACAAACAAGGCGTTGCAGCACTCGCCCCATGCATTGCATCGGGCTTTGCCTCTTCGTTTCACCTTCATGCAATCTTCAATCTTTGTTTAAGCTAGGTTTACCTACAATCAAGCCATAAAACATTTATTAAATTAATTCAAACTACCTAAAAACATATAAAATATATATATATAAAAAAAACACCTAAGAAAAATCCTAAGAATGCAAAATGTATGCATGGTTTGCAAATTACACCAATATAAATTCATGCAATTTCACTTAAAAAAAACAAGACCAAATCTGGATGTAAAATATAGTCATGTTGAGCAGTCATCATAATGCGGACGCTACATAACAATGCTTGGTCAACAAATTATTCAATGATCATATTGGGTGAGGCCTACGTCGTCAAATGTGTGACCACGAAGCAACATGTCAAGGATCTACAAGAAGCGTTCACAATTTTGAGAAAGTATAACATAAAACTAAACCCAACCAAGTGTGCATTTGGTGTTGGTGTGGGTAAATTTTTGGGATTCATAATATCTGATAGAGGAATCAAAGCCAACCCATAGAATATCAAAGCTATTCTTAACTTACCTCCACAGATACAAAGGAGATTCATAGGTTGATAGGCAAAACTGTGGCATTGAACGAATTTGTCTCAAAGATAGCTGATAAGTGCCTTCTTTTCTTCATGACTCTTATGGCACCTTTCAAGTGGACAAAGGATTGTGAAAGATCTTTTGAGAAACTGAAGCGATACTTGTGTAACACCCTTTAGTTGACCTGATCGTCGAGTCAAGGTACCAAAATGTCACATTCGTTGCCCAAACGTCTATAGTAATTCCATATCAATTAAACATTCTTACTTAAGTTATTAAGCTTATAATACAATTAGAATATAATTTATAAACTTATTTGAGCTTAATACGAGCTTACGAAAGCTCCTTAGGTAAGCAAGGGTTGTTTAAGGACATAAATGTAAAGTTTCAAACTATCGAGCACTTGTAATGTAATACCCCCTACCCGTACTCATTGCCGGAATAGGGTACGAGGCATTACTGGAGTTTACGATTTTTTTTTAATAATAATTTTTTTACTCAACATATCCGCTTTTATAGATATCTAACCTTCCCTGCAAATTCTAAACCGAGACCAATCCACATCAACCAAACCAATTCAACATATTTTCAAGATAAATTCATGCATATTTATAAGATAACGTCATCACATACCCAAAACTAGGTTTGTTAACCATACCAATGGCTAACTTTACATTCATTTCACAAAATCATTTACTTTATTAGCTTATACATGCCATTGATTTCCAAAATAAAGTTTCTTTATATACCGAAATCCTGAGGTTGATAGTGTGATGCGTCTCCGACCAAATCTGACTTCCGAGCTCTTAACACTACAAAACAGGGGAAAATGAAACAGGGTAAGCACTGTAATGGCTTAAATTCAAGGTTATCGGAACAGTGGTTTCGTAACCACAAATTCGATTTAAAGAGAAATTTATTTCAATATTTGTGCTTGAAAATTGATATGATAGGAAAATCGTATGAAAATATTGATAGAAAAATTTTACCGATTTAGTGGTTAGTTAGAAAAAGAAATTATTGAAGAAATTGGGTAAAAACAAGGTATCGGGACCTTTATCTCGTAAAACCGAGTCAAAAATAATTTTATAAATATTTATGAAATGTTAGTAATGTGGTATTAAAATTTCGTTAGGAAATTTTAATGTTTGGGTAGTCAATTAAATGAAAAGGACTAAATTGTAATAGATGTAAAAGTTGCTAGAATGATTAAATAGCTTAAGAGTCTAATGAGAAAGGATTTAAAAGGCAATTAGACCCAAAATTTATTTGGGCTGGATGGCAAGGGCATGAAATCAGCAGGGAATTTGATAAATTAAGGGCAAAATTAGAATATTGCAAAATTAACTAAATAAAGCTAGGACTAAATAGGAAATATCTAGATTTCTCTTCATTTCTCTTCAATTCCAGCAGCTAAAAACGCCATAGGAGGGTTCTCTAAGCTTGTATTTCATAATTTTTGCACCAAATCCAGAAGATTCAAATACGAAGCTAGATCGAGGAAAGGAAAAAGTTCAGGATTAGTAGATTTTTGTGCACAAACAAGTATCAAGGTAAGTTCATGTAACTTGAATTATATTCTTAAATGCTTGAAATGCATGTTTTTTTATATGAATATGATTTGAATGTTCATTATATGAAATTTTATGAAACATTGACATATTTGATAAAAGAGGAAGAAATCCCGGTTGAATGAAAGGAAAATTCGATGGATCTTTGAAAAGGAATTGACAATAAAAAGGATCTAGCCCGGACGGGTGATCCTATCCTGATATAGCCCTCCCGAAGAATATGTGGAAAATGGATTTAGCCCGACGGTAATCCAAATCGTGAATCTGAATTTAGCCTGGGTGGTAATTCGATCCAAGCTCATTAGAGTAATTGTCGCTGCGGGATTTAGCTCGACCGTAATCCCACAGTAAGAATGAGGTTCGCGGGAGTGTGCTCTCTGAAATGGAAATGTGTGTACATGAATATGAATTGACGGAACCGGAATTGTACACTAAAAGTGTACCTCTGAAAATCCATCGAGATTCCGAGAAATTCAACGGGATAAATATGAAAAAATAACAAGGAAATAGAAATCATGATATTGATGAGCTCATCAATCATGGTATATATTAGTGGTACATGCAAATTATTGTACTAACTTGAATGTTGAGTTTGTGCATATTGGGGTAATAATGCATTGAATGGATATATAAATGTTTATTGTATTGTATTGAAAATATTAGGTAAGTATAATTCTTGTTACATGAGCTTACTAAGCACAAAGTTCTTACCCTGTTTCATTTTCCCCTATTTTGTAGTGTTAAGAGCTCGGAGGTCGGATTTGGTCGGAGACACATCACACTATCAACCTCAGGATTTCGGTACAAAAAGAAACTTTATTTTGGAAATCAAGGGCATGTATAAGCTAATAAAGTAAATGATTTTGTGAAATGAATGTAGAGTTAGCCATTGGTATGATTAACAAACCTGGTTTTGGGTATGTGATGACGTTATTTTATAAATATGCATGAATTTATCTTGAAAATATGTTGAATTGGATTGGTTGATGTGGATTGTTTTTGGTTTAAAATTTCGGGGAATGGTAGATATCTATAAAGGGGTTATATTGAGTTAAAAAAAAAATTTAATTTGTAAACTCCGGTAATACTTCGTACCCTATTCCGGCAATGAATACGGGTAGGGGCATTACAAGCACTTTGTGCTTAGTAAGCCCATGTAACAAGAATTATACTTACCTAATATTTTCAATACAATGTAATAAACATTCATATATCCATTCAATGCATTATTACCCTAACATTCACAACTCAACATTCAAGTTAATCCAATAATTTTCATGTGTCAATAATATATACCATAATTGATGAACTCATCAATACCATGATTACCATTCCCTTATTATTTTTCCATATTTATCCCGTTGAATTTCTTGAAATTTTCGATGGATGTTCAGAGGTACACTTTTAGTGTACATTTTCGGGTCCGTCAATTCATATTCATGTGCACACATTTCCATTTCAGATAGCACACTCCCACGAACCTCATCCTTACAACGGGATTACCAGTCCAGGCTAAATCCCCTGCAACGACAATTACTCTAATGAGCTTGAATCTGAATTACCAGTCCAGGCTAAATTCAAACCCAAATTCGGATTACCCGTCTGGGCTAAATTCATTTTCCACATATTCTTCGGGAGGGCTATATCAGGATAGGATCACCCGTCCGGGCTAGATCCTTTTTATCGTCAATTCCTTTTTAGAGATCCATCGAAATTTCCTTTCATTCAACCTGGATTTCTTCCCCTTTTTATCAAATAAATCAATATTTCATAAATTTCCATATAATGAACATTCAAATCATGTTCATATCAAAAACATGCATTTCAAGCATTTAAGAATATAATTCAAGTTACATGAACTTACCTTGATACTTGTTCGTGTACAAAAAATCTACTAATCTTGAACTTTTTCCTTTCCTCGATCTAGTTTCGTATTTGAATCTTCTGGATCTAAATAAATTAATTTAATTATCAATTTAATACATTTCATGTTCATATGCAACAATTTCTATAATTTCAATATTATTATTTATAGTTTATTCAAAGTTGTCTATTTGAGTCATAGTCACTAAATTATTTATAACTCAATCTACGAAACTCCAAATTAATATCCGTTAATTTTTCCTAAAACTAGACTCATATATATTATTACCATAAAATTTTAAGAATTTTTGGTTTATCCAATAAGCACATTTTATTCTTTAAAGTCACCCATGTTCTGCTGTCTGATAGTTCTGACCCTTCTTCACTAAAAATTAATTATCTCTTCATACAGAATTCGGATGATGTTCCTGTTTGATTCTCTTGAAAATAACTCATTCAGAATTCTAGAAATATAAATTTAAGCCCATAATTATTTTTATTAATTTTTTTATAATTTTTCAAAATCAGAATAGGGGAACCCGAATCCATTCTGACCTTGTCTCACAAAATTCATTATATCTCATGATTTATAAATCCATTGCTTACACCGTTTCTTCTATGAGAAACTAGACTCAATAAAATTTAATTTCATATTTTGTTCATCTTCTAATTCGATTTCTAAAATTTATAGTGATTTTTCAAAGTTAGTCTACTGCTGCTGTTCAAAACTGTTTTAGTACGAGCTATTTATTACCATTTTTCCCCTAAGCTTTTAATAAATAATAATTTCGTTCCTACTCAATTAACCTCTCAATTGAGATGATTTTTCTCAATTAACACTTTATTCTATCACTTTAAACTACTTTATAACCTTTAGGAATCAGAATTTCAGCAATAAAATTTAATTCCAAACATTTTCACAATTAGATCCTAAAAATCAATTTCTATTGAAATTACCTAGTAAAATCATCTCATAAACAAATTAAAGCTTAAATTTCATTCTATTTCATCATAAACTTATAGAACTCAACCATGGTGACTTTCAATTTCATCCATGAAATCAAAAACTAATGAATTTAATAGTAGGACCTAGTTGTAAAAGTCTTAGAAACACAAAAATTACAAGAAATAGGCAAGGATTAACTCACTTGGTGCAAAAATTATGAAATACCAGCTTATAAAACCCTCCTATGGCATTTTTAGCTGCTGGAATTGAAGAGAAATGAAGAGAAATCTAGATATTTCTTATTTAGTCCTAGCTTTATTTAGTTAATTTTGCAATATTCCAAATTTGCCCTTCATTTATCAATTTTCCTGCTGATTTCATGCCCTTGCCGTCCAGCCCAAATAAATTTTGGGTCTAATTGCCTTTTAAATCCTCTCTCATTAGACACTTAAGCTATTTAATCATCCCATCCACTTTTACACCTTTTACAATTTAGTCCTTTTTATTTAATTAACTATCCAAACATTAAAATTTCCTAATGAAATTTTAATACCACATTACTAACATTTCATAAATATTTATAAAATTATTTTCAACTCTGTTTTACGAGATAGAGGTCCCGATACCTTATTTTACCCAATTTCTTCAATAATTTCTTTTTCTAACTAACCACTAAATCGGTAAAATTCTTTTTATCAATATTTTCATACGATTTTCCTATCATATCAATTTTCATGCAAAAATATTGAAATAAATTTATCTTTAAATCGGATTTATGGTTACGAAACCACTATTCCGGTAACCTTGAATTTAGGCCATTACAACTCTTCCCCCTTTTAGGATTTTCGTCCTCGAAAATCTTACCAGTAAAGAGGTTTGGGTACTGTTTCCTCATTGCCTCCTCCGGTTCTCATGTCGCTTCCTCAATTCCGTGCTTTTGCCACAATACTTTCACCAAATTTATCTTTTTATTTCTAAGCTCTTTTGTCTCCCGTGTCAATATCTTGACCGGTTCTTCACTGTAAGTCATATCCGGTTGAATCTCCACTTCTGTCGGAGAAATAACATGTGAAGGATCTGATCAATATCGTCGTAACATAGATACATGAAAAACATTATGGATTCTATCAAGTTCCGGTGGTAATGCCAATCGATAAGCGACCGGTCCAATTCTTTCTATGTTTTCATATGGCCCGATAAATCTTGGACTCAGTTTACCCTTTCGACCGAATCGAAGAACTTTCTTCCAAGGAGACACTTTCAGGAATACCTTGTCACCGACTTGAAATTCAATCTCTTTTCGTTTAAGGTCGGCATATGATTTTTGACGATCGAAAGCTGCTTTTAGACTATCCCGAATAACCTTTACTTTTTTTTTGTTTCCCAGATCAAATCAACCCCATGTATCTTCTTTTCACTGAGCTCTATCCAATATAATGGTGTTCTACATTTTCTACCATACAAAGCTTCATATGGAGCCATTTTAATACTGGATTGATAACTGTTATTGTAAGCAAATTCAATCAAAGGTAGATACCTCTCCCAATTACCTTCAAACTCTAGTATACAACATTGGAGTATATTTTCCAATACTTGAATTACACACTCAGATTGGCCATCTGTCTGAGGATGAAATGCAGTGCTGAAATACAACTGAGTACCCAATGCTTCTTGCAATTTGTCTCAGAAACGAGACGTAAATCTGGGATCTCTATCCGATATAATGGAGACAGGCAGTCCATGTAGCCTGACAATCTCAGATATGTACAGTTTAGCCAGTTTATTTAAAGAATAATCCATACGTACTGGAATAAAGTGCGGTGACTTTGTCAATCGGTCAACAATCACCCAAATAGCATCTTTTTTCTTGGAGACAATGGTAACCCCGATACAAAATCCATAGTGATTCTTTCCCATTTCCATTCTGGTATAATAATTGGCTGAAGTAACCCCGAAGGTACCTAATGTTCAGATTTAACTTGCTGACATATTAAACACCTTGATACAAACTCAGAGATATCACGTTTCATTCCCGACCATCAGTACATCTTTTTCAGATCATTATACATTTTATTACTCCCCGGATGTACAGACATAGTACCGCTGTGAGCCTCACGTAGAGTCTTCTATATGAGCTCTGAATTCTGAGGTACACATACTCTACCTCTGAATAATAAACAACCATCAGAACCAATCTGAAATTCAGAATCAATACTTGACTCACATTGTGCCCGTTTAACCTGTAACTTCTCATCATTCTTCTGAGCTTCACATATTTGATGTAGAAAAGTCGGTTTAGCTCTCAATTCAGCTAGGATTGAACCATCATCAGTCAATGATAACCGGGTATTCATAGCTCGTAAAGCAAACAAAGATTTTCGGCTCAAAGCATCAGCTACAACATTAGCTTTACTCGGATGGTAATCAATATTCAAATCATAGTCCTTTATCAGTTCACTCGAACTTTACATCTTTCTGCAATAATCGAGTCATCGGAAAAGCTATCATAGAGAATCCCTGTACAAATCTCTGATAATAACCAGCTAAACCCAAGAAACTTCTAACTTCAGATACATTCTTCGGTGGATTCCAATTGACAATAGCTGATATTTTACTTGGATCTACCCTGATGCCTTCGACAGATACAATATATCCTAGAAAACTCACTTCTCGAAGCCAAAATTCTCATTTACTAAATTTAACATATAACTGCTTCTCTCGCAGAATTTGCAACACAATTCTCAAATGTTCTGCGTGTTCTTCTTCATCCTGAGAATAAACTAAAATATCATCAATAAATACTACCACAAATCTGTCTAAGTACGGTCTGAATATCCGGTTCATCAAATCCATGAATACTGCAGGTGCATTAGTTAACCCAAACGACATGACTAGAAACTCATAATGCCCGTACTTGGTTCTAAAGGTTATTTTTGGCACGTTTAACTCCTTTACCCATAACTGATAATAACCTGATCGAAGATCAATCTTTGAAAACATAGTAGCACCTTTCAACTGATCAAATAAATCATCAATTCGGGGTAATGGGTACTTATTCTTTATGGTTACTTTATTAAGCTGTCGGTAGTCGATACACAATCTCAAAGACCCGTCTTTCTTTTTCACAAACAGAACCGGAGCACCCCAAGGTGAATGACTCGGTCGGACAAAACCCCTGTCAACAAGTTCTTGCAACTGTGTCTTTAACTCCTTTAATTCTGTAGGAGCCATCCGATACGGAGTTATAGAGATTGGAGTAGTTCCCGAAATCAAATCTATAGAAAATTCCACTTCTCTTTCTAGTGGCAACCTTGATAATTCCTTTGGAAATACATCGAAAAATTTGCATACCACTGGCACGGCCTGTATCTTTGACTCAGATACGTTGGTGTCGAGTACAAAAGCCAAGTAAGCATCATACCTTTTTTTGACATACCTCTGTGCTGTCATTACTGAAATCACATCAGATAACCCCTCTGTCTGATCAGATTTAACCCGGAGCAACTCACCATTCTGACATTTTAGTACAATATATTTCTGTCTACAATTTACTACTGCATCATGCTGGGTTAACCAATCCATGCCCAATATCACGTCAAATTCATCAAATGGAAATAACATCAAATTAGCCAAGAAACAATAACCTTTTACCATCAGTGGACAATTTTTACAAATTTTATCCACCAAAACAGATTGACCCAGGGGGTTCGAGACTTTAACCACAAATTCAGTAGGTTCAACAGATAAATTTTTAACAATTGCAAGTTTAACACATATATATATATGAATGCGTAGAACCAGGATCAATCAATGCAGTAATATCAGTATCAAGTAAAGAAAATGTACCAGTAAGAACATCGGGTGCCGAGGCATATTCTCTAGCACGGATGGCATATGTCCTAACAGTTGCTCATGCTTCATACTTGCCTGCAATATCTTTCGTAGCTCCTCGGCTACCACTGACATTACCAGATGGTCGAGGTGGTCTGCCCCTCGAAACTGGATTACTTAGCTTCGATATCTGCTCAGCTTCTTTTTCACCTCTTTTTGGACAATCTCTAAGGAAATGGTCGAAAGAACCACATCGGTAACAAGCCCCACTCTTAAATCGGCATTCACCAAAATGAATTTTATTACAGTACTGACATCTCAGCTTAGGGGTACCAACACTGCCAACACTGGTAACTGATGGAGTGGAAGGTCTTGGATTAGTGTGTTGAAAACCTCGCTCTCTACCCGAATACCCAGTGGCTGAGGTAGAACGATCCTGGTACTTCTTCAATTTCTTTGGAGAAGAAAACTGGGATTTTCCCATTGGTCTTTTACTAAAAATTCGAGCTTCCCTCTCAGCCTGTTTCTTCTCTTTGTACTGAAGCTGGAGCATGACTCCCAGCTTTCTCGGATTAAGCTCAGTCAGATGACATTACTATAAGAAAAACACATTTAAATGGTCAGGAGATATCACACTATCAATAATAATTTAAATGTCATGTATAGCTAATCCCGTATTTACTACATCGATCCTAGAACCGGCTAAATCGTAGCTCTGATACCACCAAATGTAATACCCCCTACCCGTACTCATTGCCGGAATAGGGTACGAGGTATTACCGGAGTTTACAATTTTTTTTAAGAATAATTTTTTTTACTCAATATATCCCCTTTTATAGATATCTAACCTTCCCTGCAAATTCTAAACCGAGACCAATCCATATCAACCAAACCAATTCAACATATTTTCAAGATAAATTCATGCATATTTATAAGATAACGTCATCACATACCCAAAACTAGGTTTGTTAACCATACCAATGGCTAACTTTACATTCATTTCACAAAATCATTTACTTTATTAGCTTATACATGCCACTGATTTCCAAAATAAAGTTTCTTTATATACCGAAATCCTGAGGTTGATAGTGTGATGTGTCTCTGACCAAATCTAACTTTCGAGCTCTTAACACTACAAAATAGGGGAAATGAAACAGGGTAAGCACTTTGTGCTTAGTAAGCCCATGTAACAAGAATTATACTTACCTAATATTTTCAATACAATGTAATAAACATTCATATATCCATTCAATGCATTATTACCCTAACATGCACAACTCAACATTCAAGTTAATCCAATAATTTTCATGTGTCAATAATATATACCATGATTGATGAATTCATCAATACCATGATTACCATTCCCTTATTATTTTTCCATATTTATCCCGTTGAATTTCTTGAAATTTTCGATGGATTTTTAGAGGTACACTTTTAGTGTACATTTTCGGGTCCGTCAATTCATATTCATGTACACACATTTCCATTTCAGAGAGCACACTCCCGCGAACCTCATCCTTACAAATGGGATTACGGTCGAGCTAAATCTCCTGTAATATAAACTCATAGAGTATTGTCGGGATTACCAGTCCAGGCTAAATCCCCTGCAATGACAATTACTCTAATGAGCTTGGATCTGAATTACCAGTCCAGGCTAAATTCAAACCCCAATTTGGATTACCCGTCTGGGCTAAATCCATTTTCCACATATTCTTCGGGAGGACTATATCAGGATAGGATCACCCGTCCGGGCTAGATCCTTTTTATCGTCAATTCCTTTTTAGAGATCCATCGAAATTTCCTTTCATTCAACCGAGATTTCTTCCCCTTTTTATCAAATATATCAATGTTTCATAAATTTCCATATAATGAACATTCAAATCATGTTCATATCAAAAACATGCATTTCAAGCATTTAAGAATATAATTCAAGTTACATGAACTTACCTTGATACTTGTTCGTGTACAAAAAATCTACTAATCCTGAACTTTTTTCTTTCCTCAATCTAGCTTCGTATTTGAATCTTCTGGATCTAAATAAATTAATTTAATTATCAATTTAATACATTTCATGTTCATATGCAACAATTTCTATAATTTCAGTATTATTATTTATAGTTTATTCAAAGCTATCTATTTGAGTCATAGTCAATAAATTATTTATAACTCGATCTACGAAACTCCAAATTAAGATCCGTTAATTTTTCCTGAAACTAGACTCATATATATTCTTACCATAAAATTTTCAGAATTTTTGGTGTATCCAATAAGTACATTTTATTCTTTAAAGTCACCCATGTTCTGCTGTCTGACAGTTCTGACCCTTCTTCACTAAAAATTAATTATCTCTTCATACAGAATTTGGATGATGTTCCTGTTTGATTCTCTTGAAAATAGACTCATTTATAATTCTAGAAATATAAATTTAATCCCATAATTATTTTTATTAATATTTTTATAATTTTTCAAAGTCAGAACAGGGGAACTCGAATCTATTCTGACCTTATCTCACAAAATTCATTATATCTCATGATTTACAAATCTATTGCTTACACCGTTTCTTCTATGAGAAACTAGACTCAATAAAATTTAATTTCATATTTTCTTCATCTTCTAATTCGATTTCTAAAATTTATAGTGATTTTTCAAAGTTAGTCTACTGCTGCTGTTCAAAACTGTTTTAGTACGAGCTATTTATTACCATTTTTCCCCTAAGCTTTTAATAAATAATAATTTCGTTCCTACTCAATTAACCTCTCAATTGAGATGATTTTTCTCAATTAACACTTTATTCTATCACTTTAAACTACTTTATAACCTTTAGGAATCAGAATTTCAGCAATAAACTTTAATTCCAAACATTTTCACAATTAGATCCTAAAAATCAATTTCTATTGAAATTACCTAGTAAAATCATCTCATAAACAAATTAAAGCTTAAATTTCATTCTATTTCATCATAAACTTATAGAACTCAACCATGGTGACTTTCAATTTCATCCATGAAATCAAAAACTAATGAATTTAATAGTAGGACCTAGTTGTAAAAGTCTTAGAAACACAAAAATTACAAGAAATAGGCAAGGATTAACTCACTTGGTGCAAAAATTATGAAATACCAGCTTAGAAAACCCTCCTATGGCATTTTTAGCTGCTGGAATTGAAGAGAAATGAAGAGAAATCTAGATATTTCCTATTTAGTCCTAGCTTTATTTAGTTAATTTTGCAATATTCCAAATTTGCCCTTCATTTATCAATTTTCCTGCTGATTTTATGCCCTTGCCGTCTAGCCCAAATAAATTTTGGGTCTAATTGCCTTTTAAATCCTCTCTCATTGGACACTTAAGCTATTTAATCATCCCATCCACTTTTACACCTTTTACAATTTAGTTCTTTTTATTTAATTAACTATCCAAACATTAAAATTTCCTAATGAAATTTTAATACCACATTACTAACATTTCATAAATATTTATAAAATTATTTTTGACTTTTTTTTACGAGATAGAGGTCCCGATATCTTATTTTACCCAATTTCTTCAATAATTTCTTATTCTAACTAACCACTAAATCGGTAAAAAAAAATTTTATCAATATTTTCTTACGATTTTCCTATCATATCAATTTTCACGCAAAAATATTGAAACAAATTTATCTTTAAATCAAATTTGTGGTTACGAAACCACTATTCCGATAACCTTGAAGTTAGGCTATTACATGTTACAACTTCATGGATACTACGTCGCAACATCACTCACTGACTAGAACTTGTTGCGACCACAAAGGTACCACATTGCGACATCACTTACTGAGTAAGGCTCGTCGCGACTTCAAGAACCCGGCGTCGCGACGTGAATTATTCCACCTTGAATCTTAAGCATTTCACTTCCTATCACCTAAGGCAACTTCCTTATGGCAACTATCATCCATTTCAACCATTGAACCATTCAAATATACAAAACTGCAACCTTAAACATCACCTAATTCAACTTAATACAAATCGAAAATTCAGTAGAGCCCAAGACACATGATTACAAATTGTTTCGTCCAATCAGGCTTACTATGATAGGGGTAGAAAATATTTTTTTTCTTCAAGGTATCAAAGGCTTGCATACATTTGTCGTTGAAGTCGAAAGGTGTGCCTTTCTAAAGCAGTTGACTCAAGGGTTTTGAGATTTTGCGAAGTCTTTTATAAACCTTCGATAGAAGCTCGCATGTCTTAAGAAGTTTCGCACACTTTGAATGTATGTTGGTATGTTAACTTCTCTATTATTTCGATTTTTGCTTTATTTACCTCTAATCCTCTATTAGAAAATTGATGCCTAAGAATGATTCCTTCTTTTACCATAAAGTGTTATTTTTCCCAATTAAGATTCAAATTGATTTCTTCGCATCTTTCCAAAACTCATTCTAAATTATTTAGACATTTTGTAAATTATTCTCCATATATAGAAAAATCATCCATGAAAGTGTCCAAGCATTCTTCTAGCATGTCAGAAAAAATTGCAGTCATACATTTCATGCAAGTAGTTGGAGCATTACATAGTTCGAACAACATCCTTTGAAAAGTATATGTTCCTTGTGGATAGGTGAACATAGTCTTCTCTTGATCATCTGGATGGATATGAATTTGATGGTATCCTGAATACCCATCAATGAAACAATAATACTCATTTCCTGCCAGCCTATCAAGAATTTGATCAATAAAAGGAAGTGAAAAGTGATCCTTCTCAGTTGCATCATTCAGTTTCCTATAATCAATGCATACACACCATCCAGAAGCAGCTTGAGTTGAGATTAGCTCATTTTTTTCATTTGCGACCACTGTTAAGCCTCCTTTCTTAGAAACACATTGTGTTTGACTTACCCACTCATTGTCAGAGATGGGATAAACGATCCATGCTTCTAACCATTTTAACAACTCATTCTTCACTACTTCCTTCATTGTGGGATTGAGGCATTGCTGAGCATCAACTACCAATTTCTTTCCTTCTTCCAATTATATCTTATGCTGACATAAGATTGGATTAATCCCCCAAATGTCAGCAATAGTCCATTCGATTGCTTCTTTAGGTGTTTTGAGAATATCCAAAAGTGCATTTTCTTGTTCTAATGGTAAACTTGCTACAATAACTACGGGTAGGGTGTTGTTATCACCCAAATACTCATACTTTAAAGGTGATGGAAGTGGTTTTAACTTCAACACTGGTGGTTTGAAAATGGACAGAATCATTTAAGACATAAAATTTTCTAATTGACTCAGAGGTTCCTTACATTGTTGTTTCTAATTAATCTGATAAAATTTGTTCCAACCTTTTTTTCAGCAATTGTTCTGAAAATTCTTCTTCCATGATTTCCTCTACATCTGGGCTATCAATTTCATCATCACTTTCTGGTTCTTCAATACATTCCTCCTCATCTTCATATATTTCTATTTGTTTAGTGATATTCATTAATTCCTCAACTGGTTCTACCTCTCAGATTTTTTTCTATTTGTGATTATTGCTGCTTATTTTCTAAAAAAAACATGACAATTTCTTATGTGATTTTTGATTAGACACTTCCTCCAATCATCACATCAAATTTTTCTTTACTTTTTTGATCTAATCCAACATAAAAATTTTGTAAATGGATGGCCATATCTATTCCACCTTTAAAAGCTTTGCGCAAACTTATCTTAAATCAATCCCAGGCTTGACCAATTGTCTTTGTCAAGTTTTGCTTGAATCGTAACAACTCCTCATATGTCTTTAACATCACCGGCATAGGTATAATATGTTGTAATAAACATTGCACAAATTCTTTTCAAGACGTAATGGTTTCTGGCGGTAATGTTTCCTATCATTCTCTAGGTTTTCCACGCCATTCATTATGCAAGTAAGACACTCAATCCAGCTTAATGCAATTATACTACCACTGAAAAAGAAATGTTGGCAATGGTGTTTGCATGCGAAAAATTTAGACCTTTCCTGATGGCAAACCAAGTCTATGTGTATACGAATCATTCAACACTGAAATATGTGATGAAGAAAAAAGAAACAAAAGCCAAACTTATGAGATGAGTGTTACTCCTCCATGAATTCGACTTACGGATCTTTAACAGAAAAAAGGGATAAAAAATCAAATTGCTGATTATTTGTCAAGATTAGAATTAGAAGCAGAAAGCAAGGGAGAAGCAGAAATAAATGAAGAGTTTATCTATGAGTAGTTGTTCCAGGTAAAGGTAACTTCCAAAACACCTTAGTATGCATACATTGTGAATTGTTTAGCCCAAGGTATTTTTTCAGCAGACGCAACATGGACACAGAAAAAGAAAATTCGATATGATGTTAGGAATTATATATGGGAGGAATTGACTGCCTATAAACACTATAACATTTATAGAATAAATATAACACCAAAAATATAAGAATTAAGAATGACTATGTTTGCAAGTGCACAGGTCAAATTGTAATATATTTTGTACAATGAAATACTTGGAACTATTTCGAGGATCGTACCCAAGGGAGGATGGAATAAATAATGAAAATACTTTTTATAGTAATAAGTCTAAATAGTAATAGTTAATTCCTATATTATGATAAATCATAGAATAAGTTGAAGAGATAAAAATAAATAAATAATGAAAAGAAATAAATAAATAAAAATAAACAATGAAATAATTCAATAAACCAATCAGGAAGATTAACTCACTTCAGAGTTTGTAACTAACTTCGAATTAGGGTTTTAGAGTGGATTAGTCATCGATTAACCAATTATTACCCCCAACATCTAATTTACTAATCGAAAGGTTGATACTCGGTTATCTTTCGACCTCACTTTCTCAACTAAGATAAATCACAATTTACTCGGTTCGACTTATCTCCCAGCTTGTAACACCTCCTAACCCTTCTCTAGCATCGGAATAGGATTGCGGAGCATTACCAGTCGTTACAGTTTATAACACGAATCAATTAAAATTAAACATTATATAGTTTTGTAATATATTTTATTAACCCCCTTTTTATGTACATTTAAGGCCTATGGAATATGTTAAGAACAAACCGAAACCCAATCAGAAGCTTATAAACTTTTTCATAAAATTTCCAAGATTTCTCTTAATGAACAGTACCACACGCCCATGTGGTTTAGAGACACTCCCCTATTGTCACCCCGTGTGACTCATACGGCTAGGACACGCTTGTGTCCTCTACCCGTGTACTCCTCTGACTTGTTGCTAATGAACAAACTAGTTTTACACGGCCAAGACACACGCTCGTGTGCTTAGCCCATGCGGATTTATTTTCAATTTGAACCTAGTGCAGTTTTCACACAACCATGCACATGCTCGTGTACTGTGGCCGTGTACTTCACACGGCTGAGACACACGCCCGTGTCTCTACCCGTGTGGCCATACCTGAACATTTTGTTTACTAAACTTTAGATGCAAGGGATACACGGTCTACTCACATGCCCGTGTAAGTCCTGTGTCTCTTACACGGTCTGATCACACGCCCGTATGCTAGGCCGTGTGGACTCAAAATGAACCTTATAGTTCAAGTTTACCAACCCTGCAAACTTTAATAACAAGCAATTTAAAATCCAATTTTTCAACCAATCTAAAACATGATTAAATACATTCAATTCACATTAAAATCATCAATGTTACGATCCAACTCGAATGTGTTAGTAAGTGTTTATCATAAAACTTCCAGACAGTGTACTTTGGTACCAATTGAATCAATTCAAATTAAACTATATAAAAGACTATATTATAAATATAACTTTTCATTTATGGGCTAACTATTATCATTCTTACACAAAAAAACTTCAAAAGATAACCTAGGTACATGCCGTTTCTCAAAATAAGATACATCACCAAGTATTTGAGTTTAGGCTTGTCTTGGATGCTGAGTTGTTAGTTGCTTTCATACCTAACCTGCGAACAGAAACAAACCATACGCTGAATATGCACTCAGTGGTATTTCTATAAACCAACACTTAAATCGTTATGAACACAGAATGCATTTAAGTTATTAATTTCAAATCTAATAGCACTACTTATATTTAAAGTTCTTTCTCTATGAAACATTCAGTTCAATTATGTATGAATCAATAATAGTAGATTTTGTAACGACCCAAATTTCAGTGATACCAGAACAGTGATTTGAGATCACTAAATCTGACATGTGAGTTTAGATATTAGTAAGTAAAAATTAAGTGTGGTTTTAGAAATATTTTCGAATTAGTGAAATTATGAATTAAAAGAAATTTGTAGATAAAAACAAGGTATCGAGACCTCAAATTCATAAACCAAGCCATAAATATTTTTAAAAATATTTATGGAGTGTTAATAAGTTAGTATTAAAGTTTCGTTAAGAAATTTTAACATTTTGGTTATTAATTGAAAAAAAGGACTAAATTGAATAAAGTGCAAAACTATAAAATATGATTAAATAGCTTAAGAGATTATCAAGGAAGGATTTAAAAGGTAAATAGATTCAAATTAGGTGGGTTGGACGGCATGAGTGTGCAGGAAAAATAAAAATCAAGTGGGAACAAGGGGCAAAATTGGAAATAGGGTAAAATTTAATTGTAAAATATGATGTATTTGGTAATTCTAGAGAATTCATCATTTTTCTTCATCTTCATCAGCTAAAAACACCATTAGAGAGCCTTTAAGAAGCTGGTTTTATATTCTAAAACATATCAAGAAAATGAAGTGAATCGTGAAAAGGAGAAATTACAAGAATAGTCCCTAAAATTTTTACGATTTTTGTAAATCAGCCCAAGTAAGTTCATATGGAAAAGTTTAATGTTTTGTTATGAAAATCTTATGATTGATAATGTATCTTATTGTAGATGAATACTATCAAATTGTATTAATTACCAAATAATAGGTTTTGAGTGCTTTCATTCTATGACAATGATGAATTGACGGAAATGATGTGAAATGTGTGCCCGTATAAGACCATAGCTGGGCTATGACATCGGTGCATTGTGATATGTGCTTCTATATAAGACCATGTCTGGGACATAGCATCGGTTTAATATATGATCCGTATAAGACCATATCTAGGATATGGCATCGGTATGATATATAATTGTGTAAGACCATGACGGGGCTATGGCTTCAGTGTGTGATATGCGACTAAGTGCAAGTCCATGGTTTACTATGGCAATGTGATAATGGAGCACTCAATTCCATTATTGTTCTCTAATTTGACTATGGAAGTAAATGAGAAGTGGGCCCAATGGAGTTAAAATTTGTGAATAGCAACATGGAAATTATTTAAATGAGCTTATTAATGATTTTGTGATTTATAGGAAGATTTAGTTAAATTAAAAGATATATGATTGTGTACAATGTTCGGTAAGATTTATTCTTCTATGTCTATGAGCTTACTAAGCTTCTATAAGCTTACTTGTGTATATTATTTGTTTGTAGATTGACTTATATACATACGGAGGATCAGATCTACATCAAGGATCACACTATCCAGATTTATTCCGGTAGATTTTGTTAAATAACTTTTTGATTTATATGGCATGTATAAGGGTTGATTTGATAATGTAATAGTATGAATGATTAAGTATGTAAGTAAGTTAAATGTGATGATTGTGTTTGATAATAAATATACATGTTTTGGCTGAAAATAGTTGATTGGTTGGACTTTATTAGTGGATAAATATGATTTTGTGCAGGAAATATTAAGAGGGTGAGAAAAGTGGTCTTAATTGGCCTATTTTCATCCACACGTGTAGACACACGGGCGTGTGTCTAGACCGTGTGTTACATGGGCATGTGATAAGGCCGTGTGTCCCTTACAGCTTAAAAATGAGAAATAGAATGTCCAGGTTTAGGCACACGGCCTAGCACACAAGAGTGTGGCTTGGCCGTGTAACTCACATGGGTTCCAACATGGCTGTGTGATACAGTCGTGTGAAGTCTGCACCTTGAATGTGAAATTTAATTATCACACGGCCTAGCAGCACGGACGTGTGCTCAGGTCGTGTGACTCAAGTTTCTTCTTGAATGTAAGTTAGAGAGCTCCACGGGCTTGAGACATGGGCATGTGTGACCACACAGCCTACCCATACGGGCGTGTCCCTATTCACACGGGCGTGTGGCCCAGTTTCAAGATAAAATTTTCTTAAGTTATCTCAGAACTCTGAAAGTTATCGGTTTGGTCCCGGATTATCTTTAACGAATATTTTAGGCCTCATAGTCCTGTATAAGGGACTTTAATCATGTGTTTGAATAATATTTAATTTGGAATAAAGTTTTATGATCACAATTTGTGTATGTTTAATTGTGTTTAAGTCTGATAATACCTCGTACCCTATTCCAGCGTTGAATACGGGTAAGGGGCGTTACAGATTTTCAGTACAGTAGCACAGTCATTCAGTTGTCCAGTATAGTAAATTTACCCCTATTAACATAATTCGGACTTTGTGGATACACGGATCCAACCAATACACCAGTATGGCACATTGTGCCTTGTTGGCTTTGCCGAAGTAAACAGTAGCAGTACGGTACATAGTACCTCATCGGATCAAACCGAAGTAACAGAAACAGTACGATACACGAAGTGCCTTATCGACACAAAGTCGAAGTAACAGTATGACACTATTAATGCCTCATCGACCCATGCTCGAAGTATCCCAGTACACTTCCAATCCTATGGCATGCCAATTATATCCAACCTAGCCCGACACTGTTAATAGGGTATACAAATTTATTTTAAATTTCAGATAACATTCGAATTACAATTCAATTCAACAGTTCCAATATAAGAATAGCACTACTTACCTTTATTTTACTTATCATTTACAATAATAATAAAAGCAACAATCAATTACTAAGTTCAGTTTATAGAAATACAAACCGTAATTTTTCGGATTACTCCTCGTCCACTTTCTCTTTTCGTTTCTTTGTCGATGTCTTCGGTACTACGTTAGCTACGTAAATTAAACAATTTATACTATTAATACAATAAAAATTTCACAATGAATAATTGAATTTCTAATTAATTCATACCTAATTTTCAATTTAATCTTAATTAACACAATTGTTTTTATCACTCAATTTATACTTTATCTTTATTCAATTTTCTACCATATTCACCTTAATTATTAAATATTCATGATAAAACCCTAATCTCAAGTTTCTTTCAATTTAGTCCCTCAAACATAAAACTTATAGCTTCTTTTACAATTTAATCCTTTAATCAATTCTAACTTAAAATTTATTCAATTAAATCCCTAATTCAACAAATTGTTCAACAAAACCCATGTGTAAAAATCATCTAACTTTCAAAATTTCCACTTATATCAAGTAGTTTTTGTCCCTAGGACTCCAACAACATCAAAATTTTAAAGAAAATGACTTAATTAACTTACCAAATTAAGCTCGAAACTTCAAAACCCTAAATTTCCCTTTTCTTTTTCTTTCCTTCTTTCTTTCTATCTTTTTCGTTTCTTTCTCTATTCTCTTTTTCTATTGTTTGTTTCTTTTATTTATTTTATGTTTTATTATTATTATTAAATTATTAAATTAATATGTTATTATATTATATTCTTAAGTATTAAGTATTAATATATGTATATTATACATACACATGGAATAATATTTTCAATACATTTGGCACTATTCCCTTTTATAGATTATTTACTAATTTAGTCCCTTCAATTTTCTTTAGCCTATAATTAAAATTTTACACTATATTCAATCTAGTCCTTACACTAAATTAACCTTAATTCAAGTTAATTCATCTAACCATAATCTAATTAATCACTCAACTAGCTTAATAAATATTTCTAATAAATATTTATGAACCCGATTTTCTGAATTAATAAGCCAGAAACTAAATTTTCGATACCCATAAATTTCAAGTCATTACACGTTTAGCCTATTATAACTTACTAAATGATTAAATGATTGTGTAAGTGCCAGTGTAATTACTGAATTGCATGATGTGTTAATGTTTATTGATTGCATTAACAAGCATGTCACTGAATCTTATTGTGTATATTCGATGCATGTAAAGCATGCCATTGAACTTGGTAAACTGAAAGCATGTTAAGCATGCCACTGTTATTGATACTGTTACTGGTTAGGATGATATGCTACATTATTGATATGTCATATTGTATTGCATGGGTTTGGGTATTGATGGGTGACGGAAGAGTTCCATAGAGTACTGATGATTTATTCGTAATATTATTATTTAGCAATATATTTGCGTCCCGGAGTATTGTTGGAGTACGACGACTTATCACAACTTACTAGTGGCTTGTCTGCAAATTATTAGCAGTTTTAACTGCATACGGTTACTAGTGGTTTAACAATATCGAGCTTCGACTCTTACTGTTTTCGTGTTTGGATGACGGGTTCTGGGGAAATTGTGGTGTGTAGTGGATGGATGGGTAAGACTATTGCACTGTTTCATATGAGCATTCCATATACAAAATTTTGTTATGTCATGATAAACTGTATGAGCTGTTATAATAGTTGTATGCTTCTTTGATTGATTGTGTGCCCATAAAATGCCTATATTTGCTTAGACTCACACTAAGCTTTTAAGCTCACCCTTTAGTTTACTTTTTACAGATAACCCTCAAGATTAAGATCAGATTTGACATACGGAGGTTTCGTCTTGAATTTTCAATTAATAAAGTATTTTTAATTTTACTTCTTTTATTTTTGGGACTGTAAATTTTTAAGGATTGTGGCCTAGGTTATTTATTTATTTTTTTTGCATGCATGGAATTTTGGATAAAATTGAGCAAATTTAATAGCCGACCTAATATGACTTAAACAGGATTTTCTTACAAATATTAACGGCATCATATTTTTCCACTGCGTAATGATGAAATGCAGTTTTTATTTAAAAGGTTTACTGATGAAATCGATAGAGTTTTTCAAATGACACGACTTTCTAATAATCAAACTTATATCATAGACGACCTAACAATCCGGTGTTTTTAGTAAACATAAGGTGACCATGCTAAGTTTCCTAAATTGATCAAAATAGTGGTTTTTAAATTGAGCGAATTTACTTAGTCATTTCGATGACTAATGTAGCCTTCAAAATTCGTCCATATCATCTATGCCAAGTTTGAGAGGTTACAATTAAGGTTAAGCCAACATCTCGTCACACTCTCCTTTGGTATATTCCTTAACTTATCTGTTACGTAGTATAGTTATGAAAAATGAATTGAATAATTAATCTAGTTACAATTTGAACTCATCTTTAACCTATTTCAATTACTAATCTATTAACCTACAATTTCTCAACCACATGAAAGAATTAGCACATCATGAAATTCAAATCAACCAAAAAGATGAACAAGAACATAATGATATGGGAAAAGTTAAATATATATATATATATATATATATATATTATTCAATTGAAGCGCAGGTCTCTTCAATAATCAAATCCAAAAGTTCAGATCAAATCTCTACCAACAACTTCAAGCTATCACTTTTGAAAAGAAAAGAAAATTAAAAAGAAAACAAAAGTCTTGATGGCTCTCAAAAGCTAAAAACCTAATTAGAATAAGAAAGAATGTATGATACCTCAAAAAACTTAGCCTAAAAATGTAATTTACAGGTGGTTATAGGACTCTCCTAATGTTGTAACTCATACTAAATCAAGAGGGATTGAAATTACGCAAAACAAGATAAAATTAAGTTAAAGATACTAATCATTTTGTAACTTTTCATAATAAATAATCTCAAAAAAAAATCATAATTAAATAGTTACTAATATTCCAAGGTGGAATTTTTATAAAAACCCTTTTTAAGCATTCAATTAACATCTAAACATTTTATCAAATTAAATTGTTTGATTGAAATATTTTAGAAAATACCTTTTAAGTACTCGATCAACATTCTAATTTTTTTATTAAGTTATTGGATAACGAAGTTAAAATTTGAAATAATAAATAACATTATAAAAGTAAGTGCAAAGTACAAGAATTAAATCAGAGAGACCAAATCCTTAAGTTGATCTATTTTTTTCATAGTGAATCTTGAACAGCTTCATAAATTTCATCATGCACTGAAAATTAAACTGAAAGAGGTGAGGTTGGAACTAGACAGTAACACAGTGCAGTAATGAAATTCTTGAGGTTAATGCCAGACATGTATTACATGAATAGGGATAAGGAATGAGATAACCGACTGTAAGTACGCGTTATGGACGAGTAACACTGGCAATGCCTTGTCTAATGAGCACCTAAGCATGCTTTGAAGGGCACATATACAAGAACAGGGTTTGTCTACGGTTTTGCATCTTTACATATCTGGGTTTATGCCAAACAAGTTTACAAGGAATGCCAACCCGAGCCCTTGCACTCGGACAACCACAAGTCGATGTGTTCTATCATCTTGTGCCTCACTTTGTTAACTGCATCAGGGATGCTGCAGCTCTGAGCATTACCTGAAATGAGAAAATAAATCACAACTTTAGAGAATACCTCATAGAGTCATTATTCGAAGAACTGCTTAGCAATAATCATGGATTTCTAGAGTCTACAAAATGTTTACAAGTGCTATACAATGCAAGCACATAATTGACTGCCAAAATGTGCTTAAAACTTTAAGTTATTGGGGTCTTTTTTTCAAGATACCTTAGATTCCATTAGCAATACAGTTCTTACCTTCAATGCTTGAAACAGATTGGGGACATTCTCGCATATCAATTCCATGGCCGCAATTATGACAAGTAATAATGTATGAAGGCACTGAAATGTTCCAAGGTAAGTTCTTAGAGAGTGAAATAGGATAAAAAGGTGAAATACAGAAAGTCGTTGATCAGCAATAAGTTATTTCCATTTTCTAGATAATCCCACAACCTAAAGAAAATAACATTTTTTGCAATCACAACTTTAAAGAGTTCCTAGGCTTGGCTCTTATTAAGAGGTTATCAGACATCTAGGTGGCCGCTGCTAGACCATCCACACTGCTCAGTGGAGCAAATAGCAACCAAGAGCTTCCTATGAAGTCTCTTCTTTTAGTTTAGAATCTGGGTATTCATCAAAGTAATTGGTAATGCTAATGGAAGCTTACTGCCCGGCGAAGATGTCTGTTTGGAAGCATGGCGCCATGGATCCTGTGAGCCATTTGTAAAAATGATTTTTGAACCTGCAAATTCATATTTTTGTAAGACAAACAGAACTATGGTATATGCATGTTGTTGAGCGCAATACTAGAAGCATGATAATATAAGCAACAAAAATGTAAATCATTATTTTAATCGTGTTAATTATTTAGCCCTCAAATGCTAAATGAACCGTTCATCTCTCTTGACTTAGAGGCAATTTTTCCTTCAGACATACATAATCACTTCCTTTTGCATGTAAGTACAACATAATTTGTTTTTGACTAACTTAAACGCAAAGAATTAGCTGGAAATGAATGAATACAACTGCATATCAAGCTGAACAGAAGGTTTCAGTCTACAGAGATAGAAGACCATTTCTTGAGAAGAAATCAAAGAAATGATATTTTACACAAGAAGCATTTACTGCACCATAAGAACATCTTAGTACAGAGTACCTCATTTTTTGCATGCGTGCAATCAATGAGTGCAACACCTCAGTCTGCTGGCACAGAAGTAGCAGACAGTGACAGGAATAAGCAAGCCTGTCTGTAGGTGCCTGAAGGTGTGGTGCATGTTTGAGGGGAAAATTATATGCTACACAGCTAGAAGTAAAGTAATAAAGCAACTCTAGACCAGCAATTAGTATGTACAGGGATTGACCAAAGAAGGGAAAACTCGAGTCTTTAATCCTAGAAGCCTACAAGACTAAACTTGCGTAAAAGCATTGGAAAATTCATGGTGAGGAAAAGGCAGAAAAACGAGAAAGATTATGCCTTGACCTGCAATATTTGTGCCTCCATAGTATATATTTGTCACATCAACCTCTGGGTAAATGCCTTCTCGAAAGACATTCTTGCAAAGATCTAAGTGGTATCTGCAATACGAGCAATACATTTGTATGGTCAGATGTGCACCAAAGCATAGAAGAGGGGAAAAAACACTTAATATACTCATTTGCAATCTGACAGAAGTGCAGATAGCAGAAGTAAACCAGAAAGCAACCCTAGTGTCAATTACATAGGGTGATATTTAGAAACATACTTTGTATCAATTTTGGAAGAGCGAACGGTGTCATTTGAGGGTGCCACCTGGAAATATGCAACTTCAGTACACACTTGAAACCACCATAGCCGGTCAGAACTACCTTCATTAACAGTAGTGTTCTTCAAGTGTTTCTGGTTATAAGTTTCAACACTGACACCAAAAGTTCCAACAAAATACTCTTTGACATATTTGGCATAGGCGGCCTGCAAAGGTATAAGAAATTATTGTCCACAAATCATATAGTCTCACAAAACTGTAAAGATGCGTAATGTGTAATACGAGCATACCACCAAATCAACTCCTGCCTTTTTTGCTTCAACAAGAGGGATGCATAATGCATCTGGATGTCCATATTGAAACTGCATATTCATAAACATTAAGATTACTACAGAGAAAAACTAACAAGACTGAGAGGAAAAAACAAATGTACCTCAACAACAGCTGCATCCGCCAGGAAATAGAAGAAATCACCATCAATCTCAAGCTGGAAACAGAGACAAATTGTCAGCAACAGTATCAGGAGATGACAATTTTAGTAGAACATCGTCACTTTGCAATTTAAGTAGAGGGTTTATACAATGGAGAAATAAAGGGAAAGAAGATTCAACCTCAGCTGCACCAAACTGCTTCTTCAGTTCTTTTTTGTTTGTTTCAAGACTCCGATCAACAAGTTCAGTGATTTCTTGTAACACGGCTTTGCATTCAGGACCAGCTGACTCACCAACCTGCACATGGAGGAGGGTTAAAAGAATGAGGTGAATAAAGGTGATGGAAAATCTATAACTGAAGGAAGAATATATTCAGGAAATGAAAATGAAAATAAAAATAAACGAAAAGAAAAAACTCGGTATAAGAACAGATATTTACAAGATGAACTCCCTTCAACCACTCAATCTCATCGAATTTCCACCACCGGCTGTCCCAAATATTGCCATTTTAAACAAAGTAAGAGAACTATATCTCCCTATACTGATGTTTACCCTTCAAAGAACGATAATCATAAACCTTCATCCTAAATTGAACTAGTTTATGGGTATTTTTGAAATTTTATAATTAATCAGATAACAAATGAATAGCAAAATATAACACAAAAAAAGTGAGGTGAAGGGAGTATCAATCTCTTACCTGCTTATCATAGTCAGTGTAGTTGTAAACAGCAAGAACAACAGCAGAACTTGCCAGGCTTCCGCATGTTAAATGAGGAAACTTAAGTCGAAACCACGCACTAAGAGCACCAGAGTATGAAACGCCAAAAACAAACCATGCATTCTCAGCACCTGTTCTATTTCGCTTCAAGTTTAAGGATTCCTACAAAACAGAAGCGCTGTAAATAGAAAAAGATAAGGTGAACAATAACATGAACTTAACAACTAAAACATGAGACAATTGACTTCAGTCAATCCGATAAAAAACCCAGCAAGACAATACTAGGCAAGCTAAACCAGGAACTAACAAAAACCTGATTTATCATAGGGAAAACGAAAAAGAAGCTTACCTGATACCACTGACGGAAAACAGCCAAGTCAAAGAGAGCCTGCTTAGATGAAAGATATTTCAGATTTTCCGTTGTATGTGACTTAAAAGGGCTGCTTTTCCCATAGTAACGATGCTCAAGTGAAACCACAGCAGCCCCAAACTTCTTGGCCAAAACCTGAAACTCATAACAATACAATAATTATTGAGACATTTTCTTCCAAAATCAAATTCGTTTTCTCTGTAAAAAAAAATGGGTTTGAAGCGAAATAGTAGAATTTACGCTGAGATAGTCATTGCTTATGCCATTGCACGAAGACTCCCCACAAATTTTTAAGAAAATAGGTCCATCGGGAACTTGAAAGTAATCAATGAATTCATAGTAACGCTGCTTAAATTGCCGGAGGTCCTGCCAGAAAAAAAAAGTCGGAAACTTGGGAATAAAAAGAAATACAATTTGGAATAGGAATAACATAGATCAGGAAAACAGAACGGGAGGATTACATAAGGAGAATAGTGATCGAGAGTCTGGTCGAACCAGAGCTCTTTTGTGGTTAAATAATAGCTACTTTGAGACAAGCGGTTAAGCAAAGAGCGAGGCGTCATCACGAATCCATGGGCGAAGCCCGACAGAGCCACGAAGAACAATAACGAGACGGACACAACCAACGGTTTCGAAAGCCTCATCGTTCCCATTGCCAGCCCTGATTCAGAAACAGGTGGCCGTGGGGTTCTTCGTGTCTTAAAACTCTTGGGAGCTAAGGGGAAACCAGATCAGTTAATCCTGGGCAGCCAGCTTCACATATATTTATTATATTAAGGTCACTAAAGAATGAAAAAAAAAAAAGGTTGACTAAAGTATGAGTAAATCTTTTTATTGGGTAGACTACAAAGTTCATTCAACTAAAACATCTTCAAAAATTTATAAAATAATTGTTAAACTATTAAATTTTTTTTATTTAATAGACAGTTTAAATTACTGTTGTATTACTTTTTTTTATTCATATTGTATGTATTAACTGAAAGTTTTTTCTTCTTTTCTATAATTTAATTTACAAATATGAAAATAAAAAATTTTAAATAATTTTCTTCTTTTATCTTTAACACTAATCAGCAAGTATATTCTATTTGTTGATGGACACTAATCCACTACATTGATGATTGGATTATTGCTTGGAATTCCGTAGCTGAACTTTAAAAAAGAAAAAAACCTAACAATTAATAACTTAAATAAAAACTTTCGAATAGTTGAATAATCTTTTCCTATTTAAGTAAAAATTTGGTATTTATATGATTGATTTTTAGTCTGAGAAAGTGTGGAAGACACAATCAAATACCAAAGCTTTTTCTATATAAAAAGAACCATAGCATTGACTTAAAAATTCACCAACAATCAATATACTTTTACTTAAAATTTCAGTCTCTTTAACCAATGGTCAATTTTGGACGATAATATGGCATCTGCGTGGGTGTTTGACATAACTCCTTTAATTCACGTGTTTTTTTATTTTAAAAAAATAAATTAAGATTTTAAATGGAAAAGAAACATTAATAAAAAGAGGAAAGAATTGTGAATTCCTCCGTATACAGATCTATAAAACTCCACCAAAAAAGAAAGGTTTTTAAATTATTTTTTTGGTAAACTATTAAAATAGTTATTTTTATTTCTCTCATATTACATTTTAGTTATTTATATTTCAAATATTACATTTTAGTCACTTACGTTATCGTGTTGGTAACATTTTAGTCACTGAGTCGTTAATTGTCGTTAACTGTGTAACGGTAAGCTGACGTGGTATATTAAATTATCATTTCAAATGAAAATTTTAGATTAAATTATACAATTACTCTCTATATATTTTCTTTTGTTTTGAGTTTTTCCGTTCGGTTTGAGATTCTAATATGGTAACGATTCCAATCCCATGAGCCTCGCAAATTACGCTTGGTTATCGTCGTTGTTTATCATTATCGTCCACCTCATCTTCGCATTGGTTCGCAGATAATATGGAGGCATTTGTACAGATCTCCCGAGGCTTAAGGCTTTCTTTGGCATCAACGATGGCTCTACTATCCAGAGAGAGCCTTTGAGCTTTCTTGAAGAATTTTCATGGCGACCTCGTGCTACCTTCTTTGTACTCAAAAAAGAGAAGGGGGAGAGGTGACTTGCTCTGATTATCAGTAGGTGTGGAAAGTTTCGATGCCAAAGATCAAAGCTTTGATGTAATCGAAGATTGCTTTGAAAAGTTTGATGACGCTGCTGCTTGACTTTGTGGCTGCTTCTCTAATTCTCTCGATATTGTTGGTGTCTCATTAGTCTTCACTTGCTTCGTTTTCTTTTTACTCTCCTGAAACAAATTTAAAAAAAAGTTAATAAAACAATACAAACTAATGTTAAAAAAAAAAAGACGGAGACAAGAAATAGAAACCAGCCAGTGTTTCCATGGGAGGGAGGCGCTTAGGGGAGTAAAGGCATTTTTCAAAAAGAAGCTAGTGACGATCAAATATATGAAGGAAACTAGCCATGCATCCCATTTGATTCCCTATTTGCTTCTCAAGATTTTGCTTTGACACTACACTTGTCATCATTTTTCTTTTCTTTTTTTAAGAAAAAAACTATTCACCCTCGTATTTAACTCAATAATTCTCTTCTTACTGACAAGTTAATCTTTCTATTTATACTTTCTGACAAGAGAATGGAAAATAAGAAAAGAAAAAGAATGTTAAAAGAATGTAAAAGAAAAAACATAAATTTCTCAAAAAAAATATTGGGACCAATTGTATAATTTAACCTAAAATTTTTGTTTGAAATGATGATATAACGTGCCATGTTAGCTTACAGTTTCATCGTTAACGATAATTAACGGCTCAGTGACTAAAATGTTACAATACGATAACGTAAGTGACTACATCATAACATTTCAGACATAAGTAACTAAAATGTAACCTGAGGCAAATAAAAGTGACTATTTTAGTAGTTGACCCTTTTTTTTTCTTTGTTGAATGGGTACTCACTGAAAGGAGAGTCTCGTAATGAGTACATATATATGATGGTGAAGAACTTTTTGGCTATGCTCATGTGAAGCATGATATTGCATCTTATGTTGATCATTTTGAGGATATTTCAAATATTAAACATACTCCTTCATAGAAAAGGTACTTGTTGTTCCACGAGCTACCATCTCTATTGTTGAAGATGTAGCACCTCATCCCCTTAAATAAAATTGAGGCAAACAAGCAATGAGAGCATAGGTTAAGGGGTGTAAGTTTGTTGATTTTGGTATGGTATGGTCTATGTTTATGCATTTGATATGAATGAACGATAAGAAGTTTGTTGTTATTATTTGTGGTTTTGTTGCTATTATAAAGTTGTTTTTCCCTTGAAATCTTTGTCTTATGCATGGTGATAGGGAGAGTTTTGATCATTTGCTTATATTTTGTCAAAAAGCCAAAGGGAGAGATTGTTAGGATTTTAGCTGTCCAATTACTAATGATTCAACTTATGATCAAACAACTTGTTGAATCACTCTTGTTCATTCCTATGTTTAAATAGATGTCGAAACAGATCTTTGAAGAGCAGTCTGAATAATGACTCTAGGACAACTCAAGTTAAATTAGATATCGAATTTTTTACTTTGACCTTCATGATTGGTTTCTCTATAAGAAAATGATGTCTAGAACATGTTTTAACTCATCCAAAACAATGGTAATTGAATTTGGCTATTGAAGAGATTGGAGATCGACATGCCTTATCCTATAAGGCTTATCCTTATCTTTTAAGTTATTTATTTGGTGATTAAGTTGTTGATTTATCTTGGTTGATAAGACTTTATTTTAGGATAAATATTTGAGGGTTTATCCAAGATTATATTCATTAAATTGATGAATTTATCTCTATAAAATATTATTAGAGGAGTTGTCATACCTATAAATAGGTAGTACATATGCTTGATTCAATAAGCCTTTTGGAGAGTGTTGGTGTTACATTGTTTTGTATTTGTTGTCAGGCTTTTTTTTTTTTTTTTTTTGCACTCTTATTAAGTTTTCTTATAAAGATACTATTGATTGTAAGTGAGCTTATTTAGGGTGAGTGATTTATGATAATTGAGTTTATTATTGGGATAAAGCCCTAAAATTTTTCGGTAAACCGTACGAGAATTTTTCCGATGACTTTATCTGTAAATTAGATAAGAAATTTGATTTTATTAGTTATAATTATTTTTAGACTATTTAAATGGCCATTGAGAAGCACTATGAGCTATTTTAAAGTTTCGAACTCATTCGAATAAAAATATGAGCGAATGAGTTCGAGGGCAAAATGATAATTTTGCTCCTAAAGGTATTTTGGTCATACGAAACCAAAATATGATAGACTATTAAAGTTTATATGTTGATGTGGGTGATGAGATGATTTTTGAAACAATTGATCATGAAATGAGCCTTAAATTTCAATTTTACCAACCATACTAGCTTGTTTCAGCCGACCAAAGAAGAGAAACGAAAAGAAAGCTTCTTATCTTTTTCATAAGATTCTTCTTTTTTCTTTTTCATTTTCTACTCTTTTTTTTTTTTTGCAATGTTTCGCCACTTTTCTTTTTTATTTTTCTTGCAAAGTCACCCTTTAGAAACCATAATAGAACAAAAAAACCTCATCAATCTCATCATTCACACACTTACGATTTTGAGCTTTCATGAAAGAAAAATGGGTTGAGTATGAAAGTGAAATTTAAGGTGAATTTTTGTGATTTTACATCATTTTGACACCCTATTTTGTATTTATGAACATTATTAAGTTCGTTGAGTCATTTAAATGGTGATTTAATGTTGTCTTTATGAGTTGTTATGAGATCTCATAATATTCTTGTTTATTTGGTGATAAAAATTTAATAGAGAAAGAGGCTCTCAACAAATGCGAGGAAAAGGTTGTGGAATGAAATAGAAAGTAGGGAGTTTTCCATTCTTTTTGTTGATTTTGGGTAAGTTCTTATGGAACTTACTATAGTTACTTTGTTGTAGGTGTTGTTTAGCTTAATAGTATATTATTTAATACATTAAGAAGATTAATTAAGAACAATATGACATTTGTGTTTAGGGTGAGTTAGGAAAAGGTTAATTGATTGATGGAAATATGAGTTTAAACATGAAATATAAATGTAAGTACATGTGTATGTACGAAATGTAATTATATATGTGATTGATAACAATATATGAAAAATGTGTAATGTTAATGATATGCTAAGAATGGTTGAAAGTTAAATGTGTTTTTTGTTGAATTAATGGTATGAGATTGAATGGCATGAACAAGCTCGTAATAAGTTATGAGACTTTTAAGACTCTTGGAAATGTTTCATTAATATGTTGATTGAGTATAAATTTGATAGAAGGTTTAGAATACGATTGGCATGCCGATAAGAATTATTAGTGCATGTATGGGTTATGTGGAGACTTGGAGATTGGTATCATTACTTTGACTTGACATTTGATCTGAGTTAAAGGAATGTTCTTTTTGAGAACATTTGTTGTGTGGGTTGGAGCACTAGTAGTGCTATATTTGTTGGAAAAATCTGGTTTAGAAAATAATTTTTTGTCATAACAAAAAATTAAAAATTTGAAAATCGAATCGATTTGTAATATTTATAGTAATAAGCTTTTTCCCGAAAAATACCTATGCTTTATGCAAATACAAATAATGTTTATTTAATATAAAACATTATTCTATTCTAAGTAGAATGGGGTGGATGGCACACCTTAGTAAATAATACTAAAGATGACGCTCATCTCTCTTATGATAAGGGGATTTGAGTCTCTCCTATATCTAGACCAATTATATGTGTTTCTTGGATATTTAACTCAACAATTTATAATTTAATCCAACCTAATATATATTTTCTATTTTTTAAAATAAATATTATTTATTTATTTAATTTTCCAATTAAATAATTTTCTCAACCTCATGCTAATTTTGTTAAAGTCATGCAACTTTACCATAGAATAATCTATGAGGAAATATATTTAATTTCCATATTCAATGGATTCACAATGACTAATTGTAACAGCCTATTTTCGGTGAGGTCGGAGCAGTGGTTTCGAGACTACAAATTCGAGCCAAAAATAAAAAAAAATTATTTTATTTTATTTTATGGTTGGCATTATGATAGGAAGGTCACATGAAAATTTTGATATGTAAATTTTACCGATTGTGTGTTTAATTAGGGAAAGGACTAAATTGCATAAAATGCAAAACGGGTTCTAGTAGCTATAGGTATCAAATAGCTATAGAATTCAAAACTTAAGGTCCTTAAATGGTAATTAGACCATTGAAGAGTAGTTAGTAGATATTTTAATGACTCATCTATAGAAAAATTAGAAAAGGGAAGGGACTAAATTGAAAATTAATAAAATTAATAGATGACAATTAATTAAAAAGAAAAAATTATATAATTTCATATCATCTTCCCCAATTTTTCTATAGAAACCTTATGAGAGAGGAAGAAAACTTTTCAAGCTCAATAAGATATGAAATCAAGTCCTATTTTTAGTAATTTCTATATTTTTGGAATCAGGATAGCCTAATCTTTCTATTTAGGGGATTTATTTGAAAAGTTATCAAGGTATGAAATTTGGTTCATGGATGAATATGCTAAAAATTAGAAATTTATGGTAGAAAATGAAAAGTTATTTATAGATAAACAACTTTTACAAAGCAATTTTTGATGAAAACTTGATTTAGGGACTAAAATGAAAAAGTGGTAAAACCCATGGAAAATTATGAAATTTGTGAAATGTATGTGCTGTAATTGTAATATATAAATTTCAGCTAGGCTTGGAAAGAGGGTTAAATTTCATGAATTTCATTTTTCGAGCCTAAGGACGAAATCAGAATTTTTGAAAAAGATAGGGGCAAAATGGTAATTTTTTTAGGATGTAATATGATACAAATGTATATGAAATGTGATAGATTAATAGTTAAATTTACCCATTTAGATTCGAAAAGACCAACCACAAAACTAGATCGAGGAAAGTAAAAGGTTTCGGATTAGTTAAAATTCAAATACAAACCATTTTCAAGGTAAGTTCGTGTAACTTAAATATGTATGTTAATATGCTTAAATTGAATTGTATGATTGTGTTGATATGAATGAGATGATACACATAATGAAATAGTCATAAGTTGTGAAAAATGGACAAATTGTCATGTTTCGATTGAATGTTGAATTTCGATGGGTTAAGAATAATAATGTATATGTTGCAGATAGAATTTAGCCCGGACGGGTAATTCTAATGTAAGCCCTCTTGAGCTTAGGTTATAAATTGGATTTAGCCTAGACAGGTAATCCATATTAAGCTCACTAGAGCATATGCTACAGATAGGATTTAGCCTTTACTGGTAATCCTACTGTAAAATGCACGGCTCAAGAGTGTGCCTTTTTATTATGTACCTTAATGGGTAATTTTGCACATGTGTATATTACTTGAACATCCGTCAAAATTTCAATAGTTCAACGGAAATCACTCTTGAAGAGTGGAAAGGTGAAATTAATGGAAGCTTGTAATGTGATGAGCTCATCTATGTTTACTTGATATTCATATGAGATTATATGAATAACTTGTTGAATAAGTGTATGTGTTAGGTAACTTACCTAAAATTGATGGAAAGTAAATTGTATGCTTGTATTAATTAATAAGACTGGTAAGTTTATTTTTCATTATACGAACTTACTAAGTATAAAATGCTTACTCCATTTAATTTTCCCTATTTTATAGTGCTCAAAGCTCGCGAAGGTTGGAAGTCGGTCAGAACAGTCATTACACTATCCACTATCTCATTTTGGTATAATTAGAAATCTCATTTTGGTATAATGGCATGTATAAACTTATTTGGCCAATGATGGCTTGTAATTGTGGTTTTGTAAACTAGCCATTGGAGTGGCTAGTGATGGTCTGAGTTGGCTATTTTTGAAGTAATAATTTGGTAATCACATAAGTGCTTATTATGTGTTAGTTTGTTGGAACTATGTTAGCATATAAGTTTATTTTAAGAGTAAGTTTATATCCTTTGATGCATGAGATAATACCATAAGATTGATGGCAAATTTTATGTGAATATAATGTTAGTTTGGTGGATATATGCTTGTGAGTTTTGGTGTAGGAAAATGGTAAGTCTCGAGTGACAAATGAGGCTAGGAAATGACGTTATTTTGTTCATATAGGCAGACACATGGGCGTGTGTCTTGGTCGTGTGTGACACACGGCTTGTCCTATGGGCATGTGGTCCGGTCGTGTGTCTCCTGCATCTTAAAAATGAGAAATAGAATGCTTAAAATTGGGCACATGGGAAAAGACACGGTCATGTGTCTCAGCCGTGTGGTTAACACGGCCTTGAATACTGGCGTATTACACGGCCGTGTGAAAACTGCACCTAAATTTTGAGAATAAAATTTGCCACATGGCCTAGCACACAGGCATGTGACTTGGCCGTGTGACTTCAATTTCTTCATGCTTTAAAAGTTAGAGAGTTACACGGGTTAGGGACATGGCGTGTGTAGTACACGGCCTTACCACACGAGTGTGTCCCTAGACCACACGGGCGTGTGAGCCCTGTACATTGGAAAATTTTTGAAATGCCGTGAAAAATTTTATGAGTTTTCGATTAAGTCCCGACTTGATTCTAATGCTTGTATTGGACCTCGAGGGTCCAATTAAGAGACGTTTTGAATTATCTAGGTAAATGAATAGTAATTTATAAGAATTGTCTGTAAAATGTTCTGAATATTTCGGTAATACTCTGAAACCCTATTCTAGCGATGGGTACGGGTTAGAGGTGTTACACTAATTAATTTAATTTAATTTTTAAACTTCAATTAATTAATTAATAATTTAAAAAACTTAAATTAATTCACAAATCATTTATATACTTAGAGAGAAAATACATTCACAAACTCATTTCTCTAACTTCATCATTTTCATCTATTTTTATTTTGGTTCTACATGTAATTCATTTTTTGTTTCAACAAGCTAGTAGAGGGACTGATTGGATATATGTAATTAGGGCTCAAATAATTTATTATTACGTTCCAACTTTTCGCCCATTAATTATAAACTTATTTAGTCATGAAGTCATTCCACTATAGTATCGTGATCACATACAATTATGAAAGCTACTTAATTAATGATCGTCCAATGACCTTGTCATTAGTGTGTTACCCTCATAGGATATCCTTAATCTTTAGGGGATAAATATGTTCTCCTAATATGACATTATTATATCTCATGGTAACCATTACATCTTCCTTAATAAAAAGTCAATTACTATCAAATAATAATCAAGTCGTTTAGCATAAAGACAAACGACTCGTGGCCACATTTACTTTTCATCTATCATGTAATGCCGATGAAATGATATCATTTACCCATTAGTTGGATTATGAATTCCATTGTTTTGAATGATGCTACATACTGTAGAAGTCGTATACTCAACGCACCAACTTTCGGTTCCTTAACTATTTAAATTCAGACTTTTACTTAAATCAAAGTATACAAGTCATGCATACCTAATCCATCATTTACTTAAAATTAAGGTATGCTACACTATGAACGTCACAAGTGAATAAATACATAAAAAATCTAGAATTTATTCTACTTGGGTTTTGTTCAATGTATTGTCAGTCCAATCAGTCAAATCTATGTCTCTATCTTTTAGGAGTCATCTGCTCCGATGTTCAAGACAAAGAATCTCCTAAATTGGATTTGATAGACGATATATTAGGCTTTCAACCATTTTGCCCATTTTCGATTAGACTAAGGACATGTTTAGTTTCATATACTAATACAAGATATCTTTGTAACATCCTGAATTAAGGCCTAGTTGGAATAGTGGTTTCGAGACCACAAATTTGAAGTAGAAATAATTATTTTATGATTCTTATGAGGTTTATGATATGATTGCATGCTTGTGTGAAAGTTTCATGAAGAAATTCTATTGATAAAGTGTCCAATTTGACATTTAGGACTAAATTGCAAAAGTTGTAAAATGTGAGTTCTAGAAGCTTTAAGCATGAAATTTCCATGGATTATTAATTAGAGGTCTTTAAATAGTAATTTTCCCAATTTTTATTTTTATGGACAAAAATGGGCATGAATAGGAAAAATTTGAAAGAAAGGCCTTAAGGGCATTTTTGTCATTTAGTTAATAAAAGAATAAAAAGGGAAAATAAGTCAAAAATTGTTTCCATCTTCTCCTACCTTGGCCGAAAATCTCAAAGAGCCATAGCTAGGGTTTTGTTCAACTTTCAAGCTCAATAGTAAGTGCATCTTAGCCATGTTTTTAATGTTTTTTACATTTTTGAAACCCTCGTAACCCGATTTACCTATTTCTAGCCATACTTTGAAGTAGGGTTCATGTTTGAAATTTGACCCATGTGTGACATACATGCATTTTGATGTTTAATGAAGGAATATGAAAATTTGATGTGTGTTTAACATCTTTTACTAAGTGATTTTTGATGGAAATGTGTGAAAAGGACCTATTTGTAAAAGATGCAAAATGAGTGGTAAGATGTATGTTTTAATGAGAAATGTGGGTTGGTATGAGCATGTTATAAGTTCGGCTAGGCTTGGGTAACAAAGAAAATGAACACATTTCATTTTACGAGCCTAGGGCTAATTTGTAATTATGTGAAAGTTTAAAGGAAAAATTGTAATTTTGTCAAAGTATGATTTATGGACTGATTTTAACAATGTGATGATTAAATAAGTGAATTTTTCTATTATAGATCAAGAAAAATGGAGTCTGGACCTAAATAGAGGAAAAAAATAAGGTTGTGGACTAAATCGAATAGTTAATCATATTTTGGTACCGAGGTAAGTTCGTGTGTAAATAATTTAACGTTACATTTTTATGTATTTAATGCTTTAATATTGCATGAATTGTATAATTGTTTTTGTGGAATTAATTAATGATGACTCGATGACGATTTGATGAAGTTCAATAACTCAAAACCCCGGTTGAACCTTAGGAATAGATAGGATACAAATGTCATGACATTAGGGTTATGTGCGATCCCATGTAAGACCATGCCTGGGACATGGCTTTGGCATTGATATGTAACTTCTTGTAAGACCATAGCTGGGCTATCGGCATCGATATGTGATCCCATGTAAGACATGTCTGGGATATGGCATTGGCATCAATCTACGATCTCATGTAAGACCATGTCTGGGACATGGTATTGGCATCGATATGTGATCCCATGTAAGACCATATACGGGATATGACATTGGCATCCTACCATGTGTATAAGAGTTCCTGAATATCCTTTAGTATTCCAAGTGGTTCAACGGGTAATCCAACGATTATGTCAAAGAGATGACAAGGTATGATCATGTTGAAAGAATACAGGTACGTACACAAAGCTCATAAACATTGAGATTATGAATCGATGAGACCTCAGAAGAAGTGAATGAATAAATTATGATCATGAGTTTTATTGTACATTATGTAAATGGCATGACTTAAAATGTATCTATGATACTTGATGACATTGTAATAAATATTATTGCGTTATGTGTATAATATTGCAAGGTTAATGTTGTTAATTATTTACATGCAAACTTACTAAGCTTTATGCTTACTCCCCTTTCCTTTCCATTTTCTTATAGTATCGCCAAGCTAGCTCGGGCATCGAAGGACGTCGGAGCTCGATTCACACTATCAAACTAATCTTTTAAGTATAGTAAATTTAAGTATTTTGAGTATGACATATATAGGGACTTGGTCTTTTTGTTATATGTCATAGTTGTGTAGCCAAATGTGTTGGCATGTAATGATTTGATGATTCATTTTGCATATGGCCATGAGATATGACCCATATTAATTATGGGGATGTAATCATATTCATACATGCATACATATGCTATGATCATGAGATATGGCCCATATTAATTATGGGGATGTAATCCTATTCATACATGCATACATGTGCTATGGTCACTCATGTTGTGGTTAAATTCATTTGGCATGGATGAATTGTGGATATGGTCATTGATGCTTGATGATGGAAATGTGAGTAAATGACATAATAACAGCTAAGACATGAATGTATGAAATGGAAGTAAATTGATGTTTCATATTGCATGTGATTTGGTAAGCTTGGTCTAAATAAAATATGAAGTCTTAAGCAAGTATAAATTGATAAGAAGTTGATATGTATGAGCCATATTTATGAATGTGTAAGTGCTCATTTATGCCATGTAGGATGTCATTGAGATGTGTAAGTGTGCATGTGTTATTGAGGGTGACAAAAGGCTTGGAAAATAGCCTTAAAGTTAGCCACACGGGTAGGCACACAGGCGTGTGTCTAGACCGTGTGTGGCACACAGTCTTCCCCATGGGTGTGTGATATGGCCGTGTGTCCCCTGCACCCTAGTTAGGTAAAACGGAATGCCTAGTAGTAAACACACGGGCAGAGACACGGCCGTATGTCTCAACCGTATGAAGGACACGACCTAAGGACATGGGTGTGTACCCAGGCCATGTTAAGTCTGCACTTCATTTTTGAAATTTAATTCGCCACACGGCCTAAGCACACCAGCGTGTGACTTGGTCGTGTGACCCTATTTAGTTGATAACGTCATAAACAAAGAGTTACACGGGCTGAGGATATGGGTGTGTCCCAAGCCACACGAGCGTGTGTGACCACACGACCTACCCACACGGGCGTGTGACCCTCCAAAACAAGAAAATTTTTTAAGTGTCACAAAAGTTTCAAAAGTTCTCAATTTAGTCTCGAACCACACCCAATGTATGTTTTGGGCCTCAAGGGCCCATATAAGGGAAAATTTGCATATGTATGAATGAATTTAATTTAAACGAAATTTTAATGAATTTAATTTAAACGAAATTTTTTGGTCCGATTTTGTATGTTTGCTTGCGTCTAAGTTCAATAATGCCTTGAATCCTGTCCCGATGTCGGACACGGGTAAGGGGTATTACAATCTTTTTGTATTATGATCCGACTACGTAACACTGCTTAATATTAGTTAAACATTAGATAATTAATGAGCCAATATTTGCTTCTATTTTGCTTTGCATACAAAAACTTTGAAGACAATATACAAGTGATAGTAATGTAATTAATAAATATTATTAAACTAATTTGTTCGAAAAATACAAGTATACAAAATGAATATACTACACTTAGGACACCAGATCCAATAATATTTTGGTTGTGTGGGTTGAAATGCACATTTGTTCAATGATTATATACTTATTTGGTTGTGTGGGATGAAATTCCCAAGTGTCCAAGTCTCATTTTACTAAGGTTACGAAGGGGTTAATAAGATGAATGAATTTAAAGATGTCTATTAAGATACAAAAATTACACCTTTGTAAGTACGAAGGATAAAAATGAATTAATGAGATTTATGAAATGAATTGAATTAAAAGATGCTTGTTACTTTTATTTATAAGATGATTGAATTTGACCATCTCTTTATGAAATGTGCTTATATAATGTTACTTGTCATTTTTATTTTAGAAACTACCTCAATAA
Source organism: Gossypium longicalyx (assembly GCA_025698465.1). NCBI lineage: Eukaryota > Viridiplantae > Streptophyta > Magnoliopsida > Malvales > Malvaceae > Gossypium > Gossypium longicalyx. The sequence goes on along the minus strand of CM047005.1, from coordinate 22,298,511 downwards.
TTCTTATTTTATATCGTGTTTACCTTTGACCAATGAGTAACTATTAATTTAGCTAACTCCTACAATGAGGCAATTTAGTTAACTCCTAAAAGGAGGCAAGGTAAGTATAGTAATTTTCATTTGGACTTACTAAGCAATTACGCTTATACGTTGTTATTTTTCCGTGTAGATTGTTAATTCGTGGACTTTTGAAGCCAAGTCAAATTTGAGACATCAGACTATCATTAAGATCTCTAAGTGCAATATCCTGATTTTGGGCCTAGTCGGAATAGTGGTTTTGTGACCACAAAATTCGAGATAGAAATAATTATTTTATAATTATTTTGATGTTTATGATATTATTGCATGATTGTGTGAAAATTTCGTGATGAAATCCTATGCCTAAAGTGCTTAAATTGAAATTAGGGACTAAATCGAATAATTTGCAAAACTTGCATTCTAGAAGTTTCTAGTATGAAATTGTTTTGAAATATTAATTAGGAGGTCTTAAATAGAAATTTTACCAATTTCTAAGTTTATGGACAAAAATTGGACATGGATGGAATTTTTGGAAAGTTTAGTAGTAAGGGCATTTTGGTCATTTAGGGGTAAAATGAATTAAAATACAAAATTAAAAGCCAATTTTGCTCATCTTCAACCCCATGGCCAAATATAGCAAGGAGAAACCATGGCTAGGGTTTTTCAAGCTTCCAAGCTCGATTGTAAGTCCATTCTAGCCCCATTTTTCAAGTTCTTTACGTTTTTGGAGTCCCGGTAGCTCGATTTAGCTTATGCTAGCAATAATTTAACCTAGGGTTTATATTTGGAAAAATACCCATAGTTAAAATTTGTTTATTTTGGTGATTTATGATAGAATATGAGGTTTTAAATTATGTTAGACAGCTTGTGCTACTCGGTTTTAAGTGAAAACGAGCAAAAGGGCTTAATCGGTAAAAATACCTAATAGTCATAAGTACATGTTAGAGTGAGAATTTGATGTTGCCATAGAAGGGAAAAATGATCAGCATGTCATAAAACATAATAAAATAGGCTGAAGTTTAATTTACGAGCGTTGGGGCAAAAGTGTAAATATGCAAAAGTTTAGGGGCAAAATTGTAATTTTTCCAAAATATGATTTTGGGTCAATTTGAATAATGTGAGTCCTAATTAGACTACATTTTAAATGATAGAGCAAGGAAAACTGAAATTCGGGCTAAAATGGGGAAAATACCAAGTTGTGGACGAAATGGTAAAAGTGGCCATTTTTGCATACTAGGTAAGTTCATATGTAAATGTTGGTAACATGGTTATTATTTTAAATGTTTTTATGTTATTTAAATGATATGATAATTATTATGAAAAATTATACTCGTGATAATTGTTTGATAATATGTCAAATTATGTGATATACTTGGAAAATGTGAAATACTACCGAGTATATACGTGATATCGGTATTCCGTAGAAGATGGTTGAGACACATGATTGGGAAAAAGGTCCCGTTGAACCTTAGGAATGGATTAGGATACAAGTGATATGTCACTGGGATATTTGAGCATCCGAACTCGTTGAGTTGAGTCTGAGTTCACTTATGGATGCGAATGTCCGAACTCGTTGAGTTGAGTCCGAGTTCGTGAAATGTAACTAAGCATCCGAGCTCGTTGAGTTGAGTCCGAGTTCACTTATGGATGCGAATGTCCGAGCTCGTAGAGTTGAGTCCGAGTTCGTGAAATGTAACTAGGCATTCGAGCTCGTTGAGTTGAGTCCGAGTTCACTTATGGATGCGAACGCCCGAGCTCGTTGAGTTGAGCCCAAGTTCACTTATGGGCGGGTTACATAGTAGCTTGGCTACATATGTGGCACTTATGTACAAACTTTCCATGTATCCGAATTATATTCCAATGTGTTCAATGGGAAAAGTTCTACTCAAATGGAGGAATACTCAAGATGAAAGGGACGTATTGGTAAGTGTTGTGAAATGGATACTTTGAACAGGTATGTACTTAACCCTCGGGTTGAAAAATCGATATAACAACGATATGGTAAGATGATAAATGAAAATATGATATGAATGTCTTGGTGATGATTATGCAAATGATGTTTTATGTTTACTTATATGGTTATGTTACTAGCTATTTGCATGTGAACTTACTAAGCATTTATGCTTACTCCCTCCTTTTCATTCCTTGTAGTATTGACAAGCCAGCTCGAAAATCGGGAACGGTCGGAGGCACGCTCACACTATTCGTATACCATCTTGGCATAATGGCTTGTATATTTTGAGTATGGCATGTATAGCATTATAATCATTTTGTATATATGGTCTTGTGATATGGTTATTGAGTAGTATAAAAATGCTTGGTAATGATTAGCCATTGGAATGGCTAATTATGATCATTTTTGTGTTATGTATGTCAAATTGCTAGTTAATCCATGAAAACCATGAAATAGGTAAAATTTACCATAAAATAGATTCGACACAAGAGAGTGACATGAATTTGAAAAATCATTAAAAATAGTAGAAATATAATTAGATGATGAATAAAACATGGAATTGAAGAGTTATGAGTCTATTTTCATATGGAAGAAACAAAACAGGTATATGAGTTATATTTTATGAGATGTTTAAATTTTTGTGAAACAGGGCCAGAACGATTTCTGGATCCCCTGTTCTGACTTTTGAAATTCACCATAAATTGGATAAAAATAATTAGAAGTCATAATTTATATGTACAGATTTCTTATTGAGTATAGTTTTAAGAGAAACAAACTTCATAGTCATTGAAATTCTGTACAGAGAGATATCTGATTCGTAATACACAGAGGTCAGAGCAGTTGAACCCTGAAACAGGGGAGAATTTAACTAATAAACTGTACTAATTGGCCTAGCCAAAAATTCTAGAAAAAAATAGTAAATATATATATGAGTTTAGTTTCAGGGAAAATTTACGGAATTGGATTTTGAGTTTCAGAACTCGAGATATGAATTTTTAAGCGACTATGATGCAGTTAGCCAGCTTGTCTGGAATTTCTAAAATTAAATTGTTTGAGCTGTTTAAGCGATGAATTAAGTCTGTTAACACCTCGTGTTCGACTCCGGCAATGGTCTCGAGTATGGGGCGTTACATTTGGTGGTATCAGAGCAGGTTTAGTCGGTTCTCGGACTAACCTAGCATGTGTAAAAGTTTAGCTATACATGCCCCTGATCTGTGATAGTGTGATGTCTTCCGACGCGTATGAGTACCGTCTTATTTAGACAGGGTACTCTCCAACCGAGCTGCGCCGACCATGTTCAATGTTATGTGAAAGTATTTGAGTAAAACTATGATTATGATAAGTATCGGTTCAGAAAAGTATGAATAAAGGTTTATGATACATATGTGATAAATATTCATATTTGCTTAATGCTCATATGATGTAGTGTATATGGCTTACTTGATAAGATGAACGGAATAAATAGAAAGTAGTAGAGGTATGAATAAAAGTCATAATATTATGATACGAATGAAAATGTCCTTGTTTTGATTTGGACGTCGAATGTTGATGAATGCTAATGATATATAATTTTTATGAGATAAAGGATTATAATGAAATGAACTTATCTATGTTAAATTGTTGGACTAAATTATATGATTGTAATGATATGTACATGATGATGCACGAAATGAAAGTTATGATTGTGGTGCAAATATCTATGTTTGTTTGGCCTTATATGATGTCATGAGCATGACTTAATTTAATTAAATGAATGGATAAGTAAAGTTATCTAGAAAAAATAGAATGTATGCATAAGTATATTGTCTAAATGGGACAATAGGAAAATTGGTGTAAGCCAACATGAATGAATGACATGATTTTGATGATGTTGTTATGATGATGGAAGTTGTGTCATATGTGTATGTATAAGAAAGTCGAGTCAGAGGTCCTACAACCCCTCCCCCTTACCGAAGTGGTACTTATAATGGAATTTCATGAGATTTGTATTGAATAAGTTTCAGTTGAGAACCCAAAGAGTTCATCATAGAATAATTATAAGTATGATCGAGAGAGATTGAAAATGAGCTGATAAGTAAAGTCGAGCGATAAAGTATCGGATTGACGTAAAGATTATTGGAATTATGCACTGCTCCGATTAGAAAAGGAATTCTCCTTGGTAAACCGAATTACTTAGGTGCAAGGTCGAGAAAAGTGTAAATCGAAATTTATTCAGAATCTGACCTTCTTTAGTGAATGGTTTAATATGAAATTTGTGACGGCAGAACTAGTTGGGGAAATGATATTTGAAATGTGAACTATCCGAGTGTGATAGTTATGGTGGGACAGATTTAGCGCCTCTTTTGAGATGTTCTATGTGTTTACCCGTTCTCGAAAATATTTCTATGGCTATTGATCTTCTCAAGAAATTCTTGTTATATGGGAATGTCTTTTAATCCTGGTGTTGGATGAAAGCATTGGTAGTCTGACTGGTTTATAATTTATATTGCTCTATTTAATCGGGTATTCTATTTCATTTCGTCTGATAAGAATTGATGAATACATATGATATTATGATTCTGTTTCTTCTACTTGATGCTTCATCTGATATATATGTATGAGAAGATATATTGTTCTTATTATATTTGATTCTAGTGGGATTAAATGATGTTTTCTTTTGGACTTTCTTTCTTTGAAGAATTATCGGGGTATTCCGTATTTTCTCTATGAGTTTGGTTTTCGAATTCTCCGACTTGGTTTTCGATTCTCTAGCATAGTATCGTATCTTGGGTTTCTTTATTCGGATTTCTTTATTCTGGATTTCTCTATTTTGGATTTCTTTATTCGGTTTTCTTGTTATCTTTGTTCCATAATTTGTCAATTATGACTCGTGTTCGAAGTGCGTTCTTCAGCCCGTGATAATCATGTCAAATATGACTATACTTCTAATTTGATCTTGGTAATGTGGTGATTTTAGTATTGGGGTTTTTTTTTCTAATTTCTGTGCAAGGATTTGACATCAGAAGAGGCATAAGTGATAAAAGCGCGAGTTTCAGTCGGTATGGTGAATTATCTATTTGAAAGATTTCATGTGACAATTATTTCAGGATTATTTTTCCCAAGTCTGATAATAGAATTTTATTTTGTACGGATAAAAGAGTAAATAGTCTGAACGAGAAGTGTATATTTATTAGAAAAAGTTTGATATTAGTTAAAGTCACTACGAATGATAAGGTTTTCATTTTGTAAAAACTGAAAAGTTTATTACATGTTGACAAAGTTCAGATAGATGAGAATATTGGTAGTCAAAGCGTCTGAACTAGACTAGTCTACATTGAGTAAAGACTTCCTGACTTTCAGTAATGTACTATTGTATGAATTGTGATGTGTTTCAAGACGGTGAGGTAATGTGATAGTTTAGAGCATTCGATGTTACATAAAATCGGAGTTGTTAAAGGGGTTAAAGCCGAGCATTGGGATCTATCAAAACTATCCTTATCAGTGTTGATATTGGGATGGGAATGAGAAGGATTATTCTTGAGGCCATATCAGAATTATTTCCATGGCAGAAAGAGGAAAATGTGATGTATCCTATTGTTAAATGTTTGGCGAGATCTATAAATCATATCTGTATTGAATGAATTCCTACTCATCAGATTCATGGAATTTTAGGTCTCTTTGATTGTTGGATTTCTTGGAATTCCGGTCTCCATTAATCAAGTTAAGATCCGGGTTTTATGTCATGATATCATGGGAAACTGAGAAGGGTTGAAAATTTAAGAACAGTTGAGAGTTGAGATGTAAGCTTTCAGATCATATGAGAAATTAAAGAGATGTATTGGAGGTACAGTCTAAGTGAAAGTTCTTCGGCACCGAATATGAGATTAAAAGTGAAGACCACTTTTCTGGTAAGATTTTCGGGGACGACCCTAAAGGGGAAGAGAGTTGTAATATCCTGATTTTGGGCCTAGTCGGAATAGTGGTTTTGTGACTACAAAATTCGAGATAGAAATAATTATTTTATAATTATTTTGATGTTTATGATATTATTTCATGATTGTGTGAAAATTTCGTGATGAAATCCTATGCCTAAAGTGCTTAAATTGAAATTAGGGACTAAATCGAATAATTTGCAAAACTTGCATTCTAGAAGTTTCTAGTATGAAATTGTTTTGAAATATTAATTAAGAGGTCTTAAATAGAAATTTTACCAATTTCTAAGTTTATGGACAAAAATTGGACATGGATGGAATTTTTGGAAAGTTTAGTAGTAAGGGCATTTTGGTCATTTAGGGGTAAAATGAATTAAAATACAAAATTAAAAGCCAATTTTGCTCATCTTCAACCCCATGGCCGAATATAGCAAGGAGAAACCATGGCTAGGGTTTTTAAAGCTTCCAAGCTCGATTGTAAGTCCATTCTAGCCCCATTTTTCAAATTCTTTACGTTTTTTGAGTCCCGGTAGCTCGATTTAGCTTATGCTAGCAATAATTTAACCTAAGGTTTATATTTGGAAAAATACCCATAGGTGAAATTTGTGTATTTTGGTGTTTTATGATAGAATATGAGGTTTTAAATTATGTTAGACAGCTTGTGCTACTCGGTTTTAAGTGAAAACGAGCAAAAGGGCTTAATCTCAGAAAAATACCTAATAGTCATAAGTACATGTTAGAGTGAGAATTTGATGTTGCCATAGAAGGGAAAAATGATCAGCATGTCATAAGACATAAGAAAATAGGCTGAAGTTTAATTTACGAGCTTCGGGGCAAAAGTGTAAATATGCAAAAGTTTAGGGGCAAAATTGTAATTTTTCCAAAATATGATTTTGGGTCAATTTGAATAATGTGAGTCCTAATTAGACTATATTTTAAATGATAGAGCAAGGAAAACTGAAATTTGGGCTAAAATGGGGAAAATACCAAGTTGTGGACGAAATGGTAAAAGTAGCCATTTTTTCATACTAGGTAAGTTCATATGTAAATGTTGGTAACATGGTTATTATTTTAAATGTTTTTATGTTATTTAAATGATATGATAATTATTATGAAAAATTATACTCGTGATAATTGTTTGATAATATGTCAAATTATGTGATATACTTGGAAAATGTGAAATACTACCGAGTATCGGTATCGGTATTCCGTAGAAGATGGTTGAGACACATGATTGGGAAAAAGGTCCCGTTGAACCTTAGGAATGGATTAGGATACAAGTGATATGTCACTGGGATATTTGAGCATCCGAACTCGTTGAGTTGAGTCCGAGTTCACTTATGGATGCGAATGTCCGAACTCGTTGAGTTGAGTCCGAGTTCGTGAAATGTAACTAAGCATCCGAGCTCGTTGAGTTGAGTCCGAGTTCACTTATGGATGCGAATGTCCGAGCTCGTAGAGTTGAGTCCGAGTTCGTGAAATGTAACTAGGCATCCGAGCTCGTTGAGTTGAGTCCGAGTTCACTTATGGATGCGAACGCCTGAGCTCGTTGAGTTGAGTCCGAGTTCGCTTATGGGCGGGTTACATAGTAGCTTGGCTACATATGTGGCACTTATGTGCAAACTTTCCATGTATCCGAATTATATTCCAATGTGTTCAACGGGTAAAGTTCTACTCAAATGGAGGAATACTCAAGATGAAAGGGACATATTGGTAAGTGTTGTGAAATGGATACTTTGAACAGGTATGTACTTAACCCTCGGGTTGAAAAATCGATATAACAACAATATGGTAAGATGATAAATGAAAATATGATATGAATGTCTTGGTGATGATTATGCAAATGATGTTTTATGTTTGCTTATATGGTTATGTTACTTGCTATTTGCATGTGAACTTACTAAGCATTTATGCTTACTCCCTCCTTTTCATTCCTTGTAGTGTTGACAAGCCAGCTCGAAAATCGGGAACGGTCTGAGGCACGCTCACACTATCCGTATACCATCTTGGCATAATGGCTTGTATATTTTGAGTATGGCATGTATAACATTATAATCATTTTGTATATATGGTCTTATGATATGATTATTGAATAGTATAAAAATGCTTGGTAATGATTAGCCATTGGAATGGCTAATTATGATCATTTTTGGTGTTATGTATGTCAAATTGCTAGTTAATCCATGAAAACCATGAAATAGGTAAAATTTACCATAAAATAGATTCAGACAACAGTAGTGACGTGAATTTGAAAAATCATTAAAAATAGTAAAAATATAATTAGATGATGAATAAAACATGGAATTGAAGAGTTATGAGTCTATTTTCATATGGAAGAAACAAAACAGGTATATGAGTTATATTTTATGAGATGTTTAAATTTTTGTGAAACAGGGCCAGAGCGATTTCTGGATCCCCTGTTCTGACTTTTGAAATTCACCATAAATTGGATAAAAATAATTAGAAGTCATAATTTATATGTACAGATTTCTTATTGAGTATAGTTTTAAGAGAAACAAACTTCATAGTCATTGAAATTCTGTACAGAGAGATATCTGATTCGAAATACACAGAGGTCAGAGCAGTCGAACCCTGAAACAGGGGAGACTTTAACTAATAAACTGTACTAATTGGCCTAGCCAAAAATTCTAGAAAAAAAAATAGTAAATATATATATGAGTTTAGTTTCAGGGAAAATTTACGGAATTGGATTTTGAGTTTCAGAACTCGAGATATGAATTTTTAAGCGACTGTGATGCAGTTAGCCAGCTTGTCTAGAATTTCTAAAATTAAATTGTTTGAGCTGTTTAAGCAATGAATTAAGTCTGTTAACACCTCGTGTTCGACTCCGGCAATGGTCTCGAGTACGAGACGTTACACTAAGAGTATGAGAATGACGTATTTTTAATTGTGGCAGGTTGTCTACATTTAAAATATGTTAATTTCATATTACTTGGTTTTTATGATGAATGTTATCTAAATGTGAATTTGGAAGCTCTACTTGGTATTTCACTATACTATTCTGCTTTTGGTTAATCGATGATATGCATGAATACTTTACTTCTGAGATCATTGGTTGTGATTTTAAAGTGTTTTGTAGTAATTTTTATATGTAATAGAGAATTCTTTAAGTAGGTTTTATGCATACCATGAATAGAGGGACTTTGCAAAACAATTCAAGTATTTTGGGGTGAATATAGTGAATCACGTTGCAACCATGAAGCTGTAGCGTCGCGACTACAAAGGCAACATTGCAACTCCGCACTTCACCTCATCATGACCTCATTAACTCAACAATTCATGTCGCGATGTCAAATGTTCCTTGTCATGATGTTGCACCCCTATAGCAACCTTGCACTTTTTCAAGTTTTTTTTTTTTTTTATCTTGGTTCTGGTCAACTCCAAATAAATTCTAAATAATTTTAAATTTTTTTTTAAATTTTCAATTCATCTAAAACATGTTTAATTATTTTATAAAAGTGTTTTAAACTCTCAGTCTTTAAATAAATTCAAGATTTCTTACTCGTATATGCTTCGGTGGCATATCCTATTCGTATTGGTCATTTGGAACGGGTGAGGGGTGCTAAAGTTGGAGCTGCAATTATTTCTTTGTATAATGGTAGATTATGCTTAAACCAATAGGTGATCCAAATGATTGTTGAATAAGAACTATCCACTAAGTAAAGCTCCGTAAAATAAGAATAGTAAATTCAAACTGCGCTAACAAAGTTTACGAGTCTATTTCTCTTATTCTCTTATTTGTTTACTGCCCTGGTTTTGTCCACCTCTGTTCAAACATATGCCCGAACATCTATCTTAACATCGAATTAAACAGAAAGCAAATCAAAACTCTAAAAACCTTATTCGGTATATTTTATGGTAATGTAATATATTACTAGTTAATTGATAGAACATAAAATTAACTAAAAGCATATTTTACTAAATTATCTTTTAAGGATGAATTAAATTATCCAAATAATTAAAACAATAACAATATACAAAACCCTAACTTTTTTCAATCCGAAGATAAATAATGAATCTAAAAAACCTATTTATAATAACAATTAGTTAATTGAAAAAACTAAAGTAATAAAATTGAAAAAAAAAATCACTTATAAATAAATGAATACAGTTGAAACTATGTTTGGGGGAGTATAAAAAATTTGAAGAGTTAGATACAGTTTTCGTTTTGGATTAACAAAATTAGATTAAGTGATTTAAAATGGGTAAAATTATGACAGATTTCGCATTAAGATTCCCAAAAAGTAAAACTACTGCTAATGATTTAGGTAAGGTGAATCCAACTTACTTTTACCATATCAACAAATTTAGGGTTTGTTTACTAAATTTGTTTTTAAAAAGTTTGATTTAAGATAAGTATTTAATATTACTGATAAAATGGTTTGTACTTTACTGAATCGAATTAGTAAAATTTTATTATTAGTCCTTATACTTTATAAAAGTTGTGGATTTAATTTTTGTACTTTAATTGATTAATTTTAGTCTTTGTACCTTTCAAATTGGTCAATATTAACCCTTATACTTTTCGAATTTTGAAATTTTAATCCTGACACAAATGGGAGCAGTCAAATACATTTTTGTTAAACTTAGTTACTAGTCTTATACTATGCATACAGTTGTAGATTTAGTCAATATTTTTTTATTGTATCATTTTAAGTCCTTATATTTTTTAAACTATGAAATTTCAAACTTGACATAAACGACATTTGGTAATCCACTAATTGAGTTTTTAATATGTAATATGTGAAAATAATAATCTGACATGGTATTACACATATAAATACTTGCTACATCAAATTTTAAAAATAACATAACTTAAAAAATTTAACAATTATCAATAGACGAGAATTAAAATTTTAAAATTTAAAAAGCAGAAAGATTATAAATCCACAATTTTTTTAAAAACTACAGATCTAACCAATCGAAACTAAATTTACTGGCCACCACATAAAGGAAAGGAATTCAGGTTGTAAGTAACAGATTCACTAGGTAGTACCAGGCATAGCATTACTTTTTAAGCATAATCTCAAGCATTCTTTCTCCCAAGTGGTTTAAGAAGTACAGGGAAAAACAAAACAAAACTTACAAAAGAACGGTTACATTCTTTTGCTTTGCAGTATGAGCTATGAAAGCTGTCTGAAAAAAGAAAACTATTCTATAGAAGCTACACCAGGAGATGATAAATCAAGCAGCTACGGAGCTGGAACATAAGCATGAAACGAGGCCTTCCAGGCTTCCAAATAAAATTTAACCGAGAACCAGGTCGCCTTATCATCATATCACGGCTGCCGACAACAGTGAATTATTGTTCCTTTAGACAAAAAAAAAAAGAAGAAGAAAGAACCAGGCATCAGAGCTCAGCTTTGCAAGCTGAAGAAAACAATTTTGATGTACTATATACCTATATACGAGTTTTTGAAGTTTTTCTATGTACTTGAAGGAAAATTAAGGGTCGAAGCTAATATAGCTATAGGCTATGGTTCATATAACATTGTGAACTTCAGAAATTTACCATTCCTTGGTGTAATCTTTCAGTTCAACTCGAAAATCAAGACGAAATGTTTGTCAACAATAAAATGTTTAATGAATGAACTAAATGAAACAAAAGCACTTGTATGCTCTAATTATTCTTTAAGGTACAGATGAGTGAACTTCAGAAATATCTTTAGCATCCTTTTGCCATGTTTTCATATCTAACTTCTCAGGTTGATGCTATAATCTGATTTGACAGGTTAAGTCTTATATATAGGTTTTATGTCTTTTCATGCATCGAAACAATCGCATGCCTACTGCACATATAAAATGAAAATTAGAGTGTTTCAATACCAACACATCTACCGAATCATCTCGTTTCTTAATGACCGGTTATAGACATTGCCCCTGAATATGTTGAACAAACAAGATCATGTGTTTCAAATGCAGTGAAAGAACAGGAGGAACTTGCATAACAGTAGAGCTCTAACCTGATTGTTTGAGGCTTGCCCATGTATTCGGTGCGGCTTCATATTCAAGTCTATCATTTTAGTACCCGTTTCAAGATGACCATCAGCATTAGCATCCATCCTTAGAACAGGAGAGGCCTTGTCATTTTGTTGGTTCTCTCCCACTGTCCGTTTAGCTGCATGATTTTGGCCTCTCATGGTCTCACTGGGATCCAAAGGCTGTGAAGCTGGATCCTCTATATTACCAGGTTTATACCCTGGAAACTGAAAAAAAAAATTCCCAGGGAACATTTTAAACTCCAGGAGGAATATACGACTCAATTACCTTCAAAGATTTAAGTGACAAACCTCTACTCTCTGCCTTAAGACAAGATATCTTCCATGAGTTCTTTTACCTCCAACATGTACAATCATATCACATTGTAAACAAAGGGATGTTCCATCTATCTCACAGTAAAAGAAAGCTACATGCACGGTTCAAGGAATGAACATAAGTTCCTCAAACTTGTTAAGAAACCTGATAAATCAACAGCTCTATAATCAAACAGCACAAGACAAAAAGACACCTGCATATTACCAGGTGCATTTTCACATATGTCGCAGCGAGGAACATCACTGGGGTTTGCCAGACCCACCCGGACATGCCGGCCGGCAAGCTTATTGCACAAATGGACCTGGCACATCAATCAACATTTCACTTCAAAACAAAAGGTTTGATTTTGCAGGTCAAGCTATAACAATGCACAAGAACTTTTTGAGAAGAAATAAAATCTAATATACCCATCTATTTTTTATAAAAACTACAATCTCCACCCTTCTACATGAAAAAGAAAAGACTCAAACTATTGCTTGACTAAGACTATTCATCAAATTTTGGATTTCTAGAAGAGAATTTATAGAAAGGTTAGCCTGCACAATTGCTTATGCTAGAAGTGGTAAAGAAGAGTATATTTACATATGTGTATGTATATCAACCCTGAAGAATAAAAGAAAGGCCTTTAGTTGGTTTAATAAAAAAGCCAAATATGAAGTAACTGTGATAAAAATCCTGCCTCCTACAAAGAACAGACCAAAAAATTCTTAAATGGGTCCAGTAAACAGCTAAAACAGACCTCCAAAGTGTATGATTACATGGGGAAAGAAAGTGAGGAGAATGAAGGAAAGAACCAACCTTTTCATCACAAGCACCGCAAAGAGCAGCCTCATCGGCAGCACAGAAGACGATAGCAGCAGCACTTTCACAAGCGTCGCAAATGGTTCGCATAATTCTCTCTCACTCTCATCCTCTCGCAATAGCAAAAATATTCATCTTCTTTTTTCACATAATAATATTATAAATTAATAACATGCCCCAGAAAACAAAAGAACCCAACTACAGAAAATAAAAACAATTGGAAACAAATTGTTTTTATAATCAAATGAAAATGATAGGCAGAGGCAGCTGTTGTTGTTGTTGAGGTTGGTTGGTGATAATGATGATGATGGTAAGGACTAGGATTGGTGATAGAGAGGAAAAAGATGTTTTTTTTTTCCTTTTAAATATTAGAATTACTCATTAAAGAAAAGGGTATGCAGGCAAGGCAACAAAAACATAAGAAATGAATGATGGGGTGGACCGGGGGAGGGTGTTTTCTTTTGTCAACTTGTGGTTTGATTCAATTGGCATTTGATGGATGGACACCACAAGTTTTTCAAACAAAAGTCTTGGCTTTTATTTGTTGAGGAAGTTGAGAACGTCTCTGGCTTCAATCTTTGCTGACCAGTCACTTATCTGCCATGGGACCCAAGTTTATTTTTTCTTCTTTCTAGTTAACTTTGGTTTGGTTTCTTTCTTTTTGCTGCTTCTGGTTCATACAAAGCATCTTCTTTTATCTCTCCCTCGTGGTTATAGTATTACTAGCTTCTCAAATATGAGATATGATATGGCTAATGAAATCTTATGTTTGGGGGGCTTAGACTGCTTTCATCTATCAAGCATAGCCATAGGTGGACCTGGGACAATTTGCTTGAATTGAGACTTTTCTTCACAAAAACCATTCTACTGGTAAAGGCCATTGTCTTGTTTTTCACTTAACCATGAACGGCAAACATGTTGAACAATTGAAAATGGTTTTCTTTAATAAATATAATTGACTTTAATGAATCAAAATTAAAGCAGAAATTAATCTCAACAGCAGGTTTCAGTTCAAAGATATTTTCTTGGCTTTTTTGTCAAGGTTTTGTATATGCTCATTGCTCATGTGGTGTCCATTTCTTCTTCCTTTTTTGATTGTGATGTTCGCATTTTCCTCAGCCACATAAAATGAGATCACAACTAAATTCATTTGAAAACTTTTGTGGAATCAGATGAATGGTTGTGGTTGGTAATATACGAAACAACCATGACTTTTACTTGTAAGCAACACTCTTTGAAAAAAAGAACAAACAGTACTGGTTTTATTTGGAAATTTTGTAAAAAGAAAAAGAAAAAAAGAAAAGCATCAGATGCTGCAAATTTGACATTTCACAGAAAAGAATAGTGGCAAGCCTAACTAAAGCCAAGGCCTGATATGTCAAATCTTATAGATTATTTCTTTCATCCTTTTGATCTATATCAATGGCAATGCTTCCAAGTTAATACAATGAGAAGCCTTATCTAGGATTACAGGGTATGCATATATAATCACAACTCAATATCAAAACTTATTAAGTACTATTATCAGTACAAATTTCTTCATGGAACTAAGTCAAAAAAGACCTGTAAAACAATTGCAGCATGTAATACAATAGCCTTGTTGAACCTGCTTAGCCTTAGCTTGAATGGTCTGGAAGGAGGAGGAAGGATTGGAAGATTCCAACTGTTGTAGAGCTCTACCATGTACCCGTCTGGATCATGGACGAAGACCGGATCAACTCTGTTCCCTTCATCTTCAACTACAGTGATGACATATCATTTCCATGTCTTGCAGCTCTCTCGCATATACTGACAGTGATATCACTTCCTACTAGCTAGGTGCTACTTGAAACTAAAGTTTTACTCAAGGTTCTGAAAGATTTAATAGGAACAGTATGTGATTCTCCATAGGATGAATTGGTTGCAGTTGAGCAATAGTGTCAAAATTATCAGTTGATCGTTCTTCTGCATAACCATTTATGTCAAATTGACTAGAAAACAAGTTGCAAGAGAAAAATAAGCTTTCTGGTTTAGCTTGTTGTGTTAGCCCTTTCAGACACAGGTCAGTGTTGAAGATATTTCTAAGATAATTAGCTAAGATGAGAGGCAAACTCTATTTATTTGTGCCCAAAAATGGTGACTTCAAACACCTACTTAACCATACTCATCTTCATGTCTACTTCAGATTAAAAAGAATACAATTCAACATGTACCTAACTTGCATCACCATAAAACTAAACATCTACAGAGATATTGTTTACACTAAGAACAAAACATTAGTAATTAACTATGATGCCAAAAGATTGGAGATTCGTTCGAAACTTATATAATAAACCTGCACTGAGAAGTACAGTTTAAGGTATCTGATATTATGAAGTATGGAAAACAACAGCTGTTGGTTGAGTCACAAATATCTCTCAAGGAGTTTGATATGAAGAAACAAATCTTAATTGAAATGCCTTGTAAATTCAGGCCTCATTTGCATTTGCTACCCTACTGTTGGTCCTTTGTCCACTATATACCTTGCTATCAAATAGGCATGTGGTTCACTAACTGAGATTCCCAAGGAATCAACCAGCCCAGCTACTTTATTTTCAGGCCTTGTTGGATGATGGGTGTTGACCTCTTGTGAAATCAAAACAGGTTCAGTGGTTCTACTTCAGTTTTTGAACTTCTTTTCCTGTATTTTTCTTTGATTGCTATGCCAAAAGCCCAAAACAAATGCAAATGCAACCAAGACTATAGGGTTTTAGAGCTTGAAGAGTTGGGACCCCTTCTTAAAATTCAGGCAATCAAGGTCTTAGACAAAACTTTATGAAAGTTTTCAAGAGAGCTTTTAATAAAACTGTTATATTATTATTAACTAAAGAACTGAACTTAAATAGAGATTGGGAAAATAGTTTCCTTATTCTAATAAACTACTAAAACATAAAAGAAATAATTCCCTTACTCTAATAAACTACTAAAAGATAAAATAAAAATATTCCTAAAATATGAATAAAACTTATCTAGCTAAATAAGATTTATCTACCTAAATAAATTTAAAATATATACATATTTCGACACCCTCCCTCAAGTTGGTGCATATATATCAATCATGCCCAACTTGCTTACAAAAAAATCAAAACTTGTCTTAGAGAGTCTTTTGGTGAGTATGTCAGCAATCTGTTGTTTTGAAAGAACAAATGGCATGCACACTTGGCCTTCTTCAATCTTCTCCTTGATAAAATGTCTATCAATCTCAACATGTTTAGTTCTGTCATGTTGGACTGGGTTGTGAGCAATACTAATGGCAGCTTTTCTATCACAGTACAACTTCATTGGTGAAGTTATTGGTTTCCTTAGGTCTTCCATAATTCTTTTTAACCACATCATTTCACAAATTCCTTGAGCCATTGATCTAAACTCAGCCTCTGCACTACTTCTTGCTACAACACTTTGTTTTTTGCTTCGCCAAGTCACAAGGTTTCCCCAAACAAATGTACAGTATCCTGATGTAGATCTTTTATCTGTTATTGAGCCTGCCCAATCTGCATCTGTATAAGCTTCAATTCCTCTTTGTTCAGATTTCTTGAAGAATAAGCCCTTTCCAGGTGAACTCTTCAAGTATCTTAGAATTCGAAACACTACTTCTTCATGTTCCTCCATTGGGGAGTGCATAAATTGACTCACTAAGCTCATTGCAAAAGCTATGTCTGGCCTTGTATGTGATAAGTAAATTAACTTACCAACTAATCTTTGGTACTGCCATTTATCAACTAATCGACCTTCTTTATTTTTAAATTTTACATTTGGATCAATTGATATGTCAGCTGGGCGGCAACCACTCATCCCAGCCTCTTTTAAAAGATCAATCACATATTTTTTCTAAGAGGCCACAAGACCCTTCTTTGATCGAGCAACTTCCATTCCAAGAAAGTATTTCAAAGGACCCAAGTCTTTGATCTCAAACTACAATGCTAGATGCTCTTTGAGACGCCTTATTTCATCCACATCATCTCCTGTAAGAATGATATCATCGACATAAAATATAATAACTACTATTCTACCTTTTTGTGAATGTCGATAAAATATTGTGTGATCAGCTTGCCCTTATAAGTAACCTTGTTTTTTAACGACTTGAGTGAATCGTTCAAACCAAGCTCGAGGAGACTGCTTTAGACCATACAAAGATTTCTTGAGTTTACATACTTGAGTTCTAATTTTTTCTTCAAAACTTGGAGGAGGATCCATGTAAACTTCTTCTTCAAATTTCCCATTTAGGAAAGCATTCTTCACATCTAGTTGCTATAAAGACCAATCAAGATTAACAACAATTGATAAAAGAACTCTAACGGAATTTAATTTGGCCACTGAAGCAAACGTTTCAAGATAATCTATCCCGTATGTTTGAGTGTACCCTTTAGCCACCAACTAGGCTTTGTATCTATCTAAAGATCCATCTGGTTTGAATTTGGTTGTGAACACCCATTTACAGCCCACTGTTTTTTTCCCTATAAGTAATTCTATTGTTTCCCATGTACCTTTTTTTCAAGAGCGCGCATCTCCTCTAAAATAGCCTTCTTCCACTTAGGAACCTGTAAAGCATCTTTCACATTTTTGGGTATTTTTACAGTATAGAGACACGAAACAAAGGTTGAGAATGTCGAAGACAAGGCTTTATTGGATACAAAGTTAGACATGGGATATTTGACAATATTTCTAACACATTTTCTTTTGGCAATTGGAATATCTAAATCAGAAAAGAACATTGGTTGGATTATGAGCTTTACCTGGACTTTTGACAGGATCTTGCGGGTCGAATTCTTGGTGTTGAATTTGGTGGATTCCACTTTCTTGATTTCGATTTCTTCTTGAGTAAACAATTAAATCCTTTGTTTGTTCTTTATTCTCATGATCAGACTCTACACTTTCATACTCCTTTTCATTAACATTAACATCATTAATTTCTATGTTAATCATAAATTCGCGTTCCCCATTATTAGAATCCCTATATTGTATATTCCAAGTCTTTTCTTGATCAATTATAGAATCTTCCTTAGTATAATTCCCTCCTTGAAGATTAGTATCAAAATAAGATTGTGTTTCAACAAATGTGTTTCAACAAATGTGACATCCATGGTAACAATAATCTTCCTATCAATTGAATCATAACATTTGTAACCCTTTTTATTAAAAGCATAACCAACAAAGTCATATTTTTTTGCACTAGGATCTAGTTTACCTTGGTTGTGAAGATGAACAAAAACACTACACCCAAAAACTCAGAGGGATAAATATGTGATCAATTTAGAGTTAGGAAAGTTATCTTTAAAGAGACGAAAATGAGTTCTATAATTTAGAGTTTTACTGGGTATTCTATTAATAAGATATGTTGCTGTTAACAAGGCTTCGCCCCAAAGATAACGTGGTACCTGACTAGTGAACATCAAGGCTCTAGTTACTTCCAAAAGATATCAGTTTTTTCTTTCTGCAATCCCATTTTGTTGTGGTGTATTTGTACAAGAACTTTTCTGGACTATTCCATGTTTGGTTAAGAAAACACTTAATTTGTCGCTAAAAAATTCCCCACCATTGTCAGTCTGAAATACTTCTATTTTCACACCAAATTGTGTTTTCACCATAGTATAAAAAGACTGAAACACATTTTTAACTTCAAACTTATCTTTTAATAAAAACCCAACAAAGTCGAGTATGATCATCAATAAATGTGACAAATTCCTGAAAAAGTCAAAACTCTTGAAGGTCCCCAAACATCACTATGAATTAACGAAAAAGGTTTGGAGGCTTTATATTTTTGAGGTGGAAAGAATGACCGATGATGTTTAGCCAATTCACAAAATTCACAATGATATGAAGTTTGACTTTTATTTTTAAATAGATTAGGTAACAAATATCTTAAATAGTAAAAATTAGGATGTCCAAGCCTATAATGCCAAATCATAACCTTATCAAAATCAGAAACAGAATTTAAACATAAAGTAGTTGTTGGTTGACTTAGATGGTCGTCTTCAAGAAAGTAAATTCCACCAAATTCTTTAGCATTGCCAATCATCCTCCCCGAGACTATGTCCTGAAACTTACACATAGAGGAGTCAAATATAACATGACAATTTGAGGACTGGGATAATTTACTGACCGATATGAGATTACAAGCTAGATTTGGCACATGTAAAACATCATGTAAAACCAAAGAAGATGAAATTTTAACAGTGCCTTTCCCGGCTATTGCCTTGAAAGACCCATCTGCTACTTTGATCTTTTTATTTCCTATACAAGGTCTGTAAGTTGAAAAAAGAAAAGGACTACTAGTCATGTGATCACTAGCTCTAGAATCAACGATCTATGTGTTTGTTTTACAAGGCTTGACATTAAAAAAAAGAAGAAGAAAAATCAGTACCTGATTGGGCAAAAGAGGAAGAAGGATTATTAGATGAGTTAGGAATAAAAGAATTCATCCGAAATTGTGGTGATTAAAAAAACTTGTGTAGATGCTCTAATTGTTCCTTAGTGAATAGAGACCCTTCCAGAGAACTTTGGCCCTCATAATTTCCATTAGTTGTTTGGAAAGCTCTGTTATCTCCTGATTGTGAACCACGACCATTGCCACTCTTTTTCCTTCCATTTGTCGGTTTCCCATGGAGCTTCCAACACGTTTCTCGTGTAACGACCCAAAATCTGTGGGCACTGGAAAAGTGTGTTATTGGGCATCTGTCTTAGTAAACCGAGTTAGTAAATAATTATTAGGAGTAATTGTGAGTCTAATAGTGTGTTTAATTAGATTTTTATTTAGTGAATTTAACTTAATTTAAAGTAATTAGGAAAAATAATCAAATTGAATAAAGAGTAAAAGTCTAATTATAGATTAAAAGAAAGTAAAAAAAGGCTAAAATGGCAATTAAGCCATTTAGCATAGTTGAGGTGGCATAAAGGGAATAAAATCTAAGATTTTATTTGTTTTAATTATATAATTAAAGATATTAAAATATAATTTATATTATATGAATTTACGATAATTAAATTATAATGATATTATATTATTAAATAAATCAAAATATGCCAATTGTATGAATATGATAAAATACATGTGTAATAATATGAATATATACATTTGTATTATAATTATGTATTTACTTAAAATTTAAGTTAAAGATATTTATTAATTAAATATTGATATTATAAAATTTTTATTTATTAAATAAATAAAAGAAAGACAAATGGATGGTAATAATAGTGTACAAATGTACAAAAATACATGTATACAAATGTATTAATTATATTGTTATTAAATAGATATTTTATAATTATTAAATTAACTTAAATATAAATATAAAATAAAGTACTAAAGCATAAATAAAAAAAGAAAGAAACAGAGAAAGCTATTCGAAAGTGGGAAAGAAAAAGGAAAAAAAGAAGAAAGGGAAAATTGAGGTTTTAAAGCTTGAAGTTTAATTGGTAAGTTTAACCAAGTCATTTTCTTATAAATTTGATGTTTTTGGAATCCTAGAGTGAAATACCCTTGAATTTAAGTTGAAATTTTGAAAGTTAATAGATTTTTTAGTAGGGTTTATGTTGAACAAATGATGGAATTGGGGGTTTCTTTGATAGAAATTTTGATTGGAATTGAATAAAGGATTGAATTGTAAACTAAGCAATAAATTTTGAGTTTTAGGGATTAAATTGAAATAAATTTGAAATTATGAAAATATGATAAAAATTAAATAGTTAAACATGAGTTTGGCAAGAAATTGAGTAGCAAAAAGGTATGAATTGAGAAAGAAAAATATATAGTTTAGTTAGGATTAAATTGGAAATAAAGTAAAAGCTAGATAAAAATTTTAGCAATTAAATTGTGTTAATGATTGTGAAATTATTTTAATTGTCCGTAGCTAATATCGAGCCTGAAGCATCGACCCAAAAAGGAAAATAAAAGATCGTCGAGGATTAAATCCGAAGAGAATTCTGGTTTGTGTCACAATAACTCAAGCTTTATAATTAATATGTGTTTAATTTAATATGTATCTGTGGTAAGTATTTTAAGTTAAGTATTTAATGAACTGATAAAATTCGTGATTGTGTATTAAAATTGAGATTGATACTGAACTGAATTATGGGATACTGAATATTGTTTTAAGGTAAGTATTACTGAATATTGTTATGTATACTGCATTGAACTGTAAAATTTCTGATGAAACGAATTACTATATTACTGTGAAAAATTGATCGAAATAATAAATTATAAGTAATATTGAATCGAAATGGAAATTGTACTGAAAAATGATTTGAATACCCTATTAACTAGTCGGGTTAGTCGGATATAGTTGGCATGCCATAGGATATGGAAGAGTACGGGTTTTTGCCAACTTACTGATCAGGCACTTATGTAATCGACTCATCATTATCATTATTCGATTCGACACTTTGTGTGTCAAATCATTATCGTTATCGTTATGCATTCAACACTTTGTGTGTTGAATACTATTATTCTTATTCTTTGTTGCATTTCATTCTCGATTCATCGCTTAGGTATCAGTGTGCCGTTAAGGCACAATGTGCCGTACTGGTGTGTTAGTTGGAATCCGTATATCCGCCGAGTCCGAGTCAAGTTAATAGGGATAAATGAAATAAATTTACTGATAAAATTAAATTTGAATGATATGGCATATGTGAAAGGTGAGAATTGAAATAAAGAAATAAGAATGATATATATATATATATATATATATTCAAATGATAACATAAAAAGATTGAATTGTTCATTAAGTGATGATAATTGTAATGTAAAAGTATGTGTGTGATTTAATGTATTTAATTATAAATTCAATTTATAGTGATACCACTGAGTATATACATACTCAGCGTACGGTTGTTTCCATGTGCAGGTTGTAGAAGTCAAGTACTGAATCAGCATCTAAAGCCAGACCCGACTTCAGCAAACTTTTGGTGATGTATATTTTCTTTTGGTAATGTGGCATGTACATAGGATGTGTATAAATGTTATTATATTTTGAATATAAATGGTTAAAAATGTTAGTATTACAAGTCTAAGAATTATAATGAAAGAAGTTTATTCATTTCAATTTAATTAGTACATTGATAAATTTAAATTTAAATTGATATTATATTGATTAAGTTTGATTAGGAGGTATTTAGAATAGAAAATGAATACGTGAAATGAATTGGTTATGTTTGAGATGGATACAGTTTTAATTGCAGGGTTTTTATGTAAAAATAAGTAGATATGCTGTCGAAATTTATTAAAAAAAAATTCCGGAGTACTTGAATGAGTCCCGCTTCACTTTTAATACATGTTTTAGACTTCGAGAGTTCATTATAGGGACTTAGTTATTAAATTATACCATGAATGTTATTTTATTTGTGAATTATTCGTAAGTTGTCTGATATGTCCGGTAATACCTTGTAACTCTGTTCTGGCGACGGTTCGAGGTTAGGGGGTGTTACATCTCAAGTGTGCCAATATTTTTTACAGTGATCGCACTAAGGTTTTTTTTTTTTCACTATCATCATTATTTTTAATAGTTACAAGAGCAGAATTATCTCATTAGCTTCAAACCCTGGTTCTAACATTATTTTTCTCATTGTCTTCTCTCTTTTAACCTTAGAAAAGATCTCACAAAGTTTTGGAAGCGATTTTTTCCCTAGGATCCGAGATCTCACTTCATCAAACTCTTTATTTAAACCAGCCAGAAACAAATAAGCTCTTTTATTTTCTTCTTTTTTTATAGTTTTTACACCATTTCCGAGACACTCCCATTCATCATTATAACACTGATCCAGTTCTTGCCAAAGAGACATCATCTCGTTATAATAAAGAGTAACTTCTTTTTCCCCTTGCCTAGCTTTCCAAAGTTTTATTTTTAACTCAAAAATCTATGAAGCGTTTTCTAAATCTGAATTGGTGTCTTTCATAGCGTCCCAAACATCTTTAGCAGTTAGGAGAAAAAGAAAAGGTTTACCTACGGATGCTTCCATGGAATTAATAAGCCATACAATTATCATAGAATTTTATGACCTCCACTTGCTCATCTTTGGATCGCCCACCTGTAGTTGCTCAACTTCTCCATTTAAATGACCTAGCTTGCCACGCCCATCAATTGCTAATTTTACGGATTGCGACCATTCCAGATAATTCTTGCCATTCAACTTATAAGATGTCAGTTAGAAAGAAAGGTAAGACACCTCTGTCCCTTGAGGCATTGTACTCTCGATAGTTATTTCAATGGTAAAACTTTCTTCCTCTGTTTGATTGCTGAACCTCTTATATCCAGTGAAGGCTGTTTTAACCATGATGTTACTAGAGATTTAACCTAACTCTGATACCATGAAATAAAACTGTTATATTATTATTAACTAAAGAATTGAACTTAAATAGAGAAGAGAGTCCTAATCCTAATTGGAAAAATAGTTCCCTTATTCTAGTAAACTACTAAAACATAAAAGAAAATAGTTCCCCTACTCTAAAATAAAAATATTCCTAGAATATAAATAAAACTTATTTATCTAAATAAATTTAAAATATATACATATTTCAACACTTCAAACCGTTGTTTTTTATTTTCTTTTGAATAATTAATGATACAGGTAACCCAATTATTAAGAAAGTATTGTTGTCAAATCAGTATATTTGTTACAATGTTTTCATACTAAATGTCCAAAAGCCTTCCAATGGTGTGATTTTGATGAAGTGCATCGAAACTATTTCCATCCTGTCAATGGGGTTATGAAGTTTGCATTGCATTGCATTTAAAAAGGTTTCAAGGAATAAATATAAGCATATAATTAAATATTATCGACAAAGTCATAGTTAGAATAGTAAAATTATTCATTGACATCATAAATCAGAGTTCAAGTCTCGTGAAATTATAAAATTTGACCACTAATTTCATTTCTTTAAGAAAGGAACAGCTCTGGTGTTATCTTCTTACGTTGAAAATTCTAAAGAAAAAAGCTATCCTCTAATCTAAGTTTCTCTCCACAAAAATAATGATAAGAACATGACACACCGACACTTTGTTTTCCTGGGGCTTTGGTAATTTTTGAAAGTTAGGAACTTATTGGGAAAATAAGCAAAGCAAAGCGTGAATACACACGTACGTCTATTGAACTCTTTTCATGGTTTTCTTCAATAAATCTCCTTTGTGTCATTGGTCCATAGTTCAAAACGTTTGGCCTTATAGAACATTCCACCCATATGTTTTTCTTTGTGGGGGGTCAAATTGTATTTCAAGAAATAAAATATGAAAAAAAATCATTTTCCGTATCTAGAGAGAGAGAAAAGGGGCTGTTTTGGGGGGAATGAAAAGGTGCAAAATTTAAGGTTTTTTGGCAACAAATTTTATTTTGTTCATGCACATGCATGGGCCTCCCGTTCATGTGTTGAATGAAGACTATGTAAAAGCAATTGCTTTCTTACCACATGGGGTGTTCCTAATTATTAATCTCCTTGGCTTTGGTAAGAAAGGATCCCCATGCTTTCTGTCTTTTAACAGCTTTTGCCTGCCATTGTTTTCAACTTTTGGTTTGGAGAGGATAAGTAATGTATTATACTACAAAGCTAGCGGGGAAGGAAAACTGCCGAAAGAAAGATTACTATGGATGTTGTTGTAGGATCATATTTTACCTCTATTAAAAAAAAATAGACCTATTAAATTTTATATGTTACATAAAAGAGTAAATTAATTTTTTTAATTAAAAATTTCATCTATTTTTACTATTAAAAACTAGTCTCTATATGTTAGAATGAGATGTATATAAAATACCATATGTAATTATTTAATTATTCTGTTATTCACCTGAGTTGTTAACAAAAAAATAGATTTACACATTTTTAATAAAAATCATAAATTTACTTCTTCATATAATATACAAAGACCAATTTACACATTTTTTAAGTAAACAAGAACTTAATAGTATTTTGATTTAATATTACATAAGTAATTACAATATTCTACTAAAATAGAAAATTTTCCTCTTTATAATTTATAAAATTTTAAACTAATAATAATAAATTATATTTTTAATCTTTTAAAAATTATAAAAGAATAGATTATTATAATGATAAAATCACATTTTTACTATTATAAAAATATATAATTTAATTCCTGAAATGGGAAGTTAAAACCCATCCAAGATCCATTAATCATATTGTATTTAGCACCTTCTAAATAAGCAAATCTAGCTTATATACAATTTATCATTATTAATAATTATATTTTTTTAGGATTTAGAAAAGCTAGTTTTATCTGGAATTCTTGAGCAATAAATTAATGCAAGGTAAGACTTGGTTGTCAAGCAAATTAGGTACACCTTTATGGTCAAAACTATAATCTCATCAACCTCTGTTATCATTGTTTAAAAAAATTCAACCTCTGTTATCAGTTACCTTTTCATTTTCCAAAAAGAAGAAAGAAAATCAAAGGCTAATTATGTTTTCACTTTAGCTTCCAAATAAACTAAACAGAGAAGTAGAGACCATAACAGCTTCAACATCTCACTAACTCATTGCATTATGACCCCTACTTTAATTTCTTCTTAAAAGAGAGCTAAGACTACAAATTTTATTCTTTTTTTTTTTTTTTACTTTCTATTTCCTTCATTCTGCCATATGTACATGCAAATTGCCAGTCTGGGCAGTTAACTGGTGATGTAAATGACTCAGGTAAATATGGATAAAAAAATGGGTTGGATTGTTTTGCTGTAATTTCCATGTTTGTAGAAATGATATTAATTTTTGTTTATTGTGCTCCTTATTTGGAACTTGGATTAAGTTACTACTGGATTTTGTTGTTTTCTGACAGGGTTAAATACAGACAAAACCGGAACAGGCAGAGAAGAGAAAAAAAATGGTGATATTTAACGAAGTTACCAAATTTGGGAGGAAAGATCAAACATTTCTTGGAAAAGACCACGATTTCTCAATGTAAAAAAACTTAATTGTTTCTCAAAATATTTACTTTTAACTTCATGTTTGTTTGTGTTTTTTTACTTACCTCCAAAAATATTCTGTATTTAAATCGCGTAAACATGAGAATATCGACTTTGACTGGCTGTACAAGGGGACCATCTCAGAAAAGTCCAAATTTTTGTATTAATTAAATTAAAACCCAAATTAACTAATTAATTAAAATGGTTGTATTTTTCTTGTCTTAAAGGAATTGTTGCTGTAGCCAACTACAAAAGGATAGAATCTGTGTCTACTTTGATATTTTTGATCCAAAAAGAGGCAGATAAAGAAATGGGGCGGTTTAGTTTCTGGGTTGAGACTTGATTCTGAGCAAAAATTTGGGTGAATTTTTAGCACTAACCCATGATTTAGTCTTTTGATTGCAGAAAATGATGGCTCAGTAGAATATGTGGTATAGAGCTCAAGTAAAGAGGCATTGATGGAAGTCTCAATGTATTGAACTTTTCCATTTCATGGTATTACTTTTTAGCATATTTTGGAGTGGGAAGGTGAGAGATGGGGGTGGATGGTGGAGAGGAGGAGCAAATGCAAGAGCCAACAGAGTGTCATGAGAGAATTTTTGTTTCAGTTCGACTGCGGCCGCTCAGTGAGAAGGAAATTGTTAGGCATGATGTATCAGACTGGGAATGCATCAATGATAACACTATCATATACAGGAGCAAACTGTCGGTTTCTGAGAGATCCATGTACCCTACTGCTTATACATTTGGTAAGGCTTTAGATTTCAGTTTTATGTAAATTTTATTGCTTTACTCAGCCTGTCCTTAGTCCTATGGGAAAATATATTTTGAAAATCTCTTAATTTCTTGAAATAGCTGAGGAAGTCACTAGCATTTGGAACCAAACTTCTGCAGTTGCTGTTAATCATGTTTAAGGTTAATATTAGCTGCTCTATGATAAATTTGATTGCATTAGAACCAAATTTCTGCAGTTTTAGTTCAGAAGCCCTTGAGTGGCACCAACCCCCAAAATGAGAGGTTAGGTCTGAGAAAACAATGTTTGCAATTCCTTTATGATATTTGTCACTAACTACCAGTCTGCCATGATGATATTGTATCACCACTTTAAGGTTTCAGGCTGTAATTGCAATGTCTAAAGAGTGGCTATAGCAAGATTGCTTGGCTTTCTTATGAATGAAAGTAAGGTGAATTTGGCGTTTGTTACTATGAAGGCTTGATTCTTGTCAGGATGATAGAGACAATATTTGTTTTACTATGTTGTCATGTATGGAATTGACATCAACAGCTTCATATAGTCTTCTAATTTTTTTTTTCTTCTCAATTCACGGGGTCTGCTTGCGGATTTTAGACAATGTTTTTGGCTCCGATTGCCCCAATAGGCAAGTGTATGAAACAGGAGCAAAGGAGGTTGTTCTTTCAGTTGTCAGTGGTATAAACTGTGAGTGCTTTTCGTTTCGTTTCATTCCCTTTTGTATACTTCTTATAAGGCTCTTTTGTTTCTCCACATAACTTCCTAGTCCCTTGTTTAATTTCCTTAACGTAAACTACTTTTTCAGCAAGTGTTTTTGCATATGGGCAAACAAGCAGCGGAAAGACATATACGATGACTGGAATTACTGAGTATGCAATGGCAGATATATATGACTACATACAAAGGGTAATGAAGGCACAATGGTTCTTGTTGCTAACTAGTGGTTATGCTTTTCCTTTGTATTCCATCTTTGACAAAAAAGTGAACTGTACTTCCATGCAGCACAAGGAAAGAGAGTTTGTCCTGAAGTTTTCTGCTATTGAGATTTACAATGAATCTGTCAGGGACCTCCTTAGTGCAGATAGCAGTCCTCTTAGACTTCTAGATGATCCTGAAGTGAGTTACATCCTTTTTTTAATGAGGAACTGGTAACCTTATGGACTATTTTACTAACACCGGCAAATTTGATAGAGAGGGATAGTTGTTGAGAAACTCACCGAAGAAACCCTGCGGGACTGGAATCACTTTAAAGAGCTTCTATCTGTGTGTGAAGGTAAAAGAATTATTTTAACCGACCTTCGTTTCAGTATCTGATGACTGCATAGTTAAGCAATTGTCGGTGTACATTGGCAGCTCAAAGACAAATTGGAGAGACTTCTCTGAATGAGGCAAGCTCTAGGTCCCATCAAATTCTGAGAGTGGTAAGCTTTGTGTTTCATTGCTAGACGTTTTATATATTGTTCACTTCTCTTCAATTCACAATGATATGGTGTTTATTTTTAGTTATCAATTTTTTTAAAATATCATATGCCTATTTGCCTCCCATCAGACAATAGAAAGTTCTGCACGAGAGTTTTTAGGCAATGACAAACCAAGCATGCTTGCAGCCACTGTGGTATGAAACAATATACTTTATCTTTTCAGTCAAAGATTTATTTGTTGAAAGACATTGGAAAAGCAACTAACATTTTCATTCTATTTTGTCTAGAGTTTTGTTGATCTCGCTGGAAGTGAGCGTGCGTCTCAGTCATTATCAGCTGGTGCAAGGTTGAAAGAAGGTTGCCATATAAATCGCAGTTTATTAACACTTGGAACTGTTATCCGTAAGCTGAGGTTAGCTTTTTGATGAAATCATGTTTTGTGGAAAACCAATAAATTTCATCTGTTTCTATCCTTCGGTTTGACCATACATGATCAGTTTGATGTAACTGATCATTTTTCACAATATTGAGCCAAAAATAGCATCTAATATATATCAGAAAGCTTACAAATACACACCACGTGCTTTCTTTTCTTTTCATCTCTGCATGCATGTGCCTGTTGTTTATGAATTCCGATTCTGGTTCTCCTTTCCTCAGTTTTACCCTTCTTAATGTTTATATTACATATTGAACCTCAAGCACGAAACAGGTAATAATTGGCATATATTCTTATAAATTTGTATTTGGCTGCAGCAAGGGAAGAAATGGGCACATTCCTTTCCGAGATTCAAAGCTGACACGTATTCTTCAGTCTTCACTAGGAGGCAATGCTAGAACTGCTATAATTTGTACCGTGAGTCCAGCACGAAGCCATGTCGAACAATCAAGAAACACCCTCTTATTTGCAAGTTGTGCCAAAGAAGTGACTACCAATGCACAAGTCAACGTGGTCATGACCGATAAAGCATTAGTGAAGCAATTGCAAAGGGAATTGGCTAGATTAGAGAATGAGTTGAAAAGTGCAGGAACAGCTTCTATTTCCTTCGATTCTGCTGTGTTGCTGAGAGAGAAAGACCTTGAGATTGAAAAGGTGATGAATAATTCTGAATTAACATGTCTTTTCAACTCTTTAGCTTAGTCCATAAATCATTCACTTTTCCTACATGTTTCATGCAGCTAAAGAAACAGGTAATCCTACTGACTCAGCAAATAGACTATGCTCAGTCTGAGGTTGAGGGTCTACGACAAGTGGTTAACAATCAAAGTCCTGCAGATGAAAGGCCAGTTAAAATATGGGTATGTGTAGATTATTAAACCAATTAATGCCTTTTAAGTTCATTTCAGAATTTAAACTTTAGTTCCAACCTTCCTTTCACCAGGCCGCAGATCCAGATCCTCAGTACCCTAAACTGCAAGTGCAAAATTCATGGGACTATGAAAGTTCAATCATGGCAAGACATGCTTTGGCTGTTGGTCTTAGGTCCAGCCCTCCAGATAGACAAAGCTATAGTTCTGAAGAAAGCTTCCTCCAGCTTCCTGACTTCAAACTGAATATACCGCATCATAGTTCTTCCCCATGGTTGTCACCTAAAATTCCTAATTTTGTTGCAATTAATCATCGCTTGGAGGAGAATGGTGACCATGTCGATGAAATCTCGGAGGCAGTTTGCAAGGAAGTCCGTTGCATTGACTCGGGAAGATCAAATACGAATACATATTCAAACTCAAATTTATCGGTGTCTAGCCCAAAGATTTATCAAAATTATAATATATCATCTCCAAGGGAAAGCTCAGCTATTTCAGGATTGATTGATGCAGGCAATGAAGCTAGATTAAAGCAAGAATCCAGTTCACTGCACTGGAAAAACAGTAGCAACCATCTGGATGTTGCTATTCCATCTCCTGAAAAACCATGCTTATGGCGTCTGCAAGAAGAAATATCTAGCCATAGAAGCTTGCAATTAACTAGGAGTAGAAGTTGTAAGGCAAGTCTCATGACTGATTTGACCTCCAAGTGGATTGAGAGGGTAGAAAAGGATGAGAGCACACCTCCAATAGGAAATGAGAAATATTTCACTGGAAGACCAGAGAGTATCCGGAGGAAACTCTCTGCATTGAAGAATGATCTTCAGAACAAAGGTTTGTCTAGAAATGGGTCGCAAACTTCTGCAACGAGTGCTACTGTGTACAAGGTTAAAGCCCAG
Organism: Gossypium longicalyx; assembly: GCA_025698465.1. Classification (NCBI taxonomy): domain Eukaryota; kingdom Viridiplantae; phylum Streptophyta; class Magnoliopsida; order Malvales; family Malvaceae; genus Gossypium; species Gossypium longicalyx. Next base: position 22,268,191 of record CM047005.1, on the reverse strand, counting down.
ATATCAATAAATGAATCCCAAAGTTCTTTGACAAGTGCTACAGATGAAACGTCTAATCTTAAGCATGAGAAGAAACTTGCTAATCAGGCGGTGAGTGTTCGATTTCGTTTGTCAATCCCTGTTTACATGATCGAAATGGGACATTGGTGCTGATATTAATCATTATTTTTTTATATATTAATAATTAAGGGTACTTATCAACCAAACTTGTTTAGAATTACATTCTGAATATGATATTGTTCATGCATGACAGGTACAGGTGACGGAGCCCGTTTTACATGGAAAGACTGTTACAGACATTGGGTTGGCCCCAATTTCAGATTATTATGGGAGCCCTAGAACATGGTCTTCAGAATTTAAGAGGCTTCAAAGAGAGATCATTGAACTTTGGCATGCTTGCAATGTGACACTGGTCCACCGGACCTACTTTTTAATGCTATTTAAGGGAGATCCAAAAGATTATATATACATGGAGGTGGAACATCGAAGGCTGTCCTTCCTCAACAATGTAATTTCCCATGGTAATCAAACAGTTGAAAACGGACGAGTCCTTACCCGTGCTTCAAGGTATACGTATGTGCTTATTGTATCCAACTACAAGTTCATAGAATCTTTTTGTGCATTGTCAACATGCTTCTAATCCAAAACAACTTAATTATCTCTACATATATGTTCTAAACAGCTTGAAGGCTCTACGTCGAGAAAGGCATATGCTGAGCCAGCAGATGAACAAGAGATTCTCCAAAGCAGAAAGAAAGAATCTCTTTCTCAAATGGGGCATTGGATTGAACACTAAACATAGGAGGCTGCAGTTGGCTCACTGCCTGTGGATTGACAGTAAAGACATGGATCACATTACTGAGAGCGCTGCCATTGTTGCAAAGCTGGTTGGCCTTACAGACCCGGAGAAGACCTTTAAGGAAATGCTTGGCCTCAACTTTACACCAGGAAAATGTACCAACAAGAGATCCTATGGTTTGAAATGCAGTGCAATGTCTATCTTATAGGTGTTGTGACCGAATACAATCAAACAATGGTTATCCAATAAGCAATCACTTGTGATGTTCCAATAATAAGCAGGCAAGGCAAAACTCACAAGTTCATCAGTGGACCTGATGGGTTATAATGGGATGGAATAATAGGCACAAATCTCATTAAGTGTGGCTGTTGATCCACCACTTCAAATTTGTTGGGTTAGGAAGATAAAAAAAACAAGTCATTTATTTGGCAGATAGTGGTAAAAATGCCCACAGCAGCTTTCTGGTGCACCTCTCACCATTGATTGCAGAAGTAAATTGAATATGGAGATGAAGAAAGCACATCATAAATATGATTGGAATTCGAACTTTTTAGCATGTTGAATATCATATGGTAAAGTGATTTTGATAAATAAAGGAGATTAAACAATGGGTTCCATCATATTTTTCTCTTTCCTTGACATGTGAAGCTTTTAAACAAGTCCTTGTTAGGGCATTAGGCTTTTAAACCAGCTCCCTCCTAAACATAAAATTAATTCAAATTTGGCACCAAAATATTCTCAGATTGCCCACATTCCAAGTTCTTTCGGCCAATTAATAGCCTACTTTTTTGCAACATGCAATTAATGCGGGGGACTACCAAAGGATGTGGCCCACAGTGGTGATAGCCTTTTTTTGTCTGGTGGGCTTAACTTTTACTTTTTTCTCAAATTTACACACAACGCGTACTTAGCTTCCTATTCCAATTGAAAAGCATGCGTGACACTTAGATATATGCCAATCCCATTTTAACATCTTCACCTTTGAATCAAACAGTGAAAAGTGAAAGGCTAAAGCTGAAAAAGAAAAAAAAAATTGGAGTAAAGGTAACAGCAAAATGTCAAAGGAGAAGAAAGAAAAGGAGAGGAGTCGATGAAAGGATTAAAAAGGCTTCAAAGGCATCTGGAAACAAATCTACAATAGATAAAAGAGCAAAGCTGAAAGTCATATACACCAGTACAGTTAAAATTCTTAGTTTTGAGAACATTCCTATTTGATACAACAGATTTTTGCAAAATGGGAAATAAATTCTGAAATTCCATAAAAGAAGACCTATTAAAATAACAGTTTGATACATGACAAAATAAAAGGGAAGATTACAACAGTGCAAAGATAAGATCACACAGGGCTCAATGATTTTGTCCAACATCATATCAATATGAGGTTCAAAAGGGTAAACCACCCCCCTCTCCCTTTTTTTACTAACCCCCACCACTTGATGTTTCAAAAAAAGTGCTTATTCAAAGTGTTTTGGGGAACCCATATTCCCCCTTCTTAGAGAAAGAGAGGGCATCAGCATAAGTATCTATGTTCTTTCTTCTTACGTGGGTCTCTCTCTGCTGCTGACTGCTTCTCCTGCAAACACACTCTGCTCTCTGCCACAAATCATATGGCGAAACCAACACCTTTGTTAACAGTAATAGACGCTCCCTTCTTTGGTTTCTTACTAAACCTTTACACCCTTTAGTTGAAGACTCAGTTGTTTTTCTTCTTTTGGGGGCGCAAAAAAAGAAAAAACCAAGCTTTGGCATTGTTAACCAATGACTAAAGGTCTCATTTTTTTCCTTTCATTGCTTCTTTGCTCACCGTTTTTGTCCCAAGCCGAAAAGAACCAAGTTGAGATCCAAGCCTTAACATCTTTCAAGCTTAATCTCTATGACCCGCTCGGAGCTTTGAACTGGTGGGATCCATCAACTCTTGCAGCTCCCTGCGACTGGCAGGGAGTTGCATGTTCCAACAACCGAGTCACCGAGCTACGTCTACCTCAGCTTCAACTCAGTGGAAGACTCACTGACCGTCTCTCTGACCTCAAGTTCCTCACCAGACTCAGCCTTCATTCCAACTCCTTCAACGGCACCATACCTTCTACTCTCTCGCAATGCAAGCTTCTACGCGCTGTTTTCTTGCAGTACAACTCACTCACCGGGACGCTGCCCTCCGGGTTAAGTAATCTCACTGATTTAGCCGTTTTAAATTTAGCTCAAAACCATTTATCGGGTGAAATCTCAGGAGATCTCCCACGGAATATCAAGTATCTTGATCTTTCTTCCAACTCATTTTCCGGTTCAATTCCTACTAGCATCGCTAATTTATCACAGCTTCAACTTATTAACCTCTCGTATAACCATTTTTCCGGTCAGATTCCCGCTACCTTTGGTGAGCTTCAACAGCTTCAGTATCTCTGGCTTGATTATAATCTTTTACAAGGGACTTTACCTTCTGCTTTAGCCAACTGCTCTTCACTTGTCCATTTTAGTGCTGAGGGCAATTTGCTTGGTGGGGTTATCCCAGCAGCCATTGGAGCTCTTCCTAAGCTTCAAGTTGTTTCGCTTTCTCATAACAATCTGTCAGGAACGGTGCCGGTTTCGTTGTTCTGTAACATTACTGTTTATCCGCCTTCCATTCGGATTGTTCAACTGGGGTTTAATATATTTACGCATGTTGTTGGTCCCGAATCAGAGAAATGCTATAGCGTTTTACAGGTTTTGGATCTTTCCGGGAATCAGATTGGAGGGGTATTTCCTCTATGGCTTACTCGTCTGACGACATTATCGGTGTTGGATGTTTCTGATAACTTGTTTTCAGGTGAGATTCCAGTCCAGGTTGGGAATTTGTCTAGATTGGAAGAGCTGAAAATGGCTAATAATTCTTTCACTGGGACGGTTCCCATTGAGATTAGGCAATGTGGTTCATTGCATGTTCTTGATCTTGGAGGAAATCGTTTTTCTGGTGATATTCCTGCTTTTTTAGGTGATATGACTGGTTTAAAAGTGCTTTCTCTTGGGGGAAACCTGTTTTCAGGTTTGGTTCCGGGGAGTTTTGGTAATCTTACGGAGCTTGAAACCTTGAATTTGGGACATAGTAACTTGACTGGAAGCTTGCCAGAGGAGATCATGGGGTTGAGCAATTTGAGTACGTTGGACTTAAGTGGGAACATGTTTTATGGTGAGATTCCTGCAAGCATTGGGAACTTGAGTAGGATTGCTGTTTTGAATCTAAGTGCTAACGGGTTTTCAGGGAAGATGCCGGCAAGTTTCGGCAATTTGTTCAAGCTAACTACACTTGATTTAAGCAAGCAGAACCTCTCTGGCAAGTTGCCAATTGAGCTTTCGGGTTTACCTAATCTTCAAGTCATTGCTTTGCAAGAAAATTTGTTATCTGGGGATGTTCCTGAAGGGTTTGGTAGCTTGACGAGTTTGCGTTATGTGAATCTTAGTTCCAATTCATTTTCCGGTCAGATACCAGAAACTTTAAGCTTTCTTCATTCATTGGTTGTTCTTTCATTGTCTAATAATCACATAACTGGGGTGATCCCACCCGAGATTGGAAACTGCACCGGGCTCGAAGTTCTTGAGCTTGGATCAAATTCTTTGACAGGTCACATTCCTACTGATCTCTCTCGGCTATCACAGTTGAATTTGCTAGATTTGGGTGGTAATAACTTAACAGGACAAATCCCAGAGGAAATTTCCAAATGCTCATCATTGACCACTTTGTTACTGGATGCTAATCAGCTTTCGGGTAGCATACCGGATTCTCTTTCCAAGTTATCGAATCTCACTGTGCTTGATCTTTCTTCTAATAACTTGAGTGGAGGGATTCCTTCTAATCTTGGTCTTATTTCGGCATTGATCTACTTCAATGTCTCGAGGAATGACCTATCAGGGGAGGTTCCAGTTACTCTGGGTTTTAGATTTGACAATCCATCAGTATTTGCTGAAAACCGCGACTTATGTGGGAAGCCATTGGATCGAGAGTGTGGGGATGTAAACGATAAGGGCAAGAGCAAAAGGTTGATTGTGTTGATTGTGGTGGTAGTATGTGCTGCTTGTCTCTTGTTATTATGTTGTTGTTTCTATGTCTTCAGTCTATTTAGATGGCGCAAGAAGCTCAAAGCAGCTGCTGGGGAGAAGAAACGGAGCCCTGCAAGGGCAAGTTCCGGATCAAGTAGGGGCCGTGGCAGCACTGACAATGGAGGGCCGAAGCTTGTTATGTTCAATAACAAGATCACACTAGCGGAAACGATTGAAGCAACTAGGCAATTTGCTGAAGAGAATGTGCTCAGCAGAAGCCGGTATGGGTTAGTTTTCAAGGCTTGTTACAATGACGGAATGGTGCTCTCTATTCGTCGCCTACCAGATGGATCGCTTGATGAAAACATGTTTAGAAAAGAAGCTGAATTTGTAGGCAAAGTGAAGCACCGAAACTTGACTGTTCTCCGTGGCTACTACGCAGGGCCACCAGACTTAAGGCTGCTGGTATACGATTACATGCCTAATGGCAACCTTGCAACACTCCTCCAAGAGGCATCCCACCAAGATGGTCATGTCCTAAATTGGCCAATGCGCCACCTAATTGCTCTGGGCATTGCCCGCGGTTTAGCCTTCCTACACGCATCCAACATGGTTCATGGAGATGTCAAGCCCCAAAACGTGCTGTTCGATGCCGATTTTGAGGCACATTTGTCGGATTTCGGCTTGGACCGACTCACAATCACAACCCCAGCAGAAGCTTCCACTTCAACATCGGTTGGCACATTGGGTTATGTATCCCCAGAGGCTGTTCTAAGAGGAGAAGCCACCAAAGAGTCAGATGTCTACAGCTTTGGCATTGTGATGCTTGAACTACTCACAGGGAAGAGAGCACTTATGTTCACCGAGGATGAAGACATTGTTAAATGGGTGAAGAAGCAGCTTCAAAGAGGCCAAATAGCTGAACTTTTAGAACCAGGGTTGCTTGAGCTTGACCCAGAATCATCAGAATGGGAAGAATTTCTGCTAGGGATCAAAGTAGGGTTACTTTGCACTGCTCCAGATCCTCTTGATCGACCAAACATGTCCGATGTTGTGTTCATGCTTGAAGGTTGTCGTGTGGGCCCTGATATTCCTTCATCAGCGGATCCCACCTCTAAACCTTCACCGGCATAAACACCCCGCAATTCCGATTTCTCTTTTTTTCGTTACTTTTTCCTGTCTCAAGAAAACTTTTATCCATTTTTTCAGTTTCAGAGAGAAAATTGTAAAAGCAAGGTGAATTTTCTTTTGTTCAGTTAAATTCTTCCTACTTTCACAAGTTTTGCTACTATTTCTTTCCAATCAATTTTTTGAACTCGAAATTTGGATTAACTTTGAATCAAATCTGATGTCAACTTGAAACAATTAAAAATTAAATTGATGGAATCAACTCGAAAAACTAGTGCAACTCGGCTCAGATCTAAAAAAATTGTCCCAACTTCATACTAGTCAACACAAATTGATTCTGATCAGATCTATGTCCAATTCAGGTGGATTTAGGGAAAATAAAAACCAGAAGCAGCCAAAACCGGAGTTGAAGAGGTCCGAAACCCGACAACAACCGTTGGGGACCCACATGGGTGTTTGGCGCCAAGCGTCTGCCCTGGATTCTTCACGTCACGTGGCTCATTGAAAAATATAGCCGTTCAAATTGTAGACCCCGAGATGTACACTCTGTAAAAAAAAAAAAAAAAAAAATCCTGGTTTTGCTTTTTTATTTCCTTTTTTGCACATTGGGTTTTGGTGTGTGGGAAGCTCAGTTGATTGTAGTTTTTTTCCTTTTAAAGGTGGGTTCTGTCTCCACGTGGGGGATTTTCAAACGTTCAAGGCATGGCAATGGAGGAAAAAAAGAAGCTGAAGCCGATAAATGCAGATGATGACAAAAGACCCCAAAATTTCTTGAGCAGATGGGAATGGGTAACAGGGAAAAGTGATAGACGTGGAAATGAAATGAAATTTTTGTGTTTTTCTAGGATTCATCTCCCTTAGAATATGGGAATCACAACATTGAGAAATGCATAATGAATTGCAGTGACCGTTAAGGCTCCATCTCTTTTAATTATTTTATTAATTTTGGGTTTCTTGGATTATAGGTTTCAGAAAACCGACAAGGTCAAACTGGATTATATAATATTTGCAGGGAGATTATAATTTTGTAGTGGTCATATCAAGAATTAAACAACTTAATCTCCACCAATTACCAAGAGAAACATGCATTGATGGGCAACATGGCCCAACTTGAGTTAGGGCCAATTACAACTCTACCTATTATCATATATTTAATTTATGTGATGCACTGCTTTATCAAACCTGAGAAGTTAGCTGTTTCAATTTGTAAAATTTAGCCCTAGCTATTTTATGAAAACTAATAACTTGCTAAACCGTTGACTAATTTTGATAAATTAAAATGAATTAACTTCTCAAATTCAGAAACGAAATTCATAATTAATCCTAAAAATAAAATGAAATAATATATTCCATAATTAAAAATCAACTAAGTTGAGTAATGTTGGAAGTCTTGAATGTTTCAGCAGTCCAAACATGTTTTTCGAATCTAATGTTTTTGTCAAACTCTTCCAAATTTTGTGTGGATTTTAAAGGATAACTCGACCATTCAACATATCTAAAGTTATTTATAAAACCAAATAAAACAGTCCAAATAGAGAGAAGTCCGAATGAAAAAAAGAAGAAGAGTAAAGCCCAAGTCTAAACGCCTAAGTTTGTAACGATTCTAATGATTCTAAAATACTCGGAACACTTTAAAAAAAGCCCTATGGCTAGAACCTTTGTTTCCTGTTGATCATCTCATGTTGATTGATGTCATGGTAGAAATCAGTGAACTCAGGAGGAGGCATCTGCGAAAACACATGCGGCATCATCAACTGTTGCCGGTTATACGTAGCTACCTCGGGTCGCATCGATGGAGCATAAAAGCAAGTTTCCAATGCTGACTTAGGCTCCTTCAACATCACATTATTTTGCATGCCATTTGACCTCGGATCATGAAGAACCGGAATTGATGCTGAATCGAACATTACATCATTGCTTGGCATCCCGAATCTTGGATCGTGACATATGGAATACAATGGCGGAGGATTGTACATAGCATTGTTCGGAAAACTGTTTTTGCTGCTAGATGCAATTCCTGATCGAACTCCAAAACCAAGATCATTCATCATCGACATCCTTAATGATTTCTCAATGGGATTCAAGCTGAGGGAAAGCTTCACCAATGCCTCATCAGCAGGGGAAAAGGAAGGTAGCTGCATGCCAAGAGGTCTAGCAGGAAGAGGAGGCTGATCTCTGATAACTCCGAACTCCGAGTTCTTTCGAGGAATGTCTTGGATGTGATCAAAATGGTTAACAATCTCCAAAGGGGTATGAGTTTGAATGTTATTATCCAAAAGGTTTCGATTCCAAAGATGTAAGGCTGCAGCAGGGATGTAATTATCAGAAGAACTCAGTGTCGATCGAGCACCAAAACCACCTAGCGTCCTCAATTCAGATCGCAACAACTCCTGCTCATCAGCTCCCTTCATCAACATGATCTTCCTCTTAACAACTTCAATGTTCGAATGAAGTTTAGTAAGACACAACGCAATATGCTCAGGGGAGAAATTGTCGATACGATCATCCCATGTTGGAAACTTGGCCTTGAAATTAGCCTTGCAGACTTGTGCGACTTCGTCACGAGCTTGTCTCCGGCACATGTTGAAGAAATCGGAAATACTAAAAGTCTTCTTTTGGGAACCCGAAGCAGCCATAGTGTTGTATCTGCCAATGATGGTCTCAATTTGAACAGGATCCGAAGGCCAAACTTCAACCCTAGAAGGACTGTCCTTCAATTCGGGTTCGAAGACGATCATGCATACCTCCACATCACAAAGGGTGGAGAATTCATGAGCCTTTTTTTTCAAGCTCTGCAATCGCTTCTTAAGCGTTGCAGCTCGAGCCTTCTCCTTCTCTATAAGTTTCATTTTCAGTTTTCTACGAGCCATATCTAAACAGTAACCAAGAAATTAAAAAAAAAAAAAATCAAGAGAAACATGCATATTAAGACACTGTAAACCATGAATCTTCATGTTTTCTAACATGTCATTGTTGTTCGAACATTAAACCTAATCGGTAACTAAAGTGGAAAAAACAAATCGGATTCATATTTGATTATGGTCTGTTAAAGCTGCTGTTTTTTTTTTCCCACCAAACTAAATCAAGTGAAGCATGAATGTTCATGTTTTTTTTTTTCACCAAAATCATATTAATTAACTGTAATAAACAAGGAGAAAAAAACAATAAAAGGCAAAACGATAAACATGGTTTGATTAACTATAAAGATAGGAGAAGAGAAGACACTTACCTTCACTGCCTCCCTCTCGATTCAATAACAAACATTGAGTTTCTCTTTGTTCCTTTTTAAATAAAAGAAAAGATATTTTTAAATAAGGAAAAAGAGATTTTATTCTCATCACAATTAAGGACGCTGATTCTTAATTTTTAAAAAAAATCAGGAATTTGTATGATTCTCGATATAATCAGACATCAAAACATTTATAATTATAGTTATCTTTTAGGTGTTTATTTTTTATTGCGTGTACACTGTAGGTCATTTAATTATACTTTGAATTTTTTTTCACTTAATTTCTAAAAATTTTAAAATAGTCATTCAATTCAATTAGCCGAAATTTTTTTTTTATCCATTTTCGTTAAGCGTCATTAAGTGTTTAACGAGAGGGTAACGTGGCAATTCAAAAATTAATATAATAATAAATTTAACCTTCAAATTTTATATATTGTATCGATTTAGTCATAAATATTAAAAGTTAACCATTAAAATTTACAAATAATCGCAATTTGATACTAATTCTAATATATATATATATATATATATATATAAAAGTAATGATTTGAAACATATATAAAAAAAAAAATGGTGTTCCTTTTAGAAGTATAGGCTTCTTTGATTTCTTCGGCAGTAGCAGATCGTATTCTAGGTTTTTTACAAATATGGTATAAAAAAATTATTATATACGAAAATAGGTTGTCAGATAGATTATTTATGAAAATGGGTTACTTTTTTTTAGTCGCGCCTACCTGACAGGCGCGACATATTATTTTATTAATAAATTTTTTTCTAATATTTTATTATTATTATTATATTTTAAAAAAAATTCTGGTTAAAAACGGGTCACCCGTGACCCGTAGGCGCAACATGTGGCGCCTGATGCAGGGGCGCCACACCCTGCAAACCTCATTGACCGTGCATTGAAGCAGTGAAGAATGTGAAGCAGTGAAGAAAGAAAGAAGAAAAAAATTTTGTAATTTTTTATAATTATTTTAAAATTAGATTGTTAATAATTTAGAATTATTTGATAAATTTTTGTGTTTGTAATTATTTTAAAATTAATTTATTAATAATTTAAGATTATATATTCTAAATTATTTTGTTTAGTTTAATAATGTTAAATTTATTTTGTTAAATATTTGCTATAAATAATTTGTAACTGTAAAGAAAATAATTTAGAATTTTTTAGAAGTCAAGAGACTAGAAAATTGAAAGTAAAAGAGATTGAGAATAAAAATTAGAAAAGACGGACGAAATTGAATGGAAAAAGATGATATTGGTGAAAGTAGTATTAGAGTTTGAGGGCAATAAAATTTGTAAATGTTGGTGCAATAAAATTAATTTCTAAAATGGTATTTTTTAGTAGTGTATTATTGTATTGTGATTTTTTTTATAATGTATTTAAAAAAAATATTTTTATAGATATTTTATTAGTAATTTATGATTAGTTTATATAGTGGTTTTATTGGTTTTTTACCTATTTGGTATAAAAAATTTATTATATACGAAAATAGGTTTTAATAAAATACGGGTTGAGCCTCCTGAGAAGGCACCACATGTCGCGCCTACCTGACAAGTTCAGCATGTCGCGCCTGTCAGGTAGGGGCAACATGTGGTGCCTCCTCGTTAGGCGCAACCCATTTCCCCTATATATACCCCTTCCTCGGGAAAGTATGAGCAAAAAAACTAGTAAAAAAAATTAGTAGAAGTAAAAAGAGAGAAAGAAGAAGGGAAGAAAAGAAAAGAAGAAGAAAAACAAGGTATTTTAATTTATTTATTTTTAAATAGAATGTAGAAATTTGTTAGAAGTTTTATTATTTAATGTTATTTTGTTAGATAAATAATTTTGTTTGTTAGGTTCTGAATGAAAAATTTTGTATAAAAAATTTTGAAAATTGTGAGAATTTTGAACTTTTTTTAACAGATCTAGTATTGAAGATGGAGAACAAATTTTTCGTATGCGTTTATTTCGATGGAGAAATTTTGACAACAAGCGTCGGATGTATATTTGAATGTCGCAAACAAGTTGCAATGAGATTAAATAGAAATATATCGTTTGATGATATGAAGGAAAAAATTAGTGAAAAAATTTATAGACGTTGTGGGAGAAGGATTTCGAAAATTTTCTACAAGTTTCTAGTTTCAATGGATCCCATAAAATTCACCGAAATGGAACTTGTAGACGATGAAGATGTGGAGACAATGGTCGCTCTTTACTGCCATAGCAACCAAAATGCATCGATTCACTTATTTGATGAGTTAGCTATTGTGGAGTCAACAGAAGATCCAACTCCATTAAGTGAAGAAGATAGACCTCAAGAGCCGTGTATGGTGCTTCCGATATCATACGTTGGTAGTCAATCAACTACACATGGGATTGACATTGATCTTAATGCTACACCCGAGACTGATGTGGGTGGTGACGATGTATACCGAAGTAGTGATCCTTCTGATTATGAAGTCGATATTGATAGTGATCCCGACGTGGATGATGTCTCAGATGATATTGACGATGAAGGCGTGAACGAGGATGGAAACATTAATGTGTCTTTAGCCGGGAACCAGATCCGTCGTATTGTGATACACAATAATCCTGAGGCACACATGTCTCGGATAGACCCCGATGCGGCGGCGCATGCAGCCGAGTTCCCGGAGTACCCTGAGATACTACCTGCTCACTAGATGGCCATATATTCTGATTCTGAGGAGTTGTTTGTGGGCCAGAGATTCGAAAGTAAGAAAGAGTGCGTATTTTCCATTAAGCAGTATAGTATGAATATATCAGTAGACTACAAAGTCGTCAAATCTAAATCGACATTATATATTGGAGAGTGTTGGAAGTCGGCAGAAGACTGCAATTGGCGGATACGAGCTGCATTTATCCAAAAGTCTCAGATGTGGGAGATAGAAAATTTGTTGGGCCTCACACATGTACTTCAACACGAATGATAGAAGATCATCGAAAACTTGATTCGAAAACTATCTGTACATGCATCATGCCAATGGTTGAAGACATGCCGACCATTAAAGTTTCAATATTAATTTTCGAAATGCAGGTACGATTCCAGTATCGAGTATCATATCGAAAGGCATGGATAGCTAAACAGATGGAAATAGAGCAATTGTACGGAAATTTCGATGCATCGTAAATGAGTTACAGGGATGGATTGCGGCAATGAGGGAGTACGTACCGAGAACTGTCATTGAGTTGCAAACACGACCTTATTATGACCCGGATGAGCAATAACAACCGGGTAAAAGAATTTTCCAACGGATGTTTGGGACATTTGATCCACATGTGCGTGCATTTCCCCACTGTAAGCCATTTGTGCAAGTGGATGGGACATGACTATACGGTAAATATACACAAATCTTACTTATTGCGATTGCTCAAGACGGGAACAGGAACGTGCTACCGATTGCGTTTGCCATCGTAGATAAAGAAAACATGGAGTCGTGAGAATTCTTTCTTACAAATCTGCGGAGGTATGTAATTAGTAATGATAATATTTGCATCATCTCTGATAGAGGGAAATGATTAATTGCCGCCATTAGGCGTTATGGTGTGCCATGGAGATCTGTTTACTGCATACAGCACATTGCGGCTAACTTTCATCGAGATTATAAGAATGCAGATTGGAAGAGACAAGTTGTGAAAATGGGTAAAGAACAACCTTATCATTTTAATATATAACATACATTTTTTTGTGGCGAGACTGTAACTTAACTTATATCGTCTTAATACATACACAGCTTACGAGCTAGAGCCACATATTTTTCGGTAGAGGATAACTCGGCTTGAGAGTGACATGGAAGGTCAGATGAACACATCTTTCCGACAATGGTTGGGTAGCATAGAGACATGGCAATGGGCTCAAAGTTTTGACGAGGGCTTTCGTTACGGTCAAATGACGACAAACTTGGTGGAGGGGATTAACGCTGTTTTGTTGAAAATGCGACATCTTCCGATTTCATCTGTCTTCTCAGCTACATTCTATAGGTTGGCTACCTTGATGCCAAGAATGGGTCAGCAACAAGTCAACCAGATAGAGGCAGGACATGTGTTTGTCAAACATGTTAGGGATGCAATTGTTGCAAACCGTCGGATGGCGAGGTCGATGAACGTAGAAGTATATTCACGATGTAATGAAACGTTTCTCGTTACAGAGACCATCAGTCGTCGACCCGGTATTCTACCTAAGTCATACGGGGTTGATCTCCGAAATAGACGGTGCGATTGTAGGAGGTTCCAAACACTTCATTATCCTTGTGCACATGTTGTGGCAGCTTGTGCTAAGGTCTCGCTCAATGTAGATCAATTTATCGATGAGGTGTACACACTTGAACGCACGTTGCGTGTATGGGAGAATGAGTTTCCTGTGCTTCCTGACCTATCTACTTGAGAGGTTCCTTAGACGACCTTTGAGCTTATCTCAAACAAAGGCTTGCGTAGGAACCCGAGAGGTCGTCCGCAATCATCAAGAATCCGTAACGAAATAGACATTAGAGAGAAATCCGACATGAAGCTGTGTAGAGTATGCAGATTAGCTGGTCAAAATTGGAGTAACTGCCCACTCCGAAATTACCAAACTGGATAATCATTGCGATCAGGTAGAAATTAAGATGTTGTTCATTACATGTTGCTTATTGCATGTTGAAAGAAAAAGTATTGTCTTTTTAATTTTTAAGTACTTCGAAACTACCAAACTGGAAAATCATTCTCTTTTTTTATTCGTATTATGTATTTCAACTAAGCAATTCCAAAATTCGCACTCAAATCCGATAATAAAATGGCAAATAAAAAAATTGATAAATATAATGCAATAATTTACATAAAATAAAGTAATTTACATAAAAAATAAAGTAATTTACAATACAAAACCCCTTAAAATTGATGGTTTAATGGTGTGGTTCTAGGGGTATATCTTCGTGGAGCTCGACGTTCACGTTGTGGGCGACTACGATGATCAATGTTCTCTTCATCCATATGTATGGGTGTAGAGAATGACTCAAATGCCACTGATGAACTCGAGCCGGGGGAGTAGAGAACGACGCTGGATATGGGCCAGGGGGAGAAGAGAATGGCGACGGATACGACTCTAGAGGAGCAGAGTACGATGGTGGATATGAGCTACTCCCGAAATGTAGCTCCGGCTCTGGCTCGGGCTCCGCCTCCGGCTCTGGCTCTGGGTCTACCTCTGGAGCTGGTGCATGATGCGGATCTAGAAGATGTTGCCCAATCCGTGTCGTATGAGGGGGGACTACCATCGACCGCCCACCAAATAAAAATGGTTTCCCCTTCTCATAGTACTACTGTAGGTACTGTGGCGAGGGTTGCAGATCCAAACAAAGATCCATCTGAGGTACCCTACTAAACCGGTTGTTCCACATCGTAATATATTCTAAATGCTCATCTCCCCAATTAGTTCCATGCCTCCCCCTCCTATTCATGCCATGTAGCTGTACATCCAATCTTACTGGCTGTGTCGAGATATATTGTATACAACCGAACTGCCGGAGTACTCGATCACCATGATACCACTCCACCGTATCAAAATGGATAAGGGGTGCGCTAATGCACCATAGGTGTGAGTGGACGTGGGCATATGATGGAATAACAGCTGTAACTTCAGGAATAGAATATGGCATCCAAATGAACTACACAGTTCATAACATTTTTATATTAACGCGGGTTAAGTGAGATAAAATAATAAAATAAAAATAATCTTAAAAAAACTTACTCCCTCTCCAGAATGATTCTCGATCATCAGACGGTATATCGGAACCGTGTATGACCTCCCGATACCCAGATTCGTGCTCCATCTATGAAAATAAATTGTTAGAACAATATAATCCGAAAAAGAGACAATTAATTGCTGTAACACGTAAAGATTCATCACCTGTTAACGAGTGGAAATATATATGATTGATGACTAATAGATGCCAAGAATGGCACCCGATAAAGCAGCCACGACTGCAACAGTATGAGGCATCCACCTATGTTAACCGCAGAGGGATCTGTCGTCCGACAAAGTTCACGGTACAAAATGGCTAACACTGCGGACCCCCAACTGTATGAACGCGTGTTATGCAAATTAGATAGCAGCGGTAAGTACATCAAGTAGACTTCACTACTGTGTGTATCCGGCATGAGTACACCTCCTATAAGGTGCATAATATAAGCTCGCGCTGCCTGCATAACCTCCAATTCAGTGGCAGTACTAGACAAATATTCAAAATTGGCCTTTAGCCATGAAAACTTCAAGGTTTGAAATTTTCCCTCACTTGGCGAGCGTCCAAGTAAGTCATAGCAAAGGCGAGCAGGCCTGGAGATCAAACTTACGCATGTGACCGCGTTCCCATTGATGAGGAGCCCCAGCTGTAGTGCAACGTCCTCTAGAGTGATTGTGCACTCCCCGCACGGCAAATGAAATGTGTGGGTCTCCGGACGCCATCGCTCGACTAAGGCAGAAATCAAGTCATATCGTAGATTAAAAGTCCGAATCAATGCTGCTGATCCGAACCCGGCTAACTCTAAGAACGGTATTAGGCATTCATCCGGCTGAAACCCTACACTATGAATACGACCCTTCAATGCGCGGTACTCGACCTGACATTATTTTATTAATGAAATAGTTAATACAATATAATTTCATTTAACAAATAATGTAATGTGAATATCAAATAAAAATTTCATTACCATCTCATTAATGCTACTTGATATGTGATTAGTACTATCAATCAATGAATCCATTTGTCACAAATCTGCAATTAAAATTATATAACAACAAATTTAATCAAAATTTTAATCAATCAATAAAAATTATCAAATAAATAAATAAATAAATAAATTTATATAACCTAATCATTTTTTTAAAATACATTATCAAAAAAATCACAATACACTAATATACTACTAAAAATAATTCTATTGCACAATCATTTTAAAAATTAATTTTATAATTCCCCATCATTTACATACAATAAAAAATAAATATAAATTATCTAAAGATTAAAAAACATATGAATTAAAAATAATTGAAATTGAAACATACCTAAGTAGTTTCTTTCACACAACCTATAAAATTATATAACAACAAATTTAATCAAAATTTTAATCAATCAATAAAAATTATCAAATAAATAAATAATAATATAAATTTACATTATATAAAAATTACGTTAAAAAATCATAAAACACTAAACTATAAACACCAACAACTTATAATTATTAATTACTAACACAAAATAACTATAAAATTATTTTCTTAAAAAATATATTTCTAAAAATCATAATACAAGAAAATCACTAAAATACATTATCAAAAAAATCACAATACACTAATACACTACTAAAAAACAATTTTATTGCACAACCATTTTAAAAATTAATTTTATAATTCCCCATCATTTACAAAAACCATTCAATTCCGTCCGTCTTTTCTATTTTTTTTCTCAATCTCTTTTACTTTCGATTTTCTAGTCTCTAAACTTCTAAAAAATTCTAAATTATTTTCTTTATAGTTACAAATTATTTATAACAGAATATTTAACAAAATAAATTTAACATTATTAAACTAAACAGAATAATTTAAAATATAATCTTAAATTACTAATAAATTAATTTTAAAATAATTACTAACACAAAAATTTATCAAATAATTCTAAATTACAAATAATTTAATTTTAAAATAATTATAAAAATTTACTAACCTTCTTCTTCTTTCTTCTTCTTCTTCTCTTTTTTTTTTCTCTCTTTGCTTCTTTACTCCTGCTCCTGGACGTAACAAACTTTGGGGGGGGGGACCTTATATGGTCCCCCATTATTGTTTTTCTACAATTAAATTTCATCCCTCCCCAATTTGAGATGACAAGTCACTGGGGAGGGTCATGAAATGACTTCTGCGCTGCGCAGGGTGTGGCGCCCCTGCATCAGGCGCCACATGTGGCGCCTACGGGTCACGGGCGACCCGTTTTTAACTCGAAATTTTTTTTAAAATATAATAATAATAATAATAAAATATTAGAAAAAAATTTATTAATAAAATAATATGTCACGCCTGTCAGGTAGGCGCGACTAAAAAAAAGTAACCCATTTTCGTAAATAATCTTTCTGACAACCTATTTTCGTATATAATAATTTTTTTTATACCATATTTGTAAAAAAACCTCGTATTCTTCTTCTTTCAACAAGAGTCATGATAGCTGCAACTGTAACTACGGTCATCGCAACCTCATCCTCAACTTCTTGAGTGGCCTTAGTAGAAAGTAAGCCAGTTTCCTCAACAAAATTAGTACCAACAGAGTGAACTCATTCTCAACAATACTATTAAAATAATCAAAAGCAGGATTAGCAAGGCTATCGTTAGGCTTCAACAATATTCGCAATATCAACAATTGAACTGTGGAAAACATCAATAGGAACACTATTACTTTGTTGTGTTATTGAATTAATAATGCAATGCCCCTTACTCGACTCGATCGTCGGGTCTAAATAACAGAGTGTCACATTTATTGCTGGAGTAACTATAGACAAATTCACAGTAAAAACATCATATCACTTCATCAATCATGCAATCTTATCAATAAAACAACATTAAATAACATGAACACTCTGTCTCGGGTTTTATACAAGTATACGAATGCTTTAGAGTTAGCCCGAGATTAAATAGGGACCTTTTTCTAACTTTTTACAAGTAATTATGATCAAGGATACCATAAATAAATCATTCAAATATCCAATCATATCATAAATACTTAGATATTAAAATACACAATCAATCTGAGTCTTAATTGAGCTTACGGAAGCTCTTTTGTAAACTCGAGCATGAACAAGGACTAAATTGTAACAATTTTCAAAAATTAAAGATAATAATGTAAAACATGGTTGACATGACTATGCGTCCAGACCGTGTAACTCTCTGAAGTCGTGTGGACCAAAATGTAATATTTCATCAAAGATCACATGGCCACGTGTGTAACAGCCCATTTTCAGTAAAATCGGAACAGTGATTTCGAGACCACAAATTTGAAAAGTAAATTATTATTTTATTATTAATTTAATATCTATGGGATATTATTAAGGTTTTATTAAAATTTATTTAAGAAAATTTTAATGTTTGCATGATTAATTAAGTAAAAAGGACTAAATCGTAAAAAGTGTAAATGTAGAGTTCCATTAGCCAAAAGGGTCAAATGGCTATGAAACTTTAAATTAAGTGGACTTAGATGGTAATTAGACCATTCATATAGTTAGTGGATATTCATGGCAAGGTTTTATTGAAATTTTGAATATTTTTAAAGGATAAAATGGTAAAATAGTAAATAAAACATAAAATAAAAGAAAGAAAAAAGAAGTAATATCTTCATATCACCTTTTTCAAAATTTAAAATCACCATTGGAGATAGCTAGGGTTCGGCCAAGCTTAGTCTCACTTGCATAGTATGTAATTTTGCCCCGTTTTTAATGATTTTTACGTTTTTGATGTCGTTTTAGCTTAATCTAAATAGTCCGGGATCAATTTGTAAAATTTTCAAAGATTTAGGGTTATTCCATGATTACTATTGTATTATTCTTGATGTTCAATGGTAGATTATGGGTCCTTGTTGATAAATAAACAAGTTTTGTAAAGTGAGTTTTGATGAAAATTGCATTTATGGACTTGCTTATAAAAATAGTAAAAGTTTATGTTAAATTTATGAAATGATAATTGGTATGGGTTGGTTTAAGTCCCTAGAGAAGTCAGTTAGCTTGAGAGAAGGATTAAAATGCTTATGAGCTTAAGGACTAAATTATGAAAAGTTAAAATATTAAGGGCAAAATAGTAATTTTGCATAAGTATGAAATGTGGACTAAATTGAATACTAGGGGTATTAAATGGATTAAATTTTTCTATTTAGATAAGATAGACCACGTATGGATTTAAATTGGGGAAAAGCTAAAGCCTTGGATTAGATCAATTTCGTTTCTACGCCCTTAATCGTCGAAGTAAGTTCGTATGAATAGTTATCATTTTAATGCTATTTCAAATAGTATGTTAATATGTTATTTATCATGTGAACTGATCAATATATAAATAAATCAATTCCATGACAGTTATCAGGTCCTGATTGAACCTTAGGAATTCGTAGGATACAAATGACATTTCATTAGGGATTTCATGTTTCAGGTGCTAGTCTTGAATGTCCTACTGATGGCTGAGGTCCTGCATTTGTTGTGGATTCTCCACAGCTCGTGTAAGCAACATCATGTAACTTACATTCTAACCCACATCTTGTGTGAGCAGGCCCATTTTACAGCTCGTGTGAGCAACGATGTAAAAGAAAGGTTACGGTTATATGTTTAAGCACAGTTTGTGTGAGCTTTCCCGAGTATCCGATGATATTCTAGTTGGTTCAACGGGCAAGAAAAGAGATTGAAATGGTAAGTTTCCAAATGGTATTATGCATATGTTCATGGAAAGGATGAATGATTCAATTGATTTATTTTCATATGGAAATGGCTTATCATGTGGTTAATCCAAATGATTTGTGTATAAATGCACCAACTTGTGTTTTGATGATGATGTTTAGGCTTATACCAATCTTGTGGTTTGAGTTACATTATGCTTATACTTATTGTTATGTAAAATTTATGTTTTATTTTCTACGAACTTATTAAGCATTATGTGCTTATGTAGTTTCTTTCCTATGTTTTATAGATTATCGGAAGCTCGATCGGTTTGGAAGCTCGTCAGAGATCTATCACACTATCCAGCATAAATATTGGTAGTTTTTGAATGTTTTGGTCAATGTTATAATGGCATGTATAGGTTGAATTGTAAGGTCATTGTGATGAATGTTTAGTTGGTGGTTTGGCTTGTAAATGTTGTAAATGTTATCTTGGTTGATATCACTTGATGCCTTGCTAGTTTGTGTCATAGTGAATATATCATGTTGCATGTTTTGAATGGCTTAAATGACATGTTTTTTTTTGATGGAATGGTAATGGTCAAAATGAGGCATGTTTGGTAAGTTTTGGAGCTTGTAATTGATGAATGGTAAATGATAAAATATGGATGTTTAGGTAGGTCTTGATGATTGTATTTGAGGTGCCTTTGAAATAGCATATTGGTTAGTTGAATTAGAACTTTGGAATGGCACATATATATATGTTTAGGTATGGCTTGATGCTTTGTAAGTGTGTACATTTGGTTCAAATGTTTATGCATGAATTGGTGTTGGAAATGGCTTGTTTTGGGTGAATTTTAGGTCCACATGTCCTGAGACACGTGCGTGTGACTTAGCTGTGTATGACACATGGCCTGGCGACACGATTGTGTATCCTCTAAAGGTCTCTTTGCTTGCAAGTCAGTTAGTTATACAGCCTAGCATACAGCCTGGCACACGGGCGGGTGGGAAATTTCGAGAGTTACACGGCCTGGCACATGGGCATGTGACACGACCGTGTGACCCTATTCAGAGAGTTACATAGGTAAGGGCACGGGCTGGGACACGACCTGTGTCCCTAGTTTGAAGGTTACATGGCCTAAGACACGAGTGTGTGTCTCAGCCATGTGACGTACATGGCCTGGCCACATGGCCTTGTGACCCCTATAGTCAAATTTTTATAACTTTTTCACAAACTTTCCAAACAATATCAAATTAGTCCCGAATTGTTTCTAAGGTGTTTCTAGGGCCTCAAGGGCTCGATTTAGGGACGATATGTATGTGAATGATCGTTTTATAATATGTTTTCAATATTGTATGAAATGCATGTTTTAATGTTTTGTTTGTACAGTAATGCTCCGTAACCTTAATCCGACGATGAATACAAGTTAGGGGTGTTATAGTGTGACTAGGTCGTGTAACAAACTAAGACCGTGTAACATAAATATTTCCTAACTACCAGCAAGCACACGACCATGTCACCTGTCCTTGTGTTACACAAGGCTGTGAGTCAGCCCATGTGCTGCAAAAATGTGTCTCTTGGTGCAAGTTACCCAAATCAATATTCCAAATAAGCCAAACATATCCATCAATCAACTTTTAGACTTGTCTAGAACATACCAAAACATATCATATAACAATCCCTAATCAACTAACCAATATGCCTCAACGGCACCATTTCATAACAAGGTTATATAAGCATTATCAACCCTTCAAGTTAATTGATACAATTCTATACCATTTATATCACACTAATCCAACATTTTTCACAATCAAATATGACCATTTGAAAGCTTCAACCATTTATGAATTATAATACCATTTTGTACATTTTGAGCACTTTAATAACGCATCTAAAAACCAACCACATTCATAGTTCAAACACATGAAAATTCTCAATTACATATATATACACTTCAAGCCTTATATACATATTATACACACATTCAAAACAAGCATTATATATGAATCATTTCATCAACTTAAAAAATCAATACTTAACCATATTGAAACCTATTTACATGCCACAAAATCAAGATTTAAACAATAAAAAGACTATCGAATCAATACCAAGATAGTGTGAGCTCCTCAACGATCCAATAGACACATTCCACAAGTTGACGATCTACAGAAAAGGAAAAACAAACGGAGTAAGCACTACAAATGCTTAGTAAGTTCACAGATATTAAACCAACTCACCTCAAGTTATACTTAAACACTACATGCTATTTAGCTTGGTAAAGTTTGCTTATCATGACAAATCGAATATAAAAAAGGTGAGTTAACATTTAACCTCTTCATATAACATTTTAATATGAAATAAACCAAATCACCTAAAATCACATTTCAATACCATCCTCAAAACCAATTCAACATTTAACCATATAAACATCATTCTCATAATATCATATCATTCGATCTATTTATCAATTATACATCCAATTTCAATTTAATGTCAATTACTATTTCATTTCCTTTTTAGAATTTCGAATCAAATTCGTTGATTTATCACATTTCTATATCGACCTCCAGGCTCGTATAACTAGTTTGTATGAATTTTTACATGCCACCGATATTCGTTAATTACAATATGCACGCAAATCATCAAATCACAATATCAACCCAATTTAAAAATATTTTCCTTTATCTTCAATTCGATCCCTACCTTTCTTTTTTTTTTCTTCATTTCCATATCAAATATATAACATTTACATATTAAAATTGTTGGAAAAACGGTTTTGGAAAATGCAGTGGAAAATAAATTTAGGGAAAAACCAGAGTTTTAAAATTTTGTCCAAAACAAGATATCGGTTATGATATCTAAAGTAATAAACACTTAATTAAAATTGTACATTTTCAATTTGTCTAAGATAAGCACTTCGACCGAGTAGTCTTATCCGCTATCATCAAGCTCATGTCTGCTAAGTGTGGGCTCGCTTTGAATTAGAAAATTTCTCACAAAAATTACTAGTGGGATAATTTTACAATTTTTCTAAACTTTTGGGTCAAGTTGTAAATCAGAAAAATATCTCTTAAAAATTTCTGGAATAATCTCTTTAGAGAATTTTCTCTCTACAACTCTCTCTTGAATTCAAGTGTGTGTGAATAATGATCCAAGGCTCTCTTTATATAGGGAGAGTTTAGAGATTTTAACTATAATTAAACTTAGTCACTTTAATATTAAATTTAATATTAAATATTATTAAAATAATAAAATGTTTATCTATAAGATAAACATTAAGTTAAATTTAATATCAAAGTATTAAAATAATATTATTTTTGAAATAATTAATCTAAAATCAATTTCTCTGGTAGAGTCCCAGTAGGAGTGTAACTCTTCCACTGCTAAACCATCAATGACCAACCGTCACTGGCCACCAGGACGCCACCACCGCAGCCACCGACACCTCCATGTCCAGTGATGCAGGTGCGACACCCTTACAGCTCCCCAAGTCGGTTCGACTGCTGTCAATTTGGTCTAGGTCAATGACAACCCGATCAGTCTGGTCTAGCCACCGGTTGGACCGCCAGCCCGATTTTACATACCGGACCCGATTCGACTAGTTTTTGGGTCTCGATCTCAGTTTGGGCTCCTAGGCCCAATTTACGATCTTAGGTCTAATTTTCAAGTTCAATTACCCATTGACTTGAAATTTAATTTCAAAAAATATCATATTAATTTTAATTGATTTGATTAATTTAATTTTACATTATCAAAATTAATTTTTCCAAAAGTTACTTAGATTTTCCAAATTAATTTTTCAAGAAAATTCTTTAATCAAATTCTCTAGTTGAACAATTCTCATGACCACCTAATTTAATTCCATGTTGAATAAGTCGACTCAATTAAATTATTCCCAAAGTCATAGAATTTTCTTCTTGATTCAAATGCAGTCCGATCGAGCTTTTGTTGAACTGGCGGAGGGACCAATTGGACATATACAATTAGACTCTAGTTATTGCAATTATGTCTAAAAGCATCGTTCTGATAATTCGCAATTACTTAATCATGGAGTCAGTCCACAAGAAGTACCATTATTGAAAACTCCTTATTGTATACTTTTTACGAAAGCAATTCATCCAACTACTATGTCCAATGACCTTGTCATGTGTGTGTTACCCTCATATGATATCATTGATTCCTTTGAGTTAAACCCGTTCACTCAATACAATCCTATTTTATCTCATTGTCACCATTGTGTCTTCTTAACGATTAATATGATCACTGTCAATAAATGACTGTGATAAATTGCTCATTCCAGAACAAGCAACATTAGCCACATTCCATATTTATCAATCCACACAATGATAATGAGAGGATATCATTAACTCTTTAATTGAGCTATGAATTCCACTGTTGCTAGTAAAACCATGCCATACACAAGTTATGTACCCAACATACCGGATATGGGCTCGATCATCTTTAAAGCATAAGCCTCCACTTATATCAAAGCACATGAGTTGCATACGAATGATCAGTGACTAACTCAGGATTTAAGTAAATCATACCATGAACGTCACATGTGAATCAACTCACAAACAGATTTAGAATTAATTCATCTTTGGTCCAATCTAATGTATCATTCTACTAATGAATACATCTATGTCTCTACTCATGGCAATTGCTCCGATAGCCAAGACTAGCCATTTTTCAATGTTGTCTTTCTCATTTAGATTATCTACAAAAGTATGTTGTCTTTCTCGGATTGTAAATGTTTTTTACAATGCCACGTATCTTTAGTTGGAACTTTAGACAATTAATGAGCTAATATTTACTTGCCACAATTTTGGAATGCATGCAAAACATAAAAAATAGAAAATACAAAAGACAAAAGACAAATAGTGAAATGTGAAATTAATTTTATTTATTTATCATTCAAGTAAATAGAAAACAATTACATATTTACTACAATATAGGCACATTTTCCAACAAAAACTACAATCAAATAACATTTCTATGTCATTTTAATGAAATTAACATGAATTTCATAAATGTTTCATCATATTTTACCTTGTTCCCAATAAATCAATTTCTATTCTTATTTTCTCCCTCTTCTAAGATCACTATTGATGCTTGTTCTCATGAAACTAAGGTAACTACTAGTCTTCTCTATTAAATTTATTAAGGAAGCATCAAAGAAATTTAAGGAATTAAGCTTGTAAGAGCTTAAAACTGGTATAAGGACTTATGTGGAATAACAACAAAAGTTTGGATGGTGGCTTTTAAGGGTGACATATTGGTTTCTCTTAAGGAAGATGAATGCTTTCATATTTTCTACTCTTTTATAAACAATTCTTTCAAAATAGCTTTTAATTAAATATTAAAAAATAACAATTTACAATTTAGCCCACCAATTATAATTTAACACAATTCCATCCCTTAATCATTAAGTTTCCATAATTATCTTGTTTAACTGACTATCATTTTATCATTTATCTTTTCCATAATACCATGTATGAGTCATATTCTATTTTGGTAAAGTTTCATCTTTAGTCATTTTTCCTATTCCACCAATTCTGTGTATTCTTTTATAATTTAATTTTTAACTTTTACCACAACACTTTCTATTCTTCTACAATTTAATCAATATCTCAAATTAATTTTTATCATCTAAATTTTTTTTAAATTTCTTATTGGCTCTAACTACTTTCTATATTAGCACTAAAAAAATTTCCTATTTAGTCTGTTTCTAAAATTCTCTAATATTCTTAACCTGGCATGACTTGTACCCAACCTCGGGGCATAATGTAGATGTTACACTTCTTCCCACACTCTCTAACCTTTTTGGCTTCGACACTACTCACAACTGAACCAAGCCTTATCGTTGTTTTATTTGGCTAATCCTCCCCTTTGATGGCAGAAAGCATGGATCGTTTCGGATAGTACCTCACCATATGTGGATCGCCGCAAAGGAAGCATTTTGCTGGTTCTTTTGATTTATTGTTGGGTTTCCCCTTCTTAATAGGCGATTTCCTATTATTACCATTCTTACCATTGTCATTTTTGTCTCATTCTTTCTCGTGGTCTCCTCCACCATTGCCCGTCTCTTTGGGCTTAAAAGTTTCGAACGTGTCTTTCTTTAGACCAAAATAAAGGAATTTGTATCGGCCATGGCTACAGTAAACTCCATGATACCTTGTCAATGTAACTCATGCTGTGCCCAAGGCTTTAACCCATCCTTAAACCAATAGAATGATTCTTTCTCACTCAAGTCAGAGATTTAAGGCATCAACTCATTGAACTCGCGAAGATACTACCAAACAGTACCTTGTTGCGTAAGCCAGCACAACTTTGCCTAAGCCTCCTCCTCGGCATACTGTGGGTAAAATTACTTCTTCAAGTCTCTTTGAAACTCCTCACAAGTCCCAATAACTATCCTGCAACATTTCTCATCTGTTAACCTACGCCGCCATAAGAGAGCAACATTAGTAAAATAGATTTAAGCAATGTTTACCTTAGTGGCATCGTCATCAATGCCCATCACACAGAAGTATTGTTCAACTCCCTAAATAAAGTTGTCCACTTTGCTAGCGGACCTTATACCTTTAAACTCATTTGATTTAGGAACATCTATTGCTCACTCCTTTGGTCCCAAAGCCAACATCCCACTACTCGAAGCAACCATGTAAATCATGAGCTCCGCTTGAACTTCGCGATCTCTTCTTTCAAGGCTGTCACAATGGCCTCGAAAGCATCATCCCTTCCCGTCAACTTTTTCGTCATTGATAATCCAACACAAAGTCCCTGTGCTGCTCCTTCATTGAGTCTAACTCATTGGTTCATCCTTCCACCACCTCGAGCATCTCCCTCATATGCCCTATGGACTCCTCGAGATTGACCACTCGACTTTTCAAAGTCAACAGTATATCCCTCGATCGACTTTCTTTCCTGGCCCTCCCATGGGTCTCCATTGAATCAATTTGATTATAAACCTTTTTCGACATCTCAAATAGTACCTTCAAAACCTTAGCTCAGATACCAACTATCACAAGGCTAGAATTTCCGTCTCGCAGTTCGTATGGCCTTCGGCAATTTCTTTGCTTCAAATATGCCTAAGTTAGCCTAACTCTAGAAAAGTGAGAATTCTCATAGAATTACTCTAACGTACTGAATTATAAAGCGGAAGCAACTTAAAGATAAAAGAAAGATTGAAAGAACAGAATAGCTATAGAAAAGCAATGCCTACAAGGTGTTTGAGTAAATGCTCTCAATTAGTATTCACTACTAAAGAATGTAATACAATAGATGATTATAAATGAGGGGATGACCCTCTATATATAGTTGAGCTTCAATAAATCCAATGGTACAACTAACTTTACATTGACGGACGAGATCGAAACATATCTACAATTAAGGGATTTGCATAATCCCCAAGGTTGCAAAATCAAATCTTATTAGATTACAAATCTTATAATATTATTTTCCCTTTTTACCAAGGTAGCCTTAATTTTTCATAAATGCTTCGCTAGGCCACCAAGGCTTCAAGCAGATGGGTTTAATCACTTGTTCTTTGAATCGGGCTAGTTCAAGTGGGTCAAATAAGCCTCATTTAATATATTGACCTCTGTGGGACGTTCTTTAAGCAATGATCATGAACTTTGAACTGCAAACCGTGACACTTGGGCCTAAGATCTAAATCTCTCTTCACTAAGTTCTCTCCATAAAAACTTAGTTGGTGAAACTAAGTGACTCATATGTTGTAACACCCCTAACCTTTATCCGTCACCAGAACATGGTTAAGGAGTATTACCGACCTTTACAGATTAAATACGAACATTTCACAACTTTTATTATACATGTCAAAATTCAATTATATAACACTCATATTGTCCCTAAGATGGGCTCTCGAGACCCAATATACACCTTGGAAGTGAATTTGAACTAAATCGGATACTAAGGGAAAATTTTTCAAAATCTCAAAAATTTTCTCAGGAGCAAGGGACACAGGCCCGTGTGGCCGGCCGTGTAAGAGACATGCCCGTATCTTAGACAGTGTGGGCATTCAATGAGAGGGACACGATCGTGTCCCAGCCCGTGTCCTTACCCGTGTAACTCTCTGACTTGGGTTACACGGCCAATCACACGCCCGTGTGCAACGTGTAGGGCTCACAAGGTCAAGCCACACGCCCGTGTGCTAAGCCGTGTATAAAAACCTGGGCATTTTTTTTAGAA
The DNA here is from genome assembly GCA_025698465.1 of Gossypium longicalyx. Taxonomy (NCBI): domain Eukaryota; kingdom Viridiplantae; phylum Streptophyta; class Magnoliopsida; order Malvales; family Malvaceae; genus Gossypium; species Gossypium longicalyx. The sequence continues at coordinate 22,240,438 of CM047005.1, read as the reverse complement.
TCTTAAGGTGCAGAGGACACACGGCCAGACCACACGCCCATGACACACGGCTGAGACACACGCCCGTGTCTCTGCCTATGTGGACGAAAATAGGCCATTTTAAGGCCTCTTTTCTCACCCTTTTTTGATATCAACCTATACACAATATTTCAATACATAAAATGTAACGTCCTCTAACCCTATACCGTCGCCGGAACAGGGTTACGTGACATTACCAGTCAATACAGTACAATACAGACATTAATTAAAATAAATATTCACACTCATCATAATTTGAAGATATCATCCCTTTAATGGGCCCTCGCGGTCCAATATGAATAGTAAATTTAATTCGGGACTAATTTATATTCACTACGAATTTTTCCTAAAATTTCAAATTTTACCTTTATGAACAGTACCACACGCCCGTGTGGGCAATCCGTCTGGCTCACCCTACCTGGACACGCCCGTGTGCCAGGCCATGTGGACTCAATAATGAGCCTTTCACACCTTACTAGCTAACCCTGCAAATTTCAAACCGTAACCAATACGAATACCAATACTAAACCAATCCAAACACATTTTATATATATTATCCAATACTTAACTTTAAACACTTATCATGTATCTTTATCAATTATCAATTTACTTATTTCACTATTACAATCACAATCCAATATAACACATTTGGACATCCTAAATACATGCCATTATCAACAGTTAACATGCTTTACCCTATTGAGTTCGGGATCGGCCTGGGATACTGATTCAACGACCTGACTTTAACTTGACCTGCGCACGGAAACAAATCATACGCTGAGTATGAACTCAGTGGTATTTCTATATTCTGAACACTTAATAACATAACATACGCATAATATCATATAATGTTCATAAATATTCATTTATTCATTTCATGAATAAATTCTTTCCAACTTATTCAATCTTTATAATCTGATAACCCGGTTAGCTTTTCAAATAAATTCACAATCACTTAAACAATAATATTTTCCATTCATATGTCTCACTTATACTTCTGTTCACTATTCAGTATCAGTAAACATTCTTCGGTACCAATTAATTTATCAGTTTCATTCAGTAACATCCAATCATTCAATAACAATTAGTCGTTCGATAATATTCAGTCACTCTTTAACAGTCAGTCATTCAGTAATAATCAGTTATTCAGTAACGATAAATTATTCAGTAACAATCTTTTACTCAGTAACAATCAGTTATTCAGTAGCGGTCGATTATTCAATACCTTTATTTACCTCTATTAACATGACTCGGACTCGAATGGATACACAAATCCAACCCACACACCGGGGATAGTACGCAGTGTTTCATCGGTCGAAGCCGGAATACACCGTGTCAGTATCGGTAATAGTAACAGTAAAAATAGCGGTACACAGAGTACCTTATCGGAACAAATTCGGAACAATAACAGTAACAGTAACAGTCAGGTACAGAGTACCTCTTCGTAACGAATTCGGAACAGTAACAGTGGTCGACACTTATAGTGTCTCATCGACACAAAGTTGGAATATCCCTGAACACTTCCAATCCTATGGCATGCCAACTATATCCGACTTAGCCCGATACTGTTAATAGGATATTTAGTAAACTTTCAATTTTTAATCAGTACATATTTCAATTAATTATATATATTTTCAATTCAATATATATTTCAATTCACTTTACATTAACAGAGGTTAGAATTTCACAATAATTATATATTTTCATATCAATTCCATCATTTCTCAAATCAGTATATTTTTCAATATAACATTCATTCATATTCAATACCACATCAATCACATATATTCATATAAATTCAATAAATTTAACATATACCAATTAATCCATTTTAATCATAAAACACAATAATTCTTACGTTAATATTTGCCACATGCTTTAAATAAAATATAACAATTAATAACTAAGTTCAGATTATAGAAATACAAATCGTAATTTCTGAGCTAACTCCTGTTGTCTTTGCCTTTTTCCTTGCTTAGCCGAGATTTCTCGAGACAACGTTAGCTACGGAAATTAAAACAATTAAATATCAATACACTAACATTCAATTTCATATTGAATATTTCAATTTCTATCCAACTTTTGCCTTAATTCCAATTTAGTCCCTAAACCGAGACTAACTTTTATTCTTCATATTTAACTCAATATTTTCATTAAATTTCCACTTCAAACTAATTTCAGCTCTCTAATTTCACCATAGAACCATAATTTCAAAATTCTTTCAATTTAGTCCCTACTATTCAAAACTTATGATTTACTTTACAATTCAATCCTTATTTCACTTTTAACTTGAATTTCTATCAATTTAGCCCTTAACTCATCATTTTATTCATCATGAACTATATCTAGAAATCTAATAACTTTCAAAATATCAACTTAATTTCATCAAAATCTTATTCCAAAGCTTCTAAGGCATCAAAATTATGTAAAAATGGGCTAAATTGACTTACCTATTAAACTTTAAAGCTTCAAAACCTCAATTTCTCCCTTTTTCTTTTCTTTCTTTCTCCCTTCTCTGTTTCGTCCCCTACTATTATGTTTCTTTCTTTCTTTTCTTTTTTTATTTCATTTGTTTTGTTTATATATATATAATAACATTAATAAATATCTATTTAATAATCAATTATTTATTTTACATTTGTATACATACATATTAATACACTTGTACTAAATTATTTCTATACACTTGTCTTTAATTAATAAATTAATACTTAAATACAAGTATTACAAATGTATGTATAATATTTATTATACATATATTTTATTTTTACCATACACTTATCACAATTTAATTTATTTATCAAATAAATATCTTATAATATGATTATAATAAATTAATTCAATATCATTTATTACTAATACACATATATACTTTATAATTAAAAAACTAAATAAAAATCTTAGACTTTTACTTCATATGCTGCCTCACTTAAGCTAAATGGCATATTTGCCATTTTGGTCCTTTACATTTTCTTTTAATCTATAATTAAACTTTCACACTATATTAAATTTAATCCTTTTATCTAATTACTCTTAATTTAAGCTAATTCACTTCATCAAACTCTAATTAATCATTCAATTAGATTCGTAAACATTTTTATTAAATATTTACGAATCTAGTTTTCATAAACGGAGACCCGAAAATGCACTTTTCTGATAACTGTAAAATCCAAGTCATTACATAAAATAGCCTCAAACAAGCAATCAACACAAGCCAAAATCATATTTTAAACATAACATAACATTACAAAACTCATTTACCTAAACTTACCAATATAACTCATTTAATTAATTTACACAAATCTACTACTATTACATGCATACAATTATATACATATCGTTCTCAACCATAGTTCAATTTAGTTCTCTTTCAATCCAACCCTATACATGCCATATAAAGCAAAATTTATATTTCAAAAACTACCGGATTAATCTGGATAGTGTGGCTTGATGTGTTGATCCGATCTTCTGACCACACGTTAATCAACAAGAACATTAAACACACAAGTAAGCTTGTTGAAGCTTAGTAAGTTCAATAGGTTAAACATTGATCTTACCGAACTTAATATAATAAAATAAATTGTAAATAAATATATATTCTCCATGTCAAATACAACATAAGTCAATGGACACACTTCCTTTAGATCAATATCATTAAGAATCAATATATCTTTCAATTCATTCACACAGGTTTTTGACCAACTCTTACTAAATCGAGGAATGACTTACGGATATGAGTACATCATTTTCTTTGTGCCATAGTCCAACTATGGTCTTACACATGCACTGCCATGGCCCAGCCATGGTCTTACATTCGTAGTGCCACAACCCAGTTATGGTCTTATCATTAGAGTGTCATAGCCCAGCTATGGTCTTACATATAAACACTGCCATGGTCTAACCATGGTCTTACATTCATAATGCCATAACCCAGTTATGGTCTTATCCGTCAATTCATCCTTTACATTAATGTCATAGCCCCGCTATGATCTTACATATAAACACTGCCATGGTCCAACCATGGTCCTACATTCATAATGCAATAACCTAGTTACAGTCTTATCCGTCAATTCATTCTTTACATTAATGTCATAGCCTAGCTATGATCTTACATATAAACGCTTCCATGGTTCAACCATCGTCTTATCCGTCAATTCATCCTTTGCTATAAAACGATTGTACTCTATCCTACATTCTATTTATTTTAAACATTCATTTTAATTTCATATTTTAACAAATAATTTTAATTTCAATAATAAAAATATGAATAAATACATTATATCATTCATAAATTAATAAATAATCATGAAATTTTAACCATACGAACTTACCTAGGCCGAATTGTAAGTTTGTAGTAGTTAAGGACTATTCTGCTAAATTTTCCTTTTTCTCACTAATCTACGGGCTCTTGATCTATAATGTAAAATTATTCATTTATTAGCATATATTTTAATTTCAATTCACTTCACAATTAATACCCTCAATTTTTTGAAATTACACAATTAGCCTAACTTTTACAATTTTTACAATTTAGTCACTCACCAAATATCCTATCAATTGAGCTAATTTTTATCAACTGAAAATTTATTTAAGTATTCTAAGCCATTTCAAAGCCTTTGATAAACAAATCTTAATGCCAAACCCTGAGATTTAATCTTTTTCACAATTAGGTCCTAAAATCAATTTTCTATTGAAATTTCTTGATAAAATCATCATATAACAAAACTAAAGCTTCAAATCCATGCTGATTCATCATAAACATCCATCACTCATCAATGGTAACTTTTAAATTACCCATAGAATCAAAAACTAATGAAATAACTAGTTGGACCTAATTGTAAAAGTCTTAAAAACACAAAAATTACAAGAAAAAGGCAAGAATTGAACTCACTTGTAGCAAAAATATGAGAAACCAGCTTATAGGGACTCTTCTATGGCATTTTTTGCTGATAATTCATGAAGAATTGTCTAGATTTCTTTTAATTGTTGTTTTATTTATTTACTTTTACAAAATTTCCAATTTTACCCTTATTTCACCTAATTTCCTGATTTTTTTTCTTGCGAATGCCGCCTCAGCCATCATCTTTGGGCTAATTTTCCTTTTAAGTCCTCCCTCATTTAACATTTAGGCTATTTTATCACTTTAGCAAAATTTGCACATTTTTCAATTTTGTCCTTTTTAATTAATTAACTATCAAAACATTAAAATTTTTTAACGAAACTTTAATACTAACTCAATGACACTTCATAAATATTTATAAAAATATTTATGGCTTAGTTTATGAAATCGAGGTCTCGATACCTTATTTTTGAAATCACTTAACCTAATAATTCTTTCTAAAACATAAATTATTTTTTCAAAAAATTTCCGAAATTCACATTTAACTCATAAATAATAAATAATAAAATTTTCAAACTCACTTGTCGGGTTTAGTGGTCTCGAACCAGTGTTCCAACACTACTAAAAATTAGGCTATTACAACTCTTCCCCCTTTAGGAAATTTTTTCCTTGAAATTTGTTACCTGGCAATAAGTTCAGATATTGTTATTTCATCGATTCTTCTGTTTCCCAAGTGGCCTCCTCCGAACCATGACGGTGCCACACCCATTTTTTTCGTAATTCTTTAACCTCTCGAGCTAAAATCTTTACCAGTTTTTCCAAATATGTCATGTCTGGTTGCAATTCATTCTCACTGTGAGGAATCACATGTGAATGATCAGATCTGTACCGTCTTAGCATTGATACTTGAAACACATTCTGAATTTTTCTCAAGTTCCAGAGGCAAAGCTAACCGATAAGCAACAGGGCCTGTAACACCCCTAACCTATATCCGCCGCCGGAATAGGGTTACAGAACATTACCAAAGTTTACAGAATAATTATAGATATTTCACATCATTTACTATTCATGTCTGATACTAATCATATTATCCCTTGAATGGGTCCTTGAGGCACAATATAAACATTAGAATCAAATCGGGACTTAATCGGGATCTAAAAAAATTTTCATGAAATTTTAAAATTTTTCCTAGATGTAGGGCTCACACGCCAGTGTGGCCAAGGGACACGCCTGTGTGACCCTATGACACGCTCGTACATCAAGTCGTGTCCTACCCCGTGTAACTCTCTGACTTGCGTCACACGCCCATGTGCTAAGCCATGTTACCCACACGGCTAAGACACACGCCCGTGTGCTCAATTCTAAGCATTTTGTTTCTAAAATTTAAGATGCAAGGGACACACGACCAAACCACATGCCCATTTGCTAAGCCGTGTGTCACACACGGTCAAGACACATGCCCGTGTCTACCCGTGTAGACAAAATAAAACCATTTCCTAGCTTTATTTTTCACCCCCTTTTAGCCTTGCACCTACACCGACACTTATACACAATTTATCACATTCACCAGCCACATTTTCATACAAAAATTTAAGTCTTATACATGTCAATTTATACTCGTATTTATCTAAATACCATGTTCACATTTGTGCATATTGTATCAAATATGCTAATTTAATTCATTCATACAAATCTCATTGTGATTCTTATTAATCAATCATTTTCAAACATATACCATGACATAGTCTTTTATACATAAACACCAAAACATATTCATAACTAGTCATTCCAATAGCTAGTCATTAACAAATATTTACAGGTCATTTGTAACACTCCAAACCCGGTCTAAACGTTATGGCCGAATCTGTGGTGCCACATTGAAGTGAATTTTGAAGAATGTAATTCTGTTGAAAAATTCGTTCTATATTAACAGCTCATAGTGACCCTTAAGAAACTTTAAAGTATCTTGTTTGTTGTAAAAACCCGAGTTGATTTAGCAAGGAGTTATTAGATTGTAATTGTACTTTTAAAATAGTGTTTATTTGCGGAAACTTGTTTAAATATGTTACGATAGCGTGGTGTTTTGAAAGCATATATATATTTTTTAGAAAAAACCGTGGCCTATTTCTAACAGATATGATTTAAATTAAATATATTTCCAAACCCAGGAAAAACTTTAAAAGGCCTATTACATAACTGAAACCCAAATTAAATTGCTTATAAAATAGAATTTAAAAAGAGAAAATGAGTATAGTTGTGTGGCCACCATCGAGTCCCTCGCAGCACTGGCTCGCCTATGGATTACCTGCGCAGAAAAGCAGAAGGGTGAGTTTATGCAACTCAGTGTGTAATCCCTTCACGTAAGTCACCAAACAAGAGGTAAATCTGATGCGGGCCTAAGCCCGCTTGATGTGATCCGAAAAGAATGGGGCATTAGCTCAATACAAGATAAGAATAAATAATAATGCAATCAGAAGTCCTACCCATCCATCCTCTACATTCCACTCTGTCCAGCCCTACATTCTATGTGGGGATAAAATCGACCCACCCATCCCTACACTCCAAAATATAGCACCGGTTACGGCACTAAACAGTACATGCAGCAGAGCTGCCAGTACAGTGCACTTCTTCCAAATATTAAACCCACCCCTATGCAACGTGTATGTAGAAATGTTATGCTCAAATACAGTCATACATAACATAAGGGTATATCAGTTATTATACCTCATAGGGGTATAACGATCATTTTATCAGTATAGGGTCTAAATGTACTCACTGACCCAACAATAGGTCTATAGCCATCTCGAACGACTCGTGCAACCTTAACAGTCAATCAATGAAAATGGACCCAATCCCATGATACGGCCTATGTGGGCCTACATACCCCCGTGTGCCTCAATAAGCCTGAATATGGCAAGAAGGGAAGGAGTATTCAGCTTTTAACAGTGCGAGAGTACTTACCGACTTGTTGAAGAACAACACCAAACCACGACAAAAGAGATAGAGTATTAGGTCATAGTAGCAAGGTGGACAGAAATAAACTTTGATAACTACGAGAGTCGAAAGATGGGAGATGGTATATTCGGCCAAAGGAGGAAAGAGAGAGGAAGGGTGAAGAAGAGAAAAAGAAAAGAATATGTATTCGGTCAAGAGGGGAAACGTTGGAATAAGGGAGAGGAAGAAAGGAGTCAACTCACCACCAAAGCAGAGATATTCGGCCAAAGACATTTGATTCGAGAGAGAAGAGGAGCAAAGGCAATCGGTGACCAAAAACGTTAAAGGAGAACAATCCGAAAAAACCCAAAATGACAAAAATGAAACAACAAAAAAGAACCACAATTCGGAAAAACCCGAAAGAAAATAGAGAGAAAAGACCTCAAAAGAGACAATGCCAAAAGTTTTAGAGGAAAGCACTCAGCCGAAATACCTATGCCCACTACCCAATTTCGGCACAACTCCACTACATCTCAAACTCCACTTTTTCCTCCTCTTATATCTCTCCTAGAATTTCTCCACGTTATTCTACTCAACCGCCCATTCAAACTCCCACTAAACACCTCAATTTCGATCAACCTAGGATACTTTCCTAGCACTTGTAGCAAAAATAAAATGCTCCTTCTACCCTGCCAATACTCGAACCTCAGACCCCAAGAAACACTCTACACACCACTAACCACTAGACTAGCAGGCTTTTTATGACAAATTTTATCCACAATAATTCAAAAGACTACTAACTAAAGACCAGGGTTTATTCTTAAGAAAAAAAAAACAAAGTTTTTACAAATGCCCAGGCCTGAACCCAAGATTTCTCAGGCACTTCCCAGAATACTTAACCACTGAAATAGACATATATTTATGTTACACAACATACAGAAAATAAGTACCTACATTTTGGGGCATTACAATTCAACCCCCTAAAAGAAAATTTTGGCCTCGAAATTTACCTGATCAAAATAGATAAGGATATTGTTGTCGCATCACCTCCTTGAGTTCCCACGTGGCTTCCTCAAAACTATGATTACGCCATAGTACTTTAACCAGTGGAACAGACTTCCTCCTCAGAACCTTCACATCGTGGTTTAAAATCTGAACCGGCTCTTCCTCGAACGTCAGATCTGGCCTAACCTCAATCTTCTCAGTTGAGGTGATTTGCATAGAATCTGAACGATATCGCCTTAGCATAGAGATGTGAAACACATCATGAATCTGATCCAATTTTGGAGGTAACTCAAGTTGATAAGCAACCGGTCCTACACGCTTCAATATACGGTAAGGCCCAATGAACCTAAGGCTTAACTTGCCCTTCTGACCAAACCTCAGTACCTTCTTCTATGGCGAGACCTTAAGAAAAACTAAGTCTCTCACAGAATACTCAATCTCCTTACTCTTCAAATCCGCATACGACTTCTGTCTGTCAGATGCCGCCTTCAGTCGATCCCGAATTAACCTAACTTTATCCTCAGTATCAGAAATCAATTCAGGACCAAGAACACGCCGCTCACTCAGCTCAGTCCAACACGATGGAGTACAACACCTACGACCATATAATGCCTCCTAAGGTGCCATCTGTATGCTAGACTGATAGCTATTGTTGTATGCAAACTCTGCCAATAGCAAATAATCCTCCCAACTGCCCCGAAAGTCAATCTCACAACTCTTTAACATGTCCTCCAGTATCTGAATCACCCTCTCTAACTGACCGTCTGTCTGAGGATGGAACGCAGTACTGAAGTCCAACCTTGTACCCAATGCCTCGTGTAACTTCTTCTAGAACTGAGATATAAAGCGAGGATCTCTATAAGATATTATAGAAACCGGTACCCCATGCAGTCTCACTATTTCAGATACATACAGCTTGGCCAGCTTCTGTAACGAGTAATCAGTACGAACAGGTATAAAATGGGCAGACTTGGTCAATCGATCCATGATGACCCATATTGAATCCTTCTTAGTAGGCGTTAAGGACAGCCTACTAACGAAATCAATGGTCACTCTCTCCCACTTCCACTGCGGAATCTTAACTGGCTGAGGCAACCTTGAAGGTAACTGATGTTCAGCCTTATTCTGTTGGCAAGTGAGGCATTTACTTACAAAGTCGGTAACTTCACGCTTAAGACCAGACCACCAATATAACTCACGAAGGTCTTAGTACATCTTGTTCCTGCCAGGATGCATAGCATAAGGACTAATATGCGCTTCTTGCAGTATAAACTGCCTTAGATCAGTACCCTTCGGTACACAAACTCTCCAACAAATACAAAGTACTCATTCGCTATTTAATCCAAAATATGACGTTTCCCGACTCTCTACCTGTCGAAAATAAGGACCCAGTGACTTATCCTCCAACTGTTTACTCTTAATCTGTTCAGTCCACGTCGGTTTAACCTAAAGTTTGGCCAACAGACTCCCATCATCGAATAAGCTAAGACGAGTGAACATCGCCCTCAGATCAGTTATAGTCTTACGTCTCAATTCATCGGCTACTACATTAGCCTTACCAGGATGATATTCAATCGAACAGTCATAATCCTTGAGCAGCTCAATCCATCTATGCTACCTAAGGTTTAGCTCCTTCTGAGTGAGGAGATACTTGAGGCTCTTGTGATCCGTGTAAATGATACACTTCTCACCATACAAGTAATACCTCCAAATTTTTAGTGCGAATATCACCGCAACCAATTCCAAGTCATGTGTCGGATAGTTCACCTCATGCGTCTTAAGCTGGCGAGACGCATAAGCCACCATCTTACCTTCTTGTATCAATACACAACCCAAACCAACGAGTGATGCATCACTCTAGACAGTAAACTCTTTCTCAGACTCCGACTGAATCAAGACAAGAGCCTCAGTTAGAACCTTCTTAAGCCTCTCAAAACTTTCTTGCTGCTTATCAGTCTAGTCAAACAGTATCCCTTTACACAACAACTTAGTCAAAGGTGCAGCAATCAACGAAAACCCTTCCACCAAACGCTTATAATACCCTGTTAGACCTAGAAAAATTTGAATTTCAGATACCGACTTAGGCTGCTTCCAATCTAGAACAGCTTCAAACTTTTGAGGATCAACCCTAATCCCCTCAGCAGATACTACATGACCTAGAAAAGTTACCTCTCGCAGCCAGAATTCACACTTGCTTAATTTAGCGTACAGTTGTTTTTCCCTCAGAATTTGCAGAACCAATCGGAGATGTGCATCATGTTCATCTTCAGTTCTCGAATACACCAGAATGTCATCTATAAACACCATTACGAACCTATCCAGATAGGGCTGGAACACTCGGTTCATCAAATCCATAAAAGTCGCTGGTGCATTCGTTTGTCCACACGGCATCACTAGGAACTCGTAATGACCATAACGAGTCTTAAACGCTGTCTTGTAAACATCAAACTCCCTGACCCTTAGTTGATGGTACCCAAATCAAAGATCTATCTTAGAGAAAACTGAAACTCCACAAAACTGATTGAATAGATCATCAATCTTCGGTGACGGGTACTTATTCTTAACAGTCAATTTATTCAGTTACCGATAGTCGATGCAGATACGCATGGATTCGTCCTTCTTTTTCACAAATAATATCGGTGCTCTTCACGGAGATACACTAGGGTGGATGAACCCTCGATCCAGTAACTCTTGAATCTGAGCTTTAAGCTCCTCAAGCTCCTTTGGTACGATTTTATAAGGGGCGTGGACACTGGAGCTGTACCCGGCAGGAGCTCAATCACAAACTCAACTTCACGGTTTGGAGGTAAACCAGGTAGCTTATCGGGAAAAATGTCTAGAAAGTCCTTAACTATTCTAATATCTTTAACGGACGGAACCTCAGAACCTAAAGCACTGATGTAGGCTAAATACGCCTCACAACCCTTACGAACCAACTTCTCAGCCCTAAGTGCAGAAATCACATTTGATAGATAATTCCGATGCTCTCCAATCATAACTACCTCATCACCCTTTTCAGTTTTCAGTACCACTCGTTTTGCAGCACAGTCCAAATTCACTGATGCTTAACTAGCCAGTCCATGCCCAATATTAAGTCGAATTCTCCAAAAGGAAGTTCGATTAAATCTGCCAAAAAGATATCTCCTTGAACCTCCAAGGGTACATCCTTAAACTGTTTATTCACTTTTACTGACTGCCTAATAGACTCAACACAGTAACCTCACTCGTAATTTTTCCAACCATCACATCCAAAGTCTCAGATACAGTGCATGCTATATAAGAGTGTGTAGACCCAACATCAATCAATACAGTATAAGGTACATTATGGATAAAGAACGTACTCGTAATAACATCTGGGGCGTCCTTGTCTCTCAACAACATGCAGCATAAACCAGTACCGGCTACTTCACCTCAATATGACCAGCACCTCTGCCTGGTGCTCCACGACCATGACCCATACCATTTCCACCTCTGGCCTAACCATGGTCTCTTAGTGGCTACTGAATAGTACCCATACCTGTAGCTTGCATCTAATCGGGCCTCCTTAGACAATCTCTGATGCGATGCTCTAAAGATTTGCACCTCAAACATGCCCCTATCTGTTTCCAACACTCACCCTGATGGCGTCTCCCACAATCAGCACAAGGCTGCGGCCCAAAAGTAGCAACAGGAAGCCCAAATCCGACTGGCCTATCAACTCTGGCTTTTTTCTTAGTCCTCACAGCTGACTTGAGGGTTTCCAAACCCTCTTGTTCCTTCCCCTGTGCTTCTCACGATTCTGGCGCTTAGCGCGTTTCATGTCCTGGGCGATCTTCGTCTTTTCCACTAACACAATGAAATCTCGCTCCCTCTGTGGAGCTATCAGAACTCGTAAGTCATCTTTGAGGCTGTCCTCAAAATGAACACAATGCTCATACTCAGATGCCACCATCCCACGCGCATAGCGGCTAAGTCTTAAAAACTCAGACTCATATTTAGCTACTTATTTATCCCATTCAGTCAAATTCAGAAACTCTCTCCTCTGGGCATCCACATAACTAGCACCCACATATTTCCCTTGAAATACAGTTTTGAATGATTTCCAAGTCAACCGGTCGGGCTGAGTACTCTTTTTAACTGTAAGCTGTCATTGATAGGCTTCATCTCGTAGCAACGACACTGCACCATTTAATTTTTGCTTTCGGGTGCAGTCGATGTCATCTATGATCCGCTCTGTGGCCTCAATCCAATATTCAGCCACATTAGGCGCAACTCCAGTAATTCCCCTAAAAATCTCAGCCCTATTAGACCTGATTCGTTCTGTCATCGCCTCAAGCCCAAAGTACTAGAATTCGGCCCAGCGACTCTTTTCAGAATTCGCAACATAGCTTGGGACAGTGCTTCATCCCCAGCTGCACGATCGTGTGACCCAGTCTTAGTCATAGGTGAAGTCGGTGCCTCCCTAGCTTCATTGTTAGGCATATGACCTTATGCCGAAGACCCAGCCCTAGCACCTCCACAGCCTCCGTCACGGCCTCTTGTACCCCTTCCACAAGTATCTCTGGTGCTCATTATCGATTTACGTATTATCTGTTTTAGAAATTCTATGCATCAGTTTACAGCTCCAGTGTTTATTACAGGATATTTGATGAAAAATATTATCAGTAATTTAAAATTTTGTTTTCGTGGATCGTAGTCATGCCTACAGTTTTAGGTTAACCTAAAATAGGGTATCTCGGTACAGTCTACTGCCTACGATAGTTTTAGTATTTCAATTTAAACAAATAGTAGTTTTTGAGAACTTATAGAGTCGGCGCCGGAGACTCGGTGTACCACACATTCAATAAAACATTTCCAAGTATTCCAATCATTCAAAATAGTTCTTTTTTGAGATTTCAAGTTTAAAAGAAACCCTAAATTCACAACCAAATTTTGTAACTTGACTCTAATACCACTAAATATAACACTCCAAACCTGGCCTAGACATTATAGTCGAATCTGTGATGTCACATTAAAGTGAATTTCAAAAAATATAATTCCATTGAAAAATCCATTCTATATTAACACCTCGTAGTGACCTTTAAGAAACTTTAAAGTATCTTGTTTGTTGTAAAAACCCGAGTTGATTTAGCAAGGAGTTAATTAGATTGTAATTATACTTTTAAAACAATGTTTGTTTGTGAAAACTTGTTTAAATATGTTACGATAGCGTGGTGTTTTGAAAGCATATATATTTTTTTAGAAAAACCGCGACCTATTTCTAACAGATATGATTTAAAGTAAATAAATTTCCAAACCTAGGAAAAACTTTAAAAGGCCTTATTACATAATTGAAACCCAAATTAAATTGTTTATAAAATAGAATTTAAAAAGAGAAAACGAGTGCAGTTGTGTGGCCACCATCGAGTCCCTCGCAGCACCGGCCCGTCTATGGATTACCTGCACAGAAAAGCAGACGGGTGAGTTTATGCAAACTCAGTGTGTAATCCCTTAAAAGAAGTTAGTCAAACAGTAGGCAAATACAATCTGGGCCTAAGCCCGCTTTAGTGACAGTCCAGTAATAGTTGGTGCCTTAGCCCAATACAGTAACAATAGCAGTAATGCAATCAGAAGTCCTACCCATCCATCCTCTACACTCCACTCCGTCTAGCCCTACACTCTATGTGGGGATAAAATCGACCCACCCATCCCTACACTCCAAAATATAGCACCGGTTGTGGCACTAAAAAGTATATGCAGCAGAGCTGCCAGTATAGTGCACTTCTTCCAAATATTATATCCACCCCTATGCAACATGTCATGTCATAATATCATACGTGTATGCAGAAATGTCATGCTCAAATACAGTCATACATAACATAAGGGTATATCAGTTATTGTACTACATAGGGATATAATGGTCATTTCATCATTATGGGGTCTAAATGTACTCACCGACCCAACAATAGGTCCACAGTTGTCTCGGGCGACCCGTGCAACCTTAACAGTCAATCAATGAAAATGGACCCAAGCCCATTATACGACCCATATGGGCCCACACACCCCTGTGTGGCCCAATAAGCCCGAATATGGCCTTCGCCGTGTGAATTACACAGCCTGGCCTAATAATCTTTACACGTCTGTATAGTTTACTCGTGTGGGGCCCATAAGCTCGTAGGGCCCACACGACTCATTTTGGCCCAACGTGGCCCAAAATGACCTAAGTTCATGAAATTGCTCATGGTGGCCTCTTTGATCGAAAGCCTACGTTTTGTGTATTCGGTTCACCACACGAGCGAGCGTACACTCATGTAGCGACACTAGCCATATTTTCTGGCTTTTGTCGAATTACGATAAAAGCAGTGTAATTACACACCTGTTTGCGAAACGTGTGTCTAGCTCAAGAGTCCCTCAAACCTACATTCAATCAAGATATTTCGTTAGTTGGTTGATACTAAGATTAATCTCCCTTCTTTATCCCCAACTTAAAATAACATCTGATACTTGTCTTAATTGTAAGAGTGATTAGCCCTGCTAGAACCGTTAACGAAGGCTGATTTACTCTCCTAATCAAATAGCTACATTGATAGCGAAACCCATTAACGATGATTACAAGAACACATGACTTGAGACTATAATATGGCTTATTGAAAACACAAAACCAAGAATAGGTGAAAATAGGCAATCGGCCGACACCCTCCTAAACAAGTCATGCACCAATTGAGCACAATAATCGCAAACAGAATTACCGTGATCAAGTTAAGAGGGAAAGGTTTCAACTGCTTCAGTATTTACTAGCAACTCCTTCACTCCCTTAGAAATTCCAGAAACTAAAAGAAACACCACACCTAGGAGAAGGAAGATAAGAATCGACAAGAAGGGAAGGAGGATTTGGCTTTTAATAGTGTGAGAGTACTTATCAACTTGTTGATAACCACAAGAGTCAAAAGATAAGAGATGGTATATTTGGCCAAAGGAGGAAAAAGAGAGGGGAGGGTGAAGAAGAGAAAAAGAAAAAAATGTGTATTCGGTCAAGACGGGAAACATTGGAGTAAGGGAGAGGAAGAAATGAGTCAGCTAACCACAAGGCAGAGATATTCGGCCAAAGACACTTGATTCGAGAGAGAAGAGGAGAAAAGGCAATCGGTGACCAAAAATGTTAAAGGAGAACAATTCGAAAAAGATAAAAATGACAAAAACGAAACAACCAAAAAGAACCATAATTCGCAAAAACCCTAAAGAAAATAGAGAGAGAAGACCTCAAAAGAGACAATGCCAAAATTTTTAGAGGAAAGCACTTAGCCGAAATCCCTATGCCCACTACCCAATTTCGACACAACTCCACTACATCTCAAACTCCACTTTTTCCTCCCCTTATCTCTCTCCTAGAATCTCTCCACCTTATTCTACTCAACCACTCATTCAAACTCCCACTAAACACCTCAATTTCGGTCAACCTAGGATACTTCCCTAGCATTTGTAGCAAAAATAAAATGCTCCTTCTACCTTGCCAATGCTCGAACCTCAGACCCCAAGAAACACTCTACATGCCACTTACCACTAGACTAGCAGGCTTTTTATGACAAATTTTATCCACAATAATTCAAAAGACTACGAACTAAAGACCAGGGTTTATTCTTAAAAAAAAAAACAAAGTTTTTACAAATGTCCAGGCTTGAACCCAAGACTTCTCAGGCACTTCCCGGAACACTTAACCATTGAAACAGACATGCATTTATGTTACACAACATACAGAAAATAAGTACCTACATTTTGGTGCGTTGTATCATTCATTGGTCAATTTAACCTATACATGCCATTATAACCATAATTGTTTTACCTTATATATCAAATTGGGTCTATGGATAGTGTGAGTGATCTCCGTCGAGCTTCCAATCCAACGAGTTTCTGATTTACAATAGAACAGGGAAAAATAAAACAGAGTAAGCATATAATGGTTAGTAAGTCTGTATAACTTAATAATTAACTTACCAACCATCCATATTAGCATATAATGCTTAGTAAGTCCATATAACTTGGTAATTAACTCACCAACTATCCATATTAAAGATAAACATGTAAATCAAAATCAACCATTCGATCCCAAGCCCTAACACATATTCTCATCACCCTTGTTAGTAACTCATTAGTAACTTATTTCATATAAACATCAAGAAACACATATATGAACTCAACAATATTTGGATTCACATACACATATGTTTTTCACATCATGTATTCATATAACATATATACAAATTATTTTCATAATTTTCAGGTACAATCTATAATAATTCACCTCGAGTTTTAGTGTATTACATGTCAAAACTTTGCTCATTATTCAATTGAAATATTGATAATCACACAGATAATAGACTCGAGATGTACAAATCTATTCTTATAGATGAATATATTCATCAAACAAATTTCCATGTTCATATATCATAATTTCATACTTGCATATTTCATAAAACATCATTTTCATGTACTTTAGGCATGTAAAAACTCATTTCTTTTCATGTCAGGATTTTATCCGTTGAATTATTAAAAATATCGATGAATACTCAAGTAGTACACACAAAGTGTACAAATCAGTAAATTCGTCAATTCATATTTAGGAGTACCTATTTGGGCACTTAATTAGGAAACACACTCTCGAGCCGCATATCGTATAACAGGATTACCAGTCCAGGCTAAATACTGTCTCCATCATATACTCATATACTCACAAGAGCTTAATTAAGATTACCAGTTCAGGCTAAATACTAATTGTAACATATCCTCAAGAGGGATTATATTAGGATTACCCATCTGGGCTAAATCCTATCTGTAATGAGATCAATAGGATTACTCGTCCGAGGTAAATCCCGTCAGCAACAAATACAGGACCTCATTCATTTCGAAAAATCACATATCTATCGATTTTTCATTTATTCAAATAGAATTTGACATTTGTCAGGCAATTGTCGAGTATGTGATCAATCTCATATATTTATGCATTTATGCAATTCAAATGTTCACATTCAACTCAAGTATAAAAATAACATTTTTATCATTTATCACTTATCGGGTATTATCATTTATTTCAGGTACTTTCATTTATCGGGCTTTAACGAACATGTGATCATTTCACATATTTATGACATTTATACAATTTACATACACAACATTCAATTCAAGCATATAAATATATACAATTTAATTATACGAACTTACCTCAATAAGTGTTCCTGTACATAAAGTCTACTAATCCAACATTTTCTCTTTTCCTCGTTCTAACTCCATATTTGGTTTATTCGGATCTAATTTGACCAAGAAAGCTAGCTTTCTCTTTCCTTGGGTTTCCATGCAAAATATTTGGGGAAGATGATGATAAATGATGATATTTTCATCTTTTATTATTTATTACCTTTATTTTTTTTATTCTTCCAATTTTATCCTTTTCTTTAATTTTATTTTCCATGGATGAATCATCATCCTTAATGACTAAGCATTTTTAATGGTCTAATTACCATATAAGGACCTCCAATTTAAAGTTCTATAGCTATTTAATCCCTTTAGCTATTAGAACTCAACTTTGCACCTTGTGCAATTTGGTCATTTATCAATTTAAGCATATAATCGATAAAATTTCTTTATGAAATTTTCACACAACATTATTATCATATTATAAACCATAAGATAATATTAAAATAAATTTTCTTTCCGAAATCGAATTTGTGGTCCCGAAACCATTGTTTCTATTTCTCTAAAAATGGGCTGTTACAGGGCCAATTCTTTCAACAATCTCATATGGTCCGATAAATCTTGGACTCAGTTTTCCTTTTCTACCAAACAACTATACTTTTTTCCACGGTGAAACTTTTAAGAATACCCGATCGCCCACATCAAATTCTATTTCTCTTCTTTTTAAATCTGCATATGATTTCTAACGATCAGAAGCAGCTTTCAAACTGTCCCGAATGATTTGAACTTTATCTT
Source organism: Gossypium longicalyx (assembly GCA_025698465.1). Taxonomy (NCBI): domain Eukaryota; kingdom Viridiplantae; phylum Streptophyta; class Magnoliopsida; order Malvales; family Malvaceae; genus Gossypium; species Gossypium longicalyx. Next base: position 22,221,702 of record CM047005.1, on the reverse strand, counting down.
CAGTTTATTGGATCAAGTCAACTCCTATTAACTTGGATTCACTCAATTCAGACCAATACAATGGAGTCTTACATTTTCTACCATAAAGAGCTTCAAACTATGTCATTTTTATACTGGATTGATAACTGTTATTATATGCAAATTCAGCTAAGGGTAAATACTTTTCCCAGCTACCTCCAAACTCGAGTATACAACATCTCAACATGTCTTCTAGAATCTGAATTACTCGTTCTAATTTCCCGTCAGTCTGATGATGAAACGCTATGCTGAAATTTAATTTTGTACCCAAAACTTCTTGAAATTTACTCCAAAATCTTGATGTAAACCTCGAATCCCATTCTGAAATAATGGATGTGGGAACCCCATGTAACTTCACAATCTTTGATATATATAATTCTGCTAACTTCTCAAGCTAAAAGTCTATTTTGACCGGGATAAAATGTGTCAATTTAGTCAATTTATCAACAGTCACCCAGATTGAATCTTTCTTGGAGTCTTAGGTAATCCAGATATAAAATCCATCGTGACATGTTCCCATTTCCACTCAGGAATCATAACAGGTTGTAATAAACCCATTGATATCTGATGTTCTTTTTTAACTTGTTGACAAATCAAACATTTAGCTACGAATTCATAAATTTCTTGTTTCATACCCGGCCACCAATACATCCGTTTCAAATCACAATACATCTTCGTGCTTCATGGATGAATGGAATACATACGACTATGAGCTTAAGGAAGAATGTCATTTTTCAAGTCTGAATTATTCGGAACACAAATTCTATTACAATATCGCAACATACCATTATCATCAATGCTATACTTTTAACTCAAATTTTCCCGAACCATCTATTTTTTCGACACTAATTTCGGATCCTCATCTTGCAATTCCTGAATCTGTTGAAAGAACAAAGGTTTTGTTCTCAATTATGCTAATACAGAACCATCTTCATTAAGAGACAAATGAGCATTCATCGCTACAAGTGAAAACAAAGACAACTTTCGACTGAGTGCATCTGCAACTACATTAGCCTTTTCCGAGTGGTAGTCAATAATCAAATCATAGTCTGTCAATAATTCTAACCATCGTCTCTGTCTCAAATTCAGTTCTTTCTGAGTCATCAAAAATTTTAGACTTTTATGATTTGTGTACACATAACATTTCTCGCCGTATAAATAGTGTCTCCAGATTTTCAAAGCAAACACAATTGCAACCAACTCAAGATCATGTGTAGGATAATTCTTCTCATGTAGTTTTAACTGCCGAGAAGCATAGGCCACTACTATTCCCAACTGCATTAGTACACAACCCAATCCATTTAAAGACGTATCACTGTATACAACATACGGTACACCCGATTCTAGTTGAGTCAAGATTGGAGTTTTTATTAACATTTTCTTCAACTAATCAAACCTCTGTTGACACTCATCAGACCACAAACACTCAATATTTTTCTGTAGTAATCGAGTCATTAGCGAAGCAATCATAAAAAATTTCTTCACAAATCGGCGGTAATATTCTGCTAAACCCAGAAAAATTCGTACTTCTGTTATATTCTTTGGAGTTTTCCAATTCACAATTGCAGATACTTTGCTCGAATCCACTCGAATCCCTTTAGCTGACACAATATGACCTAGAAATCCAACCTCATGAGGCCAAAATTCACAATTATTAAACTTTGCATACAACTGTTTCTCCCTCAAAGTCTGTAGCACAATTCTAAAGTGTTGTGCATGCTCAGATTCTGTCTTGGAATAAATCAGTATATCATCAATAAACATTACCACAAATCTATCCAAATAAGGTTGAAAAATTCGATTCATTAAATCCATGAAAGAAGCAGAAGCATTAGTCAAACCAAATGGCATTACCAGAAACCTATTGTGACCATACTGAGTTCTGAAAGCAGTCTTTGGTACATCACACTCTTTGAACTTTAGCTGATAATACCCAAATTTGAGGTCTATCCTTGAAAATACTGTAACACCTTTTAGTTCATCAAATAAGTCATCGATACATGGTAAAGGATATTTATTTTTAATTGTGACCTTGTTTAGTTGTCTGTAGCCTATACATAATCTCAAAGAACCATATTTCTTTTTCACAAATAAGACAGGTGCATCCCAAGGAGACATACTCGCCTGATGAACCCTTTGTCTAATAACTCTTGCAACTATGTCTTTAATTCCTTTAACTCAGCTGGTGCCATTCTGTATGGTGTTACTGATATCGGAGCTATCCTTGGAATTACATCAATTACAAATTCAACTTCATGATCAGGTGGTTAACCTGGAAATTTCTCAGGAAACACATCAGTAAACTCATTAACAACTGGTAACTATTCTAGCTTTGATTCAGAATCCCAGGTATCAAGAATGTAGGCTAAAAAGGCCTTATTACCTTTCCACATTAGTCTCTAAGCTGAAAAAGCTGAAATAATTCTAACAATTTCTTTTGGATTCTTAGACTCAACAGTAATCATTTCATCTATCTGACATTTCAGATCAATCCATTTTTCTCTACAATTTACTACAACATCATGCTTTGTCAACCAATCTATTCCCAGAATAACATCAAATTCCCGAAAGGGCAGCAACATCAAATCAATAGGGAATTCACAACCTTTTATTTTTAGTGAGCAATCCTGACACGCTAAATTAACTATTACACTTTGGCCTAATGAATTAGCGACTTGAACATCATAATTAGTAGGCTCAACAGACAATTTATTTTCTGATGCTAATGTAGTGCAAACATAAGAATGTGTAGACCCAGGGTCAATCAATGCATATACAGTAACATAAAAAAGATAGAATGTACTAGTAATTACGTCTGGGCCTGTAGCTTCTTCCCTTGCTCAGATAGCATAAGTACGTGCTAGCGCTTTAGTCTCTAACCGAGTAGCCTTATCTCTCATATTCGAATGAGTAGCCCCAGTAACACTACTTTGACCTAAACGTTTACTTCTTTGGGAAGTGGCTATTTGCTTTTCTTTTTGTTCTTCCTCCCCTTTTTATAGTTGAGGACAGTCTCGAACAAAATGGTTAGTGGCCTCGCATTTGTAACAAGCTACTGCCTTACCTCTACATTTACCGAAGTGATTTTTCCTACAATATTTACATTTGGGCTTAGGAATATTTTGCACACTACCCACACTAGCCGTAGGTCTAGTAGATATCCCATAATCAGGTTGAGTCACCTTATTTTTATTTGATCGTTTCGATACTGGAATGGCTCGACTAAAATCATCTCTCGAGTTTTTAGCTGGAAATGTTGAAAATGATTTGGAGGAGCTTCTTTTTATAAGATTCTCTATTCTGTCCATCTCTCTGCATTTTTCCCTTGTACACCTCTTCCATTTTTAGGCACGATCTGATAGAATAACAAATTCCTGTATTTTTGTACCCCCAATCATCATTCTGATTTCATCATTCAGTCTTTCTTCAAACCGAATACACATTTCTTCTTTAGTTGGTACAATTTCTCGGGCATATCTATTAAGTTATACAAATTCTCTTTCGTACTCAACTACCGATCTGTTTCTTTGGCGTAGGTCAAGAAATTCCTTTTTCTTTTTGTCTAGATACCTCTTGCCAATATATTTCTTTTTAAATTCATTCTGAAAGAATTCCTAAGTGATTTTCTCTTTCGACACCATAGCCACTATAGTCATCCACCAACTATATGATTCCTCTTCAGTAAGGAAACAACACATCTCAAATAATCATCTGGGGAAGAAGCCGTTTCTTCAAAAACTCTTATTGTATTCTAAAGCCAATATTCGGCTTTGACTGGATCATTATTTGACCTACCTCAAAATTTTTCAACCCCAAACTTTCTGAGTTTTTCTATAGGAGTACGCTTACTAGATTCAGTTACCGGAGGAGGTGGAGGTGCAACTGGAGACATTTCAGGTGGTATAGTAATGGGAGGAGGTTGCTGAGTCTGATTTCTTTCTTACATAAATTCATTAAACCATTGGTTCATAAACCCATAGAACATATTTTTAAGTTCTTGTTCTTACATCGGAGAAATTGGGACGTTATTACTTGTCCTGTGCTTAGATGTCTGCACTCTACTATTAGCCTCATCATGTTCAGCATGTTCAGATCTCACTGACATCTTTACAATTTATAAGAAAAATAAGGTTTAGATCGGATTATACACATCACACTATCACAGATTTATATGCCATGTATTTCTAGAGACTTTACACATTACGTTCATTCAGGGAATTGACTAAACTGAAGCTCTGATACCAATAAATGTAGCACCATTAACCTTTATCCGTCACCGAAACAGGGTTACGATGCATTGCCAAACTTTACAAATTAAATACAGACATTTCATAACTTTTACTATACATGTCAAAATTTAATTATATAACACTCATATTGTTCCTAAAATGGGCTCTCGAGGCCCCATATACACCTTAGAAGTGAATTGGAACTAAACTGGATACTCAGGCCCAATATACGCTCGTGTCTTAGGCCGTGTGGGCATTCAATGAGAGGCACACAGCCATGTCTCAGCCCATGTCCTTACCTGTGTAACTCTTTGACTTGGGTCACACGGCTAATCACACGCCCGTGTGCTAAGTTGTGTGCAATGTATAGGGGTTACATGGCCAAGCCACATGCCCGTGTGTTAGGCCGTGTATAAAAACCTAAGCATTTTGTTTTAAAATTTTAAGGTACAAGGGACAGACGACCAGACTACACGCTCATGTGCCAGGCTGTGTGTCACATACGGCTGATACACACGCCTGTGTCTCTTCCCATATGGACGAAAATAGGCCATTTTAAGGCCTCTTTTCTCACCATTTTTTATATCAACCTATACGCAATATTTCAATACATCAAATAGCTTCAAACAAGCAATCAACACAAGCTAAAATCATGTTTTAAACATAACATGAAATTACAAAACTCATTTACCTAAACTTACCAATATAACTCATTTAATTAATTTACCAAAATCTACTACTATTTATATGCATACAATTATATATATATATATCATTCTCAACCATACTTCAATTTAGTTCTTTTTCAATCCAACCCTATACATGCCATATAAACCAAAATTTACATTTCAAAAACTACCGGATTAATCTGGATAGTGTGGTTTGATGTGTTGATCCGATCTTCCGATCACACGTTAATCTACAAGAACATTAAACACACAAGTAAGCTTATTGAAGCTTAGTAAGTTCAATAGGTTAAACATTGATCTTACCGAACTTAATATAATAAACTAAATTGTAAATAAATATATATTCTCCCTGTCAAATACAACATAAGTCAATGAACACACTTCCTTCAAATCAATATCATTAATAATCAATATATCTTTCAATTCATTCACATAGGTCTTTGACCAATTCTTACTAAATCGAGGAACGACTTACGGATATAAGTACACTGTTTTCTTTGTGCCATAGTCCAACTATTGTCTTACACATGCATTGTCATGGCCCAGCCCTGGTCTTACATTCGTAGTACCATAACCCAGTTATGGTCTTATCATTAGAGTGTCATAGCCCAACTATGGTCCTACATATAAACATTGTCATGGTCTAACCATGGTCTTACATTCATAATGCCATAACCCAGTTATGGTCTTATCCGTCAATTCATCCTTTACATTAATGCCATAGCCCAGCTATGGTCTTACATATAAATATTTCCATGGTCCAACCATGGTCTTATCCGTCAATTCATCATTTCCTATAAAACGATTGTACTCTATCCTGCGTTCTACTTATTTTAAACATTCATTTCAATTTCATATTTTAAAAAATAATTTAAATTTCAATAATAAAAATATGAATAAATACATTATATCATTCATAAATTAATAAATAATCTTACGAACTTACCTGGGCTGAATTGTAAGTTTGTAGTAGTTAAGGACTATTTTACTAATTTCCCTTTTTCTCGTTGATCTACGGCCTCTTGATTTATAATGTAAAATTATTCATTCATTAGCATATATTTCATTCTAAATTCACTTCACAATTAATACCCCTCAAATTTTCAAAATTACACAATTAGCCTAACTTTTACAGTTTTTACAATTTAGTCCCTCACCAAATATCCTATCAATTGAGCTAATTTTTCACAATTGACAATTTATTTAAGTATTATAAGCTATTTCACACCCTTTGATAAAAAAATATTAATTCCAAACCCTAAGATTTAATCTTTTTCACAATTAGGTCCTAAAATCAATTTCTATTGAAATTTCTTGATAAAATCATCATATAATAAAATTAAAGCTTCAAATAACATTCATCAAAAAAAATCCAGCACTCATCAATGGTAACTTTCAAAATTACCCATAGAATAAAAAACTAATGAAATAACTAGTTGGACCTAATTGTAAAAGTCTTAAAAACACAAAAATTACAAGAAAAAGACAAGAATTGAACTCACTTGTAGAAAAACATGAAAAACCAGCTTAGAGGGACTCTTATATGGCTTTTTTGGCTGAAAATGCATGAAGAATTGTCTAGATTTCTTTTAATTGTTGTTTTATTTATTAAATTTTACAAAATTTCCAATTTTACCCTTATTTCACCTAATTTCCTTTTTTTTCTTGCTAATGCCACCTCAGCCATAATATTTGGGCTAATTTTCCTTTTAAGGCCTCCCTCATTTAACATTTAACCTATTTTATCACTTTAGCAAAATTTGCACCTTTTTCAATTTAGACCTTTTTAATTAATTAACTATCAAAACATTAAAATTTTCTAACGAAATTTTAATACTAACTCAATGACACTCCTTAAACATTTATAAAAATATTTACGGCTCGGTTTATAAAATCGAGGCCACGATACCTCGTTTTCGAAATCATTTAACCTAATAATTCTTTCTAAAACACAAATCATTAATTCAAAAATTTTCCTAAATTCACATTGAACTCATAAATAATAAATAATAAAATTTTCAAACTCACTCGTCGAGTTTAGTGGTCTCGAACCACTGTTTTTGACATTACTGAAAATTGGACTGTTACATTTGTTTTACTTACAAAAATGCATTCTCTAAACCAGGTTTCCAATAGATTAAATGTTAAAACTCTCATTACCTTTAACTTATACAAGTGTGAAATTTATAAGCATTTTTGGACTTGTTGATATATAACTCGATCACAATATTAATCCTAACCGAAATAACCAATAAAATAGGACTATCAATATCCTAGTAAAGTCTAGGATAAATTTGAAATATTCAAAATATGTCTTCAAGCCAATCTCCACAAAACGGAGAATTCAATTTGCTTGATCCAGATCAATCCAATCTTCATAGAAGCGATATCTATATATGGGTCAACATACATCCACAATATCAACTAAGTGATGGTCCAATTATTTCGAATTAAAAGAGTATCAACAAATTATAAAACTCGGGCATTTACAAGTACAAATGTAACAACTATAACTACTCACCAAACAGCCTCAACATATACATTTACTAAAATCTTATAAACTTAGCTTGATTAATATGAGAAGAGAAGAGACAAGACTTACTTTAGATCTAATAACAAATATGATGTTATGGAAAAGGACATTTTCTTGATTAAGAAAAATCAGGAAATTATATAATTCTTGATATAATTTGCCCATTGAGTGGCATCAAAACATGTATATATGTAAATATTTGTTAATGAAATATATTTTTAAACTAAAATTATTATTAAAATCTATAAACATAATTAAAATATTTATGTAAATATTAAACTAATAACATTATCAATTTAAAAAAATGGGTATAAAAATATTGTTAAATGTATTTAAGTATGTTATAAAAACCATAAAGAAATTAAAAAACATAATTTTAAAATAATATTAAAATTTATAAATTAATTAAATTTCAAAGTAAATAATTCTTTAAACTAATATAAACTGCTTCTGGAATTGCAAAATAAAAATAGCAATCAACTTTAAAAAATTAAAAAAGTTAAAAATAGTTTTAAAACTATTTTTAAAACACATATTATGACACTTAAAAATTTAAAATTAAAATATTTGCTTACAGGTTTAAAAAAAATAAAAATACTATTAAATTTTTTAAAACATAAAAGAAATATTTTAAATAATTAAGAATATTGTTAATAAATACAATTACAAAATTTATTCATATTATTCATAAATTTTATTAAAAATATAAAATATATTAATATATATATATATATATATATATATATTAATTTACACATGCATTGCATGTATAAACAGAAAAACCTAATTATTACCTAGGGATAAAAAGAAACTAGTTATTTAAAATATTTTAAATTAATCATTACCTAAATTACTTTAATATGAAATGCCAAAATACCAAAACAAGTCAAAATATCCTATTTATTTTACAGCTCTCACAGTAATTTTAACCCTAAGTTTTGAAAACTCTTTATAGTTTATACTACCATGTATATACATTAGAGTAGAGTTTGCTATAAGGGAAAATAATATTTTTTAATGCTTTGGCATTTTTATTATTATTTTTCTTCCGAATCTCTTTTCTTTTCTATAAAACAATTAATTTAGGGTGTTAATCTATTAAATAAGAAAATACTATTTCTTTTTGTAGCTTCATTCTCTCGGTACTCTCGCTCACGGCCCTCGACCCAAGACATTTGGTCTTTGCTTACTCTAAACCAAGTAAATCAAACCATCAAGCTAGATCGAGTTCCAAAAACAAAAGCTATTCTCTCATTTTTCCTATCAACTCTCTTGTTACTTTAGCTAATTCTTCGAAAGGATTTTTTTTTTTTTTTTTTAAATTTTGTTCTCGATATACATATTTAGTCATCTACAAAATTTATTGTTTATGTATTATATTTACTTTTTATTGTTTTTCTCTTTTTACCTTTATATATATTGATTGAAAATTTAATTTTATTACAGTATTTATTTCAAAACAAATTTTATATATGCATTGTCATATTTAAAAAATTTATGCAAGATAAATTTGAAATAATTTTATTTTCAATTAAAATTATAAATTAAAATAATATATTTTTTTAAATTTATCAATTAAAAGATTATTAAATATTTAATCCAATTTTTTTTTTACTAATAAAGCTTATTGTAAAAAATTAAATACATGAATATTATTTTTATTTAATAAAAGTAAAATTGTAAATTATTATTACATTCTCACAAAAGTATTTAGTGAATCAAACATGATATAAATTTCCCTAGATTTTAATCAATACATTCTAATCTATATCAAACATTATAAAATAACTTTCCTATCAATCACATTCCAAGAATTCATATTGTTGAAATCATAACATCAAATAACTAAGTTTTGTAAACTACCTCTATTTACTGCCTATAGAGCAAAAAATATATTCTATAGATATAAATTCAGTTTTAATACTTGAGTCATACACATTTACAGACATGCTATAAATACTAGAAATTCTATCAACGCGTGTGCCTGTGAAAATTAGAAATTTAAACACAAGCATGTGTTTAAAAATAACATACAACAACAAATAAAATGCATGATTTGAAACTAGTCAATCATAATAATACATGAAATTAGCAATATAAATACATCTGATTAATAATACTAAATCCGCTACAATTATTTATCATTAATTGTGTATTAGTGTCAGGTTACACTTTGATATTGGCGCGAGTTTAAATTTCACCATGTGCATATTTTAGATTAAAATATCCTCAAACAGTATAACCTATTTTAATTATAAAGGAGCATTTCTGTCATTTCATTTATCGAGGGTGACATTAACTCATTAAAACACATAACAAATAGTACATATATAAAAGAAAAAGCAGTTTTAAACTAAATGGTGTTTACATTATGTTGAACTTGCATATTACAACACTAGATCTGAAAAAAAAAATGTAATGTAAAACAAGAATTTATTTCAAACGGAATCCGTCTTCTAATCATACAAACAGCAGAGAACCATCGAAAAGAAAATTCATGAATGAGATCGAAAGAACAACTTGACAAATGTTTCATACTGCACTAGCGGCAAGAATTGGAGACGAAACAACCAAGTGAAGCCTACTAGCAATGACCCAAGTCTCGGAACTTTGCACTCTATTCTGCTCGGGATTGACCAGCCCGGGAAGAGAGGATGATACCGACAATGAGTCCATAGAGAGCCAAAGCCTCAGCAAAAATGAGAATAAGAATCATTCCAACAAAAAGCTTTGGTTGTTGGGCATTGGCTCTGCAAATAAATGCACAAAAAATATAAATTCAAACAAGCCATATTCTAACAAATGCAAAAGAATTATCGTGGTAAATTGAATGCAATTCATAACCAAACAGCAAGCAGATTATGAGGTTCATTCGTCGAAATACCATATCCTACCTTTTTTTTTTTTTTTTTTTTTTTTACTACCCCCTTCCTTTTTTCTCTATGCTTGATTGAATCAAAATGACCAATACTTTGTATAACCAGTGATATTCCAGCTAGAACAGTTGGCGGATACATATTTATCAGGCAACCGTATGATCAGAGTGCATCAGTTATAAGCGAAATCTTAAAACAAAATCCCATTCTAGAAGACTAATTTGATCTAATTATGAATTTTACTATCCCCTGAGTTAAATTACTTTAACTACTACTATCAGTCAGAAAAATCTACAAACACGACAACAAAGAACGAAATCTGAAACCAATTTATATCGTGCTGAAAATGAAGATAAATAAAATAAATAAGATAACATTACCTAACTCCAGCATCGCCGACGATTCCAATAGCCATACCGGCAGAGAGACCGGCGAGGCCACAAGCGAGACCAGAGGACAGATGAGCATAGCCATCGAAAAGGTAGTAAGATTTGGCCTTTGGGTTAATCCCAGTGCTGATAATAACCGCAATAATCAACCCATAAATACCTAAAACTCCAGCCATAACAACGGGCACGATCGATTTCATCACCAGCTCCGGCCTCATCACTCCCATCGATGCCACCCCGACACCGCTCTTCGCCGTCCCGTACGCAGCGCCCATACCTGTATAAACAAAAAGAAAACCCAATTAGAAAGGATCAGCACTGATCAAAAATCGATTCTTCTGGGAGGAGTTAGGGTTAGCATCTTACAGGAGAAAACGAGGGCAGCAGCGGCTCCAAGGAAGCCGAAGAAAGGAGCAGTTTCATCACCGCTAAACGTGGACGCCATTTTACTAGGCTTTCTAAACAAAAATTGTTGAGAGGAGGATTTGAAGGGAGGTAGGAAAACCTTGATCGCTGGATTTCGTGAGTGATGAAATGAAAGGGAGAGACGAGAGATAATGAATTGAAGAAGGAACTTGGAAATTTCTGAGTGGATCCCACGTGAACGTGATCGAGCCTTGGCCATACAATTGGCAGTTTTTGGCATTACGTAAAACGTGTGCTTCATTTGGGACAAATTTTGTTGGAGACATGTTTTGGGCTCATGTGTTATGCTGTAATATTGGATTGGGAGTCTTTAATTGGACACTAATAATTTGGGCTAGGAATCTTTGATAGCCCAAAATCACAAGTGCCTCTCGAAAATATATATAGGTTACCCAATTTTTCTTTCGGTTAAAATCTGCTTTAGCTCCCTGTACTCTTCATTCATTTGGAATTTAGTCCTCCTACTTTTATTTCAAGGAAATTAGTCACTCTACCGTTAAATTTTTTCTGTTAAATTCAGGTTCATTACAACATATTTTTCTTGTTGAATGTTTATCAAGTGAGTATTTTTTTTTTCCCAAAATGTCGAACCAATGAATTTGATAGAAAAAAGTTTAATGAGGTTAACCATTGGATCAAATTTTTGAAATCTAAAAAAAGAAAAAAAATAGTGAAACTAAATTCTAAATCTCCAAAAAAAAAATATAGGGACTCATAGCATATTTTAACCATTTCTCTTTTTTTTTTCTTTTCTTTTTATTATGTCTGAGAGCTTTTAGTTTTTTTATTGAGTTTAAAAATGTAGAATTTTTTAACTTCACAATTGAAATTAGAAATTGCCACATGTCCCAAACATATGTTAGTCTTCAAACTCTTCTCACGGAGATTAAAATCATCTCTACTAACAATTTGGCAAATAATTTTACAAGCAATAATTTCCAACAAAAGAATGAATAAGAGAAAAACTCATGCAATGCAATGCAAGTTGATTAACAAAAAAAAAAAAAAAAAAAAAAGGAACTAAACTTTGATTTCTCCCAACAACCTTGAAACTTATTGGATTAGAGTCAAAGGTGCACGAATGCTTAACATCTAATGCATTGTGATTAAGGTTTGGATAAAAAGAAAGATGATTATCTTACATCTTTGATGTATTTCGTAAAGCTTGTATATTACTAAAGAAAGATCGACTTTAGCATTCTCAGTTTCATTAATCGTAATTACTGAACAAAAATGGTATGATGAAGATGGGGATGATTTTACTTTGAGGTAAAAATGTAAATGGGTTTCTACCACAAGTCACGGTAAGAGCCACACACGTTCACTTTAGAAAAAGTCATAATATGACGGATCAATGGTGAAATAATTATATATAGTGAGTGATGTAGAGAAAACCTTCCCATGTGTAAAAGATTTTAGGGTCAACTATATAAAAGCTTAAGCAACTATATTCACGTTTTTTTTTTTACTCAATTTAAAAAAAAATAATTTAAGCATTAATGTTTGAATTTGCTCCTATTTTAATTATCTGTTGTTAATTTGATAACGAAAAGCCTTTTTTGTAACCAATATAATAACACATCTGATCCTTGTTACTTACATATTCTATCAATTTGATCTTGATTCTAAATAATTCAATAAATTTAACCCTTCATATTTACAAATTCTATCAAATTGATCCTCAAACTTCCTAACTAAAACTTTTAGCTTTTAAAACAGAAGCATTTCAAATTTATAAATTTGTAAAACTCAAAAAAGAAAAAAAAAATCTCTCAACTAACGAGTTGATTATAACCCTTTGATTGATAAAAAATTAGCTAAAGAAAAAAAATAAAAACCTTAAAAAAACCACACGTTAGATTTACTCTTGTTATTTTGCTTCAAGGTACATAAAATTAGTCTTCGAAGTCAATGATAAAAAATATACCTTTGAAAAATCCAATTGTTCAATCAATAATTATATAAGAAAAAATATGAACATTTAGTTTTTCATAAGAAAAAAAAATGTAAAACAATTAATTGAACTTTCTTTTGTTACATTCATAATGTTTTTTTTTTTAAATTTTATAAACCGATTAATAGATTATTATGTGTTCTATTTATTTTTAATTAATTGTTTTTAATTTTTAAACCCACAATAAGCAATATGTGTCCGTAATAATCTGATTTAGTTTTAAATCATTTACCAAATTAATAAAAAAAACTAAAATTATGCCAGTCAGAATAAAAAACTATTTATGTACAAATATTAAATTATTTATATATTTTTATTATATATTATATTTTTAAAATTTATACTTTCTATTAATTTTAATGGTGTTTAGTTAATTTATTACTCTTAACTTCCTAAAAATATAAACAAAAAGGGCTATTACCAAATTGTAGAATTTCAACCATATATAAAAACAATTAATAGATATAGAATGCATTTGTTTTAAAAGCTTAGGAAGTATGGTGACCAAATTGATAAAATTTGTAAATGTGAATGGTTAAATTTATTGAATTATTTATAATTAGGATTAAACTGATATAATATATAAGTATTGATGATTAAATGAGTTATTATATATACCAGCTAGAAAAAGACTTTTCTTTATCAATTTAACCGTGGATGATCAAAACAGGAACGAATTCAAATGTTAGTACCTAAATAAAAATTTTTTAATTTTTTTATCTAGATTTTTTTTTAAATTGAGTGACTAAAACAGTAACACAAACATAATTAAATGATCATTTGTCTAATTTATCCAAAATTTTATTGCACCATCCACTAGTTCTTTTTCTCTTATAGTGAATGTTGTATATAATATATAGAAGAGAAGATCAATGGAAGAAAGTATTCATGAAATGTCATCACTGTAACACTCCCTACCCGTAACCATTACCGGAATAGAGTACGAGGCATTACCGGAGTTTACTGAATATTTTCAGATAATTCTGAGTCATTTGTTATTCATATTTTGAAAATAATCATAACGTCTCTCTATTGGGCCCTCGAAGCCCCAAACATACATTAGAAACCAATCAGAATTAAATCGGGATCACAGAATTTTTTTCGCAAAATCTTAAATTATATTTTCATCTAAGTAATTACCATTTCAATGCTCCTTAAACATGTTACCATTCAATTAATAGCTTGGCACTTGTCTAAGCGTGAAACAACATCACTGTTAGTATACTTGCACATATTTCATATAAATTCAACATTGATATACTTATTTTCTCGACATGTCACACTTGAGTTTAATAATTGTCTTTACTTACATAATTTCCTTGTATTAACATACCAAAGATAATCATATATGTACATGTCATGAAACATATCATTCTCTTACCATTTCTTCATAAATATATATCAATCATTTCATTATATCAATATTTCATGCTCCATCATTTCTACATATTTTATGTATATTTATTCCGGTAATAGTTTATATCAAACTTAACATAAATTATATTCCATGTACTTATACTTATTTCGTTTATATATCTTCATAATTATTTCATACAACTATTTTGTATATATATTTCCATATGACCAGTTCTTGTAAACATTTCACACTACCATTTCATATATGCATTCGTCATCTTATACATATTACCTGAATATCAATTGTTTAATAGATGTCATAGCGTCTCCCATCCACGGTCTTATTTATCTTTGACATGATGCCATAGTGTCTTTCAACTATGGTCTTACTCATTTTCTGTCATGTTGCCATAGTATCTTTCAACCATGGTCTTATTCATTTCATGTCACGTTGCCATGGTATCTTTCAACCGTGGTCTTATTCATTTCATATCACGTTGCCATGGTATCTTTCAACCATGGTCTTATTCATTTCATATCACGTTGCCATGGTATCTTTCAACCATGGTCTTATTCATTCCTCGTCAAGTTGCCATGGTATCTTTCAACCATGGTCTTACACATTTCATTTCAGAAAGCACACTCCCGAGAACCTCATCCTTACAAATGGGATTACGGTCCAGGCTAAATCACTGTAATATAAACTCATAGAGTATTGCCGGATTACCACCCAGCTAAATCCCCTACAACGACAATTACTCTAATGAGCTCGATCCGAATTACGGTCTAAGCTAAATTCAGACCCTAATTCGGATTACCCGTCCGGGCTAAATCTATTTTCCACTTATTCTTCGGGAGGGCTATATCAAGATAGGATCACCCGTCCGGGTTAGATCCTTTTTACCGTCAATTCCTTTTTAGAGATCCATCGAAATCCATTCCTTCCAATAGGGATTTATTTTATTTTTTTTTATTTATCAAATATTATCAACATTTCATCAATTACCATACAATGAACATTCAAATCATATTCACAAAAATAACATATATTTCAAGCATTTAAGAATATAATTCAAGTTACATGAACTTACCTGACGAAATTGCAGAAACATCAAGTTTCAGGGGCATTTTGGTAATTTACCATTTTCTCAAATTTCACCCGATCTTAAATTGATAATTTCATTCAATTTATTAATTTAAATAATAAAACAATTCATTCCCTTCAATTTGGTCTTTTTTGACATTTTTACAAAATTTCCCTCTGAAGTTTTACTTTTATTCAATTTAGTCCCTAAGCCTAAAACATGTAAATTAGCCATGCTAGCTGAATATTCATATATATTTTCCTCCTCCTCCTCTCCATTCCACATCCTTAATGTATATAACACACTTGTAATTAATATTATCTATAATTTTTATTATTTACTTTTATGAATATTCAAGCTGTCCATCTGTGTCATAGTCACTAAATTATTTATATATGGCGCTATAGAACTTCAAATTAAGATCTGATAATTTTCCATGAAACTATACTCATATATATGTTTACCATAAAATTTTCAGAATTTTTGGTTTATCCAATAAGTACAGTTTATTCTTTAAAGTTACCCCTGTTCTGCTGTCTGATAGTCCAGACCCTTCTTCACTAAAAATTAATTATCTCCACGTACAGAATTCGAATGATGTTTTTGTTTATTTGTCTTGAAAATAGAATCATTCAAGATTCTAAACCTATAAATTTAATCCCCTAATTATTTTCATCCAATTTTTTATGATTTTCAAAAGTCAGAATAGGGGAACCCGAAATCATTCTAATCTTGTCTCACAAAATTGATTATATCTCATGATTTACAATTCCATTGCTTACATAATTTCTTCTATAAGAAACTATACTCAATAAGCTTTAATTTCATACTTTATTCATCCTATAATTCAATTTCTACAATTTTTGGTGATTTTTCAAAGTTAGACTACTGCTGCTGTCCAAAACTGTTTTAGTGCAAGATATTAATTATCATGTTTATAACACCCTTATTTTCTTTTTTACACTATTTCTCATCACTTTCTCTTATTTTCTCTTCACTAACATATCAAGAACATAGGACCATATGTAAGGAAACTCTACATTAACATTAATCCCATACTTTTTCAATAATATCAAACTTAAAAATATATTGAAATCATGATGTTCTTACCTTATTCTATTGATTTCAATCTTCATCTTGATTTTCTCTCTCCTTCAGCTTCCATTTCTTGAATCCAACTTGATATTCTAACTTCCCATAGTCTCCTTAACATTTTTCTCTCTTGGTAGCTATGAAAATTCTTTTGATTTTTGGGTGAAAATGGTGAATTTTTGGTAAAAGGACCAAATTGTAAAGAAATGAAAATTTCTTTTCTTCTTCTTCTTCTCACGTTGGTTTTGCATGGGAGAGATGGATGAGAATTCCTCATCTTTCTTTCTTTATATACTAATAAAATAATAATAAAATATCTTATTAAAATATTAATAAAATAATATTTATCTAATTAAATAATTATAAAATATCAAAATATCTCTAGCATCATTATTACTTTCTAGATTTCTCTCTCTTTCAATTGACCATTTTGCCCTTTATCATCTTTTAAAATTCCATCCTTGAGTCATCATTTAATTTGGTAAAATTGTAATTTAGTCCCTCATAGTTCTTCATCTATTCAATTTGGTCCTAATTCATCCACTTTCCTTAGTTTCTAGATCATTACACCCTTAAAGTATTTACACTATTGGTCCTTCAAATTTTTCATATTTACACTTTAACCCCTCAAATTTTGAGTATTTACTCTTGTGCAACAAAATTTTTCTCACTTTTACAATTTAGTCCTTTTTTGAATTAATATATCATAATATACTTCCTAATATTGACATAACTCAAAATTTCCCTTTTTGTCACTTTATTTCCTTATTTTACTATATCACGGATAATATTTTATTGTAAAAATTTTCAGAGTATTACAATCGCAGTATGTTAATCAGGCATAGCCATAATTGATTATTTGCTTTGCTTTTAATTTCATTGAGGATGGCTCCTTTAATTATAGAACTAGCTTTAAATATCTGAAAAACTTCTAATTTCTAATATTTCTTCATTTTTGACATTTCATTTTTTACGCTTAAATTTACATGCAAATTTATTAAACATTCGTTGCATATGTAACTTAAAGAATTTGTTTTATTAATCACTTTTAAAAAATTGATTAAATTAGTCACTTTATTGTTAAATGTTAATGAAAGACTAAAAATGCATTTGTATAAAAAATTTTTGGGTGACCAAAGTAAGAACAGCCCCTTATTTAGAGTGATTGATGGGTAGTTTATCTTAATTTTATAGTGACTAATATAGAAATACACCATTAGTCTTTTATTACCATTTAACGGTGAAGTGATCAATTTAATTAATTTCTATTTTGAGGTGACCAAATTAACCAAAAATAATAATTTTGAGTGGTCAAAATAGAAATGAATCAATAATATATGCGAAAAATCTTTCACTTATGTCGATGCCGAAAAAAGATCACTATTAACACACAAACTAAGAACGAGTCAAGTATGATAATTTTATAGGGATAAAACTCTACATGAATTTTAATTTAATGTGCAACTTGATACATGAACTTTAATTTGGTGCAAATATATACAAGAAATTTTGTTTATGATTCAAATATATACATGAATCTTTAATTTTGATTCAATCATACACATTTAAATAAATAAATAAATAAATACATCAATTTATTTTTTTGTTGGACAAAAATAATTATTTGTGTATGCAATATATAAACATATAATGGTACTATTCAACAAAATTTAAACAAGTATATTATCATTTAATCCAATTTGGATATTTTTTTTCATGGCTTAAGGGATTAAAAAAACCCTCAAACTTTAAAAAAAAATTTATACCCTTATTTTTTTTTATGCATTTTGATAATTAAAATATTCAATTAAGTGAAAAAAAGGCTTAATTTTTTTTTTAAGTTTAAAAATTCTTTACACCATTAAACCTTGGTCTTTTTTTTTTTTTTTAATTTTTCAATGAATTTCGATTGTTTGATTTAATTAAGATATTCATGTGTCCATTTACAAACTATAAAGATTACTTTTCTCAAAATTTATAATTATTTTTTTAAATAATATTATTTTCAAAATTTAAACCTAATTTCTCTTTTAAAATGTAGAATATACATTACTATTGGCTTGAACATTTATTGATTAAATTATTTCTTACAAGTGATGTTAAGGTGTCTATCTAAACGTTCAATAAAAAATAAAATAAAGGGAAAAAGTTGACGTAAAAAGGAATGGCACCTTTTTGACAAAGGAAAAACGTTGGGTGATGGAAGCCAATTTTGTAGTAGATTTCTAGAACCAAAGATGAGTTTTGTATGTGCCATATATAAGCAAAACAGAGATATAACACGACAATTCATACTCGATGTTAAATTGGACCCCCCATTTCTAGCCCCAGAAAGCTCTCAGCTGATCATCAACCACGAGGCACTGAACGACTCGGCGAAGCCCAAATCCTATTGCAATCTACCACCTATTCAAGGACCCCCCCTCCCCGGCTCACCTCTGGCTGGCCATCATTCCCCTATTCTTTCCCAATCAATGGCCCATTTTCTCTCCATGGTATTCATGCCCCTCTTTAAGAGTCTTATGTGAAACGCCATCTGTACATCGTTTCTTTCCTAAAAGCCCGGCTGTTTTTTCTTTAAAATTGTTCCGCATTCAACAATTATATTCACCTTCAATTAAATTTAAAATCGAGTTAGATTAGATCTCTAAATGAGAAGTTCTTACAACGCTATTTCTTTTATTCACACAACTCAATCCGAAAAACTTGTTTAAGAAACATCGAATTTTTTACAATTGGATTCAATAGACGTTGGATAAAACTAATTGTTGAGTTGTAGTTAATTGAAACTCAAAAAAGACAATATTGATGGAAATCTAAGCTTGATATTGCTTTTATGCCTCGCTTGGTTACTAGTGTTCTAACATGAGAAAAAAATATTTATTATATATGTATTACAATAATTAGACATAAAATAAAAAATAACCAATATAAATTTAAACTTGAAATTAAAAAGATGAGTAATAACTCTTGTAAAGAACAAGACCTCTTCAAAATAAGCGAAATTTTTTCCTTATTTTTGCTAAAGATAAATCATTAGAGAGATTAAATATTACCAATTGAGTTAGTTTATTTCCAAACCATATACTAAAACATGCATAAAAAAATAATATTTCTAACAAACTTAGTATTAGGGTTTTATTTTGTTTACTAATAGTGGAAAACTTTTAATTCCCTAAGTATGATTAAATGAATGAGATGGGTTTGTTTTGATTCATTTTTAGTTCTTTTAATATTACCTAAGAACACATGACAATGTTTTTTCTCCCACTGTGACCAACAATATTTACCACTTCAAATCCAATCTCATTAGTATTTCTGTCTCACCAACCAAACATCATAGTACAATCATACCATATCTAACCTGTGTCTAATGTGGACTTTACTAAGGAACGAATGATGATAGCAAGGACCCACTCTAAACCCCTTCTCATAATATCTCATATTCCAAAACCAAAGCAAGACTCGAACAAGAATTATTAGCCATTACTCTATTAAAATAGTAACAGTTTATTTTTCAGTGGTATTAGGAATGGTAGTTTTGAAACCCCCTTTTCTAATGTTCAAGTCCATAAATACTATTATTTAATATTTACAAGTCTAATTTAGCAATATATTGAATTTTGGCCTTGAATTTTTATTGAATTGATAGTTTATTAAGGTAAAAGAATTAAATTGTAAAGGTGATAAAAGTTTAATCGCTATAGATTTTTATTTAGTTTAGAGACCAATTGAGGAATTGGACCCATTTTATTTATTGAATATTAGAAGATGATGACATTTCTCAGTCATCCTTGTTAATGATGATTAGTGCTAAGTTAATTAAAGGTTAAACTAATTAATTAAGATTTATTATTTATAGACCAAGTATATATATTAAATTAAAGGAAGAAAAATAAAATCATTTTCATCTTCTACCTTGCTCCACCGTTTCTAAAATAGGAGAAAAACTCTAAGGGTTTCCAAAGTTTAGGCCACAAATTAGATCGAAAATTGAATCAATCGGAGAATAATCGAGGAAAAAAATTTACAGATTAGTCCTCACCACATTGTTTGTTGTTGTTTTCTTTAGGTAAGTTCATATGGGACTTACATATTTAATTCATGATATGTTTGTATTATATTATTTATTTGTTAGTTTGAATTGTTATGTAATCTTGGTGATTTTGACATCTAAAGAACAAAATTGTAAAGAATGAATGATATGGTTAGCACAAATAGATATGATGTACTAAATGGAATTGAAATGTATATATGGATGGATGATATGAATATGATGATATTATAGGGATTGAAATGAGTTGAATATCATAATTGAGCTTGTGTGAACTTAGTAAATAATTAGGATATGAATGGCACGCCACTAGGGTTCAAACGGAAAAAGGAAATGGTTCAAATAAAAAAGAAAAACGAGTGTCGTGATCAGGGATTTTACGATGGATTGAGATCCAACATTTGTTGCAAATTCTTTGAAGCTAGTGTTAGCAGCATCGAACTAGCTTAAATGAGCAACCCTGGTTTGAAGCTAGTGTCAGCGGCCCGAATTTGTCAGCTTATATGAGTAAATTAGTCTTGAGTATCCGAATTCAATTTACTTTAATTCTCCAGGAAAAAAAGATAGAAATGAAAATGGTACTAAATGAAAATGAAATGGTCAGAATTAATATTTATATATGAATGAATTATATATATGTTACAGGTTGAATATGATTTAGTTGGTATATGTTATATGATGGACTGTTATATCACTATATAAATGTGTTATAAGCTTATGAATTGTAATTGATCTAACCTATTTGTAACACCCTTAACCTGTATCCATTGTCTAAATAGGGTTACGGAGCATTACTGTATAAACGTAACATAAAAGCATACATTTCTAAGCATTGATATAAGCATAGAATAATCTATTCATATACATACATATTGTCCCTTAATTGGACCATCGAGGCCTTAGAAACACTTTAGAAATGGTTCAGGACTAAATCAGAAACATTTAGAACATTTAAGAAAAAGTTGGAAAATTTTGAACTGCCGAGGTCACATGACCTTGTGGCCAGACCGTGTGACTCACATGACTGAGATGCACACCCGTGTCTCAGGCCGTGTAACAATCAAAATAGGGACACACGGCTGTATCCCAACCCGTGTCCGTGCCCGTGTAACTCTCTGAGTTGGGTCACATGACCAATCCACACGATCGTGTGCCAGGCCGTGTAACACTCGAAATGGCCTCACACGCCCGTGTGCCAGGCCACGTGCTTGGCTATGTAACTGCCTGACTTGCAACCCTTGAAACCTATATGGGACACACGACTGTGTCGTATGGACACACGGCTGAGACATACGCCCATGCCTTAGGCCGTGTGGACATGAAATTGGCCAAATTCAAGCCATTTCCATCACTCATTTTAAGCTTGTACCAAAACACAATTTGCACACATGACCAAAGCATCACAATCATACCAGAACATGCATAATATGACCAATTCAAATGACAAAATTCCATTCAACCAATATGCCAACAAGGTACCTCAATCATAGTTAATCAAACATACCTAAACAAATGCATATTTAGCTATATATCAACCATACACACTTAGCTCAATTCCATAACAAAACATACCATACTTGACCACATTGTAACTACTCCATTACAAACCAATTAGGCAATTGAAACATACATCAACTTAACCATATTAACACATAACAACAAGGCACTAAGAGTACCAAAAGTTTATTAACCAAAATAACATATAAATGCCAAACTTATAAATTAATATCAAACACAAGTCCACCTATACATGCCATTATAACCTCAGCCAAAGCATCAAGAACTACTGAAATATTAGCTAAATAGTCTGATAGATCTCTGATGAGCTTCCAAACCGATCGAGCTTCCAATTATCTATAAAAAATTGAGAAGTAAAATTTCGTAAGCATAAAATGCTTAGTAATTTCGTAAAACATGAACATAACTTACCATTTCAATGCATAACCTTGAAATTAAACATGATACAATCCAACCACAAGCTTGGCACAAGCCTAAGTATCATTTTAGTGCATCAATTCATAATTCACTTGAATTAACATAAGGTAAGTCATTATACATGAACAACATCACATGAAATCATCATTTTCATGAACATAGATATACTTTCATGGAACATTACATTTTCAATCCTTTTCATAAATTCATGACATAAGTCATTTGAACACTTACCATTCCCTTCCTTTTTATGCCCGTTGAAACATATAGAATAACACCATATACGCGGGAAAGCTCACACAAAGTGTGCTAAACATATAATCTTTCATTTTCCTTTACATCGTTGCTCATTCGAGCCGTGAAATGGGTTTGCTCACACAAGCTGACAGTTGGAATGTAAGCTATGCGATGTTGCTCACACAAGTTGTTATCAGCAACAAATGCCGGACCTCAGCCATTGGTAGGACATTCAGGACCAGCACCCGAAACATGGTAACCCTAATGACATGTCATTTGTATCCTACGTATTCCTAATATTCAAACGGGGCTCGATAATGATCGTAACATTGTTGGATTTCCACCATTTATTTACATGATATATAACACAATGACATATGAATCAAAATAACATTAAATTGCTATCTAAACTTATGAACTTACCTTGATGACAAAGACGTAAAACCAAGATCAACTAATCCGATGTTTTAGCTTTTCCTCGATCTAGATCCGTACGAGGTTTATCTTGATCTAAATAAGCAAATTCAATCCATTTAATATTCATACTATTCAATTCAGTCCAAAATTCACACTTTTGAAAAATTACACTTTTGCCTCTAATATTTTAACTTTTTTACAATTTAGTCCTTAAGCTCGTAAATTGAAATTTAAGCAATTTCATCCACATTTCATGCTAGCTGGACGCACTAGGGACCTATATTAACTCATACAAATCATTGTTTCACAATTTCACCATGTTCTTTTATCACTGTTACAAATAAGTCTTTAAATAGCAATTTCATAAAAAATCACTTTATAAAACTTATTTATTAAACTACAAAGATTCATATTCTTCCATTAAACTTCAAAGATCATGCAAGAACATTCATGGTAAAACTCTAAACCTTTAACAGTTTTGCAAACTAGTCCCTAAGCTAGCTAGATTAAGCTACAACGATCTCGAAAACATAAAAATCATTAAAAACAGAATCAAAATACATACCATGCAAGAAAAAATGGCTTGATTGAACCCTAGCTATACTCTCTTTGAAGAATCAGTTGAAGAAGAAACATATTGAAGAAGATGATACCTTTTACTTATTTAATTTTATCTTTATTTACTTATTTACATTTTTAACCTTTAAAAATATTCATAATTTCAACAAAACCAATCCATGAATATCCACTAACTATATAAATGGTCTATTTACCATCTAAGTCCTCTTACATTAAATTTTCAAAGCTATTTGATATCTTTAACTTATAGAACTCTACTTTTTCACCTTTTATGATTTAATCCTTTTCACTTAATTAAGCATGCAAACATCAAAATTTCTTAACAAAATTTCTATACAACTCTACTAACATACCGTAGACATTAAAATAATAAAAATAATAATTTACTTGTTGGATTTGTGGTCCCGAAATCACTATTTTGATTTTAACTAAAAACGGGTTGTTACACTATTTGATGTATTTGATGAATGCACATGAAAATGTAATATGTCAAAGGATTACCATGTTTGTACCAATGTATTTCAATTGCTAAATTGTTGTAATGTCAAGGTAAGTTAAGTAAATTTCATATGGATTTATTAAACATTCAAAATGCTTAATTGTTGTCTTCCTTTTCCTTGTAGATTGTCAGTTTGTAGAACGTGCCAGTCGAATCAACTCGAAGGCCACACTATCTTGCTCTGACTCTGTCACACCCTAAAAATTGGGCTAGTAGAATTGTGTCAATAAATTGAGGATTAGTGAATTAGGAACTGTAATTAGGTTAGATAATTAAATAATTAGGAATAATTAAATAAAATATTAAAATAATTAGAATTAAAATTTTGAGTTACGAAATTGAAATTAAGTGTCCGGGAATTAATTTGATTAAAACAGATTTTAAAAATGAGACCGAATTTAAAAATAAGTTTTAATTGAAAATAAGGACCTATTTGAAAAGGGAAAGAAATTGTAGGTAGTTAATAGGAAATGGCCTAATTTTTAAAAATTGGTTGCCTATTTAACAACCCCTACTGTCCTTTCCCTCTCATTTTCTCTAATTATTCAAAAATTTTCCAAACACCAAATTAGAGTTTTTCTCCCGAAATTGATTCATCTTTTTTGAATCTTAAGCATCCTAAACACAAATTCCTCTTTCAATTTCAAAGTATAATCATGTTTTCATCCTTAATTTCTCAAGAGATCTTCATATGTTTTAGCTCGAATTAGCTCCACAACTCATCGATTTTGCAAAGTTGGGGTGAGATTCTAAATTTTAATGACTAAACTAAGTGATTTGTTATTTCAATTCAAGATTTAAATGATTTAATCAAGATTTCAATAGATGAAGTGATTTTAAGTTGATTTTTGGCTTGAAAATGGTAGATTATGTATTATTTGGTTGAGCTTCGATTTTAAGGTGATTTCTAACTCCTTTTGATCGAATTAGAAGGTTTTTAACCTTTATTTAACAAATCTTTTGGTAATTTAAACTAACTGAACTCTTTCTTTTTCTTGATGTTCAAATAAGCTTGGTTTTTTTTAAAAAAATTAGATATGTGTAATTAGATAAAATTATTGGTTTAGATTTGTAATTAGGTGATATTTAGTAGGTATGGAGTTGGAATCTAAGCTTAGAAATGAGATATGAGTAATTAAACATCTGTTTCAACAAAACTAGCTAAGTTTTCAATATAGAAGTTAGTTGGTTCTGATCTGTGACTTTGGAAGGATTTAAATGTGTTTGGTATTGTTTATAATGCCTTTGTATTATGTTTTATGTGTATGTGAAATGTCAATTCAATTGGGAGCCTCCACAAGTAAGGACAAAGGCAAGTAAAAGTTTACTTGAGCTTTGTTGTGCAAGCGAGTTGCTACGGTGAGTGGTCTTGTGTGCTATAATTGATGTGCAAATTAGTGAGTTAAAGGGGGCTTAGGTGGTCTAATAATCTAATCTAAGTCCTAAGAGTAGGTGCTCTTACTTGAACTTTGTTATTTTATAAGCAAGCTTACATGTATTGTGATATGTGCAAATTTGTGATGTGAATATATGTGTTGATTATATGATTGAATATGCCTTGTGAGTAGCTGGTTTTACGCGTACACATTTTAAATGAAAGTGTATTTGTCTCATTAAGAAATGTGTTTGCACGTGAGGTGTATTATGTGAAAGTGACAAGTGATATGAATGTGATGTGTGAGTATGCATAAACCATAAAACTAATGTGTGAAATGAATATATTGGCCTTGTGAACCTTTGAAAACATTGGATATAGTTGGCATGCCATAGGATTTGAGTACTCATATATGTGTTTGATGTTGTGATATGTGGAGGGATAAGGGAATGTAGAGCATTGCTCCATTCATGGGCCATGTTGGTGTATAGGAGAGTGTTAGCTTTATACTACACTTTATGGGTCCAATATAGACTCTATGAGTCAAGTACGAGGTAATGGAGATCCATGTATCCAATGAGTGTTTTAACATGTATTTTCATTTTCACAAGTAGCCAATGTATCAATGTAATATGACATTAATGTTGTTATGTGATAATTGTGTCTAGCATGCTTGTTTTGAACTCTTGTATTTGTAGATTATTGTAGTATCTTGAATACTCACTAAGATTGGTTAAGCTCGCACTCTTATGTGAACATTTTTGCAGTGACACCATTGGAGTGAAGTGGTGAATTGAGCAAGTTGGTGATCTAAAGGCAAAGGTAAAGGCATCTTTAATTGTGCATGTGAGATGGTTTTTGGTTCATGAAGATGGCAATGTGGGTGTAAACTTGAGTGAAGTGGTTATTGGACTTTTTATAGACTATTAAAGGACTTTTATACCTGTATGTGTGTCTTTATACTGCTTGAAATATGCTTGAAAAATGCAGCAGTGGTAGATAGATTGTTAAACTATCAAGTGTATTAAAGGGTTCGCCATAGGGTTTGCATATAGCAACGATAAGGGTTTGTATAGGTGAGTGTACATGGGCAGTTTGCCATATAGGGTTCGAAGAGGTGAGTAACAATAGAAGGTTCAAATAGGAGGGTTCACATAAGAGGATTAGAAGAATTGAGCTTGCAGAAGTGTTTAAACTCGCGTAAATGTATAGGCTCGCATAAGTGTATAGGCACGCATGATACTGAGTTCGCATGACGTATTTGAGCTCGGACACATTAGAGGGTCGCGTATAAAATAGGACTTGCACAAAGTAGGGGCATGCACTAAGTAAGGGCTCATACACAACATGTGATAGGGGTTCGCCAGGCATGGGGTTTGTTAGAGTGAGTTCGCTACAGGGTTCACTAGAGTGTGTTTGCCATAGGGTTTGCTAGAGTGTGTCTACCATAGGGTTCGCCAGTAATACATGAGTTCGCCTAATGTAGGTAGCTCGCCAAAACATGGGGATTCACAGATTTAGGGTAGGTGCGAGTAGGTGTTCACCGAGTGAATTGCGAGCTGTTAGGATTTCTAAGTAAAGGTTTGTAGGTAGAGGTGTGCATGGGCTAGGCCGAGCCGGGTTCGGGCCGGGCCCATAAAAAAAATTGGCCTGTTTTCAAGGCTCGGGCCTGGCCTGGCCCAAAATATGGGCCTAGAATTTTGTCCAAGCCCGGCCCGAGAAAAAAATGATAGACCCGAGCCCGGCCTGACCATATTAAATTTTTTTTACTTTTTTTAATTAAATAAAAAAATTTAAAATATAATAAATCAAATGCATTTAAAACATAAAAAAAATATTAAAACAAAAAAAATAAAAAATGGGACTAAAATAATTCTTAAAATAATACATAAATTAAACATATAATAAAAAGTAATTATATTAAAATTAAAAAATTGAAACAAATTAGAACTAAATTAAGAACTAAATTATATTAATAACAAAAATTTTACAATATCAAAATAACATTAAAAACAACAAAAAAGTAAAGTAAAAAAACTAAAGTTACTTAAAATTTAAAATAAAAAATTTAAAAATAATTTAATATTAAAATCGGGCAGAAGCAGCCCGCCAAAAATCTTGCACGAGGCCGGGCCATTTTCTAAACGAGCCTCGTTTTTTGCCCAAGCCCATTTTTCGGGCCTATATTTTTACCCAAACCCTCCCATTTTTCGGGCGGGCCTTCGGGCCGAGCCGGGCCGCTCGGCCCATGCACACCTCTATTTGTAGGTGCTATGTGTTTGCTTCTTTTTCTAGTGTAAACTGATTTTTGTTGATGTGATTAGAAAAACATGTAATATAACTTTCATGTTTTAATTTTATTCCTCACACTTCAGCATGGTAGCTTCAATTTCTTAAAAAGACTCTTTTTGGATAATTTGGAAAAAAATTACGATTTAGTCCCTAAACTTCGTTTTGGAATTAAGTGAGTTTTAAATATCATTTTGAATCAAAATTTTCCCAAATGCTTTAAAATAAAATTCCCAAGATACTGGTTGGTTCGAATTTATGATTATGTGTTTAATGTTTATGACATGTAAAAATGATGATTTTACCCTTGGTTATTTTTCATTGAATTAGGATAACCGAAGCATGAATTAGGTTTTTTTTTTAAATTACTTATTTAAGCACGTTTACATTGGTTTGATGGTTGGTTTGTGGTGTGTTGGTTGACTGATACGAAGAGTCACTTCGGTGGCTAATGTGATGTTCAAAATTTGGGTCGGATCATCCCGGTAGGGTTTGGTGTGCCACAGACTTGATAGACTTTTGATTGTATTAAGTCAGTTATGTGGCACGTGTAGGAAAAAACCAAATTTGAAAATGGTTTTCTTTCCCAACGAAAAATTAAAATTTTGAAAACCGACCCTTTTAGTGATATTTATATCAAGAAACCTTAACCGAATTCATACCTGTGTTTTTGGATAAGCGGATCCTTGATGTTTTCTAGGTTTCAACCAAACGATCTTTTCTGGTATTCTCGTACTATGAATTGCTTTGAGTGTGGACTCGAACCAATTGTACCAAAACACAAAACTAGAAAAAGTTTTCTTTTTTGGGGTGAAAACGAAAATTCCATCTTCTTTAATAGAAACTAGTAAAATTGTTATTCTGAAAAAAAATGTTTATAAGTTGAGAATAAAATTTCTCTATTTTTCGGTAGAATAACAATCTCTTAAAATTTGTGCAAATAGTTTTATAGGTGTTATTTATTTATAGGAAGAGAAGGTAGAACCCTTGTAGAGTTGTAAAAGTTTATTTCAACTAGGAAAACGACATCCTAGTTTGCTAGGATATCGGGGGCGGAAACCCTAGTTAATATGATCCAACCTGATTCAGTTTTTCTATTTCCTAAAATAAAATTTAATATTTACATATTAAATAATTTTCTTATCCCAAATTTACCCTAGTAAAATTTTTTTACGGTTCAGTTTTGACGATTTTACCCCTAGTAAAATTTTGAGAAAATTTGTTCAATATGTCACAACTCAACATGTTCATTATGACCGAATGGTTTATTTTCATTTCCGGGCTTCAAAACAGTCCAAAAATATTACCTAATTATTCCATTTTTTTAAGTAATCCTATATAGGATTGCAAATTGCCATTTTCATTTCCATTTTTGGTAAATTGATTCCATTTCTCCATTTCGGAGAAAACCATAATCATTCTTGAATGTTTCCCATTTCTCTTTTTCTATTCATTTCGTTCATTTCTATTCAAACACACAATTCATTTTTGGTTTCAACGATTTATAATTAAGTTCCGAATTTCCACCTATTAATTATAAACTCATTTAATTACGAAGTCATTCCACTATAGTATCGTGGCTGAGCTCTCCTCAACGACATACTATTACGAAAGCAACTACTTAGTGCTCGTCCAATGACCTCGTCATAAGTGTGTTACCTTCATAGGATATCATTGATCTCTTTGGGATAATATTCGTTCTCCCAATATGATCATATTTTATCTCATGATAACCATTACATCTTCCTTCATGAAAAGTCCATCACTATTAAATAGTGATCAAGTCATCCATCATAAAGACGGACAACTTGTGGCCACATTTGCTTCTCATCAACCATGTAATGCCAATGAGAAGATATCATTTACCGATGTTTTGGACTATGAATTACACTATTTTGAATTTTGTTACATACTACAAAGTCGTACACCTAACGCATAAGCTTTCGACTCCTTATCTATTCGAACTCCGGCTTTTACTTACATTAAAGTGTACGAGTCATGCATACATAGTCCGCCATCCACTTAGGATTTACGTATGCCACAATATGAACGTCACAAGCGAATAAATCCATAAATAGATTCAAGATCTATTCTTCTTAAGTTTTGTTTGATGTACTATCAATCTTGTTAGTCACATTTATGTCTCTATCTTCTGGGAGTCATCTGCTTCAATGCCCAAGATAAAGAATCTCCCCAACTGGACTTGGTAGACAACGTATTAGTCTTTTAAATGGTTTTCTCATTTTAGATTAGATTAATGACATGTTTAGGTTCATCTACTAATACAAACTGTCTTTTCGTATTATGATCTAACCACGTACTATCGATTAGTATTAGTTAAACATTAGACAACCAATGGGCAACATTTGCTTTCATTTTCATTTATGTGCAAAAACCATTTGAAGACAATAATACAAAGTATATTTACTGTAATCAATAAATTTGTTTTATTAACCAATCTGTTATAAATATGAGTTTATTTGGAAATGATAGTTTGGTTTGAATCATTGTTAATAGTTGATCTTCGATAAAGGTATTGCCTATATGTATATGTGTTTCTTTGGTAATATGTTTTGATACCTTGAAAGGCCATTTTGAATGTGAATTGGCTTAGTGAAATGATAGAATACTATGGCTATATGTATGGTTGTTTAACTTGAAATGGTATAAATAGATTTGAAGGGAATTGGTGCCAATTAAGGCATATTGTTTAGTTGGCTAAAATGATGGTATGAAATGACTTATAGAATGTGCAATGGTATGAATTGAATATGAAAATGGCATGTTGGTTGTTAAATTGAAGTGTAAAATATGTATTGAATTTGGTTTATACTGGTTTTAAGTGTAACACCCATACCCACACCCGACCTGACCTCCAAATCCGATTATGGATTGTTAGAACTAAACCAGGTTGATGTACAAGTTTAGATCTTACTATTTACAATCAGAATGTATTACCTATTTACTTAAAAAATTTATAACAGAGATAATAAATTAAAGTAAAAGTACATGGTCTTATATCCAGACTCTAAGGGACCTATTTAGTCACAACATATTCAAACCCGAGGTGAAGCCTTTGAAGGTACCCCCATCCTATGTACATGACACTTTACTAGTAGTGATCCTTGATCCAATACGGTCTGACTTGGTCCCTCCTCGAGTTCCTTATCCTACGAATCCTACAAAACACAAACCAACACTTTGGTAAGTTCAATGAACTTAGTGAGTTCCTTTACTGCATTATACTAAAATAGACCTTACCTTGCAGTGGGTTTCAAATAGAAAAGAACCAACACAATACTCCCTATTTTGTTTTTATGACCCCGGATTACCTGGGGTGTTGGACTTCAATTCAACATCAATCTATCTTTATTGGTGGAGTGATCATTGGGCGATCTTTACCTGGTCGGCTTATGACCCTCTTGACTACCTATGGTAGGTCCTAGTTGATTTATCATCCTTGCTAATTCTAACCCTTCCAACTCTTTTCATGCTTAACCGTTCTGATTTTTTCCTAGCTTATGAACAAACCATAATTCCAGTGCATACACTGATATTCTGTCTGTAAGGTCTATCTACCCATATAGCCTACTAAAAAGGTCCACACGTATTGGCGTTCTTATCTAGGTCCATATTTATTGTTTCCACCCCATCCTCGGGTTGCAATGTTGTTTGGATTACTTCTTTATATTCTGCCCTAATAGAGATATCTTGCTTTTGATGTGAAACATACTTATCTGCTGTGGATTGCTTTGGCCAACATTACCCAGTAAACCGTCATCTAGGTGACCGCCTGAATTCATGATTCATCTTACATGTTAGTTCCCCACGGAACTAGCTATTTGATAGATATTTCCACACTAGTTTTTCCTTTAAAGAGGAATAGTATTGACAGACATATATGTCACTCGATGTTTCCCTTTTTGGCAACTCTCTCTTTTCATATTTTTTAACTACTCCCTCATTCCTTATAAATAATCGACGCACTTTCAATCAACCATAAGCATACAGGTTTCTTTGAGTACCTTCTAGATATTCTTGATGACGGATCCTTGTTTGCGATTCTCGGTTAAACCATATTTTGTTCGCCTATACACGAGGAAAAATTGATGCATCATCTCTCGTGACTATTTCTTGCTAGATTACCACCCATATGCCCTATTGGCTTTCATGACTACTATTCTAGCAGCTTTTTCCTACTTTCATTATGTTTCCTATTTATTGGTAGATTCTTTCGATCCACTAGTTATCTATTGCATGTTCTTATTTTTATTTTCCTTTTAAACCCTTTTTACTAGTTTGTAAAACTTTCTATGATTACTATTTAATTGTCCACCCATGTTTATTGTCCCAATGAACTAACCCATGTTTAGTGTCTTGACGGACTCCACAAGCTGTAATAGCCGAGTTATGGTCTTACTTGTCAAGTGCCATGTTTAATGTCATGGTGGACTTCATTGATTGCCATAGTCAAGTTATGGTTTTACACCTCGTAATTATTGTGTTTACTGTGCTGGTAGACTACCCTGTGTTTACTTTCCCAGTGAACTACCTTGGTTGTTATAGTCGAGCCATAGTATTACACTTTAAACCTCTTGGAGGTGTCGCTCCAAATGACCATATTGCTGTCCAAGTGTCATCCCATAGGGTCTGCTGATTGCTATAATGGTCGACATCAATTCATCTCGTATCAACCTTGATGCTCAAACACCAAAGTATCCCGCCACAAGGCTCGGAGCTTCACATATCACGGTTTGCTCCCAGCAATCCCGAATGGCAGAATAAAAATAGCATTCCAATTTCCCTATACCTCCGCCCATTCCTCAATTACGTCATTCCTAACATTGATGTTTGAACACTGCAGTGTCCTCTCCGCAAGGCCTAGAGCTTCGTACATCACAGTTTGTACACAGCAACACCGTATGGCGGTGAAATTCATATTTCCCAGATCCTAGCTTTATCTAAACCCTTCGATGATTCCTATCCGTATTCCATAATACATGCAAACAGACAGTACACGCAATTCATAATCATTGAATCATGGTTTATGCTACTCTTCAAGCATAAGGCTATAACCATCTCTTTCATAATGACACACTGGCGGATACTTACAAACCTTGTAACACCCCAACTCCTACTAGAAGACTGAGGCTTTACACTAAAAGTAGGCTTGGTTCATACTTTTATTGAGGTTTTGGTGTATACTCACTAAACTGGTGCGCTAGCCCAAAATTTTAAATGACAATATAATCAAATCAAGGATACACCAAATTATATAAAACAAAATTGAAAATGAATTTTCAGTGGAAGCCTTACAAAAGACAACAGGTTTATATAAAACGCAAGTTTCAAGTGCATCACTTATGGTTAAATATCATTTAAATTAATTTGGTGTATACGACTAAAAGATGATAAAACCATAATTCACAAAGGTTAACCTATACTTCAAGAGTACATAAACATTATCTTAAAATAGTGGTTTGACAAAATATGTAATTATTACAAATGTCGATAACAAGATAGAGTTACACACCACCCACCCAAATTGAATGTTACAAAACAAACATGAGTGAGGTTCACAACAGAGGTCGCTATCTTCTAACTAAGTCCCTACCATAAGCCCTCAACGTCATGGTAAAATCTGGAAAAGGAAAAGAAAATGGGGTAAGTTCGAAAGAACTTAGTAAGCTCTAGAAATATAAATGATCAACCCTTTCTAAACAAGTTTCACGAACAACATTATTGAACTTATATATATAAATAGTAATAAGTCAACAAACTTCTCATCAAGATAATTGGGCTTACACCCTCCTATATACAACAATGGTGGATACCTATCGTTGGTGGACTCTATCATTTGTCGAATAGAATTCGTAACTAGTTTCCTTAAGAACAATTGCCTTAACATAAACAGAAGGGTTACTTCCCTTAAGGAACACGAATGCTACCGACTCTTACTCTTAACATCTCAAACATATTGATTGACTGGTACTTAGATGCCTACCGAATTTAATTTCACTAGGGCAGATATTGTATGCCAAGTACAACAACTTAGTGGATACGCTACGTACTCAACATAGTAATAGGTTTAAGAGTTACCACTTATCATGCAATATTATTATACATTGCAATTACATTATCAAACATTCCTTCTCAACGTTTAGGGTTTAAGGTTTGCACACCAAGGAAGTCATGTTTGTTTCTTATCACTTACATGCACATGTAGATGATTACATGCAACAACTTACCATATTTCATGAGAACGGTTCACCTGAATTCAAAATCTGTAACTATGACAACCAGAACTTAATAGTATACAGAGATTCAGAAGAAACTATCAGGCAACTAACACAAACTGGATACTCACTGATTGGAGACTTACAGAAGATCTCAAGGAAGATGGTTACACCTCGAAGTCTTCTATTACACTCCACAACCTTTACTTGTTATTCAGGCACTCACTCGTTCTTCAGTGTTATTCCCTTTTATTGGGTTACTAGAATAAAACAAGGCTGAAGAAAGAAAGAAAGAAGAACCCCCATTACAACAACCACACCATTATTTATAGCCCACACGGCTCTTACAATAACCCTACTTGTGGCCAACCATGCAAAATTGACTCAGCACCCTTTTGTGGTCGACATAGTAATTTCGAGGCAAATCCTACCTTAAACCTCTTTGCACTATTGTTAATATCCAACTAGATCTTAGCAAGAAACCAACTAAAACTGAACAACATACCCACGTGCTTATAAAGAAAACTATCGGGTCCATGGCCTAACAATTCGCCACTGGCAGATAGTAACAGAAAAGTCCGCCAGCACAAGGCTTTCCAAGAGAATCCGCTAATTGGCTGGTTCTCCACAACGACCACGCCAAGACGTATAGATCAGTAACCTATACTTCGCCAAAAGACAAACCTTCAACCAAGTCTTTATAGACTTACCTGATTGGCTCAAAAATTCGTTAATCATGGCAAGACAACCAACACTAACTTAACTTGGCATATAGGGTGCAAGTTAGCCTTCATTGTCTTATACTTTAGCCAACAATCCGCCCACACAAACCACTAACTAAGACTACACCGAACGTGTGTTACAAACCTACCCAACCTTATGTACACAAGCATTCTCAAACAACAAAGATTATGCATCATCATGGAACTTAGTTTGGAACTAACACATACTCTTGACAAACGTACACCATCTTAGAGGTGGAGTATAGAAACTAACTTGATGCTTCTTCGCCTTATCAAGTTAACTTTTCCAAATACCAAAGCTCCTATCCTCGTGGCAGCTAATCATGAGAACCCAAAATCATGAGTTAAACTCAGCATTCTTATTTTTTAAAAATGTGCTCCGGAACATGCAGAACCCCTAAAATGGTTATGAAAACCCTTAACTTCATTTCCTTAATCTTACGTATACCAAAGGACTTGGAGCCTTGCCAACTTGTTGGATCATCTACTTTCCAACTAAAATCTTTTAATCATCACTCCATGCAAAGCTTTCCGTGATTATCTCTTCTTTGGAGCTGTAACACCCATCACCAAGTCCAGTCACTGGACTCGAGCAATAGGATGCTACTAACAAAATTACTCAATTACAAACAATTTACAAATAAAAAATCACAAATAAATATTAAATAATCACATACA
Organism: Gossypium longicalyx; assembly: GCA_025698465.1. Classification (NCBI taxonomy): domain Eukaryota; kingdom Viridiplantae; phylum Streptophyta; class Magnoliopsida; order Malvales; family Malvaceae; genus Gossypium; species Gossypium longicalyx. The sequence goes on along the minus strand of CM047005.1, from coordinate 22,186,013 downwards.
AACATGTATATAATGTATAATTCCATCAATTTTAGGTAATATTAAGTATACAAAAGTTTTAAAACAGTTTGTGTAACACTGTTAACCCATATCCGTCGCCGGAACAGGGTTACAGAGCATTACCAGAGTTTACAGATCAAATAGACAGAAATTTCAACAATTCAAAACATATCAATATTCATATCAAAAACCAAACAAAATCATTCATATTGTCCCATATACGAGCCTTCGAGGCCTAAAATACACATTAGAAAAAAGTCGGGGCTAAATTAGAAACTCAAAGAATTTTTTGGAAAACATTGAAAATTTTCAAAGCTGTAGGGGTCACACGGCCATGTGGCCAGGTCGTGTGACTCACACGGCCAGGAGACATGCCCATGTCTTAGGCTGTATGGGTATTCAAAATAGGGACACAAGATCGTGTCCCAGCCCGTGTAACTCTCTGACTTGGTCACACGGCCAAACCACACGCCCGTGTGCTAGGCCGTGTACCTTTTGAAGTAACCTCACACGCCCATGTGCTAAGCTATGTGCTAGGCCGTGTAATAGCTTGATTGCAACCTTTTAAAAACTACAGGGGACACATGGCCGTGTCACCTGGCCATATGTCACACACACCCGTGTCTCTGCCCGTGTGGATGAAAATAGGTCATTTTACAAGCATATATCTCACCCAATTTAGCATCCACCTACACTCAACATTGTGCATATAAACAAGTCATATTAAGGAATCCAAAACAAGCAAAATCAAGCTTTAAACATGTAGTATATTCACATACAACCAATATGCCCTTAGGCACCTCAAATGACACATTATAAACATGTTTAACTATGTCTTTAATATAACCAAATGTTCAACTAAATTATATGCATAATTGCATCATTACATAACATGTAAATCACTTTACCGAAACATACCAATTGATGTTAAACATGCCTTTCAATTTCTAACATAACTAGACATATATGTTCTACACAACAAGGTACCAATTCACAACCAATTCATCAACTCCACAAAACACTTATACAAAATGCTCATATAACTATCATTTTACCTTTCATCATTCAACCACTTCAAGCCACACATCAACATGATAAGGCTATCTATATATATACCAAAGTATAGCAAAACACAAGCCAAATCATATGGCCACAATTACAACAAAACATATAGGCCAACATTAGCCAAAATAGCCTATACATGTCATTATAACCAAATTTAAACCAATCGAAAGTACTGAGTGAGCCGATGGATAGTGTATATAGCTCCGATAAGCTTCTAACTTGAACGAGCTTCCGATTCACTAAAAGCACGGAAAGTACACAGAGTAAGCATTTAAGCTTAGTAAGTTCATATAACATAGAATTTAACTTACCATTTATTAACATATATTGGCCAAATGCCTAAGCACATATACATCAATCATGTTAGTAATGTAAACACAGATATAAACCAAGTCATGGATGAGCTCAACAATTAATCAAATTCCATATACATGTATCATCCATTTCATATACCTATATACCATGTAATATAATTTTCCATGTAATTCATATGTATACTTGTAATAGTTCGTATCAAACTCATGTCTTATCATATCATAACATTGCCTGTTGAACCATTTAGAATATCATTGGATACTCGGGATAGCTCACACATAGTGTGCTAAACAATAATCCTTCAATTTTTGTACATGTATGCTCATGCGAGCTATGAATCGGTATGCTCTCACAAGCTGTAAATCGGTAAGCTCATACAAGCTGTGAATTGGTAAGCTCATCGAGTTGTGGTGTGTCTGCAACACATTCAGGACCACAACCAAATCGGTAACCCTAATGACATGTCATTTGTATCCTACGAATTCCTAAGGTTCAAAGGGGACTCGGTAAATCGTTATATGTCACTTGATATACGATCAGAATTTATACATGGCAATTATACAAATCACATACATTTAATTCAATTAAAACATATAAATACTCAATATAATTACACAAACTTACCTCAACAAGTATATATAGAGACGGAGGCGATTAATCCGAGATTTTTCCTTTGCCCCGATCTAACTCTGTACGAGGTCTCTCTTGATTTATATGGATAAATTTAATTCAATTTAATATATTTTTCATTCAAATTAGTCCAAAAACATAATTTTGGCAAAATTACCATTTTCCCCTATACATTTAGCTCTTTGCAATTTAGTCCCTAGTTCATAAAAATGGAAATTTACACAATTTCATCACAACCCACTATGGCCGAATATCAAATACGTCCTTACTATGCACTATACTTCAATTATTTCATAATTTCACCATGTAATATTTCTTATTTTTTTCAATTTTTTCCCTATTTGATAATTTCACTAAAAATTCCTTTACAAAAGTTGTTTATCTAACAACAACCATTCATTTTCTATCATTAAAATTCAAAACTCAAGCATGTTCATCAATGGAAATACCCTAACAGTTTAACAGTTTCACAAATTAGTCCCTAGGCTAGCTAGGTTAAGCTATAACGATCTGGGAAACATAAAAATAATTAAAAGCAAGACAAAAACGCATACCTAATTGAGCTAGATAAGCTTGGCCAAATGTAAAACACAAAAATGGCTTCCTTCCCTTTTTGTTTTGGTTCAAGAAAGAACATAAAAGATGAAAGCTTTCTTTTGTTTTATTAATTTATCATCTATTATTTAATTACTTAATTAACCTTTAAAAACATTAATATTCACACAATTGCCAAGCCATGTACATCCAATACCAACTTAAATGGTCAAATTACCATATAAGGACTTTCACTTTAAAGTTCTATAGCTATTTAATGCCTTTAGTTATTAGAACACAACTTTAGCACTTTACGCGATTTAGTCCTTTTTATCAAATTGAGCATACAAATGGTAAAATTTCTTAACTAAATTTTTATATAGCAATACTATCATGCTATAGACCATAAAATAATAATAAAATAATTTTTTTGACTTCGTATTTGTGGTCTCAAAACCACTATTCTGATTTTATTGAAAACAGGCTGTTGTAGTTCAGGAATGAACGAAAATTGATTTGAACTAAAAATAAAAAGTTGGGAAAAATATGAAAATTGGGGACACATGATTGTCTTCTTTGCTTGTGTGGACTGGCTAAGACCGTGTGGATGGCTCAGATGGCCATGTGAACAAACCGTGCAACAGCTTGATATCGTGTGAAAGTAGAGTTACATGGCCGTGTCGCCAGGCCGTGTGACAAGGCTCAGTCCGTGTGGTTTAAGAACATGGTTATGTGGCCAGACTATGTAAAATTCAAAAAGAGAGTCACACAGTCGTGTCATAGACCGTGTACCGAACAATTTGCATTTCGAAATAGGGTCATACAGTCATGTATCCAGGCGTGTAACAACCTGTAAGCATTTGGGAAAAACATATACCAAAATTTCATAGGCCATATGGCCGTGTAGGGTGACCGTGTAGGACACACGGCCATGTGTCAACCTGTGTGTACCTAAAAAGTGCCTTATAATCCGAGCTATGCAACTATGAAATGCTTAAGCCTCAAGCTTTCATTTAAACCACATTACAACCTAGCCAAAGGCATCCAAAACAAGTTAATAACATCACTTACAACTATCATCCTAGGTACCTAACTAATATGCCTTCAATGGAACCTCAAAATGACTAGATAAACATGTATCACTTAACCTATCCAAGGCAAAATAAGTCGTTCATTTTCAACCATAATTCATACACCAACATTATTAACCATTACGAAACCAAAACCAATGCATCAACCAAGCACATACACTTAGCAATTATAACTTCTCAACTATCAAACCATTAAGCACATATTCAACTACCACAGTAAGATAACCATAATTTGACAATTACCATCAGTTCTTATACATATCCACACAAATTTTAAAGACCAACAAGATTTAAGATGATCAAAATAAGTATAACATGTCCTAGGTACACGCCAAAACAAAAGGAACCATTCACTAACACTTGAGTTCAGGATTTCCACTAGATGCTAAATCGATGATCGGACTGCTAGGTACCTAACCTGCGCACGAGAAAAACAAAATCATACGTTGAGTATAACTCAGTGATATTTTTATAATCTAAACTTTAAAAGCAAAATATAATACACTTAAATGCTCAAATTAAGACTAGATGATGCTAAGCTAATATCAATTCAAATGTGCAAATTCATATAGACCTTATTTTACCATATACATTTTACTAATGATAATACATGGACAATTCAATTCATACATATCCATTTTCCATTTTGGTTTCAATACTCATTTCATTTCATATCACTTGTTATTTCAATAGCATTTCCAATTCAATAACATTTACCATTTCAAAATCGATAACTCAAGTTTACCATTTACTTTCCCTATTAACATGACTCGAACCAGGACAGATACACAGATCCAACCAACACATCAGTTTGGCACCTAATGTCTCATCGGTTAAATAAATCCTAAGCAAGTAATTGCGTCTAGTGCTATAAATAAATTTGACACCCAATGTCTCATCGGTAAAACTGAAGCAAATTGGCACTCAGTGCTTCATCAACCTATAGTCGAAGTAACCCTGAACTCTTCCAGTCTTATAATATGTCATCTATATCTGACTCAGTCTGAATAATTAATAAGGTTTTCATTTCATATTTCAATACAAACCAATGTTCAAATTCACATTTATTCACAATATTTATACATTTATCTGACTTAATAACAGCTATAATTAATCTCAACACATGTATTCAATTCGCTTCTAACATAAATATCAAAGATTTATGAGTCTGGTTTATGAAACGAGGTCCCGAAAGCATACTTTTCTGACACCACTAACTTTCAGGTCGTTACAGAAACAACTAAAGAAGAAGAAGATGAAGAAAGAAATAAAAGTGAAACAAAAGTAAGAAGAATTCTCTCCCTGGAAAGTTATTTTCTCGGCTATTTATAACTCTTCTCACATGGGCTTCAACCATTTAGAAAACATCCAATCCATTAACAATCATTTTGCCCCCCACTATGGGACCAACAGATTCTAATCCAACCGAATCAGATTTAGAACTCAACTATATCCAAAGCATCCTCTATATTTCCTTCATTTTTCAGTAGAGACTGCCAACTTATAATTTCTTCCAATTTAACCCTTAATTGTTCCAAATTTACGGGTTTAAAGGAAACCAGGCGTGACACTAATGGTGTTTTTAGGCATAATTTGAATGTGTTTGAGTTTGAACATGGAATAGGTACCAAAATGGAAGATTTTAACACATTCGGCATCAAGGTATCGATGCCATAGATAAAGGTATCGGAACTTGGCATTTCTTAAACAAGTTTTTGTAAAACAAAATGCTAAAATGGTTTGATACCAATAGAAGGTATAGGTACCTAAAGGGAAGTATCGGTACTTCAAATATAGTATCGGTACCTCTTGACTTTAAATCAAATTTTTTGAAACACTGAAACTTAAATTGGTATCGGTACTCATATGGGGTATCGATACCTGATCTAAAAATTTTAAAAACTTTACAATTTGGTCCTAACTCATGTTTGGGTCTACAAAAGAGCTTTCGTAAGCTCAATTAAGGCTTGAATTTAAATTTGTATAGTATTATCTAGGTATTTATGACATGACTGAATATTAAATGTTTTCTTTATGGTTTACTTGATAAATTTTTTTAAAATGTTACAATAAGGTCCATATTTGATCTAGGTTGACTTTAAAGTATTCATATGCTCATATAAGACCTGGGAAAGAATGCTCATATTATTCAATGTTGTATTATTGTTAATTGCATGATTGATTATGTGAAATGATGATTTTACTGTGAATTTATCAATAGTTTCTCTGGCAACAAATGTGGCACCCTATTGCTCAGACCCGACGATCGAGTCGAGTAAGGGGTGTTATATTTAGTTGTATCAGAGCTACGGTTTAGTCGGTTCTAGGACTGAGCGAAACGCGTGAAATGAGTCTAGAAATACATGCCACAATAACTTGTGATAGTGTGATACCTTATGGTCCGATTTGAAATTATTTTTCTTATAAATTTATAATGTTGGATGAATCAAATTTTGTTGTGACAGATGAGGTTGATAGTAATGTTCCCATTTTTTTTTATCAAGGAGCTATTCAAAGTGTGCTTGTTCCATAAGGGCCTTGAGGCGAGGCGAGTGATGTCTTCTTCCAAATGATGAACCAATGGTTCATACAGTTTGTGCGAGCTAATCTTGGGGCTCTGCAGCCTATTTTGAACAAGTATAAAGTGTGTTAATATCATGCATAGTTCTGGCCCCAACCTAACTTGACCCATGTATACTTCTAAGAAAGACCCACTCCAAGCCTTTCTTCTACTATAAATCCTCCATCTTCCAAGACCAAAGCAAGATAGGGACATGAATCATTGGTCATCATTTTACTAGAATATCATCTCAAACTTCAATTTTTAATGGCTCTCCGCAACATACCTTGTATAACTTTTTTTTTGAAGCTAAATACATTGTATAACTTAATTGTTATAACAAAACCAAATAATTTTCCTTGCTTTTATATATTTCTTATTTTTTTCTTCAATGGAAAACCTCAAAGGATAGAAAGTTCAGCCTTCAAAACTAGTCCTCTTTTACTGGATGTTCTCTTACAATGATTTCGAAATATCAGAAACCCTGGTTACTATAATATGCAAAAACCATTCAATCACTCGCTAGCTTTTTCGAAACATGATAGCAATGTTTAAATTAGCCACAGGATATCCACTCCAACTCATATGATGGTTAATCATCATCTCATAGAATGTTATATTACTCAAAAATCTAGAAAATTTTGGAAAAAAAATTATATATTTTCCAATTTCTACCAAATGGGTCTAAATATTTTCATTTCCAATCATAGTCTCCTTAGTGAAAAATAAAATGCATATATATAAATATAGAGTCTAGAAAAGTAGTGTGTGCGTTATTTCATTGGTACAAATGCTAGACTTAATGCTTACAAGGAGTGCAATCATAGTTGATGTCGCTTGAACGAAGCTTATGTTTCACACCTTAGAATAAAGAGTGAAAGGAAGTGTGTTATGAGTGACTTTCAAGAGTTTGGTTAAACCATTGATTTTTTTTTTTTGTGCGTTGAATTTACTTATTTAAATTTGAATTATTTTTTAATTTTTTAAAAAATAACATAAACAGATTTAAAATAGATTAGGCAATATTTAAAATCTATATGGTGAATTCAACAGAACTTAAACTAATAAAATATTTATTAATATTGTATATAAACTCGACTTGAATCTAATCTTACCATCAAAACTTATAGTGTTAAAATAGAGAAGTAAGAAAAGGGAGATTTTTTCTTCACCAACTCATGTCAAGACAAAGCTTTAATGGGAAAAACAAAAACTTGAAAGGGTAAGGGTTGTTCTTGGACCGAGAGAGAGAGAGAGGAGTTTGGAGGGTGGTCGATGTCAAAAAAGGGGTTCAAGAATGAAGATCCTAATAGGACCCCAAAGATCTCCTTTTGCCGGTTACGCTAACTCTTATCTTATCATTATTATTTTATATAATTTATTCTTGTTATTTGTTAAACTGTGAGAGGTAGGAAGAGAGAGAAAGTGGTTGTTTGGGGTTCACTACCGCCCCAGCTTTGATGGTAGGCGTGGGGCCGCATCGAGGGAGGGGCTTTAATGAGTTCAATGATGCGGTCCGCCGTATGATTGGTGACCACGGCCGACCCACCACCGTCCTACGTGGACTACCAACTCACTTCCCTACACTTTCACCCTAGTTCACCTTCCCACTTTTCTGCTTCTCCTGTACATATTCCATCCCATCCGATATTATACAGTTAACATGCATCCCAACATATGTATATACAAAAAGATCAAAGATATATTTGGAATAATCCAAGTATAATTTTAATTTTCCAATGGAAAAGAACAATATTATTCGATAATTGCATGAAAAAGAGATGGTAAAAAACACTTTTGTTTTGGTCCCCAAATGAGGATTATAAATATAGAAAGAGAAGAAAGGAAAATAATTTGTATCCAAATATCGGTTCAATACAGGACACTTCCTACATTCTTTGATTCCAAATTACTCATGATATATCTTTGTATAAAGTTAACCAAGTTTTCAAGCCATGCGTCCATGCGGGTTTCTATTCAAGATCATGCACTTTTTTTTCTCTCTTTTTTTTTTTTTTTGTTTAATCTTAGGCTTGCATAACCCCTTTTTCCACGATACCAACTCAGGAATATCATTAGATAACGCCACCATGCATTTGAATTGAAATTAGACCTAACGAATTTAATCCTTTTAAAGTCTGTTGTTTAAGGCTTAACCCTAAAACTGTAAAATAAGACTTAGACATATTACTTTGCCGTATTAATAATCTCAAAGCAAGAGAAGAGCCATATCACAACTTTGGTAGGTCCTGTTAATCTTAACTATTAAATTCTCATATTTTTAAGTAACGCGGAAACAAAAACCCAAAATTCTGCATTTTCTATATTTTTTCTTTTTCACATCACTTCAACATGGCAATATGTTTTCTTTTTACATGAAACTAAACCGCCATTTCTTATTTTACTTTCTTTTTTTTTCGTAGAAATTATTTTTTTTGATTGATTAGTACATCAATACTAAAATAGCTGTAATAACATTGGTACTAAAATAGTTTATTTTTTGATTAAAAAAAATGTTGAACAAGTAAAATTAAGGAATTTCTTTTATTAGTTTATCAATTTTATCCTTAACCAAACAAAAGAAAAAAAATCTAACAACTCATAAATTTTTTTTATATCAAACAGTGAACTATTTACTACTAGATATTTTTTAAGGTTTATTTCACAAATATAATCCTAATTTATATTTTTCGAAAAAAATATATTTATCAAATATGTTATTTTTATAAATTTATATAAGCTTTTTACGCGCATATGAGTTAAAAAAATATTATAAATATTTCATAAAATAAAAATCTTAAAATAAAACCCAAATATAATTTGGCATGTAATTTATAGAAATAATATATTTGAAAATTTTGTTGGTAGGATAACTAATACCTGGTAGTTGGTTAGAAGTCAGTTGTTAAATAGCAGTTAATGTAAATAAACAACAGTATAGTAATTATGAAAACAAGCTTGATAAATTTTTTAGCTCTGATTCATTCTTTCCTCTGTTCAATGATTGTTTCTTATTTTCAATCGATTGTTTCGTTGTCAACTGCTATCACAACAATCAATTGTTTTTGTTTTCAATTGATTGTTTCGTTACCTGCTGCTATCTCAACATGGTATCAAAGCAATCGATGGTCGTCGTATTTCGATTATCATTGTTCCTGGAAGTGGTTCTTGATTGCAGTTAAAAGTTATTGGGTTGTTTGTAATTTCTTCTTAGTCTTGCTATTTTTCCAAATCTTGTAGTTGGAATATGTTGATCTTGTTTACGATCATGAATCTCTCCGATCAGGTTATCGATTTTAATCATCCTCTTTATCTACATTCCTCGAACACACCTGGTTCATTACTAGTATCTCATCAACTTCTTGGAATTGAAAACTATAATGTTTAAATTCGATCTATGAAAATTGCATTATTAGCCAAGAACAAATTAGGGCTTGTTGATGAAACTTGTTTTAAAGATTCTCTCTAAGGATTTGTATTCACAATGGGAGCGATGTAATGCCATTGTATTGTCCTGGATATTGAGTATTGTTAGCAGGGAGCAGTCGGCTAAATCGTTTTTGCTTCTAGTGCAAAGGCAGTCTAGAAAGATCTTGGGGAAAGATTTAACAATATTGATTATTCTAGGATTTTTTTCTTGCATCAGGAAATAACTTCTTATATCCAAGGTATCTCCAATGTATCTGCTTATTTTACAAAGTTGTGGTTATTATAGGATGAGTATGATGCTCTTGTCCCTTTCTCTTTTTGTGGTTGTGATCAATCCAGGAGAAATATTGAGCATGTTATGTAACAACTTTTTCAATGTTTGATGGGATTAAATGAGACTTACAATGTTGTTCGTAGTTAGATTCTTTTGATGACCCCTTTGTCTTTTGTCAATCAGGCATACTTTATTCTTGTTCAGGAGGAATCCTAGAGCTAACTCACTCTAGGGATTATAGGTGCTGATCTAACATCATTTTCTGCTAGTGTGTCTCATAAGAAAAGGTTTAAAGGAATAAGTGATCACTACAAAATTAAAGGGCATAAGAGGAAAAACTACTACAAGTTAATTGGTTACCCTCTTGACTTCAAGTTCACCAAAAAGAAGATTTCAATCGGGTTTGTGGTGAATAATGCTATGGTTAGTGATTCATCTGATTTAAATGTTATTGTGGTTGGAGATGATGACTACAATTAGTCACCAAGTACCATTGTTTACTGATGCACAGTATCAACAAATTTTAAGTCTATTGAACAAAGAACCTATTGTTGAAGTTGTGGCAAGTATGGCATGTATTGTTTCACTTGATGAGTGGATCTTGGATACAGGTGCTACCAACCAAATGCTTTCTAATCACCATGGTTTAGAATCTCCTATTTCATTACATCATCCCCATATTGTGTTTGATTATGCAATGGATCCTCTACAACAATTACACATATCGGAACATGCATTATTCACCCCGATCTTCACCTTAAAAATGTCCTTTACATCCCAAAGTTTTGCTATAATCTTTTTTTCCATTTTTAAACTTACCAAAGATTTGAATTGTGTTACTTCTTTCTATCCTGATTTTTTTTTGCAAGACCTCTCAAGTGGAAAGATGAAGGGATTGGTAGAGAACAAGCTGATCTTTACATCTTACAATCTTCTAATGCTTTAAACACGGTCACAACATCCACGCCATCCACCTCAGTAGCCTTCACATTTGATTCTAAAATCTTTACAGCCTCTATAAATGTTGACTCCACTTTTTTTTGGCATTCAAGACTTGGCCATACTTCCCTCTCAAGGTTGAACAAGGTGCTTAATCTCCCTTGCCCAGTTTTGAATGGTGATCAAGTTCAACAATGCCTCATTTGTCCATTAGCTAAACAAACTAGGTTGCAATTGTAGGGACCTTATAGAGTTTCCACTCATAGTGGTCATAGGTATTTTTTAACCATTTTAGATGATTATTCTCTAAGGTCATGGGTGTATCTCTTAAAGCTGAAAAGTAATGCTCTTATACAACTTAAACATTTCTTTGTTACGATAAAAAATCGATTTTTAGCTAATGTAAAGACCATTCATAGTGAAAATAGTTATGAGTTCTTTTAAATATGAGTGCACTGATCAATTCAATAAGTTTGGAATTGTGCATCGGAGTTCATGCACTTACACTCCCCAACAAAATAGAATAGTTGAGTTTAAACACAGACATTTACTTGAAGTTGCTAGGTCATTAAAGTTTCAACCAAATATGCCTAGCAAATTCTGGGGGGAATGTGTTTTAAAAACCTATTTTCTAATCAATAGGTTACCCACTTCTCTTCTAAACCGGCAAAGTCCTTTTGAAGTTTTTTACAATAAAAAACCTGATCCTTCTCGCCTAAGAGTTTTTTGTTGTTTTTGTTATGCAACCATATCAAGATAAATTTTCTCCCAAAGCTATTCCATATGAGTTTATGGGATATTCTGGTGTTCAAAAAGGGTACATGTTGTTCAACTTTGCCACTAATTTTTTTATTAACCGCAATATTATGTTTCATGAACCTATTTTTCCATTCAAGTTTCCTACCAGGGCTTCTTTTATTTTCCCCACACAAGATTATTCATTTTCCCTCAATATTGGACCTTTACCTATTGTTCCTACTTACATGTTTCGTCACCTTTCTCAAATACACCTACCACCTCTCATGACCTTTCTGTTTCACCTGACCTTCTTTTACTTGAACCATCAGTTTCTTCTCTACCTAATTTTCATCCCTGGCCTCTCTCACCTACCTTACCACCATTAAGGCGCACTTCCTAATCCTCCAAACAACCTGCATGGATGAAAGATTACATTTGTTCCAATCAATCCTATACTCCACTTAATACATGTTCTTATTTTATTTCCCAAGTTTACTCTTTTTGTCACTTACTTAGTCATACTCAAATGTTTGTTGCTAGTATATTTGTTATACCTGAACCCTAACTAAACAGTGAAGCCATTTTGGATCCAAGGTGGATTGAAGTTATGAAATAAGATATTCGAGCCTTGGAGGATAATGATACGTGGAAAGTAGTCCATTGACCACCTGGCAAAGTTTTCATTGGTTGCAAATTGGTGTATAAAATCAAATATCACTTCGATGGTTCTGTTGAATGGTCTAAGGCTGAAGTTGTGGGTAAAGGTTTTAAATAGCGAGAAAGAGTTGATTTTCAAGAGACTTTTTCTCCTGTGGTTAAGCAGGTGACTATGCGTGCCATAATTAGTGTGGCAGCTATGCATAATAGCCCCTCTTCCAAATGAATGTTTATAATGCATTCTTTTAGGGCAATTTATATGAGGAGGTTTATATGGACATCCCTGAGGGGTTTCGCAAACAGGAGGAGTACAAGGTCTATTATTTGTTGAAATCGTTGTATGGTTTGAAACAAGCCTCTCAATAATGAAACTTAAAACTCACTGAAGCTCTGGTGGTTGGTGGTTATATCCAGAGCAGGTATGATTACTCATTGTTTACCAAATGGCAAGGAAATAACTTTTTGATTTTATTTGTGTAAGTTGATAACTTGTTGATCACTAGAAATCATATTGGAGTGATCAATGAGTTAAAAAATATGTTTCATTAGAATTTTTGTAACACCCCATACTCGTATCCTTCGCCGGGACGGAATACGAGGCGTTACCTACCTTGAACTCATACTTACAACCAATTTCGAGTCTTCATAACTTGGAACAATTTAAAACTTTCTTAAACTTATCAATATGTTCTTAATATGGGCTTATGAGGCCCAAAACACACCTCGAAAAACATTCAGGACCAATCCGGGTCCTTTTTCCAACTATATAGAAATGTCACTTGGCACAGGGGCACACACCCGTGTGACCATTCCAGCATGGTCGTCCTGATGGCCCGTGTGTCTCACAAGGCCTAAGCACCCTGGGACATGCCCGTGTCCCACACCCGTGTAGAATTAATTTCTAATTCACACCTATAGGGGTTTTTACACGGCCAGACACACGCCCGTGTCAATGGCCCATGTCCCTCACACGGCCATGACACGCCTGTGTCCTAGTCTGTGAGAAAAAACATGGACATTCTGTTTCTGACATCATCATACTCAAAATATCACACGGCCAAGGCACACGCCTATGTACTAGGCCGTGTCCTTCACACGGCTAAGACACACGGCCATGTCTCTGGCCGTGTGTTTAATACCATGCATACTGACTTTAAATTTTTATGTACAGGGGACACACGGCTGGTCTAAACACCTATGGGGCAGACCGTGTGTCACACACGGCCTAGACATACGCCCCTGTGCCTATCCGTGTGGACAATATAAGGTTATCTACCTAGCCCCGTTGTCACCCTTGCATATGTAATTCTGTACAAATACCAAACAATATCTAAACAAGCATAATTCCTATAACCAAATTAGCCACAATAGACGTTCATTCAACCATGATAATGCATCTTTTATAAATTCAAAATGAAGGTTAGTCATCATTCGAGACTTAATACAAATTGAAGGGTTTCAAACCCAAACCAATACATATGGTCGATCCTCAATGACATAAAATAATAAAGTCTAAGTCCTATACATGCCATACTCAAAAATATAAATCCAACTATACCAAATGCTTCGGTTGATGGTGTGATTGATATCTCTGACTTCCGGTGATCCTTGAGCTAGTTAGGCGGTACTGTAAGGAAATGGAAAGGAAAGGGAGCAAGCATAAAATCTTAGTAAGTTGCATGTAAGTAAGTACACAATAATAATTTATCAATAATCAACATACTCATAACATCAAAGTAGGCATAAACATAACTTACTCATTACCATCTATACAAGTTACACCTTATATGTTGAACTCATATCTCATGGGTACCAATTAGGTACCTGTACCATTTACAACATGGCTATACTTTCCCCATTAGCTTAAGAATATAACTTCCATGGTTGAACCATTCAGAATACTACCGGATATTCATTAAGCCTCAAATGTGGGTAGGGTGTCGATGCCATGTCCCAGACATGGTCTTACACTGACACATCTCTCAAGTCGATGTCATGTCCCATACATGGTCTTACACTGACTATCATCTCGTAGCCGATGCATGTCCCAGACATGTCTTACACTAGCACTCATCTCAATGCCGATGCCATGTCCCAAACATGGTCTTACACTGGCTCTCGTAATATGGTCGATGCATGTCCCAGACATGTCTTACACTGGCTTACACACAAGTGACCCAAATGTCATAGCATGAATATCCGATCTACTTCCTAAGGTTCCAACGGGAATTCTACTATCTCAATTATCATTAAACATTCTCAATTTCACAATCAAGCTATCCATGCTATAATAATTCAAGCACATATAATAACAATGTAGTTGTATTATTTACATACAACTTACCTCGGATTACAAAATGTGGCGACTAATCGATTTAATCGGTTTGCTTGGCTTTCCCCTAGTCTAAGTTCGGACTCGATATTTTTTATCTATAATAAGAAAATGCACTTATTAAGTCACTTTATTAGCCTAAGCACTCAACAATTCATAATTGGGCTAAATGACCATTTTGCCCCTAGACTTTTGTAAAATGACCATTTTACCCTTCGGCCCGAAAATTGATTTTTATTGAATTTATTTATTTCTCAAGACTATCCGAACCTCTTTGACTCTTATAGCAACTTCAAATTCCCACTATTTCACACATTTATCAACTATTTTTCAACTTGTGCAAAATAGTTCTTTTAAGTGTTTTCATGTTAACACCTTTCACAAAAGTTGTTTATTACACTACTAAGACTCATTTTCTTCCATAAAAACTCAGCAATCATTATAAATCCATTCATGAAAAAACCCTAAACTCTTAATCATTTTGTAACATATACCCCTCATTTGAAAGCTCATGCTTCAAGGGTATCAAAAATGCAAATATCATCAATAAAGGACATGGAAATCACTTACTTGTGAGTGCTTCAAGTTGCTGAAAATTTTAAGCTTTCAAACCCCCTTCAATGGCTTATTTCGGTAGAGAAAGAAGATGAAAAAGGGATGATATCATCCTTCCTTGATTTATTTCTATTTTAGTCAAAATAAGTCACCTAACTCACCAAAATTTTAAGATTTTGTCCCCTCTTTGACTCTATGGCCAGCTATACCCTTTAAAAAGGGTCTAATTGTCCTTTAAAATCCCCCAATTTTGATTCTCTAATAAAATAACACCTTTAGCTATCAATTTAAGACTTTTGCACTTTATGCGATTTAGTCTTTTTTCGCAATTAGGCTCACAAACGTTAAAATTAGCTCACCAAATTTTTCATGCACTATTATAAACATGCTATGACTCTAATTTAATAATAAAATATTCTCTCTGACTTCAGATTTGTGGTCCCGAGATGACAATTTCTACTAGCCATAAAATTAAGCTGTTACAATTTTAAAATGAAAGATTGGGGTGATTTGAAGTATTTTATTGGGATAGAAGTGGCACGATCTAACAAGGGTATTGTACTGAACCAGAGGAAGTACGCATGTGAGTTAATAATAGAGGTGAGATTAGGAGAGATGAAGCTAGCGAACATACCACTGGAACAAAACCAAAAGCTCACATCAGTTGAGTATGATAAGTGCACTAGGTTAAATAACGACAGTGATGAGTTAATCCTAGATGTTGCATTTTACTAAAGGCTTTTAAGGCGATTGTTGTACTTGACTAATACAAGACTAGACATATCATTTACGGTTCAACATTTGAGTCAATTCATGCATAAGCCAAAAAATTCTCATTTGGAAGTAGTTCTTCGAGTAGTCAGATACATTAAGAAGGACCCTGGTCAAGGAATTCTATTGTCAACATTTGGTAAATCACAATTGGTTGCGTACTGTGACTCAGATTGGGCTACATGTCCTATGTCCAGAAGGTTAATCACTGGTTTTTTTGCCAAGCTTTGAGACTCTTTAATTTCCTGGAAATCGAAGAAGCAAATCACGATCTCACGATCATCAACAGAAGCAGAATATAAGAGTATGGGAGCAACAATAATAGAAATTGTATGGTTAGATGGCTTACTAAAGGAAATATACCTTGAGAAAATGGATAAGACTTTATTGTTTTCTAATAGCCAAGCAGCTCTTCAGATTGCAGCAAATTCGATCTTTCATGAACACACCAAACATAGAGAGATTGATTGTCATTTTGTGCGAGATAAAATCAAAAATGGGCTAGTTTGAACACAACACTTGAGGACAACTGAGAAACTTGCAGATTTGATGGCCAAAGCGCTTGGAGTCCAACAACATGAATTCTTAGTATCCAAGTTGGGTGTTAAAGACTTGCACCTCCCCTTAACTTGAGGGGGAGTGTTGGCGGGATAACTAATAGCTGGTAGTTAGTTAGCTAAAGGAAAATGTAGGTTCAAACCTTAGAAAAAATCTTATTGTAAAGAGTAACCACGAACCCCAAACATTGACAATAAAATAGACTCGAAAAATATAAAAAAATGAGAGAAAAAATCTAATGTATTACAATTTATCGAGTTAGAAAAGTGATATAATAAATATTAAGTTGATTTTAACAACTAAACAATAAAACAAATTGGCACTAAAAGCCATATTACAATGTTACCAAACGGAACATTCTATATCTATATTATTATTGAGGAGGTTGATTCAATTATAAGATTACCAAAAATATATTCTTTTTAGGAAACAACAAATTTTATTTTGAATGCATTTGTGCCTTTTTCATATTTTGATAAATTTAAATATATATATATATATATATATATATATGAATCAAAACATCTTAATCTTTATTATCTTAACTTTATTAATTTAATCAAAATTATATTTAACTTTTGTATAAATTTGTTACAATAGTAGAATAAATTTTTTTATTTTTATAGGGTCGACAAAGAAAAACTATAGAACTGGGAATTGTAAAGTAATTTATAATGTTATGATGGTTGATAATTTTAATATACTAATACTATATTGGAAGTGTAAGATGAACAGGTTTGGAAGGCCAAAAGAGTTGCAGTTTCAGAGAAACTGGAAATGGAAAGTAAGGAGGGCCCTTACTATATATATATATATATATGTATTTCTTTTGCACATTCCTTTGTTTATCTTCTACGTAAAGAAGGATGTGAGCTTACCAACCCCACTCCACCACGTGGATTCCACTGTTCACCTTCCTTCTCCTAAATACTTGTCGTCAAATCATTTGAAGGCCGTAACTCTTGGCTTGAAATGACCGGAATGTCCCTAAAAGTGTCCTCTCTGGTTTTTGGAGAAGAGTCTCCAGTTCTGGAAATGAATAAAGAAGGCGGAAAGCCATGGCAGACGCGAGTTAAGAGCTCAGACCCGACAGCGTTGATAGGAAACAGTGATAGCGTGGACCGACTAGTGATTCTTTACCGGCAGCACGTGGCCAGGGTTGTCGTGACGTATGCCAACGTGGTTAGTGTGTCAGAATGTCCGCAACCAAAATGGTTTACTGTGAACCACGAGGGGAATTATTGCGATATCTCACGATATGTAGGGTTTGAAAAGGCAAAACATGTAAAGTATCGGTCAAGTCTTTATAACATCCTAGTCGTAAAACAAGTTTCAGTTAAAATATTTAATTTTGTATAAAAATATTAATTAAATGTGACTAATCTTGATTTACATTTATAAATTTTATTAAATATATAATTTAAATAATAATATTATTAAATATATAAAAAAATTTCAAGTATATATTAACTTATATATCAAAACTGAAATTTTGAAGAGATAAAATTTGATAAATATTGAATTATACTTTTTTTATTTTTTTTGTTATTTATACTTTCATGGAAATTTAAAATATTATTTATATTATTATATTAAAACTAAATAAAAATATTTAATAAATTGAATTACACTTCGTATTCATTTTACATTACATTTTTATTATAATTTAAACTATTTAAATTTATAGGTAAGTAGTATCAAAATGTTTTATTATTATATTAAAATTAAATAAAAAATGTTTGATATATATTGAATTAACTTTTATTTTAATTTAAACTATTCAAATTTAAATAAGAAATATTTTATTTTTTAAATTTTTTTCCTTAATACTTTTACTATTATATTAAAGCTATTATCTCAAAATTTTAATAATTTAAATCACAGTAAAGATATAATTTGATATGGGTCGAAAAGCGTAATCCAATATTTTATCATGCATTTAGCTTTAATATAATAGTAAAAATATTAAGGAAAAAATTAAAAAAATAAAATTATATCTTTATTGTCATTCTCAACAAATATGGAAAACAAGTTTTTGGTAATTTTACAACTAAACTGAAACCCAATAAATGAGTGATGTTAACTCAGTCAAACACAATACAAAATTATGACACACCCACAATGTTACTTTAAAATTTATATAACAATTTAAGGTTTAAATAAAAATCAAAATGTAACTTTAGTTGAAATGGTATATTTGAGTTTATAAATACAATAAAGTCTCAAGTTTAAATTACATCATGCATGTCTATTCTCAAGTTTAAATTCAATGAAGATTACGAGTTTATAAATAATATTGTTACTTTATAAAATTTTTTTTTGATAATTTCACAATTGAATTGAGATTTAATTAGCGAGTGAGATATAGATGAGATATAAATGTATATAACAGTATGCCCTGTAATGTTACATATTTTGAATAAGATTACGTTGCTTGGATTCTCTACTTTCTGATCACCTCATAATCTTATATTCTCAAATAGTGTTAAGATGCCATAATATAGGGCGTAATCTTATTATGACTCGTTCCTTTTAAAGTTATCTTAAATTACAGGCGTAATATTAAACTTTGTATCGATTTGCCTTTATTTTTATTATTTTACTCAATTTAGACTTTTTTATGACTAATTGAAAACAAAAACATTTTTCTATCAGTGAATAGTAGATGACATACTTTAAAATGATGTATATTTACTGTAATAATTTATTTATTAGTAGATTAATTATTGTTATTATTATAATTATAATTGGTGATGTAATCACTTTTTATGAATTATTATAATTATGATTTATAAATTTATTTCAACATCGTATATTTACCTATCAATATATAATTTGTAATTTTTTATCATAAATTTGTAAAAATTGGAATTAAAAAATATTAAAAGAATTAAATTTATTAAAAAAACTAAATTCTATAAGAAAGATAATTTAATAAAATATACTTCCAATTAATCTTAAATTTCATCAGCTAAACAATTTATCTTACTTTCAACTTAATCAATCAAACAAAGTAGAGATATTATTGTATGAAGCTATGATTCCATGTCATCTGTATCCACGAATGACAAATCAAATTTTTCTTGTTGATTTCTAATATTTTTAGTTGAATTTGAATTTTATCAAGAAGAAAAAACTGGAAATTAATTATCATTTTTATATTAAAAAAAGATAAAAATAATATAAAATCACCGTTTTATATAATCTTATTTCAATAAAATAATAAAATTTACCCATAATTTTATATTCTCAATCCTAATATTACATTACCTCTAACAATCTCAAAAGTTCGAAATTGTTACCCAAAAAATACCTTGAGTTTCATACGGAATGTCGACTTTCAGCGAACTTGTGAAGAAATATATAATGAAAATCGGAAAAGGCGATGAAAAAAGAGAATTTGTGTAAGAAGCTAGCCTGCCAGTGACGTAAGCAACTGGGGACAGCTATCAACCATGCGCAATCGAATCCAGCGGTCCTTCCCTTCTTATTCCTTTTATATTCTCATTCATATCTCTCTTCTCTTTTGTCTTTCTATTCTTTATTTCTGTCTCTTTTCTCTTCTTTTTTGTCACCTTCTTCTTCATTTCTAACTCCACCATTACCTTGTTTCTGGTAAGCTTTTTTTTTTTTTTGCATTTACTCTGAATTAAAATATCTTTTCTTTTCAACCTTCTCTATTCTCAATCTTCTTCTGCACCCTAAAATCCCCATTATTTTACGGTTTTTAAACATAAAAACAATCCAAAATATGACTGCAATATTCGTTTGCATAGCAATTATCATGGTAAAGCAGCACATCGCTTGGCATAGCAATTTTTCTTTTTGTCTATGTTTTTCACATTATTTTGTTTGGTCAAAAGAAGCCACCTTATTATTACTTGGAAGACTAAGATTTGGTAAAGGAATTGATGAAAACGTTTGTTTGTTTTTTGTCTCTGAACATTCTAACACAAACCCTCCAACCAGTTACATATAAAGACTGGAGATGGAAGTTGTTTCCTGTAAATCTCACCAAAACCTGAATGAGTTTTGGGAACTATCTGTTTTTTTTTATTTTTTATTGTGAGAATTGGAGGCAAAGCAAAGTAGCAAACCCTCTTTTTATTTTGGGTAAGTTGGCATTTTTTGTTTTGTTTTTTGTTCCACTCTCATAATCAGTGTCTATGAAAGAAAAAGTCACCCGTGCTGCTATGGACATTCTCGACAAACAGACAAAGTGGCAGAGTCCGTTTCATTTGCATATGAGACACAGCTCCTTTTTCTCTTTGTAGGTTCTATGTCCTTGCTCTTTTTTCATACCTTGATCCAATGGAAACGGGCCTCTTTTTGTCTCCAAACAGCCTTTTTCTTCTTTCAAACAAAGGCGTGCTCATTTGTGGTCAACATCATTCACATAATCACATTGTCCATTCAATATACTTTTCGATTCTGTTTGCTCAAAAAACCATAAACTCAAATGTGTTTACACACTAATTAACATTCTTTGATTAATTTATATATATATGTTCGGAAAAGTAAACTTCTGTTTGTTTCAGCCCTTTTAGTAAAACTTTATATTTGATTAGTTTGTATTTCTAGAAACCCTTCTCTTTTGTAAATTATTTGTTATTTTGTTAATGGAAACCCCGTTCTTGATGCATCATTTCCACCATTCACCAACACAAGACAACATCATTAGCTCAAACCTCTAGCTGTCCCGTTTATCCCCTTGAGAGAGCTGCACCACAAACACAGAGAGAGAGAGAGAGAGAGAGAGAGAGAGAGAGAGAGAGAGAGAGAGAGAGAGAGAGAGAGAGAAGGCTATGTTCCAGCTTCTCTCATGATTCCATTTTCCCCTCCTTTTTTCACCTATTCTCTAATAAAATATCATTAATGTCTTATGAAATAATGGGTTTTTGTTTTTATAAGACATGGTAATTTTGATTTTTCTAGAGATAAACATGGTGATGAGTGTTGCTCACTACCAAATGAGCTAGCCTAGCTGATGATTATGATAACACTTGTCACCTTTTTAGTTGGAGACTTGTTCATTATTGTTCTTCTACTTTCTTTTTTTGCCATTTATTTTTCGTGCAAATTTTTGCCTCGGGTTTGTAGTTTCTCCCTTCTCTTTTAACTTCATTTATTGGTTATGATTTCGAGTTGATATAAATAAAAGAGAGAGGTATAGTCAGCTAATAGGGTGTGTGGTGAAATTGATGCAGAAGCAACAACAGTTATGATGGAGTCAATGGAGTCATGTGTCCCACCTGGATTCCGGTTCCACCCGACGGACGAGGAGCTTGTTGGGTATTATCTGAGGAAGAAGGTCGCATCGCAGAAGATTGATCTCGATGTCATCAGAGACATTGATCTCTATAGGATCGAACCATGGGATCTTCAAGGTTTTTTTTTTTTTTTTTTTTTTCGGTTTCAATCTTTGATCACTTTTTAGAGGTTAAACAAAGCATAATTTGCTTGATTCAGCTGTCTGGGGATAAGATCCACAACTAGGGTTTCATACTTGCATGAAAACTTAATAACCCTAGACATCGATGTTGTTTCAAAGCTTGTCTTTTATGTACGTATTTATGAGATCTAAATAATGGTTTACGATGATGTTGATGCAGAGAGGTGCCGGATCGGATACGAGGAGCAAAGCGAGTGGTATTTCTTCAGTCACAAGGATAAAAAATATCCAACGGGGACAAGGACTAACAGAGCAACCATGGCTGGTTTCTGGAAAGCAACGGGGCGAGACAAGGCGGTGTACGATAAATCCAAGCTGATCGGAATGAGGAAGACCCTTGTTTTCTACAAAGGAAGAGCTCCTAATGGACAGAAAACCGACTGGATCATGCATGAATACAGGCTTGAATCCGACGAGAATGGACCTCCACAGGCAAGCATATAATATATTATATTATATTATATTATTCCTTCATTAATCTTTAGTTGATCTTCACTTTCTATCCCTCTCTTTGTCAACGGAGTTGTCAATAAAGTGAAAAGCAAGTATACATATATAGTCTTCATGGTCGTCCGACATTCTGAGTAGCTTTGAACAGACACACTTGACCTAGTATTATTTAAAACTTTATTTTTTCAAGTATTTATGAACAAAGAAAGGGTTAGGCATCCATTACTATCAGCCATGGATTTTCTTAGGATAGTAAATTCTTCACATGAATCAATGCATTCTTCGTCTATGTACTTTCAGTTGAATTATTATACCAGTTATTTGAGAAATGGAATCACTTTTTTTTTCTGCTTTGAAGACCATTTACCGAAATGTCAACATAACATGATTAATTTCTAGAAACACGGTTTCCGGTTTCCACCATAACTATCAAAAAAGTGATTAATATAACTTTTCATATCAAAAATATAAATATAATTTCTACCAATTCCTTTTCTGCCATGGGTTCTTTTTGTGTGTGTGAGTCTGAAAAGCAAAATTCCAGTTCTCCTCTATAGCTTTCATATCCCATCATCTTCTAGACTGTGGTTAACTTAGTATTTTTTCCAAAACTTTTGCAGGAAGAAGGCTGGGTTGTTTGTCGAGCATTTAAGAAGAAAACAACTGGTCAAACCAAGAACATTGAAGTGTGGGATTCAAGCTACGACGAACCAAGTGGCATTAGCTCAGTGGTTGATCCACTCGACTACTTGTCTAGGCAACCCCAGAATTTTTTACCTCCGAGTTACTTGTGTAAGCAAGAGACCGAGGCTGAAAACTTAAACTTTGTCCACTCCGATCAGTTCGTACAGCTTCCTCAGCTAGAGAGCCCATCTCTGCCATTAATAAAAAAGCCGACCTCCATATCTCTAATACCCGAGAATAATAATAATAATACCAATCACAAAGAAGAAGAAGATCATCTGCTGAAGATAATGTGTAACAACAACAACAACAATGAGAAAGTGACTGACTGGAGAACCCTCGACAAGTTTGTTGCTTCTCAGTTGAGCCATGAAGATAGATACCATGGTGAAGTAGCAGTTTCATGCTTTGATGCTGCAGATAATAACATTAACAACTCAGACATGGCATTGCTGTTGTTACAGAGTAGTGGTAGAGAAGAAGCGAACAAATTGAACGAGTTCTTGAACTCGAGCTCGGATTGTGATATTGGAATATGCATATTTGATAAATGAAGGGTGGGGGAGACAAAAAGGAGACCATGAACAGAGTTTTATCAGTTAATATTATAAAAGTTTGATGCATAATGAGACCTATTTTTTGTAAAATATACATATACATATATATGGTTGTGAAATGAGTGAAGAAACTCTCCTTTAATCCCTATCTCTCCCATGGAATATTGCATGCATGTAATTTCTCAAGTACTGTCTAACAACTTAAGGAAATTCTGAAGTATACTGCAGATACAGTAACTGCAATACTACACCATGGATACGGGCATACTGTGCCTGCATTTTCAAAGAGTGAAAGTTTTAATATCTCTAAAGCTCGTATAATTTAGGTTGTAAATTGAAAATAAAAAGTAGTTTCGGATGTTGGATTTTAATTTAAACATATTGGATTGCCAACCCGTTATGCAACATTATCTTACAGTTCATATTGGCTCTACAACACTAGACCATGTTAGTTGTGGTGCATGGGGCGGGGGAATTCAGTAATTAGGTTTAGAAATGATAAAAGATGGCTCTTTTTTCTCAACTTTGGTTTTCCTTTCAAAAGGATAATAACGCTCCAAAGTGTATTTGCATGGAGGAGAGAAAACATAATTAAATAAAGGATTAATATTTAACTAGTGTTATGTGTAACACTCCTAATCTTTATCCGTCGTCGAAATAAGGTTAGGGGTGTCACATTTAGTGGTATCAGAATTACGGTTTAGTCGACTCTCAGACTGAACGTAGCGTGTGAAATGTCTAAAAATACATGTCATATAAATCTGTGATAGTGTGATGTGTATGATCCGATGTAACCTTTGTTTTCTTATAGATTGTAAAGATGTCAGACGGATTTGAATATACTAATAATGATGAGGTTAATAGTAGAGCATAGACTTCTGAACATGAAACGAGTAGTAATGTCCCGATTTCTCCAGCTCAGGAACAAAAACTGAAAAACATTTTCTTTGGGTATATGAATTAGTGGTTTAGTGAATTTATGCAAGAAAGAAATCTAGTTTAACAACCTCCACCCCCACTGTACCATAAGTAGTGCCTCCAGTTGCACCTCCACCTCCTTCAGTGACTGGATCTAGTAAATGTACTCCGATTGAGAAACTAAAAAAGTGTGGGGCTGAAGAATTTCGGGGTAGGTCAGAAGATGATCCAATTAAAGCTGAATATTGGCTTCAAAATACAATAAGAGTTTTTGAAGAAATGACTTATTCTCCTGATGATTATTTGAGATGTGTTGTTTCATTACTGAAAGAGGAAGCATATAATTGGTGGTCGACAATAGTGGCTGTAGTGCCAAAGGAGAAAATTTCTTGGAAATTTTTCCAGACTGAATTTAAGAAGAAATATGTGGCAAAAGGTATTTAGACGAGAAAAAGAGATAATTTCTTAAGTTGGGTCAAGGAAATAGATCAGTAGCTGAGTATGAGAGAGAGTTTATATACCTCAATAAATATGCTTGGGAAATTGTGCCAATCGAATAAGAAATGTGTATTCGGTTTGAAGAAGGGTTGAATGATGAAACCCGAATGATGATTGGAGGCAATGAAATACGAGAATTTGTTGTTTTGTCTGATCGTGCACAGAAAATGGAAGAGGTGTACAACTGAAAAATGCAATGAGATAGGTGGAATCGAGAATCTTACAAAAAAAAGTTCTTCTAAATTATTTTTGGCATCACTGGCTAAAAAGTCTAAAGATGATTTGATTTGAGCTACCTTAATGTCTAAACGTTCGAATAAAAACAAGACAATTCAACAGGATTTCGGGGAATCTACTAGACCTGTTGTTAGTATGGGTAGTGTGCAAAATGCTCCTAAGCTTAGATGTAGATATTGTAGAAAATATCATCCTAGTGAATGTAGAAGTAAAGTGGAGGCTTGTTACAAATGTGGGGCAACTGGTCATTTTATCCGAAATTGTCCTCAATTGCAAAAAGAGGATGAAGAGCAAAAAGAAAAACAATTGGCTACTTTTCAGAGAAGTAGGCGTTCGAGTCAAAATAATGCCAGCGGGACTGCTCGTTTAGGAATGAAAGATACTGTTGTTCGGTCAGAAGCTAGAGCACCTACACATACTTATGCCACTCGAGCAAGAGAGGAAGCTACGACTCTAAATGTGATTACTAGTACATTCTATCTCTTTGATGTTACTGTATATGTATTGATTGACCTTGGGTCAGCTCATTCTTATATTTGCACCGCATTAGTAGCAGAAAAGAAATTGTTTGTTGAATCTACTGATTATGATATTCAAGATACAAATCCACTAGGTCAAAATGTGATAGTTAATTTAGTGTGTCGTAATTGTCCACGAAAGTGAAAGGCTGCGAATTCCCTATTGAGTTGATGTTGTTACCATTTTGGGAATTTGATGTTATTTTGGGAATGGATTGGTTATCTTTACATGATACTTTGGTAAATTGCAAACAGAAACGGATTGGTTTGAATTGTCAAACAGGAGAGATGATTTTAGTTGAGTCTAAGAATCCGAAAGATATTGTTAGAATCATTTCAGCTTTTTCTGCTCAAAGATTGATGCGAAAAGGTAATGAGACATTTCTAACCTACATTCTTGATACTTGGGATTCAGAATCGAAGTTAGATCAATTATAGGTTGTTAGTGAATTTGCTAATGTATTTTCTGAAGAATTACAAGGTTTACCACCTGATCGTGAAGTTGAGTTTGTAATTGATGTGATTCCTGAAACTGCTCCAATATCAGTAACACTATACCATATGACACCAACTGAATTAAAGGAATTAAAGGCACAGTTGCAAGAGTTATTAGACTAAGGGTTTATCAGACTGAGCATGTCTCCCTAGGGTGCACTTGTTTTATTTGTGAAAAAGAAAGACAGTTCTTTGAGACTGTGCATAGACTACAGACAGTTGAGCAATGTCACAATTAAAACTAAATACCCTTTGCCACGTATCGACGATTTGTTTGATCAATTGAAAGGTGTTACAGTGTTTTGAAGATAGACATTAGATCTGGGTATTATTAGTTGAAGGTTAAATAGTGTGATGTGCCAAAGACTGCTTTTAGAACTCGATACGGTTATTATGAGTTTTTGGTAATGCCATTTGGATTGACGAATGCTCCAGCTACTTTCATGGATTTAATGAGTTGGATTTTTCAACCTTATTTGGGTAGATTTGTGGTTGTGTTTATCGATGATATAATAATCTATTCCAAGATAGAATCTGAACATGCACAACATTTGAGGATTGTACTACAGACTTTGAGAGAAAAGCAATTGTATGCAAAGTTTAAAGTTGGATTTTTGGGTCACATAGTATCAGCTGATGGGATTCGAGTTGATCTGAGTAAAGTTTCTGCTGTGGTAAATTGGAGAACACTGAAAAATGTTTCAGAAGTGCGAAGTTTTCTGGGTCTAGCAGGTTACTACTGACGTTTTCTCAAAAACTTTTTGATTATTACTTCGCCATTAACCCAACTATTACAAAAAAAATATTGAATTTGTTTGGTCCGATGAGTGTTAGCAGAGTTTTGATCAACTGAAGAAGATGTTGACGGAAGCTCCAGTTTTGACTCAGCCAGAATCTGGGGTACCGTATGTTGTCTATGTGATGCGTTATTTAATGGTTTGGGTTTCGTACTGATGTAGTTAAAAAAGGTAGTAGCCTATGCTTCTCGACAATTAAAGCCGCATGAGAAGAATTATCCTACACATGATCTTGAGTTGGTCGTAATCGTATTCACTTTAAAGATTTGGGGACATTATTTGTACAGAGAGAAATGTTACGTGTTTACAGATCATAAAAGTTTGAAATATTTAATGATTTAGAAAGATCTAAATTTAAGACAGAAAAGATTGCTAAAATTATTGGAAGATTATGATTTGGTTATTGACTACCGCCCAGGAAAGGCTAATGTAGTTGCGGATGCACTTAGTCGAAAGTCGTTTTTGTTTGCACTTCTAGCATTAAACGTTCAATTAAATTTAAATGAAGATGGGTTTATATTAGCAGAGTTGAGAATGAAACCCCTGTTTCTTTAACGAATTTGAGAATTGCAAGATGATGACCCGAAATTGGTGACGAAACGATAGATAGTTTAGAACAATCTGAGTTTAGAGTATAGTGTTGATGATAGTGGCCTGTTGCATTATCGCAATAGAATTTGTGTTTCAAGTAATTCAGATTTGAAAAATGATATTCTTTTTGAAGCTCACAGCAGCACGTACTCTATTCACCTAGGTAGTACAAAGATGTATTGTGATCTGAAACAGATGTATTGGTGGCCGGGTATGAAACGAGAAATTTGTAAATTTGTAGTAAAATGTTTGATTTGTCAAAAAGTGAAAAAAGAACATTAGTTACCAATAGGTTTACTACAACCTATTATGATTCCTGAATGAAAGTGGGAGCATGTCATGATGGATCTTGTATCTGGTTTACTGATAACTTCAAGAAAGAAAGATTTAATCTGGGTGATTGTTGACAGGTTGACTAAATCGACACATTTTATTCCAATCAGAAAAGACTTTTTACACTTGAGAAATTAGCGGAACTATATATATATATCTAAGATTGTGAGGTTACACGGGGTACCAACATCCATTATTTCAGATTGAGATCCGAGATTCACATCGAGATTTTGAAGTAAATTTAAAGAGGATTTGGGTACTAAGTTAAATTTTAGTATAGCATTTCATCCTCAAACTGGTGGACAATCAGAACGAGTAATTCAGATTCTGGAAGATATGTTGAGATGTTGTATACTTGAATTTGGAGGTAGCTGGGAAAGGTATTTACCGTTAGCTGAATTTGCATATAATAATAGTTATCAATCCAGTATAAAAATGGCACCATTTGAAGCTCTTTACAGGAGGAAATGTAAGACACCACTGTATTAGTTTGGATTGAGTGAATCCAAGCTAATAGGAGTTGATTTGATCCGAAAGACTGAGGATAAAGTTCAGATTATTCGGGACAGTTTAAAAGCTGCTTCTAATCGCCAGAAATCGTATGCAGATTTGAAAAGAAGATATATAGAATTTACTATTGGTGATTGAGTATTCTTAAAAGTTTCTCCGTGGAAGAAAATATTACGGTTCGGTAGGAAGGGGAAACTGAGTCTGAGATTTATTGGACCGTATGAAATTGTTGAAAGAATCGGCCTTGTAGCTTATAGATTGGCTTTGCCTCCTGAACTTGAGAAAATTCATGACGTGTTTCATGTATCGATTTTGCGATGGTACAGATCAGATCCTTCACACGTGATTCCTTATAGTAAGATTGAGTTACAGCCAAATATAACATATTCGGAAGAATCTGTGAGAATTTTAGCTCGAGAGGTTAGAGAATTGCGGAATAAACGAGTACCATTAGTAAAAGTATTATGGAATTGTCATAGTTTGGAAGAAGCTACTTGGGAAACAGAACAATCAATGAGGTTACAATATCCAAATCTATTCTTAGGTAACAAATTTCGAGGACAAAATTTCCTAAAGGGGGGAGAGTTGTAACAGCCCGATTTTTAGTGGTGTCGAAAATTGTGGTTCGGGACCACTAAATTCAACGAGTAAGCTTGTAAATTTTATTATTTAGTATTTATGAGTCAAATATGGTTATAGAAAGATTTTTGAATTAGTGATTTGTATTTAATAAAAATAATTAGGTCAAGTGGTTTAAGAAAATGAGGTATCGAGACCTCGATTCTATAAACTGAGCCATAAATATTTTTATAAATATTTAGAGAGTGTAATTAAGTTAGTATTAAAGTTTTGTTAGAAAATTTTAACATTTCGATAGTTAATTAATTAAAAAGGACTAAATTGAAAAAAGTACAAAAATTGTGAATTATAAGAAATAAGTGATTAAATGGCTTGATAAATAAATAAGGGAGAAATTAATGAGCAATTAAGCCCAAAATAAAGGCATAAGGCAGCATAAGCAGAAATTAAATTAAATTAAATTAAATTAAGGGTAAAATGGTAATTTAGTTGAAATTAAAAATAAAACAAATGACCAAATAGATTTCTAGACATTTCATCTTAAAATTTCTGTCTAAAAATGCTATAAGAGAGAGCTCAATAAGCTAGTTTCATATTTTTCTTCATGTGAGTTCAATTCTTACCTTTTTCTTGTAATTTTTATGTTTTTGAGACTTTTACAATTAGGTCCAGCTAAGTCTTGCTTTAGTTTTTTTATTTTATTGAAAATTTTGGAAGTTACTATTGATGAATATAGGATTTTTTAGATGAATAAACATGGATTTAGAGCTTTAATTATGTTATATGATAATTGTATAAAGTGATTTTGTTAAATGTTGATTTTAAAACTAAATTGTGAAAAGTTAAAGTATTAGGGTTAGGTATTAAATTTCTATTTTATCAAGGGTTGTATGATAGCCTAGAATATTTAAATAAATTATTAATTGAGAAAAACTAGTTCATTTGATAGATTAACTAGTTAAGGGATTAAATTGCAAAAATTGTAAAATTTTGAGGTAATTGTGTAAATTTGAAAAATTAAAGGGTATTAATTATGAAATGAATTGGAACTGAAATATATGCTAATGTATGAGTATTTCTATATTTTAGATCAAGAACCCGTAGATATTCGTGAAAAAGGAAAATTAGTGGAATAGTCATTGAACTTCTGCAAATATTACAATTCAACCCAGGTAAGTTCGTACGGTTAAATTTTAATATATAAATATATATATTGAATTGATGAATGGTATTATGTATTTATTCATATCAATTGTTGAAAGTTAAATTTTTTTAAATTTATGAATTTAAATTGAATGTTTCAAACGATTGGAACGCGGGATTTGAGTACATTCGACACTTGGTGAATTGATGGCATTGGAGGAAAATGTGGAAAGTTACCCAAGTAAATCGAGGTTCAGCATTTTTTGCGAACTTTTGTGTTTACTTTCCATTTAGCTCTCACGAGCTTCTATTTAACTCATATGAGTTTTTGTTCAGCTCTTTTGAACGTCTGTTTAACCCTTATGGGTTTCTGTTCAGCTTTTATGAGCTTCCGTTCAACCCTTATGGGTTTCTGGTTAGTTTTCATGAGCTTCTGTTCAGCCTTCGGGCTTTTGAAAATGATGTACTCTTATCCATAAGCCGTTCACCGATTTGGGAAGATTTGGCAAGTGAATGTGTAATTGAAATTGAAAAACATATTGTTTGTTATTGGTATTGATCTGAAATAAGTGTATTCATTGATTGAAGTTGTGATTGGTAGGGAGTTTACATTGAATGAATTTATTTAATTGATGTGTTATTATAGGTTCGGTAATATTTATGTTTAACCTATCGAACTTACTAAGCTTCATTAAACTTACTCGAGTTGTTTAATGTCTTTGTAGATTTTCAAGAGGTTGAAAGATCGGATTAGCACATCAAGTCACACTATCCAGCTTATTCTGGTAGTTTTTGCAACGTTCAATATGGTTTATATGGCATGTATAGGATTTGTGTGGATTTAATCAAAGTTTGTCTTGTGTAAATGTTAATAATTATAATTTTGCTTATATATATATATATATATATATATATATATTGGGTTGAAAATGAGACATATTAGTGATGTTGATGTGAATGATATAGGTTTATTATATTCAATTTGTGGTTAACTTTAGTAGACTAGTTAGATGGATTAAATAGTTAAGTTTAGGTATTTGGGTATATATAAATGATGTTATGTTATGTTTAAAACATGATTTTGACTTGTTTTGATTTTTTGTTGGGATATATTGTTGTGTTTAGGTTGATACCAAAATGGGTGAGAAATGTGGCCTTGAAATGGCCTATTTTTGTCCACACGGGCAGAGACACGAGCGTTTGTCTCAGCCGTGTGTGACACATAACCTAACACACGAGCATATGGTTTGGTCGTGTGTCCCCTGCATCTTTAAAATTTAGAAACAAAATGCTTAAGTATTTTCACACGGCCTAGCACACGGGTATGTGGCTTGGCCGTGTGACCTTTGCACCTTAATATTACAAGTCAGTATGCTCACACGGCTTAGCACACAGGCATGTGGCTTGGTTATGTGACCCAAGTCAGTAAGCACTCTAAATTGGACATGGGCTGGTACACGGCCATGTGCCCCACTTCGAATACCTACACGGCTTAAGACATGGGTGTGTCTCTTGACTGTGTGAGCCACACAGCCTAGCCACACGGGCGTGTGTCCCCTGCACATAGGAAAATTTTGAAATTTTGTAAAAAATTCCCTAAGTTTTCGATTTAGTCCCGATTTGTTTCTAATGTGTATTTTTGGGCATCGAGGGCTCATACAAGGGACAATATGAGTGGTTTATAATTATTTTTTGGTATGTATGTTAAATGATATGAAATGTTCGTATTTGATATGAAAAGTCTGGTAATGTTCCATAACCCTGTTTCGTCGACGTATAAGTGTTAGGGGTGTTACACTATGTCATAAGGGAAATAAAATTTTAATTAATATTTTTAAAAATAAACATAATTATTGATAAAAGTATATAATACAGTAATTTTTTAAAAAGCATATGTAGATATCTGTTGTTGGGGAATTCAGACGAGTTTTTTAGATTTAATAAGCGAGTTGAGGGTTTTATCGTGTAATAAAAAATAAAATGTTCAATTATATAAATAAATGTGACACTTATTGCATCTTTAATCTGTTTGTGTAGCCTAAAAAACTGTGGCGTATCAAATAATTAACTTAACCTTTTTTAAAAGTTTTATTTTGTTATAGTTTTTTTTAAACTTATTAAATTACCTTTATATTTTATTTTCATTAGTATATAATGTTATTTTAAATTGTTTGTTTTTACATTTTGTTGGTATTGAGTTAACTCGTAACATAAAGTTTAATATTAATATAAATTAGAAAAACATTTAAAATTTATTAAATTCCTTTTATATCCTATTTTCACGAGTTTGTAATGTTTTAACTTGATTTTTTTATATTTCATTAACTTAGTTAGTGTCTGATTAACTCATAATATAACTCAATAAGAAGTTTAATATTAATATAGATATATTGACAATCTTTAACTAACATGGTTAAGGGTAGGCAAGAGCCTTGGCCTCAAAAATAGTAGTAAATTATAATTAGATCCCTCAACAAATTATAAAATTATAAGTTAATATATCAAAAAAATTATAATTTAATTCTATATGTAAAAAGAATTTAACTTTGCCCTTCCTTTTACACCATGAATTAATCACGAAAATAAAGGCTATTAAAATTCAATCTCCAATGCTAGATTAAATTATTAATATTTATTTTTAAGACCCTTAAAAATTTGTATTTATCCATTAGAAGTTTTACCTCATTAATCAGATTTCACAATTCATGGTGTATAACTCTTACATTGTTATTGTATTAAATATCAATTCTTAAAATAAAATAATTGATATAAATTGGTCATGCAATGGTCAGCATGGTCTCATCAGGTTGTGAGCTGCTGGGTCCATGGCTTGTCTAGCATGCACTGGGCACCATGGCTCCTCATGGCCATGCCTTGCAATTGTCTTTATGGACATTTATCTTTTTCTTGGTTACCCTTCTCATCCCATGTCCTCTTAGTGCCACACATCAATATCACCAAATTAACCTACAAACAATTACAACTTCTACATCCAAATTTCCTTCAATTCATTACTAGATAATTACTCTTTTATCATAATTAAGAGATAATTAATGACTTTTTTTTTCTCAGACAAAGTCCTGAAAGGTACATATTACATTATTTGTTGGCTTTTCTAAATGTGAGACTGTACCCAAATAAATGATTCTTTTCCTTAAGGCCTTACCACAATATAGCATCATTGTGTACGATTTTGCAAAGTGGGAGCGTATTATATAAAAATATAAACTCAAACCCAGAAAAATTGAATCATGAAAAATAAATCTTGAGAAAACAAACTTTGAGAAATAGACATTTCAATGAAAGATGACATATCAGCTTTTTTTTTTTGGCAATACATCTGGCCAATAGCACTATACCAAAGGTTTTTTTTTTTTTTGGAAAAAAAAGTTTCAACAGGAATGATAAACCACTTTAGTCATCAAATGATTATAATACAATAAGTCCATTATATGAAACATAGTTGTGTTTTGATAATTATATATCATACCAAAGTAATTTGCGTTGAAACCCAAAAGACCATCACACTTCATTCTTTGCTAGGATAAGGAATTCGAAGTCTCTTAGCATCTCGCTACTTGAGAGAGGAGGCGGAGGGGACCTAACAAATGTCCTTACTAAAACAACACGTGTTATTATTTTTTTTTAATTTGATATATTAATAAATTTAACTTTTAATTTTATTTTATATTTTTTTTACTCCAACCGTTGTTTAGATTTAGGGGTGAATGTTGGGGCCAAAATTTAGTGGTCCTAATAAATTTTTTAAAAAATTTTAGTAGTTTAGTGAGAGTTATATTAAAATTTAAAGGTAAAATCAAAATCTTCCAAAATTTGGGGAGAGGACCCAGGCTCCCTAAGTCACCATAACGAGCTGCCTCTATTTAGACCAAATGCACTCTTGAACTTATAATTTTTACTCAAATTGAACAAAATAAAATTAAAAAAAAAGGTAAATAGCTATTAAATGTCAAGTTATTACCTATTCATCAAATGCTCATATTTCTTTAAAATAGTTTGAATTTGAATCACAGTTAAAAACAATAATAATGCAAGTAAAACAACCATAAGTAATGTTTTGAAAAGCTAAGAAGAAGCTATTTGAGTCGTCTGTTGACAATCATGCCTAAACATGTTGGATTCTATCTAAATAATCATCATAATTTGGCTAACGTCATCTTTGGATGTTGAAATCAATTTATTTTACCTCGTCCTTTCAGTATTGCCTTATTTTCAGTTTACCAGAAATGGATAATTTTTTTTCTTTAAATTCTTGTGGGTGTTCTAATTAATTTTTCTTTATGCATTTCTTTTTCTATTTAGCTGCATTGCGGCTTCAAGGTTCCGTTCAAGGGCAGGTTTATGAGTTTCTCTCTCAAAGGAGGTTTCTTTTAGTTTCCAAATTCTTCCTTTTACGAGTTAAGTAAGGATTTATCCTAAAATGAAGCATTGTAGGTAAAAATGGTGCATATGTTTGAGCAGGCAACAAGATCAACTTGATGGTGCATCGGTTCAAGCCGAACAAAGTGCTTCACATGCTTTTGGGTAAAAGCTTAGGAGAGTGAATGGAGAAAAGGAAACTAATGGAAGAAATTATTGATTGCAAAGCTTTTAAATAACGTTAAGAATTAGCTATGGAGAAAGGAATTTATTTTCTTTTATATTTTTGGATAGAAGAATAATAATAAAGGAAGGAGAAGATTTTTTCTTTTTAAAGTTTGTTGGATTTTTTATTTTATTTATATTTTATTTGTTTTTGTTGCTACTTTAAGTTGACTATTTGCTCAAAATGAAAATTTTAATGGAAGTGCTAGTGTCACGGGGATAAGATCTTTAGTCTCGCAATTCATGCGGCCTTAGGCAATTCTTTGTTTCAGATGTGCCTAAGTCAGCTTAACCCCCAACAATTGAGGATTCTTGCAAAATTCCTCCAATGCATCAATTTATATAGTGAAAACAACACAAGCCAAAAGAGTACTCAAAAGAACAAAATAGCCATAAAAAAAAACAATAAACGAGAGGTGTTTGAGCAAATGCTCTCACTTTAGTGTTCACAACTAAAGAGTGAAATACAATAGATGATTTACAACTAAGAGGGAGGATATCTATTTATAGTTGAGTTCTGTAACACCCCTTACCCGTAACCATTACCGGAATAGGGTACAAGGCATTACCGGAGTTTACTGAATATTTTCAGATAATTCTGAGTCATTTATTATTCATATTTTGAAAATAATCATAACGTCTCTCTATTGGGCCCTCGAAGCCCCAAACATACATTAGAAACCAATCGAAATTAAATCGAGATCACAGAATTTTTTTTTCGTAAAATCTTAAATTATATTTTCATCTAAGTACTTACCATTTCAATGCTCCTTAAACATGTTACCATTCAATTAATAGCCTGGCACTTGTCTAAGCATGAAACAACATCACTACTAGTATACTTGCACATATTTCATATAAATTCAACATTGATATACTTATTTTCTCGACATGTCACAATTGAGTTTAATAATTGTCTTTACTTACATAATTTCCTTGTATCAACATATCAAAGATAATCATATATGTACATGTCATGAAACATATCGTTCTCTTACCGTTTCTTCATAAATATATATCAATCATTTCATTATATCAATATTTCATGCTCCATCATTTCCACATATTTTATGTATATTTATTTCGGTAATAGTTTATATCAAACTTAACATAAATTATATTCCATGTACTTATACTTATTTCGTTTATTTATTGTCATAATTATTTCATACAACTATTTTGTATATATATTTCCATATGACCAGTTCTTGTAAACATTTCACACTACCATTTCATATATCCATTCGTCATCTTATACATATTACCTGAATATCAATTGTTTAATAGATGTTATAGCGTCTCCCATCCACGGTCTTATTTATCTTTGACATGACGCCATAGCGTCTTTCAACTATGGTCTTACTCATTTTCTGTCATGTTGCCATAGTATCTTTCAACCATGGTCTTGTTCATTTCATGTCACATTGCCATGGTATCTTTCAACCATGGTCTTATTCATTTCATATCACGTTGCCATGGTATCTTTCAACCATGGTCTTATTCATTCCTCGTCAAGTTGTCATGGTATCTTTCAACCATGGTCTTACACATTTCATATCTTGTTGCCATGGTATCTTTCAACCATGGTCTTACACATTTCATTTCAGAAAGCACACTCCCGCGAACCTCATCCTTACAAAGGATTACGAGTCAGAGCTAAATCCCTTGTAATATAAACTCATAGAGTATTGTCGGGATTACCAGTCCAGGCTAAATCCCCTGCAACGATAATTACATTAATGAGCTTGGATCTGAATTACCAGTCCAGGCTAAATTCAGACCCTAATTTGAATTACCCGTCCGGGCTAAATCCATTTTCCACATATTCTTCGGGAGGGCTGTATCAAAATAGGATCACCCGTCCGGGCTAGATCCTTTTTACCGCCAATTCCTTTTTAGAGATCCACCAAAATCTATTCCTTCCAATAGGGATTTATTTTCTTTTTTTTTTTTATCAAATATTATCAACATTTCATCAATTATCATACAATGAACATTCAAATCTTATTCACAACAATAACATATATTTCAAGCATTTAAGAATATAATTCAAGTTACGCGAACTTACCTGACGAAATTGCAGAAATATCAAGATTTAGGGGCATTTTGGTAATTTACCATTTTCCCAATTTTCACCCGATCTTAAATTGATAATTTCATTCAATTTATTAATTTAAATAATAAAACAATTCATTCCCTTCAATTTGGTCATTTTTTACATTTTTACAAAATTACCCCCTAAAGTTTTACTTTTATTCAATTTAGTCCCTAAGCCTAAAACATGCAAATTAGCCATGCTAGCTGAATATTCATATATATTTTCCTCCTCCTCCTCCTCTCCATTCCACATCCTTAATGTATATAACACACTTGTAAGTAATATTATCTATAATTTTTATTATTTACTTTTATGAATATTCAAGTTGTCCATTTGTGTTATAGTCACTAAATTATTTATATCTGGAGCTATAGAACTCTAAATTAAGATCTGATAATTTTCTCTGAAACTATACTCATATATCTTCTTACCATAAAATTTTCAGAATTTTTGGTTTAACCAATAAGTACAGTTTATTCTTTAAAGTTACCCTTGTTCTACTGTTTGACAGTCCTGACCCTTCTTCACTAAAAATTAATTATCTCCTCGTACAAAATTCGAATGATATTCCTGTTTATTTATCTTTAAAATAGACTCATTCAAGATTCTAAACATATAAATTTAAGCCCATAATTATTTTTATCCAATTTTTTATGATTTTCAAAAGTAAGAACAGGGGAACCCGAAATCATTCTGACCTTGTCTCACAAAATTGATTATATCTCATGATTTACAATTTTATTACTTACATAATTTCTTTTATAAGAAACGAGACTCAATAAGATTTAATTTCATACTTTATTCATCCTATAATTTGATTTCTAAAATGTTTGGTGATTTTTCAAAGTTAGACTACTGCTGCTGTCCAAAACTATTTTAGTGCAAGATATTAATTATCATGTTTATAACACCCTTATTTTCTTTTTTTTACACTATTTCTCATCACTTTCTCTTATTTTCTCTTCACTAACATATCAAGAACATAGGTCCATATGTAAGGAAACTCTACATTAACATTAATCCCATGCTTTTTCAATAATATCAAACTTAAAAATGTATTGAAATCATGATGTTCTTACCTTGTTCTATTGATTTCAATCTTCATCTTGATTTTCTCTCTCCTTCAGCTTCCATTTCTTGAATCCAACTTGATATTCTAACTTCCCATAGTCTCCTTAACATTTTTCTCTCTTGGTAGCTATGGAAATTCTTTTGATTTTTGGGTGAAAATGGTGAATTTTTGGTAAAAGGACCAAATTGTAAAGAAATGAAAACTTCTTTTCTTCTTCTTCTTCTCACGTTGGTTTTGCATGGGAAAGATGGATGAGAATTCCTCATCTTTCTTTCTTTATATACTAATAAAATAATAAAATAATAAAAATAAATATCTTATTAAAATATAAATAAAATAATATTTATCTAATTAAATAATTATAAAATATCAAAATATCTCTAGCATCATTATTACTTTCTAGATTTCTCTCTCTTCCAATTGACCATTTTTCCCTTTATTATCTTTTAAAATTTCATCCTTGAGTCATCATTTAATTTGGTAAAATTGCAATTTAGTCCCTCATAGTTCTTCATCTATTCAATTTGGTCCTAATTCATCCACTTTCCTTAGTTTCTAGATCATTCCACCCTTAAAATATTTACACTATTAGTCCTTCAAATTTTTCATATTTACACTTTAACCCCTCAAATTTTGAGTATTTACTCTTGTGCAATAAAACTTTTCTCAGTTTTACAATTTAGTCCTTTCTTGAATTAATATATCATATTATACTTCCTAATATTGACATAACTCAAAATTTCCCTTTTGTCACTTTATTTCCTTATTTTACTATATCACGGATAATATTTTACTGTAAAAATTTTCGGGGTATTACAAGTTCCCCCAAAACTGACAGTATATATCAAATTACATAAACGGACGAGATGAAGCCTATCCCTACAATTAAGGGATTTACAAGATTCACATAATAAAATCATATATAATCTTATCAGATATTAATCTTATCAATCTTATAAGATTAGTTTCCCCATTTACCAAGGTAGCCTAACTTTTCATATCTGCATCATTGGGTCACCCAGGCTTCAAATAGATAGGCTTCTTCATCAGTTATTTGAATCAAGCTAGTTATCGTGGGTCAAATGATCCCCATCTAAACGATAGAATTTCATGGGATACATTTTATGCGATGGTCACGGACTTTTCACTTTGGCCAGTGATAGTTTCCCCCATTCATTCTCGTAACCCCCTCGTTGCGCTCTCGAAATGGCATTGACTTGATTCACCTCGAAACTTTATCAACGCCTTAGCTTTTTCCTAACTAGTTTCACTATCAGGTCGTCCCACCCCTCGGAACTTTCGCCTCGGCTTCCATTGCCTCTTAGCTCAACCAATTCCACTCATTGGTACATCTTGCTCGCAAGAAGCCATCAGTTTCACTTGCCCACATTGTGACTTGTCTCGATCTGGATCCGCTTGATCCACACAATTGGACATCCATTTTCCCACGTTGAACACTGGGTTGACCTTGAGTTTTCCCAACAACTCTAGTCTATACGCCCCTCGACTTCCCCGCTTTAGAACTTTGAAAGGGCATTTATGTTATCGCCAAGCTAACAAGTCAAAATGTAAAACACTTCCAAAGTGTTCGAAATGTACCTTACTCATAACATTTACTCACCCCGACTGTCCAGTTTGCATGTAACAACCAGTTTTTAATCAAATCAGAACAGTGGTTTTGGGACCACAAATATGAGGTTAAAATATTTATTTTATTATTGTTTTAATATCTACAGCATGATAGTACAATTGTGTGAAAATTTTGTTAAGAAATTGTATCGTTTGAATGGTCAATTTGATAAAAGGGACTAAATCGCATAAAGTGTAAAACTTGAGTTCTATTAGCTAAAGGTGTCTAATAGCTATAGAATCTTAATGTGGAGGTCCTTATGTTGTGATTAAAGCATTTTTAATATGATTGGACAAAGATGAACATTTTTTTAATGGTTATAGAGGTTTTATAATAAGGTTAATTTTGTAAATTAATAAATTGATTAAAGTAAAAATAAGTAAAATAAACATACCATCTTCTTCAATGGTTTTTTGACCGAAATTGAAGAACAAAAGACACCATATAGAGCTCATCCTTTCAAATACAACATTTTCTTTCATGTAAGTTCATTTTTGTCTCGTTTTTAATGATTTCTATGTTTTTGAGATCGTTGCAGCTTAATCTAGCTAGCCCAGGGACTAATTTGAAAATTTTTTAAAGGTTTAGGGATTTTCCATTGATGAATATGTGTTTATTTTGATGTTTAATGGTAGAAAATGCATGGTTGTTGTTAGATAAACAACATTTATAAAGTGATTTTTCATAAAATTTACAATTAGGGTTAAATTGTGAAATGTGTAAATTTTGTGGTTAAATTGTGAAATAAATGAAAAATATGGGCTGCTATGGGGTTATATAAAAATTGACTAGCATGGGTAGGGACCTAATTGCATGAATTTTTATTTTTATGAGATAAGGACTAAATTGTAAAAATGTTGAAATATTAGAGACAAAAGTATAAATTTTCCATAATATGCATTGTAGACTAAATTGAATAGAATGATAATTAAATAAGTTAATTTTGATTACATATAGATCAAGAAAAGTGAAATTCGGATTTAGATCGAGGGAAAAGCAAAGTGTTGGACTAATCGACTCTTTTTATCATTTTTGCATTCGAGGTAAGTTCATATGTTAATAAGCATTAATATAATTGTGTTTTAAATGCTTTAATATTGAATAAATTATGAATACGACCTTGCGAACATAATCGACAACGATTCGGCAAAAGTGAAATCTCAGTTGAACCTTAGGAATAGATTAGGATACGAATGACATGTCATAGGGGTTATGTGATTTGGGTGCTGGTCCATACGTCCTACCGATGGCTAAGTTATCCGGAATGTGTTGTAGATTCTCGTTAGCTTATGTGAGCAGCACCGTGTAGTTACATCATGACTGCCAGCTTGTGTGAGTAGACCCGTTGATAGCTCGAGAGTGAGCATTATATGTGATATGAGATTAAGATAGCTTTGGCTATGTATTGGCACTTAGGGTGCGAGATTCCCGAGTATTTGATAGTATTCCAAATGGTTCAACGGTTATATCGAAGATATGAAATGGTAAGAAATAGATATGTATTAGTACAGGTTTGTACGGAAACTATACGAGCATTGAAACTATGAAAGTTATGAGATCTTGATTGAATATTTGTTAACCTTTTAATCACATGATTTTGAAGTATACTATGTTATATTACTTGAATAAAGATTAAATGGTGAGTTTTACATATTAACTATATGAGCTTACTAATTTATTTTTCTGTGTTTTATAGTGAATTTCGAAGCTAGCTCGGATTCGAAGTCATCGGAGATTGCATCATACTATCGAGATTCTACTTTGGTACTTTTGAGCCTATGTTTTAGTTATATGGCATGTATAGGAATTATGGTCATTTTAGTTTATGGTTTTGTATTGAATTTAGCCATTTGAATTGGCTTGTAAATGTTAAGTGTTTGGTTTGTGTATAGCCATGAGAGTTAGCTTATTTTGGTATATTTGGTGATGTATATATATATGAGCATATGGCTTTTGTTATGTGTTTGATAATTGATAAGT
Source organism: Gossypium longicalyx (assembly GCA_025698465.1). NCBI lineage: Eukaryota > Viridiplantae > Streptophyta > Magnoliopsida > Malvales > Malvaceae > Gossypium > Gossypium longicalyx. Next base: position 22,144,418 of record CM047005.1, on the reverse strand, counting down.
GATGATGAGATTTGGCAATTAGGGATACTAAATGGTTGAAATTTGAGATTGGTTTGTTTGTGATTTAGGTAAATTGATGCATAATTGAAAGTGACCATTTAGGTGATTTGTGAATGTAAATTTGGTATGAAATTGAATGGCTTAACTTGACATTTTTGTCTCTTGTGGTTGATAGTGTGAAATTGGTATGAATTAGGCTTGTTTAAGGTTGGTTTGGATGCCTATTTATGCCATGTCTTGTGCAATTTGGTTGGTTTAGGTGAATGAAGTTTAGGTGAAAAAGATGGCTTGGTAGATAGCCTATTTTTGTCCATACGGGCAGAGACATGGGTGTGTGTCTTAACCGTGTGTGACACGGTTAGGTGACATGACCGTGTGTCCCCTAGTGTTTAATTGGAAATCAAGTCAGTATGCTCCACACGACCCAGCACAGAGGCGTGTGACTTGGCCGTGTGGCATAAGTCAGTATACCCTACAGGTTTGGCACGGCCTAGCACACAGCTTGGCACACAGGAGTGTGAGGCCATTTCGAAGGGCACACGGGCTAGTCACACGGGTGTATGGTTGGCCGTGTGACCCAAGTCAGAGAGTTGCATGGGGTCAGACACGGGTTGGGACACGACCATGTGATCCCATTTCGAATATCCACACGGCCTGTGACACGGACGTGTCTTTGGCCGTGTGAAACACACAGTTGAGCCACACGGGCGTGTGTCCCCTGTACTTTGAAATTTTTTTTAAGTTTTCTGAAAATTTCTTGAGTTATCAGTTTAGTCCCGAACCACTTTTGAAGCATGTTTTGGGCCTCGTAGGCTTGTATTAGGGACTTAATGAATGATTATGAATGACTTGTATTTGAATTTGATAATTGTATGAGAAATGTATGTTCGATTGTATAATAAGTCCGATAATGCTCCGTAACCCTATTCTGGTGATGGATATGGGTGAGGGGTGTTACATTGCATCATTGTTTTTCTCCAAAATTTGATGCACAACCCACCTTTCCAATAAGTGGTAGCTCCACTTATGACCCTATAGGCCTCATATCGGTCTTATGCTTCACTAGCATTTTTAAAGGGGCTTCATTAGCAGTCTGATCTATCGAGTCAATGTTTCTACCATGCAAAACATCCTTAGCTAGTTGGATTGCCAACAACACTTTGGTCCCAACATTCATATCTTGATTCACCTACATAACAATTCGTGATAACAGACCATCAACTATATGAATTTGATCGGACCAAAGAAAAAGAATCAGTTTAATCTTATAAAGGAATCGCAATCATCTAATTGGATTACCTCAAAATCTTCCTTTCTCTTCCATTTTCCAATTTGTTGCTTCATGTCTCGAGTTACTCCCACAGGCGAGGCCTCCTTAGAATTTATCGTCTTAGTCTTCTTATTCAAATTTCTATTTAAGAGACCAAGTTTCCTCACAACTTTTTCTAATATGAACAAGTCTGATGCTCCCATATCAACAAGAGCACTCCTCTTTTGGCCTGCAATGTTGATGTCCACAAACATCAACCCTATCTCCCTGCTATTTCTCTTTGCAAGAATAAGTACCATTGAATTAAGCTTCGATGTTTTCCTCTCATCAAGCTTCGCTTTCTCCCCTTTCTGGTTTTGGACCACTTAACACGCTCTAGAAAGTTCTGCATCCTATGTGGACCATTACAAAAGAAGCAATTTATTGGCTTCTTCTTACTCTCATTAGCCTTCTTGGCGTCGTCTCTACTCATGATCGCAACAAGCTTCATGTGTGCTTCCTCCAACTCATCATTCCCTTTGATAGTCGAGAACAAAGATATCTTCGGGTAGTTATTAATCAGATACGATCCCTTGCAAAGGTAGAATCTTATCTTGCCTCCTATTTCCTTCGGGTTGTTGGGTCTCCGCTTCCCATTTCGTAGTTTTCCATTGCCACCGTCGTTACTACTTTTGTTACCATCATCGCTATGTACTTCTTCATCTTCTTTATGGTTTCCCCTACCATTGCCCTTCCCATTAGGCTTGGAAGACTTAAACTTGTCTTTCCTAAGAACAAGTTCAACTAAGGACTCCACTACCATCGTGGCTTTGGTAAGTTCCTAGACTCCTCGGTGTTGCAATTTTTTCTTTGTCCATGACTTCAACCTATCCATGAAGGAGAGAAACACTTCCTTCTCGCTCAAATAAAAAATCTACAGCATGAGTTCACTGAACTTTCACACATACTCCCTAACTGTGCCTCGTTGCGTAATTCGTTGCAACTTTTTCTGAGCTTCATCCCTAGCATACTTTGGATAAAATTATACCTTTAATTCCTTTTGGAACCCCATCCAAGTCCCAATCTCAGTCCCACCACGTCTCACATTTGTGGGCCTAGGACACCACCATAACAAAGCAACATCAGTGAAATACATAGCAACAATGTTTATCTTAGTAGCATCATCCTTGATGCTCATCGCTCGAAAATATTGCTCCATTGCCCAAAGAAAGTTGTCCCTTTCTTTCGCGGACCTTGCCTCTTGAACTCTTTCGATTTAGGGACATCTATTGCTTGTTACTTTAGCCTTGAAACCAATATTTTATTACCGAAAATAGCCGTGTAGATTGTGATTCACCCTTCAGCTCCACAATCAACTCCTTCAAGGTCATCACCATAGCCTCGAGGGCATCATCCATTCCCATCAACTTGTTCTCAATGAAGCTAAGAGACTCCTACACATAGTCTTTGAGCTGGTCCTTTATTGATTACAACCATCATTAAGTCCCCATTCAACTTCATCGAGTCTCTATTTCACGTCCCCTATGGACCCCTCAAGAGTGACTACCCGTCCTTCCAAGGTTGACAGTATGTCCTTTGAAAAACTAGCTTTTCTGGCCCTACTACGAGTCTCTATTAGCTCACCCTAATCAACAACTTCCTTTGATATCTTTCAACAGTGCCTTTGAAACCTTAGCTTAGGTACCAACTATCATGAGGCTAGATCTTTAGTCTCGCAATCCATGCAGCTTTAGGTGATTTCTTGTTTCAAATGCACCTAAGTAATCCTAACTCCCAAGAATTGAGGATTCTCGTAGAATTCCTCCAAAACACCAATTTATATAACGAAAGCAACACAAGACAAAAAAGTGCTCAAAAAATAGAGCAGCTATAAAAAAACAATGCACGAGAGGTGTTTACGTAAATACTCTCACTTTAGTATTCACAACTAAAGAATGGAATACAATGGATGATTTACAACTGAGAGGGAGGCTCTCTATTTATAGTTGAGCTCCCCCAAAAATGACGATATAGATCGAATTACATTGACAGATAAGATGAAGCCTATCCCTACAATAAAGGGATTTACAAGATTTACATAATAAAAACATATCTAATCTTATCAGATGTTTATGTCATCAATCTTTTAAGATTAGTTTCCCTATTTACCAAGGTAGCCTAACTTTCTATAATTGCATCATTGGGCCATCTAGGCTTCAAATAGACAAGCTTCTTCACCAATTCTTTGAATCAGACAAATTCTTGTGGGTTAAATGACCCCCATCTAATTGATAAACCTCCATGGGATACATTTTGTGCAATGGTCATGTGCTTTTCACTTTCTCCCGTGACACTAGTCTGCAATAGCCACTACGAATTGGCATTACGAAAATTGTGTAAATAAAATAGAAATAACCAAGATTTATTTTTGCAGTTCAGTTACCCTATGTTTATGAAACTTAGCTGAATGAGTAATTCCACTATCTTTTATCACAAATACAACAAGTGGATTACTCTCTATCACTCTCTAAGTATAGAGAACTCACCTTTGTACCTAAAGACTAACACTCACCTCCAAATCCTCCCTCTAAGAACTTAGGCAGTAAAGACTTCACCCATGTTTACAATAACTGCTTTCACTCTCTTACAAAAACGTTCCTCAATGACCAAATTAGAATGCAACCAATAAGCTCTCATTACATAACCCAGACAATTTTCAAAGCACATATCAATTTCGGTTTGCTAACATAAAATCTAGGTGAATACAAAGTAACTCATTGAAAATAAATAATACATCAATAATAATCAAATCAAAATCACTCGAAGATCTTCTCTCCAAAATCAGTAACACTGTCTCGATCGAATCTTCACATTCCAAGGACTTAGTTGATTCACTTGAATCCAGTCCAATTCAAACTCCAAGGATTGGTTTCTATAGATAGACCAAAGTATCTTGAAAATAACAACACATGATTAGGTTCAAAGATTTTATTCATTAAATTGTCAAGCCAAATAAGACAAGTTTTTAACCACTCAAGTGGTAGTCTCCAATTAGCACTACCGAGTGCCACTTAGCCATTCTCAACTCATTTTGCCTTAACATTTTTTTATGATATGGAACTTAAGTGTTGTGTCAATTAAAATTTTGCTACGTAATTTCAATGTCAACAACGATTAAGGTCTTGTTAAACATTTACGGTGGGTTACGAATGCACCTAATAATTATATTTGAATGTAATTGCTTATAATTACACATGTGTAGGATGTTTAGTTAATTATTGCAATTAGTGGGTCTAGCTAAATTGAATGTAATTAAACCATCCCAATTATTTGCTCCTATTTTAAGGGGAGGGTGAGAATGAGGATAATTACATAGGTAATTATAAAATAATTGCACTCAAATCTACCTAATAACATTACAAACACACCCGACAAATTTAAGTTTAAGAAATTATTTTTATATAATTATAATATTTTAATTTTAGAAAATATATATTTTTTAAATATAATTATATGTTATTTTACTAATCTCATTTAAATAATTTAATTTTTTTTATTGGTGAGCGATAATTTCCCATACATTTTGACCTATTAAATATTTAACAAAAGTACATCGTATTTATTATAAAATAATTATATTAATTTTAACTAAAATATTCTTACAAAAATGAACTAAATTACATAATATTTATTATTATTTATTTATACTTGGCCAATAACCCACCAATGATGACTAAGAGTATATGTTTAATGTTAGAGAGAGAATAACCTAACAAAGGCTAAAGTAATTAGATAAAATTGCATATGATTTTTATTTTTCTTATTAATTTTATTAATAAGTATTACTAAGTACTTTCTTAGACAAACATATTAGAAAGTTTATTTCTCAAGTATTAGTAATCATTTTTATAATAATTAATGTTCCTATTTTTAGAATTTATAAATATGTGGTTGTGTAATTACAATTTATACTACCAAATATAAGAAAATACAATGTAATTAAACTATGCTAGCTAAACATGGCTAGGGAATTAGAATTCCTCTTGTAATTATAAGAGGGGGTAATACCACCTTTGTGACACCTCGTACCCGACCAAATCATTGGGTCCAAGCTATGGGATGTCACGTTCGTTGTCAGAGCAACTACGATTCCAACTACAATTCAATTCAACAATTAATACATGCTATTAAGCTCATTATATAATTACAACATGTTATATATTCAAATTTAAGTTTTAAACGAACTTACGAAAGCTCTTTCGACAAACCAAGGTTGGTTAAGAACTAAAATGTAACATTTTCAAAACTATCAGGTTGGCGTTGCGACATCAGGGTATCACGTCACAACTTTGAAAAACAGTGAATGTCGTCGTGACATCGGAGATCCAAGGTTGCGACACCACTCTCTATGTAACACCCCTCACCTTGTCTAGTAGCTGGACCTAAGCTACAAGATACCACAATAGTTAACAGAACAAATCCCATACATTTCTGACTTTAACATTCAATAAATCAACCAAAAATTTCATAATTCGCGTTTAACATGATTTACAAACAATTATGAGTCTTAATCGAGCTTACAAAAGTTCTTACGTTGTTCCGAGTACAAAGAAGGGCTAAATTGCAAACTTTTAAACAACTAGGGAAAAAACACAAAATAGGGTCACATGGTCGTGTGCCTAGATCGTGTTACAAACTACAACCATATAAGCTAGAGTCACACGGCCGTGTATCCAGGCTATGTAACTCACTGAAGTCTTGTGGACCTAAATTCAAAAACTTACAAATAATCACACAGTCGTGTGGTGGGCCATGTGAGAGACTGAGACCGTGCAAAAAATCCATTAACCAAATCTATAGTGCCACACAGGCATGTGGCCAGCTTGTGTAACATACTAAAATCATGTTTAACTAAAACCTCCCAATTTATAAAAAGCAAGCGGTCATGTCACATGCTCGTGTGTGACACATGGCCATGTGCTAGCCTGTTTATGCATTTAGCTACCTTATCATGCAAGTAACAAAACCAAATTTTCACATATGACATAAGTATACACTTAACCAATCTTTAGATCTATTCAAAATGTATAAAAACATACCCAAAACATAAGATTTCCTATATCTAACCAATATGCCTCAAGGCACCATCACACAACATGAATTAATACCAAAATACATCTCATTTTCATGCCAACATACATAATGACCAAACATATGCCAATTCTACAACCTATAAATTTGATATCAAGACTAATCCACATATCACATTTAAAACATCTAATTCAATCATCAAACCTTTATGCCATAATCTCCAACACAATCTCATCTATTCAAACTTTCCATATCATAACTAAACATGTCAAACATTCATATAAATCTATCACATTCCCCATGCTTAACAACATCCTCAAAGTTACCATTTCAAGCCATAATCAAACATATCAAAATGCCATCAAGCACACATGCTTTAGATAACACCATTCAAACCTTTCTTTTACAAAACACTTATATACAATTCAACCCCTATTACATGCCACATAACAAGTTGAACAATTAAAAGTCTACCAAAAAGGGAGGTTGGATAGTGTGATCTTCGGATTGATCCGATTGTTGAGTTCTGCAAAACAATAACTATAGGAAACAAAAAACGAAACAAAGTAAGCTTCTAATAAGCTTAGTAAGTTCATAGGTTCAAAACATTATAACTTACCTTATTTTCCACAAAAACAAAATAACACAGTTAACTAAATAATTATCCCTATTACACAATTCATATCATCTGGTGAGTTCATCGTATATATATAACTCATGAAACATTTCATTCGATATAATTCAATCTCAAAAAAGCTATAACATTAAGCCATTAATCATATGTACTTTTACATTATACAATAATATTTTATCTCATTGTAATACTTTTACCATTCATCATTATCCAAGTGTAACAATAGTATAGCCTGATGAACTTACCAGGTAATAACTATACCGTATGAACTTACCAGGTGATAACAACTGTAATAGGCCAATTTTGGCCTCGGCCCGGAAAAAAATAACCGAATAAATAAAGCCAAAGGATGCAATCAGTCGAAAACAAGCCAAAAATGGCCAAATTGAAAGACAATCATTAAATTGGGGCCAAATCAAAAAGATGGAGAAAGCCAAGGAGTTATCAAATTTTGTTGACTTGGTAAAAAGCCAAAAATAGGAAGATATTATATTTATTTTTTTATTTATTTTTATTTTAATTTATTAAATTAGTTAGGCTATTTTTAGTAAATCTCATGTATATAAATAGGGGTATTTTGTTCTTTGAAAAGGACCAATTACTTTTGTATTCTTACTTCAATTTGGAATTGGATTATTCTCTCTTTTCCTTTTCCATTGGAATTGAATTATTTTCTTTTCTCTTTCAATTTGACGTGGGAATTTTGTCCATTTCATTTCAATTTCTTTGTTTTTTTCTAAATTCGTCCAATTGCTTTTAGCTCTTCCATTTTTTTATTGTTTTGCAATTAAGTTTTTATTATTTTTAATTTTGGCCCTAAAATTTGTTTTAACTGCATTTTGTCCTTCTTGAAGCTGTGTGTTTTGGAGGGTGAAGATTATTTCCCTTTTGGTCCCTTCTTGTTGTTCGCACGTTCAAATTGGTTTATTTCCTTTTATTTATTTTTGATTTGCCCCAAAATTTTGCTTTAAGGTTCGATTTAATCTTTTTTTTTTCGCTATTTTATTATCAAATTAACTAACTTAATAAATTATTGCTATTATTATTATGTTTCTAGTTATATTTGTTTTGTTATTCTAATTTTTATTTATCTATTTATATTTCTATTTCTATTTCTATTTCTATTTATATACTAATATTATTTTCATTATTATTTTACTTATATATGTTTTTTTACTCTTGTTATTAGCATTTTATTTATTTATTTATATCGTGTTGTTATTTATTTATTTATGTCCTCTTATATGATTTTAAAACTTTTATTATTATTATTATTATTATTATTATTATTATTATTATTGTTATTATTATTATTATTATTATATTTCTATGTATTATATTTCTATTTCTATTTATGTATTAATATCATTATTTTTTTATTTTTTTATTTTTTATATTATTATCATTATCATTATTATTACTATTAGTACTATTATTATTTTCTATTATTATTATTTATCGTATATTTATTCACAAATTGCTCCCTTAATTTTATTTTATATTTTAATTTACTCTTCTATTTTCAATATTTTACAAACTACTTTCTTCAATATCTGTTTGTATATCTATTTAAGTATTCACTAGTCCTTATTGTACCATAAAAATCGATTTTGTCTTGTTCAGTGCCTATTTTATTTTTGTTATCATTGAAATTATTTGTTGTTTATTTTATCTTATTTCCCTTCGATTGTTCGTGTTGGTATTAAAGTGATAGTATGTGGTTATTGCATTATGTATACTAGGATTTGTTAGTATTTCCATATTATAGACATTTATTAACATAACGTTTTTTTTCGTATATTATTATTCCATGTTCATATTGCCATTTTAGTTTGTTTCGTTCCAATCATATCGAGAATTAGGTCCCAACATATTTATTCATAATGTGTCGTTTTATTATACTTCAAACAAAATAAATACACATCGTTTTAAATTTCATATTTGCTATTATTTTATAAAAAGAAAATTTTCAAAATAAGGCAGTGTTCTGTTTTTGGAAACTCGAGAGATAGTGCCCTAACGTACTGGGTTTCGATTTTTCACGTTTGACCTAAATGGCCGAATATCCTTTTAAAATTAAAATGCATGAGTTTTGAAAATCAAAATACAAGCTTATTCTCGAAGGTTTAAAGTGTCGTATCCTAACGTACTGGATGTGTCATTTTAATACTTCGGGACAAGAAGATCTTTAGCATCCACTTCGATTTATCCAAACATTTTTTCTAAAATTAACGTTAACAAAAAAGAGAGGATCGTATTTTCAATTCTTTTCGAGTTTTTAACTTTTGATGTTAAGACATTAATTAATCAATTAGGTACAAATTTTGGGCGTTACGAGGGTGCTAATCCATCCTCATGCGTAACCGACTCCCGAACCTGTTTTCTCGAATTTCATAGACTAAAATTATTGTTTTAGTAAATCAAAATATTTTATTAAAACAATCAATCACAAGGTGACCCGATCACCCCTCATAAAAAAAGATTGGTGGCGACTCTAATTTTTATTTTCAAAACAAAAGTCGACCCTTTTTTTTTCAAAAAAAATGGTTTCGACAGCTTGGCGACTCCACTGGGGATCATAAGAGTGTCAAGCCGTAAATTGATTATTTCTTGTCTTTTTGTCGAAAATTGAAAATTTGGTTTTTAACGTACGATCCTCTTATTGCATTTCATTGGTGTTATGGTTTTCATCATTTTATTCATGTTTTTTGTATTTCGAGTTTTTATATCCCCTCGCATTACATTGCATGACCGTTTGGTCATGCCCTTTTAAGTGGGAGTGAAAAACTACGCCTTCGTGAGGTTTTCACCTCCGCACGGGATATTAGACCGCTTCTGGGATACATCCGTACCTATGTCTTCGTGAGATTTTCATCTCCGCATGGCCATAGGGAAATGTATTCCCCTGAACTAAACTTGATCCATATGAGCTTATAATGGGTGAGGATTAAGGAATCTGTCGGTTCAGGTACCTTGCTTTAGTGCCGAACCGCATATAGAGAGCCCTAAGAGCCTACCCTAGGTAGAGCCACACCAAACCCTAGTGGTCACTTAGATAGATGCTCTATTTTGGTTATTTATTTCTCCTGTGCTAACGTGTTTTCTTTTGTTTTGATTGCATTGCATTTTAAAGAGGTGTTGATTCACATTCGATTGCTAAATAGAGAGCTTGGCATGGAAAATGGATTTCTTGATAAAATGGAATATAATACGACCGTCCGAATATGGTCCGAGTAAACAGAGAGAGAAGGCTGGTAGTCCATGGAGGAATATACGACTATGCTGCTGACAAAGATTATTAGAGAACCGTTACGCCTCGACGTTCTTGAAGAAGCTAACGAGCATCGCGAGGATAAGTGAGCAATGAGTCATGGTCTGAATCAAGCAAAAGGATCTAGTAAAGGCATCCATTGGAAAGTTCGCAAGATTTGACCTTACATCCAGATATGAGGAAAAAGATCGATGTCTTTGCCTGGAATATGAGGGTAAGGCTGTATATGTTTCCGCTTTATGTAAAGAGATTTGTTTTTCTAGAAAAGTTATTCTAATAGAACTGAATTCAGAATCAACGCCTCTTTTTATTTTTGTATTCATCCCATGCATCTGTATTACATTGCATCACATGTATTAGATTTTTACAAAAGGACTCTAATTAAAAAAATCATTCCAGTAATCTGGAAATCGAAAAAAATCTACCAAGTACACATCCTTACAGTGCACGAAGAAGAATTAAAGCGATGGATAAAAGATTGGAAAGATTGGAACAAATGTAGAAGGAAATGCAAGAGCAGATGCAAGAACAGTTGGCAAAGATTCAATAGGATATGAGGGAGCAGGTGCTGGAGTCCCAAAGGAACATGATGAATCAATTGACCCAATTGTTGACTAGGGGGTAAGAAAAAGGAAAAAGCCCTATGGTCAATTCAGGGGATAACAATAAAGATCCCCTTTACCCCCTAGTTTTACCCCGAAAAACGCTCAGACACAACCCGAGGTGTACACGCGAAGGCCATCCGTTACAATCAGGCCCCAACAATTTCAGGTTGGTGCTTCAATGCCAATTAACTATCAAGCAGGCTCAGGCTCTAATCCAGGGGATAACCCAACTAATCCTGTAATCCCTGATCTGGATGACATGATGGAAGCCGAAAGAGCGAGAGTGAAGCTTCCAAAATAATTGGAAGACCGATGCATATGGTTAGAGGAGAAGTTCAAAGCAATGGAAAGTGCTGACTATCACTGTGGGATCGATGCTAAAGATTTGAGCTTGGTTCCCGACCTGGTGTTTCCCCTCAAGTTCAAAACTCCTAAGTTCGAGAAGTATAACGGGACTAGCTGCCCCAAGGCTCATCTTACCATGTTTTGTAGACGAATGACTGGGTACGTCAACAATGATCAGCTATTGATTCACTGCTTCCAGGACAGTTTGGTTGGGGCAGCATCCAAATGGTACAACCAATTGAGCTGTACCAAGATCAACTCACGGAAGGACCTAGCTCAAGCTTTCATGAAACAATATAGTCACGTGACGGATATGATCCCTAACAGAATCACCTTGTAAAATATGGAGAAAAAACCAAACGAGAGCTTGAGGCAGTATGCCCAAAGGTGGAAGGAAGTTGCCACACAAGTCCAACCACCTTTGCTAGAAAAGGAAACAACCATGCTCTTTATTAATACTTTGAAGGCTCCATTTATTAATCACATGCTGGGGAGCACAACCAAGAGTTTCTCAGACATAGTAATGTCCGATGAAATGATAGAAAATGCGATAAGGTGTAGAAAAATAAAAGTGGGGGAAATCACTAAGAGATCAGCCCCAAGAAAAAGGGAGAATGAGGTGAATAGCATGAGCACATACAATAAGGGTCATTCAAAGTCAATTACTATAAGCCAGCCGAAGACAATAACCACCAACCATCAAGCCTCCTGGAGACAAGCAGAAAAGTTATAGTTCACACCTATACCCATGACATATGGAGAGCTGTATCGGAACCTATTTGATGCACACATGGTGTCCCCTTTCTACCTAGAACCGATACAACCTCCTTTTCCCAAATGGTACGATGAAAATGCTCAATGCGAATACCATGCTAGAATAATTGGACATTCAATCGAAAATTGCACCACGTTCAAAAAAACTAATTGAAAGATTTATTTAAATGGGGATTGTGAAGTTTGATAACTCATCCGCGCCCAATGTAGCAAGAGTTCCACAATGAAGAGGGGCATGAAATCCAAGAATGCATCGAGTTCGGGGCTCTGGTGCAGGACATGATGGACAATAAAGAAATAAAATTTTATGAATATATTGAAGGTCTCGATGGGAATGTTGGGGAATCTAAACATTAACGACATATTCGAAGAGGGAATCGGGTAATAGAATTTTTCAAGCTTCTACCCTTACGTACTTGGGGTGTTTTGAACAATGGGACTATGGAAGAGATCCCTATATTTTTTAGAGCCAATTTAGAGTAATATTCAAAACACGCTTGTCGCTTTAAGCCTAGAAGCAATAAAAATCCTTTAGTGAAATAGGCTTGTGTCCAAAATCTTTATTTCAATAAAATGCATCTTTGCTATCATTTCAAATATTATTTTATTCTATACAAACAATTATTCTTAGATTCTTTTATTCTTTGGAATTTCTTTCAAGTATTCTTTTATTCTTCATTCATGATCACACCATACAAATAATTATTCTTAGATTCATTTATTCTTTAGAATATTCCTTTGTACCTACAACAGGTCTCCAGATATCAACGACATGAGCGACACTGCTACTGACCCAGAATCTCCTTTTGAGCAAGATATGTGTCTAGAGGGATCTCAGGACTTTGAAGATGATAGAGATTGTAGCCTATCTCCTGATTTTTTAAGGATGGTAGAACAAGATGAAAAATTAGATTCTACCTTACAAAGGGTCAATGGACATCGCGAGCCTAGAAGAAGAGAAAGAGGTGAAGATAGAAGCCTATATCACCATAGAGACAAAGCGAGACATCATTTCGAGAATTCAAAGATGTTTTTGCATGATCGTATCAAGCTACGCCTAGGCTACTAAGACGTGTGGATGTTGTTAAGGTTAATAAAATCTTAGAAGAGGTTTATAAGGGTATCTGAAGAACACATGCTAATGGTTTTACAATGGCCAGGCAAATTATGAGGTTCGGGTACTGCTGGTCCACCATGAAAGGGGATCGCATCAGTTATGCCGTAAATACCAAATTTATCGAGACAAGATTCATGTTCCTCCTTCATTCCTTTATAGACTTTCTCTGTGTGGGACATGGATGTTATTGGGCCGATCTTGTCAAAAGCTTCTAGCAGACATCACCATCTTTACATCATTAAATGGGTGAAAGTCGTTTCATATGCCAATGTTATGAAGTCGATAGTCATCAAATTTCGTAAAAAAATAAAAAAGAAAAAGAAAGAAAGATCATGTACCAACAATAAATGCCGAAAAGGATCATATCTAACAATGCACAATAGCATGATATCAAAAGTTCGTAGTCTGTTCAAGACCAAATACCATATCACCCCAAAATGAATGGTGCAGCAGAGGCGGCAAAATAAAAGATTGTGGGGAAAATGACCGAGACTTGTAAATATTGGCATAGGAAGTCACCATTCACCCTTTATGCTTATCGATCGTCGGCTAGAACCTTCGCCGAGGCAACACCATTTTCTTTAGTTTATGGAATGAAAGCAGTTTGCCTATTGAAATCGAGATTCCTTCTCTCCAAGCTTCGATTGAGTCAAGAATTGGATTAAGCAGAAGGATCCAGTGAACTTAATTGAAGAAAAGAGGTTGAAAGTTACCCGTCATGGTCAAAACATACCAAAAACGAATGATGCGAGCTTACGACAGAAAGTTTTGTCCTAGAGAATTCCACGAGGGGGACTTAGCTTTCTATACAAAAGGACTTTAGAGGAAAGTGGATGCCAAACTGGGAATGACCTTATCTAGTAAAGAAAGCTTGTTCTAGAGGAGAATTAATATTGACCGAGATGGATGGCAAGGACCTGCCCAATCCGATGAATTCGAATTCAGTCACCGTTAGTAGTTTCAAAATAAAAAATAAAAAACGAAAAGAAAAAAAAGGAGAGGCCAAGGCAAAAACCCGCAAATGGCGCTTTGAGGCCAAAGGGGTTTTGAATTGAAAACTTGTAAAGGGCAATTCAAATAAAAAGTGGGGCATGCGGTAGCCTTGCTATACCTGAATTAACAATGAGGAGGTATGCTACATCTTAAGGCATCGACAAAGTACTCTAGATCTCTTAAACACATGTCGAGCTCAAAATCGTCCTCAAAAATTTCGTACAGAGAAGCTCAGACTGCGATATCTAGGGCACCTAGTCTTCATCTTACCCATATTGAATTTGATATCTTTGATTACTTTATTCTTTTCAAGATACGCTCTCAATTAATATCATTCTTGTCCATTGTTATGATCTTTTTTAAGCATTTTGCATTGAAATAACGATTAATGGACTAATAATAATTTTACAAAAGAAGTTCTGCATATTACTCTGAAAGTTTCTAAATAGTACAAGAACCTGAAACAGGATTATTGTTTAGAACTTACCAAACTTAAGGGTTGGAAATGTTTGAGAAGGAAGGGTCTAAATTGAGACTACCTCTTAAGGTTTTTTTGTCAAAGTTATCAGAGATAAGATATTGCATCGGTGATACAACCTTAACGAATAACGAGCAATGTTCACCCAAGCATTAAAATAGGATCATTATCGAAAAAGAAAATTGATATTCTGCATACGCATCTGGTCAACCCAGAGAGGGGTGTAACAGTTCATTTGATTGAAGAAGATGGTACAAATCCTATACCCTTGAGTTGCAGTGAGATGGATTGAAGAAGATGATTTTTTGTCAAAGATACTAGCTGAGTAGAGAAGGCAGGATAACACATCAGTGACAGAATAACGAGCAATGTTCACCCAAGCATTAAAATAGGATCATTATCGAAAAAGAAAATTGATATTCTGCATACGCATCTGGTCAACCCAGAGAGGGGTGTAACAGTTCATTTGATTGAAGAAGATGGTACAAATCCTATACCCTTGAGTTGCAGTGAGATGGATTGAAGAAGATGATTTTTTGTCAAAGATACTAGCTGAGTAGAGAAGGCAGGATAACACATCAGTGACAGAACCTTGATGAGTGACGAGCAATGGCAACCCAAATATTAAAATGGATCATTCTCATTTTGCATTCATATATCATTCATAGCACATCTAGTTAGGAGCATTTGATTCATTCTGATCATAGCATCCTAATCAGCATCTTAATCATTCGGCATAAGCGTAGGCCTATCTTATAGGTCATGTTACCCAAAGAATGGTGTAACAGATCCATGAAATTACAGATCCTATACCCCTGAGACGCAGTGGGATGGATTGAAGAAAATGCAGATCCTATACCCCTGAGATGCAGTGAGATAGATTGAAGAAAATGTAGATCCTATACCCCTAAGACGCAGTGGGATAGATTGAAGAAGATTACAGATCTTATCTCCCTAAGCAGTAGTGGAGCAGATCGAAGACGGCTAATCTTATCTTTCCGAGGTAGTAGGGAAGCTAATTTAAGCCACTAACCTTATCTATCTGAAGTTGCAGTAGAGCAGGTTGAAGATAGCAGGTCTTATCTCCTTGAAGTTACAGTGGAGCAGACTGAAGATAGCAGATCTTATCTCCCTAAAGTTGCAGCAGAATAGATCAAAAATAGTGAACCTTATCTCTCTGAAGTTGCAGTAGAGCAGGTTGAAGTAGCAAGTTTTATCTCCCTGAAGTTGCAGTGGAGCAGACTAAAGATAGCAGATCTTATCTCCCTAAAGTTGCAGTGGAACAGACTGAAGATAGCAGATCTTATCTCCCTGAAGTTGCAGTGGAATAGATTGAAGATAGCAAACCTTATCTCTCTAAAGTTGCAGTAGAGCAGGTTGAAGTAGCAAGTTTTATCTCCCTGAAGTTGCAGTGGAGCAGACTGAAGATAGCAGATCTTATCTCCCTAAAGTTACAGCAAAATAGATCGAAGATAGCAAACCTTATCTCTCTGAAGTTGCAGTAGAGTAGGTTGAAGTAGTAAGTCTTATCTCCCTGAAGTTGCAGTGGAGCAGACTGAAGACCACAAACCTTATCTCCTTGAAGTTACAGTGGAGTAGGTTGAAATTACCAACTCTCACCTCCTTGAAGTTCCAGCGGAATAGATCGAAGCTACAAATCTCTTCTCCCTGAAATTACATTGGAGCGGATCGAAGCACCAATTCCTATACTTCTGAAGATACATTGGATAGGAACGAGGTTACTTGAAGAGGAAGAAAAGAAGCGCCGAGACTCAGCAAGTCCAGGCAAAATTGGCCCTTTTATAGTCTTTGCTCCATTCTCGTTACACAACAATGAGTAAAGAGGGGCAGCTATAATAGGCCAATTTTGGCCTGGGCACAAAAAAAAAACTGAATAAATAAAGCCAAAGGATGCAGTCGGTCGAAAACAAGCCAAAAATGGCCAAATTGAAAGACAATCATTAAATTGAGGCCAAATTAAAAAGATGGAGAAAGTCAAGGAGTTATTAAATTTTGTTGACTTAATAAAAAGCCAAAAATAGGAAGATATTATTTTTCTTTTTCTTTTTTTATTTTTTATTTTAATTTATTAAATTAGTTAGATTATTTTTAGTAAACCCTATGTATATAAATAAGGGTATTTTGTTCTTTGAAAAAGATCAATTACTTTTGTATTCTTACTTCAATTTGGAATTGGATTATTCTCTCTTTTCCTATTTCCATTGGAATTAAATTATTTTCTTTTCTTTTTCAATTTGACGTGGGAATTTTGTCCATTTCATTTCAATTTCTTTGTTTTTTTTTCTAAATTTGTCAAATTGCTTTTAGCTCTTCCATTTTTTTATTGTTTTGCAATTAAGTTTTTATTATTTTTAATTTTGGCCCTAAAATTTGTTTTGACTGCATTTTGGTCCTCCTTGAAGCTGTGCGTTTTAGAGGGTGGGGATTATTTCCCTTTTGGTCCCTTCTTGTTGTTCGCATGTTCAAATTGGTCCATTTCCTTTTATTTATTTTTGATTTGCCACAAAATTTTGCTTTAAGGTTCGATTTAATCTTTTTTATTTTCGCTATTTTATTATCAAATTAACTAACTTAATATATTATTGCTATTATTATTATGTTTCTATTTATATTTATTTGTTATTCTAATTTTTATTTATCTATTTATATTCCTACTATTATTATATTTCTATTTCTATTTATATACTAATATTATTTTCATTATTACTTTACTTATATATGTTTTTTTACTCTTGTTATTAACATTTTATTTATTTATTTATTTATATTGTGTTATTATTTATTTATTTATGTCCTCTTATATGATTTTAAAACTTTTTATTATTATTATTATTATTATTATTATTATTATTATTATATTTCTATGTATTATATTTCTATTTATATTTATGTATTAATATCATTATTTTTTTATTTTTATATTATTATTATTATTATTATCATTATTATTACTATTATTATTATTATTATTATTATTATTTATCGTATATTTATTCACAAATTGCTCCCTTAATTTTATTTTATATTTTAATTTACTCTTCTATTTTCAATATTTTACAAACTACTTTCTTCAATATCTGTTTGTATATCTATTTATGTATTCATTAGTCCTTAGTGTACCATAAAAATCGATTTTGTCTTGTTCAGTGCCTATTTTATTTTTGTTATCATTGAAATTATTTGTTGTTTATTTTATCTTATTTCCCTTCGATTGTTCGTGTTGGTATTAAAGTGATAGTATGTGGTTATTGCATTATGTATACTAGGATTTGTTAGTATTTGCATATTATAGACATTCATTAACATAACGTTTTATTCGTATATTATTATTCCATGTTCATATTGTCATTTTAGTTTGTTTCGTTCCAATCATATCGAGAATTAGGTCCCAACGTATTTATTCATAATGTGTCGTTTTATTATACTTCAAATAAAATAAATACACATCATTTTAAATTTCATATTTGCTATTATTTCATAAAAAGAAAATTTTTAAAATAAGGCAATGTTCCGTTTTTGGAAACTCGAGAGATCGTGCCCTAACGTACTAGGTTTCGATTTTTCTCGTTTGACCCAAATGATCGAATATCCTTTTACAATTAAAATGCATGAGTTTTGAAAATCAAAAGACAAGCTTATTCTCAAAGGTTTAAAGTGTCGTGTCCTAACGTACTGGATGTGACATTTTATTATTTCCGGACAAGAAGGTCTTTAGCATTCGTTTCGATTTATCCAAACATTTTTTTGTAAAATTAACGTTAATAAAAAAGAGAGGATCATATTTTAAATTCTTTTTGGGTTTTTAACTTTCGATGTTAAGATATTAATTAATCAATTAGGTACAAATTTTGGGAGTTATGAGGGTGCTAATCCTTCCTCGTGCGTAACCGACTCCCGAACCCATTTTCTCGAATTTCGTAGACCAAAATTGTTGTTTTAGTAAATTAAAATGTTTTATTAAAACGATCAATCACAATGTGCCCTTATCACACCTCATAAAAAAGGATTGGTGGCGACTACAATTTTTATTTTCAAAACAAAAGTCGACCATTTTTCTTTCAAAAAAAATGGTTTCGACAACAACAATACAAGAAGTGTTAGAAACTAATCTGCTAATTTCTCTTTTCCTCTATTATCTACTAGTTGATTTGTTTCTTTATCTATATAGTAATTCATTTCAAATTATCAATTCTAAATACCTTATAGCATCTTAATTCATATGGTATCCTATTATCATTTTTCAATATTTTCCTAAAGTTTGCAGTTTAATCAATTTAGTTCCTAAAACCATAACAAGCATATTTTACATATTTAAACCCACAAATTTTAATCTAAATTTAAATTCATCCTTTTATGGCTCTCAAGCATATATATTTATAAGAATTTCATGTCAATTTCAACATATTTTCATATTGGTCCCTAAATTCAAAACTAACAAAAATCACTTTATAAAATAGTCTTATTTTCCATCAAGGCTTCAAACTCAATCATTTAGCATCAAAAACCTCAAAATTCAACAATGGTAACTTTTTAAAACTTTGACGAATTTACAATTTAGTATCCAGGTTAGCTAGATTAAGCTACAACGATCTCAAAAACATACAATTTACGAAAAATGAACCTCGAAAATACTCACATGCAAAGGCCAAACCTCAAGCTTGAAAAGAACAATGGCTTCCTTTGGTTTTAGGTTGAAGAAACGGTGGAAAGAAAATGAAGAAGATGATCACCCTTTTTCTTTTATGTTTTATAATATTATTAACATATTTTCACTTAATAATTACACAAACCGTCCACTATAAACAACTATGGCATAATTTCTATTTAAAACCATTCCATTATGCTTTTATACTCATTTAGCACATATAAATTAATAGCGATTAATTTTTTTAGTTTTCACAATTTATTCCTTATACCATAATAACTAATCAATCAATAAAAATTAATGGACCAAAAATCATAATAACACTATAAATGGATCGTGAATATTAATAAATAATATTTACTAATTCGATCGTCAAAAAATAGGGTTTCAAAACCACTGAGAACGGGTTGTTACACTTGATTTCACATCGTGACGTTTAGGGTCTATCGTCACGATGTCACCCACAAATTTCAAAATAGCCATTAAACATCAACCCAATTGCCAAACCAAAACAACACCTATAATCATCAAACATACCAATCAACAATTTGGCACAATTAAATACAACATTTTCATTCATGGTACCAAATGCCAATAGGCATAATGCCAAGAATAGCCCTTAACGTTCGACTGTTTGGTCACTTTGGCCCTTTATCTTTGTTTTGGAGCACTTTAACCCCTAACATTTATTTTTTTTCTCAAATTGGTCTATTTTTAACAGACATGTTGACATGGTAGTTAAATGTTTAACGGCGCTGATGTGGAAAAACATTTGTTCGACCTAGACGCAAACACATTTCACACATAATTAAAATAAAAATAATTCAAAAAAATTTATTCATTAAAAAAACAATTAAAAATAAAATGCGTAAAACACGCAAACACTAAATCGTTTTAGAAATGAGGAGGCCGATCTTAAAAAACAAACACTTGAATCAGATAATCTAAAAAAGAGAGAGTAGAAATTGAACCCTAACTCTAGAAAGTAAAAAAAAAAATTGGGCAAAAGAATATTGTAGAATCGCATTTTGATTTTCAATGATATTTATCTAGGGTTTCTATTTGGGGTATGTTTTTAAAAGTTTTCTCATTGAAAATGTTATATATG
This sequence comes from Gossypium longicalyx, assembly GCA_025698465.1. Classification (NCBI taxonomy): domain Eukaryota; kingdom Viridiplantae; phylum Streptophyta; class Magnoliopsida; order Malvales; family Malvaceae; genus Gossypium; species Gossypium longicalyx. The sequence continues at coordinate 22,124,087 of CM047005.1, read as the reverse complement.
TCATTTCTCTTTCTTAAGTGATTTACATTTTTGCTTCAAGCCCTTAATCTTAGTGCTTAATTCAATGTAATCCACAACATCATCTTTGAACTATTTACAATTGTTCTCCTTGCCCACATTTTGCACACTACCATTCTCAGACATCCCAACACTATTGCTTTTACTACCACATAGACTTCCACACATCATAATCTACTTCCTAAGTCTCATATTCTCTTTTGCAAGTATTCTTTCGCTATCACATAATCATATTCTCTTTTGCAAGTATTCTTTCGCTATCACATAATTCATGCATTACTTCATTCACCCTGTTACAGAACTTATCATCATACCATTTAAAAAATCCGTATCCACCAACCTACAATTCACACAAGGAAGGTTGATATTTTATTATGTAAACCCTACAATTCATTCAAAAATCCATTGCTAGGACAAAATGTAGCACCAATTTAGTCCAATCAACACAAAAATCAAACAAATTTAAAAAATTCCCATTTTCATATGAACCTTAAAATAAAATTGCAAACTAAAACAAAATATCTAATTTTATATGAACCCTAAAACCTTAAATCGCTCCACGAAGTCTCTCTCGAAGCTAACTTGTTACAAAAGCATGCTATTTTCTCTCCATCATAAACAATCTCCCCTCTTGATGAAGAAACCAGGGTCGAATAAGACAACTTCTCCACTAATGGCTTTCAACCACTATTTTCAAACAATATTTTTTATCCTTTTACTGACCCACTAGATTTTGAGCTTCAATTTCTACATAATTTCAATGAAGAGGGAAAGGATTCGAGATTTAAGGTTCTTCATTTAGGGGCTCTTAAATTGTTTTATATGTCTATGTGTGTTCAAGGGTTTTTTTTTAATTTTTTAAATAATTTTAAAATCATTTGCTGACATGACAAATAAGATAAAATAGTGCCACATCAACATTTAATTATATTTGGATCGCTATGTCAATAGTTATGTTGATCGTTAGTCAACTAACGGCCATGTCAGCATGTCCATTAAAAATAAATCAATTTGACAAAAAAAATAAACATTAGGGGTTAAAGTGCTCCAAAAAAATAAAGGGCCAAAGTGACCAAACAATTAAATGTTAAGGGCTATTTTAGGCATTATGTTATGCCAATACACCACATTTCAATACATATATGTTCATTTGCCTATTTCAACCATTTTACATCATATATACTTTACATAATTCAAATGTCAACATTTAACTAATAACTTTTCCAAGATATTAATTTGACCATTCACATTTCAAACCAAATAAATACAAATGACTATTAGAAAAATTCAATAATTTAGACCGCTTACCGTTTACCAATTCAAAGTTCCAAAATAATCGTTCACACTATAAAATCGACTTAACCTTAGGTACATGTCATATATCAAAACGTAAAGGAACTATACAAATACTATTGAGTCAAGAGTTACGGTTCAGATGCTAGATCACTCATTAACTCTTCAAGATCTACTATACTTGCGTACGAAATAAATAAACTATACATTGCGCGATAAAGCTTAGTGGTACTTCTATGATTCAAGATAATACAATTTTAACAGTAACATGTCAAGAATGCAAACAAACATAACATAATTCCAATCGTTCAAGTCCCATGTACCAAGTTTAGGCATTAATTCATTTAACCAATTTCATATAACATATCATTGTCGTGGTTTATAACCACATAACACATTCATTTTCATTTCATTTCATATTATTCTTCCTCGAATCTATTAATTCATTTCGTTATTAATATGTCAAATTACTCTTCGAGTACTTAACGAGCTTATTTTCAAGTAGTTTACAAGTCTTTTTAATTTTTTTATCAATTCTTAGATTTTAGTGTTAATGTTAACTTTCTTATATTTTACCTCTTTTTAGACCCAAATTGGCAAGACTATGCCATTGAGAGTGTAATGATTAATTTGAGCTTGTGTAAGGAGATGATTAAGGTCAAATATTAAGGACGACCTCAACTATTGTGAGGGTTGCGACATTGATGTGTGTCGCGACACTAACCCTCCATCAACTCAAGGAAGTGAACTTCAACGAAAACCCAACTTAAAGCAACTTGTCATTGAAGTTACAAAACTAAGCATGTGGTGTCACAACATTAAGCTTCAAAGTCACAACTACAAACCCTCGAGCTCGCAAATTCAAGAAAATTGTTGAAGTGAAGAAACCTAATGACCATTGTCATCGAGGTCACAACACCAGTAAGGCTGTGTCACGACACCAGGTGCCCCTAAGTCAAGCTCGTACCCATTGTAATGGATGTCATGATATCAAAGCCTAGTTGTCGCGACATTGAAGTTTGACGACTAAAAAACTGTATGGTCAATTTTGTGTTTAAACAAGCTTAAATCACTTTTCATTTTAAGGACATATTTGTCAATGTTAGGTTGAAAACATTTTTCCTATAAATACCACCTTATATAAACTATTTTGGGTGGAAGGCTAGTGTGGAAAATTGGGTTAGACATTGGATAAGTTTTACTCTTATTTTCTTAGTTTAGGTTTTCATTTTTCTTTTCTCTTCTTTTTCTTTTCTTTTTGTTGTAACATTTTTGTTTCTTCAATTTTACTGGAACCTTATGGATGGAGATGGATTAAACTTGCACGTTTCATTAGATTTTTATCTATTAATGAGCACTTTTTCAACCATTATCTTTTATGTTTTATGTCTACCATGTGTTTGTTAAAATGCTTGTGTGGAATTTAAGTTTAATCATGTGTTGAATCATTTTATTGGTTGATTGATGAGTGACTTACTTAACTAAGTTATTATCTATGTCATGATTAGTTGTTTGTTCAAGTGTATTAAATTGGATATTATACTAGAATTGACACTTCTAGTGGAAGATTTAGATAGACAAGACTGAGAGGGGACTCTATCATATAGGAATTTGATGCATTTGTGTCGAATAGTGAGACCGAGAGAAGAGCTTAGGTGGTATTTTTTAGTTTAAGGTAAAATCAAAAAGGAGATTCCTTGCTAAGAGTGGCAAACAATATAATCATCATAGGTGTATTAGCTTAGTTAGTAATTTATGAATCATTCGACCATCATTTCAATCCATTTGCATTGTTTCTAGTAAAAAAGAAGAAAGCTAGTTTGGTATTTTTATTTGTTAATTTAGATGTATCTTAAATCTTATTTTATTTGGTTGCACTAATAATTTCTGACTCAACTAGATTAGTAATTGCTTAAATCATAATTAATTTGATAAATACATTTATCAATTTGACAATCTCTTAAGTTCGATTCTTGGAGTACTCCAAAGTATTTCATTGTAACGCTATAAATATTAAAATTGACATGTCACACATATAGTAAAAGCTGCTTTTCCTTTTTTGATATTTTGTGCTACTTCTTTGCTCGGCGTTTGTACGTCTGGCACAATCAGTTACCATATTGATCCTTAAGGCTCATTTAAACTGGTTCACATGATCTTTGGCATGATGTTTATAATCCCTATTAACTGAATACAGACTCAAGACAGATACACTGATATCCAACCATCACACTAATCCAGCACACAGTGCCTCATCGGAACATTCGAAGTAAATATTGTGCTCCATGCCTCATTGGTATATCGAAGTAATAATGCGCTCCGTGCCTAATTGGTAAAACTAAAGTATAAACTCATACACAAATCTAATCATATGACATGCCAACTATATCCGACTTTACCCGAACAGTTAATAGGGTAGCCAATGTTTCAATTGTATATTATAAACTGATTCACATATCATGATCTCATACCATTTAATCATAAATTCACATCACATAACATTTATCAATTCATATCATGCTCGTTTCTACCATATTCAACTCAATCCAATTATCGACAATTGATATCAACATGTATAAACTGAGTCAGGAAGCACTAATACGCTTACTTTTTTAACTGATAATTATATTTATAATTATCACAATTTTTTTCTATATTTTATGCTTAAAGTTCTATCTAAGTAATAACTCAACTTTAAAATTAGCACAAATTTTTTAACTAATAATTCTGAATTAAATTATAATTATTTTTAAAATTCATTTAATAGTATGATGGAAAATAAAAGATATTCTCGTTTTTTTCAAACTCTTGCTTTTATATGTATTATAGGTTAAGTTATTTTCCAGAAAATAAATCCTTATGAGTAACTTAATCTTTGTATAAAAATGAACTTGAATAACGTGAAATATCATTATATAAATAATATAATTTTAATTTTAATTTTTAAAAAATATTTAGATATTATAATTTTTAATATTATTAAATATAAATATTTATATTTAATCATATAATAAATTATTAATTTAATTGATCATTTTAATAAAATTATTTACCACTACAATTTCATATCATAAATAATAAATTTTAAAATTGAAGTAATATTATTAATATTTTATTGAAAAATCATATTAATATTTTAATAAAAATATATTACAATTTATAAATTTAGTAAAAATATTTTATAGTATAAAATATGAATATTTTAATAATATAAATATGAGCATTTGTTTAAATCTTGTTTAATTTCATTTATCCCTTCTAGCTCCAATATGCCACTAACCACTCTTAGATAAAATGTGTGTGTGTGTCACGGGGCTAGACATTTCGTCTTGCAATCCGTGCGGCCTTAGATAATTTGTTTGCTTCAAATGTGCCTAAGTCAGTCTAACTCTCGCAAAGTGAGAATTCTCACAGAATTTCTCTAAGACACCGAATTATAGAGAAAGCAAGCTTAAACCGAAAGAGCAACAAAGAACAAAAAAGCCAAAGGAAAATAGCACACCAAGTGTTTGAGTAAATGGTTTCAAATATATTCAAACTATGAATGAAGTGATTCCAAATAAACGGGGAGACCTTTATTTATAGTTGAACTCCCCCAGATCCAACGGTACAAATTAATTTACATCAACGGCTAAGGTTAGTTCACATCTACAATTATAGAGTACTAAGATAAACTCTATACAATCTTATCCATTTAGAATTTACACTATTTACCTTGGTAACTCTAGTTTTACTAGAGTGTTTTATTGGATTACCAAGGTTTCAAGTAGATGTGCTTCTCCACGAGTTCCACGAATAGGGATAATTCATGTGAGTCAAATGAACATCATTTAATAAATTGACCTCTATAGGGTGTTTTGTGCATAATAGCCATGAGCTTTGATCCGCAGCCTGTGACATGTGTATGTAACTAGTTACAAATAAAGTTTTAATTAGATATTGATTATTTTTAAATTTATATAAAATTGTTGTAACAAATATAATTTATGTTATGTTTATTTCATTGAAAATAAATTTCAAAAAATGATTCCAATAAAAAAAATTCAAACTAACAAACGATATTTTACACATCCAAACATTAAAAAATATCATATTTTCTAAAAATCCTTTTACCAAGTCATTGAAACAATCACAATCTTAATTACAACATTTTTTGTTGTTGATTTACAAAAAATAAGAATATGTACAAACAAAGTCAAAATATGTCAACTAATGAACAAATTGTGGTTTAAAATGTGACCACAATAAATACCACAACTTACTCCATAACCTGATTCGAAGCACTTTTATCCAATTATTCTGTCTGGGCTGGTGCCCAAATAGAGGTGCTCATGGGCCAGGCCAGACTGGGTTCAACTAAAAATTTAAGCCTATTCATTGGATTCGGGCCGAGTCGGGCCTAAAAAATGGGCTTAAAATTTTGTCCAAGCCTGGCCCGGTCCGGCCGTATTTATTTTTATATTATTTTATATGATTTTTAAATATATATAATACATCAAAAATATTAAAAAAATCAAAATAAATATTTTTCAACAAATTAAAAATAAATTTTAAAAAATATGTAGATTTAAATAGCACTAAGATAGATGCAACTTAACAAGCAAATACCTCTAAAATAATAAAAAATTAACAAATACCTTTAAAATAATAACAAAATTAATAATAAAATAAGTTTTATACAATATCCAAATAATAACAATAAAATAGTAGCAACTAATAGTAATATGGTAGCAAAATATGAAGAAAAAAAAGAAAATAATATTCAAAAATAAAAAAAAAAGTAGAATTTTTTTGTCATTTAGTGAATTCGGGCCGGGCCAAGCTCGGGCCAAAAATACCTTACCTGAGGCCTGGGCCATTTTTTAAACGGGCCTTATTTTTTTTGTCCAAACCCATTTTTTTGGCTTATATTTTTGCCCAAACCCTCCCACATTTCGGGCGAGCCATCGGGCCTGGCCGGGTAACCCGACCCATGAGCAGGTCTATGCCCAAACGCATACTTAATATTTGGTTTTTTGTACCACTTTAATTTGAATAAAATTAAAATTTTAATGGTTCATTTGCTAAATAATCATGAGAACAACCAACTTAATTTAAATTTCTTTTTTATCACTCAATTATAAAAGTTATAAAATAATCACCTAATTAACTATGTTTACTTCTTTTTTTTATTATAAAAAATTATTAATTGTTGTGAACTTTATAATGAAAAGATAATATGACAATTTTAAAATTGATATATTAATTTAACCCTTAATATTTATACATAGTATCAATTTAATTATTATTTTAAAATAAAATTAATCTTCAATATTTACCCTTAATCTTAATTTAATCCCGATTCAAAAAAATATATATATAACTTTTTTGTTCTATTCATTTTTATTACTTCTTTTCTCCATGCTTCAGAATTAATAAATTATCAAATAAAAACAAAACATGACCCTGTCAGTTTTTTTAAAATTATGGTTTCATGAATTAAAGCACACACTAATTAACTGCATATTTATTCAACTCAGAACCCCAAATATTACATGTTAATGTCTTCATAGTTGATTAAATCAACGCTAGGCAACAATAAATTCTATGTTTAAGTATTTATAAAATAACACTTCATGTTAAGTATTTATAAAATTCTATGTTTTAGTTTTTCTTTTTTTTACTCAATATTTCAACAATTATTTTGTACCTTTTAAATCAGATAAAGTCAAAAACAAATCCCATCAAGGAAAGGATTTAATTGAACCCAACTCAAAGGAAACGTCTTAATCAGGTATCCAACAAAGTATCCCCAATCACGTTTCTCCAAATGAGTGCAATCAACCAATTATGATCAATCTCATCTCCCTGCCCATGCCCAAAATATTTCTTTTATATATATTATTTTAAAAGAATAATATTTAATGTACAATTAGTAAAGTTTTTAAATTTTATAAGTAAGGTTAAATGGTTAGTTATAAAAGTATAATATAATATTAAAAATATAAATATTAGAAAATGATGTAATAATTTTTTAAAAAATTTATAATATTTTAAATGCCAAAAAACTCACACAATTACCTAAAATAAAAATCTGGTGAAATCAAACTCAAAACTTGCCATTAAATTTTCATATTTGTTGCCATAATAAACTTTTAGACCTGTTTTTTCGAACTTGGTCGGAGTATGGATCTAAGCTTATGGGCCGACAAACCCAGAATTTTCATGTTAAGTGCGCCCCTAAGCATTATTTATTTATTTATTTTCATGAGAGAGAGAGAGGGAGGCGGATGAACATGCATAGCAATTATTGTAATGGTTGACCAAAACAAAAGCATCCTTTTGAAGAACAATGATGGTCAATCATACCACCCAACAAACCCAACCATACCCATTCTTTTATTAACTTTTTCATGCAAGGCATTACTAGAATTCTCCTCCCGGACGGTTATTTATGTGATAATTTGGATAAAATTATCAACTTAAAAAATAAGTTTGAATAAAAAAATAAGACTTCTTTTTAAAATAGGTCTAGTCTCATATAATTTTTTTTTATCTTAGGTTTAGTCCGGTCCGAATTTGTAGAAAAAATATTGATGTTGTTTCTTTGTTGCTTTTTTATTGTTTTGTTATTATATTGTTACTATTTTGTTATTATTGTTTAGATATTGTATAATTCTTGTTTTATTACTAATTTTACTACTATATTAGAGGTATTTGCTTGATCAGTTATACTTATCTTAGTGTTATTTAAGTATATATATATTTATTTTTTTCCATTTGTTAGGAAATATTTATTTTAATATTTGTAGTGTATTTGATGTATTATATTTTTAAAATTTATTTTTGTATAAAAAACAATATAAATTTTTTTAATATGAATGGACCAGGCCGAGCTTGGATTTTAGCATTTTTATTCGAGATAGGCTTGTAATACCCCTAACTCATATCCGTTGCCAGAACAAGGTTATAGAGTAATACTGAAATTTATAGATTATTTACAGATAATTCTTGTCAAATACTATACATTTTCTGAGATTATTTATAACGTCCCTTAAATGGACCTTCGAGGCCCAATACAAGTATTAGAATCAATTCAGGACTAAATCAGAAACTTAGAAAATTTTTCATAAAATTTTAAAATTTTCCTTAGGTACAAAGGTCACACACCCGTGTGGCCAAGGGACACGCCCGTGTGGTCCCATGACATGCCCGTGCTTCAAGCCGTGTCTTATCCCGTGTAACTCCCTGACTTGGGTCACACGGCCAACCACACACCCATGTGCTAGGCCGTATGCCTCACACGGTAGAGACAGATGTCTGTGCCTCTAACCGTGTGCTAAATTCTCAGTATTCTGTTTCTAAATTTTAAGATGCAGGGGACACACGGCCAGACTACACGCCGATGTGCGTGACCGTGTGTCACACACGGCTGAGACACACGCCCCTGTAGACGAAAATAGGCCATTTAAATCTCACTTTTCTCACTCTTTTCACAATCAACTTGCATACAACACTCTCATATACCAATATAACCCAATCAAGCAACCAATTCAAGCCAAAAATCAAGCTTTAGACCTGATATGTCATCATACAACTCATTTGAGTAAACTTACAATATTAACTCCAGTCATTGATTACTATAAACTATTACTAAAATACATGCATACAAACATACATATATGTATATGTGCTACTCTCAATCATATTACAAGTTTACTTCTTTTAAATTTAACCTTATACATGCCATATAAACCTTAAGATGCATAACAAAATCTACTAAAGTTATCTGGATAGTGTGAACCGATGTGTTGATCCAATCCTCCAAACTTCTTGAAAATCTACAAAGAACATTGAACAATTAGAGTAAGCTTAATGAAGCTTAGTAAGTTCGCTGGCTTTAAACATAATTCTTATCGAACATACTAAAACAACTCATTTAAATAAAGCATTCAATATACATTTCCTGCCAATCACAACCTCAATTGATGAATTTACTTACTTCATACCAGAATTAACAATATCATTGAATCTTCAACCATTAGTATCAAATATCACTTACCGAATTATGAACCTTTGTCAGACTAATGAACGTCTTACGGATATGAGTACATCGTAAAAAGAAGCCCGAGGGCTGAACAAAAGCACATAAGTGCTAACAAAAACCCATAAGGTTGAACAAAAGCTCGTAAGATCTAAACGGAAACCCATAAGGGTTAGATTAAAGCTCGAAAGAGTTAAATGGAAACCCAATTGGGTTAAACTGAAACTCATACGAGTTAACTGAAGCTCATGTGAGCTAAACGGAAAGCAAACACAGAAGTTCGTAACAAATGCTGAACCTTGGTTTACTTGGGAAATTTACCGTCAATTCAACTTTTGCACTGAACGATTGTAATCAATCCGGCGTTCCATCCTTTTCGAACGTTTCAATTCAATTTTCATAATTTCAATAATATTTTATTTTCAATAATAGATATGAATAAATATATATATATAACACCATTCATCAATTTAACAAATAACATTAAAAATTTAACCATATGAACTTACCTGGACTAGTTTGTAAAATTTGTTGTAGCTTAGAAACTATTCGGATAATTTCTCTTTTCCTCGATTTTCTTTGGGCTCTTAATCTATAATATAAAATTCATCCATTCATTAGCACATATATTTCAGCCTCATTTCACTTCACAATTTATACCCTTTAATTTTTGAAATTACACGTTTATCCCAAATTTTATAATTTTTACACTTTAGTCCCTAATCAATTAACCTAACAATTGAACTTATTTTTCTCAATTAACACTTTATTCCATCATTTTAAACTACTACAAAATCTTTGAAAATTAAAATTTCAACACTGAATCCTAATTCTTAAAATTTTCACAATTAGGTCCTAAAAATCAATTTCTATCAAAATTACTTAATAAAATCATAATATAATAAAATTAGAACTTCAAACCCATGCTTATTCATCACAAAATTCCAGCACTCATTCATAGAAACTTTCAATGTAATATCCCGAATTAGGGCCTAATCGGAATAGTGGTTTCATGACCACAAATCCGAGATAGAAATAATTATTTTATAATTATTTTGAGGTTTATGATATGATTGCATGATTGTGTGAAAATTTTGTGAAGAAATTCCATGCATAAAATGCTTAATTTGAAGTTAGGGGCTAAATCGAATAAGTTGCAAAACTTGCATTCTAGAAGTTTTTAGTATGAAATTGCTTTGAAATATTAATTAGGAGGTCTTAAATAGCAATTTGACCAATTTCTAAAATTTTGGACAAAAATGGGCTTGTACATGAAAATTTTCAAAGAAAGGCATTAAGGGCATTTTGGTCATTTGGATAATTAATGAAATAAAATGGGAAAAATGACACAAAATAGTCATCTTCCCCATTAGTTGCTGCCGAATGCTCCATGTCTCCATAGCTAGGGTTTCTTCAACTTCCAAGCTTCATAATCAAGAAAGACGTGGAAACGACCCCAATCGAGGAAAAGAAAAGATTGTGGATTAAATTGCAAAACCTTTGTATTTTGGTACCAAGGTAAGTTCATGTGTAAATAATGTAGCATAATTGTTATTTTTAAATTATTGATGTCAATTATATGATATGCTGATTTTTATCATGAAATATTTGCTTTGTGGTTATTTTCGAATAAAATGTAAACTATGTGAGTTACTTGTTAATTATAAATTGTTACCGAGTATTGGTTTCGGCATTCTACGGAAGACGGCAAGGATATGTGTTCGAGGAAAATCCCGTTTGAACCTTAGGAATAGATTAGGATACAAGTGACATGTCACTAGGATGGTTGAGCATCCGAACTCGTTGAGTTGAGTCCGAGTTCACTTATGGATGCGAATGTTCGAACTCGTTGAGTTGAGTCCGAGTTCATTATGGATGCGAATGCCCGAGCTCGTTGAGTTGAGTCCGAGTTCGTGAGATGTAACTAGGCATCCGAACTCGTTGAGTTGAGTCCGAGTTCATTATGGATGCGAACGCCCGAGCTCGTTGAGTTGAGTCCGAGTTCGCTTATGGGCGGGTTACATGGTAGCTTGGCTACATATGTGGCACTTATGTGCAAACTTCCTACGTATCCGAATTATATTCCGATGAGTTCAACGGGTAAAGTTCTACTCAAATGAAGGAATACTTGAGATGAAAAGAGACGTATTGGTAAGTGATGTGAAATGGATACTTGGACAGGTATGTACTTAACCCTCGGGTTGAGTATTGATACAATAACGATAAGGTAGTAAAATGATGAAAGATGATTAGAAATGAGATTTATGTTTTGGTGATACCATGCTAATTTTGTTTGGTATGATTGCTTTGTTATGTTACTTATTATTTGCATATGAACTTACTAAGCATTTATGCTTACTCCTCTTTCTTACTCATTATAGTTTTGGACAAGCCAGCTCGAGAGTCGGGATTGGTCTGAGGATCATCACACTATCCTAAGAACTTTTCGGTAAAATGGCTTGTAAATTTAAGTATGGCATGTATAGCAAAATACTTATTTTGTGTAAATGATCTTATGGTATGGTGATGAAATGGTTGAGGAAGTGCTTGATAATGATAAATTATGGAAATGGTTAGTTTAGAATATGTTTGATGTTATGGAAAGTTAATAAGTTACCTAGTTCATGAAAATTCATAAAAAGGATGAAATTTGCCATAAACAGAATATTACAGCAACACTGACGTGAGTTTGAAAATTTACTAAAAATCATAGAAATTGAATTTGGTGATGGATTAAATATCAAATTGAAGCTTATTATGTCTAGTTTCACATGAAACAAACTAAACTGGTAAAAGAATTATATGTTAGAAGATATTTGAATTTTAGTGAAACAGAGTCAGAGCAGTTTCTGAATCTCCTGTTCCAATTTTATAAATTCACCATAAATTGTAGAGATATAATTAGGTGGCTTATTTTATATCCTCAGAATCCTTATTGATTCTAGTTTCAGGAGAAATAAATCTCATATTCATATGAATTTTATACAGAGAGAAAAGAGGTTCGTAGTAAACAGAGGTCAGACCAGTCAAGCCCTGAAACAGGGGTAACTTTAACTAATAAAATGTACTAATTGGCCCAACCAAAAATTCTAGAAAAAAATTAGTAGATAGGCATATGAGTCTAGATTCAGGGAAAATTTACGGATCTTGATTTCGAGTTTCGTAACTCGAGATATGATTTTTCTTGTGACTGTAACGCAAGTAGCTAAAAAGCTGTGAATGTAGAAACAAATAATCTAAAGTTTTTAAAATGTTAAATTAAGTTTAGTAACACCTCATACTCGACTCCGGTGACGGTCTCGGGCGTGGGGGCGTTACATTCAAAATCATTCATAGAATCAAAAACTAATGAATTCTATAGTTGGACCTAATTGTAAAAGTATCAAAAACACAAAAAATTTAGGAAAAGAGCAAGAATTGAACTTATATGGTGCAAAAATATGAAAACCAGCTCAAGAAACCCTCCTATGGTGTTTTTGGCTGAAGAAAAATAAAGAAAGCTCTAGAGATTCAATTTTAGTCCAATTTTAACTATTAATTTTATTTCTTTTCCAATTTTACCCCTTGTTCACACTACTTTAATTGTTTTCTTGGACACACATGCCGTCCAGCCCTATTGGCCATGTCTAATTGCCCATTTGGTCCTTCTTAAATTACTTCTTAAGTTATTTAATCACCTTTTTCACTTTAGTCCTTTTTAATTAATTGACTATCAAAACGTTAAAATTTTCGAACAAAAATTTAATACTAAATCATTAATACTCCTTAAATATTTATAAAAATATTTACGGCTCAGTTTATGAAATTGAGGTCTCGTTTCCTCGTTTTCAACCCAATTTACCTAATAAATTCTTTTAAATCACAAAATTCAGTAATTCAAAAATATTTCTAAAATCTCACTTGACTAATAACTATTAATTTATTAAATTTTCATACTCACTCATTAGATTTAGTGATCCCGAATCACTGTTTCCGACACTACTAAAAGTTAAGTTGTTACAACTCTCCCTCATTTAGGAAATTTTGTCCTCGAAATTTGTTACCCGAGAATAAGTTTGGATACTGTGATCTCATTGACTCTTCTGTTTCCTTGGTTGCCTCCTCCGAACCATGATGATGCCACACTATTTTAACTAATGATACTCTTTTATTTCGTAGTTCTTCAACTTCTTGAGCTAAAATTTTCACTGGTTCTTCTGAATAAGTCATATCTGGTTGAAGCTCAATTTCAGTATGAGGAATCACATGTGAAGGGTCTGATCTATATCGACTCAACATGGATACATGAAACACATTATGAATCTTTTCAAATTCTAGAGGCAGAGCTAACCGATAAGCTATAGGACTAATTCTTTCGATAACCTCATACGGTCCAATAAATCTTGAACTCAATTTCCCTTTTTTGCCAAACCGTAATACTTTCTTCCACGGTGAAACTTTTAAGAACACTCGATCACCAACCGCAAATTTCATATCCCATCTTTTCAAATCTGCATATGATTTCTGACGGTCAAAAGCTGCTTTCAAACTATCTCGGATAATTTGAACTTTTTCTTTAGTTTCTCGGATCAAGTTGACTCTAATTAACTTGGATTCGCTCAATTCAGACCAATACAATGGAGTTTTACATTTTCTTCCATAAAGAGCTTCAAATGGTGTCATTTTTATGTTGGACTGATAACTATTGTTGTAAGAAAATTTAGCTAAAGGTAAGTATCGTTCCCAACTATCTCCGAACTCAAGTATACAACATTTCAACATATCTTCTAAAATTTGAATTACTCGTTCTAATTTCCCGTCAGTCTGAGGATGAAATGATGCGCTAAAATTTAGTTTAGTACCCAGAGCTTCTTGTAGTTTACTCCAAAATCTCGATGTAAATCTTGGATCTTGATCTGAAATAATGGAGTTGGAACCCCATGTAGCCTCATAATCTCAGATATATGCAACTCTACTAACTTCTCAAGTGAAAACTCCGTTCTAACCGAAATAAAATATGTTGACTTAGTCAATCTATCCATAATAACCCAGATCGAATCTTTCTTTCTTGGAGTCATAGGTAATCCAGATACATAGCGACATTCTCTCATTTCCACTCAGGAATCATGACAAGTTGCAACAAACCCTTTGGTACCTGATGTTCTGCTTTGACTTGCTGACAAATCAGACATTTTGCAACAAACTCACAGATTTCTCGTTTCATACCAGGCAACCAATACATCTTTTTCAAATCACAATACATTTTCGTACAACTCGGATGAATAGAATACATACTACTGTGAGCTTCAGAAAGATTATCATTTTTCAAACCTGAATTATTCGGAACACAAACTCTGTTGCGATAATATAACATACCGCTATCATTAATGGTATACTCTGAACTCAAATTATCCCGAACCATCTGTCTTTTTAACACCAATTTTAGGTCATCATCTTGCAACTCCCGAATTCGCTGAAGAAACACAGGTTTTGCTCTCAATTTTGCTAATACATAACCATCTTCATTAACACTAGAGGAGCATTCGTCGCCTGAAGTGCAAATAATGATGATTTTCGACTAAGTGCATCTGCAACCAAATTAGCCTTTCCCGAGTGATAATCAATAACCAAATCATAATATTTTAGCAACTCTAACCACCGTCTTTATCTCAAATTTAACTCTTTCTAAGTCATCAAATATTTCAGACTTTTATGATCTGTGTACACATAACATTTCTCACCGTATAAATAATGTCTCTAGATTTTCAAAGCAAACACAATTACAGCCAACTCAAGATCATGTGTAAGATAATTCATCTCGTGTGGTTTTAACTGCTGAGAAGCATAAGCTGCTACTTTTCTCGACTGCATCAATACACAACCCAAACCATTCAGAGACACATCACTGTACACAACATACGGAACTCTAGATACTGACTGAGTCAAAACTGGAGTTTCCGTCAAAATATTCTTCAACTGATCAAAACTCTATCGATATTCATCAGACCACACAAATTCAACATTCTTCTGTAGTAATTGGGTCATCGGTGAAGCAATCATCGAAAAATTCTTAACAAAACGGTGGTAGTATCCTGCTAATCCCAGAAAACTTCGTACTTCTGTTATATTCTTTGGAATTTTCCAATTCACCACTGCAAACACTTTGCTCGGATCCACTTGAATCCCTTCAGCTGACACAATATAACCCAGAAATCCAACCTCATGTAACCAAAATTCACATTTCCTAAATTTTGCATACAACTGTTTTTCTCTCAAAGTATGTAACACAATTTTTGTAACAGTCTGGTTTAGACCCTAGTTGAGATAGTGGTTTCGGGACCACAGATCCGAGTCATAAAAAAATTTTAATATTATTTCTTGTGCTTAAAATATGTAAATTAGTATGTGTGAAAATTTCGTATGAAAATTTAATCGTTTGTGTGCTCAATTTGATAAAAAGGACCTAATCGCGTAAAATGTAAAAGTTGCTACCGTATGTTAAAAGTAATTATTTGTTATGTATCTTTAATTGGGAGGTCCTTATGTTTTTATTATGCCATTTGCATGATAAGTGGACAATTATGGCCTTGTATGTTAATATTTTATTAATATTTTCATTAAAGGAAAAATTGGAAATTGTTAATTAAAGGTTAATTAAATTAAACAAAACACAAAATAAGGTCATTTTGTGTTCATCCTAACCGAATTCATCAAAGAAAAAGAAAGAAAACTTGAGCTAGGGTTCGGCCATATTAAAGTTTGATTAAAGGTTCGTTTTTTATCCGTTTTTGATAATTTATATGTTTCTGTGATCGTTGCTTTGTGTTTTGCTAAGCCCATGTCTCAATTTATGAAATTTTTTTTATGATTTTGAGTTATTCCATTATTGATAATGTGATATTTTTGAAGTTTGATGATAGTAAATGAAAGATATGTGTTAGATTACTAAGTTTTATCTTTGAATTTTTGATGAATTTGAGTAATTTGGGCTAAATTGTAAAATTTGTAAATTAAGGGACTAAAATGTGACATAATGAAATATGTGGACTTGTATGAGTGCTATGAATATTCGGCTAGGCATGTGTACAAATAAATTTTGTGTATTTTGTGATTTTGTGAATTAGGGACTAAATTATCAAAATATGAAAATGTGAGGGCTATTTTGTAAAATGCCCTAAATGTGTGTTTGTGGATTAATTTGAATGGTTTGGTTAATAAAATATTTAAATTTTAATTTATTTAGCTCAAGAATAAAAGAAAACGAAATTAGATCGGGGAAAGTCAAAAGTCGTCGAGTAGCTGGTTCTGTTCATTCGAATCCATACGAGGTAAGTCTATAGACAAATAAATGTATTTGAAATGGTTTATTTATGCTTATATTTTATTGAACAATGATGAATGGATTTATGCCTTGAATATGAGATATCCGAGAAAGTATTTACAATGTTCCGACGTCCATAAAGCCCTGTACGAACCTTAGGAATAGTTAGGATACATATATCATGACATAGGATCCGGTATGTGTTATTGTGTAAGACCACATCTGGGATGTTGGCATCGCCTTATGATTTACGTGTAAGACTACGTCTGGGATGTTGGCATCGTATTTGATTTCATGTAAGACCCAGTTTGGGACAATGGCATCGATATTTGATTACATATAAGACCATGTCTGGGATGTTGGCATTGTACGAGATTTCTAAGTTATCCGCGTATCCTTATGATTTTGAACGGTTCAACGGGCATTTCGAGAAAATAGATGACTATGTGAATTTGTATCCGATTCAGGTATGTTTGAATTGTATATCATGTGTGAAAATGAAAGGTAAGAAAATATACCTTGATGAATATATGATATAATTATGAGTTACTATGAGAATGAGTTATGATATGTATATGTGAGTTATGTTCAAATGAATTATAAGAGATATGTGGTTAAGTGAATGTATTTTGCCTTAAATATTATGAATGAATTGATGTTATTTGTTAAGCTTATTTGTATATGGCTTACTAAGCTTTTGAAAGCTTACGGTATGTGTGTTTGCACTGTTTTATAGATATCAAAGCTACTAGGAGCTCAGGAATCATCAAGGATCATCATCACACTATCGAACGTTATTTTGGTACCTTTTGACATTGTGAATATTAGAATATGGCATGTATAGGCTAGAAGTATTTGAATATGTTTTGTAATGTATATATCACGCCATGTGATATGGCTAGTTTGTGGTTGAACTTATGATTTGATTTTGGTATATGATATGTGATGCAAATTATGCTTATGTGATGTGTTTATGAGTGACCAAATAAAATGGTCAATTCTGGTAAGTTTTGGAATGTGCATATCTGAGAAATTGGTAAGTTTATAGCATGTGATTGAATGAAGTAAAATGAGGTTATGAAACAAAAGTTTAGATATAATTTTGTCTTATAATTTGGTATGACTATAAAGCATGAAATTGGTTGATAATGTTATGACATGATTGTGTAAGTTTTGGTATTGAAATTGGTTGAAATTATAGTGCAAACATGCTTGGTTTGATGTTTGTAGGTTTGACCCAAATTGGGTGGCAAATTGGCATTTCAAATGGCCTATTTTTGTCCACACGGGCGTGTGTCTCAGCCGTGTGCGACACACGGTCATGTTGCACGGCCATGTGTCCCCTGGGTTACCCAACGATTTTAAGTCAGTCTTGAGCACGGCCAAGGTACACGGGTGTGTGGCTAGCTGTGTGACCCAAGTCAATTTCGACCACGGCAAAGGCACACGGGCATGTCTTGTGGCCGTGTGATTAAGTCAGTATGTATGCCCTATTTTGACACGACCTAGACACACGGGCGTTTCTAAAACCGTGTGAGTCACTCGGCCTGTTCACACGGGCGTGTGACCTGTACAACTTCAAAAAATGTTTAAGTTTTGAAAAATTTTGAATGAGCTCGGTTTAGTCCCGACCCCTTTCTAATGCATGCTTAAGGTCTCGATGATTTATATAAAGGAGACTATTGTGATGTATGACTACGATTTTTTTGAAAGAAGTTTATGAATTATTCGTAAAATGTTTCAATTGTCTGGTAACGCCTATAACCCTAGTCCGGCGACGGATACGGGTTAGGGATGTTACAATTCTCAAGTGTTGCGCATGTTCGGATTCTATTTTGGAATAGATTAGTATATCATCAATGAATACAACTACAAATCTATCCAAGTAAGGTAGAAAATTTTGATTCATCAAATCCATAAAAGCAGTAGGTGCATTAGTTAAGCCGAATGGCTTTACAAAAAACTCATAATGACCATATCAAGTTCTGAAGACAGTCTTCGGCACATCACACTCTTTAACTTTCAATTGATAATACCCAGATCTGATGTCTATCTTCGAAAATATTGCAGCACCTTTCAACTGATCAAACAAATCATCAATACGTGGCAATGGATATTTGTTCGTAATTGTAACTTTATTTAGTTGTCTATAATCAATGCACAGTCTCAAAGATCCATCTTTCTTTTTCACAAATAAAACAGGTGCACCCCAAAGTGACATACTCAGTCTGATGAACCCTTTGTCTAATTACTCTTGTAGCTATGTCTTCAACTCTTTTAACTCAGTCGGTGCCATTTTGTACGGTGTTATGGATATCGGAGCTGTACTCAGAATCACATCAATCACAAAGTCAACTTTACGATCTAGTGGTAAACCTGGCAATTCATTAGGAAAAACATCAATAAACTCATTAACCACTGGTAACCATTCTAGCTTCGATTTAGATCCCCTAGTATCAAGAATATAGGCTAAAAACGCCTCATTACTTTTCTGCATTAACCTTTGAGCTAATAAAGTTGAAATAATCCTGACCATTTCCTTCGAATTCTTAGATTCAACAGTAATCATTTCACCTATCTACTATTTAGATCAATCCATTTTTCCTTACAATTCACTACAACATCATGCTTTGTCAACCAATCCATTCCCTAAATGACATCAAATTCTCGAAAGGGTAACAACATCAAATCAATAGGGAATTCACAGCCTTTTATTTTCAGTGGGCAATCCCGACACACTAGATTAACTACTACACTTTGACCTATTAGATTAGTGACTTGAACATCATAATCAGTAGGTTCAATAGACAATTTCTTTTCTGATGCTAATGCAGTGCAAACATATGAATGTGTAGACCTAGGGTCAATCAATGCATATAAAGAATCATCAAAAAAATAGAAAGTACCAGTAATTACATCTGGAGCTGTTGCTTCTTCTCTAGCTCGGATAGCATATGTACGTTGTAACACCCCCTACCCGTATCCGTCGCCGGAATAGAGTACGAGGCATTATCGAGAAGCACAAAACACTTACAGATAATTTAAATACATTTTCATAACAATTTGTTTCAATTTCATACTATTTCATATTTAAGCTTTTTGCACCAACGTATTTAAGATATCATCTTTATGCAAATAGCACACATGAGGTACATAAATTCCATAATTATGAATGAACACATTTATCAAACATATTCCATGTTTTTATATATATATCATAGTTTCATATTTCCATGTATCAATTACCATCACTTCCTCGTATTTTAGACAAATACGTGTAACAATTCATAAATATGCAATTCATTAACTCTTCCTACCAATCACGATTTTAAATTGTCAAATCACTTATTGAGTGCAATTTCAATGTTCCCTAAAATCTATCATATAAATTTAGATGTACGTATTTATCAATAAATTCCATGTACAGATATCATCATCTCATATTTCCACATACATTTACTTTCCACATTTATGAATTCAAATAGCATATACAAGACATACCAATGTATTTCAAGTACGTTTTCATGATATTTTGTTTCGAACTCAGATTATTTCATAGTAGAAGTTTTCTCATTAACTCATTTGGAATACCAATTCATACGGATAATACACTCAAGGCGTAGAAATATAATCACAAATGAACTCATTCATCAACCAAGTTTTATGCTCATGTCTTATCAACTCGTATTTCTTTATATCACATAATTCCATGTAATACTTACCAAACTTCTTTAAATTAGTGAACATCTTACGGAATTGAGTACTTCGTTTTCTCGATGCCATAATTCAACTATGGTCTTACACATCTTCACATAATGATTCCATAGCCCAGCTATGGTCTTACACATATTCATATATCGATGCCATAGCCCAGCTATGGTCTTACACGTAATCACATATCACATATCGATACCATAGCCCAACTATGGTCTTACACGAATCACATATCTCACTGATGCCATATCCCAGATATGGTCTTATACAGTAGCATATATCACACCGATGTCATATCCCAGATATGGTCTTATACGAAAATCACTTGTCACTTGTCACTTGTAGCCGAAGCTACCACTATTCACTGATCAGGTAGCCAGAGCTACCATTTTTCACCGATCGGTGGCCGAGAGCTACCACTTTTCATCGATCGTGCAGCGTGCTTACCACTTTTCACCGATCGGTGCCGAAAACTACCACTTTTCACTTTTCATTTGTCATTGATCGATAAGTGTAGCCGAAGCTATCACTTATCACTTTCACTTGTCCTTGATCAGATAAGTGTAGCCGAAGCTATCACTTATCACTTGTTACCATGGTCCAACCATGGTCTTTTCCTTCAATTCATCTTGTCACTGAACTAAAATGCTCAATTTGATCATTTATTCAATTTTCATGCTTTTACATTATTCACGGTTTTTTCATCAATACATATGAAATAACACATCATGAAATTCATAAAATTAACAAATAATCACTAAAATTTAGCCATATAAACTCACAAGTTCAATTTTTCTATTATAACGATAATCATAATTTCCTAATAAATATTCCAAATAAAACATTATATCATTTCTAATCCAACAGTTATTGATTATAATCGGGCATGTGATCAATTTATACACGAGTCATTCATATATTTTTCCTCCTCTTCCTCTCCATCCACATCTTTGGTATAAATAACACACTTGTAAGTAACCTTATCCATAATTTTCACTAATTACTTATGTGAATATTCAAGCTATCCACCCGTGTCATAGTTACTAAATTATTTATATCTAAAGCTACGGAACTCCAAATTAAGGTCCGTTAATTTTCCCTGAAACTAGACTCACATATATTATTACCATAAAAATTTCATAATTTTTAGTTGGTCCAATTAATACAGTTTATTCATTGAAGTCTCCCCTATTCTGTTGTCTGACAGTTCCTACCCTTCTTCACTAAAAATTAATTATCTCCTCGTACAGGATTCGAATGATGTTCACGTTTGCTTCTCTTGAAAATAGACTCATTCAGGATTCTAAAAATATAAATTTAATCCCATAATTATTTTTATCCAATTTTTTATGATTTTACAAAATTAGAACAAGAGAACCCAAAATCATTCTGACCTTGTCTCACAAAATTTATCATATCTCATGATTTACAATTCCATTGCTTACATCATTTCTTCTATAAGAAACTAGACTCAATAAGCTTTAATTTAATATTTTATTCATCCTCTAATTCCATTTCTAAAATGTTTGGTGATTTTTCAAAGTTAGACTACTGCTGCTGTTCAAAACAGTTGCAGTGCAAAATGTTGATTTCCATTTTGCCCCAAATTTCACAATTCATACAATTCAGTCCTTGCTCAATTAACCCCTAAATTAAGATAATTTTCTCAATTAATACTTTTACTAGACATTATAAGTTATTTAATAACTATTGAAATTCAGAATTTCCATATAAAACTCTAACTTCAAACTCTTTTACACTTAGGTCCCAAACATTCACTTTCTATTCAATTCTTTCAATAAAATCAACATATAAATAATTTAAAGCTCTAATTCCATGCCAAATCATCATATACTTCCAGCATATATTCATATCAACTTTCAATTTCTTTCATAGAATCAAAAACTAATGAATTCAACAAGTGGACCTAGTTGTAAAAGTCACAAAAACACAAAAATTTTAAGAAATAATCAAGAATTGAACTTACTTGAAGTAAAAATATGAAAAACCAGCTTAGGGGAACTCTTCCATTGCGTTTTTGCCGATGAGAATGCAGAAAATTAAAGAGAAATCTAGATAATTCCACTTTAGTCCTAACTTTATCAAGTAAATTTTGCAATTTTTCAATTTTGCCCTTAATACTCCTTATTTTCTTCCTGATTTCATGCCCTTTCCGTCCAGCCCAAATAGACCTTGGGTCTATTTGCCTTTTAAACCCTCTTTCTTTTATCATTTAAGCTATTTAATCATTTCCCAAAATTTTGCATTTGATACAATTTAGTCCTTTTTGTTCAATTAACTATCAGAACTTTAAAATTTCTTGACGAAACTTTAATACTAACTTATTAACACTCCATAAATATTTATAAAAATATTTATGGCTCGATTTAAAATTCTCGAGGTCTCGATACCTCGTTTTTTATTCTAATTATTATAGTATTTATTTTTAGTACACTATTCACTATTTCAAAAATTTTCCTAACTTCACATTTAACTTATAATTACTAAATTAATAATATTTCCTACTCATTTGTCGAATTTAGTGATCTCGAATCACTGTTCCGACACCACTAAAAATTAGGCTGTTACATACGTGTAGGTGCCCGAGCTTATGATCGAGTAGCTTTATCTCTCACATTCGAACGAGTAGCCCCAGTAGCACTACTTTGGCCTGAACGTTTACTTCTTTGAGAAGTAGCTATTTGCTTTCTTTTAGTTCATCTTCCTCTTTTTGCAATTTGGGACAGTCTTTAATGAAATGATCAGTAGCTCCACATTTAAAACAAGCTCCCACTTTGCTTCTACATTCACCCAGATGATACTTCCCACAATATTTGCATTTAAGCCTCGGTACATTTTGTACACTACTCACACTAGCTGCAAGTTTAATAGTTACCCCAAATTCTTGCTGAGTTGTCTTGATCTTGTTGGATCGTTCTGGCATTGAAATGGGTTGACTAAAATCATCTCTAAACTTTTAGTCAGAAATGTTGAAAATGATCTGGAGGAGCTTCTATTGTAGGATTCTTTATTTCTTCTTTCTCGTTGCATTTTTCTATTGTACACCTCTTTCATCTTTTGAGCACGATCTGATAGAACAACAAATTCTCATATCTCTGTGCCCTCAATCATCATTTTGATTTCATCATTTAGCCCTTTCTCGAATCGAATATACATTTCCTCCTCAGTTGATACAATATCTCGAACATATTTGTTGAGGAATACAAACTCCCTCTCATATTCAACTACTAACTGATTTCCTTGTCACAAATCAAGAAATTCCCTTTTCTTTTTATCCAGGTACCTCTTACCAACATATTTCTTTTTAAACTCACTCTGGAAAAATTCTCAATTGATTTTCTCCTCTGTTACCATAGCCTTTATAGTCTCCCACCAACTATAAGCTTATTCTTTTAATAAAGAAACATCACATCTCAAGTAATCATCTAGAGAACACACCATTTCTCTAAAAACTCTTAATATATTATGGAGCCAATACTCAGCTTTGACGAGGTCATCATCTGATCTACCTCGAAATTCCTCAGCTCCAAAATTTCTAAGCTTTTCTATCAGAGAATGCTTACTAAATTCAGTTACCGGAGGAGGTGGAGGAACAATTGGGGGTGCTACAGATGGTGTAGTAGGGGGAGGAGGTTGTTGAGCCTAATTTCTTTCTTGCATCATGTTATTAAACCATTTATTTAGAACTCCATAGATCATGTTTTTAAGTTCTTGTTCTTGCATCAAAGAAATTGGGACATTACTACTAGTCCCGTGTTCAGATGTTTGTACTCTACTATTCGCTTCATCTTGTTCAGTACGTTCAGGTCTATCTGACATCTTTTCAATCTATAAGAAAAACAAAGATTAGATCGGATCATACACATCACACTATAAAAAATTTATATGGTATGTATTTCTAAACACTTTACACATCACATTTATTCCGAGAATTGGTTAAACCGAAGCTCTGATACAAATAAATGTAATACCCCTAACCGTTACTGGAACAAGGTTACGGAGTATTACTGAAACTTTCAGATTATTTATAGATAATTCTTGTCAAATACTATTTTTGAGATTATTCATAACATCCCTTAAATGAACCCTCAAGGCCCGATACGAGTATTAGAATCAATTCGGGACTAAATCAGAAACTTAGAAAATTTTCGTAAAATTTTAATTTTTTTTAGGTACAGAGGTAACACACTCGTGTGGTGAAGAGACACACCCGTGTGGTCCCATGGCATGCCCGTGCTTCAGTCCGTGTCTTACCCCGTGTAACTCCCTGACTTAGGTTACACAGCCAACCACACGTCCGTGTGCTAGGCCGTGTGGCCAATTTATTTTTCTAAAATTAGGTGCAGTTTTCACATGGCAAAGTCACACACCCATATGCTAGGCCGTGTGCCTCAAACGGCTGAGAGATACGCTCGTGTCTCTGACCGTATGCTCAATTCTGAGTATTCTATTTCTAAATTTTAAGATGTAAGGGACACACAGCCAGACTAAACTCCCCTGTGCGTGGCCGTGTGCACACACGACTGAGACACACGCCCCTGTGGATGAAAATAGGCCATTTAAATGCCATTTTTCTCACCCTTTTCACAATCAACCTGTATACAACACTCTCATATACCAATGTAACCTAATCAAGCAACCAATTCAAGCCAAAAATCAAGCTTTAGACCTTATATGTCATCATACAACTCATTTGCGTAAACTTACCATATTAACTCCATTCATTGATTACTATAAACTATTACTAAAATACATGCATACAAACATACATATATGTATATGTGCTACCCTCAATCATATTACAAGTGTACTTTTAAATTTAACTCTATACATGCCATATAAACCTTCAGATGCATAACAAAATCTACCGGAGTTATCTGGATAGTGTGAACTGATGTGTTGATTTGATCCTTCGAACTTCTTGAAAATCTATAAAAAATATTGAACAACTAAAGTAAGCTTAATGAAGCTTAGTAAGTTCGTTGGCTTTAAACATAATTCTTACCGAACATACTAAAACAACACATTTAAATAAAGCACAACACATTTAAATAAAGCATTCAATATACATTTCCTACCAATCGCAACCTCAGTTGATGAATTTACTTATTTCATACCAGAATTAACAATATCATTGAGTTTTCAACCATTAGTATCAAATATCACTTACCGAATTATAAACCTTTGTCAGACTAATGAACGTCTTACTAATATGAGTACATCGTAAACGGAAGCCCGAGGGCTGAACAAAAGCACATAAGTGCTAACAGAAACTCATAGGGTTGAACAGAAGCTCGTAAGAGCTAAACAGAAACCCATAAGGGTTAGACTAAAGCTCGAAAGAGCTAAACGGAAACCCAATTGGGTTAAACTAAAACTCATATGAGTTAACTGAAGCTCATATGAGCTAAACGAAAAGCAAACACAGAAGTTCGCAACAAATGCTGAGCCTCGGTTTACTTGGGAAATTTACCGTCAGTTCAACTTTTGCACTGAACAATTGTAATCAATCCGGCGTTCCATCCTTTTCGAACGTTTCAATTCAATTTTCATAATTTCAATAACATTTTATTTTCAATAATAGATATGAATAAATATATATAATGCCATTCATCAATTTAACAAATAATATTAAAATTTTACCCATACGAACTTACCTGGACTAGTTTGTAAAATTTGTTATAGCTCAGGAATTATTCGGATAATTTCTCTTTTCCTCTATTTTCTTTGGACTCTTGATCTATAATATAAAATTTATTCATTCATTAGCACATATATTTTAGCCTCATTTCACTTCACAATTTATACCCTTCAATTTTAAAATTACACATTTATCCCAAATTTTATAATTTTTACACTTTAGTCCCTAATCAATTAACCTAAAAATTGAACTTATTTTTATAAATAAACACTTTATTCCATCATTTTAAACTACTATACAGTCTTTAAAAATAATAATTTCAACACTAAACCCTAATTCTTAACCCTAAAAATCAATTTCTATCAAAATTACTTAATAAAATCATCATATAATAAAATTAGAACTTCAAATCCATGCTTATTCATCATAAAATTCCAGCACTCATTCATAGAAACTTTCAAAATCATTCATAGAATCAAAAACTAATGAATTCAATAGTTGGACCTAATTGTAAAAGTCTCAAAAACATAAAAATTTCAAGAAAAGAGTAAGAATTGAACTTAGATGGTGCAAAAATATGAAAAACCAGCTTAAGAAACCCTCCTATGGTGTTTTTGTCTGAAGAAAAATGAAGAATTGTCTAGAGATTCAATTTAGTCCAATTTTAACTATTAATTTCATTTCTTTTCCAATTTTACCCCTTGTTCACACTGCTTTAATTGTTTTCTTAGACACACATGCCGTCCAGCTCAATTGGCCATGTCTAATTTCCCATTTGGTCCTTCCTAAATTACTTCTTAAGTTATTTAATCCCTATTTCTTAAATTAGCAAGTCTTGCACCTTTTTCACTTTAGTCCTTTTTAATTAATTGACTATCAAAACGTTAAAATTTTCTAACGAAAATTTAATACTACGAAAATTTAATACTAACTCATTAATACTCCATAAATATTTATAAAAATATTTACGGCTTGATTTATGAAATTGAGGTCTCGTTTCCTCGTTTTTAACCCAATTTACATAATAAATTCTTCTAAATCACAAAATTCAATAATTTAAAAATATTTCTAAAATCTCACTTGACTAATAACTATTAATTTATTAAATTTTCAAACCCACTAGTTAGATTTAGTGATCCTGAATCATTGTTTTTGAAACTACTGAAAATTAGGCTGTTACAAGGGTTAGGCAAAATTTTAGGCTCATTTTTTTGGGTCGGGCTCTGACTTAGAAAACGGGCCTAAAATTTTTAATTGGCTCGAACCCGACCCAGCCCATGAACAACTCTAAACATAATCTACCAAAAATAAATTTATATAATGGATAATAAGGCTAGACCTGTCCATGGGCCTGGTCACCTAACCCGGCACATAGGCCAGTCCAGAAGGTGAGAGGTTTTGGGAAAAATATAGGCTCAAAAAATAGACTTGAGCCAAAAGATAAGACCTATTTAAAAAATGATTCGGGTCTCGGTAAGGACTTTTTGGCTCGGGCCCGACTTGGCCCAACCCAAATTTGCAAAAAGAAATTGATGTTTTCCCACTCTTTTGTTGTTGCTTTCTCACTATTTTGTTGTTGTTTTCCCACCGTATTGTTGTCATTTCACTATTACGTTGCTACTATTTTATTGTTATTGTTTGAATATTGCAAGATTCTTGTTTTATTATTAATGTTGCTACTATTTTAGAGACATTTACTCTTAAGTTGCATTTATTTTAATGTTAATAAAGACTTTTTTTAATTTATTTTTAAATTGGTGGGAAACATTTATTTTAATGTCTTTAGTGTTTTTGATGTATTATTTTTTTTAATTTTATATAAGAAAATAAAATAAAAAATTTATACGGATTGGGTCGAACTAGGCTATGTTTGGACAAAATTTTAAGCTCATTTTTCGAGTCGAATGTGCCTAGAATTTTGTTAGGGCTCGACTCAGCTCAACCCATGAACAGGACTAAATAAGACCATATGCAACAATTACAAATACTAAAATATGAAATCAAAAATTCAATTTATAAGTATTATTCGTCAAAGTTGGAATTAATATTATATATAATTATTTAATCTAACTTTAATTAAAATATAATTTTAAAATTTTCTAAACTAATCTCAGTATTTGTAAATAATTAATTCAAATTCTTTACACTTTATGTCAATTAATCCAACAACCTCAATCAACCCAAAATTAACCCCAACAAACTTAAAATCAAATCACCTTCAAATTCGTCTTAACTTTAAACTAATGTCAAGAAAAGTCACCCATCTCTACCAAGCTTACCACTAGACACTCCACCTTCATGACCCCTATGTATATCGTGGAATCTATCCTCACTACTACCAATTCCCTCCACCGTAGTACTACTCCCTCTTCCAACAAGGCAACACCAGTGCCCTACCAAGCGACCAAGCAACCCAAAACCCACATTTTGGTTCCCAACAATTCACCTAGATGCAAGAAAGAATGAAGATGTTAGAAGCATAGCTCTCAGAGCAACAACGATTATACTAGGAACAACAAGAATGTCAGTGACAGTTAGACCCAACAAATGAAAGAAATGAGAGGATAATTGAAGAGCTAAAAGCAAGAAGAGGTCCCCTACGACACAGTTCAGGAAAAAGTAACAACCCAGTCCTTTCTTGACGGACAACAAAACCAAAGACAGAGAGATGATCCATTGAAGTATAATGACCCAACAATTCAACTTCTAGACCAAACCCGTCAGAGGCAAGGTACCTCATCTGAAGAACAACTGCAAGCATTAAAAAGGGAAATCTAAGAATTTTGCAACGCTAAGACAGATGATGTCTCATGGAGTTATGCAAATGAACCTCTTGCTGTAGAAATACTAGCCTACAACCTCCCCTCAATGCTCAAATTCCTTAAGGTGACGTATGAAGGGCAGGGTGACCACAGGATCATTTGGTTCATTATAGCAATCACATGAATATCTTGGGCGCATCATATGTGATAAAGTGCCACGACTTCTCAATGACCGTCAAAGACACTGCTCGAGCATGGTATCTGTCGCTACCAAAGGGTTTCATTCACAAATTTGACGAGCTAGTCAA
This sequence comes from Gossypium longicalyx, assembly GCA_025698465.1. Lineage (NCBI taxonomy): Eukaryota > Viridiplantae > Streptophyta > Magnoliopsida > Malvales > Malvaceae > Gossypium > Gossypium longicalyx. The sequence continues at coordinate 22,095,007 of CM047005.1, read as the reverse complement.
CCTATTCATGAATAGATTTCTAGCCAACAAGACCCTACAACAATTGCCAACATACCTTATGTTCGTTAAACAACAGTATAATGAATCTGTTATACGCATTGATCAAATATGATTAATATAATATTTGATTAAACCAAACATATATTATAAATTGAACATTTTCATCCATCAAAATAACATGATTAAAAAAACATGAAAGATTAAAAAATCAAAAGGATTTAGTTTTAAATGTGCTTAAGCGCATTTTTTTCTCCTATTTAAAAGTTACAAAGAAATTATGAATAGAAATAAGTATGTATAAAAAAATAGAAAAAAAAAAACTCACCCTTTTAAGCAAGTAGAAACCCTAAATTAAAGAACTATTTCCAACTCCAAATCTCTAACTTTAAAAATCCCAATTACGCCTTTCCAATCTCTTTTAAATCTTAATGTTTAAATATTGTTCAAACCTTAAAATTAACTAGTTTTTTGTTAAATAATTAAAATATACACTTCTTTTTCTTCTTCTTCCAATATCAGTGTCACACACAACCACTGTGCATGGATTCTGATCAATAAGATCTCTATATTGATCTGAAGCCCTCCTATTCTCTCTCATTTTGATTTTCTTTTTATTTTTGAGAACATAAGCCAAAAATCACGAATAGTGAACTTGAAACTCAAAATTGTCTTCACTACAATCTAGCCCACCAACTATTAGACCGACCTATTATATATAATTTTCTCTCATCGAAGTCCTCCTCTAACCGTTTAGATTTTCGAAGGAGAATCCAGATCTCACAAATCAAACCTTCTCTACCTTTCGTAAGGTTGTGGTCTCCTTTTTCCGTCTGCTTTTTCTTTTTCCTTTTTTTTCTTTAAGGGTTCGTTTGTTTACATGTAAAAAATCTTACGGAAAATATTTTTTGTATTTTCCTGTTTTTGTTTCACAGAAAATAGTTTGGTCAACGGAAAATGACTTACAGGTCAAGGTAAAATAAGCCATTTTTCTTCTAAAATGACTTACCCTTTTGAAAAGCGTAAGTTATTTTCCCGAAAAGAGCTCATATTTAGATAATTTTATTTTTATATAAAAATTAACTTAAATCAAGCTTAATATTATTATATTGATAATAAATTTTATTTTTATTTTTAAAAATATTTAAAATATTATATTTTAAATATTATTAAACATACATATTTAATTATTTATATTTAGTCATATAATAAATTATTAATATAATAAATATAATTTATTATTTTAATAAATTATTTAATATTTCAATTTTATTTTAATAATAAATTTAAAAAAAATAATTTTAAATAATATTATTCACATATTATTGAAAATATTCAATATTAATATTTTAATAATAAATATTTATTACAATTATAAATATATTAATAATAAATGTTTTGTAATAAAATATGTCATAAGTATATGTACACTTCACAGATTTGTAATTTAGTCTTTGTACTTTTATTTTCAAGAATTTAGTCCCTTTATTTTTCAAATTTGAAAATCAAGTCCAATTATTGACATCATTAATTTTTTTTGTCAAATTTGTTGATATCACATTTTTAAATAAAAAATACCCACTTAGTAGTAGAGATGTGCATGGGCCGGTCCCAACTAAAATTTTAGCCCCGTTTGCTAGGCCCGGGCCCAGCCCAACCCAAAAAATGGGCCTAAAATTTTGTCCAAGCCCGGCCCAAATAAAAATGTTAAAATCCGGGCCCGACTCGGCCCGCCCATATTAATTTTTATATTATTTTAAAATATATATATACCATCAAAAATACTAAAAACATCAAAATAAATATTTCTCAACAAATTGAAAACAAATTTTAAAAAATATGTATACTTAAATAACATTAAAATAGATGCAACTTAACAAGCAAATGCCTCTAAAATAATAACAAAATTAACAAATATCTTTAAAATAATAAAAAATTAACAATAAAATAAGTTTTATACAATATACAAACAATAACAACAAAATAGTAGCAACAAAATAGTAAAATAGTAGCAAAATAAGGAGAAAACAATAAGAAAATAATATTTAAAAATAGATTTTTTTTTGTAATTTAGTGAATTCGAGTCGGGTCGGGCTCGGGCCAAATATACCTTACCCGAGGCCCGGCCTATTTTTTAAACGGGCCTTATTTTTTTACCCAAGCCCATTTTTCGGGCCTATATTTTTGTCCAAACCCTCCCACATTTCGGGCGGGCCTTCGGGCCGGGCCACCCGCCTCTACTTAGTAGTCATGTAATTAAAAAATGACGTTGTAATGAATCTAAATTTAATCTGAATTTAACATAATATTTTTAATATATGCAAAAACAATGTAAAATATAAAATTATAGATAAAAATAAATTCAATTAAACAATGAAAAAAAAAAAGAAAATCTCACATGTATGTTTGTTTAATTGAAAACAAATTTTATGAAATATTTTAAAGAAATCTACCAAACAACAGAAAATATTTTACACAAATTCATCCAAACAACAGAAAATATTTGCTTTTCCAGAAAAGCAAATCATTTTTCAGAAATCATTTTCAGTGAAACAAACGGAGCCTAAATTTTATGTTTCTATATTTTTCTCTCTTTGTTTGTGAGTTTATTTTGTCTTCTTCATAAAAAGACCCATTTCGATGGTGGATTTGTCTTCTTTTTTTTTTTCTGTTTTATTTTATTTTATAAATATAGAAATAAAAAAGAACTAGTTTTGAGTTTCTATTGTGTGTTTTTTTTTTATTTGAAAAGAAAAAAAAGTTACAACCAATTAAACTAAACCAAAAGGACTTTATGCAAACAACTGCAATCATTCCTCCCTGTTAAAAGCTATTTTGGCCATTCGATTTGCTTCTTTTTTTCTTCTCTAGGGGCGTATTCAAGTGTCCAGATCTTTACATTCTTCAAGAGATGGCGAATATGCCTAATAATGTCGAGCTAGAAGGCCTTGATTTCGATACTTGGATAACTTCAATAGCTTCCAAATTGTCCGTTTGTATCAACACTTTATCACATTGATTTCCCTACAATAGTGACAGACCATCTAAAATACCTCATAACTTCCCCAACTTTCGATTAAAGCCAACAATCTACTCCCCATGCTCATCCCTCAAGACCCCCCCTGCAATAGCATATCTTGAATATACCTTAACAGAACCATCAGTTTTTATTCGCACCCACCTATCTATCCAGTTATACTCTACCCTCGTACCTTGCCTCATAGTAGAGTTTACCTTGGGAAGACATGTATACTATTTAGCCCAACTATACCAACCTTTGATGATTTTTTCTACACTTCTTGGCACTCCCTGAAAAATAAGATAATTCATGTTCTTCCAAATACGCCATGTAACTAACCCAAAAAAGACCGGCCAATCAATCCCCCTAAGGCAAAATTTTGGCTATTTTGTAAAATAGACACAAGCCACTCTTGCAAGTTCTTGGAAAAGAAGAAGGTCTGCTACTCGACAAGAACAATCTGTGACCAAACCTCTTTCGCTGCACTATAGTCTCTAATTGCATGACTTACATCCTCCGAAACTAACCCACAGATAGTGCAATTATCATCATTCATAATACCACACCTAGGCCTCTCCACTTGCATAAGCAATCATTGCTTGAAAGCTAGCCAAATAAAGATCTGATGTTGAAAAATTTAGACATCACATATATAATAAGGATAATTACATGTTATTATTTACTATCATGATAGGTTAGCCCAAATTAAAAGTGATCTAATTTGGTTAGAATTTTATTGGACTTTTAATTATTAAATAAAATATGGGTCAAATATGTGTAGATACTTTTCTAATCAAATTCTAATTAATGATGGGCTAATTAAAATTTGATTAGAACTAATATGCTAAGGTTATAAATATTAGGGTTATGGTCCCCAAATTATACACAAGATATTTTTTCTAATATCCCATCATTAGGAAAGAGAGAGTAGATATTCTTTGAATTTCTTGTGTGCTAATTTGGAAGATCAAATCCCCAAGATCCAGAAAGTTTCAAGGAATCCATGGATTCAAGTACGCTTCCGCATCTAATTTTGTTCTTGATTTATTCTTGATGATTTGACATGACAGATCCTAGTTTATTAAGTTGTATTTTAGATTTATTTTATAAATCTAACAAGTGGCATTCAAGCCTCGTCATATCGAATCATTGGGAATTGATTCAGGTTCTTCATTTGAATAATTGATTCATGAAATTTCATGGGTTTTATATTTCGGATATATATGTTGTTTTTTGAAGATTTATATTAAAGTTTTTTATTGTCTTGAATTCATATATATAAAAAAAAATTGGGTGATTTTCAAATTAATAGATTCAATTATAAAGTTTAAAATATTTGTGTAATATTATTTGATACCTACGTTTTTAAGCTTTATTTGAAAATATTGCGATTCAGTTCCTTTGTATTTGCAAGGCATGTGATTATTATTTTAATCCTATATGACATTTAAAAAATATATATAAATATATATATATATATATATAGAAATTGATTCATATATATGTTTTATTTGTATATATAAATATATAATATATGCATGCTTTGATTGGTTTAATGTTTTGTAAAATTATATATATATATATATATATATATATATATGTTTTATCTTTTAATTTGATTGAAAGATGAAATTAAGGTAACTATTTTGGAACAAATAAATTCAGATTTTGGCTTTTAATTAAGGATGTCTAATATTTTAAATAAATTAGTTGAAACAAAATGCCGCCAAATTGACCTCTTTTGTGTAGATTAGTTTATTTGAAATATTGAGATGGTTATATGTTTTTGTAATTCATGCGTTTATTGATTGACCCAAAGGTAAGTTAATATTTGGCAGAATTACAACGACATCTGTGGTGATAAATGTGTGACAATTATAAGATATTTTATGTGAGTAATAAGTTAGTCCAAAGATTAATTCATTGCTTGACATAATTTTTTGTCAATATTTGATTTCTACAACAAGAGTACCGCTTACTGTTAATATTACTGTCCAAAGACTTGATATTAATGTAGTGTTTGGTATCTTTAGATGGGATTAGCCATTATCTTTAATTTATTGTTTACTTATGAATATTGATTTAAGCTTATTTTTGTTCTCTATTCAGCTAATTCATCTTTTGCTGCCACAATATCTGCTAATATAAATTCTATACCCATGCTTAATGGAACTAATTTTAAGGAATGGAAAAGGCACTTACTTATATTGCTTGGTTGCATGGACATAGACATTGCACTAAGGGAAGAACAAGCTGCACCTCTCACTGCGGAAAGCACCCCTGATATTAAGAGGGACTTTGAGAGGTGGGATCGTTCAAATCGCATGAGTCTAATGCTCATGAAACACAGCATTCCAGAAGCCTTTAGGGAAACAGAATTTGAAGAGATTACTCAGGCCAAAAGTTTCCTTGATGAAATTGAGAAACGTTTTGCTAAAAACGATAAAGTTGAGATGACATCACTTCTGACTTCTTTGATGTCTATGAAGTATAAGGGTCAAGGAAATGTAAGAGAGTACATTATGAAGATGTTCCATACTGCTTCAAGACTTAAGGCACTTAAGATCAAGCTTTCTGAGGAATTGCTTGTTCTTATGGTTTTGGTATTGCTTCCTGCACATTTTAACCAATTTAAAATTAGTTATAACTGTCAAAAGGATAAATAGACCCTAAATGAGCTTATTTCTCATTGTGTGCAAGAGGAAGAAAGGTTGAAGCGTGATAAGTCTAAAAGTGCTCATTTGGCCAATGCCCCTAAGGACAAGGGCAAGAAAAGAAAATATCAGAATGAAGCTGCTAAGGGTCCAGCTCAAAAGAAACAACAACAAGCTACAGAGAGTTGTTTCTTTTGTAATAAGTCTGGACACGTAAAGAAATATTGTACCAAATATCATGATTGGCTTGTAAAGAAAGGTATAATTCTTAATTTGGTCTGTTCTAAGATTAATTTAGCTTCAGTACCTAGAAACACTTGGTGGATAGATTCTGGTGCTACTACTCACATAAGTGTTTCTATGCAAAGTTGTCTGAGTTACCGAAAGCCAAGTGATGGTGAAAGACACATCTTTGTGGGCGATGGAAAATCGATAGAAGTGGAAGCAATTGGGAATTTTAGGTTGTTGTTATTAGGAATTGGTTTTTATTTGGATTTAAAAGACACTTTTGTTGTACCGTCATTTAGACGGAATTTAGTTTTTGTTTCTTCGTTGGAAAAATTTGGATCTTATTGTTTATTCAGAAACAATCATTTTAATTTTTCTTTAAATTCAAATGTTATTGGAATTGGTTATTTAAATACCTATGACAACTTTATTTGCTAGAAACAATTGCATCCTATAATGAAACCTTGCATGTGGAATCACGTGGTATTAAACGCAAATTAAATAAGGAAAATTCAGTATAATTATGGCATAGGCGCTTGGGTCATATCTTAAAAGTTAGAGTTGAACGCCTTGTGTCTGATGGTATTTTAGAGTCCCTTGACTTCACAGACTTTGATGTCTGTGTCGATTGCATTAAGGGAAAATAGACCAAAACCAAGAGGTGCAAACAGATCTTCAGACGTTTTAGAATTAATTCATGCAGATATCTGTGGTTCATTCCCTACAGCATCCTGGAATGGTCAACAATATTTCATAACATTCATAGACGATTACTCACGTTATGGGTACCTATATCTCATTCATGAGAAATATCAGTCTTTGGACATGTTCAAAACTTATAAAGCTGAAGTTGAGAATCAACTCAACAAAAGGATTAAAAACGTCAGATCTGATCGTGGTGGTGAGTACTACGGTAGATATGATGGCTCAGGTGAATAATGTCTAGGACCATTTGTGAAATTCCAAGAGGAATGCGGTATTGTCCCATAGTACACCATGCCAGGATCACCTAGTATGAATGGTGTAGCTAAAAGATGAAATAGAACTCTTAAAGATATGGTAAGGAGCATGATTGCTCATTCTACCTTACCTGAGTCCCTCTAGGGAGAAGCATTAAAGACAGCAGCTTACATTCTTAACAAAGTACCCAATAAAGCAGTTGCAAAAACACCTTATGAGCTTTGGACAGGTAAAAACCCTAGTTTAAATCACTTTCACATTTGGGGATGTCCAGCTGAGGCAAGGCCTTATAGGCCACATGAAAAGAAATTTGACTCCAAAACAGTAAGCAATTACTTTATTGGTTATTCTGAGCGATCTAGGGGCTATAAATTTTATGATCCCATAATAAGGAATATTTTTGAGACGGGAACTACAACATTTTTTGAGGATGTTGAGTTTGGGCGGAGAAATATGGTTAGAGACATTACTTTTGAGGAGGAATTGGATTCTAACTCAATTCCTACTATCACTTTTGATGATGTTCAGGTTCTTATACCTATCATTGATCAAGAAGTGAATCCAGAACCTTTACAAGACAATGTTGAACAACTCCCCATTCAAAATGAGGTAATTGTTCCAGAAGAACAAACTCAACAGCCTCAAGAACAAGTGCCATTAAGGAGGTCCACAAGAGAAATGAGAAATGCTGTTCCAGATGATTATATTGTATTTTTCCAAGAACATGAGGATGATTATGGAATGATGGAAGAAGATCCAATCAACTTTCATCAAGCCATGAAAAGTTCTAATTCTCAAAGATGGATTGATGCCATGAAAGATGAGTATAAACCTATGCAAGACGATAAAGTTTGGGAACTTGTCCCATTACTTGAAGGTGCAAAACCAATTGGTTGTAAATCGATATTTAAAACCAAGAGGGATGCAAATGGTAATGTGGAGAGGTATAAGGTGCGTCTTGTAGCTAAAGGATATACTCAGAAAGAAGGTATTAATTTTACAGAGACTTTCTCTCCAGTTTCATCGAAAGACTCTTTCAGGATAATCATGGCGCTTGTTGCTCATTTTGATCTTGAGTTACATCAGATGGAAATTAAGACTGTGTTTCTTAATGGCGACATTGAAAAACAATTTATATGGTGCAACCAGAAAATTTTGAGTCGAAAGACTCAAAGAATATGGTTTGTAAATTGACAAAATCCATCTATGGACTCAAACAAGCTTCCTGTCAATAGTACCACAAGTTTCATCAAATAATTGTTTCGTTTGGTTTTGAGATGAATATTGTTGATGATTGTGTGTATCACAAATTCAATGGGAGTAAGTACATATTTCTGGTTCTATATGTTGATGACATTTGGCTTGCCACTAATGATATAGGCTTATTGCACGAAACCAAGAGGTTTTTATCCAAGCATTTTGAGATGAAAGATCTTGGGGACACCTCTTTTGTTTTAGGAATTCAGATACATCGAGATCGATCTCAAGGTATTCTTGGATTATCATAAAAGAGCTATATCGATAAAGTACTCAAAAGGTTTGGCATACAGAGTTGTAGACTAGGTGACACCCCTGTCGCTAAAGGAGACAAATTTAGCCTTACTCAATACCCTAAAAGTAACATTGAAATTCAAGAAATGCAAAAGATTCCCTATGCATCAGTTGTTGGGAGTTTAATGTATGCTCAAGTATGTACGCGCCCGAACATTGCGTACATTGTTGGGATGTTAGGCAGATATTTAAGCAACCCTGGTATAGATCATTGGATAGCAGCCAAAAGGGTTATGAGATATCTTCAGAGAACAAAAGATTACATGCTTACTTATAAGATATCAGATGTTTTGGAGGTCGTAAGGTATTCTAATTCTGATTTCCCTGGATGCCAAGATAGTAGGAAATCTACATCAGGCTATATTTACCTGTTAGCCGAAGGAGCTATATCTTGGAAAAGTGTCAAACAGACACTTGTAGCTTCGTCCACCATGGCAACAGAGTTTGTAGCATGCTATGAGGCTTCAAACCATGGAATATGGTTGCAGAACTTTGCCACAGGGCTGCGCATTTTGGAGAATGTAGAAAGACCACTCAAATTATTTTGTGACAATAATTCAGCAGTGCTGTATTCCAATAACAACAGGAGTTCATCTAAGTCAAAGCATATTGACATAAAGTTCCTAGTTGTAAAAGAAAGAGTGCAAAATGGTCAAATATCCATAGAGCACATTGGGACAAACTCCATGATAGCGGATCCACTCACAAAAGGTTTACCACCAAGGTCTTTCATGAGCACACTGCTCACATGGGTGTTACATTGTTTGAGGGTATCATGATTTAGTAGGAGTTTATATTTCAGAAATTTATGTATTTGGTTATTTTCTGATCATAAATGAAGTATTCAGTTTATTCACTCTGTTTATTATTTTGAAATTGACCTCACTTAAGTTTAAAGAGGACCAGTTGGAAATAGACATGTTTAGATCATATTGCATGTAATTTCTATGCTACACATCCATACTTGATCTATGTCATTTGGTTGTTCTAATATACGTGATCATGGATAGATTTAGTTACGATATATGTAACGAAAGTTGCCTTGGTTCTATGTTAACATAATTAATGGACGAGATTGTTCGTAATACCTTTTCGATATGATAGTAAAATTTTGAGCTCATAAGGTTACATAATGACATGTAATTATAAAGTAATTAGTATATACATATGGTCCAAGTGGGAGATTTTTGGAAAATTTGGACATCACATATATAATAAGGATAATTACATGTTATTATTTACTATCATGATAGGTTAGCCCAAATTAAAAGTGATCTAATTTGGTTAGAATTTTATTAGGCTTTTAATTATTAAATAAAGTATGGGTCAAATATGTGTAGATACTCTTCTAATCAAATTCTAATTAATGATGGGCTAATTAGAATTTGATTAGAACTAATATGCTAAGGTTATAAATATTAGGGTTATGGTCCCCAAATTATACACAAGATATCTTTTCTAATATCCCATCATTAAGAAAGAGAGAGCAGATATTTTTTGAATTTCTTGTGTGCTAATTTGGAAGATCAAATCCCCAAGATCCAGAAAGTTTCAAGGAATCCATGGATTCAGGTACGCTTCCGAATCTAGTTTTGTTTTTGATTTATTCTTGATAATTTGACATGACAGCTCATGGTTTATTAAGTTGTATTATAGATTTATTTTATAAATTCTAACATCTGAACCCTCTGGGGGCCTTGATATTTCCATGGCAAATTCCATACTTCATCTCTCAAACTCCACGAATTTTTCTTAACCATCTTATAAGCACTCTTGATAGAGAAAGAACCTATTGAGGTGCCTACCCAAGCAACTCTATCCGATCCCGTAAAAGGGTGAGGGGAATATTGAGAATGTGGTTAATAGTCTCATCTAGCAGCCAAACACAAAATAACTCTAAATTCCTCAAACCTTCCTCTGTAACCATGTCCCAAAAGAGACAGCTCACATCGAGGTTTTTTCGTGTTGGAATTATCTTTGATTAATGGGCCAACTTCGAGGGCCCAACTATCCTTCTAACATCTTATACTATTACCATTTCCTTGTAACCAAATAATATTCTCACAGAGGAAGGGCTAAATCTTAGAAAGAGCTCTCCATAGAAAGGAACAATTCCTTCGATTAATACTAGTAGGTATGTTTTGCTTCACCTATATTGACCAGATAACACGAACCCACAAGGAGTCAGTATTAGTCAAAATGTTATATCCTAATTTTAATATGAAAGAAATGTTTTGATCATTCAACTGCAGAATCCCCAACCTTTCATATACCTTAGGTTAACAAATTGATTGCCAATTAACAAGGGCCATCTTTTTACTTTCTTCAAAATACCCTCAAATAAATTGGTTGATGATGCGTTCAATCTTCTTACATATACATTATAGAATCATCATGGACTGCATAAAGTAACTAGGAATTGTGAAAAGTACCGACTGAGCTAACATGACTCTGCTAGCAAGAAATAATTGCCTTGCATCCACCGTTGAAGTCCAACATTAACCTTTTCCACCACAAACCTCAAGGAACTATTAGTGATCCTTTCATGGAAGAGTGGAACACCTAATTAGAAACCTAAATTGTAAACCTTATGGAAGCCGAGAATGCTATATAAACACCCTCATAGTCTTCATCAACTCCTTTAGAAAAGCACACATTCATCTTGTTAGTATTAATCCAATACCCAGGAAAAGCATAGAAATTCTCTAGAATTTTCTTTGATCAATATGAACTGCTCGATGTTAGCTTTGCCAAAATTAACAAAATCATCTGTAAAAAAAAACTGTGAAAGTGTGGGTCTTGACCTCTACAAGCGAATGGAACTCCACTTACTTGAGTTGATGGAAGTATGAAAGCACTATCTCAGTCATTCCATACAGAAGACAAAAAGATAAGGTGACGAAGGACATACTTTTCTAATTACCCTAACCGGACTAAACTTCTGAGTTGGAGCACCAATCCACAGAATCTGTATAGTCATATCTGTTATAGCCGACATAATAACCTTTTTAAGGAATTCAGGAATACCAACTGCCTAGAGTGAAGCTTCAATAAACTCCCAACGCACCCTATCATATGCCTTCTCCAAGTCAATCTTTATTGCCATCCATCTCTTGTTCTTGTGTTTGCTCCTCATGGAATGGATCACTTCTTAAATCAAAATGATATTGTAACACCCTCTAACCCGTCTCCATCATCTGATTAAGGTTATAGAGCATTATCGTTCAAATTAAAACAATTGACATCACATGGAAACAATTTACCAATTTAAAACATTATCATTCCATTTTAACAATTATTCAAAGCATAAAAACCTTCACAGACCTTAAATTGAGCCTATGGGGCCTTAAAAATAATTTGGAAACAATTGAGGACTAACTTGAATCAAAATAGGAGAAAATGAAAATTTTGGAAACTAGGGTCACATGCCATGTGACTCAAAACATGGCCGTGCGGTCAATCGTGTAACATTTAAACTATGGGACACATAACCGTGTCCTTGCTCGTGTGTCCACTCATGTGAGTATTCAAAATAATATCACATGGTCGTGTTGTATAACATGTGCCAGACCGTGTGTGCATTCGAAATAAGGTCACACAGTCATGTCATCAGGCCGTGTAACTTTCTATGCTGAGTGGTTAGGCTGTGTAACTCTCTATGCCGTGTGGAACAACCTGTATCTGAAAATCAATAAGACACAAAACCGTCTAAAAAGGCCGTGTGACAGCCCATGTCCCAAGCCGTGTGCAACAAATATGCCTTCCAAAACAAGTCCAAAACAATGTCATTTCACAGGTATCAAGACACAACCAAAAACAACCATTTTCATGCCTTCAAAAATCAATCAAACAAACATATAACATACCAAAAATCCAACCTAGGTGCCTAACCAATGTGCCCTCATTGACACCACAAATTAAACATCCAGTCAAACCCATACTCAAAGTTTACATGGCATTACCTTTAAGGCATACTAAAATTTCCATTTCAACACATTCATTTACCATATATCAAGCTAATCACAAAAGGCATTTAGCTAATGACCAAAAGCACTTCAAGTGTCAAACATAACCCAAAGATACCAAACATAGATATACAACCACAAAGCTTACTCAAACTAATAAACAACATCATCATAAACAAATTAAGTTAAAAGCTCCTAGTACATGCCATTTATAACCCGACAACAAAATAACTAAATCCTCTACCGAGATGAAGAATGGATAGTGTGAATATACTCTGACTAGATTTCAACCAATTGATCTTTTCGATGACCTACAAGATGAAGAAAACAACTACATAAGCAAATAATGCTTAGTAAGCTCATATAATCTTAAACTTTAACTTACCAAAAAGGATGTAACTTAACCATTGAATAAGATAATTCAATATCTCGACCGTAAGTTCATTAACCATTTATACACATCACAAATCTTACACAGTTAATGAGTTCATATATAATACATATAACTTTATTGTGTTGTCAAATATATACCCAAAAACATATTTGGTACATAACTCAGCCATCACATATTCATTTAACATTTAATATCTTTATTTCAAATATTCATTTCAATTATCCCTTTTCACATATTTATATTCCAACAAATACTTCATATAAACACGTTATATAATTGTTCATATATCTATTTCTATATAAACATTTCGTATAGCCATTTCATAAAACCATTTATCACATAATTGTTATGTATAAATTCATTTATTTTAATATATATTACTATTCTATACAACACAAACCTCATAAGGTTAGTAAATGTAACAATGAAATATACTATTTCCAACATATCTTAGATCATGTAATAATAAATATGCCATGTACACATTTCATTTATCACATAATATAAAGCATCACTTTTATGTTTAAAGTGTTCATACCATAATATTCAAACTCACATATATAAATAATATAACCTTTATACTTAATTTTAAAACATACAACGCATGAAACTAACAATTCTTGCCAATATACCATCGTTTCAACTTTCTGAAACATTTGGATATGGATAATTCATATCAGTAAAATACCATATGATAAATGATCATAAACCAAGTTATCATTATAATAACATCTCATTTCAGATAATCGAAAGGATAACACTCATTTGAGTTAAATTTATAACTTTAATCGACTCAGATGCTTCTCATAAAGCTTCAGAGTATCCACAACACATGTAGGATTTCAAGCCATCATTACGATCTGTATTATTGGTACATAATACCTGCTAATTATTCACTGGCTCAAAGCCTGATAAATAAACATCGGCTCATAGCCTACTAAATAATCACCGGCTCAAAGCCTGCTAAATAAACATTGACTCAAGGCCTGTTAAGTAAACATTGGCTCAAAGCATGCTAAATAAACACTAGCTCAATGCCTGTTATTCCGGTACATCACATACTCACTATATTCATTTATTATTTATTTTCTAATCATTCACTATATAAATAACAATATAAATATAATTATAATAAAGCATGCAATAAGTAAAAATCATTATATACATAGGAATAGTAGTATGAACTTACCTCTACGAAAACAATTGTAAAAATGAAGCAAACGATTAATCTGATACTTTAGTTTTTCCACGACTTCAAACCAATTGGCATGTTTCTTATATGCAAGGTTATATGCTTGGCTGAATTCCTTGAGCTAGCAACAATGGAGTTTCGGGTGGTAAAAGCCAAATGAAAAAGATGGTCATTTATTTTTTATGTTTTTAAGTTTTATTTATTTTATTTTAACTTTAATTTAATTAAATTTTCATTATAAAATTTACAAAATACCGTCCAGTATCAATTTTTATGGCTTAATTCCCATATAAAACCACCCAATTAAGTCTTTTTATTCAATTAGCCCTCTTAAACTAATAGCGATTGACTTTTACAGTTTTTACGATTTAGTCCTTTTTCTTTAATTAACTAATTAAACAATAAAATTTTTGAACCAAAACTTCACATATCTAAATAGTAACTCCATAAATATTCAATAAAAATATTTACGATCTCGGTTTACAAAAACGAGGTCACATTACCTCATTTTCGAAAACTACTTAACTTTAGGAACATACCACTTGAACCTAATTATTCTTTCAATTAACAAAATTTCTAAAACTAAAATTTCAATAATATTATACTTGACTCATAAATATTAATTAATAATATTTTTAAACTCTCTCGTTTGATTTGTGGTCTCGAAACCACGATTTCCAACACCACTAAAAAATGGGTGGTTATAGATGTTATCCGTGATATTCCTCCCAGCAATGAAACCAGCCTACTCTGATCCAATAATTTTAGGAATGACCACTTTGAAACGGTTAGTAATAATCTTCATGACTAGTTTATAGAGAACTAAACATAGACTTATAGGGCGAAAATGCATAAAACTTTCAGGGTTTGAAACCTTAAAAACAAGAACAATCAAGGATTATTGAGCTTTCAATCTATAGGCTGTCCAGCAAAAACTCTTTGAACCCATTCACAAATAGCTCCACCAATTTGGTCCCAATGATTGTGGAAAAAGAGGACATGAAAACCGTCACTCCCTAGCACTTTCAAAAGAGCCATGTTGAAAATAGCAACCTTAATCTCTTCCTTCGATACCTTTTTGCCTAAGAAAAGGGTGTCACTCTGATCAAGACTAGGAAAGTAACTAAGAGGTAAATCCATAAATTGTTTTGGTTGTTCACCATACAATTTCAAGAAGAATTTGAACGCCTCAGATTGAAGTTTTTCCTCATCATAAATCCATTCACCTCTCTCATTATTCAAAGCAGAAATTTGGTTATGCTTCCTCCTCTGAATCGTACGAGAATGAAAGAATTTAGTATTATAGTCCCTAAGATACAACCAATCACATCACATTGAGCTTTCTGTTTTCAAAGTAGCTCCTCATGGTGTAACATACTCTTCAGATCATCCCTAACTTGCAATTCTCACTGGCTTAAGGCATTAAAACTCAACCTATCTATAGCCTTTTGAACCCTAGCTAGTTTTTACAACAAATACCTTTTACGGGTGCCAATATGACCATAGAAAGACTTATTCCAATCTTTAATATTCAAGGTAAAAATGATGTAGAGACTCATCCATGTTACCAGTGAAACACTAATTATCTTTGACAAAATTCAAAAAATTTGGATGTTCCACCCAACCAGCCAAAAATCTAAAGGGATGCCCTTGAGTAAATTACCACCGGCTTGAGAGAGAAGAACAATGAACTATGATCAGATAGCTTAGGAAGATGAGTGACAGAACAACTAGGAAAAGCTCTAATCCAAGCGTCATTTCCAATCACCCTATCAAGCCTCTCAAAAGTTTCTCATCGGTGCCACGTGAAGGCTGGACCTTAAAACCCTATATCTTGCAAATCATTCATATTAAGAAACTCTCCAAATAAAGGACACCCTATTCTAACTCAACTGCCTCTTTTTTTAATGCTAGATGAAAGTAAAGCATTAATATCTTCAATGGTTGCCCATAGAATATCTCTAGATAGAATAATCAAATTAAGACCCTTCAAAAGCTCTCTCATTTTCTGTCTATCCAGACTCCTATATACAAAGACAATGTGAATGACTTGAAAGTGAACCACCTCAAGAACCCGAACAAAAATGAATTGGAGGTGATTACAAATTACCTCAACTAAAACCGAATCCTTCTAGCCAACCCAAATACCTCCTGAAAATCTAACAGCCTTTACTCTATGCGAATGTTAGAATCCCAAACTGGCAATGATCTTTACAACACCCCTAACCCATATCGGTCTCCGAAATAGGGTTTCGAAGTATTACTGAGTAACTGTAATCTAAATCATTCATTTTCAAACATTTCAAAAATCATAATATAATTCATCATTAACATGTATAGAGTCCCTTATAAAGCCTTTGAAAATTTTAGGAAAGAGTTAGAAAATTTTTAACTGTAAGGTTCACACGGCCGTGTGAGTCACACGCCCATGTGTCTAGTCGTGTGGGCATTCAAAGTAGGGACACACAGTTGTGTTCTAGCCTGTGTCTGTGCCCGTGTAACTCACTAACTTGGGTCACACGGCCAAGCCACACGCCCATGTGCCAAGCCTTGTACCCTTCGAAATGGCCTCGCACACCCGTGTGCTAGCCGTGTGGACCTAAAATGTGCCTTAAACAACAAGTTTACCATTTCCCACTTGCTTGGGCATTAAGAAACTCAAAAACCATTCGTTTAACCTATTCCAAACACGATCAAACACACTCAAAACATGCCAAAACAATCATCCTTAGTGCCTAACCAATGTACCCTCATTGGTACCACATTTATATCATCAAAACATATCATTAATGTATCATTCAAATCCAAATTATAAACATACCAAAATCACTCCATTTAGCCTAGTTCATAACCACTTAAACATCAACTAAAATTCACAAACACCTAACCTATCTTGGTTCCATTCAACATACCATATTATGGCATCAAACACAAGCACATGATTACATATACACCAACCAACATTACACCTATAGCTTTATTTACAATCCATCCACAAAATAACTACCAACTAGAC
Organism: Gossypium longicalyx; assembly: GCA_025698465.1. Classification (NCBI taxonomy): domain Eukaryota; kingdom Viridiplantae; phylum Streptophyta; class Magnoliopsida; order Malvales; family Malvaceae; genus Gossypium; species Gossypium longicalyx. Next base: position 22,078,031 of record CM047005.1, on the reverse strand, counting down.
ATCCTAGGTACATGCCGACACAAAAGATAAACATCACCACATTTGAGTTCAGGATCATTGTTGAATGCTGAATTGACGATCAAAAGATAAGTACCTAACCTGTACATGGAAAATAAAAATCGTACAGTAACTAAAACATAGTGATATTTCTATAATTTGAACATTTAAAGACAAAAGAATACAATTTGCATACTTGAATTATAAACACATATTAATATTTTTTTCTTAGTGTACTCTTTAAAATATCATATTAGGCATAAATTTTCTATACTCAAAAATAGTAAATAATGAACGGCGTTGAATATCTGTCTGAAGATCGGATTGGCATGGGAGAAGACTCTACCACTGATCGTACTACCAAAAAAGTTCAGTTTAAATATGGAAGCGATGACTCTTTGGCAAACATGGCGGTTGACTCATCTCCGGTAAGCGGAGTTTCATTGAAAAACAAACTCTTAGGAGGTTCGGATTCAAACTCTCTAGATGGTACTACTATTCTTGATTTAGAGTTTGAAGATGGTGATATTCGTAGATCCAATCTCAATGGTATACCTACCATTGACTTCTCGGATTGCATTAACAAAATTTTGATCAAAGGAATGGAGCTCACTGTGGTTGTCAAGTCATTTGGGCGTAATATAGGTTATGGGGCTCTGTTTAATTGTATCACTAGCCTCTGGAAGCCTGCACAATCCTTTCGTCTAATAGATGTTGCAAACGGATATTATCTTGTTCGGCTCTAGAGTAGGGTTGATTATGACGCGACGCTGACACAAGGCCCTTGGATAGTGTTTGGACACTATCTCACAGTCCAACCATGGACAGTGGATTTTGACCCATCAAGACCTTTTCCCTACGGTGTGTTGGCTTGGATCTGCTTTCTAGGTCTGTCGAGAATCCTGTACCAAAAGAAAATATTAGAGGAGATCGGTAGTTTGGTCGGAAGAGTGGTTAAACTTAATATCAAAACAGATTACCGAGAAAGGGGACAATTTGCCAGAATGGCTGTTTTTGTCGACTTAGAGAAAACCCTTACCTCTCAAGTACTTTTCAATGGATGACTTCAACGTGTGGAATTCAAGGATTTACCCGAGGTATGTTTCTCGTGTGGTAAATATGGACACCTTAAAAATTTATGTCCTTCTTCTCTGATAGGTCGAAGCGGTCATGGCATAATACCTTTGGCCCGTGGATGGTGGTTGAGCATAAGTCTAGACGCAAACAGGATGGGATTCGTAGGCAAAAATAAAAAATTTCGGAAGGAAATTTGGCAGGTTCCAGATTTGAAATGCTATCTTCTATGGATTTTGAGTCTTTAACGCCAGATTTAGAGGCGCCTTCTAAGGACCTTGGAACGGCTAGGTTTATCCAAGGAGATTTCATTAAAAACTTGAAAGGCAAAGACATAGGAAAAGGGTCTGGACTAGTGGCTGGGGTTAATATGGGTGAAGGACTGTTAAACCGTGTTGGTGATTTTGGGTCAGGCATACAATCTAGGCCTTTGAGAGATAATAATGTAGGACAGACACTTGGAGTAAAAGCTCATGTCTTGACGCGGGCTGCAGATATGCCGTTTAATAGTACTGGGCCAAGTTTGGTGTTGGACCTTCCGCATAAGGGTACTAATCTGGTGTATGATAGTTCTGGGCCAACTTCGGCGTTGGACCTTCTGTATAAAGGTACTAGGTCTTCACTGGAACACTTTGGACCACAGTAGATTTTGGGCCAGATTCCTAATTCCAGCAGTTTAGGCTTAGAGGGTGCAGCGGGTTTTGAGAATAAAGACCTAACAATCCCTATTTCCTTTTCCAATGATAAGGTTACCTCTTTACATGTTAATCCCACTTTCAAAAATCATCCTAAGGCTAAAGTGGGTCTAATTTCTAATGCACTTGATCCTAAAATGCATACTATTGTTACTTTTTAAGAGAAGTTGGATATTAAATCAAAACCAAATGTGCGTGTGAACCCTTCGAATATTCCTAAAGGGCATAGTGTTGAAAGTAGGAAAGGAAATGGACATAGTGGGAAATCTTTATTTAAATCTATTCGTGGGTGCAGGGGGAAATTTAAACCTGCTAGTAGTTCACGAGTCTCCCTCTCGGAAGCTATGGGCTCTATGGCAGAACTCATTAGTGTGCAAGCTGGAATTTCTTTAGATAAACTAGACGTTAAATTTGGCAGTATCTAAGCTACTGATAGCCCTTACGGGGTTAGTTATTTTTCTTATATTTATTTTATTTATGAATTTTACTATCTTTTCTTGGAATTGTCAGGGATGTGCGAGTTCTAAATTTGTTAGAGTCTTCTGGGAATATAATCAGGAGCATAGACCAGATTTGATCAGTCTTTTAGAAACTAGGGTCAGTGGTAAGAAAATGAATTTGGTTATTACTAAGCTCGGCTTTAATAATTCTCTTGGTGTGGAAGCGGTCGATTTTTTAGAAGGTATTTGGATTGGGTGGAAGGATTCAGTTAATGTGGAGGTGCTCCAAAGTCATCCCAAATTTGTCTTAGCCAAAGTTTTCGATTGCTACCTTCGGTAGCCTTTTCTGGTCTCTTTTGTGTATGGCAGTCCTAATAGTCAGAAAAGGAGGCATTTGTAGGAAGTTTTGCAAAGTTCTATTTCAATGGATAGATCCCCGTGGGTGGCGATTGGTGACTTTAACACTATCCTTTGATCTAGTGAGAAACAAGGAGGAAGTGTTTTAGGAAAAGGATGTCCTTTCTTTGGTAATTTTATGGATTTCGCCTAACTTCAAGATTTAGGTTTCTGGGAGTCTCAGTTCACTTGGCAAAGAGGGGGGATTGTTGAGCACTTGGACATGGCTATTTGCAATATTGCTTGGAATGCAAATTTTTCAAATTCAATTATGACCCATTTACCTCAGCTCAAATCTGATCACAAGCCTCTTAAATTGTCTCTTTTACCTGAGGTTCATTTATTGAAAGGGTGTCCGTTCAAATTTTTAGCCAGTTGGATTGAACATCCATCCTTTTCGATTTTATTAAAGAGAATTGAAGGATGTCTATGAGCATGTCGTCCTTGTATTCTAAGTTTACTGATTGAGTTAAGATTTGGAACAAAGAGGTTTATGGTCATATTTGGAACAAAAAGCTCCTGTCTCGTAAGCTGGAACATATTGAGATTGAACATGATAGAACTAACTCGGAGTTTCTTAAGCAAGTAGAGATGGATGTGAGAGAGGGATTGGAGAATGTGCTTCATTATGAAAAAATTCTTTGGCGACAAAGCTCGTTGTGATTGGTTGATTTTGAGGGACCTGATGGTCGCTAAACTAACTAAAAATTTGACTAAGGCAAGTGCACCTATCGAACAGTAGTATAGTTATGGTGAGACCGAAAATATCGTATCCACAAGGACTAAAAGTACTAGTAATTACTATATTTTTATTATCTAGCCTAATAATTAAGAGAACATTTTATCTAAAACTAATTAACTAAGATTACGATAGAGAGTAAAGTTGGAAAATACTTTTGGAAAATCGATGGAGAAGACAATACCCAAGGAAGAATCCACCTAGACTTCACTTATTACCTTTGAATTAAACGATTTATTCACTTGACTTAATCCGTAGAAATCCCTGATTTATGTTAATATCTCTCTCGAAACTAAAAACAACTGACTCTAGGTTGATTAATCGAAATCTCTTTCTAATTAAAACCCCTATTGTCGCATTAACTCGATCTATGGATTCCCTTATTAGATTTGACTCTAATCCGGCAGATTTATGTTGTCCTATCTCTAGGATTACATGCAACTCCGTTTAATTATGAATGATCTACTCTTAAACAGGGACTTTTACTCCACTGAATAAGCACATCAAAAACCTGAATTAATATCCTGAAATATTAAAGTATGGGTTAATTTCACAATCAAGAATAAGAACAAGTATTTATCATATAACTCAAATAATAATAAGATCCGTATTAGGTTTTATCTCCCTTAGGTATTTAGGGAGTTTAGTTCATAATAATGGAAAACATCTCAAAAGTTAGAAAACAACAAAACATAAAGAAACCCAAAGAGCTTCTAGGAAATTGGATGGAAATCTTCAGTCTTAATGTTGATCTTGCCTCCGAGCTGATTCTGATAGCTATCCTTCAGTATTTCCTACCTTCTACTCTGTGTGTCTCTAATCTTCTTCTCGGGTGTTTATATAGGCTTTAGAATGCTTCAAAACCCTCAAAAGTGGCCTTTTCCAAGTAGAATGAAACTTGGGCTCGACAGTGACATAGCCGTGTGCCACGCCCATGTGCAAGTGCTCAGGCAGTGTGCAATTCTGATTTGGTTTTGTATCGACACGGCCATGACACACGAGCGTGTGGTCTACCCGTATGTCACACACTGGCGTGTGGATCACCCATGTGGAAGTGCCTAAGCCATGTGGCATGCTGAATTAGGCCTATTTTGTCTGTTTTTGGCCCGTTTCTTGCTCTTTTTGCTCTCTTCGGCTCTCTTGAGTATAAAACACGAAATTAAAAGATTAAGAGTATCAAATTCAATGAAACTAAAGAGAAATCATCCATAAATATGCCAAGCATAGGGTAAAAATATGTATATATTACGGTTTATCATTCGCCGTAAACATGTTCAAAGTGGTTATATAATGGGAACAAGTTCTCTTATATGGGGCATCGTCGGTGGCTAGATGAAAATCATAGATTTAGATTTCAGAGGACTCTATTTTACGGTACTGAAGAGTTCAGAGAAGCTCCTGAGCAGACTATTGGATCTGAAATCTTGTTCATGTTGAAAGATATCAATTTCAGTTATGGGAAGATGAATCAACCATACAACACGCAAACAAAGAAAAGATCGAGGGATGAATCTGATGAAGAGGATGATCCTAATAAGGCAGACTTGTGGAAAAAAAGAAGTATTTTTTTGAGATGCCTTATTGGGAGCATCACATTTTACGACACAATCTTGATGTCATGCATATTGAGGAGAATGTTTGCGAGAACATCATCGGGACAATTTTGAATGTCAATGGAAAATCAAAAGACAATCTTTAAAGTCTACTTGATTTAGTTAACATGGGAATTCGGCGTGATCTTCATCCTCAAGTACTTTCAAATGGGAAATATCGGTTGCCGCCTCTAATTTTTACAATGTTGAAGGAATAGAAAGAAGTGTTCTGCACGGTGTTGAAGGATATAAAAGTCCCAGATGCATATACATCAAATATATCTCGATGTGTGAGTCTTAAAGATCGAAGACTATATTCTTTAAAATCACATGATTATCATATCTTGATGCAAGATTTACTACCCTTGCTTTATGGTGCTGTATGTCAAAATAGGTGACGTCTTGTATAATTGAACTTTTCAATATAATGAAAGCTCTTTGTGGCAAATTTTTGAATGTTGAAGAACTTGAGAAAGTACAAGATCGAGCCGCTTTGACTTTATGCAATTTAGAGAAGATCTTTCCACCTTTTTTCTTCACTATTATGGTGCACTTGGTAACCCATCCCCCTCGTGAAGCAATAATTGGTGGACCGGTTTTCTATCGGTGGATGTATCCTATAGAAAGGTGTTTATTTATTTCAAACATATTCATTCATTCACCTCTATACCATTAGTTACAACTTTTGATAATGTTGTATATCGTGTTTAGGTTCCTATTCAAATTGAAGTCTTATTGTCGTAATAAGCGTTATCCTGAAGGATGAACTGCTGAAGGCTACTTGGCAGAGGAGTGTATGACTTTTTATTCTAGATATTTAGAAGATGTTGAAACAAGATTGAATAGACCAAGTAGAAACGCTGGGCTCAATGATCCTAACTTGGTCGAAACTTATTTATTTCAAAGTTATGGAGAACCAATTGGTAAAGTTGAAATTACAGAATTAGATGAAAGATCTAGGGTACAAGCACATAGATATGTTCTTTTTCACCACGATTCAATTGAACCATTACGCAAGTAAGTTCTAGAATATGATAAATATTCATCTTTTTGATTTGTTTATTTTCTAACCAATTAAGTCTCTTTTTAACATAGTGAGTACAAACAAATCTTGAGATCTCGTTCGCACTCCTGAAGATTACAACATCGAGAGATTAATAAGTTATTCACAAAATCTTTTCATGAATGGTTAAGTCAAACGGTATGCAACTCAACCTTTTATTAACAAATAATAATGTTTTCTCATAACATTTATAATTACTCAATTTACTTTCGATTCAATAGGTTTGGAGTGGGAAGGACGTTAATGACGAAGTTAAATGGCTTTCCCAAGGTCCAAATAGAGTAGTAAAAAGATACAGAGTCTTTATCATCAATGGATTCAAATTTCATACAAAATATCGCGAGAGATTGAGGAGAACTCAAAATTGTGGAATAGTTGTTAATTCTTCAATTACAAGTTATGCTAGTGCTAGGGACAGTAATCCTGTTGAGGGAAATGTGGAGTATTACAGACTTCTTACTGATATTATTGAGTTGGATTACTATAGAAAATGGAAAGTTGTCTTATTTCGATGTGATTGGGCTGATGTTAACACTGCTCACGGAATTAAAAATGATCAATTTGGTTTTACAATGGTGAATTTCTCTCAATTGATTCACACTGGAGAACAATTGATAAACGAGCCGTATGTATTTTTTTCTCAAGTGAAACAAGTTTTTTACTCGAAAGATCCAACCAATGAGGGTTGACATTGTACTCCGAAATACCCCTAGAGACTTGTTTGACATGGGCAATGGAAGTAGAGATGACATCGTCGAAAGATCAGAAACTTTTTCTTTTCCAGAGCAAAACTTAAATGAAAATATCCCTAGTACTAGTACACAATTTCAATGGGTTCGTCAGGATATGGATGAAGATATTTACGAATTATAATGTAGTAAGATTTTACGATTTTTTTTAATTATATGTAATATTATAATTTTAATCTTGGTCATTTTATATAATTTAACTATTTTATATGTACTATTATTATTGTAATTTGTTACTAAAATTTCAACTATTTTATGTGTATTGTAGGAAAAATGTGTAGAAGAACATTACGAGATTTAAGTATTATCCAGAATACACTAAATTCGGAAGAAGCAAATAGTGAACAGCAGACAGTTATTGGATCTTCGAATGTGCCGGAGACACTTGACGAGCCTGCAGAATTTCAAAGTAATGTTAAGTTTATTTTACATATGTGTTGACTTTTATTATTGATTTATTTTTCAATTTTAATATAATAATATATCGTTTTTCAACTGAAAGTGGTGGGACGCGCAGAGGTCGAGGACGTACACTACTTAAAGATTTATACGACTTAAATCCTGTCGAGTGTGTCAAAATAAGTAGAAACAGTCATGGTCAGCCTGTTGGATCTGAAGCTCGACTTTTAGCAGGCTATTTGGGCATTATAGCATGAAATGCCAATATGTTGCCCATCAACTACGAATCATGGCATCACATGCCTGATAGCAATAAAAATCAAGCTCTCGATAATATTAAGGTAACAAAACGTGAATGTAATTTATAATACTTTGGTTTAAGTTTCATTTATATTTACATTCTAAACTTGTGTTTTTTTAGGAGATATTTGCTTTAGAGGTCTCGGATGACTATATCAAGAAGGCATTGGGTAAAAAATGGAGACACCATAAAAGTACTTTGAAAAAAGAATATTTTAAGAAAGACATAAGCCTCGAAGAAAAATAGCGAAATGTCCCGCCAAGAATGCTGAGGTGCCAATGGGAAAATGAAGTTAGATTTTGGAATTCAAAGAAAGGAGAGGTATTACGTACTTCCAAACTCTTATAAATTTTTCGATATATAGTGTTTACTATATACGTAATAATAATTTCATTATGTAGGACCGTGAGCGAGTTGGAACAAGCAGCAGGCAAAAATAAAAATTCACGCACACCTACAGGTCGAGAAGTTTTGCTTCAGAAATGGGCCGAGGTATTATGAATTTATTAATTCTGTCAAAAATTAATGACTTTCTACTATTAAATAATATTTTTACTACTATATTTTAGGAAGTCTCGTCTGGTCAAAAAGTTTGACGCCTTCAGCTTTTTGACATTACGCATAAGAAGAAAGATGAATCTCCTATGACATCCGAAGCTAGAGAAATTATGGTATATTTACTTAATAAAATTTGATTTATTATAAATATTTATAATGTTTAATTATAATGGTTTAATTCGTCGTTAGTAGTTTTAAATAATGTTAAGTTATGTTGCATTCCTTTTTATTATATATTTCATTTCTAACTCTTTCATTGATTTATTAGAAGAAACTAAAGGAGAAGAAGGCGAAGTATAAAGCGATTGCTTCGACTGATAGTTCTATTAATCTTGAGGACATTGATAATAGAATTATTACTGAAGTTTTGGGTATGGTCAGATTCGATTTTAAGGATCTGGTGTTACCCCGACCCAATATTTTGGATCCAGCTACTAGTAATACATGCCTTCTGGGAGTCAAGCTCAAGCTGAAGTTCAGAGGTTAAGAGACCAGATAGCTCAGATGCAAGCGAGCATAGTTGAGAAAATTGCTGAGGTTCAAAGAAAATATGAAGAACTTTAGCAACAACTTAGAGCGGATGCAGCAGGGAGGGAGGTAGAGGCAGCAGCGATGGCAGCAGAGTAGAGCAGAAAGTACGATGAGCTCCAGCTATAGCTTCAGCATATGATGAAGATGTTTCAGTAGTCACAAAAGCCACCATCTTAGACATTTGTTTTCTCGTTGTAAGAATATTTTTAACATTGTCACATTTAACATTATTGTAAGAATATTTTGAATTATACTTCATTTATTAATTTACATCATATATCTTTCGTTGAATTTGAAGTATCATTTAGACTTAATATTTTTTGTTGTATTTTTTATGCTACATTTGTTGTTTTTGGTTGGATTTAAAGTAGGAAGGGTTGGATATTGGTGAAATCTGTATGTTGCAAATCTGCCAAAATTAGCGGCGTTTGTAACAAAAGCGTGATCTTTAGCGGCGCTTCTCCCATAAATGCCGCTAAAAGCCATGACCTTTAGCGGCGCTTCTCCCATAAACGCCGCTAAAAGCCAAGACCTGTAGCGGCGCTTCTCCCACAAACGCCACTAAAAGCCATGACTTTTAGCGGCACTTTTCCCACAAACGCCGCTAAAAGTTATGATCTTTTGCGGTGTTTTTTTCAAATAAACGCCGTAAATTTTTGCAGTATTGTCTATAGCGGCGTGTTTTGCGACGCTTCTGAAAATGCCACTAAAGGCAAAAAAAACGCCGCTAAAAGTCTATTTTGCTGTAGTGTTTATATGATTATTTGAAAATCCTTGAATTATGCCTTGTGTTCAAGTGATTTTCTCATATTACTTTTAGAATGAACTCTTATTGATTTGTGATTTTCATTGATACGTTTTAAATTAAATGCATAGATACTTGTGCCTTGATGGTTTAAACTTTAAGATACTAGAGAATCAAGAATGACAAGTCTGTATTTCAGAATTAAAAAAAAAATAGGATGTTTCCCTAAATTGAGGAATTACCTTGAAGTTTGAAATTTATAAGATTGACCTCAAAAGCCATAATTTTTGTGAGATTTTGAGCCTTTAGAGCATACATTTTTTCGTGCTCACTTTATTATTGGTTATGAGTGTGTCAATATTGAATTGTTATTCCAGAACTTGCTTCGATTATACATGTCGAGACCACACCTTTGATTTGATATACTTAGATGATAAAGGCACCTAGATTTTAATCCACTTACCCTACAAAAAAAGCCTACCTTCACAATTAACCCTTAGTGAACCCTTTTGATCCTAAAAAACCGTTTCTTAATTTATCCTTAATATTAACCCATACATCATACTTTTTGATTCACTGAGAATTTTTCCTATTTTATTGACTCCATTTTTTGTCGAGATTTGATTTGGTTAATTGCCTAACTATGTTCTTTTATTTTAGGTGTATAATTTTCTCTTATTATGCATTTATTCATTCTTAAAAAAAAAGTGAAAAAAAAACATATATGTTGATTATTATTAGTTATTTGTTTTGAGCTGAAGTAGTTAATTTTATATTTTGAAAAGAAGCTCATGTTTATCTTTAATAAATTCGATTGATGTAATTATTTAGTGTTAGTTTATTTTTCTAGTTAGGTAATTTATCAATTCGATCTCGATTCTAACCTTCTTTTTTAGCCTTTATCCACACCTTTAACCCAACCCCATTACAACCCTTTAAAGATCTTTTAATTTGTGTATCATATCATTTTATAGTGGTGGAGATTTGATTTTCATGCAAGCCTATGGTAATGACTTTTCATAATTGACTTTTGAGTGCTTAATTTTTTAACCTTAAACACTTTGAGTGATTTGAGTGAATCTTTAGTAAGGATGTAAAATCTTGTCGATTTTGAATTAAAGGTAATTACTTAGATAAGGGGAGATACCTATGTTTTCATGTCTTAAAAAAATGTGTGACTTGGATTGTTTGAATCTTTAGGCTCTTTTAGTTGAATTATCAATGTATGATTATTTATGAAATTCTAATAAAACATTATTGATGAGAATTGTGAATTGAGAGAGTTTAATTTTAATTGTGATTTAAGGATTTTGCTTGAGGACAAGCAAACGCTTAAGTGTGGGGATATTTGATAAACTATAAAAGTAACACATTTTAATCTCATACTTAGTATATTTTTTATGATTTATCATATAATTTAGTGAATTAGATGCTCTTAATCCTTTAGTTTCATATTTTATATTCAGGAGAGTATAGGGGAACAAAAGGAGCATAAAACGGGCCAAAAACGGACAAAACGGGCTGATTGAAAGACCCACACGGCCAAGACAAATTCCACACGGGCTGAGCACATGCCTGTGTGAGTCACACAGGCTGGCCACACGCCTATGTGGTAGCCCATGTCGGTATCACTCTAGGTTTCCCAAATACGCAGAAAAAGCCAATTTTTAGGGTTTCTAAGCATTCTAAAGTCTATATAAACACACTAGTAGTAGACCTAAAGGGGGGACACAGAGCAGAAAGCAGAAATTACTCGAAGGAAGCCATTGGAATTATCTCGGAAGCAGATCCACTTCAAGATTGAAGATCTCTATTCAAATTTCTCTCGAAGTTTATTTAGGTTTTTATTGTCTTGTTGTTTTTCTAAATTTGAGATGTTTTCCTTTCATATTATGAACTAACCTCCCTAAATACCTAGGGAGGATGAAACCTATGACGAGTCTTATTATTTTATATTCTGAATTTAATGATAAATACTTGTTCTTGTTCTTAATTATGTATTTTTAATTCTTGTTTTAATATTTTCAAGATATTAATTCAAGTTGATGTGCTTATTCAGTGGAGCAAAAGTCTATGTTTAAGGGAAGATCTACCATAATTAAGCAAAGTTGCATGCAACCCCAGAAATAGGGCGACATAAATCTGCCGGATTAGAGTCAAATCTAATAAGGGAATCCATAGATCGAGTTAATGCCACAATAGTGGTTTTAATAAGAAAGAGATTTCAATTAATCAACCTAGAGTCAGTTGTTTTTAATTTCGAAAGAGATATTAACATAATTTAGGGATTTCTACAGATCAAGACAAGTGAATAAATCGTTTGATTCAGAGTCAAAGTAATAAGTGAAGTCTAGGTGGATTCTTTCCTAGGTATTGTCTTCTTTATAAGTTTTTCTTCAAGTATTTTTCTCAATTTTCTCTCTGTCGTGTTCATTAGTTAATTAGTTTAGTTAAACTTAGATTAAAACAAAAATCCCTTTTATTCTAGGCTAAATAAAAGAAAGATAGTTAATACTAGTACTTTTAGTCCTTATGGATACGATATTCTAGACTCACCATAGCTATACTACCATTCGATAGGTGCACTTGCCTTTGTCATGATCGTAGTCTAGTTTAGTGAACCATAAAATGATCATCAGAGCACATTGCTCATAAAACTGGCAATGTTGCACCATGCCCTAATGTTTCTGGTATGTGATACTTTATTATTATTTTTAAATGTTATTGTAAATTTATCAATAAAGATTATATATAATTGATAATAGTATAAAGTGTGAATTATTTTTATTTTATTAACAGGTGTTATTAGAGAAAGTATGATGAATATACTGAAAGAAAGCAACACAAAGAAAATAGACAAAAAGATGAGAACAGATGAATTCTTATCTCAATTAAGAGGAGAGGAAGATGAACACAAGGAATTCATTGATGAGGTTTCTGCTATAAGGCAAGCAACTTGAGAAAGTATCCAATCACAACACAAGTGGCATAGAAAGGAAGAATTCAGATGAAGTATTGGTGGTTGGAATAACATTTATGAAGAAGGGTGATCTTCTCATGGATCAACTAGAGAATATCATGAAGAAAGAACAAGTAAATCCATCCCAAGTGAGTCTGAGTTTACTTTAAGGGAAGCTATACCTGAATTGGCTAGAAGCAAAAGTTCAAAGCAACCACAGATCAGTGACTCTTTTTTAAAGACTTTACGAAGGAAGATAGGTGAAACAGTATCTAAATTTTTAATATATGAACGACTTCCTTTGCAATTAGCAAACTCTCCATGGTTGTATAACTTAATTCAAGTGACAATAGAAGTTAGAATCAAATAGACTAAAGAGTCATTGGAAAGAATTGGGTGCAACTCTAATGTGTGATGATTGGACCAATAGTTTGAATCAAATGCACATCATTAATTTCCTTATTTATTATAATAAAGGAACCACTTTTTGGAAATCGGTAGATGTCTCAAGTGTTCATAGTAGAGCTGCTAAATTCAACTACAATTTTTTAGATTTAGTTGTAGAAGAAATTGGAGAAAATTACATTGTCCAAATAGTGACTGATAATGAGGCAGCAATGAAAGCTACTAGAAAAAAATTAATGTTGAAAAGAAAACATCTATATTGGACCTCATGTGTAGCTCATTGTTTAGATTTATGCCTTGAAGATATTAGAAAAAAGTCCAATGTAGCAAAAGTGTTAGATGAGGAAAAGAAAGTGGCTTGCTTTATATACAATCACACTTAGGCTGTTGATTTGATGAAGAAGTATACACAAGGTAAGCAAATACTTCGACCCGCTCTTACTCAATTTGCAACTCATTTCATTCATATTGAAGAGATAACAAGACAAAAGCAAGGTCTGAGAGAAATGTTTAATTCAAAGGTTAGTATTTTATAATTAGTTAATATAATTACTTAAATATAGCAACCTTTAATGATTTTATTAGTTCCAAATAATTTAAATTATATTATTTTAAAATTTTTCTTATGAATATATAGGAATTTAAAGAATCAAAATAGAGACAGCAAAAGTTAGGGCTTACTTATGAAGCCAAAAAATTGTTTTGGGAAAAGATTTTTGGAAAAAAAAAGCCAATGACCTCATAAAAGTTTACGAGCCCCTAGTAAAAGTATTGAGACTTGTGGATGGCGATGAAAAACCAACAATGGACTTTATTTATAAGGCTGTTGATAGAGCTAAATGAGCAATTCAACAAGATTATTGATAATTCACCGAGTACGAAAAGATTATTGACAATAGATGAAATTTTATGCATTCCGACTTGCATTCAGCTGGTAAGATAAAATGTTTCATATAATTAAGAACTATTTTTATATTTTATTATTTTAAGCTTTACATTATTATTTGATGATATTCTTATAAATTATGCTTAGGTTATTTTCTCTATCCTCAATTTCAATTTGGGGTGGAGCATTCTGAGAATGTACTAATAGAAACATTAGAAGGTACACGATCAGTAATTGAAAGATTAAAACCTTCTCTTGATACTCAAGTCAAAATGGTTAATTAGGTTAGATTTAAGTATTATTATTTTTAACTTAGTTACATAATTTTGAAATAGAATTATTTTTTTTATTCTATCTTTTATTTATGCAATTGTTACTATTTAGAGATAAACATGAGACATTCGGTACTCCACAATCACAAAGAGCTTGGAAGCAAATGAATCCGGGTAAACAGTTAATTAAATTATTTAATTTAATTTATATTATTTAATTATATTGTACATCTTGAAGTTATTTTGAAATTTAAATAATATTATGCAGCTACTTGGTGGATAATATACGGCACATGTGTTCCCGAATTACAAAAATTACCAATTAAAGTGCTTAGTCAAACAACTTCTACATCAAATTGTGAACGAAATTGGAGCACATTTAGTTCCTTGGCCTTCCCATGAGAAATTTGGGTGATTCCTCTAACCTGCATTGTAAGTGTTACTATAAGAATTATTTTGAGGCCGAGGATTATTACTCATATAGTTCATTTACTCGTTCTCCATGTTAGGGCCGTAGGATGAATAGTCCAAATTTCTCATTTCACCTCCACTTGCATCACACTGCATCACTGGATGTACCTATTTAGAACCAAGTAAACCATCAATTTTTCTATTCACAAGTTCTACCTGATTGGAAAGCATAGTAACCGAGTCGACGTTAAAAACGTTAGCTATTTTTGTCGGCTTTGTCCTCATAACTTGCCACTAATAATTATTCAGTGACATCTCTTCTATAAACTCATAAGCCTCTTCAGGTTTCTTATTGTTAATAGTCCCACCAGCAGCTGCATCAATCATTTGTCTCGTCGAGCGATTCAAACCGTTGTGGAAAGTTTGAACTTGTAGCCAAAAGGGTAACTCATGGTAAGGGCACCTTCTTAATAAGTCATTGTATCTCTCCCATGCATCATAAAGAGTTTCTAGATCCATCTGCATAAAAGAAGAGATATCATTCCTTAGTTTAACCGTTTTAGCCGGCAAAAAATATTTAAGCAGAAATTTTCGGTCATTTGTTCCCAAGTGGTGATTGACCCTCATGGTAACGAGCTCAACCACTGTTTAGCCTTATTCTGTAATGAAAAAGGAAACAACCGAAGGCGAATGGAATCATTAGAAATGTTATTAATCTTAAAGGTGTCGCAGAATTCCAAAAAATTTGCAAAATGAGTGTTTGGATCTTCGTCCTGCAAACCTTCAAACTGAACAAACTGTTGTATCATTTGAATCGTGTTAGGTTTTAGCTCAAAATTATTTGCAACAACAACAGGTCTAACTATACTCGATTCAGTTCCTGTTAAAGTAGGTTTAGCATAATCATACATAGTACGAGGAGTAGGATTCTGATCTACTGGATTAATGGCAACCACAGGAGGTAGCGGATTATTCTAATTTTCAGCCATCTCCTCGGTTGTAGTATGGATATCGTCCTCTTGTCCTTCCTCTATGTATTGTAGACTTCGCCTTATTTCTCTTCGGTTTCTACGAGCTGTGCTTTCTATCTCACTATCAAAAAGCAAAGGTCCTGACGGGTTTCTTCTAGTCATAAACTATAAAAACCTGCCAGAAATAAATAAAAGAAAAATTAGTAAAGAAAATTTAAACTAAAAGAGTAAATTGCAATAAAAGTAAAAACGGCTAAAGTAATAAAAATTAAGTGTCCCTAATATCTTAGTCCCTGACAACGGCGTCAAAAACTTGATGGTCACGAAACTAACTAAAAATTCAACTTAAGGCAAGCGCAACTATCGAACTGTAGTATAGTTATGGTGAGACCAGAAATATCGTATCCACAAGGACTAAAAGTACTAGTAATTACTATCTTTTTATTATCTAGCCTAATAATTAAGAGAACATTTTATCTAAAACTAATTAACTAAGATTACGATAGAGAGTAAAGTTGGAAAATACTTTTGGAAAACCGATGGAGAAGACAATACCCAAGGAAGAATCCACCTAGGCTTCACTTATTACCTTTGAATTAGACGAGTTATTCACTTGACTTACTCCGTAGAAATCCCTGATTTATGTTAATATCTCTCTCGAGACTAAAAAAACTGACTCTAGGTTGATTAATTGAAATCTCTTTCGAATTAAAACCACTATTGTCGCATTAACTCAATCTATGGATTCCTTTGTTAGAATTGAAATCTCTTTCGAATTAAAACCCCTATTGTCGCATGCAACTCCGCTTAATTATGAATGATCTACTCTTAAACAGGGATTTTTCCTCCACTGAATAAGCACATCCAAAACCTGAATTAATATCCTGAAATATTAAATCAAGAGTTAAACTCACAATTAAGAATAAGAACAAGTATTTATCATATAAATCAAAGAGTAATAAGTTTCGTCTTAGGTTTCATCTCCTTTAGGTATTTAGGGAGTTTAGTTCATAATAATGGAAAACATCTCAAAAATTGGAAAACAACAAAACATAAAGAAACCCGAAGAACTTCTAGGAAATTGGATGGAAATCTTCAGTTTTGATGTAGATCCTACCTCCGAGATGATTCTGATGGCTGTCATTTAATATTTTTCGCCTTCTATTCTGCGCGTCCCCTCTTAATCCTCTTCTAGGGTGTTTATATAGACTTTGGAATGCTCAAAATAGCCTAAAATTAGACTTTTTCGAGTAGAATTAGACTTGGGCTCGACAGGGACACGGCCATGTGCTACGCCCGTGTGAGGTGCTCAGGCCGTGTGTAATTCTGACTTGGTTTAATGTCGACATGGCCATGACACATGGGCGTGTGGTCTACCCGTGTGTCACACACTGGCATGTGGATAACTCGTGTGGAAGTGCTTAGGCCATGTGAAACACTGAATTAGGCCCAATTTGTCCGTTTTTGGCCCGTTTCTCGCTCTTTTTCTATCCTAAGCCCTCCTGAGTATAAAACATGAAATTAAAGGATTAGGAGCATCAAATTCAATGAAACCAAGGAAAAATCATCACTAAATATGCCAAGTATAGGGTAAAAATATGTATAAATTATGGTCTATCAAGACCGCAACACAAAATTCTTTCACTCAGGCACGCTAAGGAGACGTAAACAGAATAGAATTACTGCTTTGAAAAATGGCTTGGGAGAGTGGATTATGGATGATGATCAACTGAAGCTTGAAGCAGTTAATTTTTACTCTAATTTGTATGGCAAGCATCTTAGGCCTAGGAGAGATTTTCCATCTGTTGCTTTCCTGTGCCTCAAAGACGAGGATTTTAATATTCTTAACAGACAAGTATCGGATGAGGAAATTAAAACAGTTCTTTTTTATATGGCACCCTTGAAGGCTCTAGGGAGTGACAGTTTCCATGCCTTGTTTTACCAGAGTCAGTGGGATTATGTTGGTACTTCGATTTGTACGCGGGTTAAGGAGGTCTTCAAAAAGAAAAGCATTGATCCAAATTTAAATAATTTTCTTATTATGCTTATCCCAAAAACTCAGAATCCTGTGGAGTTCTTTCATTTCCTACCAATCAGCTTATGTTATGTTCTTTATAAGCTGGTCATGAAGATCATTGCCAATCGATTTAAAGTGGTCTTTTTGAGGTTCTTAACTCCTAAGCAAGTTGGTTTTGTTGTAGGATGGAATATCACTGACAACATCATCATTGCTCAAGAGGTTATTCATTCCATGAGAGATACGTAGAAAAATAGGAAGTGGATGGCCATCAAAATTGACCTAGAGAAGGCCTTTCCTCGAGTACGATGGGATTTCATTGAGGCGTCGCTCCAAGCTGCAGGTATTCCTGTTTTTTTACGTAACATTATTATGTCTGCAATTTCTAGCTCTACTATGTAGGTCTTGTGGAATGGTGTCCCAACCCGAAAAATTCGACCAGCTAGGGGCGTTCGTCAGGGATGTCTTTTATCTCCTTATCTGTTTATTCTTTGCATGGAGTGGTTAGGTCTTAGTACCCGTAAGGCTATTGATTTTGGTAATTGGTATCCTATTAGGTTGTCCCGTGGTGGCCCACCGTTATCTCATTTTTTCTTTGTTGATGACTTGATACTCTTTGGTCATGTCGATGGAAATCAAGCTCGAGTCATCAAAAGTATTTTAGATGAGTTTTGTGATTATTCGATACATCAGATTAATTCACAAAAGACTAATATTTTTTTCTCAAAAGGTGTGGACGACAACTTGAGGGAGCGTATAAGTGATTTCTTTGGTTTTCAAAAAGTTACTAATTTGGGGTATTACCTTGGAGTTCCACTTCTTCATGACAAAGTCACTAACAACACTCTGAGTTTTATGGTGGAAAGGGTGCGTAATAAATTGTCTAGCTAGAATGCCAGTCAACTTTCTTTAGCTGAAAAGGTTACTTTGGCACAATCTGTTCTTCCCTCGATTCCCAGTTATTTCATACAGACAATAATGGTTCCCAAAGGTATCAATGATGAGATTGAGCGCATAGTTTGAAAATTTGTCTGGGGAGCTCATAACGGCAGCTTAAAGACAGTCTTGGTTAATTGGGATTTTGTGTGCCAACCCGTCTCACGGAGGTCTTGGTCTCAAACAGTTGAAAGACCACAATACCTCATTCATGATGAAGGTTGGTTTCAACATCATTTCTAATACTAATGCCTTCTGGAAGCAGGTGCTTCAGTCAAAATACAGAGTCCCTAGCGATTTACCTAATGACTTGTTAAGGAGTCGGTGTTCCTTTTTATGGAGGTCAATTTCTAAGGTATGGCCCCCCATTCGTGAAAACCTAATTTGGTTAGTCGGAGACGGAAATAGCATCAAGTGCTGGCAAGACCCTTGGATTTCTAATTGTGGTGCCTTATTTAAGTTTATCCCTTATTCTGCTAACCCTTTTCTAGATTGTTCCCTTAATAGTATGGTTGCAAGTGATGGCTCTTGGAAGTTAGATCTTTTCAGGCCTTGGGTTCTGGAGGAGATTATCAACAAAATAATAGGTGTTCCACCACCGCATCCTGACTGAATTATCTAGGGAGCTACCTCGATTGGCTTTTTCTCTCTCAAAGACGCTTATGAGAAGGTTCATGAAGGCACTTTAAACGTAAAAGAGCAGCTCTGGGAAATTGCATAGAAGTTTCACGACCATCATCGAATTCATTTTTTCATCTGGTTGGCTCTAAAACACCGTCTCTTAACCAACTCTGAGAGGGTAAGATGTGGCTTTGGGAGTAGCAGTGCTTGTGGCCTTTGTGGTCATGATTATGACGATATTTTGCATATACTCAGAGATTGTAATGCTGCCAAAAACATTTGGGACAAGCTTTTTCCACAGCAAGACCTCTTTATTTTCTATACTGAATCTCTTTCCGATTGGATGAGGAGTAATCTCCAGAGCCATTTTACTTCCTTGGATGGAATCGATTGGTCATGTCTTTTTGGGATTATCGTGTGGCGAATCTGGAAAAATTGGAACTTGTTCATTTTCCAAGGTATTACATGGAGTGTTGATGAGATTATTAAAATCTCTTACAGTTGGGCGAAACAATATTCCTCTACTTTAAAGATTTCATATCATAAAGCACGAAGTCATCTTCATAATTGGCCTTTACCTAATAGTTGGGTGAGTTTGACCACTGATGGTTCGATGAGGTATGATGAAGGCTTCTCCGCATATAGTGGATGTGTGAGAGACCATAATGGTGAGTGGATCATCGGGTTCACTAAGTATTTGGGAAATTGCACCATTTTAGAGGCAGCGCTTTGAGGAATTCTAGATGGGCTAAACCTTATTCTAGATAGGCATTTCGAGAAAATCCTAATCCAAACTGATAGCATTGAAGCTATTAATGTAATCTTGGAAGATTCTTCGGGAAGATCTAAATCTACCTTAGTTAGGAAAATTCATCTTACCTTGAGGAAGATGAAGCAGTGGAAAATTCAGTATATTCCCAGAGAAGAAAACTTAATTGTTGATAGTCTGGCTAAGTCGATTCGTACTAGGAGACTGGGCTTAAGATTGTTTGAAGATCCTCCTTTGAGGGTCTAAGTTTTTACTTTGTATCTTTTTTTATCACAAAAAAAAATCACAACTACCATATGCCAACCCTTTGAATTAATACATTATAGCATATCCTTTCATATTATATTCAACTTACACATGCTATCATATTTCATTTGTTTAACAAATGTCTCAATTCTAATCCTTGCTATATAAATAGCTTTTCACATATCAAACCACATTTCATTTTAACAATGGCATAAACCAATTATATATTTTAACAATGGCATAATCCAACTATATTCAATCAATGAGTACATTACTCATATATCTCATTTATAATCACAACTTTTTCACCTTTCATATGTCAATTCACTTTTCCATTTCTAATTCACATATTTTGTCATTTCAATATCGATAACAGAATTTGTTGTTTAATTACCCCTATTAACAAGACTCAGACTCGGACTTGGACGAATACATGGATCTAACCAACAGACTAGTTTGGCACCCAGTGCCTCATCAGATAAATCTGAAGTAATAACTGCGTCCAGCGCTATATAAATTGACACCCAATGTCTCATCGGTTAAACCGAAGTAAATTGGCACTTAGTGCCTTATCGACTCGAAGTCGAAGAAATCCCTATACTCTTCCTATCCTTTGGCATGCCATCTATATCCGACTCAGTCCGATACAGTTAATAGAATTTAATTTCACATTTCAAAAATAACAAATATCCAATATTAGGTTTTCATATAATCACATATACACATGAATTCAATTCAATCTATAATAATCAATATCCAACTTTCACAGTAGCACATATATTCATTTCAATTCAATAATCAATATGTCAAATACTTACCTCAAACACTTACCATATGCATTAAATCGAAGTACAACAATTAACAACTAGGTTCAGATTATAGAAATACAAATTGTGGATTCTGAGCTATTCGACGTCGATTTTATCCTTTCCCTTTTTAGTCGAGGATTCTGGTACGACGTTAGCTACAAAATTAAAACAATTAAAATTCATCAATACAACACAATTCAATTTATATTGGATATTTCAATTTTTTTACTCAATATTTACCTAAATTCCAATTTAGTCCCTAAATCGAGACTAATTTTTATTCTTCACATTTAATTCCATATTTTCATACAAATTTCACTTTAAACTAAATTTAAATTCCTATTTTCAATTAAACCATTAAATTTTAAATTTTTCACAATTTAGTCCCTCTTACTCAAAACTTACAATTTGTTCTACAATTTAATCCTTTTTCATTTCTAGCTTAAAAATCTACCAATTTAATCCCTAATACTAAAACTATCCAACATTAACAACATTTAAAATCTTAACAATTGCTAAAATTTCAACATGAGTCGAGTAACCCTAGGTATCAAGATTCAAAAAATATAAAAATTACAAGAGAACTAAATTAAATAACCAATTGAAGTTTGGAAACTTAGTCCCTAGCCGTGCGTTGTCTCCTTTCTCCCTTTCTTTATTTTTTTTTTCTTAGTTTGCATGGCTTTCTATTTCTTTTATTACCTATTTGTTTTATTATACTTTATTTTATTATAATAACTATTATTATTAAGTTACTTTAATACATATATATAGATTAATTTAATGAAAACATAGTTATAATACATATACATTAGATTAAGATATAAATAAACAATATGAACCATTAATGCCGTCCACTACTAAGATTAAAGATATATTTGCTATTTAAATCCCTTAATTAATTTTTTATTTATAATTCAACTTTCACCCTACACGCAATTTAATCCTTATACTTAAAAACTTTTAATTCATGTAAATTCACTTACTGAAAACCTAATTAACTATACAACTAACTTCATAAATATTTTTAATAAATATTTACGAGTTCGATTTACGAGAATAGAGTCCCGAGAATGCACTTCTGACACCCATGACTATTGAGTCGTTACAATCTTATCCGCTTTGCCTCCATTTATTCTCGTCTTTAACAGACTAACAATATTGAGTTTATACTTTCTGTTAAATTCACAAAAAATATGAGAAAATTTGTTGTTGGCACAACCCTGACAATTCAAAGAAAAAACAGACAAATTCATAAAAAAAACAATGCATAGAGAAGTTAGACCAACCTTATTGCTCGAGGAGCCCGGCTTCCTCCAACTTCTTTCCATCAGAGCTTGAGGAATATTTGTCTACCTCCTTGCTAAGTTGAGTGCTAATTGTAATATCCCGAATTAGGGCCTAATCGGAATAGTGGTTTCGTGACCACAAATCCGAGATAGAAATAATTATTTTATAATTATTTTGAGGTTTATGATATGATTGCATGATTGTGTGAAAATTTTGTGAAGAAATTCCATGCATAAAATGCTTAATTTGAAGTTAGGGGCTAAATCGAATAAGTTGCAAAACTTGCATTCTAGAAGTTTTTAGTATGAAATTGCTTTGAAATATTAATTATGAGGTCTTAAATAGAAATTTGACCAATTTCTAAAATTTTGGACAAAAATGGGCTTGTACATGAAAATTTTCAAAGAAAGGCATTAAGGGCATTTTGGTCATTTGGATAATTAATGAAATAAAATGGGAAAAATGACACAAAATAGTCATCTTCCCCATTAGTTGCTGCCGAATGCTCCATGTTTCCATAGCTAGGGTTTCTTCAACTTTCAAGCTTCATAGTAAGTGATTCCAAGCCCCGTTTTTAATGATTTTTTATGTTTTTGAGATCCCGATAACTCGATAAAGCTTATGTTAGCAATAATTTAACCTAGGGTTTATATTTGGAAAAATACCCATAGGTGAAATTTGTGTATTTTGACGTTTTATGATAGAATATGATGTTTTAAATTATGTTATACAACTTGTACTACTCGATTTTAAGCAAAAACGAGTAAAAGGGCTTAATCGGTAAAAATACCTAATAGTCACAAGTACATGTTAGAGTGAGAATTTGATGTTGCCATAGAAGGGAAAAGTGATCATCATGTTTTAAAACATAAGAATAAGGAATAAATTTTAATCCCGAGCCTAGGGGCAAAAATGTAAATATGAAAAAGTTTAGGGGTAAAATTGTAATTTTGCCAAAATTTGAATTAAGGATTAATTTGATAATGTGAGTATTAAATAAGCTAAATGTGTTATTTTAGATCAAGAAAGACGTGGAAACGACCCCAATCGAGGAAAAGAAAAGATTGTGGATTAAATTGCAAAACCTTTGTATTTTGGTACCAAGGTAAGTTCATGTGTAAATAATGTAGCATAATTGTTATTTTTAAGTCATTGATGTCAATTATGTGATATGCTGATTTTTATCATGAAATACATGCTTTGTGGTTAATTTCGAATAAAATGCAAATTATGTGAATTACTTGTTAAACATAATTATTACCGAGTATTGGTTCCGGCATTCTACGAAAGACGACAAGGATATGTGTTCGGGGAAAATCCCGTTTGAACCTTAGGAATAGATTAGGATACAAGTGACATGTCACTGGGATATTTGGGCATCCGAACTCGTTGAGTTGAGTCCGAGTTCACTTATGGATGCGAATGTTCGAACTCGTTGAGTTGAGTCCGAGTTCGTGAGATGTAACTAGGCATCCGAGCTCGTTGAGTTGAGTCCGAGTTCATTATGGATGCGAACGCCCGAGCTCGTTGAGTTGAGTCCGAGTTCGCTTATGGGCGGGTTACATGGTAGCTTGGCTACATATGTGGTGTAATATCCTGATTTTCGGGTTTTTCGCGATTCTTGATATTTTAGTAAAGTTTCTAAAATTTGGTATGTGATTATGGAATTCATAATTTAAGTATATAAATGGGCTTATGGAAGGCCCATGAGTTGGCCAAAACCCAGTAGAATTTTTAAATTTTGGACTTAGGAGTTAGGGGCTCTGGCGAGGTGCCCTTATATAAAGTTGTGGGTAAAATGTATCACAAAAAGAGCTTTGGTAAAGTGGCAAGGGTGACGCCACTGAGCTCCTAAAAATGTGGCGTGTGGAGCATAGAGGGGAAGACACAGGATCGATTCCTATGTTGGCAAAAAGGATGCTAATTTTTATGCTTTGAACATGCAAGAGTTGTAGCTGAATGGAACTCTTTGGGGGAGAGTTTGAATCAGTTAAATGCATGGATTAAGGAGGGATAAGGGGAGAGATTTTAGGGATTTGATATGAAGATAGAGTTGGCTGAATAAGGGAGATTGGAGGGGGAATTTTCGGCAGAGAGGTTTAGTTAGGGATTTTCGGCACATAGGTATTTTTGTGCCGTTTTCTCCCTAGAGGATTAGTCTTTTCTCTCTTTTTCTTTTGCAGCCAAATCTACCATCTCTTCTTCCATCTTTTCTTCCTTCTCCTTCATTCAAACCAGCCCACTATTTCCCTTCGTTCACCATTATTTCTTTCCTTAATCTCTACTTCTGCCGAAATACCGCAAAAAAAGCCGAAATCAGTGAGGATAGGGTGGTGCCGATTCTTGTGACCAGCAACCTTTTCTTTCCTTTTCAATTTTTGGCGTTCAATTCTTTTACCTTTTAGCGCATTTGCAGATTCTAGAGAAGAAAGACGGTGGTAAGCGTTCAAACTCTAAATAATTCCTAGAGTAACTTTTGGCCAAAAGCCGAAACCCCATAATTTAGGGAGATGGCCGAATATGTGTATAGGCCTTATGGGGTCTTCTTTTAATATTTTTGTGGTTTATTTAGTGAAGGAGCAGCAAGGTGTAGTGTCGACTTGAAATAGCTTGGATCACCGGAGTGGCTAGGCCTAGTCATCAATCGCGGCAAGGTAAAATTCCTAAGGCCATTATGGATGGTGGCCGAATGTGTAAGTATTAATATTAGATGATTTCTGGTTTAGTTCAATTATGGGAAGCTGATTATTAATGATGGATTATAGGAGAAATCGTGTAGGAGATCTCGTCAAGGAATATCGCCAAACAGGTGTGTAACGAACCCTTTTTCATAGCTTAAAGCGATAAATGCCGAAAAGCCGAAATGCCGAAATTCTGGCATTTCGAGGACTTGTGAGCAAGCGAACGCTCACTAGTTAGTTAAAATCCATGAGATGATGATCGAGAACAATGGAAATGGTAAGAATGAGATTTCTGGCATTCTTGGTAAGTTGGGCCTCGAGGGGCTAAAATCGGGCCCAATGGGCTTTCGGGCCCATTTGGGAAAAATTGGTAAAAATTGAAAACCTGTTAAATTGCGCGTTAAGACTGGTAATACCAATATGGAAAATAGGCTAAATGGGCCTAGAGGACAAATCGGCTATGTAGGGCCATTAGGGATTTCTAGCCCAATAACTCGGTTTCGTTAAAAATGGGCCAGATTCGCGGTTAAAACAAACGAATGGTTAGTAACTGATATTGAACATAAAAAATCCCTAATACTTGGTAGGATTACGGAATTACCCTTATAGCATGAAAATGACTGTTTTGCCCTTAGGTAAAAATGACCATTATACCCCTAGGGTTTAATTATGAACTTGTTACATAGGATTTTGATGTACATGATATGTATGATATGCACATGAAACGTATGATATGCACATGATAAGTATGATATGCACATGATATATATATGATATGCACATGATGAATTCATAAATACATGGGGTTGGGTTTTTATATATGGATGGAGGAAGTGCAAAAAGGGCTTATGCCCCAGTTAATAAAGGGCTTATGCCCCAGTTATGATAATGGGCTTATGCCCCAGTTTACCGAAAAGGGCTTATGCCCCAGTTATTAAAAAGAGGCAAGGCCTCCAGTTATATGATAAAGCAGCTATGCTGCCAGTGGAGAGTTTTAGCTGGGTGGGTTGAGTTATTCCCCACATGGAGAGCTTGGTTGGTACGGGTGGAGAGTAGCGGATGGTGGGTCGAGTAGTCTCCCCAAATGGGCTTGCATTCATTCTTTCATTGACATTACATGTGATATTGAAATGGGCCTATGGGCCATACCGTTTACAGTGAAGGCTTCGGCCCAAGATTCTGAAATATGTGAAGGCTTCGGCCCAGTAATATGAAATATGAAAAGGCTACGGCCCAGTATATGTTGAGCTTGGACTTGGGCTAAGGCCCAACAGGCTGATATTGTTTTGGGCTCTGAAAGGGGCTTGTTGTACACTGAGTTTCCAAACTCACCCCCTTTTTCCTTAACCCTGCAAGAGAGCCATGATGAGGGGACTTGGAGCCGGAGGGGATTCAGAGTGGCCACGGTGATTGCCCTTGGGTTTTTTTTTTAATTAAGCATTTGGTTTCCTTTAAGATTTCTTTATTTATTTACTTATTATTTATTTTTGGGTTGTAATAAGGCCATTTTAACTTTCCTTTTATTTTTTTTCTGGATTATTTTATTCTTTTTTTTATTAACTTTAAACTGATTGATAATTAATGGGCTAGGCTTAGGACGCGTTTTCAAAATGGAACTCGTTTTTAAAATAACACAATGACACGATTATCCAACTTTAAAGAATATTCACTTAAATAAACTTCAACTCGTTATAACCAAGTGTGGCAATGGCGATGGGCATGTCTAGGATTGGATCCAATCGAAGAGCTTGGTACTTAAGCGACCTTTCATGGCTCACCTCCTCTGTTTGGATACCTACCGTGTGCCCACTTCCATTCACTTGTTAATTTATTAAAAGTCAATTTTTAAACACTAAAATGAAACATGAATTTTCAAACTCTTATGTGGCACGTCAGATTCGGCCATAACGTCTGGGCTGGGTTTGGGGTGTTACATGTGGCACTTATGTGCAAACTTCCTACGTATCCGAATTATATTCCGATGAGTTCAACGGGTAAAGTTCTACTCAAATGAAGGAATACTTGAGATGAAAAGAGACGTATTGGTAAGTGATGTGAAATGGATACTTCGGACAGGTATGTACTTAACCCTTGGGTTGAGTATTGATACAATAACGATAAGGTAGTAAAATGATGAAAGATGATTAGAAATGAGATTTATGTTTTGGTGATACCATGCTAATGTTGTTTGGTATGATTGCTTTGTTATGTTACTTATTATTTGCATATGAACTTACTAAGCATTTATGCTTACTCCCTCCTTCTTACTCATTGTAGTTTTGGACAAGCCAGCTCAGAGTCGGGATAGGTCGAAGGATCACCACACTATCCTAAGAACTTTTCGATAAAATGGCTTGTAAATTTAAGTATGGCATGTATAGCAAAATACTTATTTTGTGTAAATGATCTTATGGTATGCTGATGAAATGGTTGAGGAAGTGCTTGATAATGATAAATTATGGAAATGGTTAGTTTAGAATATGTTTGATGTTATGGAAAGTTAATAAGTTACCTAGTTCATGAAAATTCATAAAAGGATGAAATTTGCCATAAACAGAATATTACAGCAACACTGATGTGAGTTTGAAAATTTACTAAAAATCATAGAAATTGAATTTGGTGATGGATTAAATATCAAATTGAAGCTTATTATGTCTAGTTTCACATGAAACAAACTAAACTGGTAAAAGAATTATATGTTAGAAGATATTTGAATTTTAGTGAAACAGGGTCAGAGCAGTTTCTGAATCCCCTGTTCCAACTTTATAAATTCACCATAAATTGTACAGATATAATTAGGTGGCTTATTTTATATCCTCAGAATCCTTATTGAGTCTAGTTTCAGGAGAAATAAACCTAATATTCATATGAATTTTATACAGAGAGAAAAGTGGTTCGTAGTAAACAGAGGTCAGACCAGTCAAGCCCTGAAACAGGGGTAACTTTAACTAATAAACTGTACTAATTGGCCTAACCAAAAATTTTAGAAAAAAATTAGTAGATAGGCATATGAGCCTAGATTCAGGAAAAATTTACGGATCTTGATTTTGAGTTTCGTAACTCGAGATATGATTTTTCTTGTGACTGTAACGCAAGTAGCTAAAAAGCTGTGAATGTAGAAACAAATAATCTAAAGTTCTTAAAATGTTAAATTAAGTTTAGTAACACCTCATACTCGACTCCAGTGACGGTCTCGGGCGTGGGGGCGTTACACTAATTAACTCTACCACGGAGTCCATAGAGTCTAACAAGGATACTCGAGCGGTTCCAGCTCGTTTAAAACAATCCCCACGATTTCTTATAGTTTGATTAAGGTTTCAACCAGTGCGGACTATGACACCTTTCATCACGGCGACTTTTAGCACCAAAGCTGCCTTTGCCTCCATCAGCAGAAACAACATTGCCCGAGGTTACACTTTTATTTGGATCAGAATTCTCTTTGAAAGTAACCGCCGAATGTTTCCCCGAATGAATGATCGCACTATTCAAAGTTACAACTGCACCACCCATGTCTTCAAAAGTAGGGTTAAAATGTGTGACAATCATAGAGGATTTGGATGGAAGTTCTGAAAAATTAAGAAATTCAGAGCCCATAGCACTCTTTTTTAAGTCTACAATTTGGTGGCCTCCTCATTCCACCTCTACATTTCGAGGAATATTATCAAAGCAAAAAAGTGACATATCTCCCTCTCTCATGATTAGGAAGTGAAGACCATAATCATCTAGAATATAACCGTTTAGGGAGGCAATTGAACCTAAAGATGCCAACATTGACAAACCTCAATTCTGCTATAATCAACCACAAATGTCAATGTCATAAACAACACTCTATTTGAACTTGGAAGGAGGGCTTGCCCAATCCTCACCTCACATATTTCTTTTACAAATGAGCCGCCAATGGCTCCCATCAACACATCATTGCATCTCAAATGGTGAATACCGTTTGAATTGATCCATTACCATGGTATATTATTCAAAATCATGAAATTAAGCAAATCAACATCCAACTATATACTGCAAATGGTCAACATGGTATATAGCTGAAGAGAGGTGAAATGAACATTGACCTCAAAACGAAGGACCACTAAAGCATGTTTAGCGTTTAGCCTAACAAAGTTTTGCAAGACTACATAAAGCTCTATAAAATAGGAAGGAGCATGAAAGACGACTCTTATTAATGCACTTCATGCTACCTAATGTTCCTTCTGCACTTCAAATTCTAGACATAGTTTTTGAAACCCAACCGTTAAATGAATCAATATTACTGAAACGGTTCAATCGAAAAGTTAAAAATATATAACCTCAAAAATATGTTTTATTTTCAATAAACTTGAGTTGTTCTCTCTGTAATTTCGGTTCGCATCTTTACATGACTTAAAAGTTTTTCAACTTTCAATTCAAATCAATCGTCCATTTATCAACTTCAATTAAAGATCTCAATTTATGGCAAAAAAAAAAATTTAAGGATAAACGACATTAGTAGTCATTCAACTATGATTTTTTTTATTTTTGGTCACCCAACTATGAAAAATTATAAAATGGTTATCCAACTATTAGCAAATTTATTTTTTTAGTCTCCTGACTATAAAAAGTTACAAAATGGTCACCCAACTATTCAATTGTCTTTTTTGTCACTTAACTATCTTGGATTTTTAGATGTTTCCATTTTTATGTACATCCGTTGAAGATCAAAAAAGACAAAATTGAATAATTGGGTAACCAAAAAAGAAATTTACTAATAGTTGAGTAACTATTTTGTAACTTTTCATAGTTGGGTGACAAAAAGAAAAAGAAGAAAACCATAGTTCAGTGACTACTAATGTAATTTACCCAAAAATTAATGTCAATTTTCAGAACCTAAAAAAATGGTAAACTATGCTCTTAGTCCCTCGGAAATGGGTAAATTTTCATTTTGGTCATTTAACTAAAAAATTATTATTTAATCACTAATGTATTAGAAAATATTTTTTTAGACACCTGACTATTAAGTTGCTAATGGTAGCACTTTTTAGTTGGTAAAATAATAGTTTTTGTAATAGCCCATTTTTCAGTGGTGTCAAAAACAGTAGTTTCGGGACTACAAATCTAACGAGTAAGTTCATATAATTAGTATTTAAATTCTATGAGTCAATAATAAATTTTATATTGAATTTTAATTTGATGGATTTTAATAAATTGAATTAATAGTTAGTATAAGTGGTTCAGTCCAAAAGTCAAGTGGTTTTTGGAAATGAGGTATTGGGACCTATTTCCGTAATTTAAGGTCGTAAATATTTTTATTAAATGTTTACAGAGTCTTATTATAGGTGAATTGAAGTTTGGTCTGGTAATTTTGACGTTTGGTTGCTTAATTAAGGTAAAAGGATTAAATTGTAAAAGAGGTAAAGTTAGTCGCTATAGACTTAAAATAGTAAAGGGACCAAAATGGTGATTAAACCATGGTAAAAAAGTCCATGCGGTGGTGGATATGATTAAATCCACTAGCTTTTGGGCTATTTTCCTATTAAGTCCTAATTAGTTTAGGGTTAAATTGAAATTAAGCTTATTTTATTAAAATCTAAAATAATTAAAGGACCAATTGTGTAATTAAACCCTCCTTAGATGGTAATTATATCATATACTTATATTATGGACGTTTATGGAAATAATTTAATAATTTTAAAAGTTATATTAAAAAGGGTAATTTAGTACAAAGTTAAAATGTAAGTTGAATTAAAGAAATTAAAAGATAATATTAACATTGTCTTTACTTCTTAATAGGGAGAAAACCGAAACACCATGGCTAGGGCATTGAAAGCTTCAGCCAAACTTAAGCACTTTGATTTGGTGACTAAACCTTGCCCTTTTTTTGTGATTTTTATGTTTTTGAGCTTGTATCAACTCAATCTAACTAACCCGGGAACTAATTCGTAAAACTGTGTAACACCTTATACCCAACCAGGAGCCCAAATACTAGAACTTTACATCACTATCTCACTTCTTATTCATCAAGACTACATTTTGTTAAATGAACATGCATATTTTAGATTACGTTAAAGATAGTACTTAGAAGCCAATTACGAGTCATGCATACTCAATTTGAAACTTAGTCAAGCAAACATACAACATTCGAACTAAATTTGAGCATTTATCAGACATTAGGACCTCATAACAAAATTTCCCTAAAAGGTTACGTAGGTATCGATACTAAATCTAAGGTATCAATATTTATTCTTAGTGATATTGATACCACATGGAAAATCGATACCAAAATAGCTCATTGTTTTCCACATGAAACCAAACTTATCAGAAAATACCAGTACCCTTTTCAGGGTATAAATAAATTCCCCTCAAGTATCAATACTCGGGCTATGGTATCGACAATTTTGTATTCTGACTATATACACTTTCGTAAATACAGAGGTATCATTTTTTTAAACCTATATATCGATATCATTTTTTTAAACCTATATATCGATACCTCTGCTTCTAATTACAAAAATTCAGCATGTATGAGCACTTAAATCATTCAAACTTAATTCTTAAACATCATATTTCATTCATTTATTCAAATAAGCATTGAAACAACTAAAACAATAATCCAAAATACCTTGTCCAAATCCAAATGCTTCTATACATATTTAACACGCAAACAATTAATCCAAAATATACTCAACAAAACCAATATAAATGTCTATCCCATTGCCTTAACTTATATACTCAAGAATAATTAATAACACCTACTATAACGACTAAAGTATAGCTTGGATCAACCCCTTAATGGCCACACCGCTTACACCATCACTAAGTATCTACAATGATAAAGATGGAGTGGGTAAGCTTTACAAGCTCAGTGAATGCTTAGAGTAACCACTTGTGCAAACAAGTCAACTAGCAACATCAAGGCAACATATAGCATACTGTTTGACACATTTGACTTACATACAATTTCATATATATACCCATAATCATGCATTTAATCACAGGTATCACATATAAGTACAAATTATGATAGATTGACTCTTGAGAAGATGAAACATAAAGTTAACTTAGTTATCACACATTGGATACATGGACCTCCACCACACCACATACATAGACTCATTGAGTCAGTCATATCCCATAAGTGAAGCGTATAGCTAACACTCTCCAACACACCACACATACATATCCCGATGAATGGAGCTTGGCTCACATTCCCTTATCTCTCTGAGTTCTATCCCTGGGCCTCAGTGCCCCAATATCGCAACACATGTAAATGAGTACTCATAAACCTATAGCATGCCAACTATATCCAACGATTTCATTAAATCACAATGCCAAAATATCTATAATAAAAACACATAATTATGTATTGAATTTTCTGCACATTTTCATTGCACATACACATTCATATCACTTTATAACCACTATCACATAGCATGTTTAACATACCCTCATAATCACATACACAACAGTCATCTCATGTTCATGGCATATATTCTAGCATTACATTTATATTCATAAGTCCACAATCTCAATTTCTACAACATACATGCAACCCATGCTGTCATAAATGTGAGAACACTTACACTTAGAATTTAGAGTAGTGATTTAGGCTACTTCTAAATTCCTAAATACACAGCGATTTACTTGTGAGTGATTATTCCAAAACACTCACCAAATTGCACGCTTTTGTCGAAAGTCGAAAGTTTGGGTAAGTTTTTCCTTACCTTTATCTCTACTCATTGAAGGTCCTACTGACTTTGACGCTTCAACAAGGCAAACCATACAAATATACCATCAACCAAACAATCAACTTATTAAAACAATCACAAGTATAGGTCTAAACTACCTTAGCTTTTAACTGAAACTTTTAACATAGAAACTTTATATTTGAATATCTCGACCTACACTTAATCTTTTCACACGAAACAAATCCCGTTTACCTACATGTTTATCTGCGACTAATTCCCAACCTTTAAACTACTTAAAACCACATGTTTTAAGGTATCAAAATATTTCGACAAGTTTTAGCCTTTAGAACAAGAATTCATTAAAACTCAAGAATTTATTAATGAAACTTCAAGTATCTTTAGAAAGCTTCTAATTATGTTAAAACGAGTTGAAAAATACTTTAAAATCAAGTTTTTATCCACAAACCCGAAATTTACCATTAATGACCATAATTTCAACTTTTACTTAAATCATGCGTTTTACAAGCTAATAATTTGATTTAAAGAACTAAATAACATTTAAAACTAATAGGAAGATGATTAGTTACCTTGAATGCAGAAAAATGGTGATTTTGACACAACCCGAAAAATCCATGTTTTGGTGAAGATGAAGAAGATGATGTAGTTTTTGGGTGTTTTACTTGGTTTTAATCGAGGTTTAGGGTTCAAGGGTAATGGAAATCAAGGAGATTTAAAAATCAAAGTTCAAAATCACTTAGAAGAGCAATAGGAGAGCAAAAAAGGCACAAGCAAAAAGGAGAAAATTTTAACGTGAAAGCAAACTGAAATTGGGGTTTATTGGGTTGATTTTAAAATTCTGTTCTATTTGCTTCATAAAGATTCCCAGTTTTAACACATTTACGAATTAGTCCTATTTACTAAATTGAAGACATTTAAAACTCGTTTTCAGGAATTGACTTAATTTTATGAAAACCATTGTCAAAAAAATTATTGATTACTTAACTTATGAAATTTTGAACTCATCTAGGCCAAAATTTCTAAAATAACCCTAAAACTCCTGAGCCCAATTTTGGAGTGTGACAAACTGTCAAATGTTATGGATTATGCAATGGATGAATTTTTTATATTCTTGAAGTTTTATGGTAGATTATTAAGCTTGGTTGTTAGATAGGACTATTTTGTATAGTAATTTTAATGTTTAAGGACTAAAATGTTAAAGTGATAAAATTATGAGGACTTGATGTGAAATAATAGCAAGTATGGACTGTAGTGGAGTTTTATACTATTCGGCTGAAATTAATTTTAGTTAAAATTGGTTAAATTGCAAGTTTTAAGCTTAAGCACTAAATTGCATAAAAGTAGAATATTAGGGGCAATTTTGTAAAAATGTATAAAAGGACTAAATTGTATAAAATGAGTTAATATTACTGTTGGAATTAGTTAATTGAATGAAATTGTTATTCTAGATCAAGAATGGGTTGAAAATTATTATTCTAAATCAAGAATGGGTTGAAAATCTAGGCATAAAGAAATTGTTGAATAGTCTCTATACCTTTGTTATCACTGCAGTTTAGCTAGGTAAGTTCGTTCGATTTAATTTTAATACATTTTTAAACGTATTATATGAACTTAATTATATAATGTTGGATTATATTTATGTATGTAATTAAAAATGGAAATAATGAATTGATATGACATCGGTCACTGATTGAGATATGTTGAGCCAGTGAATGTTTGGTTGTTGAATTAATACTTGCATATGGAATATGAGATAGTGAGATATTCACATATTGTTCTATGATGGAATGCTCTGAACTGATGAATGTAGGATAGAGTACGATGGCATGCCAATAGGTTATTATGCACGCGGTACGGGATTGATCTGAGTAGTGAAGATGATTTCTGTATATTCTTTGTTCACTAGATATGCCGAGGTCCTGCATTTATTGTGGACTATATTGTTATATTACAGTGTAATCTGGTGTGATGATGGGTACTGGCTATTATGAGCATTTGGTGTGCTAAATTATACTGGCTCTTATAAGCATTTAGTGTGTTGGATGGTTATCATGTACTCGTGTCATAGGACTAGACCTTTCGTCTCGCAATCCGTGCGGCCTTAGGCGATTCACTTCTCTAAACTCGCCTAAGTCAGCCTTTACTCTCAAAAATGAGGATTCCTTAAGAACTCCTCCAAGGCACCAAGTTGTATAACAGAAGCGATTGTGCCAAAAGAAGCAACAAATAAGCAAAAGAAAGCCAAAGAAAGAATGCACACAAGGTGTTTGAGTAAATGCCCAAGAATTCTATTACTCTTAAGAATTCAACATACAATGGATGGAGTGAGTACAAATGAGGGGGAGGCTCTATATTTATACTTGAGCTCCCCCAAAACCGACGGTCAATATACATTTACATCGACGGACAAGATTAACCATATCCCATGATTTAAGGGATTTACAAGATATTGCCATATCAAATCCTATCTAATCTTACTAGATATGATTCCCCCTATCTTTTAAGATTAGTTACCCAAAATAGCCTAAGTTGTCATATCTTCGCTATTGGGCCACCCAGGCTTCAATCAAACAGGCTTCTCTAATAATTCTTGGAACCGGGCCAGTTCTTGTGGGCTAAATGATCTCTATCTAATTGATCGATCTCCATAGGGTGCATCTTGTGCTATAGTCACGGGCTTTGAACTTTGGCCCGTGACATTCTCCCCCACCCATTCTCGCAACACCCTCGTTGCAACTTCCGAATGACACTGGCTTGATTTGCCTTGGAACTCTCTCGTTGCCTTGGCCTCTTTCTGACTTGCCTTGCAATCGGGTTGTCCCTTTCTTTGGAACCATTGCCTCGGCCTCCGTCGCCTCTTAACTTGAACCGTTGCACTCGTTGGTACATCTCATTAGCAAGAAGTCTCCACTTTAACTTGCCCCAATTCTGACTTGGTCCCATTGAAATCCCCTCGATTCTCATATCTTGGTTTCGTTTCGCCCACAGTCCCTCGGCCTTCTTGCTTATGAACTTTAAAAGGGCCTCTACGATCTTGCCAAGCCAACAAGTCAGAAATCAAAACACTATCAGAGTGTTTGCAATGTACCTTACTCGCGGCATTTACTCGCTTCGACTGTTTTTGCATCACTTCTTTCCCCTCGAAATTCGATGCACAATCCACCTTCCCCAAAGGTGGCATCTCCATAGTCGACTCTACAGGTCTCATATCAGACTCACGCTCCACTAACTTTTCTGAAGGGGCTTTTGTAGTCTTCTGTTCTGTCGAGTTAATGTTTCTCCCATACGAAACATCTTCGACTAGTTGGATTGACGACAACACCTTGGTCCCAACCTTCATATCCTGATGCACTGGCACAACAATCTTCAATGACAGACCAGTGACAATATGGATTTCATCGGCCCATGGAAACAAAACTGTCTAAATCCTATCAAGGAATTTTAAACCAAGCACATAATTGTAATCATCTAAACCTCAAAGTCTTTCTTGCCTTTCCATTCACCGATTCGTTGCTCCACATTACGAGCTAGTCCCACAGTTGGGTCCTCCTCCGAATTTACTATCTTGATCTTCTTATTCGATTTCCTAATCGACAGACCAAGCTTCTTAGCAGCCTTTTTTTATATGAACAAGTCCAAAGCTCCTGTATCAACAAGAGCAGTCCGCTTCTGACCCGCAATGTTGATGTCCACAAACATCAACCCCTCTGTACTATTTCTTTTGTTAGGAATAAGTACCATCGAACCGACACTCGATGTCTTTCCCTCAATAGGTTTCGCCTCTTTTTTCGGCTCATTTTTCTTTTGGATAGCCGACATCATCAATCTTTTCGGACATTTTCGCAGCATGTGTGGTCCTTGACAAAGGAAGCATTTTATCCTCTTCCCCTTGTCCCTTGGGTTGTTGGATCCTAGCTTCGCTTCTCGTGGTTTCTCATTGCCACTTGTGCTATCGATACTGTGGCCATCATCGCTATGTCCCTCTTCATCTTCCTCATGGTTTTTCTCACCATTGCCCCTTCCCTTGGGCTGAGACAATTTGAACTTGTCTGTTGTTGGACCAAGTTCAACAAATGACTCTGCTTCTGCCATGGCTACAGTAAGTTCGTTGATCCCTTGCCTACGCAACTCATGCTTTTCCCATGGCTTTAACCCATCCTCGAACCAATAGAATACTTATTTCTCGCTCAAGTCGGATATTTGAAGCATCAACTCACTAAATGCTCGAGCATACTCCCGAACAGTGCCTTGTTGTGTGAGACGGTGCTACTTAGCCCAAGCCTCTTTCTCGGGATACTGTGGGTAAAACTGTTTCGTCAACTCTCTTTGGAACTCCTCTCAAGTCCCAATTGCGTTCCCACCACGTTTCTCATCCGTGGACCTACGACACCACCACAAGAGAGCCACATCAGTAAAATAGATTGAAGTAGTGTTTACCTTAATTGCATCATCCTCGATGCCCATTTCTTAGAAGTATTGCTCCATTTCCCACAAGAAGTTGTCCACGTCTCTTGCGGACCTTGCACCTTTGAACTTCTCCAGTTTGGGAACATCCATTGCTTGTTGCTTCAGCTTCGAAGACAACATCCCATTACTCAAAGCAACTTTGTAAATTATGAGCTCCCCCTTAAGCTCTTCAATTTCTTTCTTCATGGCTAACACCATCTCCTCGAGATTCTTATCTTTCTCTGCCAGCTTTTCCGTAGTGGAATTGACTAATTCATTCAGCTTTTCTGCATTGGCACCAAGAGAATATAACACAAAGTCTCTGAGCTGCTCTTCCATTGAGTCAATCTCATCTGTACGTCCCTCGACCAACTCAAGCGTCTCATTCATATTTCTTACAGACTCCTCGAGATCAATAACTCGATCTTCTAAAGCTGTCAGCATGTCCCTCGAGTGACTTACTTTTCTAACCCTCCCACGGGTTTGCATAGGCTCATTCTGATCAACAACGTCTTTAGACATCCTAACGGTGCCTTCGAACCAATAGCTCTAATACCACTTGTCACGGGGCTAGACCTTTCGTCTCGCAATCCGTGCGGCCTTAGGCGATTCACTCGTTTAAACTCACCTAAGTCAGCCTTTACTCTTAGAAATGAGGATTCCTCAAGAACTCATCCAAGGCACCAATTTGTATAGTGGAAGCAATTGTGCTAAAAGAAGCAATAAATAAGCAAAAGAAAGCCAAAGAAAGAATGCACACAAGGTGTTTGAGTAAATATCCAAGAATTCTATTACTCTTAAAAATTCAACATACAATGGATGGAGTGAGTACAAATGAGGGGGAGGCTCTATATTTATACTTGAGCTCCCCCAAAATCGACGGTCAAAATACATTTACATCGACGGACGAGATTAACCATATCCCATGATTTAAGGGATTTACAAGATATTGCCATATCAAATCCTATCTAATCTTACTAGATATGATTCCCTCTATCTTTTAAGATTAGTTACCCAAAATAGCCTAAGTTGCCATATCTTCGCTATTGGGCCACCCAAGCTTCAATCTAACAGGCTTCTCCAACAATTCTTGGAATCGGGTCAGTTCTCATGGGCTAAATGATCCCCATCTAATTAATCGACCTCCATGAGGCGCATCTTGTGCTATGGTCACGGGCTTTGAACTTTGGCCCGTGACACTCGCATCTATTTATTGTTCATCGGGCTATGTTTATTGATCTCTAAAAATTATTAACATGTGGAACTGATTTGTACTGTTGTATTGAGCATTACTTACATGTTGTGACCTGTGATTGACAAGATTTCTGTGAATAACTTTATTGACAGGAACTCTGTTTAGTAATCTTGTTATTTGATTTATTATGTGTATTCGGTAAGCTTTATCATTTTAATCGATGAATTTAATAAGCTATATGAAAACTTACTCGTGTTATTGTTCTGTTTCCTTGTAGATACTGTTTGAGGAAGTCGTAGATTGGATCAACTCGAAGAATCACACTATCTGAGGTTCTTGGGTAGATTATGAATTCGAATTGGCTTATATGACATGTGATAGGGGTTATTGGTTATGTTTATAATGCTTCATAACAATATGTATGATAATTGTTATGTGTGATGTTGTGGATTGAGAACCCCTTATGGTATACTTGTTAAACTCTAAATTGAGCATGAGTGTTTGAAATATGAAATGGTAAGTGTCATGATAAAGTAGGGTATATTGAGATTGAGAAAGGTTAATTGATGTTTTATGATAAAGTCTTGTGAATGGTAGCTAGGGTGATGGAAGGATAAATTTTTATATTGTGATATTGTGTATGATACATTAGTTAGGTTTTAGGTAGATATATTTGGCATGTTTTGGTTGTTTTTTATTTTGGTACCTATGCATTTGGATGAAAAATGAGCATGATTTAGGTTACTTTTCGGCACACGTGACCTAAGACATGGGCTGTCAAATGGCCGTGTGTCACACACAAGCAACCCAAACGGGCGTGTGCCCTGAACGTGTTAGATGTAGGGTCACACAGGTTGGCACACGGCCTGCGACACAGCCATGTAACTCAAGTGTTAGTGAGTTACACGGGTGAGCACACTGGCGTGTGGGATAGCCACACGGCCATGTCTGGAGCCACACAATCTGGGCTCTATCGCATAGCCTGGACATACGGCCATGTGACCCCTATTTTCAAAATTTTTATTTTTGACCCAAATCTCCTGTTTTGTTTCGAATGGGTCCCTAATTGTTCCTAAACTATTTTTGAGGCCTCGTAAGCTCGATTTAATGTCCGTAAATGTATGTTTTATTCCATCCTGAATTTTATATGTATTTGTTAAATTAATTTGATAATTGGATGCTACTTGTTATGAAATGTCCCAAATTGTATGGTAATACTCCGTAATCCCTATTTGGGCGACGGAAACGGGTTATGGATATTACAATTTTACTCCTTGACTTTTATATTTTCTTTAAATTTAAGCCAAATTCTATATAAAAATTAGAAAATTCTATATAAAAATCCAAGTTATTGCAACAACAAATCTGCATCACTGCCATGAAAACTAATAAAAAAATATCAATTTCAATCTCTTTAACATAATATCCATCTAGTAGGACGCTCAAATATGATTAAGACTAATGTTGGTTCAAGAAAACTTAATATTCTATTGCAATAAAGCTCAATACTATTGAATATTGAGACATAATAACGAAAATTATCATTTAATAGAATCCAATAACAAATTAAAAATAAAATCATAATATCTTCGATTACCATGCTGTTGGAGAACTTCTTCCAGAACTAATATTAAAGGGACTTGTGAAATGACTTTGATGCCATTTTTTAGCCAAAAAAATACAATTATTTAAATTGTTTTTCAAAACTCAAATCCTAAAAACAAATTATATTCTGAAATCTTTTTCTTTTTTTATAATAAAAAGCAACTTTCTCTCCCTTTATCTATTTTTAAAATTTTTATATATTTTTATTTAATTTTTCAATTTTCTATGTATTTTTAGAAATTTTTAGAATTTTCAAATTTTTTTAAAAAAATTTTAATTTTTATCATTTCATGTAGAATCAATGTCAAATTTATAAAAACTAAAATCTAAAATTGTTATTATGTCAACTAAAAAAATGTCACCATTAGCCACTTAACGATTGGCTGACAAAAAGAAAATAATTCCGTGTTAATGGCCAAATTATAACTTTTTTTAATTAAGTGATTAAAAAAATTACTTTTATTCACTTAATTTTTAACGAAAATTACCATGTTGTTTTACTGAAAGGAATCGAAATCACCACAAAAACTTAATCTCTAAACATTTTTTCAGAAATGTCGTTGACATTGCAAATCTGGCGGCCTCTCTATTTCATCTTTTATCTCTAAGAGTTAAAATCCAATCCATCATTCCTTTTATTACTTTCTCATATATTTAATATGTTCAATTTCCTTTTTCTTTTTAATTTTTGCTTCTTGGGTAAAAAATAACTGAAATTTTGGAATGAACAGTGAATTATTTTTGTTCTTTTTTTCTGCTTTCACCGGTTTTTCCGGTTCCAAATTTCAGTTATTTTCCGGTTCTGATCCGTTTTTTAAATGACTGATTCAAGATATCAATCATAAATTTTTCTTCCTTAATGCCATAGAATACCAAGAGCAATTAAGGAAAACGTACTAAATAGAAACCAAGAGCAATTAAGGAAAACGTACTAAACAGAACCAACAATTCATTCAAGTGGCACGCTTTTATTGACAGTTCCTAATGATCGAAACGCAAACCGCACGGCCTAAATGCCCACAACCACAAACCATCTCCAGGATCCGACCACCCAGGGTTAAGCAATGCAATCCCAAACGTTGTATCTGCATCACATTCACATCACGGTTTCAGAATCACAAAAAGAACATAGAGCAGAAACTTTCCGGGAAATTTAAATAAAAACATGGGTAATCCTTTGAGCCTTAGGTATGCTAAGAAAATGTAAGACAAAGTACAGAAATTGACATTGTTTCTAAAACACAGCATACTACTCTAGAATAAATAGACAAGTATGGACTGAGGACCAAAGAATCATAAGGACTGAACACCAAAGATAGAATAACACCTTAGAATTGAATGGCTGATAAGATTTGAGTAAAAAGTCATCAAATATGATAACAGAAGCTTTCAAATCAGCACCATATCCATTGAGAAATTCATCCATTACCCAACAAGAAATAAATAGAAACAACAGTGAGCAAGCAGCAGACGATAATCAGAGAAAAAGCCACAGCTTAAAATTCATGATTCAGTCAATGAACAAAATTTGATAATTGGATTAAGACTACAATGGAGAAGATCAGTTGTCTTAACAAAAAAGTAAGATATTACAGTGTCTTAATGTCTTGAGAAGAAAGTTAATGTTCAGACTAGAGTACCAAGGTACACAACAAACAACAATGTGGAAGACCTAAATGAAGAAACATCATCATTAGGCCCTTTCACCACGGATTCTCCTGGCAAGCTGGATGTCTTTAGGCATAATAGTCACCCTCCGGGCATGGATAGCACAGAGATTGGTGTCCTCGAATAAACCGACAAGGTACGCCTCTGCAGCTTCTTGAAGAGCAAGAACTGCATGACTCTGGAACCTCAAATCCGTCTATAAAAGGTTGCACCACCAAAATATATTCAGTGACCATGTTGCAAACAAAGGTAAAGAAACTGAATTTGTTTTTGAAGAGTCAATACCTTGAAGTCTTGTGCAATTTCACGGACAAGACGCTGGAAAGGCAGCTTGCGGATCAAGAGTTCTGTGCTTTTCTGGTACTTCCGGATCTCACTGTTCAAACGATAACAACAAATAAAATGATTGATAGGGGCATATTTTCCAGCAGACTGCATAATGCAAAAAAAGATACATACCGAAGTGCAACAGTTCCAGGGCGATACCGATGAGGTTTCTTAACTCCTCCAGTAGTTGGTGCAGACTTTCTTGCAGCCTTAAAGAAAAGGAGGAGAAAATTATTGAATGGACAAAAATCTCGCGAATGTTGATCACATCAACACAAAGTCAACCCCCCCACCCCCAAAATCTCCCTGACCAAGTTTGTCAAGCAAAGATTTAACGTTTCATAATCAGCACAAACAGCTGCACAAGTGCTAGTCGCAGGCACAATGCATCTTTCAACGACACAAATTTTTCATTATTCATGCAGTCTAGGAATATGTCAGAACCCTAAGTTGACCTACCTAAAGAAGCTTAAAGGATTGCACAACATGCTTTTATCCTTTTGTTTGATAATTGCGGACACAAAATGAGTTATTTTGAAGAGCCACTGTGCTCAAATTTCCCAAATACATTATTATTTCACGTTAATACACAAGACAAGAAGAACCACTCAAATCATTAAACTACGCAAAGAGCATTGCAAAGAGACTTACTTGACCGCTCCAAAAGGGGGGAAAATGGAAATTGCAGAACAAAATCAAAACACCTAAACCTTATAAAAAAATCAAATCCGGACAAAAGCTGAAGGGAGAAGGAAGGGCGTACCTTCGTAGCGAGTTGCTTCCTTGGAGCTTTGCCTCCGGTGGATTTGCGAGCGGTTTGCTTGGTACGCGCCATTTCAACTGTAAAATACAAATCAAATTGGAAGAAACAAGTAAAAGAAAAAATAGGAGTATAAATCAAAAGGATTCGATCCAATCTGAACCAAAAAAAGGGATTGGATTTGGTAGGAGAGTAAGAGAGGATTGAGCTTGAAGAAATACCTGGCTGGGATTGTTGAAGAAGATGTCTCTAGTAGATTCGAATTTGAATTTGACGCAGCGAAAACCGAAATGCGGAGGAACGGGGGGCTTGGTATTTATAGAGAGGGTAAGTCAGCGGAAAAACAACGGCTCCTAGATTAGTTTAGTTAACTCTGGTTGGTTGTTGTAATAAACTCCGGTTAAGCCGTTAACGTCTTTACTTGTTTTTCCATAAGCCAGCCGTCAACAAGGAATAAAATTAACTCCTGTTTTTTTTTTTTTTTGTTTATAATAAGTATTAATTAAATTTTATTTTTAAGGAACTAATTTTTTTATCGAAATAACATTTTTTTTTAAAATGAATTAATACATTAACAATATTTTTCTATAAATATAATTTTATATTTTTATAAGGTAAAAATAGTATTTCTTTTTTTAATCATGTTAAATTCCTAACTATTCCTAACAAGATATTCTTTAAGAAAAGCGGCATACTTTCTTCTCAAACAACTTAACTGAATGATTGATCTCGAACTTAGAGGACCATTCATGCCAAAGCTCTAGGGATACTAGTTGGGCCTGCTTCTTCAGATAATTAGCGTGGCATATTTGGAAAAACAATTTTTTTTCTATTTTCAAAGAATCTCTATGGACAGGGGCAACACCAGGGGGGTTGGCATGGGCCCCGGCCCCTCCTAAAATGTAAAATTATATTTTAGACCCTTAAAATTTTTTTAAAATTTTAAATTAGTAAAGGTAAAATTATACTTTGGCCCCCTAAAATTATAAAAATTCGATTTAATCATTTATAAATTATAAAGATATAAACTATAAAAAATAAAATTTCATCCGACCCCCCCTAAAAAAAATTTCTGGCTTCACCCCTGTCTATGGATCCAAATGAAATCATCAAAGTGTCTTTCAGCTAGGCCAATTAATTCTTCTCAATTCAT
This sequence comes from Gossypium longicalyx, assembly GCA_025698465.1. Taxonomy (NCBI): domain Eukaryota; kingdom Viridiplantae; phylum Streptophyta; class Magnoliopsida; order Malvales; family Malvaceae; genus Gossypium; species Gossypium longicalyx. The sequence goes on along the minus strand of CM047005.1, from coordinate 22,034,652 downwards.
ACAGTCACGTTGAAGATGAATACTGCCCCCTTCTATGCGCCTTTTTTCCCATGTACATGCATTTACCTTAATACTGATGGCGTTGTTCAAACAAACACTGGTTTATCTGCTGCAGGTGGCGTGATTCGGGATAAAATGGGGAAGTGGATATGAGGCTACAAACGATTCTTAAGGAAGTGTTCAATTTTCGTTGTCGAGTTATAGAGAATTTTGAACGGGTTGCTCCTACTTCAAAAGCAAGGTCATGATAAAGTACTTATTCTATAGATAATCTAGAGGCAGTCAAAGTCATTTGTGATAATAATTCAAATGTCTCAAGTATCTCTCTCATTAGGAGAATTCAACATATTTTATCCCAAGAAAAAAGGTGACTCATACGACACATTCATAGAAAGAATAATCAAGCAATGGATACTCTAACTAAAATGGCATTTACAAATGAGGAAGAAGTTTGTTTATTTGAAGCCTCACTATTGGAGATTTAAGAAACTTTAAAAGAAGATATTGCTAGGGTTATTTATTCCCTAGTTCTACCTTCTAATATCTTGATTTTTCTTTAGACTATCTTTCCACAAAAAAAACATGATGAAGTATGTATATATCTTTGAGAAAAAAATCAGGTTTGATGTATTTATATTACTTTTTAAATTATTGTGAATATTTGATAAATGATTATTTGTAGAAGCATTAACTATTCATTAAATAAAGTAAGTATAAGAAAAAAATATTATAATGATTTTCATTGAAAATATATAATAAATATAGAAAACCATAAATGTATGACTGTAAAACACTACAATTAATTTATGTTATTTATAAAATAATGATAATAATTGTATCTATTAAATATATTTAAGGAATTAGCTTAATATTGATTATTAATTTATAATTATTTAATGAGAATAGTTGAATTAAATACACATTAAAAAGATATGTGCCTAAAATTCAGTACTAATATTTAAAGAATATTTATAAAGTAATTTGAAGAAAAAATTGTTAGCAATCAAAATATTCGCACTAATTTAGGCATAAGTAAGGTAGAATTGAAACTTAGGAATTAAAATTTTGTTAGAGTTTGTATAAATTTTTTTTTATCAGAGTAAATAATTGTTATTGTTCAAAATTGAAGTAGTAATATATTTGTTAAGAATAAAAATATCAGAAAAAATTATCGAACAATTATTCATTAAAAAAATTATTTTTTGTTATTAATATTTTAATGTATACCAGTGGTTCACGTAATATGTTATTAGTATTTTCGGAATTAATTTTTTGAACAGTAATTATGCAATTTTAAATATTTGTTTCCTTAGTTGACTGTAATGAATTTTATTATTAGTCAAGTTGAAATATTTTTCTTTGTTAGAAATTATAAAAGTAAAATTAGAAGGAGAATCATTTATCATGCTCTTTAGATTATTTTAGATACTTAAATATAGTTTTTATCATTACTCTAAGAGTAAAATTGGAAAGGTATAATTTAAAAGTAAAATTGTGTTTTCTGTAACATGGTAACTAGTTTGAATCAAATAATCACATTCAAATTTGAATCCAATCCAACCTTAAAAATCGATTTTAAAATTTTACTTGAGAGCAATATTTTTTTAGAACTAGACCAGTAGTTAAACTGATAAGTATTAGAACACCAGTACACCTTATGTTGCTGTGGAAAGAAAATAATCCGACAAAGAGTCAAATCCAAATGAGAAGGTAAAACAAATTTACCTAAATTTGTTCTGACTAGGTTTACTTTGCTTCACAACGTGAATAGTTTAGTTTCACAAACCCTTCAAACTCGAGTAAACTATCAAAGTAGTCACTTTTCTTTATCTCAAGTTACATTTTAGTCACTTATGTTTAAGATGTTACATTTTAGTCACTTACATTAACGTGTTGTAACATTTTCGTCACAGAGCCGTTAATTATCGTTGACAGTGTAACAGTAAGCTAACGTGACACGTTAAATCATCATTTCAAATAAAAATTTTAGGTTAAATTATACAATTAGTCCTCATATTTTTTTGTTTTGAGTAATTTAATTTTTCTTTTCTTTTATATTCTTTTAACTTTCCCTTTTTTTTCTTTCTTTTCCATTCTCTTTTGCTTCTCTTTCTGTTTTACTCCTTTCTCCATCTTTTTTAATGTAGTTTTTCTATCTTTTCTATTTGCTAGAACTTTTTTTATGTTTATGAAAAAAGAAAAGGCGAAAGGTGAACCAAAAAAAAAACTTGCTTCACATATTCTTACCCTACAATTACAAACCCTCATCGTTCATCACTGCTTTAACAAGCCAATTTGGATCTCTCAATGACCTAGTCCACAAGCTCGCCTCACTCGAAGACATCACCAGTCGTGACATATGGTAGTTCACCCTCAACAAAGTTTCCCGAGCCTGTTCCCTTAACCTCCTAACCAACCCCCATGGTGACCTTATTTATCTTACTTACAACATTCTTGCCCTCTCGAACCCATATTTTTTCACGGATTCTTCAAACGAGCTCTACACTCTCAATGACTAAAACGACCACCATACGATACAAAACTTACCTTCAACTTTACCCAAACCAGTTTTGTTCCATGCTCCTTTTCTCTCTTCAATTCAACCATGCTCGGCTTCTAATCAAGCTTGCTTAAGGATATCCAAGAAGGTTTAGATCAATTTTATTGTTTACCTAATTTTATTCGTCAAAAAATAAAAGAAAAAAATGAATAATCTACACAATTCTATGAAAGTTTGGAAACAGAAAAAAATTATTTTGAATATAAAGAATTCAATTTATGTTTAGATTTGATTAAGGACATGTTTTTTTTTTATATTGATTAGTTAGATCCATTTTTAGTTTCAAAATTAGGTTATATTCAAATCGAGATTTGATTAAGAATGATTGATATTCGGTTTTGAGTGAAATTTAATTTAGGAATCATGTGAAAGAAACAAGGACTTGGTTTATTTGGTGGGCAAATATTATGTTTTTGCATTGAAGAATATGAGAAGAGAGAAAAATAAAAGGGAAGAAGAAAAGGAAAATAAAGAAATAAAAAAATAAAAGTATGGGGACTAGTTTTAACAAATGGAAAACATAGAAAAATTACGTTAAAAAAATAGAGAAGGGAGGAAAACAGAGGGAGAAGGAGAAAAGAATGGAAAATAAATAAATAAAAAGGGAAAGTTTAAAAAACATAAAAGAAAAAAATTAAATTGATCAAAACGAAAAAAATATAGGGACCAATTGTATAATTTAACCTAAAATTTTCGTTTGAAATGATGATTTAACATGCCATGTCAGCTTACCATTACACCGTTAACTGCAAAATGTTACAACATGATAACGTAAGTAACTAAAACATAATATTTTAAACATAAGTGACTAAAATATAACTTGAGACAAATAAAAGTGGCTATTTTGATATTTTACCCTTTCAAATTCTAACCTCTACAAAATCTACCTAGATGGAAGACAAGATGGAAATATGTTATCAATATTATTGAAAGAGTCTTTCAAAAGTAATTATATTAGTTTGAATATTTAGAAAGATTTTGCTTTTATTCTAAATAATTTTAAATATTATTATTTTTAATTATTTTTTAAATATTATATTTTTAATTACAATAATTAGGGTAAAATAAGATTTATTATTTTTAAATTATTAAATATAATTAAAATATATTAATTTATCAATTCAAATATTATAATAGATTTTTTTAAATAATAATTAAAGCATTTTTAACATATTTAGTGTAACATTTCAAAAACTCTTGGTCGAAAATAATATGAGATATATTTTTAGTGAAATAAGATATAAAGAAAGTAAGGGATGTTAGAGAAAAATAAAATAAGAAGTATGTTGTGAAATATTAATTTGAACTAGGGACTAAATCATAAAAATATGAAAAGTTACGTGGTCTAAGTGTAAATATTTAACATGTGAGGGGTTAAAGTATAAATATGAAAATTTTTAAGGGACAATAGTGTAAATATCTTATGGGTGGAAGGGTCTAGAAAATAAGAAATATGTATTAATAAGGACCAAATTGAATAAGTGAAAGAAATACGAGGGACTTTAAAATTCTATAAAGGGTAAAATAAGATGGTCAACGTAAAAGGTTTTCCAGTAAAAATACCCTCCTTGTTCCCTTAAAATGTCTTACCAATTTTTTTCGTAATACATTTTCCAAACTGATAAAGCTTTGTTCACTGTAACACCCCCATACCCAACTCGAACATCGGGTCAAAGCACCGGGATGTTACATTCTCTACTACATTCTTCGCTTATCAAATATTTTCTTATAAATTTTCATAACTTTTAAATTTCATCTATTTTTGTCATAAAAGTTTAATATTCACTAATTCATTATATTAAATAAATTTTATTTCTTGTTACTCTTTAATCACATAATTTATCTCGATATCTTGTTTCACATATTAAATTTCTATGTATTTCACTTCTATTATTTCATCCACATATTTTCTCAAGTTCAACAATTTAGTCATTGTCATAATAAAAATTCCATATTTTTCCACAATTTCACTTTTACAATACTTTATACATATTTCATAATTCATAACACATTCATTAAATTTTTATCATAATTTTCTTATTCACATATTAAATTGATTCACACTTAAACTTTTGTACATTTTTAAATTTAATCTCTATCACCATGTATGATACGTCATTGAGAGCACCAAAAATATTCTATTTCCTACAAAATAGTAAAAATAATAGTAAAGGGGAAGTAGGGTCGAATCCTCAAGGACCGAATTGTACGAATGCTCGTTTCTTGAAATCCCGAACAATTTCTTGGCCAAGAAAACTTGCGTTCCTGAAAAATAAATAAAAAACAGAATTAAGAATTTCGAAATAAAATAAAAATAGAATTTGAAATTGCGAAATTAAATAAATTACGAAAATTAAAGTGGAGAATATAAAAATAAACACAGTTGGGAAGAGAAAGAGTTTCTTATGTGGCGAGATTCCAGCCTCCGGTTGTCTTGATCCGTCTTGGGTTCAATCCTTGGCTTTTAAGTAACCCTTCTCGAGTAGGATAAGCCAGTTATAGTAGAAGAGGACGCCTACGACCACCAACTCCAAGGATTTAGACTTAAATTAGGCGGAACCTAACTCTAGCCAATAATCGCTTTTGTGGGACTATCTTCTGCTAGATCATCACTTCCCAACGGCGAATACCTCGCCGTTTTGTCTCTTGGATTCGCCAACCTCTAAGGCAGAAAGCCAACGAACCAACTGTGCAACCTTCCCAAAACATACAAAGCGGCCGTTCTTTGCACAAGTTGAAAAGATCACCTATTAAGGGACATGGACGGAAGCGTCAGCCCCGTAATGCGGAGAAGCGATGAATACCCTATTGAGAGGGCTAAGCTGGATTCTAATCCTCATGAACCTTTTTGGGGAATTTCGACAACCTTCGGCTAGATTGGTTTAATAGCTTATGATTTTCGGGAAAGAAATAAATATAATAGGAATGAGATTTTTATTGAAGAAAATATGAAGAGAACAAAAGACAGAGATTTTGTGGGAGAGGGAGTATTTACAGAAAAAAAAAAAAGAGATTATCAATATGTGTCACTCCATCCCCTATTTATAGTACTAGAAAACCTAGTATATTCCTAATTAAATTCTAAAAGATAAATACAAATAATTAAAGATAATTAAAGATAAATAAAGATAAATGAAAATAAATCCTAAAATTAAATCTAAATAAAAATCCTTAATAATTATCCTAATATAATTTAAATTAAAATAGAGTCTTATGCTATAAAATCTCTTCTTTTGCATTTTAGCCCTTATGTCGTCCATGTTTGCATTTTTGGCACCACATTTTCTCCTACTTCGCATGTTGGCCCACTTTATCTCTAAATTCACGCTTTTTGCCCTTAAATTTACTTCCGCCTTCAATTAAGTCCCTAAAAGATAAAAGATCATAAAATAACTCAAATTAGTAGGATCATACTCAAAATAAACATGCAATTAGCACATAAAAGTATGATGTTCTAGAGTATTATCAAATTCCCCCTACTTAGCTCATGCTTGTCAAGTATGGTTCGTGTCCACTGTAAAAATTAAATCCTGCCATGAAAAAAAATACTACTCCAAAGTTTTATAAAAAAATAGTCAAAATGCATATGAAAAAAAAGAAGAGAACTCTTAGCTTGCTTTAAGTAAAATTGAAAAAGTATTCCAATTAGCACACACAAATTAAGATCGACTTGGATTATTTCATGAAAATTAGGTAATTTACCAAACCTATTAAGACACCCTATTCGTTTCTACCTTTAGTCCCCACACTTTATTAATATGTCTTTTTATCTTTTTATCTTTTTTCTTTCTTTTTTTCTTTTTTTAATTTAATTTAATTTATTTATTTTTACTTAGGAATATATTGAACCTTTTGACGCGAATAGAGATGACAGCCAAGCACCCCACCCCAGTTACTCAGCTCAACACACTCTTAACTTTTATTTTTCTTAAGAACATATCGAACCTTTTGACGCGAAGTGAGATGACAGCCAAGCACCTCACCCCAGTTACTCAGCCCAACAGATTCTTAAAATTAATTTCGGTTAGCTTAGTTTTACCTAACACGTCACACAACCTTTTGACGCGAAATAAGATGACAACCCAAGCACCCTACCCCGATTACTCAGCTAGTCACGTCTTAAGCTGCACTCATAACCACGGAAACATTATTATTATTAAACGAAATTTTAATTTTGGAGGACTTAGGAGTAACAATCAAGTGTTAAAAATAAGTTTTAGCAACCACCTTAATAGTTATGAACATATTTTAAGCATGCAATTGTATTAAGTATCCTTTTTTCATTTAGACTTAATCAAATTTACTAAAAGCAAAATAGGGTTAACTCTATTAATCATAATTATTTAACTAAAAGAAATAAAACAGTGGAGATGAAATCTATCAAGCAAAATCATAATTAACTCAGTAGATAAGAATCATACATGGAGGTCAAACAGTGGCCAAGTCATGGTCAAATTCTTGGGCATGAAAAGAGGCAAAATATTCGAAAAAAAATAAATGTGGGCAAAAACGAGCACAAGGCAGCAACAATAGTAACACAACAGTAAAAGCAGCAGATAAAACGACAGAAATAATGAGGAATACCTCCCCCTTACTTAAAACACATTGTCCTCGATGTGGAAGAAAATAAACAAATAGGTGGAAAAATTTTAGAAGAACTCCCGTGTAATTACTGTCGTAAAAGACGGCATATGCGAAGAGAAGGGCGATGGCGCAGTGGTTTTGTGCGGAAGGGAAGAAGAAGGCGAACCAGTGAAGGGTGGAGATGGGGTAGGTGACGCGTGCGGTGACAGCTCGGCTTCGAGTTCTCACCTTAGTGGCTGAAAATCGATGATAAAGGGGTGAGGAAGAAAGTGTGGCAGCTGATAGGATTTTTGGGGTAAAAATGAGTTTATTTTTAGGATTTGGGGGTGTATAGGAATGGTGTTTGGCTGAAGGGTGAGTGTTTGGAGGCAGGTTTTGTCTTTTCTCCTTTTTCTCCCTATTTTCGCGTTAGTATACCTAGATAAAAGAAGAGAAATAAATTATCACTCAAACAAAATAAAGTAATAAATAAATAAATAATAAATAAAATAATAAAATAATAAAATAAATAATAAATAATAAAATAAAAATAAAAAAATAAAAATTGGGTTGCCTCCCAATAAGCGCTTGTTTAACATCACTAGCTTGACGCCCTAACTAGTATTGAGGCTGTTCCAGCTGAATTCTTTCGTTTGTATGAGCTTGAAAATTCTCATTTTTTATCACGTCCACCATATTTGGGTTTAATCATCCTTGCGCCTCTTTCTTTGGTTTCGTATTTTCCTCCAAGGGGTTGATCTCTTTTAAGTCAGCAATGGTCTCATCATTCTCCAAAAATGCGTATTTGAGATGCTTGGGAAGTGATTTTAATTTCAGATTTGGTGCCTGCACAACAGAAGGTAAAAGTTTAGTATTCATAGGAGCCAATAATTTATTAACAAATTCAAAATCATCAAACATCATTTTAGATTTATCTGTAAGGTGACTTAAAAGTTTTTTCTACTGATGAGTCAATTATGTCGACACGGTTTACGTCCAAGACTTCACTTGGATGACTAATAGTGCCATAAAAGTTAAACTTCACGATCTCCTCGTCAAACTCTATCGTGAGGGTTCCGCTTCGTACGTCAATCTTAGTATTTGCAGTACTAAGGAAAGGTCGCCCCAACAAGATGTCTAAAGACCCAGGAGCATTATCCTCCATTTTTATCACATAAAAGTCTGCAGGGAAGATAAGTCTATTGACTTTGACTAATACGTCCTCGAGGACTCCTTCGGGATGCACAATGGACCTATCTGCTAACTGAATGATAACATATGTTTTTGTCAAAAAAACTCGCGTTAAGTGATTCATAAACAGAAAAAGGCATTACATTTATGGAGGCCCCTAAATCATACATAGCCTTTTTAATTCCTAAATGGCCTATTTTGCATGGTATTGCAAACATGCCCCTATCTTTACATTTCGCTGGCATTTTCCGCTGTAACATTGCAAATACATTCTCACCAACACTTACCTTTTCATTACCTGTTAATTTTCTTTTTTTGGTGCAGAGTTCTTTAAGGAGTTTGGCATACCGTGAAATTTGTCTTATGGCATCCAACAGTGGTATATTAATCTCGACATTTCTAAATGTTTCGAGGATCTCTTTATCTTCTTTGCCCTTTCGACATTAATTTAATTGTCTTTGAAATGGAGGTTGAATTTTCGAAAATAGAGGTTTCGCTCGGACCTGTCTGTCATTTTCAAGATTTTTTCTGGGCAATTTCTTGGCCAAGATTCCTGCCATGAATTGGTTCCAGTACCTTTCCACTTTGCAACGTCACTGTATTTGCGTGTTGTCTCTTGAGAGTTCAATTTCTCAATTGACATGGTCAACTCCCTTATGGATGCCTCGGTTTTCTATTGGAAATCCTTCGTCTCTCTTTGGAAATTAAGAGTTTGCTGTTGAAAATCAAGGACATTAGCTGTTAATTTATTGACCAAAGTTTCTAGAGAATTACCTGAATCTCGTGGCTGTAGTGGAACCTGATTTTGGTATGGCTGGTTATATCGTGGATTGGCCCCATAACTTAAATTAGGATGGTCTCTCCATCCTGGATTGTAGGTATTAGTGTAGGGGTCATATCGCCTTTATGGTGGCCTAGGGAAATTTCCCACAATATTTAAATGAGCCATAGTATCATCATACAAACTGGGACATGCATCAGTTGTATGTTCAGGTGTAGCACATATTCCGCATACTCGGGCTGGTCTTACTTTTTCTGCAACAAGAGAATTCACAATATTAGTAAGTCTATCAAGTCTATCCTCAACAGTAGAATTACTTAGCTAGTGAACCCTTCTAAGGGGTTCAGGATTGGCTCAGAATTGCTGAGTATTTGCAGCCATTGCGGAGATCAAGTCTCTTGCTTGTTGAGGAGTCATGTTGACCAATGCTCCTCCATTAGTGGCATCTACCATATTCATCTCTATGGGTTTCAGGTCTTCATAAAAGTACCGGAGAAGAGATTGTTTCGTTATACCATGTTGTGGGCAACTTGCACACAACTTCTTAAACCGCTCCCAATAGTCGTACAGAGACTCTGCTTCTTATTGCCTTATTCCAACGATCTCCCTTCTTAACTCAGCTGCACGCGATGCTGGAAAAAACCTGTTGAGAAACACACGAGAGAGATCAACCCAAGTCGTTACAGATCCAAGAGGTAAATAAAATAACCATTCCCTAGCAAAATCTACTGGGAAAAAGGGAAAGCACGCAATTTAATTTGAAAGCACGCAATTTAATTTGATCCTCAATTACCCTCTGAGGTTTCATACTAAGACAAACCATATGAAACTCTTTCAGATGTTTGTGGGGATTTTCGTTTTGCAACCCACGAAAAGTTGGCAGAAGTTGGATTAAACCTGACTTTAGTTCAAAATCAGTATCCATAGTAAGATACGCGATGCATAGTGGCAGTTGTTCTGCCGAAGCTTCGGCCAGTTGCCAAATTGTCTGAGCCATAGGTTGTGGTGCTAGATTAGGGTTTTCGTTAACCCTAGCGTTAAGCACTTCTTCTGGGGAATCGACTTCTACTTTTTCGCTTTCAAAGGTTTGAGTAGGGTTTTCGTTAACCCTAAACTCTACTTCGTCATCGATTCTGATTTCTAGCGGTGGATTACTTTGAATCCCAACACCGCTGACTGTTTTTTCCTTAGCTTTATTTCCTTGCGATTAGCTCTCACAGTCTTTTCAATCTTTGAATCAAACGCAAGAGTACCTGGAGTAGATCTAGTCATAAGAAACAAAAAACAAGATTAGAACGTTACTGATCCCTGACAACGGCGCCAAAATTTGATGCATTGTTGAGAGCACCAAAAATATCCTATTCCCTGCAAAATAGTAAAAATAACAGTAAAGGGGAAGTAGGGTCGAATCCTCAAGGACCGAATTGTATGAATGCTCATTTCTTGAAATCCCGGACAATTTCTTGGCCAAGAAAACTTGAGTTCCTGAAAAATAAATAAAAAAAACAGAATTAAGAATTTTGAAATAAAATAAAAATAGAATTTGAAATTGCAAAATTAAATAAATTGCGAAAATTAAAGTGGAGAATATAAAGTTAAACAGAGTTGGGAAGAGAGAGAGTTTCTTATATGGTGAGATTCCAGCCTCCAGTTGTCTTGATCCGCCTTGGGTTCAATCCTTAGCTTTTAAGTAACCCTTCTCGAGCAGGATAAGCCAGTTATAGTGGAAAAGGACGCCTACGACCACCAGCTCCAAGGATTTAGACTTAAATTAGGTGAAACCTGACTCTAGCCAATAATCGCTTTTGTGGGACTATCTTCTGCTAGATCATCACTTCCCATCGATGAATACCACGCCGTTTTGTCTCTTGGATTCGCCAACCTCTGACGCAGAAAGCCAACGAACCAACTGTGCAACCTTCCCAAAACGTACAAAGTGGTTGTTCCTTACATAAGTTGAAAAGATCACCTATTAAGGGAAATGGACGGAAGCGTCAGCCCCGTAATGCGGAGAAGCGATGAATACCCTGTTGAGAAGGCTAAGCGCGGATTTTAAGCCTCATGAACCTTTTTGGGGAATTTCGACAACCTTCGACTAGATTGGTTTAGTGGCTCATGATTTTCGAGAAAGAAATAAATATAATAGGAATGAGATTTTTATTGAAGAAAATATGAAGAGAACAAAAGACAGTTTTTGGGAGAGGGAGTGTTTACAGAAAAAAAAAGAGATGATCAATATGTGCCACTCCATCTCCTATTTATAGTACTAGAAAACCTAGTCTATTGCTAATTAAATTCTAAAAGATAAATACAAATAAATAAAGATAACTAAAGATAAATGAAAATAAATCCTAAAATTAAATCTAAATAAAAATTCTTAACAATTATCCTAATATAATTGAAATTAAAATAGATTTTTGTGCTATAAAATCTCTTCTTTTACATTTTAGCCCTTATGTAGTCCATGTTTGCATTTTCGGCACCATATTTTCTCCTACTTCGCATGTTGGCCCACTTTATCTCCAAATTCACTCTTTTTACCCTTAAATTTACTTCCGCCTTCAATTAAGTCCCTAAAAGATAAAAGATCATAAAATAACCCAAATTAGTAGGATCATACTCAAAATAAACATGCAATTAGCACATAAAAATATGATGTTCTAGAGTATTATCAATGTAATTTATTTTTTTTACCATATAAGCACTTTAATCAAATAATTCATTATAATATCTTATTTCACATAACAAATTTTCATGCATATCACTTCTCTTGTTTTAATTATAAATTTCACAAAGTTTACAATTTAATCTTTAACATCATAAAAATTCATTATTTACTATAATTTCACCTTAACATCACTTTGAAATCAATTCATAACTTGTTATAAATATCAAATGTATGTTTGTTTCATTGAAAACAACTTTTATAAAATATTTTTAGGAAATCTGTCAAACAACAGAAAATATTTTACATAGATTCATCCAAACACCAGAAATATTAAATTTTTCAAAAAAGTAAGTCATTTTTTCAGAAATCATTTTTCAGAAGTCATTTTCAATGAAACAAATGGAGCCTTAGTTTTTGGGCGACAATGTTAGAATGGATTCAGATTCCCCTATTCTAACTTTGGAAAATCATATAAAAATTTGTAAAAAAATTATTAGGGGTTGAAATTTATATTTTTAAATTCTTAATGAGTCTATTTTCAATAGAATCAAACGGAAACATCATTTGAACCTCATACTAAGAGATAATTAATTTTTAGTAAAGAAATGTCGAAGTTGCCAAACAGCAAAACAAAGGCAAATTTGAGGAATTTACTGTACTGACTGGCTAAAGTAGAAATTCTAAAAATTTTATGGTAAAAATATATTTGAGTCTAATTTCAAAAACATCAAGAGGATCTTAATTTTAAATTTTTTAGCTCAAGATATAAATAATTTAGTGAATGTGACACAAGTGGACAATTTTGATATGAACACATTAATAAATAGTGGAAATATAGTTAATGTTACATATAAGCATGTTATACTAAAAGCTAAATATTCTAATATATATATATACACATAAAGGATGAGGAATGGAGAGGAGGAAGAGGAAAAAAAATAGTAGATGAATTTGAAATGTTACGAAATAGTTATAAGTGATAAAATGGTTAATACATGTGATACTGTTTAAATGAATTAATAAAATAATAAGCAAATAATAGTTAATTGATTTGATTTTAGAATCTTGACTAAAAGTTTATGAAGATTTAAATTAATTGGCACAATTTAAAAATAAATAAGAAATATACAAAGTGGATAAACTACTTTATAAAGTGCAAGTCCTCCAATAGACTTATTTGTAAAACTTTAATAATTGTATTACTTTTATAGACTTTGTTATCTTTGATTGACTATCATGTTTTAATGAGCTCCTTTTAACTCGTAAATAATTTTGCCATAGATTTAATTATTACTAAAATGAGTAAAATGATCTTCAATAATCAAATAATAAGATAAATCAATATGAAATTTCTATAGTTGTTTCGGCAACGAATGTGATATCCTGATACCTAGACTCGATGGTCAGGTCGGGTATGGAGGTGTTACATTTAGTATAAAATATAGTTTTACTTTATTTAATTAATGCAAAGTAACATTATTCAAAATAATAATTATTAATATAATAAATCTAATATTAATTAAATGATAATCAATATCCTTAGAATTCTATTCAATTAATAACTCTATTTTATATTAATAAAATTAGTCCACCTTGTATTTTACGTCTAAATTTAACTAATAGGTAATTGTATTTATTTGTTATATAATTGTCACAATTTTTTATATTTTGTACTTAGAATTTTATTCAAGTAATAAAATTATAATTATTTTATATTTATTTGTTTTTTATATTTTTATACTTAGAATTTTATTCAAGTAATAACTCTATTTTAAAATTAGCACAATTTTTTAACAAATAATTATAAATCAAATTGTAATTATTTTAAAATGTTAATTATCACAATTCCTATTAAATTATAATTATTTATAAATGTCCAATTATCACAACTTTTATTTTACTTCAACTTTTTATATTTAGATGTGAATTTTATAATATGATGGGAAATAAAGGGCATTTTCATCAATTCAAAAGTTTTTTCTAAACTTGTGCTTATATATATATGATAGATACATATGTGAATATTATATTCAACGAGTTCGATATACATATTATCTAAGTAAAAATGTGAAACATGTTTAATATTATTTTAATATTCCCTATACATATGTGTGTTTAATTTAAACTTTGTCAAATTAAACTAATTATAAGAACATTTTTATAATTAATTTAACTCATGTGACAGATTGAAAAAGTCTTAACTTCCTCTAAGTTATGATCATTCCAGTCGTAGACTTTGTAAGATCTTGTAACATTAACAATGATAGTAGAACACTTCTACTATTACAAATAATGAGTGGCATCTAACAATGCATAATCATTGCTACTCAAGTCGCAGGAAGTTGTGATTCAACATAACCTTTTGTGATACTATTATCATTTAGTTTATCCAGGGGCGAAGCCAGAACAAATTTTTAGGGGGTCGAATGAAATTTTAATTTTTTATAGTCTATATCTTTATAATTTTTAAAGGATTAAATCAAATTTTTATAATTTTAAGGGGGCCAAAATGTAATTTTACCTTTACTAATTTAAATTTTTTAAAAAAATTTAAGGGGCTATATAAAAATTTTACATTTTAAGGGGGGTCGGGGCCCCTGCTAGCCCGCCTTAAATTCCCCCCTGAGTTTGTCCCTTTGTCTATGATATCTGGATTGAACACAAGTTATTAAAACCAATTACACTTGTATAGTCCAACCTTTTATTTCTTGAATTCCAGGTAGACTAAGATAAACAAATGAGTTTGATATTCTATATCAACTCATTTGAGTATGATCATGCATTTCTAGTCTCACTCGATAAGACGCCTAAGATATTTCTCATATTATGCATGAGAGACAAGTTTTATCTTTATCGTGTTGGATCTGGTGCCCTAAGTGTAGTATTTTCATCTATAGACACTTATAATTTTTCAAATAGATTGGTTAATAAAAAAATTCACAAATTACATTAATATACTTTGTATAATGTCTTCGTGTGGTTTTTGCATGCAAAGCAAAATAGAAGCAAATATTGGCTTACTGGTTGTCTGATGTTTAAACTAATACTAAGTTATATTGCGTGGTCGGATTGTAATACGGAAAAACAACTTATATTAGTAGAGGAACCTAAACATGTCCTTAGTGTTCGAAAATGTGCCCATATTGTAGTAAACATGTAATTGTTTTCTATGTTTGAATGATGAATAAATAAAGTTAATTTTACATTTCACTATTATGTCTTTTGTGTTTTTGTGTTTTATATTTTGCATGCATAGCGAAATTGTGACAAGCAAATATTAACCCATTGATTGTTTAAGTTCAAACTGATGATAAGTGGCATTATAAGAACATTTACATTGCCAAAAAGACAACTTACTTTAGTAGATAACCTAAACGAATCTGTAATCCCGTAAAAAAATCAAAGTGAGCATTTGATTCAAATACTTCTAAGGATTATTATGTCATCTACAATTTCAATTGGGGAGATGGCTAGTTTTGGCTATAGGAGCATGTTACTCCACAGGTAAAGATATAGATGTATTCATTAGAAGAATTATGCATTGGACTAGACCCAAGATTAATTAATTATGAATTCGTTTGTGAATTAATTCACTTGTGACGTTCATGGTGTGATTTACCTAAATTCAGAATTAGCCACTAACCATTTATATATAACTCATGTCCTTTAATATATGTGGAGGCTTATGCTCTAAAGATGATCGAGCTCAAAGCCAGTATGTTGGGTACATTACTTGTGTATGGCATGGTTTTACTAGCAACAATGGAATTCATAGCTCAATTAAAGAATTAATGATATCTTCTCATTGGCATTGTGTGGATTGATAAACATGGAACGTGACCACGGGGTTGCTTTTTCTCGAACGAGAAATTTATCATAATCATTTGTTGATAGTGATCATATTAATCATTAAGAAGACATAATGGTGACAATAAGATAAAATAGGATTGTATTGAGTGAATGAATTTAACTCAAAAGAATCAAGGATATTATATGAGAGTAACACTGCAATAGCCCAAATTTCAGTGATGTCGGAAATAGTGGTTCGAGACCACCAAATCCAAAAAATGAACTCGTAGATTATATTATTTAATATTTATGAGCCAAATGTAGCTTTTAAAAGATTTTTGAAATAGTAAATTGTGTTTTATAAAGATTTATTTGGTCAAGAAATTGAGAAAAAAAAGTATCGAGATCTCAGTGTTATAAAACAAGCCATAAATATTTTTATAAATATTTACGGAGTGTCAATAAGGTAGTATTAAAATTTTGTTAGAAAATTTTGACGTTTGGTTGATTAATTAAATAAAAAGAACTAAATTAAAAAAAAGGTGTAAAAGTTGTTAGAAAGATTAAATAGCTCAATTGTCAAATGAGGAAGGACCTAAAGTGAAAATAAGCCCAAAGGAGATATTTTGGGCGGCAAGAGCCGAGAAAAATCAGGAAATGGGTGAAATAATGGCAAATTTGGAAAATTGCCAAAATTAGCTAAATAAAAATGGGATCAAATTGGAATATCTAGAATTCTCTTCATTTTCTCTTCATTTTCATCTGCTGAAAAACAACCATGGAAGAGGGTTCAAGCTGGTTTTCATACTCTAACTTCATATAAGTTTAATTCTTACTTTCTCAAAATTTCTAAGATTTTGGACTTTTACAATTGGGTTCAACTTACTATGTCATTAGTATTTGATTCCATGGCTAATTTTTAAAGTTGCTATGGATAAGTGCTGGAAGCATATGATGAATAAGTATAGAATTGAAGCTTTAATTTTGATATATGATGATTTTATCAAGTAAAATTGATGGAAATTGATTTTAGGACCTAATTATGAAAGAGTTTGGAATTAAGGTCTAGTGCTAAAGTTCTGATTTTCAGGGGTTATGAAGTAGTTTAAAATGATAGAATAAAGTATTAATTGATAAAAATTAGCTCAATTGAGGGGTTAATTGAGCAAGGACTGAATTGTATGAACTGTGAAATTTGGGGTAAAATAGAAATCAACATTTTGTATTAAAACTGTTTTGGACAGCAGCAGTAGTTTAAATTTGAAAAATCACCAAAAATTTTAGAAATAGAATGAGAGGATGAATAAAATATAAAATTAAATCTTATTGAGTCTAGTTTCTTATAGAAGAAACTATGTAAGCAATGAAATTGTAAATCATGAGATATAATAAATTTTGTGACACAATGTCAGAATGATTTTGGGTTCCCCTGTTCTGATTTTAGAAAATCATCAAAAATTGAAAAAAAATAATTAGGGGCTTAAATTTATATTTTTATAATTTTTACTGAGGCTATTTTCAAGAGAAACAAACAGGAACATTATTCGAATCTCGTACGAGGAGATAATTAATTTTTAGTGAAGAATGGTCGAAACTATCAGATAGCAGAACAAGGGTGACTTTAAAGAATAAACTGGACTTATTGCCTAAACCAAAAATTCTAAAAATTTTATGGTAAGAAGATATGTAAGTCTAATTTTAGGAAAAATTAGCGGATCTTAATTTGGAGCTCCATAGCTCAAGTTAAAAATAATTTAGTGACTATGACACGGATGGATATCTTTGAGATATAAATATAAGTAAATAGTGAAATTATAGATAATGTTACTTATAAGCGTGTTATATACATTAAGGATGTGGAATGGAGAGGAGGAGGAAGAAAATATGTGAGTGACTTATGTATAAATTGATCACATGCTCGATTATATTTGGTAAATGTTAAACTTTGTTAAAATGAAAAATGTTATAAATTCATGTTTGAATTAAATGTTATATATGTTAAAGAATAATTTGAATATTTGATATTGCCTAATAAATGAATATCCGGTATTACTTAGTAAATGTCAAGCCAAACATAAAAAAAATAGGTTATAAGTGGAACATCTGTGAAAGAATATGATAAGTATTTTCATGATTATTATTGAGCTCATTCACATGAATCTATCATTTGAAATTGTGATAGACAGGAAGAAATAGTGAATGGCATGCTTATGTATGGTTATATGTATTTATCTGAAACACAAGAAAATGATGGTTATATATTTGATATATGGAGACATGAGACTATGATATATGAACATGGAATATATTTTATAAATATGTTCGTTCATAATTATAGAATTGTGCAACTCAAGTGTACTATTTGTATAAAGATAGTATTTCAATGATTTGATGAGTAAAGCCCCAATGTGAGATAGTCTGAAATCAAGACAAATTGTTATGAAAGCGTATTTAAAATATATAGATATGATTGTTATATGTTATGTGAATAAATGATGTGTAAAAGTATATGCATATGAGAAATTTAATGAAAGTTGAGCCAATACATGTTTCTTGATATTTATATGAATTATATGACTAACAATGTGATAAGAATAGGTATTAGGGCTCATGATCAATTCGAATAATTATGCTTTGCATAATTATGTTGAATATAGAGAAGCAGTAAGTAGTAAGTTAATTACAATGTTATACGAATTTATTAAATATTACATGTTTACTTTGTTTTACTTTTTCCTCTAATTAATAATGATTCGATAAGTTCCGGTATTGTCTCGTACCTTGTTCCGATGATGGATACGGGTAGGGGGTGCTACAAACACACACATGATGAGGTCATTGGACAAAGCAATTTGATGAATTGCTTTCGTAAAGAGTATACAATAATGAGTTTTCAATGTGGACTGACTCCATGATTAAGTAAATTGTGAATTATTGGAACGATGCTTCTGGACATAATTGCAATTACTCGAGCCTAATTGTATATGTCGGATTGGTCCCTCTCTTAGCTCAACAAAAGCTCAATTGGATTGCATTTGAATTGGAAGAAAATTTTACAACTTTGAAAATAATTTAATTGAGTCGATATATTCGATGTGGAATTAAATGCGGTCATAAGAATTGTTCAACTAGAGAATTTGATTAAAAAATTTTCTTGAAAATTTAATTTAGAAAATCTAAGTGATTTTTGGGAAAATTAATTTTGATTAAGTAAAATTAAATTAATCAAATTAATTAAAATTAATATCATATTTTTGAAAATTAATTTTCAAATCAGACAATTGCCCTAATGGGTAATTAAACTTGAAAATTGGACATGAGATCGAAAATTGAGCCGAAGAAATCAAAATTGATATTGAAATCTAAAACTGATCAAATCGAGCTTGGTATGTGAAACCAGATCGACGATCCAATTGGTGGTAGGACCGGATCAGTTGGACCATCACTAGGCCCGAACCGAATAGACAACAGCCAAACCGGCTCAGGATGTTGTGAGGGTATCGCATCTGCGATGGCACCACTAGACACGACGGTGCCGACTGCAACGACGACAGCATTCTGGTGACCGGCGGGTGGTTCTTCGACGGTTAAGCAGTGGAGGAATCACACTCCTACGGGGACTCTACCGGATAATTTGATTTTAAATTAACTATTCCAAAAATAATATTATTATAATAGATTTAATATTAAATTAAATTTAATACTTATCTTAATAGTATTTTATTAATTTAATATTAAATTGGTTATCTTAATATTAAATTAAATTAGATATTTATCTTATTAATAAATATTATATTAATTTAATATTAAAGTGATTAAGTTTAATCATAATTGAACTCTCTAAACTGTCCTTATTTTTCACACACTTAAATTCAAGAGAAAGTTTTCTAAATAAATTATTTTAAAAGATTTCTAGAAATATTTTTTTATTTATAATTTGACCTAGAAGTTTAAAGAAATTGTGAAATTATCCCACTAGTAATTTTGTGAAAAAAAATTTATTCGAAGCGAGCCCACACTCGGCAGACATGAACTTGAAGATAGGAGAGAAGACTACTTAGTCAAAGCGTTCATCCTAGACAAATCGAAAATGTATAATTTTGATTAAATATTTATTACTTTAGATATCACCATGAAGTTCTTGTTTTGAATTTTTTTAAAACTTTAGTTTTTCCCTTGAACTTATTTTTCACTGCATTTTCCAAATCCAACTTTCCAACAGGCAAACCATAGTATATTTAACTAGGGTTGTCGCCTCCCCCCCCCCCTCAAAAAAAAATTTCTAGTTAGACTAGGATTTTGTTTTTCTATTGAAATAGACTTCTACTAATTCAACAAGTGTTTTACTTCTTCTCCCTATAAATAGATGGCAGAGGTAGGACTAAATACACAACTTTGAGATATTGTTCTTCTGTCCAAAAATTGTTAGAATTTATTTTCTAAGTATAATTTTTATTTTCTAGAATAACAATTCTACCGGTTTCGATTGAATAGAGATTTGTTTTCCCACTAAAAGTAAAATAAATTATTTTAGAAGATTTCTAGAGATATTTTTCTTATTTACAACATGACCGAGAAGTTTAGAGAAATTGTGAAATTACTCCACTAGTAATTTTGAGGAAAATTTGTTGATTCGAAGCGAGCCTACACTTGGCAGATGTAAACTTAAGGATGGTGGAGAATACTACTTGGTCAAAACGTTCATCCCAGACGAATAAAAAATGTATAATTTTGATTAAGTGTTTATTACTTTAGATATCACAACTAAGTTCTTATTTAAAAAAAAATTTAAAACTCTGGTTTTTCCCTTAAACTTAATTTTCATTGCGTTTCCAAATCCGATTTTCCTATAGGCAAACCCTATTATATTTAACTAGGGTTGTCGCCCCCCCTCAAATCCTAGTTAGACTAGGATTTTGTTTTTCTATTGGAATAGATTTCTACTAATTCAACAAGTGTTACACTTCTTCTCCCTATAAATAGATGGCACCAGTAGGGGTAAATACACAACTTTGAGATATTGTTCTTATGCCTAAAAATTGTTAGAATTTATTTTCTAAATATAAATTCTATCTTCCAGAATAACAATTCCACCGGTTTCTATTGAAGAGAAATTTGTTTTTCTATTGAAAGTAAAATAAATTATTTTAGAAGATGTCTAGAGATATTTTTCTTATTTACAACTTGGCCCAGAAGTTTAGAGAAATTGTGAAATTACTCCACTAGTAATTTTGTGAAAAATTTTTTGATTCGAAGCAAGCCCACACTCGACAGATGTGAACTTGAGGATAACAGATAAGACTACTCGGTCAAAGCGTTCATCCTAGATGAATCGAAAATGTATAATTTTGATTAAGTGTTTATTAATTTTGATTAAGTGTTTATTACTTTAGATATCACAACTAAGTTCTTGTTTTGAATTTTTTTTTAAAAACTCCAATTTTTCCCTTAAACTTAATTTTCACTGCGTTTCCAAATCTGATTTTCCAACAGGCAAACCCTAGTATATTTAACTAGAGCTGTCGCCCCCCTCCATTCTAGTTAGACTAGGATTTTGTTTATCTATTGAAATAGACTTCTACTAATTCAACAAGTGTTTCACTTCTTCTCCTTACTAATAGATGGCATCAGTAGGATTGAATACGCAACTATGAAATATTATTATTCTGCCCAAAAATTGTTAAAATTTATTTTCTAAGTATAAATTCTATTTTCGAGAATAGCAATTCTACTGGTTTCTATTGAAGAGAGATTTGTTTTCCCACTAAAAGTAAAATAAATAATGTATGGTTCTGTGTTTGATTCGAATTCAATTGAGCCCACTCTCGAAGTAGTTCGTGATAAGAGAATAACGGAGAATGTCATTCAGTTAAAAGCCGGGAATGACAAGGATCCATCTAGTAAAAAACACAAGTACGATTTTGGTAAAGAGTTTATTGCTATAAATATCACAAACCAACTTGATTTTTAAAATTTTAATTTTTGACTATGCAGAAAAGACCATTTTTGAATCAATTTTTTTCCAACATATCATTCACATCCCACTACATAGATAGTGGCATACCAACAATAATCTTTATAGTACAACCATTTACGGAAGATGTTTGACATTGTCAATGTATATGATTCACAATGTTGGAACCATGATGATCTCAAGTCTAAGGATCATACATACAATAATCTCTATGAGAAATGTCACGATTATTTCATAATAATCCAATAAGTATTCTCATGATAGGTCAGTCTAGTATATTGTTCTTTAACATAAACTTATGTGTTGACTGGATATCTCATATCCATAACAAAATTTGTTATCAATCAAGCATATATTAATCTCAATGTATTATAGTTGTCCAAGCCCACAATAATACTTGACTAAGGACATTTAAGAATAATATGTGACTTTATCATTATATAGTTTATTTAACATGGAAATAAAACTAAAAATAATGACTACCTTTATTAATAAATAAGGTAAATGAGTAGATTAATAAACTTATATAATCCAATATTTTATTTTTTAAATCTCAAGTACACCAAGATAAACAAATAAGTATGATATCTCATGTCAACTTATTATAGCACGATTATGCATTTCTATCCTCCCTAGATAAAGGGACCCAAGATTACTTTAATTATCTAGAGAGACAAATCTTATCTTGACAATTTATATCCCACAATATAGATTGCGATATACCTAACTACAGTATTTATAATTTAGCCATTTATGAAAAATATTTAACTATGTCAAAGCATACGATTAACGATGTCGGAACTATGATGATCTCAAGGCTGAGAATCATACACTCAATTATCACTATGAGAATTACTATGACTATTACATAGTAATCCAAGAATCATTATCATGTTAGGTTAATTCGGTACAATGTTCTTTAACATAAACTTATGTGTTGACTTGATATCACATATCTATAAAAACATATTTTCATCAATCAAAGCATATATTAATCTCAATGTATTATTGTTATTCAAGCCTACATTAATACTTGACTAAGCATATTTAAGAATAATCATATTATTTTTAAGATTTTATTGTTAGACAACTTATTTAATACATAAAAATAATAATTAAAAATAATAGTAGTCGTGCCTTTATTAATAAACTAGCTAAACAAGTATGTAAATACAATCATCTCATAATTAGTCTTTGAGCATATTCCAACAATCAAATCACTAATTTTCAATCCAAGCACTCAAAAAAATATAAAAATTTACAAACACAAATAAATATCAATATCACATAAATATCAATTATACATTCCAAATTTAATTAAAATATTAATTATTTTTATTATTATTCAACCACCAAAACAAATATTACAATATAAATTTAAGCAAACAATATAATTAATTTTTTAGCTCAAAATATTTAAAAACATTTCAAGCAATAAACACAACAAAACCCGCAATTAATTAAACATTGAAATCCAAAATTAACAAATAAAAATCACATAAATAAAATTAACAACTAATTAAAGATTTAATTTTAGGTTGAATGGTTTGGATAAATATATATATATATTATTTGGGCTAGAATTTAAGCAATAATCCAATTAATATAACAGAACCCGATTTTTACCAATATTTTTTATCAATCAAAATCGATTTCAAAATTAAAATAAAAAGAAAATTCATATTAAATCTAATATCTAAATGAATAAAAAACCATCCCACATTATTTCTTGGTAAAAAAATTAAAAGTTAAATTAAAATTTTGAGTTTTACACCTTAAGATTGTTAAAAAAAATTAGATTATTGAAAAAGACCCTAAACCACTCACATAATAAGATAAATATTGGTGTTATAATAAATTAGCCAATTCTCTTTGTAATTGATCTCTTCTAAGGCTGCCTTTGGTTCACCGTTTAAAGCCAGTGAGGTGCAGTTGGACTACCAACCTCACTGGAAAGCTGTTTGGTTGAGCGTTTCAGGGCAACCAAAATCAATTCTCACCACACTGATATCCCAAAAATCAACTGGAGCTTTCAGCAGCAGTAAGCTCACTGGTGCAGCAGAGGTTGAACTTCCATTTATTATTTTACCATTTTATCCTTGAAAGTTTCTTTATCAATCTTATTTTTTTTCAGATTTGGCAGCCAAATTATGCTGATAACGGGGAAAGAAATACCTCTGCTGCAAGCTGTGTCAACTCCTCCTCAGTCGAAGACTGATAAGCCTGTGATTGTAAGTGTTAAGCTCAAATTTATCCCTTTGGAGTCTTCTTGATGCTTTCTGTGTGCCATTTCTTTTCATTTCTGGGTGTATTTGTGCATTTTTCTCTCCCACGCCCTGTCACTATCCCCAAACCTCCCTTGTCTCCCAATCTGCTTTCCCCCCTATGGCTTATGCCTTTAATAAAAATCCCTCATTTTTTCCATTCTTAAGACAGACTTCATTCATTGACCCAACTTTATCATCTCTCTTTGACCATGGCATCGGTTAGTTCTTGTTTTCTTTTCCTTTCTTTTTTTAATTGATTTCTCCATTTGCAATATGATTTTTGTTCATAGTTTTTTTTCTGCTATTTCTTTTGTTTCAAACTTTGGGTTTTCTTCATTTCTTTGTTGATGCAACAATTGGTGTAACTTTCTGCTTATTCTAAGGCTGAGGTTAATTGGATCCTTGGGAAGTACTTTAGTCTTTGATTTTTTCTTCTGAATGTGTGTGCTTATAGTAAGTAATAGATTATATATCTTAATTTTTTTTTTTTTGTTTAAGGGACTGAATTTTACCAATTTCTTGTTTAGTTTGGATAACGCAAATAAACTGAAGAAATTCACACCTTACTCTTTCCTGATTTTGATGTAGAAAATCCCTTTATTGCATTAATTTTATACATTAGCAGATGTAGTTCTTGTTATGTATTTCTAAAAAACAATGTTGGAAGTGTATCTACCTTTGGTTTATTTTGACTTTGTGGATTGTTGCATTCAATAAGCCATTTTTACTGAAACACGGTCCTAGGAACTTGAATCTCTTTATACGTAACTTAACTGATGATAAATTTGATCTTTTTAAACATTGGTTTCATATGACAAAGAGTATTGCTCTGTAATATCATTGGTTTGTCTTGCACTTTTGTCATTCTATTTTCTGGATTTTATGATTCAGTTTATGTTCCTTTGTTCACCTCTTGCAAACTCCAGTACTCAAAAGATGGAAATGTCACTGCATTGATATGGGGAGCATCACCACAATCACGATCTGATCGGCAGAAGGACCGAGTTGAGACAAATCCTGAACATTTGGCAGCTGCATCAGCTCAAGCTGATATATCCTTAAAACTTTGTGCATTTTTTCTTTGTTGTTAATGAATTGGCATTTGATTTTGTGTTCATTATAGTATAAAAGAAAATTAGTTCTCTGGTCACTAGTGTTGGCCTTTCCAATGGTTCCTAGTGATGATTTAAATCTTGTAAATCATGATAAGTGTCTAGAAGAGACTAGTTTTTTGTGATCGTTAGCAATTGCCTTATTATCTAAAGCTTTAGTTTTTATAAATGTGCTTGCACTGTGTTTAATTTGAAATGATAATTTTTTCTGCTTAGCTGCTTTCACCAAAAGCCATTTTTAGAACTAACTTGAATTTGTTAATTTCTGCAACTTACACCAAATGTCATCGGCATAAAAACGTAGAGCTAGTATAACTTTTACTAGAAATATCTTTCGTGTGTTCTGATTTAGTGACATGTTCAAGATTCTTAGCTTTGTTGTGAAATTAACTTCAAGGTACAGAATGACTGCATCGAGGAAGAACAACACGAGTTATTGGGTGGTACCATTTACATCCCCATATTACTGTTCTTCCTTCTCATATTGGTAAGTTTTGAACATTTAGTTTTGTTTTTGCAAAAAATCTTAATTTGCTGACCTAGCTTTTTGATACGAAAATATATTCGTCTGTTTGAAGCATTATATTGAAATAAGTTGGGAGAATAACATGATAATCTTTGTGTGTGCACTCTTTTGTTTCAGTTTGAGCAGAAATTTCACATGTACAGTTCCCTTTTTGAAATCCTAAGTTGTTTTTGTTTGTTTACATGTATTATGAATTATTGAATGGACAGGTGCTTAGTCCTTTTTGCATGTCTAGGTTATTCAATTTTCGATCACACTCTCTTATTAACTATTGGATATATTTTATATTTAATCCAATGGTTGCAAATTAAGATGATTGGTTTTCTAGTCCTGTTAATTTTCAACCTGGCAAGTATGGAACCACATCCTTAAGATTTGAACCCATGACATTGTGTAGCTGATATGAGAGTGTTCGCTTATTGGTGAAACTTGATGAAGAGGATTCTTCATTGTGTAGGCACAGTGGGATTGTTTATTGGTCATTACTTTTAACTGAAGCCCACTTTTGGTTATTTCTTGTTAGATAGTGTCATATTTATGATTGATTGCGGGGCATTGAAAAGATTTTCTACTTTTACCTTCTGCAGATGTGCGGACTCAGGCAATGTATCAACTTCTAGATTCTGGATTTATTGGGCTCATATTTTCTTGTTTTAGTGAAGATACAAACAAGGTTAGTGCTTCATTATAGAAGTTCTTGTTAACCCCGGAAAGCTCAATAAATATAATTGTGATAATTTCAGGTGGGAAGAATACAAGTCATTGCTTTTTAGTCATTGCTTTATCACCACTGAATAGAAGCTCAGTTATCGATCTGGAGTCATCTCTAAGCTCTTCTGAAAATCCATTGTTGACATCTGGATCTGCAGAAGTAGATAGTCACATGCAAGACATCAGTGATTCCAGACCAGTTCAAGGATCTGCCAAGGTGCAATTTATGATTGTTGAAGTTAAAATTTGTCATATATCTTGTTACCGTATCAGGGCTCTTAAACGAGCGAAAGTGAGGAGAAAAGTAATGCTTTAGATGATGGAATGGAACATCTTTGTGTATTATGCTGCACAAATTTTAGTTTCCATAAACAAAGTGCTTCTTTAGATTTGTTGTTACTTTGCTTAACTTTTCTTTATTAGTGATTGCTCTAATTTCCTCTGAGAATTTTTCTACTTGGAAAAATGCAAAATGTTTAGGCAAAAATGGGCTATTCCTACTGTTAAGGGAAACTATTGTTATAAAAGAATATTTAATTATAAAAAATTAAAAATAATTATCATTTTATCTAATAAATAATTTAAATTGATTATATAGTTCATTAAAATATTTATAATAAAATATTAGAAGATAAATTTTAATATTTTATTAAATAAATTTATAAATTTACATATTTTAATAATTTTATATAAGTAAAATAATTTAAAATTTTCTATTATATATCAATTATAATATGATGTCTTTAATAATATTTTTTATTTTCACCTCACTACAACTGCGTTTAAATCTAAACACACATTCCACTATTATTTTTAATCTTACCGTTACAATGACTAATCTCACTGCTACCGCTGTTAACTAAACCTAAGTGTTATAACTTGAATTTGACATGAATTATACTAACCATATTTATAACAATGTTAATTCTTCAGGTTTTTTTTTTAAATAAGATATCCGTGTTTCCAAATAGTAAAAAGAGACCTGATCAAACAGAACCCAAGCCCACTAATAGTCCACCATGTCAGCCCCATCACCATCTCTACTGTATTCCTATTCCACCCATTTAACCCCAAAACAGAGATTATCCCATCCACCGGTTGTCACGTTATTCAATCAGATGGTATCAATCATCACATACAGAATATTGTGGTCATGGTATTTCTCCAATATGAACTTCCATTTCAACACAGTTATACGGGGATTCACAACAGTCTGGCCATTCTACGTTATTCATACATACCAAAAAAGTCACTTCTCCATTGCAGATCAAAAGATCAGACAACCACCCCCACTATTTCCTTAACACGAGCACCGAACTAACAACCATGTATTCACAAAGATAAGTTACTGATTACATATAAAACCTAAAGTGACTTCCTACACATTTGTTCTAAGCAGCGGCCTTCTTGGCCTTTTTAGCCGCAGGTGACTTGATAGATTTAGGCTGCTTCGGCTTTGCTGGAGTTGATTTCTTCTTGGCCCCGACTCTCTTAGTTGGCTTCTTTGTCGCCTCAGCTTTCTTCGGCTTCGAAGCTGGCTTAGCTTTCTTCTCCGTTTTAGCTTTCGTAACAGGGGCTTTCTCTTTTTTGCCGGCTTCGGAGAGCTTGTAAGAGGCCTTGATCTTTATCAGCTTGCCTCTGGCAGCTGAGTTTTTAAGCTGAAGACCTAAGGTTTTCCTGAAATTCGCTGGAAGCACCGCCTTGTGCTTCTCTTCCATGTATTTGGCTATAGCGTACGGACTTGAACCACTCTTCTCTTTCAAAGCCAAAAGCGCCTCCTTGATCATCTGCACAACACTCCAATTTAACTAACAAAATAATAATAATAATAAAACCCACACAAACGATGTTAAAAAATAAAAAAGTGAGTACCTGGAAATAAGGAGGATGTGCTGCGGATTTGGGTTGTTTAAGCTTTTTCTCCTTTGGAGCTCTGGGTCTCTTCTCCTTCACAGGCTTTTCCGCCGGCTTTGGCTCCTCTGCTGCCGCCGGCTGCTGTTCAGTGACTGGAACTTCAGGTTCAGTGGTGGCCATTAATGATCACAGTAACAAAGATTTTAACGGGGACAACGGAAGAGTCTAGAGAAAAAACGGTTTTGCTTTAATATGCCCCGTGGAAATGACAGGAAGGAGAATTTATAGCGAGGTCGGGATCTGTGTCAAAAGAGAGTGGCGTTCTAGGATTGGTTTATCAAGAGACCTGGGGATTGCCAACGTGGAAAAAGAATCATCGAGGCGTACACGTGGAATGAAATCGAAGCGTTTATATAGTCGGCTATTTATAGTGCCCAAAAGGGCATAAGATGTTCGCTGCCGCTTTGGGATTGGGTGTGAAAGCAAGGCCAGGTTTTGGTTTTGTTTTTGGTTACTCCTGATAGGGTGTGTTTTCTGAGTGATTTTTATAGCTTTTGTTAGTGGGGATTACCACTGATTTTTAACATGAAAATTTAGTCAGATTAAAGCTAATAGAGAGGTTATTACAATGTGATTTAAAGGAAGTGAAATGGATAGAATTTAAGGGTAATTTGAAGCTGTTGAAGACAAACAGTTCTCTTCATTCTTTCTTGCTTCACATCTCCTCACCATTAACAATGTCGTTAACAAAAGAATGGGCTATTGGATGATTTTGTCGGATGTATACCAACAGCAAAAAGAAAAATCTTCAACTCTCACCTATGCTGACTCCTTATTGACAACTCCAAGCATAATTTTGGTTAAATTTACTCTCTAAACTAACTTTTAACCTAATTATTTCTTTGGCTCATCTTTACCAAACTCTAATTTTTTTTGGTGTAAAAAAATAAACATTACATTACATTAACTTAAAGCAAATGAAATCTACCGTGGCACTTCTTCGAATAAAACCAAGCCTTCCTCTCCATCAAAAGCCATTTTGGTAACGCAATCGGCATCTTTATTCTACTCTCTAAGAACATAATTCAGAAACTATTGTTCAATATTCATCAACAGTTGATAAATTTGTCTAATCAAAGCAGAGTTCGAGGATTTCCTGAATGAATCTTGAATAGCTATAACAACCTCCACAGTATCTGTCAAAATCAACGCACTCTCATAATTTCGACTATGCAGAATGAACAAGTCAACATAGATTCCCCATAATTCCACATTGAACACTAAGCACTTCCTCAAACATCTATTGAAGCTTAAAATCCATTTACCTTCATGATTTCGCAAGACTCCTCCAAAGTAGCATTACCAGTTCCCATCTCAACAGCACCATCTGTATTTAGTTGAACCTATCTATCCTTCCAAGGAATCGCCATCCTTACTTGTTGACTTTTTAAATAGACTTTTGTTTTGTACTAATTTATATTGCTTAGCCCAGTTATAAGATATTTTGATAATCTTATTAGCACTACATTACATACCTTGAAAAATAAAGAGATTTATGTTCTTCTATATATGCCACGCAAGGAGGCCAAAAAGATGTTTCCATTCCACATCCCCTAACGGCAGCCCCTATTTATTTGGCAAATTATTCGCAAACCACTCATGTAAGCTACTTGAAAAGAACCCCTTTTGTTTCTCTATAAGGATTACCTGCAGCCAGAACTCTTTGGCCTTAACACAATTTCAAATCGCATGTAAAGTGTCTTCAGATTCCATACCACACAGTGTACAAGATCCACCATTTCCAATACCTCTCATCATCCTTTCCACATTTGTTAACAGCCTTTGCTTCAGCACTAGCCAAATAAAAACCTGACTCTTTGGGGATCTTATAATTTCCACGGGATGTTCCAAGTTACACCTTTTGGATCCCATGCCATTTCCCTTAACTTCCAATAAGTGCTCTCAAGGGGAAAAGAACCCTAATAAGTGCCCATCCAAACAATCTTATCAGGACTTGTCGTAGGATACAGTGGAGGAATACTTACAATGCGTTAAATAATCGTCTCTTGAGTCCATAAACGGAAAAGATCGAGATTTCAAGCTCCACTTTCTGTGACCAACTCCTTAAGGGTACACTCTAAATCGAGATTACCATGAGATGAAATCTATTTAACCAAAGGTCTAACACCCGAAACCCATAGATCTTGCCAACATTTGATCTCATTGCCATCGCCAATAGACCAGTATAAGTTTTCTCTTCATAAAGGCCAGACATTAGAGAGGGCACGCCATAAGAACAAGCATGTTCTTCGTTCAATATTGTCAGGTATACCTTCCTTCATTCCATACTTTGACCAGAGGATCCTAACCCATAAGGATAAAGGATTAGCTACCATATTAAACCCAATTTTGAACATAAATAAAGTATTATGGTCTCTTAATTGCCTTATCCCAAGGCTTCCATAGGTCTTAGGCTAACAAACCGAATTTCAGCTTACCAGCGCCAATTTCTTCCCCACACTAGAAGATCCCCAAATAAAACTCCTGGCAATGTCCTCAATTTCCTTGTATATTTCAATAGGAATCATCATAGATTGCATGAAGTAACTGAGAATAGAGAGTAAAACAGATTGGGCTAGTGTTACTCTACTTGCTAATGAAAGTTTTCTAGCATCCCAATGTTGCAACTTATTCTGAACTTTGTCAACTACAAACCTTACTAAACTATTGGTTACCCTTTCGTGAAAAAGAGGCACCACCAAGTGGGTTCCAAGATTTGACACAGTTTGAAAACCAAAGACTCCTCTAAGCTTTTCTTTAGTTTGCTCATTAACTGCATGAGATAAAAATACATTTAACTTTTCCACATTAATTTTGTGACAAGAAACTCCATAAAACTCCTCCAAGATATCCTTAATTCTCCTAGCCTAATCAATATATGTCTGCCCAAATATAACTAAGTTGTCGGTGAAAAAGAGATGAGACAACGCTGGGCCTAACCAAGAAATATGGATGGGACTCCATTCTCTTGAATTAACTAATACTTTGATATTATGTCCAAGTCACTCCCTACATAGGAAAAAAAGCTATGAAGACAAAAGACACCCCTGACGAATACCTCTAGTGGTACAAAACTTTTCTGTTAAGGTTCAATTCCATAAGACCTGTATAGAAGAACCCGTGATGACGGACATAATAACATTACAAAGGAAATCAGGTATACCTACAGCTTTCAATGAGGCGTCAATAAACTCCCAACTGACTTTATCGTAAGCCTTTTCAAGATCAATTTAATTGTCATCCACTTCCTACACTTTTGTATACATCTCATGGAGTGGATAATTTTTTGTACAATGATGATATTATTCGTGAAGTTCCTTTTGATTGTGAACCCTGCTTGCTCTAGAGTTATGATCTTAGGAAAAACAACTCTAAAGCGATTTGCAATCACCTTCACTACTAATTTGTAAAGGACCGTGCATAAATTGATTGGTCTGAAATGGGAAAAACTCTTAGGACTACTGATATTTGGAATAAGGACAATTAGAGTGTTATTCAAGTTTGAATCAATAGCTTGTCTATCAAAAACCTTTTGAATCCACTCACACACAACATCTCTAACTATATTCCATTGGCTCTAAAAGAAAAAAAGCACGAAACCCGTCACTTCTAGATGTTTTTAACTGAGTCACATTGAATAAAGCTTTCTCGATTTCATTCCTTAAAACCACCTTGCCCAAAAAGAGAATATCACTAAACTCAAGCTTTGAAAAATTATTAGGTGGAAAATCTCTCATTCTAGTGGGGTGTTCCCCATAAATTTTTTGGAAAAAGTAATCGCCTACCATTATTAAATGGTTTCATCAAAGATCCATTCACCCTCCTCATTTTTAAGAGCCGAGATCTGATTATGCTTCCTTCTCTGTAGAGTGCGTTTGTGAAAAAAATGTGGTATTACGGTCCTTTAAACTCAACCAATCGCACCTAGCTTTCTACTTCCAGAGTAATTCCTCATGATGAAGAACTCCTTTTAGATCATCTCTTACTTTCATTTCTAAACAAGCTAAACTGTCAGAACTTGTGCTTTCTATATCCTTTTGAATACGTGAGAGCTTCCTAAAAAGTTATTTTTTACGAACGCCAAGATGATCATAAACAGACTTATTACAGGATTTATACTAGAGGTAAATTGAGCAATAAAGTCCGTCATATTCCTATCGATTTTCCAATTATCTCTGAAAAAGTCAAGAAACCTCGGATGGTTAACCCAACCTGCCAATAATCTAAAAGGTCTACCTTTAGGCAAGCTTCTTATTGGTTTTAAGGACAAAAAAAGAGGCCTGTGATCCGATTTCAGTCTCGAAAGATGAGTAATTGTGCAAGTAGGAAAAGTGTTAACTATCGCGCCATTTCTAATTTCTCTATCAAGGCGTTTAAAGACTCCTCATCTATGTCAAGTAAAGGATGGTCATTTGAAGCTCAACAGACTCAATTAAATCACCAAATAGGGGACACCTTTTACTATTTCTTCGATCACCTATTTTATCATCAAAGGATAATCTCGCATTAAAGTATCCAATAGTAAGCCAAAGATCTGTGTAGAAAGAAATGCCCAATTTTAACCCCTTCTAATTTTTTTCAGTTTCTAGCTATAAGGGCTACCGTAGACAAAAGCAACATAAATAGGTTGGGAAAATCCACCCTCAAACATTAGCACTAGAATAAATTGAGAATAATTATACATCATATCCACTCGAACTGAATCTTTCCAACCAATCCAAATACCTCAAAAAAAAAAAAACTAATGGCCTCCATTAGATGTGAATACTGGAAACTCAATTTCGCAATGGTTATGTTCGCTTTAACACTGCTAACTCATATTTTAAAAAACCCCACAATATCAGGCTTATATTCAAAATTTTATTTAAAAAAAAAAAGAAGAAGAGAAACTTAACACTAGCACAACCCTAGCAATTCCAAGTGAAAATAGTCAAATTCATAATTGCAAACAAGGAGATGAAAACTGACCTTTTACTACTCAAGGGAGCCTAATTCCTTAACCGGTAAGTCATCCATACTGGAAGAAACCTTGCTCAAATCATGTTCAATCTAAGAATTAATTAAATCCATCATTGAGTTTATTGTATCAGCCAGGGGCACTCGAGATAAACCAATAACCTTGAAACGGTCTCCACGCTCTCGAATAACTCTATTGAGCTTCCTCCCATTCCGGCCATGCTCAAATTTATTACCAAAACCACGTCCTTTAAAGCCCTGTTTAAGATATATTTTTTGACAAAAGAGGCACTACCCGAATTATTAATAATGTTGGGATCACCAATTTCCCTAAAAATGATAGTAGTATACTTCCTCGGATACAAAACACTCGGGCTAGTAACCACTTCCTTTTCAAGCGTATTATCAAATATGGGGTTAAGACACAACATAGTACCTGTAGGTACCTTACCAGTAGTGGTAAAAAAAATTATTAACCACACCACCAGTAACCGATTCCCCAAGCTGAAATTTGAATCCCCAAAATGGCCCATACATTTGCATCCCTGTTGTGGAATAAGAGAAATCAATTCCTTTAACACCACCTGAATTATCCTTAAGGCTTTCCAAATTACTTAGCCCAGATACAATCGACCCAGCCTCATTAATAGGCTTTTTTCCAATTGCCTTTCCCACCCTTTCAATACCCAAATCCATCGACCCATTCTTAGCCGGTACCCTCTCATCACTCGAGTTTATAATCCCTGACCCATTTACTAAATAAGAACTTGCTTCAATAGCTTTTAAGCTCCTGCTCCGCACTTTAGCCCTAACTTGAGACCTCTAATTGTTCTCCAAAGAAACCCCTAAAGACCTTTTAGGACCATTCCTAATCACCTTTCCATTTTCATCAACTTCTTCAATGCCATCGTTAACATTTGATAATGTCGAGAATCTAGATCCTATGATCCCCTCCCCTTGATTTTTGGTCTTTTGATCCTGTTGCGCCCTTCTATTACGCCGAATTTTCCTTTCCACCTGCATCCAGGGGTTGAAACTTGAAGAGTCGACAACATTTGATAATGTCGAGAATCTAGATCCTATGATCCCCTCCCCTTGATTTTTGGTCTTTTGATCCTGTTGCGCCCTTCTATTACGCCGAATTTTCCTTTCCACCTGCATCCAGGGGTTGAAACTTGAAGAGTCGACAGACTATTCTGCGTCTGTGGTCAAGGTTCTCCATAAGTTCCTTCTCTTCCCCTATGTTGGCCACCCATCTTTGAAAGGGCATAGGTCCTTCACATGCCCATAACAACTGCATGTATAGCATATTGTCGGTAAAGACTCATATTCGACCCTTTGAATCTCACTGTTAATCCGAATATGAGAAATAAGTGGCTTATCAATGTTAACATAGACGACCATTAGGGCAAAATGCCCCCTTGTTCTGCTTCTGATTTTGAAGTCTAGTTTAGACACTTTCCCAACCAGACCACTAATTTCCCCAAGAATCACTGATTGTACATATGCTTGGAAAGTCCAGGAAATCTAATCCAAGTTAAAACCATTTTCAGGAAGGGTTGCATCGGGTTTATGAAAAAAAAATAAAATAAAATAAATAAAATAAAGAACACACAAATTTTACGTGGAAACCCTTTCGGGAAAAAAACCACGGGCAGAGGAGAAGAAAATTCACTATGTCGAAAAATTTGTATCAATACAAGAGGAATAGACTATGTCTATTTATAGGCTTGTAAAGCCATATTCTAGTAGGATTGAAACACCCTATCCTAATCAATATAAAATAGATGAAGTTTAATAAGGTTTAAAAAACCTTATTCTAAAATAAAATAAAAGAAATCTAGTTCTATATGGATTTTACTTTTATTTTATTTTCCATCATATTCTATAAGAATTTGGGTCACTTAATTCTAACAATCTCCACCTTGACACAAATTCTCAATGAACAAGTTCTTCATTGCGAACTTTCAATAAACAAGTTCTCCACCTCTTCCATAAAACCCCTTAAGGGTTTAACTCAACAATGAACACCAACCAAGTCTAAGCAATGCTCAAACTTGGTTTTAGGAAGTGACTTAGTCATCATATCTGCAAGATTTTCATGAGTACTAATTTTGCTCACAACAATATCACCACGAGCAATAATATCACGAACAAAATGATACCGAACATCAATGTGTTTTGTTCTCTCATGAAACATTTGATCTTTTGTAAGAAATATAGCACTCATCATTACAAAAAATCATGGCTTGATTTGAAGGCCTTCATTGAGTTCACTAAATAGTCCCTTCAACCAAATAGCTTCTTTGCAAGCCTCGATGATCGCCATGTACTCGGCTTCTGGTGGTAGACAAAGCGATCGTAGTTTGCAAAATGGCTTTCCAACTAATTGCACAACCTCCGATTGTAAAGACGTAACTCAGTGAGAGATCTTCTTCTATCAAGGTCTCCAAAGAAAATCAGCATCAACATACCCTATGACTCCATCTTTAGTTCTTCCAAACTGTAAGCAAACATCGGTGAGTGCCTCGTAAGTATCTTAAAATCCACCAACTACTTTCCAATGTTCTTTACCGGATTTGCCATGTATCTGCTAACTACACCGATCGCATATGATAAATCGGGCGTGAACAAACCATAGCATACATCGAGATCCCATCGCACTAGAGTATGGAACATGTGACATGTACTCAATCTCATCATCCGATTGTGGAGACAAAATCGATGAAAGTCCGAAATGGTCACTAAAGGAGTACTAACAAAGCTTAGCACTCTGCATATTGAACTCGCAAAGAACTTTCTCAATGTACCCTTCCGACTTAGGTACAATTTACTTAATTTTCTATCTCTCGAGGATCTCCATACCAAGTATCTTCTTTCTTGGTCCTAAATCTTTCATCTCAAATTCTTTACTTAGTTGGGCTTTGACCTTTCTTATCTCTTCTTTATCTTTTCTTTGCTATCAACATGTCATCAACATAAAGAAGTAGATACACAAAAAGAACCATCACTATTTTTCTTAAAGTAAACACAATCACAAAACTACTTCTTTTGAAATCATGAGAAGTCATAAAGGAATCAAACCTCTTGTACCACTTTGTCTTGGTGATCAAGTTTCAAACCGTAAAGGGACTTTTTCAAAAAGCAAACATAGTTCTCTTTTTCTCAAATCAGAAAACCTTCTCGTTGTTGCATGTAAATATCCTCATCAAGCTCTCCATACAAAAATACGCTTTTACATCTAACCGCTCAAGCTCCAAATCATGCATGGCCACAATACCAAGCAAAGCTCGAATCGAACTATGCTTAACAACCGGGAGAACACATCATGAAGTCCACTCGAATTTGATCAGTAACCCTTTGCAACAAGCCTTGCTTTATATCCGGGTTCTTCAACTCCTGAGTCCCTTCTTTCTTTTTAAATACCCATTTACAACGAATGCCCTTTTTACCTTTAGGAAGTTTCACAAGGTCCCATGTTCTGCTTTTTGTGGAGTGATTCCATCTCTTCTTGCATAGCAAACATCCACTTTTCTCGAGCCTTCACAGTAATCGCCGCCGAGAATAATTAGATGGCTCTTGATTCGCATCTATATCTTCACCACATTCAAAGCATAAGCAACTAGATCACCTCAAAGATATTTCTTTGGAGGTTTAATTTCTCTTCTAGTTCTGCTTTTGGCGATAGAGTATTGTGGTGAAGAAGCAACTCTATTCTCAATTTTTGTACCGGCTTGAGGAGTTGACTCTGTATTAACTGATGCTCTACTTGTTTTTGATTTTCTTTATTGGAAGAGTCTTTAAGAGATAAGTTAGGTAGCATAGCGCTTCATCAAAAACAACATCTCTACTAATCACAACTTTTCTATTTTCAGGACACCATAACTTATACCCTTTTACACCAGCTTTATAACCAAGAAAAACACATTTAATGGATCTCGGTTCCAATTTTCCATTATCAACATGAGCATATGCAGGACACCCAAAGATCTTTAAATTAGAATAATTAGCAGGATTACTGCACCATACCTCTTGTGAGTCTTTTTCTCAATGGCAACGGATGGAGATCGGTTGATCAAAAAACATGCGATGACGCCGCTTCGCCCAAAATGACTTCGTAAGTTGGCATTTGACAACATACATCGAACCTTCTCCATGATCGCTCGTTCATTCGCTCGCAACGCCGCTTTGTTGTGGAGTATGACGAATCGTCGTGTCTTATGATTCCTTCGACTTGCACAATCTATTAAACTCATCGTAACGAACTCTAAGCCATTGTGCATGCGGAGGTATTTTATCTGCTTTTCCGTCTGCTTTTTTCAATCATAATTTTCCAAGACTTAAATGCGGAAAACACATCACTTTTCTCGCTTCAGAAAGAACGCCCAAACTTTTCTCGGAAAAATCATCAATAAAGGTTAGCATATAATTAGCTCCACCTCTAGAAGGCACTCTAGATGGCCCCACAGTCGAAATGAATATACTCCAATGTTCCTTCGTGTTATGGATTCCTCTAGTGAATCGAACTCTCTTTTGTTTTCCAAAAACACAATGCTCACAGTAAATTCAGTTTGCAAATTCCTTGCCCATTAAGAAGTCCTCTTTTGCTCAATTCGCCATACCATTCTCACTCATATGCCCTAGGCGCATATGCCAAAGTTTAGTAATATCATCATCCGACAAGGACGAGGAAGTGACAAATGCATCACCATGAATGATAGAACCCCGCAAAACATATAACTTGGCAATCTTTCTCTGTCCTTTCATCACAACAAGGGACCCTTTGGAAATCTTTAAAACCCCACTTTCACCGTATATCTGCACTTTTTGAATCAAGAGTACTCAACGAAATTAAATTTCTTTTCAATTCGAACATGTCAGACGTCACTAAGTGTTCGACGACAACTCCATCAAACATCTTAACTTTAATTGTTCCAACACCGCGATTTTACACGAAGTATTATTTCCCATCAAAACAACACCTTCGCATAATCGTTTCGTAAGTTGTAAACCAATCCCGATTGGGACTCATATGGAAGGTGCACTGAATCAAGTATCCACTCTCGCTTACTTTAGAATCATTGATGAGCGACTAGAAGTTCACCATCGCCGTAGTCTTCTACAACATCGCCTTCACCGAATTTTCTCGGTTGTTTTCCTTTTGATTCGCAAAATTTCTCTTTTAATCTTATTTTGTAGCTTATAGCACTCGATTTAATGTGCCCTTTCTTCTTGCGTGAGTTCTGACAGTTTTACCTCTGTTTGAAGACTTCGATCTACCCTTAGATTTACCACGAGGATTCCGCTCTGTGTCCTACCACGATCATCATCGGCATTCCGATCTTGTCTCCCACGAACAATGAGACCTCTCTCCGAGAGTCGGGTTTAACCACAAGATGCTTCATCTTATCATACGAGGTTAAAGAATCATAAACCTCATCAATCGTTAGAGACTCACGGCTATATAAAATCGTGTCTCTAAAGGTTGAATAAGACGGGGCAACGAACAAAGTAGAATCAACCCTAGATCTTCCTTATCATACTCGAACCTCCATGGCTTCCAAGTTTGAGAGAATTTCTTTAAACACCGTTAAGTGTTAGGTATACGCACAGCGCCTTCCTCTAAACGATGAGCATAAAGACGCTGCTTCATATGCAACTTGCTTGTTAGATTTTTCGACATACATATTTGTTCTAGCCTCTTCCATAATGCAATGCGCGCTTTTCTTCTTTCATCACATCTTGCAAAATTTCGTTGGACAAATGCGGATGTAATTGTGTTAATGCCTTTTCGATCCTTACGCTTTTTCTCTTCATCTGTTAATGTCGAAGGCATCTTATCTATCCTTCAGCGGGGCATCCTCCGATCCATCTCATGCAAGAATCGCTTGCATCTTAATTTGCCACAACGCAAATCTAGTGTTGCGATCCAACAAATGAATTTCATATTTCAAAGACGCCATTACCGTGATCGAGATGAATAACCCTAAGCTCGGATACCAATTTGTGAAAAAAATAGAATAAAATAAATAAAATAAAGAACACACAAATTTTACGTGAAACCCTTTCTGAAAAAAACCACGGCGAGAGGAGAAGAAAATTCACTATGTCGAAAAATTTGTATCAATACAAGAGGAATAGACTATGTCTATTTATAGGCTTGTAAAGCCATATTCTAGTAGGATTGAAACACCCTATCCTAATCAATATAAAATAGATGAAGTTTAATAAGGTTTAAAAAACCTTATTCTAAAATAAAATAAAAGAAATCTAGTTCTATATGGATTTTATTTTTATTTTATTTTCCATCATATTCTATAAGAATTTGGGTCACTTAATTCTAACAGGGTTAAAGTCCGTTGTCCATGGTTGAACGATCAAATATTGACCATAGATTATCCATGGCCCCTGATAAAGAACCTTTTTGAAATATTCAACACACTGAAATTTTACCAGAAAGTACCCATTCTCAATTTCCATTAGTTGAAAAGGTTTAGAAGTCTTCCATAAATTTCTAACCCGATTATGTAAAGTGACGTGACCAATATTTTGACCTAACAATTTGACCACTACAGTCAACTCCATGTTTTTTATTAGAATCTATTGAATGTGATCGGAGAAACTAATCGACGGGACTCCATCAATTGAAGATTTTATAATGTCTCCCTCGAAAAGAACCAATCTTCATTATCTTCCACCACAGTAAGACCCATATCCTTCTCAGACCCTCGCTTCCTTTCCTCAGAACCTTGCTCCTCCATGATACAGGCATAGCCGGAGCTAAGTCAATTGCCATATCTGAATCTGAAGGCTCACCTTCACCACCATCTTTGAAGCACACTTTCTTTGTGCTTTGACCATTGAGAGCAAGATCATCGCCACCATCTCCGTCACTCATGTTTTCTCTAAATTTACCAAACTCTAATTTAATTAGTTCATGTAATACGTTATTGAGATAAAAAAAAAAATTAAACCAACGCATACAATCCTTCTTTTTCATTTCTGCAGAAACCTAGTTCATGATGATCCCCTCACAATAAGCAATCTCATTAAAACAAAAACCATGGGCTGCCTGCCTATGTGGATGATTTTGTTGGATACATACCAGCACAACTGGTAACCCTAAGTAGAGCTGGCAAGCACTATTAAAAATGAGAGTTCAAAATTATATGCATCAAATGATATTTATTATTAACAAACATATAATTTTAAGAGAGATCCACTTTGTACAAAACTAACACCTTTTTTTAGTCCTTGATCACATTTAAATCTTCATCTCCCCTTAACTATCCATCTCTATTTATCTTCTTTTACCATTTAATCTAACTTTTTTAATATCCAATTAAATTATTTAATTCTCAAGGTTTTTTGGTTTTTTTTTTTTATGAATTTTCACTTGAATGTTTTTAAACATTGAATATGAAATCTGGCCAAAAATAATCTTAAGTTGTAGAATCATTGTGTATTTAAATTTTACTAATAAAAAAAAAGTCATTAAAATCCTTCTAAAATGGATGTCTTAGCTTCTATAACTTCAAATAATTTTAAAGAAGTAGCTATGAGGCGAAAATGAATGGTAATTGTTGAAAAGGAAAATAAATATAGATTAATAATGAATTTCTCTCCTAAAAAAAAATTGAAATTGTGTTGCATTGTTTTAGTGGAAAGTGGGAGAAAATCTTTTTGTCTGCAATTAACAAATGTTGATGTTGATCTATATGTTTTTCATAAATGAGAATGTTAATCTCTTAAGTAATGGGATGATGATGACCGTAAAAAGAGAGAAAATATAAAAATAATAAGGCATGTTTTTAATTAGAATAATGTTTTAATCATTTAATTGTGATCAAGGATTAGAAAAATGTGTAAAACTTTTAGTTTTACACTGTTACAACTAAATCCCTTACCTTCAAATGATATTTAAAATATATTACAACATTTATCTAAAAAATTAATATATGATTATCAAAATAAGTTTTAAATTAGCATATAAAATTTAATTTTTATTCTATAGGACTTAAAAATAAATTTAAAATTAAACAATTTTTTTCCTAATTTTGTAGTTAAAATTTTTAATGAGTAAAAATTAGACTTAAGGGTACTTGAACTTGGGCAGAAATTAGTCTCTCAAACTTTAAATAATAATAATAATAATAATAATAATAATAATAATAATAATAATAATAATGATTAATCCCCTACATTTTTTTTATTCAATTAGATATTTGAACTTTAAAAATGTTAACTTTAACAACAATTAAAGTTAATGGTTAAAAGGTCTTTTAGATATATTTTATAATTTTTTTAATGATTTTTATAAAATCTTACAATATTATATATATATATATTTCTATTTTTAATAAAATTTTAAATTTAATAACTTTTATTTATTTATTTTTATAATTTTTTATTACATATCACGATGTAATTGTAACACAAGGTGATTTTAGTTGAAAAAAGTTAAAAACAATTAACTTTGATCAACTATTAAAATTGACTGTTAAAAAAACCTTTTAGATACATTTTAACTGTTCAAGTACCTAATTGAATAAAAAAACCTTAATTACTTTTTTTTTTAAAGTTAAAAATCTTTTTAATGTATTTTGAAAGTTTAAATATCTAATTAAATACAAAAAATTAACTTAATTACTTTTTCTGAAAATATTTGAAGATTTTCTACGCCCTAAAAATTAAGAAAAAAACACCCAACCAATTTAACATTTAAGCGTTGTTAGTACTTTCCAGACTTTGATTTCTGAAAATATTCTTGCTGAAAATGTGATTGTCAAAATCGTAAATTACAATATTTAGTGCCAATGAAAAGGTGTTAATTAAAATTTTAAAAATATTACATTATATTTATTCACTAAACGCTTTTATTAGGAATGTGATGTAATTTTCAAAAATTATAGTCATCAAATAAAATACAAATTTTATTAAATTTAACATTTCCAAATGATATTTATTATTAACTAACACACAATTCAATATATTTCTCTTTAAATAATATTTATCTATTTTAAATATAAAATACATTTACCTCAAAATTAATATGTAATTAAATTTAAAATAAATTATATGTTTAATATATATTTAAATTAGAATATAAATTTCAATTTTATAGTACTTAAAATCAATTTAAAATTAAATATTATAATGACTTTTCTCAAAAGGGTTTTAAAGAAAAAAAATTACAATCAAAGCTTCTATCAAAATCAAAGGAGAGAAGGAGCTAAGTATC
This sequence comes from Gossypium longicalyx, assembly GCA_025698465.1. Taxonomy (NCBI): domain Eukaryota; kingdom Viridiplantae; phylum Streptophyta; class Magnoliopsida; order Malvales; family Malvaceae; genus Gossypium; species Gossypium longicalyx. Next base: position 21,992,399 of record CM047005.1, on the reverse strand, counting down.
TAACCTTGAACATCATATCAATAGAACTGGAACCCAAGTTATTACCATTTGACTAGTAACTTCTTGACCTCAAAAGTATATTTTTAACTTTCCAATTACATGAAAATGCTACTTTCTCATCTTTATTCAAAGGGATCACATAACATAATTGAAAGAAAGTAATTTCAAAACAAAGCTACATTCTCAATATATATATATATATACTTTTTAACAGACATCAAACATAAAAATTACTCTCCCACCGAGTAAATTACTTAAAAATTATTATTTTTCAATCACACCAAATCCCCTGTTAGATTTAATATCTCTTGACTCTAGTCAATAATAATGATAAAACATGCATAAATGCAATAGTTTGGCTCCTATTACAACTCACCGCTCATAGACAAGAATGGAACTCAAACTTTCAAGGATGAGAAAGGGAGCTACATGCGTCTTGTTGACAATTAAAATTTCCATAAAAAATACAGCCTTATCATTTGACAAGCTGCAACTGGTCCAGAAACCTAAACTACTGAGGCAACTTAAAATGCAGTACTTGCAAAAATTCACCAAATCCAAAACCAGCTTCCCAGACAACAGTGCATGCAAAAATCTACTACCACTATTTCCTAAAATAGAACTTTCACAACCATAAACGAAAACAACAGAGAAAACAGCAGACTAACCAGAAAATAGTCTAGAACTGAAATACAAAGAACTACCGTACCACCATAACCGATATGTTAGACTCCACGGCATATTCCAAAGGCAAATAGATCACACAATAACTACATCCACTCCACAGATCCGTTAATCATTTAAATTATTATAGATTCCCATGATTGGCAATCCTAGAAGACTGGAAAACTTCCATATACAGTATCATGTAAATGTAAGCATCTTCCTTGCAACAGATTGAACAAGCAAAACAAAGTGTTTATCAACCATCATGCCCACTGACTACCACAAGACTAATGTACCATGTAACTGACAAATTGTATATGTAAAATGTGCCTCGTCATAATGAACTGTAAAGACATTTATATTGACATTTTCATCTTTTGTTTCCCTTCCACCTACTATTTGACCTCAAAAACAACTTTTATGTCATCTGAAACATCTCATATTCACATTAAACCAGCTGCCCTACACATCCATATCGTCACTTAAGATGCAAGCAATTGACCTATGAGACTGAAAACTATTAAGAATTAAATGAATATGAGCAGAGAATAGCAAATTCCCACTATTGGTTTGAGAAATCATCAACGCAATTGCAAATTGTTAAGGGATGAACTGGTAACTATTTCTTGAATGAGCAGATAGAACTTAAAAAATGCTGCAAAATATCCATTTCTTAACGGCAGAGATGATTCCACAAGTTTCTCTCCTCACAAGAAACAGCCACCTGCAACACACACACACAAAACAAAAACAAAAAAAAAAAGGAAGGAAAACCCCTCCAATCTATACCCCGAATAATAGGTAATATCCCTAAAAGAAACGGAACCGAAGTTATTTTCTCTTTTTGTGGTTTAAGCTGGTAATAGATCTCCTAAATTGCATATATGATCTGATCCTTAATTCTGATGGCCACTTAGAAATGCCTGAAACTTAAAGATTGCATTAGCAATTCAATCATCTAAAGTAAAAGTGCAGAGATCTATCCACGAAAACTGCAATTACTTGCATGCAGACCAATATATTTCCAGATCAATACACTATCAGTAAGATAAACGAAAGCTGAAGATCTTTTTAAAGCCACCACCAGTGAGAGATACAAACCGTCTCACTAGAAAATCAATTTCAGTTTCAGCCCAATAGGAAATTAAAGATTTATTCGAGTAATAGAATACCAAAATTTCTCTCTAAAAGTAATGGAAGATCAACCTCTTGAAGATTTGTTCTCCTATAAAGTTGGGATCAAAATCAGAAGTTCTTCTGTATAAACCTTTGTATAAGTTGCAGATACAAGTAATGCATAAGTTACCTAAGAACAGAAAGAGATTAGTCGTATGATAGGCAGACATATCCAACCTTGATCCATACAGATGAAGGATGATATCAAGATCAAAAACTATCACCACAAGTAATCATGTGCCAATCCCATCCATAAAAAACTCCCAAACAGAATTTATATTAACATGATTCGTATATGTCATGTATACAAGGTATACACCTCATCCAGCTCCTGAAATCTTCAAAAGACACCACCGATTTCTCAATAGTGATCTAAAGTTTTAACTTCAGAATCTCCATTAATAGAATCATAAACTTAGCATGAAACCTTCCACTTTAAGAAATAATTTCCAAACAGATGCTTAACATATACGGAGATTTATGAATAATGCTCATCAGTCAACATGTTCTGTCCATAATCTCAAAAATTAGAATTCTAGGAAATCTTTTTCCATACTACAGCACAATAAATTGTATCAGAAACCCTTGATCTCCATGGTACATGATTTCTTGATTAAGTTCTTAATAGACCACCTACACACACCAGACATATCATAATTTATTTTCTACTCAAAATTAATAGAAAGGGGAAAGAGATCAAAATAGGAGGTAGGAGCATGAGGAAATGCAGGATAAGAAAACAGAAAACAGAAAGAAGTTAAAAAGGCAGGTTCAACCGCTTTTTTCAAGTAAGCCTCTGTCCTTCCCAGTGAGCTGCATCTGCATTTCCAGGCCCACCAAGACAAATTGAGCAAGAGCTTCTAGAATATTAGCAAAACTCAGTATTGGGTTTAAGAAAACAAATAATGTCAAGCAATTGAAATTACCAACAGTTCTTGAGCCTGCTACTAGTAGCTGCCTCCATAGGAATGATCCCGATAATACGGGGGATATGCATCATACTATAACAAAATGAAATAATTGGCCATCATGAAATTGTTAATTGAATATTTAAATGCATTAACAGGGAGCTATGGGTTGATTACTCACATCAGAACCAAAATAATCATGGGAGTAGAGACCACTACCAGCTGCATCATGAGGATCTAAAGCACATAGCCACATGAATGAGTGATACGGTAAAAACAGATTCACAGGAGCAGCAAACAAAAGAAACATTAGCAAAATGAAATACACACCACGATGGCGGGTTTCATGAAATGTAACTTCTGGATAAGGATGATCCATTCGAGGACGGAATCTAGGAGGCTCCATGTATTCAGGATCATGGTCCTAAAAGCACAGTCAAAGTTTCAAACAAAAAACAAATGCCGGGCCAGCAGATTGTAGATATGGTAGGAAAATTAACACTTACTGTCATATAAAATGGCCTCTTCATGCTATGTGCACTTTCATCATAATAATAAGGGTCATCATATTGCTGCCTCCCATAAGGTTGATCAAAGGCTCGTTGAGGAGAAAACGGTTGCCTCCTAAGCGGAGCATGCTCCCTCCATGCCCTTTCAGGGCCATCATACCAAGACCTACTCAAATTATATCTTGAAGGGCTAACAAATGAGGCAGCTCTACTGGATGTGCGATAACCATCCCCATAAGAGCCCCTTCTTCCACCTGCTTTGGTGTAATTAAATATGTCAAGTTCTAAACTGTACAATGCAAGATCCTTATTTGTATAAGTTGCATGACTTGCATCTGTACTTTAAAGATAGAAAGCTAGATGGAGCAATAATTAATTGGTTTAAACCTTTACCCATAATTTGCTGCCGATGGAACTCAGAATATCGATTGTCAAAGTCATGCTCATTTGTACTAGTTCGACCACGTTCATTTTTATGGTAATACCGGCCATGTTGGAAACCTTTCGAGTTAAAGCGATGTCTAACCTGGCCAAAGGTTCTCCCTATAAGAAAATAATTTGTTAGTAACAAAAATGCACAGACAACAACATATATCTATTTCCAAAATATAAATGATTACCAAATCTTGAAAATGTGCCATTACCACCACTTCCAATTCGAAACCCACCAGACATTCCCCCCTTAATAGCTTGTGTTTTAGGCATAGGGTTCGATAGCCTTGCTCTGACTTTTGCCTACAGGAGAATGAGCAATTTTAATACATTAAAAATATATTAATGGAATTCAAAACACGAAAGGGAGGTGACACGCCATGTCTTTATAATGTTCTAGTGATGTTCTTGACAAGCTACACATTTTCTAGAAACATTGTGAAGGATGAGTATTCTACGGTACTTGTATGCCTGACAAGTGGTGGGTAATCACATCTATTCATCATAGAAGGACCATTCCAGGGTTCCTTTTCAAGTGTGCTTAGCATCTTAGCTAGCTTGACTGGTGCAACAAAGGTTTATGCCACAATCAGTCTTATCAAAAAACAAAAAGGAAACAAGAAAAAAATTTGTGCAACAACACTAAATATAAAAGAAAATGTTTTCTAGAGAAGGCCAGGCTAAGGAAATTACTATCAAACTATATATGGTACCTTTGAGTTCCCATCACCCAGTTGTGAATTATTCACACCATCTACACAAGCTGTAGCAGCTTTATGGGTGGAGAAATCAACAAATCCAAAGTCTTTTCTCTTAGCAGTTGACATGTTCCGGGCCAATACAATTCGCACTATCTCTCCATAACCTTTGAGTTTTTCCCTTACACGATCTTCATCCCAATGAGGAGGAAGTGAATCAAGAAATACAGTTTTTACAGTGGCCATTATCTCTGGATCAGGCTCCCGCAATGGTTCAGCAAAAGCTACTTTAGCAGTTCTCTCAGGGTGTCCAAATACAACATCAGGCTTCTGTAGTCTCTTGTATGCAAGCATTGCATCGGCATGGCAAGAGAACTCTAAAAATGCAAAACCACGGCTCAACCCTTCATGTTGAACATCTGGGACAAGAGTAATATTCTCAACTCCTTCAATACCATATTCTTTAAGGTTTTGTTTGATCTGTAAAACAAGAATATAGCAAGAGTAAGCATACAAATTAAGATAATGACCATGCAATAAATACCATTATATGCTCACAGCTTCTTTTGTCCATGTATTGCAAATATTTCCCAAAAACAATGTGTCATTGTCTTCACTAGGTGCCGTCCCACATCGTTTCCCACAAATCTGCGAACTGGAAAGTCAAATTTAGTTGATGAATGGACAAAGCAAATACTATAACTAATACTTACAACCGGGTTCTTCATTTCTAACAAGGCATGCTTTGCATGTTCTTTATTTGAAAATTTCACAAAAGCATATCCCTTATTCTTGTTGGTTATTGGATTCTTATGCAACCTAACTTCAACCACCTCACCAATTTTCTCAAAAACCTGTCTCAAGTCCTCCTCAACAGCATCTCGATCCAATCCACCAACAAAAATCTCACACTCTTTCTTAATTTTATGTTCTTTTGCAATAGCAGTTAGTTCTTTGCACTCCTCCTCCAATGCCTCAGTTTCTTCAATAGGGTCATCTACATCATCATCTGCAAGTACTTCATCATCGTGGTCCCCAAAGTCCACTCTGTCACCGTACTCAAACTCATCATCGAAACTGCCATACCTATCTTGTTCCATTTGCACATCTTCTCCACTCAACTTATCTTTCCTGCCTTCTTTTACATGAAGGTCCACAATTTTGCGATCTGCCCCGCTTACTAGAAGTGAATCCTCTTTAGCTACATACTCTTCAATGTTCCCATCACATGGTACTTCCTCCTCCAGTTTGGACTTTCCAGTTTCTTCAATTTTTTCTCTTTCTTTTACCTTTTGATGCTCCATTTCTACCTTATTTGGTGATTCCAAAACCTTCTCATTGGCTGTTCCCTCAGAATTCACTACGGAGACAGCTTTCCCTTTCGCAGAAACAGCACGTTTAGGTCTTCCAGGTGTTCGCTTTGAAACTAATTTAGTACCTGGTGTAGCTTTGCTCTCCGGTGTCAATCTTGTAGCTTCAGGTGATGACTTCACTTCTTCAACTATTTCAAATTTAAAAATCATAAAAAGGAAAATCAATTTGAACAGAAACATTTCACAGTCCAACATCAAAAGCAAAATCATCAAACAGTATTACCAATATAGCTAAGCATACGAATTGTAAATTATATAGCAGTACTTACTAACCTGCTGATCTTTCAAGATTAGAATCAGAGCCGTCGATAATCACAGTTGAAATTTCATTTTTCTCCATTTGCTTCGCTTTAGCAGCGGAGGCCTGCTTTGTTCCCACCGTTTTCAGAGCCGTGGATTCCGCCGCAGCATCTATACATCCCGATGAAGTTTTCGCAGCAGACTTCCTCGTCGGCGGCGTCTTTCTTGTAGTCGCCTGTTCGGCTGTACCCTGATTCCGGATTCTCATATTTCTAATAGAGTCGTTAAGTAAGATGGCTTAGCTTTCTTTGCCGTAAACTGAATTTGAAAACGCTAAATAATTTGAGCAAAAACCATGAGAAAAGAAGAAACAACCGAAGATTATAATGGATTTGATGAACAAAATAGGTACATGGTTCTGGTAAGACTAGAAGACGACCGTAAACTGATCAGGCTAGAACGCTGCCGTTTCCTGAGAAACTGCCACGTGCAAGTAAAATCTTTTTGCAACCCGGATTTCTTTTCCGGGTCGTGTTGCCCATTAACCCGACTCTTACCGTCACCAAGCGTTTTAGCTTCCCAACATTCTCCTTTAAATGATTTAGTCGTCACGACGGAGCTAAGGCTTCCTTTAAATTTGCGGTGAAGTACAATAATAAGTGTGAATGAAATTAAAAATATAAATGAGAGATTTATTTGGATTGAAACATAGTTATAGCAGTGAGATTTTCCATGAATTTTGCACTTCCCAAACAGCTTGCTGTGGTGAAGTTAGAGTGAAAAAAGCACCCAAAATTGAAATGAACATTCAAAGGGGTCAAAGTATTTGAGTTGGATACAAATATCCAATACTTACCCAAAAATTAAATTAAAAATAAGATTATACTCGAAATCAAGTTAGAGTAACATAAGATTAGCTTGCAGAGAAGGCTACCAAAGTAGTCCATTAGGATTCAATGGTATTGTACAGGGAAAAATTCTGTCTACTCTGCTTTTTTTATGAAGCCATGTATTGTTAAAGTTCTACATCTACAATAAGTGTAGATTCCCAGCTCAAGTCCTATTAGATTAGCATGTAAGTTTTCTTGAATTTTGCATTCATTACAGGCTTTTAGTTACTTGTTTGTGTCTTTGCTTCTTGTATTGGTTCAGTAAGCAGAAGATAATGAGAAAAAAACGGTGCATAGATTGCAATTTTAACCCTTAATTCGACATCAAATTGCAGCTTTGACTCATCATCGACATGATTCTTTTACCCTTAATTCTCATTTCTTCATTGAGAATCGTGTTTATTTTTCTACCCAAAACAGCAAGTGTACTAACATTTGGGCTAGCAAAGTTTTGAATACAGATAATAGACAATTTATTTTTGGATTGAACGTGACGCAGTTGTAACGTGAAAGCAAAAGTTGCCCCCTGCCGACATCATTCAAAATCTTCACAAGCAGACAATAATGGTAACAAGATTTGATTTTTAGTATCTTATTAGGCCATACATGTAGAACTCTTGGGACAAATGCCACATGATCCAATGACTACGAAGTCTTGCTCTGACACTTAGCAATCAAATCTAGTGACACAAAAAACAGATCACAAGATGCACAAAGTTTCAATCAGATCTTGTACATGCATCATACATTCAAAACTCAAGTGATGGGATCTAGATTCATTTCCAGAATTCTCATGGCATAATCAAACTTAACAGCAAATTTCAGGCTATCCTTGATCAAAATGAAAATATTTCAGAGTAACATAATTATGAAGGAACTTCTAGGAAATAAATGGATACATAAAACTTAAATTAAATTAAACATTTAAATAAATACCCTCTTCTTAAACACCAACTATATCATCAAAGAAGAAAATTTTGGATGGCACAGTAAATTAAGGCTGTTGTTGGGCATCCATATAACCAGCATCGACCAGTACTTTCTCCCTCTTAGCCAACTCGATATCTTCATCAACCATCATCCTCACCAATTGCTCAAACCCAACTTTGGGTTTCCACCCAAGAACCTTCCTTGCCTTACTTGAATCACCTTTCAGGTTATCCACCTCGGCAGGCCTAAAATACCTCTTATCAATCACAACATGATCTTTCCAGTTCAACCCAACATACCCAAATGCCACTTGCAAAAACTCCTCCACCGTATGCGATTCCTCCGTCGCCACCACGTAATCGTCCGGCTTCTCTTGTTGCAGCATCATCCACATAGCTTCCACGTAATCCCCGGCAAAACCCCAATCCCTCGAAGCTTGAAGGTTCCCCAAAAACAACTTGTTTTGCAACCCAATCTTGATCCTCCCAACGGCCCGGGTGATTTTCCGGGTCACGAAATTCTCTCCTCTCCTCGGGGACTCGTGGTTAAAAAGAATCCCATTGCATGCGAAAAGACCGTAAGCTTCCCTGTAATTCACAGTGTACCAATGCGCGGCGCATTTGGAAGCTGCGTATGGAGATCTGGGGTGAAACGGGGTATGTTCAGATTGCGGAGGAGGGGTGGATCCGAACATTTCGGACGATCCAGCTTGGTAGTACTTGATATGGGTCCGACCCGTAGCGGCGATGTGGGATCTAACGGCTTCCAACAAGCGAAGAGCTCCCGTAGCCACCACGTCAGCTGTATAATCAGGGATCTCAAAAGAGACGGCCACGTGAGATTGAGCCGCCAGATTGTAAACCTCATCGGGTCGAATAGTATCGAGCCAGCGACGAAGCGAGGAAGCGTCGGTGAGGTCAGCGTAATGGAGCTTCATCCGAGCCTTGTGGGCGTTATGTGGATCAATGTAGATGTGGTTGATACGCTGCGTATTGAAGTTAGAAGAGCGGCGGATCAAGCCATGGACTTCATAGCCTTTGTTGAGGAGGAATTCGGTCAGGTAGGAACCATCTTGACCGGTGATGCCAGTGATCAACGCGATCTTGCGGTCAGGAGCCGCGTCGCCGTTGACAGTATGAGATCCGGATCCAGATCCGACCCTGGAACTGTTATTCTCGGTTGCCATTTCAGAGCTCGAACCTGAGGGGAAAAAGCTTTGACGGTGAAATTTCAATTTTTGAGATGAAAAAGAAAAAGTGGAAGAAGCGCTTTGTGGTCCGTTTAAGCAATTGGTTGTTTATAAGAGTCGGGTGAGTCTGTTTAGGGAGGGGGACGACGGAGGATTAAATGGTCAATGAAGAAGGCATTAATATTCTGTGAACTTACAAATTTGTCCTTGAGAAGTTAAATGCGCGGTGCAATTTGATTGGTTGGGTTTGTCTAATTGTCTGCCTGTTATTGGTTGATCACCAGAGCGGACTCTTTGCTAATTCAACAATTTTATTTTATGGACTTTTTAACGTAACACTACCGATGATGATGGAGGTCTTGATTACCATAAAATGCTGAAATCTAGATTTTTATGTATGATTTAAAATATTTTTTGATGATTAAATTTTACAATTTTATTAAATCAATAAATTATTAACCATAGTTAATGATGTAACAAAAGTTTAATATGGTATGTTATATCACTATTTTAGACGCAAATTTTAAGTCATTTGTACAATTAATCTTTACTTTTGGCTTAAAGATGGAAAAAAAATTTATTTTAAAAAAATAATTAAATCACTATTTTTTTCACTCAATTGGGTAATTAAACTGTCAAAAAATATATAAAAAAATCGTTAACTTTAACGCTTAAACTGCCCCTAACTTTTTTAGTTAAAGCTACCTTATATCACAATCATAACATGATATGTGGAAAAAAATAAAAATAAAAATTAAAATCAATAAAAATTATTAAATTTTAATAAAAATTTAAAAAATTTAAATTTTATTAAAAATTATAAATATTATAAAAAATTGTAAAATTTTATAAAAATTATAAAAAAAAATTAAAAAATGCATTAAAAATGCCCTTTAACCATTATTAAAGTTAAAGGCTCTCATTTTTTTTTATTTAAATCATCATGTGTCGCAAGAAAGCCTAACATGTGGCGAAAAATGATAAAAATAAAAATAAATAAAAGTTAGAAAAAAATTATAAAATATTTATTTTGGTATGATAATTTTTATTTTTATACGAATTTTATATTTCTTTACATTTTTGTAATTTTCTTACGACTTTATAAAATCTTATAAATTTTTCTATATTTCTATATATTTTATATTTTTTTACAATTTTTATAATTTTTTTCTAATTTTAATAAAATTTAAATCTTTTTATATTTTTTATTAAAATTTAATAATTTTTTATTGATTTTTATTTTTTATATTTTTTTTGCCACATGTAATACCATGGTTGTGACACATGATTACTTTAACTGAAAAAATTAAGGGCAATTAACTTTAACGGTCAACTGCTAAAATTAACGGTCAAATGACATTTTTTTATGCATTTTGGTAATTCAAGTTATAATACCCCCATCTCGTATCCCTCGCCGGAACCGTGTTACAGAGTATTACCGAAGTTTACAGATCAAACAGATAGAAATTTCAAACGTTTCATAGAATCAAAATAAGTCATCAAAACATCATTTTAATCCAAATTATAAACATAACAAATCCAAATTAATTTTGCCTAGTTCATGAGCACTTAAACATAGAATTAAATTCACATGCACCTATCTAGATTTAGTTCAATTTACCATGCCATAATATGGCTTCAAAAACAAACACATATTTATATGTATAAAACCAACCAAAATTAAACTTATAACCTCATTTACAATCAAACCACAAAATAACTATTATTTAGACACCCTACGTACATGCCGACACAAAGGATAAACATCACCACATTTGAGTTCGAGTTCGTTGTTGGATATTGAATCGGCAATCAAAAGTTAAGTACCTAATCTGCACACTGAAAACAAAATCGTATACTGAGTACAAACTCAGTGGTATTTCTATAATCCAAATATTTAAAGATAAGAAATTACAAATATACAATTTAAATATAAAAAATATTAATATTTAATTATTACAACAACCATATCATATTTCATTTGTTTCACAAATATCTCAATTCTCATACTTGCTATATAAATAACTTTTCACAATTTATTTCACATTTCATTATACAATTTCAATATCCATTCTATAGTCATTTCATGAGTATATAACTCATATATTCTATATATTTGCAACATATTTCACAGTCTATTTTCAATTCACTATTTCTTTTTCATTTCTCATACCATGAAATTTCAATATCAATTATAAAACTTTATTATTCATTTACTCCTATTAACACGACTCAGACTCGGGCAGATACACGGATCTAACCAAAATACACTAGTTTGGCACCCAGTGCCTCATTGGATAATTCGAAGTAATACTTTGACACCCAATGTCTCATCGGCTAAACCGAAGTAAATTGGCACCCAGTGCCTCATCGAATTAATTCGAAGTAGTAAATTGACACCCAGTGTGTCATTGACTCGAAGCCGAAAAAATCCCTAAACTTTTCCAATCCTCATGCCATCTATATCCGACTCAGCTCGATACAGTTAATAGGGTTCCAATTCACTTTTCAAATACAAACAATATTCATTTCACTTCATATAATCAATATAAATATACCAATTCAATCAATATAAATTCAATAAATTCATCACATACTAAATCAATCCATTTAAATTGCAAAACATAATAATTCTCACATCAACACTTACCATGTACATTAAATCAATATTACAACAATTAATAACTAGCTTCGGATTATAGAAATACAAACCAAGAATTTCGAGCTATTCGACGTCAACTTTATCTTTCCCCTTTTTAGTCGAGGATTCCGATACGTCGTTAGCTACGAAATTAAAACAATTAAAATTTATTAATACAACATAATTTAATTTCATATTAAAATTTTTAATTTTTATTAAATATTTACCTAATTTCCAATTTAGTCCCTAAACCGAGACTAATTTTATTTCTTCACAATTTAATTCTTTATTTTCATGCAAATTCCACTTTAGACTAAATTCAACTCCCTATTTTCACAATTTTAAAATTTTAAATTTTAAATTCCACATAAATTCCTAAATTTTAAAATTTTCACAATTTAGTCCCTATTACACAAATTTACTATTTGTTCTAGAATTTAATCCTTTTTCATTTCTAGCTTAAAAATCTATCAATTTAGTCCCTAATACTAAAATTATTCAACATAAAAAACACTTAAAAACTCAATAATTTCTAAAATTTTGACATGAATCAGGTAATATTTAACACCAGGATTCAAAAAATATAAAAATTTTAAACTTTGAAACCTAATTTCTCATTTCTTTCTTTCTCTTTTTCTTTTTTTTCTTTTTCTGCCTGTTTTGTTTCTATTTTGTTTCTTCCTATTTCTTTTTGTTTGTTTTATTTATTATATTTACTTATTATAATATATAATATAATATATATACTTAATGATTAAGATATAATATTATAATATATATTTTAACTTTATTTATCTTATGCCCATCATTTGAGAACAATAGCATAATTGCTCCTTTAGTCCCTTTAATTTTTCTTTAATCTATAATTAAACTTTTATCCTATATGCAATTTAGTCTTTATACCTAATTACTCTTAATTCATACAAATTCACTTAATCAAAACCTTATTAACTATACAAATAGCTTCATAAATATTTTTAAAAAATATTTACGAGTTCGATTTACGGTAACGGAGTGTCAAAAATGCATTTTTTTTAATTTGGTCCTTTTTAATTAATTAACTATCGAAACGTTAAAATTTCTTAACGAAACTTTAATACCACCTTAATGACACTCCATAAATATTTATAAAAATATTTACGGCTCAGTTTAATACCTCATCTTCTAAAACCACTTGAACTTAATAAATTACTTATATAACATAAATTTTCAAATCAAAAATATTTTTTTTTAAATCACATTTGACTAGTAAATATTAAATAATAATATTTATGAACTTACTTTTCGGATTTGGTGGCCCCGAAACCATTGTTTTCGACACCTCTGAAAAAGGGCTGTTACACAAGTACTCAATTGAGTGGAAAAAAAAAAGAGTTTAATTGTTTTTTTTAAAAAAAGTTTGAGGGTTTTTTTTTGTGCACTTTGAAAGTTAAAGTACCCAATTGAGTCCAAAAACAAAAGCATGGGCTTAATTGCTTTTTTGAAAAAAATGTGAGAGCATTTTTTATACATTTTGAAAGTTCAAGTACCTAACTGAGTGCAAAAAAAAAAACAGTGACTTAATTATTATTTTTTTAAGTTTGAAGATTTTTTACACATTTAAACCTTATTTTTTTTAACATTTTTTAACCTTCTTTTTCTTTTTCCCTTTCTCTCTCTCTTTTTTTTTTGAAATAATCATAAAATAAAATGCTTTGAAATAATCATAACTCTTCTCTAACTCTTAAATAAGAGAAAAATGTATTTTAGTATGCTCGATCTCATATCCTCCTACACTAGTAACAATACCATATCAACTGAGCTAAAATTCAATTGGCCTATTTTATATTTTCTTAGTTAAAAAGATGATATGATGTTAGAACATTATTATAATTTACATTAGGAATTCTATTACACGTGTATGTGTGTGGAAATCACTTATTTAGAAAATAGATGTGTGTGGAAATCACTTATTTAGAAAATAGATGTGTGATTGAAAATGACAAATTAAATAATGAAACGTATAATTTGAAACTAATTAATAATAACACATGAAATATGTATGATATTAAAATGGAACAAAATAAATTAAACCATGATTAAAATAAAATTTAAACACAAATTTTCATTATATTAAAAATATTAAATGAGTACAATCATTTATTACAATATTGTCATCAATCTTGATTTAGTGTCGAGTTAACTTGTGACACTAACTCAATTAATAAAATTATTAATATATACAAGTGATAAATGTAATAAATAATGCATATTAAAATAAAAAGTATTAAAAACATCTAAATAAAAATTTAGTTGTGTAGTAATTAATGATTGATATTATGAAAATTTTAAATTTTATTTCGAATATGATCTGTTATGTTTGACCCAAGTCATCTAATTTAAAAATTAATTTTAAAAAATGTATTAGAAAATTTTAATATATTAATATTATATAAAAACAATTATTTCATTTAATAACTTTTTTTAAGAACATTAACTTTCATTAATAAAAGAAATAAACATAAGCCTCCAAACAAGACAAAACATTGAGCCGAGAGGAAAGTTGCCTTGGTACAAAGAAATAACGTGAGGTTAATTGAAAAGGCAAGGAGATCCATTAAAACTAGAGGAAAATAACCCTCTAGAAAGCTAAAAACCCATTGAAGTTCCAATGTGATCCAGGAAACGATCCAAGCAAGAGAGCAAGATGAGAGAGATCAACGAAAGCTAAAATGTAGAAGGCTATCACGATTAAGCTTTGATGGGAGAAAAGTCGGTGCTTCATCTACCCAGAAACGATCGGAAATAACATGCATTGCTTCTTTGGCTACGAGATGAGCAGCCTGACTCGCAAAACGATGCACATGCCTAAACTCACACAAGTCAAAAACATGTAGAAATAACTTCAACCTCAGACGCAAAGAGACTCAAAGGGTATCTATCCAAATTGGAGAAGGAGAAGCTCTTGATGACGGAGAGACCATCCCATTTTAAAATTATGTGGTGGAGACTCAAATCACGACCAAATTGGAGAGCATATATACCTGCCATGGCTTCCGCCATAGATGCATCCAACACATTATTTAACCGTTAATTTTAACAGTTAACCGTTTCATCTGTTTGTAATCCATGCATGAATATAATACTCCTCACCTGTCTCTACATAAGTATAAATGAGAAATATTATTGAAGCATATATGAAGCAAAAATCTTAGAGTTATTTAAAATTTTGAGCTTTAAATATTTTTATAAAATTATAAAAATTTAATTAAAAATTATTTGAGTTTTTTAAGTTAAAATGAATCAAAATAATGTAGTGGAGCAAGGTTGTGTACAATGTTGGGACAGCGCTTGAGGTCTCGACATCGCACACATGACGTTGCGACATTACTTGCTATTTGGACGATGACATGACATTGCAAAGACGAGATTGTGACATCGTAGGTGAATGTTGTGTGTTAGAATCGTTAAAATCTTGATACAAAACTTAATAAATCATAAACTAGGATCTGTCATGTCAAATCATCAAGAGTAAATAAATAACAAAACTAGATGCAAAAGCATACCTGAATTTATCGAATTCATTGATTTCTTGAAACCTAAGGATCATGGGGTTTTGATCTTTCAAATTAGCACATAAGAAATTCAGATAATGTGGCTCTCTCTTTTCTAAAGATGGGATATTAGAAAAGTTAGCTTGTGTGTAATTTGGGGACCATAACCCTAGTATATAACTTTGACACATTAGTCCAAATTTCTAATCAGTCCATCATCAATTAGAAATTAGTTACTAGAGTATTTTTATTTAATAATTAAAGCCTAATAAACCTTAACCAAATTAGATCACTTTTAATTTGGGCTAACCTATTATGATAATAAATAATATGTAATTAATTTTATTATATATGTAATGTCCATATTTTCCAACAATCTCCCACTTGGACCACATATATATACTGATTACCTTATAATTACATGTCATTATATAATTTTATGAGCTCAAAACTTTAATATCATATCCAAAAATGGTATTCCGAACAATATCGCCCATTAATTATGTTAACATAGAACCAAGGCAACTTTCGTTACATATATCGTAACTAAATCCATCCCTGATCATGCAAATTAACAACCAAATGGCATAGATCAAGTATGGATGTGTAGCATGGAAATTACATGTAATATGATCTAAACATGTCTATTTCCAACTGGTCCTCCTTAAACATCAGTGAGATCAAACCTTACCAAAATCAGAGTGTGAATAAACCAAATAAATTTTATTTCTGCAAAAAATAAACTTAATATTCGTAAACTGAAATAGCTAAAAAATATCTCTATAAAATAAAAGCATTTAAAAATACAAACTCCCACTAAACTTAAATGACATTACACCCATATGAGCAGTGTGTTCTTATAAATCCTTAGGTGTAACCCCTTAATAAGCGAGTCCACAATTATGGAGTTTGTCCTAATATGCTTTATAGGCACCTAACCACTCTGAATTTTTACTTTAACAACTAGGAACTTAAAGTCTATGTGTTTGACTTTGATGTGCTACTATTGCTATTGGAATAAAAGATTGCAAATTATTTTCACAATTTGCACCTTAGTGACAAAATATTGTATCTATATTCCATCAAAATCAGAGCCTGTATACCTGATAATCTCTAGCTGATCAGACCTCTGATATGTGAGCATTTAATATTTTATTCTCTGAAAATACCTTATAACCCTTTTGGATGCTATCCAATGGTTCAAACTAGGGTTGCTTAAATATCTGCCTAACATCCGAGCAGTGTACACACTATTCCAATGTATATAAACCTGAACATACATTAAGCTTCCCACTACTAAAATGTAAAAAATCTTATGCATTTCTATAATCTCAAAATCATTCTTAGGGCATTTATTATTGACAAGCAATATGCCATTAACATATAAAACCAAATATAGAACCTTACTCCCACTAAACTCATGGTATATACAATTATCAACCAAATTCATCTCTAAATTGAATGAGATAATCATTTGGTAAGATTTGTAATACTATTGACGAAAAGTCTGCTTAAGCCCATAGACGAAGTTCTTTAATTTGAAAATCATTAACTTTGCATTATCAAACACAAAGTTTTCTAGTTGTACTATATAAATGTATGATCAATGCTACCATTGAGAAACCATTAACTTAATATTCATCTGATGTAGCTTAAGGTCAAATTATTCCACTAAAGCCATTATAATCCTTTCTCTAGCGAACCTTTTTAATGACATTCATTCTTGAGGTTGTTGAGTTTTTTGGAAAAATTATCTCATCTTGAATATGGAGTTGTTCAACATTGTTTTGTTGAGGTTCTAGATTCACTTCTTGATCAATGATAGGTATGAGAACTTGAACATCGTCAAAATTGATAGTAGGAACTGAGTTAGAATTTAATTCCTTCTTAAAAGCAATGTCTCTAACCTTATTCCTTCCTCCAAATTCAATATCCTCAAAAAATTTGCAGTTCTCATGTAACAACCTGTTTTTAGTCAAATCAGAACAGTGGTTTTGAGACCACAAATACAAAGTTAAAATATTTATTTTATTATTTTAATAAGGTCTACAGCATGATATATTAATTACGTGAAAGTTTCGTAAAGAAATTTTACCGTTTACATGCTTAATTCGGTAAAAAGAACTAAATCGCATAAAATGCAAAAGTGTTGTTCTATTAGAAAAAGGTTTCAAATAGCTATGGTTTATTAAATTTAAGGTCCTTATGTTGTAAATAGACTATTATAAGGGTGAGTGGACAAATATGGACATGCATTTTTAATGGTTTATATTAAAGGTTAATATGGTAATTTGGTTATTTTAAGTATAATAATAAAACAAAAACATACTTTTAAGGCTATCATCTTCATCTAGACGATTTTGAAGAAGAAAAAGACACTATTTTTGTGTTTTGAAGGTTCGACCATGGTACTTTGAGAATGTAAGTCCATTTTTGTTCGGTTTTCTATGATTTCTATGTTTTTTGTAATCGTTGCAGCTCAATCTAGCTAGCTCGTACCTTAGATTTCAAAATTGTTAAAGATTTAACATATTTATATTGTTTAATGTTTGATTAATTTGATGATTGATGATATATTTGGAAGGTTTAATGTTAGATTAATGGTTTTTGTAAAGTGATTTTTGACAAAAAATGTCAAAAATGAGTTAAATTGAGAAAATGTGAAATGTAGTGGTTAAAAGTGTGAATAAATGAAAATTATAGACTTCTAGGGGCATTATGGTAATTCGGCCAGCATGGGTTAGTCTTGAATTTCATTAATTTGTGATTTTGTAAAATAAGGACTAAATTGTGAAAAATGTGAAATTTGTGAGGCAAAAGTCTAAATGTGTTTTAAAGTTTATTTTGGACTAAATTGAATGAATAAATGATTGAATAAGTTGATTTCGAATATAATTAGACTAAGAAAAGAGAAATACGGATTTGGATCGGGGAAAAAATAAAGTTATCGACTAATCGACTCGATTCGCTGTTTTAGCATCCGAGATAATTTCGTATGTATAAGCATTGCAATAATTATGCTTTAATTCTTTGATATTGCATAAATTGTATATACGGGACTACAAATATGTTCAACGACAAATCGATTATTTATGGCATTTAGTGTGCGATACGACATAGCTTCAGCTATATATGGCACTTAGTGTGTGATTCGATATAGCTTCAGCTATATATGACACTTAGTGTGGGATTCGACATAGCTTCGACTATATATGGCACTTAGTGTGTGATTTGAGATAGTTTCGGCTATGTACGACACTTAGTGTACGATATATCGAGTATGACACTTAATGTGCGAGACATTGAGTATTCAACAAAATTCTGTATATGTATGAACTTATTATGGATTGATACAAGTATGTACATGTATGTTATGAGCTTAAATTCAAAGAAGCTACAAAGCTTGTTTATAAGCTTATGAATAAACAGTTGAAAGGTTTGCTAGTAATCACAAAGTACATGGTAATATGTTTAGATTGATGAATGTTGTATTTGTGATTAGTTAAGTTTATATCATACGAGCTTACTAAGCTATGAAGCTTACTTTGTGTATTTTCTATGTTTATAGTGAATCAAGGCTAGCTTAGATCCGGGAGTCGTTGGGAACATCATCACACTATCAAATGTCGAAGTTGGTACTTTTGGATTATACATTTTTTGGCATATGGCATGTATAGGCTAGTTGAGGTATTTTGGGTTGTGATTATGACCATGAGATTTGACTTGTAAATTGTATATATTTTGGTTTGTATATATATCCATGAGTGATGACTTATTTTGGTGTGTTTGGTATGAATGTGATTATGGTTTTATAGTTGTTCAAATGGTTAATTGATTTGTTGAGTATAAAATGCTTAAGAAATGCCTTGATGAGGTATGATTTTAGATGTTGTGTGGTTATTTATAAGGAAGTTATGTGAGTGTGAATTATGGTAAATGAACTATATGGATTTATATTGTTTTCGTGTGTATTTGGTTAAGTAAATGGTAGTGACTTGAGATTTGGAATATATGAAAATATAATGGCATGAATTGTGCATTTGGTTGATGATTTTGGCTGCCTAATTGTATGATGAAATGGTACTATTTTGGTTGTTTAAGTGAGCATGAATAAGGGTGGCAAATTGGTCTTGCAAATGACCTATTTTTGTCTACACGGGCAGAGGCATGGACGTGTGTCTCAGCTGTGTGTGACACATGGTCATGATATACAACTGTGTGTCCCCTGGTGATGAAATTGAATTAAAGTCAGTATGCTCCACACGGTCTCACACACGGGCGTGTGACTGGCCATGTGGTACAAGTCTGTATACTCCTTAATTGGCACACGGCCTAGCATACAGGCGTGTGACTTGGCCATGTTGTATAACTCAGTATACACAGGTTTGGCACGACCTAGTACACAGTCTAGCACACGGGCGTGTGTGGCCACTTCGAAGGGTATACGGGCTAGACACACGGGCGTGTGGTTGGCCGTGCGACCCAAGTCAGTATGTATGCCCTGTTTCCACACGGCCTATTCACACGGCGTGTGACCCCTGTAAGGTTGAAATTTTTTCTAAGTTTTTAAAATTTTCATATATTATTGGTTTAATCCCGAACCACTTCTAAAGCATATTTAAGGCCTCGTAGGCCCTTATAAGAGACAATGTGATTATGTTGAATGATTTATGAGAATGAATGCTTTACGTTTGATAAATGTATGCTATATGTTGTAAATTGATTGGTAATACGTTGTAACCCTACTCTGGCAACGGATACGGGTTAGGGGTGTTACATCTCATATCAAAATATTCCTAATTGTGGGATTATAAAACTCATAACCCCTAGATCACTTAGAATTTCTTTGACCCTTACACTTCATAGACATCAAAGAAGTTAGAAGTGATGTCATCTCAACCTTATCGTTTTTTAGCAAAACGCTTCTCAATTTTGTCAAAGAAACACTTGGCTTGAGTAATTTTTGTAGATTTTGTGCCCCTAAAGGCTTCTGGAGTGTTGTGCTTCATGATCATTAGACTCATGCAATTTGAACAATCCCATCTCCCAAAATTCCTTTTAACTCAAGGGTGCTTTCCGCATGAGAGGTGTGAGTTGTTCTTTCCTTAGTGTAAGATTTATGTCCATACAGCTAATCACTATAAGTAAGTGCCTTTTCCATTCATTGAAATTAGTCCCATTAAGCATGAATATAAAATTTATATTAGCAGATATTGTAGCAGCAGAAGATGAACTAACTGAATATAGGACAGAAAATAAATAAAAACAAGCTCACATCAATATTCATAAGTAAACAATAAATTCAAGATAATGACTAATCCCATCTCAAGATACCAAACACAACATTAATATCAAGTCTTTAGACAGTAATATTAACAGTAAGCAGTTCTCTTGTTGTAGTAATCAAACATTGACAATAAATTATGTCAAACGATAAATTAATCTTTGAACTAACATATTGCTCACATAAAGTACATTATAATTGTCACACATTTATCACCACATATGTCATTAAAATTCTGTCAAATATTAACTTACCTTTGGGTCAATTAATAAATGCATGAATCATAAAAATATATAATCATCTTGATATTTTAAATAAACTAATCTATACAAAAAAAGTCACTTTGGCAGCATTTTGTTTCAACTAATCTATTTAAAATATTAGACATTCTTAATTAAATCTCAAAGCCAAAATCCGAATTTATTTGTTTCATAATATTTCAAATTTAAACCAAAATAATTTGAATAAAGGTAAATCTTATCTCAAGATATTGGGCACTCCATTAATATTTTATCTTTAGACAAAAATATTAACTTGTAAGTGATATCTTAATATAGTAGTCAAACACTGTCAATAAAAACATGTCAAAAAATAAATCTTCTTTTAGCCCGAATTATTACTCACATGTAAAATCGAATAACCGTCATATGTTTATTACCACAGTTGCACAAATATAATCAACCTTCCTTTGGGCCGATCAATATTAACATAACTTAAGTTATATACATACGGCCTTTTATATTTTAAAACAAAATAATTTCAATAATAGAGGTCACTTTGACAACTTATTATTTTCAATTAAGTTATTTTAAAATATATAAACATTCCGAAATTTAAATTGAAAATTTTCATAATAGTCAAAGATCAAAATTAAAATTTCTGAATGCACTATAATTTTCAGAGTAACCCAAAATAAGATTGTTCGAATGACAAAATAAAACAAAAAAAAAAAACAAAAACTTTAATATTTGACTTTTGTTTTTTGTTTTTTGTTTTTTTAAATTCTTTAAGCATGAAATCATCAAAATTTACGAATCTTACATTGCCTTACTATAATTCTAAAATATATATGTCTGTCACACTTAAAGGTTTTTCAAACCAATTGATAGGAAACATAAATTAAAAGATATATAACCAGAAACTAAAAACTTTCTAATAATTAAAAAAAAATCAACATATGTATGATCCAATTCTCAATAGTTAAACCGTGAATGAAAATATACATTGAACCCAATCTCACAAGATATATATATATATATATATATATATATATGTAACAAAATTTATTTGTAAGATTCACACATCAATTTCCTTCAAACCAATTTTATAAGAAAACTTAAAATTGTAATCCTGATCAAAGATTCAACGTATATTTAATCAATATTCTAAACCCTAAAATTTAAAGTTTCATCACATAACCTTAAAATTTATGCAATTTTTAATTTAAACCTTAAAACTTTTAATATAAATCCAAAAAATTTAATATGTGTATAATCGAAACACCAAATCCATAAGCTCTCAAGAACGAATTAATCTAAAAATATTCATTTTCAATGATTCAACATGACAAGGCTCGAATATCATTTGTTAGAATCGCTAAAATCTTGATACAAAACTTAATAAATCAAAAACCAGGATCTGTCATGTCAAATCATAAAGAATAAATCAAGAACAAAACTAGATGCGGAAGCGTACCTAAATTCATTGATTTTTTGAAATCTATGGATCATGGAATTTTAATCTTCAAAATTAGTACACAAGAAATTCAGAAAATGTGACTCTCTTTTTTCTAAAGATAGATATTAAAAAAGTTAGCTTCTGTATAATTTAGGGACCATAACCCTAATATATAACTTTGACACATTAGTCCTAATTTCTAATCAGCCCATTATCAATTAGAAATTAGTTACTAGAGTATCTACACATATTTGACCCATACTTTATTTAATAATTAAAGCCCAATAAACCTTAATTAAATTAAATCACTTTTAATTTGAGCTAACATATTATGATAGTAAATAATAACATGTAATTAATTATATTATATATGTAATGTTTATATTTTCTAACATTACGACGTTAGAAAGACAAGATTGTGATGTCACTCTCTAAATAACCCGAAAACACTCCAAAACATCTCATTAAGTCTAAAATCATTAAAGCACAATTTCTAAATTCATTTAAGCTCAAAATACAAACCACACATGCATTCTATTTAAATAATAGAATAAAGCTTTATTGAAGACAAAAGGATCTAAATTACAAATCAATTATCAAAATTGAATATCCTCTAAGTCTTTGTATACATGCTCGAGGTCTTAATACAAATGATATCCAAGTAAATGAACTACCATCCCAAAACGTCAAATGAAGATGCTATGCTCACTCGTTGAAGTTTGAGTTATTGGAATCTAGTGTCTTTAATGTAGTGATATCATTTATATACTTATAATTTTTTGAACAAAATGGTTTAATAAAAAAATCTATCATTATCTTTTTTATTATGTCCTCAACGATTTTTGCACGTAAAGTAAAATGAAAGCAAATATTAACTCATTGATTATCTAACATTCAACTACTATTAAACTGCATTATGTGGTTGGATCATGATGAAAGAATACAACTTATATTAGTAGATAATCTACCATCGTCTAATCGAAATTGAGCAAGTCGATTAAAAGAATATTATACCGTCTATCAAGTCCAATTAGCGAGATACCTTGTCTTAGTTATCAGAGTGGATGACTCCTAAAAAAATAGATATAGATGTAATTTTTTGGATTGGCAGTACATTGACTAGGACCCAAATATTAACCAACTTGAACACCATTTAAATGCATATTTTTTACTTTACAAAATCATAGCTAAAATTGACCATTTATTCTTTAAAAGTATTTTTTGAAAACAATACTAAACACATAAATCTTAAACCAAAATATTTAAAAACACTTTTTGACAACCCTTTTCAAAAGGTGAATGTACTTGAGAGATCCCTCTATTATAAAGTGTAACAGCCCATTTTCAGTGAAATCGAAATAGTAGTTTGGAGACCACAAATCCGAGTTAGAAAGAAAATATATTTTAAAATTATTGCATGGTTTACATCATGATAGGAAAGACGTATGAAAATTTTGATAAGAAAATTTTACCGATTTCATGTTTAATTATAGAAAGGACCAAATTGCATAAAATGCAAAAGTTGAGTTCTAGTAGCTATAAGTATCAAATAGCTATGGAATCCAAAAATTGAGGTCCTTATATGGTAATTAGACTATTAAATAGATTTAGTAGATATTTATGATGAATCATCCATGGAAAATTAGAAAAATAAAAGGACTAAATTGGAATTTAGAATAAATAAAGATGATAATATCCTAATGTCATCTTATATCATCATCTTCCCCAAATTTTCTATGGAAACCCTAGGAAAGAGAAACAAAATCAATCAAGATTAATTAGGTAAGTAATCATGTCCCGTTTTTAGTAATTTTTATATTTTTGAGATCGGAATAACCTAATCTAATCTATTTTGGGGATCAATTTGAAAATATATTAAAGTATTGAAATTTTTCCATTGATGAATATGCTGAAAATTTGAAATTTATGGTAGAAAATGAAATGTTGTTGATAGATAAAAAAAACTTTTGTAAAGTGAATTTTCATGAAATTGTGATTTAGGGACTAAATTGTAAAGATGTAAAATTCATGAAATTTTTTTGATTTTTATGAAATATATGTGCTGTAAATGTTATATGTAAAAACCGGTTAGACTTGGAATAAGGATTAAATTGCATGAATTTCATTTTCCAAGCCTAAGGACGAAATCATCATTTATGAAAAGTATAGGGGCAAAATGGTAATTTTTCCTAGGATGTGAATTGAATTAAATTGAATATGAAATGGATTAAATTGATGTTAAATTCATTTATATAGATCTGGATAACTCAAATACGAAGTTAGATTGAGGAAAAGAAAAAGTGTCAGATTAGTAGATTTCCGTATACGAACAAGTGACGAAGTAAGTTCGTGTAAATAAATTGTGTATTTATATGTTTTAAATTGAATAATATGTATGTGAATTGTATCATTGTCATGAATATGAGATAAATCATAGATCCGACAAATCCCGATACATGATAAGTCTCGTTTGAATAATGGAATTCGATGGATACAAGATTTCCTGATTGGTTGTGGTCTTGCATATGTTGCGGACACACCATAAATCTTATGAGCATCCTGTTATAAGCCCTCTCGAGTTTCCTGATACATGGTTTTTGCGAGCATCCTGATATGTAGTGATCCTACATATGTTACAAACTACCGCAGCTCTTTGTGAGCGTCCTGTTATATGATCGGTTGTGATCCTGTATATATTGCGGACACAAACGCAGCTCTTTATGAGCGACCTGATATAGGCTCTTTGTGAGCTTCCTGACATGGCTCACTTGAACATCCTGTTATATGGCTATCTGGAACTCCTTGATAATAGCTCTTTGGAGTTACCTGTTAAGCTCAATGAACTTCCTGTTCTAAACTCTTATGAGTTTCCTGATTTAGCCCGGATAAGTTTCTTGTTACATGGCTCACATGATCATCGTGTTATATGGCTCGAGAGAGTGCTTCCTGATTATGTGCCCTAATCGAGTACCCCTGAATATGAGTTGACGGTTTACAGTTTTGTACACTTTGAGTGTACTACATGTGTATCCATCAATATTTCAAATAAATTCAACGGGAATAGTTTTGACATGGTTGAATTGAACTTAAGATGATTGATTATAGAAATGCACATGTTATATGGAAATATGATATGAAAAGTACATGTTTATGAAAGTTATTACATGATGAACTCATATTTGATTTTTGATGTTTACATTATATACATGACTAAGAAGTTTCTTGAGATCATATGTGTTTAGGCAAATGGCCATAATGATTTGGATGCATGTTTGTATACTTATTTTGAATGTACATGATTGTTAAGTTAAATTCTTGTTCTACGAACTTACTAAGCATTTGAAATACTTACTCGATTTTCTTTTCTCTATTTTATAGGGCTCGGAAGCTCATAAAGGTTGGAACCGGTCAGAGCATCATCATACTATTCTTCAGCACCTTTTGGTATAAATAGAAAACTTATTTTGGTATGATGGCATGTATAGGCTAACTTGGCCAATGTTGGCATGTAAATGGTTATTTGTAATCTAGCCATTGGAATGGTAGTAATGGTATATTTAGTGAATATATACTTGAGGTTATAATATGGTTAATATATGTGTGCTTGGTATGGTTAGATTGAATTATAGTAAACATATATGTCTTTCAAAAGGTAAGTTTGAATACATGTGATGATATATCAATTATAATGTTAATGTTGGCTTGGTTTTAACATCTTGAATTGGTTGGTATATGTATTGAAGTATTAATGTAGGTACAAGACAAAATTTGGGTGAGAAATAAGGCTTGGAAATGACCATATTTTGTCTATACGGGTAGGCACACGGGCGTGTGTCTCAACCGTGTATGACACATGGCCATACGCATGGGCATATGGTTTGGTCGTGTGTCCCTTGCATCTTAAGAATTGAGAAATAGAATGCTCAAGATTGGTCACACGGGTAGAGACACGGGCGTATGTATCAACCGTGTGAAACACACAGCCCAACACAAGTGCGTGTGTCTTGGCCGTGTGAATCCTGCACCTATTTTTAAAAATTAAATTGTCCACACGGCCTAGCATACAGGTGTGTGGTTGGCTGTGTGACCTACTTCAGTAGCTACCCTAATTTGAACACAGGCTGGGACACGATCTTGTGCCTCATATTGAATGCCGACACGGTCTAAGACACGAGCGTGTCACCCAGCCGTGTGAGTCACACAGCCTGCCCAAACAGACATGTGTCCCCTGCACCTAAGAAAAGATTTGAAATTTCATGAAAAATTCTCTGAGTTCCCGATTTAGTCCCGACTTGTTTCTAATGTATAAATAAGACCTCGATGGTTCATTTAAGGGACAACATGATTGAATTATGATTTGTTTCGGATATGAATAGTAAAAGATATGAATTAATTGTATTTGTTTTGTAAACTCCGATAATTCTCTGTAACCCTATTTCGGTGACGGATATGGGTTAAGGGCAGTCCCTTTACTATTAAATGGATCAATTTAGTCTCTATACCATTAAAAAAAATAAAAAAAAGGCTAAATTTGAGTTGAGTTAACATTTACTGTATAAAAAATATTGTCGAAACCCTTTTTTTATTTTAAAAGCAATGGGGATCGACTTTAAAAACCGGGTGTGGAGTCGCCACCAATCTTTTTATTTAGGTGTGATTGGATCACCTAATAAGACATTTTAAATCAATTTCAATATACATAAACTCAAAAACGGGTTCGGGAGTCGGTTACGCATGAGGAAGGGTTAGCACCCTCACTACGCCCAAAAACTGGTACCAAATTAATTCGATGCTGTCCTTCTATCAAAAGTTTTTTTAAAAAATATTTTCTGAAGTATATAAAAACGTTTGGAATAGCTCAAATTATCTATCAAAAATTTCTCGTTCCGAAGATATGCGGTTTCGTACCCAGTACGGTTGGATACGATCCCTTATACCTTTAAGATGCGATCAATTTTCGAGTTTTTTTAAAAAAAACTTATACATTAAAAGTATAAAAGGTTATCTAAATATTTGGTTCATCGGAAAAAGTCATACCCAGTACGATTGAGTACAATTTTTCCGAATTCCCCAAATATTAGATATTGCCTTATTTCAAAAACTTTAAATAATTGAAATTTCGAAATTTGCTTTAAAAAAACATATTTATTCATTTTAAAATTGACGAAATATTTAATGCATTATAAAAAATAATAAATATGAAATAATATACTCAAAATATAATAAACCTTGCTTAATATGTCTCACAATCATTCTAGGTATAAAAAAAAAATTC
This sequence comes from Gossypium longicalyx, assembly GCA_025698465.1. NCBI lineage: Eukaryota > Viridiplantae > Streptophyta > Magnoliopsida > Malvales > Malvaceae > Gossypium > Gossypium longicalyx. The sequence goes on along the minus strand of CM047005.1, from coordinate 21,964,978 downwards.
TTTAAACATGGATAATGAATAATAAAAAATAATATACATAGTCATAACACAAAATAAAATGATGTACAAAAATATGTATGAAACAAAACGAAGAATTAACGGTCACATAATATATATCTAAGTTGACACATTTGCATAAAACTTGGGATATATGTTTATTGAAATAGTTATTAAAAATTTCAAAGTTTAAATCAAATCATGCACAAAATATTTAAAACACAAATTTATTCAAAAATTGATAATTCTCATAATAATTTAAATAATGTATTAAATATGAAGGAATGATAATACATGATATAAAATTATGTACAAAAGAAATTTATGAAACATGTATATACAAGTAAAAATTGGATATAATTATTTGTAAAAAAAAAAGTTGAAATTAATAATGTATGAAAGAAACAAAGTAAATATATAAGTATATAGGTAAAATATATATATATATATATATATATATATATATATATAATAATGCATAAGGATAATATGGGAGTGTATACAATAAATAAATGGTATGATTAAAACATGGTTCCCAAAAGAAATATATTGTATATATAAATATTTTTAAAATAGGTTCTACATATGAAAAAAATATTTATATGAAGATATATGAGAATAATAATATGTATCATAGTAAAAATAATTTAATATGTGTTATACATGTGAAGACATTTTAGAGATAATTATATATTTAAATAACATGGAATTAAAATTTGGATTATTAACTTAATTTTACCGTGAGATATACATACAAAGAAATTTTAAAAATAGTTGAATGTTGAAGTAATAAAAATAAATAAAAAAATTTTTGAATTTTAAAATCAACTTAATTTTATTATATATTATACGTTTACTAAAACTAAAAAAACAATTAAATACAAATTTATTAGAAGGCTATATATATAATAAGAACAACAAGGCTTTAATATATGTAGATTAAACATAAATACCAAATATACTTAATAAACATGTAAATATGTGGATGAATCCAAGAAAAATTACAAAATATCATGAAACTAATAGCATACACAAACTAAAATGAATTATATTACAAATACTACACCAATTATTAAAATAATAGAATAAAAACAGAAAAGATTACAAAATTCGGCTATCAAAATAATACAAAATATCACAACCAATGATTAAGCATGTAAAAATTGAAACAGGAGAAACAAATTACAAACAAAATAAAATAAAAATTGGATCAATGTGTCATGCGCACAAACATGTGGGGGCTGGTATTGAAAATATCCCGCGCTCAAAATGCAGTAATGAATCGCGGATCCAATTGAAACAACGCACAAACTAGCATGCCAATTTTAAAACATAAAGAAGGCGAATCGGGCGCAAATTAAGGGCTCGCAAAAAGGGAAGGATTTGTTGCATAAATAGACCATTTTAGGCACAAAAGGCTCCCCTCACCCTTCTTACACGGTAACGTTTTGTTTAATAGGCTATTTAAGCCTTTCTTTTCTCATTCTCTTCTCCAAAGGCAACCACTCATCCCACTCAAATGTACAGCCCCCAAAATCAAAATATTAGGGTTCATATTCACAGTCCTGGAACCACCATTTTATTTGATGGCTATTGACGCATGAACCACAACCAGACCTCACCATCGAAGGCTCCACTCGAGGGAATCTGGTAAGTCAATTTATTTTTCCTTTTTTTTAAAAAAAAAAATTCCTAGATCTGGTATTGTTTGCTCAAGAAAAATCAAACCGAAGTTGAGAATCTACATATTTAACAACATCTGACCCTCACCCTTATTTCAATATTTCAGAAATATTAGGGATTTCATTGATGTCATTTTGAGGCATGAGGTCTAATACTTTTAGATTCCCCTTCCAACTTCGATCTCAACGAAGTGAAATAGAGGTCTAAAACCTATTCACAAGGTAAAACTTGACTTCTTTTTGTTCTAAAATGCAGAATGATGAAAGTATTTGGAGGGGAAAAAATAAGGGAACAAATTAATAAAAACCCGAAAAATCACCTTTCAGAAATTCCTTTCGAAAATTTTTGTATTCTCTCTGCGTATAGTGTGCTTGCGTAAGCATCTATTTTGTGTGCGTAAAAAATTATGGATTACATCATTGGCTTTTATAGCCATATTTCCAAAATAAATAAAATCTAAAAAATCCTATTTTCCTACTGTCATTTATTGTGAAATCTATTATTGACTCCTTCTAGTGTCTTCTTTTGCAGTCTCAGTTGTACGGAGAAGATGATCCGGGGATCTCGCGTGGAAAACCATCTCTCTGGTATTCTTCCAAAGATATTCCGAGAGTTCTTTGCACAAATTCTCCTTCTTTTGGGTTCTTTTGGGTTTGGGCTAGGATATGGATTTATTGGGTTATGGACATTGAATTGTTGATTATTGGATTTTATTTTGTTTTTATTATTTTTATTTTTGGTTTTAGTTTTGGTGTAGGCCCGGGCACAAATTGGGTCTTACAGCTGCCCCTTTTTGCTCATTATTGTGTAACGAGAATAGAGCAAAGACTTTAAATAGGGTTCATGTAATACCCTGAAAATATTTATAGTAAGATATTATCCTTGATATAGTAAAATAAGGAAATAAAGTGAAAAAAAAAGGGAATTTTGAGATATGTCAATATTGAGAAGTATATTATGATATATTAATTCAAGAAAGGACTAAATTGTAAAAGTGAGAAAAGTTTTGTTGCACAAGAGTAAATACTCAAAATTTGAGGGGTTAAAGTGTAAATATGAAAATTTTGAAGGACCAATAGTGTAAATATTTTAAGAGTGGAATAATCTAGAAACTAAGGAAAATGGATGAATTAGGACCAAATTGAATAGATGAAGAAATTATGAGGACTAAATTGTAATTTTACCAAATTAAATGATGACTTAAGGATGGAATTTTAAAAGATAATGAAGGGCAAAATGGTCAATTGGAAGAGAGAAAATCTAGAAAGTAATAATGATGCTAGAGATATTTTGATATTTTATAATTATTTAATTAGATAAATATTATTTTATTAATATTTTAATAAGATATTTTATTATTATTTTATTATTATTTTATTAGTATATAAAGAAAGAAAGATGAGAAATTCTCATCCATATTTCCCATGCACTAACGTGAGAGAAAGAGAGGAAGAAAGAAAGTTTTGCTTTCTTTACAATTTGGTCCTTTTACCAAAAATTCACCATTTTCACCCAAAAATCAAATGAATTTCCATAGCTACCAAGAGAGAAAAATGTTAAGGAGACCATGGGGAGTTAGAATATCAAGTTGGATTCAAGAAATAGAAGCTGGAGGAGAGAAAAATCAAGTTAAAGATTAGTATCAATAGAACAAGGTAAGTATATCAAGATTTCAATATGTTTTTAAGTTTGTTATTATTGACAAAGCATGGAAATAATGTTATAGTAGAGTTTTCTTACATAAGGTCCTATGTTCATGATATGTTAGTGAAGAGAAAATAAGAGAAAGTGATGAGAAATGGTGTAGAAAAAGAAAATAAGGGTGTTATAACATGGTAATTAATATTTTGTACTAAAACAGTTTTGAACAGCAGCAGTAGTCTAACTTTGAAAAATCATCAAAAATTGTAGAAATCTAATTATAGGATGAATAAAATATGAAATTAAAGCTTATTAAGTCTAGTTTCTTATAGAAGAAATTATGTAAGCAATGGAATTGTAAATCATGAGATATGATGAATTTTGTGAGACAAGATCAGAATGATTTCAGGTTCCCTGTTCTGACTTTGTAAAATCATAAAAATTTGGATAAAAATAATTAGGGGTTTAAATTTATATTTTTAAAATCCTGAATGAGTCTATTTTCAATATAAACAAACGGAACATCATTTGAATTCTGTACAAGGAGATAATTAATTTTTAGTGAAGAAGGGTCAGAACTGTTAGACAGCAGAACAGGGTAATTTTTTAAAGAATAAACTGTAATTATTGGATAAACTAAAAATTCTGAAAATTTTATGGTAAGAAGATATATGAGTCTAGTTTCAGGAAAAATTAGCGGATCTTAATTTTGAGTTCTATAGCTCCAGATATAAATAATTTAGTGACCATGATGCAGATAGATAGCTTGAATATTCATAAAAGTAAATAATAAAAATTATGGATAATGTTACTTACAAGTGTATTATCTACATTAAGGATGTGGAATGGAGAGGAGGAGGAGGAAAAATATGTATGAATATTCATCTAGCATGGCTAATTTGCATATTTTAGGCTCAAGGACTAAATTGAATAAAAGTAAAATTTTATGGGCAATTTTGTAAAAATGTAAAAATGATCAAATTGCATGAAATGGATTATTTTATTATTTAAATTACAAAATTGAATGAAATTATTAATTTAGTTCAAGATCGGGGGAAAACATGTTTTAGGGATTAAATTGAAAAGTGTTGAAAGAATAAATTGAAAAGTGTTGAAATTATAGAAATTTCTGATATTTTATAGAATTCATGGACTGTTATCAATATATATAAGAATAATAGCTGGAAATAAGGATTAACTTGCAAGAATTTTATTTTCCGACCCTAAGGATGAAATCGTCATTAATTAAGAGTTCGAGGGCAAAATGGTAAATTTTGCCTAAAGCATTAATTAAATGCATTATTATATGAAATGAATTAAAATGATGATCAAATTTATTTATAAAGATCCGAACGACTCAAATATGAGACTCGATCGTGAAAAGAAAAGATATCGGATTAATGAAATTATAAACACAAACAAGCAATGAGGTAAGTTTGTGTAACTTGAATTTTATTTTAAATACTTGAAATATGTGGTTATGTGATGAAAATATGATTTGAATATTCAATTCATGATATTTGATGAAATATTGATAATACTCAAATAAATTGAAAATAAATCTCGGTTGAATGAAAAGGAAAAATTCGATGGATCTCTGAAAAGGAATTGACGGTAAAAGGATCTAGCCCGACGGGTGATCCTATCTGATATAGCCATCCCGAAGAATATGTGTAAAATGGATTTAGCCCGGACGGGTAATCCAATCGAAGTCTGAATTTAGCTTTGACTGTAATTCGAGATCCAAGCTCATTAGAGTAATTGTCGTTGCGGGGGGATTTAGCTCGGACTGGTAATCCCGATAATACTCTATGAGTTTATATTACAGATTTAGCTCGACCGGTAATCCCACCGTAAGGATGAGGTTCGCGAGAGTGTGCTCTCGATATGAAACGTGTAAGACCATGGTTGAAAGATACCATGGCAACTTTGATATGAAACGTGAAAGACCATGGTTGAAAGATACCATGGCAACTTTGATATGAAATGTGTAAGACCATGGTTGAAAGATACCATGGCAACTTTGATATGAAACGTGAAAGACCATGGTTGAAAGATACCATGGCAACCTGATATGAAATGTGTAAGACCATGGTTGAAAGATACCATGGCAACCTGATATGAAATGTGTAAGACCATGGTTGAAAGATACCATGGCAACGTGATATGAAATGAACAAGACCATGGTCGAAAGATATCATGGCAACATGACAGAAAAAATGAGTAAGACCATAGTTGAAAGATACTATGGCATCATGTCAAAGATGAATAAGACCGTGGATGGGAGATGCTATGACATCTGTTGAACAATTGATATCCAGGTAATATGTATTAGATGACGAATGGTTATATGAAATGGTTGTGTGTAATGTTTACAAGAACTGGTCATATGGAAATATATATGTACAAAATAGTTGTATGAAATAATTATGAAGATAGATAAACGAAATAAGTATGAGTACGTGGAATATAAATTATGTTAGGTTTGATATAAGCTATTATCGGAATAAATTTACATAAAATATATGGAAATGATGGAGTATGAAACATTAATATAATGAAATGAATCATATATGCTTATGAAGAAACGGTAAGAGCATGATATGTTTCATGACATGTACATATATGATTATCTTTGATATGTTGATACAAGAAAATTATGTAAGTTGAGACTATTATTGAACTCAAGTACGATATGTCGAGAAAATAGTTATATCAATGTTGAATTTATATGAGATATGTGCAAGTACACTAACAATATTACTGTTTGATGCTTATACAAGTACTAATCTGTTGATTGAATGGTAATATATTTATTTATATGATGCATTGAATCGGTAAGCATTTAAATTTTTTTTAAGTAATCTGCAAATGGTAGTAATGCTCCGAAACCCTGTTCTGGCAACGGATACGGGTTAGGGGTGTTACAGTTCATTTTGCCCGGTTTTGCTGAATCTGACTATAAGGAAATAGGCTTGGTGACTTAAATATGCTCCATTACCAATACATGGAGATAAGATTCGTCATCTACGAAGATTTGCTCCGCTACAACTTCAGGGAGATAAAATCTTCAATTCTTAGTCTGCTTCCTTGCTACCTCAGGAAGATAAAACTCATTCTTCAACCTGCTCTCTTGCTAAGTCAGATAGATAATGCTTGGTGGTAAAATCTGCTCCATTACCGATACACGGAGATAAGATTCACCATCTTCAATCTATACCGCTGCAACTTCAGGGAGATAAAATCTTCAGTTCCCAGTCTGCTTCCTTGCTACCTCAAGAATATAAGACTCATTCTTCAACCTGCTCTCTTGCTACCTCAGAGAGATAAGGCTTGGTAATAAAATCTGTTCCATTGCCGATACATGGAAATAAGATCTTCAATTTTCAGTCTGCTTCCTTGCTACCTCAGGAAAATAAGACTCATTCTTCAACCTGCTCTCTTGCTACCTCAGAGAGATAAGGCTTGGTGGTGAAATCTGCTCCCTTGTCGATACGTGGAGATAAGATTCCATCTACGAAGATCTACTCTGCCGTAATTTCAGGGCGATAAAATCTTCAATTCTCAATCTGCTTCCTTGCTACCTCAGGAAGATAAGACTCATTCTTCAACTTGCTCTCTTGCTACCTCAGAGAGATAATGCTTGGTGGTAAAATCTGCTCCATTGCCGACACATGGAGATAAGATCTTCAATTCCCAGTCTGCTTCCTTGCTACTTCAGGAAAATAAGACTCATTTTTCAACTTGCTCTCTTGCTACCTTAGAGAGATAAGGCTTGGTGGTGAAATCTTCTCCATTGCCGATACATGAAGATAAGATTCCATCTGCGAGGATCTATTCCACTGCAACTTCAGGGAAATAAGATCTTCAATCTTTACCAATGTTGCTACATTGCCCTCCAGGGGACCTATCCTGTAGGCTCCATTTTATATGCACATGCTTATGCCAAATAATTAGGATGCTATGATTAAAATGACCCAATGCTCCTAACTAAATGTGGTATGAATAATATATGCAAAAATGAGGATGATTCTATTTTAACAAATTAGGGTATCGTCACTCGTTGTTCATTAATATGTTGTTACTGACGCATTTGCTCAAACATCATCTTGAAGAAGTATCCCAAAGAAACAACCTATCTCATCTGGCGAACTTGCCCCACTGTAATTCCAACGTCCTTTCTACTACTGCTTTTTGAGCCAAAACCTTGCCACTCATAGTTGAATTTTCCTCTTGGTCAATTTGCTACCTCACTCCTCAGGTGTTATAACTAAATGTGCATTTTTGCTCTCTGTATGAATGCAAAATATCATTTCTTTTCCCTCAAGAAAATACCATCATCATTTGAACAAAGACCTCAAAAAGGCGATTTATCCAAATTTATCCTTGAACTTGGGCGTATTCTAAACAATTATCTCACTTTAGATTCTTGTATTATCTAGAAACTCCTAGAGTAATATGCAAAACTTCTATTGTGAAAACATCACTAGTTCATTCATCATTATGTCAATGCAACATGCTTGCAATCAAATCATAATAATGAACAAGAATGGAATTAATCTTGAGCTCAAAGTAAATTATCAAAAGAACAACCATGGTCATTAATTTGGGAATGTATATCTTGAAAAGAAGGGATAATTCAAAGATAACCAATTGGCTGAAAATGAAGACTAGGTACCCTTGTTATCGCAATCTGAACTTCTCTGTACGAACTTCTCGAAGACCAATTCAAACTTGACATGTGTTTAAGAGATCAGAAGCACTTTGTCAATGCCACAAGATACAATATATTCCCTTCATGGTTAATTCAAGTATATCAAGATCACAGCCTCCTCATTTTGAATCCATATTTGAGCCGCCCTTTTCGGGTTTTCAACTCAAATCCCCTTTGGTCACAAGGCGCCCTTTGCGGGTTTTCACCTTGGCCTCTCCTTTTTCTCCTTTTTTTTCTTTTTTATTATTGGATCTCAAAGTGCCCTTTGCAGGTTTTCACTTTGGCCCTTTCCATTTTTATTTGAGTTTCAAAGTGCCCTTTGCGGGTTTTCACTTTGGCCTTTTTTTTTTTGAGAGAATCTCAAAACGCCTTTTGCGGGTTTTCACTTTGGCTTCCCTCTCTTCTCAAGTGTAGTACTTTTTGACTGAATCTGAGTTTACTAGATTAGGCAAATTTCTTCCATCCATTTCGGCCAGTATTAATGCACCACCGGAGAAAGCTTTCTTCACCACATAAGGCCTCTTCCAATTCGGCATCCATTTACCTCTGAAATCTTTTTGTATGGGAAGAATTTCCTTCAAAACCAAATCTCCTTCATGAAACTCTCTTGGGCGAACCTTTTTATCATGAGCCCGCATCATTCTTTTTTGATACATCTGTCCATGTTGAATAGCTTTTAGCCTCTTTTCCTCAATCAAATTCAACTGATCATATCGAGACTGTATCCATTTTGCTTCATCTAATTTTAATTCTGACAAAACTCGGAGAGAAGGTATCTTTACTTCAATGGGCAGAACTGCTTCCATTCCATAGACCAATGAGAACGGTGTTGCCCCAGTAGAAGTTCTGACAGATGTTCGATAAGCGTAAAGAGCAAATGGCAACTTCTCATGCCAATCTTTGTAAGTTTCAGTCATTTTCCCCACAATCTTCTTGATATTTTTGTTAGCTGCTTCCACTGCCCCATTCATCTTCGGACGATATGGTGACGAGTTATGATGTCTGATTTTAAACTAACTGCAGACCTCTGCTATTGTACTATTGTTTAAATTCAGTTCATTATCAGATATGATTTTCTTAGACATTCCGTATCGACATATAATTTCTTTCTTTAAGAATCTGCTGACTGCTGATTTAGTTACATTGGCGTATGATGTAGCTTTCACCCATTTGGTAAAATAATCAATGACCACAAAAATGAAACGATGCCCATTTGAAGCCTTTGGTGAAATTGGCCCTATGACATCCATGCCCCACATGGAAAACGGCCATGGAGAAGTCATAACATGCAAAGGCGAGGGAGGCACGTGAATCTTATCACCATAAATTTGACATTATTGACATTTCTTGGCATAATTAATGCAGTCTCCTTCTATGGTTGACCAATAATATCCAAACCTCATAATTTGCCTGGCCATTGTGAACCCATTGGCGTACGTTCCACAAACACCTTCCTGCACTTCTTCTAAGATTTTCTTGGACTCTACGGCATCCACACATATCAAAAGTACCTGATCCTTCCTTCTTTTGTACAGGATCTCTCCATCTAAAACATAATCGCAGGCAAGCCTTCTCAATGTTCTTTTGTTATTCTCTGTGGCTTGATTTGGATATTCACGGTTTCTCACATATCACAATATATCCTGATACCAAGGATGATCATCTCTTTCTTCTTCCTCTATATTATAACAATAAGATGGGGCCTCATAAATACTCATCTGAATGGGCTTCACATCCTCTTGTCTGCTTACTTTGATCATGGAAGCCAAAGTAGCCAAAGCATCTACCATTTGGTTTTCATCACGCGAGAGATAATTGAAAGTAATATCATCAAACTCTTCAACTAACCCCAACACCAGCCTTCTATAATTGATTAGCTTAGAATCTCTTGTCTCCCATTCACCTCGAAGTTGATAAATTACCAATGCCGAATCTCCGTATACTTCTAACGATTTGATTTTGCGCTCTATAGCTGCTCTGAGCTCCATGATACATGTTTTATATTCTGCCATATTATTTGTACAATCAAAATTCAATTTACATGTGAATGGATAATGATCTCCATCTAGGGATACCAGAACTGCCCCAACTCCATTACCTACAGCATTTGAGACTCCATCAAAATTCAATTTCCAACAAGTGATCTTTTGTGTTGTCTTCTTGATGTCGCTACATACACTATCTCTTCATTAGGGAAGTCAAAATTCAAGGGCTCATAATCCTCTTGGGCTCGACTAGCCAGAAAATCCGCTATCGCACTCCCCTTTATAGCTTTTTGACTCGTGTAAATTATGTCAAATTCTGAAAGCAAAATTTGCCACCTAGCCATCCTTCCGTTCAAGGCATTTGATTCTATCATATACTTTAAAGGATCCAATTTTGAGATTAGCCAGGTTGTATGATACAACATATATTACCTCAATCTTCGTGTTGTCCAAACCAAAGCGCAACACAATTTTTCAATTGGTGAATATCTTAATTCACACTCAATGAATTTCTTACTGAGGTAATATATCGCCTTTTCCTTTCTTCCTGATTCATCATGTTGACCAAGCACGCATCCCGTTGAATTACCAAACACGGTCAAATACAATATTAACGGCTGTGCGAACTTGGGGTGATAATAACTTTGGAGGACTTGACAAATATTCTTTAACTTTATCAAAAGCCTTTTGACATTCATCATCCCATTCCCCTGGGTTATGCTTTTTAAAAAGACGGAATATAGGGTCACATTTTTTCGTTAATTGAGAAATAAATCGCGCAATGTAATTTAATCTTCCAAGAAAACCCCGAACTTCTTTTTGGGTACGTGGTGGAGACAACTTCTGTATAGGCCGGACCTTATCTGAATCAATCTCAATTCCCTTCTCACTGACCACAAAGCCCAATAGTTTTCCGGATCTAGCCCCAAAAGTACATTTTGTTGGGTTAAGCTTTAACTGAAATTTCTTCAATCTTATGAACAACTTCCTCAACACCCCAGCGTGCTCCTTTTCAGTTCGAGATTTGGATATCATATCGTCAACATACACTTCGATTTCTTTGTGCATCATATCATGAAATAAAGTCACCATGGCTCTTTGATACGTTGCTCCAGCATTCTTTAATCCAAATGGCATCACCTTGTAACAAAATGTGCCCCACAAGGTTATAAAAGTGATCTTTCCCATATCTTTAGGATACATCTTGATCTGATTATACCCCGAGAAACCATCCATAAAGGAAAACAGCGAGTAACCAACTGTATTATCTACTAGTGTATCAATGTGAGGCAAAGGGAAGTTGTCCTTTGGGCTTGCTTTATTTAGATCTCTATAGTCCACACACATTCACACCTTGCTGTCTTTCTTGGGAACTGGCACCACATTAGCTACCCATTCTGAGTACTTGATCACCTGAAGGAATCCCGCATCAAACTGCTTTTTAACTTCTTCCTTGATCTTTAAGACAATATTCGGCCTCATTCGTCGAAGCTTCTGCTGTACTGGCTTGCAATCTTCTCTTATTGGAAGGCAATGTACTGCAATATCAGGACTTAAACCAGGCATATCCTGGTAAGACCATGCAAAAACATCTTTGAATTCCTGAAGTAACTCAACAAGGTCTCGCTTTGTTTCTTCAGTTATGCATGTTCCAATTTTTACAACTTTCCCCTCTTCCAAAGTCACCATGTCTACGGTTTCTTTGTAAGGAAAAATTTACTTTTCCTCTTGTTCTACCATCCTTAATAAATCTGGAGATAAATCACAGTCTCTGTCATCTTCAAAGTCCTGAGATCCCTCTAAACACATGTCTTGCTCAAATAGTGATTCTGAGTCAGTAACAGCGTCGCTTATGACATTGATATCTAAGGACCTATTAAAGGTACAAAAATATACAAAGAATGAATGAATTTGGTAATTATTGCTTTGTATGATATGTTTATGAATTGAAGAAAGAATTAAGATAATTATTTAGATAGAGAAAATAACACAATTACTTGTGAAAAGAATAACATTTACTCAAAATGATAGCAAAAATGTACTTCATTGGAATAATGATGTTTGAACATGAGCCTTTTTCACAAAGAAATCTTTATTATTTCTAGGCTTAAAACAACAAGTTTGTTTCGAACATTACTCTGAGCAAGCTCTAAAAATTACAGGAAGATCTTCTGCAGTCCAATTGTTTAGAACATTCCCAAGCTCATATGGACGAATATTTGACGAAATCCCCTCTTCAATTGTCTCTTCAAATAGGGCATTAATGTACACATCTTCCAATGCTTCTCCTATGACTTCCTTCTCTGGTACCCCTCGTTCAGGATAAGTAATGCCCCCTGACACAAAAGACTTGAAAATAGGTGGAATTATCATGAGCTCCCACTTGATTTCCCCACCACTCACTCGTGCTCTTCTTTTTTCTTGCCTTCTTTCTAACTCCTTTTTCCTTTGTCTTGCATCTGGCGTGAACCCCAAACCAAAGCGATCATGCTTGACTTTCAGCATTGGCACTGCAATTCTTCCTTGAAGGCATCTTCCAAGTCCCTTTCCTGGCATAGCTCCTCGGCCTACCATCAACTGTAAACCCATCATCGTAGTTTTGAACATTTTTGACTCCAGAATTCTACTTCCCTCAATGATGAATGTTGCATTCACAAACTCTAAAAACCGGAAAGAACACTCAATGGCTTCCTCATCTGTTTCTACATACGGCGCATCACTGCTCACGGTCGCGATAATATCTTCTTCAGCATTTATTGTTACCAACCGCCCTTCTGACACCAGCTTCAGCTTTTGATGTAATGATGAAGGTACTGCCCCTGCCGAGTGTACCAAGGTCTTCCCAACAAGCAGTTGTAAGAGGGCTTAATATCCATTACTAGAAAATCTACCTCATACGTGGTTGGGCCAATTAACAAAGGTACCTCAATTCTCCCCATGACTCTCCTCTCTGTGCCATCAAATACTCGTACTATGTTCTGACATCCTTTCATATGAGAACTATCCACAGGTAAGTTGTTCAATGTGGACAAAGGCAACACGTTCAATGCTGAACCATTATCTACCAATACCCCTGGCAGCGTGTACCCTTTACATCTAGTAGTTATATGCAAAGCTTTGGTAGATCTCACCCCTCCTGGCGGAATCTCATCATCATTGAAAAAGATAAAATTGTCTGCACTTATATTGTTAACCAACCGATCCAACTTACTGATAGAAATATCGCTGGTCACATATGTCTCATTTAGCACCTTCATCAATGCACTCCGATGCACCTCTGAACTCAGGAGTAGAGCCAATATAGATATGCGGGCGATTTGTTTACGCAAATCGCTCCACCACACACTGCATTTCTTGCTATGTTTCAGAAATTTCAGGAATTCCTTAGCTTCTTCTTCTTTCACTGGTTCATTAACAGGCACATCAAGTTCAACTGCTTTTTCTTTCTTTTGCTCAACCAGCACATCTCTTTCTTTCACCGGTTCTGTTTGGGTATCATATCGCCTTCCACTACGCGTGTGCGAACCTATATTTTGATCTTCCTTTAACGGGCTCTCCTTCCCAGGATTGTCACATTACAATCATAGTTCCAAGGGACCTGTTTACTATATTTGTAGGAAAAAACTGTTGGCTTCTGAATTATAATCTTTGGCGCCATTTGAACTCCTGCTTCACTCTTAGGACGCGAGATAATAACCACATGATAATTGACTTTTGGACTTGATGTGGACTCTGACGCACATATATACTCCTCCTCATTGATCTCTTCATAAAACTCTATTTCCTTGCTGTCCATCAGGTCCTGTATAACAGCTCTGAATTCTTCACATTCCTAAATTCTCTGTCCTTCTTTATGATGATACTCACAATAATTTTCCATCCCATTATCATTTTCTTCTGTGCTTGAAGTAACTAATCCCCTTTTTACCATCTCTTTCCAGACTCGTCTCAAAGGAGTCTTTACTTCTGAAACATCCCTCTTGGTCCTTTTTCAAATACCTCCCTCTATTGCATTTACCCCGCCATCAGTATGATTAGACAGTGGATTTTCGGTATTGGGTGCATTATTGAATTTTACAATGCCCATCTGGATAAACCTCTCAACCAGTTTCTTGAAAGTGGCACAATTTTCTATCGAATGACCCACAATTCTTGCGTGATACTCACATTGGGCATTAGCATCGTACCATTTAGGGAACGGGTGCTGTATTGGCTTCAAGTAAAAAGGTGCCACTACATGTGCATCGAACAAACTTTGATATAATTCTTTGTATGTCATAGAAATTGGTGTAAATTGAATCTTCTCATTATTCTGCCTGGTCCCTGACTCTTGACGTGATGAACCCTGACCAGCAGTTGTTGCCTTTGGTTGACTCATGGTAATAGACTTCGAATATCCCACGTTTGCATTGTTCACCTCATTCTCTTTCTTGCGTGGCACAGACTTTTTAGTACTTTCTCCTGCATCTATCCTTCCATTTCTTATGGCATTTTCAATCATTTCTCCTGTCATGACCACATCCGCAAAGCTTCTCGTGGCACTTCCTAGCATATGCGTTATGAACGGGGCCTTTAAAGTATTAATGAAGAGCATCGTGGTTTCCTTCTCTAATAGCGGTGGCTGAACCTGAATAGCCATTTCCCTCCACCTCTGTGCATACTGCTTAAAACTTTCATTTGGCTTTTTTTCCATATTCTGCAGAGTAATTCTATCAGGAGTTATATCTGTCACATGGCTGTATTGCTTCATGAATGCATGTGCTAAATCCCTCTATGAACTAATTCTGTTTCGATTTAATTGATTGTACCATTTAGCAGCTACTCCCACCAAGCTATCTTGGAAGCAATGAATCAGCAATTGATCATTATGAACATACCCTGTCATCCTTCTGCAAAACATAGTGATATGAGCTTCAGGACAACTCGTTCCATTGTATTTCTCAAATTCTGGCATCCTGAACTTGTATGGCAATACAAAGTCTGGGACCAAACTCAAATCTTTTGCATCAATTCCCGGGTGCTTATCAATACCTTCCATTGCTCTAACTTTTTCCTCCAACCATTTACACCGTTCTTCTAACTGCCTTTGTGATTCTGCCTTGGCTCTCTCCTCTTTTGCAACTTCATCCAAATCAGGAACCATTGGATTGTTTGAGTTGTTACCAGGATTATAACCTGAACCAGCTTGAAAATTCATTGGTATTGAAACCCCGGCCTGAAACTACTGAGGCCTGATCGTAACAGATGGCTTCTGTAAATTAATCTCAGGTTGTTTCTGCACATGTATAGGAGTGAAGCTAGGAGGATATTGAGGGTCTTCATTACTTTCTCCTATATTATCCATAGGACCTTTTCCTTTATCCACTCTTCCCATCAACAATTGGGACAACTGATTCATCATCTCTCTTTGGGATTCCATCATCTGTTCTTTTATCTCTTACTGAATCTTAACCAGCTACTTTTGCATCTGTGACTGCATTTCCCCTTGCATATCCTTTTGCATTTGTTCTAACTTTTCCAGTCTTTTGTCCATTGACTTAGTCTTTTTTCTTGTACCGTAGGGATGCGTATTTGGTGTATTTTGGTTGGTTTCCAGATTACTTCTGAAATAATTTTTAATTAATTAGAATCTTATTATGATATTTAATGCATATGGTGTAATGTAATGCAAATGCATGAATGCAAAGGAGGCATCAATTCTGATTCAATTCCTTTTAGAAAATTTCACTAGAAAATAAAACTCTTTACATAAAACTGAGTTACAAATACAACTTCGCCCTAACACTCAGGGCCTTAATTTTCCTAAGTAATGAAGCTAGTTCTTGTCCCCTGTCTGACTCCAGTTCGTACTTCACACTTAATACGTCTGCCTGTATTGTCAAGGATTGCAAGTAGTCAGCTACTTCTCGAATTTGCGTTACAGCTTCTCCCATGACGTGGTCCCTGTTTCTCACTTGGTCTTGAGAGTAATAAAGCTGATTCTTCCATTGCTCCTCGTTTACCTCCAAGAACTCAATCCTCATTTCACAATTCTGTAATGCTATTTCTAGTTCTTCTATTTTTCCCTTCATTTCCTCGATCTTACTTAAACTTGCTTTCAACTCTGTCACAGAATTGCGATTCCGGTATAAACACAGAGATCTCTCAAGTTCGGCTACTCTGGCTCTTAATTCATCTTTTTCATTCTTATTCTCCGATAAACTTCTTTCCAAGGCTTCATTCCGAGCTTAAGCCTCCTGGAATTTCTTTTCCCATTGATCTGCCTTAACCCTTTCTTCTTGAACCTCCTGGCGCCATTGTTCCGAAGTCTTTCTTAGCCCAGTAATCCTCATTGATAATCGCAGCTTCTTATAATCTGTTTTCAAACTTTCCAAATCTTCCTCAACTTTACCCTTCCTTTTCTGTAGCTTCTCTGCCTCTGACTTTTGAATCTCCACTTCTAACTTCAAGTGCATCTTTTCTTCTTCCAACTGCTCAATTTTCTTCCCGAACTCAGAACTCTTCTTCTCAAAATCCTGCTTTATAATTTCCAACTCCGACGGGGCAATTTGTAACTGTTCCTCAGTCGGCTGAGCGCTTTTCAAACTTGGTTTAGGAATATTGTCATTGACCCTTTTCTTAAACCATCCATTATATTCGGGTGTTACCATAGAACCAACAGTCAGCCTTTTCATCCAGTGCATCTGCCTCCAAGCATCAGACAATTCTCGAACTTTCTTCCTATAATGGTCTCATTTATATGGAAGTTCACACTAAGCCAACCCATACGTTGCAGGTATGAACTACCTCGATTTATACTGCCTTAGTGCAAGTAAAGGAGTATATCCAGTAGCTCCCCAAATTCCTAACAATGGAACCCAATTATAGCTCCCACATCGATACAAAATTTCATCAGGAACCATCCAGAAAGCCTTCCATTCTACATCATCTTCCTTGAGATTTTGGAGAATTTCTATCCATTTCTCTTCCGAAATATCATCTCTCATTTGCATCGCTATCTCCTCTTTTAACGGGGAGCAACCTTTAGAGAAAACTCGATACGATACCTTATCTACTTTCCAAAATGCCCGTGAAACCATACCATTAACAACTGTGTGCAACCAATAAATCGAACTTCCCTCGCATTTCGGCACATGCTCAAAGATCTAAACGTCTCGGCCAATATTGCAGGTACGGGTGTGACTCCCTTCCCGAGACGATCAAACAAATCAGTGACTACTTCATCAACATGTCTTAAAGCCTTAGGAAAAATCACCAATCCATAGATGCTTAAGGCAAATATTTCAACCCTTTTCTTTTCATCCGGATGTGTCAAAATCAAATCTCTCAAATGTTCCCAGGGAATACACTTGCTATCTCCTTCTCATTGAATTCGACGGTGACCCAAGATTCACTCATCCCCGAAATATTCACCAGCCTCTTCACAAAAGTTTGACCATTAGTAACCTTAGCATAAATTTTTCTAACGTGAGCCTTTGGACTCCTCAATAAAGTAGTGTATTCTTCCAAAGTAGGAACCAAATCTACTTCTCCAAAGGTGAAACAATTATAAGCAGCATTCCAAAATTGAGTCATACCTCGGAACAAATGCTTATCCACCTTAACATCAAGCAAGTACGGTATATCACCATAACTCTGGTAGAACAACTGTTTAGTGCCCTCATCCCAACTAGTCCATATATCCTTCAACTCCTGCAGCTCGTTCTGTGTCACAATGATGCGGGTAAAATTTTGCAACTCTGATGTATATCCTTCTGTCAGGCTATCCCCTTTCTTAGTTTGCAACTTCTCGGACCATGCACGGACGGCCGCATTATCCCCAACTTTACTAAGAAATTCATTCTCCATGTTAAACTTTCTAACTTAGCAATCGAATACGAACCAACACCTCCTTTAGTATGCAATGTCATGTAAAACACAATCAAAACAAAGCACAAGTTAGTGTCAAATATGCGCAATAAAACACAAGTATAACAACAAAAATAATCATAACACACAAACGAGTAATAACTAAGGTTCAACGCGGCTCTACCTAAGGATAGTTCTTAAGGTTCACTATATGAAGCTCGGTTCTAAAGTAAAGGTACTCGAACCAGCAGATTCCTCAATCCTCATCCATTATAGGCTCATATAGATCGAGTTCGGTTCAGGGGAATACATTTCCCTATGACCATGCGGAGATGAAAATCTCACGGAATCATAGGTACGGATGTATCCCGGAAGTAATCCACTAGCCCATACGAAGGTGAAAACCTCACGAAAGCATAGTTTCTTACTCCTATTTAATAGGTATAACCACAACGGTCATGCAATGTAATGTCATATTTAATAGACAAGACTTCGAAACACAACCATCACACAAGCAAATGCAATTAAAAGGATAATATATTTTTTCAAAACAAATTTTTAATTAAAAGGATAGCAAACAATCAATTTTATGGCCTGACTCTCTTTGTTCAATTCTCCAGTGGGGTCGCCAAGCTGTCGAAACCCTTTTTTTATTTTAAAAGCAATGGGGATCGACTTTAAAAACCGAGTGTGGAGTCGCCACCAATCTTTTTATTTAGGTCTGATTGGATCACCTAATAAGACATTTTAAATCAATTTCGATATACATAAATTCAAAAACGGGTTCGGGAGTCGGTTACGCATGAGGAAGGGTTAGCACCCTCACTACGCCCAAAAACTGGTACCAAATTGATTCGATGCTGTCCTTCTATCAAAAGTTTTTTTAAAAAATATTTTCTGAAGTATATAAAAACGTTTGGAATAGCTCAAATTATCTATCAAAAATTTCTCGTTCAGAAGATATGCGGTTTAGTACCCGATGCGGTTGAATCATCGATCCCTTATACCTTTAAGATGCGATCAATTTTCGAGTTTTTTTTAAAAAAACTTATACATTAAAAGTATAAAAGGTTATCTAAATATTTGGTTCATCGGAAAAAGTCATACCCAGTACGATTGAGTACAATTTTTCCGAATTCCCCAAATATTAGATATTGCCTTATTTCAAAAACTTTAAATAATTGAAATTTCGAAATTTGCTTTAAAAAAAACATATTTATTCATTTTAAAATTGATGAAATATTTAATGCATTATAAAAAATAATAAATATGAAATAATATACTCAAAATATAATAAACCTTGCTTAATATGTCTCACAATCATTCTAGGTATAAAAAAAAAATTCTTTAAACATGGATAATGAATAATAAAAATAATATACATAGTCATAACACAAAATAAAATGATGTACAAAAATATGTATGAAACAAAACGAAGAATTAACGGTCACATAATATATATCTAAGTTGACACATTTGCATAAAACTTGGGATATATGTTTATTGAAATAGTTATTAAAAATTTCAAAGTTTAAATCAAATCATGCACAAAATATTTAAAACACAAATTTATTCAAAAATTGATAATTCTCATAATAATTTAAATAATGTATTAAATATGAAGGAATGATAATACATGATATAAAATTATGTACAAAAGAAATTTATGAAACATGTATATACAAGTAAAAATTGGATATAATTATTTGTAAAAAAAGTTGAAATTAATAATGTATGAAAGAAACAAAGTAAATATATAAGTATATAGGTAAAATATATATATATATATATATATATATAATAATGCATAAGGATAATATGGGAGTGTATACAATAAATAAATGGTATGATTAAAACATGGTTCCCAAAAGAAATATATTGTATATATAAATATTTTTAAAATAGGTTCTACATATGAAAAAAAAATATTTATATGAAGATATATGAGAATAATAATATGTATCATAGTAAAAATAATTTAATATGTGTTATACATGTGAAGACATTTTAGAGATAATTATATATTTAAATAACATGGAATTAAAATTTGGATTATTAACTTAATTTTACCGTGAGATATACATACAAAGAAATTTTAAAAATAGTTGAATGTTGAAGTAATAAAAATAAATAAAAAAATTTTTGAATTTTAAAATCAACTTAATTTTATTATATATTATACGTTTACTAAAACTAAAAAAACAATTAAATACAAATTTATTAGAAGGCTATATATATAATAAGAACAACAAGGCTTTAATATATGTAGATTAAACATAAATACCAAATATACTTAATAAACATGTAAATATGTGGATGAATCCAAGAAAAATTACAAAATATCATGAAACTAATAGCATACACAAACTAAAATGAATTATATTACAAATACTACACCAATTATTAAAATAATAGAATAAAAACAGAAAAGATTACAAAATTCGGCTATCAAAATAATACAAAATATCACAACCAATGATTAAGCATGTAAAAATTGAAACAGGAGAAACAAATTACAAACAAAATAAAATAAAAATTGGATCAATGTGTCATGCGCACAAACATGTGGGGGCTGGTATTGAAAATATCCCGCGCTCAAAATGCAGTAATGAATCGCGGATCCAATTGAAACAACGCACAAACTAGCATGCCAATTTTAAAACATAAAGAAGGCGAATCGGGCGCAAATTAAGGGCTCACAAAAAGGGAAGGATTTGTTGCATAAATAGACCATTTTAGGCACAAAAGGCTCCCCTCACCCTTCTTACACGGTAACGTTTTGTTTAATAGGTTATTTAAGCCTTTCTTTTCCCATTCTCTTCTCCAAAGGCAACCACTCATCCCACTCAAATGTACAGCCCCCAAAATCAAAATATTAGGGTTCATATTCACAGTCTTGGAACCACCATTTTATTTGATGGCTATTGACGCATGAACCACAACCAGACCTCACCATCGAAGGCTCCACTCGAGGGAATCTGGTAAGTCAATTTATTTTTCCTTTTTTTTTAAAAAAAAATTCCTAGATTTGGTATTGTTTGCTTAAGAAAAATCAAACCGAAGTTGAGAATCTACATATTTAACAACATCTGACCCTCACCCTTATTTCAATATTTCAGAAATATTAGGGATTTCATTGATGTCATTTTGAGGCATGAGGTCTAATACTTTTAGATTCCCCTTCCAACTTCGATCTCAACGAAGTGAAATAGAGGTCTAAAACCTATTCACAAGGTAAAACTTGACTTCTTTTGTTCTAAAATGCGAGAATGATGAAAGTATTTGCAGGGGGAAAAAATAAGGAACAAATTAATAAAAACCCGAAAAATCACCTTTCGAAAATTCTTTTGAAAATTTTTGTATTCTCTCTGCGTATAGTGTACTTGCGTAAGCATCTATTTTGTGTGCGTAAAAAATTATGGATTACATCACTCTGGCTTTTATAGCCATATTTCCAAAATAAATAAAATCTAAAAATCCTATTTTCCTACTCATTTTCTTGTGAAATCTATTATTGACTCCTTCTAGTGTCTTCTTTTGCGATCTCGGTTGTAACGGAGAAGATGATCCGGGGATCTCGCGTGGAAAACCATCTCTTTGGTATTCTTCCAGTATATTCCAGGAGTTGCTGCTGAAATTCTCCTTCTTTTGGGTTCTTTTGGGTTTGGGCTAGGATATGGATTTATTGGGTTATGGACATTGAATTGTTGATTATTGGATTTTATTTTGTTTTTATTATTTTTATTTTTGGTTTTAGTTTTGGTGTAGGCCCGGGCACAAATTGGGTCTTACAAATATCATTTATTGTTTAACATAGTTAATATTTTTAAAGTTTTTATGGTTCTATATATGAAATCTTTGTTTGAAATTGAACTACAATTAAGAAAAAATTCCAAACATTTTTATACAGTACATGTTAGCTCTTTTACATTTTTGATTTTTTTATTCCTTTTAATAATATAAAAACTAAATTGATCAATTTTAATAATAGATGGGCTAATGTGATTCAATCCTTATAATATAGAGAGCTTCCAAATACTTTAATCTTTTTCAAAAGAAAAAAAATGCTAAACTAAACTTAATATTGGAAATCAAGTATCACATGCTAGATACTATATTATCACTACACAAAAGATACTTGATAACAAATAAACAATTACTTTCAATCTCAATTCTCAATATGCAACTCCTTCAACTATGGCTTTCAAAGCGAAATTGTTTGCAAAGCCAATACAAGACCATGTCTTAGCTACAATGAGACCACGAAGTACAGCACAAAAACCTACACTTCTAACCAAATAATCGATGCCCACATCAACATTCAACTCAACCAAACCTGATGGTGGCTTCATCCACTTTGTAGATGTGGAAACAACATAGATATTCATAGCAAGCAGCTTAGCTGCAACTGCCAATTTATCATGCAAGTCCCTGCACCATACCACAACAACACTAAGTTACGGATTTTCATTAATTTTGGTAAAATTAGTTTCGAATTTGCTACACTTTTCAACAAGTTAGCATATAAGCTCTAAAAAACATCAAGGTGAATACCACAATAAAAAACATTAGTATGGGTGGAAAGTAAATCATTACGTAAACGCCGACTAAAAGTAAAAGTAATTTAGATCTCCATATCATTTTTGCATCCAACATTGGTTGCACAGTAAAATTAGTAGCTTTATTAGCCAACTTTCTCGCTATTTCTACATGACAGGCTGACTCAATAATTTATAAGGAATATTGGTTGATAATCTCAAGGATTAGTATCATATCCATTGCCAATTGAGTTTGTTTATGGTTATGAAAAAGTTAAACCAAAGTAATTCATTGATTTGAAATTTTGGTTTATATTGGATCTAGGATTGAAACATTAACAACCCAGTCCCCTTTCCCTTAATTAAAAAAGAAGTAAAATATAAAATTAATGATTTTTATTACAATTAATGCATTTTACTAAATAACATTAAATGATATGACTTTTAACTTTAACGTTACTTTTATAACACCCAACACTTGATTCAATCGTCGTATTTGAATGTGCGATGTCACATTATGTCGTTGAAGTAACTCAAGCCACTATAACACAAATACAATCAATCCAATCATCAAAATAATTCATATGCATGCATTTATACACTCAATGGCTTCATTTCATCAATTTACGTGGTTATAAGGGTTAATTTCAAAGTTAGGACTAGAATCCAAACTCAATTGTTAAATTTCAAATTTATGCCTTGAGACAGGGATTTTTATGTCTCAAGGCAAGTCATAATTATTTTGGGATTTTTAGCTTCGAAGTTAGTATGTCTCGAGACATTACACATTGTGTCTCAAGGTAAAGTCCTTTATGTTTCGATTCGATGTTTGAATGTCTTGAGAGAAGGGATTCTTGTCTTGAGACAAGGGATTCTTGTCTCGAAACTTGGAGCAGGGTAAAATCTATTTAGCTTCAGTGTTCTTCTATCTCGAGACAAAGGTTACTTGTCTCGAGACCTAGAAAAAATTATCTCGAAATTATACAAATATGTCTCGAGACCTTAGGCTCTTGAATGCAAAATTTAGAAGAACTTTGTTCTAATGTCCAAATGGCCTAAATGGAACATTTTCAAACATTCAAACCTCACCTAATACAAAATATTACACCAATTTAATACATGTAAACACAATTAAATGTCATTAAATCATAGTATCCAAAACATTAAGATTTAATCTCCTAATTAACACATTTAAACTTATATAAACAAACATAGATAATCACAATTCAAGTGATAAAACTTATCTTTCAAAAGATTTATAGGTTATAATGTCAAAAGTACCAAATATTAACTTAAGAGCATACCAACTAACCTAGGTATATGCCACAAGTCTCAAAACACATATATGTATACAAAAAATCAAGATGTCTTCTGAACGAAGTTTGGGGAAATTGGATGGTTAAGCTCGAGTCTATTAAAGCCCTCATTTGAGACATGTGCATGTACGCTGAGCAATAGGGATCAATGGTGCTAACATGATTCAAAATAATAATCAATTATAACCAAAATAAACATGTGCATTTAATATGAAATTCAATTATAACATAAATCATGTTTACATTTGTTGTCTCATGCTTTTAATATAACGCTTTCATGCTTACTTTCATATCATATATCAACATTTGGGTTCATCTATAATGCCATCTCAATTACATATAAATTAAGACATATCATATGAACAATTTCACTTTCTCATTTCATACTTGAGTCCTTTGATTTGTTTTATAACTATATTGGCCCTCAAGACTTGTTATAACCATATCTCATGATCTTTCACATGCTATTATATATAGCATGTGAAAGATCATGCTATTATATATGCTATAATATACACATACAAAAATCAACATCATCATTCAATTCAATATTCAATATCGTTTATCAATTTGCATATTTTATAATCCCTATTAACTGGACACAAACTCAAGATGAATACATGAATCATCCAACCATCACACTAATATAATTAACACTTAGTGCATCATCGATACATCTAAAGTATATTGCACTCGATGCTTCATTGATATAAATTGAAGTAAATATATAAATGTGCTTGGCACCTAATCGATACGTTTGAAGTATAATGTGCGCTCCACGCCTCATCAGTATAAATCAAAGTAAAATCCCATACACTAATTCTATGATATGCCAACTATACCCAACTCAATCTGAGACCGTTAATAGGATATTAATTGTTTCAAAGCATATATATATTTCATGTCACAAGTCATTGTATAGGAATTTCATGTCATAATCAAATCATTTACATATCAATTCTCATCATATGTACTAGTTTATACTTTCTTCACATTTCATAATTTAATCACAATATAAATTTGCTCACCTTTCATGAGACAAGAATATAAGCATTACGTTAATCAATTCAACCATTATCAAGCTATGTACTGAAAACAAATCATGAAAGCACAAACCGAAATAGGCTACTCGTCTACGATTTTCGCCTTTCCTTTATCTCAAGATTACCTAACGTCGTTTTTGACTACGTACGATAAATTTAACGTCGTTTTTGACTATGTACGATAAATTTAATAATTAATAATATTAGTTTCACACAAACACATGAAACACAATGATTTAACATAACTGTATTTTATTCATTTTACTCTTTATATCTGAAATACTCATATCTTTTGATATTATTTAGCATCTAATCAAAATTTGATTTTTTATTTATTCACTAGGAACCTCATACTTTTAATCTACGGCACAATTTCTTAATAGCTTTCAATTTATTCAATTTAGTCCTTAATATAAAAAATTAACTATATACTTAAACCTTTAAATCTAAGCTAATTTCACCATCTTTTAATTCAATCTTAACAAAATCTAAACTTAATAATTAAACGTGGATCAATTTCAAGCTTAAGTTCATAAAAAACCCATTAATGACAACTTGTATTTAACGTAATGATTTGAAATTCTAACACATGTGTAAGACATACTAAGTTTGGATGATTATAAATTCACAAAAATTGAATAAAAAAAGGAACATTTTTACCTTAGTAATTTAGGATCGAAATGAAAATAGGAGACTTCTTTTTCTTCAATTTTTGCTACGGTCTCGAGAGGAGAAAAGATGAAAATGAAGTTTCTTTTCTCTCTCTCACTACTTATATGTATACATTGGTGTAATTAGCATCTAATTAAGCTTAACTTTAACTAAATTAATTATTAAACTAAAGGTAATGGTTTGGTCTCATCTAAGTTAGTGCAGAATGTTGACACACTTATCACTTAAATGATGACATGGATCTTAAGTGATTTAATAACTCCATCGTTTCTGGTTTAATTATTTATTAAGCCCTAAAGCATTTCCTATATTAAAACTTAATAGCGATTATACCTTTTTTTAATTTAGTTATTATACTATAATTAACGATTTTTCTCAATTTAATTAGTCAATTGTCCCTTAACATATTTTTAAATTAAATACGTAAATTCTTTTATTCATAATTTCACTAACTCGATTTATAGAATTCAATTTTGAAACCATATTTTCTAACACCAATTAAAATGAGGTCGTTATAATATGAGTTACAATATGAATATTTCATATAGTCTTAGGACAGCCAAAACCTGAATTGCTCAATAAATTTCACTTTGAATGGAGTGGATATTTTAAATGTGAATTTTTTTTATAGTGAATATAAATTGATTATAGTAATTACTTGCATTGTCTCACAACATTATATGAAATTATCATTCTACTCTTATATATAATTATTAAAATGATAAAAATATAAAATGCATTATAAAAAAACCTAAATTCTTTAAGTTTTTCCCTTTAATAATAAGTCCCAAAAAAAAAAACTTCACATTGAGAATATTAGGTTTTTTTTTTTGAAAAATTATGTTTAAACATTCATTTGTTTTTAAAAACATTGAAAATAATAGAAGTAGCTAGCAAAAATCAAATTGAGATAGAGCGAAGTGAGGTGGAAATGAATGTATCCAACATCTATGGATGTGATAGTGATTTTCAAGATTACACATCTATAATAAAGTGAGACAGATGGTAGAATAAAGTGTGACAACTATGAAGCGACTATAGATTTGACAACATTTACCCCCACCCTTTCATTGTCATCCTTATATAGACTTAAATGTAAAACTGGCCTAAAATTATATAACCTTTTCCCCCTTAGGTACCTTTTTTTTTTGTCAACAATAGTATCTAAACTATCACTTCATCTCATTTTTATCTTGAAATATGAAAATAAGAGGCAAATAAAATGTTATTATTAGAGTCATACATTTTTAAAGGGTCAATATATTATTTGGGACCTAAATTTGGTTTTAATGTTTAATTTGGCATCTAAATTTTTTTGTTCCAATTTAATACTTGTGTTTGGCTTAAATGTTCATTTTGGTACAAAAAACTGATACTTGAATTTTTTTTGTCCTATACAAGTACCTAAGTTTGAATTTAATATTTATTTTGGTACTAAAGTTTTTCTTTTGTCCCAATAATACTAATGTTATTTTTTGCTAGAGCACACGTACTAAATATTTATTGGACCATAAGATGTTTAATTTGAATATCAAATTGAATAATAATGCCCATATAGATACTAAATGATATATTAATCTTCTGTAAATAAATAAGATAAATTAATAATTTATGTACCAAAATTGATAGTTAAGCGTTTAAAATGTAGATAAAAAATCAAAAGTAATTATGGGGAAAGTCTTAAGCCCTAAGGGTGGTCCATCAAAAGGTTGAAAGAAGGTATAGCCGTCATCTTCGACGGCACAACTTTGTTGAATATGTCTATGTCCGTTTTGTTTATAAATTTAATTTAATTTACACTAACCATTTAATCATAAAAAGATAAATTACCCAAAAAAGAGATAAAGTTAAGAACATGGATTCTAATATTATCAAATTTCATTTTCATTTAAATATTGTATTGGTAAAAAAATAGTATGAGAGAAGAGAGATTAATGATAATTTGAATTTTTAAAAAATTATAATTCTATCAATAGTCCAATTAGAAAGAAAATACAAATCTACCATAACTGAAAAACGTACATCAACGTAACCAAAACAAATAAACTTAAATTTACCGTACATGTTAATCCACGTCAGATATTGACCCACTTGAATTCGTATTTATTAATAATATTTATTTGCGCTGTCACCTTCCGTGTATGACGCCGACTCCTCACTTATAAATAGGAAAATTAGGGCTGTTATCTAGGGTTTTCACTTTTCTTCTCCAGATTATTTTCGATAAGTCGCGTCTCTCAACTTTAACAAAAAAAAAAAAAAGAAATCTCAGAAACGAGATAATTTTTCCTCTAAAAATTTACTTCTTTTTAGGGTTTTCAATAACTGGCTATTGGATCTTCAAAGGGTTTTTGAAATATATAATCGGATTAAGTTCTTAATCTGATTGAACTTTTAAAGTTTTTTTCTTATCTTCTACGATTGTCGAATCTTTAGAGTAGGGATAATTTTTCAAGCGTTAAAGGAATCGATATTTGGTTTGAGATTTTTTTATAAAAAAATGAAGCGATCGCGGAAATCAAACAGGGTTTCTTGGGCTCCAGGTGTTAATCTTTGTCAGGTATAGCCGCCGTCATTATATCTTCGATCAATCATTACTGGTTTCATTGCCTTTTCTTCAACAGATCTTTAAAAGAAAAAGAAAAATCTTAAATTGATATTTGATTCTTGATAATATTTTTAGCTTTGATTTTACCTTTCCATTTATAAAAATTGCAACCGATTTATATTTATTTTAACTGGAAATCTGGAATATTATTCAAAGTTGTTAGCTTTTAACAATCTGATTAAAAATAATTTTGATTTTGGAAATACTGATGCAGCATCCAGAGATGCCATCAATTATAATTTGTTTTAAAATAATGTTAATATTTAAATTGATTCTTAAAACAAGAATGGTATATGACAAAGAGAGGAATAATTAATTGATTCCAGAAAAATCGTTTTGATAAAATTTGTTAAGTGGAATAAAATTGGAAAACGAATTTGGGGCTTCTCTTAAAAATCATTTGACAAAAAGCCAGAACAAAATTGCATTTAATCATCCCCAATATATTTGTAATTATATATAATTAAAACTATGTTTAAATTATCCAGAAAATCTTGAATCATACGATTATATTCCTATTTTTTACCCTTAATTTAGATGCTAAAGGAACCTATTTGTCTTATAATCTTAACTCTATTTTTATATTATGATGTACTCTAAGAACTTTGGCATTAGTAAGCAGAGCTTTTTCATCAGCTTTGAATAAGCACTGTCATTTTGAGGCCAAAAAAAAAAACTTAAGATTTTGCTATGTGTTCATTCTTTAGTGATTATGCTGGATTCTATCCTCCTGAAATTCTAAAAGGAACAAGGTATGTTTAAAAATTGCATAATAGTGATATAAAAAACTTCTTGATATGGTGAAAAATAAAACTTTTATATCTTATGCGCACTTCTTAATAAAAAGTTCCTGTTAAGCACGCATTATTTCATTGATGAAATAGTGAAGTATTTTGAAATAATCTAGGCATAAGAAAATATGAAGTAGTAAAGTATTTATAATCTAAGTTCATGTCAAGTATAAAATTTAGTAGTGAAATATTCAGGGCTTGGTGAAGCTGATGTTTTGCTCCTGGACTGGTTGACTAGAACTAATTTTGACCAGTGATCATAATGAGCCTAGTGAGGTTGACTTTGTTTAAGAAAATTGATTTTGCTTGCATTAGACTTGATTGTTTAGGACCCCAGCTATAGATATGGTATATGATAGATGCAATTTGTCTTCAAAAGTTATATGGAAATGCACTGATTTCGTGATGTATTCCTAAGTTGAGTGCTGATTCTGTCATGTTTCAGTGATTCAAAATGCCAGGGAGGTTCAACTTTGTTAGTTTCATTTTGTTCCCTGTAGTTACTATCTTTGATTACTTCAAACATGCAAATAGTGTGGTAGGTTGATTCTTAGACAATTACTTGATCATACAGCTTTAGGATCCTGCAGGCAAGTTCATTTCATTAATTCTTGTCATCCCTGTATACATGGCAGGCATGTTGGGTGGCTGCTAGTATAAGTTTATACAGTTTAGGCACCTAGTTCAATGATATGAATAGTGATTCTGTCTGGTTAATTTTGTGCATGAAGAATTGTTTTTGGTAGCTAATATTTGTTTGGAAATCTACTATTCTGCTCTGCGTTTTATATGACAGTTCTTGTGGTAGGCACTCCATAAATTTGAATTGATGCCTAATGGGCTATAAGATAGTCCTTTATAGATTTATGTACCTGAGTGGGGAAGTAGTTAAGAAAGTTGATGAAATTAAACAAGGATGACATAAATAACTTCATAGGTAACTGATTGGCTGAAACATGAACTTCATTCGATAGGTTTGTTTGGATGTCTAGTATAGTTTTTGGTTCAGGGTAGCATTGATCCTGTCGAAATAGAATTTGTTATGGCATTAATTTCTTATCAATGGTGAGCAGAATTTTGAGTTTTGAGCTTATATTTACCTGGAAACTGCAAATTCCTACTATTATGTTGCTTTCAGTTGAGTTCTGCAATTATGTTAGCCTGTCTTTAATCAGTGTTTTAGGCTTTCCTCTCGTGTTTCCCGTCTTAGGGATATCTAGAACCAGTGCATAAAGTTTATTTATGTTTAGATGATTTCTTAATTATTAACCTGCTAAAGTGGACTAATATTGGGTATTGTCTCAGGTGAAGCTGTTTCTGAGGGAGGATTGCCCCTCAAAGGTTGGTGGCCAACGTCAAGATACTATTCAAGCAAAAGCGTCATGGACATCGCATCCCAGTGGCATGTCTGCCAATGACCTTCCCCCTGGGTTTGAAGGTTGTCATTACACGAGTGCATTGAAGTGTGATCTGGCTAAGATTCCTAGGATCCAATGGATAAGCCCTTCAAAGGTAAGCAGATGTATCTATTCTTTCTCATCCATTTCCAAACATCTCTTTTTCTGCATCTAGTTTTAGTGCCCTACTGGAGGGAAAGACTATTTGTCTTTAATATTATCTTCTGTGTCACATTAAAATCTAACTTTTTGCTTTTTGTCACATTTAAACAGTTTGCCCTGAATTTTAACTGGCAAGTTGCAGCTGGGGAAGAGAGCAAGGAAGTGGAGGCTCAAAAACTGCGAGAAAAGAGAGTGCTTGAAGCAGTTTATCCTCGCATCTCCGTTATTCCTCCCAAGTGTGTTTTCATTCTTACTTCTGCAAACCTTTAGTAATTCCTTTTGGTCTTTATCTGACTGAATTTCCATCATCCCATATTTGCAGTCCTGTTTCCCTGAATGTAGAAGTTGAGAGCTATGATGATAGTCGAATTCCCCTTGTTCCTCTAACTCCAATTGAAGATGATGAGGAGGCAGAGGTACCTTCAGGCATTGCCACACAAGCAAAATCTCCCTCTAACTTTGAGACAGTAGCATTGCTAAAGCACCCAGGTCTGTCGAACTCTGGAACCCATAATATGCCACATTGCCCTAGTTCTGCTGCTGGGGCGCCTGACATGTTACCTGGTGTAAGCTCTGATGTGATGACAGCTGCTTTGGCCGCCTTAACAGCAGTCGTGAAAACCAAAGAGCAGGGAAGTTTGGTCGACACTGATTTGCTCGTTAAAATCCTTAGTGATCCAAAGATAGTTGAGAAATTAATCCACGATCATGGACATCCAGTTGCTGCTGCCGATGGCAACGTGGTAAGTACACCTGTACACACTTCAGAGCCAGAAACGGGATTAACTTCTTTACCCTGCTCAAAACCACAAATGCCAGCTGACAGAAACTCGAACCACTTAGTAAAAGAGTTCCGACCTGTGTTAAGTACACCAGCTTCCTGGGCTGACATAGTTCCCATTTCCATGCCTATGAGAGTAGAGTCATCGGTTCCCTTAACCAGTACAAATATAGATATGATAACTGGACATAGGGCAGCAAATGGTAATGCTTACACAATAATGAATCAGGTACAACCTTCTCCTAGCATGATGCCTGTGCAGCCAGCCATTAGTTCAACAGCCATGCAAACAAATGCTGGTGTAGCTGTGAAGGATACTAACTATTTTAAGAACCTGATAAGGGAACATGGCAGAGATAAGGAAGAAGATAAAGGGCATAATATGTCACAAACCGTAAGTCACATTAATCACATCCAAAACCTGAAAGTTGTAGAGACCTTAAAACCTGTGGCATCGAAAACCAAGTTTCGAAAACCGTGCATGTTTTTTAACAGTTCAAAGGGTTGTCGTCAGGGGTCCAATTGCCCCTACCTGCATGATAACAAGTCATTACAGTGGCAAACTGGGAGAACCTTGGAAGCTCCGAGTGCTAAGAGAATGAAATTAAGTGGGGAAATTACTGGCAGGATATAATTAAGTAAGACGGATAACTTTCTTTTTAAGTGGAGATTTTTTGCCGCTGTAATTACTCTTCTTTTTGCTTTCGAGGTTTGTATAGATTTTTCTCTTTGGTTAGTCTTTGAAAAGAGGTTTTAGCGCTTTACCAGAAAAAAAAGAAAAAGAGAATTTTTAGATGGTTTGAAAGTTATGTGGGGGAAGGGTAAGTATTTCAAAATTTAGGTAGAAAAGAATTGGAAATTAAAATCAGAGAACTGGTTTTTAAATGGTAAAAATGATGGCTCAAGCTTCCCTGGTTTATTCCAACATTAAATGACCTCTCTTATTTGACTCATTGTAAAAAAAAAAAAGTTTAGGAGTGTTCCATTATTTTAAGCTTGAATTGGATTATTTCTAGTTTGACTCAGACCATTTGGGTTTGTTGGATAAGGTTTTTTGGGTTGGGACGTTTACCACTCACGTTATTTTGGGTTGACATTCAGTTTTGTCATTTTAAGTTATATGTTATTTTTGGGATTTGGCTTAGAGGTTCAGGTTGTTGATTTTTTATTATTAAATTAAGTTGAATCAAGTTTAAATTTAAATTAATTAAATCGAGTGTAGTGTTTAGATCGAAATATCTACCAAACTATATATAATTGAGAAATGTGTCACTAGGATGTAGATATTTTATTTAAGAGCCTTCATTGTAAGGCATGCAAGCTCAGTCACACCATAACCAAAATGGTCCCAAAACTAAAAGGACCGAGCAACCAAATTGTCCCAAGCATCTAGGTCATTGCCAAGTTTAAAATAACAGTCAATGAAACCAAGCCATAGAAATCATCCGGGGTAATGTAATATTTTTCTTAAACAAACTGCACAAATTATCGAAGGCATCATCACCAAACAATCAACCGGCCCTCTGGATATTATACGTTGCAACCTAGAATGGCTTTTGCATCTGCCCTCGACCAAAAGAACCTATACACAAAAAGTTTGTATAATTTGCAATGCTGGTTTAAACTAATCATAATAACCACGCTAAGACTTGATTGGAATAGTGGCTATGTCTGGATATTATTGTTAATCATCCATGACTTTGCTAAGGTTTTCATCTAGCACTCAAATGATAGGGATTCAAATCTTGTCATCTCTCTCTTTCCTTATATGATTTAAAAATATACAATAATCACAATTGGTGCATGTCTCAAAATTAAATGATACAACATGCCCATAAGTGTAAAATGCCTTAGCTTCTACACGTTTTAAGTAAAATGCCTTCGAAATACAGCTTGTAGGTGCTCCAAATACTCCCATTTTGGAAAGCATCATCATTCCCTTTCACAACAACTTAACTTTGGGTGGGGGTGTCAACTATAACTTTATTCTCAAAGTGTTGGATTTTTAATGCACATGCATATATAAGTAATAATTATACGTTGCTTACTATAATCAAAAGTAAGTTTAGTTAAAATTAAAATTGATATAATATGATTAAGGCTTTGTTTGGTAGAGTGGAAAGAAAATAAAAAAAATATAAAATTGAAGGGATAGAAAACTAGGAGAATGAAGAACATAATTTTTCTTTCCATAGGTGCACTTGACTTGAAAAATGAAAGAAAAGAAATTAAAACATTTGAAAATGCATAATTTTGAACTAACATCCACATTTCTCTCATTTTCTCTCCTTTCATCATTCCAATTTGAAAGGATTGATTTTTATGCATTAGGATGGAAATTGATCAATCTTCCTATTTTCTTTCCTCATTTTTCTTCCCTACCAAACACACTCAAAATTTATTTTTTTTTTCCACTTTTCCACTCCCCTCTTATCCCTCTACTTTTCCACCCAACCAAGGACACCTTAAGACTTATTGGGTTTCAATTATTAAATAAAGTATGGGTCAAACGTGTATAATTACTCAACTAATTTCTAATTATTGATGTGTTAATTAGAAATTAATGTTACTGTGCAAAAGTTACATATTACGGTTATGCTCCCAAATTATATATAGGTAATATTTTTTGTAACACCCTACATCAGATCCAATAGGAGGATTTGGATGCAAGATGCCATATTTGTTGGTGGAGCAACTCAAACAAACATTTAATACAATAATCAACGCTAAAAACATATTAAGCGTGACATTTAAAACATGCCATGCATGCAAAACGAACTTAAATGAACCTTTATACAATAAACTTGTAACACCTCAATACTTGACCCCATCGTCGAATCCAAATTACAAGGTGTGGCACTTGTTGCTAGAGCAACTATGATCAGTTAAATTAGATTTGAGAGTGTTAAAACATTTAAACACAAGTATCTAATGTGTATAAATCAATATTAAATCATTTTCAGGTCTCAATTGAGCTTACGAAAGCCCTTTCACTAACCTGAGGTCAGATTAAGACCAAATTGTAAAGTTTTCAAAGTTTTGAGTTGATGTCACTACTTCGGGGGTTCCTCGTCGTGACGTTGAGAGTCCGTTGTCGCAATAAGAGTCCGTCGTCGCGACATGATTTTCTATCTTACCCTTGTTACGATGTTGAGGAACCCACATCGCGACGTGAGCCCTGTTATCCATAAAGTCCGATTTCATGCATTGTTCAACTAACATGTATTGCATACATGGATACTTTTAAGGCTTCAATTGATCATTTACCTTAATTTCAACCTGTTAAAAACCATTTACCAAAACATCAACAACACTTTCATGCATAATTACTAACCATTTCAACTATTTACAATACTAATTCTCAAAAATTGACCATTTGAAACAAATAAAACCTAGGTACATGCCTTTGAATAAAATGAAAAGA
Organism: Gossypium longicalyx; assembly: GCA_025698465.1. Classification (NCBI taxonomy): domain Eukaryota; kingdom Viridiplantae; phylum Streptophyta; class Magnoliopsida; order Malvales; family Malvaceae; genus Gossypium; species Gossypium longicalyx. The sequence continues at coordinate 21,930,378 of CM047005.1, read as the reverse complement.
GTTATACAAACTTAGTTGAGTTGAAAATAGTGGTCTGGATGTTGGCTTCAATTCCTGGGGCTTCAAGAGATACCTAAACTTGCACACAGAGAAAAAAAATCATACGGTGAGCAATAAGGTCTAGTGGTACTTTAATGATTCAAGATATTACAATTTAGTACCAATAACATAACATAAAGTATAGAAACTCAAAATGTAACTTGCATATGCTCATATATATACATGAAAATGTGTATAACCCATTAGGCAAGTAAGTTTACTTAACCTTGCAACATAATCATTAATTTTGCACTTTTACTAATCACCTTTCAATTGCATACATAAGCAATGAATTAATTCAATCAATCAATTGTGATCTATTCCATTACTTATTGGTTAGTCCATTTTTGGAGTCTACTGACTCATTCACATTCATTTTGGCGTCTAGGGCTTGATTCCTTTTTGCTTTGCATAATAAGATGCATACTTTCCATTTCAAATCCATATATGCATACATTAAAATTTCAATCATCATAGTAGTTCATTTCAATATAAGAAATTAAACTTACTATTATTGATCCCTGTTAACCGAACATGGACTCGGACGAATACACGGATCATCCAACCAACACACTAAATTGGCACTGAAGTGCATTCACAGAATAATCGAGTAAGGGAAATTGGCACGTAATGTGCATATTGGCGCTCAAAGCACATCCTGGCACACAAAGTGCATACTAGCACATGAAGTGCATCCTGGAGAGTAAGCGCATAAACCCGTACATAATCTAATCCTATGGCATGCCAACTATATCTTGTAACGACCTAAAATTTAAGGTTATTAGAAAAATGAGTTTTTGGGTCTTCGATTCTGAAAATTAGATTCATAAATATTTATTAGAAATATTTACGAAGTTAAGTGAGAGGTTAATTAGATTTTAATTAAGTAAATTTAGCTTAATTAGGGTTAATTAAGTATAAGGATTAAATTGAATAAAGTGTGAAAGTTTAATTATAAACTATAGGAAAGCCAAGGGACTAAATTAGCAATTAGACCATAAAGTGACAAATGTGTGGTAAGTATAAATACATATGTATTATTTTAATTGGTACAAATGTATGAATAAGTGTATTTACTTATTAAATAAGAAATAATAATTATAACTTAAATATAATAATATAATAAAAGAATAAAGAAATAAAATAGAAAAAGAAAGAAAGAACAGACAAAGTGGAACGAAATAGGAAAGAAAAAGAAAGGAGAAAAGAAAAAGGGAAAAATTAGGGTTTTGGAGTTTCAAGCTTGATTGGTAAGTCAATTTGATCCATTTTCTTGTAATTTTAGTGTCTATGAAATCCTAAGAAGAAATACTATTTGAGTTATGTTGAAATTTAGAAAGTTATTGAATTTTTAGATGTTGATTAAGTTGAATAAATGGAAGAATTAAGTGTAATTTGATAGAAATTTAAGTTAGAAATGGGTAAAGGATTAAATTGTAGAGAGAGATGTAAGTTTTGTTATAGTAGGGATTAAATTGTTTAAATTGTATAATTGATATTTTATATTGAATGTTAAGAGTCGAAACTTGTTAAAAGTAGATATAAAATGAAATTTATATGGTTATTTGAAGAAAAAGAATGGTTATGGTGGTAGGACCTAATTGGAAATATAATAAAAGTTACATGGAAATTAAAGGGTGTGTTATTAAATAAAATATATTTATAATTTTAAATGTTAAATTTTATGTAGCCAACGTAGCACCGGAAACGTCATCGAAAAAGGGAAAGGAGAAAGTGAACGAGGATATCGAATAAACCCGAGAATTTCGGTTTGTATTTCTATAAACTATGCTTAATAATTTAATACAATGCAATGACTATTCTTAATAGTTAGAATGTATAATAAATGATATGATAGAAACTGTTACTGCTTTTCTAATTGAAATGAAACAATTTGAATACCCTATTAATAGTGTCGGGCTAGTCGGATATAACTGGCATGCCATAGGATTGGAAGTGTTCAGGGATATTTCGATTGTGTGTCGATGAGAAACTATATGTGTCGATTACTGTTACTGTTTCGGATTCGTTTCCAAGAGGTACTTTGTACCTGACTGTTACTGTTAATGTTACTGAGACGGTGTATTCCGACTTTGGCCGATGAAACCCAGTGTGTGGGTTGGATCCGTGTATCCGTCCAGGTCCGAGTTATGTTGATAGGGGTAAATGAAAGTACTGAAGACTGTTTACTATTGATTATGTGACTGTGACTGGTATACGATGTTGAAGGATATCGAATGATAAAAATATATATATATATAAATTGCTTAACTATATGAAAGAGTTATGAAATGAAGGTAAAAGATTAAGCTGTTAAGATTATGAATGTAAAAAGGTTTTAAGTTACAATGTATATACATGGCTTATTATTGTTTTAAGTATTAGTTTATAGAAATACCACTGAGTGCATACTCAGCGTACGGTTTGTTTCCGTGCGCAAGTTAGGTACAAAGTAAATAACGCCTTAGTATCCAAGCCAACTTCCGAACTCAGATACTTGGTGATGTACCTATCTTTGAAGAATGGCATGTACCTAGGTTGTTTAATGTTATTTTGGTTATAAGCCATGCTAATAAAGAATGTTAATAGATAGTTAATGGTTGTAATAAGAATGTTATAATGTGTAATCCTTTTTAATTGAATGTCATGGTACTTAGGTGCAACTTTTGAATTGGTATAGTATAAGGTATTATTGAATATATGTGTTAGATTATGATATAATGTTTTAATGAGTATTAAATGTGTTTAATCATGTTTGAACTGGTTGAATGGAGGAATATTAAAATTTCTTGTAGTCTTTAGTTTGCAGGGTTGGTAAAATTTGAAATACAAGGTTCATTTTGAGCCCACTCGGTTTGTCACACGGGTGTGTGACCCAGCCGTGTGAAACACACGGCTTGCACACGGGCATGTTGTTAGGCCGTGTGTCCCCTGTACCTAAAATGTTACAAATAGGTTGTCACACGGGCTGAGCACACGGGCGTGTGCCTTGGCCGTAGGTCACAAGTCAAAATGCTCCACGGGTAGTGGACACGGGCGTGTCCAGGCTGTGTGAGCCTCACTATCGGCCCTCCACGGGCGTGTCATATTAGCCACACGAGCGTGTGAAACTATTTAGAAAAAGAAACTATAAAACTTCACGAAAATTTTCCTAAGCTTCTGATCGAGTCCCGGTTTGTTTTAATTACACTTGTAAAGTACTGTGGACCTATAAAAGTTATATTTAGTTGGATAATATGATATTTATACTTATTTTAATGCAAATGTACTATAACGACTAGTAATACTCTGTAATTTTGTTCCGGTAACGGGACAGGGTTAGGGGTGTTACATATCTGACTTGATTCAACTAGTCAATAAGGTATTGACAGTCAATTCATATTCCATATTCACAATTCATCATCAATTTATCATGTAACATAGCATATTTCAACTCAATTTCATATTAGTTATCATGTATCAATTAATCACACCACTATCTATTCTATTCAATTTAGTCCCTATTTCGGTATATGTAATCTCAAACATAGAAATTCAATCAAAACATTTCATATTATCGCAATGGACTCATCCTAATAAGTCACTAGTCAACAAGCAGCATACAAAATCAAATAATTCTATCTCGTGTCATAAAAGTACGAATCGAGATTTCGTGAGTCATTTGTCGATGATTTTCACTTTTCCTTTCCCTCCCAATGATTCGGTGTTACCGTTAGCTACAAATAATCCAAAACATATCATATTATCAATTTCCAGTCAAATCAGAATCAAATACAAATTTTCACATATTTTACAATTTATTCAATTTAGTCATTAAAATTGGGACAATCATAACTTTTGATTTAGGGCTTTGGATTAAAATCTAATTTCACCAAAACTCATTAGGGACCCTCTAGTTTCTATCCTTACCAAAAATTAATATTAGTTTTTCATTTTATTCAATTTGATCCCTGATATATGAAACTAACAATTAATGTAACACCCCTCGCCCGTATCTGACGCCGGGATAGGGTTCGAGGCGTTACCGGTAATTCGCCTTTACAAACTTACTCAATCGGGTTACTGAATTTCGCTCGTGATTTAAAACTTTTCAAACATGTGCACTTTGACTCTTATACAGGCCTCCGAGGCCTAAAAACACTCCTAGGGGTAGTACGGAACAAAACCGAAATTGTTCGATAGACTTGGGGCACTTTAAGAAAATTTCCCTTAGTTGAAGTGTAACACGCCCGTGGGGCTTAGAACACGCCTGTGGACTTAGCCTGTGTGCTACACTGACTTCAACCTCATCATTCTGTTAAATAGACACGGCCAAGGCACAAACCCGTGTGCTTAGCCCGTGCTCTATGCTAACTTAAAATTTCAGGTGCAGGGGACACACGGTCATAGCACACACCCATGGGAGTAGCCCGTGTGTCACACACGGCCTAGACACACGCCTGTGTGTCTACCCATGTGGTCCTTGTTAGGCTATTTTCCAAGCCTTAAGTCACCCTCTACTAGCCAATTACACTTATAAATTACTATAGTGCATATTTGGACCAAATTATCCATTTGTAAATATGAAACTTTGATTAACCTCATTGCATGTGAACCTCATGTCATTGGTTTCATACATGCTAAGTTAATTCTTATCTTGCATTTAATGATATATATGTCTACTTGACATATTAAGATTGGCTCGTTATTATAACTCATTGCCAATTATAACTAAGCCATCGCATATGAATATAAACATGCATAGATTTGTAGGGCATAGCCTACTTCAAAATGAGCCAATTTCCCATAGCCATATAAAAAAAAGATAAACATATTTTTACATGCCTTCACTAGGAAAATCAAATGACATATATAAAAAAATACTAAAAAATCCTATACATGCCATTGGACAAAATAGAAATGTCTTTATATCAAAGCTTGTCTAGTTGATAGTGTGTTGACTCTCCAATTGTCTTCTAATCCTTATGAGTCTTTGAGCTCTGAAAAGCAGGGAAAAGTGAGGGGTAAGCATTTACATGCTTAGTAAGCCCGTATAACTGGAAAGTAAACTTACCAATTATTTAGCATACAACCATATTAGGCAATGAAACCAACAAGTATAGGATAGTTTCCCTATCACATGCACTCAACCATCGAGTTAGTTACATATCAATGCATCATGTAATTCATCTTAGATGAGCTTATCATTTAACATATCATCTATACATATTCCTTGTGATAGTCCCGTTGAGTTTCTAGGAAATCTCGATGGATCATCCATTTACCATCAATTCATACGAATGATCGTTTCAGTATGCACTCCGCTGAACCTCACATCTTACAATGGGATTACCAAATCGAGCTAAATCCCGTAATATAAACTCATAAGGTGATGTCGGGATTACCAGTCCAGGCTAAATCCCTTATAACGACAAGCACCCTCAATGAGCTCGAATCTGAATTACCAGTCCAGGCTAAATTCAGACCCTAATCGGATTACTCGTCCAGGCTAAATCCACAATGCACACATATTCTTCGGGAGGCTCGATCACTCAATGAACACCAGTCCAGGCTAGATCCTTTTTGTACTTGAGATCTTCAGATTACCAGTCCAGGCTAAATTCTTTTTTGCAACACATGCAGGATCTCAAGTCTCATGTAAATCATGGTTTATCCATCGAATTCCCTTTCCAACCTCAACCGAGACATTATCCAACAATTCATTATTAAAGATGCAATTCATGCATTTTCATGCCATCAACAATGCAATTATCATGCATTCACAAAACATACAATTATGCATGTTATAGGCTTACTTCGAGTTATCCGAACTTACCTGGTATTCGTTTCAGAGTTGTGTTTCGGTTATTCCAAAACCTTGCGTTTACCTCGATCGACCTCCGAAATTTGTTCCTCGGGGTCTATAACAACAAATTTATATCATTAATTCACTACATTACACTTTTCAAGTTTAATTTCTACCCCCAGTCCAAAAGACTGTTTTGCCCCTAACCTTTGACATTTTTACGATTTAGTCCCTAGTCTCGTATAATGAAACACATGCAATTTCTATCTTACCCAAGCCTGACCGAACATTTTTATCTCTTATGGAAGCCCAAATTTTTCATTATTTTCACATTTCTACCACATATTTAACAACTTTTGCAAAAAGGTCCCTTTAGGGGTTTTCCATGAAAATCACCTAAGAAAAGATGTTTAGCACACCTTCAACTTTCATACCTTTCCATAATCCACCAAAAGACAAGCAACTCATGCATGGGTAAATTTTTAAACATGAACCTTAGCATGAAATATGGGTAGAAATGGAAAGATCAAGCTACCGGGATTTCAAAAATACAAAAAATATTAAAAACGGGGCTTTGGAGTACTTACTATTGAGCTTGAAAATGTTGAAAACCCTAGCTATGGAGGACTTGATAATTTGGCTGGTACAAGGAAGAAGAATGGTTGATTTTGGCTTATTTTTCCCATTTTATTACATTAAAATGCCAAATGACCAAAATGCCCTTAAGTCATTTCTTTGAAATTTCATCCGTGCAAGCCTATTTTTGTCCAAAAACTTAAAAATTGGGAAAATTTCTCTTTAAGACCTTCTAATTTATAATCTAAAGCAATTTAATACAAATTGTTTCTAGAATCCAAGTTTTGTAATTTATTCAATTTAGTCCCTGATTTCCAATTGGACACCTTACTCAAGGAATTTCTTCATGAAACTTTAACACATGCATAATCTCATATTCTAGGTCTCATAATAATCATAAAATAAATATTTTGATACCGGATTTGTGGTCCCGAAACCACTGTTCCGACTAAGCCCTATTTCGGGATGTTATAATTAATCTTTACAATTTAGTCTTTTTTATATACTAAGATTAATTTCTAACAATTTCACACCAATTTCATTCAATTCTCAACAATGGAAACTTTAAAAAACTTTAACAGTTTTACAAATTGGTACATAGGCTAGCTAAATCAAGTTTCAATGACCTCAAATATGCAAAAATCAAAGAAAATGTCTAAGGACTTACTTGGAATTTAAAGGTCGAATGCTTCAAGCTTCCAAAAATGGTGTTTTGTTTTCTTTTCTAACCTAAGTCGGTGTATGCTTGAGAAAGATGATGAGTTTTTCTCATCCTTCTCCACTATCTTTCTTTACATACTTAAATTAACCTTTAATTAAGTTAAATTAATTAATTTAATCAAATTTAATTAGTTAATCATTCTTAAGTTAATCATATTGCTAATCAACATCAAAATCAACTAACTTTTACTTAATGTTGGTTTATTAGACATTTTAGTCCTTTGGATAATTGCTATTTAAGTTCCCCAGCCTTAATTTAATTAAAAATCTATAGCGATTAAAATTTTATAATTTAGTCCTTAAGCCAAAATCCTCACAATTTAGGCTAAATCATTTAGCCATTTTTCAATTCAGCAATACACTAACGCCATAAATATCTCTATTTAATATTTTTGAACTCAATTTACGAAAATGGGGTCTCGAAACTGTCCTTTTCTAACACCACTGAAAATTGGGTCATTACAAAACCAGGGTAAAAAACCATAAAAAATGGGAAGTGAAGCCATGTTTCAAGACATGCCTTCTTTGTATCTCTATTTTAGCTTCGAAGTTTGAAGTCTTGAGATAATGGGATAGTGTCTTGAGACATTGAACCTATGTCTTGAGACTTGGCACCTTATTTCTCGAGATAATCTAACCATGTCTCGAGACATATACCTAGAAATGCAAGAAATTCAAGTTTTTGTTCTTGAGAACATGTCACTAGCCCAAAATTGAAAAAAAAAACCATTTATCATAATGGAATTAACCTCTTAAATTCACCTAAACAAGTTCATCATGTAACCAAACTATTCCATACATATTTATCATGTTAGGAAAAGTTTAACACATACAAGTACATGACATATAACACATTAGATCAAAATTATAATAGGCAAGCAAATTTCAACAAAGATATCATGCATAAACCATATTAAATCAACCCATCAAATTCAACATAAATGTGTCCAAAAGACCATTATGGTACCAAAACATATGCCAAATATCGAAAGACATCCAAAATACCAATGTTCAACATTTAAAGACATGAAAGCCATCTAAAGACCTAGTTACATGACACTTATTACAAAAGACCTCAAAGAGATGTTATGAACTCTAGTAGGAAGTAGAGATCTGAGCCTTTGGATGCCGATGGAACATGAACCAAACTTGGTGTTAGCATAACTATAATCACAATATAACAATATTAAACAACAAAGCATGCTAATTAGCCACATGATATTGATTGAATACGCATATGTCACTAGAATATTAACATTTAACATCTAACAAATTTCCTTAGTAGCCATGTAAAACATCTTACCCAGTTTAAAACAAAACATCGTAAACATGGCCAATGTTGTGACATTGAAAATAGTAAGCTCAATATCGTAACACTGAACCTGGATGTCCTGACACTGGCTTCGGATGTCGTGACACTGACTTGGATGTTGCGACACCGGAGACTGATTACCCAAAACACCTAAGACTAAGTCAAAACCATTTTCAAACATCTTATATCATATCTAAACACTTTTAAGACTTGAAATATATCAAATTGACATTCAAAAACTCCATATAACTCATAAGTATACCCATATAAAGAAGTTCATTCCAAGGCACAAAATGATATTTAACATATATGGCATAGTTTTAGAACCACAACAAAATTTACAACAAAAATTTATATAATTGTAACCCTATGTACATGCCATTATATAACCAAAATCTAAGTTTCATACTCTTCAAAAACTTCTTTGGTGATGTGATAAGGATGAGGTTGACCACTTCAAATGAGACTTCCCTCGGTCTTCACCTACACGTTTAAAACACGTGTTGAGCTTGTGAAAGCTTAGTAAGTACTAAAGCATCCAAGTCATAGATTTGAATTTAATGAAATTTTTTAATAAGTGAATGAATAAATATTTTTAGCATGATTAAAATAATTAGCTATAGATAACGTACACAATAACAATAAGGCTAATCTATATATTTCCACCTACAATACTTTCGTCTTCACACATCATTGATGTATTTCTCAAATTTTGCCTATTCTAGACTCGAGTGAACAAGAAAGATAAACAGAATAAAATTATAAATACATGAGCAAAATTATAAATACATGAGCACATAAGTTCTAAATTAGGAGCACCAAAATGCTAAGTTCGGGAGCACCGAAATGCTAAATTCAGGAGCACCGGAGTGCTAAATTCACAAGCGTGCTATGGTATTCCTAAAGGCATGCCATCTATATCTCACAAGTTCAATACTTGTCTACAAGGGCTTTAACATTATTACAGATTCCATATTCATCGCAATCACAATCAAGTTTCATACTTTCATATTCACACACAACTTTCTAACATTTACAAATTAGTCCTTTTCTTCTTCACATATATTCATATCAACATTAATCACATTCATTTACCATTTCCATGGATTATTCACATACTTAGTAAGTTACAAGTACTTAAATTCATGACATTACTAGTTCATTAGCATATAAATTACAAACCTACTTAAGTAAGAAATAATTCTAAAGTACTTACAAATTTTAACCAACTATAATTTCTTTAAGCTTTGTCCACTTGTTTTCTTTTGTCTATACCTCTTCCATTTTCTTCCTTATCTTTCTCTTCAATTTACATCAACATGATAATCAATACACTTGATCACATCACACTTTATGCTTAAATATTTGAAATAAACATGATACTAGTACTAAATCATGAAAATCTTACATTATATCTTTAGTTTCTCACATAGTCTAGATTTTCTCTCTATTCAAACATGAACCCACCACTTATATTCAAAAATCTAAACTTTCTAGGTTGTGGGTAACTTTATTTAGCTAAGGTTTCTAAAGAAATTTGTTGGTTTTAAGCTTTGAAGGGCCTTTATTGGTGATGGAGGACTAGATTGTAAAAGAAAAATTTTTTTTCTTTCTACTTGTGGTTAACGTGAAAGGGAAGAGAGAAGACGATGGATAACCTTTTCCATCTTTCTAATAAAAAATAATCATTGTTATAACAAAATATAATGATATCAATAATAATAAAATTGCTCACCATGTCCTCACATATTTCACCATTAATTTAATTAAATCCTTTTTAACTTTTAATTTCTCACTTTGACTCCAACACTTCGTAAAACATTATAATTTAGTCTATACCCCGAATTAATATCTCTCAATACATCATTCTTTTAAAATTTCTCCAGTCTCCTATTACCTTCTCTAGTAACACTTATAAATTATATTTTATTTATTCAGAAAAATTCAACTCATAATTACTTAAAAATATATTGTTACGACTAAGGGGTTTTCAAGGATGTTACAAGCCATTCAAGGCAACACCTCAAACTGAGACCATATTAACATGTTCATTGCATAGGGTCTTCATAGCTTCATATTTATACAGTCTTTGATAATTCATACATCCATATCATAATTATAACCAGAGTCATGTTAAAATCACAACCCCTATTAACCAGATGCGAAATCAAGTACAGACACACATATTAACGCCTAACATTCCACAATGATGCGTACAAGCACCAAATGAGTATAAAAGCTCCGATACATGAAAGCCTATTCCCTTAACACTCTACGATAATGTATACAAGTGCTAATATATACACACACAAACGTCTAACAAAATGCACACAAGTGCCGAATGCTTCCTCCAATACAAGCCAAATTCTATGACATGCCAACTATACCCGAACCATATCCAACATTGTTTAATAGGGAATTTAGTGTTAGAGTATATATCTTAAGAGCATCACATATAATAAATATAAATCATCATGCATCTTCTCCAAACATGACGTCTTTCAACTCATGGCATCAATTCCAAATCAAAACTAAATCAAGCACTCATATTATATGTAAGATCCATCGCCCAATCCGAGTAAGAGATGTTACATTTAAACACTAAAATCATCATTTAAAATTATTCTTATTTCCTTATAATCAAGGTAACGTATAGCACAAAACATTATCATTCACACACAATTTATATGCCAAAGGGCTTCAACTTGTAGCTTGAGGAGTGATGTGATTTAAAATGAAATAGAAGTCTTAGATTCTTTTCGGAATTTATCTTTCAACTACGCGTTTAAAACAAACGTGTTAAGCTATGTGATTAGCTTAGTAAGCACACAATTGAATTTAGAAGCTTACCATTCTTATAATGAATAAAAAAATTAAATCATTTAAGTAATGGATTACTCATTTACCATATTATTAAATTAAGCAAAGTATTATAGTAATTTATCCATACTATTACTTATACATATATCACTAATGTACTTATATTATGAATTCATATCCTTTCACTTTTCAAATCATAAATTTGACTGGCGCGCGAACATCATGGCTATGTGAGAATCAACATTAAAACAAAAATCAAAACCAAATAATTATGTACGGTGTTTGTAAGTGTTATAGGTCAGTTGTAATATAATTTGTACAATGGGGTACATGAATACTCTAAGGATCAAACCCTTAGGAGTTGATGATTTAGTGAATTCTAGCTATATGCATACAAATAAAGAGTCTAAAAAACTACTCGCAAGATACTATAGTATGGTAGACCATTCAAGAGTTTGATTATACCAATTAATTACATAAAATTCGCAAATGACTAAATTGTAAAGAAAACAAACTACGCAACTATCAAATACAAGCAAATACGATAACAATGAGCGGTTGGTTGATTTCCACGTGGTTCCTTGACTTTCAAATTAAGGATCTAAATTGTTATCACTCCTAAATTGGCTCCATTTTACCTCTCGGCCTCAACTTTACCAATTTCGACAAATTAGTCTGGTTTATCTCTCGACGTTACCAACTAACCCTAGACTTATCAAATTGGTTTCCAATAAGGTATCCTCTCAATCTCACTTATCTTAATTTTCCCTTAGGGGTGTCAATCCTAAGTTTTTAAGTCTATTCAATTTAGTCCAGTTTTGCAATTTAGTCCCCGAACCAAAAAATCAATTACCCAACATTTCAATCAACCAACCCCTAAATATTTATCCTCTCATGCTTATATTATTTAAACCCATAATTAACAAGAAATTAAATAAAAGTAACATTAACTTAAACCTTAAGCAAATCATTAAAAACCCAAGCTTTCTTGCTAAAGCTTGGATAGAACAACGTTGGTAGCAAGAAAAGTAAACAAGAACACTAAAGAAGTAAGTTTTAACAGGAGAAATGTAACAAAGCTAAATGAAATTCGATTAATGGATTAGATTGTAACTACAAGAGAGTTTAAAGGACTGGATAAGCAAATAGATCCTAGCTACAGTAGTAACTAACTTAACTAACTATAAGAAACTAAGAAACACCAGAAAATAAGCAAGAAATGAAATCCTAAACTATGGAAAAGAAAAGTAAACCTTAAAAGATGAAAAGAACAATCCTAAAAATGAAGTGTGTCCTTTGTCTCATCCAATTTGGCCTATTTTAATAGAGTTCACGTACAAAAATATTGACCAAATTGCCCTTAATTTTCTAATCTTGATTGGAGGACATGTTGGATAAGGACTGCCTCTGTGGTCATTTTTGTCTCCCTCAATAGTGATATCGCGATACCTAGAGCCCAATATTGCGATATCAACACCAGTCTTGAAATGGGGGGTCATTGGGAGTCTTGGGTATCACGATACTGCTGTTGGTGGCTCGAGCTTCCTTGTTTCAACACTATTAGGGGTATCACGATTTCTATGCTTCGATATCGCGATACCCCTTCTTGGTGATGTTTTCGCTCCATTTAGGCCATTATGGGCTCTTTACAACATCCACCAATCTCATTCGATGTCCCGGATGCCAATTGGTTATCTCAGGTCTCAAAATATCATAAAATACACACAAATTAATTATTTGTACAAAGAATTGAAACTAAGTAAAAGCATGACAAAAACATAAAAATTTCTCGGAAACAAGCTCTTTAAGTGTACTAGGGAGTCTAATTTGACATATTAAATTACAATAGATAAAAAATCATTTAATTAACTTTGTTATTCATATATATCACTGTAACATATTGTAACATGTCAAACCCAATCCCTTAGAAGGATCCAAGTATGACATGTCACTAAGAAATCATCCATCTTTAATACTATTTTTGGCGTAAACTTTGTATAACTACAAAATTTGAATTAAGCCTTTAATGAAATACTGAAATAAAGTATAAGCCAAATGGCGTATCAATAAGATAATTTCATTATTCGAAATATAACATTACGAAACTATTCCAAAAACTTAGAGGAAATTTCATTAAGGCATTGGTTATCAATCATAAGATTCAATTACAATTCCATCTCAAAATACAACTAGGCATCGCCATCTATATGTCATGCATAGTAAAAATAAATAAATGTCTCACAACAGTAGATGTCCTCTAATGTAGTCCTTCAGAAATTCTTCCTTCAACAGTAGGCTTGAGAAAGAAAGAGAAATGGGGTAAGTTCAAAAGAACTTAGTGAGTTCCATAAAAATCTTAAGCAAAATACTAATAGCAAAATCCAATCTTTCAAAAGAATCTCTCAACATTACAGAGTACGACCAATGGCGTATGCAGAACTCAGACAAGCTCAATACGCCAATAGCATATCACATGGGTGAATAATATACGCCAACACAATATAACTTAAACATTCAATTTTCATGCCAGCCACATACCTAGTGTTCAGAGCCAGATTCATATTAGATGTTTCTGTTTCATTCATATACATTCTCTCCTTATAGCTCCCATTTTAGAATTATTCAAAAGTTTGTTTAATTGTGTTATGCCAATCTAATTTGCAATATATATCTGCCCCACTGGAGGCTGCACAACATATTTCCTTTAACTCCATTTTCGTAGATCAGTTCATATCATATCATTCATATCAGAAAAAGATGGTAGTGACTTAACATGAAAATGGCCCATACTTCTTATCTCGGACATACAAAACTCAAACTAATGATGTAACACTATCCATTGCCGAATTAGGGTTACAGAGCATTACCGTACAAACGGAACATTTAAACATACATTTCATATATCATTGAAAACATATCATAATACGTTCATTCTTATACATATCGTCCCTAAATCGAGCCATCGAGGCCTAGAAATACATTAGAAACAATTCAGAACTAAACTAGAAACATTTGGAAAGTTCAAGAAAAAGTTAGAAAATTTTTTGATTGCAGGGGTCACACGGTCGTGTGGCCAGACCGTGTGCCTCACATGACTGAGACACACACCCGTGTAACAATTGAATTAGGGATACACGACCATATCCTAGCCCATGTCCTCATCCGTGTAACTCTTAGAGTAGGGTTACACGACCAAGTCACACACCCGTATGCCAGGCCGTGTAACTCTCGAAATAGCCCCACACGCCCATGTGCCAGGTCGTGTAACTTCCTGATATGCAATAGAACCTATAGAGGACACACGACCGTATCGCTAGGTCGTGTGTCACACACGACTGAGTCACATGCTCATATCTCAAGCCGTGTGGACATGAATTTGCCCAAAATCAAGCCATTTCCAACACCAACTCATGCATGACCCTTTAGGCCAATTGTGCACATAATCAAGGCAACACGATCCTATCAAAACATACATATAAATACCAATTCAAGAGTCCTAAATCAACTAACGAATATGTCATTCAATGCACCTCAATTTCAATAATCAAAACCTACCTAATCATGCAAATTTTATCACTTACCATTCATCAACTACTAATTCCAAGAACTTACTAAACATACAACATAAAGTAGCTCAATGACACAAACCATCAAATGATACTAATAAACCATTCTCATTCATTATTAAAAGTGACCAAAGGTACTTTCTAAAGCGAGCATTAAAACCTATTATGCATACATGACACCAAAACACAAATACAATTAGTTATTATTTACATATTCATCAAACACCACTTTAAAACATCCTAAATACATTTCAACCACAAATTCAACTACATAAGTTTATACATACCACTACCCTAGGAGACATAAAAACTACCAATACCGATGGATAGTGTGAGCTAAAGGTTTAATCCATCCAAAATGTCAGCAACAATGATCTACAAAACAATCCACAAGAACAAATAAGGTTATAGAGCTTAGTAAGAACATAATATATCATTTAATCTAACAATAAATTGAATACGATTCATATATTATTCGGTTCAAAATTATCAAAGTCTAAAAAGGGTAAAAAGTGCATTCAGGGGTACCAAAGTACAAACAAGGGCACGTATGTGCAATTCAGGGGTATCGAAGTACGAACAGGGGCACTTATGTGCAATTTAGGGTACTGAAATACAAACAAGGGCATGTATGTGCAATTCAACAATATTCTTCTAAAAACATAATAATTAAAGTATCATAATATAAGTACACAAATAGAAATTCGTTTACATATTAAAACAATACGAACTTACCTCGACGACTCGAGCGTAAAATGAAGTCGAACTAATCTGAAGCTTTAGCTTTCCCCGGATCTAAATCCGTACGTGGTCTATCTTAATCTAAATAGAAAATTTTAATCCATTTAATATCTCTATTATTCAATTCAATTCAATTCTCATTTTATAGTTATGCAGAATTATTATTTTCCCCAAACATTTTAACTTTTTACAATTTAGTCCATAAGCTCATAAATTGAAATCTAAGCATTTTCATCCTTTTCTCAAGCTAGTCAATTTCTTTAGGGACCTATATCAACACATACAAACCATCATTTCATGGATTTAACTTGAAATTTTACTAATTTTATAAATAAGTCCCTAAATGCCATTTTCATAAAAAATCACTTTACAGAACTTGCTTATTTATCAACAAGGACTCATAATCTTTCATTAAACATCAAGAATCAAGAAACAGTATTCATTGCATAACCCTAAATATTTAACATTTTTACAAATTGATCCTCGAGCTAGCTAGATTAAACTTAAACGACTTCAAAAACATAGAAATCATTCAAAACAGAGTTGAAATCACTTACATGCACACCTTTGAACTTGCCGAATTTAAGAACCCTAAAATGGCTTATTTATTCTCTTAAATTTTGGTGGAAAAACCTTTGGAGAAGATGAGCTCTAAATTTTCTTTTATTTGTTTTTAGTTTAATTTATTAATTACTATTTTAACCTTTGATTTTAACATTAAAAATAACTTAAGCCATGTCCATATATGTCCACCAACTAACTAAATGGTCTAATTACCATTTAAGTCCATCTTACTTAATTACCATAACCTTTTAGCCCTTTAAACTAATAGAACTCTACTTTTACACCCTTTACGATTTAGTCCTTTTCACTTAATTAAGCATACAAACATTAAAATTTCTTAACAAAATTTTAATACGACCGTACTAACATCCCATAGACATTAAAATAATAATAAAATAAAATTTTACTCGTCAGATTTGTGCTCTCCAACCCACTGTTCCAATTTCACTGAGAACGAGCTGTTACAAATGACTCTAGACAAACAACCATTATTCATATACGCATACACTAATCATCCTTTATAGAGTAATAAAACTCACCTTACAATATTATAAAGTAAAGATAATCTCAACACATAGAAGTAAGAAGGAACTCACTAGAAAAATAACAGAGTCTAAATAACAGGTCCTTTGTATTTGTCACTCGGACCTTCAGTAGCGTTTTAAGCTAAAAATAAGGTCATTTAAACATATTAGATTACTACTTCATCGAATCTAAAAATGCATGCATAAAACATTAACACTTAACCTAGAACCAAAAAGTTTCCTTCCTTACACATCAATCTGACACTTATGCATGCAGAATCGAAAACACGTAAATAACCTTAAAAATAACCTAGGGTTCAATAGTAATTACTAGAGAGCTATGGAAAACGTATAAGTTGGTTGACTATAGAAAACCCAACTTCAGACAGGTTTTCTAGACTTTGGTTTTCAGAAAATGAAAATAAAATTGAGGAAGATGAATACAAAGAAAACGCAAGCATTTTTGGTGAAGGCATTGCTACCCTTATATACTTAAGCATGGAGACAATGGTTAGTGGAAAAAATTAAATAATTCCATTAACACTCTTGATTCTAGTGATTAAGTGCGCTTATAATAAATTAAGTCTTTTCATCTAATAGCTTAGTTTCATTCTAACTAAGTATCAATTTAACTAACTAAATTTTCTTATTAAATAATAAACAAATCCATTCAATAGTAAACCAAACGAGTTTGCCAAAGCATCTGGGTGGCGTACACTTAACGGAAGAGTCCGCCAAACTACAGATCTTTGCCAAGCTAAGAGTTCGCCAGATGATGCATACAAAGAATTCTATACTTAATCAAAATAAACAATTTACTTACTCATCTCTACGCTTAATTCACCAAAACACTATAAACAATTATCAGATACTCAGGCTTCACCGGGTGGGTGTTACACATATAATCACATTTATCAATTATCATAATATATCAATTAACATTTCACAGAAGTTCCCTAGTAATTCAATGGTAGAAAAAAGTTGAATAAACAGAAATATGTCCAACCAACACACCATTTACATCATAAGTGCATCCAACCAGCACACCATGTTCCAAAGAACATACCACCCAACACACACTGTTTTCTAGAAGATTATATACATATGTAGTAACTACGATAATGATAATTTCAGAATATATGATAACTCAATTTCCAATTGGCATGTCAATCTTATCCAACTATTTCCCACCAAGCTTCCTAGGGAAATTTCAGTATAACATATTGAAACATTAAATAAACATATCTTTCATAATTCAATATATTCACAAGTTCATTTCCATATTCATATTCAATAACCACATTTATCCATTTACATTCTTATCATTTATATCAACTTATTTTACTTTTGTCAAGTTACAAATTACATACCAACTTAAATATTTTATTCGATGCATATATACATAAATTTTTTCTTATTTCATTTTTTATTCTCATCTATATCAAATAACATCTACCCTTATCAAAAACTTCAAAATTCTTAATTTTCATCTTACTTAACTATTTTATGTTAAATCAATACATTAAACATTCAAATTAATATAAAGCTAACATGAATTCAAATATGTAACATTCTGATTTCTAGTGGTGTCAGAAACAATGGTTTTGGGACCATAATTCTGATGTAATAATTCGAAAATATTATTTAATTAATATTTATGAGGTCTCTAAGTTGTATTAAATTTTGGTTAGGAAATTTTATCGTTTAGATAGTTTAATAGGTAAAAGGGACTGAATCATAAAAGTTGTAAAAGTTGGGTTTATTTAATTAAAGGACCAAATGAATAATTTAACCAATAGGGGTTAAGTTAATGGATTAACATGATTGCTATTACATGTGGATAAACTTAATTAATGTTAATAGTGATTAATTAAAGCTTAATTAGGAAAGACTTAAAAATTACAAAAATACCTAAGTATATATATTAAATTTGAGTAAAGAAAAGATGATATTTTGTTGAAAATCACTCATCTTCTCCGCGACACATAAGAGAAACTAGGGTTTCCATAGTTCGACTTTGAAGCTTTGATTTGTAAGTGTTAAATATGACTCCTATTTTTAGTCAAATTTGAGAAATAATATTTTAGTTAAACTCTGTTTACTTGTTTCAATCAAACACTGATTAGTTTAGATTATTTTATTATTATTTGACCTATGAATTTAGCCTATAAACAGGCTCTTTTACAACCTTCGAAAAAACATCCATTAGAGATTAGAACTCATAACACATTTAGAGAATTTTGTGTTTACGTTTTGTGGGTTCTTTATTTTCGGGTTTTCGTGGTTTAGTTTTTATCTCCATCTTTTGTACTCTTTGTTCTTTTGCCATTATAGTAAAATTATCTTTGCCCATGGTTTTTTATCCTCTTTGGAGGGGTTTTTCCACGTTAAATTTGTGTGTTCAATTTCTCAATTTATCCCGCTATTTTTTTTGTTCGTTGCTTAATCGGGTCGATCCTAACAAGTGGTATAAGAGCTAGTTCAATTTTCATAAATCAGCTCATTCAGAGATGGCAACAACAAGGTTTGAAATTGAGAAGTTCGATGGTGAGACAAATTTCAATCTGTGGCAAGTTCGGATGATGGCAATTCTACTTCAATCCGGTTTGAAAAAGGTTGTTACCAGGAAAAAAACCTGAGAATCTAAATAAAACAGAATGGGAAGAGCTTGATGAAAAGACTTTGTCTGCAATCCAACTGTGCCTCACGAATACGGTATTGTAGGAGGTATTGATGGAGAAGATCTCATCCGCCTTATGGAAAAGGTTAGAAACTCTTTATGCGACTAAGTCTCTGGCTAACCGTTTAGTGTTGAAACAACGTCTATTTACGTTTCGCATGAACGAATGTGAGGTTCTTAGAGATCACATTAGTCAATTCATTACTCTTTTAAATGATTTAAAGAATGTTGAGGTTCATATTGACGATAAAGATCAGGCTGTGCTATTATTGTGCTCTTTACCCCCTTCATACAAGTCTTTCAAGGAGACCCTGATTTATGGCAAAGACAAACTCTTATTCGAAGATGTGAAGGGTCATTTGTTGAGTAGATATAAACTCGACAATGAGTTTCATTTGGATAGCAAAGCAGATAGGCAACCTTCAATTTTGGTAGCATCAAAGAAACGAGACAAAAGGTGTCGCTATTGTAAAAAGTTAGGTCACGTCAAAGCAAATTGTTATAAACTGCAAAATAAAAGAACTGCTGAGAGTAACGAGGAAGATGTAGCTGGTGCTAATTTGGCCGATGAAAACGGTGATGATTTCTTGTTAGTGTCAACGAGCGATAACTCCAAGCTCACGTCCGAGTGGATCCTAGATTCAGGATGTTCTTTCCACATGTGTCCTAATAGAGAATGGTTCTTTACATACAGTTCGGTTGAAGGTGGAGTTGTGCGCATGAGAAACGATTCATCTAGTAAGGTAATTGGTATTGGTACTGTTAAAATTAGGATACATGATGGGACGATTATGACACTCTCAGATGTTAGGTATGTACCTAATTTACGAAAGAATCTCATCTCATTGAGTATTTTAGACTTGAAAGGATGCAGAATCAACATCAAGTCGAGCGGCATTAAAGTATCTCATGGAGCTCTCGTTTTGTTAAAAGGTAAGAGAACTGACAGTCTTTATATTCTAGAAGGTTCTACAGTGACTGGTGAAATTAGACGTCCCTCATTTGTTACGAAGTCGAAGTCAACTCATTTGGAGGCAACTTGGTCATAGGAGGGAAAAAGGTATGACCATTTCGTTGAAGAGAGGTTCTCTTTTGGATGCAGGTTTTGAAAAGTTAAGGCACTGTGTTCGTGAAAATCAGACCGGAGTTAGTTTTGATTTGGCAGTGTACAAGTTGAAGGCTAGAAGTCTTCCAGTTTCAAAGCACAAATTCTACTCAGTTAATTCCCTGCATAGTTCAAGATAGGCTTGTGGGGGGCTTTGGCAAAGATGGCGTTGTGGAAATATGAATCAAGGTGGAGATTTATTAAATATGACTCATATTTTCAGTCAAATTTGAGAAATAATATTTCAGTTAAACTCTGTTTACTTGTTTCAATCAAACACTGATTAGTTTAGATTATTTTATTATTATTTGACCTATGAATTTAGCCTATAAATAGGCTCTTTTACAACCTTAGAAAAAACACTCATTAGAGATTAGAACTCATAACACATTTAGAGAATTTTGTGTTTACATTTTGTGGGTTCTTTGTTTTCTGGTTTTCGTGGTTTAGTTTTTATCTCCATCTTTGTACTCTTTGTTCTTTTGCCATTATAGTAAAATTATCTTTGCCCGTGGTTTTTTATTCTCTTTGGAGGGGTTTTTCCACGTTAAATTTGTGTGTTCAATTTCTCAATTTATTCCGCTATTTTTTCTTATTCGTTTCTTAATCAGGTCGATCCTAACAGTAAGTAAATCCTAGCCTGTTTCTAATAATTTTTTTGTTTTTGAGCTCAAGTTAGCTTAATCTAGCTAACCAGGGGACTAACTTGTAAAACTGTCAAACATTTTAGATTATGGCATTGATGTGTTTGGGTTATTTTTAAAGTTTTATGGAAGATTATTGAGTTTGGTTGTTAGTTAAGACTATTTTGTAAAGTAATTTTTGATGATTTTAACGTTTAATGATTAAATTATTAAAGTGATAAACTTTCAAGGGCTTGTTGTGAATTAATCACAAATATAGGCTGAATTGGGGGTTGTTGACATTTGAATAAGATGGGTTTTGAATAAAAATGGTTTAATTGTGAATTTTGGGCCTAAGGACTAACTTGAATAAAAATGAAATGTTCTGGGTAAATTTGTAAGAATATAAAAATGACTTAATTGCATAAAATGACTTAATTTTGTTTTTGATTTAGTTAATTGAATGAATCTATTATTTTAGATCAAGAACGTGTTGGCGATCGTGAAAAAGAAAAGGTTGCGGAGTAGTCCTTATACTTGAGCCATTACTTAAAATTAGTCTTGTAAGTTTCATACTGTTATTTCTATATTATAAATGTATATATTCCATGTTTATTGTAATTATATTCTATGGTATACTTAACTATGGTCTGATTGGAGAATTCATGATAAATGAAAATGGATATTGACTATCAAGCCTTGAGCTAGTGGTACAGACCGTAGAGATGACTGAAATCCTACATTTGTTGTGGATTTTCTACATCTTGTGTGAACAGCATTGCGAGCCAGTGGTTACTTAGCAGGTACTATGTACCGATGATACAGACCGTAGCGATGGCTTGAGATCCTGCATTTGTTGCGGATTTTCTGCAGCTTGTGTGAGGAGCATCATAAGCTGGTCAAAACTTTGAAGTTAACTCGAATGAGTGATACCCTTTGATTACCTGAGTTGATATTTTATTAGTACATTGATTGAGAATATGATTGAATTAATGCACTATGTAATGTAATACTCACCGTTGTGAGCTGTGACTGACAGGAACTTCATTGTTTAATGTTATAATTTGATCTGTTATGTTTAATTTGGTTAGATTTATCCTTTAATTTAGTGAACTTACTAAGCTTCAAGTAAGCTTACTCGTGTCTTGTCCTTTGTTTTGTAGATTACGTTTTGTGATTGAGAGATCAGATCAATTCGAGGAATCACACTATCCCGAGGACTCATTTGGTAGATTTTGTAAACATTTTGGTTATATGGCATGTAATAGGGCAAATGATTATGTTTGTAATGTTTCCTAGCTATGTGTGGTGTTTTGGCATTTTTGATGTTGTAGAATGGTAATCTTATATAGTATGCTTGTTAAACTTAAAGTTGAGCTTAAGTGTTTATCGAAGGAATGGTAAGTATCATGTTTAAGTATGATATAATAAGATTGAGATAGATTAGTTGGTGTGTATATTTTGACCTGTAGGTGATATGAAATGATAATGTTTAGGTATGAGCATTTTTTTGTATCTTCATGAATGACACTTTGGTTTAGTCTTAGGTGGTTGAAATTGGTATGTTTTGGTTGTATTTAGGTGTGGTTATTGTCTTTTGATCATGTGTTATGAATTGGTTTAAGTACCTATGTAATTGGATGAAAGGTGAGCATGATTTTGGCCACTTTTGGGTACACATGGCATGGGACATAGGCTGTTACACGAACACACGGTAGTGTGCCTCTAACATGTTAGGTGCAGGGTTCAAACAGGCGGGCACACGGCCTGTGACACGGCCATGTGACCCAAGTCAGAGAGTTACATGACCCATATACACAGACGTGTGAGATCACACATGGGTGTGTGGGATGATCACATGGCCATGTCTGGAGCTACACGATCTGTGCTCTGTCACACGGCTTAGACACACGGTCATTAACAATTGTACTTTTTAACTTTATTCAATTTAATCCATATCTTGATTTGCAAACTCTACATATCAATACATATCCATGTCACGTTCATAAAAAAAAACTATTTATTTAACTTCACATCCTTTTCTAAAATGGTAAATTTACACTTTTAATCCTCTAACTTTCACGCATTTTCAATTTAGTCTTTATTAAATTTTTACTATTCATACTTTCTCTCCAAATAACTAATCACCTTCAATATAATTATTATTTCCCTAAATAACACCTTTTATAGTCTCGAGAATTTTGAGGTGTTACATTATACCATTTAACAACTACTTAATCACAGATTTGGCATCGTTAAGAACATAATTTTTGTGGTAATATCCTAAACTAAATTACTTAATAAAGTTCTACTACAAACTTAATTTAAGCTAGCACAAGCTGATATCCACCAAGCATCGATAACTTTTTTCTTTCTTTTGGAATTTTATGACTCAACCACTTTTTTCACTACAATTAAACCAAAACTATAAAACATAACTAGGAAAACATAATTAAGCAAAAAATCACCTAAAACTAAACACGAGATACAACTTGGCACGACCGACATCTAAAGCTCTAAGCCTCTAACACTAGAGAATCTAATCTAACCTTATAATTTGTATCAAAAGCTCGTAAATACTCAAGAGTAACAAGCAACACTAACTCATACACTTTCTCTCTTTAAAATTCTATAAGCTTTCAATTATGGCATCTCAAGATAACCTTAACCAATTCTCATTCTAACTTGATTCTCAACTATCCCACTCTATTCTAAACTCATTTATAACTATATTTAAGTTAAAAAAAAATCAAGAAACAAAAGAATCAAAACTTTCTCACTCTAACTTGAAAAATGTTCTAAAATGGATGAAAAATAAAGATAAAAAAAACATGTTTCAATGGTTTAAAATCATAGACTAAAGTTAGAAAGCACTTTACCTTGCTACATGGGAAACAAAAAAAAAAAGATATAAAGGAACATTATGGCTACTTATTTGAGAAGGATAATTCAAGTTTAGAGGCGAAAAATTTTAATAACTTGCGAAGATTGTAATACCTGTAAGTTTATATGATTTTATAATTATATTATGCATAAGCTTTCTTTGTAATGAGTGTTTAATTCAAGGGCCTAATTAGTTATAACAAAACTTCAAGAATGGCAGGACTTATTAGCTATGAAACCAAAATCTTTCGCCTTACTTTTTAAGGCTTTTTTTTCTTTTTA
Organism: Gossypium longicalyx; assembly: GCA_025698465.1. NCBI lineage: Eukaryota > Viridiplantae > Streptophyta > Magnoliopsida > Malvales > Malvaceae > Gossypium > Gossypium longicalyx. The sequence continues at coordinate 21,906,158 of CM047005.1, read as the reverse complement.
CATAAAGAGGACCCAAAAAAATAAAAAGATTCTCATGCTTTTGCTCTCTTTCTTAGGGCTAGGATTGGAGGAACCAAATCTAAATAGGAGCAACACCTAAGCTTACAACTAGATTAGTGCATTGAAAATGTGAATACAATTCTTCTCTTAACTTAAAAATGTGCATTTTTTTTGTTAAACTTTTGTGTTCAAATCAAATCAAATCAAAGAAAAGAATCAAATAGGTAACCCTCTTAAACTTTGTTTTTCTACTAATTATAAGAGACTAGAGGTTATTATAGAGATTTAGTTTTGAATATGGAAGAGAAGGAAAAATTTATTTTGGGTGCATATTGTTTAATAATAGCATCAATAGTGAACTAAATTTTTTTTGCAATATATTCCCTAGGTAAAGTGGACTTATTTACTTTATATGGTTGAAAATTTTATAAATTTTAGATTCTTACACTTTCAGTGATTCTCGGTTTCATGTTTTATAACTTGAGTTGTAGTCTTTTAAAAGAAATTTCTTTTACTCACTTTCATAATTGGTCTCTAAAAGTATCGTTTGAATTATCTTATCTTCAAACAATCTTAGATAAGTTTAGTAACTTTCAAAGAAGAGCTAAGGTTACAAAGGGGAAATAGGTAAATATAACCTTATTACCCTTTTTATTGGTAAAGTAACATAGATAAATGAATTTAATAAATTGTATCTGATTGACAAATGGAAGTTATTATTGGCCCTTCTAATGGGTTATAATAGTTAGTTTAGGCCTCGCTAACTATAATGGTTAGTATTGTAACACCCCTCATCCAAATCGATCATCGGGTCCAAGTTATAGGATGATATAATTGTTGCTAGAGCAAAAATAGACAAGTAACATTCAAATTAAATATCAATCATACAATCACAGTTAATTCAATTCATAATCACAAAATGCAACCTTTATCGGGTCTTATATGAGCTTACGTATGCTCTAAAATCAACCTGAAATTGAACAAGGAATAATTTGCAGCATTTTCAAAGTTTCAGATCAATCATATCATAAATAAATCCTTCAAGTATTCAATCATGTCATAAACACTCAGATATTATGATATACAATTAAATTTGAGTCTTAATCGAGCTTACAAAAACTCTTTTGTTGACTTGAGCATGAAATATGACCAAATTACAAAGTTTTAAAAATCTAGGGTCGACATCATGATGTTGCCAAACAGTTAATCACGTTGCGATGCCTGACCACTTAATGTCAGGACATCACAATCTGTTGGCCAACGTTGCAACGAGCAGGGTTGCTTGTCTCGACAATGACTCTGTTATTGGTACATTTTAGGTCATTTGATACCTATTTCAAACTACCAATGCCATTGATCTATTTGGTGCATAATTTCACCCTTATTCCTGCATAAAACCAACCAAAATACCATCCAAAACAATCATTTAACCATTTCTAAGTTCAATCAATCAAATATGCCACTTTGGCACCACACTTACCAAATTAGCCTATTCATATTTCACTTAAACCATTATGCTTTTGTTCATGCTAAAACATCATTTGCCAAACCATTTCACAATCAAAATGGTCATCCAAAATTCCAAACATGTTATTAACCAAACACACATACATATAGGTAATAATTTCATCAAAGATCAACCATTAACCATGATTCAAACCAAACTATGATTTCCAAATAAACTCATGTTTTAAACACCTATGTACATACCACATAACTGAGATTTTAACAAATAAAATTCTATCGCATCACCGATAGGATAGTGTGAGCTTTATGGTGATCTAACTGACTCATTTCACAAAATCGATAATTTATAAGGAAAAAGAGAATAATGAGTAAGCACTTTGAATGCTTAGTAAGTCTATATGAAATTTACTTAACTTACCTTAACATTTCAACCATTTATACAGTTGTAATAGATTGATATCTAACATAGCATCTTTGGAAACCTTACACTTTCATAAACATTTAACAAAGATATCAAATGGGTTAGTTTAGATACATATAATGAAGTTATAACACAAATATATATAATATTCCATCATATCAACTTATAACATATGTACAATTTCAATCATATATGTATTCATTCCGACCATTTCATTTTCATTTCATACCATTACCATTTTTGTCTTTCACCTGGAGAACTGAAGTAAATTGAACTTCGGATACACGTGACCGATTTGCTCACAAAAGTTGTAATATTCGAATTTGCTCACACGAGCTGTGATATTTGAATTTGCTCACATGAGTTGTATGTCAGGTTCACTTTTGCAAAATTTGTTCGATGCTGCTCACTTAAGCTATCGAGAATTCGCAACACATGCTAGATCTCAACCATTGATAAAGAAATCCCTGACCAGTACCCTATCATGCTTGACCTATACGCTGGATTCGGGTGTGGAGTGTCACCATAAACCTATACTTAAATTTACTAACTTAGTTGCTATAAAACAGTCTAAAAGTAAAATTGTCTTGTGATAAATTTAAAAATAATAATCCTTTAAATTTTTCATATTTCTAATCAGTCTGCTTGTTTACAATGTGCCTCTTACATCTCTCGTTAGGTTAACTATTTCATTGCCCAAATTATAAGGCCGCTATCTAGATACAATCCATTAGCTCCCGGAGCGAAACCTCCTATGGTACTCCATTTCTATGTGCATGGCTCTAATATCTTGCGATCCTTGATCTCCACACTGTCTGGCTTGGTCCCTCATCGAATTCCTCGATTCCTCACTTGTCCTACGGTCATCATACAAACTTTAGTAAGTTTAATTGAACTTAGCGAGTTCCTCTTCTGTCCATATATTTAAACCCTACCACATGAGGGTAAACAATGTAAAAATAATTTAACATAAATACTCCCTTCTCATTCATGGCGAGTGTTCTATATCAAAGTGTCGGCTCCAACTGAGCTTTCGAGATACTCAGCTCACTATAAGACCTTTATATCACCTTGCCACATTAGTGAAATCTGTCTGATGAACCATATTATATACATATTTTTATCCCATGCTTGGTATATTTATGGATAATTTATCTTTGGTATTATTGAATTCGATACTCCTAATCCGTTAATTTCATGTTTTATACCCAAGAGAAAATAGGATAGTGAAAAGAGCAATAAACGGGACAAAAAGGGACAAAATAGGCAAAAGTCAATGTTTCACAAGGCTTAAGCACTCTCACACGGGTAATCCACACGCCCGTGTGAGACACACGGGCTTGCCATAAGCTCGTGTGCCATGGCCGTGTCAACATTAAATCAAGTCAGAATTGTACACGGCTTGAACACCTTCACACGGGCGTGGCATACGACCGTGTCCTTGTCGTTCCCAAGTCTAATTCTACTTGGAAAAGGCTACTTTTGAGGGTTTTGAAGCATTCTAAAGTCTATATAAACACCTTAGAAGAGTATTAAAAGAGAGAGAGGATGAGGTAGAAGATACTGAAGGATAACTATCGGAAATAGCTCAGTAGTAGGATTTACTTCAAGACTGAAGATCTCGATTCAATTTCCTAGAAGTTCTTTGGGTTTCTTTATGTTTTATTGTTTTCCCAATTTTGAGATGTTTTCCATTATTATGAACTAAACTCCCTAAATACCAAAGGGAGAGGAAACCTAAGACGGATCTTATTATTATTCGAATTATATGATAAATACTTGTTCTTATTCTTAATTGTGAGTTTTAATTCTTGCTTTAATATTCCAGGATATTAATTCAGGTTTTGATGTGCTTATTCAGTGGAGCAAAAGTCCTTGTTTAAAAGTAGATCTTTCATAATTGTGCGAGGCGGCCGTGTACGTCACACAGGCATGAAAACGAGCGTGGCTGAGGCCGTGTGGGAACTTGCACAAACATTGAAACATTTAACAAGTCAGGATAGAACACGGGCTGATGCCACAGTCGTGCCCAAAAGCCATGGGCAATCCTGATTACATAACACAAGGGTGGTAAAACTCACACGGGCGTGGGAGAAGCGAACGAATCAACACATGGCCATGCGATGCAGCCATGTGGGCCACACGGCCTAGACATACGAGCGTGCCCCTAGACCGTGCATGACACTGACTTAAATCATCAGACCATAAGAACAAACCACGACACGGGCGTGTTGGACCCAATACGAGTGTGGGAGAAGCGAATGAACAAGCACACGACCGTGCGACACTGCCGTGCGCACCACATGACCGTGCGATATAGCCGTGCGCACCACATGACCTGGGGACACAGGCGTGTCCAAAAGGCCGTGTGCGATACTGACTTACAATTTCACGAAAAACACGGGCTAGGACCACACCACACGGCGTAGGCAACGGCCGTGTGGTCCAAAACGGGGCCTGCACGACGGTGGCCCCCTTCTTTCCCTTAATTAAACAAAAACCCTAACCCTAATACTATTTAAACCCCCTATTAACTATTCACTATTCCCCCATCTTCTTCAACCAGCCCTCTTCTCCTTCTCTATTTTTTCTTTCCTCTTTTCTTTCCTACTTCTTCCTCTCTATTCCTCTTCTTCTTTCTTCATCCCCGCTCTCTGACCAGCCCCAAACCTCCCACCGTCACACACCTGACGCATCCGCACCAAATTGCAGCCCTCTTCCCTATTTCGTGCACCACCGTCGACCACCTAGCCGCCATCCACTCAAACCATAGCAGTCGGTTTTCAATATGCTTGATTTTCATTATGCTTTTATTTTATTTTATTTTATTTTATCTTATTGATTCACTAATATGTTTGATATTCATTTGGTACTTTGTTGCCCTTTATTAACAGTAGATTTGGGATTTCCCTCCCTTGATTCTTGTTCATTTGCGTTGCTCACTGTTTTAATCATAGGCTCTTTTGATATATTTGTGGATTTAGTTAGTTGTTAATGATGTTCGGTTTGTCTTTAGTGTTTATTTGTTTTCATTATTCGGTGCATTGTCTCTTCCCTTTTTACTATTATTATGGCTAATTAGTTTAGTATACTGATAGTTAGATTCACATTCTGTTAATTTTTGCATGTTAGGGTAATGGTGCATATAGGACTAAATTTCCATCTTGTTATCACAATAGAGTCTTCTAAGTCACATTTTTGTCTTATTTACATATCTCCTCCTAAGCTTTTCGATATCTTTGATTAGTGTTATTTATGTCGATTTTATTCATATTGAAATGTTTTCTCTTTCAGGTACATCATGACAAACACTCGAGGAAAGAAAACTGCCGTCCCCACTTCTAAAAAATGAAAAGGAGCGACATCCTCAACCGCGACCACTGAGATATGCCATCCTTTCCTCCAATTTCCACCAGGACCTCAGGAAGAGTTATTTCAAATAATACGAGCCCGACACCTTGGTGTGGGCTGGTGCATCGATTGGGCCGCATTAGAGCAGGTCCACCTAGCTAACTCAGTTCAAGCCCTCCTCGCTACTGCTCCTTTGGACCACTTCTTCGATATTATCGAGCCAACGTACCTAGAGCTCACTTTGGAACTGTGTTCGACGTTGCAGTTGCAGGCAGTTATGGCGGAGTACAACGACCCAGGCACAGTCCAATTCCACCTTGGCGGTCTAATACGACAATTGAATGTATGGAGGCTGACAACTTTCCCCACCTCCACTGTCACATCCATTATGCACCTTCATCATGTTGGGCTGCCATGATGCCTGCTACGGGCATCTATGATCCTAGCCGGTCTAAGGCATCGGCTCTCTCTCCAGCTCTTCAATACCTCCACGCCTTTTTAGCTCACACCTTAACAGGGTGACGAAAGAGCACTGGCGTCGTTAACACTTACGACGCATACTTCTTATGGAGTATGAGGCAAGGGAATGTGTTCGATCTCGTATACTTTATCGCCCTCGCCTTTTTTCATCAGATCGAACGGCACTGAAAGGGAGTCATTAGCATCGGCCCTTACGTGACTCGTCTAGCTCGACACTTTGGGCTCCTGAACACATCGGCGCAGTCCTCATCGCTCACATTCATCGGCCAGATGTCTCCACAGGGCATCTCAAGTATGCTCCACATGAGGATAATAGAGCGTGATCGTGGGTTCGATTCTCCTCAATACAGACTAGCACGAGCCACCGATGAGGATGACCTAGAGGATATTCCTGATGATATCCCTTCATTTCAAGAGAACCCACCTTCTCAGCCACCGTTGAGTCACAGACCAGTTCATGCGGTTGCTTCATTGACCGAAGTTTCGGACCACCTGAATTGCTTTGAGCAATATTGCACTCAGCGATTCGACAACATAGATGCGAATTTGCAACAAAGTTGCCAGCATTTTCACATTTCGCCTCCAGCTCCACCACCTCACGATCCAACTGCCGATGAGGACTTTTGAGTCCACTTATTTTTCACTTTGTTTTTCTTTTTCTTTTATTTTTTTTATTTTTATGATTATTTTTATTTTTATTTTTCATGCTCTTAAAAGACTTTTATTAGTATAATTTGAATTTTTCTTATCTAGCTTTTCCTTTATGACTAACCATAACAACCCCATCGATATAACTCCCTAAAACATTACTGATGGCATCGCAGTTTTAAAAGATTCAATCGATTGGTGCTACTCAGGGATATACAAACAATTCTCCACAACTTCCATGACCTGCTCGACCATGACCATTTCCACCACGACACCGACCACCACGATAACCTCTTCGCTTGGCACTGTGATTATGGAACCCAACCTTTACCACCACCTTCACCTCTGCCTAGTTCCACACATATTTCATTCACAATGTCTACAAATCCGCTCCCACTATCCCAAGGACTACATCCAAATTCAGGGCAGTTTCGCTTCTTCCTCTCTTTTATGATATTATGCTTATATTGTTATTGTCTACCTTTGTACATTGAGGACAATGTACATCTTAAGTGTGGGGAGGGTTATGATATTATGATTATTAGAAAATCCCTGAATTATATCTTGTTCTCAAATAATTTTCTCATATTACTATTAGAATGAATTTTGATTCACTTATGATTTTTATTGATATGTTTTGAATCAAAATATAGGTAATTGTGCATTGATTGTCTAACTTTGAGACAATAGAGAATCAAGCATGATAAGTTGACTTTTGAGAATTTAAATTGCTAGGTTGTTCCCCTGAATTGAGGTAATATCTTGAAGTTCTAAGTTTACAGGATTTACATCAAATACCCATAATTTTCGTGAGATTTTGAGCCTTTTGGAGCATATATCTTTCTTGCTCACTTATTTTATTGGTTATGAGTGTGTCAACATTGATTTGTTACTCTAGAACTTGCTTCGATTATGCATGTCAAGACCACACCTTTGATTTGATATACTGAGATGATAAAGGCACTTAGGTTTTAACCCACTTACCCCATAAAAAGCCTACCCACATAATTGAACCTTAGTGAACCCCTTTGAGCCTTAAACACTATTTCTTGATTTTCCCTTTAATGATAACCTACAATTTAACTTTTTTTGATTCATTAAGAATTTCCTCTATTTTTTTATTGACCCTTTTTATCGAGATTTGATATGATGAGTTATCGTGCTATGTTCGATCATTTTAGTTGCTGAATTACCTCTAACTCTCCCTACTTGTTCTTATTTAAAAAAAAAACCCGTATATTTTTATTCATTCAATTACACATTGTTCTAAAGAGCTTGGATAAGTTGAAGTTATTACATTGAGGGAAAGTTCACTTCATTTTGGAAAGTTTTAATTCTGGTACTTGTTTGTAATTCAATAATTGGCTTTATTTTTCTAAGTCTGGTAATTTATTAAATTAATCTTGATTCTAACCCTCTGTTTCAGCCTATATCCACACCTTTAACCCAAGTCCATTACAACCCTGTAAAGACCTTTTGATTTGTGTATCATCTCATTTATAGTGGTGGAGATTTGATTTTCATGCAAGCCTATGGTAATAACTTTTCATACTTGACTATTGAGTGCTTAATTATTGAACCGTAAAACACTTTGAGTGATTTGAGTGAATCTTTATTGAGGATGCCAACCCTTGTCAATTTGGAATTAAAGGTAATTACTTAGATAAAGGGAGATACCTATGATTTTATGATTAAAATTCTCAACTTGGATTGTTTGAAACTTTGATGTTCTTTTAGTTGAATTCTCAATATATGATTATTTTTGGATTATTTCGAACCATTATTGATGAGAATTATAAGTTGAGAAGAATTTATTTTAATTGTGAGTTGAGGATTTTGCTTGAGGACAAGCAAATACTTAAATGTGGGGATATTTGATGAACCATATTATATACATATTTTTATCCCATGCTTGGCATATTTATGGATAATTTATCTTTGGTTTTACTGAATTCGATGCTCCTAATATGTTAATTTCATGTTTTATACCCAGGAGAACATAGGATAGTGAAAAGAGCAAGAAACGGGATAAAAACAGACAAAATAGGCTAAAGTCAGTGTTTCACACGGCCTAGGCACTCTCACACGGGTAATCCACACGCTCGTGTGAGACACACGGGCTGGCCACATGCCCGTGTGCCATGGTCGTGTCAACATTAAATCAAGTCAGAATTGCATACGGCTTGAGCACCTTCACACAGGCAAGGCAAACAACCGTGTCCCTGTCGTACCCAAGTCTAATTCTACTCGAAAAAAGCTACTTTTGAGGGTTTTGAAGCATTCTAAAGTCTATATAAACACCCCAGAAGAGTACTAAAAGAGAGAGAGCAGGAGGCAAAAGATATTGAAGGATAGCCATCGAAAACAGCTTAGTAGTAGGATTTACTTCAAGACTGAAGATCTCCATTCAATTTCCTAGAAGTTCTTTGGGTTTCTTTATGTTTTATTGTTTTCCCAATTTTGAGATGTTTTACATTATTATGAACTAAACTCCCTAAATACCAAAGGGAGAGGAAACCTAAGACGGATCTTATTATTATTTAAATTATATCATAAATACTTGTTCTTATTATTAATTGTGAGTTTTAATTCTTGCTTTAATATTTCAGGATATTAATTCAGATTTTGATGTGCTTATTTAGAGGAGAAAAAGTCCTTGTTTAAGAGTAGATCTTTCATAATTAAGCGGAGTTGCATGTAATCCTAGAGATAGGACGACATAAATCTGCCGGATTAAAGTCAAATCTAATAAGAGAATCTATAGATTGAGTTAATGTGAAAATAGGGGTTTTAATTAGAAATAGATTTCAATTAATCAACCTAGAGTCAGTTGTTTTTAGTCTCGAGAGAGATATTAACATAAATCAGGGATTTTTACGGATTAAGTCAAGTGAATAAATCGTCTAATTCAGAAGTAATAAGTGAAGTCTAGGTGGATTCTTCCTCGGGTATTGTCTTCTCCATCGATTTTCGAAACAGTATTTTCCAACTTTTACCTTTGTCGTGTTCTTAGTTAATTAAATATTTATTCTTAGGTTAGATAATAAAAAGATAGTAAGTACTAGTACTTTTAGTCCTTGTGGATACAATATTTTCGGTCTCACTATAACTATACTACTGTTCGATAGGTGCGCTTGCCTTAGTCGAATTTTTAGTTAGTTTAGCGATCACCACTGTCCTTATCTTCTATTTGTCCTTGCTTACACTTTCCCTCTTATATGGGGTGTCTGTTGACCTAAACTGTCCTAGTTGTTCGTCAGCTTCCCATCATAAACCCTTATGGTAACCTTTTTAACTATCTACCCAAGGATTCTTAGAGCATACATTCCTTCAGAAACTAGATCGTACCAGTCCTTGGAAGACTCTTTCTATTCATTCCTTAGTCCCGAGGACTCTTTGACATTTCCATATTGTGTTGACCTTCAACATAACTCGTCACTCTGGCGAACCCGTCCTCATTCCATCTTACTGTCCGTAGAAGGGGATTACTCCCAGTAACTCACCCTTCACCTCTGCCTTTACTTGAGACCTTACCTGTCTCAAATGTGAAGGTTGGTCTATCTTGTTGGACCAACAGTTTGTCGCTCGTATGGCTATGCGGGCCTGTCATCTCACTTTCTCGTCTCCTCTTTACGAAGCTATCCTTTCTGCGATATACTCGCACTAGTTTTTCCTCAAAGAGGAACAATCTTGACAAACACACTATCCTTTGGACAATATCCTTATCTCGGGAGTGAAACTCCCCTCCCTTTCCACGAGATTTATCTCTCAAGTACAACTTCATTGAGCTCCTTTTGGTAGATCTTCTTTTCAGATCATTGCTTGCGATCCTCAAATATTTACTTTCTTTCTTTCCATAATTAGTTCAGCTCTTGTAGACCTATCTTCCTCTAGTTCTTATTTGGTCTTTGTTTGTGCCTCTTTAGTTTCCAACTTTATCATCGTTTTTGGCGGATTCCTTATGATTTGCTTACCATACTTACACTTCCTTTACTCTTTTTCCACATGCTTAGATTCTCATACTTGACGCCCAGGCCTGTACTCATCACTGGCGTACTTTATGGATTTTCTCTCTAGCTGATTCTAAGGGATGCCGTAGCCAAGCTATGATCTTACACCCTTCTCATCTTTTTGTCATGTCCTGACGGACTTACTTGTGTTTACTGTCCTAGCAGACTTAACTCATGTTTACTGTCTTGTGGACTATCTTGTGTTTACTACATTGATGGACTATCTCTATTCCATGTTTACTGTCCCGGCGGTCTTACTTTGTGGATGCCATGGAGCCTTTCATCCATAATCTTATATCGATTCAACATCCTGGCATACTACCTTACGATGCTATAGAGTCTTTCATTCATGGTATTACTCATCATACCTGGTTGCCATAGCATCTTTCATCTATGGTCTTACACCGTATACCTTATACTTTATACCATGTACCATGCCATTATGACATTTTTCATCTATGGTCTTACGCTGTGTACTTCATACTAGACTATCATACCCTCTTTTATCTATGGTCTTACGCCATTTACCTTATAACAGACTGTCATAGCCTCTTTCATCTATGGTCTTACGTCATATACTATTGTCATAGTATTTCTCCAAAGGACCAATCGATATCGTCATCGCGGTAAATACCATTCCATTGTTTCATATTACCTGAATCATCCTCCTATTACCTCCTTTACACCACCTAACCTTGATGCTCGAACACCACAGTCCCAAAAGGTTCGGAGCTTTGCCTCAGGCGGCAACTAATGGATTCTCTCCCCATTCCCTTCCTAACTTCATCTATTCCTTTAAGGTTTACCCACAATCATGCAATGCATGCTCATATCATCATAATTCATGCTTATGCAATCATGGCATACTTAATCAACGTAAAACCTAATGATAGGTTTGGAGTTTGGAACTCACTTTAAACTTTATCGTCTTCATAACTTATTCATTCCAACAAACACTAGAGCTTCCATTTTTCAAGAAGCAACTAAGTATTCTAATAGAAACCATAAGTTATACTCCATATTCTTAACTTAAAACATGCAGAACCTTTAAAATAGTTATGAAATTCCATAACTTAATCCTACGCACACAGAAGGGTTAAAAACCTTACTCGCTTGCTAGTCTCCCTACTTTTCCATCTCCATTGTCATGGAGTCTGCTCAATGCAGAACCTTCCATGGCTACTTTTTCTTTGAGCTATTAAAAAAGATGGATGAGAGAAATTGAAACAAATTTGAGAACAAAATCATCCCTATGAGCTATTTCCTAGCTATTTTTAGCCATTCTCACGCTATTTCCAATCCTATGAGAGCCATCCATGACTAATTATGATGTCTCCTACTAAGGAACCAGTTGGTTCCATTCTAACCAAACCAGATTTAGTTCTCAACCATGTCTGATCCAGTTTCTATCTTTCCTGTTTCTTCCAATTGAGGTCGCCAACTTGCGATATCTTTCATCTAATCCATTAATTATTCTTAATTTTGGGTTAATTGGAAATCGAGTGTGTTTTTGAGCATTAATGGCATGTCATTCGTATCTTAATTGTTACTAAGTTCACACGGGTACTGTTATAATTTCTATATCATTTCAAACTCTAAAATCGTATACTCATTTTTCACATTTCAAATGACAATCCATATACATTTTTAACCCTGTAACATCATTATATACATACTACTCAATCATATATCAATTCCACATTCAATCATTATCATGTGTCTATTCATATTAGTCATGTAATTCATACTTTACAGTTTAGTCCTTTAGATGCCAAAATCACCAGAATTACACATGTATATAAATTAATAAGTATAATCATACAATTCAAGCATAATATAAAATAACGTAGTAAGTTTCATATGAACCTGCCTGACAAAAACGACAATAGACAATGTGTCAAGGATTAATCTACAATTTCTCTTTTTCTCGATTATCTTCTGATTGATTCAAATCCCGATCTATAAAAATTCATTTCCATTTATCAATTCTAAACATCTTTTAACAGTCTATTATAACCATAAGTCGGTTTAATTTTTCTTTTCAAAGATTCCTTAAAATTTTGCATTTTATTCAATTTAGTCCCTACATTCAAAATTAACAATTAAATTTTACAAACTAATCCTTTTTCATATCTAAGCATTAAATCTAACCAAATAACACCAATTTCATCAAGCATTCATCAATGGTAACATTTTTAAGCTTTAACAATTTTGAAAAATAACATATAGGTTAACTAAATCGAGCTGAAAGGCTACCATGGGAGCCTAGTTAGCATTTTAATCTTTTTTTTTTTTGGACAATAGGACTCTAATTTGAAATAATACAACTTGTGTTACTTACACCTTTTTCTTTTAAGAGAAATGTGGATAGGAAACTTTTTATTAAATAAAAGGCTTTATATTATATTAGAGACAATACTCCATCTTGGCTTAGACTTAAAACTCTCGAGTCATTGTTGGGCTATACCTGCGAGCTAGAATTCTCAGCTTCAGCCTTCAAGCTAGACGAAATTGGAAATTCAGTAAAAATGAGCACTCGAAGGGAGAATAGACATGAAATTCTTATATTTTAGCCCTTCTTATACTACCAAAATCAAGTTCCTTAAACTTAACCCTATGAAAATTTTTGCTGAACATAATATGAAAACAAGGATAAGGAACCTTGACATAAAACAAGTAAATAGCAACCAAACTGAAAACATAAATTCCTCAAACAGCTCGAAACAATGCAGTTATCATAAAATTCAAACAAAATTTCTAAAACCATAAATGTAGTCAATACCCTTGAATGTAATTATAAAGGCCAAAAATCAAGCAATACCCCTTTACCCTAACCCTAAGCCTTATCAGCCTTGGCAGCAGTAGCAGCAGCTTGACCTCTGAGCCTACCAGTCCTCCTTGCAGCAATAAGACCAACCTTTTGCCCAGGAGGAGCATCACGTCTAACAGTGCTAGCATGACCAATGTGTTGATGGTTACCACCTCCGTGGGGATGCTCAACTGGATTCATAGCCACACCACGTACCTTAGGCCAGCAATTCCTCTTCACCCTAAACTTGTGGAAAGCATTACCAGCTTTGAGAAGAGGCTTCTCAGTCCTACCACCACCAGCAACCTGCCCAATCATGGCACGGCAACCACTTGGAACAATCTTCTTTGAACCGGATGGTAGCTTGATTCTGTAAGATCACACACCGAAACAACCAATTACCCCAAACTTCCACCACCACGTTCATATATAATGAAGCACTATGATACTGATTTCACCCATATCATTTTTTGATACCGATTTCGCTATTAAACATTTGGAGCATGCAGCAATGAACGTGATAATGAATTTCACGCAAAAAAGACAAAAGGATAATGAAATGTGACATGTAAAGGCTAGTAACCAATAGAAGCTAAATGAACACTATTCGTCAAACTAAAACCAATACATGTGTTTCAATGGATAATTAAAATCGAAATCAAAATCAAAATCAAAATTAAAACAAGAGTATGAAATTAGAGACCTGGTAGTGTCGTTATCAGGGTTGTGACTAATAACAATGGCATAATCACCAGAAGCCCTAGCGAAAACCCCACGATCACCAACGTGGTGTTCGACGTTGCAAACGACAGCTCCTTCGGGGATAGACCTAAGAGGCAACACGTTTCCGACCATAAGGGTGGCCTTCTTGCCACAGTACACGAACTGTCCGGTGTACATACCCTCAGCGGCGACGAACAGTTCCTTCTGCTTCTTGTAACGGAACGGGTGACGGAACACGACGCGAGCTAAGGGCGCACCGCGGCCTGGGTCGTGGATAACATCGGTGACGACGCCTTTGAGGTAGCCGTTTCGTTCACCGAAGTCGAGGCTGCGAAAACGGGCGGGACCCTTGCGGTGGTGGGTGTGGGCCTTGAAGACGGAACCCGCACCCTTACGCTGAGCTCGGATAACACGACCCATTTGGACGGCTGTAAGAACTCTCTCTTGGAGGCGGCAGAGAGTAGTGAAATGAGGTTAGGGTTTGGAAGAAAATCTAATAAATAGATTATCCCGGCTAGGGTTTCTAGGATCGAGATTTGGGCTAAAAAAGAGAAAAAGAAATGGATTTTGGCAAGAGCCAACTCAAAATCACCATGTTCAGCCCAATAACCCTTTGATACACTTGGATTTGGAAGCTTTTACAAACCCAAAGCCCAATTTCAGTAAAGTGTAGGGATTGCTCAGGATCGAATATGTAACTGGTATTATAAAATCTACAGAGACAAAGCCAAGGGGGCTGACAGGCCGCATTGGTCAGTGGGAAATTTTCATTAATGTTTTCTCTTAAATATTAATCATTCAATTTAAGTCTTTTAGTTATTTCAACAAATGAAAATTTTCTATTTTTAACCCTCTTAAAAAATTTTCTATTTTCTTTTAGTTAAAATAAAACTTTTAGCTTTGGTTTCCTCAAAAATTTAGAAGTTTATCTTGGTTTTCCCTTAACAATGATTTTAATCTCGTCCTTGCTTATATACATATCATTTTATCACTTCACCAATAATTCAGTCGACTAAAGAAAACACCTTTTTACATTCTAAAATTTTCAAATCAAGTTTTAAATATGATTATATGGTAGTGAGCTATTTTGATATAAATTATAAATACATTGGTTGATTTTTTAATTTCATAAGTAGAGTTTTGAAATCCCTATGTATGACATTTAATTATTCTTTAAGGGTTAGTATTTGATACATTGATAGTGTTCTTTTTTTATTTCACAAATAGACTTAAAAAACTTATGTCTCTTTTTTAAAAATATTTATTTTTTAATATTTTACTATACCCTATAGGACACTTGTCAATTCTCCTACTTGTGGAGTCTAAAAACTCACTAATAGTGTACCAAATATTTTTTTAAATATTAATTAATGACATTTGATGTTTTTAATTCTGTATATGAAATTAAAATCTCCACTATCAATATATTAAATAGTTATTCACGTTAATGATTTGTTATTAATTAAAATATATATTTAGAATTAAAATTAAATCTTATGTTAAATTTTAAAATATAAAATGAATTTAGATACAAGATAAACATGCCATTAGAAAAAAAAATTGACACATTGAGTGACATAAAAATAATATGAGTGTTTAATGTGTCAATTATCTATATAAAAGATTATTAACATGTAAATTTTATATAAACTCACAATACTTTGAGAAAAAAAAAATCACGAATATTTATATATATTTAAATTGAGGCACTATACCAAATTATGCAAAATAAGTAAAGAATTTCAACCGAATACACAAATTTTCTCAAAAATGAACCATAATAACACATTGTGCAAAACTTGAAATAAACCAAAACAGTAAACTGAACAAAATAAAAATAATAATTAAAACACACAAAAAAAAAAAAAAAACATGAATAGAAGAAACAAATATTAAACATATAAACATGTAACTAAATAGAGAATATAAATTATTAATGCATATATTACACAAACCTAAATATATCAATTTTAAATTTATAGCTTAATAAATTCAACCAAAACAATGTATTTTTCCTTAATAATATAATTTATACCTTGTCTAACATCATACTAATTTTAATAATGTTGTATACGTAGTCATAATAAGCAAATTCTTCAAAAACATGTTAAGCAGATTGCTTTTATGTAGGTAAATATTATTTTTCTATTTTCCTTTATAAATTACAAAATTTGGTATTTTTTCAAAAAAAAAATCAATAAATGTTAGGTGTAATAGTAAGAGAAAGATTTAAGTTTGAATATTGAAGAAAATATTGTTGGAGAGGCAGTCCCAAACCTCGAACATGAACCATAAAAAAATAAGGTTTGTTATGTATTTCTCATTACCAACTCGAGACTCGAGCATAATCCGGATTACATACCCGCAACCCGTACATGGGCCCTACCAGTTGTATGCATGTAGGTCTCATAGTGAGGGAGTTCGCATGTGAAGACCACGAAGTATAACAGGCAGACTGATGAACATGTGTTAAGTCTAGAGTAGTACACGTGTCAGCATGCATGGAACCTACCTAGAACATTAATTCCATGAACAGTAATTGTGTATATAATTACTCGATTATCCTTTTCAATAAGACACAACAAAAACACTCAACAATTGGTGTGGTGAGCGTGGACAAACTTCCGATCAATCAATCTCTTTCAGTTTGAAAAATCACAAACCCAAATGAAAAATTCCCTATTAATCTCTCATTTGGATAGGTTAGAGCCTCAAGTTCTGGCAACCAACCAACTGAGATAGACTTATTTGTCGGGTGGTTTGCTGACCAATCGGAAAACTTGGGTAATGTAATTCACCTGAGAGTTTTGAGCCCATTTGGCTTGAACATTCCCTCCGGCCATGGGCTACTACTTACTTCTGGTCAAGAAGTGTCACCACAGTAGTTTCTTGCTCTTCAAGAGCAGATGAGGGAACAAATGGTCTTACAGAATGCACGGTTTGAATAGAAGCAGACTTTCCAACAGGAGCTATTGAAGCAGAATGAGGAGCTCAAAAGAAAGGTACAATTTGATAACTCTAATTTTCATGATAATGTAACCATACAGAAAGAAGGTCTAAGCTTGTATTCGAGGGAATGTCAGAATGAGATAGATGCATTACGATGAGATGTGAGGGCATTTCATCTTGAGTTTCGGGACATGGACTGACTTTTCTGTCCCAACAATCTTTTGTTCCCAAAGATAGCAACAATGAGTTTACCACTTGATTTTAAGGTCTCGAAGGACATTTTTGAAGGAATAAGGGACTCACGAGCCCACCTAATGCAGTATAATGATTACAAGAACGTATTAGTAGCTTCAGACCCTGTGAAGTGTAAAGCCTTCTCCATAATGCTTAAGATGAGTGCGAATGATTTGTACTTGTCCCTTCTTCAATGCTCTATCCGAAGTTTTTCTCAATTGGGTCAGATGTTTTTAGGAAGGTTCAGATCTCACAAGAAAATTATGAGCACACCTATAGGATTAATGTCTGTGAAACAAAGAGAAAGAGAGTCTCTTTAGGACTACATGAAATGATTTCATACGACAACACTAAACACGAAGAACCTTGAAGACTAGAGGGCCATCGATGCCTTTATAATGGGAGTATAGAATGAACATGTATAGTATTCCTTCACTGATAACAGGCACCAAAGTTTGACAGACTTATATGAGCGGGCCCACAAATTCGTAGAGGCAAAAGAGATAAAAGGGGCGACCCGTGGCACATTTCAAAGAGATGACAAACAATTTAGAAATAGAGAAGGAGCTCATAGTAGACAGGGACTACCCAATCAGGCTTTGCGTGCACAAAACGATAGGCAACAGAGAACGCAGGTACATAATGATTCATCTAGGGCCTCTTAGATATCTCAGCCTGAATATACAAAGAAGTACATCCCTCAAGATAGGTTTGAAGTCTATACTCCTTTGAATGCTATTCGTGCTTATATTTTGAACCAGGTGAAGAGTTTAGGCATCTTGCCCAATCCATCTCCTATAAGGCACAATACAAGAAGGTCAAATTCAAGAGATAGGTGTGTTTTTCCATAATGATGCTAGTCACAAAACTGAGTAATGTTTTACTTTGAAGGATGCTATTGAAGAGACTGTGAGGAATGGTGATCTTGCCAAGTTTGAGGATCAATGTACTACTAAACATAGTCAGAGTTCTTATGGCAATCCTAAGGGTAAGAAAAAGTCAGAGGTACTATACATGTGATTGTGGGCATAAATAAGAATTGGGTAAGTTCTAATGCGAAGAATAAAGCACACATGAGGAGTGTAATGTCAGTTAATACAACCAAGAGGCAATGTCAGCAGGGAAAGTGGAATGTTGAGTTTGGTAACGATGATGAAGAACTAGTGTGCAATGAGGAAGGAAATGACCCAATGGTTGTCTCTACAATGATCGCAAGTTTTGAAGTTAAGATAATACTTGTTGACAGTTAGAGCACGGTAGAGATTCTGACCTGGAAAGTTTATCAAAAGATGGGATTGAAGGAATAGGCTTTATCCAAACCTGGCCCATTGTATGGTTTTGCGAACCACCCAGTCGAGGTGAAGGGTTTTATCACTTTGCCAATCACACTAGGAGACGGTAAGCATACGACTATAGAGTATATTCAATTTTTTGTTATGGACTATTCTATGGTATATAACGCCATTTTTGGACGTCCGATAATGAGGATGGCGAAGATGGTGATAACAACATTTTGTATGAAGATCAAGTTCCTAACAAGGACAAGGGTCTCGGGTTCATACGATCTGACCAATGGACAGTAATACAATGTCATATGTTGTTTGTAAGGCAAGCAAAAGAGCCCGCATCCAAAGGACAGAGTTCGCAGTAGTCAAAGTTAAGTAGTTAAGCGTTAGACTTGGATAGCCTAGATACGAGGGATGAAGCAATAAGCTTAAAGTGATAAAGCACACCAAGACTTTACAAATATTCTATGACGATGAGGAAATGACAATAAGGATTTCATCAGCATTGCCACCTAAAGAAAATAGCATTTCGGTTCAGTGTTTAAAGGCGAACTCCGATGTTTTTGCCTGGTCAGCTACAGATATGCTAAGGATAGACCTACAAGTAATTGTCCAGAGGCTAAATGTGCTCCTTGAAATGAAGCCAGTTAAACAGAAAAAGAGGAGGTTCGCTTCGCATATAGTAGAAGCCGTGAGATAAGAGGTAGCTAAATTGTTGTTAGCAGGGTTTATTAGGGAAATTAAATATCCAAACTGGGTTTCAAATGTGGTCATGGTAAAGAAGGCAAATGACAAGTGGAGGATGTGTATTGATTTTACCAACCTAAATAAGGCGTGCCCCAAAAATAGCCTTCCTTTGCCTTCGATTGATTGTTTGGTTGATTCTTTTAGGTCACAGGTTCATGAGTTTCATGTATGCTTTTTTGAGTTATAAGGACCAATGTGACCATGAGAAAATAAATTTTATCATTGAATAGGGGTTGTTCTGTTATCAGGTCATGCCTTTTGGCTTGAAGAATGCAGAAGCAACCTATCAAAGGCTGGTAAATAAAATTTTTAGGGAACAGATAGGACGTGGTGTCGAAGTCTACATCGATGATATGTTGGTGGAAAGTACCACTATAGAGGAGCATGTACAAAACTTATTAGAGGCGTTTGCTATTTTGAGGGCCCATAACATGAAGTTGAACCCAAAGAAATGTGCTTTTGGTGTGCAAGCAGACATGTTCTTGGGTTTTATGATTTTAGGGAAGAGGATAGAAGTGAACCCAAAAAAGATTTATGGTGACACTTAAGGATATTCAACGCCTCACGGGGAAGATAGTGACACTTAACAGGTTCATCTCCAGGATAGCGGACAAGTAACTCCATTTTTTCAAAGGTTTAAGGACTTCATTTTCATAGATTGAAGAACGCTAAGCAGCCTTTGAAAAACTTAAGTCATACCTCACCTCCCCACCACTTCTGAAGTCACCGTGAGTGGGAGAAACCCTCTACTTGTAACTGGCTCCCTCAGAGGAAACAATTGCAACGGACCTAGTTAGAACAAAAAATGTTTGCCAATTCTTAGTATACTATGTTAGTAAGATACTCAAAAACGGCGAACTAAGGTATTCAAAAACTGAAAAGTTCATCTTTACTCTGACTGTTGCAGCTCACAAATTGCATCCCTATTTCCAAGCTCATCCAGTTGTCATTATGACAAATCAACCTGTAAAAGAAATATTATCTAAAGCTGATACCTCATGGAGGGTGACAAAGTGGAGTATCGAGTTGGCCGAGTTTGGCGTGGAGTTTTCCCTGAGAACAACAATAAAGGGAAATATATTAGCTAACTTTATAGTTGAGTGCTCTTTTGAGAAACATGTTGATCCAGCAAGTAATGTAGCTTGCAACTTGAAATACTATGTCATAAATGTTTTATATATATGTTTTATGAACTTAAAAATGTATGATATTTGCAATCTCCTATGAAAATTGACAGTCACTAAACTTATTATTTCTCTGATAATTTGCGACAAACCTACACTTTATTCTAAGATCTCATTTTTCATCTGTTGTATGCAATCTAGTAGTTAGTTCGCCTCGAGAGGGTTTAAATGCGCCTGATAACTCGAAAATGTGGTTAGTTTATGTTGATGGCTCTTCAGCTAAGACGGGGTCAGGAATAAGGGTGCTTCTAGTTGATCCTAGTGGGAATGAATGACAGTATGGGTTATCTTCTGGATTTCAGACATCTAACAACACAATAGAGTATGAGGCTTTAATATCAGGGTTGCAACTAGCACGCCAGCTAGGAGTGAAAGACCTGGTCATCCATACAGATTCCTAGTTAGTGGATAAATAGATGAATGGTGAATACGAGGTAAAGGAACTATTTTTCAAGAAATATCATTCAATTGCAGCCCAACTATTTGCAGGATTTGACAAAGTACATATAAAACAACTTTCAAGAAGTGATACACATGCGCAGACACTTTGTCTAAGTTGGCATCCTCCATCATCATTAAAAAAAGAGAAAAAATTTTGCTAGAGTACAAGGATACCTCGAACTACGGCATGTCACAAGTTTTTAGTATAGATCAAGAGGAGATATGGATAACTTTCATAGTTCGCACATTGCAAGGAGAAAATGATCAGTTGGACAAGAAAGAGCTCGCAAAGCTACAACCCAAAGTTGTAAGGCATGTCATTATTACATACTACACATGTTTGAAAAAATCTTAAAATTGATGAATTCGATAATTTATTTTATCCTACAATTGTTAGGTATACCCTTTTAGAGGGTGTACTGCATAGAAAGGGATTTTCACATTCGTTGCTGCAATGTCTAACACCGTTTGAGGTTGAATACATAATGCGAGAAATTCATGAAGGTATCTGTGGTGACCAGTTGGGTGGAAGGTTGTTTACCTAGAAGATTTTCAGACAAGTGTATTATTGGCCTATGGTTCAAAAGGATACGCATCATTTAGTTCGCACTTGAGAATCTTACCAGAGATATGCTCAAGTGCAGTGACAACTAGCAGAGCCTCCCCAAGTCATGTTGTCATTTGAGACCTAGGGAGCTGATGTCATTGGTCCATTCCCAATAGCTACAGCCCATAAAAAGTTCATAGTAGTGGTTGCAGACTATTTTACCAAGTGGATTGAAGCTGAAGCTCTGGCAACCATTACAGAGAAATAAATGGAATCTTTTCTTTAGAAGTCAATTGTGTGTAAGTTTGGTGTACCACACTTGATTATAATAGATAATAGCACACAGTTTCAAAGAAAATTCAAGAATTTTTATGCGAATCTACAGATCGCCTTAGCTCAGAGTTATGTTAAAACACCACAAACAAATAGTCAGGTAGAGGCAATGAATAAAATGATTTTAACAGCCTTAAAAAAGAAAGTTGGTGATGCCAATGGTACTTGGTTGGAAGAGCTGCCAGGAATTGTATGGGTTCTATGAAGGTCGCTCCATACTACAATAGGAGAAATTGTATTTTCTCTTGTTTATGTTACGGAGGCAGTAATTCCCGCCGAGATTGCCATGTGGTCGCATAGAACTACACATTTTGATGAAGATGCTAAGCAAAAGGCTATGAGGCTTATCCTTAACCTCATCAATGAATTTAGAGAAGTAGAAGAAATTAAGAATACAGCAGACGCTCAACAAGTAGCTCAATATTACAATTCTAAGGTTAAGAAGAAGCAATTCCAAGTAGATGACCTTGTCCTAAAAAACACTAAAGCTATCTTTCTAGCATCGTAGTAGGGGAAGATGACTCCAACCTGGTAAGACCATACAAGGTCATATAGAAGATAGGCTACAGAGCGTATAAATTGGAAAAGATGGAGGGCACAGTTCTACCATGAACATGGAACGCCCGTCACCTAAAAAAATACTATGTATAATCTCTTACTTTTTAATGAATAAGTATTTTTTTTGTAGATATTTGTACTTAGTACAATTTATAGTTAACAGAGTTAAGCTTGCAACTCAACACAACTCATAAACTTACGTTCCCAGCTGATATTACACAAGCTTGTCGGTTTATGATCGCAGCCTCTAACGCAGCTCGCAGACCTATGTTCCCAAATGATATTACAAAGGCTTGCTGGTTTATGATCGCAGCCTCTAACACAGCTCGCGGACCTATGCTCCCAGCTGATATTACAAAGGCTTGCCGGTTTGTGATCACAACCTCCAACACAGCTCGCGAACTAACGTTCCCAACTGATATCATAAAGGCTCACCGGTTTATGATCACAACCTCTAAAACAGCTAGCGAACCTATGTTCCCAACTAATACTTAAAAGTTAGCTGAGTTAAGCTCGCAATCTGAATTATCTGAGTTAGCAGAATTAAGCTCGCAACTCCCAAACAGCTAGCGAACCTACGTTCCCAGCTGATACTCAAGGTTACTTGATCACAACCTAATTTCCTTTGACTTTGCTAATTTAATATCACAATTCTCACACACTTGGTGAATTTATTTTCCAAGTTATTGTTAAGGGTTCTTCTAGTTAAGCTCACAACCTAAGATATGTAAGACCATTTGAATTGAGGTTAGTATGTAAGACCATTTGAATCGAGGTTGGTGATAAGACACATAAAATAGAGCCGTTGAATTGTGTTAAGTCAATTAAAGGTTTCTGAGAGCATATTAAAAAATTTACTTAAGTTTGATCTCTCGTTACTAGCAATATTATTATGCGAAAAGTTGAAATAAGTTCCCAAAAAGATATTACGTCATGATAATAATAAATAAAGCAGAAAATTTTCAAAGATCAAACTTCCAATTCATATTTGAAAAGTTAATACGAAAGTACAATCAATTAGGACACATCATTATCCTCTTCAGGGTCACTTGGGATATCATTCTTCCCCCTTTCCCTTCAGCAACTTTGTTGTTGTCATTATCATCAATAGGGATAATACTAGTTTCAACTGGGTCCTTATCCAAGTAAAAATCTTTCGAGTTCTTCCATTTGGACGCGAACTCTTCTCAAGCAGCTCCCGAAGGGAAGAAAACATCGAAACCTAATTGATCCATATTTACATCATAGAAGGCATCGAGATTAACTCTGCGAGCATCAAAAGGGCTACCCACAACTTGGGCATGCAACAATATATTAGCCTTAAGCTTAGGAAGGAAGTTGTTGAAGTTTTCGAGGGTATTCTTCTTAAATTTTTCTAAGACCTCTACTTGCTTTTGCTCTAAACTCACCATTGCAACCTTGTGCTCTTCAACAATTACGTTTGTAGTAGCCCTGTGCTCTTCAGCCATTGATGGTCACTAAACTAACTATAAATATGACAAAGACAAGCGCACCTATCGAACAATAGTATAGCTATGGTAAGTAGAGAATATTGTATCCACGAGGACTAAAAGTATTAGTAATTACTATTTTTCTATTATTTAGTCGACAATTTGGAATGATGTGTTTTAATCTAAATTTACTAAACTAATTTAACTAAGAACGCAACAAAGAATGAATCAAGAAAATAATCAAATATTAACCAAAGAGATAGACAATACCCAGGAATGAATCCACCTAGATTTCACCTTTTATTATGAATCTGAATTAAACGATTTATTCACTTGTGTCTTGATTCGTAGAAATCTCTAAATTATGTTAATATCTCTTTTGAGAGTAAGAACAATTGGCTTTAGGTTGATTAATTGAAATCTCTTTCTAATTAAAACCCCTATCATTACATTAGCTTGATCTATGGATTGCCCTATTAGATTTGACTCTAATCCGGTAGATTTAAGTCGTCTTATTTCTTAGATTGCATGCAACTCCACACAATTATGATAGATCTACTTTTAAACAGGGACTTTTACTCCACTGAATTAAGCACATTAAACATGAATTAATATCCCAAAAATATTAAAACAAGAAATAAGCATACATAATTGAGAACATGAATCAAGTATTTATCACGTAAAAATAGAAATTAAATAAAAGGATTCATCATAGGTTTCATCCTCTCTATGTACTTAGGGAATTAGTTCATAATCTTGAATAAAAACATCTCAAAGTCAGAATAACCACAAGACATAAGAAACTCAATAAAACTTTAAAATAAATTAAAAGGAGATCTTTGATCTTGATAGAGATCCGCTTCTAAGTTGGTTTCGATGGTGGTTTTTGAGTGTTTTCTTCAATCTTTTTTGATTACTCTCTTATGTCTTCTTCTAATTGGTATTTATAACTTTAGTATGCTCAGAAAGCCTAAAAATTGAGTTTTTTTTGCATATTTAGGAAGTAGGGTGTGAAATTGACATGGGCTGGTACATGGGCGTGTGTCCAACCCATATGGCTCACACGGGTGGGTGTCCAGCCCGTCTGGAAATGCCCAGGCCATGTGGATCCTAAAAATAGCTCTATTTGTCTGATTTTGGCTCATTTTTCTATCCTTTCACTCCCAAATACTCTCTTAAGTATAGAAACATAAATTTAAAGGATTAGGAGCATTAAATTCACTAATTTTCATAATTAATCATCTAAAAACACATTAAGAATGAGATTACAATATGTTACTTTTATAACTTATCAGCCATATTCTCCATTTCAACATTTATAGCCTCTTTCCCTTCTTATTTAGTTGTGACATCTTTTTATAACTCTTCAATTTTGCACTCAGTAGCCCCCAAGTGCTTGGCGAGGTCCTCATTCTGTTTGTAAAGTTCTTCATTCTCTTTTCTCATATTGGAGTACAGCTCGCAAGCTCTCTCCAAGGCTTTCCTTAGTATCTTGGAAATTATCTTCAAGCTCCCTCTTGGTTGCCTCAGCTCCACCAATGCCTTTATTAAGGCCTAAGCTGACCATGCTAGCCTTAGCTAGGAGAACTTGCAAGGATGCGATGAACTCTGACAGCAAATGCTTCCTCACGCCACTTGATGACCTAACGAGGCACATTTACTTTTTAGTAGTTTTTATAAAGAAACCTTCAACTTATTGGTCACCTCACCTAGATTTTAAGGAAACTCCTGGGTGCTCAGATGCTCGCACCATAGGAATAACTCGCCACCCTCAACATTTAAACCAACCTCACCTAATGGTTCCTCAATATGGGATAAAGAAGAAGGAGGAATAAAAGGTGGAGCAGAAGGAAGAAAGCTATCATGAATAACAATCAGTAAACTTACATGAGCTATAGATGGCGAGCTTGCAGAGGGGGAAACAAGAATAATAACCATCACAATGAAAGGCCTAACATAATTTGTTCTCCTTTTACAGTGCTGCTCTAGTCTTCCACTATATCCTTCTTCTTCGCTACTTACAACCATGTTCATAGACCCTGCAGTAGTTCTACGTTTCTTGTGCATATCCAACATAGAACCTTGCACATCCATGTATTCGTAAATTTCATGGACAGACTTATGGTTTCCTTCAAGTTACCTCTAGAATCGCGAGTTGTGCCTGCATCATCAACAATTCCAAGATCAACAGTAGCAGTAATCAAATTAGTGTTTGCACATTTCTTTATGCAATGAGGGCACTAAGATCCAAGGACCAGGCTTCATCTAGCAGTAAATATAAAAGAAGTTCATTGGTCCGTCTTTACTTCCTATTAATATTAAGCTCAGATCGTCTTTGGCCCCATGGGGCCACATATATCTTTAAAGCCATACCCCAACTACCTCAGCTACTTCTTTACTATCACCCTCTCTCCACCCATTAGGACTAAGACTTTTCACACAGTGTTGGAATACATTTCTCACAGTTAAAAGATCCTCTAGAATTAGAGTATGACCATTGCGAAGCCTTTGAAATTAGGCTAAGCCATCCCTTGTTGTAATGCTTCGCTTGAACGAGCACATGTCCTTGCTTGATGAGGACCACTTGGTTGGAAAATCAAACCTATCAACAAGCGTACACTTCACTTGGATGTATTTTCCCCGATTCAAATGGAGATTAGAGCTCCGATTAGAGATGATGGGCTCAAAATCATCGCGAGGGGTGAAATAGTAGAAGTCTAATGACTTTCATCGGTTATAAGCCTTCAATTGGTATAAACGTTGAAAAACGGTGAGTAGTGGTACCTCGTTGTGTTGACAACAGTCGATGAAGTAGGCCATTGCGATCCGCCAAGAAAACCTGAAAAGCTGACTAGGGGTGATCCCATAATCTTAGAGAATATGTCAGAAGAAATGATTTAGGGACAAATAGAATCTGACTTCTAAAATATAGAGGGGGCATGAAACTACCATCGCTGGTATCACTCAGCCTATGTGACCCTTCAGAAATAGAAAATTCGTACTCGAAATTAGGGATTTTAATCCCTCATACGACTAAAGTTTGACACATTTCTTCATTTTTCGTAGTACAAGCGTAGAAATTAGCTTCCACGGGGACCCTCGATGTACGTTCTCGTATTAGATAATTGGGTATTATCCAACTACCAACTCCTCTGACTCTTGCCTTAGTTCAATGAAAGAAAAAAGCAAATACCTAAGATACAAAAGTTTACAAGATTTACCTTAAAGAAAAGCTTTAATTGATCCTGGTTGCAGAAAATACTAAGTTTGTGAGTTTTAGGGCTTTTAAAATCCCCCTTTTAAAGAGTTTTTTTCCCCCGCACTTTAACGATTCAAATAATCAAGGAATAACAACAGCCAAATACGGACAAACATAATCCACTCATACACATGTTGAGACAAATTTCATACATTAGTGATCGTAGTGTATTGTACAAGCCGTGCAAATTTGAAGTGCTGGCTCTAAGAAGTGTCACTTTATAACCCTTTTTAAACCCAGTAAGGGGATTCAATTGTTATGTATTTCTGATTACCAACCTGAGACTCGAGCATAATCTAGATTACCTACCCGTGACCCATATATTGGCCTTACCAATTGGATGCACGTAGGTCTCACAGTGAGGGTTCGCCAGAAAGGCTCGCGAAGGTGAATCATGAGCCTAGTTCGCATAAACTATGGAGTTCGCATGTGGAGACCGTAAAGTATAACAAGCAGACTGGTGAACACGTATTATGTCTAGAGTAGTACACGTGTCAGTATACATGGAGTCTACCTAGAACATCAATTCCATGAATAGTAATCGTGTATATAAATACCTAATTATCCTCTTTAATAGGACACAGAAAAAACACTCAACAAGGTTAAATGTTCAAATTGGATCATGTTGGATTTTTGAAGAAGGAGAGGTTGAAACAGAAACAAAAGATGAAAAATGGAGAAGTTAATTTTTGGTGAATTGTTTCATTAAAAACTGATACATAGTTTACATGAAAAAATCATGCTTAAATAAGCTAAAAATAGTAATAAAATATTACAACTTGGCTTAATTCAGTGACTAGATTAATGTAACTTTCTTTTTCATTTGCTGGTTTCTGCCTAATTTCTTGAAAAATGATTAATCAAAATTTATCACAGTTTCAGTGCAAGTTGGCAAATGGGCAACTTACAGAGTGAAGAGCTCGCAGATGAGCTCTCATGCTTAGTGAGCTCGTAGATGAGCTCTCATGCTTTGGTGAGCTCGCAGTGTTGGTAAGCTCGTATATTTTGGTGAACTCGTAGTTTTTGGTGAGCTTGTAGTTCGCAATTGGCACTTCGTAGTTCGCAGGTAAGCTCACATATTTTGGTGAGCTCGCAGTTCGCAGTTAGCATGGATGGTCATTTCGCAACACTCCTTCTTGACCTCCATTCTTCGAACTACAATATCATAATTCAGCTTTTCAAACCTCATCTTCATAAGGGGTTTTGTTAGAGTATCAACAAGTTTGCATCTTTGACTGTTCTCAAGCTTGTGCTTTGATGAGCTCGTATTTTTATGACCTTGCACTTTTGCAGCACACATTTCATTCATCCTACACTTTGCACTTTTTATGGATTGCACATTTGTCAACACACATTTTTTCTGAGTTCGCAACTTGTATTTTGGTGAGCTAGTAGGCTCACACTTCATCCTGCTGTTTGCTACTGCATGATTGGCCAACTTTGAACACTCTTTCTTGACCATTTTGCAACAAGAACCAATGTTGTTTTTTTGTGCAACTTCTTCAAAAATTGTAACTGCTAAGTCACATCTGTGATAAGTTTCAACAACGAACCTGGTACCTTTAACAGAAAGATTATCAAAGCCTTTATCTTTATATTTATCTTTAACTTTTGTTATCTTCTCAATTATTTTTTATTTACACACTTGACTAAGGAGCTTATTGTTCACATGTCCCTGTCTTTTGTGGCAACTATATGATTCATCTATTGAACTGGTATAAGCTCTCAAGGCCATAAAATTCCAATCCAGCATAAAGCCTTTATTATTCATAGGGACTGTCACAACTTCTTGTTCTAATGAATCAAATATAGTGCAGTATTTTTCTTTGAAAACAATAGTGTATTTCTTCTCAATCAATTGACCAATGCTAAGGAGATTATGATTTATCTCAAGAACTAAAAGCACATCTATAATTACTTTAGTACTTGTAGGAGTGCTGATTAGCATATCCCTTTTCCTACTGCTTCAATGTACTGTCCATTTCCAACTCTAACTTGTGAAATGCAATTTCTATCAATCTACTTGAAGATGCTTTTATTTGAAGTCATGTGGTTTGTGCATCCACTATCAACAAGACAACTCTTTCTTAGTTTGTTGGAAGGTTCACATGGTGCCACGAACTGGGCTTCACAAGAAGTAGTGAGCTTGTCTTTGCAAGAGGCACTGAACATCAGTTCTTATTGATCTGCTTCCATTGTCTGTGCCTTAACTGTAATGACCTAAAATTCACGGGCATCGAAAAATTACATTATCAGGCCCCCGTCTTAGCGAAATGGGCTCGTAAATAATTACTAAAAATATCTATGAGTCTAGTGATGTGTTTAATTAGGCTTTGATTAGGTGAATTTAGTCTAATTAAGAGTAATTAGTAAAAAGGATTAAATTGAATAAGGGGTAAAAATTGAATTATAAATTAATAGAAAATAAAAGGGGCCAAATAGGCAATTAAGCCCATTTAAGAATTTGAGGCGGCAATTACTTCATAAAAATCTAAGATTTTTATGATTTAATTATATAAATATCTTAATAAATTAAAATGAATATTATTATTTTATTAGATAATGTAATTTATATTAATTAAAATTATGATATTATATTATAAATTAAATCAAATAGTGACAAATGTATGGTGATGATAAAATACATGTGTAATGTTTGTATTTATACACTTGTAAAATATTTATATATTTTCTTAAATAATAAGTAAAAGATATTTATGAATTAAATAATATTATATTATTATAGTATATTATTATTATTATTATTATTATTTTTCTTAACTAATACATAAAAGAAATAAAGTAAAAGAATAAAAGAAACAAAGATTATTCAAAACAGGGGAAGGAAAAAGAAAGAAAGAAAAATAGAAGGAAAAAAACTAGGGTTTGGGGCTTTAAGCTTTAATTTGGTAAGTTAATTAAGTCATTTTCTTTTAATTTTGATGTTTTAGAAGCTTTAGAACAAACTTTTGTTGAATTTATGTTAAGATTTAGAAAGTTCTTAGGTTTCTGAACATAATTCATGTTGAACAAATTGATGAATTAGGAGTTTAATTGATAGAATTTCCAGTTAAAATTGATAAAAGGATTAAATTATAAAGTAAGCTATAAGTTTTGTGTTAGAGGGACTAAATTGAAAGAAATTTGAAATTAGGGTTTTATGGTGAACATTAGATAGTTAAGTTGAATTTGGTAGAAAATTGAGTAGAAATAAGGTATGAATTGAGATAGAAAAGTAAGTGAATTTAGTTAGGATCAAATTGAAATTAAGGTAGAAGTGAATAGAAATTCAATTATTTAATATAAATTAGTGTTGTATTAATAGTATAAATTATTTTTAATTTATGTAGCTAGCAAAGAACCAGAGGCATCGACACAGAAGGGAAAAGAGAAGATTATCAAAGAGTAAACTCAAGAAAATCACAGTTTGTATTACTATATTTTAAACTACTATTTATAAAATGTTATATTTGAATTTATGTGTATGGTAAGTAAAATTTTAAGGTAAGTATCAATACTGAAATGAATGAAATTGAAATGAAGTATGATTATGTATAGATATTTGATAGTATATTGATTGGAAAGTGGAAAATTGTATTGAATTGAATTGTGATTAAATTGAGAATGATTTGAATGGAAAATATGAGAAAGTGATTGAATTGAAATATGAAAATTCAATACCCTATTAACTAGTCGGGCTAAGTCGGATATAGTTGACATGCCATAGGATTGAAAGAATTTGGGATTTTTCAGCTTGGCCGAGGAGACACTGAAGTCACTATATTTCTTCAGACTATCCGAAGAGGCACTGAGTGTCGTTCTGGTGTGTTTGGGTGGATTATTTTGGTGTGTTTAGTTGGATTATTTTGGTGTGTTTGGTTGGAATCCGTGTATCTGCCAAGGTCCGAGTCTTGTCAATAGGGGTAAGCAAATGAAATGATAAAACGAATGAAATTGATCGATTGATTTATTGAAGAAATGAGAAAGTTGAAATTGTGAATTGAATGGAGACTGAAAGTGAAAGACATGAACCAAATGTTCATTAGATGATTGAATCCAGTTTGATGATATGTGATATCAATTTGATTAATTGTTATTGTTCAAAATTTGAAAGTTAAAGTATGAATTAATATATATTAATAAATTATGTTTGATATTTATATGTTTATAAATTATTATTTGTTATTATAGTTTGAATTATGGTAATACCACTGAGTATAGGCATACTCAGCATATGGTTGTTTCGTGCGTGGGTTAGTAGAAGTCAAAGGTCTCAGTTTAGCATCCAGATCAATCCCGACTTCAGAGACAATTTGGTGATGTAATCCCTCTTTTGGTAAAAGTGGCATGTACTTAGGTATTGTATAATTTATGTACTTAAGTCTTGAAACATTGGTTGTAAAATGATGTCTAATATGGGTTATAAGTATGAAATGAATTAGTATGACATATTTGGTAAAATGTGGCATGAAACTAAAATGAGAAATGAATGAAATTATTAGTTCAATTAAAAAGTTATTTATGAGTGACCAAGTAGATAAATTGTTAAATTAATGTTATAGGCATAATTAGGTATGTTTAAGTGTGGAAATATATGGATTGTTATATTGGTTGCAAATTGGTTGCGGTTTGAAAATTGCAAGGAAGGTTAGATGTTTATAAAGGAGTTATATTGAGTTCAAAAAAAAATTTACGAAAAATTTTCGGAGTACTCGAACTAGTCCCGTTCCACTTTTAATACGTGTTTTGGACCTCGAGGGTCCATTATAGGGACTTATTAATTAAATTATACTATGTATGTTATTGATTTGTGAATTATTAATAAATTGTTCGATATGTCCAGTAATGCTCCGTAACTCTATTCCGGCGATGGCTTAGGGTTATGGAGTGTTACATGAGCATTTCGTTGTTGTTGTCCATGCCCATTATTCTTGCACACCCTCTCTATACTCCCAAATTATTTGCAACTTCTACATTGAATATCTAGCCTGAACCAATAATACCTATCCGGGTGATTGGTTTTTTTGCAGTGAGAGCATGGTGGATTTTTCTTCTTGCCACCATCTCTCCAAATATCATCTTTCTTCTCTGTCCAATCCTTTTCTTCATTGTTTAAAGAGCTCACATCATCTCTGTTTCTGGCTTGAAAAGCTCCTTCAGTATGTCCTTCTTCTCTGCTTTCCCTTATCTGTTCTAGGGCATACAAAGCATTGATTAGCTTTGAGAGTGAGATGGTTGATAGATCCCTTAAATCTTCCAATGAGGATATCTTTGATTCGTATCTCTCAAGAAGTTTGGTAATCACCTTCTCAACTACTCGACTATCAAGGAATTGATCACCTAGCAATTTTATCTGATTCACCACTGCCATGATTCGATCTTAATATTGCTTCACCGTCTCAACTTCCTTCATCTTAAGGTTTTCAAATCTCGTCTGAGATTTATCACCTGCTGCTGCCTTGTTTTCTGTGATCCCTGGAACTCCTCATTAAGCTTATCCCAAGCTTGTTTGGAAGTTTCACGGGCCATGATTCTTGTGAAGATCACGTTTAAAACACCATTTTGTAGGCAAGACATCGCCTTATGTTTTTTGGCACATTCCTCACTGTGCTATTTCATTTGAGCAAGAGTAGGATTTGGCCTCAACACTGGTGGTTCTATTTCAGCATTTACAACCTCCCAAAGATCAAAGGCTTGAAGATAGGTTTTGATTTTTACTACCCAGATATGGTAGCTTTCACCTGTAAAAACAGGGGGTGGTGATAGTGTAAAGTTTGCTGAAGATATTTTTATAAAAAAATTGGCCTCAAAGATAAATAGCTCTTGTACCAATTGTTGGATTTTTGAAGAAGAAGA
Organism: Gossypium longicalyx; assembly: GCA_025698465.1. Lineage (NCBI taxonomy): Eukaryota > Viridiplantae > Streptophyta > Magnoliopsida > Malvales > Malvaceae > Gossypium > Gossypium longicalyx. The sequence continues at coordinate 21,873,404 of CM047005.1, read as the reverse complement.
GGTTGAAACAGAAGCAAAAGATGAAAAATGGAGAAGTTAATTTTTGGTGAATTGTTTCATAAAAAAAACTGATACATAACTTACACGAAAAAATCATGCTTAAATAAGCTAAAAATAGTAATAAAATTAGGGGTGAGCAAAATACGATTCGACTCGAAAAAATCGAAAAAAGTTCAAATTTCGAGTTAAATCGAGTTATTCGAGTCAACTCGAATTTTTTTTTCAAATTTCGAGTTCTAATCGAGTTGAGTTTTCGAATTCAAATAACTCGAATAATTCGAATATCAAACTATAATATTTTACATTTTTACCCCAAACTCCTAAACATTTTTTATTTTCTCCCAAAACTTTTACTCCTTCTCACTTTTCCCCCAAAACTTTTACTCCCCTCCTATCCCAACCCCCAATCTACCCAAAATCCATTTCCCACCAAAATTTTACTCTCCAATTTACTTTTCCTCAAAATTTTACTCCCAAAAACCCTTAAAACTTTTTATTTTCCCCTAAATTTTTTCTCCTTCCCATTTTCCCCCCAAAACTTTTACTTTCTTCCCATCCCACCCCTCATCTACCCCAAACCCATCCCCCCTATTTTTTTTTAATATTTTTCCTTTAAAATTTTACTCCCCCTATTTACTTTCCCTCAAGCTTTTACTCTCCAAAACTTTTTATTTTCCCCCAAAACTTTTACTTCTCACTCTTTACTCCCAAATAAAAAATCAAAATTATCCAAAAAAATCCCTAAACATAAATACTAATAATTTTATTTATATCTACTATTTATATTATTAAATTAAATTTCACATTTTATATTATTTATATTATTAAATTGTTTAGTCATATTGAATATTTATATTAAAATTGAATTATTAATGATGCCATAAAATTGAATTATCAATTTCATATTTTATCTTTAAAATAACTTTTATTAAAAAATCACATTTTTATATTTAATATATTTTTTAATTCCAAAATACATAGTGACAAGAATACGAAGATAATTGAAACAACTAAGCAAGCAAAGAAGCTAACCCGTATATAAAAGATTAATAAATAAATTATGAGGTGATGAAAGGGAATAAAAAATTTGATTACGGTGGACAAACTTTATTACGATGGGTGACAGTGGTTACAAGGACCCAAAATTATTTTTTAAAATTTAACTCGAACAAATATATTCGATTAGATTCGATTCAAATTCCATCTCACTTGACTCGATTCGAGAAAATTTCAAATCAAATTAGGATGATAAAATATGATTCGTCAACTTGATTAACTCAAAATTTTTTCATTCGATTCGATTCGATCGAACGCTCACCCCTAAATAAAATATTACAACTTGGCTTAACTAAGTGACTAGATTCATGTAACTTTCTTTTTCATTTGCTGGTTTTGTCTAATCGCTTGCCAAAATGATTAATCAAAATTTATCACAGTTTCAGTGCAAGTTGGCAACTTGCAGAGTGAAGAGCTCACAGGTGAGCTCTCATGCTTGGTGAGCTCGCAGATGAGCTCTCATGCTTTGGTGAGCTCGCACATTTGGTGAGTTCGTATATTTTGGTAAACTCGTAGTTCTTGGTGAGCTGTTCTGTTGAGCTCGCAATTCGCAGTTGACACTTCACAGTTCGCAGGTGAGCTTTCAATCTTAGCGAGCTTACATCTTTTGGTGTGCTCACAGTTCGCAGTTAACATAAATGGTCATTTCGCAACAGATCTAATCTTTTATGAGTTACTCATATAACAGTTGAACCTTTCAAAATGATTATAAAAGAAACTGCACTTTACAAAAATTCAAATTTATTTTATTCACTTTTTCACTTGCTCTATCCATTTTTTTTACTTTCCACTCAACCATTTACACACTTATATATTTAGAAAACAAGAGCAAAGAAAATGGAGTAACTCATACGGGGAGCCTGAAGTTTGGAAGACAATGATAATGTCTCTTTAAAAGCTGATTTGGCAAGTTAGGAAGATTTAAGTTTGTTTTTTTTTCTTCTTTTTTTATGGCTTCGTGGTCAAATAATATATGAGACTATGAATCAACATGTCTGCTGTACAACTCAGGCCTATATAGATATGTTCTTACTTACCTTAAATGTGGAGGACAATTGAATGCCATAGTCCATCTATGTACTTTGCCAGTCGATAATCAAAAAGGGTTTACTTATGAAGGTGGCTCAAGTAATCAAGTTCAGCTGCCTATGGACGGCTAAATTGGAAGGGACAAAAGAGATTAGAAATTTGCTCTCTAGCTAACAGACAAATGGACCCCAACTGCATGTGCAAACTGTACAAAGATTAATGGAAAGGAGGTTAAAGCAATGGGAATACTTAAACTGCCTTTCTTTTTTTTGGTGCCATCTTATCAAATGATAGACATCCTAATTGAACAGATAATACAATAACTTGAAAGTTCTAAACCACCAAATAATTAAAGGAAACACATTTCTTCCACTTTATATCCTGTCGTTAAGTCCATATTATGAAGGTCAATTAGCCTTCTTTTTTTGCTAGTTTAGTTGACGATTTTGCAGTATGATTACTGAAACACTACGTTAATTAAATTAGTTTAAACTTTAAAAGTCTCTTGTTGTTAATGGAGGCTGCCATGGTATACATAAACAAGTTTTTGCAACCTTCTAAAGGCTCACAATGTAACTTAAAAGTGACTTCCTTTTTGCCCTTTTGAAGTCTTTTTCTGGGGTGAAAAGTGTTCGGTATCAGCCTAGAAAAGATCAAGAAATTTGCTGCTTGAGGTTGATTAGATGTGTATCTTTAAAAGGTGAGCTACTTACTAATCATTCACATCAAGAAGGCAATAATAAAAGTAGGTCCGCTATCCATTCAATCCAAAGTAAAAGGGACTGAAAGTTTGGATGATTTGATATGAAGAAGCTGCCAAAAGTAATTTCTCCATTATCTGAGCTACTCCAAGAACATGCACTAGGGTGGTAACCAGTGCCATGACCTGATAATTCATATGTTCTGTTACAAAAATGTAGGAGAGAATAAGAATACGGATTACGACTTTGACAATAAACTCAACCACCAAATTGTATAGAATAGCTTATTTATGTTTTTAGAACATTATAAACTAAGTATTTAGCTTGCTGATAAACTTGAACTTCACAAGTCAACCACAATTAACATATATATCTTACAGGTATATTTTTAATTCTAGCTCATATCGTCTAGTTTTAAATTTCTAAAACTCTTTTGATGACATAAGTACATGGTTGTGGAAGAAAGAGCAAGAAAGACATAATTCATGTAAAAGGAAAAAAAAACATGGATTCTCCCATGAAATGTTTTCATTACTTTTAAAGGATACTCTCAAGAGCACGTGGAAACGGGATACGTGCTACATGAGGGAAAAACTTACGTACATGCACAATATACAAATATCAAATTGTAATAAAAGCAAGGAGAAAAAAATGTCATCAATTAGTCAGAAAAACCACTCATGTCATGCATGAGGGTATAATTTATAACTGCAACCAATGAAGCAAAGTTGTTCTTTCATCTGATCATGGCTGTTAGAGAGCGAAAAACGACTTCCTCACAAGGAATTGTGAGTCCCATGTCGTGGTTAAACCCAAACTCCTCTTCAGCTCTTTGAAGCAAGCTCTGGAACTCAGGGTGAGTCAACCATGATATTGGAACTACATATCTGCTTCTATGTTCACCAACATAGACAACAAAATGTCCTTTAGGTACATCATCGGGATGCCCTCCTTCATGATCATAACCTTGTTTCTTGCCAAAACTTGAGCACCTTTTAAGAATCTGCTTGATAGCCGCCGTTTGAGTTAATTTGTTTGATTTCTTGATAGCCATATTGCTTTGAACTTGGAACTTAAGAGAATTGGAAAGAAAGTTGGTGGGGAGAAGGATTAAGGAATAGAGGGTATTTATACATGGGGAAATTAAAAGAGAGGATTTGGCATTTAAAACAATGTCATGTGCTATGTGGGTGAAATGAACAGATATATGCAAGGCATGCAGGGTTTGAAACCCAATGGGGCTTAGCCTACCATGTTGCCTCTCCTATAGACAACGTGGGTCCATATTTTTTTCTTCTCTCTCTTGTTTTTCCTTCTCAAGTTATCCACCATTCGTCTCTTCTCAAACATACCTTATTCTAAGGCTGAGAAAATTCATTACCAAAATATTTTTCTCCCACGGTTTTCCATGTTAAACAATGTGACAACTTCTTCTCCCTCTCACACACTCCAAAATAGAATAGAAACAAAAAGAATTATCCTTATCATTCTCTTTGACATGATTAAAAAAGTTTAACTTCTCAAACTTTCTCTTTAATTTAATCAAATTTTAGATATGAATTATAAAAGACAAATATATTCCACTAAAATATAAATCATAGATTTAAAATATCTTAACTTATATATGCTCATATTCCATGTAAATATCTTAAATAACAAAGACCATATATGCCACAGCCTTAGGCTAGCTAGTGGATGGAAAGACCTGAAATGATTAGCTGGTTTCATACTACTTCGGTTTAAACCTTTAAATTAAGGACCACTGAAGAGTGTCGCTTTTCATGCGTCGTGGTACAATGTACGTGAAGGAGTCAACTAAATGAAAGATTAATGTAATGGTGGGAATTGAATGCTTGTCGCAGAGTCACGGAATTCCAAAAAATTTGGTCTGGTCCGTTCTTGAAAGTCGAACTCAAAGGGAAGTGGATTTTGGGTTGTTTATGGACCACATCCAACACACAAAGCGACCAGTTTTTGTCCCACTGAACCCAAAATTTGGCATGTTCGACACTTAGCTTGGCCGGGCTAAATTTGCGCTGCCTAGTGTCTTCCTCTTTATTGCAAATAATAATCAATTGAAAGCTTCGGGTAACAACAAACAAGGGTTAGCCCCACGTAGTGACAGTGTCAGCGAAGTGGGGGAAGCATGGGCGATGGCTTCTCTTCCTAAATTCGCCTAATGTCATCCACATCATATTAAACTTTTTCACTGTTTCCTGCCCTACATTTCACCAACTCGAAGAGCTAATATCACACACCCTAGATTTTATATCCATTACCAACATATTTGCTAGCTGTCTCAATAGTTATAGCTTAGTTGGCAAGTAAAATATACATACTCTATCAGACCAACAATTAAAACATCCTAGATTTGTGAGGTGCCAGGGTTAAGGTGTAAGGGTAGCTCAAGCATATGGGGGCAGAAACTGTGTTGTGGAGTTTATATATAATTTTCAAACACTTATGCCACTGCCCATGTGATTCTGCCTTTAACATGAAATTCTGAAACCACAAGAATCAGATTACAGGATGGAATAATGAAGCAATATTATATAAATCTCCTAAATAAAGCATCATAAATATACCTAGCTTTAGCCTTTCATTCGGCTAACATGCGAGATATTTCCCACGTTTCAAGGGCCGGAAGCCGGCTTTCAAAGCTACATGGCAATCTTATCGAATCAGTCTTCTCTAAGTGGCCCTGCTTCCTCGTCATATTCTCTTTCAAGACGCATGTAAGCTAGTAATATGCTTCCAATATATAACAAAGTTTTGGATTTCTCTATTTCATATGAATTTAAGAGAATTTAGAGTAGGATACACTGTGACAAAGTAAAAGCATCATGAAAGTTTTTATACTAAAAGTTAGATTATATCTTATTTTTTTACTCAAAAAATAGATAAATTAGTCATTGAATATTAGATCAAAGAGCAAACTAACCTTTTTTATTAAAAATTTTATCCATTTCGATTGTTGAGAACTGACATGGCTGACAAAATCATTAGACAACCAAGTGTACCCCATGTTGATATACAATTACCATTTTTTAACAGTAAAAGTGAATAAAATTTTTAACAGAACTAATTTTCTCTTTTATCTAATATACAAAGACTAACTTATATATTTTTGGAGTAGAGGAAACAAAATACAATCTAACTCTATATGAGAACAGGTGTGGTCTCTATCCTCCATGGATTATGTGAATAAAATAGATAAGTTATGCCATCATTTTCACTGAAGGTAAATGTCTTAACAGCTAAACTACTATGTCTAGCAGATTAAAAATAGAAGCCATTTTTTTTCTGTTCTTTGAGTAATTCTGCAACCTATTGGCGACCACATCCTAGATGATGGTATGCATGTGAAGGCCATGTTACTTTTGTCGTCAAAACGCAGACACAATAAAAAAGATGGTTAATGTTGTAAATATACGTAAGGCCCTTCATCATCACAATTTTTTTCCACCATGCCAATGACATTTTCAGCTTTGGCTTTTGCCCCCACAGCCCCTACCCCATTCAGAAACTTCTCACCTGCACTGCATTCTAGCTTGCTCTTTTTCTTCTCTCTACTCTAATATTTTCCCTTTTAAAATGACAATCTCTAAGTCAGCTATATGAGTTGGCTACCATGGTTAACACCAGGATACATAGATATAGTAATTTAAACACCAGATGTCTACATCAAACAATCTGCCCTATATAAAAAAAATGTTTGTATTTCTCTTATTGTATGATAAACAAATGAGAAGTTGACTTAAATCAACTAGAGTTTCATATTAATTTATTTGATTTTGGGTTCATTAGAAGGAATTAGGATAAACATTGGGATGGCCCGGGGAGATTAAGCTTTTGTTAAATAATACAGCAATAATAAAGCAATAATATCAATTGCACCACCGGTGAAATGGAAAAGGATTTACATTCAAATCTTCAAACACCAACTATTCGACAATTCCCTCTTACTCTTATCAAGAAAAATGATGGAGCAATAATGTATTTCATGCCCTGCGACAGCTCTAATCTCGGAAGACGAATGATTGAGTACTAAAATGAGCTAAGGTCAATGATAATATCTAGCATTATCTGTTTCAGCTTAGCTTCTTATTGGTCAAGCTATCCAAATTTCAAAAACCTTTCAAATCCTTTTTTTTTTTTTTTTTTTCCATCCAAGTCATCTATCTTAAGAAACATATAAAACACAATTTGTCATCCGGTTCCACCCTAAGAACATACATTCATTGTGTTTCTGTATCAGAACAGAGCATTATAATTTTAAGTTCAGATGAAAAGAGACCGCGAGTAAGGTGGGATGTTCGACAAACACAGATTTCTCGCCTTTACAGAAAAGATGAAAATGTGTTCCGAAAGCACAATAATATGCATCCATGCATACTGGCTCAATTTTCGAAAGCACAACAATGGCAATAATTCAAGTCCCATGTTAAACTTTCAAGAGTATCTGTTGCAAACACACCTATGCAGCAGTATCTGTCCCACCTAATATTTATCTGGCTGGTGATCTAGTCTGTTGTAGCTAAGCAACCAGGCAGCGCAGTCCAACAGGCAGTAGAACGAGATAGACAATGAGATCAGATTTCATATGTTTGAACAACTTAGTGCCATTACTTTGCATTGTTCATTCATGGCCAAAAGCTGCGCTTCTTTCTTGTCAAGAAGTGCTGTCAACCTTACATTCTCTTCCATAAGCTTTTGAACTTCATCCTCTTTCTGCTTTTTTTCACCCTCTAGCTGTGTTGTCTTAGCAACTAGCCTGATACACAATAAAAGGTAGACTCATGAGCAAGACTACCGACTTAAAGAAGATTGTGCACAGGAAGATATTGTCATGAGCAAGACTCCCCAGCACATTCATCCTCACGTTGAGATACAAAATTCAGTTATGCATGTAGGAAAATAGCGGTTGCTGTCATGCACTTACAATTAAGTTCATGCCTATACTGACATAAGCCCTAAAATTGCACATTATGCAAAACAAAATGGGACACCTCAAATTGGGTTCTTTGGTAAAACAAATAAGTCAGAATAGGAACCCACCTTTAGAAACACATTATTGATGGTTGAAAAGAAATGAGTACAATCAGAGATCCATGTCATACGTTACCAACAAGGATATGATATGTAAGTCACCAACAAGAGCATTGATGATACATTTTGTATGGTCTGATATGACATATCAAAAGGAACAAAGTTCACATTATTTGCTGGCATGCTGAGAATGGAACAAAAATTTAAGATTCAAGAACAAGCATGATCAAGGGAATCAAAGAACTCAAAGATTATACTGACCTTTCAAAGAGCCTCTCAATAGTTTGAAATTGCTTCTCCGATGAAAGAAGAGTCTCTCTTACACTAATGAGACTGCTAACATAAGATTTCAGAGACTCAAAATCCTGCTTCACACGAGAAAGCTCCTGTTCATTTTCAGCAGCTCGTTGCCGCTGTCTAGAAGTTTCTTCAACCAAGTCCTCAACCCTCTGCCTCATTTCATTAAGAATGTTATTTGTTCCCAGAGCAAAACTTTCCATCTCTTCTAACTTCATAGACATATTCTCAATTTGGAATGCTTTTCTTTTGATTTCTTCCTGGCCCAAAGTTACCTTTTCTTTCTCCATAGCAGTTTCAGATTCAGCCATGATGACCCTCTTAACTAGAACTTCCATAACATTAGTGACCATTTGCACAGATTTGATTAATTCACCAATATAGGCTCCATCTTGTTCATCCAGAGAATCTTGTTGTCTACTAATTCCAGTCCAAGTTTCTTCATCTACACAGTCAAATGAAGCGAGATCAGCGCTCCTTGACCATCCAGACAACGGTGTACCTTCCTTATCCACAAGCCCTACCCCTTCTAATAGTTTGATGCCACATGACTTATGGGCTAAATCAGGAACAGCCATCACTCTTGCTTTTGATTTCAAGTAAGCCAACAAAGTTGCAGTAGTTTTTACCCTACGCCAAAGAACATCTACCTCCTTTGATTCTTCCTCCGACCCCTGTAAGCAAGCCTTTACCTCCATAATTTTGTATTGTAAAAAATCAACCTGGCATTGGTGTTTTTCCATCTCCTGGTTCCGAATTTCATGAGTTTCACTTAGCTGAGACTGCAAAGTTGACAAGTCAAGAGCCTCCTCGGCTGCCATGTCCTTCCCTAAGTTATGATAAAATAGGCAGGAGGACATGAATTTTAATAGCATAACAACGCAATCACAATACAAACAACAAAGATGCAAATAGAACACATAATTGCTGCAAATGTTCTCTCCAATTGGAACCATTTCATTCATATTATGCCAGTTAAAGCTACTATGAGAACTTCTTATATCCATCATGATAATATACTCAGACAACATAATGTATTCCGAACCCGGCATGAAAAAATAAAAATAAAAATAAACAGGTGATCAGATTCAAGCTAGCATCACTGTCTTGTACCATCAAAAACATTTCCTAATTCCTACCAATATTCTTCAATAGTGAAAATAATACCACACACTACGCTTAATATCACAGAAGTCTTCAATATTCTTTAAAAACTTTTTCTAAACCTTTTTCCCTTGAAAGGTAACAAATTTGCCAACACCGTTTCCATGATCAAAGCAGAAAAGAAAAAGAAAAAAAATAATTTCCAAGATCTGAACCAACAAAGCCCTAGCAAACCATAATGACATGAAAATAAACCAGAAAACTAACAAATATAACTCTATTCCAATTATCCATTTGCAGATCGAACACACCAAAAAGAAAGATGAAGACAAAAACCAATTTTAACCCATTGACGGAAACAATAAAAAATAAGATTTACAACCAACCCAAAAAATTCAAAATTGGAAGGGAAAATTTATCACATTTTCTTCTGAAAATAAAAGAAAAATGGAAGGCAATAAAAGACAAACCCAAAAAGATTTTTATTTCTCCTTTTGGGATTGCAAAGAGCTTGCGAGAGAAACTTAGGAATATGGTGGAGTTGACTGCAGAATATAATTCCAGGAGACTGGGGAAGTGCTTTTGATATCGCTGGTCGTCTTCGTTCCAGAAGAACAGTTTTGTTTTTCTTCCCTTTTTATTTGCTTTTTTTCTCTTTTATTATGTGTTACGACTAAATTACCAAAAAAATTGGCTTACGACTAAATTACAAAATGGTAAGAATATTTTTTAATATATTTTAATGTTTAATTATTTTATTTCATTGTTATATTTGAATTTAATATCTTGTATTTTTTTTGCATAAATAAGCGAAAGATCAAATTTTGGAATGTTATATTCGTAATCTACTCGCTCCTCTATCACCCTTAATCGAATCATACTTGAGGGAAATCGGTTTTTTACATATGGCCCTTGTAGGTTAGGGTTGTAAGTTAGACCGGACACTCGTAAGTGCATTGGTCGAAAGGTGGAGACCCAAGATGCATACATTCCATCTTTCATATGGCGAGTGTACTATCACTCTAGAAGACGTGCAGTTACAATTAAGGTTACCGGTGGATAGGTCGGTAGTCACTGGGTCAGTTCACGCGGTTGATTGGAGAGACGCATGCCATGAACTTTTGGGTTTGGTTTCGAACACGATTTATGGAGGCCGTATCAAAATGAGTTGGTTATGAAGAAACTTGGGGGGCATGATGAGAAGTTGAAAGAGAACTACACACTCGGGCGTACATCCTTCAAATCATCAGAGGGTATCCTAATGCCGAATAAGTCACGAAATCTCATGCATCTAAGGTGGTTGCTTAAACTCATCAACTTTAGAGAAGCGGGCGAACTCAGTTGGGGGTCTGCCTTGTTGGCGACCTTGTATTGGGAGATGTGTCGAGCGACACAACCACGGGAAATTAAAATTGGTGGTTGCATTCTACTACTGCAGTCATGGGCATGGTACCGTTTACCATTTTTACGTCCTCGAGCGAACTACTCGTATACATTCTCACTCGTAACAAGGTAAAATTTATTAAATGATATATTTACCATGATGAAATTAATTAAAATTTTAATTATTATGCTAACAAGTTATTTCAATAGGTGGAACCATGACCCGAGTTACGCAGGATTACCAAATGAGCTTCAAGATATACGACTTTTGTTGAACCAACAATTAAAAACAGAGGTATGTATTTATTTAAATTTGAATATGATAATATTAATGTAGTCGATTTGAGATTTAGTAGTATGCAAATATCACTAAAGTTTTTATTATTTTAATATAGTTTGAATGGACACCATACGAGGATCCGGCATTTAAAGAATGTATTCCCAATGAATTCTTATGAATCCGAACATTTGGCACATGAAGGTGCCATTAGTAATGTACGCTACAGTTGAGATGCACCAGTCAAATAAAGTGTTGTGACAATTCGGGTTCCGACAATCAATTCTCGTGGCACCTAAAGGCCTCGATGATGTGTATACTACCGACTTGTGGGGTCAGACGGATGAGAATTGGTCGATATTCCACGTGCAATACATCAACATGTGGGATAATAGGTACGAATTCTTAATTACTCGCGAGGCCATTGTCGCTCCGGAATTAGCCTGCGATCCAGATTACATGTCGTGGTTTAGAATAATATATTCCACCACATTTTCCACCATATATTCCACCACATTTTCCTGCTTCTACTTCTATGTCAGGTTTTGTTTTCGGACGTCCTTCCCCGATGTATTACATGCACATGCCATCTACATTTCTGATGATGACAATGTCGACGATGAGTATTGTAACAACCGTTTTTAGTCAAATCGAAACAATGGTTTTGAGACCATAAATTTGAAGTCAAAATAATTATTTTATTATTATTTTAATTTTTATAGCATGATTGAATGATTGTGTGAAAGTTTCATTTAGAAATTTTATCGTTTGAGTGTTTAATTCGACAAAAAGGACTAAATCGCGTAAAATGTAAAACTTGTGTTCTATTAGCTAAATGTGTTAAATAGCTATAGAACCTTAAAGTAAGAGTCCTTAAGTGGTAATTAGACCATTAGTATGATAGTGGCATGGCATTTGATGTAATTCTTAAAGTTTTAAAGGTTATTTTAGTAAAATGGCAATTAAAATTAAATTATTAAAATAAAACCAAAATTTTTGTTCATCTTCTTGCTATTGCCGAAAATTCAAGAACAAAAAACACCATTTTAGGGCTTTGAACATTCGGTCACTTCTCCTTGAGCATGTAAGTTTGTTTTCGTCCCGTTTTTAATGGTTTTTACGTTTTTGAGATCGTTGCAACTTAGTCTAGCTAGCTCAATGACTATTTTGCAAAATTATTAAAGATTTTAGATGTTTCCATTGTTGAATGCATGAGTATTTTGATGTTTAATGATAGAATATGAATGTTTAATGATAGTTATACAAGTTTTGTCAAGTGATTTTTAGTGAAAATGTAAAATAGGGATTAAATTATGAAATGTGGAAACTTTGTGGTTAAAATGTGAAATAAATGGAAAATATGGGCTGCTAGGGACTTATATGAAATTTTGCTAGTATGGATTAGAATTGAATTTCATTAATTTGTGTTTTTATGAAATAAGGACTAAATTGTAAAGTTGTGAAACATTAGGGGCAATTGTGTAAAAATGCCTTAAAGTGAATTTTAGACTAAATTGAATAGAGAGATGATTAAATAAGTTAATTTGATTACATATAAATCAAGAAAAGTAAAACTCGGATCTAGATCGAGGGAAAGACAAAGTTCTCGACTAATCTATCAATTTAGCTGTTTTTACGTCCGAGGTAAGTTCATATATAATAAACATTGTTATAATTATGTTTTAAATGCTTTGATATTGCATAAAATGTTAATACGAGTCTTCAAACATGTTCAACAATGATTCAACGACAATTCGGCATTAGAAATCTCGGTTGAACCTTAGGAATAGATTTGGATACTAGTGACATGTCATTAGGGATTATTGTGATTATGTGATCTGGGTGCTGGTTCTGTACATCCTACCGATGGCTGAGTATACCAGCATATGTTATAGTTACAATAACAGTTTGTGTGAGCAGTACTGTGTAGCTACGTCTTGACCCACAACTTGTGTAAGCAGGCATTTTGATAGCTTTAGTGTAAGCAGTATTTGTGTTATGAGATTAAGTTGGCTTCGGACCATGATATTGGCACTTTGGTGCGAGTTTCTCATGTATCTGATCGTATTCCGAATGGTTCAACGGGTAAATAAAAGACGTGGTTGTGTATGAGATTGATACAAGATGGTACAGGTATGTGCATGAACTGTATAAACTTAAATCGAAGAAGTTGTGAAGTTCATACATAAAATTATGATTGAAAATGTGAAAGGTTTGTTAGTTAAATGAATTACATGTTAATATGTTCAAATTGATGATTTATATAATCATGTTAAGATTAAGTTTATTTCATACGAGCTTACTAAGCGATAAAGCTTACTTTGTTTATTTTTCCATGTTTTATAGTGACTTTAAAGCTAGCTCAGATTCGGGGGTCGTCGGAGATTACGCCACACTATCCAACTATCAATTTGGTACTTTTGAACTTATGTATTGGTTATATGGCATGTATAGGTATTTTGAGTCATTTTGGTTATGAGTTGAAAATGATTTTGGCCATTTGAATTGGCTTGTAAATGTTTATATTTTGGTTTGTATATATATAGCCATGAGTGATGACTTATTTTGGGTTATTTTGGTATGTTTGAATCATGTATATATAAATGTGTATATGTTTTAGTGAAATGTGTTGGATGATGATTGTGTGATGCTTGGTGATAATAGGTATTATAAGTGTTAAATGGTTAAGTTGTGGATATTGGTATGCTTGTGAAATTAGGCTAAACAATGCATATATGAGTTTGGTCATTTTTGACATTTGAGTAAGAAAAATTTGGTATGAATTGGATGGCATATTGGGATATTATGTGTCTTGTATATTGGTGGTATTGAAATGGTAAAATGATGCTTGATTGAGGATGATTGAATACCTATTTTATGCTATGTTTGTGCCATTTGATTTTGGTATAGGTGTGCATAAGTTTGGGTGGCAAAATGGCTTGATAAATAGCTTATTTTTGCCCACATGGGCAGAGACACAGGCGTGTGTCTCAGCCGTGTGTGACACATGGTTATGTTACACGGTCATGTGTCCCATGGTGTTGAAATTAAAATCAAGTTAGTATGCTCCACACGGCCTCACACATGGGTGTGTGACTTGGCCGTGCGGCATAAGTCAGTATACCCTACAGGTTTGGCACAGCCTAGCACACGGCCTAGCACACGGGTGTGTATGGCCAATTTTAGGGCACACGAACGTGTGTGTTGGCTGTGTGACCCAAGTCAGAGAGTTACACGGGGTCGGACACGACCTGTGACATGGCCATGTGCTTCCATTTTAAATGTCCATACGGCCTGCGACACGGACGTGTCTTCAATCATGTGAGAGACATGACCGGGCCACACCGGCATGTGTCCCCTATTTTTGAGAAAATTTTCTAAGTGTTCAAAAAGTTTCCATAGTTATCTGTTTAGTCCTGAACCACTCCCAATGTATGTTTATGGCCTCGTGAGCTCGTATTAGGGACAAAATGTTTGGTTGTGAATGAAATGTAAGTGATTTGATTAATTGTATGTGAAATGTATATTTAAAATGTGTTATAAGTTCGGTAATGCTCCGTAACCCTATTCCGGCATTGAATACAAGTGAGGGGTGTTACAAGTATAAGCTGTCTATGTATCAGGCACCGACCAAAAGTCCAGTCGCTATGCCATCAGTGTATAGGACACAACATAGTTATACTCATATGTCTTTTATGTTGCAAACACTTCTGGGATCATTGTTCTACTAAGGTGGTTCATCTTTCTGACCACTTATTCCTAGACCAGAAGATGCACAATGGCAACCAAGGAGCAACCCATCACAATCAACTGAAGGCGAAAAAGATAAGAGGTCGAGGCCAGTACCCCAACCGGAGGTTGAACCAAGAAAGAATTTTAGCGCGCAACTGTTGACCACCTTATGTGGCACAGATTTTAATTGGCATTTGCACTGATTTACTTTATCATTGTACTCGTCTTGTTAACATTTAAATAAATATAAAATGTTTATATTATATCAATGAGGTATATTATTGTGTTTTTAAATGAATATCATTTTTTCATTGTAGTTGGTATTTGTTACCGGATTATAATAAAATTGGTGTTAACGATGTGTTGTACCTAATACGAGACTATACGTAGATACCGGATTATAATAAAATTCAGACATTGAATACGTAGATACGTAGATACCGGATTATAATAAAATCTGGATTATAATATACAAATCAAGACGATGTGTTAAATATACACAAATTTAAATCAAGACTATACGTAGATACCGGATTTTAATAAAATTGGTCTTAACGATGTGTTGTACTTGTATCATCCCTTCAATGTGGACATAACGATGAATGTCCCAGATTCCTATACCACCCGCATAACCTCGATTGGTTGGACCTCTCACGAATATCCATTTTGTCGCATATTTGAGTTGACTTTGATCTATCTTTTGGTTTACGATGCAATGATCTATCAGCTACGTTCATCTGGGACTAGTGGTAATACGTGTTTTCAGATGTTGTACATATTTTCTAATTTGTACACTTCGTCCACAAAGCTAATGGGATCCAAACGTTGATTGCTACATGTTGTAATTCTATGAGCGCATGGGAAATGAAGTACATCAAATCTCCCACAATCACAATTCTTCAGTCTTAGGTGTACACGATACGCTCCCCCAAAAATACCTCGTTTCAGTCTTTCAAATTCTGTTACTTGAAACCATAGTTATTCGCACGAATGGCACACTGGATGCATACAGTTTGCTTGTGTTATGGCCTTTCTAGTTTCTTTCAGTACATCCTGACTACATGCGTTGCTTCCCTGGATATGCCCAACATAGATTGCCACTCGCTTCAGATGGAAGTATGTCTCTTTTACAACTGAGATAATCGGCAAATGATGTGTTCCTTTCAAAACAAAATTGATGCATTCTGCTAGGTTGTCGTCATATGGCCATATTGTAGACCCCCGTCGTAAGATTGTGTCCATTGGTCGAAGGTTTTGTTAGAGAGATAGCTAGCACCTGCACCGTTAATTGTCCGTAATTTTCCAACATTTCTTGGAAACGGCCTTTCACAAGCTTGTAATATATCTAAAGAAGTGAATAATGGCAATTACATAGTAAAGAATTTTAAAAAATCTTTAATAGTGGCTATTACATACCCATGTTGGTCACTTGTGCTCGCTCAACAGTAGAGGAATAGTGTTCGTGGTAGTTTGATGCAACATACTTTAGACAATAACTATGGTATGTGTGGTCCCAGAGGCTTCCCTGTCGTTCAATTGTAGTCGATTTCTAGGTCCCTGAACGAAGATGACACAAATATCAAGTTGGGGACAAACATGCCTCCTCAACCGAGATAGGAAGAAATTTTAATCGCCTACTGACTCTCCAGGTGTGATTGCAAAAGCAATCGACAAAATTTTTCGATTGTCATCCTATGCGACAACCAACAACAATCGATGAGTATATCTCCTGTACATAAAAGTATTGTCAATCTGTACTAATGGCTTGCAGTACTAGAATACCTCTCGACATTGCTTGAAAGTCCAGAACAAATGTTTGAACATCTAATATCTATGAAGCAATTGCTTATTGTAGTACGCATGCTCTATTTCTAGATCGGTTACGTAACCAAGGACGTATGTCTCCAAGACCCAACACCACTGCCTTACCACATTGTATGATGTGTCCCACCCACTATGCATATTCTCCAATCCCTTTTGCTTTGCAATCCATGCCTTGCAGTACGAAAGTGTGTAATCGAATTGGGTACAAATATTTGCAATTAAAATTAGTACAGCAATCCTAGGACTCACTTTCACCGTAGGCAATATAATGTCTATGATCATGTTAAAATCTAATTTTGGATGATCCCATGAAATACTTGCAACCACATGGGTACTGTAGCACTCCTAACCCGTAACTATCACCGGATTAGGGTTAAGAGGTATTACCTATCAAACTTAACATTTAACTAACATTTCACAACTCAATAAATATTCATTATCGAATAACATTTATTCACATGCACAATGTCCCTTAAATAGGTCTACAAGACCTCAAAACATGCTTAAAAGAGGTTCGGGACTAAACCAGTTACATTTGTAAACTTTGAGAAACTTAGAAAATTTTCATACATTTAAGGGTCACATGCCTGTGTGAACAGGCCGTGTGCCTCACACGACCACTATACACGCCCGTGTCACAAGCCGTGTGAAAAAAGGCATACATATTGACTTGCACCACACGGTCAGAGACACGCCTGTGTGCCATGGCCGTGGGAAAATTATAGGGGTTACTGACTTGGGTCACACAACTAACCACATGCCCATGTGCCAGCCCGTATGCTACACATGGCTAGTAGACACACCCGTGTGTCTGGGCCGTGTCAAAAATGTAGGGTATACTGTCTTAATTCAAAAGGGTACCCTAGGGGACACACGGTCGTGTACCGAGGCCATATGTCACACACAGTCAAGCTACACGCCCGTGTGCTCAGCCGTATGGACTGAAAATAGGCTTGGTAAAAGCCACATTTCTCACTCTCCTCAAGCATACCTAAACCACATCAAATTTGCATCATTTTATACATATATAAGCAACCAGAGCATGCTATTTCATACACATTCCATGCCATCTATCCTCAACCATTTCAACTATTAAATTCCATATTTAAAATATACCAAATCATTATGCCAAAATCATCAAAGCTTACATAAATACCAAATGCATTTCCTTGTCAACTTATCAACTATTTCATGTCACAAAACATATCATATCATCATCTCAAAATCAAACCACAATATACCAACTTATTAGCAATAATACTCCAACTTTCCACTATCCAAAAGAGCAACCATATAACCATACCAAACAAGCCAACACATAAAGCATTATATACATCACATATATCACTTATAAAACACATAATTTAAGCTAACTTAAATGGCCATACACATTACCATTCACAATTGTAACACCCCCTTAACCCCAAACCGTCGTCGGAATAGGGTTACGAGGCATTACCAGACATATCAGACAACTTACAAAACAATTCACAAATAAATAATAATATTCATAGTATAATATAATAGTTAAGTCCTAATAATAGACGCTCGAAGCCAAAACGTAAATTTAAAAGTGAAACGAAACTTGTTCAAATTCTCTGGAAATTTTTCGTAATTTAAATTTTTTTTTCGACAGCATTTCTGCTTATTTTTACATAAAACCCCTGCAAACTTTAAACTCAAAAACCAACCAATATTAATACTCCAACCAATGATTAAGTATACTCAATTACATCCAATTTATATTAAAATAATAATTTAATACCTTAGTTTAAACAATATAACATTGTTAGTATATATGTATAATTAATAATATTTATTTCATTTCAATTATTTAATACCAAACCTACCATTTCACAACTTTATATCATATTCATAATCCAAAACATTATAATCATTTATATACAACCAAAATCATTTAACTTAATGTATACACATAATTTATATACAATTACCTAGTACATGCCACTTAACAAAAGGAAGAAATACATCACCAAAAATCTTCTTGTTGGAGTCGGGTTTGTTTTGGATGCTAGACCGGATCCGAAACTCTAATGACTGCATGACGAAACAACTGTGACACGAGTATTTCATACTCAGTGGTATTACTATAAATCAAGACTATTTAACATTAATAAATTATAAACATCAACCATAAATTTTATAATCATTTAAACTAATTATATATATTTATATTACTTCATAAATCTTAAATTCTTATTTCATTTTTCACATACCAACTCAATTCATAATTTAGTTCATACATTCTTTCTCATACTTTTCAATAGTGCCAAAATAATAAATCTCATTTTCAAAATTTCATTTCAATTATTTACCCTATTAACAAGGCTCGGACTCTGACAGATACGCAGATTCCACCCAAACACACCAGAATGTCCAACCCAAACACACCCGGAATATTATAAATCCCCAATAACACACCAGTAAGACATTAAATGCCTCTTCAGATAAACCAAAGTATATAATAACAGAAACATCTTCTCGGCCGAACTACAAATCTCTTCATCACATCACAAATCCAATGGCATGCCATTTGTATCAAATCTAGTCCGACAAGTTAATAGGGTATTATTTTACTTTTCCAATTTCAATTTCATTTACACACAAATTTTCAATTTACAATCAATTCAAACATCTATTATCTTAATTCATATATAAATTAATTTTCACACATACTCATATTTAATTTCAAATATATTACTTACCTTAACTTAATTATTCCATAATTATAAATTCAGTTTACATTTAGTAAATAGTTTGAGTTATAGTAATACAAACCCGGAATACGAGTTTACTCCTCCACGATCTTTTCTTTTCCTTTGGATGTCGATACCTCGTTTTCCTTGTTAGCTATGAAAAAAATATAATAACAATTTATATTATTAATTACAGCATTAATTTAATAATTAATTGAATTTTTATTCAATTTATTCCCTAATTCCCATTTAATCCTAATTAACTCTTTTATTTGTTTAACTTAATTTATACTTCATTTCTACTCGATTCCCTTCCATGTTCACCCTAACAATCTAATGTTCATTGTAAAACCCTAATTTAAAATTTCTTTCAATTTAATTTCCTAAAACACAAAACTTATAGCTTCTTTTACAATTTAATCCCTTTTTCAATTTCTAACTTAAAATTTATTCAATTAAATCCCTAATTCTTCTTTTTCTTCAACATGAACTTTGTTTAAAAGCTCATAAACTTTTAAACTATCAAATTAATTTCATCAAAACCTTGTTTTAAGACTTCTAAAACATCAAATTTAAGAGAAAAGGACTAAATTTAGCTTACCAAACAACCTTGAAGCTTTAAAATCCCAATTTTCCCCTTTTCTTTTCTTTCCCTTTTCTTCCCCTGTTTTTCGAATGCCCTCTCTGTTATTAATTCTGTTTGGTAGCTTGTTTCTTTTTCCTTTACTTTTGTTTTGTTTTATTTACTTTTATTTATTTTATTTGTTTTATAATAATATAATAACTTAATAAATATCTATTTATTAATCAATATATTTATTACAAATGTAATATTCTTATATTTACACATGTACTATATCATCATCATACATTTGCCATATTTTAATTTATTTATCACATAAAGATCTTATAATATAATTATTTAATAAATATCTATTTACTTAATAATAATTAATAAATATATATTTACTTAAATAGTAAGTAATTTAAATTCATAAATTACAAGTGTATGCTTATTATTGTTACATTTGTATTTTTTTTTCACCATCCACTTGTCAAAATCATACTTTATTATCATATAAAAAAAATTAATTATTTTAAATTGATTTAATAAAATTTATAACTAAATTAAATATTTATATAATCATTGTTTTTAAAAAAATCTTAGATTTTTACCCCTTTTTGCCGCTTCATCTTCCCAAATAGGCTTAATTGCCTATTTGGTCCTTATTATTTCCTATTAATTTATAATTAGACTTTTACTCCTTATTCAATTTAGTCCTTTTTACTAATTACTCTAAATTAAGCTAAATTCACTTAATTTAAACCTAATTAAACACATCGCTAAACTCATAAATATTTCTAGTAATTATTTTTGAACTCGATTTACTAAGACGGAGGCCCGTTAATGTACTTTTTCGATACCCGTGAATTTTGGGTCATTACACACAAGCCATATTTCATGGCTCAAAATCATAACTCAAAACATATTAAGATAACACTAGCCTATGCATGCCATATACCATATATACAAAGCTCCAAAAGTACCAACAAGACGATCGATAGTGTGATGACGTTTCTCGACAATCCCCGAGTCTGAGCTAGCTTCGATAATCTATAAAACAGTGAAAAATACACATAGTAAGCTTTAAAAGCTTAGTAAGCCATATACAAATAAGTCATCTCATGAATCAATATCATTTCCATCAATTAAGCAAGAAATGAATAAGCACATCTAATATACATTCAAATTCACCAACCGTTTTCATGATACACATATTCAATATCATAATTGAATTCATCAAATACTTTCCTTTTCAATACTCGCATGAATCTCGTATGTACTTGAGTCACTTAACTCATTCATACATCTTTCTCAACTTGATTTTGCCTGTTGAACCGTTTGGAATCGTTAAGGATACTCGACAATCACATATAGCTCGTACAATGCCATATCCCAGATATGGTCTTACATGCTATCACATATCGATGCCACTGTCCCAAATAGGGTCTTACACATAATCGATTAATGATGCCAATGTCCCAGACATGGTCTTACACGTAATCATAATACAATGCCAATGTCTCAGACATGGTCTTACATGTAATCACATCTCGATAACCTAATGTCATGACATTCATATCCTATACTATTCCTAAGGTTTGTACGGGACTTTCAGATGTCGTAACTTTGTTGATTCTTGCTCGTAGTCAGAATAGAGGGACCAGATCGACTATTTAATAACTTTTGATTTTCCTCGATCTAAATCAAATTTCTTTCGTTCTTGATCTATATATATTTAAAATTAATCCATTTAATCACCAACTCAATCAATTTCATCCACAAACACATATTCAAGCCAATTTGCACTTTGGCCCTAAACTTTTACATTTCTTACAATTTAGTCTCTATTTCATAAAATTACAAATTACACAAAATTTGACAAAACCAATGCTTGGCCGAATTCTCTATAGGTCCCTAACAGCCTATACTTTTCAACATTTCACACCTTTAACCACACATTTTTATCTTTTCACAAATTAATCCCTAATATGCATTTTTACTCAAAATCACTTTACAAAACTTGATAATCTATCATTTATCTTCCATTTTTCATCATCATCTATCACAAAGCTCAAGCTTTCATCAATGTCATTTCACAAAATCATCAACAAATCCAAAAATTAAAGTTCGGGCTAGCTAGTACTCAATACAATGATAACAAAAATATAAAAATTATCAAAAATCGAACAAAAATCACATACCAATTGAAGCTTACAAGTGCCCAATGTTCAAGCCCTAATTTAGCTTCTTCTTCTTTGATATTTCGATTGTGAAATAATAAAGATGGCAACCATTATAAATTTTGTTTAGTTTTATTATACTTAATTCATAATTTGCTTAATTAACCTTGGTTTATAAACATTTAAAACATCAAATATAAGGCCATTTATGTCAAATTCCACTATCAATGGTCTAATATCAACATAAGGACCTTTCATTTGATAAACCATAACAATTAAGCACTTTCAACTCATAGCATGCTACTTTTGCATTTTACGTGATTAAGTCATTTTCTCAAATTAATCACTTAATTGATAAAATTAGCTCACGAAATTCTCACACATACATATTCATATGCTATAAACACCAAAAATAATATTAAAAATGATTTTCTGACCTTGGATTTGTGGTTTCGAAATCACTATTCTGATTTAGCTAAAACAGGGCTATTACAAATACATTAAACTAAGCAATTAAAAATTGATGTAATATATACCGGCATTGATACAATACCCATTGCAACATATGTATGTGGAGCGATAAACTTCTTTATAATTTAAAACCTCGTCTTCTTCTTAACAAAGGCCATGATTTTTCATGCACATCCACAATCTCGCATTGCGCACTTCGCCTCGAACATCATTAGTCGGGATTTATCCATGTGGAACTTTACCCCGTTCTTGATGTTGTATCCTTCACTATAGAGACAAAACCATCTTTATTGGAAAACTCCTTCCCCACTTCTAAATCTCTCGAATCCAACAGAGAACTCGCGTGGCCCAGCCTCCTGTGTGGTAGTTCTGCAAACTCCAGCCTATTCTCTATCGATAGGTCCACATTATACATATAGGCTAGAGGTGAGTACTGTAATGCTGGGGTTTGTGTAAGTGTACACAATCATTATCAAGTAATAAGTAAGTATCAAGTTATTATCTCTACAGGGATTGTATTTGTGCTAAGTCACTGTAAAATTATATTAACAATTTGGTAAATAAAAACACAATTTAGTTGAGAAGTGATGATTAAAATATATTAGACTAAATGCAATGATCCCTAATGAAAATTAACCTAAGTATGAAAACTATATGAATGAAATAGATTTTAGCAAAATTAAACACAATTTGCAACAATTATAACATAAATAAACTAGGACAATTACTTTAATTAAACTTAATTTATTATCAACATGCTTAATAATATTCGAAAAAACATTCCATGGCAACTCGATCTTTCATGAGTTTGGAAACCACGTTAAGTCCTTTCAGAATCCTTTACTTAGTAAATACGCATTTTACTGATCCTTATTTACTAAGGGTTTCTTAGTATTCATGCGAGGTAACAGGGACATGTTAGGTTTGAAACAGTTTAATCATACAAATCTAAAAACTATGCAGATAACAGAGCCTGGTTAGGGTTGTTATGCAACCTGCAATTTAATCGGGTTAGGATCTAAATTGAGCATGCATGTTTCAATTATGTGTCTATTAGCCGTCGTCTAGTTAGGATCGCTCAGCTAATTCAGGTGCATTTCAATCACGTATAAACAAAATACAGACTTGATTTTAATTGAAAACATGATCGATTGAGGCACAAACATTATAAGCATGAATCTAATAAATATTATTTAATCAAAGAAATCATCTTAGATTAAATAAAACTAAGCTAACATTGTTGTAAACAAGAACAAAGAACACATAGCAAACATCTTTAAATTAAATTAAAGAAAAGAAAGATTAAACCCAATTTAGAGTGGTTGTCACCTAAGACTCTAACTGACAAGGCTCCTTCGTTCCTTTACTTCGCTCCTTTGCTGATGGTTCTCCAAGGTGGCCGACCAAGGGTTCTTTAAGAGGCTCAAGTGCTAAAATTTTTATGAAAAGATGATGATAGGCATGGGAGAAAAGAAGAATGCTGAGAGAATGAATAAGGAATGAGGGATGAGGGATGAATGATGAGGGATGAGGGATGAGGGATGAGTAGAAATGTGAGAATGAGGTCTTATTTATAGGTGAGGAGAGGTGGATAGTTTACTAAAAATATGAGTTTTCATCTTTTGAAGCATCTTTCATGGGTGGCCGCCATAAATTGAGGAAGTTGAGCTGATTTTTGCTTGATTTTTGGTCAATTTGAGTGCCACAACAACTCAAAACTGAGACTCGATCAAGTGCAAATCTTCAGGTAAATCTCTAATTTCTTCAACTCTTCAAAGACCTTGTGCAATTAAACCAAAAAGTGGTTTATGGACAGCCATACGCAGACAAATTTTGGGTTGACTTGGTCCCCAATTTGGACGGTTTTGTAATTCAACAAAGCTATCAGACCTGTCCAGAATAAATCAACAAGTTAGAGGACCACAGAATAAAATTTATCCAATTTAATTAATTAATTTAAAACCCAAATTATTAATGAAATATTTTAAAAATAATTATTAAATATAATTTTATATTTTATTATTTAATTTAATCATGCATGACCCACTTTATGTCTTAAAAAATATAATTTATTCAAATTAATATAAAATAAGCCATTTATTGCATGAAAACTATATACTAAGAGCATAAAATCAAATTTTAATAATTTCTATGTCCTAATTTCATATTTTCACATATTTCATTAATTTATTAAACAATTACTTAGTTTTAACAACAATTTTAAGTAAAAAGGTGATAAATGACATAGGAAAAATCATATATATTTTTTCGTTTACAAGTACGCCCTGAACCGTGGATCTTCTTCAGCATCTTCTTTGTGATCTTCATATCCTTCACCATATTTTGGTTCAATTGGAACAGGTGATGGTTCAAAAAATAATGCAATTTCTAAACCATTGGCACCGAGCTCCCAAATTGGATCGGCATCAGATTTACTATCGTCTTTATTCTTAGACCCACTCACATGTGTCGGGTTAGATGTCCCATCACCAGTGGACATAGTAAGGAGTACATCATCCCTCCTCCTGTAGTTGTCCAAACGTCTAAAATCATTTGCCCATAGCCAACCACCGGAAGTTTATGTCATTCCTGTGTAAGAGTTCCTAGCATTAAACATCAGCTGACCGAAGTTCAAATCAACACCACTAATTGAGTGTCATACATGGGTCGTGTATTCTGCCCTACCACTCCAACCCGACTGTTCAGTGTTCTGCTTGTTGTGGTTGAAACCGAGGGTCGAGACAGATGGGTGTCTTCCCATGGATGATTCTAGGATATCATAATGGGAAGTTCCTAAAAAAGTGGTGAACCCATCACACAACTGTGTCGTTAGACTATCGACATGTTCTTGCATTTTGGCATCTTGAACATGAACAGATGTCGAAGCCTGAGTGCCTTGGTCTGGCTTTGAAAACTCGGCATATAACTCAAGAAATGGTGATCCACTGTCCAGATGCGCCTGCACCATTGCCTTTAACCCCTTCACACCTCTGATATTGAAAACATCATATCTAACGGGGTTGTCCAAAGCACAAAATTGATAGTTAAGGGATGATACTCTTGGAAACACAAAAATATACACACTTTTTCATGCCCTTTTTAACTTAAATTCATGCAATTTCGATAAAATTCTTGTCAAAAAATATATAATTATTATAAAATAATTAAACTACACTTAAATTATGAACATGTTGAATTTTAATTAATTTTATAATAAATTTTGATTAATTTTGATCATTTTCGAAAGATTTGCACAAAGAGCGAAAATTAACTCGGCAGAGACTACTAGAAGCACAAAACCGAGAATCGATTTTTGAAGCATTGATAAGTCAAAATTTATACATATTTTTATCCCATGCTTAGAACATTTTTGGATGAATTATCATTAGATATGTGAAATTTGATGCTCCTAATCCTTTAATTTCGTGTTTTATACTTAGGCGAGCATAGGAGAGTAAAAAGAGCGAGAAACGGGCCAAAAACTAAGAAAATAGGCTAGCATGGGAAATCAACATGGCTTGGACTTCCTTACACAGGTAGACCACATGACCGTGTCTAATTTACAGACTCTAATACGGCCGGGACTTCCTCACACGGGTAGACCACACGCCCGTGCCTTTTTAACAGACTTGCACACGACTTAAGCCGCCCCACATGGGTGTGGCACACGGCCGTGTCCCTGTCATGCCCAAGACTAGTTCTATTCGAAAAATGGCACTTTGAAGGGTTCTAAGGCATTCTAAAGCCTATATAAACACCCTAGAGGAGGATTAAAAGGGACACAGGGAGTAGGAGGTAAAGAATTACACGAAGAAAGCCGATTGATCCATCTCAGAGGCAGATTCTCCTTCAAGACGGAAGATCTCCCTTAATTTTCCTTTAGGAGTTTTGGGTTTTCTTTATATTTTTTTATCATTATTCTTCTGAGATGATTTCTTTTACACTTTTGAACTAAATCCCCTAAATACCTAAGGGGAATGAAATCTAAGATAGATCTTGTTATTATTTTCTGAATTATATGATAAATATTTGATTTGTTCTTAATTATGTGTTCTTAATCCTTGTTTTAATATTTCAAGATATTAATTCAAGTAGATATGCTTATTCAGAGGAGCAAAAGTCTCTGTCTAAGAGTAGATCTAGTATAATTAAGCGGAGTTGCATGCAATCCTAGACATAGGACAACATAAATCTGCCGAATTAGGGTCAAACCTAATAAGAGAATCCATAGATCGATTTAATGCAACACTAGGAGTTTTAATTAGAAAGAGAATTCAATTAATCAACCTAGGGTTAGACGTTGTTAGTCTCGAGAGAGATAATAATATAAATTAGGGATTTCTACAGATCAAGTCAAGTGAATAAATCATCTAATTCAGAGCCAAATAACAAGTGAAGTCTAGGTGGATTTTTCCTTGGGTGTTGTCTTAATCAATCAATTTTTCCAAAAGTATTTCCCCAATTTACTTCCTGTGTATTCTTAGTTTAGTAAATTAGTTTAGATAAATCAAATCCCCTTATTTTTAGGCTAGATAATAAAAAGAATATTAATACTAGTGCTTTTAGTTCCTGTGGGTTCGACATTCCGGTCTTGCTATAAGCTATACTATTGTTCGATAGGTGCGCTTGCCTTTATTGTGATAATAGTTAGTTTTCAAGTACGATCAATTATAAATTTAAAACTTGTCACGAGCACATCAAGCATCGAGGCAAAATAAATTTTCAGCCTAAGGCGATCCAAATTATGTATATTAATTCATAATATAATTAATTTTAATTTTAATCCAATTTAATTTGGGTTAAATAAATTATTATTAATTAATTAATTATGAAAAGTGACCCAGTTGAGCTAAACCGAGAAAATCGATCCAACTGAGTACTGGGTAGCCCAAAACCATCCAACATGCTGACCCGATTAGCTTGTTTGGCTGATTATTTGGTTTACAAAATGGCCCTTGAAGACTCCTTCCAATTTCATTCAAACTCTTCCACTATTCATGCCTTTCAAGATTTGACCCTACCTAAAAATAGCGTGTTTGAAATCTTCAAACATGCCATATGTGTGGCTAGCCATTGGGGGAGTCTTTAGCTACTGATTTTGGCTATTTTTAGCAGCCTTCTCAACCTATAAATACCCCATTGGCTGCTCACTTCAAACACACCACAACTTTCTCATCTCTTCTCTTCTCTCTCAATTTTCTCTCTTTATTTTTCCATCTGTTTTCCTTTGTCCTCTTTCCGATTTCACCTCTTGAAAAAGAGTCGTTCATCCATCATTTGGAGCAGCATTCAAGTATTCATAGAAGTCTTGGTTTGACAAGAACAAGTGAAGAAGAAAGAGTGGAGCAACCCAGCCAAGCCACGGAGAAACACCGGATTTGCTTCTTGTTCCCTATCTTTTTAAATTCTATTGTTGTTATAATGAACATGTCTATGAATATTTATGTTGATATGATTTATTTAATTAATATGGCTTAAATTTAATTCATGTTAGGTTGATTGCATTTCGTCTTCTTAATTTATTGAAATTGTGTTTGTGTTGTTATAGGCCTAGGTAAGATGTTTGATTAAGTAAAACCATGACTAAGTTATTCTTGCATTACAATTGTAAGGTAACTAATGAATTAATTATTTAAACGGATTGAAATTGTAATTAATTGAAACGATACTTAATCAATGCATGTTTAATCATCTAAGGTAGCTGAGGGTTAAATTAGCAACGATATCGAGCGATACAATTGCCTTGCATAACTTTCAAGATTATTGTGATTAAACTGTTTCAAGGTAGAAATACATTGTTACCTCACGTAATCTTTTATGTGCTTATGCGATTAAATTAATTGTTTGAATTGGCATAGAGACATGTACAAGAGATTATTTTAATTTCATAAGTATGTATGTGCATTAACACATTTGCCTATTAAAGTTTGTTTAATCAGTTGAATTGACATAGAGATATAGTCAAGAAATGAATGGATTTTTGCAGGTGAGTATGTTCATAAGTTAGCAAATTACCAAGTTGTCATGGATTTATTCATAACAACATAAACATGAGCTTAATATTTCTAAGTTAAGAAATATAATTTATTTAACACAATTATGTCATCTTGATTTATCATCTTTTGAAATCGTGCATTAGAACATTATTTTATTTTATTTATTTTTACTTTGTTTTATAGCTTTTAATCACCTTTCAAATCAAAATATTTTCTCCACCAAAGTGTTTTAAATTACATTTATAAATAATTCTTTTCACAGTCCCTGTGGGTACGATAACTTGACATATACTTGTCACTTTATTACTTGTTACGATTGTGTACACTTGTATATTTTCGTTGTTCCAAGTTTTGGCGTTGTTGCCGGAGACTGTTTTAAAAGACATTGTTTGTGAAATTGTTAATTTCGCATTTTGGTCTCTTTTTTTTGTTAAATTTTAATTCCATTTTTTTTTTGTTTCAGGTGTTTATGAGAATTTATCAAATCATTGACTTACTAACCATAAACCCTAAAATTGAAATGACTTTTTGACAAAGGAAAAGACAAGCGAACCAAAGAAGGACCAAAGATATGAATTTCGAAAATCCAAACCAAAATCCAAGAGGAACATTCGCTTATAGTACTCACAATTCAATCATTGTTGCCAATGCCAGAAACTGTGCCATTCAACAATATGCCATTACTCTATTCAACGAGCTCAATCTGAGTATTAGGAGACCTAAAATCAAGGCACAACAATTCAAGCTGAAGCTGGTCATGTTCCAAATATTGCAAAATATGGGTCAATTTAGTGGGATTCCTACTGAAGATCCACATCTTTATCTTCGGCTATTCATGGAAGTGAGTGACTCATTTAAACTAGTCGGGGTGACTGAGGATGCCTTGAGACTGAGATTATTTCCATACTCCTTAAGAGATAGAGCACGAGCATTGTTGAACTCTCTACCGTCCAGTTCCATAACTACATAGCAAGAGTTCGTTGAACGTTTCTTAATGAAATATTTCCCTCCTTCTTTAACCACTAAGGTCTGAAATGAAATCACTTCATTTCAGCAACTTGACAAAGAATCTTTATATAAGGCATGGGACTGATTTAAAGAGTTATTACGAAAGTTCTCTCATCACGGTATTCCTTGTTGTGTTCAAATTGAGACTTTTTATATTGGTCTTAATATTCATACTAGAATGATGGTGGATGCTTTAGCAAATGGAGTCCTTCTTTCTAAGTTTTATAATGATGCTTACGAGATTATTGAAAGAATTGCTAACAATAACTATCAGTGGCCAACCAACCGAGCAGCCTCAGAAAGACGAGTAGTAGGAGTACATAAAGTGGACACACTTGCTTCTTTGGCAGCCCAGGTATCCTCTATGTCTTCTATGCTTAAGAACATAACTGTTAATGGTTTTAATGGTAATCTGACAGGTCAGCAATTGAACCAATTCGAGGATATTTATTGTGGAGATGGCCATTTTTTTGAAAATTGCCCATCGAATCAAAAGTCAAAATATTACATGGGAAATCAAAATTGGAATGTTCCACAATCAAATTATTACAACTTTTCATGGTAGAATCATCCAATTTCTCCATGGAGTAATCAATGGGCGGACCATAGCGACTCTTCTATGTCATTTCAACCAAATTATCTACCAGAATATTCTCAACAAGTGCAACAACCCACACCAACTGAATTTTCAAGTAATCTTGAGAATTTGCTGAAGGCTTACATAGCGAAGAATGATGAACTAATCCAAAGCCAAGCAGCAACATTGAATAATTTAGGAAACCAAGTGGAATAGCTAGCCAATGAGCTCAAAAGCAGACCCCAAGGTATTTGGCCGAGTGATATAGAAAATCTGATAAGCACAGGCAAAGAGCATTGCAAAACCGTCACTTTACAAAGTGGGAAGACATGGGAACCCAAAGCTGTCAAGGTTGAAGATAAGATTTTTATAACTCACGGCAAAGAAGAAGTTCAACTGATTATTAAAACTCCTGTCCCATAAAAGTCAGATACGGTGATCCTTGATGAGGTAAACTCTAAACCAATTAGTTCTGATTACCTAACACTCTTGTTGGATACAAAAAAATTTCCATAGAAGAGTTGTCCGGTTAAAGCTAAGATTCCATCATTGATATATCCTCAATGATTCCAGAAGCAGCAAATATGATACTCAGTTGAAAGAAATCTTTGATGACGAGGTGACTTTTAATAACTTCGATGCTGCTAAATCCCAAGATATAGTTGAAGATTGCTTTGCTATTTCGAAGATGGAATCACTGGCTTCTACAAAATTAGAGCTCAATTCTCTAGATGATCCGTTAGAACATATTCTACTGGAGGATTCACCAAGTGATGATGAGACTAGGAATGTTTGGTTTGGTTAGAAGCTAATTCGAAGGAATTCAGTTAAGAAGTTCCACTCGAATCATTAGAGTTATCATCTTAAGAGTATACGCAACTAAATTCTTTGATTGAAGAGCCAGCTAAATTGGAATTAAAGATTTTGTCTCCTCATTTGAAATATGACTCATGGGTCTGTCTTCGACTTTACCTGTCATTATTTCAATTTAGTTCACCAAATATCATAAAGAATAGGCACTTGTGATTTTGGAAAGGCACAACAAGGGTACTGGATGGATTATTACACATATTCAAGTCACGGGTTGGAGGATTTATAGGAATTACAGGAAGTTAAACAAGGCCACCAGGAAAGATCAATACGGGTTTTCTTTCCCTAATAAGATGTTGGACAGATTTGATGGGAAAGAATATGATTACTTCCTAGATGGTTATGGTTGGTATGACAAATGGCCATTTGACACCACCATAGTCAATGACGATCCTGAATAAAATGGAGAGAGTTCTCTTCACTTTCTTTATCGTTATTTTATATATTTTAGTTTTTTTTTCTCATTTGAATAAAATGGTAGACTTAGATAAAATTTTCTTTGGTTCATTACATTAATTAAAACTCTGTCTAGGAGATTGGGACTTAAGCAGGACCATCTGTGACCTCTCCAGTCTTTCCTGGGAGTTTAATTTAATGTAATTTTTCAAAAAATATTCTTCTTAGTAGGCCAAAGAATTTAAGAATTTTTTTGTTAAATAAAGGGTCAAATTTTAAGCCAAGCACTAATTTCAATCTATTTTTAGTACAGGAGCTTAGGATCCAAAAAGGAACTGCCATTAGGCTTAAGAAACTTCTAGGAAATGAAATATTCAACCATTTTTTGGACAAACCTATAGCCCTTACCTTGCTCCACCTCTACTCCTAAGTAGCCCAATAGTGCATCTCACTTGACCCCTTCATGTTGCAGCTCTTAACTCCCTGAATCACCACCCCAAACACCTTCATTCGAAGTCACCAACTACCGCACCTAAACTAATCTTAAAATTGCCGCCCTCTTCAACTTTAAACCTTACCCTCAGCTACTCACCCACCTGTCCAAAACTAAAACTGCCCTTAACAAATTTCTTAAAGTTTGACGCTGAGAATCCATTTATCTAGCATCATTCCACGAAGTGAATAGTTTGGTATAATGGCTATAATACAATACATGTAGTTGCAATAACAAGATTACTGGAGATACTCAAAAATACAGAATGACTCAATCAAATATGCATTTAAAATATATATTTCATAACCCGTTTATTTATTTTTTTCCTGAATTTCTAGACTTTACACTTGAACCATGGACTCTAATGTCGAGGAAGGAAAAAGATGAGTCAGATTTTGAGGGACCTACAAATAAATAAAAATGGAGGACCTTTACTTTATTTCATTTTCTTCCCTGGGTTATCTAATGTTTTAGGATTAGTTTCTATTATGATTTTTATTTTCGCATAATAAACAATAGGTGGAAATCATAAATAAAAATGAACAAGTTACAAAGTACGAAGTGTGGCAATAGATATATACATGTCTAGGATTGGATCTAGAGAGAGGTTGATACTTAAGCAATCAAATTGACTCACCTCCTATTTTTTAGAATCCTAGCTGGTGTATAGTATCTATTCACTTCTAACAATGAGGACATTGTTCATCTTAAGTAGGGGGACTGAAAAATTGAAATTATTTCTTCTCAGAATAAATTTTTCTTTTAATTATGATTAGGATACATGTAACGACCCAAAGTTTACGGGTATCGAAAAAATTAAATTTTCGGGTCATTATTTTCGCAAAATAAATTCGTAAATATTTATTAGAAATATTTATGAAGTTAGTAGTGAGAGGTTAATTAGATTTTAATTAAGTAAATTTAGCTTAATTAAGGTTAATTAGGTATAAGGATTAAATTGAATAAAGTATGAAAGTTTAATTATAAACTATAGAAAAGTCAAGGGACTAAATTAGCAAATAAGCCTTAGTGACAAGTGTGTGGTAAGTATAAATACATGTGTATTATTTTAATTGGTACAAATGTATGTATATATATATTTGCTTATTATTTAAGAAATAATAATTATAATTAAAAATATAATATAATAATAAAAAGAATAAAGAAACAAAAGTAAGAAACAGAATAGAGAAGTAACGAATAATTGAGGGAAAGAAAAGAAAAAGGAAATTTGGAGTTTTAAGGTTCAAGCTTTAAGTGGTAAGTCAATTTAATCCATTTTCTTGTAATTTCGGTGTCTATGGAATCCTAAGAAGAAATACTATTTGAGTTATGTTGAAATTTAGAAAGTCATTGAATTTTTAGATGTTGATTAAGTTGAATAAATGGAAGAATTAAGTGTTAATTTGATGGAAATTCAAGTTAGAAGTGGAAAAGATTAAATTGTAAAAGAAAATATAAGTTTTGTAATAGTAGGGAATGAATTGAGAGGATTCTATAATTTATGTTTTATGCTGTAAAAAATTAAGAGTTGGAATGGTTTAAAGTGATAACTGAATGAAAATATAGGATTTATTTTGAAGAGAAAGAATGGTTATGGTGATAGGACTAAATTGGAATTTAAGCAAAAGTTGTGTAGAAATTGAAATGTGTAATGTGATATAGTATATTGATAATTTTTAAATTGTTTAATTTCTCGTAGCTAACGTAGTGTCGGAAACATCGTCAAAGAAGGGGAAAGAGAAAGTGAACGAGGAATAAGTCGAAGAATTATCAGTTTATATTTCTATAAACCATGCTTAATAATTTGGTAAATGTAATTGTTATTTTTAATTAGTTAATATGTATGATGAATGATGTGATGGAAACTGTTACTGTTTCTGTATTAAAATGAAATGATTTGAATACCCTATTAACAGCGTCGGGCTAGATGGATATAGTTAGCATGCCATAGGATTAGAAGTGTTTAGGGATATACCGACCATTGGTCGATGAGACACTTATGTGTCGCTTACTATTACTGTTCCGGATTTATTCTGATGAGGTACTGCACTACCATCTTATTCTTTATTCATTTATTCATTATTATTGTTCGCTTTTGGCCGATAAGCACTATGTGCTATCCCGGCGTGTGGGTTGGATCCGTGTATCTGTCCAGGTCCGAGTTATGTTAATAGGGGTAAATTAATGTACTGAACTATTGAATGATCGTACCCTTTATCAGATCGAAAATCGATCATTCTTCGATCGACATCATTGAACCGAATGTTTTATTGAAAAAGAACTTTGAATATAACTAGTGCCATCAGATTTGAATTAAGTAGCTCAATGCATTTTGGTGTTAATATTTGTTTAAGTGTTGGTTTATAGAAATACCACTGAGTGCATACTCAGCGTACGGTTTGTTACCGTACGCAGGTTAGGTACAAAGCGACCAACACTACAGCATCCAAGCCAAGCCCGAACTCAAATACTTGGTGATGTATCTTGTCTTATGAAATGGCATGTACCTAGGTTGTCTTAATGTTACTTTGAGTATGAATATTACTAGTGGTTTTAGTATGTATTAGATATGTTTAATCATGTTTTGGACTGGTTGAAAGATTAAATTTTAAACTGCTTGTTATTCAAGGTGTGCAGGGTTGGTAAATTTGAACTATAAGGTTCATTTGAGTTCACACGGTATGTCACATAGGTGTGTGATCAGACCGTGTAACACGACTTGCACACGGGCATGTTGATAGACCGTGTGTCCCCTGCATTCTTAAATGTGTAGTCAGGATAGTACACAGGCAAAGGACATGGCCATGTGTCTTGGTCGTGTGAAGAACACGGGTTTCAAGCATGGTCGTGTGACAAAATCATGTGAAAATGGCTTTAAAATGGTGAAAAATCAGTTTACAACACGGCCTAGCCACATGGCCGTGTACCCAGGCCATGTGCCCCTTTGATGCTTAAGAAATTGCAAGTCAGAATTGCCCACGGGTTGGCCACACGGCCATTGGAGCCCTAACTTCAAGAAAAAATTTTCAAAGTTTTCCAAAGTTACCGGTTTAGTTCCAATTCATTTCTAAAGAATATAATGGGCCCCGTAGGCCCATATTAGGGACTTTATGGTGAAATTTGAAAAATTTTGATTTGAAATGCAAATTTATGACTCGATTTTGTATAAATGCTAGTGTATAAGTTTGGTAATGCCTCGTAACCTTATTCTGGTGACGGTTTGGGGTTAGGGGGTGTTACAATATATTTTGTTCAAAAATTTGAAATTTTGTTAAGTATGCTAAACTTCAGTATGAATAAAATTCTATTATTTCAATATTTGCTATGTTGGTTGAATTATGACATAAATGTACTCTTAATAAAGCATGCAAATCATACCATAAAATTTTTAGTTCCTTAAAAAATTTAGGCATGCATGAAAGTTTAAGTCTCTAGAATTGACTTAGTAGTTTCTTAAGGTGAAATCCTAGGAAGCATGGAATGCTAAAAATGATTTAGGCAACTTTTGTTTGGACCGTTTGAGCCTTTCAAGCCGACATTAATGAAATTTTATCCTTTGAAACCCAACTTTGAGACTATATGGCCTAATTTTATTTGAACCCTTGCAATATTTAGCCATCACTTTTCTCTTAATTATCTTTAAATTTGTCCCAAACACTAGACTTAGTACTATTTAGAACATTCTTTGAAATTAAGTTTGGGGAAGTTGAAAAGAAGTATCAAATGCTCAAAAAAATTTGTAGTACATACAGTAAAATGCTCGTGAAAAAAAAGAGAAGAAAAAGAATAAAAAAAAAAAGAGCATATGTACTTAAAAGAAAATATATGTACAAAAGAACATGTGAAAGCAAAGTAAGTTGGTGTGTTGAAGGTAATTATTCCAAAGGTCCGATTAAAGTTGAATCTAGGGTTTTTAGCCTAAATTTATTTATCTTTTACCTACCCCTAGCCTAGCCATGTTACAACCTTTTTAAAGACCTAATGATTCAAGTTTTTATGCTACCTACATTAGTGGAGAGAAATTGCTATGTTCAACATATGAAGTCATAAGTTAAACTTAATTATTGCAGCTTAAACTTGAATATGGAAATAAAATCAAATGAGCAGGGATTTAACATGTCTTTATTAGGAAGCATTTAGTCTATTTTTGTTATCATAAGAATTATTGAGATTAATTTTAATGATATGTATACTTAAGTAGCATAATTATCAAAATTTTTGTTCTTGAGCAAATATGCTAAATTCATAATTTCAAGAAGAATGTTGTTCTGAAAGAATTTTTCAAAGGTGTCTCTGAGAAATTCTTTCCAATTTGTGCATTACTCAAGACGAGCAATGAATTAAGTTTTGGGGTGTGGAAACTCGAAAATATACACACTTTTTAATGCCCTTTTTAACTCAAATTCATGCAGTTTCGATAAAATTCTTGTCAAAAAATATATAATTATTATAAAATAATTAAATTGTACTTAAATTATGAACATGTTGAATTTTAATTAATTTTAGAATAAATTTTGATTAATTTTGATCATTTTCGACAGATTCGCACAAAGGGCGAAAATTGACTCGGCAGAGACTGCTAGAAGCACAAAACCGAGAAGCAATTTTTGAAGCATCAAGGCGAAATAAATTTTCTGTCTAAGATAGTCCAAATTATGTATATGAATTCATAATATAATTAATTCTAATTTTAATCCAATTTAATTTGGGTTAAATAAATTATTATTAATTAATTATGAAAAGTGACTCAGTTGAGCTGAACCGGGAAAACCGATCCAACCGAGCACTGGGCAGCCCAAAACCGTCCCACATGCTGACCCAATCAACTTGTTTGGCTGATTATTTTGCTTGCAAAGTTCCCTTGAAGACTCCTTCAATTTTCATTCAAACCCCTCCACTATTCATGCCTGTCAAGATTTGCCCCTACCTAAAAATAGCATGTTTAAAATCTTCAAACATGCCACATGTGTGGCTAGCCACGGGGGGAGTCTTTGGCTACTGATTTTGGCTATTTTTAGCAGCATTCTCAACCTATAAATACCCCCTTGGCTGCTTACTTCAAACACACCACAACTATCTCATCTCTTCTCTTCTCTCTCAACTTTCTCTTTTTATTTTTCCATCTGTTTTCCTTTTTCCTCTTTCCGATTTCACCTATTGAAAAAGATTCGTTCATCCATCATTTAGAGCTGCATTCAAGTGTTCATAGAAGTCTTGGTTCGACAAGAACAAGTGAAGAAGGAAGAGTGGAGCAACCCAGCCAAGCCACGGAGAAACACCAGATTTGCTTCTTGTTCCCTATCTTTTTAAATTCTATTGTTGTTATGATGAACATGTCTATGAATATTTATGTTGATATGATTTATTTAATTAATATGGCTTAAATTTAATTCGTGTTAGGTTGATTGCATTTCGTCTTCTTAATTTATTAAAATTGTGTTTGTGTTGTTATAGGCCTCGGTAAGATGTTTGATTAAGTAAAACCATGACTAAGTTATTCTTGCATTACAATTGTAAGGTAACTAATGAATTAATTATTTAAACGGATTGAAATTTTAATTAATTGACACGATACTTAATCAGTGCATGTTTAATCATCTAAGGTAGCTGAGGGTTAAATTAGCAACGGTATCGAGCGATACAATTGCCTTGCATAACTTGCAAGATTATTGTGATCAAACTGTTTCAAGGTAGAAATACATTGTTACCTCACGTAATCTTTTATGTGCTTATGCGATTAAATTAATTGTTTGAATTGGCATAGAGATATGTACAAGAGATTATTTTAATTTCATAAGTATGTATGTACATTAACACATTTGCCTATTAAATTTTGTTTAATCGGTTGCATTGATATAGAGATATAGTTAAGAGATGAATGGATTTTTGTAGGTGAGTATTTTCATAAGTTAGCAAATTACCGAGTTGCTGTGGATTTATTCGTAACAATATAAACATGAGTTTAATATTTCTAAGTTAAGAAATGTAATTAATCTAACATAATTATTTCATCTTGATTTAAATCATCTTTTGAAATTGTGCATTAGAATTTTATTTTATTTTATTTATTTTTACTTTGTTTTATAGTTTTTAATCACCTTTCAAATCAAAATATTTTCTCCACCAAAGTGTTTTAAATTGTATTCATAAATAATTTTTTTCACAGTCCCTGTGGGTACGATAACTCGACATTTACTTGTCACTTTATTACTTGTTGCGATTGTGTACACTTGCACATTTCCGTCATTCCAACTCTCAGCTGATTGGAACTGACCATTTTCTGCCTAATTCTTGTTCGTAGTTCTGTTATATGTTCTGGTTAAAAGTTAGTCGCATTGTGTTCTCTGATAAGAAAATGACCCCATTCTTGGTGTCACGCACTTCATCGTCGTAATAGATAATAGCATTAATCCGTCCACTCATTTTCAACCAAATAATCTGTCGGGAGACATTCGAAACAAAAACATCATGCAAAAAGTGAATGCTGCAACTAAAAATGAACAACAAAAATTAATGCATACTTTTACCCAAATTATGTCATTGCTTCAACTTATAAGCACTCCACATACTTCTCTTCATCTGATCTCCTTAACAACTTTTTAATTGGCTCGTAAATGACATATAATTCAAGCCTGAAATATGTTTTATTTATAATCAGGGACAAACTACAAGTTCATTATGAAAATTTTCCCCCTGTGGGGGTTGAAATTTGTAGTGGGAAAATGCTCCAAGCAGGATACACTATCAGCAAAAATATTCAAAGCATATCCCGCTGGAAGCAATTTCAGCTGATATGGTACTTAAAAAGCTTCCAGCTAGACGCACTTCTAGTATTTTTGCTGACAATGCATCCTATTTGTAGTGTTTTCCTTCTACAAATTTCAACCCGTACTTGGGATAGAAAACCCATCATATATCCCAAGATATATTTTCAGAACCCATCTCGTCAACATTAATGCATTGTCGTAAATAATTTCCTAAAATATTGGATCAAACTAGTATTAAAAACGTGCAAAAATTTTAAAACTAATATTTCATTCCAGACGAGTACTCCGAGTTTCGATGAAAACATGATGTTTTCGAATTTCGAATGTAATTATTTAAAACCCTAAACAACTTTATCTTAAAAATAATAAACCTTAACCCTAATAAAGAAAACCCTAAAGCTAGAAGACACACCTAGAAAATGCTTTCAGCTGGAAACTTTTTCGGATCAGGTGTTAGAAAACGCGTCCTCCTAAGAGCGTTTTCCAGGCAACAGACTAAAAACACATCTACGTGGAAGCGCTTTCAGTTAACAACACTAAAAATGCGTCCACCTAAAAGCGTTTTTTTATTTACACCTGAAAGTGCGTCTACGTGGAAGCGTTTTCAAAAAAAGGCCTATTCCTGTAATTATTCCAAAAAATAGCTTAATCAGGTAAATTTGAAAAAAAAAACAGCATTTTTTGCTAATTTAGTCATGGGTTACTTTGTCCTCTTTACAATAGTAGTTTTTTAGCCGGTAAATATAATAGCAATGCTCTGAAATATTTTCCATTTTACTATTCTTTAACAAAATACAACGGATATTAGATTACAGTTAAATTGATAAAATAATTATTATGAGATAAATTTATTAAATTAATATTAAATTGATATAAT
The DNA here is from genome assembly GCA_025698465.1 of Gossypium longicalyx. Lineage (NCBI taxonomy): Eukaryota > Viridiplantae > Streptophyta > Magnoliopsida > Malvales > Malvaceae > Gossypium > Gossypium longicalyx. Next base: position 21,834,032 of record CM047005.1, on the reverse strand, counting down.
GCTTAAATTTTAAGAATTAAATTTATTATTATACTAATAAAATATGCAAAGACAAAAAAAATATTTGTTTTTTTTACACAATACTTAAAAAGTTTCAGCACATTTGAATTCAGGTCCTCCTGTATCGACAATAATGTTCATTCCAATCAAATAATATTTAACTACTGTGATATATACATAATAAATAGACTTTTTTTTCTTATATTATTACATTAATAACCAAACAAGTAGAGAAATTAATTTTGTGAATAAAGTACCGAAGCTCTACTTAGTTTTCTCTCATGTGTCTATGTATATATTTACAAGCTCAAAATTATTCACAGGTGTTGAAAACTTTATAGTTGTTTTCTATGTATAAGATTTAACCACAGACGAAGTTGAGATGAGGCCAGAAAGCAGGCCAACGAGGAGGGCACTGTTATACGTGCTTGGTTCACTCTGTTTCACATTTTCTCGAGTATCAGAATAGGAATCATTCAAAGAAGGGCCGCCAACAAGTGCTCCAACAGCTATATTTGGATTCGGGTCATCTGAATAAAGCCATTTGAACCCGTCTTGGCAGCTGGTGTCGGCATTCACCGGAATTGAAGATCCCCTATGATGTACATACAAGGGGTACCTACTACCATAACCAACAAGATAGCTCATCTTCATGGGATTTTCTCCCAGCACATAATCTGCCTGAAAAATGCACATACATACACACATTATTTAAATCCAAAGTTACACCCGTTCGTATAACGTTCGTTTATTAAGCTAAATAAACGAGTATGAATAAAATTTTTACGTTCGTTTAATAAACGAGCGAACACGAATAGAGGTGTGTTTGGTTCGTTTATGTTCACGAACAAGCTCGTTTATTGACTCGTTTATAAGCTCGTTTATGACTCGTTTATTTATTAATGATATTTTTTTATAAAAATTTCATTAATATATATTAATAAAATTATATTAGTTTGTATTTTTTTCATTTATAATATAATTATTAATATTTATATTTGACTGTTTTATATCTAAACAATATATGTGTATGTATGTATTTATTGTTTGTTTGTTTGTTTATTATTTATTAATATTGTTTGTGAATACGTTCAATTATATGTTCATGAACATGTTCGATTAAGTTAAATGAACATGTGCGAGACTATTAAATAAACGAACATGAACACACATAATTTTAAATAAATGAACACGACAAACTAAACACGATAAACTTAAAAATAAACAAACAAATATGAACAGACGCTTGTTGGTTCAACCTCAGTTCATTTGCACCCCTACACATATCAATCATCCGGCACAATGTTTCCTTTGCCACCAAGTTTCGGTTTACCTGGGAAATAGCGAAGTTGCGAAGATCATCTGGCTTGTATGAATTCCCACTGCAATATAGTGTTTCGGTTTGCGAAGTGAGCATGTAATCGCTGTAAAGTACGGCTAGGAATGCAGAAGCCACTGCATGCTGCAATGGGTTCCATTCTGTGATCCATATCAAGCCACCTGCAATGAAGGAATACTATAAAGATAGGCTGCTGTAAACATACTACCAGAGTTTAAACACATTAGTAATAGCTATGGAAGGAGGCCTAAAAGCTTATGATGAAGAGACTTGGTTGCAAGCATGGAACCTTTGCCTTGATGGGTTTAAATTGATTATCAAAATTATATAGGAAAGTTACCATCTGTTCTTCTTGATGTGGCAGTTGGTGAATCTGGTAGAAGACCACACATGACAAGCTCAGCTGTTTTCCTATACATTTGGAGATCTAAGTTCTCGACGGTCGGCATGTCTTTGGCACCGAAAAAGATTATCCTGGAGAGTAGGACCTGTAACAAACATAGACAAATAAGATGATGGTGTTACCATTACCAATTTTTGCATCATGATATATACCTGAGTTCCAGCAAGCTTGTCATCCCAGCTGAACCAAGTTGTAATCTCCATATTGGCAAAAAGTTGCCCGTTTAGCTCGGTTACGTATCTCAAGTACGAATCGTCTCGTGTAGCATGATAGAGCCATGAAGCAGCCCACAGCAGTTCATCTCCATATCCTGTGGAATTGTAGAATCCCTGCACTTGAGGAATACTGATGCTGTAAGAAGCTCTATAAGTATCAGCAAAAGTGAAGAGTTGCCTAGCATGCGTAAGGAGCGAACTCGAATAATCAGGGTCGTTTTCCTTGAAAACCAGAGAAGCCGATGCCAGAGCAGCAGCTGTTTCCGCCGCCACTTCAGTTCCGGGGAAAGATGTATTAACCTGTGTTACAGGCCTTCTTTCTGTCATGGTTTCAGGCCTTTCCCAACATTTGTGGTCCAATCCCGGATCTCCCACCTTTAACCGCACAAAAATACATATTATGTATCAGTTGGATGCCAAATTGCGTATGAGAAATATATTACCTGGAAATAAAGCACGTTCTCAGAAGGATGTGAATTGATAAGGTAATCTGTGATCCACCTAAGAGAATTATATGCATATCCCATTTGCTTCACAGCATTCATTTGATCACCATACTCAAGAATCGACCATGAAAGCACTGTGGCAGTGAATGCCATTGGGAATCCAAATTTCATTGCATCCCCAGCATCATACATTCCTTTTGACAAATCCAAATTCTCTTCACTCCCATCTTGCAGCCCCGAGTCTCCTCTCCAAGGAATCCTATTATCCACTAACTTGCCAGCTGCAAAAAGGCAAAAACAAAATACACTTAAGTGCCAAGAAGGTGAAAAAGAGAACAAGTTGATCAAATGAGGATACATTTTTGAACGTCAAAGAATTGAAGAGCTAGTTCAAGAGCATCGGCATATTTCTTGTTGATGGGGTGAGCTTCATTGTTCTTGGAAAAATGCAAGTACTTTAAAATCGTGAGTGCAGCTGCTGTTACTACAAGAGCTCCGATTACTAAAACCAGCAAACACCAGATAGAGGAGCCCCTGTCCCTGGGGTTCGAAGCTTCGGCCTGCTTCCCTCCCATTTCAGCCTCTGAAATCCGCTTCATCTGCTTAGGCAAAGCTCTATTATTTCACCCAACAAAAAAGACATGGAAACGAATATTCGGTACAGAGAAAGTAATCCAAGTCGGTCCAGAGCTCTAAAAAGGAAACAAAAGGGAGCTTTGAGGGGTGATGACACGACTGAATGAAGACAAAGTTGGAGTACGTCGATTCTTGTTCTACTACCTATACTAGGTAGAGAAATGCTTGATAAATTCGATACACGAAAAGCGGCTAAGTGAGATACGCCATCGGATGGGTGAGGCTAGAGTCGAAATGGAGCATCAGGATGTAGCCGAAAGGATGATACCGTTTTAGAGAAACGGACAACTTGGCAGATGGAGAAGCAGGAGGACAAGGGCAGACTGTCGACTTGTCGTTTGCTTCAAAAGAAGATAGGGGAGAAGACGATCTTCTGTGCAACAAAAATTCCATCTCATCTCATCAGCTTGGATAAAATAGAAAACGGAATCGTTGGTGGAATTGTTCCCATGAGGATACAAACATTGTGAAATTGGATATTGTAATAACGGGATTTTAATATCAAATTTTGATATAAATTATGAAATGTGTATTTAGATTCAAATGTAATTATAGTATTGAGGTAAGAATAAAAATAATATTAAAATGTCATATTAAAAATGAAATATGATATTTATTTTGTGAAATTATTAAAAAATATGTAAATTTGTAATTTTATTTAATAAAATCAGGGATAAATTTTGATTCACAGTTACCGCATAATATCTATATACCATCAACAAACTATAATTTACCACGTCATTAATGAGCAAAATGTTTAAAAAAAAATTTGAAGGACTTTTTAATAAATACTTAAAATTTTATTTAAATGTAATTAAAATTAATTATAATTCATCATATTCATCTCTTAATAACAATACTGAAGTTTTAACATGAGGTTCTAAAAATCTTGAAAAGAAACTTTATATCAAATGAATTTGGTTCTTTTTCTTATTTTTTATTACTATTAGCAAAAAAAAGTTTGAAGGTATGATTTTATTATTTTGTTTAAACTTAGTTTATATGATTATGAATTTTGAGAAATTTATAAATTGTTGTAAAGTTTAAACTCTTTTAATCTTTGCTTGAACAAGTAATTTTTTAAAATATAATTCTAATTAATATTCATTGAAAGTGTTAAATTTGACGGGGTAATAACTTTAAAAACAAAGTTCTAATATTCATATTATTGATAAATTTCTTTGAAGAAAAGATATCAACTTTGAAAAAAATTGTTTAAGATAATTACCTCTCGCTTCAGTTATTATTATATATATATATATATATATATATATATATATATATTCATATAAATTTCAATAAAAATTTTAAAATTTTAATTAATTATTCAATTCAATTCAATTTTAACTCCAAACCCGAACCTTAATCCTATAAATTTCAATAAATGTTTTAAGATTTATTAATCGAACCTAGAGCATTTTTCTTTTTATGTTATTACATGAGTAAGGTGAGACAATTATAAATGGAGAATTATAATTATTAAATAAAATTTTAAGTTTTTATTAGGAAGTCTTTCATTTTTTTTAATATTTTGTTCATTAATGTATTAACTGTACATATCATAATTTTTTATAAATACTTTAATTAATTGTTTTTATAATTTTTTTAAATTATATATTATATTAAATTATAATTATTTTTAATTACTTTTTATAATTAATTATTTTTTATAACATTGTCAATTATTATTTCCATAAATAATAATATCATACTTGGATAATTTTTAAGGATAAAAAAAATCATATATAAAGGCATGATTATATTTGTGAGAGCAATAGTCTTTTTTTTTTTTCTTTTGAAAAGTAATGCAATAATCTTCCTGGTTCTCTGTATCTCCGTTGGAGGCTTTGGCTCCAGCCAAAGCATTGTAGCTTCAGTGCGTTTTGGCCTCTTTCACTGCATTGGATTACTGCAGTGAGAGCGAGGAAAAAATTTGGCCTCAACGTGCTACGGAGGAAAACATCGAATACGATTTAGAGGTATTCAATCAGATTGAGTTCGGATTAAACTTAAATATGATATTAATATACTTTATAATTATCTAAGTCCGGCTCGATTTGAAATATAAGCTTAAAATTTTGTCTAAACTCGTTTATATTTACAAAGCACTAGCACAAACTCATTTTAGGTCTACTCATATTATTTTTTATTTTTAAAAAAATATTTATATTATATTATTTTAACATTTAATAATTTAATAATTTTTTATTTATTAAAATTTTTTATATATTTATCTTAACATTATTTTAATATTTACATTAGAGAGTATTATATATTTAGCATAAGTTTATTTTTTAATGTGTTCTAAATTACATAATATATAAAAAATTATAATATAAACTATTATAAACTTTAAAACAAGTCGGGTTTGAGCCTTAAATTTTTAAGCTCAAGTTCGAACCATATATTAAATAGGTTTAAATATTTTGGCTAAGTCTATTTTTAAGATCTTAATAGTTTTATCTAAACCCTTTCGAATTTCAAGTGAACTTGAGTAAATAGTCTGACTCATGAACAATTCTAATTAGACTCAGTAAATTCAAGCTCAAATTTTATATTTGAGGTTTAGAGTATATATTAAGATTAAAGGTAGTAATTTGTTATTATAAATATTATAAACTTATAAATATAAAATATGAAAAAGAAAAAAAAAAGTTGGTAGGTTGGTGAGTTATTAGAATTGCATAGTGAACTCTTGTACGAAGAGGTCTTGGGTTCAGCCGTTCAGCTCAAAGAAAACAATATCAATCTTGTGCTCACGATGCTCACCCGACGCAGCCTGGTCCAGTTGAGTGGTGATAGTTCGTAACAGTTGGGGGGGGGGTCAAAGACAAAGTAGCCCATCCACCAAAGACCTCTCATAGAAACAACTCAATCTTGCCTCATTGCTAGAGATGGATTCCGAAATAGTTCCGATCACAGCCTCCATTTCCTGGATTCGGAGGGTTTTCTTTTCCTTTTCTAGTGTTTCCATGTGGCAACTTCCAAGCTCTTTCTGCATCTCCTCGATTTCTTGAAGAATTTTCCTCTTGTCTTCCTCTAGGGCTGAACATTGCTTCACTAGTTGCAGTGCCTCAATAATTTGATCCAGTCTCTTACGGAGCCAACTAACTCGCAACTTCAACGATTCCAAATCTGAAACACTTGCAAGCATGGAGCGGAGCTCGGGTTCTGTTAAATCTTCCAATTTTGCTGCTTGTAGTTTCTGGATGATCCCACAGGCGATCTCCAGGAGAGACGAACGGCACTGAGTTGAGTTCAATGAGCAGTCGGTAACAATGTCCCCGTGTTTCAACAGAACCGCTTTAAGGATTGGTGCTAGCTCCGCTTTTACTGTATATTCTCTCACTGTCATTGGATCAGGACCCACGGTGAGAAACGTAATGGCATTATGGTTTGGAGAGTCACTGTTTGTGGTATTGGAGCCTTTGCTTTTACATCCTTTCTCCTGCTTTGTATTGTTACCGCCTTCTCCTTCTTCAGGTTTTGAAGTCGCCTCCGATTCCTGATGGGTTCAAATATAGAACAATTGTTACAAAGCGCAAAACCAATGAAACTACTAATCAACCACTAACTTAATGTAGCTTTAGACTCGAACCCAAATATGATTATATTTTTTAAATTATACCGTCTGGTTATGCCTGTGAAAATGAAAATATATGGTATAATTGTAGTTTTAATCTTTTAAACATGTGGAAACTTGAGATCTAATATCTCTATTTTAATTTGACAAATTTGGTTATTTACTTTTATTAGGTTGGTGGTAGATTCAAATTAATTGATGTCGTTGTTAATTATTTGTCTTTAAAGTGATGGTTTAAATTTTCTCTTAGACGGTAACAATTAACAATATTAACAATTTGGATCTATTAATAATATTATTAGATTAGATGTCTAAATTATGTCAAATTAAAGAGATTTAATCCCAAATTTCAGTATGGTAGAAGGACTAACACAAAAATTAAACCAAATAAACATTAGCAATCTATGCAGATTAAAACATGCATAGGACAACTACAAAATTGGGAACAAAATAGGAACACTAACTGCTATTATTTTGAGCTTGAATTTCCATGAAATTTCCTTATTCTAATCCCAAAAATGCCAATTTCCAATAGCCAATAGGATGCTTGAAACCTGACATTGAAAATGTCTTTTTTCCCAACGCTAAAGTCATTTTAAAATGCAGGTAGGGCCGAGAAAAGGCAGACACTGCAAAATAAAATAAGGGGAGGGACCTGTTTGGGTGGTGGCCGTGAACTGGTGATGTCTCTTTATGCATTCAGACATGCTGCTTTATTTGACACTAATACATGGGCTCACCTACTTTCATGTGTAAGCCCTTACATCAAACGATGATGTAATGACAACTATGATTCAATGCTTTACTTTCTTGTTTTTCCTGCATTGCCCCTATCCCTCTTTTTCTGGCAGCTTAATACATCAACATGAATTGGTTGGAGATTAAGTTACCTTGCTTTCCAGGAGCTCAAAAAGGCCCTCCAGACAAGTTTTGGGATCTTTGGACTTCATTAGTTCACCGGCAACTTCAGCTGGGGAAACATTGACCTCTTCTATAATCTTTTCTATACGAGAGAAGAGATTGTGGTTCGAAATGCCGAGATAGTTGGCCGCAAGTTGCTTGAAGGTAGAGGCGGTGCTGTAAGACAAGCATATGTGCTTGTCCATGCGACCGGCTCGCAACAGCGCAGGATCAATTTTATCCTTGTAGTTGGTGGTGAAAACAATGATCCTCTCGTCTCCGCAGCATGACAATAGGCCGTCGATGGCGTTCAGAAGTCCAGAAAGTGTCACCTGATGACATGACAATAACACAAGTTAACAGCCTTCATATGGTCATATTCAAGATTCACATTGATGAATTACCTGGACATGCGGATAACTCGCGGTTGGGTCCCCTGCATCTCTGTTCTGTAATTTGACTGTACAATCAATATCTTCGATCACAAGAATGGAACGATTCGACACATGAAGCAACAAGTACTCAAGAGAGGAGTCCGAGTTGACTGCTGATAAGTTCAAGTTGTAAATATCAAAGTTGAGATGATTTGCCATGGCTGCAATCAAACTTGATTTGCCTGTTCCAGGGGGACCATATAGCAAGTAACCACGCTTCCACACTTTCCCAATTTTCTTATAGTACTCCTTGCCATTAATAAAGCTGTCAAGATCCTCCATAATAGTCTTTTTGAGGTCACCATCCAAGGCTAATGTATCAAATGTCATAGGATGTTCTAGATTGACAGCACTTGAGCTCCACCTTTCACGCCTCACAGTGTGAAACTTCACCATCCGATTCCGGTCTTTCAGTTTCTTGGCCGTGTTGATGATGTGAGGAATATACTTGCTCTTTACCATCTCAACATGATTCTTCTGAAAACTAAGCTCGTACCACCTCGATTCAGATGTGTGTTGATTATTAGTATTCGTGTTGACATCAGCGTTGTACTTCCACTTCAAAGGAACACCATGGAATATATCCACGATCTCCGAGTGTCTATCGAGGCCGAACTTGAACTTCCTTACTTTCTCGCTCTTGCCTACGGTGAGCCGCTTCGGGAAACCTTCAGCGGCTGAAGCAGACAGCACATGGCTGCCAAGGTATTCCATGGTAGCCTGGAAAATATGGTTGCTTGATCCATCATGTGATTCTTCGATAACCAAGGTGAATTCCGATGAGAAACGGCGGATGAAACTCCACAAATAGTCTCTTATTTCCTTGGGGATGAAGTCATTGAATGTGCTGCGGATAATAGTGAAAGTAGCCAAAATTGACAGTGTCGATGCCATAGCAACTTTTTAGCCTCTTGATTTCCTCTCATTGGTAGCAAGTCTTTCTTTTAATCCATTTTATAGTGAAGTAAAACCAGAAAAGGGCTCTTATTTTTAATTCAACCACTGCTTTTCTGGTTTATGACAAAGAAATTTCCTTGTCAAATTTGAACACCTAAAAGTTGAAAGAAAAAAGGACATAAAGATCCTACATTTCCCATGTATTTGAAACTCTGTCCACGCAATAATACATAGAATGTAAGCCCCACTCACACAAAAGCCACGCTTCGAGCTCGTAAACTAGAAAGCAATGTGATCGAGGTTTAATTACTGCTCATAAGAATAAAGCACATTTCATGATCAATCATTTAATTTTTTAGACAACACTCACCACAAAAAAAATAATCATTGTTTGGGGCCACAGATAGCATGATTTTGGCAAAAAATAATGGAGGCTATGTTAAAGTCAGTGAACTGCAATGTATTGGAAACTCATGCTTGGAAAATTAATGGACAAATAATAGACCAGCTGCCTTTTCTATGTAATTTCTGTGTTACAGTGTCTCCATTTTCAGTTGAAAGCTCAAGTCTTGTCCTTTGGGGATGAATGAAAGAATGTTACTTAAAACTCATGGATACTCTCAAATTGTACATCAATATATAATTAATATTATCGACTTGACTCCCAGTGTAGCAATTAAACAATGAATATGAACCTGTTTGTTTTTGGAATTAAATAATATGGTTTCAAAAATAAATTAAAAGATGCCATTATCACGCCTATAAGACACCAAGTAAACAACAAAACCTAGCATTATTAGAAAAGACGTGAAAAGAGGCAAACTTGTCTCCAGTGGTGGTTGTTTCAAAGCTTTTTCTTTCTGGATCTTTGATTTGTTTTGAGGCTTTGTTTTGCTTGGAAAGGTTTCTGTGTTAGAAAATTTGGACAATCACATATATATATATATATATATAATAAGGATAATTACATGTTATTATTTATTATCATGATAGGTTAAAAGTGATCTATTTGGTTAGAATTTTATTGGGCTTTTAATTATTAAATAAAGTATGAGTCAAATATGTGTAGATACTCTTCTAATCAAATTCTAATTAATGATGGGCTAATTAGAATTTGATTAGAACTAATATGTTAAGGTTATAAATATTAGGGTTATGGTCCACAAATTACACATAAGATATCTTTTCTAATATCCCATCATTAGGAAAGAGAGAGCAGATATTCTCTAAATTTCTTGTGTGCTAATTTGAAAGATCAAATCCCCAAGTTCCAGAAAGTTTCAAGGAATCCATGGATTCAGGTACGCTTCCGCATCTAGTTTTGTTCTTGATTTATTCTTGATGATTTGACATGACAGATCCTGGTTTACAGTTCTAATTTTATATTAGATATTATTTAAAATTCTAACAAGTGGCATCCGAGCCTGGTCATATCGAATCATTGGGAATTGATTCAGGTTCTTCATTTGAATAATTGATTCATGAAATTTCATAGGTTTTATATTTCGGATATATATATGTTGTTTTTTGAAGATTTATATTAAAGTTTTTTTATTATCTTGAATTCATATATAAAAAAAAAAATTGGATGATTTTCGAATTAACAGATTCAATTATAAAGTTTAAAATATTTACGTAATATTATTTGATACCTATGTTTTTAAGCTTTATGTGAAAATATTGTGATTCAATTGCTGTGTATTTGCAAAGCATGTGATTATTATTATTTTAATCCTATATGACATTTAAAAATATATATAAATATATATATAGAAATTAATTCATATATATGTTTTGTTTGTATATATAAATATATAATATATGCATGCTTTGATTGGTTTAATGTTTTGTAAAATTATATAAATATATATATGTTTTATCTTTTAATTTGATTGAAAGATGAAATTAAGGTAAATATTTTGGAACAAATAAATTCATATTTTGGCTTTTAATTAAGGATGTCTAATATTTTAAATAAATTAGTTAAAACAAAATGCCGCCAAAGTGACCTCTTTTGTGTAGATTAGTTTATTTGAAATATTAAGATGGTTATATGTTTTTGTAATTCATGCGTTTATTGATTGACCCAAAGGTAAGTTAATATTTGGCAGAATTACAACGACATCTGTGGTGATAAATGTGTGACAATTATAAGGTATTTTATGTGAGCAATAAGTTAGTCCAAAGATTAATTCATTGCTTGACATAGTTTATTGTCAATATTTGATTGCTACAACAAGAGTACCGCTTACTGTTAATATTACTGTCCAAAGACTTGATATTAATGTAGTGTTTGGTATCTTGAGATGGGATTAGCCATTATCTTGAATTTATTGTTTACTTATGAATATTGATTTAAGCTTGTTTTTGTTCTCTATTCAACTAATTCATCTTCTATTGCCACAATATCTACTAATATAAATTCTATAACCATGCTTAATGGAACTAATTTTAAGGAATAGAAAAGGCACTTACTTATAGTGCTTGGCTGTATGGACATAGACCTTGTACTAAGGGAAGAACAACCTGCACCTCTCACTGCGGAAAACACCCTTGATATTAAGAGGGACTTTGAGAGGTGAGATCATTCAAATCGCATGAGTCTAATGATCATGAAACACAACATTCCAGAAGCCTTTAGGGGCACAGAAATTAAGAAACGTTTTGTTAAAAACGATAAGGTTGAGATGACATCACTTTTGACTTTTTTGATGTCTATGAAGTATAAGGGTCAAGGAAACGTAAGGGAGTACATTATAGAGATGTTCCATACTACTTCAAGACTTAAGGCACTTAAGATCGAGCTTTTTGAGGAATTGCTTGTTCTTATGGTTTTGGTATCGCTTCCTGCACAGTTTAACCAGTTTAAAATTAGTTATAACTGTCAAAAGGAGAAATGGACCCTAAATGATCTCATTTCTCATTGTGTGTAAGAGGAAGAAAGGTTAAAGCATGATAAGTCTGAAAGTGCTTATTTGGCCAATGCCCCTAAAGACAAGGGCAAGAAAAGAAAATATCAGAATGAAGCTGCTAAGGGTCCAGTTCAAAAGAAACAACAACAAGCTACAGAGAGTTGTTTCTTTTGTAATAAGTCTGGACACGTAAAGAAAGATTGTACCAAATATCATGCTTGGCGTGTAAAGAAAAGTATAATTCTTAATTTGGTCTGTTCTGAGATTAATTTAACTTCAGTACCTAGAAACACTTGGTGGATAGATTCTGGTGCTACTACTCACACAAGTGTTTCTATGCAGGGTTGCCTGAGTTATCGAAAGCCAAGTGATGGTGAAAGACACATCTTTGTGGGCGATGAAAAATCGGTAGAAGTGGAAGTAATTAGGCATTTTAGGTTGTTATTAGGAACTGGTTTTTGTTTGGATTTAAAAGACACTTTTGTTGTACCGCCATTTAGACAGAATTTAGTTTCTATTTCTTCGTTGGACAAATTTGGATATTATTGTTCATTCGAAAACAATCAATTTAATTTGTCTTTAAATTCAAATGTTATTGGAACTGGTTATTTAAATACCTATGACATCCTTTATTTGCTAGAAACAATTTCATCCTATAATGAAACATTGCATGTGGAATCACGTGGTATTAAACGCAAATTAAATAAGGAAAATTCAGCATCATTATGGCATAGGCGCTTGGGTCATATCTCAAAATTTAGAGTTGAATGCCTTGTGTCTGATGGTATTTTAGAGTCCCTTGACTTCACAAACTTTGATGTCTGTGTCGATTGCATTAAGGGAAAACAGACCAAAACCAAGAGATTGGGTGCAAACAGATCTTCAGACGTCTTAGAATTAATTCATACAGATATCTGTTGGCCATTCCCTACGGCATCTTAGAATGGTCAACAATATTTCATAACATTCATAGACGATTACTCACGTTATAGGTACCTATATCTCATTCATGAGAAATCTTAATCTTTAGACGTGTTCAAAACTTATAAAGTTGAAGTTGAGAATCAACTCAACAAAAGGATTAAAAATGTCAAATCTAATCGTGGTGGTGAGTACTATGGTAGATATGATGGCTCAGGTGAATAATGTTCAGGTCCATTTGTGAAATTCCTAAAGGAATGCAGTATTTTCCCACAGTACACCATGCCAAGATCACTTAGTATGAATGGTGTAGCTGAAAGACGAAATAGAACTCTTAAAGATATGGTAAGGAGCATGATTGCTCATTCTACCTTACCTGAGTCCCTCTGGAGAGAAGTATTAAAGACAGTAGCTTATATTCTGAACAGAGTACCTAATAAAGTAGTTGCAAAAACACCTTATGAGCTTTGGACAGGTAAAAAGCCTAGTTTAAAGCACTTTCACATTTGGGGATGTCCAGCTGAGGCAAAGCCTTATAAGCCACATGAAAAGAAATTGGACTCTAAAACAGTAAGCAGCTACTTTATTGGTTATTTTGAGCGGTCTAGGGGCTATAAATTTTATGATCCCATAATAAGGAATATTTTTTAGACGGGAACTGCAACATTTTTTGAAGATGTTGAGTTTGGGTGGACAAATAAGGATAGAGACATTGCTTTTGAGGAGGAATTGGATTCTAACTCAATTCCTACTATCACTTTTGACGATGTTCAGGTTCTTATACCTATCATTGATCAAGAAGTGAATCCAGAACCTCTATAAGACAATGTTGAACAACTCTCCATTCAAAATGAGGTAATTGTTCCAGAAGAACAAACTCAACAACCTCAAGAACAAGTGCCATTAAGGAGGTCCACAAGAGAAAGGAGAAATGCTATTCTAGATGATTATATTGTATTTCTCCAAGAACATGAGGATAATAATAGAATGATAGAAGAAGATTCAATCAACTTTCATCAAGCCATGAAAAGTTCTAATTCTCAAAAATGGATTGATGCCATGAAAGATGAGTATAAATCTATGCAAGACAATAAAGTTTGGGAACTTGTCCCATTACCTGAAGGTGCAAAACTAATTGGCTGTAAATGGATATTTAAAACCAAGAGGGATGCAAATGGTAATGTGGAGAGGTATAAGGCGCGTCTTGTAGCTAAAGGATATACTCAGAAAGAAGGTATTGATTTTACAAAGACTTCCTCTCCAGTTTCATCGAAAGACTCCTTCAGGATAATCATGGCACTTATTGCTCATTTTGATCTTGAGTTATATCAGATGGATGTTAAGACTGCGTTTCTTAATGGCGACATTGAAGAAACAATTTATATGGTGCAACCAGAAAATTTTGAGTCGAAAGATTCAAAGAACATGGTTTGCAATTTGACAAAATCCATCTATTGACTCAAACAAGCTTCCCGTCAATGGTACCACAAGTTTCATCAAATAATTATTTCGTTTGGTTTTGAGATGAATATTGTTGATGATTGTGTGTATCACAAATTCAATAGAAGTAAGTATATATTTTTGGTTCTATATGTTGATGGCATTTTGCTTGCCACTAAAGATATAGGCTTATTGCACAAAACCAAGATATTTTAATCCAAGCATTTTGAGATGAAAGATCTTAGGGACGCCTCTTTTGTTTTAGGAATTCAGATACATTGAGATCGATCTTGAGGTATTCTTAGATTATCACAAAAGAGCTATATCGATAAAGTACTCAAAAGATTTGGCATGCAGAATTGTAGACCAGGTGACACCCCTGTCACTAAAGGAGACAAATTTAGTCTTACTCAATGTCCTAAAAGTAACCTTGAAATTCAAGAAATACAAAATATTCCCTATGCATCAGTTGTTAGGAGTTTAATGTATACTCAAGTATGTACGCGTCCGAACATTGCGTACATAGTTGGGATGTTAGGCAGATATTTAAGCAACCCTGGTATAGACCATTGGATAGCAGCCAAAAGGGTTATGAGATATCTTCAGAGAACAAAAGATTACATGCTTACTTATAAGAGATCAGATCTTTTAGAGGTCGTAAGGTATTCTGATTCTGATTTCGCTGGATGCCAAGATAGTAGAAAATCTACATTAGGCTATATTTACTTGTTAGTCAGAGGAGCTATATCTTGGAAAAATGTCAAACAGACACTTGTAGCTTCATCCACTATAGCAGCAGAGTTTGTAGCATGCTATGAGGCATCAAACCATGGAATGTGGTTGCAAAACTTTGTCACAGGGCTGCGCATTTTGGAGAATGTAGAAAGACCACTTAAATTATTTTGTGACAATAAGTCAGCAGTGCTGTATTCCAATAACAACAGGAGTTTATCTAAGTCAAAGCATATTGACATAAAGTTCCTAGTTGTAAAAGAAAGAGTGCAAAATGGTCAAATATCCATAGAGCACATTAGGATAAACTCCATGATAGCGGATCCACTCACAAAAGGTTTACCACCAAAGGTATTTCATGAGCACACTGTCACATGGGTGTTACATTGTTTGAGGATATCATGATTTAGTGGGAGTTTATATTTCAGACATTTATGTATTTGGTTATTTTCTTATCAGAAATGAAGTATTCAGTTTATTCACTCTGTTTATTATTTTGAAATTGACCTCACTTAAGTTTAAAGAGGACCAGTTGGAAATAGACATGTTTAGATCATATTGCATGTAATTTCCATGCGACACATCCATACTTGATCTATGTCATTTGGTTGTGTTAATATACGTGATCATGGATGGATTTAGTTACGATATATGTAACGAAAGTCGCCTTGGTTCTATGTTAACATAATTAATGGACGAGATTGTTCGGAATACCTTTTGGATATGATAGTAAAATTTTGAGCTCATAAGGTTATATAATGACATGTAATTATAAAGTAATCAGTATATATATGTGGTCCAAGTGGGAGATTGTTGGAAAATTTGGACATCACATATATAATAAGGATAACTACATGTTATTATTTACTATCATGATAGGTTAGCCCAAATGCAAATTAAAAGTGATCTAATTTGGTTAGAATTTTATTGGGCTTTTAATTATTAAATAAAGTATGGGTCAAATATGTGTAGATACTCTTCTAATCAAATTCTAATTAATGATGGGCTAACTAGAATTTGATTAGAACTAATATGCTAAGGTTATAAATATTAGTGTTATGGTCCCCAAATTACACATAAGATATCTTTTCTAATATCCCACCATTAGGAAAGAGAGAGCAAATATTCTCTAATTTTCTTGTGTGCTAATTTGGAAGATCAAATCCCCAAGTTCCAGAAAGTTTCAAGGAATCCATGGATTCAGATACGCTTCCGCATCTAGTTTTGTTCTTGAGTTATTCTTGATGATTTGACATGACAGATCCTGATTTACAGTTCTAATTTTATATTAGATATTATTTAAAATTCTAACATTCGGCTGTTGATATTCTCTTGGGAAGTTTTAGGGAGTGGGTTTGGGGTTTGATAGTGGTTTGTTTTCTGTGTGCTGTTTACCTGTTTTACTTTGGTTTTTCCTGCTTTTGTTGTCGTTTCATGTTTTCCTTGGGTGACTTTCTGTCAGTTATTAGTTGAACATATCCCCTCTTTAATGAATATCAGTTATTTAAAGAAAAAAAAACAAACTGTCTACTTATGAATAAATTAAGTGTAAATTATTTACTTAGTCACTCAAATTTTAGGGCACTTTCATTTTTGTCACAAAATATGAAATTCTTGCAATTTTATCTTCTAACTTTTAAGGCGCTTTCATTTTAGTAACTAAAACGTTGAATTCTAACTACGGTTAACTATATTCGCCACATCATGTTTACACTTTCATTTAGTTCACCCAAAACAAAGTCTTTTTTTAGGTATTGATTAGAGTGAAAAATTAAAGGATTAAAGTGGAAAAAGGTAGAAACTAAAATAATTAATTAAAATTTTAGCAAATTATACTTGTTTACCCTCTGCAAAAGTTCTAAATTTCTTTTTTTCTCAATATTAAAATTTTAATTTTCAAACATAAAAATCAATTTTTTTATCTCTTGATAGTGTTTGTTACTATAATATTAAAATTAATTTAATTGATTAATTTAATCCCCTTCTAAAATTTTAAATTTTATTTTATGTTTCTAAACTAAAATCAATTAAAAAGACTCATCTTTAATAATTGTCTACAAAACTCAAATTTGTGTTTAATACATAATCTTAACTCTTCCATACTAAGCTAAGAGCAAAAAAAATCCTTGCAAATAATTAATTTAATTAATTTAATTTTCCATGTCGGACAAAATTCATAAATTTTTCATCGTTTATTTACCCAAATGAAGAACAAGCAATTAATATAATTAATTAAAGATATTTTTCTTTGCTTTTAGCTTAATAAGGAATATTCGAGATTATATAATAAAAAAATTAAGTTTCATAAGAAATTATTAAATATGAGTTATTTGAGTTGATTTTATTAAGGGTAATTTAAATTAAATATATAAACATCGAAATAAATTAAATAAATTGTTGAAAGTTTTTTATCTATTGATAATGTCAACTGATTTGTTATTATAATATTGAAATTTGAAATTTAAAATTTCAATATTAAAAAAAAAATTATTTCACCCAATCAATATTTTAAAAAAAAAGACATTTTTAAGAAACATCAAACTCCTTGAAGATCAAATATATTATTTATGAGAACTTTGATCACGTTAAAAGTCTTAAAACAATTCTTGCTTGGCTTAATTTTTACACGGTATTTTTTCAATAATGAGCTTCTAAAAATCTTCAAAGATAAATAATTAAAAACTCAAACAATTTTGGACAAAATGTCAACTAAATAAAGCAAATTACAACAATACTTTCAAAATTAAATCGATGATTAAACTAGTCAAACCAAATCATCGAATCCCAATTTAATCATCAAACCAAGCATTGAAAGAATTAAAAACCACAACCTTCATTGTATTTGAAGATTGAAGAAGCTAAAAAGCTTGAAAATTGAAGGAGTTTAGCAGCTAGCTTTGTACAAACACCCAATGTCTATAAAATTTAAAGTACCAATTTCTTACGTGATATTTGGTCAGGGGAATGGAATAACACTCTCCTTATTCATTGAATGGTAAATTATTTATTTTTTTTGGTTGAAAGAACGGCTTATTTAATGGAACAGTCATTATTTTCTTATTCCTCGTCCTCCTGTAATAGTATCACCAAAAAATGACAATAACAAAATAAAATATTTTAATATAATTTAATATAAAAATATAAAAATATTTTAATATATATTTAAATATTATTTTTTTGATAGAAAATATTATTCTTTAATATTAAATTAATGTGAAAATACATTAAAATATTAAAGTGTATATTTGTCATTCGAGTTTTTTTTTTGCTATTACATATCTATTCCTCCTAATTAAATGCACGAATATTATTATAATACTCATTATATTCTATCTATCCAAATCACTGTTATACTTATTTAATTTCATTATAGTTCTATTCGAATATTCCATTTCCACAAAATGACTAGTCAATTACAGTTTTATTTCGTTCCTATCAATCAAACATGCTATTAGGGTTTTAACAAACTAAAACAATGGTTTGTTCTTGGTTTCTCAATGCTTTTAGAACCAGTAAGCATTTATTACAATTTACACTGAGGCCCCAACTTTCTTTAAAAATGGGTACTAAAAATAAATGAAGACATTGGAAAGACAAGAAACATCCTTGTAGAGAGAGTCAATCAAAAAGACAAAAAAAAAAACTCTACAAAAATAGAAAGCCTTGCCAACCTGCCTTTATCTCTTCAAGGTCCATCAATTGTGTATCTCTTATATTTCACTTTTCTTTTTTATTTTTCTCTCCATAGGCATCATATTCTTTTTTTTTATCACTCTTCTCTCAATCTTTCTCTCGAAATACTATCATTTTCTTTCTTCTTTCAACTATTCTTCATTAGTGTTTTTTAATGGCATAATTGCATAAAATACCCTAAATGTTTAAAGGTTTTTGGTTTTGTGTCA
The DNA here is from genome assembly GCA_025698465.1 of Gossypium longicalyx. Taxonomy (NCBI): domain Eukaryota; kingdom Viridiplantae; phylum Streptophyta; class Magnoliopsida; order Malvales; family Malvaceae; genus Gossypium; species Gossypium longicalyx. The sequence continues at coordinate 21,815,272 of CM047005.1, read as the reverse complement.
TTGGCCTTTTTTTTTATTGACACCATCAACGTTATGATTTTTTCAGAAATCAACCCAATTTTGATGGTAAATGTGAGTTGACCATCAGTTAAGCACCGATCAATGAAGTAAGCCTATGTGACGTCATAGATGACGTCATTTTTTTTTCATTTTTTCCATTTTCTTTCTTCTTCTCCCTTCCTATTTTCCTAGGCTCACTCCCATACCCAGATTCATTCCCTTAAGCATGAAAAACCCCAAATTGCCCGCATAAAGTCTCTTTCTCTCCACTCCCACCATCCCCCCGTTCCCTCTTGATATTTCAGGCCTCGCTCACATCTAAGACCTAATACGAATCCCCACTATTGCCAAATAGTTCCCCACTCGAGTCTGTCTCGATCGCCAGTGGAAAATTCGAGCACGTATCATAGGCTGCCGAAGCCCCTTTGTAACAGCCTAGTTTTAACTAAATCGGAACAGTAGTTTCGAAACCATAAATTCGATGTTGGAAAATTATTTTAATATTATTTTTAGTATTTAAAGCATATAATTTGATATGTGTGAGAATTTCGTGAGTTAATTTTATCGTTTAATTGCTCAATTTGAGAAAAATGACTAAATCGCGTAAAATGCTAAAATGCAAAAGTTGCATTCTACTTGTTAAAGGTGTCAAATAGCTTTGGCTTTTAAATATGATGGCCTTAAATGGAAATTAAACCATTTGAAACATTAGTGGACTTATATGGACATATGATTAGGTGTTTTTAAATGTTTTATTAAAGGTTATTTAGGGAATTTGATTATTAATATGATAATAAATAAAACAAACAAACTTTAATTGCTTTCATCTTCTTCAATTGCCGAAATTCAAGAGGAAAGAATACCATTTTAGGGTTTTAAGGGTTCGGTCATTGCTCAGTTCAATTGTAAGTTCATTTTTGTTCCATTTTTTTATGATTTCTTTGTTTTTGTAACCGTTGCAGCTCAATCTAACTAACTTATACCTTAGATTTCGAAATTGTAATAGATTTTAAGAGTTTCCATTGTTGAACCTATGTGTTCTTTGATGTTTAATGTTGAAATATGAATTTTTGATGATAGATTTTTATATTTTGTAAAGTAATTTTTGATGAAAATGTATAATAGGGACTAAATTGTGAAATCTGCAAATTGAGTGGTTAAAATATGAAATAAATGAAATTTTTCGGCTGCTAGGGACCTATGAATAATTCGTCCAAGCTTGAGTTTAGTGAAATTATGTGAATTTTGTGTATTTGTGAATTAGGGACTAAATTGATTAAATGTAAAAGTTTAGGGGCTAATGTGCAAATAGTCCTAAATGTATGTCTTGGACTAAATTGAATGAATGGTTGATTTAATAAGTTAATTTTGAATATATTTAGATCAAAAAAGAGGAATCCAGAATTAGATCGAGGGAAAAGCAAGGTTATCAAGTAGTCGATCCGATCTGTCAATTTCGAATATGAGGTAAGTTCGTATGTGGTAATTCATTATAAAAGTACGTTAAAAGCTTTGATATTGCATAAACTGTGATTTTGAGACTATGGATAATGTTCGAATTGTGAAAATGACTCTACGAATGCATTAGATGATAGAAACGAAAAATGTGAAAGCTCGGTTGAACTTTATGAATAGATTTGGATACCAGTGTCATGTTATTAGATGATAAGTTAAGTTGGCTTCGGGCCATGATATTAGCACTTCGGGTGCGGGTTATACCGATTTGGCTTCAGGCCATGCATATCGGATAATTTGGCTTCAGGCTATGATAATTGTTCTTCGGATAAGTTACCTTGATTTGGCTACAGGCCATGGTATAGGTACTTATTGTATAAGACTATTGAGTATCCAGTTTCTATTCCGAATGGTTCAACAGGTAAACGAATGATAAGGTTGAGAAAGAGGTTAGTACGAGGCGATACAGGTATGTACAAAACATATTTGAATATTAAATAGAGAAAGTTAAATGAGATGGTATTTAATCATGTTTTAAGACATGAAAAAGGTTTGTAGTTAATGAGAAATTGGTTGATTTAAATTTATTTGATGAATTAAGTTATTTACATATGAGCTTACTAAGTTATGAAGCTTACTTCGTGTCATTTTTCTATGTTTTATAGTGAATCAAGGCTAGTTCAGATTCAAAAGTCATCGAGAACATCATCGCACTATCAGACATCTATTTGGTACTTTTGAGTTGTGTATATATGGTATATGGCATGTATAGGCTAGATGTGATATTTTGGTTTTGATTATAGCCATGAAAGTTGGCTTGTAAATGATGTTAATATTGATGTATGTTTGGCTAATGGAAATGGCTTACTTTGGCATGTTTGGTATGAATAAGGTTAATTATTTTGTAGGGTATAAATGCTTGAGAAATGTTTTGATGAAGTATGATTTTAGAAGTTGAGTTGATAAGTATTTGATTAGGTAAATGGCATTGAATTGAGTATTGAAATTGGTTGAAATGGATATTGTATGAATTGTGCATTTGGTTGATGTTTTTGGCTGCCTAATTGTATGATGAAATAGGACCATTTTGGTTGTTTAGGTGAGCATGAGTTGAGGTGGTAAATTGGCCTTGCAAATAGCCTATTTTTGTCCACACGGGCAGAGACACGGGTGTGTGTCTTGGTCGTGTGCGACACACAGTCATGTTATACGGCCGTGTGTCCCCTGATCTTGTTATTAAAATGAAGTCAGTATGCCCCACATAGTCTCACACATGGGCGTGTGATTAACCGTGTGGTGCAAGTCAGTATACCCCCTAATTGGCACACAGCCTAGCACACATGCGTGTGACATGGCTGTGTTGCATAAGTCAGTATACCCTCCAGTTTTCACACAATCTGGCAGATGGACGTGTCCTCGACCGTGTGATACAAGTCAGTATGTATGCCCTATTTCCACACAGCCTGAGACACGGGCATATTTGGAGCCGTGTGAGGCACACAGCCTGTTCACACAGGCGTGTGACCCCTATATGGTTCAAATTTTACTAAGTTTCGGTTTAATCCTGAACCACTTCTAAAGCATGTTTTAGGCCTCGTAAGCCCTTATAAGGGACAATGTGATTGTGTTGAATGATTTATGAGAATGAATGTTTTATGGTTGATAAATGTATGATATACATTGTGTATTGATCGGTAATACCTCATAACTTTACTCCGGCGAAGATACGGGTTAAAGGCGTTACACCCCCACAGAAAAACACATTCGAGTCTTGCCTCGATCGAAGCTTTGACCCGAATCGACCTCGACCCATGGCAGCGATGTTTTCTGGCAAACAGCCTGAAACTACTCTTTTGAGGATTGGCACATACAGGGTTGTTGTTGTTGTTATCATTGTCGATGAGGGTTAGCTTAGAGAGATCAATAGAAAAAAAGTGGCACGACCAGAGAAAAAAGGATGCTTAGGATGGAACCTATTGGTGGGAGAAGCTTAGGAGGAGTAAGTTGGGGATCGGAGGAGTCTAGGGCTTGCTGGAGGTGGAAAGCTCTTCATGAATGAAGCTGGAAGGCGCAAGCGTCTACTAAGTGGCAGGAGTCTAGATCATTGTACGACATTGAATGGAAAAATTTTCAACGAAACGATTAGGATTTGAAACTAAACAAAAGGTTTGGAGATCCAGGTTTAGCAAATCCAATTTCCAGCACTTTGTTTTTAATTTAAAAAATAAAAAAGGTTTTGTTTTGAAAGATATTTTTAAAAATGAGCAGTAGAAGTAAGAACTGAGAGTAAATCTTGTTTGGGGTTTAAATAAGTGAGAGAAGACTATTCTATTGGGTCAAGTTTGATTATTCCAGAGCACTTCTAGGCACCAGTCAAGCTATAGGGGAAGAGAGAAAGGGAGAAGAAGAAAGAAGATAGAAAAAAATGAAAAAAAAAAAGAATGACATCATTTATGACGTCACATAGGCTTACTTCGTTAACCGACACTTGACTGATGGTCAACTCACGTTTATCATTGAAATTAGGTTGATTTCTGAAAAAATCATAACGTTCAGGGTGTCAATAAAAAAGGTCAATGACACGAAACCAAAAACCACTAAACTGCAATAGCCCGTTTTTAGTCAAATCAAAATAGTGGTTTCGAGACCAAAAATTCGAAATTAAAATATTTATTTTTATTTTTATTTTAATGTCTACAACATGAAATTATGTTTGTGTGAAAATTTCGTTAAGAAATTTTATCATTTGATTAGTCAATTTGATAAAAAAGACTAAATCACGTAAAGTGTAAAAGTGGAATTCTATTAGCTAAAGGTATTTAATAGCTATGGAACCTTAAAGTAGAAGTCCTTATGTGGTAAATAAACCATTTTTAGTGTTAATGGAAAAAGATGGACATGTATAAATGAATTTCAATGGTTTATATTAAAGGTTAATATTGTAATTTAATTATTAAAGTAAATTAAATAAAACAAAAATCATAATTTTAGCTAATCTTTCTCATTCTAGCCGAAATTAGGAAAATAAAAACAACCATAGATGCTATTTAGGTTATAAAAATTGCATGAGTAAATTGGTAAGTGATTTTGACTCGGTTTTTAATTATTTCTATGTTTTTGAAATCGTTGCAACTAGGTCTAGCTAGCCCAGGGACTATTTTGCAAAACTGTTAAAGATTTTGAATGATGCCATTGATGAATACATGTGTGTTTTGATTTTTGATGATAGATTATGAATGTTGGTTGTGAATTATATAAGTTTTGTTAAGTGATTTTTGGTAAAAATGTATATTAAGGATTAAACTGTGAAATGTGAAAATTTAGAGGTTGAAATAAATGAAAAGTATGGCTGCTAGGGGTATAATAGTAATTCGGCTAGCATGGGTTGCGGTTAAATTGCAAGAATTTGTGTTTTTGTGAAATAAGGACTAAATTGTAAAAGATGTGAAGCATTAGGGACAATTGTGTAAAAATGCCTTAAAGTGATTTTTGGACTAAATTGAATAGAGAGATGATTTAATAAGTTAATTTTGATTATATTTAGATCAAGAAAGGTAAAATACGGACTTATATAGGGTAAAGAACAAAGTTACGGAATAGTTAACTCATTCCGCCATTTTAGCATCCGAGATAAGTTCGTATGTTAAAAATATTGTTATAATTATGTTTTAAATGCTTTAATATTGCATAAACTGTGAATACAAGACTACGGACACATTTGACAATGATTTGACGATAATTCGGCATTTGAAATCCCGATTGAACCTTAGGAATAGATTTGGATACTAGTGACATGTTATTAAGGATTATTGTGATTATATGATCCGGGTGCTGGTCCTGTACGTCCTACCGGTGGCTAAGTATAAAGGCATGTGTTGCGGATACTTGATAGCTAGTGTGAGCAGCACCGTGTAGTTACGTCTTGACTGACAGCTTGTGTGAGTAGGCTCGTTCATAGCTCTAGTGTGAGCAGTATATGAGATACATTGAGTTGGCTTCGGGCCATGATATGGGCACTTAGTGTGCGAGATGCCCAAGTATCTGATAGTATTCTGAATGGTTTAACGGATAAATGAAAGACGTGGTTGTGCATAAGATTGATACGAGATGGTACAAGTATGTACATGAACCGTAAAAACTTAAATCGAAGAAGTTATGAAGATCATAGATACGATTATGATTGAAAATGTGAAAGGTTTGTTAGTTAAAAGAATTACATGTTGATATGTTTAAATTGATGATTTGTACATTCATGCTAAGATTGAATTTATTTCATACGAGCTTACTAAGCTATATAACTTACTTTGTTTAAATTTTCTATGTTTTATAGTTACTTTAAAGCTAGCTAGGATTTAGGGATCGTTGGAGATATCGCCACGCTATCCTAATATTACTTTGGTACTTTTGAACTTATGTTTTGGCTGTGGCATGTATAGGTATTTTGAGTCATTGTGGTTATGAGTTGATAATGATTTTGGCCATTTGAATTGGCTTGTAAATGTTTATGTTTTGGTTGTAAATATATAGCCATGAGATTTGGCTTAAGTAGGTTATTTTGGATGTATATGTATATATGTGAGAATGGCCTATGATGTGGTCCATAATTGCTTGCAAATAATTCGTGATAATTTAGCATTTATGGTAGCTAATGGTTAGAAATGGCTATTGTATGTTTGTGAATTTAGGTAAGGTAAAATGTTTGGTTGAAATAATACATATAAGTCTTTGAGATTAATGTGTAAAGATAATGGGAGTATTGAATGTGCATGAATTATGTTTGATTTAGTTGAATTGAAATGCCTTTTGATGCTATGCATTTGTGCCAAATGATGTGGTGTAGGTACATGCAAGTTTGGGTGGCAAAATGACTTGGTAAATAGCCTATTTTTGTCCACATGGGCAGAGACACAGGTGTCTGTCTCAGCCGTGTGTGACACACGGTTATGTTACACGGCCGTGTGTCCCCTGGTGTTGAAACTAAAATCAAGTCAATATATTCCACACGGCCTCACACACGGGCATGTGACTTAGCCGTGTGGCATAAGTCAGTATACCCTACAAGTTTGGCACGGCCTAACACACGGTCTGGCACACAGGCGTGTATGACCTTTTTTAGGGTACACGGGCGTGTGTGTTGGCCGTATGACCTAAGTCAGAGAGTTACATGGGGTCAGACATGAGCTGGGGCACGACCATGTGCTCCCATTTCGAATATCCACACTGCTTGTGCCACGGGCATGTCTTTGGCTATGTGAAGGACACGGTCGGGCCACACAGACGTGTGTCCCCTATTTTTTGAGAAAATTTTCTAGAGTTCAAAAAGTTTTCAAAGTTATAGGTTTAGTCTCGAACCACTCTCAATGTATGTTTAGGTTCTCGTATGTTTGTAATAGGGACAAAATGATTGTTTATGATTGAAATGTATAAGATTTGATTGATTGTATGTGAAATGCATGTTTAAATGTGTGTTAAGTTCGGTAATGCTCCGTAACCCTATTTCGGTGTTGAATACGGGCGAGGAGTGTTACATTATTAGTATTAGAGCTACAGTTTAGTCGATTCTTAGACTAACGTAGCATGTGTGAGAGTCTAGTTATACATGCCATATATAACCTGTGATAGTGTGATGACTCCTGACAATTTAAAATGTGTTTTCGTATAGTAAATGGATCCCAATCGAGTTGTAGCTGACGATGTTGAGAGTAATGCGCCAGCTCCCACTCAAGGGGCAGAGCCTTCTAAATTTAGAAATATATCGACTAGTCACGGAGGAGAGGCTAAAGAGGCCTTTTTCCAAATGATGAACGAATGGTTCATGCAATATGTCCGGAAAAATACGGCTGCTCAACAACCTCCACCCCTACCTAATCCCTAATCGATTCCCTAGCTCCTCAAGTTGTAAAACTTTAACGACTGAATAAGACTCCAGTTGATAAGATCCAAAAACACGGGGCTGAAGAGTTCAGAGCTACAATTGATGATGATCTAGAGAAAGTTGAATTTTGGCTAGAAAACACAATTCGAGTATTTAATGAACTGTCATGTACTCCAACTGAGTGTTTAAAATGTGCCATATCATTATTGAGAGACACTACATACCAATGGTGGAATACTTTAGTATCAGCGATATCGAGAGAAAGAGTGACCTGGGAATTCTTTTAGAATGAGTTTTGGAAGAAATATATAAGTCAGAGATTTCTCAATCAAAAGCATAAAGAGTTTCTAGAATTGAAATAGGGCCGAATGACTGTGACCGAGTACAAAAGAGAATTTGTACGGTTGAGAAAGTATGCTCGGGAGTATGTTTCCACTATGGTTCGTTGATGGGTTGAACGAGGATATTAAACTTCTAGTCAGAATTCTTGAATTGAAAAAATTTGTTGTCCTAGTTGATAGAGCTTGCAAAGCCGAGGAGCTTAGCAAAAAAAAGAGAAAAGTAGATTCAGAGGCTAGGGATTCGAGAAAAATGTCGATGAATAAGCCATATCAATCTTCGTCAAAGAAATTTAGAGATTCGTTCACTCATCCAAATGTTTCAATCAGGCATTCGAGCAGAGATCGTGGAAAATAATTTTCAAGTCCTAAAGCTCATGCAACATCAGTATCGAGTGTTGGCAGTGTGAAAAACTATAAACCTGAATGTCAACAATGTGGAAGACGTCATCCTGGTAAATGTAGAATGAATAACCGGGGTTTTTTCAAATATGGTTCACAAGATCATTTCATACGTAATTGCCCAGAGTTAGTAGAGAAAGATAATGTTCAAAATGCAAGACCGAGTAACATAGCCTCTAGAGGGAGGCCACTAAGAAATGCGAGAAATACAAGTGATAATTGCGGTACTATGAGAGATTTTATAGTAAGATCTTAGGCCAAAGCATTTGCTAGAGCTTACGCTATTCGCGCTCGTGAAGAGGCGTCGACACCCGATGTTATCACTGGTACATTTTCTCTTTACGACACTAATGTTATTGTATTGATTGATCCTAGATCAACTCATTCGTATGTTTATGAGAATTTAATGTCTAGTAAGAAATTACCTGTTGAATATACTGAATTTGTGATTAAAGTATCGAAACCCTTAAGCAAGTATGTTCTAGTTGATAAAGTTTGAAAGAATTGTCCTTTAATGACTCAGGGCTACTGTTTTCCTGCAGATTTGATGCTTTTTCCATTTGATGAGTTCGATGTAATTCTGGGTATGGATTGGTTTACTCTGCATGATGTCGTTGTAAATTGTAGATGAAAGATCATTGAATTGAAAAGTCAGAACAGTGAAATTATTCAAATTGAATCAAATGAATCGAATAAATTGCCTACTGTGATTTCATCTATGTCAGCTTAGAGATGTGTAAGAAAAGGGTGCGAAGCTTCTCTTGCTTATGTTTTAGATACAAAGGTATCTGAATCGAAGATTGAATCAGTGCCAATAGTCTGTGAGTTTTTGGATGTGTTTCTAGAAGAATTACCAGGGTTACCACCGATAAGAGAGGTTGAATTTGCTATTGAGTTAGTACCGGAAACTACATCGATATTGATAGATCCGTATAGAAAGGCTCCGATAGGATTGAAAGAGTTGAAATCTCAATTGCAAAAGTTAACAGATAAAGGAGTTACACAACCTAGTTTTTCACCCTGGAGTGCGTCAGTATTGTTCGTAAAGAAAAAAGACGGGTCAATGAGGATGTGTATTGACTATCAATAACTCAACAAGGTTAAAATAAAGAACAAGTATCTGTTTCCGACTCAGGTTTGAGCACGCCAAACATTTGAGAATTATGCCACAAACTTTGAGAGATAAGCAATTGTTTGCTAAATTCAGAAAAAGTGAGTTTTGGCTCCGAGAAGTTGGATTCTTAGGACACATTGTTTTAGCGGAAGGTATATGAGTTTATCCGAGCAAAATTTCAGCAGTTGTTGATTGGAAACCACCGAGAAATGTATCCAAATTCAGAAGTTTTCTTGGACTAGCTGGCTACTATTGACGTTTTGTAAAAGGATTCTCGATGATTACTACACCGATGACCAGATTGCTACAGAAAGATGTGAAGTTTGTGTAGTCCAAGAAATGTCAACAAAGTTTAGATTAGTTGAAAGCATTGCTAACTGATGCACCAGTGCTGGTTCAACCTAAGTCGGGTAAAAAGTTTGTGATTTATAGCGGCGCGTCATTGAATGGTCTAGGTTGCGTTTTGATGCAAAAAGGAAAAGTCATAGCTTATGCCTCCAAACAGATGAAACCGCATGAAAAGAATTATCTGACGCTTGATTTAGAATTGGTTGCTATTGTGTTCGCATTGAAAATTTGGCGTCATCATTTGTACCGTGAAAAATGCCACATCTTTACTGATCATAAGAGCTTGAAATACATAATGACTCAAAAAGATCTTAATTTGCTACAACAGAGATGACTCGAGCTATTGAAAGATTACGAGTTTGTAATTGATTTTCATCTGGGGAATGCAAATGTAGTCGCAAATGCTTTGAGTAGAAAATCTCTATTTGCTTTAAGAGCAAGGAATACTAGACTGATTTTGTCTGCTGATGGTTCGATTCTAGCAAAACCGAAAGCTAAATCGATTTTTCTTCAACAAATTTGTGAAACTTAAAAGTGTGATACCGAGTTACAAGCTAAAAGAGTGCAATGTGAGTCGAATAGTGATTCAGACTGTCAGATCGGAGCTGATGATTGTTTAATGTTCCAAGATAGAATTTGTGTACCAAAGAATTCTAAGCTCATTTAGAAAATTTTGCATGAAGCACACAGTAGTTGTCTATCTGTTCACCTAGGGAGTACCGAAATGTACAATGATTTGAAACAATTGTATTGGTGGTCGGGTATGAAACAAGACATTTCTAAGTTTGTATCGAATCATTTGATTTGTCAACAAGTCAAAACTGAACATCAAGTGCCTTCAGGATTCCTATAGCCTGTGATGATACCAGAATGGAAATGGGATAGAGTTACGATGGATTTCGTATCAGGATTACCCCTGTCTCCGAAGAAGAAAGATGTTATTTGGGTTGTCATAGATCGACTGACGAAGTCTGGATATTTCATTCCGGAACGAACTGATTATTCGCTTGATAAATTGACTAAATTGCACGTATCTGAGATTGCTAGATTGCACGAGGTTCTAGTTTCGATTATTTCGGATAGAGATCTGAGGTTTACATCGAGTTTTGGAAGAAACTATAAGAAGCTCTTGGTACGAGGTTGAATTTTAGTATTTGAGATTAACGTGTATAGAGAATGGGAGTATTGAATGCATATAAGTGTTTGATATTAATGTGTATAAAGAATGGGAGTATTGAATATGCATGAATTATGTTTGATTTTGTTGAATTGAAATACCTTTTGATGCTATGTATTTGTGCCAAATGATGTGGTGTACGTACATGCAAGTTTGGGTGGCAAAATGGCTTGGTAAATAGCCTATTTTTGTCCACACAAGCAAAGACACGGGCGTGTGTCTCAGACGTGTGTGACACACGATTATGTTACACGGCTGTGTGTCCCCTGGTGTTGAAATTAAAATCAAGTCAGTATGTTCCACACGGCCTCACACACGGGCATATGACTTGGTCGTGTGGTATAAGTTAGTATACCCTACAGGTTTGGCACGGCCTAATACACGGTTTGGCACACGGGCGTGTATGGCCATTTTTAGGGCATACGGGCTAGCCACACGGGCGTGTGTCCACACGGGGTTAGACATGGGCTGGGACACGGCCATGTGCTCCAATTTTGAATGTCCACACGGCTTATGACACGGGCGTTTCTTTGGCCGTGTGAGGGACACGTCTAGGCCACAATGGTGTGTCCCCTATTTTTGAGAAAATTTTCTAGAGTTCAAAAAGTTTTTAAAGTTATCGGTTTAGTCCCTAAGCACTCTCATTGTATGTTTAGGTCCTCGTATGTTCGTAATAGGGACAAAATGATTGTTTGTGATTGAAATGTATAAGATTTGATTAATTATATGTGAAATGTATGTTTAAATGTGTGTTAAGTCCGGTAATGCTACGTAACCCTATTCCATCGTTGAATACGGGTAAGGGGTGTTACATAAATGTTGGGGGTATTTTATGCAACTATGCCTTTTTTAATTTACCAACTTTAGATTTTGTTTTAGAGTAAACTATCAAAATAGTTATTTTTATTTACCTTAGGTCACATTTTATTTCCTTATATTGGAAATATTCCGTTTTAGTTACTTACGTTAACATGTTATAACATTTTAGTCATTAAATTGTTAATTGTCGTTAACAATGTAACAATAAGCTGATATCGCACATTAAATCATCATTTCAAATAAAAATTTTAGGTTAAATTGTACAATTGGTCCCCATATTTTTTCGTTTTGAGCAATTTAATTTTTTCTTTTATTTTATTTTACTTTTTTTCTTTATTTTCCATTCTCATTTGTTTCTTCCTCTGTTTTCCTCCCTTATCCATCTCTTCAATGTAGTTTTTCTATATTTTCCATTTGTTAAAATTTTTTTATGTTTATGAAAAAAGAAAAAGTGAAAGTTGAAACTAAAATAAAACTTGCTTCGCATATTATTATCTCACAATACAAACCCTCATTGTCCATCATCGCTTTAATGAGCCAATTCGAATCTCTCAATGATCTAGCCCACAAGCTCGCCTCACTCGAAGACCTCGCTGGTTGTGACTTATGACAATCCACCCTCAACAAAGTTTCTCAAGCCCGTTCCCTTAACCTCCTAACCAACCTCCACAACCACCTTATCTATCTTACCTACAACATTCTCGCCCTCTTGAAACTACGTTGTTTCACGAATTCTTCAAGCGAGCTCTACACTCTCAATGACTAAAACGACCGCCATTTGAAAATTACCATCAACTTTACCTAAACCAATTTGGTTCCTTGCTCCATCTCTCTCTTAGGTTTATCCATGTTCGACTTCCAATTAAGCATGCTTGGGAATATCCAAGAAGGTTCAGATAGATTTTATCGTTTACTTAATTTTATTCGTCAAAAAATAAAATAAAAGGAAATGAATAATCTACACGATTCTATAAAAGTTTGGAAATGGAAAAAAATTGTTTTGAATATAAAGAATTCAATTTATGTTTAGATTTGATTAAGGATATGGTTTTTTATATTTATTAGTTAGATTCAATTTTAGTTTCAAAATTAGGTTATATTCAAATTGAGATTTAATTCAAAATGATTGATATTCGGTTTTCAGTGAAATTCAATTTAAGAATCATGTGAAAGAAACACGGACTTGGATTATTTGGTGGGCAAAGATTATGTTTCTGCAGTGAAGAATATGAGAAGAGAGAAAAATAAATGGGAAGAAGAAAAGGAAAATAAAGAAATAAAAAAGAAAAATTAAATTATTCAATAAATAAAAGTATAGGGACTAGTTTTAACAAATGAAAAATATAGAAAAACCACGTTAAAAGAAATGAAGAAGGAACGAAAACAAAGGGGGAATGACAAAAGAATGGAAAATAAAGGACAAAAAAGTTCAAAGAACATATAAGAAAAAAATTAAATTGCTCGTAACGAAAAAAAATATAGGGATCAATTGTATAATTTAACCTAAATTTTTTGTTTGAAATGATGATTTAACGTGCCACTTCAGCTTATCGTTACATTGTTAACGACAATTAATGCTCAATAAATAAAATATTATAGCATGATAACGTAAGTAACTAAAATGCAACATTTCAAACATAAGTGACTAAAATATAACATGAAAAGTGACTATTTTGATAGTTTACCCTTTGTTTTATTATCCTTTTTATATTTTATTTGTTTATTTTTTGTTGGGTTTTAAAGTTTAATATGTTGAGCCATCTCTTTTCAACTTTTACTTTTTTAGGTTTAGTTTGGGCCAAAAATATAATGGATTTTAGGCTTTATCAATTCAATCGGTTCTATGATGGCTTTAAATGATTCGATTAAAATTTAGTTTATTATCCTATTCGGACCGATATACCTGTCAATTTTTGGTTCAACCAATTGAACCAATTAGTTCAATCTAATTCAAGCATCATCGAGTTACAGTGGCCTACCAAGTATTTCTTATGTTGCAACTAGCTCTTGTAATTAGCACTAACATGCTAAAATAAATTTCTACTTGGTGAGGGGGGATTGGCTCATTTGGAAGAAGTCTTTGACTTGTCATCTTTAGGGACACCGACTCAATTCCTCAATAATGGAAAGTATTGTCCTTCAAGGGAGGGTTTTTTCCTCCACTCTACAGAGAGTCATGGATGGTTCACTAAAGGGAGGCTCCTCGACTGTACATGGACATACGTCCACCCACCAAGAAGCGATGTGAGTGTCTCATTTTTGGTGGGATTCAAACCCTTGACCTATACTATATAAGACAATTGTTGGGGTACATAGTCGACACGCTCCCCTTCGTAAACTGTACACGGCTCTCTATAGAGTTAGGGACAAAATCCTCCCTCGGGTGACAATACCTTCTGTTGTTGAGGGAATGGATTGGCGTCCTTAAAGACGACAATTTGAAAACTTCTCCCAGAAGAGTCGATCTTTCTCAATGCTACCATTCTATTTTCATAATTTTTATCCAATTTGAATATCTTTAATTTATTCATAATTTATAATAAAAAAAATTAACACATTCATCGTGTGCAAAAGTACATTCTTTTTATAAAAAAAAAAAAGTATAATTTAACCATCATGATAATAGATATCAAATTGTTGTAATTTTTTCCCTTTTTGGTGAAACATTATGAAAGTATTTAATATCTTGATTGTTTTTGTAAAGTCTCAAAACTTTTACAAATGGAGTGCACATAAACATAATTAAGTAAATGTCAAACTCAGAACTTCATATATTTGTAACAATATTGTCCAACTCCATCACATTCATTTGTTTTGCAGGAATAAATTATATTAGGGTGATTTTGAAAAATATAGATTATAGGTATCAAGAGTGTAATATCACATCATCAATTTTTAAAAATGAAAAAGATTTAATATCTTCTCTAACAACTAAATGACCAGAAAAGGCCCATTTCCAAAAATTTACGAAAATGGGTCGTTTTGTTCAAAAATTATTGGAAATGGTAGATTTTCCTAAAACGCACTGAGCTGGCATCGTTTTCAGAGGAAATGCAAAAAAGCGCGTCCAACTCAACACTTTTTTCCTTGATGACCAGTAAAACACGCCCACGTCATCGCGCTTTAGTAAAGTGCTTCCATGTTGGCGCACTTTTGCCTGTGTTTTCCCAGTGCCAATTAGGGTTTTAGGTTTTGGGTCAAGGTTTATGAAATTAGGGTTTAGTGTTTTTTAATTTTAAGTGTTTAGGTTTAGGGTTTTATTTAATTTTTAGGGGTTCTAAAAAACTACAATTTGTACAAGATGGATTCTGAAAAAAAATTCTAAGGGATAGGTTCTGAAGAAATAATTTTGACGAGATGGGGTGATTTTTGTAGAGAAAAAACGCTCTAAGTATGATGCACAGTCAACAAAATTACTGAAAACACTTCCAACTGGACATCCTTTTCAATACTGTTACTTCTGAGAAAATAAATTTGAGGAAATGGTTCTTAAAAAAAATCTCAGGATGAGGTTTACGAAAAATACCCTAAATAGTGAGGGTTGAGGTTTGTAGAGGAAAAAACCTCCAAGCAGGATGCACTGTTAGCAAAAATATTGAAAACGCTTTCATTTGGACGCCCTTTTCAATACCGCTTCTCATAGTGTGTCCTACTTGGGGTGTTTTTCCTCTACAAATTTCAACCCCCACTATCTGGGGCATTTTACAGAAAGGAGTGAGATGCTATCCCTTAGGCAATAAATGACCCATATTTCAACCTCTGGTGGCATAAGTTGGAGCACTAGAAATTGAAAAAGTTCAGAAGAATAGAAGTTGGGGTTGAAGGTATAAGTTAATTTTTCGTGTTGATATTTATATAAAGCATTATATTTATTGCATAATTTTTTGATTTTTCGTGTTAATTTTTCGTGTTTCAAATTTCTTTCTTCAGATAAATTGGTTGAAAATGAGCGGACGAATTAGTGCTCACATTTATTACAACGATGAGGTCCTTGACATTGAGAATGGCATGATTTTCCATGGAGAACATAGTGCGACTGGCTTTTAACCAAAACAAAAAGTTGACAAAGCTTCGTAAAAAAATTAGGCAAAAATTCTTTGAATCTATAGCAATGAGAGTTTTGTCTATTAAGTATCGATTTTGTGTTTCATCTATTAAGTATCGAATAGTGTCTTTCATTATCGTACGAGTACTCTCAGTAGCACTATTCTGGCCCGAATGTCTACTTTTCTGAGAGGTAGACATTTGCTTTTCTTTCTAATTTTTATCCTCTTTTGGCAATTTAAGACAATTACGAATAAAATGAGCAATCGACCCACATCTAAAATAGGCTCCCGATTTACCTCTACACTTGCCAAGATGATATTCCCCACAGTACTTACAATTGGGCTTCAGATCATTTTGTACACTTCCCACTCTATCAACTAGTTTAGTAGGTACTCTGAAATCCTGCTGAATTATCATGTTTTTATTCGAATGCCCAAACACTGAAGTAGCTTGACTAAAATCATATTTAGTCTTCTTAGTCGGTGATGCAAAATACAAGTTAGAAGAACATCTCTTGTGGAAATCTCGAATCTGTCTATCCCGTTTTAGCTTGCGGTTGTACACTTTTTTCATTTTCTTTGCATGATCAGATAAAACAACAAACTCTTGAATTTCATTACCTCCGATCATCATTCAAATTTCATCATTCAGGCCGTCTTCAAACCAAATACACATCTCTTCTTCGATAGGCACAATTTATCGGGCATATTTACTGATATATACAAATTCTCTCCCGTATTCGGTTACCGATCTATTTCCCTGACGTAACTCAAGAAATTCTCTATTTTTCTTGTCTAGATATCTTTTCCCGACATACTTCTTTTTAAACTCAGTCTGAAAGAATTACCAGAAAATTTTCTACCTCAGTACCAAAGCTACTATCGTAGACCATCCACTATACGCTTCCTCTTTTAATAACGAAACAACACATCTAAGAAAGTCATCATGAGAACAAATCATTTCTTCAAAAACCCTTAAAATATTTTGAAGCCAGTACTTAGCTTTAATCGGATCACCATCTGATCTATCCCGAAATTCTTCAGCACCACACTTTCTAAGTTTCTCAATCAGAATATTTCTATTAAGTTCAATCACAGAAAGAGGTGGATGTACAACCAGAGGTACAACTGGTGGTATAATAAAGGGGTGAAGGTCGTTGAGTTGGATTTTTCATTTGCATAAACTCGCTGAACCACTGGTTTATATACCCAAAGAACATATTTTTAAGCTCATGTTGCTGAGTCAGAGGAATCATAACATTACTACTCGTCCCATGATCAGAAGTTGGTACATTACAGTTAACCTTATCATTGTCAGCACGATCCAATCCGTTTGACATCTTTACAATTTATAAGAAAACGAAGGTTAGATTGGATCAAACACATTACACAATCGCAGATTTATATGGCGTGTAATTTTAGACATTTCACACGTTACATTTAGTTTGAGAATCGACTAAACTGTAGCTCTAATACCACTAAATGTAATACCCCTAACCTGTATTTATTGTTGGAACAAGGTTACAAAGCATTATTGAAAAACGAAATAGTAAACCATTCAAATCATACATTAATACAAACATAATCAAATTTCATTCGAATATATTCATAATGTCCCTTAATCGAGCCCTCGAGGCTCTAAAAATACTATAGAAACAATCCAGGACTAAATTGAAAACATTTGGAAATTTTAGGAAAAAGTTGAAAATTTTGGAATGTAGGGGTCACATGGCTGAGACATACGTCCGTGCCTCAGGCTATGTGGACATTCAAAATAGGGATACGCGGTCATGTCTCAGCTCGTGTAACTCACTGACTTGGGTCACACGGCCAAGCCACACGCCCGTATGTCAGGCCTTGTACCCCTCGAAATAACCTCACACGCATGTGTGTCAAGCCGTGTGCTAGGCCGTGTAACAGCTTGACTTGCATGCCTTGAGCCTACAGGGGACACATGGTCGTGTCGCATGGCTGTGTGTCATACACGGCTGAGACACACGCCCGTGTCTCAGGTCGTGTTGCCCCAAAATGAACATTAAAACACCAATTTACCATTTCAAGTTTGCTTGGACCTTGAGAAACTCAATTACCAACCATAATACTAATTCAAAATGACATTAATCAGGATAAAACACATCAAAACCAACCTAATATGTGCCCAACCAATGTACCCTCATTGGTACCACAGGTATATACAACTTTACAACAAAATACACATCAATTCAATTCATCAACTCATTCAAGCAATACATAATCAATATACCTAACAAAGTTACCACAATCACAACAATTTAAAATATATATACCACACATACTAGCATAACAACTATACTTCATTTTCATACAATATACAAGTTGGTTATTTGCACAAAAAATCATTCATAATATTTACATAAGCTAAACATTGACCAAAACCGCACAAAAGCCTATGAATGCCATATAATCTGAATTAAACATTTCAAAAACTATCGAGATAAGTTGGATAGTGTGACTTGAGTGCCGATCCAATCATCCAACCTTCCGAAAATCTACAATGAAATTAAACAACACATGTAAGCTTAATAAAGCTTAGTAAGTTCGATGAGTTAAACAATAAATCTTATCAAAATAACTATAATAATTCAAACAATAATAATCATCCAAGAGAACTCTCTGTCATTCACAACTTCCGTCGATAAATACATCCGTGTTCAGATCAATACGAAATAAATAACATATCTTTCAAATTCATTAAAAAATTACCTTACCAAGATTTTCCAGTCGAAGAACAACTTACGGGTAAGAGTACATCGTGAACAGAAGCTCATAAGAACTGGTCCTCTCGAATACACCAACAGAAGCTCGTAAGAGCTGAACCACCCGAATCAGGCCGAACATAAAGTATAGCGCAAGAGTTCGCAACAAATGCTGAACCTTGGTTTACTTGGGTAATATGCTGATATCTCCCTCCAATGCCATCTCCACTCCAAACCTTTGTCATACACCAAACACGAATGTACTCAAATCCCGCGTTCAATCCAAACTGAATATTAAAATTGATAATGTAATTCCAACAATAATTTATTTCCAACAATAGAACATATATATAATATCAACCATTAATTTATAAAAATGTTAAAATTTATCTATACGAACTTACCTGGACTGTATTGTACTCGTTGCAGAAGTTCAAAGACTATTCCGTTATTTTTCCTTTTTCACGAGTATCTACGAGTTTTGATCTAAAATGTAAAATTCTTCATTTATTAGCATATATTTCAATTCCAAACTATTTTGCAGCTCAAACCCTTTTATTTTTCAAAATTACACAATTACGCCAAAATTTTACCATTTTTGCAATTTAGTCCCTTAACTCGAAATTCATCAAATTAACTAATTTTCTCAAGTAAATATTTTATCTGAATATACTAGAACCTCAAAAAGCCCCTAATAAACATCAAATTCACTATCAAATCTTAATATTTTGACATTTTCAAAATTTAATCCTAAAATTAAAATTTAACAAAAATCATTTTACAACATCATCACACAACACAATCAAAGCTCTAAATTCATGATATTCATTAAAAAAAATTCAATATTCAACAATGGAAACTTCCAAAATTTTTAACAGAATCAAAAACGAAGGTACGGGTTAGTTGGACCTAGTTGCAACGATCTGAAAAACATAAAAATTATAAGAAACATGTAAGAATTGAACACACATGAAAGCTTCTATTCTCAACCAATTCTCCAAGCTACTTCTATGGTATTTCGGCAATGCATAAGAAGAAATGAGAAAGAAAAACTTATTTCTTCTAATTTGTTTTATTTAATTTCTATTTGTTTACAATTATGCCATTAAAACTTAATATTTTTATCTTTTTCACTTGTTTAACTGTCCCACTAATTTAGTTAGGGCTAATTTACCATTTAAGTCCCTCTTCAATTAACTCTCAAGCTATTTAATCAACTAAATGCATTAATTATCAAGTTTTTCATCTTTTTCAATTTAGTCCTTTTTCTTTAATTAACTATCTAAACGTTAAAATTTTTAAACCAAATTTTAATACGACTCTAATGACTCAATAAATATTCTAAAAAATATTTATGAGTTGGTACAAAGAAAATTTATGGTTCCAAAGCCACTGTTCCGTCTCCACTGAAAATCGGGCTGTTACAACAGCTGCTCATGAAAAATCATAGCTTTTGTTAAGAAAAATACGGGGTTATAAATGATAAAAAATTTCATCGGTCCATATATATGTGTTTTCTTTGGTACAGTATCACTGGGTTATTATGGTTAAATTTAGGGTTTAAGGTTATTTCCAATTAATTTAACGTAGTCATGAGGTTATAGGTGCTTTACGAGATCATCTGAAGTTAGATTCAGATATGTTCGCAGGCCTAATACTACCAATGGTGAAAGTGGCTCCGAGGATTGCTGCGTCGGTTTTAATTGTTAATATTCGTAGCCAATTCAACTATACGCCTTCATACCGCAAAGCGCGAATAGCTATGCAGAAGGCCTTAGAGAAGATGCACAGTGTGTAGGACGCATTTTACAATGAGGTATGGTTGTGTTCTCAAGTGCTGGAGAGGTACGTACCAAGTTGTGTAACAGATCTTGAAACAGGTCCTACATACTAAAACGATCGCTTGCTCTGTGCGTGCCAAGTGTTCAAGCATTTGTTTTAGACCTTCAATGTAACACCCCTAACCCGTATCCGTTGCCAGAACAGGGTTTCAGAGCATTACTACCATTTGCAGATTACTTAAAAAAAATTTAAATGCTTACCGATTCAATGCATCATGTAAATAAATATATTACCATTCAATCAACAGATTAGTACTTGTATAAGCATCAAACAGTAATATTATTAGTGTACTTGCACATATCTCATATAAATTCAACATTGATATAACTATTTTCTCGACATATCGTACTTGAGTTCAATAATAGTATCAACTTACATAATTTTCTTGTATCAACATATCAAAGATAATCATATATGTACATGTCATGAAATATATTATGCTCTTACCGTTTCTTCTTAAGCATATATGATTCATTTCATTATATTAATATTTCATACTCCATCATTTCCATATATTTTATGTATATTTATTCCGATAATAGCTTATATCAAACCTAACATAATTTATATTCCACGTACTCATACTTATTTCGTTTATCTATCTTCATAATTATTTCATACAACTATTTTGTACATATATATTTCCATATGACCAGTTCTTGTAAACATTACACACAACCATTTCATATAACCATTCGTCATCTGATACATATTACCTGGATATCAATTGTTCAACAGATGTCATAGCATCTCCCATCCACGGTCTTATTCATCTTTGACATGATGCCATAGTATCTTTCAACTATGGTCTTACTCATTTTCTATCATGTTGCCATGATATCTTTCAACCATGGTCTTGTTCATTTCATATCACGTTGCCATGGTATCTTTCAACCATAGTCTTACACATTTCATATCAGGTTGCCATGGTATCTTTCAACCATGGTCTTACACATTTCATATCGAGTTGCCATGGTATCTTTCAACCATGGTCTTTCACGTTTCATATCAGTTGCCATGGTATCTTTCAACCATGGTCTTACACGTTTCATATCGAGAGCACACTCGCGAACCTCATCCTTACGAAAGGATTACCAGTCCGAGCTAAATCCTCAGAATATAAACTCATAGAGTATTGTCGGGATTACCAGTCCAGGCTAAATCCTAGCACGACAATTACTCTAATGAGCTTGGATCTGAATTACCAGTCCAGCTAAATTCGGACCCTAATTCGGATACCCGTCTGGGCTAAATCCATTTTCCACATATTCTTCTGGAGGGCTATATCGGGATAGGATCACCCGTCCGGCTAGATCCTTTTACCGTCAATTCCTTTTGAGAGATCCATCGAATTTTTCCTTTTCATTCAACCGAGATTTATTTTCAATTTATTTCGAGTATTATCAATATTTCATCAAATATCATGAATTGAATATTCAAATCATATTTTCATCACATAACCACATATTTCAAGTATTTAAAATACAATTGAAGTTACACAAACTTACCTCATTGCTTGTTTGTGTTTATAATTTCATTAATCCGATATCTTTTCTTTTTCACGATCGAGTCTCATATTTGAGTCGTTCGGATCTTTATAAATAAATTTGATCATCATTTTCATTCATTTCATATACTAATGCATTTAATTAATGCTTTAGGCAAAATTTACCATTTTGCCCCGAACTCTTAATTAATGACGATTTCATCCTTAGAGTCGGAAAATAAAATTCTTGCAATTTAATCCTTATTTCCAGCTATTATTCTTATATATATTGATAACAGTCCATGAATTCTATAAAATATCAGAATTTTCTATAATTTCAACACTTTTCAATTTTTTCTTTCAACACTTTTCAATTTAATCCCTAAAACATGTTTTCCCCCGATCTTGAACTAAATTAATAATTTCATTCAATTTTTAATTTAAATAATAAAATAATCCATTTCATGCAATTTGATCTTTTTTACATTTTTACAAAATTGCCCATAAAATTTTACTTTTATTCAATTTAGTCCTTGAGCCTAGAATATGCAAATTAGCCATGCTAGATGAATATTCATACATATTTTCCTTCTCCTCCTCTCCATTCCACATCCTTAATGTAGATAATACACTTGTAAGTAACATTATCCATAATTTTTATTATTTACTTTTATGAATATTCAAGCTGTCTATCTGCATCATGGTCACTAAATTATTTATATCTGGAGCTATAGAACTCAAAATTAAGATCCGCTAATTTTCCATGAAACTAGACTCATATATCTTCTTACCATAAAATTTTCAGAATTTTTAGTTTATCCAATAAGTACAGTTTATTCTTTAAAATTACCCCTGTTCTGCTGTCTAACAGTTCTGACCCTTCTTCACTAAAAATTAATTATCTCCTTGTACAGAATTCAAATGATGTTTCCGTTTGTTTATATTGAAAATAGACTCATTCAGGATTCTAAAAATATAAATTTAAACCCCTAATTATTTTTATCCAAATTTTTATGATTTTACAAAGTCAGAACAGGGAACCTGAAATCATTCTGACCTTGTCTCACAAAATTCATCATATCTCATGATTTACAATTCCATTGCTTACATAATTTCTTATATAAGAAACTAGACTTAATAAGCTTTAATTTCATATTTTATTCATCCTATAATTAGATTTCTACAATTTTTGATGATTTTTCAAAGTTAGACTACTGCTGCTGTTCAAAACTGTTTTAGTACAAAATATTAATTACCATGTTATAACACCCTTATTTTCTTTTTCTACACCATTTCTCATCACTTTCTCTTATTTTCTCTTCACTAACATATCATGAACATAGGACCTTATGTAAGAAAACTCTACTATAACATTATTTCCATGCTTTGTCAATAATAACAAACTTAAAAACATATTGAAATCTTGATATACTTACCTTGTTCTATTGATACTAATCTTTAACTTGATTTTCTCTCTCCTCCAGCTTCTATTTCTTGAATCCAACTTGATATTCTAACTCCCCATGGTCTCCTTAACATTTTTCTCTCTTGGTAGCTATGGAAATTCATTTGATTTTTGGGTGAAAATGGTGAATTTTTGGTAAAAGGACCAAATTGTAAAGAAAGCAAAACTTTCTTTCTTCCTCTCTTTCTCTCACGTTAGTGCATGGGAAATATGGATGAGAATTTCTCATCTTTCTTTCTTTATATACTAATAAAATAATAATAAAATAATAATAAAATATCTTATTAAAATATTAATAAAATAATATTTATCTAATTAAATAATTATAAAATATCAAAATATCTCTAGCATCATTATTACTTTCTAGATTTCTCTCTCTTCCAATTGACCATTTTGCCCTTCATTATCTTTTAAAATTCCATCCTTAAGTCATCATTTAATTTGGTAAAATTGCAATTTAGTCCCTCATAATTTCTTCATCTATTCAATTTGGTCCTAATTCATCCATTTTCCTTAGTTTCTAGATTATTCCACTCTTAAAATATTTACACTATTGGTCCTTCAAATTTTTCATATTTACACTTTAACCCCTCAAATTTTGAGTATTTACTCTTGTGCAACAAAACTTTTCTCACTTTTACAATTTAGTCCTTTCTTGAATTAATATATCATAATATACTTCTCAATATTGACATATCTCAAAATTTCCTTCTTTTTTTTTCACTTTATTTCCTTATTTTACTATATCAAGGATAATATCTTACTGTAAATATTTTCAGGGTATTACATTCAAGCAATGTCGGGATGTATTCTAGTACTGCAAATCGTTAGAAAAAATAGACGGTACCTTCATATATGGTAGATATACCCATCAGCTGTTGTTGGCTGTGGTACAGGATGGTAATCGGAGTATCCTTCCAATTGTGTTTGTAATAACACCTGAGGAGAAAGTAGACGATAGAGATTTTTTTCAGTCTAGGTTGAGGAGGCATGTTTGCCTCTAACCTGAAATATACGTCATCTCAGATTGGGGAATTAGAATATTGTTCCCAATTGAACGGCAGGGAAGCCTTTGGGATCACACACACCATCGGTACTATCTAAGACACATTGCGTCCAACTACTACCAACAATATCGATCTACCGCTGAGTGATGACAAGTGACTAGCATGGATATCTAGTCGCCACCAATATTATTTGGTTTATACCATAGTCTAACCTGACATAGGACTAGAAGCAGAAAAATGTGGTCAACATTTTGTGCTTGTGTGAAAATAAAAGGGTTAGGATACGGACCAGAATAAGGCGGTACATATTGAAGCGGGTGTAGTGAGGGCGACAGTACTGAGGTCGTCGGGTTCGATCCTTGCGTGGGCACTGATGATGGGCCTGCCTCGCCACCCCATGGATTTAAAGGGGATTGTCGTGGCCTACTCATATGGGGACGCCCACACCTCTCCGCTTCCCCTAAAAAATATGGCTTGCCATGGATCCTAAACCATAGCATGTAATCCGAATTACGTGCTAACTCTGAAATGAGAACTGCGTCAAGAGTAGGTAAAAATCATATCAATTATTCCATATGTTAATGTATTACGAGTGGAATACCAACCAATTCGTATCCGGTCGCCATAAATTGATACGATGCAGATCATCAAGCTCTTGAGGTGCGACGGGAATCGATTGTCAAATTCCAAACTACCGCAACACTCTATCCGCCTTGTGCATCTCTACGATAGCGTATACTACCAATAGGACCCTAAAGTGCTAGGCGTTGGAATTTACAAAGAATTCATCAAGAACTACAACCTAAATTGCCGAGTCCTCGTATGGTGTCCATTCAAACTATATGAATGTGATCAAAATATTAGTTATATATATGCTACTGAATACTAAATACGAAATCGACTACGTTACTTGTATATAGTTTAAAATTAAATAAATACATGCATTCACTTCGGACTGTTGATCTAATAGAAGTCGTACATCTTCAAGCTCGATAGGTAATCCCACATGACTCGGGGCATAGTTTCACCTATTTAAATAACTTATTAGCATAATAATTTTATTTTAAATCAATTTAATAATGGTAATATCTACTGAATTTTACCTTGTTACGAGTGGGAATATATACAGGTAGTTCACTCGAGGACGTAAAAATAGAAAGCAGTATCGAGCCCATGATTGTATTAGTAAAAGGTAACCGCCAATTTTGATTTTTTCTGGTTTCGTCGCCCGACACATCTCCAGATACAATGTCGCCAACACGGAGGAGCCCCGGCTAAGTTTGCCAACTCTTCTAAAATTGACGAGTTTCAATAGCCACCTTAGATATACAAGGTTTCGTAACTTATTCGGCATCAAAATACCTCCGATAATCTAAAGGATGTACGCCCGAGCATATCGTTCTCTTTTCTCTTCAGTAGAATCCTCCATTAGCTCTGCAAATTATTTCGTAATCAGGCCATTTCGTAACTTATTTCGTAACCATACCTAAAAGATCGTAACAGACCTGGCGACTACCGACCCATCCATAGGTAACCCCAACTTTAACTGCATATCCTCTAGAGTGATAGTACACTCACCGCATGGAAGATGGGATGTGTGCATCTAGGGTCTCACCTCTCTACCAACGTGTTTATGAGTTTCGAGTCCAACTTACACCCCCGGCCTACCAGGGCCACGTGCAAAAAACTACCTTCCCTCAGGTATGTTTCGATTATTGGTGATGAAGGACAGGGTAGATTATGAATATGACATTACAAAATTTGATCTTCCGCCTATTTACATAAAAGTTTTAAAAAAAATATTAAGTTCAATTATGACTATGAAATTAAAAAATTAAAAAACTTTAAAATTTATTAAAATTTATTCTTACCATTTGCAATTGGTTAACAAAGATGTGCTTGTTATCAAGACGGATTAGAGAACTAGCCATTGCTAAATATATAATTGAACACTAACAATTTTTTTAATAAAAATACTATTTCTTGAAATTACTTATAAAAAATAATAAAAAGAATAATTTAGATAAAAATAGAACCTAAGAAAATAATTTAAGAGACTATCTGAGAGATTTTAGAGAAAATTGTGAGAATTGTGTGTGAGAAATGTGTGTGGGGGGATTATACTTTCTTTTCTTTTTTTTACTGTTGGGGTCCAATGGCAAGTTCAAATAGTCGTTAGAGTTGATCGTTGGAGCACGGGCAAAAGCGTGCCTACGTGGAAGCACCTTTGCTAAAGTGCATTGACATGGGCACGTTTTACTGGTCTTCAGGGAAAAAAGCACTGAGCTAGACGTGCTTTTCTGCGTTTCCCCTAAAAATGACACCATCTCGGTGTATTTTAGGGAAATTGGCCCTTTCCAATACTTTTTGAAAAAAATGACTCATTTCCATAATTTTTTTAAAAAATGGCCTTTTTCTGGTCATTTAGTCTGAAAATTATGTATAAGAAATGTATGGGGGTTTATACTTTTTTTTTGACCGTTGGGGTCCAATAGCTAGTTAAAATAACCGTTGGAGCACGTTTGCCTACGTGAAAGCGCTTTACCGAAGCGCGATGATGTGGGCGCATTTTATTGGTCATCAGAAAAAAAAAGCACTAAACTGGACACGCTTTTCTACATTTTCCCTGAAAACGATGCCAACTCAGTGCGTTTTAGGGAAATTGGCCCTTTTCAATAATTTTTGAACAAAACGGCCCATTTCCGTAATTTTTTTTTTGGAAATGGGCCTTTTCTAGTCCTTTAGTCTTCTCTAATTTAATTTAACTTTAATTAAATTATTTAATAATTTAAATTTTCTAATAAAAAAATGTTTTCTTCTTTTATAATTTTTAAATTATTTTAGTTTTCTTTTTATATTTAATCGTCTTTTATTTTTTTGCTTTCAAATTGTGTTTTTATATTTAAGCAATCGGTTTTTTAAATTCTTTTAATTTTTAGGTAGGAAATTTTTTTTCCTTTTTTGATTTTAATTTTATATTTCTACTTTGTTTAATTTTTAATCAAATTTCAGAATTTGATAAAAACCACGCTGATTACAATTTTTCAAATTTCAATTTTTTACTTTTTTTTCTAAATTTTTTATGGTTGATTTAAAATTTTTTTTTCAATTTGTGCTTATGATTTTTATCATTTTTTATTTTTAATTATTGATTTAAGTATTTTCAATTTTTATTTATTTTTGGTTTTTTTTTCACCATGTAGTTTCAACATATCCCTCCAAAATTTTAATTATTTTAATTAAAGTTAAATTAAATTAGAGATGATGTCATATATAATTGACTATAGCATAATAGTAGTACGGTTTTTTAAAATTGATAATGTGGTATTATTTTATTGATTTCTAAAAACTATATATTTCAAAATCATCCTAATATAAGATATTTAATGTAAACCTATACTTTTGAACTTATTAGCATCTTACATGACTACTTTATTTTCAATTATTAGGATTGATAATAATATAGCAACCGATTATTTATTTATTGTAATTTGATGGACAATCACGGATAATGGTGTGATACAAACTTCCATTCAATAATTTGCACATAGTCAAATTGTCTCAATAATTCTTCAATATCTTGGGCTAAATTAGACAATTATGTCGTTGTTTTTATTTGGTCTTTTAAGTGGGCTTGACATACCGCGAATCCTCTTAAAAGAGAGGGGTGCCTTTGTGAACGCAGATATAGGTGGTGCATGGTTGTCGTCAGCTCATGCCGTAAGGTACTGGATTAAGTCCCGCAACGAGCACAACCCTCGTATTTAGTTTTCACCATTGAGTTTAGTGTTAGAATTTTAAATAATATCTAATATAAAATTAGAATTGTAAACCAGGATCTATCATGTCTAATCATCAGGAATAAATCAAGAACAAAACTAGATGCGGAAACGTACCTAAATCCATAGATTCCTTGAAACTTTCTGGATCTTGGGAATTTGATCTTCCAAATTAGCACACAAGAAATTCAGAGAATATGTGCTCTCACTTTCCTAATGATGGGATATTAAAAAAGATATCTTGTGTATAATTTGGGGACCATAACCCTAATATTTATAACCTTAGCATATTAGTTCTAATCAAATTCTAATTAGCCCATCATTAATTAGAATTTGATTAGAAGAGTATCTACACATATTTGACCCATACTTTATTTAATAATTAAAAGCCCAATAAAATTCTAACCAAATTATATCACTTATAATTTGGGCTAACCTATCATGATAGTAAATAATAACATGTAATTATCCTTATTATATATGTGATGTCCAAATTTTTCAACAATCTCCCACTTGGACCTCATATATATACTAATTACTTTATAATTACATGTCATTATATAACCTTATGAGCTCAAAATTTTACTATCATATCTAAAAGGTATTCCGAACAATCTCGTCCATTAATTATGTTAACATAGAACCAAGGCGACTTTCGTTACATATATCGTAACTAAATCCATCCATGATCACGTATATTAACACAACCAAATGACATAGATCAAGTATGGATGTGTAGCATGAAAATTACATGCAATATGATCTAAACATGTATATTTCCAACTGGTCCTCCTTAGTGAGATAAAACCTTACCAAAATCAGAGTGTGAATAAACCAAATAAATTTTATTTCTGCAGAAAATAAACTTATTGTCCTTAAACTGAAATAACTGAAAATGTGTTTATAACATAAAAGCATTTAAAAATACAAACTCCCACTAAAACCAAATATCCTTTAAATGACATTACACCCATATGAGCAATGTGCTCTTATAAAACCTTAGGTTTAGTTCCTTAGTAAGCGGATTCGCAATCATGGAGTTTGTCCTAATATGCTTTATAAACACCTAACCACTCTGAACTTTTACTTTAACAATCAGGAACTTAAAGTCTATGTGTTTTGACTTTAATGTGCTCCTATTGCTATTGGAATAAAAGACTGCAATTTGTTTTCACAATTTGCACCTTAGTGACAAAATCTTGTATCCATATTCCATCAAAATCGGAGTTTATATACCTGATGATCTCTAACTAATTAGATCTCCGATATGTGAGCCTGTAATCTTTTGTTCTCTAAAAATACCTTATAACCCTTTTGGATGCTATCCAATGGTCCAAACCGGGGTTGCTTAAAATATCTGCCTAACATCCCAATAATATACACAATATTCCAATGTATACAAACCTGAATGTACATTAGATTTTCCATTGGTAAAATGTAAAAAATCTTATGCATTTTTGTAATCTCAAAATCATTCTTAGGGCATTGATTGAGGTTATACTTATTATTGACAAGCAGTGTGTCATTAACATATAAAACCAAATATAGAACCTTACTCCCACTAAACTTATGGTATATATGATTATCAACAAAATTCATCTCTAAATCGAATGAGATAATCATTTGGTAATATTATTGATGAGAAGTCTACTTAAGCCCATAGATGAAGTTCTTTAATCTGCAAATCATTACCTTTGCATCATCAAACACAAAGTTTTTTTTTAATTGCACTATATAAATGTATGATCAATGTTACCATTGAGAAACCATTAACTTAATATTCATTTGATGTAGCTTAATGTCAAAATATTCCACTAAAGCCATTATAACCCTTTCCCTAGTGGACATTTTTAATAACATTCATTCTTGAGGTTGTTGAGTTTGTTCTTCTGGAACAATTTCCTCATCTTGAATAAGGAGTTGTTTAACATTGTCTTATTGAGGTTCTAGATTCACTTCTTAATCAATGATAGGTATGAGAACCTAAACATCATCAAAAGTGATAGTAGGAATTGAGTTAAAATTCAATTCCTCCTTAAAAACAATGTCTCTAACCTTATTTCTCCCTCCAAACTCAATATCCTAAAAGAATGTTGAAATTCTCGTCTCAAAAATATTCCTAATTGTGGGATCATAAAATTCATAGCCTTAGATCGCTCAGTATTTCCTTGACCCTTATACTTTATAGACATCAAAGAAGTTAGAAATAATGTCATTTCAACCTTATCGTTTTTAGCAAAACGTTTTTCAATTTCTGTCAAGGAAACTTTGGTCTGAGTAATCTTTTTAGATTCTATACCCTTAAAGGCTTCTAAAATGTTATGCTTCATGATCATTAAACTCATGCAATTTGAACCGATCCCACCTCTCAAAATCCCTCTTAACATAAGGGGTTTTTCCGCAGTGAGAGGTGCAAGTTGTTCTTCCCTTAGTGCAAGGTCTATATCCATACAGCCAAGCACTATAAGTAAGTTTTTTTTTCCATTCCTTAGAATTAGTCCCATTAAGCATGGGTATAGAATTTATATTAGCAGATATTGTGGCAGTAGAATATGAATTAGCTGAATATAGAACAAAAAATAAATAAAAAGCTCACATCAATATTCATAAGTAAACAATAAATTTAGGATAATGGCTAATCCCATCTCAAGATACCAAACACAACATTAATATCAAGTCTTTTGACAGTAATATTAACAGTAAGCGGTACTCTTGTTGTAGCAATCAAACATTGACAATAAACTATGTCAAACAATTAATTAATCTTTGGACTAACTTATTACTCACATAAAATACCTTATAATTGTCACACATTTATCACCACAGATATCATTGAAATTCTGCCAAATACTTACCTTTGGGTCAATTAATAAACGCATGAATCACAAAAACATATAATCATCTTAATATTTCAAATAAACTAATCTACAAAAAAGAGGTCGCTTTGGCGACATTTTGTTTCAACTAATTTATTTAAAATATTAGACATCCTTAATTAAAAGGTAAAATCTGAATTTATTTGTTTCAAAATATTTACCTTAATTTCATCTTTCAATCAAATTAAAAGATAATAATATATATTTAAATATATTTATCCCAAAACAACATACAGTGATGTTGGCAAATATAATAATAGCTGAATAAATCAAAATAACCTTACATAAGACTTTAAAACTAAACTAATTTGAATAAAGGAAAACCTCATATCAAGATATCGGACACTCCATTAATATTTCATCTTTGGACAAAATATTAACTTGTAAGTGATATCTTGGTGGAGTAATCAAACATTAACAATAAGAACATATCGAATAATAAATCTTCCTTTGGGCCAATTTATTACTCACATGTAAAACCGAATAACCGTCACATGTTTATTACCATAGTTGCACATGTAATATTATTAACCTTCATTTGGGCCAATCAATATTAACATAACTTAAGTTACATGCACACAAACTTTTATATTTTAAAACAAAATAATTTATACAAAAAAATCACTTTGGTGACTTTTTGCTTCAATTAAGTTATTTTAATATATATATAAACATACCAATATTCAAATTTAAATTTCCCCAATAGTCAAATGTCAAAACTATTTTTTTATTGCTTTATAGACTCTGAAATAACCCAAAATAAGGTTGTCTTAATAATGCAATAAAAAACCGAAAACTTTAATTTTTTGACTATTTCTTTTTTCTTTTTTTTTTTGTTCCAAAATCATATATGTCAAAACCAAACAGAAATAATGTAGTGGTTCAAAGCCAAATAATTAACAAGCACATGTATTCATAATTTTGGCATGGATAAAAACACCAAAGCAATTCACGCATATACATGTATTCATAATCAAATAGAAAAATTTACCCTGAATTTACCATGTAAATCCAAAGTTGTATTTATGATTAAACAGATATTCACATAAATACTTGAAAAATATTTTCAAGCCAATAAATCTCAAAAAAACAAAATCATAATAGTTGGCATGTCCCACAATTCATACAATAAACATAATTTAACCAAATATTTGGAATCATAAGATGCTAAAACCTAAGATTATATAACCAAATTTAAAACCAAAATATTTAAATATGTATATAGTTGACATGAATTTGCACCAAAACACCCATAAAATTGAATATATAACCATAACAAAAAAAAATTAACTTCAATGATATCCATCAAAACTTAATTTCACCAATTAAACTATAAAAGATATCTTATTGAATAATGGTTATAAACACCTGTTCACACAAACTATAATCATGCATTAATCCTCAAAACCATTGATATGCATATAATATATATACACACACAAATATAAAAATAATACTAGCTTGCCTTACATATTTTATGTAAACTCAAATTTATATTCATGAAAACTCAAATTTATATTCATGACTAAAGACATTATCATAAAACTTCTTTATACGCACAAATACTATAAAAAAAATCCATAATCACAAAATATAAAAAAAAATCTCAAATTATATAAAAGTCTTTATATGCGCAACTACCTATGAAAATTCATAGCTACCATATTTAAAAAATAATAATCTCAAATATTTTAATTTTAGTCAAATTCTATAAAGACTAAAACTTACATAAAATAATTATAAAAGAAACCAAAAGTAATCATTCGTATATATGAATTGAATTTAATGGTGAATATAATTCATCATAAATAAAGATAAAGGATGATGATTCTATATATATTCAACTACAAACAGAAAATTTAAAACAAATAGTGCGAAAAAAATATATATCTTACCAACATTCATTTATCTGATTATCAAGTGAATTAACTTTCAAAACCAATTATACAACTCAATTGGAATTCTTCAATTGCAAAAAAGTTGTAAATCTGTAATTTTAATTTAATAATGATTTTAACCAAAATTTATAAAATAATTGTGTGAAAAGAAGAGAAAAAAATCTCACAAATCAATTTTTATCAATTGATTATAAATAAATAATCCTTCATCTTTCGAATAAGATATACAAATATCAAACTAGATTATATTTATAAAACCTTAAAACTTTATTTAAAGAATCAAAACCCAAAAATTTATCAAGAATCTCAAAGATTCAACATAATATATAATTAAAATATCAAATCCAAAAAATTAAAAAAAACGAATAATCCAAAATTAATAAAAAAATCAATTCATTCTCAATGATTCAACATGACAAAGCTCGGATGCCACTTGTTAGAATTTTAAATAATATCTAATATAAAATTAGAACTGTAAACCAGGATCTATCATGTCTAATCATCAAGAATAAATCAAGAACAAAACTAGATGCGGAAGCGTACCTAAATCCATGGATTCCTTGAAACTTTTTGGATCTTGGGAATTTGATCTTCCAAATTAGCACACAAGAAATTCAAAGAATATGTGCTCTCACTTTCCTAATGATGGGATATTAGAAAAGATATCTTGTGTATAATTTGGAGACCATAACCCTAATATTTATAACCTTAGCATATTAGTTCTAATCAAATTCTAATTAGCCCATCATTAATTAGAACTTGATTAGAAGAGTATCTACACATATTTGACCCATATTTTATTTAATAATTAAAAACCCAATAAAATTCTAACCAAATTAGATCACTTTTAATTTAGGCTAACCTATGATGATAGTAAATAATAACATGTAATTATCATTATTATATATGTGATGTCCAAATTTTTCAACATTTGGAACTCTAAGTAGACTGCTGGTGATAAGCCGGAGGAATGTGAGGATGACATCAAGTCATCATGCCCCTTATGCCTTGAGCAACATACGTGCTACAATGGACGGGATAAAGAGTCGTAGGTTTTTTAATTAGAAAAATAGGTTGATTTTGGAGAGAGTGTGTGAAAGCACATCCAGTTGGGCGTGTTTTCTAGGAACGGTCTTTTTTTTAACGTTGGCAACGATAAAATTTTTGAAGGGCCCCAATGGTAATTTTTTTCCTATAAATATTAGGTCATTTTTTATACTTTTCACTCAAATCCAACTCTCTCAGTTCTTTTTAAAATCTCAACTCTCTTGATTTTCTCAAGTTTTGTTTTAAATTTTCTAATACGCTTATGTAAAAATATTATAATTTTATTTAATTGTTTCATATATTATTCATTCCGATTAAATTTTCACGATGGCAACCTCTCTGATTCATTTTAACGATAAGTACATTTCTACCACTCAAGCAATAATGATTAGACAAAATTTTAAATTTCGTTATTTTTAATTAAGTTAAATTTAAAGTATTTTATTTTTTAAAATATTTTAAATTAATTTTTTGTCGATATAAATAGGTAGATGATCATATTTTGGAGGGGTTCATACATAATCTATCAAATAGCCCAAATACCAAAATTCGTGGTTACTTACAAGATGCAGGATTCTTGCATATGTCTCATATGATCGGGGGCTGCAAACTCGATCCTACACTCATCAGCAAGCTGGTGGAAAGATGAGGCTCGAGACACACATTTTCCATCTTCCATACGGCAAGTGTACAATCACACTCGAAGAGGTAGCTTTACAACTCGGTTTACCGGTGGATAGGCCAGTCGTAACGGGGTCAGTAGTCATTCCTAATAAAGAGGATCTTTGCGAGGCATTTTTGGGGAGGTATCAAATAAGTTTTACAGTATCAGATAAATATGAAGTGGTTAGAAACCAATTTCAAAGATCTTCCTAAGGATGCACCCGATGTCGTCAAAGAACAATATGCTTGAGCATTCATCCTGAGGTTAATCGGAGGTATTTTAATACCCAATAAATCTCGAAATTTGGTACACATAAGGTGCTACTACAAATGAATTGGGGATAAAAGAAAGCGGATGAATGAGTAAATATTTAGTTTGTATGGTAAATGTTGTTTATTTATTCTATATTTGAATTAACATATTGCTTGTATAGGTGGAACCATGGGCCGAGTTACATGGGACTACCTGAGCAGCTCGAAGATATTTGACTGTTGTTAGATCAACGCTTAGAAGTTGAGGTTAGTTACTTATTTTTTTCAAACTTATAATAATTGCGCAATGATTTGTAAAATAAAATTTCGTACATAACAAAATTTACAATTGTGTACTGCAGTTTGAATGGATGTCATACGTCAACCTGAATATCAAAGAATGCATCTCACTAGAATTTTTGGCCAATCGGAGTATGTAGGATGCAAAAGTGTCATTAATAGAGTACATGACAATGGAAATGCACGAATCAAATCGAGTGATGCGACAGTTTAGGTGAAGGTAACAAATTTTATCTCTACCGGGAGACATAGAAGCACTACACAAGCTAGAACTGTGGGGGAAGAACGACTAGAATTGGCAGGATTACCACAAGGAGTACATCAACATTTGGGATTGTAGGATGAAATTCTTACCCATCCGTAAACTTTTTTTCTCATCAGACACGACGACCTGTTTGGAGTACATGCCTTGGTTCAGAGTCGTCGACAAGTCATATTTACTATCGATAGAGGCAAGGAATAGGTAACTTCGTCAGAAGAGGTAACGACAGGCGGCCCAATAGTGTAGGCCTAAAAAAGGTACTGCGACAGGTTCGTCACCAACTCCGACCCAACAAGTACGACCGATGTTGTCGCCACATCCCGGTCAGTTTACTCTACTTATTCTTGTTCATTTCACTAACCTCATGTTTTTCACAAGCACCACACTATGCACCATCGCGGCACCCTATTTCTACCCCTTTCGTAGGTACATATTTCGGGGCACCTTCATCCCTAGTATTCTACACCTCTATTTCGATGTCGACGCAAATGTCGATGCTATTACCGTTACTGACATCGTCATCAATACCAGTATTGATGCTCGAGTCAATGCCAACATATCTTGATTTTGCAACATTATACGACTATTCTATGATAATGTCACAAACACCCACCATGTCATTTTTTTATTGAGGTAGGTCATCGGCGCAACACCATCTTGTGGAGTGGAGGACATACGATAGAAGGCTAAGACGGCACCGTACTCAAGCATGGAGAAAGGCGAATGAGATGAAAACAAAATCGATGATGGAGATAAAGATGACGACAAAGACAAAGACAACAGCAGAGATGAAGATAAGCACGAAGGTAGAGGTGAAGACGAGGAAGATAAGGACAATGGTCACAATCCAATGGAAGAGCTAACACCACTAGTTGTGCACAAAAATCCTACATGCACCCGTTAACCACCACCCTACGACATACGTTCAGCCCGACAACGTCGATGATTTTTTTATTTACATATTACAATATAAATATAGATGACATCAATAAAAAATGATGATTTTTTATATATTTTTATTGCAACTCATATTTGTATTTGTTAAATTCTAATGCAAATTATATATAAATTTCCATATATTTAATATTTTATATGAAATTTGTAACTTTGGATTGGCACCTTTATCGTTATTGAACTTACATGTTAAAGGTACAGGGACTAACTCGTAAAAATGGAAAAAAATTTAATTCCCCCAAAAACTTATTTTGGTACTTGAAGAAGTGCTTAAAATAGTAATTTCTACACTGAGTAAGTGTTAGTAGACAGTGACAAATATAGTTGAAATGCAAGTTAAAAAGAAAGAACAATTTTTTTACACAAGAAAAAGGTAATAGTGCAATCAATTTTTCGTCGTAGGAAAAAAAAGAGTGTTAGTGACGTTGAGGTCCCAATGTAACCCTTAATACAGAACATGTTACCTTCGTATGCCCTGGGTTTCTAAAGTACCCACATAACCTCTATTGATTGTCCCTCTCCTGAACATCCATATTTGTCTATATCTGAATAGAATTCAGATGACCTTTTGGGACACGATGCAAGTTCATGTTTGGGGCCAATGCGAACTGTACACTAGATATTAGTGGCCACATACTCTCATCTGGGATGGGTGGGAATTCAGGTCTCTATATATTGCGCATGCGTTTCAGTTCGCAAACATCATTTATATAAGGCGTGTACTCAATTCGTACATGGGGCAATTACATATGCACATAGGAATTAAAGTGTTTGGAATCTCCCATAATCACAAAGTCCCTTCTGGTAAGTCGACATATGATGCCCCTGAAATGTCCTGGTTAGGCCTAGTGTAAACCGTGACCTGAAATTACAGGTTTTGACTTGAATGACACACTTCTTATATAGTGTTCACTCTCGATGTATTTCATATAATTTCTTTTATGACATCCTCACACCAAACGTGTCCTCCTGCAATCTACCTAGCATATGCTGCCTTCACTTTAGAAATAAGGCAGCCAGGCAAAAGTATGTTTCTTTGATAGTCAAGGTTATCGACAAATGACGCATCCCCTTTAGTACAAAATTAATACATTCGACTAAGTTCGTCATTATGTGCCCGTAATGTAAACCCCCATCAAACTATTGTGTCCACTATTAGAAGGGTATGTTGGTGAGTTACGTCACACCATAGCTATTGATGGCGTGTAAGTTATTCAATATTTCATGAAAATGATGTTGGACGAGTTCGTACCCTGTCGGGAAAAGTATACCCATGATTGCAAACAATGAACGAACTATGATATAGCATGATTGTGGAAATAGTGACAACTACATACCCAAGTTAGTAACTTGATTTTGATTCAATACCTAACTCAGTTGTGATGCAATTTATCCATAACATTTTGTATTGTGACCTATACTTTGTAGTACAATACCGTGTAATTGTACTGGCTACGGATATTGGCAATCAACACCGAGACAAGAATTTTGGGACTCGCCTTCATCATAGGTAGAATAATGTCAGATATCATGTTGGAGTCTAGCCTCGGATGATCTTGACTTACACCTGTAAATTACAAGTTAAAGTAATGTTATTGAGAAAAAATACTCTCGTCTTTTTCTAAAAAGATGTCATGATTTTCCAATTGTACCTACCATCGCGTATTGCGTACTTTTCCTTAAAATTTTTCAAACGGGATTTTATGACGTGATAGTTCATGTCGTTCTTAAAGTTATATCGCTTCAGTGCAGCAAGAAAAACATCTTTTTTGAGGTATTCCATGCCAACTTCTAATTCTTGGACATCTGATGATGAGCTTGAATGATTAGGTGTTTTGTGCGGTAACTGTCAAAACTCCTAACCACCCTCGGCGGAAAAGTTGATGTTGGTCATGTGGGGCGGAGGTTCATATGCCTTGAATTACAAATCTGGATCTGAAGCATTATCCAGGCTGTTATCTCAGAACCGCAAGGTTCTAACTCAATTAGAACCTATTCTGGTTCAGAAAAAGTGCTACTTTCGAACCATCCAAACCAGACAGTTGGATTGGATCGGAGTCTGACTCTGATCCGTCAATTGCACCCATTACCCTTTCTTCCTTAATTGCATCTTATTCTGAATCTATGCCTTCATTATCATCTTCAACCAAAGGGTTTGATGTTCCCTCGTCAAACCCGATCTTAGGGAGTAAGTCATTGGTTCTTCTATACCACAAGTGTTCGGCAAAATCTACACCAGATTATAAATCGGTATAGGTTGATGGCCCTCCGTATAAGTGATTTAGCCCCAGGACATCAATCCATCAAAGTTCAAATTGAAAGCACTTATTGAATATCGTACCCAGGTGTCGAGGTTCGGGTTACGCTCATACCCCAACTGGTAGTGGCCGTTAAAGTTTAAATTAGTGCAGAAAATCGAAGAATGCTCATTGATGTTTTGGGGCCATCATAGTAAATATTTTATAACAAACCAGTGAACCCACCGTACAACCGTGTAGTACGACTTTCTATTTCAACTTCAGTTCTAACATTAGCCGCAATGGTGGCTGAAGATGGACCAACTCCATCAGCCTTAAAAAATTCGACATATAACTCCATTATAGTATTTTTGCTTAAGCAATGCAATGATATGATTGTCTCCAGCTCGAGCTTACTTTTCACATCAAATAAATCGTACTTAAAGGGGTCAACCGATGTCATATATCTACATTACAAGCTCAAAATTCTTCCCCGGCTCAAGCCTCCAGCTTTTCTCCTTATCCTAGTCCGTAGTTTACGCAATTGAATGGTATGGTTGAAAGCCAATTCCATAGATTGGTCTCTTGCAAATACAACCCCGACTTCTATATTATAGATTTAACCATTGTAGTAAATAACGAATTTCACTTGTCGACT
This sequence comes from Gossypium longicalyx, assembly GCA_025698465.1. Classification (NCBI taxonomy): domain Eukaryota; kingdom Viridiplantae; phylum Streptophyta; class Magnoliopsida; order Malvales; family Malvaceae; genus Gossypium; species Gossypium longicalyx. The sequence continues at coordinate 21,776,237 of CM047005.1, read as the reverse complement.
CATTTCAATTTAAAACGAATTAGATATTTAGAACCAAAAAAATCTTCAGACGATTATCCAAAGAAATGCATACGACCTTCACAACTCAACTCTTTGATATTTGATATAAATTTGTTGCTTGCCTAAGTTCTGAATATTTCAATGCTTTAATAGCAAAATAAAACAATGAGAGAAGTAATGCATACTTCAAAATTCGTTTATGAGGAAGCACTTTTATCGAATAATGGTAATGAAATGCTCTTCGATGCTCAAAAATGTGTTTCACAAATTATTAATTGAAATTAGACGCATGCTTCAGAGGGCATTCAACGCATCAAAACGTGCTTCAGATTTTACCCAGGATTCTCAGGGTTAGGTAATTTTTTTAGACTTTATGAAAATATTAGTGAAAACTCGTCTAGTTGGGCGAGCTTCCATGCTAACATGAAAGGAAAACGAGTTTAGTTGGACGAGTTTTCACTAACATTGTCACAAAGTCTGAAAAAAGGTACCCAACCCTGAAAATTTTTTTGCAGATTCGAAACACATTTTAAATATATTCGATGAAAACACTAGTCTTGCAACGTGTTTTCGATAATGAGATTTTTTCTTTTGCAATCTTACCCTTCTCCCGAGCTTATAAAAGGATGCTTCCATCCTTTCACTTTACCATATTTCTCTCTCTCTGTTTTCTTTCTCGCTTCAGTGTTAAAAATTTTTATCGCTTATATAATTTTCGATTCGAGGTATTCTTGAGTCGTCGGTGATGCGATATCGCTTCAAGATGCACACATTTCATATATCCTATTAAGATGATACCATTACCTCTGAAACCTATCCTATGGAAGTTGGGTTCCAAAGTTATTTTGCTTTGTACTGTCACGGCTGGAAGTCTACGTAGAGTTCTCAATTGACGACTGTTATGCTGTCATAGATTAGAGTATAACAGGAGAGCCAGTTGATGATCGTTATGCAGCCACAAGCTCAAACTTTTAGGATAACTGTGAATGTTGCCTTATAAATATCATACAAAAATTTGAAGGCATAATCATAGGGAAAAATTGTGGGGGGTTCCGTTATAATCGGCATAATTCTTTTCTCTATTTTCACACAGTCAGTATCTTTAACCTTCCTTCTTATTAAAAGGTTAGCATCGCCGTGGACACAAGATGACTCTCAGACGAGGAACGACTATTTCGGTACAGTAAAGGTGATACTCTTTTAGGGTCGACAACGGTGTCGTTATTAAACAACCCATTAATAACTACAACCATTATTGTATCAACCTGAGTTTGACATCTACTTTCGTCGAAACTGTCCTCTTTGCCTGAAAGCCCTCTTGTGTCCAAATCAATGTCAGCCTTCGGATAAGAATAAAATGTTAAAGATACCAGCTGCTTGGAAATAGAGAAAAAAAATTATGTTGATTACACCGGAAAACCCTCCATTTTTCCCTATGATTATGACATTAGTCTTATGTATGGTATATATATGACATCATTTGATGGTGTAACGCCCCCATGCCCGAGACCGTCGCCGGAGTCGAGTATGAGGTGTTACTAAGCTTAAATTAACATTTTTAGAACTTTGGATTATTTATTTCTACATTCACAGCTTTCAAGCTACTTGCGTCACAGTCACAAGAAAAATCATATCTTGAGTTACGAAACTCGAAATCAAGATCCATAAATTTTCCCTGAATCTAGACTCTTATACCTATTTACTAATTTTTTTCTAGAATTTTTGGTTGGGCCAATTAGTACAGTTTATTAGTTAAAGTTACCCCTGTTTCAGGACTTGACTGGACTGACCTCTGTTTACTACGAACCACATTTCTCTCTGTACAAAATTCATATGACTATGAGGTTTGTTTGTCCTGAAACTAGACTCAATAAGGATTCTGAGAATATAAAAAAACCACCTAATTATATCTGTACAATTTATGGTGAATTTTTAAAGTTGGAACAGGGGATCCAGAAATCACTCTGGCCCTGTTTCACTAAAGTTCAAATATCTTCTAACATATAATTCCTTTATCTGTTTAGTTTGTTTTATGTGAAACTAGACATAATAAGCTTCAATTTGATATTTAATCCATCACCTAATTCAATTTTTATGATTTTTAGTATATTTTTAAACTCACATCAGTGTTGCTGCAATATTCTGTTTATGGCAAATTTCATCCTTTTTATGAGTTTTCATGAACTAGGTATCCTAATAACTTTCCATAACATCAAACATAATCTAAACTAACCATTTCCATATTTTATCATTATCAAGCATTTCCTCAACCATTCCATCACCATATCATAAGATCATTTACACAAAATAGGTATATTGCTATACAAGCCATACTTAAATTTTACAAGCCATTTACCAAAAAGTCCTTCAAATAGTGTGACCGAGCCTTCGACCTATCCCGACTCCTGAGCTGGCTTGTCCAAAACTACAATGAGTAAGAAGGAGGGAGTAAGAAATAATGCTTAGTAAGTTCATATGCAAATAATAATTAACATAACAAAGCAATCATACCAAACAACATTAGCATGGTATCACCAAAACATATATCACATTTCTAATCATTTTTCATCATCTTATTACCTTATCGTTGTTGTATCAATACTCAACCCGAGGGTTAAGTACATACCTGTTCAAAGTATCCATCTCATAATACTTACCAATACGTCTCTTTCATCTCGAGTATTCCTCCATTTGAGTAGAACTTTACCCGTTGAACACATCGGAATATAATTCGGATACATGGATAATTTGCACATAAGTGCTACATATGAAATCAAGCAATCATGTAACCCGCCCATAAGCGAACTCGGACTCAACTCAACGAGCTCGGGCGTTCGCATCCATAAGTGAACTCGGACTCAACTCAACGAGCTCGGATGCCTAGTTACATCTCACGAACTCGGACTCAACTCAACGAGTTCGGACATTCGCATCCATAAGTGAACTCGGACTCAACTCAACGAGTTCGGATGCCCAACCATCCTAGTGACATGTCACTTGTATCCTAATCTATTCCTAAGGTTCAAACGGGATTTTCTTCGAACACATATCCTTGCCGTCTTCCGTAGAATGCCGAAATCAATACTCGGTAACAATTATATTTAACAAGTAGCTCACATAATTTACATTTTATTCAAAAATAACCACAAAGCATATATTTCATAATAAAAATCAGCATATCATTTAATTAACATCAATAACTTAAAAATAACCATTATGCTACATTATTTACACATGAACTTACCTTGGTACCAAAATACAAAAATTTTGCAATTTAGTCCACAATCTTTTCTTTTCCTCGATTCGGGTCGATTCCACGTCTTTCTTGATCTAAAATAACACATTTAGCTTATTTAATACTCACATTATCAAATTAATCCTTAATTCAAATTTTGGCAAAATTACAATTTTACCCCTAAACTTTTGCATATTTACACTTTTTCCCCTAGGCTCGGGATTAAACTTTATTCCTTATTATTATGTTTTATAACATGCTGATCACTTTTACCTTATTATTATGTTTTATAACATGCTGATCACTTTTACCTTCTATGGCAACATCAAATTCTCACTCTAACATGTACTTGTGACTATTGGGTATTTTTACCGATTAAGCCCTTTTACTCGTTTTTGACAAGTTGTCTAACATAATTTAAAACCTCATATTCTATCATAAAACATCAAAATACACAAATTTCACCTATGGGTATTTTTCCAAATATAAACCCTAGGTTAAATTATTGCTAGTATAAGCTTTATCGAGTTACCGGGATCTCAAAAACGTAAAAATCATTAAAAACAGGGCTTAGAATCACTTACTATGAAGCTTGAAAGTTGAAGAAACCCTAGCTATGGTGAGAGTGAAATTCGGCAGCAACTAAATGAGGAAGATGACCATTTTGTGTTATTTTTCCCATTTTATTTCATTTAATATCCAAATGACCAAAATGCCCTTAATACCTTTCTTTGAAAATTTTCATGTACAAGCCCATTTTTGTCCAAAATTTTAGAAATTGGTCAAATTGCTATTTAAGACCTCCTAATTAATATTTCAAAGCAATTTCATACTAAAAACTTCTAGAATGCAAGTTTTGCAACTTATTCAATTTAGTCCCTAACTTTAAATTAAGCATTTTATGCATAGAATTTCTTCACAAAATTTTCACACAATCATGCAATCATATCATAAACCTCAAAATAATTATAAAATAATTATTTCTATTTCGGATTTGTGGTCACAAAACCACTATTCCGATTAGGCCCTAATTCGGGATATTACAGATGGTATCCAAAAAGCTTGAACTCGTGACCGCATAACGACCGTCAATTAACCTCTAGTTATACACAAACCTGTGGTCGCATCAAAGCCACCAACTGGGACTTCCACTTAGACTTCGACCCGTGATCGTATCAAGCACTTTCACCCCGAAACCTGGCTTCCACATGATGGGTTTATGAGGTAGTGGTCCTATCCCAGCATGACATATGTAATGTATATGATCTGAAGTACGTTATCGCATCCCCAACCTCTCAAATCTACCTACAAACTTCCACGATTTCACTCCTAAAATCGTAACCCTAAACCTTAAAAAACCTAACCCTAACAAAATTAAAAAAAAACTCTAACCCTAGGAGAGATAGTGTGAAAGCACGCCCAACTGGACATTCTTTCCTGCCACCTCTACAAAGAGCGCACTCGATTGAATACGCTTCCATACTCTTTCTACAAAATCGGTCTATTTCCATAATTCAAAAAAAAAACCTAAAAAGTCAAATAAAAAAAATAGCATAACTGCCTAATTTAATGAATCTCATGACTGGATAAAAAAAATCTCAATTAACGGATAGTTTTTTTTTCTTTTAATTATTTATGCCTTCCTTGTTCTTATAATAAATAAAGTTGATTAATTTTGCATTTAAAACTAGTTGATTACTATTTAGAATGTAGTTTATTATTGGAACACCTCTCCTTTCAATATGCCATCCACATCAACAGTCCTTGCCACGAACCAAGGATTTCGACTGATGGTGCTGCTAGCATTAAACACTAAACATCCACCATAATTGCTAATAATTGGGCCAAAAAAAGAAGACGATGATAATGGAACCAAAACATAGCCCAAAGACATAAACATTAGCCTCATGGCCCTGATTTCCTGTGTCCCGGTTTTAGACCCTGTCTGAGAAATAATTTACTGAAATGCTCGATTTCATTCCCAAGACTTCCATATAATTTGCAGCGAGTTTTTCATTCTTCTACCGAGAAGAAGACCCGCTCCTTTTGTTCAGCTTCTAAAGCAACAAGCTCATTGGTTATAGTTCTCACTAGATAAAGAGAAAGATAGAGAGAGAGGGGGGGGTGGAGTAATGGGAGAAGGCAGAGAAGGGGATTGGGAGTGCAGCGGATGCAAGAACAGGAACTACGCTTTTAGATCCTTTTGTAACAGATGTAAGCAGCCTCGTCTTCTTGTTGACACCAAAACTCCAGCTGACTCTAAGTGGCTCCCTCGTATAGGTGACTGGATCTGCAGTGGTCAGTTTATACTTCTCTTTTAAATCTCTCTTCATTTTTTTTCCTTTTTTTTTGTGTTGACTCAACTGGGTTTTGCTTTTATTCTTATGTTTTAATTCAACCATCAAGCTTAATAATAGATACCGAAGATGGGTTTCGGGGGCCAGTTGGATTCTGCGTTCTGAATTTTGATAATAAGTTGGAATTTCATTAAGGGTATGTAAATATAAGATATTTGCTTTTCCTGAGTAAAGATTTGCAATGGGTTATCTTAAACAATGACCTGGGAGAGCTTTAATGAACCTGTTTTACGATTTAGTTTTGTTAACTTGCCATAATAAATCAACTGTTTTGATATCAATTGTTGAGAAAGTTGCCTTTGCAATATGTGGTTTATGAAGCTGGGACTGGGAAATGAGTATCAATTAGGTCGAGTGGTTTGTGTTTTTTGTATGTGTATATGAACTGCTTGGTGTGCGTGTAATTGGCTTCCTTTTCCTCTTCGTGGCTGCATTTGTGGGTTGGGGGTGTATGTGGCAATGGATCAATAGGTTGCACGAACAACAATTATGCATCGAGAGAAAAGTGCAAAAAGTGCGGGCAACCAAAGGAGATAGCAGCAATGCCAGCAATTGCAATCCCTGGAGCTTCTCTCCCAACTTATTCCCATTATTTTGCCAGGGCCCTAGGAGCACTGGAACAAAAGATAAATGTTGGAGTTGTAGGCAGTGGTGCTCCCCAGCGCTCGCTTCCTTTGAGTTCCAACTGGTCTGTAGTGGGGGCTGATAATTGTGGACTTCAGTCAGCGTCTACATGGCCTCTTGCTGGAAACCAAACTTCCGGGTTTCCTTGTAATCAGTCTCTTTCTGTTCCAAAAGGATGGAGAAATGGTGACTGGATGTGCAACTGTGGCTTCCATAATTACTCTTCACGTTCGCAGGTATTATCTTATTGCTTCAACTGGATTTAACATTTGTCACAAATTCTACAATGCACACAATGTCCTTATGGTTCTGATCCAGTTTAGTATTTATGCAGTGCAAAAACTGCAATGCATCTATACCACGAGGTACTTTCTGTTTCTGGCTTGTGAACCTACATTCGCATTGTTCTGATCCCAGTGCTTATTTTCAACCTGCCGGTCGGTTCTGTTGCCACTAACTTTTTTCATCTCTTTTATTTTCCCTTTTTGGGGTATGTAGCCCTTGGAACCAAGCGATTAGCATCTGAAGAATTTGTACATAACTGGGATAACAAAAGATTGAATTCAGGACATGTGAGGGCTGAATTTCGGTTTTGCATTTATAAACAATGTTATTTATCCAGCATGCTTCGACTCATGTGACCACTCATGAACTGCTGCGTTTCCCTTTTCTGCGTCTGCAGGGTACTGAGCAGCCACAGCTGTATCCTGGGTTTGACCAAATGATAGAAGCTAATACTGACCCAAAATCTGGGGCATATCCTCCCTATTCCGCTCTAAACCCTGGTGCAGCTTCAAATTGGCAGTTACCAATTCCATTTCCTCAACTAGCTGCAGCACCAACACTTCTTGGAAAAGGGTAAATATGGAGTAAATTGGCCCCTTATATATATGCTTGTCATTGATCTAGGATAAATTATAGATACAAGTGATGAGAAAATCTAGTATTTTACTCATTTGTTATTTCCAGTTGTCTTATCTCTCGTTGATTGTATGCTAAAGATATGGTCACTTGGTTGATACTGTATCGTGAACAGTGTTTAAAATTCAGTCAGGTCTATGTGCAGGGTTTTGTTTTTGCATTAAACTGCTGACTCTCATATTTTGCAAATATGATATTTAATTTGAGATTCAGAGGATTGCTTTTAGATCTACTAATGCTATAACTTCATTTATCAGAGCAAAGCAATGGCGTAGTGGAGATTGGATGTGCGCAAAATGCAACAATCACAACTATGCATCTCGAGCTCAATGCAATAGGTCAGTAGCTATATTAGTGGATTTTTACTTGATAAATTATGCAAATATTGTGATCTGAACTGGTTTGCTACTTGATAAATTATGCATCCTAAGCTCAATGCAATGGCTGTTGGTTTTTTTGTTGTTGTTGTATATACAGTAGTTACTTAAATCATTGCATATAACATACATGACAAAAATTACAATATCTTTTGATTTGCATCTCATGAGGCTGGCGGTGAGTCAGTAAATGAACCTCGCTCCCGGACCCTTCTTGGGAGTGTAGGGATCAATAGGTGACATTGCAAACTTCCCTTGAAGGAAAGATCTGTCACTTCATTTTGGGGAAAACTCACACCTTTGGTGGTGTTACTTTTTCTTCTACAGGTGTAAGACTCAGAGAGATACTGTCGCTGAGCCGGTCAATGCTGCATAGTCATCATTGAATGCAGGTTTTGATTCTTGAGAGATATTTCTAGTACATTGGCCAGGCTCACCCTTTTTTGTTTTTTTGTTTTTCCATGTACAACAAAAACCAAAAGCTCACTATAGGTTTAGATTCATTTTTTGTGATTGTGATTGTGATTGTGATTATGAGTTCCCTCGGGGGAGCTTTATATAACTTCTGTTTAATGCTAGATTGTATAACTTGACTGGTTGAACTGGGGACATATAACCGGAAATAGTTAGAATTATTTGAAACCGATACAAAGAATTGGGAACTGAAAAACCGATTAAAAATTGGAAAAACTCGAAAAATTTATTAATCGAAAATTTAATCAATGCCATCTCAAATTATTTCACTTGGAATTAGCAAATACTATTCTATATGGTATATGGAGTTTTATACGTAGATTTCTAATATCCCTGAGTGTAAATTACCTAGTTGGTCACTTGCTTTTATTTTGGCCACTCAAAATGAAATTATTGCAATTTGGTTGCTCAACTTTTACCGTATTTTTATTTTAGTCATCCAAGCATTAAATCTCTAATAGCAGTTAATGGTACACATTACAAATAAACGAATTTTTTAAGTATTGATTGGGGTAAAATAATAAATCAATGATTAAGCTGAGAAAGCAATAGAAACTAAAATAATAATAATAATAAATCAAATTTTGCTTGTTAACCAGTTGTCGAAAATTCTAAATTCTAAATTCTAAATTTGGGTTTTGAAATATAATTTTTTTTTAAATATTAAGATTCAAAGTTATAATAACAAATCATATGACATCATCAATGGATTAAAGGTTTTCAACAATTTATTTAATTTATTTTGATGTTTTGAAATTATTTTAGAAAAATATCAATGAGAATTATTGTTTTTCTTAGCTGTCTATAAAACTCAAATTTCTTTTGATAATATGATATTGAATTTGAAAAGAGATTAAACAAATTAATTTTAATATTATAGTAACAAATCGATTAACATTATTAATGGATAAAAAAATTTCAACAATTTTTTCAAATTATTTTGATGTTTTGAAATTTAAAATTTCAATGTTAAAAAATTAGAATTTTGATAATGGTATAAAAAAGTACAATTTGACAATTTTGTGTATTATTTTAGTTTTTGTCGCTTTTTCATTTTAATTCTTGATTTTTTTTTATCCTAATTGATACTTGAAATAAATATTTGTGAGTAATTAAAATGAAAGTGACATAAAAGTTAGGTAACCAAAATGAAAATGTAAACATGACATGGCGTGTACAGTTAACTGTCGTTTGAGATTTAATGAAAGCGATTTAAAAGTTGGGTGATCAAAATAAAAGTGACTAAAATGAAATCCCCTAAAAGTTGGATAATCAAAATGAAAGCGCCCTAGAGATTGGATGAACAACTAGGTAGTTTACACTTTCCCTGATTATTGTGTTAAAACTGAAAATATAAGAGAGAGTGAATTGGTATTTTAAATATCTCTATAAATTTCTTTAAATAATAATGAAATTGAAGAAAAGTTTGAACAATTCTATTTATTTCGACTCCAATTCTTACCTTCACTCTTTTCTTATACCTCAACCAATGATTTTTCAATTTAGTATACTTAAATTGTTACATCCATCCCTATATCTTTCACAAGATTAATAAAGGAAATCTCTATTTTTTATTCATAAAACTAAATTAGAACATTTCCCTAACTTTTATGGCTAAATTAAAATCCTCTAACTTTTATAAAACCCGACAAGCAACTCTCTTAATCTTCAATGTTTTAAACCTCAAAATCCTTTAGTATATGCTTTATAATAATAATAATAATAATAATAATAATAATAATAAAGCAAACTAATAATGAACCTTTAGTAGGTGTGTTTGTGAATTGAAGTTTTAAAAATAAATATACAAGAGTAAGAAAATATATTACACAAAGAGTTGATATTTAGTACACTAATAATGTACTCTCTCTTTTTTTTTTCTTCTAAAAGTAGCTTTAAAAAATTATCATGTATTTTTTTAATATTTATTTTTTAATATTATACTATAACTCTGTAAAACACTTATCAATCATCTTGCTTATAGAGTTTAAAAGCTCCACTAGTAGTGTACTAAATATTATTCATTATAACAAGTTCTCATTGAATATGTATAAGAGATATTAAGAAAATAAAGAAATGAAATATTTTCAATTTAACTTTTTCTTTGGGTGTTGTTTTTTTTTCTTGTAGAATATTTATATTAAAGATTGAGTTTGTGGATGTTTATGGCCGTTGGAGATGAATTTTAGTTATTACAAGCATTAAATTCGTGTTTAAAAATGATCTCTGGAGCGTATGTTTCGAGATTTGTTGAAAAATAGTCATTAGCAAGCTAATGTCTCTAGACATGCAACTCTTGAAGCAAAATTTTGCATTTGAACTTTCACGTATCGAGACATATAGTCCTATGGCTCGAGACTTGACTATCAAAGTATTTTTAAAACATTTTAAACACTTTAAAACACTTTAGTGTCGACTCAAAAACATTTAATAAGGATGAAACACATTGAAAACATATTTTTGAGTATTTTGCAACTCTTTGAATACATTTGATAAAATTCAATCGTATTTTCACCAAATAACTTAAGAAATATAATATATAAATTTTATTTTAAATATTGTTATAGCAGAAGTTTAAGATATCAAAGTTAAGATATTGAACTAAATATTTTTATTTATAGAAATCAATAAATCATTGAACCAAATTAATATAATATTAAAAACACATTTTCATATATTTTTTTGTTAACCTAATTTTTAGATAGATAATTGAGAAAATAATTATTTTGCTTGTTTATTAAGAAAACTGACAAAAAAAAAAAGAATAGATATAATAACTTATTTGACCCTCCAACTTTAAGAAAAAGTCATTTTAGATTTTCAATAATTTTTATTTCTTTTAACTCTTAAAATTGTATTATTTGTCAAAACACTAAAAAATAGATGAAGAAGTTAACATATGCTAACTTTGTTGACGTAATATCTACGTGTATGCTATATTTACAATTAATTAATTTTTAAAAATTAATAATATTAAAAAATATATTTATATATTTTCTATACTTTTAATAATTTTAAAAATTTTAATAAACTTTTTTAAATTTTTTAAAATTTAAAAAATTAATTAATTGTTGACATGATATCTACAATTTCACATGGCAATTTATATGTATGCTACGCTAGCAAAGTTAATATGAATTAACTTTTTCATCAAATTTAAGATAATTTAATAAATAATATAAGTTTAAGAATTAAAAAAAATAAAAATTTAAATAAATAGTTAAAATAACTTTTTTACAAAATTAGAGAGCTATGCGAAACCAATAAATCCGTTTTGTTGGAGAATCGGAGATATGAATCCATTGAGTCGAAGTAAAAACCTCCCAACTCCCAAGCCCAATATCTAGGAAACCAAAATTACCATAAACTCCTTAAAGATTCTTCTAAACGACATTTACATCCTGCTCTCTTTATATTCACGAAAATCGTGCTCTTCCAAAAGAACAAAATAAAAAATCTCGACCAACACAAACATTTGGTTTTGATTTTGATTTTGATTTTGATTTTGATTATATTTTACTTTATTCCCTGTTAACTTGTTGTTCGTTCCTCTCACAGCAATCAATTGTCCATCACAAGAATCTCTCTCACTCTCTCTTCTCCGATTCAAGACTCGGACAACCCAATGAACGATCTCGAGCGAGTCAAGAAGGAAGACCCGTTTCTCGTCAAGTATCAGCCCTCCGAACTCAGAATCGCCTCTGAGTTCTTAACCACGTGGCTTCCTTTCCTTTCCAGGGATCTCTGCCGTCGATGCACCCGAATCCTCTCCCGACGAATCCGCTCTCTAGACCCAGGTAACTTCTTTTTCTACCATTATCTTTTCTTAAGTTTTAATTCAAGTCTAAACTAAGATTTTCCCTTTTAAAATTTCCTAACTGCAGTTTGCTTTTTTGGATATTATTTGTTTTTTGGCTGAAAAAAGTTGCCTCTTATTACGTTCTTTTTTTTAGTTTTTAAATTTTTTTTATTGTGCTAGTGTTCCTTTATAAGTAGGATTTGTAGTGAATAAGTAAAGATAATAAATCTTTGAGTTTTATTTTACTTGTCCATAGTTCCTGGAATGAGGGTATTACATAGATATATGTATAAAAGAAAAAAAGAAGAGAAATTTATTTGTTTGTGTTTGCTATCATGTAACTTGAAGGAGATGCTGAGCTGGCCAACAATGATCTGAATGCAATCCATTCTACCCCCAATAATACTGAATCAGAAGACTTAAATGAGAATTGTCATGACAATTGTGCTGTGAACTCAATTGGGAGTTCAAAAGATGAAGATACCAACTCATTGGGTAGTTGGAAAGATGAGGGAAATGGATTTTCTGAACCCATCGGAGAAGCATCCACTAGTAGTGGAGTTGCCAGCGCATCACCTCTGTTTCAAACCCCTGTTCCCCGTCAATCATGGGCAGACATGGCACAGGAAGATGAACTTGAGGAAGTAGAAGAAGAAGAAGGAGAAGAGCAACTGGTGTCAGAGTCAAGCAAGCGGATTGTTAGTTTAACTGCTTCTACGGGGGAGTTGAGGATATCTAAGGTTGTCGAGAAGCCTAAATTGTCTAGGGATCAGAGAGAGTCCATTAGGTTTATGAATGTGAAGAGGAAGAAAGATTTTATATGTTTCGAGAGAGTTAATGGTAAGTTTGTAAATATTCTCGAGGGGCTTGAACTCCATGAGGGAATTTTCAGTGCTGCAGAACAGAAGAGGATAGTTGACCATGTTTACATGCTTCAGGAGATGGGGGGAAAAGGGGAGTTGAAAGGTTAGTATTTACAAATTGCTAATCTTGTTCATACTATCGAATTTTGAGTGCTTATGCAATACCTTCTTTGATTTGTGAACATGTTCTTTATGTTCTTAAGTAGTTTATCCAGGTAGGGTTCTTTCTTTGAGGCTTAATGAGCTTGCTATGGGTACATCCACCCAGCTTTATTTAATATAACTGTTACCTTAAGTCAATAAAGGTGATGGGAATGATCAATTTCCATGCTATGTGTTATAAGTAGTGTTCAAGGAGCATAGAACAATATGGGGTATGCATATTCTGGTTCAATGTACTTTCAAAGTGATAGAATTTATTGATCAGTGCCTACAAGTCCTTATGTCCTATTGGCATACCCTTTGTTGTTCTGTTGTCTATTATTCAGCAATGGATTTAAGTTTTTGGTTAAATACTTAATCTAAAATAGGTTAGATTTATTAAATTTAGTTCTCTCTATATATCAATTTTTATTGGGCTTCTCAGCTTTGTCTTGTATGTCAAGCCAAGATGCAGCTGATTGGCTGATTCAATCCTTATCTTGATCATGGATTCTTTGGGTTACATTTCAACTTTTTACTATTTTTCCCCTTAGCTTCTGTCTTACTGCATTTAATGGCATTCATTATGCTGCACAAACTTTGATATGTAAAGTCTACCTCCTCTAAACCTTTTAGATCCTAGTGGGTTATTCAGAAGCCAGTTTTAAATCATGATACTTCTATAACCAAGTTCTGAAGGAGACTTCTAGCAGGAGAATTCTTAGTGTCAATAGGATTCTTTTAACCTCCTATTCGACATTGTGCCAAAATGAGCTTTAGCAATGCAATGGAGCATTAGATTAATTTGGCTGTCTTTGGAATTAAGTTTTGTAGCTCTATGTTATCCTTGTGTGCAACATGCTGATATGGCCTCATTTGGATTAATATTTTCTCAACATTTAATGTATAAAGTTTAAGTAATTGATGTTGAAGAATATCATGTATATTCAATGTGGAATATATTTTACAGAACGCACATATACAGCACCTCACAAATGGATGAGGGGAAAAGGGCGAATAACCATCCAATTTGGTTGCTGTTACAATTATGCAATGGTAAGCTTTTATGCATCCATGTATTGCTGTGAAGATTAGTCAAGTGTCTGGAGACACTGTAGTCACAAGAAGCGGTAACTGGTGGCTGAAAAGCTTTATTTTGTTTTCTTTCTGGTGGCAGGACAAAAATGGTAACCCACCTGGTATTCTTCAAAATGAAGTTGTAGATCCTATACCTGATCTCTTCAAGGTAATAATTAGAAGGCTAGTCAGATGGCATGTGCTTCCTCCGACCTGTGTGCCTGACAGTTGTATTGTTAATATATATGAAGAAGGTGACTGCATACCTCCTCACATTGACAACCATGATTTTGTTAGACCATTCTGCACTGTATCATTTCTTAGCGAGTGCAATATAGTTTTTGGGTCAAACTTGAAGATTGTAGATGCTGGTGAGTTTTCCGGGCCAATTGCAATTCCCCTACCTGTCGGGTAAGATTCTTTTATGCACTTACTGATCCTATCTTGCCCTAATGTAATCATTGTTAGTTTAAAACTATTGAGTTAAAAACTTAGAATCAGTTATTTCTCCTCTCAGGTCAGTTCTAGTTTTAAATGGAAATGGAGCAGATGTTGCTAAGCATTGTGTGCCTGCAGTTCCTACGAAGAGGTACTATTTTAAATTTATGATCCTTTTGTTGTTAGATGTGAAGATCTTTCATCAATTTATATTCATTTTCTTCTCTATCACTTCCCTCCTTAGGATATCGATCACATTTAGGAGAATGGATGAATTGAAACGGCCTATAGGATATGCTCCAGAATCAGACTTGCAGGGCATTGAACCATTGTCATATGATGCAGAGAGGCCCAAGGGATTTAATTCACCTAAATCTGAACGCCCTGTAAAGCAACCGTTTAGAAGAGAAGATAAAAGGGAAGCCAAGGGCTTAACAGAGAATAATGAGCCCTCAGAATGGCGTTCCTCAACCCGGCCTCGAAGAGGCCCTTCATATAGGAGAAGGTTCACTGTGAATCAGAGCAGGTGATGGGTCGCTGAATGTCTACTCTGGAAATTATTTTTCTGTTCATGTTATTGATCGTTTCAGTATTTGTGAGTGGTATAAGTTCCTATTTACTTATTTTGAAACCCTCGAATAGTGGTTATTGGGCTAAATTGTCATACTTAAGTTATAGGATTAGCTTGTAACTTTAGAGGGCGCGTATTGGTGTCACTTTTCTGAAAAATTATAACTTGGGTTCACAACTGGTCTACTGCTCAGACTTGAGGTTGGCTTGACCCGGTGGAAGCTGCTGGAATTTGATAGATTGGATTGTTGCTATAATTGCTTGGTTCTACTTTCAGCTACAAGAAAGACGAGATTCTGTACTTTCTTTCCTTTTCTCAATTGAGAGTGATGTTCCATGAGGTTTATAAATTGTATTAAACGATGTACTTAATTAGTTTCTAAGCATTTGTTTCAAGGATTTGAAATTAAATATGCTCCCGTTTTGCACTCAAAATTCAGTTACTTTCCCATGTGAGATTTTGGCTCATGTTGAGGTATGAACAGCCCTGGCTTTAGCCATCAAGATGGTATCCAACACTTTGAATTGGACTGCGGTCTAACATACAGTAATATTCTCAAATGGAAGTTATTATTTGGTCAACGCTTGGTGTAATGTTAGGTATTGCACATGAAAATTGAGAATCTGGGCTATATACGCACATGGAATTTGAGTAATGTTTCTTGTAATAATTTTTACTTGTTTGGGAATCAATAAATCAGGTTCGCATACAAAAGATGATTTTCCTAGAAAATGTAGGTTTGGTTTTGTCTGATTTGAGTGTTACATAACAACTACTCCAACACAACCAACTGAACCTTTTGTGTTTTATTAGTGCAGTGGTTGGCCTGTCACCTGTGATTTGTGAAACTAAAAGGATGAACCTGACATAAAAGGAAGGGATCCAACATCTTGGGGGGCATTCTCTGGGACATGTGGATAATAGATCCAATAAGAAAAAACAAACAATACGTAAACAGAGACAGGAATGTAAGAGCAGAAGGAAGTTTAAGTTCTACTTCTGCATCAAAAAGAAAAACCTCAAAATATGACTCTAGTATTCTACAAACTCCCTGTATATTTCATACACCCCAAATTATACATCACCCAAATCTGCAAACTGAAAGCAGAAGCTTAATATAAAACAAACTCGGCATTTAAAATCAATAAGATGTTTATATTACATAACTGGAACCGGCATGACAATTTCACTAGTGGCAGCATCCATATTTGAACTACTAGCTCTGGACTCCCTGGAAGACTTTTTCTTGATGAATTCGATACAATCTGCAACAGCTTCGTTGTGGTGAGCATCAGCAGGGTAATATCTTCGTGGGACGATTGATGAGCTACTTTGATGATGATGATGATGATGATGATGTGGGGCCTTGCTGAGAGCTGATAGCATTATCAAGCGAAAAACTGCTTCTCGGAAGCGTTCTAGCAGGGTCACCGGTGATAAACGTTTGTTGTTTTTGTTGTTGCTTTTGAACCCCGGCATGCATAGAATACTGCTCTTCATTATCTTGGGGCTGCCTCTGGTTTTCTTCTCCATATTTCTCTTACCCTTTGCTCTTTGACAATAGAGGCCCTTTATAGAAGAATCTAACGCACCAGACTAGTTTTTTATATGCATGTCTTTTGTTATGTAGCTTAGCTCACCAAGGTAAAGAAATACCTATATCTCTTATTTATTACATACTGTAGATTTTCCAAGATTCCCGCTTGTATTCTTTCAGTTGTTAATTCTTTTTTGATAAACAAAACCAGGTAGTTAGCTTCACTGCATCAACTAGGTTTTTTTTTTTCCTATGGAAACTCGAAAAACTCAACCATGTTTTTGATTGACTTTTCTGAGTCAAGTTCATGCATTTAAGGGTAGGAAACTAAGAATTCAAGTTACTTTGCTATTAATTTTCCTTTATTTCCTGAACATCTTTACATAAAATGCAATTAACAACAGCTCCAATTATGCAAAAATAATTGTTTATTTATATCAGAAGTAACCATCACAATGACTTCCTCATATGCAAACCCAGACATCAAAATCCATAAAACAGGGTAAATAAACAATTCCTTTTTTTGAAAAGTCGGTTTAGTATATCAATAACATGAGAATTGGAAATGGTCCAAAGACTTAAAATCCGTGGCTAGAATGTTGGGTTTTTGCTTGTAATTATAACGGGGTTATTAAAAACAGATTAGCAAAGCATGTTAGCGAGCTTTTTTGTCTTAACTGTAACTCTTCTGTAAGGTTCACATGGATACATGTGCAATGGTTATATATTTTTAATGCATTCGTTCATTACTCATCACAATTATATTAAATTCAATTCAGCCGACTTGCCGACCTTTCAAGAATCCTTTGTGTTTTTACCCTTTTTGAATAAGACATGAAATTGTTCTACTGAAACCCCATGTGTATGATAAAATATGGACCTTGTTTCTTAGTTTACAGTAGCTTTCTCCATTTTATTTTCAGCTTTTAATGCTTTAAACAAGTTGTGTTGAATTCTTGGTTAGGCTTGGGTGACAGGTTTCCGAATACAGGTTTCGATGCTTGAGTCGGTATGGTGTTTGTGGAGTGGAGATGAAGAGAGAAAGTGATCAAATTAAAGAGGTATATAACAGGTGGCATTCATGAACATCGATGACAATACAATTTTTATGGTACACGAATCTGGTTTTATTTCATGTTCTGACCTGTGAGTAATGGCACAAGCTCCAATCTTTGTTGGTGGCAACATAAAAAAAAGAAGTTACTTGCTCAGCTAATAATGCCTCTGGACCTCGTTTGTTCTTAGGGACAGATGATCATCTTCTTGACTTGCTTTCTTCTTTTGGAATAGCCATCCAATAATGGGGACGAGCGGCTTCCTTCGAACTTTCTTAACTGAGGCCGTTTTTTCCGGGGTTCCATCTTGATTGACGATAACTTGAGCTAATGAAGGAGGGCTAGCAAATTTCACGTATCTCTTCTTTTGAAACTCCTCTGGCTCTTCATGTTGTGTCATGATTTTCGTTGTGCTCTCAACAAACTTGAAGTCTTCTATATTGGGATCAAACCGCTGCTTCTGGAACTCTTTTGCCTTGAACTGTTGCAGTTCCTTTTTTGTTCGTTCGAGCTCTTCCGTCAGCGTTTTTATGTGATACGACATCGAGTTGCCTTCCTCTTTCGCCTTTTGCAAGTTTTGCTTCATTTCTTCTAGCTCAGCTGTTAAGGCTGCAATCTTGGATTCACCTTTCCCACTTTCTCCTGCTTGAGCCTTCATCTAATGAAAAACAACAATAATTAGCCAAAAACGAATACGAGATATTATCCTTCAAATATTACTTACATACAACACTCACATTCGAGTCACATAATATAAACTACTTGCTTTATCTAATATTTTGCATGAGATAAATTACATATAGTTCCATACTAAATTAAAGGTCACGAAAGAGGAGAGAACCTCTTTGAGCTTGTTGGCATAAATTTCACCAACAAGAACCTTTTCTCCAAATAACATGACAGCCTCTTTAACAGAGCGAAAGGGTGGTCTGGTATCGATCTCTGCCCGTCCAACGACAACGTTGCTGCCTCCGCCTTGCTCGTTTTCCATGGCTTGTACTTTAGGAAGCAGTGTGAAATCCAGTTTCAAAGAAGGGTGTGGGGGAAAATTGAATGAACGGTCAGGTGGTGACAAAGATCTGCTTTTAAGTATATAACATTAAAAGAGAGGGATGAAAGTGACAAATAAAGGAAAGGTTCGTTAGTAATGGAGTTTGATACTAATAATTAGCTTTAACTAAGAGGGAAGCTAATGAAATGTTATAATGAGAAATGGGGTTAGTTTCTTCGCGTCCACTTCACTGGAAAATTTTTGTTAAATGAAGTTGACAATAAAAAGGGTGGTTGGATCCTCCATCCATGTATGTCTTTGATTCGTAGAACTGAAAGCATTGCCCCCTTTTACTTTTTAGACTTTTGATTATGACATGACTCCTTCTTGCCATTAGTGGACCACTATTTGTCGCTCCTATACTGGCCATTGTACAACAGGGTGGTTTGCTTCCAACAAGCTGGTTTCATTTGTTTAATGGCAAGGAAGAGGATTTTGGAACTTTTGAGTTTCGTTGCTACTTCGGTGTTTATATTGAAGTTGTCTTAATCATATATATCTTGATTTGGTTGGATAGTTGAATTAACTATTCAATGATATATATGGGAGTGAGAAATGTTAAGAAGAATTCAGTAATTTATGTGTGTAAAAATAATAGTGGTCATAAGATTAGATGCTGTAACGTGAGATAAAAAGTGAGCTAAACGAATTGCACCGTCCATTTAAACTTACATTAAATTAAAGGCTTCAAAACAATAAGAATACCTAAAATATTAACCTGGAAATAAAAGAAAGTTTTTAGACTTCACAGATAGAGTGAAAAATTGATAAATATCTTAATAAGGTATAACAAAATATTAAAAAAATAGATATTTAAAATCATATTAAAAAAAAAATTTCCTTCTCAAATTAGGAATAAATTCTAATAAAATGAAAATAGTTGGTGCTTAGAAAAATGCATCATATAATAAAATTCAAATTTCTTTTTGGGTCAAAAGGTTGGCTGAAGGAGGCAATGGTCACTTTAGTTTAAATTACTGTTATTTCTGTTTTGTTATTTTTATTTTAATTGTAAACAAAAACGCAGCGTTTTAGTGTCATGTTGATGAAACGGTGAGTTTTGGCGGTTGTGGGATGACAACTGGCCATTCGGTTTTAGGCTGTTATTGTTCCCTTTCCTTTTTTAACAGCCTAAGGAAAGGAGGCAGTTAAGCATGAATTGAACAGAACAGTCCTCATTCTCTCTCTTCTCCGTATCAAAGGTACAACTTAAAGGATCAAAAGATCATGGATCGGGTTCAATTATTGAAGCCCAATGATCTGTCCATTATATTTGGACCCAAGAAAATGGCTCAATGGTCCAGCTCATAAAAATTAGGTCTGTAAATCCCCAAATTTACAATCCACCATGGACTCAATTTTTCTCGAGGGAACAAATAGGAAAAAGAGAGGGAACATACATAACTGGTAGTAATATAAGGAACAGCGACCTTCTCTACTGAGTCTGAAAAAAAAAAATTCAATTCCAAAACCCTAATTTTTATTTTTGTTTTTGTCCCAAAAGGGAAACCCTTAAATTTAAGAGCCTGCTAGAGGCACGATCCATCCTTAACTGAGAGTTTTTCATTTTACATATGTGGAGAAGAAAGAAGAACAAGAAAGAAGGTTGATAGTTCTGTGAAAAAAAAAAAAAAAACCCTAGAAAGCTAAAGCTTGAGAGGGCTAGGGATTTTTTTTTTCTTCCAATCATGAGTCCTATTCAGAATTTCGAGCAACACTCTCGCCACCTCGTCGAACCTGACCTCCGTAATCCTTCTCTCTCACTCTTCATTTTAATTCTCTGTTTGGTTCTTTTGTAAAATGAATATAAACGTTGAAAGAATTGTCAATTTCTTTTAATTTTGTGCTTGTGTGTGTTCCTTGAGCAGCAATTCAGACGAGGTTGCAAATGGCAATGGAGGTTAGAGACAGTCTCGAGATAGCTCACACTGCGGAGTACTTAAATTTCCTCAAATGCTATTTCCGAGCCTTCTCAGTCGTCCTGTTACAGATTACAAAGCCCCAATTCACTGACAATCCCGAGCACAAGCTGCGAAATATTGTGGTGGAAATTCTTAATAGACTTCCTCACAGTGAAGTTCTTCGACCTTTTGTTCAGGACCTGTTAAAAGTAGCTATGCAAGTGCTAACTACTGATAATGAAGAAAATGGCTTCATTTGTATTCGAATTATCTTTGATCTCCTCAGGAATTTTAGGCCTACTTTAGAAAATGAGGTTCAGCCGTTTTTAGATTTTGTTTGCAAGATTTACCAGAATTTTAGGTTGACTGTTAGCCATTTCTTTGATAATGCCACGGTGGGAATGGAAGTAGATATGAAGCCTATGGACACTTCTTCAGTTTCTGATCAAGGGATTACTCCAAGTGGATATGTTGGGAATGGGCAATTGAATCCCAGTACGCGGTCATTCAAGATAGTTACGGAGAGTCCTCTTGTAGTTATGTTTCTGTTTCAATTGTATAGTCGTCTTGTACAAACTAATATTCCTCATTTGTTACCTTTGATGGTTGCTGCAATATCTGTTCCGGGACCTGAAAAGGTTCCTCCCCATTTGAAGACTCAGTTCATTGAACTGAAAGGGGCACAAGTTAAGGTGAGTGATATTTTATTTCACGTTCTCCATAGTTTCACTTATATGCTTGCTACATGGTAAAAAAGTTGTATCATAAAACTAGTTAAAAGGGATGCTGTAGATAGAGTAGAGTACGATTGGGTTGTTTGAGCCTTTGCATATCCATGCATGTGCATATTCTGTTTTTGGAGTGTTGGTGTGTAGATCTCAAATTGTTTTGCTGCATAAAGAGGTTCTCTCTTGTCTGGACTTTCTTTGAATATGATTGATTTTTTTGAAGATATAAAATTGAAAATTGAAGTTGTCATGGCCCAACTTTTTCTTAGATGAGAAAAAAAGCTATAGCTTTCTGGTAGGGGAGAGCAAAACTCGATTCGATTCGAAAAAATAAAAATAAAAATAAAAATAAAAATAAAAATAAAAATAAAAATAGAAATTCGAGTCAACTGAATTGAGTTATTCGAATTATTTGAGTCAACTTGAATAAGTAATTCGAGTTTCGAGTTCGAATCGAGTTGAATTTTACAATTTTAATAATAGATTGGTGTAAATACCCTTTTAGTCCTTGTCAAGTTTGAAAATGAGCAAATTGGTCTCTCAACAAAAATTACAAAAAAAAATTCAAAATAATTTTCAAAAATTCAAAATAATTTTTAAAATTTAAAATATTTATAAAAATTCTAAAATTTATATTTTTTAAAAAATTATAAAAATTTCAAAAGAATTCTAAAAAAATATAAAGAAAGTTAAAAAATTAAAAATTTTTTAAATAATAATTTTGGGACCTAAATAAATTAATTAATGATTCAAGTTTTTCATACTAAAGTATTTTTATTATTATTTTTCTTTGAACAAGTTTTCAAATATATATAGTTTCAAATTTATGTGCTCTAACATGGAATTAGTTGTACTGATCATTTAAACTCTCGGTTGTAACGGCCTAGGAGTATTCATTTGAATGAAAGAAATGAAGCCAGAAGCATTTTTCTACACTTTGCTTGAGCAAATCCTCCGAATTATCTTGTTTGGTTACATGTTCAAACTTTTAATTCGAGATAAAGAAGTTATATTCAGCCCTTTCTTCCATTATTGATGCTCCATTTTTTTCACATTTTTCTTTCTCCTTTATTGCAGACAGTTTCCTTTTTAACGTACCTCTTGAAGAGCTTTGCTGATTATATCAGGCCGCATGAAGAAAGCATATGTAAAAGCATTGTGAATTTACTTGTTACATGTTCGGACTCTGTATCCATCAGAAAGGTGAGTTTTGTCTTAATTACTGTTTTCCATTTTGCATTTTTTTGCTCTTCTTGTTCAATTTTTCACATTTTATTTCTGAATGCAGGAGTTGTTAGTAGCATTAAAACATGTTTTGGGCACAGATTTCAAGAGGGGTTTGTTTCCTTTGATTGACACACTGTTGGAAGAGAGGTAAAGGTTCTTTCCTCCCTTTATTTATACATTACCTCATGTTGAATTTTTAATCCGTGATAAAGATCTTATATTGTCAAACTTTTTGTGGTTAATGAGAGGTCAAGGAAATGATGATCTTAATTCAATACGGTTTTGGCATTATTTTATAATGTGAAGCGATTAATTTTCCGAGAGTGGAAAAATTTTGAGCAGATTGCAACATCTATATCACTTCTGCAGTCATATTAGTGGGACCAAGCGTGTCTTAACAAACTCATGATAAATCAGTGGCAAATAAAATCTATAATTTCAGAGATCTGCCTAGTGCAGATGTCAGTTCCTGAAGCTCTTCTATGATTGTACTAATACAATACAATTGTTAGTAGTTTCAACTATCATTTGTAGCAAAACTTAAAGACCAAAAGAAGGATCTGACTTTCTCAGAGCTGTATTATATTTGAAGGATGAACTCCTTGCAGCCACAAATTTAGTCTCTTAGTGACATAAATTTGAGAGGGATCTTTGCATTATTATATTCTGTGTCATTGTTTTAAACCCTAATATTTTTGTTTGACAGCGTGATTGGTTGGACCGTTTAATAACTTCCTTGAATCTGTGAATTGTCTTTATGATTTAGAGCAATATATAAATACCATTGTAGGCATAATGATGAACTTTCACCCTTTAATGGCTCCCAAATCTCACAGATAATTCTTCTTTCTGCTAGGATGCTTTGGGTAGAAATAAGAGTTGCTAGATTGCATTATGGATGTGTGATGTGCCTGCTAGGCAGGGGTTTGGCTTTTCCACTTTATCTTGATCATCAATTTATAAACTTGCACAGAAGTTGCTCAGCTAGGATTTTTATATGCTTTGACCTATGTTTCTGCTTTCTTCCTATGAGTCTGATATAATGTTGAAGAAACTCATTACTGATCCTTGCTTTAGTTTTGTCCATGAATCTTGTATTCAAATCTTAAATAGGAAATTATTGCTGAACCATGCATTTGTTCTCTTTTATTTCATTCTGTTTTACTTCAGGGTTCTAGTTGGAACTGGGCGTGCTTGCTTCGAGACTTTGAGGCCACTGGCCTATAGTCTCCTGGCAGAGATTGTTCATCATGTCAGGGGAGACCTTTCCCTATCTCAGGTTTGGTTTCTAAGATCAGGGTTTCATCTGACTTCCTCTGTCTCGCATTTATTTTGATATATCTTTAAATTTCAAAGATTGTGATAGTTCAATTTGGTTTTTCATTCTGATGGTGATAAACTTCATATTCCTGCTACAGCTGTCACGAATTATTTACTTGTTTTCAAGTAATATGCATGATGCTTCCTTGTCACTCGGCATTCACACGACTTGTGCTCGGCTGATGTTAAATCTGGTGCCTTTGCCAACTATTTCATCTATGTTTCCTTGCATCCTATACTTATAGTTTTAGATTCATCTCATGTTTGCTGTCGACTCTTTCTCATGAATTTCCTTGAAATTTAGGTAGAACCAATTTTTGAGAAAGGGGTGGATCAGCCATCAATGGATGAAGCAAGAGTTCTGTTGGTAAGCAGTTTGATGTAACTTTTATGTTAGCTTAGCTTGAATTGTCTCATTTAAAGGAATTTTCTCTTGCATCTCTGCTTTTCTTTAGGGGCGTATTTTGGATGCTTTTGTTGGAAAATTTAGTACTTTCAAGCGTACCATTCCACAGGTAACTTTGATTGCCGAATATTGTGTAGGACTGGTTTAGGAATCTGTTATTTACGCCTAACTACTTCTATTTTACTGGCTTTGCTATGATGTTCTAGGGATTTCCTTTCTTATGTCTTGGGTTTGACTGGACAGTATTAACCACTATTAAAATGTTGCTTGCACATGGTTTTTCTGTTGAAGAGTTCCTTGTTGGTTATGATATTGCCATCTGGGTTTATTAAGTGTGGTTTCTATAAACTAGTGAACTATTGCTAGCCAGATCTTTCCTCCAGGTTCAGAATTCCAATCATTGGACCATCTGGAAAGAATAGTGTGCTATGACTTTGTGCTTTAATCTGGCCTTCTTTCCCTTCTGCCCCTGGAAAGCTTTGGGAATCAGGGAAAAGAAACTTGGGCTTAGTTGATTGGCTATGACATTTTTATGCGCTGTTAACTTGTTTTTATACATGGTCTTAGCCTTTTCTTTCTAATTTATTTGGTGTAATGAATTCTCTTTCTAATCCTTTTGTATAAGAGTAGTTCAGAAGGACATGACTTCCTAGGATAATATTCCATTTTTACAGGCTTCACTGAAATAAGATAAAGCACTGTTTTTTTTAAACGTCTGTGTCTATCTCTCTTGTTACTATCTTAGATATTATTTCTTTGTTTGACTTGCATTTCTGAATTCTAATTGGTTAACCTTATTAGGCTTTTTCTTCTTTCCCCCTAGATAACTGTTTTTTTTTTCTTTTCATTTTTCAAAACACTATATCTAATTATTTCATGGAATCAACTTCTTTTTAGGTTTTCACGTAATGTTTTTTCTTATCACAATTATTTTTAATATTAATGTGTTTGTATTGTTTATTGATAGTTGTTGGAGGAGGGTGAAGAGGGAAGAGATCACTCTACGCTGAGGTCAAAGCTCGAGCTCCCTGTTCAGGTTTTCCTCTAATACTTCTAAATTTGTTTAAGGGTTTTTTTTTTCTTCTAGTCTACTATTCAAGTGCTGACACTACTTGAGCTCCCTTGTATCCCTTGTTTTATTGATAATCAAGTCTTGGTATCAATGTATTTATTTCATTCACTCTCAGCTGTCTAGGCTTTTCACCTTTCATATGATAAAAATGTTAGATTTCCATTTATTCTAACCTGAAAATTTTATTGTTTCTATTACAATTCATTTATTTATTTCTTGCTATTCAAGTTGTTTGGCTTTGATTGCTGTTTGAATTGGATATTTTGTAATTTAGTTAAGGAATGCACACTAGAAAATTCATTGTCACTAATCAACCGTGGAAGTTATAATTTGAAGGATAGGCCCAGCATACATAAAATATTGTATTTAAGTTATAATAATATTATCAAAATTTAAATGGCAGAAATCCATGAGAGAATGGGAAACTAGGTTCATGTACCAGCTAGGTATTATGGCCAGTAGATGAATTTCATAACTTAAAATTGGTTGTTTTTTTATTTGTATAAGAAAAAGTGGCTTTTCTAGGACCTAACTTTGAACTTCTACTTTGTGCGAATTTCTCCAATTTTTCCATGATTTCTTCTGTTGGCTCAGGCCTCAGAGTAGTTTCTCTTGAAACTATTTAGAATTTGGGATTTATTGCACTCTTTTCGTGCCAATTCTGACAAGCTTTCATTAACTCAGAAAGCTTTTTGGATCTTTTGTCTATGATTTTTTAGCCTTTACTATATTATGCTCCTTGACAGTTCTCTTTGACTTTCTTGGTATCGATGTATTTGGTGCTCGCAGGCAGTTCTTAATTTGCAGGTACCTGTGGAGCATTCTAAGGAAGTTAGTGACTGTAAAAATCTAATTAAGACCTTGGTTGTTGGTAGGTTATCTTCTTTGGTTTTTCATGTGATGTTGGATAGTTATTTTGCAAAAGCTCCCAGAGGCTTTCATTCTACTTCACTAAATGCTAATATGTATTTTCTCAAATTTGTTAATACCCCTACCCCCTCCCCCAAAAAAAGCAGAGAGAGAGAGAGAGAGAGAGAGAGAGAGAGAGAGAGAGAGAGAGAAAATGAAAAAAACCACTCTAATCCTTGGCTTGATGCATGCACAGGAATGAAGACCATCATATGGAGCATAACTCACGCTCATTTGCCCCGATCACAGGTTTTGTTGTCTCTCTTCTTCTGTTTATCATTTTCCTAAAAAGTTTGTTTGCTAATATTTTCCTAAAATGTTGAATACTATTTCTCATTTCATTTTTTCAACTATTTAGGTTCAGTCTTCTACTCATGGAACTCAACCACAAGCTCTTGTCTCGCCAACTTCTAACATGCCTGCTCCTCAAGCATTCAAAGGATTAAGAGAAGATGAGGTATTATACTAAAATGATTAGATCTATTGTGGGCTTGGCATGATTAACTCCTCGTGACTCTGATTTTGGCAGGTTTGGAAAGCTTCTGGTGTTCTAAAAAGTGGTGTTCACTGCTTAGCACTCTTCAAGGAGAAAGATGAGGAGAGAGAAATGCTTCAACTATTTTCTCAGATTTTGGCCATTATGGAAGCTAGGGATCTCATGGACATGTTCTCTTTGTGTATGCCTGAGCTTTTTGAATATATGATTTCCAACAATCAACTGGTTCATATATTTTCTACTCTTCTGCAAACTCCCAAGGTTTACCGGCCGTTTGCAGATGTTTTGGTTAATTTTCTTGTAAGCAGTAAACTTGACGCTTTGAAGCATCCAGATACACCCACTGCCAAATTGGTTTTGCATCTCTTTAGGTTTATATTTGGTGCTGTTGCGAAAGCACCAACAGATTTTGAACGTATTTTGCAGCCTCATGTGCCTGTAATCATGGAAGCTTGCATGAAAAATGCTACTGAAGTTGAGAAGCCTCTTGGTTATCTCCAACTTCTTCGTACAATGTTTAGAGCACTTGCAGGATGCAAATTTGAACTTCTATTGCGAGACTTAATTCCTATGCTGCAACCTTGTCTAAATATGCTGTTGACAATGCTTGAGGGTCCAACAGCTGAGGACATGAGGGACCTTTTGTTGGAGCTTTGCTTAACATTGCCTGCACGCTTAAGCTCCTTGTTACCTTACCTTCCCCGGCTAATGAAGCCTCTTGTAATGTGTCTTAAAGGAAGTGATGAGCTCGTAAGCTTAGGCTTAAGAACACTTGAGTTTTGGGTAGATAGTTTAAATCCTGATTTCTTGGAACCCAGTATGGCTAATGTGATGTCAGAGGTGATTTTAGCACTATGGTCTCATTTGAGGCCTGCACCCTATACTTGGGGTGGGAAAGCATTGCAACTCCTTGGCAAATTAGGGGGTCGTAACAGACGTTTTCTCAAAGAGCCTCTAGCACTAGAGTGCAAGGAGAATCCAGAGCATGGGCTTCGCTTGATTCTTACATTTGAGCCCTCAACCCCGTTTTTAGTTCCACTGGACCGATGCATAAATCTAGCTGTAGCAGCTGTCATGCACAAAGATGCTGGCATGGATTCTTTTTACAGAAAGCAGGCTTTGAAATTCCTTCGTGTTTGCTTATCATCTCAGCTTAACCTGCCAGGAAATGTTTCAGATGAAGGGTATACACCAAAGCACTTATTAACATCTTTGGTTTCTAGTGTTGATTCGTCTTGGCGCAGGTCTGAGACAACTGATGCAAAGGTTAGACTCATGACATTATCTTTTGTATATCAATGAAGGCTGCATGCATTACTGTTACAGCTAGTTTTATCCTCAAGCATTCCTGTGTCTATGCTCTTTCTAAGAATCTTTGGGAGTTATTTCAGGATGTGCTATCATTTATGCTATTGATTAAATTCTTATCCTCCTTGAAATAACAATTGTTATCATCTTGCAGAGTGATTTGGGTGTAAAGACGAAGACCCAGCTTTTGGCTGAGAAGTCAGTTTTCAAGATTCTATTAATGACTATTGTTGCTGCCAGTGCAGAACCAGATCTGAATGATCCCAGGGATGATTTTGTTACCAACATTTGCCGCCATTTTGCTATGACATTTCATATTAATCAGTCAACAATAAATGCTTCTACTGTGTCTTCTTCTGTTGGTAGTTCCAGGTCAAGAAGCACAAGTTCGTCTAACCTGAAAGAATTGGACCCCTTAATATTTTTGGATGCCTTAGTTGATGTGCTAGCAGATGAAAACAGGTTCCATGCAAAAGCTGCTCTTAGTGCTTTAAATGTGTTTGCTGAAACCCTCCTGTTCCTTGCTCGTTCAAAACATGCTGACCTTTTGATGTCAAGAGGAGGCCCAGGTACTCCTATGATTGTTTCTAGTCCCTCAATGAATCCTGTATATTCTCCTCCACCAAGTGTTCGGATTCCAGTTTTTGAGCAACTTCTGCCCCGACTTTTACATTGTTGCTATGGAAGTAAATGGCAAGCACAAATGGGAGGTGTTATGGGTCTTGGTGCTTTAGTTGGGAAGGTCACTGTTGAGACTCTTTGCCTTTTCCAAGTTAGAATTGTTCGTGGTCTGGTTTATGTTCTTAAAAGGTTGCCTATTTATGCTAGCAAAGAGCAGGAAGAAACAAGTCAGGTTCTTACACAAGTTCTTCGGGTGGTGAATAATGTTGATGAAGCAAACAATGAACCACGTAGGCAAAGTTTTCAAGGAGTGGTTGAGTTTTTTGCTTCAGAGTTGTTCAATCCAAATGCATCCATCATCGTTAGAAAGAATGTGCAGTCTTGTTTGGCACTTTTAGCAAGTAGGACTGGCAGTGAAGTATCTGAGCTTCTTGAGCCTTTGCATCAGCCATTGCTTCAGCCTCTTATAATGCGGCCACTTCGAGCTAAGACTGTTGATCAGCAGGTAATCATGGTGTACTATGATCAAATTTCTTTAAGATTTTCCCCTTCTAACTTTTTTGAATGGCTGATAGGTTGGAACAGTTACAGCTTTGAACTTCTGCTTGGCCTTAAGGCCCCCTCTTCTCAAGTTGACACAAGAATTGGTTAATTTTCTTCAAGAGGCTTTGCAAATAGCTGAGGCTGACGAAACTGTCTGGGTGGTGAAGTTCATGAACCCCAAAGTAGCCACATCGTTAAATAAGCTTCGAACAGCTTGCATTGAACTACTCTGTACCACAATGGCATGGGCAGATTTCAGAACTACTCCTAATCATTCTGAATTACGTGCCAAGATCATTGCTATGTTTTTCAAGTCTTTAACTTGTAGAACACCAGAAATTGTTGCTGTTGCGAAAGAAGGTCTACGACAGGTAGTTTGAGCTTCTCTGGTAGAGTTGTCATTTGGAATGCTTTACTTAGCTTTTATGTAAGGTCCAAGTTACTTTTGAACTGATGCATTAACAATCTGATCAAGTCACATTAGCTGTTCAAGAAGTGTAGTAGATGGTAGAAGACATTGTTCTTTTGATATTGTATTTCTTGTTCTTTTTCTTTTTTTTTTTTTTTTTTTTTTTTTGGGGGATTCGTTCTGGCTCTTTGAGGAGGGAGGTGCTTGCACCTATTGTTTATCCAAAGGCTCAGGTGCTGGGTTGCTAGTACAGTGTCAGTGACTATTCTTGACTTCATCTTTATTCAGGTTATTAATCAACAGAGGATGCCCAAAGAGCTTCTACAGAGCAGTCTAAGGCCTATACTTGTCAATTTGGCGCACACCAAGAATCTCAGCATGCCTCTTCTGCAAGGTTTGGCACGGCTGCTTGAACTTCTATCTAACTGGTTTAATGTCACTTTAGGTGGCAAGTTGTTGGAGCACCTTAAGAAATGGTTGGAACCAGAGAAACTTGCTCAGAGTCAGAAGTTATGGAAGGCTGGTGAAGAGCCAAAAATTGCTGCAGGTAATGGAGTTCTAGAATTTCTCTAATGGGATGTTGAACTTTTTATACATGCATATTTATCTAAAATTATTTTCCTCGTTTATACAGCTATTGTTGAACTTTTTCATTTGCTGCCTCATGCTGCATCAAAATTTCTTGATGAACTTGTGACGTTAACAATTGATTTGGAGGGGGCTCTTCCCCCTGGCCAAGTGTATAGTGAGATCAACAGTCCATATCGTCTTCCACTTACCAAATTCCTAAATAGATATTCAACACTTGCAGTTGATTACTTCCTTGCTCGATTAAGTGAGCCAAAATACTTCAGACGGTAAGGTTAAGATTCTGGGTTATGCTGTTAATATATGTCCACTCATAATTCTGTTGAGTAATTGTTTTCCTTCCTCCATTACATGTTCATTTCAGGTTTATGTACATAATAAAATCAGATGCTGGTCAACCTTTGAGAGATGAACTTGCAAAGTCACCACAGAAGATACTTGCTAGTGCATTTCCTGAATTCGTACCCAAATCTGAAGCAGCAATGAGTTCTGGATCTTCAACTCCAGCTGCTGCTTTATTGGGCGATGAAGGGCTTAGTTCTCAGCCTGATAGTTCTAATTTACCACCTGTAACCTCTGGTGCAACTTCAGATGCTTACTTTCTGGGGCTTGCTCTTGTTAAAACATTGGTGAAGTTGATACCTGGCTGGCTACAAAGTAATCGTCCAGTTTTTGATACACTGGTACTTGTTTGGAAGTCGCCTGCAAGAATATCTCGTCTACAGAATGAACAGGAGCTGAACCTTGTGCAAGTAAGTTCAATTTCCCTTCAGTGAAAAACATATGACTCTTCGTATACTTGAAAAGTTGACAAAATAAGTATTTGATTATGAAAATCTGTCTGCCTTTCTCTGGCTTTTTATGTCCATGTAATCCCAAGAAGCAGGCTTAAAGGTTAGCTGCATACATCTATTTATGATTTATGAATGTTAAGTGTTGAGTAGCTCTTTAACCCCTATAATTGATCCAGAGACTTTTTTTTCAGCTCTTCTATTTTATTGAAGAAATTGGTTGCATCTTTATACCATCCTGTTATCTTCTGTATGGAGCTCTTTTATTTCAATTCTCTGTTCCTCTTACATCCGTAGGTATTAATACATGCAATTTTACTTCTTACTCCTTTCTTTTTGACCCCGGGAGAAAGAACTTGCCACATGGTGTTTACATGTATGGCTTATTGGAACCTTTTATAGTTTGAAAGGTGTTATTGTGCGAGGTGTTTTAATTTATGACTTTATTATAAATTTTGTGACTCTTCTTGGGAAGATCGCTGCATTTGCACTCAATCTGTATTTGATAATTATTATTTTCTTATATGCAGGTGAAAGAAAGCAAATGGCTTGTCAAGTGCTTCTTAAATTATTTACGACATGACAAAAATGAAGTTAATGTTCTGTTTGATATCCTTTCGATCTTCTTGTTTCATAGTCGCATTGATTATACTTTCTTGAAGGAGTTCTACATTATTGAGGTACCTAAATATTTTTTAATACTCTTTTATTATTGAGCACTGTCTTACCGTTCTTAGTTTTGTTGCTTACTTGGTTGATGGTGTCCCCGATTTCAGGTTGCTGAAGGTTACCCGCCCAACATGAAGAAAGCACTTCTCCTACACTTTTTGAACCTTTTCCAATCAAAACAACTTGGGCATGACCATTTGGTGGTGGTTATGCAAATGCTCATTCTTCCGATGCTTGCTCATGCATTCCAGAATGGCCAGAGCTGGGATGTTGTTGATCCTGGTATTATTAAAACAATTGTTGACAAGCTTCTGGACCCTCCAGAGGAGGTAATCTTCTTGATCTCCATTTTTTATTTGATTAGTAGCACCTTCTAAGCACTTCTTTTTCATAATATATATTATTATTGGATTTTTTTTAACTTCAATCTTAACACATTGTGCTTTCATGTTCTAGGTTTCTGCTGAATATGATGAGCCTTTGCGGATAGAACTTTTGCAGCTTGCCACTCTGCTTCTTAAATATCTCCAAAGCGACCTTGTTCATCACAGAAAAGAACTAATAAAATTTGGCTGGAATCATCTCAAACGTGAAGATAGTGCCAGTAAGCAATGGGCGTTTGTGAATGTCTGTCACTTCTTGGAGGCCTATCAGGCCCCAGAGAAAATTATCCTTCAGGTACTTGTAGAACTTAGGATGCAAAGGAGCAGCATAATTGGATACTTATTCATACTTGTATTGACTGTTGATTTGGTTTATACTGCATCTTATTGTGTCAGAATATGAGGTACCGTTACTCGGTTAACTACTTTTGGTGCCAAGTCCTACCTCTTCTAACATGTAGTATTTCACCTAACATTTACCAATGTGATTACATGCACACTTGCTAATACTTGTACTGGACCATATTCCTTTTATCTTAATTATATTATCGTATATGAAAATATTCTAATATGGACTCAATATGTAGGTTTTTGTTGCACTCCTTAGAACTTGCCAGCCGGAGAATAAAATGTTGGTCAAGCAGGCCCTTGATATTCTAATGCCAGCTCTACCAAGAAGGTTACCTCTTGGGGATTCTCGCATGCCAATCTGGATAAGATACACCAAGAAGATCTTGGTTGAGGAAGGTCATTCAATCCCTAACTTGATTCACATTTTCCAGCTCATTGTCCGCCACTCAGATCTATTCTACAGCTGCCGAGCACAATTTGTGCCTCAGATGGTGAATTCTCTGAGTCGACTTGGGTTGCCTTATAACACTACAGCTGAAAATAGGCGCCTTGCTATTGAACTTGCTGGTCTGGTGGTTAGTTGGGAAAGACAGCGGCAAAATGAAATGAAAGTTGTGACTGAAGGTGATGTCCCTAGTCAGATCAGTGATGGGCTCAACTCTGCTTCTGCTAGTGCTGATCCTAAGCGTTCAGTTGACAGTTCTACATTCCCTGAAGATCCCAGTAAGAGAATTAAAGTTGAACCTGGACTTCAGTCTCTTTGCGTCATGTCACCTGGTGCTTCTTCATCAATTCCCAACATAGAGACCCCAGGGTCTTCTGGCCAACCGGATGAAGAATTTAAGCCAAATGCTGCCATGGAAGAGATGATTATCAATTTTCTTATACGAGTGAGGCTTTCTTTTGACTTGTGATTTTAATTTTAGGATGAGCTCCTTCTCACTATTCCTTGGAATTTAAAATTTCTCAGATCCTTGAAGGGCCCCTAAAATAAATATAAAACCTAATTAACTGCTTTCTGCTTCTTGGAAATGATAATTATTATGATGATTCATCGAATTGTTTGACCTAATATAAACCGCAGCTGACAGTTGGGCTTGAATTCATCTCTTATGTTCCACAAATGTTGTTCAAGATATCTGTCTACCACATAAATGACTGAATCTTTTAGGGTTTTGGAATGTATATCCCTAAACACTGGGTTATGCATGACAATTTGCTTGGCATAAGTTCCTACATGATGCTTTTTCAAGATGAGTTTTAGAAAATCTGTGCAAATTGTGCTTGGCATCATTTGTTTTGTTGCCTAGATGATTATATATCTGGGCATTTTGTTTGCTTATGATTTTGCTACATATCTTGTATGCTTCTGAAATTAATATTTTTGTTAGTTCATTTTACATTATTTCACTTAATGTTACTTTAATAGAGCTTCCATATTTGCTATGGACATAGGTTGCTCTAGTAATTGAGCCCAAGGATAAGGAATCAAATATGATGTACAAACAAGCTTTGGAGTTACTTTCACAAGCTTTGGAGGTGTGGCCTACTGCCAATGTCAAGTTCAATTATTTAGAAAAGCTTCTAAGCAGTGTTCAGCCCTCTCAGTCGAAGGATCCTTCCACGGCTCTTTCGCAAGGTTTGGATGTCATGAACAAGGTTTTAGAGAAACAGCCAAATTTGTTCATTAGAAACAACATCAATCAGATCTCCCAGGTATGTTCCAGCCCAATTGGCTTTTTCCTTTATAATTCTGGTTTTTGCTAACCTTACACTGTATTATGATTGTTGCTAAACTTTTTCAGATTCTCGAACCTTGTTTCAAGTATAAAATGTTAGAAGCTGGAAAGTCATTGTGCTCCTTGTTGAAAATGATATTTAATGCGTTTCCTCTGGATGCAAGTACTACACCACCAGATGTAAAGCTTTTGTATCAAAAAGTGGATGAGCTGATTCAGAAGCACATCACTTCTGTTACAGCTCCTCAGGCATCTGGTGAAGATAACTCAGCTAATTCAATTAGCTTTGTGCTCCTTGTCATTAAGACATTGACAGAGGTGCAAAAGAGCTTCATTGATCCATTCATCTTGGTCCGTATCTTTCAACGCCTTGCACGTGATATGGGATCATCAGCTGGCTCCAACATAAGACAAGTAGGCCACTACATGTTCTTTTTCAACTTTGCTCTAGTTACATCTGGACACATACATGAGTAGGTCTGGTGGTACACAGTGTATGTAGTTACATGGTTTGCAGTTTGTTGCCTCTGGTTTCAAACTTCTTGCCATAATGTGCAGTTTTCTTCATGTTCTGCTGTTGATAATTAATTAGCATTCATTGAAACCTGCAACTTGGGCATGAATGATGTTAATTTGAAGTTAGATGTTGAAAGGGAATGATTACTACTTGGTTATATCATTGAATATTGTATGATGCGTGTTTGTGCTTCCAGAGATCTTATTTGATATTCATTTGCCAGCCGTGTTAATGCATGTTTTGCTTTTGGTATATCCCAACTCTAGATATATTTAATCCTTTTGTTTCATTTGCTTGACTTACCACTCATATTATCCCTATTTTACTTTATTTATTTCGGATACTTGTTTGTGTCAGAATCAATAAACTTTTATCCTTAGAATCATTTGATTGATTACATTGATTGAGACATCTTTTGTATTTAGGGTCAGCGAACAGATCCAGATTCTTCTGTTACTTCATCTCGCCAAGGAGCTGACATTGGAGCAGTCATCTCCAACTTGAAGTCCGTCTTGAAACTAATCAGTGAGAGGGTCATGGTGGTGCCTGAATGCAAGAGATCTGTTACTCAAATTTTGAATGCTTTGCTTTCGGAGAAGGGAACTGATTCTAGTGTGCTTCTTTCTATACTTGATGTTATAAAAGGTTGGGTTGAAGATGATTACAGCAAGCCAGGCATGTCAGCCAACGCTAATGCTTTTCTCACTCCTAAGGAGATCGTCTCTTTTCTTCAGAAGCTTTCGCAGGTTGATAAGCAAAATTTCCAGCCTAGTGCATTGGAAGAGTGGGACCGAAAATATCTTCAGCTTCTTTATGACATTTGTGCTGATTCAAACAAGTAAATAACTTTTATATTTTATGTTAGAGAATTAAATTATGTTTTGCAAAATTTTAGTAGTATGATTGGATTCAATTTCAGATATCCACTGACTCTGCGTCAAGAGGTATTTCAGAAGGTGGAAAGGCAGTTCATGCTTGGTCTTCGAGCTAGAGATCCTGAAATTCGAATGAAGTTCTTTTCCCTATATCATGAATCACTTGGCAAAACTTTGTTCACCAGGTTGCAGTTTATCATCCAAATACAGGATTGGGAAGCTTTAAGTGATGTCTTCTGGCTCAAGCAGGGTCTTGATCTCCTTTTGGCAATTTTAGTTGAGGATAAACCTATTACACTTGCTCCTAACTCTGCCAGGGTTCTACCACTTGTTGCTCCTGGTTCTGTTCTAGATAGTTCTGGAATGCAGCAACAGATTACCGAAGTACCAGAGGGTTCTGAGGATGCTCTTTTGACACTTGATAGCATTGTTCTCAAACATGCACAATTCCTGAATGAAATGAGCAAGCTTCAGGTTCTTACATGTTTTTTATTTTAACGTCTTTTGGTCCTTGAGCTAATAACAGGTGTATTAATTCTGTTGTTTGTCTTTGTATTCTGTCTCCTCTTCTTAACCATATTTGTTTGCTAGACTGTTCAGAATGATTTAATTAAATGATTATTATCCCTTGGCCTTGATAAAATATTGCAGTTACTTGATGCTTAGAGATGCATTTCCTCTGGGCCTATAAATATGCTGTTTGATGTTAAACTCTTTCCTCTCATTCAGGTTGCTGATCTGGTTATTCCGTTGAGGGAGCTTGCTCATAGGGATGCAAATGTTGCATATCATTTGTGGGTGTTAGTTTTTCCTATTGTGTGGGTTACCTTACTCAAAGATGAACAAGTTGCTCTCGCAAAACCAATGATAGCCCTCCTATCTAAAGATTATCATAAGAAGCAGCAAGCCAGCAGACCAAATGTTGTGCAAGCATTGTTGGAAGGGCTTCAGTTGAGCCACCCTCAGCCTAGAATGCCAAGTGAACTCATTAAATATATAGGAAAAACATATAATGCATGGCATATTGCATTAGCTCTGCTGGAAAGTCATGTCATGTTATTCATGAATGAAACAAAGTGTTCTGAGTCTTTGGCTGAACTTTATCGTTTGCTGAATGAAGATGATATGAGGTGTGGGTTATGGAAGAAAAGGTCTGTCACTGCAGAAACTAAAGCTGGGCTTTCACTTGTTCAGCATGGTTACTGGCAACGTGCTCAAAGCCTCTTTTACCAAGCTATGGTTAAGGCTACTCAAGGCACATATAACAATACTGTTCCTAAAGCTGAAATGTGTCTTTGGGAAGAGCAATGGATTTATTGTGCTGGTCAGCTTAGCCAGTGGGATGCATTGGTAGACTTTGGAAAGAGTATTGAGAATTACGAAATTCTACTTGATAGTCTTTGGAAGTTACCTGATTGGGCATACATGAAGGATAATGTAATCCCTAAAGCTCAAGTAGAAGAAACTCCCAAACTCCGCCTTATTCAAGCCTTTTTTGCCCTCCATGATAGAAATGCAAATGGTGTAGGGGATGCGGAAAACATAGTCGGGAAGGGTGTTGATCTTGCTTTAGAACATTGGTGGCAATTACCTGAGATGTCTGTGCATGCCAGGGTTCCTCTTCTGCAGCAGTTTCAGCAATTAGTTGAAGTTCAAGAATCTGCCAGAATTCTTGTGGACATTGCCAATGGGAACAAACTTTCTGGCAATGCTGTTGTTGGTGTGCCTGGAAACCTATATGCTGATCTTAAGGATATCCTCGAGACTTGGAGATTGAGAACTCCAAATGAATGGGATAATATGTCTGTCTGGTATGATTTGCTCCAATGGAGGAACGAAATGTATAATGCTGTTATAGATGCATTCAAAGAGTTTAGCACCACAAACCCGCAACTTCATCATCTTGGTTACCGTGATAAGGCATGGAATGTTAATAAGTTAGCTCATATTGCTCGTAAGCAAGGCCTTTATGATGTATGTGTGATGATACTTGAAAAGATGTATGGCCATTCAACCATGGAAGTACAGGTACTAAATATCACCATAGCATATTAACACGCTTCTTCTAAATTGACATAAAATCTTTTCTTCTTCCTATTTAGCTACTAAATTTCTGAAGTCTGTCTTCTTTGTGTCTTATATGTTTAAAGCTCTTGTATTTTTAAGTCCTGATTTGATTTTTGATTAATTTTATGTCCTGAACGAGAGTGGCAATGCAGAGCATCAAATTGCCTTTTTTTTTTTTTTTTTTTTTTTTTTTTTTTTTTTTTTTTCATTTTTATGGTTTTTTGGCCTAGTTTGTTTATTTATTTTTTATGAGAATGATGAATGAGATGGGTGTTGGTTGAAAGTTTCTTGATGATTTTTCCTTTTAATATGTACAGGAGGCCTTCGTTAAGATTAAAGAACAGGCAAAGACATACCTTGAAATGAAGGGAGAACTTACTACTGGCCTTAATTTGATCAACAGCACTAATCTGGAATATTTTCCTGTGAAACACAAGGCAGAAATTTATTGCATCAAAGGAGACTTTCTAGTAAAATTAAATGACTCGGAAGGGGCTAATGTTGCATACTCCAATGCCATCACTCTTTTCAAAAATTTGCCTAAAGGGTGGATAAGCTGGGGAAATTATTGTGACATGGTACTATTTACAGATTTTGATGCTTTGGAATTCAATGTTTAATTTAGGCGAGGACTAATTGTTTATTTCACATTGCAGGCATATAAAGACAGTCATGATGAAATTTGGTTAGAATATGCTGTTAGCTGCTTTCTTCAAGGCATTAAATTTGGTGTTTCTAATTCGAGAAGCCATCTGGCTCGTGTTCTGTACCTTCTCAGCTTTGATACTCCCAGTGAACCTGTAGGGAGGTCATTTGATAAGTATTTGGACCAAATTCCCCACTGGGTCTGGCTTTCTTGGATTCCACAGTTATTACTTTCCTTGCAACGGACTGAAGCACCTCATTGCAAACTTGTGCTTCTTAAAATTGCTACTGTTTATCCGCAGGTAAATGTTAATTCTGATCACCCACATAATAAATGTATTGTGTGCGTTACTCATTCAGCTATTGCAAAATTTTAACTTTTTTTCGTTTAAAATCCAGGCACTCTATTACTGGCTCCGGACTTATTTGCTTGAGCGCCGTGATGTTGCAAATAAATCAGAACTTGGCAGAATGGCCATGGCTCAGCAAAGAATGCAACAGAACATCTCTGGTGCCAATCCTAGTTCTCTTGGCTTGGCTGCTGATGGAAGTGCTAGAGTGCAGAGTCATACTGGAGGCAATTTAGCACCAGATAATCAAGTTCATCAAGGTTCTCAATCTGGTAGTGGAATTGGATCTCATGATGGGGGAAATTCTCATGGGCATGAACCTGAGCGATCCACTGCAACAGAGAGCAGTGTGCACACAGGAAATGACCAAGCTCTGCAGCCAAGTTCTTCAAGCATCAGTGATGGTGGGCAGGGTACAATGAGGCGTAATGGTGCATTAGGTTTGGTTGCTTCTGCTGCAAGTGCATTTGATGCCGCTAAGGATATAATGGAGGCCTTGAGAAGCAAGCATGCTAACTTGGCTGGTGAGCTTGAGGTGAGAAATTCTGTTCTAAACTTTTTAGTTTCCCTTTTATGATTTGGCATACACCAGATCTTCATAACAAACCAGAATTCAGTTTACTGTTACACATCTCATGAATATTAAGAGTGGAGTGAAGGACCATTCTGTTTCATGACCAGCTACCTGCATTTATTTAAAGTGATTGTCCATTAATGTTAAATATAGATAACCCATGAAATCAAAACTGTGATGTTTGCTCTATTCCCACACCGTTCAGTCAATCTCTATTTAATTTTATAAAATTAAGCCTTTACTTCTTCACAGGTTCTCTTAACTGAAATTGGTTCAAGGTTTGTTACTCTGCCTGAGGAGAGACTTCTTGCAGTGGTTAATGCACTGCTGCACCGCTGTTACAAGTACCCCACTGCTACTACCTCAGAAGTTCCCCAATCTCTCAAGAAAGAGCTCTCTGGTGTGTGTCGGGCTTGCTTCTCTGCAGATGCTGTCAACAAGCATGTAGATTTTGTTAGGGAGTACAAGCAGGATTTTGAGCGTGATCTAGATCCAGAAAGTACCACAACCTTTCCAGTCACACTTTCTGAACTGACCGAACGACTAAAACACTGGAAAAATATACTACAGAGCAATGTTGAGGACAGGTTTCCTGCTGTTCTGAAGCTGGAGGAGGAAAGCAGGGTGTTACGGGACTTCCATGTAGTTGACGTAGAGATTCCAGGGCAGTATTTCAGTGATCAGGTAACAAAACCAGAACTTTCTATATTAGTTACAGTACCCCTTTATGTTGTGTGGTCAGCAATGTACCAGAGATTGCCATTCTAGTCTTTCGGACTATCTGAATTTGTGAAAAAAATGCAACATTTGCCCCAAAGTTCACTTGCAGCTTTTCAATTATTTTGTTTTTGTTCTACTTAAATTAATCATCTCTTGAACCTCCAGGAAATTGCACCTGACCACACAGTAAAGTTAGATCGTGTGGGAGCTGATATACAAATTGTTAGAAGGCATGGAAGCAGCTTTCGTCGTTTGACGCTGATTGGCTCTGACGGTTCTCAAAGGCATTTCATTGTCCAGACATCTTTGACTCCTAATGCTAGAAGTGATGAGCGGATATTGCAGCTCTTCCGTGTAATGAACCAGATGTTTGATAAGCACAAGGAATCCCGACGTCGTCATATATGCATCCACACACCCATTATAATTCCTGTTTGGTCGCAGGTGATCAGTCTTACCTGTTAATATCTCCAATCCCTTGATTTCTTTTATTGTTTTTGCGTAGACCTGCAAATTTTTCTGTAGATATCGTGTAAGAAACTTTTTGTAGCTTTGCATCCACGGAGACTGGAATGCATGGCAGTTGGTCCGATCATGCTATTCCTGTTTTATTCCCATCAAGATAAAAGAATAACTGATTCTTTAACAGGTGCGCATGGTTGAAGACGATTTGATGTACAGCACATTCCTTGAGGTATATGAAAATCACTGTGCAAGAAATGACCGAGAGGCAGATCTTCCCATCACCTACTTCAAGGAGCAATTAAACCAGGCTATATTGGGGCAAATTTCCCCTGAAGCTGTGGTAGATCTCCGCTTACAAGCATATAATGAAATAACAAAAAATCTTGTAACAGATGGTATCTTTTCCCAG
The DNA here is from genome assembly GCA_025698465.1 of Gossypium longicalyx. Lineage (NCBI taxonomy): Eukaryota > Viridiplantae > Streptophyta > Magnoliopsida > Malvales > Malvaceae > Gossypium > Gossypium longicalyx. Next base: position 21,735,634 of record CM047005.1, on the reverse strand, counting down.
TACATGTACAAGACCCTGCCAAGTGGCAATCATATATGGGCTTTCAAAAAGCAATTTGCAATCCAGTTAGCTCTGTCGAGTTTCATGTCTTTCATGCTACAAATTGGGGGAAGGTCTCCAAATAAGATTTTATTTGCAAAAAACACGGGGAAAATATTCCAGACAGATTTCCATCCTGCATATGATGTTAATGGAATGATCGAATTTAGTGAACCAGTGCCCTTCCGTCTGACAAGGAACATGCAAGCATTCTTCTCCCATTTTGGTGTGGAAGGGCTTATTGTATCTTCAATGTGTGCTGCCGCACAGGCTGTAGTCTCACCCAAGGTATGTTTTCTTAGCATTGGTATCAAAACCAACACATGGTCATGTTGACGACAATGTTTGATTCAAATATTTATTCCTCTGCGGTGCATTGCAGCAATCGCAGCATTTGTGGTATCAACTGGCCATGTTTTTCCGTGATGAGCTGCTTTCTTGGTCTTGGAGAAGACCACTCGGAATGCCACTTGCCCCTGCCGCTGGAAGTGGTAGTATGAACCCTGCTGACTTCAAACATAAGGTTACCACCAACGTGGAGAATGTTATTGGCCGGATCAACGGAATAGCTCCACAGTGTTTCTCTGAAGAGGTATAAAATTGTGTGTGTGTGTTTTATTATTATTTTTTTCTCTGTTACCTGTTTCTTTGGTGGTCTGGTTTTAAACGCTTACGGGTGTTTTTTCTGGTGCATTCAGGAGGAAAATGCAATGGACCCACCACAGTCAGTACAGAGGGGTGTTACCGAGTTAGTCGAGGCTGCCCTGCTACCCAGAAATTTATGTATGATGGATCCAACATGGCATCCCTGGTTTTGATTGTATTTATAGTATCCTCTAAATGTCCAACCCTGTTGTAGATAATTTATAAATGTAGAAATTTTCAGATTTGATTTTTGGCACCAAATCTGGAAATGGATTTGAAGTTAAATCCCACGAAACAATCACATTTATTCTTACTACACATTTATTCTTTCTGTTGGTCATGAAAAACTTGAGATGACAAAAAATGACAAAAAGAATGAATGGTGTAAAGAAAGACAGCCGAGCAATAATGTCCCTAGCTAATCATAAAATGAGATTACTATTCACAATCTTGCTCATCCTCCTCCAGAGGAAAGCGCAGGTGCTTTCCTTTGGGTGTTGGCAACCCCTTCAACCTCATTATATCACTTGAATAGTACTCCCAATTCTCTCCACTTTCTTCTTCTCCAATCTCATCATCACTGTCGTATAAAAATCTCGTGTGCTTTCCCGTGAACATCTCTGTCATGCTTATCTTGCTTATGCCTTTACATAGCTCATCCACCAATCCTCCATCTACTTCATGGTCATAGTATTCATGTCCCATTTCTTCAAAAGTTTCCTTATCCTCATCTTCATCATGGGTGCTTGCATTAACCTGGATAGACCAAATAGACGCGCTGTCGATGTCATCATTGTGGAATGCCAACGTCTTCTCTTTGCTTGCACTGCTGTCCTCTGTTACTATCACTCCATTATCAGAACGGCATTCTGATTTCTCAGCAAAATCCAGCAGCAGCGATCTAGTAATCGCACATTTTTGTCCTAAAATGTTAGCACTCACCATCTGTCGTATCACATGCCAAAGTATTTGTTAAGCTCAGCAATTCGATCACGAAATAAAAAGGACATTATGCGATGGGGGAGTAAAAAAACTAACCTCAGATATGTTCAACTCTTCTTCGACAACAGGAAGGTCCATCAGCATTGAACCCAATCCTCCATCCTCAGAAAGATTAGGGACCTGGGGTGTATTTGCAGGAGTGGGGGCCACAAGTGCCATTGGGGATTGAAGATGAACAAAAGGGCGGCTCTCCAATGGAACTTTTGAAACCTCAGCCTCTTCCTCAACCTTCTGCAACAGAGTCTTGACTTGACCCCTTAACAAAGCCTCACCAGAACCAGGAGTCATCATCGTCATCATGTTGGTCTTACCCTTACCTACTACAGCAGATGATGGAGTCTTCATTGCAACCCCAACAATCGGCGAATCGTTTGTTATATCAATTAGCGCAGACCTTTCCTGTTGTTGTTGTTTCCCATTTCTTGTTCTTGTTTTAGACGCACTCTTCTCCGATCCTTCAGTCTTTACTTCTACAAGAAGACACGAGGAAATTAGTTACTTGTTCTTTTCCTAAGATAGACAAAGAAATATATATGAAATGAAAAGAGAAGTGAAAATAACTCACTGGAAACAGGGATACCATTGTTGGAAGCAGCCAAAGTCTGTGACCTGGTAACTCTTCTTGAAGATAAAGGGGTCTCCATTGAAAATCAAACAACTCCGCTAATGAAAGAACGTTAAAACTCTAAAATCACGAAAGATGCCAAGAACCCTTAAAAGAAGATTAGAATTGATGGTTTTTAAAGGGGTTTATATATATCGTATGGGCATGGAGATATGATTTTGATTAAGGCTGGGGCGAGGGTTTAATGGGTAACATCCTTATTCTGACCGTTGTGAACAAAACTAGCCGTTGCCCTGGAGGGTTTCTTTTCTTTATTTGATTAATATATTTTTGTTCAGGGTTCCATTTATCCACTTCCTTTTACTTTATTCTGATGGGTTGGTCTTCTCATTATGATAATTGGCACCTCTGCCCCAATGTATTAATTTTTATCTATATTAAAATTCCTAATTAAGAAATAAATATCTTTTTAACATTAATTATTTATTAAAAAATGTTTCAACTTAAATTCAAGTATCTTTGATTTCTTATTTTATAGTATTTATATAATCTATTAATATATTACTCGTTAATTAAGTTTATTTGTAATTTTTCAATTTAATGGATGTTCAATTTATTCATAACATCAATTCAATCAAGCACTTTATTTATAGTATAGGTATAAAAAATTATTATTGTATATCATTAGTGGAGTAAGGATTTGTTTAATAATGTTTTCTAAAAGTATTTGTGGGGTCAAAAGCATTTTTTAGAGTTATAAAACGATGTTAAACCTATGATTTTTGAAGTTAAAAAGTGCTTTACAAAAATACTTTTGAGCTCCAATACAAAAGCTAAAAATAATAACTACTACAATTCAATGACTTTTTTAATCCTTCTCTACAATTCAATGTATTTTATGTATTATTTATATTAGGTATACAATTATTTTCCTATTTAAATTTATTTCAAATATATAATATCGTACATTTAAATTTGTAAAGGTCATATTTTAATATTTAAAATATAATATGTATATTCAAATTACATTTTACAAACAATTAATAATAATTACTTAAAAATATTTAAAATTTATATTTTATATATCAAAATATTAATAATAAATTACAATAAATTATTTTCCTATATTTGTATTGAAATATCATAATATTGATGAATTTAAACATAATCTAAATGCATGTTTTTTACTTTACAACATATCTAAAATAAATATTTTATTTCTCAAAAACACTATTTAACATCAATACTAAACACTTAAATATTAACCTAAACTTTTTAAAAGTATCTTTTTGTTAGAATTAAGTGACCCGAATCCTTATTTAAATAAAATACAGTGGTAAAATAAAATAAAAGAAGAATCCATATAGAATTATACTTCTTTTATAAGGTTTTTTAAACCTTATTAAATTCCATCTATTTGATATTGATTAGAACAAGGTGTTTCAATCTTACTAGAATATAGCTTTACAAGCCTATAAACAGACATAGTCTATTCCTCTTGTATTAATTCGAATTCGACATAGTGAATTTTCTTCTCTTCTGCCGTGGTTTTTTCCTGAAAGGGTTTCCACGTAAAATTTGTGTGCTTTATTTTATTTTATTTTCACAAATTGGTATCCGAGCTTCCGGGTTTTTCATCTCAATCACGGTAATGGCGTCTTTGAAGTATGAAATTCCACTGTTGGATCGCAACACCAGATTTGCGTTGTGGCTGATTAAGATGCAAGCAGTTCTTGCGCAGATGGATCTGGAGGATGCCCTACTAGGGATAGATAAGATGCCTTCGACTTTAACAGATGAAGAGAAGAAGCGTAAAGATCGAAAGGCGTTAAGACAATTACATCTACATTTGTCCAATGAAATTTTACAGAATGTGATGAAAGAGAAGACCGCCGCTGCATTATGGAAGAGGCTAGAACAAATATGTATGTCGAAAACTCTAACAAGAAAGTTGCATATGAAGCAGCGTCTTTATACTCATCGTTTGGAGGAAGGTGCGTCTGTACACGAACACTTAACAGTGTTTAAAGAAATTCTCTCAAACTTGGAGGCCATGGAGGTTCAATATGATAAGGAAGATCTAGGGTTGATTCTACTTTGTTCGTTGCCCCCGTCTTATTCAACCTTTAGAGACACGATTTTATATAACCGCGAGTCTCTCATAATTGATGAGGTTTATGATTCTTTAACCTCGTATGATAAGATGAAGCCTCTTGTGGTTAAACCCGACTCTTAGGGGGAGGGTCTCATTGTTCGTGAGAGACAAGATCGAAATGCTGATGATGATCGTGGTAAGACACATGAACGGAATCCTCGTGGTAAATCTAAGGGTAGATCAAAGTCTTCAAACAAATGTAAAACTTGTAACTTCTGCAAGAAGAAATGGTACATTAAATTTGAATGCTATAAGCTACAGAACAAGATTAAAAGGGAGGCTGCAAATCAAATGGGAAAATAACCAGAAAATTTTGGTAAAGCTGATGTTGTAGAAGACTATAGCGATGGTGAACTTCTAGTCACTTCTGTCAATGATTCTAAAGTAAGCAAGGAGTGGATACTTGATTCAGGCTGTACCTTCCACATGAGTCCTAATCGGGATTGGTTTACAACTTACGAAACAGTGTCTGAAGATGTTGTTTTGATGGGAAATAATGCTTCGTGTAAAATCACAGGTGTTAGAACAATTAAAGTTAAGATGTTTGATGGAGTTGTTAGAACACTTAGTAACGTGCGGCATGTTCCAGAATTGAAGAGAAATTTAATTTCGTTGAGTACTCTTTATTCAAAAGGGTACAGATACACAACTGAAAGTGGGGTTTTAAAGATTTCCAAAGGTTCTCTTGTTGTAATGAAAGGGAAAAGAAAGACTGCCAAGTTATATGTTTTGCAGGGTTCTACTGTTACTGGTGATGCAGCTGTCGCTTCCTCTTTCTTGTCAGATGATGATATTACTAAACTTTGGCATATGCACCTAGGGCATATGAGTGAGAATGGCATGGTAGAATTGAGCAAAAGAAGACTTCTTGATGGGCAAGGAATTTGCAAACTAAATTTCTGTAAGCACTGTATTTTTGGGAAGCAAAAGAGAGTTCGATTCACTAGAGGAATCCATAACACGAAAGGAACGTTGGAGTATATTCATTCTGATCTGTGGGGGCCATCTAGAGTGCCTTCGAGAGGTGGAGCTAATTATATGCTAACCTTTATTGATGATTTTTCTAGAAAAGTTTGGGCGTTCTTCTTGAAGCAGAAAAGCGATGTGTTTTCCGCATTTAAGTCTTGGAAAATTATGATTGAAAAACAAACAGGAAAACAAATAAAATACCTCCTCACATACAATGGCTTAGAGTTCTGTTCTGATGAGTTTAATAGATTGTGCAAGTTAGAAGGGATCGTGAGACACTTGACAGTTCGTCATACTCCACAGCAAAACAGCGTTGCAGAACGAATGAACAGAACGATCATGGAGAAGGTTCGATGTATGTTGTCAAATGCCAACTTACTGAAGTCGTTTTGGGCAGAAGCAGCCTCTGCTCCATGTTTTTTGATCAACCGATCTCCATCCGTTGCTATTGAGAAAAAGACTCCACAAGAGGTATGGTCTGGTAATCCTGCTAATTATTCTGATTTAAAGATCTTTGGGTGTCCTGCGTATGCTCATGTTGATAATAGAAAATTGGAACCAAGATCCATTAAATGCGTTTTTCTTGGTTATAAAGCTGGTGTAAAAGGGTATAAGTTATGGTGTCCTGAAAATAGAAAAGTTGTGATTAGCAGAGATGTTGTTTTTGATGAAACTGCTATGCTACCTAACTTATCTCTTAAAGACTTCCAATAAAGAAAATCAAAAGTAGGTGGAGCATTAGATTAATACAGAGTCGACTCCTCAAAATAGTACAAAAATTGAGAATAGAGTTACTTCTTCACCGTAATACTCTATCGCCAAAAATAGAACTAGAAGAAAAATTAAACCTCTAAAGAAGTATGCCGAGGCTGATCTAGTTGCTTATGCTTTAAATGTGGCTGAAGATATAGATGCGAATCAAGAGCCATCTAATTATTTTGAGGCGGTTAGCTGTGAAGACTCAGAAAAGTGGATGTTTACTATGCAAGAGGAGATGGAATCACTCCATAAAAACAGAACATGGGATCTTGTGAGACTTCCTAAAGGTAAAAAGGTTTTTCATTGTAAATGGGTGTTTAAAAAGAAAGAAGGGACTCTAGGAGTTGAAGAACCTAGATATAAAGCAAGGCTTGTTACAAAGGGTTACAGTCAAATTCCAGGAGTGGACTTCACTGATGTGTTCTCCCCAGTTGTTAAGCATAGTTCGATTCGAGCTTTGCTTGGTATTGTGGCCATGCATGATTTGGAGCTTGAGCAGTTAGATGTAAAAACTGCATTTTTGCATGGAGAACTTAAGAAGGACATTTACATGCAACAACCAGAGGGTTTTATAGTCTCAGAAAAAGAGGACTATGTTTGCTTGCTGAAAAAGTCTCTTTACGGTTTAAAACAGTCACCAAGACAGTGGTAAAAGAGGTTTGATTCCTTTATGACTTCTCATAATTTCAAAAGAAGTAGTTTTGACAGTTGTGTTTACTTTAAGAAAATCAGTGATGGTTCTTTTGTGTATCTACTTCTTTATGTTGATGATGTAACACCCCTTACCCGTATCTGACGTCGGAACAGGGTACGAGGTATTACCGAACTTAAGTACTTGTAATCATTTAAAATCAAGACATAAAATTTCATCAAATTTTAAACTTTTCAAACATATATAATTTGTCCCTTAAAAGGGCCTACGAGGACCAAAACAATCATTAAAATTGGTTCAGGAACAAATCGAAATCTTCCAGACACTTAGAAATTTTTTTTTTTCACCAAAGCAGGGTCACACGCCCGTGTGAGTAGACCGTGTGGTCTTCACACGCCCATGTCTGGACCCCATGTAAAAATTAGCTAGCTACTGACTTGCTCACACGGCTAAACCACACACCCGTGTGGTGGCCGTGTTCTTCACACGGCTATGGCTCAAGCCCATGTGTATCACATTAGGCTATTTTCCAAGCCCTTTTTTGTGTTCTTAACTTAGCCACACCAAGACATTTATCTATGCATACATAAAATAGGTTTACATAACTTTAACCATTATGAGCCAAATCTTATGGCTATATAAAATGAAGCAAAATGAGCCTATACATTTGGCTAAATCATAATATTACTTAATATCAATAAATAATTATCTATACATACCACTTATTTTACAATAAATAATAATTACCATTATTCTAATTTGATAAACTAATAGTGTGATGATACTTCCGACGATCTCCAACCCCGAGCCAACCTAACAACACTAAGAGAAATGGGAAAATGGTGTAAGTTTAAAAGCTTAGTAAGTTGGCATATTAATAATAATAAGCAATTTAATTAACAATATTATCCCATTCCTCAATAAATATGCTCAAGAAAATAGAATCATTAATCACATGATTTCATCTTTTTACACAAGATCAGCTAAGGCTGTTTTCCTGAATCATAGTCACTAATTTAATTATTTCATAAGCTACAGAACTCAAAATTAAGTTTCGTAAATTTTCCTTGAAACTATACTTATATAAATTTCTACCATAAAATTTTCAGAATTTTTAGCTTTTCCAATCAATACCAGATTTTTCTTAAAGTTTCCTCTATTTCACTATCTGATAATTCTGACCTCTCTATATAAAAACTCAGTTATCTAATTTTACAGAATTAAAATAATGTTTTTGATTATTCCAATAAAAAATAGACTCATTAAGGTTTCTAAGCATATAAACCATTCCCCATAATTATTTTTTTTACAATTTATGATGATTTTACCAAATCAGAACAGGGGATCACATAATCATTCTGAACCAGTCTCACAGAAATATAAATATATCAAAATATAGAATTTCTTTGCTTACTCTGTTTCTTTTATATGAAAATAGACTCATTAAGCTTTAATTTTATATCTTATTAAATCTCTAATTAAATTCCTACTATTTTTGGTGATTTTTCAAAGTCACATCATTGCTACTGTCCAAAACAGTTTTATTGCTAATTCACTCTTTCACACTTTCTTTGTATTAACCTCATTTTAACATACATATCACAAATCATTTTCACCACATTTCATACATCACAAGTATAGGCCCATGATTACAAGGTCACCATAAAATCATCCTCATGTATAACTTACTTGTTATAACATCCCTGTCACTTAATGAACACATCATTCACATAACCAAGTTCCTGCACTTATTCATCACAAAACTCACAAAGCAGTAAATAGTAAGTCTCCCGTTGAACACTTTGGATCAATCCTCGATACTTGGTGGTTTCAGCACATAGCTCCACCCATCATATAGTTAAGCTCTCTTGTACACATGGTGAACACTTAGTACCACCCATGTGACCTAGCCAGTTTATCTCGTAGCTCTCTTTTGTCTACATGGTGTCCTTCACCTGGAACCACGCATGCGACCTAGCTACATATATCCCGTAGCTCTCTTGTCTACATGGTGTACACATAGTATCACCCATGCGACCTCGTAGCTCTCTTGTACACATGATGTGCACTCAGCACCATACATGTGACCTAGCTACATACCATCTGTATCATCAAATCTTTCCAAAGGTTCAACCGAGATTTCTCTCTCTTTTCCAACAATTTCACCAATCAAGTAATTATCAACAAACATATTTCCAATATTATTATAAAATATCATAATACAAGTAAAATTGATGTATTACTTACATATAAACTTACATCTCATTTAATATCAAGGCAATAACATTAAATTACACATTGCATTATTAAAAATCATATGAACTTACAATTGCTCATAATATCCATAATCATAGAAATCACATTTATGTATGATAATTCAATGCACTTCATGTACCATAGACATATTTTTAAATCAATTCATAAACTTGGCACCATAAACATTTAATTTAACATAATTCAATTAATTCACTAAATTTAACTTTCAAATATAAATTACAACATTATTGCAGTATTATTATCATACCAACTTACCTCAAATGCCGAAACGGCTAACTTTCCTGACTTAGCACACAACTTTGTTCTTCCCCGATCTTAATCCAAAATTTCATGTTTTCTTGATCTAACATGTCAAATAACACTTATTTAACACATTTTATCATCACACTAACCAATTCAATTAATGTATAAAATTTTGGAAAATTTACAATTATGCCCCCTAACTTTTCAAAAATTACGCTTTTACCCCTAGGCTCGTAAAATAATTTTTTTATTCAATTTCTATAAGGTTTAAGACATGATGAACATTTTTATCTTCTATGACAACTCCAAATTTTCACTAATTCACACACTTATGACCAACTTATAACTTTTACAATTTAACCCCTTTTTGACATTTTTACCGAAATTCATCGAATAAAACTCGTATTTAACGCATCAAACATTCATTATCTACTATAAATCATCAAAACACAACCATATCATGAATGGGTAAATTTTTAAACTCTAATTTCTCTTCAATCAATTGGTAGAAATAGAAAATTTAAGCTTCGGGGATCTCAAAAATATGAAAATCATTAAAAACGGGACAAAAACCGTACCTATATAAGCCATAGAAGCTTGGCCGCATGGAGCTCATCCATGGCTGCCATTTTTGGTTCTTTCCCACGGTTGAAGAAGAAAGAATAAAAAAAATGATAGCTTTTATCATTTTTGTGGTCATTTTAATTAATTTACAAAATTACCCTTTTTATTTCAACCAAATTTCAAAAATACCAAACAAATATCCATCTACTAACTTATTAAAGGACTAATTATCACATAAGGACTTTCAATTTAAAACTCATAACAATTAGGCACCTCAAATATAAAGAACTCAACTTTTGCACTTTTTACAATTTAGTCCTTTTGACTAAATTGAGTGCCCAAACGTCAAAATTTTCGAACGAAATTTTTACGAAATGTTTCCATAAATTTATAGACTATAAAAATATAATAAAAAAAAATTTCTCGTCGGGTTTGTGGTCTCGAAACCACTGTTCCGACTAGACCCAATTTTAGGCTGTTACAGATGACATGTTGATAGCAGCAAAAGATAAAGGAGAGATAAGAAAGATCAAAGCCCAACTAAGTAAAGAATTTGAGATAAAAGATTTAGGACCAGCAAAGAAGATACTTGGAATAGAGATTCTCAGAGATAGACAAGCAATTAAATTGTACCTAAGTCAGAAGGGATACATTGAGAAAGGTCTTTGCAGGTTCAATATGCAGAGTGCTAAGCCTGTTAGCACTCCTTTAGTAGCCCATTTCAGACTTTCATCGATTTTGTCTCCACAAACAGATAATGAGATTGAGTACATGTCACATGTTCCATACTCTAGTGCAGTGGGATCTCTCATGTATACTATGGTTTGTTCACGTCCAGATTTATAATATGCAGTTAGTGCAGTTAGAAGATACATGGAGAATCCCAGTAAAGAACACTGGAAAGCAGTTCAGTGGATTTTAAGATACTTACGAGGTACTACTGATGTTTGCTTATAGTTTGGAAGAATTAAAGATGGAGTCATTGGGTATGTTGATGCTGATTTTGCTGGAGACCTTGATAGAAGAAGATCTCTCACAGGTTATGTCTTTACAATCGGAGGTTGTGCAATTAGTTGGAAAGCCACTTTGCAAACTACAGTCGCTTTGTCTACCACTGAAGCTGAATACATGACGATTACTGAGGCTTGTAAAGAAGCTATTTGGTTGAAGGGACTCTTTAGTGAACTCAATGAAGACCTTCAAATCAGCACAGTATTTTGTGACAGTCAGAGTGCCATCTTTCTTACAAAAGATCAAATGTTTCATGAGAGAACAAAACACATTGATGTTCGATATCATTTTGTTTGTGATATTTTTGCTCGTGGTGATATCGTTGTGAGCAAAATTAGTACTCATGAAAATCCTGCAGATATGATGACTAAGTCGCTTCCTATAACCAAGTTTGAGCATTGCTTAACCTTGGTTGGTGTTCATTGTTGAAGTTAAACCCTTAAGGGGTTTTATGAAAGAGGTGGAGAACTTGTTCGTTGAGAGTTCGCGAAGAAGAACTTGTTCATTGAGAATTCGTGTCAAGGTGGAGATTGTTAGAATTAAGTGACCCGAATCCTTATTTAAATAAAATATAGTGGTAAAATAAAATAAAAGAAGAATCCATATAGAATTACACTTCTTTTATAAGGTTTTTTAAACCTTATTAAATTTCATCTATTTGATATTGATTAGAATAAGGTGTTTTAGTCTTACTAGAATATAGTTTTACAAGCCTATAAATAGACATAGTCTATTCCTCTTGTATTAATTCGAATTCGACATAGTGAATTTTCTTCTCCTCTGGCCGTGGTTTTTTCCCGAAAGGGTTTCCACGTAAAATTTGTGTGTTCTTTATTTTATTTTATTTTCACACTTTTCCACACCACTTTTAAAAAATAATGCTAAACTAACCCTAAAAAAATTATCTATAAATGAATCTAGGATTCAATTTTAAAACCTTGCTTTCTTAAGCATCATAAGAATAATCTTCCTGGACACCTAGTTTAAGTTGTTGGATTTGGTGCCCTAAGTGTAGTATTTTTGTCTATGTACACTTGTATTTTTTTCGATCAAATTGATTTAATAAAAATATCCATAAACTATATTAATACCCCGTTTATTGTCATTAATGGTTTTTGCATGCAAAGTAAAATTAAAGCAAATATTGGGTTATTGGTTATCTAACGTTTAACTAATACTAAACAATATTACGTGGTCAGATTATAATAAGGAAAGACAACTTATAATAGTAGATGAACCTAACCATATCCTTAGTTTAATCGAAAATAAGTAAATCGATTGAAAGACTAATATGTCATTTATCAAGTCCAATTGGAGAGATGTTTTGTCTTGGGTATCAAAGTGAATGACTCCTAGAAGATAGAGATATAGATGTGACTGATTGGACTGACAATACATCGGACAATACCCAAGTAGAATAGATCTTAAATCTGTTTATGGATTTATTCATTTGTGACGTTCATAGTGTGACATACCTTAATCCTGAGTGGATGACAGACCGTGTATTCGTATTTGTATACTTTGATATAAGTAAAAGTCTGAGTTCAAATAGATAAGGAACCGAAAGCAGGTGTGTTGGGTAAATGACTTCTGCAGTGTGTAGTATCACATGATAGATGAAAAGTAAATGTGACCACGAATCGTTTGTCTTTGTAATGAATGACTTCATTTGTATTCGATAATAATTTACTTTTCATGAAGGAAGATGTAGTGGTTACCATAAGATAAAATAGGATCATATTGAGAGAATGAATTTATCTTAAAAAAAATAAGGATATCTTATGTGGGTAACACAATTATGACAAGGTCATTGGATGAGTACTAATCGAGTAGCTTTCGTAATGATATATAATTGGAGAGAGCTCAATCACAATACTATAATTAAATGACTTTGTGACTAAATAAGTTTATAATTAATAGGCAAAAAGCTAGAACTTAATTATAAATTATTTGAGCCCTAACTACATATGTCTGATTAGTCCTTTTGCTAGCTCGTTGAAACCAGAAATGAATTGCATGTAAAATCAAATTAACAAAAATGGTTAGAAATGATAAAGTTAGAGAAATGAGTTACATTTGAAAACGAATGTGGTTTCTCACCAAGTGTGAAAATGACATGAGAATTAATTTAAGTTTTTCGAATTATTATTTAATAATTGACATTAGAAAATGCAGTTAAATTAATTTATCATTGTGAATCCGTTGAATATGAAAATTAAATATATTTTCTCATAGATTTTTTACGGTAAAGTTGTCATAACTTTAATGGAATTAGAATTGGGTTGAGAAAATTATTTAATTGAAAATTTTAGTTATTTAAGCTAATTTAATAAATAATATTTATTTTGAGAAATAGAAAAACATGAATTGGGTTGGATTAAATTATAAAGTGTTGGGTTAAAGGTGCATGAAGTACGTATAATTGGACCTAATACATGAGAGGTCCAAAACCTCTCATAATGTGTATGAGGGGTGGCAACCCTAGTATAATTAAATAGGGTTTGTCGCCCCTCTCTCCTAGTAGAACTAGATGACTTGTATTTCTATTAGATAAGTATTATTTGTATTCTATTAATTCAATCACTATTCTTCAATCTCTCCCTATAAATAGATGCCACTAATAGGCTAAAAACACACAACTTTGAGATATTATTATTTTGCCCGAAAATATTCAAATTTTTTTCTAAGTATAAATTCAATTTTCTGGAATATCAATTTTACCTGATTTTATAAAGAGATATTTACTTTCCTACTGAAAGTAAGAAAATTATTTTTGGTTCTATGTTTGATTCGTAATTGTTCGGGCCTACACTAAAAGTGATTCGTGATACGAGAATTGGGAAGAAGGTCGTTCAATTGAAAGCCGAGAACGTTTAGGATCTGTCTCGCACAAATAGTTTTCGAGAAAAGTTTATTGTTATAAATATAAAAAATCGGCTCAATTTTTAAAATTTTAATTTTTCGCTATGAGAAAAAAAAACTATTTTTAAATCAAATTTTTTCTAACATAAGTCACTATTTAATAGATTGATTTTTTATTTAAAAAATAAATTATCTGTATAATCTTATTAATATATTACTTTTTAGATAATTTAGTTTATTTGTATTTTTCGACTAAATTAATATCTGATTAACTTCTAACATCAGCCCAATACTTTATTTATAGTGGAGATATAAAACACTATTATTTTTTCCACCACAAATAAAATAAAAAAGAAAATCCATAAATCAATTTACCTTGCATCCTAGGAATAACGACTAAATAGGCAATATAAGCCATTTTTTTAATAGGCCAAATAAGTCTTTTTCTCAAAATTTAGGAAAATAGGTCAATTTTGGAGAGTGTGTGTGAAAGCATGTTCAATTAGGCACGCTTTTTGCACAGTTGGCAGGAAAGCGCATCGGCCATCGATTTTTTATAGTTTTTTAAGGGTTAGGGTTTGTTAAGAGGGTTAGAGATTTTTTATGTTTAGGAATTATGATTTTTATTGGGTTTAGGGTTTTAAGAGTGAAATTGTAAAATTTAAGGGGACAGGGATGCGATAACGTGTCTTAGAATACATACATTTCATATGTCATGTCGGGATAGGACCATTACCTCAAAAACCCATCATATGGAAGTCAAGTTTCGGGGTGGCAGTGCTTGATACGGTCACGGGTTGAAACCTAAGTGAAAGTCCCAGTTGGTGGTCGTTATGCGGTCAAGGGTTCGAGTATAATTGGGGGTGCGGTCATGAGTTCAAGCTTTTTGGATACCCACAAATGATGCCTTATATTTACCATACAAAATATTGAGGCCATAATCATAGGGAAAAACGAAGAGTTTTCCGATGTAATCAAAATAAATTTTTTTTTATTTCCAAACAATCAGTATTCTTAATCTTTCATTCTTATCCGAAGGCTGACACCGAGGTGGACATAAGAAGGTTCTCAGGCGGAGAGCGAATATTCAACTGGAGTAGATGTCAAACTCGAGTTGGTGTGACAGCGGTTGTAGTTATTAATGAGTTGTTGAATGACGACAACCATTGTTGCCCTGAAAGGAGCATCAACTTTACTCCACCGAAACAAACGTAGCCTACCTAAGAGTCTTATTGTATCCACGATGGTGCTAGCTTTCAAATAAGAAGAAAGGTTAAAGATATTGACTGCGTGAAAATGGAGAAAAAACTACATTGATTATAATGGGAAGCCCCGCAGTTTTTCCCTATGATTATGCCTTCAAACTTCTGTATAGTATTTATAAGGCAACATCTCCAGGTATCCTAAAAGTTTGAGCTCATGCCTGTATAACAACCATCAACTAGCTCTCCAGTTGTACTCTGATATATGACTTCATAATAGTCGTTGACTGAGTCTTCTACATAGATTTCCACCCATGACCATATAAAACACCATCACCCCGAAACCCGACTTCCACAGGATATGTTTCTAAGGTAATGGTCCTATTTCGATAAGATATATGAAATGTGTGTATCTCGTAGTGATATCGCATCACCGACGACTCAAGAATACCTCAAAAAGGAATAAATATTATTAACAAAAATTTTGAACACTGAAGCGAGAAGAAAACCTAGAGAGAGAAATATTGTAAAGTGAAAGGATGATGACTGAGAGAGACGATGGTTTTAAGAATGGAGTATGGAGGGAGAGCCCCCCTTTTATAGGTGTGGGGGAAGGGTGATATTGAAAAGATAAAAACAACATGTGGTTGAAAATGCGTCACAAAAAAGGCCTTTTTATCGAATATTTGAAAGAGGTGCCTCAAATCTTACCCGGGATTCCTAGAATCATAACATTTTAGTAGGCTTTAGATCGTGGTGGACAGAAAGCGCGTCTATCTGAGCAAGCATATTAGGAAAAGTGTGCTTAGATGGATGCATTTTCCTTGACATGTTAGCAAGAAAGCTAGGCCAGTTGGACGCATTTTCTATCCACCACCACTTAAAGCCTGCCAAGGTGCCTTGCCCCTTGGAATCGTGGTATGTTTTCAAGCACACTAAAGACTCTTTGAAGCACGCTTCGGTTGAAACGTGTTTTCAAGCACAAAAGACCTTTTCATTTTTATTATTAGATGAAAAATCATCTTTTGAAACGTGTTTTGAAGCACGCCTTCCCTCTTTCTTCATTTCATTTTTGCTATTAAACTACTAAATTATTCAATACTTAGACATAAGCAATTTTTTTTTCTTTTTTGAAGAGTTGTATTGCGAGTGTCATTTTCATTTCTTTGGATAACCATCTGAATATTTTTTGTTTTAAATATTTAATTTGTTTTAAATTAAAATGAGTAGGTGAATGAAATCCGTAATTTATTACAACGGTCAAATTTACGATACGAACGTCGGGGTTGTATTTACAAAAGCCCAGTCTGTAGAATTAGCTTTTAATTGTTACATTCAATTGCGTGAGCTAAGGACTAGAATGGGAAGGAAATTTGGGGTTTAGGCCGAGGAAGAATTTCGAGCTTGAAATGTAGATATCTGGTATTAGTGGACCCATTTTAGTATGAGTTATTTGATGCGAAGGGCGAGCTGGAGTTGGAGGCAGTATAGATTTGCACTACTCAAGTGGAAATTCTATAATGGAGTTATATGTTGAGTTTGTCGAGGTTGATGGAGCTGGTCCATGTTTGACCAATGTTACAGCTAATGCAGGAGCCGAAGCATAAGCAGAAAGTTCTAAGACACGGTTGTGCGTAGAGTTCACTACTTTGTTACAAAGCTCCCATTATAATGTCCCTAAATTATCAATGAGAAGACATTCTTCAATTTTAGACATCGATTTCAACTTCAGCGGCCATTATCAGTCAAGTATGAGCGTAACCCGAACCTCGAAACCTGAGCGTGGTATTCAATTAGTGTGTTCGATTTCAACTTTGATCGTTTGATGTCCTGGGCAAAAGCACTTATAGTGGTATGCCATCAACTTACACTGGTTGGCAATCTGGTGCAAATGTTGACCGTAACATGGGGTATAAAAGAACTGATGGTTTACTTTTTACGTTCGGGTCTGACGAGGGTACATCGAACCCTTTGGTTGAAGATGACAATGAAGGTGCAGCTGAAGAAGAAGATGCAGTCGCGGACGAAGGGGCAGCGACTGTTGTTTACGGATCTGAATTAGAACCCGATCCAATTCAATAGTTCAGGCTGGATGGTTTGAAAGTAGCACCTCGACTCCCGTATTCATCTTCATCTCGACCCTCATATTCATCTTCATCTCCACCGTTGTCTTCGTCTTCATCTCCTTTTGTGGTTGAGTGCGGTGTCATCCTAGCCTCCTACTAAGTATCCTCTATTCTACGAGAAGATGGTTACGATGATGAGCCACATTGATAAAACAATGACGCGGTGGGTGTTTGTGACACTATTCGTGAATAACTGTACAATGTCATAAAACCTGGTTCCGCATAATATCTAGGAATCGTTGTTGTTGGCGGATATGTTGACATTGATATCGGCTTTGGTGTCGGCATTCGTGTCGACATCAATGTCAGCATCGAGGTGTAATGCTGGAGACTAGAGGTGTGCATGGATAGGGCCGGGCCGGGCTCAACTAAAAATTCAGGTCCATTTGCTAAGCCCAGGCCCAACCCGACCCGCCCATATTAGTTTTTATATTATTTTTTATATAACTTTAAGATATATATAATAAATCAAAAATACTAAAAACATAAAAATAAATATTTCTCAACAAATTGAAAATAAATTTTAAAAAATATGTATACGTAAATAACACTAAGATAGATGCAACTTAACAAGCAAATGCCTCTAAAATAATAACAAAATTAACAATAAAATATGTTTTATACAATATCCAAACAATAACAACAAAATAGTAGCAGCATAATAGTAAAATGATAGTAAAATAGAGAGAAAAATACAAAAAAATACTATTAAAAAAAGTAATTTTTTGTCTTTCAGTGAATTTGGGCTGGGTTGGGCCGGGCCTAGGCTAAAAATGCCTTACCCGAGGCCCGACCCATTTTTTAAACGAGCATTTTTTTTGCCCAAGCCCATCTGTTGGGACTATATTTTTACCCAAACCCTCCCACATTTCGGGTGGGCCTTCGGGTGAGCAGGTTTACTGGGGATGGAGGTGCTGCAAAATACACACTTGCAGGAGGTGTATATGCAAGATGTTATGGTGGTGCATAATGTGGTGCTTGTGAAAAATACATAGGTTTAGTGAAAAGAACAAGAATACATGTAGGGAACTGACAAGGATGTGGTACAGATATTGGCGCCCCTTGTTGGGTTGGAGTCGATCACAAACTCGTTGCAACACTTGCTCAAGACCTACATAGCTAGAGCGGTCGTTGTGGCCTCTTCAGACGAATTTGCCTATTATTTGCCTCCACCAATAGTAGATATGGTTTGCCGGCGAGTCTAAACCAAGGCATGTACTCCATAGAAGTCCTTGTGTCCATTGTGAAAAAAAGGTTCGTGAATGGGTATGAAATCCATCCTACGATCCCAAATTTCGTTATACTCTGTAACAACCCATTTTTCAGTGGTGTCGAAAACAGTGGTTTTGATACCACAACTCTAACCTATCGGTCTTTAAATATTAATTATTTAATATTTACATAAAAACATTTAGCCCTTAGATAAATTTATTTGTAAGTCTCTATTTTTTTCCTTGATAATATGAATGTTTAATTTCTTTATTAAAATTTAAAACATAAAGTTTACTAAAACAAGGTTGTTCCTGGATAAATATGATAAATAAGTCATTTTTTTAATTGGCCAAATAGGTCGTTTTTTTTTCAAAATTTAAGGAAATAGGTTGATTTTGGAGAGAGTGAGTGAAAACACACCCAACTAGACACGCTTTCCTCCAACAGTCATTTCCTCAATGATACAAATTCAAACGTGCCAACGGTAAAATGTTTAAGCAGCCCAACAATTATTTTATTTTTCTATACCAGGTCATTTTTCATTCTTTTCACTCAAATCCAACTCTCTCTATCCTCTCTAAACTCTCAATTCTCTAAATATTTTTTTGATATTTTCTAATACATTTGTATAATTTTATTATTTCGTAGATTATTCATTTTGATTAAATTTTCATGAATGACAAGTTTTTTTATTCGTTTCAGTGACAAGCACATTTCCATTGCTCGATCGATAATGGTAAGGAAAAACTTTAAATTTCATTATTTTCAATTAAGTTAATTTTAAAGTATTTTAATTTTTAAAATTATTTTATTTTATTGATATAAGCAGGCGGATGATCGTGTTTTAGAGGCAATTTATCAAATAGCCTAGATAGTGAAATTCATGGTTATTTGCAAGATGTGAGATTTTTACCTGTGTCTCGTATGCTCGGGGCTATAAATTAGATCCTACACTTATCGACGCATTGGTGGAAAGATGGAGACCCTGTTAGTTAATCAGTTATTTCCATAAGAAATAACAAACATTAAATAATCTTATTGTCGATAGAGTGTATAACAAGGGATGAGCAAGTGGTGGTGCTGAGGAGATCAACTCACCTAAAGGGGTGGAGAGCCAAAAAGGAATAAGAGGGCATGTTGATTGTTAGGAGAGAGGATGATTGGGCATAGTAACTTTAAAGGTTTTTATACCTATGTGGATCCCTATTTCCTTGAAGGTGTGTTCACTCTTGAAGAGTGTTCATACTTAAAAAGCATGTTCTTGTCTCATATTAAAAGAGTGGAAGGGCTTGTCAAGAAGGGCTATAAAGCAGGTGGTTATGAGTACGAAAGGTTGGTACTTCTCTCATTAGGACAAAAGGTCAAGTAGGGCGCTTTCTCAAGTGAAGTCAATGGGAAGGTCAATGTCATTTGTCTTGTTGACATGTGTACAGTTGGGGAGAGGTATAACAATAGCCCCTAAGTCATGTGTACATGTGTACATGTCTTATAAAGTGGTCTTTAGTGAGACAATTCTTTGTTTAAATATTTAAGGATGGAAAAAAATTCTCCTCATTGTCTAGGAAAATGAAAAGTTGACTTAATCCTTTTAGAAGGTTCGTTGCAAATGTAATGTTGAATTCAATTAAGCTTGGGGAGTAGCGACAATGATGAAGGGTGTGTAACACCCTAATACCTAGCCTGGGAGTTTAGATTGAATTTCAGAAGTCACATTGATCACTGAAGTGATAATAGGAAATTTTAGTTCAATAAACTGAAAAATATTACAGTATTTAAATTTTGTAAAAACTCTTAGATATAAAATCTCGGTATTACAAAAACCTCAGTCCAAATAACGCTTACATGTATTTAATACAAAAGTTCATACCACAATTTTTAAAATAGTATTTAAACTTATTATTTAAAACGCGTAACTCTGAGACCTCCGGCGTGCCGAGTCTAGCATCAAAATTCGAAAAAGGGGAAACACTAAGGGTGTGAGCTACACGAGCTCAGTGTAAGTTCGAGACATGACTAACAACAGAATTACAAACCAGAATTTCAGATAGTAGTACAACAGTGAAACGTACTTACAAAGATATACAAAACTAGAAGGTATACATAAAGCCAATGTCTCAAAAAAAGGTACTTAAGCAAAGCACTTGCCATCACACACAGTGTTACAAAACCTCATTACATGCAAGAACAATCACAAATGATAAGTCAAACTGACAGAATGCAGACAAGTAGTGAAAACCCACCCATCCAGCCAAAACACCTCTTTGTCCCCCTATCACACCCCAATAGAGCTGTTTAAGCTCATCTAACCAGACACACCGCATAGGACCTCGAAAGGCCCATCCAACCCTACACACCATGTATGTGGACTAAGCCACTCAGATAATAGTATGTAACAAAGCTGACGTATATTCAGTACAGTGTATTGCGGTAAAACACTATACAGATATGTTACAGTTAAACTACCAGATCAGAATCAATTTTCCTTCTCTTCACAACCAAACCCCAAATCATGATGCAATGTAATAATGCACACCAAACACGAACAGTCACACAGACACAGAAGGTCGTAAACAGTCAGTCAAATACATAATTCCGTGCGATTACAAAAGTACGCACTCTTTGGAATCAGACACATAGAATCAGAGTACAGAATCAGAATGCCCTTACACACACAAACTCAATGTCAAATTTTTTTCACAGTTATCAAACACAATTTCATTTCGCAGAGCATATTACAAACACGAACTATCAAATCGAAATTTTAGCATCACGCTTACAGTTAATCACATGACCCTAAGCCGTATCAAAGTCCTTAATACTTATGCAGAGGCCCCAACAATCGTTGGACAGCATAAGAAACAGAATAGATAAGGTATGCTACAAAAAAATTTACGAAACAGGGCCACACAGTCGGAACACACAGCTGTGTGGAAGTGCCTAGGTCGTATGAGGGTTAATACGCCCATGTGGAGAGGCACACACCCGTGTGGAATGAGGCACACTACCATGTAGCTAAGGCACACGCCCGTGTGACCTAGGGACATGGCCGTGTAATCTGATCGTGTAACTCTCTATTCGTTTGTACTAAAATAGGGTACAGGGTAGACACGACCGTATGAAGGTCTCACAAGCTCGTGTGGGATCCCTAAATCCCCAAATTGGCCACACGACCATGTGGTATCAAAGTACATAACCCTAATTCCCAAACACATACGCCCGTGTGGGAAAGGGACATGGCTATGTGGAAGCCGACTAAAATCCCCAAATCAGCCACACGGCTATGTGGCACCAAAATTAACTCTAAAGCCCTAATTCCCAATTCTACACGTTCGTGTGAGCAACCCATGTTAGGGTGCACGCTTGTGTGGCCACCCGTGTGGTCACGAAACCACACCGAAACTAGTTGCAGAACGTGCCTTTGCTCTAGAAATGCTACCCAGCCATTGTTAACCAAATAACACACCAAAAACCCACAGTATTTCAAGCTAAACTGCAACAATTGACACTTCAAATGGTAATTTTTCAGAAACACACCAAATATGTCAAATTTCACTGAACTAAATCAAAATTTTGACAATGAAAAGAGAGAGTTACTGAACCCACACTTAAATTCGCGATTCCAAGCACCAACGAAGATCAAAACATCTCTTCAACGCAATTTCTCCTTCCTCGATTCCTTGAATTAGTCGAACACTAAATAGAAAAATCCAATGGAACCCCAACGATTTCAAACAAAATTAAAAGGAGAAACAAACAGAAGTGACGGCCAGAAGAAGTCAATAGCAAAGGAAAACAGAAATATTTTTTTTGGGAAATCTCAAAAGAAGAGCAAGGAGGGAAAAAAACTGACATGAAGGAAACAAAGAGAAATTAGGAACGTAGAAACAAATCTCCAAAAATAAAATTAAGTCAAAATTAAAATAAACAGCTAAGTAAATAAATATTTAAAACTTAAAAACAAAACAAAACAAAGCCCTTTAAACATACATGAAGATTCAAACCCAGAACTCCAAGGTAAATTAACACACAACCAACCACCAGACCAGCAAGCCCATTCTAACACTAGAACGTGAAACCAAATACAATTGTTCGATCTAGCCACTGACCCTACCTACAAATCACAGAACTTCTAACCCAAAAATTCAGGATGTTACAGGGTGTCTGGCACAACGCATGTGGCTAGATGCTACCTGTCATTGCCGTCAAGCCTGAAACGATGCGTTTGAGATGTCCTTTTGAGAAAATCTATAAGTCTAGGCTTTGGTTGTCTTTGAGACCATTTTCACTTCCTTTGATTTCTAAGGCTTTTTATGTTTTTCTTTAGCCATTTGAAGTCCTTTTTTAGTTGTTAGAGTTAAAGGTTTTCTTGCGTTCATTGTTGGGATTTCTATAAGCATTTTTTTTTTTTGTGATGTGATAAATGATAACGTTAATAACTTGGATTTTGTCCAAAGTAAGATGGATAAAATGCATTTGGATGGTAAGAATGAGAACTTTGATATGATGACTTTTTAAATTCATTTTCATTTATAGTTAAATTATGTGATGATAAGCCTACAAATGAATCATGAACATGTCCTTCCATCATCCCTAACTTTTTTATTATGTGAACTAGGAAGAACATTTCTGAACAAACCTGGATCATTATTTTCACTCACACCTTGGTTTCCATAAGAAAGGATAGAATACTTTTTTTGAGGTTCATTTTGGTATCCAATTTCATTATTTTCACCAGAAGCATCACCATCATTGACACCACTTGATGTCGACAACTAATCACTTTCTTCATTAGATGAAGTAGGTGAGAGATCATCCATATTTACACCTTGAGTTTCTTCATCAACATTTTCATTATTAGTGTCATTAAGTAAAAGTTCAAGCAAACATGTATAATTATATTTAGTTTCAAGTGTAGCTTCCTCTCTTTCCTCAATCCATGATTTTAATGGATCCTCCTCTTCAAAAATATTGCCAAAATTGATTAGATTAAACCCATCCCTAATTCGTGCACACTTTTTCTTCACAAGTTCCTTAGTTTTTAACTTCATTTTATAATGAACATAAACTAATTTTTGAAGCTTTTTATGCTTTAGTCTATTTCTTTAGTACCATTGAGTAACTCTTAAGGCAACCATATAGAATTATATCAAGTGTAGCTTCATCTCTTTTCTCAATCAATGAATTTAGTAGGTCCTCTTTAAAAATATTATCAAAATTGATTGGATTAAACCCAATCTCTAATCCTTGCACACTTTTTTTAGCATGTGCCTTAGCTTTAACTTCTCATTATAAACAACATAAACTAATTTTGAAGCCTTTCTTCCATAATGAATCTACCATTTAGTTGCATGAAAAACATAAATTAAGAAGCAATTCATAAAGTATATAAACATTTCTTCATTATCTACAAAATTATAAATATATTCACAAAAATAAAATAAAAAAACTACAATATTTATAATTAACAATACAAAAAAAAACAAAAAATTAGTTGGAATTTACAAATTGTTGAGGAGATTAGAGCTTGTGAGATAGAAAATGTTAGAAAACTCCTTTCAAATGACCAAGAAAATAGGAGGAAATGAGAATTCGATATTTTGTTCTTGTTTCAAAATTAGTTCTAAGCTTCTTTTTCTTCTCTTTTTTTTTCTTTTTTTCTTTTTGTGGTACGAATGAAGTTGTAAGCTGAGGAAAAAAAACTGTTTTGGGACTCCTAAAAAAGGACAAAAACAATGGCATTAGCAAGTAAATAGCCATTAACTCACTGTCACCGGACCAAAAATAACCAAAATCCAAGTGATTACATTTGTTCTCTATTGCAGCTGTTGCATAACGGGCTGCGATCGCAGTAGTTATGATTCCGTCACACCAATTTCATGCGCTGATATTGTGTTTTGACGGTGCTAATCTCCGCTATGATGAGGTCGAGGCGTTGTGGCTGAAATTTATTACTCTCATCTTCCTCTTGTACATCTCAGCAAATGTGGTGGGCTCCTCAAGGATAGGTTTCTCTCCTATCTTCAGTGGGTGCACTGTTGCATCGGTTGTCGGGTTTTGGTTATCGATAATTTTAAAGTTAACAACTAGACATGCTTAATCCCGATCCGAGGGGTTGTTTAAAATATGAAAAGTTAACAACTAGACATGCTTAAGCCCGATCCGAAGGGTTGCTTAAAATATGAAAAAGTTTAGGTAAAAATATAAGCTTAAAAAATAAATTTAGACAAAAAATAAAGCTCGTTTAAAAAATGAGCCGAACCTTAAGTAAGACATTTTTGACTCGAGTCCAATATGGCTCGGTCCGAATTTACTAAAAGATAATTTTTTTAATATTATTTTCTTGTTGTTTTCTTCCTATTTTGCTATCATTTTATTATTATATTGTTATTGTTTGGATATTGTATAAAACTTATTTTATTGTTAATTTTGTTATTATTTTAAAAATATTTGTTAATTTTATTATTATTTTAGAGACATTTGCTTGTTATAAGTTACATCTATCTTAGTATTATTTAAGTCTACATATTTTTTAAAATTTATTTTTAATTTATTTGATAATTTTAGTATTTTTGATGTATTATATATATTTTAAAATTATATAAAAATTAATATGAGCAAGTTGGGTCGGGCTAGGGTTTTAACATTTTTATTCGAGTCGGACTTGACAAAATTTTAGGCTCATTTTTAAGTCGGGCCAAGCCCGAGCCTAACAAACGAACTTAAATTTTTAGTTGAATCCGACCCAAACTCGGCCCGGCCCGTCCCGTCACATGCACACCTCTATTAACAACAATTTTTTTTATTGAAATAATCACTTCATTGGTAATCTTACTAGGTTTATTCATTCTGTTTTTTATCTTGAAAAAATGACAATGAATGAATGATCACTTAATCTTGCTCATCCTCCTCCTCCAAAGGAAAGCGCAGGTGATTTTCTTTGGGTGTTGGCAACCCCTTCAACCTCATTATATCACTTGAATACTCCCCATGCTCTCCCCATTCTTCTTCTTCTTCTTCAATCTCATCATCGCTGTTGTAAACAAATCTCGTGTGCTTTCCCATGAACATCTCTGTCATGCTTATCTTTCTTATGCCTTTACACAGCTCAACCTCCTCCTCCAGATGAAAGCGCAGGTGTTTTCCTTTGGGTGTTGGCAACCCCTTCAACCTCCTTATATCACTTGAATACTCCCCATTCTTCTTCTTCTTCAATCTCATCATCGCTTTTGTCCCTGGACATCTCTGTCATGCTTATCTTGCTTATGCCTTTACACAGCTCATCCACCAATCCTCCATCTTCTTCTTCATCATGGGTGCTTGCATTAACCTGGATAGACCAAACAGAGGCGCTGTAGATGTCATCATTCTGGAATGCCAATGCCTTCTCTTTGCTTGCACTGCTGTCCTCTGTTATTATCACTCCATCATCAGAACAGCATTCTGATTTCTCAGCAAAATCCAGCAGCAACGATCTTGTTATCATACATTTCTGGGATTCAACACCAGTTCCAACAATGTTACCACTCATCATCTGTCGTAATACATACCAAAGTACTTGTTAAGTCCAGCAATTCGATCACAAAATAAAAAAGAAATCATGCACTGGGGGAGTAAAAAAACTAACCTCAGATATGTTCAACTCTTCTTCGACAACAGGAAGATCCATCAGCATTGAACCCAATGCTCCATCCTCGGAAAGATTAGAGATCTGGGGTGTATTTTCAGGAGTGGGGGCCACAAGTGCCATTGGGGATTGAAGATGAACAAAAGGACGGCTCTCCAATGGAACTTTTGAAACCTCAGCCTCCTCTTCAACCTTCTGCAACAGATTCTTGACTTGACCCCTTAACAAAGCCTCACCAGAACCAGGAGTCATCATCGTCATCATGTTGGTCTTACCCTTACCTACTGTAGCAGATGGAGTCTCCATTGCAACCCCAACAATCGGCGAATCGTTTGTTATCTCAATAAGCGCAGACCTTTCTTCGTCTTGTTGTTGTTTCCCATTTCTTGCTCTTGTTTTCGACGCACTCTTCTCCGAACCTTCATTCTTTCCTTCTACAACAAACCATCAAGACACGAGGAATTTAAGTTATTGTTCTTTGTTCAAAGACAGATAATATAAAAGAAGAGTGAAAATCACTCACTGGAAACAGGGATACCGTTGTTGGAAGAAGCCAAAGTCTGTGACCTGGTAACTCTTCTTGAAGATAAAGGGGTCTGCATTGAAAATCAAACAACTCAGTTAATCAAAGAAGGTCAAAACTCTAAATTCACGAAAGATGCTCAGAACCCTTAAAAGAAGATTAGAATTGATGGTTTTAAAAGGGCAAAGAAGAGAGGCGTTTATATATATCGTATGGGCATGGAGATGTGACTTTGATTACTGCCGGAGCCAGGGTTTAATCGGTAACATCTTTATCCTGACCGTTATAAACAAAACTAGCCGTTGCTTTCGGAAGGGAAATCGACTCCCCCCAATGAAATCCCGCCACATTTTTTTCCGTTTTTAGGGAAGTTTTATAAATTTTGATTAAAATTATAATTATATTTAAAATTTTATATTAATTTTAGAATAATTAAAATTGATAAGAAATAAAAGAAATAAATTATAATAATAAAATAAAAACAAATTAAATCAAATCAAATCAATTCATCACATTTAAAAAAATGTAAATAAAGTAATAGATTGAATCTTGACAAGATATTAAACTAAAAACTTATTTTTATTTAGTAATTCAAAAACTCAAATCAATTGAAAAGATTGCTTTTGATTTTATTAGGTTGGAAAAAGAATTTCAATATAATGAGTTTATTAAGTTTAAAATAATTTATACAACATTAAAATTATATGAATCTATTTAAATAGTTTAACATAAATTGGTCTGAAATTAAGAGTTTAAAAATTTGAGTTCAAAAAAAAAAATATGAACTTAAAAATATTCAAACTCGAGCTGATCCAAATTTAAAATAATCTAAACTCAAATATAACTGAATTCGGCCTGTGAGGAGTACATTCTTTTACTCTTGATACTAAAAAAGAGCATATAACTCTTTCAACAAAAAACTTATTTCAATATTAGGTGTCAGGTTTGAGTGGCTCCTAATTTGATTATTTTGGATTTGAATTATTTTATATTTGAACTATTTTAAGTTCGAATCAACTCGTCTTAAATATTTTCGAGTTCATATTTTTTTGGATTCGAATTTTTTTTGAAATCAAAATTGTGTACTTGGATTTTTTAGATTCAATTTGATTTAGATTATCCAAAGCCAAGCTTAAATAAGTCAAATGATTTTAATTGTTTTATATTATAAATATTTGTATTATAAATTTAAATTCATATATCCAAAAAGCAATATTTTTCAATGATATGAGTTGTTGTATTAATAAAAAAAATAGTTTTTAATTTAAAAACCATCTTGTCACAATTTAATATATTAGATTATTTATATTTTTCTATAAATTGATATATATATATATATGATGAATTGATTTAAAATTTTATCTTTTATTTATTATTACAATTTATTATTTTTATTTCCTATCCATTTTAATTCTCTTACAATTAATATAAAATTGAAAAGATAAATTTTAATTTTATTTAAAGTTTATAAGATATAAAATGGAAAAAAAAAAAAGTAAATGAGGGCACAGAGGGAGCAGACGCTTGAGGCAGAGGATTTGCGCTCTCGCCTTCGAAGGTTTCTTCTCTTCTTTATTTGATTAAGGCTTAATACATCTTTTAGCCTTGTACTTTTCATTTTGTATAGTTTGTTACCCCCAATTTGATTTTCGGTTAAAAAATTAAGCTAACCAACAATACGCTGTCATGTGTTAAATTCTTCAAAAATTTTACTTAAAATTTAAAAAATCATTGAAAACCTAAAAATATCATAAATAATCCCAAAAATATTAAAACTTAGAAAAGTATAATAAAAAAAAACTAAAAAGATTATATATATATATATATATATATTAAAATTGTAAGTATGCCAACCTTAAAGTTTTTTAAAAAATTTCATAAAATTTAAAAAATATGTTTGTTTGGAATTTTAAGTTTTTAGAAACTTTTAAAGAATTTTATGGTAGTTTTGTTTTATTTTTTTTGAAAATTTAGGGTTTTTTTTTCATTTTATGAAAATTTTGATATTCTTTAACCAATTTTGAGTTTTTAAATAAAAAATATCATAAAATCTTTAAAATTTTTCATAAAAATCTAAAATTTTCTAAAAACCCTAAAAGTTCAAACAAACAATTTTTTTGTGCATACTTATAAATTTTTATATAATTTTCAAAAATAGATTAAGATTTTTTTTAGTTTTTTTATAAAAATTTTAATATTATTATTTTACGGGGCTTTTTAATTTTTTTTTAAATTTTTATAAATTTTTGAATCTTAATCCACCCTTGCTTGCATGTGAGCTTTATTCGTAAAGAAGATGAGTGTCCAAAGGTTGCTTACGACCAATTCAACAATTAAATTCCTGTGATCTCTCTTGTTGGTATTAACGATGTAGGTAAAAAGAGGGCAAAAATATGCTAAAAATTCATTAAGACTTGTGAAAATAAGGGTATCTTCTAAGTCGTTAATCATGGCGTTAACAGTCTAAACTTATTTTTGAGATAACTCATATTACGAGAAGGTTTTTCGCTTTACGTGTCGAAGATAAATTTCAGTTGAATATATATGTTGGCAAGATAAATTCACCACTCACCTTCATTATTCAACTCCTATCTATTCTTTCTTTTTGGTTTAACGAATGCATAAACATAGATCTCTATTGTTTAAATTTTATAAAATATCACTTTCGATTGATTTAGTTATTTTTAATCTATATATTTTCGGTGGGAGCCAAGCTTGGAATGTTGTGGTGGGAGATGGAGATTGATGGGATTAAATTGAATTGTTTCAAAAAATGATAGCTTTTCATTTAATGAAAGAGCCAAAAAAAAAAATTAAAAATGAATTATTAATTTTTTGAAAGGGACAAAAATTAAAAAATTTCCATTTACCAAGAAGTCAGAGACATATAGCAAAAGGACCTTATATACAATTTGATCATCTTTGTTACAGGGAGAAACTATGCAAGATTGGGGAGAGATTGTAATCTACTTCTCATGCCTTGCAGATCAATAGCTATGTAAGTAACAAGTTTTTTATAATAATACTACTTAAAAAAAATTAATATCAAATGCATAAAATGTTTCTAGTTTTTCTTTTTAAATTACATTTTCACAAACTAAACAAAAAATAATAATAATAAATAAAAAATGATTTTTAGATGAAATGACTTTTCTTTTTCCATAACATTTCTATTATTTTGGATAGACAAAAAAAATAACCAACTACTTGATAAAATTCCACTAACCCCTTAACTATTCTTTTTTCAATGAATTTTAAGTAAAAGGACAACTTTACCTTTTATTATTTTTTATTTTTTTATCTTCACTCTTTACATTCAACTAAAAATAATAAAAATTAATTATTTTAATTATTATTAAATTAAATTATAAATTTTATTATATTTTAATATAATCTTATGTTAAATATATTGTATTTTTCAATTAATATATAAATATAATTGAGAGTTCACATGTGATTTATGCAGAATGAAATTTGAACCTAAAATCTTAAAATTCTTAACGTTTTAGTCTTGCCATTAAGCTAGTATAGTTGACTATAAGTTTATGTCTAAAAAACTGATATCAGTGACAATTATATTTTGTTTTTCTTCTCATTCACATTTTGTTTCTTTTTCTTCTTTTTTTTTTTTCAAATATATGTTAAACATTTAAATTTAATTTTTTCTTTAATTTTTCCTTTTATATTTTAATCAATTTCTTCTCATTAAAATATTTTTAGTAATGGTAACTAATTATTTTACATAAAAAAATTAATGAATTTATCTCAAGATTAATAAATAACTAAATTTAAAATATTTTAATTTCAATTGAAGTTAAATAAATTTAATTTTTAGTATTTATAATTAAAAATAGAGCAATAAATTAGCTAAGCAGAAAATACATAGATAAATAATAACAAAGGTATAATATTTTTTATTTAAAATTTGTTTAGTAAATAGATGTTAAGTGGTTTATGAGATTTTCATCAAACTTGAGAGATAAGTGGACATTCTTAAAATTATATGAGTAAGTATATTTTACACTAAACTTTAGGTTACGCTTTTAAATATATTAGTTTCTAATGTTACATGTAAATTTATGTGTTTAATTCTTAATTAGTTTTTAAATAACGTATTTTTAACAATCGTTACGTATCATTGGTAATGATAATTTCAATTAGTTTTTAAATACTATACAAATTTGAAACTATATAAGAAAGTAAATTACAATGTTAATTTGAAGAAAAAAAAGAATAAAATAATATGCAACAATTATAATAATAGTTCATGATGAATAAAAAATATTTAAATTTAGTTAATAATTAAAAACAATCTAACTTCGTAAAAATAATTAAAATGAAATTATATTAACAATAAAATAAAATTCAATTTAAAAATAAATGTTGATAATATTACAAAACCTTTTAATGTACTCAATCTTCATCTTTTTCTGGAATGGCATCATCCTCATCATCAGCATCCATCTACATGGATTCTTATTTGCTTTATAATGCAATTAAGTGTATTTTAACTTTAAATATGAGTGGTAAAACACAGGAGATGTTTATAAACTAAAAGAATTCAATATATTTCCAACTAAATCTAACAATGAAAATAAAAATAACAAAAAAAATATGTGAAAAAACTTAAAAAATGAAAGGAAAGCAATAAATAAATAATAAAGATAATATTATAAAATAAATAGACAGAGAGTAAAGAATAAAGAAAATGAGTGAGCAAAAGAGAGAGTGTATTTTATTGATCAATCAAAATATTTACAATGCTTCTCTAAAGTCTCTATTTATAGGCATAAGAAGTATAAATGAAGTAGAGATCTAATTCTAATGAATATTAGAGTTTAAAGAACATCAAAACTTATATTAATCTTGATGGACATCCACTTTAAAATATAATATTTATAACACTCCCCCTTGGATGTCCATTGGTAGATAATGTGTTTCGTTAAAACCTTACTAAGATAAAAACCCTGTGGGAAAAAAGATTTCTAGTGAAGGAAAAAGAGTATACATATTTATAATACGTATAATATGCTGCCTCATTAAAAACCTTGCTAGGAAAACCCAAAGGGACAAAACCTCAGTTAAGGGAAAAAGAGTACAACGCGTATTTACTCCTCCTAATGAAAACATCACATAATATCTCATATTCTATGTATTCAATCTTGAATACTAGCTTTTCAAATTATCATTTGAACGTATTTGCTAAGCATTTATATAAACATTCTTTTGAAAGTCATGAGTGAGGGAAAATTTTGGAGGAAATATATTTTGATCTCTTCAGGAATTTCAACAATATCATAACAAACTTTAACCATAATCCATCTATAAAAATACAGATAGGTATTTTGGATTATTTTATTATCATCTTTCAACTACTATTGACTAAGTAAAATTTACCACATATGTTTAATTATTTCAATTCATATAAATGAACAATTTCTCAATAATTTCAGTATGTTTCTAGCATTTTTTAATATAAATTTTACTATATAGTGATTCATGAAAGGTTGTAACAACAACCATTAGACGCAAATTAAATCTTTTATGAACTATTAATTTAATAATATATCTAAAGGTTATTACATCCACCACAAAAGAATATTATATATTTTCATAATCAATGCTAGGACTTAGTGAAAAGCTTCATATTTTTTATTCCGCTTTTGTAAAACTCCATGAATTTTAATTGTACTTGAGTTGCGTCTTTCTATTTTAACCAATCTACTCCATATCAATATTTATCAATAGATTTATTCAAAATTCTTCTTTTATTTCATTATTTCAACAATAATATTGCATGCAAAATCATTGTCGACCACTTTTATTACCAGTTCGATATTTTCTCGAATTTACATAACTTTTTGAGATCTCTTATTTTCACTATTTTAATTTTCAGTTTCAGGTACCTGAATCTCTTCTGGAGTTTTAGTTATTAGTTATGTCTTGAGTCTCTTCTAGAGTATCCGCATCCACTATATGACAATCTAGAAGAATTATTTTCTTTTATGATAATTTTCATATTTGGAACTTGCAATGAATTATCCTCGTTGAACTTTTAGTTCAAATTACTCTCCTCCTAAATCATTACAAGTTATTATTTCTCTCCCCCTAATGTCAGAAAAAACTATCGAATCAAAATAGTAATCACCAGTCATGTCATAATTGAATCTCCAATACATTTAAAACATATAATAATACAAGGAGACTTGTAATTAATATATATTCTCAATATTCTTTGAGGATTCATTCATCTTTGTGAGTTGTGGTGGAGTAATTGGAACATATACGCACATATAAAAATTCAAAGATGAGAAATATTTGGCTCTTGACTAAAAATTAATTGTAATAGGGCGTATTTATAACTTATTGGCTTGATGCGTACAACACGTAAATCAACACAATCTCATGTTGGAATAGGAAGTTTAGTTCTCATAAGTAATGATTTAGATATCAATCAGAGGTGTTCAATCAATAATTTCTCTAAACCATCAGATGTATAAATAACAAGCTTTTTCGAAAGTTTTTCAAACTCAATCAATAAAAGACTGATATATTGTAACAGCTCGATTTAGACCCTAATCAGAATAGTGGTTTCGAGACCACAAATCCCAGTCAAAAAAATATTTTAGTATTATTTTCCGTGCTTATAATATGTGAATTGATATCTGTGAAAATTTCTGTGAAAATTTTATTGTTTGTGTGCTTAATTTAGAAAAAGGACCTAATCGCGTAAAATGTAAAAGTGGCTAGCTATTTGTTAAAAGTGCCTATTTGCTATGGATTTTTAATTGTGAGGTTCTTATGTTGTGAATAGACCATTTTAATCTTGAATGGACCATTATGGGCATGTATTAATGAGTTTTCATGAATTAGCATTAAGGGTAAAATTTGAAATTGATTAATATGTTATTATTAATTAAAACAAAAGAAATGAAAGCCATTATTCATCATCTTCTCTCCGAAAATTAGAAAATAAATAGGGTTGTTGAGCTTTGAATATTCGGCCATGCTCCAAGCTTGATTCAAGGTTCGTTTTTGTTCGGTTTTTAATGATTTCTATGTTTTTGTGATCGTTGTTTTGTGTTTTATCAAGCTCATTCTTAAATTTTAGAATTTGATGATGATTTTGAATTATGTAATTGATGCTTTTGAGAGCTTTGTGATGATAGTAGATGAAAAATGAAAGATATGTGTTGGATTAATATGTTTTGTGTTTGGATTTTTGATGAATTTGAGTATTTTGGACTAAATTGTGAAAACGAGAAATTGAGGGGCTAAAATGTGAAATAAATGAAATATGTGGGCTTATATGAGCTAAAGGAAATTCGGTTAGGCATGTGTAAAAAGAAATTATGTGTATTTTGTGATTTTATGAATTAGGGACTAAAGTGTTAAAATGTGAAAATGTGAGGGCTAATTTATAAAATGCCCTAAATATGTGTATATGGATTTATTTGAATGAATGTGAGATTGAATAACTCAAATTTAAATTTATATAGATTAAACACCAAAGAAAACGGAATTAGATCTGGGAAAGTCGAAAGTCGCTGAATTGCCGTTCGTTTCCATTCATTTCCGTACGAGGTAAGTCTATATACAAATAAATGTGTTTGGATTGATTTATTCATGTTTATATGATATTGAATTCTGATGAATGGTTATAGAAGTTGAATATGTGAAATTAAGAAAGTTTCGATAATGTGACAACGTCCAAAAACCCCGTACGAACCATAGGAATAGTTAGGATACATATGTCATGACATAGGATTTTCGATATGTGATTTCGTGTAAGACCACGTCTGGGACGTTGGCATCGATTTGAGATTTACGTGTAAGACCATGTCTGGGACATCGACATCATATTTGATTTCGTGTAAGACCCTATCTGGGACAGTGACATCGATATTTGATTACATGTAAGACTACGTCTGGGACATTAGCATTGTACGAGCTTTTCGAGTTATCCGCATATCCTATTTAATTCCATACGGTTCAATGGGCATTCTTAGAATTATGTGATTAAATGAATGAATAACCGATTCAGGTACGTGGAGATGTGTTCAACATTTGTTAATAAGAAGTAAGTATATGTGCAAGTGATGATATGTGATATAAGTATGAGAAAATATGCTATATGTGTAAATGAATTGGGAATATGTGAAATGTATATGAACTATGTGGTTTGTGATAGTATTTGGTTATAGAGTATATGTATTTTATGATGCTTATATGCTTAAAATGATAATTTTATTTGTATATGGCTTACTAAGCTTTTGACTGCTTACTTTGTGTGTGTTTGCATTGTGTTTTAGATATTGAAGCTACTAGAAACTCGGGGATCGTCGAGGATTATCACCACACTATCAAATATTATTTTGGTACCTTTTGAATATATATATTAAAGTATGGCATTTGTAGGCTAGAATTAATGTGGTATGTTTTGAGATGGGTATATCATGCCATGAGATATGACTTGATTATGGTTGAATTTATGGTTTATTTTTGGTATATGATATGTGATGCAAAAATGGTAAATTTGGTGTACATATATGGCCTAGTGAAATGGTCTTTTTGGTAAGTTAGTTTTGTGGTTGAAATGGTTATAAATGTGATATGAATCATGTGTTCAAGGTATGAATTAGTTATATGCAATTAGTATGTTTGAGTTGGAATTATGTATGGAAATGATTAATTATATTGAAGTATGAGTGATGCTTGTTTTGGAAATGTTTTGGTTGCATATATAGGCGTGTGTCTCAGCCGTGTGTCCCTTGGGGTAGTCCTACAATTTAAAGTCAGTCTCGAGCACGGCCTAAACACACGAGCGTGTCTGGTGGCCATGTGAGGCACACAACCTTGGCATATGGGTGTGTGTGGCCATTTCGATGGGTACACGGGCTAGACACACGGGCGTGTGTTCGGCCGTATGACCCAAGTCAGTTTCGACCACGGCCAAGACACACAGGCATGCCTCCGGCCGTGTGGTATAAGTCAGTATGTATGCCCTGTTTCGCCACGGCCTAGACACACGGGCGTGTTTAATGCCGTGTGAGGCACACGGCTTGTTCACATGGGCGTGTGACCTTTGCAACTTAGAAAAATTGTTTAGCTTCGAAAAATTTTGTATGTGTTCAGGTTAGTCCTGACCTCTTCCTAACGCATGTTTAAGGTCTCGTTGACCTAAAAAAAGGACATTATGTTGATATTTGATTATGATATGACTAGAGGTGATCATGGGTCAGACCGGGTTTGGGTCGGGCCCAGACAAAACTTTAAGCTCGTTTTTAGGCCCGAGCTCACTCGACCCAAAATATGGGCCTGAAAATTTGTCCAAACCAGGCCCAAAATAAAATTGCTAAGCCCGAGTCTGGCCTAACCCATATTAATTTTTTTAGCTTATTTCATTAAATAAAAATAAAAATATAATAAATCAAATACATTTAAAAACATAAAAACAAATATTAAAATAATATTAAAATAAGAAACAAATAAAAAATGAGACTAAAATAATTCTTAAAACAATACACAAATTGAAAATATAATAAAAAGTGGTTATACTAAAATAAAAAATAAAATAAAAGTAAATATGATTAAAAATAAAATAAAAATTATTTAGTATATAATTCGGGCTGGGCCAGGGCCAAAAAGTTTTACCTGAGGCCCGACCCATTTTCTAAACGGGCTTTTTTTTCCCAAACTCATATTTCGAGCCTACATTTTTACCCAAACCCTTCTATTTTTTGGGCGAGCCTTCAGGCTGGGCCGAGTAGCCCAACCCATGATCATTTCTAGTTATGACGATGCATGACTTTTGATTGTGAAATGATTGCGAAATGTTCTGATATGTCTGGTAATGCCTCTTAACCCTAGTCCGACAACGGATACATGTTAGGGGTGTTACATATATAAACTCATCAACTTTAGCAAGATAAATTGTCTTAATTGCATAATCTAAATTTAATTATTTAAATAAGCAATCTTGCAAACGGCATACTACAAATTGATAACACATATATGATTATTTTGTAGATGTATCTACCAAAATCATATAATATCAAAACCATCCATGTGGTGGATGAATGGGCCCATATTCATTTCAGAAATGCAAGACATTAAATCTCAACTTTAGCTTGTGAGTTTCTAATAAACAATTTTCATTGAGAACAAACAACAAATGAGAATTCTTTAAATTAAAGAATCTTCTGGTTCTTTAATGAATGTCCATATGAATTCTCAATTAATTTTCCAATCATATATGATCTAGGATGGTCTAATTAATCACGCCAAGTAGTAAATGCATTTATATCAATAAACTTTTGGTTACTTTAACATGCATTTCAATTGTACTAATAATATCAATATAAATTGTGGCAAATTCATGATACTTTTACTATCATTCCTTTTACTTTGTATCCACATATAAGTACTATTGTGACATTTACTACTAAAAATGTCTAAATCTATGTGAAATTTATAATGCCACTAAGTCAACAAAATATAATTTTCAAACAATTATATGCAATATTCGTTTTAGGGAATATGCCAAAATCTTCAAATATCCAAAAAAAACTTACAACTTCAGGTGCATCCAACCATAACAAGCTTTAGATAGAATTATCATATTCTATTATTCAAAAATAGATCTTTCATAGTAAAATATTTTTCTTTCAATCCCTTAATGGGGATGATGACAAAAGAAGATCACAAAGATAGTCACATTCAATTCAATTTAAAAACAAGAGTAACCAATAAATCAATCTTCTCTTGATTCATATGAAATATAATATTTTCCTTAGTCACAATTTCAATATGAGATCTATTACAAAGAATATCTTTTAAAACCAATGTATTAACCATTACAAATTTTGTTCTTTTTAAGTATTGATAGATTAGCTCTTCTGGAGCTTTCAACTAATTTTGTACTACCAAATATTGGAATAATATTAGTTTTTTTTTTTTTTGTGTTCACTTCGAGGAATGTAATAGATTTACTATGACGAACTTATAAACGTCCCAATAGATTTTTTATTTCATAATCACTATCGCAAACATGCGTGAATTTCAAATCAAAATCTACCTATTCATGTTGTCATGATTAGTCTCTAATTATAAAAAAAAATATGATATAATCAATATATTATAGTAAAATATACCTGAGATTCTTTAACATATTCGTTATCACCTTGGCTATTATCATGAGCACAAGTAAGGATTATATAAATTTCTTTAGATAATAAGGATTATATAAATTTCTTTAGATAATGATTACCCATAGTGCGCAAGCCTCAATTGAAGACTAAAATTGCAATAGCTCTAGAAGGCAATAGACAACAACTTGAGCAACAAATTTGGAGTGACAATATTATAAAATAAAAGAGAATCGTGCTAATAATGTGTCATAAAATAAATAGACAGATAGTAAAGAACAAAGAAAATAGGAAAGCAAAAGAGAGAGCGTATTTTATTGATCAAATAGAATATTTACAAAGCTTTTCCAAAGCCTCTTTTTATAGGCATAAGAAGTATAAATGAAGTAGATATCTGTATCAAATGACTATTAGAATTTAAAGTACATCAAAACTTATCTTGATCTTGATGGACATCCACTTAATAATAAAATATTCATAATAGATAAAATATTTTTACTAAAATGAAAATAATCTTATTAAATAATAATTGTTATTTAAAAAAATGAAATGGAAGGAGAGAAGAGGAGACGTTGGGCTATTTATAAAAAGGAAGGTAGGGCTTTGGCCCCCCTTCAAATTTTTTGTAGAATAAGAGGAAAAGGGGAAGAAAAGAGAAA
The DNA here is from genome assembly GCA_025698465.1 of Gossypium longicalyx. Lineage (NCBI taxonomy): Eukaryota > Viridiplantae > Streptophyta > Magnoliopsida > Malvales > Malvaceae > Gossypium > Gossypium longicalyx. The sequence continues at coordinate 21,697,398 of CM047005.1, read as the reverse complement.
AGCAAAAAAATAGGTTTTATTTTTTTTAAAGTTGATAAATACAAGTTAAATACAAGGTATGTATACTTTTTTTATGTGCATGTAGTATATTAAAAGTAGTTGTTGTAATATAATAATTAATTATATTTAATTTATGTAATTTTTTTAAAATTATGCAGATATCAGAATGTCTTCTCGAGTAAACATGGCTCACACTTCATCAAGGATCAATGAAACAGTAAAATTAATTATAAATTAAATAAAAAAATTCGTTTTTGTTTCTCGTTTTTTCTTACTCAGCATTATTTTACTCTGCATGTTTTGGTTGCATGAAACTTATCTCTAGTTGATTCATATTAGCCCAATTTATCCCCTTTTTGCATGAAACTGATCTCTACGTGTTTTTGCATGTATTTATCTGCATTTATCTATTTGTTTTCATGTATTGAAATTTTTGTTGGATACAAATAAAATTTAATAGCTTATATTACATTTTAGGGTTGTTATTATCCCTTTTTAGCCCCTTTTTAGTCTTTTTTTTCATTTTAATAATAATATTTTATTACTCATTTAATTTAACTTAAATAAAAAATACTTAAATAAAATTATTTTAAAATTAATTTTATGTTAAAAATTAATAAAATATATAATTTCTTTAATTTTATGAGTGTTGAATGTGTGAGTGTGTCCAACATGGTTATGTTAAATTGTTTTCAAGTTTTTCTTGTAATTGAAAAGTCTTTCAAGGATCTAATTATAAGGTTTGTTGTTAATCCAATCTACCATTCTCAAGCAAATGGTCTTCTCTTACAATTTAATTTAACATTGGTAACTTGTTTATATTTGTTAAGCTAAGTTTGCTTTGATATGGATGTTTGCTACATTGGATTGATTAAAAACATTTCGTTGCATTTTCAAAGATTTATTGGGATTAAGGTTAGACCATTATCTATGATCATCTCTCAAAGCTCGCTTTGATATGGATGTTTATAGATGTACTTTTCTTTTACATGTTATAATTATGTGTGAAATACGTAATATGTATACAACTTTTACTTTTATAATTTATATTAAAGAAATGGCTTAAATGCAAATTTAACTCTCAAGCTTTAACTTTTTCTCACTTAGGTAAGTTCTTGTTTTTGTCAAAAATAGTATTTAAACTATAATTTCACGTCCCGACTTTTTAATTTTATGTTTAAACATAAAATTATCCTACAATGAGGATGAATTGAAGAGTATAATATAACTTTTTGTTTTTATTTTCTCAAGCTTTCAGTTATACTCTTCAACATATAATTTTATGTTTAAATTATATAGATAATTGATATATCATATTTTTATAAAAATTTTACCATATAGGATGGGTACCGAGTTTTGAGGTCAAGTTTTCATTTTTCCAAGTATGATTCGGATGAGCGGATCATGTCATACTTACAGTTGGCGAGATTTGCAGACGTCACATTGATCTGGAGGTTTGACCTAAGGGGGAACCTAATATCCGCCTTGGTTGAGCGGTGATGTTCGGAGACCCACGCCTTCATTATGCCGTGCGAGGAGTGCATTATCACATTGGAGAACGCCACAATGCAACTTAGGTTACGAGTTAACGGTGATGTGGTCAAGGGTCTAAGCAAAGTGTTGGAACCTTCAATAGTATGCCACATATTGCTTGGACGGTCCTCTAGTGATGGGGAACAAAACTTCATGTGCTTGAAATTGGCATGGTTGAGAGCAAATTTCACGGAGTTATCGAGCACCGCCACTGAGCACGAGGTGATCTGCGCTGCTCGAGCATATATTATGTAGTTGATCAAGGGTACTTATACCAGACAACACGTCTAATAGGGTCCACTTTAGGTACTTGCCTCTATTAGAGGATTTACATTGTGTCAGTACTTACAGTTAGGGATCAGTAGTGTTGGCCATATTGTACCATGAGCTTTGTCGATCAACAAAACACGGGGTACATAACATGGTCGGTTGTGTGGGTTTGATGCAATCTTGGGTTCTGTACAGGATGTTGTTCCTAGCGACTGTAAGGCACCAACTATATTTGTAGCCACTCATCAATAGCTAAAGACAAAATTATACTTAACATTTAACTACTCATAAGTGTGGATAATATTTTCCCAAGTTTAAGTGCTAACTTGTTTGTTTCGGTTTCAGATTGGCAACGTCTCCAGGAATTGGTGCGAGTAAAACATTAATCATATATCGTCAAATGATAGAGGCTTTCGTCAGAGAGAAAGTAATATATATTGATTTAACTTAAGTAACATTGATTTAACTTATCCACTTGCAGTACGTGTTGTGACTTGACTCATTCTATTATATTGTGCAGTTCTTGTGGATGTCATATTCTACACCGAATGTTGCAACCTTATTCCATAGTGGGTTCACGTTGAAGCCTATGTATGGTGCATTAACACGTCGGTGCTGAACTTCTCAACCGTTGAGTGGTACAACGCTGATCGAGTTATGCGATAGTTTGGGTGTAGACAATTTGTGCCGAATGATCCACAAAAATTTACTGATGTCCACGATAAGACCATAAGGGGAAAAGATAGAGCGGATTGGAGCGTAGAACATCAGCGTTATATAGCACTATGGAACACCCAATACTAGATGTGGCCTGAGATGCACTCTTGTATGTTTAATTTCAGTCCCTCAATTGAATACATACAGTGGTACATGACCCGATGGCGCATTTATTTATATGGTGGGCAAATTATGATAATATCGAATCACGACTATAGACTTAGAAGTCAACCTATGAGGGAGCTCAACCCAAAGGATGAACATATGGCGATGCCAGACCCGAAGGATGAATATATGGCGGAGCCTGACCTAGACACATGGGTTGACTCTTTTTGTGAAGGGTCCCAAAGTAGTTCATATCACCCAAAGATGGGTGGTTTCAGTTCAACTTACATACAACTGCAACCACCGATAACATTTGCTATCTTTTGTGATACCACATACTCTACCCCAGCTCAGGCCACGTTCGATCCGATAGCTGATCCTCTTGATGTGTACAGTACACTCCAACATCCACTGCATACACTCCAACATCCACTGCATCAACGGAGGTCCGTAAATCGTTATATCCCGAACGACGATACCACTTTCGGTTCATTTCAATTTTGATACCTATAAATTTCAAGTGTTATGTCATATTTGTTGTATTAATTTTTAATTCCACAACTTATGTATTAGTCTTTTTTATATAACTTAAAATATCTTTTAAAGTATTAAAAGTTGTATAAGTTAATTTTAAATAAAATTTTAACACTAAACAATACGAACTTCATTTCCATAAGACCATAAAATACAAACATCGAGTACAACATTTAATTTCCTCCAGACTGTGAAGATTGGCCAGTATAGACGTTTTCATGGGGACACTTACTCCGATTGTGGCCAGTTGTTCTACATATGGTGCAACGCTTTGGATCGACCTCTTTTTTGATATCCATGTCATTCCAAATCATCATCATTTTCAGTCGACCTTTGACTTTCCTACGTAGTGACCTATCTGTCAACATCTCGAATGCAAGCGGTTGCACTTCCCATGTCGACACATCCCTTAATACGGGGAACTCGTTACCCCAAATACGTAACGTACATTGAAGAATGTATACATAGTCGATATATTGTTTGACATTCAAATTGAATGTAGCACACGCTGCAACCATATGCACATACAAGTACCGTAGTGTTTGGAAGCTCTTACACTCACACCGCTTGTTTCAAAGATCAACTCCGTAGGACCGTGACGAGATCCCCGATCGATGACCGATATACACTGTCACTTAGAAAGTTTCTAAGTTCTGGGAATATAGTTTTGCATTCATCGACTTAGCTTTTTGAGTGTTCTCTTTCATGGCATTCCTGACATCTTCGACATGTACGTGTCCTGCCTCCAATTGTTTTGATTGTTTCAATCTCATTTTTTGCATTAAGGTTGCCAGTCTGTAAAACGTGGCTGAAAAACCCACTAAAATTGGCAAGTGACATGTACGGCTCAAGACCAAATTAACGGCTTCAACGAGGTTGGTTTTCATATGACCATATCGGTACTCCTCGTCAAAATATTGAGCCTATTACCACAGCTCCATGCTACCCAACCACTATTTGAGAGAAGGTTCGAACCCTGCCATATCAATCTCTAACCTTGCCAGCTTATGTCTAAATCAGTGTGCTTTCAACTCGTATCCTACATATGTATTCCAATAAAACACGTTACCATATCATTTAGTAAATGGAGTCAAAATATTTACAAATTTGAATTTAAATATGATAATTTTACCCATGTTCACGATTCATTTGTGCTAATCTTTGTTCTTGTACTCCTTGTGAAAGTTGACAATAATATGGCGAATACAGTAAATGGACCTCTACGAAACCTTAAATTGTCGAATCGCAGTAATAAGGCTCTTCAATCTATCGAAGACAATACAAATGTTGTCTTGCTTGACAACATGCCCCGCAATTTTCGAATGAAAAATGCCCACGACTCAAAGTTCTCTGACTCCACGATAGCGAAAATGATCAGTATTATATTTTGATTATCATCTTGTGCAACCGCAATCAGAAGTATTTGCGTGTATTTTCCATAAAGCCACGTTCCATCAACCTGCACTAGCAATTTTCAGTGGGAGAAGGCCCTAACACATGGATCGAAAGTCTAGAACAATCGACGGAAAACTCTTTTCCCCAGTTTCAATTGTCTATTTTGGTCTCTATAAGGCAATGTTTGCGAGTCTACGACATTTCCTAAAACGCACTCCACTATCGCTAGAATCCAACCTTGAAGTTTATTGTATGACTTATCCTAATCGTCGTACAATTACTACATGGCCATTTGTTTTGCCTACTATGCTTTCATGTACGACACTCTGTATTGGAATCGGGCTTGCATGTCTGTAATCAATGTCTGTAATACCCCAAAAAATTTTACAGTAAGATATTATCCTTGATATAGTAAATAAGAAAATAAAGTGACAAAAAGGAAAATTTTGAGTTGTGTCAACCTTAGAAAGTATATTATGATATATTAATTCAAGAAAGGACTAAATTGTAAAGAAGAGAAAAGTCTTGTTGCACAAGAGAATATACTCAAAATTTGAGGGGTTAAAGTGTAAATATAAAAAATTTGAAGGACCAATAATGTAAATATTTTAAGGGTAGAATGATCTAGAAATTAAGGAAAATGGATGAATTAGGACCAAATTGAATATGTGAAAAATTATGACGGACTAAATGACAATTTTACCAAATTAAATGATGACTCAGGATGGAATTCTAAAAGATCATGAAGGGAAAAATGGTCAATTAAATAAGAGAGAGAATTCTAGAATGTAATGATTATGTTGATGATATTTTAAATTAATTAATTAGATAAATATTATTTTATTAATATTTTAATGAGATATTTATTATTTTATTATTATTTATTTAGTATATAAGGAAGGAAAGATGAATAATCCTCATCATCTTTCCATGCATGCAAACGTTAGAAGAGAAGAAAAGAAAGAAAGTTTTCTTTTCTTTACAATTTGGTCCTTCCACAAAAAATTCACTATTTTCACCTAGAAATCAAAAGAATTTCCATAGCTACCAAGAGAGAAAAATGTTAAGAAGACTATGGGGAGTTAGAATGTCAAATTGGATTCAAGGAATAGAAGCTAGAGGACAGAGAAAATCAAATTAAAGATTGGGATCAATAGAACAAGGTAAGTACATCAAGATTTTAACATATTTTTAAGTTGTTATTATTGAGAAAGCATGAAATAATGTTATAGTAGAGTTTTATTACATAAGGTCCTATGTTATTGATATGTTAGTGAAGAGAAAATAAGAGAAAGTGATGAGAAATAGTGTAGAAAAAGAAAATAAGGGTGTTATAAACATGGTAATTAATATCTTGCACTAAAACAGTTTTGGACAGCAGCAGTAGTCTAACTTTGAAAAATCATCAAAAATTATAGAAATCTAATTATAGGATGAATAAAATATTAAATTAAAGAAATTATGTAAGCAATGGAATTGTAAATCATGAGATATAATAAATTTTGTGAGATAAGGTCAGAATGATTTCAGGTTCCCCTGTTCTGGCTTTGGAAAATCATCAAAAATTGGAGAAAAATAATTATGGGCTTAAATTTATATGTTTAGAATCCTGAATGAGTCTATTTTCAATAGAAATAAACAGGAACATCATTCGAATTCTGTACGAGGAGATAATTAATTTTTAGTGAAGAAGGGTCAGAACTATCAAACAGCAGAACATGGATAACTTTAAAGAATAAACTGTACTTATTGGCTAAACCAAAAATTTTGAAAATTTTATGGTAAGAAGATATATGAGTCTAGTTTTAGGGAAAATTAGCGGATCTTAATTTGGAGTTCTATAGCTCCAGATATAAACAATTTAGTGACTATGACATAGATGGACAGCTTGAATATTCATAAAAGTAAATAATAAAAATTATAGATAATGTTACTTACAAGTGTGTTATATACATTAAGGATGCGGAATGGAGCGGAGGAGGAGGAAAAATATGTATGAATATTCATCTAGCATGGCTAATTTGCAAGTTTTAGGCTCAGGGACTAAATTGAATTAAAGTAAAACTTTATGGGCAATTTTGTAAAAATGTCAGAAATGACCAAATTGCATGAAATGAATTATTTTATTATTTTAATTACAAAATTGAATGAAATTATTAATTTAGTTTAAGATCGGGGGAAAACATGTTTTAGGGATTAAATTGAAAAGTGTTGAAATTATGGAAAATTCTGCTATTTTATAGAATTCATGGGCTGTTATCAATATGTATGAGAATAATAGCTGGAAATAAGGATTAAATTGCAAGAATTTTATTTTCCTGGCCCTAAGGATGAAATCGTCATTAATTAAAAGTTTAGGGGCAAAATGGTATTTTTTCCTAGAGCATTAATTAAATGCATTAGAATATGAAACGAACGAATGATCAATTTTATTTATAAAGATTCGAACGATTCAAATACGAGACTTGATCGTGGAAAAGAAAAGATATCAGATTAATGAAATTATAAACACAAACAAGCAATGAGGTAAGTTTGTGTAACTTGAAATGTATTTTTAAATACTTGAAATATGTGGTTATGTGATGAAAATATGATTTGAATGTTCAATTCATGATAATTGATGAAATATTGATAATACTCGATATAAATTTAAAATAAATCCCGGTTGAATGGAATGGAATTCAATGGATCATTGGAAAAGGAATTGACGGTAAAAAGGATTTAGCTCGGACGGGTGATCCTATCCTGATATAGCCCTCCCGAAGAATACAAGTAAAATGGATTTAGCCCGGACGGGTAATCCGAATTAGGGTCTGAATTTAGCTTGGACTGGTAATTCAGATCCAAACTCATTAGAGTAATTGTCGTTGTAGGGGATTTAGCCTGGACTGGTAATCCCGACAATACTCTATGAGTTTATATTAGAGGGGATTTAGCCTGGACTGGTAATCCCACTGTAAGGATGAGGTTCGCGGGAGTGTGCTTTCTGACATGAAATGAATAAGACTATGGTTGAAAGATATCATGACAACATGATATGAAATGTGTAAGACCATGGTTGAAAGATACCATGGCAACATGATATGAAATGTGTAAGACCATGGTTGAAATATACCATGGCAACATGATATGAAATGTGTAAGACCATGGTTGAAAGATACCATGGCAACGTGACATGAAATGAACAAGACTATGGTTGAAAGATACCATGGCAAAGACCATGGTTGAAAGATACTGTGACAACCCGAATTAGAGCCTAATCGGAATAGTGGTTTCGCGACCACAAATCCGAGATAGAAATAATTATTTTATAATTATTTTGATGATTATGATATGATTGCATGATTGTGTGAAAATTTCGTGAAGAAATTCTATGCATAAAGTGCTTAAATTGAAAGTAGGGACTAAATCGAATAAGTTGCAAAATTTGCATTCTAGAAGTTTTTAGTATGAAATTGTATTGAAATATTAATTAGGAGGTCTTAAATAGCAATTTGACCAATTTTAAGTTCATGGACAAAATTAGGACATGGAAGGAATTTTTGGAAAGTTTAGTAGTAAGGGCATTTTGGTCTTTTGTATATTAAATGAAATAAAATGGGAAAAATAACACAAAATTGGTTATCATCTTCATTAGTTGCTGCCGAAAATTGCTCTCCTCCATAGCTAGGGTTTCTTCAACTTTCAAGTTTCATAATCAAGAAAGACGTGGAATCGACCTCGAACGGGAGAAGGAGAAAGTTTTAGACTAAATTACAAAATTCCCATATTTTGCACCGAGGTAAGTTTGTATGTAAATAATACATTAATTTCATTTACATTCTTATATTTCAGCCTATTATATATATTAGCTGATATTGAAGTATAAATCGACTATTGGAAGAATGGAAATAAGTAATAGAAAGAGAGATCCCGGTTGAACATTCGGAAAGATCGAATAAAATAGAGGGAGTGTAGCTAGGTCACATGTATGGTGCCGAGTGCACATCATGTGTACAAGAAAGCTACGAGATACTATGTAGTAGCTAGGTCACATGTGTGATACGGGATGTATCCCATGCAGACAAGAGAGCTACATGAGAGATAAATGTAGCTAGGTCGCATGCATGATTCCAAGTGAAAGACACCATGTAGACAAGAGAGCTACGAGACAAATCGGCTAGGTCACATGAGTGGTACTAAGTGTTCACCATGTGTACAAGAGAGTCGAACTAAATGAAATATGATGGTGGGGCTGTGTGCTGAAACCATCAAGTATTGAGGATTAATCCGAATTGTTCAACGGGATGGTTTTGTGATGACATTGTAGTCATGGACCTACACTTGTGATATATGAAATGTGGTGAAAATGATTTGTGATATATATATATATATATATGTGTGTGTGTGTAAGTTAAAATGAGATTAGTATAAAGAATGTGTGAAAGAGTGAAATTAGCATTAAAACTGTTTTGGACAATAGCAGTGACGTGATTTTGAAAATTCACCAAAAATATAAGGAATTTAATTAGAGATTGAATAAGATATGAAATTAAATATTAATGAGTCTATTTTCATATAAAAGAAACAGAGCAAGCAAAGGAATTCTATATTTTGAGATATTTACAATTGTGTGTGATTTGCTCAGGATGACTATGTGATCCCCTGTTCCAACTTTGAAAAATTATTAAAAATTGTACAAAACAAATTAAGAAATATAGTTTACATGCCTAAATTCCTTATTGAGTCTAGTTTTAAATGAAATAGGTTTCATATTTAAATTGTGTACTGAGAGAAATTCAATTCGTAGTGAATAGAGGTCAGATCAATTGAGCTGTGTAACAGGGGAAATTTTAACTAATAAACTGTACTAATTGGCTGAACAAAAAAATTCTAAAAAAAAATTAGTGAGAATTTTGATGAGTCTAGATTCGGTGAAATTTTACGGATTTGAATTTCGAGTTTCGTAACTCGAGTTATGATTTATTTAGTGATCATGACGCAGGAGGGACAGCTTGATCAAATTGGAGTAAACAATAAAATTTAAAAATATGATATAATTAAGTTATGTTGTAATCATGTTAGATTCCTTATTTTTTTATTTATATACTTACTTACTAAGCTATATGCTTATCTTCTTTTCTTTTTCTTGTCTTATAGAGTTACTAAGCCAGATCGGGAATTGAAGATCGTCGGAGACCCATCCACACTATCAATATTTTTTGGTACTTTGTAAACACTATTTTGAAATATGGCATGTATAGCAGACTTAGTTATTTTGTTATGTGTCATAAATGTCTAGGTTTAAATTACTACTTATAGTATCAAACTAATCATTTTGTATGAAGCCTTTGAAATTAGTTTGTATTGTTAATAGCATATGTTATAATGATCAAATTGCACGCTATATTTTTGTTGGGTTTTATTTAATAGTATTTACTATAATTTGTTAATACCTCGTACCCTGTTCTGACAACGGATACGGGTAAGGGGTGTTACATTTAGTGGTATCAGAGCTATGGTTTAGTCGGTTCTTAGACTAATAAAGTGTATGTAAAAGTCTAGTTATACATGCCATAAAAATATTGTGATAGTGTGGTGACTCCTGATTATTCTAAACTGTGTTTTGTTTTAATATAGTAATGGATCCTGAAGGAACTGCGGCTGATGATGCTGCTAGTAATGCGCCGGATCCCGCACAAGAGACCACGCCTGTGGAAAGTAGACCTGAGACATTGAGACAGGGAGATGAGGCTCGGGATGCCTTTCTCCAAATGATGAACAATTGGTATACTGAATTTATTCGAGCAAATCCAAATGCTCAACCTCCTCCACCCCCTCCTATACCTCAGACGATTCCTGTAGCTGCTCAAGGCATAGATTTGGTAAGAATGAACAAGCCTCCGGTTGACAAGATTCGAAAACAAGGGGCCGAAGAGTTTAGAGCAAAGATCGATGATGATCCTGAGAAAGCGAAATTCTGGCTTGAAAATTCTACCCGTGTATTTGATGAGCTCTCATGTACACTCGAGGAGTGCTTAAAGTGTGCCGTATCACTTTTGAGAGATTCGGCCTACCACTGGTGGAAGACTTTGGTAGCAGTGGTGCCAAAAGAAAGAGTTACTTGGGATTTCTTCCAGGAAGAATTTAGAAAGAAATACATAAGTCAGCGATTTATTGATCAAAAACGGAAGGAGTTCCTTGAATTGAAGCAGGGCAAGATGTCTGTGGCAGAGTATGAACACGAATTTGTGAGACTCAGCAAGTATGCCCAGGAATGTGTGTCCACCGAGGCCATTATGTGCAGAAGGTTTGAAGATGGGCTAAATGAGGACATTAAAGTGCTTGTAGGAATTTTGGAGTTGAAAGAATTTGTAGTATTGGTTGATCGAGCTCTTAAAGCCGAAGAATTGAACAAAGAAAGAAGAAAAGCTGTTATTGAGGCTTGAGATGTCAGAAAAAGACCGATAAGCAAGCCATTTCAATCTCAATCAAAGAGGTCCAAAGAGACAAACCCTCGAGTGACAGTTTCAACTGGGGATTCACACAGAGATCGTGGTAGAGCATATTCGGGGTCTAAAGCTCAAGCTACTTCGGTGGCAAGTGTGGGTAATGTGCGACCTAAAAAGCCCGAGTGTCAGCAATGTGGCAGACAACATTATGGTGAGTGTTGGGGAACCGAGTGAGCTTGTTTCAGGTGCAGTTCTCGCGAGCATTTTATTAGAGACTGTCCGGAGAAAGTTAAAGAAGAAAGATTTCAGAGTGCTAGACAGAATACCACCGCTAGTAGAGGTAGACCACCGATAAATACTAGAGGTGGGACTAGTAGTAAAACTGTGATGAAAGATTCAGTGGCAAGATTAGAAGCTAGAACACCTGCTAGAGCTTATGCTATACGTGCTCGAGAAGATGCATCATCTCCCATGTCATTACTGGTACATTCTCTCTTTATGATACTATTGTTATTGCATTGATTGATCCCGGGTCCACTCATTCTTATATTTGCATGAATTTAGTATCTAATAAAAAGTTGTCTGTTGAGTTTACTGAGTTTACGATTAAAGTGTCAAACCCCTTAGGCCAATATGTGCTAGTTGACAAGGTTTGCAAGAATTGCCCATTAATGATTCAAGGTCACTGTTTTCTAGCTAATTTGATGTTGTTACCATTTGATGAGTTTGACGTTATCTTGGGAATGGACTGGTTGACATTGTATGATGCCAAGGTAGATTGTAAACAAAAAACACTAGAGTTGAAATGTGAAAATGGAGAAATTCTGTGGGTTGAAACAGATGAATCAAATAAATTGCCTATGGTGATTTCGCACATGTCTGCATAGAAATACATGAGGAAAGGGTGTGAAGCTTATCTGGCTTATGTAATGAATACTGAATTGCCTCAACTGAAGTTTGAATCAGTACCGATAGTCTGTGAGTTCCCAGATGTATTTTCAGAGGAATTGCCTGGGTTGCCTCCGAACAGAGAGATAGAGTTTGCCATTGATTTGTTGCCGGGTACTACACCGATCTCGATTGCTCCATATAGAATGGCTCCGACTGAATTAAAAGAATTGAAGGCTCAGTTGCAGGAGTTAACAGATAAGGGATTTGTGAGACCGAGTTTCTCTCCCCAGTGCTCTCTGTATTGTTCGTAAAGAAGAAGGATGGTTCAATGAGACTTTGCATTGATTACCGTCAGCTTAATAAGGTGACTATAAAGAACAAGTACCCATTGCCGAGGATTGATGATTTATTCGATCAGTTAAAGGGGGTCACATGTTTTCAAAGATCGATTTGAGGTCTGGTTACTACCAGTTGAGAGTTAAGGAGTCGAATGTGCCGAAAATCGCCTTTAGGACAAGGTATGGACATTATGAGTTTCTTGTGATGCCTTTCGGCTTAAAAATGCTCCAGCTATATTTATGGACTTAATGAATCGGATCTTTCGGCCATATTTGGATAAGTTTGTAGTAGTGTTTATAGATGACATTCTAATTTATTCTCGGGATGAGTCTGAACATGCCAAACACTTGAGAACCATATTGCAGATCTTGAGAGAAAAGAAATTGTTTGCTAAGTTTAGTAAAAGTGAGTTCTGGCTCCGTGGAGTCAGATTTTTGGGACATATAGTCTCAGGTGATGGTATTCGAGTGGATCCAAGTAAGATTTCTGCGATCGTTGATTGGAAACCGCCAAAGAATGTATCCGAGGTTAGAAGTTTTTTAGGCTTGGTCGGATATTATAGACGTTTTGTTGAGGGATTTTCGATGATTGCCTCTCCTATGACTAAGTTGTTGCAAAAGAATGTTAAGTTTGAATGGACTGATAAATGTCAGTAGAGTTTTGAAAAGTTGAAAGCACGATTGACTGAAGCACCAATTTTAGTACAGCCCGAGCCAGGAAAGGAGTTCGTAATTTATAGTGATGCATCATTGACAGGCCTTGGATATGTGGTGATGCAAGAGGGTAAAGTGGTAGCTTATGCTTCGAGACAGTTAAAACCGTATGAGAAGAACTATCCTACACATGATTTGGAATTGTCCGCTATTGTCTTTGCCTTGAAAATTTGGCGACATTATTTGTATGGTGAAAAATGCTAAATTTTTACTAATCACAAAAGTTTGAAGTATTTGATGAATCAAAAGGATTTGAATCTGCGACAGCGAAGATGGCTTGAATTATTAAAGGATTATGATCTAGTGATTGATTATCATCCGGGAAAAGCAAATGTAGTTCTTGGCCTTGAGCAGAAATTTCTTTTTACTTTGAGAGCCATGAATACGGGGTTAGCATTGTCTGATGATGGGTCAATCTTAGCAGAGATGAGGGCTAAACCGTTATTTCTCCAGTTGATTTGTGATGCTCAAAAGAACGATAGTGAGTTGCAAACCAAGAGAACTCAATGCGAATCAAAGTTACGACTCGATTTTTTGAGTTGGACCGACGATCGCTTTGATGTTTTGAGACAGGATATGTGTATCGAAAAACGATGAATTGATTCAGAAAATATTACATGAAGCGCACAGTGGCTGTTTATCAGTTCACCTTGGTAGCACAAAAATGTATAATGATTTAAAGAAGTTGTATTGGTGGCCAGGTATGAAAAGGGACATTTCTGAATTTGTAACCAAGTGTTTGATCTGTCAACAAGTAAAAGCTGAACATCAAGTGCCTTCAAGATTACTTCAACCGATAATGGTGCCTGAGTGGAAATGGGACAAGATTACCATGGATTTTGTGACCGGTTTGCCTTTGACTCCTAAAAGGAAGGATGCTGTCTGGGTAGTGGTTGATAGATTAACAAAGTCAGCCCACTTTATACCAGTACGTACCGATTACTCACTTGATAAATTAGCCGAATTATATATTACTGAAATTGTGAGGTTGCACGGAGTAGCTATGTCAATAATATCAGACAGAGATCCGAGATTTACCTCGAGATTTTGGAAAAAGTTACAAGAAACTTTGGGTACAAAATTGAACTTTAGTACCGCGTTTCATCCACAAACAGATGGTCAGTCGGAAAGAGTAATCCAGGTACTCGAGGATATGCTTAGATGCTGTGTCTTAGAATTTGGAGGTAGTTGGGAGAAATATCTATCTTTGATTGAATTTGCCTACAATAACAGTTATCTGTCAAGTATACAAATGGCACCATACGAAGCTTTGTATGGTCGTAAGTGTCAGACTCCTTTATATTGGACCGAACTTAGTGAGAAACAGATTCACGGAATTGATCTAGTTAAAGAAACCGAAGAGAAAATAAAAGTAATTCGGGATTGCTTGAAAGCTGCTTCAGATCGACAAAAGTCATATGCAGATTTAAAAAGAAAAGAGATTGAATTTCAAGTGGGTGATAAAGTGTTCTTGAAGGTGTCACCATGGAAAAAAATTTTGAGATTTAGCCGAAAAGGCAAGTTGAGTCCGCGTTTTATTGGGCCGTATGAGATTACTGAGAGGATTGGACCAGTGGCATGTCGGTTGGCCTTACCGGCAGAGTTAAAAAGAATTCATAACGTGTTTCATGTATCAATGTTGCGACGTTATCGTTCTGATCCTTCACATGTGATTTCTCCAACAGAAATTGAGATTCGATCGGATATGACCTATGAGGAGGAACCAATAAAGATTTTGGCTCGAGAAATTAAACAGTTAAGAAATAAAAGTATAACCTTAGTGAAAGTATTGTGGCACAGACATGGGATAGAAGAGGCTACATGGGAACCTGAGGAAGCTATGAGGAAACAATGACTAACCTCTTTATTTAAAGATTTTCGGAGACGAAAATCTTTAAAGGGGGGAAGAATTGTGACAACCCAAATTAGAGCCTAATCAGAATAGTGGTTTCGTGACCACAAATCCGAGATAGAAATAATTATTTTATAATTATTTTGATGATTATGATATGATTGCATGATTGTGTGAAAATTTCGTGAAGAAATTCTATGCCTAAAGTGCTTAAATTGAAAGTAGGGACTAAATCGAATAAGTTGCAAAATTTGCATTCTAGAAGTTTTTAGTATGAAATTGTATTGAAATATTAATTAGGAGGTTTTAAATAGCAATTTGACCAATTTTAAGTTCATGGACAAAATTAGAACATGGAAGGAATTTTTGGAAAGTTTAGTAGTAAGGGCATTTTGGTCATTTGTATATTAAATGAAATAAAATGGGAAAAATAACACAAAATTGGTTATCATCTTCATTACTTGCTGCCGAAAATTGCTCTCCTCCATAGCTAGGGTTTCTTCAACTTTCAAGCTTCATAATCAAGAAAGACGTGGAATCGACCTTGAACGGGAGAAGGAGAAAGTTTTGGACTAAATTGCAAAATTCCCATATTTTGCACCGAGGTAAGTTTGTATGTAAATAATACATTAATTTCATTTACATTCTTATATTTCAGCCTATTATATATATATATTACCTGATATTGAAGTATAAATCGACTATTGGAAGAATGGAAATAAGTAATAGAAAGAGAGATCCCGGTCGAACATTCGAAAAGATCGAATAAAATAGAGGGAGTGTAGCTAGGTCACATGTATGGTGCCGAGTGCACATCATGTGTACAAGAAAGCTACGAGATATTATGTAGTAGCTAGGTCACATGTGTGATACGGGATGTATCCCATGCAGACAAAAGAGCTACGTGAGAGATAAATGTAGCTAGGTCGCATGCATGATTCCAAGTGAAAGACACCATGTAGACAAGAGAGCTACGAGACAAATCGGCTAGGTCGCATGAGTGGTACTAAATGTTCACCATGTGTACAAGAGAGCCGAACTAAATGAAATATGATGGTGGGGCTGTGTGCTGAAACCATCAAGTATTGAGGATTAATCCGAATTGTTCAACGGGATGGTTTTGTGATGACATTGTAGTCATGGACCTACACTTGTGATATATGAAATGTGGTGAAAATGATTTTTGATATATATATGTGTAAGTTAAAATGAGATTAGTATAAAGAATGCGTGAAAGAGTGAAATTAGCATTAAAACTATTTTGGACAGTAGCAGTGATGTGATTTTGAAAATTCACCAAAAATATAAGGAATTTAATTAGAGATTGAATGAGATATGAAATTAAATCTTAATGAGTCTATTTTCATATAAAAGAAACAGAGCAAGCAAAGGAATTCTATATTTTGAGATATTTACAATTGTGTGTGACTTGCTCAGGATGACTATGTGATCCCCTGTTCCAACTTTGAAAAATTATTAAAAATTGTACAAAAAAAATTAAGAAATATAGTTTACATTCCTAAATTCCTTATTGAGTCTAGTTTTAAATGAAACAGGTTTCATGGTTATTTGAATTGTTTAGTGAGAGAAATTCAATTCGTAGTGAACAGAGGTCAGATCAGTTGAGCTGTGTAACAGAGGAAACTTTAACTAATAAACTGTACTAATTGGTTGAACAAAAAAATTCTAAAAAAAAATTAGTGAGAAGTTTGATGAGTCTAGATTCAGGGAAATTTTACGGATTTAAATTTCGAGTTTCGCAACTCGAGTTATGATTTATTTAGTGATCATGACGTAGGAGGGACAGCTTGATCAAATTGGAGTAAACAATAAATTTTAAAAATATGATATAATTAAGTTATGTTGTAATCATGTTAGATTCCTTATTTGTTATTTATATACTTACTTACTAAGCTATATGCTTATCTTCTTTTCTTTTTCTTGTCTTATAGAGTTACTAAGCCAGATCGGGAATTGAAGATCATCGGAGACCCATCCACACTATCAATACTTTTTGGTACTTTGTAAACACTATTTTGAAATATGGCATGTATAGCAGACTTAGTTATTTTGTTACGTGTCATAAATGTCTAGGTTTAAATTACTACTTATAGTATCAAACTAATCATTTTGTATGAAGCCTTTGAAATTAGTTTGTATTGTTAATAGCATATGTTATAATGATCAAATTGCACGCTATATTTTTGTTGGGTTTTATTTAATAGTATTTACTATAATTTGTTAATACCTCGTACCCTATTCCGGCGACGGATAAGGGTAAAGGGTGTTACAGATACCATGGCATCGTGACATGAAATGAACAAGACCATGGTTGAAAGATACCATGGCAACATGACAGAAAGTGAGTAAGACCATAGTTGAAAGACACTATTGCATCATGTCGAAGATAAATAAGATCGTGGATGAGAGACTCCAAAACATCTGTTGAACAACTAATATTCAGGTAATATGTATCAAATGATGAATGGTTTTATGAATTGGTTATACAAAATGGTTGTATAAAATGTTTACAAGAATTGGTCATATGGAAATATATGTGTAAAATAGTTGTATGAAATAATTAAGAAGATAAATAAATGAAATAAGTATAGGTACATGGAATTTAATTTATGTTAAGTTTAATATGGACTATTATCGAAATAAATATATATAAGATAGATGGAAATGATGGTGCATGAAATATTGATATAACGAAATGAATGATATATGTTTATGAAGAAACAGTAAGAGAATAATATGTTTTGTGACATGTTCAAATATGATTATCATTGATAGGTTGATACAAGGAAATTATGTAAGTTGAGACTATTATTAAGCTCAAGAGTGATATGTCGAGAAAATAGGTATATCAATGTTGAAATTATATGAAATATGTACAAGTATACTAACATTGTTGTTGTTTGATACTTAGACAAGTGCCAAGCTATTGGTTAAATGGTAATATGTTTATTTATATGATGCATTGAATCGATAAGTATTTAATTGAAATTTTTGTTAAACGGTATGTAAATCCTAATAAAGCCCCGAAACCCTATTCCGGCGACAGATATGGGGTAGGGGTGTTACAATTTCGGCATAGGAATTGTTGGACTATCTTTCACTAGTGGCATGATACAGTTATAGATACTTTTAGCATCTAATTTCTAGTGGTCTTGAGACATACGTGCAACATTGCATGTATGACACCCTTCTAATTTTCATATTTGCCACTGTTGGGTCCTCTATATAAATGTAGCCCAAATCCACCAACCACACTCATCGCCGGCTCTCTAACATTCCCTAACATATAATGTCGATGTAGACTTGGCAACCTTGTAATCAATCGACACTTTCATGTTATACTGTTTGATGGCAAACACACAGTCCACCTTGTTTTCGAACCGTTGCCAAACAAACAACTTTTTCAACTGTGAATTTAACATCAATTTGTGAGTAGGTACTATATCGACGTACTTAAGGAACTTGGATGCACACACTACATTTGGATCTACGCTCAACATGTTGTCCCTGGGTTTATTTCGTAAAACAATGCCATGACTGGGTTACTGAATGAAGGGTCGTGATTATCTTCAACCTCTTTAGGGCCTTCATTGTCGATATCGTTCGGAACCTCATCAATATCGGGGTCACTAAAATCTTCAACGTCCTGATCAAAATCTTCACCATTGTTGGTCCCTTCTCCAACATCTACTTGGGTGCTTATTATCACATCCGGATGTATTTGTAGACAGGGACTTAGGTACGGTTGTTACATGAACTCCCATAATAATTTGGATTTTCAGGCATCTACGATGCCCCTCCACATTCTAACTAATCTGTCCATCCAACATTAAGATCAAAGTCAAATCTGCGATGTTAACTTATTGAACTAACATTCTCAACGAGCTTTAAATCCTCTCACTCAGCGAATAACTCAACTGGTTGGGGGTTCTCACTCTTAGTCAACCATCATATTTCCATCATAGTGCCCAAGTCATCATCATCTAATAGTTGCAACTCACAAAATTTTATCGGTTCTGTAAATATTGAAAACTTGTAAAATAATTTGGACGTCGCCCTTTCACAACAGATAGCTATTTTTGCACTAATCTTCCTTTTCATTTCTTCCAACTTCACATTTTTTATTGAATCATAACCCTACTCTCTGCCGACCTTGAAATACACAACCAACATCATCTTCTACAATCTCACCATTAAAAAAAAGCGTATACCAAAAACATCGTGTTATCAAGCTTCAACAGAATTTTTAAACTCTCTTACTAAACACAACAATTTCTCTCTTTTCTTCTCTTCTAGTTCAACTATTACAAAAACGCCTCAATATATCTATATATGTTGAGGAACTAAGCTCCACCAAAATAAAATATTAATTTCTACATTTTTAAATTAAAAAAACACATTTAAAAAATTACATTGGTAATAAAGTGGTGACGTCATTTAAAATGACTCTACCAAAATAAAATATTATTTTTTAAAAATTTTAAATATAAAAAACATAATTAAAAAAAAGTCTTGAAATGAACTGGTGAATGGCTAAAAAAAATATACATTTAAAATTTTAAAAAAATAATAAACAAAGAAAGGACACAAATCAAGTTAAAAGAAATAAACAATAATAAAGAAAAAGAATAAAAAAATGGCACAAATCAAATTAAAAGAAATGATGGTGGCAGACATTGGAAAGTAGAGTCAAATTATTTGTCTCTAAAAAAAATGAATAATTTTTTTAAAACTTCTTATTTTTTAAAAATTATAATATTTTTTTTATATTTATACAGATTACGTCATTCTATATGACACTATCAAAAAATTGATTTTTTTATCCAGTTGCTGACGTAGCATGTTGATAGCGCCAAATTATTTGGCTATACCAACTTTCAGAATAAATTTTAAGTTATTTATTTGTTTAATAAAAAAAATTATTTCCGTAATTAATCAATTTTTTAAAGTTATTTTTATAAAAAAATCCAATATTTTCCCATTTTCCAGTAAAAATTTTCGGTAACTCACTTTTAGTCAAATTAGCATTGCAATGACACTTACCCAACTCTATAATCTCTGAGATTCTCACTTGAAAGATTTCAACTCCACATTTCACTGTAATCGTTGCTTCAATTCTACTTAGATGATCCGTCATAATAGACATTGTACCATGACTGAAGCCATCGAGCTTCAAAGTTTCTTCCCCCAATGCCAAAATAGCAGCGATTCTTCGAAATGTGTTGTAGTTCCAGACATGAAGAGGCAATCCATACACTGCTAACCGTGTAATCCATACACCGCCGTTTCTCCAAGGGTGGTTACCTTGGTTGTTGCTCAATATTCTTATTGTTTTGAAAACGTCTGTAGTTCCTTTCCTTCTATTTTATTAGCATATTAAGGGAATCTGAATGATATTGTAGTTTTTGAGTAAATTTCGTGATTTTATATACATTTTAATCATTTACAACATGTTTTCACAATAATGCTAAACAAATGTAAGTTTTCAAAATCACATTTTTTTTTCACGACTGCTACTTTCCTTTTAGCTAATCTGTCAATTCCATAAGAAATAACAGCCATTAAAATAATCTTGTACTTTTTCTTTTAATTCCAAACAACTTAGAGACTAACTCGAAATCATTCAAATTTAAAATTTTGGACGCATTGATAGATGTAGGATACAGTTAAGTCTAGTTTTGCAGAAACCCCATGGAGGATATAGTCAAGAGTCTCTTACGGTCTGATAATATTATGGAGCGAGGAACGACAGCTAAGGAGTATAAACTCAACCACAATTTAAACAATAGCTAGAGAATGTGGAAATTTATTTTTCATTTGTTACGCACGTAGGTTTGAGCATAGAAAACAAGCATAAAATGTAGGCAGTAGCCATAAGAAGAGTCCAAATGCATTTAATTAATACTAATACAGAAGTAAAATGAAGGTTATTTATGCAAGGATTTGCTCAAGAGGCTTGGTTTCCAGTTCGGGCTTCTTGGTCGTCTCCATCTGCTGTTCCTTGGCCAGTTTCTTTAGCATGGCAAGCTCAAGATCCTTGCTCATCTTTCTCCTGTACATCTCAGCAAATGTGATGGGCTCCTCAAGTATAGGTTTCTCTCCTTCTCTTATCTTCAGTGGATACACTGTTGCATCGGGTGCTGGGTTTTGGAATGTGGCTATTGACAATCTGCTGCAGTCGGAGTTCACCACTGCTTGGTGATCAGCGTTCTTGAACCTCCCATTGCTCAGGTACTGCTCATCACAATTAATTCCCAACTAACAAATTATACTTTGCTGCTATTTCTTTTTTATCACCATTGAATGAATGTAGCAAATTTTGTAAGTTTTATATTGAAATCCTAAATCATTTTTGCGGTTTTAGTGATGTTACTCAAAACTTACACGTGTTTGGTTATTTATTCATTTTGAAATGAATTCAGTGGTTTTTTTTTATTATTATTATTATGTATAATTAAATAGGTACCATTATTAAAAGGGTTTTAAAAGAAAAATATTAAATAAAAAAATAACATGTATATTTTTATCATATATATATATATATATATATATATTAAAAAAGAAACAAAAAAAAATATAATTATCTTTAATAATAGTTGTTCTCTAAAACTAAACTTAAGGCTTTAATTTGATGGCGAAATTAAGACCCACAACTATAACATTTTAGCCTAAAGTCTTATTTTGTGTAAATGATGTGAGTTCTCAATTTATATTTAATACCATTTATAATTTAATTTAATAATAATTAAATTACTTTAATTAATTAGATTTTTATTATTTTTAATTGAATATTTAGTGTAAAGATAACAAAAATAAATAAATAAATAGAATAATCATTAATGAAGGCTAAGCTTTTCCTTTTAATTAAAAATTCATTTAAAAAATAAATTTTAATGGGGTTAGCGGCTTTATCTAAGGATGTTCAAATAGTCGATTCAGTTAATAATCAAATCGGTACAATCCTTTAATCGTTAACCTAATTGAAATATTTCAGTTAATTCGATCGATTAATTGAATTAATCAAAATTTATATATATTTACTTTTTTGGTTAAAACAGGTATAAAACATATAAAAAAAATTTATTGATAATGTTCATTTGTCTTGAAAGCTAATTAAATTAATCAAAAATTTAAATCTTGAAACACTACATAATTAAAAATTTATCTAATTGCGAACCGAATTAACCAATAACTAAAATTTTAAAAAATTATTAACCAACCTCTAATCAAACTAAATTTAACCACCAACCAAATTAACTAAATTAAATATTAAATGGGATTAATTCGATTTCTAACTTTCAACGCCCCTAGATTTATCAATGTTTATTTTTCAAATTATAGGATGTGAGTGGTTATTTGTTTCTATCTAAAATAATACAAGTGTCCTGAAAAGAAAGTCCTTTCATCTAAAAAGCAATTTTTCTTTAACCCTTTGGTTGTTTAATTTGTCAAATTATAATTTTAAAAATAAAACATTTTATCCATTTAAAATTACTTTTTATTATAAAAACTTTTTTGTACCAACAACAATGCAAATAAGGCAAGCAGTTAGACTTACATGGCCATGATCTCCAAGGTTGACCACAAATGCCCCTTCAACAGGTTGAACAGTGATCCAAGTATTGCCATTGTCCCTGGTGGCTTGAAGCCCACCAACTTGATCTTGGAGCAACAGCGTGATAGTCCCGGGGTCAGTGTGGCGCTTGAGTCCCAGAGTGAGATCAGGTTGTGGGCACTTAGGATAGAAGTTAACCACCACTTTCTGGTCCATCTCCACGCATGCCTTGCTCAATGCTTCTTTCTCCAATCCCATTGCTTCTGATAACACTTCAAGAAGCTTGCAAGCTAGGCCCATCAATTTATCACTGTACTCCTTTGTCACCTCAATCCACCCCTCTGGCATATCAGGCCACCTTGAATAGTCCCGGCTCTTAATTGGGTACGAGAAGTAGGTCACAATCTCCCGCCAATCTTGCACCGTTTCTCCCTGTAATTAACAAACATGATCAATCTCGTTAAAGGACTAAATCAGCCAAAAGTGGTATCTCATAAATTTTAAGCAATAAGTCGTTAAACCAAAAAAGAGAGAAGAGATAGGGAGTTGAGTGATGAATATATTTACCTGGAGGTGACTGGAGACGATGAACCCACCTTTCTTGCCACCAGACATATCGAACCGAAGCTTATCTTCGGCGGGCAAAGCGAAGAACTCTCTGGCAAGACGGGTCATCTCAGAAATGAGTTTAGTGTCGACATCATGATCCACGACCTGGAAGATACCCCAATTTTCACAAGCCTCGACTATTTTCTGGCATATCTCCGCCCTCTTTTCACCTACATCATTGATGCCAGCAAGAGAGATCACAGGGATTTCATCGCTGAATTGGTTGTAAGCAACCTTAGGACGCTCATCTTCATCACGAACAAAGCTTGCCTGTAAGGTTTCCTTCCCTGCAAGCTCTGTGAGAGTTGAAGGAGCCATTACTGCTGGTTTTAATTATTTGGTATGCGTTAAATGGATGTTTGCTTACAGATATAGGTTAGCAGAGAACCGTGGAAATGGTGTATACATAAGGAGTTGGAGGGTGTCGGCTAACTAACCCCCCACAAGGCTCCTGAGTAACCTCCCAAGCAGACAGCTACTAGTTTTGGTAGTTTTGGCTTCTACAATTACCACATTCTATATATTCTCTTCTTCATTTCACTTTCATATTAATTCCGACTTGTCATTTTCTTCGGTAAATTAAATCTATATTTTCAGACAAAACATTTTTGGAGATTACAAAATATAGGTTATTTTTATTCATATATTTTTGAAAAATGAAAAGAATAAAAAAAATTGGTTGAAAATTTAGAAAATTATTTATAGAAAATATTTTTTTTTTTTGAAAATTTAGGAAAAATAGAAAAATGTTTGGAAAATTAAGATATTGAAAGCTTTTTTTTTTACTTTAAATTGAATTTATTTTTATTTTATAATTCAAATAACAAAATTATTTTATTCATCATTCCATAAGTTATGTTTATTTTAATTTTATTTGATTATATTAGTAAATTTTTTATTTATCTAAAAATGAACACTATTTTGAAAATAAAAACAAAAAAAAATCTAAAATCGAACCAAGGCTGAAGTTAAATATAAAAATAAAAGAATACGAATTATAAATCAATTGAAAATATTAATTTTTTTATTCTGTTTTATTTATCAATTATTTAATGTCATTTAAATATAATACATTATTTTAATAATTTTTTTAATCTGAAGTTTAGATTATAGACAATGGACGTGAGCCCAAGATTCAAATTCTACGGGCTTAGCGTACATGAAATCTAACATCCTCTTAGTAGCCATAACATAAAATCTAATTAAAGGTTGGTTTGCGTAATTTTGCTTGGCAGTGGGGTCTCTCTTTCACGTCTTCACCTAACGAGATTTAATGCAGACCTTGCATGTGACTAGCTAACATCCTCTTAATTTGCTTCACCAAATATTTTCAGGTATTAATGTCATAATAAATTCCTAACCTAAAATTTTCTGAAAAAAAAAACTAAAATAAATGTGAAATTTTCTCATTTGAAATTTTATAAATATATTTTAATTTAGTATAATTATGCACTTAAAATTTTTATTGTAATCTAAATTTATGATTGAAATTGTTTTTTTATTTAAATTTACACATTTAAAAAATAAATACATCAATTTATTTTATTTGTATATTTAATATTTAATATGTAATATGTAAATGCAAAATGTATTATATTTGATGCGATGTTGATACATGAATTCCATGCACAATTAATAAATTACAATTTATCACTTTATTATTAACAAAATAAAAAAAATAGAAAATTTATAAATAAATATTAATAAATTTATTTAAATCTAATTACAATTAAACCAAGACCAAACTCTCGTTCACTTTAATTTCTCGAAAACATGAGCAAATTAATTAGAAGACCATCTAAGTATAACAATTAATAACTAAGATTTGAAACAATGTTGCAACTATGTATAGTAACTAGCAATATATTTGAAGGCAATCTGTGAAAGTTTGTAACCACAATATTTTGATGTTAACAATAGAATCTTTGGACTACAACAACAGGGGAATCGGCAACAAAGCAGTAGTCTAAATCAAAGCCAAAGATTGGAGCTACCGCAAACAGTATGTTTAGTATTATTTTTAAGAAGTATTTTTAAGATAAAAAAATATTTTTGAGATAAAAATAGAGGTGTGCATGGGTCGGATTGGGTTCAACTAAAAAATTATGCCTGTTTGCTACGTCGGGTTCAACAAAGATAGAATCTTTAGACTATAAAAATTTTGCCTAAGCCTGACTCGGTTAAAAATGTTAAAACTCGGGTCCCACTCGGTCCACCTATATTAATTTTATATTATTTTTATATAATTTTAAAATATATATAATACATCAAAAATATTAAAAATATCAAAATAAATATTTTCCAACAAATTGAAAATAAATTTTAAAAAATATGTATACTTAAATAACACTAAGATAGATACAACTTAACAAGTAAATGCCTCTAAAATAATAACAAAATTAACAAATGTCTTTAAAATAATAACAAAATTAACTATAAAATAAGTTTTATACAATATTCAAACAATAACAACAAAATAGTAGCAACATAATAGTAAAGTGGCAGCAAAATAAGGAGAAAATAATATGACAATAATATTTAAAAAAAACTTTTTTATCCTTTAATGAATTCGGGACGGGCTGAGCCGGGTTCGGGCCAAAAATGCCTTACCCGAGGCTTGGCCCATTTTTTAAACAAGTCTTATTTTTTTGTTTGAGCCTATTTTTCGAACTTATATTTTTACCCAAACCCTCTCACATTTCGAGCGAGCTTCTGGACCAGGTCAGGTAGCCCGACCCATGAACAGGTCTAGACAAAAATACTCTTAAATAAATTATTCTTTTAAGAGAACAAATGTTTCTTACAAACTAAAAATTGACCCAAAAATATTTTTTTTGAAAAATTAAAAAATTAAAAAATTTAACTTCTCCCTAGAAATACTTTTAAAAAACATTACTAAATTAAACCTATCAACTGTCTTTGAAGGGAATTAGTGAATTGAAAATGGAGGCAACAACAACCGTCGATGAATTACCTTATAAGATTAAAATAATCCCTATAAAAATTAAGGAATTCAGTGCGTAGGTTATTGGCTTCTTTCAAATCCAAGTCATCGTCAAAGGGATTCCATCTCCATCGAAATAGTCTCTCTCCATTAAGATACATACCTCCTTTATTCCCGAATTTGAAAAAAAAAATTTACTGATTTTAAAAAATATTTAGGATTTTAGGTTAATTTCTAGGATATTTAAAAAATAAGTCAATTTTAGAGAGAAAAGTAAAAATGCGTCCTACGTGGCGCATTCATTGGTGTGCAGTGAAAACTCGTCATACAGAGAGCACTTTCTGATTTTTTGACATATCAGCTCATTTGATCAAATGATTAAATGTTAGTGATTTTGTCTTTGAGTCTCAATTTTAATCTCTCTGCTACTCACATTTTTTATTTTTATTTTATTTGTTTCAAAATTTATTTTTATTTTTAATTATTATTTATAACACATTAACTTTTCTGGTTAGATGATTAATTAATAATGATTTTATCTTTGAGTCCTAGGTTAATTCATTTTCCAAGCACATTTGTATTTTTTAATTAATATTATTTCAAGCTTTTTTTTAATATTTTTAATTAATAATTATATTGTTTCCAAGTTTTTTTTATATTTTTAATTCATTTTTTAATTAATAACTCTTTTATTTATAAAATCAAATAATTATTTTCAATTATATAATAAAAATATTTTTTTGATAAAATTTATATTTATCATTATGTTAAATATATTTTATTTTTAAAAAAAATCAACTAATTGTTTTGATATGTGTTTCTTTATGTATAATATTTATATGTCAAATATTTATTTTCTCCACCTATATTATGGGTATGATGGTTTCTAATATTATAAAATCAAATAATTATTTCAAAAATCATATTATTTTTATATGTAAAATATTTTAAATAATTATACAAAAAATATATAATGCTAAAATTTACTACACTCATGATATGGATTGAAAAATAAATTTTACACATATAAAAATTATATTTACTAAATATAATGATATTTGACAATAATTATTTATTTTTATAAATAAAAGAGTTATTAATTAAAAACAAAAAACTTGAAAACAATATATTATTAATTAATAATAATAATAATAATAAGTTGAAACAACATGAAATAAAAAATACGAATGTATTATTTTTTTTTAAAAAAATACAAATGTATTTAGAAGAGAAATCGAACCTAAGACTCAAGAATAAAATCACTATTAATTAACCATCTAACCAAAAGAGCTAATATGTTGAAAGTAGTAATTAAGGATAAAAGTAAAGCTTGAAACAACAAGAAACAAAAATACAAAAATAAGTAGGAGAGAAATTGAATCCGAGATCAAATATAAAACCATTAACATTTAACCATTTAACCAAATGAGTTGATATGTCAAAAAACATGCTTATAAAATACATTTTCAATGACACATCAGTTTGTTTCCCTCTACTATTTTTCTAAATACCTCAAAAATCAACTCAAAATCTTAAATATTTTTTAAAAATCAACATTATTTTTTAAATTCGACCGAGTTTACTCTCTTTCTAAAGAAATGGAAGCTGAATGGGTAAATTCCTAGCTTTAAATATATATATATATATATATTACACAAAATTAAAATTCATGTATACGTTACCCATTAAATCAAAGTTAATATATATCTTTTAAATTATTCCAAAAAAAAAAGTAATAATTGGCATAGAAGGGTTATTTATTCGATTGGTTTTGGGCTTAAAAGTAGATTAATCCATAATTTGGCCCTCTATTTTTTCATTTTTAGGCCCAAATTTATTATTTATTTAATATTAATATATTTACATATTTAATGATAAAATTAATTTTAATTAAATAAATCGGATTGAAGTCAGCGGAATGGAACTTTCTTTGTCCTAGTTGGGTTCGAGGCAGGCTAAGCCTTTTGAACGAGTTTAGCCTTCAAACAAATCTACTTCAAAGTCTTCCATAAGACTATTTAAACAAGATTATAATTCTTTGGAGGCCTAAGAAATCAAGGTTTTAGAGATGATTTCTAAACTCATTAATTAAGTTTTTTTTTTTTCAAAATAATAATTTTATATATTTACATTATATAGATGACTTAATTTGTTTTAAAATAAAATAAAAATTCTTTTAAAAAAACTTATTCATACAACTAAAATCTCATTTACAAAACATTTATAAATAATTATTATTTTCAAAAAATTCTTAATAAATTTAAATTATCAATAATCTTTTCTTTAGGATTATAAATGGACCTAATAATTGTAATTTATTGTTGTTGAGTCGCCAAGTTTCAAATAGATGAATTTTTCACGATGTTTTAGGAATTGGACTAATCTTAATGTGTTAACTAAGCTCAATTTACTCAAATAATCTCTTTGGTGCCTTATTCGCAGGACATAACATATGCACATGCTATCCATCTAGTTTAGTTTTGTTTAATATGGTTACCCTTGCACTCATTTAATTTAGTAAGCCCATTCAATTACACTACTACGTCCTTCTACACGTTCATCTTCCATTCTACAGCATATGAGGTCTAAGCGTCAAGTTATTTCCTACAATTACCCATAAACAACTAAGATATAAATTTGGACTTGCTAGTCATAAAACTGGTAGTGATAATCTTGGTAAAAAGGATAAGAACATTGAGGCAACGGAGCAAATGAAATCTGTTCAAAGAGATTTGTAATGCAAGCGATTGCGAACATCCAGAGGTATGAATTGACAGAAAAAATAAAAGTTTACATTTCTGATCATCCAAAAATTAACTGTCGAAACCATTTTTAAATCGTGTTTTGGAAAATAGAAATCGACTTTAAAAATGAAAACGGGAATCACCACCAACTTGTTTAGGTGTGATTGGATCACCAATAAATTATTTTGTTTAAAATTATTAGTTTTAGTCTATGAAATAAAAAAAAATGGGTTCGAGAGTCGGTTACGTACAAGGAAGGGTTAGCACCCTCGTAACGCCCAAAAATTGGTACCTAATTGATTATCAAATGTCTTAAATGTCAGAAATTAGAAAGTTTTAAGATGTAATCCTCTTTTAATTAGAATGTCTTAATTTTGAAAATTAAAGTTCACTTATTTCAAACGAGTCAAAACGTCACATCCAATAAGTTAGAACGCAACATTTTAAAACCTTCGAAACTAAGTTCGTCTTTCGGAAATTTTTATCTTGAATCAACAAAACGCTATATCCAGTAAGTTAGGACACAACGCTTTGAAATCCCAAAATAGTTGTTTGTATTTTGAAAACTTCAAAAACACTTAGGAGGTTGCTTGACTATTCGAACTCATCGAGAAAAGTCGCAACTCAGTGAAGTTAGGCACTACCTTTCTCAAAGCTTCCGAACATCAAGTATTGCCTTTATTTTTATAAAACTTTTGAATATTGTTTTAAATCGATGTATGAGGATGACATGTCATATTTAATATTATGGAACATTAATACTAAGACAGTATGCAAAAAAAAAAAATTCTAACATTTCCATGCTTAACATGAATAATATATAAGAAGAAGAATAAATAATATAATAATTATGCATGTAATAAAATAATTAAGCTAAAGTAAATAATAGGCAAATAAGAGCATAAATACACACCACATAATGATATACATGAATCATATATAAATTAATAGACATGGCAAATCTTAAACATAAAACATATATATACAAAAATATATATCTTGCATGAAAAAATAAATAAGCAAAATAATCATACAAAATGGTGATTCAACATATATTTAAACAAATTTATTGAACAAAAATTATGCATGATATACAATTTAATATATAAACGTACATACAAAAATCATGATAAAAAAAAGTAATAATAGCAATACGTATATATTAACTCTAAAATAAAGAAAATGTCACTTAATAATAATTTTAAATCAACCTTTGGTATTTAAGTAATAAAAAAATAAAATAATTAATATATAATAAAATAATTTTTTTAAAAATAATTTAGAATAAGATAATACATAAAAAAATAAGTAATTAATAATATAATAAACATATAATACAAATATAATATTTTAAATATATATATAATAAATAATATACATAGTAAATAAAATAATTATATAATATATAATATAAAAGTATATAGGTTTAAAATTACAATATATAGTATATAAGTAATTAATTAATAAAATATAATAGTTAAGGATAATAATATATGTATATAAATAATAATATAAAAATATATAAAATGTATAATACATAATATGTAATAATAATGTATAAAATAAATAACATATAATAAAGTAGTTATAACATATAATATAAGAAAATAAAATAAATAAAGATAAATCATAAGGCCAATTTTAAATTTTTAGAATCACACAAAATGTGAGGGACTCATAAGGTAATTAAACTATCCTCTTTAAAACAACGTCGTTCCTGGGATAAACCTTAAAGAAGCTGTTAGGACTAATATTGAAACAAGCATAAAATATTAGGAGCAAATTATAAATACGATAAAATGAAATTGCAAATGTTGAAATTGCGAAGGGATCAATTGCACAAATAACCCTTTTGTCGAAAACAAGCGGATCCTTCTCGGGTCACGGGTCACCGCGCTGATCTTAGGCCTTGAAACGACACCGTTTTGGTCACTAAACGGTCACCCCAAAACGACATCGCATCCTTCTCCTATATAATCTGAACTTCAGCTTCAAAAAAACATTTTAGCCCCCTAAAAAAAAACCTCTGAAATTTCCCCAGTCCTCTGAGCTCCGGCCCTGGGCCGGTCCGCTGCGTTCATCGGACCTCCGTGTTCAGCCCCATGCGCATCACCAACTCCGCCACACACGGCGGTCGGGATCCGAAAAGCTTCGCTTTTCGCGACGAATCTAAAGGTACTTCTTTCTCCTCTGTTTTTCAATGTATTATATGCATGAACTTGTGATAAAGAGAATGAAACAGAAAAAAATATATCACCTTCGTTTCTTGTAAAAATCTCTGGTGTATTATTACAAAAATATTCTGTGTACAATGTTTTGGTATATCTCTCTGGTGTTTTTTATTCGTGTGTCAGTTTTCTTTTCTTTTTTTCCAGATTGAAAAGAAGGCTTTATAGCCTCGATAAACCACTACAAGTTTTGGAAAAAAATCTCTGATTTCTTTCCGTATTCGCTTCGCATATCTGCTGTGATTTTCTTTCCTTTTCTTGCAGGCGAATCGTGAGGATTTCGTTCGAGCACCAATGACTGCGCGCTGATGGGGCCAGTGCTGGATTGTAGCGCATGACCATTCTGGTGTGATTCGCGCGCCGATGGTGGCGCAATGCATGGTGGCGAAGTCGAGGAGTCACGGAGCACTGATGAAGGCGACGATTAGGCCTTTGGACTTGAAAAATCGTGACGTTTGGAACCTCGAAGCATCTAGAATCCCCCTTTGCGGCGCCTAACTTCTCAGGAAACCCTAGGGTTTCCTGATCCGTTTACTGCTTTGGGCCTTTTGGGCCCCGTGTATCCTTGGGTCAAGGATATTGGGTCATCCGGTGTAGATGGGTCTGAGTGTTTTTAGGGGTCTGCTGTGTAACGGGTTTTAAAATTTGGGCACGATGTGGGGTTTGGGTCGGTCTGTTATGTTTAGACATTGGGCCCCAATGTTTGGGCTTTGTAATCTAGACTTTTTAATAGACTGTTTAATAAATAAATATTTATTTATTTATTTTCTTTTGTTTTATTTGAGCCCGGTCAAATTTGGGCTACTACAGTTGCCCTTCTTTGCTCATTGTTGTGTAACGGGAATCGAGCAAAGACTTATAGAAAGACCAAATTTGTCCGGTCTCATCAAATCATGGTCCTCAATCTACTCCTTGCAAACTCAAAACTGTCATGTTGATATTTTCGATCTGCTCTCCGTCGAACACAGAGACGCCAAATCTGCTTCTTCGATTTGTTCCCTGACAATACATATAAGCCAAATCATCTTAGATTTGCTTCAGCGTAAACACGTGAAAGCCAAATCTGCTATGTCTTCGATTTGTTCCTTGTAAACACAAGGATGCCAAATCATCTTGGATCTGCTTCAGTAAAAACATCTGAAGGTTAGATCTGCTATGTGTCTGCTCTCCGTCGAATATGGAGACACCAGATTTGTTATCTTGGATCTGCTTTGATGTGAAAACATCTGAAAGTCAAATCTGCTATGTCTTCGATTTGCTCCTTGTAAACACAAGAATGCCAAATCAACTTGGATCTACTTCAGTAAAAACATCTGAAGGTTAGATCTGCTATGTATTTGCTCTCCGTTTGAATATGGAGATGCCAGATCTGTTATCTTGGATCCGCTTTGATGTTAGAACATCCGAAAGTCAGATCTGCTATGTCTTCGATTTGCTCTCCGTCGAAGATAGAGAAGCCAAATCTTGTTATCTTGGATCTGTTTCAGTGTAAACACGTGAAGGCCAGATCTGCTATGTCTTCGATTTGCTCCTTGTAAACATAAGAATGCTAAATCAAATTGGATCTGCTTCAGTAAAAACATCTGAAGGTTAGATCTGCTATGTATCTGCTCTCCGTTTGAATATGGAGATGCCAGATCTGTTATCTTGGATCTGCTTTGATGTGAGAACATCCGAAAATCAAATCTGCTATGCCTTTGATTTGATCTCTGTCGAAGATAGAGAAGCCAAATCTTGTTATCTTGGATCTGCTTCAGTGTAAACACGTGAAGGCCAGATCTGCTATGCTTTGGTTTGTTACCCTTCTGCTTAGGGGGTTAAGGCGCATCATCTTTGATCTACATAACCTGTGGAATGCATATGTGCTCATGCCTGATGCTTAGGATGCTATAATCGGAGTGAGTCAAATACTCCTAATTAGACATGTTGTAATGCAAAATGTTATGAATATGACTCCTATTCCAGACGTCACCACTTATTCCTTCGTTTATCTTTACTTCTCTCAAAGTATTATTCCTGCTCAGCCTGTAGGCTTGTATCATTCTTCAAATGCTATGACCCACTGAGAATATCTATAAGATGATCTTTTCTTAGAATCGAATCGTTTGATTTGTCCAATCACCACTTCGGTCTGGAAGAAAGAAATTCCTCAAGTTCTTTCAACCCTCACTCACGTGAATTTCTCGAACAATTGTCCTGCTTTAGTTTCTTGTATCATCTAGAAATTTCCGGAGTAATGCGCAAAACTTCATTTGTGAAAATTATTTAGTTCATTTACCACTATTTCAATGCAACATACTTTAAGAATAATGAAAGATGAATTAATCTTGAGAATAATTAGATTTGAATGAATTTGTCAAAAATACAAGGGAAATTAATCTGAAAGCCTATCTTTGAGAAGAAATAGAAT
Source organism: Gossypium longicalyx (assembly GCA_025698465.1). Lineage (NCBI taxonomy): Eukaryota > Viridiplantae > Streptophyta > Magnoliopsida > Malvales > Malvaceae > Gossypium > Gossypium longicalyx. The sequence goes on along the minus strand of CM047005.1, from coordinate 21,664,107 downwards.
CTAAAGATAGCAAACAGGACCAAAGTTAGATGCCCTAGATATCGCCGATTGAACGTCTACACACCAACTCCATGAAGTTTTTTTTTTTAGTTCAACATGTGTTTACAAGATCCAAAGTATTTTGTTGATGCCCCGATATGCAGAGAGCTTCGCTTTTTGTTGAATCAGATATAGCAAGATTACCGTGTGCTCTTCAAAATTTGAGCTGCCCTTTCGGGTTTTCAACTCAAAAACTCCTTTAGTCATAAGGCGCCCTTTGCGGGTTTTCACCTTGACCTCTCTATTTTTTATTTTTTTTATTTTTTATTTTTGTAATCTCAAGGCGCCCTTTGCGAGTTTTCACCTTGGATTCTCCTCTCCTTTAGACAAAATACTTTTTGACTGAGTCTAAATTCACTAGGTTGGGTAAACTCTTTCCATCCATTTCTGTCAAGATTAATGCACCCCCAGAAAAAGCCTTCTTCACGACATATGGCCCTTCCCAATTCGGCATCCATTTTCCTCTAAAGTCCTTGTGAATAGGAAGGATCTTTTTCAGTACAAGGTCCCCTTCGTGGAACTCTCTTGGTTGAACCTTCTTGTCATAAGCTCGCATCATTCGCTTCTGATACATCTGACCATGGCGAATGGCTCTTAGCCTCTTTTTCTCAATCAAGTTCAACTGATCATATCGCGATTGTATCCATTCAGCTTCATCCAACTTTATCTCCGACAAGATTCGAAGAGAAGGTATTTCGACTTCAATGGGTAACACTGTCTCCATCCCATAAACCAATGAAAATGGGGTTGCCCCGGTAGAGGTTCTGATGGACGTTCAATAAGCTAAGAGTGCAAATGGTAACTTCTCATGCCAATCTCTGTAGGTTTCAATCATTTTCCCAACTATTTTCTTGATGTTTTTGTTAGCAGCTTCTACTGCCCCATTCATCTTTGGGCGATATGGAGAGGAATTATGATGTTTAATTTTGAACTGGCTACAAACTTCTGCTATTGTTTTGTTGTTCAAGTTCAATGCATTGTCTGATATGATCCTTTTAGGCATCCCATACCGACAAATGATCTCTTTTTTCAAAAATCGACTTACAGTTGACTTAGTAACATTTGGATAAGAAGCAGCCTCTACCGACTTTGTGAAGTAATCAATGACCACAAAAATAAAGCGATACCCATTTGAAGCTTTTGGTGATATTGGCCCAATGACATCCATGCCCCACATGGAAAAAGGCCATGAAGAAGTTATAACATGTAGAGGTGAAGGTGGAACATGTATCTTGTCTCCATAAATCTGACATTTATGGCATTTCTTGGCGTAGTTGATACAATTCTCTTCCATGGTATACCAATAATAACCAAACCTCATGATTTGTCTAGCCATCGTGAAACCATTAGCGTGTGTCCCACAAACACCTTTGTGAACCTCTTCTAAAATTAACTTAGCCTCCACGGCGTCAACACATCTCAAAAGTACTTGGTCCTTTCTCCTTTTGTACAAGATGTCCCCATCCAAAACGTAACCACAAGATAATCTCCTTAAAGTTCGCTTATCATTTTCAGTTGCCTGTTCTGGGTATTTACGATCTCTCACATATCGCAATATATCCTAATACCAAGGGTTATCATCCTTTTCTTCTTCCTCAATGTTACAACAACAAGCTGGAGCCTAAAAAATACTCATCTGAATGGGTCTCATATCCTCCTCCTTATTAGCTCTAATCATTGAAGCCAAGGTTGCTAGAGCATCTGCCATCTGATTTTCGTCTCGCGGGATATAATTGAAAGTGATGTCCTCGAACTCCTCAAGTAGCCCCAAAACTATCTTTCGATAATTGATCAATTTAGGATCCCTTGTCTCTCATTCACCTCTAAGCTGATAAATTACCAACGCAGAGTCTCCATATACTTCCAAGGTTCTTATTCCTCGCGCTATTGCCGCTCGGAGTCCTATGATACATGCTTCATACTCAGCCATATTGTTTGTGCAATCAAAATCTAACTTGCACTTGAATGGATAATAATCGCCATTCGGGGATTCCAAGACTGCCCCAATTCTATTTCCCATTACATTGAATGCCCTATCAAAGCTCAACTTTCAAGGATGATCCTCTGTAGCTGCTACACACATCAACTCTTCATTTGGGAAATCAAAATTCAACGGCTCGTAGTCTTCTAGAGCTCTACTAGCCAGAAATTCCGCTATTGCACTTCCTTATATAGCCTTTTAACTCGCATAGGCTATATCAAATTCTGAAAGCAGTATTTGCCATCTCGCCATTCTCTCATTCAATGCTGTTAACTCCATCATATATTTCAAAGGATCAAGTTTTAAAATAAGCCAAGTAGTATGATATAGCATGTACTATCTTAACCTTCGAGTTGTCCAAATCAGAGTGCAACACAATTTTTCGATAGGCGAGTATCTCATTTCACACTCGGTGAATTTCTTACTGAGGTAATATATCGCCTTCTCCTTTCTTCTCGACTCGTCATGTTGACCAAGCACACACCCCATGGAATTACTAAACACCGACAAGTATAGAATTAATAGCTTACCTGGACAAGGTGGAAATAGTACTAGAGCGTTTAACAAGTATTGCTTGACTTTATCAAAGGCATTCTGGCATTCCTCATTCCAAGTACCTTGGTTGTGTTTTCTAAGGAGGCGAAATATATGGTCACATTTATCAGTTAATTGTGAAATAAACCGAGCAATATAATTCAACCTTTCAAGAAAACCTCGAACTTCTTTCTGAGTACGTGGTGGAGGTAAATCTCGTATAGCTTTAACTTTGTCTGAGTCAACTTCTATTCCTTTTTCACTAACCACAAAGCCTAGTAATTTCCCCGACCTAGCTCCAAAGGTGCATTTTACCGGATTAAGTTTTAACTGAAACTTCCTTAATCTCAAGAACAGTTTCCTTAAAACTTCAACATGTTCCTCCTCCGTTCGAGACTTGGCAATCATGTCATCAATATACACCTCAATTTCTTTGTGCTTCATATCGTGAAACAAGGTTACCATAACCCTCTGGTATGTTGCCCCTGTGTTCTTCAACCCAAAAGACATTACCTTGTAACAGAAGGTACCCCACAATATTATGAAGGTGGTTTTGTCCATATCTTCAGGATGCATCTTTATCTGATTATACCCCGAGAAACCATCCATAAAGGAGAACAACGAATATCCCGCTGTAGTGTCTACCAAAGTGTCTATGTGTGGTAGAGGGAAATTATCTTTTGGGCTAGCTTTATTCAGATCTCTGTAATCAATGTACATTCGTATCTTTCCATCCCTCTTAGGAACAGGCACAATGTTAGCTACCCACTCCGAGTACTTTACCTCTTGTAAGAAACCCGCATTGAACTACTTCTTAACTTCGTCCTTTATTTTCAGAACAATATCTGGCCTCATTCTCCGCAACTTCTGTTGAACAGGCTTACAATCATGTCTTATTGGAAAACGATGCACCACAATATCGGTATTTAACCCTGGCATATCCTGATAAGACCATGCGAAGATATCCTTGAATTCACGTAGCAACTCAATTAGTCCTTGCCTTGTGTCCTTGGCAATAAGTGTCTTAATTTTCATCTCTTTCCCTTCCTCAAGGGCTACATTCTCTATTGCCTCTTTCTCATGGGGCATAATTTGTTTCTCCTCCTGTTTTACCATTCTCAACAGATCTGGAGACACATCACTATCTTGGACATCTTCAAAATCCTGAGATTCCTCAAAACACATATCTTGCTCACGAGAGAAATCAGGATTTGTAATATCAGTGCTCATGTCATTGATTTCTAGGAATCTGAGAAGTATACAAAGAATGAATGAATTTAAGAATGATTATTTATGTGTTATGAATGAAAGAATAAGAATTGCCAAAATTTAAAGGAATATTGGTTGATAAAAAATGAAACAATACTCGTTCAAATTGATAAAAGTTATGTTTTATTTAAATAATAATAGATGAACATAAGCCTATTTCACAAATGTAATCCTATTACTTTTAGGCTCTAGAGTAATAAGAATGTTTCGAAAATTACTCTAAAGAATTCCTAAAGACTACAGGAAGTTCCTACACAGTCCAATTGTTCAGAGAGCTTCCCGATTCGCAAGGGCGAATGCTTTCAAGGTTTCTTTGCTTCAATCCTTCGTCTTGTATAGCATTAATTTGATGACTTCCTTCTATGAGTAACCTTCCCGATATGAAGGTTTGGGATATTGGAAGGAATGTCATCGGCCCCCACTTCACTTCTCTTCTATTAAGACGCGCCCTTCTTCCCTCTCGGCGCTTCTCAGTTTCCTTCCTCCTTTGCTTATAGTCTGGTTTGAATCCCAGACCAAAGCGATCTCTCTTCTTTTTAAGTTCTGGGATTTGAGTTCCTCCTTGCAGGTACTTTCCTAACCCTTTTTTTGGTAAGGCTCCCTTTACCGCCATCATTTGTAGAGCCATCCTCGTAGCTCTTGCTATCTTTGGCACCGGTAGCTCACTCCCTTCTGAAATGAAGGTTGCATTTACGAATTCTAAAGAGCGGAAGGAGCACTCAATAGACTTTTCATTCGTCTTGACATAAGGGGCCTTGCTAGTGATTGCGGCTATAATGTCCTCCTCTGCATTAATGGTTACTAACCGTCCATTTGCCACTAACTTCAGTTTCTGGTGCAACGACGAGGGTACCGCTCCCGCTGAGTGTATCCATGGCTTACCTAATAAGCAATTGTAAGAAGGTTTGATATCCATCACCAAAAAGTCTACTACGTATATATTCGACCCAATTTCCAAATGGATGTCAATCTTTCCCATCACCTTCCTTTTTGTACTGTCAAAGGCTCTTACCACATTTTGACATGTTTTTATGTGAAAATCATCAATAGGTAATCTATTCAATGTAGATAACAGTAGAATATTCAAGGCCGATCCATTATTAACAAGCACGCTTGAGAGTGTGTACCCCTTGCATCGAGTGGTGATATGCAAGGCCTTTGTTGACCCCCTGTCCCCTGGTGGGATTTCATCATCATTAAAGTAGATGAAATTATCTGCACTTATGTTATTCACCAATCGGTCCAGCTTATTAACGGATATGTCATGGGTGACATATGTTTCGTTAAGCACCTTCATTAATGCCTCCCTATGCGCCTCAGAACTCAAAAGTAGAGCTAATACTGATATACGAGTCGGCTGCTTGTGCAACTACTCGACTACGCTATACTCACTATGCTTAAGGATCTTTAGAAATTTCTTAGCCTCCTCCTCCTTTACCAGCTCCTTGACAAGCACTTCAGCTTCTTTTTCCTTTTCCATACTAGCATTCTTTGTTTTTCTAGGCTCCTCCCTGACGCTTCCGTATCATAACGCTTCCCACTCCGCTCGTGGGAACCTTCAACTTGCAAGTCTTTAGATGCACTGGCTATATTTTCTTCCTCTAGTACTGTCACACTACAGTTATAACTCCATGGTATTCTCTTACTATCCTTGTAAGGGGAAGAAGTAGGCTTATGAATAATGACCGTGGGCACTGCTGGTGTTCCTACTTCGTTATTTCCTGGCAGGGAGATAATAATTCTTGGCTGGCTGGTTCCTTTTTGTTCCTCTTTCAGCATACTTATTTCTCTTTTATAAGAGCTACCTTCAAAATTTTGTAGCTCTTTATTATCTATAAAGCCTTGCACCAAGGCTCTGAATTCTTCACTTCTTTCCCATGGAACTCACAGTAGTTCCCCGTTTTTTCCTTTTCTCTCCTAGAAGTTATCATCCCTCTCTTTATCATCTCCTCCCAAATCACCTTCATAGGCATCCTCACCTCAGCAACATTTTCCTTCATCCTTCTCTCACTAGCTTCGCCAATGGCATTCACTCTTTGATCGTCATGATTTGGCAAAGGGTTTTCGGTATTTAGGGTACTATCAAATTTCACAACCCCTATTTTGATCAACCTCTCCACGGCCTTCTTGAATCCGGTACAATTTTCAATTGAGTGTCCCGATATTCCAGCGTGGTACTCGCATCTGGCGTTTGCATCATACCATTTAGGATATGGAGGCTGTAATGGTTTCAAGTGGAAAGGAGCAATAGTAAGTGCATCATATAAGCTTTAATAAAACTCACGATACGTCATAGGGATAGGTGTAAATTGCATCCTCTCGTGCCTTGTGCCAGATTCATTCTTTTGAGAACCCTGTTGCCCAACCGCAGCTACTTTGGATTGACCAACCATGACTGCCTTCGAGTTGAAGCTACTTGTATTGTTCACCTCATTGTCTTTTCTCCTTGAGGCCTATCTTTTGGCCGTTTCCCCCTCAATTTTGCCACCTCTTATGGCATTCTCAATCATCTCTCCCGCCATGACTACGTCCGCAAAACTTTTGGTAGTGCTTCCAATCATATGAGTAATGAATGAAGCTTTCAGAATGTTAATGAACAACATGGTGATCTCCTTCTCCAACAATGGTGGTTGAACTTGTATGGCAACCTCTCTCCATCTTTGAGCATATTGCCTAAAATTCTCATTAGGCTTTTTCTCCATATTTTGCAGCGTGATCCTATCAGGAGTCATGTCAGTCACATGGTTGTACTACTGCATGAAGGCTTGCGCAAGATCCCTCCATGAATTTATTCTAGCCCGACTCAACTGATTGTACCACCTAGCTGCCGCTCCCACTAAATTGTCTTGGAAACAATGAATCAACAGCTGATCATTGTTTATGTACCCGATCATCCTTCTACAGAACATCGTAATGTGAGCCTCTGGGCAAGTAGTGCCATTGTACTTCTCGAACTCCGGCATCTTAAATTTGTGAGGAAGCACTAAGTCTGGGACCAAGCTTAAATCTTTGGCATCAACTCCATGGTGCCCATCAGCACTCTCTAAAGCTTTAAATTTCTCCTCTAACCATCGGCAACGTTTCTCCAACTGTTTTGCAGCTTCGGCTCTCAAATCTTCTTTTTCAACTATATCCAAGTCAGGAATGAGATGATTGGTAGGATTATCACCTAAATTGAATCCTGAGCCAGTTGGGTAATTCATATGGATCCCAGCATCAACCGGCCCATGGTGAGGCCTTATATTGACAGATGATCTTTTAGGAGGTGTCTCGGTTCGTGTAGGCCTGTGGGTGGAGTAAGGCCTAGAGGATGATCCTCTTCCTCCTCACCAGTGATTGCTATAGGGGTTTTTCCCTTATCAGTGACCCTCAGCAACTGAGCCATCTTAGTCATCATATTCCTCTGAGCCTCCAGCATTTGCTCCCTCATGTCGTTTTGCATCTTGGCCAATTGCTCTTGCAATTGGTCCTGCATGTCTTTTTGTAGCTGTTCAAACCTTTGATCCATATTCCTAGATTTTGCGCGAGTTCCGTACTGATGCGTGGTTTTCAGATTTTCTTTTCTACTTCTGAGTAATTTTAACTAATTAGGGTCTTTCTATAACTTTGAATGCAAACGATGCGATGAAATGCTATGAGATGCAAATGTATGAATGCAAAAAAAAAGGACATCGATTCTAATTCAATCTCATTTAGAAAACTTTATTTAGAAAAAGAATAACTTTACATATAAGAGGATTACAAATACGATTTCGCCCTAATGCCCAAAGTTTTAACTCTATCTAATAAAAGGGCTAACTCTCGACCTACATCTAACGATGACTCATGCATCATACTCAATACGTCAGCTCATACTGCCAAGTCTTGCACGTATTCAGCGACCTCCCGAATCTGGGCTACGGCTTCTACAATAACGTGATCCCTTTCTCTGACCTGTCCTCTAGACTGATGAAGCTCTCCCTTCAAATGATCTTCTCGTACCCCAAGCTGTTCGACTAGGAACTTACTATCATGCAATACTGATTCTAACTCCTCAACTTTGCCTTTTAATTTCTTTACCTCAACCGTAGAATCACGACTTCGATACAGATGAAGGGATCGCCCGAGCTCAATTACTTTAATCTTTAAACTTTGATTTTCTTTTTCTAAAGTCAAATTCCGTGATTGCGTTTCTTGGAACTTCTTCTCCCAATATTCGGCTTTAGCTTTTTCCTCTTGGACCTCTTTCTACCCCTGATCTAAAAACCTTCCTAGTCATGTTCTCTTCAAAGCTACTTGGGCCCTTTTGTAGTGCTCCTTTAAATCGTCTCGGTCTTCCTCGATCTTCCTTTTTTCTTTCCTCTCTTTCTCGACCTCTATCTTTTGAACATCGACGTCTAGGCACAAGTACATTTTTTCTTCTTCGAGCTTTGCTATCCTCTTTTCGAACTCCAAGTTCTTCCTCTCGAACTCCTGCGTCATAATTTCTAACTCTGAAGGCGTCACTTCCAAATATTCCTCTACTGGTCGAGCTCCTCCCATATTTGGCTTAGGAATGTTATCATTAATCCTTTTACCTCTTCATTCAACGTATTCCGGAGTCGTAGCAGGGCTAATAACTACTCCCTTTAATCGACAAGTCTTGTTCCAAGCACTAGAGATCTCACTGACCTTCCTCTTGTAGTCAGCTCCTCTATATATGAACTCACTCTGAACCAAACCGTAAGTTGCTGGTATGAACTGTCTCAATCCATGTTGCATCGGCACAAGCAAAGAGGCATAACCAATGGCACCCCAAATTCCTAACAGAGGGATCCAATCAAAATTGCCTCATCGGTAAAGAATCTCACCAGGAATCATCCATAGAGCCTTCCACTCTACGTCCTTTGATTGCAAATTCTGAAGTAGTGCTATCCAATTTTTTTCAGGAACATCAACTTTCCTAGTTGAAGCTGTTATGTCCTTTAACGGGGAGTAATCCTCAAAGAAGACCCGACAAACCACCCTATCTATCAATCGAAAGTGACTGTAGAACCAAGCTAAAAGTAACTGAGCACAACCAACAAACCTGCCCGCACTGGCCCTTTTACACACATTTAAGGACCTGAACGTCTCCGCCAAAATCGCAGGAATAGAAGTGACTCGTTTGCTAAGTCGATGGAAAAGATCCGTGGTTGCCTCGTCCACATATCCCAAGGCCCTAGGGAAAACCATTAGTCCATACAAGCTTAGGGCAAAAAGTCTACCTTCTTTGCCTCATCTGGATGTGTTTGGATCAGATCCTTCAAAGCTCCCTACGGAATGCACTTACTCTCACCCTTTTCCTTAATTCTAGCCATGATCCACTGCTCGCTCATCCTTGAAATGGTCATCAGTTTCTTACAAAAATTTGGGACACAAGCAGCTCGAGAATAAATCCTATCACTCTGAAACCTGGGACAACGAAGTAAGGCCATGTAGTCCTCCACAGTGGGCACCAAATCCACCTCCCCAAAACTGAAACAACTGTATGCTGGATTCCAAAACTGAGCGAGGGCTCGAAACAAGTGCTCATCTACCTGAATATCGAGTAAGTAAGGCAAATCTCCGTAATTACCGTAGAATGACTGTTTGGTCTCATTGCCCCACTGATCCCAAATCGCCTTAAGCTCCTGCAGATTATTCTCAGTAACACGATCGAGTGTGTAGTCCGACACGACTCAGACATATATCCCACGCTTATGCTATCCCATTTTCCTAGCTGAGTTTGCTCAGACCATCTATGGACGTTAGTGTTGCCCTCCACTCTATCAAGAAGTCTGTTCTCCATAATAAAACTTTCTAACTTAGAAACTGACCGTGAATCGATACCTTTTAAATGCGAAATGACATGCAATGAAAAAAAGGAATAAATATCGATATCACATAATATTAATAAACTTAAGAATAATATGTGAGGGTAATATCTAAAGTATAATTTTAACTATGTCAAGCTCTTACGGTTTTTCTATATGAGGTTTTAGTTCTAAAGTTGAGGTATCTGAACCAGCAGATTCCTCAATTCTCACCCATTATAGGCTCATTTGAATCGAGTTCAGTTCAGGAGAATACATTTCCCTATGGCTACACGGAGATGAAAATCTCACGAAACCATAGGTACGGATGTATCCCGAAAGTGATCCACTGTCCTGCACGGAGGCGAAAACCTCACGAAGGCGTAGTTTCTCACTCCCACTTAAAGGTGTGACCACAACGGTCATGCAAATGCAATGCGTATCAGAATATATAATATATGCAATAATACGAACACATGTAATGCAAAGAGGATTGAATTTTAAAATTTTTCAAAATTTCAACATTAAGACAAAAGGTAATCAATTATACGACTTGACTCTCTTATTAGTCCCCAGTGGAGTCGCCAAACTGTCGAAACCATTTTTAAATCGTGTTTTGGAAAATGGAAATCGACTTTAAAAAATGAAAACGGGAGTCGCCACCAACCTGTTTAGGTGTGATTGGATCACCAATAAATCATTTTGTTTAAAATCATTAGTTTTAGTCTGTGAAATCAAAAAAATGGGTTTGGGAGTCGGTTACGTACGAGGAAGGGTTAGCACCCTCGTAACGCCCAAAAACTGATACCTAATTGATTATCAAATGTCTTAAATGTCAGAAATTAAAAAGTTTTAAGATGTAATCCTTTTTTAATTAGAATGTCTTAATTTTGAAAATTAAGGTTCACTTATTTCAAACGAGTCAAAACGTCACATCCAATAAGTTAGAACGCAACATTTTAAAACCTTCGAAACTAAGTTCGTCTTTCGGAAATTTTTATCTTGAATCAACAAAACGCTATATCCAGTAAGTTAGGACACAACGCTTTGAAATCCCAAAATAGTTGTTTGTATTTTGAAAACTTCAAAAACACTTAGGAGGTTGCTTGACTATTCGAACTCATCGAGAAAAGTCGCAACCCAGTAAATTAGGGCACTACCTTTCTCGAAGCTTCCGAACATCAAGTATTGCCTTTATTTTTATAAAACTTTTGAATATTGTTTTAAATCGATGTATGAGGATGACATGTCATATTTAATATTATGGAACATTAATACTAAGGCAAAGATGCAAAAAAAAAAAAATTAACATTTCCATGCTTAACATGAATAATATATAAGAAGAAGAATAAATAATATAATAATTATGCATGTAATAAAATAATTAAGCTAAAGTAAATAATAGGCAAATAAGAGCATAAATACACACCACATAATGATATACATGAATCATATATAAATTAATAGACATGGCAAATCTTAAACATAAAACATATATATACAAAAATATATATCTTGCATGAAAAAATAAATAAGCAAAATAATCATACAAAATGGTGATTCAACATATATTTAAACAAATTTATTGAACAAAAATGATGCATGATATACAATTTAATATATAAACGTACATACAAAAATCATGATAAAAAAATAGTAATAATAGCTGTAGAAGGCCCAAATTGCCCGGGCCCGATTATAAACAAGCCCAAACCACCAGCAGAAAAAAAAGAGAGGAAGCAGCAAACCCTAGGCGCCTTCACTTGCACTGCCTTTGTCCCATCCACCACCGACGTCTGCTCCACCGTTGAACCACCACTTGCAAAATAAAAGAAACACGCAAAGCAGAGAAAGGAGCAACAGACGCAAACAGTAGCAGAGAAAAGAAAAATAATATTTCTTTAATGTTGTAATCGGCTATAAAGCCAAAAAGAAATCATTCATAAAAGGGGGGATTTTTGAAATAAAAAAAACCATTGTATAAAACACAAAAAAAGAGCAATCGAAAAGGGGGGAATCAAGGTGTTCCTTCATTCTGTTTTTTTGTTATTTCCGTTGCAAGCTCATTTCCGAATATAGTACATGCATATAGATATTAAAAGAAAACATAAAAAAGGAAAGGTTACCTTTTTGAGGTCGGGAAAGGGAACCTACCTGCGATTTCGACCATCGGAGACCCTTGCAACGGCATGGATTTGGACCAAGGGACGCCTCTCGTCTCCTTTGTTCCCGAGCCATGAGCCACGATAGGTGGAGGCGCATGGGACGCCGATGAAACCCATGATAGGCCAAGGAGAGAAGCAAAAGGGACGATTGAATGAGGAGCCTTTTTTTGGTTCAGCTGAATGAGAAGGGAAGGAAGTTTTGTTTTGTTTTGATTTTTTTTTAAGTGATTGAGTGTTTAGTTTAGGGTTTCTTAATTTTGTTTTTGTAGAGAACATGAAACGGTGCCACATAGGCCAAGACCAGTGTGTTTCGCCCTAATGGGTTATTTTCAGATCTAGTCCCTCCGATATTTTGCCTTCCTTTAATTCAATCCTATTCATTTCTTTTATTTTTCTTGATTTTCCACCATGTATTTTGCCCTTGACTCATCTAGATCTGCATCAAAGTGTTGCGTTTTGAGGGCTTGGGTTTATTGCCCAATCAGTCCCTTTCTTTTGCGTGCGCATTCAATTTGGATCCTTATACGGTTTTAACATTTAGATTTTATACCTTTAATTCTGTTTTGATTTCAACTTAGTCCTTTCCTTGTTATTTTCTTTATTTATTTATTAAATGAATTAACTTGATATTATTATCACTATTTTTCTGTTATTTTTCGCATTTAAACTAATTGCTTTATTATCATGCTATTAAATCAATGGTTATTGCGATATTATTGCTATTATTTTTATATATAGATACATATTTATCTAATATATATGTATTTTCGTTTATCATTTATCTATATCTTTAGATACAATTTCAAAACTATTTTATTTTTTTTTAAGTTCAACCCTCTGTACTTTATTTTATTTTTATATTCATTGATTTACCTATACTTACACTTTAGATTTTTTTTTTATCAAATCTTTTTTAGTTTTCACTTAAATTTCTTATTTTTCAACACTGTTTCTTATTATGCGTTTGCCATTATTTTACTTTACAATATATTTGTTTACTTATTTATTTATTACTATTATTATTTTCTTCTTTTTCTTTTTCAACCCTTCTTTAATAATTTAAGTTCCTCCGTTTACATTATTTTATGTATTTCTATATTTTACTTCTATTATTATTATTATTTATTCATGTGGTTGATTTTAAATTTCATCCATGATTTCATTTCTATTTCCATTTATTTATTTAATTTCAATCTTTTACAAATTATTTCCCTTATTTATTTATTTGTGTATTTTAAACTCTTTATACATTATTTATTTTTATATATATTATTTATATTAAAATATTTTTATTTTATGTATATTATTTACTTTAATATTTTTTTCTATATTATTTATTTTAGACCTTTTATATGTTATTTTAAATTGTCATATGTTATTTATTTTAAATCGCTTTATTTTACTTTAAATTGTTTTGTATGTTAATGATTTAAATTATTTTATACTATTTACTTAAAATTATATTTTTATAATATCTATTTTGAACTCATTTTTATATATTACTTAGTCAAAATTGTTTCATTATTTATTTCAAATTGTTTTGTATTATTTCATTCTTTTGATTATTAGTGTTGGTCTTTTAAATAATGTATGTTGTGAGTTTATTGTCATTGCTTGTTCTTTAATTTGTTTATTCATGTTCATATTATTGTCATTCACTTGTAATATTTTTATTCATGTATTATTATTTCATGCCTATTATTATAATTTTATTCCATAGCATCGCATTGTGAATTAAGCCCCAATATATTCCTCCAACTTAGATCGCTTTATTTTATTTCAAACAAAATAAACACCCTTTGTTTAAATATCGAATTCGCTATTATTTAATAAAAAAATTTTCAAAATAAGGCAATGTTTCGCGTTTTGGAACATCGAAGAATCGTGCCCTAACTTACAGGGTTTCGGTTTTCTCGTTGATTCTAAATAGCCAAATATCCTTTCGATTTTTTTTTATACACGAAATTTCAATAAAATCAAAGACAAGCTTGCGCTTGGGATTTCAAGATGTTGTGTCCTAACTTACTGGATGTGACATTCTATTATTTCGAGACGAGAAGGTCTTTAACATTCAAGCGTTTCTACAAAAGAGGGATCATATTTTTAAAGTCTTTCAAGTTTTTAAAGTTTCGACACTAAGACACTAATTAATCAACTAGGTACCAATTTTTGGGCGTTACGAGGGTGCTAATCCTTCCTCGTACGTAACCGACTCCCGAACTCATTTTCTAATTTTCGTAGACCAAAAAAAAATTATTGTTTTAGTAAATCTTAACTTTTATTAAAATGATTAATTTAAGGTGACCCGATCGCACCTCATCAAAAAGGATTGGTGGCGACTCCCCATTTTTTAGTTTTTCAAACAAAGTCGATACTCGTTTTTCAAAAAAATAGTTACGACAATAGCAATACGCATATATTAACTCTAAAATAAAGAAAACGTCACTTAATAATAATTTTAAATCAACCTTTGGTATTTAAGTAATAAAAAAATAAAATAATTAATATATAATAAAATAATTTTTTAACAAATAATTTAGAATAAGATAATACATAAAAAATAAGTAATTAATAATATAATAAACATATAATACAAATATAATATTTTAAAAAAATATATATAATAAATAATATACATAGTAAATAAAATAATTATATAATATATAATATAAAAGTATATAGGTTTAAAATTACAATATATAGTATATAAGTAATTAATTAATAAAATATAATAGTTAAGGATAATAATATATGTATATAAATAATAATATAAAAATATATAAAATGTATAATACATAATATGTAATAATAATGTATAAAATAAATAACATATAATAAAGTAGTTATAACATATAATATAAGAAAATAAAATAAATAAAGATAAATCATAAGGCCAATTTTAAATTTTTAGAATCTACAGGGGCGGAATTTTAAAAAAATAAAATAAATTAGGGACCCTAAAGAAACGCACACAAAATGTGAGGGACTCATAAGGTAATTAAACCATCCTCTTTAAAACGACGTCGTTCCTGGGATAAACCTTAAAGAAGCTGTTAGGACTAATATTGAAACAAGCATAAAATATTAGGAGCAAATTATAAATACGATAAAATGAAATTGCAAATGTTGAAATTGCGAAGGGATCAATTGCACAAATAACCCTTTTGTCGGAAACACGCGGATCCTTCCTGGGTCACGGGTAAACGTGCGGATCTTAGGCCTTGAAACGACACCGTTTTGGTCACTAAATGGTCACCCCAAAATGACGTCGCATCCTTCTCCTATATAATCCGAACTTCAGCTTCAAAAAAACATTTTAGCCCCTAAAAAAAAACCCTCTGAAATTTCCCCAGTCCTCTGAGCTCCGGCCCTGGGCCGGTCCGCTCCGTTCATCGGACCTCCGTGTTCAGCCCCATGCGCATCACCAACTCCGCCACACACGGCGGTCGGGATTCGAAAAGCTTCGCTTTTCGCGACGAATCTAAAGGTACTTCTTTCTCCTCTATTTTTCAATGTATTATATGCATGAATTTGTGATAAAGAGAATGAAACAGAAAAAAATATATCACCTTCGTTTCTTGTAAAAATCTCTGGTGTATTATTGCAAAAATATTCTGTGTACAATGTTTTGGTATATCTCTTTGGTGTTTTTTATTTGTGTGTCAGTTTTCTTTTCTTTTTTTCCAAATTGAAAAGAAGGCTTTATAGCCTCGATAAACCACTACAAGTTTTGGAAAGAAATCTCTGATTTCTTTCCGTATTCACTTCGCATGTCTACTGTGATTTTCTTTCCTTTTCTTGCAGGCGAATCGCGAGGATTTCATTCGAGCACCAATGACTGCGCGCTGATGGGGCCAGTGCTGGATGGAGCGCATGACCATTCTAGCGTGATTCGCGCGCCGATGGTGGCGCGATGCATGGTGGTGAATCGAGGAGTCACGGCGCACTGATGAAGGCGACGATTAGGCCCTTGAACTTGAAAAATCGTGACGTTTGGAACCTCGAAGCATCTAGAATCCCCCTTTGCGGCGCCTAACTTCTCAGGAAACCCTAGGGTTTCCTGATCCGTTTACTGCTTTGGGCTTTTTGGGCCCCGTGTATCCTTGGGTCAAGGATATTGGGTCATCCGGTGTAGATGGGTCTGAGTGTTTTTTTGAGGTCTGTGCCGTGTAACGGGTTTTAAAATTTGGGCACGATGTGGGGTTTGGGTCGGTCTGTTATGTTTAGACATTGGGCCCCAATGTTTGGGCTTTGTAATCTGGACTTTTTAATGGACTGTTTAATAAATAAATATTTATTTATTTATTTTATTTTGTTTTATTTGAGCCCGGTCAAATTTGGGCTACTACACTTACCAATCAATATTTACCAGATTGACAAAGCAGTGGAGGTTTGGTTCACTCGAGAAAATAAAAACCATGTCATCTTGACAGATGCAATCAACATCGGCAAAGCTCTTGGTTTTGCAAAATCGATGAGCATTAACACGGCAGAGAAAAAAAAACTAGTGTCTTTGATGGGTGGCTTGTACGGTTCAAACAATGACATGAAATCAAGTATTACCGTTTTCATGATTGAGGCTGAGAGTGTTCCCATTCAAGACCTTCCTATTTTTCGCACTAAACTCCAAGAAGTGATAAAAGATAATGCACTTAGAGATATCTTCAAATGTTGAGGCAAATGTTGGCATAATTACAAATTTTAAGGTGAGGTATACAACCCGTTTCATTAGCCATTTCATTGATGCATACGAGTGCAATGGAAGTCATCCGCTCTCTGGTAATAACAAGTTCAAGACACGACATGCAATAGACACTCTCCATAATTCTCAATTGTTGGAATAAGACTACCTACGAATAACATTTCAAGTGTTAATACCAAAAGCATAGAATTGATTGAGGATGTTGGGAGTGTGTTTTTACTTATAGCACAAATCCCAGGTGATAATATCCATCAAGTAATGGATGCTACCACATATGTGTTGTTATTCAGACTTTCACTGATGAAGAGATTGTTGCCCAAGTCATTGGAGTGGATGAACAAAATGCAGATGAAGGACTGCTACTTGGTCTGACTTCGAAGATTTAACTATTAAGCTCTTGGGTGCCTAGCTATTGAGGGACTTTCCTCTTGTTGAAGAAATATATCGAATTCTTCACCAATATGAGCGTTATATTGCCACTAAGAGAATTTAGTTTCCATTAAAAACTTATTTAAATAATTTGTAAATTTTTATGTTGGTGTTTAATTTATTAATAAAATATGAATGGTGTAATAAGGATTGGTGTAACACCCCCTAACTCGATTTCGACATCGGAACATGATTACGGACCATTACAGGTCATTACAGATTAAACACAAATAATGCAAGAGCATTCATTATACAGTTCGACAATTTGTCTTATTGACCCTTTAATGAACCTTCGATGCCTAAAGAAGATATTAGAAACAAAACGGAACTCGATCAGAAGCTTATAAAATTTTTCGTAACATTTCTAAAATTTATCTTATGAACAGTACCCACACGCCCGTGTGGACTAGGAGACACACCCGTGTGTCCCTAAGACATGCCCGTATTATCACTCTGTGTGGCTCACACGGCCAGAACACACCCATATCCTTTATCCGTGTAATTCTCTGACTTGTTACTCATGAACAAATTAGTTTCACACGGCCAAGACACACGCCCGTGTGCTTAGCCCGTGTGGATTTATTTTCAATTCAAATCTAATGCAGTTTTCACACGGCCAGGGCACATGCCCGTGTGCTGTGGCCGTGTGCCTCACACGGCTGAGACACACGCCCGTGCCTCCACCCATGTAGCCATACCTGAGCATTTTGTTTACAATATTTAAGATGCAGGGGACACACAACCTATCCACATGCTCGTGTGTAAGCCGTTAGGCCGTGTAGATTCAAAATAAACCTTATGGTTCAAGTTTACCAACCCTACAATCCTTGAATAAAAAGCAATTTAAATTCCAATATTTCAACCAATCCAAAACATGATAAAATACATCTAAAACATGTTAAAACTATTAGTATAACGATCTAACTCATGTATATTTATAAATATCTAACATAGGTTTTCTAAACATTGTATTTAAAATATAAAGTTTCAATCTTATAGCAATAACTATATCCACCACTCATTCTCAAGGAAACATTCAATTCAATTCAAAATCGATCAATAACAATTAATTATTCTGTATAGTAGCACAGTCATTCAGTTGTTCAGTACGATAATGTATCCCTATTAACATAACTTAGACTTTGGTGGATATAAGGATCCAACCAACACACCAGTATGGCACTCAGTGCCTCATCGGCTTTGCCGAAGTAAAATAAAGCGATAACGATGCGATCATCGAGTACCTCATCGATTAAACCGGCAAAAAGATAATGATGACGACACACATGATGTCTCATCGACTCAAAGTCTAAGTAACAGTACGACAGTTATAGTGTATCATCGACTCAAGGTCGAAGTATCCCTGTAGACTTTCAATCCTATGGCGTGCCAATTATATCCGACTTAGCCCGACATCGTTAATAGGGTATTTCAGTTCATAATTCAATTTCCAATCAATATACAATTTCAATTAGTTCTAATTCAATACACTTTTCAATTATACACACATATGTTCATAAGACAATTCAATTCAATATCAATATATCGACTCACCTCAATTTCATTTACCATACATAATAATAAATACAACAAAAATTTTAGTTTTCGGATTATAGAAATACAAACTGTAATTCTCGGATTACTCTTTGTCAACCTTCTCTTTTCCTTTCTTTGTTGATGTCTCCGGTACTACGTTAGCTACGGAAATTAAACAATTTACACTATTAATGCAATATTAATTTACAATAAATAATTAAATTTCTATTTAATTCAAACTTTCGTTTCAATTTAATCCTAATTAACTCTTTTACTTTTATGACTCAATTCGTACTTCATTTCTATTCAATTTCCTATCATTTTCACCCTAACCGTCAAATGTTAATGGTAAAACCTTAATCTCAAGTTTCTTTCAATTTAGTCCCTCAAACATAAAACTTATAGCTTATTTTACAATTTAATCCATTAATCAATTCTAACTTGAAATTCATTCAATTAAATCCCTAATTCTTCAATTATTTCAACATAACCCACATCTAAAATTATATGACTTTCAAAATTTCTACTTACATCAAGTAATATTTGTCTTTAGGATTCCAAAAATATCAAAATTACAAGAAAATGGACTAAATTGACTTACCAATTAAGTTTTAAACTTCAAAACCCTAATTTTCCCTTTTCTTTTTTTTCCTTCTTTCTTTCTCTCTTTTTCGTTTCTTTCTCTGTTCTTGTTCTTTATTTTGTTTATTTTTATTTCTTTTATTATAACTAATATAATAAATATAATATAATAATAATATAATTAAAATAAAATATTATTTACTTAAATTATAAGTAAAATATAATAATTACTAATATATGTTTTATAATTATTCCAAATGTAATTCACTATTACCACACACTTGTCACTTAGGGTTTAATTACTAATTTAGTCCCTTCAATTTTCTTTATTCTATAATTCAACTTTCATACTTTATTCAATCTAGTCCTTACACTAAATTAACCTTAAGTCAAGCTAATTCACCTAGCCCAAATTTAATTAATCATTCAACTAACATTCGTAATAAATATTTACGAACCCAATTTACGAAAATAGTAAGCCAAAAACACGATTTTCAATACCCATAAATTTCGGGTCATTACAATTGGAAAATGAAGTTTAGGCATGTCTTCCGAGGAAGTAGCAAAGTAACTGATTGTTTGGCAAAAGCAACAATAGGAAAGCTAAACCAAGTAGTTCTTTTCCCAATTCCACCACAGTTGTTATACGGTTGCTAGAAGAGAATACCAATGATTCCTTGTATGAAGGAACCTCTATTCCTATTCATTCCTAGCTAATAGGAGTGTTATTTTTCTCTACCAAAAAAAAAAGAAAAAAATAAATTAAATATAATTTTATTTTTTATAAGGTTAAAAAAATAGGTTTATAACAACTATCTCTATAACATCCGAATGATGTTATAAGTATATAACAATGGCTAAAATCTTGATTAATTAATGCATTTGCACTCTTCATAAACAATTATGGGATTTTGCAAAACTACACTTATTTAAAATTAGTTTGAACATTTAAGGCATGAGCTTAGCTCGGCCCGTTTTAAGTTTATAATATTTTACATTATGTTATTTTTATATATTATGTAATTTAAAACACATTAAAAAATAAATCTATACTAATATATAATACTACTATAATGTAAACATTAAAATAATATTAAGATGACTATATAAAAAATTTCAAGAAAATAAAAAAAATATAAATTATTAATATTAAATTAATAATATAATTTTTTTTAAAATAATATGGGCCGATCTAAAATGAGCTTGAGTTAATTTTTTTGCAAATGTGGGCGGATTTGAACAAAAATTTAGACTTATATTTTAGATCGAACTTGAAAAAACATAAAATATATTAATATCATACTTAAACACAATCAGACTCAGACATATGAACACCTCTAAATTTTTAATCAAACTCATAAATTTTTTTATTATCGATGCAACTTCTCCAATCAATGGATTGAAATTTAAATATGAAATATTATAAATAAATACGAAAGCTAATACATGCCTAATAAAAATATATCATTTTAAATAAAATCGACCATAGATTTCTTTTCTCAATTTGTTGCCTTTTTCTTTTGTATAATTTGTATAGTGATAAATATTATAATTTGTGATTTACAAAGTAATTTTTTAATTTTATGGATAAATATTAAAAAACAAAATCGAAAAACTCCATCATACTAAACCAAAAAAATAAATCGATTTTGATAATAAAATTAATTCGATTTAGGGTGGATTTAGATGGAAAATTAGGAACGGTGTGATATGTTTAGCTTACTTTTTATATTATGTTACAAAATTGTTACAATATCTAATCTCATAATCACTTCTATTTTTACACTAATCGCAACTAAACACATCGCTCATTCAAACTCACTCTTATTCAATTTTATTTTAATATTTGAATCACTTTATACAATTATTAATATATATGAAAATCAAATCAAGTAAAAGGAAAAAAGTGAAGGAGAATAGAAAAGTGATATATTTAGTCACCTGATACTTGAGTGAAGAAAAATCAAAAGGAAGTATCACATGCTAAGTTTTAATATTTACTTTTTCTAGGGAACTGAAACTGACATTGGAAAATGAACCTGACCAAAACAACAGCGGTTCTGTTCTTTTGACCAGACATAGATGGCCTGTTAGGAATATCATTACTATAGTGTTCCTGATCGACATTAGTATAGTTTCTTAAGTCGATTAAACTAATAATATGAGCAAGATTCTCTCCCACATTTTCAATGGATTTGGGTGTGAAAAGCCTTAGCCTAGACCCTCAACACCCATGCTCTGAAGCTACGGTGGTCAAAGAAGAACAACTTCAAGTTGTCCATTATCCAGATACATACAAGTCTTGTCTTTTTCTTTTGGAAGTTTCACTCCTTTTTTAACGTCAAAGCTTTTGTGATTGTGAATTGTGTGAGGGAAGAGGAGATACATATATCTCTCTTTCAGTTACAGTTGATGGTGTATGGGAGATTTTACTTGCTACCGACCAAGTGTTTAAATGGTGGGAGCATAAATTGTGATGGTCCCCTTTACCACTCATTATTGGATACACCATAGAAATTGAAAACCACTTTGGATCATATTTCTCTTTTCATGTAAAAATGGCCGCATTTGCTACAGCAAAACAGATATTTTCTAAGTCAGCACATATTTCATATTTATTCAACATGTTAGGAATTTTTTAATATTTAAAGTAATTAATCTACATATTAACTTACATTTATACCTGACTTAAAAAAATGATCATAGATTTAATTTTTATAATTAATAAAATTTAATTTACAATTAATTTTTACCTTAATTAACTAAAAATTTAATAATTAAATGAGTATCTATTCTAAATTATATATATATATATATATATCCATTGGAAACGTGTCTACCTTACCTTCTTATATAAATTAAAAACAGGATAGTGGGAAGCTTAACTATATTGAGGCAAGAAAAAAATAAGAAAGAAAGAGATGTGTTTACGATGTTATAACATTCACATGCATCAATTCAAGCTAACTAGGTTAATGTTGAAAATTTGGGGTATAGAAGATGTTAGAAATATGAGAGAAGGAAGGAGGCAACCATTTTTCTTTTTACCTTTTTTACACTAATTCTTTAAACCATTAATTTTATCTTTATATTTTTTTAACTTTTCAATCTATATACAAAAGTAATTTTCTCAACTTTTATCATAGAAATCAGGTTATCTATTTATGGAAAAAATTAAATTTTAAAGAAAGTAAAATTTGATATACCAAATATTAAAAACACTTTCTAACTAATTAAATTTCACGAAAATTGATCACTCTCCGTCTTCATACCGAATTAATTAATATTATAATCTAGTAAATATTATCAGTTAAGGATTAAACAGTGAATTTAAAAAATTTATCTAAGATACATATTACATGTTATATAAGAAAGATTCACTTACAATACTGTAAAATTACTTAGTTTTACACATTCGAATAAAATTTTACATGAATAATAATTTAACAATTTGACAGTTGAATTTATCAATATAGTTATATTTATTATGCATATAAAATTTTAAATTGATTTGATATTTTTATCATCCCAATTAATAAAATTATCTTTGTCGCAACATTTAAGTGGATCTCTAGTGCCATATATATTTCTTTTAGTGGTTTGAAAGTACACAATCACCAGTTTTGGGGTTAGATTGTTGTTGAAGTAAGAACTCCCTTCTATTTTGTGTTATTTGGCTTTACCGAGGGATCGCATTTTTTTGCTCAAAGCTTCCATTTGATTCTCTAAAAGAGTAGCCTGTTATTGAGGATGCATCATCTAAGGACGATATTCCTCATGATTTTGGATAGTTTGCACCTCTAGAGTAAGGTAAGCATGAATCCCCGACGTAGGTGGGAATGGCTACTGATTATGATAAAAAGTGTAACATTTGGTTGGCCAGTAATTTAGATAAATTAGTTGCTACTGGCCATAAGGATCAGATGGTTGATTTGCAAGCAGCTGAATGGAGAGGTTTTGCTGAATTTGAGTGCTATGGGGGTGAGGGTTCTGACTCTAATCTTCTTGTTCTCAGCTTGCAAGGATATCTGGGTTGGCTTGAGCCATACTCAATCTTCACTAATTGTACCAATTGTTGATATCAAAAATGAGAATGATGGTTGATGACTGTTCATATGGTGATTGTGTGAAAAGCCGTAGAAATTGGTAAAGGAAAAAAAGTTGAGCAATTGATTAAACAAAGTAACAATTAGTATATTCGTACCGTCCTTGCTCGATGGGTTCTGAAGCTATACTTATGGGCTATTTGTGGGAATCTCTTAATGCCAATTATCCCCTTAAGTTACAGTTTGATGAGTTATGTTGAATTTCGAATATATGTCTTTAATGGTTAAGAAAATTTTATATTCATAAATTGGCTTAAATAGATTATTATAGAACATGATAAGGTCTATACGTAATGCAAGTGAATAGACAAATGTCATTAGAAGTAAGGTGTCTCTGGACAAAGTTACTTTATGCAACCAACTTGATTTATTATTCTTTAATCAAAATAGTTGACTTAGTGAAATTTCTTGAGGTGTACTCATATAATATATATTATTTACCTCCATTATTTAGCGAGGTGAGATTTATATCTCATTCACATGTGAAATTGAAAAATACAAAATGAAAGAGAGTATATGCATGGAGACGACAAAAATGGGTCTTGGTTAATAATTTGTTCATCGTCACAGAAAAATTGAACAAGAGAGGAATATTTGCACAGTTTTTAAATAAAAGTTAAGGATGAAGTGAAAGAAGATTTTAAGTAAAATTAATACGTGTTCTGGCTACCATCTATAAATCAGCATTATATAATTAAAATTAATGGGAGAGAGATTTATCCAGAGGAAAATTAGTATCTGAAACTTCCCCCGAAGTTGGTAAAGAATACGTATACGTAGAATATGCATTCAAGGCTTAAATAAGACGTCCATGCGCATTGTTTGACCAACTTTTTAAGATCTTCCAGTCCATTTCTGGCTGTATGATTGCATGACTTATACATTACTTCTAATTCTTGGTAATATAATTCAAAATACCACGTCCTCACTCTCACTATTTCTGAATCCTTGACTGCCCCCAAACATCAAACCAACCTTTGCCATTCTCTTTCCAAGCACCATTATCGATTCCCAAATTTGTTTCTTTATATATATTTGGATATTGTAGTTTTTAGTAATTAGAGTAACTGTGAATAAATATTATGTGTATTAATTATTTGAGGTTAAATTAACTGGATATGTCATAAAAGTACGCATTTTTTATAATAATTAAAAAATATTTCCAGTTAAACATGTTTTCACATTTTCTTTCAAAAAAATAATTTATTTCTCTAAATTAAAAAAAAAATCAACTTATTTTACTAATGAATAATTTTTTCGACATATTCTACTAATTTAACCATTATTTAAATAGGAATTTGGATTTAAATACCCAATTTTATAAATTTGGTACCTAAAAATTATTGAAATGGAATTTTGGTATTGGATGAATAATAATAATTAATATGGATATATAATTAAGTAAAAAACAGTAAAATTCCAATCATCTGCCATTTCTAATAATAAATAGTATATTAGCATTAATTTAGAGTTAGAACTGGAAAATCAAAGATTTGTTTCACACTGGAGAAGTGATGATATTTGGA
Source organism: Gossypium longicalyx (assembly GCA_025698465.1). Classification (NCBI taxonomy): domain Eukaryota; kingdom Viridiplantae; phylum Streptophyta; class Magnoliopsida; order Malvales; family Malvaceae; genus Gossypium; species Gossypium longicalyx. The sequence goes on along the minus strand of CM047005.1, from coordinate 21,639,446 downwards.
CACGTTTTTGATAAATTATGAAAGGGTTGAAAAGTCCAAGACTTGTGTGTGTGTTTCTTTCACAGCTTTTGAAAGTGGGGCTCCATCTATCTCTATATATACCGTTATTTCAACACGTTTAATGAAATGACTTCAATCCTGACACAAGTACTCGTACACAATATCTCAATAATTTTTATTAAATTACACTCTTAATCACCCAATTATCAATAAATTTCTTTTTGGTAATTTAACTATAAAAAATTATAAAATAATTATCTAATTATTCAACTTTTTTTGTTTAGTCACCTGCCGTTAAATTATCAACGGAACATTTTATAAGAATACATTACTAGATTACATAATTGATGTTCTATTTTTATACTATTTTATTTTACTGTTCCTTAAGTTTAGTTATATTTGATGTAACAGAGCAAATTCTCTAAGATATACTTGTTATATAAAAACCATGGCCATCAATTGAAAAGGGAAAGGGAAAAATATACTTTTTTATCGTATCAGTGCATGTATCTCATACGAAATTAGGTTTCTGGTCCTTACACTTGCCTGTTTAAAAAAAAAATTCTTCTCTTAACCACTTCTTCTTGAATATCCGATCAACTCTTATCTAATGGTAATTGGAAATACTCGGGATATCTTCCCAAACACTCGCAAGCCAAACAATCCTCTAACCTTGGCCACCATCCATAACTCCTCAAACTTACCTCCACTAATTATCTCTCTTGGAAAATTCATATCGAATCCATCCTCATTGGTTATAACTTGCACAAATTTATTAACGATTCGCATCTCTCTCCACCTGCACCATCACCGTCAGCAAAGCAATTTCCCCCAATCTTGCATGTTAAACATGGCTGAGACAAGACAAACTTTTGTTTGGAGCACTAATGGGCATGATTTCACCTAACCTTGTGCCATGCATTACTCAATCGAAAACATCTCGTGATGCTTGGCAAGCCCTTGCCAACACTTACGCTTGTCCTTCTTATGGACATATCAAACAAATCAAAGACAACTTGAAAAACATCTCCAAAGGATCACAATTTATCACTGATTATATGCAAGCCATAAAGACCAAAGCAGACGAACTTGTCACCCTTGGGAAACCACTTGATCATGAAAACTTTATAGTGACTTAGCAACTTTCCTCTTTTAACATTAACTTAGCAACTTTTAAAATTGGAATAATAGTAACGTTAACCTTCAACATTTATACATTGTGTAATTTGGTTTTGTTTGCAATTTTACTTTTCATTGCGACATTGACGGCTAAATTTAAAACAATGTGAAAAGATGAAAGTTATTGTATTGAACTTTTGTGTGTTTTCATTTTTGGTGTATTTTCAATCATATTTAGCTGGCTATTTCTTTTTAAGCTTTTTAGGTGAAAGGGTCACAAAGAAAAACAAAATTACAAAAAAGATCAAACTATATGGTTTGTAAATGTTAAGGGTTAATTTCTTTAGAATCAAAACTAATTGACATAATGTATAATGTTGAGGTTAAAATTGCTATCATGCCAATTTTAAAAGTTGTTGCATCATCCTTCTTTTAGTCATTTAATGGCATTGGTCGGTGACCAAAAATGATAAAATCAAATAGTTGGATGATCGTTTTGTAACTTTTCATAATTAGGTGATAAAAAAAGGCACTTACCAATAACTGGGTGGCTACTAGTGTAGTTTACCCTGAGAATTATTAACGGTAAAACCCAAGGTTATTAAAATATTAGTAAATATACGTCTCAATCGTCTAACTTCAAAAAGTTACAAAATGGTAACTAAACTATTTGAAAGTTTTCGTTTAAAATCATAAAAGTGCACCTTCAAGAACAAGCAACATCCTAGAACACTTTATTTCTAATTTCTATCGTCCTTTCTTTTTATTTTCCTATTGCTTCCATAGCTTGAGATAAAAGTGTTGGAACCCCTGGTTCCTTCATCTTTTTATTCCTCTAGGAAGCAATAAAGGGCGCATTAGGACACTTGGTCCTACTTTTCCTAATTGCATTAATACACAATCCAAACCATTAAAAGATGCATCATTGTATACAACATACGGAATTCTAGATTCTGGCTGAGTCACAATTAGAGCCTCTGTCAGCATCTTCTTCAACTGATCAAAACTTTGCTAGCCGTGTCTTTGCCCGTGTAGCCAACAATTAGGCTATTTTCCAAGCCTTATGTTGTCCTTAATTCTCTCCCATACTTATACACATTATAGACACACATTATAACATCAATTTAATGGTTAATCATCCTTTAGTAAAATTCCGTTAAAGCATTTACATGTTGTCATACATGTGTTTATTATCTATACTCATGTTACACCAAATTAGACATTCCAATTCACATTCTAGAATTGTCCATATTCAATCATTATCAACTTACTACCATGCCACACGTTCATTCCATGGCCACGAAAGTTACAAAATGGTCACTAAACTATTTGAAAGTTTTCGTTTAAGTCATTGGGCTGTTAAATCGCTTATGTATGGCATTATTTGTTTACATTGCCTATACCAATCGAAAGCGCTCATTCTCCTGCAAATTTTTTTTCATGAAACAGATTTGAACATCATGAATTTGTGAACCAAAATCCAAATAGCTTTCTACTTTGATCATTGACATTGATCGCCAAATCGACTTGGATCTAAGGTATGTTCTTCTATTTGTCAATGGGTATTGATCCATTGTATCGATTGCTAAATCGTAGGTTTGAGTTCGCTAGTTGAACTTAAAAAAAAAAAAAACCCTTAATAGCCCAATGATTTAAAACAAAAACTTTCTAATAGTTTAATAACTTAAATAAAAAATTTCGAATAATTCAATAATTATTTTATAACTTTAAATTTTAATAATCAAAACATAAACTGCCTTTCACTCAATGGGTTGAAAAATAAAATATATTGTCACGTGACTTTTTGGTATTATATAAGAGAGGGAGGTACATGAACGATGAAATCTATTAAACGTGGAGACACCCACACCTTCCTAACTTGCAAACCGTTTTTAACACTTTATTTTCTTCTCAATTCAATTCTAATTTATTTAGAAAATTACTCTTTTTAATAAATATTAATATTAATATATAGTAATTTTCTCATTCATTATTTTAATATGAAATATTTAAATAAAATAATTAAGAATGTAAGGTCTAAAAATTGAACATAAACTTATATTTAATTTTGCACCAATTGAAATTTTAACAAAAATAAAAAATAATATACATATGGTGAAATGATAAAATTTTAGATTTTTAATCAACTTAAGTTTCATTATGATATATTTTATACATTTTCATTTTAATATAGACAATTTATTATCTTCATCAATTGTATAAATCACAAATCAACTCGACACTAACTCACAGTTATGACAAAATCATAATAAATAATTGTAGTGCATTTAGTATTGTGTTTATTATCAATGCATTTATGTGTTTAAATTTCGTTTTTACTCATAATTTCTTTAATTTTTTATTTTAATATCAAACATATTTCATGTGTTGTTATGATTAATTAGTTTCAAACCATGCATTTTATTGTTTATTGTATGTGATTTTTAAACACAGATATAAGTTCTTAATTCGTGATTCCCACACATATACACGTATGATAAGATGTCTAGTGTAGGCGAGAAATAAGTTGACTTTGATACCATATTTAAAATAAAGTATTCAACTATTGTTAAAAATATTGAACTATGCAAATATGTTTTTATTTTTTTTTCTGCCATACAGTATATAAAATAAAGTATTCAATTATTGTTAAAAATTAAAACCATTTTAAAATAAATGTGTTAAGAATTTTTAGTATACATTTACCATACTCTGGCAATAATAATAATAATAATATTATTATTATTAAATAAAAAAACACTTAGAATTAGTGTGTAAAAAATGTTTGAAATTATATAATTAAACACATATTTGTCACTTAATAAGTAAAATTTAATTATTAATTAATTTGAATTAAATTATTTTATCTATACGTTATATCTTATTAGCATAATTTTAATTTTTACATATACTATAAGATTAATCTATGTTTAGAAATTATGTATATATATATATATATATATATCTCATATACATATAATAATTTAAGATATTATTTTTATCAAATAAAATATAAAATTACAAAATATAAATAAAATAAAAAAATAATTTAAATTTATTTATGATATCAATCATAAAATTATAAAATAATTTTTATATATTCTTATTTATACATACAACCAAAACCGTATACCGTCAACTAAGAAAATTAGTTTATTAATTATATTTAATTTTTAATTAAAAAATATCTAAAATAATATTAAAGTTATGAAATAAAAAAAAAATTCAAAAATAAGATTTAGTGTTATTATAAATAGATAGATAGATAATTCAAAACTAAAAATAGGAGCAAAGGCATAATTAATTTTTGGGCTAGAAGGGCAAAAAGTAAATTTTACCATAATATCAATTTAAAAACTGACAATATTTGGAGGACTTAAACCATCATTTATGGGGAGAGTGAGAAATGGTTAAGATTTTAGGAAATGTAGAAGGGATAAACTATAAATTTACCAATTTAGTCTACCTACCACTTATAATAATTTAATTATTTATTTAATTTTGGAATACCATATTGTTATTCACTTGTATAAATATTTAGTGTAAGACATTATTTTGTTTTTAAGTTACTAATGCATATGTTTATAATTAAAATTAACCATAAAAAAAAAAACATATAAAATACATACACCCAAACCATATAATGGAACTCCAACATAAAACCTCATATAGAAAAGGCAACATATAGAATCATAATTGAGCTACTAAAAACAGCTTAGTTAGGTGAGGGAATCAAACACACAGAAGAAGAAAATCTCACAGCATTTTTCTTATTTTGGAGTTAACTATAAATCTCTATTTTATTTTATTTTTTTTATGGTTTGAATTTAAGGATTAAAATTTCATTAAATCAAATTATGCGGTGTTTTTAAAGTAAATACAACTTTGGAATTACAATTTCCATTATTAAGTTCTTGAGATTAAAAGTAAAAGGACTCCTTTTCTAATATATAAAGACTTGAGAGACTGAAAGCCTAATTAGACCAATGTAGTGTTGTTATTTGGTCATAACATAAAATAATAAAATAAAAGCGCTTTTGACTATGGGCATGGCATTGGCAGGCAGCAGCTACACCACCATCTCCTTCTTACCTTCTTCCTACCTTGTTTCCTCTCTCATTGCCATTATCTTTGTTTTGGGGGCTTTTAATCATTTACCCCTTTACTATTTATTTATTTTCTTCTTTCTTCTTTTCCTATGGGATTCTATCGCTACAACTCATTCCTTTAGCATATCTTCTTCTTCTTCTTCTTTGTTAACAACATCATGGGAGCCTGTCTCTCCACTACCAAAGTTATTGGCTCAAGCAGCAACGCCGCCGCCCACCACCGCAAACATCAACCCTCTGCCACCACTGTAACGGTCAATGAGAAGAAAGAGTCTCGAAAGCCAAATAATCAACAGGGTCAGCGGCAGCAGGTGAGGAGTTCTCAGCCTTTAAAGGTCAAAGGCAAGCCAAGTTCGACCAGACAAACCGGGATCATACCCTACGGCAAGCGTACTGATTTTGGGTATCATAAAGATTTTGATCAGCGATACACCATTGGGAAATTGTTGGGACATGGACAATTTGGTTACACCTATGTTGCCATCGACAAGGCAAATGGGGATCGTGTTGCTGTTAAGAAAATTGATAAAAATAAGGTATTCTTTTTTAATGTTTTTCTCATCCTTTGCTTGTTTCTGCTTCTGGATTCTTGGGATTTTTTTGATTCACTTTTTCCTTTTGGCTATATCCGTAGTCTATTATATTCAAGGTGGGATTTTTTTTCTTCTACTTTGGGTTCCTTAATGGTTATGGGAGTGTTTCCCTTCTCTGATTTGTAACCCACTGAGGAGAGCTTGTTCTTTTTCCCTTGTGATTGGTCTCAATTAGAAACACCATCTACTTGTGTGTGGTAAAATTAGGTGGGTTAACTGCAATAACCTCGTCGAGCTATGAGGATTTTGAATCCATTCTTCTTCGGCTTGATAATCTTATTACTGTTTTTAGATCTTGGTATGACAATCTTGTAATAGCCATTTTGTTATAGCAAGTTTACAACAATTGATTTAACTGTCATGATAGTTGAGCTAAAATACAGTAGTTGCATCTGAAATCTAGTATATCTTGCTGTTTGAACTGACAGTGAATTCAATAGAAGCATCGTAGAGATATTGAATGGAAGATGATGTATTTTTCACTCAATTAACTACTCAAAATTTGGTCGTTCTAATATCTCTTTTGCTTTTTCTTATGTGGTGGGATGCAGATGGTTCTTCCAATGGCTGTTGAGGATGTCAAGCGAGAGGTTAAAATATTGGAAGCCTTGAAAGGGCATGAGAATGTGGTTCAGTTTTATAATGCGTTTGAGGATGATTCTTATGTATACATTGTTATGGAGTAAGTTTTATGAATATCGTCTTCTTCTATGGCTGTTCTTTGAGTTCTCATTTTCTCTAATCATGTAAATTTCTTGTCTTCTGATGTTCACTTTTGGAAACAAGTATTTTTTTTCCTTAGCTGGTGACACATCTTTGACCTTGGTTATGTGCTTTTGTATCAATCCTTCTATGTCTTGATTATATCACGTTGTCGGTGGTGTTTGATGCTAGGTTATGTGAGGGTGGAGAGTTGCTGGACCGGATATTGGCTAAGTAAGGATGCTTAATTAATCTTGGGACATTTTTTTTTACTGTATTTACGGTCCAAATATAATAATTAGTACTTCTCTTGATGGTTTCAATAGTGTCACAACCCGTAGTAATATGTTCTTACCATTTTCTATCAGAAAAGATAGTCGTTATAGTGAAAAAGACGCAGCAGTTGTTGTACGGCAGATGCTCAAGGTTGCCGCTGAGTGTCATTTGCATGGCTTGGTGCATCGTGACATGAAACCTGAGGTTGCTGAACTACATTAACATGGCTTACATGTAAAATTTCTTTAGAAAGTCTTACCACTTGCTTATTGTTCTCTCAATGTTTCTTTACTGTAGAATTTCCTATTTAAGTCAACCAGAGAGGACTCACTGCTTAAGGCTACAGATTTTGGCTTGTCAGACTTTATCAGACCCGGTAAGTAGCATTTGCCTCGTGTAGAGATCTTGCCATTGCTCATGAAATAACTATGTATTAAAAAAAAACCAGGATCCATCTACTGTGTTATTTAATTTTTCCTACTCTAGCTGTTACATTCATTTCAACTTTTTAATATTAGAATCTATCAATCACAGACACACCATGTCCCCTGCATATCGATTTGTGCCTGTTTTTGACATGGACAGGATGGAACATGTATCCAATATTTGGTCTTAACATATTTAACATCCAATATTTAAGGCTATGCAGCCTATTTACCAAGATATTTGCAATGTAATTTAACTATTCCAATAATTTATTTATGTAATATAAAATGTTATATACTGATTATATTTATTTGCAAAACTTTTAGTATTAAAATATAATGTAAATGATTTTCATATCTTGTAGCATCATGTCCTTGTTTCTTTCTAAATTTGCGGTATCACTGTGTCCATATTGTGTTGTACCCTGTGCCATGTCCGTGCTTCCTAGTTTATACTCATGCTACAAATATCCAACCCATGCAATCCTTAACCATGACTGACGAAATGCAGGGAAGAGGTTTCATGATATTGTAGGCAGTGCCTACTATGTTGCTCCTGAGGTGTTAAAGAGAAGGTCAGGGCCCGAATCAGATGTCTGGAGTATTGGTGTAATTACCTACATTTTGCTTTGTGGGAAGCGGCCCTTTTGGGATAAGACCGAGGATGGCATATTTAAGGAGGTGTAGTATTTTTCCAAATCATGGATCTTGATTTATCTTTTTCATTGAATTTTATGGGTTTCATTCATTCACTCATTTATTATTATCACATGTAGATAGAAAATTACTTTTGCACTATGTTTGTTTCTGCACTAGAGGCATTTCAATGGACTGATTGATGCACTTCATTATCCTTTATGCACTTGTTATGCATGTATCTACGAGGAAAAAATATGGAAATTTTGTTTATCGTCCAAGTTAGCTGTCTTTTGTTTGCTCTGAATAATTATGATTTTTCCTATGAAATCCACTGATAACATGGGTCAATGATTTTTTTTTTTCTGGTTTTATTTATTTATTTAATGTTAATATTTTCTGGAAAATTCATGTGCAAAATGTCAATGAACTCAGGTTTTGAAGAAGAAGCCCGATTTTCGTCGTAAGCCATGGCCAACAATTAGCAATGGTGCTAAAGATTTTGTGAAGAAGTTATTGGTGAAGGATCCCCATGCCAGACTGACAGCTGCTCAGGCCTTATGTATGTGTTTGTATCTCTCTTCATAAATTATTACTTTTAACGCCAAGGAAAAGGATGGAAAGTTTGCTATTATTTCTAGAATATCTGATTGTTTTTAGCTTTTCCAGCACACCCGTGGGTTAGAGAAGGAGGAAATGCGTCTGATATTCCTGTTGATATTTCTGTCCTTAACAACCTGCGACAATTTGTGAAGTATAGTCGATTGAAGCAATTTGCTCTGAGGGTAATCTAGTTTGTCTTCCTGAAATAGTAGTGGATTGTTCATGGTCATGAACGACTGTTATTCCCTCCATTTTTCATCATGTTAAATATAATTATTATTACTGTGTAGGCATTAGCTAGCACACTTAATGAAGAAGAGATAGCTGATCTTCGGGATCAGTTTGATGCAATTGATGTGGATAAGAATGGTTCTATTAGTCTTGAAGAGATGAGACAGGTAAACATTACTATCACATGTAGCATCTTTTAGGTTGCACCGAGCTTCTTTGTATTCGTCCTGATAAAAATGGTTGCTGTGCAGGCCCTCGCTAAAGATCTTCCTTGGAAGATGAAGGAACCACGTGTCCTTGAGATTCTTCAAGCGGTGAGTACAGGTTTCATGTTTTTCATCCGGAAGTAACTTTTTGTTTTCCTCTTTTCTTTCGTAATTAGTTTTTCTTTCCAGTGGTTTTGATTGTTGTGGAAGTGTTTATTTCCTCTGATCTCAGATTGATAGCAACACAGATGGGCTTGTTGATTTCAAGGAGTTTGTTGCAGCAGCTCTACATGTGAATCAAATGGAAGAACATGATTCTGATAAATGGCAGATGCTTTCGCAAGCTGCTTTTGAGAAATTTGATGTAGATAGAGATGGGTTTATAACTCCAGAGGAACTTAGAATGGTAAGTGTTGTTTTTGGTGATATTTTTCTTCTAAAAACAAAGGAAAAAGTGTTTATCCCTGCAAAATTGGATGTATGTGTTTGTGGAGTGCCCTTGTGTTGTGTCCCGAGAGGCCAATGTAATTGCTTGCAATGTCAACCTTTTTAATGAAGAATGTTACTAGTGTAATAAATTATGTTCTCTTATTCACATTGTGCAATCGTGTTTGCAGCACACGGGCCTAAGAGGTTCCATTGACCCTTTGCTTGAGGAGGCTGACATTGATAAAGATGGAAAAATAAGCCTTTCAGAATTCCGCCGACTTCTACGAACTGCAAGCATTAGTTCACGGAATGTACCTTGTTCATCTGATCAGCGGAATTCTCGGAAGTTATAGGTTATAATAGAAGTTTACGAGGGTTGATCAGTGGAGAGACAAAAAGAGAGCAAGGAGAATATAGAGGATTTTCCCAGATTTTGTGCTTGCTTGTATCCGTACCAGATCCCAAGCATGACTCCATATACCTGTCTTCATCAGCATGCTAGAGAAGGTTTTTAAACTCGAGTTTTGTTGGATGGAATCTGCAAGGTGTTGGATAATAAGAGTTGATGTTGGCAGTGGTAGCGAGATAGCTGCAGGTATATGGTCATACTGTGTATATTTCTTTAGTTGGGTAGTTGTTTGTACCCTCCAAATTTGTAACATGCGACTCCAGTCATTTATCAATGAATATATGCTGCATCCGAAATTCGCTCATCCGTTTTGCCCCTCCAAATGGTATCATATTTTAACCGCGCCAGCCACTAATTGCATGTCCAACTATGATATTATTGTGGTTGGCATTCACGTTGGCAGAGTCTCTTTCTTTATTAGGTGAGAAGTCCATTCAATGCAGGGCTATCTACCTGGTTGGGAAGTGAGGCTTAACTGCTTAAAAAGGCAATGGTAATAACTACTAGAAACTGCCTCAAGTTATATTTTAGTTATTTATATTTAAAATATTATGTTTTAATCATTTATATTATTATTTTGTTATAAAAATTGTTAAAATTTGTTATCTCCTAAACGACAATTCAACATGGTAGTTAAAATAAGTTTTAAATGATTATGTGGATGTTCAGTCAAATAAATTAATTTATTCTTTAATTAAATAAATTTAATAAATTAAATTTTCTAAATTAATTAAAGGAAAACTTTAATTTAATTTCCTGAAATAATCAAAACCAATGGGTTAGATTAATCCTTGAATTGAAAAAAAAGAATCATTGATCTCTTTTTTCTTTTAGTTTTTGTTTCCATTTTGATTGATCCATTTTCATAGTCATTTTTGTCCTAGACATTTACGTTACCATTTAAAATTCATTTTAACTATTACGTTAGATTGCCATTTGAGAGAATAAATTTTTAACGATAGAATGACTATTTCATAACAAAACTATAAAGTAAGTGACTAAAACTACTAGTAATTAAAAACTGCAGTTTCAATCAACATGGTTGTTCTCATCCAATAGAAGTAAAGCAAAGCAAAGGGTTGGTTGGTTATGACCGCTATTTGGTAAAGTCTAGTCAAACTTGTCGCATGTTGGTGGCTGCTAGGCTAGTGGCCTGTCATGTTATTGCAATAATTGCAGTGGGGAAGACTGGAACTTTGAAAAGTTGGGAGTCATTCACCCACAATGGCAAGTGGGGGCCTTGTTAGGGGATCAACTTTTGCCTTTTTTTTTTTTTTTGAAGGGGGGGGGGTATATGTTAAAAATTGAGAGAAAGTGATAACAACAATAACAGTTGATTGAATGAACAGGAGAAAAAAGAAAGTTCCTTTTTAGATGGCATTATAACATATCCTGATCATCGCATCAATTCTAAATGAGCAGGAGAGAATGATATTAACAATAGAAAATTTGCAATTCACAAATACCTAGATGATGAAATCATCCAGGTCTGCCTCAACATCATTGATAGTTTCAGACAAGCATCTTCCAGACCCTCCTAATGCCAAAGAATCTGGCAGTAAGCAGAAAATGCACCCTTGTTTGCGTACTTCTTTCGGCACTTACCTTGTCGGACTTAACACAGAATATCAAGAATTTGAAAAATTGTTCATTTTTGGGACTTTGAAACTTCATCCAGATTGTTAGAGGCGCTATCGCGAGGACCTTGAGATCGGCTTGAAGAGATACTGTTCACCATACTTCTCTCCTCAGTCTGCTTGCCTTTTGTTTCTCCAGCAGACAAACCCTGCTTATGACATTTGGTTATATTTAGCATCACAGACATTACAACCAGGGATATAGATTGATAAAATATACCTGATTTGTTGATGAACCAGGTATCTTCAGCTCAAGTTCGGTCACCACATCGTTAGAACCATCACAACTATCTCTGTTACTTCCTCCTTGGTCATCCATTGGTTTGCTTCTGCAATCCCTTTGGAAAGAAAGGTGTGAAGACGATGTAGGTTGTGATGATGGCTGTTCCATTGAATATGGTACGTAGGTTGAGCAGGGATTGGCAACAGCACCTGGACCATGATTTAGAAAATATGGATAAGGTTGCAGTGAGGGGTGCATTGCAATTGGACCCGTAGGGACATGCAGAGGAGCTGGATATGAATAAGGGGGAGCCACAACAACTGAAGGTTCAATACCGGTCCATGGGAACATGACACTAAGTCTTTGCTGATACTGAATGTTTAGGTTTTCAATATCAGCTTTTAAAGAAGCCTTTTCTTCTCTGAGCTCATTCTTCTCCTGAGTCAGCTGGTTGGAACAAAAATGCAAGTGAGAAAGCAACTAAAAGTACCATAATCTAAAGGTTTTAATACTAAGAGAATGTCACCTCACGTGATTCCTCAGTAAGTGATGAACACTCAGCCCTTAGTCTGTTGACTTCGGTAGTTAAATCCTTAAGCATTTGGGTTGTATCCACAAGTACAGTTACTTTATCATTCTTAGGTCTATCTGGGTCTACATTTCAAATCGTGAATTTTCAGAAATCAAGAACTTAACTTCTAACAAAAAGTGCATTCAGGGAAGAATTAACAGTAATCATGCCTAAGAGAAGTGCTGTAGAGGTAGGGACAAAAGGAACAGAGTATAACTGTCGATACAACTTCAATGAAAGAAAGAACAAAGCAGACATGGATACGATCAGACGAAATGCGTTAATCGCTGCAATCAAGCTCCTAACAAGTATAGTTACTTCCTGAATTGCTTTTGTTCGATGTTCCAAGCAATATTTGAATGTTTTAGTCGTCTATGTGCATCGGTAACTATGCATCCTAAACACAAAAAGATTACAAGACCTTTTATCAGCAGCTTTAAAGTGAGCCAAGTTTAGTAGGCATTCAAAGTTTTCCAACTGCTTATCATCAAAGCAACAGCATCTAGCAGATGAATGAACGAGATGGGCGCAACCGTAACAACCGACAATGGCATCGAACTCGAAATTAGATAGTTCAAATTGTTACTACACTAAAGACCCCATTAGCTAGTGGAAGAGGATGAGTTATCCTAGTAATACAGGGTAAATTCATAGTCATCTAAAACAAGTAATGAATGGGCATAAATTTACCTAGCGTGTTACCCAACTCAACAAACTGCTCATTCAGCTTGTCCCTCCTCAATTTTTCACGGTCCGCCTTCTGAACTTTCCTTGCAGCTATTGGATCATTAGCTTCCATCTCCTGCCTTTGTCTGCCAAATTATAGAAACAATGAATGTCCATCACAACCACCAAAATAACACGATGATTCACCAACACTAAATAAGTACCACAATTAAACTGTGAAATAAGCAAGAAATAAAACGAGAAATTTAACACGACGAAGAGAACAAAAAACCTGGGTTCAGGGTTTGAGGGGTCCAAATCTGCTGCCGCTGGCATAGAGAAATCGTTAGGCTTCCATTGGTGATCCATTGCTGATTTTTTCCCCTTAGTATGAAGCTGGCATTTAAAGTTATAGATCAAGCTGATGATCCAAAACTTTTATGTGTGTTTTCCCTTTGCTTGGGTGAATTCTGAGAGAGAAAATCGTAAATGGGGGAAGGAAGAGGAAACTCAAACCACAACAGCACTAACTTGTGTTCACCACGAGCCCAAACCTGTTTGTGGGACCTGTCGGATTTAATTAACCTCACTAAAAAGGCGGTTTTTTCAAGTGGGTTGTAGACCATCGTAAATTTCGTAGGATTGCATTGACTTTTAATTTAATTGGCTGCAAATGTTATATATAACACAATCCATAAAGTATAAATTAATTTTAATTTTTATATATTTTTTAAATATTATTAGTACTTGGTATTTTTTATTTATTTCACAAACAGCTTTAAAAAATTATCATGTGTTCTAGTGAATTAATTTAGCTCCACTATTTTTTCTTTAAATCAAAATTTAATCAAGTAGAGTCTTAAATGAAATTATTTTATTTGTAGTGAAAAGATAATTAGTTAATTTATTAGAATTAAAGTCAAAGTCTTGTAATGGACTTTGACTTTGTGACAAAAAATGGAATTGTTGAAAAATAAATTATGTAGATAATTATTATTATTCAATATTACTAGCGACTAAACCTTTAGCAGCAAGATAAAAAGTGAATTTTTGCTTAGGTGGAATAAAATTTGAATTTGGAGATACAAATAAAAAGAATTTTATATTCCTCTATTGTATATGTATATATAATTTAAGTAGAATAGAAATATAGAGTTTTGCATTTTTCTATATCTCTCAAAAATTCTATTTTTACTAATAATCTTGTTCTTGGATCGAATTCTAATAATCTCTTTTTTTAATATATTTTTTTAAATTTTAATATACTCTTATATGACACTTGTCAACTCTCTAACCTTGTTTATAGAGTCTAGAAATTTCACTGGCACGGTAACAAATATTATTCCTTCAAATATTAAGTAGAAATCTTATCACACGCTATGCGTGTGGAAATCACAAATTTAAAATACATCTTTAAAAATAACTTACAATAAACAATGAAATATATGATTTGAAAGTAATTAATCATAATAACACATTAAATGTGTATGAAATTAAAATAAAAATTAGATTAAATTGAGTAAAATAAAATTTAAATATATAAATACATCAGACAATTAATACTAAATGTTCTACAATTATTTATCATGCTTTTATCATCAATTGTGAGTTAAATCAAGTTCACTTGTGATACCAACTAAATTAATAAGAATATTAATATATACAACTAAAAGAGATAATAAATTCTACATATTAAAATAAAAATATATAAAATTTATCAAAATAAAACTTTAGTGAATAATAAATTTAAGATTTTAATAATGTAATTAACATTGGTTCAAATATTATATTATGTATATTTTTATTGAATTTTTTAAAAAATAAAAAGACTAAAATATTCTTAAACAATATAACCCATTTTAATAATTAAAAAATATTTTTGTAATTTTCTTAATTAAGTTAAGAAGATATTAATTCAATAAAAACTTAAATAATAAAATAGATATAAATAATAATAATTTGATAATTTCCGATCTACACACACACACAAAAAAAAAAAAAAACCTAAAATTACTCAATTCTTTTGATGCTGATATTATCTGCTTCAAACCAGAAAAGAAAAGAGAAGGAAAATAAGGGGGAAAATTAAAGTTATGAAGAAATGAAGATAGTAACTTACAACGTAAATGGACTGAGGCAAAGAGTCTCACAGTTCGGTTCTCTCCTTAAGTTACTCAATTCCTTTAATGCTGATATTATCTGCATCCAGGTCCCAAATTTTCTTTCCTCCTTTTTTTTTTTCTTTAAATTTAATATATATTTACTACCTTAATTCTTTTTCCTAATTTCTTGGGGGGGGTTGAATTAGGAGACGAAATTGAGAAGACAAGAATTAACGGCGGATTTGGCAATAGCCGATGGCTATGAATCCTTCTTTTCCTGCACTCGTTCCTCCGACAAAGGCCGAACTGGGTACTCCGGTAAGATGTTCGATTGTATGCCTCAATGAGAAAAGAAGAAAAGAAAAGTTCCCCACTTATTTTATTTTATTTTCAGGTGTGGCAACATTTTGTCGTGTTAAGTCGGCTTTCTCCAGTGTAGAAGCGGCGTTGCCGATTGCGGCGGAGGAAGGCTTCACGGGTCTCCTAGGTTGTTCTAGAAAAGACGAAGCAGCTTCAGCAGTAGCTGAAGGGCTTGTGGAGTTTTCAAGAGAGGAGCTTCTCAAAGTTGATAGTGAGGGGCGGTGCATTATCACAGATCATGGTCATTTCGGTTAGTTTAACATGATATTAATTAATTGGGTTAGTTCTTTGTAAGATGGTACGATTGTCTCAATCTTTTCTTAATGTATTTGTTAGTTCTTTTCAACTTGTATGGACCCCGAGCAGGGGATGGTGATTCTGAGAGAATTCAGTTCAAGCTCAAATTTTTCAAGATATTAGAGGTGATGAAATTTGTTTAGTGAGAACTTTTATTTGAGAGATGTGAAATTGGTGCAATGGGGATTGACACTGGTTGTCTTTGATGTAGAAAAGATGGGAGTCTCTGTTGTGTCGAGGAAGGAGGATTGTTGTTGTTGGTGACCTCAACATTGCTCCTTCTGCCATTGATCGTTGTGAAGCTGCACCAGATTTTGAGAAGAATGAGTAAGCGTCTGACCTATTTTTGTAACTTGTCTGAGTCTGACGTTGTTTACAACTCTATGGATTGTATATATTATGGGATGAAACTGTCTTTCTTTCAAAGTACTTAGCTCAGTTGCAATCCATTGTAGGTTTAGAACATGGTTTAGATCAATGCTAGTGGAATCTGGAGGCCATTTCTTTGATGTTTTCAGGGCAAAAAATCCAAACAGGTTTTAACTTTCTTCTTATGACAATGAATTCATTGTATTAAATTGATATTCCTCTTATAACATTATTAGAAGTTCTGCTTTTTCATCATTATTAACAGGTAAGGTAAGCATTTATTCTGTTGTTATGAAGGCTTTTATTGTTTCATGGTTTTGGTTATTTACTTGTTTTTCCATCTTTAACTTATTTGCAGAAGAGAAGCATTTACATGCTGGCCTTCAAATACTGGTGCTGAGCAATTCAATTATGGGACAAGAATTGATCATATTCTATGTGCTGGGCCTTGCTTACATGAGGAGCACGATGTAGAGGGACATAATTTGGTAACCTGCCATGTGAAGGAGTGTGACATCTTGACAGAATACAAGCGGTGGAAGCCTGGAAGTGCAACAAGGTAAAGATTAGATCTAACCTCGTAGTTTTCTCTTTTCAAATTACTTGGTGGTCATCTTAATGATCGAAGATCTAAGTTTTGATTGTTATGGTCACTGAAGTATCATGTTATTCTAAATCAAATCCGACAATATTCTAAATATTTAGGTATTAGCATGTTTTTGTCTATTTTGCCTCATGCAGGTGGAAAGGAGGGTGGAACATTAAGTTAGAAGGTTCGGACCATGCACCTGTTTATACGTGCTTAAGGGAAATCCCTGATGTCTCAGAACATAGCACTCCGTGTTTAGCTGCTAGATATCTGCCAATGGTTCATGGTCTGCAGCAAACTCTTGGTACGAGATTCAGTTCCCATATTTGGACATTACTTTCATTTGAAATTTAGTATATATGTCTTAGAGAATTATTTCTGCAGCAATGTAATTTTTCAAAGATTGTTCTTTTTTTTTCTTGTACAGTGTCAGTTTTAATGAGAAGGCAAGCTACTAAGCAAGTCAAATCCGATGTAGTATCAAGTTCATTTCCTGATGAAAGTATCATCTCAGGAGGTTGCAGTCATGTAAAAAGGTCTATAGCTAATTGTGATGTTAATGGAACCGATATATCCTGCTGTTCTTTGGACCAGGACTCCCGAAACCCCATCCTAAAAGTTGTTGGTCATTCTGAAGATCTCAAAGAGGAGGCTGCTTGTAGCACTACCATTGTATTCAACGAGGAGTACGCCAGTCCATTGCCTAACAAACGAACCAGGAAAAGAGCTAGAAAGAGTCAACAGCTCTCCTTGAGATCATTTTTCCGGAAAAGTCAAAACCTAGATGATGGCATCGAGAATTCTACAAATGATATTTCAACTAACCAGACCGGTGTCCTAAACTCTAACAATCAGTCCCAGGAAGCTCCTGTGATGGATGATAGTAGATGCAGTACCATGCAGAATGATACAAATGGAATTTCATCCTCACAGGGTCAAGAAGAACCAGATCGTCCATGTAGTCCAACACAAAACAACACAAATGGGAATGCATCCTCACAGGGTCAAGAAGAACAAGATGGTAGTCGTTATTTGGAGAAACAGAAGAAGAGTGATGCATTATTGGAGTGGCAAAGGATCCAACAACTCATGCAGAACAGCATACCTCTTTGCAAGGGCCATAGAGAACCTTGTGTTTCTCGAGTAGTGAAGAAACCAGGTCCTAATTTTGGTCATAGGTTCTACGTGTGTGCTCGAGCTGAGGTATGCGTGTTTTATCAATTCATTAACCAGTCTGCTCTTCAAGTGCAGTTTACTGATTACATTAGGAAAGGTGCCGGATTTATGAAATAATTCAAATTGTTCTTTTGGCATCTTACAGGGTCCTTCTTCCAACCCCGAAGCAAATTGTGGTTACTTCAGATGGGCTTCTACGAAGTCACGGCCAAAATGATGGTGATCCTTCATCTCAAAGTTTGATGGGAGGATATGCACGTCCTTCCCACTTGACCTGCTCCTCAATGCTGGCATACCGCCCATTTTGTAAATTATTGATCGATTTCAGCCTCTTCCATGCTAGAGAGCGAACTCTTTCTTTCATCCTGGTCATGTACTGAGGATGTTGAACGTCAGTTCATCTTAATTAGTCAAATGGATCAATTTTTCAGTGGTTTAACACTGCATTTGTCAATGATATTAACATTACCACCACCATAAGGTCAACTTCCTGTAATCTGTTTCTTCTTTGTTGGTTGAATAGTGTATTTACATGAATCAAAGAGAATCATTTTTCATCAATAAACTATCTTATATGAATCAAAGAGGACAATTTTTCTTCATCAATCAAAAGGCCTTGAGTAGATGGAATGCACTACACTGACTATTCACTCCAAATAAAACCACCAATGGAGTGTTCAGACATCAGTCTGGGGTACAATCCCTGTAAAAGAACACGCACACAAGCATACGTCACTCGTAGACAAACCGAGTTGGATTTCTTAACTTGGTCAGCGAAAGAAAACATCACTTAAATGGTAAACCAACGGGGACTTCATTGGTTAGAATGAGAAATCGAATGGCTGCGTATTATTCCTATTCTGGTAATTTTCCTTAAATGATCAAATGAGCTATTTCCAGGAAAACCTAAGTGGTGACAGTTTCTAACGCATACAAGCATCCCCCTTCCATGCTCATCACTTGTCAATAATCGTATAATATCTATTGCAGGATTTTACTTTTTCTCCAAGGCTAAGCAAACTGTCATTACAATTTAGGTAAATGGCGAAATCACTTCCATGTTCCTTCTTATTTATTAGAATCGAACCTCCTCACACTTTCAAACACCCCAAATGGATCCTGCCAAAGGCTTGAGTCTCAACAGTCACAGGCTTATACTCACAGACCATAACTCACCTCACAATGACCAACACTTGAATGTATTAGTCGACCGCATTTGGTCTACAGTCATGGTTGCAGTGATAAGTCTTGGTATAACTTTTTTCTTAATCTACAAATGCATTTTCCGATCACCAAACCACTCTTCCGATGAGAACAAAACCGAGCCAAAACCATCTGTCGACAGCGAGCTTGACCAGATTCCAGTCCTTGTATACGGAGAATCAATGATGCCCTCATCGGAGCCTAGTTGTTCCGACACTATTTCGGAGCTTGAAACCTGCGCTATATGTTTGGAAGAGTACGCGCATGGAGAGAGGGTGAGGGTGTTGCCGAGGTGTAAGCACATGTTCCACAAGGACTGTATTGAAGAATGGCTTGAGGTTCCATCTTTGCATTGTCCCATTTGCAGGGATAAGGTTCTGGAGCATTGCCTACAATCGGCAAGGTCTAATAATTGCAGGAACCAAAGGCATAATATTAGTAATCACTTTCCATTGTTGGGTTTCTATGGTGGTATACGTAATACATTTGTCTAATTTTCCTTTTATTCATTATTTTTTCCCTTTTATTTAGTCCTACTCTTGAGAACGTTATGAGGTAAAGGTTACTACATTTGATGACGGGCATTGACCCCTTGTTAAATGGAACAATAGCAATTTTGATCCCTTATGAGTAATTCAATTTAAATCCTTTTAAAATAAATTTGTATATAATTTTATTTCAATTCGCCACCCAACACTAAATTTGGTTAAAAAGGTAATGTTTAAATGCACTTAGCTGACCCTAAAGTATTGTTTGACAGCTTATGATATAGGGTTTTGTGCATGGGAAGCGGGAGTTGCCAAATGGGGGTACCAAATTGAGTAAAATGAGCTGGTTGGCTTGAAAGGGGACCGCCAAAGGCAACTTGGATATTTCTGTAGTATTATTAAAATATTACAAGTAATTAATTAAAGAAATTCACTCATCATAATATAATATGCGACTCTTGGTTGCTTTTACAGCTTATACACACTACAGCAAAACAAGTTTTTAGCGGCGTTTGGATAAAAAACGCCGCTATAGATCGACCATTAGCGGCGTTTTTTGAAAAACGCCACAAAAAAGTTAGCGGCGTTTTTTGATAAACGCCGCTATAGATTAAGCATTAGCGGCGCTTTTCTAAAAACCCCGCTATAGGTCAACCATTAACGGCGCTTTTTGTAAAACGCCACAAAAGAATTAAGCACAACGCCGTCGTTTTATATTGAGCTTTAGTGACATTAGTGACGCTTTTTGAAAAACGCCGCTATAGATGAGTATTAGTGGCGCTTTTGAAAAACGCTGCAAAAAAACATTTTATCAACTATTTACTTATACTAATTAAAATACAATTCATTTTTAATTGAATATTTAAAATTCTTCAAAAAAAAAATAATAACACGTAGAAAAATTTTGAAAGTAAAAACATAGAAAAATATTTGTTAAAAATGAAAAAAATAAAATAATTATTTAAAATAATTTTAAAGTTTTTTGGGTATATGACTTATTATTTTTTAATTTATATATTAAATAATTTCTTATATGATCGTAAAAGAGATAGTATTAATTTTAAAATATTGAATTAATTTATCATTTTAGTTTAGGGTTTATGGTTTAGGCCGATATATGGTTAGGGTTTAAGGTTTAGGAGTTGCTATTTTAAGGTTTATGGATTATGGATTATGGGTTTAGGGATTATGGTTTATGGTTTATGGTTTATGGTTTAAAGGTTGGGGTTTAAAGTTTAGATGTTAGGGGGGTAAGGGTTAGGGGTTTATGGTTTATGTTTTATGATTTAGGGTTTAGGGGTTAAGGGTTATGGGTTAGGGGTTTAGATTAATTAGTATTTTTTAATTTATATATTAAATAATTTATTATATAATTGTAAAAGAGATAATATTAAATTTAAAATATTAAAATTATGAATATAGTTTAAATTATTTAAGAGAAAATAGATAAACTTTTATATATATAATAGATAATAGGTACACTTGAGATTTGTTAAATGATGAAATTTTGTACAATCAATTAATGCCTTTATATTTAAAAATATTTAATCTAAACCATTTGATATATTAAAATATTAGATTTAAAAAAAATGATAAATAAAAAAAGGCACTAAAATGTATTAGAATTTGTACAAACGGCACCGTTTCAGTACAGGAGAAAAAAATTTAGTGGCGCTTAGCCTGAAAACACCGCAAAGTTATTACGGTAGTGGCGTTTCTGTTAAATGCCGCAAATTTGTTTTTATTCGACTAAAACGATACAGTTGCAGTTTATAGTATTAAACATTTAGTGGCACTTCTAAAAAATGCCGCCAAATTGCATTACCATTTGGCTTAAACAACGACGTTTCACAACAAGGTATAAAATCTTTAGTGGCACTTTCATAAATGCCACAAATTTGCAATACCAATTTGCCCAGGGCGACGTCGTTTCGCGTTAGGGAATTAAGTTTTAGTGGCGTTTTTAGAAAACGCCGCAAAAGTGCAATACCCATTAGCCTTGAACGATGGCGTTTCACAACACGAAATTAAACTTTTAGTGGTGTTTGTTATAAACGCTGTAAATTTGCAACCCCAATTCGATTTAAACGACGTCGTTTCATTACAAAACATTAAGGTTTTAACTTAAACGTGTTCGTTTTGTTAGCCCCCTGCAAATTTGTAATACCAATTTGCCCTAGACGACGTCATTTTTGCGTCAGGGAATTAAATAATAGTGGCGTTTTTAGAAAACGCCGCAAAAGTGCAATACCCATTAGCCTTGAACGGCGGCGTTTCACGACATGGAATTAAACTTTTAGTAGCGTTTGTTTTAAACGCTGTAAATTTGCAACACCAATTTGATTTAAACGGCGCCATTTCATTATAGACAAATTAAAGTTTTAACTTAAACGTTTTCATTTTGTTAGCCCCGATTTCCCCAAAATTTTTCACGAAACACTTTATTTCTTCCCTAAAATCTGAAATCCCTAATTTTCCCAAATCTTTTAGCTTTCCCCCAAATCCTTCGCCCCGTGCATTGTAACCCATCTCTTCCGTCGCCTTCGCCCTGTGCATCGCAACCCATCCCCTCCATCGCTTTCGCCCCGTGCATCGCAACCCATCTCCTCCATCGCCTTCTCCCCGTGCATCTGCTGCATAGCCGTCGAGTGTCCTCTCTGTTGCATCGCCGTCCTCTACCGCAACCAATCGGTAAGTATTTTCCGTTGTAACTCCTTTGCTGCATATTTTTTGGCTGAGAAGTTTAATTTGACCGTGATAATAGTAAAATTAGGTCTATTATAAAATGTTTATAATCCCCTCTTGCAAAGTAAAAAAAATAAATTGTACATTGATTTGGATTATATATAATATGATATAAAGTGATGGTGTTTAAGAGTGTAAAGATGATCTATTTTGGTACAAATCAGTTGGATTTTGATGACATTTAATTTTTAAACTTTTTTAGGGTCATTCTTCTGTATCTGTTCCAGAGACGCTAAAGATCGTTACCTACAAGTAAGTTTTTTACTTAATTACTTTTACATTTATGTTCTGTGTATTGAATCTAATTTGATAAAGCAATGCATTCCAAGGAGCAATTGAAAAAATTATCAGCCATTCAGATTGATAATTTTTGTATCAGTTTGTTAGCAGCCTTATCAAGTATCAAATGTCTATCTGTTACTTCTTGTACATTGCAGGTTGGTTATATAATTCCTTCTTGTTTGGGTTATTCTGTCAAGATTTACTTAGACACTGTTCAATTTTACTATATTAACTAATGTATTAAACTTCATGATACCGATTGCCTGTTACCAAATTAATATATCATAGTATTTAAATTAATTTTGTACAAAAATATTTTTTAGACTGCTTTTAACCAAAACCTAATGTTAAACAAACCTGCCATGCCCTCACTTGCACCTTGACACCTAGCAGCAAAATCAAATGTTTCTCTAACAGTTAGCTCTGGTATGTGATTCTCTAACAGGCATATGTTCAACAACTATAGTCGAGTAGAATAAAGCTAACTCAACTTGAACAAGAACTTCAGAGAGCACGATCTCAAGTTTTTATTTTTTCTTTATTATATTGATTACGATTTATATATATTTACTGTTTGGAGTTAAATCTGTTTGGACCAGATGATAGTAGTTAAATTTAATTTACATGCGTGTTGACTTTTATTATTGATTTCTTTTTCAAATTCTTATATTATAATATACTATTTTTCAACTGAAAGTGGTGGGACATGTAGAGGTCGAGGACGTACGCTGCTTAAAGATTTATATGAGTTAACTCCTGTTGAACGTGTCGAAGTATCTAGAAACAATCTTGGTCAGCCTGTTGGATCAAAAGCTCAACTTTTAACAGAATATTTGAGCATTATAGCACGAAATGCCAATATGTTGCCTATCAACTACGAATCATGGCATCAAATTCCTGATAGTAACAAAAATCAAGCTCTCAATAATATTAAGATAACAAAACATGAATTTAATTTATAATACTTTGGTTTAAGTTTCATTTATATTTACTTTCTAAACTTGTATTTTTTTAGAAGAAATTTACTTTGGAGGTCTTGGATACTTATATCAAGAAGGCATTGGGAAAAAAATGGAGAGACCATAAAAGCACTTTAAAGAAAGAATATTTTAAGAAAGATATAAGCCTTGAAGAGAAATTGCGAAATGCCCCGCCGGGGATGCTGAGGTACCAATGGAAAGATGCGGTCAGATTCTGGAATTCGAAGAAAGGAGAGGTAATACGTACTTCCAAACTCTTATAATTATTTCAGTTTATAGTATTTACTATATACGTAATAATAATTTCTTAATGTAGGACCGTGAGCGAGTTGGCACAAGCAGCAGGCAAAAATAAAAATTCACGCATACAGCACGGTCAAAAAGTTTTCTTGTGTAGCTGAGGCCGAGGTATTTTGAATTTATTAATTGTGTTAAATATTAATTACTTTCTATTAAATGATATTTTTACTACTATATTGTAGGAACTCTTGTCCGGTCAAAAAGTTGGACGCCTTCAACTTTTTGACATTACACATAGGAAAAAAGATGGATCTCCAATGATTTCAGAAGCTGGAGAAATTATGGTATATTTACTTAATAAAATTTGATTTATTTTAAATATTTATAATGTTTAATTATAATGGTTTAATTCGTCGTTAGTAGTTTTAAATAATGTTAAGTTATGTTGCATTTGTTTTTATTATATATTTCGTTTTTTACTCTTTGATTGATTTATTAGGAGAAACTAAATGATAAAAAGGCAGAGTATGAAGCGATTGCTTCGAGTGATAGTTCTGTTAATCTTGAGGACATTGATAATAGAATTATTACTGAAGTTTTGGGTCCTGAAAGGTATGGTCGGGTTCGAATTCAAGGATCTGGTGTTAATCCAACCCAATATTTTGGATCCAGCTCGCAGTAATACATGTCTTTCGGGAGTCAAGCTCAAGCTGAAGTTCAAAGGTTAAGAGATCAGATGGCTCAGATGGCTCAGATGCAAGCAAGCACAGTTGAGCAAATTGCTTAACTTAAAGCGGAGGCAGTAGTGAGGGAAGCAGAGCAAAACAAAAAATACAACGAACTCCAGCTATAGCTTTAGAATATGATGCAGATGTTTCAGCAGTCCCAAAAGCCACCATCTTAGACGTTTATTTCCTTATTGTAAGAATGTTTTAACAATATAACTTTTAACATTACTGTAAGAATATTTTGTTATTTCATTTATAAATATATCTTTCGTTGAATTTTTGAAGTATCATTTAGATTTGCTGTTATTGGTTGGATTTGATGTTGCTTGAAGTATCATCTAGATTTGCTGTTATTGGTTAGATTTGATGTTGCAGGAAGGATTGTTTATGAATAAAATTAGGGTATTAGAAATCTGCTAAAATTAGTGGCTTTTTTATGAAAAACGCCGCAAAAGAACATACATTTAGCGACGTTTGTGTAAAAAGCGCCGCTAAAGGCCACGTTCTTTAGCGGCTTTGTGCAAAAAGCGCCGCTAAAGGCTACGTTCTTTAGCGGCATTTGTATAAAAAGCGTCGCTAAAGATCATGTTCTTTAGCAGGAATTGTACAAAAAGCGCCGCTAAAGGCCACGTTCTTTAGCGGCATTTGTGCAAAAAGCGTAGCTACGTTTGTGCAAAAAGCGCCGCTAAGGATCACGTTCTTTAGCGGCATTTTTTTACATAAATGCCGAAAATGTTAGCGGCGTTTTTTGCAGTGCTTTACAAGCGCCGCTAAAGGTAAAAAAAAGGCCGCTAAAAACCTGTTTTGCTGTAGTGACATAAGAACTGCATTATTTTATTACTTAACTCTTCACTAACTATTTTCTACATCTCTTCTTTCTTAACTTCAAGATACAAATAAAAAAATATTGTTTTCCCAACCCTTTCATTTACTTAAAAATCTGTGTTTATGTAATTTTTTTAACTCAATTTAATAATTAGCTTTCAGTTTTATATATATTCTTCACTAATTTCACTTAAATATTGTGTCATCAAAACACCTAAAAATGATATAAAATTTAAAAAATAAAAATAATATTTCTTTTAATATTTAGGTGATCTAAATTCATAAACCAAATTAACAAAAAAATTATCAAATTTCGAAAAACATGGGGCAAGCGATATAAGAATGTTCTCCTCAAACCTTATAAAGATTGTTGTTGTTGGAGAGGGGGTTTCAATTCTTACATAGAAGTATACTTGACCTTAAAACGAGGCAATGGAATATTATCATTTGACATATATACCGTGAAACAAATTCTATAGTGGAGCATATGGTTCTAGGGTTTACAGTGTAGGGAATAAATTGTTGAGGAGAATTGTTAGTATTTATAGTGTTGTGAGTGAGGGTCCTAAGTCTTTCTTTTACCCAATAAAAAAATTACATTAACTAAAAAATTAAAACAAATGTTGAAATTTAGTTTTGAAGATGTAACCTAATACCTATGTCTATAGTATAGAGTTATAAGATGAGCAAAAATGAATGAAAAGAAAGGTAGCATAAGATAAAGTGGATAGGGTATTGAATTCTAAAATTCCATAATTAAATTAAATATAATTTTCAAAAATTGGAATAATAATAATTGTTATACCAGATTGTGGAGTGTGTTTCACATTTTGGATGAAATAGAGTCGACGTCATAACAAGGGAGAGCCAATGTCAGGACAAGAAGAATTACCAAGTCCTGACGATGTGAAGAAGGATGTCCTGATGAGGTAATATGCCACGTCCTGATGTGTTCCCTACTAAACCGAGTTTCTTCTCCTAATTAAACTTTGTTATCTTTTCCTAGTCTAACTCTGATTATTCTAGGGATGTTTTAATCATACTTTCAAACGAATTTCAACCTATAAATAAGGCTTTTAGCAAACCTAGAGAGATTGATTCAACAACATAATTAAGAGAGAGTTTTGTGAGAATTTCAGGAGAAATTTTTTTTTTTTTTGGTTTGGGTTTGTTTGTTTCTCCATCTTGTACTTCTCTTTGGTTCTTGCCGTTTTAATGAAGCTTTCTTTGTCCATAGTTTTTTTATCCTCTTTGAAGGGGTTTTTCCACATAAATATTTGTATCCAACTTTTTCGTTTTTCATTTTTCATATTTTGTTCTTATTTGTTACATAATTCAGATTTACCTCAACATAGTTTATAAAGCAAACTTATAGTCTAATCACTTGAGACTAAGGGCCCCTTTAGATGGGCATTTACTTTCAATGTGGTGTATTTAGTTATTTTGTTTTTGTCTTACACTACAGTATTTAATCTCATCACCATTACTGTTTTTACACTAATAGTAAATAAACGCACCGCCCATCTAAAGAGAAGATAAAAAATATTAGCAGTCTAAGATTAGCAAAATTGTGAGAAAGAAATTGGAGGAAACGGTGGGTTAATGAATAGTCTCCAAGTATAAATATTCAAACACAATATATTTTTCTAGTCGCAATTTTACATTTTTAACCTAAGCTTAAGCTGTTTTTGCTACCCCATACTTAAAAGGCAATTTAAAAGGTAAGCTCCAACGTTCGCTATCTCACACACATTAGAAGTCAAGCTATGTATGTGGAAGAGTTATGTTGGACCTCATTCCACCACTAAAAACACATCAATAATAATAATAGAAGGGATGAAATGGCTTCCATGACTAAACTGATAAAGACAACAAGGAAATGGGGAGCACGTTTTGCGACTTTTTTCACATTTTATTTTTATTCAACTTTTGGGACAAAAGGGTGAATCTCAAGTAAATCTACAAGTATAAGAGATGATGGAAGTGGCCTGTGAGGACATTACACAAAGTGCTTATCACTTGTATTTACCATCATCTCATTCAGTTGAAATTAAAAATTATGAGATATAAATTTATAAATAAGAAAATAATACATTTCAGCGCATTTAAATTTATATTCTTTTACATTTATACCTTTACTCATTCAAATTTAAATTTATATTAATTATTCTTTACGTTATATTTAATTATTTCAAAATACATGTGTTATTTTATATTATTACAATAATAATCAAATGTATGATCATAGATATATTCATGCAATAATGTAAAAAAGCAATACCACTCCTTTTCATCCCAACCAAGAGTATACATATTTAATATGCAAAGTGGGGGTGGGGTTAGCTACAAAAAATACCCAAGATAGAAGTGACCCCACATTTAATCGGTGGATGCACATTAAAAAAAAAATGTAATAAAATTTTAAATGCGAACAAAATATCTCATTCCTTTTTATGAACAAATACAAAACATAATGATGGAAAGGAGGAGGAGATTACATGCAAGTCCTTTTGGTTATGCCATTCATTCTTGTCCACCACATGCCATCTATTAAACTACCTAATCTTTGTTGCTTTCTTTCTTGTATTTCCCCATAATATATCCCTTTTAATTAAATACAAATCATTCTTGTGTCAAGCTATTTATATACAGTTAAAGAAAATGAAAAAGCACAAATTTACCGATGAAATATATATATTTTATCTTTTTATGGTATTATTAAAAATCACATTTAAAAATAATTAAAATTATAAAAGTTATGGTAATTACGTATTTAAAAATAATTAAAATTAAAATTACATTATTAATATAAAAATAATCATTTAATATTTTAATTATTTCAAATTGATTTTTAAAATATATTAAAAAAAAAAGGTTAAAAGAGACTTTGGACAAATTTTTAATTTTTTCATGTAGTTAAAATTTTCATTGCTAGCTAATTTACTAAATGTACAATTAAGGTTCCATTCTTGATTGTTCTTGGGTTTTAAAAATGTTTTTTTCTATCATATAAGCAATAAAAAACACTTAGTTTTGAAGGTAAGTGCTTTTCGTACTTAAATGTAAAAGTTGAGATTTAAGTTTTTTAATTTGTACATTTAGAAGTAAAAATTATCAAAATATTTTTATTTATATTAATTATTTAATACATATAAATTATATAAATTTATATTTTATGTATCATTATATTAAATTATTTTTAACTTTCCACTATCATGTTCGATAAAGGATAGTTTAACTATCAACCACAATTTATTAACCGGTACAAAAAAACTCTAAAAATTAACCCTACATATTTTTCATAACAATTTTTTTATCATACTTTTCAAAAACAATTTTTCAAAAATCACTTTTTAACCGCATCATCAATAAAGAACTATGATTCTTGCATTTTATTTAAATTATAATGAATAAGATAATTTTCTTTCTCAAATAGCATCTCAAGTTTAAATTCCACGTGGGTTTTTAATCTGATTTTTATTTTCGCTTAAATTTTATTATGTGTGTAATTTATTCAAATTTTTATTTAAATTTGAATATATTTAAAAATTTAAATTAATCTGTTTTGTAATAATTCATTTTATAATATTATTTAGATTTTCTTTTTTATAAGTTATGAATACAGTTTTTAACAGAAAAAAGAAATGGCCACATTGCAGGGTCAACTTGCTGACTCAGTCGCAACTCGCAACTGTCGGATAAGCTTTGCCATAATTCGCTATTAGCCAATTAACCATAGTTAAGGAGAAGTACAAAAAGCACCTTCCGTTGCTTTTTTTCTCCCTATATAGTATCACCTATCCCTCCCTATTGGTTTCTCGAAACAAAGTTATTCCATAATCCAAAAGCTCGTATCATGCTCTCTTCCCTTCCCATCTCAAATTCTGTCTCCCTTTCCTCAATTTCTCCTCCGTCAGCTTCCCGTCTCCGATTCCGACCACCTCTCGCCGCCGCTTCCACCGCCTCTTTTACTTCAAAACAACAAAAAGCTTCGCCCAGCGGTTACCTTAGCCGTCCAGGAATGGCAGCGTGCACATCTTTGTACGAGGTGCTGGGGATTTCTGTCGGCGCTTCGAACCAGGAAATCAAGAAGGCGTACCGCCGAATGGCAAGGGTTTGCCACCCCGATGTGGTGACAATCGATCGGAAAGACTCATCGGCCGACGAATTCATGAAGATCCATGCGGCCTACAGTACCTTATCGGATCCCGAGAAACGAGCCGTATATGATAGTAAGCTTATCTGGAGATGCCAACGGCCGTTGACTTCGGCTTCTAGGTTTTCTGGTTATACCGGGAGGAGTTGGGAGACCGATCAGTGCTGGTAAATTAGTTGACTCACTCCATCAGCCTACTGAGTTGGAGGTTGAACTCATCAACGTTTCTTAAAAATCTGTACAGTTAGATTATATCCCAGCAAAAAAAAAAAAACTGATTGACTAACGAAAAAGAAAGGAAAAAGCAAAGAGAGGTGGGCAGTGGGTTTTGGTGGAGAAATCAGAGGAGTTGATAGTGGTACGTAAGAGCTCTGCTCTTTTTTTGCCCTGTGCCCGGCATCTACAAAAGATGGACCCTTCCATTGTACTTTGATTAAAATCATAATTACAAAATTAAATTGACAAATAGCTTGTTGTTAAGCTTAATTTATATTATTAGCTGTGATATTGTGTGGTGAAGTTTCTATTCTGAGTTGACAAAATGGAAAGGAAAATTTTATCCAAATCAAAATTTTTCCTTTTACATCTCATCATTTTTCTCAAGAAACAAAATTTGCTGAATTAATAATATTCTTATATTCCCCTGTTTGAAAAACAGTTTTTGATTACATAACACTTATAAAATTTTAAAATTAAATAATAAAAAATTACAGTTTGGACTATAAAAAAAGATAAAATTTTAATTTAATTTTTTAAAAATAATAAATATAATTTAATTCCACAGAAACGAAAAATCTAATATCACCCAAATTGGAAGAGGTGGTATTGTTAAATGGAAAATGGAGGGAAGTCTAAATAAAAATAAAGGTGTGGGGTGTGGGGTGTGGGGTGTGGTTAACATACGAACTTATTGTTAGTCAAAGGTGGGATTGTTTTGGGAAGACAGGTATTATGCTACCATTCATGCGTTATTGTTAAAGGACAAAATGATGATTGTTTCTAGAAGACCTATTCACAAACAAAAAAAGTTGGTGTCTTTTATAATGGTTAAATGGCGCACTGTGATTGAGGTGGAAAAGCAAGCCTTTATTCCCTGTCAACAGGGTGTTCTAGAAACTTTTTCATCCAATCTAAATTTGCCAGCTAACCATGACATGGAAGTTGTAGGGATTTTGCCTCTAATAAATGTGGCACATATGTAATTTTCTTTCTTTATTGTTGTGCCAATGCGTAATTAGTTACTTTGGTTCTCGTTACTTGTGGAGCACTACTTCCCAAAATTTCCACCAATATCCTCTTTATATTATTATTTCACTTGCTGTTAAAAAATAATTTTATAAAATAAATTCGGTTTTTTACCAAAATATATTAAAAAAATTTAAATACTTAAATAGGTTGTCAGCTAGATTAATTATCGAAATGATACGTTTTCTTTAATCGCGCCTATCTGATATGCGCGAATCAATTTTTTATATTAAAATATTTTATTTTTTTCGTTTAATAAAATATTATTAATTTTTTTCCCAGATCAGTATATGACCTGTGTATAGATACGAAATACAAGTTGTGCCTATCTGGTAGGCACAACTAGTTGAGTCTATCTGGTAGGCGCAACTAGTTGAGTCTATCTCAGAGGCGCGACTAGTTAAACCTATCTGACATGCGTGACTAGTTGTGCCTAACTAAGAGGCGCGAATAGTGAGGCCCACTGCTGCTTAATTTTTTTTCCTATATATATCCCTGAAAATCAAATGAGCACAGACATAAAATTTAGCAAAATGGAAATAAGAATATAGGGAGAAAAAGAAAGAAAGGAAAACAAGAAGAAGGATAATGTATTTTGGTTTATTTCTTTTTAAATAGAATGTTGAGTCTTGTTAGTAATTTTATTATTTGAAAGTTATTTTGTTAGGTTATTAATTTTGTTAGCTTCTGAATGAAAAATTTTGCATTAAAAATTTTTTGTAATTTTTTTGCATTTCAAAACTGTTTTAAGAATTTTAAAATTTTTTTGTATGCGTTTATTTCGATGAAGAAATTTTGACAACAGTGGGATGTATATTTGAATGTCATAAACAAGTAGCAATGAGATTTAATAGAAATATCATGTTTGATGATATGAATGAAAAAATTAGTGAAAAAATTTATAGACGTTGTGGGAGAAGGATATCAAAACTTTTCTACAAGTTTTCAGTTTCGACGAATCCCATAAAATTTACCGAAATGGAACTTGTAGACAATGAAGACGTGGAGACAATGGTCGCTCTTTATTGTGAGACTCGAAGCAACCAAAATACACCGATTCAGTTATTTGCTGAGTTAGCTGGTGTGGAGGCGACTGAAGATCTCACTCCATTAGGAGAAGAAGATGGAGCTCAAGAGCCGTGTATGGTTGTTTTGATATTGTACGTTGATAGTCAATCAACTATACACGGGATAGATATTGATCTTAATGCTGCACCCGAGACAGATATGGTTGTTGATGATGTATACTATAGTAGTGATCTTGTTGATCACGAAGTCGATAGTGAGAGTGATCCCGACGTGGACGAGGTCTCAGATGATATTGATGACAAAGGCGTGAATGAGGATGGAAACGTTAACGCGTCTTTAGTTGAAAACCAGATTCGTCGTATTGTGATACACAATAATCCTGAGGCACACATGTCTCCGATAGACCGACGCGCGCGAGCGCAAATTGAAGTTTTGAGTACTACGAAATACTACCTGCTCACCGGATGGCCGTATATTCTGATCCTGAAGAGTTGTTCGTAGGCCAGAGATTTGAAAGTAAAGAAGAATGCGTATTTGCCATTAAGCGGTATAGAATGAATATATCAGTAGAATACAAAGTTATCGTGTCTAAACCAATATTATATATTGGAGAGTTTTGGAGGTCGGCAAAAGGCTGCAATTGGCGGATACGAGTTGCATTTATTCAGAAGTCGTAGATGTGAGAGATACGAAAATTTGTTGGGCCTTACACATGCACTTCAACACGTATGGCAGAAGATCATCGAAAACTTGACTCCAAAACTATCTGTACGTGCATCATGCCAATGGTGAAAGACATGTCGACCGTTAAAGTTTCGGTACTGATTGCCGAAATACAGGCACTATTCCAGTATTGAGTATCATACTGGAAGGCATGGATAGCTAAACAGATGGCAATAGAGCAATTGTACAGAGATTTCAATGCATCGTACAATGAGTTATAGGAATGGATAACCGTTATGAGGGAACACGTGCTAGGGACTGTCATTGAGTTGCAGACACGACCTTATTACCGGCCAGATGACCAACTACAATTGAGAAAAAAATTTCTATCGGATGTTCTGAACGTTTGATCCATGTGTGCACGCATTTCCCCACTGCAAACTGTTTGTACAAGTAGATGGAACCTGGCTATATGGAAAATACACACAGATCCTACTTCTTACGGTTGCTCAAGACGGCAACAGGAACGTGCTCCCGATAGCATTTTTCATTATCGATAAGGAGAACATGGAATTGTGAGAATTCTTCCTTACCAACCTACAGAGATATGCAATTAGCAACGATAATATTTGCATCATCTCTGATAGAGGGAAATGATTAATTGCAGCCATTAGGCATTTTGATGTACCATGGAGATCCGTTTACTGCATCCGGCACATCGCGGCTAACTTCCAGCGAGATTATAAGAATGCAGACTAGAAGAGACAAGTTGTGAGAATGAGTAAATAATTACCTTATCTTTTCAATATAAGTTTTAATGTTTTAGAGCAATACTGTAACTTATATTTTCTTAATACATATGTAGCGCATGAGCTAGAGCCATACATTTTCTGCCAAAGAATGACCCGACTTGAGAGTGACATGGAGGGTCAAACGAACACATCTTTTCGAAAGTGATTGGGTATCATGGAGCTGTGGCAATGGGCTCAAAGTTTTGACGAGGGCTTTCGTTATGGTCAAATGACCACAAACTTGGTGGAGGGGATCAACGCTATGTTGTTAAAAATACGACATCTTTCGATTTCATCTGTCTTCTTGGTTTCGTTCTACAGGTTGTCTACTTTGATGCCAAGAATGAGTCAGCAACAAGTTAACCAGTTAGAGGCGGGACACATGTTTTCGAAGATATTAGAGAT
Source organism: Gossypium longicalyx (assembly GCA_025698465.1). Taxonomy (NCBI): domain Eukaryota; kingdom Viridiplantae; phylum Streptophyta; class Magnoliopsida; order Malvales; family Malvaceae; genus Gossypium; species Gossypium longicalyx. The sequence goes on along the minus strand of CM047005.1, from coordinate 21,605,938 downwards.
GCAATAGTTGCAAACTGTCAGATGGAGAAGTCGATGACAATAGAAGTATATTCATGATGTAATGAAACGTTTCAAGTTACAGAGACCATTAGTCGTCGACCTGGTATACCACCCGGTATACCATCAGTTGTACACCCTCGAATGCATGTTGCGTGTATGGGAGAACGAGTTCCCCGTGCTTCTTGACCTATCTACTTGGGAGGTACCTCTGACGACTTTCGAGCTTGTCTTAGAAAAAGTGTTGCGTAGGAACCCGAAAGGTCGTCCGCAATCATCCAGAATCCATAATGAAATGGACATTAGGGAGAAATCCAACGGGAATCTGTGTGGCGTATGCAGATTAGCCAGTCATAATCAGAATAAATGCCCACTCCGAAACTACCATGTTGGACAATCGTCTCAATCGGGTAGAAATTGAGATGTAGTTCATTACATGTTGAGAGGATTGTATCATAAATTTGTCTACAATTTGTTGCAGTTAATCTAATTTAACTTATATAGTTAGTATAAAGTTTATTTATTGAAATTGCAAAATAAAGAAAACCATAAAATTGATAAATAAGATGACAAAAAAGTCATTATATAAATACAAAGTTGACTATTTAAATTGCAAAAAAAAAATTGATAAATAAAATGCCAAAAAAGTTCATTACAAAAATATGAAGTTATTTATATTACAAAACCCCCTAAAATTGATGGTTTAATGGTGTTGTTCTAGGGGTATATTTTTGTAGAGCTCGACGTTCACGTTGCGGACGATTACGGTAATCAATGTTCTTGTCATTCGTATGTAGGGGTGTGTGAAACATAGATAAAAAATCATATGTCTCAAACGCCATCGATGAACTTGAGCCGGGATGAGCGGAGTACGGCGGTGGATACGAGCCGGGATGAGTGGAGTACGGCGGTGGATACGGACTGGGAGGAGTGGAGTACGACGGTAGATACGAGCCGAAATGAGTGGAGTTCGCGATACAACATGGCTAAAACTGCAAACCCCCAACTGTATGAACGGGTGTTATGCAAATTGGATAATAGGGGTAAGTACATCAAGTGGACCGTATTGCCGTTTGCATCCGACATGAGTACACCCCCTATAAGGTGCATAATGTAAGCTCGAACGACCTGCATCACCTCCCATTCATTGGCAGTACTTGGCAAATCCTCAAAATTTTCCTTTAGCCATGAAAATCTCAAACTAGTAAATTCTCCCTCACTTGGCGAGCGTCCAAGTAATTCATAGCAAAGGGTAGCCGGCCTAGAGATCGAACTTACGCTAGTGACTGCATTCCCGTCGATGGGAAGCCCGAGCTGTAGTGCAACATCCTCTAGAGTGACGGTACACTCCTCGCACGGCAAATGAAATGCGTGGGTCTCCGAACGTCATCGCTCGACTAAAGCGGAAATCAAGTCGTATCGCAGATCAAAAGTCCGAATCAATGCCATTGATCTGAACTCGACTAACACTAAGTATGGTATTAGGCGTTCGTTTGGCAGAAATCCTACACTATTAACACGACCCCTCAATACGCGATACGGACCCTAACATTAATAAATTAGTAAAATAGTTAATACAATATAATTTAATTTAGCGAATAACATGAGTATCAAATAAAAATTTTATTACCATCTCATTAATAGTACTTGATATGTGATTATTATTATTAATCAAAGAACCCATTTGCTGCAAATCTGCAATTAAAAAAATGAATTCATTTAATTTCTTTCAAAAAATACAATAAATCATTTCAAATTTTAGAAACAAAACACGGTAAATATCTAATAATTTCCCATAATTTACCTACCATAAAAAAAATATGTTAGATTACAATAATAATATAATTAAAATTAATATAAACTATCTAAACATAAAAACATACGAATTAAAAAAAATAAAGATAGAAATAGATACATACCCGAGTAGTTTATTTCAAACAACCTATAAAATTATATAACAACAAATTTAATCAACATTTTAATAAATCGATAAAAATTGTTAAATAAATAAAAAATCAAATAAAATTACATTATATAAAAATTACATTAAAAAAATCACAAAACACTAAACTAAACACTAACAATTTATATAACCTAATCATAAATTACTAACAAAATAACTATAAAATTATTTTTTTTAAAATACATTACTAAAAAATCACAAAACACATAACTAATATAGATTGAAAAAATATTTACACAATCAGTCAAGGTTGATAACAGATTTTTCTCCCTTAAATTACTTATGCCAACAATATGTTCATGTATAAAATAAATTCATGTACATGCATTTAACTTTGAACATTGATATTTGTGGGTGCTAAATTTTTTAATTAAAATTTTAAATAATTTTAATAAAAGCATTTGCCAATATCTTAATTCATACTTATAGTCAACCCTAAAAGTGCATTAAATGAAATTTGAAGATTCATATCCTACTTGTTATTGTAGATAAAAATATCCATATCCCATATTTTTTCACATAGCCAAAACTCTACTCCCATTGTTCAAAATAAGAATCTTAATTATGAGTTTTGAGAAACGCTTCTAATTGATACTATTAATGTATTATTATCAATTTTTTAATTTTTTTAAGTTGTTGTTAAGTATTGGTATGTTAATAATTGATTTATTTTCTTCAATATTTCTACAATTATTTTTTTATTAAAATAATTTTAAAGTATATAAATTTATGAAAAGAGTCAGTTATGATTAAACTTGGACAAATTGATATCCAAGTTGATATAAAAAAAATTAAATGAGTTAACAGCAACTATTAACATACCAATACTTAACAGTAACTTAAAAAAATTAAATGAGCTTAAACATCATTTGTTCAAATTCATTTTCAAAATGAAATGATTTTAATTTTTTTATAAACTTATATGTTAAACTCACCAAATACTAAACTAAACACAACAATTTATAACTTAATCCTAAATTACTAATAAATTAATTTTAAAATAATTACAAACACAAAAATTTATAACATAATCCTAAATGACTAACAAATTAATTTTAAAATAATTATAAAAAACAAAAAAATTACATTCATACAAAATATTAATCCAAAACTATAAACACTAGACATAGATAATTTATAATTAATAATTAATAACAAAAAAATCACAGTATTTTAATTAAACTCTTTAAATTATAAACAAAATTATTTATTAAAATAATACATTACCTATTTTTTCTTCTCCTTTCTCTCTTTTCTTTCCCTCTTCCAATTGATGGGGTTTGGAGGACCATGTTTATAAGGTCCCTCATTTGCAACTTTTTCCCATTGAAGGGACTAGACACAGAAGCAACATGATGTAACAACAGCTGTTAGCAGATGGAGCGGGGGAGGGGGCATGCATGCAGAAATAGATGTTACAGCAGGGGTACTGTGCGGGCAGAAGGGGGCAGCGGGGTGGGGGCCATGCAGCAGCAGATGCTACAGGAGGGGAGATTGTGCAGGCAGACCATTCGCGCCTACCTGTCAGGCTCGATTAGTCGCGCCTATCTGACAGGCGCGACCCGTTTTTTACCCGTATTTTGACCCATTGACCGTATTTTTACCTGTGTATATATTTAAATATTTTTAATAAAAATAAAAAATTAATATTTTATTTAAACAAAAGAAATATATTTTTTAATATAAAAAAATGATTCACGCCTATCAAATAGGCGCGATTAAAGAAAACGTACTGTTTCGGTAATTAATCCAGTTGACAACCTATTTAGGTATTTAATTTTTTTAAAAATATATTTAAGTAAAAAACCCAAATAAATTGCATTATTACCAGAGTGTTTTGTTTTAAGATATTTTTATATAAAATCTCAAATTATAATATTAAATATTGGACGAAGTTTTGTTTAATGCATAAATCCTTTTGTGATTGTATAACATATATTTACAAAATGGAAGCTTATCGCTACAATATGATTTTGCTTGAGATTTGCTCCAAGCCTTGAAAGCACAATCTGAAGGCTAATTATCATGTTTGTTGGTATAATAAATATAATGTTTGTTTTATAAAATATCTCAAAACTTTACAATTATAAATATAATATAATACAATATAAATATAAATATACGTTGGAGCAACAATAGCATAAAAATCTCAATAAAACTCTTACATGGTACACACAAATGATGAGGTTAGAGTAGGGGTATAATCGAGCCAAGTTAATTCCGAATACTATCTAACTCGAGCTCTACTTGGAATTTGGAGCTCAATAAAACATCTATTTTTAAACCCAAGCCCAACTCAATTATTCAACTTAGGGTTAAGAATATATATTAAGGGCAATTACATAGTTTCATAATATAAAAATATGAAAAGCTCAATAAGACACGTAAGTTGTTCGGGCCTAGTATTACTGAGCTCAAATTCGACTCGATAATTACCGAATCAAGTGCAAATTTTTTTCGAATCAAACTCAAATAATTTACGAGTACCTGATAAAGGATGAGAATGATGAATGCGAAAGCGGATCGTAAAGTTTGTCAAAGTCGCGAATTTAACTTTTGGCTCTAGACGTTCGGAAAGAAACTTAGAGTTTGACACAACCTGAAACAAAATTGAATCCAAGTAAGATAAAATAATTAAAATAAATAACTAAAATAAAATAATAAATCAAATATTAGAATAATAAGAAAGCGAATAAAGAAGAAAAATAGAAAGATAGAACGTGATGTGTAGAAGTCCTAAGAAGCCTTGAAAACATGAAGAATCCACAACTCCCTTCAAGCGGCTCTAATTTCCCCTCCAAGATAGAAACCTTGACAAGAAAAAGATTGAAGATGATCTCCACAATCTAAAAATATTGTTAAAACTCTTCCAAAAGAAACTAAAGAAAAATTTTTGAAAAGAAAAACTCAGAAAGAATTTATTAACTCAAAGAGAAATAGAATAATAATGAATTATCCGAATTGTGTACAATGCAAAGGCCTATATATAGACTAGCTAAATACATCTCAACCCAGAAATGTCAGGATCCCAAGCTTGAAAATTGGCTGCTTTGGTAATTGAAATTTAATAAATTTTACCCCATCTGCATGTATCATTCTCCCTTTCCTCAAAAAGATTTGTCCTCGAATCTTGTCTTTGATCAAATCCTGATTTGATTTGCTTAGCCTTTGACACTGTTGTTGAGCCTTGAGGTAGTGTAAGTCCATCACATTCATGAGTTTGAAATTGTGCCTTGAGACTTGCATCAGTACCGGTGTATTATTTACACCCCTAAATTAGAGGCCTACACACACAAACTTAGATGCTCAACAGAGGTGAAGAGAGGGGCACAAGCAGGGATCTTACCCTCTCCCCTTCAAAGAAATGAAAATTTTTATTTTACACCCTCAAAATATATAAATTTATAAGTTAATAAATAGTAAAATTATGATTTAACTCTCAAAAATAATAAAAATTTGATTTAATCTAAAATTTTATAAAAATATAAATGATAATCCAACCCTTAGCAAAAAATACGTTTCTTTAAACGATAATCATATGCATTAATCAATAATATGAAGAATTGGTCAGCAAGTAAATAGATTTGAGAGGGAAAAAATTGATTAAAAAAACAAACATCAATACAGAAGGTAATTAATCTATTTTATATTTTAAAAAATGGTTAAGAGTAATATTTGTATTCTTGAAATGTCCCACCTCCACCTCCAAAAGTGTCATTTTATTCAACTACAAAGGTCCGGATTGGTATTCTTTTTTCCTCCTAATTACTAAAATATATGTTTTTTTTAATACAAATTTATAAACCAAACCAATTCAAATCATTTGGGTTATGTTATAAATTAGAAGGACAGGTGGGTGATGCTGGTGTTATAAATCAATCTTACTCTCAATTTTAATATACTTTAAACTCAATCCAGTTGGATTTGATTATAAAAATAATTAATATTTGAATTAATTTGAACTCAAATTGATTTAAACTTAAACTATCAAGGATCGACCTGTATAAATAATAAAATAGAAAAAAGGTAGAGAAGATTGAACACAGGTAAATGAGGCTTCAACTTTTCACTAAATGAGTAAACAAATGAGAATACAATGTGGAAAAAATAAACTTAAATATACTAAACGTACAAACTCAAACACCGAAAACAAAATCTTAACTCTCATAGAGTTCTCTCAAAATAGGTACAAAATTCTCTCCATAAGTACTACGAAAACTGTCACTAAAACTCATTTGCAACTATAAAAGTCATTGAATCAGGGGTACAAAGACCCTTTAAATAGACTCAATATTAAGGGTTAAAATGACTAAAATAACTCTAAAGTAATTAGAGTCCAACCAGGAGAAGAAGTCTTGCTTGGAGTAAAAAAAGCGGCTATATTAGGTGAGATATCGTCCTGATGTCGTCTCTACTCCTACCTCAAGAGATTGTCACCTCGTCCCAATGACTCTCGTCGTGACGTCGTCCCTTGCTTGTTGCGTCATCGCAACATACATATCTCCTCGTCATGACATCATGCGTTTATCTCCAATAAGTGGCTGCAAAACGTCTGATAAATGCGAGGCACACCTCACACGAAATGACTTGAATTGAAAACGATTCAGACTTGAAACATTCCAAACCTGAAATATCTTGAACCCAAAACTCCTAAAACTTGAGGTGATCAAAACTTGAAATTATATGAGCTTATAACAACTTGACAAGAAAAATTTAATCCTCAAATTTGAATGACTTGAATTCAAAATAATTTGAACTCGAAGTGATCTAAACTCAAAATGACCTAAATTCTAAATTTAGTCCAAAATTTTAAAACCCGAATTAAATTGAATGAGATTAAAACTAACCAAAATCGCTTGATCATTTCCACGTAATGGTGGGGTGCTTTGTTTGTGGAGGAAAATTATGTACTTAGATTAAAGATGAGTGATGCATATAACTAACATTTCAAAATAAATCTGATGCTAAAAAAAGGTTATACATTTTTGAACCAACGTATTAGTAAATAATAAAATTATGCAAATAAAACAGATAAATAATTATAACAATAAAACTATTATAGAGGTTTTTGTATTAAGAGTTGTATTGTGTTTTGTTTTCTATCAAAAAATAAATAAATTAGTCTCTGTACATGAGATCAAAGAGCAAACTAGTCATTCTGTTAAAATTGTTATCTATCCTGTTAAGTACTGACATAGTTGATAAAGTAATTAGACAATGCCACATATACTTTATGTCGACTGATATTATAAATTTAATAGAAGGATCAATTTATTCTTTAATTTAACATATAATAATTAATTATGGATTGTTAAATTGTAGTGATAGTGAATTGAAAAGAAATGATGAAAAGGTTACGTAGTCCATCAAAACAGCATAATGAGGTAAGTAATGCATGTGTACCCAAAATCCTTGATTGTGATTTCTGATGTTAATTTCACCCTCCATTATTATTTTAAACACTTTGCTAACTAATGACACTGACAACTGATCAACTTAAATAGTTAGTCCTTCAATTTTCCTTTAATTTCTTTTCTTGCCCAATTGCCTATCACTATCATAAACTAGTCATGAACCCCATCTCACTCACATCTCTCCAACTTTCCTCTCATATACCTTACTGCTAGCAGTTTTAAAAAGCTTAGAATCCATTTCAATTTTGCTCCAACTCATTTGTTTTAAGATAAGAACTACCAAACCTTGTGGTATCTATAATTAATTTCTTTATTATTTTCCCCATCTTTTAGTTTCCTTAAATCACAGCTTAATGAAAAGATGGCTCAGCATCCATATATTTTAGTATACAATTGATATTAAGTCTTACTTTGTTTTGTTGCGATTTAAATAAAAATTGTTTTAAAGTGGTTTGTCTCTTTATAAAAAATAGAATAATAATATAACATAAATTAAATTAGAAAATTTTAAATTTGATTGATAAGTATGGACTCAATATATAAATATAAATTTTTGTTAAGTCAGATCGAATAAAAATATTAAAATTTGGGTGGACACAAAATTGTTGTAGAAGATTATTAGAAAAAGTAGAAATGATATGATTAAAAGTGAAGTTCCGCACATGATTAGCTAACAAATATCATCAATTAGGTTGGCCGATCTATTTATTAGATTAGAATTTTATTTGATTTTTTCTTTCAACCCGTTGAATTTAATTACACAATCCTTGGAAAATTATATGACGTATTTTTTTCAATTTATTATTTATGTAGCAGGTTTTTTTTTTAAAAAAAAATTTATTTAAAGAAAGAAAATTAATATAATAATTGTTTGTTGCATTTCTGTTTTAGGTTTCGTTTGCTTCTAACGTAAAAGTTTTTACTGAAAATATTTGTAGTGTTTTTCGATGCTTGTTTCATGTAAAATAGAATGATCAACGTAACATTATCCATTTATTCCCATAAACTAGCAAGGCTCTATTTACTATAACACCTTCATACTCGACCCGAACATTGGGTCAAAGTACCGGGACGTTACATTCTTTACTACATTCTTCACTTATCAAATATTTTCTTATAAACTTTCATAATTTTTTAATTTAGTCCTTTTTTGTCATAAAAATTCAATATTCACAAATTAATCGTATTAAATCAAATTTCTTTCTTTTTACACTTTAATCACATAATTTATCTCCATATCTTGTTTCACATATCAATTTTTTGTATATTCCATTTCTATTATTTAATCTACATATTTTCTCAAGATTAACAATTTAGTTTTTGTCATAATAAAAATTCCATATTTTTTCACAATTTCACTTTTACAATATTTTATGCATATTTCATCATTTCATAACACATTCATTAAACTTTTATCATAATTTTCTTATTCACATATTAAACTGTTTCATACTTAAAATTTTGTACATTTTTTTAATTTAGTCCCTATTGCCATGTAATTTATTTTTCACCATTTAAGCACTTTAATCAAATAATTCATTATAATATCTTATTTTACATAATAAATTTTCATACATATCACTTCTCTTGTTTCAATTATAAATTTCACAAAGTTTACAATTTAATCCTTAACATCATGAAGATTCATTATTTATTATAATTTCACCTTAACATCACTCTGTAATCAATTCACTACTTATCATAAATCTCAAATGTATATTTGTTTCATTGAAAACAACTTTTATGAAATATTTTCAAGAAATCTACCAAGCAACATAAGATTTTTACACAAATTCATCCAAACACCAGAAAATATTAGATTTTCTAGAAAAGTAAGTTATTTTCCAAAAATCATTTTCCAGAAGCCATTTTTAGTGAACCAAATAGAGCCTTAAGCTCAGTGGCAAGGAAAAAGACAAAACTTCGTGCATGTAGATTCCAGAACATGACGGTGAGGAATATAATTTACTATTATTATTTTTTAACTTAGAAAATATCATTTCATTGCAAAAATAGGAAAGGTCCTAAACAAACCATTACACCACCTAGTCTTCCTGGGTAGAAACAAATAGATACATCACCATAAATTCGAATAAGAGGAGTCCAATTAATGCTTCTAAAAGTGGATTTGGGGATCATTATTTAGATTATTTACATGGAGGAGTCATATACCTAAAGATTCTCCGATTTTGTTCACAAATAGACTAAATAAAATGGAGATGCCAACATTAGGGCAAACAAAAAAGATGTTGAGCCAACCAATTGCCTTCGGCAAAAATCTAATCTTCCATAGGGGTTCTTTTCAACACCTTCTTGATACAAGCTTCCTTTAGGCTTATCAGAGCAAAAGCAAATATGTGTTTAGAAAAGGTAACAGAGATTCGATCATCAGGATTTAGGTAAGAAAGTTGGATGGCTTGCATCCTTTCAAGCCTCTACTTTTCTTCTTGTGCCTTAAACTTGGTAGCCTTACGAATCTTGAAAAAGCAGACTCTCTATCAACTTTACCATTCTCCCAAAGATTTAGCATGTTTTGTTCTGAGCATGGAGGCATCACGATGTCACATTGATCATCCATAATTTGTCCCTTTAAGTTCATAATGGTCCAGTTACCAAGATGATCTTTAACAATATTAATCTCATCAAGAACCAAAGTTAACATTTTAGCCTTCTTTGGGTAGACCATTAAAGATGGGTCACCCAAGGCCTTAAGCCTTCTTTCCACGAGTTTAGAGGATCTTAATGATAGTCGTGGTACTTAAAGTCTTGCGATGGAAGATATCAGACACTCTACCCCTTGTAAAATACTCAATATAATAAAGGAATTATAGGGATTGGACTTTTGGAAATAAGATTTAGCTTTCATAAGAACAACAACCAAAGTCCTATTTGTCATACATCCTTCATGAATAACATTAAATGCATTTTTGGGTTCGACACCAAATTTTAATTATTGTGAGTAATTAAAGTCACATAATCCGCAAGCTTTGTTTTTCCTTTCTAAACAAAAAAGTTGAAATGGGCATATGATTATTTGTTAAGATCTAGTGCCCTAAGTGTAGTTTATTCATCATAAGCACTTGTAATTTTTCGAATAGGTTGATTAATAAATTTTCATTATTCATATTAGTATCATTTGTATTTATCCTTAACGGGTTTTTGCAAGAAAAGTAAAATGTAAAGAAAATATTTCCCCATTGATTACATAAAAGTTTAACTAATACCGAGTTACATTATGTTGTCGGATCGTAATGCGAGAAGACAACTTTATTAGTAGGTAATCTAAAAGGTCCATAGTCTGATAAATTGATGTAACCCCCCAAAATTTTTGGGTGTTCCATACAAGATTGTTTCAATAATTTTATACGTATGTCTGGTGAAAAATTCATTTTTCAATGTATTTAATTACCTTTAGACTACTGAGAGGTCATTAAAATGTATTTTGGAACTTTTTTAAAGTTTTAAGCTCAATTGGGTAAAAATACGAGTTAAGGGGAAAAATGATAATTTTAATCCCTAAGGCATTGTAATCATTTGAGACCTAAATATGATTATGTAACACCCCCTACCGGTATCCGTCGCCGGAATAGAGTATGAGGCATTATCGAGAAGCACGAAACACTTACAGATAATTTAAATACATTTTCATAACAATTTGTTTCGGTTTCATATTATTTCATATTTAAGCTTTTTGCACCAAATTATTTAAGATATCATTTTTATGCAAATAGCACACATGAGGTACATAAATTCCATAATTATGAATGAACACATTAATCAAACATATTCCATGTTTTTATATATATCATAGTTTCATATTTCCATGTATCAATTACCATCACTTCCTCGTATTTCAGACAAATACGTGTAACAATTCATAAATATGCAATTCATTAACTCTTCTTACCAATCACGATTTTAAATTGCCAAATCACTTATTGAGCGCAATTTCAATGTTCACTAAAATCTATCATATAAATTTGGATGTGCGTATTCATCAATAAATTCCATGTACAGATATCATCATCTCATATTTCCACATACATTTACTTTCCACATTATGAATTCAAATAGCATATACAAGACATACCAATGTATTTCAAGTACGTTTTTATGATATTTTGTTTTGAACTCAGATTATTTCATACTAGAAGTTTTCTAATTAACTCATTTGGAATACCAATTCATACGGATAATACACTCAAGGCACAGAAATATATAATCACAAATGAACTCATTCATCAACCAAGTTTTATGCTCATGTCTCATCAACTCGTATTTCTTTATATCACATAATTCCATGTAATACTTACCAAACTTTTTCAAATTAGTGAACATCTTACGGAATTGAGTACTTCGTTTTCTCGATGCCATAGTTCAACTATGGTCTTATACATCTTCACATAATGATGCCATAGCCCAGCTATGGTCTTACACATATTCATATATCGATGCCATAGCCCAGCTATGGTATTACATGAATCACATATCTCACTGATGCCATATCCCAGATATGGTCTTATACAATGGCATATATCACACCGATGCCATATCCCAGATATGGTCTTATACGGAAATCACTTGTCACTTGTCACTTGTAGCCGAAGGTACCACTATTCACTGATCAGGTAGCCGGAGCTACCACTTTTCACTGATCAGGTAGCCGAAACTACCACTTTTCACTTTTCATTTGCCATTGATCAGATAAGTGTAGCCAAAGCTATCACTTATCACTTTCACTTGTCCTTGATCAGATAAGTGTAGCGAAGCTATCACTTATCACTTGTTGCCATGGTCCAACCATGGTCTTTTCCTTCAATTCATCTTGTCATTTGAATCGAAATGCTCAATTTGATCATTTATTCAATTTTCATGCTTTTACATTATTCACGGTTTTATCATCAATAGATATGAAATAACACATCATGAAATTAATAAAATGAACAAATAATCACTAAAATTTAGCCATATAAACTCACAAGTTCAATTTTTCTATTATAACGATAATCATAATTTCATAATAAATATTCCAAATAAAACATTATATCATTTCTAATCCAACACTTATCGATTATAATCGGGCATGTGATCAATTTATACACGAGTCATTCATATATTTTTCCTCCTCCTCCTCTCTATCCACATCCTTAATGTATATAATACACTTGTAAGTAACATTATCTATAATTTTTATTATTTACTTTTATGAATATTCAAGCTATCCATCTGTGTCATAGTCACTAAATTGTTTATATCTGGAGCTATATAACTCCAAATTAAGATCCGATAATTTTTTCTGAAACTAGACTCATATATATTCTTATCATAAAATTTTAAGAATTTTTGGTTTAGCCAATAAGTACAGTTTATTCTTTAAAGTTACCCATGTTCTGCTGTCTAACAGCCCTGACCCTTCTTCACTAAAAATTAATTATCTTCTCGTACAGGATTTAAATGATGTTCCCGTTTATTTCTCTTGAAAATAGACTCATTCAAGATTCTAAACATATAAATTTAATCCAATAATTATTTTTATCCAATTTTTGATGATTTTACAAAGTTAGAACAGGGGAACCCGAAATCATTCTGACATTGTCTGACAAAATTTATCATATCTCATGATTTACAATTCCATTGCTTACATCATTTCTTCTATAAAAAACTAGACTCAATAAGCTTTAATTTCATATTTTATTCATCTTCTAATTCCATTTATATAATTTTTGGTGATTTTTCAAAGTTAGACTACTGCTGCTGTCCAAAACAGTTGTAGTGCAAAATGTTGATTTCCATTTTGCCCCAAATTTCACAATTCATACAATTCAGTCCTTGCTCAATTAACCCCTAAATTAAGATAATTTTCTCAATTAATACTTTTACTAGAAATTATAAGTTATTTCATAACTATTGAAATTCAGAATTTTCACATAAAACTCTAACTTCAAACTCTTTTACACTTAGGTCCCAAACATTCACTTTCTATTCAATTCTTTCAATAAAATCAACATATAAACAATTTAAAGCTCTAATTCCATGCCAAATCATCATATACTTCCAGCACATATTCATAGATCATCATATACTTCCAGCACATATTCATAGCAACTTTCAATTTCTTTCATAGAATCAAAAACTAATGAATTCAACAAGTGGACCTAGTTGTAAAAGTCACAAAACACAAAAAATTTAAGAAATAATCAAGAATTGAACTTACTTGAAGTAAAAATATGAAAAATCAGCTTAGGGGAACTCTTCCATGGCATTTTTGCTGATGAGAATGTAGAAAAATAAAGAGAAATCTAGATAATTCCACTTTAGTCCTAACTTTATCAAGTAAATTTTGCAATTTTTCAATTTTGCCCTAATTCTACTTATTTTCTTGCTGATTTCATGCCCTTGCCGTCCAGCCTAAATAGACCTTGGGTCTATTTTCCTTTTAAACCCTCTTTCTTTTATCATTTAAGCTATTTAATCATTTCCCAAAATTTTGCATTTGATACAATTTAGTCCTTTTTGTTCAATTAACTATCAGAATTTTAAAATTTCTTGACGAAACTTTAATACTAACTTATTAACACTCCATAAATATTTATAAAAATATTTATGGCTCGATTTAAAATTCCCGAGGTCTCGATACCTCGTTTTCATTCTAATTATTTTAGTATTTATTTTTAGTACATTATTCACTATTTCAAAAATTTTCCTAACATCACATTTAACTTATAATTACTAAATTAATAATATTTCCTACTCATTTTTTGGATTTAGTGATCTCGAATCACTGTTCCGACACCACTAAAAATTAGGCTGTTACAGATTAAATATTAATGTTTGTGATAATGTATGGTGATGAGATGATTTTTGGATTTTAAAAATAAATAGATTGGGCCTTTAAAGTTAATTTTAACCATATGTTCTTTTTACTGTTTGACCATTTGATCAACTTTCTACTTTTAATCATTAATCCCCCAAATTTTAGACATTCCAGTCGACCATATCAAGAAGAAGAAAAATACTTTCTTTTGTATTTTTCTTCCATCTTCTACACCAATCTTCTTAGATCTTCCACCATTTTCTTGCAAAATGAACATCTAAAAGTCCTATTTGAACCATCATCATCATTATCATCATCATCATCATCATCATCATCATCATCAGTTGGAGAGTGAAAACTAAGGAGAGTTTTCATGATTTTACATCATTTTAACACTCCATTGCACTTTTATGAGTATTATGTTAGTTGAGCTATTAATATGGCTATTAAATGTTACTTTAACATTTTGACACTTTGGTAAAAGTTGTTATTTTGAATGTATTTGAAGAGAAAGAGGTTACTAGAGGTGGTTTTAACAAGGGAAAGGAAAAGATGATAGATTGAAGGCATTGGAGAAACCTCCATCCATTTTTGTTGCTTTTGGGAAATGTAAGTTCTCATGGAACTTATTATACTTTCATGTTGTTGTGTGAGGTTGTGAAACTCTAGTAAGAACATCAATATAGTTAGTATGATAGGTGAAAACATGGTCATTGTCTTAAAAATGTATAATTATTGGTTGTGATAATGAGAAAGATAAAAAAGGATTTTTGTATGTGTACAATGGTATGGTGATTTGCATAATGTGAATGAATGTTCGGTTTATGAGCTAAGTAAAGTGGAAAACATGAATGCTTATAAATGTTGTAACTTTAGACAAATGAACTTGTTTATTAATGTTCACTTAATTATTGTGTCTAAATAAACTTGGTAGAAAAGCTAGGATATAGTTGGCATGACAATTAGGGTCATATGCGCATTTTTGTACGGGTTGTTATAGAGTTAGAGTTATATCATGTCATTTGATAATTTAGCATTTGTTGCGGATTATCGAATATATACAGCCTCTTTGGGGATAATCTTGGTGGAGTGGAGGGATGTGTTGAGAAATGTGCCCATATTGTAGTAAACATGTAACTGTTTTCTATTTATTTGAACGATGAATAAATAAATAAATTTAATTTCACATTTCAGTATTATGTCTTTTGTATTTTCTGCCTTTGATATTTTGCATCCATAGCGAAATCGTGACAAGTAAATATTAGCTCATTGATTGTCTAAAGTTTAAACTAAAGATAAGTGGAATTGTAAAGAATGTTTACATAGCGAGAAAGATAATTTACTTCAGTAGATAATCTAAATGAGTCCGTAATCCCATAAAAGAATTAAAGTGCACATTTGATTCAAATAATGAGAATGATTATTATGTTGTCTACAATTCCAATTGGGGAGATGGCTAGTCTTGGCTATCAGAGTAGTTGAATCCACGAGTATAGACATATATGTATTTATTAGTAGAATGATACACTGGACTGGACCCATGTAACACCTATATCTTGTCTCTATCGCCATATTAGGGTTACAAGGAATTACCGATCAATCGGATAACATTTAACCTCAAACCATCTTAATAAAATCATTTAACACTACTTAAGTAAAACACATTAAAGACAAACAAACATGTGCATTTGGGCATTAAATCGGGCCTTCGAGGCCCTAAAAAGAGATTATAAACAATTTAGGACTAAATCATAACAAAACATAAGTTTTAAGATAAAGATGCAAAAATGTGAAAACAGGGGTCACACGGCTGTGTGACATATCCCAGGGCCGTGTAACAATCAAACAAAGGGACACATGGCCGTGTCTCAGCCCATGTCTTCACCTGTATAACTGTCTGACTTGCCACGATCGTGTCGCAGGCAACGTGCTAGGCCATGTAACACACTTACTTGATACACTAACAATTTACAAATGATACATCTGACAGCCCGTGTCCCATGCCATGTGATCCATAATTTGACCTTAAAAACAAGCCATTTCAAAGCCAAAACACTCCTAACCAACCATCCCATTTGTGCACACATTCAAAAGGCTTAAACATCATTCAAACACTTATAAACATACCACTTCAAACATCTTATTTCATTTAACCAATATGTCATTCAAAGGCACCACATTCGTATCAAAACATCACTAACCCAATCAAAGCAATATAGCCACATTTCAAGCACAAAACTTAGTTCTTTTAACTACCAAATGACAATCAACTTAACCATTCACATTTCAATTCAAACATACCATAAAGAAGCATATATTTCAAGTACCTAAAAGTGACCAAAAGACTTAAACTTATCAAAGCACTTTATGAAAATCCATCAAACAAGACTTAAGCTCTAAAAGCATATTTGTACCAAAATAATCATTAACACACTTATGAACTATTACTACCCAAAGTCCTATACATGCCATATAACTAAGATATCCAAAATCTACCAAATTTTTCCTTGACATAGTGTGTTTCTTTGAGCTTGATCCGATCTCCCAACCGCAAAAACGAAATCTACAAAACAAAGAACAAACAGAGGTAAGCTTACTTGAAGCTCAATAAGTTCGTAAAAATAACGATAGAGCTTACCACAAGTTATCTTAACAACACAATTGGATAGCAACTAAGATAATTCCTTATTATTCACAATCCACCACAGATAAGAGCTACATGTTTCATTAAATTAGTTTGATCATATATCATAGCTTGTTATTTTCAGAAATGCAAAGTATCGCTTATTCGATCTAGATTTTAGAACATTGATCGTTTCGTAATGTTGCTCACACAAGCTGACGAGAATTCATAACTTATGTAGGATTCTCAGCCATTGGATTAGTCCATATCATCAGAACAAAATATGTAATCATTTCATCACTTCACGTTTCGGCCTAAGGCCTAATCACCTTAATTATTCGTATTACCAACTTTTAAATTAATCCAATAAGCTTAAAAATTCTACAATCTAAATATTTATAATTTTATGGAATGAAAAACTAATTATAAAAATTAGAAATACAAACTTACCAGGTTGATTTGTGGTAATAGCCAAAGTACATGGACTACTCTACTACCTTGTCTTTTCCTCGGTCATCAACACGTTCATGATCTAAAATAATAGTTTCATTCAATTAACTAAATCAATAGCCAAGTTTAATCATTCTATACAATTTAAGTCATTTTTTACGTTTACAAAATTTCCCTCAATTTCTCGCATTTATTCAATTTAATCCTTAAACCCCAAACATGCAATTTACCCATTTTCTCTTAATCCCATTTCAGCCAAACCTTCCATGGTTTTCCAACAGCCCTTATTTGCAAATATTTCATATCAAGTACAAGCACTTTCATCATTTCAGCAATTTAGTCCTTAAACATTAAAATCATAAAAATTACTTTACAAAATAGTCCAAACTAACATCTAAGCTTAGAAATCTTTCAAAAGCTTTAAGAAAACAACTCAATTCATCAATGGTACAATCCACAATGTTTGATAGTTTTACAAATTAGTCTAGATTAGCTAGATTAAGCTAATACGAACTCAAAAACATAAAAATTACTAAAAACGAGCATAAAAACACTTACCAATTGAAGCTTTAAAATAAGAGCATGAAACCCTAGTTTTTCTCTCCTTCTGCCATGGAGAAGATGAAAAAATAAGCTTAAATTATTCTTTTTCTTTTCTTTAATTTAATATATATTAAGGTTTTTCCGTAAATATTTCAAAGTTCTTAATTAAACATTAATTAATTACAATTTACCTTAATTAATATTATCCATTTAAATAAATAACCATGTTGATCTACCCATTAAATCTTTATTAGCTAATTTATTCATTTAGCCCTCTAAATTTAGTAGACTCTACTTTTATAACTTTTACGATTCAGTCCTTTTTACTAATTAACTATTTAAATAATATGATCTCATAACCAAATTTTAGTACTACACCTCGTAAATATTTAGCTAATAAATTTTATGAACTGACACGTCAGATTTTTATCCCGAAACCACTATTCTCGACACCACTGAAAAGCGGGCTGTTACAACCCAAGATGAATTAATTCTGAATATGTTTGTGAATTAATTCACTTGTGACGTTCATAGTGTGATTTACGTAAATCTTGAGTTAGTCACTAACCATACGTATGCAATTCATGTGCTTTGATATGAGTGTAGACTTATGCACTAAAGATGATTGGCCCATAGTAGGTATCTTGGGTACATGACTTGTGTATGGCATGGCGTTATTAGCAACAGTGGAATCCATAGCTCAATTAAAGAGTAAATGATATCCTCTCATTGGCATTGTGTGGATTGATAAATATGGAATGTGGCCATGGGTTGCTAGTTCTTGAATGAGCAATTTATCATTTGTTGACAGTGACATATTAATCATTAAGAAGACACAATGGTGACAATGAGATAAAATAGGATTGTATTGAGTGAACTGATTTAACTCAAAGGAATCAAGGATATTATATGAGGGTAACACACACATGACGAGGTCATTGAACAAAGCAGTTGGATGAATTAATTTCGTAAAGAGTATACAATAAGGAGTTTTCAATCATGGTACTTCTTGTAGACTGACTCCATGATTAAGTAATTGTAAATTATCGAAACGATGCTTCTGAACATAATTGCAATCACTAGAGCCTAATTGTATATGTTTGATTGGTCCCTTTGCTAGCTCAACAAAAGCTCGATCGAACTGCATTTTAATCAAAAGTAAATTCTATGACTTTAGGAATAATTTAATTGAGTCAATTTATTCGATGTGTAATTACATTAGGTGGTCGTGAGAATGGTTCAACTAGAGAAATTAATTAAAGAATTTTCTTGAAAAATTAATTTAGAAAATCTAAGTGATTTTTAGAAAAATTAATTTTGATCAAGTAAAATTAAATTAATCAAATCAATTAAAATTAATATGATATTTTTTAAAGTTAATTTTCAAGTCAAACAATTGGCTCAATAGGTAATTAAACTTGGAATTTGGACCTGAAATCGTAAATTGGGCCCAAGAGCCCAAAATTGAGACATAAAAACTGGTCAAACCGGGCTTGATATGTGAAACCGGGCTGACAGTTCAACCGGTGGCTAGACCGGACCAAACCAGCAGCAACTGAATCGGTTCGAGGTGCCGTAAGGGTGTCACACCTGCATCACCGTACATAGTGGTGCCGGTTGCTGTGAATAATTTAGTATTAAATTTAATTTAATACTTATCTAATAGTATTTTATTAATTTAATATTAAAGTGATTATATTAATATTATATTTAATTTAATGTTTATCTTGTTATTATTTTAATAATATTTATTATTAAATTTAATATAATATTTATTTTGATAAATATTATATTAATTTAATATTAAAGTGATTAAGTTTAATCATAGTTAAACTCTCTAAACTCTCCTTATATAAAGAGAGCTTTAGGTCATTATTTTCACACCCTTGAATTTAAGAAAAAGTTGTAGAAAGAAAATTTTCTAAAGAGATTATTCTAGAAAATTTCTAGAGATATTTTTTTATTTACAAATTGACCCAAAAGTTTAGAGAAATTGTAAAATTACTCCACTAGTAATTTTTGTGAAAATTTTTCTAATTTGAAGCGAGCCTACACTCAATAGACGTGAGCTTGAGGATAGTAGAGAAGACTACTCGATTGAAGAGCTCATCCTAAACGAATCGAAAAGGTACAATTTTTATTAAGTGTTTATTACTTTAGATATCATAGCCAATATCTTGCTTTGGAAAAATTTTAAAACTCTGGGTTTTCCCTAAATTTATTTTCTGCTGTGTTTTCCAAACCCGTTTTCCTAATAGGATGTACATGATGCCTTTGGGTTTTGCACTTATATGCCTTGGTGTGTGTAATTCTAAGCTATTGTGAGCATTCTTGGTGTGGTGGTGGGTTCCTGTATGTTCGAGTTCATTTTACTAATGTTACATTCGACGAAAAGCTTTATACGGATAACTACTTGATTATAGAAAATGAATATGAAATGGTTGTGCTATAAAGTTTAAAGAAAAGTTAAAGTCTTTACATGTGTTGCCATGATATATAAATGCGTTCCATGGTATGATAATAATATATATCAATCATGTTATATGTGCTATATTAATTGTGTAGGTCGACATGATTGTAAATTCTTATGCTTAACTTGCCTTATATGATGTAGTTGAGAATGTTGTAGTAAGTATGCATGTTCTTATGGCATTTTGGTATGCTCACCTCCAACAAGGTAAGTATAGTGAATTCCATTTGAACTTACTAAGTATTATTTGCTTCACGCCGTTGTTTTTGTGCATAGATTGTTGATTTGGGGAGTCTTGAAGCCTAACTCAATTCGAGACATCACACGATCATCAAAATCAATAAGATTATGAAAGTGGCGTATTTTTAGTTGTGGCATGTATTAGTGTGTCTAAATAGTAAATATATCAATTTCATATTACTTAGTTTTTATGTTGAATTTTGTTTAAATTTGAGCTCGCAAGCTTCACTTGTTATTTCATCACCTTATCATTCTTTTGGTAAATCGTTGATATGCATGGTTACTTACCTTTGGAGATTCTAAATTGTGAATTTAAAAGTGTATTATAGTTGCTTTTGTACATGCTTGAGTGATTTTTAAGCATGTGTTAGATATATCATGAATAAAGGGGCTTAGGAAAGCATTTTGAAGTGTTTAAATCATACTCAGTGAGCCACATCGCAACCATGGAATTGCAACATTTTGACTTCTCCACCCGATGTCGCGACATCTCTACTCAGTAAGGCATGTCGCGACATCACAAGTCCCCATATCATGGCGTTATGCTGCTCTATAACCCTACACCGTTTAACGTCATTTTGACCTTTTGGGGCCTGTTTAAGGTTCCAACCACCCTCAATCAACTATGAATGAATTCTAAATTATTTTAAATTATTTTTATAACTTTAAATTTGTATAAAACTTATTTTATAAAAAAATTTAAACTCTTAACTTTCAAATAAAAATTGAGATTTCTTATCTATACATGCTCCAGTGACATTTCCCATTCGTACCAGCTGTTAGGATGGGTGAAGGGTGTTACAATAGAAATTGAGTAAATTGGTTCAAGGATTATTATATTGTTTATCAAGTCCAATTAAGGAGATACACTGTCTTAGGCATCAGACTGATTGACTCCTAGAAGATAGAGACATAAATGTGGTTACTTGGATTGAGAATACATTGGACATGACCCAAGTCTATTTAATCCTAGATTCATTTTTGAATTAATTCCTTTGTGACATTCATAGTGTGACTTACCTCAATCTTGAGTAAGTAATTGATTATGTGTACGTTACTCATATACTTTGATGTATTGAAAGCTCAAGTTCGAATAACTAAAGAGTTAAAAGCTGACATGTTGGGTATACGACTCCTGCATGACATAGCTTCATTTACAATAGTGAAATTCATACCCTCAATAAAGGGTTAATGGTATCCTCTCATTGGCATTACATAATAGATGAAAATGTAATTTGGCCATGAGTCATTTGTTTAAGACAAATGATTTGTCACACCCCATAATTAGGCATATAAGTTTTAAGCGTAAATTAGGAATTTTGGCTTGGAATGGGTTCAGAAATTTTAAATCGTGATAACCCGAAATTGTTTTTATCTATGGCTTCTTGAAAATTAAAACAATTTTTGAAAATAATGTTCAAAAGACTTTCAATTTTGAAATAAGGACTGATTTCTAAAAGGGTCTAAATTATGAGTTTTTAAAAGGCAATTAAACTAAATTTTAATTTTTACCTTATTTTCCTCTTTCATCTTTATAAAACCCACGTCCATTGCATTCGAAAGCTCCTCTCATTCAATTTTAATTCACAAACTTAATTTTTTAGATTTCTATCATTTCCTAAGCCATAAATCTCTATAGTATTTCAAGAAAAAATCCAAGAATACCAGAGATTTCTCTATTGTTGAATTTTTGGGTTTTTCGGGTTTTTGATCAAACATTTGATTTTTCATCAAATAATATAACAATTCGGTTCCTTATTAGTTTTTTATGTTATTTGATCCTTTAAATTGAGTTTTTAGCCACTAAATCACATGTTTTAAATTAAAACCGAAAATTGGATCGTTAATGGTGGATTTCAGGATTTTGGGTAAAAACATGGTTTCAAAGTGATTTTTAATTAGTTTTTACATGGTTAGGATTTTTATAAACTTACTTTAAATTTTCATTGAAGATTTCCAATGTTTTAATGAATTTTCGTGAAAATTGCCACAAACATGTCGAAAATCTCGATACCATGAATTGGGTAGTTTTGAGTAGTTTAAAGGTTGAAAATCAGTCATAGGTGAATAATTAGATGAACGGAATCAGTTTTAGGCCAAAATATTAAGTATAAACCAAGATAATTGAAATTGAAATTTGCTATGTCGAAGGTTTCAATTACATGAGAATTTAGTTTAGGCTTGTGTTTTGATTGTTTGAAGTGAGTTTTTGGCTAATTTTTTATTGTGTTGTTGTGTGATTTACCTTGTTAAAGCTTTGGAATAATTAGGAACTTCAATGAGTAAAGATAAAGGCAATGAAAAGCTAGTTTAAGCTTTCGACAATTAGGCGAAAGTGTGATCAGTGACTGTTTGGAATCGCTACTTGTAGACACGATTCATAGTGTTAATTAGGAGCTTAGGAATAACCTAAACCCCTATCCTAAGTTTCAAGTGTAAGCCTTCTATTTCCCTTGCTTTATTTTGACAATTATGTGAATAATTGTGGATTGATTATTATGATATGATATTATGATATGAGACATGTGTGATGACTATTGTGAATTGTGTTGTGTTGTGGGAATGATATACATGCCAAATGACAATGATAATGATATGCTAATAATGCAAATATGTAGCGAAAGCGAGCGAATTTTCGGTAAGTATATATGTGTTGAATTTTGGAATGTGATATTATTATGACATGTAATATGTGAGAATACTTGTACGTGATATGTGATGTACTGATTGTAATGTAAACATATCTGGCCAGATATGTGATGACTTAATGAGCATTATTGTGGCACTTAAAGTGCAATTAAATGTGAAACTGATAAGCATGCATTGTGTATAAGTTGTGATGTAAATTGATGAATATGAACAGAGATTATGTGTATTAAATTGGTAATTAAAAATGTGTAATTATGGATATTTTGGCCCTGTGATCACTTGAAATCGATGGATATAGATGGCATGCCATAGGATTCTGAGTGCTCACCTATTTGTATTGTGTTTTTGGGCACTGAGGTCCTAAGACAGGTTGGAGAGATAAGGAAATATGTGCTAAGGTTCATTCAATAGGACATGTTTGGTGTGTTGGAGAATGTTAGCTTTATGCTTCACTTTTTGAGATATGTTTGACTCAATGAGTCAATTAGTGTGTTGGAGATCCGTGTATCCGATGTGTGGTGATAGAGCCCACTTTTATATTTCATAGCCTCAAGTGCCAAATTATCGTTTAAATGTGATCTTATATGTTGTGATAATATGATGTGAGATGGATACATAAACATGTGAATAACATGCTAAATAAGTTGATTTAAGTTTCATGAAAATGTTAGCATATTCTTATAGTGAATGTTAGCACATTCACTAAGCTTGATTAAACTCACCCACTCCTTTTAAAACCTTTGCAGACTGTTAGCGTTATGGTGTGAGCGATGCGAGGATACCAAGGAAGTGAACCAAGTTAGGCTTTAGTATTTGTGTAAGTGGTATTAATATTATTTTCTAAACTTTGGGCATAGGGCAATATGGCTAGACTTTAACTGATTATTATTGTGGTCCTCATGATATTTTATGGGTTTAGTTTTCTAGCACTTTTGGTGGATGTCATAATTATTTCATTGGTATTGTTTTGGTTTGAATATTTGCTATATTGAAGTGCCATGAACTGTATGTATGGTCAATGAATGTTGAATGATTTGGTAGAACTGTTGCATGATATTGCCATAATGTTTTGGATATTTTGTAGCTTAATTATTCCAAGGAACTATAGGCTTGGACCTTGGTATGTTGATTCTTGCTCGGACATGTTTTTGATGTTTTGAACTATTATTTTGGTCATTTTAACATTGGTTTAAAGAGGTAAATGATGCATGTTAATTAGATATTTGTTGGAATGGATTAAATGCTTAGATGTGCAGTATTTTTATGGTCTGGAGTAAAGGTATCGATATTCGTATTTTAAAAATGATACTTCCATGATTTTTGAAAGTGCGGGAAGTCAGTAACATAATTTGGTATCTATACCATATCACGAGTATCAATACTAAGGGTAAAATAATCGATACTTTAATAAAGGTATCGATAAATTCTGGGGTTTGATTTTTAAACGAGAAAAAAGAATGCTGTTTTGGTATTGATTTTCCAATCGGTATCGATACCATATAAGAGAAATATAGATACCTTTGTTTCAGTATCAATACCTATGTAACTTGTTTTAGAATTTTGCTAAGTGGCTCTAATGTATGTTTAAGTGATATTATAAATTTGTTTGAAGTATGTTTGACATGTTTTAATGATAATTAATATATGCTTGACTTAAAAATTTGTAAAAACGCTAATAAAGAGGACGATTGCCTATTAAAGTGACATTTTATAATGTGTGTGATGTGTGATGATGGTGTGGCATTTTAATCTTTGGGCTTGGTGACTCGGCCGAGTATAGGGTGTTAAATGAGTTAATTTCCATTGGTCAGTAATTGATTTTTTCATGAAAGAAGATGTAATGGTTACCTTGAGATAAGATAAAAAGTCAATTATAGTTGATTTTGAGTTTCAATAATTTCAAGTTACACTTTTTGACCATTTAGATCCCATTAATTGGGGTTCATGGCATTATAAGTTTGGGTCATTCTCAAATTTGAGTTGAGTAAATTCAAATTGATAAACAAATTCAAATTAAATGAACTGAATGTTTGGGTTAATGTTGTAATAGGTATATGTAATTACACCCAAATATATAATGGTTGGTTGTTTCTTTTTTAGTTATATATTCGTATTGCTCTTGATCTACTCTCCGCGTTTGGTTAATTATTTGTTTATGCTAAACTATAAAGTAAAAACTTGAAGGTTAAGATATATCCTAAGCCCCTATACACTTTGTACATTTAGAATTTAGTCTTCCTACTTTTATTTTCATATTCAAATTTAAAAATTCAAGTTCAGTTGTTGCTAGTTAAAATTCTACTATTAAATGCTCTGGTGTCACATTTTGAAATTAAAAAAATAAATACACTTGGTAGTGATGTAACAATGAAAATAACATTAAAAATACTAATTAAGATTTTTTTTTACCTTAAAAGCACCCATTCGAACTTATTATGATATAATATATTTTTTTCTATTTTTTGTTAGAGTAGTGTTATTAAAAATTGACGTCATCATTTTGACTCAAATAGTTAACAATAGTTACTATTTAGAGACATTATTAAAGTAGAGGGATCAAATTATTTCAAAAATTAAAATATGCAAATTAGATCTCAAGTTTCAACATAATCTAAGGTCAATATTGAAATTTGATTATTGTCTTATAATGAAAAAGAAAGAAACACAAACTTGAAATAAATGGAAAGCAATGTGATCATCTATAATTCTTAAGACATTCCAATTATATATAACTATGTAACAATTTAGTAATTTAATTGAAAAATTAATAATATTAACTCTAAAAACTAATTAATAATATTATAAAATTTTTGTAATTTTCTACCTACAAGCTTTCATGAGAATTTGTGTTAACTGGTATTATTTATTTATTTTAGTTTTTTTGATGATAAACCTAATGATTTTATACAATTTGCAGCCAGATAAATTTCAAAGTAATTCAAACGCCTAATAGAGGAACTTATTTTCTTAATATGAAACTAGGGCTTAAACATTGCGCTATTAAAATATATGGGCTGCTTCAATTGGATTCAATTTTTTTCATTACTGTAAAACAATCCAATAAATTATAATTTTGTTTGTTTTTCAATAATTTCTATTTGTGTGTGTGTTTATTTTTCAAGGATTTATAAATATAAAATAATAAAATTTGTACTTTTAAAATTTTTAATTTCAATTTCTATGCTATCTATAATATTCATACTATGAATTAACCGAATATCAATATAAACAAACTAATAAATAAAAAAAAATCTAAAATTTTAGGAATAACTCATATTTTGACCATTGAATTTGGTCAGTTTTTTTTCATGTTCGCACCTAATATTTTTCTCGTTTTAAGTTAGTACTTAAATTTATATTTTGTCACACATTTTGTCTTCTTTTTTTAACATTGTTAAAATACGATGTCATATCACTCTATCATTGTGCCACGTCATCTAGGGGGTGAGTTTAATTCAGCTTAGTTATTTTTTATTTTTTATTTTTTTGAACTGTTCACAATAACTCAATTTGGTTCTCACTTTTTCATACTAATTTTGAATTTTAAAATTTTAAAATTATTTTGACAAAATAATTTTTATTTTATTTTTTACATTATTTGGTAAAATTTCAAAATCAATATCATAAATATTTCTAAAAAAAATTCAAGTAAATAAAACATATTCAATAACTATTATATAATATTTTTAAAAGAATAGTTTAATATAGAATATTAAGTTATTTTTTCTATTTTAAATATACAATATTTATTTTTATATCATAAAAAATTAACATTAGCTACAAATTCAATAAAAAAGGAGTTCAATTCGATGTAGGTAACCGTACTTTTTAACTTGTATTCTAAAAATAACCCAAATACTACAAATCGGGTTTTTTTTTCTTACCCATAATATCATTACCTAAAACTTAAAAAAAATCATTTAAAAATAAATAAATTAAAATATAGTAAAAATCAATAATTTTTTTAAAAAAATCCCTTTAAATGATTCCATAAAAGGAAAGCATAACCCATAATAATAATAATATCAATCAAAACTTTGATAAACAAGATTTAAATGCAAAATTGATCACTAAGTAGCTAAAATATATTTGATCAAAAAGTGGTATTTAAAAATATATTTCCGTAACACTAATTATCTCAATTGTTAAATTCATTAAAAAAAAACGCTTAGTTAATTAATTACATTATGACAACTAACATTCGTTAACCAATAACGTGCCACTTTTTAACTAAAATTTATTTAAAATTAAAGTTTTATTAAGTTAAAAAAAGTTGAATTTAATTTAATTAAAAAGACAAAACTTTTAAGAAGAATATGCTGAAACGTATTTATTCTATTATTTAAAAGTTGTGGAAATGTAAAAACATGGCTTCTTCTTTTTCTGGAGTTCTGAGCACGAAAAAGGTACGTTTCAAAGACTCAACTAGTGTTTTAGAGGATGAGATGGTTGTGGATACTATGACAACCCGAACTTTATCTTGGAAAGATATGGTATTGGTAAATAAATCAGACGGACAGAAAGTGGTGGACGAATCAAATCCCTTAGACAAAGATTTTGCTTTACAAGATGAAGATGTTAAGAAGTCGATAGTTAACGACATCCCTTCTATTGATTTTTCAAAAAGGATCCATCAACTCTTTGTTGAGGAGATGGCCACTTCAGTGGTACTTAAGTTATTAGGGAGTATCAATTTTCTAGCTTTACAAAATAGACTTTACGGATTATCGAAACCTACCAAGCCTTTTTAATTGATGGACATCGAGAATGACTATTTTTTAGACATGTATCAGAGCGTGGAGGACTATGAGAAGATATTGTCACAAGGTCCTTGGATTATTTTTGGACAGTACTTAATTGTTCAACCTTGATCTATCGATTTTAACCTAGCTCTCCCATACCCTAACTTTGTCCTTACGTGGATCAGGTTTGCAGGTCTTTCGAGTTTTCTATACAGAAAGGAAATATTATGAGAAATTGGGGGTTTGATCAGAAAAGTGACAAAACTGTATTTCAATACAGACAACAAGGCAAGAGGGCATTATGCGTGTATGGTTGTTTCTATAAATCTAGACAGACCTCTAATTTCTTAAGTTCTATTCAACGAGAAGATATAGAAAATCAAGTATGAGAGTTTACCGGTGGTGTGCTTTTTGTGTGGATGGTATGGCCATAATAGGGAAATTTGACCAAATATATCTTCATTTTCTACTGCATCAGAGGTGGTATTACAATCAGCTAGCACCACACCGGTACTGTAGAACCGTCAATAGAAAATGGAGAATACAACCCGTGGGTGTTAGTGGAGTGGAAATCAAGGCACCAATCTCGTGAACTTAATAAATTTGAAAGGTCTGAAGAAGGGGAGGAAATCACGGGTTCAAGATATCAATCTCTAATGGCACTAGATTCGAAAGTGGTGAATAGAAATTTTATTAAAAAATATTTGTCGAGATAAAAGTATGGGAAAAATGTTTTAATTGATGATGGGGGTAACTCTAGAAATGAGGCAAGAGGTTCGGGTACTGGTGCAAGAAAGGATAATATGGGTCAATCATTTGGGCTCATTAATCGCACCCAGCATAAACGCCATCAGACCATTGGACCTTCTAAGGGCCAAAAATATGTAGTTTTTATTGGGCTGGAGACACTGCGGTGAACAACTTGCAAGACTCTTGTTTCTCTTGGATCTAAATCGGGCGTGCGGAGAAAAAATTATGTGGATGTTTGTGACGCTCATATAGGGTTTAAAAAAGAGGAATTTCCAAAGGACCCTTCGACTATAGCAAAGAAAATTAATTTAAACTCTACCCTTGGTGAGCCCTTTCTATCAAGAAATTTGGAAAACATTATTTCGAAGACCTCTAAATTTAGGTGAAAAATGACGATCCTAAAGCTGCTAATGTTGGAGTGGTTGCTAGCATTTTTTCTTCCATCCCAGTTGATGGTAATAATGATTTTTCCTTGCGCTTTAATCTGACTTTTGAGGCGCTAAATGAAGAACCAGTGGCTGTGATGGGTGGTATTTTAGATCCTAAAAAGCATTCAGCAATTGTCAAGAGAAGGAGAATCCTAAATTAATCGAAACTAGTGACAATAGTGAATTTTACATTGTGTGGGGTTCTTCAAGGTCGACAAAAGGAAAGGGGACTGGAGAGAAATCTTTTGGGTCCAACGGGGTTTGGAAAATAAATATTAATAAAATAGTTACGGGACTAGGTAACTGTTTCAAGGCCTCAAGAAATACTCGAGTCTCTTTTTTTGGATCCATGTTGAAGGCAACAGATCTTATTTCCTCTGAGCTAAATGGGCAAGAAGCTAATATTATGATGAACGAAGAAGGGGAACGATTGGACATTTCTACTGCTAGTCAACAATAAATTTGTTCTTAATTTTTTTACATTTTATTATGAATTTATCCATCTTTTTCTTAAATATGCAGGGTTGCGCGAATTCTAAATTTCCTCGAAGATTTTGTGAATATAATAAATAATATAGATTGGATATTATCAGTATTCTTGAGCCAAGAGTTAACAGAGTTAAAGTAGACACTATTATTGCAAATCTGGGTTTGGAAAAATCTCATTGTGTGAAAGCAGCTGGCTTTTCTAGAGGTATATGGTTAGGTTAGAAGAAGGCCCTTGATATTGAGGTGGCTGGGAATCATCCCCAATTTGTCTTGGTTCATATCTGTTCTATCCATCTTTCGATGTTGATTTTTATTGCTTTTGTTTATGGTAGTCTTGATAGACAGAAAATGAAGCTTTTTTGGAGAGATTTATTACTTTCTATTTCATCTAGTTTTTATCCTTGGATGGTTATCAAGGACTTTAATGTCATTTTATTTCCAAGTGACAAAAAAGGTGGTTAGGTAAGAGGTTAGAGGTGTTCATCTTTTGAAGATTTTGTGGATTTGGCACAGCTTCAAGATCTTGGTTTTAAGGGTCTTCCATTCACTTGGCACTGTAGTAATTTGTTTGAGAGGTTAGATCGAGCCTTAAGAAATAATGTGTGGTTGGAGTTTTTTCCTTTTTCTTTGGTTTTACATCTTCTAACAATAAAATCAGATCATAGGCCTCTTCTTTTCAATTTTAATTTAGACACCAATACTTCTTTTGGTAGGCCTTTTCGGTTCTTAGCTAGTTGGAGGGAACACCCCAATTTCTCGGACTTTGTTGTGGATAACTGGAACTTTGACGGTAACATGACTAGCACGATTGCTCGCTTTACAGAGGGACTCAAAGATTGGAATAAATGTGTATAAGGTCATATTACAGCTTAGAAAAAGAATTTGATTCACAAGTTGGTAAGATTACAGAGAGCCATGGATTTTTCTAGTTCTAATAGACTTGCTAAATATGAATTAGAGGTTTGAGAGAAGTTAAAAAATGTCCTTTATCATGAAGAAATGCTTTGGAAGCAAAAATAAATATGTGATTGGTTGAGTTTGGTGGACCGCAATATAAATTTTTTTTATAGCCAGATGGTTCAAAGAAGAAAGTTTAATCGCATAACAACTCTGCGTACATCGGATGGTGATTTGAGTAATTACTCTGAGACACTTAAATTGGAAGTTGTTAATTTTTTCAGAAACTGTATGGAGAGGTACCAATTTAAGTAGGGAATTTACCCCCAAGTACTTTCTCGAGTCTTGTGCCCAAGGACATGGATTTTCTTAGAAGACCGGTTTTAAATGAAGAAATAAAAAATGCTCTTTTTGACATGGAACTGTTGAAAGCAATAGGAAGTGATGGCTATCATGCATTATTTTTTCAGAAATAGTTGGATAAAATTAGAGGTGTAACACCCCAAACCTGGCTTAAACGTTATGGTCGAATCTGGTGATGTCACATGGAATGGAATTCGAAAACGAGTTTGTCGAGTTAAAACTGTTCCAGTTGATTACCCTTTATTTTAATTTGAAGTAAAGTGTATATTCTTCGTTATGACTAAATCAAATCTTTTTAGCGAAAGCTTTTGGAAACGTTTATTTTTTTTTGGAAAACTGTTAGTGTTGAAAGAAACCCTTTTTTTTAGCGAAATCGAGTTTTTACCGTTTAGCCATTCTAAAATCGTAAAGCAGTTAAAAATCTAAAGTAAAAATCTAGAACAGTCTAAAGTCTAAAAATTTATATCAAACCCCAAATAAGTAATAAAATCTAAAAATTTATGAGAATAGTCTAAAATTTATGTGTGGCCACCGTCGAGTCCTCCGCTATGCTGATCCGTCAAGTCTGGGGATTACCTGTACAGATTAAACAGAAAGGGTGAGTTTTCACAAACTCAGTGTATAATCGCCACAGAAAACATACATCCAAAAACACATTAGAATATAGTCAAACACAGGCTAGCCTAAGCCCATTACAGATTCGGTTTGGGCCTTAGCCCAATCAGATACAGTTTCAGATATTTATACTACGGCCTTGGCCCATCTCAGATACAGTATGCAATAGCAAAAAAATAGAATCCTAACCACCAGCCTCTACACACCATCTCCGTCCATTCTTACACACCATGTGGGGATTAAATTAACCCATCCATCCCTACACACCATGCTGTACCAAAATGTGGCACAATAATCAAAAATTTGTAGCAGAGCTGCCAGATAACAGGCTTAATAGCCTTTTAGACACTTCCTCTAAATATCATCAATAACCCACCCCGATGCAATGCAACATACAAAAGATGTCATGCTATTATACAATTACAGTACATACAATTAGTTATCATAATTCATATTTGGTACAGAAATCAGACAAATAGATCACTCGTATAAGGTCTAAGTAAGGCTTATCGACCCTCCAATATGTCCACAGTCACTTGGGCGACTCGTGCAACCTTAGACAACTTTTCAGAAACATGAGCTCACAAGTCCATATGGCCAACCTGTTTGGGCTTAAATGCCCGTATGGCCCACACTGCCCAAATTGGCCTTGGCCGTGTGGATCACACAGCCTGGCTCAGAATTTCACACTTCCGTGTGAACTGTCCATGTGGGCCCACAAGCCTGTGTGGCCTACAGGGCCCAAATCAGTCTAGTCCATGTGTCACATACGGCCTACCTGGCCATCACACGATCGTGTCATGCGCGCATGGCCTGGCTCGTTGATCACACGCTTGTGTTCCGTCACACGGGCGGCCACACGCCCGTGTGGCATCGGTAGTAAGCTTTTTCAGTTTTTTGCCAAACCCTATTTTTTCCGTTTCGGGTGTACACCTATATCGTCTTCGATGCGCAAGCACTTCTAAGCCTCCATAACCTAGAAATCGACCATTGTAACACTCAATTAATCGTTTAATGGTGAACTAAAATCCAACATAATATAGAATATTCATCCTTTGAGCAAAAAACCCCCTTACCTTCAATCACCATGAACAATTGACTACAGAAATGCCAAAAACATCTATAAAACTCTAATCAAAACTTAGCATTCACATTATGCCAAAGTACCAAGAATTCACTTACCGAACTTACCAAACCACGTGAGCACCAACCACGTTACAAAAGAAGAGATGAAGGAACAGATTCAGGAAAAAGAAGAAAACGAGAAGAGAGGGACGGTAGAGAATTTGAAGAAGGAGAGAAAATCGAAATATTTTTTTCTCTTGGGAAAAGGAAAAATGAATAGAATATTCTGATAACCCCCTATCATCTCCCTAAATATCTCCCCCACTAACCCACACAAACTCTACTATTCAGAGTTTCTGTTTAACCGAAACTCTCTCGGTCAAACGACTAAAAACATATTCCCACGCTCGCGTAGGGATTTGAACTCCAGACCTCCAACACTCCAACACACCAAAACACATCTTAACCACTAGACCAGCATGCATATTCTGATATGTTTTACAACCAACCAATCAAAAGCCTGTTGATCAAGGTCAAGGCTTTATTTAGAAAAATACCAAAAATTTCCCAAGACAAGGCTTGAACTTGGGACCTCCCACACATACCCAGAACACTTAAACAATGAAGCAGACAGATATTTGTATCAATAATTGTAGAAGCAAAAATATAAAATTTAGGGCGTTACAAGAGGAGCTATCTATGAGTGGGCTAAGAAGGTTTTTGATGGCAGTACTATAAACTCATATCTGAAGACACTTTAATTGTGTTAATTCCTAAAGTTCCTAATCCAAAAAATTTTACGCATTTTCGCCCAACTAGTCTCTGTTATGTTCTGTATAAGCTTGTCATGAAGGTTATCGCTAATCATTTCAAGTTGGTTTTTCTAAAGATTATAGGATAAGAGCAAGTGGGGCTTGTTGCTGGTAAGAACATTACTAATTATGTGATCATTGGGCAAGAAGTTTTCCCCTCCATGATAATCAAGAGTAATCGTGAATGGATAGCCAAAAAAATAGATCTGGAAAAAGCCTATGACAGAGTTCGATGAGATTTTATGGAAGTCTCTCTTAAGGTAGCACACATTCCTGATTATCTTTTTACGGTTATCATGTATGCTATTTTGACTTCCATCATGCAAGTCTTGTGAGAGGGGGTTTTGACTACTAAATTTAAACCAGTTAGAAGAATTCGTTAGTGATGCCCTTTATCTCCATATATTTTAGTGTTGTGTATGGAATGGCTAGGACATTGCTTCCATTTAGCAATATTGGTTGAGGAATGGAATCCCATTCAATTATCTAGGAAAGGATCGACACTCTTGCACTTGTTCTTTGCGGATGACTTGGTTATCTTCAGTAATGTGAACATGTTTCACTGTGAACTTCTCAAAGATTTTCTAGACCAGTTCTGTGATTCCTCTGGGCATAAGATTAACGCTAGGAAAACTAATATCTTTTTTTTAGTGGTGTCAAGAATAAGCTTAGGGAGGAAATTTGTGGAAATATTGGATTCCAACAAGTCCAGATATCAGTTGCTACCTAGGGGTTCCACTTTTCCACTAAAGAGCCACAAAAAGTACATTGAATTTTTTGTAGAAAAAGTCCGAACTAAGCTTTTGAGCTGGGATACTAAGAAATTTTCATTTGGAGGAAGGGTGACATTGACACAATTAGTTTTACTATTAATACCGAATTACCTTATGTAATCAATTTTGGTTCCAAAAGGCGTTTGTGACTCTATTGAGAAAATTGTGAGACAATTCTTTTGGGGTGTATCAAATGGTAAGAGGAAAATAGTTTTAGTAGGGTGAGATAATATCTGTCAACCGAGATCTCATAGAGGTTTTGGATTGCAACATCTTAATGATCAAAACACTGCTTTCATCATGAAACTAGACTACAATATTGTCACTAAGAATGATGCACTATGGGTCCAAGTTCTCAAGTTAAAATACAGAATGAAAGAAATATTACCTAATAGTATTGGATGAAGTAGATGCTCTTTCATATGGAAGTTCATTGCAAAAGTATGGCCTCTTTTGAAAGATAATCTGATATTGTCCGTTGGTGATGGTACAAATATTCGAAGTTGGGAGGATACTTGGGTTCCTAATGTGGGTCCTTTAATAAAGCATGTTTTAGACCATGCGAAAGTCACCTCAAACTGCAAGTTGAATGAGATGATTTTGGAAGACGGATCTTGGAATCTTGATTTATTTAAAGTTTGGTTGTCAGAAGAAATTATTCATTATAAACTTAGTGTTCCCTCACCTTTATCTTTTACTGGATAGGATTTAATCATACTGGCTTGTTCTACATTAGGTGTTTTCTTGGTTAAAAATGTGTATTGGTTGATGAAGGAAGGAATGTGGTCTCCTAAAGATAACATATGTAGCATCGTGTGGAAATTTCCTGATCCACAAAGAGTTAGACATTTTCTTTGGTTAGCTTTAAAGCAAAGACTCTTAACCAATGTCGAAAGATTTCAGAGGGGGTTTAGACATGACGAGTCAAGTTCCCTTTGTGGACATGAGGATTCTTTACATGTACTCAAAGATTGTCCAGCCACTAAAGATGTTTGGATATGGGTCATTCCTACTGACCAACAAGGCTTCTATTCTAAATGTAACTTTTCTATTTGGTTGATTTCAAATTTACAAGTTCGAACCAAATACACCATAGAAGAGCTGAGATGGGTATGCTTATTCAGATTAGTATTATGGTGTATCTAGAAGAATCGAAATCTATTTATCTTCCAAGGTAAGTACATGAACTCGAATGATATTCTTAAAGTCTCCTTTAGCTAGGCGAATCATTATACTTCAATCAATAAGTCCACTTCGATGATAGACTTAGTGATCCAACTGGAAAATAATATTCTGGGTATATTGTTTTTCCTTCACACAGATGGTGTGATAAAGATAAACATTGGTATATCAGCTGCAAGTGGTATGGCAAGAGGCGAAAAAGGGATGTGGATTTTTGGCTACAATTGTTTTCTAGGGAAATGTTCAATCTTTGACATAGAAGCATGGAGCATTTTGGACGGCTTATTATTGTTGCAGAAACAAGTATACGAGAAGGTTGTTATTTAATCTGAAAATCTTGAGGTTGTTAGTACCATCTGTGATAGTCATTCAGTATGAACACGCTCATCCTTAGCTAGACGAATTCAACAGATTTTGTCAAGTGAAGCAAGGTGGATTCTAAGGTACACCCTAAGAAAGAATAACCAAGTAGCAGACACCTTAGTAAA
The DNA here is from genome assembly GCA_025698465.1 of Gossypium longicalyx. Classification (NCBI taxonomy): domain Eukaryota; kingdom Viridiplantae; phylum Streptophyta; class Magnoliopsida; order Malvales; family Malvaceae; genus Gossypium; species Gossypium longicalyx. The sequence continues at coordinate 21,570,171 of CM047005.1, read as the reverse complement.
ATTGGCTTTAAATAATGATGAGGATTTATGTATTCTTTTTATTAGCCTCCAGTGGAGATTCAAGCAATAAGATAGTGTTAGGGAGTTTTCGAATATGAACCTAGGGAGTTTTCGAATATGAACCTTTCTATGTAATCAGTTTGTTTATTTAGTTTTTATATGTCATCAAAAAATAATTCTAATATAATGTTTTACACTTTCTCTTGTTTACTCACAATTTTCTCATCTTTTCAATGCACTTTTTTTTTCATAAAGGTAAACTATAACAATAATTATCAATGGCACTAAAACGAAGTGTTCTTTCTTCACTATCCCTTTTTCAACTTAAGTTTCCCAAAAAAAAATGTTGGAATGTCATGAGAATCCCAATGATGCTTTCTTTCCTCGATATGCATCTATTCACCATCAGGATGGACCAAAATCAACCTAGATCTTCTTGGACCAACACCACTATTAGTTTGTTAGTTCATTCTCATATGTAATGGCATGTCTCGTTTTTAAACTTTGTTGTAACGAAGGTTTAATGTGTGTAATAGGCCATTTTTACCCCGGCCCAAACCAAACCAAATAAAAATAAAAATAAAAACAAAAATTATCTGTTCAAGTCCAATTACAAAAGAAGCCCAAATGGCCCAAAATAAAAGAAAACCCTAACAGCTCAGTGGCCCAAAACACTTAAACATTTTCAGTAAATCAGAAACCCTAGCCCCTTTTCGTGCCACAGCCTCACCACGTCGGCAAGTGTGCCGTCTGACACCCCCTTTGCCACCATCGTCGTTGACTTCGCCATTTGCCACCACCTGCAAAAAAGGAAGAACAAGGACAAAGAACGCAAACACGCAAAAACAGTAGCAAAATAGAGAAATAAAAAGAAAAAAAATAATATGTAAAATCGACTATAAGAGCCAGGAACCATTTATTTTTTTTATAAACACACAAAAAGAAATACAAAAAAAGTATGAAGTTTCAAAAGGCAGCAATTTTATTTTTTCTTTGATTTTATTCTCAAAGCAAATAAATAATAAGTAAAAAAAAAGGAAAAATGTTACTTGCCTTTTCGTCTTCCCGCCGCTATTAACGTCTCTTCCGGTTCGAGAGGTCGTCGAATCCTTAGGGATTCGGCCAAGGCCACGACGGAGGGCGTTGGGACTTGAAAAGTATTTTTTGGGGGGGGTTTTGGCTTTAGTTTTTGGTAGTTTCAACTCTAAATCGGAGTTCTACACAAAAAAAAAGGGGTTTTAAAGGTATTTTTGGGCAATTTTACGGCCACGAGAGACGACGGCCATTGTCATCGGTGACCGGCGGTCATGGTGGCCCGATAACTGGATTCTGGGCAGTGCCCAGAGAGAAAACGGAGAGAATGAAGCTTTTTTTTTTCTAAAAAACGAAGCAAATGATTTTTTTTCCTTAAATTTTTTGCTTTTAGAGCATTCCAAAACGGTGTCGTTTTGGATTTAACTTCCAGATGCCAAAACGGCGTCGTTTTAGGTCGACTCGTTGACCCGACTCGGATCCTCCTAGGATCAACGTGTTTTTAAAAGGGAGGGGATATTTGCGCTATTGATCCTTCCGCCTTTTGGGTTGTTTTAATTTAGTCCTAATTTCACTTTTTTTTCTTTTTAGAAATTTTACCATTCAATTTTACCCCGCTTTCAATTAAGTCCTAGGTTCGCTGATCTCCTGGAGAAGGGACGCGTGTCCTGAGGATTAGGATAATTTCTTATTTGGTCCTCATTCGTTTTCGCGCTTTTCATTTTGGTCTTTTATTTATTTATTTTATCCTAATTTATCCTTTTAATTTAATTAAGTTACAATAAGTCCTTTACTTATTTTTATTCTTTTATGTATTTTACTTATTTGGTTATTTATCATTCCTTTACTTTTTGTTATATTTGAAATTGTTTTTTATCTTTTTCATCGAGCATTTATTTTTTTATCTATTTATTTATTTATTTTGTTTTTCTTACCCTTAAATATTAGATTGTTAATGCTCTTTTATTTGTGTATTATTATTATTTATTATTGTCGTTATTATTTTATTTTTATTTCTTTTCTCTTTATTTTATTATTTCTTTTATTATTTTTCGACATTTTCATGTCATGTTTATTTATTCTTTTTAATAATACATTTTTTATTTTTATTTTTATTTTATTTTACCTTATTTATTTTATTATTATTAATATTAATATTAATATTATTATTGTAAGAGGCCTAATCTGCTCGGCCCAACAACCAAAAATCAATCCAAAACAAAACAAAACAAAAAAACAAATATTAAAATAAACAGCTCATTTACACTTATAACTCAAATAAATCCCTTAAAGCCTAATAATAAATTTAACCTAGAAATATCTCATACTCAAATTAAAACCCAAAACCCCATTACAGCCAAAACCCCAAATAGACCAAATTATAGTAGCCCAACTCTGTAACTGGCCCAAGCCAATAACCCAAAATTCCAGCAACCCTAAGGGTTTCTGAAAGCAGTTTGTGCCGCAGCTTCCACGCACGGCTTCCTTCACGCTCCACGTCAACATGCCCACGAACGGCTTCTCCACGCCATACATACCTGTAACAGACTAACAAACAAAAAGAGCAAGCAACAAATAACAGTAAAATTACAGCAATGAAATTTGTATTTTTCTTTATTTATTTATTTATTTATTTATTTATTTTTATTTTTTCAGTTATAAAAGTCGAATAGAATCAAATGTAAAAAAGGAGAGGCATAATACGAATACAATACAGATATAGAGAAAATAGAGAACATAATCCGAATTTTTCAAATACAGAGCAGTTTTTCAATTAAATCAGAACGATTTTTCTTCTTTTCAAAAGGTGATTTACGGTTTTGATTTTACTATTTAAGTTTTTTTTACAACAAAAGAAAAAAAAAGCAAAAAGGGTCGAAGGTACCTGGTTGTGACTCCTCCGGCCCCCGTTATTCGTGATCGAGGCGGATTAGTAGCAAGGGGCTGATCCATTTGTGCCCTAGCAGAGTAGAAAGGGAGAAAATCTTTTTTTTTTTCCTTTTGATTCGTAACAACTAACTTCGGGGGGGAGGGGGGAGGTTTCTTTTGTTTTTTATGCATAATAAAACGACGCCGTTTGGAAAGGAGGGATCTGTGCGTTGACCCGTTTTGTGGCCCAAATACGCGCCTTTTCACCTTAAATGGTCGACTTGCACATCGTGGTCCCCTTTCTTTGTTGAGCCATTCAATCGAGCCCTATTTATGTTTTCTTTGATTCTTTTAAATTATCCCTGGAATTTGTTCGTATACTCATTTCAGTCCGCGTTGAAACGATTCGTTTTGAGGTTTGGTTTATTTTCTTTTTTAATCTCTATTGATTTATGCGCATTGTATTTTAGTCCTCCATGTTGCTTAACAGTTTTTATTTGTTTACAAATTATCCTTTTGATTTTATTTTTATTTCAATTGAGTTTTTTTAGTTCATGTTTTATATTCTTTATAATTTATTCATTATTCATCTTTTTAACATATTATTTTAATATAGTATTTTGTACTATTTTAATTAATTACATATTGTTTAGTTTTTTTTATTTCCTTTTGTATATTTTTACATTGATTTATTATATAATTTATTGATTTTAAAATTCTCTTATATAATTCTATACTTTAGAGATTTATATGATATTTATTTTCGTACATTGATATATATATATATATATATACACATACATAATTTCTATTAAATCATTTATTTAAATTCCCTTTCAAACATGTTTATATATATATATATATATATATATATATATATATATATATTCCCTTTTAAATCTATTTATGTATACCATTTGTTTCTCTTAAGAATCCAATTTTAAATTAAATTTTGTTTATTTCAAACACTTTCTTATATTATTATTCTTTTATGCATACATTATTTATATTAAGTTTTTTATATTGTTAATCGTTGATTTATAAATCTTATTTTAAATTATTTTGTATGATCACTGATTTCATATTATATAGATTGTTATTCATATATATTCCTTTGTATATTTTTATATGGTTGTATTTATATAATTTATTTATATTAAAACTTTCCAACATGTACATCATTTGTTTTAAATTTTATATGGGCATATATTATTATTTTATGTACATAATTTATATTATATTTTTATTTATTTTAATTGTAAATTGTAAATTGTTTGTATAGCACTAATTTTAAACTTCTTCTTACAATACTTATTTTAAAATTCATTTATATGTTAAACTTTATATTTTATGTATTAATTATTTTTATTTTTATTTATTTTATTATTTGTTTTTATTTTTATTTTCTGTATTATTTTACTTTTAATTGTTTTTTATTGTCGATTTCAAATTTACCTTCCTTTATATTATTTGTTTTAACATTACTCATTACTTTTTTAAAAGTTTTTTTGTTTCATTGTTTAAATAGATATTTTTTTTATTCATTAGTCTGCATTTAAAAATGTTAAATAGTGTGTTGTTATTAGGGTGTGTTTTGATATTTGTATCTCTGTATTATTGTCAATAATTTGTATTGTAGAAGCCCAAATTAGCCTAGGCCTTTTACATTACAAATAAATAACCTAAACCCAACTACCCAAACCCATTAAAAAAAAAAAAACCTAGCCCACAACCTAAACTTTTCTCAACTAAACCCTAGCTCCCCCTAGCCGCCGCTCCTAGCCTCTGCCACCATCAACTCCACTGGCCACGCCTGCAGCACGCCACCGCCCTTGTCACTGTCCAACTTGTACCTGCAAACACAGAGAAGATATCAATGAAAAAACAAGTTGTAGAAGGCTATATAAAAGGAACAAAAACGATGTAAAAGGGCCTTTTTTTTCCTGAAAAAAGATAGACTTCCAAACAAAGAGAAACAGAGTAGAAATATAATCAAAAGAACTAAAACCACAACAAAGAACACTCAATCGCAGCAAACAACACCAAAAAAGAGTTCAAAGTTTTCGGATAAAAGGTTTATTTTTTTTCGTTCTTTGTGTTTTTATTTTTTATTTTATTTCATTTTGAATCTGTTTAATCCTTTATTTTCTTACCTAAATACATATATATATTAAAATTTTAAAAAAAATTTAAAAAAATTTACCTTTTGCGGCGGAGCTGTGGCGACCGATAGTCTTTCCGGTGACCGAACTTAGAGAGGGGAGGAGAGAGTAGAGAGCATTTTGAAGGGTTTTTTTTAAAAAATAAGGATAAAATGATTTTTTTTTGCAAAAAACATAACTTATATAGGGGTACCAAAATGACGTCGTTTTGGCTTATGTCCCCAAGCATCAAAACGACGTCGTTTTGTGCCTTAACCCATGGCCGACCCGCTCCAACTTCAAGATCCGCGTGTTTTCATTGGAGGGGCTATTTGCGCATTTAGCCCCTCCGCTTTTTTTTATTATGCAATTAAGTTTTTAGTTATTTTAAATTTGGACCCTAAATTTGTTGTGCTTTGTAATTCGGTCCCTCTGTTGCTGTGCGTTTTAGGCTGAATGGATTTATTGCATCATTGGTCGCTGCACTATTTTTCGTGCATGCAATTTAATCCCTTTCCCTTTATTTCTTTTTAAATTGGCCCCAAAACTTCATTTTTATTTCGAATTTAGTCTTTTTTCCAGATTTAATTTAGTTTTTATATTACTTTTACCTTTTTTTATTATTTTTAATATTATTTATTATTATATTTACCATTATCGTTATTATTATCATTAGTATATTTTTACTATTATTAGAATTATTTTTTAGTTTCAATTAATACTTATATCTATATATTTTATGTATATATTTATAGTTGTTTTTGATATTATTATTATTCCTAATAAATATATGTATACATATTTAAATACTATATTATACACATATTTTTAATACCATGTTATATACATATTATTATTATATCTATTTTTGCCCCTATTATATTTGTTATTAATATTAGTATATATCTTATTATATATGTATATGTCTTTAATATATATATGTATATATTTATATAATATTATTAATAGTTATTTTTTTAACATTATTATCATTTCTAATATGTATGTGTGTCGCATATGTTTTTATATATATTATGTATATATCTTTAATATATATATACGTATATATTTATATAATATTATTAGTAGTTGTTTTTTTAACATTATTATTATTTCTAATATGTATACACTATGTAAATATTTTAATATTATATTATGTATACATTTTTATATATTACGTATATATATCTTTTTAATATTGTATTTTTATATGTTATGTATCTATCTTTAATACTATATTATTTATATATTTTTTTATTTTTCATATTATATTACGTATATATTTTTAATAACTATATTATGTATATACTATTACTATATATCTATTTATGTAGCATTATTAATGGTTGTTTTTACTATTATTATTATTCCTAGTATATATACTATATATACATTTTTAATACTATATTATATTTTTTTAATACCGTATTATGTACATGTTATTATTATATCTATTTTTACCCCTATTATATTTATTATTAATATTAGTATATATTTTATTATACGTGTATATATATACTTTTATATATCATATTATTTTTATATATCATTATATTTATTATTATACTTATTATTTTCATTATTGTTACTTATTATTTTATTTTAATATTATTATGTATTATTTGGTATACATATATCTTTTTGTATATATTGTTATTTTTTATTACACGTATATTATTTTATTATGGTATTAATACATTTTTATTTTTTCTTTTATTGTAAGTATTATTTATTATTACTCTAATATCCTAATATTATATTATAATACTTTTTATTAATCATCTCATTATTTTGCATCGTTTATTTACTTATGAATTTTAGTTACAATAACATCGTCAGTTTTTTATCATTGTTTTAGAAACATTTTAATAAATAAGGTAATTTACCGATTTTAACATTAAGTCTGTGATTTCATCGCTATGTTGGGTGAATCACGTTGGCTCGTGTTAAAAACGAGACATCCTTCAAAAAACCAAAAACTTGAAATTTCTCGTGTTTTAGTCGGATCATGATTAAATGTTACATTGAACTCGCATTTTTGAAAATTAAGACAGCACATGTTTAACGAGATACCAATTTTGGGCGTCACGGGGGTGCTAATACCTTCCCCGCGCGTAACCGACTCCCAAACCCTACTTTTTCTCTGGATTTTGACGTAGACCTAAATTTGGCCTTCATTTTTGTTCAAGAATAAATTTTCTTTAAAAAAAAAAGGATTTATTAGGTGTCCGATCACACATAGGAAAAAAGGATCGGTGGCGACTCCCTTTTCTCTTTAAAATTGAAATTCCTTTTTCAAATTTTCAAATAATTGCCTCAATTAGCGACTGAAAGCAAATTTTTACGTCGCTACATGTATAATATGTTAACCATGTATGCTTTTCATATTTGTTACAATGTTTTTCATTTTCGTGTATTGAATTATAATTGAGATTGCCAACTTATTTGCCTAAAATTGATCATTTCGTTTTCTTTACTTCAAACAAACTGAATAAATGTATTTCCAGTTCGTTTTTTACAATCGCTCCTATTTAAAAACCTTTCAAAACAAGGTAATATTTCGTGTTTAGAAATTCAAGAAATCATGCCCTAACTTACTGGGTTTCGATTTTTTCCGTTTGACCAAACGGCCGAATATTCCTTTTAAAATTGCAATGCATGAGTTTTGGAAATCATGAGATGATCTAGGTATCAGGGATTTGATATATTGTATCCTAACGTGCTAGATATGATAATTTTATTCCTTCGAAGTAAGATAATCTCAATATCCAATTTGAATTATCCAAATTTAAAAAGGAATTGTATCTTTAAAATCATTTCAAATTTTCGACATTAGGACATTAATTAATCAATTAGGTACCAATTTTGGGCGTTGCGAGGGTGCTAATCTTTCCTCGTACGTAACCGACTCCCGAACCTGTTTTCTTGACTTTCGTAGGCCAAAATCAGTTTTTTTAATAAATCAAAATGTTGTATTAGGTGATCTAATCACACCTAAACAAAAAGGATTGGTGGCGAATCCATAATTGGTTTTAAAGTCGATCCCTATTTTTCAAAATATAAAAATGGTTTCGACAATTATTATTATTATTATTATTATTATTATTATTATTATTATTATTATTATTATTATTATTATTATTATTATTATTATTATAGTATGCCTTTATTTACTTATTATTTATCATTGAAATATTCTACCCACCTAGCCATTTTATAATTTCATTATCACTATACCATACATTATATTTAGACATATTTGCCCGTTTTGTATTGTGCTCAAATAAATTAAATATACATCACTTTAAACGTCATATTAATTTTTTACTTGATGCATAAAAAGGAGTATTTCAAAACTAACGCAACGCTTTATTTAGAGATTCGAGAAATCAGCCCTAACTTATGGGGTTTGATTTTCTCTTTGAACCTAAATAACCAAATATCCTTTTAAAACTAAAAACACATGAGATTTAAACAATAATTGAATAGGGAGCAGCTTTATTTTCGAGGATTTGAGTTGTCGTGACCTAACTTACGGGACATGACCTTTTTCGTTATCTTGAAATAAGAAGGCTTTTTATATAAGTTCTGATTTAATTAAATGATTTAAATTTAAAAAAAAAACATGCAAAGAGGGATCATATTTGAATATTCAATTTTTTATTTTTCAACACTAAAGACATTAAGTAATCAATTAGGTACCAATTTTGGGCGTAACAAGAGTGTTAATCCTTCCTCATGCGTAACCAACTCCCAAACTCATTTTCTGGATTTTTGTAGACCGAAAAACATTGTTTTAATAAATCAAACCTATTATTAAAATGATCAAATTATAAGGTGATCTGATCACACCTCTTAAAAGTGATTGGTGACGACTCTCATTTTTATTTTAAAATAAAAAGTCAATTTCAAAAAAGAGATTTCGACAATGTGCATGTTAATTTATCTCTAGATAAAAGAAAAATTGGTGGTAAATAGAAATGCATAAAGGTGAACTTGGAAAACCAACGATGAAAATAAAAGTTAAAGATTAACATAGAACAAGATATAAATTGGATCATCGGAGAGAACGCATGTGGCTTAGTTAATTATTGGGCTTTTTTTATAAAAGTAACCTTAAAAAATAAATTAATTATCAAAATAACCCACCTTTTTAATTATGTACAAAAATAACCCATTTTCTACAGTAAAAAGTGGTGGAGCCATATGATATGGCGCCACCACTTTGCCACATCAGCCAGGGGTATTAAAAAATTATTTTTTGGTGGAGTCATGTTGAATGGCGTCACCAGTATAAAATACTAGGGAAATAATAAAAAATCTGAAAAACGGGGGACTTAAAAAAAATTCATTTTTGGGTGGAGCCATTCTAAATGGCGCCACCACTTTTCTGATTTGTCAGGTTCTTATATATATATATATTTTTTTTACTTTTTTTAACTTTTTTACTTTTTTCTTATATTTTGTCTCTTTCTTAGATTTTTTTCTTTTTTAAGTTTTATATTATTTTCTTAATTTATTTTACTTATTTAATTTATATTATTAATTTTAAAAAATTTGTAATATATATTTAAAATGTTTTATAATATTTTTTTAAATTTTTAATTATTATTTTTAAAAATATTTTTTAACTTTATATATATATTTGTGAAATTAATTATTTATAAATTTTAAAATGTATTTTTCAAATTAATTTTTAAAATTTAAAAAATTTATTTTTTTTTTTTTTTTAGTTTTTGAAGTCTAATTTTTTCTTATTTTATTTTGTTTATCTATTTTATTTATTTTTATTATACATTTCAAATTAAATTTTAGATTAGTTTTTCATAGATTTTGTCTTTTTCTTTAATTTTTTTCTTTTTTTAAGTTTTATATTATTTTCTTATTGTATTTTGTTTATTAGTTTTATAATATTTGAAATGTATGCTTAATATATTATTAATTTTACATAGAATTTTTAAATTAAGATTTTATAATTTTTTGTTATTTTATTTTAGTTTATTTAATTTATTTATTTCTTATTATTAATTTTTAAAAGTTTGTAATGTATATTTGATATGTTCTATAATATATATTTGTTAAAATTTTAAATATCAGTTTTAGATTTTTAAAATTTTAAATGTATATTTCTCAAATTAATTTTTGAAAATTAGAAATATTATTTTTAAATATTAACCATATTTTTAATAATATAAAATATTAAAATAATTTAAAGATATGATCTTTCAAATTTATTATTTGCTTTTATTTTTAATAATATAAAACATTTAAACATTTAAATTTTTAAATAAAATTTGTATAAAAATTTAAAAAATGTTAAATATTTTTAAAAATAAATAAAAATTATAAATTTCAAAATTCTATGTAAAATTTAAAAAATATTTAAAATCATTTAAAATATTAAAAAATATTTTAAATCATTTTAAATGTTTTATAATATTAAAAATATATTTAATATTTAAAAAATAATTTGAAAATATATTTTTAATATTTATAAAAAAATATATTATAAAACATTTTTAAAAAATACATTTCAAGTTTTTCGAAATAAATAAAATAAATAAGGACTTAAAAAAGAAAAAAGAAAGTCAAAACTTTAAAAAAAAAAGGCTGAAACAAATAAGTTGGCTGTCAGACTTGAAAACTGGTGGCGCCCAAATTATTTGGCTCCACCAGGAAATGGCAAAATTGCTTCGGGGCCCCCAATACTCTAAAAAATCATAGTATTTTGGTGGAGCCATTCTTTATGGCTCCACCTCTTGGTTCTCTTCTATATATAGAGTGGTGTAGTTGTTGTATTAAGTGGAAAAGTTCAAAAAATTTGTTAAAAATGAATAATGAGGTGTTTTTGGTGTATGTTGTTTTTTTATGGTGAAATTGTGGAAGGTGATATTGGCTGTGTATTTCAAGGCTAGCAAAGAGTAGGTTTGCGATTCAAAAAAAATGTGAAGCTAGCAGAAATGAAAAGGAAGATCAGTGCGAAAATAGCTATCCGTTGTGGAAGGGCGATGTCCAAATTATTTTACAAGTTTCCAATCTCTACAGATCCGTTCAAATTTTGTGCGATGCAACTGTTAGATGATGATGACTTGGGCACTATGATGGAAATATGGTGGTCCACTGGGAGTGTGAACCCCCAACCAGTTGAATTATTTGCTGAGTTAGCAGACTTAGAGTCTGTTGAGAATGTTAGCCCAATAAGTCAACATCGCGAATTTGATTTTGATCTTAATGTTGGATGAACAGGCCAATTAGAATGCGGTGGAACGTCACAGATACCTAAAATTCCTAATTATGGTGGGAGTTCGTACAACAACCCAACCCTCGGTCCTCGTCTACAAATACTTCCGGAGGTGATAATAAGCACTGAGACAAATGTCAGAGAAATGACCAATAATGGTGAAGATTCTGATCAAGACGTTGAATATTTTAGTGACCCCGATGTTGATGAGGTTCCGGACGATATCGATGATGAAGGCCCGAAGGAGGTTGAAAATGTTCACGGCCCTTCATTCTGTAACCCGAGTCATGGTATTATTTTACGAAACAAACCTGGGGGCAACATGTTGAACGTAGATCCAGATGTAGCGCATGCATCCGAGTTTCCTAAGTATGCTGATATAGTACCTGCTCATAGATTGGCGTCAAATTCACAGTTCGACGAGTTGTTCGTTGGGCAACAGTTCGAGAACAAGGCGGATTGTGTGTTTGCCATCAGACAATACAGCATGAAGTTGTCGATTGATTACAAGGTTGCCAAATCTACACCGACATTATACGTTGGGGAATGTTGGAGAGTCGACGATGGGTGTGGTTGGTGAGTTCGTGTAACACCCCTAACCCGTATCCGTTGCCAGAACAGGGTTTCGGAGCATTACTACCATTTGCAGATTACTTAAAAAAAAATTTAAATGCTTACCGATTCAATGCATCATGTAAATAAATATATTACCATTCAATCAACAGATTAGTACTTGTATAAGCATCAAACAGTAATATTGTTAGTGTACTTGCACATATCTCATATAAATTCAACATTGATATAACTATTTTCTCGACATATCGTACTTGAGTTCAATAATAGTCTCAACTTACATAATTTTCTTGTATCAACATATCAAAGATAATCATATATGTACATGTCATGAAACATATCATGCTCTTACCGTTTCTTCATAAGCATATATGATTCATTTCATTATATTAATATTTCATACTCCATCATTTCCATATATTTTATGTATATTTATTCCGATAATAGCTTATATCAAACCTAACATAATTTATATTCCACGTACTCATACTTATTTTGTTTATCTATCTTCATAATTATTTCATACAACTATTTTGTACATATATATTTCCATATGACCAGTTCTTGTAAACATTACACACAACCATTTCATATAACCATTCGTCATCTGATACATATTACTTGGATATCAATTGTTCAACAGATGTCATAGCATCTCCCATCCACGGTCTTATTTATCTTTGACATGATGCCATAGTATCTTTCAACTATGGTCTTACTCATTTTCTGTCATGTTGCCATGATATCTTTCAACCATGGTCTTGTTCATTTCATATCACGTTGCCATGGTATCTTTCAACCATGGTCTTACACATTTCATATCAGGTTGCCATGGTATCTTTCAACCATGGTCTTACATTTTCATATCGGTTGCCATGGTATCTTTCAACCATGGTCTTACACATTTCATATCGAGTTGCCATGGTATCTTTCAACCATGGTCTTACACGTTTCATATCGAGAGCACACTCCGCGAACCTCATCCTTACGAGTGGGATTACCAGTCGAGCTAAATCCTCAGAATATAAACTCATAGAGTATTGTCGGGATTACCATCGAGCTAAATCCCCTAACGCGACAATTACTCTAATGAGCTTGGATCTGAATTACGATCCAGCTAAATTGGACTTCGATTCGGATTACCCGTCCGGGCTAAATCCATTTTACACATATTCTTCGGAGGGCTATATCGGGATAGGATCACCCGTCCGGGCTAGATCCTTTTTACCGTCAATTCCTTTTCGAGAGATCCATCGAATTTTTCCTTTTCATTCAACCGAGATTTATTTTCAATTTATTTGAGTATTGTCAATATTTCATCAAATATCATGAATTGAATATTCAAATCATATTTTCATCACATAACCACATATTTCAAGTATTTAAAATACAATTCAAGTTACACAAACTTACCTCATTGCTTGTTTGTGTTTATAATTTCATTAATCCGATATCTTTTCTTTTTCACGATCGAGTCTCATATTTGAGTCGTTCAGATCTTTATAAATAAATTTGATCATCATTTTCATTCATTTCATATACTAATGCATTTAATTAATGCTTTAGGCAAAATTTACCATTTTGCCCCTATACTCTTAATTAATGACGATTTCATCCTTAGGGTCAGGAAAATAAAATTCTTGCAATTTAATCCTTATTTCCAGCTATTATTCTTATATATATTGATAACAGTCCATGAATTCTATAAAATATCATAATTTTCTATAATTTCAACACTTTTCAATTTATTCTTTCAACACTTTTCAATTTAATCCCTAAAACATGTTTTCCCCCGATCTTGAACTAAATTAATAATTTCATTCAATTTTGTAATTTAAATAATAAAATAATCCATTTCATGCAATTTGATCATTTTTTTACATTTTTACAAAATTGCCCATAAAATTTTACTTTTATTCAATTTAGTCCTTGAGCCTAGAATATGCAAATTAGCCATGCTAGATGAATATTCATACACATTTTTCCTCCTCCTCCTCTCCATTCCACATCCTTAATGTAGATAATACACTTGTAAGTAACATTATCCATAATTTTTATTATTTACTTTTATGAATATTCAAGCTGTCTATCTGCATCATGGTCACTAAATTATTTATATCTGGAGCTATAGAACTCAAAATTAAGATCTGCTAATTTTCCCTGAAACTATACTCATATATATTCTTACCATAAAATTTTCAGAATTTTTAGTTTATCCAATAAGTATAGTTTATTCTTTAAAATTACCCCTGTTCTGCTGTCTAACAGTTCTGACCCTTCTTCACTAAAAATTAATTATCTCCTTGTACAGAATTCAAATGATGTTTCCGTTTGTTTATATTGAAAATAGACTCATTCAGAATTCTAAAAATATAAATTTAAACCCCTAATTATTTTTATCCAATTTTTTATGATTTTACAAAGTCATAACAGGGGAACCCGAAATCATTCTGACCTTATCTCACAAAATTCATCATATCTCATGATTTACAATTCCATTGCTTACATAATTTATTCTATAAGAAACTAGACTTAATAAGCTTTAATTTAATATTTTATTCATCCTATAATTAGATTTCTACAATTTTTGATGATTTTTCAAAGTTAGACTACTGCTGCTGTCCAAAACTGTTTTAGTACAAAATATTAATTACCATGTTATAACACCCTTATTTTCTTTTTCTACACCATTTCTCATCACTTTCTCTTATTTTCTCTTCAGTAACATATCATGAACATAGGACCTTATGTAAGAAAACTCTACTATAACATTATTTCCATGCTTTGTCAATAATAACAAACTTAAAAAACATATTGAAATCTTGATATACTTACCTTGTTCTATTGATACTAATCTTTAACTTGATTTTCTCTCTCCTCCAGCTTCTATTTCTTGAATCCAACTTGATATTCTAACTCCCCATGGTCTCCTTAACATTTTTCTCTCTTGGTAGCTATGGAAATTCATTTGATTTTTGGGTGAAAATGGTGAATTTTTGGTAAAAGGACTAAATTGTAAAGAAAGCAAAACTTTCTTTCTTCCTCTCTTTCTCTCACGTTAGTGCATGGGAAATATGGATGAGAATTTCTCATCTTTCTTTCTTTATATACTAATAAAATAATAATAAAATATCTTATTAAAATATTAATAAAATAATATTTATCTAATTAAATAATTATAAAATATCAAAATATCTCTAGCATCATTATTACTTTCTAGATTCCTCTCTCTTCCAATTGACCATTTTGCCCTTCATTATCTTTTAAAATTCCATCCTTAAGTCATCATTTAATTTGGTAAAATTGCAATTTAGTCCCCCATAATTTCTTCATCTATTCAATTTGGTCCTAATTCATCCATTTTCCTTAGTTTCTAGATTATTCCACTCTTAAAATATTTACACTATTGGTCCTTCAAATTTTTCATATTTACACTTTAACCCCTCAAATTTTGAGTATTTACTCTTGTGCAACAAAACTTTTCTCACTTTTACAATTTAGTCCTTTCTTGAATTAATATATCATAATATACTTCTCAATATTGACATATCTCAAAATTTCCTTTTTTTTTTCACTTTATTTCCTTATTTTACTATATCAAGGATAATATCTTACTGTAAATATTTTCAGGGTATTACAGTTCGTGCTACATTTATACAGATGACTCAACAGTGGCAAATATGAAAATTAGAAGGGCGTTATACATGTACTGTCGCACGCATGTCTCAAGACCACCAAAAATTGGATGCCAAAAGTATTTGCAACTGCATCATGCCATTGGTGAAAGATAGCCCAATCATTCCTGTGTCGACATTGATTGCAGACATGCAAGCTCAATTTCAGTACAGAGTGTCATACAGGAAAGCGTGGTGAGCGAAACAAATGGCCATGCAACAATTGCACGGCGACTGAGATGAGTCATACAATGAACTTCAGAGTTAGATTTCAGCAATGGTAGAGTATGTCCCAGGAACTGTCGTAGACTTGCAAACGTTGTCTTATAGAGGCCCTAATGGAGAATTAGAACTGGGAAAAAGAGTGTTTCGTCGACTGTTCTGAACTTTTGATCCATGTGTTAGGGCCTTCTCCCACTGCAAACCGGTAGTGCAAGTTGATGGAACATGGCTTTATGGAAAATACACGCAGATACTTCTGATTGCGGTTGCACAAGACGTAATGGAAATGTACTACCAATCGCTTTTGCCATCGTAGAGTTGGAGAACTCTGAATCATGGGCATATTTCATTCGAAACTTACGAAGACATGTTGTCAGGCAAGACAACATTTGCATTATATCTGATAGATGGAAGGGTCTTGTTGCTGCAATTCGGCAATCGGAGGTTCCGTGGAGGTCTGTCTATTGTATTTGTCACATCGCTGTGAACTTTCACAATAAGTATAAGAACAAAGACTGGCGCAAATAAATTGTCAACATGGGTAAAAATATCGTATTTAAATTTGTATTTGTAATTATTTCTAGTCTATTTCCTAATTTTAACGCATTTTATCGGAATATATACATAGGGTACGAGCTGGAACCACACCGATTTAGACATAAGTTGGCGAGGTTAGAGACTGATATGACGGGCTGCAAACCTTCTCTTACACAATGGTTGAGTAGCATGGAGTCGTGGCAATGGGCTTAATGTTTTGACGAGGGGTACCGTTATGGCCATATGACAACTAACCTTGTTGAGGCCGTTAACTCCGTCTTAAGGCGTACGCGTCACTTGCCAATTTCAAATGTTTTTCACCACATTTTACAAAGTTAGCAACCTTAATGCCAAAAATGGGGTTGAAACAAGCAAAACAGTTAGAGGCAAGACACGTGTACGTCGAAAAAATCAGAGATGCCATGAAAGATAACACTCAAAGGGCTAGGTTGATGAATGTAGAACTATATTCTCGAAATTTGGAAACTTTTCGAGTGACAGAGTATATCAGTCGTCGGTCAGGGATCCCGCTACGGTCCTATGGAGTTGATCTCCGAAATAGGCGGTGTGAGTGCGGGATGTTCCAAGCACTACGGTACCCGTGTGCGCATGTGGTTGCAGCTTGTGCTACCTATAGTTTGAATGTCGAACAATATGTCGATGATGTATACACACTTGAACGTACGTTGCGTATTTGGGGTAATGAGTTCCCTGTATTAAGGGATATATCGACATGGGAAGTGCAATCGCCTGCATTCGAGATGTTGCCTGATCGGTCACTACGTAGGAGAGTCAAAGGTAGACCAACAATAACGAGGATTTGAAACGACATGGATGTAAGAGAACAAGTCGATCCAAAGCGTTGCACCATATGTAGAACAGTTGGCCACAATCGGAGCAAATGTCCCTATGGAAACGTCTACACTGGCCAATCTTCACGGTCTGAAAGAAATTAAATGTTGTAACTGAGGTCTGTCTATATTATGATCTTTTAGAAATAAAATTTGTATTATTTAGTGTTAAAATTATATTTAAAATTAATAGTTGAAACTTTTAATACTTTAAAAGATTTTATAATAAATTAAATAAAAAACACTAATATATAAGTTGTGAAACCTTAAACCAATACAACAAACATCACATAATACTTGAAATTTACATAACTTAAAATTGGAAAGAACCAGGAGTGGTATCATCGTTCGGGGTATAACGGTTTACAGGCCTTCGTTGACGGGGTGGACGTTGAGGTGTATTGTACACATCTGAAGGATTGGCAATTGGGTCAATCGTGGCCTGAGGCGGGGTGGAGTACATGTTATTACCAAACATATCATCTGATGTCGGTGGTTGCTCTAGGTCAAATGGACTCGAACCGCCTATATCCGGGTGATATGAACTCGAACCACCCATGTCCGGGTGATATGAACTCGAACCACCTATGTCCGGGTTATATGAACTGCTCTGGGACTCATCACAAAAAGTGTCAACCCATTGCTCCGATGTGTTTAAAACTTGGTCCTCCGAGTCGGGCTCCGCCATATGTTGATCCTCTACCTCCACCGTAGGTTGATTTCCACGTCTGTAGCTGTGACCTGGTACTATCATAAGTTGTCCACCATATAAATAAACTCACCATCGATTCATGTACCACTGCATATATTCAGTCGAGGGACTGAAGTCAAACATGCAGGAGTGCATCTCAGGCCGCCTGTCGTACCGGGTAGTCCATAGTGCAACATAACATTGATGTTCCACGCTCCAATCTAATGTATGTCTCCCCTGCATGGTCTTACTGTGGACATCAGCAAACTGTTGTGGCTCGACCGGCACAAATTGTTTACACCTAAATTGTCGCATAACTCGATAACCGTTGTACCACTCAACGGTTGAGAAATTGAGCACCGGCATGTTAATGCACCACATACGAGCTTCAGCGTGAGCCCTCTGAGGAATAAGGGTTGCAATATTTACTGCAGAATACGACATCCACAAGAACTGCACAATATAACATAATGAGTCAATAAACATCACATACTGTAAGTGGATAAGTTAAATAAACGTTACTTAAACTATATTAATATATATTACTTTCTCTCCGGCGTACGCCTCTATCATTTGACGGTAAATGATTAATGTCTAGCTCGCACCAATTCCCAGAGACGTCACCCATTTGAAATCGAAACAAACACGTTGGCAGTTAAACTTTGAAAAATATTATCCATACTTATGAGTCGTTAAATGTTAAGTATAATTTTGTTTTTACCTATTTATAAGTGGCCACGAATATGGTTGGTGCCTAACAGCCGCTAGAAACGGCATCTTGTATAGAGCCCAAGACTGCAGTAGACCCAGACAACCAGCCATATTACTAACCCCATGTTTTGTTGCACAACAGAGCTCATAGTATAATGCAGCCAACACTATAGATCCTCAACTGTAACTATCGGTACGAGAAAAATCCTCCAATAGAGGCAAGTACTTTAAGTGGACTCTATTAGACGTGTTGTTCGGCAGAAGTACCCCCTCAATCACCGCATAATATAGGCTCGAGCAAAGATACATCACCTTCTCGCCGATGGCGGCGGTTTCGATAATCGCTTAAAATTTGCTCTCAACCATGCTAATGTCAAGCATGTGAAATTGCTGCTCCCCATCACGAGGGGACCGTCCAAGCGATGCGTGGCATACTACGAAGGTTCCAACACTTTGCTTCGACCGTGACGTGACCACGCGGCCGACCGGCCAGTAACAGAACCCAAGTTGCATAGCGACGTCTTCTAATGTGATAGTGCACTCCCCGCACGGCATAATGAAGGTATGAGTCTTCGTACACCACCGCTCAACTAAGGCGGATAGTAAGTTTGGCCTCAAGTCAAACCTCCGGATCAATGCGACGTCCCCAAATCCGGCCAACCGTAAGTATGGCATGATCCGCTCGTCCGGATCGTACTTGGAAAAATGACACCGCAACCTCAAAACCCGATAACCATCCTGTATGGTAAATTTTTTATAAAAATATGATAAATCAATTATCTATATAATTTAAACATAAAAAAATATATTCAAGAGTAAAATTGAAAGGTTGAGAAAACAAAAATATCACACTTATATTATACCAACGTAACTATTCTAAGTATTTTTTTTATTTAAGTTAAATTAAATAAGTAATAATATATTAATAATAGAATGAAAATTTATCATAAAATATTAATAATAACACGTAGAAATCAAATGTGATTATTATATCCTAACCATAGTTAAGCATTAAATTAATTAAAATAAATATATTAATAATAAAAGAATGAGAGAAATTATAGGAATATGAACTGGGGACTAGTAAAATTACAAGAAAAGAGAAATTCATTGAGCAGCAACTCAAACTCCACCAGTGTAAAAAATAAGTCCAAACCAAAAAGCAACCCAAGAGAAAATGATTGGTTCAAGCAAGTTCAATTTGACACCAATGGCTACAATACGTATATATTTCTAATTTTAAAATTTTGTGATATCTTCTTCAAATTTTAAAGTGAGTAATAGCGAAAAATTGTTTTTCAAAGAATACTAATATTTTTTTATATGATAAAATTTAAAAACATAAAGTATTTTTTAAACAAATACTTATGTTTTCTAGTTATTTATAAATTAACTAGTAAATAATCAAATATATTTACTTTTATTATTATTGTTTTAATAATATATATATTAAAATTAAAAGAATTTTTTTTCATAAATCGAGCTCGTCAAGTAATAGTTTTGCGTATTAATCCCTACACACCGTCTAATAAATTAAGTATGAAATTAGTAAAAATAGAGTAAAGTTTTAAGTAAGTTGATTTTAAGGGGTAGTTATTTAAAAAAAATGAAAATATCCTAATTTATTTTTATAATATATCTATTCTATTATAATTTGTGTGATTAAATTAGATGTTTAGAAGTGAGTGCTACTAACTTTTTTTTTTTAAAAGTATACAAATACAATTACAAATAATGTATATCTAAATCAATTATAACAAAAATAAAGTATTACAAAGTATAATCAAATTAATAATCTAAAATGTTCAACAGAAGCTAAATAACAACTAATTAGAGATAAGTATTTTAAAGCAGTCAAAACATGTTCAACAGAGTAGCGATTAGCAAAAAAAAATTGGGAAACTAAACCGAATTTTTTTAATTTATAATAAATTTTACTGTTTTGTCAATCATCGATGAAGTGTGATCCGTATTTGCTCCAGAAGACATCTTCAAATCTGTATAATATAAAAAAAAAACATACAATACAATTATTTATTATATTACATTAACTATAAAATATAAAAACAAAAAAATAAAATTTTAACAAACGTACCTTCTTTTTTTTTCTCTCACTCAACTTCTTCATCTATAAAGGGGGACCAAGCCCCACCCATATATATAACAAATTTTTTTTTAAAACAAAACACTAAAAGAGTCAAAATAATAAAAAAATATATTTAATATATATATATTTTAAAATTTATATTTATATTTAAATTTATTAATAGTCACATCACTGACATGATGTGATAAGTTATAATAAATATATATATATTTTAATTTAAACTTTAAAATTTAAATACATATATCTATTGTTAAAAAAATTTAAAAATAATATTTAAAATTGTAAAAATATATTATAAAATATTTTAAATATACATTATAAAATTTTTAAAATTAATAATAAAATAAATAAACAAAATAAAATAAGAAAAAAACATAAAATTTCAAAAAGTAAAAAAGGAAAAAGACAATTTAAAAAATATTTAAAATATTATGATTTCTTATATTATTAAAAATTATAATTTTTAAATGTATTTAAAAATTGTATTTAAAATTTAAAAAATAATCTCAAAATACATATCTAAAATTTACAAATATATTTATATATTAATAAAATATTTCAAATTTTTTAAAGTTAATAATAATAATTAAACATAAAAGAAAAAACAAAACAATAAAAAGAGTGAAAAATAAAAAAATAAATTTAATATTTATAAAATAATATTTAATATTTTTTAAAATTTATATTTATATTTAAATTTATTAATAATCACATCACTGACATGATATGAATAGTTATAATAAAAATATATATATATATATTTTTTAATTTAAACTTTAAAATTTAAATATATATACCTAATGATAAAAAAAGAATTTAAAAATAATATTTAAAATTGTATGTAAAATTAATAAAATATTAAACATTCATTTCAAATATTATAAAACTAATAATTTCAAAACTAATTTGAAAAATATATTTTTAAAATTTATAAAAAATTAATTTCACAAATATATATATATAAAGTTAAAAAATATTTTTAAAAATAATAATTAAAATTTTTAAAAAATATTATAAAACATTTTAAATATATATTACAAATTTTTTAAAATTAATAATATAAATTAAATAAGCAAAATAAATTAAGAAAATAATATAAAACTTAAAAAAGAAAAAAATCTAAGAAAGACAAAATATAAGTAAAAAAGTAAAAAAGTAAAAAAAGTAAAAAATATATATATATATATAAGAACTTGACAAATCAAAAAAGTGGTGGTGCCATTTAGAATGGCTCCACCCAAAAATGGAAAATTTTTTTAAGTCACTCGTTTTTCTAGATTTTTTAGTATTTTCCTAGTATTTTATATTGGTGGCGCCATTCAACATGGCTCCACCAAAAAATAATTTTTTAATACCCCTGGCTGACGTGGCAAAGTGGTGGCGCCATATCATATGGTTCCACCACTTTTTACTATAGAAAATAGGTTATTTTTTTATATAATTAAAAGGGTGAGTTATTTTAATAATTAATTTATTTTTTAAGGTTACTTTTATAATAAAAAAAAGCCTTATTATTGTGGATACTTTATATGAACATCTGTTCCTTTGAATGCGAAGAACGGAAATGAAGTTAATGAAAAAATTGAAGAGCTAATGTGGAGGCATGTATAGGGGTAAAATAAATTTGATTAGTTTATATTTATTAAAATGTCTAATATATCTAAAATGAATATCTTATAAAAATAAAATAAAAATCAAAGACTTTGTACTTGCAACATTTGTACAAGTGTTGGAAATATAAGTTGCACAATCATTACCTACAATTTGTGTATGATTTGAAGAGTTTAGAAAATATACCACTAGATGTAAAGTTGGGAAAATGTAAATATTGTATTAAAGATCTTGAATAAAAAGGACTTCAACTATAACAGTGTTTATATTCTTTAAAATTTTGATTAATTATAATTTTAGCATTATTAATCAAATGTTCATATTTTTATAGATTATAAGTTAGTTAATTCAAACAATGCTCTTTATTGAAATCATTTTTTTGAAAAAACGGGGGGTCGACTTTGATTTTGAAAATGAAACAAAAATTGGGAGTCGTCACTAATCCTTTTTACTTAGGTGCGATCGGATCACCTAGAAATTTTGTCATTTTAATAAAAATATTTTGATTTACTAAAACAACGATTTTGGTCTACAAAATTTAAGAAAACGGGTTCGGGAGTCGGTTACATACGAGGAAGGATTACCACCCTCGTAACGCCCAAAATTGATACCTAATTGATTAATTAATGTCCTAATATCGAAAATTTAAAAAGATTTTAAAATACAATCCTTTTAAAAGAAATGTTTGGATAATTCGAAGTGGATATTGAGATTCTCTTGTTCCGAAGAAATAAAATATCATATCCAGCACGTTAGGATACGACATTTTAAACCCTCGATACCAAGATCACCTCATGATTTCCAAAATTCATACATTGAAATTTTAAAAGGATATTCGATTATTCGGTCGAACGGTAAATAGAAACCCAGCATATTAGGGCACGATTTCTCGAATTTCCAAACACGAAATATTGCCTTGTTTGTTTTTTTAGTTGAAGAAAACACAGACAGAATTTTAAAAAGGGTATTTGGTCATTTGGTCAAACGAAAAATCGAAACCCAACACGTTAGGGCACGATTTCTCGAATTTTCAAAATGCAAAAATATTACCATTTTTTAGCATTTCCCTCTTTTTTGAATTGATAAAATTTTTAAAACGATATGCAAATGAAATGTCATTTTTGGCCGACAACACATAAGAATCATATAATATAAATTATTTTAACACTAGCTAGCACCATCAAGTGATAAATAAATCAAATAGAGACAATAATCATAACATTAACGCATACACATGTAGAACGATGTCAATCGAATAATAGAGTCAAAAACATGAATAAATGTAAAGGGAAATGAATTGTACAAGATCAAAAATAAAAGAACAAGTAAAAGTGAAAATGAACTTATGAATATAGTTTGAAATCAAATATATAAATAATAACAATAATAAGGAGAAGAAATATAGGTAATAAAAATATAAATAATTTGATTTTTATTATCATTATATATAATTTTTGTACGTATAAAAGGATGATGAATAGGTAGATGAATGAATGGTAATAAAATAGTAATAATAATAGATGGTAAAATGATAATAATAATGGAAATCAAAACAAAACAAATAATCAAAGAGAGTGAGCAAAAAATCTAAAAGAAAATAAAAAAAACGGCAAATAAATAAATACAAGAACAGAATACAAACTAGTAATATATATTAATAAGTAAACAAATTAATGAAATAAAGGACTAACAAATGTAAAATAAAGAAATAAATAAAAGAACCAAATGAAAGCTTAATTGAAACTTAAAATGAACCAAAAATAAATGAAAAGGAACAGGGGATCAAATTGCAGTGCGCGAATGAGATGGGGGACCGAAAAGGTAAATATTCCCGCCCTCCAAAATGCAGCACCTCGTATGGAACTGAAATGAAACAAAGATAAAATTCTGGGGTAAAATTAAAAAAAGAAATGAAAGGGAAATGGGACCATATTGGAACCGGCCTCAAAAGCGGAAGAACTAGGGGCGCAAATAGACCCCCAGTCCAAAAACGCGCGGATCCTAGGCGGATCTGGGTCGTTAAATGACGCCGTTTTGGAGCTATTGAACCCAGCCCCAAACGACGTCGTTCCAATAGCTTATAAAAGGGAATTTTTTTAAAAAAAAATTCATTCTCTCATGGTTTCTGAAAAAAAAAAGAAAAAGAAAAAGGGAAGGGGGTTTATCTCTAGGGTCTCCTTCTCCGGCGATCGGACCACCGTCGGTCTGTCGTCGGCGACCATCGTACATGGTTGTCGGAGGCACAAAATCGGCCCATTTTCAACCCGTTTTCCTTCCCCGACTCAAATCGGGGTCTAAAACAACTAAAAAACCTCTAAAGAATTGGAGAGAGCCATGGAAATCCTTCAATTCCGACTTCCCCGACCCAAAAAAGGCAAGACTGATCGTATTTCTTTCTTTTTTAAATATGTATATGCGCATACTATTGTAGAAGCCCAAATTGCCCGGGCCCCTAAACAACCCATCAGCCAACCCTTACCCAAACCCTATTTACATTTTACAAAACCCATCTAAACTAAATCTACCCAAACCAAATCAAACCCAACAACCCACTAAGACCCAATACCCAAACCCAACAGGTTTAAGCCAATGCCAAACCCATTAGCCCTACCTAACCCACCAAACAATACACAAAACCCCTACAAACCATAAGCCCAAATCAGAGAAAAGAAACCCTAAACCTAATCACGCTGACTTAGCCTCTCGCCTAGCCTCCCACTTGCACCGACAACATGCAAACCACCCTCGGCATCACCTCGCTCCACTACCATCTCCACCGGCCATACCCTGCAAAAACAAAGCAAACAAGCAAGACAGAAAAAAGAAATAGCAAAAGTAATAATAGAAAATAACTTGTAAAAAGGCTATAAAAAGGCCCAATCTAATTTATCTTCTTTTTTCTTCTTCGGCAGTTCAAGCAAAAAATAAAAAAATACATTCGACTTTTGAGCATAAATAGCAATTATGTCAATACCCAAGTAAGAGAATAGCATCAAATCAACCCAATATCAGAGATTGAAGAACCGAAAGTATAAAAATCGAAGGTGATTTTAATTTCATTTTAGTTTCGTTTTGGTGTCTATTTTCTCACATATATATTATAACATATAAAAAATATAAAAAAAGAAAAAAATCGTACCTTTCGATTTTCCACGGTGTGTGCCACATGCCAGCACGATGGCAGTGGATTTACGGTCGGGCGAGACCGGATTTCCCACCGGAAATTGCCCCCAGCTCTCTCTCCTTTTTTTTCTCTCTTTCTGCTGCAAATGAAATTTTTTAAAAAATTTTGGCCTTTTATAGCCTCCCAAAACGACGTTGTTTTGGGGTCTGTCCTTTAACCCCAAAATGACGTCGTTTTGAGTATGACCCGCGTGCCGACCTGACCCGCCTCGAAGGATCCGCGTGTTTTTGATTAATGGGTTATTTATGCGCGCGGTCCTTCCGCTTTTTCACCCTTTTGCAATCAAGCCATTTTTCTATTTTCAATTTGGCCCTATAATTTTCAGCGCCTTGCAATTTAATCCCTGATGATGCGCTGCGTTTTGAGGGGAAGGAAATATCGCTGTTTCAGTCCCCCAACGTTCTATGCGTGTTCAAATAAGCCCTTTCTCCTTTTTTTATTTCAAATTCGCCTTAAAACTTCAATTTCGTTTCGAATTTAGTCCTTTTTCCAGGTTTAATTTAATTTTTTTATATTATTTCTGTCCCTATATATATTATTATTTATTGTTGTATTTGTCGTTATTTATATTATTATTATTATTATTTGTATTATTATTATTATTACTATATATTAGTGTATTTTTTTTTATGTATGTATATATATATATATATATGTAGCAATGTTATATATATATATATATGTAGCAATATTTTATTACTTTCTTTTAATATTTTTATTATAGTTGTTTTTTTTGTATTTCAATGCTATTATTATTATTATTATCATGATTATTAGCATATGTTTTATTATATATGTATATAGCTTTATTATATATATATACGTATATATTTATGTAGTATTATTAATAATTGTCTTGTAACATTATTATTATTTCTAATATGTATATATATATTTTTAATAACTATATTATGTATATACTTTTAATGTTATTATGTGTTTATTTTTAATAATATACGTATATATTCGTGCAGATATTATTAATATATATTTGTTTGTTATTAGTATTCCTAATATATATTGTACGTATTCGTTTATTATTATTATTATTATTATTATTATTATTATTATTATTATATCTATTTTTATCCCTATTATGTTTATTGTTAATACTAGTACATATATTTTATTATATAAGTATATATACTTTTATATATAGTATTATTTTCATACATCATCATATTTATTATTACACCTATTATTTTCACTATTATCACTTATTTTATTTTAATATTATTATGTGTTATTGGGTGTACATACATTATTATTATTATTATTGTTAGTATATGTTTTATTATATAATATATATATGTATGTGTTGATGCAATATTATTATTAATAATTGTTTTGTAACATTATTATTATCATTTTTTAATATGTATATCTATTTTTGATTACTATATCATGTACATACTCTTAATATTATTATGTATCTATTTTTAACATACATATATCTATATTCATGTAGTATTATTAGTATATATTTGTTTTGTTATTAATATTTCTAATATATATTGTATATATATTCATTTTAATATTATGTATATATGTATATTATGTATATATTTAATATTATTATGTATACATTTTTATATATTACGTATATCTCTTTTAAATATTATATCTTCATATATGTCATGTATATATTTCTAATACTATATTATGTTTTCATATATATTATGTATGTACTTTAATATCATAGTTATATATTTTTATACGATCTTATGTACATATTTTTACATGCATATATTTTCTTTTATATATTATGTATATACATTTTTAATATTATATATGTATATATTTATACTATATTAGTTAGGTTTTTATACTATCTTATGTGTACATTTTGAATGCTATGCTACGTATATATTTTAAACACTACATTTTTATATGTATTATATGCATATTTTCAATACTATTTTTATGTACATGTCTTTAATACATATATACGTACATGTATATGTAGTATTATTAGTATTTTTAACATTACATTTTCTGTCACCTTACATACTATTATATATTATATGCATATATATAATCCATTGTTTTATTTCGTGTTTAATATTATTATTATCATGCATAATATCAAACGCATCGTGAATATTTTATAATTATCATTTTATCATTTGCTTCATATATTCGTAAATTGCATTTTATTACAACATCGTTATAAGTTTCTATTGTTTTTAAAATATATATATATATATATATTCTTATTCATGTTTTAAATCAATTTCAATAAGCAAGGTAACGTACCGATTTAACATTAAGTCATCGATTTCATCGCTATGTTGGGTGAACATCAATCGACTCGTGTTAAAACGGTATGTCCTTCTCAAAAAACTAAAAAAATAAAAATAAAAAAATCTCATATTTTAGTCGGATCACGATTAAATGCTACATTGAACTTGTATTTTTGAAAATCAACACGACGCATGTTTAATAAAGATACCAATTTTGGGCATCACGAGGGTGCTAATACCTTCCTCGCACGTAACCGACTCCTGAACCCAACTTTCTCTGGATTTTCACGTAGACCTAAACTCGGCCTTCATTTTTGTTCAAGAATAAATTTTATTTTTAAAAAAAAGATAATTTATTAGGTGACCGATCACACCTAGAAAAAAAGATCGGTAGCGACTCCCTTTTTTAATAAAACCGAAAGTCGACTTTTCAAATTTCCAATAAGTCACCTCAATTAGCGACCGAAAGGCAAAAAAAAAAATTTATGTCGCTACAGATGGCGACTCCACTGGGGACGCATTTTTGAGAGTCGAGTCGAATTAAACGCGTGTTGTCAAAAGTTTCAAAATTCCTTGTTCAAATTAATATGTAGTCGTGATCCCAAAATTGTGTTTTTGAAAAGTCATGCATTTGCATCGTGTTATATGTTCTTCTAACTTGTTTTATCTGGTTGTTTTTCAGCTTTAAATTTTTATGGTTTTAATTTTGGTTTAGTTTTTAAATAAAACGTAAAGGTTTGTGAGTTTCTCCCCACACACCGTGCACTTGCATTTTTGCATAACATGAGCTCTCTACCCGGGTTCCGTCCGTTTAAGTGGAAGTAAACACTATGCCTTCGTGAGTTAACTCGTCCCTCCGCACAGGCTAGTGAACACTTCCGGGTTACATAGGACTTATGCTTTCGTGAGTTAACTTGTCCCTCCGTATAGGCATAAGTAAATGTAATCCCTCGAATTGAACTCGTGAGCTTGTGATGGGCTACGACCGAGGCTTCGTACTAATCTTAGTAGATGACAGTACGGACAATTCGAGTACCTATCTAGAACCGAAAATGCATATAGTGAACCATATGAGCCACCTAATTAGAGCCATACCGAACCTCCGTCCGTTTAGTAGTCACCCAAAATAAGTGCATAGAAGGAACCCCTCTTACCTTTTACATTTTCACTATCTATACAAGGGGATTGGGTCTGTTTAATAAACCAGATCGGGTAGTTCGATTTGTTAAATTCTCCATGTTTTTCTGCCTGTATTTAATTACTAATCAAGGTTGTTTGTCTTTGCCTTATTGTTTTTCATCATGCATTATAGCCATCATATTAGGAAGGTGTTGACTAGAGATCGGTTGCCAAAAAACGAGTTTCTAATGGAAGAGTTAATTATACAAACAACCGAGAAGAATGCCGTGGTTCGGGACTGGTCTCTAAAAACTCAGAAAGAAAAAGGAGATAGTCTAGTGGAGGGATGTACTGCCAATCTATCCGAGCACGTAACTGTGAATGTTCGCCAGAATAACCTTGAAGACTTGGTTCGGATTTAGAATCAGTGGGACTCGGACACTAAGGGTATCTTCACTGAAAGGTACGGAGATATAGCCCACCTAATCACTGTCAACATAGACGAGAGTTTGATTCGAGCCATGATCAGATTTTGGGACCCGGCCTACCAATGTTTTACTTTCAATCAGGAAGACATGACCCCGACTATAGAAGAGTACGCTGCTTTGCTTCATGTCGATAATGTACAACTCTATAAGATATATGTGAAAGAACCTAAGCCGATGACCTTCAAGAAAAAAATAGTGAAATTGACAAATATGACCGATACATGGGCCGAAAAACAAATAAAAAAGAAGAATGAAGTCGTCTGTATCCCGTGGTTTTCCTTGCGAGATTTGGTTCTGAACCACCCCGACATGTTGAAGAGAGTAAATCTGTCCGCTTTGGCTATTTACGGTTTGGTCGTTTTCCCAAAAATTCTCGGACATATAGAAGTTACAGTAGTAGATTTCTTTGAAAGGTTAAAACAAGGAATCAACCCTGTCCCAACTATCCTGGCTGAAACCTTTAGATCACTAAGCAGCTGTAGGAAGAAAGGGGAAGGTTGTTTTATCGGATGCGCGCAGTTACTCAATGTTTGGATTTTGAGCCACTTTTGGGAAGTAGAGCGCACACCGTTTCATATGTTTTCTAAAACATTCGCCCCGTTAGAAGCTTATCTCGAGAAAGAATGGCCAAAGGAGGTCACCGAACAACATTGTGTCTTAGTTTTTCAAAACTTTCGCGCCGAGGACGTAACTTGGAGAGCACCGTGGATACGCCCGTCAGTTCTGTTATACAAGGTTGGAAATCAAGATTGGGTGCCACTACTTGGGTTATGGGGAGGAGTTGGATACGCTCCGTTAATGGTCCAAAAGTAATTTTTTTCACGATAATTCATACCCGCCACCAGAGGATTAACACAGTCCAAGTTTGCTTTTGCGGGTGAGGGATATTTGAAAAGGGTCCGAGACACTGCAAAGTCTTGGAAGAAAATTCATCTGATGGAATTGGCTCTATATGCTGATACCCTCACTCAAGATTATGACATATGAAGGAAGCAATGGGTGAATAGTCAGCAAATCTCGTCAATAAACTATACTGTCCAGAATCTTTTCTCGGAGAAAATGTCATCTGAGCTAGAAATGGCAAGACAAGAATTTAAACGAGAAAAGACCAAGATGTCTCGGGACCTTAGTGCTCTTCAAAAGGAAAACTACCAGCTGAAGATCGACGTTCAGATTGAAAGATCCAGAATCGAGAAAGTGCAAAAAGAAGCTGAAGTCGTAAGAAATGACTTAAGGGATCTCCATCTGGAAAATAAAAAGTTAAGAGGCACAATAAAGAATAGTGGGCTGGGCAAGTCGTCGGCAGAATGGAAAGAAGAATTAAGCAATGTCAAAGGCGGGATAAAATTTTGGAAAGGAAAAGCGAAGAAAGAAGAGGAAAAGGCTGCGCCGGGCTATGATAGAGCTAAGGAGGAAGAACGCCGAATATGAAACTGTATCTGTCAAACTTACGATTAGTCGGTCCGAACGCTGAGAGTTAAAAGAGAGAATACGGGAATTAGAAGATATGCTGCAAGATCGTCAACAACAGTTGGATACTCTCTTAAAAGTCTTGGAGGAAAAGAATGATCAATATGATAGAGACATTCACGCTTATAAAATGGACCTCCAAGAAAGAGAAACGCAACTTGGCTTCTTGATCAACAAAATTCGTGAAGCGGCCATACACATGATACAACTATCAGATGAAGCAGAGGATCTCAGTTGCCAATTCCTGCCGAGCCAACAATCGAGCATATCGGAATTCTTAGAGCGAGTAAAGAAATATAGCGATATAACTAAGAAGTTCGTGTAATGGCCGAATCAAAAATGGCGAAATGTTTTGTAATGAACTCTTTTGATGAATGAAATGCCTAAATAGGGGCTATCTTGAAATCAACACCAATTTCTTATATTTCTTTCATGACTGGCATTCATTTGAAATTTATACATTCATTCATTCATTCATTGCATATCCCATAATCGTTCGCTGAGGTTAAAACATACAATTCGTAGTTGAAATACCACAAGCTTGGAATCGCGTCACTCATATAGGACGCGCCGACAAGTTAGAGTAATGGAGGCTGAATTTAACGAAAGGATTGAGAGGATGGAAAGAATACAAAGAAAATTACAAGAACAGTTGGCAAAGTCACAACAAGAAACCAGAGATCTGATGGTGAGATCTCGAGAAGAATCACTCGAACAGAAGGATCAAATGGCTAAGATGATGGAAATGATGTCAGCTCTGATAAAAGGAAAGGGACATATGAACCCTGACGTTGTGGAACCACAGTCAAGGGTTAACTTCGATCAGGATCCACCCCATCCTCCAGGATTTACTCCACTGCACGCCCATGCAACACAAACAGGGTACGCTCAATGGGAACCTATAGGCCTGGAGCAACGACTTGCGCCACCTACTAATCTGGGGCAAAGAATGTTCGTATCAAACCTGGGGGCTAGTCCTACTGATCCACTCGTTCCAGATCTAGACGATCCAGCAAAAATAGCCAAGTTGAAAACCGATGATTACGAGGCTCAAGAAAAGTATAGGAGTTTAGAGGAAAGACTCAAAGAGATAGAAGACACTGAAGTCTTCTCCGCACTGAGCGCTAAAGAACTCAGTTTGGTACCCGATCTAATTCTGCCTCCAAAGTTCAAGGTGCCTGATTTTGAAAAGTACGATGGGACAAGATGTCCAAAAGCGCATCTTGTCATGTTTTGCCGGAAAATGACCGGTTATGTGAACGAAGATAAGTTACTCATACATTGTTTTCAGGATAGTCTAGTAGGATCGGCTCTTCGGTGGTACAACCAACTTAGTAGGGAAAAGATTCGATCCTGAAAGGACTTGGCGTCAACATTCTGTGAGCAGTACAAGCATGTATCGGATATGGTGCCTGATCGAATGACTCTACAAATGATGGAGAAGAAACCAACAGAAACCTTTAGATAGTATGCGCAGAGATGGAGGGACATCTCGGCCCAAGTGGAACCCCCACTAACAAGAACGGAGATAACCGTCCTCTTTATCAACACCTTAAAGGCATCGTTTTATGACAAACTAGCGGGAAGTGCCACGAAGGACTTTGCGGATATAGTAATATCCGGTGAGCTTATAGAGAATACCGTCAAGAGCGGTAGAATAGAAGGTCAAGAAAGTTCAAGAAGGGTAGCGCCCATGAAGAAGAATGAACCAGAAGCTCATATGGTGGGAATGGGAAGTCGTTATACCCCTAATTCGTATCCAAACCAACCCCGACCTCGAAATTATCCACCTTCGAATTTCTATTATTCGCCTCAAACCTCTTACTACCAAGCACCCACTCCTTCCTACCCCGTATACGCCACGAACAACCAAAGACCCGTCGCCACATTCCCACAAAGCACTATACCCGTTCAAAGCCAACCTTGCGCCGACGCATGTTTAATAAAGATACCAATTTTGGGCGTCGCGAGGGTGCTAATACCTTCCTCGCACGTAACCGACTCCTGAACCCAACTTTCTCTGGATTTTCACGTAGACCTAAACTCGGCCTTCATTTTTGTTCAAGAATAAATTTTATTTTTTTTAAAAAAAAAGTTGATTTATTAGGTGACCGATCACACCTAGAAAAAAAGATCGGTGGCGACTCCATTTTTTAATAAAACCGAAAGTCGGTTTTTCAAATTTCCAATAAGTCACCTCAATTAGCGACCGAAAGGCAAAAAAAAAAAATGTTGCTACAACTATATTCTGGATAAACTCGTAAAAAGAAAGAAATGTAAAACAGAACAAAAGACCACTTTTTTTTCCAAATATTGTTTCGATTTTTGATTGATTGCTTTGTGTGCCTAGAAAAAAATTATTTTTGGTTTTGGGCTTTTATATCTGAAAAATAATATATATATATATATATATATATATATATATATATTAGTTCTTTTATTTTGTTTCCTTAATGTGCTGCTTCTGTTCTGTCTTCTTTCTCCCTTTTTTTGCATGTTTGCAGGTCTATGAAGGAAGTCAACATTGCGGAGGCTTCCATTTTGGTGCAAAGGGACAAGAGGAGCCGAGTCTCGGGCGTTGGACTTGCCGACGAGGCACGTGGGGTGTGCGGCGCTAGGGGAAACTAGGGTTTCCTACTAGTTGAGAGTGGTTTGGGCATTGGGCCTATCGGGCCATCATGAATTGGGTTTAGGTTATTTGGGTTAGATTTAGATTGGGTTTGTTGGGCTTCTAAACTTTGTAAATGGACTTTGGGACAATTTGTATATTATTTTGGTTATTATTTATTGGTCTTTGGGCTATTATGGGCCGGGCAAATTTGGCCCATTACACTCTCAATTGAAAGTAGATACATACAATCGAAAATGTTTCATTTGCTGAGGCTAAAGAAAGAATGGAAATAACTCAAATTTTCAACATGCTTGTAACACTCAAGATGAAAATTTAGATGAGATAGATGATCATTCAAAACAAATTGGGGTAAAGCTTTAACAACATACAAATTTATTATACTTATATTATTAATTATTTATGTAATTTAACAATGATTATAAGTAAAATGTAGGACAAGCTTACGAGGTTGGTGGAAATTAGTTCTCAAGCATCTATTCTAATAACTAGAGAAGAGATGTACAACAATGTAAAGGAAGTTTGATCCAGTCACGGATAAGGTTTTGGTAATGGAAAGAAAGGATAAACTAAAAGGATGCGCTTCTCTCATAGTGTTCAACAAGATCACGAGTAAGAGGTGTTAGAACTAAAAGTTACTAACATTAAGCTTTACCAAAGGATTGAAGAGAGAATTTACATGAAGACCCCTGAAAATTTTGAAGTAGATCGAGTAGCACTCAAATAGCGTATCCGGAGGAAAATTAGATAGCAAGTAACAAAAGAAATATGGCTAATGTTGATGCAGGTCCGTATGAGTTTTTGTACATTTCATTCAAAAGAGTTAGCCTTCAATATCATTATTTTTAGTTATAATTTAAACTTAATAATAATAAATAAAAGAATATGATATTTTTCTAAATTTTAATCTTTGTTGTATAATTTGCCACTTGTAACAAAAAGTTTAACTATGAACAAAATTATTTGCGTAAAAACTAGTTCAAATTTCTAACTTGTTATTGTAGAGATTTCATGCATGCAAAAAAAGTCCATAATAACTACTCTTTCTCTTTTTTCTTATGCTTTCTTTAGATTGGTAGTGAGGTTAGTTACCTCAATGATGAGAATTAATATCAATAGTGAGATATATTTGGATTCAATCACAGCGGTAGTAATAAGGGGAAAGTATAAAATGACCATTAAGGATATTATTTTAAAATATTTGTATAAATAATAAATAGTAAAAAAATTCATCATATTTATATTAAACAATAAAATAAATTTATATCAATATCAAATTATAATTAAAAATATTAAAATTTAAAATAAATTATTCAAATTATATAAATATTGATTAATAAAATATAATGAAATTATTTTACATTAAATAATAATTAATATTAGGTTAAAATATGTCATAAGCCTTTGTACTCTTCACAAATTTAGAATTTAGTCCATATACATTTATTTCCATAAATTCAAGTTTAATTATTAACACTATTAAATCTTTTTGTTAAAATTTTTGGTGTGACATTTTTAAAGTTTTAAAAATGCTCACTTGATAGCTATGTAGCTAAAACAATGACATTGCAATGAACATAAATTTAACAAAATAAATTTAATAGTTTTGGAAAAATTGTAATTTATGGGAACTTTGAAACAAATTCTCACCTGGTAAAGGTTGAGAGTTGAATCGTAAAATTATGATCTTATATTCTACTCTATAAGACCTTTACAATGGTATATCATATACTTAAAATAGTTGAGTGATGAATGAGAAATTGATGCTCAAAGAAAGCTACTTGGAAATATTTGTTGAGGAAAACAAAAGATTAGATCCCACATTGGTTAAATATGAAGTGTGAGGTGTGTATATATATATATATATATATATGAGAACCCACTTGAAGAGTGACTGATTGACTAAGGTTGAAACCTTGGCTTGCGCGTAAGAGAGGGGTGTAGGTCCAAGCTTATCGGGATTGGGACGCACCCGCATGATGTGGGCGACGCGAAATGTTTAAATCAGGTGGGCCCAAAATGGGCTTAAGAGTTTTTAGCCCAACACGAAATTTATTTTCCTTAGCTAATATATATAAAAGGACATATATCTTTATTTTATTTGATTTTAGTCAATTTGATTTGACTTTAATCAAATTGATTTAATTACCCCTTTCATGCAGATTTTGTTTCATTATACATGGATATTTCCAAAAAAACGACTTTGAATGCCTATAAAAGGCTAAGACTTCTTCAGAATTTTTTGTTCAATCTTACTCTCTCACACCAAAATTATTTTCTCTCCAAAATTCTTCTATTTTCCTCTCCACATTTTCCAACGTTCGATGATAGAAAAATACATCGTTTGTTCGTTGATCACTGCAAAGGTGCTACTATTTCAATCATCATGTTGTTGAATCTTGGGAGACATTCGACCAAACATTTCTCCAAGTATTGTAGGAGCTGCCAAATCTGTCTTAAGAAAATTGTGTAAAACAAGCCTCAACATCTAGTAAAACTTGTTTCTTCTTTTTTATTTCTAGTTTTTATTATGTTATTTTTTGGTTTTTCATACCTGATAATTTAAATATAAATTATTTATTTTATTTTATTTTATATAAATATTTTTTTATTTATATTTATATATTTTTGTTTGCTAACATGTTTTGTCCAACAATCTTAAGACAATCTTATTATTTTGTAATTCTTTAATCTGAGAGGATCGAGACACCAAGGCTAAAAGAAAAAAAAACGTATTTTATTTGAAAATAAAAATTAAAGTTAAATAAAATCTGTTTCAGGATTTATTTAAATCCCGTCGTTCAATAGATTTTATTTCATTTTTTATTTTATTTCCAAACGAGAACTAATGTTAAATAAAATTTGTTCTGGGATTTATTCCCGCCGTTCAATAAATTTTATTCTATTTTTTATTTTATTTCTAAAACGAGTATTAAAATCAAATAAAATCTGTTACGGGATTTATTCTCGCTGTTCAACCGATTTTATTCAATTTTGATTTTATTTCCAAAACGAGAATTAAAATTAAATAAAATCTATTTTGGGATTTATTCCCGCCGTTCAACAGATTTTATTCCATTCTTTATTTTGTTTCCAAATGAGTATTAAAATTAAAAAAAAAATCTGTTTCGGGATTTATTCCCTCCATTCAATAGATTTTATTCCATTCTTGATTTTGTTGTCAAACAAGAAATTAAAATTAAATAAAATCTGTTTCGGGATTTATTCCCTTCGTTTAACAAATTTTATTCAATTTTGATGTTGTTTCCAAATTAGAATTTAATTGAATAATTTGTTTCGGGATTTAATCCCGCCATTTAACAGATTTTATTCAATTTTGATGTTGTTTCCAAACGAGAAGACTTAATCAAATAATTCTATTTCAAGGTTTATTCTCGCCATTTAACAGATTTATTTTGATTTAATTAAATAATTTTGTTTTGGGATTTAATCTTGTCAGTTAATAAAATTGATCTTGATTTTGTTTTAGAATTTTAATTCTGTCATTTAACAAATCAAAGGGAAATTTTTCTATTTATGGTGGCCGCAATTGTGGCTTTAAATTGTGAAAGCTTAACTTGTAGCTTCAAAATTGTGACATAAAGAAAAAAGAAAAATTTCAACGGTGAATTAAAAAGACAATAAGAGAATGCATGTCTAGGATTGGTTCTTTGAAGGACTTGGTATTTAAGCGTGCCGAGTGCACCACCTCTATTTTAGGGTTACCTTCCTGATGCATTATTTAATTATATTTTTATTAGACCGTATAAACTTTTGTTTCAGGTTTTATTAGATTCTTGCCGTCTAACAAAAATTGATAATTTTTCTAATTTTGTTTTTATTTCTTAACAGAAAATGGAAACTCCCACCAATTCAATCAATTCGCAATCTGAAGCTTTGGTTCAAATGCAGTCTTGATCCAAAACTCAGTGTTGCCAGTGGTGGCTGCTGTAAGCCACAACGAAAAATCTATAAAATTCTCAGGACAAAATTTCAAGACTTGGCAACTGAAAATATTGTTTTATTTGACCATGTTGAACTTGGTCAAAATTTTGAAAGATGACTGCTACTGTTAAAGAGGGCAAGGTAGATGAAGTTACCGCTTCCACTGCTGTTGAAGCTTAGAAACATTTTGATTTCCTATGCCGAAACTATATTCGGAATGGATTTTCCGATACACTGTATGAAGTGTATAGTGTTAAGAAAAACTAAGGAATTATAGACATCATTGTACCATAAATACAAAGCCGAAGATGCTTGAGCTAAAAAGTTTTTAGTTGCTAAATACTTAAATTTTTTAATGATTGATTCTAAATTAGTTGTGAATTAAGTGAAGGAACTTTAATTGATCATTCACGGAATTTTTGCTAAAGGGGTGATGATAAGTGAATCCTTCCAAGTGGCAGTCATTATTGAGAAGCTGTCTCCTGCTTGGAATGACTTCAAGAATTATCTAAAGCACACAAGAAAGGAAATGTCAGTGGAAGATTTAATTGTCAGACTTCGGATTGAAGAAGACAATAGAGGTGAGAGAAAAAGGCTCAACAAAGCAGCAAATAAAAACTGTGCTAGGGCAAACATTGTAGAAGTCAAAAAAGACTTTAAAAAGGGAAAACAACCTTAGAATGGGTCTAAACTGGGACCAAAAGGTGACATTTCCAAGAAACAAAAATTTCAAGGAAAATGCTTTAATTTCAACAAGATGGAGGGCACAAGTCATCAGACAGTAGGATCCAAAAGAAAGTTAGAGCTAACGAGGCCAATGCTGTGAAAGAAAATTTCCAAGGAAGTGTCTGATATGGACTTATTTGCCTAACATATGCAAAAACTATGAATAAGAATGTTTCTTTCTAAAGGGGGAATGTTTGTGGGAAATGATATATATTAAACTAAATGCAATACCTGTAAAAGCAAAACTATGAATAAGAATGTTGTTTCTTTTTCTATTTATATGCTTAAGTCATTTAATTTATGGCATAGCAGGTTCGGACATGTTAATTATGATACTTTACGTACATTAATTAACTTAGAGCACATTCCTTCGTTTCACAATAATTATAAATGTGAAACATGTGTTGAGACAAAATTAACAAGGTTAAAAACCACTTGATCTAATACATAGCGATGTTTGTGACCTAAAGTTTGTTCAAATGAGAGGAGAGAATAAATATTTTATTACCTTCATTGCTACGTATATTTGCTTAATAGCAAAGACGAAGCTATAGAGAAAATTATTCTCTATAAGTAGGAAGTTGAAAACCAACTTATTAAAAAGACAAAGACGGTGAGAAGCGATTATGGTGGTGAATATGTTGAATCATTTGAATATTGTACACAACTTGACATTATTCATGAAGTAAGACCATTATACTCTCCTTAATAAAATGAAGTACTTGAGCAAAAAAATTCGATTCTAAAGGAAAAGATGAATGCATTACCATGAAGCTCTAGATTATCACAGAAATGTGGGGGGAAATTTTCTATGAGTTAATTACCTTTAAATAAAAGTGCCCCACAAGAAAAAAAAAGGGACAGGACACCATATGAGTTATGGAAAGGTCGAAAACCATCCTACAACCACTTGAAAGTGTGAGGTGTCTTCCTAGCGTAATGTATAATGGTAAATCGAGATATATGCGTCGTCGACACAATACCGTTAAACAATTAATCTCAAACAGAGCTATCTCTATTGATTTTGTAAAATTAAAAGATAACATTCTGGATCCGCTAACTAAAGGCTTAAATCGAGATCATATTGATAAAACATCGAAAGGAATGAGACTAAAGCCCATGAAAATAAAATGCGCTATGTGAAGGAAAATCCAACCTAGTTGA
The DNA here is from genome assembly GCA_025698465.1 of Gossypium longicalyx. Taxonomy (NCBI): domain Eukaryota; kingdom Viridiplantae; phylum Streptophyta; class Magnoliopsida; order Malvales; family Malvaceae; genus Gossypium; species Gossypium longicalyx. Next base: position 21,530,943 of record CM047005.1, on the reverse strand, counting down.
CTGGAGATCTCAAGATATAGGTTCAAAGGGACAACCTAATTGCATAGACCTTGTGAGGTCACTGTGGGGGTACTTATCCCAAGTCTGTTTCTATGATGTAAACAGTCACTAAAAATGTGATAGGTTAAGCAATGCTTTTAATGACCATTGTGTGTTTCAGTGAGACGAATAACATAAGTCACCTATGCGAGAGTGAAGTGGGGCTGATTCAAGAGACTATTGGGGCATAGTTCTCTCAAACGCTTCAGAACCAAGAGAGGTTCACAGCTATATAAACATACCCATAAGAATTAAAACCTTGTTAGGGAGGTAGTTGTATGAGGTATATCATCGTTTATACAAATGGCAAAATAGTTCGAGGACATCATGTCAACTGGTCAACTAGTAAAGTAAATGTACTTTCACAAAAGAAGGTTCAAGGGTAGATAGCTACCTATCTTATGCAATCATCGATCGTAGATTCTATCATCACATCGAGTCCATTTTTTTTAAACTATCAATTTTCATTCATGTGGGGGATTGTTGGAAAATTTGTAATTTATGAGAACTTTGAGGCATATTCTTAATTGGTAAAGGTTGAGAGTTGAATTATAAAATTATGGTTTTATATTCTACTCCATGAGACCTTTACAATGGTATATCATATGCTCAAAATGGTTGAGTGATGAATGAGAAATTGATACTCAAAGTAAGCTACTTGGAAATATTTGTTGAGAAAAACAAAAGATTAGATTCCACATTGGTTAAATACCAAGTGTGAGATGTGTATATATATGAGAACCCACTTAAAAGGTTATTGAATGACTAATCTTGGAACACTGCCTCGCGCGCAGAGGGTGTGTAGGTCCAAACCTGTCGGGGTTGCGCACCTACACAACGTGGGCGACGCAAAATGTCCAGAGCAATCGACCCCAAAATGGGCCTACGAATAGTTTAGCCCAACACGAAATTTATTTTTCCTCAACAAATATATACAAAATCTTGTATAAAAGGATATATATCTTGATTTTATCTTACTCTCTCACACCGATATTATTTTCTTTCCAAAATTCTTCTCTTTTCCTCTCCATATTTTCCAACGTCCGGTGATAGAAAAAGGCATCGTTTGTTCGTTGATCTCTATAGAGGTGCTACTGCTTTGATCATTATGTTGTTGTATCCTGTAAGACATTCGACCAAGTGTCGTTTCTCCAAGTATTGTAGGGGTGGCCGAATCTGTCTTAAGGAAACTGTGTAAAACAGGCATCAACATCTAATAAAACTCGTTTCTTCTTTTTGATTTCTAGTTTTTATTATGTTATTTATTGGTTTTTCATATCAATAATTTAAATATAAATTATTCAATTTATTTTATTATATATATACATAAATATTTGTTTATTTATATTTATATATTTTTGTTCGCTAACGTATTTTATTCAACAGCTAAAACAATGATATTGCAATGAACATAAATTTAACAAAATAAATTTAATAGTGTTAACAATTAAACTTAAATTTTAAAAACTAAAAATTAAAGAGATTAAATTTCTAAAAATAAAAGTGCATAAACTAAATTTTAAATTTAAAAAATATATAAAGAGTTTAAATTATATTTAATATTGAAGTAGAATATAATAAAAAAATAACAAAATTCTTTGTGAGCTATAGATGAAATTTGGGGACTGCAGCACCTTTAGCATCACGCAAGAAAATTTGTAGTGTGAAGCACGTTTGTACCGAACAACTAACTAGCAGAAATGCGGTGTGATGAAAATAAAAAACAAGACAATGTAAGATTCTAACGCATCCTTAGCTTTCTCTCAAAAGGTTTGGGGATTGGAAAATGAAGAAAGTTTTCAATTATTTTCAGAAAAGATCACCAAGTTCTAAAATATAGAAATCACATATATATATATATATATAATAAGAGTAATTACATATTATTATTTATTATTATAAAAGATTAGTTTAAATTAAAAATATTATTAAATAAAGTATGGGTCAAATATATATAGATACTTTAGTAACTAATTTTTAATTGATGATGGGCAAATTAAAAATTAGGATTAATGTGCAAAACTTATATATATTAGGATTATGGTCCCCAAATTACATATACGTAACTTTTCTAATATATCATTTTTAGAAAAAAAGATAGTCACCTTTTCTGAATTACTAGTGTGTTAATTTAGAAGATCAAAATTATAAAATTCGACGATTCCAAAAAATCGATAAATTCAAGTATGCTTCCTTATCTAATTTTGTTATTAATTTATTCTTAATAATTTGACATTTTAAATCTTAATTTGTTAAGTTTTATATTAGATCTTGTTTTACAATTATCAACAGATAAACTCTTATCTTTTGAAATAAGAAGCTCATTAAATTAAGAAGAAAAAATTGTCACTTTTAAAGAGGATTTTTCCTTCTTTTTTTGTACACGATTTTTCCACCTTCTTGACATCAACTCTATTTTTATTGATCTCATAGAATCATAATCCGAATCACATGCACATCTCTCGGTCGGTGCAATCTTTTTAATCCACATTTTACACATGGATATATATTCATCACCATTCATATGTATATAAACTCTTCTATAACACACTTCAGAATGAATATTATACTAATAAATAAGTAAATAGAGGAAGAAAGTTGAATTTGGATGTTACAATAATTTGTTTGAATTCATGTGCTGGTCCAATACGGTTTTATGAATTTATCACCTAAAGCTTTTCAGGGTGGAGTTCAGTAAAACGGAAGTCCCTTTCGTTTGTCACTGTCAATTTCTGTCATGGAATTTTTGAAAGCATGCAGGAAGGGCACGTGTATATTTTTACCCTAGGAAACTACAAAAGCCATGAATGTTAAAGTTCAGGGCTTGGCCGATTGTAGAAAAAGCTTCGAGAGTGGGACCCTTACCCTCAAATAATAATATAATGAATCTTGTCAAGGTATATCAAAAGGCAAGAAAACCTATCTCTTTGAGTTTGAGGTTATATGCGATCTATCCTTTTGTGGTGTCGTAATTCTATGCTATGTTGTGAAATAGAGAAAAAGGATCACTCTCGAAAAAGGAAAATTGGATTTCTATGTTTAATGGGAAATTTTGTCTAATTTCATTACTTACTTTTTTTTTATAGGATGGATTTTGGACATTGGCAAAACGTGGCTTCAGCACTTCCACAGGAAACAAAGGGGGGGGGGGGGAACAGAATCCATCACACCATGAATGACATATGTGGTTGTCCCATTAAGATTCCTTGAATACATTAGGAAACTGCTACATTATCGAAATTGGTTGTGAGAAAAGTACTTATTCTCACTTTATCACTCTTGTCCCTGCCTCTTAACAATAATGGAGTACGTAGTGATGTTAGCCAAGTGTTTTCTTCTTAAGCCAATGCATGCTTAGAACATATATATAGTCCACATGGCATATATGCATGCACATATGAGTTACTTGGAAGTTATAGCCATGTACAATGATGACAATTATATAAAAACCGTAGGATTAATACCATGTGCAATTGATAAAAACCAACAATGTGGGTTTTTTAATAGTTGGAATTGCGGATGGCGGAGCACAAGTTTCGGACAAAATAAGAACCAAAACCTCCCAACTTCTAAAGAAGCATAGAAGCTTTTGAGTCTTCATTTTCCTTTTTGGTGGTCCAAAAGGGTAGAGGCAAAAAAAAAACTACTCTCATCATTAACATTTACCCAATTCCTTTGATTAATAATACTGATACTGTATGTTATCCTTGCATACTTGTTTTGGTTGCTTCTTCATTAATGTTTAACAGATCATCGGATTTGTCGATACCGTCAAATTATCATCTAAGGCAAAGCTGGCACCTTCAAGGAACCATCTTGGGGCTGTGGGCTAGAAATAAAATAAATAAAAAAATCTTAAATTTTAATGAATAAAAAGGTGCGTGAGAGTCGATGCTTTGTTAGTCTATGAGAAGTCTCGGTTTCTCATAGTTTCCACGCAAGGTGTTGTTATGGGTGACGGGATATTTTATGTAACACTAAGACACAACCACGTCAAAATAATTTCTAAGGTTAATTTCTTTTTTTGCCGAAATCAAAATACATTTATCATTAATAGTAATAATTAATTTTCTTATAGTGGGTGTGTACCGAAAAGGTAAACAATTGATAATGAAACATATTCTATTTTAATAAGTGTAAATCGAATCTTCAACTTTATGGATGAATTGAATAATTATCACACCATATTTCATTATTAAAATATCAAGAATTGTTTAAACAATTCGATAATGGAATGTGTACCGTATGTTACCTAGAGATAAAATACACTAACAATTCAACAGTCAACCATTCATTCCAACTCAATCAATTCTAAAATTATTGCAGTTTTATTGTTGTACTCGTATTGCACTCTCTCAAAGTAACTCTTGCTCTTAACCCTTTCCTATTGAAGGTTACAACTAAAACTCACAAAGGAGAAAGAATCAACAAATTGCATGGGATCCAAAAAAATTAAAAATTCACCACAAAACAAAACAAAAAATTAATTTTAAATAATTCTTATCCATAATTAATAATAAATTAATGTAAATTAATAAAAAAATAATTAAATAACAATCCAAAAAAATTAATATAAAAATGTACATTATAATAAAATTAATAGTTGTATTTAGAGTTATATAACATTAATAATATATTTTAATTATACAATGCTAATTTTATATATTAAAATATATCATAAAAATAGTTACACGTTTAAGATTTAGAATACATATCATTAATAAAAAATACACATTATAATACCATAATTATATAATAATTATTATGCATTCATAATTTTTACTTATATTTAACAATTCATACATTATATGTCGTTAAGCATGTATGTAAACTATTTTTTACAATATAATATCTAAAAATAATTATATCACACTATAAAATAAATTCATATTATAATATTTATTTTAATTATATAAATATAAATTATTTTTTTAAAAAGTAATTTAACTAATTGAGTTAATAAAAGAGATAACTGCAAATTTAGGGATTCTGATTATCGCATCTCATTGTTCAGTTGAGTTTACGGATACAAAAGAATATGATTTAAGAGAATAAGATCTCGAAAAAATATATTTTTCTAATAAAAAGTTATTATATTTAATTTTAGAAAATATTATTATTATGTTTTCATACATTATCATTTATTAATTTGTATAAATAATAATTAAAGTTGAATGTAAGTATTGATGGTTCAAATGTGATTTTATATATAACAAATCTTGAGTTTAAACTTTGTTAGAAGAAAAAATTGAGTATTTTGTATTTAATAGGTTGGAATCAAATATGGATTTAGATGATAGATAATTGAGAGAATTTATTCGAATCCGCAGCAAAATAATTTTAATATCCAACTTCAACTATTATTCAAATCCGCAATATTCAAATTTACATAATTTAAATTTACCTATTCACAAATATTTGAATATGTCATCCCACACATATATATATATATAGAGTATACATATTTTGAGCTTAAAATCTTAAAAGTCTCATGACCTGGTCGACTTAATATATTATATTAAGATTCTTGTATATACACCATATGATTAACAAACAAATAATATTGTTAGTAGATAACATCATACATACTATTGTGTATTAAATAATACTAATATTAATAGTATTCAATCTTTTCCGATCTTAGTAACATGTGCCAAAAAAAGGTAATAAGTAATTGTAGTTGGCATTAATTACGAGGCGTGAAATATGCAGTATTCGTTGTGCTGTTTGCTTATTAATGAGGTTTCCGCTCACTGCTCACAAATCTCATATATTATATTCGGGTTTTGCTAAATTCCAGACATTTTATATGAATATTTTTCGACTTTAAAACAAAAAATCTTTTGGGATTGCGACATTTCAGTTTTGAAGCAAATTTGTATTAGCTAAATTCCATATCTGCGGTTGCTTCCACGAAAGGTGTACGCTCAACAAGCTGCCCAACATTACTGTTCACTGCAACAACAAAAATTGCACCCAATATAGTCCAGCTTTAACTTGTCTTGCTCCCTTTGTTGCATTAATGTCTGAATTGATTCCACCCCATTCTGGTAACCGGTGAACATATATAGCAGATAACCAAAACCATTGCTGCTTATTCAATAATTATTCTATCTACCTTGTATGGAGTAAAACTTTACAATATTCCATTAATGCAAACCAAATATCACTTTCGCTGCTACCTTTGTCGATAAAGCGATACACTTACAGTCACAACTAAAAAAAGGCAAGTGGTTAATTTGGAACCTGGGGATAAAAAAATTAAACTATGGTATGAGGAGACATTAAGGGTATAATTGTTGCAGTGCTTTTCTCGTCTTGGTAAGAAACGAGTGCGTAGCTTATAATGTACGTATGGAAGATGTAGACATGAAATTTATGGTAAGGTTGATGCCTAAACAAATCAGACGGAGAGAGGTCTCACAATAACAGGCTACCACTACGAACCATCGTTGTTCGTTTGTACTCGGGGGGGATATAATAATAAGGACGTTGTTTTCAATGAGGGAAAAAAAAAGGCTCTTTCATGATCAATTAGGAGAATTCTTGGGTACAATCTACTGTGTTTATATATATATATATATATTGGGTACAAAGTAAAAACCGCGACAGCAGGTACGGCTTTAGTTTTTACGCTACTTTGACGGATATGTGTAACCTGTGATAGTTAAAGGGTAGGTGGCTGTTTGATAATGAAAGGGGCTGCTTGAATCCGGCATGCGGCGACATCAATTTCTACTTTTACTACCTATACTATGAGTAGTTTGTAGATTTAGTGTATGTAGTATAATTTGTTAAATTTTATTCATTGTGTTTTTTAAATTTTGAAATTTTAATCTTGACTCAGATGGTAATAGTTAAATCTATTAGATCAAATTCTTCTATTAGTTTCATATTATGTGTAAGTTATGAATTTAGTTTTTGATCTCCAATTGAATGATTTTTAATTATTATACTTTTCGAATTCAAAAATTTTAGTTCTGACTCAAATGGTAATTGTTAAATTTATTAACTAAAATGATGCAGTTTTTTGTGAGTATTATGTGGAAATAACAAATTGAAATAACATTGCACATGTAATAATAAAATTTTAAAAATAATAAAAATTTAACTTAATAAAATTAAAAAACACATGACTTAAAAATGACCAAATTAAAATATAGATACTAGCTATACATCTTAAATTAATAGTAAAATACAATATACATTATTGAAGACATATGAGCGAAACCTCAATTTCTTTTGATGGGTAAAATTGGTGAGAGAATAAGATGATTCATATCAACCAAAATCGATTTTAATGTTGAAGAAATGTTAAAGCTCTAATTAGTATGATGGCTAATAACGAAGGGAAAGGGCACATATTGGTGCTTTCAGATTTTTCGGATTCATTGTGAATTTATTTTAAAATAAATTTATTTTTTAATTTTATTGACATAGCAGATGATTAATGTGACCATACCATGTCAACAATCAATGATATTGTGGCAATATCATGTTAGTAAACAATGATGACATAAACACTACCATGTTAGCCAACAACAATGATGTGGGTTTGCCACAATAAATAGTAATGATGTGTCATCCGTTAACAGTTATGTCAGTGTTGCCATTAAGTGCTAACAGTCAACATCGGTTAAAGGGTCTATTTTGCTAGTTTATTAGTTCATTAGCTCAAATAGATACAAAAAATTCGAAAGGGATTTAATTGATTTTTTTTTTTTTGAAAAAAATTGTAGGCTTATCATACCATTAAGCCTTTTTTAAACTTTTAGAAAACAATTATTTTTAATATTTTTCTTATTTTTAAAATATACAGAGATATAATCTTCAAGTAGAGAAAACAATGTAATGTGAAATCTTTAATGAAATGAAAAATGTTGAAAATTTTTTTTTATTCCAACTTGGACATGCCATCAATATCTTCCAAACTTGGGTAGCCTAAGTATATCGGTCAAATGACTAAAGTCTCAAAAAATCTAGTCCGAGAAATGAAAATACAAGTTGAACTTAACCAAAAGAGATAACTTTATCAATTCCATGTTCCTTGGGGATGTCCGATTTCATCTCTCTCTAATACTTATTAATCCATGTATTCATTTCTTTTTGAATCATTTCATATGTATTCTTTTTGTATTTTTCATTTTTCCTAGTACATATGTTTTGGTTTTTATTTATAATCTCTTTATGCTTTTTATATTTTTAAATAATTTTTATTCAAAAATAATTTTTAAATTTTTTTTATTTTTTTATTTTTAGAATCAGAATTGAATTGAAAAAATTTGTAAACGTTGAAAGCTAAATTTATTGAATTTTTTAAAGTTATAACTAAAATGACAACTTTTATAAACATTGAGTGTTAAATTTGTTAATTTTTTAGATTTTGGATCAAATTGATAGATTGTGTAAATAGTGGAGAGCTAAATTTATTATTAAGATAATATAAAAAAGGCACACGTCAGCTTTCTGTCACTCATCTAACAAGAGAATGACTAAAATATTTGATTTCAAAAAGTCGAGTGACTAAATAAAAAAATTAGTAATTGGATGACCAAAATAGAATTAAAGGTATAATTGAGTGACTATTTTTTTTTATATTATCCATTTTATGGTCCATGTTCAGGATTCGTAGTTTTCCCTCCCAACAATATTGTCTCCAAAGTTTGAACTTACGATCTTCCCTCGTGAGTGTAATGTATCTTACCATTGTACCTAATCACTTATTTATATAATTGAGTCACTATTTTTATAGTTTATAAAAATAAAAAAAATAAAAAAAACCTCAATCATTTAAAATTTTAATGTCTATTTATATTTTATTTTACATAATATTTGTGAGGGGTAATATTTTCTTTGTGTGTGTTTTAAGGTGATTTAGTTATTACTAGACTATATCTGCAAAAGATTTTAGAAAAGAATTTATGTTGTTTTTAAGAGTTTTTTTTTTTTTTTACTTTTAATTCATTTTTTTATTTGTATAGACTAAATATTAAATAAGTAATTATATAATGAAAATATATTTTTAATATATAATGTTAAATATATATATTTTTTAAAATCGACAATTATTTTAAAATATTTTTCCTTATATATTTTTTAAAAGATAAAATATATTTAACATAGAATTAAAAATAAAAACATTATTTATATATTTTGATATTTTTTTCCTTATATATGTTTTTAACATTATGTTAAAAATATTTTATTTTCAAAAATATATATAATTGGTAAATTTGAGATGTTAAAAATCATGTTGTCTTAAGTTTAAATTTCGTTATTTGTATAATTTTTTTTAATTTTATATAAATATATATAAAAGACAAACACCCTCATAGTAAATTTCTTACTTTATAAAATGAAAGAACTTTTGCAAATTTTACGACTGAATTAGATTAAGGTTGTTTGAATTGAACCGGATTGATTGGATTAGGAATTGATATGGACTGGTTGAATTGTATTTTTAATATTTTTATATTCTTATTAATTTTTTATAATTTATTTAATAGAGTCGAACAAACCAGCTGGACCAATGACCTATTCAACTACAGATCCAATTTTGAAAACTTTAAAATAGATAAAACCAATTCAAATAAACACTCAAATAATAATAATAATAATAATGAAAATTGTAGCTGAGTTTAGTTGAATGATGATATAATAAATTCATGAAATAAAAAGGAATGTTGATTATGAAGAAAAAGAAAACATAGCTACTAAGTTTTTCTGTGACTCGCACCACTTTCAATTCATGAAGACGTGTTGCATCCATCATAAAAAAATCATAACAAACTATTGCTCATATTATCAACAATAACAAGCTAATTGAATATTTGGAAAATAAGTTTAAAAGAAACCCTGGATTGTATTAAAAATATGAGTAAATTAATATTTATGTATTTTAAAATTTATAAATTAATTTTCTTTTGTTAAATTTTATCTGTTAAATGATGGCATGTCATCTTAATTTAAATGGTTGATTATTAATTAGATTATTTTAAAAAAAATTTAAAAAAAAGTTAAATCATTAAAATTTATCCATTAAATAATGATGTGGTAGTGGTGAACCAATCAAAAACTGACATGTGTCGATTCTCTTTTATTTTATTTATTTTTTGCCTAATCTTCTATTTATTTCCTATAAAACTCTAGCTCAATGAAATGGTAATATAATATATATATATATATAAATTTTTTTTAAAAATAAAAATAAAAAAATACATTTTTAAAATTAGAAAATAATGGTTAGAACATCTCAATCTTCTTGAATTACTCACATAACCTTGAAGATATGGATGGATGGTAAAGCATTGGGAAGCAGGAAAAGAGGAAATGTTGAGTTACTGCACGAAACCCTAAACCATGAGATTGAAGTATTTTGGGCAGATGTAAGACACAGCCTTTTGATTCCAATTAACTTTATACTTGGAATGGGAAAGAAATGAAAATATATATAAAGCAGGGTGATTTTTAAGTTGAAATATATGGGATTTTTTTTCTTTCTCATTTTAGTTTTTATTATTTGATTTGGAATCTTTTTTTATGTGTTACGAAATTTATTAATTAAATGATTTATATATCTTTTCAATTTTGATTTTAAGTTTCTTTATCAGTGATTTGGGTTTCAAGTTTGTAAAGTAAAACAACCGAAGAAAAGAAGCCTTCAATCTTCGTTCGTGGCAGATTATGGAGGAAGTGAAAGAATGTGAAAAGGATTTATAAAATCCTATTAGCGGTTGAACAATAAAGAAGATGAAGTGATGGTTTATATATATATATATATATATATATATATATATATATTTCCAGACTCGTAAAAAAATTACTCTTTATTTTATTTTATTTATATTTAATGATTTTAAAAATATAACTTTTTTACTTTTAATATTTTTTCCCAAGATTTATTATTTTAAATTATTGTTAAGAATTTGTTTTGAAAAAAATAAAAAATGATATAGAAAGTTTAATTTATCTATATTTTCAAAGTCGAAATGTTTTTCCTGATACTTTTTCTTAAATATATAATTAGATAATACTCATACAATTATTGAATTCATAAAATCTCAAAATATTTTTTCTTCTTTTATCATTAAATCCACGTGTGATTGGGCATGGAAATTTTTTTGGGTAGGCCAAATTACATTAAAAAGTTGAATATTAAATTGTTTGAAAGATTGAAATAATTATTTTTGTGTAGGAAAAGAAAATGTTGTCACCATTGAAACCATAAAATGACCCTAATGATGCCTCCACTCAAAAAATGGCCATAAAATCACCGGAGGAATTTTCCAAAGACATTTTCTATAACTGAAACGATTATAAAGTAAAATTCTCGGAATTAATGGCAATCATTTTGGCTGGCTTTTCAAGAAACCAATAATTTTGTACCACAATGACACAAATATCTAAAAACTCACTATCAAAAGAATTTTTCATCTATTTATTCTATTTTTTTTCAAAATATTTATTCTCAAATTCGAATTTTTTAATACTATATATATATATATATTAGTTTTATCTAATTTAGTATCTATATTTGACTAAAGTTATAATATCTAAAAATAATAACATTAATTATTTAATATTTAATTCGGGTTTTAAGATTGATTTTACAAAAATTAATTGTTAATATTATTAAGTTTAGATTTTTCATAATTTTTCTAATAGCATAAAATTAATGTTAGTTGTGAATTTGTTTAACGTTGCATTTTATTTTTCACATATAGTTTGATAGATGTGATTTAATTTAGGTTTTAGAGTTGATTTGACACTAAAACCTAAATTAAAAATACTAAAAAGCTAACAAGATTACCTTTGGGTACCAAAATATATAACTTTTGTCAAATATAGTACCAAATTAGCCTAAAACCAATAACATAGGTACCTGATCTGATGTGGCAAATTAGGCTTTTCTGACACACTTAAGGAGCTTTTTCTCGAGCAAAATAGAGTTTTTAGCATAGTTTTTTTTTATTATTTTTATTATTTTCATATTTTCGGATAATAAGTGAAAATGTCTCAATTTTGTCTCTCTTTTTTTTTACCCAAATTGGCCACTAGTGTCATTTGGAGGTCTAACGTATGTTTGAGTGCTGTAGAGATGTATCGGAGGTTGAAAACGAGCGAGAACGACACCGAGGACAATAGTATCGCGATATCCAACCATTGGGATCGCGATACTTGGATATCGCGATACCTCCGACAGTATATAAGACCAAGGACTACCTTCAATGGTATCACAATATCCTTTTGGGTATCGTGATATCCACCTCCTAAAGAAGACCCTAAGTTTCAACACTACTCGAGATATCGTGATATCACCATCGTCAGGGGGATAAACTTGGACAAAGAGGACAATCTTTGTCTACTCAATCCACCAATCACAGAAGACTCGTGTAGGGGCATTTTTGGCATCAAAAAGTCATCAGAATACACTTCATAACAGCCAAAAATTACAGAGAAGGAGAGAGAGACATATTAGCTTAGTTTTAAGTTTAGTTTTCTCTACACTTTCTTTAGAGTTTTTATTTTTCTCTTCTTCTACTTTAGATTAGAGTTTTTTTTTTTTTTTTTTTTTGCATTTAACTCTTGTTCTTATTGTTCTTTATGTTAGTTAAGTTGGTTAACATTGTGATAAGGTTTATTTACATTTCCAATCCTTGTACTTCTCTTTCAAGACTCTCTAAGTTTTAGTTTAATGTATTTCAGTTTATATTACTTTAAATCTGTCAAAGTTTGTTCCTTTTATGTTTCTTACTTTAGATTTCTATGTTAAATGCTTTTGGTTTCATGTTATTTAAGTTTTCTTGCATAAAAATATCAACTTTTATATTTTTCTCAAACTTTACTTTCATGGCTACCTTGTTTTTCATTACTATGTTTATTTCCTTCACTTTAAGCATGTGTAGCTAAACTTTTAAGGAGGTTGGTTGATGGGGATGTGGATAAACTAAACTCTTTAGACAAAGGACTAACTCGTAACAAATTGAACTAATTTGAATAGAACTAATAACATAGGTAGTGATGCCCCTAAGGAAATATTAAGATAAATTGAAACTGGAACGTAATAATGTCGTGCACTCGTTCGTTAGTCCCGAATTAATCGATGAGGTCGAAAGATAAGCTGGACCTAATTCGTCTAAGTCAGTAAAATTAAGATCTGAAGATAAAATGAAGCCATTCACTAATTTCAACAATTTATGTCTTGAGTCAGAAACTTGGTGAACCACATCGAAGACAACCAATCCCCATTAATTATTTGCTAGATTGTCCATTTACTTTACATTTCTTACAATTTAGTCTTTAGGGTAGAATATGTAATTTTCTTGTAAAAATCATCTTTTGTGGACTACGGTACTATAAAATCATATTAGTAGCCACTTAGACTCTATTGCGTATGCAAGTTATTGCTCAATCTCCTCTTCCTTTGGGTTCAATCCTAGGAATACTTCGATGTTTCATTGTAACACTATAAATATTACAACTGACCAGTACACTTGCAGCAAAATCAGGCTTTAAAAATTATTATATAAACCTAATGTTTTAATGCGCACGCGCGTAGCCAGTCAAGTTGTTGGCGCCGTTGCTGGGGAAGACAATGTAAGATTGAGTAATTTTTAGTGTACACTTTTAGGTAGAAATAAGTAGCTAAAGGAGGATTTATAGATATGACATTTTTTGTTGTTTTTATTTTATTTTTAGATGATATGACCTTTTTTGTTGTTTTTATTTTGTTTTTAGATTTAATTAACTCTCTTCAATCTTTCATGCTTGTAGGAACATTGTATGACTCGAATAGGTAACGGTGTCTTACCATTTGAGCCGAAAACGGAATGTATCATCAAACACGCAAGCAAGGCACAATATTCGAAAGACATACCATTTCCACCGAGAGTGCAACCTTTTGAAAATCCAAAAGAAGAAATTAGACAACCACTCAACTTAAATGTTGTTCAAGGCCGACGATTAATGCTACCAACTTTGAAATTAAATCTACAATGATCCAAATGAATGAGGATCCAAATCAACACATTAAATAATTTTGAAGGTCTATGAGTTAGGATCCAAATCAACACCTTAAGTAATTTCGAGGGTCTATAAATGAGGATCCAAATCGAGGGTTTATTCCTTTTTTCTCTTACTGATGATGCAAATGAACAACTTCAATTTCAATGGTCCATGAATGAGGATCCAAATACACTTTAAGTGATTTCTAACCATTTGTGATACTTTCAAGTATAATGGAGTATCTGATGACGCTATCTGTCTTCATCTATTCCCTTTTTCTCTTTCTAATGATACCTTTATGTGGTTAGGTTCACAGCAGGTAGATTCAATCAACACTCGAGACAAACTCATAAGAAAATTTTTGGGAAAATACTTCCTATCATGCAAGACAATAAGACTTCGGATGAACATTACGGATTTTTGGTAATTGGAAGGAGAGTCATTATATGAGGCTTGAAAGCGATTCAAATTGATGTTGCACAAGTTTCCGTACCATGGTTTACAAGATTGGCTACTACAACTTCAAGTCTTCTACAATGGACTTGGCGGGAATTTATGCTTTAATCTTGATGGAGCATTCGCTAGAGCATTCATGTCAAAGGCCTACGCCGAAGCCTGTCAACTAATCGAGGACAGGACAATGAACTCTTACATGTGGCCGACCGAGCGGTTCACATATTGAGCCAAAGAAGCAGCATTAAACACTGTTATTGGCGGGGATAAATATCAGTAAGTCCTCAAAAGGCTTAATCAATTGGAGATGGGTGCGACTAAGATGCAAGTCCAAAATCAACTCAATCTAACTAATTTTAATACAATACACTATGAGGAGAGCAACCATATGGAGGTAAATTATGTGGAGAATAGAGGATATAACACTTACTCCAACACCTATAACCCCGGGTGGCATGACTATCCTAACCTTAGGTGGGGAGGGAATCAAGCAGGATCGTTGAATCAAGGGAACCAAAACGTTAACCCTCTAAAATCCAACGCACCATACCAATCTCAATTACCTTTTAGAGCACCCCAAGATCAAAAAAGGAAATCAACCTATAGTATCAACTTGCCATTGTTAATTAGGGTGAGTAAAGTAGAGGAAGGCTTGCATGTAGTGCAAGTCGATGTGCGCCAAATCCGTGTTCAATTGGACCAAGTTTTACAATTGTTGCAAAAAAATTTAGCCTCTACCATACCTAGTAATTCCAAACCTAATTCGAAGAAAGAAGGAAATGAGCACACCAAGGCGGTCACCCTTAGATTAAGAGTTGTGATTAAGAAACCTATTCGAACAAATTATGGGGAGAAAGATGTGAGTAAGAAGGATGAGAGCATCCGCACTCCTAGTGTTGGAGACGGGGTGGTAGAGAAGAAAAACCTAAGAGTGAGTTTACACAAATCGAAATCGAGGATAGAACCGTTCTAAGACCAACACTAAGCTTGAAGCCCATACTTTTTCTGAGTCGTTTGGAGGAGAAGAAAAAAGAGGATGTAGAATTTATAGACTTCCTCAAGATGTTTAAAGCCTTGAATGTGAACCTCCCCTTATTAGAACTTATTGAGAAAATGCTTAAATATGCCAAGTTCCTTTGGGTAGTTATGTCTCGTCGGAGGAAAATAGGGAGAAAATAGCACATTGCACTTAACGAAGAATGTACATCAATAGTGTCTAGAAGAGTTTCTCCCAAAGTAAAAGATCTCTGTTGCTTTACCATTTCCATTGAGATAAGTGGAGTGAGTTTCGAGAAGACCCTATGTGACCTAGGTACCGATATTAACCTTATGTCATCATCAATTTATAGGAGGTTAGATTTGGAAGAGCTTAAGGACACAGAAGTAAAGGTTAGATTTGGAAGAGCTTAAGGACACAGAAGTAACTTTACAATTAGTCGATTGATCCTTAATACGTTCTAAAGGAGTCCTTGAAGATGTGTTAGTGGGGGTTAAGAAATTTATTTTTCCTGTTGACTTTATCGTGCTTGACTTCAATGAGGATCTAGAAATTTTGATATTCTTAAGGAGACCTTTCTTAGCCATATCTGAAGCCACCATGGACGTAGGACGGGGCGAATTGACTATAAACATTGAGGGGGAAAATGAAGTTTTCAAATATGTCAAACTCGAGCCTTAGTCTAAAGAAGTGCAACAATCACAAGAGTATAAGTATCAAGTAATTGAGACAGACTTATCATGCTAACAAATTTACAACTTTCATGAAATGGAGTAATTTTTTAGGCATTCAAGAGTCACATAAAAGAATCAAGAAGCGAACGAGGATAAGAAGGAAAATGCAATTCCTAACAGGCTCTGGTCGTATGCTGAACAAAAGATGTGTTCGAGTTTTGAGGATGCCGACGAAACACCACTTCGATGGTGTGACTGACAGCCCGAAGTTGACTTTTTAACTCATCGCCTATGGTAAATGAACAATAGTTTGTAAACAATTAGATGTTTTGAGCATGGACTCCATTATTTCCTGCATTTATATTAGAATTTTAAATTATGTTAGTTTAATTTTAGACTTTGTAGGTTGGATTTTTTATGTTTGAGATTAAAATTGATGATTTTGTCGTGTTTTTGGGGATTAGCTCAGTGAAATCGCGATACCTAATTAGGGATATCACGATTTCCTAGATAGTTTGGAGAGGGACCAAAAATCTTTTAGGTATCGCAGTATCTGCTTCCTGGTATTACGATACCCTAAAAATTTAAAAGTAAAAAATTTATGTGATAGCGCTAAGAGACCTATATATTTCTTTTAATGTGTCGGGATGGAACCGTTGCCTATTGCATGGGAAATTGGGCTCCGAGTTTGTGGTGCTTATACGGTCACGAGTGGTAGTATAACAATGGGTCCTAGTTGACAGATGTTAATGTGAAGTTATAGTTTGAAGTATAACTTAAGAGCCCACTTGCTAGTGATTATGTGGTTACTGGTTCAAGTTCCACCTCACTGGAAAAAGATGGTTTGTAAATTCGATACAGAAGTTTGAGATGATAATTGTAGGAAAACACTCAAGAGCTTTTCAGTATAACCAACTTATTTTTTTCTCCATCTCCACCAAAAGTAGGATCCGTAACCTTTTTATTGTTCGAAACAATGACAGAGTTGGATAAAGAGCACTGTTAGGGGGAACGACGGTAGCTGTGGAAAGAAGTTGGAGGTCAAGTCAGGGGGAGGGGGCAGTGATAGTTGGAAGTCGAGTCAGGGCGACAGCAGTTGTATTTATTAATAAGTTATTTAATCACAACAACTGTTGTTAGCTTGAAATGACCTCCAACTTTTGTCCAACACGACAGTCGCTCGTCCCCTCACAGTGCATTTGCCAGCACTTCGTCACCAGTTTAAGACAAGAGGGAGGTTGACAATACTGCCTTTGGTGGTGACAAAGAAAAAGAATAAGTGGATTATATTAGAAGGCCCTGAGTTTATCCCTACGATTGTGATCTCAAACTTATGTATTGATTCTACAAAGCATCCACTTCTAGTGTGGTGAAACTTGAACCTGTGACTACATAACCACCACCAAGTGAGCTCTCAAGTCATACTTCAACCCGTGATCGCATATTAACGTTCGTCAACTAGGACCTGTAGTTAGACTACAACCTATGACTTTATAAGCACCGCGAAGTCGAAGCCTGAGTTGCAATATAATGGGCTTCTAATGCAATGGTTTCATCCCGACACGACAAATAAAATATGTAGGTCTCGAAGCACCACTGCATTATCGTGAACTCAAATATATCTTAAAACTAACACACAGCTTCCCTCAAATAGAAATAAATCTATCTATCGAAAAAATTAAACACTTGAAAGTAAAATATAAACAATGATGTAGGACCAATTTGTAATGAAATAAAAATTATCTCTTCTTCCTTTCCCACTCACGTTGAAAGCATGGAATCCTCCCTTTTATATTAATCATTTAATAATAAAATATTACTAAAAAGCTTAATCAAATATTAATCAAATAACATTTATTTAGTTAATTTATTAAAGATATCACCAAAATATCACTAATATCATCATTACTCTTCAAAAGTATCTTTCTTACTAATGATCATTCTACCCCTTATGATGTTTCAAAATTCCTCCATTAAGTCATCACTCATTTTAGTAAAATTGTAAATTAACCCCTCATACTTTTTTCACTTATTCAATTTGGTCCTAATTCATCCACTTTCCTTAGTTTCTAGATCCTTCCACCCTTTAAATATTTTCATTACTAGCCCTTCAATTTTTTTATATTTACACTTTAACCCCTCAATTTTTTAGTATTTACTCTTGGGCGACAAAATTTTTCTCACATTTATGATTTAGTCCTTACTTGAATCAATACATCATAATATACTTCTTAATCAAATTTTTTAATTGATATAACTCAACTTCTCCCCCTTTTTTATCACTTTTATTTCCTTATTTATTTTTTCTTGATTTCACTTTATCGATGACAAAATCTTGATTTTTCATTGCTTTTTTACTGTAGAGACTTTTGGGATGTTACATTAGCCCCTACTTTAAGTTCCAATTAAAATTTATCTAGCAATTAATTACTAATTCGATAAAATTAACTATCCAAAATTCAATTTTATAGATCTGGTTTACATAAACAAGGTCTCAAAATCGAATTTTCTGACACCACTGACTTTTGAGCTATTACAAAAGAATCCACTATTGAATTTTTTTTTGTCTTTTATTATTTTTATTTCTTAAGAAATCAAAGCCAAATTTCCATTAAAATAAATCAAACCAAGTTTTATTAAAGCCAAAACTTACATTTAAAGAAGCTCTTTTTAGGGACTAATTTACCAATAAATGCCAAAAAGAAATAAAAATTTACGTGAACAGGCCAATTTCAAGGAAAATCACGTGAATATGCCAATTTTTGAAAAACTCTTCCAACTAGTGTTTTCAAGTGTTTTACAGGAAAAGTGCTTCCAACTAGAAGCGTTTTTCAACTGATTTGCAAAAAAAGGCTTTCACCTGGAAAGGCTTTTTCCCACACCAACCCTAAAAATGGTAGGACCAATTTTTTTTTTATTTCTTGGTGCCACCCATTAATGTGAAAATAAAACTTACAAAACAGGTCTTTATATAGACCCCAAGATTATTTTATCTTATTTTCTTAAGGTATGTGGGATATGTGTATATATAGACTCATAAACCGTTTGCAGTTTGTTCCTAGATAATATGAGATTGCTTACTCTTTTAACTAACAACATAAGATTAAATGCTACACTTAATTTTTAAAAATTAAAGAAATATTATGTGTTACTCTTTTTTTTATAGGATTTTTTTATAACGAATAAGATCTTTAATTAATTAATTCAAAACCCAAAAATTAGTAAGCCTAGTAACTTAAAGATTAAAGCTCCTTAGGGTATTAAATAATAAGATCTTCAAATGAGAAAATTTGTAATAGCTAAGGGGATGCAAAAATGTGTAACTGAAATTTTTACCAGTGATTACACACCATCAATAGATACGAAAGCATAAGAGGTGCGAAAATGAGTATTCACTAAATTAGAAGAAAGTAAAAAATTAAATAAATTTTCATGTACCTTTTAGTTGAAAGCCTCGGCGATGAAGATGAAACTGAACATTAACGAAACATGAGAAATTTGAAAGTGAGTAATCAAAATTTTAGTCGTTTTTTTTTTTTTTTTGCTTCAATCAAGTTTTTGTTTATTTATTTATTTATTTATTTTTGGCTTCAATCAAGCATGAGAAATATTTTTATGGGTTTTGTGAAATAGGGAAGAAAGTCTTGTAAAAAGATTATGATTTTTGGGTTTCGACTCAAAAGTTTAATAAAAATTTTTAAGATTTTTTTGTAATTTTTTTACATATATATTTTGAACTTCTAGAAATTTTTTATTCATAAATTTTATTTTTAAAAATATTTTTACATAATTTTTAATAATTTATATTTATTTTTAAGATTTTTTTTTAGAATTATTGTTAAGAAAATTTATTTAAAAATTAAAATGATATTTTAACTATAATTTAGGGATCAAATTAGTAATTAACCATTTAAATTGAAGCTCCATGTCATTATTTAATAGAAAATTTTAATGGAGAACTAATTTTTACATTTTGAAATGTGTAAGGATTAATTTAGTCAGTTTTTTTTAATAATAAAATCGAAATGTAACCTACTTTTAAAACCAGAAACTTTCTAGATACTTCTACCCCTTCCTACATATTATCTATGTTGTCATCTGATAATATAATCACATGTACAACTCACCTTGCACTCATCCTTTACCTTCTCTTCCCAACAAGAAATTGAGGAAATTAAGTTAAAAGAAAGGATAAAGAAGGAGTAGAAGTGGGATGAGTGGGCACAAATTTAATGAAATGTATTATTACATAAATCTATAGTTGATATGATAGAAAGAGTTTAACTAATAATTTTTGGTGCTCTAAGCTTAATATTGTTTCTTTGGTAGCATATAATGCATAAGAACGATCCTTTTTTTCCTATAAAAAAGTGGAATAAAATATAGGGAATTGCTCATAAATTAGATGGAAGAAAGCATAAAAAAAGGGTCCACTTTAATGATTGTGATTGTCGTTGAAATGGAATCTTATTTACTAAGATTAAAAATTCTAACTAATTGCCAGATTGGATATGTATTTGAATAATAGATTACATTGATCAAAATATACAAACAGATACGGGTTAATTAATTAAAAAAAAAAGGTCGTTTTTAAAAGTTTATTAATAAATTAGGTCGATTTTTTTGAAATTTAAAGAAATATGTCAATTTTATTAAGAGAAATTGAAAACGCATCTTGGGAAAAGTATTTTTTGAAAAACGCTTTCTACCAACGCGTTTTCTTTTGACACATTAGCTCTTCTGGTTAGCTAATTAAATAATATTGATTTCATCTTTGAGTTCTAAATTTGATGCCTCTTTACGAAAGCATATATGTATATTTTATTTCATGTTTTAAGTGTTTTTAGTTAATGTTTTTAATTAATAAATGTATTGTTTTCAAATTATTTTTATTTTTTATTCATATTTTTAATTAATAATTTTTTTGTTTATATAAATAAAATAATAAATATGTAATTTTATAAAAAAATATATATTATATATATCATTATATTAAAAATATTTTTAATTAATAACTCCTTTAATTAATTGACAATTCAAGTTTCAATTTATTTAAATTTTAACTCCGTAAATATCTCAATTTAATATTTACAAACTCGATTTATGTAAATAGGGTCTTGAAATGTTATTTTCTAACACCACTGGAAATCGGGTCAGTACATTTAGTTTTTGTAAGAACTTAAGGCATAGTATGAAAATATGTCCACATTGGGGGCAACATTGAGGCGAGGATTGAATTAAAAATTAATTAATTAAGCTATATTTTTACATTTTTTAACAAAAGAATAACAAACAAACTCATTAATTATGTAATCTACTCTAATATTATGTTGACTAATTTTAAAACTACTGGATAATTCAAAGTCGAATTAGACATACAAAAAAGAAAAAACAAATACTTTTTTTTGATAAAATGTAAATAAGTAGATTAATGATGTAAAAATAGAAGACAAATATTAATGGAAGCATTACATCTATAGACCAAAAGTTAACAAACTAAATGATGATTTACATGACAAAAATTTAAAATAAAAAATTTATCTCTATCATCGGGAAAAATGTGTGCCAACTTAGTAGGTGTTGGTTACGAGGAAGATTTCGTCGTGGTTGGGGGGTTTTGGCTCATCATATTTATCTCCATCTCCACCTACATCTTCATCTCCAACGTTATCTTCATTTTGTTCTTTTGTGCTGGGCTGCATTTGCATCCTAGGTTGTCATCGTATATTGTCAGTTGTATTAGTAGGTGGTGTTTGCGACACTATCGACGAAGAAATATATGATGTCGAACAACCAAGTAATACATAGAATGTTGGAATTGTAGGCAATGGTGATTACATTCACAATGACGTTTAATATGCTTTTGCGGATGGAGGTGATGCAAAAAGTGTTCCTAAAAAAGGTCTTGATGTATGGTATGATGGCACATAATTTGGTGTTTGTGTGAAAAACATGACGTTAGTAAATGCACTAGAAAAATATGAACCATATTGACCGTGAGCTGCACTTATTGGTACAAAATTTGGGGTTAGAGCTAATGATGATGAACTCGATGCATGTACTTCCACTTGTGGCCTCATATGCGGTTGTGTTGGCCTTTTACGACAAATGTGTCTACTTCTTTCCTCTTCCGACAATAGATATTTCTTACCATGAAGTCTAAACTATGTCATGTAATTCAAAGACGTTACCAGACCAGGTTTGACAATTTGTTCGTGCGTAGGTATGAAATCGTATTTATGTTCCCACAAGTAGATATACTTGGCATGAAATTTAGGCCAATTTTCATCGGTTCTCCTTGGTAAGTTAATCTTGTGAACTTCATCGAGGTTCTAAGATGAGGGCAAAATATTTTACATAAAGTCAAACTGGCACATCACTCGATCAGATTCATGCATCTCAACCATTACAAAAACTATCAATAACACTTTGACGTGCCATATATTGTGATTTGTTAAAAATTCAAACGAGATGCATTCTTGAATTCTCGTATCAAAGTATGACATTCATTCAAACTGCAGTACGAAATTATAAATTTCATTACCTATCTAATATTAAATTTCAAATTCTTATGTAATTAATATTTAATTGAAAATTTTAAAAACTAACATTAGTTTCTGACTATTGATCTAATAATAACTAGATATCTTTAAGCTCCTTCAGTATATCTACATGACTCGCGTCATTGTTCCACCTGTTCAAATAATATGTTATTTCAAAAATTAATAATGAAAAAAATATGATAATTATATTATTAAATAAATATTACATTATTACGACTAGGAATTGATAAAGGAAGTTTACTCGGGACGTAAAAATGGTAAGTGGTATCATGTCCATGATTGAAGGAGTATACAACCACCGATTTTAATTTTCTGTGCTTCAATTTTCTAACATATCTCTCGGTACAATGTAGCCAGAACATCTAATCCTCAATTGAGTTGTCCAGCTTCTTTTAGGTCGATCAACCTTAGTATGAATGCTCAAGCAAATTATTATCTTTTAATCACACTAGAGGTTATGTCGAAATGTAAGAAATTGTCTTTTAACCATTTCATATCTATCCGGTTACCATAAAATTGTCCGACACATTTCCTAATAGTTGGTGGCCCCCCAAGTGGTAGATTGAGTTGTAATGTCACAACATTGAGTATAATCATACACTCACCTTACGAAAAATGGAATATGTGTGTTTCTAGTCTTTATGTAACACCCGGTTACTCTAATTAACTTGGAATTTGGGAAAGCTAGGATCAAATTGGAAGGACTAGTAAATTTTTAAACTCTGTTGAGAGATTAGGAAATTTTAGTGGCTGAATTGTGGAGAGTTGTAATTCGATTCTAGTTTAGTTAGATTGTAACTAATTGGTTCTAAAGTGGGAAACAAAAAGATTAAGAATGGACGACGAAAAACGTCAATGATGATCGTGCCTAATGAGTGTATATAAGGGTGTGAGTGGAGACATAAATTTCTTGATTTTTTTATAAATCTTCTCTTCCCCGCAACATCATCTTCTTCATTCGTTTTGAAGAAAAAGGAGGGCAGATGAAGAAAGTTCTACATGTTGTAGTCGGGGTGTAAATTTAAGTCAGGTGGTAGAGAAGTTGAGGAACTGGTAAGTTTCCTTATCTCTTTGAGCTTATGGATTGAGGAAAGGAGTAGAGTAAGATTCTAAGATTCTCAAAGCGTTTGTATAATTTAAAGTTCTAAGTTTTTAAGGACTGACCATCATTAAAATTAATTGATGAATGACTGTCATGCTTAACTGCCAAGACAGAAGGGGCTCTAGCGATTTAGACAAGCTAAACTAACACGGTTAAGAAAGTAAAGTGAGTTTCTGCAATTTGCTTCCTAGCTGATGCATATTTTTGTGTGAAATTTTAGCTATTTACTGATAATTTAATAATCGATAGTAGTTGGTTGGTCATCTAAGGAGATGCATACATAAAGATAATTTGTATGGTACGTATGAAGGAAAACATAGATGGGTTAGATGAAGTTAGGATTGTAGAGGGAACACTGCGTGATGTGCGAAGCTTTAGGCCTTGTAGAGGGAACACTGCGGTGTTCAAACATCAAGGTTAGGACGACAAATGGAGGAATGGGCGAAGGAATAGAGAAAAAAATTTGAAATTCCGTTAAGATTTTGCCATCCAAGATTGCTGAGAGCAAACCACGATATATGAAGCTCCAAGCCTTGTGCGGGGACACTTTAGTGTTCGAGCATCAAGGTAAAATGTGAAAATGGTTCTTCGAGATGACACCATAATAACGATATTTAGGTTCCATAAAGCATCACCACAATGGCGGTCAATAGGCTCTATGGAGTGACACCACGACAGCGGTAAGATCATTTCGAGCGACACCTCAAAAAGGTATAAGTTGTGAGAGAATAACTCAGGTATGGAAACTAGTTTAGTCAATCGAGACAGTAAACTCGGGGTAATCTGTCAGGAGAAAACACGAGAATTTCACTAGGATGCAAAACATAAAAGTTCGTGGGTTATGAAGGATGTCAATAGTGAGAGTAGAGATCGCGGTATGACTGGAGCGATAAGTTACAAAAAGAAATAGGTTTGGTGTGTTGAAGGAATATAGACCACCAGAATAATGAGTGGTGCCAAAGTTATGTATCAACCCCGAATAAGGTAATAAGAAAACAAAGCTCCTTAGGTATAAAGGTATTCATTATATACGCGTACACTAGTCCGCTATGGAAGCTGCAGATTCCATATGATTCAAACAGGCACCAATTAGTTTGCAATAGTACATAGTCACATATTGTAAGTTGACGAAAATGTTAGTAAAAGGGTTTGATAGGCTGATCAGAGTTTCCTTGAGAGAAATTACGTGTCCAAGGTTGAATGGACAATGATGTCCGTTAAAAAGAAGTGGAAAGTGGAGGTCGGACATAGTCATGGAGAACGACAGAAATCTTGTTTATTTTTCAAAGGTAGGAATTGTATAACCTAAGAAGCCTCCATTGGAAAAATATCGGTAGAGCAAGGGTTCCGGTGTCGTTAGTGAGCTCTAGTAATTTAAGGCAATAAAGACATTGAAGATTAAGAAAGACCGCAAATGTAGAAATTATTTGGGCAGTCGCCAAGTGTTGCTCCCCAGGATTAATGAATGCGTTTATTAGGGAGTTTAATTCTGAGTTGGATGTCTCATATTGCTTGTAAAATTTTGCACGCAAATCTCACTATGTTCTTCCAAACTTATAAGTTTTTTGCTTGAATACAAGTTAGTTAAAGATTTAGAAATCCAGAGGGACCAAGCTAGATGTCGCTAGGGGTTAGATGAAACGCGACAACTATACAGGTTTATAAAGGGGCACCCGTAGAGGCTCTACCTCAAGGTTAAGCGTCATTTTATGTTATTGAGTCTTTGTCGAAAAATTTGCAATCGAGCAATAGAATGAAACCTTAAAGTTTTATTTCTAGTTTTAATACAAATTGTAAATTTAGTTAGAATTTTCGAATCCAGGTTGTTTAAGCATGTAATTTAACCAGAGCAGAAATTTTGTTAAGTCATTTTGGGTTAGTGCAGCATCCGATACTCGAACTTGGCGAATAGGTCGGGTAAAGGGTGTTACACTCTATCTTTCTAGCAAAGCATTGATAAGTGTGAGCTCTAATTTAGTCTCACCGAGTATACGTGGCATATGTAAGAATCCTGCCTTTTCCAAGTACAATTCAATAACACGCAATGCTCTCGCACTTAAATTGTGTATATATGCTTTAAAAAGGTAAAAAAAAATATTATTATCAACTTAATAATGATATTAATTAAAATAAAAAATATAATAATATTTTCTTATTATTTGTAATTGGATGCTGAAAATGTGTTTATGATCTAAACAAATTAGAGGCACTGACATTTTTAAAATATGTAATGTTGATCAAATTAAATAAGATTTAATTAATTCAAACAATGAAATAAGCTAGAAAAATTATAAAATTATTAAATTACCACCAAATTAACAATTTATTTAATATAAAAAAATATGGTTAAACCTATTAAAAAAGTAAACAAATTTTAAAAAATAGATTATCTTATTTTATTTGAAATCTTTGAGACGACGAAAATCGCATAAAATCTAAAAATTATAAACGGCTCGGCTAGGATAGAAGATTGAAAGAAGAAGAAATTGAGAGATTAAGATAGAAAATTAAAAAAAAAAATAGTTGAGAGAATAGATGAATGAGATTTTATGAAAAAAATGATAAGTATAAGGGCTTATATAAGAAAAAAATTTTATAGTCGTTGAGGAGTTGTTTGGGGATTTTTTGTTTAAATTGTACAAAATTAACATCTTTGATTTGATTTTTTAACCGTAACAATTAAAATATATTTCTTTTTAAATAAAATCCCATAAAATGATATATTTCCCTAAATTTCAAAAAAATCGAAGTAAATCCTAAGTATTTTCCGAAACGGTCCCCAGAGTTATTTTATGGAAAGTCCATAAATATTAGTAAAGGCTATTTCCTTTTACAAAATGCTATAAAGAAGCATTTGACCTTGTAAATCTCGTCCGCCATGAATGACCCTTTTCTTCTTTCATCAATCTTTCTCTTCACTTTTCTAACGAAACAACTTTAAACACCTTCAATTCCTCCCATTCCCCCCCCCCCATTTCCTCCGCTTATCAAGCCTCTACAAGACAGAAACTTCCCAAAGTCCAAAAACCCAAGAAAGCTCAGCCCTTTTCTCTTCGATTTATTTATTTATTCATTTATTTTTGATCTGATAAAGTTTAGCTTTTTTTCTTTGGTTGTGATGGCGGATATAGTGAAACAAATCTTGGCGAAGCCAATTCAGTTAGCAGACCAAGTGGCGAAAGCGGCTGATGAAGCGAGTTCGTTTAAGCAAGAGTGTGCGGAGCTTAAGTCTAAGACGGAGAAACTCGTTGGCTTACTCCGACAGGCGGCGCGTGCGAGTTCCGATCTTTACGAGCGTCCCACGTGCCGCATAATTGATGACACCGAACAAGTCCTCGATAAAGCCTTGTCTTTGGTCCTGAAATGCCGTGCCAATGGCCTTATGAAGCGCGTCTTTACAATCATCCCTGCCGCCGCGTTTCGCAAAATGTCTTCTCAGCTCGAGAACTCAATCGGCGATGTTTCTTGGCTTCTCCGCGTATCGGCTTCGGGTGACGATCGCGACGATGAGTATTTAGGTCTTCCTCCGATCGCTGCGAACGAGCCCATTCTATGCCTAATATGGGAACAAATCGCGATTCTTTACACCGGCTCACTCGAAAACAGGTCCGACGCCGCCGCTTCGCTCGTTTCGCTAGCCAGAGACAATGACCGTTACGGGAAACTGATTATAGAAGAAGGAGGGGTTGGACCGTTATTGAAATTACTCAAAGAAGGGAAAATGGAAGGTCAAGAAAACGCAGCCAAAGCAATTGGACTTCTGGGCCGGGACCCGGAAAGCGTGGAGCACATGATCCACGCCGGCGTTTGCACGGTGTTTGCGAAAATCCTCAAAGAAGGTCCTATGAAAGTTCAAGCCGTGACGGCGTGGGCGGTGTCTGAGTTGGCGGCTAATTACCCAAAATGTCAAGATTTATTCGCCCAGCACAATATAATTCGATTACTCGTCAGCCATTTAGCGTTCGAAACGATTCAAGAACATAGCAAGTATGCGATTGCTAGTCACAAGGCTACGTCGATCCACGCGGTGGTTATGGCCAGCAGTAATAATTCGACTGTGAAAGTCGCTGTTGACGAAGACCATCAGAGTCAGATTTCGCATCCCATGGGGAACCAAACCCCGAACCAGATGCATAATGTGGTTACCAGTACTATGGCAATGAATGGAGGGGTGAAATTGCCACAAAAGCTGGGTAATAATCATGTTAGGAGTAACAGTCAGGGTAATGTCAAGCAACTTCATCATATTTATTATCAACCTCAGCAAAATGGTTCGATGTCAGGGGTGAATATGAAGGGAAGGGAATTGGAAGATCCTGCTACCAAGGCTTATATGAAGGCAATGGCAGCTAGAGCTTTATGGCATCTTGCCAAGGGGAATTCATCTATATGTCGGAGTATCACCGAGTCTAGAGCATTGCTATGTTTTGCAGTTTTGTTAGAAAAAGGAAGTGACGATGTGCAGTTTAATTCGGCTATGGCATTAATGGAGATTACAGCTGTGGCAGAGCGGGACACCGATTTGAGAAGGTCCGCATTTAAGCCGAATTCTCATGCTTGTAAGCTTGTCGTCGATCAGTTGTTGAAGATCATTGAGAAGGCCGATTCGGAGTTGCTGATTCCTTGTATCAAGGCTATTGGTAATTTGGCAAGGACGTTTAGAGCAACTGAAACAAGGATGATTGCCCCATTGGTTAAACTTCTTGATGAGAGGGAAGCTGAAGTTTCCAAGGAGGCTGCCATTGCACTCACCAAGTTTGCTTGCACTGACAACTACCTCCACCTTGATCACTCCAAGGCAATCATTACTGCTGGAGGTGCGAAGCATTTGATTCAACTAGTGTATTTCGGAGAACAAATCGTTCAACTCCGGGCATTGGTTCTCCTATGCTACATTGCCCTTCATGTACCGGATAGCGAAGAACTCGCCCAAGCTGAGGTGCTTACGGTGCTTGAATGGGCATCCAAACAATCCTACATGACCCAGGATGAAACAATAGACACTCTTTTACAAGAGGCCAAAAGTAGACTGGAGCTGTATCAGTCAAGAGGTTCAAGGGGATTTCATTGATTCAATCACCCTTTTCCATTGGAATCCCTTAATATCCAATCATTTTAATGGAGTGTACATACAGTTATCAGTCTTCCATAGGTGATCATAAGTATTTTTCAGCCATTTGCAGAGTTGCATTGCTGGTTTTAAGACCAGGAAAGAGTTGGTTTTTGTTTTGTTCCTCTCGGAGTTATCTTGCCCCTTGCGATTCACAACTGTATGTTGGTTTTTAAATTATAAATTAAATAAATTTATTCATATTTTCCAAAAGGGGTTTAGTTTTTGCATTATTGATGCTTGATAAGTTGGTGACATACATCTTGGTTGGAACAGCTAGAAATGAGGTAAGGTAGGGAAAAAGTTGTCTGAATAAGATTTTTGCATATTACCTGGAAAAAAAGAAAGTGGGGGGCATTGATTCGAAGGTGACCTAATCATTTGGCAGTGTTTTATAAGTTAAATTGACCTAAAAGTGTTGTGTTTTCTAACCACCATAAAATGAATCATTCAACCTTAGGACCTCAAATTATTTGAGGCGCTTGGACAGTTTCAAGCCAACTGGTCTGACTTACTACAACCACTACTATTTTTCTTGGTCTTGTTTCATTTGCTTCCATCAGCAAACCTGATATTACTTGCAAACTCGACTTAGCGCTAGCATTTATACCTTGTTGCTAGCTATGAATCAATAGGAACATGTAACATGTCCTCACATGAGATCAACGATAAGCTAAACCACTCATTGATAGACTGAAAGCAGAGTCTCCTAAACTTAACCACTCATTGATAGACTGAAAGCAGTGTCTCCTAAACTTATCAAAACGACCTAATAAACGCTTGGCCCAAATTTCTGTCCCCAAGTTTGATTAAACTAACGACTACTTTAAATGGATAAACACCCATATGCTTGTCAAAATCCACCCAATAGAGAAAACTGATTGTATGCCCCAAATTTGTGGTTAGTCGATTTCAGTTCACCATCCATTCGAAAAGCTTGTAAATTCGAAAACAGAGAAATGCATGCAGATACCCATTTCCACAAGCTTTAAATGATATGTAGGCAAATTTTTTAGAGATGATAAAGTTTGGGTTATGTGCTGAAACATTAGGTGGGAGGGGCATTTTCCATGGTCTTTCTTTTTAAGGTTCTGGTGGTTGAGATTGATTTTTTTTTCAAGTTGGGAGTGTTTGAGTTTGAAGAAGAGAGTGCAGTAACCCAGATATTCCATTGTAGGATTCACAATCAAATGTCCTACTTCACATATCATAAGATAATTGAGCTTTGAATCCCATGCCTTGCAATCCTTATATATGAATGTCAAAAAACAATTCATGGCAGATGTCAAAAGGAAAACCCCTTCTTGATTAGCCCCAAAACATGAAATTAGTAGCACTGGGAAGACTAATATAAAGGCTGCTTCATGAAACACTGATGAAATGTTGAAAAGGGGAAAAGAGTTCGTGTTTTTACAACAGTTTAATGTTAACATCTTCCATAAATATAGTGAAAATGATGAATTGACTCTACGTCCAATCAAGGTACTAGTCAACCGTTATTGAGTCACGGTGCAGCTTCTAGCACCTCAACACCACATATATCACCTAACTTACATTTATTTGCCTTAATTTACTATTTTTGTCGTATTGAATTTCGAAGTTATGAATGATACAAGTTTTGGGGATCCATGGAAAATTAGTAGAAGTTGGCAGCTAGGACAGGAGCCGGGGTCTTTTCAAAGGGATGCCTAGAGTCACAAGCTAATGGTGAAGCATTTCAAGCAACGTTTGCCGAAAAAAAATTTACACATGCATCCTCTCTATTATTGAAACTTTTGATTCAACTTTTGATTGAGTAATATTATAAATTAATTATACATCAACTCGATATAAAAATATTTTTCGATATTTAAAATAAGTTATATTATTTTAAAGTATTAACTCTTTTATTTTAAACAAAAACTAATAATTAATTTTATATACGGTAAAATTTGAACTTATGATATTTGGGTCAATGAAACTTTAATTTTACTACTCAACCAATCCTTTATCATAAAATATCTTGTACATTTTAGTTTTATTATTCACATTCCGTTACCTCTGTCAAATACCTATAATATTATAATTACTATTATTTAAACACTTGATTGAATTATTTAAAATAATTTATATTGTTCTAGGATATTTTCTTCTTTTTTTTAAATAAAAATAATTTACATGGGATTTGAATAGGACATTTGGATCGATAAAGCTTTAGTTTTACCATTCAACCAATGTTTTATCTAAAATGACTTTTACATTTTAATTTTATTATGCATATTTTATTACCTCCATCAATTATAAAATTATAAAATTATAGAAATACAAAAATACCCATTCTTTTAAATTATAAATAATATTATTGTGATAACACTTTTATCTTTTTATACTTTTATATCATCTTTAAATAAAACAATTAAAAATTATAAATTTAAGTATCAAACACTTATTTGATAGCATTTAAAATAAAAATTCATTATCATACCCACCTATATTCATTATTGAATAAATCTTAAAAGAAAATATTTTTAATTGTGGGTGTGACAATATCTAAATATGTTTAAATCCTTAACTGGATCGATGTCTCCAATTAACCAAACATAAAACAAAAGAATATATTAATAGAATTATATAAATTATTTAAAAATAAAATGAAAAATCACACTCCAAGATTATAATATACTTGAACCTAATCTCTTAGAGTCATAGCCTTGCTAGACAACCATAACTTCATTAGTAGGAAAATTTACAATTTTTTTTACTGTCAATAATTATTATTTTTTTTTAAAAATTTATATCATTTTTATTTCCGTAGTGGGTGTATGATAGGATTAGTATTAGATTGTAGGCCTCTAATATTTTTCGAGAAGGATTTGGTTCACAAGATATTAGATTATTTCTGATAATAACATTATCGGAACGTAATATTATTTTAACACATTATTGAGTATGTTTGGTATATTTGATTGTAATGTAAAATTTTATTATTTAATTGACGGAATGTAAGATTATTTAAAAATATATTTTATTAAATTATTCTTGTTATATATATTTTTAACATTTATAATTAAATAAGTTGAAACAATTTTAGACATTTCTAGTATTTCATCAATTTACAATAAAATTAGTAAAATAACATGTATCTCTCAAAATATACTTTTTCTAAAAAAAAATAAATTTTACTTATGAAATTTAAAAAATTATGATAAGTATATGTATTTCTAGTATTTTCTAGATATGCATTAACAAATTCGTTTTAAAATTTAATTACATTTATTATCCATATTAAATGTATGATTTGTTGAATAAAAAATAAAATGAAAAAGAAAATAAGAATAAAGTGTTGGAGAGAAAATATTATTTGGGTAAAAACAAATCATTTGAAAGTAGAATGGGAAGAGAAGAGAAAATACATATACAAGTAAAAGTATCATACTTCATATTATATTTGGCTTCTTTATCAAAAGAATGGGTAAATTGAGAGTTTTTTACCCTAATAATATAAAAAATAAAATAAAATATCAAAATAGGTTGTTTTAAAGATTAAGTACCAAAATGGTACTGACTTGGTGGAGGGTGGTGCATAGGTGGCACCACCCTCAATTTCTGACTCAAAACAGTAAATAATAATAATAATAATTTAAAAGATTTAGGGACTTGTTATGAAATTTTTTCATTTTTGAACGGCTGCTGAAAAGGAAGGGAAAGGTGCCGCCTAGAAATGTGGCAACACCAAACTTTAAATTTGGATAATTTCCTTGTAAGCCCTCCTTATTTATTTTTTTTTATTTCCCTTCAACTCACTATATTGTGTTTAAACAAACCATTAACCTATTTTTGTAGTTAAATAAGCTATTTCCTTATGGTTTTTACTCATAAAAGCCTTATATTTTAATATTAAAGTAAATATATTTTACCCAAAGTAAAGCTATTTAAAAAAATATAAACTAATTCACATCTTATGTTGATGTAAATTTGATGAGAATAATTTATTAAATAATAAAATAAAATTTTTAAATTTCTTCAGAGTGCTTTTAAATTTCTTGAGAGTGCTTGTATACATGATATTCTTAACTACTCTTTTGAAATTTTTGATTACTTTTTTAGATTTTATGTTGATGTTAAAGTGTATAATTTTTTATTACATCAACAAAAAATTAAGATAAGAGCTTCAAATTCAAAATATATATATTTACTTTAATATTAAAATATAAGGCTTTTATGAGTAAAAACCATAAGTAAATGGCTTATTTAACTACAAAAATAGGTTAATGGTTTGTTTAAACACAATATAGTGAGTTGAAGGGGAATAAAAAGAAAATAATAAATAAGGAGGGCTTACAAGGCAATTATCTAAATTTAAAGTTTGGTGCCGCCACACTGCCAGGCGACACCCTTTCCCTTCCTTTTCAGCAGCCATTCAAAAATGGAAAAATTCCATAACAGTCCCTAAATCTTTTAAATCATTATTATTATTATTATTTTTACTGTTTTGGGTCAGAAATTGCGGGTGGTGCCGCCTATGCACCACTCTCCACCAAGTCAGATGTACCATTTTGGTACTTAATCCTTGAAACAACCTATTTTGGTATTTTATTTTATTTTTTATATTATTAGGGTAAAAAACTCGTAAATTGATTAGGCGAAGGAGCAAAATAGTCTCTTTACTAAAATTGTGTCGTTGAATACTTATTTTTGGTCATTTATATACAAGGTATAATGACAATTTTAGCCAATAAACTTTACACTTCTATTTAATTTGGCCTCTACTTTTTCATTTGAAGTAAATTGGCCCTCAACTTTTCATTCTTAACCATATATGTCACATTAACAACTATTAAAAATAAAAAATTAAAAAATCACAAATAAAAATTATAATTCTCAAAATTATAAAAAAAAACTCTTCAAAATTAAATAAAAATTATAAAATATTTACTTAATTTAAATAAAAAGTAGAAATGCAAAAAATAAATTAAATTAGAAAATAATAAATATAAAAATTATGAAAAATAAAACACCAAATTTAAAGAATTTTAATTATTGCCATGGAGTAAATTCTAAATGCTAAAATTGAATTTATCACTAGATAGACAATCAAGTGCTTGAGAGGAGTAGCCATGAATTTTTGAAAAATAGTTTAATGGACCGTAAAATTGATATAAAAGGCACCTTACTCACGCTAAAAAAAATCGAGCGTTGGCTAAAATATTATATTTTTATTTAGTGTAAACTATAGAAATAA
This sequence comes from Gossypium longicalyx, assembly GCA_025698465.1. NCBI lineage: Eukaryota > Viridiplantae > Streptophyta > Magnoliopsida > Malvales > Malvaceae > Gossypium > Gossypium longicalyx. Next base: position 21,496,780 of record CM047005.1, on the reverse strand, counting down.
TTACTTTTGTATGTTTTAAATTACTTTTGGTCGTCGAACTTTAATTTGTTACAAAATAGTCACTTATGTTATCGATTTGTAACATTTTTTTCATTAAACCGTTAACTATCACATTAAATCATCATTTTAGATAAAGAATTTAGGTGAAATTGCACATTTAATCCCTATTTGTTTTCTCCTTTTTCCTTTTTTTTTTTTTAAATTTTTCTCATGTTATTCTCTTTCCTACTTAACAGAATTTCTCAAATTCTTTAGACAAAACTTATTTCCTCCTTCCTACTACTTGATTTTCTCTATTACTTAATAGATTCTTCGTAAGTAAATTTTTTTTCCTCATTTTATTTTTTTCCCAGCTACAAATTTGATTTAGCACTTGTATTTGTATGAAATACCTTTTTTTTTAGGTAGAATATAGGTAGAATTGTTCCATTTAAGATGTATAGGAATTGTAGGGTAGACCGCCTATGGTTTTATATTCCTATGATTTAATTATTTGATACACTTCTTCTATCATCTAAAGAACTTGTCCAATCACTGTCTATGAACCCACACAATTTGAAATTTAGAGTTTTTGAGTACTAAATGCCATACTTCAAAGTTCCAACAATGTACCGCAAGACACGTTTTGATGCTCCATAATGAACCTTTGAAGGTTGTTGTATAAACCTAGAAATAACACCAATAGGAAATGCAATATCGGGCCTAGTGTAAGTCAAATAACTCCAACCAAGCTTCTGAACCTCCTTGCATCTACCATTTCTTCTCCATTTTCTAGCCGCAATTTCTCATTAATATTCATGGGTGTAGCTGCAGGCTTGTAATTAAGCATGCCAAAATTACTGAGAAGATCATTGGCATATTTTCTTTGTGGGATAAAAATTCCATCTTCAGCTTGATGAACTTCAAGACCAAGGAAATAATACAATAAACCCATATCCGACATCTCGAATTCATTCATCATTTGAGACTTAGTATAAATGATATCATCAATGTAAAGACAAACAATGATGAAATCATTTTTACCTTTCTTTTTCACATACAATGTGGGCTCATTCTCATTTCTCATGTACCCTTTTTTCTGAAGATACCCATCGATCTTATTGTACCATGCTCGAGGGGCCTACTTCAATTCGTACAACGCATTTTTCAACTTGTACACATTTGTTTCGTTACCCTTCTCTATGAAACCTTCTAGTTGTGCTACATAAACCTCCTCTTTTAGATCTCCATTGAGGAATGCTGATTTGACATCAAATTGATAAACAGGCCATTGCAATTGTGCAGCCAATGCTAGAACAAGTCTCATCGTTTCGAACCGAGCTACCGGAGAGAAGGTTTTTTCGAAATCAACACCATATTTGTAACACCCCCTACCCGTATCCGTCGCCGGAATAGAGTACGAGACATTATCGAGAAGCACGAAACACTTACAAATAATTTAAATACATTTTCATAACAATTTATTTTGATTTCATACTATTTCATATTTAAGCTTTTTGCACCAAATTATTTAAGATATCATTTTTATGAAAATAGCACACATGAGGTACATAAATTCCATAATTATGAATGAACACATTAATCAAACATATTCCATGTTTTTATATATATATATATCATAGTTTCATATTTCCATGTATCAATTACCATCACTTCCTCGTATTTCAGACAAATACGTGTAACAATTCATAAATATGCAATTCATTAACTCTTCCTACCAATCACGATTTTAAATTGCCAAATCACTTATTGAGCGCAATTTCAATGTTCACTAAAATCTATCATATAAATTTGGATGTACGTATTCATCAATAAATTCCATGTACAGATATCATCATCTCATATTTCCACATACATTTACTTTCCACATTATGAATTCAAATAGCATATACAAGACATACCAATGTATTTCAAGTACGTTTTTATGATATTTTGTTTTGAACTCAGATTATTTCATACTAGAAGTTTTCTAATTAACTCATTTGGAATACCAATTCATACGGATAATACACTCAATGCATAGAAATATATAATCACGAATGAACTCATTCATCAACCAAGTTTTATGCTCATGTCTCATCAACTCGTATTTCTTTATATCACATAATTCCATGTAATACTTACCAAACTTTTTTAAATTAGTGAACATCTTACGGAATTGAGTAATTTGTTTTCTCGATGCCATAGTTCAACTATGGTCTTACACATCTTCACATAATGATGCCATAGCCCAGCTATGGTCTTACACATATTCATATATCGATGCCATAGCCCATCTATGGTCTTACACGAATCACATATCTCACTGATGCCATATCCCAGATATGGTCTTATACAATAGCATATATCACACCGATGCCATATCCCAGATATGGTCTTATACGGAAATCACTTGTCACTTGTCACTTGTAGCCGAAGCTACCACTATTCATCGATCGTGCTTGAGCTACCATTTTTCACTAATCAGGTAGCCGGAGCTACCACTTTTCACTGATCAGGTAGCAGAAGCTACCACTTTTCACTAATCAAGTAGCCGAAACTACCACTTTTCACTTTTCATTTGTCATTGATCAGATAAGTGTAGCCGAAGCTATCACTTATCACTTTCACTTGTCCTTGATCAGATAAGTGTAGCCGAAGCTATCACTTATCACTTGTTGCCATGGTCCAACCATGGTCTTTTCCTTCAATTCATCTTGTCACTGAACTGAAATGCTCAATTTGATCATTTATTCAATTTTCATGCTTTTACATTATGCACGGTTTTATCATCAATAGATATGAAATAACACATCATGAAATTAATAAAATGAACAAATAATCACTAAAATTTAGCCATATAAACTCACAAGTTCAATATTTCTATTATAACGACAACATAATTTCATAATAAATATTCCAAATAAAACATTATATCATTTCTAATCCAACACTTATCGATTATAATCGGGCATGTGATCAATTTATACACGAGTCATTCATATATTTTTCCTCCTCCTCCTCTCCATCCACATCCTTAATGTATATAATACACTTGTAAGTAACATTATCTATAATTTTTATTATTTACTTTTATGAATATTCAAGCTATCCATCTGTGTCATAGTCACTAAATTGTTTATATCTAGAGCTATATAACTCCAAATTAAGATCCGATAATTTTCTCTGAAACTAGACTCATATATCTTCTTATCATAAAATTTTAAGAATTTTTGGTTTAGCCAATAAGTACAGTTTATTCTTTAAAGTTACCCATGTTCTGCTGTTTGATAGCCCTGACCCTTCTTCACTAAAAATTAATTATCTTCTCGTACAGGATTTAAATGATGTTCCCGTTTATTCCTCTTGAAAATAGACTCATTCAAGATTCTAAACATATAAATTTAATCCAATAATTATTTTTATCCAATTTTTGATGATTTTACAAAGTTAGAACAGGGGAACCCGAAATCATTCTGACATTGTCTGACAAAATTTATCATATCTCATGATTTACAATTCCATTGCTTACATCATTTGTTCTATAAAAAACTAGACTCAATAAGCTTTAATTTCATATTTTATTCATCTTCTAATTCCATTTCTACAATTTTTGGTGATTTTTCAAAGTTAGACTACTGCTGCTGTCCTAAACAGTTGTAGTGCAAAATGTTGATTTCCATTTTGCCCCAAATTTCACAATTCATACAATTCAGTCCTTGCTCAATTAACCCCTAAATTAAGATAATTTTCTCAATTAATACTTTTACTAGACATTATAAGTTATTTCATAACTATTGAAATTCAGAATTTCCACATAAAACTCTAACTTCAAACTCTTTTACACTTAGGTCCCAAACATTCACTTTCTATTCAATTCTTTCAATAAAATCAACATATAAACAATTTAAAGCTCTAATTCCATGCCAAATCATCATATACTTCCAGCACATATTCATAGCAACTTTCAATTTCTTTCATAGAATCAAAAACTAATGAATTCAACAAGTGGACCTAGTTGTAAAAGTCACAAAAACACAAAAATTTTAAGAAATAATCAAGAATTTAACTTACTTGAAGTAAAAATATGAAAAACCAGCTTAGGGGAACTCTTCCATGACGTTTTTGCTGATGAGAATGCAGAAAAATAAAGAGAAATCTAGATAATTCCAGTTTAGTCCTAACTTTATCAAGTAAATTTTGCAATTTTGCAATTTTGCCCTTAATTCTCCTTATTTTCTTGCTGATTTCATGCCCTTGCCATCCAGCCCAAATAGACCTTGGGTCTATTTGCCTTTTAAACCCTCTTTCTTTTATCATTTAAGCTATTTAATCATTTCCCAAAATTTTGCATTTGATACAATTTAGTCCTTTTTGTTCAATTAACTATCAGAACTTTAAAATTTCTTGACGAAACTTTAATACTAACTTATTAACACTCCATAAATATTTATAAAAATATTTATGGCTCGATTTAAAATTCTTGAGGTCTCGATACCTCGTTTTTTATTCTAATTATTTTAGTATTTATTTTTAGTACACTATTCACTATTTCAAAAATTTTCCTAACTTCACATTTAACTTATAATTACTAAATTAATAATATTTCCTACTCATTTGTCAGATTTAGTGATCTCGAATCACTGTTCTGACACCACTAAAAATTAGGCTGTTACAATATTGCTGTGCATAACCTTTCACCACAAGACGAGCTCTGTGCTTTTGGATGCTTCCATCTATACCAAATTTTGTCTTGAACACCTACTTCAAACCAATTGCAATTTTCTTTTAGCAAGTCGACCATCTCTCATTCTTTTCGATGGATTTCATCTTCCATCATCGCCTTTACCATTCTTCCTTATCAGAAGCTTCTTCATAATACAGAGGATCTGAAACAGCCAGAGCAAATTGACAAGATGAATAAGTGTCATCAGTATATTTCGGATTCAGCTTTCTGACCCTTGTTAATCTCGTTAGTGGAATTGGTTCTTCAGAAGACTCTTCAAGTGTTGTAGATGTTGCTAGTATCGACTCTTGCTTTTCATCTGGAGAATCTTTAATGGGAAAAGAAATCTCCAGTTGTACCTACTCTACAGTCATATCCTAGCTTGCATTTTCATCAAACATTACATCTCTTCTACTTGAAAATTTTCCACTATGAGGGTTATACAATCTATATGCTTTGGATTGAGTATAATAACCAATAAAAATACATTTTTCAAATTTTTCATCAAGTTTTTTACGAGCATGAGAATTTACTAAAGCATAAGCAATACACCAAAAAATTCTTAAATGACTTACATTGGGTTTCCTACCACACCAAGCTTCATATGGAGTTTTGTTCATGACAGCCCTTGTTGGCAAGAGATTCAGTAGATAGACTGATGTTGCCATAGCTTCTGACCAAAACTGATTTGAAAGTCCCCTTGCTTGTAACTTGCTTCTTGCCATCTCTACAATAGTTTGGTTCTTCCGCTCAGTGACACCATTCTGTTTTAGAGTGTAAAGAATTGTTAACTCCCTACGGATGCCATTGTCTTCATAAAATAGATTGAACTCTTTGGACATAAACTCTCCTCCTTGATCTGTGCGAAGAACTTTGATGTGGCAGCCGCTTTGGTTCTCCACCATAGCCTTGAATTTCTGGAACTTTTCATAAGTTTCTGACTTGTTTTCTAGAAAATACACCCAACTCATGGGGCTATAATCATCAGTGAATAACAAGAAGTAACGGCTCCCACCCAAGAATTCGGTTTGCATAGGACCACATAAATAAACATGAATTAACTCTAAACATTCAGTAGCTCTCCATGCTTTTCCAACAGGAAGTGACTTCCTAGTTTGCTTTCCATAAATGCACCCTTCACATAAATTAATAGAGCCAATTTTTGGTAGTCCAAGAACCATACCTTTATCACTTAGTAATTTCAGGCATTTAATATTGAGATGTCCATACCTCATATGCCATAGCTTTGTGTCATCCTTTGCACTTGTAAAAGAACAAAGTTCTTCATGTTTGAAACATCCAATGGAAACATCTTGTTTGGAGTCATGTGGACATGGACTTGTTTGCCTAACTTTTTATTTTTGATGATACATGCATCATCACCAAATATGACAGAATATCCACCAGTCATTAATTGTCCAACACTCAATAAATTGTATATTAAATCAAGAAAAAATTGAACATTGTCTAAAATTTTTTCTTCTCCATGGCTAGTAAAAATTTTCACCGTGCCTTTTCTTTCAACTAGCATCTCATTTTTGTTCCCAAGCTGCACCTTTATCTTTTATGACTCATCAAGTACATTGAATAAGAATTTGGTGCCTGTCATATGATTCGAACAACTGTTGTCCACAAATCACAAATCACTTGGCTTATGGTTAGCATCAATACAAGCCAAGAAAAGCTTGTTTTCCTCATCACTTTCTGCTACAAAGTTAATTTTTTTATCCTTATACCAGCAATCAGCTTTTATATACCCATATATGTTGTAATGATAACATTGTATACCATATCTTATGTTGCCTTGCTCATTGTATTGCCTCTATCCATCATTCATTCCTCTGCCTCTGCCTCTACCTCTACATCTACCATAACCATAACTACGACTACAACCACCATGAAATCCTCCTCTTCCTCGATCATTGTTTATTGAATGGTCATTGTCGCCTTTATTTGTGAATGTCTCCTTCACTTGAAATGCCTTCTCTTCACTCATTTCTGCTGATTTATTGATTTTTGCCTCATGAGATTAAAGAGACCTCATCAGTTCATCAATGGAGAGAACTGACAGATTTTTGGATTCTTCTATAACAGCCACAACATGATTAAATTTTGTCGTCAAGCTTTGCAAAACTTTCACTACAATTATCTCGTTTGAAATTTATTTGCTGTAAGAGCTGTAACACCCCTCACCCGTATCCAACGCCGGGACAGGGCTCGAGGCGTTATCGGACTTAAACGTTTACAAACATACAAAATTGAGTCACCAAATTTCACCCAAAATTAAAACTTTTCAAACACATGCATATCGTCCCTTATACAGGCCTTCGAGACCTAAAACATATATTGGGGGGACTCGGGACAAAACCGAAAATATTTGATAAACTTTGGGCAACTTAACAATTTTCTAGGTTTGGAGAGTCACACGCCCGTGTGACTTGGGGTCGTGTGGTCACACACACCGGTGTGGCTTGGGACATGCTCGTGTCCTCAGCCCGTGTAACTCTCTATTTATAACATCAGCAACCGTTTAAAGGCACACGCCCGTGGCCAAAGGCCGTGTCTTCCACACTGCTGAGACACACGGCCATGACTCTACCCGTGTGGTTAAGACTTAGGCTAATTTCCAAGCCTTTTTGTCATCTTTACATGCATACACATACACGATTTCAATGGCATTCATCATTAGCTCATTATTATGCATTAGTTCCACCTACTCATGATAAACTAGTCTAGCTACATCTCAAGACACTAACACATATCGTGAATAAATAGGCTTACAAGCCAAAATCATTATAAGCCACATCTCATGGCTATAATCAACAATTAATATAAGCTAATACCTTTGGCTAATCACAACAATAGTCATCATAGAAAAACTAAGTCCCTATACATGCCACTCGCAAGAAAACATTCCACGTACACATGCCAATACTCCAAGGATAATGGCTCGATAGTGCAATGCTGCCTCCGACGATCTCCAACCCCAAGCTGACCTGACAAAACTAAAAGAAATGGAAAGGAGGGAGTAAGCTTTATGCTTAGTAAGCTCGCATGAAAATAATAAGCAATGCGATAAGATGCTATTTTCATATTCTTTCTATTTATTCAAATTCCAGCTAAGCTATTTTCCTGAGTTATAGTCATTAAACCATTTATATCTAGAGCTACGAAACTTAAAATTAAGATCCGTTAATTTTCCCAGAAACTAGACTCATATCCATTCTTACCATAAAATTTTCAGAATTTTTTGGTCTAGACAATAAGTACATTTTCTTCTTTAAACTCTCCCCTGTTTAGCTGTCTGAGAGCTTCGACCTCTATCTACTAAAAATCAAATATCTCATAGTACGAGACTCGGATAATGTTCCCATATCTTTTTTCTTGAAAATAGACTCATTAAAGATTTTATTCATATAAATTTTAACTCATAATTATTTTTGTAAAATTTATAGTGATTTTCCAAAGTTGAGACAGGGGAGTTTGGAAATACTCCGACTCTATCTCACAAGAATTCAAATATCTCATAATACATAATTTTTTTTTGCTTACATCGCTTCTTTACATGAAACTAGACTCATTAATATTTAATTTCATATATTATTCAGCCTCTAATTCAACTTTCACCATTTATAGTGATTTTTCAAAGTCAGGCTACTGCTGCTGTTCAACACTGTTTCGGTGCAAAATCACAATAGCCATCATAATTTCATTGTCACATTGATCATGGACTCATTATTTCATAAATCCTATATTCAATTACACAATGTAAGTTAACATGGTATTGCAACACAATTCATAATCATAAGCATAAGGATGGTTCGTCTTTCAAATCTTTTCACTTGTTAATCATGTATAGACATACATATGCATGAATTCGCTTACTCATCATTTATCACCTTTCAATAAGGCAACACTTATGAGTATGATGTACATACTTGTACATATCCATAGCATATCGATTAACTTTACCTTTATCACCACTCCCATCTCAGGACTTTCATTGCATTATTCATTATAATACCCGTTGAATTTCTCGAAAATCTCGATGGATAATCCATTTACCGTCAAGTCATACAAGTGATCACCTTAAATACGCACTCCCGTGAACCTCACATCTTATGGCGGGATTACCAGTCCAGGCTAAATCCCCCGTAATATAAACTCATGGAGTGATGTTGGGATTACCAGTCCAGGCTAAATCCCTTGTAACGACAAGACTCTCAATGAGCTCGGATCTGAATTACCAATCCAGGCTAAATTTAGACCCTAATCGGATTACCCATTCGGGGTAAATCCACAATGCACACATATTTTTCGGGAGGCTCGATCACTCAAGGAACATCCGTCCGGGCTAGATCATTTCTATATTTGAGATCAACGAATTACCCGTCCGGACTAAATCCTTTCTGCAACACATGCAGGATCTCAAGTCACATAAAAATTCATGGTTTATCCATCGAAATTCCCTTTTAACCTCAACCGGGGTATTTTTCAACATGTCATTTTTAAAGGTACATTTCATGTAATTTCATGCCATCATCAAATGCAATTGTCATATGTTCATAAATCATGCAATTTAGCATATTATGAGTTTACTTTAAGCTATTCGAACTTACTAGTCGAAATCTCGTCAAGTACAACCGTGTAGCAATTCATACAACCCATGTAATAGTAATTTAACACCCAATTCATGTAACAATAATTTGCCATTCAATTTCACATGACACAACAAGCATTACATTTTTCCATATCATACAAACCATCCATCAACTTCTTTTAAACATATTAAATCATACAATTTATGCCATATCAATAGAGAATTACAATTCATGCATGGTATTGCATTATTATTAACACACGAACTTACCTCAGATCCAAAAACGGCAATTTACCATTTTAGCCCATAAAATTATATTTTCTTGATTTAAGCCCGAATCTCGATTTCCATGATCTATAATATCACATTTAGCCTACTAATTAGTCACACTATTCATATGGGTCTAAAAATCATATTTTTACAAATTTGCATTTTGACCCTTAAACTTTTGCATATTTGCACTTTTGTCCAAAGGCTCAGAAATTAAACTTCATCCTATTTTCTTATGTTTTATGACATGCTGATCATTTTTCCCTTCTATAGAAACATCAAATTCTCACTCTAACATGTACTTATGAACATTAGGTATTTTTACCGATTATGACGTTTTACTCGTTTTCACGTAAAATCGCTTAGCAAAAGTTATTTATCTAACACCCAACACTCATTTTCTACCATTAGACATCAAAATTCATGCATATTACTCATGAGTAAATTTTTAAACATAAATCCTAGCTCAAAATAATGGTAGAAATGAGTAGATCATGTTACTAGAACTTCAAAAATGTAAAGAACATTAAAAACGGGGTTCGGGATCACTTACAAATGAGCTTGGAAAGCTTGAAAACCCTAGCCATGGTGTTTTTCATGAGACATTCGACCATGAGGAAGAAGATGAGCGACTTTGGCTTATTTTTGGCTTTTTAATTCATTTAATTACTAATTTACTAAAATGCCCTTAATGAAAAACTTTTAAAAACCTATCATACCATGTCCATTTTTGTCCAAAAACTTAAAAATGGTCTAACTACCACTTAAGAACCTTTAATTTAAAAACTCATAACAATTAGACACTTCTAACATGTAGAACTCAACTTTTGAACTTTTTACAATTTAGTCCTTTTGACCAAATTGAGTGTCCAAACGTCAAAATTTTTGAACAAAATTTTCATGAAATCATTCCGTGAAATCGTAGACCATAAAAATATAATAAAAATGAAATTTTTCTCATTGTATTTGTGGTCCCGAAACCACTATTCTGACTAGGCCTAAAATCAAGATGTTACAAGAGCACAATTGGCCGACTATTGTCCTTGTTCATGAAAAAAATTAGCAATTGATTCACCATTCTTCATCATCAAGGTTTCAAAATTGTGTCATAGTGATTGCAATTTCACCACTATAACCTTTGAATCACCTTGATACTCTTTCTGCAAAATTAACCATGCTTCATTTGATGTGGTTGCTGTAGCAATTCATGAGAAAATAGAGTCGTGAACCACTTGCTGGATAATGAACAATGCCTTAGCATTATTTTTCTTGGTTTCTTTCAATCTCTTTTCTTCTTCTTCATCATGTTCAAGTATGTCAGCGAACCCGTACTCGACCAAGTCCCATAGCTCTTGTGATCTGAGCAATGTCTTCACCTTGATGCTCCACCATTCATATTTCTCACCATTGAAAATGGGTATGAGTGGTTGAGGGGTAAAAAAACCAGCTGATGCCATTCCAAGAACACACAATCTCTTCTCTCGTGTTTCTCAAAGACCCAAAAAGGTGTTTCTCTCAAATACCCAGTGGACCCAAACCTAACTTTCACTCAATTGCCTAAAAGATCGAACTCTGCTCCGATACCAAATTTATTGAAGAAGGAAACATGAAAGAGATAATTACAATATGCATTATTTTATTATTGATGAACACTGAATTGATAAAACAAAGCATAAATTCCTGTATTTATAGGCTTACAAAGAAACTACCTTAACACAAAAATAGCTAACTTATTCAATTAAATTGAAAATTTGGAACTAACAAAGATTCTATCGAGATACTTGGTCAACTAAACAACCCACTACTTTGAATTAATTCTCAGCACCCTTTTCAACTGAGTGCATGCTCCTCCTAAACATCATAAACTGTGAAATACGCCCATGTTGCTATGGCATATTAGTTTGATAAAATGTTAAAATGACTTGATTTTATTGATCAATCTTTTGTCGCTTTATATTATCTGCCTTTAGTATTTTTCATGTTAATGATGAAAAATGAAAAAAAAATAACTTAGCAGCTTCAGTCGGAAGATTTTGAAAGGGTAGCATCACTAGTTGAAGGATAAGGATTCAAGTTGTGGTTGACATAGGAAATGTTGTTGATTTTTTTGATAATGTAGTCAATTACATTGAGGGAACAAAACCGGATTAGAAGAAGCATACACGTCTTAATCATGTAATGCAATGGATCAACTACTCATTAGTTAAAACAACTTAACTTATACCAATGAAGTTAGGAATTTTATCTTAGATGAATATAATTTTCATTTAACCAAGGTGGGGTGAGGACAGTGCTTCCCCCTAGTTAAACAAGAAAATTGTCTATTAGTCCTTTCTAGAAAAGGTCAAAAGAAAAATGACTTTGAATGTGTGGAAAGAAAGAAGGGGAAGAAATCATTTTCCATTTTAATCTATAAAAATAAATCATTTTAAATTGAGATGAAAAAAGGAGAGAAAATGAAGAGAAAAATTATTAGTTAAAATAGATCATAAGTCCTTGTACTCTCCATAATTTTAGAATTTAGTCATTGTACTTTTATTTCTAAAAATTTAGTTTTTTTATTTTATTTTCCAGATTTCAAAATTCAAATTCAAATGGTTAATACTATTTTTTTTTGTTAAAATTTTTATGTGACATTTTGAAATAAATAAAAAATACTGTAGTTATGTAACTACAAAAATGACATTGTAATAAACCTAAATTTAACAAAATAATGTTAATAATGCTAACCGTAGAACTTGGATTTTGAATTATGAAAAGTAAATGAACTAAATTTCTAAAAATAAAAATACAACAAATAAATTTTAAATTCGAAAATAATACATGAACTTATGACATATTTACCAAAACTATTTTTTCTAGTATTTTTCTACACTACATTTTGAATATATATACATTTTGAATCTTTCTACATTTTTTTACTCTTTAAAATTTTCATCTCTCCGAACTACTTTTTATCTTACTAGGGATTTGTCAGGACAACATATAGTAATTGAATGAAAGTGTAACTATTAAGGTAGTAATTATATTCTCTTGTAATTATAAAGAATTGTAATTCTCTAGATGTGTTTGATTGACAGACATAATTACATCGTAATTTTTTATGTCATATTTGATAGTACAAATTGTAATTACACAGTTACATAATTTATATTTTTAAAAAATATTAAATACTATAAAAATTATTAGAATGATAAAAATATTTTTTGTAAAAAAAATTAAAATAAAATCATCGTACGTATTATGTTAGTTTAAAAAATTAGTTGATAATATAATTACTAATAATAAAAAATAAAAAAATAAACGTCATATACAATTTTATCTAAATGTACTAATACATATTTGTTAGGTTATATACTACTTATCATTATTTGATAGTCCTTGATTGAATTTATCATCATCTAAATTTGAGTGTTAATTTCCGCATTATTAATAATTCAAAAAGCAAAATCAGGTATCCATAATAACTACAAGGCATCAAAACTCAAAAGGGTAATGTTGGGCTTAATCAAACCTACTGCTATTGTCCAATTCGGCCTTGGATTGAATAGGCTAGTAAAACGAATAGGCCAAAACTATTTGGACTTGCAAACTTGCCAATGGATTGTCTTTTAGTGGGCTAAAATAAGAGGAATTTTGAATCCCAAATTCCAAAGAAATTGTATATTTAGCACTAAATGGTGAGCAAAGAATCAATGAAGTTGTACAACTGGTATATATGGTGCTATGAGAGTCATACATTTACACATGGACTTATCCACACTCAGGCCACTGCATTGGCTTTCAAAATCTCCTCCACCCACTTCATAATCCATAAACATTGAAAACAATATCACATCCTTCATTTTGTTTCCTTCACCACTTTTACTTCTTCTGCAACAACAACCCCCATCAGATATAACATTTTCTCCTTTCTTCTTATTTCTTCATTATAAAAAAAGAAAAGAAAAGACATGGCTGCTGTTACTGCTGCAGTCTCTTTTCCTTCTACCAAGTCCACCTCTCTCCCTGCTAGAACCTCTCTTGTCTCTCCTGATAGGATCACCTTCAAGAAGGTATATATTTGCCTTGCTTGTGATGATATGGTAATATTGAAAGTTGATGTTCATCAGCTGCTTTTTTTGTTTTGTTTTCCAGGTGCCTGTTTACTACAGAGATGTTTGCAGTGGGGGGAGAGTGGTTTCTGTCAGGGCCCAGGTTACAACTGAAGCTCCTGCCAAAGTTGTAAAGGAATCCAAGAAAAATGATGAAGGTGTTGTGGTTAACAAGTTCAGGCCTATCAACCCTTACATTGGTAGATGCCTTCTAAACACTAAGATCACTGGCGATGATGCTCCTGGAGAGACTTGGCACATGGTCTTCAGCACCGAAGGTATGCATGCAAGCTCTAATAGTAACCTCATTTCCCTACTTTTATGTTCAATTTTAATGATAAAGTAATCGAAGTTTGCTATATTCTTGAGATAATTATTTACTTAAAACAAGAAATAGTCTCTTCCTAGGCATAGCTGACTGGTTGGTTGGATTGGTTCAGGAGAGGTCCCCTACAGAGAAGGGCAATCCATTGGGGTGATTCCAGATGGCGTTGACAAGAATGGAAAACCACACAAGCTGAGATTGTACTCTATTGCTAGCAGTGCTCTTGGTGATTTTGGGGACTCCAAAACTGTGAGTTTGCTCTTCTATTATCACATCATCATTCATATTCATTTCTTAAGCTGTTGGGTATATAGATTAGGCTTTGAGATATCCAAGTCTACAAGTCATCTCATTAGCATGTTCTGCATACATCTCATCGTATTTTTGCAGGTATCCCTATGTGTGAAACGACTGGTATACACCAACGAGAAAGGAGAGCTTGTCAAAGGAGTCTGCTCCAATTTCTTGTGTAAGATTTCAGAATTTTTACGGTTCATCATAATATGCACTATTGTTTTGAAACAACTTATTTCAGAATTTAACCTCCCATTATAGTTATAAGCATCATCAAACTGAAATAGTAATGATCAAAAGGGCAGAGATAGCTTTCTGGTGGAATATGATCCCTGATATGATTTACCCTATTGATGTTTTATGTTTTCATCTTAAATATATATCTTCAGGTGACTTGAAACCTGGGGCGGAAGTTAAAATAACTGGACCTGTTGGAAAAGAAATGCTTATGCCAAAGGATCCCAATGCCACAATCATCATGGTATGTATACTAACCAAGCTCTCAAATGTACTAATAAGTGCTGCTCCCATACAATATCTTCACCTTCAGCTACTCCATTGCAGCTCGCTACTGGAACTGGAATCGCTCCCTTTCGATCATTTCTGTGGAAAATGTTCTTCGAGAAGCATGACGACTACAAGGTATATGTATATGTACATCATTTACGACAGTTTAGCATTGCTAACTATGCAACCTGAATGAACATTGAAAACAATCACGCTCAATCTACCAAAACATCCGTTTCAAGCTGTTGCAGGCAATGAAACCTGTTATATAAATTATAACCTATGGCATTAACTCAACAAGAATAAAGTAAGTAATCCGTGATATTTGAACATGTGACTGACTGACTTAACTTCTTACATGCTATGAAGTTCAACGGTTTGGCATGGCTCTTCCTTGGTGTCCCCACGAGTAGTTCATTGCTATACAAGGAGGTAATTAGCAAATGTTTAACTTTCTAGAGGAAGCAAATGCTGGTTTCTGTTGGTAATTGAGATTTTGTGTGAAAACGTGAAATGCTTGATTTGATGTTAATTGCAGGAATTCGAGAAAATGAAGGAGAAGAACCCAGAAAACTTCAGGCTGGACTTTGCAGTGAGCAGGGAACAAACAAACGAGAAAGGAGAAAAGATGTACATTCAGACACGAATGGCTGAATACGCGAAAGAGCTATGGGAATTGCTGAAGAAAGACAACACCTTCGTCTACATGTGTGGGTTGAGGGGAATGGAGAAGGGAATTGATGACATAATGGTCTCACTCGCTGCAGCTGATGGTAACAAACTAAAAAAACAAAATGACCCCATTGATTTACTCAAAAGCTAGCCTAGCCGGTAAATTTAATCATGTGTTTTTGCAGGTATCGACTGGGCCGAGTACAAAAAGCAATTGAAGAAAGCTGAGCAGTGGAATGTGGAAGTCTACTAAATACATATATATATATATGGATCACGTGTACAAATTAATCATCTCACTTTTCATTTTCTTTTTTTAGCACCCGCCCCGACCTATAAGAATTTCCAATGCATTGTGTAGAGAGGGGGACTGCCTTTTTTTCTTTTCTTTTCTGAGCCCATATAATGAGAACTATCGGTATTTTATAGCCAACCTTATTTCTTCAACAAATAAATTTGTCCCTAGTACCTTTTTAGCATTTATATAAGCGGTAAGTCTTAGTGAAGGGTAAGGTTTAAGACTTTAAATTGAAAATATTAAATTAAAAAAAATAACAAAAACATATTATAGTAGATGTACCATTTTGGTTTTGTTACTTATTAGTATATAAATAGTGGTAGTTATCAATATATTTTTAAATATTTGTCATGTATATTGGAGATACATACATATATACCTCATTTAAATATTTATAAGTATATTTATATACAAAATTTTTAAGAGAAAAGATTCTATGAAACTGTGGTTCCACGTCATCTCTATCCATTTCCAATAGGAGGACGACAAATCATATTTTTCTCCTGATTTCTAGCATTTTAGGAAAAATCTGATTTGTCATTCTCCTATTAGAAAGAGATTACGTGGAATTACAGTTTCACAATCCCTTCTCAATTTAAAAATAATAATAATTAGGTTTAATAACTTGATTAGTAATTATATTTTACTTTTATGTGTAATAATAATAAAATTATTAAAATTATTTTAAAATATTAAAATTTTGTTCCAATTAGTCAAGACCAATATGTACATGTATAAGCTAGTATTAATCGAAATGAACAAATACATATTGAAACAACCAAACACATTGAATTTTTTATAGAAACAAAACTTAAACTATTTTATATTTGTTTTAGCTTGAAATGAGATAAAGTTGGTATAGGAATAGTATTGACTACCATACTCTCAAGTCTAGCTTAACTAAATCCATTTTCAAGTTTATAATACTATAAAATTTATAAATTATGAGAATTAAATATGATATACTATAAAATTTATATCATAGCTCAAGTCAATTCTAATGGGGATAGAACAAACGAAGGAAGAAAGTTCACTTCCTTAATTGAGACCACTTGTGCCAAGGATAACGTAACAAGTGGATTAGGGATTAAAAGAATGGATATTGTCATAAATGGAGCGACGCTCACAAAACATGTGTGGAGGATCATCAATAAGCAAATTTGGCCCATTGAGAAAACTTTAGTTAAGAAATATTGCATGAGAGATGGCTTCCTCCAGTGTCAAGCCAAACCGAGGAACTCATGGGTTTGAAGAAGCATCCTCGAAGCTAAGGAGTTAGCACAAACATGACTTAACATAACAAAGAGAGAATAGATTACGAGATATGATGGAGTTTAATAAGAGGCAAAAAGAAGAACTACGAAGGGAGATCCAAAGTTTCATCAACAATAGGAGTGACGTGAGATCTTTCTTTGAAGCAATCTATATGTCAAAATGAAAATTCTCATCTAGTATAGAATTTTCAATGAAATCAACCTATTTGTAATAATTTAACATTAAGCATGAAATAACTCTAGATCACATCCCTGTGCAAATACCAAGAGAAATTTGAAATTCATTATTGGCTACCAAACTACCATTAAAATAATCATTTTCTTGTGAAAAATTCTCAACAATGCACTATCATGCAAGGCAAAAATCCACAAAAGGATCAAAACAATGGACCCATAATGCCCCTTGTGCCATATAGAAAGAGAGGATGCGGATCACTTATTTTGTAACTGCACTTTTGCGAGGGCGATTTGGTTTGGATCTCCTTTAGGATTGCGAGCACGCTATCTGAATTCAAGGCCAATCTAAGAGTGAATAAGCATGAGCATAGAAATCATGTGTGTTAGACTAACAGTTAAAGAAGTTGTTATTCAGTAGTTAAGATTGTTAGCTAGTCGTTATTAGTTAACTAGCAGTTATAGCCTTCTTGCATGTACTTTATATATGTGAATGTACAACAACCTCTTATGATATGAAAAATACAGTATGAAATATTCTTAACATGGTATCAGAAGTACCTCTCTTCTTGGGAACTGCTGCTTGATTTGCTGCGTGCCTTATGTCTTCCAGTCGGTCTATTGAGTAATTTGCTACACCGATGTCGTCCGCTTTCTCTGATAGAGTTGACAGTCGTTTCTTTTCTACCAAGAAGATTAGTGTCCTTCTTGATGATAACAACTATCTGCTATGGCATCAACAGGTTCTTTTAGCGATTAAAACGTATAAGCTTCAGCATTTTATTAATCCTGGTATTGTTCCTCCCTCTCAGACAATTCTTGATAACACTAGGGCCCCACACTCCAATCCTGAGTTTGATCAGTTTGAGCAGTAGGACAGTGCGCTCGCATATTGGTTGCTGTCTTCTGTAAGTCCTTCTGTACTCCCTCATCTCATTGGTCTCAATACGAGTGCTCAGATTTGGACTGCACTTGTTAGTGTATATGGAAGCAAAGCCACATCCCAGTTGATGTTTTATAGACGCGCATTGCATTCGCAATGCAAAGCTGATCTCTCCATGCGAGACTTCTTGATGAAAGTAAAAGGTTACTGTGATCGTCTTGCTGGCTACGGAGAGGTCATTAGTGAACAAGAACATTTTATTGCCATTCTCAATGTTTTGTCTGTTGAATATGATTCTGTTGTTACAATAATTACTACTAGTCAGGTTCCTTATAGTTTCCAAGGTGTATCCACGATGCTTCTTGATGCTGAAGCACGCTAGTAACTCACCACAATGGAAACTCATAGCTCAGTGAATTTGGTTTCTCATTCTCTTGAGGTGCATGCTAATAACGGTGGTTCGGTGCCAGCTTATCGACCCCCATCAAACACTCGTAGCTGTGGGCGTGGTTATTTTTCGGGCTATCGTGTGCAGTGTCAGTTGTGCGAGAAATCTGGTCACTTAGTTGTTTGTTGCTATTATCGTTTTGATACCTCCTACAAGAGCACCAACTATAGGCCACCTCCCCCACCTCCTCAAGCAAATGTGTGCATGTTTAATAATGGCACACTTGTCTCGTCCTGGGTACCATCTCCTATGATTGGTGCATCTCACCATTTACCCCAAGGATGGTTTACTTCACCTGTTAATGTTCCCACCTAGACCAATCCAATTGTTACTGGTTCTATGCATCCTGTTGGTTCATCTCAACAAGTCCCATCATAGCCTCAGGCCCTTCTCGCTACGCCTGAAACTGTAGCTGATAATGCTTGGTACCTTGATTCGGGTACAACTCATCATTTCACAAACTCCCCTATTGCTCTACGTGAAAGTGGCTCCTATGCTGGCCCAAGTAAAGTCTATGTTGGCAATGGTATGGCACTCACTGTTTGGTCTACTGGTCAATCTTCTTTTTGTACTCAGTCCCGCGCCTTATTCATGAGATCCTTATTGTTTGTGCCTGGAATAACCAAGAATCTTTTGTCAGTTTTAAAGTTTGCGAAAGGCAATAAGGTGATGTTTGAGTTTTTTTCCTACACAGTGTCAGGTTTGAGATCTTCAAACCAAGGAGGTTCTCTTTCGGGGTTCTGTCCATGATGGCCTGTATAGACTTACTCTACCTGGCCCGTTCAAGACTGTTGTTCGTTCAACCTCAGCTCAATGTTTTGCTGCTACCACTACTGTGCGTCTGAGTCTATAGCACTCTAGATTAGGACATCCTTGTAATGCTACACTTAGAAAAGCTCTGCATCATTGTAATATCTCTTTTACTTCGAATAAAGACTCTCTCAGTTGTGATGCTTGTCACTTAGGAAAAGAACACAAGTTGTCATTCCCTAAGACATCAACTGAGTATTCTAAGTCGCTTCAACTAGTAGTTGTCGATGTCTGGGGTCCAGCTTCAATTTCTTCTAACGATTTTTGTTATTATGTTGCATTCACTGATGCATACTCTTGATATACTTGGGTCTACTTTTTTGCATACTAAATCGAAAGTACTTACTGTTTTTCCACTGTTTCACAAGCAAGCTGAAAGAGCTCTTGGATGTCTGCTTCTTGCCTTGCAAACTGATAGGGGTGGTGAATTTCGGGCATTAAAAGGGTACTTAGCTCAACATGGTATTCGACAGCGTGTTACCTGCCCGTATAGTTTTGAGCAAAACGGTTTAGTTGAACGCAAGCATAGGCAGATTGTAGAGGCTGGTCTCTCCATGCTTGTACATGCCTCCATGCCTCTGTCCTACTAGAACGATGCTTTCAGCAGTGCGGTATACTTGATAAACATGTTGCCTTCTTCTTCTTTAGATAATATCACACCTTATGAAAAACTAATTCATATCAAACTGGATTATTCTCTTCTTCGAGTTTTTGTTTGTCTTTGTTTCCCTAATCTAAGACCATTCAACAAACATAAGCTTCAGTTTCGCTCAACACAGTGTATTTTTCTTGGATATTCACCTATTCATCATGGATATCAATGTCAAGCTCAAGATGGCAAAACATATATTTCTCATCATGTAACCTTTAGTGAGTCTATTTTTCCTTTTCAAACCACTTGTTGGAAGGTTGTTTCTCCTATATATTCCCCACATTTTAGTTTCAAACTTTTTGTACTGGCTCACCGTCACCTACCTACTCCCATCTCTTCTCCTAACACCACACCTGCTGCTTCTATCCGATCTTTACATGATAACCTCTTGGTCAACACCTTACATGCTTATCAGTCACTATGTAGGTCCACTTCTCCTAGTATATCTATCAATCATCCTTCAAATTTAAACTTGAATATAGCTATCAACAATTCATCCCATCCATCGTCTCCCCTGGCAGTTTCTCTCAACTCTCATGCCATGATCACCCGTAGTAAAACCGGTGTTTTCAAACCTAATGCATACCTGGTCAAAGCACCTGATTTATCAAGTGATGCTCCTACTGATATTCATGATGCTATGACGAATACATGATAGACAGCAGCTGTGCACAGTGGGCTTCTAGCTTTACTTTAGAATAACACATGGACTCTATGTCCTCTACCTGTAAATCAAAGAACTGTTGGTTGCAAATGGTTATTTAAAGTCAAAAGAAAGGCTGATGGGACAGTAGAACGGTATAAAGTACGGTTGGTCGCAAAAGGCTTCTCTCAACATACTGGTCTTGATTTTCGGGATACTTTTAGCCCCGTCGTTCGAGCTACAACCATTCAAACTGTGCTTGCTACTGCTGTTATGAAGGGCTGGTCCTTAAGGCAAATTGATGTCAATAACGCCTTCCTCAATGGCAATCTGACTGAAGAAATCTATATGGATCAACCTCCTGGGTTTAAGGTGTCTGGGACAGGTGGTCAAAAGCTGGTGTACAGGTTAAACAAAGCACTCCATGGCCTGCGCCAGGCCCTAGAGCATGGTTTCACACTCTCAATTGTTTTCTGGTAACTCAGCTTGGTTTTAGTACATCAAAGACTAATACCTTTCTGTTCATTCAAAGATCGTCTGACAACATCTTACTTCTTATGGTCTATGTTGATGATATTGTTATCACAAGTAGTTCAAATGTTGCTATTAATAATATGGTCTGTCAGCTCAACAACAAATTTACTCTCAAGGATATGGGTTAGTTGAGTTTCTTTCTCGGCATTGAAGTTTAGCACATGACACAAGGACTGTTCCTCAGTCAAAAGAAATATGTGTCAGAGATACTTTCCAAGGCTGGAATGCTGGGTACAGCTGCTACACCAACTCCCATGGTGAGCACGCCTAAGTTGACTACAACAGATGATAGCCCTCTATTCCCTGATGTACATTTATATCGAAGCACAGTAGGTATGCTTCAGTACCTATGTATAACACGACCAAACTTATCAATCTGTGTTAACAAACTAAGCCAATATATGAATCATCCAAGTGAAAATCACTGGAAAGCTGTGAAACAAGTTCTTAGATACCTTAGTAGGACTGTTGATCATGGCTTGTATTTTTCCAAAGGAAATATTGAGGTAGTGTGCTACTCTGATGCTGACTGGGCCCTATCTGTTGAAGACCACTGTTCTACTACAGGTTATATGGTATATATGGGACCCAATCCTGTTGCGTGGAGCTCTAAAAAGCAAGCTGTAGTATCACGATCATTTTCTGAAGTAGAGTATCGTAGTATAATCAACTGTGTATCCGAGCTGCTATGGGTTAAACAACTACTCAATGAAATTGGTCTGACACTTTCTCAAACACCTGCAGTCTGGTGCGACAATACCTCTACAATCTCCATAGCTGCAAATCCTACTCATCATGATAAAATGAAACATGTTGAGATCAATTACCATTTTATTCGAGAAAAAGTTCTTGATGGTACCTTACAGGTTAACTATGTTCCCTCGGCTAAGCAGATTGCAGATGTCCTTACCAAGCCAATTTTCCCGAAGCAATTTGTCTCATTTCGACAAGCTCTTAAAGTTCTCTCAAAAGTTGAAGAAACTAGGAGAATGTTAAACTAACAGTTAAAGAAGCTGTTATTCAGTAGTTAAGATTGTTAGTTAGTCGTTATTAGTTAACTAGCATTTATAGCCTTTTTTGCATGTACTCTATATATGTGAATGTACAACAACATCTTATGATATGGAAAATATAGTATGAAATATTCTTAACAATGTGGAAGGGAAGGAAAGGAGAATCGACGATGTTCACCACTATGGCCATTACCCTATGGAAAGGCAACACATGACACCATTAGGGCATTCTTGAGCAAGAACCCCTTAGAAGAGGAAAAAAGGAGAGCAACACCAACATTGTCAGAAGCTAGATCAGATTCATGTCACGACATTTTCATTGGTTGGTGCAAAATGAACTCTTTGGTAAGTATTGCTATTTTTATAATGACACAAGGCCTTAAAACAATGAAAATTATGGACGAAAGAGTTAACAATAGTCACGACATCACTTATAAGTTACTTTTAATCCGATTCATTCCGACATCCATCACTCAACACGGAATAACCTTGGCTCTAATATGAACAAAAGATAAATCAGTGAGTGGAATCCTGGATGGTAAGTTGAAGAAGGTGAACTTGAAGCCAAGCCAATATTGGATGGCATCTTGATTCCCAAGAAACCATCTCATTATATTAGTATCTGTAATGAAAGCCGTGCTGTACTTAAATGGACTTCCAAGGAAACTATGAGAAACCTTGCATATCTATGATATTGTCATAAATTTGACACTGTATCAAAAAAAAATATAATTTCTATGTGTGGATCTATAATCCCTTATATAGAGAGAGTGAATATAAAAAATTATATAATACCTTTTAGCTCAAATAGTAAAGTAAAGGTTTGAAAATCATAATGAAATCCTATTATTTATGAGTTTTTATTAATTTTTTATAAATTGTAAAATGACAAAAAATACTCTTATGATAACATAATTTATTTTGTAAAAAAATATTAATACTTCACTTGTGACATCAACTTAATAAAAAATTTAACATATAATATATAACTAGACTTGATCATGGGCCGGGCCACCCGACCCGAAGGCTCGTCCGAAATATTAGAGGGTTTGGGAAAAAATATACGCCCAAAAAATGGGCTTGGACAAAAAAATAAGGTCCGTTTAAAAAACGGGCTGGGCCTCGGTAAGGTATTTTTGGCTCGAGCTCAGCCCGAATCACTAAAAGACAAAAAATTCTGCTCTTTTTTTTGTTTTATTTTTTAATGTTATTTTCTTGTTGTTTTCTCTATATTTTGCTACCATTTTACTATTATGTTGCTACTATTTTATTATTATTATTTGGATATTGTATAAAACTTATTTTATTGTTAATTTTGTTATTATTTTAAAGGCATTTACTTGTTAAGTTGTATTTATCTTAGTGTTATTTAAGTCTTTATTGGGAAATATTTATTTTGATATTTTTAGCATTTTTGATGTATTATATATATTTAAAAATTATATAAAAATAATATAAAAATTAATACGAGCGGGGCGGGTCGAGCTCAGGTTTTAGCATTTTTATTTGGGTCGGGCTTGGACAAAATTTTAGGCCCATTTTTCGGGCCGGGGACACCTGAATTTTTAGTTTAGCCTGACTCGACCCGACCAATGAGCACCTCTATAAATAACATCAACTCAATTAGAAATCCATATGGTATAAATTATAAGGTAAACTATTCATATATTCATCTAAGTTTTAGCGCGTTTTTATTTTGGTCACCAAATTTTTTTTGTTATTTTAGTCATTCTCGTTAAGTAAATTTCACATTTTAGTCACTCTTGTGTTAAAATGCATTTGGTCACCAAATGGAATGTTGACATGGCTTGACATAATAACAAATTGGGTAAACTATACAAGTGGTCACCCAACTATGCCCATGTTCTTGTTTTGGTCACCAACTTTAAAATTTTTTCAATTTAGACATTAACATTTAAATTCATTCCTATTTTGGTCACCTGCTGTTAATTGATAACAAAAAGTCTTTTTCTAACTGGTATAATAAAATTTCATCCTTAATATTTAAATATTCTATCAATTTGATCCTAATTATTAATATTTCAATAAATTTAACCTTTCACATTTTTAAATTCTATCAATTTGATCATAATTCTATTTACATCGAAAGAATATCATACTTATCAAGAAAACATCACAAATTAGAAGCCAATAGTAAATGAAGCTAAACAGCACAAAATCAAGCAATTTTCACTGAACAAAAAACACAAAATTTGAACTTTATACTATTTTAAGTGAAAAGCAAATTACTTTTTTACTAAACTTTTTACTATTTAGAATTATGATTAAATTGATAGAATATGTAAATATTGAAGATTAAATATGTTATTATACCAATTAGAAAAAAGCTTTATGTTATCAATTTAATGGCTAATAACAAAAACATAAACGAATTCAAACATTAGTACCTAAATTGAAAATTTTTAAAGTTGGGTGACCATTTATTTAATTTACCATAACAAATTTAGTCTTTAATATTTACCCATTTTACTAATTTAATCTTGATTTTAAATATTCAACAAATTTAGCCCTTAATAATTATGCTTAATTATAAAATTTAAAAATATATATACAATAATAAAATACATAAAAATTCAAAAAGTATATATATTATATATAAAAAAATAGATTATATTGATATCATTCATACGCCTAGAACTGGCCAGCCCGACCATAATCAGTTAATCACCTGTAACCGTAAACGAGGAGGACTGAGAGAGTCGAAAAGGGAAACGTAGAATTCGGACATTGGGCTTCTTTTCCTCATATAAATTCCCCCACTTCTTTCTTTTACCATCAAAACCCTAATTACAACTGCAAAGTTTCTTCCTTTAACGTCCCAACTTTATCGCTAATGGCTGATCAACAACAAGATCAACTACAACACAGATCCGCCGGAAAGGTTCTCTGGTTCAATGACCAAAAAGGCTTCGGATTTATTCGAACTGGCGATGGAGGCGAGGATCTCTTCGTCCATCATTCTTCAATCAAATCCATAGGCTATCGTAGCCTTGCTGAGGGCGAATCCGTTGAGTTCACTATCTCCCAAGGCAACGGTGGCAAGACTCAGGCTGTTGATGTCATCGCCGTAGGTGGCTCTGCCATCAATAAGAAGGACCGTCGCAGTGGTGGCGGTTGGAGAGGTGGAAACGATCGGAGGAATGGCACCGGCGGTTGCTATAACTGCGGGGATTTGAATCATCTTGCCAGAGATTGTAGTAACAACGTTAACGATGATTACAATCATTCCCCTAAAGGCAATGGCGGTGGCTCTTCTTGTTATAAATGCGGCGAGCCAGGGCATTTTGCGAGGGAGTGTAGGAGAGATAGCGGCGGCGCTGCCGGTGGTGGAAGTGGGAAGTGTTACAACTGTGGAAAATTTGGGCACTTTGCTAGAGACTGTAACAGAAACAGTGGGGGATGCTGTTTTACGTGTGGAGGGTTTGGGCATTTGGCGAGGGATTGTAACAGCAACAGGGGAACGGAATGTTTTAAATGTGGTGAGGCAGGGCATTATGCGAGGGAGTGTCCAAACCTGAAGGCTTTGTCTTAATTGGGAACGAAAAGACAAGAGAAAAAAAAAGTAAATATTTCTCTTCTATGTTTTGGGGTTCTAGATATTTTTTTGGGAGGTTATACATAAGTTTGTTCTGAATTATCCAGCTTCTTCTTTCCTCCTTTTTCCTGGAGAGAATTTTGCCAGTTTTGGTACATAGATGAGCTGGTTCTGATAAGAATTTAGTGGTTATTGCCTGTGATTTGAGCAGCTTCTATTTTCAAGTGTGAATGAGTTAACGTTTTCTATGTTCATATCTATAATGCAAATTGTCTTTCATTCATCATTTATGTTCTGCAATACGTTGTAGTCTAAACTTGGTGGAATTTCATGCTCCTTTTCTGCAATAATATTTTATTGGCACTTGGTTTGATGCACCCTACATTATTGTTGCATATTACTCGCTTATATCTTGTTTTTCCTTTGATGTTTAAGCCCTTGTTTAGGGGCTCGGATATAGTCTTGATACTTCTCAATCTGATTGAGGCTTGTTAGGATTTAACAGGGCTTCATCCTGCCTCTTGTTCGGCAATGACTGAAAAATCTTAATAGCTGTTGAATTGTTGATGTCGATGCTAGAGATCCATGCATGAACATGAACGAGCTTTATGCCTGTATTGTGTTACTTGTGTAGTTACTAGATGGTGGAGAGTATTGTGATCAGTGTTTGGTAAATAAGCCGGTATTTATGTTATGTGAGTAATGCTGAAGTACATAAAGTTCAATTTCTTAATTTTAAAATAAAATAAAATTAAAATTAAATACAGGCTAAATGCTTAAATTATGAGTCAACTGTTTAGATATTACTCACATAAGTAGTAAACCTTTAAACTTGTCATATAAAAGTAAAAAAGTGTTAAAAAAAATAGGGTTTTTCACACACTTCAACCTAGCTTGAATAAAAATTAGGTGAATACTAATGCATTTGGCATAAAATAATGATAGATGAATAAAATAATGCTTGAAAAGAAAAGAAAATAATAAAAACAAAATTTGAAACCCAATATGCGGCTCTTGAAAAGCTCTTATTTGAACACTTTTAAAAAATGTTTGACCTTTATTTGAGTACTTTAAAAAAGATTTGGTTCTTATTTTACCATTTGACCTTCATTTGAGCACTTGTATAAAAGTTAAGCCCTTTATATGACTATTTTAAAATGTTTAACTATTATGTGAATAACCCCTAAGAAGTTAAACCCCAATTTAAGCATTTAGTTCTTATTTAATTGATTTAAATTTATTATAAAATTAATAATTGTCAAAAATAATTTTTGAAATAAAATATTATAAATATAATTAATAACCTATATAATATATGAAATTATAAAAGGTAAAACCTTTTTGAATTTAAGAAAAAATATATTGTTATTTAGTTTTTTTAAAGAATTCATTATAAATATTTTATTGTTTATAATATTTTTAATATAAAATTTTGATTTTTTATTGTTAATTTTATTTATTTATTTTGATATTTTTATTGTTAAAAATATTATCTAACTAAAATTTTGTGTAATGAGCAAAAATCAGTTTTTTTTATTTTATAATAAAAACATAGGAAATCAAAAAACAGTTTTCATTTTTTATTGTTTGAAAATTGGAAAATAAGTTGGGAGAATATAATTAAAATTAATAAAAATAGTGAAAACAAGTTTGGTAAAAACATAAGAAATAAAATCAAAAGTTTTATAGATTCGACTTAAGATATCAAATTTAATATTTGAAATTAAGTTGTTGAAAGAAAATGAATATATTTGAGATTATATGGATTTGAACCATGACCAACTTATTTAAAATTAAAAATTATTATTTTTTCATCATTTTCACTTTTACAAAGTATTTTTTAGTGAAAACAATCAAAATATTTTTCTATTGTCTTTCATTGTTTCTTAATTTTCACATATTTTTATTTTTTAAAAATTTTAATCAAATACATTTTCTTCAATATTTTCTATTTTCTAAAATACCGAAAACAATCCTTGTTTTTTTTGAAACTAAACGGAACTCTAATTGGGTTTAAGAAGTATCTAATGGTGTATTTTGTACTTCTCAAGTCAAACCAATTTTTTGGCTTTTCAAAAATTAGTTTAACTACCAAATTATAAATTGGGTAAACTGTTATTCTAAAGTAAGGTTTGTCTTATTTTGGTTATTTTAATTTTTTTTCAATTTAATCACTCTAAATAAGATAGTTGTGCAAATTAGTCACTGCTATTAAGATTTTCGTTTTATTTTATTGAATTGCTGATGTGGCACATTAGTCCATTGAGTGATTGACATGTGGCATTTTTCGTTAATTTTTAACTAAAGTTTAAGAATCTCTCTATAAAATTTAGGGGGGGAATTTGGGCTAATTATAAGGAGGTGCTTAAATTTTAGTCAAAAGTCAATAAAAAATTGCCACATGTCAGCTACTTAATGGACTAATGTGCCACATCAGCAATATGATAAAAGAAAACGAAAATTTTAACAGTGGCGACTAATTTGCAAAATCATTTTATTTAAAGTTACTAAATTGAGAAAAAAAATTGGAATAACTACAATATGAAAAACCCTATTTTAGAGTGACCATGGATGTAGTTTACCCTTATAAAATTACCCCACATTTATATTAACTATAAATTATACACATGATTTATATATTCGGATTGAATTTTAAAAATAATTTATATTAATATTTTAAAAATTATTTAAAACTCATATTTACATCATAATATTAACAACGAGGTATCGTAAAATCATTTAATATATTGTATTATAATCTAAATTAAATATCTATTAAATTCAAAATAATAAAAACATGACATTATGGTAATAATAATAAAGAGTTGGAGAAAAAAATATACTTTACATTACTCCATCACTTATGAACTTATTTATTTTATTTTAATATCGAAAATATAATTTATATATTCAAAAGTTAAAATTAATTTATTTTAATTTTATAATATTAATTTAAATATAATATTTTTCACCCCTTTTAAAAATCAATGGAACTGTGCATAAAAAAATAAGAATTTACAGTGTGAAGGGGGCACCCCAGCGTCTACCCCAAAACCACATTGAAAATGCTGAAACTAGTTGAGAGTTTGAAAATACACATTGACCTCTGTCAACTGTTTATATTCATGGATTAATGATTAATCCCAATCCGATCGCAGTTTATATCTATTGGTGACGAATAGAATAGTAGTAAACTAGCACATCAAGTTCACCATTGCCGTCAAGTTGCTTGGGTGTGTCTACAAAGGTTTAATATTTGATGGAAGCCTTTTCCCCTCCTTTAAAGTCCGCATTTCCTGATGCTCACTTTATATGTATGAAGAGGAAAATCCCAGTTCTAGGTCAGGTGAGCTGAATAAAGCTTACCATATATATATATATATATATATTTATATATTATCCTTCTCTTTATTCGCTTTAATGATAATATTCCCAAAGTAGACCCATACCTATTAGTATCAGCTACATACTCCCTTTTCACTCCAACATATTGGAGCCCCATTTAGACTGATATCATATCACGTTTACGTGAATACTTAAAAGGAAACAATTTTAAATTATGTATCACGAGATGAATTGAGTGAGGTCATGGACGAGAAACAAGTTGCGCAATTGTCATACCCTGCCTAACCCTGGATAACTTGCTTGGTGACACTACTAACAACTTGCACATCAGATGAACCCTGGTTATGAACTTGTGTTTCAGTCCACTGCACATCTCGAGATTCCTTGATTCGTTCAAAATTTTTGAAATAAACCGTACGTGGTCTGAAACTGCAAGGCTGGTGGGGGGTTTGTCCTTTGTTTCCTCGTTCCATGTTCATGTTGTTTGATTTGTATGTAAGTTTGGAGCCGTCCTTTGTGTAGGCTTAAGGGGGAGAGTCAATTCAGAGGACAGCAGCAACAGAATCCCTATGTGGCTTCATAAATACTTCCAAAACCCTATCTTAATATAATCATTTAATGTTTACTATTTTTGTGTTTGCTTATGGCGGCCGACTTTAACCATTTGCAGGTTCAGCATGTGACACTGCCACTGCTTCAGCAACACATATGCGCCTTGCACCCATATCTCTCTTCCCTATCACTTCACATGGTACCCACATCTTCATGCACAATTTTTTATTTGAGATTCCGGTCCCCCTTAACTTTTATTTAAATTAAGTTGGATCCAATCTTTTAAATAAATGTTAAGAGTTTTTATAAGACTTAACATGAAATTTCATTTAGCCAGTCAATCCAACATATCTCAATTCATATCATGTTATTAATCCTTATATTATATGTGGTTATTGATTTAATTTTTATATTTTTAAAATTTTTAAATTTTAATTCTAACTATATAGTAACTATTAAATTACGATATTTTAAAATTTTTATATGGCAAACGTATTATTATATATGATATTATCTTAACTTGCTATTTTTATAAAATTTTTGCAAAAAAAACACACATTATTTTAATTAATAAATTTTGATGATTATTAACTTTAAATTAAAATTTCATAATTTAAAAAAAAGCATAAAAACTAAAAATGTCAAAGTTAACAAAATTTTGACCTCACCAATATAATTAATATGAGAATTTAAATCTTAGAAAATCGAAAATTAAATTCACAAATCACGAGTTAAGTATTAATAGTAAAATTGATAGATTAAAGAAACGTGAGATACAGTCATAAAATGACTGAAAACAATATTCGATCAATCCAATGAAATTATGAAATAAAAATAAACCCCTTTTCTACTCCCTTTCATCATACTTCGTCCATTCATTTTAATATTCTTTTCTCGGAATAATAATCGAAAAATAAGAAAAACTAAAAAAAAAAAATAGTCGGTGACAAGTGGATAGCGTAACCAGCTTCCAATGTTTCCAATTTGATACTCAACCTTTATGCTTCCCTACTATATATATAAACACTCATAGTCGGCCAATGCCCCATCTTATACCAAATTAAATTTTACACCAAGAGCTACCAAATCTAGTTTTTTCGTATTCCTCTTTGTTCTTTCTTCCTCATTCAATGGCTTTTCTTCAGCTTTCCATTACGTTGGCCATGTTCTTCCTTCAACTGTTATCAGGTCATTCATGAACTCACACTTCACTTACCATTTGCCCAACTATAATTTCTCATTGGTTGATGTTGGTTTTAATTTTAGATTGGTTTTCGTGTTTTACAGGTGCTCATTCATCGACGTTTTCTATCGTAAACAAATGCAGCTATACCGTTTGGCCAGGGGTGCTATCAGGTGCTGGAACCCCACAAATTTCACCTACAGGCTTCGCACTTCAACCAGGCCAATCGACGTCCATCCCTGTTCCAACATCTTGGTCGGGTCGGATATGGGGTAGAACCCTTTGCACCGAAGATTCATCCGGTAAGTTCTCTTGTCTCACCGGAGACTGCGGCTCATCGACACTTGAATGTTCTGGTGGTGCAATCCCTCCTGCCACCCTTGCGGAGTTTACACTCAATGGTGCTGGGGGAATGGATTTCTTTGATGTCAGCCTTGTTGATGGTTACAATCTACCAATGATGATATCCCCACAAGGTGGAACTGGAGTTAACTGTACCTCAGCTGGATGTGCTGCGGATTTGAACGGTGACTGTCCTATGGAGCTTAAGGTTGTCGATGGGAGTGAAGGGGTTGCATGTAAGAGTGCCTGCGATGCTTTTGGGGACCCCCAATATTGCTGCAGTGGAGCTTATGCTACCCCAAATACGTGCAAGCCCAGTACCTACTCGCAATTCTTCAAAACAGCGTGTCCCACAGCTTATAGCTACGCCTATGACGATGGAACCAGTACCTTCACTTGCACTGGTGCAGATTATGTTATTACTTTCTGCCCTTCCCCTTCCACCAGGTAATAAACTAATAATCATTTGTCACACCCTAAATCTTATAGTTGAAATTTCTTTATTCCCAAAAGGTTTTTCAGTTTCCAAGTCGGTTAAGGGAGTCACATGGGGGACCTCAAATTGATTGGTCCCAGATATGGCTTCCACGTTCATATTTTAAATGCTTTATTTATATCTTCATGTGTATGCTTCAAGTCTAAAATATCAGCACCGTCCCATGCTGCAACTGCTGAACGCCATTTGTATTTACACGCAACCATTTCATCACATCACATGCTTTAAATTTGTTGGTTGGATTTTGGCAGCTGACTTGATTTGCGTTTGTTTTGCAGTGTGAAATCCTCCAATCCCATGGCGGTTGACATCTCATCAACCGGTTCCCAGCCTACTTCATCAGCTTTCATTGGTGGTGCCATCACCACCACTTTGGCGGTATTATGGCAGTTGCGGCATCTCTTTTGAGAAATGACAACCATTTTTAATACGGTAACCTTGACCACTCCGCAAAGATGGGTCCCAGCAATTTGCAGGCCACTGTCCAAACATCCAATAATATTAATCAGGGACCTGCAATTTCCATCTCCAACTTGAAAGAAAATCTCTCTCTTTAGTATAGGAACAAAAGATAGAAATATATTCATATAAGATACATCATCGGCTACTTTTTCAGACAGAATCTATTGAAGGAAAAAGAGCTGGCAAATTGAGGGCTTATTCTTCGATTGATTTAGTAATGAATTTGTAGGAAGAGACAATGATTAGTTGGCTGCGTAATTTTTTTTTTAGCAAGTGCCTCCTATTTCTTTCCTAATGCCAACGGAGACGAGTTCATTTGTCACTATTTGTTTATAATGAAGTGCATTTTCTTTTTTCTTTTCCCTGTTTCCTATAACAGATGACAGTTATATAATTATTATTTTTGTTTATGATTTGGCAATCACAACTCATAACCTAATTATTTTACCAATCATGATTGTTAAATAATTGATTACATTTGATGTAGTCCAAATATCAATTTCTTGAGAGGTGGATCTGAGTATGTTAATTTATACATGAATGATCAGAATTTTTTTTTTTGCCATTTTACCTAAAAAAGTCTTTTTCTAAAAATATTTACGAAAATGGGTCAATTTTTTTATTATTTACCAGAAATGGTCCAATTCCTCGAAAATGTGTCTATGTCAACGCGATCTCACGTGATGTGTCAGCAAAACGCTTCCTAGGGATGCGTTTTCCCTCGATTTTTTAACCCCCAATGGTTACTTTTTTTTGACCGTTTGGACTCCAACAATAAAAAAAAAAAAAACTATAAAATCCCCCATTTCATTTTTTTACACGCTAAAATCCTTTCAAAATTCTCTCAAATTTCTCTCAAATCTCTCTTTAATTTTTTTCAAAAAAGCTCTATTTAAAATTTTTCTAAATTATTTTTTTAAATTAAAAAATATTCAATTGTGTTAACAATGACTGGAGAATTAATTTGTCTCGATAAAGAACACATCTCCGTCGAACAAATGAAAATGGTAAGTGTTAATTTTAATTTTTCAATATTATTTCATGTTTTTTTCATTTATGCAATTTTAATTAATTTTTATTTTATAATTTTTTATAACAGTTTGTAGATCGGGTGTTGCAATGCTATATCCGTAATATGTCTGGTCCTCCGTCACCGTTGATAGAGAATTACTTGCGGGAAGTGAGTTTTTGGCACGTGGCCACGATAGGCTGGGGGTGCAAGTTGGACCTGAAACTAATCAGTGCGTTGATAGAGAGGTGGAGACCCGAGATGCACACTTTCCATCTTCCATGTGGAGAGTGTACTATCACTCTAGAAGACGTGCAGTTGTAATTGGGATTACCGCTGGATGGGTATGCAGTCATCAGGTCCGCTCAATCTACTGATTGGGGAGCCGTACGAGCTTTTGGGTGCTATTCCGGATAATATTAACGGAGGTCGGATCGAGATGGGCTGGTTACGAGACACATTCCCAGAGCCAGATAATGATTCGACTGAACTAGAAAGAATACAATATGTTCGGGCATACATTTTTGAGATGATTGGAGGTTATCTGGTGCCGGACTTGTTACGAAACCTTGTACATCTGAGATGGCTGCTGAAACTCGTTGATTTTAGAGCACCTGGTGAATTTAGTTGGGGGTCTGCCGTGTTAGCAAAATTGTACAAGGATATGTGTGGGGCAACGCGACCGTATAAAGCCAAAATCAGAGGTTGCCTATCACTACTGTAATCATGAGCACGGTTTCGCTTTCCTTTTTTTACGTCATCGAGTGGACCACCCATATACATTCCCACTCATAACGAGGTAAATTTTATATTAGATTTTACAATTATTACGTAGATTTAAAATATAATTGTATGCTAAAAATTTATTTAATTAGGTGGAACCATTTGGCGAGTTATGTTGGAATACCTACCTCTCTTGAAGTTATACGCCTTCTATTAGACCAATGGTCGGAAGCACAAGTAAGTATTAAATAAAATATATATACATAATAAAATAGTCATTTTGTATTTAATATTTAGTATTATGTATATAACTAATATTTTCATCATGTTCATAGTTTCAATGGACACCATACGAGGATCCGACAGTTATAGTAGTAATTCCAGATGAATTCTTTCAAAATCTGAACATTTGGCATGTGAAGGTCCCATTGGTCAATTATGCTACCGTGGAGATGCACCAGTCAGATAGAGTATTGCAGCAATTTGGATTCAGACAATCGATTTTCGTGGCACTTGAGGTGCTCAATGATGAGCACAAAGTCGACTTACGACAATTGAATACGGATTGACTGAGATACCGGTCAGAATATATCGAAATGTGGGAAAATCGGTATGATTATATACCTACTCGAGAACCGATTACCGTTCCTGAGTTAGCGTGCGTGCTAGAATACATGCCATGGTTTAAGATCTATGGCAAGCCATATTTACTGCCAGAAGAGGAGAGGCGATGGCAAATTTATGTCCAAAGGGAACGATGGGCCCTTTAAATCCAAGAAGAAAGGATAACGACGCGGGCCCATCAACAACACCCACGCAAGACGCGAGCCCATCAACAGCACCCACACAAGACGCGGGCCCATCAACAGCGCCTACACAGTCACAGTGCCCAACACTTCAACCGATAACACCCATATCACAGCCTTTTCAGATTATGCAAAGTGCGTTCCTAGCCCTTATATATATCCTAACCCTTATATGTTTCATTTTCCCAGTCCTATGGCAGGTTGGAATGCATGGCCCGATTTATCTCCGTTCCCGATTACTTCGAGTCAACCACTGATCTATAGGCCATCGTTGCATGAGGGATCGCACAAGGCGCCGTCAGGGAGCTCTTCTTTTTACCAATCCCCATCGCCTTATGGGATTCAAACACCTCCGTCATGGGTGATGCAAACACCTCCGCAGTCATTATTCTATCAAGGTAGGTTATCTTCTCAACACCCACAACCAGATCCCCTGTCGAAGGAACCACAATCCCCGCCGAAGCAACCACAACCACCGCTAGAAGCTAAACCAATGAGGAATCCAGTGCGTAACCATCGATGACCCCCATGTGGCACTGATTCCGACTGGCACCAACATTGATTTTTTTAATCTTTTTTTAATAAGGCAATATTTTTAATATTTTTGTACATACTTTTTTATATTGTTTCATCTAATAAAATAAAAGTTGTTTTTAATATTTTAATTGTAATTTACTTTTTATATTTTTAATAAAATAAAAGTTCTTTTGAATAAGGCAATATTTTTAATATTTTTGTACAAACTTTTTTATATTATTTCATCTAATAAAATAAAAGTTGTTTTAATATTTTAATTGTAATTTAATTTTTATATTTTTAATAAAATAAAAGTTCTTTTGAATGAGGCAATATTTTTAATATTTTTATATTTTTAATAAAATATAAATAATGCAACATAATTTTATTACAACTATCAGCTATTCCGATTTGGACATGATCGAGTTGTATGGTCTGGGTTCCAACACCATCCGCACAACTTCTGTTGGTTGGTTGTTTCTCGAATATTCATATTGTTACATATTCTAGTCGAGCAAGGTTGACCTTTTGGTTTGCGACGTGATTCTCTATCCGGTAACAGCTTAAACGGAGCAAGTGATACAGACGACCACTTACGTTCATCTGGGACCGGTGGGAATACATATCTCCACACGTTGTACATGTATTCTATTTTGAACACTTCGTCGACATAGCTCATGGGATCTAAACGGAGATTCTGACAAGCTGCAATTACATGAGCGCATGGATAACGAAGTGCGTCAAATCTCCCACAGTTGCAGGTCATATTTCTCAAGTGTACACAATATTTCCCGCCAATAATACCTTGGTTCGGTCTGTCAAACTCCGTCACACGAAACCATATATTGTCACGATCGTGACACATTGTGTGCATGGTGTTGGCCCGTCCTTTCGCCTTGTTAATTTCTTGCGATACCATCGCGCACCATACATGTCCTCCCTACATTTGGCCTTTATAACTCACTGCTCGCTTTGGGAATAGTGCCGCTAAAAGAAAACATATCTCTCGCACAACCGATGTTATTGGCAAATGACACGTTCCTTTTAGAACAGAATTTATGCATTCAGCCAGGTTTGAGATCATATGACCATATTATAGGTCGCCGTCGTATGCTTGTGTCCACTGTTCGAAATGTATGTTACAGAGGTAGTTTGCGCCTTTTTCATTAACTGAACACAAAACCGCCAACATCTCATGAAGATGGTCTTTACTTATCTCATACCCTGCTAATATAAGTTGATAATGAAAATTACATACCACTCTTCCATTCAGAATAAATTGAATATTACAAATGAAATTAACTTAATAGAGATTAAATACCCATGTTCTTCAGTTGTCGTCGTTCAGTTGTAGATCGATATTGCCCGTAGTAGTTGGACGCAACGTGCCTTAAGAATACCGATAGTGTGTGTGATACCATAAACTTCCCTGTCACTCAATTGCGGCTAGTATTCCAGTGTCCCGATCCGATATAACACAGATATCAGGTTGGGGGCAGACATGCCTCCTTAACCTATAAAGAAAGAAATCTCAGTCATCAACTAACTCCCCCAGTGTTATTGTAAACACAATTGGAAGGATTCTCTCACTGTTATCATGTGCCACAGTTAGCAATAGCCGATGGGTATATCTACTATACATAAAGGTACCATCAATTTGTACCAATGGCTTGCAGTATAGAAATGCTCCTTGGCATTGCTTACAGCTCCAGAACAGACACTTGAACACTTGGCATCCACAGAGCAATTGATCGTTGTAGTACACAGGTGTCGTTTCAAGGTCTGTTATGCAACCTGGGACATATCTCTCCAGCACCTAACACCACTGTCACACTTCATTATATGAAGCGTCCTACCCACCATACATCTTTTCTAACGCCATCTACTTAGCTATCCAAGCCTTGCGGTAAGACGGCGTGTGCCTCAATTGATTATGAATATTGATAATTAAGTTCGGCACTGAAGTCCTGAGATCCACCTTTACCGTCGATAGTATTAAGCTAGCTAACATATCTGAATCCATCTTGAGATGATCTTATGAAACACTTGTCAACGAAGTACATTAAATAATGCAACATTACGTAATAATAGTATTATTCAAAAACTCTAAAAACCTAGTGATACTGTACCGCCAACACATGTATGTAGACCTTTGTACTTTTTTATCTCCCACAAGTCTATCCTTTTCCTCAACGAGGCCATGATTTTCCATGAACATGTACCATTTTGCACTGCACACTTGATCTCAAACTTATCAGATTTAAATTTAACCACGTTGTAGTTAACCCCATTCATGATGCTATGTTGTTTCGATGCACTAAAAAAATTATCTTTATTGGAAAACTCCTTACCAACTTCCAATTCACCCGAATCCAATGACTAACTTGTACAGTCACGCCTTCTGTGTGGTAGATTTGGAAACTCTAACGCAATATCTTGAGATAGATCAACATTATGCATATGGGTTGGAGGCGAGTACACCCTGAATCGCGAATCTTCTTCTTCTTCATCTGAACCCCCTTCAACATCTTCAAGTATGGTTGGAACAGACCCCGGTTTAGAAAATAATGCAACTTCTGCACCATCGAGGCCGGGCTCTTGAGGTGGATCCATATCGGACTCATCATCCGACCCACCATCATCTATAATGAACGAGGTCCCCTCGCTGGTGGACGTCGTAGGGAGTACATCATCCCTTCTTGTGGACGTTTCATAACGTCTCAAATTAGATATGGATTGCCAACCACTAGAAGTTGATGTCATTCTCCAGTACGTATTTTTAGCATCAAACATCGACCCACTAAGGTGCATATTCCATCCACTAATCGAGTGGCGTGCAGGAGTTGTATATTCCATACTACCACCAAACACAGACGCTTTCGTGTTCTACCTCCCACTAACAAAGTGTCGAGTAGGGGTCGTGTATTCCTCTCGAACAACAATAAATGTTAAAGTCAAAAAATGCATTATTTGGCGAAGAAAATTGTACATATAACTCAAGATAAGGTGATCCACTAGCAAGATGAGTCTGGACCATTACCTCCAAGGTACGAGGACTTTTGATGTCGAATGAGTCATATCTCACGGGATCAACCAAAACACAAAATTGATACTTAATAGACAAAACTTTCATTGGCGTCGTTCTAAAAATTTTACACCTAATTCTTTTACGAAGTTCTGTCAAATCTATGTTCTGGTTAAAAACCAGTTGCGTTGTGTTCTCCGATAAAAAAATAACGCCATTCTCGGTGCCACGAACCTCACCATCATAGTAAATAATAGCACTTATACATTCATTCATCTTCAGTTTCTATTCTACTTTAGCCTCAATTTCTCTTGCTGTAACTTATGCAACCTAATAATGAAATTTGGCTCATTTATAGTCTAAGGCCAAAAAGGAACTACTGTAGAAAAAGAGCGTCCATGTGAGAGCTTTTTTCAGTAATTTTGCTTATAGTGCATCCTGCTTGAAGTGTTTTGGACACTATTTGTTCAGAAACGTCTTCTCAAAATTATTTTTTAGATACTACTATAGAAAAAGAGTGCTCACGTGGAAGCTTTTTTCAGTAATTTTGCTGACAGTGCATCCTGCTTGAAGCGTTTTGGACATTATTTGTTTAGAAACATCTTCTCAAAATTATTTTTCAAATACTAATGTAGAAAAAGAGCGTCCACGTGGGAGCTTTTTTCAGTAATTTTGCTGACAGTGCATCCTGCTTGAACTGTTTTGGACACTATTTGTTCAGAAACGTCTTCTTAAAATTATTTTTTCAGATACTACTGTAGAAAAAGAGCATCTACGTTGAAGCTTTTTTCAGTAATTTTGCTGACAGTGCATCCTGCTTGAAGCGTTTTCGACACTATTTATTCAGAAACGTCTTCTCAAAATTATTTTTTTAGATACTACTGTAGAAAAAAATAAAAAGTTTTTCTATTGCTAATATATTTTTTCTAAAACCCTAAACACAAAATTATTTTAAAAAAACTAAAACATAATTTAATTAATTAACCCTAAAATCCTAAACCCTAATTTAATTATTTTTTTCTTAAAACCCTAACCCTAAAAAATCGAGGCAAAACGCTCCTCGAGGGTAGCGTTTTGCTGACACATCACCTAAGATCGCGCTGCCGTGGACGCGTTTTCGGGGAATTCGGCCCTTTCCGATAAATGATAAAAAAATTGGCCTATTTCCGTAAATATTTTTAGAAAAGGGCTTTTTTGTGTAAAATGACCTTTTTTTTAAAATGGGAATGCGGTAGGAAATGTCCAATTTGATATTAAGTCCTTTGTGGCAATAAAACATTTGATTGGAAGATTGTGGAGGATAAAATATGGATGATTTCACATTAGAATTGTAAATGGAGGAAGAGATGGCAACAAAGGTACCTCGCTAAAGGTCTACCCCAACAAGGAAACTACTTTGTCTACTGTAAGTCTCGTCTAGGATCATGGATACATCACTCAATCACTCCAATAATCCAATTATTTTGATAAGATGATTGTCACTTGTTAGCCACATAGCTTGTAACCCAGCCACATCATATCATATTGCCGATATAACAAAGGAATCATCGAGTGACAAGTCCACTTATCAAATGATGACACGTGGCATAGGATCTTTATATTTTTCCTTCATTCTTCAATCATCTCCTTTCTCTACTCCCTTTTTAACTCCTTATAGTACCTCCACCATCTTATTCTCCCTTCACTACTATTTGCCTTTAGGGTGAATTGTTGTCTCCAGTATCATCCACATTTTACCTTAAAAATTGTTGCGAAGTATGGACAAACGTAGCTCACTCCGACTCAAACACTCTCGTAAATAGAAATGAACAAGAACATAGATCAAACACAACCTTAAACAATCCAAGACCAACATAAACCGATGCATGACAAACATTTCCTCAACCACAATGACAACCAAGTCACCATTACAACCCATAAACCCATATGACCTCATTACCCATATTATGCAAACTATACATAGTACCCCCACCCAAATATTACACTCAAATACCTAAATCAACACCCTCGCCCACTACCTCTTTAGATCCACCCTGACACCACTCACGATAAGAAAATTTCACATAACCCAAACTCTAGCTTGCTGTGGTTCACAAAAAATGTAGGAAAAATTAGAATTCCTTAAGAGAAGACTCTTTGTTGCAGTAGCAAGAAGTAAACTTGTGAAACAAAAATATCATCAAATGGCTTAAAGCAAATAGAAACCCTTTAAAACAAAATCCTCAATTTGAGGTACAACAAGAATTTTCCCAGTCC
This sequence comes from Gossypium longicalyx, assembly GCA_025698465.1. Taxonomy (NCBI): domain Eukaryota; kingdom Viridiplantae; phylum Streptophyta; class Magnoliopsida; order Malvales; family Malvaceae; genus Gossypium; species Gossypium longicalyx. The sequence goes on along the minus strand of CM047005.1, from coordinate 21,456,313 downwards.
TTTCTCAATAGGTGAAGGAATCCAATGGCAGATAGAAATTCATCAGTAAATACACCATATTAGCCACAAATGAAAAACCCTCAACAGTAATCTTGTAACACCCTATACTCGACTCGATCACTAAATTTGAATGTAAGATGCTACATTTGTTGTCGAAACAACTACAATTTCATTTACATGTCTAATAAACATGTCATACAAGCCATTAGGTTCCAAAACTTAATTAAATATGTTATTTAATCAAATTACGAGTTATAAACGAGCTTACGAAAACTTTTTTGAAACATCGTGATACATAAAGGACTAAAACATAAAATTTCAAAATACAGAGGTAATGTGGTGACCATGATGAGGCATGTCGTGACACTAAGGGTAGAAGCATGACGTCTCGAATTCAGTAGGGGAACATTATGACCTTGAAGATATGGGTCTTATTGTCACAACCTCAGTAAGGGAGAATCGCGACTACGGAAAAAGAAGCTCAATGTCGTAACACCAATAGTGGAGTGTTGCAACCTTGGTAAAGTAACAAGTAATTTATATATTATATTTATAACTTTGTAAGAATTATATAAAGCTTTCACCAAATTTTTTCAAATTTACTTTGATTTTTAGTAGTGACATGTCGTACTCGGATCCTATTTTAGGGTCGGGTCTAGCGTGTTACAAATTAGATGCCCCTCTTTTCTAGTAGAATTAAGAGATTTATTTTTCTATCAGATAAGTATTATTTGTATTATACTAATTCAATCAGGATTCTTCAATCTCTCTAAATAAATAGATGACACTGATAGGGTTAAATACACACAACTTTAAGATATTGTTATTCTACCCAAAAATATTTAGAATTTATTTTTTAAGTATAAATTTAATTTTTTGGGAATAACAATTCTACCGGTTTCTATAGAGACAGATTTACTTTCCTACTGAAAGTAAGAAAATTATTGTTGGCTTGGTGTTTGATTCATGGTTGTTTGAGCTCACAGTTGATGTAATTCGTGGTACGATGATAGAGGAGAAGGTCATTTAGTTGAAAGCCGAAAACATCTAGGATCTATCTAGCACAAAGCACAGGTACTTTTTGGGAAAAAATTATTGCTCTAAATATCATAAATCGGCTCAATTTTTAATTTTTTTTTAATTCTTTGCTTTAAGAGAACATTATTTTTAAATCAATCTTTTTCCAACATCTCACCTCTACAAGAGGACCAAAGGAGAAATCCTAATGATGGCATTGTTAGGAAATGTGCTCATATTGTAGTAAACATGTATATGTTTTCTATGTATTTAAACAATGAATAAATAAATTTCAAATTTCACTATTATGTCTTTTGTATTTTTATCTTTCATATTTTGCATGCATAGTGAAATTGTAACAAACAAATATTAGCTCATTGATTGTCTAATTTTAAACTGATGATAAATGGAGTTGTAAAAATGTTTACATTGCGAGAAAGACAACTTACTTTAGTAGATAATCTAAACGAGTCCGTAATCTCGTAAAGAATCAAAGTGATCATTTTATTCAAATACTTAGAAGGATTATTATGTCGTCTACAATTCCAATTGGGGAGATGAATAATATTGGCTATCGAAGCAGTTGACTTCATGGGTAGCGACATAGTCGTATTCATTGGCAGAATGATACATTGGACTAGACCCAAGATGAGTTAAATTTGAATTTATTTGTGAATTAATTCACTTGTGACGTTCATGGTGTGATTTACCTAAATCCTGAGTTGGTTACTGACCATACGTATGTGACTTATGTTTTTTTATATAAGTAGAGGCTTATGCTCTAAAGATGATTGAACCGATAGCTGGTATGTTGGGTACATGACTTGTATATGACATGGCTCTACTAGCAATAGTGGAATTTAAAGCTCAATTAAAGAGTTAACGATATCCTCTCATTGACATTGTGTGGATTGATAAATATGGAATGTGGTCACGAGTTGGTTGTTCTCGAACGAGCAATTTATCACAATCATTTGTTGACAATGATCGCATTAATCATTAAGAAGACACAATGGTGACAATGAGATAAAATAAGATTGTATTAAGTGAATGGATTTAACTCAAATGAATCAAGGATATCACATTAAGGTAGCATCCACATGGTGAGGTCATTGGATAAATTAGTTGGATGAATTGCTTTCGTAAAAAGTATATTTTAAGGAGTTTTCAATTATGGTACTTCTTGTGGACTGACTCCATGATTAAGTAATTGTGAATTATCGAAGCGATGCTTCTAGACATAATTGTAATTACTAGAGCCTAATTGTATATGTCTGATTGGTCCCTCCGCTAACTCAACAAAAACCCGATCGGATTGTATTTGAATCAAATGGAAATTCTACGACTTTGGAAATATTTTAATTAACTCGATTTATTCAGTTTGGAATTAAATTGGGCAGTCCTAAGAATTGTTCAACTAGAGAATTTGATTAAAGAATTTTCTTGAAAAATTAATTTGGAAAATCTAAGTGATTTTTGAGAAAATTAATTTTGATCAAATAAAATTAAATTAATCAAATTAATTAAAATTAATATGATATTTTTGGAAATTAATTTTTCAAGTCAGACAATTGTCCCAATGTGTAATTGAACTTGAAAGTTGGACCTGAGATCATAAATTGAGTCCGGGAGCTCAAAATCGAGACCAAGACCCAAAAAATGGTCGAATCGGACCTAGTATGTAATGATCCGGAAGTTAGCGATGTTCGAAAGTGTGGTTTGAAACCCTATTTCCGTAAACTGGACTCGTTAATATTTTTATTAGGTATTTACAGAGTTATCTTAAAAGTGAATTGAATTTCAGTTAGGTAATTTTATCGATTTAGGGCTTATTTCGTGTACAGGGATTAAATCACTTAAGTGGTAAAAGGGTGAACCTAAGGGGAAGAAGAGAAGAACGTTTGGCCTTAGGGCTCAAATATTCCAAACTTCAATTGGTTAGTTTAATTTAGTCTTTTTTTTTGTAATTTTAATGTTTTCGGAATTTTAATACCTCGAATTAGCTTACCTATGTCCTATTTTCTAGTACTGCTTAATATTGAAGATGTTACCACTGGTTAGTTAATTTTTTTTAGAGACTAAGTCGAAAGATTTTTAGGTTAGAAGTGAAAAAAGACTAATTGTGAAGTTAATTATTGATTTTGAGCAATATGGACCAAATTGTGAACTTTTTTAAAATTTAGAGGTAGAAAAGAGAATTAAGGAATTAAATTTGGCTTAGAGTGAAATTGATATTAAAATTTTGGGTTAAATGTGGAAGTTAAGCTAGTCCCGATTTTAGGGACTAAATTAAATAAAGTGTAAATGTTGTATAAATTAGCAATTAAATGTGAAATTGTTTGTGTATTGATGATATGTACGGTTTATTTATTAACATAGCTAACATCGACCCAGATTCCTCAAAAAAGAAGGGAAAAGCAAGTTCATCGATGAATAGCTCGAAGTTTACGACTTATGTTTCTATAATCCAAAAAATTTACAATTTGTTGCATATTGATTTGTTTGTTCATGGTAAACATTTGAGGTGAGATTTCTTGTTCAATTGGGCTTAATTGAATCAACTGATTATTATGTGAACTCAATTGTACATATTTGAGAAATATATGTATTTTTATAAATGTATGAATTGAATATATATGTTAGGATACTATGGTTGTTATTAAGTTGAATAAATATATATATGTTGAGAACAAATGTGATTTTGAAATATTGGTTGGAATTGAAATATGAAATAAAAACCCTATTAACTGTTCGGATTGAGTCGAATCACTACAGCAAAACAGGTTTTAGCGGCGTTCTTAGTGGAGTTTGGAACAAAAACACCGCAAAAGGTATACATTAGTGGCGCTAAACGGAAAACGCCGCAATAGGTCCAGCATTAGCGGCGTTTATGATAAAAACACCGCAAAAGGTCCAGCATTAGCGGCATTTATGCTAAAAACGCCGCAAAAAACATTTTATTTTAAACAAAACGGCACCGTTTTGCTCCCTATCTATTTATTATTTAACTTGTTCATTTATATTAATTAAAATACAATTTATTTTTAATTGAATATTTAAAATCTTCAAAAAAAATAATGACATGTAGAAAAAATTTGAAAGTAAAAACATAAAAAAATATATGTTAAAAATGAAAAAAAATAAAATACTATTATTTAAAATAATTTTAAAGTTTTTTGGGCATGTGACTGATTTTTTTTAATTTATATATTAAATAATTTCTTATATAATTGTAAAAGAGATAATATTAATATGAATATATTAAAATTAAAATTATAGTTTAAAATATTTAAGAGATAGTAGATAAACTTTATATATATTAAAATTAAAAAAATTGGTAACCCATGCATCTCTAGAGAAACAAAATTAATTAGTAAATTGAAAATGTTATTTAAATTTCCTAAAATATTGAAAGAATATATAATATTCAAATTTTATCTAATTAATTTAGGGTTTAAGGTTTAAAGTTAAGGGTTTAGGAGTTGTGGTTTATGGGATAGGGTTTTGAGTTTAGGGTTTCAAGATTTAAGGTTTAAAGTTTATGGTTTAGGGTTAGGGTTAGGGTTTAAGGTTTAAGGAAGATCAAATGAAGACGGGAGTGAAGGAGAGGCCAATGCTACTAAAGAACGGTTTGGTCAGTGAATTAGTTAACTAATGTCAACCGAAATTGAACTATTTTTAATCAAGCCTTTTTCACCCTTATTTGTAGGGTTCTTAGAATGTCACATGTTCGTGCTTGTGTTAGAAACAAGTTCCAGACACGAATACTTTAAGTAAAATCAAGAGTCAAAGGAATATAATTAACCTTTCTATTAACCAACATGAACTTCTTTCGGATTGATTTGATCTTTCTGATTTGTTTGATTCTATCGTAACATCATAAGCTCTGTCTTCTTTAATACAAAAAATTACATATTCTTCATCAGGAAGACATATCTAGCTCAAGTTTTCATATTATTTAAAATTATTTTCATACATAATTATAAAATTTTACAAATTAAATATATAGTGTGGAACAAAACAAATTTAATTTAAAGGAATTTAAGAAATAATTAAACCTTTCAAATATAGAAACAAAGAAGAAAATTGGATTGAATCTTTAAATATTTAGTAGTATCAAAGGCATTAGCGGCATTTTTTTCATAAACGCACCGTTTTATTTGATTTTTTTTGGTGGCGTTTTTGGTAAAACGCCGCAATAGGTCGTGCTTTAGCGGCACTAGGTGAAAAACACCTCAAAAGGTTAATTTGTTTTAATCAAAACAGAGTCGTTTTATTTATTTATTAGTGGCGTTTTTGTCAAAACGCCGCAATAGGTCGGACTTTAGTGGCGCTACCAAAAAAACACCGCAAAATGTTTTTTTATTTTGCCTTTTGTAGGTTTTTTAGTGGCGTTTTCGATGAAATGCCGTAATATGTATGGATTTAGCGGCGCTAGTGGATAAACGCCGCAAAGGTTGATTTCTTTTAGGCAAAACGTTGTCGTTTTGCTCTCCTCCATTTTACCCAACCAATAAACCCGATGAACCTTATTCATTTCCCCCTTCTTTTGAATTTCATTTCCCCTTTATTTTGAATCTCATTTCCCCATTTTTCCCCAGTTTGAAATCCCTAAATTTCACCCAAAATTTATAGCCCAACCTTTTTTCCTCTGTTTTTTTCCCCAACCTTTTCTCCTTATTCTTTTTTCCCCCCTGAAATAGCAGCCCAACTATTTTTCCCCAAATCAGCAACCTTGAAATCGATATTGAAGGTTTGTTCTCGTGTCTTGATTTGTTTTTTCTGCTATGGATTTTATATTATTTTTTGGTATGGTTTAAGATGTGCATATCTATATTTTAGCAAATTGCTCAACTTAAAGCGGAGGCAACAATGAAGGAAGTAGAGCAAAGCAGAAAATACGATGAACTCCAGCAGCAGCTTAAGAATATGATGAAGATGTTTCAGCAATCACAGAATCCGCCATCTTAGACGTTTGTTTTCTTATTGTAGGAATATTTTAACATTATAACTTTTAACATTATTGTAAGAATATTTTGTTATTTCATTTATTAATTTAGATCATATATCTTTCGTTGGATTTAAAGTATAATTTAGATTTGTTGTTTTTGGTTAAATTTGTATTTTTTGTTTTTGGATGGAGTTGTTTTTGTTGTTTTTGGTTGTTACAGGAAGGGTTTTATATGAATGAAAATGGATGTAAGAAATCTGCTAAAGTTAGTGGCGTTTCTTTCACAAATGCCACTAAAGAACACGACATTTAGCGGTGTTTTTGTTAAAAGCACCGCTAAAGGTCACGTTCTATAGCGGCGTTTGTGGGAGAAGCGCTGCTAAAGGTCATGTTCTTTAGCGGCGTTTGTGGGAGAAGCATTGCTAAAAGTCTTATTCTTTAGTGGCGTTTGCGGTAGAAGCGCTGCTAAAGGTCATGTTCTAAAGTGGCGTTTGAGGTAAAAGCGCCACTAAAAGTCATGTTCTATAAGCAAAATTTAGCGGCGTTGTCTATGGCGGTGTTTTTTGCTGCGTTATTAAAAACGCCGCAAATATTTTTAATGACGCTTATAGGCCCAAAAAATTGCCGCTAAAAACCTATTTTGCTGTAGTGAATATAGATGACATGCCATAGGATAAGAAGAGTTTAGGGTTCTTCGACTATGAGTCGATGAGACACTGGGTGCCAATTTGCTTCGGTTTAACCGATGAGACACTGGGTGTCAACCTATAATAGCACTGGGCACAATTATTTGCTTCGGATCTATCCAATGAGGCACTAGGTGTCAAACTAGCATGTTGATTGGATCCGTGTATCCGTCCGAGTCCAAGTCCGAGTCGTGTTAATAGGAAAAGTAAATGGTAAACTTGAGTTATTGATTTTGAAATAACAAATTTTATTGAAATGAAATTGCTATTAAAATAGCAAGTCTATGAAATGAAATGTGTACTGAAAATCGAAATGGGAAATGGATATGTATGAGTTGAATTTGCCATGTATTAGTATTAGTATTAGTAAAGTGTTTAATGTAAAATAATGTTTATATGAAATTGCACACTTGAAATGATATTAGCATAGCATTATCTAGTCTTAATTTGAGCATGTAAATGTATTTATATTTTGGTTTTAATGTTCGGATTATTGAAATACCACTAAGTTACTCAGCGTACGGTTTTATTTTCCGTGCGTAGGTTAGGTACTATACGGTTCACTTATCAACTCAGCATCCAAAGACAATTCCGAAATCAAGTGTTGGCGATGCTCTTATTTTGGTTTGGCATGTACCTAGAAAGCCTTTTGAGTTTTAAAGCTCATTTTGTAATTTAACAATTAGTTTGTGTTTTGGTTGGTAATTTATAAAAGTATGTGTTTATATATGTGAGTGTGAAAGTAATGGTAATAGCCTTGTTAATGATGACATGTTTGGTTGAATGATTTCCATGCTTAATGTCTAAATAGATGAGATAACCCTATGGTATGGCAATATGATGCTTGGGCAGTTGAAAGTGAATATGTTATTTAGTGAGAATTGAATTGGCATATTATATGTTCTTCTAGATTTGTTTGGTATAATAAAAATGGTTGAGGTGTATCAATGATTTATTGGTTTAATTGTATATACATATGTAATTAGTTAGTTTTGAATTGTGATACATTGTTTAGAGATCTAGGTTGTTGATTTTAATGGTGTGTTCGGTATGAAATTGGTGTTTTTGAATTAAGTTATGCATTTATAAATGCATCTAAGCTTACCATTTGAGTTTATATGAATTTGGGCATGAAATGAACCCTTTTAATATGGTTTTTACCATTCCTGAACCCATGTATCGATATTTTTGGCATTGATATCGATACTTGTTTTTATGTACTATTTTAAAACAAACAGAATGTCAAAATGGTATCAATTTTTATTTAAGTATTGATACTTTTTCATAAAATATCGATACCATAAAATAATTATCGATACCCTTGTTTTGCAAAGAAAAAAAAATTGAATTTTGGTATCAATTCGATACCAATACGAACTGTGGATTTTCAAAATTGACCTTTAACTTTAAAATTTTACAATTCAATCCTATTATATGCCCAAATTCCCAAATAGGTCATTATAGAATTCAAAATTTCTAATATGTTCAAATATATATATGATTTAATGATAAATTACTGAGTTTTTATTTAGTAAAGTATTTGTCGATTGTTGAATTTTGTCATAGCATCTTATTACTCGGGTCTGACGATCGAGTCAGGTATGGGGTGTTACATGGTATGTAAAATCGGACCAACAGTCCAATAGGTGGCTGGATCGAATATGTCGAGCTGTCATTGGTTCAGACTGAACCAGCTCTAGGTGCCGGCGACATTCTAGTGGCCAAAAAATGGTCGGCAACGGTGGGTCTTTGGAGGTTGAACAGCGAAAGAATTACACTCCTACTAGGACTCTATCAGATAATTTAATTTCAGATTATCTTGTAGATAAATATTCTATTAATTTAATAAGATTTAATATTAAATTTAATCTAATATTTATCTTGATAAGTATTATATTAATTTAATATTAAAATAATTAAGTTTAATCATAGTTGAACTCTCTAAACTCTCCCTATATAAAGAGAGCCTTGGGTCATTGTTTCATACACTTGAATTCAAGAGAGTTGTAGAGAGAAAATTCTCTAAAGAGATTATTTCAAAAAAAATCTAAAACTATTTTTCTTATTTTTAACTTGACCAAAAAGTTTAGAGAACTTGCGAAATTAATCCACTAGTAATTTTTGTGAATTTTTTTTATTCGAAGTGAGCTCACACTTGGCAAACGTGAGCTTGAGGATAGCGGAGAAGACTACTCAGTTGAAGCATCATCCTAGATGAATCGAAAAGGTACAATTTTGATTAAGTGTTTATTACTTTAGATATCATAACCAAGTTCTTATTTTGGAATTTTTTTTTAAACTTTGGTTTTTCCCTAATTTATTTTCTACTTCGTTTTTTAAACCCGATTTTCCAACAGGCATATATTTGGGAGGCAACATTTTTCTAACCTCAATAGCTTATTACATCACCAGAGAATGAAAAGAGGTGATGGACAACGCCAACAATAAGGAAGAAAAACTAAAAGAAAACCTTTCAATAGGTTTGAGATTTATACCCTCTTGTTGATTTACCTACTTATATTTTCAGCCAGATAAAAATCAAGGAATTTTAGACCCTTCACCGCCTATGAGGCTTAGCTAATACAAAAGCCAATCAACACACATGTTTCAATTTCATAATAGTCCCAGACAAAAATACAATGTTGTTGATATACCACAATTTATTGTGGTAAATTAAGCTCTTTTTACCACTTAATGAGCTTGTATTCAGGTGATTTTATATCTTTTAATTTTGTTTTTAAACTTAGTTATTTTTTAATGTAAGTTTAATAAATTGAGCTTTTAGTGTTGTTTTATGACTTGTTAGGTCTATCTGAGCCTAAGGAGGAATTAACATGTTGATTTAGTGTGCATGACGATATTATAAGTCGATGAGTCAATGGACTACCCTGGATGTAGCAACATTCAAAGGGAATGTCGCAACACCCAACTTTGAACCAAGCGGGGGAAAAACATAGCCATTGATGTCATGACAACCACCAGGGCATGTCGCAACATCCAACTTTGAACCAAGAGAGGGAGCATTAAGCGTTCAATGTCGCAAAATCGATCTGACGAGGCCCAAAAATAATGCAAGTGTGTTTTTTATACACACAATCATATTTGGCTTGTTAATCAGCCTGTAATTGACCTAATTAGGTCATACTACACAACTACTATATATATCAATTCAAAACAATAGATTAAGAACTTTTTTCTACAGATTTCTTTACATAGATTTCAGTTTAGCTTTCAGTAAATTAAGGTTTTTGCTTTTATGTTTTCTTAGTTAGAAGATTTCTATTCCAAAGTTGAGACGATTGCGAATGGAGAATGTTTCAGATTTGTGCTGTTAAATCGATTCATCAATAAGCATTCTCTTTGTCATTCTTTTATTTATATATTTTTCATTAATTTTTTTAATTGAATGTTTGTGTAAATATTAGAATAAACTTGCACATTTATATATATATATATATATATATATATATATCTCACATGAATCAATTGGTTAACTAATTAATTGGTTAAGTGAATAACTATCTAAAATTGAGTATTTATTCAAGTTTTCTAAAGAAATTAGTATACTAGCATTAACGACCCTAGTAAAACATCTAGACAGGTGAGATCAAAAGGGTATCATGTTAGGTAAGCCTTTAGTAAACTTGTGTTGAGCGGTGAGACTGAAAGGGTATCTGTGTGCTTAGGTGAGATCGAAAGGGTATCTTAGGTAATAACTCTTAGTGAAGATGAGACCGAAAGGATATTCCTAGTTAAAAGTGGTAAATAACTCAATTAAGGGTAATTATAGGCTTAATTAATAATTAGTAATTCAATTGATTCTAGGCTAGGTAGATCGCATTGTTGAAATTAGGAATATGAAGTTTTGATAGTTTAACTTAGGTTCAGGTTTAGTTTAATCTTATTATTTTTATTACTATCTTCATTTGGAATTCACATTACTAATTCATGACTCGACTAGACTAGTAATTATTTTCAAATAATTAATTTAGTGATAATTCTCTCTAATCTAGTAATCCCTAGGGTACGATTCTCAGAATACTTCTAAAGTGTCTCGTTGTAAACTTAAACTATATTACAATTTGACCTATTCACTTGTAGATACTGCACTTAACATATATAAATTCAATTGCACAGTATAAGCCCCAGTGCATACATGTTGGGGCGCGGTCAGTTACTGTTGGGCATAACATGAAAGTATATGTTGATGATATGTTGGCGAAGAGTGCACCCATGGAGCAACATGTAAAGGGTGTACAAAAGGTATTTACCATTCTTAAATCCTACAACATGAGATTGAATCCCTATAAGTGTGCCTTCGGCGTAAGTGCTAGAAAGTTCATTGGATTCATGATATCTAGTAGATGAGACGAACCTAGAGAAAATCTAGGCTATGCTAAATTTCACTCCCCCTAAGAGCACAAAAGAAATACAAAAACAAATAGGCAAGGTTGTAGCATCAAATAAATTTCTGTCAAAAATGGTAGACAAATGCCTACCTTTCTTCAAGGCCTTCAAAGCACCTTTCAAAAAGATATAGGCCTATCAGAATTCCTTTGACCAAGTGAAAATATATCTGAGTTCCCTTCCTTAATTTACTGACTTCACCATCCTTTAAGGTCCTTTTAAACATGTACTCAGGAAACATCATATGAGATAGTGGTGGCAATCTTGATCAATGAATAAGCAACTTGCTAGAATCCTATTTATTATGCTAGTAAGGCCCTACAAAATGGCAAACTTAATTATCCGAAGGTGGAAAAAGGTAGTCTTTTCTCTAGTAGTAGAAGTAAATAAGCTTTGCCAACATTTTCAAGCACACCGTATACCAATGTTGTTAAATCATCCTGTTAAGGTATGCTTCACTCCACTTAGCCCTCAAGACATACTTCATATTTTGAGAAGTTTGGCCTTCAGGGCACGCTTTGTTGTGTATAGCCTTCAAGGCATGCTTCGTTGCATTTAACCTTCAAGACATATTTTATCTTCTCAAAAGCTTAGCCTTCACTACACTGAACCTTGAAAGTATGTTTTGTTGTACTATTTAGCTTTCAAGTTTTATCAAGCAAGTCTCACATTTTCAAGAATGCAAGCCTTCTTAGGCAACATTGTAACTTAATCAAGTTTACTTTACTTAGTTAAATACATGCCCAAAAGATGCAAAGCAAAGTACATGGCCTTTGTAGTCATTTTATAAATTTGGAAAACCAAAGTACAAGAAACTAAGAGGTAGGGGGTAAGCATTTGATCGAATTGAACTGAATAAAAATTTTTTGAGTTAAATCGAGTTGACGAATCATATTTTATCATCCTGTCTCGATTTGAAATTTTATCGAATCGAGCCGAGTGAGATGAAATTCAAATCAAATTGAATATATTTGTTCGAGTTAAATTAAAAAAAAATGACTTTGGGTCATTGTAGCCACTGCCACCCACAGTAAAAAAATGATTTTAGTTATTACAATAAATATATTCAATCTAATACCTCTTTTAGATTAATTACCAAATTAATACAAATTTCATTTCAATGTTTGTTGAATTGCTAAAAACGAGCTTGGGGCTTTATATAAAAACAAATTTGAGGAAGACAAAGAGTAAGGTGGTGTTGAGATATTCATTTTCTTATCCACTGGCTCTCCCTCCAGAATCCTAACTCATTATCCATTCTCACCTATTTCCTTTTACAAGTGAATAAGGGGTTGTCTTTTACCTATCTTGATAACCCTAAACTAAAGGGTATATATATATATATATACATTACTTTTTCCATCTCCCATCTTCCCTCCCCCAATGACTGCTCTTTATTTGTCCTTCAATTTCTTAAATAATTTCCATCACCTTCACACTTCCTTTTTTTTGGCCAATCCATTTTGTAAGCAACTTCATCATTTCACTCTTCTTCTGCACACAATATGTCTGTTCAACTTATGCTGATTTCCACTTTCCTTCAACAACAAGTACTCATATAATGCAATCTTTTGCCATAAAAAATGTCTAATTATGCTTCCGATATAATATTATTTGTATATTTAAAATTTAATTTATATACTTTTAATTTCATGAATTTAATTGTTCTACTCTTTTCATTTAACAAGTGAAATCCAATTTTGATAAATTCAACTTTTGCTCACATAGCTTATTTTGAATACAAAAGTTAAATATGTGATTGTACATTTATTATTATTATTATTATTATTATTATTATTATTATTATTATTATTATTATTATTATTATTTGTTGAATCTGGGATTGTAAAACTTTCAAGATTGTTTCATAAACAGCTATTTACTTTTACTTACATGCTTCTAACAAATTTAGATTAGCCGGTGAGCAATTTTTAAAATAAAAAGAATACCAAATAATTTAATTTAATAAAAAGTCCTTTAGCAGTCTTATCAATGATTCTTAAATTATTAAAATTTATTAAAAAAAAACACTAAAATCTTAAAATTAAAAATAATAATGATAAAATTAAAGAGTAATAACAAAATTAGAGCCCTATTTAATTATACAAACTTGCATGTGATATCCGCTTTCCGCAATTACTGGTAGAAAAGAAAAAGAAAGGGAAAGCTTAAGAAACAAAGATTCGAAGGAAAGGAACCTTATCAGAAGGAATGTTTTTTTTTTTTTCTACTATCGAAGTCATCATAGTGGAAAAGCATGACTTTATTAAAAGAACCATGCCCGTGGCTTGGTTGCAGAAAGAAGAAACCGGGAAAGGGGCGGAGCCGATGCCTATGAAGAAAATAAAAAAGGGACAAAAGCCTTATCTACACACCACATACCGCACATCTATGGAGGTCCCACTCCCAACATGTTGTTGTTGTTCAAAGTAAATGTAATCCTCCTATAGTTTTGATACGCACTTGTTCCATTTTTTATAACTATTTGATAAGCTTTTTATCGGCTTATCATCTTCTGCAATTGCATCATCAATTTTGTTTTTATCACAAAACCGTACCCTTATTCTTTTTCTCATCCATAAGTAGAGGAATTTGTGCTCAGAAAATAGAGATTGCCATGATTATTCAATAATGAAACTTAACAACAACAAAAAGTCTTATTTTGCCGCCGTCATTATAATCTTCCATATCTTTACTTGAATTTAGTGTATCTATTAATATCCTATTGTTAACTAAGTTTTTAAAAAAGTTAGAATTGAATTACTTGCACCAAAGGGAGATTAATTAGATTAGAGTAGACCTCACACTCCATAAGTGCTTAATTTTGATTGGTTAATTGTTGGTGAAAGTCAAAATCATAAAAGAAATGCTAAATTCAAAATTGAAATTCCAATTCTATACATATGTATTTCTTTCTTCTTTTTAAATCATGAAAATCATTATTGGAATACTGCTGCATATGTCATTTATGAAGTTTTTGATATCTTATTTTTTGTATTTAGTTTATTTTTTATCTCACATTACAGTATTTAATCTAACTATAGATAAACGTACTGTCTATCCAAACTTACCCTTATTTTTTGTGACAAATTGTTAAATTAGATTTTAGATTAAATAAATTTAATAGGAAATCTAAATCCCAACTTAAAATTAATTCAAACCATTAAAGCCCCATTCCCATAACTTATCTTCACATTCGAGAGTGCTATTTGTGGATGTTGTTTGGTGTTGTTTATTGGGATAAATATTAAAGTTATACATAAATTATAGTTTAATGTATAATTATATACATGTAATTTTGATTTAATTTAATTCTTGTAAATTATTAGTACAATTATTGATATAATATCATTTTATGTTTAGATATTGCATAATGCATACATAAATAATTATATTTATCCAATATAAAAATAAATTGATGTATTTATTTCTTTAGATGTGTATGATTAAATCGAAATTAAAGTTTTAAGTATTCATTTGGACCACAATTAGAGTTTCACGTATTGCACCAAATTAAAGTTCATATATATAATTGCACATTAAATCAAAATTCATGTATAATTTTAAGATTTATCCCCTACCTATTTGGTATAATTGCGTGGCACCTTTGAAATAACATAAATTTATTCATTTTCCAGGGTTTGTCTTGGAACGTTCTAGAGATAATTAAAGTTTTGTTATGATGGGCTCGATAATTTTTTATTGTACATACGAATAGGACACTTAGTAGGTGCATTGGAGTTCAAGTTCAATCTTTGTCAAGTAATTTTGTCTATTTACATACCGATGGGGCAATGAATGTGAGCACAAGGTCCGCCTCCACTGGTGGTGTGGTGCGAGATCAATTTGGAGACCAGATTGTCGGGTTTAATCATATTTTGGGTGATTGTTTTGTCTTTGATGTTGAACTTTGAAGCATTTGGGATGATTTACTCTCCTTACAAGAAAAAAGATATGTTAACGCATTAATTCAAATAAATTGCTTATAAGCAGTTAAAACTATTCAAGATGACTATTTAGGGACATTGAACTCAACTTTGCTTTGACAAATTCAACAGATATTTAAATGCAGAGAATATTAGGTGATTAAGCATGTTCCTAGGGAAAAAATCAAGTCGTTGATCATTTAAATAAAATATCTTCTATTGAAAAAAATGGTATGTAGATAATAACAGATGCACCGAAGGAGTTGATTAAATTTCTTGGACAAGATAATGTTGCTGGTGCTTTTCATCATTCAGTTTAATATAGATATCCCATATTTTTATTCACCAAAAAATATATAAAAAAGATAGATGGCAAAAAAGGATTTTTTTTTTTTTAAAGAAAAACACCCACCAGTCGAAGAAGTCTACCCAATCAGATACTGTTAGGCCCCTTATCTGAAACAGTAGTTTATTGAAAAGCCGGAGACACAGAAATCCCCGCTGAAAAGTTTATGGATCCCATTTTTTTCTTTTATTTTTTTAACTCAAACTTTTTTTACGATTCTTTTAAAAATATAAAAATTGTAGCCAGCAATGTCATCTTCGTCATTACGGTTGTGGTTTAAATAAAAGCAAGGCGAGCAATAGAAACTGGAAGTTGCAGGTAGCAAGAAATATTAAATTGTAAAGCTGCATGTGCAAGAATGAATGGAGGAGTTATAGGTAGGTAGATGTAGGCAGTGAGAGTTTGTGTTGTGCATGTGGATTTGTTGGACTCTGACAATGCAAGTTATTGACCAGACATAGACATTGCTTTTTCTTAACTAATTTTCCAGTTTCATGCATGAGAACTGTGAGACAAAGGAATTGCATCCCAAGTTAGGTGAAAGTGGACAAATCTTGAGATATGATATGCTTAAAAAAATCCATCTTAATAATTCCATCTAAATTGACTGAAATAAAACTAGATGATCATACTGATCAGGTTTACTGTTAAAAGGGACCCATGAAAAATGCAAAGATGAGGCTAGAATAAATAACACTATTTGATGATCCATTAGTGATGAAGCCAGGTGCATAGCATGGCATAGCATCCGCCACTCAATTACCATGTGATTCGCCTCCTCTTTCCAATGCAACGTCGACTTCTTGGAATGCCGGGTTATATTCCTGATAAGTCCGAACTCCAAGCCTCATTGGTCGGTCGGTTGTGGTTTGGTAGCTTTCTAATAATTGGTGAGATCATCATACACGCCATGACGATGACGATGATGATTAAATAAGGTAAAACTACGAGGAAAAATGACGATGATGATTAAATAAGGTAAAACTACAAGGAAAAAAAAAAGATAGGATCTGCTTTAAATAGATTTTGGCTAGTAATTGAAGTCAATATTACAAGGCCTTGTTGTAGCCCATGGTTCCTCAGCTTCATATTTCTAGTAACAATTAACAAATCAACACAAGAATTTATTTGGAAAGGTGCTTTTTTTTTTTTTATGGTTTATACTCCTAAAAGAAGTTGTCCTCACATTGATATCTTAATTTCCTTACCTATAGTAGAATAGGTTCTTTTTGTAAATGACTTTATAACTATTCCATGGCATCGTTTCCATTATGTCTTTGACGTATTAGGGTATGAGATTCCTAGCGATTTTCATCAATAGTTCCATAATAATAGCATTATTGTAATAATATTAGAGAGGAGTGGTTGGCAAATGATTGAATTTGGACCTTAAATCTTCAATAATTAGTAATTTTTTTAAGGTATTACAATTTGCACTTATATCAACATTTATCATTAAAATTAATTATTATTATCAATGAATTGAATAATTAATTCAAATTATTTCACATTCTGAAATCTCAAAGTTGGCATCAAGTAAAAGTTTTTCAAAATTTGATTAGGAAAAACTTGTCGGCACTAACAACAGATGTTATCCTCTCATTTTAGTAACAATTTTTTTTTTAATTGGTAGGTAAGAGGGGCCAAAGATACAAATAAATGACACTGTGCTTGGTCATTTGAGCATATCTACATACTACCATCTTTGCTTTGTTTATTCAAAGGATGTTCCTTTATAAATAGAGGCTGAAGAGCAGATGATTAGATTCCCCCACCACTACCACCACTCAACTCTCCCTTCTTACCTCCACTCTTTTTCTCATAAAGGAAAGGAGTGAAAGGCTTCAACATACAAAAAAAAAACAAACAAACAAACAAACACTGCAGCTCTTTCTTTGTTTCTCTTCTTATTTTCTTGAATACCCAGAATTGCACCACCTTTAACATTAAATTCCCTTCTATTTCTTTTTCAATATCATCATTACATTTTAGATAAACAATAAAAAGCGTGAATTGAATCGTTGATTTAACAGCGAAAAGCAAAGGAAACGCCCATGGCTCGGTTCTCCTGTTATCACTTTTCTATAATCACGTTCTTGAGCTTCGTTCTCGTCGTTTTTCTTCATGGTACAGAGAATGCATGCTTTTTAAGAAATTGGGTTGTTCGCATTTTCGTCAAATTTTGATCTTTTTTAAAAATAAAACCAATATGACATTGTGTTCCTCTGTTTCCTTGTTTTACAGGGGTTACGGCTGCAACCTTCACATTCGTCAACAAATGCGATTACACAGTATGGCCTGGAATTCTAGCTAATCCAGGAAGTCCAAACCTGGAAAGTACAGGCTTTGAACTTAGAAATGGTGGCTTTCGTTCCTTCCAAGCCCCTATCGGCTGGGCCGGTCGTTTCTGGGGAAGAACAGGCTGCAGTTTCGATGACTCTGGCCATGGATCATGTACTACAGGAGACTGCGGCTCTGGTGAAATTGAATGCAATGGAGCTGGCGCCACACCTCCGGCTACCTTAGCCGAGTTTACCCTTGGTTCAGGGTCGCAGGACTTCTATGACGTGAGCCTGGTTGATGGTTATAATTTGCCTATGATTGTGGAAGGAAATGGAGGGTCAGGGGAGTGTGCCACTACCGGTTGCATGACGGATTTGAATAAAAAGTGCCCGTCGGAGCTGAAATTCGATGGTGGCGACGCCTGCAAGAGCGCGTGCGATGCCTTCGGCAATCCAGAGTACTGCTGTAGCGGTGCCTACAGTAGTCCAACTGCTTGTAAACCGTCCATTTATTCAGAAGTGTTCAAATCAGCTTGCCCCAAATCGTATAGCTATGCTTTTGATGATGCCACTAGCACTTTCACATGCACTGGGGCCGATTATACCATCACATTCTGTCCCAATTCCCCAAGGTAAATTCCTAAGCTTGAAAGATTTCGACATTGTTTGGGTGCTTGAAAGATTGACAGTTGCTTATATTTCATGTGGCATTAATTTTTTATGCAGTTTGAAATCTTCAAAGGATCCTGCTGCCGAATCAACCGGTGAATCAGGACCGGATACGGACTCCGTGCAGGCGGCTGCACTGGCCAGTCAATGGCTAGCGAATTTAGCCACGGCAGACTCGACCAGAACCCAACTATATTCCCCTGCCCAATTTGGTTTTTCTGTGATCATCTTTTTGTTCTTGTAGTCTTTCCAATTTTGCTGTGACCACTCACTTCCAAATCGTGCTTATTTGGTTAGAAATACACCTATTGATGTGTAATTCATTTGGTTTCATAAATATAAATAATTATTTTTTTGCCATTACTTTATTTTTTAATTATATTTAAAGTAATCTCATTTTTAAATTAAGTTTTAAATATGTCATTAATAATAATATTTTCAATAATAAATAAATTTAAATAAGTAATTTCTATTTTTAATTTCTAATATCATGCTTTTATAAGATTGCATAATTATTTTTAAAAAATTTAAAATTTTAAAACGGTTTAACATGCATATTTTAAAATAAATTTTTTAAAATTTCAAATTTTATAAATGTTTACATAAATATTTAAAAAGGTTGTAAAATATGTTAAAACACATTACGATTTGTTAATTAAACATGTAAACAAATTAAATATATTTTTATTTTAATTTAAGGAAATAAAAATTTCATGTAAAACTTCATTTAAAAAAAAAATCAAAACTACTAAATATATTTTAATTTATAAATATAAAATCAACCCATACATCGTACGGGATAAAAAACTAATATATTATAAAAAAGAAGGTACGTGAATGCATATGGAAACATTGAGTTTTAGGATAGTTCTTTAAATTTCAAAATATTTTCTTAATTATTAGCTTATAATTATGAGACCCACTATTAACTTAATTTAATTACATTATATAACATTTTAATTTAATTTAATCACATTATATAATAGTTCAATTTAAATTGATTTAGGAATTAAATATAAATGTAAAATTGATTGTTTATCAAATTCATGAGGCAATAAATGAGAAAAAAAAGAAGTAATCTTATTTTTTTTTGTTTATTATATATATACATGTATTATATATGTGATAGTATACATACACATATCATATCATATATATCACATACATATATAATAAAATAGAGTTTTGAAATAATTTTAGTAACAATTAGTTCTAAACCAATTCTAAGACATTTGTTACCCATTATATGCTGACACATCATCATAGTTTAATTCTGTAATTAAATTATTAATGAAACCTTCTAAAATTTAAATAGATTCTTAAAAATAACTAATTGCATTTAATTAATATATACAATTAGCATCTGCATCACGATGAGAGAGTATACAAACTAGTTAATTATAACCGTAGAATTTTTAACTCGGTAAAAAGAATTTTTGAATTGCAACTGAGTGAGAGGTATTAACGATTTTAATGTATCAGAGCAATAGGCCAATGTGTAATTATTTCCACAAATAGCAATGACTAATCCTAGTAATTTTGTAAGAGAGGACGTTCAAGACAAAGGACACATAATTGATAATAATGTAGAAAATGACAAATAACGAGTTTTACTGAAAATGATACATTGGTCATTGCTACTTACAGTTTTTGCTTTATATTGATTATGGTATGCTAATTGCAATTGATAAAACCAAACAATTTGATATTGTTAGACCATGGTTTTATGATTCTACAATTAGAATCAATGAGTGAATCACAAGTTTGTCAAGGTCAAACTCAAAAGGAGTAGCCAAGTGTTAGAGCCAAAAGTTGACACCTGGAGCTTAGTGTTAGTAGGGAGCTATTACAAGGTCTTGCACCAGCAAGTAAACATTACTAGAAATGCAGAAAGAGATTTATGGCACTCCACTTTAGGTTTTCATCTCAAAAAGAAAAAGCCTAAATACATTTTCCACTCCTAGAACATGTTTATATATATATATATGAGGTTTGTACTCTAGTTAAACTGGCAAATCAATTTATCGCACTAGTTAAACTGGAAAATTAATTTATCATGCCATGGTTTATTAATGCAAAGTAGAGAATTAGCACAAAATATTAAGAATTAAAGCAGTTTGATGGCAAGTGTGATAGGTTAATTGTAATATTTTTTAAGTGTTATAATGAAACACTTAAAGCATTCCAATGATCAAACACAAGAGAGATTGGGTGATAAGGTGATTGAAAATGATAAGCATGCATTTACGAAGTCTAGCTAGCTAATCACTAAATACTATATTACGACAAGTCATCATTCAATGTTAAATACCACCAGAGAGATGTTCATCGTGCTCATCCTCGGCCTTCGAATACACCAGTATATCATCAATAAATACAACCATGAACCGATCCAGATAGGGTTGGTACACTCGGTTCATCAAGTCTATAAATGCCGCTAGTGCATTAGTCAATCCAAAGGGCATAACTAGGAACTCATAATGTCCATAACGAGTCCTAAATGCCGTCTTATACACATCAGCCTCATCAACCCTCGACTAATGATACCCTGATCGGAAATCAATCTTAAAAAAAACTGAGGCTCCTCTAAACTAGTCGAATAGATCATTTATCCTCGGTAAAAGGTACTTATTCTTGATGGTCAGCTTATTTAGTTGCCAGTAGTCGATACACATACGCATGGATCCATCCTTCTTTTTCACAAATAGCGCTGGTGCTCCCCACGGAGACACACTAGGGCTAATGAACCCACGATCCAGTAATTCCTGAATCTGAGCATTAAGCTCGGTAAGCTCTTTTGGTGCCATTCGTTAGGGGGTGATAGACACCGGAGCTGTACCCAGAATAAGTTTAATCCCAAATTCCACCTCTCAATTCAGAGGTAAACCCGGTAGTTCGTCAAGAAAGACGTCTGGAAAGTCCTTAACCGTCCTGATATCCTTAACCGAAGAATCTTCCAAATTAAAAACACTGATGTAGGGCAGATACGTCTCACATCCCTTACACACCAACTTTTTCACCCTCAAAGTAAAAATCACATTTGATAAGTAGTTTCGATGCTCCCCAATTACGACTACTTCATCGTCCCCCTCGATTCTCAAAAGAACCCTCTTAGATGCATAGTATAGACTCACTCGGTGCTTAACCAACCAATCCATCCCCAGAATCAAGTTAAACTCCTCAAACGGAAGCTCCATCAAATTAGCTAGAAATATTGTCCCTTGAACCTCCAACGGAACATCTTTATATAGCCTACTAATCCGGACTGATTGTCCCAATGGACTCAATGCAGTCATCTCACTAGGAGTACTCTCAACCAAAATCCTCAAAGTTTCCGATACGATGCTAGCAATGTAAGAGTGTGTAGAACCTATGTCTATCAGTGCAAGATATGGTACATTATAAATTAAAAATGTATCCATAATAACGTTTGGAGTATCTCAGTCCTCTCGGGGATGAGCAGCATAAACAAGAGCAGACTGCCTCGCCACAGTATGTCCAGTACCTCTGCCCGGTGCTCTCTACCCACGGCCCATGCCATTACAACCCCTGGCCTGACCACGGCCCCTAGGTGGCTGTTGAACTACCTTCAGCGATTGTGCATTACCTAAACCCACAGCATGTATCTGATCAGTCCTCAGCAGACACTCATTAACATGATGCTCAGTAAACCCACATCTCAAACACACCCTAGTAATCCACCAACACTCATCCGGATGGCGTCTACCACAATGCCCACAAGGTGAGATCCCAGTAGGTGAAACAGGGGCCCCAACTCTGACTGGCCCATCGGTCTGGCCTTTTTCTTATGCCTCATCACCGAACTCAAGGGATCCGAATCCCTCTTATTCTTACCCCTCTCGCGATACATGTTCTGGCGCTCCGCGCGCTTAACATCCTCAGCAATCTTAGCCATTTCGACCAGAACAACAAACTCACGCTACCTCTGCAGAGTTATCAGCATCCTCAAGTTATTCCTAAGGCCGTCCTAAAAACGGACACACATCTCATATTCAGACGCCACCATGCCTCGCGCATAACGGCTCAGTCTCAGAAATTCAGCCTCATACTCGGCCACTGATCGATCACCTTGGGTGAGATTTAAGAACTCACGCCTCCTAGCGTCGATATAGCTTACTCCCACATACTTACTCTGAAATGCTATCTTATAAAAATCCCATGATAAACACCCGGGCTGAGTGCCCTCCTTAACGGTCAGCCACCATCGGTATGCTTCATCGCGAAGCAAGGAAACAACGCTTTTCAGTTTTTGCTCAAGTGTAAAATTCAAATCATCCATGATTCTTTCAGTGGCCTCCATCTAGTACTCGGCTACGTTAGGGGCGACTCTAGTGACACCCCTAAATAACTCAGCCCCATTAGACCGGAGTCGTTCCGTAACTGACCCCCAGCCCCCAGCCCCCAGATCCAACATTGGGCCCAGCGACCCTCTCCAAAATCCTAAGTATAGCCTGAGACAATGCGTCATCCCCAGCCATGTGATCACGAGACCCAATCTCAGTAGCAGGTGACAATAACGTCTCACTTGTGTCCAAATTCGGTATATTATCCATGGAAGAGAACTCAGCTTGAGCCCTTCTACGGCCTCTACCTCGACCTCTAGTACTATGTCCGTGGATACCTCGTGCTCTCATTGTCTAATCGAATTTATCTGTATTATAAATTTTATGGATCAATTACAGTTTTAGTATTTATTAACAAATGCTTTATGCAAAACAGTATCAGAAGTTTAGAGTTTGTTTCTGTAAGTCACAGTCTCACTACAGTTTTAGTACGGTTTACTACCTATAGTAGTTTCAAAATAAAATATCTACAGTATTATGAAATAAACAGTACAAATTTTAAAAAACTTACAGGATCGGCACCGGAGACTCTGTGAACCACACACTTAACTAGAATATTTGAAAACATTTGGAAATAATTTTTTTTAGAAAAAAACTAATTTTAGAACCTAAAATTTACAGTCGAGTTTTAAAATTTGGCTCTGATATCACTAAATGTAACACTGTAAACCCGACCTAAGCGTTATGGACGAATTTGGCGATGTCACATGGAATGAATTTTGAAACCGAACTCCTTAAGTTAAACCATTTTGGTTAGGTAACCTTTATTTAAATTGAAAGAATCACGTACTAGATGTTTTGTCTCAAACTTGTCCTTTTTAAGCAGAAGTTGTTGTAATAAATTAATTTAGGAAAAACCGTTTTTGTTTACGAAATCCTTAATTTTAGGAAAACAGTTTTTGTTGGGTTGCTATTTAAATAACCATAAAACAATATAAAGTTCCGAAGTAAAAACCAAACAGTCTAAGTTCAGAATTATATAAAAAATTAACCAAGTAATAAATCTGAAAATTTGTGAAAAACAGTCTAAGATTTTATGTGTGGCCACCGTAAAGTCCTCCGCTGCACCGATCTGTTAAGTCTAGGGATTACTTGGACTGATTAAACAGAAAATGTTGAGTTTCGCAACTCAGTATGTAATCCCCACAGATATCAAACGTACAGAGTAATAACTAGAAATCAGAAATCACAGATTGGGCCGGAGCCCATTACAGAAAAAGTTTGGGCCTTAGCCCACTCGGATGCAGAATTAGAAATATATTAGGGCCTCAACCCAATTAAATAAAAATGTAAATCAGAATATTAAAAATCATAGCCACCAGCCTCTACACACCATCTCCGTCCAGCCCTACACACCATGTGGGGATATAGTCAACCCACTCATCCCTGCACACCATGCTATACCGAAATGTGACACATAATCTGGATAATGCAGTTGAGCTGCCAGATAACAGGCTTAAAGCCCTTTAGACACTTCATCCGAAATATCATCAACCATCTCTGATGCAATGCAACGTACCAAATATGACATGCAACATACAAATAACCAATCATACATTCAGTTCAGTATAAATATCATGCTCAGTCAGACACCATATAATCAGGTCACATAAATAGGGGTCTAAGTAATGCTTACCGGCCCTACAGTAGGTCCACAGTCGACTTGGGCGACTCATGCAACCTTATAGATCATTTTAGAAAAATGGGCTCACACGCCTATATGACCTGCCCGTGTGGGCCCACACACCCGTGCAACCCACACAGCCCAAATTAGCCTTGGCCGTGTGGATCACACGGCCTAGCCCAGAATTTTACACGCCCGTGTGGTTTACCCGTATGGGCCCACAAGCCCGTGTGGCCTACACGACCCAATTCTGTCTAGCCCATGTGTCACACACGGCCTACCTGGCCATCACACGGCCGTGTCTAGCACGCACGGCCTTGCCTCGTCAGTCACACGGCCGTGTTGTCGCACATGACCTACCACACGGGCGACTACACGCCCGTGTGACGTCAACATCATGGTTTTTTAGCTTTTCGCCGAACTCTGTTTCTTACGTTTCGAGTACACACCTGTTACGGTTTGATGCTGAAACGAACCACGAACACTCCAAAACCTATATTCGACTAAAGTATCATCTAATTAATCTCCTAATTCGCTATTCTAAAAGTTACCATCAAAAGGAACATTCCCCTTAATCTAACAACGTCTTTACCTCGAGCAAGTAATGGTAATTTCGCAACACTCAAGCCCTGACTGGCTGTCCACCGCCTCTTATCTTCCACCTAAATACCAAAATCAGCCCCCTATTAACAGAATATTCGTTACAAATATGAAACACACTTAATCAACTCACCAACAAGGCTCAAAAGTGCGAAAACTATGATCCTCGGTCACTTGTTTGTAGAACGAACGAATAAAATAAAAATAAAAGAAATAGTAATGATAGTGAAGTAGAGAGGAGGATTTCGGTAGGGAGAATGGAAGAAAAAACAAATGAAACGTCAGAAACTTTGAGAGGGAGAGAGAAAAATAAAATTTTGAAAAAATAAAGGAATAATCGATAATTCCTATATCTCAACCCAATGAAAGGCTTGAATTTGAGACCTCTCAGACACCTCCAAAACACTTAACCACTAAAGCAGATACACAATTGTATGTCATAAAATCACAAAAACAAAAATATAAATTTTGGGGTGTTACGTGTAACAATGCAAATATTATAATAGAATATTTTCAAATAATAATTAAAGCATTTTTAACATATTCAACATACAATATAGTTTTATTTTATGTAATTAAGAAAAAGTAACATTATTTAAAATAATAACTAATTAAATTTAATATTAATTAAGTGATAATTCACATGCTTAGAATTCTATTAAAATAATAATTCTATTTTACATCAATAAAATTAACATTTTTCCTTATATTTTTTGTTTAGAGTTGTATTTAAATAATAACTATATTTTAAAATTAGTTAATAATTATAATTTAAATTCTAAATGTGTAATTATTATAACTTGTATTAAATAATAATTATTTTTAAATGTATAATTATCAAAACTTCTATTTTATTTCAACTTTTTTATTTAATAATTCTAAATTAAATATTATAATTATTGTTAAATATGAATTTAATTTATGATAAAAATAAAGGATATTTTCATCAATTCAAAAGATTTTTCTAACTTGTGTTTTATATATTATATAGATTATAGATAGATAAAATATATATTTATGATTTATTTATGTACGTAATTTATATATAATTTTAGTATACTATACACATATATAGTGTAGAAAGCAGTGAATTTTAGCAAGACACAATATGAGCAGTTATAAAGAGCAATTATAACTAATAGGCGTAAGTAGTGAAGAACAACAAAAAAAACAAATTAGCTACATATTTCGGTTTTCACCTATATTTACTCTAAAGACACAAATTCTCATCTTTAACCTTGTCAAATAATGAATTAAGTTCTAACACTCATTAGTGTAACAACTTCACCTTTACTCTTAATATCTAGATATCTTCTTCACAATTCAATCGTTTTACTTATAAAAATACGTTCTCAATAATAATTTTAAATGAACATATATATAAGAATATTTTTTGACTTGCTAAAACCCCCCACTAAAGTAGCAATTAAATCAACATTTGGAATAAATTAATAAAGTTTTAAGACTATATGAAGATATCCAACATAAGTCTTTAAATCAGTTGACTTAATCTTTTTAATTTGAGAGATTCGATTTACTTGATCCAATTTCATCAACTACGTAATGATTTGTTGCTTCAAATTATCAATCTTGAAAAATAGCCAACACAAGTCTACAAAATCAATAAAGTCATTGCTCAATTTTTTTTATCAAAAGATTAACAATTCCACATAATGTAAGTAATGAAACTTGAGAAACATAAAGTAAAATTGTAATTACTCTCACAACTACCTCAACATATAATATATAACAATATTATTGAAACCGAACCAAATTGACTGATTGAACTGGGAATTAGTAGGTCTGACAATCCAACCACCCCTATTAAACCGGGTAATAAGCAAACCAATACAAACCGATAAAAATCGGTTAACCCAGGTTAAAAGCCAAACAAAAAGGAACTAATTATACCTATATTTGATTTATGTATTATATAATGGAAAATAAGGAATCAAACAGTCAAAAAGATGGGAAGATTGCATAAAAAAGAATATGGAAAGATGGTAACTTGGTAAAAGATTTTTTTATTATTATTAAGAAATTGGAATATATATGATTTTAACGTTTAAAGGTGGGTTTACGAATTTTTAATCAATGGGCCATATAGAACCTTAAATTGGATTTACAAAACTTCAATAATGGGCTTTCAGATTTTATAAACAATTGAATTTTAATAAGGTATAATAGGCCTCCAATTTTTAAAAAAAATCATTTTAATTATTTTTTTTATCTTTTTTAATTTTTAAATTTACGTTGTTTGTCAAATAAAAGTTAACATGTGTTAATTTTATTAACGTGGCAGCTCGCGTGTATATACGTCATCTATTAATTAATTTTTTAATTTTTAATGATTTTTATATTTTTTATTAAAATTTTAAATTAAAAAATTAATTATTTATTAATGTGACATCCACGTGACAATTCATGTGTATCTCACATCAACAAAGTTAACAGATATTAATTTTTCCATCTATTTTGATGTGATTTGACAAACAACACAAATTAAAAAGTTAAAAGAGGCGAAAATTAAATGGATGGCTAAATGTCATTTTTTTATAAAGTTAGAGAGCCAAAAATAAATCATTATGCCTTTCAATAGTAAACCATTTAAACTGAAAATTGACGATCTGAACAGTTTGATCGTCAGTCTGGTTCTAAAAATATTATCATATAAACAAAATCTTTTAAAAAACAAAATGATACAAATAATATTATAAAAGTAAAATAACAATTTTAAAAGTTAGGCAAAGCAAAGTGGGTAAGAATCAGCAAAAGACGAATAAATTTAATTAGACCAATTGAGCCAAGCAAATTCAGTCAAATCGGTTCAATTAAGTTGACTTTGATTTTTTATTGGTTGGAGAAGTCGATCAAAACATGTTAATTCAGTTCAATTTCGATTTTGAACTAAACAAACCTAATTATTTGACTTTATAAATACCTAATTTAAATAAAAAATACTAAAATATATTACCCAATCAAAGCCAAATAAAAAATAAACTTAATACTCAAATAAATAACCAAAACTCAAATCTAAAATAAAAAAAAATAAACTCAATACTCGAAAACAATTAAATTTTAACCCAACTTAAAGAAATTTTAATTTTAAAAAATTAAACCTGCAAAAAAATTAGTATACTTGATTTTTTTTAATAGTAGAGGGACTAATTTGATCTAATCTCTATAATAGGACTTGGCAATAGACTTGTTTAAGGGTAGGTGGCCTACCATCAATTGTAGTGGTAGTTTAAATACTTTTCGGCACTTAACAAGCTTATTTTCGAGGCATCTTAATATTAATTATTGCATTTTCAGTAGTTAGTAGTTAAGCAGTAAAAGTTAATAAAATAAGTGTTTTTGACATATTTTTTAATGTTAGTGACCTATTAGGTCGACACGGACCTTAGGTAGGTTTAATTGTGTATTTAAGTGTGCATGATGCTTATTTTGGCCCAACTGATGTAAGAACTTGGGACGAGTGTTGCAAAAGCTTCCCAAGTCGTGAAAGCATGACAGGAGAGTCCAAAGCCAAAAAATGACTACTATAGCGCGACATGACCTGTAATAACCTGTTTTTGAGTCAAATCGGAACAGTGGTTTCGAAACCACAAATTCGAGGTCCAAATATTTATTTTATTATTTTATTAAATTTTACAACATGATAGAATTATTGTATGAAAGTTTCGTAAAGAAATTTTATTATTTGAATGGTTAATTCGGTAAAAAGGACTAAATTGCATAAAGCATAAAACTTGTGTTCTATTGGCTAAAAGTGTCAAATAGCTATAGAAAATTAAAGTAAAGGTCCTTAAGTGAAAAATAGACCATTTTTGGGTTAGTGGATGATGATAGCATGGCAATTGGTGTAATTTATAATAATTTTAAAGCTTAATTAAGTAAATTGGTAAATAATGTTAATATTAATAAAATAACAAAAGCCACTATCTTTCTTCTTCAACTTTTCCACCGAAATTTCAATGAACAAAATCCATGGGAGAAGTTTGACATTCGGCCAAGTTAATTTACAAGCATGTAAGTACATTTTTGTTCAGTTTTTAATGGTTTCTACGTTTTTGAGATCGTTGCTTCGTATTCTAGCTAGCTCGCACCTTAGATTTTAAAATTGTTAAAGATTTAACATGTTTCCATTGTTGAATGTTTGAGTAATTTGATGGTTGATGATGGATTTTGAATAATTGTTGATAGTTAAACTAGTTTTGTAAAGTGATTTTTGACAAAAATTTTAAAAAAGGGATTAATTTGTGAAAATATAAAATTATGTGGGTAAAAGTGTGAATAAATAAAAGATATGAGCTGCTAGGGACTCTATTAAAATTCGGCTAAGCTTGGGTGGTACTCGATCGTGTGATTCGTAATAAGTTTTAATAAATTTATATTTAACCGTTCTTGAAGACTAACTATTATCACGACGAAGGCAAGTGTATCTATCGAACAGTAGTATAGTTTTAGCAAGACCGGGATGTCAAACCCAAAGGAACTAAAAGTACTAGTATTAACTTTTTTCTTATTATCTAGCCTAAAAGTAAAGAATTTGTTTTATCTAAACTAATTAACTAACTAAGAATTCACAGAGAGAAAATTGGGGAAAATACTTTTGGAAAATTCGATTGATTAAGACAATACTCAAGGAAAAATCTATCTAGACTTCACTTGTTATTTGACTCTGAATCAGACGATTTATTCATTCGACTTGTTCCGTAGAAACCCTTAAGTTATATTATTATCTCTCTCGAGACTAACAACGTCTAACCCTAGGTTGATTAATTGAAATCTCTTTCTAATTAACAACCCTAGTGTTGCATTAACTCGATCTATGGATTCCCTTATTAGGTTTCACCCTAATCTGGCAAAATCTTGTCACCCTATTTCTAGACATGCAATCAACTCCGCCTAATTATGACAAATTTACTCTTAGACAGGGACTTTTGCTCCTCTAAATAAGCGCATCAACTTGAATCAATATCCTGAAATATTGAAGCAAGAATTAAGAACACATAATTAAGAACAAGTCAAATATTTATCATACAATTCAGAAAATAATAATAAGATTTCTCTTAGGTTTCATTCCCCTTAGGTATTTAGGGGGTTTAGTTCATAATTATAAAAGAAAATATCTCAGAAGAATAATGATAACAAAACATAAAGAAAACCCAAAACTCCTGAAGGGAAATTGAAGGGAGATCTTCAGTCTTGAAGAAGAATCCGGCTTCTGAGATGGATCAATTGGCTTTCCTCGAGTAATTCCTTGCTTCCCACTTCGTGTGTCCCCTTTCCTCCTCTTCTCAGGTGTTAATATAGGCTTTAGAATGCCTTAGAACCCTCTAGAGTGGGCTTTTCCAAATAGAACTCAACTTAGACTCGACTGGGACACGCCTGTTTGACACGCCCGTGTTCGATTGCTCCAAACCGTGTTAGAGTCTGTTGAATAGACACGGCCGTGTAGTCTACCCGTGTAAGTCGTGGTCGATTTTGCTAAAAGGGCACGGGCGTATGGTCTACCTGTGTGAGAAAGTCCAGGCCGTGTTTAAGTCTGTAAATTAGGCACGACCTTGTGGTCTACCCGTGTGAGGAAGTCCAGGCCGTGTTGATTTCCCATGTTGACCCATTTTCTCCGTTTTCGGCCCGTTTCTCACTCTTTTTACTCTCCTATGCTTACCTAAGTATAAAACATGAAATTACAGGATTAGGAGCATCGAATTCACCAAATCTAAGGAAAAATAATCCATAAATGTGCTAAGCATGGGATAAAAATATGTATAAATTACGGTTTATTAGTACTAAGTTGCATGAATTTGCAATATTAAGTGTTAAGGACTAAATTGTAAAAAGGTTAAAAGTTTACGGATAAATGTGTAAATTTTCCAAAATATGAATTATGGGCTAAATTGAATAAATTGAATAGATTGAATAATGAATGTACTGAATTTGATAATAAATAGATCAAGATAAGCTGAGAGCAGAATTAGATCGGGGAAAAAGAAAAGTGGATAAATAGTCGATATTTGCTATCCGAGCTATACGAGGTAAGTTCGTATAATTAGAATTGAACTTTTAAATACATGTAATTATTTGAAATGTATGTATAAAATTGATTAATTGATATACTTGGAATAAGAATGCATTATTGATATAGACTGATAGTTACTGAGCCCTGTTTGAACCGTATGAATTCGTAGGATACGAGTAACATGCCACTAGGGTTACCATTTTGGTCAAGATCCTGCATGTGTTGCGGACTTACCGCAGCTCGAATGAGCTTACCAATATATCAGCTCGTAAGATCTTACTGTTTTCAGCTTGTTAGAGCTTACTGTTTCAGCTTATAAAAGCTTACTATTTTCAGCTCGTCAGAACTTACCGTTTCAGCTCAATAGAGCTTACTGTCCATCAGCTCCGGAGGAGCTTATTGTTCATAGCTCGAAATAGTGGAAAATGATAATGAATTGACGGATTACTGATTTATACGTAATGTATATTACGCGAGTATCCCTTGATATTCTAATAGGTTCAACAAGCATAAATATTGTTTATTTGGATGAAATACTATTTATATGGATGAGCTACTGTTTGCAAATGGATTATTGTTTACATGATTGAGAGTGAAATGTTACAATGTTGTACATAATATATGAATTTGGTATAATGTAATGTATTGAGTATTTAATTGAAATAATTGGTGGTTACATGTACTTATATAGCTAACTTGTTGGTGAATGTTTGTGTTTAGACATTTGGAAATTGAGTTGAGCATACTTTATTTATTGCTTTAATTGTATAAATGGTAAGTCTAATTCTAAATTATATGGGCTTACTAAGCTATAAAGCTTACTCTGTTTCTTTTTCTATGTTTTATAGAGGTTCGTTAGCTCGCTCGTTTCGGACAAGTCGGAGTTACGCATCACACTATCCAGTTGTCGATTGGTACTTTTGAACTTATGGATATAAGTAAATATGGCATGTATAGGCTAGTTATAAAGATGATAGTTATGTTACTTGAGATGGTGATTTTGGTTCATGTTGTGATAAGTCTAAGCCATGTGGTTTGGCTAAACTTGATATTATGTTTTGGTATGTTTTGGTAAATATTATATGGAATGGAATATTACAAATGTGTCTTATTATGTGGTAAGCTTATGAATGGAAATTGTATGGTATTAGTTAAGTATTTGAATACTATGTGGAATTGGTATCATTTGTGTATGGAATGTTGTGGAATGGCTGCCTATTGGGTTATAAAATGTTACCATTTATGCTTGTGTATAAATGTGAAAATAGGGTGGCATAATAGCTTTGCGAATAGCCTATTTTTGTCCACACGGGTAGAGACACGAGCGTGTGTCTCAGCCGTGTGTGACACACGGTCATGTTATACGGCCGTGTCTCTCCTAGTGTTGATATTAAAATGAAGTCAGTATACTTCACACAGTCTCACGCATAGGCGTATGAGTTGGCCGTGTTGCATAAGTCAGTATACCCTACAGGATTGGCATGGCCTAGTACATGACCTGGCACACGAGCGTGTGTGGCCACTTTGAAGGGCACATAGGCTAGACACATGGGCGTGTGGTTGGCCGTGTGACCCAAGTCAGTATACTCTCCAATTTTCACACGACCTGGCACACGGGCGTGCTTTCGGCCGTGTGATGCAAGTCAGTATGTATGCCTTGTTTCCACACGGCCTAAGACATGGGCATGTGACCCTTGAAGTGTTGAAATTTTTCTAAGTTTCCAAAATTTTCATATGCTATCAGTTTAGTCCCGAACCACTTCTAAAGCATGTTTAAGGCTTCGTAGGCCTTATAAAGGGACAAGATGATTGAGTTAAATAGTATTTGAATACGAATGCATAAATGCATGAGTTATGTAGGTTAAATGATGTGTATTGATCGGTAATACCTCGTAACCCTACTCCGGCAATGGATACAGGTTAGGGGTGTTACATGACCCTTATGTTGAGCCATAGCAGCTTATGTTGAACCATAACTTGAATGTGGGTCACAAGCAATGATAACATCAGCGGTCGTGTTTAATCGATCATAGGCTAGAGGCTTGCATTGCTGGCATTAGGAATAGGAAATTCCATTAGGTTAATTTAGGTTTATTTAATTTAATTAGTTTAATTTCTCTTTTAATTTGAATTCACATTACTAATTCGTGGCTCAATTAAATTAGTAATTATTTTTTATAATTAATTTAACAATAATTTCTTCAATCTGCAATCCCTTGGGTACGATCCTCAGAATATTTACTGGTGTTTCGTTGTAAACTTTACTATATTACAATTTGACTTGTACTCTTGCAGATACTGCACTTTAAATTTTATTTATTTATTTGCACGATTTTAACTATAAACGATAACATGTTTATAGACGGTTAAGTTGTTGGCGTCGTTGCCGAAGATTATGACGGTGAAATTTTTATTAGATTGATTACTGTAATATAATATTAATCGAAAGACAAACGAGCTAGATAGTGTTCTAATTTTTTTGTACATAATTAAATATTTTTATTTTGAATTTTTTTAGTTAATTAAATATTTTTGAACTTTTTTATTTACCTTGTTGATTATCAGATTTAATCATGAATATTGGTTTTTATAGGTCTGTGTACGAACTATCCAAATCGAGTTGGTTGTACGAAGTGTAACACCACTAACCCGTATCCGTTGTTGGAATAGAATTACGGAGCACTACCAGAGTTTACATTTAAAACTATCAAAATTTAAACCATGTAATTCAGAACATCAATCATAGCAAAATCAATCAATAACATACAAACTATCCTTTATAGGAGCCCTTGAGGCCCTAAAAACAGATTAAGAATGAATCGGGACTAAATTAGGAATATATAAAATATTTAGGAAAAAGAAGAAAATTTTCAAACTGCAGAGGTCACACGGCCGTGTGGACATTCAAAGTAGGGACACACGGCCGTGTCCCAGCCCGTGTCTGTGCTCGTATAACTCACTGACTTGGGTTACATGGCCAAGCCACACGCCCGTGTGCTAGGCCGTGTAACAGCCTGACTTGCAACCCTTTGCAAGCTACAGGGGACGCACGGCCATGTCGCCTAGCACACTACTGAAATACATGCCCGTGTGGACAAAAATAGGCTATTTCCAGGCCAATTTTCTCACCCATTCAAGCACATACCTACAACTAAATTTCCACATATAAACAAGCCTTCAAATTGCACTAATACCATGCATCATCAAGCTACCCAATTAAGGCATATAAACATACAACCAATATGCCTAAAAGACACTTCAATCGCAACAATTAAACATGTACAATTATATGCACAATTTGGCCAAATGTTCAACTAACCTTTAGCTAAGTTATTGTCAAAACATACCATTTTGTTTAACTATCAAATTCATATCAAAAAGTACCAAATATACCAATTAACATTAGCATCATAAACCATATATGCCAACTACATGTTTCATACCAAAATGACCATGTTCAATTTCCATCACCTAAGCATCATAAGAACTATAAAATCAACCATCATAAGGTCACATATATATCAACATAACAACCATTACAAAGCCTAAATATATACATACCAATTTAATAACAACTTCTTCATAAGAAAGTGCCATAAACACAAGCCAAAACAATGGCTACATCATCAACCAAAAATACCTATACATGTGCATATTTAACCAATTATCACTTAACTTGTTTCCATGCCAAAATATAACATAATTTATATATAACCAACATACCATATTAGATTCATGCCATATCTAGTTCAAAACCTTTCCAAAACATACCATATCTTGACCATGTTATGGTCAATTCATCATATATCACTTTAGTCATTCAAACATGCTCTGACACATTATCAATTTAACACATATCAACAAGGCACCAAATGTACCAAGGCTACATCACCCAAAATGACATATACATGCCAAACACATAGTTTAACATTCAACTAATCATCAACCACAAGTTCACCTATACATGCCATTATAACCTTAACCAAAATGATATATATAATAATAGCATGTGTATTTGAGATTTAAGAATTTAGTTTTGCATGTAACTATTCCATTGATTGTGGTAACATCTTATAACTCGGGTTTGGTGATCGAATCAAGTAATGGGTGTTAAGATCGCATTGTATTGCTCGCTTGAGAACATTGAATTAGTTGATTTGTTCGCTGAGTTAGCGAATGTTGAGCCCGATAAAAATGTCACTCCATCAAATCAACAATATAGAGTTCAAGACCCTTATATAGAGGTTCTGAGAGTGTCTGTCGATAGGTGACCTTCTGTAGACGAGTTTGACTTTGATCTGAATGTTGGATGGATAGAACTGTGCGATTATGGAGCGATATCGACATAGAACTACAATCCACACAATGCTCTATTTGAGCATAACAACCCTAATCCAGGTCTTCGTTTACAGATACATTAGTTGATGATTGGTATCAATGTAGATGGTAAAGAAGGATTCGATAATAATGGTGGTTCTGATCATTGATCTGACGCCCCCTAACTTGAATCAGATCGCCGGATTAAGGCTAAGAGGTATTACCGAACTAAACATTTAATAATCTCATTCACATTGTAAATAAACATAAACAGAGATCGAGCTGAAATACATACTGATATTTAAGTTATACACTATTTTCGTATGGCCAGAATATTTACAATTTCAAAACATCTTTATCATCAGCCTAACCTATACATGCCATATTGAGTCCAAAATATAACTGTACCCAAAAAGATCGATAGTGTGATGAACTGTTGACGATCCCCGAGTCGGTGGCCAAAATCAATAATCTATAAAACAAAGAAATAAAGAACAGAGTAAGCTTTCAAAGCTTAGTAAATTTTAAGCAATACAAAGAATTAAAACTTGTCATTCAAATCGAGCATTTAGTATCACAAAACTAATATTCTAATTACAAATCACTTGGCCGAATATACACAAGTACGCCAATTAAAAAGCCTATTGGCCGAATATATATGTATATAAATATATGAATACACAAAGAAATTTCAGCACATATTTTACTTTACTTTATAGCTCATACAATTAATTTAAGTCACATACTTTCATATAATGACAGACATCGACCGAATAGGTCATGCTCTTATTCGTAGATATAGTAATCATTCACACACATATATCGTTCTTTGATACTAATAATTCATTTTAAAAATCAATTCACATACGAGTACATAATACGTACCTGACTATCTTAATGTATCATACATAATCAATAGTAGTTTACCTCGAACTTTCGAATTCATAATCTTACTCGAATCACCGGCGTTAAGCCTGCTAGGTTTAAAACCCGAATCTAGTCACCAAAGACAAAACCTGCGGGCTTTAAGCTCGGATATAATACCAAAGACTAGGCTGCATGGATTTAACCCGGATATAATACCAAAGACTAAGCCTCACGGGATTTAACCCGATATAATTCCAAATATAGCTGCATGGGTCTTTAAGCCCGGATACACATCAAATATCATGCTTATTTAATCATATATTAACACATCCCATTCAACATATCACATTAGTAGTCATTTGCTACATTCGGATATAAGCTCCATTTGAACACCATCATTTACATTTTGGTTCAAAAGTCATACATAAATATCACATATCCATTTCACCATTCAAACTTAACCCATAGTGACCATTCGACTATAAGTCATATACATAAATTATTTATCACACAACTTAATTCAGGTAGAACCAAAAGGTCACAATTCATCTAATATATATATATCAAGGCATCATCAATTATATACTAAAGGTGACTACTCAAAACTTACTTCAGATATAGTTGAACGGTTGCGGAAAGGCTACTCAATTACTTTCTCTTTTCCCCTATCCAACTTCGATCCTCTTTGCTCTTGAGCTTAATTAAGACTAGAAAGGAGTAGCCGAATGCTTGTCTCCCCTCCCTTCTCTTCTTAGAATTTTCGGCCAAAGAAATCAAAAGATGAACACATTTATTTCTTTTCTTTGTTTTATTCATTTCATTAATTTAACACATTTTTTATTACATATTTCTCACCACTATTTAATATAATAATATTAAACCATGCATATAATGCCCATAATTATGAGCTTGGCCGGCCACTAGTTTTATTTTGGACAATTAGCCATGCAAAACCTTAAATTTTGATTCATGTTCATTTCGGTCATCCCATATTATTCCCAACACATTTTAACTTTAATCACTTAAGTCCCCCCCCTTTTTTTTATGATTCCAAATTCAATTGATAAAATTTAAAACATGAAATTTCACACATGCATTTTCACTACTAATAGACATAGAAAAGAGCATTTAGAAAAAATTTTGACTCGATTTTGTGGTCTCGAAACTACTTCCCGACTAGGGTCAAAATAGGGCTGTCACAACTCTCCCCTCCATAGAAATTTTCGTCCCCGAAAATTCTTACCGGCGAATAAGTTAGGATATCGTTCTTTCATAGAGTCCTCAAGCTCCCAAGTAACTTCTTCTACCCCGTGTTTGAGCCACAATACTTTCACTAAAGAAATTTTCTTATTTCGTAGTTCTTTTATTTCACGAGCCAAAATACGAACTGGTTCTTCTTCGTAACTCAAATCAGATTGAATCTCAACCTCTAATGGATTAATTATATGCGATGGATCGGATCTATAATGTCGAAGCATCGAAACATGAAAAAAGTTGTGAATCTTTTCAAGTTCAGGGGGTAAAATCAATCTGTATGCGACCGGCCCTATAACAGCCTAATTTTTAGTGGTGTCGGAACAGTGATTCGAGATCACTAAATCCGACAAATGAGTAGGAAATATTATTAATTTAGTAATTATAAGTTAAATGTGAAGTTAGGAAAATTTTTGAAATAGTGAATAGTGTACTAAAAATAAATACTAAAATAATTATAATCGAAAACGAGGTATCGAGACCTCGGGAATTTTAAATCGAGCCATAAATATTTTTATAAATATTTATGGAGTGTTAATAAGTTAGTATTAAAGTTTCGTCAAGAAATTTTAAAGTTCTGATAGTTAATTGAACAAAAAGGACTAAATTGTATCAAATGCAAAATTTTGGGAAATGATTAAATAGCTTAAATGATAAAAGAAAGAGGGTTTAAAAGGCAAATATACCCAAGGTCTATTTGGGCTGGACGGAAAGGGCATGAAATCAGTAAGAAAATAAGGAGAATTAAGGGAAAAATTGGAAAATTGCAAAATTTACTTGATAAAGCTAGGACTAAAGTGGAATTATCTAGATTTCTCTTTATTTTTCTGCATTCTCATCAGCAAAAATGCCATGGAAGAGTTCCCCTAAGCTGGTTTTTCATATTTTTACTTCAAGTAAGTTCAATTCTTGATTATTTCTTAAAATTTTTGTGTTTTTGTGACTTTTACAACTAGGTCCACTTGTTGAATTCATTAGTTTTTGATTCTATGAAAGAAATTGAAAGTTGCTATGAATATGTGCTGGAAGTATATGATGATTTGGCATGGAATTAGAGCTTTAAATTGTTTATATGTTGATTTTATTGAAAGAATTGAATAGAAAGTGAATGTTTGGGACCTAGGTGTAAAAGAGTTTAAAGTTAGAGTTTTATGTGGAAATTCTGAATTTCAATAGTTATGAAATAACTTATAATGTCTAGTAAAAGTATTAATTGAGAAAATTATCTTAATTTAGGGGTTAATTGAGCAAGGACTGAATTGTATGAATTGTGAAATTTGGGGCAAAATGGAAATTAACATTTTGCACTACAACTGTTTTGGACAGCAGCAGTAGTCTAACTTTGAAAAATCACCAAAAATTGTAGAAATGAAATTAGAGGATGAATAAAATATGAAATTAAAGCTTATTGAGTCTAGTTTTTTATAGAAGAAATGATGTAAGCAATTGAATTGTAAATCATGAGATATGATAAATTTTGTGAGACAAAGTCAAAATGATTTCGGGTTCCCCTGTTCTAACTTTGTAAAATCATAAAAAATTGGATAAAAACAATTATGGGATTAAATTTATATTTTTATAATCCTGAATGAGTCTATTTTCAAGAAAAAACAAACGGGAACATCATTCAAATCCTGTACAAGGAGATAATTAGTTTTTAGTGAAGAAGGGTCGGAACTGTCAGACAGCAGAACAGGGGAGACTTCAATGAATAAAATGTATTAATTGGCCCAAGAAAAAATTATGAAATTTTTATGGTAAGAAGATATGTGAGTCTAGTTTCAAGGAAAATTAGTGAATCTTAATTTGGAGTTCCGTAGCTTTAGATATAAATAATTTAGTGACTATGACACGGGTGGATAGCTTGAATATTCACATAAGTAATTAGTGAAAATTATGGATAATGTTACTTACAAGTGTGTTATTTATACCAAGGATGTGGATGGAGAGGAGGAGGAGGAAAAATATATGGATGACTCGTGTATAAATTGATCACATGCCCGATTATAATTGATAAATGTTGGATTAGAAATGATATAATGTTTTATTTGGAATATTTATTATGAAATTATGATTATCGTTATAATAGAAAAATTGAACTTGTGAGTTTATATGGCTAAATTTTAGTGATTATTTGTTAATTTTATGAATTTCATGATGTGTTATTTCATATGTATTGATGATAAAACCGTGAATAATGTAAAAGCATGAAAATTAAATAAATGATCAAATTGAGCATTTCAGTTCAGTGACAAGATGAATTGAAGGAAAAGACCATGGTTGGACCATGACAACAAGTGATAAATGATAGCTTCGGCTACACTTATCTGATCAAGGACAAGTGAAAGTGATAAGTGATAGCTTCGGCTACACTTATCCGATCAATGACAAATGAAAAGTGAAAAGTGGTAGTTTCGGCTACCTGATCAGTGAAAAGTGGTAGCTTCTGCTACCTGATCAATGAAAAGTGGTAGCTTCGCTACCGATCGATGAAAAATGGTAGCTCTGGCTACCGATCGATGAATAGTGGTAGCTTCGCTACAAGTGACAAGTGACAAGTGATTTCAGTATAAGACCATATCCGGGATATGGCATCGGTGTGATATATGCTCTCAGATAAGACCATATCCGGGATATGGCATCGATGAGATATGTGATTCGTGTAAGACCATAGCCGGGCTATGGCATCGATATGTGATATGTGATTACGTGTAAAGACCATAGCTGGGCTATGGCATCGATATATGAATATGTGTAAGACCATAGCTGGGCTATGGCATCATTATGTGAAGATGTGTAAGACCATAGTTGAACTATGGCATCGAGAAAATGAAGTACTCAATTCTGTAAGATGTTCACTAATTTGAAGAAGTTTGGTAAGTATTACATGGAATTATGTGATATAAGAAAATACGAGTTGATGAGACATGAGCATAAAACTTGGTTGATGAATGAATTCATTTGTGATTATATATTTCTACGCCTTGAATGTATTATCCGTATGAATTGGTATTCCAAATGAGTTAATGAGAAAACTTCTAGTATGAAATAATCTGAGTTCGAAACAAAATATCATGAAAACGTACTTGAAATACATTGGTATGTCTTGTATATGCTATTTGAATTCATA
Source organism: Gossypium longicalyx (assembly GCA_025698465.1). NCBI lineage: Eukaryota > Viridiplantae > Streptophyta > Magnoliopsida > Malvales > Malvaceae > Gossypium > Gossypium longicalyx. The sequence continues at coordinate 21,415,845 of CM047005.1, read as the reverse complement.
AATGTGGAAAGTAAATTTATGTGGAAATATGAGATGATGATATCTGTACATGGAATTTATTTATGAATACGTACATCCAAATTTATATGATAGATTTTAGTGAACATTGAAATTGCTCTCAATAAGTGATTTGACAATTTAAAATCGTGATTGGTAGGAAGAGTTAATGAATTGCATGTTTATGAATTGTTACACGTATTTGTCTGAAATACGAAGAAGTGATGGTAATTGATACATGGAAATATGAAACTATGATATATATAAAAACATGAAATATGTTTGATAAGTGTGTTCATTCATAATTATGGAATTTATGTACCTCATGTGTGCTATTTGCATGAAAATGATATCTTAAATACTTTGGTGCAAAAAGCTTAAATATGAAATAGTATGAAATCGAAACAAATTGTTATGAAAATATATTTAAATTATCCGTAAGTGTTTCGTGCTTCTCGATAATGCCTCGTACTCTATTCCGACGACGGATATGGGTAGGGGGTGTTACAGGCCCAACTCGTTCGGATATTACATACGGCCCGATAAACCTCGGACTCAAATTGCCCTTACGGCCAAATCTGAGCACCTTTTGCCAAGGTGAAACTTTAAGAAACACTTTGTCTCCGACCTGATACTCAATGTCTTTTCGTTTTAAATCCGCATACGACTTCTGATGATCTGAAGCTGCTTTCAGACTTTCACGGATCACTTTTATTTTCTGTTCAGCATCTTTAATCAAATCAACCCCGAAGATTTTACTTTCGCTAAGCTCGGTCCAAAACAACGGTGTACAGCATTTACAGCCGTACAAAGCCTCGTAAGGTGCCATCTTAATGCTTGATTGAAAACTATTGTTGTAAGTGAATTCAATCAAAGGTAAATACCGTTCCCATGAACCACTAAACTCAAGGATGCAACATCTCAATATATCCTCGAGTATCTGAATTATCCGCTCGGATTGACCATCGGTCTGGGGATGAAAAGCGGTGCTAAAATGCAACTTAGTACCCAATGCTTCTTGCAATTTCTTCCAAAATCGCGATGTGAATCTTGGGTCTCTATCTGACACAATTGAAACGGGTACCCCGTGTAATCTGACAATCTGAGAAACATACAACTCGGGTAGCTTATCAAGTGAGAAATCCATATGTACAGGAATGAAATGAGATGATTTAGTCAATCTATCTACAACAACCCATATCGCATCTTTCTTGCTCGGTGACAAAGGTAACCCAGACACAAAATCCATCGTAACTCGATCCCACTTCCACTCGGGTATCATAATCGGTTGAAGTAAACCCGAAGGCACTTGATGTTCCGCTTTCACTTGTTGACATATCAAACATTTCGAGACAAAGTCAGAAATGTCTTGTTTCATACCATGCCACCAATACTGACGTTTCAGATCGTTGTACATTTTCGTACTACCCGGGTGAACTGACATTCGGCTACTATGAGCCTCGCTCAAAATCATCGAAATAAGTTTCGAATTTCTTGGAACACACAATCGACTTCTGAACCTCAAACAACCATTGTCGACAATTTGCTTCTGAACCTCAAACAACCATTGTCGACAATTTGAAACTCTAAATCCACATTCGAAACACATTCAGTTCGTTTAGCAACCAATTCCTCATCGACTTTCTGAGTTTCACATATTTGATGAATCAATAACGGTTTGGCTTTTAATTCTGCTACTAACACATTATCAGATGAAACATACAAGTGTACATTCATCGCTCGTAAAGCAAACAGTGACTTACGACTTAAAGCATCGGCAACCACGTTAGCCTTTCCCGGGTGATAATCAATGACAAGCTCGTAATCTTTCAACAATTCAAGCCAACGTCTTTGTCTCAGATTCAAATCTCTTTGAGTCATCAAATATTTGAGGCTTTTGTGATCCGAATATATATGACACCTCTCTCCAAACAAGTAGTGTTGCCATATTTTCAAAGCAAATAGGATGGCAGCTAATTCGAGATCATGGGTCGGATAGTTTTTCTCATGTGGCTTCAATTGCCTCGAAGCGTAATATACAACTCGACCTTCTTGCATCAATACACAACCCAGCCCATGTAAGGACGCATCACTGTAAATGACAAACTCTTTACCGGATTTAGGCTGCACTAACACTGGAGCTTCAGTCGAATAGGTTTTCAGTTGGTCAAAACTTTTCTGGCACTTTTCTGACCATTCGAACTTAACATCTTTCTGAAGTAGCTTCGTCATTAGTGTGGTTATCATCGAGAAACCCTTTACAAACCGTCTGTACTAACCAGCAAGTCCCAAAAAGCTCCGAACTTCAGTAACATTTCTAGGAGGCTTCCAATCAAGTATGGCTGATATTTTACTCAGATCAACACGAATACCCGATACAGATACCACATGCCCCAAAAAGCTAACTTCTCTCAACCAGAACTCACATTTACTGAACTTAGCATATAACTGCTTGTCACGTAAAATCTACAACACTAATCTCAGGTGCTCGGCATGTTCGGTTTTATCTCGCGAATAGATCAAAATGTCGTCTATAAACACAACTACCAACCGGTCCAAATACTATCTAAAGATCCGATTCATCAAGTCCATAAATACCGCAGGGGCATTAGTGAGCCCAAACGGCATCACTAAGAACTCGTAGTGACCGTATCTCGTTCTGAAAGCAGTTTTAGGCACATCTGAGTCTCAAACTCGCAACTGATAATAACCCAATCTCAAATCTATCTTTGAAAACATTGAGGCTCCTTTCAGCTGATCAAACAAATCATCAATACGCGGTAACGTATATTTGTTCTTTATTGTCACTTTATTTAATTGACGATAGTCGATGCACATTCTCATAGTTTCGTCTTTCTTTTTCACAAACAATACTAGTGCACCCCAAGGTGAGAAGCTCGGTCGAGCGAAACCTCTATCCGTCAACTCTTGCAACTGAGCTTTCAATTCCTTCAATTCGGTTGGTGCCATACAATACGGAGCTATCGAAATTGGTGTAGTCCCAGATACAAGTTCAATGCCAAACTCTAGCTCTCGAACAGGTGGTAATCCCGGTAACTCCTTAGGAAAAACATCCGAATACTCACAAACCACTGGCACTGATTCAAGTTTCTTTTCTGACTCATTACTATCAAGTACGTACGCAAGATATGCTTCACACCCCTTCTTTACATATTTTTGAGCCAACATCAAGGATATTACTGCTGGTAACCCATTTAAATCAGTAGACTCAACTCGGATTATCTCACTATTTGCACATCTCAAATCAATAGTCTTTCTTTTGCAATTCACAACTGCATCATGTACAGTCAACCAATCCATACCGAGAATAACATCAAATTCATCAAATGGTAAAAGCATCAAATCGGCCGAAAAACAGGAACCTCGGATTATCAGGGGGCATTTCCTGCACACTTTGTCGACTAGCACATATCGACCCAAGGGATTCGACACTCGAATCACGAACTCAGTAGACTCAACAGGTAGAGTCTTACTGGATGCTAAAGTCTCACATACATATGAATGAGTAGAACCAGGGTCAATCAATGCAATCACATCAGTATCAAAGAGAGTGAAAGTACCAGTAATAACATCAGACGAAGAAGCATCCTCGCCTGCGCGTATAGCGTAAGCTCTAGCAGGAGTACGAGCCTCGGATCTGGTCGTAGCATCTCTAGATCCTCTCTGACCGCCGCTAGCATTTCCTGTATTTCTAGGTGCTCTACCTTGTGCTGTAGTAGTACTCGGTTTCCCACTCTGATTCACATTCTGCTCAGACAATCTCGGGCAGTCCTTGATAAAGTGGTCAGCTGATCCACACTTATAACAGGAGCGGTCATGAAATCTACAACTCCCCGAATGCCATTTTTCACAAAACTTGCACTCGGTCCTATCTCGACGATCATTTCCAACACTGGCAACTGAAGTGGCTCGCGTACTCACAGGGGGTCTATCACAGTCTCGTCTGGAAAATCCCGAAGTGTTCTTAGATCGGCCCGAATCATCTCGAAATTTCTTCGGTGAATACTAAAAGGGATTTCCCGAAGATCTTTTACGGAACTCTCTAGCTCCATCTTCAGCTTTTCTTTTTTCTTTACTGAGCTCTTCGGCTTTGCAAGCTCGCTCGATAAGTACTACAAACTCTCTGATTTCAAGAATGCCAACAAACAGTTTTATATCTTCGTTCAATCCATCTTCGAAACGTTTACACATAATAGCTTCTGAAGAAACACATTCTCGGGCATACTGGCTAAGTCTCACAAATTTTCGTTCATAATCAGTAACTGACATGGAACCCTGTTTAAGTTTAAGAAATTTCTTCCGTTTCTGATCGATGAATCTCTGACTGATATACTTTTTCCGGAACTCGGTTTGGAAGAACTCCCAAGTCACTCGCTCTATGGGCACAACAGAAACCAATGTATTCCACCAATAGTAGGCAGAATCGCGTAGCAAAGATATAGCACATTTTAGGTGTAACGCCCCGTACCCGAGATCGTTATCGGAGTCGAACACGAGGTGTTAACAGACTTAATTCATTGCTTAAACAGCTCAAACAATTTAATTTTAGAACTTCCAGACAAGTTGGCTAACTACGTCACAGTCGCTTAAAAATTCATATCTCGAGTTCCCAAACTCAAAATCTAATTCTGTAAATTTTTCCTAAAACTAGACTTATATATCTATTTATTAATTTTTTTCTAGAATTTTTGGCTAGGCCAATTAGTACAGTTTATTAGTTAAAATCTCCCCTGTTTCAGGGTTTGACTGCTCTGACCTCTGTGTATTACGAATCAGATATCTCTCTGTAAAGAATTTCAATGACTATGAAGTTTGTTTTTCTTAAAACTAGACTCAATAATAAATCTTTACATATAAATTATGACTTATAATTATTTTTATACAATTTTTGGTTAATTTCCAAATTCAGAATAGGGGATCCAGAAATCGCTCTGGCCCTGTTTCACAAAAATTTAAACATCTCATAAAATATAACTCATATACCTATTTCGTTTCTTCCATATGAAAATAGACTCATAATTCTTCAATTGCATATTTTATTCATCATCTAATTATATCTCTAATATTTTTAATGATTTTTCAAATTCACGTCACTACTACTGTCTGAATCTATTTTATGGTAAATTTTACCTATTTCATGGTTTCCATGGATTAACTAGCAATTTGACATACATAACACCAAATATGATCATAATTAGCCATTCCAATGGCTAATCATTACCAAGTATTTTTATACTACTCAATAACCATATCATAAGACCATATATACAAAATGATTATAATGCTATACATGCCATACTCAAAATATACAAGCCATTATGCCAAGATGGTATACTGGATAGTGTGGCGTGCCTCCGACCGTTCCCGATTTCCGAGCTGGCTTGTCAACACTACAAGGAATGAAAAGGAGGGAGTAAGCATAAATGCTTAGTAAGTTCACATGCAAATAGAAAGTAACATAACCATATAAGCAAACATAAAACATCATTTGCATAATCATCACCAAGACATTCATATCATATTTTCATTTATCATCTTACCATATTGTTGTTATATCGATTTTTCAACCCGAGGGTTAAGTACATACCTGTTCAAAGTATCCATTTCACAAAACTTACCAATACGTCCCTTTCATCTTGAGTATTCCTCCATTTGAGTAGAACTTTACCCGTTGAACACATCGGAATATAATTCGGATACATGGAAAGTTTGCACATAAGTGCCACATATGTAGCCAAGCTACTATGTAACCCGCCCATAAGCGAACTCGGACTCAACTCAACGAGCTCAGGCGTTCGCATCCATAAGTGAACTTGGACTCAACTCAACGAGCTCGGATGCCTAGTTACATCTCACGAACTCGGACTCAACTCAACGAGTTTGGACATTCGCATCCATAAGTGAACTCGGACTCAACTCAACGAGTTTGGATGCCCAAATATCCCAGTGACATGTCACTTGTATCCAAATCCATTCCTAAGGTTCAATGGGACCTTTTTCCCAATCATGTGTCTCAACCATCTTCTACGAAATACCGATACCGATACTCGGTAGTATTTCACATTTTCCAAGTATATCACATAATTTGACATATTATCAAACAATTATCACGAGTATAATATTTCATAATAATTATCATATCATTTAAATAACGTAAAAACATTTAAAATAATAACTATGTTACCAACATTTACATATGAACTTACCTAGTACGCGAAAATGGCTACTTTTACCATTTCGTCCACAACTTGGTATTTTCCCCATTTTAGCCCGAATTTCAATTTTCCTTACCCTATCATTTAAAATATAGTCTAATTAGGACTCACATTATTCAAATTGACCCAAAATCATATTTTGGAAAAATTACAATTTTGCCCCTAAACTTTTGCATATTTACACTTTTACCCCAAAGCTCGTAAATTAAACTTCAGCCTATTTTCTTATGTTTTATGACATGCTGATCATTTTTACCTTCTATGGAAACATCAAATTCTCACTCTAACATGTACTTATGACTATTAGGTATTTTTACCGATTAAGCCCTTTTGCTCGTTTTCACTTAAAACCGAGTAGCACAAGTTGTCTAACATAATTTAAAACCTCATATTCTATCATAAAACACCAAAATACACAAATTTCACCTATGGGTATTTTTCCAACTATAAACCCTAGGTTAAATTATTGCTAGCATAAGCTAAATCGAGCTACCGGGACTCCAAAAACGTAAAGAACTTGAAAAATGGGGCTAGAATGGACTTACAATCGAGCTTGGAAGCTTGAAAAACCCTAGCCATGGTTTCTCCTTGCTATATTCGGCCATGGGGTTGAAGATGAGCAAAATTGGCTTTTAATTTTGTATTTTAATTCATTTTACCTCTAAATGACCAAAATGCCCTTACTACTAAACTTTCCAAAAATTCCATCCATGTCCAATTTTTGTCCATAAACTTAGAAATTGTTAAAATTTCTATTTAAGACCTCCTAATTAATATTTCAAAACAATTTCATACTAGAAACTTCTAGAATGCAAGTTTTGCAAATTATTCGATTTAGTCTCTAATTTCAATTTAAGCACTTTAGGCATAGGATTTCATCACGAAATTTTCACACAATCATGCAATCATATCATAAACATCAAAATAATTATAAAATAATTATTTCTATCTCGGATTTTATGGTCACAAAACCACTATTCCGATTAGGCCCTAATTCGGGATATTACATTAGGCATTCATCGGGTGTGCAAGACAGTTCATCGAACACTCGGATAGTATTGTCCAACCAAAATTCAGCTTGCTCAGCATCATCACTGTCTGTAGCTTTAAATTCAGTAGCCCCGTACTTTCGAATTCTGTCAACCGGGGGCTTATTCAACCTCATCTGATCAATTACCGGAGGTATCGTAGGTGCAGAGGGTGTATTATTCGGGAGTGGAGGTTGTGGAGCAGCCGCATTAGTTCGAATGTATTGGTTGAACTAATCATTCATCACATTATAAAAGGCTTGTCTAGCCTCGTCATTTTGATTGCTCGCAACAGGTTGCGAGTCCACCGGTGCTGTCCCGTGCGCGGGAGCAGGCGCTACACTCTCGATATCATCAGCTACCGCTTGATCGGGATCGGGATCCATTACTATATAAAAACACATTTTTAACTATCAGAAATCATCACACTATCGTATTATCACATAATGGCATGTATGGCTAGACTCATATACGCTACGTTAGTCCTAGAATTGACTAAACCGTAGCTCTGATACCAATTAAAATGTAACACCCCTAACCTAAATCAGATCGCCGAATTAAGGCTAAGAGGTATTACCGAACTAAACATTTAATAATCTCATTCACATTGTAAATAAACATAAACAGAGATCGAGCTGAAATACATACTGATATTTAAGTTATACACCATTTTCGTATGGCCAGAATATTTATAATTTCAAAACATCTTTATCATCAGCCTAACCTATACATGCCATATCGAGTCTAAAATATAACTGTACCCAAAAAGATCGATAGTGTGATGAACTGCTGACGATCCCCGAGTCGGTGGCCAAAATCAATAATCTTTAAAACAAAGAAATAAAGAACAGAGTGAGCTTTCAAAGCTTAGTAAATTTGAAGCAATACAAACAATTAAAACTTGTCATTTAAATCGAGCATTTAGTATCACAAAACTAATATTCTAATTACAAATCACTTGGCCGAATATACACAAGTACACCAATTAAAAAGCCTATTGGCCGAATATATATGTATATAAATATATGAATACACAAAGAAATTTCAGCACATACTTTACTTTACTTTATAGCTCATATAATTAATTTAAGTCACATACTTTCATATAATGACAAACATCGACCGAATAGGTCATGCTCTTATTCGTAGATATAGTAATCATTCACACACATATATCGTTCTTTGATACTAATAATTCATTTTAAAAATCAATTCACATACAAGTACATAATACGTACCTGACTATCTTAATGTATCATACATAATCAATAGTAGTTTACCTCGAACTTTCGAATTCATAATCTTACTCGAATCACCTACAAGTTAAGCTGCTAGGTTTAAAACCCGAATCCAAATCCACCAAAGACAAAACTGCGGGACTTTAAGCTCGAGATATAATACCAAAGACTAGGCCTACGAGATTTAACCCGGATATAATACCAAAGATTAAGCTTTGTGGATTTAACCCGATATAATTCCAAAGATATAGCTGCATGGTCTTTAAGCCCTGATACACATCAAATATCATGCATATTTAATCATATATTAACACATTTCATTCAACATATCACATTAGTAGTCATTTGCTACATTCAAATATAAGCTCCATTTGAACACCATCATTTACATTTCGGTTCAAAAGTCATACATAAATATCACATATCCATTTCACCATTCAAACTTAACCCAGAGTGACCATTCGACTATAAGTCATATATATAAATTATTTATCACACAACTTAATTCAAGGAGAACCAAAAGGTCACAATTCATCTAATATATACATATCAAGGCATCGTCAATTATATACTAAAGGTGACTACTCAAAACTTACTTCGGATATACTTGAAGGGTTGCGGAAAGGCTACTCAATTACTTTCTCTTTTCTCCTATCCAACTTCGATCCTCTTTGCTCTTGAGCTTAATCAAGATTACAAAGGAGTAGCCGAATGCTTGTCTCCCCTCCCTTCTCTTCTTAGAATTTTCGGCCAAAGAAATCAAAAGATGAACACTTTTATTTCTTTTCTTTGTTTTATTCATTTCATTAATTTAACACATTTTTTTATTACATATTTCTCACCACTATTTAATATAATAATATTAAACCATGCATATAATGCCCATAATTATGAGCTTGGCCGGCCACTAGTTTTATTTTGGACAATTAGCCATGCAAAACCTTAAATTTTGATTCATGTTTATTTCGGTCATCCCATATTATTCCCAGCACATTTTAACTTTAATCACTTAAGTCCCCTTTTTTTTTTATGATTCCACATTCAATTGATAAAATTTAAAACATGAAATTTCACACATGCATTTTCACTACTAATAGACACAGAAAAGAGCATTTAGAAAAATTTCCAACTCGGTTTTGTGGTCCCGAAACCACTTCCCGACTAGGGTCAAAATAGGGCTGTCACACCTACTGCCAACATGACCAATCGGTCATGCCTTAATACAACCCAAAACAAATTTTTTAATTAGCTTTTTAAAAAAAAAAAATTAAACCAGTGTTACTAATATGTCAAACGACACCCATAAAAAGAAATATTTTTTCTATATTTTAAACCACTGTGTATACAACTAAAAATATAAGTATTTTTAAAGAATAAATACTGATGCTACCATTGTATCAGGCGACACCACTAAAAAATATTTTAAAAAAAACCATATGATTGCATAATGATTGGGGAAAAGATAAGGTGGTGCTGCCAACCAGTCAGACAACATCGATATTCATGGTAGAAAATATCCCATTTTCATAATTAATTTGTTTCTTATACTATTTTTGTATTTAATTATTTTTATAAAAACCTCAAAAATTGACTAACCCATGGAAAATTAGGAAAATTATGTGGAAGTTTTCGAAATTTCATGTCAACTTTCTGTAAAAAAATCTAACAACAACTTTAATTTCAAGAAATTTGATGATTGAATTAAAAAATTAATAGTTAAATGAATAAAATAAACTGAATAGTGTAGTGACATTTATATACTTTACCCTTTTATTTAAGAAATTTGATGATTGAATTAAAAAATTAATAGTTAAATGAATAAACTGTATTTTGCAAGGCCCCTTATCCGGCTTGCCCATAATAATGTAGAAAAAGACGGATGAGGAGTTCAATTGAAACAGACATTGGTCATTGCTACTTGTAGTTTGACTTTTTTTTTTTTTATTATATCTTCATTATGGCTTGCAAATTAAAGAAACTGGATATAGTTATAGACCACGGTTTTACAATTCTACAGCTGGAATCACGAGTTTGGAGCCAATAAGCCGTCAGCTTAGCCGATAAATATTGTGCAAAGTCTTACACGTGTAAATCAAGTAACTCAAATTATTTCATCTACTGAATCAATTTAATGTTATGCTATTAAAAAAATTTCAAATAAATTCAAATTATAACAAATCTAACATTAATTATATAAAAATGTCTTAAAATTTTTCAATTAGAATTAAGTTTCAAACAAAAGATTTCATTTACATAACAATAAAAACTTTAAAAATATTAACTTTGTTAAATAGTAAATATTAATTCTATTTTAATTTGCCATTATTTGATTCTTTTTAAGTTAAAATGAGTCTATAGTTCTTATACTTTTCGAAAATTAAGAGTTTAGTCCTTATACTTGTATTTCTAGAAATTTAATTCCTCTATTTTTTAGATTTCAAAATTCAAGTCAATTATTAGTACTGTTAATTTTGTTGCTGTGACATTTTGAAATAGAAAAAAAAACTACTCATTTGGTAGCCATGTAATTAAAAAAGATGTTGTAATTAACCTAAACTTAACAAAAAAAAGAAAATAATAGTATGAACAATTGAACTTGAATTTTAAAATTTGAAAAGTAGAGATACTAAATTTTTAGAAATATAAGTATATGGACTAAATTCCTAATATTCTATAAGCATATTTAACCTTCTTTTTAATAATACAAAGAGTAAATTAATTAATTTAATAGTAGATCCCAAAATACATTCACCAATAGCTTCAAATAATGATTCAAATGGGATAAAAAAAAAATCAACTCTTTGTATTGATTTTATAACTTCAAATTGTAAAATAATTTAAACTCAAAAACGGGTTTGAGGTTAAAATGATTTAATACAAAATTTAAAGTTTGAAATGATTGGAAGTCGAAACCTAAATCCATAACAACTTTAATGGGTGAAATTGCAGCTGAGTGCAATGCATAATTGGCAAAGATAAGGAATAAAAAAAAATAAAAATTCAAAAATTCCATAATTACATTCACAATGCTTAGTTCAAAGGTGAGAAAGCAGAATAAAGAATTGGGGGATATCAAAATGAGTCGCAGTGGGAATGGATAAGGAAGAGAGCAGAGGTTGGTTTAGTAAAATTAGTAGCAATACAGTCCAATCAGATCTTTGCACCATATTTATGCCTCCCATCTGGACTCTTCTTCAGCAGCTTTCTACAAAAATTGTTATTTACTTAAGACAACCTTAGCTAATGACCCATTCCCATTTGCTTCATCAAAGTCATAAACCCTCCCACTACCATCAAGGCACGCTAATTTGTTACCAATATAAAACGACGGCGTTTCTATGCAGACCTAGCGTCCTTCTCCAAGTCTCTTATTTTACCTACTGTTCATCACATACCTCCAGACCTAAGCTGAAAGGTTGAAGAAAAATGACAATGAGAGAAGCTCTGCTTGGATTTTCTATTTTGTTAATATTTATTGCTTATTTCATCGAATTTTCGTCTGCTATCGTTGTATTTGAGCCCTTCTCCATTTCCTTCCCCGACCTTCCCGCCAAATTCGGTAACTTTTCTTCTTCTTTTTCATTGTTTGTTTACTGGGAAAATGAAGGAAAGCTTACAAAACTAACTCTTTCAAGCTTAATTTGTTTTTACGCTCTACTTCCATATAAAATTCTAAAACAGAAAAAGAAAAAGTTAAATTCCTTATTTGTTTTTTAATTTTTGTGTTGTTTAGCTCGTGCGAATAACACTGCCGTCTGCGGTGCTCTTCAAGTGGCGGATCCCTCGGATGCTTGTACACCGCTCCGAAATGAATTTGGATCTAACAAAACGGGCCCGACAAGGTTTGCTTTGATAATCAGAGGCAATTGTTCTTTCGAGGAAAAAATTCGAAAAGCTCAAAGCGGGGGTTTTTCTGCTGCAATTGTTTTTGATGATCAAGATAGAGGCAGTTTAGTTTCCAGTAAGTTAATTTGCTCTACATTTTGTCATTCAAAATTAATTAAACTCAATTGAGTTCATTATTATTAGTAAAATTTGGAGAATGATTCGATAGTTGATTAATTGAGGTATTTTTTTGTTTGAAGTGATGGCGAACCCTACAGGAATCAAAATTCTTGCGGTTTTTGTTTCTAAATCTGCTGGTGAATTTTTGAAAGATCATGCTAAAGGGGAGAAAGGGGAATGCTGCATTTATCTGCGGCCAAATAGCAAGGCCTTGACAATTTTTGTTATATGTTTCCTATCACTTCTCGTTATAGCAGCTTTCCTGGTGATAGCCTTGATGCCTCCCAGAATTTTGTCGAATTGGCGAAGAAGAAATTTAGTAAAAAGTGTGGATAGTAAAACAGTTGAAGCTCTTCCTTGTGTTGCGTTTGGTTCTGCTCGCTTGAGTCAGTGCCATACAGGAGAAACTTGTGCTATTTGCCTTGAGGATTATAAGGATGGAGAGATTCTTAAAATTCTCCCCTGTCAACACGGTAGGGTTTGCTCCTGCAGCTTATTGGTAGCCTTTGCTGTGCTTCTTTTCTTGTGTATATCATTATTTTACCGACCTCCATGCAAGGATCTGTTTTTTCTTTTACGGGTTAACTTTTTTTATGCGTTGGGGGTTCAACTCTATAATATGTAAAAAGTGAAAAGACATGATATTTACCAATTTACACAGATCTAAAATAGGAGAAAGAATGATATAGAGGAAAGTTTTAAATCCATAGAGCCATAGACCTTTGGTTGTATCAGGGCAGTTTCTGCACTAATGCACATATTCAACCATCCTACTTAGTTCTTTGACTTCATGCTTTAATGAATCTGTTACTTCTATTAGTGGCCGTGGGGAAAAAAAATAGATAAGTTGCTTTTTGTAAACAGATGAATATCACATTCAAATCTTGTTTCTAGATATTAGTTAATCAACATGAAAGCTGCGTGCAGATTTTCATTCAAGCTGTGTGGAGTCTTGGCTGACAAAGTGGGGGACATTCTGCCCTGTATGCAAACATGATATGATAACTAAAACCACGTATTCTGAGGTTAGTGAGCAAAGGTCTTCGTTGCATGTTCCTGTTTAGCGATGCTGCTATAATTCTGCTCATTGAATTTTCACATTGTACAGTTACATGCACATCAACACTCATGCCTATATTTTCATTATATGCTATTTTTTTTGTTATTATTGTTTTATGAAATCTGAACTTTAAGCTATTGTAAATATGAAATCATCTATAATCATAAGTCACTGCAAGAAATTGTAGTGACTGCTGTAATGGCCCTTTGTTGGTCTTGTAAAATCTGACATTTTGCATGTACCATCATGTCTGTCATGATATTAACTATTAAGATCTGGTGGTTGGTAGCTTTTATGCTGGACATTGCTTATTCTCTGTGATTTCCTAGTCATGCTAAGCCCATGAGCGGTCAATTAACCAGGCACATACAAAAGAGTTGCTTATCAAGGTTAGGGTAATAGTTCTAAGTATTTACTTATAAAGGTATTTGCAAAAGTCTTGATAGCTTGTTGAGCATTGGACATCTTTTCAATTCCAATAAGATAAAAAACATATGTAAATGATAAAGCATGAATATTTTACTATATCCTGCTGAAAGCATCAGAAGGCTTGTGCTTTTTTATGAGACTTGGTGCTGAACCTCACCCTTAAGCTAACGCGTAAGCTAGCTTACAGTTAGCATCTGTGCTTGTTTGTTGGGGTTTGGTTGAGGTAATTTGTTCTTAGCAGTTGAGAGACATAAAAAGCAATGGCATGAAATGCCCCTATTAATATTTACTTGGCTAGAACTTGGTCTAATTGTGAAAGGATGACATTTAGTGGTGGACCGGATTGGCCAGTCTGTTTAACTTTGTTGTACGTTATGAAGACATATTTTGTCTACCATCTCTCCTTAAATGGTTAAGATAAGAATCTTTGCCCAACATGTTTTATCGATGCCGAACTGTGTTTGGTCTTCCTTCAACAGATCAAGAGGAGCAGCACTGGCGATGCTCATTTGCCTTGGATTTAAAAATTGGGTATCATGTGAATTGTGAACTCCCAAATGGATTATATGGAGGTGTGTGGACACTTTTTTTCCCGAGAAACCTAAGATTTCCATTTTATTTTCTTCCTAATGTCATGTTTCAGTATGTCTTCTGTTGGGCCATCCATCCCTATCAGAAGTTAGTTTCTGCACCCATATGACTCTTCTAAGCACCGACAAAATGTCTGAGATGATGTTTTGTTGATGTAACCTTTTTATGTAGAGCCAGTAAAAAAACTGTTATTGTGTGATGTCCTGGGGGATGATCGACCATTTTATTTTCAACCAAAGGGTAGTAAGAAATCCATGTAAATGTTAGTCCAAAATGGCTGAAAATTGTAAAAGCTGTATGTCTTATGCTTGATTGTATATAATTAAAAGAGCTTTCATGTTGCAAGGCTCATCCTCTTTAGTTCACCTGATATAAAAGCAGGATTTCCTTCATTCTATTTACTTACAGCTTTAAAGAAGAATGATTTTCTTATAATTAATGCTCAAGTAAATGGAATGTCAACTGATGTCACTAGTTTGTGTACTAGGTCAATTTTAATTTTTGTATTTGTTAAAATATGAAATTTCAATCCGGTTAAAAATTAGTTATCAAATTTGTTACGTTAAATTCTGTTATTTTCAAATTCTTATGTAGCAAACATATTATTTGTTATATGTAATGTTAGTCTGTAATTTTCACATAATATTCATAGAAAAATTATTTTATTTTAATTAATATATGTAATAACTATCGATCAAGTCAAAATTTGAAAAACAAAAAGGCTAAATGATTAAATTGAATAAAATTAATAATGTTTAAAATTAAAAAAATTAAAATTGATTAATTCAAAAATTAATTGGATTAAATTTATAATTTACTTGTAATAACAAAAATTGAAAATTCCAGTGTTGGGAAATTGAAAAGGGTAGAATTGGGAAAGGACAAGAAATGATTAAACAACCTCATAGGTAGGAGAGGTAGTTGATAGACAGTTGAGATTAGAGAGTCCTAACTGACATAAAGGGAAAAGAAAAAGATCCAGGTTAGGTTAGGTTAGGTTAGGTTGCAGATTTACTATTGGAGATGACATGGCACCATGCTATTGGTGTTGCTCAGTAGGAGTATTAATTCAAGTGGTTGTACTTCATCCGGTAGAGATGGGCAAAAAGTGCGGTAGCAATTGTCAGGACAGCAGCAGCTGTTAAACATGTATGCATAGTTAGTTAGACATAGACAATTCCATCACCAGCTTTTTCCCAGTCAATAATTAACCCAACGTGGAACTGGGAAGAGGATGCCAAATTGCCAATCCAGCAAAAGTATATTACTTTTTGGTTTTATTTTTCCTATTGTTAATTTAATTTTTTTTAAAAGAAAATAGATGGATTTTAACTATATTTAGAGAAATATGTTGGTTTTGAGGTAGTAATTGACATGACAACTCGCTTTTCTTTAACAATTTTGGTCTAATATAGGTCGTTTCAAACATTATTTATAAAAAATTTTAATTAACATTTTTTTTAATCAGATCAAAGAAGTTAAGTTGTAAAAAAATGTGTTTGGTATTAAGTGTTTTTCACAAGACACATATTTTCCATGCCAACTGTCATCGGCCTATATTTTTAAATATCATTAAAAATAACTTATTTTCTTAAATTTTTTTTTTTTAAAAATGACATTTACCATTAATTTTGCCAACATACTACTACGCTATAATATCACCCAAGCCTTAGAGAGTGAACTTACACCAATACGGATATTCAATGGGTAACATCGGAACACTCATAATTTTTTCAAAAAAAAAAAAAAGAAGACCGTCACAATGAGTTTAATTTTATTTAATGATATTAATTCTTTTAAATTCACCAACTTTTAGTTAATGATATTAATTCTTTTAAATTCATCAACTTTTAGAAAAGTCATTGTTGAGGGAGGATGATGTTAGATCCTTAAATGTGGTGGTATTGCTCCATAAGTATTTATGCTCGATTTTATTCTTGTGTTTTTGTCTCCCTACTTTAAGGAGAGCCCAAACGAGTTCACAGAATTTATTCAGAGTGTTAAGGTTCACTAAGGAAATGTTTTATCATTTTGGCTTTAGTGGGGTTTGAACTCGTGCCCTTAAAGAATCTTAATGTTGGGATTTAGTGCCCTTAGTGTAGTATTTTTGTCTAAATGTACTTGTATTTTTGAATATATTGGTTTAATAAAATATCCACCAGTTTCATTAATATCTTTATATATTATCCTCAACATTTTTTGCAAACAAAACAAAATGAAAGTAAATATTGGCTTACTAATTATCTAATGTTTAATTAATATTAAGCAGTATTACGTGGTTGGATCATAATACAGAAAGACGACTTATATTAGTAGATAATCTAAACACATTTTTAGTCCAATCGAGATTGAGCAATCGATTGAAAGACTAATATGTTGTTTATTAAGTCTAATTGGTGATATACCTTATCTTGAGTATTGAAGCGGATGATTCCCAAAAGAAAAAGACATAGATGTGACTAATTGGACTTATAATGCCTCAAAGTATAGGGGATTAGATGAAATGAATAACCAAGAAATAACTTGGTCTTGATCGTTAAGTGCTTAGTATACTCCTTAGAGATCCTAAGTTCAAACCCATCTCTCTTATTTCTTTTCTTTTTAATTTTAGCAACCTAGGATAAAAACCACACTATAATAAATATTATGTGGTAAAAATACATCAAGAATAGGCAGTAGCCCAAGTGGTAAGGCCTTTTATTCCCCTTTGTCCTTAGGTTTAAGTCATGCCATTCTCTTTTCCATTTCTTATATTTTTGGATGATAAGAAGGGCTAATTGCCTAATCAGCCCCTCCAATTTTAAAACCCTAAGTGTTAATAACTTTTCCTAATTATACATTAATTCTAATTCCTTTTCAACCCTAAATTGAAACTTTCTTTTCTTCTCTTTAAATCCTTCATCTTCTTTCATTCTTTTCTTTTCTTTTTATAAAAATTTTACATTCTTTTGCTGGAAATTGATCTCTTGAAAACCTAAATCAAGATCAATTCTTGATTGAACCCAAAATTGACCTTCGTTCAACCGTTTATCTTATTGGTTTAGCGTAACGTCGTCAAATCTAGTCTTTAACATTGCTAAGATTGGTAAGAACATTCTGAATCCAGATGTTTAGATCTCAAATACTTGTAGAATTTCTATACTCGTTAATTTCAAGATCGATTAAACGATCTTTTATGAATCTTGTTGATAATTCCCAGTAATTTTGACTTTTCTTGAAAACTATTATTAATCATTGTGTATTTGTCGATTGAAGACTCGGTGTAGGTATCCCGAATCAGACTTGGACGTGAGGACCATCATTTGAGATCCTGGTGAAAGGTGTGTGTCCTTTTACAAGTGAATCGGGGCAAAATCGTGCCTAGGATAGGGCTACACGGGCGTGTAGACCACATGGCCTGGCCACACAACCATGTCCCCTTGCAAACCCTAAGATAGTTTGCTTCTCACACAAGCACGACCTTTCCACATGGTCTGCCACATGAGCGTGTGGACCACACAACCTACCCCACGACCATGTACCTTGGAAACCCTAGTGTAGTTCGTGAACCACACGGCCTGGCCATATGGTCGTGTTTCCCCTGTAGATGATTTTGTAATTTTCACCCAATCACAGACTGTAACATAGTCGTGTACCCCCTCCACACGATCTAGGGCTTCCTACATTATCCGGTCACACGGCTGTGTGTCCCCTAATTATTTGAATTTATAGTTTTATCCAAAATTTTATGATTTATTCATATTAGTCCCTAATTGGTTCCTAAACTATTTTTAGTGTTTAATTTATTCAATTAAGCCCCTAATAATATGAATAATGCTAGAATCCATTATCTAAATGATTGAAATAATATTATATTTATATATATTTGCATGAATTGTGAATAAATATATTTATCTGTACTTGTGATTATTCGTATAACATGCTTTATGATATCGATAAGTTGGATCGTTGAAAAACATATATTTAGGGCTATTGCATCGATTAGTTGAGAGCCTAATTATTGATGCCATATTTGATCCGTTATAAGTATGTTATCCATTTTCATTGTAATCTGTTATAAGCATGCTTTACATTATCGTTAAACTGAACACTTGATAAGCATGACTTTTGCTATTGAGTTGATACGTTACAAGCATATATTTCCTACCGTATTGTTTTATTAAAAGCATAATTAAGTAGTACCGTATTGAACCATTTTGAGCATGACATATTGCATTGCATGGAATGGGACGATTCATCGGAGGTAGTAGTTGGCAGGTTATCTGCTCGACCAGTGGTTTATCCATAATGTATTTTAGTCAACAGTCACCTGTTCAATCAGTACTGGTTTATCCACAACGTATCTTAGTTGACAATCATCTGCTTAACCCGTGGTTTATCCACAACATATTAGCAGCTTTTATTTGTATAAATGGATGGTTCATCCACTAGAATTCTAGTCGACAATAACCTACTCGACCAGTGGTATATCCACAATGCATTTTAGCACCTTTTATCTACACAGACGGATGGTTAATCCACCAATATATTTTTCATTAGAAGTTCATCTACAATGATCAGTGGTTTATCCACAACGTGGTGTAAAGGTAGAGGAGTTCTAGGGAACTCCTATTGTGGTGTGTAGTGGTGGGGTATGACCTTTTTACTCTTAAACCAAACTCGCACCGCATTTATAAGCAATTACATGAATACAAAAAAAATGAAATATTATGTTGATCAATTTCTCTGAATTGTCGATATTCTATATTACTAATTAATTGTGATTTTTCTTAGAGTTGATATTTTGCTTGACTTGTCTGCTGTTTGCACTGGTTCCTTTGTAATGAAACTTGCACTGGTTCCCTTGTAATGAAACTTGCACTGAGCTTCATATCTCACTCCCCTTTTTATTTCTATCTTTATAGAAAATTCACTAAGTTAGGATGCAAACGGGCATATGGAGGGCTCAAAAACATTTTATTTTTGGGAAAGTATTATTAGATTTATTTTCATAATTTTTATCATTTCAGAACTATATGGTTTTATTTATTTTGTGGCATGGGACTCATATTTAGAGTTTATTTAGCATGCATAACCTTTAACTTAATTTTAAAATATGGTTTTTATTTTAATTAAGGCATGGAATACAGTTTTATTAAAACCAAGTAAAAATCAATTTTCCATTTCTAGATTAAAAATTAAAAATTATGAGTAATAAATAAATAAAAAATTAACTAAGTTTTTTCTTAAAGAAGTCACCGTTACTTAAGGAGGTTTATCTAAAATTTTTTTTATAACTTGTCAACTTTTATGAAAATAGGCTAAAATTTCTTTTAAAATGAATAAATGTTTTAAATCGATTGTTTTATGAACTCTGATCGTATTAGGCTTGGTTGAAGAGGATACAAGACTAACAGTACATCAAATAGGGCCCAAGTAGAATATATCCTACATCCGTTTATGGATTTATTCACTAGTGACGATCTTAGTGTGACATACCTTAATCCTTAGTGGATGATGGGCTATGTATGCGTGACTCATATACATTTATGTAAATGTAAGCCTAAGTTCAAATAAATTAGGAACTGAAAGCTGATATGTTGAGTGTACGACTTTTGCAGTATGTAGCATCATTCTAGAACTGTAACACCCTTGACCCAATCATCGAGTCAAGATATCGAGATGTTACATTCATTTCCAAGGTAACTTCAATCTCTCAAAAAAAGTTAAGCATTTTATTCAAGTTATCAAACTCATAACACACTTAAAATAAGATTTACGCACTATTCTGAGCTTAACTCAAGCTTACAAAAGCTTTCTAAATGGCCAAAGGTTGATCCGAGACCAAAGGGTAAAAGCCCAAACCATAATAAGCTCGTTCAAAGGAAGGACAAATGTTGAAATGAGTCCTTCAATAGCAACCAATGACTAACCATAATACCAATGCAACACCTCGATACTTGACCTGATTGCTAGATCCGAGCTACAAGGTGTCACATTTGTTGCCAGAGCAACTACAATCAATAATATACAATCCAATGTCATTATACAATTAAATACAAATAAATTATGTACTTTAATCATTGTGTTATCATTTTTGAGTTTTATATGAGTTTACGAAAGCTTTTATGTTAATTCGGGGTTGAAATGGATAAAATTGAAAAGATTAAAAAACTTTGAATTGAGGTCGTGACTTCGAGGGTTTTCTTGTTGCGACATGACTCTTTGACTAGGGTTTGTTATGACTTTGGGATACGTCATCGCAACATGAACCCTGCTTTGTTTCTCATTGCGTCTCATTGCGACATCAGGGGTTTGTTGTCGCAACGCGACGACCTTTTCCTTTGAAAATCAACTTGGTACAAGTTTAGATGACCTGAAAACACATATATATTTGGTCTCATGTAACTAAAACATCAACTTACAAAAACATCACATATCAATACTAACTTCAATAATTTATACTCCAAAAACTAATCAAAAACTCATTCAAATGCATAATCTTTAACCTTAAGACTCCAAACCAACAATATGAAGTATCCAAAAATAATTTCTAAACATTTGTATAAGATCACAACTTAACCATTTGAAACATTTAACTAAAAGTCCCTAGGTACATGCCACAAAACCAAAACGAACAAACTATACAAACTTTATTGAGTCGAAAACAATGATCTGGATGCTGGCTTCAATTCCCGAGGCTTCGAGAAATACATACACTTATGCACAAAATAAACAACCATACGTTGAGTGATAAAACTTAGTGGTACTTTCATGATTTAAGATAATATAGCATAAAATAATATTTATAATATGCTATGATACTTATAATCTTAATGCCTACTAATACATATTCTATATGGTAACATAAGTATATAATCAATTACTTATAAAGGTATACAATTATCTAGGCAAACTAATTCAACTATCATGGAAAAAGAATGATAAAATCTAATAACATATACCAAAACCTATCTTAAGGACTTTAGCTATCAATACCACTTCACAATTTAAACATTCATAATTCATTCATTATGACATTCAATATAAAGTTCATTCCATATCAAATTCCGTTTAACAAATATTTTGAACCTCTTTTTGGAGTCTATCGACTCATTTATATTCTTTTCGGTACTATATTCTATTATTAATCTATTTCATTATCTTTTTAAGTTTTCCAATTTAATATATAATGTTATGCCCAATACAACCCTAGTAAACTGATTCGGATACACGAGTATCTATACTACACCAGATAGCTCGCAAGAGCTTTAACTACACCACACCAGAGCACCGAAGTGTAAAGCTCGTAGGCATCAAATGCATTCTCATATGCATATACATCCCTCCACCACACCAAGGCACCCGTAAGGACATATAATACTCGATGATCCACAATAAATGTTGGATCTCGATATAATTTGTAATGATCTCCGTATAATCACATATCTTGTACAATAGCGCATAAAACCCTATTAGCATACCAATCGTATCCTAACATTTTATTAAGTTTACACAAGCATCAATTATATATATAAGCAATTCTATACTGTAATAATCTTATTCGCATATTCATACCTTGTATGCAGTCAAATATGCATTTTCGTACTCCGTACACTGTTTTATCACATATCAAATATTTTGCAATGTAGTATATATATAGTTTCTTGGTCAAATTCACAATCACAACCCCATTTAATTATCAAACACACATATTTAATATTATAATATATATTTTGATATAATTTTCATATCACATATCATAATTTAAGTATTTCATATTATTTTCCATTTTATTCATTTTAGTCATCTATCATGATGTTCCATATCAAATTCAATCAAAACATTTCATATCATCATAATAGACTCACCTCAATGATTCAACAATCAATAAACATGCATATAAAATTAAATATTTCCATCATTAATCATAAAAGTACAAATCAAGTTTTCACGAGTCACTCGTTGATGATTTTTGCTTTTCCTTTCCCTCTTGGCTATTTGTGTTGGTTTTAGTTACGAATAATCATAAAACATATCATTCAATCAATTTATAGCCAAATCAGAATCAAATAAAAAATTAAAAATATTTTACAATTTATTCAATTTAGTCCCTAAAACCAGGACAAGCATAACTTTCAATTTAGGCCCTCAGGTTAGAATCTGATTTCACCATAACTCATTAGGGACCTTCTATTTTCTATCTTTACTAACAATTCATGACAATTTTACATTTTTTTCAATTGGTCCCTAATTTACGAAACTAACAATTAAGCTTTACAATTTAGTCTTTTTTATATACTAAGCTTAATTTCTAACAATTTCACACCAATTTCATTCAATTCTCAGCAATGACAACTTTTAAAAACTTTAACAGTTTTACAAATTAGTACATGGGCTAGCTAAATCAAGTTCTCATGACCTTAAATCTATAAAAATTACAAGAAAATGACTTCATTGCACTTACCAATTTGTGGTTGAAAGCTTAAAGAAACTTAAGGCTTTCTTCTTTTCTTTTTCTTTTGTTTCAACGGTGGAAAAAGACGAATTAATGTTCATCTTTCTATCCACTAAGCTATTTATACTAGGTATTTTATTTAATTAATCTTAGTTTATTAGGTTTAATTATAATTTTGGCCTTTTGGATAATTGCTATCTAAGTCCTTAAGTCATTTCCTAATTAAAAATCTATAGTGATTAGACTTTTACAATTTAGTCTCTAGGACTTAATTAATCACAATTTCAGCTAAATTACTTAATCTAATTTCAATTCATCTATATACTGACTCTGTAAATATCTCTATTTAATATTTACGAAAATGAGGTCCTAAAACTGTATTTTCTAACACCACTAAAAACTGGGTCGTTACAACAAAACTCAGAATTATTAACAGTAGAATAGGTTAATGCATTAACAACATTAAGGCAATTTGATTCAATAATTATCCTATCAAAATTTTGAGCTTTTAGCCAAGAGAGTACTTCCCTTATAAGGAAAATCTCAGCCAAATGAGGATTATAAACAATCAAAAAATGACCCAAAAAAGCTTGTACAAACTTACCTACTTCATTATGAATAATTACATTTCAACCATCCAGCTGTTGAACGAACATTATACAACTAACATCAGTAATACAATTATACAATTAGTATCATTCATCAGTTTGACACCAAAGCAGTACATGTTTAAGAGCTTTACTTCCTCCACACCTTATACAACTATCATTAGCAATACACCTTTTGTCTTTCAAATGACCTTTGCAAGGAACAAAATTACAAATACACTACTACAGAAAATCCAACACCTATGGTGGCAACTTAAAGGTCCAAAGTTTAAGCTAAGAAAAACCCATATTATGCTGAGAGAGATCGTTAAGATACTAAAGCAAGGGTATAACAAAATTTGACATCAAACAACCTATTCTTACTAAAATGCCAAGTTTGCTTATAATGTTGATTGTATAAGCTGATAAGAACTTTGAAAACCTTGGATGTTGTTGAAAAAAAAATCCGGTTTGAAAACAGGTTTCTTACACAACAGAAAATTAAAATTTTAAAAATCGACATGGTTTGTGATATTTATAGCAATAAACCTTACTGAAATCGTACCTGTGTTTTTGGATAAAAGAATCATTAATATTTTTCGACTTTCAACTTAACGATCTTCTTCACTATTATCATACCATGAACTGCTTCAAGTGTAGGTTTGAATCAATTGAATCAAAACATAGAATTAAAAACAATTCTTTTCTTTTTGGGTTGAAAACGAAAATTCTCTCTTCTTTAATAAAAAAATGGTAGAATTTTTATTCTGGAAAAATATATTTAATAGTTGAGAATAAATTCTTTCTATTTTTTTGACAAAGTAACAACTCTACAAGTTATGTAAATAGCTCTATCGTTGCTATTTATTTATAAGGAGAAAAGGTAGAACCCTTGTTGAATTGTAGAGTTTGTTTCAAATAGAAAAACAACTTCCTAGTCCAACTAGGAGAGAGAGAAGGGCTAATAGGGTGTGTTTCCTCTCATATGTATTATGATGAGGATTCAGGCCTCTCATTATATTGGGCCCAATTATAAGTGTTTTCTGTACTGTTAACTTAACACTTTATAATTTAATCCAACCTTATACATATTTTTCTATTTTCTAAAATAAACATTAATTTTCTAATTAAATAATTTTCTCATCTCAATTTTACCCCTAGTAAAATTATGACAAATTTACCCTTGGTAAAATTTCCAAGAAAAAATATTCAATATTTCACAACTCAACTTGTTCGCTATGACCAAATGGTTTATTTTCATTTTCGGGCATTAAAATTGCTAAAAAACATAAATTCATTCTTCCAATCATTTTTGAGTAATCCAAATATATTTGCAAATGGATAATTTCTCATTTTCATTTCCTTTTCTTTTTTGAGAAACTCACATTCATTTCCAAATGGTTTCATTTCTCCATTTCGGAGAAAACCATAATCATTTCTAAATGTTTTCCATTTTTCTGTTTCTATTCATTCCGTTCTGTAACAACCCGAATTTAGACCCTAATCAGAACGGTGGGTTCAGGACCACGAATTTGAGTCAGAAAAATATTTTAAAATTATTTCTTGTGTTTATTTTATGTGAATTTATATCTATGAAATTTTCGTGATTTAATTTTATTGTTTAGGTCTCCGATTAAATAAAAGGACTTAATCGCGTAAATTGAAAATTTGGTAGTTTAATATATAAAGGGCCGAATTGTTAGTGGCTTTTAAAGGTGAAGGATTTATGTTGTAAATAAACCATAATTATATTCGTGGGATGGTTAACACTTATATTATGTGATTTTTATATTAAATTAATAAGGTTATAAAAGTAATTCAATTATTATAACGTATATAATATAAACATAAAATAAAGTTTACATATTTGTTTTAGTTGTTCTTCATTGCCGAATATAAACTAAAAGAAAAGAAGAAGGAATAAGCTAGGGTTCGGCCTATTTGGAGCTCAATCAAGGTTCGTTTTCTTGTCGGTTTTTGATAATTTCTACATTTTTGAGATCGTTGCTTAGTAATCTTCAAAACCCAAGCTTCAATTTTTGATTTTGATGAATATTTTGAGTTGTGTCATTGTTGATAGTTTGTGATTTTTGTTGTTTGATGATGAAAAATGAAAGATATGTTTTAGATTAACATATTTTGTATTGGAGTTTTTGATGATTTTGAGTAATTAGGACTTAATTGCAAAAATAATAATTTGAGGGACTAAAATATGAAATTAATGAAATATATAGACTTGTATGGTAATGGGTAAGATTCGGCTAAACATGGGTATTTGGAAATTTTATGTATTTTGTGCAATAGGGACTAAATTGTAAAAATTGTAAAAGTTAGGGGTAAAATGGTAATTTTCCCATTTATGTGTTTTTGGACTAAACTGAATCAGAATATGTTTGAATGAGCTTAATTTAAATATGTTTAGATCAAGAACCAAAGAAATCAGATTTGGATCGGGGAAAAACGAAAGTCGTCGATTAGCTGCCCGATTCCGTTTTGTAACGTCCGAGGTAAGCTTATAAGCAAATAGACGTGTTTAATTGTACTTGAATATTAAATATACATGCTGTTATGAAATGTTGGAATTTATATTTGATATAGCCGAATATGGATTGATTTGATTTATTTATTTCTGAATTCATTCCGATCGAGTTGCGACGTCCGGAATCCCCGTATGAAACTTAGAAATAGCTAGGATACATATGTCATGACATAGGATTCTGATATATGTGCGCGAGTAAGTCCATGGCATTGAATTTTGATTCTGATATGTGTTTACGAGTAAGACCCTGTTTGGGACAGTGGCATCGATATGTGGCTACATGTAATACCACGTCTGGGAAGTTGGCATTGTACGATTTATGTGATTATCCGAGTGTCCTATCCAATTCCGAATGGTTCATTGGGCAAAGGTAAATTGTGTACGGATGTGTATTACGAGTTAAATGGCCAGGTATGAATTAACTTAATACCTATTTGAGCTAAGGTATGAAAATACTATGAATTTTTGTTATAAATCATGTGTAATGTTAATGAAGAATTTGTGCATTTGGTATATGTATTTGGCTTGTGAATGAATAATATGTGTACCATTGAAATGTTTTTCTTTTAAAAAGATGTGCATATGTGAGATGGTATATTTGGCCATATAGGAAACAAGTATACATGTGATGTCATTTGATGAATCTTAGGTTTATACACAAAAGTAAATGGTTGAATGGTTTATTATGTCTATTGGGTTTGAGAGTTGGATATAATGTGTTAAATGATTATGTGTGTATTCGACTTAGGTATATAAATGTCTATGAAAATGTGTTAATTATGCATATTGTAGGTTTGAGGTCAAGTATAGTAGTGTTAATGTAATTCAACTAGTTAAAATGGTTGATTATATTACTGATATGTTTATTTGCTTATAGCTTATTAAGCTATCATAGCTTACTGTGTATATTGTTTCTGTTTTATAGATTTAGAAGTCAAGCTGCAAGCTCGGGGATTGTCAGTCAAGCTCATCACATTATCAGCTAAATTGGTACTTTTATAAGTCAAACTTAAGTTATGGCATGTATAGGTTGGCTTATATTTTGAAATGTTGGATTTATCTTTTGAACGCGTGTATTTTAAGCCATGCGAAAATGGCTAAATTCCTAGGTTTAATCTTAGTTATGTTTTGGTTGTGGTCTAATGTGTTTTAGTTATAATGTTGCATGGCATGATAAGCATAATACATGTGTTAAATGTTATATGTTTGAAAAATGGATGTTGCAATGACACTATGTAATCTCCTTTGCATAGCATATTTACTTGCCACGACTATGACATTGGTATAGGTAAAAATGAACAGGAATTAGCTTGATCATGATTCAATAATAAAATGATACATTCGGTTTATGTGTTTTGGTTAGGTAATCATTGAACCTGAGTATTGATATATATATATATGTATTATATATGTTTCATGAATAAGATTTAGTCACATGTATGGTAAACATATTATTTCAAGTTTGATTAAATTATAGGTAAGTTACACATATTATATACGTACCTCATTGATAGGTCCGAAAATGGTACAATATATTGATAGTGCATATAATTGCCTGTGATAGATTCGGTATATGCTATTGAATTATGTTAATGATATTTTTGATGAATGGAGTAAGTATTTCATGTATAAAAAATGGTTAAAATCTTTGGCTTGCATTCGGCTTTGATTAAGCTATGACCTAAGTTCAATATGATTACAATGCCGTATGGAATGTTGATCAGATTTGTGTTGTTTTGAAAGTGTATTAAGTATATAAAATTGTAATGGGCTATATGTTTTTCATTGGATGCTAAACAAAACTAAGGTAGGTTATACTTGGGCTCGGTAATTGGTCATGTCAAAATAGTTGGGATTTTTCATATGTTACTCATTATAATTAAATATATGTACTTATGATGTGGTTGATGCTTATATAAAGGTGTGAATGGTAGTGAAATTTGTTGGGAATTTATATTTTATTAAATAGTACAAATAAATTACCTACAGACCAACACATTAATGCCGTACACTTTTATGAATAAAAAGGTTTCGTAATAAAATTTTGTTTTAATGGATAATTAACTTGAGTATATGCATGACTCGTAAAGGTATAAAAAAATCTAGGTCAAGTATTCTGAAAGGAAATTATTGATCTGTTACAATTTCTGTATGTGCACTGAATTGTTTTAAATATATATATCTTTGGATTAAATTTTACTTAAATTATGTGGTGATTGATAATAAACTTATGATTTGATATTAGGTTAAATTATAAGCTTTGATGTAATTTAGACTTCGAATTAATTTGGAAATATTCAGATCTATGCCTTTGTCTAGTAATGTCTCGTAACCCCTTTCTGGCGACAGATACGGGTTAGGGGTGTTACACGTTCATTTTGATTAAAACATGCAATTCATTTCTGGTTTCAACGAGCTAGCGGAAGGACCGATTGGACATATGTAATTAGGGCTCAAATGATTTATAATTAAGTTCCAACTTTTCTCCTATTAATTATAAACTCATTTAGTCACGAAGTTATTCTACTATAGTATCATGTCTGAGCTCTCCCTAACAACATACCATTATGAAAGCAATTATTTTGTGCTCGTCCAATGACCTTGTCATAAGTGTGTTACCTTCATAGTATATCCTTGATCTCTTTGGGATATTATTACTTCTTCCAATATGATCCTATTTTATCTCATGGTGATTAAATAGTGATCAAGTTATCCATAAAAAAGACTAAAAACCCGTAGTCGCATTTACTTTTCATCAACCATGTAATGCCTATAAGAGGATATCTTTTACCCATGTCTCGGGCTATGACTTCCACTATTGTGAATAACACTACATACTACAGAAGTTGTACACTTGATGCACCAGCTTTTAGTTCCTTATCTATTTGAACTTAGGCTTTTACTTACATCAAAGTGCACAAATCACGTATACATAGTCTGCCATCCACTCAGGATTTATGTATGCCACACTATGAATGTCACAAGTGAATAGATTCATAAACAGATTCATGATCTATTCTACTTGGGTCTAGTTTGATGTACTGTTAGTCCAGTCAGTCATATCTATGTCTCTATCTTTTGGAAGTCATACGCTTCGATGCCTAAGACAAAGAATTGGACTTGATAGACGACATATTATTCTTTCAATCGGTTTGCTCATTTTTTATTAGATTAAGGACATGTTTAGGTTCGTTTACTAATACAAGCTGTCTTTCTGTATTACGACCCAACCACGTAATACCGCTAAATATTAGTTAAACAATAGACAACCAGTGAGCAACATTTGCTTCCATTTTACTTTGCGTACAAAAATCATGTGAGGATAAAATACAAAGTACTAATGTAATTCATGATAGTTTTATTAACCAATCTGTTCAAAAAATTATAAGTGTACTTAGACAAAAATACTACACTTAGGGCACCAGATCCAACAGATTCATCATAAGGTTTTAACAAAGCCATCAACAAGTGGAACATTCCATCCCTTACCATCCTCTATTAGTAAATCCCACACTTATAAATCATTCATATCCAGTAAAGGCTCTGGTTCAATAAAAAAATTATTACCATCAGGAATCCATAAGTCTTTAAAAACACAAATTTGATGTCCATCACCCAACCTCCAACAGACTTCCCTATGTTCGAAAAATTCAGTTTGAAAATGATTATCTTGTATAGCAAAAAAATAAAATTTTGAAAATCTAGTCAGTTTGTGATATTTATAGTAATAAACTTTTTCTTGAAATCACACATGTGTTTTGGGTTATACGAATCCTTGTCGTTCCCAACTTTCAACTAAACGGTCTCCTCCATTATTCTCGTATCATGAATTGCTTCAAGTGTGGGCTCGAACACTTTCCAATCAAACACAAAATCATAAATATTTTCTTTAACTTTAGTAGGAAAATAGATCTCTCTTTTATGGAAATCGATAGAATTGTTATTCCTGGAAAATATAATTGATACTTAGAAATAAATTATCACTATTTTCGGGAAAAATAACAATATCTCAAATTTGTATATAGCTTCTTATATGTTTAGCCCTATCAATGCCATCTATTTATAGGGAAAGTAAGTGAAACCTAGTTGAATTAATAAAATGCATTTAATGCTTATTTAATAGAAAAACAATCCCTAGTTGAACAAATAGAGAGAGGGGCGACAACCCTAGCTAAAATACTAGGGTTTGCCATCCCCTTCTCTTCAATATGAGAGGCTTTATTCCTCTCCTATATCGGGGCCAATTATAACTGCTTTTTAGACTTTTAACCTAACACTTTATAATTTAATTCAACTCAATACACGTTTTTCTATTTCACAAAATAAATATTAAAAATTTCTAATTAAATAATTTTCTCAACCCAATTTTGATTCCATTAAAATCATTACAACTTTATCTTAAAATAATCTATGAAAAATATATTTATTTTTTCTACATTCAACGGATTCACAATGACCAATTAATTTAATTCTATTTTTAAACTTCAATTAATTAATTAATTAATAATTAGAAAAACCATAAATTAATTCTCAGGTCATCTCCATACTTAGTGAGAAAACCACATTCATTTTCAAATGTTACCTATTTTTTTAACTTTATCATTTCTATCTATTTATGTTCATTTGATTCAACATGCAATTCATTTTGGTTTCAACAAGCTAGCGGAAGGACTGATTGGACATATGTGATTAGGACTCAAATGATTTATAATTAAGTTCCATCTTTTTACCTATTAATTATAAATTCATTTAGTCACAAAGTCATTCCACTATAGTATTGTGATTGAGCCCTCCCTAATGACATACCATTACAAAAGCAAATTGATCAGTGCTTGTCTAATGACCTTATCATAAGTGTGTTACCCTCATACGATATCTTTAATCTCTTTGAAATAAATATGTTCTCTCTTATCTCATGGTCCCCATTACATATTACTTCATGAAAAGTCAATTACTATCAAATAGTAATTAAGTCATTCATCACAAAGATAAATGACTAGTGGCCACGTTTACTTTTCATCTATCATGTAATGTCAATTAGAGGATATCATTTACCCATGTCATGAGTTATAAATTCCACTATTGTGAATGATGTTACATACTGCAGAAGTCATATACCTAACCCATCAACTTTCAGTTCCTTATCTATTTGAACTCAGGCTTTTACTTAGATCAAAGTATACAAGTCATGCATACATAGTCCATCAACCATTCAGGATTAAAGTATGCCACACTATGAACATCACAAGTGAATCAATCCATTAACATATTTACATTATATTCTACTTGGGTTCAATTCAATATACTGTCAATCCAGTCAGCCACATCTATGTCTCTATCTTCTAGGAGTCATCCGCATCGATGCCTAAAACAAAGCATCTCTCCAATTGGACTTGATAGACAACATATTAGTCATTCAATTGGTTTGCTCATTTACGATTAGACTAATGACATGTTTAGGCCTATCTACTAATATAAACTATCTTTTAGCATTACGATTCAACCACATAATACTGCTCAGTATTAGTTAAATATTAGACAACCAATGAGCTAATATTTGCTTCTATTTTGCTTTACATGAAAAAATCACATGAGGACATTATACAAAGAATATTAGTGTAATTCATGAATAATTTTATTGATCAATTTGTTCAAAAAAATTACAAATGTACAAATGAATATACTACATTTAGAGCATCGGATTCAACACTATAATGAGCAGATGCTTAGCAGAAAAAATACTCTTCCATATAAACGAAGGGTTATTACCCTTTGTGGCTTTAAAAAAGCCACAACACAGAAAATATCTAGCTTTGAAAATTCTACTAGGAAGAGACTCGAGATTGAAATAAAACTCCAACCTTGCTTACAAAGCATATCTAAATTAAAATAGTGAAGATTATGAAATTCCATTCTGCCAAACTTCTTCGCCATGCATAATTTATCCCACGAAGCCTAAAACATATTTACGGTATATTCTACTTGGGTCCAATTCAATGTACTGTCAATCTAGTCAGTCACATCTATGTCTCTATCTTCTAGGAGTCATCCATTCCGATGCCTAAAACAAAGCATCTCTCCTATTGGACTTGATAGACAACATATTAGTCATTCAATTGGTTTGCTCATTTTCGATTAGACTAATGACATGTTTAGGCCCGTCTACTAATATAAACTGTCTTTTAGCATTACGATCCAACCACGTAATAATGCTCAGTATTAGTTAAAAATTAGACAACCAATGAGCTAATATTTGCTTCTATTTTGCTTTACATGAAAAAATTACATAACGACATTATACAAAGAATATTAATGTAATTCATGAATAATTTTATTAATCAATTTGTTTAAAAAATTTACAAATGTACAAATAAATATACTACACTTAAAGCATCGAATCTAACATTATAATAAGCAGATGCTTAGCAGAAAAAATACTCTTCCATATAAACAAAGGGTTATTACCCTTTGTGGCTTTAAAAAAGCCACAACACAGAAAATATCTAGCTTTGAAAATTCTACTAGGAAGAGACTCGAGATTGAAATAAAACTCTAACCTTGCTTACAAAGCATGGCTAAATTAAAATAGTGAAGATTATGAAATTCCATTCTGCCAAACTTCTCCGCCATGCATAATTTATCCCACGAAGCTCACCAAATGCCTCTTTACACAGAAGAACATGAAACCCACCCAAAGGAGTTTATCATCTGTTGCAAAGCCTTACAAGTCCCTAACGACAGAAGAAAAACACTCATATAATACACCGAAAGATCTTGAGCCATTATTTTAATAACCACTTCCTTAGCAACTTTAGAAAGGAACTTGTTCTTCCAGCTAAAAATTTGTTTACTTAAAAGATTACAAATGAAAGAGAAAACTTGCTTTTTATTTCTACTCACAAGCGATGGTAAGAATAAATATCACCCTTGATTAATAGAAGAAGACAAACCCAAAATAGCAATTTCCAAATACTTATCAGAAAGACTAGAATTGGTATTAAACATGATGCTAGAAATTTTGAAAGTTATGGCTTGTCTCGATGCAGCCTCATATGAAGCCAAAATGTTCTTAATAACCTAACACTCTGAAGTTGCAACCCAAAAAATGGAAAAAACCTATCATTGGAAGAAAAACAAAAGAGAGACACTAAGACAACCTCGACAAACGAAAATACTATGTAAATCTCCCATAGATTCCACTATGTGCAAGAGATGACTGAGACTTTCCACAAATATGATAAAAAGGTAAGGAGACAGTAGGTTAACCTGCCGCAAACCTCTAGGAATAATCGAGCCAACCTACTCATTATTCAAAATAATTGAATATTTCACTGTAGAGATGCAAAGTATAAATCAACTAAACCCACTTAGCATCGAAGCCAAGTTTAAGCATCATATACTGTAAAAAATGCCAATTGACTCTATCATAGGCGTTACTAATGTCAATCTTCATAGCAATTTCACCTTTTTTACTTTGCCCTTTGTTATGCATATGATGGATAATCTTAAAAGCAACCGTAAAATTACAGTGATCAAGCGACCAAGTATAAAATTTGATTTCATAAGTGATATAATACGAGGCAAAAGAACCTTTAACCAGTTAGAAAGAACTTTAATAGTTATCTTGTGTAGGAAGTTACAAAGTGAATCAGACATAAATCCTTCTTACAATTAGGTTTATCCTTTTCGGGAATGAGAACAATAGTAGTATCATTAAGAGTATGAAGGAACTATTCCAACCACTCATAGCACTGAACCACTACATCCAGCCCCACTATCGACCAACATTTCTGATAAAATGTAGAATTTATACCATCCGATTCTAGTGACTTATTCTTAGAGTGTAAGAATAAGTTAGGTTGTTATCATTTTGTTATCATTCTATTATACAATCTGGTATATTGTTAGTAGTATGGTTAGAAGCAGTTAGTCACTCTTACTCAAGTATATAAGTCATATTCCTATACTGATCCAAGCAAGCAAATAATACAGAAAATATTCAATCATTCATTCAATATTCCAAAGTTTCTCTTAGTATTTAGTATTAGTATAGTTGCTAACATTGTATCAGTTGCTTGATTTCCTGGAGATTCTTCTCGCTACCTGTTTGTAACACCCCAAACCCGGTCCAGACGTTATGGCCGAATCTGACGTGCCACATAAAAGTTTAGAAATCCATGTTTCGTTTTAATGTTTAAAAATCAACTTTTGTTAAGCTAACAAAGTGAATGGAAGCTGGGCACCAGGTAGGAATCCGTAACAGAAGAGGTGAGCCATGAAGGCTGCTTAAATACCAAGCTCTTCGATTGGATCCAATCCTAGACATGCCCACAACCATTGCCACACTTGGTTACATCGAGTAGAAATTTGTTTAAGTGAATAACTTTGATAAATCGGATAATCGAGGCGTTGTGTTATTTTGAAAACAAGTATCGTTTGAAAACACGTCCTAAGTCTTAGCCCATTTGAATTAATATCAACTAGTTTGAAGTTATTAATATTAAAATAATCTCAGAAAAGAAAAAGGAAAAAAAATAAAGTTAAAATGGCCTTATTACAACCCAAAAATAAATAATAAATAAAGTAAACTTAAAGAAAACCAAACGCTTATTCAAAGGCCCAAAAGCGATCACAGTGGCCACTCTCATCCCTCCTCGGCTCCAAGTCCCCAAATCAAGGCTCACCTGCAAGGTTAAAGAAATGGGGTGAGTTTGGAAACTCAATGTGCAACAAGCCCTTTCGAGAGCCAAAACGATATCGACCTCTGGGCCTAAGTCCAAACTCCATCTCAAAGATATATCTTTGGCCAAGCCTTTTCATATTTCATATTTCATAACACTTTGGGCGAAGCCTTTATCAGAAACGATATGGCCCATAGGCCCATTTCAATATCATATGCAAAGTCAATGAAAGAATGCAACCCATTTGGGAGACTACTCAACCCACCATCCGCTACTCTCCACCCGTACCAACCAAGCTCTCCATGTGGGAATAACTCAACCCACCCAACCAATACTCTCCATGCAAAGATAGCCATTTTATCATATAACTTGGAGGCCTAGCCTCTTTTAATAATCGGGGCAAAGCCCTTTGATAAATTGGGGCAAAAGCCTTTTTAATAATCTGGGCAAAAGCCCTTTTTTATGAACCCAGGCATAGCCTTTTTTGCACTTCCTCCATCCATATAAAAAACCCAACCCAATGCATTATGAATTCATCATGTGTATATCATTCATATCATGTGCATATCATACATATCATGTATATCAAAATCCCATGTATCAAATTCATAATTTAACCTTAGGGGTATAATGGTCATTTTTACCTAGGGGCAAAATAGTCATTTTCATATTATAAGGGTAATTTCGTAATCTTACCAAATATTAGGGATTTTCCATGTTCATTATCAGTTACTAACTATTCATTTGTTTAAATCGCGATTCTGGCCCATTTTTAGCGAAACCGAGTTATTGGGCTAAAAACCCCTAATGGGCCCTACATAGCCGATTTAGTCATCTAGGCCCATTTAGCCTATATTCCTTATTGGTGTTACCAGTCTTAACGCGCCATTTAACAGGTTTTCATTTTCTACCAATTTTACCCAAATGGGCCCGAAAGCCCATTGGGCCCGATTTTAGCCCCTCGAGGCCCAACTTACCGTGAATGCCAAAAATCATGCTCTTACCTTTTCCAACGTTCCCCAATTGTCAACTTAGTGAATCTAACTAACCAATGAGCATTCGCTTGCTCACAAGTCCTCGAAATGCCAGAATTTCGACATTTCGGCTTTTCGGTATTTATCGAAACAAGCTACGAAAGAGGGTTCGTTACACACCTGATTTGCGATATTCCTTGACGAGATCCCCTACACGATTTCTCATATGATAAACCACTTATAGATCAGCTCATAATAATTAAACCAAAATGAGAACCATCTATTATCAACACTTACACATTCGGCCACCATCCATAATGGCCTTAGAATCCATACCTTTGCCGAAGTTGATGACTAGATCTAGTCACTCTGATGATCCAAGCTAATCCAAGTCGACACTACGCCTTGCTGCTCCTCCACTATACAAACCATAAAAATATTAAAAGAAGAACCCCATAAGGCCTATACCCACATTCGGCCACCTCCCTAAACTATAGGGGTTTCGGCTTTTGTCAACAGTTACTATAGGAATCGTTTAGAGTTCGAGCACTTACCACAGTCTTCTCTTCTTGAATCCATCTATGCCTAGAAGATAAGAGAATTGACCACTAAAAAGTGAAAAGAAAAAGAGGGTTGCTGGTCAACAAAGAATCGGCACCACCTAGCTCACAGATTTCGGCTTTTTGCGGTATTTCGGCAGAAGTGGAGGTAAGGGAAAGAAATGATCGATGAATGGAGAGAAGTAGTGGGCTGGTTTGGAAGAAGAAAAAGGAAGAAAAGATGAGAGGAGAGATAATAGATTCGGCTGCAAAAGAAAAAGAAAAGACTAAACACAAGGAAGAAAACGACACACAAGTACCCAAGTGCCGAAAATCCCTAACTAAACCCCTCTGCCGAAATCCCCTCTCTAATCCCCATTATTCGACCAACTCTATCTCCCTCTAAAATCCCTAAGATCTCTCCCCTTATCCCTCCTTAATCCAAGCATTTGACTGATTCAAACTCTCCCCCAAAGAGTTCCATTCGGCTACAACTCTTGCATGCTCAAAGCATAAAAATTAGCATCATATTTGCCATCACAGGGAATCGATCCCAGGTCTTCCCTTATCCACTTACACACCACCTTTATAGCTCCCTAGTGGCGTCACTTAGCCACTTTACTAGAAGCTCTTTTTGTGTTAAAACTCAGCTCTAATTTATTAATGAAGCTTACTGCCCAGATTCTCCTAAGAGACAAAATTAAAACAATTTTGCTAAAGCTATGGGCCGAGCCCCGGACCTTTCCTCACACTATAAATCCTTCGTTACTTATTTAATTACTAATAATAATAATAATAATACTATCCAAATTATTCGAGCCGTCTTCTTCCTGATCCCAAACTCAAGGCCCAATACTTTCAGGCCCAAATTCGGGGTGTTACACTGTTCATGGATAATTTGGCTGATTCTACAGCTGCTGATCGTGGCAGTCTTCCATTCTCTAGCTCTCGTTTGGTTCAGACGTTTCCTCATCATGATACGGTGAAGTTGAATGAAGGAAATTGTGTGCAGTGGCAACAACATATCAGGTTAATAATTGAAGGATATGAATTGATCGATTATTTAGAAGGGATGTTACCTGCTCCGCCTCGATTTGTCTATTCTATAGATGGAGTTTTAACTCAGAATCCTGATGCCTCTCTATTTTTTTTGTAAGATAAACTGCTTGCTTCATGATTACTTTCTACAATTAGCTCTTTCTTGTTGTCTTGTTTTACAACTACGAAATTGTAACAGCTCGATTTTAGCTAAATCAGAACAGTGGTTTCGAGACCATAAATTTGAGGTTAAAAAATATTTTAATATTATTTTTGATGTTTACAGTATGTGATTATATATGTGTGAAAGTTTCATGTGAAAATTTTATCGTTTAAGTGGTTAATTTAAGAAAAGGACTAAATCATGTAAAATGCAAAAGTTGCATTCTATTTGATAAAAGGTGTCTATTTGATATGGCTTATTAAATGTGAGGTTCTTATGTTGTAAATAAACCATTGATAGTGGGAATGTACATAAATGGGCATGTATTAAATGATTTTATAAAGGTTTCATTAAGGGTAAAATGGTAAACTATGAATTAAGTCATTAAATAAAATAAAAACAATTTTTATGTTAAATGGTCATCTTTCTCAACCAAAAATAGAAGAAATAAGAATCCATATCCATGTTTTAAGGTTCGGCACTTTGTGTTTGTGATTGAGGTATGATTCGAGCACGGTTTTTAATGATTTTTGTTTTAAATGATTTTTGTGATCATTGCTTTGAGTACTAGCTAACCCATGCCTAAATTTTGGAATGTGTTGATGATTTTGAAAGTTTCCATTGATGAATGCTTGAGTTTTTGAATTTTTGATGACGAATAATGAAAGCTTGGTGCTTGATATACATGTTTTCTAAAGTGATTTTGAGTAAAATTGCATAAAAAGGACTATTTTGTAAAAAGTATAAAATGTATGGTTTAAAGTGTGAAATAAATGAAAATATAGGCTGCTAGGGACTTAAGAAATATTCAGCCATGCATGGGTTTGTTGAAATTTTGTGTATTTTGTGATTTCATGAAATAGAGACTAAAATGTTAAAAATGTGAAAGTTTAGGGGCTAAAGTGAAAAAATGCCCAAATGTATATTTTTGTATGAAATTGAATGATTTGGTGACTAAATGAGTTAATTTTGAATACATATAGATTAAGAAAGAAAGAACTTAGATTTAGATCGAGGAAAGTCGAAGGTTATAGAGTAATCGATCCGATTCGTCCATTCTGAGTACGAGGTAAGTTCGTACATGATAAATGAAGTTAAAATTATGTTTTTAATGCTTTAATAATGCACAAATTGTACATTTGCAACTACGACTGTGTACGACGACAAGTCTACGATGTTTGGCACTTAGTGTGCGTTTCGAGATAGCTTCGACTATATACAGTACTTAGTGTGCAAATTGAAATAGCTTTGGTTTTATGTGGCACTAAGTGTGCGATATCGAGATA
This sequence comes from Gossypium longicalyx, assembly GCA_025698465.1. Lineage (NCBI taxonomy): Eukaryota > Viridiplantae > Streptophyta > Magnoliopsida > Malvales > Malvaceae > Gossypium > Gossypium longicalyx. Next base: position 21,377,017 of record CM047005.1, on the reverse strand, counting down.
GCTTCAGTTCAATGTGATGGTACTAAGTGTGTGATATCGTTGTAGCTTCAGCCAAACATTTATGCACTAAGTGTGCGAGTTCTTAAAGAATTGAAAGCTTTCTGAACGATTTAACGTATTGAACAAAGAGGTGAGGATAAAATAAATAGATACGGGAAAGTACAGGTATGTACAATACCTAGGTGGTAGTTGATACCATGTGTATGAAGCTTGATGAAATGGTATATATATGATAAATGGTTATGGATTAGAATTGAATGAAGATATGAGAACTATTAAGTGTTTATTAGTTGATGATTTAGATAATATGAATTGTTGAGTATTTTTGGTACGAATTTACTAAGCTATGAAGCTTATTGTGTGTTATTTGTCTGTGTTTTATAGATTATTGAAGCCAGTACGGACTCGGGGATCGTCGAGAATACGTCATCACATTATCAATTATCTCGTTGGTATTTTTAGTAACCTTGTATATATGGTATATGACATGTATAGGCTAGTGATATTTTGGTATATTTTGAGTCATGATATTAGCCATGAGATTTGGCTTCTAAATTTTGTATGTATAGCCATTAAAGTTGGCTTGGATTAAGTGTTTGGTAAGTTATATGATGTATATAATGCTTATGTGATAGATTAGTTGTGATATTTGGAAATGGTAAGTTTTATGGCATATAATAGGTGTTAAGATGATGATGAAATACATTTATAAGTTATGCAATCTAGATGATTTTAGTATATTGAGATGGTTATGTATAGATGACATGATATGTGCACATATTGGTTGGTTTTTGATTATTTATAAATGTCTTGAAATGGTACTATTTTGGTTGCTATGTGTGCTTGAGATTAGGGTGGCAAATTGGCTTTGCAAATGGCCTATTTTTGTCCACACAGGCAGAGACATGGGTGTGTGTCTCATCTATGTGTGACATACGGTCATGTTACACGGTCGTGTGTCCCCTGGGATAGTCCTACAATTAAAAGTCTGTCTTGAGCACGGCCATGTGAGGCACACAGCCTTGACACCTAGACTTGTGTGGCCATTTCAAAGGGTACACGGGCTAGACATACGGGCGTGTGGTTAGCCGTGAGACCCAAATCAATTTCGACCACGGCCAAGGCACACGGGCATGCCTCCAACCCTGTGATACAAGTCCAGTATGTATGCCCTGTTTTTACACGACTTGCGCTAAAGGCGTGTCGGCTGGCTATGTGAGGCACACAACCTGTTCACACGGACGTGTCGGGTGGCCATGATACGGCCTGTTCACACGGGCATGTGACCTATGGTTTCATGAAATTTTTCTAAGTGTTTGGAAATTTTTATATGTGATTGGTTTAGTCCCAGACCACTTTTAAGTAAGTTTAAAGGTCTTATAGGACCTCGTAAGGGACATTGTGAATGAATTTTGTTTATGATTGTATAAATGTACGTGAATGAGATTATTTATCTGTAATGCATCATAACTCTATTCTGGCATCGGATACGGGTTAGGGGTGTTACATTTAATTGGTATCAGAGCTACAGTTTAATCGATTTTAGGACTAACGTAGCGAGTGAAAGTCTAGCTATACATGTCATATATATAAACTGCGATAGTGTGATGATTCCTGATAGTTAAAATGTGTTTTTCATATAGCAAATGGATCCCGAACGAGCAATAGCTGACGATGTTGAAAGTAATGCACCCGCTCCCGCTCAAGGGGCAGTATAGTCTGATTCTAAACTTGTATCTAGTAACCAAGGATGAGAGGTTAAGCAAGCCTTCTTCCAAATGATGAGTGAGTGGTTCACAAAATTCATACGAACGAATCCGGTTGCTCAACGACCTCCACCCCCACTTGTTCCTCAACAAATCCCAGTTGTGCCACAAATAATAGATCCAATCCGATTGAGTAAGCTGCCAGTGGATAAGATTAATAAACACGGGGCTGAAGAGTTTTGGGCTACAATTGATGACGATACAGATAGAGTAGAATTCTGGCTTGAAAACACGATCAGAGTACTTGATGAATTGTCTTGTACTCCGGAAGAATGTATCAAATGCGTAGTATCTTTGCTTAGAGATAATACATATCACTGGTGGAAAACATTGACATCGGTGGTTCCTAGAGAACTAATTACCTGGGAATTCTTTCAATTCGAGTTCCGTAAGAACTACATAAGCCAGAGATTTCTCGATCAGACACATAAAGAGTTTCTAGAATTGAAGCAGGGCTGATTGACTGTCACTGAGTACGAAAGAGAATTTGTATGGTTAAAAAAAATATGTCCGGGAATATATTTCTACTGAAGAGATCATGTGTAAATGATTCCTTGATGGATTGAATGAAGATACAAAACTTCTAGTCAGGATCTTGGAAATCAAAGAATTTGTTGTGTTAGTTGAAAGGGCTTGTAAAGCCGAGGATCGCAGCAAAGAAAAGAAAAAGGATGATTCAGAGGCAAGAGATTCAAGGAAGAGATCGATGAATAAATCTTATCATTTTTCATCAAAAAAATCTAGAGATTATTTTAATTGATCGACAGCTTCAGCGGGATATCAGAATAGAGATCACGGGAAGCAATACACCAACCCTAAAGCTCAAGCCACATCATTATTGAGTGTTGAAAATGTAAAAGATGCTAAACCTGAGTGTCAACAGTGTTTAAGATGGTATTTTGGAGATTGTTGGGTGAAAAATAATAACAGAGCTTGTTACAGTTGTGGTTCACGATATCACTTTATTAAAGATTGCCCAAAGTTAACTGAAAAAGATAATACTCAGAGCATAAGGTTGAGTAACACTACAGTTAGAGGTAGACCACCCAGAAACACGAAAAATGGGAGTGGTAGTAGAGGTGTGACACGAGACATTGCTGCAAGATCTAATGCCAGAATACCTGCACGAGCCTACGCTATTTGCGTTCGTGAAGAAGCATCATCTCCAGATGTTATCACTGGTACTTTTACTCTCTATGATTCTAAAGTTATTGCATTAATAGATCAAAGATCAACTCATTTGTATGTATGTGTGAATTTGGTATCCAGTAAGACTTTACCTGTAGAGTCTACTGAATTTGTAATTACAGTATCAAACCCCTTAGGCAAGTGTGTTTTGGTTGATAAAATGTGCAAGAATTTTCCATTGATGATTCGGGATAATTATTTTCTAGCCGATTTGATGTTGTTACCATTTGATAAGTTTGGTATAATTCTGGGTATGGATTAGCTAACGTTGCATGATGCTGTTGTGAATTGCAAAAGAAAGACGATAGATTTGAGATGTAAGAATAATGAAATTATTAGAATTGAGTCAGATGATCTGAATGGTTTGACAGCAGTGATTTCTTCGATGCGAGCTCAGAAATATATGAGAAAGGGTTGTGAAGCTTATTTACTTATGTGCTTGATTCGAAAGTGACTGAAAAGAAGATTGAATTAGTGCCAGTTGTATGTGAGTATACAGATGTGTTCCCTGAAGAGTTACCGGGTTTACCATCGATTCGAGAGGTTGAGTTTGGTATTGAGTTAATGATGGGTACAACGCCGATATCAATAGCTCTGTATAGAATGGCTCCAACAGAGTTAAAAGAATTAAAAGCTCAATTGCAAGAATTAACTGATAGAGGATTTGCATGACCGAGTTTTTCACCTTGGGGTGCTCCTGTATTGTTTGTGAAAAAGAAAGATGGCACGATGAGAATGTGTATTGACTACAGACAGTTGAATAAAGTGACAATCAAGAACAAATACCCTCTACACAAATTGATGATTTGTTTGATCAATTAAAAGGAGCTTCAGTGTTTTCAAAGATAGATTTGAGATCAGGTTATTACCAGTTGCGAGTTAAAGACTCTGAAGTGCTAAAGACTGCTTTTAGAACGAGGTATGGTCATTATGAATTTTTAGTTATGCCTTTTGGACTAACAAATGCACCTACTATCTTTATGGATTTAATGAACTAGATTTTCAGACCGTATCTAGATCGAATTATTGTTGAATTCATAGATGATATCTTGATTTATTCGAAAAATGAAATTGAACATGTCGAGTATTTGAGAATTGTATTGCAGACTCTGAGAGATAAGCAGTTATATGCAAAGTTCAATAAATGTGAATTTTGGTTGAGTGCAGTTGGTTTCCTAGGGCATATTGTGTCAGCATTGTGTATTCGAGTTGATTCAAGCAAGATTTCTGCAATAATAGATTGGAAGCCTCCAAGAAATGTATCCGAAGTCCGTAGTTTTCTAGGACTAGCTGGTTATTATAGGCGATTTGTGAAAGAATTTTTGAGGATTGCGACTCCGTTGACGAGATTGCTTTAGAAAGATGTAAATTTTGAATGGCCCAAAAATTGTCAGAAAATTTTTAATCAGTTGAAAGCTTTATTAACCGAAGCTCCAGTATTAGTACAGCCAGAATTGAGTAAAGAATTCGTAATCTATAGTGATGCATCGTTGAATGGTCTGGGCTGTGTTTTGATGTAGGAAGGCAAAGTCATAGCTTATGCCTCGAGACAATTAAAGCCGCATAGAAAGAATTATCCGATACACGACCTTGAATTAGCTGCGATTGTGTCCGCTTTGAAGATCTGGCGTCACTATCTGTTTGGTGAGAAATGTCACGTGTTTTCAGATCATAAAAGCCTGAAATATCTGATGACTCAGAAAGATTTAAATCTGCAACAGAGAAGATGGCTAGAACTGTTAAAAGACTATGAGCTAGTTATTGATTATCATCTGAGAAAAGCAAATATTGTTGCTGATGCTTTGAGTCGAAAATCACTGTTTGCGCTACGTGCGATAAACGCACATTTAGTTCTGTCAATTGAAAGCGAGACCGTTGTTTTTACAACAAATTTGTGATGCACAAAGAGTTCATAATGAGATAATAGCAAAATGAGCTCAGTGTGAATTGAATTCTGATTCAGAATTTAAAATTGATGATAATGATTGTTTAAGATTTCGAGATCAGATTTGTGTTCCGAGAAATCCAGAGTTGGTTTAGATAATTTTGAACAAAGCTCACAACAGTCTTTTATCTATTCATCCGGGAAGTACAAAAATGTATAATGATTTGAAACAACTATACTGGTGGCCTGGAATGAAAAGAGATATTTCTGACTTTGTTTCGAAATGTTTGATCTGTCAGCAAGATAAAGCTGAACATCAGGTGTCATCCGATTTGTTACAATCGATTATGATTCCTAAGTTGAAATGGGATAGAGTGACGATGGATTTTGTATCAGGTTTACCCCTATCTCCGAGTAAGAAATATGCAATCTGGGTTATAGTTGACAGATTGACAAAATCGGCTCATTTCATTCCGGTGCATATGGATGATTCGCTTGATAAACTTGCTGAATTGTACATCTTTGAAGTTGTGAGATTGCACAGAGTACCTATTTCTATTGTTTCGGATACAGATCAGAGATTGCACTGGGTACAAAACTACATTTTAGTACTACTTTTTACCTACAAACAGATGGTCAATCCGAACGAGTTATTCAGATACTTGAGGATATGTTGAGATGTTGTATTCTTGAGTTTGAAGGTACGTGGAAAGATACTTGCCATTGATTGAATTTACGTATAATAATAGTTTTCAATCAAGTATAAAAATGGCACCTTACGAAGCATTATACGGTTGGAAATGTCGAACACCTTTGTATTAGACTGAGCTCAGTGAAAATAAAATACACGGGGTTGATTTGATCAAAGAAATCGAACAAAAAGTGAAAGTGATTTGCGATAGTCTGAAAGCAGCGTCAGATCGTCAGAAATCATATGCAGACTTGAAACGGAAATATATTGAGTTTCAGATCAGGGATAGAGTGCTTTTGAAAGTATCACCGTGAAATAAAATACTTCGATTTGGCCGTAAAGGCAAGTTGAGTCCGAGATTTATTGGGACGTATGAGATCATCCAGCGAGTCGGACCAGTGGCTTATCGGTTAGCATTACTGTCTGAGTTAGAAAATATTCATAAAGTATTCCATGTATCGATGCTACGAAGATACTGATCTGATCCTTCACATGTCATTTCCCCGATTGAGGTTGAAATTTAACCAAATTTAACATACAGTGAAGAACCAATTTGAATTCTAGCTCGTGAGATCAAAGAGTTGAGAAATAAGAAAATTTCATTAGTAAAAGTCTTATGGTATCGACACGGGTTTGAAAGCTATGTGGGAACTCGAGGATGCTATAAGAAAGCAATATCCAAGCCTATTCGCTAGTAAGATTTTCGGGGACAAAAATCCCTAAAGGGGAGAGTTGTAATAGCCTGGTTTTAGGTAAATCAGAATATTGATTTTGAGACCACAAATCTGAGTCAAAAAATTATTTTAATATTGTTTTTGGTGTTTACAGTATGTGATTATATATGTGTGAAAGTTTCGCGTGAAAATTTTATCGTTTAAGTGGTTAATTTGAGAAAAGGACTAAATCGCGTAAAATGTAAAAGTTACATTCTATTTGATAAAGATGTCTATTTGATATGGCTTATTAAATGTGAGGTCTTTATGTTGTAAATAAACCATTGATAGTGGGAATGGACATAAATGGGCATGTATTAAATGATTTTATAAAGGTTTCATTAAGGGTAAAATGGTAAACTATGAATTAAGTCATATTAAATAAAATAAAAACAATTTTTATGTTAAATGGTCATCTTCCTCAACCAAAAATAGAATAAAGATGAAGCCATATCCATGTTTTAAGGTTCGACACTTTGTGTTTGTGATTGAGGTATGATTCGAGCTCGATTTTTAATGATTTTTACATTTTTGTGATCGTTACTTTGAGTACTAGCTAGCCCATGCCTAAATTTTGGAATGTGTTGATGATTTTAAAAGTTTCCATTGATGAATGCTTAAGTTTTTGAATGTTTGATGATGAATAATGAAAGCTTGGTGCTCGATATACATGTTCTGTAAAGTGATTTTGAGTAAAATTGCATAAAAAGGACTAATTTGTGAAAAGTGTAAAATGTGTGGTTTAAAGTGTGAAATAAATGAAAATATGGGCTGCTAGGGACTTAATAAATATTCGGCCATGCACGAGTTTGTTGAAATTTTGTGTATTTTGTGATTTCATGAAATAGGGACTAAAATGTCAAAAATGTAAAAGTTTAGGGGCTAAAGTGAAAAAATGCCCAAATGTATATTTTTGGATGAAATTGAATGAGTTGGTGATTAAATGGGTTAATTTTGAATACATATATATCAAGAAAGAAAGAACTCGAATTTAGATCGAGGAAAATCGAAAGTTATAGAGTAATCGATCCGATTCGTCCATTCCGAGTACAAGGTAAGTTCGTACGTGATAAGTGAAGTTACAATTATGTTTTTAATGCTTTAATAATGCATAAATTTTATATTTGCAACTACGACTATGTACGACGACAAGTCTACGATGTTTGGCACTTAGTGTTTGTTTTGAGATAGCTTCGACTATATACAGTACTTAGTGTGCAAATTGAAATAGCTTTGGTTTTATGTGGCACTAAGTGTGTGATACCGAGATAGCTTTGGTTCAATGTGATGGCACTAAGTGTGCGATATCGTTGTAGCTTCGGCTAAACATTTATGCACTAAGTGTGTGAATTCTTAAAGCATTGAAAGATTTCCGAACGATTTAACATATTGAACAAAGAGGTAAGAATGAAATAAATAAATACGGGGAAGTACAGGTACATACAATACCTATGTGGTAGTTGATGCTATGTGTATAAAGCTTGATGAAATGGTATATATATGATAAATGGTTATGGATTAGAATTGAATGAAGAGATGGGAACTATTAAGTGTTTATCAGTTGATGATTTAGATAATGTGTGTTATTAAGTGTTATTTTTTGTATATATGGTATATGGCATGTATAGGCTAGTAATATTTTGGTATATTTTGAGTCATGATATTAGCCATGAGATTTGGCTTGTAAATTTGGTATGTATAGCCATTAAAATTGGCTTGGATTAAGTGTTTGGTAAGTTATATGTTGTATATAATACTTATGTGATAGATTAGTTGTGGGATTTGAAAATGGTAAGTTTTATGGCATATAATAAGTGTTAAGATGATGATGAAATGCATTTAGAAGTTATGCAATCTAGATGATTTTAGTATATTGAAATGACATGTTTTGGTTATGGAATTGAGTAATTGAAATGGTTATGTATAGATGACATGATATGTACACATATTGGTTGGTTTTTGGTTGTTTATAAATGTCTTGAAATGGTACTATTTTGGTTGCTATGTGTGCTTGAGATTAGGGTGGCGAATTGGCTTTGCAAATGGCCTATTTTTGTCCACACGGCCAGTGACATGGGCGTGTGTCTCATCTATGTGCGACACACAGTCATGTTTTACGGCCGTGTGTCCCCCTAGGGTAGTCCTACAATTAAAAGTCAGTCTTGAGCATGGCCTAGACACACGAGCGTGTCTGGTGGCCGTATGAGGTACACAGCCTTGGCACATGGGCGTGTGTGGCCATTTCGAAGGGTACACGGGCTAGACACACGGGCGTGTGGTTAGCCGTGTGACCCAAATCAGTTTTGACCACGGCCAAAGCACATGGGCATGTCTCTAGTCGTGTGGTACAAGTAAGTATGTATGCTCTATTTTCACACAGCCTGCGCCACGGGTGTGTTGGGTGGCCGTGTGAGGCACACGGCCTGTTCACACGAGCGTGCGACCTATGATTTCATGAAATTTTTCTAAGTGTTTAGAAATTTTTATATGTGATCGGTTTAGTCCCAGACTACTCTTAAGCATGTTTAAAGGTCTTGTAGGACCTCGTAAGGGACATTGTGAATGAATTTTGTTTATGATTGTATAAATGTATGTGAATGAGATGTATTGTCTGTAATGCCTCATAACCCTATTTCGTCATCAGGTACAGGTTAGGGGTGTTACAGAAATCGACATGAGACATTTGGAGCATGGCCAATCGCCTCTTCTCCGTTGCCATTGGAGCAAAGTTATCACGAATAAGGCCTGAACTTCACTCCGTCAAGAAATGAGTAATGTATGTCAAAGATTATATTGCTAAAATACAGAATACTTGCGCGTTGCTTGAAGCGTCTGGATCTGCGGTACTAGAGGCAGAGAAGGTGGAAATCCTTCTTGCCGAACTCTCGTTGAATTTTGATGCGGTCCTAACCTTGGCCTCATTCTCGACTGAAACCCTCTCCCTACAGAAACTTATTGATGTGCTTCTTAAGTTTGAGAGTCGTCAAGCTCGTGTGGTGATTGAAGCGTCATTTCATGTACATTTGGTAGAGGCCGTTCTGACAGCACCAGTGGCGGACTCCATGCGTGGTAGCCATCCATCTTCTATTGCTCGTGGACGAGGGTTTCAAACTCAAATCTAGTGCCAAATTTACGATCGATATGGTCATATGGCATAGCAATGTTATTACAGATTTGACCGTGAATATGCTGGCTCTTTCTTTGCTCCGAACATCGCATCGGCACCGGCGCCGTCTGGACATGCTGGTCAAGGACAGCGTGAAGACAACTTTGCCAAGCCTGGCTGGTGTTCATCGGGTCGCAGTGGTCTAATCTCTTTCGGTGGACCTGGGCAGTACATCGGTCCTTCGGCGACATCCCTGATGGCGTTCCCGTCTGGCTCTCCATGGTGCAAGTTGCAAAACAACTTTGTACCTATTTAGCCACCTTTTAGGGTTTCTAACTCGTTTACCTCTTATCATGCTGTTGACGCAGGCCACTTAATTAGGCCTACTATTAGATCAGGCCCGTCCTATTGTCCTTCTTCCTTGTCCCAGCCTTAGGTCAGCAATATAGGAAGAATTCCTTTAGTTATCTTGGTGTGTCTAGGCCATGTACTTCAGGTCATAGTTTTGGGCCGTATGGTAGGCCGGCTAGTGCGGCCCCTAATGCTGGCCAGAATAATGGGCCGAATGCCAACCTTATTGGGCTTGAAGCTACGAGTAATAATTCAATACAAAATCATGGGTCTGGTGTGCCATGGTGAACTAGGCCGAGGGCACGTGTTCATGATTTTGACGCCTCACCGTACGTTGGGTTGCTACGTATCCCTAGTTTTCATGCATTCGATTTTTTAACCACCTCTGGGCCCAATGCCAATACAACTCAATATAGATCTAACTTTGATAATGACAATTCTTATATTCTTATGCTTGTAGGGACCACATATTGGTGTCCTAATTCAGGGGCTACACATCATGTCTGTCGCGAGGCCATCGCTTTGCATGATTCTACACCGTATTCAGGTACATCTCCTCTTTTCATGGGTGATGGGACTTCTATAACAATTTCGTGTATTGGGAATTCTATTTTACCTACTACAAGTAAGATGCTTCATTTGTCTAATGTTATGTGTGTTCCAAATATACGGAAGAATCTGTTGTCAGTGTCTCAGTTTGCTAAGGACAATAACGCGTTTTTTTTTTAATTTCATTCATCTTATTATGTTGTTAAGGACATCTCGACTCAATAAATTTTGCTGCTGGGCCACATTCGTGATGGGCTCTATTATTTTTCACCGATTACTCCTGGTTCATCTGTCGATGCTCCTTCTCTTCACAACACTAGACTACAGACTCGTAATGATGATAATGATGTTTTTGCGTTATGGCACTGCATACTTGGTCATCCGTCTGCTTCAATTGTTAAAATTGTTCTTGATAGGTGTAAAATTGTTTCCAATAAGATGTGCCTTGATAATGTTTGTATTGCATGTCAAAAGGGGAAATCTCATAAACTGCCTTTTTCAAGTTCTGCTACTGAATATAAGAATTATTTTATTTGGTTGTCTCTGACTTATGGGGACTGGCGTCAGTTGTATGCGGTAATAATTTGTATTATGTTTCATTCATCGACATGTATAGTCATTTTACTTGAGTTTATCTCATTCAACGTAAGTTTCAGTCAGTTGAGTGTTTTCTTTAGTTTCAAAAGATGGTCAAAACTCAATTTGGGAAAGATATTAAAAGTTTTCAAAGTGATTGGGGCGGTGAGTATCGTGCATTTACATCAGTTCTGGCTGATCTTGGGATACTTCATCGTCTATCCTGTCCACATATGTCTGAGCAGAATGGAGTTGCTGAGCGAAAACATAGACACATTGTTGAGACTGGTCTTACTCTATTAGCCCAAGCTAATCTGCCCATGGATTACTGGGGTTATGCCTTTTGTAGTGTTGTTCATATCATAAATCATCTATCTACTCCAGTCTTGAAAGGGCAGTCTCCATATCAGATTCTTCATGGTCATGAGCCTACATATGATCATTTAAAGGTGTTTGGATGTTGTTGTTTCCTGTATCTGCGACCGTTTACACATCACAAGTTGAATTTTTATTCTCAACCGTGTACATTCTTAGGTTATAGTTCTTAACATAAAGGTTATAATTGTCTCACACTAGAGGGTAAGGTAATTGTTTCTCGTCATGTTGTTTTTGATGAATGACGATTCTTGTTTTCTTCACCTACCATGAACACCATTCAGCCTAGTCAGTATGTCTCCACGTGTGTTCCTCTTGTTCAGTCTACTGTTTCCCGCCCCTCTGCAATAATCAAGAAACCCACTATTGTTTCACCGTCTCCTCCTCACTGTAGTTCTACACAGTCTACACCAAGTGGTTCATCGTCTGAATTGGGATATGCTCGTGAGGAGTCTAGGCCCTCGGTTTCTACGAATGCTGTGGTTTGTCTACTCTGGACCTGGTTTCTTTAGCTCTTCCATCTGTTCCTTTGGGGAATACTCTTACTATGGTTACTAGACCTAAGGCCAAGATTTTTAAACCCAAGGCTCTGACTATTGAAGCCATTGACTATGAACCATGCACGGTTGAGAAAGCGCTTGCTAATCTAGAATGAAAATTAGCAGTCCAAGCTGAGTTTGATGCTCTAATGGCTAACTCCACTTGGGAACTTGTTCCTCTACCTCATGGACGAAAAGTGATAAGCTGTAAGTGACTTTTCAAAATAAAGAAAAATCCTGATGGGACTCTTGCTCAGCGAAAGGCTCAATTAGTGGCAAAGGGGTGTTCACAGGTTTTTGAGTGTGATTTCAAACAAACGTTTAGCCCAGTGGTCAAACCTGCGACTATTCGAACCATATTGACAGTTACTGTTTCTCATGGTTGGCAACTTCGTCAAGTCAATGTCAACAATACCTTTTTAAATGGTGATCTAACTGACGAAGTTTTCATACAACAACCTCCATGTTATGTTTAGTCTGGTCCTACTGGTGAGCACTTGGTGTGTCATCTGACAAAGGTATTATATGGGTTGCGTTAAGCTCCACGCGCCTGGTTTGATAAATTTAAACGATTTCTTATTTCTACCAAATTTCTTATGTCTAAATTTGATACGTCTCTATTTGTTCGAGTAACGACCGAGTTTATCATTTATGTTTTGGTCTATGTGGATGATATTATTGTTACGGGAAGTACGGCTGATAGTATAAATGGTTTTATTCAACTGTTACATAATGAGTTTTCCTTAAAGGACATGGGAGATCTTCACTACTTCTTAGGTATTAAAGTCACTCAGCCTGCCACTGGGAGTTTACACTTATGCCAATGCAAGTACATCAAAGATCTACTTGACAGAAGCTCTTTGACTAATGCGGAGAGTATCCATACACCAATGATCAGTTTGTCTGAGTTGTCTAAATATGAAGGAGATCATCTTGTTGATCTTACGAAATATCGAAGTCTTGCTGGCGTACTTTAATATGTGGTCCTGACCAGGCCTGATATTATTTATGCTATGAATCGTGTCTGTCAGTTTATGTATACGCCTACTTCAGCTCATTTAGTGGCCTTAAAAAGAATCTTACGATATTTACGTGGGACTATTGATCATCGGCTGATTTTTCGTCCATCCGAGAGACTATCTCTTGTTGGTTATGTTGATGCCAACTGGGGGTTGGATTTTGATGATCATCGGTCTACAGCAGGATATTGTGTGTGTTTTAGTGATATGCCAATATCGTGGTGTTCAAAGAAGCAACAAGTTGTTTCTCGTTCGACAGCAGAGGCTGAATATCAAAGTTTGGCTATTGCTACCAGTGATATTACATGGTTAGTCTCTATGCTAACGGAGTTACAAATTCCTTCTGCCTATTCACCTACTGTTTGGTGTGACAATTCTAGTGCAGTAGCAGTTGCTGTTAATCCGGTCTTACACTATAAATTTGAACATGTTGAACTTCATCTATTTTTTATCCGGGAAAAAGTGGCTCAAGGCTCGCTCGTTGTTAGTGAGGTACCAGCCTGCGACCAGGTTGCTGACATTTTCACGAAGCTCTTGTCTATCTCCTTGTTTACTCGTTTTCGTAGTTTGCTTCGGGTCTTACCTATTGTGAAGCTTGGTGAATGTTAGAGTATAAGAATAAGTTAGGTTGTTATCATTTTGTTATCATTCTGTTATATAGTATGGTATATTGTTAGTAGTATGTTTAGCAGCAGTTAATCACTCTTACTCAAGTATATAAGTCCTATTCCTATACTAATCCAAACAAGCGAATAATACAGAAAATATTCAATCATTCATTCAACATTCCAAAGTTTCTCTTAGTATTCAGTTTTAGTATTGTTACTAACACTTATCAAGATGCATTCTATGAACAGTTCAGGAGCTAACAAAATGGCATTATCCTCATTGGTCACAATAGTGGTTAGATTAGAAAAAGCATCAAAATATTAATGAATACTATTATTTGCATAATATAAAAAATATATTAATGAATATTATTTTAATTATACTATTAAACTTTTGTACATATACTAGTCTCTATTTCTTTATTAATTTATTTTTATATTTTTATGAATTATAATTAATTATTTATATAAACTTTTAATATAAAAATAATTATTCAACAAAATATATAACAATAATTAAGATATCATTTATTTAATTTGAGGGTACTAATATGGTTTTACACTTATTCTTTCCAAAACTTTCAACATCATACTATCTAACCAAACAATTTAATACTATTACCTCTTGATTCCATTCAATCAACCAAACTAAGTAATATCTATTAATCTTTATTCCATTACCTTTGAATGACTATTCCATTCTTTGTTTATTCCATTCCAATGAATCAAACATATTGTTTTCCAACTTTATTTGGCTATTAAATTAGGGGTAAAGTAAAAAAATAGAAATTCGAGTTAATTGAGTTCACGGGTCCTATTTTATCATCCTAACTCAATTTGAAATGTTTTTGAATCAAGTCGAGTGAAATGAAATTCGAGTATAATCGAATTGAGTAGAACCCTAACTCAATTACCTAATTTTTTCACTAGATTCGATCGAACTCTCACCCCTAAATAAAAGCATGGGAGCTTTACCTAATTTTTTAATGACAAGTAATTTGATAGATTAGATAGATATAGGTCGATTATATGTGTTCATCTTACTTTTATTAATTAGAAACTAATTTTTTATATTAATTTTATTGATACAGTGGTACAACAAGGAAAAGGTATGGGGCGATCCTTATGGAGGTTTAGGGGGTCTTGGCCCCTCAAAATTTTGGGAAGTTTTGGTTTTTCTCTTGAAATATTTAGAAATTTTAAATTAGGCTCCTTCAAGTTTTTGAAAATTCTCATTACACCTTTTATTTTATTTTTTTGAAAATTTTAATTAAGCTCTCTTAAAATTTTTGAAAAATCTTATTCATCTCATAAATTTTTTAATTAGACCCTTTTTTTTTCAAAAAAAAATTTCTCATTGAATTCTTCAAATTTTTGAAAATTTTACTAGCCCCTTCTCCAAAAAAAAATTAGTTCCAAGATTCACCACTGGGTATGAAGAAGGATACGGTGGTTGTCATGGAGGCCGGTTCACCTAATTAGGGCGAAGAGCTGGAGGTTATAGAGAGTGAGAGTGGAGAGAGTATGAATGCTAAGTGTTGGAGGTAGGTTGATAGAGTATAGGCTTGTATGCTTGGAGAGTAGATCCTTTTTTCATCGCTTTTAAGGGTATTTATAAGGCAGGGTCTCGTGTAAGATGGTGTTAACGTGTTAAACTTGTCATTTAATCATTATCACGGGATGCGTAGGGGGATGTCTTTGATGGAATGAGGATGTCTATGTCAAGACAAATTCTGCCATTCATTCTGACTTGGCATTATGGAACAGTTGAGCCCACGTAGGGTCTGGTGGCCAATGATATCACATTCTAAATAGAAAGTTAAGGGTCTGGAGTAGCGGATGGTTCCTATTTATTCAAATGGTTAGGACGAGAGGTGAAACTTAAGGGTGACCTTCTAATGGACTATTGATAGATTTATTATTTAGGGGGCCTTCCATCCTGTCACGTGTCCTAGGAATATAACAATACACTATTTTTATTAAAAAAAATAGAAACAAAGAGAGAAATAGCTACTAATTAAATTGTTTTTCTTTTAATTGTGTTGTTTAAATAAATGATTGCTGTCAGTTATGGAAACAAATGGTGAAATGCAACCCCAAAAACAAATAACTAACTAGTTATAAAATAAATACACATTCAAATCATTTATAAGTAAACTAATACAAAAAAGACTTGTTATCAGTAATCATTATGCAAAAAAAAGCCGCCCACCTCAACCAATGTTTTAAAACAAAATATTCTCTCCCTATATATATGCCAAGTATATGAATCATGATGTTTAATTTTTCTAGTTTAATGGATTTTTCAATCAGAAAATAAAAGCCCCATCAAAAACGTAAAAACAAGTGAATATTATGTTGCATCTGTGCATAAAATCCGGTCCAAATTCCGATTTCCATTTTCTTCTCTTTTTATCATATCATCATATACGCATTGAAACAACCAAAACCTAAAGCCTCTCCCCTCAGAAAATGTTGCAAATTAAAAGACAAAGTCACGTTGCACTTTCCAAATGTATCCCAAGTGGTGAAGAAGATCTCGGTTGCTGGGGCCCTGCCCTCTGAACAATCTTGTAAACCAGTTCAACGACCCATGCATGTGTTCTTAATTTCACTTCAGCTGGAACGGTCTCTATTTCATGCCACAACATAAACCCCACCGTCAAACCTCTCCCCATTAATTGAACAGGAGCCCATTCCATCTTTGTTCATTCCTCAATATATTCAATGCTCTAGTGTTCACCTTCTGAGGATAGAAAAAAGAAAAAAGAAATGGAGGAAGGAGAGGCTGTAGTTAGAGAAGGGAAATCCTTGGAAGAAACACCAACTTGGGCTGTTGCTACTGTGATCACTGTTATGATATGTTTTGGTTTCTTGGTTCATCACGCTTTGAAAAATTTTGGGCAGGTCAAAAACCCATGTTCTTTCATCTCTCATCAATCTCATATTTGATTGTCTGTGTAATGTATTTGCATCTCCATCTTCTTGTTTTATAGTGGTTGGAAAGGACTAAGAGGAAATCTCTGTTAGCAGCCTTGGAGAAAATCAAAGAGGGTAAACCTTTTTGTCTGAGATTGATTTATATGTGATGTCACAAGCATGATCCTTTTTGTTCTCGTTATATCAGTGTTGTTATTATTATCTATGAGCAGAACTGATGCTTTTTGGGGTTCTGTCGTTGTTGATGGGCCATTGGATTTCATTTTTTGCTAAAATTTGCATAAAATCATCGGCCTTGGATAGCCGATTCTATCCTTGTGCCAAGTCCAGTCATAGAAATTCCGAGCACGCCGTGAAGTTGAACACCAATAGCACGGTTTTCAGAGGGAAGAAGCTTGTTACTGTGCACCATGGTTATTGTCCTGAGGTAGCCCATTTTTTCTTTTGATTTCTAGATGCTTGCCCACTTTGATGCTTTTAATTTCTCACTCGGCATTTGCAACCAGGGTAAAGATTCTTTTGCTTCACATGAAAGCCTTGAGCAGCTTCACCATTTCGTATTCGTGCTCGGTATCACCCATGTTTCTTACAGCTTTATTGCCATCGCATTGGCTATGATTAAGGTATATGTATCTCCTTATTCTTAGTGATACAAATCCTAATACGCACCAAGTTTACAGCTCATGTTTTTGCAGATTTATAGCTGGAGAACATGGGAGAATCATGCCAAGGCAGTGGCTGATCAATATTTACAAGGTGCGACCTTTCGAGTCGATGTTAAACTTCTAATTCTGTTTCTTCATTAGTTACTCGTATTCTGATGGAGCATCAATCTCATCCCTATTTTATTAACTTGTTCAAATATAGAATCCTCACCAGGTGAAGTCGGTCCAAGAATGAAGCGACTGACAACTTTCATTTCTCACCATGGTTCTCATCCATGGAGCCAAAGAAGAGTTTTTGTTTGGCTGGTATACCTTCTTGAAATCTTCCTTAGCCTGCCACTTTTACCATACATTTTCATCTTCATACCTTTTAGACATTGGTTGATGACCGTGCCCCATCTCATCGATTTTGCCAACAGTTCTGCGCACTTGTATATCATCTCTTCAGCTTACCTCTAAGGCTGTAACTAAATATAGCTTAAAAGAATGTTCTTTTCCTCTCTTCTTTTTCTTGTAATTCCTGGAACATTCTATACCATTTAATTTGAAGAGATTTTGAACCCAATATATATATGTATCATTTTGCAGCTTTGCTTCACCCGCCAGTTCTGGAGTTCTATAAACTATTCTGACTACACGGCTTTGCGGTTGGGATTCATTACAGTATGTCCATTAGGCTCATTATAACTCTCAGGAAAAAAAACAAGAAGTTTTTTTGCGTCCCAAAGTATTTACTTTGCCAAATGAGTGTGAAAGAGATTAGGATGTGATTAGATTTGGACAGTTAAATACTAATTTCCTTTTGACATCATTCTTCTTAGACTCATGAACTTCCTTTCACGTATGATTTCCATAATTATATGGTTCGAAGCATGGAAGAAGAGTTTCGGGATATCGTTGGCATTAGGTACTATATCTACTCTGCTATGCACATTAGTAACCACTTGGAATTCATGAAATCAATCTCAGGTCAAGTAATTAAAATACAGTCTTTATGACAGGTATAGGAACATAGATGCATGATTTGTATTGGTTATTTGATTTGGCTATATTTGGATTTCTCTTGCAGCGTGCCCTTCTGGATTTATTGCATACTATGCGTCTTTCTTGATTTCCATGGTAATTCAAGTAGGCTAAGACACCATTTTAGCTTCTCTTTGAGGTCTCAACTAAATGAAAATTTATGCGATTTCCACCATTTTCCTCTGTCTACAACTACCTGTAATTGGCTGCTTATTGTTCACGCAGCAATGCTTCCCTTTTGCATTAATCATTCATACTATTTCTTGCATTAATCAAATTTATTCTTGTTGTCAGGAACCAATCTTTACTTTTGGCTTTCGTTCCTTCCTGCCATCGTACGTCTTCATTGTTGCATTGCGCTTCTAATGTTATAGCAACTAAACGAGTCACAACTTACGTGTTCCTGATTTTTCTTCCCATTGTTGATGTATGTAAAAGCTGATACTACTAATCGGAACGAAACTGCACCGTGTGGTTGTAAAATTAGCTGTTGAAATCAGGGAGAACGATCCATCGGAGGGTTTCCATAAATTTAACCTGAGGGATGAACTCTTTTGGTTTGGAAGGCCCAGGTTCCTCTTACGTTTGATACAGCTTATTTCATTTCAAGTAAGTCTTAAGTGATACTGAGGACATTTTATGTGTCCTTAAATCGTACAACAATTTTTTTATTCTTTTTTCTTTTTGTTCATTAACATGAACTTTGGTTGCAGAATGCATTTGAGATGGCTTCATTCCTTTGGTCACTGGTAAGACTTTTATAATGACAAAACCGATAATCTGTGGTTGAATTATAAGTAATGTTTTTGTGCCATTTTATGGCATGCTTTCAGTGGGAAATTAAGGATCCTTCTTGCTTCATGGAGAACCGTGCCTTCCTTGCAACTCGTTTGGCATTTGGGTAATTATAAAAAAATAAAATAAAATATTCATTTCAGTCTCATGCATGGTGTTTTATTTTAAACTTGCTGGCTGGTTGGTTTATGCAGTATAATCTCTCAGTGCTGGTGTAGCTTTATAACATTCCCACTCTATGTTATAGTTACACAGGTTAGGCCATTGATGTTTATAATTATAAAAATCTTCAGCTCTCAATCTATTTTCATTGGGTTATAATTTTCATGGTCGGGTAGATGGGTTCCAAGTTCAGAAGTGCAATAATTTCTGAAAATGTGAGGCATTCACTGTCCAAGTGGAAAAGAAGAGTGAGGGAAAAACATGGTCCCTACCTGAGGGAATCACTGTCAACCTCATCGTTGGACTCCATGGCAACCGACATAAACAAAGGCCACAGCCATGGCAAAAGAGGCCCAACAGATAAAGATGCAGCATCGCCATCTCAGCAGCAAGAGGGCTCTGCTGCAATGCAAGAACCATCACCATCATCATCATCTTCACATAAAGGCAAGTTGAAGTTGAAGTCCCCACAACTTAACTTTTCCTTTGAGGAATGCAGCCCTAATTCTGATGGTACCAATGCCGATAATAACGATGACCGTTTTGATGTTGAAGATGAAATACATTGCATTGAACCTTGACCTTTGTGGTTGATGGAAAACAAAAGAAACAAAATATTTCGAAGTGCAACACGTAATATATTATCCTTTCTTGGGGGTTTGTTTGGGACCTGTCTGAATTCTTTAGCCATCTCCCTTTCAAACGGATTATATCAAAGGTGTTAAAAGCATTAGGCTTATGATTTTAAGCTGTCTTGCATATGGATCTGGTTCAAATATCAGCTAGAATACAACTATACTGAAATGGTAAAACAAATGAGACGTGTGATTATACAAAATATAAAAATTAGAAACATTTTATCAATATATTGTATATCTAGTCATCACCTAAATATTACAAGAAATATCGAAGCGCACACCTCATCATAGGAAACAAAAATTCTATTCTTTTATTCAAGCAGAGTTGAAAAATATTATAGGTGTTATAAAATAAAGAGAGATGGAGAGAATAAAGAATAAAGAAAATATGAAAACAATAGAAAATGTAATTTATTGATCAAAAGGGGTGATTACAATACTTCATTAGAGTCTCTATTTACACGCATAAGAAGTATAAAAGAAGTAGAGATCTAATTCTAATAACCCTTTAATGTCCATTGGTAGGTTAAAACATTATTAGGAAAAACCCTGTGTGATAAAAACCTAATGAAAGAAAAATAGTACACACATAATATGCTGCCTCATGAAAACATCACATTTTTATCATATTCTACGTATTCAATCTTGAATACTAGTTTTTCAAATCACTATTTGAATGTATTGCTAACCGTTTATATCACCATTCTTTTAAAAGTCATGAGTGAGGAAAATTTGGGAAAATATATTTTGATCTCTTCAGGAGATTCAATAATAATCATAACAAACTTTAATCATGATTCTTTTAAAAAAAATACAAATAGGTATTTTGGATTATTTTTAATCCTCATTCAGCTATTATTCACTAAGTCAAATTTACCACATATATTCAAATTATTTCAATTCATATAAATGAATAATTTCTCGAGAATTTTAATATACTTCTGGCATCCTAAATCCTTCAAGGATTTTAATATAAACTTTACTATATAGTGATTCATAAAAGGTTGTGACAATAACCATTAAACGCAAGTTAAATCTTTTATGAATTGTCAATTTAATAATATATTTAAAGGTTAGTGCATCCACCACAAAAGAATATTATATCTTTTCATAATCAATGTCAGGACTTAGCAGAAAACTTCATATTTTTATTCCGCTTTTGCAAAACTATTTCAATTGCACCCTCACTGGCTTTATACCTTTAGATATTTGGACAATTGGTCCAAAAACTCCACAAATTTAATTGTACTTGAGTTGCATCTTTCTATTTTGATCAATTTATTCCATATATATATTTCTCAATAGATTTATTCAAGATCCTCCTTTCATTTCATTATTTCAATAATAATATTACATGCAAAATCATTGTCGACCATTTTTATTATTCAGTTCCACATTTTCTCGAATTGACATAACTTATCGAGATAGCTTATTTTCATTATTTTAAAATTCAGTTTCAGGTAATTGAATCTTTTCTGGAGTTTTACTTATTAGTTATGTCTTGGGTCTCTACTGGAGCACTCGCCTCCACTATATGACCATATAGAAAGAATTTTCATCTTTGGAACCGATCAATCTATATAAATTCTTATCAAATACATCTAATAGTTAACTTGTAATGAGTTATCCTTATTGAACTTCTGGTTCAAATTACTCTCCCCCTAACTCATTACAAGTTATTATTTCTCTTCCCCTAATGTCGGGAAAACTATCGAATCAAAATTGTAAACACAAATAATGTCATAATTGAATCTCCAATGCATTGAAAGAAACTTGTCATTAATTTATATTCCCCACTTTCTTTGAGGATTCACTCATCTTTGTGCGTTGTGGTGGAACAATTGGAACATATACGCACATACAAAAATTCAAAGATGAGAAATATTTGGCTCTTGACCAAAAATCAATTGTAATGGGAGTATTTTTAACATATTGGTTTGATGTGTACAACATATAAATCAACATAATCTCATGCTGAAATAGAAAGTTTAGTTCTCATAAGTAATGATTTAACTATTAGTTGAAGGCATTTGATAAACAAATTCAGCTAAATCATTTTGTGTGTGAACATGAGCTATAGGATGTTCAACTTTTATCTCAATTGACATGCAATAATCATTGAAAACTTGGGATGTAAACTCACCAACATTAGCAAGATGAATTGTTTTAATTGCATGATCTGAAATTAATTATTTAAACAAGCAATCTTGCAAACAACAAGTTGCAAATTAATAATACATATGTGATTATTTTGTAGATGCATCTAATAAAATCATATAATATCAAAATCATCCACATGGTGGATGAATGAGCCCATATTCATTTCAGAAATGTAAGACATTAAATCTCAACTTTAGCTAGTAAGTTTCTAATAATCAATTTTCATTGAGAACAAACAACAAATGAGAATTTTTTAAATTAAAGAATCTTCTGGTTCTTTAATTGAATGTCCATATGAATTCTCAATTAATTTTCGCATCATATACGATCCAAGATGGTCTAACTGGTCATGCCAAGTAGTAAACACATTTGAATTAGTAAACTTCTGGCATGTGTTTCAATTGTACTAGTAATGACCCAAAATTCACCAGCACCAGAAAAGTGAGTTATAGGGCCTTCGTCTTAGTGAAATAAGTTCAAAAATAATTATTAGAAATATTTATGAGTTTAGTAGTGTGCCTAATTAGGTTTTAATTAGATGAATTTAGCTTAATTTAGAGTAATTTGTAAAAAGAACTAAATTGAATAAAGGGTAAAAATTTAATTCTAAAGTAATAGAAAATAAAAAGGATTAAAATGGTAATTAAACCATTTACAAAAGTTGAGGCGGCATATATGTATTAAAATCTAAGATTTTATTTAGGTTATATATAATTATTATATAATTATTATATATAATTATAAACCATCATTATGGTTTTATATTATTATTATTATTATTATTATTATTATTAGTATTAGTATTGTTATTATTATTATTAAATGAAGTAAATAGTAGACAATTGTATGGTTTAATTAAATACATGTGTAATAATATGTATAATACAATTGTAATACAAGTATTATTTATTAAGTAGATATTTATTATTTATTATTAATAAGTAAAATATATTTATTAGATAAATAATTAAAACAAGATTTTTATGGTATGAAAAACAAATTAGATAATGACATTTGTAATAATATAAATATGTACACTTGTAATAAAATAACTAATTTATTTAATATTAAAGTAAAAGATATTTGTTAATTAAATAATTAAATTATTAGATTTTTTTTGTGTGAAAAATAAAGTAAATGGTGACAAATGTATGGTATTGATGATGTACACTTGTGTGTATATGATTAAATACTTAATAAATATTTAAAATAAATATATTATAATATATGTTAATTAAATAAACAAAGTAAATAAAATAATAAAAGAATGAAATAAAAAGAAACAAAGAAAAGAAAGAAACAGAGACATTCGAAACAGAGCAGGAAGAAAAGGGGAAAGAAAAAAAAAGGAAAAACTAAGAGTTTAAGGTTTAAAGCTTTGATTGGTAAGTCATTTAAGTCCTTTCTATTTAATTTTGATGTTTTAGAAGTTTTAAAATAAGGTTTTGATGAAATTAAGTTGATAGTTCAAGAGTTCACATGTTTACAAATAGTGTTTATGTTGGACAAATTATGGAATTAAGGATTTAATTGAATGAATTCTAAGTTAAAATCAATTAAGGGATTAAATTGAAAACTAGGCTAATTGTAGGGACTAAATTAAAGAAATTTCGAAATTAAGAAAATATGCTGGAAATTTTATAGTTAAATATGAGTTTAGACAAAATTTGAATAGAAAAAGAGAGTGAATTGGATTAAGAAAGTAAGTAAGTTTAGTTAGAATTAAATTGGGAATAAGGTAGGAATTGTTTAGAAATTTAATTATTTATTTTAATTAATGCTGTAAATAATAATGTAAATTACTATTATTTTCGTAGCCAACAAAGAACCTGAAGCATTGGCACGAAAAGGAAAGGAGAAAGTTATCGAGGAGTAATCGCAAAATTCGGTTTGTATTACTATAATTCAAATTATTTATTTATTCATTAAATGTTTAATTTAATTTATGTATATGGTAAGTAAATTATAAGGTAAGTATATTTGTTGAATTGTATAAAAATTTAATTGAATGATGAATATGTATTGAAATTGAATTGCTTATGGATTGAAATGAAAAAGTGTATTGAATTGAGTTGAAATTGAAATTGAAAAGTGATATGGAATACCCTATTAACTAGTCGGGCTGTGTGACAGCCCTAATTTGACCTTAGTCGGAAAGTGGTTTCGGGACCACAAAACCGAGTCGTAAAGATAATTAACCATTAAAATTTGTGTTTATTGTATGTGAAAAGGCATGTGTGAAAGTTTCATACTTTAATTTTATCATTTGTATGCAAAATTACTAAATAGGACTTATGTGAGAAAATTTAGAAATGTGTTAGGCAAATGTTGAAGTGACTTATTAATGCATGTTATAAAAATGCTTGGACTTGCATGTCAAATATTCCCTTTTGCTAGTAGTGGCCGGCCATGATGATGAATTTATATTAAAATATGTATTAATTCTAGTTAAATGGTTTTATACTTTAAATAAAAATAAAATAAATTTGGTGATGAAAACAAAGTTCTCTCTTTGTTCAACTTGGCCGAATAGAAGAAAGAAAGGAGGGGAAGAATTTCGGTCACTTGAATCCTTAAGGAGGTTAGTATATTGTGTTAAATTTGTGAAATGTTTACTTGTTTTAGGTAAATTATCATGGTTCTTGCTTAGCCCATGCTAAAATTTTCAATAATGATGGGTGAATGGAGCATTCGGCTATGGTTATAAAGGAAGGAATTTTGATTGTTTTAATTGAATTTTGATGATGAATGTGTTGAGGAAAGAAATTGGTCTTTCTAAAAGTATGAATGGTTAATGCTTATACTAGTAATAGCCGAAATAAAGATGCTTGATGTCATTAATAAATGTTGTTTATATGTTTTGAATTGAGTAAAATTTGATGTTTAATCACTTAAGGATTTGGCATTGTTTAAGATAATTTATTTAAAATGTGATTTTGAATATTATGAGTATTGGGATGTAAGTATATGTGTGTGCTCAGTCATAGGAGTTTGCTATGAAATTTTGTTTGGTTGAGTGATGAATGCCGAATGAACTATAGGCTAGGGTGGATAAATTTTTGTACATAAGTAGTGTGTGTGACTATTGGTTAATAACATTCGGCATTATATTTTTTTATGTGTGCATTCGGTCTTTGGGGGGGGATAACAAGATGAAGTCAAAATGTTAAAGAAGGATTCTAAGACTTGCTAAGTTGTTATGATCATTGCCGAATGTATTTTGGTCAAAGGGAAAAATTTTCAAATCGTCTATGTATGAGTATGTGAACAAAATATTAAATGAAAATTCGGCATAATGGGGTTTATGAGTAAATGGCATACTATATATATATATAGATGAATACGTGGTAGTGCATAAAACAAGTAATCGATTAAATTGTGATAGTCTCACATAGGTATAGATATATGAACGCTTTATGTATGTACCTTGAGACATAGGGACATTTAGATATATATATATATATATATATATATATAGTTAAATTCGTGTATATGGAAGCATGGTAAGTTATGTGACTGCCGAATGTGATTAATAAGTAAATAATATTAGTTAACATATTAAACAGATTTATTTACATTTATTAAGCTAAAGAGCAAGGAGGATCGCAGTTGGATAGGGGAAAAGAGAAAGCAATAGAGTAACCAATCTACAACCGTTCGAATATATCGAGGTAAGTCTTTGAGTAACGGAACTTAGCTTATGATTTTATAGGTATCATATACAAGCATAGTAGATAAATTGTGATCTTATGGTTTTATATAAATTACATAGTGAAATCACTGATTTTTATTTTATATGACTTGGAGCCGGATGGTTAAATAATTCATGTGGAATAGCGAAATGAAATCGTATTACGTGTATGTAGCTATTGAGCCGTAAGAGTAAGGGTTGATAAGCATGTTGAACTTGTTTTCTAGTAATGCTAATGGGTTATGATATATATATATGTGCATAGCATTCGTGCGAGTTATTGTAACCGGGTTAAATTCCGAAGGCATTCGTGCGGGTTATTATAACCGGGTTAAGTCCCAAAGGCATTCGTACGAGTTATTATAACCGGGTTAAGTCCCGAAGGCATTCGTGCTGGTTGTTATATCCGAGCCAAATTTCGAAAGTATTTATGTTTGGAAAGGTACGATTCTGTCGTAATATTTCCGATTAATGTGCTCAAAATCCCTAATATGACCAGGTATAAAAAAAAAATTTGGTACAAATATAAGTTGTGATTATGTAATCGAATAATGCTCTCCCTGACATTCCTTAGGGTTATATGAAGTCTATAGCTCACTCGAGTTACATGAAATTGATTCAAATGAAATTTAGTTAAGTTTGACTTCGAATGTGTAAACATATTGATAGAAGTGTAAATTAAAATGAATATGTGATCTTGTGCATAGACATTTATTTATCCTTATGAATGCTATTTCCTTTGTACTTTTGTTTCAAATGATTTCCTTACTTATAAGCTTACTAAGCATCAAACGCTTACTCATTGCTTAATTTCTCTCAGATTATAGATTTTGTTAAATCACCTATCGGACTCGGAAGTGTCAAAGTCGAAGTCATCCACACTATCTAAGCCCCTTTGTGGTACTCTTTTAGTTGAACTTTGATAATGGCATGTATAGGACTGACTTTTGTTGTTAATTAAGTATCTTTTGGTAATGTATATATATTCGTATAGCCATGCGAAAATGGCTTGTATATTTTGAGTATAGCATTATAAACATTTTGTATGTATGGTCTTATGATATGGTTGTTGAGTGGTATGGAAATGTTTGGTAATGAATATAGTTAATGTGTATGTGTGTTGATATTCAATTAATGTTTTAAGTGTTTTTATTATGAGTTGAACTTAGGAATTATTTTATAGTGTTAAATGAGATTTCGTGCTTGTTTTGTAATACTTCTTAATCCCTCCGGCAACGGGTACGGGTTAGGGTTGTTACAGGCTGAGTCGGATATAATTGGCATGGCATAAGATTTGGAAAAGTACGGGAATTGCCGGCTTTACTGATCAAGCACTTTATGTGTCGTATTTTAGGCACCTCGTGTGTCGTTTTAGGCACTTTATGTGTTGTATTCTGATCAGGTACTATGTACTGTTTTAAGCACAACGTGTCGTAGCGGTGTGTCTGGGTTGGAATTCGTGTATCCGTCAAAGTCTAGGTCTGTTAATAGGGTGAACATGTAAAATGAGAAATTTAAAATAAATTATTGATTATATTATTGAAATATTGAAAGAAATGAGAAAGTTGAATTATGAATTGAAATGAAGATTGAGAATGAAATGCATGAATTTAATATTCATGTAGTGATTGAAATTGTCACATGTGATATATGATGGAAATTGAAGAATAGTTAAAAATTGTATTGTTATTATTAATGAATGAAGTTTAAGAATGAATTGATATTTGAGAAATTGGATAGTTACATGTTCGGTAATTATAATTCTTTGTTGTTATTATAATTTGAATTATGGTAATACCACTAAGTATATTCATACTCAGCGTACGGTTATTTCCGTGCACAGGTTAGTAGAAGTCAAGTGCCCCGGCTAAGCATCCAGAACATTCCCGACTCCAACACAAACTTGGTGATGAATTTTTCTTTTGGGTAAAAGTGACATGTACATAGTTGTTGTGTGATCACTTAAATATGTATATTATTTTGGTTGTGAAGGATGAATTATAAGGTTTAAATGGTTAAATGAAATGGTAAGAAAGGTATATGATATTTTGACACATGAACATTAAGTTGTTAAATGAATGAAGTTTTCAATCAAATTTTGAATGATGCTATGATAATTATTTAAGTTAAAATTATTTTAATGATATAAATATCAGTTAGGTGAATTTGAAACATTGGTATTAGTTGTTTTGGTTTGAAATTTGCAGGGGGTTTTAAGTAAAAATAAGTAAAAATACTGCCGAAATTTTTATAAAAAAAATTAAAAATTACAAAAAATTTTTTGGAATACTCGAACAAGTCTCGTTCTACTTTTAATACGTGTTTTCGACTTTTAGAGTCCAACATAGGGACTTAATTATTTGTTTTACTATGAATGTTATATTAATTATGAATTATTCGTAAGCTGTCTGATATGTCTGGTAATGCCTCGTAACCCTATTTCGGCGACGATTTAGAGTTAGGGGGTGTTACAGTACTAAAGTGTAACAAATTGATAATTTTATTATCATTCCTTTTAATTTGTATCAACATATAAGTATTATGGTGACATTTACTACTGGAAATGTCTAAATCAATGTGAAGTCTATAATGCCACCAAGTTAATAAATATAATTTCCAAATAATTGTATGCAATATTAGCTTCAGGGAATATGTCAAAATCTTCAAATGCCCAAAAATCTATTAATAGCAAACTTTGAGAGTGAATCTTATTTTCCATGTGTATAACAGGTACATAACCAATGACTTTTCATACATAAGTTTTCTCTCTTGCAAGTTCTCATCAGTAATATTTTACCACGTAATTTTAATTGAGAACTTATTATGAATACTGTAGAGTTATACTCACAGTTTTTAAAAAATACTTGCAACTTTAGATGCATCCAACCATAATAAGCTTTAGATAAAATTATTATATTCTATTGCTCATGAGTAGATCTTTTACTGTCAAATATTTTACTTTCAACCCTTTAATAGGGATGATGACAAAAGAATATCATAAATATTATAAATTAATAATTCTTTCCTCGTTCACAATCTCAATATGAGATCCATTACAAATAACTTTTAAAAGTAATGCATTAACCATCATAAATTTTGTGCTTTTTAGATAATGATATACTAGCTCTTCTGGAGCTTTCATCTAATTTTGTATTATCAAATATTAGAATAATATTTGTTTGTTTCAGTACCAAATAAAATAAATATTTTCTATTTGTAATGATAGAATTCATTACTACATTTTCATATCATTCCTCAAAGAATATTTACAGAAATAAAATATTTGGGCATACGCCACATATGAGGCCAATAATTTATCATATCATATTGATAACATAAGTTATTTTTACCCTTTGAAAAGTTATCTTGAGAACTCTCATTGTTCTCTTATTCATTACTATATTCCCACTTTTAGTGGTCCATGAGTATATCTTTTATTTTCTTTATGTTTACATTCACTTTGGGGAATGCAACAAATCTAGTAGGACGGACTTATAAACATCCCAATATATTCTTTATTTCATAATTACCGTCGCAAACATGCGTGAGATTTCAAATCAAAATCTATCTATACATGTTGTCATGATTAGTCTCCAATTATAATAAACATTAAACAATAAATAAAACAAAGTAAAATATACCTAAAGATCTTTAACTTCATCGTCATCACTAGAAGGTATGAGATAATTTCAAAATATTCTTGATTTCATATGGATAACGATATCAAATCCTTCACCATCCTTAAGAAAAAATAAGTAAAATAAGTTAATCAAAACAATGATAACATATAATGAAAGAAGAATGAAAAATAATAATCAGCTCTGAAACATTAAATAAAAGAAACTTCCTGTAAAAACTTTGCATCTTGTCGTCAAAGAAATTGATAATCATGGAGGATAAATTTGATCGTCGATAAAAGGAACTATCACTTTGAGCAAGATCGTGCTGATAACATGTTATAAAATAAAGAGAGATGGAGAGAATAAAGAATAAATAAAATAAAAAAGCGATAGAAAATGTAATTTATTAATCAAAAATAGTGATTAGAATGCTTCATCAGAGTCTCTATTGTACATCAAAATTTTATCTTGATCATGATGGACATCCACTTAATAAGATATTCATAACAAAAAGTATATTATTTTTATAAAATAATAAATATTAATATGAGAATATTTTAATTATTTTATATTTTTATATTAAACATTGTTACGGTGAGATTTAAACATAATAGGTTCTTTACGGTTAAAAACTTAAAATATTTTAACTATTTTTTATATTTTTTTATAAATATATTTTTACATCATTTTTTAAATCATATAGTGGGTGTGCTATGATACCGTATTAATAATATATGTAGGAACTTTGATTGTTTCTCTTGTTCCATTTAATGTGTGAACAACAAATAGAATAATAATCTTGGTATAATCAAAGTTTTTGAGACCTTTTTAATGCTATGGTTTATGATTTAATCTTGCTGAATAATAAATGAAAATGTAATTTTGTGCTAATACATGTTATGATCATCATCTTTCAACCGATTAACTTGGAGGAGGAAGGAGAAGTTTAAAATGTTAAATATATTTATCCTTATTCTTATTTGTTAAGAGAATTTTAAAGTTGTTAAGGGACTTGTTTATAAAAGTTTTTATGAGACAATTATTCAAGATAATTTAAAAAGATTAATGACAAATGCTTATTAAAATGGATTGGATGAACAATTGAATGAGCCTATAAATTGGCAATTTTTTATTATTATCAAGAAATGACTGGTGCCATTTAAATTAAAGGAGAACAAAAGCAGTTACAGCACCCCGCACGTGTTACCCACACATTGGCTAACAGAACAGCGCCTAGGGACCCGAAAATAGCAGGCGCATTGATCACGCCCAAAAACAAATCAAAAGAAGAAATGAAACGATCCCCGAACAGATTCCTCTTCTCCAAAACCCATTCACGCTCCTAAACACCAACACAAAGGGGGTAACCATAAGAAATTAAGCTCCATTAACAACACGGCTAGACAACCCAAGTCAGACTCATGAGTTCATCAGACAAATCAGGCCCCTAAATCTGGACTCAGCCTTTATAAACGATCATTTCCCCTACTCCCACTCTGATCCTTATCAACAAGCCATTCCACCGCCCTTGAAACCTCTTCAATCCGGTACATAGGCCAAGTATACTTCCTACCCTCCATACCCAGCCCATGCGCTGCCGTATTGGCCCCCCGAGGTACAAATCTAGCCTGAAAACTCCTAAACTGGCCTGTTTTCTCTATTTTATGTCTTGGATGATGGTACCACAGTAGATCTATCCTTTTCTGCAGATTTTAGCTTTCGAATTATAGTTAGAGCATCCCCCTCAACACACACATCTCTAAAACCCACCTCTTTTGCAAATGAAACTGCCTTAAAACACGCCCTCGCCTCAGCCGTAGTCGGATCTGGAATGTTCTTCCATAGGTATGTACATGAAGCCATGACCAAACCTTCTCTATTTCGTGCTATGACCCTCGAATATGACGTCTTAGACTGCTAACTAAAGGATGCATCAAAATTAAATTTAATAGTATCCCCCTCCGGTGGCTCCCAAGCTGTTTGTTCAGGAGTAGAAATAGAGTGTGATAAGTTGTTCAACTGATCAATTTCCATTAAATATGCATTTATAAACCTCACAACATCCTGCACTCTATCCCTAACGCCCTCATAGTAAATTTTATTGCGGTTGCACCACAGTGCCCAGAATGAGATGGCTAACTTCCTACACTTCAATATGCTGGCTTTCATGAACTCTTCGACTAACCACTATTTCCAACTGTTTTGCATATTATCTGTCGAGCGAGCCACACCGACTCCCTCCAGAACATGCTTAGAAAAACCACAATTGCGGAAAAGATGAACCACCAACTCTTCCTCCAATTCACAAACCAGACACAGTGAATTTACTGCGAGCTTGCGGGACTTCAGCACCCCTCTCATTGGGTTCGAAACCAGTCGGTTAATTGAATTTTTTCGATTTAACCGAAAAAATTAATAAATAAGATTATAATATATAAATAGTTTACTATTTACTCAAACTCAATCCAACTTAAACCTAAATACCCAATCTAATATATATTAACTCAAGTACTCAACACAACTCAATTACCCAACTCAATCATAAAAATTACAAATAATTTAATAAATAAAAATAAAATTCTAAAAATAAAAATAAAAATAAAAATAATATAATTTTATACAAATAATTCGGTTAATTTGGGTAATTCGGGTAATTCGGGTAATTCAGTTAATTCGATTAATTTTATACTTATTTTAACCAAAAATAAAAAAAATATATATTTTTCGGTTAATTCGGTTAACCAACCGAATTAATCGAAAAAATTCGATTCAGTTAATGGTTAAAAATTTTGAATGGTCGGTTAATTCGGTTAATGTTATTTCGGGTCGGTTAACCGACTGAACACCTCTAATCTCATATATCTTTCTGGATTACATGAAATTCACACACCCAAAATTTGACCTATTTGCTCCCTCACCGTATTGTCAACATTACTGCAAAAAAAAAATAAAAGACTTATCAAAATTGACTAATTGAGTTGAGATCCCCTCATATTCAGCCACTACCGACTTCATGAAATCTGCCCCTTCAATTGAGGCTTCCTTGAACAAAATGCTATCATCAGTAAAAAAGAGGTGACTAACAAGTAAGGGCTAAGGGGGTCTCCTTGTCTTTATCTTCTAGAAGGTCAAAAATGATTTCCTTGAACCCCATTAGCCACCACTGAATATGACACACTTAGAAACGCATGTCATAATCAAATAGATCCACGCATTATAAAAACCCATTGCAGTCATTACTTTTTCCAAAAAAATTCCATTTGACCTTGTTATAGGCTTTACTCATGCCCAGTTTCAAAGCAAAAGATCTTGTCGATCCCCCATTCCTCTTCTTAATTGAGTGTAAAATCTCATAAGATACGAAAATATTATCACTGATTTGCCTTCCAGACACAAAAGCCCATTGCGTTTCATCAATACAATCATTCATAACCCTTCTAAATCTGTTCACAATTACTTTTGAAACCACTTTATAAATAACGTTACATAGGTTAATGGGCCTAAATTTTCCTATATTCTTTGGCGATGTTGTCTTTGGAATAAAAACAATGCTCGTACCATTAATATCTTCGACATCAACTTGACCATTCAATACTGCCAGACAAAAATCTTCAACGTTGGCCCTTACTACGTGCCAGAATTTCTAATAAAAATGTAGGGAAACCATCCTTTCCTGATGCCTTCAAGGAAGCCATAGTTCTAACCGCCTCAACCACTTCATCTCTTTTAAACTCAATCATCAACTCCTCATTTTAAACCCCTGAAATACACACATGAATACCCTAAAGCAAACGCTCACAATTATCTACAGGCCTAGTGGAAAATAAATCCTTAAAATAATCCGTAGCAAACCTTATTATCTTATCATGGCTACTAACCATCCCCATTCTCATTCTCTAAACCTTTAATCTTAATTCTCCTCTTTTGACTCGAAGCAAAACGATGGAAAAAAGAGGTAATGCGATCCCCTAACTGAATCCAGTTCACCCTAGCTCTTTACTCTCAAAATAACTCATTCATATCAGCTTCCAAGTTTAAGGTTAACTTCACATCAGTAATCTCAACTAATACCACATCACAATGATCTTCAGTATACAATTAATTCAGTCAAGTGCTCAAATCTTTCATTCGCCTATGTCTGTCAACTTTCACCTTTTTAGCCTAATTATTCAATTTCATTCCAAACTCCTCAAGCTTTTTCAGAATCTTTCTATCAGTCAAACTCCACCATCTTTTAATATTATCTTCAAAACCTTCCTTCAAAACTCAATCGGCATTGAATCGGAAAACTTCATTCCTCAACCCAGACTCAACCCTCCTATCGTTTCCTGTATCCACAAGCACCGAGCAGTGATCTGAAAAACTATGATGTAGGTGGCTAACAGAAAACTCTGAAAAACACTCCCACTAAACAAGATCAGCTACCCCTCTATCCAATCACTCTATTATATTATTATCCTATAGGCACCCTCTCTCTCATGTGAATCACTGACCTAAGAAACCAAGATCGCTTAAAGCACAATCATCCAGAACCTCCCTAAAAACAATCATTTGTCACTCCTCCTTAAGTCGTCCACATTGTTCTTTAAAGGAATAACAGACCTCGTTAAAATCCCCCAACATCAACCATAGCAAACTTGACCCTTGTTTCAAATGTCCCAACAACCTCCACGGCTCCTTTCAGTTTTGTTCCACTAGGGAACCACAGAATCTCGTAAACCTCTATTTTGCCTCTCTCGCTTCCTCCTCTACCTCCACATCAATATAAGAACCAGAAAAAATTCGTAATGTAATAATCAAGGCTTTCACCCAACCTAAAGGTAAACCCCCATTCGTTCCTATCGCATCCATATCAATACCATTTAATAACCTACATTTTCACCGTATCTGTTCCATCCTTCTCACACTGACTTTTGTTTCAATTAGAAACAAAAGTTAAGGCTGAACTTGCCTTAATTTGTTCTTAAGATGTATAACAGTCCGTAGTTGCTCCAAACCAAAGACATTCCAACTAAGTATTTTCATTGCGCCCGGTTGTCTTGCCTCTTGACAATCGCCACTATAAAATGGGCTCTCCCCACTGGTCGTTCCTTGTGAACTATTATTGAATTCTCCATCCCCTAGTGGCATAATCCCCCATTTCATTCTGAAGTCTCTTCTTGCCATCAATATTCTCAACAAGTTTCTCCTCCCCCATCATGCTCCATGTCCAAATGCTTCCGCAACTGATCCCTACAACCATCAACCCTTAGAATATTTCCCCCTGACCCTTTCAAATTAATCCCCAACGTAGGATCCCTCTTAATTCTAGTATCCCATCGACCATTTATCCCAGACTCATAAACAAAATCTCTTTTCCCTCCACTAGGATCAGCCCCCTTTCATCATTATTTTCCACCAACCATACACTACTCACTACTGCAGCTCTTCTCGATTGCGCTCAAACCGATAGATCCCACCCCAGCTCAACAGTCTCCTCCTCTCTTGACATACAGAGTTGATAGAAAGAATCACTATGCCCCGAATGAGTGCAAAAGAAACAGAACAAAGTCAATTTTTCATACCTGAAATAAACATAAGTGTGGCTACTTGACGCGAATATAATTTTTTTCTTCTTTTTCATTGGTCTCCTGACATCTAATTGGACTCTAAGTCTAGGATAATTACGCATCCCTCGACTTAAACTTGTAATAGCCCAATTTTACCCGAGTTTTAAGTAAAACAAAACAGTCCATTACAAGCCCAAAAACAACAAGAAACAGAAGCCCAAATCAAAAATAAAACCAAACAACCCAAAATACAATAAAAATCTAAATCCTAAAATTATAAGGCCTAGTGGCCCAAAATACCTAAACTAACTTTCAGCAGAGCAAGAAACCCTAACCCTAGGCGCGTCGCTGCCCATGCCACGTCAGCACCTCATCTCGAGGCCTAACCCTTCCTCTGCTGCCTTGTACGAGAACAGCAAAAATGCCATTCTCTGCCTCTGTCAACGCCTACAAACAAGCAAAGAAAGGGAAAACAGAGCACGAGATAGAAACAGTAGAAAGAAAACAGTAACAAGCACTTTTTGTAATCGGCTATAAAGCCACGAAAGAAAAACATATTGTATTACACAATATTAATAAAAAAGGATTTAAAGTTGAAGAAGGTATTTTTTATTTTGAGTTTTTTGCAGATTTATTTTAAATCAAACATAAAAGAAAAATAAGAGTGGAAATCTACCTATTCTCCTCGCGTTATACCACCATCGGAGTCTCCCTCTATTCATGAAAACCTTAGAAATCCTTTAAGATTTCGATCGGGCTCGAAAAAGGGGTATACGAGGGGTAGAAGGGAGTCGGCCGAACTATTTTACTTCCTTTTTTTTTCTTTTTTTCTTTTCAGGCTTTCGCCTTTAGATCTAGGTTTAGGCTTAAAAAAAAGGCCTATTTTCACTTTCTCCGACCACCGTAGACGGCGACACCGTCGTCGGCAATCGATGGCCTCTACGGTGGTCCGGTGACTGGAACCCTAGGCTGGGCATTGGGGGAATTTGAGAGAAGGGAGGAGAGCTTTTTGGTTTTTTTTTTTTTGAGAAAGGGAGGAAATGAATTTTTTTTTTAAAAAAGTGACTTATATAGGCTGGCAAAACGTATCGTTTTGCTTAGCCCCTTTAAAACGCCAAACGGCGACGCTTAGATGAGGGGATCCGAGACCGAACCCGCTCCAGTTAGGGCCCGCGTGTTTTTCACTAGATGGTCTATTTGCCTCATGGGTCCTTCCGCTTTTACAGCGTGTTCCAAGTTAGTCCTACCTCATTTTTCTATTTTCTTAAATTTCACCACAAAATCTAGTTTTGTTTCAACTTGGTCCCTAAACAGTTTTAATGGGTTAAACACCTGAAACGGTGCCGTTTTGGGCCGACCCATGGTCTGACCCGACCCATTTCAAGACCCGCGTGTTCTTAGCGCATGGGTTATTTGTGCATTAGGCCCTTCCGTTTTGGTAGCTCGTTGCAATTTAGTCCCTTTTTTGGTTTTTTCTTTAAATTTCACCCTATAATTTTATTTTTATTTCACTTTAGCCCTTTTTTTATTTATCCTGTTCAATCTTTCCTTTTGATTTCATTTAAGTTTCAATTAAGCCTTTTTTTTAAGTCATTTATTTATTCATTTATTAGATTTACTTGCTTATACATTCATTATTGTTTTATTTTACCCATTTGCTTGTTCATTTACTTATTATATATATATATATTATTCATTTGCATTTTTATTTTAATTCTTGTATTCATTTATTTATTGTTCTTTCATTTCTTTTAATCTTTAATTTTCTTTCATTAATTATTCATTTTATTTGTGCCTATATTATTATTATTATTATTATTATTATTATTATTATTATTATTATTATTATTATTATTATCATCTCGTCTTTGCTATTTTATTATTTTTCACATTAAAAAAAATCTAAACTTGACATTATGTATATCTATTTTACTTACTTATTTATTTATTATTTCATACGCTTTATATACATTGTAAAGTTAATATTTTCTTTATAAATATTTGTTGGTTCGTGTATTTTCTTACTACTAATATTTACTTATCTATCCATTTGTTTATCATTTGTTTCCTCCTTTTTTATATATATGGTTTCATTGTTCCATTCATTTTTAAACATTTCTATGTTATGATTGCTTGTTTTTATATCATGCATTTCCGTTTTATTGCTTTACTTATTTATCGAGACTAGTCTACTAATATTGTATTCATCTTTGTAATTACATCATTGTTATTATAATATTTTATCGTATATTGTATATCATTTTAAATATCACATTAATTTTCACCCAAAATCATAAAAAAGAAAATTTTCAAAGTAAGCCAATGCTCTGTATTTGGAAATTCGAGAAAGTTGTGCTCTAACTTATGAGCTTTCGATGTTCCTCGTTGGACCCAAATAACCGAGTAATCCTTTTTAAATTTAAAATCCATAAGATTTCAAATAAAAAATAAAGGCAAACTTATTCTCAAAAGTGAAAAGTATTATGTCTTAACTTACGGGATGTGACATTATGTTACCTCGAGACGAGAGGGTCTTTAATGTTTATCTCGATTTATTCAAGCAAATCATAAGTAAAATTAGCATTAATACAAAGAGGGATCGTATTTTTAAAATTATTTTCAAGTCTTCAATTTTTGACACTAAAACACGAATTAATCAATTAGGTACCAATTTCGTGCGCTACGAGGGTGCTAATCCTTCCTCGTACGTAATCGACTCTTGAACCCATTTCCTAGATTTTCGTAGACCAAAACCATCGTTTTAATAAATCAAATCTCTTATTGAAATGATCAAATTATGAGGTGACCCGATCACGCCTCATATAAAAAAGTGATAGGTGGCGACTCCCAATTTTCATTTTTTTCAAAATAAAAGGTCGACTTTCAAAATAGTTTCGACAGCTTGGCGACTCCGCTGGGGATAAAAAAGATAGTTAAGTTAGAAGTTGATTACTTTTTTTCTTTTTTTTGAAAATTGATAATTTGGTTTAAATCTACAATCCTTTCGTTGCATTTCATTTTTGTGGTTTTCATCATTTTAATATGTTTGCATTATTGGTTCGAGTCTTTAGATATATTTTCGCATATTATATCGCATAATTAGTCGATTTTACCCTTTTAAGTGGGAGCGAGAAACTATTCCTTCGTGAGGTCTTCACCTCTGTATAGGATAGGGGATCGCTTTCGGGATACATCCGTACCTATGTCTTCGTGAGATTTTCATCTCCGTATAGCCATAGGGAAATGTATTCCCTTGAATTGAACTCGGTCTGTATGAGCCTATGATGGTGAGGATTGAGGAATCTACCGGTTCAGGTACTCTTACTTTAGAACCGAGCCACATACAGTGAGCCCTAAGAGCATACCCTAGGTAGAATCGCACCGAACCTCTAATGATTATCCGAATAAGAGCTTTATTTACTATTTCTTGCTTACTTTGAATTCTAGCTTTGAATACCACCTTGTTTTGTTTTGTTTTGATTGTGATTGCATGACATTTTCATCATAAAAAAAATATGTTGGTTCACATTCGGTTACTAAATAGAGAGCTTTCCATGGAGAACGAATTTTTTGATAAAGTGGAAGATAATGCGGCTGTCCGAATATTGTTTGAGAAAACGTAATTAGAAAGAGGTCATAGTCTGACAGAAGGGTACGTATCAGAATTGTGGGACTTCACTCATGTTATTGTAACCCAAAATAACCTTCAATAGTTGAAAGAAGTGTGGAACCAATGGGACTTTGAAACAAAATAGTTGTTTTACTGTAATTATGGTGACTTGCCTCATATGCTCGACGTCAAAGTGGATAAACACTTGTTCAGAGCTCTAGCTCAATTTTGGAACCCCGCTTATAGCTGCTTTACCTTTAGGAAGGTAGTAGAGGAGTATACAACCTTACTTCGTTGTCCGAAGATTCAAGTCGAAAAGGCCTATTCTAGAGTTGTCAATGTCCTGACTTTCGTAAAGAAGTTAATAAGCATCACGAGGATGTCACGACCCGGATCAAGTAAAAAGGAGATAGAAAGTGTATCCCTTGGAGAAGTTTACGGGATTGATCTTAGCACACCTGGACACAAAAAAGAGGGTTGATATCTTCGCTCTGAGCACCTACGGGTTAGTAATCTTCCCTAAAGCACTAGGGCACGTAGATGAGGCAGTTTAAGACTTGTTTGATTGGCTAGATAAAAGGGTCACACCCGTCCCGACAATCTTGGGCGAAACTTTTAGATCTTTGAGTGCATGCCGAAGAGCAGGTGAAGGAATATTCATTGGGTGTGCGCAACTCCTGCTAGTTTGGTTTCATAGCCAATTTTGGAAAGTGGAAAAGGTCTCTTACTTGGCATTCTCCGAGAATTACTCTCCACTAAAAGAATTTGCAGCCATTCCAAGACGAGACGACATTTCAGAGGAGAAATGGATGGAAATTCTCCAGGGTCTAGAGGATGAATACGTCGAATGGAGAGCTCATTGGATGATCCCTGACAAGATTCTATATCGATGTAGAGACTTCGACTAGGTCCCTCTACTTGGGATATGAAGGGCTGTTAGATATGCTTCTCTACTGGTGTTGAGGCAATATAGATCAAGGCAATTCGTACCAGTGACCCAAGGGTTGGCCTAGTGCGAGTTTGCGTATAAGGGTGATAATTACAAGAAAAAGGTTCGAGAGATATCTAATGCTTGGAACCAAACCTGCAGAATGAAAAGTTTTGCTGCAAGTCCCTTGACAACCCCCGAATATAATTGGTGGTGAGATAAAAGAGCCAATGCCAACATCCCCGTGTCAAGTTTAGAAGGTACTCGATCGATGGAAGAACACCTGTAAGTAGTCCAGTCCGTGCTAGAGATCATAAAGTAGGATCTTGAGAAGAGGAATTCGGAGCTAGGAAAGAAGATAGAACAACTGGAGGAGAAAAAATGCAGTTAGGACTAGATGTTGATGTTTAGAAGCTAGAGGCTGAGAAATTAAGAAAGGAAAAGAATAAGGCTGAAGAGAATCTAGACAGTCTGAAAACAGATTATAAGAAGTTGCATTTATCAATGAGAACTACCGGGCTAGGAAAGACATCAGAACAATGACGGCAAGAGATCAAAGAAGAGAAGAATAGAGCTGATCAATGGTAAAGGAAGTGCCAAGATGCCCAGGTTCGAGAAAATGCACTAGAAAGAGACCTATCGAAATGCCAAAACGAAAAAGTCATATTAAAAGCCAGGGTAGTAGAACTAGAAAAGTTACTTCATTAATATCGTAATCATTACTCCACAATTGAGCTGAAAGTGAGCTTAAACAAAATTGAAGAGCTAAAAGGAAAGATAAAAGAACTTGAAATCACGCTACAAAACTGTGAACTTCAATCATTTACAAACCTTAGCAGTGGCAAGGATAGCTTCACTGATCTCAAGATCAGGTCAGGGATAGGGATTACATTATGGGTGTAGCTTTGACTCAAGTAGGAGAGGTGGCTGATCATTTACAAACCTTAGTAGTCCAGGCTGATGTACTGAGTTTGAAATATGAGTCAGAGTCAGATCAAGGCCGAGAGTTAGCTTGGCTTTTTAGAAAAGTTAAAGCTTTGACCATTAGGGTAAAGCCATATGTGTAATCCATTTTATGTAAAGAAATTTGTTTTCTAGTAAAATTGTTCTAACAGAATTGAATCAGAATCAATGCCTCTTTTTGTATTCATTCCATGCATTTGCATTACATTGCATCATATGCATTAAATTTCACCAAAAAATCATAATTAAAACAAAGTTATTTTAGTTAATTTGGAAACAAAAAGAATCAACCAATCGAACATCGTTATAGTACTCGCGCCAAGACCAAAGAAATGGACCAAAGATTGGAAAGATTAGAGAAAATACAAAAAGAAATGCAAGATCAGTTGCAAATACAGATGCAAGAATAATTAGCCAAAATTCAACAAGATGTGAAGGATCAGATGCTAGAATCCCAAAGGAATATGATACGCCAATTAACCCAGTTGCTGATTGGAGGGCTAGAAAAAGGAAAGAGCCCTATGGTCAATTCCGGGGATAATAACGAGGACCCTACTTATCCTCCTAGTTTTACCCCAACAGACACTCAAGCACAACCAAGTGCATAACCACAAAGGGTGTCCGTTAACATTAGGCCTCAATATCAGATAGGTACCTCAGCACCAACAAGCTTCCCAACAGGTTTAGGCTCTAACCCAGGAGACAACCCAACCAATCCCATTGTTCCTAATCTAGATGATATAGCAGAAATGGAAAAAATAAGAGTGGAACTGTCAAAGCAAGTTGAGGATCGATGCAGATAGCTAGAAGAAAAATTTAGAGCAATGGAAAACGCTGATTATCATTGTGGAATTGATGCCAAGGACCTGAGTTTGGTCTCAAATTTAGTGCTCCCCCCGAAGTTTAAAAATCCAGAGTTTGAAAAATATAATGGAACTAGTTGTCAAGAAGCTTACATCACAATGTTCTGTTGAAAGATAACAGGACACATTCATAATGATCAACTATTAATCCACTGCTTTCAAGACAGTTTGATCGGGTCAGCAGCTAAATAGTACAACCAACTGAGTCGTACCAAAATTAATTCGTAGAAAGACCTAGCACAAGCTTTTATGAAGCAATATAGTCATGTAACGGACATGACACCTGATAGAATCATATTGCAGAATATGGAGAAGAAGTAAAATGAGAGATTCAAGCAATATGCCCAAAGGTGGAGAAAGGTGGCAACACAAGTTCAGCCACCTCTTCTGGAGAAAGAAATCACAATGCTTTTCATCAATACTTTAAAAGCTCTGTTCATCAATCATATGTTGAGAAGTGCTACTAAGAGCTTACTGAATATAGTGATATCTGGTGAAATGATCGAAAACACGGTGAGAAGTGGTAAGACAGACGCAGGGGAAAATTCTAAAAGATCATCCCCAAGAAATAAAAAAACGAGGTAAATAATGTAAGCACATATAATAAGGGTTATTCAAAACCAATTACTGTTGGCCTGCCAAGGACAGTAACCACTAACCATCATGGCCCTCCAAAGCAAGAATCTAACCCAAGGCCAAACACAGAAATGCTCGAGTTTACGCCTATCCCGATGTCATATAGAGAGTTGTATTAGAGTTTATTCGATGCACATGTGGTGTCCCCTTTCTACTTAAAGTCTATGCAACCTCCGTTCCCTAAATGGTATGACTCAAATGCTCAATGTGAATACCATGCAGGAATCACAGGACATTCAATTGAGAACTACACCGCATTTAAAAAATTGATCGAAAGGTTCATTAGGATGGGAATTGTGAAGTTCGATGACCTATCAGGACCTAATATGGCAGGAAATCTGTTACCCAGTCATTCTGATAAAGGGGTAAACGCGATAATCAAGAACGGAGGGAAGAGAACCAAGATAAATGTGGCAGAAGTAAAAACTCCACTAAAATGGGTTTGAAAAATGATGGTAGAAAGAGGATTAATTAAACAGGATTTAGAGGAAAGAACCAAAGAGATGAGGAACTATTCTGAGTTCCATGGGAAAAAAGGCCACGAAATCCTAGAGTGCATCGAGTTTAGGGCTCTAGTGCAAAACCTAATGGATAATAAAGAAATTGAATTTTATGAAGATGTCAACGGTCCAGAAGAAGGAAATATATGCATATCAGAGGAAGGATCGACGACGAGGGTCCAGAAGGTCAACTACCCGGTGGTCATTACTTCATGACCAAGAAGCAATGAAGTCGGAGTACAGATGGTACCAAAGGTCATAATCCATAAACCTGTAGCCTTTTCCTATAAGGACATCAAGAGGGTTTCCTAGAATTATGACTGCAATGTGACGATCCCGAGAGAGGAGAATCTTGTTGGCACTTCAAGTGAGGACCAAGATATGGGTTTCTATACGCACAGTGGAAGGCGCTATGATCCATCAAATGCAAAAGCTGAGCCAGCAAAAGGAAAAGCCTTGGTGATTGAACAAAAGAAAGAGAAGGCGGCCAGACTCGAATCGCTTGTTAACGAGCCGATAACTAAAAAAGAGGCTAAAGAATTCTTGAAATTTCTAAAGCACAGCGAGTGTAGCGTTGGCGTTGTAGAGTAGCTGCATAAACAACCAGCTCGTATATCAGTGCTAGATTTACTCTTAAGCTAAAAAAACCCATAGTAGCCCATTGATGAATGTGCTGAATAAAACTTATGTCGCTAATGATATCTCTATAAACAAACTGGATTGCCTGGTTAACAATATAAGCACCGACAATTTCATTTTGTTTTAATGATGATGAAATACCGCTAGGGGGCATGGGATCGACTAAGGCTTTGCACATTACGACCCGTTGTATGGGACATACACTGCTAGGGGTGTTAATTGATAATAGATTGGCCCTGAATGTCTTACCCTTATCCACCCTGAATAGGTTGCCTGTGGATACCTCTCATATGAAAACATGTCAAAACATAGTGAGAGCATTCGATGGAATCAAAAGGAGGGTAATGGAAAGGATTGAAATACCCCTCTTGATTGGCCCAAACACGTATGAGGTAGACTTCCTAGTGATGGACATTAAGCCTTCTTATAAATACTTGTTGGAGAGGCCTTGGATTCACTCAGTGGGGGCAGTGCCTTCATCACTACACCAAAAGTTGAAGCTGGTAACAGAAGGTCGGCTGGTAACAATAAACGCAGAAGAAGATATCATTGCATCCGTAACCAGTGACGCGCCATACATAGGGGTATACGATGAAGCAATAGAATGTTCCTTTCAATTGCTAGAATTCGTGAACGCGAGTTTCATTGTCGAAGGGAACAAGATCCCGATGCCCAAAATCTCTAAAACTACAAGGATGGGCCTGCAACTGATAGTTGGGAAAGGAGCATTGCCTGAGAGAGGACTTGGAAAATATCTCTAAGAGAGGTTCGAGGTACCCATGCCAATGGAAAAACGAGACCACTTTGGATTAGGATATAAGCCAGATGCGAAACAAAAGAAAAAAAAGCTGAAA
Source organism: Gossypium longicalyx (assembly GCA_025698465.1). Lineage (NCBI taxonomy): Eukaryota > Viridiplantae > Streptophyta > Magnoliopsida > Malvales > Malvaceae > Gossypium > Gossypium longicalyx. The sequence goes on along the minus strand of CM047005.1, from coordinate 21,333,415 downwards.
AAGAAGCGGAAAAGGAGAAGAGCATGATTAAGTAGAGAAGAGGTCAAGTGGGAACCGATGACCTTTCTCCATATATCCAAGACTTTCGTGTCAGGAGAAGCTATTCACCCTGAACAGAAAATGTCAAGAAAAGAGACCGCTAAAGAAATGTTGGGAAATCTAAACATCAACGCCATATCAGAAAAAAGAATTGGGGAGAAAATTTATCAGACATCTTCCCCTATGTACCCGAAAGTGTTCTAAACAACTGGACTGCGGAAGATATTCATGTAGTTTTTAGAGCTAATTCAGAGTAATGTTCAGAACACATGCTTATTACTCTAAGCCTAGGAGCAATAAGAATCCTTTTGTGAAATAAGCTTATATCCAACATCTTTATTTCAATAAAATACAACTTTGCGTATCATTTTGAGTAAATATTCTTTTATTCTTTCCATTTCATTCATAATCACACCATACAGATAATCATTCTTAGATTCTTTTGTTCTTTGTATCTTCCTTCATCCCTATAACAGGTCTCCAGATATCAATGATACGAGCGACGCTGTTACTGACTCAGAGTCTCCTTTTGAGCAAGATATGTGTATAGAGGATTCTCAGGATTTTGAAGATGATCAAGACTGTAACCTATCTCCTGATTTGTTAAGGATGGTAGAACAATAAGAGAAACAAATCCTACCTTACAAAGAGTTAGTGGATGTTGTAAGCTTAGGAGAGGAAAAAGAGGTGAAGATTGGAGCTTGCATTACCGCAGAGACGAAGCGAGACCTCATTGAGTTACTCCAAGAATTTAAGGACGTCTTCGCATGGTCAGATCAAAACATGCACGGGTTAAGTACTGATATTGCAGTACACTGATTCCCCATAAAGGAAGAGTGCAAGCCAGTTCAACAGAAGCTCCGAATGATGAGGCCCGATGTTTTACTGAAAATAAAGGAGGAAGTTAAGAAGCAATTCAATGCTGGCTTCTTACAAGTAGTTAAATACTCAGAATGGGTAGCCAATATCATCCACGTCCCTAAAAAAGATGGGAAAGTACGAATGTGTGTAGACTATAAAGACTTGAACAAAGCCAGCCCGAAAGACAATTTCCTATTGCCGCATATCGACACCTTAGTGGATAATACGGCAGGTTACTCACTATTCTCTTTCATGGATGGTTTTTCAGGATATAACCAAATAAAGATGCATCCTGAAGACATGGAAAAGACCACATTCGTAACTATGTGGGGAACATTTTACTATAAGGTGATGCCATTTGGACTGAAAAATATGGGGGCAACGTATCAAAGAGCCATGGTAACCTTTTTTCATGACATGATGCACAAAAAAATTGAAGTTTATGTCGACGACATGATTGCAAAGTCCAGAACGAAAAATAAGCATTTGCAAGCCTTAAGAAATTTGTTCATAAGATTGAAAAAATTCCAGCTGAAGCTAAATCCAACAAGATGTACTTTCGGGCCTAGGTCGAGAAAATTGCTAGATTTATAGTTAGTGAAAAGGGGATCGAGATCGATCCAGATAAAGTAAAGGCTATACAGGAATTGCCTCCGCCACACACTCAAAAAGAAGTTCAGGGTTTCCTAGGAAGACTAAATTACATCGCCCAATTTATTTCACAACTAACTGAGAAATGCAACCACATATTCCATCTCCTTAAGAAACATAACCTAGGTGTTTGGTATGAGGAGTGCCAGAAGACTTTCAAAAAGGTCAAACATTACTTGTCCAATACCCCAGTACTGATGCCACCTAGCCTAGATAGGCCACTGATACTGTACTTGGCAGTATTCAGGAATTCCATAGGATGCGTGCTTGGTTAACATGATGAGTCAGGAAGAAAAGAAAGAGTAATATACTATCTCAGTAAGAAATTCAATGAATGTGAGATAATGTATTCGCCAATCGAAAAGTTATATTGCGCCTTGATCTGGACAACTCAAAGACTGAGACAGTACATGTTGTACCACACAACTTGGCTCATCTCAAAACTGGATCCTCTAAAGTACATAATAGAGTTGACTGCTTTGAATGGAAGAATGACCCGGTGGCAAATTTTGCTTTCCGAATTTGATATAGTCTATGTGAATCAAAAGGCTATAAAAAGGAACGCAATAGCAGATTTTCTGGCTAATAGAGCTCTAGAAGATTACGGGCCTTTGAATTTTTATTTCCTGAATGAAGATCTAATGTATGTGGCAATCACTGAAGAAGACTCTCAAGAAGGTCATCCTTGGAAGCTAAATTTCGACGGAGCCTCAATCGCTATGGGTAACAGAATTGGGGCAGTCCTGGTATCTCCAAACGGAATTATTATCCCTTCACTAGCATATTAGATTTTGATTGCACGAACAGTATGGCAGAATACGAAGCATGCATTATGGGTATCCGTGTAGCCATAGAACGTAAGATCAAAGTACTAGAGGTATATATAGATTCTGCACTAGTGATCTATCAACTCAAAAGAGAATGGGAGACAAAAGATCCCAAGTTGATCAATTATCGAAGGCTGATTCTTGAGTTACTTGAGGAGTTTAATGACATCACCTTCTATTATCTTTCACGAGACGAAAATCAGATGGCTGACATTTTGGCTACCTTGGCTTTTATGATCAAAGTGAACAAACAAGAGGATGTAAAACCTATCCAGATGAGTATTTACAAGACTCTGGCTCATTGTTACAACATCGAAGAAGAACAAGAAAAGGATGATCACCCTTGGTATCACGATATACTGCGATACATGAAGAATCTTAAATACCCTAACCAAGCAACTGAGAATACAAAAGAATGCTAAGAAGGCTGGCCCGTGACTATGTCTTAGATGGAGAGATCCTATATAAAAGGAGAAAGGATCAGGTGCTATTAAGATGTGTAGACGCTGTCGAGGCTAAGAAAATCTTAGAAGAAGTCCACGAAGGTGTCTGCGGAATACACGCTAATGGTTTTACAATGGCCAGGCAAATCATGAGATTTGGGTATTACTAGTCCACCATAGAAGAAGATTGCATCAATTATACCAAGAAATGCCATAAATGTCAAATTTATGGAGATAAAATTCATGTACCTCCCTCGCCTCTTTATGTTATGACTTCTCCGTGACCCTTTTCTATGTGGGGCATGGATGTCATCGGGCCAATCTCGCCTAAAGCTTCTAACAGGCATCGATTCATTTTTGAGGTCATCGATTACTTCACCAAGTAGGTAGAGACCACTTCTTACGCCAATGTCACGAAGTTAGCAGTTAGCAAATTCTTGAAGAAAGAAATCATATGCCAGTATGGAATACCAGAAAGGATAATCTCTAACAATACATTAAACTTGAATAACAGTACAATAGCAGAGGTCTGTAGTCAATTCAAGATCAAACACCACAACTAGTCACCATATCGCCCAAAAATGAATGGTGCAGTGGAGGCAGCCAATAAGAACATTAAGAAGATTGTGGGGAAAATGATTGAAACTTATAAAGACTGGTATGAGAAGTTACCATTTGCCCTCTATGATTATCAAACATCTGTCAGGACTTCAACTAGGGCAACGCCTTTCTCTCTGGTTTATGGAATGGAGGCAGTTCTACCCATTGAAGTCAAGATTCCTTCTCTCCGAGTTTTGGCAGAAGTGAAATTGGATAAAGCAGAATGGATCTAATCCCGATATGATTAACAAAACTTGATTGGAGAGAAAAGGTTAAAAGCCATCCGTCATGGTAAGACGTACCAAAAGCGAATGATGCAAGCTTACAACAAAAATGTTCGCCCCAAAGAATTTCATGAAGGAGACCCAGTATTGAAAAAGATCCTGCCCATACAAAAGGATTTCAGAGGGAAATGAATGCCAAATTGGGAAGGACCTTATGTGGTAAAGAAGGCCTTTTTCTAGAGGAGCATTGATTTTTACTGAGATGGATGGAAAAAGCTTGCCCAATCTTGTGAATTTAGGTTCAGTCAAGAAATACTTCACCTGAAAAAAAAAAGGGGGGGAGAGGCCAGGGCGAAAACCCGCAAAGGGCGCCTTGAGACTAAATGAGTTTTGAGTTGAAAACCTAGAAAAGGGTAATTCAAATTTTGATAGAAGGTGGACCATATGGAAATCTTGTCTTATCAAAATTAACGAGAAAGATAGATGCTACATCTTAGGGCATCAACAAAGTATTTTGGATATCTAAAACACGTATCAAGTTCAAAAGGATCCTCGAGAAGATAGTGCGAAGATGTTCATGCTATGATATCTAGGGCATCTATTTTTATCTTATTCATTTTGTATTTTAGCAATACTTGTTATCTTTGATTAATTTATTCATTTCGAGCCTTGCTCCCAATAAAACTCCTTTTTGTCCATTGTGATACTCTTTTTTCAAGCATTTTTACATTGAAATAACGATTAATGGACTAATAATATTCAAGTAAAGGGAGTTCTGCATATTGCTTTGAAAAGTTGTCTAAATAGTATAAGGACCTGAAACAAGACCACTGGTCAGAACTAACCAAACTTAAGAGTTAAAAGCATTTGAGAAAGAATAGTCTAAATTGTGACTATTTCTTCAGATTTTCTATCGAAAATATCAGTTGAACAAGAAGGCATAGTAATACATCAGTGATAAAACCTTGATAAACAGCAAGTAATGACAACCTAAGCTTTAAAAAGGGGATCATTCTCAAAAAATGGCATTCTGCATTCATGCAAATATCATCCATACACATCTAATTAGGAGTATTTGATTCATTCTGATCATGACATCCTAACTGCTTAGCATAAATAGGCCCATGAAACGGATTCTATAGGTCATGTTCCCTAGAAAATGGTGTGACAGATCAGAGAAACCATAAATCCTATACCCCTGAAGTTGCAGTGGGACGGATTACAGTCATCATGGAAAATCTTATCTCCCTAAAGTTGTAGCGGAGCAGATTGAAGCCACTAATCTTATCTCCCTGAAGTTACAATGGAACAGATTGAAGATAGCGAATTTTATTTTCCTGAAGTTGCAGTGGAATAGATTAAAGCTACAAGTCACAAATCCTAGACCTCTAAAGTTGCAGTAGATCGGATCAAATCTACCATGGCAAATCTTATCTCCCTGAAGTTGTAGTGGAGCAGATTGAAGCCACTAATCTTATCTCCCTGAAGTTACAGTGGAGCAGATTGAAGATAGAGAATCTTATTTCCCTGAAGGTGCAGTGGAATAGATTAAAGCTACAAGTCACAAATCCTATACCTCTGAAGTTGTAGTAGGTCGGACCAAATCTACCATAGCAAATCTTATTTCCCTAAAGTTGCAGTGGAACAGATTAAAGTTACAAATTACAAGTCTTATCTCTTTGAAGTTGCAATGGAGTGGATCGAAGCAACAGTTCCTATACCCCTAAAGATGTAGTAGGTTGGAATAAGGCTACTTAAAGAAGAGAAACACCAAAGAAGTTGAGATTCAGCAAGACCGGGCAAAATTGGTCTTTCTTAAAAGTCTTTGCTCCGTTCTCGTTACATGACAACGAGCAAAGAGGGACAACTGTAATAGCCCAATTTTACCAGGGCTTTAAATAAAACAAAACAGTCCATTACAAGCCCAAAAACAACAAGAAAAAAAATCCCAAATAAAAAATAAAACCAAACAACCCAAAATACAATAAAAATCCTAAGCCCAAAATTACAAGGCCTAGTGGCCCAAAATACCTAAACTAATTTTCGGCAGAGCAAGAAACCCTAGCCCTAGGCGCGCTGTTGCCCATGCCACGTCAACACCTCGTCCCGAGGCTTCTCGTCCTAAGGCCTGACCCCTCATCTGCTGCCTTGTACGAGAACGACAAAAACGCCCTTCTCTACCTCCGTCAACGCAAACAAGCAAAGAAAGGAAAACAAAGCACGAGACAGAAACAATAGAAAGAAAATAGTAACAAACACTTTTTGTAATCGACTATAAAGCCATGAAAGAAAAACAGATTGTATTACACAATATTAATAAAAAAATCAGGATTTAAAGTTGAAGAAGGTATTTTTTATTTTGAGTTTTTTACAGATTTATTTTAAATAAAACATAAAAGAAAAATAAGAGTGGAAATCTACCTATTCTCCTCGCATTATACCATCATCGGAGTCTCCCTCTATTTATGAAAGCCTTAGAAATCCTTTAGGATTTCGACCGGGCTCGAAAAGGGGTATACGAGGGGTAGAAGGGCGTCGGCCGGACTATTTTACTTTCTTTTTTTTTCTTTTTTTCTTTTCAGGCTTTTGCCTTTAGATCTAGGTTTAGGCTTAAAAAAGTGTAAAAAAAAATGCCTCTTTTTGCTTTTTCCGGCCACTGTGGACAGCGATGCCGTCGTCGACGATCAATGGCAGCCACGGTGGTCCGGTGACTGGAACCCTGGGCCGGGTGTGGGGGAATTTGAGAGAAGGGAGGAGAGCTTTTTGGTTTTTTTTTTTTTTTGGAGAAAGGGAGGAAATGAATTTTTTTTTAAAAAAAAGTGACTTATATAAGCTGGAAAAACGTATCGTTTTGCTTAGCCCCTTTAAAATGTCAAACGGTGTCGTTTAGAAGAGGGGACCTGAGACCTGACCCACTCCAGTTAGGGTTTACGTGTTTTTGACCAGATGGTCTATTTGCCTTATGGGTCCTTCCGCTTTTACAGCGTGTTCCACTTTAGTCCTACCTTATTTTTCTATTTTCTTAAATTTCACCAAAAATTTTAATTTTGTTTCAATTTGGTCCCTAAACAGCTTTAATGGGTTAAGCACCTGAAACAGTGTTGTTTTGGGCCGACCCATGGTCTGACTCGACCCATTTCAAGACCCGCGTGTTCTTAGCGCATGGGTTCTTTGTGCATTAGGCCCTTCCATTTTGGTAGCTCATTGCAATTTAGTCCTTTTTTGGTTTTTTTCTTTAAATTTCACCCTATAATTTTATTTTTATTTCACTTTAACCCCCTTTTATTTATTTTGTTCAATCTTTCCTTTTGATTTCATTTAAGTTTCAATTAAGCCCTTTTTTATTTTAATTCATTTATTTATCATTTATTTTATTTACTTGCTTATACATTCATTATTGTTTTATTTTACCCATTTGCTTGTTTATTTACTTATTATATATATATATATATATATATATATATTATTCATTTGCATTTTATTTTAATTCTTGTATTCTTGTATTTATTGTTCTTTCATTTCTTTTAATCTTTAATTTTCTTTCATTAATTATTCATTTTATTTGTGCCTATATTATTATTATTATTATTATTATTATTATTATTATTATTATTATTATTATTATTATTATTCATCAATCTATTTATTATCCTTTATATATATATATATTAAAAAAATTTAGATTATTTATGTTTTTACTACATATATTGTTCTTCTTCTTCTTCTTATTACTATTATTATTCATTGTTATCATTCTTTATGTACTTTATTACAAATTGTACTTCCAATCTTATTTATATCTTAATTTAGTCCTTTTATTTTTTTATATTCCTTAATTATTTTCCTTAATATTTATTTATTGTATCTATTTATTTATCTCTTTACTCACACACTTTATTATTATTATTATTATTATTATTATTATTATTATTATTATTATTACATTTTATCTCGTCTTTGCTATTTTATTATTTTTCACATTAAAAAAAATCTAAACTTGACATTATGTATATCTATTTTACTTACTTATTTATTTATTATTCCATACGCTTTATATACATATTAAAGTTTGTAAAGTTAATATTTTCTTTATAAATATTTGTTGATTCGTGTATTTTCTTACTACTAATATTTACTTATTTATCCATTTGTTTATCATTTGTTTCCTCCTTTTTTATATATATGGTTTTATTGCTCCATTCTTTTTTAAACATTTCTATGTTATGATTACTTGTTTTTATATCATGCATTTCCTTTTTATTGCTTTACTTATTTATCGAGACTAGTCTACTAATATTGTATTCATCTTTGTAATTACATCATTGTTATTATAATATTTTATCGTATATTGTATATCATTTTAAATATTACATTAATTTTCACTCAAGTTCATAAAAAAGAAAATTTTCAAAGTAAGGCAATGCTCTGTATTTGGAAACTCGAGAAAGTCGTGCCCTAACTTACGGGGTTTCGATGTTCCTCGTTGGACCCAAATAACCGAGTAATCCTTTTTAAATTTAAAATCCATAAGATTTCAAATAAAAAATAAAGGCAAGCTTATTCTCAAAGGTTCAAAGTGTTATATCCTAACTTACGGGATGTGACATTGTGTTACCTTGAGACGAGAGGGTCTTTAATGTTTATCTCGATTTATTCAAGCAAATCGTAAGTAAAATTAGCATTAATATAAAGAGTGATCGTATTTTTAAAATTATTTTCAAGTCTTCAATTTTCGACACTAAGACACGAATTAATCAATTAGGTATCAATTTTGTGCATTACGAGGGTGCTAATCTTTCCTCGTACGTAACCGACTCCCGAACCCATTTTCTAGATTTTCGTAGACCAAAATCGTCGTTTTAATAAATCAAATCTCTTAATAAAATGATCAAATTACGAGGTGACCATCATATAAAAAAGTGATCGGTGGTGACTCTCAATTTTCATTTTTTTCAAAATAAAAAAGTCGACTTTCAAAATGGTTTCGACAAAACTCTTCGAATTATACTCCAAAAAATTACTCATAAAATTTCCAAACTATCGCACCATAACTTCCAAGAATAATCCCATAGGTTGATCATACACTTGAACCAAAAAACTCACATATAACAAAGGAACCTTCACCGAATCCTCCCCCCTCTCTAGCCTATGAAACACCAACAAATGGTTATTAAAAGTCCAATGAGTTCCAAATCTATCCTATGAAAGATCTTAAACAAAAAATGTTTGTCTCCTAGATCCGAAATTTAATCGCCTATAACAGGATGCCAAACATTCACCATGGTGCTCTTCATAGCCAAAAATTGAACTATACTTGCTGCCAGAAAATAGCCGAAAATACTAAATTTGGACACCATCGATTGTGAACCAACGTCCGTAGGTACCACCAAACCCTCTTCCTCCCTATCATCTAACGATAAATCCGCCAACTCATGTTCCATATCAGCCAAAAACCCCAAAAAAACCAACGATGAGCCTGTCGAAAACTACCGTTGTTATCAAGAAACACAAAAATAAATCTCAAAACAAAACCCTAGTCATGCTAGTAAAGCAGAGAAATTCATGCTAGTAAAGCAAAGTTCTTTTAATTTTTAAGTGTCTTTTTAACTGCTTTGTTGAGTTTTCTTGTTTCTACATTCTTTTAAGTATTGTTTAGAGAGTTTATATTGATTGTAAAGTAATCTATTTAGGAAAGTTATTTGTAACAATTTGAGCCATTGTTGGAGTTACAAAAATCCATTGTTGTAAGAATAAGTTGGGCTTTAAGCTTTAGCCAATAGGTATTCAGTTGGATTGTTGAATAAAATTATAAGATCATTCTTTGAGCGAGACTCCATAGACGTAAGATTGTTGATCTAAACTGCCTTAACAGATATCGGTGCTGATTCTCCCTTTTCCTTGCTATTTGTTTTACCTTGTTAAAAATTTGGTGTTCCGTGAAAGATCGAATGTTCTTTCTTTACTTGAGACAAAAGATAGTTCAAGATCGGGATCGTGTTTAGCAAGGAAGTTGGGTTTTGATGGCTTCTTCGAGGTGCCGAGATTGGGTTTTCGTGGTGGATTAATTCTTCTTTAGCATAAAAACACATTGGATTTAGTGGTCAAAAACTCTATGGAATAGGTTATTCGTTGTGAGGTTAAGGAGGGTGATAATGTGTGGTTTCATCATTTGCTTATCTTCAACCTTCTTCTGAGGCAAAAAATTTCTTTTGGGAACATTTATGTTCCTTTGCAGGCCACTTGTTCCACTAATTGGGTGGTTTCAGGTGATTTTAACTATTTTGCTTCCTTGGATGAACGCTGTAGAGGGTTAGGTGATTATTTTGAGCGCATGCTGTAGTTTAAGGATCAGTGGAGTGAATGTAACCTTTTAGATACTGGCTTTTCTGATTCAAAGTTTACGTGGGTTCGTAAGTTGCATGGGAGAATGTGAAAATAAATAAAATAAAATAAAATAAAGAACACATAGCTTTTATATGGAAACCTTTTCGGGGAAAAACCACGGGTAAAGGAGAAGAAAATTTACTATGTCGAATTCGAATTAATTATAAATGGAATAGACTATGTCTATTTATAGGCTTGTAAAGCCATATTCTAGTAAGACTGAAACACCTTATTCTAATCAATATAAAATAGATGGAGTTTAATAAGGTTTAAAAAACCTTATTCTAAAATAAAATAAAAGAAGTGTAGTTCTATATGGATTTTACTTTTATTTTATTTTACCACTGTATTTTATTTAAATAAGGATTCAGGTCATTTAATTCTAACAATCTCCACCTTGACACGAATTCTCAATGAACAAGTTCTTCATCGCGAACTCTCAACAAACAAGTTCTCCACCTCTTTCATAAAATCCCTTAAAGGTTTAACTTCAACAATGAACACCAACCAAGTTTAAGCAATGCTCAAACTTGGTTATAGGAAGTGACTTAGTCATCATATCAGCAGGATTTTCATGAGTACTAATTTTGCTCACAACAATATCACCACGAGCAATAATATCACAAACAAAATGATATCGAACACCAATGTGTTTTGTTCTCTTATGAAATATTTGATCTTTTGTAAGGAAGATTGCATTCTGACTGTCACAAAATATTGTACTGATTTGAAGGTCTTCATTAATTTCACTAAAGAGTCCCTTCAACCAAATAGCTTCTTTACAAGCCTCAGTAATCGCTATATACTCAGCTTCAGTGGTAGACAAAGCGACTGTAGTTTGCAAAGTGGCTTTCCAGCTAATTGCACAATCTCCGATTGTAAAGATATAACTTGTGAGAGATCTTTTTCTATCAAGGTCTCCAGCAAAATCAGCATCAACATACCCAATAACTCCATCTCTATTTCTTCCAAACTGTAAGCAAACATCAGTAGTATCTTGTAAGTATCTTAAAATCCATTGAACTGCCTTCCAATGTTCTTTACCAGGATTCGCCATGTAACTGCTAACAGCACTAACTGCATATGATAAATCTGGACGTGAACAAACTATAGCATATATAAGAGATCCCACTACACTGGAGTATGGAACATGTGACATGTACTCAATCTCATCATCTGATTGTGGAGACAAAGCCAATGAAAGTCTGAAATGGGCTGCTAAAGAAGTACTAATAGGCTTAGCACTTTGTACATTGAACCTGCAAAGAACTTTCTCAATGTACCCCTTCTGACTTAGGTACAATTTACTTGCTTTTATATCTCTGAGAATCTCCATTCCAAGTATCTTCTTTGCTGGTCCTAAATCTTTTATCTCAAATTCTTCACTTAGTTGGTCTTTGACCTTTCTTATCTTTCATTTATCTTTTGTTGCTATCAACATGTCATCAACGTAAAGAAGTAGATACACGAAAGAACCATCACTATTTTTCTTAAAGTAAACACAACTGTCAAAACTACTTTTTTTAAAATTATGAGAAGTTATAAAGGAATCAAACCTCTTGTACCACTATTTTGGTGACTGTTTCAAACCGTAAAGGGACTTTTTCAGCAAGCAAACATAGTCTTCTTTTTCTGAGATTGTAAAACCCTCTGGTTGTTGCATGTAAATGTCCTCCTCAAGTTCTCCATGCAAAAATGCAGTTTTTACATCTAACTGCTCAAGCTCCAAATCATGCATGGCCACAATGCCAAGCTATGCTTCACAACTGGGGAGAACACATCTGTGAAGTCCACTCCTGGAATTTGACTGTAACCCTTTGTAACAAGCCTTGCTTTATATCTGGGTTCTTCAACTCTTGGAGTCCCTTCTTTCTTTTTAAACACCCATTTACAACGAACAACTTTTTTACCTTTAGGAAGTTTCACAAGTTCTCATGTTCTATTTTTGTGGAGTGATTCCATCTCCTCTTGTATAGCAAACATCTACTTTTCTGAGTCTTCACAGCAAACTGCCTTAGAATAATTAGATGGCTCTCGATTTGCATCTATATCTTTAGCCACATTTAAAGCATAAGCAACTAGATCAGCCTCGGCATACTTCTTTGGAGATTTAATTTCTCTTCTAGTTCTGTTTTTGGCAATAGAATATTCTGGTGAAGAAGCAACTCTATTTTCAATTTTTGTACTAGCTTGAAAAGTCGACTCTGTATTAATCTGATGCTCCACCTACTTTTGATTTTCTTTATTGGAAGAGTCTTTAAGAGATAAGTTAGGTAGCATAGTAGTTTCATAAAAAACGACATCTCTACTAATCACAACTTTTCTATTTTGAGGACACCATAACTTATACCCTTTTACACCAGCTTTATAACCAAGAAAAACACATTTAATGGATCTCGATTCCAATTTTCCATTATCAACGTGAGCATACACAGGACACCCAAAGATCTTTAAGTCAGAATAATTAGCAGGATTACCAGACCATACCTCTTGTGGAGTCTTTTTCTCAATGGCAACGGATGGAGATCGGTTGATCAAAAAACATGCAGTAGAGGCTGCTTTTGCCCAAAACGACTTCGATAAGTTGGCATTTGACAACATACATCGAACCTTCTCCATGATCGTTCTGTTCATTCGTTCTGCAATGCCGTTTTGCTGTGAAGTATGACGAACTGTCAAGTGTCTCATGATCCCTTCTGACTTGCACAGTCTATTAAAATTATCAGAATAGAACTCTAAGCCATTGTCTGTGTGAAGGTATTTTATTTGTTTTCCCGTCTATTTTTCAATCATAATTTTTAAGAATTAAATGCGAAAAACACATCGCTTTTCTGCTTCAGGAAGAACACTCAAACTTTTCTGAAAAAATCATCAATAAAGGTTAGCATATAATTAGCTCCACCTCTCGAAGGCACTCTAGATGGCCCCCACAGATCAGAATGAATATACTCCAACATTCTCTTCATGTTATGGATTCCTCTAGTGAATCGAACTCTCTTTTGCTTTCGAAAACACAGTGCTCACAGAAATTCAGTTTGCAAATTCCTTACCCATCAAGAAGTCCTATTTTGCTCAATTCTGTCATGCCATTCTCACTCATATGCCCTAGGCGCATATGTCAAAGTTTAGTAATATCATCATCTGATAAGGAAGAGAAAGCGACAGCTGCATCACCAGTAACAGTAGAACCCTACAAAGTATATAACTTGGTAGTCTTTCTCTGCCCTTTCATTACAACAAGAGAACCTTTGGAAATCTTTAAAACTCCACTTTCAACTGTGTATTTGTACCATTTTGAATCAAGAGTACTCAACGAAATTAAATTTCTCTTCAATTCTGGAACATGTCGTACATTACTAAGTGTTCTGACAACTCCATCAAACATCTTAACTTTAATTGTTCCAACATCTATGATTTTACATGAAGCATTATTTCCCATCAAAACAACACCTTCAGACACTGTTTCATAAGTTGTAAACCAATCCCGATTGGGACTCATGTGGAATGTGCAGCCTGAATCAAGTATCCACTCCTTGTTCACTTTAGAATTGTTGACAGAAGTGACTAAAAGTTCACCATCACTGTAGTCTTCTACAACATCAGCTTCACCGAAAATTTCTAGTTGTTTCCCCTTTTGATTCACATCCTCTCTTTTAATCTTGTTCTGTAGCTTTACAAGTTTTACCTCTATTTGAAGACTTTGATCTACCCTTAGATTTACCGCGAGGATTTCGTTCCTGTGTCCTTCTACGATCATCATCAGCATTCCAATCTTGTCTTCAATGAACAATGAGACCCTCTCTCTGAGAGTCGGGTTTAACCACAAATATTTTATCTTATCATACGAGGTTAAAGAATCATAAACCTCATCAAATGTGAGAGACTCGCGGCTATATAAAATAGTGTCTCTAAAGGTTGAATGAGACGGGGGCAACGAACAAAGTAGAATCAACCCTAAATCTTCCTTATCATATTAAACCTCTATGGCCTCCAAGTTTGAGAGAATTTCTTTAAGACTGTTAAGTGTTCGTGTACAGACGCACATTCCTCCAAACGATGAGCATAAAGATGCTGCTTCATATACAACTTGCTTGTTAGAGTTTTCGACATACATATTTGTTCTAGCATTTTCCATAATACAACGACGGTCTTCTCCTTCATTACATCCTGCAAAATTTTATTGGAAAAATGTAGATGTAATTGTGTTAACGCCTTTCGATCTTTACGCTTCTTTTCTTCATCTGTTAATGTCGAAGGCAACTTATCTATCCCTAGTAGGGCATCCTCCAGATCCATCTGCGCAAGACTACTTGCATCTTAATCTACCACAATGCAAATCTGTTGTTGCGATCCAACAGTAGAATTTCATACTTCAAAGGCGCCATTACCGTGATCGAGATGAACTACCTGGAAGCTCGGATACCAATTTGTGAAAATAAAATAAATAAAATAAAGAACACACAACTTTTACGTAGAAACCTTTTCGGAAAAAAAACCACGGGCAGAGGAGAAGAAAATTCACTATGTCGAATTCGAATTAATTACAAGAGGAATAGGCTATATCTACTTATAGGCTTGTAAAGCTATTCTAGTAAGACTGAAACACCTTATTCTAATCAATATAAAATAGATGGAGTTTAATAAGGTTTTAAAAACCTTATTCTAAAATAAAATAAAAGAAGTGTAGTTCTATATGGATTTTACTTTTATTTTATTTTACCACTGTATTTTATTTAAATAATGATTCAGGTCATTTAAATTCTAACAGAGAATTATTTTGTAAGAATGCCTTGATAGGGTTCTTATTAATATTATTGCGGCTCAATGCTTTCCTGAGTTATATGTTTTTAATCTTCTATAGTTATTTTCTGACCATCATCCAATACTTTTCAATACTGATGCAAGGGGCATCCTACCAAAATATAAACATCATTCTAGATTTTAAGTTGCATGGTTAACTCATGATGAATTCCCGATCGTTTTTTATCAAGGGTGGCGAGAAAATGCTGGTTCGATGATAGAAGATATTAAGGATGCTACGAGGATGATTAAAGAATGGAAAGAGACTAGTTTGGGGAATATTTTTCAAAGGAAGAATACCTTAGTTAAATGGTTGAATGGTATTCAAAACTCTTCACTTTATTTGTATTTTTTGGCTCTTCAAGAGTTAGAAAATGAACTAAATAAGGAATATCAACAAGTGTTAGTTTAAGAAAAATTATTATGGTTCCAAAAATCTAGGCTTGATTGGATAGTTCATGGCGAAAGGAATATTGAGTTCTTCTATTTGTCTACCATTATCTGTCGAAGTAGAAGTAGAATAAGAGGTCTTTTGATTGAGGGGCGGTGGGTGTCCAATACCAAGACCATCCATGAGCATATTGTGGATTTTTTAAAGTACCTCTTTAGGGACATGAGGGTAAGTCTTTTGCACGATAATTATTCCTTGTACTGTTCCTAATTTATTGTCGAATAGTGTAAGAATTTGACCGTAAAAGTTAGTATGAAGGAAGTTAAATTGATGTTGTTTTTTTATGAAAGCCCTTAAAGCCGTGGGACCGAATGGCATCCAACCATTTTTCTTTTTGTAGCAATCATGGGATACAATTAAAGATAGTCTCTTTCAATTTGTGCGAGAGGCCTTTTCTACAAGAAAGTTCGATAAAAACATTTTGAATGTATTTCTTGTCCTTATCTTTAAGGTTATTGATACTGATAACATGACTCTATTCTGTCCTATCAGTCTGTTTAACAGTTCTTATAAGGTGCTTTCTAAAGTGTTGGTTAACAGAATACGTCTTATTTTGAAACATGTTATTAAACCCTTTCAGAAAAGTTTTTTGGCAGGACGAAGTATTCTGGATAATATCTTGATTACTCAAGAAGTGGTTCATCTGATGATGTGTTTGTAAGGACAACAAGGGGCTATGATATTTAAAATTGATTTACACAAAGTATATGACAGTGTGAGTTGGGTTATTTTTTACATGAGACTTTGGTGAATTTTCGAGTGCTCAGGGGTATCGTAGAACTCATAATGTTTTGTGTACGCTTGAGTAAAATATCATCCATTTGTAATGGTTAACGATTGGATGAATTTCAACCTATAAAGGGTTTGCATCAATGAGACCCCTTTTCGCCATATTTATTTATCCTTGCAATAGAAAAGCTGTCCCATATGATATTGAAATGGGAAGTCAATTGTTCTTGGACAACCTTTCAAAATTTTTAGGCAAGGGTTGACTTTGTCCCATGTATTCTTTGTCGACAACTTGCTACTTTTTGCAAAGGCGAAAGAGACACAGGTGTGAGTGGTAAAAGATTGTCTTCAAAAGTTTAGCTTAGTGTCGGGTCTAATTGTTAATTTGGAGAAGTCTAAGCTCTTTATCTTGCCTAATATCCATGTAACAATCACTTCTCATTTAAGTAAAATATGTGGCATTCGTCTAACCGGTGATTTGGGCAAATATCTAGGGGTGCCCCTTATTCATAAAAAAGCCTCTAAGGAGATGTACTCTTACATTATTGATCGGGTAATGAAAAAGTTAAGGATTGGAAAGGGAAAATTTTTTCACTTGTTGGAAAGAGAATACCTATACAATCTACAACGAGTGTTATTCCCTTATATACAATGCAATTGGCTCTCCTACCTATCTTAGTGTGTAATCAATTAGATCGTACTAACAATATTTTTTATGATGAGGTTCTGCCGAAACCTTACGGAATCACTTGGTGAGTTGGTTGCAAGTTTGTTACTTAAAGGAGAAAGGTGGTTTAAGGTTGCGACAAGCTCGATAGAATAATCTAGCCATGTTATTAAAGGCTGGTTGGAGTCTCTTTAACAAGAAGAATTCCTTGTGGTGTGATGTTTTTAAGAAGAAATATGTGCATGATGCATCCTTTATGAAGGTGGAACAAATGTCGAATGCTTTTTCTACTTGGCATGGGATTTTTAAGATCTGACCCATTATCAAATCTGGCTGCAAATAGAGAATAATAGATGGTCTACAGGTTCATTTTTGGAGCGATTGGTGGGTAGACAATGCTTCTTTGTCGCGACAATATCAAAATAATGAGTGGGAACATCGAACGAACAAGTTCTTAGAGTATATTGTTAGTAATAGACAATGGGATTTGTCCGTGGTTGAAAATGACCTTGATTCGGTATCTTTATTAAAGATTGTTATTGTTCCTTTACCGATTTCTACTATTGAAATTCAACCTAATGTTTGTTGTTGGGGTCTTGAAAGTGATGGTCAATTCTCGGTAGGTTATGCCTATAACACACTAGTCTCAACATCTTCTACTATTGTTGCTAATGTTAATTTTGCATGGATTTGGAGGTTACAATGTCCAGAATGACTTTGTTTCTTTATTTGGTTAGCTGATTTGAATCGCCTTAATACTAATCAAATTCGTGTGTTTAAAAATATGGTTGTTGCAGCAACTTGCTCACTTTGTGGGCATGATACTGAATCTTTTGATTATATTGTTCGTGAATGTTTACCAACAAAGGAACTTTGGATGGATCTTTAGGTCACTACTTGGCAACCTGATTTCTTCTTTGTTTCATTTCATGTTTGGCTACAATGAAACAACATATCTAAGTGCCAAGTAAAGTTTAATTTGCCTTAGGTGTTCTATTTATTCCCATTATATGGGGATTTTGGAAAAGTAGAATAATTGTCTTCCAAGGGAAAAATCCAACAGGTTTGCGTGTGTTGCAATATGATCAGAAGCTTGTTATAGACATCTTTGCTGCCATGAGTGTTGTTATGCCAAGGTTAGCTCGAGGACCACACTAGATGAAATGGACAAAATTGCCTCAAGGAAGTTACATACTCAATACATATGGGGTTGTAAAGTCTCACTCATGCTTAGCTTCAGCCGGGGGTCTTATACGAGATAGCAGGGCTCACAGGATTTGAGGATTTATGGTGAATATCGAGATAACGGGTAGCCTACAGGCAGAATTATGGGGGTTCGAGCTGGTATTTGTCTTACAAAATCCTTGAGGATTCATTGGCTTGTGCTGAAGTTAGATGCTCTACTGGTGGTACAGTTCCTCGACGGCCTTTTGAGAACAGTACCACCAATAGAGCATCTAACTTGACAAATGAAGGATGAGTGACCGATGTTAGATACATTCATTGTGGTAGAGTTAGACACATTCATTCTGAAAGAAATAGTTGCGAGGACCACTTGGCGAATTTAGCTCAGAACATTGAGAGGTTTGGTTCATCTTAAGACGTCGTTGACAAGCCTTAAACCCTTACTCCATAGCGACGCTTGCAGAGAGGGAGTAATTCGAATTTAGTTTCCTTGTTTCCTTCTTTTTGTACAAAAAAAATAGTTTTTACCGTTTATACTTTTGTCAATTTGGCATTTATTCTTTTTTTTATAGCTAAATTTAACCCTCAACCTTTTAAAAAGAATCAAATTTGGCCATCAACATTTTGAAAAAGAGTCAAAATGATTTTTTTAACGAAAATACTAACTAAAATGTTAAATTTTTAAACACCGCAACCTGTATGACAGTCCATATGTACTCCATGCTAATTTTTTTGAATTTTTGTGACTTTTTTTATTTTATTAATTTTGATTTTGCTTTATTTTAGTTTTTTTTTATTTTTATAATTTGTGAATTATTTGTTGACATGAAATATAAGACAAATGATGTTATGTTCTCATGATGTGCACATAAACTACCATGTGAGTTGCCAAGCTAACATCGTTGAAAATTATGGTTTTAATCATCATTTTCGTTAACAAAAAAAGCTATTTGACTTTTTTTGAAAGATTAAGCGCCAAATTTAGGTAAAAAAATAAGGGCTAAATGGACAAAAAAATATAAGTATTAAAGGCTAAATTTATCATTATGTTTAAAAATAAATAATATATATATATATAAAACAATTCTTGAGTCAAATTGTAACTCAAAACTTAAAATCCTTTTAATTTCTACAAATTCGTTTCTTGTAGGAAAAGAAAATAAATATTAAAAGAAATGCTATTATAATTTTTTTTCCACGGAAAATCACGTAAGTGTCCCTTTTTCTTTTTAGATCTTCTTGTCGCTTAAGTAAAAAGTACCAGGCTATACGGCCAAGTCTTGAATAACAAAAGCAAATCCAAGGAATAGAAGAAAATGGCGAGGTACGATAGAGCGATCACAGTGTTCTCGCCGGACGGCCATTTGTTCCAAGTTGAATACGCCCTCGAAGCGGTCCGTAAAGGTAACGCCGCCGTTGGTGTCCGCGGCACTGACATCGTCGTCCTCGGCGTCGAGAAAAAATCTACCGCCAAGCTCCAGGACTCCAGGTTTGCCTTTGCTATACTTTCCTCCACCTACATATTTCCATTTTTTCCCTCTTAAATATCGACTCTCTAATCACTTCTAATTCAAAATAAATTTAGGGTTTAGGGTTCTATTGATTTGGATTTAGGAATAAAGGGATACATATAATTTAGCTTAAGCTTATCTCTATCATGTCAAAATACTTGGTCTTATGGCTCAAGTAGGGAAACCGAAAGGTTAATCTTGATGATATCGAAAATAAAAACTTAAGGAATTTTATGGTAAAAACTTGTATATTAGGGAAAACCTTCACTTTTTCAATTTCCTCAAAATGGGCTGTTTTTTTTTTTTTTTTTTTTTTTACCCTTTTACTGCTTCTATTTGTGTAGATCGGTTAAGAAGATTGTGAATTTGGATAATCACATTGCACTGGCATGTGCTGGCCTCAAAGCTGATGCTCGAGTCCTCATAAATAGGGCTCGGATTGAATGTCAAAGCCACAGGCTGACTGTTGAAGATCCAGTTACTGTTGAGTATATTACTCGATACATTGCGGGTCTTCAGCAGAAGTACACTCAAAGCGGAGGTGTTAGGCCGTTTGGTCTCTCAACTCTGATTGTGGGCTTTGATCCATACTCCGGTGTACCGTCACTATATCAGACAGATCCATCAGGGACATTTTCAGCCTGGAAAGCTAATGCCACTGGTAGAAACTCTAACTCAATCAGAGAGTTCCTAGAGAAGAACTATAAGGAAACCTCTGGACAAGAAACCATTAAGCTTGCAATTCGTGCTTTGCTTGAGGTAAGTTTCAATGGCTACTTTTAATGAATGATGACATGAATTGTGCTGCTTCTTGCTTGTCAGTTGTTTAAGCCACGGAAATTTGAATTGAATCTATCTTTAACTTGAAGCCATTCCCCTTCGTACCTTATGCATCATGTCTTCTAAGATCATGCATGGATTTTAAGCCTTGTAGAAATAACATGGCTTATCAAGCTGTGCGACTAAAAAATGGAAAATGCCTAAATCAAAATTAAAACTGGAGCAAAAGACTCTCTACGTGGTTGTTAATGCCTAAATCATTTACTTAGTGTTTTATTTAGCATTTAAGAAAAAAACAAGTTTTAAGTATTATTTGTGCCTGCAATGCTACTTGGAAGCAATGCTTGATGGCAATAGAGATTTATATGGTGTATTTATACACATGTTGCCACATTATAGAACAATAGCTTCAGAGATGTAGTTGTCCAAGTTTGTTAAAGTATACTTTTTGCTAACTCTCCTTTCAACATGACACATGCTGTTGATTGTAAGGTTTACTAACATGTTGAAAGTGCATGTTTTATGTCAAATAATGATTTGCTTGTATTTATGCGTGTCTCTTGCATGGAGGTTGTTGAGAGTGGGGGAAAGAATATCGAAGTTGCTGTGATGACGAAGGAGCATGGTCTGCGGCAGCTTGAAGAAGCTGAAATTGATGCCATTGCAGCTGAGATTGAAGCAGAGAAGGAAGCGGCTGAGGCTGCAAAGAAAGCCCCTCCAAAGGAAAAATAAAACATCAACTGTTTGAGCTTCTTTTAACTTTTCTCTCCTTTGTTCTTTTAAAGGGATGTTGTCTGGGTTCTTTTAGTTGACAGTTGATGTACTCGGCCTCAAACTTTCATTCACCCGTTGGAGCTTCATTATTTACCGTTGTTACTGTCTCATTTTCGTTTGTTAATTTCAAGATATATAATTGGTTTGATGTTAGATATTTGTTCATTTTTTCAAATCTATTACTTCCACCTTACAATTTTTTTTATTTTTATTTTTAATATTATTGTTTTTCTATTGTAATTCTTTTATCAAATTTTTAAAATTGGAACCTTTCTTTTAAAAGAAAATTATAAAAATGTAATTATAATTACTAGTATTTTGAAATGATGAACTTAAAATTTCCCAACACTTTAATTTTAAAAAGAATTTAGCAAAAATAATGGAGAATTTCAAATTTATAAATGATTAGAAAAGGGGATTTGAGCAACTTAAAATTAAAAGAGGAGGTTTTCTTTTCATAATCTTATTTCATGTAATATATCTTATTTCATTGTAAAGTAAAATAAACTTGAACTTTAAAATATTATTTTATTTAATGTCCATATTTTTATATTTTTATATTTTTATATTTTTTATGTTTTATATTATTTACAAATTTAACAATATCCACATTTTATAGTATTTATTTTTAATCTCATCATTCTTTTTTTTTATAATTATTTTCTTTTACCTTGTGAAATTTTTAAAATTAAAAAAAAAAAATCTAAGTTTTTTACTGTTATAAGTTGAAGAATGCCCACGTACTTCTTGAGTTTTGATTAAGAAACATACAGCCTCCCTAAGATCTATTTACCTAGTAATTAAAAACAACAACTTTACTGTTATTTAATTATTAATAATGTATTTTATGCATTTATATTCGTATTTTTGAATTTTCAATTATAATGATGAAAAATTAATTGCTATAAAAAATAAAAATACATTTAAATTCAAGTACAAATTAAATATTTAAAACACATATTTACTTTAGTTATCATTATTTAAAATATTTAATATTAAGAAAATTGATTAACAAAAGCAAAAGTCATCGTTAAAAATAAGAGGTCATAATATTTCGATAGTTTCTATACTTAAAAGTTTGAGATTTAATCAATATATTTAAAAAATAGAAAATTAAATCTTATTTTTTTATTTAAAAACCTTGCTTCAATTATTGACACAATCAATATTTTATGTCATTTTTTTCCCAATATACTCATCCAAGCATACAACTTTATAAGCCAATTATTATGAACTCAATTTGTAAGAAAATTTTAGCAACAAATTTTTTAACATTATAAATATAATAAATAAGTTATTTTACATCTCTATTTAATTATTACTAAATTAAAATAATTTAAAAAATTAAAAACATAATTAATTAATAAAAGGTAATCTTTTTCTTTTTATTTAAATAAAATGTAAAAAACCCAATAGCTTCATTTGGGCTTCAGCTCCGGTTAACATTTTAAATATAATATTAAGTTATTTTACATCTCTATTTAATTATTATTAAATTAAATATAATTAAAATAAATTTAAAAATAAAAACATAATTAATTAATAAAAGGTAAAGTTTTCTTTTTTATTTAAATACAATGTAAAAAAACCTATGAGCTTCAGCTCCGGCTTGGGCCAAAATAATCTTGGGTTTCATGGTCCACAATTATCAAAAGGTAAACCAACAATAGCATGGCCCATGCAGGTCTCGAACCTGCGACCTTCGCGTTATTAGCACGACGCTCTAACCAACTGAGCTAATAGGCCCGTTTTGATAAAAATTAATTATTTTACTTATAAATACATTATTCCACTGAGCTGAAAGTTAGTTTAAAATAAAACCTGCAAAGCGAGATCCAAGCACGAGGACAAATCGAAACTACGGAGAAGTCAAATGCAAAGCAAGGTCGAAGCATGAAAGAAGATTACGAGGTACTTTACATGTTTAAATCCTCTTTTTTTTGCCGTTTAATTTAATAAATTATAATAAAAGTCGTTACTTGGTTCAGTCTCTTCCTTTTCCAAACCTTAATCCTTAATAAATCTTCTAGGTTTGAAGAAAATTTTACTTCAGTATCCATTTAATATGACGAGATTCTGATCCCCTTTCTTCTCCCTGTTTTGTATTAACTTCTACCTGTTTTAATTTCTGAATCCCGTTTTGTTGTCTGTCGAACTGGGTAACAATTCTTCCTTCTTATAACTGCGTTTAATTTGAAATTTTTCCTGTAAATATATCTCTATACAACGTTTGAATCTATGGGAAATTAGTTACCATGTATTTAATTTGATCGCTTCTTCTGGACATTTGTTTTCCTGGTTTTGAAGGTGAAAATTCATTAGCAATTCTTTATGCTGTGATGTTTTTCTGCTTGGGGCCCAGAGTAAATTAGGAGTTTGCGGAGTAACATATTTTTCAATATTTTTGTGGATCATGGAATTTTTAGCATTTCAAATTCATTTCATTTTCTTTTCCCTGGTGGAATTGTAGTATGTTTGATTTATGAAGTTGCTTTTGGTGGGTTTGTTTCCATCTTTCCATAACTTTAATTTGAGACGCATAGCTGCATCTACTTATGTCTTAGACTCTTATTGGTTCACTACGGATACGATGTTCGAAATACAGAGATTTACAAAGGGGTGAGCAAAATCTGATTCGATTTGAAACTCGAGTTATTCAAGTTAATCAAGTTATTTGGATCAATTTTTTCCATTTAACTCGAATATGAATTACAAAATTCGAGTTATCTGAAAATCTGAATAAGAAAAGGCGAAACTTCGTCGATGTTTATCTTATTTAATGTTAAAAGTTAAAACCATTAAGTGCTATGTCGATTTGATAAATGTTTACCCGTTAAGTTAAAAGGAAAATCATTATATTGTTTATGTAGTTAAATAATCTTATACGTCGTCTAATAGTTAAATAATTGGTCAATGTAAATGCAACATTGAATATAAATAATATGATTCGTTAACTCGACTTGGCTTGACTCGATTTAATTTTATTCGAAAAATTTTAAGTTGAGTTTGGTTGCTAATATAGGATTCGTTAATTCGATTAACTAAATTTTTTTTTGACTCAATTTGACTCGACTGGATCGAATGCTCACCCCTAGTGTTATGATCTATCAACTAGACCAGAGTTGTGAAACAGATAGGAATACATCTATAGATATATAAAACCTGGATTATACCTGATTCTAGTCCTGATGATTCATTTGAAAACACAAATCAGTGTGCCATTTTGTTGGTTTCCTTCATGTTTTCTTGTTACATGTCGGAATAACTTCAGTTGCGTCTGATCTCTTTTATGTGGTAACTTATGCTAAATGGTCGGATTTGAGGGGTTTTTTTATTTTTGTTTGTTTAAAATCTCCTTAAGAGAAAGTGTTTTGACCTACTTAATTCAATTTCTTATGTATGCCAGACTGAAGAAAAGAAACAAGCTGCTGCTGATGTTCTATTTCAATATTCGAAATTTGCAATGGCATGCATAGGAAACCAAGTTCGTCCTTGTGACATGAGGTTGCATTTGATGAAGGTAGGTTGGAAAAAAGGGTTAAAGTGATATCACTTTTCGATTCTATTATGTTCATTTGCAATGGTATTATAGAATGGCTGCCTGTCATACCATGCATATTATGATGTGAACTCGCTTGTCATGCTTATGATGAATTAAGGGTTCAATATCAAGGGCTAAATTTCGGCCAAGATAATTGACAATAGGTTTTTTCCCCTTGTTTAGGAAATATCAGGGCTCCCAACTTCTCTTAAGAGAGTTTCATCCCAAGCTGCTGCTTCTCCTGATTCAATGGGCGAGTCATCAAGCTCAGGTACCGCAAGACTTGATAAGAAGGCTGATAAAGCTGATAAATGAGGTGAATTGGGAGCGATTCTGATATTTACTTGAAGCATCATTTTATTTTATGAAAGTTTCAATTTCTATGTAAATAGACTTCGTATTCTACTAGATGCTTAATGCAACTTAGGGCGTTCCAAAGATGTTAATTATAGGAAATTATTTTGTTTGTTTGATACACGAAGTGTGTCTGTGTACTCTGACTTATTATTTCTTAACTCTGAGTTCACAAATTTTCTTCCAAAAGTCTACTTTATTGTTTCTTCTCTTTATGCTCCATCATAACACTTTTCATGCTTGAAAATTGTGGTCTCTACGATACAAATGGAGTCATGACACCATCACCACCGTCATCATTAATCAATCATCTTGTGGGGCGAAATGCAATGAAGTTCATTTGTGTCTTATTTCATTATTGATCTCCTCGTCTGATCAATATGTCGTGAAGATTAGGAAGTTTTCTTGACCCGTTCTGGTTAAAAGAAAACAGATGATCGTGGTCCATGGACTAATAACCAGTGGAGCCAACTTTTCCCCCCGGCCTTTAATTAGCGTTACATATGAACATGTAGCAGCAGCTGTTTGTTTCCCTTCGAATTTCCCGTCTTTTCAAGGACATATAACAGCTAATAAAGGTAAACACCCTAGTTAGGCTACTTTGTCAACATTTTACGGAAAGTGTTGGATAAGAGAAAGAAAGTAGCATAGACAAGCTTTTACAAAAGCCGGTTTTGTTTTTTCTTTTGGCATGCAATCAGCAGCTGGTACAATAATTGCTGTTTGGTGGGTAGAACTGTGTATGTTGATAGCAAAACTAACTAGCAATGAATATTGAAGCTGGCTTCTCTGGCTCTCTCTCTCTCTCTCTCTTTTTAATGCATGACTGAGATAGGTTACCAACACCTTTGCCTCATTGTTAATTTCTTCCATAATGGTAGGTTGTTCATTAATCTATACCAAGAAACAGTCTATAATCCTTAAGAATATGTATATAATAACTTTTCATTGAACTATCATAAAATCTGTGGTGTTTCACCATAGAGCAACCAGGTTGTAAGTATACAATAAACCCATTTTCGGCTGTGTTATCATAACCAAATTCATCTACTTCAATTCTCACTTTGAAACGCCTTTCGCCAAGTGCAAAAGCTCATATGTTGTATACTTCTACTATGACTACTACCCTCACAAGTGCACTCCTTGCTGTTTCGAAGCCCCAAGCTACAGTAGAAGCAAATGACTTTTCTGTTTCTTTTCTGCAATACCTGCGGTGGGTGTGAATGTAACGATGGTGGACTTATCTGCAGCTCCAGATTCAATTCTTGGTTCTTTTGTCTCCCATCTTCTCTTAGAACTGCTGTTGATGAGACTGTATCTATGGTGTGAATTGCAGCTTGTTCATTGACCGGTCGATGTGTCAAAGGGTCAATACCTCTGCTCACTAGCTTCTTCTTTATGTGGGTATTCCAATGATTCTTGATCTCATTATCTGTTCTCCCAGGTAGTCTCCCTGCTATGATTGACCACCTTTACAGCAGAAACAAAAAGATAGAACTTTAACAGAGATGGTACACTAGCTAGCTAAGGCATTACAGAAGAAAATAATTTCTTTTTGAGAGACATACTTGTTACCAAGAAGGCTATGGAACTTGATGATGAGTTCATCTTCTTCATCGGTAAAATTACCCCGCTTAACATCAGGGCGGAGATAGTTAATCCATCGAAGCCGGCAACTCTTACCGCAACGGAGAAGGCCAGCAGCTTTCGGAAGGGATCTCCAGCAACCCTCTCCATGAGCTTGGATGTAAGCTATCAAACGCTCATCTTCTTCTCTAGTCCATGATCCTTTGTATGTGTGACCTTTCCCACAACAAGGAGACCTCCCCATTTACTCCTATACTACGCTTTTCACTTATTGTGGCCAAGGTTTACTTTGATATATATATATATATGTATATATAACTTGGTGGGGGCTTTGGCAAAACAAAAACAGTGCAGTCTAGTTAAACCCCTAAGTTAAATGTGAACAGGATTTATAGTACGAGCTGGTCCAAGTCATAAACCGAACTGTTGCTTAACGTATTTTGAGTTGGTGAAAATGATAGTTTTTATGGGCGAAGTCGAACCTTGGTCCATTCATTCCACATGAGGCGCCATCTAATAACATGTACACTACAAGTACATGGGGGGACGATCTTTAGACGCCATCGCTGTTAATTCTACCGAAATTTTGGTCCATACCTAGACCGAGTTTGGTTAAAAAATAATGACTGATGTAGAAAATAAGGTTTGAAGTATTTAGGGGGGATTTTGAGTTATGTAGCTGCTATGAGATTTGCTTCTTTTAAACTAACCAATTTGTGATCATCAATGACCGCCGGTAAGGAACTGGACCTTGAACTAGTAATTGTACCAAAATAATACCCCCCATAGCCTCAACTCAGCTTTGGTCATGCGTGCCAAACCGAGAAATAGGGATAAGTAAATGATTATTTTCTCCTCATTTGAAATTATATTTTTAAATAATTTTTTTATTATTATCCAAGACAAGAAACTACATGATTTACTTCCTCTCTTTTTTTTATTAATAATACGTTTAGTTATTTTTTAATTTATTTTTTTTGTCTTATTTAATTTTTTACATAATATTATATTATCCATGTAGACTTGATGATTTGGAAAAAAAAAATTACGTGTTGAATTTTCATTGGTTGTTTTAGTAATTCACTAATAGTGTTAACATGTATCATAATAAAACACATATTGATTGTTCAAGTACCACGTTGGACATTTTCAAAGTATAGGTATTACATTGAACATTTTATGTAAGTACATATACCATAATAAAACACATGTTGATAGTTCAGGTACCATATTATATATTTTCAAAGCATAAATATCATATTAAACATTTTATAAAAGTACAAGCACCAAATATGACATTATCTCAATAAAAAAATTATCACAAGGCGTGCTTTTATCTTTGATGGTATGCTTCATTACTAAAATCGTGCTATTTTTATAAATAATTGGATAAACTATATAAATAATAACTCAATAATTAGCGTAATTTTCTTTGGTCACTAAGGTTTAAAATTTTCTATTTTATCACTAATGCTATTTAAATTTAATGTGTTGATCACTTGTTTGTTAAACACTAATGGAATGTTGTTATGATCTTTTTTTATTGGCATACTAACAAATCTAATCATCCAATATTTATAGATTCTATCAATTCGGTCATAATTCTAAAAAAGTTCAACAAATTTAACTCTCATCTTTACATATTGTATCAATTTAATATTTATTCTTAAAATTTTATAATATAAAAAATAAAATAAAAATTATTTAAAAGTTTATTTTTCAATAAACATACAGAAGATTTTATAAAAACACATACAAAAATTATAAAAATGTTTATAAATAAATGAATATCCATTTTTTATTTTCTAATATGAAATTTATTTATTAAAATGATAATTTTTGTAAACAAAAAATTTAATGAAAAAAGGAAACCATAAAAAAGACTTAAGCATATCCAACTTTTTCCTCTCTTTTCAAGATCATGTTTAGGTTGAATTAAAAATTATAGTCTAAGGTTAAAAAGGGTAAGAATAGAAGTTTTAGGTTGTTGTCCAAGGCAAGTTTGTTGCGTTTGAGGTTGTGCTTGAGGGCAAGTATGATTGGAGGTATATAGGTGAGGATGAAGTCTTGGAGACACAATAGGTGGAAGGCCATGCTGTCAGCTCTACAACTAATTTCTAGTTCGATAGCACGACGACACAAGATATTAAAAATCAAGAAGTTCAAAGTAAGGATTATTAGTGAGGACTAATTGGTGAAGGAGGTGCTCAACGCTTGACAAATTAGTGAGGACTAAGGATCAATGTCAAGTGTATAATATATAAATTTTTATTTATAAAATAAAACTAAAAATACAAAAAGGCTTGAATTCGGTTTTAAGACTTGTTTATGGTTTTTTAAGAAAATTATTTTATTTATAAAACTATTATTTTAATAAATAAATTTCATGTTAAAAAAAAGAGTATTCATTCATTTATAATTTTGTATGTATTTTTTATTGAAAAATAAATTTTTAAATATTTTTATTTTAATTTTTTAATATTTATTTTTAAATTTTTAAGAATCAAGATTAAATTGACAAAATGTGTAACTTGTGAGTTAAATTTGTTGATTTTTTTAGATTTAGGACTAAATTGATAGAATATGTAATCATTGGAGGGCTAAATTGTTATTATGTCAATAAAAAATGCCACATTAACATTCCATTAGTGATTTAAAGGATGAATGACCAAAATATTAAATTTCGATAACACTAGTGACTAAAATATTTACAGAACATGCTATTTATACTTTATAGTTGGGTAACCAAAACAAATATAAGCTAATAGTCGAGTGACATTTTATATAATTTACCCTAAATAATTATAGAACATGTTATTTATACTTTATAAAAATATTGTATTTTAAAAATTATTTAGAAAAATATTGTGATTTTTAAATTATATAAAAACATTGTAAATTTTCTCTTTTTAAAAAGTGATCTTGCCATGTCAGATGGTAGATTTATTGTGCGTGTGACACGTGCCACACTTTATAATTATTTTTTTTAAATGGGTTAAGTTGTCACGTGTCAACTACTTAAGAAATCGCCTTAAGAAGTTGGCATGTGGCAATCCAACTCTTTTTTTTTTTAAAGTTATAAAGTGTGACACATGTCACACACAAAGTAAAACATTCATTTGATGTAACGAGATCACTTTTTGAAAAGAGAAAAATTAGCATATTTTTCTAAGCTAGTTTCAATATCAGGTAAGTTGCATGTGATTTTATGTGTTTATTGAATGGAATAGATGTTGTAATAGCATAAAGAAAAAAACTGAAATGACCAGAGTATCTTAGCAGAATTTTTTTTAGGTAGATGATTATTGTTATTGTTATTAAATTTTAATAGGATTATTATTAAAAATAATTTAATAAAATAAAAATAAATACTTTAATCATATTTTAATATAATTATTATTAAATATAATTTAATAAAAATAATATATAATTTAATAACATTTTAATATAATTATTTTTATATTAAATTATATTAAAATATTTTATTTTAAATTATAATTTAAAATTAAATATTTTATATTAAATTATATTAAATTATTTCAAATATTTTATTTTTATATTTTCTAAGTCCAAGCTTTAAAGGGCTAATCTGGAAATTAATTTTGTTTTGTTATTCAATGTTGTATAGAATAACCATTCTTTGGTGATACTAAAAAATAGCTATTATGAGAAGACAAGTAATAGGAAAGTAATGATCATTCCATTGAATGAGTATTACGTTCAACTAAACAAAAGAATGGTTTATCATTCAATGAATAAGGGGGGAATATTATTTCATTCCCCCAACCAAACATGGTGTAATATTAATTAAGTGATAATTAATATGCTTTGAATTCTACTCAAATAATAGGTTAAATTAAAGAAAAATATCAAATTTAAAAGTTAATGCGGGAAGTAGGCCCTTTTTTTTTTCAAATTTAGGGAAATAAGCCGATTTTAGAGAGAGAAACAAAAACGCATCCTTTAGAAGGCGTTTGCAACTGATGTGACAGCCAAAGGGCTGAAAATGCTTTTAATAGGACACATGTTCTTCCTTCAAAAAAATTATTATTTTTGTTGGGTGTTGAAAATTTGGGGAGAAAGGTTTGTTTGTGTTTTAATTGTGATAGTTTAAATGTATGTTTGAGTTCACGGTGATGCGGAAGCGCTCGGAGATCTATACATTTCATTTCCCGTGTGGGGAGTGCACCATCACCTTAGAAAATGTCGTATTACAACTTAGGCTCCCAATTCATAGTGGTTATATAGTCACATGTTCAAGTATAATTAGGGCTCCTAGTTGACGGTGGTTATGTGGTCACCTCTAACAAATGGTTTGGGCAATGAGGTTGATGATACTACTTTGATGGAGAAAAAGATTAAGTTCATCATATTGGTGAGCTCTTTTTTTTTTCTCTCTCTATGATTATGATCTCAAACTTATTTATAGGGTTTATAAAGCATACTCTTTTGTTAGAATGAAACTTGAACCAATAATCACATAACCACCGTCAACTGGGAGCCCTAGCTATACTTCAACTCGTGACCGTATAACTAACGTGAACTGGGAGCTTAAGTTGCAATGCGACATCTTCTAACGTCATGGTGCACTCCCCACATAAGAAATGAAATGTATGGGTCTTCGAGCACTTCCGTATCACCGTGAACTCTAACATACATTAAACTATCACAATTTCTCCTTAAAATAATTAAAACTAAAACATTTTTTTTTTCTAATGGATGGTGGATGAGGAATTGATAGAGTAAGGGGAACAAAACCCCTTTTTATATAAGTAATCAAGGGAAAAATTTAAAAAAATTATTCCCATGTCCATCCGAGATTCTCAGGATGAGATGTTTAAAAATTATCCCGAAAATATCATGTTCTAAAATTTTATCTCGGGATTTCCTGTTAAGGTTAGGGTTGAAAATAAGTGGGGAGGAAAACATACAAAAAACAAACAAACAGACAATTTGTTCATTTTTTCATTGCTTCTCATTTTTTTGGTAAATTGTTTGTAAGTATATATTATTGATGTAAAATACGGTAGAATATAATATAAATAATTTTTTATTTTTTTCGTAGATTGTAAATAAGTATTATTGATGTAAAATATAATAGAGAAACTTTTTTGATAAAATTGGAATAAGTATCTTATGGATGGAAAATTTAATACGATATAAATTAAAAGTTAACAAACTAAATGATGATTTACATGAGAAAAGTTTAAAAAAAAAATTTATCGACGTCATTGGCCCGAATGTATGCCACAACATGGGCGAACACACGGGTTAGGACACGGTCGTATGTCTCATACTTTGAATTGAAAGCCCTAAACCCTAAGACCATGTTTTCAAGCCACACAACCTAGGCTATGTCACACGCCTTGGCCACACTGCCGTGTGACTCCAATTTTTAAAATTTTACACTTTTTCCAAAATTTATTGTTTTGCTTCAAAATAATTCCCGAATGTTTCCAAACTATTTTTAAGGCCCCGTAGGCTCGGTTTAAGGCTAAAAAATGTACTTTTAATTTATATAAAATGTGTTTTTATTTGTTATTATTATTTTTGAATAATTGTTTCTATTTGAAGTTAAATGTTTCTATTTGTATTGTAATACTCCATAACCCTAATCTGGCGATGGAGACGGGTTAGGGTGTTACATGCCTTTTCTTGGACATCAGAGCGGATAACTCCCAAAAGATAGAAACATAGATGTGACTGATTAGACTGACAGTGCATCAAACAAGACCCAAGCAAAATAGATCTTGAATCCATTTATGGATTTATTCACTTGAGATGTTCATAGTGTGACATACCTAAATCGTGAGTGGATGATGAACTATGTATGCGTGATTCGTACACGTTGATGTAAGTAAAAGTCTGAGTTCAAATAGATAAGGAACCAAAAGCTAGTGCGTTTGGTATATGACTTATGTAGTATGTAGTGTCATTCACAACAATGAAATTCATAACCCAAAACATGGGTAAATGATATCCTCTTATTGGCATTACATGATTGATGAAAAGTAAATGTGGCCACGAGTCGTCCGTCTTTGTAATGGATAACTTGATCACTATTTGATAGTGATTGACTTTTCATGAAAAGAAGATGTAATGGTTACCATAAAATAAAATAGGATTATATTGGGATAACATATATTATCAAAAAGAGATAAAGGATATCCTATGCAGATAACAAACTTATGACAAGGTTGCTGGACGAGCACTAAGTAGTTGCTTTTGTAATGGTATGTCATTGAGGAGAGCTCAATTATGATATTATAGTGGAATAGCTTTGTGACTAAATGAGTTTATAATTAATAGGAAAAAAGTCAGAGCTTAATTATAAATCATTTGAGCCTCAACCACATATGTCAAATCGGTTCCTCTGCTAGCTCGTTGAAACAAGAAATGAATTGCGTGTTTGAATAGAAATGAACGAAATGAATAGACAAAGAGAAATGAGTATAAAAAGAGAAATGAGAAACATTCAGGAATAATTATGATTTTCTCAAAATCATTTCGAAATAAATGTAAGTTTCTAAAAATGGAAATGAAAATGGAAATGGAAATGGAAATGAAAATGGAAACTTATAATCTTATATAGGATTACTTACTTAAAAAATGATGGAAGAATGAGTTTATATTTTTAGACTATTTTGAAGCCCAAAAATGAAAATAAATCATTCGGTAATAGTGAACATATTGAGTTGTGATATATTGAATGAATTTTCACGAAATTTTACTGAGGGTAAAATTGTCAAAATTTTATTGGGGTAAAATTGGGGTGAGAAAATCATTTAATGTGTAGATATTAAAGTTTATTTTGGGAAATAGAAAAACTAAATTGGATTGGGTCATATTACAATGTATTGGGTTAAAAAGGCCTATGAAGTATTCGTAATTGGACCTAATATGAGAGGGGCCCAAAACCCCTAATGTAAGGAGGTGGGACTACAAAACCCTAGTATCATTAACTAGGGTTGCCGCCCCTTATATCCTGATAAACTAGGATATTGTTTTTCTAGTGGAAATAAACTTCTATAACTCTATAAGTGTTCTACCTTCTCTTTCTATAAATAGATGGCATCGACAGAGCTATTGAGACAACTTTTGAGAGATCATTATTCTACCGAAAAATAAAGAGAATTTATTCTCAACTTATAAATATATTTTCTAGAATAAAAATTTTACCAGTTCCTATTATAGAATAAATAATTTTCGTTTTCACCCCAAAAGGAATTTTTTTTAATTTTGTATTTTGATTCAATAGGTTTGAGTCCACACTCGAAGTAGTTTGTGGTACAAGAATAACAGAAAAGATCATTTGGTTGACAGTCAGAAAACATCAAAAATCCGTTTATCCAAAAACACAGATACGATTTCGGTCTAAGATTTATTGCCATAAATATCACAAACTGAACAGGTTTTCAAAATTTTTATTTTTCGCTATGCAAGAAAACCGTTTTCAAACTGGATTTTTTTCAACAGAAAGGGCACTTCAGATCAAACTGCAATGAGTATTTGGATTATCTAGCTGAAAAAAGGCAAAGGTATAAAACTCTTTGTGATTGAAACTTGCTTAGTGGAAGAATCAATTGACAACTAGGTTATTGATTTTGGAGCCACTAACGATGTGTGTGTTTCTTTACAAGGGTTCAGAGAAATGAGAAATTTGTATGATAGGAGCCTCTCACTGCGGACCGAAGATGGAAGCTATGTTTTAGCCAAAGTAGTGAGAGAAATTATTTTACATTTTGATAATTTTAGAATTTTTTTTAAAGAACGTATTTTATGTACCTCGTTTTAAAAGGAATTTAATTTCTGTAGCATATTTATTTAATGACGGTTATTCCGTGACATTTAATAAAGGAATTACTATTCACAGAAATCATTCTTTAATTTGTAATGGATGGATGGGAAACAATCTCTATTTTATTAAACCAAATAGCTACTCGATGTTTCAAACTGAAATGGTGAATAAACTCCAAATAGCTACTCGATGTTTCAAACTGAAATGGTGAATAAACTTAAAATTTCTCATTCTAATGAGGGGTACCTATGGCAATTAAGACTTGGTCATATTAAACAAGAAAGAATCACTAGACTTGTGAAAGATGGTTTCTTAAGTATGCTTAAGGAAATTAGTCTTCCATAATGTAAATATTGTTTAGAAGGTAAAATGACTAAAAGGTCTTTTAATGCGAAAGGTATAAAGGTTGACCAACATTTAAAACTTGTATACACTGATGTATGTGGTCCTATGAGCATCAGTCCTTAAGGAGGTTACGATTATTACATGACTTTCATTGGTTACTATTCTCGATGTGGATATTTGTATCTAATGTACCACAAAAGTGAAATATTTGATAAATTTTGAGAGTTTTGTATGGAAGTGAAAAATTAATTTGGTTTATTCAAAAAGAATCTTCGGTTTAACTACGGTCGGGAATATTTGTCCGGTGAGTTCTTAGGATACCTCATAGAGAATGAGATTTTATCCCAGTTGATTGCGCCGAGCACTCCACAACAAAATGACGTAGCTGAGAGAAGAAATTGAACCTTACTTGACATGGTTCGTTCAATGTTACTTGACATGGTTCGTTCAATGTTAAACTATTCACAACTCCCTACTTCCTTCTGGGGATATGTGATACAAACGACTTGCTATATTTTGAATGATGTGTCAAACAAGTATGCTTGTAAAACACATTATTAACTGTGTCATGGAAAGAAACCCGCTCTAAATCACTTTATAGTATGAAATTTTTTGACCCACGTTTTGGATAAGGATGCAAAGAAGTTGGATGCATGGATGAAATTATGCATGTTTGTAGGATATCCGAAAGGAAAAAAGAGTGAATTATTCTAAAATCCGAAAGATAATATAATTAAAGTTTCTATTCATACTACTTTCCCTGAGAAAAGTTACATGGATAACTTTAAGTCTCGAGTAAAGTGACACACGAGGAACTTTCGGGAGTTGTAGAATAATCACCAAATTCAATTCTCAAGAAAGTTATGAAAAGACTTGCAAATGATCAACAATATAGGAGAATCTATCGTACTGTGAAATTTTCTAAGAAACCATAATTCTTCATTTGTGATGGTAGTATTTATAATACGAAAGTCAATTATGAGGATGATGATCTACTCACTTACAAGGAGGCTACGCAGGATGTTGATTCCAAACTCTAGAAACAAGTCTTAGATGCCAAGATGGATTCTATGGAATCGAATATGATGTGGGAACTTGTAGACTTACCGGTTGGGATTAAACCCATAAGGTGTAAGTGGATTTACAAGAAAAGAAATGCTGAAAGGAAAGTCGAAACACATAAAGCTAGACTTGTAAGGAAAAACTACACACAGAAAGAATGTATCGATTATGATGAGACCTTCTCTCTTGTAGCCATGCTCAAGTCTATCTGCATACTTTTATCCATTACCACTGCTTTTGATTATGAGATTTGGAAAATAGATGTCAAGACAACATTCTTGAATGACTATCTTGATGAGACCATTTACATAGCTCAACCTTCTGACAATATTGTCAAAGGAAATGAGTAGAAAGTTTGTAAACTGCTAAGATCCATTTATGGACTTAAGTAGATATCCTGCTAATGGAATAAAAGATTTGGTCAAACGATTAAGAGTTTTTAGGTTTGAGAAAAATGTAAAACACTGATGAACTTTTTATCTATAAGTGCAAAAAGGACAAAAAAGTGGTCTTCTTCATTTTGTATATCGATGATATTCTACTTATCAGAAACGATGTATGAGAATTGTCGTCAATTAAACTATGGTTAGCTCAATAATTTAGTATGAAGAACTTGGATGAAGCTAGTTATATTTTTGAAATTCGAATCCTTAGGGATAAAAAAATAAAACAATAGCTTTATCACAAGCTTCATACATCGATAAGGTATTGGAATGGTTTGCAATGACTGATGCGAAGTCAAGCGCTCAGCCGACTGCATCAGATTTCATTTTTCTTTAGATGATTTTCCTAAGACAACGGAAAAAAGAGGGCATATGAGTAAGGTTCCATATGTTCGACAGTTGTAAGCCTTATGTATGTTATGCTTTGCACACGTCTAGTTATCTATTTAGCCGAAGGAATAGTAGCTATGGTGAAAATAGCTTCTTAATATAACCTTGTAGATTCGTTTGCTAAGACTCTTGTAACTAGGAGTTTTAGCAAATACGTCGAGGATATGAGAATGCGAAACATGACACATTTACTTCACT
Organism: Gossypium longicalyx; assembly: GCA_025698465.1. Lineage (NCBI taxonomy): Eukaryota > Viridiplantae > Streptophyta > Magnoliopsida > Malvales > Malvaceae > Gossypium > Gossypium longicalyx. The sequence goes on along the minus strand of CM047005.1, from coordinate 21,296,771 downwards.
AGAGCAATTGGGAGATTGTATGGGAAATATGCCCATATTATAGTAATCATGTAATTGTTTTCTATATATTTGAACAATGAATAAATAAAGAAAGTTAATTTCACATTTTACTATTATGTCTTTTGCGTTTTTGTTTTTTATGTTTTGTATACAAAGCAAGCAAAAATTTGACAAGCAAATATTAGCTCATTGATTTTCTAAGTTAAAACTGATGATAAGTGACACTGTAATAATGTTTACATTGCGAGAAAGACAACTTACTTTAGTAAATAATCTAATCGAATTTGTAATCCTGTAAAAAAAATCAAAGTGAGCATTTGATTCAAATACTTAGAAAGATTATTATATCGTTTACAATTTTAATTGGGGAGATGACTAGTCTTGACTACTGGAGCAATTGACTCTACAAGTAAAGACATAGTAGTGTTCATCAAGGCTTATCTAGTAGAGTTAGAGGCTCTGGATGTTCTAAAACTAAAAGAATTTGGCCTAAACAGAAGAGATGGAAACCACCAGATCCGAACAATATAAAAATTAATTTTGATGTCTCGTTTAATTTTAATACAAAAATACCAGTCTCAAGAGTACTAGCTTTAAATTCAATGGGGCTAATTATGGTTGTATACACTTATCTACACTATGAGGTTATTGATTCCTTCGTTGCAGAGACAAAGACGTGTGACTAGGCCATCATTTTTGCAGAGGAGCTAGGGTTCGGTCGATTCAGGTTGAGGGAGACTTTCTAACGATTATCAAAAAGTTGAAGTCCTATACATTAGATAAATCTATACTAAGTTCGATAATCCAAGACATCAAGGCTAAAATTTGGAGTTTTGAGAGCATTACCTTTCTTTTGGTGGGACGACAAGCAGGGGCGGATTTAGGGGGGCTGGCAGGGGCCCCAGCCCCCCTAAAATGTAAAATTTTTATTTAGCCCCTTAAATTTTTTTAAAAATTTTAAATTAGTAAAGATAAAATTACACTTTGGCCCCCTAAAATTATAAAAATTTGATAATTACAATTTCATTTGACCCCACTAAAATTATAAAGATATAGACTATAAAAAATTACAATTTCATTTGACCCCCCTAAAAATTTGTTCTGGCTTCGCTTTTGACGACAAGCCAATGTTGTTACACATGCACTGGCCAGAGAGAGTCGTCGATTTTCGAATCCAAGGTATTGGATAGAGGAAGCACTGTTGATTGGCCTCCACAGATTTAGGCGTATTTGTATGCATTGGTGTTGGATTTCTGATCTTTATATTTCTCCAGCTGAGTTCCAATGCATTTATCTCTCTAAGCTTAACAGGGTGCCATTTTCAGTATTATGAAGATCACTAGGGGAGAATATTGTCCGGGTTCCATTGATTTTGAAAATGAAGACGGGTGAGTAGTGGCTATTCGAGTTCTTTTCTATTGTTTTCCTCTTTTGTGATTTTTAGGGATTCAGATGACTAGTGGCTATTTGATTTTTGTTTTTGTTTTTGTTTTTTGATTTGATTTGTTTGGGGTTTCTGTTAGAAACCATTTGTTTTCTGTCTTCATTCTTCTTCTTTAGTTTGGGTAGAGAGATTGAGGTACTCGAGGTGTCTTGTGAAATGGGTGTGTTTGCCACTATGTAATTTTTTTTCTTTACTGCAAATTTAATTGTGGTAAAAAAAATTATTAACAATGGTAAATTATAATTATAATTATCATAACTTTTAATCTATATATATTTCATGGTTGGATTTTTATTCCAGTAATAATATAGCATAATTTTTTAATTAATAATTATAATTTAAGTTCTAATTATTTTTAATTGTGAAATTATTAAATTATAATCATCACAATTTCTATTTCATTTTAGTTTTTAACTAATAATTTTAAATTAAATATTATAATTATTTTTAAATTTTCCAAACCCATACTTATATATATTATACTTTATAGACATAGATAATTTAAAAACCACCATATTTAAATAATTTTAAAAAATACAATATTTTTACAATAAATTATGCTATTTTATTTTTCTTAAAATGAGAGTTTCAGGTGAAAAAAAGCAGCAGCCAGCCAGGGTTTGGAGGAACTATATTAAGAGGGCATGCGTTTGTGAAAGAAATGATTTAGTCCCTGTATTTGGGAGAGAAATGGATTTAGTAATTTATTTTAATTTCATCAATTTTAGTTTCTGTATTTTTTAAATTAGTTAATTTTAGTCCTTAAATTTTTTGAATTTTAAAATTTTAATCTTGACCCAAAGGATAGCCAATTAAATTTGTTTGGTTGAATTTAATAATTAGTTCTATACTATACATACAATTGTAGATTTAATCCACATTCTTCATTTCTTATTGGATCATTCTAAGTCCCTATACTTTTCAAATTTTAAAATTCCAATTTTAGTGTAAATGACAGTCGTTTATCCATTAACTAGAATTTTAGTGAGGAATATGTGGAAATAAGAAGCTAACATGATATTACAAATATGACAATATGTTTACTCTATCAAATTTCGAGAATAACATAATTTAATAAATTTAATAATCATCTTTTGGTGAAGACTAAAATTTAAAAATTTGAAAAGTATAAATATTAAAAATAACTAAATTAAAATACAAAGATTGAACCTACAACTCTTACAAAATAGAGAAACTAATAGTAGAATTTAACCTTTAAATAACATGTGATAACTCTAAATATAATAATATGAAATATTTTCTCTTTATCTTATGGTGAAGGTTCACCCGAAAAGTAGGAGAATTTGAGCAAAAATATAAATTTAAAAAATGAGCTTGGGCAAAAGAAAAAAAAAAAAGAAGAAGCAAAAACCTGTTTAAAAAACGAGTTGGGCCTTGGATAAGGTTTTTTGTCCGGGCTCAGCTTAGCCTAACCCAAATTAGCAAAAAGATAATAAAATTCTACTTCTTTGTTGTTTTGCTACTATTTTCTTATTATTTTCTCACTGTTTTGTTACCATTTCACTATATATTACTATTATTTTGTTGTTATTGTTTAAATATTATATAACTCTTATTTTAATGTTAATTTTGTTATTATTTTAGAGTCATTTGCTTGTTAAGTTACACTTATTTTAGTGCCATTTAAGTGTAAATATTTTTTAATTTATTTTCAATTTATTAAGAAATACTTATTTTAATATTTTCAATATATTTGATGTATTATATTTTTAATTTTTTTATATAAAAAATTAATTTATATAACCGAACTTGAATTTTAACATTTTTATCCGATCTAAATTTAAATAAAATTTTAAATCTATTTTTCGGCTAACTCCAGCGGCACCTAACAAACGTATCTAAAATGTTAACCGGAGCTATGGACAGATATAATGTTACATGGGTATTTCTAAATAAATTATTGAAGAAATCCTGTCCGGCCCACGCCTTAGCCAACGGCTAGTTACGCAAAACGGTAACCTCAACGGTCGAAAATTTCAAATCCTCTTTTTATCCTAAAGCCTCTCTCTCTAAATCGCATCGATTCTTTATCACGCTCTCTTCACTTCTCTCCAAAACTCCCCCCTGCCCTCTGCACTTTTTTTCAGTATTTTTTTTTTTTGGCTGTCCACAAATCCTTCTTATCTTCGATATCAAATTTCAAAAATACAAAAAGGAAACTAGAAATAGAAAAGTGGGTTTTCGAAGATGTTGCAAGATTTGTGGAACGCTCCTCCTGGATTCAGGCCTTCTAAATCGGCCCCCACTTCTCCGGCGAAGCCCCTCGGGGTTCTGAGAACTCGCTCCGAGTCCTTCCATGCCATCCACAAAGTCCCAGTCGGTGACACTCCTTATGTTAGAGCCAAGAACGTTCAAGTAAGTTTCTGGGTGTCTTCCAGTTGATTGTACGAGACTTGAAATCTTCTTCTTTACTAATTTTACTTTTGTTTTCAGTTGGTGGAAAAAGATCCGGAGAGGGCGATTCCTATGTTTTGGGCAGCCATAAATGCAGGGGATAGAGTTGATAGTGCTTTGAAAGACATGGCCATTGTAATGAAGCAGCAAAATAGAGCAGAGGAAGCCATTGAAGCTATCAAGTCTCTGCGTAGTAGATGCTCAGATCAAGCGCAGGAGTCTCTTGATAACATTCTATTGGATCTCTACAAGGTCTTTTTACACCAATGTAAACATTAAATATTATATCAAGTTGTATTGGTCTTTAACAAATAGATGGTTATTATAATTCTACAGAGATGTGGAAGGTTGGATGACCAAATAGCTTTGTTGAAGCACAAGTTGTATTTGATTCAACAAGGGCTGGCTTTCAATGGGAAGCGCACCAAGACAGCCCGATCTCAAGGAAAGAAATTTCAGGTCTCTGTCGAGCAGGAAGCCACACGGTTGCTGGTAAGCCTTCAATTTTTTCATCTTTGCTGGTAAATCTTAAAACGGATACATCGATTTAAGAAACTTTCCATTTTCAGGGAAACTTGGGGTGGGCATTGATGCAGCAAAACAACTATATCGAAGCAGAAGATGCTTATCGGCGGGCACTTTCGATTGCTGCCGATAATAACAAAATGTGTAACCTAGGTATTTGTTTGATGAAGCAAGGTAGAATTGGGGAGGCTAAAGAAACCTTGCGAAGAGTGAAACCAGCAGTGGCTGATGGACCAAGAGGGGTAGATTCCCATCTTAAGGCCTATGAGAGGGCACAGCAGATGCTCCAGGATCTTGAGTCGGAGATGATGAATAAAGGAGGAGGGGATCGGGTCGAACAAAGCCGGCTCTTTGACGCCTTCCTTGGCTCTTCATCAATTTGGCAACCTCAACCTTGCAAGGACCCCATCAGCTTGCCAAAATCAAATGCAGTTAAACCCCAAGATGATTTTGCTGATGAGAACATCAATTCGAATGTAATGGTAAACCAGGTGGTGTTTCCTCAACCAAAACCAGTCGCTCTTCCTTTCGGAAATTCTCTAAATATCGATGCACCGCCCTTTTACTCATCAAAGCTGGTGAAGGAGGTGAAAGCTCCAATTGTGAATCAATTGCATGAGACTCTTAAAAGAACACGGTCAGGAAACTCAGCTAACTCTATGAGAGTGAATGAAATGGATGGAGACAGCACAAAGCCTTTATATGAAGAACTGGAAAAACCAGAGATTAAGACAAGAAGAAGGCTCTCTCTTTCAACTAAAGAGAAAGGAGACAAATTGGCTGATTTATTACCAGATAGCCAAGACTTTGAGGAGGCTATCATTTCAGCTGCAGTTCTAGGCCCAGCAAATGAAGCAGTGACTCAAAGGATGTTTCCAAAGAAAACTGATAAGAGGCTTAAGGTCTTCCAAGATATTACTCTTTCTTTGAGTCCCAGAGCCTGATGTTGGTTAACTGATTTAGTTTCTTAAGTAACTTAATATTCTAAGGTTGGAGATGAACTTGTTCTCCTCACCTACTTGACTTCCTATTCCTGAAAAAAAAGGGGTAGCAGTTCTTAAGGTTGTAACCTTAAGTATCATTTACATTTTATTTATGTATGCCTACCAAATAAGGCGCATCCCACACCCATCAAGATAATAAAAAACACTTTGGTTTAGATTTTGCATTGCATTTGCCCAAATCTTTTTGATAAAGATGTTTAGTTTTTCATTGCATTCTACTAATTGACAAGAGAAGTATGTTTCATAAAACAGCAAGATTGCTGTTTCAGTGGCAATAAGACCTACGTCCCAACTATTATTTAAAATGGAAATGAAATGAAATTATCAAAAGGAATGCAATTTACACACAATATAAATCATCATAATCATGCTGAACTTTGAGAACGTTATGCAAAAGATTCATGTTTCTCTTCTTTCTTTCTTTTTTCAAATTTTCTTGGAATATTCAAACGATGATTTTTATTTTCCAATTAAAAATGAAGGATCACATTTTCACTCATATGAGAGAACCTTAAAAGGGAGTATGAATAACAGGATATAATATGGAATAGAGTGTCGAATCTGAGTCAAATAAAAAAAGGGTCTTATCATTAGGACAAGAATTTATTTAGAAGATGAATTAGTATAATGAACTTCAAAAACAATCAAATGACATCTGAAACCAAACTTTCAACTAACTCTCCACTTAATAATCTTTTAATCAAAAAGGAAAAAAAGCCCAATTCTTGGGAGGCAAACTTCGATCCAAGACAACTCAGATTCTCATTGATAAGTCATGACAATGAAGCTCCAAAACTTCTAACCACTTAAAAATCACAGCTTGTGATAGCACAACATTCACCTCAATCTGATCAAGATTTCACATTGAAACCCCAAACTGCAAATTTGTGTTCTTTTGCTTTTCAAATTTTTAATGTTTTAGTCGAAATTTTGCAATTCTCACATTAATTCTAAGACTGCTTAATTTAAATAACCATGTTTGATCAAAGATGGTCTTTCTCAGGGTTGTAATGTGGTCTAGGGGTTAATGGTTAACAAAGAAATGATGTCTAAGGCTCAAAATTTCATTCAAAGGATAACAGAATCATGAGAAATTATTTAAACATTTGACTGCTCATTTTGTCTCCTAATCGATTGTTTTCGCTTATTTTCCTCTTTTTTTTCTTTAATTTTTCATTTCTCTTTTTTCTCTTCCTTTTTTTCATTATTGTTACTTTTCTTTTCCATTTTCCTACTTTTCAGAATGAGCTTTATGTTGGAAAAATCGAATTAAAAAACAGCGAAATAGTGACGGCAAAATTTTAAAAATTCATTTCAAAACCAACTAGTCTGATGTTAATGACAATAAACCCATTTATTAAGATTATACCTAAGTTCTCTTTGAGGTGGAATACATGCCTTTTGGCTTTTTACCAATAGACCTTCTTTGTTATCATTGGCCTTGGTTTGCTAGGATGTGGGCTCAATTCTCATTAAAAGATAGCATATAATAAGAATAATTATTCTATTTTTTAACAGAATATCGTTGTCTTTATATATATATTTATTTGGTGTAGAACTTAATCTCTATATATATAGAGAAAATAACATGAGTTTCAATTGAATAAGTATTATTTTAATAGAAAAAATAACTCATATATAGAGTGTTATCGGGTGGGCAACAACAAGCCACTTATGGGACTAGGATTTGCCACCCTTCCCACCTATATTGGGCCTATTTGGGTCTTTTCATTTATTAGGTGAATTACATGTTTTATATAATTTTTAAATCAACTCATATAATTTTTTTAGACCAACAAATATTTTTCCTACACCAAAAATGTTATTTATTACTTTTAATTAAATAAACAAATTATATTATTTTCTTAATCAAATTCTAATTTTGTTAAAGTCATGATAATTTTATCGTATTAGAATCTAGGAGTAAAGAATTTGACTAACTTGTTCTTATGAAACTATGATGACTTTATTAGTTAATTTCCACTTCATACTTCAAATATTTAATAAAATAACAATTCAAATTCATTAACTAATACCTAGTCAATTTTTGTTTATAGCAAGAAAACAGATTCATTACAGATGGTAACACATGCAATCTAATTCTCTAATTCGTTGTTTCACTAAATTTCATTTCATTAATTAATATAAACCCTCAAAGTTATATTGAGCTAGTGGAGGGACCAATTGGACATATATAAGTAAGACTCAAATAATTTATAATTAAGTTCTAACTCTTCGTCTATTAATTACAATATTAATTAGTTATGAAGTCATTCCACTAAAGTATCATGACTGAGCTCTCCCAATTATATACCATTACGAAAGCAACTTATCAAAGTGCTCGTCCAATGACCTTATCATATGTGTATTGCTCTCATAGGATACCTTTAGTCTCTTTAATATAAATTCGTTCTCCAAATATGATCATATTTTATCTCACGATAATCATTACATCTTCCTTAATGAAAAGTTAATTACTAACAAATAGTAATTAAATTATTTATCTCTAAGACAAATGACCTGTGGCCACATTATTTACCATCTATTATGTAATGTTGATGAGAGAATATTATTTACCCTTTATTGTGCTATAAATTCCATTATTGCAAAATGATACTACATCATATAAAAGTCATATACCCAACGTACCATTCGATTCCTTATCTATTTGAACTCAGGCTTTCATTTACATCAAAGTACACAAGTCACGCATACATAGTCCACCTTGCACTCAAGATTAAGGTATGTCACACTATGAATGTCACAAGGGAATAAATCTATAAATGAATCTAGGATCTACTCTACTTGGGACCTATCCGATGTATTGTCAATGTAATCAGTCACATCAATGTCTCTATCTTTTGAGATTTATCTACTCTGATACCCAAGATAAGGTATCTCCCCATTTGGACTTGATAGACAACATATTAGTCTTTAATTGACTTGCTCAATTTTGATTAGACTGAGGATGTATTTAGATTATCTACTAATATAAGTTGTTTTCTTGCATTACGATTCAACCATGTAATGTTGCTTAATATTAGTTTAAACGTTAGATAATCATTGAGTTAATATTTTCTTTCATTTTACTTTGTGTGCAAAAACCGTTGAGGATAATATACAAAAGATATTAATGATAATGATATGAAACTAATTTGTTTGAACAAATTACAAGTACATAGACGGAATCATTACACTAAGGGAACTAGATCTCAACACTTCAAAGCTTCAAAATCTTTTCGCTTTCATTCCTCTTGACTTTTTCTTATCAATCCATGACATTTGATTGATAATTTTAATTAGGTTTGAGAAAGAAAATATATCAGGCTTAAAAGGGGTAACAAGGGATACAATTTCTTCACGTGAAAAGAAAAACAATGGAATGCCATTTATCATTCCAAACATGATTAATCTTATTAAGAAATCATCCTCTAAGAAATATGCACGATATTATAAATCTAGTTTTGCCCTGACAATCTTGGAGCTTCAAAATTGGCCTTCCAATGTAGATGGTGATCCTTAGCTAAGGTTTATTTAAATAAAATCTAACAGGCTCAAAAGTGGTTTAATGAAGGATACAAGTTTGAACATGTAACACCCCTAACCCTTATCCGCCCTCGGAACAAGATTACGGGGCATTACCAATCAATACAGTTCAATTACGGCCATTAATTAAAATAATTATTTACACTTATCATAAATTTAACACATTGTCCCTTTAATGGGCCCTCGAAGCCCAATATGAATATTAAAATCAATTCGGGACTAATTTAAAATCACTACAAAATTTTCTCAAAATTTTAAATTTTTCCTTATAAACTATACCCACACACCCGTGTGGATTGCCCGTGTGACTCACACGGCTGTGTCAGTAGATCACACGGTCATGTTGCTAGGTCACACGGTCGTTTTGAGAGCCCGTGTAACTCTCTGACTCGAAAGTATTAAGGTGCAGTTTTCACACGGCTAGTCCACACGCCCGTATGCTAGGCCGTGTCCTCTACATGGCTGAGACACACGGCTGCGTTTATGCCCGTGTGTTTAATTCGAAGCTAAAATTCAAGATGCAGGGGACACACTGCCTAACCACATGCTCGTGTATAAGCCGTGTGTCTTAAACGGTCTGGCCACACGCTCGTTTGCTAGGCCGTGTGGACTCAAAATGAGCCTTAAATAACAAATTTACCAGCCCTGCAATTTAAGATACCAAACATTCCAATAACCATTCGTTCAATTACTTTAAATCATATTCAAACCTACTCAAAACATGTCAAATTAGATATTTTATGTGCCTATATGATGAATCTTTTTAAGTATTTCACATTCATTTTCAAATAGTTCAAATTCATACTAATTAAGCAATTCTTACCATATACCATTACCAAATCTAAAATTTACTTATTTCATCTTTACATTCATAATTCAAAATGACACTCATATGAATAAGATATCCTAGGTGCATGCCATTACCAATAATTAATATATTTCTCCACTTAGAGTTCGGGATCGACCTGAGATGCTGATCCAACGATCTGACTTTAACTTATCCTGCGCACGGAAATAAACCTTATGCTATGAACTCAGTGGTATTTCTATAATCCGAACACTTAATAATATGAAAATATAACATTCACTTAAAAATCATATAACAATCACAATTATATAATTGTTCAATTCATAGATAAATCCTTTATAACTCAATCAATTCTTTCATCTACTAACCTGTATAATTTTCCACAATATGTTCACAATTCACTTGAACAATAATATTATTCACTTATATCCCATTTAGAGTTACATAATTCATGTGTTTCAATCATGTTTCAGTTCACTGTTCAATATCAATAAATAATGTTCAACAATTCACATTTCAATCAGTAATCTGTTTCATTCCTAGCTCAATATCAGTCAATATTTTTCAATATTAATCAATTTATCAATATCATTCAGTAACAGTCAATCATTCAATACCTTTAATTACCTCTATCAACATGACTCGGACATTTACGAATACACGAATCCAACCAACACACCAGTACGACACTTAGTGCCTCATCGGCTTTGCCGAAGTAAATGCGATAATAGTACGATTTTCGATGACCTCATCGAGTTAAACGATGTAACAAGATGCGATCACGGCACACAAGGTGCCTCATCGACTCGAAGTCAAAGTAACAGTACGACACTTATAGTGCCTCATCGACTCAAGGTTGAAGTATCTCTGAACACTTCCAATCCTATGGCATGCCAACTATATTCGACTTAGCCCGATACAGTTAATAGGGTTTTAATAAATTTTCAGTTTTCAATCAATACATATTTCAATAAAAAAACAATTAATCACAGAAATTAATAAATCAATACAATTCAACTTACATTTTCAATAACATATATTCAAATTCCACAATAATCACATATTCATATTTATTTCACCACATTCTCAAATCAATCCATTTCAATTGTAAAAACACAATACAAATAATTATCACCTTAATTACTTACCATAACATTCAATCAAAATATAACAATTAATAATTAATTTCACTGTTCAATTCTAACCAATATCTATTCCAATTCAATTATTCATCTCAAAGCACTTACTATACATATTAAGTAATAAATTCAACAATTAAGTATTAAGTTCGGATTATAGAAATACAAACTGTAATTGCCGAGCTAATTCTCATTGTCTTTGCCTTTTCCTTCCTTAACCAAGGTTTTCCGGAACAATGTTAGCACTTAAGCTTCAAACTCTAAAACCCCAATTTCTCATTCTTTTTCTTTTTCTTTCTTTTATTTCATTTGTTTCAATAATATTATAATATAATATAATATTATTTTCTCAAATAATAAGTAAATATGTAATAATTACTAATATATGTATTTCATTTTTCCACATGACATCATATACACCATACATTTGTCAACTTTTTGGTTTATTTATAATATAATATAATAATATAATATAATTAATATAATTTACAATAATAATATACTTTATAATTAAATAATATATTTATATATATTTTTAAAACATAAAAATCTAAGATTTCTACCAACATATGCAACCTCATTTATTACATTAGGTATAATTGCCTATTTGGTCCCTTTAACTTTTCTTTAATTTATAATTAAACTTTCACACTTTATTCAATTTAATCCTTATACCTAATTAACCTTTATTCACCTATCCACAATCTAATTAACCTCTCAATTAACTTCGTAAATATTTCTAATAAATATTTACGAATCCATTTTTCAAAAAAGGAGGCCCGAAAATATAATTTTTCGATAATCGTAAAATTCGGGTCGTTACAGAACAAGTAAAGGAAAAATAAAGAAAATTGTCATTATCACTTTAGTATAAATATTACATTAAGAAAACCTTTGCAAAAAGTAAACATTTTTTACTCCAGTTTCTAGTTTCCCTTATAACAAAATATTAAACATAGTGTTTCTTCATTGCATCATAATTTTGGGGTTGGACATCTCTTCTCTATCCATTTTAGCAATTATGAGTGTTCCTCTTGAGAAAGCCTTTTTCACTACACACAGGCTTTCCCACCTTGGTGTCTATTTACCGCGATGATCATATACATACGATTGGATTTTCTTCGATTTCAATTCCTCTTCCTTGAATTGCCTTGGGTGTACTTTCTTATTGTGAGCTCTCATTATTCTTCTTTGATACAATTGCTCGTTACATAATGCTACCAACCTCTTCTCTTCAATTAGATTCAACTTATCGTATCTTTCTTGTACCTATTTGGCTTCTTCTAACTATACTCCCCTTAAGATCTAAAGTGAAGGAATTTGTTGGAAAAAATTCGGTTCGAAAATGATTTTCTTGGACAACAAAAAATTAAAATTTTGAAAATTGAGCCGATTTGTGATATTTATAGCAATAAACCCTAAATTGAATTCACACTTGTGCTTTCTGATTGAAGAATCCTTTTCATTCCCGACTTTCAACCAAATGGCCTTTTTTGCTATTCTCATACCACAAACTACTTTGAGTATGGGCTCGAATGATTCAAGTCGAAACATAGAACTAGAAATAGTTTTCTTTGTTTAAATGTAAAAATGAAAATTCTCTTTTTAATAGAAACTGACATAAATTATTATTTCGAAAAATAGATTTAATAGTTGAGAATAAATTCTCTCTATGTTCGGCAGAGTAACAATATCTTAAAGTTGTGTAAATAGCCCTACCAGTGCCATCTATTTATAGAGAAAGGAGGTAGAACTCTTGTTGAATTGTAGAAGTTTATTTCAACTAGAAAATGAACTCCTAGTCTATTTAGAAGTATAGAGGGTGACAACCCTAGTTAAAAATACTAGGGTTTGTCGTCCCACCCTTACCATAAGGGGCTTTTGGGTCTCTCTCATATTATGTCCAATTACAAGTACTTCCTAGAATTTTAATCCAATACTTTATAATTTGATCAAACCTATTTCTTTTTCTATTTCCCAAAATAAACATCTCAATATATTTTCAATTAAGTAATCTTCTCAATCCAATTCTAATTCTATTAAAATTATGATGAATTTACCGTAAAAGAATCCATGAGAAAATATATTTAATATTTCCATATTCAACGGTTCACTATAACCAAATGATTTATTTCTATTTTCGAACTTCATTTAATTAAAAAAATATAAATTCATTTCCAAATAATTTAATTTCTCCATTTTTATCTTTATTTTCATTTTGGAAAAAACCACATTCATTTCTCCATATTTCATTTTGGAGAAAACTATAATCATTTCCAAATCTTTCTTATTCCTCCATTTTCACCATTTCTTTTCATTTCTGTTCATTTGATTTAACATGCAATTGATTTCTGGTTTCAACAATCTAGCGAAAGGATCGATTGGACATATACAATTGGGGCTCAAATTATTTATAATTAAGTTCTAACTTTTTGCCTATTAATTATAACCTCATTTAGTCATGAAGTCATTCCACTATAGTATCGTGAACGAGCTCCCCAACGACATTCCATTACGAAAGTAACTCGATCAATGCTCGTCCAATAACCTTGTCATAAGTGTGTTACACTCATAGGATATCCTTAATCTCTTTGGGGATAATATTTGTTCTCTTAATATAACCATATTTTATCTCATGGTAACTATTACATCTTCCTTCATAAAAAGTCAAATACTATCAAATAGTAATCAAGTCATTCATCACAAAAACGAACAACCCGTGGCCACGTTTACTTTTCATCAACCATGTAATACCAATGAGAGGATACCATTGACCCATGTCTTGGGCTATGAATTCGATTATTGTGAATGACACTACATACTGCAGAAGTCGTATACCCAATGTACTAGCATTTGATTCCTTATCTATTTGAACTAAGGTTTTTACTTACATCAAAGTATACGAGTCATGCGTACATAGTCTGTCATCCACTCAGGATTTAGGTATGCCACACTATGAATGTCACAAGTGAATAAATCCATAAACAGATTTAGAATTTATTCTTCTTGGGTCTAGTTTGATGTACTGTCAGTCTAGTTAGTCACATCTATGTTTCTATCTTCTGGGAGTCATCCGCTCTGATGCCCAACACAAAGCATCTCCCAAATTGGACTTGATAGATGACATATTAATCTTTCAATCAGTTTGATCATTTTCTATTAAACTAAGGACATGTTTAGGTTCATCTGCTAATATAATTTGTCTTTTCGTATTACGATCCGACTACATAATACCGCTTAGTATTAGTTTAAACATTAGACAACCAGTGAGCAACATTTGCTTCTATCTTTCTTTGCATGCAAAAACCACATGAGGACAATTATACAAAGTATTAATTTAATTCATGAACAATTTTATTAACCAATCTATTCAAAAAAATTACAAGTGTACTTAAATGAAAATACTACACTTAGAGCACCAGATCCAACAAAATTTTGACTTCAATACCATACACTAGAAGGGGTTTCCCCAGTATAAGTCCTAAAAAAATGTTTGATATGCATGCAAGGAAAATGGGAGTTTCTCATGCTAATCCTTATATGTTTCAATGGTCTTGGAAATAATCTTCTTGATGTTTTTATTCATTGCCTCCGTAACAACCCATTTTCAATGGTGTCAGAAACAGTGGTTCGAAACCACGACTTTAACGAGTGAGTTACTATTTTAATATTAATTTAATGTTTTTAGGATCAATTTAAGGTAATATTAAATTTTTGTTAAGAAATTTTAAAGTTTAAATGATTAATTAGGTAAAAAGGACTAAATCGTAAAAGATGTAAAAGATGGTTTCAATTAATTAAATGGATTAAATGGCCTTATAAGTATAAATCAAAAGAATTTAGTTGGTAATATTACCCTATTTCAAGTTAGTGGATTGTTATGGTAAGTTTTTAGGTGAAATTTTAATAGATTTTAAAAGTTAGTTTTGTAATTAAATAAAACAACTTAAGACTAATTAAACAAAGATGAATTAAACATCATCTTCATCAATTTCATATCCCTAACAATGGTAGAAAGGGGAGAGCTTTGGGCAACAAATTTTTTTATGCATGGTAAGATTTTGAACCCCGTTTTTAATAATTTTTATATTTTTGAGCTCGTTTTAGCTCAACCTAGTTAGCCCGAGGGTTAATTTGTAAAACTGTTAAATTTTGAGGGATATGCCATGAATGAGATTGATGTGTTTGTGATGTTAATTGATAGTTTATTAATTTAGATTGTTAAATGAACATGTTTTGTTAAGTAGTGTTTAGAGAATTTAAGGTTTAGGGGTTAAATTGTTTAAACGGTGAAATTCATATTATTTTGTAAAAGGTAGAAAAACGTGGATGGATATGAGTATAGTGAATATTCGGCTAACATATTTTAGGTAGGAAAAAAAAGGGTGAAATTTCAAGTTATGGGCTTAAGGACTAAGTTGTGAAAAATTAAAATAGGAGGGGTAATTTTGTAATTTCATGATAATATGAATTATAGATTGAATTGAATAATTGAAGTTATTTGAAGTACATAATTGAATGAAATTATTATTTAGATCAAGATACGCAACAACTGGACTTACATCGAGGCAAAGCTAAGGTGTTGGATTAGTTTTCGACACTGTTAAAATGATCGCAGTAGCGAGTAGGGGTATTCAATTGGTTAACCGACCCGAACTACCATTAACCGAATTAACCAACCCTTTTAAACCCCTAACTGTTAACCGAACCGATTTTTTTTTAAATTTAACCGAACCGAACTTTTTTAGTTAATTCGTTTGGTTAACCGAATTAATCGAAATTTATATATATTTTTTATTTTTGGTTAAAACAAGTATAAAACATATAAAAAATTAACCGACTTAACTGACCGGTTAATTTATATTTTCAAAAATTAATCGAACCTACTGAATACATATTAAATTCGGTTAATTTGGTTAACTGACCAATTTTGAACCGAATTAACCATTAACCGAACTTTCAAAAAACTATTAATCGACCCTGACCAAATTAATTCAATTAACCGATTGATTAACCGAATTTGATTGGTTAACCGAATTAATTCGGTTTTACCCGAAATTTGCACACCCTTAGTAGCGAGGTAAGTTCGTATGAATTATAATCTTATTAATTATAGATTGATTGATTATTTGTTATAATATGTTGTATATAATTGGACTCGAAAATATCATGATGTTTTGACCAATGATGGTTAAGTAATCCCGTTTGAACCTTCAAATTCTTAGGATACAAATGACATTCCATTAGGGTTATACGATTTTAGGTGTTGGTCTTGAATGTCCTACCGATGGCTGAGGTCCTACATTTGTTACGGATTCTCCACAACTTGTGTGAGCAGCATCGCGTAGCTAACATTTCGACCCACAGCTCATGTGAGCAGGCCCACTTTATAGCTCATATGAGCACTATTTAAAAGGAAAGGTTACGATTACATGAAAAGGCACACTATGTGTGAGCATTCCCGAGTATCCAATGAAATTCTAGATGGTTCAACGGGTAAGAAATGAATAATAGAAAGACATGTTTGCAAATTGATAGTTTTTCATAATCTTATGAAAAAGTAAATTTGCTAAATACAAATAGATTGAAAATGGAAGTAACCAAAAATGTGATGAATGTTATGCATATGTAAGTTCATTCATGATATGTTCCATGGTATGATTGAAATTATATGGGTTATGTATGAACTTACTAACTTGTGAGTTTGGTATTGTAAATAGGAGTTCATTAAGCTTGTAAGCATGGTAATGATTTTATGCATAAGTTATAAATTGAGTTTAAAAAAAGGTATGTTTTTGTTTAAGTTTATACGAACTTACTAAGCACTCATTGCTACGTAGTTGTTTTCTTTGTTTTGTAGATCATCAGAGGATCAATAGGTTGGAACATTATCGGAGACCTATCACATTATCCCGCGACCACTTTTGGTAGTTTTTATTATTATTGTGAACTATGGTTATAAATGACATGTATAGGGTTTAATGTCATTTATACTTTTGTTGTGTTTTGGTTACTTTTGTAAATGGTTGTATGGCTGTATAGTATAGTTGGCTTGTTTATGTTAAAGACTATATGCAAATGGTCATTTTAAAGTGAATATTTTGAATGATGAAATGGCTTGATAATGGTTGATACTAGGTAGCTATCTTACCTCTACTTTATGATTAAGAAGTGACATTATAGATTTGTTTTGATTGATGTTGTTTTGAATGGCATATTGGTTAAGAGAATTATGTTGATTGAATTGGTATGTTTATGAGTGTTTGCAATATGTTTAGGTCTATCGAATGTTGCACAAATGAAGTAGATTGTTGGGCAAGGTTTGGCCTTGAAATTGCTTGTTTTAGGGGCTAAGTATGAAGCACACGGCCTGAGACATGGGCTGTCACACTGTCGTATGACACACACGGCCTGGCTACATAGCTATGTGTCACTTTTTTATTTTAGGTGCAGGTTTCACATAGTCTGGCACACGGTCTAAGACATGGCCATGTGTACCAAGTCAGTGAGTTACACGGTCTGGTACACAGCTTGTGACACAATCATGTGACCATATTTTGAATATACACACGGGCTGGGACACGGCTGTGTGACCCTACCTCGATTGTCCACACAATCTGGGCTATGTCACACAGCCTAGCCACACAACCGTGTGACCTCTGTTTTCAAATTTTTCATGTT
The DNA here is from genome assembly GCA_025698465.1 of Gossypium longicalyx. Taxonomy (NCBI): domain Eukaryota; kingdom Viridiplantae; phylum Streptophyta; class Magnoliopsida; order Malvales; family Malvaceae; genus Gossypium; species Gossypium longicalyx. Next base: position 21,279,209 of record CM047005.1, on the reverse strand, counting down.
TTCCCATAATTTTTTTGATTTGTTTTAAATTGATCCCTGATTGTTTCCAAATTATTTTTAGGGTCCTGAATGCTCAATTTAAGGCTCAAATGTGTGTTATTTCCATGATTAAATTGAGTAATTAGAAATTAATTTGTAAGTTGAATTATTATTCTGTATTAAAGTTAAATGTTCTATTTTGTATCGTAACACTCTGTAACCCTAATTTGGTGACAGAGACGGGTTAAGGGTGTTACAGCCTCTATTGCTTTGTTCATTTTGGGTCGATATGGTGCAGAATTGTGATTCTTTATCTTAAATTGTGCACATAATTCTTCTATCAAGACATTGTTAAAACTCTTGGTATTATTTAAAATGATTCTTTCTGGCAAACCATATTTATGTTGGATCTGGTGTCGTAAGTGTAGTATTTTCATTTAAGTACACTTGTAATTTTTTCAAACAAATTGATTAATAAAAAAATTTCATTGATTACATTAATATACTTTGTATGATTGTCCTCAAATGATTTTTGCACGTAAAACAAAATGGAAGAAAATGTTGCTCCTTGGTTGTCTAATGTTTAAACTAATACTGAGCAATATCACGTGTTTGGATCGTGATATGAAAAGACAACTTGTATTAGTAAATGAACCTAAACATATCTTTAGTCTGATTGAAAATAAGCAAACCAATTGAAAGACTAATATTTCATCTATCAACTCCATTTGGGAGATGCTTTGTCTTATGCATCAAAATTGTAACAACTCGTTTTCAGTGATATCGAAAATGATGCTTTCGGAACCCTATTTTTTTATGATTGAGTCAGTAAATATTATTTATTAATATTTATGAGTCTATTATAGCATTATATTGAATTTTGGTTCAAAAATTTTAGTGAGTAGATGGTTAATTATGGTATAAAGACTAAATCGTAAAAATTGTAAAACTTAGTCTCTATTGAATTTTAGTTGATAAAAAGATTAAATAATGAATCTCTAGGGATTTAATTGGCAACTAAGCCAATATTAAATTTGGTAGATGGTTTGGTAAGCTTGGATAGATTAAAAAATTTATCAAAAATTATGTTTAAAAAAATAAAAAAAATAGGTTAAGGTGGAAAGAGTGAGAAATAATACTTTCATCTTCAACCTTCCATCGAAACCACCATTTTTTAAAGCATTTTAGGTCTCAAGGCTTTCGATTGTGATTGGTAAGTGAATTTTAGCTTGTTTCTTTAAATTTTTATGTTTTTGAAATCTCCGGAGCTTGATTTAGCTAGCCCAGGGACTATTTCACGAAATTGTTAAGGTTTTGAAATTTTTCATTGATGATGTTTGAAGTTTTCAATGATAAATGGTTGCATGTTAAGCTTAGATGTTAAGTACGGCTAATTTGTAAAGTGGATTTAGTTAGTTTTGAGTTTAAGGACCATATTGTAATTATACCAAATTTGACATGAAATTTCTATAATATTTGATTCTAGAGGGTTATAAAAGGATAGAATTGAAATTGGATTGAAAAATAGGGTTTAATTATAAAACAATATGTTAGTTTCAATTTTAGGGACTAAATTGAATAAAATGTTAAAGTTTAGGGAAATGTTGTAAAATATTATTAAAGGGTCATATGCATATATTTAGGCATTATAAGGTATTTAGAGATGATAATTGAATTAAATTATTATATAGATCAAGAAATGGATCAATCGATTAATAAACGTGGAAAAAGAAAAACTGCAAAATAGTCCTTGGTGTCCTGTTTGTAACACCCTGAATTTTGGGGCTAGAAGTTTTGAGTTTTGTGGTTAGGGTTAGAGAGAGAGGTGTTCTATTGTGTTTAGTTGCGCATTTAAGTGGCAGAATAGGCCTGTTGGCTTGGTGGTTTGTTGTATGTTAATCTTTTTCTAGGCTCTGGGTTTAACTCCTTGGGTGTACTTTTTGGAGGAATATTTTTATTCTGTTTTGTTTGTTTTAATTTAATTTAAGATATATAATTTTTTTATTTTTTATTTTTCCTTTCCCTTTGACGTTCTCCTCTCTTTTTTTCTCCCTTTTTTTTCTTTTTGTTTCTCTTTTACTTTTTCTTTTAATTAATTCTCAAAAATGGTTTTGCTGGCTGATTTCGGGAATTTCGCTCCTCCGTCGTCGAGTCAGTGTCTAGGCATCTCCGATTGCGAATCAGGTTTAGGTTCTGAACTTTTCTTTTTAATTTTGAGTACTGAATCGATTCTGCGTAATTCGACATAATAAGTGTGTTCTGTGTCGTATAATTCGGTACCGATCGATTTGAAATTCGGCAAATCTTTTTGTGTGATTTGGTATTGAGCAATTGAGGTTTGTATTGGCTTTATATGGCATAGAATTGACTTATTATGGTGTGATTCAGAAATACTTGATTAGGGGTCATTTTATTGATAAAAAATAAGACTTTCAATCAATTTTTGAAGTGGTTTCGTGACCACACGGGTGGCCACACGAGTGTGTGCCCCCACACACAGTCGTATGCTTTTGGGATTTAGGGTTTCTGGGCAAGTTTGGGTGCCATATGGCTGTATGGCCAATTTGGGGATTTTTGTCGATTTTCACACGGTTGTGTCCCTTGGGTACACGGGCGTGTGTGATTGGAATTAGGGATTTGGTTCCACACGGCCTGACCACACGACCGTGTGGCTAATTTGGAAATTTAGGGATCCCACACGGGCGTATGTTTTGGACATACGGCCGTGCCTGCCCTATACTCTATTTTAGCACATTTTGGATAGTGAGTTACACAGCATGTTCACACGGTTGTGTCCCTATTTCATACGGGCGTGTGCCTTTGCCACACGGCTATGTACCTCCCTCCACACAAGCATTTTAACCCCTACACGGCTAGGGCACACGGCCGTGTGATTCTAAGTCACTTATTTGGTTCTGTATATGTTTTTTGAATTGAGAATTTGTTTGTGTGTTTCGACCATGGCTGAAATTTAATGAGGTTGGCTAAGAATTTTGATCTGTACACCCCAAAATTTCTATTTTTATTTTTGTGAGATCTTGACACAAGTGTGTATCTGCTTTCATGGTTAAGTGTTCTTGTTGTGTATGAGAGGTCCTAAGTTTAAACCCTAGCCTTAACAAATTTCGTATATTTTTGGAATTAAACCCTATCTCTGTTCCGTGGGCTTATATTAAATTATTTATAAAACCATATTAGAATGGGCTTGCTGGTCTGGTGGTTAAGTAGAGTGTGAGTTTGCTAGGGGTTCTGTGTTCGAATCCCTACGCAAGCGTGGGATTTTATTTTTACTCTGTTATCGGTGAGAGTTCTGGTTGAACCAAAATTCTGTGTTTGTTGAAATGTAGTGGGTTTAGTGGGAGAAATTTAAGGGATTAGGGGTAATCATATTTTTATTTTTATTCTTTCTCTCAAATTTTCTCTCTTCCGCTAAATTTCTACTCAGATTTTTGACGCTTCTCTAATTTTTCCTCTTCTAAGTTTTGCCTTGGATTTTGATGTTCTTGCACTCCTGTTCGTCTTCTTGTTTCTAATCACGATGGTTGAAGTGCTGGTTGACTGCTAAGGAGGGACTCAACCTGATCGTTTGACTTAGGAACTCTTTAAGACTACGTTTCAGAGTAAATATGTGGGGGCCAGTTACGATGATACTCGCAGGTGTGAGTTTTTGAATCTCACGCAGGGTGACCTCTATTTGTAATCGAGTATAAGGCCGAATTTTTTAGGCTAAGCCGCTATGCTCGAGGTATGGTGGCATCGGAATATGAGAGGTGTATTCGCTTTGAGGATGGTCTGAGAGATAATCTGAGGGTTCTAATTGTTCCATAGAGGGAGCGAGAGATTTCTGTATTGGTGGAGAAAGCTAAGATCGTTGAGGATGTTAAGCGCGTGGAGCGCTAGAATAGGGATCGACAGAGAGGCAATAATAAGAGGGAGTCGAAGCCCTCTAGTTCTGTTCCGAGGCCTAAGAAAAAGGCCAGATCTGATGGGCCGGTTAGAGTGGGGGCACATGTTGCTTCTATTGTTCCTACTGGGTTACAGCCACACGGTGACTGTGAGAGACACATCTGGGCGAGTACTGAAGGAGGATTAGGGCGTGCTTGAGGTGTGGGTCTCTTGAGCACCGTATTAGGGAGTGTCCACAGTGTACAGATCAGATACAAGCTCCAGCTCTGGGTGCTATACAGCCTCAGAGAGCAGTTCAGCAGCCATCTAGGGGCCGTGGATAGGCTAGTTGAACAAGCTGACCATTAAGAATAAGTATCCACTTTCGAGGATCGATGACTTATTTGATCAGTTTAGAGGGGCTTCTGTGTTCTTTAAGATCGACCTCTGTTCAAGGTATCATCAGTTGAGGGTTAAGGAGGTGGATGTGCATAAGACTGCATTTAGGACTCGTTATAGGCATTACGAGTTTCTAGTAATGCCTTTTGGTCTGACGAATGCTCCGGCTGCATTCATAAATCTGAAGAATCGAGTATTTCAACCCTATCTGGATCAGTTCATAATGGTTTCTATCGATGACATTCTGGTTTAATATAAGACTGAGGATGAGCATGATGAGCATCTTAGAATAGTGCTTCAGATTCTGCGTGAGAAGCAGTTGTATGCCAAGTTCAGCAAGTGTGAGTTCTGGCTACGTGAAGTGAATTTTCTAGGGCACGTAGTTTCTGCTGAAGGTATTTGAGTCGATTCTAGAAAGATTGAGGCTATGCTTGATTGAAAATAGCCTAAGAACATATTTGAGATTCGTAGCTTTCTGGGTTTGGCGGGATATTATCGGCGGTTTGTTGAGGGGTTCTCTTTAATTGCAGCTCCTCTTACTAAACTTCTGCGTAAGGGTGTGCCGTTTGTCTGCACTGATGCGCAACAATCGATTTTTGAGAAGCTCAAGTTTGTTCTGACTCAGGCTCCTATTCTGATACAGCCTGAATCTGGTAAGGAGTTTGTGGTCTACAGCGATGCATCACATATTGGTTTGGGTTGTGTGTTGATACAAAAGGGGAAAGTTGTGGCCTATGCATCTCATCAGCTTAAGACGCACGAGGAAAATTATCTAACGTATGATATCGAGTTGGCTGTAGTAGTCTTTGCGTTGAAAATCTGGAGACACTATTTGTATGGTGAGAGCTGTATCATCTATACTGATCACAAAAGTCTCAAATATCTCCTTATTCAGAAGGAGTTAAATCTTAGGCATCATCGTTAGATTGAGCTGCTTAAGGATTATTACTGCACAATAGAGTATCACCCAGGTAAAGCTAATGTGGTAGCCGATACTCTAAGCCGAAGAGCGATGACTGATCTGAAGGCGATGTTTGCTCGTCTTAGTCTGTTCGACGATGCGAGTTTTTTAGCCGAGTTGCAAGTTAAGCCGACTTGGATTCATCAGATTCGGGATAAACAGTTAGGGGATGAGTCTTTGAGCTTACGGTTTTGACAGATTAAGAGTGGTACTACTTCTGATTTTGGGGTAAATAAGCGGTGTGTTATGTTTCTGAGGGCAAATCTATGTGCCGAATGATCCTGATTTAACGCAGTCTATTCTGAGGGAAGTGCATAATAGTCTTAATATGCATCCTGGCGATAATAAGATATATCACGAGCTCAGGGAATTATATTGGTGGCCGGGGTTAAAACGTAAGGTTACAAACTTCATTGCTTGATGTTTGATGTGTCAGCAGGTTAAGGCTGAGCATCAGTTACCTTCGGGTTTGTTACAGCCAGTTAAGATTCTCTTATGGAAATAAGAGCGAGTAACGATGGACTTCGTTAGTGGGTTGCCTCTAACACCCATTAAGAACAATTTTGTTTGGGTCATCGTAGATCGATTGACCAAGTCTACTCACTTTATTCCGATTCAGACGAGCTTTTCTCTTTAGAAGTTGGCAAAGCTATATATCTTCGAGATAGTTAGACTGCATGGGGTTCCGGTGTCGATTATTTCTGACAGAGATCCTCGTTTTACATCTCGGTTCTGAAAGAAGTTACATGAAGCTCTAGGGTCGAGATTGTACTTCAGTACTGCGTTCCATCATTAGACAAATGGTTAGCCTGAGAGGGTGATTCAAATACTAGAGGATATGCTTCGGAGCTGTGTGATTGATTTCTGAGGTAGTTGGAAGGATTATTCATCACTAGCCGAATTCGCCTACAATAACAGTTTCTAAGCTAGTATTTAGATGGCACCTTATGAGGCTCTATATTTTCGTAAGTGTCGTACTCCTTTGTGTTGGACTGAGTTGGGTGAACATCGAGTTTTGGGTCTTGAATTGGTTTCCGAGACTGAGGATAGGGTTAGACTGATTCGGGATCGTTTGAAAGCGGCTTTTGATAGGCAAAAATCGTATACAGATCTGAAGAGGCTTGAGATTGAGTACTCTGTGGAGGACTTTGTATTTCTTAATATTTCTCTGTAACACCTCAAACTCGACCTGGACGTTATGGCCGAATCTGCGATGTCACATTGAAATATTTTTTGTAAAGTGTGAGCTTGTTTGAAAAGCCCAATCCTAATTTAGCCTCTTTAAGTGATCTAAAAGATGATTTTAAAAATTGCATCATTATCAAAAAGAATATTCTTTAAAAGTTATTAATTTTAAAACCTCGTTTATAGCGGAAGCTTTTTAAAATAGTTGCGTACTTGAGTTTTACTTGTAAAACGTTGTTTTCTTGTGGTAGCTCTTAAAACTGTTTACGTATTCGTGGTAATTTTGAAAAACATTTATCTTTTTGAAAGCCCGTGTGTTTTTTTCTATTGCTAGCAGTTTTAAAGCAAAACAAATATAAAACCCTAAGTTAAAATAAAATCCAGATAGGCCTTATTACATAAAAGACAAATATGAGAGCATAAGTTGTTGTGTGGCCACCTTCGAGTCTCCCGCAGCACCGACCCACCTAAGGATTACCTGCATAGATAAGCAGAAGGGTGAGTTTATGAAAACTCAGTATGTAATCCCTTATTAAACAAACAGTCAGTCATACAATAGGCAAATACAATCTGGGCCTAAGCCCGTATCAGAAACAGTCCAGTATAAGTTAGGCCTTAGCCCAATAGTAACAGTAGCAGTCTGGACTTGAGCCCATTACAGAATCAGTATAGTATGCAGTCAGAAAATCTACACAATCCAGCTTCTACACACCATGTGGGGATTAAATCGATCCACCTATCCCTACACACCAAGTCGTACCGGTTGCGGCACAAAAACAGTATTTGCAGCAGAGCTACCAATAATAGGCTTATAGCCTCTCAGTACACTTCTTCCAATATCATATATCCCATCCTATGAAACATAATATCAATGTATATACAGTAAAGATGGCATGCTTAAACAGTCATACATCACATAGGGGTATATCAGTCATTTACCTCATAAGGGTATAATGGTCATTTCAGTAAATTAGGGTCTAGGTATACATACCGACCCAACAGTAGGTCCACAGTCGTCTCGGATGACCCGTGCAACCTTGACACTCAAACAGTGAAAAAAGGTCCCAAAACACATAATGCGGCCCATGTGGGCCTACATGCCCGTGTGGCCCACAAAACCCAAAAATAGCCTTGGTCGTGTAAGCTACACAGCCTGACCCAATAATCTCCACACGTCCGTGTGGCTTACCCATGTGGGGCCTACACGGCCCATTTTGGCCAAACATGACCCAAAATGGCCTAAGCCCACGAAAACGCTCGCGGTGGCCTCTACGATCAAACGCCTAGTTTTACGCATTTGGATTACCACACGAGCGAGCGCACACTCGTGTAGTGTCAATAGTCATGTTTTTCGACTTTTACTGATCTATAGTTGGGCAGTGTTTACACACCTGTTTAGATTCCTGGTACGAATGATCCTGGAATGATTCATACCTAAAACACAAGACAAGTTCATGTCCAACGTTAGTTATGTTTAATACAATAACAGTTCCCATCGAATTTTTAACTGTCACTTACTTCCACTGCTTCAATAGATGCAGCCTTACAAATCCGTAGATAAACCGAGTTCAATACGATTGGATGCTGCCAAAATAATGCGACATGATCACATGTTCAAAACCTTAATAGATTTCTAAATAACACACTACTTACACTCTTGCAACGTTACTTTTGTTCTTATCGAAATACCTATCAACCAGAAGCAACTCGCGTTGGGTAGAACCAACCATTAGCAGGAGGAAAATCGACAGAAGTGAGAGGATAGCTAGACCAAATATTCAGCGAAGGAACAGAGTAACACTAACAAGTTTTCCCCCCTTTTTAAGAGAAAAGTCGAAAGCAGAAAGGGGAATAAGAAGAAGGTAATCAGTTAAACAATGCAATAGGGACACTCGATAAAAGCCGAAAGAATAGAAGGAGAGGAGAAAGGAATGTTCGGCCACTGCACAAAAAAAGATGATAATAATAGCACAAAATCAATTGAGAGGGGAAAAATGGTATTCGGTTAGGGTCACAAGAATGAGCATATTTGGTAGTATAGTAGATGAGAAAGAATCGACTAACAGTAGAAAAATTATCGAAAGAGGAAACAACACCAAAAAGCAAACAGGAGGAAAAATACCCGAATGGTCTTTTGCTATGTTCGGCCCCAAGAAGAGAATGAGTAATCAGTCAAACTGAAAAATACAGAGAAGAAAACTAACCCCACACACCCTAACACTAATTGGTTATCAGAGAATAAAAGAAAAAGAGCCAAAAATGCTCACAAACCTGAAAATGAGTACTCCAACTTGCCAAAACCAAAAGTCTAGAGTGCCACAATTCAAATTCGGCACAACTCTTCTTCCAAATTCGAATTCCCCAATTTTCTCTTAAAAACCCTCCTGCTCACAAACCTCAACAACTGAAAATCCCCCTTTTCACTCCCTAAATTCGGCCAACAACAACCCTATTAAAATTCATTCAAACTCTTCAGTGTTTTGGTCAAACACAACTTCCTCCCATGGCCACCAGTAAAAATAATCTCCATATTCACAAGTAAGGATTCGAACCTCAAACCACTAGCACACTCCATATGCCACTATCAACTAGACCAGTAGGCCCATTCTGTTTTGTTTTTACCAAAATAAACTTATAACCCTACTGGCCAAAGATAAAGGTTTTATCCTTAAAAAGCAAAATTTTTGTGGAAGCCAAGGCTTGAACCCATGACTTCCCAGATACTTCCAGAGCATACAACCATTAAGCCAGACATATATTTATGTCACTTTCTTGCACAACTAAATATTTATGTGCAGCCTCCTAACTGTCCCATGCTCAAGACCTAATACTTCTAGGCCCAAATTCAGGGCGTTACATTCTTCATAGAAGAATATATTGAGGTTCAGTCGTAAGGGCAAGCTAATCCCTAGCTTTATTGGACCGTATCGGGTTCTAAAGCGTGTGGGATCGGTCGCTTATCAGTTAGAGCTACCTCCAGAGTTAGACTGGATCCATGATGTATTTCACGTCTCGATATTGAGGTGATACCGATCTGATCCATCTCACATTGTCTCTGTTGATGATATCGGAGTTAGGCTGAATTTGACCTTTAAGAAAGAGCCGGTTTGGATTTTAGAGCGAGACATTAAGGTTCTGAGATGAAGTCCATTCCTTTAGTAAAGGTTCTATGGCAGAATCATAGCACTGAGGAGGTCACGTGGGAACCCTAAGACTCGATGCGACAGCAGTATCCTCATCTATTCTGATCAAGTAAATTTCGAGGTCGAAATTTCTTTTAAGGGGTAGAGTTGTAACGCCCTAAAATTTCTATTTTTATTTTTGTGAGATCTTTACACAAGTATGTATCTGCTTCAGTGCTTAAGTGTTTTGGGTGTGTGTGTGTGAGGTCATAAGTTCAAACTCTAGCCTTAACAAATTTTGTATATTTTTAGAATTAAGTCATATCTCTAGTCTGTGGGCTTATATTTAATTATTTGTAAAACCATATCAGAATGGGCCTGCTGGTTTGATGGTTAGATGGAGTGTGGGTTTGTTAGGGGTTTTGTGTTTGAATCCCTACGCAAGCGTGAGAGTTTATTTTTACTCTACTATCGGTGAGAGTTCTGGTTGAACCGAAATTCTATGTTGGTTAAGATGTAGTGGGTTTAGCGGGAGAATTTTGAGGGATTAGAGGTTATCCTATTTTTATTTTTATTCTTTCTCTCAAATTTTCTCTCTTCTATCGAGTTCCTACTCAAATTTTTTACGCTTCTTCTCTAATTTTTCCTCTTCTAAGTTTTGCCTTGGATTTTGATCTTCTTGCACTCTTGTTCATCTTCTTGTTTTCTAATCACGATGGTTGGGGTGCTATGGTCTTTGTTCAATCCATTGTAGGTGTTGTTCAAAGGGGTTTAAGACGTGCCTTTTAATGAGTAGTTTCGTCAAGCGATCATTTTCCTTTTGGTAAGAAATCGAACCTTTGTTTGAGGTACTTATCGAGTTTGTCATTTGATATTTTTGGTTGGAATGATCTCAATAAGTGAAATTGATTGGGTTTTTAGTATTATTCGTAGGTTCCGGAGTCTCGGGAGTTCTTCACTGTGGAAACGACACCAGATGTGTATCCGAAACGCAGAAAAATAAGGTTCGACGAAAGCCAAAAAACCCTACTGTCAACTCCACACGGCCGTGTAGTAGGTCGTGTAGTAGGCCGTGTGCGATGACACGGCCATGTAATTGACGAAGGCCAGGCCATGCGCAACATACGGCCATGTGATGGCTGGAGTGTGGCCGTATGGGCCATACGAGCTAGACCAAATTGGGCATGTAGATCCACACGGGTACGCCATACGGGTGTGTGATAACTAGGCTAGGCCATGTGATCCACACGGGCGATGCCAATCTGGACGTGTGGGCCACACGGGGCATGTGGGCCCATTGTACTGGAATTTTTGTAGGGTGGCACGAGTCGTCCTAATTGACTGTGGGCCTACCATGGGGTCAATAAAAGCTTACTAAACCCTAAAACTATGTATTCTGTTAGACTAAAATACTGTTATGAGCATGCATATGTTTGTTTATCTGTTATCTATTTATGAAAACATGTTAAGCATGATTTATTTGTTAATTCTGTATGCATGTTCTGTTACTGTGATTGGGGTTGGATGATATATATTGGAGGAAGTGTTCTGAAAGGCAGATTATGCCTAATATCTAGTAGCACAACTGCATTATATCTTATATGTGCCGCATCGGTACACCGTGGTGTGTAGGGTTGGGTGGGTGTTTTAAACCCCAATGGTGTGTAGGGATGGTTGGAGAAGGTGTGCAGAAGATGAGGGTAGGAATCTATTATTTAATCTACATATCAGAATCAGATTCAGATCTCAAATAGGCTCACGCCCAAATCAGATCTCAGATCAGATTCGAGATGGGCTCAGGCCCGATTGTGAATCTGTCTGATTTGTGATATTCTGTATATGTACATGCTCATCCCTACTGAGTTATACACTGAGTTTACGTAAACTCACCCATTTTCTATTTGCCTGTACAAGTACCCCATAGTCTTAGGCAGATCGGTACTGTGGAGAGCTCGACGGTGACCACCTATTTTACTGCTTCATCTTGTTTTTGGGTTGTTAAGTTTTGGCATTGAAGTTGTATTTTCTGGGACTCTGGACTCTTTTAAAGTTTTGACGTTGATTTTTGGTTTTTGGTTTTTACTTATTTATAACTGTGATGGTTTTCTAAAATCTTGAACGAACTTTCTAGACAAAATGTTTTTACAAGCTTCCGCAACAAACACGTTTTATCTCTAACTGAATTAATGAAAGAAAGCTTGAATTTAATAACAACTCTAAAGGTTAATAAATTTGAAATGTTTTAACTTAACGAAAATGGTTTATCAACCCATTTCATGTGGCATTTCCAGATTCGGCCATAATGTCTAGGCGGGGTTTGGGGTATTACATAATCTGGGCTTTGGCTTATGTGTTATTTGTGACTAAGGTGTGAGATGTTTGATTCTGATTCCGATTTATTGGGTGTGTGTGCATATCTGCTTCTGTCTGATTGTTTGTTGACGTGTTCATTTTTCTGTGGGTTTGAATGCATACATGCACTTGCATTAAGTATTTTGGGTTTGGTTGTGAAGAGAAGGAATATTGTTTCTGTTCTGATCTGGCAGTTAACTGCAAGCTTATTCATACAGCGGTTTACCACACTGTACCGCATATACGTCAGTTTTGTTGCGTACCATTATCTGATCTAGCAATTTAAACTACAACATGATATCTGATGTGGATTATCAGATTGCCTCATCTTTGCGCATATACGCCACTTTCTTCGCATATTAATATCTGAATGGCTTAGTCCACATGCATAGTGTGTAGGGTTAGATGGGCTTTTCGAGGTCTTGCGTGGTGTGTTTTGTTTAGATGAGCTTATTCAGCTCTTATGGGGTGTGATCAGGAGACGGAGAGGTGTGTTCGCTGGATGGATGGGTCTTTTTACTTGACTGCATTTCATACACACCTGTTTGAGTGATCTGGGTGCAAGATTATCTCGATCAGATTCTCAATCGATCGTGTGCGACTTGGTTTGCTTGAGTTGTTACGTTCTGTTGGGATGTTGGTTCCAAGTATGCTTTCTAACTCTGTAAGTGTCTTTAAGTTGGTTGTGCTTTGGAATTGAGTTCTGTAATTCTATTTTAGGTCTCGTTTTAAACTCACACTGATCTCATATAGCTCACCCCTTTAATGTTTCCCCTTGCAGGTACGCTCGATTTCGGTAGCTGGACTTAGTAAGCAGAGGTCTCGGACAGTCTGTGTTGAAAATAATTTATTGGTTATCTTTTCAGCTTTCGTTTGGTTTACCATTTTGATCTATAGGATTTTATAAAAACTGTGGTACAAGTTCTACTTGGAAATTACTGCTTGTACATTTTATTTTATTTATATATTAGGCTTAACTGTAATTCTTTATTTGAAAGCCAACGTTAATTTTTTTCGGTTTGTCAAACTTAAAATGTGGCAGTGGCAATTAAGAAATTATGTTTTATAAAATTTTTCTACGATCACTTCGGTGATCAATGTAACTCCCAGGATTCGGTTTAAACTTCTAGGCCGGGTTTAGGGTGTTACAGTGTTTGTTGCCATTTTTGGTTAAGTAAGTTCATATGAGGTTTATTTCGATTAATATTTTTTTATGTTCGTAATATATATACATATGTTCTTTTGTGATTGAGTTATAATAAATAATGAGTTTGATATTGAAGGACTAAATTGTGAAATAAAGTTTTGATAAATATAAGTGAATATGTGAACGCAAATGGTGATGTTATATGTATATGAAGTTGATAAAGGATTTAAATATAACAAATATGGAATTAAGGCCCGTGTCATTAGGGTTTATAATAGAGCAAGTACTTTGTACTGATGTTTATATTGTATCAAGTACTACGTACCGGTGTTGGATACCTTACCGATGGCTGAGATCCTACATCTGTTGTGAATTCTCCACAGCTCGTGCGAGCAACATCAAGTAAAGGTTAATGTCCCGATTTACAACTTATGTGAACAATGATATTTCACAGCTCAATTGAGCAATTCTATCCCGAGTATCCGAGGTTAATTTGCTATTGTTCATCAGGCAATAACAAACCATGAAATTGAATCGAAAGAGAACTCATATGTTTATTAATGTTATTCATGGATTGATTATTATTATGTTTACTTATATACATGTTATGTTTAAATGTGATAAAGTACTGATCATATTGGCTAAGACATGATTTGTGTAAGGTATCAATGAATACAATATTTTATATTATTATTTTCAATTCTTAAATTATAGAATGTCGGGTAAGTTGTGTTAATTTCTATATGAACTTAGTAAGCTTTGAGTATGCTTACCTTTTTTTCGTTTTCATCCTTGTAGATTGTCAGAAATTGAGCATTCGGTTGGATCAAGTCGAAGCTCACACTATCCACCAATAAATTTTGTCGACTTTTGATCATTTTGGCACAATTATAAGTGGCATGTAAATAGGTGTCTATAAGTATATGTTGTTGTGGATTAAAACTTGAATTAGTTACTTTTGATATGAATACATGTGTAATGTACATAAGTGCTGATGTTGGTTTTGAGACTTGTCATTTTGGTCTCCAAATGTCTTTTAATGCTAAAATGGTTGTAATTACTATATAGGTATATCAATGGTTGTTTGGTATCCCCTAATGGTTGAATTGAATGGCATTTTATATGGATTGTGTACGGTTCTAGGTGCATGTTTAAAGTGATATAAATGTGGAATTTGTATAAATCTTGGATGTGAATTTGGTACTAAATTTTTGTATGGTTGGTTTTGGTAATATGGCCATTTATAGATGGCTATAACTTAGTCTTTTGATTGTTTATAGTGAACCTATGTGGTTGTAGTCTAAATTGGCATGAAATGAGATTAATTATTTGAATTGATTCATAACATGTGATGATGCCATTGAGGCATAATGGTTAAGTGTTAGGGATGTGGGTTTGTAGTATGTATTGGTAGGTATTATACATTTTAAACAAGTCACAAAGTTGATAGAAGTGCATGCATAATCCAATTAAGGTATTGATGTCAGTAGCTTACACCAAAAGGTACAGTTTTTGCACTACACAGTTTGACACATGGCCATGTCTCACACACGGGCTAATGACACGGTTGTGTGCTCTTTAAAAATTAGAAAGCATATGTAATAGCCCATTTTTAGTGATATCGAAACAGTAATTTTGAGACCACAATTCTGATGAGAAAATTATTATTTTATTATTTTAATGTCATCGGGATTAAATTAAGGTCGTATTAAAATTTCGTTAAGAAATTTTGAAGTTTACATAGTTAATTAAGTAAAAATGACTAAATCGTAAAAAGTGTAAAAGTGGAGTTCTACTAGTTAAAAGGGCTAAATGAATATGGAAATGTTAGTAAATAGAATTAAAGGATAATTATACCATTCATAAGGTTAGTGGACAAATATGGACATAATTTAAGTATTATTAAAGTTAATGACTAAGGTTAAATTGGTAATTTGATAAATTAACTTAAACTAAAAATAGGTAAAAATTTGCATCATCTTCTACAATGTTTTCCTCCACCGAAATTAAGGAAAGAAACCTCCATTTTAGGGCTTGAAGTTTCGGCTAGCTTAAACACTTGCATGGTATGTGATTTCAACACCGTTTTTAATGATTTTTATGTTTTCGAGTTCGTTTTAGCTTAATCTAGCTAGCCTAGGGATTAATTTGCAAAACAGTTAAAGTTTGAGAGACTTTCTATGAATGTTTTTAGTTAGTTTTTTATGTTAGTTGATTGATTATGAATCTTTGTTGAAAAATAAACAAGTTTTGTTAAGTGATTTTTGATGAAATTGCATTTAGGGATCTATTTGTGAAAATAGTAAAATTTCATGTTAAAATTATGAAATGTTGGTTTAAATGAGTTGGTATAGGTCCCTATGAAATTCGGCTAGCTTGAATGGAGGATGAAAATGATTAGATTTCAAATTACGAGCTTAAGGACTAAATTGTGAAAAGTTAAAATGTTAGAGACAAATTGGTAATTTTGCATAAATATGAAGTGTGGATTAAATTGAATACTAGAAGTATTAAATTGATTTAAAATTTCCTTTGAGATCAAGATAAACTACGTACGAACCCAGATCGAGGAAAAGCAAAAGTTTCGAATTAGTTCGACCTAACTTTTACGCCCTAGCCATCGAGATAAGTTTGTATGAACGATTATCGTATTAATGTTATTTGAATTAAATGTGTACTATGTTATTTTAATATAAATGGATTGATATATAAATGTATCAATGTTATGATGAATTGACGGATATTGAGTCCCGGTTGAACCTTAGGAATTCTTAGGATACAAATGACATGTCATTAGGGATTTCATGTTTTGGGTGCTGGTCTTGAATGTCCTACCAATGGCTGAGGTCTTGCATTTGTTGCAGATTTTCAACAGCTCGTGTGTAACACCCCTAACCTTTATCCATCGCCAAAACAAGGTTACAGAGCATTACCAAACTTTATAGACTAATTACAGACATTTCTCAACCTTTATTAATCATATCAAGAATAAATCATAAAACACTTATATTGTCCCTTAGATGGGCCTTCAAGGCCCAAATTACACATTAGTAGTGAATCGGGACTAATTCGAACGCTTAGGGAATATTTCCCAAAATTTCAAAATTTTTCTTAGGAGCAGGAAACACACGCCCGTGTGGCCAGATCATGTGGCTTACATGGCCAGACGACATGCTCGTGTCTTAGGTCGTGTCCAAATTAGGGTAGCTACTGACTTAGGTCACACGACCAACCACACGCCCATGTGCTTTGCCGTGTGTGTAGTGCAGGGCTCACACGGCCAAGTCACATTCTTGTGTGCTAGGCCGTGTGTAAAAACCTAGGCATTCTGTTTTGAAATTTTAAGGTGCATGGGACACACGGCCAGACTACATGCCCATGTGCCAAGCCGTGTGTCACACACGGCTGAGACACACGCTCGTGTCTCTGCCCGTGTGGACGAAAATAGGCCACTTTTCTCACCCTTATTAACATCAACCTGCACACAACATAGAGATACACTAATATATCCCAACCAAGCAACCAATTCATGTCAAAATTTCATGTTTTAAATATATTATATAATCATAACACTCATTTGCATAAACTCACCATAATAACTTCATTTTTTATTAATAAAAATTACTACTAGATACACACAAACAAACATACACATATGTATCATTCATAACCATGTTTCAAGTTTAATTCTTTTCTAACTCAACCCTATACATACCATATAAACCATAGGATTGTATTACAAAATCTACCAGAGAAATCTGGATAGTGTGGCCTGATGTGTTGATCTGATCCTCCGAACTCACGTCAATCTACAAGGAACATTAAACACACAAGAGTAAGCTTATAAAAGCTTAGTAAGTTTATAGGCTTTAAAAATAAATCTTACCGAACAAACTATAATAAAACATTAAACAAGGCATTTCACTAACATTGCCTGCCGATCACAATTTCAATTAATAAAATTCATTTGGTTAAGCTCAATATCAATAACTTCTTAGATTCTTTCACAATTAATTCCATATGACACTTACCAATACTTGTCAAATTAGAGAACGTCTTATGGATTTAAGTATATTGTTTTCTTGATGCCATAGTCCAACTATGGTCTTACACATATAATGCCATGGCCCTGCCATGGTCTTACACTCGAGTTCCATAACCCAATTATGGTCTTACCATCAGGATGCCATAGCCCAGCTATGGTCTTACACTTGTACATATACTGCCATAGTCTAACCATGGTCTTACGTTCACGATGCGATAACCTAGTTATGGTCTTTTCATTGAAATGCCATAGCCCAGCTATGGTCTTACATTTAAATATTGCCATGGTCCAACCATGGTCTTATCCATCAATTCATCTTGTGTCACGGAACGATCGTACTCAATCCTGCGTTCAACTTAATTTGAACATTCAATTCAATTTTTGTATTATTAAAATAATCATAAATCAATAATAAAGATATGAAATAATACATTATATCATTCCTAAATCAACAATTTCTCATGAAAATTCAACCATATGAACTTACATGGGGTAGATTGTAGAAGTTGTAAAAATTTAGGGACTATTATATTAATTTCTCTTTTTCGCGTTTATCTTCGGGTTCTTGATCTATAATGTAAAATTATTCATTCATTAGCATCTAATTCAATTCTAACTCACTTCACAATTTATGCCCTTCAATTTTCAAAATTACACATTTACCTCAAATTTTACAATTTTTACAATTTAATCCCTAATAAATTAACCCATCAATTGAGCTAATTTTTCTAAATTAACATTTTATCTAATTATTTTAGACTACTATACAGCATTTGATATTCATAAATTTTAGCACCAAACCCTAATTCTAAACTTTTTCATAATTAGGTCCTAAAATCAATTTCTATTGAAATTACTTGATAAAATCATCATATCATAAAATTAAAGCTTCAATTCCTTGTTAATTCCTCATAAATACCCAAAACACATCAATGGTAATTTTCAAAATTACCCATAATATCAAAAACTAATGAAATAAATAGTTGGACCTAATTGTAAAAGTCTCAAAAATATAAAAATTACATGAAATAATAAAGAATTAAGCTTACATGGAGCAAAAATATGAAAACCTAGCTTCTTGGAGACCTCCTATGGTGCTTTTGGCTGAAGAATTATGAAGAAATGTCTAGATTTCTTTTAAGTCACAATTTATCTGATTAAATTTTTCTTTATTTTCCATTTTGCCTCTTAATCATCCAATTTTTTTGTTTTTTTTCTGCCTTAACCGTTTCAGCCATTCAATTTAGGGCAAATTTTCCCTTTAAGTCCTTCTTTATTTATTACTTTAGCTATTTATTCATTATTTCCTTAATTTGCAAGTTTTACACATTTTTCAATTTAGACCTTTTTAATTAATTAACTATCAAAACGTTAAAATTTTCTAATGAAACTTTAATACTAATTCACTAACACTCCGTAAATATTTATAAAAATATTTACGGCTTGGTTTATGAAATCGAGGCCTCGGTACCTTGTTTTCGACCGAATTTACCTAATAAATTCTTTTAATTCACAAAATTCACTAATTCAATAATATTTCTAAAATCACATTTAACTCGTAAATATTAATTTACTAAATTTTCAAACTTACTCATCAGATTTAGTGACCTTGAATCACTGTTTCTGACACCACCTAAAATTAGGTTGTTACAACTCTCCCCACTTTAGGAAATTTCGTCCTCGAAATTTGTTACCAGAAAATAAGTTCGGATATTGTGATCTCATTAATTCTTCAGTTTCCCAGGTTGCCTCCTCTAAACCATGACGATGCCATAACACTTTAACCAACGATACTCATTTATTTCGTAATTCTTTAGCTTCTCAAGCTAAAATTTTCACTGGTTCTTCTAAATACGTCATATCCAGTCGTATCTCAATTTCACTATAAGTAATCACGTGTGAAGGATCTGATCTGTACCGTCTCAACATGGATACATGGAACACATTATGAATTTTCTCAAGTTTCGGAGGTAAAGCTAATTGATAAGCCACAGGGCCAATTCTTTCAATAACTTCATACAGTCTAATAAATCTTGGACTTAGGTTCCCTTTTTCTGCCAAATCGTAACACTTTCTTCCACGGTGAAACTTTTAAGAACACTCGATCGCCAACCACAAATTTTATATCTCTTGTTTTCAAATCTGAATATGATTTCTGACGGTCTGAAGTAGCTTTCAAACTATCCCAGATTTTTAAACTTTTTCTCAATTTCTTGGATCAAGTCATCTCCCACTAAACTGATTCACTCAATTCAGACCAATACAATAGAATCTTACATTTTCTACCATAAAGAGCTTCAAATGGTGCCATTTTTATGCTGGATTGATAACTATTGTTATATGCAAATTTGGCCAAAGGTAAGCACCTTTCCCAGCTATCTCTGAACTTGAGTATACAACATCTCAACATATCTTCTAAAATCTGAATCACTCGTTCTGATTGCTCGTCAGTCTGAGGATGAAATGCTGTGCTGAAATTTAGTTTAGTACCCAGGGCTTCTTGTAATTTATTCTAAAATCTCGATGTAAACCTCAGATCTTGATCTGAAATAATGGATGTTGGAACACCGTGTAACCTTACAATCTCAGACATATATAATTTTGCTAACTTCTCAAGTGAAAAGTTTGTTCTGACCGGGATAAAATATGTCGTCTTAGTCAATCTATCAAAAATAACCCGGATCGAATCTTTCTTTCTTGGAGTTATAGGTAATCCAGATACAAAATCCATAGTGACATGCTCCTATTTCCACTCAGGAATCATGACAGGCTGTAGCAAACCCGTTGGTATCTAATGCTCTGCTTTACTTGCTAATAAATCAGACACTTTGCCACAAATTCACAGATTTCCCGTTTCATACCCGACCACCAATACATCTTTTTCAAATCACAATACATCTTTGTACTACCCGGATGGATGGAATACATACTACTGTGAGCTTCAGATAAAATATCATTTTTCAAATCTGAATTATTCAGAACACAAATTTTGTTGCGATAATATAACATACCGCTATCATCAATGGTATACTTTGTACTTAAATTGTCCTGAACCATCTGTCTTTTCAACACCAATTTTGGATCATCATCTTGCAGCTCCTGAATCTGTTAAAATAAAAAAGGTTTTGCTTTCAACTCTGCTAATATAGAACTGTCTTCATTAAGAGGTAAGTAAGTGTTCATCGCCCAGAATGCAAACAAAGACAACTTTCGACTGGGTGCATCCGCAACCATATTTGCCTTTCCCGAGTGATAATCAATAATTAAATCATAATCCTTCAGCAACTCTAACCACCGTCTCTGTCTCAAGTTCAGCTCTTTCTAAGTCAACAAATACTTTAAACTCTTATTATCTGTATACACATAACACTTCTCACCATACAAGTAGTGTCTCTAAATTTTCAAAGCAAAAACAATTGCAGCCAACTTAATATTATGTGTAGGATAATTCTATTATGCATTTTTAATTGTCGAGAAGCATAGGCCACTACTTTTCCCGACTGTATTAAAACACAACCCAAACCATTCAGAGACGCATCACTATACACAATATATAGCACACCCAACTCTGGTTGAGTCAAAACTGGAGCTTCTATCAACATCTTCTTTAACTGATCAAAGCTCTACTGACATTCATCAGACCACATAAATTCAACATTCTTCTGTAGTAATCAGGTCATCGGTGAAGCAATCATCGAGAAATTCTTAACAAAACGGCGGTAGTATCCTGCTAATTCCAAAAAACTTCGCACTTCTGTTATATTCTTTGGAATTTTTCAATTCACCACTATAGACACTTTACTCGGATCCACTCAAATCCCTTTAGCTGACACAATATGACCCAGAAATTCAACCTCATATAACCAAAATTCACATTTGTTAAACTTTGCATACAACTGTTTTTCTCTCAAAATCTGTAACACAATTCTCAAGTGTTGTGGAAGATCAGATTCTGCCTTAAAACAGAACAGATCAGCATATCAGCAATAAACACAACCACAAATCTATCCAAATATGATTGGAAAATTCGATTCATTAAATTCATAAAAGCAACAGGAGCATTAGTCAAACCAAAAGGCATTACCAAAAACTCATAATGACCATACCAAGTTCTAAAAACAGTCTTTGGCACATAACATTCTTTAACTTTCAACTGAAAATAGCCGGATCTGAGGCTTATCTTCGAAAATACTGTAGCACCTTTCAGCTGATCAAACAAATCGTCAATATGCGACAAAGAATATTTATTCTTGGTTGTGAACTTGTTCAATTGTCTGTAATCTATGTACAATCTCAAATATTTGTCTTTCTTTTTCACAAATAAAACAGGTGCAACCCAATGAGACATACTCGGTTTGATAAACCCTTTGTCTAGTAACTCTTGCAACTGTGTCTTTAATTCCTTTAACTCAGCTGGTGCCGTACGTTATGGTGTTATCAATATTAGAGCTGTTCTTGAAATTACATCAATCACAAATTCAACTTCACGATCAAGTGGTAAACCTGGCAATTCCTCAGGAAATACATTAGCGAACTCATTAACAATTGGTAATTATTCTAAATTTAATTTAGAATTTTGAGTATCAAGAATGTAGGCTAAAAATGCCTCATTATCTTTCCGCATTAACCTATGAGCTGAAAAAGTTAAAATAATTCTAACAATTCCTTTCGAATTTCCAGACTCAGCAATAATCATTTCACCTGTCTGACATTTCAGATCAATCCGTTTTTCTCTACAATTTACTACAACATCATGCTTCGTCAACCAATCCATTCCCAAAATAACATCAAATTCCTGAAAGGGTAACAACATCAAATCAAAGCAGGAATTCACGACCTTTTTATTTTCAAAGGGATGATCCGACGACACACTAGATTAACTATCACACTTTGACCTAATGGATTAGCGACTTGAACATCATAGTCAATAGGTTTAACAGACAATTTCTTTTCTATTCTAATGCAGTGCAAATATAAGAATGTGTAGACTCAGGGTCAATTAATGCATACACATTAACATCGAAGAGATAAAATGTACCAGTAATTACATCTGGAGTTGTAGCTTCCTCTCTCGCTCGGATAGCATAAGTACGTGTAGGTGCTATAACTTCTGACCGGGTAGCAGAATCTCTCATACTCAAACGAGCAGTCTCAGTCGCACTGCTTTGACCTAAACGTCTACTTCTTTAATGAGTGACTAATTGTTTTTCTTTTTGTTCTTCCTCATCTTTTAGCAGTTGAGGATAATCTTGAATAAAATGGTCATTAGCCCCGCACTTGTAACAAGCTCTTGTCTTGCCTCTACATCCACCAGAGTGAGGTTTTCCACAACACTTGCATCTAGGCTTGGGAGCATTCTGTACACTGCCAACGCTAGCTGCAGGTTTAATAGTTACCCCGAAATCTTGTTGAGTCAACTTGTTCTTGCACGATAGTTTTGGCATTGAGGTAGATCGAATGGAATCATCTCTAAACTTTTTAGCCGAAATTGCTGAAAATTATTTGGAGGAGCTTCTCTTATAGGATTCTTTATTCCTTCTTTCTGGTTGCATTTTTCTATTGTACACCTCTTCTATTTTCTAAGCACGATCTGATAGGACAACAAATTCCCATATCTCTGTGCCCTCAATTATCATTTTGATTTCATCGTTTAACCCTTCCTCAAACCGAATACATATTTCTTCTTAAGTTGATACAATTTCCCAAGCATATCTGCTAAGATATACAAATTCCTTTTCGTACTCAGCTACTGATCGGTTACCTTGTCGTAAATCAAGGAATTCTCTCTTCTTTTTATCCAAATACCTCTTACCAAAATATTTCTTTTTAAATTCACTCTGAAAATATTCCCAAGTAATTTTCTCTTTTGGCGCTACAGCCACAATGGTCATCCACCAATTATATGCTTCCTTTTTCAATAAAAAAACAATACACCTAAAATAATCATCTGGAGAAAAGCTATTTCTTCAAAAACTCTCATTGTATTCTGTAGCCAATATTCAGCTTTGACTGGGTCATCATCTAACCTGCCTCAAAATTTTTCGGCCCCAAACTTTCTGAGTTTTTCTATTGGAGTACGCTTACTTGATTCAGTTATCGGAGGAGGAGCAACCAGAAGTGCTACAGATGGTGCAGTAGAGGGAGGAGGTTGCTGAATTGCTTTCTTTCTTGCATCACCTCATTAAACCATTTGTTCATAAACCCATAGAACATATTTTTGAGTTCTTGTTCTTGTATTAGAGAAATTGGGACACTATTACTTGTCCCGTGTTTAGATGTTTGTACTCTGCTATTAGCTTCATCACATTCAATATGTATTTTTAGACACTTTACGCGTTATATTCGTTTCGAGAATCAGCTAAACTAAAACTCTGATACCAATAAATGTAACACCCCTAACCTTTATCCATCGCTGAAATAAGGTTACAAAGTATTACCAAACTTTACAGATTAATTACAGACATTTCTCAACCTTTATTATTCATATCAAGAATAAATCATAAAATACTCATATTGTCCCTTAGATGGGCCTTCAAGGCCCAAAATACACATTAGTAGTGAATCGAGACTAATTCGAACGCTTAGGGAATTTTTCCTATAACTTCAAAATTTTTCTTAGGAGCAAGGAACACACGCCCGTGTGGCCAAACCGTGTGGCTCACATGGCCAGGAGACACTCCCGTATCTTAAGTCATTTCCAAATTACGGTAGCTACTGACATGGGTCACACGACCAACCACACGTCCGTGTGCTATGCAGTGTGTAGTGCAGAGGTCACACGGTCAAGTCACACGCCCGTGTGCTAGGCCGTGTGCAAAAACCTGGGCATTCTGTTTTGAAATTTTAAGGTGCAGAGGACACATGGCTAGACTACATGCCCATGTGCTAGGCCGTGTGTCACACACGACTGAAACACACACCCATGCCTCTGCCCGTGTGGATGAAAATAGGCCATTTTAAGGTCAATTTTCTCACCCTTATTAACATCAACCTTCACACAACATAGAGATACACTAATATATCCCAACCAAGCAACCAATTCATGTAAAAAATTTATGTTTTAAATATATTACATATTCATAAGACTCATTTGCATAAACTCACCATAATAAATCCATTTCTTGATTACTAAAAGTTACTACGAGATACACACAAACAAACATACACATATGTATCATTCATAACCATGTTTCAAGTTTAATTCTTTTCTAACTCAACTCTATACATGCCATATAAACCATATGATTGTATCACAAATCTACTAGAGAAATCTGGATAGTGTGGCCTGATGTGTTGATTCGATCCTTCGAACTCACTTCAATCTACAAGGAACATTAAACACACAAGAGTAAGCTTATAGAAGCTCAGTAAATTCATAGTCTTTAAAAATAAATCTTACTGAACAAACTATATTAAAACATTAAACGAGACATTTCACTAACATTGCCTGCCAATCACAATTTCAATTAATAAAATTCACTTGGTTAAGCTCAATATCAATAACTTCTTAGATTCTTTCACAATAAATCCATATGACACTTACCAATACTTGTCAAATTAGAGAATGTCTTACGGATTTGAGTACTTTGTTTTCTTGATGCCATAGTCTAATTATGGTCTTACACATATAATTTCGTGGCCCTACCATGGTCTTACACTTGAGTGCCATAACCCAGTTATGGTTTTACTATCAGGATGCCATAACCAAGCTATGGTCTTACACTTATACATATACTGCCATAGTCCAACCACGGTCTTATGTTCACGATGCGATAACCTAGTTATGGTCTTTTCATTGAAATGCCATAGCCCAGCTATGGTCTTACATTTAAATATTACCATGGTCCAACCATGGACTTATCTGTCAATTCATCTTGTGTCACGGAACGATCGTACTCAATCTTGCGTTCCACTTAATTTGAACATTCAATTCGATTTTCGTATTATTACAATAATCATATATCAATAACAAAGATATGAAATAATACATTATATCATTCCTAAATCAACAATTTATCATGAAAATTCAACCATATGAACTTACCTGGGGTAGATTGTAAAAGTTGTAGAAATTCAGAGACTATTATGTTAATTTCTCTTTTCCGTGTTTATCTTCGGGTTCTTGATCTATAATGTAAAATTATTCATACATTAACATCTAATTCAATTCTAATTTACTTCACAATTTATGCCTTTCAATTTTCAAAATTACACATTTACCCTAAATTTTACAGTTTTTACAATTTAATCCCTAATCAATTAACCCATCAATTGAGATAATTTTTCTCAATTAACACTTTATCTAATTATTTTAGTCTACTATACAACCTTTGATATTATGAATTTCAGCAAAAAACCCTAATTCTAAACTTTTTCACAATTAGGTCCTAAAATTAATTTCTATTGAAATTACTTGATAAAATCATCATATAATAAAATTAAAGCTTCAATTCCATGTTAATTCCTCATAAATATCTAGTACTCATCAATGGTAATTTTCAAAATTACCCATAGAGTCAAAAACTAATGAAATAAATAATTGGACATAATTGTAAAAGTCTCAAAAACATAAAAATTACATGAAATAATCAAGAATTAAGCTTACATGGAGTAAAACTATGAAAAACAAGCTTTTTGGAGACCTCCTATGGTGTTTTTTGCTGAATAATTATGAAGAAATGTCTAAATTTCTTTTAAATCCCAATTTATCTAATTAAAATTTTCTTTATTTCCCATTTTGCCCCTTAATCATCCAATTTCTTTGTTTTTTTTCTACCTTCACCATTTCAGTCATTCAATTTAGGGTTAATTTTCCCTTTAATTTCTTCTTTATTTACTACTTTAGCTATTTAATCACTATTTCCTTAATTTGCAAGTTTTCCACCTTTTTCAATTTAGTCCTTTTTAATTAATTAACTATCAAAATGTTAAAATTTTCTAACGAAACTTTAATACTAATTAATAATTAACACTCCGTAAATATTTATAAAAATATTTACGACTTGTTTTATGAAATCGAGGTCTCGGTACCTCATTTTTGACCCAATTTACCTAATAAATTCTTTTAATTCACAAAATTCACTAATTCAAGAATATTTCTAAAATCACTTTTGACTCATAAATATTAATTTATTAAATTTTCAAACTTAATCATTGGATTTAGTGACCTCGAATCACTATTTTTGACACCACTAAAAATTAGGTTGTTACATCCTGTGTGTAGCATCATGTAAGTTACGTTCCAACCCACAGCTCGTATGAGCAGACACATTTCATATCTCGTGTGAGCATTGATATAAAGGAAAGGTTACAGTTATATGTAAAGGCACACTTCGTGTAAGCTTTCCCAAGTATTCGATGTAATAATAGATAGTTCAACGAGCAAGAAAAGGAAAAAGGAAACGGTAAGTATGTAAATACAATGAATCATGACATTATGGAACATTGAAGGTGAAAAATAAATACAATGAATCATGACATTATGGAACATTGAAGGTGCAAAATGTTATGTTTATACATGATGAACCACATATCCTATGGATGATCTCATATATATATGAACAAGTGTACTAACTTGTAAATTTGATGATGTTGTATAGGCTTACACCAAGCTTAAGGTTATGGTTGATTTTATGCTTATGCTTTATATTATGCAAATGAAATGGTAAGTTTAGTTTGGTTTATACGAGCTTACTAAGCATTCATTGCTTACGTAGTAGTTTTTCCTTTGTTTTATAGATTATCAGAAGCTCAATTGGCTTGGAAGCTTGTCAAAAATCTATCACACTATCCAGAAGTCTTTTTAGTAGTTTTTAAGCATTTTGGCTAAGGTTTATAATGGCATGTATAGGATGAGATGTAATGGTATTTTGATGAATGTTTTGTTGACGTTTTGGCATGTATAAGTTTTGAAAGTTATCTTGGTTTGGTACCATTTGATGCCTTGTCAAATTGTGACATTTTGGTTACCTTACTATGCATGTTTGTATGGATTTTTATGGTATGTTTAGAATGGATGATAATGGTCAAATTTGTGGCATACTTTGGGTAGTATGAAACTAAGATATGATGCTTGAAATGTTGTAATATTGACATGTTTAGGTAGGTGTTATTTGTATGCATTTGAGGTACCTTTGAATGGCATATTAGTTAGTTGAATTAGGATTTTGAAATGGTATTTTGAAGTGTGTTTTGGTGATATTTAGGTATTTTAAAGTATGTTTAAATGGGATGAAAGGTCATGCATGAAATGGTCTTGGAAATGGCTTGATTTTAGGTAGATTTGGGTCCACACGGCTTGAGACACGGGCGTGTGACTCAATGTGTAATCTGATGATTTCTTTAGGGTGCAAGTTAGTGAGTTACACAGTTTAACACACGGCCTGACACACGGGCATGTGGGGCAACTCAGAGAGTTACACGGCTTGGCACACGAGCTTGTTACACGGTCGTCTAACCCTACCCAAAGAGTTATATGGGTGAGGACATGGGATGGGACACGACCGTGTGTCCCTAGTTTGAAAGTTACATAGCCAATTTTTCAATTTTTGCATCTTTTTCCTAAACTTTCCAAATTGTTTCAAATTGGTCTCGAATTGTTTCTAAGTTATTTTTAAGGTCTCGATGGCTCGATTTAGGGACAATATACATGTGTATAAATGGTTTATGATGTGACTAAAATTTTGAATGATATTATGTTCAAATGTTTTTAATTGTATAGTAATACTCCGTAACACTAATCCAACAAAAGAAATGGGTTAGGGGTGTTATAACATACGTACCACACGATTCTTAATTGTCATACGAGCTAGATACATGTCCGTGTGAGCACTGCTGATTTGGTCATCTAATTTTCACATGGGTTTCATTTTGTTACTTGACCGTGTGATTTTTGTTGAATTTTTGCATTTAAGTCCACATGGCTACAGTGAGATACACGACATGGATGCACAACCGTGCGACTCCTTTTCACACGGTCACAGCTTATTACATGGTCATGTGACCCCTATTTGCAGAAATTTCTATACTTTTTGTTAAGTTTTCAATTAAGTCCTTATTTGTTCCTGGGTTGGTTTAAGAGCTTTCGTAAGCTTGATTGAGACTCAAAATTACCTGTAAATCATATTATGCATAGGTTATGAATTTTTTTTAGTGCTTAATTAAATGTTTAAAGTTGGAAATGTATGTGATTTGCTCCGTTAACTGTTTTAAGAGCAGACTAAACTGTTTTAAGAGCAGACTAAGTAAGGGGTGTTATAAGAGCAGATGACTCTCGGAAGATAGAGATATAGATGTGGCTGACTAGACTGGCAGTACATCGAACTGGACCCAAGAAGAATAGATCCTGAATCTATTTATGGATTTGTTTGCTTGTGACGTTCATAGTTTGACATACCTAAATCCTGAGTGGATGACGGACTCTGTATGCGTGACTCGTATATTTTGATGCAAGTAAAAACCTGAGTTTGAATAGATAAGGAACCGAAAGCTAATGCTTTCAGTGTACGACTTCTGCAGTATGTAGTGTCATCCACAACAGTGGAATTCATAGTCTGTGACATGGATAAATGATATCTTCTCACTGACATTACATGGTTGATGAAAAGTAAATCACGGGTCATTCGTCTTTGTGATGAATGACTTGATTACTATTTGATAGTAATTGAATTTCATGAAGGAATATGTAATGGTTACTATGAGATAAAATAGGATCATATTAGGAGAATGAATATTATCCCTAAAGAGATTTAGGATATCCTATGAGGGTAGCACACTTATAACAAGGTCATTTGACGAGCATTAATCAAATTGCTTTCATAATGGTATGTTGTTGGGGAGAGCTCAGTCATGATACTATAGTGGAATGACTTCGTGACAAAATAAGTTTATAATTAATAGGTGAAAAGTTGGAACTTAATTATAAATCATTTGAGTCTAAATTGCATATGCCCAATTGGTCCTTCTGCTAGTTCGTTGAAACCAAAAATGAATTGCATGCTGAATCAAAATGAACAGAATGAATAGAAATGGAGAAATGGAAAAAATTTAGAAATGGTTTTGGTTTTCTCTGAAATGGAGAAATGAAATCATGTGAAATAAATGTGGTTTTCTCGAAATGGAAATGAGAAATGATTCATTTGCAAGTGAATATGGATTACTTAGAAACGATTAGAAGAATGAGTTTATGTTTTTGACCTATTTTAAATCCCAAAAATGAAAATAAACCATTCGATCATAGTGAACAAATTGAATGGTGAAATATTAAATATATTTTTTTGGAAATTTTACCAGGGGTAAGATTTTCATAATTTTACCAAAGGTAAAAATGGGATGACAAAATTATTTAATTGAATATAAATATTGGATTTCTTTTTGGGAAATAGAAAAACATAATCTAGTTGGATCAGATTACAAAGTATTGGGCCGAAAAGTCCAGGAAGTACTCATAATTGGACCCGATATGATAGAGGGCCCACAATCCCCTAATGGAATATGAAGGGGCGGCAACCCCAGTAGGAAAACTAGGGGATGCTGTCCACCCTACTCCTACTTTAAGTAGGAAGTTTTTTTTTCTAGTTGAAATAAACTCATACAATTCAACTAGGGTTCTACTTTATCTTCCTTTTAATAGATGTCACCAGTAGAGCTATTTTCACAACTTTAAGATATTGTTACTCTATTGAAAAATAAAGAGAATTTATTCTCAACTATTAAATATATTTTTCCAAGAATAACAATTCTACCGATTTCTATTTGAGAAGAGAAATTTTCTTTCCACATAAAAGAGAATAATTTCTAATTCTGTGTATTGATTCAATTGGTTTGAGCCCACATTTGAAACAGTTCGTGGTACAAGAATAGCGGAGAAGATCATTTGGTTGAAAGTCGAGAATAACAAGGACTCATCTATTAGAAACACAAGTATGATTCCGATCTAGGGTTTATTGCTATAGATATTACAAACCGGGTCGATTTTTAAAATTTTAATTTTCTGCTATGCTAGAAAACCGTTTTAAAATTGGATTTTTTCCAACAATTTATAGATAACCTCTTTCTTCAAGAACTTGCAAATCATTGACCGTGTCATATTGGCGTATGATGTTCCTTCAACCTACTATATGAAATAATCGATCACTACAAAGATGAATTGATGCCTATTAAAATTTTTTGGCGAGATAGAACCAATGACATCCATGACCCACATTGAGAATAATCATAGTGGAGCCAAGACATGAAGATTTGTCAGAGGAGCACTAATGTTGCCTACATAAATATATAGCATAATCCCTCCTTCCTAACCCCAAAAAAAGGTTTCTAGCTTCACCCTTGTTTTCAATGTTATTTTGTTTTTGTAACAACACAAGGTTAAAATATGTCATCAGTCCTTGTACTTTTCACAAATTTAGAATTTAATCTTTATACTTTTATTTCAAGAATTTAGTCTCATCTACTTTTTAGATTTTAAAATTCAGGGCAAATTGTTAACACTATTAATTTTTTTTCGTTAAATTTGTTGGTTTGACATTTTGAAATAAAAAAAATTCACTTGGTAGCCATTTAACTAAAAAAATGTCCCTAAAAGAATAACATTGTAATGAACCTGAATTTAACAAAATAATTTTAATAGTGTTAACAATTGGACCTGAATTTTAAAATCTAAAAAGTAGAAGGACTGAATTCATAGAGATAAAAGAACATGGACTATATTCCAAATTTACAAAGAGTACAAGGATTTATGGCATATTTTAAACTACATAACTACCAAGTGAATTTTTTTTTGTCAAATTCTACTATTAGACCTTGTACTTTGGGCAAGTTGTGGATTTAATACTTTACTTTAATTTGGTTATTTACATTCCGTATACTTTTAGAATTTTAAAATTTTATTCCTAACCAAATGGTAACTATTAAATTCATTAAGGTTTTTTTTTTCAAAATTTGATGCTTCAAACATATTATCGCATATGTAATGTCATGTTAGCTTGTAATCATCACACATTACTAACAAAAATCTAGTTAATAGATTAATGATTATCATTTACATTAAAGTTCTAACAATCCATTTTTCAGTGGTGTCGAAAATGATGTTTTCAAAACCTCGTTTTCAGATGATCGAGCCCGTAAATATTATTAATTAATATTTTCGAGTCTATTATATTGTTATATTAATTTTTGGTCCAGTAATTTTATTGAACAGTTAGTAATTAAGGTATAATGACTAAATCGTAAAAATTAATCGCTATCAATTTTTATTAATTAAATGTGCTAAATAGTATAATAGTAAGAGTCAAAGCAATAATTTAGCCACTTTTCATTACCGGTGGACGGTTAGTGGCTTTATTTAAGCAATTTTCATGAGTTAATTTATGTTTTTAAAGATTAAAATAATAAAACATATGTTATAATTTAAGTTAAAAAGAAAAACAAAAGAAAAAGAAGCCACCATCTTTATTTTGCTTCTTTTTCAACCGTCCATGGAAGAAAAGAATAAGGGTTTTGCCGTTCAAGCTTCCATTTTTTATTGGTAAACCATTTTGAGTCCGTTTCTTGTAATTTTTATATTTTTAGAATCTTGGGAACTTGATATAGCTAATCCGAGGATTAGATCGTAAAACTATTAAAGCTTTGAAATGTTTTTACTGATGATTTTTAAAGCTTTTGGTGTTATATGGTTTGATTGTAAGCTTAGATGTGATATAAAACTAATTTGTAAAGTGAAATTTTATAGTTATGAGTATAGGGACTAAGATGTAATTATTTAAATTTGATATAAAATTTTTGTAATTATTGATTTCGAAGGGTTATAGAAGGATGAAATTGAAAATGGATTGAAAAACAAAGCTTTAATGTGAAAGTTATGGTAGTTTTGATTTTAGAAACTAAATTGAATAAAATGTGAAACTTTAGGAAAATTGTGCAAAGTGAAATTTAAAATGTCATATGTATAGAATAAGATGTTATAAGGTAATTGAAACTAATAAATTGAAATGAATTACTGTATAGATCAATATTTGAATCAACCAGTAGATAATCAAAGAAAAGGGAAAATTATGGATTAGCCCCTGACATTTTGTTTACCATGATTTTTGCCAGGTAAGTTCATATAGCATCATTACATTTGATCATTATAGATAATTGAATTATAAATTGTACATGTGAATATATAATTTGAGTCATATATATATTGGTACAAAAGGGAAATATTCAGATTGATTTGTAAAGAAAGGTGCCTCTGATTGCACTCTGGTGCCCCTAATTGCACTTCGGTCCCCTTATTTGTTTTACCAGTGTTCCTCAGGATAAATGAATGGTAATATTGAAATGATTTCAATATGGAATAATATGTACATGCCTATGGTTGAATTTGTAATGACCTTAGTATACTTTTAAGGTATTGAGTTACTCTAGAGTTACATGTAAATGAATTGTATAAGAAGTGAACATGTAATCTTATCTCGTAGAATTGTATTGCCATGATTAGGTTTAGACTAACTGTGAAAAAAAAATAGAATAAAATAAATAAAATAAAGAACACACAAATTTTACGTGGAAACCCTTTCGGGAAAAAACCACGGGCAGAGGAGAAGAAAATTCACTATGTCGAAAAATTTGAATCAATACAAGAGGAATAGACTATGTCTATTTATAGGCTTGTAAAGCCATATTCTAGTAGGATTGAAACACCCTATCCTAATCAATATAAAATAGATGAAGTTCAATAAGGTTTAAAAAACCTTATTCTAAAATAAAATAAAAGAAGTTTAGTTCTATATGGATTTTACTTTTATTTTATTTTCCATCGTATTTTATTTAAATAAGAATTTGGGTCACTTAATTCTAACAATCTCCACCTTGACACAAATTCTCAATGAACAAGTTCTTCATCGCGAACTTTCAATAAACAAGTTCTCCACCTCTTCCATAAAACCCCTTAAGGGTTTAACTTCAACAATGAACACCAACCAAGTCTAAGCAATGCTCAAACTTGATTATAGGAAGTGACTTAGTCATCATATCTGCAGGATTTTCATGAGTACTAATTTTGCTCACAATAATATCACCACGAGCAATAATATCACGAACAAAATGATACCGAACATCAATGTGTTTTGTTCTCTCATGAAACATTTGATCTTTTGTAAGAAATATAGCACTCTGATCACAACAAAATCATGTGCTTGATTTGAAGGTCTTCATTGAGTTCACTAAATAGTCCCTTCAACCAAATAGCTTCTTTACAAGCCTCGATGTCGCCATGTACTCGACTTGATGGTAGACAAAGCGATCGTAGTTTGCAAAGTGGCTTTCCAACTAATTGCACAACCTCCGATTGTAAAGAGACGTAACTGTGAGAGAGATCTTCTTCTATCAAGGTCTCCAAGAAAATCAGCATCAACATACCCTATGACTCCATCTTTAGTTCTTCCAAACCGTAAGCAAACATCGTGAGTGCCTCGTAAGTATATTAAAATCCACCGAATCGCTTTCCAATGTTCTTTACCGGGATTTGCCATGTATCCGCTAATCGCATCGACTACATATGATAAATCGGGCGTGAACAAACCATAGCATACATGAGAGATCCCACTCACACTAGAGTATGGAACATGTGACATGTACTCAATCTCATCATCCGATTGTGGAGACAAAACCGATGAAAGTCCGAAATGGGTCACTAAAGGAGTACTAACAGGCTTAGCACTATGCATATTGAACTGCAAAAGAACTTTCTCAATGTTCCCTTCCGACTTAGGTACAATTTACTTGATTTTCTATCTCTCGAGAATCTCCATACCAAGTATCTTTCTTTGCTGGTCCTAAATCTTTCATCTCAAATTCTTTACTTAGTTGGGCTTTGACCTTTCTTATCTCTTCTTTATCTTTTTTGTTTGCTATCAACATGTCATCAACATAAAGAAGTAGATACACAAAAAGAACCATCACTATTTTTCTTAAAGTAAACACAATCACAAAACTACTTCTTTTGAAATCATGAGAAGTCATAAAGGAATCAAACCTCTTGTACCACTTTGTCTTGGTGATTGTTTCAAACCGTAAATGGACTTTTTCACAAAGCAAACATAGTTCTCTTTTTTTTTGAAATCTGTAAAACCTTCAGTTGTTGCATGTAAATATCCTCATCAAGTTCTCCATGCAAAAATGCGGTTTTACATCTAATCTGCTCAAGCTCCAAATCATGCATGGCCACAATACCAAGCAAAGCTCGAATCGAACTATGCTTAACAACTGGGAGAACACATCTGTGAAGTCCACTCCTGGAATTTGATCAGTAACCTTTTGCAACAAACCTTGCTTTATATCTCGGGTTCTTCAACTCCTAGAGTCCCTTCTTTCTTTTTAAATACCCATTTACAACGAATGACCTTTTTACCTTTAGGAAGTTTCACAAGGTCCCATGTTGTGTTTTTGTGGAGTGATTCCATCTCTTCTTGCATAGCAAACATCCACTTTTCTCGAGCCTTCACACACTTAACCGCCTCGAATAATTAGATGGCTCTTGATTCGCATCTATATCTTCACCACATTCAAAGCATAAGCAACTAGATCACCTCGGCATATTTCTTTGGAGGTTTAATTTCTCTTCTAGTTCTGTTTTTGACGATAGAGTATTGTGGTGAAGAAGCAACTCTATTCTCAATTTTTGTAATTGGCTTGAGGAGTTGACTCTGTATTAATCGATGCTCTACTTGTTTTTATTTTCTTTATTGGAAGAGTCTTTAAGAGATAAGTTAGGTAGCATAGCGGTTTCATCAAAAACAACATCTCTACTAATCACAACTTTTCTATTTTCGGACACCATAACTTATACCCTTTTACACCAGCTTTATAACCAAGAAAAACACATTTAATGGATCTCGGTTCCAATTTTCCATTATCAACATGAGCATATGCAGGGACACCCAAAGATCTTTAAATCGAGAATAATTAGCAGGATTACGGACCATACCTCTTGTGAGTCTTTTTCTCAATGGCAATGGATGGAGATCGGTTGATCAAAAACTTGCGATGAAGACGCCGCCTCGCCCAAAATGACTTTGGTAAGTTGGCATTTGACAACATACATCGAACCTTCTCCATGATCGTTCGTTCATTCGTTCGCAACGCCCGTTTGTTGTGGAGTATGACGAATCGTCAAGTGTCTCATGATTCCTTTTGACTTGCACAATCTATTAAACTCATCAGAACAGAACTCTAAGCCATTGTCTGTGCGGAGGTATTTTATCTGTTTTCCCGTCTGTTTTTCAATCATAATTTTCCAAGACTTAAATGCGGAAAACACATCACTTTTCTGCTTCAGGAAGAACGCCCAAACTTTTCTGGAAAAATCATCAATAAAGGTTAGCATATAATTAACCCCACCTCTGGAAGGCACTCTAGATGGCCTCCACAGGTCAGAATGAATATACTCCAATGTTCCCTTCGTGTTATGGATTCCTCTAGTGAATCGAACTCTTTTTGTTTCCCAAAACACAAAGGCTCACAGTAAATTCGGTTTGCAAATTCCTTGCCCATTAAGAAGTCCTCTTTTGCTCAATTCTGCCATGCCATTCTCACTCATATGCCCTAGGCGCATATGCCAAATTTTAGTAATATCATCATCTGACAAGGAAGAGGAAATGACAGTTGCATCACCGATGAATGATGAAACCACGCAAAAACATATAACTTGGCAATCTTTCTCTGTCCTTTCATCACAATAAGGGACCCTTTGGAAATCTTTAAAACCTCACTTTCACTGTGTATCTGCACTTTTGAATCAAGAGTACTCAACGAAATTAAATTTTTTCAATTACGAACATGCCGTGACGCCACTAAGTGTTCGACAACTCCATCAAACATCTTAACTTTAATTGTTCCAACACTGCGATTTTACACGAAGCATTATTTCCCATCAAAACAACACCTTCGCATTAATCGTTTCGTAAGTTGTAAACCAATCCCGATTGGGTCTCATATGGAAGGTGCAACTGAATCAAGTATCCACTCTCGCTTACTTTAGAATCATTGTGAAGCGACTAGAAGTTCACCATCGCCGTAGTCTTCTACAACATCGACTTCACCGGAATTTTCTCGGTTGTTTTCCTTTTGATTCGCGACCTCCCTTTTAATCTTATTTTGTAGCTTATAGCACTCAGATTTAATATGCCCTTTCTTCTTGCGAAGTTACAAGTTTTACCTCTGTTTGAAGATTTCGATCTACCCTTAGATTTACCACGAGGATTCCGTTCTCGTGTCCTACCACGATCATCATCGACATTCGATCTTGTCTCCCACGAACAATGAGACCTCTCTCCCCGAGAGTCGGGTTTAACCACAAGATGCTTCATCTTATCATACGAGGTTAAAGAATCATAAACCTCATCAACTGTGAGAGACTCGCGGCTATATAAAATCGTGTCTCTAAAGGTTGAATAAGAGGGAGGCAACGAACAAAGTAGAATCAACCCTAGATCTTCCTTATCATACTGAACCTCCATGGCCTCCAAGTTTGAGAGAATTTCTTTAAACATTTGTTAAGTGTTCGTGTACAGACGCACCTTCCTCCAAATGATGAGCATAAAGACGCTGCTTCATATGCAACTTGCTTGTTAGAGTTTTCGACATACATATTTGTTCTAGCCTCTTCCATAATGCAGCGGCAGTTTTCTCTTTCATCACATCCTGCAAAATTTCGTTGGACAAATGCAGATGTAATTGTGTTAATGCCTTTCGATCCTTACGCTTCTTCTCTTCATCTGTTAATGTCGAAGGCATCTTATCTATCCCTAGCGGGGGCATCCTCCGGATCCATCTCATGCAAGAACTGCTTGCATCTTAATTTGCCACAACGCAAATCTGGTGTTGCGATCCAACAGCGGAATTTCATACTTCAAAGACGCCATTACCGTGATCGAGATGAATAACCCGGAAGCTCTGATACCAATTTGAGAAAAAAATAAAAATAGAATAAAATAAATAAAATAAAGAACACACAAATTTTACGTGGAAACCCTTTCGGGAAAAAACTACGGGCAAAGGAGAAGAAAATTTACTATGTCGAAAAATTTGAATCAATACAAGAGGAATAGACTATGTCTATTGATAGGCTTGTAAAGCCATATTCTAGTAGGATTGAAACACCCTATCCTAATCAATATAAAATAGATGAAGTTTAATAAGGTTTAAAAAACCTTATTCTAAAATAAAATAAAAGAAGTCTAGTTCTATATGGATTTTACTTTTATTTTATTTTCCATCATATTTTATTTAAATAAGAATTTGGGTCACTTAATTCTAACACTGACAAGTTGTTTAGATATTATTTATAAATTTGTAAATAAGGTAAGTTAACATTCTATGCTTATGAACTTATTAAGAATTTTAAATACTTGTTATGTTGTTGTTTTCCTATCATGTAGTTATCTTTTGCGGAACATGAAAATTGGATCAACTCGGAACTCACACTACCCAATCTTCGATTCAATAGTCTTTTATTCATTCTAGACTTAGTTATGAAATCCTCCTCCTTGCAATGTCGAAAGAAAGTATGTGACGTCCCAATATCAGGTGGTCCGACATTGTGACATGACTCACTGTCTTCACAACACCACGAAGATTTCTATTTGAAAGTTATCATATGATTACAATTGAGATAGGAGCAAATGTTGCATGCTTTATTTTTAAAATTTTCAGTTCCGATTACTATGGTAACATTCCGTAACTTCGGTCCGGCGATCGGACCGGGTAAAGGGTATTACAAAATTAAAAAATTGAAATTAAAAAAAATAGCAACTAAGAATGATCCAATTGGAGAACATGGACTAGATCTCTAACTTTATGCATAATACAAGACTAATAGTAGAATTTAACTGTTACCATTTGGTCAAGACTAAATCTTCAAAAATTGAAAAGTACAAGGACTAAAATTAACCAACTTAAAAAGTATGTGGACTAAAATTGATCAAAGTAAAGTATAAGTACTAAATCAACAACTTACAAAAAAATACAAGGTCTAATAGAAAATTTTAATTTTAAAATGTCACACCAATGTTTTAAAAAAAAAATAACGATGATAACAACTAGATCTAAATTTTTAAATTTGAAAAATAGAATAACTAAATTCTTGAAATAAAAATAGAAATACTAAATTTAAAATATACAAAGTGTATATAGCTTACAATATATTTTAACTTTCAATTTTTTATAGTATGATTTAGAAGGTAAATAAATATAAGGGTTAATGTGCTATTCCCCAAAGTTGCACCCAATTATCATCCAAATAATTTTTTGTATCAACTTGGTATTTGAAATTTTCAATCCATTATCATTTTGCCCCAACCCTTAACACATTAAAAAAAAGTGACAAAATGAAAAAAAAAAATTGATTTTAAAGCTTTCCATATTTGTTCTTATTTTAAAAAAAAAAAGATTTTTCTAAAATTTTTTGACAATATTTTTATTTTCGCTAATGTGTTTTTTAAAAGAAATATATATTTTAAAATTTCTAAAAAAAATTATATAACTTCCCATATATTTTTTCATTTGTTAAGTTTTTTTTTGTTTGTCTAAATTTATTTGACAATTTTTTTTTATTTTCTCTTTTTCGTGTTTAATGTATTTTTAAAAATAAAAATAAATATTTTTTTAAATTTCTGGGATTTTATATAATTCTATGTATTATTGTGATTTTTTTAAATAGAATTCTTCTGAAACTTTCTGCTATTTTTTTTCCGTATTTTCTTTTTTTTTAAAATTTATTTTAGGAAAATAAAGTTTTTTAATGTCATTAACTGCTGGGGAAAACTGATAAGGAAATGAAAATTTCAAGCAGTAAACTGATAAAAAAAATTGTTTAAAAGTGTCAAAGTGATAATTGGGTGTAATTTTGGGGTAAATAGTACATTAACCCTAAATATAATAATATGAAATATTTCTTATGTGGCTAAATAAATTGTTGAAGAAATCCTGTTCAGCCAACGGCTAGTACCTAAAACGGTAACCACAACGGTCGAAAATTTCAAACTTTTTTTTATCCCAAAACCTCTCTCTAAATCGCTTCTATTCTTTTACTGGCACTCGCTTCGCTTCTCTCAAAAACTCCCCTCTTATCTTTCTTCATCTTCGATATCAAATTTCATAAATACTAAAAGGAAATCAGAAATAGAAAGTGGGTCTTCGAAGATGTTGCAAGATGTGTGGAACGCTCCTCCTGGATTCGGGCATTCTAAATCGGCCCCCACTTCTCCGGCGAAGCCCCTCGGGGTTCTGAGAACACGCTCCGAGTCCTTCCATGCCATTCACAAAGTCCCAGTCGGTGACACTCCTTATGTTAGAGCCAAGAACGTTCAAGTAAGTTTCTGGGTGTCTTCCAGTTGATTGTACAAGACTTGAAATCTTCTTCTTTATTAATTTTACTTTTGTTTTCAGCTGGTAGAAAAAGATCCGGAGAGGGCGATTCCTTTGTTTTGGGCAGCCATAAATGCAGGGGATAGAGTTGATAGTGCTTTGAAAGACATGGCCATTGTAATGAAGCAGCAAAATAGAGCAGAGGAAGCCATTGAAGCTATCAAGTCTCTGCGTAGTAGATGCTCAGATCAAGCGCAGGAGTCTCTTGATAACATTCTATTGGATCTCTACAAGGTCTTTTTACACCAGTGTAAACATTAAATATTATATCAAGTTGTATTGGTCTTTAACAGATGATGGTTATTATAATTCTACAGAGATGTGGAAGGTTGGATGACCAAATAGCATTGTTGAAGCACAAATTGTATTTGATTCAACAAGGGCTGGCTTTCAATGGAAAGCGCACCAAGACAGCCCGATCTCAAGGAAAGAAATTTCAGGTCTCTGTCGAGCAAGAAGCCACACGGTTGCTGGTAAGCCTTCAATCTTTTCATCTTTGCTGGTAAACCTTAAAACGGATGCATGAATTTAAGAAACTTTCCGTTTTCAGGGAAACTTGGGGTGGGCATTGATGCAGCAAAACAACTATATCGAAGCAGAAGATGCTTATCGGCGGGCACTTTCGATTGCTGCCGATAATAACAAGATGTGTAACCTAGGTATTTGTTTGATGAAGCAAGGTAGAATTGGGGAGGCTAAAGAAACCTTGCGAAGAGTGAAACCAGCAGTGGCTGATGGACCAAGAGGGGTAGATTCCCATCTTAAGGCCTATGAGAGGGCACAGCAGATGCTCCAGGATCTTGAGTCGGAGATGATGAATAAAGGAGGAGGGGATCGGGTCGAACAAAGCCGGCTCTTTGACGCCTTCCTTGGTTCTTCATCAATTTGGCAACCTCAGCCTTGCAAGGACCCCATCAGCTTGCCAAAATCAAATGCAGTTAAACCCCAAGATGATTTTGCTGATGAGAACATCAATTCGAATGTAATGGTAAGCCAAGTGGTGATCCCTCAACCAAAACCAGTTGCTCTTCCTTTCGGAAATTCTCTAAATATCGATGCACCGCCCTTCTACTCATCAAAGTTGGTGAAGGAGGCGAAAGCTCCAGTTGTAAATCAATTGCATGAGACCCTTAAAAGAACACGGTCAGGAAACTCAGCTAACTCTATCAGAGTGAATGAAATGGGTGGAGACTGCACAAAGCTTTTATCTGCAGAACCGGAAAAACCGGAGATTAAGACTAGAAGAAGGCTCTCTCTTTCAACCGAAGAAAAAGGAGACAAATTGGTTGATTTATTACCAGATAGCCAAGACTTTGAAGAGGCTATCATTGCAGCAGCAGTTCAAGGCCCAGCAAATGAAGCAGTAACTCAAAGTATGTTTCCAAAGAAAACTGATAAGAGGCTTAAGGTCTTCCAAGATATTACTCTTTCTTTGAGTCCTAGAGCCTGAGGCTGGTTAACTAATTTATTTTCGTAACTTAATATTCTAAGGGTGGAGATGAACTTGTTCTCCTTACCTACTTGACTCCTATTCCTGAAAAAGAAAGGGTAGCAGTTCTTAAGGTTGTAGCCTTAAGTATTATTTACATTTTATTTATGTATGCCTCTCAAATAAGGCGCATCCACACCCATCAAGATAATAAAAAACACTTTCGTTTAGATTTTGCATTGCATTTGCCCAAATCTTTTGATAAAGAGATATTCAGATTACTTTATCAGTTTTTCATTGCATTCTACTAATTGACAGAAGAAGTATTTCTATTTGATTTAAATAACATTCATAAAACAGTCAAAGGGTAACGCAGGTAATGTTGTTTCAGTGGCAACATAAAGAATGTTACTACACAATTGATATCGTTTTTTCTGCATAACTTTCTTACCATAACTGAGGTTTGGGGA
This sequence comes from Gossypium longicalyx, assembly GCA_025698465.1. Classification (NCBI taxonomy): domain Eukaryota; kingdom Viridiplantae; phylum Streptophyta; class Magnoliopsida; order Malvales; family Malvaceae; genus Gossypium; species Gossypium longicalyx. Next base: position 21,237,828 of record CM047005.1, on the reverse strand, counting down.
TATAACTATGTAGTTTAAAGGTATAATTTGCTTGTTATGCAGATTGATGTGTAATATGGAGAAGCTTGTGTGAGATCCAGCAGGTTCACACGCATGGTTCAGCAACTAAAAGTAGACCCCTTCTAATGAGCCAACATCTGAGATTCACAGGCAATGGCAATGGAAATTTGTTAAGACACAGTCAGAAAACACATAATGGCCCTTTTTCCATGCCTGAAATAAAGGATCCTGTTTCAGAAAAGCAAACAACGGTGATCAAATCTATGCCTCAATTTTCATTAACTAAGCACATTCAAATACATTTTCTGCTAAAAGTTCTGGGTGTCAGTGCCAAAGCTTAAAAGAGCTTGATGATTGAAAAAGTCATACATTTGAGTTTCTAACTGGTTGCCAATACAAGAATCGGTTTGTCTAATCTAATAAACAATAAAATGTTGCCTTCTATCACTCTAGTGCATTGGATGGAGCAACGCACTTACAGTGAAACCAAGTCAAGTGCTTATCTCCTTTGAGAGACAAGAATATTTCTCTAGCATTTGGATTGTTGAATAGCTCCAGAGCAGCAAAGTAGACTCGCTCTTCTAAAATGTTGCCTTCTACCACTCTAGTGCATTGGATGGAGCAACGCACTTGCAGTGCAACCAAGTCAAGCGCTTATCTCCTTTGAGAGACAAGAATATTTCTCTAGCATTAGGATTGTTGAATAACTCCAGAGCAGCAAAGTAGACTCGCTCTTCAAGGCCTTCAATCTCATCCAATTCTTTTATACAACTAGGTATACTATATCTGGCATTACGTTGTTTTACAGTGGCTGTTCTCAGCTTCGAAGCTGCTGCCATCTCCAAAATTGCAGCAGCAATAGCATCATCAATTCCCCTGCGTCCCCTTTTGCGACTACTAATCAAACCAGAAGCAGAAGGTTGAACTGCATCTGGATCATCTGCCACATCCTCTACTTCCTCAGACGAGGACGAGGACTCTACTTGAATTCTGCTCAATGGTTCCAAAGAAGGAAGTGAGGAAGGAACTTGTCCACCAAGTTCAGCAGAGTAGTCATGCTTCCCATTGGTCATTGGCTCTGAGAAAATAGTACAAAGCTGTTTGTAAATTGAGCAGCCGCTGGCTTTAATGGTTTCAGCATCTGGATGACCCTGTCAATGAAGAACATGTATGAGCTGGGGTTCAAGGGATTGAAGGAGATTTCATTCACACAAAACAAGCATTGATAGAGTATATCCTACCTTAGTAAAATCAGACCAAGCTTCATCTGTACCTATTATAACCCCAGTAGATTCATTCCAACTGAACTCGCTTCGATCAAGAAGTGATTTCACGAGAACATACTGCCTCCTCAAAACCCCATATCGGTTCTTTAATTGCTCCCTGTCCCATTTCAAACTAGTTTTCTCATAGAAGTCATCACACATGGACTTCCAAGCTCTCTTGTTGAAAGAATTGTTGTGCCTATTCCCTCCGTGAACCTGTTCAACCAACAGGTCAGCAAGTGTCTTAGTGAGGAACGTCGTCCATCGAGCTCTCGGATGCTGTTCCTGCTGTTGAGATGGTTGCTGTTGTCTCCTTGAGCGAGTAACCCGGCTTGCCATCTACAAAATCTACAACCAAAACCCTACAATCAACCATACACAAAACATTCTCTAAAATTAAAGCAATTAAGAAACTATAAAACAGAATTTCTAGTGACCTCATAGTAAAACAAGAAATTCTGGTAGCCAAAAGCGAGTCGAAGTCACAAAATGCTTTAAAATCAAGAAAATTCAAACCAAAAAAAAAACGCAGGGAGAGATGTATTAAATTGGCATGGAAAAGCGATGCTAGAATATTAAAACTAAAACCCTAACGCTGAAAATGTGAAAGAAATTTGACGTGAAATCTATCATAGTACTGTAGGGGACCCACTAACGACCGAGGAAATTCCGAGTAGGAATGATGAAATATGAGAGAGATTAGGAGGAACCCTTCTTCTTGAAATGGTTATCAAGTAAAGTAATCGTCCATGCTTCTGGGACTAATTTTTCTTTTCCCTGCCCTTTTGTATGTGTGACTGTGGGGGTTTTACGACCCAGTCCAAAATAGCCCTGGGTACTTGTAGTACTGCTCCTTATTGGGATATACACTTCGTTTTTGTTTGACCATTGCATCCTCGTACTGGTAGAAGCACTGTCTGTCAAGCAACACTTTTCATTTTGGCCTCCATTTCATCTTGTCTTGAGTTCTTGGCGATCATATAGAAATAGAAGGCTACATTTGAAACCCAAACATATATACCCAAAATACTTGGCCAAAAGAAATCAAAAGTTTGTCCAACCACCACAATATGTTACCGAAAACCGCATTCTTCTTGTCATACAGATGTTGCCACCAATTATTTATAGGATAGTAAATCTCATCCTAAGTAGATCTAGTCACATCTCATCGTATTTTCACAGGGCTTCATTACTCCACTATGTAGTAGAACAACTATTCAATGGAGCGATGAGGGAAATTTGCAACACAAATGCATGTGTCGATGAAAACATAAAGTGATAAAAGAATATTGTTTTTATGATAATTAAATTCTAACATCGTTAATTATATTATTCAATTTTATCTAATCTAGATTAATAAAATAAAAATTTAATTACTACTAAAATTAAACTAAGCAAGTTCTTTAATTAATTTTAGAGACTTGGAACTGTAATTTCATCTAATCGAATTAATCAATTATCTCTCATCCAATTCTTCAATCTATGTAATTACTAATCAATGATTCAATTGCATTAACAATACCCTTCAATAGATTAATAAGGATTAAAACAATTGAAGAGAAAATAAATTATTAACTAAGAAATAAGATTCATCATTGTTCCAAGAAAAAAAAAGAGTTTAGTTTATATTGAATTAAGAAAACAACACTAAAGTAAAAAGCATCATCACCAAAAGAAGTCAAGTCTTTTCTCCCTAGTTCAAGAATAAAACCATCCTCAAAACCTCACTCTAATCCTCTCGTATTTCTCTTAATGGCTCTCGAAATTATGGTGTGAACCATCTTCAACCACCAAGCCTAAATCTTGTATCAGCAATTGGTTCCATTTATGGGAAGAAAACAAAAACTATGTCTCTACCCAATAAAGCTCCATGCTTTCAAAACCCCTTAATTTTTTTTTAAAAGAACATTCAACTACAACATCATTAAGCTACCTCTTCAACACCAATCGACCAACATGAACTACCAAGTCAAGCTTATCAAGTCAGGCCCCAACAAAATCATTATAAACAATGTAATTATGACCACAATAACCTAAGTTATTCATATCATCCTTACCCCATGACCAAAATTGTAACACCCTTCATCCAGCCCGGTCGTTGGACCCGAGTTACGAGATGCTACTACTGTTATCGAAAAAAATTCACATTTAAATCTCAAATTTATTCATTTAATCAACAATTCTAATCATAATTGCATGCACATCACAATATACAAGCAAAATCAAAACTCAAACGAGCTTACGAAAGCTCTAAAGTTGACTCGAGCATGAATAAGGATCAAACTGTAAACTTTTCAAAGTTTTTATAAAGGTACCAATACTGAAGGAAAAAGTACTGATACTTTTATGATAGGTATTGATACTATAAAAAAATATTAATACCGTTTTGGCATTCTACTAATTTCAAATTTTGAAAACGAGTCAATTTTATCGATACCAAATTGACATTCTATCGATTTAAAATATTGTTCATATCTTTTTGCCAGAAAGTTAAAAATCTCAAGTTTTGGTACCATTTTCATGCTCAAACTAAAACCAATTCAAAAAGAGACTTAAGCACGCATATAACCTGGACAAAACACTATTCAAACATACACCAACATTCCATATTAAAGACATTGGTTTTTAACAACCAATATGCCACAAATTTGGCACCTTCACATACAAACATACCCATAGTATATGGCTTAAATGGTCCTCAAAATGCAACTTCCATAAACTATACACAACTTCAATACATTCTCAATCATCTTTTATCCAATCATGCAATTTTCCATTACTCTCACAATGCATACCATTCGCATTCATCCATTACTTTACCATTCCATCACCAACCTTAGCATTCATGTACTTCAACCATAAACTAGCACATAGCCAACATGCATATTTATGTACACAACATGTAACCATTCAAAATTAAGCATTATTTATGATTCAAACTTATAAACATTCAAAGTAAACACATATGTAAAACATCTCTTATATACATGCCACATTATCGAGGTCCAAAATGATAAAAAGACTACTGAATCGAAAGCTTAATAGTGTGATCTCCAAAGTGATTCGATCACCTTGTTCCACAAAAGATAACTACAAGCAGAGAAAACACAACAAAGTAAGCATTACGTATGCTTAGTAAGTTCATAAGAGTTAAAACAGTAAACACACCTCAATTCAAAACTAACATAATGAATTAGCTAACTATATGACTTTCCTATCATCACATTTCACATCAATAAGGTGAGTTCATCAATTATAATCTTACAACATTTTAATGCGTACAATACATTCCTATTCAGTGTCATTTTATCAGAATTGTCAAACATATATGTCATTTCATCATTCCAAACATATTGTCACACCCAATTTTCGTTAAAGTCCCGAATTTAGGAAAGGTGGGGAGTTAATTGAATAAAATAGCAAGTTGGCAGGCTCTACTGGAAAACTTGGAAAATTTTGTGGTTGATTGGTAATTAGTCGAAATCTAATTCTGGTTCAATTAAGTTGGAACAGATTGGTTCCTTAATGTGAGACAGAATGAGTAGTGATGGACGGTTATTTTGGGCTATGGAGATCGTGCAAATTAGAGGTTTATATGTGTGTGAGAAAGGATTTTTTGCAAAAAGACGTCTACTTAATTATGTTTATAATCTTCTTCTCATTAACATTGTCTTCTTTGGTTGCTCCGAAAAATAGAAAGTTAAGGGAAGCTCTGCATGGAGCAGTAAATGTGAGACTCAAGTTTAGAAAGTAAAGAATCCAGTAAGTGACCGCCTCTTGACGTACTAACGTCTAGAGTGTGAATATTGCAACCAAATATTGTTAGGCAGTTTTCGCAAGCATACGGGTCAAGTTGTAATATAGTTTGTACAATGAAGTATAAAAGTAATCTGAGAATTGTATCCAATGGAAGCGAAACTAAACTAATTCTAACTTCGACGTTAATAGATCTAATTAGTAATTTAACTAAATTTCTAAGGTGATGAAAATTCATACTTTATAAAAATAATTAAGATGCACAAAAATGAAGACAAAAAATTAATTTGTAGACTTAATCAATTCTAAGGATGGAAGATTAACTCGCTTCGGTGGTCGTAACTAACTCCTATTTCGAGTTCTATCCAATCAATTAGTCATTAACCTAGCAGGATCTCTTGATCTTCCACTGAACTAATTAGTCGACAAGAACTACTTATCTCTCAACCTCACAGTCCAGACCGGATTAGGGTAAAGTGTTCACGAATTTTGGGTTTATTCCCACCCAGATGACTTCCTAAAGTTGTCAGGCCTAGGGTTTTAAGTTCTTCCTATCCCAACCAACTGACCCGCAAAAAAACCCTACGTAGAAATTAATTACTCTTACATCCACTCACTAATCTCCCATAAGAGGATTAGTTCTTTATGGATCTCATAAACGACATAAACTTGATTGAAAAGATAAACATGAGTAAGAAATCAAGAATAAGGTTTAAGAAGAATCCTGATTTGTATTGATAATAGCAAAAGTAGAAATCCATAAAAAAATTGATGAATCCACAAATCGAATTCTCCAAAGAACGAGAATAAAACTAGAACAGAATTACAAATAAAAATAACCTAAGTACAAAATAACCTAAAGAAAACTGAAAACTGAAACTAAATAAATTTGCAAACTAAAACTTGAATAAAAGGTGATTATGAAGTGTTCAAAGATGTCTATTTATAGATTTAGGGTTGGTCATCGTCCATTGACCTAATTCGACTGACGTTTTTACGTTAAAGTTTGTTATGCAGACCAAAACACCTTTGAATCATTAATTCTCCTCGCCAATGTGGTGTCACGACATCCTCTGGTCTATGTCATCATACTAATGGCAGTTTACAGGTTCAGGATTGATTTCAGGGTGGTTTTACGGCACCCTCTGAATGTGTCGCGACGCTGAATGCAGTTTTCTTTGTTGGGTGCTCTGTTTACTATGTTACGACATTGACACTCTGTGTTGCAACATCGCGACTTGTTTCATGTTCCTATGCCTCCGAATGATGTCCTGTACACTTATCGGATATGTTAGCCTTCCTTTAGGGCTATTTTTGCCCCTAAGGTCATATAAATAGTTCGAATCATATTTTTTTTTTATTTACGAAACTAAAAATAAAAACTAAGTAAAAATATAACGAAAGTGCTTTTATATAAGCTCCTTAAGTACGAAAAATGGTTTAATCTACTACAACGAATTACAAAAAATTAATAAGCTGGTAAGCTCCTAAGTCTCTCTGTACTCGTAAATTAAAGGAAAAGAGATGTAAAGATTTCTGAAAAGCTTTTGTATAATAATGGATTCGAGGTTTTAAGGTTTGGATACATTTGGTTTAACTGGTATATCTAGTTGTCATGCTTAGCTTCCAGGACATAGGAGGCTCTGTCATTTGAACAAACTAAGCTAGTGAAGACGAAGGATTTAAGGTGGGCTTATGTGCTCCACTCAAGCGTTTGTTGTGCTATTGTGCTGGAATGTTCTGCTTATATGTCTGTTATTAGTTCTATTTGAATTCCATGGTTGTGTGTGATCGCGGTGAATGAGTATTGCAAGTATGTTCTCTAGATGCCAAATGTGATTGTGTAATGACGTATTGATAAGTGGCGTACTATATGTTTTAATGATAAGTGTAATGCTATGCATGAAATGCATGTTTATAATATGTGGAGTGCAGAGGGAGTTACTTTGGCGAGGTAGATGAATATAGGAAAATTGGTGTAATGGAGGAATGGATGAAGTGTTAAAAGATTCAAGAGAGTTAGGTGGAACCGTGACGATAGTTATTGACTAGTCCTTCAGGGCAACACCATGACGACAATTATCAGCTAGTCCTTCGGGACAACACCTTCTAAATAGTTAGTAATTATGTATGAAAGTGGTGTTGAGATTTTGGTAATTGGTTGTTAGCATGTTAAAATTATGGAGACTAATCAATTGAAGCCTTAAAGGTAATCATGAATGCTATATATACTAGTTGGACAATGTATGGGATTAACTTGTGGAAAAACATGGGTCACAACGTAACGGAGGTGCCTTAACGTCACGACGAGCTAAGACAATATGTTGCATCACGACGAAGAGTTCCCGTAGTCGCAACGTCAACCTGATATTTTGTAAAGTTTCAATTTCATCTTAATCTGACCTCAGGTTTTCAAAAAAGGTTTCTTAAGCTCAACTGAAACTCAAAAATGATTTTATATCATATTACACACATTTGATACTTGTATTTAAATGTTTTAATGTTCTCAAATTGATTATAAATGATTGTAGTGGCTCCGACAACAAATGTAGCATCTTGTAGCTCGAATTTGGTGATCAGGTCGGGTATAGATATAAACTAAAAAATATTGATTGAAATATTTAAAATTTATATTTAACACATTTTGGTTTACGGAACACTTTATTGTGAATGTAATATTTATAATATTTTAATATTTTCTAATATTATTGTATTTTTCATACTATGTGTCTTTTCATGCGTGTGTAACTCAAAATAGTTGATTTCTTACATTTGATTTTTTTGAAAAGGGTAAACTACACTACCGGTCACCCAACTATTGCCCTTTTTTTTTTTGGTCACTCAATTATTTTTTCTATTTTGGTCACCTAATTTTTGCCCTTTTTCCTTTTTGGTCATCTAACTATCAATTTTTTTTAATTTGGTCGCCCAACTAATCAAGATTATTTTTTGGGTTCATTTCTGTTAAATCTCTTTAAATCTCTAACGAGAGGGTGACGTGATAGTAAAAAATTCGATATAATAACAAATTTAGCCCTCAAATTTTACATAGTATATCAATTTAGTCATAATTTTAAAAAATTAACCATAAAAAGTTACAAATAGTCTCAATTCGATCCTTAAATTTTACCTTCCTCTTCCGCTTGCCCCACCATCACTACCAATATTGCCTCTACCACCACCTCCTCCTCCACCACCTTTCTCCAAAAAAAAGCTTCCATTTTTTTCTATTTCAACCTAATTTATTGTATATCGCACTTAGCTTCTCCATCTCATTCTTCATCTCTTTGCGTAACAATGCTGCCAGAGGCACTCGCTCATGACCATGACATCTGCCTCCTCCAGATGCCATATCCACCCACCCCTAAGGTTAATTAATGGCCCTCAAACTCAACAGCTCATTGTTTCTCACTTAATCACAATCTCAAAACTACAAGCACCTTCTTCCAATTCACTTAATTATTAAATATGAAATTCACTACCCTTTAATATGCACTTGTAGTGGCCAACTCAAACTGTTAGTGTTAGAAACAAAGACATTTACAGTATGTTTGGTTCATTGTAATGGAATAGGGCTGTAATTGAATAGAGTTGTAATGGAATAGAGCTGTAATCAGTAATTCAATTGTTTGGTTGAATGGAATGGAATAGAGCTGTAATTGAATTCTTGTGTTTGGTTAAATGGAATAAATGTTGTAATAGTATAAGGAAAAATGCTTAAATGACTAAAGTACCCTTAACAGAATTTTTGTAGGTAGATAATTACTATTATTAAATTTTAATAAGATTATTATTAAATATATTTTAATAAAAATAAAAATAAATAATTTAATCATATTTTAACATAATTGTTATTAAATACAATTTAATAAAATAGTATATAATTTAGTAACATTCTTAATATAATTATTAATAATATTTAATAATAATTTTAATATAAAATTATTATTAAGAATATTTCAATGCCTAATATATTTGCTTTAATCTAGCCTCTCACCTGTTCTCTTAGGTCACTTTGGCCAATATAAAAATGAGTTTAACATACAATATGATAATCCTCTAATAACATTTTATTTTAATAGCCAATTTTAATATAAAACATAATTTTTATATTTTATTTTATCCTTTATAATAACATGATAACAACAATAAATTATAAGGTATACTCTTTAATAAATTAATTATTTATAGCAATCTTTTGGTGAAATAAAAACCTTTAAATTTTACATAAAAATTACTAAATTTTAGTAACATTAGTTCTTTTCATATGTGAAATAAAAAATCAAAACTCATGAAAAAAATAAATGCTAATGATGCATTTTCTTTGGCTTCCCTTCTTTAATGCTTTAGCTATTTTGAATAAATGCTAAAATTAGAACGGAAAAAGTAGAATGAAAAAGAAAAAAAAAAAAGAGCAAAAGCAGCAATCAAAATTTACTTCAATTAATATGACTTAAGACTACAACAATCTTTCTTTTCTTTTCTTTTTTTTTTTTTTGGTGAAAACACAATAATATTCCTCAAAGCCAGGGTATCATCCTGCTTCCCTTTAAATTCCAGGAATTCTCCAAGAACATGCTTGCTTCCTTTAAGCTCCAGCCTACAGAAATTATGGAAAATAATGATAACTTGAACTAGAATTGCCTCTGATGAGAACATAACCAAAAGAATAACGAAGTATCCTCAGATAACAAACACTTTATCTTCTTATACAAATGCAGAATAGGAGCAATGGGTAGGGTAAGAGAGGACAACTTAATTAATACTTAATCCCTAATGCTTAACTCAAATTTTATCAAGTTCAATTTTCTTAGTACTGTAGTGTCATTTTATTTCCCAATGAATCACTTAACACATTGCAATTCATTCGGCAGAAAAGCAGAGAAAACTATGTAAAATCAAATAAAAAAAATTCAGTAACATATAGTACGACATATTATCAACATTATTGACAAAAAAGGAATAACATGCATAAGAAATTTATAACATAATGTTAAATAAAGTGAAAAAAAAAGTTATTGGCACATCAGATAACAAACCTATCCCACATAGGGGCTGTGCTGAGAATGAAGTTAAGTTGTTGATGGAAAGAGTCCTGCATTTCCTTCTTCCCACCACGAAAAGCTCCCTTAACCCACCCGAATATCATACCTTTTGGTTCTAGTTCTAATTGCACCCATTGATCATAAGTGATTACCTCAGGTGGAAATTTTCTATAAATTTCACTGCGATTGAAAAATTATTCAGTACATACTCTTATAAGAACTTTTTAAAGGAAATAAAACCTAATACTTAAGAAATGTGAGATAACACCACTTAACAATATTGTTTGAGCTTCAACCAAAAGCAAGTGCATATTCATAATTGCTAAAAGCCAATTTTGTAAACTAGACATTTTCTCTTCCCCCACAATAGCCATAGACCATCAAGTAATTCTTGTCTTTTGTGGATGTTCTTTTCAATAGAAAGATGCTTGAGAACATGGAGAAAAATAATAAACGGATAAATTTACGCACTTAATACGACACGACCGACACTAAGAATACAACCGATCTAGCAAAGCTTTTATGGAAACAGACACCCTTCTTATGATAAACATTCAAAAGTAATATAGATTGAGCTGCTGAAGAAGCAGGCATGCGAGCATGGTGACTTACAGCATCAAGAATACGCTCTTTCGGATGGCTGCGGCCACCTTTAGAAGTACAGCTACCATCATCATTTATAGAAACAAACCCTAACACATTCTTGACAGAAATAACCGCTGTTTCTCTGCACAAATGCATCAAGAATAAAATGAGCATTAAAGAGAAGTCCTTACATAATCAAATCATTGCAAGTTGCAACCAATAAAAACACAGATGACAATGAAAGATAAAGTCCTCCCTCTCAATAGATATATTTAACATGTTTTCAATCTTATTTCAATGTTTCATCTTCGTATGCAACTTAAACAAGCCAAATAAAACTAGTATGCATGTGTGTAAACATGTATAAGAACATAAGCTGAGAAAATGAAATGAAGCTCGCAAAGTAGAAAAACCTTACCCTTTGGTAACAAGAACAATATCGATACTCTTTCGAGAACCAGTGTCAGCATCAGGAGTGTTAAGCCCCACATACACTTTTCCACCACAAAGCTTTTCAGTGTACAAAGATGATGCACAAAAAGAAACTGTTATAAAGAAGATGGGGACTTAATTATGGTCAATGATAATCAAAGGAAACTTAATGGAAAGATTGAACAGCCGAAATATTCTGTTTTTCATTTTTGATCTCCCAAACCGGAAAAAAAAAGGTATTTGAGCGATTTCAATTTTCCAGGAAATCAAGCAAACATTAACAATCCAGTAATCTTTACACAATCAAACTCATTTTAGCAACAGGTTGTACCAAAATCAAGAAAGTTTCACACTTATTTCGAACAATTTTATCATAAAATCATAAGAAATTTTGAAATTGTAAAAAGAAAAGTATCGATTAGCTACGGAGAAAATATCATTAAAATCAGAGGTTTCCACGTCTAAAACATCGTTGCCACCATAAAAGAAGCGTCGGAACAACTAGTAAATGATGATTCCGCAGATAATCTCCAACCACATTCTCAACTTTTTTTTATATATAATTTAAAAATTAAGAAAAATTTGACAGAGCTGAAGATAATTAAAGAGAAATTGAAGTTTTAGGAAAAGAACTACAGACGGTGAGGGGCAATGGTGTTTAGGGATTTGTAAATGGAGAAGGTAGTGAACATAGAGGTTGGAGTTGAAACAGTAGAAAGGAGATGATGATGAAACAATGAGGGCAAAAATGAAAAAGAAAAATCTTTCAGCATTCCTACCGTGCTCTGAATAGCCATTCAGAGGGTGAGGCAAAGAATGCTATTCAGCCTCTGTTCAGTAGTTAGTGGGAATAGCAAACTAAACAGCAACCTCCGTAATAGAAATTTCATTGAACCAAACAAGGGCTTATGATGGGCCCATGGAATTGAATTGTAATGGCTATGCCATTACATTGAACCAAACAGGGTGTTAGGGTCCGTTTGTTTACATCTAAAAGGTTTTACGGAAAATGTTTTCTATATTTTCTTGTGTTTGTTTCACAGAAAATAGTTTGGTCAACGGAAAATGACTTAAAGGTCAAGGTAAAATAAACCATTTTTCCTATAAAATGGTTTATCCTCTTGAAAAGCGTAAGTCATTTTCCGAAAAAGAGCTTATCTATAGATAATTTTATTCTTTTATAAAAATTAACTTAAATCAAGCTTAATATTATTATATTGATAATAAATTTTATTTTTATTTTTAAAAATATTTAAAATATTATATTTTCAATATTATTAAACATACATATTTAATTATTTACATTTAGTCTTATAATAAATTATTAATATAATAAATATAATTTATTATTTTAATAAATTATTTAATATTTCAATTTTATTTTAATAATAAATTTTAAAAATAATAATTTTAAATAATATTATTCACATATTATTGAAAATATTCAATATAAATATTTTAATAATAAATATTTATTACAATTATAAGTATATGAATAATAAATGTTTTGTAGTATAAAGGTTAAAATATGTCATAAGTTTATGTATACTTCATATATTTATAATTTAGTCTTTGTACTTTTATTTTTAAGAATTTAGTCTATTTACTTTTCAAATTTGAAAATCAAGTCCAATTGTTGACATCGTTAATTTATTTTTGTCAGTTTTGTTGATGTCACATTTTTAAATAAAAAATACTCACTTAGTAGTCAAGTAATTAAAAAATGACGTTGTAATGAATCTGAATTTAATATAATATTTTTAATATATGCAAAAACAATGTAAAATATAAAATTATAGATAAAAATAAATTTAATTAAACAATGAAAAAAATAAGAAAATCTCAAATGTATGTTTGTTTAATTGAAAACAACTTTTATGAAATATTTTTAAGAAATCTAGCAAACAACAGAAAATATTTTATACAGATTCATCCAAACACTAAAAAATATTAACTTTTTCCAAGAAAGTAAATCATTTTTTAGAAATTATTTTTCAAAAATTATTTTTAGTGAAACAAACGGAGCCTTAATTTTTCAAATATTAAATTAAGTTTAGAAAGATAATAACGAACAAGGAAATGAAAGAAGGTGAAGTTACCGGCAAAGAATGTTTAGTTTAGCGTTTCATACAGATTGTTTTTTTTTTTTTTTTTTTTTTTTTTTTTTTGAAGGGTGGACGAAGGCAACGATAATAATAGTGGTGGATGATAAAAAGGGAAAGCGGGGATAGTTGAATAACCTATGCTGTAATTTACCAATAAGATAGAAAACAAAGAGGAAAAAAAGGATAGATTGAAAGAATTTAGAGAAACAAAGAAAGAACATGACGTGACATGATAATCGATCAGTTTGGTAAGCTGATAATGCGGATCCTATTTGTTTCAAAATTCAAGAAATTAATACCAAAAGATGGCAGGCAAACTGGGGCAGTCTGCTTCAACTTAATAATATAATAATAATCCAAGTTACCGAAAAATAATCATAACAAGAGCAAAGTCCTTACAAGTTTGATAGCCGAAATAGTAAAATAACTATTCATTCCAGTTGAAATTGCAGACAGGACGATCATGTTGGTTTCTTCTTCAATAATTATATTTCCTATTTTATAACCAAACCCGTTATGAAAAAAGCTAAGGCTAAAAGAAAGCTTCCCAAGGCAAAATAGATAGACAGAAAGCTGCAGAAGGAAATTAAGCTAGCTTTTAAATCAAAAAAATGGAGCCAGTTTTTAGCATGAAAGGAGGGACTGGAGAGGAAAGCTATGCCAATAACTCAAAATTACAGGTCAATTTCTTTGAATATTTTAAGGATAGTTGTTATCTGTTATTTAAATCACATATATGTACTTTAGAAGAATATCAATACACTAATGGCTAAAAGAAGCTGACTTGATTGGTTCTTGTAGTCAACTTGTCTATCCCTGTCAATGCCGGTGTTAAAGCAAGCAATGTTAAGTTTCTGCTGCACCGACTTACCGGAAACCATCACCATCGCGGACCTCGGATGTGCGTCGGAACCGAACACTTTCATTGCAGTTTCCGAGATCATAAGCATCATGTATAATAAGTGCTGTGAACTCGGTCGATCACCACCAGAATTTCGAGTTTTTTTTAATGACCTTCCCGGAAATGATTTCAACACTATTTTCCAGTCTTTGACAGCTTTTCAGGAGAAATTACAGCAAGAGAATGGACCAAAGTTCGGGCCGTTTTTCACAGCGGGTGTCCCTGGCTCATTTTACGGGAGGCTTTTCCCATCCAAAACCTTGCGTTTCGTGCACTCATCTTCTTCCCTTCATTGGCTTTCTCAGGTAGGTCTTCTTCTTCCTCCTTTAGAAAAATGCATTGAGGAAGCTTCCTAACAGCGCTTTTTCTCATAGGTGCCCCTGGAATCGCTCGACAAATCAAATCCAGTAATAAACAAAGGGAAGATTTTCATCTCAAGGACAAGTCCAGCAGCCGTGATAGATTCCTACGTGACTCAATTCCGAAAGGATTTCACTTTATTTCTGAAGTTACGCTCAGAAGAAATAGCTCCCAAAGGGCGCATGGTTTTGACATTAAGGGGCAGAACAACACCAGATCCCACCTCAGACCAAAGCCGTTTACTTTGGGACTACCTAGGTCAAGCATTTCAGGATTTGGTTGCAAAGGTATAAGCTTTAAGTTTTAACTTCTTTTGCAACAATCAGCATAATATGTAACCATGTCTAACAAAGAATCAGTGCATTTTAAATGCAGGGGGTGGTTGAAGAGGAAATGTTAGATGGCTACTACACCCCTTATTACGAACCTTGCCCGGAAGAGATTCAAGCCGAGGTAGAGAAAGAGGGGTCGTTCGCTGTTGATCGTCTCGAGGTGGTAGCATTACCATGGGATTATGTCAATGGAGGGATCAACTATGACAGAGCATTGACAGCTAAAGAAATGGCGAAGGCTATGAGAGAAGTCAATGAGTCTATGATTGGGAGTCACTTTGGAGCAGATATCGTGGACCGTTTGTTTCATAGGATTATGGAAATCATGGCTGCAGATACCATGGAAGTGGAGCATGTTAGCTTGGTTGTTTCTTTAATCAGAAATGCTTGATTAATATGATATTGAAGTTCTCATGAGTTGGTTCTTGTACTCTGATTTCTGGAGAATATATGATGTGGATCTTCAACTTCCATTTCATTGAGCCAATCTTATTACAGGGAGTATTAAGTAAGTTAAATATGCAGCTTTTGCTGTGGTGAAGCCATGGTCAACAGTGATGATGTCTTTGATTTCTGTGTTCTAGTTCTAGACCCAAAAATTAGTCAACTGGTAGATTTTCATCGTAAAGAAATACCAGGGGAATTGCTTTATGAAAATCATGATCAATTAAGTCTACACTAAAATTCAGCAATTCATTTGAAAGATTTGAATAGTAAAATTGTTCCATTAGGGGACAAGACGATTCATGAAAAATAATACTAGTATAGTTTTTAGTGTTGAAATAGTCTGCATCAGTTAAACGAGTAAAGCAATGATGCCTTTGGCTGATTTATTCATTTAAATATTTATAATTGATTTTAATTTTAATTGTTTTATACATATAAATTAATTATAATAGTTGATATATAAATGTTAACTAAAAATAAATAAACAAACAAACAAGTGATAAAGTATTGGTAGATTTGCCATAGCAACCAAAAGCTTAATTTCAAAATGAGATACTAGTCACTAATTAATGTAGGATTAATATTTGGTATATTACTAATATATATATATATATATATTTATAAGTAATTTTAAAAAATTGTTAAGTTTTTTTAATATTTTATAACTTTTCTATAAAACACTTATCACTTGATCTGTTTTATACCATTTGATCTTGCTTGTGGACTCTACTAACATTCTATTAAGGTATTAAGATGTATTAATCTTTTAAAGAGTTTCTTTTTACACCTAACAAAATATTTTTCAATATTATGATCGAGAATGTCTTCAATTGAATTTTTTATCTAATTTTTCCTTTTTAAATATAGTTTTAATGATATTTACACCAAGCAATGTGAATATACATGTATATTCGTGTTCAAAATATCAAAAAAAAAAATTTATATCTAGTAAATACACTATTCGAGATTTACCATATGCAATTGTCATGTGCGGATCTTTAATCTCCTCATGTGTAGTTGTTATTTTTAAATTTTATCCGATTATATTATATTTTAATTTTCCATATATTTGTACTTTATATTAATTTGATTTTATTTTATAGTTACTCACACTTGTATAACACTACAATGTATAAATTTAGTCACTACCAATGATGATAAGTTATTAAAAATAAATTCATTTGAATTTATTTTAAAAACTTTTAATGATTTAAAATTTTAATTATATATGTTTTATAAAAGAAGGTAAGGAAACATATATGGAAACTTTCTAAGTTAGTTCTTTTAGCTTCAAAATACTTCTTTTTTTTTAGTTATATTTAAAATGGATCTCATTTTTAAATTTAAGTTTTAAATTTTCGTTTTGCCATTAGTAATATTTAAGTTTTAAATAATAAATAAATTTAAACATCATTAAGAGCATTTTAAAAGTTCTTGTGTGTTAGAAAAGTTTGCTCTCTGTAGCACGTCTTGTTTGTTCATTGTAGCATGTTCTTGTTTCTTTTTCGTCATTTGACCTTTGATTATTTTTACTTTAATCTGAATTTTTTCAAGGTGTTTTCTTGAGAAGGTCAGTATCGGGTATTTACTGTGAGTGAGTACCTACTATGGAGAAACAAATGGAAGGGCTGAATATTGAAAATGGGGAAGAAGAAGAAACGTTGCTACTATCGATTGATCCAGGGTTACAAAAATCAGCATATGAATATTGTTTGGTAGGATGTTTTCTAGCAGCAAGTGTTGTCCATTTTCTAGCGATGAATAATATAATGGTAAATCTGTGGCATCCTTTAGGTGGTGTTCAGATCTCGAATCTGGGGGAGAGGAGATTTTTATTCAAGCTTTTCCATGAGATGGATGTTGAACGGGTGGTCAATGGGACTCCTTGGATGTTTAATAATCATTAATTGATTATTCATCGATTGGAGAACGATGAGGACCCAATGCAAGTCCCTCTAGTTTTCTTGACTTTTTGGGTTCAAGTTCACGACTTACCTCCGGGTTTCTTCTCGGAGACTGTGGCTAAGCAGTTGGGGAATTTTATTGGACACTTTATGGATTACAATTCAAAGCAGTTAAATTGAGTGTTAAAGAATTATCTTAGGATCCGAGTAGAGTTAGATGTCAAAAAACCCTTGAAGAGAAGGAAGAAGATTGTGCTTACATTATCAAAATTCACTTATGTGAAATTTCGGTATGAAAAACTCACTTTTTTTACTTCTTATGTGGATGCTTGGATCATAATGATAAGATTTTTCTAGTTAGATTGAATTGAGAAGGAGCTATTATGGATTTTGGATGGAATTTGTCTCTAAAAGCACAGACGAGGAGAACCACAATAGTGAATAGTGTTTGGCTTCGTGAGGAAGGGGATGATGATTCTAAGGAAATAAATCAGAATTTGTATGAATCGGGGAGTAACTTAAAGAATAAATTGATGAGTGATATGTGGTGTAATATCAATTAGATATTGGGTTTTAATTTCGAAGGTAATCCAGATCATGATGTGGTGAACTGAATTGGGTCTTCTAATGGAATGGGTTGTATCAATATGGAGAATGATTTCGATGAGGATCCAATTGAAAGTGTAGAAGGGAAGAAAAGGCCCAGAACTAATGTTTCTGACTTAGTTGATTCGTTAGGGGTCTCGGCTGAGCAACCAAATGCTCATTCATCAGATATCGGTGGCTGTCAAGGGGCATGCCTACTGGGTGCCGTGAAAATCTTATGCTAGAATGTTTGCGAATTGGGGAGTATGCGGGCTATTCGAATACTTCGGTTTATATTGAAGGCTATTAATTCCCAAATTGTCTTCTTGATGGATAATAAATTGGATGGAGTGCGAATGGAGAAGGTTCGTAGGCGATGCGGTTTCAATAATGGGATGGATATTAAGGCGGATAGAACCAAGAGGACTTAGTTTAGCATGGAATGGTAATGATCTGGTCAATATACGTAGTTTCTTAAAGCATCATATTAACACAGATATTCAAGAGGTGGAAAGGAATTTGGAATTGAGATTGACAAGTTTCTATGGGGATTCTGGTGTCAGACATAGAGAAGAAATTTGAGAGCTTCTTCGACGATTAAGGAGAAATCATGATTTACCATGGATAGTTTGTGGAGATTTCAATAAGATTTCATATTCTCATGAAAAGATTGGATGAAAGCCAAGGGAAGAGAGGCGGATAGAGAAATTTTGCAAGGTATTAGAGGAGTGTCAATTGGTGGATGGGTGTTTTTCGAGACCTTGGTTCATATGGGAAATAGGGAATTTACCAGAGATGAACATAAGAGAGTAGTTGGATAGAAGGGTGGTTAATTCCCAATGGTTGAATTTATTTCATGATTTCTTTATTAAGCATCTACCCCAATATTTTTTGGATCATTGTCTTCTTTTAATTCAAACAGATCAGAGCAAGAAACGAGGGGTGTGGGAAATTCTAATTCGAAGCCTGGTGCATTTTTAAAGATTCCTGTAAAGAAGTGGTGCAACGAGTATAGGAATCAACGACGGGCAATGTTTTGTCAAAAATGGATGTGGTAAAAAAATGTTTTGCAAGAGTGGGAAAGAAGCATCAAGGAGAAGTGAGGTGCTGCAACAAAAAACTTGAATCAAAAGTTGGAAACTCTGAATGAAGCCGAAAGGGATGATGATACACTTGCTGAAATTATTGATGTTATATTACATCTAAATTGGGAGATGGAGAAAGAAAAGGCATATTGGGAATAGAGGGCTCGTGCAAACTAGTTGAAGATGAGAGATAGGAATACTGCGTTTTTCCATAAATTTGCTTCTCAAAAGAGACATATGAATCGAGCCAGGGGCTTGGAAAATGTAGTGGAAGAAATAATAAATATAGAGTGCGAAACGGAAGAAATTGCTCAAAAATATTTGTATTTTTTAAAATATTTTTTCCATGAAAGGTGTGGAAAAATGAGGAATATATTGTCGAGCGTGGAGCGAAGAATAACGGAGAGTATGAATCAAATGTTGTTGGTGAAGTATACTACTAGGAGGTATTTGGTGTTCTAAAAGGTATGGGTCTAATTGGAAATAATGGTTTTTCGATGTATTTTTTCCAGTAGTTTTAGCACATTATCGGTCATGATGTGAGTGATTTTTATCTTAAAATAATGAATGAAGGTATATCACTAGAACCTCTCAATGTTACAAATATTGTTTTAATACTGAAAATTGCTCAGCCTACGAATCTGTTGAATTTTAGGCCTAAAAGCTTTTGTACAGTGTTATATAAAATTTTATTTCTAAAACTATTGCAAATCGTCTTCAACAAATTTTAGAATGTTGCAAAGATGAGGTCCAAAGTGCTTTTGTTCTGGGCAGACTGATTACCGATAATGTTCTTGCTTATGAAGTCTTACATCTGTTCAAGCAGAAAAGAACAGGGAGAAAGAGTCTTTTGGCGTTAAAATTGGATATGAGTAAAGCATATAATCAAGTAGAATGGTCCTTTTTACGTCAAATGTTGTTAAAAATGGGATTTGCTAGTTCATGAGTGGAGTTCATTAGTCATTGCTGATAAGTGATAAAAGTAACATATTTTAATCCCGTTGTTAATGCATTTTTGGATAATTATTTATGCAAATTGGTGAATTTTATGCCCTTAATCCTTTAAATTCATGTTTCTATACTCAGGAGAGCATTTGAGAGTGAAAGGAGCAAAAAAGAGCAGAAATCAAACAAATAGAGCAGATTTCAAGAGCCACACAGGCTAGCCTTCCCACACGGGCTGGACACACACCCGTGTGAGCCACACAAGCTGAACATACAGCTATGTGTTAGACCGAGTCGATTTCGTGATTCGTATCCCAAACACGCAGAATAATGCAATTTTTAGGCTTTTCGAGTATTCTAAAGTCTATAATACCAAATAGAAGAAGAGAACTACGGACGATCAAAAAAGACTGAAGAAAACAACTCGAAGAACACCATTGGACCCAACTTTGAAGCAGAATTCCATCAAGATTGAAGACCTCCTTTTAATTTCTTTTGAAGTTTTTATGAGTTTCTTTATTTCTTGTGGATATTTTGTCTTTAGAATGTTTTTATTCATAATTATGAACTAATTCCCTAGATACCTAGGAAAGATTAATTATATGATGAATTCTATTATTTGATTTCTGTTTTGTGCGATAAATAATTGATTCTTGTTCTCAATTATGTATGTTTATCTCTTGTTTTAATATTTTCGAGATATTAATTCATGTTTAATGTGCTTAAATTAGAGGAGGAAAAGTCCATGTTTAAGAGTAGATCTAGCATAATTGAGTAGAATTGCATGCAATACTATAAATAGGACAACATAAATCTACCAGATTAAAGTCAAATCTAATAGGGGAATCCATAGATCGAGTTAATGCGACAATAGG
This sequence comes from Gossypium longicalyx, assembly GCA_025698465.1. Taxonomy (NCBI): domain Eukaryota; kingdom Viridiplantae; phylum Streptophyta; class Magnoliopsida; order Malvales; family Malvaceae; genus Gossypium; species Gossypium longicalyx. Next base: position 21,217,206 of record CM047005.1, on the reverse strand, counting down.
GGTTTTAATTAGAAAGAAATTTTAGTTAATCAACCTAGAGTCAGTTGCTCTTATCAACCTAGAGTCAGTTGCTCTTACTCTCGAAAGAAATTTCTACGGATCAAGATACCAAGTAAATAAATAATATATAAAGTTTAGGTGGATTCTTTTCTGGATGTTTCTCTTATTGGTCATCATTCAATTATTTTCCTGATTTATTCTCTGTTGAATTCTTTAGTCAAATTAATTTAGTAATGTTAGTTTAAACCAATCACTCCAATTTGTCGACTAAATAATAGGAAAACAGTAATTGCTAGTACTTTTAGTCATTGTGGATACGATACCTCTACTCACCGTAGCTATACTATTTATCGATAGGTGCATTTGCCTTCGTCGTATTTTTAGTTAGTTACAGAAAACACACATTAAGTTTTTGGCGTCGTTACTGGGGACTAAAATATTAGGAAATTTTTTTCTATTAATTTAGTTATTTTATTTTTACAATTTTGTTTTAATTTAATTTTTACATTTTAATTTTTTTTTTGTTTGCTTCTAGCAGGTTCTTTTGATTTATGACTAGAGGAAACCTGTCAGGACCATTGCTTTTTTACAGTGAGATTGAAAGTACTGCTAGCAGAAATCATAGAGAGGTTAGAGAAGCTAGGCAAAATCAACAGGGTACAGTAGACGATCATGAGGAAAAGAATACTACTGTGGAGATGGGTGATAACCAAAATAATCAGCAAGTAATTGAGCGTCATGCCCCTTACATTATGTATGATTATGTCAAGCCTACTCTGATTGGGGCTGAATAGAGTATTGTGAGATAGACTATTGCTACAAATAATTTCAAACCGAAGCCGAACACTATTCAGATGGTACAACAGTATGTTCAGTTCGATGATTTGTAAGATGAAGACCCAAATACTCATTTGGCCAATTTCTTAGAGATTTGCGACACTTTCAAGATTAATGGCGTCACTGATGATACCATTCACTTACGGTTGTTCCCTTTCTTATTGAGGAATAAGGAAAAACAGTGGTTAAACTCTTTGCCACGAGGTTTCATCATTACATGGGCTCAAATGACCAGGAAATTTCTGTTGAAATCCAACTGGCTAAAACAGCCAAATTGAGGAACGACATCTCTTCTTTTGTTCAGATCGATTTAGAGACTTTAAAAGATACATGAGAGAGATACAATAATCTATTGAGATGGTGGCCTCACCATGGGTTACCTTTATGGTTACAAGTTCAAGCCTTCTAAAATGGTTTGAATCCCTCAACAAGGCAATTAATTGATGCAGCAGCTAGTGGAACATTGAATAATAAAACACCCGAGGTAGCTTATGAATTTCTTGATAAGATGGCATTGAGTAATTATCAGTGGCAAGTCATGAGGACGAAATCGATGTAAGCAGCCGATGTTTTTAATTTAGATGGAGTCACCATGTTATCAAGCCAAATAGAATCACTAAATAAGAAAATCAACAGTTTATATTTTTTTACGCAGGTGAATCCAGTGATGCAATGCGATACAAATGGAGGCAGAATGAATAATCTATAATGTTTACCCTTCGGTCCTAGTATGGAGAATTATATGGGTAATTATTCTAGACTTCAAAATAACCCCTATAATAATATATATAATGTAGGTTGGAGGATCCATCCAAATTTCTCTTAGAGTAGTTAAGGAAATTAAAGAGCACAACCCCCTCCAAGCTTTCAACAACCTTATTAGCAAGAGAAAAAGCCAAACCTTAAGGATATGTTGACAAAATTTATATTGGTGTCAGAAACTCGTTTTCAAAAAACTGAGACAATGCTAAAAAATCAGCAAGTATCGATTCAAGGACTCGAAAATCAAATAGGTCAGCTTGCTAAACTAATTTCAGAACGACCACAAGGTAGATTGCCTAGCAATACTGAACTTAATCCTAGGGAGTATAACAACCCATTTTCAGTGAAATAGGAACAGTGGTTTCAGGACCACAAATCCGAGTTCGTAAGGAAAATTATTTTAATATTATTGCATGGTCTGCATTATGATAGGAATGTCGTATAAAAATTTCGTTAAGAAAATTTTACCGATTACATGTCTAATTTGATAAATGACCAAATTGCATAAAATACAAAAGTTGAGTTCTAGTAGCTATAAGTATCAAATAGCTATGGAATTCAAAATTGGAGGTCTTTATATGGCAAATAGACCATTAAGAGGAGTTATTAGATAAGTATGCTTAGTCATCCATGGAAAATTAAATAAAGAAAATGACTAAATTGGAAAGTAAAAATAATAAAAGATGATAAATGATTAAATAAAGAAAATATCATCTTTTTCATCATCTTTCCCAAATATTTTTACATGAAAACCCTAATTAGAAGAGCTTGAAGATAGCAAGCTTATTTGACTCAGTTAAATGAGGATTCAAGTCTCATTTTTAGTAATTTTTATGTTTCTAAAATCATAATAGCTTAATTCAGCTATCTTGGAGATTAATTTGCAAAGTGATTAAAATATTAGGGTTTTTCCATGGATAAATATAGTTGAATTATGAAGTTTTATGCTAGAAAATGAAAGGTTGTTGATAGATAAACAACTTTTGTAAAGGGAATTTTAAGAAATTATGATTTAGGGACTAAATTGAAAAGTTGTAAAACTCATTGTAAAATTTTAAATTTTATAAAAATAAATGGGCTGTTAATGTTACATGTAAAAATTGACTAGACTTGGAATAAGGATTAAATTGCATGAATTTTATTTTTCGAGCCTAAGGATGAAATCATAATTAAATAAAAATATAGAGGCAAAATGGAAATTTTGCCTAAGATGTGAATTGGATTGAATTGAATATGAATTGTATTAAATTGAGTTAAATTTACTCATATAGATCCGGATAGACAAAATATGGAATTAGATCGAGGAAAAGAGAAAGTGTCGAATTAGTAGACAACAAATCAACGAACACTTGTCAAGGTAAGTTCGTGTAATTAAATTGTGTACATTTATATGTTTGAAATTGAATGTTGTATATATATATGAATTGTGTAATTGCCATGCATATGAAATTAATTACATATCCGACAAAGTTCGATAAATGTTAAGTCTCGTTTGAATAAATGAAATTCGATGGATACAAGATTCTCGAATTGGTTGTGGTCTTGCATATGTTGCGGACACACCACAGATCGAAAGAGCGTCCCGTTATTAACCCTCTCGAGCTTCCCGTTATATGGTTCTTGCGAGCTTCTCGTTAATAGCTCTTCGGAGTATCCCGATCGGTTGTAATCCTGCATGTGTTGTGGGCACACCGTAACTCTTATGAGCGTCCCGATATATGGCTCTTTGTGAGCTTCCCAATTAAAGGATATTAGTGAGCTTCCTGATTAATGGCTCTCAAGAGCTTCCTAATATGACTCGCTTAAACTTCCCAATACATGGCTATCCGGAGCTTCCTGTTTAATGGCTCTTCAGAGCTACCCGTTATTGGCTCGCATAAGCTTTCCGATTATGGCTCTTATGAGCTTCCCGTTATATATCTCGGATAAGCTTCCTGTTATACAGCTCACTTTAATTTCCTGTTATATGGCTCGAGAGAGGGCTTCCCGATTCTATACTCTAAAGAGCACACCCGAATATGAATTGACGGATTACAGTTTGTACACTTCAAGTGTACTACTTGTGTATCCATTGAGATTTCTAATAAATTCAACGAAAAATTATGACATGGGATAATCTGAATTTGAGATAAACTATTATGGAAATGTATATGTTATATGAATATATGATGTGGAAAACATATGTACATGAAAATTTGTTACATGATTAGCTCATCCTTGTTTCTTGATATTCACATGAATTACATGACTAACATGTTTCTTAAGATTATATGTGTTTAGGAAAATTGCAAATTTTCTTTAGATGAATACTTACCCTATATTATTTTTTCCTGTTTTATAGTAATTCAGAAGCTCAAAGTGGTTGGAAGCTAGTCAGAGTATCATTACACTATCCTTTAGCTCATTTTGGTATATGTAAAGAACTAGATTTTGGTATAATGGCATGTATACGTACAAATAGGTCATTGATGACAAATATGTGTTTTGGTTATAATTAGTCATTGGAATGACTTGTGATGAATGTATTTTGATATATATATATATGAGATAATGTCATGTTTGATATGAGTGTTAAGTATGGCTAATTGATAGTAAATTTCATAAGTATGTCTAAATGTATTTTTGGTCAAATAGGTAAGTTTGGATATATGGATTTATGAAGTAATATGTCATGCATAAGACTTGACTTTTGGCTTGGTTTAAAAGTCTTGGATTGGCTTGTATATGTGTTAAAGTTTTTATGTAGGTAGAAGACCAATTGAGTGAGAAATATGGCTTAGAAATTACCTTATTTTGTCTACATGGGCAGAGACACGAGCGTGTGTCTCAACCTTATGTGACACACGGCCTAGCCCACGAGCGTGTGAATTGGCCGTGTGTCCCCTGCATTTTTAAAATTTCAAAACAGAATGCTCAAAATTAATTACACAGCCTAGCATACGGGCGTGTGGCTTGGCCGTGTGACCCCTACACTTACACACGGCCTAATACACAAGCATGTGACATGGCCGTGTGACCCAGGTTAGAGAATTACACGGGTACTAACACGGGCCGGGACACGATCGTGTGCCCTATTTCGAAGGCACACACGGCCTGACCACATGGGTGTGTGTACCCTACACCTTGAAAAAATTTTGAAATTTTGTGAAAAGTTTTGAAATTTTGTGAAAAATTCTTTGAATACCCAGATTAGTCCCGATTTATTTCTATTACATATTTTGGACCTCGAAGGCTCATATAAAGAAAAATATGATTGTTTATAATTGATTTCTGATATAAATGAGAAATGATATAAAATGTTTGTACTTAATCTGTAAATTCTGGTAATGCTCTGTAACCCTGTTCCGGTGACGGATATGGGTTAGGTATGTTACAAAGTAGCTTCACGCAATTACTATTCCAGACATGGAAAGGTTAGTTGAACCTGAACAAGAATTAAGGTAAGAAATTATGGTGAAAAATGATGAGGTTGAGGAAAATAGGAAAGAGTAAAAGCCGGTTGTCAAATAATACAAACCTAAAGTGCTATATCCTAACACGATGAAGAGAGACTACACAAACGAGCAATATGGTAAATTTCTTAAGCTTCTTAAAAAAATTACACATTAACTTACTGTTTGTTGATGCTCTCTCACAGATGCCAAATTACGTTAAATTCTTAAATGAGCTATTAACAAATAATAGGAAGTTAGACGACTCGTCAACTGTGGAGCTCAATGCAGTTTGCTCAGCCATTCTCCAAAATAAACTACCTAACAAACTAAAAGATCTAAAGAGTTTTACTATTCCTTGTCTCATTAGTAGTTTAAATATTGATAATGCTTCGTCTGATTTAAGAGCCAGTATTAATGTCATGCCTTACAAAATGTTTAAACAGCTAGGTCTTGGGAAACCCAAATACACTAGGATGAGTATTCAATTAGCGGATAGAACTATTAGATATCCTAGGGGTATTATTAAAGATGTACTTGTGAAAATTGATAAATTTATATTCCCTGTTGACTTTATTGTGTTAGGCATGGATGAGGATAGTGAGGTACCTTTGATCTTAGGTCGACCCTTTTTAGTCACTGCTAGGACTATTATCGATGTTGGTATAGGTAAACTTGTGCTTCGTGTAAGTGACGAAAAGATTATTCTCCAAGCACGCAATTTTGTGAGAGTCTCTAGTGAGTGAGATGAGATTAAATGTTCTGTTAATGTTAGTAATCACGTGGCTCAACCTTCTCTACAAGAAACCCCTCGTGAAAACATGCTAGAGCCATGTTTCAGTCAAGGTGACAGAAACAGAACAACATATGAAGAGCGAATGGTACAACTCGATAAACTAGATGAATGGTGAGTGCATGCTGAGGAAAAACCAAAAGAACATGATAGAGACACAATGCGACGCCATGATGAGTATGTGATGAGAACAAACCAAATTAAGGTTAGAGACAAAGTAATGCTAGACAAATCGGATCCATGAATTTCCCCTTCGGAGCTTAAGTCAAAATGACCGAACTCATTCACGGTACTAAATGTCTTCACCTACGGTACAGTCAAAGTAACACATTCTAAGTTCGGCACATTTAAGGTAAACAATACTTGACTCAAACCTTATCTTGGTAATAAAATTGATAATAAGAAAGGGGAATTTTTGCTCCGAGAACTACCGTAACTGTGCGTGTACAAAGTAAAGTAGAGCTTAGACTCTAAATAATCGCTTTTTGGGAGGCAACCTGAGTGTTTAAATTTTGATATTTTTTTACATTTATTGCACATTAATTTAAAATTAAATTAATTAAATTTTAAAAAAATTTGACCCACACGGGCATATCCTAGGTCGTGTACACGATAGGGTATTCTACAGTGAGTTACACGACCTGGACACACGGGCGTGTCCACGACTATGTGAATACTGAAGTTAATTTTTAAATTTATTTATGAGTCAATGAGTTACACCGACCATAGGTACAGTCGTGTGTGAGACACGGCCTGTCACACAAGCGTGTGGAAGACCATGTGCTTCACGCGACCTGCATATGAGCGTTGGAGAAATGAAGAAGATCACACAGGGCCTGAACATACGGACGTGTCCGTGGCCATGTAAAAATTGGGCTTAAATTTTTAATTGCACACGGGATAAGAAAGCCCCACACGGGCGTGTGACACGGCCGTATGGTCCAACACGGGCCACGACCGTGTCCCCTTTTAAAACCTTAATTCCCCTATTCTTTTGTTTTGTCTTCTTCCTCCCAACCTTTCAAAAACAAACCCTAGCTACCACTCCTCACAAAAACCCGTCGTCGCCATCCCTTTACTAGTCCGATCACCATCCACGACTTTCCCTCCCTTCCCCCTCATCGAACCACCGTAATCCTCTCTCCCTTCCCCTTTCCCTCTTACTTTTCCCCCTTCTTTCTCGTTCGTCCCTCCCCCTTCCCTTTCCCCTTTCTTTTCCCCTTTCCATCATCCATCACGAGCCCCCATCTCCATTCTTCCTTAAACAAAACACGCCCAAGCCACCGCCTATCACCCTTCCATCCTTTCCCCTTTCCCTTCCCTTCTCTCCCTCGATGACAAACCGCCACCCTTATCCACCTTTCGCCAAGTCTATCCCCCACCCCGCACATCCCCATCGTCGTTCTTTCACTGTCGACCACATCATCCCCATCGACCGTCACATGCGCCCCCCACCACCACCTTTTGCCACTTCACTTATTTTCTTTTTCTTTTTTTTCTTTTTCTTTTATTTATTGTTCTTTGTTTTATTATTTTTACTAGTATTATTATTATTTGTTTTAGTAAATTTTTATTTCCTTTTTATTGTGATTTCAATTATTGTTTTATTTATTTTCTTTTGGTTCTTTTTCATATTGTTTTTTTTATTTTCATTCATAATTTTAATTATTATTACTGAGTTTTATTCTTGTTATGCTTTTAAGTGGTTGATGTGTCATTGAGAGTACCAAAAATATCCTATTCCCTGTAAAATAGTAAAAATAATAGTAAAGATAATAGTAAAAGGGAAGTAGGGTCGAATCCTCAGGAACCGGATTATACGAATGCTTGTTTCTCGAAATCCTGGGCAGAATCGTGCCCAAGAAAACCTGCGTGATAGAAAAAAAAATAACAGAATTAAAGATTTGATTTGGAAAAAAAAAACAGAATCTAAAGTTGACTGAAATTGTGATTACAAAAATAATAAAAATAATAAAGAGAGTTGAAGGGAAAGAAATTCTTATTGGTAGATTCCAACCTCCAATTGTCTCATTCTTCCTTGGGTTCAATCCTCGGCTTTTAAATAACCCTTCTCAACTCAAGTAAGCCAGTTATAGTGGAAGAGGACGCCTACGACCACCAGCTCCAAAGATTAGACTTACGATTTTTAGGAAACCTGACTCTAGCCAGTAATCTATGCTAGATCAACGCTTCTTAATGGCGAATCCCACGTCATTTTGTCTCTTTGGCTCGCCAACCTCTGACGCAGTAAGTTAATGAACCGGCTGTGCAATCCTTCCAAGACATACAAAGCGGCCGCCTTTGTATATGTTGAAAAGCTTACTTCTTAAGGGGCCATGGACGGAAGCGTCAGCCCGTGGTGCGGAGAAACGATGAATACTTGGTGAGACGGATAAGTACGGATTCTAGGCCTCAAGAACCCTTTTGAGGGAATATTGACAACCTTTGGCTAGTAAGGTTCTAGTGGCTCATGATAATGGTGGAAAAGAAAATAAATATAAAAAGGGAAAAGGGAATTTTTATTGAAAGAAAATATGAAGAAACAAAAGCCTAGACTTTCAGGGGGAAAGTGTTTACAGAAAAAGATGAACCCCAAATAGAGTCACTTCACCCCCTATTTATATTGCTAGGGAGATAGTCTAATTTAACTTAAATTTTAAAAAGATAAATACATTTAATTAAAAATAAAAAAGATAATTAAAATAAAATCCTAAAATTTAAATAATCTTAAAAATATTAAAGATAAAAAAGATAATTAAAATAAAATCCTGAAATTTAAATAATCTTAAAAATTATCCTAATATTAATAATCCTAATATAAATAAAATGGAGTCTTATAAAATAAAATCTCTTCTTTTTGCGTTTTTAGTCCTTGTGTCTTCCATGCTTGCACTTTTGGCACAATCTTTTTCCTGTGTCGCATACCAGCCCATTGTGTCTCTAAATTCGCACTTTTGCCCCTTAATTTTCCTTTTGCCTCCAAATCAGTCCCTAAAAGATAAAAAGACATAAATAGCTCAAATTAGTATGATCAAGCTCAGAATAAACACATGATTAATACATAAAAATACGTTATTCTAAAGCATTATCAATGGTATTAGTTTTTAAGAAGTTGTGATCATTGTTACTTTTATTTTAGAATTGTGTTTTCTATTATTATTATTATTTATTATTTTTATATTATTGATACTTCTTTTACACGAAATTTGGATTCAAATATTTTTAGCTGAATGTTCGATCTTGTGATTCTGGATTTTAGTTGGATTCAACTTTCGTTCTGTGGTTATTTGAACTGTTCCATTGTGTCGATTCGTGCTTTTACGTTGAATGTTGAAACAGTTGTTTGGTTATCCATTTTTCAAGTACATCATGACGAACACTGGAGGGAAATCCAAGGTCACCGTTCCCACTTCAAAAAAACGAAAGACTCCGGGCGCGACCTCATCGTCGGGCGCTTCCACCGATGCACGCCATCCATGTCTCCGACTTTCACAAGGTCCCCAAGAGGACCTATATCAGCATCTCAGACAGAGGCCACTGGGATTAAGTCGTTCTATTGATTGAACGGCCTTAGAGCATATTCAATTAGCTGATCGAGTCCATGCACTGATTATTACAACTCCTTGAAACTGGTTCTTCTCCATCGTCGGGCCCACCTACTCGGATCTTACCCTCGAGTTTTGTTTGAAATTCCTATTACAACACGTAATGTTGATCCACTATGAGCCATGCACTATTACTTTCCGACTAGGCAGTACAACGCGTCATATGAGCATCCTAGAATTCGGAGGTACTTTAGGACTCTATACTAAGAAGTTCATAAGTGTCGAGGGGTTCCTCACTTTATACCGACACATCCACTACTTACCATCTTTATGCTGGATAGAGATGACTGCCAGTATGACGCCCTATGACCCGAGTCGGTCGAAGGCGACTTCACTACCTCTGGCTTTGTTTATATCCATGCCATCTTGGCCCACACGTTGACTGGTCAGAGGAAGAGCACCGGGGTCGTTGGTACATTCGAACTTACTTCCTTTGGAGCATGGCGACGGGGCATACATTCGATCTTACCTACTTCATCGCCCTTATTTTTATTTGAGTTTGTAACCTCTTAATCTTCTTCTCTATTTGTGTTTATTTGCTTATTAGTTTGCTTGGCACTATGCACTACATTTAGTTTTGCCTACAATTTCGGGTTTCACTATTTTGGCGATTTCATCCATATTCAGGGCAGTTTTAGTTTTCTCCCTCTCTTATGATATTCTGTTTACTCTGTGCTTGTATTTTTTTTTATACATTGAGGATAATGTACATCTTAAGTGTGGGGAGGTTATTTATATAATTTTTAGAAAATCTCTGAATTATTTGTTGTGTTTAAGTACTTTTCTCATACTTCTATTAGAGTGAATTATTTTTTATTTGAGATTTTTATTGATGTTGTTTTGGATTAATTTGTAAATATTTATGCATTGGTTGAGTATGGAGCATTGTATTCTAAAGTTGTGATAAATGAAAATGTACATTCTGTGTTTACTGCAAAAGCACTTGCATACATTCAAAGTGTTCATCTGGGCCTGGATTTGGGGCTTATGAAGGTTGAAATTGAAGGTGATGCCCTCTTTATTATCAAAAAACTACGGAGAGAAAATGATGACAAATTCGAAATTGGGGCTTACATTAGATATGAGAAAGGGTTAAGCAAAAGATTTCGTACCTACAAGTTCAAATACATCCATAGATCGATGAATAGCATTACTCACTTGTTGGCTACTGAAGGCCTAAAAAGAGGAGATCGATGTTGTCTGCAAGATCGGGTTCCTATATTTGCCAGAGAGGAAGTGGAAAGGGATCAAATGGGAGAGGATTTCTAATTTCTCTCTGTTCAATTTCTAGTGGGATAGGGTAGGGGAAGAGTCTGGGTAAGAAAGTAGAAGAAGGAGTTGGGTGGGTTAAAGTTGTTGGGAAAGGAAAGGAATCATTACCAAGGGGCTTTAAAATCATTTGTTGCTTTTCAGGAGATTTAACGTATTAATTTCCCTAGCTAAGGCTTAGATGCTTCTAATGTCACGAGGCGGCCCGTGACACTAAAGCAATCTTCGATATTTGGCTGGTGGTTGGGTTTTGTCTTGGCCCAATTTTTATGTCTATTGTTTGAACTTATTGAATAAAATTTCAACATACATTCTCAAAAACATCATACATTAAATTATATTTTTTTGAAGGTGCATTAAATTATATTTAAAATTTAAAACTAAAACATCAACACAAATCACAAAATAATATAATTGAATGCAACAATAAGATATAATAACATCTTTTTTAATTCTTATAAAAACATCTTTTAAATATAAAGATTTTTTATATATTTAAACGACATACTCGCCTTTAAAAACTTAATAATTTAAGTTGAAAATAACCCATCAAATCCTAAAATGACATTAACTTATAACAGAAAAGTACTTATTTTCTAAAATTGTTATTTAAAATTAAAAAAAAAAGTTAATTTTTGCTACATTGAAAACTGTATATCCATACCTTTCCTGGGAACAAAAACATCCTATTTTGACTTTTATTGTTATTAGTTTTTGGATTTTTAATAATTTTTTAATTTTGTTACATTTTCCTACAAAATTATATTAATTGTTTTTCATTTTGAAAATGGTTCTAATTTTTAAACAATGACATTTTTTTCTATAAAATATAGCATACTAAAATAAATACACATAATCAGGTTGTGCATGTATAAAAATTAATTGCATATAAAATTATATACAATTAATACAACTCATGAAATATAATAAAAAAAATAATACTTCAAACAAAAACATAAAAATAATAACACATGAATATTAAAATAGAAAAAATTTCTCAAATTAAATTAAGATGATGACATGTGTCTAATTTAATTATATTTTTAATTTTAAATATGTGGAAAGGATACATGTCATTATCTTAATTTTACTTCTGAATTTTTTTCTCACAGCTATTTTGTTTTCAAGTAGACTTTTAATTATACAGTGAAGTAAATATGATATCAAATTAATTTTTGATAACTAAATTGTGATCAATTTTTTTAAAAATTTATTTTAGGTAAGTGTAATTTAAGTTGGTCTTAATATTATTTGAATTGGATCGGATTAATATGTTAGATTAGTTGGATTGAGAATTTATTAATATATCGATATAGAAGTTGAACTAGCCTCTAAACAAATTGTTTGTAACTAATAAAAAATCAAGACAAAAAATTAATTGTTAAACTAATTTTATAAATTTTTAATTATTTATTTAATTATTTTTGTACCATCAGTTGAATCATGAACTAATAGTACGACATAGTAGCACGCCGTCTTGCAAAAGAGGGGTTTTAGAGATCAGAAAGTACCTTTTGGGTTGAAGAAGTTTCCTCGTCAGTGGTGGAATTTGTGGTGGGTTAACCCCCAGATCGAGCAGCTTCAAGAATGGATAATTTCACCGCCTCGCTTTGCTGTATGTTAATATCGATTCATAATTCAATGATAAGTGTTTTGGAAGATTTTGAGGTTTGACGAAGACGCTAGACTAATTCAAAGAAATGAAAAAGTGGACGGGGGAGAGAAAGTTTTAGACAATTTGAGACTTTATTTTTTTGCTTATTTGGATCTTAGGTGGTTTTACTTTTAATAACCAACGTCAGTTATTATGATGCATTATAATCGTTTTTTCTCCTTTTATTAATGGGAACCAATCCTCTCTTTATTAATGGATTTACTTATTCTAAAGATTAGGAGTCTTCAAGTTATGGTTAAAATTAAATTAATTGGCTAAATAGATTAAATTTGATTAATCAGTCGATTAATTGATCTAATTCAGTTGAAGATTGGATAATGACTTTTTAGAAGTTTAATTATCGATTAATTCAATTTAAAATCGAGTAATTAATCAAATTAACCGAACATAATAATTACTAATACAAAGTATATGTAGTTTTAATTCAGTCAAATAAATATTACCACTTTTTTTTGTATGATTTATACTTCTTTTAACCAAAAAACAAAAATATATAAATTTTTGTTAATTTGGTTAACCAATCGAATTAACCAAAATATTTCGGTTCAATTAATTTTTTTTAAAAAAAGGTTAAAAAATTCAGTTAATACTAATACGGTTCAATTAATTATTTGAACACCCCTACTAAAGACCCTGAGTTATTTTTACGTGTCCATTGCTTTCTTTTTATATGGTTAAGTTTCAATTTTGATTTTTTTTTTTTTAAACTAAATTCAGATTGGGAAATACATACTTAAACATAATCTAAAAATAGAAACAAGACAAAAGGGCCTATAAATGAATTTTGACCCATCAAGCATGAATCAAAGATAGATTCAGAACCCAACGGTAAAAAGCAAACAAATAAAAAGGCCCGAGAAACTAAGCTATTTGCCTGGAAATTCAAAAATAGAATAAAAAATATCAGAATAGTCTAGAACCATAATAATGGCACCTATGCTTTGCCCAATCAGAAAAACTGGTCTCCGTCATGTCCCATCATCTGCCTTTCTTCTGCTGGACGTTTCCAGGTTCCCCATGGGACTGATTCACCTAATCTCTTTTGATATCCTCATTTCAGTCTCTTCCTTTCTCCATATCTTGCATTTTCCTTCAGTCTGGTTCTCTTTCTTTTTCTATTTCCCTCAATTTATCAGCATACTCAGGAACACTGCCGATCAGGTAAAACTCTTTCTTCTTTAACGTTTCTGTTGCTAGGATATGTGCTAGTTTATTCGCTGTACGTGGGATATGTTCAACCCAGCAATTTCCCATTTTGACCAGTATCTACTTAATATAATGAATATATGCCCCGACCATGGATCTATCTTTATTCTTTGCCTTGCACCTCTTTATTATTGCTAATGCGTCCCCTTCGATGATGATTTTTGGCCATTGTATGTTAAAACCGAATCAGACTGCTGCCCTACAAGCAATTGGTTCTGCAGCAAAAGCCGATGCAACTTGTTGATAGATCTTTGAAAATGATAAGAGGACTGTACCTTCATTGTCCCTAGCTACGATCCCCACAGCCGATTGGTAAGTCTCTCCATCGTATGCTGCATCGAAGTTAACCTTCACGAACTGCCTTGGAGGGTGTTCCAATCTTTTAGCTTCCAGAAGAGTTGTTGGTATTTTACTTGCAACCCCATCAAGTTCTAAAATGTAGCTATTAACAAAATCTGCTATCTCTTTACCAGATCTACTAGACTTCTCATGTACTCTCTTGTTTCTGTCTCCCTAGATGGCCCACAAAATGTAACAGAAAGTCCTACATCGTAGTGGAGTTGACTGATCAAAAACCCAAGTAAGCCACTGTAAAAACTCCAAGTTTGGTAGTTTAAGCAGATCCGCGAATGATAATTCCTCCCATGTTGATTTTGTAACAGGACATTCACAGAATATGTGGTTCATGGTTTCTGCTGCTTTTCCACACCGAGGACAGCTTATCTCATTTGAAAGCTTCCTAAGTTGCATGTTAACTCTTGTGGGTAGAAAGTTCCATGATATTTTCCAAGCTGTAATTTTTATCTTAGATAGTAGATTGAGTAGCCAAAGTTTTTTGTAAAATTTTTTGTAGTCGGTTTGTAAAGCATAAGCTCTAAGATCATTTTTATTGCCCTGTAATAGTTTATAGGCTCTATGTACCTTAAATTCTCCAGATGCCTCCCCCCTCTAGGCCAGAGTATCCTCATGGGGCTCTTCTGTTAACGGAATACGCAGAATCTTCGCAGATATATCCTTCGTGAAGGTAGATTCTATCCACTCTTCTTTCCATATTCTACGGCTATCATCAATTAATTCACCCACTTTAAAGTCACTCAAATGATTAACATAAAATGATAACGTGGAATTATGCAAATCTGGTATCCATACATCATTCAAAACTGAGATTTTTGATCCCTTGCCCACTTTCCAGCAAAGAATCTGCTAAGACGCCTTTAGTTGCCCAAATGCTTTTCCATGTAAATGAACTATTATTTCTCAAACTTGAATTTAAAAAATCCCCATTTGGAAAATACTTGGCTTTTAAAACTTTCACAACTAACGAATTGGGATTGTTAAGAATTCTCCAGCCTTGTTTAGCTAGTAGAGCCACGTTAAATTTAGCCATCCTCCTAAAACCCATTCCTCCCTCATCCTTGTGCTGACACATATGCTTCCACTGACACCAATGAATACATTTCTTCCCATGTGCCTTTTGCCACCAGAAATTAGCAATTATCCTTTCGAATTCACTACAAAAAGAATTAGGAAGTAGGAAACAGGACATAGCGTAGGTCGAAATAGCCTGAAGCACTGACGTAATGAAAACTTCCTTGCCTCCTTGTGATAATAATCTAGTACTCCAGCCTTTAATTCTTAAGAGGGCCTTTTCTTTTAAATTTTGAAATGACTGTTTTTTTGGTCTATCGACCACGTTGAGGAGACCTAAGTATTTTTCCATATCTCTAGAACTTCTTACCCTTAGGATTGCCCATATTTCACGTTTATTCCCCTCCAAAGTATTTGAGCTGCAGAAAATCATAGATTTATTGAAATTCACACATTATCCAGAACATTCTTATACTCCTTTAAAATTCTTCTCAACAGTTGCGCTTCTTTATCTGTTGCTTCCCCAAACAGTATGCAATCATCTACAAAGAGTGAGATATTGCCGGTCCTCTTCTTCCTGGTCTTGCTCCCTTTATCAGTCCCTCTTTCATAGCCAATCTCATTAATGTCGAAAGCCTTTCACTACATATAAGAAAAAGAAAAGGACTAAGAGGATCACCTTGTCTCAAACCTCTAGTAGCTTGAAAAGTTCTCCCTCTTTTTCCGTTTATGTTAATGGCGTAGGATGCTGTTGTAATACATTTCAGATTAATTCCACCCATTCACCTGCAAAACCCATCCGTAGCATGATTGCCTTAAGGAAACTCCATTCAACCCTATCGTAAGCCTTACTCATATCGAGTTTGACTGCCATATATCCATTTTTCCCTGTACGTTTATTTCAAAACGTGTGAAGGATTTCATAAGCCAGGGGAGCGTTATCTGAAATTAATCTTCCTGGAACAAAAGCACTTTGAGCTGTATCAATACATCTTTCGATTACCACTTGAAATATATTGGCAATTGTCTTTGTCACAATTTTATATAGAACCGAACATAGGCTGATAGGTCTGAAATTAGCTAGGTTGGTGGGATTTTGTGTTTTCGGAATCGATACTATATTTGTTGAATTTACTTGGCCAAAATTTTGGCCCTCATTTAGAATTCCTAAACAGAAAGTAGCAACTTCTTTACCTAAAATGTTCTAGTATCATTGAAAAAATACTGTTGGATAGCCATCGGGTCCTAGTGCTTTAGTTGGGCCCATTTCCTTCAAGGCTGAAAACACTTCTTCTTCCATATAGGTTGATAACAGTTCTGCATTAATATCTGATGAGATGCTCTCCTCAATACCTGATATGAGGTGAGATGGATCTCTAACTCCGTTTGACATAAATAACTTCTGGAAATATGAAGTAGCAGCTTCGTTATTCTTACTTTCTTCTGTAGCCTCTCCTCCTCCATCTAGCTCCAGCTTAGAAATTGTATTTATTTTCCTTCAAAACGATGCATACTTGTGGAAAAAGGTTGAATTCTTGTCCCCTACTCTAAGCCAGTTTGCTCTTGCCCTCTGTTCCCAGTAAATTTCATTCCTATCAATTTCCATGTTTAGTTGGACCATAGTATCAATAATCTTTGCTAATGTGTCATCGTCTCTTTCTTTTACCATCAGCAGTTCGAGTTCCTCTGTTAACTTTTTCTTTATCCCTTCACTTCCCTTCTTAATTGATCCTCCCTATTTCTTGAGATTCACCTGTAACTGTTCCAGTTTTTCCACAATTGTGCTTGTATTTGATTCCCAGAAATCCTTAATTACATTCTCCAAGGATTCCTCTGTGATCCACCATGCCTCAAATTTAAATGGAGCTTTACCAGCATAATCATTTCCACTTTTAGTACTAAGGAGTAGTGGACAGTGGTCAGACAGTGAATGAGTTAAATGATGAATTTTACATGAAGAAAAAAGATCCTTTCATTTTTAATTAGCAGCTCCCCTATCAAGTCTTTTATTTATATTTGTTTCAGCAAAATTTCCTCTTTCCCAAGTAAACTAGGCCCCTGAAAATCCTAAATCTTCCAATTGGCATTCTTCTAGCGTATCACGAAAAGCCTCTATTTTCCTATCTTCTCTTGGTATCCCTCCACATTTCTCAAAAAAGTATATTATTTCATTAAAATCCCCACACGCTAACCGTGAGTACCGTTTATCTTGTCCCAATTTTCTTAATAGATTCCAAGATTCAGTTTTACTGTTATCATAAGGGGACCCATAAAATCCTGTAAATCTCCACTCATCATTATTGCCCTCCTCCTTGACCATTGTATCAATGTGATTTTTAGAAAAACTCCTTAGCGTAACTCTTACATCTTCCTTCCATGCTAAACATAGGCCTCCTCGCGAGCCTTCTGCATCTATATCAATTCCATTAAGAAAACCACAACTTCTCCTACCAAAAAATCACATCTTCTCCTACGCTTTTCCGTGCGATGTTTGTCAATTTTTGTCTCCATTAAGAAAATCATATGAGGATTATGCTGTTTTAGTCTGGTAAAATTTCACCACATATATTTATTTCTTCTCTTTTCAGTCTTTTTGATCCTGCTACGTTTCTGCTTCATTAACGCAAATCTCATTTTTATCTTCCGAGCTTTTCTTCTTTTTAACTCTGTAGTCATCCTTTTCCCCAATCAATATTGGTACTGTAATTATTCTTTTCCAGCTTGCCTTCTTATCTATATTTGCCTTATGGACTTGTCTATCCTTGCTATCATTCATCTGCACATCTTGCATTAGTGTAACAACTCCTTCCTTTTTCTTTGTGATATCCTACAGCACGTTTAACTCTGATTTCTTTGATTGTCTCTTGCTCATACTGTTGCCCATTTCAGTTACTTCCTTCTCCAAGAACAGTGCCTCTAAGCCTCTTGTATATGAGCATTGTGTCCTTCCCTTTTTTGAGAAAGAATTGAATTTAAAACTCTCCTTCCCAAATAAGTTAGATTCTGCTCTTAATGCCGACATGTATGGTGGGTCACCTCTTGCCTCTCTTTTTTTTGAGGGATTTAGCTCACAGCAATCTATTAATCCATGCCCCATTCTTCCACATCCAAAACAAAATATTGGCAATTTTTCACATTTAAAAGAAATCCATGATTTATTAATATTATCAGTTGAGACAAAAATATCTCTTCTAAGGGGTTTTTGCACATCAAGATTTACTTTAAGACGGCATAATTCTCCATTAATTTCATATCTGAGGACCCTCAAAAAGTAACTCCAATGGCATGTAGCAGATCTTTTTTATCAGCTTCTTGTGGACATGAGCCTATTTTAATCCAATACGGTGAAGACTTAAGTCGGACTTGGGCTCTTTCTGTCGGTTGGGATATTCTATTAAATAAAATTAGGCTTTTCCGGAACAGCCATGGTCTTCCTTTCATGATCAACTCCAGGTCTTCTTCTAACTCAAACTCAATCAAAAATAAGTTCTGCCCCGCCATCTGGATCTCAAACTTCTTTTTCGTCTTCCATTTACTTTTCATCTAGGCCCTAAAACTATTTGGGTTGTAAAGCTTCGCTATCCAAACGGTAGCAATCAAAGTTGGGTTTTCACCTGGAATCACCAGCGACCCTTTCACAGATAATTGCACAAGTTCCTCTGCTAGGAGAGAAATCGCCATCCCAAGCCACAGTAGTTACTGCTTTCTTTAGGATTCTTGCAGAGCACTCTTGGTAGACGATAATATGTTTCAATTTTGATCCTTTTATTTTTAAATGTATATATATAACAATGTTTAAATTTTAGTTTTGATCTTTATACTACGCTTAAATTTGAGATTTAATCACTATACTTTAATTTTTTTACTTAATTTGGTATCTCAATTTTTTAACGTCATTAATTAGTTTAAATATTTTATACTAATTAAAATATTGAGTGAATTTTTAAGACTTTTTAACACCGTTAAATTTTTTATTAAATTTAAATTTATTACAATGCCTTTTTTTTCATGGTTACCAAGTCAATTTTTTTTAATTTAAAAAAATTTACTCCAAATGAGTTTAACAATTAAACTTAAATTTTTAAATTTTAAAAATAAAATAAATAAATTTCTCAAAATAAAAATATAAAAAAACTAAATTTTAAATATATGATAAATACATAAACTTAAAGCATGAAACCTTTCATTTTGTCTAAAACTATAGAAGTTAAATGTAGAAAGAATTTTAAACGTGAAAACCAAACTTAAGTATGAAATTGAGAAAAAAAATAAAAAAAACTTAAACTTAAAAACCATATTAAACATTCAACATTAAAGTTAAAGTTAAGTAACAAGCAGTATATTCAGGGGAAAAAATTCCTCAATCCCAAAATTTAAGTGATTAGTGATTTATTTATTTATTTATTTATTTTTAAAGAAGGTCTAAAAAGGCAAAGCCTATAACATACGGATCGGGGCATTTGAATGGGTCTTCCCGGACCCATATTTTATCACCATCGAGACGGGGTAAAAAGACCAACTAACAAAAATGCGTCGTTTCCTTCAACAGCTCTTCCCCTTCCCCTTTCACCTAACCCCCTCCCCTCCTTTTTCTTCTTCAAACGAATGTTTCTGCCTACCCCTTACTATAAACCAGAGCCTCCCTCTTTCTCGCTCGCATTGTCCCTCACCCAAAACCCGACCCATGGCATCCATCTCCAACGCTTTCTCCCTTTCCCTCCCGTCCAACCGCATTACCAACTCCTCATCTGACTTCAACCCCATCACTTCCGACCTTTCCCTACGGGTTAATAAACCTGCCAAGGTTTCTCTATTCGGTTTGGATTGCGGTGAGTTCAGTCCGGGACGAGTTGCTGTGTCGAAACCGAGTGGAATCGGGGGGAGGATTTGTGCCAATGCAACTCCGGTGATGGATCAACCAGTTGGTGAAAAGAGCTCCGGAGCTCCCACTATTGTCGAGGTGGATTTGGGAAATCGTAGCTACCCAATCTACATCGGGTCCGGATTGCTTGATCAACCTGAACTTCTTCAAATGTTAGTTTATTCATTTCACTAAGATTAGTTTTTAGATTTTCGCAAAGATCGTCGTATTTAGTGTTAATGGGTTGTCGTTTCAATAGGCATGTTCATGGGAAGAAAGTTATTGTGGTAACTAATACTACAATTGCTCCTTTATATTTGGATAAAGTCGTTGAGGCCTTAACAAAAGGAAACCCCGCTCTTTCTGTGGAATATGTGATTTTACCTGATGGAGAGAAGTTCAAAGACATGGTAGGTTTTCCATTTTGTTTTTTATTTTTTTTTAAATTAACATTTTGGTTTTGAGGTATTATTGTTGATAAAACTCAATGGAAGTAATAGCAATGGTTGTGGCGTTGTGCTTATAGGACACTCTCATGAAAGTTTTTGACAAGGCCATTGAGTCGCGATTGGACAGGAGATGTACCTTTGTCGCCCTTGGAGGTGGTGTCATCGGTGACATGTGTGGGTTCGCTGCTGCCTCTTTTCTTCGCGGTGTTAATTTTATTCAGATTCCTACTACTGTTATGGCACAGGTCTTTTGATGCTGATGGATCATTTATATAGAATCATCACATTGTGCGCAATCGTTTCATGTTTCTTGTTTTTACACACAGGTGGATTCTTCGGTTGGGGGAAAAACTGGCGTAAACCATCCTCTTGGGAAGAACTTGATTGGTGCTTTCTACCAACCTCAATGTGTGCTCATAGACACAGACACATTGGACACCTTGCCAGATAGGGAACTGGCATCAGGTCTTGCAGAGGTTATAAAATACGGGCTCATCAGAGATGCTGAGTTTTTTGAGTGGCAGGAAAAAAATATGGAGAAACTGATTGCAAGGTATGCAAAACTTATCAAAAGAACCGTAGTTAAACATTAGAATAAGTAACTTCTTTTGAAATCTGAAACTGAGAGGACTTTTGATAACAACTGAAATTCAAAAAGGTGGTTGTCAATTTTCTGTTTGAAGCTTTTAGGGACATACATATTTTATCCTTAACTTTTGTGCTTTGGTATTGTGGATGCTTATGCCTCTCTTGTCTATCACAACAATATATCGTATACCAGTACTGTGGTACTTTCCTCATTATTGCAAGGTATATTTCTTCAAGCCTATATTCAATCTGGTGTTGTTAATTGTAGGAATCCGAATGCGCTGGCTTATGCTATAAAGCGATCATGTGAAAATAAGGCTGAGGTTGTGTCATTAGATGAGAAGGAGAGTGGGCTGAGGGCTACACTGAACTTGGGTCATACATTTGGTCATGTAAGTTTCTTATTTGTGCTACTGCTTATATTTACTGTTTAGCATGAGGTCAAGGAATGTTTCATGAGTACATTGGTAAGCTTGATTTTTTGCTTCTGAGTGTAACTTTCTGAATTGAAGTTTTATAAAGTATCCTTGAGCTTATTTGGAATTTTATGTTGTGACTGCATGACTTGAAATACCCAGAAGGTAATTGTAAAATGGCTGTAAAACGCTACAAAATTGAAGTTACCGGCAACTTGAAATTCAGAAGTATTAAACTGTAACTATTATAATCTTTTTCTTTTAGATTGTCGGGGTGGGTGGGATTTTGTGTTTATTTGGATATTGTACTTGGTTTAAAGACTTAAAAGGGGTCTGTATTTACACCAGATTGCCATAATTCTTTTCCCTCGTTTGTTTCTTTCCAGGCAATAGAAACTGGGTTTGGATATGGACAGTGGCTTCATGGAGAAGCTGTTGCAGCTGGCACGGTCTCGTGTTTGTTAACGGATTTACTTTTTATCCTCTTCCCTCTATCTGTGCTAAACATTGATTACGTGTGCTAACCTCAGGTCATGGTTGTTGACATGTCATATCGCCTTGGTTGGATTGACAGTTCAATTGTCAAACGAGTTGATGACATTTTACTACGCGCTAAGTTACCCACTGCTCCTCCTGAAACCATGACTGTGGAAATGTTCAAGTCTGTGATGGCGGTAAGATCTCCAAGTTTTCCTTGTTCTGTCAATCTTGAACCGCTATCTCCAACACTTGACAAATACGTATTATTTTGTAATGGCAGGTAGATAAGAAGGTAGCTGATGGGCTGCTAAGGCTTATCCTTCTCAAAGGTCCTCTTGGCAACTGTGTTTTCACAGGTGAGTATGATAGAAAGGCCCTGGATGATACACTTTCTGCATTTTGCAAGTCCTAGTTCCAGGTTTTATTTATTGCTTTTTTAAGCTTTACACAGTTATTCTTCAAGATCCTTGGATCATGTATCGTAATGTCTTGCTAGTACTCTATGTTGTACTCTAGGATTCTTACTTATTGAGGTCCATTGCCGAAGGCTTGTACCAAGGTGTAATGTTAGCATTTATGACAAGCCAATAAAAATAAAGCACATATATTGAAGGTTATTGAACTATGTTGTGCTACAATCTGTTTGTGTATCATAACAGGAATCTCATGAATAAGCCAATAAAACTAATTTATAATAAGGTGGTTACTCTGTTTCTCTTATTTGTTAGATCTCTTTGTAGATGCTTCAAATTCCTTTAATTCCGAAGGTTTTTCGAAGGAAAGGACAGTCAAATTGAATGTTACTGTTTTGAGGAATGTAGAACAACAATTTTGTTATACGTGGAGTTTAACCTAGTTGGTTTATGTAGCGACATTTAATAGATTTCAAGTCTTATGGCTTTACTTTAAACGCACCCGATTCAACACGGATTAGTTTTAAGTCCAATGTAGCTTGGCATACTCTGTGTTTGGACTAAAAGAAAAAAAGAAAAAAACTTTGTTGCAGACTGGAGTTGTTTGAAAGGAAAAGAGAAACTGTCAGCACAAGTAAAAAGGATAGTTTTAGGGTTATACCAAGAAGATGAAGTCATTGACATGAATGGCCTGAAACTTGTCAAATATGAGTTTAGAATTTGCAATGGTGCCCATTATTAGCCTTGTTGCAGATTAGAAGTTGCCACAGGAAGACTGCAAGTTCCATGGGTTGTTTATGTTTAATTTCCCAAAAAGGATCTTCAATTGTTGAATCTGCACTTGCCTACAAGATGGAAAACTAAAGCTAATGTTCAAAGATTTCCCATCAACACGATTGTTGGCACTGTTTTGATGTATATGTCTTTTTTTGGTACATAGTATAAATCTCAATTAAATTTGATGAAAAGTCGACTTCTTTATTACTTAATCCAACTAATGTTGGTATTTGGTTGCATTGTAATATGATTTTTTTTTCTTTTTGGCTGTTTCATGATGTTTAAAGACAAACAACTAAGCAACAACTTTTGACTCCCATGCATGGGTCCATTGTCTTAATGTTGATGAGCGGCCAATGCCAAACATCAAATCCGGGTTTTAAAAAATTAATTTATATAATACACACTAATTTGAATGAAGTCCGATTCAAGATCCGATAATAAAAAACCCGAATCCAACAAACGTTCCAAACTGCGTAATTTCCCTGCCCAGCAAATCAAAAACCTAAACTCAAAAGGCCTTTTTTTTTAAAAAAAAAAAAAGGAAATTTGTTTGCTTTTTTCATCTCTTTTTTTTTTCCGTGGGGTTTAGCCCATTGTGTATAAAGTTTCCTCTTTTGATTTCCCCTCCATTTATTTTCCTATACAGGTGGTTGATTGAAGAAGAAAAGGAATACATTGAGGGGAATTTTTAGGGATTTCGAGCTTTGTCCTCAGGTGTTAAGATCTGAGGCCAATCTTTTCTTTCAAGTGCCAAAAAGAAAGAAAATGAGCGCTGTGAAGTTCATAAAGTGCGTGACTGTTGGTGATGGTGCTGTTGGTAAAACTTGTTTGTTGATTTCATACACTAGCAACACTTTTCCTACGGTAATTTTCTCCTTTCTTTCTTTATTATTCCCTCTTCTTTTAACTATCTTTTGGGTAATTTCATGTTTAAGTTTGAATTTTACTTATTCTATTAAGAAAAAAAAACTTTTGTTTTTTTCCCCTCCTCGAATGATGAACTTTTTTGAAATGGTGATGAAAAATTAGGCATTTTTTGTTTTGTTTCTGTTTTGCTGTCTGGCTTTGGGATTGAATGACGATTTACTCATTAAAGATTGGTTTTCTGTATGCAACTATTTGTGTTGAAAATGTTTGATAAGCTGATTTCACTTATGAAATCGATTTGAAAAAAAGCATACTAAATTGTATGCCTTTATGGGATTTCAGATTTGTATCTTTGACAAAAAAAAAAAAAGGAAGAAAAAGGGAATTTATGGAAATGGCTAATTCAATATTCAATAAGCAAGTATGAATACTCTCTTGCTTTGCTATGTATCTTTAATCTGTTACATGATTTTAGTGTTTTAATTGCAATAAACTAGGCTTTAGGGTCTTTGTGATTCCATATTCATGTAGTTCGTCTTGATACAAAGCTTAGGAGTTTTGACATTTGGAAGCTCATGATGCTAAGAATGTGTTCACCCTTTGTCTTACATTTTTCATGTTGGGGAAAAACAGGATTATGTCCCGACCGTTTTTGACAATTTCAGTGCAAATGTTGTTGTCAATGGGAGCACTGTTAACCTGGGGTTGTGGGATACTGCTGGTACTTCTCTTCCCTAACTGACCCTTTGGTTTGCATTTTTCTTTTAATATCATTGTTAGAACCATTATAGAGGTTCACTTCCTTTTTGTGGGTTTAAGTTCTATAGTTTTGGGCAACAGGACAGGAGGATTATAACAGGTTAAGACCTTTGAGTTACCGCGGAGCAGATTTGTTCATATTGGCATTTTCCCTCATTAGCAAGGCCAGTTATGAAAATGTCTCCAAAAAGGTTAGGTCAAGTTTCTTTTTTTTTTTTTCAAGAAAAATTCAAACAAAGAGAATGCTTTTTACATTGACATTTAATTTATCGCATGCTGATTATTATTTTCTGCTTGTTTCCAGTGGATTCCGGAGCTAAAACATTACGCCCCTGGTGTACCAATAATTCTTGTTGGAACAAAGCTTGGTAAGTTAACACATTTTCTTTCAAATAGCTTTGCTTCTGTCTTTGTACAAATAATCATGCGTACATTTTAGCACTCATTATGTTTTGTGTTTTGAAATGGGCCAGATCTTCGGGAGGATAAGCAGTTCTTTATTGATCATCCCGGAGCTGTACCCATATCTACAGCCCAGGTAAAGATATTTGTATTAGTCCATAATTTCCTGAAATATTATGCAGTTATTACTTGTTTTCTTGTTGCATGGACTTATATTATTTGCAATTATCTAGCCTTACACTTCTTTCCCTATCTTTCTGAATCCGTAAGGGGGAGGAGCTGCAAAAGCTGATCGGATCACCAGCTTATATTGAGTGCAGTGCAAAAACGCAGGAGGTATATGTTGTTTTCTAAATATGTTAGTATAATTTATATAAAGGAAGAGGGCATCTATTTAAGGGATTCATTGACTTCACTGCAGAATGTGAAGGCAGTGTTTGATGCAGCCATCAAAGTCGTTCTTCAACCACCCAAGCAGAAGAAAAAGAAGAGCAAAGCACAAAAGGCCTGCACCATATTGTGACTGGGAATAGGAAATGTAAAAAGATTAGGGCCTTCTATCCTATTCACGGTGCCTAGACTTGACCCTTTCATTTTATTGTGAAGATATTAGAAACCTTGGGTCGTAATCTTTCAACTGACAACTGGCAATTTGGTACTATTACTTTAAATGCAACTGTTATGATGTTTACTTGATGAACGAAGTTCATATATGCCAGCCTCCTCTTGTCTCTGTTGTTGACATTTTTTATGTATTATAATGCACTGGAACATCTCAGTTAGGAAATTGCAGGGACAACCTTAAATTTATTGCTTAGTTGTGTTTAAAGGCTTGGTGTGTTTGTTGTTTCATACTTTTGTGCTTAGCTTCTTGCATCTTGTATTTTTATATTTTCTGCTGATTGATAGATCCTTAATTTTGGGTCCTCTTGCCCGCATATCATTGATCTGCTTTATACAATTCTTAACCTTCACTCTTTGTTCATTCACAAAAGTAACGTCCAGCTCCAGACATGGTCGAAATTTGTTATAAGTGAATGTTAGGCCTAGAATCAAGTCTGAAAAGTGAAAACCACCAAAGCCTTGCTCAAGGAACACCTAGATAGATAGCCAAAGATGAAGGCACTCGACAAACATGGTGAAGGCCAAGGATGCTATGCCAAAACTTGAACTGCCCTGTGGATTTCAAAACAATTTGTTTAGAATGTTGGATTTTTTTTATTTTTTTTTTTGAAAGTAGATGTGGGATGAAACAGGATGATTTTTTTTTTAATAGTGGATAGGGGTTGATTGTGGTAATTGTTTGGTTCACCTATCTTGTTCTCGTATATGAAATTATCGTGAAGGTGATAATAATTTTTAAAATTATACGTTCATAGTGAAGTGGTGCAAATGAAAAAGTAGAAGAGTGATGGATTTGACAATTTTCATTTTCATCATGTTCTATTACCATTGCTCTTCCCGATTCGGAACTTTGATCATTGGGATTCATGTGGGATCTTCCAAGTGGACAAGTGCCCTGCTACAAAGGGTACAAAATAACTCAAATCCGTCTTCTTCCGCATTCTAACATTTGTATTCGAACAGCTTAAGCACAGTAGCCATCAACACCTCCACTTGATCTCCATATCCCAACTTCACATGAAGTAGATTAAAAGTCGGATAAAGCCAGAGAAAAGGGCTTTTCTTGAGGTGACAATCTAACCATCCCTGTTTTTCTTTTTCCCCCTCTTTGTGATTGGATGTTTCATGCAAGCTATCAGTTAAGTTTTTTTCTATCATATTAATCTCCATGGTTCATACTGTAAAGGAGGGGTTATTTTGCCTGAATTTTCTAATTATTCTGGTATGATGTTTGATTCTTTGATGTTATTGGCGTAATGGGGCTCATCCTTTTTCCTGGTGCCAAGAGGCATTATTTTCCAGTTGCATATGGAATCTAGATGCCTTTGCTTTGCATTTTAAAACTTGAAATCAATTATCAACCTTCCCTATGAACTTAAAGACTTTCAAAGCATCAAAACGATTCTACTTGACCTTCAAAGCCATTGAATTATTACAAATAAACAAGGACTGGGAATTACAATTCTGTGGTTACTTTATATGAAAAAAAGAAAACAAACGAACAAAAACTGGGGTGGCAAAAAATGGACGGTTCTCAGTTCACAACTTTTTCTGGGAATTTATACTCCAGTTGGAATTGCATTGTAAATCAGGCTCAGCAAGCAAAGCTCTTCCCCCTCTCACTATATAAACCAATGTTATAGTATACCTCGTAGGAACATCAAGCAATCAAAGACTTTAAAAGGCATAAGGCCTTATGGCATCAAAGAGAATTCTCAAGGAGCTGAGGGAACTGCAAAGAGACCCTCCAACTTCATGCAGTGCAGGTATATAGAGAGAGTTTAATTTGATGCAACACAATGTGTGAACTTATAGTATAGTTTTATTATTTGTGGTGAATTTATAGGTCCGGTGGCAGAAGACATGTTCCAGTGGCAAGCGACAATACTCGGCCCCAGCGACAGCCCCTATTGCGGTGGGGTTTTTATTGTTAACATCCACTTCCCTACGGACTACCCTTTCAAGCCTCCAAAGGTAATATTATTAACTACTCACTGGAAAACACACACACACACTTGATAAAGGGTTATGATTTCTTTACCTTTTTGCCTAGTATGTATATAGATATTAATGATGAATAAATAAGTTAACAAACATTGGGCATGCAGGTCGTGTTTAGAACCAAAGTGTTCCACCCAAACATAAACAGCAATGGGAATATTTGTTTAGATATTCTTAAAGAGCAGTGGAGTCCTGCACTCACCATTTCGAAGGTGTGCATAGATAATAGTATTAAATTTTGAACCAAAAAAAGGGGGGAAATTTTACTAGTGAAACTAAGGCTAAATTTGGTGAAAAAAAAATGAAAAATGCAGGTTTTGCTATCGATATGTTCGCTGCTGACGGACCCAAATGCAGATGATCCACTTGTTCCTGAGATTGCTCATATATACAAGACTGACAAAGTCAAGTACGAAACGATTGCTCGTAGCTGGACTTACAAGTATGCAATGGGTTGACCCACACTTGCCCGTGTAATTTTGTTGTCACTCTACTCTCCCCCACGACAGCTTGTTTGTTTGTTTAGCTTTAGACAAATTGCCATTTAACAACCATCATCTGCTTCCACTACTTCAATCTAAACCTAAATAAATGAATAAATATCTTTCTGGTTGATATCACTCCTGTCTCTGCTCAAATCTTATGCAATTTGGTGATACCTTAAATTTATATTGAATAAATAAAATACAAAAAGGAAAAATTTGATGACAGCGTGGAATCAAAGCAGAATGATAAAAGAAAAATAACCATTAAAAAATATATTATTTTTTTAAAAGGAAAAAGGGGAATCGTATCATATAACACAATAATAGTAGGAAAATGGGTTTCCATTTAACAGAAGAGCAACATGATCATCAAAGAAGAAAAATGCTCATTTTTCTCCAAAGATATGTCACAGATACAACGTCGATGCTACTGTCAGCAATTAGTTTACTTACTTTGATCTTGATTCTCCCTTATCTTCCTATTCTCTTCTTGGTTTTTAGCTCTCTACATTTCACTCATTGGCCTTTCTCACTAATTGTTCACTAAATACACCAACATGCCAACATTTTTATAAAATGAATAGTTAACTCATAAAAACTATATAATTTTTTAAAACACCATTTAACGTAAAGAAGACACATTCAAAAGTTGCTAATTACACGTGATACATCAAATACTCTTTTCACCAAGGTAAAAGACTAAAAAAAAAAAAAAAAAAAGTGGCAATTGAGGTCCAAATCCCTAACATAAAACGAAATTTGCCACGTACCACCTGTGTGACCTATCTATAGACTACAGCAAATGACCCCTATCTATACTCCAACCATCATCTAAAGTCGCATGTCCTTGGACTAAGCATTTAAGGTAACTGTACTACTTGAACAAATGTATCATAAGGACCCAACACAAGCTTCATTGACAAAGCAACCATTGATACACTTTCAAACATACCTATATGAGAATAAGATATACAAGCAAGCAAGCAACCAGTTCAAGAACCACTAAGTATTTGAGAAACCCCACATTCATAAACAAACTTCTTCTAACCTAATACTCCCATGCAAAGCTACAAAATTGCATACTTGATACTTATCTAATCTAACTACAATCTCCTATAGGAAGACAAATAAACTATACACAGAGGAACCAACGCATATGAGAGTAACACAGAAGAATCAGCGAAGCTTATTCTGAGCAACGGCCTGGCATAACTCATCCTCATAGAATAGCACTCGGTTTGAAGCCAAAGATTTACATAATGGCTTAGGGAGAACAGATGGCACCATGCATCTCGATGGGAATCCTGAATCCTGGAATAGCACTGCAGCAATTTGCCTCAACTCAGTTACTTTAATGCGAGAAGGGGGTCGCGGACCCTGCCTTGGAGCTTTCGGGGTGTGTGGGCTTCCCATCAAATTACTTTTGCCATCACCCTTGCTGGAAACAACCACCAAAACATTGTAAACGAAATGATGAACTTTTGCTCCATGTTTTTACAGAATCTTGGAGACCTAAAACAGTTAATGCCTACCTCAGAAAGGGCCAGTGTTCTGTCACCCTAGGTGTCATAGTGCTTAGCATCTCCTGTCTTGAGCGGTCAGGTGTTGTATAATTGAAATGAAATTGCCTTGCAAGACAAACCTGTATTCAACAATAATTAACGTTTCTACAACTAGGTCCGCATACAAATATGGAAACGCAAACAAAGGGAGGGAGAGAGAGACTTACAGCTCTTCTTATCCTTTGAGAAACATGAAAAACTGCCCTCAGTTGGTCGTGATGCAAGTGACAAAGTATTTTAACCTCAATATATCAAAAAAGAAAGGAATCAATACCAAAGGAAGGAGCATGATCTCTAAAAAGTGGAATACAAGTCATTTCCAGTAACACCAATCATCCAAAAGGGGGAGGGTTATATAACGTAATTTTGAACTTGAATATCAGAATTTTGGCCTCTGTATTTCTTCATATATAAAAATTAGAGACATATATCCATTGCTAACTTACAGAAAAAATTTCCCAACTATCATATGGCAATATTCCCTGATTACCAAGGCAAACAACGATCATGCAGATTAGCATAGATTTATATGCATACATAACAAGTGAATTCTTCTACAAATCACAATCACTAAATTATAGAAGATAATGCCCTTGAATGCACCATTAATAATAAAATGTCATTGGTTTTATATCCAAAGGATTGTTTTTTCAAAGGCCATAAAGGACAAGATGGTAAAGTAAAGAGAAAGAAACTTTGGGAAGAAAACTACATGCCGAATGCAAATTCTCATTTGATTCAAGAAATTCAGCTTCTGTTAAATTCCACTTGCTTGCAATCAAGTTTTCTCTAACAATAACTAGATTTAGTTAGAGACAAAAAGAACTAATATACGTTACACTTTTATTTGAATAAATTCATTTACTAGTTTAACATTCTCAACACTGCAGTAATAAGTGGTTCTGAGCACAAAATAGAAGCAAAGTCTATAAAAATATATAACATGCAACATGATATATGCTGTATGAAAGATGCCTATCCTATATGAAAGTAAGGAACCTTTAAACAAACATCATACCTACAACCAAAAAATTAAAAAAACAATTAAGTAAATTCTGCCAAACTAGTGGTTTTTAAATACTTTTCAACCTCGTATTGTCCTACAGTCGAGATAAAGCATTTTTGAAGTTATTGAATGCAGTAGGCATAAAGCATTTTTAAGCCAGGCCAGTCAAACAGATTAATCAAGGGTACAAATAAATACCAGTAAATCCATTGGAAGAGACTCAAGCCTTGACTCTGATTCGAAGTCTTCAGGCCGAGGTGTCTTTGGAGTCCGCGTCATACTACTCTGCTTATGCAAATCCATGGGCGATAACATCAAAGGGATTTTCTCAGCAACCATATTTTCGATCAAAAGGTTACCACCCTCCGGTTTCTTGGAACTTAATACAGCCACCCTTTTCTTCCCAAGATCGGTACACAACTTGGCAGCTGAAACTTTACTATGCCGAAGCTGAGCAAGAGTACCTGGTTTGAGATACTTACTGCTCGAACTCTTCAATCGCCTGTTCTTTTTAGCTGTCTTTAAATCCCTATCTTTAGGAGACACTTTTCCCATATTTGTGTCACTCTTCTATTCGAATCCCTTAACTGACTTATATCCCTTTTTTTCCCAAATAATCAATCCAACAATTGAAATTTTAAAGCCTGGAATCGAATGCAAGAATGAGAATTTTCCTTTTACACTGTAACAGCATTTACTTCCTTTTTCCAAATAAAAATAAAACCATCAAAACTAGAAAACCAGAGATGCAAAATGAGGGCAACAAACAATCAGGAAAAGAAAACACTATGTCTGCTAAACACACAAAACTCACAGTGATTAAAGATTTGAGGTGTCGAAATCGTCGTCAATGATCTCCCCTTCAGTTCAAAACTGAAAATAAATCAGCCAAACGAAGACAGCAGCTACTTCATCAGTAAAACGAAGCTAAGAATGACTGAGAAAAAACACCAAAATTAAATCAAGTCAACAGAGAAACTCACCAGCCTTAAATTAGCAGAGATATCCGCGTGAAAACTCATAAAGATTAAAGAGAGGAATTTCCAGTGAGAGGCGTGTAGAGAGAGAGACTCAGAGACAGCGGTGAGAGAGAGGGAAGAGAATGGGTGGCTAGGGTTGGCTCTTTATTTGAATTTCTCTTATTTGCCCGCCAAAATTTTCAATCATCAGTTTATATTTTATTTTTTTAGGAAAATAAATAAAAACTGAAGAAAACGAGATGCGGGTATACTTACACGTGGCTACTTAATATTGGCCAAAGATAGTGAATTTATGTCTTAAGTCAAGGCATTCAATGGGAGGGCAAAGATCCCGTTTAATTACTTAATTCTAGCGATTTAATTGGCGTTTTCGTTTTTTTTATAATTACTATTTTAAATTTTAAATTAGTGGTTTTTTTTGTTATATTTAAATGATTGATTGAATTAATATTACGAATTTAATTATAATTAAAATGTTTATGAGTTTCATAAAAATTAATATGTTAAAATATAGTTTGTTTTTTTACATATTTGAAATTTAATTCCTCTATTTTATGTTTAAAAATTAAACTCTTCTATTTTTTAAATTTAAAAATAAAAAAAATATCAGATTAACAATTAAACTTTCATTTTTAATTAAAATATTAAATCACTAAATATTTTAGAATAAAATTAAGTAATAAATTTGAAATGAAAAAAATAGGGAAACTGAAAACATGAATTCAATGGGTAAATAATGGATAAACATTTTGAATAAATGTGGCAGCCTTCTTATCAGTCCCTTGATGTGAAACAATTAATTTTATAAAGGTTTAAAGAAGTATCTACTCTCTAAATTTAGTCATTTTTTATTTTTTTTCATATTAATTTTCGAATTTGGATCTCCGTACACTTTTTTAACGCAGTGGTCTCGTTTTCATATTCTTTTCTTAAAATGTTATGCCAGCGACTAGATTTTAAATTTTTTTTTTAATCTAAAAAATACATAAATACATAAATTATAGAAATTATAAATATATATAATTATAATTTTATATAAAATATTATAAAAATATATAAAATATTATAAAAATTATAGGAAATTTATAAAAATATATTTAAAAATTAAAAAACAATTAAAAATATAGAATTGATATTTTTAAAA
This sequence comes from Gossypium longicalyx, assembly GCA_025698465.1. Lineage (NCBI taxonomy): Eukaryota > Viridiplantae > Streptophyta > Magnoliopsida > Malvales > Malvaceae > Gossypium > Gossypium longicalyx. Next base: position 21,184,443 of record CM047005.1, on the reverse strand, counting down.
CTATTTTTTGAAATTTTTTTCAAAAGAAACTGGGCTTATAAATAAAACAAAACATAATAGCAACCAATCCAAAACAAACAAGACCCAAAAAAAAAAAAAAAAACGAAAGCCCTAATAAAACAAGTCGAGAATAAACAGCTCTGGAAGCAAAACAAGATCAAAATTTAGAACCCTAAACGAGCTGTTATTCAAACCCTCCAAAGAAAACCAAAGCTGAAGGGATGCCACCGATGACGAGACAAAATAGATGATCCAGCGACCGTGGAAAACCAAAGAAGCAGCTATTGAAACTGATGAGCGGGCAACCACTGAATCTGAAGCTTGTGTTCTAGCAGAGAGATCTCAAATCCCAAGCCAGTCATGCAGAATTTAAGGGTGTTCAGTCGGTTAACCGACCCGAAATAACATTAATCGAATTAATCGACTCTTCAAAATTTTGAACCGTTAACCGAACCGAAATTTTTCCAAAAAAATTAACCGAACCGAAATTTTTTTGGTTAATTCGGTCGGTTAACCGAATTAACCGAAAATTATATTTTTTTTATTTTTGGTTAAAATAAATATAAAATTAACCGAATTAATCGAATTATCCAAATTAACTGAATTAACTGAATTAACCGAATTATTTGTATAAAATTATATGTTTTTTTTATTTTTAATTTTTTATTTTTATTTTTATTTATTAAATTATTTGTAATTTTTTATGATTTGGTTGGGTTTGGTACTTGAGTTAATATATATTAGACTGGGTATTTGGGTTTATATTGAATTGGGTTTGAATAAATAGTGGGCTATTTATATATTATAAATTTATTTATTAATATTTTCGGTTAAACCGAAAATATTTGGTTAACCGACCGATTTCGAATCGAATTAATTGTTAACCGAAAACTTAAAAAATTATTAACCGACCCTTGACTGAATTAATTCGGTTAACTGACCGATTAACTGAATTCGGTCAATTAATCGAATTTTTTCGGTTTTACCCTAATTTTGCACACCCCTATGTAGAAACCATGAAAACCCTTAAGCTTCCCCACCTTCCAGATCCCCCCGATCTAGGTCACGACAAGAACTCCTTAATTGCCCCGACAAATCGACCCGAGAACATCCCTATCATGGTTCACCACCGTTGAAATAAATAGAGGCACCGCGCCTTCCCTGGAAACAAAAATCCTATCCTGGAGACCCGCTGATCCCAACCGATAGGCCACCTGATTTGCAATACGAAGGACATGCAGAAAGTGACATCCGTAAAGGTGCGCTACCATGGCAATAATGTCCCTGATGTAAGGACCCAGAACAGACACATCAAGTAGAGGAGAGAGGAGTTTGTAGATCACCGTTAAAGAATCACCTTAAAAAACGACCAACTGAAATCCCAAATCTAGAGCCAAGTGGACTGCATGAAAACAAGCCAGTGCCTCGGCAGCGAAAGGAGAATGTACGTGTGCACTGCGTACTGATTGAGAACCCAACGCCATACTTGTGTGATCTCTAATGACAATACATGCATAGGAAAAAAATCAGACCCACTATAAGTTGCGTCAAAATTTACCTTTACAAAAGGAGGATCCGGAGGCCGCCACCGCTCAACACCGATCAAGCGACTAGGTAACTGCTGATTTATCACATCCAATTCCAAAAGGTAAGCCTAAACTCTGCGTACCACAACATGCATTTGAACAACATCATAATTATGAACCCTTCTATTTCTCGCATGTCAAATAAACCACAACGCGCACACTACTTTCCAGATTATATCACTAGTAGATATTGTAAAAAATGGATAGAAGCCAATCTTGTAGAGATGCATTTAATGCTTCACTTGGCCATGTGATGTGCAGGGACCTCCAAATAGCGGAAACTGACTGGCAATCTCGGAAGATATATTCCAAAGTCTCATCAGCAATAAGGCTTGTAGACACAAAGCAAAGGCTCACAAACGTTTGTGATATAGAGTATAGTGGCTAGGAATGTAGTTGTGAAAAACTCTTCAAACTGTAATTTTAACTTTTTCTAGTAGTTTCAACTTCCATAGAGTAGTATAGAAAAGTTTGTAAGAGTTTGGAATTGCCATGTAACCCGAAGAAATAAGAAGTCTGTAACCACTACGAATAGAGAATTCACCTAAAGGCTCAACACCCCACACCAAGAAGTCGTCGTGAGCCATTCGAGAAAAAGAAATACAGAGCACACGATTAGCCAGGGCACAGCCTAGAACGCTGGTGAGTCGGTTTTCTTCCCATTGTCTCGAATAAGGGTTAATGAATTCTGAAACAAGTAAATCTGGAGACGTAACACCAGTGTTTTACAAACATCTGTTAGGTAAAACTAAGATGCAAGCATCATCCCAGACACGTATATTCGACCTCGTACCCACACACCAATAAAACCGCATATTGGGCAACCTCTTTGCAGACCAGATGCTCCTTCATAGGTAAGAAGGGTAAGTTCCCAAACCTGCACTCATAAAATCACAACATGGGTAATACTTAGCTTTAAGGGCACGCACTAACAGCGAACTCGAGTTATTAATCAAATGCCAACCTTGCTTGGCCAACAAAGAAATGTTGAATTTTGCCAAATCACGGAAACCCAAACCACCCTCAAACTTCAGAGCACATAAAGATTTCCAATTGCACCAATGCATACCTCCCTGACCCTCTTGTTGCTTCCACAAAAAAAGGTTTAATGATTTTCTCCAAATCAACATAGAAAGTTGGTAAAAAAAAATAAAACATAGTAAATATAGGAATAACCTATAAACACTTTTAATAAACACTTCCTTCCCATATTGAGACAACGGATGAACACACTAATTCTCTATCTGGGAATGCATGCAGTCCTTCAAACCCTGAAAAAGTTTACTTTTTCGTACGCCTAACCATATTTGGCAAAATCCAAAATATCTCTCAGGCTTGGTAGAGATGCGGACTCCTAAGTAATCCGAGATAGAGGTGGCAAGAGTGTCCTTAACGTTTAAACTAAAATAAGTAACAGACTTGTCAAAATTAACACACTGCCCCGATAAGCACTCATAATCGAAAAGGATTTGTTTTAACACTAAAGCACCCCCAATCATAGCCTTCCAACAAAGTAACAGTCATTAGCGAAGAGCAGGTGCAAAATAGACGGGCCTCTATGGTTAAGATGAGCCCCACGAATCAGATTATCGCAGAGTGCTTGTCGCAAAAGGGAAGACAACCCTTCACAACATATAAGGAAAAGATAGGGACTAAGTGGGTCACCTTGTCGATGACCCTGACCCGGTGAAAATAGACGATTGACCTCCCTATTCATGGTTATTGAGTAAGAGACAGATCGAACAAAATAGAGAAAGAGACTCACCCAACAGTCTGAAAATTCCATTTGCAACATCATTTGCTCAAGAAAGACCCACTCTACTCTATCGTAGGTCTTGCTTATATCCAACTTTAAGGCAAAGTGTCATTTCCTCCTCCGCCACTTGCGTCAAAACACATCGAAGATCTCATAGGCCAAAATAATATTATCTGTAATCAACCTTCCAGGAACAAATGCATTATGAACCTTATCCATACACAAATGGAGCACTAATTGAAACCTATTAACCAGGGTATTCAAAATGATATTGTATAAAACAACACAGAGACTAATAGGGCGAAACTTTCGAAATCAAAACAAGGTGAGTATTATTAATTGCCGCAATAGGCATGCCTTCGTTTGAAACACCAAGACAATAATCACTAACAACGGGTCCAACAATGTGCCAAAATTTCTGATAAAACAAATAAGGAATTCCATCTAGTTTAGATGCCTTCGTTGGGGCCATGGATTTCAGAGTAGAAAAGATATCGTCCATCGTGAACGGGGCCAAAAATGCAACATTCATATCATCTATAATAGAAAGAGCAACCCTCTTTAAGATACGATGGGAATCATCCTGTCCCTGTGAAGAGAACAAATCATCAAAGTACATAATTGATACGTCAAGCATAGCCTTTCTATCCGATACCACTCGACCATCCTCATGAAATAGGCACCCAACTCTAATTGTTTGCTTTCTCTAGGTGGCCGACCGATGGAAGAATCTTGTATTCCAATTCCCCAACTGTAGCCAATTAACTCGAGCCCTCTATTCCCAATACAGTTATTCCTTGTCCGTTTCCAGATTCAACTCAAATCTAGAGCTAAAAAGATTCAACAAAGAATCATCATCGCTATACGCCAAAATGCATGTTTAGAATGAATTTGGACAAACACCATAATTAAAAATAGTTTAAAAATTGAAAATTTTATTTTGAAAATATTATTATTTTTTAATTGAAAAGATATGAAATAATAATATCTAGGATCAATCTAAATAAATGATTGCGCAAATTTTTTTTCTAAATTTTTATAATTCTTTATAAAATTTTAAGATTTTGTATACAATTTACAAAACCCGGGGTGGTATTATAGATTTTGTATACAATTTTTAAAAAAAATAAATTCATTACATGATATTTTTAGGGAATGTCGTGTTATCTATTCTATTATTTAAGTTTCTAATTGAGTTATGTAAATTACGAAAATCATTTCGTAATTAAAATAAGTTATATTATTTGAGGGTATTTTAGTCTTTTTATTATCAAAACAAATAAAAATATGCATATTGTGGGATTTGGAGTTGAACCAATTGCATTAATAAAAACATTTAATTTTTTACTCAACTAAAGCTTTATTTTAACACTTTTATACATTTTAATTTTATTATTCACACTTTATTACTTCCATCAATAACATATATTATAATGTATTTGATTGATCAGCTGATGTCACAATTTAACTCGACACTAATTCAAGATTGATGACAACATAATTATAAATAATTTAATGTAATTTTTAAAAAAAGTAATATTGTACATATTTCATGTGCTATTATTAATTAATTTCAAACCATATGTTTCGTTATTGATGACATTTGTGCTCTAAATTTGTTGTTTCCACGCGTATACGCGTGTGGTAGGATTTCTTATTAATAATGTTGTTAATTTTAGATAGTGTCACAAATTAACTCAACCCAACTCATGGTTAATGATAAAACTATGGTAAATAATTGTATTCCTAATATGATATATTCATGTGTTTAAATTTCATTTTACTTACAATTTAATCTGGTACATATTCCATGTGTTATTAATAATTAGTTTCAAACTATATATTTTATTATAATGTGTGTTATTTTTAAATACAAATCCGTATTCTAAATATAAGTTGTTTATACATAAAGATTTTAGTCATTTTCTAGAGATTAAATTATTTAACAAAATCTTGTTTAGTAAGAAAAAAAAAATAAAGTACAAAAAGCAAGCGGAAAGAAATTAGGAAACGCGGGAATAGCGGAAGTCCCCTCAAATTTGAAGCCGTTTATAGTACTACTTCTTTCATATGGGCTGCAACAAAATCTCCATTTACCTTTTGTAGTCTAACTTAGAAAACCAAAGGCCCAAAACTTGGGTTGATTGATGGACCTATCACCCTTGTTTCTTATCCAGATTACCTTCCGTCCATTATTATTATTTAATCACCATTTACAAATATAATTTTCACAAATCTACATTGCACATTTAAATGGTAATAATTAGTGTATCAGAGAGTAATAGAAGAAAAAGTATTGGAGAGTATTAGAATATGAAAAAGAAAATAATACAATCATCTACACTAAATCAAAAGTTCTCTTTATTAAAAGCTATTTTGGCCATTCTATCAGTTTTTTTATGTTTTCTTCTCTAGGAATGTATTTGATTGTCTAGTTCTCTTCTCGACATTCTTCAAAAGATAATGGGTCTGCTTGAATTTGAAATAATTTCATATCCAACTGAAATCTCATTTTCAGATATTTATCTACTTAGAATTTTAAATAATTTTCAAATTAATAATCCATTTTCCCTAATTACTGAGCTCGAGATTAAGCATTTTGTATATTTTATATAGTGAAATTATTTTATAGACTTTTTTCACCACATTATTCCTGGTCTCTTTACAATTATTTAATGACATTTCAACAATTTCTTCCATGTCATTGATACATAATTTTGATAAATTTTTTACCTTGAACCCTGAATTCGAACCTCAAATTCTAAACCATGTCATTGATACATAATTTAGGGTTTATAATCCAAGGTTCGAGGTTTAGGGTATATTGTTCGAGTTCGAGTTTGGGATTTAGGATAAAAAAAATTACCAAAATTACGTGACAATAATATGGAAAATTTTATCAAAAATATCATTAAATAATTAAAAAAATACCATAAATAATATGATAAAAAAGGTCCATAAAATAATTTGTCATCTTATATATCATGTATTTATATATATATATATATATATATAACATTCATGATAAGATATTGAAGTAATTAAGATAAGTTTTAATTTTATGATAAGTTGTCATTCTAACATGTGCCACCACCATTTAAATAATTAAAACCATTAAAACAAATGGAATAAATTTACGTCAAAGCAAATGAAATAAATAAATAAATGAAAATATTTTTAAAAATTATGTTAAAACCATCGTCAAGCACAATTTTCACTTTGATTCATGTTATTTTTATAAAATGAGATGATTTCAATTTCAGTCCTACATAGTCTGTGGTTTATGTTGTGAAGCCACTGATTTCAGTTATTTATTTATTTATTTAATTCAACCTCTATTAAAAATTATAATATATTTTAATTAATACATATAATTACCTATCAAAATACTAACATAAATATATAGCAAATGTTAGTCATATAATCTTCAAACTTATTAAATATTATTTTCTAAATGTAGGTAAAGGGATATATATACTACTTTATCTTGTATGGTTAAATATGTTATTAGTTCGTGTATTTTTATAGACTTTGAGATTTAATTTTTGTACTTAAAAAATTAAAAAATAAAAATTTAATCTTTTTATTTTTTTAATTTAAAAATTCTAATGTAATTATTATCATCATTGATAATTTTTATTAATATTTATCAACTTAACATATTTATACTTACGATTTTAATTATTAAACTAAAAATTTAAAATTAAAACAATTGAGTGAATTAATTTCTAAATTTTTTAAATACAAAAATTAAATCTTAAATTTTGCCGGACTACAATATCTAAACCATGGCTGAAATATTAATACTCAAGAGTAAGAGCACATTTACATATTACAATGATGAAATATCCTTCTTTATTGCATTTTTATAGAAGTAATGGGAAAAGTGGCTTAAAAGAATTCCATTATATTATCAAGTACCCATTCCCCCTGAATTAATGGGTAGAGAGAATAGAGACAAGTGTGCGATGGAGGCAAGAAGGACAAGGACAGCTATGTTGATGGGCAACTACTCCAAAAGGACCGCCACTTAAACGTGGTTTTGACGACACCGGCACCAATGAAATGTGCAACATTGCTACTACCTTTTAATTTCTTCCTCTTATGGTGTAAAAAATTCTCAAATTTTAAAAAAATAATAATTAAGTCATTGTTTTTTAACATTCATTTGGATATTTAAAATTTTTAAAAATATAAAAAAACCCTCAAATATTAGAAAAAACGTAATTAAGTTTTTACTTTTTTTTCACACTCAATTATATACTTAAACTTTTATAATGTATCAAAAAACATTCAAACCTTTTCAAAAAAAAATATAAGCCCTTGCTTTTATTAAAAAATTAAAAAATAATTATAAAAAATTAAAATCAAGCTATAAATATTATTAAATTTTAATAGAAAATATTAAAAATTAGATAAAAGTATAAAAATTTGTAAAATTTTATAAAGTTGTAAGAAAATTATACAAAATGTAAATAAATATAAATTTGGTAAAAAAATGTATAAAAATTATGGTACCAAAAGAAACATTTTATAATTTTTCTATAACTTTTATTGACTTTTATTTTTTTATTATTTTTCGCCACATGTCACACTGTGTGTTGTTATACATGATGACTTTAATTGAAAAAAAACTAGGGGTCGTTAATTTTTTTATGATTTTTATAATTTTTAATAAATTTTAATTTTTTATTAAAATTCAATAAATTTTCTAAAATTTATTATTTGTTTTTTATATTTTTTTCTAATTTTTAATAAGAGCAAGGGTTTAATTACTTTTTTGAATGTTTTTAGGGTCTTTTTGATGTATTTTGAAAGTTCAAGTATCCATCAAGTGAAAAAAAAGAGTAAAAGTTTAATTATTTTTTTTAAAAGAAGTTTGGGGATATTTTTGATGCACTTTGAAAATTCAAATGCTCAATTGAGTAAAAAAAAGAAGAAGGACATAATTCCTTTTTTTTTTACACCCTTAAACCTTTATTTTTTTTAATCCCATATAACATCTCCTTTTGGCATTTTCAGGAACGTTGTTCCTAAAATATCAGTAAACATGCTATTTGTTTTTAGGGTAAACAACACTCAATATCATTAAATTATTAATAAATTTTTATTTTAGCTACTTAATTCAAAAAGTTACAAGATGGTCATTGAATCATTTAAAAATATTCATTTAAGTTATTGAACTATTCAAAAGTTTTGATTTAAGTCATTGAATTATTTGAAAGTTTTTATTTAAATCACTAGACTACTAATTTCTTTTTTTCTTTTTTTTTTTAAAGTTCAACTAGTGACTTCCAAGCAATGATTTTTTGTCCACTGAAAGTTAAAAAACATACATTAGATCCAAGTCAATCTAATAGTCAGCATTGAAGATCGAAGAAAAAAGTTGTTAGGATTTTTGTTTACTGATTTGTGATGTTTAAAATATAAATTTTAGAAGAGAAGAGAAGAGAAGAGAAGGAGAGTTTTCAATTGGTGTAAACGATGCGAATTAAGAAGGCTATACAACAATGATTTTAACAACCCAATGACTTGAATAAAAATTTTCGAATAGTTCAATGATTTTTTTTAAAACTTTTTGAGGTTAAGTGACTAAAATATAAATTTACTAATAATTTAACCACATTAAATGTAGCTTCGATTTGTATTTATGAATACATATCCATTATGATACGCATCAATATTGGTGTATTTTCGTTTATTGATTTTAATTTATAAGTTTTTTTATTAAATTTTCTATATATATTTGTAGTAATACATATAAAAAAATTAAAGTTATAAATTAACTTAAGGAATATATTATATTTCGAAATATAATAAATAAATAACTTAAAATATCAAAAAGATTAAGTAATGGGCATCGTAGTTGCCACAACCTGTAAAATTAATGCAATTCCAAGTTGGTGAACTTGATATTGGTTTTGGAGCCCCCTCAGTCCGTTTTACAAACCTTAAAGCCTAGGGATCATTTGTTTTCTAGTGACCCAACTCATTTCCCAAGCTTACCTTTTTTTAACTCCATAGCTACCTTTTATATATAACTAAAAGAATATACATGCAGATTCCATTACTTCACTATCACATCTAGTTGGATTACTGCAACTCCCCACTAAACCACATGGACAGCATCAATTAACCACAACAATGTAGACCCTAGAACCATATAAATTAGTATAATACTAAAGGGTTTAACTTTTTCTACGTATTTCAATTTGGGTATTGTTTTTAGGTGGAATCCCACCCCGTGACAATAAAGAAACATGTATCTCTGTTTTATTTGTGTTTTTCTTTTTGTAATTTACAACTTGTACAAATAAAAAAAGAGGAAATGCAAATTGTCTTATATGGTTAGCAATTTCTGGTCTTGGTCTTTTGTTGGTATTTGGAGTAAATCCACATTACATGCTAACTGACAGTGAAGTTTCTCAGATTATCAACATTTATACAGTTATAAACACATGTATGTATAATGTTAGGGTAATAGCAGTTGGAAAACACTCACAATTGACGTGCAAACTAAATGACACATGAACAAACTATGCAGGTAATTTGATCACGTCACCTCTTATGGGAAAGCCAATTCTTTAACCTAAGAAAACTAAATAACAACGACCTATATTCTTCAAAACTAGACAGTTCATCTTTAAAGAAAAACCGATCTGCAATCTTCAAACAACATCTAGTCTTTTCATCAATTTCGAGATAACCCTTCAGCTTATTTTACCCGTCACCACTCACTTTAGGCAACGACAATCACTCTTTACCTATTTCTCTTTTACCCAATTTTTTATATTTTAGTAATCAGCTTTTTCATTTATGCACAAAAGTTTTATTTATTCAATGGAACGTTAGTTGAAGCAATATATCAAAGTATACTGTTGATTTAAGTAAAATGAATCAGTACATTAAAATTGGGAGTGAAATGTCATTATCAAAGTAATATAATTTCATTTAAGAATAGTTGGTATTGAAATTACTATGTTACCAAAATTTGCGACTATTGATTACAACATTACTATCTCAAAGAAAAGTTTTTAACCCAATAATAATATTTTGTTCATAAAATTATATATTCGAAATAATCCAAATCAATCACTTTTAAAAATGTAATTTTATTTGTTTTAGAGATGACAACGAGATAAGACAAGATAAATTTTTGTTTGCTCTAGCTTCGACCTTACTTTTATTTCTATATATCCAAACTTTCCCCAACTTCGAAACAACCACCTGGTATTGTCTTGACCCACCTTGAAATTTTAAATAATGTTTTATGATATAATTCTTTTTTTTACAAAATTAAATAAAATATATATTGTGATATATATATCACAGTGAGATAGAGAGAATTTCACCTAAATTCATCCCGATCCAATATCAAAATCTTAATAAAAGATTCATGTAAAAACTCGATCTAAAAAATAAACCAGGGTAAATTATATAGTTTTTTTTTTTTTTTGCCATCAGTAACCTGTGCTTAAATCAAGCCTTGATTTATGTTACTAAACTGTAAAGCTTTTAGTAATTAACAATTAAGATGGCTGTTATCAAGTTTGGAATTGATAAAAGCAGGCTTATAATGTAAGCAAGCAAAGGGTACCCCTCCAAGTTGATGCATGGCTATCTTATGTCCTACCTTTTCTTTACCGAGAAATCTTTCAATCATGCTTTACCACCACTCATCAACTTACATTAAAATCATTACTTAATTTAAAAACACGTAAATGTGAATAAATATTCTTTTAAAAAATAACTTACGGTAAAACCAATTTTACATTTTTCTACTACATATTACTATTAAAAACAACATATGTTACCATCATTAAATTCAGGTTATTTTTTTTATCAATATAACCACAGTTGGAGCGGTAAAAATGTTAACAATCATGATCTGAGTTTTATGTAATTCATCCCCTCTCTATGATAAAAACAAAAAGATAGTTACAATAATTTATTTACTAATTTAAATTTTTAAAAAAATTATTTTAATTTTTATTTAAATTCTTGATTTTTTCTTAGTCTTTTAAATTTGTGTTATTTGTCGAATCACTTCAAAGTAGATCTCAGATTAATAATTAATTAGTTTTTTAAAATTTAAAAATTTTAAAAAAATTATTTAAGAAAAACTAAAATTTATTAAAACTATTAAAAATAAAAATTACAAAAAGTATTTTTTAATTTTTAAAAATTAATCCACATCAGCAAAGTTAACATACAATAATTTTTGTATTTATTTCAGAGTGATTTGATAAATAATATAAGTTCAAGGGTTAAAAGAAGTGAAAAATTAGATGGTGGATTAAAATAAATTTCTTGTAAAGTTGAAGGACCAAATAAGTAATTATATAAAAAATATTAAAAGAGAAAAATATTGATACAAAATTTGAGTTTAAATATTGCATTTAACTGGAAAAAATATGGTTTAGTAGTTTTATATGTCTAAAAAGAAATTTATATTTCAAATTTTCACAAGTTATAAAAAAATTATATTTGTGTAATCCAAAACGTTTGTCCAAAGGATAACATAATGAGACTGTTAAGGGGAGATTCAAAAGCTCGACCTATGTTTTGATGTCCGCTGAGGTGAGTGACCTTGGCTTATTTAATTAAAAAAATAGTCATATCGGTTTTAAGTAAAAGTTGGAACTAATGTGGTAAGCAAATATCTACCGACAAGAATTAAACGGACTTTTGTCTAATTACGACGGACATCAAACTGTTTATAGTCGTCACTCACATTATGTATTAACATCCGTGAAAATAGCTGCCATTCTCCTTAATTAAAATAAGTAATTATTTATAAAATATTTTATGTTTACCCAAAACCCCAACATTGCCACTGCCAACTCATTTTTAGAGTGAAAACAAAAAAAACCACTTTATTCAGGTATGCACTGCTCGCTCTGGAAGACAGAAGAGCTATCGCCGTTAATCCCTCAATTTAATGCACCTCTTCTCCTAAACTCCCACGCTTTATTTTTTCCCTTGAAGATATAAAACAAAAACGAAGAAAAAGCATAGAAATAAGAGAAAACTGCCGGTGAGAGAGAGAAGCAGGTGACTGTCATTCATTTATTTCCTTCATTCTCTCTAATTACTTCTCAGTTTATTGGTTTTTTTTCTTCTCAATGTATTTTAATTTTTGGCCTTGATTACGGTTCATGAAAAAGCTCATCCTCCGATTCATTTCTGTATAGTAATAAGTTGCATTTTTTAAAAGTCCAAAAAAGAAAGTTGCATTTTCATTTTTTTTTAGCGCTTCTCTTTTTTCCAGCTCGAAGAATTGAATCGCCTTGCTTTTTGTTTGACTCGATAAAAGGTGAGCGAAGAAAGCGTGAAGGATACTCTTATAGATTATGGTATTTTACTGATTTATCTATTTGTTTTTTTAATCCTTAAGCAGTTGAAACGGATACTGTGCTGTTCTTAGCTCTGAATAATGGAAGATCTGAAGTGATTATGCAATTTTCTTGCAGATCCTGGGACGGAACCTTTGATCCAGCTTGTAACCGCAGATTATATTCCTTCTCAAGTTTGAGGTGACGCTTCATCGATGTTTTTAGAGAAATCAGCTCTGACTTTTGTTACGCAATGCAGTTAGAGAGGCCTAACCGAAGAACCGAAGCTCTTACTGATTTCTTTTGTTCAAGCTTCTAGCTTAGAAGTGGTAAAAACCACCGAAGATTTCTCAATTCTCACCTTTCTGGCTTATTTGTTTTTGTTTGTTCGTTAACTTCGATATTGGCTCCCCAGAGATATAATACCATGGAAATTTATATTAGAAGCAGGTTTTAGATTTGATTGAGAGGAAAGGATGGCATCTGCGTGGGAACATTTTGGAGAAGTTGCAAATGTAGCCCAGCTCGCTGGGTTTGATGCAGTGCGGTTAATAGCCATGATAGGTAAAGCTGCAAGCACGGCCCGAATGCACAAGAAGAATTGCAGGCAATTCGCGCTGCATCTCAAGTTGATTGGTAACTTGCTGGAGCAGCTTAAGATCTCGGAGCTTAAGAGGTATCCGGAGACGCGTGAGCCATTGGAGCAACTTGAGGATGCATTAAGGAGGGCTTACATTTTGGTCAATAGCTGTCAGGATAGGAGCTATCTGTATCTCTTGGCCATGGGATGGAACATCGTGTATCAGTTTAGGAAGGCCCAGAATGAAATCGACCAGTATTTGAAGATTGTTCCTCTTATCACGCTGGTGGATAATTCTCGAGTCAGGGTATTGATTATTCTAATTGTTGTTTGAATAGTTTCCCACCTAGATTTTGTTTTTCCTTATTTGCATGACTCCCAAAATAATTTTGAAATGATATTCGGATTCGGATTTGGAACTGGTACTTGTCTTAGCCTTAGAAATGCTCGTCATATTTTTTGGTTGTTAAAACTGGTATGGATCTCTCCATTCCAGTTGATTCTTCTTTCTTCCCTTGGTTATATTCCTTTCCTTGGCCATTATAGATGAAGGATTATCTTTCATTCCTTATTATGTTAGCCAACCGTTTTAGACCAGCTAAGTTACATTTATTCTCTAATTCTTTATATTTTGTTTTATTAGCTTTGGGAGAGTTGGGGTGGGTGGTGGAGAAGGGAAGGCGAATGTGAATAGAAAGACAAGGGAACATCTTTCAGCCTGTCTAGTTGACGGAGGTGGAAAGGCAAAAGAAGGAAGGAACAAACTTCATAGCTTCAGTTGTAGTTATATGTCCTTATCAATTCCTTTGATATTTAATTGTTTGGAAGGATGGGTAAATCATATACGATTTTCCTTCCTATTAGTGCTTTTCTAGTTAATAGAGGTCCCTATATTTAATGAAAATCTAAACTATTCAGGCCTATCAGCTTCTCTATTGATGAATCCCTTGGCCAAAATAGTTTGTATAAGGCCTCTGATTTCATCAAAAAGATGATAGAGACCAAGCCTTTACTGGCAGGAAAATGCACTGAATTATAGAACATGTTGCATGCAGAGAAGAGATGTTTTCTATTAGAAGATCTGAATATGTTTCTTTGTGTCCAGCAAATTCATTGGAAAATAATAAACCAATTGGATAACTGAAGGGACGAAAATGTCTAGTGGTTTGCACCAATTTCAAATCATATTCAGCTTGCCTGCTTTACTAATTTTTCAGTTCTCCCAAACCTGCAGGAGAGACTAGAAGTTATTGAGAAAGATCAACATGAATACACATTGGATGAAGAGGACCGAAGGGTGCAAGATGTTATACTGAAACCAGAACCGTCAACAAACGATGCCATAATATTGAAAAAAACTCTTTCTTGCTCATATCCAAATTTGTGTTTTAATGAAGCACTTCGAAAGGAAAACGAAAAGCTCCAAGTGGAATTACAACGATCTCAATCTAATTATGATGTGCAGCAGTGTGAAGTAATCCAGCATTTGCTCGAGGTAACAGAAGTTGCTGCTGCAACTTCGGCTCCAGATAAGAGGTCGAAGAAAGTAGAGCATAATTACTCAGATGCCAATAGTGAGAAAGGTCATTCGTATGATGAAATCTCTCCTAAGAAACCTGGTTCACGCATAACTTCAAGGTTAGTTTTCCTTTCATACATAAGTCTTGTGTTGTCAAAATGCAACTGTAGTTCTATATAAACATCTTCTCATGCAGCAATGTCCTGTGCAACCTTTCCCTATTTTCTTCCGTTGGCCTTATGCCTTAAAAAGAGTTGAAAGCTGATGTAGACATTATTAAGAAAGTACAATTAGTTTCTGTAACTGCCAATTTAATTCAAAACAATAACTAATTTACTTTGATTACTGTAATGGAATTAAAACCTTGGTGGTATTAGGATGCCAACATCGTGATACCTACCATTTAGATGGAATTTGGCATTTGAGTTACAGTCTTGGTGTCTTTTTAAGTCCTTAAGCTTTTGAATATGCACCCATGCTTTACGTACTTCATGTGCCTGGAGCTAAATATGATTTCTAAAAGTTTTATGCCTTATCTTTTTTCTCAGAAACACATCTTCAGTTTCATCAGGACGTGATCTGCTCTCTGATAGAGGTTCGGATCGTTATGACGAATGGCATGCTGATTTGCTTGGTTGTTGCTCAGAACCATATTTGTGTACGTCTTTCTTACATCATTGTTGCTCCGTTATTGTATGAAATGTCTACTTTCTATTCTATTTGACTTGATAGAAGTTGCAACTTACAACTTGAGATTATTTAGCCCCAAGAAAGGGATAAGAACATTTATTTTAAATTTGAATATTTGTTTCTTTTGCTTGGGACGAGGAACATGATTTTTAATAAGATTTATAGGACATATCTCTTTTGCAGAACTTACCTTCTGAATTTGATGTTTTATCTTGTCACTTAAGCCACCATTTTTCATTGCAGGTATAAAGACATTCTTCTGTCCTTGTGGTACGCTTTCAAAGATTGCTACTGTGGCAACAAACAGGCACATGTGTAAGTATTTCTGAATTATATTTTAATCGCTAGTTTGTTATGATTTAGTTTCTTGGGCAACTTTTGTGATCTTCATTTGTGCAAGAATTTGATGTTTTGTTTTCAATTTACCCTGATCATATTGTTTTATGTGTTCTTACTAAAATACGCATGTGTGTTTCTATATTGCTTAGCCTGTATGAACAAGTGATTATAATCTTTCCTTAGCAAAGGAAATTGCATTCTAGTCTTGCTAATGAAAAATGTCATACAAACTGTAACACCTTTGGAATTCTGTTTTCAGTTTTGGTATTATTTCGAAGCTCACATAGAAACTTTCTTCAGCTTCTGCAGAAGCATGCAATGAATTGATGGCATATTCATTGATATTGTCATGCTGTTGCTACACATGCTGTGTTAGAAGGAAGCTTCGCAAGGCGTTAAACATCACGGTATTTTCTCTGCCAATGAAAGAGTAATCTGCTTGTGCAAACTATAAAACCCTGAATCATAAGTTTATACTATTTTTAGTGCCATGAAATAATATGGCATAGATGCTGTTACCTTGTCCTCATTGCTCATATGTGGTGTTGTTTTTAGTACATGAATTAATGGCATATGGTTTTAGACTGTCTTGTCTTAGGTATAAGGGCTGCAATTGAGTTGTTCAGGGTTATCTTACTTCGGATTGGGTTTCCTTAAAATGCAACTTTTTTTCCCCTCCTTTTGGCAGGGTGGATTTATTGATGATTTCCTCTCACATTTGATGTGCTGCTGTTGCGCCCTTGTTCAAGAATGGCGAGAAGTAGAGATACGTGGGTTTAATGGTATGTCCAATATATGCCAAGAACCTCGTGAATCGTGATCTGGTTTGAAATCTCAGTTTTCTTCTAAATACTCATTGGTAACTAATGACAACCAAATCAGAACATATTGGATAGTTTTAGCTACTAATTGTGTGGGGTAGCTTTTCGTTTGAATTCTTCTTTTTTCCCCCAGAATGATGCATTTCATATTTGTGGTACTGTTTTCTTCATGTTATAAACGTGAAATTCATATGAACATGCAGGGCCAGAGAAGACTAAAACAAGCCCGCCACCATCACAATTTATGGAATCATGAGTAACAGGACAGGATAGGATTCAAAGCTTTTCCCCCTTTTTTTTTTTGGAGGTTTAATATATAGAGCGTAACCCTCCTTAGTGGCCTCTGTGAAATTAAAACTGTACTAAGAATATGGCGCCCTTTGCTTTTGAACCTATAGATATGTAAATTAGTCCAATTATTTGAGGAGATTCATTCACCTCATGTTGTATTATACACTAATTTTTAGCTGTATAGTGGTTTTGGATTTAGTTTATTAAACTTGTTTCTTTAGATATTAGGGAAACAAGTATTCAATCTAAGGGTGCTTTTGGATAAAAAAATCTTTTAAATTGCAGTATTTCAAAATGTTAGTATTTACTATTATTTCGTTTTGGATAAATAAAAGTGTGATTATGATTATTTTCAGTATTATGTTATATTTTGAATATCATTTATGTTTGATGTTTTTATTTTGAAAATTGTTTATATGTAATATTTTAACGAAAGGACGACCATAAAGCTCATTGTCTTGATGAAAGAACAATCATATAAATTGTCTACAATGGGATTGATCGATTATGCGTATCTTTAACTATTTCTCCTAATAATACAGAGACCTCTATGTACCTTAACTTGCAATTAACCCCTTCTGTTTGGGTTTAGTTATGCATCAAATATTTGTTCCCTTTAGATATTTGAAATTTGTCATTTTTTTCTAATTTAGAAATTTATTCAATCTCTGTAATTTAAAAATAAATTTTAATGGAAAACCTTATTTAGAAACTAAAGATAAATTTGAATAGGTAGTATTTTAACATTCCAAGATTTAAATGCTCGACGGGCTATGATTGATTGCTCTAGGCAGGTGGGTTCTAGTACTAATCGGGTGTGTTGGTTGATTAAGTAGGAAGGCTCGCCGCAAGCTGAACACGGATGGGGTGCTTAGGACCGATGGCGGCTTGGCTTCTTGTGGTGGTGTAGTGCGAGACACTACAATGGACGCCGGCTTGTGGGGAGCATTGGCATTTGTTCTCTAACGGAAGTGGTGTGAGGGTTTGCGCTGTGCATGGGAGGAGGGTGAACTTCGCATTGTTCTTGAAGTAGACAGCTTGGAGGTTGTGTGGCTACTTATGGAAGGTTCTGAGGCTGCTCTAATATATCTGGTTTGGCGCTCGATTTTGCCCTTACTTAAGCAAAGGTGGTGCATGCTTATCGTGAGGGGAATAGGGTCGCAGATGTGCTAGCAATGATGGACTGGCATTGATTATTCAGACTGCGTGTATTTAAATTACCTCTAAATGAAGTGTTAAAAATTTTGCATAATAATAATTAAAGAATTGATTTTTCAAGATTGATAGTTAATTAGACACATGCTTATTTCTACTTTTTAGAAAAAAAAAAGTAATTAAAAAAATCCAACATAAAATAATTAAAAACATTACTAATTAATTCTAAATTTTAAATTAGACAAAATTTAAAATGAAGAGTACTTGTAGCGGATTTTATTTATGCAAAAGCCTAAAAGGACTAGTGCATGGGCCAGCGCTGGGATTACATTGTACCATCGCGAGTAACAGATGGGGATAAAGCCTAAAAGTTAAAGGGTAAACAGATTGAGGGGAAAAAAAAATGGTGAGATTATCCAAATGGCTTCTAAAAGAAGCAGGAACCGGAGTTAACAAGACACTTTCAGAGATCCTCGTTTGTCCGCTCTCCAAACAAGCTTTAAGGTGCTCGCTCTTTTGGTTTCCCTTTCCTTTACGATGTTTTCCGTTTGCTGATTTCGTATTTTTATTGGATAGGGTTTGCGAGGAACCACCTTCTCTTATCAGCGATTCTATTGGTGTCTCTTTTCCTGTGAGTTACATTTCTATTTCCCCTTTTTTAATTAGACTGTTTCTTTCCAATTGTTGAGTTTCCTTGGGAATTGGTTGCCTAATGATTTGCTATTAGATTATGATAATATTATACCTCTGAAGTTGCCATTGGAGTTGTAATTCTACTGTTTTTACCAAAGGAAAACCTTTTTCAACTTATCTGTATGTAGTTGGGTTTTGGAGCTTATGGTTTGTGTGTGGTTTGGTTAGATAAAGGATGGGATCCCATGTTTGGTGCCGACAGATGGGAAGATACTTGATACTGATGATACAATGAAACATGATAATGCTGCTGATGATTCAGCTAACAACAAGTAACGAATGGCTAGTTGGGGATCCTTGTATCTTGCTATTTCCATGGTGCTATGGATGGAAAAGGAAGACCTCACCTATTTATCTTTGTAAACTACCTGTTCTATGTTTCTTTGCTGCCTCTGTGTTCAGTTTAGAACCCAAAACATGGATTGCATAGAAAGGAAAACTGTTTTTGGGATATAAAATCATGATTCCCATTTTTGAAGGTTTTAAAGAATGAGCATACACGTATTTTGTTTGTTCATGAGAATTTGCGTTGCTAAATTCATGCATTTGAGATTCCTTTTGGGGCTATCTTTTAGTGCTATATTCTCATAGTCTTGCTTCCTTAGAAGCATGCTTGACCAATTCATTTTACGATGATGATGTTCTGGGATATTTAACTTACTACCTCTTGGATATGCTTGACTCACGACTGATATCCTGATTGCTGTTCGGGTTTTTTGTATATTTGGAATGAATCCAATCACTGGAAGCGCTGTTTAATCCTATTGGTCAACCAAGTGATATGTCACTGCTATGGAAACATTTTCAGCTATATTTATCAAGCACTCAAGCAACTGCTTTCATGTGGGCAGTCTTGTTTGTTCTCTTCAAGGGAATTTGGTGTAAAAAGTGGCATGTTAGTTTTCGGGAACAAATCTCTTGTTAAATATATGGTGCGAATGGTTCTCAAGAAGTTGGTAGTCTACAACATGATTGGTGTAAGAGTAGAAGCAAAAAAAAGCTGGGCGATGTGGAGATGGAAGAAGGTCAATGAGGGGTGAGCGGGAGAAAGTTGAAATAGGTTATGAATGAGGGAGTTGACATGCTTCATACTTCCTTTTCAACTGGTGTCAATGGATATAGCTAAAAGAACGCAGAAAGAATTAGAAAAGCCCTACTGTACATAATTTGGATATTGATATGGCTAAGCTTAAAAGTAAAGATTAAATAAAAATTTCCATTGCCGGGAATTGAACCCGGGTCTCCTGGGTGAAAGCCAGATATCCTAACCACTGGACGACAATGGAATAGATGTTGTGGGGAATATTTATATAAAGTATTGATAGAAGAACTAGGTTAATGGGGTTTGTATATTATAAGAAGTCAAAAGAAATACTTGATTTTGGAACATGTTTATATTTATGTATACTTTTATAAGAGGTAGATTCTATTTACACGTTTGTAAAGTGTTGTCTATCAAGAGTCGTCAATTCCCTCAATAGATTAGTAGTATTTTTGATGAAGAGTTTGACTCTTAATTTTACTGAAAGCTTAAACAAGTTCACAGAGTGCCTTTATCAAAAGTTGAAGTGGTTAAAAAAGGATGGTGGGTTTATCAAGCGACAACACCTCGTCGGATGTCTAGTAAGGTTTTCACTTGATGGTATGTGAACTTGTACCCTATGTTATATAAGAGCATTGTCGGTTTGAGTGTTATCCCTTGAGGTCAAACCTTTAACAATCCTATATATGAAATTCAATTTAGAGCTTAGGCAAATATATGAGACTAAAAAAAATGGGCTTAGGCAAAAAAATTAGTTTGAACTCAGCCCAAATTTATAATTATATATTTAATGTGGAGGGATTCACTTACATCGGGTTGTCAAACTTGACAATCATGATCTACATGAATGGAGGTGATAGTTAGATTATTAAAATATTAATAGTATTAAAAGTTACGGAATATTTTATATCGATGTAAATAAATCTCTATTTATATTTAATTATTAATTATATATACTATTAAATATAATAATCCTAATTATAATAAAATCTCAAGTGTTCCACAATAGCCTAAACGCAAAAAGATAAGCAGCCAACCTAAAGTTAAAAACCCATTAAATTAATACTTTTCTTTTAGGATAAATCTCAAAACCATACATCAAATTTGATTAAATGTGCAATGTAAACATGAATTATGACTTTGTGCAATTTTATATATGAAATTTTAATTTAACTTAATTTTCACAAATTACTAAAACAATTATTAATACCATTTTAGTTTACATATTGCATACACAAATAAACATATTTATCTAATATGAAAAAGAAGTAATGTATATAGTTGAATTACATTCAAAATTTTATGTATGCGGTTGAACCATGTCAAAATTCATATCTCAAATTACACATTAAATCAAAATTAAATCAAAACTGAGACGTAGTTTTAAGATTTTTTTTTTCGGTATTCCTCATTCCAAACTTTTTTTTTTTTTTTTTTTTTTTTGAAAGAAATATGACCGCATTAGATTAAGCATAAATAGCGTCCTTGATTACAGTATCATAGAGAAAAGATGAACATTCTTCCATCCAAGAAGCATCACACAGAAAATAACAGTTTTTAAATAAAAGGTGAGCAGCTTCATTGCATTTCCTTTTGGTGTGTTTGAAGACACAAATCTGGACAAGAAGGGCAAAGGATCTTCCTTTTGAAATCACAAGTCCCATACAAGTGAGGTCCTTGTTTCTTCCCTGTAATCCAATAATAACATTCAAAGCATCCCCTTAAAAAATAACCTTTTGATACCCGAGTTGTAAGGCAAATTCCATCGCTTTGACGACAGTAGTTGCCTCTGCCACACTAGCATCCATAACTCTCTCCATTTTAGACTGTCCACATGCAAGAACGAAACCGTCATTGTCTCGAACGATGAGACCACTTGCACCTTGTTTAGACATATGATCGAAGCTGGCATCGAAATTAACCTTGATAAGTTGACAAGGTGGAGCTTGCCAAGAAAAACCGGGAGTGGACTGACTATATCCCTAGGAAGCAAAGTTGGTAATTCTCTTATATTCCTGCAATTGATTCATGATTTCATCAGCATAGTTGGAAGCCAAGAAAGATTTGTTAGCATGAATCATAAAGTTCCAAGCATTCTAAAGACCCCAAAGAATCATCATCACAAAATATTCAAAAAAAAATTAAGATTCATAATCCTTGAAGCCATGTCAACAGCAGTCTCAAATTCATCGTTCAATAATGGGGAAGGAATTTGGCAATAGAGGACTTCTTTTGACAAGGTGCAGTCACGTAAGGCATGGAGATCAGTCTCCCTGTCACATCCGCATCGCTTGCATTGTTGTTGGACATTTTGGATCCTATAAGCAATATTCCCAACTGTTGGTAAGGCCGTGTTGCATGCTCTCCAGGCGAACAATTTAACTTTAGTTTTCTATAAAGTTCTCCAAATGCACTTATGAGGCCCATAAGGAGTAGAATCCACAGAAAGTAGTTTGTAACCGCTCTTGGTTGAATATTTCCCATCTCTGTTATGGTGCCAAACAATCATATCCTCACAAAGTTTAGCTGCAAGGGGCATTTCAATGATAGAATTTGAATTCAACTCTAATCAGATCCTCCCGCCATCTATTGTTAGCTTTGTCAATGAGGAGGCTGATTTTATCATTCGGATGGATGTTAGAGGTTGTCGATAGCACCTGGAAAGAATCATTAATGGGTATCCATCCATTGATTTTAATCTTAATATGCTCTCCATTTCCAACTCTCCATCGGGTTCTTTTTTGCAACAACTCTTCAGAGGACCATAAGCTTCTCCATAAAAAGGAAGGAACTCTGATTCAAGAAAACAACCATGGCGAAAGTACTTAGAGTCGGTAGCCTTAGAAAACAAGGTTTCTTTCCACTAAGCAACCCCCATTCTTGTCTCCTGAGAATAGGTGTGTTAAAAAGCTTCAACTCACGGAATCCTAATCCGGGGATAAATTTTGGAGTGCGCATTCTGTCCCAACCAGTCCAATACATACATCTTTTATCACCTTTGTTAGCCCACCAATAATTCTTAACGGTTCGTGTAATTTCGTCACACACGGTAGTTGGAAGCCGAAAGTAATTCATTACATATGTTGGCAAGGCTTAGAGAACTGCTTTGATGAAGATTTCTTTTCCCCCAAATGAAATTTTTTTTTTACTCCACCCTTGGATTTTGCGTTGAACTTTGTTGATGATATCTTGAAAAGCCCATTTTTTCCTTTTACCAACCAACGTTGGCATTCTGAGATATTTTTTCTGGGTTCATCACCATCTGAATGCCAAAGAGGCTTCGTACATTGCTACTTAGGATGTTGAGTGTATTGGGGCTAAAGAAAAGAGTAGATTTGTCATAATTGATTTTCTGTCCTGAGCTTTCCTCGTATGAACTTAACAAGCCCTTCATCTTTTCCGCTTCGCTCCTCTTCGTGCTTGCGAAAAGTAAGCCGTCATTGGCGAAAAATAGATGATTAACTCTAGGACCTTGTCGACAAGCCTTAACTCCTATTAGACCCCCTTCTCTTTGTGCTTTTGGAAGAATGGCCGATAAACCCTCAGTACAAAGTAAAAAGAGGTAGGGGGTCTGCTTGCCCAAGACTTTTGCTAGGATGGAAACGGTCGGAAATCTTCCCGTTGAGGATTACTGAAAACTAGACAGATTTGACACAGTGCATGACTAAAGTTACCCATCTCTTATCCAAACCATCTTCTTCATGATAGCTTCGGGAAAGTTCCATTCTGCTCTGTCATATCAAACTTCAGGGCAAAGGAACCATTGTTCCCTCTAGTATTCTTGTGAATATGGTGAATGAGTGCTTTAGTTCTCACTAACGCAAAGGGGCAACACAGATTTCAATCGGTTTGACAAGAAGTTTGTAGATGACACAAGCTGATTGGACGGAAATGAGCCATCTATGTAGGATTCGAAGCTTTTGGGATCAGAATGATACAAGTCTAGTTTCTTTCGACTAAGGACTTTCCTTCATTCAAAACTTGATCACATCATTTTTAATAATATGCCAATACCGTTGAAAGAATAAGGCAGGCATACCATGAGGTCCTGGTGATTTCGTTGGGTGCATCTGCTTGAGGGCCTCTGTAATCTCCTCGACTTTAAATTCATGGCAAAGAAGATGGTTTGAATCCCAAGAGATTCGATTCTCCACTGCTTCTAGCACTTCTTCGTTAACCGAGGACCCTTACGATTCAAATAGAGATTTGAAGTAATCGGTAGCAATCTTCTCCTCTTCTTCTGTTTCCCTCCCATCTAGTAATCTGGTTTTTTCTTCTTCCATCATGATATTTTCATTTCAAAATTTTCATGATATTCTTCATGATAGCCACAGTGTTAGTGCATAATAAGCCAAAAACAAATAAACAAATTTCAAGTCAAATATTTTTTGGTCTTGGGGAAAGCTACCCCACCCCCAAAGTCCTTTCTTTCTGGATTTCAAATACCCGTATCTTTTTCTCCTTATTTGGCAAGTGGCAACCATGTAGGATTAGGATATTCCAACACACAAAAGGTTTGGACATTGTTTTTCTAAAGATAATCCAATTTTGGGTCATGCCAATTCCCTACTTCTCCCATGTTTTTTCTTTCCATTATAAATATAATTTTCAATTCTACTCCCTTTATTTTATTTAGATTACATAAAAACAAATTCACTTTTAATTTTAATCTCTATATTATACTATAATTTAAAATTTAATTTTCATATTCTTTTACATGATTTCTTACCTAAATGTTTATAATTTCATTTCATTAGCTATTTATATGAGAACTTCCTCCCCTTTTTTCTTTTTATTTTTCATATAAGATAACGATAAAATTTTAGTGTTAATCCCTCTACTTTACTAAAATTTTAAAATTTAATCTATGTTAATTATTTTAATAAATATATATTTAATAAATAATTATAATTATAATTAAAAAATTGAATCCCAACAAAAGGTGCAAAACATTATCTTAAAGTAAAATTAAATGCTGGTTTCTTAAAAAAAGAAAAATCAAATTTATAAACTGATGAATTCAAACAAAAGGAATAATTATCATCTTTTCTCATGTCTTATATTTTTCTATTATAATTTGTTGTTACTCGGAATTTCTCTTTTGTTTATGATATTATTACTCATAATTAATATTATTTGAATCAGATTATGGGTTTGGAAAAAAGACTCAAAAAAAAAAAAATCAATACAATTCGATTAGATTAAATTAAATTTGTTAATTTTTCAAATTTTATAATAATTTATTTAATTAAAACGAAGAGGTAATAATTTAATTCTAAAAATCATGATCATAATCACCTTTTTGACCGTATGGATGCTGTGAAAAACAATTGAATTGATTCAAAAGGGAATCAAACAGCTGCCATTTCTCAATTGGATGGAAATTCAATCAGGTCCAAACATGAAGCAGATAAAGTGGAATGAATAATAAGGTAATGGTAATGGCAATGGCGTATACGGAACAATGAACAGCTTCATTTATTAATTTAAATAAATCAACACCAATAATGTTTGTTGAATAAATTGAATTATAAATATTCCCATTCCTATGGCAATCTCAATCTCAATAGGGATTCATTTTCATACTCTTTTGTGTTTTTATTTTATTTTTTATTTTATTTATATAGATTATATATATATGTTAAATTTGATCTAAATTAATTTTTTTAACTATTTGTTAAATATAAAAAATAGTTTTTAATCGTTCAATTTTAGATCACCACGATAGAAATATTATATCGGATTGGTTCAAAATTTTATATACATGAAATATATAATTATATTGATAAATTTAACGGTTGAATCGTTAAAATATTAATAATACAAAGAAATATATCAAAAGGGTGTAAAATTATTTTTATTTTACACGTGTAACTAGATTTTTCTTTTAATTATTAATATTATGATTGCTTATGTGTTTATTTTATTTATAATATAATTAATAATGTTTAAAATTTATTATTTATATCTAAAAATGCTGAGATTTGGTTATATATATATTATTATCTATGATTAGATTTTTAATTGTTAGGACTTAAGAGACACATGCAATTATGTTTGGTTATGAATATTTTCAAATAAATTAATTTAATTTTAAAAAATAAACATAAACCCAATTCATTTAAAAAAAAAAAACCCAACGGAGCACAATCAAACTAAAAAAAAAAAAAAGGTGAACATGAATAGATCTCTCTTTTTAGGACTAAAAAGATAATTCTCCCAAGGCTAAACTTGAAACTGGTTTAATTGTGTTTTCGTATTAGAAAATGTAAACAAAATTCAAAGGATAAAGTAGCATAAAATCTAGGCTTGTTAAGATAGGGTGTTGAGTGAGGCGGCTAGGGTACGGGGAGTTGTCACATCCTGTTTTCTTTCTACTTCCCTTTTTTTTATTTCACCACTTTATTGGTTATGCTAACATTAAAAAACTAAAGTTGGATCATGAATGCTTTTGGAACCACCAAATTACGACATTTTGACTAAGTCCAACCATAACAACATACACAATCCAACACCTAAGTCCCAGCTGCATATGTCAGCCCTTTCCCTTTCTTTCTTTCCTTATTTTACCCAAGCCAAATTGTCTTCTCATTCACCCTCCCACACATACATACATAACCCATTCTCCAATGCAGTCTGCAGCTGTTATAATAAGAAGCCAAAATAATATTAAGTTAATTGTTAAAAGGCAGGCAAGCAAGGACGGAACGCAGGGTTCGATCCATCTTTTCCTCAAAATGGAGCCGTTGACGTTCGCTGAAGCGTGCGCTTTCTAGAAAGTGGAGTGGCAGCAGCTACTCGTAACTGTTTCCATTTGCATGCCCCAAACACACAAAAATACCAGCACAATGTCAATACTCTTCATAATGTATCTTACCAAATGCTTTTTTTTTTTCTTCTTCTACGGGCTTGTACTACCACTACTGGACTGGTACAGTGACTACAATCAGTCCATATACCAATGCTTTATTGTTTGCATTACTAGATTTGGGTCAAATATCACAAACTAAATGGTTCTTTAATTTCTCTTTCTTTTTTGGGTTCTCAGCCTATACAAGTTACCTTACCTGTTCTTGCTGTCTCTTGAGTCTTGCATTCTCTTCCATAAGATGGGCAACTTCAAGCTCTAACTCATTAGTGTAAGCCTGCAATACAAAAAAAATAGAGTATCTCAATGTTAACGTCCCTTTTTATTGAAATCCATGACCGGGGAAACACACTAGTACATACCTGTTTCCTAGCTCTTGATCGAGCTGCAGACTCCCGGTTCTTGATCATACGCTTGTGGCGTCGATCCCCAGAATTGTTATCAGGATCTTGGAACCTTTTCTTATCAAAACAAGCTAAACCAGAAGGCGAAGCTAGAGCGTCAAATGGGCAATTCATATTGGACAGATCCGAGATGGGGTTGTTTTGCATTTGCAAACGCGGCTTAGACCTGAGAGGACACGAGTTATCAAGGAAATCAAAGCCGGGACCCGAATTCAGGCTCAAAAGAGTGGCAGGAGGTGGCGGTGGTGGAGAATCAAGAAACGTGGTGTCCCCGTTTGCGGAGACCCTGTTTGTTGTTGGGTCTTTGCTGAAAGGCCTAGCCAGAAAATCCTGGAGGATAAAATGGGGATTGTGGGGATTTAGGCCTTCCCTGGAAGAAGAGTTATCATGTAGAGAAGCAAGGTTAATCTCCTTCCATACCTCTTCCATAGTTTTGGGTGTATGGGTTTGGTTGTGAAGATGGGAAGGAGTAGAGAGTGGTGAAGATGATGATGATGATGATGAAGAAGAGGAAGAAGAGGAAGAAGAAGAAGATGATACTGAGGACAGTGTGTTTACGCTGAATATTGGTGTGTTGTTGTTGGGTGATGACAATATGGATAATTTAAAAAAAAAACAAAAAACAAAAAAAAAAAAACAGAGAAGCCTTTGTAGAGAAGCAGTGTGAAACTGAGCTTAAATGCAACTTACCACTAGTAGAAGTAGTAGAAGAGAGTTGAGAGTTGAGAGTTGAGAGTTGAGACAAAAAACAGGGAGGTGTTATTAAGGGAGTGATAATGGGAAAGAATTTTTGTACTAAGAAAAAAAAAGCTGACCTCGACCTCAATGGTTTTGAGGCTTTGCTTTGTTTCATTGGTCGTTTAAAAGTGTGTGAAACAACACTGCAGCCACGCGCCTGAAGCAGGACCGTGCAACTTGGGCCAATGCCCCTTGGCCTATAGGTTGAGAGCATAATAAACTTACAATAGAACCTAGTGTGTTCACAATATGTTTTTGTCATTGGTTTCTGTTATAGGGAAAGAGGACAGATACTATAGTTACTACTAACTAATATTATTACCAACATGTGTCGCTTCTACGTTCTCCTATTCCAAGCTGGAAAAAATGGTCCACATTGGGAGTGCACTAACGCTATCTCAGCAGTCAGCCAGGCTGCAGTCAGTCAGTCAGTACTCATATTCTGTGGCTTAAATCGACCGTGGGTTAATATGCACAACGATATATATAATTGTCGATACGTCAGTCAGTCCACCTTTAGGCTATGGTGTACCTGTTCCTTATCACTTCATTATACCATACGAATATGATGCTATTCCTATTGGCTATAACAGCTGCAGCTACACCCATAGCTCTACCCAAAAACTAAGCATAAAAATGTAACAAATTTGGTAAAACAAAAGGAAATTAAGTCGAGATTTTAGGCATATTTAAAATAAATCATGTGTTTAATTAGGGTATTATTATATGGTAAGAGAAGTGGGACGCAAACATTTTTACAACAAGAAGAGGGACGCTATAAGGCCAAACATTTACAAAAAAAAAAAAAAAAAAAAAAAAGGTTGATTAATGGAATCAATTTGGTACGGGCAGTTTCTGAAATTGGAGTGGCTCCCATCATCTTCCCCCTTTTGGTGCATCCTAATCCTATCATCCTTTTTTTTTTCTCCTTTTCCTTTCCCCTTTCCTTAGTCTTCTCTTCTTTTTCTCTTTCCTTTATCTTTTTTTCCACCTTCCACTTTGGTCATTAGTCATCCTTTCTATTACATGGGGCCATGCAATTCGGGTATGTGTTTTATGTGTTCCGATCAATTTTTTTTTCTTTTAAAAATTTAAATCCATAAAATCATCTATGAAAAATGTATCTTACAAAAAAATTTCTCTGAAAAAACAGGTCATAAAACTTAGTTTGTAATACCCTGAAAATTACTACAATAAAAAAAGTAAGATATTATCCTTGATATAGTTAAGTAATGAAATAAAGTAATAAAAAGGGAAATTTTATTATGTCAACATTGGGAAGTATAATATGATATATTACATTATTAATTCAAGAAAGGATTAAGTTGTAAAAGTGAGAAAAGTTTTATTGCCCTAGAGTAAATACTCAAAATTTGAAGGGTTAAAGTGTAAATATGAAAAAGTTGAAAGACCAATAATGCAAATATTTTATGGGTAAAATAATCTAGAAACTAAAGAAAATGGATGAATTAGGACCAAATCGAATAGGTGAAGAATTATGAGGGACTAAATCATAATTTTCTCAAATTAAGTGATGACTCAATGGTGGAATTTTAAAAGACTATGAAGGGCAAAATGATCAATTAGTAAGAGAGAGAATTCGAGAATGTAATGATTATATTGATGATATTTTAAATTAATTAATTAGATAAAAATTATTTTATTAATATTTTAATAAGATATTTATGATTATTTTATTATTTTATTTAGTATATATATGTGTGTGGAAAACACACACACACACAGCCCATCCATCATCTTTCCATTTTCATGTTAGAAGAGAAGAAAAGAGAAGAAAAAAGTTTTGCTTTCTTTACAATTTAGTCCTTCCACAAAAAATTCATTACTTTCACCTAGAAATCAAAAGAATTTCCATAGCTACCAAGAGAGAAAAATGTTAAGGAGACTAAGGGGAGTTAGAATATCAAGTTGGATTCAAGAAATAGAAGCTGAAGGAGAGAGAAAAATCAAGTTAGAGATTGAAATCAATAAGACAAGGTAAGAACTTTAAGACTTTAATATATTTTAAGTAGAGTTTCTCATGTAAGGTAATATCAAAAGCATAAAAATGATGTTAAGGTAGAGTTTTCTTATATAATGTTCTATGTTCTTGATATATTAGTGAAGGGAAATAAGAGAAAATGATAAGAAATATTGTAGAGAATGGAAATAAGGGTGTTATAAACTTGGTAATCAATATGTTGCACTAAAACAGTTTTGGACAGCAGTAGTAGTTAAATTTTGAAAAATCACCAAAAATTGTGAAAATCGAATTAAAGGTTGAATAAAATATGAAATTAAATTTTATTGAGTCTAGTTTTTCATTGAAGAAACGGTGTAAGCAATGGAATTGTAAATTGTGAGATATAATAAATTTTATGAGATAAAGTCAAAATAATTTTGGGTTCCTCTGTTTTGAATTTGGAAAATCATAAAAAATTAGATAAAAATAATTTGGGGCTTAAATTTATAATTTTAAATCCTTAATGAGTCTATTTTCAAGAGAAACAAATGCAAACATCATCCAAATTCTTTACTAAAAGATAATTAATTTTTAGTAAGGAAAGGTCAAAGCTGTTAAACAGCAGAATAGGGGTAAGTTTGAAGATTTTACTGTACTTACTGGCTAAATTATAAATTCTTCAATTTTTATGGTAGAAATAAATTTGAGCCTAGTTTCAAAAACATCAAGCAGTTTTTAATTTAGAATTCTGTAGCTCAAGATATAAATAATTTAGTGACTATGACTGAAGTGGATAGCTTGATATGAACATATGAGAAAATAGTGGAATTATATATACATTAAGGATATGAAATGGAGAGGAGGAAAATATATATGAATATTTAGTTAACATGGGTTACATTAAAGTGGTTAATTTGCATGTTTTAGACTCGGGGACTAAATTGAATAAAAGTAAAACTTTAGGGGTAATTTTGTAAAAATATAAAAATGACCAAATTGAGTTAAATGAATTATTTTATTGTCTAAATTAATAAGTTGAATGAAATTATTAATTTAGATCAAGATTGGTTGAAAAATCGAGGAAAATAGAAAATTATCGAAATGTCCTTAAATATTGGTATTTTTACAATTTAGCCAGATAAGTTCGTGAAACCTAATTATGTGATATAAGGAAATATGAGTTGATGGTACATGAAATATTGATATAATGAATTAACTGATTTATGTTTATGAAGAAACAGTAAGAGAATGATATTTATCATGACATGTAAATATGTGATTATCTTTGATACGTTGATACAAGAAAAATAAGTATATTTAGCGGGCAATATGTTTGATTTTGATTGGTCCCAAATATAAACGCTAGATGAAATAAAATGTCTGATAAATAAATTTGTAACTCCAGTAATGCCTCGTACCCTGTTCCAGTGACGGATACGGGTAGGGGGTATTACATGGTTGAGGGCGGCGACGGTAACAAATTGAATGAAGATCGTAACTGTAAAAAAATAGATTGTCGGTAATGATAATATATCGCTACGAAAAGAGAAATAAAAATAAAGAACACACAGATTTTACATGGAAACCCTTTCGGGGAAAAACCACGGGTAGAGGAGAAGAAAATTCACTATGTCGAATTCGAATAATTACAAGAGTAATAGACTATGTCTATTTATAGGCTTGTAAAGCCATATTCTAATAGGAGTGTAATAAGATTGAAACACCTTATTCTAATCAATATAAAATAGATGGATTTCAAAATAAAATAAAAGAAGTGTAGTTTTATATGGATTTGAAAATTTTCAAAGAAAGGTATTAAGGGTATTTTGGTTATTTGGTAATTAAAAGAGTAAAAAAAGGAAAAAAGATGGCAAAATATGTTCATCTTCTTCATTAGGACGAAAATTAAAGGGTTCTCCATTGCTAGGGTTTGGTTCAAGCTTTCAAGCTCCATAATCAAGAGAAACGAGATTCAAGTCGCGATCGAGGGAAAAACAAAGTTTACGAGGAATAGGCTCGATTGCTAATATTTTGTATCGAGGTAAGTTCATGTGTAAATGTAGTAACATAATTGTCATTTTAAGTAATTTAATGTTATTTATGTGATATGATGATCAATATCATGAAATATTATGCTTTATGATTATTATTGAATAATATGTAAATTATGAATTGCTACCGAGTATCGGTTTCGATGTTCCGTGAAAGACGGCAAAGATGTGTAATCGAGGAAAAATCCCGTTTGAACCTTGGGAGTAGATTAGAATACAAGTGACATGTCACTAGGATGGTTGGGCATCCGAACTCGTTGAGTTGAGTCCGAGTTCACTTATGGATGCAAATGTCTGAACTCGTTGAGTTGAGTCCGAGTTCGTGAGATGTAACTAGGCATCCGAGCTCGTTGAGTTGAGTCCGAGTTCACTTATGGATGCGAACGCCCGAGCTCGTTGAGTTGAGTCTGAGTTCGCTTATGGGCGGGTTACATGGTAGCTTGGCTACATATGTGGCACTTATGTACAAACTTTTCGTGTATTCGAATTATATTCCGATGTGTTTAACGGGTGAATCTTAAGAGAATAAGGAGAATGTCTAAAACGAAGGTGACATGTTGGTAAGTGTGATAAATGAGAAAATTTGACAGGTATGTGCTTAAATCTTCGGGTTGAGAACTTGGTATGATGAAATCGTAGCATGATATTAAATGCAAATGTAACATGAATGTCTTGGTGTTGTTTATGCAAATGATGTTTTTATGTGGAATTACATGATTATGTTACTTACTATTTGCATGTGAACTTATTAAGCATTTATGCTTACTCCCTCCTTTTCCTTCATTGTAGTTTCGATAAACCGTCTTGAGAATCGGGATAGGTCGAAGACTTGTTCACACTATTCGAAGGCCTAAATTGGTAAAATGGCTTGTGTATCTTGAATGTGGCATGTATAGCACTATACTCACTTTGTGTAAATAATCTTATGATATGGTTATGGTTTGGTAAGAAAAGGTTTGGAAATGATTAGCCATTGGAATGGCCAATCTAGATCATATTTGATGTCATGTATGTTTAATGTGTTACTTAGTCCATGGAAAACCATAAAATGGTGAAATTGGTTATAAAACAAAATCACACAACAACAATGACGTGAATTGGAAAAATCACTAAAAATAGTAGAAATAGAATTAGATGATGGATAAAATATGTAATTGAATCGTAATGGACCTATTTTCATGTGGAAGAAACAAAATAGGTAAAAAAGTTTTATTTTATAAGATATTTAAATTTTTGTGAAACAGGGGCAGAGCAATTTTTGGATCCTCTGTTCTGACTTTGGAAATTCACCATAAATTGTATAAAAATAATTAAAGTCATGCTTTATATGTACAGGTTCCTTATAGAGTCTAGTTTTAATAGAAATAAACGGCATAGTCATTGAAACTCTGTACAGGGAGATATATGATTCGTAATACACAGAGGTCAGAGCAGTCATATCCTGAAACAGGGGAGACTTTAACTAATAAACTGTACTAATTGGCCAGACCAAAAATTCTAAAAAAAAATTAGTAAATAGATATATGAGTCTAGTTTTAGGAAAAATTTACGGAATTGGATTTTGAGTTCCAAAACTCGAGATATGAATTTTTAAGTGACAGTGACGCAGTTAGCCAGCTTGTCTGAAAATTTTAAAATAAATTGTTTAAGCTGTTTAATTGATGAAATTAAGTTTAGTAACACCTCGTGCTCGACTCCAGCGACGGTCTCAGGTACGGGGCGTTACATTTGATGGTATCAGAGCAGGTTTAGTCGGTTCTCATACTAATGTGTTGTATGTACAGGTTTTGCTATACATGCCATATATATATATTGTGATAGTGTGACGACTTCTGACCTTTTAAATGATTTTTTTTATAGTAAATGGATCCCGATCCAGCTGAGGCTGATGATGTAGAGAGTAATGCACCAGCTCCGGCTGAAGGGGCAGTGCCAATTGAAAATCCACCTCCTACTGTTGGTCAAGGAGGAGGAGAAGGGGCTCGGAAAGCCTTTCTCCAGATGATGAGTGCCTGGTATACTGAGTTCGTTCGTACGAACCCGAATGTACAACCTCCCCCACCTCCCCCGATTCCTTGACCTGTACCCCCAATGCCTCAAGGTGTGGATCTGATGAAATTTTACAGAACTCCAGTTGACAAAATCCGCAAGTAAGGGGCCGAAGAATTCAGGGCAAATGTTGATGATGATGCCGAGAAAGCAGAGTTTTGGCTTGAGAATTCTATTCGGGTATTTGATGAATTGTCTTGTACACCTGAGGAATGCTTGAAATGTGCTATATCATTGTTGAGGGATTCAGCCTATCATTGGTGGAAGACATTGATTTCAGTGGTACCAAAAGATAAGGTGACTTGGGAATTCTTTCAAGAAGAATTTCAGAAGAAATACATCAGTGAAAGATTTGTTGATCAAAAGCGTAAAGAGTTTCTTGAGTTGAAGCAAGGGCTCTAGCTAGAACTTATACCATAAAGGCACGTGAAGATGCTTCATCACCCGATGTGATTACTGGTATATTTTCTCTTTATGATGTTATTTTGGGTATGGATTGGTTGACATTGCATGATGTTATAATAAATTACAAAGAAAAGGTTATAGAATTAAAGTGTGAAAGTGGTAAAATTTTGCGGGTTGAATCAGACAAATCAGAGGCATTATTTAGTATGATTTCTTCAATGTCCGCTTAGAGATATTTGAGAAAGGGTTATGAAGCTTATTTGGCGCATGTAATTAATACAAAAGAAGTTGAAAAGAAAGTTGAATCAGTGCCGGTTGTATGTGAATTTGCGGACGTATTTCCAGAAGAATTGCCGGGTTTGCCTCCAGTCAGGGAAGTAGAATTTGGTATTTATTTGATATCGGGAACAACTCCAATCTCGATTGCTCCATATAGAATGGCACCAGCAGAGTTGAAAAAATTAAAGTCGCAGTTGCAAGAGTTAACTGACAAAGGCTTTGTGAGACCGAATTTTTCACCTTGGGGTGCTCCCGTGTTATTTGTGAAAAAGAAGGATGGTTCTATGAGATTGTGTATTGACTATCGGTAATTAAACAAGGTGACAATCAAGAACAAGTATCCGTTGCCGAGAATTGATGATTTATTTGATCAGCTAAAATGAGCAACATGGTTTTCAAAGATTGACTTGAGATCTGGGTACAACCAGCTGCGAGTAAAAGAGTCGGATGTGCCTAAAACTGCTATTAGAACAAGGTACGGTCATTATGAATTTTTAATTATGCCATTCAGGTTAACAAATACTCCTGCTGTGTTTATAGATTTGATGAATCGTATATTTCGGCCATAGTTGGACAAATTTGTTGTGGTGTTTATTGATGATATCTTAATTTATTCAAAAGATGAGACAGAGCATGCTGAGCATTTGAGGATAGTTTTGCAAACTTTGAGAGATAAACAGTTATATGCCAAGTTTAGTAAAAGTGAATTTTGGCTTCAGGAAGTTGGATTTTTGGGTCATATTGTTTCAGGTGATGGTATACGAGTTGATCCTAGTAAAATTTCAGCCATTGTTGATTGGAAACCACCGAAAAATGTAACCGAGGTTAGAAGTTTCTTGGGGCTAGTTGGGTATTATCAGTGGTTTGTAAATGAATTTTCTATAATTGCTGCTCCTATGACTAGACTACTCCGAAAGGATGTTAAGTTTGAGTGGACGGAAGAATGTCAACAGAGTTTTGAAGAATTGAAAAAGTTATTAACTAAAGCACCAGTGTTGGTACAACCCGAATCAGGTAAAGAATTTGTGGTGTATAGTGATGCTTCTCGAAATGGCTTAGGATGTGTACTTATGCAAGAAGAAAAAGTTGTGGCTTATGCTTCGAGGCAGTTAAAATCTCACGAAAGAAATTATCCGACTCATGATTTGGAATTGGCTGCTATAGTATTAGCTTTGAAGATTTGGCGACATTATCTGTATGGTGAAAAATGTCGAGTATATATCGACCACAAAAGTCTTAAGTACTTGATGTCACAAAAAGATTTGAATTTGAGACAGCGAAGATGGTTGGAGTTATTGAAAGATTATGAGCTTGTTATTGACTACCATCCGGGAAAAGCGAATGTGGTTGCCGATGCTTTGAGCAGAAAGTTTCTATTTGCTTTAAGAGCTATGAATACTTAGTTAAAGATATCAGATGATGGTTCGATTTTAGCAGAGTTAAGAGTAAGATCGATGTTTTTACAAGAGCTTTGTGAAGCTCAGAAAAGCGATAAAGATTTGCAAGCCAAGAGAAAATAGTGTGAAAATGATACGGGGTCAGATTTCAGAATCGATTCTGATGGTTGCTTGATGTTTAAAAACTGGATTTGTGTACCGAAAAATGATGAGTTGATTCAAAAGATTTTGCATGAAGCACATAATGGTTGTTTGGCGGTTCACCCGGGCAGTACGAAAATGTATAATGACTTGAAGAAAATGTATTGGTGGAATGGAATGAAAAGAGATATCTCCGAGTTTGTATCAAAGTGCTTAATTTGTCAACAAGTGAAAGCTGAACACCAAGTACCTTCGGGACTACTCTAGCCTATCATGGTTCCTGAATGGAAATGAGATCGGATTAATATAGATTTTGTATCAGGATTGCCATTAACTCCGGGAAAGAAAGATGCCATCTGGGTAATAGTTGACAGACTGACTAAATCGGCTCATTTTATTCCGGTACATACGGATTATTCTCTTAATAAGTTGCCTGAATTGTATATTCGTGAGATTGTTAGACTTCATGGAATACTTTTGTCAATCATTTCGGATAGAGATCCGAGATTTACTTCACGGTTTTGGCAAAAGTTGCAAGAGGCATTAGGTATAAAGTTAAATTTTAGCACTGCCTTTCATCCACAAACTGATGGACAATCAGAGAGAATAATTCAGATTCTTGAAGACATGCTCAGATGTTGCATATTGGAATTTCAAGGTAGTTGGGAAAGGTACTTACCGTTAGTAGAATTTGCTTATAATAATAGTTATCAGACGAGTTTGAAGATGGCACCTTATGAAGCATTGTATGGTCGTAAATGTCGGACGCCATTGTATTGGACTGAACTCAAGGAAAATCAAATTTATGGAGTTGATCTAATAAAAGAAAGCGAAGAAAATGTGAAAGTGATTTGAGATTGTTTGAAAGCTGCTTCGGATAGACAAAAATCTTATGCAGATTTGAAACGAAAGGAAATTGAGTTTCAAGTTGGTGATAAGGTATTTTTAAAAGTGTCTCCATGAAAGAAAGTTCTTAGATTTGGATGGAAGGGAAAGTTGAGTCCGCATTTTATTAGGCCGTATGAAATAATTGAAAAAGTTGGACCGGTAGCATATCAGCTAGCATTACCACCTGAATTAGAGAAGATTCATGATGTGTTCCACGTATCTATGTTACGTCGGTATCGTTCGAATCCTTCACATATAATTTCACCGACAGAAATCGAGCTACGACCGGACATGACTTATGAAGAAGAACCGATTAAGATTTTAGCTCGAGAGGTCAAGCAACTAAGAAATAAAAGTGTCCCTCTCGTGAAAGTATTGTGGCAAAAGCACGGGATAGAAGAGACTACATGGGAACCTGAGAAAACTATGAGAAATCAATACCCACACCTGTTTACCGGTAAGATTTTCGAGGACGAAAATCCTTAAAGGAGGGGGAGAGTTGTAATATCCCGAATTAGGGCCTAATCGGAATAGTGGTTTCCTGACCATAAATTCGAGATAGAAATAATTATTTTATAATTATTTTGAGGTTTATAATATGATTGCATGATTATGTGAAAATTTCGTGACGAAATTCTATGCATAAAGTGCTTAAGTTGAAATTAGGGACTAAATCGAATAATTTGCAAAACTTGCATTCTAGAAGTTTTTAGTATGAAATTACTTTGGAATATTAATGAGGAGGCCTTAAATAGCAATTTGACCAATTTTTTAAATTTTGGACAAAAATGGGCTTGTACATGAAAATTTTCAAAGAAAGGTATTAAGGGTATTTTGGTCATTTGGTAATTAAAAGAGTAAAAAAAGGAAAAAGATGGCAAAATATGTTCATCTTCTTCATTAGGACGAAAATTAAAGGGTTCTCCATAGCTAGGGTTTGTTTCAAGCTTCCAAGCTCCATAATCAAGAGAAACGAGATTCAAGTCGCGATCGAGGGAAAAACAAAGTTTACGAGGAATAGGCTCGATTGCTAATATTTTGTATCGAGGTAAGTTCATGTGTAAATGTAGTAACATAATTGTCATTTTAAGTAATTTAATGTTATTTATGTGATATGATGATCAATATCATGAAATATTATGCTTTATGGTTATTATTGAATAATATGTAAATTATGAATTGCTATCGAGTATCAGTTTCGATGTTCCGTGGAAGACGACAAAGATGTGTAATCGAGGAAAAAGCCCGTTTGAACCTTGGGAATAGATTAGAATACAAGTGACATGTCACTAGGATGGTTGGGCATCCGAACTCGTTGAGTTGAGTCTGAGTTCACTTATGATGCAAATGTCTGAACTCGTTGAGTTGAGTCTGAGTTCGTGAGATGTAACTAGGCATCCGAGCTCGTTGAGTTGAGTCCGAGTTCACTTATGGATGCGAACGCCCGAGCTCGTTGAGTTGAGTCCGAGTTTGCTTATGGGCGGGTTACATGGTAGCTTGGCTACATATGTGG
Source organism: Gossypium longicalyx (assembly GCA_025698465.1). Taxonomy (NCBI): domain Eukaryota; kingdom Viridiplantae; phylum Streptophyta; class Magnoliopsida; order Malvales; family Malvaceae; genus Gossypium; species Gossypium longicalyx. The sequence goes on along the minus strand of CM047005.1, from coordinate 21,145,940 downwards.
CACTTATGTACAAACTTTCCGTGTATTCGAGTTATATTCCGATGTGCTCAACGGGTGAATCTTAAGAGAATAAGGAGAATGTCTAAAACGAAGGTGACATGTTGGTAAGTGTGGTAAATGAGAAAATTTGACATGTATGTACTTGGTATGATGAAATCGTAGCATGATATTAAATGCAAATGTAACATGAATGTCTTGGTGTTGTTTATGCAAATGATGTTTTTATGTGGAATTGCATGATTATGTTACTTACTATTTGCATGTGTACTTACTAAGCATTTATGCTTACTCTCTCCTTTTCCTTCATTGTAGTTTTGATAAACCGGCTTGGGAATCGAGATAGGTCGAAGACTCGTTCACACTATTCGAAGGCCTAAATTGGTAAAATGGCTTGTGTATCTTGAATGTGGCATGTATAGCACTATACTCATTTTGTGTAAATAATCTTATGATATGGTTATGGTTTGGTAAGAAAAGGTTTGGAAATGATTAGCCATTGGAATGGCCAATCTAGATCATATTTGATGTCATGTATGTTTAATGTGTTACTTAGTCCATGGAAAACCATAAAATGGTGAAATTGGTTATAAAACAGAATCACACAGCAGCAATGATGTGAATTGGAAAAATCACTAAAAATAGTAGAAATAGAATTAGATGAATAAAATATGTAATTGAATACTAATGAATCTATTTTCATGTGGAAGAAACAAAATAGGTAAAAGAGTTGTATTTTATAAGATATTTAAATTTTTGTGAAACAGGGCCAGAGCGATTTCTGGATCCTCTGTTCTGACTTTGGAAATTCACCATAAATTGTATAAAAATAATTAAAGTCATGCTTTATATGTACAGATTCCTTATAGAGTCTAGTTTTAATAGAAACAAACGACATTGTCATTGAAACTCTGTACAGGGAGATATATGATTCGTAATACACAGAGGTCAGAGCAGTCATACCCTGAAATAGGGGAGATTTTAACTAACAAACTGTACTAATTGGCCAGACCAAAAATTCTAGAAAAAAATTAGTAAAAAGATATATGAGTCTAGTTTCATGAAAAAATTTATGGAATTGAATTTTGAGTTTCGGAACTCGAGATATGAATTTTTAAGTGACTGTGACGTAGTTAGCCAGCTTGTCTGAAAATTTTAAAAATAAATTATTTAAGCTATTTAATTGATGAAATTAAGTTTAGTAACACCTCGTGCTCGACTCCGGCGACGGTCTCTGGTACGGGGCGTTACAGTAACATTAAAAAAGTTTGTTTTAAGGATTTGGAAACAAAAACCAACAACAATATGGTTGTAAACTTGTCTCCAACATCGATGGTGTCCTGGAAAGAGAAAGCTTTAGGGAGGAGATCTCCTATTTCTGGTTGTGAAGAGGATCTTGAATTCTTGGAGGAAGACATCACAAGGACTACTATTAATGGTGTCACTGCAATTAGTTTTTTCGAGAGGATCCAGAAGATCCTAGTAAGGGTCATAGCGACCACGATGGTGGTGAAATTGCTGGGTCAAAATTTAGCGTACTCCATCTTTTAAAATCGAATCTTCAATATTTGGAAACCTTCACACTCTTTCCATCTTATGGACATTGAGAATGGTTATTTCCTTGTCAAATTCCAAAGTAGGGAAGACTATGAAATGGTACTCACCTAAAGTCCCTGGATTGTCTTTGGACAATACCTCATGGTTCAATCGTGGTCTCCAAATTCCAACCCTCTTCAACCTTTCACAAATACTGTTATGGCTTGGGTTCGTTTACCTCGGTTGTCGGGGGTCTTATACAAACGATGAATCTTGGAAGAGATCGAAAATTTAATTGGTAAGGTTGCTAAGCTTGATTTTAAGATAGATTATAGGTTAAGGGGGCATTTTGCACAAATGACAGTGTTTATCAATTTAGATAGACCGCTAGTCCCTTAAATTTTGGTTAACGGTATAGTGAAACGCATTGACTATGAATCATTCCTAGTGGTTTGTTTCTCGTGTGGTTGTTATGCCTACGTGTGGGATCTATGTGCTTACAATGAATCAGCAACGAACGATGCAAATGTTAAAAATGCAAACAAGATGGACTTACCTGTGAAGGAGAAACTGGTGGAGTCGCGATAGACTAAAGCTCTGGGGAAGGGATCTCTTATTTCTAGTTGTGAAGAGGATCTTGAATTCTTGGAGGGAGACATCACAAGGACTACTATTAATGGTGTCCCTGCGATTAATTTTTTTGATAGGAACCAGAAGATCCTAGTAAGGGACATGGCGACCACGGTGGTGGTGAAATTGTTGGGTCGAAATTTAGCGTACTCCATCATTCAAAATCGGATCTTCAATATTTGGAAACCTTTGCACTTTTTCCATCCCATGGACATTGAGAACGATTATTTCCTTGTCAAATTCCAAAGTAGGGAAGACTATGAAATGGTACTCACCCAAGGTCCCTAGTGTAACACCCCTAACCCATCTCCGTCACCGAATTAGGGTTATGAAGCATTACCATACAATCAAAAAACATTTAACATCATAACATTAGATAACTTAAACATATTATAAACCATATAATTATATGCATTTTGTCCCTAAATCGAGTCTTTGAGGCCCTAAAAATAACTTAGAAGTAATTAGAGAATAAATTGAAACAAAATAAAAGTTCTAAGAAAAAGCTATAAAAATTTAAAAACAGGGGTCACATGACCATGTGACATAGCCCGGGCTATGTAAGATTCGAACAAAGGAAACACGGCAGTGTCCGAGCCCGTGTCCTCACCCATGTAACTCACTGAGAAGGGTCACACATTCATGTCGTAAGCCGTGTAACTCTCTGAGTTACCACACACGGTCGTGTTCCAGGCTGTGTGCTAGGTCGTGTAACTCACTGACTTGAAACATTAAAATTTTACAAATGACACACGACCGTGTCACCAGGCTGTGTGTATCACACGGCCATGTGATAGCCTGTGTCCTAGGTCGTGTGGACCCAAAAATTTACCCAAAATCAAGCTATTTCAGGTCCAATTCATACCTAACCATTCAAACCATTTGGGCACACATTCAAGGGATTCAAACATCATTCAAACACACATAAACATGCCACTTTAAACATCCTAAATCACCTAAGGCACCACACTTGCATCAAACATTATGAATCAAACCAAAGCAATTTGACCATATCTCAAACACACAACCTAGTTCACTTAACTACCATACGCGACCATTTGCAAGCCATCAAAACATACCAAAAGAACCTTAATTACAAGCATTTAAAAGTGACCAATATGACATAACTTGGAAAGGCATTAAAGTGTACCAAACCAACATAACCTCAAAAGCTTAAACATACCAAAACATACATTATAAAGATCCTATACATACCATTATTAACCTTGGCCAAAATACACAAAATCTACCAAAATGATTATTGGATAGTGAGATAGGCCTCCGATGAGCTTCCAACCGATCGAGCTTCTAATAATCTATAAAACAAAGGAAAATAACTACGTAAGCAACGAGTGCTTAGTACGCTCGTATAAACTTTAAACATAACTTACCATTTCATTAATACAATTCATAGATTTCCATATGAATTCAAACTTACAAGTTAGTACACTTGTTCATGATACAAATGAATTCAACCATAAGATATATAGATTTCCATATGTAACTATATCATTTAGCTCATAAATCTTTTCATAAGATCATGATTCATTTCATTTGAATACTTACCATTTCATTTCATTTTCTTACCTATTAAACCATCTAGAATTCCATCGAATACTCGGGAAAGCTCAAACATAGTGTGCCTTTACATATAACCGTAACCTTTCCTTTACACCAATGTTCACACGAGATGTGAAATGGGTTTGCTCACACAAGCCGTAGGTTGGAATGTAAGCTATATGATATTACTCACACGAGCCGTGGAGAATCCGTAACAAATGCAAGACCTTAGTCATCGGTAGGACATTTAAGACCAGCACCCGAAACATGAAATCCCTAATGACATGTCATTCGTATCCTAAGAATTCTTAAGGTTCAACCGGGACTCGTTATCCGTCAATTCACCATAACATGGATACATTTATGTATATTCATTTATTTTAAAATAAAATTGCAAATAGTCAATTTAAATAACATTAAAATGGTCTTAATTCATACAAACTTACCCCGACAACTAGGGTGTAGAAGTAGAATCGAACACTAATCCAAAGCTTTAGCTTTTCCTCGATTTAAGTCCGAATGTGGTTTATCTTAATCTAAATAGATAAATTTAAACCGATTAAGTAATTCTAGTATTCAATTTAATCCATAGTTCATATTTATGCAAAATTATGAATTTTCCCCTAACATTTTAACTTTTCACTATTTAGTCATTAAGCTCATAACTTGAATATAACTTATTTTAGCCTAAATCCAACTTAACCAATGTTACAAGTAGAGGTGTTCATGGGCCGGGTCGGGCCCAAAAAATGGGCCTAAAATTTTGCCCAAGCCCGACCCGGATAAAAATAGTAAAACCTGGGCTCAGCCCGGCCCGCCCGTATTAATTTTTTATATTATTTTATTATTATTTTTAAATATATATAATACATCAAAAATACTAAAAATATCAAAATAAATATTTCCCAACAAATTGAAAATAAATTTTGAAAAATATGTAGACTTAAATAACACTAAGATAAATGCAACTTAACAAGCAATTGCTTCTAAAATAATAAAAAAATTAACAAATGCCTTTAAAATAATAATAAAATTAACAATAAAATAAATTTTATACAATATCCAAACAATAACAACAAAATAATAGCAACATAATAGTAAAATGGTAGCAAAATATGGAGAAAACAACAAGAAAATAACATTCAAAAATAAAAAAAATATGCAGATTTTTTTGTCCTTTAGTGAATTCGGGCCGGGCCGGGTCGGGCTCGGGCTAAAAATATCTTACCCGAGGCCCGGCCCATTTTTTAAACGGGCCTTATTTTTTGTCCAAGCCCATTTTTCGGGCTTATATTTTTGCCCAAACCCTCCCACATTTCGGGCGGGCCTTCGGGCCGGGCCGGGTAGCCCGGCCCATGCACACCTCTAGTTACAAGGGACCTTGAAAAGCCCCATAATTACCAAAAATTCACAAAAAAACCCATGGATTTATACTTTTAATGATTTAATCCCTATTTCTAAAATTCATCACAAATTACTTAACAAAATATGTTTATTTTACAACAAAGATGAATAATCCATCAACTAACATAAAAAAAAAATTCAAAAACATCCATGTCAAGTCCTTCAACCTTTAAAAATTTTACAAATTAACTCCAGGCTAGCTAGATTAAGTTAAAACGAGCTTAAAAATATAAAAATCATTAAAAACGGGGCTTGGATTCACTTACATGCATCAAACTAAGCTTGACCGAATAACATTTCTTCTCCAATGGCTATTTTAGGGTTTGAAACAAAAATGAGAAAGATATCATCTTTATTTTATGTTTTATTTACTTAGTTTTTCTTTTATTTACCAATTTACTACTTTAACCATGTTATTATTAATAAAAAACTTCAATAAAACCTATCCATACACATCCACTAAATTTAAATATGGTGTATTTACCACTCAAGTCCATTTAGATTCATTTCCATAGCCATTTATCCCTTTTAACTAATAGAATTTAACTTTTTCACCTTTTACGATTTAGTCCTTTTCACCTAATTAACTATTTAAACATCAAAATTTCTTAACAAAATTTTACTACGACCTTAATATAATCTCATAAACATTAAATAAATATTAAAATAATAACTCACTTGTCAAAATTGTGGTCCCAAAACCACTGTTTTTGACACTATTGAAAACAGGCTGTTACACCTAGATTGTCTTTGGACAATATCTCATGGTTCAATAGTGGTCTCCAGATTTCAACCCTCTTTATCCTTTCCCAAATACTGTAATGGCTTGGGTTCATTTACCTGGGTTGTCGGGGGTCTTATACAAACGAAGAATCTTGGAAGAGATCGACAATTTAATTGGTAAGGTTGATAAACTTGATTTTAAGACAGATTATGGGTTAAGGGGGCGTTTTGCACGAATGAAAGTGTTCATCAATTTAGATAGACCACTAGTCCCTCACATTTTGGTTAACAGTATGGTGTAACGTGTTGAATACAAATCATTCCTGGCAGTTTGTTTCTCGTGTGGTCATTATGGCCACGTGCGGGATCTATGTCCTTATAATGAATCAGCGACAGACGACGCTAAGGTTAAAGATGCAAACAAGATAGACACGCCCGTGTCCTCAGCCCGTGTAACTCTCTATTTATGACGTCAGCAAAATAATTTATACCACACGCCCAGGCCACACGCCCGTGTACTAGGCCGTGACCTCCACAAGGTTGAGACACATGGTTGTGTCTCTGCTCGTGTAGCTAACAGTTAGGTTATTTTCCAAGCCTTATGTTGACCTTATTTCTCCCTCATACTTTTACACATCATAGGCACAAATTATAACATCAATTTAATATTTAATCAACCTTTAGTGAAATTCAATTAAATAATTTGCATGTGTTATACATGTGTTTATTACCCAACATTTAATCTCTACACATTCTACAATTGTCCATGTTATTGTCCATGTTTAATCATTATCATCTTACTACCATGCCACACATTCACTCCATGGCTACGACCATCTCGAATGGTCCTAGGGCATTCATCACGTACATGTGCCATATACTTCATATACATGGTGAACAAGCATAATCACATAACCACATAACCACATTACAAGACATTAACACATACCATGGATAAATAGGCTTACAAGCCAAAATCATTATAAGCCACATCTCATGGCTATATACAATGAATCAATATAAGCTAACATCTTGGCCAAAACATAAAAACACATGTCAATAATTAAGTCCCCTATACATGCCACTCACTTAAAGAAATTAAGTTTCAACAATACTCTAAAAATGGTAGCTTGATAGTTTGAGGTTGCCTCCGACGATCTCCAACCCTGAGCCGACCTGAGGACACTAGAAGAAATGGAAGGGGGAATAAGCTTTACACTTAGTAAGTCCATATGAAAATAATAAGTATTATAACAACATATTTCCTTACTTAAAACAACCATAATTACACTTTTACTCATGTTCTAGTCAAGCTATCTACTCGAGTCATAGTCGATAAATTATTTATAACTCAAGCTAAAAACTCTAATTAAGATCCGTTAAATTTTCCTGAAACTAGACTCATATATCTTCTTACCATAAAATTTCTAGAATTTTTGGTCTAGCCAATAAGTACAGTTAATTCTTTAAACTCTCCCCTGTTTCACTATCCGACAGCTTCGACCTCTATCTACAAAAAATCAAATATCTCATAGTACGAGACTCAGATAATATTCCCGTCTCTTTCTCTTGAAAATAGACTCATTAAGGATTTCATTCATATTAATATTAACTCATTATTTTTTAAAAATTTCTAGTTATTTTCCAAAGTTAAGACAGGGGAGTCTAGAATCGCTCCGACTCTGTCTCACAAGAATTCAAATATCTCATAATACATAATTCTTTTACTTACATCATTTCCTTTACGTGAAACTAGACTCATTAAGATTTAATTTCATATATTATTCAGCCTCTAATTCGACTTCCACCATTTATGGTGATTTTTCAAATTTGGGCTACTGCTGCTGTTCAACACTGTTTCGGTACAAAATCACAATAGCTATCATAATTTCATTGTCACATTGATCATGGACTCATTATTTCATAAATCCCATATTCAATTATACAATGTAAGTTAACATGATATTACAAAACAATTTATAATCATAAACATAAAGATGGTTCGTCTTTCAAATCTTTTCACTTGTTCATCATGTATACACATACATATGCATGAATTCGCTTACTCATCATTTATCACCTTTCAATAAGGCAGCACTTATGAGTATGATGTACGTACCTGTACATATCCATAGCATATCGATTAACTTTACCTTTATCACCACGCCCATCTCGAGACTTTCATCGCATTATTCATTATAATACCCGTTGAATTTCTCAAAAATCTTGATGGATAATCTATTTACCGTCAAGTCATACAAGTGATCACCTTAAATACACACTCCTGCGAACCTCACATCTTATGTTGGGATTACCAGTCCAGGCTAAATCCCCCGTAATATAAACTCATGGAGTGATGTCGGGATTACCAGTCCAGGCTAAATCCCTTGTAACGACAAGCACTCCCAATGAGCTCGGATTTGAATTACCAGTCCAGGCTAAATTCAGACCCTAATCGGATTACCCGTCCGGGCTAAATCCATAATGCACACATAATCTTCGGAAGGCTCGCCCACTCAAGGAACACCCACACGCGCTAGATCGTTTCTATACCGAGATCAACGGATTACCCGTCTGGGCTAAATTCTTTTCTGCAACACATGTAGGATCTCAAGTCATGTAAGCCATGATTTATCCATCGAATTTCTTTTTTTATTCAACTGAGATTTTTCTATTTTCATCAAGTATCTCATTATGCATAGCTGATCATGCAATGTACATCCAATTCAATACATTTCCATGTTTATTTAGACATTAGTCCATAAAATAAACATGGTATTGCATATAATTATATTTAGGCATTTGTTACAATTTATAATCTTCATATCAACTAAATAAATATCCATCACACAATGTTAACACATCAATTTAAGTTCAAGTATGACCAATAATAATATCATTTCATTATCATTAACATATGAACTTACCTCGGTTTCGAGTACGACTATTTATTTCGAGTTTGTGCTTAACCTTGTTCAACCTCGTTTTAAGCCTCAATCTTGTTTTTCTTAATCTATAATATCAAATTTAGCCTAATAATTAGTCAAATTATTCATATGAGTCCAAAAATCATATTTTTAAAAATTTGCATTTTGACCCCTAAACTTTTACATATTTGTACTTTTGCCCCAATACTCGTAAAATGATTTTTATTCAATTTCCTTGTATTTCAAGCCTAGAAAAATCATTTTCATAACTATGGAAGCCCATAATTTCCACTAAATCACCATTTTATGACCAATTTTACAATTTTTACAAAACGGTCCTTTCTAACGTTTTCATCAAAAACCACTTAGTAAAAGTCGTTTATTACACACTGAGCCTTCATATTATACCATTAAACATCAAAATACATGCATATAATTCATGGGTAAATTTTTAAACACAAACCCTAGCTCAAATAAATGGTAGAAATAGTTAGAACATGTTATCAGGACTTCAAAAATGCATAGAACGTTAAAAACGGAGCTCGAAATCACTTAATATTGAGCTTGGAAGCTTGGAAAAACCCTAACCATGGCTGTTCTTGGTACATTCAGCTAAAGCAAGAAGAAAGAGACACATTTGAGTTTTAAAATTTGTCTTTTAATTCATTTTACCCCTAAATGACCAAAATGCCCTTTTTACTATTCTTTCAAAATTTACCCAACCAAGGCCATTTTTGTCCAAAAAGTTATACAATGGTCTAATTACCATTTAAGGACCTCCCATATAAAATTTCATAGCAATTAGACACTTCTAACATGTAGAACTCAACTTTTGCACTTTTTACAATTTAGTCTTTTTGACCAAATTGAGTGCCCAAACGTGGAAATTTTCGAACGAAATTTTCATGAAATCATTCCGTGAAATCTTATACCATAAAAATATCATAAAAATAAATTTTATTATGTCAAATTTGTGGTCCCGAAACCACTGTTCTGACTAGGCCCTAATTCGGGATGTTACAATGATTGTTTATTATTCAGAGGCAGAATATGTGTACCAAAGAATTCAGAACTGATACAGAAGATTCTAATTGAAGCTCATAATTGTAATATGTCTATTTATCCTGGTAGTAATAAAACGCACAATGATCTGCAAAAGATGTACTGGTGGTCGGGAAGGAATAAAACGAGATATTTCTGAATTTGTATCTAAATGTTTGATATGTCAACAAGTAAAAGCTGAACACTAGGTGCCTTCGGGGTTATTGCAGCCAGTTAAGATACCAGAATGGAAATGGGAAAGAATTACCATGGATTTTGTATCAGGGTTATCCCTGTCTCTGAAGAAGAAAGATGCTATTTGGGTAATTGTCGACCGATTGACAAATTCTGCACACTTTATTCCGGTACGTATGGATTTTTCCTTGGATAGATTGGCTAAATTATATGTTTCTGAGATTGTCAGATTGCATGGAATGCCAATTTCTATTATTTTAGACAAAGTTCCTCGATTTACATCCCGATTCTGGAATAAGTTGCAAGAAGCTTTGGGTACACAGTTACATTTCAGTACTACATTCGATCCTTAAACTAATGGACAATCAGAAAGTGTTATACAGATTTTAGAACATATGCTTTGGTGTTGTGTGCTTGAATTTGAAAGTAACTAAGAAAAGTATCTGCCTTTGTTGAATTTACTTATAATAATTTACTTTTCTATTATTTTTAAGAATTTTTTTTCAGATTTTAAAATCCAGGTCCAATTGTTAATACTGTTTTTTTTTAAATTCAAGTTAATTAAAACATCTTCTTCTTTTTTTTAATTACGTGGCTACCAAATAAATAAATTTTTATTTCAAAATGTCACAATAATAAATTTAACAAAAAAATAAAATTAGCAGTGTTAACAGTTGGACTTGAGTTTTGAAATCTAAAAAGTAGGGGGACTCAATTATTAGAAATACAAGTATAGGGACTAAATTCTTAATTTTTGAAAAATACAGGGACTATAGGCACATTTTAACCTTAAAAAATATATGAGCGTATACGTGCAGGTGCAAGGTTGAGGGAGTCCATGCACCATTCATTGGCTATGGAGGCAAGTAGTAGGCAGGTAGGTAGGTAGGTAGGGCTGTGTAGACATATATTAAAGTAAAAAAGGCCAACAACAACAGTACACCCCAACCAACTCCATGTACAATTTGATCTACTTTCCCTTGTTGGAGAAAGCCGAGTTTTTTACCCAAATAATATAAAAAATAAAATAAAATAAAATACCAAAATAGGTTGTTTCAAAAATTAAGTACCAAAATGGTACATTTGACTTAGTGGAGGGTGGTGCATAGGCGGCACCACCTTGAATTTCTGACCCAAAACAATAAAAAAATAAGAAAATAATGATTTAAAAGATTTAGGGACCTATTATGCAATTTTTTCATTTTTAAATGGCTGCTGAAAAGGAAAGGCAAGGGTGCCGTCTGGCAGTGTGGCGGCACCAAATTTTAAATTTGGATAATTGCCTTTTAAGCCTTCCTTATTTATTATTTTCTTTTTATTCCCCTTCAACTCACTATATTGTGTTTAAACAAACCATTAACCTATTTTTGTAGTTAAATAAGTCCTTTACTTATGATTTTATGTTGATGTTAAAGTGTATAATTTTTTATTGCATCAACAAAAAATTAAGATGAGAGCTTCAAATTCAAAAAATATATATTTACTTTAATATTAAACTATAGGACTTTTATGAGTAAAAAACATAAGTAAAGGGCTTATTTAACTACAAAAATAGGTTAATGGTTTGTTTAAACACAATATAGGGAGTAGAAGGAGAATAAAAAGAAAATAATAAATAAGGAGGGCTTAAAAGGCAATTATTTAAATTTAAAGTTTGGTGCCGCTACACTCCCAGATGGCACCCTTGCCCTTCCTTTTCAGCATCATTCAAAAATGGAAAAATTCCATAACAGGTCCTTAAATCTTTTAAATCATTATTTTTTTTAATTTTTTCCTGTTTTGGGTAAAAAATTCAAGGTGGTGTCGTTTATGCACCACCCTCCACCAAGACAAATGTACCATTTTGATACTTAATTTTTGAAACAACCTATTTTGATATTTTATTTTATTTTTTGTATTATTTGAGTAAAAAACCCGAGAAAGCCTCTAAATTTTGCAATACAATTAGCAGTCGGCCTTTAAACCTTAAAAGTATTGGCTGGCTGATTAATTTTGCGACACATGTGGATAACGAGAGAGGTTGAATTGAGTTTTTTTTAATTATAAATTTTGAATATTATACAATATAAAAGAATAAAATTCTTTGATTTGATTATGGTAGCCATAACCTTTTCTTTGTGTTGAGAACCAAAAATGGTGGGTTGGATAGATTTTTATGGTTTGGCATGAGAGAGGTGCTATCAATCTTATCCAGATTCTTTTCTTCAACAATCAAACATTCAACAGTGGCGATTGTCTGCACTTTTGCCTATGAGAGGGTACTGCTGAAGTGGGATATTAACCGTTGGATGTATCTAAATATATATTCCCATCAAATCTAAGGAGATTGTTGTGGGCCAATTCAGCCTGAAGCCCAATAAAAACAAACCCAAAACAGCCAATGCCCAAACCAGCCCAAAAACCCCTAACAACAAACAAACTTGAAACCTTAGCAGCAAAGGAGTTGGCCTTCACGCCGCGAGCCCCATTTCGCCGCATCGTGCGCTCCTCCACCAACCACTATGGCCACGTTAGTGCCCATATCCGTCACGCTTCCGAAACCCACGTAGATACCTGTAACAAAAGAGCAAACAAATGGCAACGGCAGAGAGGAGATTGGGATTTTTGGATTTACTTTCTTTACTATAAAAGCCACACAAAAATTTGTAAAAAGGGGATTTTTTTTTTTTTGTTGTTTTTACACTATCAGTAGAAAATAGGCATAAATCTAAATACAAAGGCAATCAGAAATCAGTTTTTTTTAAGGTGATTTTTCCTTTTTATTTTCGCATCTCCATCCGATTTAGTTTTTTGTTCCATATTTCACTTTGCTCTATTCAAGAAAAGGGATAAGGAGAATACCTGTTTCGGGCAGCGTCGTCGGAGCTTTGTCTCCTTCGTTTAGAATCGCACCCATTTGAAATCAGGCCCTTTTTTTGGATTATGGTCTTGGCTTTGCTGTTTTGGCTGAAGAAAAAGATTTGAAAAGGGAACTGGGGTCGTGCTTTATTGTTTCAAAAAGGGAAGTGGTCCAAATAATTTTTCAGCAAAGAAGAAAAGGTTTTAAACCTTTATCAAAATGACACAGCATGACTAAGACCCACATGAACCGACCCATTTTGCTTTAACCCCGTGTGTCCCAATTTCAATGGGATAATTTCGTCGTTAACCCTTCTTATTTGTTTAAATTTCGCCTTGATACCCAGCTGTATTTTGATTTGGGTGTTTGGGTTCCCCTTTTGCGTGGTGTTTTGAAAGCCTAGGTTAATTCCCAGTGCATTCGCTTTAGCACATTCCTTTGCGATTTGTTAATCTTGCGTTCCTTTTATTTTACGCCTTAAATGTCATATTGTTTTACCATCCAATATTTATGCATTTTAAGTTATATATATATATGTATTGTTTTTAATCCGCTTTATGAAGTACCCATATTAGGTAGTTATGAAGTGTTTCAATCTTTTCTTTGTATTGTCGATTCCATTTGTCCATATTGCCTATATCATATTATTACCGCATATATGTAACTTATTTTCTTTTATATATTGTTTATTTCCAGTATCCATGTATATAACCTACTGTGCTTTTACATTTATATAGATCCTTAAATTATTTTATATGGTTTCGACCTTTGTTTTTTTTATGTAAGTGGAATGATTATATCTTTTTAGTTTATTGATCTTTGATTTTTTAAATGGTTCCTTTCAAATTTGTATATGTATATTTTAAGAGTTTTTATCATATGGTCATTTTTTTTTTAAAAAATTTCTATTATATATCCCTTATTTTAAAATCTAGCATGATAATTTTTATTATTATTTTATATATACACTTCTTTAATTGTTTATATATTTTAATTGACTTCATATCATAATTATTATCGTTATATTTTTTTGCCCAATGTTTCTTTACTTATTTGTTTGTTCATTATTGCATTCTAAATTAGTTTTTATTTGTTTATCTATCTATTATTTTTCTGTATATACGTGAATGGTTTGTTTTCTTTTTTTATTCTATTTTTATTTTTGCATATAATGGTTATCTGTATTATTGCATTTAATATTATCCTGTCATGCATCCTAGTACCGGAGTTTTAAAAAATACACTACATTGACCTTCAATGAATCCATAAAGTTTTGTTTTCAAAATAAGGCAATATTTCGTGTTTGAAAGTCCGAAAGAGCGGGTTGTGGTTTTTTCGGTCATCCAAATGTCTAAATATCTTTCTATTTTCAGGTTTTGGAAAATTAAGGGACTATTTTGATCTTGAGGGTTAAAATGTTGCATCCTAACGTGCTGGGTGTGGTGTTTTGTCCTTTCGAAACAAATGAGCCCTAATATTCCAAAACGAACCGTTCAAATATTTTCTAAAAGAATCATATTTTAAAATCTTTCGAAATTTTCAACAATAAGGACATTTATTAATCAATTTGGTACCAATTTTGGGTGTTACGAGAGTGTCGACCCTTCCTCGTACGTAACCGACTCTCGAACTTATTTTCTTAAAACTTGTAGACCAAAATACTTTATAAGGTGGCCCAATTACACCTCAAAAAAAGATTGGTGGTGACTCCATCTATGTTTTTAAAGTCGATCCACGTTTTAAAATTAAAAATGGTTTCGACAGAGATGATCAAATAATCTCATGGTGGTGAGTTTCCCTAAATATAAACACATTTTCCCTTTACAAACCATCTACTAAACATGTTTAATTTATAAATGGTAGTTATATTGTAATTTTAAAATGGTAGTTATATTGTAATTTTAAGTGTTTAAACATCAAGTTGATATGCTGAGTTATCTCCTTTGTAAACTAACTCACCATCTGAGTTAACCCCATTAACATGGTTTCCCCTAGCGTCGATGTTCACCTTTGAAATGTTCCCAAATTGTCTTTCTATGGTTTCAACCATTGAGTTACTTCCTCAACAATCCCACATAAAAACCCGAACTCGGATGTGATTTTACCCATTCTGAGATTACCGTTGGGTAACTCTTCAGTGCTGTTCTCCGTTCTCTATCAGGTTACCGGCGGTGTATTTTTCGTCTCTGTAGCGCAAATTAGTTCGTTGCTGACAAAGAGGGATTGGAGGAGGACGATATCGTTATTGTAGAGACGTTTACGGGTAAAGACAACAGAGAAGGCTGTAACCGTCGGACCAGAGTGCGCAAAAGTTGGTTCGCCACCAGCGACGGTGGAGTAAGAGATGTTAGAGGCAATTGGGATGACAGTAGGGGAGGAGGAAAAACCATCACCGGCGCGGTAGCAGATAATTCTCTGGTTTATAATTTTAACGAAAATAATAAAAATAATAATATGAGTGTTTAAATTGTATTTTTATTTCAAGTGTTTAAAATAAAAACTTTTGAAAATACTGATCATATGTGTAATTTATCTTAAATTATAACTTTCCTTCTCCAAACTTTAAAATATTTTAATTACATTCTTAAATTTTTAAGAATTTTTAGAAGTATATCAATTAAGCCATTACATTAATGACACATTAGTTTGTATGTCACATAATTTAAATTTGAAATTAAAAAAAAAAAAGAAGTGAAATTTTAAAATAAAAAATGGTTAAAAGTAAAAAAGAAAAAAGAAAAAGAAAAAAGAGCCATGATTTAAGCAAGCTCATACGAAGTTCTCATTTGTTGGAACTAATAAGCAATTTAGACTTTTTAAAATTTTAACCCAAATGCCAATATATTAGATCTACTCTAAAACTCAAAATCCATAATTATAATATAATTGCATATTATAATTATACTTTGTGTAGCAAAATTTGCTGTTTTACTTTTATATATATATTTACTTTTTCTTTTAAATTTTAAATTATGCCATGTAGGTTTTGATATGTTATTTAACAGTGAATTTAATAGTTTCAGTAATAGAATGACTTAATTGACATAACTTTAAAAGCTTAGGGATGTAATTAAAACATCTTAAAGTCTGAGGGCCTTTGATGTAATTTATCAAACACTAATTATTATAAAATTATCAATAATACTTGAGAAAGAGATTCTCCAAACAACTAACAAAACCTAAAATCAAATCATCTTATATAATGCGATAGTTCGAGAAAGTATTATGTAATATGATTACTAATAAGAAAAATAAACATACTATGCAATTTTATTTAATTACTCTAGCATTACATATTTGTGAGGTTATTCACTCTTTAACATTTAACATGTATTATTTATTATTATCAATTGGTTATTGATTAAGTATAAATAATTAATAATAGATATTATCTAATTTAGTATAAATAATTTATAATATATACTATGTAATTTAGTAGGTTAAAATGTATAGGAAATTATCCTCATCAATCAAAATTTTTTACCTCTCAACATTTCCTGGTTTTTGTCAATTTGTCATTACCTTTCAAAAGTCAATAAAATATTTAAAAAATAATTCTTTTTATATTTTAAATAAAAAACATAAAAAATGTATTTTTAAAAATAAAAATTATGAAAAATAAAACTCTTTAAAATTCAAAAAAATAAAAACTATTTTTAAAATATAATTTTTTTTTCTAAAATTTGATGTTATTTAAACCGAATTGGGTTGGCCAAATGGATCGAGAACTGGCTGGGTATCGGTCCAATGAGAGGTAAAAGAGTAGCTGACCCACAAATTGGCATGGACTGGTTGAATTCGGGCTAAAAAATTGATTGAACTGACGATTGAACCTATTTCGAACTAGTCTAACCAATTGGTTCCTAGAACAAACGATATGACCAGTTCAAAGCAAATAAATTATATATATAAAAAAACCCAAACATCACAATATTTAAAAATAATAATTGGTTCAACAACTAATTCAACTAGTTTTTTTAGCTCGATTCTGTAACATCCCTAACACCCCTTGAGATGAGAATATTGTTATTTCAAGATTTGCATATGTTAGAATCTTCGAAGTAAATAAAAATAGGAACCATGGGTGCTAGTAGAGAAGGTAGTTGGATACCATAAGGAAATTAAAAAGACTTTTACATTTAGAAAAATTATTTGAGTTATTGACTAAGGCTTAGTTTGGATGGGCGGTGTGTTTACCTCCGGTGAGGTTAAAAACAGCGGTGCCGGTGAGATTAGTTACTGTAGCGGTGAGATTAAATACTGTAGCAGTGAGATTAAAAACAATAATAGAGTGTGTGTTTGGATTCAAACGCAGCTGTAACGATGATGTGAGAATAAAAAATGACTATTAAGGACATCATATTAGATTTGATATATAATAGAAGTTTTTTAAATTATTTTACTTTTTTAAAATTATTAAAATATGTGAATTTATAAATTCATTTAATAAAATATTAAAATGTATCTTCCAATATTTTATTATAAATATTTTAATGAATTATATAATCAATTTAAATTATTTATTAGATAAAATATAATTATTTTTAATTTTTTATAGTTAAATATTCTTTTATAACAATGATAAATATTATTTTCACAAATAGTAACATTATACTTGGATCAAATTTTGAAATATCTAAACGGATGATTTTTAATAAAAAAAAATAGTAACATAAGACATAACAAGTTTCATTATTACTAGAAATTAAGTTATGATAAAAAATGTTTTTATAAATATGGATTCATTAAACTAGTTGCAATGGTTTTATGTGTGTTCACCTTTTCGTTCGATATAAGGTATTTGACAAGAAGACAAACTGCATGCTTTTATGTGTATGCCATCTATGGCCCCAATACAATCCTTTAAAATAAATACAAGTAATGAGATAAAAGTTAGAAATAATTTATATTTTAAAAATATAAAGATTGTGTAAATTTTACCTTAAAGTGAGGCCAATATCTTGTATCATGTCGAATATGGTTCAGTACTTCCTCGAATTGACCTTCAGTGCGTTTAATCGTGTCTATTCTCATTCGAGCAAATATATGCAACATATCAGTAAAAATTCGACTAACAGTTTCCCCAGATCGTTGAAATCGCTCTGTTGCATTTGAATTTGATTCTCTATTTCCAAGAATGTACAATGATAATGCTAACTTAGAATGTACAATGATAATGCTAACTTCTCCATCGCCGATACTTTCCCATGCTTTAAACCATAATTTGTTTGCAAATCATGCAACAAGTTGTGAAATATATTTTTTGGCATCCTAAAACTATTCATGCAACGATTAACATGCCCATTTAATACTTCGTCCACCCACATTTGACCCGTATAATTTGGAACCATACGCGGTTGCATAGTGAAATAAGTTTCATGGTGTACCAATACACTACTTAACACATGCTCTTCCTCTTCATGATAATTGTTGTGCTCAACTTGGGTAACAATTGTGGCTATTCTTTGTTGAGCTTCTTCACTTAATTCAGGGGTATCATAATTCATATCAAAACTATTATACGTATTGCTAAATTCATCTATAACCTGAAAAAGTAATCAAATGAAAATAAATTAATATTTTATGACATTCTATACAACACAGAAACTTGAATAAAAACATAGCATAAAAATACCAAACATAAAAAATATCATACATTAGTTTTACATATAAAAAAGTAATATAGTTATATTACAATAATAATTCTAAGGAGCTTATGGTGGAGGTGGTTGATGGTATGGTTGGAAGGGAAATGAGGATGTTGCTACCGAGGATGAAAATGATGCAATTGGATTTTGTTCAGCATACTCACGTCGAAGCCACCAAACCCTAACATCTGGATCTAAGTTTAAAAACACTTCTCGTTTCACCGATATTTGGAACATTTTGATGGCAAAATAGTACAGTTCATCTTTTTTTGGAATTTTATCTCTCAAAGCACGCAAAGAATCCATTGCATTTGAAATAGTATATTGAGAGTGAGGAAAAATAAATTCATTCACTGACTTCCTTGGACTAGCCACACTCTCACACAATTTCTCAATCTGAGTAGTTAATGTATTTCTTGATGATTTTCTACTTGAACTTGATTTTTTTCCTTTACCGTGTACAACCCCAAGTGTTTGCTTTCTTCGATTAGGAGTTTCATGAGAAGGGTTTGATGGTACCTCATTAGGAGGAATACCTTCATTCTCATTACTATGTTTATTTGAATCTCCAAATCCTTCATTAGGTGTATCATCTTTCATAGGAACCCCACTTGGTAGAACACCAGACGAAGGTGCCCATGATTCTCTCTAGTGGCTACAATGCCACCAAACATTTGCCACATTAGCTCATCCAATCGTGGTTCAATTCCTTTCTTCTTAAATCATTTAAAATCAGGATTTTCCTACATAACATGTTAAATGTTAAATGTTATACTAAGATTTTTATAATTATAAATTATTAATTTCAATAAACTTTATGCATCGACCGTCTTTTTAGATGGACACAATCTAATACTTATAGATTCCTTAAGCAACTCCCTCCATAACCTCCATTCCTTTTTTAATGTATCCCACTTATTTTTCAATTGAGGTTTTCAATAATTTTTTTGTGTTTTTGCTTGAAAAAGAGCAATGACATTTTCCCATCCTTTTAAGTTTAGATGAGTTGTCGGTCTATTACCAGCATTGACTTCACTCATGCAAAGTTCACAAAATATCAACGTCAGCTCATCATCCCAAACAACTTTTGTTGCTAAGGTACTATCTCCCTCCACAAAATTTTGTGTCTTTACCATCTATTATTATTTTGATTTTAAATGTCAACCGACATAAAACCATAAATATATAATTAGATATAATAATATAGTTTCATAAAAAATAAGAATAATACAGCATGAATGGATGAAAGCCATAAGATGAACACTAAAGAAAAAATTCTCAAAGATCCATGGTAAACAATAACGAGGATATAGAAAGGATAATTGATTATGACTATCTTTTCAAAATGAATGAAGGCATTTTTAGAGACATTAGACTACCTCTTGCTTTTGGATGGATTTAGATAGCTGCTCTTGTCGCTGCAGACATTAAAATCAAAAAGGGAAAATATTAGGATAAATAAATAAGAGACAAGAATCACTGGCAGATTCAAGGAGCAACCATCGTTGTGCTATTTGAAGCGAAATAAAAAAGGGGAAACATTAGGATAAATAAGCAGTAAGCTGCTTAACTCCAGTGTAAAATTGCACTTGATGCTGACAAACCACTTCAAATTCTCTAGAATTTGGATTAAAACAGTAGTACGAACAGGTTTCTACCAGAAAAAGTGTAAGCAAACTTGAGTAGTTTGGTTTTTCTTAGCAACACTAGTCATCAAAATTTTACTTTAATCTAAAAAAAAACATGCATTTAATCACTCAAGGTTATGGCATCAAGCTCATAGTTTCTGAAGGCCGAGACTGTAAAACCACTCATAATATCAAATCATCTTAACCCCTTTTCTTTTAAAAAGGGTAAGCCCTTGTAACATTCTTATTAGAAAATATGAAAACAAGACATAGCCAAACCAACAACTTGTTCCACATTAGCTTGTTACGTGGTCTAAAGCATTCCCTATACACCAGTAAATGGGCTTAATGGATATTCTATTATCTGTATAACTAATTATTTAAGATGGTAGTAATTTCAACTAATATACGATGATAGTGCAGGAATAAACAAGTGGAGTTTACAAGTAGGCAATATTAGCCCATACTTTTGATATATTTCATAAATCTAGGTTTAAACAGTAAATTGAAATGTAGACAAAGCAAAAAAAAATGCTATCAGAATAACAAAATCAGAACAAAGGATGAAAGCCATAAGATGAACATTAAAGAAAAAGTTCTCAAAGATCCATGGTAAACAATAACGAGGATATAGAAAGGATAATTGATTATGACTATCTTTTCAAAATGAATAAAGGCATTTTTAGAGACATTAAACTACCTCTTACTATTTGATGGATTTAGATAGCTGCTCTTATCGTTGCAGATATTAAAATCAAAAAGGGGAAACATTAGGATAAATAAATAAGAGACAAGAATCACTAGCAGATTCAAGGAGCAACCATCATTGTGCTGCTTGAAGCGAAATTGAATGAGAGATTACATAATTGGTTTTCTGAGGGCGCCTTCCTTCCTGACTTTTTTTAATTACCGTTAGTAACATCAGCAGGATTCGGCTGTCAAAGAGACCATCGTTAGAGCTTTGTTTGCATGTTCTATGTAGAAGTCTATAACAAGAAATTAATGAAAAATACCTTCAAAAAGTAGACTCTAACAAAAGTAAAGGATAAAATGTAGCAACCACAACAAAAAACAAAGCAAAAAAGATGGGAGAAACCAGCAACAATCATTGTTTTAGTTCTCAAATATGAAAAACAAAACGACTGTTTTGTTTCCAAATCTGAAAACAAATAAGGTTGGGAAAGAAATTAGTTTAACTTTCAAGGATAAAATGGTAAAATAATAAATAAAAGATATCTACTGCCCTAGTGGGTAGACTGGAGCTTTTAGCACCAGTCAAGATATCTCTATCTAGTGCAGCATGTTTGTGCCACTGCAAGTGTCCCAAACAGCCATCCAAATCACTATGGTACAGTAAGATTGAAAACCAAGACAAAATTATACGAAAGATTTCAACGCACTATGTGCGTGATGAATCCAAAGGAAGCCTAAATCTTAGTGTGAAAAGTGTTGGGGAAAAAGTTTGAGCATTAAAAATAAGAATTATTAAATTAAAGTGAGAAAGAGGAAGGACTAGAAGTGTAACTATACCATAAAAGTGTCATGAAGCAAAGATAAAATCATAGAGATTGATAATGGGTAAAATGGTCTTTTCATAATAGATAATTAAGAAAAAATACTTATATTTATTGGAAAATTATGAACCTTTAGATGATGTTGGAAATTTGGAATAAATTGGGGCTGTTAAACTTGTAATGATGATGGATAGAATTTTTTATATAACATTTAATATTTTATTTATTAAGTTAATTAGATAATTCAAAAGAAGGATGTAGAATATTGCCATTTTTTCTCTCCATGTTCACGTCACCTTTGTTTCTTATTTGAACAAAATTTTATTTTATTTCATTTTAGTCCTCTCCACCATTTCCAAGCACCTCAACTTTAAAAACTTCAAAATTTTCTATGAATTTTTAATGAAATCAATAGCACAATCTCATAGCAAGTTTAGTTTCTTGTAAAGCTAACTAGTGCTCATATTGGAGGAGAGAGAAAAGTGAAGTTAGGGATTTGGGGAAAATTTCAAGGTAAGGATGATGAGGTTTCTTTAAGATTTTCAAGTTTATTTCATTAAAAGTGCATGGAAATGATACGTGATTATTGTTTTGATATTAAATCTTGTATATGTGTGATATGTTAATGAAGAGAAAGATAAGAAAGGTGATCAACAAGGTCTTGATAAGGGGAAAGAAGTAGCAAAAGAGTGAAAAAGAAGAAAGAAATGCACTTAAGCACTTGATGGTAAGTACTTCAAGAATTTTACAATACCTATAAAAAAACCTAAGTAAAAACTTGTTAAAATAGTTATAGTAATACTTATGGGATTAATCTATATAAGAAAATTTTGATAGTTATTATGGAATTTATTTAAAAGTAAAGGAGATAGAAGTTGAATTTAAATAACAAAGTGAATAGCTTATGTGTAGTGTATTTGAAGTAAAAAGGACTAAATTCAAAAATGCATAAAAGTTAGGTAAGTGGAATAAAATAATTAGATATAGAAATTAAATGAATTTTTAAACAATAATAAATTAAATGTCAAATGATATTTTTGCCTATGTAGGCAAGATGTGAACTAGTTGAATATAAATGACATATCATTAGGAATCTTTTATGCGCGTTAGTGATAGTGACACTTCGGTGCAATTCAGTGATTTCGTACTTCAATGCTAGTGACAATGGCATTTAGTGCATTTCATTAACTCTACACTTCAGTGTAAGATAGTGTATGTGTCACGGGCCATAGAGTTCTAGCCCCATGACATATGTCCATTTGTGCTAATGATTCAGTTTTCATTCCACATATCCTAGGTGTTCTATAAAGCTTACAATTGGGCTAAAAATTTAATGGTAAGTGGACTTAATAAGGAAATTGGTAAGTGACTTATAAAATGTTAGTTCGAGATTTCACTATAGTTATTCTCTATTTAACTTCATTGTATGTTATTATTGATTCATAAATTTATATGTTAATATTGGTTGTTATTGGGGATCAACTCGTATAAACAATGAGATAATAAAATTGGAGAATAACGAACACAAATATTTTACGTGGAAATCCCTCAAAGAGGAAAAAACCACAAGCAAAGAAGGCTTCGGCTTTTCACTAAATGCGCAAGCAAACAAGACTACATTATGGAAAAAAATTAACCTAAATGTACTAAACGTATATTACCCAAAACCCCGAATACAAAGCTCAAAATCCCAAAGAACAAACCAGTAAATAAAACTCAAAATCTCATAGGTACTCACAAAAGGGGTATAAAATACTCTTCATAATTACAACGAAACTCTCATCAAAACTTATATGCGGCTACATCTTGTCGCCTCCAAAGAAAAATCATTTTTTTCTAATTGGCATCTTGAAATAGGGATACAAGGCCCCTTTAAATAGGCTAAGATTAGAGTTCTAATCATACAAATCTATACATTGAGTCGTATTTATCACGCCTCCTTTTTCATTCCCCGTCATGGGCTTAACTCAAATTTTGGATAATGTCAACCAAGTCTAAACCGTGTTCGAATTTGGAAACTGAAAGACTCTTAGTCTTCAAATCAAAGTTGTATAATGCAACAAGGGCAATAATACTTGAACAAGAGAGAAAACATCAACTCTCTCCGTTTAACTATAACCCTTTGCAACCAATATTGCCTCAAAACATTCTGCGAACTATCTAGGTCCTTAAAATAAAAAGGAATGAGATTTTTCTCTAAATCAGGCACATGCTTAACATCTGGCATGACTCCACCTTCAATCAGATTATGTGGAGAGCAACGAATCATCACCCTTGTCCTCGGCCACATCAGCTACCTCTATAATTATCTAAAACTACCAAAAACTAAAAATTTGTGGTCTGTCGAATTTCTCAATATCCAAAGACATTATTGTGCCACCGAACAAGTCGATCTGCGAAAGCTAAACTATAGCTCTGATACCAATTTGTTAGAGATCGACCCGTATAAATAAGGAGATAATAAAAGTGAAGAATAATGAACACAAATATTTTATGTGAAAAACCCTCAAAGAGGGAAAAACTATAGGCAAATGAGGCTTCGGTTTTAAACTAAATGAGCAAACAAACAAGAGTAAAATATGGAGAAAATTAACATAAATGTACTAAACATACATTACCCAAAACCTCGAATACGAAGCTCAAAATCCCAAAGAGAAAACTAGTAAACAAAACCCTAAATCTAATAGGCACTCACAAATGGGGTATAAAATACTCTCTATAATTACCATGAAGCTCTCACCAAAACTCATATGCGGCTACATCTTTTCACTTCTAAAGGAAAATCCTTTTTTCTAATTGGCATCTTGAAACAAGGATAGAAGGCCCCTTTAAATAGGCTAAGATTAGAGTTCTAATCATACTAAAATATCCCTAGAATAATTAGATTTTAACTAGGGAAAGATAGCAAAGTTTAATTGGGAGAAAAATACAAGGCACACCCCAGTTGCTTTCAATGGTAAGTTTAATTTTTGATGTACTTACTAAACTTTTATAAGTTTAACGTGTTATTTTTTTCAACATGTAGGTAGAGACTCAAATTGAAGCTTTAGAGTGAAGATATTATCTTAACTCATCACATAACATTCCAAAGCTTGGAAGAAAGTATAGGTTATGGCATTTACATAGGTTAAAACAAAGTATGTGTACAAGATTTCTAGAGAAAATACTTAATGAATCTTGATCATTTTGTTAACTTTATGAACTTAGTTTAGCTTTGATTGAGTTATATGTTGAATTATATGATGTTTTGATGCAGATTTATGTTTGTTAATGTTTAGAAGTGTTATGGAATAGCTTATGATAGTTTAAACTTGCTTTTTGGTGTTTCAGATATGTTTTGGGTAATTTGCCATTAATATCGCGACATTGGATGACATAAGAGTAATTTGCCCTTAGTGTCATGACACCACAAGTCAGTGTCGTGATATTGGAGCATTCTGCCCTTAGTGTCGCGACACCTATTTTCTTGTGTTGCGACATTGACTCTTATTACCCTGTTTTGACCTAAATAAGTCTTGAATGGTCCCTATTTGTATCCAAACTTTAAAGAAAGCCTAGAAATGAATTGAATAGCTTCAAATTAATCTATTTATGTTAAAATAAAGTTTTGGAATTGATGTTCAAGTTAAGTAATTTTAGGGTCCAAATGTGACATCCCTTACTCAGGATTTTTCAATTCATTATGGGAAGGGGTGTTACATGTTCAACTAGTCCATACTAGTTCGCGAGTTAACCATGGCAATCGGTATTGTTTAGATACCGCCCATACTGGTTGGAACACTTTGTTTTGGTTGTAATCCAAAACAATAAACTTTAGGTTCAATTCCAATACAAATTCCTATCAAAATTGATGTGTACTAGTTGATTTCACCTGTACCAGTCGGAATATGGTGTATCAACCAATACTAAAAAAGTTAATTTTAAAACATATTTTAAATTTAATTTTTTATTATTTATTTGTACAAAAAATAATTTTAAAAATAATTTTTTTATTATTTATTTGTACCAAAATATAATTATAAATTTAATTTTTTGCTTATTTATTTTGAGTTTGTTTAATGATGGATTTCATTTGTGAAGTTTATTAAAGAATATTATATATAATTGATGATTGTTTTTTGGTATCTTAAAATTTACATATGGTGATATTTGAACCCATGCCACCAACATTTTTTAAAAATTTTCTTTACCACTTCAACCAAAATTTTATTTTTTATGAATATTTTATATTGAAATTTATTTAATTTCATTGTTTGATATTTTTAAATGCTTTTTATATACATATATTAAATGTTTTTAAGTAATAATAATAAATCGAAAACTATACACCGAAACAAATCGATACTATTATGCACAAGTATCAGTTACTAAAACATCCTAAATAAAATTAACCAAGAAGAGTAATAGGGTACTTTTTTGTTTTTGATAAAAAAAAGAAAAAGAGATTTTTTGTTTCACGTGTATTCACCCATTTACGTAATTCTATACTTGTACTAGAGTTTAATCAACTGAATATATTTAAAAATTCTTTTATATGATTAATATATTTTTTAATTTCATGAGCATTAATTCTTTTAGAGTTCATGATTATTTCTTTTAATAATATTATCTTCAAAGTTTAAATTTAAATTTTGAAAGTTTTTGAAAGTAGAATGTATTTTCAATAATATATTTCTCAAAATCTAAAAAACCCATAAAAATGGTTGTCCAAATATGTAGCAATTACCAGATATACTCTAAACTTTTGGGTAGTGAGCAGTAGTTTGTGTGTCTTCTCTTTTTGTGCAATGCAATGTAGTAGTACATATGCAACACAAATCGGGTAATATTTGCTGCCCAAACATTGAACAAAAGCTTGTGTTTGGTTTCTTTTTCCTTGTAGTCCTGAAAGAAAAGTGGGAAAGGGACTTATTTGCTTTTCCTTTTTTTTTCTATAGGTACAAGAAATTATTTCATAAATTATTCATATCACGTTATTTATGTGCCTAATTAATTAAATTTCTCTGTCCCATATTTATTTTTACCAAAAACTTCCAAATTACCTAATTTATTTTTCTCCAAATCAATTAAATTATTTTATTTGCTTGGCTAAAGCTTGCCGAGAATCCAGGATTTCCAGCTAAAGCTACTTCAAATGTTAGACGGAAATACAAACATCCTTTCGAGTGTTTGGCTAACTGACACCAAGTGCGAAGTTAGAATATTTTTTTAAGAAGGATTGGATGAAATTTTAATTTTTTATAGTTTATATATTTATAATTTATAAAAGGATTAAATAGAATTTTTATAATTTTAGGAGGGGTCAAAATAAAATTTTACATTTACTAATTTAAATTTTTAAAAAAAATTTAAAAACATAAAATGTAATTTTATATTTTAGAGGGGGCGGGACCCATGCCAGCCCCCGGGCTATGCCCTGACTGACACTTGATAATTCCTTTTTTTTTTTTTATGTACATATTTGATAAAACCAGTGAAATATGACTGGAGTTATGTTTTGTGAATTTTGATATTATATAAATTTTCTAATTTTTTGGAACTCCATTTGACTCAGCTTAGAAAAATCCATGTATATACGAAATACTCGCTTCTTTATATATATAAGAATCGACCCAAGTGCAGAAAATGAGAGGAGCAACTTAAAGAATTGATTCGGCATACAAATGGTATTAATTTGTAATTCCATAATCACTGATTCTTTCAGTATCTTTCCGGTCCTCATTCAAAGGTGGTCGTTTCTTAGCATCACTGCCATTGATGAGACTGCTGGAAATAATGGATTCTTGGCAAACCTCACCTGTCCAATGCCAGCAAGCAAATTAAGGCTATTAGGTCTTTCAATAGATTTGGAATAAGATTTTTGTTCAACTACCATAGAAAAAATATATATGACATGGAGAGATTTAATTGATTAAGCTCATAGATGATGTGGTAAAAAAAAGGTGTATAAATAATGTCTCCAATCAAATAGGACTTCAGAAGATAGTAGACTCATCACAGCCGGTCCTCGTCTTCCAAGGTTTGCCCTACCAATTTTATGCAGCAAATGCAAGTCCTTAGATAGTAGATACACTATGAATTAACACAGTACATAGATAGATGAGAAATGAATGCAGCTCTTTCTTGGTAATTGTTAAATCAAGGAAAAAGGAAAAGATGGCTACGAGTAGCAATGGGAAGCATATAAAAAATTCCCCCGATCTTAACGTCAACCGCTCCACCACTAATAGTAGTAAAGCCAAAGTAAAATCCCCCTAAACTTTAAATCCATTACATATAGCCACCACAATTTCGAGCTACTATCTCAGGTCTAAAATGCTCTAATCCTCCATTTTTTTTCTAAGAATTCTAGAAATTGCCTTTCCTTTTCTTTCTAGTCATGTTTTCCCAACTTAGCAACCTGTAAGACAAATCATATTGCATCATGCCAAGGCAAAAACTGAAGTCTTTCAAATCACCCTCAGCTCCCGGAAAGTTTAGCAAGCATAAGCTCTCCAATGCACAATTAGTTTATTATTAGTTATTCGCTGCAACACTTTGAGCACTCACAGCTGTTCCCTCACTGCTGAATACCTGTGACCGATTATTGAACTCCCCAGATGATGATCTATCTGATAGTCCAGCACATGCATCTTCTTGGTTCCTTGAACCACTCACATCAGCAGTTCTCTGATCCAATGAAATATCCTGAACACGGGCAACCAGCATATCCTGACCAGACATGGCAGGGAACTTAACGGAAGGTGGCAGGATCCATTTCATCCAATCAATCCGCTTCCTTACTTTTTCACCCTAAAATGTAAATTCATAAATGAGTAAAAGAAAAAGAAACAGCATCATGTGGAGCTCAGTTCTAACAGAACATCAAGTCGTAATCTGTATGCACATATGTGCATGTCTTGAAGACAGATTAGAGAAGCACATGTTAAGGGGAAACATTTCATTATTGACCAAGCAGTGAAGAACATACAACCCAGGACTTCAATCTAGAAGATACCTGCACTTCCACAACTGTTGAACTTCGCAGAGCATCCCGTATAAGCTGAATATTATCTGTCAAAAGCGAAACCTGAAAAGAAGAAGCCATAGAAAATGTTGCTTTTGCAGAGAGTCCTAAAATAAGCTCACCTTCTAACAGTAGTCATAGCAATAGCATCAGCATATATTTCACAAGAAATAGATACAAATTTTAGAAACCAAAATGACATAATCACAAAAGCTAGACTTCCAGAGGAAGAGTATATCACTTCTACCTATAGGACTATCAAATCTCTACAAAGTGATGCTCACTACCTTACCTGGCAAAAAGTTTAAACGTTATATGATCAAATCCTAAAATATTTAATTTAAGAGAAAATTTCACAGAATGATCAAGTGAGTAAATTTACACCAAAAAAGAGTAAAACTTCAACTGGTAAAAGAAGAATATCATCTATCTGACACAGGCAAATTCTGCTCAATTAGAAACGTTAAGTTTATGATCACGTAAAGAATATACAATTTTTAATATTTAAAAATTATTAAACTGAAAAAAAAAAAAAAACAAAGTCGTTACCCGTTGTGGTTGATCCAGCTCTCCATGAATTTAAAAAAAAAAACCATTGGTAGAATTAGTTGGAGCAAAAGCAAATGGAAGGACTACAAGATCCAATGTACCTCAATACAAGTAATGTAGACAGGTGCTTATGCACTAAATATCTCTAAAAATAGAGATTACTTTGAATAGTATCTAAAGGGTGGGCATGAATGCGTATAAGTGGGAAATGTCCATTTATAGCAAGACATGTATGAATTTGTAGACCGTATGAGCATGTGTCAACTGAATGCTAATGTAATGTATACATATACAAACAAGAAGAGAGTATAAGAAATTGTGATTTCTTCATCATTGATGCATATAGACAGTCAATGATAGACACCTAACATGCAACATTACCTTTACCTAACAGGATATCACAATCAGAAAATGAAACCAGCTCCAAAGCCTCTAGAAGCCTACCTTTCTAAAGCCAGCTATTAATTTAATAGGAACCCATCCCTGGTCATCCATGTTCTGCCGCAAGTAAGTGTCCTTGATAAGATTTTCATCACTACCATAAAGATACAGGCAGTTAGCCTCTTATCTGACATAAATACCAAGATGTTGCCATAGAATTAACTAAGCTGGCCTAAGTCAACATGCAAAAAAAAGCATAACCTGAAGTAATAATCAATCTGATTCACTATGTTAGCATGCAACTGGCGGTCTGGAGGCTCTGGAGCAGGGAAAAGCACTGGGGGCATTGGAGCAACAAATGGCACACCTCTAAGTGATTCTGGAGGAGGAGCAGGTATGAAATAAAATTGAGATGCCAATTCTGCAAGAAGATAGAGAAATAGGGAAAACTTAGAATTCCTCCCTTCCTCAACCAGAAAAAGCAAAAACAATTAGAAAAATATAGCTTACCAGGATATCCTACAGGAGTGCCAAATGGCCGAACAGGTGGAGGAGCAATAAATGGTGCAGCATTAGGCGGTGGAGCTGGTGGTTGATGCCTCATTATCCTGGGAACAACTCTTGGTTGCATATGAGCATCCCTGCTATTAAAGTTTCGACCATTCCAGTCTTGATTTCCTAGGGCTGGATTGCGCCTACCTCCATAATTCTGATGGTGAGAGCCATCTCCTCGAGGACGCAGCCCAGCATTACGATGTCTGAATGAATTCCTTGGGTGATCATTACCAGCCTGTGATACAAATCCACTTCTCTGTATATGGTCCCTAGAAGATCGGCCATTCACAGGTGCTTCAACTAGAGGACCTTGAGGTGGTGGCTGCAGGAGTCCCCCACTAGATGCTGAGTTATTACTATTTCGCTTCATTGACCTCTGGCGTGCAGGCATTGCATGGTTTGGTGTTGAATTTAAATTCAATTTTTCAACGTTCTTGGCTTGTTTCTGTGAAGATGATAACAGTGATGTGCTTCCACTCCCCTACAGTTTATGGGACGTAGCAAAACCATCAAGACTAAGGCTCCATTTGGGTTTAACTACAGCTGCGGTACAGTGCATTTGGAGCGCTGTTTTCTCCAACTGCACCATAGTTACCCGTTTGGCAAACACCAGTGCAGTGGAAAGTTAATCACAAATCTCACTGCACTCTCAGTGACTGGAGCATTATGGGTCCAGCGAACACTGGTGAAAATTGGACAATAGTGTGCTTGTCTTTTACATTTTTTCTTTTGTCCTTGCACTTTTAGGATTTATGTATTGTAGTAGATAAATATATATTACACTATTATCATATGACATAATTTATTGTTATTTTTGTTAAAAATAATACAATGAATATTATAAGTATTATTTCTTCAAATGTTAAGTGTTTTGTTCTATTTTTTAAATTTTTAACACATAAATTATAATTCTTATTTTAATGTAAAACAATGTATAAATATTTTGATAGAATAAAATTTTTAAAATAAATATGAATACATAAAAATAATTTATAGATATTTATAATTTCATATTAGTAATAGTCATTTCCATTTTCATTTTCATTCCCATTTCATCGCTAGCACTGCATTTGGATCCAAACACATATGCCACCATTAATTTAAATCTCACTGCTACAGTAACTAATCTCACCATCATTGTTGTTTTCCTGATCTCATTGGAGCTAATCTCATTGCCAACCCACATTGACCCTAAGTAGCCTCAAAGTCCAAACTAATCCAATTTACATGATATAGATCTTTGAACAAGTAAAGATCTATCATTCAGTTTCCTTCAAATGATAAATAAATTCATGCATAAAATCTACTATTCAGATTCCTTTAAATAAGACAAAATTCAAGTAAACCCTAAATTAGATTAAGGGTTTAAGGTACTTACCATTTTTCATCCAAATAAGACTCTTTGCAGTTAATTTCTTGCTTACCAAACAGATAACTAAACAACTTGGAAAACTAATTTCACTTCGATTCAGTTCATTTGAAACATTTATTTTCAGCTACTGAAAAGTTGGTAACAGAACATTCGAAATGATAACGATTAAATTGAATTTAATAAAGAAGGCCGTAAAATTTTAGAAACAAACCTGGGAAAAGGGGACAACAGAAGGAGATCCATCCGGTAAAGCTCTGGATGAATCTGAAGAGGGTTTCGAAGAAACCCTAGTGGACTTAGACAAAGCAGGCCACGCGTCGGCCTCTATAACGGGACCAAACTCGGTAGCGCCGTCGGAGGGCTTGTTCCAAGCTGGCCTCTTACCGGCATTGCCATTGGGCCCAGCACTCACGACGTCTACGCCTTCGCCTTCGACCGCCGTGGTAACAGGTGGTTCAATCACAGCCGTCGATGACGAAGAAGATGAGGAAGGCGATAAAGGAACACCAGCAAGCGGTTCCGATTCTCCAAGGACGATTTGGGACCAGGAGGCAGAAATAGGCCTCGTGGCAGGATGTGATTGGTCAGGGCAACTGGGAGAGTGATTAACTGCTGTCAGCACAGCGGAGGTACTGAAATTAGCCATATTAATATTTGCGCCCATATAAAACCCTGATTACTTTTAATTTTCTAAGGGGAAAAGTTCATCGACGGAGAAAAACACTTGAAAACAGAGAAGAAAATGTTGATTAGTAAATAAAATTAAAAAAAAAATAATGGGGCGAGAAAGATGGAAGGTGAGTTCAATTCAATGCTCTGGTTATGAAAATTTTGGGATTTTTCAGGAAAAAAAATGTAGGGATTTAATCGAAGAAAGACGAATGCTACAATAATAATAGTTTAGAAAATAGAAAAAGAGGAAGAAGAGGAACGGAGGCTCTGTAGGACTGTAACCTCTGCTACTCTCTCTCTCTCTAACAGTTTTGCTTTCCTTATTTCACGTTTTCAGTATTCTTTGAAATTTAGCTTAGCAAATACGTAAGTTAGAATCCAATAAAAATATTCCACGTAACCATGTTAACGGGGTCATAAACCATCGAATAGCTGAAATATATATATACTTTTTTTTACAAAAACCGAATTTGAAAAAATTTGTTAGATTTTAAAAAATATTTAGAATTTTTAGCTGATTTTTGAAATATTTAAGAAAATAAATCAATTTTAGAGATAATATGAAGTGAAAACACATCATATAAGATGTCTTTTTTTTTTTTTTTAACTTTTTAACACAACTCCTTTGATCAAATAGTTAAATATTAATAGTTTTATTTTCGAATCACAAGTTTAATTTCTCTTCTACTTCAATTTGTATTTTAATTTTATTTGTTTGAAGCTTTACTTTTATTTTAAATTACTATTTTCAATATATTAACTCTTTTGGTTAGATGATTAATTAATAGTAATTTTATCATTAAGTCTCAAATTCGATTCCTCTTTTAAGTACATTTGTATTTTTATTTTATATTGTTTTAAGCTTTTTTTAACTATTTCTTTAATTAATAAATATATTGTTTTTTAATTATTTATTATTTATTTATCTTTTTAATTAATACTCTTTTACTTAAAAATAACATAAGTATTGCAAATTATATAATAAAAATATATTTTTGATAAAATTAATATTTATCATTATGTTAAATATATTTTATTTTTTAAAAACATCAACTAATATTTTTTGATATTTTTTCTTTATATATAATATTTATATGTGAAATATTTACTTTCTACACCTATATTGTGGGTATGGTGATTTCTACTATTATAAAATTAAATAATTATTTCAAATATCATTATTATTTTTATATGTAAAATATTTCAAATATCATTATTTTTTCATCTACATTATAGATATGATATTTTAAATATTTTTATATGTGAAATATTTCAAATAATTATTTCAAATACACATACAAAAATATATAATACTAAAATTTACAACACTCGTGATATAAATTGAAAAATAAATATTACACATATAAAAATTATATTTACTAAAAATGAATATTTATAATAAATATTTGATTTTATAAATAAAAAAATTTATTAATTAAAAAATAAAAATTTTAAAACAATATATTTATTAAATAAATAAATAAATATAAATGTGCTTAGAATAGGAAATTAAACCTAGGATTCAAGGATAAAATCATTATTAATTAACCATCTGACCAAAGGGGTTAATATGTTAAAAATAGTAACTAAAAATAAAAGTAAAGTTTGAAACAAAATGAAATAAAAATATAAATGTGTGTAGGAGAGAGATCGGACCTGAGACTCAAAAATAAAATCACTAACATTTAATCATCTGACCAAATGAGCTGATATATCAAAAAGTTAGAGAGTGTGCCCTATAAAAACATTTTCCCTAAATAACCCAAAAATTGACCCAAAACCTTAAAAATTTTTAAAATAAACATTTTTTCAAATTTAAAAAAAATCAATTACTTAAAATTATGACACGAAAAATTTATAAGAATATGTTGGAGAAAAAATTTGAGAAATTAGGTTTTATTTTTTAAAAAAATTATCGATCTACACTATTTTTAGAGAGAGAAAGGAAAATGTACCCTGTAGAACACGTTTTCAGGAGAGAAAATAAAAATGCATCCTACAAGGTGCATTTTCACTGATGTGGCAATGAAAATGCGCCTTGTAGGACGCATTTTCACTTAGCTAATTTTTTTCCTTATGGTTGGAAATTATAAGTTTGTAGATTTATTTTTGTTTGTCTTTAAGATAGACATGGTTATAGTTTTAAGGAATGTTTGAATATACAGTGGTGTCATGGAGTTGGGTGACCTACAAATTTCATCTGTCATTTGAGTATGGAGCCATCCCCTAGGAAACCAGATCACAGTTTAACTCAAGGTCCTAGTTGACGGTGATTATACGGTCTGAGGTTGAAGTATAACTTAGGCTTCAAGTTTACAAAGGTTATGCTATCAAATAATGAAGCATAACTTGGGCCCCAATTGACAATGGTTATGCAGACACGACAACCAGTTTTTCTCGTCAGAAGAGGATGCTTTATAAAACCCAAACAGACGTACGAAGAAGAAAAACGCAGTGGCCTTTTAGTATAATCAAGTATTTCATTTTATCCATGTCCACCAAAGGTGGTGACCCCGTTATTATAACATGTGACATAACTGGGGTGTAACATGTTTTACTAACAGAGTCATTGCTTTTGGTGCAGATGAACAACATGAATTACTTGATTATATTGGAAGGCCCCTACGTTTTTCTTCCTCACACTTTCGTATGAGTTTTATAAAGCATGTTCCTCTGACGAGGAGAAAGTGGTTGTCTTGTCCGCATAACCATCTTCAACTATGGCCCTAATTATACTTTATCCTTTGACAATGTAACCTTTGTAACCTTGAAGCCCTAGTTACACTTTAATCCGAGATGGTATAATCACCGCCAACTTGAACCTCGAGTTGCAACGTAATCCTGACTTCCCAAGTGATGGCGTCATACTCACACGGAAGGTGAAATTTGTAGGTTATCGAGCTCCATGACATCACTGTGAACCCAAGCACAACTTAAAATTATGATTATGTCTTCCTTAAAGCAAGAGAGAAATAAATCTTTAAACCAAAAATTTCAACACGTAAGGAAAAAAAACAATTTAGAAAAGACTGAGATGTGGGTGAGTAAGGGATGAAGAATGAGCATTTATATAGGGGATGGGGAGGGGTATAAAGGAAAAAAAATTTATCTCGGGAATCCCAAGTTGTAAGGGCTCAAAAGCAATCAAGTTAGGCTAGTTGAAATGGCCAGAGAGGAAACGCTCATTGTAAGGGGAATTTTCATTTGACATGGCAGTGAAAATGTGACCTCATTCGCATGTGCGCATAAAATAAATGATTTTATAAAATAATTTTAAAGCGCGGTTTTGCTAAAATCGTACAAATTACTTGTAATATTTGTAATATTACAATGGAACACTGGAGTATTCTAAGGATCGAACCTAAAGGAGATGGCGATTGAGTGATAAATAGCATATATTATAGAGTCTAAGTGATTAATGATATGATTTTTATAGTACGGCAAATCATAACAAGAAAATTTTGCAAGAAAATTAAATATGTTAATCTAAGAACCAAATTGTAAAGAGTACAAAGCTAAGTGTTAGCTCGATAAATCAAACTGAAATTGCCAAGAGGGGGTGAATTGGCTTTTAAAAATAAATTATGAAAGCTAGAAAGAAAATTAAAAGATAAACACGATATTTTAGAGTGGTTCGACCCCAATTGCTTACTTCACTACCTTAGCTTTCCACAATTAAGGATTTTCTCAAATTCACTAATTTGATAACCTTTCAGGACAATGTTTAACCTTACAACTCCCTTAAGATTTCTACCCCAAATCTTAAGGCATAAACCCTCTCAAAGAAATACAAATAAGCAAACAAAGAAATAATCCTTACAAGATCAGAGTGTTTGCAAATTAAACTCAAATATAATGAAATACACTTGAGCAAAAGAATAGAAGTAAAGCTCACAAGTGTATGTAAAAAAAAATGGAAATATTAAGCTGAAAGGTTGTTTGATTAATAAGTTTTGCTTAAAAGTGTTTTCTTGTTATTGTAGGATCTTTAGAAGTTGGTATTTATACCCCCTAATTGATTTCTAACTGTTGAGGTTGTTGCTGTCATGAATGGAGTCGTTGGGGATATAAAATCAGAACATTTAATTTACCTGCAACACCAAGTATCGATACCATAAAAAAGGGTAACGATAATAAATGCTAAATTCAATGACCACTGGAGTTTCACTATCGATACAAAAACAATTTTATCGATACTTTATAAAAAGGTGTCGATACCGTATCGCTACTTCGTAGGGTTTGAGAAAAACAAAAATGTCATGTTGGTTCGCTTTTAAGATAAGGTATCGATAATTCAGAAAATATTGATACTTGACCAAAAAGGTATCTATACTTAGTAGGGTTTGTGAAAAATAGAATGCATTTTTGGTATTGCTTTTAAGAGGGGGTATCGATAATTTAGGAAATATTGATACTTGTCCAAAAAGGTATCGATACTTTTTAGCCTAGAGTAATTTTGATTTGTTTGAAAATTATTTGATTTGTTAAAAGTCTTTCTACTAAGTGAAAATCATTTTAACTTTATTTTAAAGTTGTTTCAAAAATTTTCAAAGAGTTCAAAGTAGATATTCAAAATTTTATCACTTAGACTTCAATTTTAAACAAATCATTTTGTCGTTCAACTTTAACTTTTATTCAAAAATATTTCAATTTGTTATATCAAAATATTTTATCAAATAAAGTTTGGTTTGACCCTAAGAGATTAATCAATAAATAATTAACGGTTGTTGGTTGATTTCGATGTGCTTCGCCAGTCCTCGAATGAGGGACTTAAATCGCTTAAATTACTAAGTGACTCCATTTTATCTTTCGATCTCAATTTTATCGCCTTAGACGAATTAATCTGATTTATCTCCCGATCTCACTAGTTAATCCGGTACTAATGAATTGGTGCACAACAAGATTACACTTTTTCGTCTCACTTGTTTAGATATTCCTTTAGGGGCGTCACTTCCTAAGTTTTTAGGTCTATTCGATTTAGTCCAATTTATTATGATTTAGTCCATTGTCCAAAAAAATCAATTTACCCACATCTTCATCAACCAACCTCCTTTTTAGGTTTAGCTACTCATGCTAAAAATAAATAGAATGGACATGGAAATGAAAAGCAAGGAAGTCATTGAAGTGAAGCTTAAAAAAAATATAAAAGTTTGGATTTTTATACAAGAAAACTTAAAGAACATGAAACTAAAGGCATTCAACAAGAAAATCTAAAGCAATAAACATAAAAAGAACAAACTTTAACTAATTTAAAGTAAAAGAAACTGATATGCATTAAACTAAAGCTAGAAATGTCTTACAACCAAGGTAGAATGTGTAACGACCCGATAGTCATGAAGATCAAAAAGTGTATTTTCAGGTCTCCGTTTTCGTAAAACGGATTCGTAAATATTTATTAAAAATATTTACGAAGTTAATTGTGTGGTTAATTAGGTTTTGGCTAGGTGAATTAGCTTGAATTATGGGTAATTAGGTATAAGGACTAAATTGCATAAATGGTAAAAGTTTAATTATAGGCTAGAGAGAATGTGAAGGACTAAATAAGTATTTAAGCCAATTTTTGACAAATGTATGGTAATGGAAAATTTCATGTGTAATAATAATATACATATATTATAATAATTATATACATTTACTTATTATTTAAGAAATTATTATATTATTATATTATTATAATTAAAACAAGTAAATAAAGAAACACAAAGAATAGAAAGAATAGAATAGAAAACGAAACAGAGAAGGGAAAAGGAGAAAGAAAAGGAAAAATTAGGGTTTTAAGGTTCAAACTCAAATTGGTAAGTCAATTTAGTCCATTTTCTTGAAATTTTCATGTTTTTAGAATCCTAGAACTAAATACTACTTGATTTATGTGGAAATTTTAGAAATCATTAGATTTATAAATGATGTTCATGTTGAATAATTTAAGTATTTGAGGTTAAATCGATAGAATTTTAAGTTAGAAATGGAAAAATGATTGAATTGTAAAATAAATTGTAAGTTTTGAGTAATAGGGACTAAATGTGGAAATTTTCAAAATTTAGGGTTTTATGGTGAAATTAGAGAGTTTAGTTTAGTTTAAATGGAAAATTGAATGAAAATATAGAATAAATAGTGAAGAAAATAAAGTTAGTTTTGGTTAGGGACTAAATTAGAATTTAGGCAAAAGTTGAATATAAATTGAAATATTCAATGTGAAATTGTGTTGTACTGATGATTTTTAATTGTTTAATTTCTATAGCTAACGTTGTACCAGAAACCTCGACTAAGAAGGGAAAGGAAAAAGTCGACGAGGAGTAGTCGAAAATTCTGATTTGTATTTCTATAATCCGAATTTAATAATTAATTGTTATAATTATTACTTAATGTGTATGGTAAGTGAATTGAGGTAAGTAATTGATATGATGATATTGATTTGAATTGAATTGATCTCATGAGTGTATGTGATTATTTAATTGATATGAATATTGATTGAAATTGAAAAATGATTTGAAACCCTATTAACGGTATCGGGCTGAGTCGGATATAGATGGCATGCTATAGGATTGGAAAAGTTCAGGGATTACTTCGAATTTCAGTCGATTAGACACTGGGTGTCACATTAATACTTCGAATAAATTTGATGAGGTACTGGGTACCAATTTACTGCGGCATAGCCGATGAGACACTGGGTGTCAACTTGATACTTTGATTTATCCGATGAGGCACTAAGTGCCAAACTAGTGTATTTTGGTTGGATCCGTGTATCCGTCCGAGTTCGAGTCATGTTAATAGGGGTAAATGAATAAAACAATGTTATGATTGAAATTGATTGGAGAATTGAATTATGGTTGAAGTCATATGAATTATGTTTAATTATGAAAAGCTATCTGGGATAGCAAATGAAGAGAATTGAATGTGTGATATATGATTATCTATGAATTGGTTAATTGAATGTTGATGGATATTGTATGATTTTAAATGTACAAGTTATACTATTTTCTTAAAGTGTTCGGATTATAGAAATACCACTGAGTTCATACTCAGCGTACGGTTTGTTTTTCGTGCCGAGGTTAGGTTAAAGTCAAACTGACGATTCAGCATCCATTAGAGATCCCAAACTTAAAATGTGGTGAAGTATATTACTTTTTTATAATGGCATGTACCTAGGATGTTGTGTTTGTGATTTTGAGAAATGTTTGTAAATTATGTTGTAATTTGATAATGGTTGGTTATATATATATGATATGTTGAAGTTATCAAATGATAAGTTTTAGTAGAAAATTAGTATGAAATTAGAATTGGTTTGAATGGTGTTCAATTGGATTGATTTGAATAATATATGTGAAGTACATATGAGGGTACATTGATTAGGTCATTAAATTGATTGTTTTGACATGTTTTAGATATATTTGAATATGTTTTGGATTGGTTGAACGATTAGTTTTTGAATTGCTTGTTGCTCAAGATTGCAGGGTTCGTAAACTTGATGTTTAAGGTTCATTTTGAGTCCACACGGCTATCACATGGGCGTGTGGTTCGGCTGTGTGTCCCCTGCAACTTAAAAATTTCAAAACAGAATGCTCAGATAATTTCACACGGGCAGAGACACGGGCGTATGTCTCATCCGTGTGAGGCACACGGTCTAGTACATGGGCGTGTAGCTGGTCGTGTAACTTAAGTCAGGGAGTTATACGGGGTCGAACACAATCTAAAGCACGGGTATGTTTATTGGCTACACGGGCGTGTGACCCCTGCAACTAGGAAAAATTTTGAAATTTCACGAAAAACTTCTAAAGTACCTGATTTGGTCCCAATTTGTTTCTAACACATGTTTTGAGACTTGAGGGCTCATTAAAGGGGCTATATGACTGAATTATGTTGTTTATGTGTGAATATTTATGTAATGTTTGTATTTGATCTAAAAGGTCCGGTAATGCTATGTAACCATGTTCCAGCAACGGATAAGGGTTAGGGGGTATTACATAATGACTGAAAGTGTAAATAAATCTAAGCTAGAGTGATAACTAATTTAACTAATACTAAGAACACTAAGAACAAGAAGTACATGTAGAAAAATAAACTCCAAAACTAAGAAAGAAAAAAAATGAAAACCTTAGAAAAGTTGCAGAAAAAAATTAAGAAAAAACCTAAAGAAACTAAGGCTAAAACTAAACTAATGTGTGTGTGTCTCCTCCTCAGCCAAAATTGGTTGTTTTAGGCTAAATGCTATAAATTATTTTTACCAAAATTACCCCTATATTGGCCTTGGGTGATTGGTGGACCCAGTGGATAAAGACTACCATTTTTGTCCAATTTTGTCCCCCTTACGATGTCGGTGTTGCGATATCCAGAAGAGGATATCGCGATACCTTAGGAAATTTCAAATTTTGGGGTTTTCTTTGAAGGGTGGATATCACAATACCCCAAGTGGATATCACGATACCATTGAATGGTGGTCTCCAATCTTCTATGTTGTTAGAGGTATCACGATTCCAAGGTATGGATATTACGATACCTTTTCCTTTGGTATCATTTTCGCTAATTTTCAATCTCCAATATATCTTGACACCACTCAACCACATGTTAGGCCCCCCAATGACACCATTGGCCAAATTAGGTCACAAAATGAGTAAAAATGAGACATTTATACTTATTAACTAAAAATATAAAAATTATGAAATACTCTGAAAAAAATGCTACTTTACTCGAGAATAAGCTCCTTAAGTATACCTGGAAAACCTAATTTGCCATATCAAATTATGGTAGATCAAAACATTTCCCGTAGGATGCGTTTTCCACTGACATGTCAAACATGTAGTTGAAAAACGCGTCCTGCAGAAAGTTTTTCACTGTCATGTCAGATGAAACCACCATCTGTAGGGAGTGTATTCTCTTTGGCCATTTCAACCAAGTCAACTTGATTGCTTCTGAGGGCCTACAACTTGATTGGGGAAAATGTAGAAATCATGAACTCAATGACTTCAGTATGTGCACACAACCAATGAGCATCGATGAGAAGAACTAATGACTACATGGTAACTCATGCAGTGAAAACACTAGTTTATTCGTTTATTCATTATTTTTTTCCTGTAAAGTGTAAGTTAATATTAATTATTGAAGTAAAATATATTACAATATGCAAGACAAAGTTTTAATTTTTTCGAACCTTCTGAGCAATTTTTTACTTTCTAAAAATATTGTACTTAACAAATGGACGAAGAAAAACTTAAATAAAAAAATAACATAAATAATTGTAAATTTTAAACTCACGGTATGATTTTGTACAATTAAACCAATTTAATAAATTTG
Source organism: Gossypium longicalyx (assembly GCA_025698465.1). Lineage (NCBI taxonomy): Eukaryota > Viridiplantae > Streptophyta > Magnoliopsida > Malvales > Malvaceae > Gossypium > Gossypium longicalyx. Next base: position 21,104,475 of record CM047005.1, on the reverse strand, counting down.
TTTCGTATATTGTAAATAAGTGTACATTTGGGGTGTAAAATAAAATATATAAAAAATTACAAAATTAAAAAATAACATAATCATCGACATCCCGAATGTGTGCCATAATCGGATGGGCGTTGGGCATGCTTAGGGTTCTGCCATACTATTTAGGTTGGCGACTCTTCATTGACTTCGTCTTCTTCTTCACATGCACGTCAGGGTTGATTGTCACAATCAACTACTTCGCCCATCGTTTATTGCGACCATGTTGTTGTTACCCATCGTACATTCCCCATGTCTGAGTCAATGGTTGCAAAGATAACCCACCTTAGAAGAACAACGATGTTGGGAGTGTTTGTGAGATTATCATTGGATGATTATATGATGTCACATGGGCTGATTATGGATGAATGGTGAGAATTTTAGGTGATATCGGATACGTCAGTGTTGTTGGCGGGACCAACATGTAATATGATACAGTGGGTGGCAGTCGTGCAAAATATATCTCTAAAGAAGGTGTTGATGTAGGGAATGATTGCGCGTGCTGTGGTGATTGTGTAAAATAAACTAGTGTTGAATGTGTTGATGCAATGAATGATTGTACATGCTATGGTGCTTGTGTAAAATAAACTGGAGTTAAAGGTTTTGATGTGGGGAATGAGTGTGCATGCTGTAATGCAAATAGGTTAGACCTAAAAATAAATTAACCATACTGATTGGGAGGTAGCACGACAATTGGGTCCTTAGGTGTAGATACAGCAGATCTTGATCTCGCCACGACATCTTCTCCCGACCTAAGATTGATGGGCCCTTGTCTTGGCCTCTTGCGGCGACGTTGTTTACTCCTTTTTAAAGCCGCCAATAGATACGACTTGTTGTTATGCCTAAATCAGTCTATGTAATCTAGAGATGTCACCAACTCCAATGTGAGAAATGGTTCACGCGTTGAATATTGGAATGTTGGCCAACTCCTTTTTGAAGCTACCATATTTTGATATACTTATTGTGGAATGTTGGTCAATCTTCCTTGAGTTTCCCTTGCAAGTCGATCTTGTATAGGTCATCGAGCTCTTGGGTGGCGGCGGAATACGCTGCGTACACCCGAACTACCACATCACTTGGTCGGATTCATACATCACGATCGTTGCAAAAATGATCAATGGCACTTTAACATGCCAGATCTTTTGATTGGCCAAAAATTCAACTGGGACACATTCTTGAATACTTGGATTCGCATATGGCAACAGTACAAACTTCAGTACGAATTTCTAAATTTTAGCACGTGCTTAATATTAAATTTCAAATACTAGAATAAAAAATCGATAACTTTGAAATTTATAAACTAACCTCCTTTTCGGTTTGTTGATCTAAAGCTAGTCGAATATCCTTAAGCTCGGTCGATATACCGTTGTGTCTCGTAGGGTTATTCCACCTCTTCAAATAATATGTTATTTCAAAATTACAATAACGAAAAATAAAAGTGATAATGATATTGTCAAATAAATTTTACCATGTTACGAGTGGGAATTTGTAAGAGAATTTCACTCAGGAGCATAAAAATGGTAGTCGACATCATGCCCACTTTTGAAGAAGGAGCATGAAATAGCCGATTTTAAATTTTTCGGGTATCATTGCTCAACACATTTCTCGGTATAATGTCGCTAGCATCGCTGATCCCCAACTAAGTTGTTTCGCTTCTTTCAAGTCGACTAGTAGTAGTAGTAGTCACCTTAAATGTACCAAATTGTGAGATTTATCTATCATTAGCAAAACTTCGATCAACCTCAAGATGATTGTGTGTGCAAATTGTTCCTTTTCAACGCCACTCGCAGAAGCCTCGATAGTTTGGAAGTTGTCCTCCAACCATTTGATCTTGATCCAGCTACCCCTAAACTTGTTCGACACCTTCCCTAATAGTTGCTCACATGTTACACTACAATCGACACTAATAACTGGCCCCATAATGACTTCCCTATTGACCAGTAGACGAAGTTGTAAACTAACGTCCTCGAGTGTAATTATACACTCGCCGTATGGAAGATGGAATGTGTGTCTCCGGTCTCCATCTTTAACCAAATCACTGATAAGTGGGTGGATCCAATTTAGTCCCCTTGAGCATGTGAGCCACATATAAAAATCTTGCATCTCGCAAGTGTTCATAAATAACATTCAGTGCACCTTCACTTAAATTGTTTATGTACGTCTCCAAAATCAGACCTTCGAGTCGAGTATATAAACATAAAAAATTAATAATCTAAACAACATAATAATTAACTATTTAAAATTAAATAATTTAATAAATTTTATTATCATTTGTAATTGAACGTCGGAGATATATTTGTCATCCAAACGAATAAGTTGATTTGCCGTTTAAAAACTATAACGAATAAAAATAATTAAAAATATAATTGAGGATTGAAAATTGAGAATTGAGAATATAGGATGGAAGAATGAGTATTGGGTATTTGGTTGCAAAGAATGAACTTTGAAAGGGTTTATATAGGAAATTTTATGGCTGTTGGAGCCCATGTAGTCATTGGAAAAGTTATCGTTGAAAGAAAAATATGCTCTACAGGGTGCCTTATAAGACGCATCTTTCTTTCTCTCTCCAAAAACAACACAAATCAATAAATTTAAAAAAAAAAAAACCTTAATTTCTCAAAAGTTTTTTTCACATATTCTCATAAATTTTTCATTACTACACCATAACTTTTAAAACCTAACTTTATCCAACATTTAAAAAAAAAAAAAATCAAAGTTTTGTTTGATTCTTACGTGAAATTTCAATAAATATATATTTTGTAAAAATTAATTTTCACCCATATCACCACCCACACCAATATATGGTTTAAACAAATAAAATTCGAGATTCCAAAATTCTTAAAGCTTTTCTTAGCATTTTCGAATAACACTTTCACCGCAAATCAATGAGATTGTACTTCTTAATAAAATAATTATTAAAATAAGCAATCTATTTTTTCAAATTTTTAATCTCAAACGCTAAGTAGGAAACTTAAAAATCCATCCTCATCAATCCAAACTCATCACAATTCTACTTTAAAAAATTTCAAACCCAAAAATAAACTTACATGAAATTTACAAATCTTGATAGAAAAAAAGGAATAGTTGAGGAGCATCCTAATTCCTAAACATTGTAATATGTGATTTTGTACCTTGATTGATTGCAAATGATTTTTAGTGTAAGGTTGAAAATTACCAAATCTAGAAAAGAGGCTAAAATTTATGAGACAGTTTAAGTGGGGAACTGCATTTGACTTTGGTGGCAGAGTGAGTTATCATCTAACCAAATAAGGCAATTATATTGTTGTAATATAAATTTGGAATTGTTGGTGGCTGCCTCCTTGACTTCCACATCCAGGGGCTTTCCTCTACTTTTTCATCTCAACTACTTTTACTAGGAAAGTACCACTACATTAATTTTCTATTAACTTCCTTCCTCTCTACTTTTTAAAATCTCAAAGTTTAATTTTGTGATATGAAATATCACATAATTTTACCACAATATTTAATAATCAATTAAGCTTTTAATGGAATACAACATTCAATTCAACCTTTAATCGAATATAAGCAATCAATTAAGCCTTTAAAAATCTAATTTTTTTGTAAGCCCGTAATATTCATTAACTTCACCACGTGGCATACTAAGATTGTGCTACATGGCAAATTTTTGTAATTTTCTTTAAATTTTGTTTATTTTTAAAACTTTTAGAAATTTCTAAAGTTATAAAAAATTGAAAAATATATAAAAATTTATTAAAAATAATAAAATAATATTAAAATATTAAATATATTTAAAATAATATAAAATTGAAAAAATATAAAAACTATTAAAATTATTATAAAAATTTCAAAAAATTATATAAAATTATGAAAACAAGTTTGCATGGTTTGCTAACATGCCAAATAAAGAGTTGATTGTTGAGAAAAAGAACCAGAATTGGATTAAGGTCAAAAGGAAGAGGTTTAAGTTTTCAAGTGATAGCTCTAGATTTGATCACGGGTTGAGCCACCCGCCAAAGCCCAAAGGCCCGTTCGAAAAGTGGGAGGTTTTAGGCAAAAATATAAACTTGAAAAATAGGCTTGTGTTGGAGATCAACCCGATTAAGCAATGAACAAGTAAAAATTACAGAAGAAATTGAGAAATCGAACACAGAAATTTAATATGGAAAAATCCCTCCAAAGAGGATAAAAAATCACGGGTAAATATAATTTTACTATAATGGCAAAAGAACGAAGAGTGCAAAAAATGGAGATAAAAACTAAATCCCAAAACCCGAAAACAAAAAAACTCTCAAAATGTATTTTCTAAGGTTGTAAAAGAGTCTATTTATAGGCAAAATTTGTAAGTCAAATAATAATAAAACAATCTAGACTAATCAAAGTTCGACGAAAATAAATAAACAGAGTTTAACTGAGAGATTATCTCTCAATTTTGACTAAAATATGAGGCATACTCAACAACTTGAACAAAATTTAAGGCCTGTTTTCTAAATGAGTCAGGCCTTAAGCAATATTTTTTGACCCAGCCTTGACCCTACCCTGCTCGAATGTATTATATTGTACAAGTAATTATATTAATTATATATATTAAATCACTAACCCAATTATAACTAAATATATTACCCAAAAGTTAAAACTAAAAAAAAAAAAGTACCCAACCTCCTAATCTTAATCGTTGTTGCTTTTAATGTTGTTTCGTTGTTTCTCCCTACCATTTTGCTATTGATTTGTTGCCATTCCATTATTATATTGATACTATTTTGTTGTTGTTGATGTTTGAATATTGTATAACTCTTGTTTTATTATTAATTGTGCTACTATTTTAGAGGCATTTACTTGCTAAGTTGCAACTATCTTAGTATTATTTAAGTATAAATTTTTTTAAATACATTTACAATGTGTTGGGAAATATTTATTTTAATATTTTTAGTGTATTTGATGTATTGTATTTTTTAAATTTGTTTTTATATAAAAAAATCTAAAAAAACTAATACGGATAGATTGGGTCGAGCTTGAGTTTATAATTTTTTTTATCTAGGTCAGGTTTGAGCAAAATTTTTACCCATTTTTTTGGCCGAGTCAAGCTTAGGCATAGAAAATGGGCCTAGACACTTAGCATCGGCCCGACCCATGCGAAGTCTAGATGGCACCATGTTCCCATGCGACATGGATGGTTATAATGATTATATCAACAAGTTTATCGATATCAAAGATGAATCCATAAAAAAAAAATATTTTTATAATTTTTATATAAATTTCATATTTTTGCATTTTTATAATTTTTAAAAATTACAAAAAAAATTAAGTGCACTTTTTTTCAATTTTTAAAATTTTTGCAAATTCTCTTATAATTTTATATTTTTTTTTTAAATTTCAAAATTCTAGATTTTATTATAATTTTCGAATTTTTATGATTTTTTAAAAAATTTAAATAATTTTAAGAAAAATTACCATATTTCACCATATGGTATAACCCTATTGTGCCATTTGACAAAGTTAACTAACATCAATGGCTTACAAGGAAATTAGTTTTTTGAGGACTTGATTAATTGCTTATATTCAATTAAAGGTTCAATTGAGTGATGTTTTCAAGTGAGGGTTGAATTGATTATTGCACTATTTTACAAGGATTTTTTGATATATTAAGCCTTGAAATTGTTAAAATATTACATTAAAAATAATATAAATATTTTAAAAAATAAAAACATAAAATCTAAAATGGGCTTGGAGAACTTAAGCAAAATTTTAAACGAATATTTGATGAATACCTCAATGTGGAGGCTTCAAGTTTCGATATGTGCTTAAAAGCGTAGCCCGTTGAACAAAAAAGGCCCTCATTTCTTAAGCATAAATATTTTACAACTTGCTTTGAAACAAAAAAAAGGGTTAAAATATGTTTTAAATTTCAATACTTTTCAATTTTTATATATTTAAAATTTAGTTTTTTTATTTTAAGAAATTTAATCTCTTTATTTTTTTAGATTTAAAAATACAAATATAATTGTTAATATTGTTTAACAAATTTAACAATTAGACTTAAAATTTCAAATCTTAAAAAATAGAAGGATTAAATTCATAAAAATAAAAGTAGGGGAATAAATTTTAAATGCACAAAAAGTACATGGACTTGGAGTTTAATTTAACAAAAAAATGTTAAAAAAATGTTCTAATCCCTATACTTTCTTAACATTTGAAATTTACTCCGTACTTTTATTTTAAAGAATTTAATCACTCTACTATTTAAATTCAAAAATACAAGTCTAATTATTAACACCATTAAAATTCTTCTGCTGAATTTAGATTTATTATAACGTCAACTTTTTAATTTCATTATTACGAGTTTTTTTTTAAGTTAAACAGGTTGGATTATATTAAAAAAAATAATAAAGTAGCTCCCCAAAAAATAACTATTTTTGGAACTTAAAATAACAATCGTAATACCTAACAAAAGAGAAATGAAAGAGAAAAAAAAAAATTCAAATCCAGCCATCTAATAAGTCACTTTCCTTCCTCTCGAAGCGTTTAAAACAGCTAAAATTCTAGGTGACCCATCGTCTATCTCTGCCTGAGCCTGGTTGTAAAGACTTTCTTCTCGTCTTCCCATCAACGTTAATTAACCACAAATTCAACCAAATCACTTAACTGAATTTCAACTTATCTATACACTAACTCCGTAAACATCTTTATTTAATATTTACAGATTCGATTTACAGAAATAAGGTCTTGAAACTGTAACACTCCTAACCCGTATCCGTCGCCGGAATAGAGTTACAAAGCATTACCAATCAAATCACAACTCAAACGACATTCCAAATTCATCCTCATTTAAAACAAAATTTAAAAACTTTAATACTATTACAAATTTTATCATTTGATACTTAAAAAAATAATCAAACATGTGTAGTTAATTAACATATACTGAGCATGTGACAAGATATCTATTTCAATAGCAAAATATCAGACATACCACTTCTAAATCAACACACATGCACATTTTAAAACCAATGAACCATATTACACAATTTAATATCCACTCACATATGCAGCATTTGCAATAATCAATATGAACAAATATACCCATTTTCTCATTAGAAAAATTTTGCACATATATAATTATCAATTGAATCATATTCAAATTCCCAAATTAAACACATCACTTTACAATTACATTATAGTTCTATTTGCCAAACTTATTAACCACAAATTCAACTAAATTACTTAACCGAATTTCAACTTATCTATACACTAACTCCCGTAAATATCTTTATTTAATATTTACAGACTTGATTTACGGAAACGAGATACTGAAACTGTATTTTTCCAATACCATTAAAAATTATGTCGTTATAGTAGTGGTTTTCAAGATTATACATCCATAGTGGAGTGGGGCGGGTGGTGCAACAAAATATGCCAATTGTGAAGAAGTAGTGGAATTAGCAATATCTGCTCCTGCTCGGCTCCATTGTCATCCCTACCTTAACTTCTCAGATTTCAAAACTCAAATTCAATTGTTAACGTTGTTAATTTTTTTGTTAAATTTGTTGATGTGATATTTTTAAAAATAAAAAAAATACTTAATTGACAGTAATGTAACTATAAGAAATGACGTTGTAATGAATTTGAATTTAACAAAATAATTTTAATAGTCTTAAGAATTTGATTTAAGTGTTTGGTATGATGAAAAGTAGTTACTTTCTTAAAAATTTAATCGATTGGAAAGTGATTCCAATGTATGGTATGCTAAATTTTATTTAATTTCCTTAGAACCTGGCTTTCCTTTAGGAGTTACTTTCCTATAAATATGGCAATGTGATTCTCATGATAAAATATGGGAAATTTACTTCCTCATGTAGATTGAAAAGTTTAAAAAATATTAAGACGAAATTAATCCCATTTCATATTGGTTTAGGGTATTAGTTTATTAATTAATGTAAAAACTAAAAGCTACAACTATTGTAACACCCCTAACCTGTATCCGTCGTCGGAGTAGGGTTACGAGGTATTACCGATCAATTCACAACTTAAGGCAAAACTTTATCAACCGTAAAGCACTCATTCTCATAAATCATTCAACACAATCACATTGTCCCTTATAAGGGCCTACGAGGCCTTGAACATGCTTTAGAAGTGGTTCAGGACTAAACTGATATCATACGAAAATTTTGGAAACTTAATAAAATTTCAACCATACAGGGTCACATGCCCGTGTGAACAGGCCGTGTGCCTCACATGGCCAACCACACGCCCATGTCTCAGGCCGTGTGGAAACATGGCATACATACTGACTTGGGTCACACGGCCAACCACACGCCCGTGTGTCTAGCCCGTGTGCCCTTCGAAGTGGCCACACACGCCCGTGTGCCAGGCCGTGCCAAAACTGTAGGGTATATTGACTTATGCAACACGGCCAAGTCACACGCCCATGTGCTAAGCCGTGTGTCAATTAGGGGGTATATTGACTTGTACCACACGGCCAGTCACACGGCCGTGTGTGAGACCGTGTGGAGCATACTGACTTCATTTTAATAATAACACCAGGGAACGCACGGCCTTGTAACATGACCGTTTGTCACACACAGTTGAGAGACACGTCCGTGTGGACAAAAATAAGCCATTTGCAAGGCCAATTTGCCACCCTTATTCATGCACATCTAAGCAATCAAAATGGTACCATTTTATCATTCAATTAGGCAACCAAAATTATCAACCAAATGCACAATTCATACAATATCCATTTCAACCAATTTCAATACTCAATTTAATACCGTTTACCTAATCAAATACTTATCAACTCAACTTCTAAAATCATATTTCATCAAAGCATTTCTTAGGCATTTAAACTCCACAATTCAAATAACCATGCTCATACCATACATGTCAAAATAAACCATTTCTATTAGCTAAACACACATCAACATTAACATCCTTTACAAGCCAACTCTCATGGCTATAAACACAACCAAAATACTACATCTAGCCTATACATGCCATATACCATATATACACATCTCAAAAGCACCAAATAGATGTCTGATAGTGCGATGATGTCCCCGATGACTTCCAGACCCAAGCTAGCCTTGATTCACTATAAAACATAGAAAAAATAACACGAAGTAAGCTTCATAGCTTAGTAAGCTCGTATGTGAATAACTTAATTCATCAAATAATTACAAATCAACCAATTATACATAACATCACCATATACACATTAACTATAAACCTTTCTCATGCCTCAAAACATAATCAAATGCTATCTCATCGAACTTTCTCTATTTAAGACTCGAATAGTGTAATATATTGATTTTGGGCCTAGTCGGAATAGTGGTTTTGTGACCACAAAATCCGAGATAGAAATAATTATTTTATAATTATTTTGATGTTTATGATATGATTGCATGATTGTGTGAAAATTTCGTGATGAAATCCTATGCCTAAAGTGCTTAAATTGAAATTAGGGACTAAATCGAATAATTTGCAAAACTTGCATTCTAGAAGTTTCTAGTATGAAATTGTTTTGAAATATTAATTAGGAGGTCTTAAATAGAAATTTTACCAATTTCTAAGTTTATGGACAAAAATTGGACATGGATGGAAATTTTGGAAAGTTTAGTAGTAAGGGCATTTTGGTCATTTAGGGGTAAAATGAATTAAAATACAAAATTAAAAGCCAATTTTGCTCATCTTCAACCCCATGGCCGAATATATCAAGGAGAAACCATGGCTAGGGTTTTCAAGCTTCCAAGCTCGATTGTAAGTCCATTCTAGCCTCGTTTTCAAGTTCTTTACGTTTTTGGAGTCCCTGAGCTCGATTTAGCTTATGCTAGCAATAATTTAACCTAGGGTTTATATTTGGAAAAATACCCATAGGTGAAATTTGTGTATTTTGGTGTTTTATGATAGAATATGAGGTTTTAAATTATGTTAGACAACTTGTGCTACTCGGTTTTAAGTGAAAACGAGCAAAATGGCTTAATCGGTAAAAATACCTAATAGTCATAAGTACATGTTAGAGTGAGAATTTGATGTTGCCATATAAGGGAAAAATGATCAGCATGTCATAACACATAAGAAAATAGGCTGAAGTTTAATTTACGAGCTTTGGGGCAAAAGTTTAGGGGTAAAATTGTAATTTTTCCAAAATATGATTTTGGGTCAATTTGAATAATGTGAGTCCTAATTAGACTATATTTTAAATGATAGAGCAAGGAAAACTGAAATTCGGGCTAAAATGGGGAAAATACCAAGTTGTGGACGAAATGGTAAAAATAGCCATTTTCGCATACGAGGTAAGTTCATGTGTAAATAATGTAGTATAATTGTTATTTTTAAGTTATTGATGTTAATTATATGATATGCTGATTTTTATCATGAAATATATGCTTTGTGGTTATTTTCGAATAAAATGTAAATTATGTGAGCTACTTGTTAAATATAAATTGTTACCGAGTATTGGTTTCGGTATTCTACGGAAGACGGCAAGGATATATGTTCGAGGAAAATCCCGTTTGAACCTTAGGAATAGATTAGGATACAAGTGACATGTCATTAGGATGGTTGAGCATCCGAACTCGTTGAGTTGAGTCCGAGTTCACTTATGGATGCGAATGTCCGAACTCGTTGAGTTGAGTCCGAGTTCGTGAGATGTAACTAGGCATCCGAGCTCGTTGAGTTGAGTCCGAGTTCGCTTATGGGCGGGTTACATAGTAGCTTGGCTACATATGTGGCACTTATGTGCAAACTTTCCATGTATCCGAATTATATTCCGATGTGTTCAACGGGTAAAGTTCTACTCAAATGGAGGAATACTCAAGATGAAAGGGACGTATTGGTAAGTGTTGTGAAATGGATACTTTGAACATGTATGTACTTAACCTTCGGGTTGAAAAATCGATATAACAACAATATGGTAAGATGATAAATGAAAATATGATATGAATGTCTTGGTGATGATTATGCAAATGATGTTTTATGTTTGCTTATATGGTTATGTTACTTGCTATTTGCATGTGAACTTACTAAGCATTTATGCTTACTCCCTCCTTTTCATTCCTTGTAGTGTTGACAAGCCAGCTCGGAAATCGGGAACGGTCGGAGGCACGCTCACACTATCCGTATACCATCTTGGCATAATGGCTTGTATATTTTGAGTATGGCATGTATAGCATTATAATCATTTTGTATATATGGTCTTATGATATGGTTATTGAGTAGTATAAAAATGCTTGGTAATGATTAGCCATTGGAATGGCTAATTATGATCATATTTGGTGTTATGTATGTCAAATTGCTAGTTAGTCCATGGAAACCATGAAATAGGTAAAATTTTACCATAAAATAGATTCAGACAGCAGTAGTGACGTGAATTTGAAAAATCATTAAAAATAGTAGAGATATAATTAGATGATGAATAAAATATGGAATTGAAGAATTATGAGTCTATTTTTATATGGAAGAAACGAAACAGGTATATGAGTTATATTTTATGAGATGATTAAATTTTTGTGAAACAGGGCCAGAGCGATTTCTGGATCCCCTATTTTGAATTTTGAAATTCACCATAAATTGTATAAAAATAATTAGAAGTCATAATTTATATGTACAGATTTATTATTGAGTCTAGTTTTATTAGAGACAAACGGCATAATCATTGAAGCTCTGTACAGGGAGATATCTGATTCGTAATACACAGAGGTCAGAGCAGTCGAACCCTAAAACAGGAGAGACTTTAACTAATAAACTGTACTAATTGGCCTAGCCAAAAATTCTATAAAAAAATTAGTAAATAGATATATGAGTCTAGTTTCAGGGAAAATTTATGGATCTTGATTTTGAGTTTCATAACTCGAGATATGAATTTTTAAGCGACTGTGATGCAGTTAGCCAGCTTGTCTGGAATTTTTAAAATTAAATTGTTTGAGCTGTTTAAGCAATGAATTAAGTCTGTTAACACCTCGTGTTCGACTCCGAAAATGGTCTCGGGTACGGGGCGTTACATTTAGTGGTATCAGAGCAAGTTTAGTCGGTTCTCGGACTAACCTAGCATGTGTAAAAGTTTAGCTATACATGCCACTGATCTGTGATAGTGTGATGTCTTCCGACGCATATAAGTACCGTCTTATTTAGACAGGGTACTCTCCAACCGAGCTGCGCCGACCATGTTCAACGTTATGTGAAGGTATTTGAGTAAAATTATGATTATGATAAGTATCGGTTCAGAAAAGTATGAATAAAGGTTTATGATACATATGTGATAAATATTCATATTTGCTTAATACTCATATGATGTAGTGTATATGGCTTACTTGATAAGATGAACGGAATAAATAGAAAGTAGTAGAGGTATGAATAAAAGTCATAATATTATGATACGAATGAAAATGTCCTTGTTTTGATTTGGATGTCGAATGTTGATGAATCCTAATGATATATAATTTTTATGAGATAAAGGATTATAATGAAATGAACTTATCTATGTTAAATTGTTGGACTGAATTATATGATTGTAATGATATGTATAGGATGATGCACGAAATGAAAGTTATGATTGTGGTGCAAATATCTATGTTTGTTTGGCCTTATATGATATCATAAGCATGACTTAATTTAATTAAATGAATGGATAAGTAAAGCTATCTAGAAAACATAGAATGTATGCATAAGTATATTGTCTAAATGGGACAATAGGAAAATTGGGGTAAGCCAACATGAATAAATGACATGATTTTGATGATGTTGCTATGATGATGGAAGTTGTGTCATATGTGTATGTATAAGAAAGTCGAGTCAGAGGTCCTACAACCCCTCCCCCTTACCGAAGTGGTACTTATAATGGAATTTCATGAGATTTGTATTGAATAAGTTTCCGGTTGAGAACCCAAAGAGTTCAGTGATAGAATAATTATAAGTATGATCAGAGATTGAAAATGAGTTGATAAGTAAAGTCAGAGCCAGTAAAGTATCAGATTGACGTAAATATTATTGGAATTATGCACTGTTCCAGTTAGAAAAGGAATTCTCCTTGGTAAATCGAATTACTCAGGTGCAAGGTCGAGAAAAGTGTAAATCGAAATTTATTCAGAACTGACCTTCTTTAGTGAATGGTTTAATATGAAATTTGTGACGGCAGAACTAGTTGGGGAAATGATATTTGAAATGTGAACTATCTCGAGTGTGATAGTTATGGATCGGACAGATTTAGCGATCTCTTTTGAGATGTTCTATGTGTTTACCCGTTCTCGAAATATTTCTATGGCTATTGATCTTCTGAAGAAATTCTTGTTATATGGGAATGTCTTTTAAACCTGGTGTTGGATGAAAGCATTGGTAGTCTGACTGGTTTATAATTTATATTGCTCTATTTTATCGGGTATTCTATTTCATTTCGTCGATAAGAATTGATGAGAGAATACATATGATATTATGATTCTGCTTTCTTCTACTTGATGCTTCATCCGATATATATGTATGGGAAGATATATTGTTCTTGTTATATTTGATTCCATGGGATTAAATGATGTTTTCTTTTGGACTTTCTTTCTTTGAAGAATTATCGGGGTATTCTGTATTTTCTCTATGAGTTTGGTTTTCGATTCTCTGCTTGGTTTTCGATTCTCCAAAGATAGTATCGTATCTTGGGTTTCTTTATTCGGATTTCTTTATTCGGATTTCTCTATTTTGGATTTCTTTGTTCGGTTTTCTTGTTATCTTTGTTCCATAATTTGTCAATTATGACTCGTGTTCGAAGTGCGTTCTTCAGCTCGTGATAATCATGTCAAATATGACTATACTTCTAATTTGATCTTGGTAATGTGGTGATTTTAGTATTGGGGTTTTTTTTCTAATTTCGTGTGAGATTTGACATCGATAAAAGCATAAGTGATAAAAGCGCGAGTTTCAATCGGTATGGTGAATTATCTATTTGAAAGATTTCATGCGACAATTATTTTAGGATTATTTTTCCAAAGTCTGATAATAGAATTTCATTTTGTACGGATAAAAGAGTAAATAGTCTGAACGAGAAGTGTATATTTATTAGAAAAAGTTTGATATTAGTTAAAGTCACTATGAATGATAAGGTTTTCATTTTGTGAAAGCTGAAAAGTTTATTACATGTTGACAAAGATCAGATAGATGAGAATATTGGTAACCGAAGCGTCTGAACTAGACTAGTCTACATTGAGTAAAGACTTCCTAACTTTCAAGAATGTCTTCGTTGTATGAATTGTGATGTGTTTCAAGACAGTGAGGTAATGTGATAGTTTAGAGCATTCGATGTTACATAAAATTGGAGTTGTTAAAGGGGTTAAAGCCGAGCATTGGGATCTATCAAAATTATCCTTGTCAGTGTTGATATTGGGATGGAAATGAGGAGGATTATTCTTGAGGCCATATCAGAATTATTTCCATGGCAAAAAGAGGAAAATGTGATGTATCCTATTGTTAAATGTTTGGCGAGATCTATAAATCATATCTGTATTGAATGAATTCCTACTCATCAGATTCATGAAAATTCAGGTCTCTTTGATTGTTGGATTTCTTGGAATTCCGGTCTGCATTAATCAAGTTAAGATCCGGGTTTTATGTCATGATATCATGGGAAACTGAGAAGGGTTGAAAATTTAAGAACAGTTGAGAGTTGAGACTGTAAGCTTTCAGATCATATGAGAAATTAAAGAGATGTATTGGAGGTACAGTCTAAGTGAAAGTTCTTCGGCACCGAATATGAGATTAAAAGTGAAGACCACTTTTCTGGTAAGATTTTCGGAGACGAAAATCCCTAAAGGGGGGAAGAGTTGTAATATCCTGATTTTGGGCCTAGTTGGAATAGTGGTTTTGTGACCACAAAATCCGAGATAGAAATAATTATTTTATAATTATTTTGATGTTTATGATATGATTGCATGATTGTGCGAAAATTTCGTGATGAAATCCTATGCCTAAAGTGCTTAAATTGAAATTAGGGACTAAATCGAATAATTTGCAAAACTTGCATTCTAGAAGTTTCTAGTATGAAATTGTTTTGAAATATTAATTAGGAGGTCTTAAATAGAAATTTTACCAATTTCTAAGTTTATGGACAAAAATTGGACATGGATGGAATTTTTGGAAAGTTTAGTAGTAAGGGCATTTTGGTCATTTAGGGGTAAAATGAATTAAAATACAAAATTAAAAGCCAATTTTGCTCATCTTCAACCCCATCGTCGAATATAGCAAGGAGAAACCATGGCTAGGGTTTTTCAAGCTTCCAAGCTCGATTGTAAGTCCATTCTAGCCCCGTTTTTCAAGTTTTTTACGTTTTTGGAGTCCCGATAGCTCGATTTAGCTTATGCTAGCAATAATTTAACCTAGGGTTTATATTTGGAAAAATACCCATAGGTGAAATTTGTGTATTTTGGTGTTTTATGATAGAATATGAGGTTTTAAATTATGTTAGACAACTTGTGCTACTCGGTTTTAAGTGAAAACGAGCAAAATGGCTTAATCGGTAAAAATACCTAATAGTCATAAGTACATGTTAGAGTGAGAATTTGATGTTTCCATAGAAGGGAAAAATGATCAGCATGTCATAAAACATAAGAAAATAGGCTGAAGTTTAATTTACGAGCTTTGGGGCAAAAGTGTCAATATGCAAAAGTTTAGGGGCAAAATTGTAATTTTAAAAAATATGATTTTGGGTCAATTTGAATAATGTGAGTCCTAATTAGACTATATTTTAAATGATAGAGCAAGGAAAACTGAAATTCGGGCTAAAATGGGGAAAATACCAAGTTGTGGACGAAATGGTAAAAGTAGCCATTTTCGCATACGAGGTAAGTTCATGTGTAAATAATGTAGCATAATTGTTATTTTTAAGTTATTGATGTTAATTATATGATATGCTGATTTTTATCATGAAATATATGCTTTGTGGTTATTTTCGAATGAAATGTAAATTATGTGAGCTACTTGTTAAATATAAATTGTTACCGAGTATTGGTTTCGGTATTCTACGGAAGACGGCAAGAATATATGTTCGAGGAAAATCCCGTTTGAACCTTAGGAATAGATTAGGATACAAGTGAAATGTCACTAGGATGGTTGAGCATCCGAACTCGTTGAGTTGAGTCCGAGTTCACTTATGGATGCGAACGCCTGAGCTCGTTGAGTTGAGTCCGAGTTCGCTTATGGGCTGGTTACATAGTAGCTTGGCTACATATGTGGCACTTATGTGCAAACTTTCCATGTATCCGAATTATATTCCGATGTGTTCAACGGGTAAAGTTCTACTCAAATGGAGGAATACTCAAGATGAAAGGGACGTATTGGTAAGTGTTGTGAAATGGATACTTTGAACAGGTATGTACTTAACCCTCGGGTTGAAAAATCGATATAACAACAATATGGTAAGATGATAAATGAAAATATGATATGAATGTCTTGGTGATGATTATGCAAATGATGTTTTATGTTTGCTTATATGGTCATGTTACTTGCTATTTGCATGTGAACTTACTAAGCATTTATGCTTACTCCCTCCTTTTCATTCCTTGTAGTGTTGACAAGCCAGCTCGGAAATCGGGAACGGTCGGAGGCACGCTCACACTATCCGTATACCATCTTGGCATAATGGCTTGTATATTTTGAGTATGGCATGTATAGCATTATAATCATTTTGTATATATGGTCTTATGATATGGTTATTGAGTAGTATAAAAATGCTTGGTAATGATTAGCCATTGGAATGGCTAATCATGATCATATTTGGTGTTATGTATGTCAAATTGCTAGTTAGTCCATGGAAACCATGAAATAGGTAAAATTTTACCATAAAATAGATTCAGACAGCAGTAGTGACGTGAATTTGAAAAATCATTAAAAATAGTAGAGATATAATTAGATGATGAATAAAATATGGAATTGAAGAATTATGAGTCTATTTTTATATGGAAGAAACGAAACAGGTATATGAGTTATATTTTATGAGATGATTAAATTTTTGTGAAACAGGGCCAGAGCGATTTCTGGATCCCCTATTCTGAATTTTGAAATTCACCATAAATTGTATAAAAATAATTAGAAGTCATAATTTATATGTACAGATTTATTATTAAGTCTAGTTTTATTAGAGACAAACGGCATAGTCATTGAAGCTCTGTACAGGGAGATATCTGATTCGTAATACATAGAGGTCAGAGCAGTCGAACCCTAAAACAGGAGAGACTTTAACTAATAAACTGTACTAATTGGCCTAGCCAAAAATTCTATAAAAAAATTAGTAAATAGATATATGAGTCTAGTTTCAGGAAAAATTTACGGATCTTGATTTTGAGTTTCAGAACTCGAGATATGAATTTTTAAGCGACTGTGACGCAGTTAGCCAGCTTGTCTGGAATTTCTAAAATTAAATTGTTTGAGCTGTTTAAGCAATGAATTAAGTCTGTTAACACCTCGTGTTCGACTCCGGCAACGGTCTCGGGTATGGGGCATTACAAATAGGTTTTGTACATACCTGTATCACCTCGTACTAACCTCTTTCTCAACCACATCATTCGTTTACCCGTTAAACTATTTGGAATAAAAATTAGATACTCATGAGTCTCGTACGATAATTACCTATACCATGGCCCGTAGCCAAATCAAGGTAACTTATCCGAAGAACTATTTTCATGGCCCGAAGCCAAAACATCTGATATGCATGGCCTGAAGCCAAATCGGTATAACTCGCACCCGAAGTGCTAATATCATGGCTCGAAGCCAACTCATCAGATATGTATGGCCCGAAGCCAAGTCGGTATATCATCTTCTAACATGTCACAAGTATCCAAATCTATTCCTAAGGTTCAACCGGGATTTCTAGCTTATCGATTCCATTTTTGAAAAATTCCGTAAAGTCGTATTTACAATTCATACATTAATAAAAATCTCAAAATCACAGTTTAGACAATATCAAAGCATTTAACATACATTTATAATGAAATTGTCACATACGAACTTACCTCGGGTATGAAAACGGTGAAATGAGTCAATTACTCGATAATCTTACCTTTCCCCCGATCTAATTCTGGATTCCTCTTTTCTTTATCTAAATATATTCAAAATTAACTTCTTTAATCAATCACTCATTCAATTTAGTCCAAAACATACATTTAGGCCTATTTTCACTTTAGCCCCTAAAATTTTACACTTTTAACAATTTAGTCATTATTTAAAAAATACACAAAATTCACATATTTTCAATAAACCCAAGCTTGGCCGAATTACATATAAGTCCCTAACAGCCCAAAACTTTTATTTATTTTACATTTCAACCACTCAATTTGCATATTTCACAATTTAATCCCTATTATGCAATTTCATAAAAAATCACTTTACAAAACATGAAAATCTATCATAAAAAATTCATATTTCATCTTTAAACATCAAAGACCACATAAACTCATCAATGAAAACTCTCAAAATCTTTAACAGTTTTGAAATTAAATGTACGGGCTAGCTAGATAGTGCTGCAACGATTACAAAAACATAGAAATCATCAAAAACCGAGCAAAAATGGACTTACAATTGAGCAATGAAGTAGCCGAAACTTTAAACCCTAAGAATGGCTTGTTATTCTCTTCATATTCGGCCAAGAAGATGAGAATCAAGCTTAAAATTGCTTTTGTTTTAAGTAATACTTCTTTCATAAATAATTTACCATTTTAACATTAATAAAACATTAATATATAACATCCATTTCATGTCCATTAATGACCATTAACACTACCAATGGTCTAATATCATCATAAGGATCTTTGATTTATTAAATCATAACAATTAAGCACTTTAAACAAATAGTATGCAACTTTTGCATTTTACGCGATTAAGTCTTTTTTCTCAAATTGAGCAATTAAACGATAATATTAGCTCACAAAATTTTCACACATATATGCTTTCATGCTGTAAACACCAAAAATAATATTAAAATAATTTTCCAACAACAAATTTGTGGTTCCGAAATCACTGTTCCGATTTAGCTAAAATCGGGCTGTTACAACTATTGCCCCATTTCTTCTTCCTACTACTTTATTTTTTCTATTACTTCAACAGATTCTTCGCAAGTTTTATTAATTTATTCCAAAATAAATTTTATATATCAATGATTTTATATATGCATTATTATATGGGTTAGTATTTGGTACACTTGTCTAACAGTTCATTGTATTTATTCCACTAGCAGCTTTGAAAAAATTGAAAAATATCTCTTTTTTTAAATAATTTATTATACTCTTATAAGATACTTGTCAACCCCTTGATCCTATTTGTGGAGTCTAAAAACTCCACCGACAGTGTACCAAATAATTTCCTTTATTTATATTTTAAAAAAATAAATGCAAGACAAATTTGAAACGATTTTGTTTTCAATTAAAACTATAATTTTTTTTGGTACTGATTAAAATTATAAATTAAAATAATAATTAATAAATGAATATCATATTTTATTTAGGAAGGGTAAATTCGTAAATTATCGTTACATGCCTAGGAAAGTACTTAGTTAACCAAACGTGATAATATAACTTTCTTGAGATTTTAATTAATGCCTTCCAATGTATACCAAGCGTTATAAAGTAAAATTCCAAGGAATCACATTCTATTGGAATTATCCTTGGAATCATAATATGGGAAAACACCAAACACTATCTAAATTTTGAAATCTAAAAAGTAAAGGGACTAAATACCTAAAAATAAAATTATATGGCTTAAATTTCAAATTTACAAAGAGTACAAGGACTTATGACCTATTTTAACCTAAAAACTTAAGGAAGAAAAATACAAAGAGATTTTTCCAAGTGAAGATGGGGGGAATTATCATGTTAGTCGATATTGTTTCAGTACCATCCATACCGACTGGAACGCTCCGGTCCAATAGTAAACTGAAACAACAAACTTTAGCTTTCGTTTTGATGCAAATTTTGGTTGGTACAAGTTGTATTGATGCGTACTGGTTGATTTCGCTCGTACTAACAGAAATATGGTGTACCAACCGGTACCAAAAAATTAATTTTAAAATATATTTTAACTTTATTTTTTTATTAATTTAATTATGAATTGTTATATGGAATAATTTTATTGTTTAATTTATTGAATAATTTTTTTGCTTGTTTAATATTTTTCTGGTGAGTTACAAGAGGAGGGCAAAGCCCCAACAACAATGCGACTAGCACGAGTCAAACCCAGGTCATACCTAGGACGGTGAATACCTTGGTCATCAGGCCAACACACAATGTTCTGTTTATTTTAAGTTTATTTAATGATGGACTGTATTTGTGAAGCCGATAAAATAAAATTTTATATAATTGATGGGTGTTTTTTTTTTTGTATCTTAAAATTTACATAGAAAGAGGTTTGAACTCATGCCACCAAGATTTTTAAAATTTTTTTATTACTTTAACTAAAATTTTATTTTTATATTTAAAATTTACTTAATTTTAGTATTTGACATTTATAAATATTATATGCATACATCAAATATTTTATAAAAATAGTGATAAATCTAAAAGATGGTACGTCCGCTCTGCAATACTGACTACCATGAGAATTATATTAGTGGTTTGACTACCTTGGACCTTCCTCCTATTGAAATGTGGATACCCACCAACCTACTTCTTTTTTTTTTTCATTTTTCAAAAGTTGATTTAATTTTAGCTTTATTCCTTTTATTATATTTAAATTTTAAATTTAATTTTTATATTTAATTTCTAACATAATCCGATCCTATATTTTTATAATGTTATTAGTTAGCTCAAATAGTTAATATTGTTAAATTTTTTTATTAAAATGTTATGAAGTTTGCCTTATTTTTTGAAAGAGCCAATGGTTAAATTTTAATTTTGGCCTTTATAATATGGTAACATTTGGATTAAATTCATATACTTTATTTTTTTACATAATTAGAATTAATCTAAATAGTTCATATTGTTAAGTATTGTAATTACAATGCTGTACCCATTTTTTAAGAACACTATTCGAACAAAAAAAATTTATTATGACGAATTTGAATCCGTGTTTTTAAGAAAAAAATCACATAAGCATTTTCAACGTAATTTTTTATTACATCATTACTAAGTGAGTTTTATTCATTAAATTTAACTGAAGAATCTAAGGATGGTAATAACTGAACCTAAATTTTTAATTTTGAAAAGTAAATGAACTAAATTCCTGAAAAATGAAATAGGGAGGCTAAATTTCAAATGTGTGAAGTCTGTAGGGACTTAGGTCATATTTTAACCTTCATAATTTGAGACAAACAAATAATCAACTCATTTCAAAATGTGAGGAAAAAAAATAGAGAGTTTGAATCTTTAAAAATAAAATATATTTTTAACCTTCAAATTTTTAATATAAACAAAAAAAAAAATCAATGAAGAAGAAAAGCTGGTTTCGATTATACCGAAGTAGTGTTCCATGACAAAAATTCAACACAAATATTTGTACTAAACCTGGCTAAGGTTATTTTAATCATTATTAATGTAAATTCAACACAAAACTAGAATTAGATTTTAGCGAACAGCCATAGCAATAAAAACAAATATTTGCTTTCACATTTGCCTGCGGCATATCTAGTAATTATAACAATGGGAAATTAATTGGAACTATGCGCGAGCTGTAATTTGTATGCAATGCATTTACTTGAAGCATATTTATTCTCATAGAAAGCACCACTGCCTCTGCTCCTACCCGTAATTACATTTGTTTGAGCAAAAAAAGGAAAGTAGTCTACAACCTGAGTTCGTTCACCCCATGGATGAGGTACAGGGGAAGAAGGATTACGTAGACCCGCCACCAGCTCCCTTGTTGGACATGGAAGAACTTAAGAGCTGGTCTTTTCACAGAGCTGTCCTTGCCGAGTTCGTTGCTACTCTTTTATTTCTTTACGTGTTAGTTGCCACTGTTATCGGTCACCAAAGGCAACCTGCTTGTCAGGGTGTTGGTCCCCTTGGTATTGCTTGGGCTGTCGGCGGCATGATCTTCGTTCTCGTCTACTGCACTGCCGGAATCTCTGGTAACCCTATGTACTTAGCGAATCAGCTAAGTTAGCCTATGAAGTAGATGAATATGTGAACTATGCTTATGACCTTGCCATCATTGTTAAAACAGGTGGTCATATTAATCCGGCGGTAACGTTGGGGTTGTTCGTGGCTCGGAAGGTTTCATTGGTTCGAGCGGTGGCCTACATGGTGGCACAGTGTTTGGGAGCTATTTTTGGCGCAGGTTTAGCAAAGTCCGTCATGAAGCACTACTATAATACACTAGGAGGTGGTACAAACATCGTGGTTGCTGGGAACTCGAAAGGCGCCGCTTTGGGAGCTGAGATCATCGGCACCTTCATCCTCGTCTACACCGTTTTCTCTGCCACTGATCCCAAAAGAAATGCACGCGATTCCCATGTCCCCGTAAGTATCATAGTAGCTACCAGACATGCAAAGATCACTCTTAAATTTAATATTCATAATTATTTACATATTTTATCAAAATAGTCCTAATTATATTTTTGAGTTCTTTTAGTCATCAATCTTTATTCTTTATTTTAAATTGTTCTTTTTAACAAATTCTATGAAAGTACTGTTAAAAAAAAGTTAACGAGATGATGTGGAATTTTATATATAAAATATTTTTAATGAAATATAATTTATTATATAGATAACCTAATAAAATAATTACATGAAATTAAAAAAATAAATCTTAATTTAAAGAAAATAGATATAATTATCTAAAAATAATTTAAAAATGAATGTTGAGCATTTAGTGTAAATTTATCATTAAACCAATTTAATATGAATTAAAGTATTAACTTTTCGGGTTTTTTGTGATGCGGTGTGGTTTAGGTGTTGGCGCCCTTGCCAATAGGATTTGCTGTGTTTGTGGTGCACCTGGCCACCATTCCCATCACCGGCACTGGCATTAACCCCGCTAGGAGTCTCGGTGCTGCTGTCATCTACAACAATGGACAAGTGTGGGATGATCAGGTGTATATATATATGTATTATTAATTTCATTTATTACCATATTTAATTGTGGATTGAATGTTACTTTTAATCTGCTGAAAATAGTGGATATTTTGGATTGGCCCTTTCATTGGAGCGGTGATGGCAGCGGCGTATCATCAATACGTACTGAGAGCTGAGGCTATGAAAGCTTTAAAATCCTTCCGCAGCAACTCTACAAGTTAAAGGCGTCGGCTGTGGCTGCCTGCTTTATTTGCTGATTGCTGTGTGTGTGTTTTCTCACTCACTTGTTGCATGTGTGTTGTGACATATGTAAATGTCTTAAGTTGTACTTAATAAGTGGATTGAGTGAAATAATGTGTGTGTACGTTTTGAAATATGACTGCCAGCCCCAGGCTTATATAATTATACTAATGCATCCAGATGGATATGCTATAATCTACATTATTTATTACCCATATTTGTAAAAAAAAAAAAAAAAAGACTGCCAGTTGAATTTCGAGGAACTCTTTTTCTTGCACGAGTAGGCCCAAAATTTAAGTAGGTAATACTATTTATTATTTATAGTAATTATTGATATGAAATAAAATTTTAACATAATAAAATGTAAAATTAAAAAAATAAATAAATAAATATATATATATATATATGAATCTCTCCAAATTTCTATAATTCAAATTATTAATTCAAATACGGCAAAAAATAACATAAGTGAGATATAACAAAGTAATGTAAGACTCTAGTTATTTAGGATTAGTTTAATGTTGTTTTTGAAAATTTTTATAAAGAAAATGTGATTTAAAATTTAAAGTGTGTTGTAAATAAATTATTACTAAAAATAAATAATATTTAAATGTGTTAATATTATAATATATAAAATATCAATTTTAAATACGTTTTAAGTATTTAATAAAAATTATTTATAAATTTTAATTGGAAGTATAAATCATATTATAGATATTAAAATAACTTTTATAAATTAATAAAAAAATTATAATTGATGGAATAATTCACTCAAATGTTAAAAGAAAAAAAAACACTATTTCGACCTATCTTTGTTTATATTTAATATGATGTGATATTATTTTAATATTAATAAAAATTCAACAAATTAATAAAATATAAAAAAATTACTATGGTTAGTATTATGATATATAAAATATAAAATGTAAATACTTTTTAAGTAATCAATATTTAAAAAAAAACACTATTACTAATAAGAAACATGAACAATAATAATATAAAAACATAACATATACAACAAACGATAAATAAATTACTACAAAGTAATGCACAATGTCATGTCTGTAAAATAATATCAAAATAAGAGAATGACAAATTGATACTAACTCTAACACTAGAATAATTGTAAAAACACTAAAAATGTATCAACTTGATCAAATCGCTTAAATTTGCATTTTAGTCTCACCATCATCAAATTAACTTGACGTTGAACACCGATCAACCAAGAAACAACTGTCAAAAGTCCCGAGAAACCCATTGCATTAGTGATACACAAAAGGCCAAGTCTCAGATGGCCTATCCTCTTCATCATCTTGAATCTATCACCATCACTAAAATCTATCACGATAAAATCCTTTAAGAACGGCTCTTAATAAATCTAGCGGCACCTTTATATTAGCAATTCTCACTGTACAAGCCCAATTCTGCCCGGGCCTAAAAAAAACCAATTATTAAACTAGCACAGTTAACCCAAACCAAAGGCCCAAAAGACTAAAACCTAACCCTAGCCCAAACAAAAAAGAAAAAAAAATCAGATTTTTCAAACCCTA
Source organism: Gossypium longicalyx (assembly GCA_025698465.1). Lineage (NCBI taxonomy): Eukaryota > Viridiplantae > Streptophyta > Magnoliopsida > Malvales > Malvaceae > Gossypium > Gossypium longicalyx. The sequence goes on along the minus strand of CM047005.1, from coordinate 21,079,718 downwards.
GGTGCGCCGCACCTAGGCCCTTATGACACCTCTGCACTGCCACCTGCTCCACCGCCTTTGCTGCCAATCACGTCACATCCACCGCCCTCCACTTGCACCTGCAGAGTAGATGAAGAAAAGACAGTAAAAATAATAAAAAATCATGTAAAATGGCTTTAAAAAGCCAAGTCAAAATCAATTTGGAAGATTCGGCAATCTTGATCAATACAAAGAGCACTAGATTTTAAAGCAAAACAATATCCAAATACGAAAGAAACACAGCAAGAAAGCAGATCGAAAACAAATTCATCGTGAAAAAGGTCGTGATTTTTTTTAGTTTACTTCTCCCTTTATTTTTTCTTTTGAATATATATACACATTTCCTTTATTTTTTAAAAAAAAAAACAGCATGTATACATAGATATATATAAAATATATATATACCTTTTTGATTTTTTGGCCACTGTGTGCGGTGGCCGACTGGCCGGATCTCTCACCGGAGCAGAACCCCCTGCAGAAAAAAAAGAAGAAAAGATGAGTTTTTTTTTAAACAGATGAGAGAACGAAATTTAAAAAAAAAATTGACTTAAATAGGCCATATAAAACGACGTCGTTTGGGCTGGCGTCTAGAAGCCCCAAAACGACGTCGTTTTGCCCTTGGTTTGACCCGACCCAACCCGCTAAGGGGGAGATCCGCGTGTTTTTAAGTGGAAGGGCTAATTGCACTTTTAGCCCTTCCGCTTTTTTATTGATTTGAAATTGAATTTTTCATTATTTATAATTTTGCCCTGTAATTTATTTTGACCTTCAATTTGGTCCCTATTGGTGCTGCATGTTTTGGGAGGATGGGATATTGCCCATTTTGGTCATCCCTTGTTATTCGCGCGCCCAAATTGGTCCTTTTCTTCTTTATTAATTTTCAAATTGGCCCTGAACTTTTACTTTAAGTTCAATTTAGTCCTTTTTTTGTTATTTTCAATATTTTAATTAAATTAATTAATCTAAGATGTTATTATTACTCTTATTTTCGTTATTATTATTATACTTGTACTTATATTCATTTTATTCTAATGCCATTATTATTACTATTATTATTATTATTATTATTATTATTATTATTATTATTATATAAATATATATATTCATATTTTTCTTTTCTTTTCTTTCTTTACTATCGCTATTTTCCATACATATATTATTATTTATAGTATTACTATTATTACTATTTCTTTTATGTTTATTTTTATTAATATTATTATAATCTCATTTTATTATTATCATTCTTATTAATACATTATTATTATTTTTACTATACTATTATTATTCCCTTTTTTATATATTACTATTATTGTTATATTATCATTATTATTATTACTTTCATTATTACTATTATTTTTATTTTCATTTTTATTACTATTACTTTTTATTATTATTACTACTACTGTTATTTTTATTAACATATTATTTTTTTACCATATTATTATTTCTTATATTTTATATATTATTATTGATATTAACATATACTATTATAATTATTATTAATCTTTTATTATTCTCTTACATCGCTTGTTCGTTTTATTCCTCCATTTCTGTTCTCATCGTTCTTATTATACGTTTATTTTTATTCTGTTATGTTCGTTGATATCGAAATTCATATTTGTTTGTTCATTCTTCGCTATTCCATTTCACCACGAATTTATATTAATTACCCGACAAAAATAATTCTTTCATAAAAGCGATATTCCGTATTTGGAAATTCGAGAAAATCGTGCCCTAACTTACTGGGTTTCGATTTTTCTCATTTAACCTAAATAACAGAATATTCTTTTAAAATCACAATACGAGTTTTGAAAAAATGCTTATTCTCGAAAATACGAGGTGTTGGCCCTAACTTACCGGGTATGACATTTTGTTACCTCAAAATAAGATTTTTCGCAAGTAAAGGCAATATTCGGTGTTTGAAAATTCGAGGAAACGTGCCCTAACTTACTAGGTTTCGTTTTTCCTCGTTCACCCTAATTAACCGAATATCCTTTTAAAAAGGGGTTAAAATACACGGATTTCTAAATAAAAAGCAAGCTCACTCCCAAAAATTCGAGATGTCGTATCCTCACTCACTGGATGTGACATTTTATTACTTCGAGATAAGAAGGTCTTTAACATTCGTTTCAATTTATTCGATCATTTTTAAATTAGCATTAAAACAAAGAGGGATCGTATTTTTAAATTCTTTCAAGTTTTCAATTTTTGACACTAAGACACTAATTAATCAACTAGGTACCAATATTTTGGGCGTATCGAGGGTGCTAATCCTTCCTCGTATGCGTGAATCGACTCCTAACTCATTTTCTGATTTTTGTAGACCAAAAATTATCGTTTTAGTAAATCTTAACTTTTATTAAAATGATTAATTTGAGGTGACCCGATCACACCTTATTAAAAAAGATTGGTGGCGACTCCCCATATTCGTTTCATTTTCAAAACAAAGTCGACCCCGTTTTTTTCAAACTTTAAAATGGTTTGGACAGCTTGGCGACTCCACTGGAGACCCAAATAAGAGAGTCAAGCCACAAGTTGATTAACTTTTGTCTTTTTGTCGAAAATTGAAATTTTGGTTTTGATATATGATCCTCTCATTGCATTTCATCCATTTTGTGTTACAATCCTCATCATTTTATTTATATTTTCTTTATCTGCTTCGAGTGTTTTTGTATATACCTGCACATTGCATTGCACGACCGTTGTGGTCACACCCTTTAAGTGGGAGTGAGAAACTATTCCTTCGTGAGGTTTTCACCTCCGTGCAGGATAGCGGATCGCTTTCGGGATACATCCGTACCTATGTCTTTGTGAGATTTTCATCTCCGTGCAGCCATAGGGAAATGTATTCCTCGAATCAATTCATCATCAGATGAGCCTATAATGGGTGAAGATCGAGGAATCAACTGGTTCGGGTACCTTTACTTTAAAATCGAGCCGCATATAGTGAGCCGTAGGAACCCACCTTAGGTAGAGCTATACGAAACCCTAGTGGTTACCTGAGCAAGTGCTATGTTTGTTATTCCTTGTTTGTTTTAAACTGCGTATGAAATACTGACTTGATTTGTTTTACTTTGATTGTATTTGCATGGCATTTCCATCACAAAAGGTGTTGATTCACATTCGGTTGCTAAGTAGATAACTTATCATAAAAAATGGGTTTTTTGATAAAGTAGAGGACAATGCGTTGTCCCGGATATGGTGAGACAACACAAATAAAACAAAAGTGATAGTCTTACTTGAGGTGCGTGTCGAGTTGTGGGATTTTACTCGGATCAGCAGAATCTCGTAATAATCTCAAGAGATGAAAGAAATTTGGGGTCAATGGGATGACGAGATCAAACAAATATTCTATTATCATTATGGCGATTTACCTTATCTCGCTCGATGTTAAGGTAGATTTAACACCTATTTCGAGCCCTCGCCCAATATTGGAATTCACTTACAATTGCTTTACTTTCTGGAAGGTAGATTTGGTACCAACTATAGAAGAGTACATGGCCTTGCTCCATTGCCCAAAGATTCAAAGGATGTGAAATTTATTCTAGAGCCGCCAACGTCCCACTTCTCAAAAGGTGATGAACATCACGGGGATGAGCGAACAGTGGATTACAACCCGAATCAAACAAAAAGGAGATTGTAAGTGCATTCCTTGGAGGAACTTGAGGGATCTAATCTTAGCACATCCCGATGTAAAGAAGAGGGTAGATGTGTTCGCTTTGAGCATTTATGGACTGGTTATCTTCCCCAAAGCTTTAGGGCATATAGATGAGGCGGTTTCTGATTTTTTAACAGGCTTAGTAAAGGGACCACACCTGTACCCGCGATTTTGGCTGAAACTTTCAGATCATTGAATGCTTATCGAAGAACGGGTGAAGGTAGATTTATTTGGTGTGCACAGCTCTTGCTATCTTGGTTCCACAGCCATTTCTGGAAAGTGGAAAAGGTCTCGTATGGCATCTTCTCTGAAAACTACTCTCCACTGAAAGAGTTAGTGGCTACGCCGAGACGATATGATATTACAGAAGAAAATTGGATGACGGTTCTTCAAAATTTATAAGAGGAAGACGTTTAATGGAGAGCCCCGTGGATGGTTCTTGATGAAATATTATATCGATGCGGAGATTTCGATTGAGTTCCTTTGTTAGGAATATGGGGAGCCGTCGGGTATGCTCCTCTGCTTGCATTAAGACAGTACAGATCCAGACAGTTTACGCCACCAACACATGGGTTAGCTCAGTGCGAGTTCATATACATAGGGAATAACTACAAAAAGAAAGTTCGCGAGATATCAAAGGCTTGGAACCAGACTCGTAGAATGAAAAGGTTTGCAGCCAATCTTATGACTACCCTTGAGTATGACCGGTGGTGGGATCAGAGGATCAACGATAACATTCCTATGTCAGATCAAGAAAACACTCGATCAATGGAAGAACATTTGAAAGTGATCCCATCTGAGCTAGAAATCATCAGGCAAGATTTCGAGAGAAAGAGTCTAGAACTAGAAAAAAGGATAGAGCAATTGGAGGAAGAAAAAATACAGCTGGGGTTAGATGTCAATGTCTAGAAACTAGAAGCTGAAAGACTTAGAAAAGGAAAAAACAAGGCTGAAGAGGATTTGGACAGTTTGAAAACAGACTACAAGAAGCTATGAAGGTCAATGTGAACCACTGGGTTAGGAAAAACATCTGAACAGTGGCGACAGGAAGTTAAAGAAGAGAAAAGTAAAATCAACCAATGGGAAGAAAAATTCCGAGATGCTCAAGCTCGAGAAGGTGCTTTGAAAAGAAGTTTGATAGAAAGCCAAAACGAGAAGAAGGGATTAAAGATTCGGGTGTCAGTGTTAGAGAGGTCATTGTATCAGTATCGTATGCGTAACTCTGTAATAGAGTTGAAGGCTAGTCAGAGCAGAATTGAAGAACTAAAAGAGGAGATAGAAGAACTTAAAGTAGCACTGCAAAATCGTGAACTTCAGATTGAACTCCTTGAGGTAAATAATAAGCGATGGAAGGAGCAACTTCATCAATCTCAAGATCAGGTCAGGAATAGGGATTATGTCATGGGTGAAGCTCTGACTCAAGTGCAAGAAGTGGCTGATCACTTACAAACATTAGCAGTACAGACCGATGTGTTGAGTTTAAAATATGAGTCAGAATCGGACCGAGGCCGAGAGCTTGCTTGGCTTCTTAGGCAAGTTAATGTCTTAAGTATCAGGGCCAAGCCTTATATGTAATCTGTTTTATGTAAAGAAACTTGTTTTCTAGAAAAGTTACTCTAATAAAATCGAATTAGAATCAACGTCTTTTTTTCATTCATTGTATTCATTGCATTCATGCATCAGCATTGTATCATACGCACTAAAACTCACAAAAAAACCCTAAAAATAATAGAAGTTACCCTGGAACATAGTTACGGTATAAGAGGAAAAACAAAAGTAATTGACCAAAGGTTAGAGAGATTGGAACAAATGCAAAAAGAGATGCAGGATCAACTACAAACACGTATGCAAGAACAGCTGGCCAAAATCCAGCAAGATGTGAGAGACCAGATGCTGGAGTACCAAAAAAGTATGATGGATCAATTAATGCGACTATTGGCTGGCGGATTAAAAAAAGGGAAAAATTCCATGATTAATGCGGGAGATGATAATGAAGATCCTATCTACCCTCAGGGTTTTTGCCCCAGCGAACGTTCAGACACAACCTGATGAGTACCCAAGAAGGTCATCGGTCACAATTTGGCCCCAGTCATTTTAGGCTAGTGTTTCGGTGCTGATAAACTATCAGGCGGACTCAGGCTCCAATCTGGGGGATAATTCGACTAACCCTGTTGTCCCCGATCTCGACGAAGTGATAGAAACAGAAAAGACAAAGGTAGAGCTCCCGAAAGAACTCGAAGAAAGGTGTAGATGGTTAGAAGAAAAATTTAAAGAAATGAAAAACATCGACTATCGTGGTGGAATTGATGCTAAGGAATTAAGTTTGGTTCCGGACTTGGTACTCCCTCCCAAGTTCAAAACTCCGGAATTTGAGAAGTACAATGGGACTAACTGTCCCGAAGCTCACATCACTATATTCTGCAGACGAATGGCAGGCCATGTCAATAATGACCAATTATTGATTCACTACTTCTAAGAAAGTCTAGTTGGGGCCGCTTCTAGATGGTACAACCAACTGAGTCGCACCCAGATCAGTTCATGGAAAGATCTAGCACAAGCTTTCATGAAGCAGTACGGTCATGTGGATGACATAGCTACTAATAGAATCACTTTACAGAACATGAAGAAAATGCATAATGAAAGCTTTAGACAATATGCCCAACGATGGAGAGAGGTGGCCACACAAGTTCAACCACCTCTGCTAGAAAAAGAAACCACAATGTTCTTCATTAATACATTGAAAGCACCTTTCATTAATCACATGTTGGGTAGCGCAACCAAGAGTTTTTCAGACATAGTGATGTCTGGAGAAATGATAGAAAATACGATAAGGTGTGGGAAAATAGAGGCTAGAGAAAATGCCAAAAGGTCAGCACCGAGAAAAAAAGAGCACGAGGTAAATAATGTGAGTACATATTCAAAATCGATCACCGTAAGCCAACCAAGGTCGACAACCACTGGTCAGCAGGGCCCACCCGGACAAGAGCCCAACATAAAGAAAAATAGGGAGAAACTCCAATTTATACATATCCTAATGACGTATAAAGAGTTATATCAAAATTTATTTGATGCACATGTTGTGTCCCCCTTTTATCTAAAGCCAATGCAACCCCCATACCCCAAATGGTATAACACAAATGCCCAATGCGAATACCATACGGGAGCCACAAGGCACTCAATAGAAAATTGCACCACTTTCAAGAAATTAGTTGAAAGACTCATCAACATGGGCATCGTGAAATTTGATGATACATCTAGTGCAGAGAATCCATTACCTAACCATGGGGATAAGGGGATAAATGCGATAATCGAGAGTTCAGGGAAAGAAATTAAAATGAATATCACAGAAGTGAATACCCCGCTGAAAGAAGTATGGAAGAAAATGGTGGAAAGAGGGTTGATAACACAGAATTCAAGGGTCAGACCCCGAGAAGCAAAGAATTATTGCTAATTCCATAATCAAGAGGATCATGAGATTTAGAAATGCAGTGAATTCAGGGCATTAGTACAAGGATTGATGGATAATAAGGAGTTAAAATTCTTCGAGTATGTCGAGAGCCCAGAAGGATCAGATGTGTGTGCCTCAGAAGAGGGACCAGCAAAGAATGTTTACAAAGTCAACCACCCAGTGGTTATCATATCACGTCCGAGAATTAATGAAGTCAGGGTACAAGTTGCACCAAAATTCGTAATCCAGAAGCCCATCGCTTTCCCTTATAAAGATAGTAAAAGGGTACCGTAGAACTATAACTGCAATGTGACGATCCTGGGAGAGGAGATCCCGATTAATGCATCAGAAGAAAGTCAAGATGAGAGTTTTTATACACGCAGCGAAAGGCGTTATGATACCCTAAATACAAAAGTCAAGCATGTTAAAGGAAAATCATTGGCGATTGAGCAAAAGAAAGAGAAGCCAGCGGGACTTGAATCGACTGTTAATGAATCAGTGACAGAAAAAGAAGCCAAGAAATTCTTGAAATTTCTAAAACATAGCGAGTATAGCGTCGTGGAACAGTTGCACAAATAGCCAGCTCGTATATCGGTACTAGCCTTACTCTTAAGCTCAGAAACCCATTGTAGTGCATTGATGAATGTGCTGAATGAAACTTATGTTGCTAACGATATTTCGGTAAACAAGCTGGACCACTTAGTTAACAATATAAGTGCCGACAACTTCATATTCTTCAATGATTATAAAGTACCGCCAGGAGGTAGGGGATCGACTAAGGCTTTGCCCATCACGACCCGCTGTAAGGGGTATACATTGTCGGATGTATTGATTGACAATGGATCGGCACTAAACATCCTTCCCCTATCCACACTGAATAGGTTGCCAGTTGATAGTTCCCATATGAAGACATGCCAAAATGTAGTGAGAGCGTTTTATCGCACCGAAAGGAAAGTAATTGGGAGGATTGAAATTCCCCTTCTAATTAGTCCTAGCACTAACGAGCTAGATTTCTTGGCAATGGACATCAAACCCTCTTACAATTGTTTATTGGGAAGGCCATGGATTCACTCAGCGGGGGCAGTACTGTCATCGTTATATTAAAAGCTCAAATTTGTAACGGAAGGCCAATTTGTGACCATAAACGCGGAAAATGATATCATTGCATCCATTACCAGCAATTCACCATATGTGGGGACAAATGATGAAGCCATAGAATGTTATTTTTGATCGTTCAAATTTGTAAATGTGACCTTTTTTGTCGAAGAAAATAAGGTCCCGACGCCCAGAATCTCTAGAACTACAAGAATGGGTCTACAACTGACGGTTGGGAAAGGAGCTTTACTTGGGAAAGGGCTTGGAAGAAGCCTATAAGGAAAGGTCGACACACCTATGCTCATGGACAAACGAGACCACTTTGGCCTAGGACTCAAGCCAGATGCAAAGCAAAAGAAAAATGAGCAAGAAAAGAAACAAGAAAGGAGAAGAGCACGTTTGAGCGGGGCAAGAGGTTAAAATGGAGCCAATGATCTTTCCTCACATATCCAGAACATTCGTGTCGGGAGGAACTATTTACTCCGAAAGAAGATCGACAAGGAAAAGGCCTGCCGAAGAAATGTTAGAAAACTTAAGCATTAACGCCACATACGAAGAAGGAACTGGAGTAGAGAATTTGTCAAGCATTCCCCTTATGAGCCGGAAAGTGTTCTGAATAATTGGAATGCGGAAGAGGTCCCTGTGGTCTTTAAAACTAACACAGAATAATGTTCAAAACACACTCATTACTCTAGGCCTAGGAGTAATAAGAGTATCTTTTGTGAAATTGGCTTATGTTCAAAATCGTTATTTCAATGAAATGCATCCTTTTGTCTTATTCCGTGCAAATATTCTTTTATTCTTTTATTCATGATCGTTACATACATATCATTGTTCTTAGATTCTCTTGTTTTTTGTATCTTCCTTCACACCTACAGCAGGTCTCAAGATATCAACGATATGAGCAACGTTGCTACTAACTCAGAGTCTCTTTTTGAGCGATATATGTGTCTAGAGGGATCTCAAGACTTTGAGGATGATAAAGACTGTAACTTATTCCCTGATTTGTTAAGGATGGTAGAACAAGAGGAGAAACAGATTCTACCTCACAAAGAGTCAGTAGAAGTCATAAACTTGGGAGATGAACTAAAAAAGAAAGAAGTAAAGATCGGAGCTTGCATTACCACAGAGACAAAGCGGGACCTTATTGAGTTACTCCAAGAGTTCAATGATGTTTTTGAAAGGTCGTATCAAGATATGCCTGGGCTAAGTACTGACATTGTGGTACACAGGCTTCCCATTAAAGAAGAATGCAAGCCAGTTCAACAGAAGCTTCGAAGGATGAGGCCAGATGTTTTGTTGAAAATAAAAGAAGAGGTCAAGAAGCAATTCGATGCTGGTTTCTTACAAGTAGTTAAGTACTCGAAATGGGTAGCCAATATCGTCCCCGTCCCTAAGAAAGATGGAAAAGTACGGATGTGCGTAGACTATAGGGATTTGAACAAAGCCAGTCCGAAAGATAATTTCCCGTTGCCCCATATCGACACCTTAGTGGACAACACGGCAGGTTATTCACTATTCTCCTTTATGGATTGTTTCTCAGGGTACAATCAGATAAAGATGCATTCTGAGGACATGAATAAGACCACATTTGTAACCATGTGGGGAATCTTTTGCTATAGGGTGATACCGTTTGTACTGAAAAATACGAGAGTAACATATCAGAGAGCCATGGTAACCTTATTCCATGATATGATGCACAAAGAAGTTGAAGTCTATGTCGATGACATGATCGCCAAATCCCAGACAGAAGAGGAGCATGTGCAAGTCTTGAGGAAATTATTTTCGAGGTTAAGAAAATTCCAATTGAAACTCAATCCAGCAAAATGTACCTTCGGGGTCAGGTCAGAAAAACTACTAGGATTCGTAGTAAGTGAAAAAGGGATTGAGATTGACCCAGATAAAGTCAAAGTCATACAAGAGTTACCTCCACCGCGTACTCAAAAGGAAGTTTGGGGATTCCTAAGAAGACTAAATTACATCGCTCGGTTTATTTCACAACTAACCGAGAATTTGACCCCATATTCCATCTCCTTAAGAAACACAACCCTGGTGTGTGGGATGAGGAGTGCTAGAAGACTTTTGACAAGGTTAAGCAATATTTGTCAAATTCCCCAGTGTTGACACCACCTAGTCTAGATAAGCCACTGATATTGTATTTAACAGTATTGAAAATTTCATGGGATGTGTGCTTGGCCAACACGATGAGTCAGGAAGGAAAGAAAAAGCGATATATTACCTTAGTAAGAAGTTCACTGAGTGTGAAACAAGATACTCGCCAATTGAAAAGTTGTGTTGTGCCCTAATCTGGACAACCCGAAGACTAAGACAATACATGTTGTACCGCACAACTTGGCTAATTTCTAAAATGGATCCTCTGAAGTACTTGATGGAGTCGACTGCTTTAAATGGGAGAATGTCCCGATGATAAATTTTACTTTCCAAATTCGATATGGTCTACGTGAACAAAAGGCTATAAAAGGGAGTGCAATAGCAGATTTTCTAGCCAGTAGAGCTTTAGAAGACTACGAGCCTCTGAACTTTGATTTCCCAAATGAAGATCTAATGTACGTAACAACCACTGAAGAAGACCCTCAAGAAGGTCATCCTTGGAAGCTAAACTTTGACGGAGCATCAAATGCTGTGGGTAACGGAATCGGGGCAGTCCTGGTATCCCCGAACGGAGATCATTATCCCTTCACTAGTAAATTGGATTTTAACTATACGAACAATATGGCAGAATACGAAGCATGCATCATGGGAATTCGCGCGGCCATAAAACGTAAAATCAAGGTGTTAGAGATATATGGAGATTCTGCCCTAGTGATTTATCAACTCAAAGGTGAATGGGAGACGAGAGACCCCAAGTTGATCAATTATCGAAGTCTGATCCTTAAATTAATTAAAGAGTTTGATGGTATAGTATTCTGCTACCTCCCGCGAAAAGAAAATCAGATGGCTGACGCCCTAGCAACTTTAGCTTCTATGATCAAAATAAACAAGCAAGAGGATGTGAAACCAATCCAAATGAGTATTTACGAGGCTCCGGCTCATTGTTACAACCTCGAAGAAGAAGAAGAAAATGATGATCACCCTTGGTACCACGATATCCTGCGGTATGTGAAGAATTGTGAGTACCCCGACCAAGCTACTAAGAATGACAAAAGAACATTGAGAAGACTGGCCAATGAATATGTCTTGGACGGGGAGATCCTATACAAAAGAAGGGAGGATCAAGTACTGTTAAGATGTGTAGACACTATAGAGGCTAAGAAAATCTTAGAAGAATTCCATGAGGGCGTCTGTGGGACACACGCTAATGGCTTTACAATGGCCAGACAAATTATGAGGTTTGGTTATTATTGGTCCACCATGGAAGGAAACTGTATTAACTACGCCAAAAGATGTCATAAGTGCCAAAATTTAAGTAGGTAATACTATTTATTATTTATAGTAATTATTGATATGAAATAAAATTTTAACATAATAAAATGTAAAATTAGAAAATATATATATATATATATATATATATATATAAATCTCTCCAAATTTCTATAATTCAAATTATTAATTCAAATACGGCAAAAAATAACATAAGTGAGATATAACAAAGTAATGTAAGACTCTAGTTATTTAGGGTTAGTTTTTATTGTTTTTGAAAATTTCTATAAAGAAAATGTGATTTAAAATTTAAAGTGTGTTGTAAATAAATTATTACTAAAAATAAATAATATTTAAATGTGTTAATATTATAATATATAAAATATCAATTTTAAATACGTTTTAAGTATTTAATAAAAATTATTTATAAATTTTAATTGGAAGTATAAATCATATTATAGATATTAAAATAACTTTTATAAATTAATAAAAAATTATAATTGATGGAATAATTCACTCAAATGTTAAAAGAAAAAAAACACTATTTAGACCTATCTTTGTTTATATTTAATATGATGTGATATTATTTTAATATTAATAAAAATTCAACAAATTAATAAAATATAAAAAAATTACTATGGTTAGTATTATGATATATAAAATATAAAATGTAAATACTTTTTAAGTAATCAATATTTAAAAAAACACTATTACTAATAAGAAACATGAACAATAATAATATAAAACATATAACATATACAACAAACGATAAATAAATTACTACAAAGTAATGCACAATGTAATGTCTGTAAAATAATCTCAAAATAAGAGAATGACAAATTGATACTAACTCTAACACTAGAATAATTGTAAAAACACTAAAAATGTATCAACTTGATCAAATCGCTTAAATTTGCATTTTAGTCTCACCATCATCAAATTAACTTGACGTTGAACACCGATCAACCAAGAAACAACCGTCAAAAGTCCCGAGAAACCCATTGCATTAGTGATACACAAAAGGCCAAGTCTCAGATGGCCTATCCTCTTCATCATCTTGAATCTATCACCATCACTAAAATCTATCACGATAAAATCCTTTAAGAACGACTCTTAATAAATCTGGCGGCACCTTTATATTAGCAATTCTCACTGTAAAGCCCAATTCTGCCCGGGCCTAAAAAAAACTAATTACTAAACTAGCCCAGTTAAGCCAAACCAAAGGCCCAAAAGACTAAAACCTAACCCTAGCCCAAACAAAAAAGAAAAAAAATCAGATTTTTCAAACCCTAGGTGCGGCACCTCTGCACCGCCACCTACTCCACCGCCTCTGCTACCAATCACGTCACACTCACCGCCCTCCACTTGCACCTGCAGAGTAGATGAAGAAAAGACAGTAAAAATAATAAAAAATCATGTAAAATGACTTTAAAAAGCCAAGCCAAAATTAATTTGGAAGATTCGACAATCTTGATCAATACAAAGAGCACTAGATTTTAAAGCAAAACAATATCCAAATACGAAAGAAACACAGCAAGAAAGCAGATCGAAAACAAATTCACCGTGAAAAAGGTCGTGATTTTTTTTAGTTTACTTCTCCCTTTTATTTTTTCTTTTGAATATATATACATATTTCCTTTATTTAAAAAAAACAGCATGTATACATAGATATATATAAATATATATACCTTTTTGATTTTTCGGCCACCGTGTGCGATGGCCGACGCGGTGGCGACTGGCCGGATCTCTTACTGGAGCAGAACCCCCTGCAGAGAAAAAAGGAAGAAAAGATGAGTTTTTTTTTAAACAGATGAGAGAATGAAATTTTTAAAAAATTTTGACTTAAATAGGCCATATAAAACGACGTCGTTTGGGCCGGCGTCCAGAAGCCCCAAAACGACGTCATTTTGCCCTTGGTTTGACCCGACCCGACCCGCTAAGGGGGAGATCCGCGTGTTTTTAAGTGGAAGGGCTAATTGCACTTTTAGCCCTTCCGCTTTTTTATTGCTTTGAAATTGAATTTTTCATTATTTATAATTTTGCCCTGTAATTTATTTTGACATTCAATTTGGTCCCTATTGGTGCTGCGCGTTTTGGGAGGATGGGATATTGCCCATTTTGGTCCTCCCTTGTTATCCGCACGCCCAAATTGGTCTTTTTCTTCTTTATTGATTTTCAAATTGACCCCGAACTTTTATTTTAAGTTCAATTTAGTCCTTTTTTTGTTATTTTCAATATTTTAATTAAATTAATTAATCTAAGATGTTATTATTACTCTTATTTTCGTTATTATTATTATTATTATTATTATTATTATTATTATTATTATTATTATACTTGTACTTATATTCATTTTATTCTAATGCCATTATTATTACTATTATTATTATATATAAATATATATATTCATATTTTTCTTTTCTTTTCTTTCTTTACTATCGCTATTTTCCATACATATATTATTATTTATAGTATTACTATTATTACTATTTCTTTTATGTTTATTTTTATTAATATTATTATAATGTCATTTTATAATTATCATTCTTATTAATACATTATTATTATTTTTACTATACTATTATTATTCCCTTTTTATATGTTACTATTATTGTTATATTGTCATTATTATTATTACTTTCATTATTACTATTATTTTTATTTTCATTTTTATTACTATTACTTTTTATTATTATTACTACTTCTGTTATTTTTATTAACATATTATTATTTTTACAATATTATTATTTCCTATTTTTTTATATATTATTATTGATATTAACAAATACTATTATAATTATTATTAATCTTTTATTATTCTCTTACATCGCTTGTTCGTTTTATTCCTCCATTTCTGTTCTCATCGTTCTTATTATACGTTTATTTTTATTCTGTTATGTTCGTTGATATCGAAATTCATATTTGTTTGTTCATTCTTCGCTATTTCATTTCACCACGAATTTATATTAATTACCCGACAAAAATAATTCTTTCATAAAAGCGATATTCCGTATTTGAAAATTCGAGAAAATCGTGCCCTAACTTACTATGTTTCGATTTTTCTCATTTAACCTAAATAACGTAATATTCTTTTAAAATCACAATACGAGTTTTGAAAAAATGCTTATTCTCGAAAATACGATGTGTTGTGCCCTAACTTACCGGGTATGACATTTTGTTACCTCGAAATAAGTTTTTTCGCAAGTAAAGGCAATATTCGGTGTTTGGAAATTCGAGGAAACGTGCCCTAACTTACTGGGTTTCGTTTTTCCTCGTTTACCCTAATTAACCGAATATTCTTTTAAAAAGGGGTTAAAATACACGGATTTCTAAATAAAAGGCAAGCTCACTCTCAAAATTTCGAGATGACGTATCCTAACTCACTAGATGTGACATTTTATTACTTCGAGATAAGAAGGTCTTTAGCATTCGCTTCAATTTATTCGATCATTTTTAAATTAGCATTAATACAAAGAGGGATCGTATTTTTAAATTCTTTCAAGTTTTTAATTTTTGACACTAAGACACTAATTAATCAACTAGGTACCAATTTTTTGGGCGTATCGAGGGTGCTAATCCTTCCTCGTGCGTAACCGACTCCCGAACTCATTTTCTGATTTTCGTAGACAAAAAATTATCGTTTTAGT
This sequence comes from Gossypium longicalyx, assembly GCA_025698465.1. Classification (NCBI taxonomy): domain Eukaryota; kingdom Viridiplantae; phylum Streptophyta; class Magnoliopsida; order Malvales; family Malvaceae; genus Gossypium; species Gossypium longicalyx. The sequence goes on along the minus strand of CM047005.1, from coordinate 21,064,471 downwards.
AAATCTTAGCTTTTATTAAAATGATTAATTTGAGGTGACCCGATCAAACCTTATTAAAAAAGATTGGTGACGACTCCCCATATTCGTTTTCATTTTCAAAACAAAGTCGACTCCGTTTTTTTCAAACTTTAAAATGGTTTCGACACTTACATATAAAATAGAACATGACTAAAAATTAAAAGTAAAATGAAAACACCTCTGCTTTCAAAGAAACTAGAGTGGACAAAACAAAAATCATGAAAAATGTGAACAAAATAAAATTAGGCAACTGTGGATAAAACCACAATGATGTGGATTGAAATTAAATACAAATTAAAACTATGAAAAAAAATATTGAGTAAACCACGACCAACAATCAGCTCAAAGGTCGGGGTCGCCGGTCGAAACAAAGATTTAGTTTGAAAAAATTGATGTAGAAGAAAATAATTTAAAATTTAATTTAAATAAATATAAATGGGGTTGAAAATTTAAGTGTAAGTTGGAAAGTAAAATTGAAAAGCAAGGATAACAAAGCCTTAGCAAAAGTAGTATCGAAAGTAATGGTGGAACAATGATGAGAATGAATACAGACACCGCTAATATGCATAAAATCACTGCTATATGATGACAAAAAGTGTGAAAATAGCAACTATTCGTAAAGGAATACAAAGGATTTGGACGGAAATTAAGAAAGGGGAAGCTCCCATAAGTTATGGATATCACTCACTCTGCTACTACTTTAGTTTAAGTAGATGCGTTTCATGTCAAGCGTCAACCGTCCCATGGGAACTAAGATGTTAATTTCTAGAGCAAAGTCCAATTAGTAGAAGATGCCACAATTCACCTAGCATCCCTCAAACAAACAGATTAGAACGGAGATCACTAAAATGTAGGTTGCCAGTAGATAGTTCCCATATGAAAACATGCCAAAATGTAGTGAGAGCGTTTGATCGCACCGAAAGGAAAGTAATTGGAAGGATTGAAATTCCCCTTCTAATCAGTCCTAGCACTAACGAGCTAGATTTCTTGGTAATGAACATCAAACCCTCTTACAATTGTTTATTGGGAAGGCCATGGATTCACTCAGCGGGGGCAATACTGTCATCGTTATATTAAAAGCTCAAATTTGTAACGGAAGGTCAATTGGTGACCATAAACACGGAAAAAGATATCATTGCATCCATTACCAGCAATGCACCATATGTGGGGACAAATGATGAAGCCATAGAATGCTATTTTTGATCGTTCGAATTTGTAAATGTGACCTTTGTTGTCGAAAGAAATAAGGTCCCGACGCCCAAAATCTCTAGAACTACAAGAATGGGTCTACAACTGACGGTTGGGAAAGGAACTTTACCTAGGAAAGGGCTTGGAAGAAGCCTACAAGGAAAGGTCGACACACCTATGCTCATGGACAAACGAGACCACTTTGGCTTAGGATTCAAGCCAGATGCAAAGCAAAAGAAAAATGAGCAAGAGAAGAAACAAGAAAGGAGAAGAGCACGTTTGAGCGGGGGAAGAGGTTAAAATGGAGCCAATGATCTTTCCTCACATATCCAGAACATTCGTGTCGGGAGAAACTATTTACTTCGAAGGAAGATCGACAAGGAAAAGGCCTGCCGAAGAAATGTTGGAAAACTTAAGCATTAACGCCACATACGAAGAAGGAACTGGAGTAGAGAATTTGTCAAGCATTCCCCTTATGAGCCGGAAAGTGTTCTGAATAATTGGAATGCGGAAGAGGTCCCTGTAGTCTTTAAAACTAACACAGAATAATGTTCAAAACACACTTATTACTCTAGGTCTAGGAGTAATAAGAGTATCTTTTGTGAAATTGGCTTATGTTCAAAATCGTTATTTCAATGAAATACATCCTTTTGTCTTATTCCGTGCAAATATTCTTTTATTCTTTCATTCATGATCGTTCCATACATATCATTGTTCTTAGATTCTCTTGTTTTTTGTATCTTCCTTCACACCTACAGCAGATCTCAAGATATCAACGATATGAGCAACGTTGCTACTAACTCAGAGTCTCTTTTTGAGCGAGATATGTGTCTAGAGGGATCTCAAGACTTTGAGGATGATAAAGACTGTAACTTATCCCCTAATTTGTTAAGGATGGTAGAACAAGAAGAGAAACAGATTCTACCTCACAAAGAGTCAGTAGAAGTCATAAACTTGGGAGATGAACTAGAAAAGAAAGAAGTAAAGATCGTAGCTTGCATTACCACAGAGACAAAGCGGGACCTTATTGAGTTACTCCAAGAGTTCAATGATGTTTTTGCATGGTCGTATCAAGATATGCCTGGGCTAAGTACTGACATTGTGGTACACAGGCTTCTCATTAAAGAAGAATGCAAGCCAGTTCAATAGAAGCTTCGAAGGATGAGGCCAAATGTTTTGTTAAAAATAAAAGAAGAGGTCATGAAGCAATTCGATGCTGGTTTCTTACAAGTAGTTAAGTACTCGAAATGGGTAGCCAATATCGTCCCCGTCCCTAAGAAAGATGGAAAAGTACGGATGTGCGTAGACTATAAGGATTTGAACAAAGCCAGTCCGAAAGATAATTTCCCGTTGCCCCATATCGACACCTTAGTGGACAACACGGCAGGTTACTCACTGTTCTCCTTTATGAATGGTTTCTCAGGGTACAATCAGATAAAGATGCATCCTGAGGACATGAATAAGACCACATTTGTAACCATGTGGGGAACCTTTTGCTATAGAGTGATGCCGTTTGTACTGAAAAATGCGAGAGTAACATATCAGAGAGCCATGGTAACCTTATTCCATGATATGATGCACAAAGTAGTTGAAGTCTATGTCGACGACATGATCGCCAAATCCCAGACAGAAGAGGAGCATGTACAAGTCTTGAGGAAATTATTTTCGAGGTTGAGGAAATTCCAATTGAAACTCAATCCAACAAAATGTACCTTCGGGGCCAGGTCAGGAAAACTACTAGGATTCGTAGTCAGTGAAAAAGGGATTGAGATTGACCCAGATAAAGTCAAAGCCATACAAGAGTTACCTCCACCGCGTACTCAAAAGGAAGTTTGGGGATTCCTAAGAAGACTAAATTACATCGCTCGGTTTATTTCACAACTAACCGAGAATTTGACCCCATATTCCATATCCTTAAGAAACACAACTCTGGTGTTTGGGACGAGGAGTGCTAGAAGACTTTTGACAATGTTAAGCAATATTTGTCAAATGCCCCAGTGTTGACACCACCTAGTCCAGATAAGCCACTGATATTGTATTTAACAGTATTGAAAATTTCATGGGATGTGTGCTTGGCCAACACGATGAGTCAGGAAGGAAAGAAAAAGCGATATATTACCTTATTAAGAAGTTCACTGAGTGTGAAACAAGATACTCGCCAATTGAAAAGTTGTGTTGTGCCCTAATTTGGACAACCCGAAGACTAAGACAATGCATGTTGTACCACATAACTTGGCTAATTTCTAAAATGGATCCTCTGAAGTACTTGATGGAGTCGACTGCTTTAAATGGGAGAATGTCCCGATGGTAAATTTTACTTTCCGAATTCAATATAGTCTACGTGAACCAGAAGGCTATAAAAAGGAGTGCAATAGCAGATTTTCTAGCCAGTAGAGCTTTAGAAGACTACGAGCCTCTGAACTTTGATTTCCCAAATGAAGATCTAATGTACGTAGCAACCACTGAAGAAGACCCTCAAGAAGGTCATCCTTGGAAGCTAAACTTTGACGGAGCATCAAATGCTGTGGGTAACAGAATCGGGGCAGTCCTGGTATCCCCGAACGGAGATCATTATCCCTTCACTAGTAAATTGGATTTGAACTGCACGAACAATATGGCAGAATACGAAGCATGCATCATGGGAATTCGCGCGGCCATAAAACGTAAAATCAAGGTGTTAGAGGTATATGGAGATTCTGCCCTAGTGATTTATCAACTCAAAGGTGAATGGGAGACGAGAGACCTCAAGTTGATTAATTATCGAAGTCTGATCCTTGAATTAATTAAAGAGTTTGATGGTATAGTATTCTGCTACCTCCCGCGAAAAGAAAATCAAATGGCTGACGCCCTAGCAACTTTAGCTTCTATGATCAAAATAAACAAGCAAGAGGATGTGCAACCAATCCAAATGAGTCTTTACGAGGCTCCGGCTCATTGGTACAACCTCGAAGAAGAAGAAGAAAATGATGATCACCCTTGGTACCACGATATCCTGCGGTATGTGAAGAATCGTGAGTACCCCGACCAAGCCACTAAGAATGACAAAAGAACATTGAGAAGACTGGCCAATGACTATGTCTTGGACGGGGAGATCCTATACAAAAGAAGGAAGGATCAAGTACTGTTAAGATGTGTAGACGCTATAGAGGCTAAGAAAATCTTAAAAGAATTCCATGAGGGCGTCTGTGGGACACATGCTAATGGCTTTACAATGGCCAGACAAATTATGAGATTTGGTTATTGTTGGTCCACCATGGAAGGAAACTGTATTAACTACGCCAAAAGATGTCATAAGTGCCAAAATTTAAGTAGGTAATACTATTTATTATTTATAATAATTATTGATATGAAATAAAATTTTAACATAATAAAATGTAAAATTAGAATATATATATATATATATATATATATATAAATAAGAATCTCTCCAAATTTCTATAATTCAAATTATTAATTCAAATACGGCAAAAAATAACATAAGTGAGATATAACAAAGTAATGTAAGACTCTAGTTATTTAGGGTTAGTTTAATGTTGTTTTTGAAAATTTCTATAAAGAAAATGTGATTTAAAATTTAAAGTGTGTTGTAAAAAAAGTATTACTAAAAATAAATAATATTTAAATGTGTTAATATTATAATATATAAAATATCAATTTTAAATACGTTTTAAGTATTTAATAAAAATTATTTATAAATTTTAATTGTAAGTATAAATCATATTATAGATATTAAAATAACTTTTATAAATTAATAAAAAAATTATAATTGATGGAATAATTCACTCAAATGTTAAAAGAAAAAAAAAACACTATTTCGACCTATCTTTGTTTATATTTGATATGATGTGATATTATTTTAGTATTAATAAAAATTCAACAAATTAATAAAATATAAAAAAATTACTATGGTTAGTATTATGATATATAAAATATAAAATGTAAATACTTTTTAAGTAATCAATATTTTTAAAAAAAAAACACTATTACTAATAAGAAACATGAACAATAATAATATAAAAACATAACATATACAACAAACGATAAATAAATTACTACAAAGTAATGCACAATGTAATGTCTGTAAAATAATATCAAAATAAGAGAATGACAAATTGATACTAACTCTAACACTAGAATAATTGTAAAAACACTAGAAATGTATCAACTTGATCAAATCGCTTAAATTTGCATTTTAGTCTCGCCATCATCAAATTAACTTGACGTTGAACACCGATCAACCAAGAAACAACCGTCAAAAGTCCCGAGAAACCCATTGCATTAGTGATACACAAAAGGCCAAGTCTCAGATGGCCTATCCTCTTCATCATCTTGAATCTATCACCATCACTAAAATCTATCACGATAAAATCCTTTAAGAACGGCTCTTAATAAATCTAGCGGCACCTTTACATTAGCAATTCTCACTGTACAACCCCAATTCTTTATTTTTTCTTTTGAATATATATACACATTTCCTTTATTTTTTTTAAAAAAACCAGCATGTATACATAGATATATATAAAATATATATATACCCGGATCCCTCAACGGAGCAGAACCCCCTGCAGAGAAAAAAAGAAGAAAAGATGAATTTTTTTTTTAAACAGATGAGAGAACGAAATTTAAAAAAAAATTGACTTAAATAGACCATATAAAACGACGTCGTTTGGGCTGGCGTCTAGAGGCCCCAAAACGACGTCGTTTTGCCCTTGGTTTGACCCGACCCAACCCGCTCTGGGGGAGATCCGCGTGTTTTTAAGTGGAAGGGCTAATTGCACTTTTAGCCCTTCTGCTTTTTTATTGATTTGAAATTGAATTTTTCATTATTTATAATTTTGCCCTGTAATTTATTTTGACCTTCAATTTGGTCCCTAGGTGCTGCATGTTTTGGGAGGATGGGATATTGCCCATTTTGGTCATCCCTTGTTATTCGCGCGCCCAAATTGGTCCTTTTCTTCTTTATTGATTTTCAAATTGGCCCTGAACTTTTACTTTAAGTTCAATTTAGTCCTTTTTTTTGTTATTTTCAATATTTTAATTAAATTAATTAATCTAAGATGTTATTATTACTCTTATTTTCGTTATTATTATTATTATTATACTTGTACTTATATTCATTTTATTCTAATGCCATTATTATTACTATTTCTATTATTATTATTATTATTATTATTATTATTATTATTATTATTATTATTATTATATAAATATATATATATTCATATTTTTCTTTTCTTTTCTTTCTTTACTATCGCTATTTTCCATACATATATTATTATTTATAGTATTACTATTATTACAATTTCTTTTATGTTTATTTTTATTAATATTATTATAATCTCATTTTATTATTATCATTCTTATTAATACATTATTATTATTTTTACTATACTATTATTATTCCCTTTTTATATATTACTATTATTGTTATATTATCATTATTATTATTACTTTCATTATTACTATTATTTTTATTTTCATTTTTATTACTATTACTTTTTATTATTATTACTACTATCATTATTTTTATTAACATATTATTTTTTACCATATTATTATTTCCTATATTTTATATATTATTATTGATATTAACATATACTATTATAATTATTATTAATCTTTTATTTTCTCTTACATCGCTTGTTCGCTTTTATTCCTCCATTTACTGCTCTCATCGTTCTTATTATACGTTTATTTTTATTCATTATATTCGTTGATATCGAAATTCATATTTGTTTGTTCATTCTTCGCTATTCCATTTCACCACGAATTTATATTAATTACCCGACAAAAATAATTCTTTCATAAAAGCGATATTCCGTATTTGGAAATTCGAGAAAATCGTGCCCTAACTTACTGGGTTTCGATTTTTCTCATTTAACCTAAATAACAGAATATTCTTTTAAAATCACAATACGAGTTTTGAAAAAATGCTTATTCTCGGAAATACGAGGTGTTGACGCTAACTTACCGGGTATGACATTTTGTTACCTCGAAATAAGATTTTTCGCAAGTAAAGGCAATATTCAGTGTTTGGAAATTCGAGGAAACGTGCCCTAACTTACTGGGTTTCGTTTTTCCTCGTTCACCCTAAATAAACGAATATCCTTTTAAAAAGGGGTTAAAATACACGGATTTCTAAATAAAAAGCAAGCTCACTCTCAAAAATTTGAGATGTCGTATCCTCACTCACTGGATGTGACATTTTATTACTTCGAGATAAGAAGGTCTTTAACATTCGTTTCAATTTATTCGATCATTTTTAAATTAGCATTAAAACAAAGAGGGATCGTATTTTTAAATTCTTTTAAGTTTTCAATTTTTGACACTAAGACACTAATTAATCAACTAGGTATCAATTTTTTGGGCGTATCGAGGGTGCTAATCCTTCCTCGTGCGTAACCGACACCCGAACTCATTTTCTGATTTTTGTAGACCAAAAATTATCGTTTTAGTAAATCTTAACTTTTATTAAAATGATTAATTTGAGGTGACCCGATCACACCTTATTAAAAAAGATTGGTGGCGACTCCCCATATTCGTTTCATTTTCAAAACAAAGTCGACCCCGTTTTTTTCAAACTTTAAAATGGTTTGGACAGCTTGGCGACTCCACTGGAGACCCAAATAAGAGAGTCAAGCCACAAGTTGATTAACTTTTGTCTTTTTGTCGAAAATTGAAATTTTGGTTTTGATATATGATCCTCTCATTGCATTTCATCCATTTTGTGTTACAATCCTCATCATTTTATTTATATTTTCTTTATCTGCTTCGAGTGTTTTTGTATATACCTGCACATTGCATTGCACGACCGTTGTGGTCACACCTTTTAAGTGGGAGTGAAAAACTATTCCTTCGTGAGGTTTTCACCTCCGTGCAGGATAGCGGATCGCTTTCGGGATACATCCGTACCTATGTCTTCGTGAGATTTTCATCTCCGTGCAGCCATAGGGAAATGTATTCCCCTGAACTGAATTCTGTCTATATGAGCCTATAACGGGTAAAGATCGAGGAATCTGCTGGTTCGGGTACCTTTACTTTAAAATCGAGTCGCATATAGCGAGCCGTAGGAACCCACCTTAGGTAGAGCTATACCAAACCCTAGTGGTTACCTGAGCAAGTGCTATGTTTGTTATTCCTTGTTTGTTTTAAACTGCGTATGAAATACTGACTTGCTTTGTTTTACTTTGATTATATTTGCATGACATTTCCATCACAAAAGGTGTTGATTCACATTCGGTTGCTAAGTAGATAACTTATCATGGAAAATAGGTTTTTTGATAAAGTAGAGGACAATGCGGCTGTCCAGATATGGGCTGAGACAACACAACAAAACAAAGGTGATAGTCTTACCGAGGGGTACGTGTCAGAGTTGTGGGATTTTACTCGGATCAGCGTAGCTCAGAATAATCTCCAAGAGATGAAAGAAATTTGGGGTCAATGGGATGACGATATCAAACAGCTATTCTATTATCATTATGGCGATTTACCTTATCTGCTCGATGTTAAGGTAGACGAACACCTATTTTGAGCCCTCGCCCAATATTGGAATTCTGCTTACAGTTGCTTTACTTTCGGGAAGGTAGATTTGGTACCAACTATAGAAGAGTACATGGCCTTGCTCCATTGCCCAAAGATTCAGGTTGACAGAATTTATTCTAGAGCTGCTAACATCCCAGAATTCTCATAAAGGCTGATGAACATCACGGGGATGAGTGAACAGTGGGTTACAACCCGAATTAAACAAAAAGGAGATTGTAAGTGCATTCCTTGGAGGAACTTGAGGGATCTAATCTTAGCACATCCCGATGTAAAGAAGAGGGTAGATGTGTTCGGTTTGAGCATTTATGGACTGGTTATCTTCCCCAAAGCTTTAGGGCATATAGATGAGGCGGTTTCCGATCTTTTTGACAGGCTTAGTAAAGGGACCACACCTGTACCCGCGATTTTGGCTGAAACTTTCAGATCATTGGATGCTTATCGAAGAACGGGTGAAAGAAGATTTATTTGGTGTGCACAACTCTTGCTATCTTGGTTCCACAACCATTTCTAGAAAGTGGAAAAGGTCTCGTATCGCATCTTCTCTGAAAACTACTCTCCACTGAAAGAGTTAGTGGCTACGCCGAGACGATATGATATTACAGAAGAAAATTGGATGACGGTTCTTCAAAATTTGTAAGAGGAAGACGTTTAATGGAGAGCCCCGTGGATGGTTCTTGATGAAATATTATATCGATGCGGAGATTTCGATTGAGTTCCTTTGTTAGGAATATGGGGAGCCGTCGGGTATGCTCATCTGCTTGCATCAAGACAGTACAGATCCAGACAGTTTACGCCACCAACACATGGGTTAGCTCAGTGCGAGTTCATATACATAGGGAATAACTACAAAAAAAAATTTCGCGAGATATCAAAGGCTTGGAACCAGACTCGTAGAATGAAAAGGTTTGCAGCCAATCTTATGACTACCCCTGAGTATGACCGGTGGTGGGATCAGAGGATCAACGATAACATTCCTATGTCAGATCAAGAAAACACTCGATCAATGGAAGAACATTTGAAAGTGATCCATCTGAGCTAGAAATCATCAGGCAAGATTTTGAGAGAAAGAGTCTGGAACTAGAAAAAAGGATAGAGCAATTGGAGGAAGAAAAAATACAGCTGGGGTTAGATGTCAATGTCTAGAAACTAGAAGCTGAAAGACTTAGAAAAGGAAAAAACAAGGCCGAAGAGGATTTGGACAGTTTGAAAACAGACTACAAGAAGCTACGAAGGTCAATGAGAACCGCTGGGTTAGGAAAAACATCTGAATAGTGGCGACAGGAAGTCAAAGAAGAGAAAAGTAAAGTCAACCAATGGGAAGAAAAATTTCGAGATGCTCAAGCTCGAGAAGGTACTTTGAAAAGAAGTTTGATAGAAAGCCAAAACGAGAAAAAGGGATTAAAGATTCGGGTGTCAGTGTTAGAGAGGTCATTGTATCAGTATCGTATGCGTAACTCTGTAATAGAGTTGAAGGCTAGTCAGAGTAGATTTGAAGAACTAAAAGAAGAGATAGAAGAACTTAAATCAGCGCTGCAAAATTGTGAACTTCAGATTGAACTCCTTGAGGTAAATAACAAGCGATGGAAGGAGCAACTTCATCAATCTCAAGATCAGGTCAGGAATAGGGATTATGTCATGGGTGAAGCTCTGACTCAAGTGCGAGAAGTGGCTGATCACTTACAAACATTAGCAGTACAGACCGATGTGTTGAGTTTAAAATATGAGTCAGAATCGGACCGAGGCCGAGAGCTTGCTTGGCTTCTTAGGCAGGTTAATATCTTAAGTATCAGGGCCAAGCCTTATATGTAATCTGTTTTATGTAAAGAAACTTATTTTCTAGAAAAGTTACTCTAATGAAATCGAATTAGAATCAACGTCTTTTTTGCATTCATTGTATTCATTGCATTCATGCATCAGCTTTGCATCATACGCACTAAAACTCACAAAAAACCCTAAAAATCATGGAAGTTACCCTGGAACATAGTTACGGTATAAGAGGAAAAACAAAAGTAATTGACCAAAGGTTAGAGAGATTGGAACAAATGCAAAAAGAGATGCAGGATCAACTACAAACACGTATGCAAGAACAGCTGGCCAAAATCCAGCAAGATGTGAGAGACCAGATGCTGGAGTACCAAAAAATTATGATGGATCAATTAATGCGACTATTGGCTGGCGGATTAAAAAAAGGGAAAAATCCCATGATTAATGCGGGAGATGATAATGAATATCCTATCTACCCTCAGGGTTTTGCCCTAGCGAACGTTCAGACACAACCTGATGTGTACCCAAGAAGGTCATCGGTCACAATTTGGCCCCAATCATTTTAGGCTAGTGTTTCAATGCTGATAAACTATCAGGGGGCTCAGGCTCCAACCTGGGGGATAATTCGACTAACCCTGTTGTCCCCGATCTCGACGAAGTGATAGAAACAGAAAAGACAAAGGTAGAGCTCCTCAAAGAACTCGAAGAAAGGTGTAGATGGTTAGAAGAAAAATTTAAAGAAATGAAAAACACTGACTATCATGGTGGAATTGATGCTAAGGAATTAAGTTTGGTTCCGGACTTGGTACTCCCTCCCAAGTTCAAAACTCAAGAATTTGAGAAGTACAATGGGACTAACTGTCCTGAAGCTCACATCACTATATTCTGCAGACGAATGGCAGGCCATGTCAATAATGACCAATTATTGATTCACTACTTCTAAGAAAGTCTAGTTGGGGCCGCTTCTAGATGGTACAACCAACTGAGTCGCACCCAGATCAGTTCATGGAAAGATCTAGCACAAGCTTTCATGAAGCAGTACGGTCATTTGGAGGACATAGATACTAATAGAATCACTTTACAGAACATGGAGAAAATGCATAATGAAAGCTTTAGACAATATGCCCAACGATGGAGAGAGGTGGCCACACAAGTTCAACCACCTCTGCTAGAAAAAGAAACAACCATGTTTTTCATTAATACACTGAAAGTACCTTTCATTAATCACATGTTGGGTAGCGCAACCAAGAGTTTTTCAGACATAGTGATGTCTGGAGAAATGATAGAAAATACGATAAGGTGTGGGAAAATAGAGGCTAGAGAAAATGTCAAAAGGTCAACACCGAGAAAAAAAGAGCACGAGGTAAATAATGTGAGCACATATTCAAAATTGATCACCGTAAGCCAACCAAGGTCGACAACCACTGGTCAGCAGGGCCCACCCGGACAAGAGCCCAACATAAAGAAAAATAGGGAGAAACTCCAATTTATACATATCCCAATGACGTATAAAGAGTTATATCAAAATTTATTTGATGCACATGTTGTGTCCCCCTTTTATCTAAAGCCAATGCAACCCCCATACCCCAAATGGTATGACACAAATGCCCAATGCGAATACCATATGGGAGCCACAGGACACTCGATAGAAAATTGCACCACTTTCAAGAAATTAGTTGAAAGACTAATCAACATTGGCATCGTGAAATTTGATAATACATCTAGTGCAGAGAATCCATTACCTAACCATGGGGATAAGGGGATAAATGCGATAATCGAGAGTTCGGGGAAAGAAATTAAAATGAATATCGCAGAAGTGAATACCCCGCTGAAAGAAGTATGGAAGAAAATGGTGGAAATAGGGTTGATAACACAGAATTCAAGGGTCAGACCCCGAGAAGCAAAGAATTATTGCTAATTCCATAATCAAGAGGATCATGAGATTTAGAAATGCAGTGAATTCAGGGCTCTAGTATAAGGATTGATGGATAATAAGGAGTTAGAATTCTTCGAGTATGTCGAGAGCCTAGAAGGATCAGATGTGTGTGCCTCAGAAGAGGGACCAGCAAAGAATGTTTACAAAGTCAACCACCTAGTGGTTATCATATCACGTCTGAGAATTAATGAAGTCAGGGTACAAGTTGCACCAAAATTCGTAATCTAGAAGCCCATCGCTTTCCCTTATAAAGATAGTAAAAGGGTACCGTAGAACTATAACTGCAATGTGACGATCCCGGGAGAGAAGATCCCGATTAATGCATCAGAAGAAAGTCAAGATGAGAGTTTTTATACACGCAGCGGAAGGCGTTATGATACCCTAAATACAAAAGTCAAGCATGTTAAAGGAAAATCATTGGCGATTGAGCAAAAGAAAGAGAAGCCAGCAGGACTTGAATCGACTGTTAATGAATCAGTGACAGAAAAAGAAGCCAAGAAATTCTTGAAATTTCTAAAACATAGCGAGTATAGCGTCGTGGAACAGTTGCACAAACAGCCAGCTCGTATATCGGTACTAGCCTTACTCTTAAGCTCAGAAACTCATTGTAGCGCATTGATGAAGGTGCTGAATGAAACTTATGTTGCTAACGATATTTCGGTAAACAAGCTGGACCGCTTAGTTAACAATATAAGTGCCGACAACTTCATATTCTTCAATGATGATAAAGTACCGCCAGGAGGCAGGGGATCGACTAAGGCTTTGCACATCACGACCCGCTGTAAGGGGTATACATTGTCGGATGTATTGATTGACAATGGATCAGCACTAAACGTCCTTCCCCTATCCACACTGAATAGGTTGCCAGTGGATAGTTCCCATATGAAGACATGCCAAAATGTAGTGAGAGCGTTTGATCGCACCGAAAGGAAAGTAATTGGGAGGATTGAAATTCCCCTTCTAATCAGTCCTAGCACTAACGAGCTAGATTTCTTGGCAATGGACATCAAACCTCTTACAATTGTTTATTGGGAAGGCCATGGATTCACTCAATGAGCGATCTCATCATCGTTATATTAAAAGCTCAAATTTGTAACAGAAGGCCAATTGGTGACTATAAACGCGGAAAAAGATATCATTGCATCTATTACCAGCAATGCACCATATGTGGGGACAAATGATGAAGCCATAGAATGTTATTTTTGATCGTTCGAATTTGTAAATGTGACCTTTGTTGTCGGCGAAATAAATAAGGTCGCCTTGAAATCCCTAGAACTACAAGAATGGGTCTACAACTGACGGTTGGGAAAGGAGCTTTACCTGGGAAAGGGCTTGGAAGAAGCCTACAAGGAAAGGTCGACACACCTATGCTCATGGACAAACGAGACCACTTTGGCTTAGGATTCAAGCCAGATGCAAAGCAAAAGAAAAATGAGCAATAAAAGAAACAAGAAAGGAGAAGAGCACGTTTGAGCGATGGAAGAGGTTAAAATAGAGCCAATGATCTTTCCTCACATATCCAGAGCATTCGTGTCGGGAGGAACTATTTACTCTGAAGGAAGATCGACAAGGAAAAGGCCTGCCGAAGAAATTTTGGAAAACTTAAGCATTAACGCCACATACAAAGAAGGAACTGGAGTAGAGAATTTGTCAAGCATTCCCCTTATGAGCCGGAAAGTGTTCTGAATAATTGGACTGCGGAAGAGGTCCTTGTAGTCTTTAAAACTAACACAGAATAATGTTCAAAACACACTTATTACTCTAGGCCTAGGAGTAATAAGAGTATCTTTTGTGAAATTGGCTTATGTTCAAAATCGTTATTTCAATTAAATGCATCCTTTTGTCTTATTCCGTGCAAATATTCTTTTATTCTTTTATTCATGATCGTTACATACATATCATTGTTCTTAGATTCTCTTGTTTTTTGTATCTTCCTTCACATCTACAGCAGGTCTCAAGATATCAACGATATGAGCAACGTTGCTACTAACTCAGAGTCTCTTTTTGAGCGAGATATGTGTCTAGAGGGATCTCAAAACTTTGAGGATGATAAAGACTGTAACTTATCCCCTGATTTGTTAAGGATGGTAGAACAAGAGGAGAAACAGATTCTACCTCACAAAGAGTCAGTAGAAGTCATAAACTTGGGAGATGAACTAAAAAAGAAAAAAGTAAAGATCGGAGCTTGCATTACCACAGAGACAAAGCGGGACCTTATTGAGTTACTCGAAGAGTTCAATGATGTTTTTCCATGGTCGTATCAGGATATGCCTGGGCTAAGTACTGACATTGTGGTACACAGGCTTCCCATTAAAGAAGAATGCAAGCCAGTTCAACAGAAGCTTCAAAGGATGAGGCCAAATGTTTTGTTGAAAATAAAAGAAGAGGTCAAGAAGCAATTCGATGCTGGTTTCTTACAAGTAGTTAAGTACTCGAAATGGGTAGCCAATATCGTCCCCATCCCTAAGAAAGATGGAAAAGTACGGATGTGCGTAGACTATAGGGATTTGAACAAAGCCAGTCCGAAAGATAATTTCCCGTTGCCCCATATCGACACCTTAGTGGACAACACGGCAGGTTATTCACTGTTCTCCTTTATGGATGGTTTCTCAGGGTACAATCAGATAAAGATGCATCCTGAAGACATGAATAAGACCACATTTGTAACCATGTAGGGAATCTTTTGCTATAGGGTGATGCCGTTTGTACTGAAAAATACGAGAGTAACATATCAGAGAGCCATGGTAACCTTATTCCATGATATGATGCACAGAAAAGTTGAAGTCTATGTCGATGACATGATCGCCAAATCCCAGACAGAAGAGGAGCATGTGCAAGTCTTGAGGAAATTGTTTTCGAGGTTAAGGAAATTCCAATTGAAACTCAATCCAGCAAAATGTACCTTCGGGGCCAGGTCAGAAAAACTACTAGGATTCGTAGTTAGTGAAAAAGGGATTGAGATTGACCCAGATAAAGTCAAAGGCATACAAGAGTTACCTCCACCGCATACTCAAAAGGAAGTTTGGGGATTCCTAAGAAGACTAAATTACATCGCTCGGTTTATTTCACAACTAACCGAGAATTTGACCCCATATTCCATCTCCTTAAGAAACACAACCCTGGTGTGTGGGAAGAGGAGTGCTAGAAGACTTTTGACAAGGTTAAGCAATATTTGTCAAATGCCCCAGTGTTGACACCACCTAGTCCAGATAAGCCACTGATATTGTATTTAACAGTATTGAAAATTTCATGGGATGTGTGCTTGGCCAACACGATGAGTCAGGAAGGAAAGAAAAAGCGATAGATTACCTTAGTAAGAAGTTCACTGAGTGTGAAACAAGATACTCGCCAATTGAAAAGTTGTGTTTTCCCTAATCTGGACAACCCGAAGACTAAGACAATACATGTTGTACCACACAACTTGGCTAATTTCTAAAATGGATCCTCTGAAGTACTTGATGGAGTCGACTGCTTTAAATGGGAGAATGTCCCGATGGTAAATTTTACTTTCCAAATTCGATATAGTCTACGTGAACCAGAAGGCTATAAAAGGGAGTGCAATAGCAGATTTTCTAGCCAGTGGAGCTTTAGAAGACTACGAGCCTCTGAACTTTGATTTCCCAAATGAAGATCTAATGTACGTAGCAACCACTGAAGAAGACCCTCAAGAAGGTCATCCTTGGAAGCTAAACTTTGACGGAGCATCAAATGCTGTGGGTAACGGAATCGGGGCAGTCCTGGTATCCCCGAACGGAGATCATTATCCTTTCACTAGTAAATTGGATTTTAACTACACGAACAATATGGCAGAATACGAAGCATGCATCATGGGAATTCGCGCGGCCATAAAACGTAAAATCAAGGTGTTAGAGGTATATAGAGATTCTGTCCTAGTGATTTATCAACTCAAAGGTGAATGAGAGACGAGAGACCCCAAGTTGATCAATTATCGAAGTCTGATCCTTGAATTAATTAAAGAGTTTGATGGTATAGTATTCTGCTACCTCCCGCGAAAAAAAAATCAGATGGCTGACGTCCTAGCAACTTTAGCTTCTATGATCAAGATAAACAAGCAAGAGGATGTGAAACCAATCCAAATGAGTATTTACGAGGCTCCGGCTCATTGTTACAACCTCGAAGAAGAAGAAGAAAATGATGATCACCCTTGGTACCACAATATCCTGCGGTATGTGAAGAATCGTGAGTACCCCGACCAAGCTACTAAGAATGACAAAATAACATTGAGAAGACTGGCCAATGACTATGTCTTGGACGGGGAGATCCTATACAAAAGAAGGAAGGATCAAGTACTGTAATACCCCTACTCGTATTCATTGCCGGAATAGAGTAAGAAGTATTACCAGAGTTTACAAATTAAAATTTTTTTTTACTCAATATATTCCCTTTTATAGATATCTAACCTTCCCTGTAAATTTTAAATTGAGACCAATCCACATCAACCAAACCAATTCAACATATTTTCCAAATATATTCATGCATATTTATAAGATAACATCATCACATACCCAAAACTGGTTTTGTTAACCATACCAATGGCTAACTCTACATTCATTTCACAAAATCATTTACTTTATTAGCTTATACATGCCATTGATTTCCAAAATAAAGTTTCTTTATATACCAAATCCACGAGGTTGATAGTGTGATGTATCTCAGAGCCAAATCCGATCTCCGAGCTTTTAACACTACAAAACAGGGAAAATGAAACAGATAAGCACTTTGCTTAGTAAGCTCATGTAACAAGAATTATACTTACCTAATATTTTCAATAAAATACAATAAACATTTATATATCCATTCAATGCATTATTACCCTAATATGCACAAACTCAACATTCAAGTTAGTACAATAATTTGCATGTACCAATAATATATAGCATGATTGATGAGCTCATCAATACCATGATTTCCGTTTCCTTGTTATTTTTCCATATTTATCCCGTTGAATTTCTCGAATTTCGATGGATTTTCAGAGGTACACTTTTAGTGTACAATTTCGGTCCGTCAATTCATATTCATGTGCGCATTTTTCCATTTCAAAGAGCACACTCATGAACCTCATCCTTACAATGGGATTACCATCCAGCTAAATCCCACAACGACAATTACTCTAATGAGCTTGGATCTGAATTACCAGTCGAGCTAAATTCGCACCCTAATTCGAATTACCCGTCAAGCAAAATCATTTTCCACATATTCTTCTGGAGGGATATATAGAGAATAGGATCACCCGTCCGGCTTGATCCTTTTACCGTCAATTCCTTTTCCAGAGATCCATCGAATTTTCCTTTCATTCAAATCCCTTTTTTAATCAAATATATCAATGTTTCATAAAATTTCATATAATGAACATTCAAATCATATTCATATCAAAAACATGCATTTCAAGCATTTAAGAATATAATTCAAGTTACATGAACTTACCTTGATACTTGTTTGTGCACAAAAATCTACTAATCCTGAACTTTTTCCTTTCCTCAATCTAGCTTCGTATTTGAATCTTCTGGATCCAGATAAATGAATTTAATTATCAATTTAATACATTTCATGTTCATATACAACATTCTCTATAATTCAACTATTATTTATAGTTCATTCAAAGCTGTCTACTTAAGTCATAGCCACTAAATTATTTATAACTCGAGATACGGAACTCCAAATTAAGTTCCGTTAATTTTTCCTGAAACTAGACTCATATATCTTCTTACCATAAAATTTTCAGAATTTTTGGTTTAGCCAGTCAGTACAGTTTATTCTTTAAAATCACCCCTGTTCTGCTGTCTAACACTTCTGACCCTTCTTCACTAAAAATTTGTTTTCTCTTCATACAGGATTCAAATGATATTCTAGTTTATTTCTATTAAAAATAGACTCATTAAGGATTCTAGACATATAAATTTAATCTCCTAATTATTTTTATTTATTTTTTTATGATTTTTCAAAGTCATAACAGGGGAACCCGAATTCATTCTGATCTTGTCTCACAAAATTCATTATATCTCAAAATTTACAAATCCATTGCTTACAATGTTTCTTCTATGAAAAACTAGACTTAATAAGCTTTAATTCCATATATTGTTCATCTTCTAATTCGATTTATACAATTTATGGTGATTTTTCAAAGTTAGTCTACTGCTGCTGTCCAAATTGTTTTAGTGCAAACTGTTTATTACCAATTTTCCCCTAAGCTTTTAATAAATGAGAATTTCGTCCCTACTCAATTAGTCTCTCAATTGAGCTTATTTTTCTCAATTAACACTTTATTATATCACCTTAAACTAGTTTACAACCTTTAGGAATCAGAGTTTCAGAATTAGACTTTAATTCCAAACATTTTCACAATTAGGTCCTAAAAATCAATTTTCCATTGAAATTACCTAATAAAATCATCTAATAAATAAATTAAAACTTTAATTTCATTCTATTTCATCATAAACTTACAGAACTCAATCATGGTGACTTTAAATTTCATCCATGAAATCAAAAACTAATGAATTTAATAGTAGGACCTAGTTGTAAAAGTCTTAGAAACACAAAAATTACAAGAAAAAGGCAAGGATTAACTCACTTGGTGCATAAATTATGAAATACCAGCTTATAGAACCCTCCTATGGCGTTTTTAGCTGCTGGAATTGAAGAGAAATGAAGAGAAATCTAGATATTTCCTATTTAGTCCTAGCTTTATTTAGTTAATTTTGCAATATTCCAATTTTACCCTTAATTTATCAAATTCCCTGCTGATTTAATGCCCCTGCCGTCCAGCCCAAATAAATTTGGGTCTAATTGCCTTTTAAATCCTTTCTCATTAGACTCTTAAGCTATTTAATCATTCTAGCAACTTTTACACTTATTACAATTTAGTCCTTTTCATTTAATTGACTACCCAAATATTAAAATTTCCTAACGAAATTTTAATACCACATTACTAACAATTTAATAAAAATTTATAAATTTATTTTCGACTGGTTTTACGAGATAAAGGTCTCGATACCTTGTTTTTACCCAATTTCTTCAATAATTTCTTTTTCTAACTAACTACTAAATCGGTAAAATTTTTCTATCAATATTTTCATACGATTTTCCTATCATATCAATTTTCATGCAAAAATATTGAAATAAATTTCTCTTTAAATCGGATTTGTGGTTACGAAACCACTATTCCGATAATTTTGAATTTAGGCCATTACAAGTACTGTTAAGATGTGTAGACGCTATAGAGGCTAAGAAAATCTTAGAAGAATTCCATGGGGGCGTCTGTGGGACACACGCTAATGGCTTTACAATGGCCAGAAAAATTATGAGGTTTGGTTATTATTGGTCCACCATGGAAGGAAACTGTATTAACTACGCCAAAAGATGTCATAAGTGCCAAAATTTAAGTAGGTAATACTATTTATTATTTATAGTAATTATTGATATGAAATAAAATTTTAACATAATAAAATGTAAAATTAGAAAAAATATATATATATAAATCTCTCCAAATTTCTATAATTCAAATTATTAATTCAAATACGGCAAAAAATAACATAAGTGAGATGTAACAAAGTAATGTAAGATTCTAGTTATTTAGGGTTAGTTTAATGTTGTTTTTGAAAATTTCTATAAAGAAAATGTGATTTAAAATTTAAAGTGTGTTGTAAAAAAAGTATTACTAAAAATAAATAATATTTAAATGTGTTAATATTATAATATATAAAATATCAATTTTAAATACGTTTTAAGTATTTAATAAAAATTATTTATAAATTTTAATTGGAAGTATAAATCATACTATAGATATTAAAATAACTTTTATAAATTAATAAAAAAATTATAATTGATGGAATAATTCACTCAAATGTTAAAAGAAAAAAAAAACACTATTTCGACCTATCTTTGTTTATATTTAATATGATGTGATGTTATTTTAATATTAATAAAAATTCAACAAATTAATAAAATATAAAAAAATTACTATGGTTAGTATTATGATATATAAAATATAAAATGTAAATACTTTTTAAGTAATCAATATTTTTTAAAAAAAAACACTATTACTAATAAGAAACATGAACAATAATAATATAAAAACATAACATATACAACAAACGATAAATAAATTACTACAAAGTAATGCACAATGTAATGTCTGTAAAATAATATCAAAATAAGAGAATGACAAATTGATACTAACTCTAACACTAGAATAATTGTAAAAACACTAGAAATGTATCAACTTGATCAAATCGCTTAAATTTGCATTTTAGTCTCGCCATCATCAAATTAACTTGACGTTGAACACCGATCAACCAAGAAACAACCGTCAAAAGTCCCGAGAAACCCATTGCATTAGTGATACACAAAAGGCCAAGTCTCAGATGGCCTATCCTCTTCATCATCTTGAATCTATCACCATCACTAAAATCTATCACGATAAAATCCTTTAAGAACGGCTCTTAATAAATCTGGCGGCACCTTTATATTAGCAATTCTCACTGTACAAGCCCAATTCTGCCTGGGCCTAAAAAAAACTAATTACTAAACTAGCCCAGTTAACCCAAACCAAAGGCCCAAAAGACTAAAACCTAACCCTAGCCCAAACAAAAAAGAAAAAAAATCAGATTTTTCAAACCCTAGGTGCGCCGCACCTAGGGCCTTCTGACACCTCTGCACCGCCACCTACTCCACTACCTCTGCTACCAATCACGTCACATCCACCGCCCTCCACTTGCACCTGCAGAGTAGATGAAGAAAAGACAGTAAAAATAATAAAAAATCATGTAAAATGGCTTTAAAAAGCCAAGCCAAAATTAATTTGGAAGATTCGACAATCTTGATCAATACAAAGAGCACTAGATTTTAAAGCAAAACAATATCCAAATACGAAAGAAACACAATAAGAAAGCAGGTCGAAAACAAATTCATTGTGAAAAAGGTCGTGATTTTTTTTAGTTTACTTCTCCCTTTATTTTTTCTTTTGAATATATATACATATTTCCTTTATTTAAAAAAAAACAGCATGTATACATAGATATATATAAATATATATACCTTTTTGATTTTTCGGCCACCGTGTGCGATGGCCGATGACGGTGGCCGACGCGGTGGCGACTGGCCGGATCTCTCACCGGAGCAGAACCCCCTGCAGAGAAAAAAAGAAGAAAAGATGAGTTTTTTTTAAACAGATGAGAGAATGAAATTTTTAAAAAAATTTGACTTAAATAGGCCATATAAAACGACGTCGTTTGGGCTGGCGTCCAGAAGCCCCAAAACGACGTCATTTTGCCCTTGGTTTGACCCGACCCGACCTGCTAAGGGGGAGATCCGCGTGTTTTTAAGTGGAAGGGCTAATTGCACTTTTAGCCCTTCCGCTATTTTATTGCTTTGAAATTGAATTTTTCATTATTTATAATTTTGCCCTGTAATTTATTTTGACCTTCAATTTGGTCCCTATTGGTGCTGCGCGTTTTGGGAGGATGGGATATTGCCCATTTTGGTCCTCCCTTGTTATCCGCGCGCCCAAATTGGTCTTTTTCTTCTTTATTGATTTTCAAATTGGCCCCGAACTTTTACTTTAAGTTCAATTTAGTCCTTTTTTTGTTATTTTCAATATTTTAATTAAATTAATTAATCTAAGATGTTATTATTACTCTTATTTTCGTTATTATTATTATTATTATACTTGTACTTATATTCATTTTATTCTAATGCCATTATTATTACTATTATTATTATATATAAATATATATATTCATATTTTTCTTTTCTTTTCTCTCTTTACTATCGCTATTTTCCATACATATATTATTATTTATAGTACTACTATTATTACTATTTCTTTTATGTTTATTTTTATTAATATTATTATAATCTCATTTTATTATTATCATTCTTATTAATACATTATTATTATTTTTACTATACTATTATTATTCCCTTTTTATATGTTACTATTATTGTTATATTGTCATTATTATTATTACTGTCATTATTACTATTATTTTTATTTTCATTTTTATTACTATTACTTTTTATTATTTTTACTACTACTGTTATTTTTATTAACATATTATTATTTTTACCATATTATTATTTCCTATTTTTTATATATTATTATTGATATTAGCAAATACTATTATAATTATTATTAATCTTTTATTATTCTCTTACATCGCTTGTTCGTTTTATTCCTCCATTTCTGTTCTCATCGTTCTTATTATACGTTTATTTTTATTCTGTTATGTTCGTTGATATCGAAATTCATATTTGTTTGTTCATTCTTCGCTATTTTATTTCACCACGAATTTATATTAATTACCCGACAAAAATAATTCTTTCATAAAAGCGATATTCCGTATTTGAAAATTCGAGAAAATCGTGCCCTAACTTACTATGTTTCGATTTTTCTCATTTAACCTAAATAACGGAATATTCTTTTAAAATCACAATACGAGTTTTGAAAAAATGCTTATTCTCGGAAATACGATGTGTTGTGCCCTAACTTACCGGGTATGACATTTTGTTACCTCAAAATAAGATTTTTCGCAAGTAAAGGCAATATTCGGTGTTTGGAAATTCGAGGAAACGTGCCCTAACTTACTGGGTTTCGTTTTTCCTCGTTCACCCTAATTAACCGAATATCCTTTTAAAAAGGGGTTAAAATACACGGATTTCTAAATAAAAGGCAAGCTCACTCTCAAAATTTCGAGATGACGTATCCTAACTCACTGGATGTGACATTTTATTACTTCGAGATAAGAAGTTCTTTAGCATTCGTTTCAATTTATTCGGTCATTTTTAAATTAGCATTAATACAAAGAGGGATCGTATTTTTAAATTCTTTCAAGTTTTTAATTTTCGACACTAAGACACTAATTAATCAACTAGGTACCAATTTTTTGGGCGTATCGAGGGTGCTAATCCTTCCTCGTGCGTAGCCGACTCCCGAACTCATTTTCTGATTTTCGTAGACCAAAAATTATCGTTTTAGTAAATCTTAACTTTTATTAAAATGATTAATTTGAGGTGACCCGATCACACCTTATTAAAAAAGATTGGTGACGACTCCCCGTATTCGTTTTCATTTTCAAAACAAAGTCGACTCCGTTTTTTTCAAACTTTAAAATGGTTTCGACACTCACATATAAAATAGAACATGACTAAAAATTAAAAGTAAAATGAAACACCTCTGCTTTCAAAGAAACTAGAGTGGACAAAACAAAAATCATGAAAAATGTGAACAAAATAAAATTAGGCAACTGTGGATAAAACCACAATGATGTGGATTGAAATTAAATACAAATTAAAACTATGAAAAAAAATATTGAGTAAACCGCGACCAACAATCAGCTCAAAGGTCGGGGTCGCCGGTCGAAACAAAGATTTAGTTTGAAAAATTTGATATAGAAGAAAATAATTTAAAATTTAATTTAAATAAATATAAATGGGGTTGAAAATTTAAGTGTAAGTTGGAAAGTAAAATTGAAAAGCAAGGATAACAAAGCCTTAGCAAAAGTAGTATCGAAAGTAATGGTGGAACAATGATGAGAATGAATACAGACACCGCTAATATGCATAAAATCACTGCTATATGATGACAAAAAGTGTGAAAATAGCAACTATTCGTAAAGGAATACAAAGGATTTGGACGGAAATTAAGAAAGGGGAAGCTCCCATAAGTTATGGATATCACTCACTCTGCTACTACTTTAGTTTAAGTAGATGCGTTTCATGTCAAGCGTCAACCGTCCCATGGGAACTAAGATGCTAATTTCTAGAGCAAAGTCCAATTAGTAGAAGATGCCACAATTCACCTAGCATCCCTCAAACAAACAGATTAGAACGGAGATCACTAAAAGCCTAGGGCAATCATCTGTTCCGACTGCTACATCTTACAATGGTAAAAATAAGACAGGGCAGGGGATGAACTCAACCAGTAGATTTGCGTCCACGTGCTTGGAGCGGATGGCTTCCATGCTCATCACCACTAGATCCAGATTTAGGTCGTCCGCAACTTCGGCAATGATCGCAGTAGCCTTGCTTCCTTCCCCAAGTCGTTCCAACAACCTGAATTCCTTAAACCCACCTGTTGTTTTCTATTTTTTTTACATCGGTTAGCACATCTTATCCGGAAGGAACATTTGAAGAACAAAAGTAGAATTGTGGGAACAACCGCCACCTTAGTTTCATGCTTTGACGTATATTTTGTACTAACCAATCAAATAACTACTGAGGCAGATATATAGTACAAACCAAGAACAAGAAAATGCACAAGGGAACCTTTTTTAGATAGTCTAGACATCTATCCTCAGGTTTATTACCAGTTTGATCACATAAAAAATATATGTATGAATGGTGAATTTTCATCGTATGTATACCTTGACAGAGATGCCAGCGTATGCTGGACAGTTGAGTTCCATGTTCTGGCAACTCCTCTTTCTGTTTTTCATCTATAACTGCAACGTACATAAAAGTTTTTGAAATCTTCCTTTTGAAGCATGTTACATAACAACACACACATGCTGTAATGGAGAGAGGGAATGTGCACATACATACCCACGACAGTAATGTCAGCGCCATAGTTCTTGGCCAAAGCAGCAGTAGTTGCAGCTGCCTGCTCAATAGTTTAAGATGTTTAACCGAATTGTGCGAGGACCCAAAATGCAAATCACGACAAAGCATCCTTAGAAAAACACCATTGTTTTCCCCTATTGAAGGATTTAAAGCTAATGTTGTAGGATTTGGGGTTTTGAGAAGGAAACCTGTCTTGTTCCTTCGGAAAGATACGGATTTCTGTCTGTTATTGGCAGAAGCAGATGCTTGAAATGAGTAAATGCATCAGCAACTAAGCTCACTTCAGAGTCTTGAGGTTGAGGAACAGCCTTTGCTGTCCACAATTAGACCAAAAACATACAACGGGAGCTTCCTATAACAAAACAATAACAGTCGGCCTAAATTTTCCATTACATCCAACAAATTATGTTCCATGTTGTTTTCCTCATAAACTCAAGAACACTAAACCCAACATTGTAATATATATCAAAATTAAAGCAGCATTAAAGGAAATTACCTTTGTGTCTGATTGTTGGAAAGTTAGAGAGATTTCGAGCTATAGACAAGAGAGGAGGAGGAGATGTAAAAGCTAAGGAAGAAGGCAGAGACTGATCAAAATAAGAAGAAAAAAGTGGGTTTGAAACCTTTGCGTGCTTTGAAGTATGGACTGGAACTGTAACCAAATAATGCGCAAAGGCCATCAGAATCAGTGGAACTGAGAGAGAAGAGCAGTTAGTTGAGGACGATTTCCAGAAACCAAATGAGCTCATTTTATGCGTTGGGCCATTCTCAATCACGTTTTCATCGCCGTTATTCTTGTTGCCTACACACTAGACTAGAGCTTCTAGCTTGTGGCATTTGCATAATAAAACGCAGCGTTTTATATACCATATGTCTTTTCTCTTTTAAGTTCCAATAACCATGCTCAGCAGTCATTGAAGAAGGGGGAAAGACCATATCTCGTCACTTGTACGTTGTTTGTTGATTGCTGAGAATAAAATTAATTCCATTTTGTACATATAGTCGAAGTTGCTTGCTTATCTTCATCAATGGAAATTTTCATTTTTCTAAAATTCGAGTATGTGTACGAGAGTATAATGGTCACCATTGGGTCAACGTGTTCTTGTCAAACATGTACTTACTCATCCACGTTTGAGTAACGTAGCTGTATAACAGAGAACTCCTACAGAAAGAATGTAGTATTTACGAAGCAATGTATGCAATTGGCCTTTGTTGTTAAGCAAAACAAACAACTCCAAATTTTATAACTTAAGAAATATAAGCACTGCTATAAAATTATTATCAATCATATCTTAAAATCAAAACATATTTACAACCATGTGTAGGTGTAGCTATGACGTAAAGTATAAAAATGCTTTCCTTTCCTGTAAACCTAAAACAGTATCTATGGTACAAGCTAAGGTGGGGGTGCTCTGACGTAAAAGAATGATTTAAATCAAAGCAAAAAATGGAATGAGAGCAAATGTAAGTGCGTAAAACAATGTTTTGAGGTGGCGTGATGGACTTGTAATGGATGGTGACGCCCCTGAAATGTTTGTATTATTAGCATTCCCTGATGTGGCTTCAGGATTCACAGCAATGGCTGGAGGGACTGCAGTTGGTGGGTTCACTGGTAAAGTGTTCGAGGCCACTATATCATAACCTGTTGAAAATCGGATCTCATTGTTAGACGTTTAAGAGATCAATTGGATGCATAAAACATGCGGGAAAAACAAAGACAAGTTACTCACAGTCGGTTGCTTTCCAGCCCAGCACCATCCTCTCACGATCAAAAACTATCCGATAACCAGTCATGAAATTTTCTGGTTTCAATGTAAGAAACAACAAAAGTGTAAGAAGCTATATTCGTTATCACAACAAATTGTGACTGCAGTGCTATACTAGGCCATGCCGTCTGTCAGCTTAGGATTAGATAGACCCTTGGTTCCAATGACCAGATTTTAATCCCAGTAATTCATTTAATCATTATAGAGTAAGCACCAAAAATAAGCAATGTTAATTGTGCTGGAAGATACTCACGTCCAATAATATTCACATTATCACTTTTCACAATACCTAAACAGTATACATCTCCACCCTGCCAGATCAAAAAAAGAAAAGATTAATTTCAAGGCAAGTCAAGCGCATCTATAGAAATAAAATGAACTTTTTTTTTTTTTACCTGCAAGGAAATCACTATTATTGGATCATTAACAAAAAAATAGTCTCCACCTTTCATTGTCAGATTCACAATGGGGTACTTAAAGCTGGTTTGATTTGCACTGCAAGGTTAAAAGAAGTCAGTGCTTCAAAGGGATAAAACGGAAAATTGTTTTTTGGTAGGTCTAAACAAATAGATTATACCTTAGGTCATAACAATATTCAAAGGGAAGGCCAGAAGAATTAGATGTATGCCGCTTTTCTATGGCCAAATTGTTGAACTGTCAAACAACATAATGAAAATTTCTTAACATGGGAAGAAGAGGGGCTTCGGAAATCAGCATGGAATACGTGACTTAAACTACTCACATTCTCAGAAATAAGTGTATAAGCTGGGTCATTCAAGTATGTAAACGAGGTACCGGAGTCAAAAATTGCATTGAAATCAAGATCTGCAGTATTTCCTCCAACATTTACTTGAGTGATACTGACATTGTAAGTGGGGCTGAAAATGAACATTGTGAAGAGAAGAGATGAGTACAACCAACAACAAAGAGCCAAAACCAGAATCATTTCTAAGGCTGCATGTTCCACTAACAAGTTTGTTATCATCATCGATGGAAGCTGAAAAAAAAGTAGCTACTTACTGGGATTGCCTGAGATTAAATGGTGTTTCTCCTTGATCTGAGCTGCCCCTATCACCAAAAGTGATTCTTCCAACCCCATCAGGTCCAAAACACATAGAAAAAGAATTCGAAGCAAGATTTTCATTCGCTAATATGCTAGGAACAGAGACATTGTCCATACCAAGCCCGAACAGACCATTAGGAGCAGCACCATTTAAGAATGATCCAGTCTGAGTCTGCCCACAACTGCAAAAAAGAGCAGAACATCCAAATCATAAGAGCAACAACTCGGGAGAATCAGGTTATTTTCCTTAGGAATAACAGCGCATATCATGTTGATCAAGGGTATATTAATATCATTCATTGATGCTATTTCCCAAGACAATAGATAATGTTTGTTAATACAAAAAAGGAAGTGAAAGTTACAAACCCGAATGTAATCTTAGCTTCGACGGCTTTGGTTTTATCTTCATCTGTAGTTAAGTGCAAAACATCCTCCACCAAGACCCCAGTAGAAGAAGTGCCATTAGAGAGATAGAGAACTTCATAAGGGCAATTACTTTGAGGTGAAGAACATTGTTTTTGTTGTTCACACAGGGAGCTGCTACAGGGAACTTTGGAGCTTGTATTGGAGGAATTAAGGCTATAGATGTTAAATTCTATCATCTGAAACACAAGTTACAACATATACCCATCAAAAAACGATACTTCATGTATTAAAGACTATATTAAATCCGAAAGCTTGTATTGAAAACGTAAGAAGAAAAACGGTTACCTGATTATCAGATGTCTTGAGGCCTCGCACGCATCTGGAGCAATCGCATGGCAACCAGAATAGATCGCTGCCGGTGTCTAGCGCCACCAAAAATGACACAGCAGGCGTCCCTATTGATACATTCGCGTAATGCAAACTGTAAAATTCCCAGAAATTGGAAATCTATTACTTTTAACAAATTCAATCCAACAGCAATAAGAAAGTTCTAGAGATTTCAAATATATATATGGCAGAGAAATTGATATAATTTTTTCATAGTATAAACTCTTAGTCACGCGTTGTAAAAAAAAAGGGGGGAAATTTGGCTTTATTGAAGTTTCCCCCTATTCACTCCCAAATTAAAACGAAAGGAAACTACTTCAGTTTTTCTCAGCTAACAAGCAGAAAAAAAAAAAAAAAAAAAAAAAAAAAAAAAAAACCAAACTTTTTCTAAAACCAAAAAAAAAAACGAAATGAAATGAAATTCCAACAAGTAGGGTTAAGTATTCCATCAAATCGAGTCAAATTGAGTTAATTTAGTCGAGTTAATAAATCTTAATTTAACAATTAAATTTAATTTAAATTTTTTTAATCGAATTAAATGGAGTCAAAAAATTTTAAGTGAAATCAAATTAAGTTAACAAATTTTATTATTTATATTTAATATTACATTTAGATGAACCGATTATTTAATTAATAAACGAAATACAATATTATTTCAACTTCTGAATTTTAACTTTTAACTTAATTATTTAAAAAAAACTAATAATTATCCAATAACAAAATTACTTTTTTAAATATATAAAGAAAAAAAAAAGGGAGAGAGAGAGAGAGAGAGAGAGAGAGGTGGCAAGAAATCATACAATCCCAAGTCATCCAATCGATAAGTTTCGTTCCCGTCGAGAAACGTAACAGGCGTCTGATCATTAGCCGTCGCCAGTCGACGGCCCTTGATTATTTTATCACGGTGAACCATAGCACTGTAATATTCCGGACTTCCCTTCGCCGGTAACTCATCTACGGCCAGGATTTGCTTAACCGGATCCGAATACCTATGATGGATATCAAACCCGAAGGTACCGAATCCGTAACAACTTCCCGCGCTTAATCCCAACACCACTAACAACAATACACAACTGTAACTACTAAACTCTCTCATGTCAGAAAACTTTTGCAGTACTCTAAGTTTGGCCGTCGTAACCAACAAAAAGAAAAAAGAAAGAATCTGGGGGAAAGAAATAAAATTTTGGTGTTTGGGAGTTAAGCTTAAGAAAAAAAAAGGAAGGTTTGAAAAGGTTTTCAGGTTTGGTTGGAGTTTTGAAAGGAAAATGAAATAAAATAAATGGTAAGGAAAAAAACAAAAGTCAAATGAACGTTTATTTTTTAGTTTTGAGTTTGCTGAGCAGACGAAACCGCTGCAGTTTGGTACCCCAACTCTAAGTAGGGTCCAGACGTGGGTCCCCTAGCTAAGGGTTTGATTATTTAATTATTTATTCTATTTCCCGAAAATCCCCTTGTATTTTGGAGATATTACGCTTCTGGACCTCATTCTTTTCCCTTTTTAATAATGAAGCCGTATAAATGTATGTTGGATTAAGATTCCTTTGTTAATTGGTGCGCTAATTTGGTATTATTCTACAAGTTTAATGCCAAAAAAATCTTATTTTTCTAAAAGGAAATTGAGAATTTCTAATATAAAAGTATTAAGTTTTAACTCTTTCATGTTTATATGTTTTGCTAATTTGAGAAATTTATAGTTTGTTTAATTATTTAGTGCGTCGGAAATATACATGAGAGCATGATCTTTTTTTCTTTTTTTTTTGAGTGATTTTATTCTCTACTCCTCGTAAAATTTAGTTGATATTTTTTTATTTTAAAATTTTAATCTTTATATCTTTTAAATTTTTAAATTTTAGTTTAATCGTTAATATTATTATTTGTTAAATCTACTGATATAGCATTTTAAAAATAAAAAAATACCTAATTTATAGCAATGTAATTAAAAAGTTGATAAGGGATGAAGCCAGAAAATTTTGTAGGAAAGCCGAAATTAAATTTTAATTTTTAATAGATTATATCTTTATATTAAATCAAAATTTTAACTATATGTACATGTGTTTTTTTTTTTAAAATAACTTAAATTTTTTTATTAATTACAAAAATGACTCACATTTTTCTTATTATGTACATAAATGACCTAAAATGAATAGTAAAAGTTGGTGGAACCAAAAAGATTGACGCCACCCACTTGCCACGTCAACCAATCATTGGCTGTTAGAATTAAAAAAAATTTAATTTTTTGGGTGGAGTCAATCTATTTGGCGAGACATGTATAAATATTACTCCAATACAAGTATTTCTGAATATTTCAGAGGTCAAAAAATAAATAATAGTGGTGGAGCCAAATATATTAGTGTTACCACCTTTATTATGTCAAAATTTTTCAAAATTTAAAGTGCTTTTTATTTTTATTTTAAAACTAAAATTATTATTTTATTTGATGGAGCCATAGAGAATGGCGTGACCACCGTGCTACCATTTTTTGGCGAATTCAACAATTTTCTCTTTTCATCGATTTTCAACTCATTCTTGATCTAGAATAATAATTTCATTCAATTAACTAATTCAGACAGTAAAAATTAACTCATTTATGCTAGTAAGTCCTTTTATATATTTTTACAAAATTACCTTAATACTTTACTTTTATGCAATTTAGTCCCTAAATTCAAAACACGCAATTTAACCATTTTTAATTAAATCCCAGCTTAGCCGAACAGTCAAGGGCTTCACTACAATCTATATTTGCAATTAATTCACAACAAGTACAAGTAATTTTACTAGTTTTTCATTTTAGTCCTTAAACATTGAAATCATCAAAAACTACTTTACAAAATAGTCTTATCTAAAAACCAAGCTTAATAATCTATAATAAAACTTCAAGAATAACTCAAACTAAATTAGTCCCCGGGTTAGTTAGACTAAGCTAATACAAGTTCAAAAA
Source organism: Gossypium longicalyx (assembly GCA_025698465.1). Lineage (NCBI taxonomy): Eukaryota > Viridiplantae > Streptophyta > Magnoliopsida > Malvales > Malvaceae > Gossypium > Gossypium longicalyx. Next base: position 21,032,927 of record CM047005.1, on the reverse strand, counting down.
CATAAAAATTACTAAAAACGAGTGAGGTTTCACTTACCTATCGAGGATTAAAACTTGGCCGAATGGTCTTCTCTATCTCCTCTAGGGTCTTGCTTTTCAAAGTGTAAGGAATAAGATGATAAGAATTTTATCATGTTTTGTTATAATATAATTATTTACATAATTACAAATTTACATTTTTAACATACATTTAATATTCACTAATTTTAAACCCATTACCATCCACTAAAGTAGTGATGGTTTATTTTCCATTCAAGTCCCTTGATTAATCTTTATATAGCTATTTGATAACTTTAATTAATAGAAATCAACTTTATCAACCTTTACAATTTAGTACTTTTTGCTTAATTAACTATCCAAACGATAAAATTTCCTAACCAAATTTTAATACAACTCTAATAACCTCGCAAATATTAAATAATTAATACTTACGAACTGACACTACAGAGTTGTGATCCCAAAAATAGGATTTTTGACACTACTGAAAAATGGGTTGTTACATAAACTGACGACACTAGACGACCATCATTCACACATATACCATTCATGCATAACTGAAGAAGGTTACTTACCCTACACAAGTTATATAACAATGAAAGCTACAATACATGGAAGTAAGAAGGAATTCACCAGAAACTTTAGCATAAATCTACAAAGCAAGTCCTTTGTCTTTATCGCTTGGACCTTCGTTAGCTTCTTAAGCTAAAAGAAAGATAATTCTACACATCATATCATTAATCTATCAAATATTAACATGCATGCAAGAATTGACCATACTTAATTCAAAATCAGGAAGTTTCCTTTCTCACACACCATTCTAATATCTATTCATGCAATATGAAAAATACATAAATGGCTTAAATAATAACCTAAAGGTTCGTCAGTAATTACCAGGGAGCTGGTACTAACGTAGATGTTAGTTAAATACTGCGAACCTTCACTTCAATAAACCTCTTCTAAACTTAGTTTTTGAAAAGATTTACAGAAGAATTCAAGAAAGAAGAATATGTAAAGGTGTTTTAGAAAGACCGCCGCTATTATTATATACTTAAGCAATAGAGACAAAAATTAATAGAAAAATCAGATAATTCCACTAAAACTCTTGATTCCCGTGATTAAGTGTACTTAACAAGTTTTAGGTCTTACAATATAGTAGTCTAGTTCAGTTCTAATTAAATCTCAACTTGACTAACCAAATCATCTTACATTAAAATAATAAAAAAAATCAAAATGACAACGAACTCAAAAAGCTTACCCAAAACATCTGAGGTGGGTGAATATTTAATAGAAGAGTTCACCAAACCTTAGAGCTCGCCAAAACTAGAAGTTCGCCATTTGGCGAATTACACAGAATTATATACTTAGCCATGACAACTACTTTACTTACACAAATCTATCTTTAATTTACCATTTATATGTCAAATAGTAACCAAATACAGAGACTCCACCGAGCGAGCTATTACAAAACCTGACCCTAAAACTATGGAAAACTAAAGGAAACTATCGGCTACCAAAATCTAAAATGAAAGACTTATAAAGTTGTATTTATAGCCTACTAACATTTAACCTAACATTGACCATTTTGCCCTTAAGTGAGAAGAAGACAAGCTTGTTTGGACACAAATTTGCCCCTGTAGTTTTTTCACTCGTCAGGCTTGGGTATCGCGATACCCACAACAGTCTTAAGATTAGAAGTCTTAGGGGTATCAGTATCGCGATACCTATGGTCTGGTATCGTGATACCACTGTAGATGGCATCTATTCTCTTTATTTCAACACTGTCAGGGGTATCACAACTTCCATGTTTTGATATCGCGATACCCCTTTCTAGGTGATACTTTCTTCATGTTTAGGTCACTGTTGACTCTCTACAACACTCAACTAACTTGTTAGGTTCCCCATGGAATGGTTGGACAATTTGGATCTAAAAAATGGCTTAAAACTAATAAAAATAAATTATTCACAGTAAAACTAAAAATTGACAAAAAAATTAAAAAAAAAACACTTAAATTGCTTAAGAATAAGCTCTTTAAGTGTAATGGAGAGCATAATTTGATGTATCAAATTACAACAGATCATTATGTCATATAATTACTTAATTTATGTTATTTGACTTGTGTTATTATAACCATGTTATTAATTGTGTAGTTCGTGTGGATGTTATATTCTGCCTTAGACATTGCGGTTGTTATTCCCCCGTCGGCTCACATCCACTCACACTTATGGTGTATTAACACACCTATGTTGAACTTCTGAACAGTTGAATGGTACAATGGGGATCGAGTTATGCGACATTTCAAGTGCAAACAAGATGTTTCGAATGTTCCACAAAATTTTGACAATGTCTATGGAATTAACAAAATGGGGGAAAGAATCAAAGAATTAAGCATTAGAACATCAACAATATCTTACATTATGGAACGGTAAAATGAAACGAACACTTCAGATAGATTTTGATTTTGATTTACGGCCCTCGATTGAGTACCAACATTGGTACATCGAGAATGGGAAATTGTATTTATTTGGTAGCCAATTAATGGTAATCCCTCCATACATGCACTGACGAGGGCACCAACAATGTCGACGAGGTCATTCGTCTCCTACATCCCAACTTGAGCTTGACCTCGAGCGGTCTTATACACAATCTCCCAATAGTTCTTATCATCCAGATTTAGGGGTAGATAATTATCTTTCGGAGTCATCAGGATACGCATATCAATCTGAGATTTTCAGTTCTAGTTTTGATCATCAGCAACTGAGATCATAAATGATGTTTGATACCTTTAGCCCATTACCACCTCAATACTCCACCCCTCACAGGCAAACCTTTCGAAAATATGATTTTTCAAGTTTGTTTAGCACATCCTAAGGTTCGTTGATGGATGTTGTGAAAGAAGGTTTGGGTGAGGAGAACAATGACCGTCGCAAACATCCTCAATAGCAACGTTGGACACCACAACAGTTTACCCCACGGACAACTCCATCAAACTATCAATTTTAGCACGTCTAACATTGTTTTTATTACATGTATTTTATAATTGTAATTTAAGTTTTAAAGTTTGTATAATATATAGTTTAGTCATATTCTCAGTATTCCAATATAATATTCATTAAAGTGTAATATTTTATACTTGAGTATGTTTAAGCGATATAGTTTAGTCATATTCTCAGTATTCCAATATAACATTAATTTATACTTAAGCATGTTTAAGCAATATCAAAATTACATCATATCCAAATAAATTTTAATAAAATTAAAAGTAACATAAATTCTACATAAAATGAAATATTACTTCAATTAATAACAACATTTCACATTGTAATGACCCGAATTTTAACGTTACCGAAAAATATATTTTTGGGTCTCCGTTTCTGAAAAATGGATTCGTAGATATTTATTAAAAATATTTACGAAGTTAATCGAGTGGTTAATTAGAGTTTAATTAAGTGAATTAGCTTAAATTAAGAATAATTGGATAAAAGGATTCAATTGAATGAAGTGTGAAAGTTTAATTTTAGAATAAAGAAAATTGAAAGGACTAAATAAGTAAATAAGCCAAAAAGAGTGCCAAGTGTATGGCAAAAATAAAATACAAGTGTAATAAATATAATACACACATTTATAATACATGTATGTATTTGCTTATTATTTAAGTAAATATTAATGTATTTATTATTATTAAATTGATATTATATGATAAATAAATAAAAGTAAGACAAATGTGTGGTAATGATTGGGTACAAGTGTATTAAAAAAAATGCATATATTTGTAATGCTTGTATTTAAGCATTAATAGATATTTATTATTTATAAAAGGTATTTATTAATTAAATAATTATATTATAAAATTTTTATGTGAAAAATAAATAAAAAGTTGACAAATGTATGGTATGTATAATGACATGTGTAATATTAGTATATGTACATTTGTAAAATATATGTATATTTACTTATTATATAAGTATATTATTAAAAGTAAAAGAAAAAGAAAAAGAATAGAAAGAAACAGAGAATAAACGAAACAGGGGAGAAAGAAGGAGAAAAAGAAAGGAAAGAAAGGAAAGAAAGGAAAGAGGGGAAATAGGGATTTTGAAGTTTGGAAATTTAATAGGTAAGTCAATTTAGTCATTTTTAATTAATTTTAATGTTTTAAAAGCTTTAGAATAAAGTTTTGATGAAATTAAATTAATATTTTGAAAGTTATTAGATTTCTAAATATTGTTCATGTTGAATAAAAAGATGAATTAGGGGTTAGATTGATAGGAATTCAAGTTAGAAATGAAATAAGGATTGAATTGTAAAGTAATTCATAAGTTTTATGTTGTAGGGACTAAATTGATGAAATTTCGAAATTAGGAAAATATACTGGAAATTTAATAGTTAAATTTGAGTTTGAATGAAATTTGAATAGAAATAAAGTGTGAATTGGTGTTGTAAATTTGGTTATTAACATTTTACACCAAAACAGTTTTGGACAGTAGCAGTAGACTAACTTTGAAAAATCACCATAAATTTTGAAAATCAAACTAGAGAATGAAAAAATATGAAATTAAAGCTTATTGAGTCTAGTTTCTCACAGAAGAAACGGTGTAAGCAACTAAATTGTAGATCATGAGATATTATAATTTTTTGTGATACAAGGTCAGAATGAATTCAAGTTCCCCTATTTTGACTTTGAAAAATCATTAAAAATTGTATAAAAATAATTATGGGTTGGAATTTATATGTTTAAAATTCTTAGTGAATCTATTTTCAATATAATCAAACGGGAACATCGTCCGAATCTTGTATAAGGAGATAATTAATTTTTAGTGAAGAATGGTCGGAACTATTTGACAGCAGAACAGGGGAAAATTTAAAGAATAAACTGTACTTATTGGCTAAACCAAAAATTTTAAAAATTTTATGGTAAAAATATATGTGAGTCTAGTTTCAGGGAAAATTATCAGATCTTAATTTGAAGTTTCTTAGCTCAAGATATAAATGATTTAGTAACAATGACTCAAGTAGACAGATTTGAATGAACATATAAGTAAATAGTGGAATTATATGTAAAAAAAAAAAAAGGTTAAATTTGCATGTTTAGGCTCATGGATTAAATTGAATTGTGTTGTATTGATGATTATAAATTATTATTTTCATAATTAACAAAGAACCCAAGACATCGGCGCACAAAGGAAAGGAGAAAGCTATCGAGGATTAAAACGAGAAATTCACGGTTTGTATTACTATAATTCAAATTACTTCTTATTAAATATTTTATATAAATTCTATATTTAATAAGTGAGTTATAAGGTAAGTATTGATATTTGAGTTGAATGAGAATTAAATTGAATGGTGAATGTGTATGTATAATTAATTGTAAATTGATTTGAATGTGAAATTGTAATTGAAAAGTGATCTTGGATTGGAAATGAAAGTGAATTGAGAATTGAAATACCCTATTAACTAGTCGGGCTGAGTCGGATATAATTGGCATGCCATAGGATCTAGAAGTGTACGGGACTTGCCGGCTTTACTGATCAGGCACTTTATGTGTCGTATTTCAAGCACCTCGTGTGTCCGATCAGGCACGTCGTGTGTCGTTTTAGGCACTTTATGTGTCGTAAACTGATCAGGTACTATGTACCATTTTAGGCACAATGTGCCGTACTGGTGTGTTTGGATTGGAATCCGTGTATCCGTCAAAGTCCGGGTTTGTTAATAGGGTGAACAACTGAAATGAGAAATTTAAAATAAATTGATTGATTATATTATTGAAATATTGAAAGGAATGAAATTAAATTATGGATTGAAATTGAGATTGAAAAATGAAAGGCATGAACTTAATGTTCATGTAGTGATTGAAATTGTTACATGTGACATGTGATGGAAATTGAAGAATAGCTAAAAATTGTATTGTTATTATTAATTAATGAAAGTTTAAGAATGAATTGATATTTGAGAAATTAGATAGTTACATGTTTGGTAATTATAATTCTTTATTGCTATTATAATTTGAATTATGGTAATACCACTGTGTATGGAATACTCAACGTATGGTTTATTTCCGTGCGCAAGTTAAGTTAAAGTGAGAATGTCGAATCAGCATCCCAGGTCGATCCCGAATTCAATGAGGTAAAGCGTGTTAATTGTTGATAATGACATGTACCTAGGATGTCTTAAGTGTGTTATATTGGAATGTGATTGTAATAGTGAAATAAGTAAATTATGGTTGGCAATGGTATATAGTATGAAGTTGAAATAATTGATAAAGTAAGTGATATACTTAAAAAGATTCATTGGATAGGTTATAAAATGTTTTAGATTAGTAAGATTTGAGTATATTTAAGTGTATTTGGATTATTTGAATGTTGGCAAATTGTATTTGTTGAAGTTTTAATTTGCACGGTTAGAAACATTTATTTTAATAAATGACTTTAATTGAACTGTACAGACCGGTAATGCCCTGTAATCCTGTTCCGGGGACGGATAAGGATTAGAGGGTGTTACGCACATACATTTGAACATGAAGTACATAAATTCATATTCCATTAGATCGAGATGATTGTCCATGATGGTAGGTTTGATGTATGCATTTCCCCCGATTATGACCAACTGTTCTGTACAGACCGTAATGTTTAGGGTTAATTTTCTCCCTCAAGTCTATTTCACCATGAATCTTGGTGATGTATGAGCAACCTTTCGACTTCCTACATAACCCCATGTCTTGGACTAGTTCGAAAGTCAATGGAGGCACTTCCCTTGTTGACACATCATGCAAAAGGGGAAACGAGTTTCCCAAATATGCAATGTGCATTTCAAAGTGTACACCTCATCAATATATTATTCAGCATTGATGGAGGTGCGGGCATAAGCTATTATGATGTGTGTACAAGGGTATCAAAGTGTTTAGAACTTCTCATAGTTGCACCATTTGTTTCGGGGATCAACTCCATAGGACCTAAGTGGGATACTGGGTCGACATTCGATAGACTCTGTAAATTGAAAAGTTTCTAACTGTCGAAAAAATAATTCTACATATATCGACCTCGCTCTTTGGGCATTGGCATCCATTGCCTTCTTGACCTCCTCGAAAAATATATATCCTGCATCCATTTGGTTTACTTGTTTTAGCCTCATTCTTGGCATAAATGTTGTCAGTTTGTAAAATATAGTTAAGAAAATAGATGAAATTGAAAGATATCGTGTTTGCTTCAAGACAAAGCTACCAACATTTGTCAGGTTGGTAGTCATATGACCATATCGAGATCCGTCATCAAAATTTTAAGCCCATTACTACTGCTCTATGGTACCCAACCACTCTTGAAAAATAGTATTCATTTTATTATGGATATTAGCCTCAAGTTTGCTCAGCCTTTGCTTGAAACAGTGTTGTTCCAACTCGTACGCTACGTATGTATTTTCTTTTCGAATTAATTTGTGGAAGTATTAAGAATATTTAAAAATATTTTGAAATTGAAATTTACCCATGCTCACTACTTGTTTGCGCTAGTCTGCATTCTTATAGTCTTAGTGGAAGTTGGCGGCGATATAGCGGATACAGTAAACAGATTTTCATGGAACACCGAAATGCCTAATTATGGCAATTAGTCTCTTCTATCTATCAAATATGATGCAAATATTGTCTTCTCTAACAACATATGTTCACAAGTTCGTCAGGAATAATTCTGACGATTTCATGTTCTCCAACTCCATAATGGCAAACACTATCAGTAGCAAGTTCTGGTTCTCGTCTTGTGCAACCACAACAAGAAGGATTTGCATATATTTTTCGTATAACCAGGTGTCATCAACCTGCACAAGCGGCTTGTAGTAGGGAAAGATCCACATGCATAGATCGATGTCCAAGACATTCGGTGGAAAATTCTTTTTCTCGATTGTAATTGGTAGTCTGGGCTGTCATAAGGTCGTGTCTACAACTCACCGACTGTCCTTGGCACATACTCCTGCATAACGGCTATCCATCTTTAAAGTTCATTGTATGAAACATCTCAATCTCGGTACAATAGCTCTATGGCCATCTGTTTAATTATCCAGGCTTTCGGGTATGACACTCGATACTGAAATTGTTCTTATATTTCGAGAATCAATATCGATATAGAAATGGTCGACATGTCCTTTACCATTAACATGATGCAGTTGTACATAGTTTTCGCATCAAGTTTGCGATGATCTTGCGTCATATGTGCAGAAGTGTATGTATGAGGCCCAAAAATTTTCTAGATCTCCCACATTTACGATCTCTAAATAAATGCTGTTTGTACTCGTCAATCGCACCCTTCTGTCGACCTCCAACACTTCCTAATATATAATGTTGGTTTAAACACAACGACTTTGTAGTCAACTGACACATTCATGCTATATCACTTAATGGAAAATATGCAGTCTTCATTGGTCGTGAATTTTTGGCCCACGAACAACTCCTTTCATTTGAAAGCTATGGCCAATAGGTGAGTAGGTAGTATATCGAGGTACTCAGGAAACTCGAATGCATGCGCCGCATCGGGATTTACGTTCGACATGTGGGCCCCAAAATCATTGCATATGACAATGCCTTGACTCGGGTTCCCGACTGAAGACATGTAAACATTTTCATCATCATTCGCACCTTCGTTATTGATATCATCCGGGACATCATCTAGATCAGGTTCACTATAAGCTTCAACCTCGTGATCAAAACAACTATTATTATCATATTCATCTTCACCATCTATATCGGTCTCAATCAACACCAGATATTTTTGTAAATGGAGGCCTAGATTAAGGTTCTCAGATGCAGGTGGAGCATTAAGATCAATGTCAAACCCGCGTATAGATGATCGCCTATTGACAGACTCTCTCGGAACCTCCGTACACGGATCTTGAACTCCATATTCTTAATTTAATTGAGTGAAATCTTCAACTGGCTCCATATCAACTAACTCAGCAAACTGATCCGGCAATAAAGTGCGACCATTATCTCCACGTCTTCATCGTCTATAATTTCCATCTCAGTATATTTGATGTGATTTGACGAAATTGGGAATTTGTAGAATAGTTTCGACATCCTTCTTCCATAACGTGTAACAATTTTTGCATTAATCCTTTCTATCATATCATCAACAGGCACATTTCTATTAAATCTCATTGCTATTTGTTGGCAAGATTAAAAAATACAACCAATTGTTGCTATTAAAATTACTCTATTGAAATAAACACATACGAATAATTGATTATCTATCTTCAATACTAAATCTGTAAAAATAATTAAATTTCTCAGTAATTATTTGAAAAATAAGATTTTACTGTAAAAATTATAATAAAATAAATTTAAGTACTAACCTTATGAATTTTTCATTCTTTTATTCCTTATTTTCTCATCTTCTCCAATTTTTTTTTCTTTTCTTCTTATCAATTAACTGCTAAGCCGTTTAAGAAAATACGAAATTTTGATGTTTAAATAGGGGTCCAGTGTCGCCTGACAGCGCTCCTACCCCCAAACGGTGCCTCCTGACAGCATCCCTCCACCTGGGTGCCACCGGACAACTCTCCTCCATTCCCCCTCCAACTCATATTTTACCTCTCCACCCATGGTTATTATTCAAAACATACCATTTTGGTAATTAATTTGATTGAGATACCATTTCAGTTATTAATTTTATTTTTGTATTATTGGGATAAAAAAGGCGTAAAGACTAGATCTATATTTGAACTTATTAGATTTCAATTCATTTAATTATTATAAAATAAAAAAAATATTATTTTTAAAATTAATAAACACAAATAAATAATAATAATAATAAAATCATAAATATTCATTTGATAAATTATAATAACAAAATTAAATATTTGAACTAATTTAAATTTTATTCAAATAATATTTTAATCAGTTTACCGCATTTTTTCAATCTATTTTTTTTCTTCTAATTTTTTAATCCAATTAATGTAATTTAAATTATTTATTTTCGATTTAATGGATTGAATCAAATGACAAGTATGGTTGAAGGAGGGCAAGTGGCATGTTTGAAAAGAGAGAAAATGATATGAATCAAAAGTAAAAGGCAAGAAAGGGGGAGTTGGAGGGTTAGTTGGTGAAAGTAATCGAGAGAAGGGGAAAGGCAAAGGCAAAGGAAAAGCAAGAGGCCATCACCCCTATCACCTTACCATAGCTTTAAACGCCACCTGGTAATGATTTTCGGTTATTATTAAAAAGAATTAAATAAATTTAAATAGTAATAAATTTAATGTTTACAATATGAAAAATATTTTAAAAAATGAGAAATTTTATTTATAAAATCATAAAAATTTAAAACAAAAATTAAATTTGTTAAATAGTAAATAATATTATTTAAACAATATTTTATGTTAACACTATTTTATTTTAATTCATTTTAATAATACAAAAACTAAATTAATGTTAATGCCGTCTCTTTTATTTTATAGGGTCAATTGGGAATTATATTTTAGTTATCTCTACATGTCGCTATAATAAATTTTTAACCATACATTAATTTAATATTGGATTTTTTTTTTGTTTGATATGATCGGGAAAAAAAATAAGTTTTAATTAAAATAAAATAAAAAATCATTTTTTTTATATTTTTACAGTGGTGACATTTGGCATCATGTAATCGTTGTTAAATAATTAATAATATGAGTCTAACGTGTTTTATGTTAACAGAAAAAAGAAAACAGAGGGGCAGCTTTAATGGCTCTTAATTAGGCAATTTGTTTAACTGTTCATGATCTTAATTATAAAATTATTATAAATTACTCATTACTCTTGAGAAATTAACAGTTAATATTATTCTTTACTAACTTTGTTTAATATTAGATTTGATTTTAATAACATTAATTATATTATTTTTATCTTAATTAATTTAATTAACTATCAAACGTTAATTACTTTTGTTGTATTTATTTTGATTTTTAATTTTATTTTAATCAAGTAATTACTAAAAAGTTAAAATCTTTCTATAGTTTTATGCTTAATAAAAATGTAAAAATATTTGTCCAGGAAATTATTTTTTTGCAATATCAACAAACTAACTTTAAAATATATTTCTTTAAATTGGAATATGTATTTGATTTGATATATTTTACTTTATGTTATTTATTTTATATATATATATTAAAGTCAAATTATTGAGAAAAAAATATTTTTTAATAAATTTATTAATGTTAATTAAGTACCCAACAATTTTTAATGATTTTTCCCATATAATTTCAAGTCACCTATAGTTCCTTTAAAAAAGCAAAAAAAAGGAACAGTTCGTAACCAGTATGCAGCTCATTGGGAAACATCGCGATGACTACCAAATTTGACCATCGATTGTATTTTGTCTTCTATTTCAAATTCTATTACTAATTCTTCTATGTTAGAGTCTTCTTAATTAATTCGTTCATTATTTAACATACGATGTTAATGCAAAAATAATCAACATTGTTGTTGATATAGTGTACAACAAGATAAGAGTATTGAAGAAAGGAGAATAGTTGCTGTTAAGGTTGGTTCACTCAGTCGAGACGGAGAGCCGGAGGTTATGGAGAGTGGTGATAGAGAGAATGTAAAGGCTGAGAGCTGAAAGTGTGTTGACAGGGTGAAGGCTTAGTATTCTCAAAGTGTTAATTTTTTCTTCATCGTTCATGGGGTATTTATAGGCAGGGGTCTTGTGTAATATGGTGTTAACGTGTTGGACGAGGATATCTGTGACAAGAAAAATCTTGTCATTCATTCTGACTCTGATGAAATAAAGTAGTTGGACCCATGTGATATTTGGTAACCAAACGACTTCATGTTCCCAATGAAGATTAGACCATTCGTTGTTCAAGTAGTCATCTCGGAAGGGTGAGTTCACTGGTGGTCTCTTGGCTTGTTGGTGCTAGGTTTATTGTTCAGGCCTTTTCTAGGCTTGCCATGTGTCCTAACACAGATGGGGGTATAACAATATCCCCCTTCGGAATCGAGAGAAGGGATATAAAGTGGCTTTTTTCGACACACTTTGATATGATAACTTTCTCTTTTCCATGTTGTTTCGAATGGTGGTTTTATTCTATAGTGAAACGTTATATCCAAACGATACGTGATAATGATGAACAACAATCTTTTAGAACAGGTGGTAAGTTGCTATTGGGTGTCATTTGTTCTTCAAAATGATACATTTTAAAAGATAGGTCTATATATTCTCTAGTTTTTTTCTTCGAGATTACTGTGCCTCCTTTTTCTTTTAGCGATTTACTAGCCATTGTTTGTTTCCTGGAACAATTTATGCATTTTTGAAGTTCTTTCGTTTCGGTTCGCTTTATCATTTTTGTTCTCTGTAGCTATCAGAGTTATTTTCACCATTCTACTAAAAATTTGTTAACAAATTGTTAGGGGAGATGAACAATCTAGCATAACGTGGCCTTTTTTGAAACACTTTGATCTGATAACTTTCTCTTTTCCAAGTTGCTTCAAATGGAAGCAAATGTTGCTTATTGGTTATCTAATGTTTAACTAATATTAAGCGGTATTACATGGTCAGATCATAGTACGGAAAGACAGCTTGTATTAGTAGCCAAACCTAAACATGTCCTCAATCTAATCAGGAATGAGCAAATCAATTGAAAGACTAATATGTCATCTATCAACTCCAATTAAGGAGATGCATTATTTTGGGATTTGGAGCGGATGACTCACAAAAGATAGAGACATAGATGTGACTGACTTGACTGACAATACATTGGAAAAGACCCAAGCAGAATAGATACTGAATCCATTTATGGAATTATTCATTTGTGACGTTCATAGTATGACATACCTAAATCCTAAGTGGATGGCGAACTATGTATGCGTGACTCGTACACTTTGATGTAAGTAAAAGCCTGAGTTCAAATAGATAAGGAACTGAAAACTAGTGCGTTGGGTGTACAACAGTGGAATTCATAGCCCAAAACATAGGTAAATAATATTCTTTTATTGACATTACATGATTGATGAAAAGTAAACGTGGTCACGAGTCGTCCATCTTTGTGATGGATGACTTGATCACTAATTGATAGTGATTGACTTTTCATGAAGGAAGATGTAATGGTTACCATGAGATAAAATATGATCATACTGGGAACATATATTATCCGAAAGAGATCAAGAATATTCTATGAAGGTAACACACTAATGACAAGGTTATTGAACGAGCACTAAGTAGTTGCTTTCGTAATGGTATGTCGTTGGGGAGAGCTCAATCACGATACTATAGTGGAATGACTTCATAACTAAATGAGTTTATAATTAATAGGCAAAAATTCGAAACTTAATTATAAATCATTTGAGCCTCAACTTCATATTTCCAATCAGTCCCTTCGATTGCTCGTTGAAACTAGAAATGAATTACATATTTGAATAGAAATGAATTGAATGAATAGAAAAAGAGAAATGGGATGTCGCCAACGATTCATTGGAGTAGTTGTAGATAGATTCATCTGATCTTCCCCATTTTTTACCTCTTACATCAGCTTTGCCTTGAAAGCCTTGAGTTGTTTTTCTATGGAGATGTTGTTGTTACCTTAAGAGTGTTGGGATGTCACCGGGAAGTCGGCATTGTGCCTGTGAAGACCTTCTAAATTGTCGCGCTCGTTACCACCTTGGAGCATAGATTGAGCTTCCTCCTCCTGATGCTCTAGGTTTTCTTACCTTGGGACCTTTCGTGCGGCTCTCAACTCTACAATAAGCTGCTCATTTTGAGCGCTCCTTTTGTCAAGGATATGTTGTTGCTCCTTGAAGGGACGTTCTTGATAAGAGAATTGCTTTTCTAGACGTCATAGTTTCTTTTGAGTCTCTAAGTCATGAGGCTGAGGAACTGATGCTTATTGGTGAGAACCCTGGTCAAGTAGGATGGGAGTTGTGATTGGAGGAGAAGGTACGATTGTGAGACATGTTACAATTTCTTGCAAGTAGCGGGCTATATGGCCGAAAGGTCTAGAAGGAATCACATTAGGCTGCAACTGAGGCATTGCAATTGCTAGGGGAGTCAAGGTGACTAGTGGAGCTACTCCTGCTGGAAAATCAAGAGTGGTAGATTTGGAGGCTAGAGAATCTTCTAGAGCCTTTACCAGTTGTTCCAAAGTGAGGAGAAGGATGTTTACATGTTGCAATTGAGCTCCAGCGAAATGGAGGTAGAAAAAAGGGTTTGTGTAGAGCTCAAGCCAGTAGAAATACCTGAAATAGTGGGATGATGGTATTGAGTGGAACAAAAGAGTTGACTTGGTCAGTTAGGTTTTTAGTCTGGTTGGTATAGTTAGTTGAGGTGCCACTTTAGGATTGAAAAGTCATGATATTTACACTCATCGCACCAATTGTTGATATAATATACAATAAGAAAAGAATACTGAGGTGAGGAGAGTAGTTACAATTATAATATTTATATTTTAAAAATAATTTCAAAATATAATTTATTTTGATATCAATTATATATTATTATGTTTTAATTTTAAAGGTATATTATTAATAATACGTTACAAAATTTAAAAAAATAAATAAATGTAATTTAATTAATACATACAAAATTAAGAAAACTGGTTAATGAATGAAAAACTATTAATAACTAATACTTTCTTTTACTAAAATTTTATATAAAATAGAAGTTATTAATATCTTAAGAACTATTTTTTTTTTTGGAATTTTTTTAAAAAAGTATCCAATACCAAGGTTGATTGTAAAATTTATTTTAAAAAATCAATGTTTAGTTGCAAATATTCAATCACATTTGCTTACAACAACAATAAAGGATAGTAATGAGTTTCATCATATTTGGATTTGGGTTTGCAATGGAAGGAGTCAACAATAAAAAATAAAAAAAGAAGAAGAAAGCCATGGTAGCTTAGCAATTGCTCTGCCTGCCTTTTGGTTAATATTTAAAGCCAGAAAGCCACCTTTCACTTCTACTTTACGTTGGTAACCAATCCATATCATCGACTGGGATGCGGTCAATTTTATGAAAATTTGTTTAAGTCGCACGCAATCCTTTTATATAATAATTATTTGATAAGAAACTATCGTCATGTATTTAATTATTATTATCATTTTAAGTGTGGAATTTTTCAAAGGGAAGGTTCCAAGATGGGAGCTGCAAAGCAAAAGCGGTTCGAGTTACGACCTTACCAAGTTGATTGAGAGATGACTTGCAAATTCTATCCAACTATTTCCTATCTACCCTAGTTGTGGACTGTTTGAATATTCAATTCAGTGGTTGCCCCATGATATCATATCATACGCTGATCAAAACTGATTCATGGTTTTATTTCCTGCAAAACTGTGACGATACTGTCTCTGTCTTGGACTCGGTGTTCTAAAATTCGACAATGATCAACAGTTCCCTATCCTTTGCTAAATCTGTCTGCCATTTGTGCCTTAAGACAACAAGAAGATAGACATCTAAGCCATATATGCCATATGCATGTATATGGAGACAACTCCGAAGAAAGCCGGAAGAGAAATATGGAGATGGCAAGTTCGCAAGGGAACACAACTGCCAGAATCGGTATTTCTGATATCTTTACTAGTTGATTCTGGGGTAGAATAATTATGGATTCCGGCAGAAACAGGTGGAGGTGTGGAGACGGCATAAGATTCTACTTCAGATGTATTAGTTTCCTCAACGTCGTAGCCTGCATGAAAGCCATTGAATTTCGTAAGCAAACAAGGTCCAACATACTAAAGCATAGAGGCAAAGCATCACTTACAATCATACTTCTTCCAGCCCAATACAAATCTTTCTCGGTCAAACACCACTCGGTAACCAGTCATAAGGTTTTCTGTTTAGCGAAAGAACAGCCCAATAAGCAAAGATATAAAATATTGGAACTTAGTGACATCATCTACGGTGTACAGAGAAGAGAATTAATGAACCTCATGAAATACATTGCTAATTCACCTATCTTCATACAGTCGAGCAATAAAGGAACAACTGAGGCTTGCCTTTTAATCAGTTCCAACTTAATAACCTAGCAGAAGCACTCGATTAATCACATGCTATATGCAAGACTTACGTCCAATAATATTCAGCTCCGTACTCCTGATGACAGCCAAGCAGTATACAAGTTTACTCTGCAAATCATTAGAGATCAATGTGTTTAACACGATTTTCAATCCCTATGTACGAAATGAAAGAAGTCCAGGAGAAGGATCCTACCTGAGTAGAAATGACAATTATCGGGTCATAGACTGGAAAGTCACTTCCACCTTTCATTTTTAAACTCATACTGGGTATTAAAGTAGCATTTGCATCCGGGCTGCATGATGCAAAGAGAAAAAGATAATATGTGCAGAATTCAAGTTCAACCCCTAATGGAGAAAAACAGTGTATGAACAAGACTAAAGAATGTACCTCATGTCATAACAGTACTCAAAAGGGATCCTTGAATCAGGTGGGCGGCGCCTATCTTGTGCCTGAGAATGGAACTGTAGGAAAGCATAAGTTACTAAAGTTGGGACATCAAGTTTTGTTGGTTTTTAACATGCAAAATACGTACATTCTCTGCAAGGTTTGAATAAGTTGGGTCAACCAAGTATGTGAACGAAGTCCCAGAATCAAAAAGAGCTGTAATATCACCAACAATTATAGCTGTCCCCACCCGAATTTGAGTTATGGTAACGTTATAGGTTGGACTGCAGCATAAATCATGACTAGATGTTAAAGAATAACATAAAATGTTCCATCAGCAACATTAATACATCAATCTAAATTCACTATTTATCAAGCATCAAGTAAATAAGAAAATTACCACTTACTGCGGTGGGTTAAGATTAAACGGAGTCTCTTCCTGGTCAGGGCTACCTTTGTCTCCAAAACTGATCCTTCCAATTCCATCGTGTCCAAAACACATGGAGAAAGAATTAGCTGTCAAACCTTCCTGTGATAAAATGCTCGGAACTGCTATCTTCTCCATGCCAAGCCCAAATAAACCGTTGGGAGCTGCAACATCCAGGAATGAGCCGCTTTGTACCTGCCCACAGCTGCACAATTCATATTGCATTTTCATCTGAACCTAGAAAAGCGTTGGGGAAACAAATATTGGCCTACATAGTGCCTTTCAGCAAAAGGGAAGGATGGCAGAATAAGGCATACAAAATGGTTAAGCTGCATACTACAAGAGCTTACCCGAATGTGACATATGCCTCAACCAATTCTGGATGACCATCTTCAGTTGTTAGGTGAAGAACATCCTCCAGTAGAACCCCAGAAGTAGAAGTTTGAGCTGACATGTAAGAGACTATGTATGGACAACTACTGAACGTTCCGAGACATTGGTTACGGTGTGCACACAAGCTACTGTTGCAGGTGACTCTTTTGCTGGTGGATGATCCTTTAGGGTCGTATATGCTAAGCTCAAAATCCTGCCAGCCTCCAAAGGAGATGCATAGTTTAATATAAATTCAAAGGACAACCAGTGTAAGAACTGATCTCCACACTAGCTGGTTAACTGCAAGCCACAGTAATACTTTTCCCATTGACTCAATGTAGTTAAATTACAGCATCCTTATGTGGTTAAATGTTCTACTATACCAACAAGCTGTAGGTTGAGCCGTTGAGGTGGTAGCGGCCTTGCCATCGTAAGGGTGAAAGCATAAGTTCAAACCTTGAGAAGCGCACTTGTTGAGAGGGACCTCGAGTCCAATGTGGCTTGGGATACCCTGCCCTTTACACACACACAAAAGAAAATTGTTCTACTATACTTCTTTGGACTACATATTTGGATTTGACTTCTAGAATGAACATAAAAGGATCTGAGAGCAAAATTTTGCTATAAACAGTGAAATTCAAAACAGGAGCTGCATTTGAGGGGACAAGTTGGGGTATAGTCTTAGCGTTTCCAAATGCATCAGGGACATGAAGAAAACATAGAAAATCAGAATATAAAGGGAGAAAAAAACGAAAAGAAGAAAACATACAGAAGCATAAGTAGTTCCTTCAGTTGGAGCACATTTGGTACAATCACATGGCACCCAAAAAAGATCACTCCCTGTATCAAGTGCCACCATGAACTTCACCCCGGGAGTCCCCAATTGCACTGTTGTATAATGTAAACTGCATCCCAAGAAAACCCCAAGCAAGATTATAAAAGAATAAACAATGCCCTAAATCTAAAACTTCCAAGAAAATACAAAAAAAGAGGGGGCATAAAGATCCTTACAATCCCAAAGAGCTGATGCGGAAAGTGGAGTTGCCATCAGAGAAAGAAAGGGTTGCATTGATGTCAGAGAGTTTGCGGCCGCGGAGGAGGCGGTCCCGGTGAGCTAGAACGGCGTAGTACTCAAAAGAACCTTTTGCAGGCCAATGAGAGAGTTTCCCAGTGGAGTTGGACCAGTTCTTGACGGGTTCAGAGAAAAGGTGGTGCATCTTGAAAGTGAAGATGCGGCCATCGCTGAGCTTAGTGCTTAAGACCCACAAGAAAAATATAGTCTTTGTGAAAGATGACATTTTTCTTTTAATCATTGTATCAGGAGAATTCAAGTGGATTGTCCACAAAGATTTGTATTTGGAACAAACAAAAATGGATATTAAACAAGAAGGAAGTAAAGATTGGGTTTGGATCTTGGGTTGCTTTTAGTTTTTAAAAGAGAAAAATCATTACTTATTTTTGGTAGTATTTGGATTTATGTTGAGAGGATTTGAAGATGTGGGGCCTATCTTTCATTTATTATATGACAGTTAAGGAAGTTGAACTGGCGGTGGCAGTTATATTCAATGCAATAATTTCTTCTTTTAAGTATGGATTTGCATGAGCATTCATAGGCAGAACTTTGAACTTCATTGAAGGAAATCCAACTTGAAAACAATTAAGAAACCCTTTTTGTTTTTTTATGTACAAGAGACTCATAATATTTACAACAGAAAATAATAATAAAAAGACATAGTGGTACTAAAATGTTAAGCTACCAAAAAAAATCCCAGAAAAAGAGTAGTTTCTGCTGGTGCAGTGGACAAATTTGACATGAATGGTCTCAAACAGGAGAGGCAGAGGTGATGCCAAATTTATCTGAAAGCTTGGTTCTGGTGAAAGGTGAAAGAAGCTCCATCTGGTGAATGAAGTTGACGTCATGAACCAGAGGGTTGCCTGTTCTGCCTGGAGGTGACCCTGCATAGCAAGATGGGGAACACCCCGTGCATGCTGATTCTCTTCCATCATTTGTCTAAGATCATGTGATACTATTAGTAATCTATGAAACATATATGTGTATATATATTTATGTTTTGATGAATGAAAATCCTTACCGTCTCAGCAATTATGTTCAGAACTCCACTTCTCCCATCAGTGTTGTGTTCGCTAATGATGATGATGATGATGATTTACATGAGAGGCCAAATTAGCCAATGTAATGTAAATTAAAATAAAACATGGCAATGAAATTGAAACCAACCTGTGTTTGGTACATCTGAGGGGCTTGAGAAACTCGGGAACGACGGGTCCGACACGGCGAGGTTTGGGGCAAAGGGGCTGCTCGTAACCACCGAAGCCGAACTTGGTCGTCTCCGAACCTGAATCAAGAAGGTTGCTTTTAACTGGTAAATGCTGCATGGTTCTCTCTTCGGCCTTCCTCTCCAAAGAAAGAAACGAAATTCCAAGTCACAAACAAAGACTCAGTAACTTACTTATGACCACTGTTTTTTTTTCTCTCTCCTTTATTGTTATTGTTAATCTTCTCTCATTCGAATTCAAATGGCAACAAATAAATTTAAAAAAAAAAAAGGCCCTTTAATTTAAAGACAAGGCAGCCAAAGAAAGAGAAAGAGAAAGAGAAAGAGAAAGAGAAGGAGAGAGATTAGTGAAGTGAAGGAAGGCAAGGTGTGCAATGGATTGTAGAGTGAAGGAGAGGTTCCATTTGCTTGGCCAAGAGTGGATATGTTATAGGACAGGTCTAAACGACTCTTGACAGTCGACATAGTTGGCATTCATCTCCTAGTTTTCCTCTGTTTCTAATTTTTGCCTACAAATAATTTCGTCCATGTTTTTCCTCACTTGGAACTTTTCTTTCTCCCTACCATTTCAGGCATTTATAATAAATGGTTGCTTTATTTCACTTATTTTCTCACTATCTCGTACTCATATCACTTTCTCTTTACCTTTTAATAGAACAAATGACACCTCATCTCAAACAAAATTCGCATGAAAATCATGAATCCTCTACTCACGTTTACAGCATGGTTTTATTGGATTTGGATACTTTAGGCCTTGTTTTCCGCTTCAAATCTCTCTATTACTGCCAAATATCGTGATATATTCACTTTTATGTATATATACAAAACAAAGGATAATTATCCAGTTAGGCTGACATGCCATCGCCTAGATTAGAAGATAAAAAAGGATGCAAATTACAGTTTTATTTATTACAACATCAACAGAGCAAAGAGATATTCATAAATGCTATATGGGTTTTGCAATTTGATAACCAAACTATAATAAATGGATATGAACTGTTTTGACTTGAATTAAGATCATGGTGCCATTTTCCTTGTTCTGATTGGACTTCATCAGTCATGCGTTTCATGTAAATTTGCATGACACTGTGAAATACATCCTTGAAAACACACGAGCCAGGTATGAATACAAAGCAGGTCGTTACGGTAATGATAAAAAATCAACCCACGTGTTAAAAAGGGTAAAACGAAAAGGGCAATATGATACCCACATGCACCTAAAAAGATTTCACTAGAAAGCCATTGAGGTACGCTACACAAATCATTGAATTAATTAATTAGTGGGGAACCGTAAATGACTTGATAATCATAAACTATATGTATCCCAATCGAATCTAGGTTGTGAGAAAACCTCATAATCAATCGGTCCATCAATAATGCTGTCTATATTTTGCATGCCTTCCAAAAGGGCTGGTTGAAAACTATCACTATCAGAGGGTAACAGTTTGTAAATTACTAGCAACCCAAGAGTAAATATGGCTTGCAGCTTTGTGGAGTCTCCTTTGACTGAAAAGAACAAAAGCATCGAGATGAGGAACAAGTCGAGGCAGAACCGCATGATACTCAACACAGTATCCATCAGCCTTCCATCATTACCAGCAGGAAATCCCCGGACTCTATACACAAACAGAAAGTTGTACTTATCGACCACATACCTATATCCAAAATAAACTGCACCCACTGGCACCACGAGTGGTGCAAATGAAGAATATATCAAGGTCAGGGCAAATATTGTCAAATTAAATGCATAATACTGCGCAAAGTCAAATTTCTGCTTGGGTATAGGCGAGGTCCGGCTGCTGATAGGATAGACGGAAAGATCCTGTCCCGGAATGTCAATGTCACCCATCCTAGGAGAGTCAAATAAACTTTCGGCCATCAGCGGTCTCCGCAAATTATTCAGGTTCTGATTTTCCAATGGGTACTCTTCAGTATTTTCTGGGACCAACTGGAGCATATCATTCTTCCGAAACTTCTGAAGCTTGTTCTTTATCCAAGGAACTGGAGCCAGCAGATCATATGATATTCCCAAGAATGTACTTGTGATTAGAAATGCAAGAGAAGAAAGGCAAGATCTTGAAAGGAATGAAGCACTCATGTATTGCTCAATTCTCTTGCAGTCTTCTCCATCCAGATAGCATCGACCCATCCGAAGGATTGCACTCTCTAATGATGACTCAACAAGAGCCCTCAATAGGATCAAATTGACAAGGAAGAAGCAAACCATCTTTAGCAATGCTGCTCTCTGCTCACTGGATACGGTGAGATGCCGTTCAAACTTGGAAAGATAAGAAAGAGCAGAAGGGACCACTATATACATGCTAACAAATATAATTACATTGGGCAAAAATTGAAAGACTAGGGATGCCAGCCAGCTTGAACTTTGCACCCAAGCCAACCACGACTGTGCATTATCAATTGCTTCTGCATTAATAATCCGAGCAGCACTCTGCACAGCAGTGATTACTGCAAGTGGAGAACTGAAGAACAAAAGCATTAACAACAAACATGAGTTTACAAACACTCTTCGCAGTTTCAGTGACAATTTTGTTGATCCCAAATGGTTCCAGTAAATATCAGTGGCCAAAGGGGCTCGTTCAACTTTCCATTGGTTCCTCTGCAACTTTAACTCCATGACAGAAAAGAATTTCCCAAACCGCCTCTTTTTCTCATTCCGGAAATCTTGAACCGCCTTATTCGCTGTATATACATCCTTAAACATCACAAAAGCAACCCCAGCACCTGGTGCATGCCCTTCCTTATAAGCCGCTAATTCAGTCTCTAACTCAGCTCTCAATTCTTGCAGCTTTCTTAATTTTTCTTCATCTGTAAACCCAAATGTACCCGTAATCTGATCAAAAACTCGTTGTATTTTCCTCCCCAACCAATGGATCCAACCCAGAAACCCTTCACTTCCATTCACATCTTCACTTTCTTCCGGCAGAAGACGTGAATCGATCTTTGCTATCAACCAGGTAATTTCATCCCTAACCTTAACTAGTTCAGTGGCTAAATCATCCAAAGAACATAAATCCATAGGCATGATAACCCTGTATACTTTCCCCGGATATTTATACTGAAAATACTCGAGCACAACACCTTTGTCAACCCCTAAATTCTTAGGCAAACCCTGAACCATAATCGTAAAAATTGCAGTTGAATTCGAGTTGGGGTCACTTAAATTTCCATTCCCATCTCTAAACCTAGTAATTTTTAATCTTTCTTCAACAGCAGACATTCCATAATGGAAAATAAAAACAACGAAAACCACGAAAAGAAAATGCACCCAAAGTAACCCTGAACCTTTACTGATATGGCTTACAGTGGTTTTCGAGAACTGATCGTCTAATAAAGCAGTGCCGCAGTAGAGATTAACGGGGAGCAAGACGGAAACAGCCACAAAGGCGACTGACAAGAGAATCGCGAAGCTGCCGCCTTCGATTAAGAGGAATTGGGCGGCGTCAGCTCCGCAGTGGCGGGCAATCTCACGGCCGGTGGCGTGCCAGACGGCAAGGAGCTTAGCGAACAGAGCGGATGGCCCGGGAATAAGGCGATGGTCGCTGCGGAGCTTGAGGAAGACAAAGATGAGGACGCAACAGAGGAGGCCGATGGTTGAAATGTTGAGGAGATACTGGATGTTGCCATACCACGCGCCGTCGCTCGCGAAGTCTTCATCGGATGAGGGGGACGGCGGCGGAGCAAGCGTCTCGCTCATTGGAGATTCCTCGGAGAGAAGGGGAAAAAATTAGGGATTTCGTAATTGGATATTGGGGTTTCGATTCATGGGGGTGTAGGAAGGGGGAAATAATAGGAAGGTGAGATTCTTGTCGTTTTTGTGTGCGTGTTTTTTCTTTTTTTAATCTAAAATTAACTAATAATGTGCGTCATTTTGGTTTTTATTTGTCGGAAACGGAATGCACTACTTATGGATTTTCCTAAAAACTATAGAGTATTTGCAATTATACCCTTTGGCCTTTACCAAACACTGTATCTTGCAATTATACCCTTATAATTTTGAATGGCAACCAGTTGGGCTTACATTGCTAGGCCTATTTTCGGATCCGTTGATAAGGCATTTCAACGTCGTCAAAATGGGCCCATTGGGAATGCTTTGGGTCCTTTATAATTATTATCAGACATCGAGATAATCCTTTATAATTAAACAATAATTTATATTAAAATTATTTTAAAATTTTTAGTTTTTAAACACCAATAAAATAATCACACCTCATTAATTTTTAGAGATATAAAATTAGTATTATATATTTATGCGTATTTAATATATTCTCTAATCCAATCTATTTAACATATTTCTTTAGTTAAAACATTTAAAAATTAGTAATCTAAATTATAAAAAAAAATTGAAAAGCAAGCCATTAGTAGCCTTTGTTTTTATTTTAAATTTCTTGATCCATTTTATTAAATTTTTTTGTCCCATCATATCAAAAATCTAATTAGTAGTCCTTTTTTTTTTTAGCCTTTGTTTTTTTTTTCAAAAAAAAAAATCAAAGCTTTGATAGGTTGGGACAATAAAATTATAAAAGGTTAAAATACACCACAAGTTCCTGACTTTTCAAAAATTAAGAATTTAGTCCTTATACTTATATTTTATTAAATTTAATTTTTCTACTTTTTAAATTTCAAAATTCAAGTTTAACTATTAATATTGTTAAATTTTTTGCTATAATATTTTTCAAAAATAAAAATATATTCATTTGGTAGCTATGTAATTTAAAAAAAATGACTTTGTAATTTACTTAAATTTGACAAAAAAAATGTTAATGGTGTTAATATTGGATCTGAATTTTGAAATCGGAAAAATAAAAAGACTAAATTTCATGAAATAAAAGTATAAAGACTAAATTTCTAATTTTTAAAAAGATATAAAAACTTGTGAAACATTTTAAGCTTTATAAAAATTCATCAAGAAACCATATGTAAAAACAAATAATACATGAAACGTGTTTGTCTTAAATTATTTTTATTTTTTTTAATATTTTCTTAGGACATATGACCACATTTTACCTTGCCAGTAGAGTTGTGGCCGAAATAATTTCGAATGTAAATTACTTGTTTTTAAATGTTTTATTATAATTAAATTGAATTAAATAATATATTAAATATGAATAAGTGTATAATATTAATTTTTATTATTAGAAATCAGATACTAAACTTGCATTGAAGGATGATGGTTGAACTCTACGTATACCATTAGTATTATTTTTTAAAAAGTAATTTTCATATAAAAAATATTTATAATAAAGCGGGATTTTTTGTATGTGCAAATAAATTTAAGATGGGTTTGGATGAACAGTTCGTTTATTTATAATTACTATAGTATTTTATAAAAAGTAAGCTAAACATATCGCACTCTATTATCTATCTAAATCCACTTTTAAATGTCAATGAATAAAAAAAATAACCGGTTTTTTTGCCGTCTTTTTTTAATTTTAAAGATTCATAACAACTCCTCTCTTCCTAAAGAAGTTGAAAAAATAAGAAGTGCAGTTCTTCATTATTATTAAATTGGAATTGAGAAATGGGATTATATGTGTGTTAAAAGATAATAGATTTGCACGTTTTTTTAAAAGGAGACATTGACCTATACGAAGATAGAGTAAGGTAGACGTAAACCGTGTTAATGCAGATCCCAAAGAGGGTGTGGTTAACGAGGGGGGTTAAGTAAATAAAGAAATTAAGAAAATAGCTGGATTTCACCGGACACACAGAGAAACCCAGTTGGATTGCATGCACTGCGACAGTGAGGCAGTAGTCGACCCTTTTTTTTTCTCTTTTTTTTTTTATTACTTTTTTTAGTTTTGCGTTTGTTTGCTGTTAGGGAAGATGGCAGTCGCAACAGCCGCACACAGCAGCCACGTGTGAGTGTGAGACCAGATTTCTTTTTTTAAACATGAATCCAACCATAAAAGAACGGCCACTTGCTTATCAATATTGATGTACACGTGTGGCACAGATAGAGATGGAGTTGGAGCAGTGGTGGAGGACACCTATGTACTTATGTCATCTCTGCTGGATATAATGTAACTCTAATTCCTCGTATTCAATATTGCCTTTCTCTTTTATAACTACATACAAAGGAGATTAATTTTACATGTATTACGTGTATGTTTAAAGGAACCTTGCTTTGCTATATTTAGCAATTATCATTTGCATGTCAACTACGTTTTTTCTCGTACAAATTATATTTGTTTAATAACTAAGAAAGGGATAATTAAATATTTTAAATTAATTTGAAATTTAACGCATAGTTTATTTCATGGTTAATTAGATCGATTAATTAGTTTAGTTGATTTGAGAATCAATAGGAATATCAGTTCGAAAAAATATATTTGATTAATTGAATGCGAATAGATTGAATTGGTTGATTGAACTATTTTTTTAAAATATTTTTAATTTTTATAATTTTAAATAATTTATTTAATCAAATCAACGAATTAATTGTTTGATCGATTCGATCACTAGTCTAGTTCTGAAATCCTTAATTTATTTATCCGAACATATGAAATTGAATATCGATTTCTCAGGTTATATTT
The DNA here is from genome assembly GCA_025698465.1 of Gossypium longicalyx. Taxonomy (NCBI): domain Eukaryota; kingdom Viridiplantae; phylum Streptophyta; class Magnoliopsida; order Malvales; family Malvaceae; genus Gossypium; species Gossypium longicalyx. The sequence continues at coordinate 21,006,933 of CM047005.1, read as the reverse complement.
TACTTGACACATATAATATATTATTGTTACACTAATAAATTTAGTGTTTAATATTTACATTTATTTTGTGGATTTAGTCTCTATTACTATTTTTAGTTAAACATGGTCTTCAAAATTTTAAAAGAAGTTGAATTTGAACATCGATCTTTTAAAAAGAGTCAATTTATTTTTTTTAAAGGAAATACAGACAGATAATTTACGCATATTTTATGCTAATTTTTAAAAAAAAATTTATAATAATTTTTTATTTTTAAATATTTTATAAGTTTCACATTTTTATAACATTATATATAAGATAAATAATATCATATCATCATGAAATATAAAATATTATATAAATTATTTGATAAACATCGTTAAAATTTTAAAGTCTTAGTAAAAATTTCTTTAAAGAAAAAAGATTTGATTTTTTCAAAAGGTTAATATCAAAGTGAAAAAAAATATATATAAATATTGAAGGTTAAATTGATGGTTATGCCTATATTATTTTTTATATATGAATGTGCGTGGAGCCCATGGCTACCCACATGCATAGCGGGCTATCGGCCATGGCTTGGTTCCTTTTTCATTTATAAGCCTTTGTCTACTGAGAATCGAGAAAGACCACACACCCAGCGACCACACCCGAACCCAGTTTTAGTTCCTTCATTTTCATTATCATTATCACCCCGATATTCATTCATATCTCTATTTTTCTTTTTCTCCCTTTCTATCTTCTTCATCTCTAAGAAGGGGGAAAAACCGTAGAAAGGGAAAAAAAAAAAAGAAACCTAAAAGCCCATGATTGTTGATTTGATGGATCTGTAGATCTAACGCTTTGAGGAAAAAAAAAAAACCAACACGTATCGTTCCGTTTCTTTTGATCTCCGTTCTTTTCACCTGCTATGATTCAGTAGCTGAAAACCAAACAGCTTAATTTCTACTGTGAGTTTATTTTTCTTTTCCTTTCTTTTTTTTTAATATATTTAGTAATTTATGTGATTGATGTTTTTAATCTCGACTTGGTATGTTTTCTCCTAATTTTTAATTCCAGTTTGTGATTCAACATTTATAGTTGTATTATTTCGACTGTTGCTAACGATTTTTACTGTTTTGTTCAAGTTTAGGAATGTAAAGGTAGATTTGACTTTCTATTTGTTGTTCTTCACTCTTCTTATTGACCTCAACTTATGTCGCGTCTGTTGTTTTTTATTTACTTGGCTGGTAGTAGTAGCTTAAGGGTTTCGTTTTCTTTTCTATTTTTCCATTTTTAGGCAGAAATGGATGTGGGTTTTACTCTTTTTTTTTTTTTCTTTTTCTGAAAGTATTATTACCAGTTAGATGTGAGCTATTATTTGTTCGATTGCATACCGATTTAGCAGCTGTGTATATTCTTTTTGGTGTACAGGAGACCGCTCTGATTATTTATTGGTTTAAGTATCTTTTGGTCGGTATATTGCATCCAATTTGGATGTTTATGGGGAATTGGAGGCTGGCTCAGGTGAGATGAGGGATGTTATCAAGGTTGGTCAACTTTCTGAGGGCCTGCTGGTGGCCATCCTTGGACCGTTATGCACACAAAGGTTCGGATGCATCCGGCTGGCAAGATGGGCTCCTATGGTACAAAGACAATGGGCAGCACTTCAATGGTGAGTTTTCCATGGCTGTTGTCCAGGCCAACAATCTGCTTGAGGATCAGAGCCAGATTGAATCTGGCTCCTTGAGCACTCTTGAGTCTGGTCCATACGGTACCTTTGTGGGAATATACGATGGTCATGGTGGCCCTGAGACATCGCGCTATATCAACGATCACTTATTCCAGCATCTAAAGAGTAAGAGACCTTTGGAACCATTGCAATCATTGGCATATCTGACTTTTTGTGCATAAATTGTAGTATTTATTCCACTATCTAAAGACCAGCTATTAATTTTAAAGTAGAATTTTTCTTTAATGCCTAAGATTTACGTAGAGAGTCAGGTTGGTGCCAGTGTGGCTCAGTTGTTAATATTATCTTGCAGGGTTCACCACAGAGCAGCAATCAATGTCTGTGGATGTCATAAAGAAAGCATATCAAGCAACAGAAGATGGATTTTTCTCTCTTGTTACAAAACAATGGCCTATGAATCCCCAGATTGCAGCTGTCGGATCATGTTGCCTGGTTGGTGTTGTTTGTAATGGGACCCTTTACATTGCTAACGTTGGGGACTCTCGTGCTGTGCTTGGAAGGCTTGTCAAGGCAACTGGGGAGGTTCTTGCCATCCAGCTGTCATCAGAGCATAATGTAGCGATAGAGTCTGTCAGGCAGGAGATGCATTCTTTGCACCCTGATGACTCACACATTGTAGTTTTAAAGCATAATGTATGGCGTGTAAAGGGCCTGATACAGGTAAGCTTTTGTGCTTTTGTTAGACATACAAAGGGTCTATTCTAATTATATTTTCTTGTTATTACTGAATTCTGTAAATGTGTTGAAAGCATTACAAAGGTAAATTTTCCATGCTTAGTCACGGAAAAGCTACATGTTATAAGTTGCTTATCTTTGTCCGGTATTATGTGAAAATCTGCATTTTACAGCTTTCATTGGCTGAAATGCTAAAGTTAAGCAAGATAACTTTAAATGAATTTTTATATTGTGATTGTTGAACTGGTTTTGTTGCTTAGTTTATTTTCCCTTAATAAGCGCAAGTTCTTTTTTGGGAGGGACGTTGTGAGTTGTTTGTGCATATGACATTTACAGAACCTCTTTGTTGCAGATTTCTAGATCAATAGGTGATGTTTATCTTAAAAAGGCTGAATTCAACAGGGAGCCTCTATATCAAAAGTTTCGTCTTCGTCAACCTTTTAGGATGCCAATTTTGAGCTCAGAACCATCAGTATCAATGTATGAACTCCAACCTCATGATCAGTTTCTCATATTTGCTTCTGATGGGCTCTGGGAACATCTCAGCAATCAGGTCGCAGTTGATATAGTTCAAAATCATCCACGCAATGTAAGATATGCTTGATGGATAATTTAATATGGTTTGAGTTTGTAGTTTACTTTTTAACTTCATGATTTGCGATTTTTGGTGCTTAATTGGAAAATTTGGGCATGTATACATGCTTTGAATGAGTCATGACATCATGTAAGCTATTCTTTTGGTTTTTGCTTTAAATCATTAATTTTTTGTTGCTTCAGCTAGTGTGACATCAGCACTCATGAACTTTCAATCTGTTCTGCTAGACTTCTAATGTTGCTTTGAGTCGCTCATTCTTGATTACGATGGTTGTTTGTTAGGTTTTTTAGCACAAACTGTTCCTTGTTTGAATGGTGACATATGCACATGAATGAAAGGCTTGGGGAGAATGGAAACTTGATCTCCCAAGACCGCATATTTTTTTTGTTTCTGTTGTCGTATGTGTTATTATAATCATTGGAAAATGGCAAACGAGGGGTATAAATATGTTTTGTGGATGGATGGACGTGTAATACAGTTTTACTGCAGCAATGCTCTTACAGGAGGAAAGTAATTGTTGTTTGACTGTTTTGTGTTTTTCACTCTCACAGGGGAGTGCTAGGAGGCTTGTGAAAGTTGCCTTGCAGGAAGCTGCTAAAAAGAGAGAAATGAGGTACTCAGATTTAAAGAAGATTGATCGAGGCGTGCGGCGTCATTTCCACGATGACATCACAGTCATAGTTGTATTTCTTGATTCGAATCTCGTGAGCAGAGCCAGCTCAGCAAAAGGCCCTTCATTATCCCTGAGAGGAGGTGGAATCAAACTGCCTGCAAAAACCAAGGCTCCCTGTTAATGGGGTTGGCCACATATGCTGTTGTACTGTACCTACCAAGTGCAGGATCCTTTTCTGAACTTCCATGATGCCAGCAGTTATTATAAGGCAATAGAGAAGGTGCAGTGGGTTAGTCTTTAATTTTTAATTTTTTTCTAGTGTATAATGTAACATTTTAACTTGAGGAATATTCTATTTAGTTTATAAGCCGTTGAGCTGGAAAGGAAAGAAGCAGGAAAATAGAGGTGCAAAGGTGACAGAAGAAAGATTCTTTTCTGTAGGACTATCATCGTTAGCATTCATTTCGTATATTTGCTGGCATTTTGGAGTGTTTTTGGGTTTGTAAATTATGTTTTACATCCCCTAAAATCAATCAAAATTCCTGTAATCGTAGTTTGCATATTGATATGAATGGACACTAGTGGAACAATTCATCTCCTTTTTAGTAACCTTTTTCAAACACCAACACAAGGAAGGGACTAAAAGCCAGGACGATGAATTCAAATACCAACTATAACACAAAGACTTCTCTTAAAGCTTAAAAACACTGATTACTTGTCTCCTTCGTAACTGGTGTTAAATTCTTCTTATCAACTTCAACACCATCATTAGTGTTGAACTCAAAACATCTTAAGCTGCTACTACTTTGCAATGAAACACTATCCATTTCAATACGGAACTTTTGAAACCCAACACCGTCTATGCTTACGAAGCTTTGAGAAAAATCCTTATCCAATGATCTATGATGTACTCGTTCTGTAGGTGGAGCAAATTTGCTAGTTGTTCTTCCACTACTTCTCCAGGGCTGTTTGTGCGTGGAGTTGTCCACTAAATGAAGTGTATCTTCTAGTTCTTGCCAGACCCGAACCATAGTAGGCCGGTTTTTAGGCATTTTCTCCACACATCTTAGGCCGAGTTCACCCATCTTCAGCATCATCTCCATATTGCATGCGTGGGCCTGAGATAAAAGACTAATATCAAGGATTTCCTCGATGCTGCTCTTCTCTATACTCGGCCTTGCCTGCATAAACATACAGATTTAGTTTACCAACATGCTTTTTTATTGCATAAATCCATTTAATTAATAAATGATGTAGCACTAACCCAATCGATGATATGATAATTAGGTTGACATCTTGTAGTTGAATCCACAGCCGGGCGGGCAGATACAAGTTGCAGAAGGATGACACCAAAGCTATAAACATCACTAAAAGGAGTCAAATGGAAGGTGGTACAATATGCAGGGTCAAGGTACCCTGGTGTTCCTTTTATTTGACTGCTAACATGTGATTGATCTCCGACTGGTCCTAGTTTCACAAGTCCAAAATCCGAAACCTTGGCTTCCAAACCATCTCCAATTAAGATGTTGCTCGGTTTTATATCACGGTGGATTATGCTAGGCTTAATCCCATCGTGTAAGTATGCTATTCCTGATAATTAAAACAAGAATCATTCAATATTTTTCTATCTTTGAAATTAAATTGGGAAGTGGATCTACCTTTAGCTGCTCCAATAGCTATGTTTACTCGTTGCCTCCACGTCAAGTTTCTTCCTCCTCTTCCTACACTCCAGACAGTAAGCATTTCGGGTTCCTTTTTATTAATTTATGACATGAAACAAGTAGGGGGAACTTACCTATAATGTACTCAAGTAAAGAACCATGGGTTACGTATTGATAAACCAATATTTTTGCACCTTTGGGTCCTGTTTACAACTTGCAAATGCAACAAGTCTTGGATTATTCTTATCTTTAATACTAATTTGAAAAACAATTTCAATATTTAACTTGCGTACCGGATTCTTCACAATACCCCACCAAGCCTACCAGATTGGGGTGATTTACAGTCGAAAGAAGCCTCACTTCTGCTTTACAAGAAAACCATTACAAAAATTCACATTCAACAAATCTAAAAAACTTGAACCAATTGGCCAAAGCTTATTACCATTTCTAAATTCGTCAACGCTTTGATAGGAGTCGGCATGAGCTATCTTGATTGCTAACGTACCATGGAGTTCAAAGGTTCCTTTATACACATTCCCAAATGCTCCAGACCCCAACAAACACTCTGCACTGAAGTTTTTGGTAGCCTTAGCCACCTCCTCCAACTGGAAACGCCTTAACCTTGATTCCTCAGCTTTTAAACTTCCTGTTTGAGAATAACGAATGATATTAAATCGTTTTAGCATTCTAAAAGTTGTGAAAAGGGGGTAAGTGATTTAACCTTTACGGCTCCATCTTTGACTAAGCTTTCTTCTGCAGAAGAATAAGGAGGAACCCAGCAAAGCTGTTAAAAGGGCGATGATAAGAAGTGGCCACATTTGCTAATGACTATGAGCATGATCAGAAGATGCTTGAGAATGAGAACCCCTCTACCAAATGAAATCTGTGCATGTAAATAAACAAGTCTATGGTCCTACCTCAAAAAACAAATACCAAAATATGTTTGACGCAATCACCTCATTTCTTTCATTATTAACATTTTTCCTTGCCGGCAACTTACTTTCAAACACAAGCGAGTATAGGATCTTGTAACTAAGTTATTGGCTTAATTAAAATTTTTAAAATTTTTATAGGTTTAATGAGAATGTTTTTAAAAATTGAGATCTAACTAAATTTTTAAAAAGAATTTATGAAATTAATAATAATTACAAAAAAAAATTAAGAAAACTTGATTAAAATTTTCAAAAAGATTAGAAGGCACAATAAAATTTTTTAAAAGTTTAGAACACCTAATTAAATTTTTAAAAAAAATTTATCTTTTTGGGTGCTTGAGGATTCCCATCCGCCCCTGTCAATAGCCATTCTAAAAGTTTTATTTATATAGTTTTTTGTATTTTTTTGTTTGTATATTTAAATTTTACACTATTTTTTAAGAAAATAGTTTTTATTTTTATTTTCAAATTTTAACATGTAAGTCCAGTTCTTGGCACAGTTTTTTTTTTTTTTTCTAAATTTAGATTTACTATAATGTCATGTTTTTGTTTCATGATTGTTAAGTGAGTATTTCTTTCATTTTGAAATGTACATCAATAAATTCAATAGAGGATATTTAATAGTGTTAACAATTGAACCTAAATTTTGAGATTTGAAAAAGTAAAAGATTAAATTCCTATAAATGAAAGTAGAGGGACTCAATTTCAAATGCACAAAGGGTACAAAGACTTAAAAGCATATTTTAGAAATTAATTTCACAAAATTGAAAAGGCTTAATGTTAAAAAAATGCCCTCAACAAAAAATTTTTAAAAAAATTCAAGTAAACACTCATGAAAATTTTATACCCAATTAAAACCCTAAATATTAAAAAACTAATCAATCAAACTCGCTATTAACATTGACCAAGTTTGATTATTAAGTTTTGCTGATATGGCTGATAGACCAATCGGACACAACATGTGGTGGCCATGTGTATTATACTAACTTGGTATTGTTGTCATGTTAACAAATGTTTTAAAAAAAATCCTAAAAACAAATAATTATTTAAAAATTTGCATCTAAGAAAAAACATGGAGAAATGGTTTTGTCTGTCCTTTAGATAACTATAAACACATTATATATAAATCATTAAGAAATATAAAAAAAATATTTAAAAAAATTAAAAACCGCATTCATGGACTGGTTCTTCTATTGAGACGGCACATGAGCCAAAAGAAGACAATAAAAAAAATCTCATGCCATTTCTGGAGAAAAGAAATAATAAAGGGGCATAGAAAAGAATCTCCATGTTCTTAAGGCCAGAACCTCAGATGAGATGAGACAAGGAAAATGAATGACTTGCATCACCTCTTTAATGCAGATGCAAATAAAGAGGATTAGCGAGGACCACATTTAAAAGAAGTTATTTAGTGATGATGGAGCAACCCAATTAAGTAGTAGACCATGGAATATTAAAACAAGTTGATCAAGTAATTCCATGTCCTTTTGTGATTGCTTTGATATGTTGACTTCATTTTCAATCCCCAGGCTTTGTTGTTGATACGTTTTAGGCCATTTCTCTTTTGTTGATAAGCTCACAGGATGAGCTATGTGGATCAGATTGTGGTTGTTAAGTCGGAGAGTGAAATTTTATTGTAGTAATTTTGAAACTATTTTCTTGTTTGAAGATAACCAAATAAGCTTAACTATCGCTTTACCTTACAACTTGGGGCTGCATTTGACTCTTTAAAAGCATCTGTTGACAATTAAATAAAGATTTTTTACAATCAAAAGTTTGGTGATGGATGGGTTAGCAAAAACAACCCCGACTTCTTAAATGAAACCATTCCTTTTTCAATCTCTTCATGAGACAAAATAGTGTTCATATAGCTCTCATGATGAGTCATGAACTTTGACTGCTAATTATACATGTATATTTATGGCCCCTAAGACTATATTTGAAAATGAATCATGTGAACCTCATCACATGGTTCAAGACTAGATTTGGAACCTCATCATGTGAACTTGGTCATGTATCATTTTCACCTGCTTTATCTACTATTTCAGGTTGCAATATGTCCATCAAAACAATCAAATCCATGTTTATTCGGAAGCGAAGAACCATAAAAAAATACTGACCTAATGTTTAAGTCTCTTGATGAAACGTGTTCTAAGTTGCTGGGAAGTTTCTACCATGAATATAATTCAATATACAAGTCATTTATTGGAAGCACAAGAGTCAATATCAAGATAGGCAATTAAAAGTTTGAAAAAGTGTAAATCAAAAGCTTTATACAAAGGGCTAATTGAATTACAATGTTTGATTCTGCGATATAACGTAGGCAGACAGAGTAGGCAAAGCATTTGATTCGATGAATAAATACAAGCAGCCCAGGGAAGTAACAGCAGTATAAACAAAAAACATAAATTACTCATCTAGTGGTATAATTTACAAAAATTAACATTACAGATCCCTTCTGCATAATGGACAAGAAGCATGACTAACAAGCCACTTATCTATGCAAGGAAGGTGGAACATGTGATGGCACTGCGGCAAGCTCCTAACCGTTTCTCCGAGCTGAAAGTCCTGCATAAAGATACAATGAAACACCAAACGTCAACCAGTCAAGCTTCTTTGATGTTACTAGTTCAAAAATCGAAAAAATATATATGGTTGGACCTGAAGGCAAACTGTACAGGAGACTTTCTCCCCAGAAGCATCGACATTGTTATTTTTAGTGATTATGATCTTTGGGATTTTTTCAACCAAATCTCCAGCCAATCCTTTAACACCACCGGTGTCGAAGATGTTCTGAACCTCCTCAAAAGCAGTTTCAGAAGCTCCCATCTGATAACAGAAACTGAAATCATTAGCAAATGGCTGATTGATGGAACCAACAAGTTGTGGCACACAAACCAAACTCCTCAGCATATTACCTGACTTTGGACTGCACTCAGCATTGCCGGACCAATTCGTTCTCGGACAAGCCTCCCACTTAGAAGGCTTGCAATGACATCAATCTGCAAAATTATTTTATCACAAACTCATCAATTTAGATCAACCAAGTCCAAGAGTTGTGTTTTATATCCCTCTTTTCATTGACATAGAAAGCACAAATCAAACCAAAACATAACTGTAAAATCAGGTGAATAAACAAAAGTGCTCACCAAATACAACAAGCATCCGATCCCGGATTCATCTGATTGCCAAAGAACAAGAGAAGATTCGAAAACTTCGATTGAAAAAACAGCTCCAGATATAGCCCCAACTGCGGCGCCTCGAACGAACCCACTCTCGGTCTCTTGTCCTATCAAAGCCCCCGTCATGGCACCTAACAGGGTGCCCACTGCACACAAACAATGTCAATCTCATTCCCAATACTTGAGTACATGATGGTTAAGCTTAGTATCAAGCATTAATTCTAAGAAACCAAACAAAAAGTCATTAATTCTAGGTGTATTTTAGAAATAAATGAAAGACAAATTAATCCAAACTGCTTTGTCTGCACGCAAGATTTTCTCATAGTATCGCAATCCAACAAAACAGCAACATGAAATAACAACATCAAAGTATATATATATATATATATATCAATTTATTGCAAAACCAACATCAAAGGCCATGAATAGATCAATAATCAAATGGCTTGAGTGAAACAATATTTACATATAAATTAGATCTACAACGAGAAATTGAAACGCTTCGAGACGAGAGAAAGAAACGAACCTAATGCAAAGAAGAAGGTTAAGATCGCAGAGAAAATGTTGCCAATAATGGCGGAAAAGGCGAAATTGCAAAAATCTTTAAGCTTTTCAAGGAAATCCCCAAAGAAGGAAGGTGGAGGCCTCGAAAAACGACTTTGGTATTCATGAAATTCCATTCTTTTTCTCTTCTTCTTTTTTTCACTTCCCTTGGATTTGGGTGATTGTTGGAAAATGAGACCGGTTATGGGTGATCTACAAGTACAGGATTTAAGAACGAAGAAAGCTTATATATATATATATATATATATAAGGGAATTAAAGAAAAAGAAGAGAGAAAGGGTATGTATGCTTAGTGCTTAAGAGATAAGAAGAGAGAGGAAATGAACCAACTCGCATTTAAAGCTTAATTTCTTTGTTAGACCCCTCTCTCCCAGTTTTTTTCTTTTGAGAACATGAAAATTTCTGACTTGTGGATGAAAGAGACGATATTCTCTCTCTCTCTCTCTGTAGTAGTTTAATATCTACCAAAAAAAGGGTTTTAAATGCATAAATAAAATTAAAGTTATTAAAATGTAATAAACTCATAAATGAAGTGGACTTCAAAGATTCATGGTCTGTCTGTATGAGAAAACTCTAAAATGTTCATTGTAAAAACTCATAAATAATCACTCTCCATTTTCATCTTTAAAATATGAATTGATTTTACTTTGCTTTTGATGTTTTGCCAACTTCCCTCATCTCAAATAAAAAAGACATGGATTCCTTCAAACTTCAAATAACCCCATCTCTCTCCACATTTAGCAAATTTTCCACCATTTTAAACATGGATTCCTAGCTTCCCCTTTTTCTTCTCTTTGTTTTTGCTTTTGGTTGGATGACTATGATTTTCCTAATATCCCCAATTATTACTTTTTTCCCACTTACCTAATAATCACTTTTTTAAGTCACCATTGTCGTATTTCCTTTCTTTTGCCGATTAATATTATCTACTTTAAAAGAGCCGGGAATTAAAGGGGAAGGGATGCTTCCTTTCTTTTGCCTTTGCTTAAATGATAGATTATTTATCCGAGTCTATGACCATATTTCCTGTCTATGTATGGATGGGGTCGGATTGAGGCTCATATTATTAACATATAGCTCTATTTATATTTAGGAAAAAAAAAACAACAAAATTTACAAAACATAATAATTTTAATTTAATATTTCACATTTTAATATATATATTTTTATTAAAACTTTACATATAAACAAATTAGTATATTGTTTATGTCATAGTATTATATATTTTTATAAATTTTTATTTTTATGTGATATAAAATATATTATATATAAAATAAAATAATATGACATAATTTTTAAGAAATAAATAAAACTCAAGTCTTGAATGTGGAGTCAAGTTTGAAAACAGAAGCTAAATAAGTCATATATGCTAAAAAAAAAAGTTTATTAGCTAAATAAGTTGATATTTTGAAAATTTAGGGAAATAAACTATTTTTTGAGAGAAAGTAAAAAAACGCTTCAACTGGGCGTTTTACCTTTAAGTTACATTTTCTAACTTTTTTAATATAATCAAATTCTTTGATCAGATGATTAAATGTTAGTAGTTTTATCATTAAGTTTCAAGTTTGATTCTTTTCCTACCCACATTTATATTTTTTCTTTTTTTTGAAAATTTTTATATTTTTAATTAATGTTTTTAATATTAGCTTATTTGGTTAAATGGTTAAATAATAATAATTTCATTGTTTAGACTCAAGTTTAATTTCTTAACTAGACACACTTTCTCACTTTTTCTAAAAAATCGGCCTATTTAGCTAATAATTATATATATATATATATATATGACTAATTTAACTGAAAAGAATTATTTTTTTGCTCAAAAACAAAATTTTGAGCTTCTACATATAACCCAATCATTGAATAAGTATACACATATATATAAGCATGTAATTACTGTTACTTGCACTCCAATGGTAACGGTCATAAGCTCCCAAAGAGTTACGTTGGAGCCAATGCAAAGTCCCAAAAGAAAACAAAAACAAAAACAGACATACAAGTGGGAGGGAAAAATATCTCATTCGTTTATCAAAGAAGGAAAAGGGAAGAAATGTTAAAATTAATTATTAAAAAAAAAATAAAAGTTAGGCGAAAATCAAAAGAAACCAACTAAAGTGTTGCATGCCTTTCAAGTTAAGATGATGATGGCATTGATGGAAGAAAATAAAAATGATGCAACATCTAAATCACAACCGTCGCATGCATCACCCTTCCTCTTCCACACACGATTTTATATTTTATTCATCCTTCTAAGTTTCAATTTAACAGTCCCATTACATCATCATCACCTTTGAAATTCAATTTTAGGTGTATATTGAAATGACCTGTTTTTTTTTTTTTATTTAAAAATGTAAATTTAATTGTTATTTTTAGATTAAACAAGTTCAATCCTAAACGTGTGAAGAGTACTGAGATTTAGAATAAAATTTAACCATATATCCTTATCAAAAGATAAAAGAAAGAGGTTTTTCGTATTTGAACCGGAGACATGATATCAACATATAAGAAAATAAATCATTTATCACTACACCAATTATTATAGTTTTACCATTTTCTTCTTCTTCGTATACATACATACATATATAGAGAAATGACCCACTTACATCAATTTAAAATTTTTAATCAATTCAATATCTTTATCATATCAATCTAAAATATTATTTATATTAATATATATTTAATTGTTAAAAACTTCTTTTTTAATACTTAAAACGAATAGTTAAAAAATTTTAAATTTATGTCAAACTTGACATATATTACCTACATAAACGAAACAATAAATTAAATGATTAAATTGTTAAAATATTTATACTACTTTAATTTTACACTTAACATCCCTCCGCATATATATAGACAATAAATTGATCAAATCATCAAAATATATAAATTTTTGTGGCCTAAATTGTTGCATTACTAGTGAAAGTTTGAAAATGTTGTGGTAAAATTAAAGCAAATAAAAGAAGCAATAAGAAATTCTATTTGATGACCTGATGATTAGGAAAATTTACAGTTTCATATGTGTCCTGAATTCAAGTTATGTTAATCGAATTTATTATTTAAACTTTATCGTAGTTGAGTGAAAAAAAAAATAAAAAGAAAAAAAGATGCAAAGGAACGAGAAAGAAAGTTCAGGAAGGTCAGGTGCTTTGATCTCCAAAAAAGGTCCCCATCAAGGTGATTATGCATACATGAACATGATATCCTGCTCTAGTCAACAAAGCTCCAGAGATTGCTATATATGACATTGATACGAGATCAGTTGTCTGCAAAATTTGTCAACAACAAAATCTGAAATTTCTGGAACAACCCTGGTTAATATTAAAACAAATTCTGGGATTTTTCTGTTTGATGGAACACCAAAAGATTTACTGATGTAATGCTTTATTATTTTCATTTATATTTCTTCTGCAAGAGAAGAAAGATCTGCAGCCTAACCACCACCATTGATTTTCTTTTCCCACAAACTTCACATTTTTCCGCTTGCTTTCCAATCAAAATTCAATAAAAATCCTTTTAGTTTAACAATAACTTCCTAAACCCTAATTGACATCTGCTGAAAGAACAAGGCTGGGATGGGATCCCTTACCAAAGCAATGTTGATTATCCTTTGTAAAGGGCTAATATTAGTTTTTATATCTTACAATTCTCCTCTCACTCAAACTGTTGTCGTATATATACATATACATGCACTCTTGTGTATTTGCTGGAACTGTATGTAGATGTTTCTTTCATATATACATTCAGCAACCGGATGTATCTACACCTATTCACGGTCGGGCTATCCGCTCAAACTTGAAAGTTTGTTCAAAATTTGAGAGGATTTGGGTAAAAATATTATATTTAAAAAATGAACTTGGGTAAAAAAATAGACCCGTTTAAAATATGAGCTAGGCTCGAGTTTGAACATTCAAGACTCGAGTCCATTTGGACCCAACCCAACCCGTTTTAAGTTTGTAATATCTTATATTATATTATTTTTATATGTTATGTAATTTAGGATAAATTAACAAAATAAACATATATTAAATATATAATACTATACTAATATAAACATTAAAATAATATTAAGATGACTATAAAAAATTTCAATAAATAAAAAATGTATAAAATTATTAAATATTAAAATAAAACAATATAAATAATTTTTAAAAAAATTAAAAAAATATTATGAGCGAGCCTAAAATGGGCTTAGGTTAACTTTTTACAAATATGGGTGGATTCAGGCAAAATTTTAGGTCTGAATTATGGGCTTGGGTTGGGCCACAGGTAAGGCTTTTTGGCTCGAGCTTGGACCGGATGTTTTTTTACTATTTTGTTGCTTTTTTTTATTGTTTTGTTACTATTTTCTTGTTCTTTCACTATTTTTCTACCATTTTATTATTATATTGTTACTATTTTGTTGTTATTATTTAGATTATGTATTAACTATTATTTTATTATTTTTTTGTTACTATTTTAGAGGTATTTACTTGTTAAGTTGTATCTATATTAGTGTTATTTAAGTATACATATTTTTTAATTTATTTTCAATTTATTGAAAAGTATTTATTTTAATGTATTTAGTTTTTTAATGTATTATATTTTAAAAAATATATAAATAATAATAATAATATATAAATAGAGTTTTAGTATTTTTATTCGGGTCAAGTTTGGATAAAATTTTAGGCCCATTTTTCAAGTTGGGTCTGGCCTAGAAAATGGGTCTAAAATTTTGGTTGGGCCCAACCCGAACCTGGCTCATGAGCACATCTAGATATATCCATCCATCTATCTCTGCTCTTAAATTAATGGTCACTTAATTATTTATGTTTCTATTTTGATCACCAGTTTATAGAAAATTTCAACTTTATCACTAATGTTTTCAAACATTTCTATTTTGGCCACATACGTTGTGGCTTTTTTAATTAGTAGAATAACATATTTAGTCCTCAATACTTACACATTTTATCCATTTAATCTTACTTCTAAATAATTTAATTCTTCATATTTACACATTCTCTTTCCCTTTCTCACCCTCCCAATATTGTCGATCACCAACACCCTTGTTGGGTTCACCGTTATTTTTTGTAGCAGCCATTGATAAATATATACTTAGGATGAGTTTGGATGGGCGGTGCGTTTACCTGTGATTAGTGTAAAAAAAGCGGTGGCGGTGAGATTAAATAATATAGCGATACTGTAGCCAGAACTTTCAATGAACCTTAAAGCTCAAAACCAAAGAAGCCATATTTAAATAAGATCAAATTAAAAAGAAGTGTGAGAGAGAGAGACCCGAATACGAATTCATGATCTTTGACCCATCCCAAAAATATTAGAACCCTGGAAATATAAAAACAGCGACGGGTTTTTTTTTTTACTTCGATTAAATATATATTCATATTTAATTATATGTGTTTGAAGATTAAATTAATATAATTTTTAAATGTGAATAATTAAATTTATTCAATTATTTAGAATTAGAATTAAATTAATATAATTTATAAATATTAAAAATTAAATGTATTATTATACTCGTTAAAAAATTACTTTTATCATTTTCATATTTAACGAGAAGTGATGAAAACGATTTAAAATATTAATGACAAAATTTTAAAAAAATTATAACTCAATGACTTAATAAAATTAGGTAATTATATAGGTTACCCCAAAATTAAAGATGTGTTGATGTTATCATAATTTGGCTGGTTTTCTTTTTAGGACTTTTTTTTTTTTTTAATTAGTGAAGGAACAATTAGATGCCTTCTTCATTACAGTCATTGTTATCGTAATTAATGGTTTCCACAACCCCACGGCTACAACCTATAGGGAACGGGACGGAGACAGAAATTAACTATCCAGGCCACTGATCTATGCCCACTTTGCTTAAGGGCTAAGTCTAGGCTTGAATTTTATTTGGGTAAAATATATGATAGCTTCTTGCAATCCTCACAAATTTGAAATTTAATTAATGTAGCTTTAATTTAAGGAATTTAATATTTTTATTTTTTAGTTTTTAAAATATCGTTAAATTTGTTGGTGTAATATTTTAAAATAAAAATATTTATTTAGTAGTAATGTAACTTAAAAAAATAAAATTATAATGAATTTGAATTTAATAAAATAATTTTAATACGGTTAACAGTTGAATCTAAATTTTAAAATCTGAAAAGTATAGGAATTAAATTCCTAGAAATAAAAATATAAATACTAAATTTTAAATTTACGAAGAATATAAAAACTTATGACATATTTTAACATTTATATTTTTACGGCCTGTTTTTATATTAATTAAATTTTTTGGTATCTTCCATTTCCATTTTGTATTAATTAATGACATAATTATTATTTCAATTTTAAGAAGAGAAGTATATCTTGTTTAGCAGGTAACAGATTAAATTTTTGAATTTAGTATGTTATTGAATATTTTACGACTTTGTAAATTAGTGAATTTCTCATAAAACTACAAGAAAACTCTTATTGAATTTCTTCTAACGTTGTAAAGTTTTTAGAAAATTATTAAATTTCTTACAATTTTGTAATATTTACCTAATTCCTTATAACTTTGTAAATTACTGAATTTCTTGCGAAATTACTAAAATTCTTAAAGATAGCTTAATTTCTTATTGAATTATTGACTATTTTACAAAGTTACTAAAGTTCACTTAATTTCTTACACCTTTGAAAGTTATTGAACCTCTTACCACATTATCATGTTTACTTAATTTCTTACAACAATGTTTATTATTGGATTTTTTTACTATATTTCTTAAAAAATTGTTGAATCTTTAACAAAATTATCCCTTTTTTTATTTCAAATTTACTGAATCTTTTACAAATTAGTCTCTTTCCACCATAATCATAAAATTCAAGCTAGAAACCAAAAAATTTCCATAGAAATCCTTAGTGAAACCAAGAATACTACATCATAGCAAGGTGATTTTTAAGTGAAGAAAATGTATGTTCATGTTGGAGGAGAGAGAAAATCCAACTAAGGTTTGAAATCAAGAGAACAAGGTATGAATATTAAGGTTCCATAATGTTTTTGTAACACCCCTCACCTAGTCCAATCGCCAGACCCGAGCTATAGGATGCTACAATAATTAACGGAACAATTACTTGCGATTCTTAAATCAAACACTCATATAAAAATTTAAATATATCATACATTCACTCAAATCAAGATTTACAAACTAATTCGAGTCACAATTGAGCTTACGAAAGCTCCTAAGTTGACTTCAACACAAACAAAGACCATACTGAAAACTTTTCAAAAAAGTAAGGCAATTCTTCAAAGTTAGGGGCACACGACCATGTGCCCAGACTATGTTACAAACAGTGGCCATGCGGAATTGAAGTCACATGGCCATGTATCTAGGTCGTGTGTGTTAAAAACATAAATTTTCCATTAAAAGTCACACGGTCGTGTGATTGGACCGTGTAACAGGTTGAAACCGTTTGGAAACTAAATGTTCTTATTTTTCAATGAGCACACAATCGTATCACCTACCCTTATGTGACACACAGTTGTGTGTTAGCCTGTGTGGTGCAAAAATGTGTATTTTTGTACAAGTTACCAAAACTAATCTTACAAATAGGGCAACCAAAAACATCTATCAACTTTTATATCCTATCCAAAACATAGCATATAACAAGCCCTATTCCTCTAACCAATATGCCTTAATGACACCATCACAATTCAAAAATCTCAAATCACAAAAAACCATTCAACTAAACTTGTACATTCATGCTATTCATATTATGCACCAAAACATACCATTTCCATGTAGGAAAAACGAGTTTTGAAAAACGCAACAGAAAATAAATTTAGGAAAAAATCAGAGTTTTAATTTTTTTTCCAAAACAAGATCTTGGTTGTGATATATAAAGTAATAAACATTTAATCAAAATAGTACCTATTCGATTCGTCTAGGATGAGCGCTTCGACCGAGTAGTCTTCTTTGCTATCCTCAAGCTCACGTCTATTGAGTATGGGCTCACTTCGAATCAAAATTTTTTTCACTAAAATTACTAGTGGGGTAATTTTGTAATTTCTCTAAACTTTTAAGTTAACTTATAAATCAGAAAAATATCTCTAAAAATATTTTTTGGAATAATCTCTTCAAAGAATTTTCTCTTTACAACTTTCTCTTGAATTCAAGTATATGTAAATAATAATCCAAGGCTTTCTTTATATAAGGAGAGTTTAGAAAGTTCAACTATGATTAAACTTAATCACTTTAATATTAAATTAATATAATATTTATCTTGATAAATATTATATTAATTTAATATTAAATTTTATTAAAATAATATTATTTTTTTAAATAATTAATTTGAAATCAAATTCTCTGGTAGAATTCTAGTAGGAATGTAACTCTTGCACTGCTCAAACACCGACGACCAAATGCCACCAATCACCGGGATACCGTTGTCGCAACCACCGGCATCGTCATGGCTGGTGATACAAGTGCGACACCCTTACAGCACCTTGAGCTGGTTCAACTACTGTCGATTCTATCCGGGTCAGTGACGATCCTACCGGTCCGGTCTAGCCACTGGTTGCACCATTGATCCAGTTTCACATACTAGGCTCGGTTCAACTAGTTTTTGGATTTTGGTCTCGGTTTTGGGCTCTTAGGCTCAATTTACGATCTCAGGTCCAAATTTCAAGTTCAATTACCCATTGGGCCAATTTTCTAACTTGAAAATTAACTTCCAAAATGTCATATTAATTTTAATTTATTTGATTAATTTAATTTTACTTGATCAAAATTAATTTTTCCAAAAATCATTTAGATTTTCCAAATTAAATTTCCAAGAAAATTTTTTAATCAAATTATCTAGTTGAACAATCACACAACCACCTAATTTAATTCCACATCGAATAAATCGACTCAATTAAATTATTCCCGAAGTCGTAGAGTTTTCTTTTGATTCAACTACAGTCCGATCAATCTTTTGTTGAGCTAGCGGAGGGACCAATCAGACATATACAATTAGGCTCTAGTGATTGCAATTATGTCCAAAAGCATCGTTCCGATAATTCGTAATTACTTAATCATGGAGTCAATCCACAAGAAGTACCATGATTGAAAACTCCTTATTGTATACTCTTTATGAAAGCAATTCATCCAACTACTTTGTCCAATGACCTCGTCATGTGTGTGTTACCTTCATATGATATCATTGATTCCTTTGAGTTAAATCTGTTCACTCAATACAATTCATCCAACTTCTTAATGATTAATATGATCACTGTCAACAAATGACTGTGATAAATTGCTCGTTCGAGGACAAGCAACTCGTGACCACGTTCCATATTTATCAATCCACACAATGCTAATGAGAGGATATCATTAACTCTTTAATTGAGCTATGAATTCCACTATTGCTAGTAAAGCCATGCCATACACAAATCATGTGTAACACCCTGAAAATTTCTACAGTAAGATATTATCCTTAATACAGTAAAATAAGAAAATAAAGTGACAAGAAGGGGAAAATTGAGTTATGTCACTGGGAAGTGTATTATGACATATTGATTCAAGAAAGGACTAAATTGTAAAAGTGAGAAAAGTTTTGTGGCCTAAGAGTAAATACTCAAAATTTGAGGGATTAAAGTGTAAATATGAAAAGTTGAAGGACTAATAGTGTGAATATTTTAAGGGTGGAATGATCTAGAAACCAAGGAAAATTGATGAATTAGGACCAAATTGAATAGGTGAAGAATTATGAGGGACTAAATTGTAATTTTACCAAATTAAGTGATGACTCAAGAATGGAATTTTAAAAGATCACAAAGGGAAAAATGGTCAATTGAAAGAGAGAAAAATCTAGAAAGTAATGATGATGTTGGTGATATTTTATAGTTATTTAATTAGATAATTATTATTTATTTAATATTTTAATAAGATATTTTATTATTTTATTATTTTATTTAGTCTATATATATATATATATATATATGTGTGTGTGTGTGAAAAAAAAACATGTACATCATCCATCTTTCTCCATTTATTTCACGTTAGAATAAAAGAGAAGAAAAAAGTTTTGCTTTCTTTACAATTTAGTCCTTCCACTAAAAATTCATCCTTTTCACCTAAAAATCAAAAGAATTTTTATAGCTACCAAGAGAGAAAAATGTTAAGGAGACTAAGGGGAGTTGGAATATCAAGTTGGATTCAAGAAATAGAATCTGAAGGAGAGAGAAAAATCAAGTTAAATATTAAAATCAATGGGACAAGGTAAGAATTTTAAGATTTCAATATATTTTAAGTAGAGTTTCTCATGTAAGGTAATATCAAAAGCATGAAAATGATGTTAAGGTAGAGTTTTCTAATATAAGGATCCATGTTATTGTTATATTAGTGAAGGGAAATGAGAGAAAATAATGGGAAATATGGTAGAGAATGGAATAAGAGTGTTATAAACTTGGTAATCAACATGTTGCACTAAAGTAGTTTTGGACAGCAGCAATAGGCTAACTTTGAGTCTATGGTAACCAAAAATGGTAGAAATTGAATTAGAAGCTTAGTGAGATATAGAATTAAAGCTTATTGAGTCTATTTTCATATAAAAGAAATAGAGAAAGTAAAGGAATTCTGTATTCTAAGATATTTATATTTTTGTTAGACTGGTTCAGAATAATTTCGAGATCCCCTGTTCTGAATTGGAAAAATCATTAAAAATTATAAAAAAATAATTTTGGGACATTATTTATATGGTTAGATTCCTTAATAAGTATATTTTTATAAGAAACAAATGATAACATCATTTGAATTCTGTTTAAAGAGATAATTAAACTTTAGTGAAGAGTGGTCAGAACCGTCAAATAGAAAAATAAGCGAGAATTTAATGAATAAACTGTACTAATTGGCTAAACCAAAAATTCTCAAAATTTTATGGTAAGAAGATATGTGAGTCTAGTTTCAGTTAAAATTAACGGATCTTAATTTGGAGTTCTGTAGCTCAAGATATGAATAATTTAGTGACTATGACTCAAATGGACAGCTTTGAATATACATATAAGTAAATAGTGAAATTATTGATAATGTTACTTATAAGAATATTATATAAATTAAGGATGTGGAATAGAGAGGAGGAGGAGGAAAATATGTATGAATATTCAGCTAACATGGCTAATTTGCATGTTTTAGGTGTAGCGACGTAAAAATTTTTTTAGCTTGGTCGCTAATTGTGGCGATTTATTGAGAATTTGAAAACCGAAGTTTGATTTTAAAATAAAAGAGGAGTCGCCACCGATCCTTTTCATAGGTGTGATCGGGCACCTTAGAATTTTATTTTTTAAAACAAAAGAAGGCCGAGTTTAGGTCTACATTAAAATCCAGAGAAAAATTAGGGTTCGGGAGTCGGTTACGCGCGAGGAAGGTATTAGCACCCTCGCGACGCCCAAAATTGGTATCTCATAAACACGTGTTGTCTTGATTTTCAAAAATACGAGTTCAATATAACATTTAATCGTGATCCAATTGAAAAGACGAGAAGTTTTAAAATTTGATTTGTCAGAAGGGCGTTTCGTTTTCAACCTGAGCCGATATGATTCACCCAACATAGCGATGAAATCAACGACTTAGTGTCAAACCGATACGTTGCCTCGTATGTTTAGGAAAACAAGAATAAGATTTTCGAAATGATGCAAAGTAAAACCGAGACAGGATAAAAATAAATAAAGGAAAGAGCTAGGTATATATTGAAGCAAATAATCAAAGTGACAATAATAATAAAGATGTATGCGATATTAAACGTAATACTAGAATTAAACATGAAGAGAAGACAATAAATATCTATACATAATAATGCCATTAAGAATAGATATGTGAAAATATGTATAAATAATAATATTATTGGAAATATATTACATACGGTATTTGAAATCCATACATGAAATTAGGTGGCGGCACAAGTGGGAGAGGGATAGGTGGCTAGGGTTAGTGAGATTAGGATTTCAGGTTATTGGGCTGGTGTTGGGCTAAGGGTTTTGTATTGGGTTAAATGGGTTAGGTATATAAGTGGGCTCCGGGTTTGGGCTGTTGTGTTGGGTCTGGTGGGTTTTGTGTAAATGGGCTCGGGCAATTTGGGCTTCTACAGCTGCCCCTCTTTGCTCATTGTCGTGCAACGGGAATAGAGCAAAGACCTTTAAGGAAGACCAAATTTTCCCGGTCTTGTTAGGTCTTGACTTGCTTTGGAACTCTTCTTGTTTCAATAGTCTTCTTCCAGTCCATCGTATCTTGTAGCTTTGGTCCATTGCATCTTTTGATATATGCCTTATAGCTTCAATCTACTTCAATATAACTTCAAAGATATGAGATTTGTGGCTTTGATCTGCTTCCATGCAGCTTCAGAAAGATGAGGTTTACAGCTTCAATCTGCTCTTCTATCGCTTCAGTGAGATAGGGTTTGCGATCTTCTCTTCTGTAACTCTAAAAATGCAAGCTTTGATATATTCGATCGGCTCCACTGCAACTTCAGGGGGACGAGATTTGCAACTTTGACCTACTTTACTGCGACTTCAAGGAGGCCAAATGGTGTCTTTCATCAGCTTCAATCTTTACTCGGCATGTGATCCTGAGCTCAACTCATTTCTCGCAATATGAATTGACTCTTTAAAAACAGACACTAAAAGGCTCAACTCAACTCTCGCAATATGAGTTGAATTTTTTTTTTGAAACAACAGAAATTAAAAAGCTCAACTCACCTCTCGCAATATGAGTTGATTTTTGAAAAACAGAAATTAAAAGGCTCAACTCACCTCTCGCAATATGAGTTGATTTTTGAAAAACAGAAATTAAAAGGCTCAACTCACCTCTCGCAATATGAGTTGATTTTTGAAAATACAACTTGAAAATACCTCAGCGTGCCCTGAGGCTCAGCTCACCTCTCGCAATATGAGTTGATTTTCGAAAAACAGAATTTGTAAGGTAGAAATTGAAAATACCTCAGCGTGCCCCGAGGCTCAACTCATCTCTCGCAATATGAGTTGATTTTTTTGACAAGCAAAAATTAAAAGTACCTCAACGTGCCCCGAGGCTCAACTCACTTCTCGTAATATGAGTTGATTTTTTTTGGAAAAACAGGAATTGAAAGTAATTCGGCATGTGACCCGAGGCTCAGCTCACTTCTTGCAATATGAGTTGATATTTTGAAAATACAACTTGAAAATACCTCAGCGTGCCCTGAGGCTCAACTCACCTCTCGCAATATGAGTTGATTTTTGAAAATAGAAACATCGAAATGCCTAAAATCTGTCATCTGGTGGAACTTATGTGTCCTTTCTTTTGATTCAGTACAGCTATCATCACATCCTCTTGCTCTTAATGGAGTACCTGTATATGTCATGCATGATGTTATCATGATATGCACATGTTGGTCTTAAATGCATTTATACCTATATGATTATGCTATGCGCCTTGGGCTTGTTTATCATATGCCCCTTTTCCATCATGATTTTTGATGATCTGTGTTCATTGCTTTGACTCTTGACTTTCTCTTCAGGCCCTGTACCCGTCTTCTAGCTTCACGAGTAATCTACGTTTCTTGGATATCACTCTTTGCCCCCGACTGAACTTTTGTCCTTGCTTTGAGGCCCTTGTACTGATCAAGTTCTTATCCGGGTAATGCTTAACATTTCTTTTGTTTAGAATATGTCATTTCACTATTTATCATGTAAATGAACCACATAATGAGATGCACGAAAATGATCGGGTAGGGACAAAAGGATACCTCACATTTATTCATTTCAAGTAAATCAAACAAAGAAAGTCAATCAAAAGACAGTAAAAATGTCACAAAGAGAAAAGAGATGGCATTTCAATAAATACAAATGCTCTAGATATTCAACGCATGAACTCTTCCACGTTCCTCAATCAAGAATCTTTTCAAGCATGGCTTCTTGCGTGGAAGATTTCGAGCTTTCAGAAATGCTTCAAGCACGGTAGTCTCACTATTTGACCCTTCGTTCAAACACCTCACTTTTTCTTAAGCCAGTGTTTGCTTAATTAGAACACCCTTTCGGGTCTTCATCCTAATTTTTGTGTTAACCAAGACGCCCTTTTCGGGTTTTCACCTTGATCCTTTTTTTTTTAGGCATAATATTTCTTCACAGCATCTGAATTCACTGGATTAGGTAACTCCTTTCCATCCATCTCAGTGAGAATCAAAGCTCCACCCGAAAATGCTTTCTTTACGACGTATGGACCTTCCCAATTTGGTGCCCATTTTCCTCGCAGGTCTTTTTGTATTGGGAGAATCTTTCTCAGCACGAGTTCTCCTTCATGGAATTCTCTTGGCCGTACCTTCTTATCATGGGCCGCGATCATTCTCTTCTGATACATCTGTCCGTGACAAATTACCTTTAGACGTTTTTCCTCGATGAGGTTTAACTGGTCATATCGAGCCCGAACCCATTCTGCTTCCTCTAGTTTCCATTCCATTAAGACTCGTAGAGAAGGGATCTCAACTTCGATAGGTAGCACAGCCTCCATTCCATAAACTAGAGAGAAAGGAGTTGCACCCGTAGATGTCCGCACAGATGTGCGATATGCATACAAAGCAAATGGTAGCTTCTCGTGCCAGTCTTTATATGTCTCGGTCATTTTTCCAATGATCTTTTTAATATTTTTGTTCGCTGCTTCAACGGCCCCGTTCATCTTTGGACGATAGGGCGATGAGTTGTGATGCTTTATTTGGAATTGCTCACACACTTCTTTCATCATCTTGTTGTTCAGATTCAAGGCGTTATCTAAAATAATTCTTTCGGGCAAGCCATATCGACAAATGATTTCCTTTTTCAAAAACCTACAAACTGCAGTCTTTGTCACATTGGCAAACAATGCGGCCTCTATCCATTTTGTGAAGTAATCAATAACCACAAAAATGAACCGGTGTCCGTTAGAAGCTTTTGGAAAAATTAGCCCTATAACATCCATGCCCTACATAGAAAAAGGCCATGGGGAAGTCATGACATGCAGGGGCGAAGGGGCTGCATGAATTTTATCGCCGTAAATTTGGCATTTATGGCATTTTCTTGCAAAGCTAATGCAGTCGCTTTCCATCGTCAACCAATAATAGCCGAGTCTCATTATCTTCCTGGCCATAGTGAAACCATTGGCATGTGTCCCACAGACTCCCTCATGTACATCTTCGAGTATTTTCCTGGCTTCAACGGCGTCTACACATCTCAAGAGCACCTGATCTTTTCCTCTTTTGTACAGGATGTCCCCATCAAGGACAAATCCCGATGCCATCCTTCTGATTGTTCTTTTGTCGTTCTCATTTGCTTGTTCGAGATACCTTTGATTCTTGATATATTCTAAAACATCATGGAACCACGGACGTCCATCTGGCTCTTTTTCAATGCTGAAACAATGTGCTGGGACTTCATATATGCTCATTTGAAGAGACATTATCTCTGTTTCTTTGTTTGCTTTGAACATTGAAGCCAAAGTGGCTAGGGCATCAGCCAATTGGTTTTCTTCTCGTGGGAAGTAATTAAAAGTTATTTCTTTGAATTCTTTAATCAGTCCTGCCACTAGCTCGCTGTATCTAATTAATTTCGAATCTCTCACTTCCCAATCTCCACGGATTTGGTATATCACCAATGCTGAGTCTCCATATACCTCTAAAGTTTTGATGTTTCGTTCAATCGCTGCACGAAGTCCCATGATACAGGCCTCATACTCTGCTATATTGTTAGTACAGAAAAAATTCAGCCTGGCAGTGAACGGGTGATGATTCCCTTCTGGCGATACTAAGACTGCTCCGATTCCATGCCCCAACGCATTTGATGCACCATCAAAACTCATCTTCCATGGCTTCTCATTTGATGACTCGGATTTCTTTTCTGTGATGCACATTAAGTCTTCATCCGGGAAATCAAATCTCAAGGGCTCATACTCCTCTGTCGTTCGAGCTGCTAAGAAATCCGCTATTGCACTTCCTTTTATCGACTTTTGACTCACATAGACAATATCGTACTCCGATAATAAGATTTGCCATCGTGCCATTCTTCCTGAGAGTGCAGGCGATTCGATCATGTATTTTATTGGATCCAGTTTCGAGATCAACCACGTCGTATGATACAACATATATTGCTTGAGTCTTCGAGCTACCCAAACCAAGGCGCAACAGTATTTTCAATGGACGAATACTTTGCCTAATATTCAGTGAACTTTTTGCTGAGGTAGTAAATCGCCTTTTCTTTCTTTCCTGATTCGTCGTGTTGCCCCAGTACGCAACCCATGGAATTCTCGAACACAGTCAGATACAATATCAGTGGTCTTCCCGGGATTGGCGGTACTAGCACTGGAGGACTAGACAGATATTGTTTTATCTTGTCAAAGGCCACCTGGCATTCTTCGTTCCATTCTCCTGGATTATGTTTTCGAAGAAGCGGAAAGATTGGGTCGCATTGGTTGGTAAGTTGAGCAATGAACCGAGCGATGTAATTTAATCTCCCTAAAAATCCTCTGACTTCTTTTTGCGTGCGCGGGGTGGTAACTCTTGAATGACTTTTATTTTATCTGGATCAACTTCAATGCCTCTTTCGCTGACGATGAAGCCTAGCAACTTTCCTGAGGTAGCCCCAAACGTACATTTGGCCGGATTGAGCTTTAGTTGGAACTTCCTTAGTCTGTCGAACAACTTCTTCAGGTTCACTACATGTTCTTCTTCCCCTCGGGATTTAGCAATCATATCGTCGACGTAGACCTCTATTTCTTTATGCATCATGTCATGGAACAACGTTACCATAGCTCTCTGATATGTTACCCCGGCATTCTTCAATCCGAACGGCATTACCTTATAGCAGAATGTTCCCCACATCGATATGAAGGTAGTTTTCTCCATATCTTCCGGAGCCATCTTTATCTGATTATAACC
This sequence comes from Gossypium longicalyx, assembly GCA_025698465.1. Lineage (NCBI taxonomy): Eukaryota > Viridiplantae > Streptophyta > Magnoliopsida > Malvales > Malvaceae > Gossypium > Gossypium longicalyx. The sequence continues at coordinate 20,980,133 of CM047005.1, read as the reverse complement.
TAAGAATCTATCCATGAATGAAAACAACGAATGCTTGGCTGTGTTATCCACCAATGTATCTATGTGTGGCAAAGGAAAATTATCTTTAGGACTCGCTCGATTCAGGTCGCGGTAATCCACACACATTCGTACTTTGCCGTCTTTCTTTGGTACCGGGACTATGTTAGCCACCCATTCAGGATATTTGGAGGCTTGTAGGAAACCAGCGTCAAATTGCTTCTTGACTTCTTCTTTTATTTTCAACAACATCTCAGGTCTCATCCGTCTTAGCTTTTGCTGAATGGGTTTGCATTCTGGCTTTAACGGGAGTTTATGGACCACCACATCTTCATTCAATCCCGGCATGTCCTGATATGACCATGCGAATACATCTTTGTATTCACGGAGCAAAGCAATCAAATTATGCCTGGTGTTCCCCGAAACAGAAGTCCCAATCTTCACTTCTTGCTTCCTTTCTTCAGTTCCCAGATTTATTGTTTCAACAGATTCCTGATGAGGCAAGATCTGCTTATCCTCTTGTTCCACCATTCTTAACAAGTCGGGAGACGAGACATAGTCTTCAGCATTTTCTTCGGCTTCGAATTCTCCTAAACAAACAGCCTTCTCAAAATCGATTTCAAGGCTCGTAACGGGTTCGTTTATGCCGTTGATATCTGAGCACCTGAAAGTTGAATGGAAAAGGAAACTATAGAGGGGCATCCAAGTATTGGGACCAAGATAAAATGTTATGACATGGTATGAAGCAGATGTAAGGATAGGCGATGAAATGAGAAAATGATTATGAAATTAATAATGCGAAAGAACGTGACAAAATGCATCTTCATTGATATTCATTTGAATGATAAAGAGCGAATGCAAGCTCTTACAAAAGAATTCTATTATATCTAAGGACACAATAGAGGGTTAATGTTTGAGCATTACTCTGAAGACTTATAAACTACAAGAAGGTCTTCAGCAGTTCAATTGTTCAACATGAAGCCCGGGGGATAAGGGCGTATCCTTGAGATGTCCTTACTTGCACCATCTCCTTTGTCAAGGACATTTATACTGATATTCTGGAGACCCCTTTCAATGATTAACAGTGTGCTTCTAGTGCTGTCTTGTTCGGGGTACATCGTTCCTACAGACGTAAATATTTTTGACAAAGGAGGGTAAGCTATAGGCTCCCATTCTATTTCCCGGCCTAAGATCTTTGCGACCCTTCTCTCCTGATCCTTCTTCCATTGTCTCCTTCTTTAGCGTATGTCTGGCTGAAAACCTAAACCGTATCTGGCCTTGTGGTGCACTGGTTTCAGAGCCCTGACTATTCCTTGTAGATATCTCCCTAAGCCTCTTCTTGCTCGAGCCCCTCTTCCTACAGTCAACCTGACACCCATTTTGGTATTTCTTGAGAGTTTTGGTACAGGAATTCTGTTTCCCTCGGCGACGAATGTGGCATTGACAAATTCAAGGAATCGAAAGGAACATTCCACAGCATCTTTATTCACTTCAATGTACGGTGCGTCAGTAGAAATAGATGCTACAATGTCTTCTTCTCCCTCGACGGTGACTAAACAGCCATCCATAATAAATTTCACCTTTTGGTGGAGGGATGATGGGACTGCTCCAGCAGAATGAATCCAGGGTCTTCCCAAGAGGCAATTGTATGACGGTGTAATGTCCATGACTTGAAATTCCACATCGTAGATATACGGGCCCACTTCCAGAGGGATTTCAATCTTTCCCATAACTTCGCGCCTCATCTCATCGAAAGCCCTTACCGTGGAATGACAAGGCCTTAAATAGGACAGATCCATCGGGACCCTAGAAAGTGTGGCCAAAGGCATAACGTTGAGTGCCGACCCATTGTCGATGAGCACATTTGGTATTATATAGCTCTTGCAGCGAGTCGTAATATGCAGTGCCTTTACAGAGCCTCTACCGTTTGGCGGTATTTCATCGTCACTAAAGGAAATAAAATTATCCGCATTCAAATTATTTACCCACCGATCAAGATTTTCAACAGATATGTTATTTGATACGTAAGCTTGATTCAGCACCTTCAACAAAGCGTTTCGGTGTGGCTCTGAGTTTAACAGTAGAGATAGGACTGAGATTCGGGCTGGCTGCTTATTTAACTGTTCCACCATGTTGTACTCGCTGTGCTTGATAAACTTCAAGAATTCCTGTGCTTCTTCCTCATCCACAGGCTTTTTAATTTCTGGTACGGGTGGAACTTCTTGCTCATCTTCGGCCTCATTTATCACTGCTTTTCCCTTTTGTTTCAAGTCACTATTTTTCTTTGCTGGCTCGACTTCTTTAGAATAGCACCGCCCACTTCGAGTAAAATGACCTACCTCCTCAACATCTCCAGTTATAGCTTCAACTTTCCACCTTCCGGTGTGACGATATTAATATCATACTTCCATGGTACGGCTTTGTCGTCCTTATAAGGGAAAGGAGATGGTACTTCAATGATCATCTTCGGTTTTACCGGCTCTTTCTTCGTATCATAATAAATTATCAACGGTCGATCGGTGCTATACGGGAAACCTGAAGATTGATTGTCGGAGGCGCATATTTCTCCTCTATCAGTCTCTTCACCTTTATAAAAAATCTCGATCTCCTTATTATCTATCATATTTTGCAACAGTCTCCTGAACTCTTCGCAGGACTGAATGCTGTGTCCTTTAATATTATGGAATCCGCAAAAATTTTGACCTTTTGCAATTTTTCCTTCGAACACTCTATTGGGACAGCAAAGCAAACCCTTTTCAACTAGTACCTCCCAGATTTTCTGCAGAGGTGCTCTTATTTCAGAAACCCATCTTCTACTTTGTCGTTTGTCTTCCTCTCCCACTACACTTACATTCCCTTCGGTGTGGTTTGGGAATGGGTTCCCGGCCGTACTGCCAGTACCATCAAATCGCAGAATGCCCACGTCGATGAGTCCTTGAACTCTCCTTTTGAAGGCCAGACAGTTTTTCGTAGAGTGCCCCTGGTTCCCGGCATGGTATGCGCAACTGGTATTCGGATCGTACCATTTCGGGTACGGGGGTTTTAGGGGTGCCATGTAATGAGGAGAGATCAACTGTTTCTCTAAAAGCTTAGGATATAACTCCCCATACGACACAGGGATGGGGGTAAATTGTGGTCTCTCGGTGTTAGGTCTTGCTGGCCTTGGATCATTTCTGGGCTGGCTTTGACTGGGTACCATGTTTTGTGGAAATGTGGTGACGGGTCTTTGGTGATTCGCGGCGTATACGGGGTAGGCAGGAGGTGGAGCTTGGTAGTATGGGGTTTGAGGAGGATAATAGAAATTTGGAGGTGGATAGTTTCGAGGTCGGGGTTGGTTTGGATATGGATTAGGGGTATAACGGCTTCCCATTCCCACCATATGGGCTTCTGGTTCTTTCTTCTTCATGGGTGCTGTCCTTCTTGAACTTTCTGAACCTTCCATCCTCCCACTTTTAATGGCACCCTCGATAAGCTCTCCGGATATTACGATATCCGAAAAATCCTTTGTAGCGCTTCCCACTAGCTTGTCATAAAAAGGAGATTTTAAGGTGTTGATAAAGAGAACGGTTATTTCCGTTTTTGTTAGTGGGGGTTCCACTTGGGCCGATACGTCCCTCCATCTCTGCGCATACTGTCTAAAAGTCTCTGACGGCTTTTTCTCCATCATTTGTAAGGTCATCTGGTCTGGCACCATATCCAATACATGCTTGTACTGCTCACAGAATGCTGATGCCAAATCTTTTCAAGATCGGATCTTTTCCCTACTAAGCTGGTTGTACCACCGAAGAGCCGATCCTACTAGACTATCTTAAAAACAATGTATGAGTAGTTTGTCTTCATTCACATAGCCGGTCATCTTCCGGCAAACCATGATGAGATGCGCTTTCGGGCATCTTGTCCCATCGTACTTTTCAAAATCCGGTACTTTGAACTTCAGAGGCAAAGTTAGATCAGGTACCAAACTAAGTTCTTTAGCACCTAGTGCCGAGAAGACTTCAGTGCCTTCGATTGCTTTAAGTCTTTCCTCCAAACTCTTATACTTCTCTTGAGCTTCATGATCCTCCATTCTCAACCTGGCTATTTCCACTGGATCGTCCAAATCTGGAACAATTGGATTGGCAGGATTGGTACCAGGATTTGATATGAATATTCCTTGCCCTAAATGAGCAGGTGGCATCGGCCTTTGCTCTAGATCTGTGGGTTCCCCCTGGGTGTACCCTCTTTGTGCTGCGTGGGCGTGTGGCGGAGTGAATCGGGGGGGATAGAGTGGGTCTTGATTGTGATTAACTTTCGAGCGTATGGGTCCTTTTCCTTTAACTAAAGTTGACATCATCTCCATCATCTTGTTCATTTGATCTTTCTGTTCGAGCGATTCTTCTCGTGATCTCACCATTAAGTCTCTCGTCTCTTGCTGTGACCTAGCCAATTGCTCTTGTAATTCCTTTTGGATTCTTTCCATTCTTTCAATCCTTTCATTGAATTCAGCCTCCATTGTTCTAGCTTGCCGACGCGTTCTATACGAGTGGCGTGATTCCAGATTTGAAGAATTACAACTGCGCATTATATGATCCTAACCTTAGCGAGCGATTATGGAATGTACAATGAATGAATGAATGAATAAGATGAAGGCATGACAAATAAAAGTTGAATAAATGACAAATGAATGTTAGTTATGAATAAATATGCAAGAATTTGGTGTTGATTTCAAGATAGCCCCTACTTAGGCATTTCATTTATCAAAAGAGTTCATTACAAAACATTTCATCATTTTGATTTGGCTATTACACGAACTTTCTAGCTACTTCACTATATTTCTTTATTCGCTCTAGAAATTCTGATATGCTCGATCGTTGACTTGGCGGGAATTGGCAGTTGAGATCCTCTGCTTCATCTGATAATTGTACCATTTGTATGGCCGCTTCACGGATTTTGTTGATCAAGAAGCCTAGTTGCATCTCTCTTTCTTGGAGGTCTATTTTATAAGCGTGAATGTCTCTATCATATTGATCGTTCTTCTCTTCCAAGGCTTTTAAGAGACTATCCAATTGTTGCTAACGATCTTGCAGTATGACCTCTAAATCCCGTATCCTTTCTTTTAGTTCTTGAAATTTAGATCGACTAGTCATTACTTCGGCAGACACGGCTTCATATTCTGCGTTCTTCTTCCTTAACTCCATCATAGCCCGTGCGGCCTTTTCCTCTTCCTTTTTCGCCTTTCCCTTCCAAAACTCCATTCCCCTTTGATGTTGCTTATCTCCTTTTTCCATTCCGATGATGATTTGCCCAACCCGCTATTCTTGATAGTGACTCTCAATTTCTTGTTTTCCAGATGAAGGTCCCTTAAATCATTTCTCACAATTTCAACTTCCTTTTGCACTTTCTCGGTTTTAGACCTTTCAATCTGAACATCGATTTTTAGCTGGTAATTTTCCTCTTGCAGAGCACTGATATCCCTTGACATCTTGGTCTTCTCGCGTTCAAACTCTTGCCTTGCCACTTCTAACTAGGATGGCAATTCTTTTAGGAAAGGATTCTGAAAGGCGCAACTCATTGACGAGACTTGCCGACTATTTATCCGCTGAATCCTCCATACGTCATAATCTTGAGTGAAAGTATCCGCGTACAGGGCCAACTCCACCAGATGAATTTTCTTCCAAGATTTTACAGTGTCTCGGATCCTCTTCATGTATCCCTCACCTGCAAAAGCGAACTCGGACTGTGCCAACCCTCCTGTGGCGGGTATGAATTGTCGCAAAGAAAATTGCCTTTGAACTAATAGCGGGGCATATCCAACACCTCCCCATAAACCAAGTAGTGGCACCCAGTCCTGTTTTCCGACCTTGTATAACAGAACTGACGGGTGTATCCACGGTGCTCTCCATGTTATATCCTCGGCACGAAGGTTTTGAAAAACTGAGACCCAGTGTTGCTTGGTGACTTCCTTGGGACATTCTTTCTTGAGATAGGCTTCCAATGGTGCAAATGTTTTTGAAAACATGTAAAACAGAGTGCGCTCGACTTTCCAAAAATGGCTCATAATCCAAACATTGAGCAACTGCGCGCATCTAATAAATCGTCCTTCTCCTTTTCTTCGACAACTACTCAAGGATCTGAAGGTCTCGGCTAGAATAGTCGGGACAGGGTTGATTCCTTGTTTCAATTTTTCAAAGAAATCAACTACCGCGACTTCAAGATGTCCGAGAACTTTCGGGAAGATGATCAAACCGTAGATAGCCAAAGCGAATAGATTCACCCTTTTCATCATGTCAGGATGGTTCAGAACCAAATCTCGTAAGGAAGACCATGGAATGCAAATGGCTTCATTCTTCTTCTTTATCTCGCTTTTTTTTTACGCGCGTCGATCATATCACAACCTCACTAGCTTTTTCTTAAAGGTCATTGGCTTAGGCTCCTTCACATATATCTTATATGGCTGTGCATTATCAATACGAAGTAAAGCAGTATACTCCTCTATAGTTGGGGTCATGTCCTCCTGATTGAAAGTAAAACATTGGTAGGCTGGATACCAAAATCTGATCATGGCTTGAATCAAATGCTCATCTATGTTGATAGTGATCAAGCGGGCTATATCTCCGTATTTCTCAATGAATATACCTTTAATGTCCGAGTCCCATTGATTCCAAATCTGAACCAAGTCTTCAAGGTTATTTTGACGAACATTGACCGTTACGTGCTCAGGCAGATTGGCAAAACATCCCTCCGCTAGACTATCCCCTTTCTCCTTCTGAGTTCGTAGAGACCAGTCCTGAACCGCGGCATTCTTCTCGACTGTTTGTATAATTGGCTCTTCCATTAGAAACCCGTTTTTGGCCACTAATCTTTAATCAACACCTTCCTAATGTGATGCCTATAATGCATGATGAGAAAAATAATAAGGCAAAGACAAATAACCTTGATTAGTAATTAAATACAGAGCGAGAAAAAACATGGAAAATTCAACAATCCGAACTAGTTTATTAAATGCACCGAATCTCCTTTGTATAGAAAGTGAAAATGCAAAAGGTAAGAGGCGTTCCTCCAGTGCATTTATTTTGGTGACTATTAACGGACAGAGGTTCGGCATGGCTCTAATTAGGTGGCTCGTATGGTTCACTATATGTGGTTTCGGTTCTAGACAGGTACTCGAATTGCTCGTACTATCGTCTACTAAGACTAGAACAAAGCCTCGGTCGTAGCCCATCACAGGCTCACGAGTTCAATTCGAGGGATTACATTTACTTATGCCTATGCGGAGGGACAAGTTAACTCACGAAAGCATAAGTCATATGTAACCCGAAAGTATTCACTAGCCTGTGCGGAGGGATGAGTTAACTCACGAAGGCGTAGCGTTTACTTTCACTTAAACAGACGGAGCCCGAGTAGAGAGCTCATGTTATGCAAAATGCGAGTGCACGGTGTGTGGGGAGAAACTCACAAACCTTTACGTTTTATTTAAAAACTAAACCAATACTAAAACCATTAAAATTTAAAGCTGAAAAACAACCAGATAAAACAAGTTAGAATATATACAACACGATGCAAATGCAAAATTTGAAGATCACGACTAAATGTTAATTTGAACAAGGAACTTTGAAAATTTTGACAACGTGAGTTTAATTCCAGACACGACTCTCAAAAAGGGTCCCCAGTGGAGTCGCCAGCTGTAGCGACGTAAAATTTTTTTTAGCTTGGTCGCTAATTGTGGCGATTTATTGAGAATTTGAAAACCGAAGTTTGATTTTAAAATAAAAGAGGAGTCGCCACCGATCCTTTTCATAGGTGTGATCGGGCACCTTAGAATTTTATTTTTTAAAACAAAAGAAGGCCGAGTTTAGGTCTACATTAAAATCCAGAGAAAAATTAAGGTTCGGGAGTCGGTTACGCGCGAGGAAGGTATTAGCACCCTCGCGATGCCCAAAATTGGTATCTCATAAACACGTGTTGTCTTGATTTTCAAAAATACGAGTTCAATATAACATTTAATCGTGATCCAATTGAAAAGACGAGAAGTTTTAAAATTTGATTTGTTAGAAGGGCGTTTCGTTTTCAACTTTGAGCGATATATGATTCACCCAACATAGCGATGAAATCAACGACTTAGTGTCAAACCGATACGTTGCCTCGTATGTTTAGGAAAACAAGAATAAGATTTTCGAAATGATGCAAAGCAAAACCGAGACAGGATAAAAATAAATAAAGGAAAGAGCTAGGTATATATTGAAGCAAATAATCAATGTGACAATAATAATAAAGATGTATGCGATATTAAACGTAATACTAGAATTAAACATGAAGAGAAGACAATAAATATCTATACATAATAATGCCATTAAGAATAGATATGTGAAAATATGTATAAATAATAATATTATTGGAAATATATTACATACGGTATTTGAAATCCATACATGAAATGGTAAAAACTTATATATAACTTGTATTATTAAAATATATATATACATATATACATATATACGTATAAAATGAATAAAGAATATATATATATGCACACAGCGTATACAAAAAAAAGAAATATATATATACATATGTAATATACTATGTAAAAGTATAACATGGTATTTGAAATATATGTATAAAAATATAATATTAAAAAGAAAAATATATATATACATATACATATATATGAAAAAAACGTATACATTATATGTACATTTAATATAATTATTAAGAAAATATATAATATATATATGGTATTAAAAAATGTAGTATTAGAAACATAACATAATATATATAATTTATAAAAATACGGTATCAAGAAGTATGAATGTATAATATACGAAAATGCATATAAGATATGGTATCAACGTATATGTATAAAGAATGTATACGACATACAAATATGTTAACAAAAACAACAATATTAAAACTATTAGAGATATTATATACTATATGTGGGTCAAAATAATAGTATTAAAACAATTATTAACAACTTTATATAAAAACGTACGTGAAATAGTTTAAAACATACACCTAACTTAGTATGCAAAACTAATTAATAGAACATATACATATAGAGTATAAAAAGGTATGTACATAATAATATAATATGGTATTAAAAGCTTGTATACATACTAGTACATATATATACGTACACATAACATAATGGTAAGATAATTATGTAATACATATATAATAATAATAATAATAGTGATAATAAAAATATTAATAATATACATGGGATAGCAAAGAAAATAATATATACATATGTAATACAAACATATACAATATATATATATATATATATATATATATATTAGAGGTAATAATATAAAAGAAAAAAAAACTATTAATAAGATACATAAATACATACATGGAATAGTATAAGAAATAAAGACATTAAAAATATATACATAATATATATAAAATACATATAATATACATACATTAGAAATGACGACAATATAAAATGGACTTGCTAACACATTATATATATGTATGTGCATGAGTATGAATAACTAGGATAATGGAAATACTTAATGTATAATATTTGAAATATGTATAACATAAAAACATATTAAGAATAATAATAATAAAACATTTGATAATATTTCACAAATACATGTATACTAAAAATATACATAATAATATATAAAGTATAATATAAAAAGAACGTTATGTAAAACATATAAAACGAAAACATATGTGTTAAATAATATTAAAATATTTACATAATACATTTAAATATTAAAAACAAAGTGGCTAAAATACTAAACATAAATACATATATGTATATGCATATAATAAAAATATATAATGATGTATAATAATAATAATAATAATAATAATAATAATAATAATAATAATAATAATAATAATAATAATAATAATAATAATAATAATAATAATATGAAATAAAGAAGTAAAAAAAAGCGAAAAAGACTAAAATTAAATAAAAAGTAAAGTTGTGGGGTCAATTTAAAATAAAATCAAAGTTTCGGGGCCAAATATGAAATAGAAATAAAAAGGAGGGCCCATTTGCAAAGCGCGAATAACGTGGGGGACTGAAATGGGAAATAATCCCTTCCCCCCAAAACGCGCAGCAGCGTAAGGACTGAAATGGAATTAGATCAAAGTCTTGGGGCAAAATTAAAAATAACAAAAAACTTAATTACAAGATCATGAAAAAGCGGAAGGGCTAAAAGCGCAATTAGCCCTTCCGCTCAAAAACACGCGGATCCTAGGAGCGGGTCGGGTCAACGCGTGGGTCGGCCCCAAAACGACGCCGTTTTGGAGTTAAAGGGCAGCCCCCAAAACGACGTCGTTTTGGGAGGCTATATAAAGGCCCAAAAAAATTTTTTAAGCTCATTTGTAACAGGGAGGAAAAAAAAGAAGAAAAGGAGAGGAAGAGAAGAGGGAGAGAAGAGGGAGAGAGGGGAGGAAGGAAGGAGCTCCGGCCCGGGGTCTGATCACCGGACGGTGCACGGAGAGTCATTGGCCTGCACAAGCACACCAGCGTCACGGTGGCGGAAATGTAAAAATCTTTTTCTTTTTTTTTTTGTATTTTTGTTATGAAATATATATTTTAGGGTTTTATTTATAGAAAAAGAAGAAAAAAAAAGTAGTATATGTATATATATATACACAGAAGTCGAAAGAAAAAAATAAAGAAGAAAAAAAAACAACCTTCATTTGCTTTTTTGATTTCTTTTCCGATTATTTCGCTGCCTTTGTACTGAACTATTTTTGTGTTTCGAACTCTATTCTTTTTGAAGAATGAAAAAAAGGGAACCCCTTTACCGTTTCTGATTTCGGGTTTTATAACCCTTTTACATTTATTTTCTTATTGTATCTGTCTTATCCGATTGCAGGAGATGGGCAAACGGTGGAGGTGACTTTGGCAGGGGCAGGTGGGGTGTCAGAGGGTCGGTGATGGCAGAGGACAGGTTAGGTTCGGCTGACAGTGGCGGCACAAGTGGGAGAGGGATAGGTGGCTAGGGTTAGTGAGATTAGGATTTCAGGTTATTGGGCTGGTGTTGGGCTAAGGGTTTTGTATTGGGTTAAATGGGTTAGGTATATAAGTGGGCTCCGGGTTTGGGCTGCTGTGTTGGGTCTGGTGGGTTTTGTGTAAATGGGCCCGGGCAATTTGGGCTTCTACATTAGGCTTAAGGACTAAATTGAATAAAAGTAAAACTTTATGGACAATTTTGTAAAAATGTTAGAAATGACCAATTTGCATGAAGTGGATTATTTTATTATTTAAAATTGTAAAATTGAATAAAATTATTAATTTAGTTCAAGATCTGGGAAAAACATGTTTTAAGGATTAAATTGAAATGTGTTGAAATTATGAAAAATTTTGATATTTTATAAAATTCATGGGTTGTTATCAATTTGTATAAGAATAACGGCTGGAAATAAGGATTAAATTGTAAGAATTTTATTTTTAAATGCATGAAATATCGATATAATAAACTACATGATTTATGTTTATGAAGAAATGGCAAGAGAATGATATTTATCATGATATATCAATATGTGCTTATCTTTGATATATTGATACAAGAAAATAAAGTATATTGAGACGAGTAATAAATTCAAGTAAAACATGTCAAGAAAAATAAGTACGTTTACAATGTGATTGATTTTAATTGGTTCCAAATATGAACGTTAGATGAAATAAGTTATCTAATAAATAAATCGGTAACTCCGGTAATGCTCCGTAACTCTATTCCAGTGACGGATTCGGGTTAGGGGCGTTACATCATGTACCCAACATACCGGTTATGGACTTGTTCATCTTTAGAGCATAAGCCTCCACTTATATCAAAACACATGAGTTTCATACGTATGGTCAGTGACTAACTCAGGATTTAGGCAAATCACACCATGAACATCGCAAGTGAATTAATTCATAAACGAATTCAAAATTAATTCATCTTGGGTCCAGTTAATGTATCATTCTAAAAAATAAATACATTTATAACTCTATTCGTGGAGTCAATTGCTCCGATAGCTAAGACTAGTCATCTTCTCAATTGGAATTGTAGACGACATAATAATCCTTCTCAGTATTTGAATCAAATGCTTACTTTGATTCTTTTTCAAGGATTACGGACTCATTTAAATTATCTACTAAAGTAAGTCGTCTTTCTCGCAATGTAAACGTTCTTTACAATGCCACTTATCTTCAATTTGAACTTTAGGCAATCAATGAGCTAATATTTACTTATCACAATTTTGTTATGCATGCAAAATATAAAAGATAGAAAATGCAAAAGATATAATAGTGAAATGTGAAATTAACTTTATTTATTTATTCATCGTTCAAATAAATAGAAAACAGTTACATGTTTACTACAATACGAACATATTTCCCAACATTCCAAATACCATAAACTTATATTACCATTTCACATACTAAGTCATCCAAACCAACTTCATTCTTGGTTCAATTCCATAAACCCACAAGTAAACATATTTATAATGCAAATCATATATGCATATCATCAAACCATTCAAAACAACATTACATAAATAAACCATTCTTCTTACCCAACAAAGGTATACACATTCTGTAACACCTTTAACTCGTCTCCGTCGTCGTATTAGGGTTACAGAGCATTATAACACAAATTAAGACATTTATCATAAAACAGAAACAAAAATATCAAATAAATGATAACATTCAATAGCTTATAAAAATCAGGGTAAAAATACATTTACAGGCATTAAATCGAACTTACGGGGCCCTAAAAATAGTTTTGGAACAATTCCAGACTAATTTGAATCAAAATAGAAAAATATGCAAAAATTTAAAAATTTTAGAAACAAGGGTCACACGGCCGTATGGAGTAGCCTAGGCCGTGTGGCTTCCTCGCATGCATGTATGGCCAAACCATGAAACTAACTATGACCGTATGAAAAATCCTACACTTAAAAATTAATAAGACACATGGCCGTGTGGAATAGCCCAGGCCGTGTGCACTTTAAAAAGCTTCTAAAACAAGGCAAACTTTCATCCAACACCTAGGTTCCTAGCCAAATCAAAATCAACCATTTCCATACTTTAAAAACACATTTAAACAAGCCTAAAACATGTCAAAACAATCAACCTATAGGTTTTAACCTCTATGCCATTCAAAGGCACCTCAACTTAAAACAATTTACTATCACTCAACAACTATAAACATTTCAACCACACATATAAACATGTCTAAAACATACATTTACATGTCACTCAAAGTGACGTAAAGACACTTATTTACAAAGGTTTACAAGTCCACCAAAAAACATAATCTCCAAAAGATATGACCAAACCAAGTGGACCAAGTAACATATTCATGACACCTATTACATATGAGCCTTATACATTCCATTTATAACTATAGCCATAATGTTCAAAAACTACCAAAATGATCAACGGATAGTGTGATAGGGCTCTAACAATATTCCAACTGAATGTGCTTTCTGATGATCTACAAAACAAAGGAATAACAACTACGTAACATATAATGCTTAGTAAGTTAGTATAAGGAAACTTAAACTTACCATTCCTTAACATTAAATCATTTAGCACTTGCCTTTCCTAACATCACCATTCACATCATTAGTATATATATTAACAATACATCCTCTATGAACATGATATACAACATGAATTGTTTATAATTACTCATATTGCATCACATATGTGATTAGTGCTCTTTTCCATGCATTATTAAAGCTCACCTTACCATTTTGCACTGTCATTGTTATCCATAATTTCATATATAAGCTTTTCCATTCCTTTACTTACCTGTTGAATCGTATAGAATAACATCAGATACTTGGGAACAACTTTTCACAGAACCATATCCTTTTTAGTAATGCTTACACGAGCTGTGAAATGGGTTTACTCACATGAGTTGTGGGTTGGAATGTTAGCTACACGATGCTGCTCACACAAGCTGTAGAGAATCCGCAACAAATGTAGGACCTCAGCAATCGGTAGGACATCCAAGACCAACACCTGAGACATATAATCCTTAATGACATGTCATTTGTATCCTAAGCATTCTCTAGGTTCAAATGAGACTTTTGCCATCAAGTATTCAAATATTGATTTATTATGGAATGAATTATAGATCACATAACATTAACAAATAATCAACTAAAATAACATTTAATAAGCATACAATTCATACGAACTTACCTCGACCACAACAGTTGTATCAACAAAAGTCGAGAACTAATCTGAGACTTTCGTTTTTCCTTGATTCAAGTCTGGTTGTTGCGTATCTTGATCTAAATAATAATTTTATTCAATTAATTCATTCAAAATCAACTTAAACTAACAATTCAAACTCATAATCCTTTTTAAGGTGATTTTACAAAATTACCCTTAATACTTTAACATTTGTACCATTAAGTCCTTAAATCGAAATTTAACCACAATTCAAGTAAGACCCAACTAGCCAACTTTTCTATGTGTTCATTTCAACCCAATTTTCTACCATTTCATATTATTCACATTGCATTTTACTATACTCTCAAATAGGTCCTTAAACTCAAAATAAATAAAAAATCATTTCATAAAATACTTGTACTTAACCTCCAAACTCAAGGATTTTAAAAACTAAGTTCACAAATACATTTATCTCATTCATGGAAAGTCTCTAAGTGTAACAACCGAATTTTAGACCTAGTTAGAATAGTGCTTTTGGAACCACTAACCCGAGGTTAGAGAAATTATTTTTAATATTATTTTATGTGTTGTAGTATGATTATATGAGCGCATGAAAATTTTGGTGAAATAATTTTAGCGATTGCAAGATCAATTGCGAAAAAGGACTAAATCGCATAAAGGGAAAAAGTTTTGTTTTTCTAACAAATGGTGTTAAATAGCTAAAGTATCATAATTAAGGGTTTTTAAAGGGAAAATAGACCCATTTCAATAGGGTGGCTGGCCATAGAGACAAGAGGAGTCAGAAAGTCAAAAATTTAGTAGGGGTGGTATTTGATGACATTAGCTAATTGAATAAAAAAATAAAAAAATAAATCAAAGGGGGTCATCTTTCTTCTCAATATTTTCCACCGAAATTTGAAATGAAAAACCCCCATGGGAGCTTGAAAATTTTCAGCACAATAAACTCTTACATGTAAGTCATTTTGATGGTTATTTTTGTTGATTTTTGTACTTTTGGGACTCTTGTAGCTTAATTTAGCTAATGGAGGGACTATTTTGCAAAATGGTTGAAAGTATATGGTTTTTCCATGAGAGTGTTCATGTTTTTTCTGAATTTTTATAGAAGAAAATGAACCATGGTTGTTAAACAAACAACTTTTGTGAAGTAGTTTTCATGAAAACCCTAACTAAGGACCATTTTGCATGAGTTATAAATTATGGAGTAAATGTGTGAAAGAATGGGAATTATAGACTGCTTCTAGTATAAAAATAATTCAGCTAGGCTTGGTCATTAATAAAATTCGATAAAAATCGATTTACGAGCCTAAGGGTAAAATAGTAATTTTGTGAAAGTCTAGGGGCAAAATAGTCATTTTTACCAAAATATGAATTATGAAATGCATTGATTAATATGATGATTAAATTAGTGAATTTTTACCATTTTAGATCAAGAAATACGAAATCCAGACCTAAACCGGGGAAAGGCCAAGCAAGTAGACTAAATCCAACTAGTCGCCCACTTTTTGTATACTGAGGTAAGTTGTACGTAAGTAAGGTAACTTTATCGTTATTATGTGTTGAATGATTTACTTTGCATAATATGGTTAAATATGATTATGACTAATTAATGTGGTAAATTCCTGGTTGAACCTAGGAATAGATTGGATATTCATGCCATGACATTTGGGTCATATGTGTGCCAGTGTAAGACCATGTCTAGGACATGGCATTGGCCACGATATGAGAGCCAGTGTAAGACCATGTTTGGAACATGGCATCAGTGATGTTGTGAGAACCAGTGTAAGACCATATCTAGGACATGACATCGGTATTGATATGTGCGCTAGTGTAAGACCATGTCTGAGAGATGGCATCGACCACATCATGAGAGCCAGTGTAAGACCATGTCTAGGACATGGCATCGACAATGAGACGAGAGTTAGTGTAAGACCATGACTGGGACATAGCATCAGCCTCGGCATGTA
The DNA here is from genome assembly GCA_025698465.1 of Gossypium longicalyx. Lineage (NCBI taxonomy): Eukaryota > Viridiplantae > Streptophyta > Magnoliopsida > Malvales > Malvaceae > Gossypium > Gossypium longicalyx. The sequence goes on along the minus strand of CM047005.1, from coordinate 20,964,026 downwards.
AGCCAGTGTAAAACCATGTTTAGAACATGGCATCTGCAATTCACCCTCTTGTGTAAAGCTTGTCAGATATCCTTTAGTATTCCAAATGGTTTCACGGGTTATTTTAAAAGCTTATGATAATAATATGGAATGATATAATCATGTTGTGAACGGTACATGTTCTTATTCGAAACTAATGAGATATGAGTCTAGTTATGTTGCCTTGATGGTAAGAATGACATAAGTAAGTTCTAGCTATGAAAATGATCTTGGGACGATATTGAAATATTTGGTTTATACTTGCGATATATATAAGCATGTAGTAATATTTACCCATGTTCACTCAAGAATGTTGTGTGGATTTATAATATGCATGGTTGATGTAGTTACTTATTTATATGCAACTTACTAAGCTTTACGGTTACTCCCTCTCCTTTCTATTTTCTTATAGTGCCACCAAACTAGTATCGGGGATCAAGGGACATCGGAGGCATCAATCACACTATCACCTGAAACTTTGATATAGCTAGTTTAACGTTTGATTTTGGCATGTATAGGGACTTGAATCTTTTGTTTAGTGTCTTTTTAGTTTAACGACAAGGGTTGATTCATATGATGGATATGGTATTCATTTTGTATAGGCCATTAATGTTGGCTAATATTGATTATTATTAAATGCATTTGATGCAAATTTCTCATGGTTGTGGTTGATTTGGTTATATGTGTTATGCTTGGATTGGTTTTGGTTGATATTGTGTAGGTTGGTGCAAGTAAGGGTGGCAAAAAGGCTTGGTAAATAGCCTTATTTTTGTCCACACGGGTAAACACACGGACGGCTGTCTAGGACGTATGTGACACACGGTCTGCCCCACTGGTGTGTAGTCTGGCTGTGTGTCCCCTACACCTCAATTTTACAAGTCAGTATACATGGTAGTAAACACACAATCAAAGACACGGCCGTGTGTCTCAGCCATGTGGAGGACACGGCCTAACACACGGGTGTATGCCTTGGCCGTGTGCCCTTAATTGGTTGATGACGTTAGAAACAGGATGTCAAGGTTTTTGTACACGAGCATGTCATGGCCGTGTAAATGAAATGGGCCATGGACACGGACGTGTGCCAGGCCGTGTAAAAACCTATGTGGGTTCGAATCAAAAAATAAATTCGTACGGACTAGGGATACGAGTATGTCCCGATATGTTCAGGCCGTGTGAGTCACACGGGCCTTTAACATGGCCATGTTAAGAAGACACACGGTCGTGTCGACCTTCTACACGGCGTGTACCCCTGTTAGCTTGAAATTTTACAAAGTTTTCTAGAGTGCATAGATTAGTCCCGAATCAATTTCCAAAGTGTGTTTGGAGCCTCGTAAGCTTGTAGTAGGGACATTAAGGTATTATGAAAAGTTTTAATTTGGAGCGAAATTTCATATCTAGGAAATGTATGTTTGTATGTGTTTAAGTCTGATAACACCTCGTATCTTGTTTCGACGTCAAACTCGGGTAAGGGGTGTTACATTTAGTGGTATCAAACCTATAGTTTAGTCGATTCTCAGACTAACTTAGCATGAATACGAGTCTAGCTATACATGCCATAAATATATTGTGATAGTATGACGACTCTTGACAAATTTAAATTGTGTTTTCATATAGTAAATGGATCCTGACGGAGTTATGGCTGATAATATGGAAAGTAATGTGCAGGCTCCCGCTGAAGGGACCGCGCCAGTCGAAAGTGGGCCCATGACATTGAGTCAGAGCGGAGGGGCTAGATAAGCGTACCTCCATATGATCGATTCTTGGTACTCGGAGTTCATTCGTGCAAATTCGAACACTCCGCCTCCCCCACCTCCTCCGATTCCTCAGCCTGCTCATATGGCTCCCCAAGGAGTAGAAGTGGTTAGGAGAGAAAAACCTCCAGTAGATAAAATTCGTAAGCACAGGGCCGAGGAATTTCGGGATAAAATTGATGATGACCCAGATAGAGTATAGTTCTGGTTGGAAAATATCATTAGAGTATTCGATGAATTGTCTTGCAACCCTAAGGAGTACATGAAGTGTGTTGTGTCACTCCTGCAAGACTCAGCCTACAATGGTGGAACACCCTTGTGTCGGTTGTACTAAGGGAAAGAATTACATGAGAGTTTTTACAGGAAGAATTCCGAAAGAAGTATATTAGTCAGAGATTTATAGACCAGAAGAGGAAAGAATTTCTAGAATTGAAGCAAGATCGAATGACGGTAACAGAGTATGAGCGTGAGTTCGTGAGACTCAGTAAAAACGTTAGAGAGTGCATATCTACTGAAGCCATTATGTGCAAGAGGTTTTAGGATGGTTTGAACAAAGATATCCGATTGTTGGTTGGTATTTTGGAGTTAAGAGAATTTGTAGTACTTGTTGAGAGAGCGTGTAAGGCCGAAGAATTGGCCAAGGAGAAGAGGAGAGCTGATATTGAGTCACGTGACTCCAAGAAAAGACAAATAGGAAGATAATTTTAGACCTCATCTAAGAAATTGAGGGGGTTTCCTACTCGAACAAATGCATCGACAGGATTCTCGAGCAGAAACAATAATAAGCAGTATGCGGCGTCTAAAACTCAGACCACTTCCATTGCGAGTGTTGGTAGTGCTCGACCGAATAGACTAGAGTGTTTGTAGTGTGGTAGACGACACTTCAGTGAGTGCCGAGGTAATGATAGAGGCTGCTTCAAGTGTGGTTCACTAGACCACTTTATTCGAAACTGTCTTGAGATGGAGGAGAAAGACAAAAAGGAAAACGTGAGAGCGAGTAATGCTCCCTCGAGGGGTAGACCGCAAAAGAACCCTTGAAGTGGGGATGGCAACAGAGGTACGCCTAGTGATTCTAATGTGAGGTCTAAGGGCAGAGCGCCTGCAAGGACATATGTCATTCGCACTTGGGAAGATGTCGCGTCTCCCGATGTGATTATGGGTACTTTTTCTATTTATGATATATCTGTTCTTGCTTTGATCGACTCGGGGTCTACCCACTCTTATATTTGTATAAAATTGGTACCTAGTACAAATATACTAGTGGAGTCTACTAAATTTGTGGTAAAAGTGTTTAACCCGTTAGGCAAATATGTAATAGTTGACAAAGTGTGTAGAAACTGTCCTTTAATGATTAGAGGCCACTGTTTTCCGGCTAACCTCATGCTAGTACCGTTTGATGAATTTGACCTAATTCTTGGCATGGATTGGCTGACTGTTCATAACATGTTAGTAAACTATGGTAGTAAATTTATTGAATTGAGATGTGAAAATGGGGATATTATTCGAGTTGAATCAGGTGAATCGAACAGTTTACCAGTACTGATTTCTTCTATGACTGCTGAGAAATACATGAGAAAAGGGTATGAGTCCTATCTTACATTTGTGTTGAATACCCAAGAGTCGAGAGTAAAGATTGAGTCGATGCTAGTGGTATGTAAGTACCCAGATGTGTTTCCGAAAGAATTGTCCGGATTACTTCCAACTAGGGAAGTTGAGTTTGGTATTGAGTTAGTCCCTGATACGGCACCTATCTCGATTGCTCTGTATAGGATGACTCTGATAGATTTAAAGGAGTTAAAAGTACAGTTACAAGAATTAACGGATAAGGGTTTTGCGAGACCGAGCTATTCCCCGTGGAGTGCTCCGATACTTTTTGTGAAAAAGAAAGATGGGTCGGTGAGATTATGTATAGACTACAAACAGCTCAACAAGGTGACGGTGAAGAACAAGTATCCCTTGCCAAGGATCGGTGATTTATTTGATCAATTAAAGAGAGCCAAGGCGTTTTCTAAGATAGACTTGAGATCTGACTATTACCAACTAAGAGTTAAGGAGCAAGATGTAACACCCCCTACCCGTATTCCGAGCCTAGAATAGGGTACGAGGCATTACCGAACTTAATATGATCAATAATGTAAAAAACAGCCATAAAATTTCTTCTAAGTTAAAAACTTTCATACATATGTTTAACGTCCCTTATATGGGCCTACGGGGCCCAAAACATACATTCAGGGTAGTTCGGGACCAAACCGTAAACATATGAAACTTTTGCAACACTTAGAAAATTTTCACACTTTGGAGAGTCACACGCCCGTGTTTTCAACCAGTGTAACTCTCTATTTATAACTTCATCACCCTTGACAGTCGTACACTTCATATAAATAACAAGAAACGTGTATGGGCTCAATTCTCAATAAATTTCTCATATATATACACAATTTAACATTATGTAATCATACAACATATATCAGCCATATCTCTGTAATCTAAATATGTTTTCATAACAACTTATCTTGATTTCATACTATTTCATATTTAAGCTTAAATAACCAAAGTATTTGAAATATCATCTTTATGCAAATAGTACACATGAGGTATATAATTCCATAATTATGAATAAACACATTTATCAAACATTTTCCATATTTATATATCAATCTCTCATGTCTCCATATATCAATAACTGTCATTTTCATGAATTCCGAGTTCAATTTCATAATTATTTGTCTCGTGTTCAATTTATTTCATGTCGGAACTTTATTCATTAAAACATTTGAATTATCAATACATATGGATAGTAATGCTCAAGATGAATAATTATATAATCACAAATGAATTCATTTATTAACCAAGTTCTATACTCATATCTTATCAACTCGTACTTCCTTATATCACATAATTCCATGTAACACTTACCAAACTTTGTCAAATTAGTGAACGTCTTACGAAATTGAGTACTTCGTTTTCTCGATGTCATAGTTCAACTATGGTCTTACACATCTTCACATAATGATGCCATAGCCCAGCTATGGTCTTACACATATTCATATATCGATGCCATAGCCCAGATATGATCTTATACGGAAACCACTTGTCACTTGTAGCCGAAGCTACCACAATTCATCGATCGGTGGCCGAGCTACCATTTTTCATCGATTAGGTAGCCGAGCTACCACTTTTCATCGATCGGTGTAGCGAAGCTACCACTTTTCATCGATCGGTGGCGAGCTACCACTTTTCACTGATCAGGTAGCCGGAGCTACCACTTTTCACTTGTCATTTGTCCTTGATCAGATAAGTGTAGCCGAAGCTATCACTTATCACTTGTTGCCATGGTCCGACCATGGTCTTTTCCTTCAATTCATCTTGTCACTGAACTGAAATGCTCAATTTGACCATTTATTCAATTTTCATGCTTATACATTATTCACGATTTTATCATCAATACATATGAAGTAACACATCATGAAATTCATAAATTAACAAATAATCACTAAAATATAGTCATATAAACTCACAAGTTCAATTTTTGTATTATAATGATAATCATAATTTCATAATAAATATTCCAAATAAAACATTATATCATTTCTAATCCAACACTTATCGATTATAATCGGGCATGTGACCAATTTATACATGAGTCATTCATATATTTTTCCTCCTCCTCCTCTCCATCCACATCCTTGGTATAAATAACACACTTGTAAGTAACCTTATCCATAATTTTCACTAATTACTTATGTGAATATTCAAGCTATCCACCCGTGTCATAGTCGCTAAATTATTTATATCTGAAGATACGGAACTCAAAATTAAGATCTGCTAATTTTTCCTGAAACTAGACTCACATATCTTATTACCATAAAAATTTCATAATTTTTGGTTGGGCCAATTAATACAGTTTATTCATTGAAGTCTCCCCTATTCTGCTATCTAACAGTTCCGACCCTTCTTCACTAAAAATTAATTATCTCCTCGTACAGAATTCGAATGATGTTACCGTTTGATTCTCTTGAAAATATACTCATTCAGCATTCTAAACATATAAGTATAATCCCATAATTATTTTTATCCAATTTTTTATGATTTTACAATGTCAGAATAGGGGAACCCGAAATCATTCTGACCTTATCTCACAAAATTTAGCATATCTCATGATTTACAATTCCATTTCTTACATCTTTTCTTTTATAAGAAACTAGACTCAATAAGCTTTAATTTCATATTTTATTCATTCTCTAATTCCATTTCTACAATTTTTGGTGATTTTTTTCAAAGTTAGACCACTGCTGCTGTCCAAAACAGTTTTAGTGCAAAATGTTGATTTCCATTTTGCCCCAAATTTCACAATTCATACAATTCAGTCCTTGCTCAATTAACCCCTAAATTAAGATAATTTTCTCAATTAATACTTTTCCTAGACATTATAAGTTATTTCATAACTATTTAAATTCAGAATTTTTACATAAAACTCTAACTTCAAACTCTTTTACAATTAGGTCTCAAACATTCACTTTCTATTCAATTCTTTCAATAAAATCAGCATATAAACAATTTAAAGCTCTAATTCCTTGCCAAATCATCATATAATTTCATCACATATTCATAGCAACTTTCAATTTCTTTCATAGAATCAAAAACTAATGAATTCAACAAGTGGACCTAGTTGTAAAAGTCACAAAAACACAAAAATTTCAAGAAATAATCAAGAATTGAACTTACTTGCAGTAAAAATATGAAAAACCAGCTTGAGGGAACTCTTTCATGGTGTTTTTGCTGATGAGAATGCAGAAAAATAAAGAGAAAACTAGATAATTCCACTTTAGTCCTTGCTTTATTAAGTAAATTTTGCAATTTTCTAATTTTGTCCTTAATTCTCCTTATTTTCTTGCTGATTTCATGCCCTTGCCGTCCAGCCCAAAGATATATTGGGTCTATTTGTCTTTTAAACCCTCTTTCTTTTATCATTTAAGCTATTTAATCATTTCTCACAATTTTGCATTTGATACAATTTAGTCCTTTTTGTTCAATTAACTATCAGAACTTTAAAATTTCTTGACGAAACTTTAATAATAACTTATTAGCACTCTATAAATATTTATAAAAATATTTATGGCTTGATTTAAAATTCCTGAGGTCTCGATACCTCGTTTTTTATTCTAATTATTTTAATATTTATTTTTTTGTACACTATTCACTATTTCAAAAATTTTCCTAGCTTCACATTTAACTTATACTCACTAAATTAATAATATTTTCTACTCAATCTCGAATCACTGTTCCGACACCACTGAAAATTAGGCTGTTACACAAGATGTGCCGAGAACCTCGTTTTGGACGAGATACGGGCACTATGAGTTCCTTGTCATGCCCTTTGGCTTAACAAATGCTCCCGCCGTATTTATAGACTTGATGAATCGTATTTTCTGGCCGTACTTGGATAAGTTTGTGGTTGTTTTTATCGACGATATATTAATTTATTCTCGTGATGAGAGGAGCACACAGAGCATTTAAGAACCTTCTTTGAAGACATTACGAGATAAACAGCTATACGTCAAGTTTAGTAAAAGTGAGTTTTGGCTCTAAGAGGTTGGATTCTTGGGACACATCGTGTCGGGTGATGGGATTAAAGTTGACCCGAGTAAGATCTCGACTATTGTTGAGTGGAAACTGTCGAGGAATGTATCGGAGATTAGAAGCTTTCTAGGCTTAGCTGGTTACTATAGAAGATTCGTTAAAGGATTCTCTATGATTGCTACTTTGATGACGAGGTTGCTACAGAAGGATGTCAAGTTCGAGTAGACGGAAAAATGCCAACAGAGTTTTGATAAACTTAAGGCGTTGTTGACTGAAGCCTCAATTTTAGTGTAACCAGAACCGAAAAAAGAATTCATAGTGTATAGAGATGCATCCTTCAATGGATTAGTATGCGTGCTCATGCAAGAAGGCAAGGTGATAGCATATGCCTCGAGACAACTGAAGCCACATAAGAAAATTATTCGACTCACGACTTAGAGTTAGCAGTCATAGTGTTCGCACTGAAGATTTGGAGACACCACTTGTATGGTGAGAAATGCCGAGTATTCACTGACCATAAAAGCTTAAAATATTTGATGACTCAAAAGGACTTAAATCTACGACAACGAAGGTGACTGGAGTTGATTAAAGATTATGAGTTAGTAATTGACTATCACCCGGGAAAGACGAACGTGGTCGCTGATGCATTAAGTAGGAAGTCATTGTTTGTCTTGAGAGCTATGAATACTCAGTTTCCTGTAATTAAGGATGGTTCGATTCTAGCGGAGTTGAGAGCTAGACCTATGTTTCTTCAAGAGATTTGTGGGGCTTAGAAGAGCGATAAAGATTTGCAAGCCAACATGACTCAGTGTGAGACAGTTGACAAATCCAATTTTCATATTAGTACTGACGGTTGTTTAATGTTCCGTGATAGGGCCTGTGTACCTAGAGATGATGAGCTTATTGAGAAAATTCTTCACGAGGCACATAGTAGTTGTATGTCAATCCATCCGGGTAATGCTAAGATGTATAATGACTTGAAGAGATTGTATTGGTAACCGAGCATGAAAAGAGACCTCTCAGAGTTTGTGCAAAATGTTTAGTTTGTCAGCAAGTGAAAGCCGAGCACCAAGTACCTTCGGGTTTACTTTAGCCTGTGATGGTTCCCGAGTGGAAATGGGATCGAATTACCATGGATTTTGTGACAGGTTTGCCGTTGTCACCGAGAAAGAACGATGCAATTTGGGTCGTAGTCTATCGATTAACGAAGTCGGCTCATTTTATCTCGGTACGTACCGACTACTCACTTGATAAACTAGCCGAGTTGTATGTTTCCAAAATTGTGCGACTTCACGGAGTGCCCTTGTCGATTATTTCAGATAAGGATCCGAGGTTTACTTCACGGCTTTGGAAAAAGTTATAAGAAGCTTTGGAGACAAAGTTGAATTTTAGCACGGCTTTCCATTCGCAAATCGACGACCAGTCGAAGACAGTAATTAAGATTCTTGAGGACATGTTGCGGTGTTGTGTTCTTGAATTCCAAGGTAGTTAGGAAAAGTATTTACCGCTGGTAGAGTTTGCCTACAACAATAGCTATCAGTCGAGCTTGAGAATGGCGCCTTATGAGGCTTTATATGGGCGTAAGTGCCGAACGCCCTTGTTTTGTACTGAACTCAGAGAAAATCATATTCACAGGGTTGATTTAGTCAAAGAAACCCAAGAGAAAGTTAAGATAATTCGTGATTGTTTGAAGGCCGCATTGGATAGAAAAAAATCCTACATGGATTTGAAACGAAAGAAAATTGAGTTTCAAGTCAGTGATAAGGTGTTTTTAAAAGTATTCATGTGGAAGAAAGTCCTCAGATTTGGTAAGAAAGGAAAATTAAGTCCACTTTTTATTGGACCCTATGAGGTGACAGAAAGAATTGGACCGGTAGCTTATCGACTAGCTTTGCCATCTGAGTTAGAAAAGATCCACGATGTTTTCCATGTGTCGATGTTGTGCTGTTACCGTTTTTACCCTTCGCACGTTCTTTCGCCAACAAAGGTTAAGATTCGATCAGACATGACTTATGGTGAAGAACTGGTTAAGATCTTAGCCCGTGAGGTCAAGCAATTGAGAAATAAAAGTATAGCACTCGTGAAAGTACTGTGGCATTGACATGAGGTTGAAGAGGCCACATGAGAACCTGATGAGACTATGAGTGTAACACCCCCTACCCGTATCCATTGCCGGAATAGAGTACGAGGCATTAACGAGGACTACAAAAACACTTACAGATAATTTAAATATATTTTCATAACAACTTGTTTCAATTTCATACTATTTCATATTTAAGCTTTACTCACCAAAGTATTTGAAATATCATCTTTATACAAATAGCACACATGAGGTACATAATTCCATAATTAAGAATGAACACCTTTATCAAACATATTCCACATTCATATATCAATGTCTCACATTTCCATATATCAATAACCGTCATTTTTCTTGTTTTTCGATAATTATGTGTAACCATTGATAAGCATGCAATTCATCATTTCTTCTTCACAATCACAATTTCAAATGACAAATTCACATAATTGAGCTCAATAATAATAATGATAACCTTACTTACATTTCTTTTTCCACATGTTACATTTACGACTTACCAACTTGTCCATTCAAGGAACAACTTACGGATTTGAGTACATCATGATCTGAAGCCCGAAGTCTAGCTGAAGCACATAAGTGCTAAATGGAAGCCCGAAGGCTAACTGAAGCACATAAGTGCTAAACGGAAGCCCGAAGGCTAACTGAAGCACATAAGTGCTAAACGGAAGCCCGAAGGCTAACTGAAGCACATAAGTGCTAAACGGAAGCCCGAAGGCTAACTGAAGCACATAAGTGCTAAATGGAAGCCCGGTACTAATCAAGCTCATCGAGCTGAATCGAAACCCCAAAAGGGTTAACTGAAACTCATATAAGTTAACAGAAGCTCGTAAGAGCTAAACGGAAAGCAAACACGAGAATTGGCAACAAATGCTGAATCTCTGTTTACTTGGGTAATTTACCGTCAATTCATCTTTTTCACTGAAAAATTGTACTTATTTCCTGAGTTCCGTTCCTCCGAAATTCTCAGTTCAATTTCATAACTTTTGTACATAATTTACTTATTTTCAACAATTATCATACATAAATTATTAATCACCATTTATAAAATAATATTGAAATTTAATAATATTAACAAATGGTCACTAAATTTAGTTATGTAAACTCACAAGTTCGATTTTTGTATTATAGCGATAATCATAATTTCATAATAAATATTCCAAATAAAACATTATATCGTTTCTAATTCAACACTTATCGATTATAATCAGGCATGTGATCAATTTATACACGAGTCATTCATATATTTTTGTATATTTTCCTCCTCCTCCTCTCCATCCATATCCTTAGTATAAACAACACACTTGTAGGTAACATTATCCATAATTTTCACTATCTACTTATGTGAATATTCAAGCTGTCCATCTGTGTCATAGTCACTAAATTATTTTTATCTGAAGCTACGAAACTCCAAATTAATATCCGATAATTTTCTATGAAACTAGATTCACATATCTTATTACCATAAAATTTTCATAATTTTTGGTTGGGCCAATTAATACAGTTTATTCATTGAAGTCTCCCCTGTTTTGCTGTCTGACAGTTCCGACCCTTCTTCACGAAAAATTAATTATCTCCTCGTACAAGATTTAAATGATGTTTCCGTTTCTTTCTCTTAAAAATAGACTCATTCAAGATTCTAAAAATATAAATTTAAGCCCCTAATTATTTTTTTCCAATTTTTTATTATTTTACAAAGTCAAAACAGGGAAACCCGAAATCATTCTGACCTTGTCTCACAAAATTTATCATATCTCAAGATTTACAATTCCATTGCTTACATTATTTCTTCTATAAGAAACTAGACTCAATAAGATTTAATTTCATATTTTATTCATCATCTAATTCCATTTCTACAATTTTTGGTGATTTTTCGAAGTTAGACTACTGCTGCTGTCCAAAACAGTTTTAGTGCAAAATGTTGATTTCCATTTTGCCCCAAATTTCACAATTCATACAATTCAGTCCTTGTTAAATTAACCCCTAAATTAAGATAATTTTCTCAATTAATACTTTTCCTAAACATTATAAGTTATTTCATAACTATTAAAATTCATAATTTTCCACATAAAACTCTAACTTCAAACTCTTTTACAATTAGGTCCCAAACATTCACTTAATATTCAATTCTTACAATAAAATCAACATATAAACAATTTAAAGCTCTAAATCCATGCAAAATCATCATATACTTCCAGCACATATGTATAGAAACTTTCAATTTCTTTCATAGAATCAAAAACTAATGTATTCAACAAGTGAACCTAGTTGTAAAAGTCACAAAAACACAAAAATTTCAAGAAATAATCAAGAATTGAACTTACTTGAAGTAAAAATATGAGAAACCAGCTCAATAGAACTCTTCCATGGTGTTTTTCTGATGAGAATGCAAAAAAATAAAGAGAAATCTAGATAATTCCACTTTAGTCCTAGCTTTATTAAGTAAATTTTGCAATTTTCCAATTTTGCCCTTAATTCTCCTTATTTTCTTGCTGATTTCATGCCCTTGCCGTCCAACCCAAATAGACCTTGGGTCTATTTTCCTTTTAAACCCTCTTTCTTTTATCAATTAAGCTATTTAATCATTTCCCACAATTTTGCATTTGATACAACTTAGTCCTTTTTGTTCAATTAATTATCAGAACTTTAAAATTTCTTGACGAAACTTTAATACTAACATATTAACACTCCATAAATATTTATAAAAATATTTATGGCTCGATTTAAAATTCTCGAGGTCTCAATACCTCGTTTTCGATTCTAATTATTTTAATATTTATTTTTTTAGTATACTATTCACTATTTCAAAATTTTTCCTAACTTCACATTTAATTTATACTTACTAAATTAATAATATTTCCTACTCATTTTTTCGGATTTAGTGATCTCGAATCACTGTTCCGACATCACTGAAAATTAGGCTGTTACAATGAGAGATCAATGCCCTAACATTTTCACTAGTAAAATTTTTGGGGACGAAAATCCCTAAGGGGGAGAATTGTAACAACCCGATTTTGGGCCTAATCGGAACAATGGTTTTGAAACCACTAACCCGAGGTCAGAGAAATTATTTTTAATATTATTTTATGTGTTGCAGCATGATTATATGAGTGCATGAAAATTTTGGTGAAATAATTTTAGTAATTGCATGATCAATTGCGAAAAATGACTAAATCGCATAAAAGGAAAAAGTTTTATTTTTCCAAAAAACAGTGTTAAATAGTTAAAGAATCATAATTAAGGGTCTTTAAATGGAAAATAGACCCATTTCAATAGGGTGGCCAACCATAGAGATAAGAGGAGTCAAAAAGTCAAAAAGTCAAAAATTTAATAGGGCTGGTATTTGATGACATTAGCTAATTAAATAAGAAAATAAAAAATAAAAAATCAAAGGGGGTCATCTTTCTTCTCCATCTTTTCCACCGAAAATTTAAGTGAAAAACCCCCATGGGAGCTTGAAAATTTTCAGCACAATAAACCCTTACATGTAAGTCATTTTGATGGTTGTTTTTGTTGATTTTTGTACTTTTGGGACTCTTGTAACTTAATTTAGCTAATGGAGGGACTATTTTGCAAAATGATTGAAAGTATAGGGTTTTCCCATGAGAGTGTTCATGTTTTTTTCTGAATTTTTATGGAAGAAAATGAATCATGGTTGTTAAACAAACAACTTTTGTGAAGTAGTTTTCATTAAAACCCTAACTAAGGACCATTTTGCATAAGTTATAAATTATAGGGTAAATGTATGAAATAATTGGAATTATGGGCTGCTTCTAGTATAAAAATAATTCGGCTAGGCTTGGTTATTAAGAAAATCCGATAAAAATTGATTTACGAGCCTAAGGGTAAAATAGTAATTTTGTGAAAATCTAGGGGCAAAATAGTCATTTTTACCAAAATATTAATTATGAAATGCATTGATTAATATGATGATTAAAATAGTGAATTTTTACCATTTTAGATCAAGAAATACGAAATTCAGACCTAAACCGAGGAAAGGCCAAGCAAGTAGACTAAATCTAACTAGTAGCCCACTTTTTGTATACCGAGGTAAGTTGTACGTAAGTAAGGTAACTTTATTGTTATTATGTGTTGAATGATTTATTTTGCATAATATGGTTGAATATTATTATGAATAAGGCATGATGAAATTAATGCGGTAAATTTTTTATTGAACCTAGGAATAGATTGGATATCCATGCCATGACATTTGGGTGATATGTGTGCCAGTGTATGACCATGTATGGAGCATGGCATCAACCACAATATGAGAGCCAGTGTAAGACTGTGTCTGGAACATGGCATCGGCAATATTGTGAGAGCCAATGTAAGACCATGTTTAGGACATGGCATCGCATTGATATGTGCGCTAGTGTAAGACCATGTCTGGGACATGGCATCGACAATGAGACGAGAGCTAGTGTAAGACCATGACTGGGACATGACATCGGCCTCGACATGTGAGCCAGTGTAAATCCATATTTGGAAGATGGCATCGGCAATTCACCCTCTTGTGTAAAGCTTGTTAGATATCCTTTAGTATTCCAAATGGTTTCACGGGTTATTTTAAAAGCTTATGATAATGATATGGAATGATATAATCATGTTGTGAGCGGTACAGATTCTTATTCGAAACTAATGAGATATAAGTCTAGTTATATTTCCTTGATGATAAGAATGACATGAGTAAGTTCTAGCTATGAAAATGATCTTGGGACGATATTGCAATATTTGGTTTATACTTGCGATATATATAAGCATGTAGTAATATTTAACCATGTTCACTCAAGAATGTTGTGTGGATTTATAATATGCATGGTTGATGTAGTTACTTATTTATATGCAACTTACTAAGCTTTACGCTTATGGTTGATGTAGTTACTTATTTATATGCAACTTACTAAGCTTTACGCTTACTCCCTCTCCTTTCCATTTTATTATAGTGCCACCAAGCTAGTATCGGGGATCAAGGGACATCAGAGGCATCGATCACACTATCTCCTGAAGCTTTGATATAGTTAGTTTAACATTTGATTTTAGCATGTATAGGGACTTGAATCTTTTGTTTAGTGTCTTGTTAGTTTAGCCACAAGGGTTGACTCATATGATGGATGTGATATTCATTTTTTATAGGCCATTAATGTTGGCTAATATTGATTATTATTAAATGCATTTGATGCAAATTTCTCATGGTTGTGGTTGATTTGGTTATATGTGTTATGCTTAGATTAGTTTTGGTTGATATTGTGTAGGTTGGTGCAAGTAAGAGTGGCAAAAAAGCTTAGTAAATAGCCTTATTTTTGTCCACATGGGCAGACACACGGGCGTCTGTCTAGGTCGTGTGTGACACACGGTCTGCCCCACGGGCGTGTAGTCCGTCTGTTTGTCCCCTACACCTCAATTTTACAAGTCAGTATGCAGGGTAGTAAACACACGGGTAGAGACACGGCCGTGTGTCTCAGTCATGTGGAGGACACGGGTGTGTGCTTTGGCCGTGTGCCCTTAATTGGTTGATGACGTCAGAAACAAAATGTCAAGGTTTTTGTACACGGGTATGTCATGGCCGTGTAAAGGACACGGGCCATGGACAAAGGCATGTGCCAAGCCGTATGAAAATCCCTGTAGGTTCGAATCGAAAAATAAATTCGCAGGGGTTAGGGATATGGGCGTGTCCCGATATGTTCAGGCCGTGTGAGTCACACGGGCCTTCAACATAGCATGTTGAGAAGACACACGGGCGTGTCGCCCTTCCACACGGGCGTGTGCTCCTGTCAGCTTGAAATTTGACAAAGTTTTCTAGAGTGCCCAGATTAGTCCCGAATCAATTTCCAAAGTGTGTTCAGGGCTTCGTAAGCCTATAGTAGGGACACTAAGGTATTATGAGAATTTTTAATTTGGAGCGAAATTTCATATCTAGGAAATGTATGTTTGTATGTGTTTAAGTCTGATAACACCTCATATCCTGTTCCGGCATCTAACTCGGGTAAGGGGTGTTACATTAAGCTTCTAATGATTTCACAAATCAACCTCTGGGTTAGTTAGATTAAGCTAAAACAAACTCAAAACCATAAAAATAAATAAAAATTGACCTCAAAAACTTACCCAAGAAAGCAATGAAGCTTGGCCAAAACTCTTCTTACTCAACAATGGTGTTTCACGTTTATGGGAAGAAGGGGAAGTAAAACAATCCAAAGTTTTCTACTTTTTCTCACCTAATACCACTCATTACCATATTTTAATTAAAATAAGAATTTTAATCACTCAAATATCTAAAGTTGGTGACCCAACCGTCCACCATTCTTTGATATGGTGTAATCACCATTTTAGTCCACCTAATCCTTTTTCCTTGGTTGATAGATACAATTAGTTAATAGAACTCAACTTTTGTAGCTTTTACAGTTTAATCCTATTTACTTAATTAACGGTTCAAACATTTAAATTCCTTAACTAAAATTTAATATGACTTTAATAACTATTTGTAAATATTAAATAAATAATAAAATACCAACTCGCTTGTCGAAATCGTGGTCCTGAAACCACTGTTTCCAACACCACTGAAATCGGACTATTACACATTGACATATCAAACCTATTTACAATTTATATAGACATTCAAAACAAGTATTATTTAGTGACCATTTCACCAACTTTCAATATCAACACTTAACCATATAAAACCATATTTATATGCCACATAATCGGGTCTAAAATGATTAAAAATCTATCGAAACTAAAGTTGGATAGTGTGAGCT
Source organism: Gossypium longicalyx (assembly GCA_025698465.1). NCBI lineage: Eukaryota > Viridiplantae > Streptophyta > Magnoliopsida > Malvales > Malvaceae > Gossypium > Gossypium longicalyx. Next base: position 20,947,830 of record CM047005.1, on the reverse strand, counting down.
CTGAGTTGATTCTATTTTCATGTTCCGCAAAAGTTAACTACAAGGCAAAAAAACATAACAGGGTAAGCATTATACATGCTTAGTAAGCTGATAGGTGTTAAAACAGTAAACTTACCTTATTTCATAATTAAACAATTTAAAATAACAAGTTTAACTATGTTTCCTATCACAACATATCACAACCAAAGGTGAGTATTTCTTATACAATCGTATAATACATCCATTCACTACTACAAATCAATTCAGTATCGTTTCATCAGAATTATCAAATGAAATACATCATTTGCCCAATCAAAACATATGAACACAATAATTTCCAAATACTACCAAATTAGACAATACATTTCATTCTTAAATCATTAGCTCTATAAACTATAATAACAGATACAGATACGTGGGTAAATACACCACACTAATGGGCACCGAAGTATTTTAATAGTAGGCACCGAAGTGCAAAACAATAGGCACCATAGTGCAAAATAGTAGGTACCAAAGTGTGAATCAGTAGGCACTGTAGTGCAAATCAGTAGACACCATGGTGCAAATCCAGTACAAGCGCGCAACTAACCCTATTGGCATGCTAATTGTATCTTATCCTATGTTCATCCAGGCTTATTACACATATTAAAACAACTTTTTTTACAGTACAATCCTTTCTCATCTTTGTACCAATTTGCATACAACCCCAAAGTATATTAAATAAATATGAAATATTCTATTCTAGCACAAACATCACATTAAGGTATAAAAGTATTTTCTATGAACTTACTAGGTATAAATAGCAATAGTAGAAGTTTCAAAAACTAGTTTGTAATTTTCCCTTTTCTTTAATTATCTATTAGTTGGTTCAATTCTTAATCTATATGGTAATTCATTTCAAATTATCAGTGTCAGTTACCTTAAATCATCTTATTCAATGTATATTTCAACTTAATTTTAGTTTTCACAATTTTTCTAAAGTTTCACATTTTATTCAATTTAGTCTCTAAAACTGAAACTATCATATATTTCACATTTAAGCTCCATTTTTCAATCCATTTTCAATTACATCCTTTTATAACCCTCTAGAAACAATAATTATAGAAATTCCATATCAATTTTGACATATTTACATTTTAGTCCCTATTCTCAAAACTAACAAAACCCACTTTGCAAATTAGATGTATATCACATCTAATCTTTCAATAAAATCATTTAACACCAAAAGTTTCAAAAATCATCAATACCAACATTTCAAAACTTTAACAATTTTACAAAATAGTCCCTAGGTTAGTTAGATTAAACTACAACTATCTCAAAAACATAAAATTTACAAAAAAAAGGGGGCTTAGTTTAACTTACCATGCAAAGAACTAAAGTTGGTTGAACCTTAAGACTTCAAAAAATGGTGTTTTTGTTTTTTATTTCGATGGAGAGACTAAACGAAGATGATGACCTTTTTTTTCTTATTTTAACATATAATTATAATTATTAAATCATAAATTTAACATATAAATTACTTGCAATGTTAATTCCTTGAATTCTTACAAAATTATTGAATTGCTTACAAATTAATAAGTTTATTATGACTTTGTAATTTATACCTAATTTCTTAGAGTTCTGTAAATTACTAAATATTTTATGATATTACTAAAATTCTTACAAATTTACTAAAACTCTTGCAAAATTGTGAGGGTAATATTTACCAAATACTTGACATCGTAAAGTAATTAAATAAAAATGTAATAATTAGGATAGTAATTACATCCTCTTTAATTGTAAAGAATTATAATTTTTTTGATGTGTTCGGTTAATAAAATATAAATACATCGTAATTTCCTATGTCGTGTTTGGTAGTACAAACTATAATTACATAATTATAAAATATAATTTTTAAAAACAATATTAATTACTCTCATCATAATTTGCTAGTAATTGACCAATTTAGTCTATGAATAAAATTATGAAGTATGCAATATGCTAGAACAATTCAACCTTGTTTTTTATTTTAGACTGAGGTAGTGGTGTTAATATGAGATATCTTAGAACATCAAATGTCCTCTCAATCACATTTTGAAGTTGTGAATGTCTCAAATTAAATAGTTCGTGAGTTGTCTTTAGTATTTGTGCTTAGCTTCATTTTTTTCAAATGGTATCATACTCTATGATATTGTATAAGAAAACCTTTTGTATTTGCAAAACCATCATATACCACATAATTTGTTTCTAAAAAAATCTAACAATTTGAATAATTTATAAATAAAATAAAATAAACAGTGACAAGATTATAATATTAATGGATTACTAGATGTAATTTTTAACCTATTTTGGGATATCTTCGAAACAATATTTCTTAGCACTTTAAAATCTCAGGCACAAATCTAAAGTTATCAATTGGTCGAGTCAAGCCCGAAAAATGGGAAGATTTGGATAAAAATATAGATCCAAGAAAAGGGTTTGGGCAAAAAAAAGACCCGGTTAGAAAATGGGTCGGACCTCGAGTATGGTTTTTTGACCCAACCCAAGTTCGGGCCAACCCGAATTTTCAATAAAAAAAAACCTATTTTTTTGCCATTGTTTTCTATGTTTTGCATCTGTTTTCCCACTTTTTGTCACTATTTTGCTACCATTTCACTACTATGTTGCTACTATTTTATTGCTAATGTTTGAATATTGTATAACATTTGATTTTGTTATTATTTTAGAGGCATTTGCTTGTTAAGTTGCAATTATGTTAGTGTTATTATTTTAATATTTTTAGTATATTTATTGTATTATATTTTTAAAACTTTTTATATAAAAATAAAATTTAAAAAAAATTAATATGGGTTGAGCTCGGGTTTTAGCATTTTTATCCAAACTGAGCTTGGAAAAACATTTAGGCCCATTTTTGGGGTTGGGCTAGGACCCGGCCTAGCAATCAAGCCTAAAATTTTATTCGGGTCAATCCAAACCCAACCCGAACTGACCCATGGACAACTCTACACAAACCACTTTTGTAATCCTTCAATAGCTTTTATAAACCTAATTTGCATATGACTTACACTAGAGTGTCCAATAGCAAACTAGCTTTGTAACCTTTTTTATAATAATTTGATCACTATTATTCTACACAAATTAGGTAAAAAATAATATAGAATTTATAATATAACCTTTATAAAATAGTCAATAGCTTTTGTATCATACTCAAATACACTTCCATATAGAAATAATATAAAATTTATAAGGCATAATTGTCGAAAATACCCTCAATGTTACAATTTTTTCAGAAATCAATCTAATTTTAACGATAAATGTAAATTGACCGTTAATCAAACCATAGGTCAACAAAGTAGACTATGTGAAATGCCACATAAGCTCACAACATCATAGATGACGTCGTCTATAAAGAAAATGGTTTAACAATTTTTTTCCATTTTGTTTTTTCTTCTCCTCTTTCCCTCTTCTGTTGTTCTCTCTATTGTGTTCAACCCCCACCACTACCACTTTCCCTCTCACTCCTCACCGTCCCAACCCCCACCATCGCTCTCTTCCCTCTTTCCCTCAAATGTATCATCAATGTGACACCTTATACCCGACCCAGTTGTTGGATCTGAATATAAAATGCCACATTTCGTTGCCAAAATGACTCATTTTTTCATTTTTATTTTGAAAAGAAAACGTATTGGAAAAATCATTTTATAAAAATTTCAGCAGCATTTCTACTTATTTTACGTAAAACCCCCTGCAAAATCGTTTAGATTTTCACAAAATATCCACATTCAAATTATCTCCCAAATCAATTCCTAACACTACGACTTCTCAAAACATATCAATAAACTAGATTTCTATGCTTTACTATTTTATCAAAACATTAGTTATAAAATATTAGCTAAGAAAACATAATGAAAATATTTAAATTCAGTTTACGATATAATATTATATATTTATAAGCCTAGGTACATGCCATTTACATCAACTATAAAGTAAACTCTTCACCAACTTTGTTTGAATTGAACTTCGGCTCATCGGATACTGCTGGAACGATCTAACGAATCTAACTACCTGCGCACGAAAAAATAAACAAATCGTACACTCAGCAATTTTTATGCTCAATGGTGTTAATATCATATAAATCATTACATAAGTATTAGAGACAAATTAATTGATAGAAATAAACTAAAACATGATTATAAATATCATTAATAACATCACAATAAAAGAAAATTCTAATATTAATAAACTTTAATATTTTGATAGTGGCAAATCGAATAAAGAAAATAAGCTTTTTAATTAAATTCAAAATCGCGTAATTAATTTAATTTGCACAATACAGAAATTCAAATAAATTCAAGTCTTGTTTTTGCTTTTCTTTCAATTTAGACCCCTACTAAAGTTTAGACTCATAACCAGATACAAGAATTTGTCACCTCGAGTTGTTCGGCAACGATGGCTATCAGAGTAGTCCACGACCCTCTGGGAATTAGAACTGCCCACGACCCTCTGGGAATTAGGGCTAACAATAATAACAATTAACCGACTTGGCATTTTCTCTCTCGAACCTCTGAGAATTGGGGAGATCTAAATTCTCTGACATAAAGACTATATGACATGCCAACTATATCTGATTTAGTCTAACTTAGTGAAACTGTGTAAAAACCAAATTTCATGATCCATTTCAATTCCATTTTCATATAACTCTCATTTCAATTCTATTTCATGTTCAAATAACATATAGCCTAATGTAAAATAGGCCTCCAATTTGAAACATATTAAATATTTTTTTACTCAATCATCTAAAATCATAATACTCAAATCTAGATCATAACCATGAATTCGCTAATTTAGCCTTATGAAAAACATAGTATTCATTTCAAAACATAATTTTATAAATATTAACTAAATTATTCAAACTCATCCAAAACTCATAAAAATAAAATAAAATAAAATAAATATAACTAGTCATATTAAATTAAATATTCTAAAGCTTTATATAATGAAAATAAGAAATTAGCACAAATCGAAGTTTTAATCGCTTTACTCATTTTCTTCACCTTTCTCCTTCAAGATGTTCGCTTTGTTTTTAGCTACAATAGGAGCAATTCAATACGAAACAACATCATTTATCCATTCTAAAACTAAAACTAATAAAAACAAGCTTAAATATGCATGATTATTCATATTGACAACTTAAGTTTTCTAGTCCGAAATTCGCATATCTTTCGACTCGATTATTCGTTTTCAATTCTGTCTTTACCAAAGCACTCACTACTTCACAAGCTATCATTTAGCACCAATATTACACAAAGTGGCCAATGTTCTCTACTTTCCCTTTAATATGGTCAAATATACCAAATAAACTTTTCATCCATTTTTTTTTTTTTTTCACATTTCTAAAAAGCTATATCTCATCTTCTAATAATTTTCTATCCAAAAATATATCTATTTCACTTAAGTTTTCTAAGCTTCCATCAATTTCCTTTAATGACAACTTCCAAAATACTTGATAAAATCAAAAACTATTGTTATATATATGTAAAGCAAGCTTCAAAGATTCAAAATCTAAAAAAAAATTGAAGAAAAACCACACCTTACACTTGAATTTGAAGGAAAATGATGGAAGAATTTTTTTTCTTTCTTTCCCCTTTATTTTGACGTAAAAAAGAAAGAAAGATGAGAAAGATGTTATCTTTCTCTCTTTTTTTCTCTTTTATATATATTATAATATTAATTAATAAAATATTATTACTTATTAAAATATTATTACTTAATAAAAAAATCATTTAAAAGCTATTATGAAACCATTGATTTTTTTAAGTAATGGAAAAATTGCCATTAAGTCTTTTCCATCAAAATAAAATAGGATAATTGCACTTTAGTCTCTAAAATTTTCTAACTTATTCAATTTAATCCCTGAACTCGATATCTAATATTTAACTTAACCACATACTCCTACTAATAATCCTTTGTGTTTTCATGTTTGACAATTTTCTCTAAAAACGATCACAATTTATTATACTACTATTTATTTATAGATCATTTATTCCAGGACTTCTACCCTAAATATTTTTCTTCTCTTTTTTTTTTTTAAAAAAAAGTGGGGATGTTACAATCAACATCTCTCTCTGGTGTGTGCTTTTTTGCATCTTTTTTTTCTTCTTTTACAATTGATGATATGTTCTACAGAAATTGCAATTCTTTAATCATGATTTTCTTTTCTTTTCTTATATTTGATTCTACTAAAGTTCTTAGTTTAAATATCTGGGTTTTATTAATTAATTAATTTATTTATTTCAAGTTGTTGTAGGTTTTGTTTAGTTATGAGGTTTATCTTGTTTGCTTGAGTCCTTACCTTGGTTGCTTTGTCTTTCTTGAACTTAGTTATTTTCTACGATTTTTGGAATGCCCTAAACCCGGCCTAAAAGTTTACACCGAATCCCGGAGGCTACATTGATCACCGAAGTGATTGTGAGAAAAAAATTTTACAAAACAAGTCATCTTAAATTCTATTCCCAAAAATATTTATTTCTTTACGAACCAAAAACATTTAATACTTTAGATTTCAAATAGAAATATTACAGTTAAGTTTAGTTTATGTGCAAAGTAAGATTACAAGAAAGATTAAAAACTAAACTTGTACCACAATTTTTATAATCTTTATAGTTCGAAACAATGTAATAAAATGGAAACTGAAAAGAAGAATTGTTATTTTATTTTTAACTATAACTGTCCGAGACCTCCGCATATCAAGTCCAGCGTCAGAGTTCAGGAAGGTACATGAAAGGGGAAACACTAAGGGGTTGAACTACACGAGCTCAGTGTGAGTTTAGAACGAATAACAACAGGTTTACAGAAATATATTTCGAGAGAGAAATAGGCTTACAAATATACACAGAACCAGAAAGTGAACTAGGAACCAACGTCCCAATAGAATGTAACAATCTAAACATATCATGTCACACACACACTCCTTCGTAAGTGTTATTCGATCAGACAGAACACAGTCAAATAATCTTACACCAAAACACTCAATCAGATGTGTATGAATGTAGACAAGTAATAAAAACCCACCCATCCAGCCAAAACACCTCTCTGTCCCCCGATCACACCTTAAAAGAGCTGTTTTATCTCATCCAACTAAACACACCATATAGGACCTCGAAAGACCCATCCAACCCTACACACCATATATGTGGTCTAAGCCACTCAAATGATAATACGTAGCAGGGCTAGCGTATATGCAGTACAGTGCAATGCGGTAGTTCATTGTACAGATATGTTGCAATTTAAACTGCCAGATCAGATAATAGTACGCAGCAAAGCTGATGCACATGTAGTACAGTGCAATAAATTGTTGTACGAATAAGTTGCAGTAAAACTGTTAGATCAGATCAGATCAGAATCAGTCTCCCTTCTCTTCGCAACCAACCCAAAACTTTACTTTATACAAGTGTATGTATGCATACAATCTCACAGAACAATGACACATTGACAGACAGTCAGACAAAACAGATATGCACACACCCAATTAACCGGGTTCAGAATCAGACATCTCACACACAACAGTTACAGATACGGAGACTTAACTACCCTCACTGAAGTCTAGCCAAGGGTCGGAATACATAGACTCACTTTCATATCAAAACATACACAAAACCAAAACAAGTAACTTAGAACCACACGCCCTTGTGCTCTAGCCGTGTGGAAATGCCTAGGTCGTGTGGGAAGTCAAACGCCCGTGTAAAGAGGGGCAAACGGCCATATGGTTGAATCACACACCCATGTGAACCAGGGACATGGTCATGGGAACAGGCCGTGTAACTCACTGTCCATTTATACTAAAATAGAGTACAGGGCTGACACGGCCGTGTGAGGGCCTCACACGCCCGTATGTCCACCAGACACGGTCGTGTGTCCAAAACACATGCCTTTGTGGGATCCCTAAATCCTCAAATTAGTCACACGACCGTGTGGCCAGGCCGTGTGGCACAAAATCACTAAATCCCTAATTCCCTAACACACATGCCCATGTGCCCAATGGACACGGCCATGTGAAAATCAACAAAAATCCCCAAATCGACCACACAGTCGTGTGGTCAGGCCCTATAGCACCAAATTTTACCTAAAAACCTTAATTCCTAATTCTTCACGGACGTGTGAACCGGCACACGCTTGTGTGGCTACAACAACACCCACAATCAGCCTGAAAATAAAGTTTTTTGGTCACTAAAATGACCTTCAATCATGCCGTTTCAAAAACCAACCATAACGCACTGCATTTCAAAAAATTACAAACGACACGAACCTAACTTGTCCAATTACCGAACACACAAAAGATCGCCAACTTCCACAGCAAATCAACAATTTCGCAAATAAAATAAAAAAGTTTCGAATACCACACCTGATTCGCAATCAGAAACGTCTAAAACCCGACTCGACCACCAGGAAATCAAAAGCCCCTTGAAAATCACACACCGCCATTTTTAAGAAGAAAAGAAAAGAAAAAAAAAAGAAAAAGAAGAGGGAAGAGGAGATCGTGACTCCCAATAAAAATAAAAATAATAAAATAAAATAAATAATAAAAATAAGATTAATACTTATTTTTAAACATAAAACAAATCCATTATTTAACAATGTAAAAATATATTACTCAAAACGTACTCACAAAAACTCGAATCTAAAAATAAATTAACACACAACAAACCACCAAACCAACAAGCTCATTCTTACAATATAATGCAAAAACAATACTCAATAACACACCCTTTTCTCTAACACCCAAAATTCAAGGTGTTACAATTTTTTTTCTTAAACTGCAGTAGTAAATTACCGCAACTTTAAATATACTAATTTTTTTGTTTGCTTTATTTCTGCTACTTTTTCGTTTCGTTTTGTTTTTGGGTGAAGTTCATGTACGAACGAGAATTTGCTATGATATTATCTTTAGCAAATAGCAACCATGGGTTTTCTTGCAAAAGATTTGAACTTTTTTTGTGTGTGTGTGGCTATAAGCTTAAGCATCAAGACTCCATTTTTGAATTTTTTCCTTATAGATATTGTAAAATATACTATTAAAAGTGAACTTCAAATTATTTGTTAGATGTTAGTATTTTGATGAGATTTCAGGCCGATCTATTTATTCCAAGAGAATAGAGTTGCTGTGGACGCCTGGTGTTCTCATCTATTTTGTAGATTTGCAAATTTGGTATTTGGTTTTTTCGTCCTTTGTGGGTGCGACGAATGGGTTATTTTCTCATTTGGTTGAAATCTGGAGCTTAGGCTTAGGTTTCAGTTATTTGCAAGTGCAATGCAGTTTAATCTCATGCCTAAGGATTAGTTGTTGAGTCCTAACGCAAAACTGGTGAAGAAACTCTGTGATGCAATTCGTCGACTGAAGCTTAGATATGGACTTGGTCAGCCGTACAAGAAGAGGGAAGGGAGCGATGGTGAGGGTTGGGATAGTGAGGAGTGAGAGGGGAGGCAGTGGTGGTGGGAATTGGACACAACATAGAGAACAGCTAAAGGGGAAGAGAGAGAGGAGAAGAAAAAAAAATGTTTTGTAGAAGACATCATTTTTAACGTCGTATGCTGATGTGACATGCCACATAATCTACTTTATTGACCTGTAATTTATTAACGTTCAATTCATGTTTACCGTTAAAATTAGATCGATTTCTGAAAAAATTATAACGTTAAGAGTGTCGATCCAAAAAAAAAAAAAAAAAGGAGGTTAAAGACTAAGCTCAAAAACCCATAAATATTAAGGGTATTTTCTACACTTATGCCAATTTATAATATAAACTTTAAAATTTTAATTTGCTATTAAGTCAAAAATTACCTGAAAGACTAACCTTGGTGTCTAATAACAGAGCATTTTTATCCAATAATAAATATATAATTATATTTTAAAAAATAAAATATATTCTCTAAAATTAAAATAGTTTGGCATTATCGTCTAAAAATAACTTTTTAAACTTAAATCATCACTATTTTTTTATGAAGCCATAACAAATGGAAAAATATAATCTAATTACACTCAATTCGATGAGACCCACTAATTATAATAATTACTCAAACATGCCACAATTGTGTAATTACAAACATTTACATCCAAATCCAATTACAAAAGTTTCAAAAACTTGCTAAATTACTAAAATCTTTTCAAAATTATTGAATTTCATACAAAGTAATGTATAATCGGGTAATACATATTCTTTCAATCTCTTACAGAATTCTCTTGAGCCAATGGATTTGCAGTTGCAGGAAATTAAATCAGGTTTCACGATCAGGAAAAGTAACCAACAGGGAAATGAGAGAGGGACTGTTATGAATATATTGTAATATTATGTCAAATAAATGATTGTGTGTTCCCATTAATCGATTCATCTATGCTGCACTGCTAGGCATTACACTTTGGCATGTATTGCTTTTGCCTGACTTTTATTCTACTATAATTATTGCTAGTAGTAACATAAAAAAAAAGCACTTTCTTTACTAAATCTGGAAACAAACCCAAAAAACAAAATTCAAAGTACGAGCATGTGTCCAAGTCAGCAGGAAAGATCACTACCGGTAAACTGATAGGAAGAAGGCACCAAGCTCAAGCTGTTGTAGAACTCACTTTTAACTTTTCCAAAGTACAACAAGGACAGTAAGGAATCCAATTCAATCCTGTCAACTAACAAATATATCTATAAGATCATCATTTGCAGTCAAGTCTAGTTTTAATTACTATATAATTCACCCATTTTCAGAAAATATATCTATAATGTAGACCTATATCACATATGGTATAATCTTCATGTTCATTACTTTACTTTAAGCAGCCTAGATAATCAGATGAAGCATAGCTGTAGTAAAAGTTACCTTTATAGCTGCCGTTTAAACCTTGTACTCATTGACTCGCATCCATTTTGTAGATGACCATTTATTTCCTCTAATCACAGGGCAGCCACCTGGATGATTAAAAATAGTAAATAGTAAATGAACGCAGAAAACAGATGAAGAGAAAGTAGATATTAACTTGTGATAAACAATTAAGGTTTAGGGTACTAACCATGCAGACTTGAAGGATCTAGAGCTGCATCAGGCTTCATGCTCCAGAAAAGTAATGCATCACCCATCTTTGGTTTGACAGAAAGTCCCCCTTTTCCACATTCAGATAATTCATTCCACCAAGGCACGGCACTAATGTTCCCCTTTGCAGAAGGAAACACCGTCTCTCCCCCTTCTTCAACATCTGAGCTGTAAATAGATAACAGCAAAAAAGTCAACTTTCTCATAATGCATTAGGAGAAGAAACACAGGACAAATCTATCATGTCACTGACAGGTACATAAGGACTGTAGCTATGCGTTGGCCCCCATTCTTAGTATTGAACTCGTCCATGAAGTAGTCATAGTGAGGCTCATATTTTTGGCCTACTTCATAGTGGAGAACTTGAAGTCCTTCCCCGTGCTCTGTGTATTATCATGTTGACGTTAGTAACTATCCACATATAGCATAAAAAACCAAAACAAGACTTTAAGGAATAATATGTGAAAATTAGGATTAATCCAACACATACCTACAGGTATGAAGGTAAAATCTGCAATTCTCTGCTCAATGTTCCTAATAATCTTGTCACGTCCTCTAGGCAGAAATGTTCCAGAACTTGTACGCACCCTAAATGTAAACATCCAGTGGGTAGCATAGAATCAAAGAGTAAACAAAGATGCACAGGAAAACTTATGCAACAAGAACAGAAAGAATTACATACCTGCTATCTTTACTCTTGCCAGTTTCAGTATCAACAACGGTTGATTTTTCCATATGAGGCTTGGCAAGGTCAATTAGGTATTCACATTCCTCCTTGGACTGCCAAAATATCGAATAAGGGCCTCGATCAGGTTCAAAATCTTTCTATCTAACTAACAATTAGCTTCCGGCTAGTTAAGAAATCCATATTCATAGAAGCAGCTCAAAAATTATAAAAAAAAAAAAAAGGGATAACATGATACAAAGTCATTTATCATTCTAATATTTACTTCACGTGATTTTCTTTTTCTTCCTTTTTAGTTCCCATGAAGAATTCTATAAACTTTGGACAGAAATCATTTTCTAGTTCATGGATCCGTCAAATAACTAAAGAATATATTAGGATTTAGGATACACTTGATAAAAAAGAGCTCGCAATGCATTTTCCGTTTAAAGCATTAGAATACTGGAAATTTTTCTAAGATTGAAATTTAAAAGAAAATGCTTGTTTAATTAATAGTTTCAATTGCAATCATGTTTGAGTTAATAATAAAAGATAAATTTGAATCCGAACCAAAATAATAAAAATGAAACCAAATAAGCAACAGATTCAGCCAAAAAAGAAAAACCTTACCAGGAAATTGTGATAGATAAAAGCTCTAGGCTCCCAGGAGATTACTTCAACCCATTGCTCTCCTACCCCTTCATCATAATCGTTTCTGCAGATTCCGAAAAATGCAGTTTAGAATCAGACTTATTACCAGATTGGCATCTTGAAGGAAAAATTATCAAAAAAGGAACTCACTTGTCGACTACGTTATGCACAATCGAGCTCAAATCGTTGGGTTTGTGCGAACTGCGGGAGTTACTGCTGGGAATTGAAAGGATCCCGAGCGCCAAAAGAATCAAAACCAGGAAGGTGAACATGATGAGCAGAGTTAGAAACATGGTTGACGATGAAGATTTCCGGGCCGGAACGCGCGAAAGCCTTGGCTTCGCCATTGATAGTGAAACTGGGGAGATCGAGATCTGGAATTTTCTTCAACCAGGTGTTTAATGAGAGAGCCAGTTAAAGAGTAGACGGTAGCTCTTTTTGATTCTTTTTTAGAAATTTATTTTATTTTATTTTCGTTGGCTTCGTTGAATTATGCACATCCAAAGATAAAGTCTTTCGAAATTTGTTCGTACTTGTACTGTTCTTTAATTGCACTTCCATATCTCTCTCCTTAATACTTTTTCAGTGCCTCTACATTAGTAAAATTTGAGATTTACTCCCCAAACTCACTTACCTTCTTTATTTTCAGAGATTAAATCTTTAAAGTATGGGTATAATTAAATAACAAATGTGACTGCAGCTAAATACAGCTCATTCTGATCTGTTATTAATTACCCCAAATCAGGTCAAACCAGTTATTTGACTTTCACCTTCTTCTTTTTTTTATACATTATATGCTTAATCATAAATTTAGCTATTAATATTTGTATGTTTTGTCAAAATAATTTTAACTGTATTTTTAAACTTTATCAATTTTTATTTTTTTAATTCATTTTTCTAACATATTTAATGAATAAATTCAATGTTTTAATTTCTTTTCTTTTCTTTTAAAAAGTTTCAATCTGATAAATTTTTTTACTGAGTTTTTTTTTAGATAATTATGTTTATTTTTTTTAAATTAAGATTTTTTAATTTAATATATTGTTTTTTATTTTTTTTATTTTCTACATGTAATTATCTTATTGGGTTATCTTAGTAATAAATTATATCTCATTTAATTTTTTTAACGATATTTTTATTAATTCTGTTAAAAAAATAGATTAAAAAAATTAATAATAAAAAAACTCAAAAATACAATTAAAATTATTTTGACAAAACATATAAACGTTAGTAACTAAATTTGTTATTAAACCTATATTATATTAATAGTGGATAAGTCGTGCTAAAACATGAGGAATTGAGGAACAATAAAACAATTTGTATTATTATGAATAAATAAATAAATATATAATTATTATTTTATATATTTTTATAACCAAATTTAAATTTAAATTTTATTACTATTTAAATTAAATTCGATCCGAGTGAAGCTAGCCCAAATCATATCCAAGTTTGACTAAAATCTCATCAAACCTACCGGGCTAGGAGAACTACCTAACCCTTTGACAGGTCTAGGGAGAAAGAATGCATGATATTTTTGTGCATTTATGGGCTAACCGCTATGAGAAGTAGCGTTTGGGGATTAAAAACCATTATCTTTTAGGAAGTAAGGCCAGGCTAATTGAGTCAACGCTTCCAGATTGATACCAAATTTTCTGCTTAAAACTCGATTCAATCACGGTAAAATTACTATTTATCAAGTTTAAGTTCATCTCGACATGAAATTCAACCATGATTAAACTCATTTACATGCAATTTCTTATTTAAATAATATGTTTTTAAAGGTAAAATATACAAATTATCATTCAATTATGTTTGCATTCATGTTTTGGTCACCTAATTTTAAAAATTTTCAATTTAGACACTAAATTTTGTATTCATTCTTTGGTTACCTGCCATTAAATTGATAACGTAAATATTAGTGTGACTTTTTTCGAAATGGTATAATAACACATTTAGTCATCAATATTTACATATTCTATCAATTTGATCTTAATTCTAAATAATCCAATGAATTTAACCCTTCACATTTACAAATTCTATCAGTTTGATCCTCAAACTTCCTAACTAAAGCTTTCAGCTTTTAAAGTAGAGGCATTGGACGTCTATAAATATGTAAAACCCCAAAAAGAAAAGAAAAAAAAAAGCTTCTCCAATTTTGCCAAATATGCTAATAAAAAAATTCTTTTGATTCAAGGATTATCATCAAATATATGGATAGTGAAAGTTTAATTTTTTTAAAGTGAGGTTTTAAAAAAATATCCCATGTTTAATTTAATTTTTACTTTTTTTATTTCATTAAATATATTTATCTCAAATCTAATATTCAAAAACCATAAATGGAAATAAATTTTATAACAAATTCACATTTACACAAAATTCAAATTAAGATTAATTGCATTGAAATAGAAAACCTCGTATTCTTAATTTTATGTTTTGTGTTGTGGAAACATTATAACTTACCCTTTACAATTTATTGATTTATGCTTATTATTATAATTTGCTCTTGAATAGTTTTAGATTAGAAAATCTTAATGGATAAAAATATGCACATGCATGCATTCCCCAGAATTCTTCATTAATAAGAGATATTATTGAAAAGTTGAGTGATGAAGAAATGTACATGATATTATGTGATGCCAAACATTTATATTACAAGTTTATTATATTTTCACAATTGAAGAAGTTTTTTTTTTCTTTTTTGGGGGTGTTACACTCGGTTTTCAGTAAAGTCTCGAAGTTAAAGGGAAATTGGGAGTTAATTGAATAAAATAGTAAGTCGGCAGGCTTTATCGAGAAACTTGAAAATTTTTAGGCTGATTGGTAATTAGTTGAGATTCAATTCTGGTTCGATTAAGTTGGAACCGGTTGATTCCCTAGTGGGAGACAGAATTATTAGCGAAGGACTATTTTGGATTATAAAGACAGTGCAAAATATGTAACACTCATAACCCGTAACTGTAACCGGAACAGGTGTTGCAGAGTATTACTAAAAATTTACAGATTAATTACAGATAAATCGAATCAAAATAATATTCATAACTAACTTCAACCATATTGACTCTTATATAGGCCTTCGAGGCCCAATATGCACATTAGAATTGAATTGGAACTAAATGGGAATCTCCAAGAATTTTTTTTAGAAATTTCAAAATTTTTCTTATATACAAGGCTCACACGCCCGTGTGGTTAGGCCGTGTGGTCACACATGTCCGTGTCCCTAACCCGTGTAACTCTTTGACTTATAAGGCATGAAGAAATTGAAGTCACACGGTCAAGTAACACACTCGTGTGCTAGGCTGTGTGGTTAATTTAATTTTCATAAATTAGGTGCAATTTTCACAGGCCATGTAACACGCCCATATCCAAGGTCGTGTCACCTACACGACTGAGACACATGCCCGTGTGCTCATTTCTAAGCATTTTGTTTCTCATTTTTAAGGTGCAGGGGACACACGGCCAAAACATATGCCCATATGTCAGGCTGTGTGTTACACACGGTCAAGACACACACCCGTGTGTCTACCCATGTGGACAAAAATAGGCCATTTTCCTCACCCTTTTACATTTACAACCTGCATACAATACTTTCATATACCAATATACTCCAAATCAACAACCAATCCAAATCAATAACTCATATGATAAGCTAAATCTATAACTGCACTACCTATTTACATAAACTTATTATATTATTTCATTCATTAACCACCTTTATATACTAATAAATACAAACACACAAACTAATATATATGTATGATAGTCATTCATAAACATATTTCAAGCTTACTTTCTTTTCATTCCATCCTATACATGCCATATAAACCTTAAATAGAAATACAAAATCTACTAGTGAAATCTGGATAGTGTGGCCCAATGTGATGATCTGATCCTCCGAACTTTCATCAATTTACACAGAACATTAATACACAAAAGTTAGCTTATGAAAGCTTAGTAAGCTCATAGGCTTAAAACATAAATCTTACCAAAATACAAGATCAATTCAAATAGTAAGTTTTTCATTAATGTATCTTGTCATACACAATTTCAAACAATGAATTCACTTGATTGAGCTCAATACCAATATCTAACTAAATTCTAGCACTTAAATTCAAATAACACTTACCAACACTTGTCAAATTAGGGAACATCTTACGGAATTAAGTACATTGTTAGCTTGATGCCTCATTCACTTTTGTCTTGCACACATTTTACCTGATTACACACTTTATCACATTTGCCATAGCTTAACTATGGTCTTACGCTTGCACACATATATAATCATGGTCTTACGTTCACTTTTACTGTGCCATAACCCAGTTATGGTCTTTCACATTATGTCATAGTTTTGCAATGGTTTTACACTTCACACTTTGCCATGGTTTAACCATGGTCTTAACTATCAATTCATCACTGATCACTGAATGAACGTACTCGATCCTGCGTTTCCCTTAATTTGAACTTTCAATTCGATTTTCACATCGTATATTTATCATAATTCAATAATAAAAATATTAATTGTAAATATAATATCGATCCTAAATTAACAATTGAACATAAAAATTCAGCCATATGAACTTACCTGGCCAATTTTATAGAAGTGGGAAATCAGGGACTAATTAGAAATTTTCTCTTTTCCTCGTTTGTCTTTGGAATCTTGATCTATAATGTAAAATTTTCCATTCATTAGCATCTAATTCAATCCTAATTCACTTCACAATTTATGCCTTTTAAAATTTTGAAATTACACTTTTACCCTAAATTTTATAGTTTTTAAAATTTAGTCCCTACTCAATTAACCCATCAATTGAGCTAATTTTCTCAATCAACACTTTATTCCATCATTGTAAACTACTACATAACCTTTTGTATTCAAAATTTCAGTACAAAACCCTAATTCTTAATTTTTCCACAATTAGGTTTTAAAAATTAATTTCTATTAAAATCACTTAATAAAATCATCATATAACAAAACTAAAGCTTCAAATCCATGTTTACTCATCATAAAATTCCAGCACTCAACCATGGTAACTTTCAATTTCATCCATAGAATCAAAAACTAATGAATTCAATAAGTGGACCTAGTTATAAAAGTCACAAAAATATAAAAATTACAAATAAAAAGCAAGAATTGAACTCGCATGGTGCAAAAATATGAAAAACCAGCTTAGAAGGTCTGCTATGGCGTTTTCAACTGAAGAAAAATGATGATTTCTCTAGATTTTTCAATTAAATCATTTTTAACTAATGAATTTTAGGTTATTTCTAATTTTGCCCCTTGTTCACATTATTTTCTTACTTATTTCATGCCCAAAACCGTCCAGACCATTAATTTGGGTCTAATTGCCTTTTAAATTCCTCCTTATTAGACACTTAAGCTATTTAATCACTTTTACAAGTTTTACACCTTTTACAATTTAGTATTTTTAATTAATTAACTATCAAAATGTTAAAATTTGCTAACGAAACTTTAATACTAACTCAATAACACTCCATATATATTTCTAAAAATATTTATGGCTTGGTTTATAGATTTGAGGTCTCGATACCTTCTGTTTGACCCATTTGACCTAACAAATTCTTTTAATTCACATAATTCTCTCTAAAAAAATATTTCTAAATTCACACTTGATCATTATTATTAATTTAATAAATTTTCTAACTCATTCGTCGAATTTAGTGATCTCGAATGACTGTTCCCGGCACCACTGAAATTTAGGCTGTTACAAAATAGGGGTATATATATGTGTGAGAATGGATATTTCTGTAAAGAAATTCTTCTCAATTTTGTTTATAATTTTCTTTTCATCTGCATCGTCTTCTTTGGTTGCTCCAAAGAAGAGAAAGTTAAGGAAAGCTCTGCATGGGGCAGTGAATATGAGACTCGAGTTTGGAAAATATATAATCCAATAAGCTGGTAAGCTCCTAAGTCTTTTTATACTCATGAATTAGAGGAAAAAGAAAAATGAGGATCTTGAAAAGTTTCTGTATAATAATGGATTTGAGGTTTTAAGATCTAAACACCTTTGGTTTAACCGATATTGTAATACCCCTACCCGTATTCATTGCCGGAATAGGGTACGAAGTATTACCGGAGTTTACAAATTAAAATTTTTTTTAACTCAATATAACCCCTTTATAGATACCCTTCCCTAAAATTTTAAACCAAAAACAATCCACATCAACCAATCCAATTCAACATATTTTCAAGATAAATTCATGCATATTTATAAAATAACGTCATCACATACCCAAAACCAGGTTTGTTAACCATACCAATGGTTAACTATACATTCATTTCACAAAATTATTTACTTTATTAGCTTATACATGCCATTGATTTCCAAAATAAAGTTTATTTATGTACCGAAATCCTGAGGTTGATAGTGTGATGTGTCTCCGACCAAATCCGACCTCCGAGCTCTTAACACTACAAAACAGGGGAAAATGAAACAGGGTAAGCACTTTGTGCTTAGTAAGCTCATGTAACAAGAATTATACTTACCTAATATTTTCAATACAATACAATAAACATTCATATATCCATTCAATGCATTATTACCCTAATATGCACAAACTCAACCTTCAAGTTAGTACAATAATTTGCATGTACCAATAATATATACCATGATTGATGAGCTCATCAATACCATGATTCCTATTTCCTTGTTATTTTTCCATATTTATCCCGTTGAATTTCTCGGAATTTCGATGGATTTTCAGAGGTACACTTTTAGTGTACAATTCCGGGTCCGTCAATTCATATTCATGTGCACACATTTCCATTTCAGAGAGCACACTCCCGCGAACCTCATCCTTACAGCGGGATTACCACCCGAGCTAAATCCTCAGTAATATAAACTCATAGAGTATTGTCTGGATTACGGTCCAGGCTAAATCCCTTGCAACGACAATTACTCTAATGAGCTTGGATCTGAATTACCAGTCCAGGCTAAATTCAGACCCTGATTCGGATTACCCGTCCGGGCTAAATCCATTTTCCACATATTCTTCGGGAGGGCTATATCAGGATAGGATCACCCGTCCGGGCTAGATCCTTTTTATCGTCAATTCCTTTTCAAAGATCCATCAAATTTTCCTTTCATTCAACCGGGATTTCGTCCTCTTTTATCAAATATGTCAATATTTCATAAAATTTCATATAATGAACATTCAAATCATATTCATATAAAAAAAACATGCATTTCAAGCATTTAAGAATATAATTCAAGTTACATGAACTTACCTTGATACTTGTTTGTATACACAAATCTACTAATCCTGAACTTTTTCCTTTCCTCGATCTAACTTCGTATTTGAATCTTCTGGATCTAAATAAATAAATTTAATTATCAATTTAATACATTTCATGTTCATATGCAACATTCTCTATAATTCAACTATTATTTATAGTTCATTCAAAGCTGTCTACTTAAGTCATAGTCACTAAATTATTTATAACTCTAGCTACGGAACTCCAAATTAAGTTCCGTTAATTTTCCCTGAAACTAGACTCATATATATTCTTACCATAAAATTTTTAGAATTTTTGGTTCAGCCAATCAGTACAGTTTATTCTTTAAAATCACCCCTGTTCTGCTGTCTAACAGTTCTGACCCTTCTTCACTAAAAATTAATTATCTCTTCATACAGGATTCAAATGATGTTATCGTTTATTTCTATTAAAAATATACTCATTAATAATTCTATACATATAAATTTAAGCCGCTAATTATTTTTCTTAAATTTTTTATGATTTTTCAAAGTCAGAACAGGGGAACCCGAATTCATTCTGACCTTGTCTCACAGAATTCATTATATCTCAAAATTTACAAATACGTTGCTACACTGTTTCTTATATGAGAAACTAGACTCAATAAGCTTTAATTCCATATTTTTTTCATCTTCTAATTCGATTCCTACAATTTATAGTGATTTTTCAAAGTTAGTCTACTGTTGCTGTCCAAATTGTTTTAGTGCAAGCTGTTTATTACCATTTTTCCCTTAAGCTTTTAATAAATGAGAATTTCGTCCCTACTCAATTAGTCTCTCAATTGAGCTTATTTTTCTCAATTAAAAATTTATTATATCACCTTAAACTAGTTTACAACCTTTAGGAATCAGAGTTTCAGAAATAGACTTTAATTCCAAACATTTTCACAATTAGGTCCTAAAAATCAATTTCCATTGAAATTACCTGATAAAATCATCTCATAAACAAATTAAAACTTTAATTTCATTCTATTTCATCATAAACTTACAGAACCCAATCATGGTGACTTTCAATTTCATCCATGAAATCAAAAACTAATGAATTTAATAGTAGGACCTAGTTGTAAAAGTCTTAGAAACACAAAAATTACAAGAAAAAGGCAAGGATTAACTCACTTGGTGAAAAAATTATGAAATACCAGCTTATAGAACCCTCCTATGGCGTTTTTAGCTGCTGGAATTGAAGAGAAATGAAGAGAAATCTAGATATTTCCTATTTAGTCCTAGCTTTATTTAGTTAATTTTGCAATATTCCAATTTTGCCCTTAATTTATCAAATTCCCTGCTGATTTCATGCCCTTGCCGTCCAGCCCAAATAAATTTTGGGTCTACTTGCCTTTTAAATCCTTTCTCATTAGACTCTTAAGCTATTTAATCATTCTAGCAACTTTTACACCTATTACAATTTAGTCCTTTTCATTTAATTGACTACCCAAACATTAAAATTTCCTAACGAAATTTTAATACCACATTACTAACATTTCATAAATATTTATAAAATTATTTTTGACTCGGTTTTACGAGATAAAGGTCCCGATACCTTGTTTTTACCCAATTTCTTCAATAATTTCTTTTTCTAACTAACCACTAAATCGGTAAAATTTTTCTATCAATATTTTCATACATTTTTCCTATCATATCAATTTTCAAGAAAAAATATTGAAATAAATTTCTCTTTAAATCGGATTTGTGGTTACGAAACCATTGTTCCGATAACCTTGAATTTAAGCCATTACAGATATATATATGGTTTTCATGCTTAGCTGTTAAGACGAAGGAGGATCAAACGTTCAGACAAGCTAAGCTGACGAGGATGAAGGGTTTGAGGTGAGTTTTCATACTCCACTCGGGTGTTTGTTTATGTTGTTCTGGTAGTATGTCTGCTATGAGTTCTGTTAGGATTCTATGGTTGTGTGTGATCAGGATGAACGAGTATGCTATGCATGTATAAAGTTGTGAAAATATATGGATGCTTGCAAGTATGTTCTTTGGGTGCCAAATGTGGTCGTGCAATGACGTACTGATAAGTGTAACATGATGTGTGAAATGCATGTTTATAATATGCAGAGTATAGAGGGAATTACTTTGATAGGGTAGATGAAGATAAGAAAGAAATTGGCGTAATGAAGAAATGGGCGGATTGTTATGGGATTCGAGGGAGTTTGGTGGCATCGTAGAACGAATACCTACTGGTCTTTCGGGGCGACACCATGATGACAATTTTCTATTGGTCCTTTGAGGCAACTCCGTGACGATAGTTATTTATTGGTCCTTTGAGGTAACACCGTCTAAATGGTATGGTATATAAGTCCTTTGGGGTGACATTGTGTAAATGGTATACGAGTCCTTAGGGGCGACATCTCAAAAGGGATTTACTGATTCTTTGAAAGCTAAAGTCCATGGTTAGCCATGACATGATCTAGTAGTGAACAGGTACACTTTATGGCAAAATGGAATCCGCCAATACAGTAAACAGAGAAGCCTATTAGGGCACAAGAAGGGAAATCACTGTACGACTCATGCGATGAGCAATCTGACAGAATGATCGTAGCACATCTGAGAACGCGCGTAAACATGATAATAAGAGGATTAGCCAAAATGTGAAGGTAAAAGGAATTGGTAAAAGCATTTTAAATGCGATATATGTGAAAGGAAAGACCATTTTCTTCAAAGAAAACGTTTTTAACAAGTAAACCAGCATTGATGTGATAAAGTAAGACATTTAGGTAGGTTTTAATCTTAAGAATCTGTGGGTAAGAGGCCGCCAGAAACAGGGAAAGTCTGCCAAGTACCCTCTTATGAGGGAAGTTCATCAAGGACTATCATGGATAGAAAGTCTGCCGGGAATTAACTAAAAATGAGGTTTTCCGTCAAGATTATTTAGTGCAGGAAAAGACCATTTGGGACTATCAAATATGGAATTCCATTAAGGGAAATCTGAGAAAGAGATATTCCATTGGGAACTATTTGTTATTAGGAGTGTCTTAGTAGAATGGTCTTAAGTGGGAAAGTCCTATAGGACTATCTTACGAGTACAAGTCCACAAAGAAATGGGCACTTACTTGTCAGCCAAATCATAAAATTCATGGCTGCAAGTTAGAATATTATTAAATAGGTCTTTTTTAAAGAATGTTATATGCTCAAACGAGTTATAATAAGGTAATGGTGGAGTAACATAGTAATCCGACAATAAGTCCAATGTAGAATGAAGGAGTCAGGATTAGAATCTGCAATTGTGGTGAAATATTTGCTAATACGCAAATAGTAGACATCAATACATTTGTTTGCGTACATAGATATCATGGATGGGTCTATCCAAGAAAGGTAAAATGGAAGTCTAAAATGAAGCTAGACAAACTCAAATCTCAAAAAAATGGGGAGTCGTTAGTAAAAGTAAAATCGTAACTAAGCTAACCTAAATTGTCTGCTAACTGTTCATTTGAGTAAAACGTACTGGTGCTGTCTACGCTGGTCATACCATGGAACCTCCTAAGATAGTTAAGGAGTTTTAATTCTGTACTCTTATTATTTATCCAAAAATTTAGATTACTCTATAACTAACGCAGTACAAAATCTCACTAAGTTCATCTAAACTTTTGATTGTACTGCTTTGTATGCAAGGTTAAGGATTGCCTCAAGGGTCATGTGGAGGGACTAAGCCAGACACCGCCAGGCTCGCACGAACGACGCCATAACTGTATCATGCATATAGAGGGTCACCCCTAGTGGCCTCGCCTCGAGGATTAATTTAGTGTATTTGTAGTAAAGTCTCAAGTTGAAATTTGTAAATAATTATTCATCTTAATAAGGTAGAATGTCTGTAAGAACTTGGTGCTTGTATGATAAAGAATATAACAGAAGTTTAAATTTTGGAATATGATGCTATTCCTGAAATTAAGTAAGATTGAATAGTAAATAGGGATGTGTAATTTGGTATTGTCAAGTTATTCAGGTTAATTATGACATTTGGTACTCGGACCCAATGATCGAGTCAGGTATAGGGTGTTACAGGGAGGTTATAAATTTATAGATGTAAAATGCTTCTATTTTAAAATTTGAAAGCTTTGGATAGGAAGTTTGAGGATCAAATTTATAGATTTTGTAAATGTGAAATGTTAAATTTATTGAATTATTTAGAATTAGGATCAAATTGATAGAATACATAAGTATTGAGGACTAAATGTGTTATTATACTAGTTGAAAAAAGGTTTTTCATTATCAATTTAACGACAGGTGACCAAAATAAGAACAAATACAAAGTTTAGTACCTAAATTGAACACTTATAAAGTTAGGTGACCAAAACAAATACATGATATAGTTGCAAGACCATTTGTATAGTTTACATTATTTTTAAATGATACAGTCATAGTTTTTTTTTTTAGAAAAATGAACGGAGGCATGTGAAAATAATCAGAATTTAAGATATAGTTCTAGATATGCAATAATAGGAAAAAAAAGGAAATCTCAAAAGGGTTAACATGTTGGTTGCCCTCTAAATTTTTCTAAAAGTACCTAGTTGGTCAATAATTTTTTTTTTGGACATTGTCGATACCTAAACTTATTGATACGAGCGACCTAGTCCAATTCAAAATCCATAATGGAGATGGGCTAAGTTTCCCTCAAGGCCTAATCAAGAGATCCAAATCCCAACAGTTGAAGTCAAAACTCAGCTTATTTGTTCAAGACTTTATCACGAAGAATTTTTGAGAAGAAAAGTTGAAGATCCAAGACAATAGACTTTGGAGTTCAATACAGAGCGATGGTGAATTAAAAGGGACCAATTTAGTTCGTGGACTTAAAATCTCAATCCATGATGACAAACCCATGCGGAAGATATTAACAAGCTTAAGCTTTTCACTTCAAGGACCCTAATCAAGTCTACACGCCTAGCCATGTTATAGTCAGTTGACTTGCGACGTATTTTTGGAAGGGATCTAGGCATTTCTGGGTCAATATGTCTTCATATTGGTTGAAGATTTGTCTCTTAGCTTCGCAATGCACTTTAAAACACTTGATTTTGAGTTCGGGAGC
Source organism: Gossypium longicalyx (assembly GCA_025698465.1). Taxonomy (NCBI): domain Eukaryota; kingdom Viridiplantae; phylum Streptophyta; class Magnoliopsida; order Malvales; family Malvaceae; genus Gossypium; species Gossypium longicalyx. The sequence continues at coordinate 20,923,177 of CM047005.1, read as the reverse complement.
TTAAGTTATAATATCCAAAAACCAAAAATAAAAATAAATTTTATAACAAGTTCACATTTACACAAAATTCAAATTAAGACTAATTGCATTGAAATAGAAAACTTGATCATCTTAATTTTATGTTTTGTGTTATGGAAACATTATAATTTACCTTTTACAATTTATTGATTTATGCTTATTATTATAATTTGCTCTTGAATAGTTTTAGATTAGAAAATCTTAATTGACAAAAATATGCACATGCATGCATTCCCCAGAATTTTTCATTAATAAGAGATATTATTGAAAAGCTAAGTAATGGAGAAATGGACATGGTATTATGTGATGCCAATTATTTATATTACAAGTATGCTATATTTGCACAATTGAAGAAGTTTTTTTTAAGGGGGAGGGGTTACAAATATATAGATGTGAAATGCCTCTATTTTAAAAGTTGAAAGCTTTGGGAATGAAGTTTGAGGATTAAACTGATAAAATTTGTAAATGTAAAGGGTTAAATTTATTGAATTATTTAGAATTAGAATCAAATTGTTAGAATATATCAATATTGAGGACTAAATGTGTTATTATACCAGTTAGAAAAAAGTTTTTTACGACGGGTGGCCAAAATAAGAACGAATACAAAGTTTAGTGCCTAAAGTGAAAACTTTTAAAGTTGAGTGACCAAAACAGAAATGTGGACATAATTAGGTGACCATTTGTATAGTTTAACTTATGTTTAAATGATGCGATTATAATTATATTTTTACAAAAATGGATGGAGGCATTTGAAAATAATCGGAATTGAAGATATAGTACTAGATATGCAATAATAGGAAAAAGAAAAGGGATAAATCTCAAAAGGGTTGATACATGGTTTGCCCTTTGAATTTGTCCAAAAGCACCTGGTTGGTACATGAATTTTTTTGGGCATTGTCGGTACCTAAACTTATATTCCGTCACCTAGGTTGGTACATTCGCATTAACATCGTTAATTTATACTAACATGACACTAATAGCCAATTCGATGGTAACACAAAACAGTCACTTAGTATGCTACGTGAAAAAAATAAATAATTTTTTTTAAATCTTTAAAAATATATAAATTAATTAAAAAATTTTCACATCAAGAATGAACTTAGACATATGGTTGTCTAGATACATCTAATTTTGAACATCCATATGTCTTGATTCATTATAAGTGTATTTGTTAGTAAGTTTATATGTTTTTAATTTTTTTTTATAAAATATGAGACTGTTATTATTTTGAAAATAAAAAAAATATAAATTAATAAAAAAAGTTTTATATAAAAAATGAATGTATACAAATGGTTGTCCCGATTCTTTGTAGACGTGCTTTTTAGTCATTGTATATATTTATATATGTTTATAATTTTTATTAACTTATATATTACAAATTTGTATATATATATATTTAAAAATCTTATAGTCTTTATATATAATTTTATAATTTTATATCTTGTATATTTTAAAAATAATAATAACCTAGAAAATAATGTTTAATAAAAAAATTTAAAATATATAAACTTATTAAAAATGCATTTAGAATATGGATAAATGAGTGTCCAGATTCAGATGTATCTGGACAACCATATGTTCAAGTTAATTCTTGATGTGAACAAATACATGTAAAATTTTTATTAATTTATAATAAGAGAAGAGGAATAAGAGTTTTCGATTGATATAGGCATACAACGGTGATTTTAATAGCCTAATAACTTAAATGAAAACTTTCAAATAGTTCAGAGAAAATTTTGTAACTTTTGAAGTTGAGTGACCAAAATGTAAACTTAATAATAGTTTAATAACCTTGGGTGTAGTTTACCCTAAAATTATTTGTTAAATTCAAGTCCATTAGATCAATGCCATTTTTTGTTATATAGCTACTAAAATGAGTATTTTTAAAAAAATTCTTTAACATATCATACCAACGAATTTAACGGGAGTATTTATTAGTGTTAATAATTGGATATGAATTTTTAAATTAAAAAAATAGAGGGACTAAATTCTTAAAAATAAAAGTATGAAAACTAAAATTTAAATGTATGAAAAGTACGAAGACTTAAAAGTATATTTTAATCTTCAAATATTTATTTTATAATTTAATTTAAAAAATAATTAATCTAATACGAAGCGTGGTAACAACCATACTAATTTATATAAAAGAGACACCTCTTTTTACAAGTGGTTGGAAGAAATACTTTCACTTTTTTTTAAGATTTTAGATCAAGTTCAAATCTTGAAGCTAATATTATTGAAAGAACTTTACCTAAATATCAGCCTCGACCTAAATATGACTAGACTCAAACCATAAAATAAGCGAGAATACATGTAATTATATCAAAAGAGACACCTCCAACAAACACACACTTAATGGGCAAAGGCTTAATGAGAAGTATATGCTAGCAATTAATTATCATGTTATATGGAAGGGAATATATGGCCTTCAATTCAACCCTGTATTGATGCATTCACGCGGCATATGGCTTAATAGGACAAAGTGATGAGTTGCACCATGCTTTTTGATTTTTTACGTCTGATTGTCGTCATGAAATATTTAACATTTAAGTATTTAAATTGTTTTTCCGATCTAAAATTTATATTTAAATTTTTAATTGATATTAATTTCGAGTTTTATTTTCTATAATTCTTTACCTAAGCTAAGCTTATCTCTTTTATTACCGTTATAATGAGAATGAAGATTTGGTAAATCAAAGAACATTGATTAGCTAAACGCACTGGAGGAATGAATTTGATTAATTTTCGTTTACAATTATTTGGCATTAATAGTTAAAACTTCTATTAAGTAAGTATGTAATAATTTTGTTTCATAATTCAGCTTATTTTGACCAATGCACCTTTACTTCAATATAATGATATATAATTGCATGTAGTTTTTATGAGCTGGGTCTCACAGTAAACCGACCCGACTTTGGTTGAGGGAGGGGGTATTTTTGACCTTATGCTAAACACATTCCATTGACTATAGTCATCTAGAAAAGTCGGCTAGGGCTTCCCTGTTTGTCTATAAATAAGCACTCAGGGCCTCCCAATTCATCTGTTTTGAGAGTTTCTCTCTCTTTCTCTTCGGGGGAGGGCTTCTTTCCGACAAAATTAGATCCTGAGAGTTCAAAGAAAAATAAAACATAAAAAAGAACAGCTAACAGAAATCAGTTTGCAGTTAAAAATAAACTTGAGTGTTTACTTGAGAGATAATCTAGGTCCGTATCTTATCACATCGGGTCGCCATGGATTTGCGATTCCCTTACTCTCCCGCGGAAGTCGCCAAGGTTCGCGTGGTCCAGTTCGGCATCCTCAGCCCCGACGAAATTGTAATTTTCAATTTCTCCAACTTTTTCTTTTCTCCTTTTTTTCTTGCAGTCTTTTTGGTTGCTCTAGAATCTTTCTACTTAACTGGTAACTTCTTTGCGGTTCTTCTTTCGTATGCTATACGAGATGAAACTGCTGGGACGTTTTCTTTTTCTTTTTCTTTTTTTCACTCGTTACTCGAGCTTGTTGAATGGGGGAAGTACAGTTTTTTTATTTCCTTTATTTTTTCTTCCTTTTTGCAGCGGCAAATGTCAGTGGTGCAGATTGAGCATAGTGAAACGACGGAGAGAGGAAAACCCAAAGTAGGAGGTTTAAGTGACCCGCGACTGGGAACGATTGACAGGAAATTGAAGTGCGAGACATGTACGGCTAACATGGCAGAGTGTCCAGGGCATTTTGGGCACTTGGAGCTTGCCAAGCCTATGTTTCATATTGGGTTTATGAAAACTGTGCTTAGTATTATGAGATGTGTCTGCTTCAATTGCTCCAAGATTCTCGCTGATGAGGTACTACTATGTTTGATTAGGTTGCTTACTTTAATTCAAGCTGAACGTATTTTTAGTGGGTTGATAACTTCCTGTAATTTTTTATGCTTAATATTAACATTATACTTTTTAGTTCCCGCATGCCATCTAAGGTAAAGAACACATAGATACGTTTGAAGAAGTTTGAGTAACTTGTGCAGTGTTAGATATGATATTTTGAATTAATAGAAGCTGGATGTGAAGCATATAAATGGAATGATAGGTTTTAATGGTTTACTTTTTGACTATGAAATATTGAGGTAGGGAGTGATATCTGGCTTCATAGGTGATCCTTTTTTTTTTTAATTACAACTGCTTCGGATTATGAATATGATTTCCGTGTTTCCATATTTGTGTTTTAATATGTTGTTGCACCTGCTATTTATGCGTGCTCTTATGTGTTCGCTCTTCAGTTTGCATTAAAACCTTAGGAGCAAATATACCTGGTCAGTGGTTTCATGATGCCATTCTCTAATTTAATTGTTGTATTTACAGGAAGATCATAAATTTAAGCAAGCCTTGAAGATAAAGAATCCAAAGAACAGACTAAAAAAGATTTTAGATGCATGCAAGAATAAAACTAAATGTGAGGGTGGTGATGAAATTGATGTCCAAGGTCAAGATACAGAGGAACCGGTAAAAAAGAGCCGTGGTGGCTGTGGTGCTCAGCAACCAAAGCTGAGTATTGATGGTATGAAGATGGTTGCTGAGTACAAGGCCCAAAGGAAGAAAAATGATGACCCGGAACAACTTCCTGAACCTGTGGAAAGAAAACAGACTCTAACAGCTGAGCGGGTAGCCATTTTTAAATTTGCGTTGTTAATTTGGCTTTGTTAATCTTTTTTTTCTATAGTTATTATATTTGATATCTATTGTGTTTTATAGGTTCTTAGTGTCTTAAAGAGGATAAGTGATGAGGACTGCCAACTATTAGGTTTGAATCCTAAGTATGCCCGTCCAGATTGGATGATTCTTCAAGTACTTCCAATACCTCCACCTCCTGTGAGACCCTCTGTGATGATGGATACATCCTCTAGGAGTGAGGCAAGCTCTTTTATCTTGCCTTTTACGTCAAGTTCTCTGAAGTTAATTCCATGTATGATTGCACCAGATGAAATCTGAATTCTCATCTTTTCTGAATCCAGGATGACTTAACACATGCATTGGCTATGATCATTCGGCACAATGAGAACTTGAGGAGACAGGAGAGGAACGGTTCACCTGCACATATCATATCTGAATTTGCACAGTTGTTGCAATTTCATGTTGCAACATATTTTGACAATGAGTTACCTGGACTTCCAAGGGTACCCTTGCCCACGCATGATTGAAGTTGTGTATTGCTGAGATATCTGTATGTTGTGTTGTTAAAATAAGCATTTATTTTTCTTGTTCAGGCTACACAGAGATCTGGGAGGCCTATTAAATCTATTTGTAGTAGGCTTAAGGCGAAAGAGGGCCGGATTAGGGGTAATTTGATGGGGAAAAGGGTTGACTTTTCAGCTCGAACAGTAATTACACCAGATCCAAATATCAATATTGATGAACTTGGAGTACCTTGGAGTATTGCTTTAAATCTTACATATCCAGAAACTGTGACACCATATAACATTGAAAGGTAAGTAGCTTCATAGATTTTTTTGATATTCTTCCTTATTTGGCTAAGTATTAGGAGCAGAGCTATCTTTGAAACAGGTTGAAAGAACTTGTGGAATATGGGCCTCATCCACCACCTGGAAAGACTGGTGCTAAGTACATCATAAGAGATGATGGACAAAGGCTAGATCTTCGTTACCTAAAGAAAAGCAGTGATCATCACCTAGAACTTGGTTATAAGGTGTGTTTCTATTTCTGACAGTCTTTTAGTATATATGATTTATTATTCCATGTTGTAACTGTAAGAATCATGGCGGCAGGTGGAGCGGCATTTAAATGACGGAGATTTTGTCCTTTTTAATCGTCAACCTAGTCTCCATAAAATGTCAATCATGGGCCACAGAATTAGGATCATGCCATACTCAACGTTCCGTCTAAATTTGTCAGTTACTTCACCATACAATGCTGATTTTGATGGTGATGAAATGAATATGCATGTTCCTCAATCATTTGAGACAAGAGCTGAGGTTTTGGAGCTCATGATGGTGCCTAAGTGCATTGTGTCTCCTCAATCAAATAGGCCAGTTATGGGGATTGTCCAGGATACACTTTTAGGATGCCGTAAAATCACCAAGAGGGATACCTTCATAGAAAAGGTGACGAGGATGATAGTGATGCTCATTAAATATGACTACTTAAATGCTATACATTTCTTGTAGTTGTGATGTGAGTCTAATTAATATGAGGGGGTTTTGCAGGATGTTTTCATGAATATATTGATGTGGTGGGAAGACTTTGATGGGAAGGTTCCTGCACCTGCAATTCTAAAGCCACGACCACTTTGGACGGGGAAGCAGGTTTTTAATCTTATCATACCAAAACAGATAAATCTATTGAGAACTTCTGCATGGCATTCAGAAAGTGAAACTGGATCTATCACCCCTGGGGATACTCAAGTGCGAATAGAGAAAGGGGAGGTGCTATCTGGCACTCTTTGCAAGAAAACACTCGGAACATCTTCTGGAAGTCTTATACATGTAATTTGGTATGTCTTTAGTTGTTTGTTGATTCTAGGAGCGCTAGCCCATTGCAAAAGTGTGATAAGATTAAGCCCTAAATCTTACAAGTTATGGATGTGCTATCAGATTTTCCTTAAATATAATTCTGCAAAGCTGAACACTTTTCATAAACCAAGATTGTGAAAATTTTACTGTTATATTACTTCTCCTCTTGAGTGGGTAATGATTTGGTTACTGTAATGTATACTTCTTGTTGAATATGGGTTCTCTCCAACATGAGCATTTGGCGTTGTCCTTAATCCCATTAATATTTTGAAATATTGAAATAATTGATTTTCTTAATATTCTTTTATAGGGAAGAGGTAGGTCCAGATGCAGCCCGGAAATTTTTGGGACATACACAATGGCTTGTCAATTATTGGCTGCTGCAGAATGCCTTTAGTATTGGTATCGGGGATACAATAGCTGATGCAGCAACAATGGAAAAAATTAATGAAACCATTTCTAAAGCCAAAGACGATGTGAAACAGCTTATTGTTAAAGCCCAAAACAAGGATTTAGAGCCTGAACCTGGAAGAACTATGATGGAGTCCTTTGAAAACAAAGTTAACCAGGTACCTAAAGTCAAATTGCTCAAGCTATCTTTGGTTTGGCATCATTTTGTTGTAGGTTACAATGTGGTTTGTTTCTTCAGGTGTTGAATAAAGCTCGTGACGATGCAGGAAACAGTGCACAAAAAAGTTTGTCTGAAAGCAATAACCTTAAGGCGATGGTTACTGCAGGATCCAAGGGAAGTTTCATTAACATATCCCAAATGACAGCTTGTGTTGGTCAGCAGAATGTTGAGGGAAAGCGAATACCATTTGGGTTCATAGATCGTACATTGCCTCATTTTACCAAGGACGATTATGGCCCTGAAAGTCGTGGTTTTGTGGAGAACTCTTACCTGCGTGGTTTGACCCCACAAGAGTTCTTTTTTCATGCCATGGGTGGTAGAGAAGGTCTCATAGATACTGCAGTTAAGACTTCTGAGACTGGGTACATACAGAGGCGACTTGTGAAGGCTATGGAGGATATTATGGTTAAATATGATGGAACTGTGAGGAACTCATTGGGGGATGTTATTCAATTCCTCTACGGTGAAGATGGTATGGATGCTGTATGGATAGAATCTCAGAAGCTGGATTCTTTGAAGATGAAGAAATCAGAATTTGATAGGGTCTTCAGATATAAAATAGATGATGAAAACTGGAATCCAACTTCTTACATGTTACCAGAGCATATTGAAGATTTGAGAACCATCCAAGAATTGCGTGATGTGTTTGATGCTGAAGTTAATAAACTTGAAGCTGATAGATACCAGCTTGGAACAGAGATTGCAGTCACAGGTGATAGTAATTGGCCTTTGCCTGTTAACTTGAAGAGGCTTATCTGGAATGCACAGAAGACTTTCAAGGTTGACTTTCGAAGGGTGTCAGATTTGCATCCAGTGGAAATTGTAGATTCTGTTGATAAGCTCCAGGAAAGGTTAAAGGTTGTTCCAGGTGCGGATCCTCTGAGTGTGGAAGCCCAAAAGAATGCCACCCTCTTCTTTTGCATTTTGCTTCGCAGTACTTTGGCTAGTAAAAGGGTGTTGCAGGAGTATAGATTGACGAAAGAAGCATTTGAGTGGGTTATTGGCGAAATAGAGTCACGGTTCTTACAGTCCTTAGTGGCACCCGGTGAGATGATAGGTTGTGTTGCTGCTCAATCAATTGGTGAGCCCGCTACTCAAATGACTCTTAACACCTTCCACTATGCTGGTGTGAGTGCAAAGAATGTTACCCTTGGTGTCCCCAGGTTGCGGGAAATTATTAATGTAGCCAAGAAAATCAAGACACCTTCTCTTTCTGTCTACCTCTCTCCCGAAGCTAGTAAAACTAAGGAGAAGGCCAAGAATGTCCAGTGTGCTTTAGAATACACTACTCTTCGGAGTGTTACGCACGCTACCGAAGTATGGTATGATCCGGATCCAATGAGCACAATTATTGAGGAGGATATTGACTTCGTTAAGTCTTACTATGAAATGCCAGATGAAGAGGTTGCACCAGAAAAGATCTCCCCTTGGCTGCTTCGAATAGAGTTGAATCGTGAGATGATGGTCGATAAGAAATTGAGTATGGCTGACATAGCTGAGAAGATCAACCTGGAATTTGATGATGATTTGACTTGCATATTTAATGATGACAATGCAGAGAAGTTGATCCTACGTATTCGCATCATGAATGATGAAGCCCCGAAGGGTGAATTGAATGATGAGTCTGCTGAGGATGATGTGTTCTTGAAGAAGATTGAGAGTAACATGCTGACAGAAATGGCCCTTCGAGGTATCCCAGACATCAACAAGGTGTTCATTAAACATAGTAAAGCAAGCAAATTTGATGAGGCTGATGGGTATAAGACTGGGGAGGAGTGGGTGCTGGATACGGAAGGTGTCAATCTCTTGGCTGTCATGTGCCATGAAGATGTTGATGCTAGGAGAACAACAAGCAATCACTTGATTGAAGTTATTGAAGTTCTTGGAATCGAAGCAGTTCGTCGGTCCTTGTTGGATGAATTGCGGGTTGTGATATCGTTTGATGGGTCTTATGTGAATTATCGGCATCTAGCTATCCTTTGTGATACAATGACCTATCGTGGTCACTTGATGGCCATCACCCGTCATGGCATCAACCGTAATGATACAGGGCCTATGATGAGGTGCTCATTTGAAGAAACTGTTGATATTCTCCTTGATGCTGCTGTTTATGCTGAGTCGGATTATTTGAGGGGTGTAACAGAGAATATAATGTTGGGCCAGCTTGCACCAATTGGCACAGGTGACTGTGCCTTGTATCTCAATGATGAGATGTTGAAGAATGCCATTGAACTTCAGCTACCTAGTTACATGGAAGGTCTGGAATTTGGCATGACACCTGCTCGTTCTCCAGTGTCAGGAACTCCTTATCATGAAGGCATGATGTCTCCAAGTTACTTGCTGAGCCCAAATCTGCGTCTCTCACCCATTTCCGATGCACAGTTCTCACCTTACGTTGGTGGAATGGCATTCTCTCCTACGTCATCCCCTGGTTACAGCCCATCATCTCCTGGATACAGTCCGTCATCACCTGGTTACAGTCCTACCTCTCCTGGTTACAGTCCTACATCTCCTGGGTACACTCCCACCTCTCCCGGTTACAGCCCCACATCACCTACTTACAGTCCTAGCTCACCAGGATACAGTCCGACAAGTCCAGCCTACTCTCCTACCAGCCCCTCATATTCTCCAACCTCACCAAGCTATAGCCCTACCTCTCCAAGTTACAGCCCTACATCTCCAAGTTACAGTCCTACTTCTCCAAGTTACAGTCCCACATCCCCCAGCTATAGTCCCACTTCACCTAGCTACAGCCCCACTTCACCCGTATATAGCCCAACTTCACCAGCATATAGCCCAACTTCACCTGCATATAGCCCCACTTCTCCATCATACAGCCCTACATCTCCATCATACAGCCCAACGTCTCCTTCGTACAGCCCTACTTCACCTTCCTATAGCCCCACATCTCCTTCATATAGCCCTACTTCACCCGCTTATAGCCCCACTTCTCCTGGGTACAGTCCAACCTCACCAAGTTACAGTCCCACATCACCAAGCTATAGCCCTACCTCTCCAAGTTACAACCCGCAGTCAGCCAAGTACAGTCCGTCTCTGGCATACTCACCAAGTAGTCCAAGGTTGTCTCCTTCCAGTCCTTACAGTCCAACATCACCTAATTACAGGTAAGTCATGGTAGACTAAGATTGGTTCTTTGTTTTGTTTGTTGCTGCTGGCACTCGGGTGGTGTGACTGTTGTAGTATATTCCCGATTCTCCTTGGTTTTAAGGAATATATATATATGTATATGATCGCTTATATTTTGTGTGTGCGACTTTGTTGTTGATGCAATTAATTTCTCTCTTCTATATTGCAGTCCAACATCACCATCATACTCACCGACTTCTCCATCTTATTCCCCTTCAAGTCCAACATACAGTCCTAGCAGGTGACTTTTCATCTCTTTCTATGTAATTGAATAGGTGAACTTTGGAAGTTTTAAACGAGATATGTCTGCCGTTGTGATATTTTCAGATTAAAGCAAATGGTTATTACTGACTTCTATTACCAAATTTGTTCTAATGCCTTTTGACAAACTGTTTTTTGTTTTATTTCTCTGAAACCAGCCCATACAACTCTGGAGTGAGCCCAGACTACAGTCCAAGCTCGCCACAGTACAGGTAAGCAGACGGAGTGTTAAATTTAAAATTTGATCTCTTTTGTTGCTGTTGTTTTATGCTGAATGTTGTGTGCAGTCCAAGTGCTGGGTATTCTCCTAGTGCCCCTGGATATTCACCAACATCAACTAGTCAGTACACTCCAAGCAACAAGGATGGTAGAAGCAATAAGGATGACAGGAGTAAACGATAAGGCATCCAATATTTGAAAAATGCTGGAGAAGAAGGCAAGGTTGATTTGATTTTGTAACTTTAAAATTGTTGCAGTTTCTAAAATTGCAGTAAAATGATTTAGATAACACATCTATTTATCTGATATAAATGTAATATCTAAGTGGTCCATTCAAGAATAGGTTTCAGCATGTAAATAATGTGAGTGATGAATGCATATCTGACTGGAATTCAGTTTTGTGGAGTTTGCAGTTCCAGTGAGGTTGGTTGGTGGAATGAGGCAAAAAGATGGTTGTTATTGGGGGAAGGGACAGTAGCTCTGCGTTTTATTGTGACAAAGTTGTTGAATGAAGGGGAGCGAGTAATTCTCTCTTTAAGTTAAATGCCCGTTGTGGAACAATCAGGAAGCCTTATGTTGTGCCCTCAAAAACCCAAAAAAAAGCCTTATGTTGTATCTGTTAGGCATGCTATATATACCATTTCCAGTTGTACCCATGTAATGGAATGGTATGGGTGAGATTGTGAAACAATCAACCTTGTGTGATATTGTTGTATCTTTCAGTAGACTATGAAATATAATTGAAAAGGCCATCAAGGATATTTTTTATATTTTCTATTTTATTCTTTTTCTTCGTTTGTAGTAGCTGTATCTAATATGCGTGTTATTGACAAAGAATTCTTGGTGAACTGCCAATCGGAGGTGGTGTGTTTTTATTTTGGTTATCTTTTCTTTTTCACTTTCGTCGTGGTTTTGTAAATTTTAATTTGCAGGTGTGAGTATTTGAAATATAAAAAACTTTACATGAGTAAAATGGTGTTGCAATGACAATTGGACTAACATTTTTATATCTGAAAGTGGTTAAATTACTTAAAAGGAGGTTAAATTTCACATGTATACAGAAATTTAAAAACTTGTTTTTTTTCATCATTTTATCTTTAGTTAGATATTTAGTTTAATTATTTAATAAAAAATTATAAAAAATACATAAAAAAGCTCAAAAAAATTTAATTTTACTTAAAAAAGATAAAAAAATTTAAAATATTAATAAACTATAAAAATAAAAAAAAGTGCATAAAAGATATTAAAAATATGCTTTTTATTATGAAATAAAAGAATAGAGTAAGTAAAAATAAGACAAATTGGAGCAAAAGAGGAGTGCGTATTTTATTGATTAATAAGAATATTTTACAATGTTTCTCTAAAGTATATATTTATGAACATAAGAAACATAAATGAAATAGAATTCTACTTTTAATAATTATTAGAGTCGTAATGTACATTGAACTTATCTTAATATTGATGGACACCTACTTAATAATAAAATATTCATAACATTAGATTTTCATTGGTTGATAATGTGTCTTATTAAAACTTTATTAAGATAAAAACTCGGTGGGAAAAAAATATCCTAGTAAAGGAAAAATACTACAAATATCTATAATAGACATAACATACTGTCTCATTAAAAACTATACTAGAAAAATCTAGTGGGACAAAATCTCGATTAGGAGAAAAATAGTACAATGCATATTTACTCCCTTTCATGACAGTATCACATAATATCTCATCTTCTATGTATTCTAATCTTGAATACTAATTTTGCAAATTATTACTTGAATAAAGTTGATGAATAATTATATCATCATTTTCTGGAAGTCATGAGTGAAAAAGAATTTTTGGAGAAATATATTTTGATCTCTTTAGGAGTTCCAATAATAAGCATATCAAACTTTAATCATGATCATTCTACACTCATATATATATTCAAATCAATTCATATAAATATTTACACAACTGTATTGAATAATTTCCCAAAACTTCTATATGCTTTCAACATTCTAAATCCTTTAATGATTTTAATATAAACTTCCATTATATAGTGATACATATGAAAGCCTATAACAACAATGATTAGACGTATGCCAAATTTTTCATAAATTGCCAGACTAATATAAAAGTTATTGCATCCACCACAAAATAATATTTTTTCAATGCTAGGACTTTAGTGAAAAACTTTATTTTTCTTATTTCATTTTTACAAAACTACTTCTAGTCTAAAAACTTCATGAATTTAATTATACTTTTGTGCCTTTCCATTTTAACGAAGATTTTCTATGTCTATATTTCTCGATAGATTTATTCAAAATTCTCATTTTCTTTCATTATCTCAATAATGTTATTGCATACAAAACTGTTCTTGACAACTTTTCTATTTTAGGGTTCCATATTTTTTCGTATTGACATAACTTATTGAGATTTCTTTATTTTTCATCATTTTCATATCTAGTTATCTGGATCTCTTCTGAAGTTTGAATAATTAATTATGTCTTGGGTTTCTTTAGGAACACTTGTTTCCACTATTTGACCATCTTGATTTATTATTTTCTTTTACTATAATTTTCATGTTAGAAACCAATGGATCTACTATGCTTTAGGCATGCATTGCTTTTAATTTACTCTAGCAAGGTGTCCTACTGAGACTTCAACACTTGGTTATTCTAAATGCATTTGACAATTAACTTGTAATAAAGTGAATTATTTTTTTGAGCTTCTTGTCCAAATCACTTTTTACGAGAATCAAATAATGATAATTCATTCCAAGTAATTTATTTATCTAGTTATTATTTCTCTCCTCTTAATGTTTAGAAAACTATTAAATCCAATAGTAATAACAAATCATATCATAATTGAATCTCCAATTTATTTAAAACATCTAATAATACAAGAAGGTTCATAATTAACATATATTCTCAACTTTCTTTGAATACCCATTTTATGTACTGTTGTAGAGCAACTTGAACATATACCGCACATTAAAAAAATTCATAAATTGAGTTGCATTTGGTCCTAACCAAAAACCAATTGTAGTGGAGAGTACTTGTCACAACTTATTGACACGATGTGTATAAATGTTGATTCATATAAAATATAATATCCTTATATACAAAAAGTTTTGTTCTCAAAAGTAATTGTTTAACTACTAATTAGAGGCATTTAATCATTAATCCTACTAAATCATTTATATGTATAAGCAACAAACTTTGTGAGTTTTATTCGCACTGACAATCTACCATACAATAATCATTTAAAGCCTGAGAAATAAACTCTGCAACATTAGCAAGAATTATTGTCTCGATTGCATAACTTAAAAGTTTTGATCTTAAACAAATAATTAAATAAGTAATCTCGCAACTACAAGATGTGATTTGATAACTCATATGTAATTATCTTGTAGATGCATCTACTAAAATAATATCAAAACATTCCACTTTTCGAATAAATGGGCCAATATTTCTTTCAGAAATGCTAGAGATTCAATCTCAACTTTTACTAGTGAGGTTTAAAGAGTCTTCTTTGAGAAGAAGCAACACTTGAAAAATAAAGAATCTTCAAGTTCTTTAATAAAAATCCATGTAAATACTCATCTTGTCACATCATTATTGATCGGGATGGTCTAACCGATCATGCCAACTAATTAGTATATTTAGACTAGTAAACTTTTAGTTTGCTATGCACCTAATTAAATGATACTAATGTAAATTTCTAATTTACCATCTCATATTATTTAACCATACTAATATATACTTAGTACCAATTAGAGGAAAAGACGATAGCTTCCCAATACAAAATTACCTAATATAAAAGATTTAATTAATTGTTTCCTCATCCACAATCTCAATATGGTATCCATTACAATGTATATCCTTTTAAAACAAAACAATTTATTTGAAACTGACAACATAGTGCATGAATTTATCGTTTTGTTTTTTATGATAACAATGTATTAATTCTTCTAGAGTCTTGAATTAATTTTGTACTATAAAAGATTAACATGTTCCGTTATTGCATTGAATATAGGCTAATAATATATTAGCTCTTTTGGAGCCTTAAATCAATTTTGTACCTCCAAAAATTAATTAATTCATTACCAAACAAGAAAAATACTTCTTATCTCTAAGGATAGTATGCATTATTGTATTTTCTACTAGGCATATATTTCTTTCCTTTAAGAAATCGTAATTGAATAATTTTTTTTTTAGGTGTACGACAGGTACATAACCAACACTTTTCATAAATTATGTCTCTTCTTTGAAGGGTTATATTAAAAACTCTTGTTGTTCTCTTACTTATCTCTATATCTCCTCATTACTAATAAGAAATCAAATAATTAAGTAATTAGTGGCACAATCCATTAAAAGGATGTAATTCATACTTAATATTTTGGCATACGATAGGTACACAACCAGTGATCTTTCATACTACATCAATAAGATAAGTTATCTTTACTCCTTAAAAGGTCATCTTGGGAATTCTTGTTCTTTTATTTATCTTCTTTTTTCCACTTCTGGTGGTGAGAAAAATTATTATGACCATCCCTTTTACGATTATTATGTAGCCACTTACTACATCCACGTCAAAGATTACGTATTTATATATTGCTATATTCACTTCAGGAAATAAAGCAAATCTAATACGATGAGCTTTAGGGTTTTTCATTTAATAAATCATTATTTAATAGCACATTTGAAGCATGAAAAGTTGAAAGAGTTTACTCTAATAAAATCTCATTAGTAATATTCTCCTATATACTCACAATTTCAAAATCTTGCAACTTTAGGTGCATCTGCTCATAAAAAGCTTTAGATAGAAGATCTTGCAACTTCAAGTGAATCTAATCATAATAAGCTTTAGATAAAATTATTGTTTTTTATGACCATATAGTAAGGGTGAGTAAAACTTTATTCGATTCGAAAAATTCAAAAAAGAATTCAAATTTCAATTTAATCGATTCAAGTTTCGAGTTTGAGTCGAGTTAAATTTCATAATTCGAATAATTCGAGTAACAGATTGGTTAAATACCGTTTTGGTCCCTGTTAATTTTGAAAATAAGCAAACTGGTCTCTCTCAACAAAAATTACAAAAAAAAATTCAAAATAATTTTTGAAAATTTAAAATAAATTTTAAAATTCAAAATATTTATAAAAATCTCAAAAATCATATTTTAAAAAAATTATAAAATTATAAAAAATTCTAAAAAATATATAAAAAAGTTAAAATTTAAAAAAAATTTCTAAAATAATAAATTTGGGACCTAATTAATGATTCAAAATTATTATTATTATTATTATTATTATTATTATTATTATTATTCTTTGAATTTTTTTAAAAATATATATGGTTTCAAATTTAAGTGCTCTAATATAGAATTAGTTATACTGTAACAATATTTTTATTTGACATGTTTAATTTTATAAATTTAATTCGAACAATTTCACTCAACTCGATTCGAAAAAAATTTAAATTGAGTTAGGATGGTAAAATAGGACTCATGAACTCGATTAAATCAAAATTTTTCCACTCAATTCGATCGAACGCTCACACCTACCATATAGTTCTTTTAAGTTATTCCACAATTCAAGTGGATACTACATGGTCAAATGTTCTGTTCTCAACCCTTCATGAGAATGGTGATGAAAAAGGTCATGGAGATGATCATAGTCAATTCAATTTTTCATATAAGACTTGACTTAATACAAATACCAAATAATCCACAAACTCATTGTAACATCCCAAATAATTTATTTCTGCTTCTGTAAAATTTGACTTAAATAAGTATTTGCTTCAGTAGTTAAGCATTTTGGGTGTGTGTGTGAGGTCTTGGGTTCAAGTCTCACCTTTGGCAATTTTGTGACTTTTGGAATCAAGCCTTATCTTTGTTCAATGGGCTTATATAAAATTTTCTGTTAAACCATATTAGAATGAGCCTGCTGGTTCGAGTGGTAAAGGAGTAAGTGTGGAGGGGGTTCTATGTTTGAATCCCTGTGAGAGTGATGGTGTTTATTTATTTTTACTCGGTTGACTGTTAGTGTTTCGGTAAAGCTAAAATTCTGAAGTGGTTGAGATTGAAGTGTTAGTGGGAAGTTGGTTTTGAATTTATTTTCTTTTATTTTCCCAAAATTTCCCTATACTGGCTTTTTTTCTTTGTTGCTCTCCCCCTCTGTGTTTTTCTTCTTTCCTTCGTCTTCCTCTCCATTCGTCGAACTATATTTCCAATTAATTGGTGGGTTTTGTTGATTGATCAAAGTTGTGGTATTTGTAGCTCCTTTCTATTCAATTCCGTTCACGATTTAATTCGGTGAGTTTGGGTAAGGTAGTTTTGTTTTTGCTTGTTAATTCGTTATTGATGGGTGCCGTTATGTCGTTTAGAGGAAAATCCAGGGACTCAGAATCGCTTGTCAGGGACTTAGTTCCATGGGAATTATCGTTGTTCGATCGAAGGTAAGGGTTGGTTGCTCAATGGATGAATAGCTCGTTTTCGGTTCGGTTTTAAACAATTAATACAGTGCTTTGTTGGTCAATCTTAGGTGCTGTGAGGTTCAAGAGTGTTTTCGCAACGAAAACGTGCCAGGTGTGTTCCCAAAATATGAAAAACTGAGTTTCAACGAAAGTCGAAAATGACCACTGTCGACGCCAAACAGGCATGTGGCTGGCCGTGTGGATGGCCGTGTGTTCGACAAAGGCATGGCCGTGCACAGCACACGACCGTGTGGTGATGTGAGCGTGGCCATGTGGGCCACACGGGCTAGGCCAAGTTGGGCGTGTGGGTTTTGGGCCAGGCCGTGTGGGCCACACGGGTAAGGCCAAAACTGGGCATGTGGGTCCATTTTTCTGAAATTTTCCCTAGGGTCGCACGGGTCGCTCCGATCGATTGTGGGCCTATGTAGGGTCGATAAGGGCTAACCAAACCCTAAAACTATGGATCTGATAGTCTAATTTTCTATTTTGGGTATGATAATGCTATGCATGTTTGATTATTCCGTTATCTGTATGTAAGCATGTTGAGTATGTTGAGCATATTTAATCTATTATTCTGTATCTGATTTCTGTATCTGTTATTGGGATGGGATTTATATGTATAGAGGAAGTATTATGTCCGGCGTTAATTGCCTATATTC
Organism: Gossypium longicalyx; assembly: GCA_025698465.1. Classification (NCBI taxonomy): domain Eukaryota; kingdom Viridiplantae; phylum Streptophyta; class Magnoliopsida; order Malvales; family Malvaceae; genus Gossypium; species Gossypium longicalyx. The sequence continues at coordinate 20,905,287 of CM047005.1, read as the reverse complement.
TGGCAGCTTGGCTGCATATATTTTGATATGTGCCTTAAGGGCACAATGTGGTGTGTAGGGATTGGTGGATATTTTAAACCCCACATGGTGTGATGGGATAGTCGGAGATGATCTGTAGAGGATGGGGGTAGGAATTATGCATATCTGTATATGTAATCTGGATCTGAATCTGATTCTGAATCTGGAACTGTATCTGTTTCTGACTGTGTATATAATTCTGTATGCTTGTATGCTTAATTGTGATGGGTTACACAATTAGTTTTCGTAAACTCACATCTATTGTCTGTTTTGTCAGGTACTCCATAGGTTTAGGCGGACCGGTGCGACAGAGACTCAACGGTGACCACACGACCGCAATTTATTTAAACTTAGCAACTTATGGTTTTATTTATGTTTTTGATATTCATTTTGAGAGTTTATAATTTTTGGGACTCTCCGGACTTTATGGTCTTATAACTGTTGGTTTTGGTTTTATATGTTTGATGAATTGCATGCTTCAGCAAAACACTTTTCTTTAAAAATGACAATTTATATACAAATAAAGGTTTTTTTAAAACACGACTGCATTTTCAAAATATAACTATTTTGAGGGTTGTTGAAGGTCTCTTCCAGTGGTTGTTTTGGTTTTCTTTTCTTCTCTGATAAATATAAGATTTATACAAGATATTAATAAAATATTCATAACTTTTTTTTTCTTTTTATCTATACTACTATATATAAAAGGAAGGTTCTAATTCACACGTTCTCAACTTTTTATTTATTTATAGAAAATTGGTCAAAATTAAAATTTAATATTTGTACTTGAGTTTCAACAATAATTTTGGTCTTTTTTTAATAATGTTTAGTCAAAATAATTAATATTGATTACTCTGATAAAATTTTTGACATGAAATTTTTTAAACAAAATACTATTCTAACACAAAAATATATTTTGGCATGATGTGTTGGAATAAATCTTTTTAAAAAAATTCACATGAGCTACAAAAATTATTAACAGTGCTAATTATTTAGATTAACTAATAACATGATTTTTTTTGCCTTTTTTTAGTCATTATAAAATAATGATAAAATTACAGTTATGATTTCTTTATTATGCTTGCATATGATATTCAATATTTATATTTTACATAATTTGGTCCTTTAATTTTACAATAGCATTAATTAGTCTAAATAATTTACATCAACATACTTATATGTGATAACTATCTTATTATTTTACCATTATATTTTTTGTATGCTGACAAGTGTCTTATAATAAAAAAAAATATTTGTAATTAAAACAATAAAGGTTTTTCAACTAATTATAAATGTCTTAGCAAAAAAAAAAAAAAAAAAACAATTATTATCGTGGCGTGACATCACATTTTTCTATAAATTATATAATAATGGTCAAGTTTCAATCTTGGTCCTAACTTAAATTTAAGATTTAATTATTATACTTAAACTTCTTGACATAATTTGATATCTCAACTTTTATAAGGTCATTGATTAGTCTAAATGTTTTATTTTGATTAAAATGATATGAAATTTTTAAGAATTGTTAACATCATTATAATTATTTATTAAATTCACATTCATCGCAAAGTTTTTTTACATTATTATCATGTGAGTATTTAAAAAAAAATTAAAATATCACTTTAATGAATTTAATAGAAAGATTATATTAATGAAGTTGAGTATTTAAATCTTAAAAATAAAAATATGAAGAGTAGATTCTAATACACCACAACAAAAACTTGAACTATAATTTAACTTGTATAATGTAATTTCATCATTTCTTCTTTTAGCTCATTTTCATTGCCGCAACTTCGGTCAAACCTCCTGCTCTTACTCTGCTAGAGCAACCCCACTTCCAAACCTTAACTCCATCTCGTTCCATCAGCCACAATCCCAACTTCGTTTCCATGGTCGAACCCTCCGAAATCCAAGCTTTTCCATCCAAATCCTTTGTCAACAAGGATTTTAGTCTTCTCATTGATAAATATTTATCTTTTTATATACTTGTACTCAATGCATAAAAAAAAAAATGATGATTAAAAAGGCAATCTAAATAATTTTTGAATTTGTTAAAAAGGGTTTTCAAGTCGTTAAGTTATTTTATTTATTTATTTTCTTTTATATAAGTGTAGCATCATAATTTTTATTTTTTATTTTTTAATACAATACTTAGAATTACCTATAACTCCATTTTAACTCTTAAATCAGAGAATAATGCGCTTCAATGCACTTGAACCCACATCTTTCTACACTGATAACAATATCGATATCAATCGAGTTAAGATTCAATCAATAATTTCATTAAACTCTTACATTTACTTCAAATAGAAAGTTCACCATTTTTGATTATTTGAGTTTTCCCTCTCCATTTCACTAACTTGTGCAATTCAAAATAATGTTTTTAGGTGGAGAGCTTGTACAACAAAAATGTTACTAAAATTTTCTTAGACAATACAAACTTTTGTTATTTTTTAACACTTGTATCTAACATGTTTGTAGCTTCTTGTATTTGTGACAAATTATAATTCTAGTACATTTGTTGTTTAGTTTGGAATCTTTAATGTTATTGTTATTCTATAGTCCTCGATGAAAAACATTAATGATTTGGCCTCAAGCTTTAATTTCACAATATTTCCTTGGACTAAAAATCGTGGTGGAGGATTTCTTCAGGCGAAAACATTAAAAATTAACCCCCAAGATTTGAGTGAAGTTTCATAGGAGATTTTAGAAGTTGAGAATGGGTGAGAGAGAGAGCATGGTGATGAAGTAATATGAGTATTGTATTCTATTTATTCTATTTTTTTACATCATTATTTTTACTACTTTTTATTTTTGTTTTTGTTTTTTTTAATCTTTTCAACTTTTAAATTTTTATATACTTTTATGCACTTTTAATATTTTTAATTTTTTTTAATCACCACCAAATTGAAAAAATATGTAAATATTAAAGGTTAAATTTATTGTATGCAAATAATAAAAAAAAAGATGAGTCAGTATCTTGTTAGGGATTTAGCAGGGAGCAACTAACATTTGAAAGCGTAAATTACATAGATAGTTAGTTAACTATATAAAATTTTCATTTTGGGCACCTAAAATAAAAAATTTTGAAATTTAAGCACCAACGTTAGATGGTTCGATCATTTTGGTCACTCTTGTTAAAATTACAAACAACAAGCTGGCGTGATAGTTATAAAATTTGGTAAAATAAAAAATTTAGCCCTCAACTTTTACATTTTATATTGATTTAGTCATAATTTTAAAAAATTAGTCTTCAAAATTTACAAATGTTCTTAATTTGATCCTAATTCTAAAAAATTCAAAAAAATATATAAAATAAAAAATTCAAAAAATTATATTAATATTAAATAAAATAAAAATCCTCCATCCCTCCTCTACCACCGTCCCCCTCCCTCTCTGTTCTGTTGCTGTTGCTGCAGGGACGAATTCAAGATTTTACTCCAAAGGGGGCAGAACTTCAAAATCCGAATTTAAATATAAAAAAATTAAAAGACAAAAAATCACACTATATAAAATTAAATATTTCTTTCCAATATGCAAAAAAGAATAACTAATACTATACTAAAAATCTCATAAATATTATTATAATTTTAAAAATTAAATTAAAAAAAAACTTTATCTTAATCCTATTTCTCAATACTAGGCATCCTAACTTGCACCATCCACTTCATAAGATCGAACTCATCAATGATAGAATCTGTTGAAAATTGTCTAGCTATCTTTTTTTTGATGTATGCCACCAAGTAAGTTGAAAGAAAATCATCCTCCATTCTATTGCGAAGCCTTGTCTTCATAATTTTCATGGCTGAAAATATTTGTTCGATTGTTGCAGTAGACATGGGAAGAGTTAGCACAAGATGAATAATTCTATCAAGAAAATGATAAATACTTGACTTATTTGTGTTAGCTAGCACTTGACACAACTCGGCAATTGTAGAAGTTTTTCTCAACTTCGTGCTTTGATGAGCATCAAGATGAAAATGCTCCATTTGAATGTTCATCTGTAGCTTTTCTTGCTCTGTAAAATTGTCCAGATAAAAATAATTCATAACCTTGCAGATATTTTCCACTCGAAAAGCTTTGTAATTGTCGCGTGGATCCAAAGCGAAGCTAAGAATAAGTAACTTCACTACCTTATCATTAAAGTGAGAATTTATTTCTGTTAGCAATGAATCGATGTTGAGGACTTCCATCTCATGATTTTTACAAAATAACTTCACTTTCTCAAACAAAGGATCCTACCCATGTTCTCTGAATTTTTGGAAAAGCATTTTGTAACGCCCCAAATTTTGAACATCTGTTTGATAAATTCCATCAATAATTAAGTATCTGTATCTGTGGTTAAGTATTTTGTTTTTGTGCTTGAGAGTAGAGGTTCGAGTCTCCCTTTTTGAATTTTTACAGTTTATTTTGGTTTAACCTCTATCCTTGAACTCTCGACTTAAGTTTAATTCTGCGTTAACTTGTATCAAGAATAAACCTACTGGTTTAATGGTTAAGCTTTTGTATATTAGGTAGTCTTGTGTTTGAGCCTCTACGTAAGTGAGAAGGGAACACATTGTCTTTACTAATTTATAAGAAAAATTAGTTATTTTAAATTATCGAATTGTTTCCCTTATAATTTTCATTTTGAAATTTTTGCGTTGAAGTTTTCGACGTAATTTGAATTACTGGTAATTTAGCATTTTGACTCGGTTAATTTCTTTGGATGGGACAATTGGTTGTCGTTTTTAGGTTTCGGGGTCTTTTCTGTTTCTTCTATGACAAAAACGTATCAGGCGTGTAACGAAAACCCGAAATCTTACAAACGAAAGAGGCTGAAAAGTATGGCTGTCAATGCCACACAGCCGTGTGGTAGGCTGTGTAACTCATTGTTTTGGAATTAGAGACACACGAGATAGAGACATGGGCGTGTGTCCATGCCGTGTAACTCACTGTTTTGGAACTAAGGACACATGGGCCAGAGATATGAGTGTGTGTCCAGACCGTGTAACTCACTATTTTGAGGCACACGAGCGTGTGCTAGGTCGTGTGAATCCATAGGGGCATGGGCTGTAAACATCATTCTAGTCGAATGTAGGGCTATCGTAGGATCCGTATGATCTGTTTTAGGCAATAAAATCTGTTTTCTGATATTGAATAATTTGTTATTTACATACATATATTGACTTAAAATCTGACAAGTGCAACAACATTGCATGATTATGATCTGGATTGGTATCACTGTATACGTTTGTATGATGTCTGTTAAATCTGCATCTACATTGGGTTGAGATTATGTAAAAGAAGAAATGAGGGCAGTTTAATAATCTATTGGTTTTAGTGGCTAAGCTACAAGCTTATATCTAATTTTGGCGAATTATCGCGATTTGATTTGGCAACTAGTCTGCAATCACTTTGAAATGTGTCAGACGGACACTAAGTGGTGTGTAGGGTTGGATGGATACTTGGTACCCTATATGGTGTGTTGGACGGTTGGAGATGGTGTGTAGCAGATGAGGGTAGGAATCTACATCTATATTTGATCTGTTCTGAATTTATATCTGATCCGATCTGTAACTATACTGAATATCATCTATATTTGACTCTGTATTCGAATTTGACAACATTCTGACTAAAGAGGAATTCAACACTTAACTTATATATACATATATAAATAATTTTTGTTGAGTTAATGCGTGAGTTACACACATTGAGTTAAACTCATCTTGTCTGTTTGATTGAATTTCAGGTAACCCACCGACTTAGGCGGCTTGGTGTAGTGGGAGCTCGATCATCTTTGTTTGAGCTTCTTTAATGGTTGTCTGAATTTATGTTATTAAGTACTTGTTATCTGGATTTCTGTTGTTTTTCAAATGATTGGTTTGGATCGGTGTTTATGATGTTTTAATAGCTTGGAATGTTTAAGTTTTATTTATTAAAGTTGGGTTTGGGGTGTTACACGTTTTAGTTGATGACACCAGCTACATCGCGTTTAGTATATCCTGCGATTTATACTACAATGCTTGACAGAGATCATTGGTGATTCCAATCATCTCAATCATAAAATGCAAGATGAAAACAAATTCATTGGATGTCATTGCATCATATATTCCAGCAGCGTCACTCTTTTGAGTAAGGTTGTCGGAATTGATGATATATTGTAATACAACACAGATGAAATCGAACAGCTTCGTCAAGCTATTAAGAGAAGCTAAATAAGATCCCTATTGGGTATCGCCTGGACGTTGGAGAGTACCCTCTTGATTTTTTCTTTTGTTAGTTTCAAGCTCACCACTGTTAATCAACTTCACGATATGAAATGCCTTAATGCCTCTTACTTATATGAATTAAAATTTGACCAAGGGATGCGAATGTTATACGGTGTGAATACTAAATCTAAAATACATGATAATTTATATATAATTCAAAAATCTTAAAACTTCAAGAGAGACGCGGAGGATCCATCCCTGTGCTGCTGTATGATAACGTTAGAAGTCGGATCTATCGTATTTCTACTCAATAAATATTCAGATACCTTAAGGGAATATAAAGGAGAAAACTAATATCAAAGTATGAGCCAAAAATGTCCTCCCTTTGAGTTTTCAGACAAGTACTATGATGTCCAAGAAAGTATAGGGTGTATAAGGCAAATCAGTGCTGAATCAAGGCTTTGGCCATTCTGTTATTCTTGGGTTTGGTGCCTTTCTTCTTCTTTTTTTTTTTTTTTTTTTTTTTTTTCACTTCCTTTTTGGTAAAAATTCAATTTGATCCAACTGCCTTTGTTGAATGTTAATACTGGATGGTTCGTGTGTGCGTGTGTTTAGATGTTGAATTTGAATTTTTTTATTATTTTATTTTGTAATCAGGTCTGGTTAGAGAAGCGATGTGTCGGTGGTGGGGGAAGGGAGGGGAGGGGCAGAGGGACGGGGGTGGGATGAGGTGGGGACCGGGACAGTGGTAGGGGATTTTTATTTTATTTAATATAAATATAAATTTATTTATTTAATATCAATATAAATGTTAATATAAAATTTAAATTTATCATTATATTTTTAACATATTTTTTTTATATATATTTGAATTTTTTAGAATTAGGATAAATTGAAAATATTTGTAAATTTTAAATATTAATTTTTAAAAATTATGACTAAATTAATATTATATATAAAAATTGAAGCTAAATTTATTATTATACCGATTTTTTTTACTGCCACGCTAGTTTTTCGTTTGTAATTCTTTAACAATAATGGCCAATTATATTGAATTTTTTTATTTAAGTACCTAACATAAAAAAAAAATATAATTAAATAAATATCTGTATAGTTTATCCAATATAAAAATTCCTCTGCTTTTGATAGCTTCTGCTTCTCCCTCCTGCATTTTATTATTTTGGGCTCCTTTTTTTATAACCCCATTCTTTAAAAAAAAAATGCCACTTTCCTTGCACTAAAAAAAGAAAAAAGAAAAAAGAATGCTATTTATTTGCTAAAAGAATATATTAAAAAACAAAAATTAGTAATATCCATTCTGCTAAGCATAAGATATTTTTGAAAAACATAACTTTATGGTCCTCACACGTTTTTCTATTTTTCTTTGGTCAACTTTCGGTCCTCACACGTACAAATATAAGCTTCGAAAATCCACATCATTCAAAATTAAAATGCTCCTCACATTTTATTTAGTTGCTATCCTAACAGATTTTTAGGGTCAACTTAATTCCACTTTTATAAATTTTTATTTTCAGCATCCAATAAAGTTTGTATTTTAGACATTCCTTTAAAACTATTTTTACTCCGTTAATTTAATGTTGTTTTGTATTCATTTAACCTTAATAAATTTTCATTTTGGTGACTCATAATTTTTTTTTAAAAAAATTTATTTATAAAAATGAAAAAATCTGACTTTATATTAGAAATTAAGTTATTCATCTACAAATATTAAGCCCATTTTTTCATGTAAAAGCCTAGGTAGTTCACTTGAAAAACTAAGGTTTTTCCTTTTTACTAAAAATACTAAATTTAATTTTTTTTAAAAATAAAATTAGTAAGAAAAAAAATTTCTTTCTAAAACTCTAAGATTTTCTTATTAAAATCCAAGTAATTCACTTAAAAGCTTAAGTTTTTCTTTTTTATTGAAAAAACTAAAATTAATTCTAAAAATGATAAATCTCAAAATTATACATGAACTTTGATTCAATATGCAACATCATACATGAATTTTGATTTTGTACAATTTTATACAAGATTTTTTTTATTTGATTCAATTTCCACAAATTACTAGCAATATTATCGAATTACCACTATTTTACATTGATATATTGCATACACAACAATTATACTCATCCAATATGAAAATAAATGTATGTATTTATTTTTTTTTAAATGTGTACAATTGAATCAAAATCAAAGCTTTATATATACATATGAATCACAATTCTAATTTCATGTGTATAATTGTACCAAATCAAAGTTTATGTATCAAATTGCACATTAAAGCAAAGTTCTTGTATAAAATTTATATTTATCCCATTCTAAGAAAAAGGAAAGAATGAAATTAAAAAGATAAAATGATAAATGAAATTAAAAAGATAAAATGATTTTTCCCTATAAAACTCAAGTTTTTTGTAATTCCTTGTAAAACCCCAAGTTTTTCCCTCCTATTAGAAAAACTAAAATTAACTCTAAAAAAAAAAAGAAAAACTAAAAAAACTATAAAGATAAAATGATTTTTCTTTTTTGTAAAAATTTAAGTTTATCCTATAAAACCTAGTAAAGAAAAATAAATAAAATTGATTCCAGAAGAAGAAAAAATATAGAAAATTAAAAAAGATAAAATAAGTGACCAAAGTGAAAACTTACTAAAGTTTTTCTAACGCCCTTTGCCTGACCCGGTCATCGGGTTTGGATACCGAATGTCACAATTATACCATATTACCTAACAACCTTCCTAACTTTATTTATTTACAGACTTAACAACGCCAAAGTTTAAACCCATACTTATCATGCAACTTTATTCTAATATCTTAGATAATAACATGTTTTAGAAATTAAACTTCAAATAAATTTTCTATTATACAAGTACAAATGTTCTTACAATCATTTTGCCTTATTAGCCCATATATAAATATTTACGAAGACTTGAAACTTAAATTTGGTATAAATACACTTATTCAACCCCCTGAGTCATAGCTTCTAAGGGTGCCTCTCTATATGCATGAAACAATTGTCGCGTGGACTTGGCTATGTCTGCCTTGGTCCCTCTACACAATCTTCGAGTCATTCCTAGACCCTGCATTCAAGGCAAAATACCCATAAGTTTACGTGAACTTAGTGAGAATCTATACAACAGTATTCATAAGTGACTTTCGAAGTCTCAGGAAATAAATCGGGCAATAAAGAGCTAATGCAAATAATTAAACTCATTGGGTTTCATAGGAGATTCTGCAGTTTGACTGGCATAGACAACGCTAATTTTTTCTTCTTGAACGAATCATTTTTGGACATATCAAGGTGAACTTGGACGTAATCATACTCTTTTTGACGCCTCTTTTTTAGGTATTGGCTTTGTCTAGCTTCATCTCAAACTTTCCTTTTACCTTGTTGGATTGACTCATTAGAATATAATCACGCCAACGGAAATACAATTTATCGATTACCTTCGGTGGACTTGCAGATTTCTCCTCGCCATGGCGAAAATCTTACACTAATCCCTTCATTCAGCATCGAACTCAATACAAATTTACATTTCATCCTGAAAATTTCCCTTCTTATAATTTGGCTTGCACACATACCTATCCAGAGGAAAAACCTGCTTTCTTACTTCCTCATATGTGGCCTTCAAATATAAGACTTGGTGGATAGTGTAATTGCTACTCCATTCTCATGAAATTATACTAGTACGATAGTCCATTGAACTTTCCCTTATTTAATGATTTCAAATAGACATCCCCTTAATTAGTTAGTTTTAATGGACTTCCTCTTCCTTCGTTAATCTCTGACGGCTTTACAGGACATATGGTCCTTACAAGCATTCTCGTATTCAAGACAACCCTTGATGGACATTCCTCTTAAGATAATCCTTAGTGAACTTCCTTTTTTTGGCAACCTCTTTGCCATTAAATACGTAGAATTAAAATCAGAAGAATCGTCTAGCTTTCTCAGAACCAGTGTTGGTTTACTCGTTACCTCTAGCGGACTCTTAATGGCGGATACTTATTTGCAAATTCTTTGAAGGAAATACCCCTTCCCTCTACATATACTCGCACATAGAACGCTTCCACCAATTCCTCTTGCCTTCGCATTTTTGGCGAGACCTCTTATTAGCACACTTACCTACTTTCCCATACATGCCATAACCGTTATGTTAAACTTTTCGCCATGTGAATCATACGGTGATTTCCACTTATATGCCCCAACGACTTCCCTATTTACTGTCCTGGCGAACTTCAATTCACCATAAGGCGTACCTGTTCACCACTGGATCATGCCATGGCTTGCCATGGACTTTTGACTCTGAAGAATTAGTGAACCTCTTTTGAGGTGTCGCTTTGTAGAGCCTGTAGACCATTTTTATGGTGTCGCTCCGTAGAGTCTGTACACTATTTACACGGTTTCACTCCGTAGAGCCTGTAGATAATTTATTTCGCCAAACCTCCTCAAGTCCCCTTTAAAGCCATCTATTCCTCCACTACGCCAATTTTCCTATCTTCAACTAACCCGCCAATACTTCCCTCCGTACTTTGCATTTTATAAACATACATTTCACGTATAACATTATGATACTATAATAACATAGAATGTGCCACATATCAATTCTATCATGTATTTCAAGGACATACTTGCAAACATTTATGAAATTTCACAGCTTCATGCATGCCAAACTTTCTCATTCACTGCAGTCATAAACAACCATAGAATTCAAACTGAACTTGTAGAACATACAAGTAGCTTCACAACCAGAATAACACCACACATAATGGAGTATAAAAACTCACCTACTATCCTTCGTCCTCGTCAACTTAGATTTTCCAAACGCTAGAGTCTTTTTCGTCCTTACAATTAAACATGACCTCCAGTATATCAGTTTAACCAAAAGTATTCGAACTTTAAAACTCAGAATCCAGTAACACGTAGAAGCTTTTCGAAGATTTCAGAAATCATTACTTTCTATTTCTCAAATCCACAAATACTGAAAGATTGAGAAGCTTATCAGCTCATCAGATTCTCTGCTTCCCGGACTCAAACCTTATGATCACTGCCCCATACAAGACTTTCCTTAACTTTTTCTTCTTCGGAGCAACCAATAAAGATGATGCAAAAGAGAAGAAAATAAAACCGAATTAAGAAGAATTCTGCCTACAGAAGAATCCTCCTTATACATATATATAACTCCTTTTACACATGGCTACCAAAGCCCCAAATAATCGTCCGATACTAATCATTCAGTCTCCCACTCAGGAACTAGTCGGTTCTAACTTAATTGAAACCCAACTATTTACCATTCAACCACTAAAGTGGGGTGACTAAAATGAGTGAACATTAACATTGAGTTAATAATAGGTGACCAAAATAAAAATAGTTTTTAATGACCATGTCTAAAATGCAAACTTTTTTATTGGTGCCCAAAAAGAAAACTTATAAGACTTAGGTGATGAATTCTATAGTTTACCATTTTATCTGAAAAGGAAAAAAAGAAACTCTCTCACGCCTCGCACATATTTAAACACGTGTTGTATATATGGGGTGTAAGGTAGGCTTTTTCCTAAGGCTTAATTCACAATTTGACCTTAGAAATATATATATATATATTTTTTGGTACCTAAATTTTTTTGTCTCAATTTGGTGATTAAAGTATCAATCATTTTCAAATTTGGCACCTAAAGTATGCCTCCATTATATTTTTAATCCATTTTTTGAGAGATGTTAAAAAAAAACTTATATCCAATCACAAAACGCCAAGTGGTGTCTTATGCAAAATAAACGTTTTCTTTTATTAAATGTATATATATTAAAAATATAAAATGGAAGTAAATATATAAAAAATTTAGAAAAGTGTATATAAAATCTAGAAAAAACATATAAATTATAAAAATAAAATTTACAAAAATAGGATAATTAAAATTAAATTAGTTGAAATTAATAATACTATTAAAAAATATATAAAAAATTGTAATTTTAAAAAGTTTTAAAATAAAATTCTAAAAAGTTATTTAAATTTCAAGTTGTTTTCTTCTTCTTCTTTTTTGCAGTTACTTGAAGTTTAATTTTTTTTAAAAATAATTTATAACATTGTCTAATTTTTATATATTATTTTGACTTTTTTAAAATTTTATAAAAAAATCATTTTAAACATTATAAATTTTTTTATATATTATATATAAATTTTTTTATATTTTTAATCAATATGATATATATAATATTAAAAAAATAAAAAAAGGAGACGTGGTGTATTCTAATAGTGCCATATGATTGATCAACACCAGTCAATGATCGGTCAAAGTAAAAAGTGTTTTCGTTGATCGGAGTTGATCAGTCATTGACCAACATTGACTAATGTTGACCAGCCACGTGGCACTATTAGAATACACCACGTCTTCTTTTTTTAATATTATATATATCATATTGATTAAAAATGTAAAAAAAATCATATATAATATATAAAAAAAGTTTAAAAATAATATTCTAAAATATATAATTTTAAATTTTAAAAATTCAAAATAATATATAGAAATTGAAAAATGTTATAAAAATTTAAAAAGGTATTTAAATTTCAAGTAATTGCAAAAAAAAAAAAAACTTGAAACTTAAATACTATTTTTAAAAAAAATTATTATTATATGTTTTTGAATTTTTTTAAAAAAATTAAACTTTAAAAAATACAATTTTTAAAATATTTTTTTACATTTTTTCTAATAATATTATTAATTTCAACTAATTTTCTTTCAATTATCATATTTTTTTCTCTAAATTTTATATTTATAATTTTTTTATGATTTATATGTTTTTTTTCTAGATTTTATATATATTTTGAATTTTTTATATATTTATTTCCATTTTTATATTTTTTAATGTGTATATAGATTTAAGGCTTTTTTACTTGTATTATACAAAAAAAAATTACCAAAATGGTATCCCACTCCCATTATTTACGAAAATGGTGTGGTGTGTGTGGTGGAGAGGCGACACCACCCTTATTTTTTTTACCCCAATCACTAGTCTGTTATGCAAAAAAACAAAATAGTTTTTTTAAGGGTGGAAGGGACCTAATAGGCGACACCGGTGGAGGCACCCCAACAGGTGGCACCGCTTTGCGCTGGAGAGGCGGCTTGAACTAAAAATGTTTTCTTTATAAGAAAGCCATGGCCCCCTCAACTGAAAAAAGAAAAAAAGAAAAGAAAAGAAGAAGCAACAACTAAGGAGAAGAAGGGGAAGGGGCAGCAGAGAAGAGAATAAGGGTTTTGAGAGGTTAAGTGTTATTTTTGTAATTTTATTTTGGTTAGGCTAAGGTTTTAAAGGGAGGAGACAACATATTTTAATGTTGTTTTAATATTTATTATATGTTTGGTTTAGGGTGAAAGGAGGCAACAACAATTTATTTTTTTGAAAGGTAAATTTGTTTTTTATAATTATAATTTATTTACTTAATTTTTTTAATATTTATTTTTTTAAATTTTATAAGTATAAAAAATAAATTTATTTATTTGTGTTTTGAATTAAGTTGTATCTACTTTATAATTACTCGAATATATATTTATAATTGTGTTAATTTTATTAGAAATCATATCACATATATATGCATGTGAAAATCACAAATTTAAAACATAGATGTATCTTTAAAAATAACATTTAATAAATAATAAAAAATATAATTTAAAATTAATTAATAATATATAAAATATATACGATATTAAAATAAAAAATTAAATTAAATTAAATTATATATACACTAAAAAGATCAAGAGAAAAACTATTATCATCAATAACTTGTTTTAAAGGATTCTAGAAAATGGTATAACGATATATACTTGATAAACCTTCATATAACATCAACATAAAATTATTGGTTAATTAATTAAAATTAGTTTATAATTATAATTTTATTATGAATATCTTATTAAGTGGATATCCATCATGATCAAAATAAAGTTTTTGATGTACTTTAAATTCTAATAGTTATTAGAATTAAATCTCTACTTCTTTTATACTTCTTATGCCTATAAATAGAGACTCTGATGAAGCATTGTAATCATTTCATTGATCAATAAAATACATTCTCTATTGCTTCCCGTATTTTCTTTGTTTTTTAGTCTCTCTATCTCTCTTTATTTTATAACACGTTATCAATACGATCTTTCTCAAATTGATAGTTTCTTTTATCAACGATCGAATTTATCCTCCATAATTTCCAATATCTTTGACGGCAAGATGCAAAGTTTTTACATGAAGTTTTTTTTTATTTAATGTTTCATATCTGATTATTATTTTTCATTCTTCTTTCATTATTCGTTATCATTATTTTGATTAACTTATTTATCTTTTTGTTCTTAAGGATGGTGAAATATTTGATATCGTTATCTATATGAAATCGAGAAATAAGATCTACTCTCAGAGTTTGCTTTATGATATTTGCTTAGGGATGATCTCTTTCTCTTCATTACAAATGATGCTTATAATCAGTACTTCTTATTCATGGTAACGTAAGTCAATCTAATCAACTTCTTTTGAAATCTGATTTGATTTCTATAAAAAAGTTCAATTTATATAATTCACTATTCGTATCTCTATGAATTTGTAAAACTCTTCATGCATTTAGTTATTGAGATTTTTATGTAGAGATAAATATTTTTTAATAGAATTGATTGATTTAATTTTGATTTTGATTAAGACGTATGATTATTACGGAATGCGAGTAAAAATACTTGTCATGAACTTTGGGGTATTCACTCTATCTGTGATAATTTCATATCATTGTAAAATTTGAAATGAAATTATGTCATAAGAGGTGGAGGTTAGAAAATGTTTATGTTTAAACTTTTATAGTGTTAAAGTTATTTTAATTTGACATTATAATATTTTGTTATTTGTTGTGTTATGATATAAAAAAATATATTATCTAACCACAATGATTTATTAGTAACATGAATTTATTATTTGTTACGTTTAATATATGTTTTATTTATACCTATTCATTTTATATGAGTAAATAAAATTTTAGAAGATCAATTTTTTTTATCATTCATATTAAAAAGAATTGCACAACTGTATATTATTTAAAGTAAATTAAGCATTCGTTAAGATTATATAATAAAATGATTATATGCTCCTGAAGAGCTAATATTACATCAAACTATAAAAAAGAAGCTCTTTGAGAGCTAATATTTTACCTCCTTGTGTTGTAAAATTTTATAAACTATAATATTGTTTTTCACATCAAGAAGATATATGTTAAATAAAACCTTTATGTGTTTTACATTAAAACCATATATAGAAATAACATGAGATACTCATGTATTTGTATTATATATATTCCCTGAAGGAATACATTATACTATATGATTGAAATATCTAATGTGCTCCTGCAGTAGCAATATTATGAAAATGACTTTAAAGTATTTTAGAACAATATCATACATTCTAGTGGCTAAACAAAATAATAAGTGACTAAGGAAAAGCTATGAAATTATTCCCACTAGTTTTGCTTCATTCCCTGAAGTGAATGTAGCAGTACATAACAATTATGAAAAATGAAAATATAGAGATCATGATTGTTGTTGTAATTGAGGATATGGTTAGAGACGTACTAATAACAATTATCAAGGTGGTTATAACAATGGTACTTCTAATGTAATGACCCCTAACCCCATACCGTCACTGGAATAGGGTTATGAGACATTACCAATCAGTACAGTACAATACAGACATTAATTAAATATAAACGTTCAGACTCATCATAATTTTAAGATGACGTCCCTTTAATGGGCCCTCGCGGTCCAATATGAACAGTAAAATCAATTCGGGACTAAATGAGAATTACTACGAATTTTTCTTTCAAATTTCAAATTCATACTATATATCATTGCCAACCATAATTTACTTATTTTATCAATACTTTCACAACCTAAATGACTCTCATAAGACATCCTAGGTACATGCCATTACCAATACTCAACATACTTTACCTCATTGAATTCGGGATTGGCCCGGGATGCTGATTCAACGGTCTAGCCTTAACCTGCGCGCGGAAACAAACCGTACGCTGAGTATACACTCAGTGGTATTTCTATAATCCGAACACTTGAACAATTATAAAACATATTAATTTATATATATTGAACTTTTCAAACTCAATGAGTATTCAAACATTCACTTTCCAACCAATGTTTTGGTCTACTTTAAATTTAAAATCATTTATTATTTTTCAATAGCAATTAATCAATCAGTAATATTCATTAACGATCACAATCGTAACAATTATTTATTTAGTAATAGTCACTCATTCAAGAATAATCAATTATTCAATAATAATCAGTTATTCAGTATCAATCAATTGATCGGTTATCCAGTAACAGTCAATTATTCAGTAAAAATCAAATATACAGTAACAATTAAATTATTCAGTAACAGTCGATCTTTCCAGTTCCTTTATTTACCCCTATTAACATGACTCGGCCCTAGACGGATACACGGATCCAACCAACACACCAGTACGGCACATAGTGCCTCATCGGCCGGCGGAGCGATAAAGAATAAAGATGCGGTACACACGAGTACCTCATCGGAACAAATCAAAAAGATAAGAACTTGCGGTAATAGTAACAACATCCGACACACAAAGTGTCGAATCGGTAATAGTAACAGTAATAGTAACAGTAGTCGGCACATAAGTGCCTGATCAGTAAGCCGGCAAAATCCGTACTCTTCCATATCTTATGGCATGCCAACTATATCCGACTAGCCCAACTAGTTAATAGGGTATTTAATTCACTTTCCAGTTTTTAATTAATTCATATTTTAATTAATTAACTATATATTTTCAATTCAATATAATTCCATTCACTTTTCACTAATAAATATTCAATTTCACAATTTTATATCAATTTCATCACACTTCCAACTGCATATATTTTCTAATATAACAAATATTTATTATTCAATTTCCACATCAATATTTATTTCAATTCAAACATTCATATATATTCATAAATCAATTCAATATAAATTTATCACACACTAAATCAATTCATTTCAATTATAAAGACACAATACAAATAATTCACATCTTAATTATTTATCATAACATTTATCCAAAATTCAATTATCATAATTGCACAATATCTCATTCACACACACATATATATATTTATAATATATAATTCAATTTAATTCAATCAATATAAATTCATCACACACCAAATTAATCCATTTCCATTATAAACTCAATAATTCTCACTTCAACATTTATTAATTGCATTGAATAAAAAATATAACAATTAATAACTAGGTTCGGATTATAGAAATACAAACCGTATTTTCTCGAGCTAACTCCCGTTGTCTTTGCCATTTTTCCTTACTTAGCCGAAATTTCCGGAGACAATGTTAGCTATGGGAATTAAAACAATTCATATTCGTTAATTCACTACTAATTTATATCTAATTAATACAATTTCTATTCAATTTCTACTTTAATTTCAATTTAATCTTAACTAAATTCACTTACTTTTTCTATCTCAATTCATACTTCATTTCTATTCAAAATTTGTCCAAACTCATACTTAACTATAAAATTTCCAGCATATTTTCCTAATTTCAAAATTTCATCAATTTAGTCCCTACAACATAAAACTTATGAATTACTTTACAATTCAATCCTTATTTCATTTCTAACTTGAATTTCTATCAATTTAACCCCTAATTCATCTTTTTATTCAACATGAACAATATTTAGAAATCTAAATATTGTTCATGTTGAATTTCTATCAATTTGCATGTGGATTTACACATTTATATTTTTATTACTTCCCACTGTTACATATATAATTTTACATATTTATTTTTAATTTTATTAAATAATATATATTTTTATAATTTATTTTATCAAATACATGTATTACAAATGTATGTATTTTTATTAATACATTTGTATCAAATCATATCCACACATTTGTCTTTATTTAATTTATTTAATAATATAATATCAATTCAATAATAATAATAACATTAATATTTACTTAAATAATAAGTAAATACACACATGTAGTACAAATGTATTTACAATAATTACTACACATGTATTTATTTATATTTTTTTCCATACACTTATATCAAATTATCACTATACACTTGTCTTTCTTTTATTTATTTCATAATATAATAATTTAATATCAATTAAATAATAATGACTATAATAATAAATAAATAAATTAATCTAAGAAAATCCTAGTTCTTCCTTCTTTTGCCGCCTAAATTCATACATTAGGTATAATTCCTATTTGGTCCTTTATATTTTCTTTTAATCTACAATTCAACTTTCATCCTTTATTCAATTTAGTCATTTTTTCTAATTACTCTTAATTAAGTTAAATTCACTTAATTAAAGCCTAGTTAATTACTCAATTAACTTCGTAATTATTTTTCATAAATATTTTCTAATCTATTTTTCAGAAACAGAGACCCAAAAATATATTTTTCCTATAACCTTAAAGTTCGGGTCGTTACATCTAACCACTAGAAAAAGAATAATAATGAAAAATAAGAAAATTGTGGTCAAAATACTTGAAGATTTAGGCATATTCCCTGAAGTGAATATTGCAAATAATTATTTGTAAATTATATTTCTTTTATTGAGTTAATAACATTATAAACTTCACATTGGTGTAGACATTTTTAGAAGTAAATGTCACAATATTGTTTATATGTGAATACAAAATAAAAAGAATGACGATAAAATTATTAATTGTCAAAATTTATATTTACATTATTAGTACAATTGAAAAACATGATTAAGTAAACCATAAATTTACTAATACAATTACATTTACTATTTGGCGTGACTAGTTAGACCATCTTGGATTATATATGATGCGAAAATTAATTGAGAATTCATATAGACATTTGTTGAAGAACCAAAAGATTCTTTAATTTAAAGAATTCTCATGTGTTCCTTGTTCTTAATGATAAATGATTATTATAAATTCACTGGTTAAAGTTGAAATTTAATGTTTTGCATTTCTAAAATGAATATAGGCCCATTCATCCACCATGTGGATGATTTTAACATTATATGATTTTGATAAATGTATCTACAAAATAATCACATGCGTTATTAACTCGTAACCTGTCGTTTGCGAGATTGCTTTTTTAAATTATTAATTTTAGATTATGCAATTAAAATAATTCATCTTGCTTATGTTGGTGAGTTCATGTCTCAAGCTTTTAATAATTATTGTATGTCAATCAGGATAAAAATTGAACATCCTATAGCTCATGTTCACACATAAAACGATGTAGCTGAATCATTTATCAAATGCCTCCAACTAATGGCTAAATCATTACTTATGAGAACCAAACTTTCTATTTCAGTATGAGATTATATTGATTTACATGTTGTATACATCAAACTAATAAATTATAAATACTCCCCATTACAATTGATTTTTGGTCAAGAATAAAATATTTCTCATCTTACAATTTTTGAATGTGTGGTATATATTCCAACTGCTCCACCATAATGCACAAAGATAGGCCATCATAAGAGATTGAGAATGTATATTTATATGAGTCTCTTTATAATATTTTTAAGCTATTAATTCGAGATTTAGTTATGACATAAGTTGTTAGTTTTCCCAACATTAAGGGGAGAGAATAAAAAGTTGGATTAATAAAGTACTTGAAATAAATTATCAATGTCTAAGATCCTCGTACAAAGCAATGTAAACCAGAAGTTCAACATATAATTCATTTTACAAATCAACTATCATATTCATTATATTTC
Source organism: Gossypium longicalyx (assembly GCA_025698465.1). NCBI lineage: Eukaryota > Viridiplantae > Streptophyta > Magnoliopsida > Malvales > Malvaceae > Gossypium > Gossypium longicalyx. The sequence goes on along the minus strand of CM047005.1, from coordinate 20,885,301 downwards.
ACATACCAATTGAAAATGCTCCAATATGAATTGATGTCCTAATAAGGCGAACTGTTAGTGCAAAAGAAAGTAATTCATGCCTGAAGCGTGGAAGACCGGTCAGTTCCAAAGATAAAAATCATCATAAAAGAAAAGGAGCAACCATTCGAGATGGTCATATAGTGGAGGCAGGGGTTCCTAAAGAGACCCATGGCATAACTAGTTATAAAACTCAAGAAGAGATTCAGGTACCTGAAAGTGAAAATGAAAATGATGAAAATAAAGAGATCTCGATAAGTTATGCCAATACGAGAAAAAGATGGAACCAAAAAAAAATGTAGTTGTCGACAATAATTTTGCTTATAATATTGCTATTAAAATGATAAAAGAAAATGAGGATCCTGAGCCTAAATCTATTGAGGAATGTAAAAATAGAAAAGATTAGCCATGGAAAGATGAAATTCAAGTGGAATTGAATTCACTTTCTAAACGTGAAGTTTTTAGACCAGTAGTCCAAACACCGAAAGGTGTAAAGTTGGTAGGATATAAATGAGTATTTGTACAAAAATGAAATGAAAAAAAATGAAGTCGTAAGATATAAAGCACGACTTGTAGCACAATAATTTTCTCAAAGGCCCAACATTGATTATGAAAAGACATATTTTCCTGTGGTGGATGCAATCATATTTAGATATCTTATTAGTCTGGCAGTACGTAAAAAACTTGACATACATCTAATGTACCTAGAAGGATATAGAGTTTCTCAGAAAAATTGCTCGATCAAATTAAAGAAGTTTATATGGATTAAAACAATCTGGACGTATGTGGTATAATCGTCTTAGTGAATACTTGTTAAAAGAAGGTTACAAAAACAATCCAATTTGTCCATGTGTCTTTATAAAAAGGTTTGAATCAAATTTTGTGATAATTCTTGTTTATGTTGATCTAAATATTATTGGAACTCCTGAAAAGCTTCAAAATACAATAAATTGTTTAAATAAAGAATTTGAGATGAAAAATCTTGGAAAAACAAAGTTTTGTCTTGGCTTACAAATCGAGCATTTAAAAGATAGAATTCATGTTCATCAATCAACTTATACAGAAAAGAAATTAAAGAAATTTTATATGGATAAAACACACCAATTGAGTACTCCAATGGTTGTACGATCATTAGATGTGAATAAAGATAAATTTTGTCGTTGCGAGAATGATTAAGAGTTTCTTGGTCTTGAAGTATCATATCTAAGTGTTATTGGGGCATTGATGTATCTTGCAAACAACATAAGACCTGATATAGCTTTCACTGTAAACTTGTTACCAAGATTTAGTTCTTCTCTAACACGTAGACATTGGAATGTAATTAAACATGTGTTTAAATATCTCAGAGGGACCATTGATATGGGGTTATTTTATTCAAATAATTCAAAATCCCTATTAGTCAGCTATGCTAATGCTAGATACTTATCAGATCCACATAAATGTTGATCCCAAACAGGATATTTATTTACATGTGGGGGTACTGCCATATCATGGCGTTCAACAAAGCAAACATTACCTGCAGCTTTTTCAAATCATGCAGAAATAATTGCAATGCATGAGGCAAGTCGAGAGTGTGTTTGGCTAAGGTTATTGACTCAACATATCCAGAAGATATGTAATTTGCCTTTACAGGAAAAGATGTCAACTATCTTATATGAAGATAATGCAGCATGTGTAGCTCAATTGAAGGGTGGTTACATCAAAGGTGATAAAATGAAAAATATTTCACCAAAATTATTCTTCACCCATGATCTTGAGAAAATAGGTGATATAAATGTTCAACAAATTCGTTATAGTGATAATTTAGCAGATCTTTTTACTAAGGTATTGCCAACTTCAACATTTGAAAGACTAATACACAAGATTGGAATGCGTCAATCAAAGATGTAATGTAATGTTGCCATTAGAGGGAGTTTAAAACAAGTTGTACTCTTTTCCTTTAACCAAAGTTTTGTCCCATTGGATTTTTCTGGTAAAGATTTTTAATGACACAACTTGTAATAGAAGATTGCGTACTCTTTTTCCTTCAATCGGGAGTGTTATGAATATCTTATTAAGTGGATGTCCATCATGATCAAGATAATGTTTTGATGTACTTTAAATTCTAATAGTTATTAGAATTGGATTTCTACTTCTTTTATACTTCTTATACCTATAAATAGAGACTCTTGAAGCCTTATAATCATCCTATTGATCAATAAAATACATTATCTATTACTTCCTATATTTTCTTTGTTCTTTAATCTCTCTATCTCTCTTTATTTTATAACAAATTTATTTTTTATTTATTTATTTTTTGGCACCCATGTTTTAACCAAACAAATAAAATTATTGGTTATTTACTTTTTATTACTTGATAAACGTTCTTATAGCATCAACATAAAATTATTGGTTATTTATTTGTTTGATTTTTTAGTACTCGTATTTGTTTATTTTTTTGTAATTTTTTTATACTTATAAAATCAAACAAATAATAATTATTAAAAAATATTAAACAAATAAATTATAATTATAAAAAATAAATTTACCTTTAAAAAAATTGTTGTTGCCTCTTTTTAAAATCTTAACCTAACCAAAATAAAACTACAAAAATAACACTTAACTTTTCAAAACCCTTATTCCCTTCTCTTCTCTACGGCTTATTCCCTTTCTTCTCCTTAGCTTTTTTTTTATCAATTAAGGGGACCATGACTCTCTTATAAAGAAAATATTTTTAGTTCAGGTCGTCTCTCCGATGCAAAGCGGTGTCACCTATCAGGGTGCCTTCACCGATGCTGCCTGTCAGGTCCCCTTCGCCCTTAAAAAATTAATTTTATTTTTGCATAATAGACTAATGATTGAGGTCAAAAAGTAAGGGTCGTGCTGCCTTTCCACCACTCACACTATACCATTTTCGTAAATAAAAGGATTAGGATACCATTTTGGTATTTTTTATTATTTTTATATTATATAGGTAAAAAAACCTAGATTTAATAAAAATATTTATTTTTTATATAAATATGCCACGTGGCACTTTGTGATTGGCTATAAGATAATGAAGACATTCTTTAGATACTAAATTGGAACAAAAAATATTTAAGTGCTAAAGTAAAAAAATAGTTATACTTCAATGGCCAAATCTTAAATTAAACCTTTCTCCAGTAATGTAACACTTGACGCTATATGTTATGAATACCAACTTCCTTTATTTTCCCGTCAAACATAAAGGAAAAAGAAAAAGAAAGAAAATCTCCTAATCGAAGAAATTTCTTTTCTCAGTATCCTATCGCTATCTCTCCACGTTTCCCACAGAATGCTTGGTGCTCAGCTTTACGTCCGTACAATCGCCACTGTTTCGATTTCCTCCGACCGATACAGTGCTGCTTCTCCTCATCCAACCGCTTCTTCCTCCTGCCTCCGCTCCTCCTTCTTGTGTTCGCATTTTACGACAAAACGCCGCCGTCCTTCTCCTAAACCCGTCGTGGTTTCTTGCCACTCCGCCCATGGTAGCTTCCGCCCTCAATCTAGTAATGGTGACAATCGAGATCACCAGTTTCTCGAAGCTTCTCTTCTCGTCTCAGGTTTACGAGTGCCTCCCGTTTATCTTTCAATTTCCATTGATTTTTTTTCTTGGACATAATTTGGAGTTTTGATTCGTTTTGGAGGTGTAGAAACTATTTTACACTACCGGATGTGGAGGCATGGATTTCAACAGGACGTAAAAGGAGTGTTTCCCATGTCCAGAGCTAAAATTACTTCAATAGGACAGGCCTTTCTCAGTCGCTTTCCCAGTCCAACTATTTTTCTTAAGATTCCTTGTGATGGGGAGTTCTTGCTACCCATTGTTGTAGGTATAATAATAATAATTATCATTAATAAATCAACAATTCTACCCTATTCTTATTTAGTACAATTAGTTATCATTGTTGGTTGGATCTATTTTCTTACTAATTCTAATTAATCTAATGTTGCAGGGGAGTTCTCTGTGGAAAAACTCATAGCTGCCTTTTGGGGAGATGATAAAGGGGTAACTTACTAATCTGTTACTTTTATTTTAAGATGTTATTGATGACTCATTGTATAAACTTCTGGACATTTTGTTAATTTTTTTTCAGGATACCCCTGATCAGTTCCAGCTTGTTAATAATGTTGTGGAGAAGCTCGGATATGAAGTATGGATTTCGTTTTTTTCTCCTGTATCATTAAGACCTGTTGAAATCTTTGTAGCTTTTATCAGTCGCTTGCTGAGTTGCTTTAGTTGTTTCTTTACATCGCATGTCTATTGAAGAACACTCTCGAGTGCTGAACTTGGAGGGAGATACGTAACAAAAATTTGTAAAATAAGAAAGGGGATAACAAAGCCCAATATACCCTAAACCCTAACTTGTTTTTACACTTACCGAGTTACTAGCTTTAACCTAGGAAAACTTGACACTGTTGTGTAAGCATCTCTTTTCATTGATTTTTACGTCTTCATTTCAGGTTAAAATGGTGAGAATTACAGAAAGAGTCGTCAATACTTACTTTGCGAAATTGTATTTGAGCAAGGTGATTAAAAGATTCTTTTGTGTATATGTATATGTCCTTGGTGTGATACAGGAACCTGATTCATTTATTATTCTTATGTTTACAGCCAGGGGAAAATGATGTCATAATTGTGGATGCACGACCCTCAGATGCCATAAATGTGGCTAACAGATGCAAGGTGCGTATGGGAATATTATTCATAAAGCAATTACCATGAAATATGAGAGGGAATTGCTTGCTTTCTAGTCTCACACCGTTTCCCTGTCTTGACTTGCATCAGTATAAAGACTCAACAAGACTGCCTGATTTAGTTTGAGTAGGTTGGTCAGTATTAAGTATGGCATTTTACATATGTAAGTGGTTGCATTTGCATTTTTTGTGCACATGCTGATTATTCCAGAACTGTGGTCAGGTGGTCCAGTATTTCCAATTTGCAATCTGCCTCTCTCATTCCAATGACAAACGGCTCTTTCAAGGTTCAATCCAAAGCTTCTAATCTGTTTTTCCTGTATGCAGGCTCCAATATATGTGAACAAACAAATTGTCTTGGCAGATGCTATTAGAATTGGCTACGGGATGGGCCGAGTGCGTGACAAAAAGTCTACTTATGATGTATCTCTTGACAGGTATATTTTGCTTATTCTGGCTTTGTTGTCTTCTCTTCTAATTGTGTGGCACATAGTGACTCTAAGCATGGTTATATATTTCCAGTGCTGCAGATGGTCCTGATTTACTATTAGAGGAGCTGGATCTGGTGAGGAATATGGATTTAGCTGTCAAAGAAGAAAGATACACTGATGCAGGTAATAATAATAAAATGCCATCTTCTGGCCAAAAAACACACCAAAAGGCAAAAAAGAGAGAATATTCTGTTTCTATCAATTATAAATTTATTAAATGAAGTAGTCACAATGCTATTTTTTTTTTCATTCCTTTGTTTTGACATACTGAAGCTCTTGCTTACTAACACTAGATAAAATTATATTTATTTAATTTGTTGCAGCAAAGTTAAGAGAGAAATTAATGAAGCTACGCGATCATGGCCAGTAACCGTTTGCTGATGTATCCACGGTTGTACACTCGTTGGTGGTGGTTGGCTTGCTTGTGATTGAATTCTTTTTGCGTTTTTATGTTGTTAGTTCTGGTGTTTCAGTTCATGCTCGAAATGCTGTTGTTTGTAGAGCTTGAGGAAGGTGCGAGGCCCGAGACTCATTACTCTGAGAGTGGAACCTTCACTGTTCTAGTTAAGCCTGAGGAGTCATTCCTGGAAGTGGAATGGATGCATAATCATGTTTTACAAACTGTAGTAAATAATGTACATATTTCAATTTAGAAATGTTGCCTATAAGATTAGGGGTAACTAGGATAGTGCATATCCATGATCACGAAGGTTATAAATATTCTAATTACACATGGAGCTGCCTACCATTGACTTTCTCTGTACTTTGTGATTATATGATGTATAGTAGAAAAGGATATTATGTTTTTCACCATATGTAAGTATCCGCCTGTTTTGGCAATGGCGTCCTTTCACCGTCTATCTCCCCACAACGCATAAGCTTCCTCTCCGTGCATGGCGATAGCATATCTTCATTCCTTACCTCAAGGTCGTCATTATCCATCCTTAAATTAACAAATGGCAAATGATGCTAATAACAGCAGTGATGAGTGTGGGCACCCAAATTTGACCGGGCCCAAAACCCATTTTTTAACCCCCAAAGCCCAAACCTAAAAAATTAATTAAACCCAAATAACCTCCAAACCCCAAATTGGCCCAATTGGCCTAAATTTAGGGTTTTAGACTTTGAAACCCTAAACCACCTGCCCTCTGACGCCTCTAACGACGCCTCAGCACCGCCCCACCATCCTCCAAGTTGCACCGTCACTCACCTGCAAGCATTAATGAGAAAAGACAGAAAGCAAGAATAGTAGCATGTAAACGGCTATTTAAAGCCGAATCCAAAACCATTGTATTTTTTCGGAGATTTTTTTTTCAAATACAAAAAAATATAGATCCAAGCATACAGAAATAATCAACAAAGAACAACAGGCAGACGAAGAGAAAAAAGAAAAAGTTCAAACATGTTAAGGTCGTTTTTTTTCCTTCTTTTTTCGAAACTGTTTATACATATATATATCTTTTGATCTTCTTTTTTTAACTATTTATACACAAATATATATTAAAAAATAAAAAAAAGGAAGAAAAAATATACCTTTTGAAGTGGCTGGCGACGGCGGGGCACGGCGGTCTAGCTGACGGACGGTGATCGCCACGGCGTAAAAATCGCACCCCCTTTCCTCTTTTTTTTTTTTTTTTTTTTTTTTCTTGGTGCACAAATGAATTTTTTTTTTTTTGCTTGCCCTTTTTATAGCCTCCCAAAACGACGCCGCTTTGGGGTCGCTTTAGCCCCCCCAAACTACGCTGTTTTGATGCGACTCGATCCGTCCAACCCGACCCGCCTCAGGATCCGCGTGTTTTTGTATAATGGTCTAATTGCGCGCGCGGTCCTTCCGTTTTTTTATATATTTTGCAATCAGGTTTTTATTTCTTTTAAATTGGCCCTGAAATTTATCGTGTTTTAAGGGCTTGGGTAAATTGCTGTTTTGGCCCTCTACAGTTGCACGCGCGTTCAAATGGGTCCCCTATTTTATATTTCTTTTTAAATTTGCTCCAAAACTTCATTTTTGTTTCGAATTTAGTCTTTTTTCCAGATTTAGTTTGGTTTTTATATTATTTTTCCATTTTTATTTTATTTTTAATATTATTTATTATTATTATTATTATTATTATTATTATTATTATTATTATTAGCATATTTTTACTACTATTAGAATTATTTTTTAGTTTCAATTAATACTTATACATATATATATTTATAGTTTTTTTTATATTATTATTATTCCTAATATATATTTTATGTATACATATTTAAATACTACATTATATACATATTTGTAATACCACGTTATATACGTGTTATCATTATATCTATTTTTACCCCTATTATATTTGTTATTAATATTAGTATATGTTTTATTATATATGTATATATCTTTAACATATATATACGTATATATTTATACATTATTATTAATAATTTTTGATATTATTGTTTTGTTAATGCATTCAGTATGCCATATATACATCCTTTTAATATATATATATATATATATATATATAATACTCCATATTATGCACATGTATATTAATATTATATCATGTATATCATTTTTATTATGTTTTTATGTAAATATATTGTAAATATCATATTATTCATATATTCTATTATGTATATTTTTATAACTATTATGTACTTATTTCACATATGTATCCCGTACATATATTTTTAATATTATATATACTTTTATTTCTATTATTACGTATATATTTTAATACCATATGTATTATTATCGTTTTATGTTATTATTATTTATATTATTATTATCGTTTTCGTTATCATTGTCATTTTTATCTTGCCATGCTTTATTTATTTTTATTTTTATTTGTTTATTTATTTATTTACTTATGTATTCGATCATTTCATTTACCTTATGCTTGTGTTTTATATTTTTATATTACTAGCCTTTCTTTCATCTTTTTATAATTGCTTATATCATTGTTATTGATACTGTCGCACTTATTATTGCATATTAGCACCATGATTTGGTTTTATGTTTTACAATAAATCACATTATATTTTTCACTCGATACCTTAAAATAATTCCTTCATAAAAGTAATATTCCGTATTTGGTAATTCGAGACAATCGTGCCCTAATTTACTGGGTTTCGATTTTTCTCATTTAACCTAAATAACGAAATACTCTTTAAAATCGCAATAAGTGGATTAAAAATGCTTATTCTCAGAAGTACGAGGTGCTGTGCCCTAACTTACCGGGTATGACATTTTGTCACCTTGAAATAAGAATTTGGTTTAAAATAAAGGCAATATTCGGTATTTGAGAATTCGAGAAAACGTGCCCTAACTTACTGGGTTTCAATTTCTCTCGTTTACTCTAAATAGTCGAATACCCTTTTAAAAAAGGTCAAAATACATGAATTTCAAATACAGGCAAGCTCATTCTTAAGGTTCGAAATGTCGTGTCCTAACTTACTGGGCATGACAATTTATCACTTCGAGATGAGGGAGTCCTTAACGTCCATTTGAACTTATTCAGTCATTTTTTAGCATTAATTCAAAAAGGGATTGTATTTCAAAGTCTTTCAAATTTTCAATCTTCGACACTAAGACATTAATTAATCAACTAGGTACCAATTTTTGGGCGTATCGAGGGTGCTAATCCTTCCTCGTGCGTAACCGACTCCCGAACTCATTTTCTGATTTTCGTAGACCAAAAAAATTATCGTTTTAGTAAATCTTAACTTTTATTAAAATGATTAATTTGAGGTGACCCAATCACACCTTATCAAAAAGAATTGGTGGCGACTCTCACACCCGTTTTTCATTTTCATTTTCAAAATCTAAATCGATTCCCGTTTTTTTCAAAAAATGATTACGACAATGAGAATTGCTCCTATAAAATGATAATCCATTTGGCAGGTGCCAGGCAACAATGGAACTCTCCGCTACTGTTGAGTAAGCCTGGACCATAACTGTCCAAATTATTATACATAATTGTCGAGAAGCTCAGGTTTGGCCCCTAAAACACCAGCAACTGCATGTTTTTCTGTGCAAAACCATCATTGTATACCCCGTGCAATGTGTGTATTCATTCATTCATTCAAACTTATTGCTAAAATACTTGATTGAATATTTTCTCCATTATATTCACCATGTCTATAGGGAGCAATATGTAGTTTGCTGCAAATACTTGTAATTACAAGTAGAAAATATATCCAAAATTTGCCAATTACCCCATATGCAGCTGCTGCTTCCCTATACCCGTGTAGTAAACACCCCAACGTCTAAAAAAGCGTCAAACCACAAACCAAAGAATATCATCATATCAATCATCCAAAAAGTTGGTATAAAAGAAAATCTTCCCATTTCGCTACCCCGAAAATGAGAGCTCCCCTTGGCAACTGGCTGGACTGGCGGCAGGTAGCCATGGCCTCACCATCCTTTTCCCCCTTCTCCCTCCTCCTCTCTCATCTTCTCCCCCTTCCCCACCGTTGGTAGCCCACCCCTGCCTCTATAGAGTTTGTCAAATTAGTGAAATATCTCACACAAGTTTGAGAAACAAGTTTAAAAACAAAAAAACAGATTTGGTGTATGACTAACTCAAATGCCCAAGTCAGCATGTTTCACTAATAAGTCCCTTTAACTTTGGGGTTGACATGCAACTCCTAATGTGGAATGATTGAAATGAAACTTTGACTTGGGTGGCGCCTTGGTAATAACATCATCCGATCAACAGTATGGACGTGAAGAACATCAAGCTCTTTTCGATTAACATGGTATCAAACAAAGTGTATTACGACTTATAAGTTCTTCATTTTGCTGTGTAAAGCAGGATGTTGGCAGTGTATAGTAACGCCCAAATTGTCACAGAAGGTGGAATGGGACGCATAAGAGGAACATGTAGTTCTTCGAGAAGATGCTTGACCCACAAAATTTCACATGCATTTACAACAACTCTAATACCATAATGAGTTTGTCAAATTAAATTACACAACTGGCACAAGTTTACTGATTATTCTCGTTCAATATATAGTAGTCATGAACTCAGAAAAAGTGAAGAGAAATTAAAAAAAAAAAAAAAAAAAAAGTTAAGGCTGGAAAGTAGAATAAGCCTACAAAACAACTCAGAAAACTTTAAAAACAATAACAGATTTGTATGACTAAATTATATTAAGCTCCTTACTTAAGCTCTGACTATCCCATTATCTTAAGTTATATGTAAGGTACTTATACATAATTTAGGAATAGTATAGATTCTTAGTATTAGACTTAATACTAGGATTAACCTATAAAATTGGAATTAGCCTTTAAAACTAAAATTAAAACTAGCTTGTAGGATCAACTTTAGAATCAGGCTTAAAACTTAATTTAAGGTTTAGAACTTAGGATTAGGTTTAGTCTTATATTAAGACTTAGAAATTAGGATACCTTATTTAGTATCTTGATGTGAATTGTTATATTTTTAGATAAATTTATCATGACATATTTTATGCTTTTATTTAAAAATTGACTTAGGAAATATGTCATAGTCTCCTCCCTCACATCATACTTATCTTGGTATTCATTGTTTGCTCACATTGCTATATTATTGATTGGATGTCATTTAACATGCCTCTTCATAATATTGTCATTAAGCATTGTGATAAGTTGTGACGATTAGTATACTTTTTTGAATGGAATGGACTATGTTGTTCACATGCATTACTCATTCAATGAAGTATGTTTTGCATATTTATTTCTCTTTCTTATACTCTTCATTATTGATACCATTGTAGCTTTAGTGAGCTTATGATATCCAAATTTTGGTACACTTTGGTACATTTGTGCTCACTATGCCTTACTTTGGTTAATAACAATTGGTATATTGATAAAGGGAGAAATAGATTATATTAAATTATCATTTTATGCAATTTTAATTTGTATTCAAAAACTTGCAAAGTACTCAAAAGTATATTTTGAATGTGTTTTAACTTATTCAAATGTTTTTCTATCAATACCAAAGCTCTAAGATGTTTAAATTCATTTTATACAAATCTAGAATTAAGTTCTCATGCATATTTTAAATATATGGGAACATAAAGAGTTAGTAAACTACTAAATTGAAGGGTATCAAAACATATAAGCAAAAGTTCTACACAAATATGTATCGAAATATGGCACCATTATGCTCCAACACGTAGAGTTATGTTCCTAAACATTGAGAACATAGAGTTACGTTCTTGTAAGATAATTTTCTAACGACTATTTTTTTTAGATGCATTGATACAATATATGTATTGGAACATGAGTTGTAAGAACACTTTTTGAGCCCAAAATTAATTCTACAAACAGCTTCAAATCATCTTAAACAGCTATAAACGATTACAAATTACTTTCTCAATAACATCCAAGCATTAAAGTCAAGAGAAAAACTTCAAATTCTTTATTCTTTCATTTTCTCTTGTAAATATCTCTTAAAAGCTTATTGTTAGATTTTTTTATCACTCTCAGTTCATTTTCTTTAAGGTTAAATATAAAATTAGTACCCGAACTTGCCCACTTCTCCTAGATTGGTACCTATGATTTTTTTTTGTCCCAGATTAATACTCGAACTTTTTTTCATCCACTAGTTTGGTACATGAGCCTAATAGTGTTAAGTTTTTGTTGATGTGGCAGCACTGGCCACTCGCGTGCCGCCACATGTTGTACTCTTAAGACTCCTTTGACCCGTGTTGACTCAACTCCTTAAAAAAAGAAGAATTAAAAATATCATTCATTAAAATAACAATAAAATAAAATAAAAAAACAAATAAATGTTTTTCATCGATTACTGGATCGATTAGAACATAAATTTTTTCGATTGCTTAAGAAACCTTTTGGATTATCCTTGAACATCAAAAGCCATATATGGTTTTATTTTATTGACAATGAATCCTTTCACCAGTCTCGTTTCCATCCTTCAACATTTGTACGAGAAAGCCTTTCGATTCCATCATTCAGCCATCTGAGAAACCCTTTTAATGATCTACCCATCTGAAAAAATTTTCACTATCTCATTGAAAATTTTGTTTCATCATCAATTAGTTAGCCCTTTCAATTACCCAGCCATTTGTGGTATTCGAATCAAGATTGCCCTATTTTCATCATGTATGTACATTATAGTTTATATTATGTATGTGCAGTGTTTTATCATGCCTTAGGATAAATGTGTGGTGTATATGCATTTGGGTGAAACTTTTGTCACAAACCCTTGTACAGCTTATGTAGGAGGGGAAGTGTTGCAATGGGATTTTGACACATATTTCTTGTGTTATTACATTTTGTGTGAGATGGTAGTGGAAGTTGGGTATAGAGCTATGAAGAACTTTTTATACTGTAAGGGTGGGATAGATTTTAGTAAGGGACTGAGTGTTTGCTATGATAATTCATCATTTATAGCAATGATTAACCATATAAGAAAAATAAGGTCCATACATGTATATGTTGAACATGAGGTAGACACACCTGACGTTGTTGATGATATCATGTTGCTACCTGCCACTAGGGAAAGAGAAGTAAATATCAAGGTTGGGGAACCAAATTGTAATAAAAGAGTTAATGGTGGAGCTGGGGAACCATTTATCGAGTTAGGTGGGGAATCTAATGTGGGACCAGAGTTGGGTGAGAGTAGTGATGCACGTGCTATGAGGGGAAAGTTTTGAAAGTAGTGGGACTGGTGATATAGACAACTCATTGGGTAATGAAGGGGTTTTAGGGGCAAGATTTGAGAATGAAGAGGTAAGAAATATCAAGGCTTGGTATAGAAAATATAAAGGTAAGAAAAAGAACCAAAGAGAAGGAGAAAATAAGGTTAACAATGAGGGTCCAAAGGTAGGTGAAGGTAATGAAAAGGGAAAGAAAAATAGTGAGGTTTCAAATCCATTAGGTGGGGGGAACTGGTTAGGTTGATTCATTAGATTTGGGGTCTTATGAAACTGATTCAAATGGTTAGGTAGTTTGTAGGAGAAGTCGACATGTATGTTTCGATCCTAATAACCCAATCCCATATTTAGAGCTTGGTATGGTGTTTAGGGGATTAAAAAAATTTAAGACTGCTTTAGCAAAGTATGAGGTAAAAAAGAGGTTTGATATTGTTTATCTTAGGAATGAAAGGGGGAGGACTAGGGATAGGCGTAGGGAAGATGGGTTCCTTTTAGAATATATGCTACTGTAGATAATACTGATGGGTTTTACAAGATAAAAACCTTTATAGAAACCCACGAGTGTTCAATAACTTTTAAGAACAAAAGGGAATCTTACAAGTTTGTTGGGAAGCATTTCTTAAGTAAAAGTAGAGTGATTCCAAAGTTGTGAGATATAGAAACTAGCCAAGGAAGGGTTGAAAGTTGATCTGAGTAGGGGTACATACAGCAGGGCTAGGAGATGGGCACTATAGGGGATCAATTGAAGGGTAAGCTATGAGTTTAATAGACTATGGGACTATATAAATACACTTAAAAAGGTATATCCGGATGGCAATATAGAGGTGATTGTAGAAAAACCAACCCCTACTAAGGTTCTTAGGTTTAGGAAATTTTATGTAGGGTTTACTATGTTGAGAAAAGGGTTTCTGAAATGTTGTAGACCTTTTATTTGTCTGGATGGATGCTTTTTGAAGAGAAGATTCAAAGGGGAACTTCTGTCTGCTGTGAGGAGAGATGGCAATGACCAAATCTAATTTATTTCATGGGTAATTATGCAGAATGAAAGTAGAGAAACATGGTGTTAGTTTCTTAAAAATCTTATTTCAGATTTACAAATTGGTGATGATCCTAGATTCACATTCATGACTGATAAACAAAAGGTATGTTAGGGACATTACTTAAATAATTTTATCATATCATGCTTAATTTATTAAACCATCCATCTAATACCATTGTTTTTGTTTGCATTTAGGGATTGATGGAGGAGATATTTGAGTTGTTGTTAAGGTTTGAGCACAGAGCCTGTGCAAGGCATTTATATGTTAATTGGAGGAAAGAAAATCTTGGAGGAGACATGCAACAAGTATTTTAGGGAGCATGCAAATCATACATAACTGCTAACTTTGAAGATCATATCAAAAAGATTGACCGTATCAAACATAGTGCCAAAGTAAGTCTACTTAAGATTGATCTTAAGCAATGGTCAAAGGCTTTTTTTCTTAGTAGGTTTATATGTGATGCAACTGACAACAATTTTGCCGAGTCCTTTAATGCAACAATTTTAGGAGCTAGGTCAATGTATATAATTTCCATGTAAGAAAAAATTAGGCAGTATGTAATAAGGAGGATTGTACACAATTTGGCCAAATATAAAAATTAGAATGATCAATTCTATCCTAAGATATGTAAGAAGTTACACAAGAGTATCCAAATGAGTTCATACTGTCATGTTAAATGGAATGGAGCATAAGGGTTTGAAGTGGCAAATTTTGGTGATTTGTAGTTGTTGACTTATTTCAGTGGTCATGTAGTTGTTGGCATCCCATGTCCACATGTTGTTGCAGCCATTTTTGTGGAAAAAAGTTGATATTTCTGATTTTGTCTATAAGGGGTTTAAAAAAGATGTGTTTGAAATTTTGTATGGCTTTGTATTGCATGCTGTCCCAAGTGAGAAATTTTGGTTGAAAATCGATATGGGACCAATTGACCCCCCCAATTCCAAAGAAAATGCTTGGGAGACCAAAAAATAATAAAGTAAGACTAGGGGGAGGGAATAGTGGGAGTAAATTGTTTAGAAGAGGAAGGGAGATAAAGTGCCACAAGTGTTCTATGATTTGACACAACTCCAAAAGTTGTCAAACTTCATATGCTGTAAGTGTTTTGATGACTAAGAATTTTAATGCAATTGTTGGCTAATTTGAGAACTCCTAACATGTTAAATTTGCAAAGTACACCCGCCTCTACTCCACTAGCTCCTGCTCTTGCTCCATTAGCTCCACCAACTCCTTTCTGATCCTGCTCCACTAGCTCCTTCTCAAACAATTTGTAACACCCCCTACCTGTATCCGTCACCGGAACAGGGTACGAGGCATTACCGGAGTTACAAATTTATTTATCAAACATTTTATTTCATCTAGCATTCATATTTGGGACCAATCAAAATCAAACATATTGTCCCCTAAACATACTTATTTTCCTTGTATCAACGTAACAAAGACAATAACATAATTTATATGTCATGATAAATATCATTCTCTTACCGTTTCTTCATAAACATAAATCAGTTAATTCATTATATCAATATTTCATGTACCATCAACTCATATTTCCTTATATCACATTATTAGGTTTCACGAACTTATATGGCTAAATTGCAAAAATACCAAGATTCAGGGGCATTTCGATAATTTTCTATTTTCCTCGATTTTTCAACCAATCTTGATCTAAATTAATAACTTTATTCAATTTATTAATTTAGACAATAAAATAATTCATTTCACTCAATTTGGTCATTTTCGTTATTTTTATAAAATTGCCCCTAAAGTTTTACTTTTATTCAATTTAGTCCCCGAACCTAAAACATGCAAATTAACTACTTTAATGTAACCCATGCTAACTAAATATTCATATATATTTTTCTCCTCCTCCTCTCCATTCCGTATCCTTAATTTATATATAATTCCATTATTTTCTCATATGTTCATATCAAGTTGTCTACTTGAGTCATAGTCACTAAATTATTTATATCTTGAACTACAGGATTCTAAATTAAGAACCGCTTGATGTTTCTAAAACTAGACTCAAATATATTTCTACCATAAAAATTTTAGAATTTATAGTTTAGCCAATAAGTACAGTAAAATCTTCAAACTTACCCCTAGTCTGTTGTTTAACAGCTTTGACCTTTCCTTACTAAAAATTAATTATCTTTCAGTACAAAATTTTGCTGATGTTTCCATTTATTTCTATTGAAAATAGACTCATCAAGGATTTAAAAATATAAATTTAAGCCCATAATTATTTTTTCTCAATTTTTTATGATTTTCCAAAGTCAAAACAGAGGAACTCAAAATTAGTTTGACCTTGTCTCATAAAATGTATTATATCTCACAATTTACAATTCCATTGCTTACACCGTTTCTTCTATGAAAAAGTAGACTCAATAAAATTTAATTTCATTTTTTATTCAACCTTTAATTTGATTCCAAAATTTTTGGTGATTTTTCAAATTTTAACTACTGCTGCTGTCTAAAACTGTTTTAGTGCAACATATTGATTACCAAGTTTATAACACCCTTATTTCTATTCTCTACGATATTTCCCATCATTTTCTCTTATTTCCCTTCACTAATATATCAAGAACATAGAACCTTATATAAGAAAACTCTACTTTAACATCATTTTCATGCTTTTGATATTACCTTACATGAGAAACTATACTTAAAATATATTGAAGTCTTAAAGTTCTTACCTTGTCCTATTGATTTCAATCTTTAACTTGATTTTTCTCTCTCCTCCAGCTTCTATTTCTTGAATCCAACTTGATATTCTAACTCCCCTTAGTCTTCTTAACATTTTTCTCTCTTGGTAGCTATAGATGTAACACCCCGTACTCGTATCTTACTTCAGGACGGAATACGAGGCATTACCTTACTCGAATTCATGCTTACAACCTTTTCCGGGTCTCCAAGACTTGGAAAAATTTAAAACTTTCTCAAACTTATCGATGTAACCTTATTATGGGCCTACGAGGCCTAAAACACACATAAAAAATTACTCGGAACTAACTTGGGTTCTCTAGCCAACTTTAGAAAAATGTCACTTGACACAAGGGCACACGCCCGTGTGGAAGGGCAACACGCCCGTGTGACTATTTCGACATGGCCGTGCTGATGGCTTGTGTGGCTCACACAGCCTAAGCAATACAGTGAAACACTCGTTGATGGTCGTGAAACTAACTAAAAATTCGACTAAGGCAAGCGCACCTATCGAATAGTAGTATAGTTATGGTGAGACCTGAAATATCGTATCCACAGGGACTAAAAGTATTAGTAATTACTATCTTTTTATTATCTAGCCTAAGAATTAAAGGGTGTTTTTAAACTAAAACTAATTATCTAATTAACTAAGATTACGATAGAGAGTAAAGTTGGAAAATACTTTTGGAAAATCGATGGAGAAGACTATACCAAGGAAGAATCCACCTAGACTTCACTTATTGCTTTCTAAATTAGATAATTTATTCACTTGTCTTAATCCGTAAAAATCCCTGATTTATGTTAATATCTCTCTCGAGACTAAAAACAATTGACTCTAGGTTGATTAATTGAAATCTCTTTCTAATTAAAATCCCTATTGTCGCATTAACTCGATTTATGGATTCCCTTATTAGATTTGACTCTAATCCGACAGATTTATGTTGTCCTATCTCTAGGATTGCATGCAACTCCGCTTAATTATGAAAGATCTACTCTTAAACAGAGACTTTTGCTCCACTGAATAAGCATATTAAAACCTGAATTAATATCCTGGAATATTAAAGTAAGAATTAAAACTCACAATTAAGAATAAGAATAAGCATTTATCATGTAACTTAAATAATAATAAGATCCGTATTAGGTTTCATCTCCCTTAGGTATTTAGGGAGTTTAGTTCTTTATAATGGAAAACATCTCAAAAATTGGAAAACAACAAAACATAAAGAAACCCAAAGAACTTTTAGGAAATTGGATGGAAATCTTCAGTCATGATGTAGATCCTGCCTCCGAGGTGATTCCGATGGCTATCCTTGAGTGTTTTCTCCTTCTACTCTGCGTGTCCCATTTTAATCCTCTTCTAGGGTGTTTATATAGGCTTTAGAATACTTCAAAACCCTCAAAGTAGCCTTTTTCGAGTAGAATTAGACTTAGGCTCAATAGGGACACGGCCGTGTGCCATGCCCGTGTGAAAGTGCTCAGGCCATGTGCAATTCTGACTTGGTTTAATGTCAACATTGCCATAACACACGGGCATGTGGTCTACCCTTGTGTCACACACGGGCATGTGGATCACCCGTGTGGATGTGCTTAGGCCGTGTGAAACACTGAATTAGGCCCAATTTGTCCATTTTGGCCCGTTTCTCGCTCTTTTTGCTATCTTAAGCTCTCCTGAGTATAAAACATGAAATTAAAGGATTAGGAGCATCAAATTAAATGAAACCAAGGAAAAATCATCCATAAATATGCCAAGCATGGGGTAAAAATATGTATATATTATAGTTTATCAAATATCCCCACACTTAAGCATTTGTTTGTCCTCAAGTAAAATCCTCAACTCACAATTAAAATAAATTCTTCTCAACTTATAATTCTCATCAATAATGTTCGAAATAATTCACAAGTAATCATACGTTAAGATCTTAACTAGAAGAACATTAAAGTATCAAACAATCCAGATTGAGCATTTCAATTATAAAATCACAGGTATCCCCTTTTTATCTAAGTAATCACATTTAATTCCAAATTGACAAGGTTGGCATCCTCACTAATGATTCACTCAAATCACTCAAAGTATTTAAAGTTCAATAATTAAGCACTCAATATTCAAACATGAAAAGTTATTACCATAGACTTGCATGAAAATCAAATCTCCACCACTATAAATGAGATGAGACACAAATCAAAAGGTCTTTAACCGGGTTATAATGGGGCTTGGGTTAAAGGTGTGGATAAAGGCTACAAAACAGGGTTAGAATCGAGAGTAATTTAATAGATTACCAAATTTAGACAAATGAAGCTAATTGCTAAATTACAAAAAGTGCCAGAATTCGAACTATCTGAAACTAATGATGTGAGCTTTTTCTCAATAAAACAACATTAACTTATCCAAGCTCTTAAGAACAATATGTAATTTGGATGAATATCAATATACATTTTTTTTAAGAATAAGAACAATTATTTAATGGAAAGTGTAATACCCCTACCCGTATTCATTGCCGGAATAGGGTAAGAAGTATTACCAGAGTTTACAAATTAAATTTTTTTTTAACTTAATATATCCCCTTTTATAGATATCTAACCTTCCCTGTAAATTTTAAACCGAGACCAATCCACATCAACCAAACAAATTCAACATATTTTCAAAATAAATTCATGCATATTTATAAGATAACGTCATCACATACCCAAAACCAGGTTTGTTAACCATACCAATGGCTAACTCTACATTCATTTCACAAAATCCTTTACTTTATTAGCTTATACATGCCATTGATTTCCAAAATAAAGTTTCTTTATATACTGAAATCCTGAGGTTGATAGTGTGATGTATCTCCGACCAAATCCGATCTCCGAGCTCTTAACACTACAAAACAGGGGAAAATGAAACAGGGTAAGCACTTTGTGCTTAGTAAGCTCATGTAATAAGAATTATACTTACCTAATATTTTCAATACAATACAATAAATATTTATATATCCATTCAATGCATTATTACCCTAATATGCACAAACTCAACATTCAAGTTAGTACAATAATTTGCATGTGCCAATAATATATACCATGATTGATGAGCTCATCAATACCATGATTACTATTCCCTTATTATTTTTCCATATTTATCCCGTTGAATTTTTTGGAATTTTCGATGGATTTTCAGAGGTACACTTTTAGTGTACAATTCCGGGTCCGTCAATTCATATTCATGTGCACACATTTCCATTTCAGAGAGCACACTCCCGCGAACCTCATCCTTACAAATGGGATTACTACCCAGCTAAATCCTCAGAATATAAACTCATAGAGTATTGTCGGGATTACCAGTCTAGGCTAAATCCCCTACAACGACAATTACTCTAATGAGCTTGGATCTGAATTACCAGTCCAGGCTAAATTCAGACCCTAATTCGGATTACCCGTCCGGGCTAAATCCATTTTACACATATTCTTCGGGAGGGCTATATCAGGATAGGATCACCCGTCTGGGCTTGATCCTTTTTACCGTCAATTCCTTTTCAGAGATCCATCGAATTTTCCTTTCATTCAACCGGGATTTCTTCCTCTTTTATGAAATATGTCAATGTTTCATAAAATTTCATATAATAAACATTCAAATCATATTCATATCAAAAACATACATTTCAAGCATTTAAGAATATAACTCAAGTTACATGAACTTACCTTGATACTTGTTTGTGCACAAAAATCTACTAATCCTGAACTTTTTCCTTTCCTCGATCTAGCTTCGTATTTGAATCTTCTGAATCTAAATAAATAAATTTAATTATCAATTTAATACATTTCATGTTCATATGCAACATTCTCTATAATTCCACTATTATTTATAGTTCATTCAAAGCTGTCTACTTAAGTTATAACCACTAAATTATTTATAACTCGAGTTACGGAACTTCAAATTAAGTTCCGTTAATTTTCCCTGAAACTAGACTCATATATCTTCTTACCATAAAATTTTCAGAATTTTTGGTTTAGCCAATCAGTACAGTTTATTCTTTAAAGTCACCCCTGTTCTGCTGTCTAACAGTTCTGACCCTTCTTCACTAAAAATTAATTATCTCTTCATACAGGATTCAAATGATATTATAGTTTATTTCTATTAAAAATAGACTCATTAAGGATTCTAGAAATATAAATTTAAGCTCTTAATTATTTTTATTTAATTTTTTATGATTTTTCAAAGTCAGAACAGGGGAACCCGAATTCATTCTGACCTTGTCTCACAAAATTCATTATATCTCAAAATTTACAAATCCATTTCTTACACTGTTTCTTCTATGAGAAACTAGACTCAATAAGCTTTAATTCCATATATTGTTCATCTTCTAATTGAATTTATAAAATTTATGGTGATTTTTCAAAGTTAGTCTACTGCTGCTGTCCAAATTGTTTTAGTGCAAACTGTTTATTACCATTTTTCCCCTAAGCTTTTAATAAATGAGAATTTCGTCCCTACTCAATTAGTCTCTCAATTGAGCTTATTTTTCTCAATTAACACTTTATTATATCACCTTAAACTAGTTTACAACCTTTAGGAATCAGAGTTTCAGAAATAGACTTTAATTCCAAACATTTTCACAATTAGGTCCTAAAAGTCAATTTTCCATTGAAATTACCTAATAAAATCAACTCATAAATAAATTAAAACTTTAATTTCATTCTATTTCATCATAAACTTACAGAACTCAATCATGGTGACTTTCAATTTCATCCATGAAATCAAAAACTAATGAATTTAATAGTAGGACCTAGTTGTAAAAGTCTTAGAAACACAAAAATTACAAGAAAAAGGTAAGGATTAACTCACTTGGTGCAAAAATTATGAAATACCAGCTTAGAGAACCCTCCTATGGCATTTTTAGCTGCTGGAATTGAAGAGAAATGAAGAGAAATCTAGATATTTCCTATTTAGTCCTAGCTTTATTTAGTTAATTTTGTAATATTCCAATTTTACCCTTAATTTTTCAAATTCCCTGCTGATTTCATGCCCTTGCTGTCCAGCCCAAATAAATTTTGGGTCTAATTTCCTTTTAAATCCTTTCTCATTAGACTCTTAAGCTATTTAATCATTCTAGCAACTTTTACACCTATTACAATTTAGTCCTTTTCATTTAATTGATTACCCAAACATTAAAATTTCCTAACGAAATTTTAATACCACATTAATAACATTTCATAAATATTTATAAATTTATTTTTTACTCGTTTTTACGAGATAAAGGTCCCGATACCTTGTTTTTACCCAATTTCTTCAATAATTTCTTTTTCTAACTAGCCATTAAATCGATAAAATTTTTCTATCAATATTTTCATACGATTTTCCTATCATATCAATTTTCATGCAAAAATATTGAAATAAATTTCTCTTTAAATCGGATTTGTGGTTACGAAACCACTGTTCCGATAATTTTGAATTTAGGCCATTACAGAAAGTACATAGCAAGAAATAATTCAGCAACTAGAATGAGCGAACATAGTTAGGTAACTAGTCATATCAAATCTCGAGAAAAAAGGGAGTCAATGAAAAGGGAGAAATTCTTAACGAATCAAAAAGGGTTAAGTTGTGAGTTAATATTAAGGGAAAAATCAAGAAATAATAGTTAAGGCTCAAAGAGGTTCACTAGGGGTCAATTATGTGGGTAGGCTTTTTATGGGGTAAATGAGTTAAAACCTAAGTGCCTTTATCATTTTAGTATATCAAATCAAATGTGTGGTCTCGACATGTATAATCGATGCAAGTTCTAGAATAACAAATCAATGTTGACACACTCATAACCAATAAAATAAGTGAGCAAGAAAGATATATGCTCTAAAAGGCTCAAAATCTCACGAAAATTATGGGTATTTGATGTCAATCCTGTAAATTCAAAACTTCAAGATAATACATCAATTTAGTGAAACAACCTAGTAATTTTAATTCTCAAAAGTCAACTTATCATGCTTGATCGTCTAATGTCTTAAAGTTTAAACAATAAATGCATAGTTACCTATGTTTTAGTTCAAAACATATCAATAAAATTATAAATCAATCAGAATTCACTCTAATAATGATATGAGAAAATTATTTGAGAACAAGATAAAAATTTAGGGATTTTCTGATAATCACATAAATAATCTCCCCACACTTAAGATGTACATTATCCTCAATGTACAAAGATAGATAATAGCAATATAATCATAATATCAGAAGAGGGAGAGAGAAGCGAAACTGCCCTGAATATTTGGATGAAATCCTTGGAAGAGCGAAAGCTAGAATTATAGATAATGCTAATGAAAGGCATGACTCGGAGTTACTGTAAGAAAATAAACACAATTGTGAAAAGAAGTAAGGGGTCACTCGATAATAATCATAAAGAAAAACATAGGAAAAAATAAAAAAAAAAGCACGAGTCTTCAAAAATAAATAAAAGACAAAATAAAACTAAAATGAAAATAAAAATAGTAATAAAATAAAGGGACTCAAAGGTCCTTATCATCGGATGCCGTGTGGGTCGACAATGTCGAAGGAGAGATGTGGAGGTGGTGGCAAATCTGTCGAAGAGTGGCATCGATACTGTCGAACCGCTCAAAACACTGCTACTCAAATCGAGTGAGTCGCTCGAATATATCGGTCAAAGTAGCAGCAGGGGGTCGATGACTTGGTCGTGGTGGTGGTGGGTGTGTGTCCTCGGGAGGGGGAGGAACATCATCAGTAATGTCCTCTAGGTCATCCTGGTCATCAGAATGGACGAGTCTGTACTGAGGGGGGTTAACTCCACGATGTCGCGTTATCATCCTCATGTGGATCATACTAGAAATTCATTGAGGAGACATCTGGCCTTCTAGTGTGAGTGTTGATGACATCTCTGGAGTGTCGAAGAGGCCGAAGTGACGAGTCACATAAAGGCCGAGGCAAATGGGGCCTCTCCTATGGCGATCCGTCTGGTGGCGAAAAGCAAGGGCAATAAAGTATGCCTAATCAAATACATGGCCAGTCGCCATGTATTCATCATATGCTAGTCTAAAAATGATAGTACTAGCCTCGTCATGTGTATTCATCATATGCTATAGATGGAAAGTAGTGCAAAAATCCAATGTCAGCTCTGAATAGGTAGGCTCGATAATTACAAAGAACAGATCTTACGGGACAGTATCGAGATGGAATCGAACAAGGTGAGCAAGTTGGACCTGTTCCAAAATAGCCCAATCAATATAACGACCCACTTCTAATAGTCGTACTCGAAGAAGCTGAAACAGGTCGTCCTATGGGCTAGAGGAGAATTGAAGCAACGAGTGACGAGCTTCAATCGAGGCGCTCGAGGAGGTTGCGTCAGGACCCTTCCGCTTTTTCGAAGCGGGGACGGCAATCTTCTTGCCTCGTATGTTTGTCATTGTGTGCCTATAAAAATAAATCAATAAATACAATTTGACGCATGAATGTAATAGGAAATAGAATAAAGAATAAATAACCAAGTTCTGCCCATCAATTAAATGAAATAGAAAATGGAATAAAAAGCAGGATGTGAATGAAATAAAAAAGGCAAGGACCCTAAAAATTTATGCCAAATATTGCCAATCTCCACACTAATTCAAGCATAGACAAAATTAGCACAAAGAACTAAGCTAAACAAGACTCAACACATCAATAAAGTAGTAAAAAGAATAATAAGTTAATATATAACTTAAAATAAAGTAGTAATGAAGAATATAGAAAAATAAAAATGATTAATAATAAATAAGAATAAGAATGATGATAAAAATAAACATGATAATAATAATGAAATAAATAACTAAAAATGAGAAAACAAAAATAAAATAAAAGAAAGGAAAAACCCGACGATGAGTGTCTCGGTGGTGACCGGATGTTGGTGGTTGGCGCGAGGGGTGGACGGCGAGTGGAGCGGCTGGGGAAGTGGGCTGGTGGCTGTGTGGTTAAGAGAGAAATGGGGAAGAAAGATGAGAGAAAATGAGAAGAGAGGGGGAGCAAGGAGGTCGGCCGGCGGGGGAGCACGGGTTGCTGGTGCAGTCGGTGTTAGGAGAGGCACAGGCGTAGGGGGTTTGAGGGTTACAGCGACTAAGGGAGGGGGCTTTGAAAAAGAAGACAAAAGTGAGGTAAGGTTAGGGTTTGGGGATTAAAAAGGGGACACAGTCGTGTGGCT
The DNA here is from genome assembly GCA_025698465.1 of Gossypium longicalyx. NCBI lineage: Eukaryota > Viridiplantae > Streptophyta > Magnoliopsida > Malvales > Malvaceae > Gossypium > Gossypium longicalyx. The sequence goes on along the minus strand of CM047005.1, from coordinate 20,860,563 downwards.
CGAGTTTAGCTCGTTTTTTTCGCGAAAATTGAATACCCAATCGTCACACGGCCTTGAGACACGCCCTTGGGTCTAGGCCTTGTGGTTCACACAGCAGTGTCGCACGGCCGTGTTCTTCGTTGTTGCTTTTCTCACGCTCGTGTGGTATTCCACACGCTCGTGTGTCTGAACACACGGCTGTGTGTCATGCCTGTGTAACTCTCTGACTTGTTTGAAAATTGAAAATTTTGGCTCCAGTTCTTGAGACTAAAAAGAACTAACTCTAGGTTGATTAATTGAAATCTCTTTCTAATTAAAACCCCTATTGTCGCATTAACTCGATCTATGGATTCCCTTATTAGATTTGACTCTAATCCGGTAGATTTATGTCGTCCTGTCTCTAGGATTGCATGCAACTCCGCTTAATTATGAAAGATCTACTCTTAAACAGGGACTTTTGCTCCACTAAATAAGCACATCAAAACCTAAATTAATATCTTGGAATATTAAAGCAAGAATTAAAACTTACAATTAAGAATAAGAACAAGTATTTATCATATAACTTAAATAATAATAAGATCCGTCTTAGGTTTCATCTCCCTTAGGTATTTAGGGAGTTTCGTTCATAATAATGGAAAACATCTCAAAAGTTGGAAGACAACAAAACATAAAGAAACCCAAATAACTTCTAGGAAATTGGATGGAAATCTTCAGTCTTGATGTAGATCCTGCCTCCGAGGTGATTCTGATGGCTATCCTTGAGTGTTTTCTCCTTCTACTCTGCGTGTCCCCTTTTAATCCTCTTCTAGGGTGTTTATATAGGCTTTAGAATACTTCAAAACCCTCAAAAGTATCCTTTTTCGAATAGAATTAGACTTGGGCTCGATAGGGACACGGCCGTGTGCCATGCCCGTGTGAAAGTGTTCAGGCTGTGTACAATTCTGACTTGGTTTAATGTCAACACGGCCATGACACACGGGCATGTGGTCTATCTGTGTGTCACACACGGGCGTATGGATCACCCGTATGAAAGTGCCTAGGCCGTGTGAAACACTGAATTAGACCCAATTTGTCCGTTTTTGGCCCTTTTCTCGCTCTTTTTGCTATCCTAAGCTCTCCTGAGTATAAAACATGAAATTAAAGGATTAGGAGCATCAAATTTAATGAAACCAAGGAAAAACCATCCATAAATATGCCAAGCATGGGTAAAAATATGTATATATTATAGTTTATCACCCGTGTCCACCACCCGTGTGGAATTAATTCTAAATGCACACTTATAGGGGTTTTCACACGACCTGGCACATGCCCGTGTCCCTGGCCCGTGCCCTTCACGCAGTCATGACACACCCGTGTCTTAGCCCATGTGTAAAAACATGGACATTTTGTTTCTGACGTCAGCAACTTCAAAATGTCACATGGCCAAGGCACACGCCCATGTGCTGGACCGTGTCCCTCACACGGCTGAGACACACGACCGTGTCTCTGCCCGTATGTTTACTACCATGCATACTAACTTGAAAATTTTACGTGCAGGGGACATACGACTGGACCACATGTCCATGGGCACCAGGCCTAGACACAAGCCTTTGTGTCTACCCGTGTGGACAAAAATAAGGCTATTTACCAAGCCTCTTTGCCACCCTTACTTACACAACCTAGACAATAACAACCACAACCAATACAAGACTATTTCATGTAATAAAATCAACCACAATAGACAACATTTCATTTGTGCATTTTACTCGTCCATGAACATAACATCATTTGCATATATTAAAATGAATAATTAGCCATCTTTCGTGGCTTAATACAAAATGAGGGATTTATCCCCAAGCCAACACATTTGGCCAAATTACAAATACACAAAACACAAGTCTAATCCCCTATACATGCCATATTTAAAAATATAAATCAAACTATACCGAATGCTTTGATTGATAGTGTGATCGATATCTCTGACTTTCTTTGGTCCTTGAGCTAGCTAGGCGACACTATAAGAAAATGGAAAAGAGGGAGTAAGCATAAAGCTTAGTAAGTTGCACATAAATAAATAAACAACATGTATTTACCATTTATCAACAAACATCATAATACACAAGTGGGCATAAGCAGAACTTACTCATCAATATTCAATACACATGTCTTACACTAGCTTACGTCTCGAGGCCGATGCATGTCCCAAACATGTCTTATACTAACACTCGTCACAATACCGATGTCATATCCCAGACAAGGTCTTACACTGGCTCTCAAAATGTGGTTGATGCATGTCCCAGACATGTCTTACACTAGCTCACACAAGTGACCCAAATGTCATGGCATGAATACTCGATCTATTTCTTAGGTTCAAACGGGAACTATACTATTTATATTATCATAATACTTTCTCTATTCCACACTCAAGTAATTCAAACTATATTAATTCAAATACAATTTAACACATACATTAGCAATGTAGTTGTATTATTTACATACAACTTACATCGGATTTCAAAATGTGGTAACTAGTCAATTTAGTCGATTTACTTGGCTTTCCTCTGGTTTAGGTTCGAACTCGGTAATTCTTGATCTATAATAAACAACGCACTTATTTAGTCACGTTATCAACCTAGGCATTCAACAATTCATAATTGGGTAAAATGACCATTTTGCCCCTAGACTCTTACAAAATGACCATTTTACTCCTCGGCCCGAAAATCAATTCTTATCAAATTTCCTAGTATCCTAAGCTTAGCCGAACCCTTTTTACTCTTATAGCAACTCTACATTCCCACTATTCCATATATTTATCCACAAACTTCCAATTTATACAAAGTAGTCCTTTTAGGTGTTTTCATGCTAACACCATTCACAAAAGTTGTTTATAAGACACCCAAGACTCATTTTCTTCCATAAAAATTCAGCAAACATAAAAAATCCTTTCATGGAAAAACCCTAAACTCTTAATCATTTTGTAAAATAGTACCCTCATTTGAAAGCTCATGCTTCAAATGTCTCAAATGTACAAAAATATTCAAGAAAAGCCATTAAAATTACTTACTTGTAGAGATTCTAAGTGGCTGAAATTTTTGAGCTTCAAAACCCCTCTAATGGCTGATATTTTTGGTAGGAAAGAGATGAGAAAGAAATGAAACTGACAATTTTTTCTTTTTGTTATTTTCTATTCAATTAAACCACCAAATATCACCTAATCTTTGACTTTTCTCATCTTTTTGTCCTTATGGCCGGCCAAGCTATCACAATAGGGTCTAATTTCCCTTTAAAGACCCCTAATTTTTATTCTCTAGCTGTTTGACACCTTTAGCTATCAATTTAGGACTTTTGCATTTTATGTGATTTAGTCATTTTTCACAATTGGGCTCTCAAACGTTAAAATTAGCTCGCCAAATTTTTCATGCACTATTATAAACATGCTACGACCCCATATTAATAATAAAATAATTTTTCTGACCTTGAATTTATGGTCTCGAGACCAATATTCCGACTAGGCCCTAAATCGGGCTGTTACATTTCTCCCCCATTAAGGATTTTCGTCCCCGAAAATCTTATCGGCGAATAGGTTCGGGTACTAATCCCTCATAGTCTCTTCGGGTTTTCATGTGGCTTCCTCGACTCCATGTCTATGCCATAAAACTTTCACAAGTGCTACACTCTTATTCCTCAACTGTTTGACTTCACGAGCTAATATCTTGACCGGCCCTTCGTCATAAGTCATGTCCAGATGAATCTTAACCTCTGACAGTATAATCACATACGAAGGGTCTGATCTATATTGATGTAGCATGGACACATGAAACACGTCGTGAATCTTTTCCAATTCTGGTGGCAAGGCTAATCGATAGGCAACAGGCTCTACCCTTTCGGTAACCTCATAATGTCCTATGAAACGAGGGTTTAACTTGCCTCTTCTACCAAACCTGAGTACTTTCTTCCATAGGGATACTTTCAAAAATACTCGATCACCTACTTGAAATTCGATCTCTTTCCGTTTTAAACCTGTATAGGATTTTTGCCTATCCAAGGTGGTCTTCAAACAGTCGCGAATTACTTTAACTTTCTCTTTGGTCTCTTTGACTAAATCGACCCCGTGAATTTGACTTTCTCTTAACTTAGTCGAATATAAGGGCATTCGACACTTTCGCCTATACAAAGCCTCATAAGGCATCATCTTCAAACTTGATTGATAACTATTGTTGTAGGTGAATTCAACCAATGGCAAGTACCTTTCCCAACTACCTTGAAATTCGAGAACACAATACCGCAACATGTCTTCTAAAATCTGAATCACTCTTTCTGACTGATCGTCGGTTTACGGGTGAAAAGCCGTGCTAAAACTCAACTTTATTCCCAATGCCTCTTGTAACTTTTTCCAAAATCTTAAGGTAAATCTCGGATCCCTATTCGAAACAATCGACAAGGGTACCCCATGTAGTCTCACAATCTTGGAAATATACAAGTTAGCCAATCTCTCAAGAGAGTAGTCGGTATGCACTGGTATGAAATGTGCCGACTTTGTTAGCCTATCCACAATAACCCAAACAACATCTTTTTTCTTCGGGGTTAATGGAAAACCCGTCACAAAGTCCATAGTAATCCGATCCCACTTCCACTCGGGGATCGTAATAGGCTGAAGTAGACCCGAAGGTACTTGATGTTCAGCCTTTACTTGCTGGCACACTAGACACTTGGAAATGAACTCTGAAATGTCTCTTTTCATTCCCGACCACCAGTACATTTTCTTCAGGTCATTGTACATTTTCACACTACCCGGATGGATAGACAAGCAACCACTATGTGCCTCTCACCAAATCTTCTGAATAAGCTCGCTATCCTTGGGTACACAAACTCTATCTTTAAACACTATACATCTATCGGTACGAATACGAAAATGTGTCTTAACGCTCGACTCACACTGAGTTCTCTTGGCTTGCAAATCACTATCGTTATTCTGAGCTTCCCGAATCTCTTGTAGAAACATCGATCTAGCTCTTAATTTGTCTAGAACTAAACCATCGTTAGACACAGTTAAATGAGTATTCATGGCCCTAAAGGCGAACAATAACTTTTTACTCAAAGCGTCGGCGACCATGCTCGCTTTTCCTGGGTGGTAGTCGATAATCAACTCATAATCCTTTATTAATTCTAACCATTGTCGTTTCCTTAGGTTTAACTCCTTTTGAGTCATCAAGTACTTAAGGCTCTTGTGATCGGTGAACATTTGACACTTCTCGCTATACAGATGGTGTCTCTAAATTTTCAACGCGAACACGATGGCAGCCAACTCTAAATCATACGTCAGTAATTTCTCTCATGTGGCTTCAGCTGTCTCGATTCGTACTCTATGACCTTACCTTCTTGCATAAGTATGCACCCCAAACTAGGCGTCGCTATATATCACAAACTCATTGTCTGACTCCGGTTGCACCAACACTAGGGCTTCGATCAATAAAGCCTTTAATTTCTCGAAACTCTGTTGGCACTTTTCTGTCCATTCGAACTTGACATCTTTTTGCAGCAGTCTTGTCATCGGTGTAGCTATCATAGAGAATCTATTTACAAATCGTCTATAATATCCGACCAAACCCAAAAAGCTTCGTACCTCAGTCACATTCCTCGGTGGTTTCCACTCAACAATAGCCGAGATCTTGCTCGGGTCAACTCTAATTCCATCACCTAACACAATGTGTCCTAGAAATCTGACCTTTTAAAGCCAAAATTTACTCTTACTAAACTCGGCGTAAAGCTACCTATCTCTCAAAGTTTGTAGAACCGTTCTCAAATGCTTTGCTTGCTCACCCTCCTTATGTGAGTAAATTAGTATATTGTCAATAAAGGCCACTACGAACTTATCCAAATAGGGTTAAAAAATACGGTTCATCAAATCCATAAACATCGCCGGGGCATTAGTCAAACCAAAGGGCATGACGAGGAACTCATAATGCCCGTATCTCATCTGAAACACAACCTTCGGTACATCTTACTCTTTAACCCTTGACTGGTAGTATCCTGACCTCAGGTCAATCTTAGAAAGCACGGTAGCCCCTTTTAACTGATCAAACAGGTCATCAATCCTTGGTAAAGGATACTTATTCTTCACTGTTACCTTGTTAAGTTTTCTATAGTCAATACACAACCTTATTGAGTCGTCTTTCTTTTTCACAAAAAGTACCGAGGCACCCAACGGGGAAAAACTCAGTTTCGCAAATCCCTTATCCGTTATCTCTTGCAACTGTACCTTCAATTCTTTCAATTCCATCGGAGCCATCCTATACGGAGCAATGGAAATAGGTGTCTTGCCCGGTACCAACTCGATTCCAAACTCTACTTCCCTCACTGGAGGTAATCCGAGCGACTCTTCTAGAAATACATCTATAAATTCACAAACTACCGGTACCAATTCAATCTTTGATTCAGACGTTTGAATGTTCAGCACAAAGGCTAGGTAAGCCTTATATCTTTTTCTCAAATATTTCTCAGCAGTCAAGGATGATACTATTACAGACAAATTATTCGACTCATCTCGTCCAACCCAAAGGACATCCCAGTCTTCACATTTCAACTCAATAACTTTTCTCCCGCAGTCCACTACAATACTATGAGAAGTCAACCAATCCATACCAAGGATTACATCAAATTCATTAAATGGCAATAACATCAAGTTAGCCGGAAAACAATGACCTCTAATTGTCAAAGGATAATTTCTACACACTTGGTCAACAAGCACATGTCAACCTAAAGGGTTAGACACTTATATCACGAGTTCAGTTGACTCTACTATCATTTTCATACGGGGTATCAATTTCATACAAATATAAGAGTGGGTCGACCCTGGGTCAATTAAAGCAAGAACAGATATATCATGAATAGAAAAGGTACCCGTGATCACGTGGGGAGACCCTGCCTCTTCACGGGCACGAATAGCGTAAGTCTTTGCAGGCGCTCTACCCTCGAACCTCACTATAGTATCTCTTGGCGTACCTCTGCTGGTAGCACCGCTTCCTGGGTTCTTTTGTGTTCTACCCCTCAATGGAGCACTACTTGCCTTTACCTCTTATTTTTTTCTTTCCTTTTTCAAATTCGGGACAGTATTGGATGAAATGGTCTAGTGACCCACATTTAAAACACTCTATTTCTTTACCTCGGCACTCACCGAAATGGCGTCTACCACATTATGAACATTCTGGTCTATTTGGTCGAGCACTACCGACGCTCGCGACAAAAGTGGTCTGGGCTCTAGAAGTTGCATTCTGTTGGTTCTTGTTTCTATTCGAGAACCCTACCGAAGTATTCGATCGGGTCGTGAATTCCTTCGATCTCTTGGATGAGGACTGATACAATTTCCCCATCTGTCTCTTCTTTGGGTCCCGTGACTTAATAGCCGCTTTCCTCCTTTCTTTAGCCAACTCTTCTGCCGTGCATACTCTCTCAACGAGCACCACAAATTCTCTCAACTTTAAGATGCCAACAAATACTCGGATATCCTCATATAGACCATCCTCAAACCTTTTACACATGGCGGCTTTTGAGGACACGCACTCCCGCGCATATTTGCTGAGTTTCACAAACTCTCGTTCATACTCCGTCACTGTCCTACGGTCTTGCTTTAACTCTAAAAATTCTTTCCTCTTTTGGTATATGAACCTTTGGCTAATGTACTTCTTGCGAAACTCTTCTTGAAAGAATTTCCATGTTATTCTCTCTCTCGATACCACAGACACAAGGGTATTCCACCACTGGTAAGCCGAATCTCGCAACAACGATACTACACACTTCACGCACTCCTCAGGTGTGCACGACAGTTCATCAAATACCCTGATGGTATTCTCTATCCAAAACTCTGCTTTCTCCGGGTCGTCATCTATGTTAGCCCAAAATTCTTCGGCCCCTTGTTTCGGGATCTTGTGTGCCGAAAGGTTCTCTCTCCTAAACATGTCTACACCTTGTGGAGCTACTGGGCATACTGAGGAATCGAAGAAGGTGGGGGAGGTGGAGTTTTCAGATTTGCATGAACAAACTCCGTATACCAGACATCCATCATTCGAAGATAGGTTTCTCTAACCTCTCCGCCTTGGCCCATAGTCACGGGCTCACTCTCAACTGACACGGTCCCTTCAGCGAGAGCCGACGCGTTACTCTCCACGTCATTCGCCGTGGCTCTATCAGGATCCATTTACTATATGAAAATACAATTTATAATCGTCAGAAGTCGTCACACTATCAATATTCAGTTATGGCATGTATGGCTAGGCTCGTACTCTCGTTAGGTTAGTCCTAGAACCGACTAAACCATAGCTCTGATACTACTAAATGTAACACTCCGTACTCGTATCCTACTTTAAGACGGAATACGAGGCATTACCTCACTTGAATTCATGCTTACAACCCTTTCTGGGCCTCCAAGACTTGGACAAATTTAAAACTTTCTCAAACTTATCAACGTATCCTTATTATGGGCCTACGAGGCCCAAAAAACACATCGAAAATTATTCAGAACCAACTCGAGTTCTCTAGCCAACTTTAGAAAAATGTCACTTGACACAGGGGCACACGCCCATGTAACTATTTCGACATGGCCGTGCTGATGGCCCTTGTGGCTCACACGGCCTAATCAATACAGGGACACGCCCGTGTCCACCACCCGTGTGGAATTAATTCTAAATGCACACCTACAGGGGTTTTCACAGGGCTTGGCACACGCCAGTGTCCCTAGCCCATGTCCTTCACACAGCCATGACACACCCGTGTCCTAGCCCGTGTGCAAAAACATGGGCATTTGTTTCTGATGTCAGCAACTCTAAAATGTCACACGGCCAAGGCACACGCCGGTGTGCTAGGCCGTGTCCCTCACACGGCTGTGACACACGACCGGACCATACGTCCATGGGGTTGGCTGTGTGTCACACACGACCTAGACACACGTCCGTGTGTCTACCCGTGTAGATAAAAATAAGGCTATTTACCAAGCCTCTTTGCTACCCTTACTTACACAACCTACACAATAACAACCACAACCAATACAATACTATTTCATGCAATAAAATCAGCCACAATAGACAACATTTCATTTGTGCATTTTACTCGTCCATGAACATAACATCATTTGCATATATTAAAATGAATAATTAGCCATCATCCGTGGCTTAATATAAAATGAGGGATTTATCCCCAAGCCAACACATTTGGCCAAATTACAAATACACAAAACACAAGTCTAATCCCCTATACATGCCATATTCAAAAATATAAATCAAACTATACCGAATACTTCGATTGATAGTGTGATCGATATCTCTGACTTCATTTTGTCCTTGAGCTAGCTAGGCGGCACTACAAAAAAATAGAAAAGGAGAGGGAGTAAGCATAAAGCTTAGTAAGTTGCACATAAATAAATAAACAACATGTATTTACCATTTATCAACAAACATCATAATACACAAGTGGGCATAAGCAAAACTTACTCATCAATATTCAATACACACCATATAGCATATAATGAGCTCACATTTCACACATACCAAATAGGTATCTGTATCACTCATAACACGGTTATAATTTCCTCGTTATCTTGAAATCACAATTTTCACCGTTGAACCATTTGGAGTACTGTCGGATATTTATTTAGCCTCAAACTTGGAATAAGGTGCCGATGCCATGTCCTAGACATTGTTTTACACAAGCTCTAGCATATTGGTGTCGATGCCATGTCCCAGACATGGTCTTACACTGACACATCTCGTAGTCGATACATGTCCCAGACATGTCTTACATTGGCTTACGTCTCGAGGTCGATGCATGTCCCAGACATGTCCTATATTAGCATTCGTCACAATGTCGATGTCATATCCCAGACATGGTCTTACACTGGCTCTCATTATGTGGTTGATGCATGTCTTAGACATGTCTTATACTAGCTCACACAAGTGACCCAAATGTCATGGCATGAATATCCGATCCATTTTCTAGGTTCAAACGGGAACTATACTATCTATATTATCATAATACTTTCTCTATTCCACACTTAAGTAATTCAAACTATATTAATTCAAATACAATTCAACACATACATTAGCAATGTAGTTGTATTATTTACATACAACTTACTTCAGATTTCAAAATGTGGTGACTAGTCGATTTAGTCGATTTGCTTGGCTTTCCTCCAGTCTAGGTTCGGACTCGGTAATTCTTGATCTATAATAACAAAATGCACTTATTTAGTCACTTTATCAACCTAGGCATTCAACAATTCATAATTGGGTAAAATGACCATTTTGCCCCTAGACTCTTGTAAAATGACCATTTTACCCATGGGCCGAAAATCAATTCTTATCGAATTTCTTCGTATCCTCAGCCTAGACGAACCCTTTTTACTCTTATAAAAACTCCAAATTCCCACAAATTCACTCATTTATCCACAAACTTCCAATTTATGCAAAGTTATCCTTTTAGGTGTTTTCATGCTAACACCATTCACAAAAGTTGTTTATAAGACACCCAAGACTCATTTTCTTCCATAAATACTCAGAAAACATAAAAAATCCTTTCATGGCAAAACCCTAAACTCTTAATCATTTTGCAAAACAGTACCCTCATTTGAAAGCTCGTGCTTCAAGGGTCTTAAAAGTACAAAAATATTTAAGAAAAGCCATTAAAATCACTTACTTGTAGAAATGCTAAGTGGCTGAAATTTTTGAGCTTCAAAACCCCTCTAATGGCTAATATTTTCGGTAGGAAAGAGATGAGAAAGAAATGAAAATGACAATTTTTTTCTTTTTGTTATTTTATATTCAATTAAGCCACCAAATATCACCTAATCATTGACTTTTCTCATCTTTTTATCCCTATGGCCGGCCAAGCTATCACAATAGGGTCTAATTGCCCTTTAAAGACCCCCAATTTTTATTCTCTAGCTATTTTACACCTCTAGCTATCAATTTAAGACTTTTACATTTTATACGATTTAGTCCTTTTTCGCAATTGAGCTCTCAAACGTTAAAATTAGCTCACCAAATTTTTCATGCACTATTATAGACATGCTATGACTCTATATTAATAATAAAATAATTTTTCTGACCTCGGATTTATGGTCCTGAGACCACTATTCCGACTAGGCCCTAAATAGGGTTGTTACAATGGAAATTCTTTTGATTTCTAGGTGAAATTTGTGAATTTTTTGTGGAAGGACTAAATTATAAAGAAAAGAAAACTTCCTTTCTTCTCTTCTTTTCTAACGTGAAATACATAGAAAGATGATGGATGGTGTGTGTTCGTGTGTGTGTTTTCCACACACACACATATATATACTAAATAAAATAATAAAATAATCATAAATATCTTATTAAAATATTAATAAAATAATATTTATCTAATTAATTAATTTAAAATATCATCAACATAATCATTACATTCTAGAATTCTCTCTCTTACTAATTGACCATTTTTCCATTCATAATCTTTTAAAATTCTATCATTGAGTAATCACTTAATTTGGGAAAATTACGATTTAGTCCCTCATAATTCTTAACCTATTCGATTTGGTCCTAATTCATCCATTTTCCTTAGTTTCTAGATTATTCCACCCCTAAAATATTTGCACTATTGGTCTTTTAACTTTTTTATATTTACACTTTAACCCCTCAAATTTTGAGTATTTACTCTTAGGCAACAAAACTTTTCTCACTTTTACAATTTAGTCCTTTCTTGGATTAATAATGTAATATATCATAATATACTTCCCAATGTTGACATAATAAAATTTCCCTTTTTGTCACTTTATTTCCTTACTTAACTATATCAATGATAATATCTTACTTTCTTACTGTAGTAATTTTCGGGGTATTATACAGTTGCATCTAAAGCATTTGCATCATCACCACCAGTTCCTTCAACACAACCAACTCGTCCCACATTGTCAACCTCTTCAACACAACAAATACTTACAAGACTAAGTAGCAGGGGAAAACAAGTTGTGCAAGGGATTGGGTTATACATTGATGAGAAGGCAAGGTAGTAAAATTTGAATGTAAGTTACAAATTGTTAAATTGTTATGCTTATTGTATTTTGGGAGTGCGATACTTTTTTTAATTATATATTTTATGCATTGCAACCTGGTATGAAAGGGGAAACCGTAATAACTGCTTCAACCAAGTGCACTAATAAAAGGAAGGGAAACAGTAACAAGAAAATTGTTGGTGGGACTCTAGAAAGTAGGAACACAAAAAAAGTTAAGTCCAAAAATCCACCCAAGCACAATCGTAAGCCATGAAGATAGTTGATGTCAATCTGATTTCGTTAGTTAACATACGATGGATAATTTGATGGTTCAATTAGTTAACATACGATGGATAGTTTGATAGTTTTATTTTGTTAGATCAATTTGATGGTTGTATTTTGATGGACAATTTATGTTGATATTTTATATGTGATGATTGTAATGAATGGTTCTATTTTGTTGATGTCGATTTTGGTATTTGCATATGCTTTTACAACAACAACAAAAAAAGATTTTTTCCATTCAATTTAATCCATTCATTCTTAACAACTAATGCAACAAATACATGGACAACATTTCACCATCCACAAACAAGATAATTCAAAAACATCATCCAAAATACAATTAACAACTTATAAGCAACTATTTCTTTGTTGTTCTTTGACATGTTAGCCTTGTACAATTTTATCTTCTCTTCTAAACGAGTTACCTTCAATTGCATTTTTTGCATTTTGTCAATATTGAGCTTATCGTTCTCAAGTCTTAATCTCATGTTCTCTGTCAATAACATCTTATTTTGAAGCATTATTTCATCGATTGTGCATCATTGTTCTTCTGTAGTTGAATACGTCCAGTCATTGTTACCTTCAACCCACCAAAAAAAAATCACAACCCTCGGTCTTCATTTCTCACACTCAACAAAAAAAAATGGAATATTAAAAATCTAAGAGAATATATATATTAAACCCAAATTGCAACAAAATGTTAAAACACACAAAACCCTTTGGTTTTCACAAACCGAACTATGACAAACCAAAACACAAACCCTAATTTACCTATTTGAAGTTTGCACACCCAAAGAATTTTCTTCCTTTGTTCTTTGGAGTACTCCATTGCAAACAGAAACCCTTAACCCACAATGGCAGTACAAAACACTTCCCTGCGCACTTAATTTTCTGTTCGTAGAAGAAGACATGGTAGAGACGTGAAAGAGATGAAAAATGAGAGAGATGGGAAACGAAGAAGTGAAAGGAAAAAAACAAATAGATAAACAAAAGAGGGAAAAATGAAAGAGATGGTAGAGAAAACAAAAGAGAAAGAGACATGAATGAAAAATGTTGAAGACGATGATGAAGAATAAATTTAAAGGAAAAATATTAAAACAATCTGGTCAAAACAAATTAAACACAAGTTAAAGTGGTCTTGGGAGTGCGACATGTGGTGGCGCACTAACGGCCAACACCACCACATCAGCAAAATCTTAACGCAGTTATGCTTAGGTACCAAACTAATGAACGAGAAAAAAAGCTTAGGAACCAATCTGGGACAAAAAAGACCATAGGTACTAATTTGGAAGAAGTGGACAAGTTCGGGTACTAATTTTATATTTAACCCATTGCTTTAAGAGCTTAATTTTTACGAACACACCTTGTAATTGTTTACTTTCTTTCATATCATCAACCACAAATTGATAAGGTTTTAATCGAGTCACAAAAACTAACAACGGTTCTAGTTTAGCCTTTGTAAAGATATGGAGATTGTAAGGCTATATTTTAGATATATTTCACTTCAACTAAATTTAAATATTTTAAACTTATATTGAATTCAATTATTTATTAGTCTTAAGATAAATTTATTACGTTATTTTTATTAGAAAATAATTAATTATCATTATTTAAAATATTTTAGTGGGGAAAATTGATTAAAATATAAAAGAAAAAATGATTTTATCATAAAGTTAATAATATAATTGAATTAAAATTAAGTTTAAAATATATAATATTTATTTGCATAAAAATTATTCAAAAACAAAAAAAAAGAGAAAAATAACTATCATATGTGTTCTTTGTAAAAAATACATATATTAATTCAACTATACATTATGTTAACATATACTTATATAGGAAAAGTATAAACTAACAATTTGTGATTTCTTTTACAATCATAGACAAGTCTCATAATTAATTTTATTTTTTTTTATTTAGGAACAATCGTTTAAGATTTAAAGTTTAATTATATATAAATGAAGATTTATGGTTTGGTGTTGAAATTTTAGAATTTAGGATTTAGAATTTAGGTTCTTATACATTAAATTTAAAGTTTTTGGGTTAAAAGTTCACTTATATGGTTTAAACTTTTGGGTTTACATTTTGTAAAGAATTAAGTATTTATTTTATTTTTTTAAGATAAAATTTTATTAAAATTATTAAAATTATTTTTTTGAATTATTATATTGATAAATATTGTTTTTAGAGTTTCAAATTATATGTGAAAAATAAAATTATGATAAAATTTGTTTTGTAATTCTCATAAAAATTACTTTCAAGACAATATCATCCATGCTTATGTTAGAATATAATGCAATTATAATTTAATTTAGTAATAATTAAAATAATTTTAAAATTAATTATATTTTATTATTTTTATTAATTTTGATGTTTTAAACTTTTGATATAACAATATTTAATATAAATTTTATATTTATTATATTTTCTAAGTCATTTTGTGAAAATATAGTTGAAAGTTTTATCAAAATTTTTTCAAAAGCTTGCAATATACTCGAAAACATGTTTTAAATGTGTTTTAACTTATTTAAATGCTTTTGAGTTAATACCAAAATGTTTTAAGGTGTTTAAAATATTTTTAAGGTATTTTGATAGTCAAGTCTTTAGACATAAGACCATATGTCTCGAGATATGAAACTTTGAATACAAAATTCTACTTCAGGAGTTGCATGTTTAAAGACATTTTGTTGTATGTCCTAAGACGTGCCTTCCAATGATTATATAACAGTTATTTTTCAGTCATGTCTCAAGACATCTTACCAAGTCTCAAGACCTAGGATGCAGAGACAATTTTTAAGCCCGAAATTAATGCTTCCAATAGCTAGAATTTTTCTCCAGCGGTAATAAACATCCACAAACTTATTCCTTAATATTAATATAAGTCAAAGACACTTCAAGATACAAGATTGAGGTATCCATGTATCAAACACAAGAGAAAAATCTTCAAATATTCATTTTTTTTATTTCTCTTGTAAATATTCTTTAAGAGCCTAGTGTCAAATCTTTTACCATTTACGTATCTATTTAGAGCTCATACTTGTAAACATTCACCTTTTTAGAGGTTACCGTTGCTCATTATTCATCTTTATCACTAAATATAAATTGGGAGGGTTTTAGTTGAACAATAAAAACTACGAATGGATCTAGTTTAACCATAAAAGTTATGGGGGAAATGCATTATCTAAGCCTTGAGAAAAAAAAATAGAGTTTTAAAGGTTAACTTGAATGTATCAATTATAATAGTAAATTGGGAAATCTTTAATGTTGAAAAACTAAGGTAGTGGAGGTAAGTGACTGAGATGAAACGACTGTAATAATTTATGCAAACTTTTCTCCTTCTCGTATTTCATTTAGAAAATTTTGTAGAAATTTTTTAAATACTAATTCACCCCCTCTTAGT
The DNA here is from genome assembly GCA_025698465.1 of Gossypium longicalyx. NCBI lineage: Eukaryota > Viridiplantae > Streptophyta > Magnoliopsida > Malvales > Malvaceae > Gossypium > Gossypium longicalyx. Next base: position 20,844,907 of record CM047005.1, on the reverse strand, counting down.
ATTTTTGAGCCTAATATCTTTAATTAAAAATTACTAAATAAAAAATTTGAACCTAATGCAAACAAATAAAACAATTAATATTTAATAAAAAATAAATTCATTTAATGTATTTTTATAAATTTTTATAAATTTAAATACTTTTCTTGAAAAAAAACTTTTTTCCAAAAAAAAAAAAACTTTTTCTCAATCTTTCTACTTCTTTAGGTTATAAAAATGGTTATATTTTAATTTCATCTTTAAATTTCGTCCGAATTTGAGATTTAATCTATACTTTAATTTTGACATAATTTAGTATATCAGATTTTATAATATTAATTAGTCTAAATATTTTATTTTAATTAAAATGATGATATGAATTTTTAAAAATTGTTATTATCATTTTATTAAATTTTGGTCCATCAAAATGTTATTCTATTATTATATGAATATCAAATTTATTTTATTTTTTCAAAAGGCGACACCAAATTATAACCATGTTAATAAATAATTAACTCTAATCATTTATATGTTCATAATTATTTATCATATTATTTATTTATTAATGATGCACGACATTAATATTGCATTAAATATTATTTTCCAAAGTTTATCCAATGAAAAAAAATAGAAATAAGACGTGACTATGCAGTGACCCACCAGCTGCTGGTCCTAATGCTGACGTGGGGGACTCTGTGTCAGACTGAGCACAGAATACGGAATATATAACATCGATTCATCATCTGGCTGTCATCTGCCTTCTGTTTGTTGGATCATTTTGTCCTGTCTTGTCTTCTAGTATCGTCTCATCTCATCTCTGCTTTTTTCTTTCTTCCTTGGCTGAATTAGATCAAAATATTAGTAATAATAAGCTTTCTCCCGTTTCTTCCTTTTCTTCCATGAATCTTTGAGGTTTTTTTTTTTTTGTTTTTGTATGAAATTGCTGAGACCCAAATGGCGATTGAAGATGACGCTGAGAGCTGCGGGAGTAGAGCTGTGGACTCGCTTGTCCATGCGAATCCTCGACATCACAGGCAAAAGCTTGACGTTTTCCACCAGGTGCTTAACCGTATCCGTCACTCTAATTATGCCGAAGCTAATCTGCCTGGCTTTGATAATCACCTCTGGCTTCATTTCAATCGACTTCCTGCTCGGTACTAACTTTAACCCTCTCTCTTTATATATGTATTATTTCTGCTTTTGTTCGATGCTGTACCTTCTTCTTTTTAAACTTTCTCAACTGATTGTTTGGTTGATGATGATCGGAAGGATAAGTTTCAGATGAGATTCATGAATCTTACAATTGGCGTAGATTTATAAATATCATCCTTTAGAAAGAAAGCAAAAAAAAAAAAAAAAAAAAGCGTCGCTAGCAAACAAGGAAAATAGAACAATCGTGTGAATCTGGATATTTCTATTTGTCTTTTCTCATATTTCTCATCGTGCTTTTGAAGTTCCCCTCTCTCGACGTTGTTGAGATTTCATTTACTGTTGATAGATATGCATTAGACGTGAATGTGGAGCGGGCAGAAGATGTGCTAACACATAAAAGATTACTGCATTTGGCAGAAGACCCCGCTAATCGTCCTGTTTTTGAAGTTCGTATGGTTCAGGTATTCTTCCAATTCCTCGTTAGCATCATGAAATCCTAGAGATCTAATGAAGCTAGGCTCTGACATGATTACCATTGACTCTTGTATGTCAAATTGCAATCTTGTGTGATTTTGGCATGTCATGTATAGGTCTATCCTGTCTTCCCCGCACAAACTATTGACTCAGGTCATTCTGATTCTTCTATGCAAGAAGATGCACAAAGTGCTTATCATTCATATAGACAGGGGTAAGGCTCCTTGTAGCTAAAGTTATTTTGCATGGATTTCTTTTGTGCTCTTTTTCCTTTTTCCTTTTAGATCCAAACTTAATGATGGTTGTTTCTATCGGATCCATGTATTTCCTTCCTGTCTTTCTTCAGCATCCACCCGCCTCCTACATTTGGTTCGTCTTCTAATCTTGAAGCTCTTGCTCTTCAAGCAAGAAGATCTCATGTTGAAGATGGAGGAAGTGCTGTCAATTCAACCTCAGGTCCTTTCCGGTAAGGATTTTGATGAGTTGATCACTATCTCTTCTTAGTCTTATGGTGCAAAGTGGCTTTCTCCTTTCTGATCTGGTTATTAGATAGTTTAAGAGCCCATGAGCTGAGTTGACATTATTTTGCTTGCTCTTTTCATTGAAGCACAGTCTAAAGCCACTGCCTTGCTCTTAATATCTGCCTAACTTGATTTGATATAAATACTATTCTGTAATGTTGAATCTTGTAGGCCCATGCACGAGATCACCTTTTCAACAGTTGACCGGCCAAAACTCCTTAGTCAGGTATTTGAATACTTTCTCTTCTCCTGTCTGACGAAGTGGGCCGTTGTGTGTTCACATATATTTCAGATTGATATTGGCACCCTCGTTTTGTTTCTTAACATGAGATTGGTGTATTTTGGTTGCTTATTTGAAACAACTGTCTGGTTATTTTTAATCACTGAATTTGATATTGATAAAGATAAATTTGTTCTGCTGGCAGTTACTCTTGGCTATGTTATTGTTGTGGGAAGACCAAAATGTTGTATTTGAAGTTTCTCTTGCAATGATGAATGTTGATGATTATTTTTGCAGCTTACTTCTTTACTTGCGGAGATTGGATTGAACATTCAAGAAGCTCATGCTTTTTCCACTACTGATGGGTACTCTTTGGATGTTTTTGTTGTTGATGGTTGGCCTTCTGAGGTATGCTCTTATATTTCTACACGTAAGTGGATAAAATGCTTGTCGCTTAGGCTGTAACATGATTCACTCATTACTCTTTTAGGAAATTGAGGAGCTCAAAAATGCATTGGAGAAGGAAATTTCGAAGTCAAAGGTACCCTTTCCATCATGATTCACTCATTACACCCTTAGCAATGACATTACCTATATATATTCTTTAGCACTGAATCAGGCCTTATCAGTGCTGCACATGATGCCTGATATACAGCTAGTAAATTGGTAATCTTACTTGTTGGCACAAAAATGAATTCTTTTTTCTATATATTATTTCTGAATTTATGAACTGTGAGTGTTATAGAAAGTATTAATACTTAAATTATGATGAAGCAAGAAACTAAATATCTGATTTAAGGTCTGGTTCTTCAAAAGGCTAAATCCTAAATATGACTTATCAGAAGCTTAATTTTCCATTTTTCAAATATAAGTTTCTTAGCTTTTCAAGCAAATTTCCTCTAAACAGATGCATACTAAATGCTTTCCAGTAGATGAACCTAAGTTCTGTACTTGATGACTTGTAAATTTGAGTATTATTATATCTATATATTATGGACTGCTGGTGCTAACCTATTTATCTACTTCCCTTTTGTGTTTTATTATCAGCTGCCGGAACAATCTTATTTTAGAAAGAGTTCAGTTATGACTGAGCATGTCAAAGAAAGGGTTGTCTCCTTACCTAGTTGTGTTGAAATCCCTACTGATGGAACTGATGTATGGGAAATTGATGCCAGGCAGCTCAAAATAGAAAACAGGATTGCATCTGGGTCATATGCTGATCTGTAAGTATTCTCATTTTCAAACCAGCTTCTGTCTTCTTTTTTTGTGGGAAGAGTACAAATTCTAACTCATTATCTGATTTAACATCTTCAGGTACAGAGGCACGTATTGTAGTCAAGAAGTGGCTATTAAAGTCCTCAAGCCTGAGCAGATCACAAGAGAAATGCTGAGAGAGTTTAGTCAGGAAGTTTATATTATGAGGTTTGTTGGAGTACTTGTAAATGCTTATTGTTGTGCAGGGAACCTATCATTCTCTTATAAGCATTCTATAAGTGATCAGATTTTAGTGATTTTCCTATTAATAGATGTTTCTTCTTAAGTTTATATGATCTAGGCTTGTATTTGCATTAGGATGCAGATTTCATCTGATGGATCTTTTAGTTTGTAGTGCAAATATAACATAGACCCTTGTGCACACAGAGAAGTTCGTTGTTATAACATAGACCTTAACAATTTTAAGTTATGATAAGGGAATAAGGAAATACTCATCTTGAAGTCTTCTTGAATCATAGGAGCTATTATTTGAATTTGAATTTGAATTCTTTACAATCGACTTTATCATGAGCTCTTGATATTTATCTAGGAGGATTTTTTTATTTATCCACTTTCCATTGTTACATCAAGGGATTTTGAGGCGATGTTTGGCTTCCTGGAGGGTATAGCCTTCTCTCCTATAAGATGAGATCATTAAAAGGTCATGTTATTTCCATGGCCATCCAATTTATCTGGCACAATTTGCTTAACATTTTCCTCCCTTCTTCACACGTGCCTCTCTAAAGAACATGTTCCTCCCTTTCTCTTCCTATACTTCTCTACTCCCTAGCTGGTCTGAATTATTAGTTACTACAGATTTTAATAATTATGGTGAATTTTCAAAAGAAAAAATTTCTTTGGAAGATTGGTGTTAGGTACTAAAAAACCCAAAGGGGATTTCTGTTGTTGCTGCTTTATTCTTAAAAGTGGATGGTTAGACCTAGGAGTGTTGGGATGGTACAGAGGGACAAAGCTATGAAAGAGGCTACTTTTAGCTTGCTGTCTGCATAACATCTATGCTCCGTGTACCATGCCTTTTCAGTTCACTTAAAAATTAATTGCTATTTACGCTACCTTTGATTTTTTGGTAGTTCAAAAGAAGTCTGAATTTGAGCATTTCCAAGAGTAGTCTCCTGTAGAACCAAAAATGATTCCATTTATCAGTCTGTATGTGTTGGGTGTGAATACTACCAGAAAACTGTGGAAGGATCATCCATATATAACATGGTTTCTTACATATTATAGTTGAATTTAAGACCCTCCCAAGTTATTGAATGTACTATAATGTGCTAATCTTAAAGTTGGTTCTAGGAGGGTGAGACTGATTGGTACATATCTTCAAGGCCAATTCACATGCTGCATTTTGTTTTTTGATCCTGTTTGCAGGAAAATTCGGCATAAGAATGTTGTTCAATTCATTGGCGCATGTACAAGATCTCCAAATCTGTGCATTGTGACTGGTATAATCTAATTAACTTTTCTTGCCATGTTTTACTATGCTCTATACTTCCTTCCTCAGCACGTAAAATTTAAAAATTTTGCTTCAACAATGTTGCTGTTAAGAGTTGCTGTTTTTCATCTTTACCAGATTAATCTATAATTATGTTGCTAGAAGGGAACAATTCTGGCTTTGGAGTGCAAACTGAGAGATTGACAAAACCTACCATTACGAATTTAATGTCTGTGAATTCCATCTCTATACCAAAATTTAATTTGTCAGATTTGTATGCCTTTTCCCCCCTTCTAATTTTTTCGATGATAAACTCTATGAACTTCATTTAAAAAAATTAAGATTTTCATTGCATTTTATAAATTATCAGTTTTTGATGGTGGTATTTGTGCATCATCAGAGTTCATGGCCAGAGGTAGCATATATGACTATCTGCATAAGCAAAGGGGAGTGTTTAAATTGCCATCTTTACTCAAAGTAGCCCTTGATGTTTCCAAGGGAATGAACTATTTGCATCAAAACAACATCATCCATAGGGACTTGAAAACTGCCAATCTTCTGATGGATGAAAATCAAGTAAGACCATTTTGTTTTTCCTTATATCTTGTTTCGGATAAATATTGTATTGCAAAATAGCATATTTGATTAACATATGATATTTTTCCTGAAACCACTTATCTGTCCTAGATAGGTTGTTAAAGTTGCTGATTTTGGAGTTGCTAGAGTGCAGTCTCAATCAGGAGTGATGACAGCTGAAACTGGAACATACCGCTGGATGGCCCCTGAGGTATGTATTTTTCTTAGACATTTATGTTTTCTCCTTAATATTCTTTACATCATGGTAATTAGCTGCACGGATGATCTTTGTAGTATGCGTTGCATTTCCTTTTTTCCTTTTAATATGTCTTTTTGATAATCAAAACATGTGCTATGCTCTCTAATTTCCATGTCTGAACTATAAGAATCATTCTGCATTATATAATCAACTTCTACCAGAAAAAAAATAAAAAAATAAAAAACACACACACACACAGACACACACACCTTCTACATGGCTACTTTTTGTTTGGTCATTTGATCGATGTAGTGCATTACACTTAATTCCAGCAAATGAGAGTCAAGCATGATTTGAATTGTAGAACCTGGTTTTATAATCTAATATTTCTTTCACCAATCTTATTTAATGTAGGTTATTGAGCACAAACCATACGATCACAAGGCAGATGTTTTTAGCTTTGGAATATCACTCTGGGAGCTACTGACAGGAGAAGTAAGACTTTTTAATTGTGCATTATTGTCTGTATGCAAACTTGATTTCATCAACAAAACATTGATAGTCAGTTTGAGATTATAAATATTTCTTTTTGACGTATGGATACGTTCAAAATGTCAGCTACCATATGGTCTCTTAACTCCATTACAGGCAGCCGTTGCAGTGGTGCAAAAGGTATATAAATCTGAAACACTCTCTTATTGTGCTAATAATGAGTAGTATCATTTGTTTGATAAGGATCATTTTACAGAGTCTACGTCCGACAATCCCCAAGCATACTCACCCAAGACTAAGTGAACTGCTTGAGAGATGCTGGCTGCAGGACCCAAGCCAAAGACCTAACTTTTCTGAAATTATAGATATCCTTAAACAAATAGCTAAAGAGGTAAAGGTATTCATGGGAAACTAGGAATTGTAATTAGTGGAGTCAAAGAAAACAATTCTAAGCTTGGTAGTTACCTTTGAAATAGGTTGCAGATGAGGGGGAAGATGGGTGCAACATCAAGTCTTCTGATGCTTTCTTCTCCGCCGTGAAGAGGAGGATGCTGTGAACTGCACGTGTTGTCTTACTGCGTGCATACATGCATTGTTTTTTTTTGGGGGGGTTTTGTGGGGATGTACAGTATTATTCATGATGAGAGGGATTATCCAGTTTTTGTAACTCTTGTTACTGTTTCCTTCAAATCCGTTTTTAAGTGTTACAATTCCCATCTCCCCCCTTGTTTCCTCTCTCTCTCTCTTATAGAAGGTTTTCTTATAAGGGAAATGGATAAGGATGATTCAAGAATTAATCCGAAAACCGAATTTGATATTAAGTTTCTTGTCACTCATGATTCAAGTTTTTTTCACATGCAATGAGATAAAGAAAAAGTTATATTGAAAAAAAGTTACATTTATACTATTATTTCACTTATGATTGAAGTATTTTTGAGCACTTCCATCCTTTGGTATTTCAATTGTAATGATACTTTATGCTGAAGTTCATCAAGCGACGGATGTTTTCCACTTGCAAATGTTTACTCCCTTTTTTTGAGTATAAATTCCTGAGCCTCTCTTCTCGAGAATGATTTGTGGAGATTTTTTTGAAAAGTTAGAATCTTTCTAAGTTGAACTTTTATTGTGGAAACGTAGTCTGAAGGCTACCCTCACTAAAGCTTTCCTTTGATTGAGGAAACTAAATGTAGAGGATCTTCGCTCTTTTTGCTTTAGTGCATAGGAAGAGATCTCTTACCTTTTTGGGGATTGCCCCATCAGAAAGCGCTTCCGAGAATATCTCCACACTATTGCCCAATCTAGCACCTTGGTTCCACCTAGCTAGGAGGATTGCCTCTCCACTAATCTCTCCTGAAAGATATGGATGAACAGGTTGAGACTACCATAGAATGCCTGGTTTTCTTTTTCCGTCTAGGAGATACGGTTGGTAAGAAATGCTTGTGTTTTTGGTGTTTCCCATCCAGTAAAGACTTTTGAGGAAAGAATCTTTTCAACGACGGGGTAATTTGTTGTAATCTCCTTAACAGTTTAAAGAGTTCCCCTCCCTTTACCTTAGTGACCTGGAACCCCCCCTCCCTCCAAAGGGATTGGTACAAACTCAATATGAATGGGTCATCGCCGAGAAACCCCGGGAAGCGAGGGCAGGAGCCCTTATACAAGACCGTAATGGAAATTGGGTTACGGGATCTTATAGACATATCCCAAGATCTACCAGTGTGGAAGCAGAGTTGCGACCCTCAAAAACGGCCTTCAGTTGGCAATAATTTAAAATTAGATAATATTGAAATTGAAGTAAATGCCACCACCATTATCCATTTTATGACTAATGAACTAACTTCTAATCTCTTGTTATGCAGACGTACTAGCTGAGCTAGGGAGCAATTTTCAAATTACCTCTCCCTTGAATGTTTGACATGTAAGGAAGTGTTATGTATCAAATAATATTTTAATTTCACATTTTATGAAATCTAGTTTCCTTTCGACCAAAAAAAAAATAAATTTAACTAAGTATCACTCATCACTTGCGTCTCAATTTTAAAAAAAAATACATGATCATAATACATTTGAATTGAAGATACCAAAATTTCCATTGTTTTTACGTTACCATTTCTATCAAAACCATATATAATTTTTATAAATACATAAATTTTTTCACCATATAATCTAGTTGTTTTTTTTTTTGTTTTTTGTTTTATTTTGGTGGTGGTGGTTTGTTCTTGTTAGTTTATGCCGTGCTTAATTTCCATGTAATTTCAATGCTCAAGCGGGAGGCCAGGCGCTTTTGCCTATTCAAATTAAAACTTAATGTTGTTCTCGATCCTTTCCGATGCCGTGATAAAAGATGATCCAGCAGAACTAAATGAGATCAATATTATATACTATTAAATATGACTCTTATTTTCAGTCAAATTTGAGAAATAATCTTTCAGTTAAACTCTGTTTATTTGTTTCAATCAAACACTGATTAGTTTAGATTATTTTATTATTATTTGACCTATGAATTTAGCCTATAAATATGATCTTTTACAATCTTAGAAAAAATACCCATTAGATATTAGAACTCATAACACATTTAGTCAAATTTGTGTTTACGGTTCGAGGGTTCTTTGTTTTCGGGTTTTCGGGGTTCAGTTTTTATCTTCATCTTTTGTACTCTTTATTCTTTTGCCATTATAGTAAAATTATCTTTGCCCGTGATTTTTTATCCTCTTTGGAGGGATTTTTCTACGTTAAATTTGTGTATTTAATTTCTCAATTTATTCTACTATTTTTTTACTTGTTGCTTAATCAGGTTGATCCTAACAAGTGGTATCAGAGCTAGTTCAATTTTCATAGATCAGCTTATTCAGAGATGGTAACAACAAGGTTTGAAATTGAGAAGTTTGATGGCGAGACAAATTTCAATCTGTGGCAAGTTCGGATGATGGCAATTCTAGTTCAATCCGGCTTGAAAAAGGTTGTTACAGGGAAAAAGCTTGAGAATCTAAATAAAACAGAATGGGAAGAGCTTGATGAAAAGACTTTATCTGCAATCCATTTGTGCCTTGCGAATACGGTATTGCAGGAGGTTTGATGGAGAAAACCTCATCCACCTTGTGGAAAAGGTTAAAAACTCTTTACGTGACTAAGTCTCTGGCTAACTGTTTAGTGTTGAACAGCGTCTATTTACGTTTCGCATGAATGAATGTGAGCTTCTTAGAGATCACATTAGTCAATTCATTACTCTTTTAAATGATTTAAAGAATGTTGAGGTTCATATTGACGATGAAGATCATGCTATGCTATTATTGTGCTCTTTACCCCCTTCATACAAGTCTTTTAGGGAGACCCTAATTTATGGCAGAGACAAATTCTCGTTCGAAGATGTGAAGGGTCATTTGTTGAGTAGAGACAAACTCGACAATGAGTTTCATTTGGATAGTAAGACAGATAGGCAAGCTTATATTTTGGTAACATCAAAGAAACGAGACAAAAGGTGTCGCTATTGTAAAAAGTTAGGTCACGTCAAAGCAGATTGCTATAAACTGCGAAATAAAAGAGCTACTAAGAGTAACAAGAAAGATGTAGCTAGTGCTAATTTGGCCAATGAAAACGGTGATGATTTCTTATTAGTGTCAACGAGCGATAACTCCAAGCTCATGTCCGAGTGAATCCTAGATTCGAGATGTTCTTTCCACATGTGTCCCAATAGAGAATAGTTCTCCACATACGGTTCGGTTGAAGGTGGAGTTGTGCGCATGGGAAACGATTCATCTAGTAAGGTAATTGGTATTAGTATTGTTAAAATTAAGATACATGATGGGACGATTATGACACTCTCAAATGTCAGGTATGTACCTGATTTACGAAAGGATCTCATCTCATTGAGTATTTTAGACTTGAAAGGATGCAGAATCAACATCAAGTAGAGCGGCATTGGCATTAAAGTATCTTGTGGAGCTCTCGTTTTGTTAAAAGGTAAAAGAACCGACAGTCTTTATATTTTGGAAGGTTCTACAGTGACCAGTGAAATCGAACGTCCCTCGTCCGTTATGGAGTCGAAGTCAACTCGTTTGGAGCAGAGGCAACTTGGTCATAGGAGGGAAAAAGGTATGACTGTTTCGTTGAAGAGAGATTCTCTTTTGGATGCAGATTTTAAAAAGTTAAGGCACTGTGTTCGTGAAAATCAAACCCGGGTTAGTTTTGATTTGACAATTTACAAGTCGAATGCTAGAAGTCTTCCAGTTTCTAAGTACAAGTTCGACTCAATTAATTAGCTGCATAGTTCAAGATAGGCTCGTGGCGGACTTTGGCAAAGATGACGTTGTGAAAATATGAGTCAAGATGAAGATTTGTTAAATATGACTCGTATTTTTAGTCAAATTTAAGAAATAATCTTTCAGTTAAACTCTATTTATTTGTTTCAATCAAACACTAATTAATTTAGATTATTTTATTATTATTATTTGACATATGAATTTAACCTATAAATCGGCTATTTTACAACTTTAAAAAAAACACCCATTAGGTATTAAAACTTATAACACATTTAGTCAAATTTCTATTTACGTTTTGAGGATTCTTTGTTTTCGAGTTTTCAAGATTTAATTTTTATCTCCATCTTTTGCATTCTTCGTTCTTTTGCCATTATAGTAAAATTATCTTTGCCCGTGATTTTTTTTCCTCTTTGGAGGAATTTTTTAACGTTAAATTTGTGAGTTCAAATTTTCAATTTATTCTACTATTTTTTTTACTTGTTACTTAATCAGGTCGATCCTAACATATACTAGGCTATAAGATGCCAAAACCTCGATTAATTTTTCTATAATGAAAGTTTCAATTGCCCTAAACTCTAAGAAAACAAAAAAAAGATACATTTTGAGACAAGGACAAGTTGTCAAAAGCACATATTATAAGCAAACTGGAACTATTGGGATTTTGCAGTCCTATATACACTGAACCAAATGAACTGAAAATAACACACAAGGCTTGGGACACTCACCCTACTGCAACCTCATTCTCTTCTTCGTATGTTTATTGGGTGAATGGTGATGCTCCTTTTCCACTGATGCCTTTGGTTGCTGCATCTCTTTCGACTTTTTGCTGTTTACAAACTGAGAGAAAGATGGAATTGCAGGCAGCTTGGTTTGCATTTGCGGGGTTGAAGCCTTCACTGAAGTCTTCGATTCAATGTCGCCACAATGTTGTTCACCAATAACTTTATTTACTTCTTTTTTTCTCTCATCAGGTAACATAGTTGACACTGTTCGAGGAGAGGGATCTTCCTTCCTTGTGATATTCTCCAAAGGAGACTTGATACCAGTACCGATTTGATTTGTTATCTCAGCTGCAGAGCTTGTTGTAGATAGCCACCTCACCTTACTCGCCACTTGCGAGTAATAAAAAGATTTCCCACTCTTCCCATATTTCTTAAAGCACTCATTTTCAAGGATGGTAGATGATGCTTCAAAATCAACCCTGCATTGCAAATATGACGATGATACATCATTTTCCATGTTTGTTTTCCCAACCCATTAAAGGAAAAATGTGCGTGAAAAAAGTATACATACTTCAAGTCACCAAGTCGCTGATGAGCCTGCTTCAGGGCATCTAACAATCTTTGCTTGCTTGATTCTCTCAGCGCTCCAGATATGGCATTTTTGTCAGGTTTATTGGCCTGTTCAGTACAAATAATGTTGTTGCTAATTTCAAAAACTACCATACACCAGAAATGGTCAAACATCTTGAAGAATCAAATTACTAATAGATCATGCTTTCTATGTCAAAGCAATTCAGCCTCATTCCGATTTGCATGGACAAGCCTCAATTGAAGACAATGAATACTTAAAGAGTTTCATATTTCATGATCGACTAAGCAGCATTTAAGTTTCTATGTGAAACCATTATTGTCCATATGACTGGAGTATATGGGTACTAACTTGTTTATCATGAGCTTTGTTCCGATAATAGTTTTCTTCTGCACGCTGCAAAAGCTCGATCTTCTCATTTATCCCTGTTTTTTTCAAAAATTTGGATCTGGATATGCCCTTTGCAACCTCAAACCCATCTGGAAATTTAAAAGATTAAACAAGTAAATTAATAAAAAAGTTCCATATTGCCTTTTGTTTCTTTATCCCTTCATTGGAGGAAACCCAAACCCCTAAATGAATGCTGACATTTAATACAAATTCACTTACCCTCCGAATCAGATATATCTTCCTCAGAGCCACTTGCCTCATCATTACGGTTCCAGAATTCTGAGAAATTTTCATTTTCAAAGGCATCTGTGGAGCTGAATTATAAAGACATGCATGGATAAACTCATAAGCACTGTACTACTGACAGTTTACACATTTACTTGGAAGCTAGGTCATCAAAAAAGTCTTTATTCTCCATACATTATGCCACTTTCAATCACCAAAGCTACTAACATTAGTAGATCATATCACAAGCATTAAAAATTAGTTATATTAGAAAACACTGATGCATTGCAGTCACTTAACTAAAACTACAAAGAATGAATTCTGGGATGATTGTTTAAATATGCTCAAGGAAAAAAAATCATGAGTAATTCACTGTCCTTAAGATGGATCAAAACTGCCTACAGATTGCTTGTACAGCCTTGTTGGTCATGTTTAAAGACTCTATGACTGCCAAATTTAAGGTGATGTAGAAAAACTTTTCAATAATTGATTGCAAGCATACTTAATATAATAAGGGAGAAAACATGTCATCCCTTTCACTAAAACAAGGTTAAAACAATACCTGCTCAAGATTTTTGAGAAACCATTTCTTTGGCAGACAGCAATAGCAGTTGTTAGCTCTTTCAGATACTTGGCCACAAGGTTTGGATGTTTGCAGGCATCGCATGATTTTTTACACAGTGATGCAGAAACCTTTTTAGCCAGGATACATAAGTAGTTTTGGATCAATGATGATCAGGTAAAAGCAGCCAACTACTGCATAAACAGAACATGCTTTACCACAAATTCCATTACCTCTTCTCCAAAGCTCTCAAGAATCTTTTTCCTACGGCATCCAGAACCCTCGCAATATTCAACCATCTGCATGTTTTATGCACTTCATGAAAAAAGAGTAGCAAGGAGGGTTCACATTGTACCAACAGGACTTCTACTGACCAGATTAAAATCAGACGTGGACTTCTTTGACAATCCATGTTGTGAATCTGATGATTGCAATTTCTTGCTCTCAGCAATGCTAAGAATAAATTCCTGCCAAGTAGTCCAAAAAACAGATCAATTCAAGATAAAAGCATGCAAGCGAGAGCTATCATGATTACACGGTTTGAAATGGTGACCAACCATCCTTTTTCGATCATCCACTCCATAGTACAACAAGCTTCTAGAAGGCAACTGGTCACGACCAGCTCTACCCGACTCTTGATAGAAGGCTTCCATTGACTTCGGGATATTAAAATGGCAAACTATTCTAACATCCTTTCTGTCTATACCCTAGAAATATCGACCCCAAGATATTAGAGGCAAATGATATTCATCAGTTCCCACAATAGTCCAACAGTCAAAATTTTAAAGAGATGTCTTTATTGTTCAATGAAAAAATTAGTAATATATTAGCTTACCATTCTGAAAGAAAACGACCATGTGAATAACCATGCGCATATAAGATCAGCCCGAGCATAAACCAAAAAGAAAAGAAGGAATTCATCACAATCTCAGGTAAGTTGCAGTGCAGGTAATTAGAAGTGAAAAAGAAAGGTACACTAACTTTAAGAATGCTTTCCTCTGAATATATATTGCCAGTTTCTTGACATAGGATTTCTTGGTTACTACCTAAGTTCGTTATTATAGCTTAAACTATAAAATAAAAAGAAATGAAGGACTTCATTACAATCTCAAGTAAGTTGCAGTGCAGGTAATTAGAAGTGAAATAGAAAGGCATTCTAACTTTAAGAATGCCTCCCTCTGAGTATCCATTGCCAGTTTCTTGACATGAGTGTTCTTATTTACAACCTAAGTTCACTATTATTATTTAAACTATACTATTCACATTGTTTCATAGATAAACAGACTAGTACATCAAAGACAAAATATGTTATAGTTCACTTTTAATATAATCCGGTAGGAGAAGATCAGAGCAAGTTCAATGTTAAGTAAACTTTTTGGTTAATCATACCCAAAAGCTACTGTGGCCACAACAACCTGTATCTTGGAACAAATCCAATCATCTAAGACAGAGCTCCGCAGTTTATTATTTAACCCTGCATGATAGGCTGAAAAAGAAATGTAAAAGTAAAACCTACCATATGATATAGGTCTACAATGAAGGTTGGGAATAAAGAAGCATCAGTTACCAGCACAGGAAATCCCATTTTTGGAAAGATGAGTGGACAAGTCATCACAAGTTGTCCGTTCAAGGCAGTAAACAATTGCACAGACATCTCCAGCAGATTTGAGCACATCACACAAGTCAGCATAAGCATCATCCATAAGATCTTTATATCGAACTGCACTTTTGGGTAATCATCTTAGATGCACAATAATTAAATATGGTTCTCTATGTGAAGAGCAATAACAAGAAAACTCAAACCAAATCAAATATCAACATATACAACAACAAAAAAAAAAATTTTGCACGGAAAAATGTGAACCATATGCCTATTGCTTAGTACTTGTCACTAGCATCATCAGTACATGCTTACTACTTACCTTCATAATATATATTTGGACGGTTGAAAGATGATTTAAGGACTAAAGGATTTTGCAAATTTAAGGAATCTATGACATCCTTCTGTACTCTGCAAAATGAAAAAGAAAAAGACCAAATAATTTTGTAAATTGGTTCTGGCAATGTACCTCATGAGAAAAATCTCCTGGACTATTGGAACATGATATTCTCCCTTATGAAAGCAAAAAGTATATTACCACACTCACTTAGGAACAGCAGTGGCAGTCAAAGCCAATATTGGTACATCTTGTAGTTGGTTCCTCAAAGATGAAAGCTTGCGATAGCTAGGCCTACAATAATACAATAACAAGAAAAGAGAAAAAAGAAAAGAAAATATCAGAAACCTTCATGTAAGAGTTTTAGCAATAAAATAGTCCTCAAATGGGTGCATATGCAGAAAAAACATATGCATAGGTTATTACATATGAAAAGAACAAGAATTAGATACACCTCAGCAAATAAAATTAGGTTCAAACATGAACACGTCAGACATAGGCTACATATGAAAAGTGAAAGCCTAAATTCAGGCTGAATACTAATTGTTGTCTTTTACAGTAATTTGGCATAGAACTAAAAGAACATACTCAAATTTCTTTCCTTTTGGTGGGAGTGATCACAAACCTGAAATCATGACCCCATGATGAGATGCAATGTGCCTGCAATTTCCACAAAAGAAGCAAAATTTTAGGCAGAGACTTAATGTCTTAAAACTTCTAGTCAAAAAAGCACTAGTAAATACAAATCACACCTCATCTACAGCAATGAGATTTAACAATCCTCTACCATGAATCTTTTTAAGCTTTGACATAAACCCTGAAGTGGCAGTCAGCTCTGGTGTCACATAAAGCAAGCAAATAGATGGTTGTCCACGATCAAGATCTTCATGAATCTGATAATTAAAACAGAAGCATAAAGAGGAATACAATAACATGTTCATTTCAACTGATCTCATCCATTACAACGAATAAAACCAAAATTTGCTATTAAGGACAAATAATAATAGCCCAGGGGCCACGATGGGACATATGGTTTCCTAGTAACAAATGATGCTCAAGCTTAACAATCAGTGCCATAACTTAGATTACCTTATTCCTCAGCTGCGACGTTTGAGTTGAAGAGAGAAACTCAGCTGCAATTCCTTTCTCCTTCAATGCCATTACTTGGTTTTCCTAATTAGTAAATAAATTCCAAAAAAAAATTTTAAAAATGTGGGAGAAAAAAATTATTATACTAGAAGGAAGCTGCCATGCGATATACTTACCATCAAGGCTGCGGATTAAATTGGAGGAACAAATGTACCAGTTAAGTGCAAAGTCCTTCCGGTTTAAAACCAGTGAATAGTTAAAAAAAAGGTTAAGAAATCTTTCAATAAGTAAAAGTTAAAAAATAAAATAAAATGGAAGAGATACATCCACCTATTAACGGAGAAATGACGAGCACAATTCCCGTTTTAGCCAAAGCAGGGATTTGATAACACATTGATTTTCCTCCCCCAGTCGGCATTAGACAAAAACAATCTCTTCCTGAAATAAAAAGGAATGGGCTAAATTCAACAAAATTTTGAAAAAAAAAAACGATCTTGATGAAAATTTACGTTCAAAATATACCTGATAAAATGGCCTCAATGGCTTCCAACTGATTCCCTCTGAAATCAGGATGACCGAAATTCCATCTCAGGAGCTTAACCAAAGCTTCTCTTCCACATTTGCGCTGCTTGTCTTTGGCGCCAAGGTTTTGCACTGGCAACGGCGACTTCTTCATTGAATCCAATGTTGTTCTGAATTCGAGCTTTGTTACAACCGGTAATCGACGATGAATACTATTATTGAAGAAAAATAAAATCGAAGGAATGGTGGAGTAGTTCTTCACCTGGAGTGGAAATCGGAGGCCTGCCCTCACTTTCTTTCTTTCGAAGAATCGAATATCAAAAGAAGTTTTGAGCTTTGAAACCCAACAATTTTAAGAGTTCAGAGCTTAACGGCAATCATAACCTGGATACTACTGGGTAGGAAGCCCATATCGCAGACTTGAAGGCCCAGGTCAGCTTCTTTTTCAATGGAAAAGGATCGCGAGACGGTGACGGTGAAATTATTAAGGATATTAAAATAGCAAGATTAAAATTATGGATTATTACAATCATTCAGTTTTAACTCAATTGATATAAGTATTATTATTAATAGAAGAGGATGTGGGTTCGAGTTCGTTAAAGCTTCCTATTTTTATTTATGTGTTGAGAGAAATTAAGATATAATCAAAACAAATTGCTTAAAAAATAAAAATATGAGTTAAATTCAAATGCAAAGATAAGAGTGAGGTTATTAAATTAAATTTATACAAATAATTTTTTTAACATATTTAAAATAATTATTTAAATGATTCATTAAATTATAAAATTCAATTTAAAGTTTTAAATAATAAGGTGGTATTTGAAAAATTGTCTAATAATTGAATTTAGGTGTAATTATTTATAATTATACATTGGTGGTATGTTTGGTAACTATTGTAATTGGCGAGTCTCGCCGAATTGAGTGTAATTGGAACACTTAAATATGCTTTCTAATTTTTAGAGGAGGGTGATAATTTGAATAATTACACATGTATTTATATCCAAGCCCAATTTAAAAAAGTACTTCTATACAAATTATAAAATTATCTTATAAACATAACATGTATGAGTGTTTTGGGATAATTATGACAAAAAATTTCTTATATTATAAATTGTAAAAAATTATATTATAAAAATAATTTATGCATTTTATAAGTTATAACAAATATATATTATTAAAAAAAGTTATAACAGGTTATAAATGTTTTATAATATATTTATTTATAAAAATTTATGATCAATGATGGACATAACTTATTTATACGTAGATGTTATATATTATAAAAATAATAGATTATTTATAAAAAAAATGTTATAGTTTTTTTATTATAACTTATTTATAAAAGTAACTTTTAAAGTTATGATAAAAAATTATATTATGTATAAAAAGTGTTATGAAAGTTTTGGATAATTTATTTTGTAAATTATAAAGGTTAAGTATTATAAATTTTATATTATGTTGACTTAATTTACGTATTATGAAATAAATCTTTCCGTACTAACATCATTTTAGTATAGCATTAAAAAATATATATTGTACTAGCATATTGCATATTTTATAACTTCAATCATAGGTGGAATTGAGATGATCCATATACTTCCAAGAGTTAGGGATAGCAAAAAAAAAAAAAAACCCAAATTCGAGAGGTTCTAACTCGAACCAATTCATTAGGATTTTTTTTTTGAAAAACCGGGTTGAAATTAGAAAAATAGTTAGGTCGAGTTTGAGGTAAATCCATCCCCCCGCACCGCTTCGAGATATTTACAAAAATACCTTTGATATATATATATATATATATCAAGTTTTTGCTTTCAATAAATATATATTAAATTTTAAGTCTAAACTAAAAAAAAAATTATTTGCTTCAAAACAAAAAAATAAAACAATTAAAAAATGTAATCTTATTTGCTTGAAAATTAAAAATAAAACAATTACATTAAATTCAGGTCGGGTTAGAGCCGAATCTCCTATTAAATTTCGAGTTTAAGAAGGATTTATCAAGGTTTAGAGCAAGGTCGAGGGTGGCAAAAATCTGACCTGCCCCATTTCCATCCTTACAAAGAATACATAGAAGAATGATATATTGATAATCTTAATGATGCAAATTCAAAATCACATGATGATGATTATGAACTTGGTCAAAAACTAACAGATAATGATAAGAAGCATATGTTAAATATTAAAGATGGAATAACGCAACAAGTATGCACTAGAACAATTAGATAAAATTGCATATGATGTTTATTGCTCTTGTTATTATATTTATAATCGTATTATTATCTACTTTTTTTATACTAACATAATACATACAATGATTTGATTTTAATTTTTGTTACTTATTTAGAAATTATTTTTTCATACTAATAATTTTTATAGTAATTAATATTTATTTAAAATATAAATTATGTAACCATGTAATTATAATTTGTACTGCCAAACATGATATAAAAAATTACGATGTAATTACACTTTGTCAATCTAACACGTCTAGTGAATTCCAATTCTTTCATTCAATTACGTTGTGTTGTCCAAACAGACCTTAAGTGAAATTATCTATATATAATCTCTTTATATTATATAAAATCATATAAAAACACGAGTGGGGACTAAATTTTGAACTAACCAATATATTATTTGTTGTTCATTATAATATTAATTTTTTATTTAAATATTTTTATTTTTTACAAGATTTATCAAACTTATAAATAAGAATTTTAATTTAATTAAAATATTTTGTTAAATAAATTTACTAAAATTTATCATACTTGTGTATGAGAATTTTGTTTCTATAAAAAGATTTTTATTAAATGAATTTATCTAATGAAAATAAAAAAAAATTAAAATTTATATTAAATTAATTTTGTTAAGTGTTTCTGTGTGTGATTTAGATAGGTGAAGCTGTGTATTTATATGACATGATTATTGTCCATAGATGTGCTACCGTGGTAGGTTTCATGCATGTTGACACGTACCCTACTCTAGGTTTTACACGTGTTTATACGATATGGGTTCGCTTGTGTGATGGTGTGCGAACCCACATTATGCGGTTTCATAGAAGGGTACGAGTGTTTTATATGTGAACTCATAGTGTCGCGCAAACTTAAAGTGCAAACCGTGTAGAACCTGACCGGACCCAATCGGGTTACGGATCGATAATAGTGAGTATCATAACAAATTTATATTTATATTATTATTTTTCTATTAACAAAAAATACAAAGAAAATTATATTTTTTTGTTTTAAATAATAAAATTTAATTATTTATATAATAATTAACTTTATATTTCATACATAAAATTTTATAAATAATATATTTATATAGTTTTTTTTTCAAATATATTAATATAGTTTAATCTAATATATTAAAAGTTTATTAATTATATAATATTTATGAGCTATTGTGATAAATTTATTGATTATTAAAAATAAAAAGAAAAACAGTGAAAAGGTTAAATATATAATTTTCTTTAGTTTGTACAAATGTTTAAAAAAGCTTTATTAACATATATATGTGTTGTATTAAATATATGAAGTGTTTTACATTAAATATGGTAAAATTATTTTAATTATGATTTGAAATTTTTTATTATTATAATATTTAAATAGTTAATTAAGTTAATATATTTTAATTATGTTGAATAATTCAAACTCATTACATAAATTAAAATAATTTATTTAAAAAGCTAGCAAGAAAAATTAAGGCCTTTGTTTAATAAAATGTTGCAAAGATTCAATCAACTATAATATTTTAGTAAATTAATATTTTTTATAATTGGCGTAGAGGAATGGGGTTGCTTGGACTTAAACCCAAACTCTCATGCCTACAACATAATACTCTTGTCATTGGGCTAAGAGATTGTTGGTAGCTGTAACATCTCATATTCGACCCGATCATCAAGTCTAAGTTACAGATGTCACATTCTTTTCTGGAGCAACTACAATTAAATACAATTCAATTTCACAGCTAATACATATTATTTAGTTCAAAACATCATTATAATAGACTTCGGGAGTTCTAGGTCGCGATGCAACTCATTGACTTGTCCTCATCGCGACTTTAAGAGCTTGATGTCAACATCGCAATGTCATTCACTGTTTCTAAAAGGTCTGTATGGTACCAATTCAGGACACCTGAAACAACTGCATATTTGATTCATTTCAACCATCTCAATTAATATGCCAACTCTAATTATACAAATAAGTTATTTCCCAAGTTCAACTTAACATTTACAATCAAAACATCCTATAACACCCCTTGCCTGACCCGATTGCCGAATCCGAGTTACGGGATGCTACAGTCGTTGTTGGAATAACTACTGACTAAAACATTAAAATAAACCATTTAAACAAACAAACATTTCATAATTACAGTCATTATATGATAAATAGATTTTCCTGAGACTCAATCGAACATACAAAAACTTAATTGTTAATCAGGACATGAAATAGGGTCAAATTGTAAAATTTCAAAATTTTATAACAGGTATCGATATCCCTAAAAGGTACCAATACCAAATTTAATTTTGATGTTTGGAAAATTCATCCTTAACTCAACAAGTATTGATACTATACTTATGGAATCGATACTCTCTTACAAGTATTGATACCTTTTTATGATTCAGTTTCTTTTGTAAAAACTGATCAAAGTACAAGTGTATTGATACCCTTGTAAAGTATCGGTACCCTGATGTAGAGTATCGATACTTTAGTCTGATATTGATACTGTTTTGGCATTCTGTTTATTTGAAAACTAATTGAAAATACTGAGTAACGATACCTTTTACCAGGGTATCGATACCTTAAAGCCAAAATGTCAGAACTTTCATTTTGGTGTCCATTTCATGCTCAAATTAACATGTATACATACCTTAGAGCACACATCAAAACCTACACAAAACACTCCAAACAACTAAGCAAAAGTACCAACTTATTTATCATGCTTTCAATCATTCAAATAATACTTAATTATACCATTTTCTTGAGCAAACCATACCATTACACAACCAAAATTTTCTATTCAACAAGACACACATATAAAGCCTATCATATTGCCAAAGCCCACATTTATGCTTATATGGACATTAGCTTTTCAAATTCAAACATTAAACAAGTTTTTCAACTAAACCATTCATTCACACGATATTACTGTAACGGGATTTTTGTGCAAGTGTACACAGTCGTTCAAGTAATAAGCAAGTAAAATGAGTTATCGTCTCCACAGAGACTGTGTGTGTTAGTCGATTATTTGCAAAATTATAAATTCACAATTTGGTATAAAAATACAATAATTTGAGTGATGATGATTTAACTAGATTAATTCAACTAAATGTAAAATTGATCTCTAATGCAATTTAACCTAAATGCAAATGAAATGAATGTTTAAAATGGATAAGATGGATTTTAGCAAAGAAACACAACTTCAACAATCAATAACATGTATAGGGTAGGATAATTACATTAATCAACTTAATTCATTTTCATCATGCTTAACAGTGTTCGGAGAATATTCCATGGCAACTCGATCTTTCATGAGTTTGGAAACAAAATTAAGTCCTTTCGAATATTTTACTTAGTGAAACATGCATTTTAGTAATCATACTAAACTAAAGGTTTCTTAGTATTTATGCGAGGTAACAGGGACAATTAAGTTTGAAACAGTTTAATCACATAAACCTAAAAACTATGCAAGATAATAGAGCTAACTAAAGATATTATAAACCTCTAATTTAGTCGGGTTTAGTGATTTAAATTGAGCATTGCATTTTTCAATTATGTGTCTACTAGTCGTTGTCTGGTTAGGATCGCTCAGCTAATCTGAATGCATCTAGTTATGTATGAATGAAATATATCTTGATTTTAATTGAAAACATGATCGACTGAGGCACAAACACATTAAACATGAATCAAACAAATATTATTGAATTAACATAATCATCCTAGCTAAACAAAATTTAGATATCATTGTTGATTGCAAGATCAAGAAACACTTAGGAAACATGTTTAAATTAAACAACAAAAAGCAAAGAGCAAACTCTAATTCAATTCAGCAGCCTTTCGGATCTTTTTGACTAAGTTGTTTCTCCGATCAGCCGGTTGCTCCTTTGCTAAGGGTTTCTCAAAGTGACCAGCCAAGAGATGATATTGACAAGGCTTTTGTTGGCTAAAGAATGGAAAGGAAAATGGAGTGGCTAGGCGTGGAGAAAAAGGAAAGGGAAATGGAATGAGAGAAAAAATTGTAAAATAAGAGATCTGTTATGAATGAAGGGATGAAGAATGAGGGATGAGTAGTGTGATATTTATAGGTGAAGGTGAGGGTGAAGTGTAACACCCCCAATCCGGCCTAAAAGTCTAGACTGAATTCGGAATGCTACATTGATTACCGAAGTGATCGTAGGAAAGAAAAATTTGCAAAACAGTTTATCTTATTAAACCAAATCATTTAAAATGTTTATTAACAAATCAGTACAAATCTTAAAATAAAGTTAAATGTAAAACCAGTTCAAATTATACGAATATAAACACAAATCAAAATCGTACCACAGCACTATAAATCCTTACAGTTAAAACTTTAACTGAATAATGAATAAAACTGAAAATTAAAAAAAAACCATAATTTATCCACCAAGACTGTCCGAGACCTCCGCGTACTGAGTCTAGTGTCCAGAATCCAGAACTGTACCTGAAAGGGGAAACAGAAGAGGGGGTGAGCTACTCGAGCTCAGTGTGAGATCAAATAGATATTCAATAGTAAGAAAAACCAGAAAACTAGAAGCAATTCGAACATAGAACATACTTAAAAATCAATTAAATCAAATACAGACCATATGTAACTTTATAGTCATATGGCTCTGTCAAACACAATAACGGTAGTTCTCAACAGTCACAATCTGGGCTTACGCCCTTTTCAGAGTTAGTATCAATGTCAGTTTGGGGCTTTAGCCCAACTTAGTACCGTAACAGTCAAATACACAGATTACTATCAGGCACGTGTACCTTTCAAGCGAATAGTCAAATACATTCTATCACACAAGGGTTCAGTCAATTAGATCAACCAGACATTGCAGTCACATAGTAACAGTAACATTCAATCAAACAAATTCAATCAGATGCATATGAGTGTGAATGAGTTATAAAAAAACCCACCCATCCAACCAACACACCATCTTTGTCCAACCTTACATCTCATGTGGGGATATAATCGACCCACCCATCCCTGCACTCCAATTAGGACCTTGAAAAGCCCATCTAACCTTATACCCCCTATGGGGATTTAATCAACCCATCCATACGATGTCATCCCAATTTGCCCGGCAATGATGATCATCTACATTGTCCACGACCCTCAGGGAATTAGGACTGCCCTCGACCCTCTGGGAATTAGCCCTATCAGAATGCAGATAGACTGCTAGTCACATATATTATGCAGCAAAGCTAGCGTACAAGCTGTATTGTGCAATACGGTGAACCGTGATACAGTCGTGCTGTAATATCCCGAATTAGGGCCTAATCGGAATAGTGGTTTCGTGACCACAAATTCGAGATAGAAATAATTATTTTATAATTATTTTAAGGTTTATGATATTATTGCATAATTGTGTGAAGATTTCGTAAGAAATTTTTGGCATAACGAGTTTAATTTAAAGTTAGGGACTAAATCGAATAAGTTGCAAAACTTGCATTCTAGAAGTTTTTAGTATGAAATTGCTTTGAAATATTAATTAGGAGGTCTTAAATAGCAATTTGACCAATTTTAAGTTCATGGACAAAATTAGGACATGGAAGGAATTTTTGAAAGTTTAGTAAGGAGGGGCATTTTGGTCATTTGGATATTAAATGAAATAAAATGGGAAAAATAACACAAAATGGTCATCTCCTTCATATGGTTGCTGCCGAATTTTACTCTCTCCATAGCTAGGGTTTCTTCAACTTTCAAGCTTCATAGTAAGTGATTCCAAGCCCCGTTTTTAATGATTTTTACGTTTTTGAGATCCCGGTAGCTCGATTTAGCTTATGCTAGCAATAATTTAACCTAGGGTTCATATTTGGAAAAATACCCATAGGTGAAATTTGTGTATTTTGATGTTTTATGATAGAATATGAGGTTTTAAATTATGTTAGACAACTTGTGCTACTCGGTTTTGAGTGAAAACGAGTAAAAGGACTTAATCGGCAAAAATACCTAATAGTCACAAGTACATGTTAGAGTGAGAATTTGATGTTGCCATAGAAGAGAAACGTGATCAGCATGTTATAAAACATAAGAATAAGGAATAAAGTTTAATCCCGAGCCTAGGGGCAAAAGTGTAAATATGCAAAAGTTTAGGGGTAAAATTGTAATTTTGCAAAAATTTGAATTAAGGATTAATTTGATAATGTGAGTATTAAATAAGCTAAATGTATTATTTTAGATCAAGAAAGACGTGGAATCGACCCCAATCGAGGAAAAGAAAAGATTGTGGACTAAATTGCAAAATCTTTATATTTTGGTACCAAGGTAAGTTCATGTGTAAATAATGTAGCATAATTGTTATTTTTAAGTTATTGATGTCAATTATATGATATGCTGATTTTTATCATGAAATATATGCTTTGTGGTTATTTTCGAATAAAATGTAAACTATGTGAGCTACTTGTTAAATATAAATTGTTACCGAGTATTGGTTTCGGCATTCTACGGAAGACGGAAAGGATATGTGTTCGAGGAAAATCCCGTTTGAACCTTAGGAATAGATTAGGATACAAGTGACATGTCACTAGGATGGTTGAGCATCCGAACTCGTTGAGTTGAGTCCGAGTTCACTTATGGATGCGAATGTCCGTACTCGTTGGGTTGAGTCCGAGTTCGTGAGATGTAACTAGGCATCCGAGCTCATTGAGTTGAGTCCGAGTTCACTTATGGATGCGAACGCCCGAGCTCGTTGAGTTGAGTCCGAGTTCACTTAAGGGCGGGTTACATGATTGCTTGATTTCATATGTGGCACTTATGTGCAAATTATCCATGTATCCGAATTATATTCCGATGTGTTCAACGGGTAAAGTTCCACTCAAATGGAGGAATACTCGAGATGAAAAGGGGCGTATTGGTAAGTGTTGTGAAATGGATACTTTGGACAGGTATGTACTTAACCCTCGGGTTGAGTATTGATACAACAATGTTAAAGTAGTAAGATGATGAATAATGATTAGAAATGTGATATATGTTTTGGTGATACCATGCTAATGTTGTTTGGTATAATTGCTTTGTTATGTTACTTGTTATTTGCATATGAACTTACTAAGCATTTATGCTTACTCCTCCTTCTTATTCATTGTAGTTTTGGACAAGCCACTCAGAAATCGGGATAGGTCAAAGGCTCGATCACACTATCTGGAGGACTTTTTGGTAAATGGCTTGTAAAATTTAAGTATGGCATGTATAGCAATATACCTATTTTGTGTAAATGATCTTATGATATGATGATGGATTGGTTGATAAAATGCTTGATAATGATAAGTCATGGAAATTGTTAGTTTAGATTATGTTTGATGTCATGGAAGGTTAATAGGTTATCTAGTTCATGAAAACTCATAAAAAGGATGAAATTTGCCATAAATAGAACATTGCAGCAACACTGACATGAGTTTGAAAATTTACTAAAAATAATAGAAATCGAATTTGGTGATGTATTAAATATGAAATTTAAGCCTAATATGTCTAGTTTTACATAAAACAAACTAAACAGGTAAAGGAATTATATGTTAGAAGATATTTGAATTTTAGTGAAACAGGGCCAGAACAATTTCTGGATCCCCTATTCCAACTTTAGAAATTCACTATAAATTGTACAGATATAATTAGGTGGTTTATTTTATATTCTCGGAATCCTTATTGAGTCTAGTTTCAGGAGAAACAAACCTCATAGTCATATGAATTTTGTACAGAAAGAAATGTGGTTTGTAGTAAACAGAGGTCAGTCCAGTCAAGTCCTGAAATAGGGGTAACTTTAACTAATAAACTGTACTAATTGGCCCAACAAAAAATTCTAGAAAAAAATTAGTAAATAGGTATATGATTCTAGATTCAGGGAAAATTTACGGATATTGATTTCGAGTTTTGTAACTCGAGATATGATTTTTATTGTAACTGTGACGCAAATAACTAGAAAGCTGTGAATGTAGAAACAAATGATCCAAAGTTCTTAAAATGTTAAATTAAGTCTAGTAACTCCTCATACTCGACTCCGGCGACGGTCTCGGGTAAGGAGGTGTTACACGTGCAGTATGTTTTTCCAGATCAGATAAAGGTATGTAGCGTAGCTAACGTACATGCGGTACAGTGCAATGCGGTAAACCGCTATACCAATGGGTTGCAGTAAAACTGACAGATCAGATAATAACAATACGCAGCGATGCTGACGTATCTACTGTACAGTGCTGTGCGAAAATCCGCAGTACAATCTAATTATCCATGACCCTCTGGGAATTGGGACTATAGTATGTAGTTAAATTGCCAAATCGTAAATCTCCCTTCTCTTCAAAATCCCACCTAAAAAGGTTTATGCAGATGAATATATGCAAATGTATGAATGCCGATGCACCAGTTCGGAACACAATCTCAGATAGACATTCAAACAATCACTTGCAATCAGTCAATCAGTTATAGAAACATGCACACTTCTGCACTCAGTTTCGGTACCTAACATGTCACACTTTAATCACAAGAAGTACCTAAATCAAGGTCAGAACAGAGTCTTAATCACCCTCAGTAATCTTAGTCGAGAGGTTGGAACAAATCAATTTGCATTTTAGATCAAGTTGACATAAATGTAATACTTGGTGAGTTAGGGCCACACGCCCGTGTGCTTCGGCCGTGTGGAGCAGTCCAGGCCGTGTGGGGGTCCAAACGCTCGTGTAAGGAGTAGCACACCGTTGTGTCACACAGGCACACGCCCGTGTGGTGTAGAGCCACGACCGTGGGAGTAGGCCGTGTAACTCACTGTCCAAATCCGCTAATTTTAGAAGCAGAGCAGACACGGCCGTGTAAAGGTGTCACACGCCCGTGTGGAAATCAGACACAGCCGTGTGTCCCATAACACATGCCCGTGTGGAATCCCTAGGCCCTAAATCAGTTACACGGCCGTGTGTCCCAAAACACACACCCGTGTGAGAACCCTAAAATCCCTAAATCAGTCATACGACCGTGTGACCTCGAAACTCAGAATCCCTAATTACCGAACCCACACGCCCATGTGCCCATGAGACACGCCCGTGTGGTTTCTGAAAAAAATCCCCAAATCAGCCACACGGCCGTGTGGCACCCAATTTGGCCTGGAACCCTAATTTCCCAAATCCACACGGGGCACACGCCCGTGTGGTTGTCGAGGAGGCCACGAAACCACCTCGAGTCAGCCTCATTTTTACTGTTTTCACCATCGAAACGATTTCAAAACCACACCCTACTGAAAAGAGGTGATTTCTCAGCACTCCTATCATCTAAAGGCTCAGAAACGAAGGATTAACGCAAAAAGCCATAGGGAAAGGGACTCACGAATCAAGATACAATTGATTGAAGTAGGAAAGGAAATAAAAATAGAAAGTAGAAGATCAGTTTTGAATCCCACACCTGTTTATTGCGATCTGAGATGGCGGCAAATGAGTGAAAATCTTGAAAC
Organism: Gossypium longicalyx; assembly: GCA_025698465.1. Taxonomy (NCBI): domain Eukaryota; kingdom Viridiplantae; phylum Streptophyta; class Magnoliopsida; order Malvales; family Malvaceae; genus Gossypium; species Gossypium longicalyx. Next base: position 20,816,651 of record CM047005.1, on the reverse strand, counting down.
CCCAAGTCAGACCCGAAGATTCCCCCAAAAAAAGGAAAAGGGAGAGAAGAACGTCCAAAAATAACCAAAATAGAAATAAAAATAAAAATAATAACAATAATCTAATTTCTTAACACAAAATTTAATAATTATAACTACTTATAATTATTAACTAAAAAGGAATAAATAAAAAATAAAAAGGTTCTCTAGAACGCGTACCCCAAGACTTGAACCCTGAACCTCAAAGTACACTAACACTCCACTTATCCATCAGACCAGCAGGCCCATTCTGTCACTAAAGCGCACAACTAATCACTTAAGTGCCACCACCTCACTGCCCCTATGCTCAAAACCCAAAACTTCTAGGCCCAAAATTCAGGGCGTTACATGAAGTTTATTAAAAATAGAGTTTAAAATCCCTCCATCTTCTCCATTGCATGGCCAGCCACAAATTATGGAAAGGGAGGTGGTTTGGTTGATTATTTCAAACATAAAATCATGCTATAATTAGCAAAGAGTGGACGGTTACAAAGGCATAGTTTGTGTGTCGATTTCTGATTAAATTGCAACTACAAGGACCTCCAATGAAATATCCCAAAGCTGATTTTTGGGCAGCCATATGCTTGTGTTGAAATTGGGCTTGACTCCCCCCTTTTTGGACGGTTTCATGATCAAAAAATTAATCAGACATGTCCACTTTGTAACACACTTTAACTAGGTCAAATTAGCATCCTTATGACCCAATTTTAGCATTACCGTCTAAGTAAGGCGGTTGTGTCCATGTCCATGCATCATTATGGTAATCTCATCTTCCATGGACCTACTACATAATAAAAGTCACATAATAATAATTAACATGAAAATAATATAATTTATGCACAAAAATCATGTAATAAAGCTTAATTTCGCATACTTCATAAATTCATGTCTCATATTAACATTTAAGCAAAATCAACTTAATTTATCAACAATTACTCAAGATTAATATAATTATTAAGTCAAAAGGTGGAAAAAATATATAGAAAAATCCTTTATAATTTCAAGTTTACAATTACATATATAAGCATCTAAGTACATGCCACAATATCGAGCTTAAAATGGGAAAAATTTTATCGAGTCGATAGAGGGATAGTGTGATCTTCGATCTAATCCGATTGAAGAGTTCCACAAAGAAGAGTTCCACAAACTGACAATCTACAGAAATGGAAAACAAAAAGGTAAGTGTTTTGTATGCTTAGTAAGTTTATAGGTAATAAAATGATAAACTTACCTCGATTTACAATTAAATATATCATACTAGTTTAACTTGTCACTATATTACCTAACATAGCATGTTACAACAATACATTGACTTTATTATATAACTGAGTAATATGGTAATTCAGCATTTAACATACTATTCAATTTAACACTATACACATAGATTTCACAATTCAGTACCATTTGTACATTAGCCCAATGAACTATAATAAATAGATTCGGATACACGAGTAACTACACCGCACCAAAGAGCACCGTAGTGCTAAACAGAGAGCACTAAAGTGCTAAGTAGAGAGCATAGAAGTGTTGAACCCGTACAAGCGTGTTGGCATGCCAATCGTATCCTATCCTTTAATACGTTTACTCAAGCATGTTTCATACATATAACCATTTCCTTACAATTTAGTCTATATCTTACCTTTTTGTACCAAATCATAAACAATTCAAATTACACTTACACACAAATAAATTCATAATTCAAACACATATACATTACAATTACATCTAACTTCACCCTATGAACTTAATTGACAAAAAAAGCAAAAAACAAAACATCGAGGACTATTTCGTAATTTTACCTTTTCCTCAATTGTCCTCTTGTGAACTCAAACCTCTATCTATAATAATAATTCATTTCAATTATCAAATCCAAATACTTTATAACATTTTTTTTTTGCATATGACAGATCAATTTTAATTTTTGAATGTTCCCTGAAGTTTTACATTTTATCAATTTAGTCCCTAAAATGAAATTGCTATTACTTTCAAATTTAAACTTTGATTTCAAATCTCAATTCTATCCTTCTACAACCCTCTAATATCTAAAATTATATAAATTAAACATCAATTTTGAATTATTTACACATTAGTCCCTATGTTCAAAATTAACAACTTTTACATTACAAATTAGTCATTTTTCACTTTTAAGCTTAAAATCTAACAAATCAACACCAATTTCATCAAGTATTCAAGAACGGGAAGTTTTTAAAACCTTAAAATTTTTACAAAATAATGGTCAGGTGAGCTAAATCGAGTTTTTACGATCTCAAAAACATAAAAATTACAAAAAAAAACCTTAGATTCACTTACTAGATGAAGGGTCAAATGCTTAAGGTCACATAAATGGCTTCTCTAGGTTTTCTCTAGCTCAAACGATTGAAGAAAATAATAAAACAAAGATGACAACTTTAGGTTGTATTATATACCTTAATTAAAGTTTATTAATTAATATAATCCTTAATTAATTGAACTTAAACATATTTACTAAAAATTAGTGAACATTAATGTCATACACTACCATATGTGTACACACAAATGGTCCGATTGCTTAATTGATCTTTTAATTAATTAAAATTACATACCGATTAACTTTTACTACTTGTACGATTTAGTCCTTGTATCATAATTAACTATCCAATTGACAAAACTAATGGACCGAACTTTAATTAAACTTTATACTAACCTTGTAAATATTAAATAATAATATTTATGGACTCTTTCGTTAGAAATAGGGTTTCGAAACCACCATTTTCGATACCACTAACTTTTGGGTATTACACTTCTAATTTGACCATTTACTATATGAAACCGACTCAAAACCTAGGTACATGGCATTTATTGAAAAAAATGAACTATACAAACATTGTTGAGTCAAAGGTTGCAGATTTGATGCTAATTCATTCCTTAAAACTTTGAGATCTACTAGAACTTGCCCATTGAAATAAACAACCGTATGTTGAGTGATAAAACTTAGTGGTACTTTCATGATTCAAGATATTATAACAATAACATTAACCATATAAACACAACCAATTTATGTTTTAGATCAACCAATTCATATGCTATTCATGTCAATTACCAAAATAATGCAAAGTTTCCATTTAGCCAAGTTTATACACACATATAATGTCTTATATTACAATAGTCTAACATATTTATTCATTTCATACTATCTATTTGTTTCTGTTATTTTGATATTTCTTGAATCGGTTGATTCATTTCATTCCCATGTCAGCCTTCAAGGCTCCTAAAAATCTGATTCGCATGTTCTTTCACATGCTATCTTTAGTCACATTTCACATACATGCATATATAGTATCATTTCATATCATTATTTCAACTCATTATCATTTATCCAATTCACATTTATATGTAACAACCCGTTTTTCAATTGTGTCAGAAATAGTAATTTTGGGACTACAAATCTCACGAGTGAGTCTGTAAATATTATATTTAATATTTACGAGTCAAATATAGTGTTATAATAAATTTTGATTTGATAATTTATGTTATTTGAACGAATAATTAGGTTCAAGTGGTATATCCCTAAAGTCAAGTGATTTTAGAAGATGAGGTATTGAGATCTCATTTCCATAAATTGAGCTTGTAAATATTTCATTAAATATTTATGAAGTGTTATGAGGGTCATATTAAAAATTTGGTTAAGAAATTTTAACGTTTAAATAGTTAATTAAGTGGAAATGACTAATTTGTAAAAGTCACAAAAGTTAAATTCCATTTGTTTAAGGTGTTAAATTAATAAGATTATAGGAGTGGAGGGATTTTTTTAAGGAAAATTGACCTTTGTTTGTTTAAGTGGATGGTTATTACATATATTTTATATTTAATATATGTTCTTTTAATGGTAAAATAGTAATTTAGTAAAGAAAAATAATATTAACTTAAACAAAGAGTAAAATAATGGCTATCATCTTTTTCTTTCAACATTTCGAGCCGAATAACCATTGTTGAAGAAAATAGGTCCGTCCAAGCATTTCTCCTTGTATGGTTGTGAGTTTGAGATTAAGAAATGAACCAAGTGGGTCTAAACCGAGGAAAAGCTAAAGTGTCAGACTAGTTGTCAGCTTTGTTTTTACAACTGTTATTGTTAAGGTAAGTTCGTAACTTGATTAAATCAATTAGTTATTGTTTCGGTTGTTTAATATCTAATTGATTATATATGAATCGAGTTCGTTGGCTTGAAGGAAATGATTAAGACCATAGTTGAAAGACATTATGGCATCATACTAGAAACGAGTAAGATCATAGTTGAAAGACGTTATGGCATCACTATTCTATCAAGTAAGACCGTAACTAAAAGATGTTATGGCATCACGATTCTATCGAGTAAAACCATAGCAGAAAGACTTTATGGCATCACAATTTTATCGAGTAAGACCATCACTGAAAGACGCTATGACATCACTAATCAAAAGAATAAGACCATCGTTGAAAGACACTATGGCAACACAACGGAAAATGAATAAGACCATGGTTGAAAGACACTGTGGCATCAAGTCGAGAATAAATAAGACCATGGTTGAAAGACACCATGGCACCCTCTGATCATTTGCTATTCAGGTAACACGTTTCAGGTGAGGTATGTATCGTAAGTATGAATACGAGTTAAACGTTTGACTAGTATAGTTTAATAATGAATGTTAATGCCTTGGTGTGATTATATGCTTTATATGCCTGTAAATATGTTAACTCATGATGTTGTGGTGTGTTTAGGGAATTAAATGGTTATATGAGTATTTTCCAAGTATTCGATGTTATTTCATTTGATTCAACGGACGATTTAAGTTTTAATGAATGGATGCGTATATGAAAAGAACTATGTTATGGAAACATGAAATGAAAAATTGTTGGTATATGAATATGAAATGAAAAGGGAACAAATTGAGTAATAGATTGAGGAATTATGTATTGAACTTCATACTGATATGTTTCATGTTTAATTGATTGGATATGCACTTTAATACACCTATTAACCTTTTGGTGTATTGTGAATTGAAAGGAAAAGTATGCATAATTTTAAATGAGCAATGTTTTAATGGTTTAATCATTTATGTTTAATAGTTAAGTTTCCTTTATATGAGCTTACTAAGCACTAGTTGCTTACGTAGTTGTTTTTCCTTGTCATGTAGAATGTCGAAAAGCTCGATCGGTTGGAATCAAGTCAGAGTACATTCACACTATCCATCCTTTATCTCGATAGAATATTTGGATATAATGATGTCGGGTTATAAATGACATGAACTAAAAGCCCTTAAATTATTTTGTTTATAATGATGTTGTTTATAAGTTAGTTTGAGTAAGCTTTGTGGTTATAAATGTTTAGTATCTTTGGTGTATGTTTGAAACTTGATATGTTTTTCGTCATTAGCTAAATACCTTTAGTGATTAGCTTGATATATGGTAAACATATGTGACGAAACGGAGACTTTGATAATGTCTTGTAAATATTGAGTATGAATTTGTTTGGATGTTTAAATTGTGGTACCAATGAGGGTACATTAGATAGGCAATCAGATCAAATGAGATGTGTGTTTTGGTACTTTATTCATGCCTCTTGGAAGCAAATGGCTTGTCGGTTAATGTTATGAAAAAGAAATGGTTATTTGGTATGCTAGAAATGTGCTAAATAGTTGATTTTGAAATGTTAAAATGAAACAAGGTTGATCGTAATTGTGGTACCTATTATTGGCACATTGGTTAGAACTTATTAGATGATTGATTTGGTATGTTTTGAGTGTGATTGGAATGTGTTTTGATCATATGAACGCTTGTAGAAATGGTGTGTCTTGGTGTGCAAGAATAGGGTTTGAAATGGCTTGGTTTAGGGTCAATTTGTGCTGCACACGGCCTGGGACACGGTCGTGTGTCATCTAAAATTTCAAGTGCAGGTTTCACAGATCTGTCACACGGCTTGCGACATGGTCGTGTGACCCAAGTCAGTGAGTTACACAGGCAGACACACGGGCTGGGACATGACTGTGTGTCCCTACTTCTAATGTTCACACGGTCTTGGCTATTTCACATGGCTTGGCCACACGGCCGTGTGACCATTGTTTTTCAATTTTTCATGTTTTTCCCAAAATTTTTCAATTTGATTCAAAATGATTATCGATTGTTTTCAAATTGTTTTTTTAGGGCACGAAGGTTCAATTTAAGTCTCAAATATGTATGTTTGATATGATTGTAATGAATTATTGGAAATTAATATTAAATTGTATTATTGATATGTTTTGAAGTTAAAGGATCTATTGTGTACAATAATGCTTCGTAACCTTAATCTGGTGACGGAGATGGGTTAGGGTGTTACATTATAATCCCTATTAACTGGACTTAGACTCAAGACGGATACACGGATCAACTAGCCAACACGCCAATCTGGCACCGCAGTGCATCATCTGATAAACTAAAGCAAATATTGGCACACAAAGTGCATCCTGACACACAAAGTGCATAAACTCGTACATAATCTAATCTTATGGCATGCCAATTATATCCTACTTTTTCCGAATAATTAATAAGGTACTAATGATCCAATCACATTGTATAAACAAATTCATATATCATAATCTCATTTCATCTCATCATCAATTCATATATGTCCATTAGCACATAACATGGTTCATATCCTATTCATATCACATGTCATATATAAATTATTTCATACTATTTTCTACCATATTCATTTTCTACCATATTCATTTCAGTCAAATTTCTTAGCATTTAATATCATTCCATACGAATCATTGCATATAACATATAAGCTTACCTCAATAGTTAATCATGCAATCAAAATGCATGTATATATATATACGGTGTGTGTAATGATCTCGAATAATAAAAATACAAAACTAGATTGTTCGCTAATCGTCAACGGCTCTTGTATTTCCTTTCTCTCGTGACGGCTCGACGTCGTCTTTATCTATATTCGATAATTTAACAATAAAAACATTATCAGTTTATACCCAATTCACAACAAAATACATAGCCACTCATATTTTACATTTTATTTAATTTAGTCTCTATACTCAAGGTATGCATATTTTTTATATTTAGCATCGAATTAAAATTCGATTTCACATTCTTTAATTAGGGGCCCTATACTTTCTATTTAAAATATAATCTCATGAAAAATTTTAATTTATTCAATTTAGCCCCTAATATTACAAAACTATCTTATAAGCTTAATTCAATTTCAATTTAGTTCTTTTTATAATCTAAACTTACTAACTATCAATTTCAAGCTTAATTCATTAATTTTTGCATAATGGGAACTTGCTAAAAACTTAACAATAGAACAAATTAATAAATGTGTTAGCTGAATCAAACTCTCATGATCATAAATCTATATAAAAAAAAACTAGATTAGGGAGTTACTTGAAATAATGACCGAATGAAGTTTCAACAATGGAGTTTTTCACCTTTCTTTTCTTTTTTTTGGTTGACGCTGGAAGAAAATGAATTGGTTTTCATCTTTCTTTCCAATTAATTAAACTATTTATATAATGATTAAGCTTTGATTAATTTAGTTAATCATGTTATTACTTCAATTAATCTTAATTTTGTTCTTTAATCCTAATTACATGATTTAAATGGCCATTATCATCATAATCCATTAACTTTAAAACAACAATGATTTAATAACTATTTTGGTCCTTTGGATAATTTCTAATTAAGTCCCCAAATATTTTCTTAATTAAAACTCAATAGTAATTGGACTTTTAAAATTTAGTCTCTGAGCTTTAATTAACTATTTTCTTGGTTAAATTACTTAATTGAATTTTAATATATTTTCATGTTAACTTTCTTAACCTTTATAAATCGTCCTTATGGACTCGATTTACGGAAATGAGGTTTTGAAATCGCGTTTTCTAACACCATTGAAATTCAGGTCGTTACAATAGCAAATTAATTTTTTAAATATGTTTGATAACCCACAATAAAACTACTAGATAGAAATTTTTCTAAATAATAGGTAGAAAATGACAATTAGATAATGACTTATTTATCACTTAATAGAGAATAAATTCAATGATTATTTTATTTTGTTAAAAAATATGAAACTGGTCATTGAGTGCTAGGGAAGTCATTGGATTGTTCTAAGATAATTTCTATATTTGAAGTATTGACAATTTATTGAACGGTATAAATGTGATATGTTGAGTATTTGGTTGATATGTTGCCATAATTGAAGATCATTCTACTATGGGAAGCTTATTTTAGAGATTTGATCAAACCGAATCACTCAAGTCAATCCCTTAGATCATGGACGTTTGGTTCAGGTTAGAACTTTAATTGATTAGTTACCAAGAATCCATATTTGTATTAATTGCTATTATTATAATGTAATCATGTTATTTTATTACTATTTTAATGTGATTGTGATAAATCTTCCATGTAAGCAAGTCTTGAACATAATCTATTTAATGGAGAGACTTGTATATGCTATTGTATTGAGAGTTTAACCACTTATCTTATTCAAGTGAGGAACTTTTCTTAAAAGTGCATTTTGATAGTAAAATTGTTTGTGTTATGGTTTTACTTGCTGAGTTCAGAGAGGTGAACTTAGTGGTGAGAGTATTGATCTTCAATGTTCAAAAGTGAGGAGAATTGTCACGGAGTGTGTGATAGGTTAGATTTACTTATTGTAATTGTTGAAGAGAGTTGATATTTCTCACTAAGTTAGGTTTCATAGGCATAAGGAAACTGAACTATATAAATAATTCTCGTGTGTTCAATTTTGTTTATTGTTTTTAGTTTGGTGCCAAAAGACTGCCCATTTCCCTATCACTCCTTCCGAACATTTTGTTTGCTTGCTAGCAACATATTCAAAACTTCATATTTCATTTATGATTATACTATCATTTAGCAACTAATCTAATTATATTCCATATTTAATTTTAAATAAAATACTAAACATATTTTAACACTTAAATTAAATTTTTTTTCAACAATTAATCTTTTTACAACTTAACTTTTTAATTTATCAAACATAAACTAAATTAAAACAAACAATAAACACAAGCAATAATTACAAAAGACAAAAAGAATGAAAAAAAGGGACAAAAAAGAAAAAGCTGACCTCCAATGAGTTTTCATTGGATGTTTCGCTGATAATCGCGCAAGTAAATTGCATTGGAGGCTTGTTATCGAAAGAGAGAGCACTGATGCAATTGCACAAAAAAGGAGTGGTTAATCGCGGCGTTTTGAATCTGCTTTGGTTTCCTAATCAAACCTAAATCGCAACGATAAACGTCGGCCTTTCTTTTGTCTTTCATTTAGATGCTTAGGTTTTTTTCTTCTGAATTATAAGTATTTTGATGTTATAAACAATATTAATTAGATAAATATTTTGGAGTCAAAAGTGAACCCAAATGTATAAGAATATTTTTTTAGCTTTTGAGTTTAGAAAAAGAGTTTTTTTTTTTTAAAAATAACATAATTTTTAAATAATTTTATTATAGGTTTTTGATTATGTTTGTTCTTTTTTACACAATACTTAAAATTACTTATAGCCCTTTCCAACCCATAAATAAGAGGATAATACATTGTAGCACACTCAAATCCATGTCCTCTTACATTGATATCAATATCTATGCCGAACGAACTAAGACTCAATAGACTCAAATGAGATTTTTAATTGAATGTATTTTATGTAATATTTATATTAGATATAAAATTATTTTTCTATTAAAATTTATTTTAAATATATAAGTTATATATTTAAATTTGTAATTATAATATTTTAATATTTAAAATATAATTTATATATTCAAATTGAATTTTACAAATAATTAATATTAATTGTTTAAAAATATTAAAAAAATTGTGTTTGATATATAAAAATATTAATAATGAGTTATAATAAATTAATTTTTATATTTTTATTGAAAAATCGTAATATTAATGAATTTATTTCAACATTTTTGAACATTAATATTAACTACTAAAATTTTAAATCAAAGCAACGTTAACTAAGCTTTAGGATCATGCGGAAAATGGGAAAAAGGTTAATTTTGATATGTACAATGCACTAATTGATTTTCCCCATTCAAGTAATAATAAATAATTCAAATGAATGGAGTGGTTAAACTTGATTAAAAGCTCCGAGTGGCGTCATTGCCAATGCCATGTTAACTAATATTGTACGACAGAAAACAACAAAATAGGTGAATTATAATAGTATAGAAAATACTTGTCTCGCATCTCGTTAAGAATGGTAGTCCACTTGATTATTGCAAATTACATATATGATCTTATTTAAGTTGAGTAGGTTCAGAACGTGAAGTGTAAGGACAAACAGGTCGACTCAATAGCTATTTGCATCGCATGTTTGGATTGAAGCGGTCAAATGAACCTCCCAAATTCACTATTTCATGTGTTAAAAAACAATATTAAGATGCGAGACTGTGTGTTTGCGGGGGATGGTTCCTAAATGTTAACCCCCAACAACTGACTGAAATTCATGGGAGCCACAAACGATTCTGATCCACCGAATAGTGTTAAGGCTGCCAACTCCGAAACTCGCTGTGTCGGATGAAACTGGTCCCAAAACAAGTATTCGTCACGGTTAGAACAAAAGCTAGCCGTTTGATTGCATGCGTACGTTCCATTTCCACAGCAAGCCGATGTAATATCCCTTAAACCTGAATCACAAAGAGCTTGGACTTGTAGCCCGTCGTATAGTAACGATCATTTAATGGTTACAATTTATAATTGAAACGGGAAATGCTTACCGAAGGCGAACATATTTTCCATCATATCGGTGGTCATCAAATACGTATTGGCCAGCGAATACCTTAAATCTGGGACTTGGGAGCTAAGGTTTTCTAGTAAGGCCACAGCCTCTGTATAGAATGCTTGCGCAAACCGCCGAGCTGGCTCAGAACAGTTACCATTGGCTCTAGCTCGAGCAAATGGGGTGCACCCGATCGGTGGAACTGTTAAGATACCTAACTTTCGGGCGCCAAGCTCGTATAGAGTCTTGAAGGTGAATCAACAATAGATGCTAATAGTAAGTAATGATTTAAGGCACATTAAGTGAAACTAAAGAAGGGCCAAATGGTACGTGACAAACCTTTAAATGGTATTCATATGTGGATACGAGGGTGGCATTGAACTCCGGTATGGTCATTGGTGGTCTGGTGATGTTAAGCAGGTACTCGAAGATGTCATTGCTGCCAACGCTAATAAGAAAGAATGCTTTGGAAAGAATGGCATCGGTAGCTGCATCACTGGCTGTCATATTTGTGATATTTGATCGAACGGTTGAGAATTGTTGGATCTGATCCCCCATGGATATGACCTTTCTCTGCAGGTCATAATGTAAAACTTCAGATTTATTTTCCCTCATTCAGAGAATTTCACAAGAAAAATAGATAAATCTTTGAAAAATGGGTAAGAGATGGAGATTCCTTGACGATGACATGGTGGTTATTGGCTTGGGGTTCTAGCATTCTAGGATGCAAAATCATGGCATTATGCGAAGTGGACTACCGATTGCCCAATTAGTATTTTTTAACGTCTAATTTTGTTTTTACTACTCTATTACATTGAATTTGAGATTCAATTTCTCTACTTTAATTTAACATTATTTGATTGTTTTAGGTTCATATTATCATTACTAAGTCCAAAACTAGTTGTTATGATAATATGATTTTTCATTGTTATTTAATCTTATAATCATGTTCAATCAATCATGTCAGATTAAATGTTTAAAGTCTACTACTACTTCTCCCAACGGCTTATTGTTTGTTTTACACAAGAAAACACCTCTCCATATAAACGTCATTTATATATAATCAGGGTTTGAAGAGGCATAATATAGGCAATAATATGGGATTTTCTCACTCTATATAAGCAAAAATATAATTAGTGTTTAAAGGGGAATTAATTGTAGGCAAAAATATTAATGTGGAATTTTGACAAAATGCTCACGTATTGATACTGTCCAGTACTATTCAAAATGCCGGATCCTCCAGAGGCAAAGTTGGCGCCCTTTAGTATATTCTTCCTGAAAGTCGACGGATCATTGACAAGCTGGAGAAACGGTGGTGGACTCCTCCGCAGACCCAACAGCCTCACTAAACAAAACCATGTCATCAATAATTAGCATAAAGGAAATGGACACAAAAACCAATCACATGAATTAAACAAATGTTGGATATTATTGTACCTATTTCATCAGCAGTGTTAAGACCATTGCTGAACCTCCCCGTTGGCTCCGAGTAAGGGAAATCAATGCCGTTGAAATAGAAATCTGCCTTTGCGAGGCATTCAGGTATGTAGTTATTGGTCCCAACATCAAGGGTTGAGTCCCCGAAGATGTAGACAGCCGGCGGTTCTGTTGTCGCCTCTGCCAAAGCTACTGCAAGTAGTGACACCAAAACAACAAGGAAACATGAAATGTTCCTCTTTGCCATGAGATTGAACTTGTTATGCTCCCTTCTGGACTTTCTGTTGGAATATCCTTGAAAAATAAAAAAACTTGGGTCGTGTAATTTATATATGTTGAACGTAATAAGTGAACAAACAGGTAATGATCAAAGCGTCGTTGTTCCAACCTGTAAAGACTATTATTATTCCAGGCGGTATATCCTAAGCAAATGAATCTCACGCACGAAGTAGAATAATCCCAAATGAAGTCCTTCGTTTTAAGAAAAATACAAAAGAAAATTAAGTTATTATTAAGGAAATGTACTATTATACCGGCACTAATGTACTAGATTTCATCAGAACTTCACAATTAATCGTGCGTGGACGAGAGTAGTACTAAGATAGACCTATTGAAAAGTTTTCGTGTTACACCCCTCACATTTATTAAGGAAAAAAAATTCAATAAAACCTCATCCATTTATCATAAAAAAGGAAATTAGGAATTATTACATAAAAACAAACTTGTAGGTGGCCGCATATATGAAATATATTCGCAAGCATTGTGTTGTATATATATTCATTTCAAAAATTACCGATCCAGTTGAGAGAATTATGTTGAGCTTTCCACCCAAATCAGGAAATATAACGTAATAAATGACAAATAATTTATCATTATTGATTGGTGAAAAAACTTAGGTGGCAAGGCAACATGTATATATATATATATATCTTAATTAGATTTTAGCTGCTTCGAGTATATCATCCTCTGTATTGGTATAAACAATGCCCGTCATTTTCAACCTACCCTTCATGTGTCCAAAATATGAATATTCCAAACCATGAATTTCCTTTCGTTTTGCTGGATAGTCTAGCGATCAGTATTCTTATAGTTGTGAGTAAAACTTTTAGCCGCATCTTTGTTGTTTCTTAAATTAAATTATATTAGAGTAAGTAGGTTTCTTTTCGTATATTTACAACCATTATCTAGTAAATGTAATTGGGCAATCAGTTTTGTGCCAAGATATCACTGGACATCATTAGCGTCATTTCTTTTCCTACTCATTTACAAGTGTAGGTTGTAGAGCTAAGAAAGTTGCCTGGAACATTACTCCAAATTTGATCGGTAATCTCTAACAAGTTTAGAATTTAAATTTAAGGGATAGTTATCAAATTTGTATATAAATGTTGATTTAATATGAAATTTAATATATGAATTTAATTTGAATCGTGGTTCACATATATTTATATATGGAATTTTGATTTTGATTCATTTGTAAACATTTAAAGAAATGAATACATATATTTATTTTTATATAAGATTAATATAATTGTTTGTTTATGTTGGGTTAAACCAGAATTATACAATGAACAAGAAAGAAAAAAGAGAAAAATTGGAAACAAATATTTACATGGAAAAACTTATCCGAATAGGATAAAAAAACATGAGCAAAAAAAACTTTACTGAAACGGAAAAAATCGAAAAAGGAGTACAAGATGAATTAACAAACAAACCCAAATCCGAAATAATACAAAGTTCTCCTGAAATTTCTACTAAACTCTCTCTTAATTATGTTGTTGAATCAAACTCTCTAGGATTATTAAAAGCCCTATTTATAGGTTAAAATTTGTGACTAATCCAATTAAAATATCCTAAAGTTATAAGAGTTTGATTGGGAAAAGATAGTTGGGCTTAACTAGGAGAAGAAACCTGGTTTAGTAGGGAACACGTTGCCACGTCGTGACATAGCATATTGCCTTGTCCGGACGTCCTTCTTTGTGTCATCCGAACGTGACGATTCTTCTCGTTAGGATGTCAGTTCTTCCTTGTCATGACGTCAACTCTGTTTCATCCGGAATGTGAGGCACACTCTACAGTTTATGCAATATATATATCAACGTAAAATGGTGTTAATTTGATAATATTGTTAGTAATTTGTGAAATTTGAGTCAAATTAAAATTTCATGTATAAAATTGCACAAAATCAAAGTTCATGTATGGCATTGTACATTGAATCAAAATTCATGTATAGTTTTGATATACATTATCGGTTTGCTTAGTTGAGTGGAAATGTGAAATGCTGGAAGGAGGGAGTGAAAATATGGAAATAAAATAAATTTTGATTGTGCTTGGTAGGAAAAATAAAGTGAGAGGGAAGAAAATAGAAAAGATGACCATTTTCTGTTCTAATGCATAAAAACAAATCCTTATAAATTGGAATGATAAGAGAAGAGAAAATGAGATATGGGTATATGTTAGTTCAAAATTATGTATTTTCAAAAGTTTTATTTTCTTTCCTCTTATTTTCAATTCTACCAAACAATGAATGAAAAGAAAATGTCAAATTTTTCATCTTTCCTATCCTATCAAGCATACCTTTATGAAAAGAAAAATTATTTTTAGAGAACATTCTCTATTTTCATTATTTTTCTTTTTTTTTTTTGAAAATTGAGAAACACTTTTGGTAAATGATAATAGAAATTTATTTTCAATAATGAAAATAATGAAAACACAATTGGTATGTAAAAATATTGAATTGTGTTTTTAAAGACGATGAAATTTAAAAAAAAAAGTTTAAATGTAATAAAAAAAAAGTTGTTTAGGATTTGATAAATTTGATTCATAAAATGAAACTTAAAAAAAATCACTCATTTTCAATTTTTTTTCATTTTGCCAAAACATTTTTTTTAAAACAATGAAAATATGTTTTTTTTTTTTTTTACAACATGTTTGGTTCACTAGAATGAGATATGGCTGTAATGGAATAGAGCTATAATTAGAGGTGTGCATGGGACAGGCCACCCGGTCTAGCCCGAAGGCCCGCCCGAAATGTGGGAGGGTTTTGACAAAAATATAGGCCTGAAAAATGGGCTTGGATAAAAAAATAAGGCCCGTTTAAAAAACAAGCCGAGTCTCGGGTAAGGCATTTTTGGCCCAGGCCCGGCTCTGCCTGAATTCACTAAATGATAAAAAAAATATTTTTTAATATTATTTTCTTATTGTTTTCTCCCTATTTTGCTACTATTTTACTATTATGTTGCTACTATTTTGTTGTTATTGTTTGGATATTGTATAAAACTTATTTTATTGTTAATTTTATTATTATTTTAAAGACATTTGTTAATTTTCTTAAAGGCATTTGCTTGTTAAGTTGCATCTGTTTTAGTGTTATTTAAGTATACATATTTTTTAAAATTTATTTTCAATTTGTTGAGAAATATTTATTTTGATGTTTTTAGTATTTTTGATGGTTTATATATTTTTTAAAATTATATAAAAAAATAATATAAAAATTAATATGGGCGGACCGGGTCGGGCCCGAGTTTTAACATTTTTATTGGGGCCGGGCTTGAGCAAAATTTTAGGCCAGCCCGGGCCAAGCAAACGAGCCTAAATTTTTAGTTAGGCCCGGCCCGGCCCATGCACACCTCTAGCTGTAATCAGTAATTCAATTATTTGGTTGAATGTGATGGAATAGAGCTGTAAGAGCATTCTTTTGTTTAGTTGAATGGAATATATGTTGTAATAGCATGAGAAAAAAGGCTTAAATGACTAAAGTACCTTTAGTAGAATTTTTTTAGGTAGATGATTATTGTTATTGTTATTAAAGTTGAATAAGATTATTATTAAATATATTTTAGTAATAAATAATTTAATCATAATTATTATTAAATGCAATTTAATAAAATAATCTATAATTTAATAACATTCTTAATATAATTATTATTAAAATATGAATTCATAAAAATCATAATATATAATATTATAAATATAATATATAACCTACTATAATAGTTTATTTCTATGGCATTCTATCATGTCATTGTACCCTCCAAAGTTACCAAAACATAACTAATACAACCATGATTTTTAATGGTAAGAAAGAAATCTTCCCACCCATTTCAATCGCACAGAAAAGGTAAACTAAAGAAAATGAGCATTTGCGTTGGATGGTCTGGAATTTTGCTCAGCGCATGATAGTGTTCATCCTCAGTTAATCCTTCTACTTCACATAAGGTCGGATATAATTCTAGAGCACTTTTTTGAATGGTCATTTCTGAATTTTGTTGAATTAGCACTTCGGAAGCAATGCTTCTACTTATTTCAAGGCCAACAGTCTGTATGTTTTCCCCTAATAACGTGGCAGCATTAGTAAATAAAGTAGAAGAAAGTTGTTCACTTGCATCAGAAATCTTTTTTTTTTCTTTTTTGAAAACGTTGAATCATCTTGGTTTCTAGATGGTTACGGTTGTGTAGCTGAGAAATCAATCACATCCAAAGAAACACCAATTTCGCATCCATGGTAATCGTTTATTTCTTTATGAGTATTTACAATAGCTACATCCTCAACATTTACAACAATCACAAATACAAATACTTTTAACATATTTATTCACAATTCATGCAAATATATATAAATATAATATTATTTCAGTAATTTAGATTATGGATTCTAGCATTTTTTTTTAGCAAAAAGCGACCACAATGGTCAAACAATTTATTACGTAACATCACTAAGAACAATATTGTGGATCTCCTTTGGATAATCCATGTCAAAAAGCCATATTTTAGCTCACATTTTAGTACAAATAAAATTAGCTACTTTATTACAAGACCGATTTGACCAAATTAATTTAGCCGACTTAAAGTTATTGAAGGCAGCTCTACACGCCTTGATTCCAGCCCCGATAATGGTAACGTTCGTACTACAACTGTTCATGATGTTAACAAGACCCACATGGTCAGTTTCAAACAACACATCGCCGTTAATATTGAGATAACTGACCAACTCAATGCTTCTTTCAAAAGCAATACATTCTGCCTCCTGAATCGACATTTTTGTGTCGATGAAACCCCCTCTTCTGCCAAGCACGAAACCACTATTATCTCGAATGATAACCCCGTACCTTATTCTGTTACCATCACTGTTGCGTTGAAATTTATTTTAACATAGCCTCTATGAGGTTTATCCCATTGCTTCATATCATCGTTCTGGGAGAGCACAGGTGCATTCAACAAATTGTAGATTCTGAATTCTTTGTCAAGGTTGCTAGCTCTATCCCAAATAGTATACGCTTTGTCTTCTTTACCCTTGAAAATGAAATTGTTCCTACTATTCCAACAATTTCATAAAATGGTTATTAAGTCAGCCATTGCTCTTTTGTCCAAAAATCTCATCATATTCTCCAGCCAATCTACACAGCTATCACAATGCTCCGTTATAACTCTCATATCCCACCCTCCTATGGAAAGGACTTCACGAGAAGTGAGGCAGTCTCGAAGAGCATACAACAGAGTTTCATTTGTAGCTCAACATCTCTGGCAGCTTTGGTTAAAACCGATTCTGATGGAAGAAATTTTAACATTTTTAGGAAGAATCTCGTGACCAACTCTCCAAGCAAACACCCGAATTTTAGGAAGAGTATCAAGCTTCTATATAGATTTCCAATAGAACCTATACGATCTGAACCCTATTTCTTTCAGGAGAAGCCATGAATAAGCCGATTTCGATGTGAAACAACCATGAGGGTTGTGGAACCACACAATTCTGTCTCTCTGGCCCTCATTTCCAATGGGTAAATTAAAAACTCTGTCTCCACAATCTTTCCCATACATCAAATAGACTTTATTAAAATCTCATTTTCTATCATTCACCAACCAAAGATCTCTAACACTATTGACCTTATGATTAATGATATTTAGAATGAGGGTATTCCTATTTAAGTCTTCAATACCCCAGTTATCAGCCCTAATATTAATACAATCTTTATTGCCTACTTGCCAGCCAAACCCCTTTTTTCAACTTTTCTGCAGCAGCAGCTATACTCACCCAAGTAAACGAAGCTTTGTCCATAAGTTTAGCATTAAAAATATTATCATCGGGAAAGTACTTGGAAGACAGAACTTTAAAACACATGGAATCTTTATTGTTTGACAACCCAATAGTGCAATGTTAAAAAGTCACATATCACGAGGTAAACACAAATTCTTCCACGAGAGCATCGACCAATATTTTCCTCTTTCCTTTCCAGACCACTAAATTCTGCTTATCTTTGATTGAAGCTCCTCGATCACAATCTTAGAGGCTAAGAAAATAGACAACGCATATATAGGGATGGATTGTAACATCGCCTTTACAAAAAACTCTTTGTCTTCATATGAAAGTAATCTTTTAATCCAGCTGTTTATCCTGCAAGAAAATCTTTTAGTAACCTCAAAGAAAGCTTCTTTTTTTCTTTTTACCAATAGGAATGGCCAAGCCTAAGTATTTGTCAAGCTTCTCCATAATTTTCATCCCACTGAGATCGCCAAAATATCTTCTTTGATCCCTCGAGGGTGTTAGGGCTGAAAAGAACCATAGATTTTTCATAGTTTATTTCTTGACCAGAGGTAGTGACAAACCATAAAAGTAACATATTTTAATCCCATACGTAGCATATTTTTGGATGATTTATTATATAATTTAGTAAATTTGATGCTCCTAATCCTTTAATTTCATGTTTCTATACTTAGGTGAGCATAGGGGAACAAAAGGAGAAGAAAACAGGCTAAAAACGGACAAAACAGGCTGATTTAAATATCCACATGGCCAAGACCATTTTCACACGGGCTGAGCACACGCCCATGTGGTAGACCATGTCGATATCGTTCCCTGTTTCAGAAACAAGCCAAAAAAGCTAATTTTTAGGGGTTTTGAGCATTCTAAAGTCTATAAATACACACTAGAAGAGGACCTAAGGGGACATACGGAGTAGAAAGAAAAAATTACTCAAAGAAAACCGTTGGAATCATCTCAGAAGTAGATCCACTTCAAGATTGAAGATCTTCCTTCAAATTTCTCTCGAAGTTTATTTGGGTTTTTATGTCTTGTTGTTTTTCTAAATTTGAGATGTTTTCCTTTTACATTATGAACTAAATTCCCTAAATACCTAGGGAGGATGAAACTTACGATGGATCTTATTATTTAATTATCTGAATTACACGATAAATACTTGTTCTTGTTCTTAATTATGTATTCTTAATCCTTGCCTTAATATTTTCAGGATATTAATCCAAGTTTGATGTGCTTATTCAGTAGAGCAAAAGTCCCTATTTAAGAGTAGATCTAGTATAATTGAACGGAGTTGATTGCAATCCTAGAAATAGGACAACATAAATCTGCTGGATTAGAATCAAATTTAATAGGAGAATCCATAGATCGAGTTAATGCGACGATAGGGGTTTTAATTAGAAAGAGATTTTAATTAATCAACCTAGAGTCAGTTGTTCTTAGTCTCAAAAGAGATATTAACATAATTTAGGGATTTCTACGGATCAAGACAAGTGAATAAATCGTTTGATTCAGAGTTAGAATAAGAAGTGAAGTCTAGGTGGATTCTTTCCTGGGTATTATCTCTCTCATTGGTTTTCTTAAGTATTTTCCCAATTCGATCTCTGTCACGTTCATAGTTAATTAGTTTAATTTTTAGGTTAAAACACCTCCTTTAATTATTAGGCTAAATAATAGAAAGATAGTTATTACTAGTACTTTTAGTCCTTATGGATACGATATTCCAGACTCACCATAGCTATACTACTATTCGATAGGTGCGCTTACCTTCGTCGAAATATTAGTTAGTTTCGTGATCCATCAAGTTTTTGGAGCCGTTGCCGAGGACTAAAATATTAGGATCACTTAATTTTTATTACTTTAGCCATTTTTATTTTTATTTTTGTTTTTGTTTTTACTTTAATTTACTAAAATTTTCTCTTATTTGCTTCTGGCAGGTTCTTTTAGTTTATGACTAGAAGAAACCCGTCAGGACCTCTATTATTTGATATTGAAATTGAAAGCACAGCTCGTAGAAATCGTAGAGAAATAAGGTGGAGCTACAGTATATAGAGGAAGAGCAAGAGGACGATACCAATATTACCGAGGAGATGGCTGAAAATCAGAATAATCCGCTACTTCCTGTGGTTGCCGCGAATCTTGTAGATCATAATCCTACTCCTCGTACTATGTACGACTATGCCAAGCCTAATTTAGCGGGGGTTGAATCTAGTATTGTGAGACCTGCGATTACTGCAAATAACTTTGAACTGAAGCCGAACACTATTTAGATGATCCAACAGTTTATTCAGTTCGATGGTTTGCAAAATAAAGATCCAAATACTCATTTGGCTAACTTTCTGGAGTACTATGATACTTTCAAAATTATTAGCGTTTCTGATGATGCTATTCACCTTCGGTTATTTCCCTTCTCATTGAGGAATAAAGCTAAACAGTGGTTGAACTCTCTACCACGAGGGTTCATCACTACATAAGAGTAAATGACCAAAAAGTTTCTGTTGAAATACTTTATGCCGGTCAAGATGGTAAAATTGAGGAATGATATCTCTTCCTTTGTGCAAATGGACTTAGAGACCCTATACGATGCATGTGAGAGGTATAAGGATTTATTGAGAAGGTGCCCTCACCATGGGTTACCCTTATGGCTACAGGTTCAGACTTTTTACAATGGTTTGAACCCCTCAACTAGACAATTGATCGATGCAGTCACCGGTAGTACCCTAAATAACTAAACACCTGAGGAGGCTTATGAGTTCATTGAAAAGATGTCACTGAATAATTATCAGTGGTAAGTCATGAGGACAAAGCCGATGAAAGCAGCCAGTGTTTTTAACGTTGATGTAGTTACCATGTTATCGAACTAGGTAGAACTTTTGAGTAAAAAGATTGATGGTTTATATGGTTTTACACAGGTACATATGGTGATGCAATGCGATGCAAATGGAGGAGGGAACCTTCCAGAAAGTTGATCCTACAACCTTAGCGCAGAAGACGAACATGTTAACTATATGGGTAATAATTCTAGACCTCAGAATAATCCCTATAGTAACACTTACAATACAGGTTGAAGGAACCATCCCCACTTCTCTTGGGGTCGTCAAGGAAATTAGAGACCACAACCCCCTCCAGGCTTTCAACCACCTTACCAGCAGGAAAGAATCCGAACCTTGAGGAGATGTTGACGAAGTTTATTTCGTTGTTAGAAACTAGCTTTAAAAATACCGAAATAATACTTAAAAATTAGCAAGCATCGATTCAAGAGCTCGAAAATCAAATAGGCCAGCTGGCTAAGATGATTTCAGAAAGACCACAAGGTAGCTTGCCAAGTAACACCAAAACTAACCCAAGAGAACAACTTCATGCAATTATAGTAAGAGATGAAGAAGGGTTAGTTAAGCCTGAACCATAACTGAGGTAAGAGACTGTGGTAGGTAAAGGTAAGGTTGAGGTGAGCCACAGTGAACAGAAACCGGTAAGTAAAGAGTATAAACCTCATGTGCCATACCCCAACGCGACAAAAAAAAGACCATACCAATGAGCAATTTGGTAAATTTCTTAAACTCTTGAAAAAGTTACATATTAACTTACCGTTTATTGAAGCTCTTTTGCAAATGCCCAACTTAATTAAATTTTTATAGGAGCTTTTAGCAAACAAACGTAAGTTAGATGATGCGTCGCACGTAGAGCTAAATACAGTCTGCTCAGCCATTTTACAAAATAAACTACCCAACAAATTGAAAGATCTAGGGAGTTTTACTATTCCATGTTTAATTGGTAGTTTAAATGTGAACATTGGCAAGTATTAATGTCATGCCCTATCAAATGTTTAAACAATTAGATCTTGGGAAACCCAAATAAACTAGGATGAGTATCCTATTGGCAGATAAAATATTAGATTTCCTAGGGGTATTGTTGAGGATGTGCTAGTAAAGATTGATAAATTTATATTCTCAGTTGACTTTGTTGTTTTAGACATGGATGAGGATAGTGACATACCTTTAATTCTAGGTATGCCCTTTTTAACAACTGCTAGAACGATTATTGATGTTGGTACAGGTGAACACATACTTCGTGTAGGAGGTGACAACATCACTCTTCAGGCTCGTGATTCTGCTAAAATATCTAGAGATCAAGATGATATTACAAGTTTTGCTGATGTTAATAACCTTGTGGCTCAACATTCTTTGCAGGAAACACCTTGAAAAACAATTAAGAGCCACGATCCAGCTCAAGCGTCAAAGACGGAACAATTCATGAAGAATGAAGGCTTCAAATCCATGAACTAGATGAATGGCAGTCACATATCAAGGAAAAACTGAGAATGCATGATGAACCAAAGCGACACCATGATAAACACAAGGATGGAATGAACCACTTCAAAGTTGGGGACCAGGTATTGTTAGATGAACTCGACCCTCGATTAACCACTTTAGAGCTTAATACAAACGGAGCGACTTCTTTCACGGTACTCAATATTTTTCCAAACGATATAGTTGAGGTAACTCATTCTCATTTTGATACTTTTAAGGTAAATATTACTCGACTTAAACCTTATTTGAATGAAAGAATTGATAGCAAGAAAGAGGAGTCTCGACTCTGCGAACCATTGTGACTGTGTGAATATGAGGTAAGTCGAGCATAGACTTTAAATGAGCACTTCTTGGGAGGAAACCCGAGTACTAACACTGCTAATTTTCTCATTTTTACTTCATATTATTTTTCAAAAAACTTAACTAAATACTAAAATGTAGGTTTTTGACTCACACAGCTTGGACACACAGACGTGCCCTAGGCCATGTTATTTAACATGGACGCGATAATGAGTTACACGGCCTAGACACACGGGCATGTCCTTGGTCGTGTGGATCTTGGGAATTAGTTTTTTAAAATTTTAAGGAAATCGACAGAGAGTTACACGGCCTGGATACACGGACGTGTCCTAGGCCGTGTGAAAACTAGAGCTAAATTTTTCAATTTTAATAAAAGTCAGAGAGATACACGGGTAAGGCACACGACCGTGTGTGAGATCACATGGGCGTGTGGGAGGCCACATGGGCGTGGGAGAAGTGAACGAGATTGCACACAGCCGTGCGACATGACCGTGTGAACCACACAGCCTGGATACACAGACATGTCTATGACCGTGTGCAGACTGGGTTTAAAAAATTTAATCACACATGGGCTAAACAGAGACTACATGGGCGTAGGAGAAGCGAACAACATTGCGCACGGCCGTGTGAACCACACAGCCTGGACATACAGGTGTGTCCAAAGCTGTGTGACAACTGGGGTACAAATTTTAAATACACACAGGCTAGAATGAGACCATATAGGAGTGTGACACGGCCGTGTGGTACAACACGGAGATCACACGATTGTGTCCCAATTTAAACTCTAAATCCTATTTTTATTTTTTCACTTTTGTCTTTTTCCTCCCATCTTCTTCAACTCCTAGTCGCCGCAGCCCTCTAACCCCCAACTAGTCTAGGCACCGTCACCCCAACCCTATCGATTTCATTTTCTTCCTTCCTTCATCTCTCGTCCCAACGAATCGACCCATACAATCGTCCTCACTTTCCCTCTCCGACGCACCCCCTTTCCCGCTCCAGACCAGTGCCCCCACTCCCTCAAGTTCCCACTCCCATAGTTCGGCCACCATTCCCCATCAACCATCCCTTGAACCTCCGACCATCACCCATCATCGGTTCTTTTTTTCCCTTTTTTACCCTTCATTTATTTTAGTTTTGATAATATTAATAATTCTTTATTTATTATTATTACTATTTTATTCCAGTTTATTTTTAATTAGGTTTATTGATTTACTTCTTGCATTATTCTTGCTTATTATTCAGCTTATTGACTATTGAGGTTATGATTAGTCTTATGTACAGAACATTCTTACTATTTGACGTAATATTATTTTCTTTTTCTTAACTTTTATTTTATTCTACAGTATTGTATCTGTGTTTTGTTTAGTTGATTTTATTGGTGTCTTAATATTTAGTCTTACTAATCTGCCTCCTCATGTGCACTACTATTAGATTTCTATTTTGTTGTAGCTTGCTGTCCATTAGCTTTATTATGTCAATTAGGCAAGTTGTTGAGCTTTACTGAGTTTTTTTTACTCATATTCGCTTACTTATATTATGTTAGTTCGTTTATTTAATATTATTTGATCACTTTCATATAGATACACCATGACAAGCACATGAGGCAAATCTAAGGTAGCCGTCCCTACTTCGAAAAAGTGAAAGGGCCCCGGTGGGACCTCATGCTCAAGCGTATCAGTCGAGGTCCGCCACCCTTATCTCTAGTTTTTTATGGGCCCCCAGGAGGACTTATACCAGCTTATCGAGTGCGACCACTTGGTCTAGGCCGCTGTATTGATTGAGCCGCGTTGAAGCAGGTTTGCCTAGCTGGTGATGTTCGCACCTTCATCACTACAGCTCCATGGGATAGATTCTTTGTCATTATCGAGCCCACCTACATGGAGCTTACATTGGAATTCTGTACGACATTCTTTGTTCAGCAGGTTATAACGGTTCACAACGAGCCAGGTACCATCACCTTTCGACTTGGTGGTTTGGTGCGCCAGATGAGCATTCTTGAGTTTGGTGCTATTTTGGGACTCTACACAGAGGAGTTTATAAGCTCTGATGACTTTCTTCAGCTTTATTAGCATATTCATCACTCGCCTTCGCGCTGTTGGATTGATCTCACGAGCAGCCTGACAAACTATGACTCGAGTTGCTCAAAGGTGACTTCTCTCCCACCGGCCCTATGGTACCTTCACGCTCTTCTAGCTCACACGTTGACAGGTCAGAGTGAGAGCACATGAGTGGTTAGTACTTATGACGCCTATTTTCTGTAGAGCATGGCTACCGGACATGTCTTAGATTTGGCGTCGCGCTCGCCTTTCGCCGTCAAACTGAACACCACAAGAAGGGCCCCATCTGTCTAGGCTCTTATGTGACTCGCCTCGTTCGACACTTCAGTCTTCTCGACACATTGGAGCAGTCCTCGACACTTACCCTAGTTGGTTAGATGTCCCCTCAGGGCATCTCGAGCATGATCCACATGAGGATGATCCAATGGCGACGTGGAGTGGAGCCCCCTCAGTACAGGCTATTCTAGTCTGATGTTCAGCATGACCGGAAAGACTTCACTGATAATGTTTCTCCCTATCACGAGGATCCACCACAGCCTTCACCATCGAGTCATCAACGTACTCCCTCTGCTGCTAGCTTCCGAGGAGTATCCTCTGAGGAGTTTACTAACTTCTGTCAATATTGTACTCAAAGGTTCGACACTATTGATACAACTTTACAGCAAATTTGTCAGCATCTCCATATTGCTCCTCCAACACCACCGACTCGCGACATTGATCAGTCTGATGATGAGAACCATTGAGTCTATTTGTCTTTTAACTTATTTTTCTTTTTCTTTTTCTTTTCCTTTTTATGATTATTTTGTCTTTATATTTTGAACTCTATTTTAATTATTATGGTTGTTTCTAATCGAGTAACCCTTTTAATCATCTTCAATATTGTGTTTATCTTCTTATCATTTGCTTAAAATTTTGCACTACACCTACACTTATCTACAATTTCGCTTTTCACTATTTTGGGCATTTCATTTAATAATCAGGGCAGTTTCAATTCTCTCTCTCTCTTATGATACTTCTGTTTCTATTTTGATTATCTACTTTTGTACATTGACGAAAACGTACATCTTAAGTGTGGGGAGGTTATTTATATGATTATTTGAAAATCCCTGAATTATGTCTTGTGTTTAAGTAATTTTCTCATATTACTTTTAGAATGAACCCTTATTGATTTGTGATTATTATTGATGTGTTTTAGAATAAATTCATAGGTAATTGTGCATCGATTATTTAAACTTTAAGACATGAGAGAATGAAGCATGATAAGTCTATTTTCAAAATTAAAATTTCCTAAGTTGTTTCCCTAAATTTAAATATTAACTTGAAGTTTGAGATTTGCAAGATCGACATCAAAAACCATAATTCTTGTGAGATTTTGAGCCTTTAGAGCATACGCTTTTATTTCTCACTTTATTATTGGTTATGAGTGTGTCAATATTGATTTGTTATTATAGAACTTGCTTCGATTATTCATGTCGAAACCACACCTTTGATTTGATATACTGAGATGATAAAGGCACTTAGGTTTTAACCCACTTATTCCATTAAAAGCCTACCTTCATAATTAACCCCTAGTGAATCCCTTTGAGCCTAACAAGCCGTTCATTTATTTACCCATTAATATTAAATCATAAATCATTTTTAATTCATTGAGAATTGTTCCCATTTTATTTACTCCCCTTTTGTCGAGATTTGATTTGGTTGGTTGCCTAACTATGTTCTTTTATTTTAGTTGTTTAATTTTCTCTTATTACTCATTCAAAAAAAAATATTTATATATGTTGATTATGTTTATTTCTTTGTTTTGAGCTTAAGTAGTTAATTTCATATTCTAAGAAGAAGCTCGTGTTTTTCTTTAATAATTTCGATTGATGTAACTATTCAGTATTAGCTTATTTTTCTAGTCAGGTGATTTATCAATTCGATCTCGATTCTAACATTCTTTTTTAGTTTTTATCCACACCTTTAACCCAAGGCCCATTACAACCTTTTAAAGACCATTTGATTTGTGTATCATCTCATTTATAGTGGTGGAGATTTGATTTTCATGCAAGCCTATGGTAATAACTTTTCATGTTTGACTTTTGAGTGCTTAATCTTTGAACCTTAAACACTTTGAGTAATTAAGAGAATCTTTAGTGAGCATGTCAATTCTTATAGATTTTGAAACAAAGGTAATTATTTAGATAAGGGAAAACATCTATGTTTTCATGCTTTAAAAATGTTTGACTTCGATTGTTCTGAATCTTTAGTGCTCTTTTAGTTGAATTATCAATGTGTAATTACTTGTTATTGATGAGAATTATGAATTGAGAAAGTTTAATTCTAATTGTGAGTTGAGTATTTTGCTTGAGGACAAGCAAACGTTAAGTGTGGGGATATTTGATAAACCACAAAAGTAACACATTTTAATCCCATACTTAGCATGTTTTTGGATGATTTATTATATAATTTAGTGAATTTGATGCTCCTAATCTTTTAATTTCATGTTTCTATACTTAGGTGAGCATAGGGGAACAAAAGGAGAAGAAAACGGGCCAAAAATGGGCAAAACAGGCTGATTTAAAGATCTACACGGCCAAGACCATTTCCACATGGGCTGAGCACAAGCCCATGTGGTAGACCGTGTCGATATCGCTCCCTGTTTCCCAAACACGCGAAAAAAGTCAATTTTAGAGTTTCTGAGCATTCTAAAATCTATAAATACACACTAGAAGAGGACCTAAGGGGACACACGAAGTAGAAAACAGAAATTACTCGAAGAAAGCCGTTAGAATCATCTCAGAAGCAGATCCACTTCAAGATTAAAGATCTCCCTTCAAATTTCTTTCGAAGTTTATTTGGGTTTTTTCTGTCTTGTTGTTTTTCTAAATTTGAGATCTTTTCCTTTTACATTATGAACTAAAATCCCTAAATACCTAGGGAGGATGAAACCTACGATGGATCTTATTATTTAATTATCTGAATTACACTATAAATACTTGTTCTTGTTCTTAATTATGTGTTCTTAATCCTTGCCTTAAAATTTTCAAGATATTAATCCAAGTTTGATGTACTTATTGAGTAGAGCAAAAGTCCCTGTTTAATATTAGATCTAGCATAATTGAGCGGAGTTGATTGCAATTCTAGAAATAGGATGACATAAATCTGTCGGATTAGAGTAAAATTTAATAGAGGAATTCATAGATCGAGTTAATGCGACGATAGGGGTTTTACTTAGAAAGAGATTTCAATTAATCAACCTAGAGTCAGTTGTTCTTAGTCTCGAAAGATATATTAACATGATTTAGGGATTTCTACGGATTAAGACAAGTGAATAAATCGTTTGATTCAGATTCAGAATAATAAGTGAAGTCTAGGTGGATTATTTCCTGGGTATTGTCTCTCTCATTGGTTTTCTTAAGTTTTTTTCCCAATTCGATCTCTGTCGCGTTCATAGTTAAGTAGTTTAATTTTTAGATTTAAACACCTCATTTAATTATTAGGCTAAATAATAGAAAGATAGTTATTACTAATACTTTTAGTCCTTGTGGATACGATATTCCGGACTCACCATAGCTATACTACTATTCGATAGGTGCGCTTGCCTTCGTCAAAATATTAGTTAGTTTCGTGATCCATCAGGTAGAAATAAACTTTCTAAGAATGTTAATAAAACAATCAACATCACTCTTTTTGTTGTGCATAGATAGGAGTGCATCATTAGCAAAAAAACAAATGATTTATCCTCGGACCATTTCTGCTAGCACGAATACCTTTAAGCGCATTGCTGTTTTGAGCTTGAATAATCATCCTAAAGAAGGCTTCCATGCAAAATAAAAACAAATACAGAGAAAAAGGGTCCCTTTGATAGAGGCCCCTCTCAGGAATAATAGTCTCCGATAACATATTATTACACTTAATTAAATACTTCATAAAATGAACACAAGCCATAATTTTGTCATTTCACCGTTTGTCAAAACCCATTTTCCATATAACCGCCTCGATGAAATTCCATTCCACGCGATTGTACACTTTACTCATGTCAGGTTTGATGACACAACCTTTATTAGGCCCGTTTCTAGCACTTTGGAGATAGTGAAGGAGCTTGTGCGTGATTAAGATATTGTCATGAATTATTCTTCCCAGGACGAAAGCGCTTTGATTTTGACTTATACAATCGGGAAAGGATAGCTTTTAACCAGTTTGCCAATACCTTAGCAACAATCTTGTAGATGTACATGTACAAACTTATAGGGCGAAAATTAGTCATATCGCAAGGATCTCTAATTTTAGGAATTAAAATAATAATGATTTCGTTAACCAAAGAAATATTCACTTGTCCATTAAGCGCATCCAGGCAAAACCTCAAGGTATCCTTTCCTATAATGTCTTAGTGCTGCTTAAAAAAACTTCTAGAAAGACCATCGACTCCAGAGGCTTTACTAGGGTCCATCTGTTTGATGGCTTGAAAAACTTCAGTCTCTGTATACTCCCTTGTAAGCCAATCATTTTTCTCCCTAGTGATACATTCCCTGATAAAACCGAACTCTCACTGGTGGGTATCCTTGCCATTTGACCGAAATAAGTTCTAAAAGTAGTTTTTAACCACATTACAAATATCCTTGTTATTTGTGACCTAATCAATATGACCATCTTTAAGCTTAGCAATCCTATTTTTTTAACCTGCTAGTAGCTTTTGCATGAAAGTACTTAGTGTTTCTATCACCTTCCTTAAGCCATTGGGCCCTCGATCTGTGCGCTCATTTTTTTCCTCCTGAGCATAAAGATAATCTAACTTGCAACACGTCTCCTTCAATCTCTTAACACTATCCCCCAATTTGTCGTGTCAATGATTATGTTAATAATATCCTCTAGTCTGCTAATCTCTCTCTTCATTTTCCAGTGTTTATAACGCTGCCAATGACCCAGAAACTCACGAACCCTATCCAGCTTGTAACTGTAGTTTCCCTCTACACTATTTCAAGCATTACTAGTAATGCTCTTGCTCTCATTTTCCTTCACCCAGCATTCCTCAAAACGAAACCGAGTCCTATTATCAATAAGGTTGCTTTTTGGTTGACGACCACTAAAATAAAAGGAAATAGCATCATGATCCGGTTGTGTTTGCCTCACGACACTAGACACAATAAAAGGATATTTTTCCATCGTAAGGACTGTAACACCCCTAAACCCGGCCTAGACGCTATGGTCGAATCTGGCGGTGTCACATATGAGTACTTTTTAGAAAACCCTTAGCAAGTTAAAATCCGTCCAATTTGTTATCTTTACTTAAGTCGTGAATTCTCTATTCCAATTATTATGTGAAAACACTCCATTAACGCGGAAGCTAAAACATCATCCAACTATAAATCAATAGACTTAAAAATTTAAAACCTCAAATAAACCCAAAACAGTTTGAGTCTGGATATATGAGTAATCCCAAAAACAAATTTTAAAGTAGAACAAATGAAATAAATATCACTCATAAAACCACTAAATGTCTACCAGTGGTCATCATCGAGGCCTCCGTCGCACCGATCCATCTATTGCTGGGGATTACCCGAACATAATACAGATAGTTTGGCCTTAGCCATGCAGATATCACATGCATAACAGATCAGATATCAGAAAATATGCCCACCAACCCTGCACACCATCTCCATCCAACCCAACACACCGTGTGGGGATAGAATCGACCCACCCAACCCTACACACCGTATATGGGGATATAATCAACCCATCCAACCCTACACACCATAAGGTACCACATCACAGCACATATCATAAGTATGCAGCATAGCTGCCAGATAACGGGCTTATAAAGCCCTTTAGCTACTCCCTTCACTTCGTCAAACCCACCCCGATGCAATGCATCATACAAGTATGAAATGCTATACTGCAGACAAACAGATCATACATTTATTTACGGAATAGATCAGATAATCATGCTAAGTATATCATGCGATCATATACATCATAGAATTAAAAGTCTAGATAAGGCTTACCAATCCTACTACAGGTCACAGTCGACTTGGGCGACCCGTGCAACCTTACAGAACATTTCAGATTAAAGGGGCTCAGACGCCCGTGTGCCTTGCCCGTGTGAGACACATGGCCCATATTGGCCCTGCCCATGTGGATCACACGGCTGGCCCAGATTCCCACACGCCCGTGTGGTTCACCGTGTGGCACACATGGCCCATTTGCCAGAGCCCGTGCCTCACACACGACTATGTCATCCTCACACGCCCGTATGGTGCGCGCACGGCCTGGCTCGTCAATGACATGCCCGTGTCTCACGACGCAGGCTACCACACGGGCAGACCACACGCCTGTGTGGGGTTGACAGGCCACTTTTTGGCTTTCGCCGAAACTCGATTTCTAAGTAATCGGAGTACACATCTGGTTTATTTTCGCTGCTAATCCAACAACGAGCACTTCAAAGCCTTCAACAAATAACAGTGATTCCTCGCTGTTTAGAACTCCGATTAATGACCCACAGAACCTTGAATATTTTCGAATCGATAGAACTGCTAGCAATACGCCTAAGCTTATCGAAAAAGAAGAAAACGAATGAGAGAGGGGAAAAAGAAAAGAGAATTTTCGGCAATAAGAGGTTTTGAGAAAAAGAAACAGTAGAGAAAAATATTTTGCCAAAAAGGAAGAAATAAGAAAAACCCCTAATTTTTCCCCAAACCCCAACTCAGATTCCTGATAAAGCCCAACTCAACTAAAACTTGCAGCAAAAATAATCCCAACGCTACTGTAGGGAATCGAACTCCAGACCCTAAGCGTAACCCCTTGCCACTTAACCACTAGACCAGCAGGCCCATTCTGTTAGGTTTTTACCAACAATACCTTATAAGCCCACTGATCTAAAGTCAGGCTTTACTCAAATAAAAACCCAAAATTTAGCCCAAGTTAAAACTTTAACTTGGGAGCTCCCAAACATACCCCAAAGCACAAAACCTCTTAAAACAAATATATTTATACCAAAAAGAATTAAAACAAAAGTTTCGATATTTCCATGCTCAACAATCACAAATGTCGAAACTATAAAAATTTGGGGCTTTACAACTCTACCCACTTAAAGAAAATTCGTCCTCAAATTTTACCTGATCAGAAAAGGTGAGGATACTACTGATGCATCGAATCCTCCGGCTTCCAAGTGGCCTCCTCAGTACTACGATTCCGGCACAGCACCTTTACTAACGGAATCGATTTCCTACGCAGAACCTTAATGTCACGATCCAAAATCTGAATTGGCTCCTTCTCGAACGTCAGGTCCGGTCTAACCTCGATCTCCTCCACAGGTACAATATGTGTGGGATCAGAGTGATAACGTCTCAACATCTAGACGTAGAACACGTCATGAATACGATCCAACTCTAGAGGTAGCTCCAACTGATACGCTACTGGCCCTACTCACTTCAGAATCTGGCACGGCCCAATAAATTGAGGACTCAGCTTGCCCTTACAACTGAACCTCAAAACCTTCTTCCATGGCGAGACCTTAAGGAAAACCATGTCTCCTACAGAATACTCGATGTCCTTCCTTTTCAAATCCGCATAGGACTTCTGTCTATCAGAAGCTGCTTTCAATCGATCTCGAATCAAGCAAACCTTATCCTCAGTCTCTGAAACCAACTCCGAACCCAGAACACGCCGCTCACCCAACTCAGTCTAGCACAAGGGAGTACGGCACTTACGACCATACAGTACCTCGAAAGGTGACATCTGTATACTAGACTGATAACTATTGATATAAGCAAACTTTGTTAGAGCCATGTACTCCTCCCAACTGTCTCAGAAATCGATAATACAGCCCTCAACATGTCCTTCAATATCTGAATCACCCTCTCTAACTGTCCATCTGTCTGAGGATGAAAAGCAGTACTGAAGTCAAGATGGGAACCCAAAGCTTCATGAAGCTTTCCCCAAAATCGAGACGTAAAACGAGGATCCCTATCAGAAATGATCGAGACAAGTACCCCATGCAGTCTCACTATCTCAGAGATGTACAGCTTGGCCAACTTCTGTAGAGAGAAGTCTGTCCTAACGGGAATGAAATGTACAGTCTTGGTCAACCGGTCCACGATGACCCAAACAAAATCCTTCTTAGTCGGTGTTAGAGCCAACCCACTAACGAAGTCCATCGTCACTCGCTCCCATTTCCACATCGATATCCTAACAAAGCCGCAAAGAAACCTAAAGGTAATCGATGCTCACCTTAACTCACTAACAAGTCATACAAATGAGCAAAAAGTCGATAACCTCACGTTTTAACCCTGGCCACTAATACAACTCTCGAAGATCCTTATACATCTTGTTTCCACCAAGGTGCATAGCGTACGGACTACTGTGCGCTTCCCTCAAAATCGATAGCCTCAAATCCTTATCATTAGGTATACAGATCCTACCTGAGAAGTACAATACCGCATCATTATTCAATCCAAAATCTGTAGTAGTCCCAGTCTCTACTTGACGAAATTGCATCTCGAGAGTCTTATCGTCTAACTGCTTAGGTCTATTCTGCTCAATCCATGACGGCTTCACTTGAAGCTCTGCCAGAAGACTCCCGTCGTCATAAAGACTTAGTCGAGCGAACAACGCTCTCAAATCAGCCACAGCCCTATGACTTAACGTATCGACCACCACATTATCCTTATCAGGGTGATATTCAGTACTACAGTCATAATCCTTAAGGAGCTCGACCCATCGTCGCTGCCTAAGATTTAACTCATTCTGAGTGAGGAGATACTTGAGGCTCTTGTGATCAGTATAAATGGTACACTTCTCTCCATACAGATAATGCCTCAAAATCTTCAATGCAAAAACCACTACAGCCAACTCCAAATCATGCGTCAGATAATTAGCCTCGTGAGTCTTGAGCTGACGAGATGCATAAGCAACTCTCTTACCGTCTTGCATCAAGACACAACCCAAACCCACATGTGACGCGTCGCTGTACGCTACAAAGTCCTTACCAGGCTTCGGCTATATCAGAATTGGAGCCTGAGTCAAAACTACCTTGAGCCTCTCGAAGCTCTTCTACTGTGCTTTAGTCCAAACGAAAGGAACTCCATTACGTAACAACTTAGTCAACGGTTCTGCGATCAACGAGAACCCATCTACAAAATATCGGTAATATCCTGTCAGTCCTAGAAAACTGCAGATTTCCGACACATTCTTTGACTATTTCCAATCCAACACAACCTCAATCTTACGAGGATCCACTCGAATCCCCTCAGTAGAAACCACATGCCCTAAAAAGGTTACCTCCCTAAGCCAGAACTCACACTTCGTGAACTTCGCATACAACTGTTTCTCACGAAGAATCTGTAAAACCACTCTTAAATGCTCATCGTTCTCGTCCTCAGACTTAGAATACACCGAAATGTCATCGATGAACACCACCACAAACTGATCTAAGTAAGGATGGAACACACGATTCATCAAGTCCATAAATACCGCTGGTGCATTAATCAACCCAAAGGGCATAACTAGGAACTTGTAATGCCCATTACGAGTCCTAAATGTCGTCTTATGCACATCGGCCTCCTTTACCCTTAACTAATGATAACCTGACCTCAAATCGATCTTAGAAAACACTGAATCCCCTTTAAACTAGTCGAATAAGTCGTCTATCCTCGGAAGTGCGTATTTATTCTTAATCGTTAACTTGTTTAATTGACAGTAGTCGATACACATCCTCATTGTACCATCCTTCTTTTTTACGAACAGAACAGGTGCTCCCCACGAAGATGCACTGAGACGAATAAACCCACGATCCAACAGTTCCTGAATTTGAGCCTTCAGTTCCACCAGCTCTTTTGGTGCCATTCGATAAGGGGCGATAAACACCGGAGCTGTACTAAGAATCAACTCAATCCCAAATTCTACCTTACGGCTCGGTGGCAATCCTGGTAGTTCCTCTGGAAAAATATCTGGAAAGTCCTTCACAGCACGGATGTCCTTAACTGATAAGTCCACAGAATCAGAAACACTAATGTAAGCAAAAAACGTCTCACATCCTTTCCTCACCAGCTTCTCTGCTACCAACGCAGATATCACATTACTCAGATAATTTCGTCGTTCTCCAATCACGACTATCTCTCTATCCTATTCGGTCCTCAGAGCAACCCTCTTTCCAGCACAATCCAAACTTACACGATGCTTCACCAACCAGTCCATACCCAAAATTAAGTCGAACTCCCCAAATGGAAATTCCATCAGATCCGCCAGAAATATTGTTCATTGAACTTCCAACTTAACGTCTCTGAACAGTTTACTAACCCTAATCGTCTGCCTCAAAGGACTTACCACTGAAATCTCACTAGAAGTGGTCTCACACGGCATTCCCAAAGTCTCAGACACAGAATATACAACATAAGAATGCGTAGAGCCTACGTCTATCAGTGCAACATAAGGTATATCAAGAATTAAATACATACACGTGATGACGTCCGAAGCATCTCCATCCTCATGATGACGTGCAGCATAGACAAGTGCAGGCTGCTTTGCCTCAGTCGGCCCAGCACCTCTGTCTGGTGCTCTCTAACCTCAACTCATATCGTTACCACCCCTAGTCTGTCCTCGGCCCCTAGGTGGCTGTTGTACCCCTCTCTACGGCTACACAGTCTCAACAATCGGAGCTTGCATTTGGTTACCCTTCAGTGGGCAATCCTTAACTTGATGCTCAGTCGACCAATACCTTAAACAAGCTCTAGTTGCCCTCCAACACTCGCCCGGATGACGTCTATTACAAAGCTAACAAATCGCCACCCCAGCAGAGCTAACAAATCGCCACCCCAGCAGGAACAGCAATAGTAGGCCCAACTCTCACGGGCCCCTCAGTCTTGACCTTCTTCTTAGGCCTTATCCCAGTATTCGAAGGCTCAAATTCCCTCTCAGCCTTCCCTCTATCACAGTTCTGGCACTCAGCGCGTTTAACCTCCTCCGCAATCTTAGCCTTCTCGACCAACACGGTGAACTCACGCTCCCTTTACAGAGTTATCAAGACCCTCAAGTTATCTCTAAGGCCGTTCTCAAAACGGACACAACGCTCATACTCAGTCGCCACCATGCCTCGCACATAACGGCTCAGCCTCAGAAAGTCAGCCTCATACTCAGCCACCGAACGGTCTCCCTCAGTAAGATTCAGGAACTCACACCGCCTAGCATCGGTATAGCTGGCTCCCGCATACTTACTCTGATAAGTGGTCTTAAACAAGTCCCAAGTCAATCGATTGGGCTGAGTGCCCTCCTTAACGGTAAGCCACCACTGATACGCCTCATCTCGCAGCAACGAAACAGCCCCCTTGAGCTTCTGCTTGGCAGTAAAATCCAAATCATCCATAATACGTTCCGTGGCCACCATACAGTACTTAGCCACATTAGGAGCAACTCTAGCGATGCCCCTGAATACCTTAGCCCCATTGGACTGGAGTCGTTCCGTAACTGACTGTAACACCCTGAATTTGGGCGTAGAAGTTTTGGGCTTTGAGCATGGGAGCGGTTGAAGGCGCACTTATAATATTCTCATTGTGCATGCAAATTTCGTTAATGAAGGCTTATTTTAGTGGTTAAGTATCTTTGAGAAGTGTTGGAGAAGTCCTGGTTTCAAACCTGACTCTAGCAAAAATTTTGGTTTAAGGTGAATCAAACCACAGGTGTAGTAGGTAGGCCTTAAGAATATTGTTGGAGAGATTGTGACACAAAAAGCCTTGTGGCTTAGTGGCAAGTGGCGTGTGGAGCATTTGAGGGGGGCATGGGTTCGAATCCCATGGCAAGCAAAGAGCATTTATTTTGCTAACAAGGGGTGGCAAGAGTCTGGTGTTGAATTTAAACTCGATGTTGGAGGATACCACATCGGGAAGCTAACATAAGAGTGGATGGGAAGCTAGCTTTAAATAGAGAGAACCATGAGGAGAGTAAATGTACCTTTCTTGGTGATCCTTTTCGCTTTATGGCGTGCTCGTTTGGGTTGGGCGTCGGCTAAGAGTGCTCGAGCGTGGATTAACTCCGATCTCTAATCGTGTGTATTTCTCACTACTCTAGTTGTTGGATGGCTACTTGGGGCGCGATGGGCGAAAAAGGGGCCATGTGGGCCCAATGGGCCTCACGGGCCCATTGGATAAGTTGTTTGATTGTGTAGTAAATATTGGACTAGGCTAGGTGAATCGCATATTTGTGGCTAGGTTTGGGCTAAAAGGCCACACGAGCGTGTGGGCCAATTTGGGCCAAGAATGGGCTTTAGGGCCATTTGTATTGTTATCCCTGTTTAGAATACTTTAGTT
Organism: Gossypium longicalyx; assembly: GCA_025698465.1. NCBI lineage: Eukaryota > Viridiplantae > Streptophyta > Magnoliopsida > Malvales > Malvaceae > Gossypium > Gossypium longicalyx. The sequence continues at coordinate 20,779,467 of CM047005.1, read as the reverse complement.
TACCAATTATTGAAATGCCTCGACTTGTAAAATTACCAAAGTACCCTCGATTTATAGAATTATTGTTTTACCCTCGATTTACAAAATTACCATTTTACCTCGGTTTACAAAATTACTTGTTTTACCTCGATTGTGAAATTAGTGAAATACCCTCAGTAGGATAGAATTACCAAAATACCCTAGTTTGTAAAATTACCAAAATACCCCTAGTTTGTAAAATTACCAAATACCACTAGTTTGTGAAATTACATAAATACCTCAATTTGTAAAATTACCAAAATACCCCGATTTAAAATTACGTAAATACCCTCGACTTTCTAAAATTATAGAAATACCATTGGTTTACAAAATTACTGAAATACCCTTGGTTTATAGATTTACCAAAACACCCTTGTAGGATGAAATGACTAAAATACCCCTAATAGGTAAAAAGACCGTAAAACCCCCTGTAGGTAAAGTGACCGTAATACCTTTGTATGGTAAAATGACGAATATGCCCTTATGTTCCGTATGACTGATGTGCTTAGGATTTACATATATTGATATTGGATTAGTTAAGTTTGAGTGACAGGTGGTGGTTATCGTAGGTGATTGATTATGGAAACGTTTCAACTTCAACCCATAACAGTGTGTACTAACCTCGTAGTAGCTTAGATTAATATCTGCTGAGAAGCCGAAATGCTAAAATACCGGTATTTCAGGAACTTGTAATGTTGCGTGTGGGTATAGATGCGATAAATACGATAAGGTCAGTGTTTGGATCGATGGAACGGGTAAGAACTCAATTTTGTGCACGATGATAAGTTGGGCCTCAATGGGCTGGAATTGGGCCAAATAGGCTTTTGGGCCCATTTGGGTAAAATTGAAAGAAAATGGAATTTGGAAAAGTTGCATGTTAACACGGTTAGTATTGTGGTAAATTTTGGGTTAAGCAGGCTTAGTGGGCTAAATCAGCATTCGTAGGGCCCATTAGGGGTTTTGGGCCCAAAAGCCCGAATTTTATAAGTGGGTTAAAGATCATTGTTTAAACACTCAGAAATATTGACAAATGTAATGAACATGGAAAACCCTGATTTTTTGTAAAATTACGAAAATACCCTTATAATATGAAAAATGACTGTTTTGCCCTTGTGGGCAAGTGACTGACTTGGACTGTGTGGTTGACGGATTTAATTGTGAATATATGTTGGTGATATGAATGACTTGACTGTGATTGTTTGATTCAAATATGGGCATGACATTCTGCATACATGACATGTATGATATGCACATGATATGTATGATATGCACATGAGATATTCATAAATGCATTGGGTTGGGTTTTTATATGGATGGAGGAAGTGAAAAAGGGCTTATGCCCCAGTTATTAAAGGGCTTATGCCCCAGTTATGAAAAAGGGCTTATGCCCCAGTTATGAAAAAGGGCTTATGCCCCAGTTATTAAAGGGCTTATGCCCCAGTTATGAAAAAGGGCTTATGCCCTGATTATGAAAAAGGGCTTATGCCCTGATTATTAAAGGGCTTATGCCCTGATTATGATAAAGGGCTTATGCCCTGATTATTAAAAGAGGCTAGGCCTCCAGGTGATATGATAAAGCAAACATGTGCGCGGTGGAGAGTTATGGTGGGGTGGGTCGAGTTAATCCCCACATGGTGTGTTGGTTGGTACGGGTGGAGAGTAGCGGATGGTGGGTCGAGTAGTCTCCCCAAATGGGCTTGCATACATTCATTGACATTACATGTGATATTGAAATGGGCTTGCATACATTCATTGACATTACATGTGATATTGAAATGGGCTTAAGGGCCATACCGCTTTCTGATGAAAGGCTTCGCCCGATGATATGATTTATGAAAAGGCTTCGGCCCAGTGATATGATTTATGAGAAGGCTTGGCCCCGTGATATGATTTATGAAAAGGCTTCGGCCCAGAACCGTTAAAACGAAAGGCTTCGGCCCAAGTATATGTCAAGACTAAATAGGGCTTTGGCCCGCATTGTACCGATACCGTGTTATTTATCGTTTGTTTGTTATTGGGATTACACACCGAGTTTTCGTAAACTCACCCCGCTTTCTAAATGTGTAGGTAATCCCTAAACTTAGATGGTTTGGAGTCTGCGAGGACTCGGAGATGGCCACACTCATCAAGCTTTCTGTTTCTTTTAATTGCAATAAGTAGCCGATTTATTTCTTTATAAGTTTTATCTTATTAATATTATTATTTGGTTTTGGGTTGTAATAAGGCCGTTTTAATTATTTTTCTCGGGATTATTTTATCTTATACCCTATATTTTTCTCGATAACAATATGAGTTAGACCTAGGCGCGTTTCCAAAATGATAATTGTTTTCAAAATAACGTAACGATATAATTAATCGGTTTATCAAAAATATCTACTTAAATGAATTCCAACTCATTTTTCTCAAAACCTAACCTAGCACCAAAGTGTGGCAATGGTTGTAGGCATGTCTAGGATTGGATCCAATCAAGAGCTTGGTACTTAAGCGACCTTCTCTTCTAGGCTCACCTCCTCTGCTTTGGATACCTACCGGTGCACACGACTTCCATTCACTTTATTAACTTAGCAAAGACTATCTTTTAAAACATTGAGAAGGACATTGAAAGAGGAATGGGTTTTCTTAAAAACTTCAATGTGACACGTCAGATCCGGCCATAACTTCTGGGCCGGGTTTGGGGTGTTACACTGACCCACTGCCTCTAGATCCAGCATTAGCCCTAGCGACCCTCTCCAGAATTCGTAGCATGGCCTGGGACAATGCTTCGTCCCTAGCTACACGGTCTTGAGACTCAATACCGGTCTCAGTAACAGGTGACACCAGTGTCTTGCGAGTGTTTAGATTAGGGATCATATCAGATGCCAATGACTTAGGTCGAATCCCTCTACGGCCTCTATCCCGGCCTCTAATACCCCGTCCACGAATACCACGTGTACTCATCGTAACTATCGAATTAATCTGTATTAAAAATTTTATGCAAATCAGTTTATAGTTTCGATGTTTGTTAACGGATATTTTATGCAATATTATAGGGTTTCAGAGTCAGTTATTGCGAGAAACAATCTCACTACAGTTTTAGTCCACACCATCTAAAGTGTTTCAGTAAAGTACTACCTACAGTAGTTTCACAGGAAACATTAATATTTTCAAATAGAAACTCAGTATATTCTAAGCATGCTTCCAACAGTTTCATACAAAGTTTCAAAAACTTAAAGGATCGACGCCGGTGACTCGGTAAGCCACATACTTAATCAGAGTATTTGAAAACATTTGAAAGTGTTTCTTTAAAACCAATTTTGAAACCCAAAATTCACAACTGAGTTTTGAACCCTGCTCTGATACCATTAAATGTAACACCCTAAAACTCGACCTAGACGCTATGGCTGAATCTGGCGGCGTCACATGTGGGTTTTTTTTAAAAAACCCTTAGCAAGTTAAAATCCGTCCAATTTGTTATCTTTACTTAAGTCGTGAAATCTCTATTCCAATTATTATGCGAAAGCACTCCATTAACGCGAAAGTTAAAACATCACCTAGTTGTAAATCAATAGACTTAAAAATTTAAAACCTTAAATAAACCCAAAACAGTAATCCCAAAAACAAATATTAAAGTAAAATAGATGAAATAAATATCACTCATAAAACCATTAAATGTCTACCAGTGGTCACCATCGAGCCCTCCGTCGCACCAATCCATCTACTGCTGGGGATTACCTGAACAGACAAATAAATAAAGGAGTGAGTTTTTACAAACTCAGTGTGTACATCCCCACAAACAGCATGCATACAAACAGATAACAGAATACAGATAGTTCGGCCTTAGCCATGAAGATATCACATGCATAACAGTTCAGATATCAAAAAACATGCCCACCAACCGTACACACCATCTCCGTCCAACCCAACACACCGTATGGAGATAGAATCGCCCCACCCAACCCTACACACTGTATATGGGGATATAATCGACCCATCCAACCCTACACACCATAAGATACCGCATCGCAGTACATATCATAAGTATGCAGCATAGCTGCCAGATAATGGGCTTATGAAGCCCTTTAACTACTCCCTTCACTTCGTCAAACCCACCCCGATACAATGCATCATACAAGTATGGCATGTTATAATGTAGACAAATAGATCATACATTTATTTACGGAACAGATCAGATAATCATGCTAAGTATATCATGCGGTCACATACATCACAAAATTAAGAGTCTAGATAAGGCTTATCGACCCTACTACAGGTTACTATCGACTTGGATGACCCGTGCAACCTTACATAACATTTTAGATTAAAGGGGCTCAGACGCCCGTGTGCCTTGCCCGTGTGGGCCCACATGCTCGTGTGGGACACACGACCCATATTGGCCTTGCCCATATAGATCACACGGCCTGGTCTAGATTCCCACACGCTCGTGTGATTCACTCGTGTGGGTTCACACGCCCGTGTGGCCCACAAAGCCTATTTCCCTGAGCCCGTGCCTCGCACACGGCCTAGTCAGCCTCACACGCTCGTGTTCGTCGTGCCCGTGTGGTGTGTACGGCCTGGGTCGTCAATGACATGCCCATGACTCGCGACGCAGGCTACCACACAGACAGACCAAACGCCTGTGTGGCGTCGATAAGCCACTTTTCGTCTTTCACTGAAACTCGATTTCTGCATAATCGGAGTACACACCTGGTTCGTTTTCGCTGCTAATCCAACCACGAGCACTTCGAATCCTTCAACGAATAACGATGATTCCTCGCTATTTAGAACCTCGATTAATGACCCATAGAACCTTGAATATTTCTAAATCGACAAAACCGCTAGCAATACGCTTAAGCTTATCGAAAAAGAAGAAAACGAAGGAGAGAGGGGAAAAAGAAAAGAGAATTTTCGGCAGCAAGGGGTTTTGAGAAAAAGAAACGGCGGAGAAAAATATTTTTCCAAAAAGGAAGAAATAAGAAAAACCCCTAATTTTTCCCCAAACCCCAACTCAGATTTCTGATAAAGCCCAACTCAACTAAAACTTGCAGCAAAAATAATCCCAACGCTACTGTAGGGAATCAAACTCCAGACCCTAAGCGTAACCCCTTGCCACTTAACCACTAGACCAGCAGGCCCATTCTGTTAGGTTTTTACCAATAATACCTTATAAGCCCACTGATCTAAAGTCAGGCTTTACTCAAATAAAAACCCAAAATTTAGCCCAAGTTAAAACTTTAACTTGGGACCTCCCAAACATACCCCAAAGCACAAAATCTCTTAAAACAAATATATTTATACCAAAAAGAATTAAAACAAAAGTTTCGACATTTCCATGCTCAACAACCACAAATGTCGAAACTATAAAAATTTGGGGCATTACAGGGACTGTCATAAGAAATCTATCAAGCCTCTTCTTTATCAACCTATCACTATCCCTATTATTGACCTAGGTGAACCAACCACGGTCCAACTTAATATCCACTAGGGCTAAATCATCTGTCACATCTCTGAAATTATTGATTTGCACCCACACAATCCTACGCCCACCCTCCTTTTCAGCATCATTCAATATTGTGTTAAAATCCCTTCCAACCACTCACTCCTCTTTGACCACAACTCCCACTCTTCAAAGTATATCCCAAGAGCTGCTCCTCTCATTTGGATTAGCATGCCTTTAAAAACCAGTGACCTGGATGTTTCTATTACTGCCCATTTTAACAATAGAATCTATATGATGTTTAGAGTAAGTTTGTATGGTAATGTCAACCTCATCCTTCCACATCATCACAAGACTCCCACTGCGGCCTTTAGAGTTGACGACAAGCCTGTTCTGTAACATACATCTATTTTAAACTCTTGAAAATTCAATAGCATTCATTTTAGTCTCACATAAGAAAATGATATTAGGGTTGTTAGCTACTATAAGTTGCTTAAGTTCCCGAATTGTCGCAGAAGACCCCAACCCACGATAATTCCAACTTAAAAACTTCATTAATCCTGGCAGGGTTGTTCAACAGCTGCTGCATTTGCTAGTATCAATCGATCATACAGTTTTCTTCGAACTATTCTACTTGGGCTTTCTTTAGTCAACTCCACATTACTTTCTCTTGCTATCATTCTTCTAGCCTTTATTTTGCCTATTCTATCTCGACGTATTTTTATAATCCATTTTTCATGATGTGTGCTCGATTCTGAATCATCTTCCGTGTTTTTGACTCGTTCTGTTTCCTTTTGATCATTAGGTGCATTTGTCCCTATCCCACTATAAGACCTCCCAGGTAACTTTCTTTTAGTTTCTTTATAATATTTGATCAGTTCTGTTCCATTTTTCAGCAACCTCATATTTTGGTTTGTAACTCCTAGGGATACTCTTAGCCAGTTCCCATATTGAAATTCAGACTTGTGGGTCTTGCTGTTTACCTCCTCCTTTTCATATTTTTGAGTTTTATGATCGATCAGTCCGTATATGTAACAGAATTTAGGTAGTCATTCATACCAAATTGCACAGACTAACTTCACCCCTTCTTTGTCAATATAATGAACAATCCTTCGCAATAGCTTATGAATATCAATAATGATTCCAATACATATATATTCTATCCAACCACCATCTCTATCACGCCAGTTTATGGCTAACACTTCCCCTATCATGTTACCTACTTCCATTGCCGTTTTCCTATCCATTAACTTCATTGGAAGATTTGAGATACGGACCCAGAAAGGTAAGAGATTAAAATCATATTCCTTTATCTTTTTATCATTAACAAAAAGGACCATATTAAACAGACATTGATCAAACAACCAAGGGGATAGGTTTAGAATCCTCTTCCTATCTTCTTCAGTACTAAATTTCACGAAAATGATTCATTCTTTAAATGACACAAATTTAACTTCCTCTTTTGTAAACCATAGAGACTTAAAGACTTGATACATAGCTTCTCTGTTAACTTTTTCATCTATCATTAATTTTCCAATTGCCTAGTTTACGAAACCTTTGGAATTGCCCAAGTTCTCCTTTTTACTAACAACTCTCATTGCCTCCTCTTCCGAGAATTTTAGATTCGCCAACCTTGAACTTATATTATCTTCTATGTTTACTTCCAAAGACCACATAAAAAAACTAACTGAGTCCCCCAACCCCACCAGACAAAGATTTGACTATCTCTAACCCACCTCCATCGAAAAGCCAACCACCACCAAAGTCACAGAACCTAAAGAAAGAAACACAAAAATGAAACACAGAAGAAAAAAAAAACCATAATCAAGAGAAAGAAAAAAAAAGAAAAGAGAAACCTAATACTCTAAACAACACGGAATCAAAAGAAATAAGAAAAAAACCCCAGATAAAATGACAAAAGCTAAAGCAATCAAAAAATATTTAAAGATTAACGTAGAAAAGTCAAAAGAAAAGAAATTCTATATGAGTTTTAGAATGTGACGCATCTTGGATGTATTGCATGAATAACATGTAGAAACATGCAACAACCCAGAAGACAACACGTAAAATAATAAATAAAAATGCAAGAATTGCATCACTTACAACCCTTATACGATGGTCAATCACACCACACAAAGTTTAAGACAAACTTAGAGATTTACGACCATCCACATCATCTCCTTTCTGACACCTTGGAAAACCCGTCACCGCTGCACAAACTGTCTCACCAATATCGGGGAAAATTATCAACTCTCAACCATCCAATTATTCTTTTTCAATAGAATAAACATGGGGACCACGATCTGAAACAAATAAGAAAGCCAAATCTCACAATCTTCGGAGCAAAAAAGTAAAGTTGTTGTAACGCCCCAAAATTTCTAATTTGGTTATCGTGAAAATATGACACAAATATCTGTCAGCTTTAGTGGTTATATATTCTGGGAGTGTTTGGGAGTTTCCAAGTTCAAGCATTCGCTTGGGAAAATTTTGGTATTTTGAATGAATTAGTCCCCACTCTTGTTCAACAGGATTTTATTTGATTGTTGGTAAAAATACATTAGAATGGGCCTGCTGGTCTGGTGGTTAAGTGGAGTGTTAGTGTGTAGGAGGTCTTGTGTTCGAGTCGGGGAATTAATTTTTGTTTGAGGCGTGTGGCGTGGTGGTGTTCAAATTAAACTAGACTACTGAGTAGTTGTGTTTTAGTGGGTTAACAGGGAGTATTTTTAGGAGATAATTGGGGAGAAGTTATCAAAATAAGATTTTCTTCTTATCATTTTTCTATTTTCTTTTTTCCCAACAAACGTTAGACTTTTGTTTCTCTATCGTTTCTTCTCCCTTCTTGTTCACTTTTGGTTTTTGTTCCCCTTTGACTGAATCTTGTTTCTTCTCTTTCCCCTCTCTTTTCATTTTCTTGATCGGTTCATCTCTTGCTCTATAGTCGAAATTGTCTTCTCTTTTCCCTACTCTTTTCATTTCTGTATTTTTTGCGAATCATCTCTTTGGGTGCAACTTTCAACATTATCTATTTCAGTAAGTGGAATTTTCCCCTTATTTATCGTATTTCTATTAGGCAATTAACAAAGGGTTTGTTTTACTCTCGTTTAGGTGCTATTCAAAGGTTTTAAGCGGATATTCTAGTGTGTGGAGATGACTGGTTATCGGATTCATCGCGGTAAGTTTTCAATCGTAGTTGGTTTAGTTTCTTGAGTTTTATGTTGGGGATATTTGGTTTGATTGACGAATTAAGTGATTAATTAAGGGATATATTGGTCAAATATAGGTTTTTGAAGGCTCGGGTTACTTTGCACAGCGAATTGATACCAAGTGTGTACCCGAAACACAAAAAACAGGATTCGATGAAAAGCTAAAATTGCTTGCTATCTAGAAATAAGATAAATAAGGGAAAATGATGCAAAAAATTATGGAGAAAGGAAATAAGAGTGTTATAAACTTGGAAATCAACATTTTGCAATAAAATAGTTTTGGGCAGCAGCAGTAGTCTAACTTTGAAAAATCATTAAAAATAGTGAAAATTGAGTTAGAGGTTGAATAAAATATGAAATTAAATTTTATTAAGTCTAGTTTTTCATGGAAGAAACAGTGAAAGCAGTGGAATTGTAAATTATGAGATATAATAAATTTTGTGAGATAAGGTCAGAATGATTTCGGGTTCCCCTGTTTTGACTTTGGAAAACCATCAAACATTGTATATGTTTAAATCCTTAATGAGTCTATTTTCAAGAGAAACAAACAGAAACATCATCCAAATTTCGTACTAAGAGATGAATAATTTTTAGTAAGGAGAGGTTGAAGCTGTCAACAGCAGAATAGGGATAAATTTGAAGATTTTACTGTACATATTTGATAAACTATAAATTATGAAAATTTTATGGTAGAAAGGTATTTGAGTCTAGTTTCAAAAACATCAAGCAGATTTTAATTTGGAATTCTATAGCTCAAGATATAAATAATTTAGTGACAATGACTTAAGTAGAAAGTTTTGAATGAACATATAAGTAAATAGTGAAAACATATATGAATATTTAGCTAGCATGGGTTACATTAAAAATGAATCACATGGCCACGGCCAATTTGGGCTGTGTGGGCCACACGGGTGTGTGAGCCCATTTTTTTGAAAAGTTTTCTTATGTTACACGGGTCGTCCAAGTCGACTGTGGACATACTGAAGGGTCGGTAAGCCCTACTTAGACCCCTATATGAGTGATTTATCTGTCTTATTTCTGTATCGAGCATGAATTATGATATTTGAATGTATGTACTGTAATTGCATAATAGCATGACATCTTTTGTATGTTGCATTGCATCGGGGTGAATTATTGTTATCTGGAGGAAGTGTCTGAAAGGCTATTAAGCTTGTTATCCAGCAGCTCTGCTACAAATTTCTGATTAAGTGCCGCATTTTGGTACAGCATAGTGTGTAGGGATGGGTGGGTTGATTTAATCCCTATATGGTGTGTAGGGATGGACGAAAATGGTGTGTAGAGGCTGGTGGGTAGAATTCTGATTTTCTGCTATTGCATATTGTATCTGAGATGGGCCAAGGCCCTAAATTATATCTGAGACTGTATTCGAATGGGCCAAGGCCCAAACTGAATCTGTAATGGGCTCAGGCCCTCGATTGTAATTGATTCTTTTCTGATGTGTATCTGTATGTATGTTTTCTGTGGGGATTACACACTAAGTTTGCAAAAACTCACCCCTTTTTCTATTTAATTTGTACAGGTAATCCCCAGACTTAGGCGGATCGGTGTAGCGGAGGGCTCGACGGTGACCACCACTACTGAACTACTTTATTATAGCTTTTGACTTTATATTATCTTTGCGTATTTATTATTGTAATGTTTGGACTTTGGACTGTTTGGTTTAAATTGGGATTTTATATTGTTTTTATGGATTTTTAAACTGCAATTCAATAAAACACGAATTTTTCTAAAAACTAAGATTTCCAGTTTCGTAAAATAATTGGTTTCAAAAGCTTCTGCTTAAAAGACATGTTTTAAGGCAAATCAGCTAGTTCACATTTTCCGAATTAAATAAAAGCTAATTAACTGGAACGGTTTTAACTTGTCAATCTCAATTTCAAACCCCATTCCATGTGACATCACTCGATTCGGCCATCACGTTTAGGCTGAGTTTGGGGTGTTACAGTTGTATTATGGATTCTAGTATTATTCATATTATCAAGGGTTTAATTGAATAAATTAAACACTAAAAATATTTCGGGAACCATTCAGGGACTAATCTAAACAAATCATATAATTCTAGGTAAAATAATAAAATCTAAAAAAATAAGGGTAAAACTGTAAATTTTGGAAAACAAAGGCAAAACTATAAAATCTAGAAAATATGAGAAAATTTATAATATTTGAAAAAAAAGGGTAAAATTGTAAATTTTGGAAAAAAGGGGAAAAACTGTAAAATCTAAAAAATAAGGGTAAATTTGTAAAATAAAAAGGGCAAATCTATAAAATTTGAAAAATATGAGACACATGGCCATGGGGCTAGGCTGTGAGGCCCTATCTTAGGCATAGTTTTGCCTAAATTCACTTGAAAAAGAACACAAACCTTTAAGCGAAATTTCGAGCGACACCGCTCCGATTCAAATTTGGTCTAATGCACCTATAATGGGTCATTCAAATGACTTTCATACACGGGTTAGGGTTGTTTTCTAAGATTGATCAAGATTCAACGATATTAATGAAAGATTCATCAAGGATTGTGAAAGATCGACTATGTCACACCCTAAAATAGGGCCTAAGAGTTTTAGGGGTATTTTAGAAATTTTAGCCTTAGAGTGTTCAAAATTCTATGACATGGCATATCGGTAATTTTTTTCAATTATGGTTTTTAAAAAATTAAATCAATTTCTGAAAATGAGTTTTAAATATCTTTAATTTTAGAAAAAGGGCTGATTTGTAAAATAGTCAAAATTATGAGTTTTTTTAAGAAACAATTAGACCAAAATTTTAAAACCAACCTATTTCTTCCTTCCCACCTACATTTTTTCATGTTAACTCTTCCCTAAAACTAGTGTTGCCGCCCCTTGACTCTCTCTTGCTATTTCAATCAATTTTGAACTCCAATTCCTAATCCTCTTTTATTTCCATCACCCTTGAACCTTAAACCTATATAAAAGACCAAGTAAAGCACTCAAAATCACCATAGTTTTCTCAATTGTCAAGCTTTCGGGTTTTTTGAGTTTTTGATCAAACGCTCAATTTTTCATCAACTAAGGTAATGATTCATCTTCTTATTAGTTTTAAATGTTATTTAGTCTTTAAAACCAAGTTTTTGGCCATTAAATTGCAAGTTTTAAACAAAAGCCGAAAATTGGGTCATTAATGGTGAATTTTGAGATTTTGTATAAAAACATGGTTTCAAAGTGTTTTTCAACTTGTTTTAACATGATTAGAAGGTTTTTTAACTTACTTTGAAGTTTCGTTAAAGAATTCTTAAGTTTTAATGAATTTTTAGAAAATAGCCATAAAACATGTTGAAAAAGTCGATACTAAGAATTGTGTATTTTATTGTATTTTAAAAGTTGGGAATTAATCGTAGGTGAATTATAAGATGAACAGAGTTGTTTTTAAGTGAAAAGATTGAGTATAGACCGAGATATTTGAGTTTTAAAGTTTGTTATGTTATAAGTTTCGGTTACATGAGAACTTAGTTGAGGCATATGTTTTGTATGCTTGTAATGAGTCATTGACTGCTTTTTGGATGTATTGTTGTGTGTATTTGTTGTGTTAAAGTTTCGGATTCGACAGAACCTTCTAAAAGTAGAGATAAATGCAAGGTAAAGCTAGTTTGAGCTTTTGGCTTTTTGGCGAAAGCGTAATTGGTAAGTGTTTGGAATAATTACTTAAAGACATGATTCAATGCATTATTTGGGAATTTAGCAGTAGCCTAAACCTAAGTGTTTGGAATAATTACTTAAAGACATGATTCAATGCATTATTTGGGAATTTAGCAGTAGCCTAAACCCTTACTCTAAATTACCTATACTATCTTGTGAACAATGTGCTTATGTGAACGTGAGTATGTGGATTGAGATGAGATGCTATAACATGTGATATGTGGTTATGATAATCGTTGTGAAAGTGCAAATGTGTACATGTTATGTATATGTTAAATGTTAGTGACAATGTTTTTCCAAAAATGCAAATATGCAATGATAGTGCACGGATAATTAGTAAGTGATATGTGTTTGTTTTGGATATTTTGGCCTTGTGATCTTGAAACCATTGGATATAGTTGACATGCCATGGGATTGGGAGTACTCAGCTATATGTACAGTGATTTTGGGCGTTAAGGCCCTGGGACATATTGGAGGGATAAGGGAATGTGAGCTAAGCTCCATTCAACTGGACATGTAAGGGGAAATAAGGAGAGTGTTAGCTTTATGTTTCACTTTTGGGACATGTTTGACTCTAGTCTATGTTTGGTGTGTTGGAGATCTATATATCCGATGAGTAATGATAGAGCTCCCTTTTATGTTTTATAACTCAAGTGCCAAATTATCTTAAATTATGAATGTGTGTGTATTGTGGTATGTGTTTATATAACATGTGACCATTATGCAATGTTATTGTGAAATATGTAATTTATCTATTTTATGTAAAACCCCCTGGAAAATAATTTAGATTTTCACAAAATATCCACATTCAAATTATCTCTCAAATCAATTCTCAGCACTACGATTTCTCAAAATTTATCAATAAACTAGATTTCTACACTTTACTATTTTATCAAAACATTAGTTATAAAATACTAGCTAAGAAAACAAAATGAAAATATTTAAATTCAGTTTACGACATAATATTATATATATAAGCCTAGGTACATGCCATTTACATCAACTATAAAGTAAACTCTTCACCAACATCATTTGAGTTGAACTTCGGTTCTTCGGATGTTGCTGGAACGATCTAACGAATTTAACTACCTGCACACGGAAAAATAGACAAACCGTATGGTAGCAATTTTTATGCTCAGTGGTGCTAATATCATATAAATCATTACATAAGTATTGGACACAAATTAATTGATAGAAATAAACTAAAACATGATTAAAAATATCATTAACAACATCAAAATAAAAGAAAATTCTAATATTAATAAACTTTAATATTTTGATATTGACAAATCAAATAAAGAAAATAAGCGTTTTAATTAAATTCAAAATCGCATAATTAATTTAATTTGCACATTATAAAAATTCAAATAAATTCAAGTTTTGTTTTTGCTTTTCTTTCAATTTAGACCCCGTACTAAAGTTTAGACTCATAACCAGATACACGAATCCCACCTCGAGTTGTTCGGCAACGATGGCTATCAAAGTAGTCCACGACCCTCTGGGAATTAGGGCTAACAATAATAGCAATTGACCGACTTGGCTTTTTCTCCCTCAACCCTTTGGGAATTGGAGAAATCTAAATTCTCTGACATAATGACTCTATGACATGCCAACTATATCTGATTTAGTCTAACTTAGTGAAACGGGGTAAAAACCAAATTTCATGATCCATTTCAATTCTATTTTCATATAATTATCATTTCAATTCTGTTACATATTCAAATCACATATCGCCTAATGTAAAATAAGCTTCCAATTTGAGACATATTAAATATTTTCTTGCTCAATCATCTAAAATCATAATACTCAAATCCAAATCGTAACCATGAATTTGCTAATTTAATCTTATGAAAAATATAGTATTCATCTTGAAACATAATTTTATAAATATTAACTAAATTATTCAAGCTCAACTAAAACTCATAAAAATAAAAATAAATAAATAAAACTAGTCCTATTAAATTAAATATTCTAAAGCTTTATGTAATGAAAATACGATATTAGCACAAACCGAAGTTTTAATCGCTTTACTTCTTTTCTTCGCCTTTCTCCTTCAAGATGTTCACTTCGTTTTTAGCTGCAATAGGAGCAATTCAATACGAAACAATATCATTTATCTATTCTAAAACTAAAACTAATAAAAACAAACTTAAATATGCATAAATATTCATATTGATAACTTAAGTTTTCTAGTTCAAAATTCGCATATCTTTCGAATCGATTATCTGTTTTCAATTCCGTCTTCATCAGAGTACTCACTGCTTCACAAGCTATCATTTAGCACCAATATTACAGAAAGTGACCAATGTTCTCTACTTCCCCTTTAACATGGCCAAATATACCAAATAAACTTTTAATCCATTTTTGTTTCTTTTTCACACTTCTAACAAGTTAGAACTCATCTTCTAATAATTTCCTATCTAAAAATATATCTATTTCACTTAAGTTTTCTAAGCTTCCATCAATGTCCTTTAATGACAACTTTCAAAATACTTGATAAAATAAAAAAACTATTGATATATATATGTAAAGCAAGCTTCAAAGATTCGAAATCTATAAAAAAAATTGAAGAAAAAACCATACCTTAAGCTTGAAATTGAAGAAAAATGATGAAAGGGGTTTTCTTTTTCTTTCTTTTTTTTTCTGCAAACTTTGGTGAGAAAGATGAAAAAGAACTTATCTTTCTCTTTATATATATATATATACTATAATATTTAATAAATTACTATTATTTTAAATAAAATGTTAAAGAATAATTATTTAATGAAAATATCATTTAAAGCCATCATGAAACTTTCGATTTTGTTTAAGTAATTGTAAAATTGCCATTAAGTCCTTTCCATCAAAATAAAATAGGATAATTGCAATTTAGTCTCTATACTTTTCTAACTTATTCAATTTAATCCCTAAACTTGATACTGAATTTTTAACTTAACCACATACTCCTACTAATAATCCTCTGTGTTTTCATGCTGACGATTTTCTCTAAAAACGATCATAATTTCTTATACTACTATTTGTTTATAGACCACTTATTCAAGGACTTCTACCATAAATATTCTTCTTCTCTTTTTTTTTTAAAGTGGGGATGTTACGGAACTGGTAATTAGGCCGTTGAATGATTATTTGTCAAAGTAATTGATGTAAGATGTTTAGGAACTAAATGGAATAGATTAATTGCTAATATATGTTGCATTTTTGAGGTTTAGCCAAGGAGGATCAATAATCGAGTTTTAAAATCGATCTATGTTTTGAAATGTGTAGGAAGTCAGAATGGAGATTTTGTATCGATTCCTTGCTCGAGTATCGATACTCGGGGTTAAAGTATCGATATTTCATGATAGGAACTGATAAATTTTGAGCCTTTGGGTTTTTAATCGAGAAACAGAATTCGAGTTTGGAATCATTTTTCCTAGTGGTATCGATACTGCTTAAACAAAATATCGATACATTTGTGTTAGTATCAATGCCTACGTGATAGTTTTGAGATTTTGTTAAATGGACCTTATGTAACGACTTGATAGTCACGGGTGTCAAAAAGTGAATATTCGGGTATCCATTTTCGTAAAAAAGACTCGTAAATATTTATTAAAAATATTTATGAAGCTAGTTGAGTAGTTAATTAGGTTTTGGTTAGGTGAATTTGCATGAATTAAGAGTAATTAGGTATAAGGACTAAATTGCATAAAAGATGAAAGTTGAATTATAGATTAAAGAAAAATTAAAAGGACTAAATAGGTAATTATTCTAATTGCATTGAATGAGGCGGCATAAGTGTATTTATTTATAAATTTAAAGTTAAAATATATATTATAATATTATAATAATAAACCTTAATGTTTAAGTATATATATTATATTATATTATATTATATTATATTATATTATATTATATTATATTATATTAATAAATAAAGGAAAAAGGAAAGAAAGTGAAACGAAATAGAAGGAAAAAGAGAGAAAGAAAAAGGAAAAAGCTAGGTTTTTAAGGGTTCGAAGCTCAATTGGTTAGTCAATTTAGTCCATTTTCTTGTAATTTTTATGTTTTTGAAATCCCGGTATTAAATACTACCCGACCTATGTCAAAATTTTAGAAATTATTGAGTTTTTAAATATTGTCTATGTTGAATAATTAGAGTATTAGGGACTAAATTGATAGATTTTTAAGTTAGAAGTGAAAAATGATTGAATTATAGAATAAATTATAAACTTTGAGTATTAGGGGCTAAATTGTGAAATTTTCAAAATTTAGGGAATTAAGTTAAATTAGAGAGTTAAATCTAGTTTAAAGTGGAAATTGAATGAAAATATTGAATTAATTGTGAAGAAATAAGGTTAGTCTCAATTTAGGGACTAAATTGGAATTTAGGCAAATGTTGAATAAAAAAATTGAAGTATTCAATGTGAAATTGAATTGTATTGTATTGATGAATTTTAATTGTTTTAATTTTCGTAACCAATGTTCTGCCGGAAACCTCGACTATGAAAGGAAAAGATAAAGTCGACGAGGAATAACTCGAAAGTTCTGGTTTGTATTTCTATAATCCGAATTTAATTATTAATTATTGCATTTTGATTAAATGTTTATGATAAGTAGTTGAGGTGGGTATTGATATTTTGATATTGAATTGAATTGAATTGAATTCATATGTGTATGTGATTATATGAAAATTGATATAGGATATAAATTGTTATTGAATTGTGAAATTGAAACCCTATTAACTGTATCGGGCTGAGTCGGATATAGATGGCATGCCATAGGGTTGGAAGGGTTTAGGGATTTCTTTGACTTCGAGTCGATGAGACACTGAGCGTCAAATTATTACTTCAGATATATTCGATGAGGCATTGGGTGCCAATTTACTTCGGTTTAGCCGATGAGACACTGGGTGTCAATTTATTACTTCAAATTATTCGATGTGGCACTGGGTGCCAAACTGGTGTGTTTTGGTTGTATCCGTGTATCCGTCCGAGTCCGAGTCGTATTAATAGGGGTAAATGAATAATAAAGTTTTATGATTGATATTGAAATAATATGGGATGGGAAATGGAAGTGAAATAGTGAATGGAAAATAGAATGTGAAATATGTTGCAAATATATGGAATATATAAGTTATATACTCATGAACTGAATATGGAAAGGATAATGCAATTGTATAAAGAAATGTGAAATAAATTGTGAAAAGCTATTTATATAGCAAGTATGTGAGTTGAGATATTTGTGGAACAAACGAAATATGATATGATTGTTGTAATAATTAAATAATAATATATGTTTATATTTTAATCGATATTTGTAATTTCTTACCTTTAAATATTCAGATTATAGAAATACCACTGAGTTTTTACTCAGTGTACGATTTTATTTTTCATGCGCAGGTTAGGTACTTAATTTTGATCACCGATTCAGCATCCAATAATAGTCCTGATCTCAGACGTAGTGATGTTTTATCTTTTTTTGTGTCAGCATGTACCTAGGGTGTCTAAATAATAATCATTTTGTGGATTGATTGTAAAGTAAATGAGATTATAAGTTTAATATTGGTTGGTTATATACATATAATATGTGTTTATGTTTGAGGCCATGTTATGACATGTTTAAGTTAATGTTTAAATGAACATGAATTAGGCAAAGTAAATTGAATTTGGTATGGTTATAAATTGGATTTGAATAATGTTTAAATGGTATGAAATGATTATATAATTGTGGCACCTATGAAGCTACATTGGTTAGGCACCTAGGATGTCTGTTTGATATGATTTGGATGAGTTTGATTGTGTTTTGAATTGGTTAAATGAATGATTTTTGAGTTGCTTATCGTCTAAGCTTGCAGGGAATGGTAAACTTGTTGTTAAAGGTATATTTTGAGTCCACACGGCCTAGACACACGGGCGTGTGTCCTATGATTCTTTGAAAAAATC
Source organism: Gossypium longicalyx (assembly GCA_025698465.1). Classification (NCBI taxonomy): domain Eukaryota; kingdom Viridiplantae; phylum Streptophyta; class Magnoliopsida; order Malvales; family Malvaceae; genus Gossypium; species Gossypium longicalyx. The sequence continues at coordinate 20,761,238 of CM047005.1, read as the reverse complement.
TTGATGTTTTTGGAAATTTTTCTTAAGTACCCGATTTAGTCCCGATTTGTTTCTATCACATATTTTATGTAACACCCCAAATTTCTGTAATTTCGACTTTTGTGAAACTGTAGCATAGGAAAATATCTGAATATGTTTTTGCATGACTTTGCATGATATCTGTATGCTTTTGTGTTTAAGTACTTTGGGGGTGTGTTAGGGAAGTCCCAAGTTCAAGTATCAACTTAGGCAAAATTTTGGTTTTTTATTTAAATAAAGTCTGGCTTTTGGTTAATGGGCTTATAAGAATTTATTGGAAAAAACTTAACAGAATGGGCTTGTTGGTCTAGTGGTTAAGTGGCAAAGGTTAATGCTAGAGGTCTTGTGTTCGAATCCTGGCTTAGGCATTATTTTTGCCACTAAGGCCGTGATAGAATTACAGGTGAACTAAAACTCTGAAGTGGTAAGGTTTATCAGATTTTTCTGAGTAGTTTCCCCAAAAGAACTCTCTCTGCCGTAATTCTCTACTATTTTTCCCCTCTCCACGTTCTTTTTCTTTTCTTTTTGTCAAAATTTCCCTTGTCTTCCTCCCATTCATTTTGATTTTGTGTTAACGAGCTTCTGCGATTCATTGACGTTCTCCTCATTGGTAAGCTTTTGCTTGTCGTTCATAAACATCATTTTGATTAAGAGATTAAGGGGGAATTTTCTTTGGGTGTTTAGGTACTGATCAAGGGGCTGTTCTTCGTTCCTGAACAGTGAATTAAGCGCGTAGTATTCACTGGTTTTCGCTCGAGGTAAGAAATTTAACGATTTCGGGGCGGAATACCTCATTTAGTTTCAATCAAAAATTGTTTAAGTGACTGAAATGGGTCTTGACATTATCGAATATAGGTTCTAGAGTGCTCGGGATTGCGTTAGGCTTCAATCGAAACCAGGTGTGTATTGCCGAAAACGCTATTGTCGACGCCACACGGGCGTGTAGACTGCTCGTGTAGAGGCCGTGTTGCGAGACACAGCCGTGTGGTTGACGAAGTAGGCCGTGTGCGCGCTACATGGGCACGACGGACATGGGTGTGTGAGGCTAGCAAGGCCGTGAGCGAGGCACGAACTTAACCAATTGGGCCGTGTGAGCCACACGAGTGAACCACACGGGCGTATGGGATCTTAGGCCAGGCCGTGTGATTCACACGGGCAAGTCCAATATGGGTCGTGTGAGCCATACGAACGTGTGGGCTCACATGGGTAGGGCACCCGAGCGTGTGAGCCCGATTTGTTTGAAATGTTCTACAAGGTTGCACGGGTCGCCCAAGTCGACTGTGACCTGATTGTAGGATCGGTAAGCGTTACTTAGACCCCTATACTCTGATCTGATACTAAAATGTATGTAAAAGCATGATAATTAAAGCATGTGTATCTGTTCTGATTTGATGATGATGTTATGATCTGATATCTGCACATGAGCATGCCATATTATTTATATTGCATTGCATTGGGTTTGGTTTGTTGTTGAAGAGAAGGAAGACTGAAAGGCTATTAGCCTGTCATTTGGCAGCTATGCTACATATATCTAATACTTACCGTATACGGTACCACTTGGTGTGTAGGGTTGGATGGGTTGATTTTATCCTCATACTTGGTGTATAGGGCTGGGTGGGCCGATTTTATCCCCACATGGTGTGTTGGGTTAGACGGAGATGGTGTGCAGGGTTGGTGGGCATTACTGTTCTGATTGATATGCATGTATGTCTGTATGGGCTAAGGCCTGAATGTATTTGATACTGTTCTGAGTGGGCTAAGGCCTATACTGATTCTGTTAAGAGCTCAGGCTCGATTATGACTGTTTGACTGCTATCTGTTTACATGCATGCTTTACTGTGGGGATGTACACACTGAGTTTGCGAAAACTCACCCCTTATTTTATTTGTCTGTCAGGTAATCCCCAGCAGTAGGTGGATCGGTGCAGCGGAAGGCTCGACAGTGACCACTGCTACTTACACTCTGGTTTTAAAGGTTTTTAATATTTTTATTATTTTAATTGCTATAGTTGAGAGTAATTATGTAATTTCTGGTTTCAGACTGCTTGGTTTAAGTTCGAAATTTTGAAATACTGTTTATAGATTTTGGAACTGCAACTTTATTTGTTCTTAAGCTTCCACGAACTAAGAAACGTTTTCAAGGAAATTAATCAATATATGTTTTCTGAGTTAAGTAAAAGGTGGTAACTGGAACGGTTTTTGGGTAAACACGGTTTTAAATACATTCTCATGTGACTTCGCCAGATTCGGTCATAACGTCTAGGCCGGGTTTGGGGTGTTACATTTAGTGGTATCAGAGTCAAGTTGCAAAACTCGGCTATGGATTTAGGTTTCAAAATTTGGTTTTAAGAAAATGATTAGTAAAACGATTTGAAATATTTTTTATAACAAGTATGTGGTACACCGAGCCTCCAGTACTGATCCTGTAAGTTCTCTGAAACTCTGATATGTATTGTTTGAAAGCATGCCTATACTGAAATTTTGTCTGTATCTGTCGAAAATACTGTGTAGGTGTGATGAGACTACTGTAAGTAGTACTCTACTAGAACCCTTTAGGTAGTGTAAACTGGAAGCCGTAGTAAGCTTATTACTCGCGATAACTAACTCTAAAACTCTGATACTATTCTGTATAAAATATCTATTAATAATTATCGGAACTGTAAACTGATTTGCAAAAAACTCTTAATACAGATTAATTCGTTAGTTACGATGAGCACACGTGGTACAAGTGGACAGGGTACTAGAGGCCGAGGTAGAGGCCGTAGAGGGATTCGAGCTGAGTCATTCGCATCTGATACGATTCTTAATCTGGACACTAGCGAGACGCCGGTATCACCTGTTACTGAGGTTGGTGCTGAGTTTCATGACCGTGTAGCTAGGGACGACGCACTGTCCCAGGCCATGCTACGAATTTTGGAAAGGGTCATTTGTGCCAATACTAGATCTGGAGGCTGTGGGTCGGTTACAGAACGACTCAGGTCGAATGGGGCTGAGATGTTCAAGGGCATCGCTGGAGTTACTCCGAGTGTGGCCGAGTACTGGATGGAGGCCACAAAGCGCATGATGGATTATTTGGACTTCACTGATGAGTAGAAGCTCAAGAAGGCAGTGTCTCTGCTTCACTATGAGGCGTACCAGTGATAGTTAACGGTTAAGGAGGGCACTCAGCCCGATCGATTGTCATGGGATTTATTTAAGACCACCTATCAGAGTAGGTATGTGGGAGCTAGCTACACTGACGTTAGGCGATGTGAGTTCTTGAATCTCACTCAGGGGCTCATTCGGTGGCCGAGTATATGGTCGAATTTTTTAGACTGAGCCGTTATGCGAGAGGCATGGTAGCGACAGAGTATGAGCGCTGTGTTTGATTTGAGAATGGTCTGCGAGACAGTCTGCGAGTTCTGATAGCTCCACAGAGGGAGCGGGATTTTTCAGCCTTGGTCGAGAAGGCCAAGATTGCCGATGAGGTAAAGCACTCTAAGCACCAAAACCGTGAGAATGGGAAGGCTAAAAGGGATTCTGAGCCTTTGAATATTGGGATAAGGCCTAAGAAAAAGGCCAGGACTGATAGGCCCGTGAGAGTTGGGCCTATTGTTGTTGTTCCTGTTGGGGTGGCGATGTGTTAGCTCTGTAATAGACATCATCCATGCGAGTGTTGGAGGGATACTAGAGCTTTCTTGAGGTGTGGTTCGACTGATCATCGTGTTAAGGATTGTCCACTGAGGAGTAATCAGATGCAAGCTCTGGTTGTTGAGACTGCACAGCTACCGAGAGGGGTACAGCAGCCACCTAGGGGCCGAGGATAGGCTAAGGGTGGTAACGGTATGGGTCGAGGTCAGAGAGCACTAGGCAGAGGTGCTGGGCCGGCTGAGGCGAGGCAACCTACACTTGTCTACGTTACACGTCACCGTGAGGATGGAGATACTCTGGACGTTATCACGGGTACATTCTTCATTTCTAATGTACCTTATGTTGCACTGATAGACATAGGCTTTACACATTCCTATGTTGTATGTTCTGCGTCTGAGACTTTGGGAATTCTATGTGAGAGCACTTCTAATGAGATTTCAGTCGTGAGTCCGTTGGGGCAGTCTATTAGGGTCAGTAAACTGTCTAGGGACGTTCTGTTGGAAGTCCAATGAACGGTATTCTTGACTGATCTGATGGAACTTCCATTTGGGGAGTTCGACTTAATTCTGGGCATGGACTGGTTGGTGAAGTATCGTGTAAGTCTGGATTATGCTAAAAAGAGGGTTATTCTGAGGACCGAGGAGAATTATGAGACAGTCGTGATTGGAGAACGATAGAATTATCTGAGCAATGTGGTATTTGCGTTGGTAGCAGAGAAGCTTGTGAGAAAGGGATGTGAGGCATACTTGGCCTACATCAGTGTTTCTGATTTTGTGGACTCTTCAGTTAAGGACATCTGTACTATGAAGGATGATCGTGATTTTGTGACAGGTTTTAAATATTTATAATTAATCGTTCTTGAAACTAACTATTATCACGATGTAGGCAAGTGTACCTATTGAACAGTAGTATAATTTTAGCAAGACTGGATTGTCGAACCTAAAGGAACTAAAAGTACAAGTAATGACTGTCTTTTTATTATCTAGCCTAAGAATAAGGGGGTTTGTTTTAACTAACTAATTAACTAAACTAAGAATTCACAAAAAATAGAATTGGGGGATTGCTTTTGGAAAACTATTGAATTAAGATAATACCTAAGGAAGAATCCACCTAGACTTTACTTGTTATTCTGACTCCAAATCGGACGATTTATTCATTTAACTTGTTCCGTAGAGATCCCTAAGTTATGTTATTATCCCTATTCAAGACTAATAATGTCTAATCCCTAGATTGAATAACTGATACTTTTCTCTAATTATCACCTTAGGGTTGCATTAACTCGATCTATGGATCCCCTTATTAGGTTTCACCCTAATTCGGAAAAATCTTGTCACCCTATCTCTAGGCGCGCAATCAACTCCGCTTAATTATGACAATTGTACTCTTAGACAGGGTCTATTCCTCCTCTGAATAAGAGCGTAACTTGAATCAATATCCTAGAATATCAAAACAAGAATTAAGAACACATAATTAAGAACAAGTCAAATATTTATCATATAATTCAGAAAATAATAACAAGATTCGTCTTAGGGTTCATCCCCTTAGGTATGTAGGGGATTTAGTTCATAACTAAAAAGGAAAACATCTTAGAAGAATAATAAATACAAACATAAAGAAAACCCAAAACTCCTGAAGGGAAATTGAGGGGAGATCTTCAATCTTGAGAATGAATCCGGCTTCTGAGATGGATCAATCAGCTTTTTTCGAGCAATTCCTTCCTTCCTCCCTATGCCTCCCTCCTTTTCTCCTATTCTAGGGTGTAATTATAGGCTTTGGAATACCTAAGAGCCCTCAGAATTAGCCTTTTCCAAATTGGACTCAACTTGGGTTCGGCAGGGACACGCCCGTGTGACACGCCCGTGTGACACGCCCGTGTACGATTACTTCAGGCCGTGTTTGAGCCTGTTAGAATGGCACGGCCGTGTGGTCTGCCCGTGTGAGGAAGTTCAGGCCGTGTTGATTTCGTACGTTAGCCCATTTTCTTCGTTTTTGGTCCGTTTCTCGTTCATTTCACTCTCCTAAGCTCACCTAAGTATAAAACATGAAAGTAAGGCATTAGGAGCATCAAATTCACCAATTCTAAGGAAAAGTCATCCATAAAATGCGCAAAGCATGGGGTAAAAATATGTATAAATAACGGTTTATCAAAGGACTTTCCAGATACTTTTCCAGAGGAACTACCAGGATTACTTCTGAGTCGTGAGGTAGAATTTGAGATTAAGTTGATTTCTGGCACAGCTCCGGTGTCTATCGCACCTTATCGAATGGCACCAAAAGAGCTGGCATAACTAAAGGCTCAAATTCAGGAGCTGTTGAATCGTGGGTTTATTCATCCCTGTGTGTCTCCATGGGGAGCACCTGTTCTGTTCGTAAAAAGAAAGACGGTACGATGAGGATGTGTATCAATTACCGTCAGTTGAATAAGTTGACGATTAAGAATAAATACCCACTTCCGAGGATAGACGATTTATTCGATCAGTTCAGAAGGGCTTCTGTGTTCTCTAAGATCGATCTGCAATTAGGTTATCATCAGTTAGGAGTTAAGAAGGCCGATGTGCATAAGATGGCATTTAGGACTCGTTATGAACATTACGAGTTCTTAGTTATGTCCTTTGGGTTGACTAATATACCAGCGGCATTCATGGACTTGATGAGCAGTGTGTTTCAGCCCTACTTAAACCAGTTTGTGGTGGTGTTTATCAACGATATCTTGATTTACTCTAAGTCTAAAGACGAGCAAGATAAGTATCTTAGGGTTGTTTTGCGAATTCTTCGTGAGAAACAACTTTATGCGAAGTTCTCTAAGTGTGAGTTTTGGCTTCAGGAAGAAATCTTTTCGGGACATGTGGTGCCTGTTGGGGGGATTTGTGTTGATCCTCGTAAGATTGAGTCTGTGTTGGATTGGAAATAGCCAAAGAATGTGTCGGAGATCCGAAATTTTCTAAGACTGGTAGGATATTATCGACGTTTCGTAGAAGGGTTCTCGTTGATCGCAGCACCGTTGACTAAGTTACTGCGTAAAGAAGTTCTTTTTGTTTGGACTGACGCACAGCAGAAGAGCTTTGAGAAGCTCAAGACAATTTTGACTCAGGCTCCAGTTCTGATACAGCTTGAGCCTGGTAGGGACTTCGTGGTTTACAATGATGCGTCACATATGGGTTTGGGTTGCGTCTTGATGGAAGACGGTAAGGTAGTTGCCTATGCGTCTCGATAGCTTAAGACTTATAAGGATAATTATCCGACACATGATTTGGAGTTGGCTGCAATTGTCTTTACATTAAAGATTTGGAGGTACTATCTGTACGGTGAGAAGTGTACCATCTACACTGATCATAAGAGCCTCAAGTATCTCCTCACTCAGAAGGAGTTAAATCTTAGGCAGCAACGATGGGTTAAACTGCTTAAGGATTACGACTGCAGTATAGAGTATCACCCTGGAAAGGCCAATGTGGCGGTCGATGCATTAAGCTGTAGGGTTGTGGCTGATTTGAGAGGGTTGTTCGCTTGACTGAGTCTTTATGACGATGGGAGTCTTTTGGCAGAGTTACAAGTGAAGCCGACATTGATTGAGCAGATTAGAGCTAAGCAGTTAGAGGATAAAACTCTCGAGATACGATTTCGTCAGGTTGAGACTGGGACTACTACAGATTTTGAGCTGAATAATGATGGGGTATTGTGCTTCCGAGGAAGGATCTATGGACCTAATGATGAGGATTTGAGGCTATCGATTTTAAGGGAAGCACATAGTAGTCCGTACGCTATACATCCTAGTCGAAATAAGATGTATAAAGATCTCTGAGAGTTGTACTGGTGGACAGGGTTGAAGCGTAAGGTGACCAATTTCGTTGCTTGTTGTCTGACTTGTCAGCAGGTTAAGGCTGAGCATCAGTTGCCTTCGGGGTTGCTACAGCTAGTTAAGATACCGATGTGGAAATGAGAGTGAGTGACAATGGATTTTGTTAGTAGCCCACTAATAAGGATTCTGTTTGGGTCGTCGTGGATCGATTAACCAAGTCTGCACACTTCATTCCTGTTAGAACAGACTTCTCTTTACAAAAGTTGGCTAAACTTTACATCTCAGATATAGTAAGACTGTATGAGGTTCCAGTTTCGATTATCTCTGATAGGGATCCTCGGTTTACTTCTTGATTTTGGCAGAAGCTTCATGAGGCTTTGGGTTCACGACTTGACTTCAGTACTGCATTTCATCCACAGACAGATGGTCAGTCGGAGAAGGTGATTCAGATACTGGAGGATATGTTCAAGGGTTGTGTTATGGATTTTCAAGGTAGTTGAAAGGAGTACTTTCCTTTGGCAGAGTTCGCTTACAATAACGGCTATCAGTCTAGTATTCAGATGGCACCTTATGAGGCACTTTATGGTCAAAAGTTTCGGGCCCCTTTGTGCTAGACTAAGCTGGGTGAGCGACATTTTCTAGGTCCGGAGTTGGTTTCAGAGACTGAGGATAAGGTTTGTTTGATTCGAGATCGACTGAAAGCTACTTCTAATAGATAGAAGTCCTATGCTGATTTGAAGAGGAAAGATATCGAGTATTCTATGGGGGACTTGGTTTTCCTTAAGGTCTCGCCATGGAAGAAGGTTTTGAGGTTCGGTCACAACGGTAAGTTGAGTCCCCGGTTTATTGGGCCATACCAAATTCTGAAGCGAGTGGGGCCAGTCACGTATCAGTTGGAATTACCTCTAGAGTTAGATCATATTCACGATGTTTTTCATGTCTCGATGTTGAGATGTTACCGCTCTGATCCTACGCACATTGTGTCTATAGAGGAAATTGAAGTTAGACCAGATCTGACGTTCGAGGAGGAGCCAGTTCAAATTTTAGATCACGATGTTAAATTTTTACGTAGGAAGTTTATTCCCTTAGTGAAGGTGCTATGGTAGAATCATAGCACTGAGGAGGCTACTTGGGGGCCAGAGGATTCAATGCGTCAACAGTATCCTCACTTTTTCTGACCAGGTAAAATTCAAGGACGAATTTTCTTTAAGGGGGTAGAGTTGTAACACCCCCAATTTCTGTAATTTTAGCTTTTGTGAAATTGTAGCATAGGAAAATATCTGAATATGTTTTTGCATAATATCTGTCTGCTTTTGTGTTTAAATGCTTTGGGGGTGTGTTAGGGAAGTCCTAAGTTCAAGTCTCAACTTGGGAAAAATTTTGGTTTTTTATTTAAATAAAGCCTGACTTTTGGTTAATGGGCTTATAAGAATTTATTGGTAAAAACTTAACAGAATGGGCCTACTGGTCTAGTGGTCAAGTTGCAAGGGTTTATGCTAGAGGTCCTGTGTTCGAATCCTGGCTTTGGCATTATTTTTGCCACTAAGGCCATGATAGAATTGGAGGTGAACTAAAACACTGAAGTGGTAGGGTTTATTAGATTTTTCTGAGTTGTTTCCCCCAAAAAAACTCTCTCTATCGAAATTCTCTACTATTTTTCCCCTCTCCACGTTATTTTTCTTTTCTTTTTTGCCAAAATTTCCCTTACCTTCCTCCCATTCGTTTTGATTTCGTGTTAACGGGCTTCTACGATTCATTGACGTTCTTCTCATTGGTAAATTTCTACTTGTCATTCATAAACATCGTTTTGATTAAGAGATTAAGAGGGAAATTTCTTTGGGTGTTTAGGTACTGATCAAGAGGATGTTCTTCGTTCCTGAACAGAGAATTAAGCGCGTAGTCTTCGCTGGTTTTCACTTGAAGTAAGAAATTTAAAGATTTTGGGGCGAAATACCTCGTTTAGTTTCAATCGAAAATTGTTTAGGTGACTGAAATGGGTCTTGACATTGTCGAATATAAGTTCTGGAGTGCTCGGGATTGCGTTAGGCTTCAATCGAAACCAGGTGTGTACTCTAATCGATCTAAGATCGTGTTTCGACGAAAGCCAAAAATGCTATTGTCGATGCCACACGGGCGTGTAGACTGCTCGTGTGGAGGTCGTGTGGTGAGACACAGCCGTGTGGTCGATTTGGCAGTAGGCGTGTGCACTCCACACGCACGCATGCGGACACAGCGCGTGTGAGGTCGGGCGAGGCCGTGCGAGGCACCACGCTTAACCAATTGGGCTGTGTGGGCCACACGGGTGAACCACACGAGCGTGTGGGATCTTAGACCAGGCCGTGTGATCCACATGGGAAAGGCCAATCTGGGCCGTGTGAGCCATACGGGCGTGTGGGCTCACACGGGCATGGCACATGGGCATGTGAGCCCGATTTGTTTAAAATATTGTGCAAGGTTGTACGGGTCACCCAAGTCGATTGTAACCTGATTGTAGGGTCGGTAAGCGTTACTTAGACCCCTATACTATTATCTGATACTAAGATGTATGTAAAAGTATGATACTTAAAGCATGTGTATCTATTCTGATTTAATGATTATGCTATGATCTGATATCTGCACATGAGCATGCCATATTATTTATGTTGCATTGCATTGGGTTAGGTTTGTTGTTGAAGAGAAGAAAGACTGAAAGGCTATTAGCCTGTCATCTGGCAGCTATGCTGCATATATCTAATATGTGCTGTATACGGTACCACTTGGTGTGTAGGGTTGGATGGGTTGATTTTATCCCCATACTTGGTGTGTAAGGCTGGGTGGGTCGATTTTATCCTCACATGGTGTGTTGGGTTGGACGGAGATGGTGTGCAGGGTTGGTGGGCGTTACTGTTCTGATTGATATGCATGTATGTCTGTATGGGCTAAGGCCCAAATGTATCTGATACTGTTCTGAGTGGGCTAAGGCCTACACTGATTCTGTTAAGAGCTCATGCTCGATTATGACTGTTTGACTGCTATCCGTTTACATGCATGCTTTACTGTGGGGATGTACACACTGAGTTTGTGAAAACTCACCCTTTATTTTATTTGTCTGTCAGGTAATCCCCAGCAGTAGGTGGATCGGTACAGCGGAGGGCTCGACGGTGACCACTGTTACTTACACTTTGGTTTTAAAGGTTTTTATTGTTTTTATTATTTTAACTGCTATAGTTGGAAGTAATTATGTAATTTCTGGTTTTAGACTGTTTGGTTTAAGTTTGGAATTTTGAAATACTGTTTATGGATTTTGGAACTGTAACTTTATTTAATCTTAAGCTTCCGCAAACTAAGAAATGTATTCAAGCAAATTAATCAATATATGTTTTCTAAGTTAAGTAAAAGGTGGTAACTAGAACAGTTTTTGGATAAACACGGTTTTAAATACATTCACATGTGACTTCGCCAGATTCGGCCATAACGTCTAGGCCGAGTTTGGGGTGTTACATTTTAGGCCTCGAAGGCTCATAAAAGGGACAATTTGATTAATTTATTACATGTATGCTAAATGATTCGAAATGTTCGTATTCGATCTGTTAAGTTCGATAATGCTCTAAACCCTGTTTTGGTTATGGATAAGGGTTAGAGGTGTTACACATTATGCATGCTTAATTAATATTATAAGACTATTTGATGTATGGTTAGCATGTAACATTGATAACTAACAAGTATAATGGACTTAAAACCTATACGGATAATATTATGAAAGATGTTTCTTTTAGAATGAACTTTTACTTGTTGTATATGACAAGAGACGGTAGTGTGGCATCTCGATATTCGGCTTGGCGTCCAGGCCGGGTATGGGGTGTTACAGACTAATTGATTTGAAAGATCAATATCGAATACAAATTCTACAAAATTTAGGGTCCTAAACTTTAGATCGAGATGCACTTATCGAACTTGATGAAATTACAGAGGCTATCAACGATGAATTAAACAATTGGTAAAGAATCGATTTATCAAGGATTGACTTGATATTGAGAGCAAAAATAATTTTAGGAATGGAATGACCAATTTGATGAAAAGAAAAGAGGGAGAATTCAAGTTGAAATAGAAAAGGAATCAAAATCCTAGGGTAATTTATTTTAATGTAATTTTCATCCTAGGTTGAATGCTAAAAATAAAAAGAGAAAAAAAATATGGGAGAGGTGTGGTTTGAACTTAAGACTTCTAAGGGATGTAGAAACTACTTAACCATCAAGCCTAAGACTTATTTCTCACTTATTTATTTCATCTAACCCCCTATATTTTACAAATTTAATATGTGAATAAGGAAATTATGATAAAAGTTTAATGAATGTGTTATGAGATGATAAAATATGCATAAAGTATTGTAAAAGTGAAATTGTGAAAAAATATGAAATTTTTATGATGACAAAGACTAAATTGTTAAACTTGAAAAAATATGTGGATGAAATAATAGAAGTGAAATACATAGAAATTTGATATGTGAAGCAAGATATTGAGATAAATTATGTGATTAAATTGTAACAAGAAAGAAAATTAATTTAATTATGTGAATATTGACTTTTATGACAAAAATAGACTAAATTGAAAAATTATGAAAGTTTATAAAAAAAAACATTTGATAAGCGGAAATATTAGTAGAGAATATAACATCATGGTGCTTTGATCGATGTTCGGGTCAGGTATGGGAGTTTTACAGTGAGCAGAGCCTTATCAATTTCAAAAATATCTTACGAAACAAAAATTGGTAAGAAATTTTACGGAAATAATGGGATAATTTTATGTTAACTAGAAAACCTTTTACGTCGACTATCCTATTTTACATGAAACAATTTGTTAAAATAATTTGTACATAATGAATAAACATAATTCAAATCAATAAATGGTTGGTGATTAGACCAAATTTTCATTTTTATGTCAAACACAGTTACAAGATAAGCTTAGAATGTTTCATATTGGTCCTATATATTATTAATACATTGCATAAAATAAAGGAAATTTATACCATCTACTATTACCATAAACCGAGTAAAAACATAAAATACCATTTTAACTAAGAGCGGGATAAAATGAAATAGTAATCATAATCAAAGCACATATGTGAATAATAAAGTAAAAAAAAATATATCAATTATGATTGTTAGAATTAAGTGACCCAAATTCTTATAGAATATGATGGAAAATAAAATAAAAGTAAAATCCATATAGAACTAGATTTCTTTTATTTTATTTTAGAATAAGGTTTTTTAAACCTTATTAAACTTCATCTATTTTATATTGATTAGGATAGGGTGTTTCAATCCTACTAGAATATGGCTTTACAAGCCTATAAATAGACATAGTCTATTCCTCTTGTATTGATACAAATTTTTCGACATAGTGAATTTTCTTCTCCTCTCGCCTCGTGGTTTTTTCCCCAAAGGGTTTCCACGTAAAATTTGTGTGTTCTTTATTTTATTTATTTTATTCTATTTTTTTCACAAATTGGTATCCGAGCTTCCGGTTATTCATCTCGATCACGGTAATGGCGTCTTTGAAATATGAAATTCACTGTTGGATCGCAACACTAGATTTGCGTTGTGGCAAATTAAGATGCAAGCGCTTGCACAGATGGATCTAGAGGATGCCCTGCTAGGGATAGATAAGATGCCTTCGACATTAACAGATGAAGAGAAAAAGCGTAAGGATCGAAGGCATTAACACAATTACATCCGCATTTGTCCAACGAAATTTTGCAAGATGTGATGAAAGAGAAAACTCCACGCATTATGGAAGAGGCTAGAACAAATATGTATGTCGAAAACTCTAACAAGCAAGTTGCATATGAAGCAGGCGTCTTTATGCTCATCGTTTGGAGGAAGGTGCGTCTGTATGCACGAACACTTAACAGTTGTTTAAAGAAATTCTCTCAAACTTGGAAGCCATGGAGGTTCAAAGATGATAAGGAAGATCTAGGGTTGATTCTACTTTGTTCGTTGCCCTGCCTTTATTCAACCTTTAGAGACACGATTTTATATAGCCGTGAGTCTCTAACAGCTTGATGAGGTTTATGATTCTTTAACCTCGTATGATAAGATGAAGCATCTTGTGGTTAAACCCGACTCTCGGGGAGAGGGTCTCATTGTTCGTGGGAGACAAGATCGAATGCTGATGATGATCGTGGTAGGACACAGAGAGCGGAATCCTCGTGGTAAATCTAAGGGTAGATCAAGTCTTCAAACAGAGGTAAAACTTGTAACTTCGCAAGAAGAAAGGGCACATTAAATCCGAGTGCTATAAGCTACAAAATAAGATTAAAAGGGAGGCTGCGAATCAAAGGAAAACAACCGAAAATTCCGGTGAAGCTGATGTTGTAGAAGACTACAAATGATGGTGAACTTCTAGTCGCTTCACAATGATTCTAAAGTAAGCGAGAGTGGATACTTGATTCAGCTGCACATTCCATATGAGTCCCAATCGGGATTGGTTTACAACTTACGAAACAATTATCCGAAGGTGTTGTTTTGATGGGAAATAATACTTCGTGTAAAATCGCAGTGTTGGAACAATTAAAGTTAAGATGTTTGATGGAGTTGTCGAACACTTAGTGACGCATTTGGCATGTTCCGAATTGAAAAGAAATTTAATTTCGTTGAGTACTCTTGATTCAAAAGGGTACATATATACAAATTGAAAGTGGGGTTTTAAAGATTTCCAAAGGGTCCTTTGTTGTGATGAAAGGACAGAGAAAGATTGCCAAGTTATATGTTTTGCGGGGTTCTATCATTATCGTGATGCAAATTTATCGCTTCCTCGTCCTTGTCGGATGATGATATTACTAAACTTTGGCATATGCGCCTAGGGCATATGAGTGAGAATGGCATGGCGTAATTGAGCAAAAGAGGACTTCTTAATGGGCAAGGAATTTGCAAACCGAATTTCATGAGCACCGTGTTTTTGGAAAACAAAAGAGAGTTCGATTCACTAGAGGAATCCATAACACGAAGGAAACATTGGAGTATATTCATTCGACTGTGGGGGCCATCTAGAGTGCCTTCTAGAGGTGGAGCTAATTATATGCTAACCTTTATTGATGATTTTTCCGTAAAAGTTTGGGCGTTCTTCCCGAGCGAGAAAAAGTGATGTATTTTCCGCATTTAAGTCTTGGAAAATTATGATTGAAAAAGCAGACGGAAAATGATAAAATACCTCCGCATGCATAATGGCTTAGAGTTCTGCTCGATGAGTTTAATAGATTGTGCAAGTCGGAAGGAATCATAAGACACCGACGATTCGTCATACTCCACAACAAAACGGCGTTGCGAACGAATGAACAGAACGATCATGGAGAAGGTTCGATGTATGTTGTCAAATGCCAACTTACCGGGTCATTTTGGGCGTAAGCGGCGTCTCATCGCATGTTTTTTGATCAACCGATCTCCATCCGCTGCCATTGAGAAAAAGACTCACAAGAGGTATGGTATGGTAATCCTGCTAATTATTCGATTTAAAGATCTTTGGGTGTCCCGCATATGCTCATGTTGATAATGGAAAATTGGAACCGAGATCCATTAAATGTGTTTTTCTTGGTTATAAAGTTGGTGTAAAAGGGTATAAGTTATGGTGTCCCAAAATAGAAAAGTTGTGATTAGTAGAGATGTTGTTTTTGATGAAACCGCTATGCTACCTAACTTATCTCTTAAAGACTCTTCCAATAAAGAAAATCAAAAACAAGTAGAGCATCGATTAATACAGTCAACTCCTCAAGCCGAGTACAAAAATTGAGAATAGAGTTGCTTCTTCACCACAATACTCTATCGCCAAAAACAGAACTAGAAGAGAAATTAGACCTCCAAAGAAATATGCTGAGGCTGATCTAGTTGCTTATGCTTTGAATGTGGCTGAAGATATAGATGCGAATCAAGAGCCATCTAATTATTCTGAGGCAGTTACCTGTGAAGGCTCAGAAAAGTGGATGTTTGCTATGCAAGAAGAGATGGAATCACTCCACAAAAACAGAACATGGGACCTTGTGAAACTTCCTAAAGGTAAAAAGGCTGTTCGTTGTAAATGGGTATTTAAAAAGAAAGAAGGGACTCCAGGAGTTGAAGAACCCAGATATAAAGCAAGGCTTGTTGCAAAGGGTTATAGTCAAATTCCAGGAGTAGACTTCACAGATGTGTTCTCCCCAGTTGTTAAGCATAGTTCGATTCGAGCTTTGCTTGGTATTGTGGCCATGCATGATTTGGAGCTTGAGCAGTTAGATGTAAAAACTGCATTTTTGCATGGAGAGCTTGATGAGGATATTTACATGCAACAACCAGAAGGTTTTACAGTTTCAGAAAAAGAGAACTATGTTTGCTTGCTGAAAAAGTCCCTTTACGGTTTGAAACAGTCACCAAGACAGTGGTACAAGAGGTTTGATTCCTTTATGACTTCTCATGATTTCAAAAGAAGTAGTTTTGACAGTTGTGTTTACTTTAAGAAAAATAGTGATGGTTCTTTTGTGTATCTACTTCTTTATGTTGATGACATGTTGATAACAGCAAAAGATAAATAAGAGATAAGAAAGGTCAAAGTCCAACTAAGTAAAGAATTTGAGATGAAAGATTTAGGACCAAAGAAAGAAGATACTTGGTATGGAGATTCTCGTGAGATAGAAAATCAAGTAAATTGTACCTAAGTCGGAGGGGTACATTGAGAAAGTTCTTTGCAGTTCAATATGCAGAGTGCTAAGCTGTTAGTACTCCTTTAGCAAAATTTATTTCGGACTTTCATCGATTTTGTCTCCACAATCGATGATGAGATTGAGTACATGTCACATGTTCCATACTCTAGTGCGATGGGATCTCTCATGTATGCTATGGTTTGTTCACGTCCGATTTATCATATGCGATCGGTGTAGTTAGCGGATACATGGCAAATCCCAGTAAAGAACATTGGAAAGCGATTCGATGGATTTTAAGATACTTACGAGGCACTACTGATGTTTGCTTACAGTTTTGGAAGAACTAAAGATGGAGTCATAGGGTATGTTGATGCTGATTTTGCTTTGGACCTTGATAGAAGAAGATCTCTCACAAAGTTACGTCTTTACAATCGGAGGTTGTGCAATTAGTTGGAAAGCCATTTTGCAAACTACGATCGCTTTGTCTACCACTCGAAGCCGAGTACATGGCGATTAATCGAGGCTTGCAAAGAAGCTATTTGGTTGAAGGGACTATTTAGTGAACTCAATGAAGGCCTTCAAATCAACCACATATTTTGTGACAATCAGTGCTATATTTCTTACAAAAGATCAAATGTTTCATGAGAGAACAAAACACATTGATGTTCGGTATCATTTTGTTCATGATATTATTGCTCGTGGTGATATTGTTGTGAGCAAAATTAGTACTCATGAAAATCCTGCAGATATGATGACTAAGTCACTTCCTAAAACCAAGTTTGAGCATTGCTTAGACTTGGTTGGTGTTCATTGTTGAGTTAAACCCTTAAGGGGTTTTATGGAAGAGGTGGAGAACTTGTTTATTGAAAGTTCGCAATGAAGAACTTGTTCATTGAGAATTTGTGTCAAGGTGGAGATTGTTAGAATTAAGTGACCCAAATTCTTATAGAATATGATGGAAAATAAAATAAAAGTAAAATCCATATAGAACTAGATTTCTTTTATTTTATTTTAGAATAAGGTTTTTTAAACCTTATTAAACTTCATCTATTTTATATTGATTAGGATAGGGTGTTTCAATCCTACTAGAATATGGCTTTACAAGCCTATAAATAGACATAGTCTATTCCTCTTGTATTGATACAAATTTTTCGACATAGTGAATTTTCTTCTCCTCTGCCCGTGGTTTTTTCCCGAAAGGGTTTCCACGTAAAATTTGTGTGTTCTTTATTTTATTTATTTTATTCTATTTTTTTTCACAATGATAAAGGGGAAAGTTCTATTTATATCTGTTGAGAATCAAGATTTATGTATTCTTCTTCAAAATGTTTAGGTTAAAACTGGATGGAGTTAGAAAATTTGGGTTATGGATTTAATTTTTTAAACTTTAAAAATGTTTATAAAAATTTTATTAATTAATGTATAATATTTTTTTTATTGTTCTTTCTCTATTTCACTAGTAGACTTTTTTTTTTAAATATTATTTTTTTCATTATTGTTAAATATTTAGATTAAAGAAACCTAAGCCTTAAACACATAAAGGTTTTAAAAAGCTGATATACAACTAGTAGCTTTCTTTCGCAAAAATAAAAATTACTAAGTGCATTTGGGATCATGATAATGCAATATATTAAAATTTTAAATATAAGATTCACAACAATCTCACTAGTAACAATAATTTTTAAATAAAAAAATGCTAAATATTTAATCGATATTCAAGAAAGTCAAGATTATAAATACAGTCGATCCTAATTTTTTCAAGGATTTGTATTAATTAACCTTTAAAAATTATTACCTAATCGTGATGGTAGGAATCTCATACAAAATCAATATCTCAAAATCATTCAACAAATAAAAAAATAAATCTTACATAAAAATCTTAATTTATCATAAGAAAAGCCACAATCCAAATTTTCTACATATTAATCAATAAAGATTAAAAAGAAAAAAAAATTGTTACCAAATTTAAGAGATACATTTGAATGTATCGAAAGATTGAATATATATTTTGTAAAAATTCTAGTGTTTGTGAGAAAATAAGAAATTTTATGAGTTTTAGTAGAAAATAAAAGGTAGTAGGTCGGCAAAAATTAATTTGTTTTTATATAAAAAATTGTTTTCAAATTTTTATGAAATTAAATTCTTTTAGAATTAATACACCAATTATATATAATTTTTGGTAATTAAAAAGAAGCCAAACAAAAGTTAGGCTAAAGGTCTGTGGAAACTGTTAAGGAATAAAACTGTTGTGGCAGTTAACAGTTTAAAACAGTTGGTAGTTAGCAGTAATAGTTATGGTAGTTAAGGTTGTTGTAACTAGTCTTGGCAGCTTGTGTATATATACCAGAGTTTGATATCTAGTTTAATATCAATAAAAGATTACTTTTCAGTCAACATGAATAGTTTTCATGAATCTTAACATGGTATCTGAGCCTTAAAAAAATTTTTTAGTGTTCTCTCATGGCAACAGAGGTTTTTTCTGGTGATGATGATGAAAATCGACAGTTCATCAACTCAGGTGTTCCAGCAGGTGGTTCTTCTCCTGGTTCGACTCCTGGTGTTTTGAGAAAGATTCAACAATTTCCTAAACATGACAATGTAAAACTTGGAGAGCACAATTTTCTTTTATGGAAACAGTAAGTTTTGTTGATCCTTGAAGGCTATGGGCTGCATAGTCTGTTTTTGGCACTGTTAGTGTTCCTCCACAGTCGATTGTTAATAGCAATGGTAATCTTGTTCCCAATCCTCACTTCTTGTTTCATAAACAACAAGATAAATTGTTAGCTTCCTGGCTTTTGTCCACCATTTGTGATGATGTTCTTGTTCATCTCACTGATGCTCGATCTAGCTTTGATGTATGGAGTACTGTTGTTAAATGCTTTGCTTCTAAGTCTACTCTGACGATTTCTACTTTGAGACATTCCCTTTATTCTCAGAAAAAAAGGTTAGCTGACCATTAAAGAATATCTGGCCAAGATTAAAAATTTGTATGACACTCTTGTGGCTGCTGGTTGTGTTTTTTCTAAGCAAGAACAAATTAGTATCATTCTTGCAAGCTTGCCAATGGAGTATGAGTCAATTCGTATTGTAGTATCTGTAATGAGTGTTCCTCTTGAACTTCTTGTTGAAATGCTCACTGATTGTGAAACCCGACAACAAGATCTAGTTTCTACCATGTCTTTACAAGCCAATGTTGTTCAGCATCATGATTCTAGTGGTAGTAATCGCGGTCAGTCTAATAGGGGTACCAGACAACCCTACAGGGGCAATGGTAGATCATCTCGCTGCGGAGGTCGAGGTAGGAAATTTGTGTATAATAAGCTTCAGTGTCAACTTTGTGGACGCATTGCTCATACTATCCAGCAGTGTTATTATCGGTTTTAAAAAAGACTTTTGAAGGAATTTCTGACCAGTCCATGCAGGTACATTTTCATCAATTCCAATATCCTTCTTCTTGTGGTCATCTTGTTGTTCTCAAAAAGGTTCTGCATAAGACTTTGGTCTGCAAGCTAATAAGTTTTCTGTTAAGGGTAATTTTCTCCGAGTTCTTCAACTGCAAATATTTGGTACCCAGACTCCGGTGCTTCCAATCATGTAACCAATGATCTGGAAAGTTTGCAACATGTCACTCAGTACACAAGTAACAACTAGCTTTTTATGGGGAATAGCATATCAGTTCCAGTGGATCATGTTAGCTCTAACTCTTTTACAACTGACAGTAGAGTCTTTCATCTAAGAAATGTTTTGCATGTATCTGAAATTTGTAAAAAAATTTAATGTCTGTTGCTCAATTTACAAAAGATAACCAAGTCTACTTTGAGTTTCATGCTTTTCGTTATTTTGTGAAGGATACCAAGACAGGAAGTATCCTGTTGGTGGGCGCATTCATAATGGTTTATATCAATTTGATCTTTCTCATACTCAGGGGTACAAGTCTATTTCTTCAACTCTAACCATTGTTCATACTACTCGTTTGGGACTTCTAGCTTCTAGTTGCTCTAATTTTGAGTTGTGGCACAAACGTTTGGGCCATCCTTGTAATAAAACTGTTAAAACAGTTTTTCAGATGTGTAATGTTGTTTCCAACAGTTGTAAATTGAGTACTATTTGTTCAGCATGTCAGCTTGGAAAAAATCATAAGCTTCTATTTTCTTCATCTACTACTGTATATTCGGCTCCTTTTGAGCTCATAATTTCTGATCTTTGGGGACCTACCCCTATGGCATCTGAAGGCTCCTACAACTATGTCTCCTTTGTTTATGCGTACTCTAAATTCACATGGCTATATCTCATCAAACGTAAATTTGAAGCTCTTGAAAAGTTTCTCTATTTGCATAAATTTATTATTGTTCAATTTGGATGTTCCATTAAGTCTTTTCGGACTGATTGGAGTGGCGAATTTCGATCTTTTTCAAAGGTGTTGTCTTAGCTTAGAATTCATCATTGCTGACTTGTCCCCACACTTTTTTCAAGACATGTGGTGTTCGATGAAGACTTATTTCCTTTTGCTACTTCTTCTAGCTCAAGCAGTAGTTCTCGGACTCACTCTAAGTTTCAGTATCAACAGGCTAAAGTTCCTGTTGTCTTCTCTTCCTTGCTACGGTCTGGTGTTGGTGTCTCACATATGAACATTTCTTCCCCTCAACCAGAATTGACAGCAATGTCAGAAACCAGTAGACCAATTTATTTTTCTCCCGCTCTTCCAGATTCTGTTCCTATACAGCCTACTTCTTTGTATTCTAGATCGCCTGGTGTCAATACAGATGACAGCGGCCAACGTCTCTTCCTCTCTCTCCTACTGGTGTTTCGTCAACTGACTCATTCACCTCTCGGTTGGCTTCCAGCAGTCCCTTGCCCGTTGAACACTTGTCAGCTCCTATTGTCAACACTCATCCTATGAAAACTAAATCCAAGAATGGGATCTTCAAACCTAAATTATTTTCAGCTGAGCTAGGCGTTCCTGAACCTGTCACGATTGAGCAGGCTTTTGCCCACAAAGAATGGAAACTGGCAACTCAGCAGGAGTATAATGCGTTGCTGAAGAATGAAACTTGGGATTTAGTCCCCTTACCTGTCAACAGGAGGCCTGTAGGCTGCAAATGGATATTCAAAGTTAAAAGACACTTGGATGGCACCATTGCTCGCTACAAAGGTAGACTGGTTGTCAAGGGGTACCTGCAGGAAGCTGGTATTGATTATCAAGAAACTTTCAGCCCTGTTGTAAAACCTACTACAATTCGCGTAGTCTTATCCTTGGCTGTGAAGTTTAATTGGTCACTAAGGCAAGTTGACATTAACAATGCCTTTCTCAATAGGGATTTGTCAGAAGAGATTTATATGGTGCAGCCTTCAAGTTTTGAGCAGAAGATTGGTGATCAAACCTTGGTATGTCATCTAAAGAAAGCTATGTATAGCCTTAAGTAGGCACCTCGAGCTTGGTTCTCAAAGCTAAGGGATTTTTTACTTACTTCTCGGTTTGTTTTAACTAAATTTGATGGCTCCCTTTTTTGTTCGAAAGACTGAGGGTGTGCTCCTGTATGTACTTGTCTACGTAAATGACATCATTGTTACTGGAAATCATAGAGGTAGTATTGATGACTTTGTCGCCACCTTGGATACTAAGTTCTCTCTGAAGGATTTGGGCTCTCTCAACTACTTTCTTGGTATTAAAGTTCTTCCCACCACTAATGGCTTGTTTTTGAGCCAACACAAATATATCCTTGAGCTTCTAAGCAGGGCCCGCATAGATCAAGCCAAAGGTTCTCCTACACTCATGGCTTCTTCAACTAATTTGTCTCAATATGTTGGAAGTGCAATTGAGAATGAGTCTGAGTACGGGAGTATTGTGGGGGCTCTGCAATATGCAGTCATTACAAGACCTGGCATTACTTTTGTTGTAAATAGAGTTTTTCAGTTCATGCACAAACCTCTTGATCAACATTTCAAAGCTGTGAAACGCATCCTGCACTATCTCTAGAACACTGCTGATTATGGTCTTCATTTCACTCCAACTGTCACCTTGGATCTTGTTGGCTATTCGGATGCAAATTGGGGGTCTGATGTGGATGAGAGACGGTCTACAACAAGATCCTGTGTATTTCTTGGAGGCAATCCTATTGCCTAGGGGTCTAAGAAGCAGCAAAATGTTTCCAGATCAACTACAGAAGTAGAATATAAAGGGCTTGCTCATACGGTCACTGAGATAGTCTGGCTTGAATCACTTTTAGCTGAATTGCATGTTTCTCTGAACAGGAAGGCTGCTGTCTGGTGCGATAATTCTAGAGCTGTTGTTGTTTCAGCTAATCCAATATTACATACAAAATTTAAGCATGTCGAGTTGGATCTGTTTTTCGTTAGGGAGAAAGTTGCTGCAGGCACATTAACTATTGGACATGTTCCAATGCAAGAGCAAGTAGCAGACATCTTTACAAAGCCTTTGACAGCTCATCTTTTTACAAAGTTTTGATCGTGTCTTAAGATAGTTGCCAAACGTGAGCAAACAACAGAGATTAAGGAGATGAAGGCATGTTAGTGAATAAAATTGTTGTGGCAGTTAACAGTTTAAAATAGTTAGTAGTTAGCAGTAATAGTTATGGTAGTTAAGGTTGTTGTAACTAGTCTTGGCAGCTTGTGTATATTTACCAGAGTTTGATATCTGGTTTAATATCAATAAAAGATTACTTTTCAGTCAACGTGAATAGTTTTCATGAATCTCAACAGAAACTAGTAATTAATTCCAACAGAGTCTAGCTTCAGGGCTACTCGCATCATCTCAGGACTTTTTCTTTGTGGGGTCAATTGACCCTACAACTATCAATGTGGCTCCATCACGAGATTAATTTATAAATTTAATCTTTGTATATTTTTAATTTAAAAAGTTTAGTTCAATTAATATTATTTTTAGTGGTTTTTATTAAAATTAATTAACTTAATAAGTTTTTTTTTATTAGTTATATGTAACGTGACATTAGAACAACCTAATTACATGTTAAATTTACATATTTAAAGGAAAATATTTTTAGAATTTTAAGTATAAGGACTAAAATTTAAATTTATCAAAATACAAAAACTAATAACATATTTTAACCAAATATTTAATTATAACGTGAATAATTGCAATTTTTTTCCATCACCTAACAATACAACGTAGAAAGTTTTGTGGAATTTCAGTTGGGTTGGGTTGACTGTTAGGAGTTGGACCATAGAAATCGTGTGGTCCAGTCTCCATCTACCAGTCTCAATCTTCTATAGGTGAGGGAGGTCTCCAACAAAAGTATCCACGACTAGTTAAGATAAATTGCCCACCACAATCTTATGTAGAACCCTCTTTTAAATACTAAATAATTTAAACCTACAACTTTCTTACCATTTATTACTTTTTAAGGTATAATGTTAAATTTTTACTCTAATCTTTCCTCTTTTTCTTTTCATCAATTTAGATATTAACTTTTGATTTTTAGCCAATTTCATATATTCTACCACAAAAATTGATCGGATTGTTAAAATTTGAGTTAATATAAATTTTTGTTCTTCAATTTGACAACTAAGTTTACTTTAGTATTTGTACGGTGTTTGTTCATTTTATTTCTTAAAATTATATTAATCCTTAAAATATAAACAACATTAGGACGGTAGTCAACAAAGCAATTCGCATTACTTTATTGACGTGGATAAATTTTTAAAATTTTTTTTTCAAATTTTTTATGAAGTAGCTACATTAACATTGTTAAAATTTAAAAATTTAGTTTTTTTTAATTCAAAATAATAATTTAATTAAAATTTTAAAAATAAGAATCAAAATGATAAATAAGATAAAAGTGAGGAGCAGTAAATTTAGTTGCTTTTTCATAAACTAATGGTTGTGGGACAAAATCCCAAGTTAAAATTATATAAAATATAAAATATAAAATAAATATATATTAAATGTTTAAATATATTAAATTTTAATCAAATAATTTTCAGATTTATCTATTTAAATTTATGTTTTGATTTTAAAATTTAAATCAGATAAATAAAATTACTCTTAAATTAAATAATACAAATATTAAGATAGACTTTATCTATAATTTTTATATTATATTATATTATATTATATTTTGAATTGGGCTTAAGGTTAAAGAGTGAAAGCCCATAAAGATATGGGGCTGTATACGGATTGTCCGCCAATGTGATCTACGCAATAATTAAATAGCAGCTTACTTCATCCAATTGCATTTGCAGCTTCATGTTTTATTTCTGTACCAGCTCTCTATTTTTTTAGTTTATCTGCGATCTTCCCTAAGCTGTATTATTTTCCCTTTACGTTTCTAGTTAATAGTTTTGGCTTTGCCTATTTCTATTCTACTTTCACTTTCCCTAGAAAAAATTATCTTGCTAGCAAAAGAGAAACAAGAACTTTAGCAGGAAAAACAGAACCAAAAGAGGAGCATTGTGATGCAACGAGTGGTGTCATTTAATGTTTTGATTTGATTTGAAATTTTGTTGTTGTTGGGAGGATTTGTTTGGTGACCATGGTCATTGGTATGTGCCGTTCCTTTCGCGATCGAGCTCTCGACCGATGCTATCACTGCTTCCCTTGCCTCTCCGATCCTGGTACTCTTTTTTTATTTTTATTTTATTTTTTATCTCTGTTTATTTCCCGAAAAAAAGAAAAAGGTGGGAAAGCGTTTTACTGTGTTTTTGCTGTGCGAGTCTCATCTAAATTGCGGTTAATTAGTTAATTACTTGTCAATTTCTCAGTTTTTTTTTTTTTTTAGTAAGCATGGTTTTTCCTCTTTTTTCCACGGTTAAATTTCCTCATTTTCTTTGTTCTTTCTTTTTTTTAATTGAATTTGATTTTATTGTTGGGTTTTCAGCACGGAGATCATCGTTGGTTTTGAAAGTGACATTAGTGATGCTGCATCTGGTATACGTTGGCATTCTCTTCCTTTTCGATAGTGATTTGATAGATAAAACGAAAAAAGAACCCTGGTATGTATGGTATTCCATTCGATGCTATTATTTTATCTTAGGTGAAAAGTTAAGAGTTGGATACCTTTATTCCACCTTTACATTAAATGATTGTTTCCACCTCAAGCTTCTACTTTTATTGCATAATGATATCTATGAAGAGAACTAGGCTATAAGCATAATAACATTTAAATATTTTTGAAGCAATATTACTCATTCTGCTTTTACTAGACGTTTTAAAGTTATTATTATTATTATTATTTTTTTTTTTTCAAATTCACTTGCTTTAGTATTTCCTTTTGCTGTTTTTGATGAGTACTTGCTTCATAGCTTTGAACCTTCAATTTAATTCTTTCTCCGTTTTCCCAGGTACACTGCTTTATATTTGTTGTTGTTTTTCGCCGCATTGGTGCAATACTTCATTACTTCTGGTTCTTCTCCTGGGTAAATATCAGTCCGCAATTACTGTCGAGATCAAAGTTTTAACTGTATAATGTACGCATTACATTTTCAATCTGATATGCTCGTTCCCTTTCATGTTTTTCTACTTGTAGTTATGTCCTTGATGCAATGAGGGTTGTTAATGAGACAAATGTGATATGTAAGAAGTCATCAATGGCCAAAGTAAGCATTTTTTTTCTTTTATTGTTCCTTGTCAATTCTTTCTCTTCCATCCTCCGGAAGTTAGAACTAAATTATTCTGGATATAGTCAGAAACAGAATTGGATATATACATGGAATCTTACTAATCTTGTTCTTATAATGTTTAAGCAAAGACAGCCTGCTTCAAGCAAAAATGGAAGCTTGCCTGTAGAAGGGTGTCAATCAGGAAGAAATTTTCAAGGGACTGATTCTACTTCTTGGACAAAGTTGGTGATGGACATGTATCCCCCTGGAACCTCCATTAGGTGTGTAAAACTTCATTGATTTTTTGATAGATCTTTCAGTTTCTTTTTTTAAGGATTTATGTTTATGAATCTTCATGGGTGCCAAGAGCCAAATAAGTTAAGCTATCATGGGATTTTCTGTTGTGTTTTACTTGTTGCTCATGCCTTTTACTTACCATTGTTACTTTTATATACCCAACTCAGTTGTGGACTTAATTTTAAGTTAATTGCCTTGCTAGTTTAATTTCATATTGTGAAGCAAGTCTACTAAACATATGACATGAATATTGGCTTTCTGTTTGAGTTTAATCTAATTTTTATCATTCAAACCATCAAGAAAAAGTAGAAGGAAGTTATGGGAAGTTTATAGAAATTACAGAAATTCTAACTTTGGTTTGGATTTTTCAGGTCTTGCATTTGCTCCTATTGTAATGTTGAACAGGTATTGAGATTCTATGTTTATGTCCTTCATATGATACAGTTTTTTTTTTTCATGAATCAAGATTTCTTGGTGACATCTGTTTATTTTGTGTTATTTACCTTGATGGTGGATGCTTATTCTTGGCTTTGTATAAAGTCTAGCTCAAAAAAGTGCATGTGTATGTATTTTTTGCTTTGTTAGTGGCATGGAGGTCCATGTACGCAGGAAAAAATGTTAAATTGAATCATTATTGTAGCTTTTGATTGGATCTTCATTGCAAAAATTGTGTAAATGGTTGTTTCTAATCATCCAGCTATCTTTTTGTGTAAAGAATTCTATGAAGAGTTGTTTCTGATTGTCCACATTACATGGCATGTGGCTGTTACTTATACTGTTATTGCACAATTGCAGCCTCCACGTGCAAAGCATTGTTATGATTGTGATAAATGTGTTCTTCACTTTGATCACCATTGTGTATGGCTCGGAACATGCATTGGCCAGGGTAATCACTGTAAATTTTGGTGAGTCTACATCATGTTGGACATGTTCTTTATGACTTTGCCTATATCTTGTGCTCTTATATATGTTACTATGAAATATGTTGCTAAAATGTAATTAAAAACTGTAAAGGGAAAAACACTTATCCAACTTTGAAGAGGATCCCCCCTTTCTTTTCTTTTTCTTTCATATCTGGATTTATTTTGAACTGTTTACATGCATCCAACTTCAGTTCATTCCTCGAATAAAATGAATTTGTATGCATGCTGGTATTCTTCTGCCTACATTACCAATTTCATATATTTGAAATATATATTTTCCTAATTTTGAACCAAATTGTTTTATTGTTTCAATTTGTAAATTTAGGTGGTACATTTGTGAAGAGAGTGCGCTGTGCCTCTGGACTGGCATCTTGTACATTACATACCTGAGGGCCAACATATCAAGGGCCTGGTATGTTATATTATGATGGCACCTTTTCTTTCTAACGTGTTGGTATGGCAGTACCAAATTTTCTAGTATGACTCCACTGTAGTTTGCTACATGTTGATTTTTTTGACTTTTCATTCGATGTTTGTGTGGTTACGTCTTCTTTCTTTTTTGGTTTGGGAAAGAGTTTGTATATTTACCTGAATCTGAAATTTGACATTGAAAACCTTTGTTGACAGGTGGACTGATGCTATTGCGATTTTACTATTGATTCCCTTGTCAATTTTTATTGTGTTTCTACTTCTTCTTCTATTTTTTCATAGGTAACTTCTGTTTTTTACTTGTTTTGAGCATTGAATTTAAGATTTGGTGATTAGTTTTCGTGTTACTGTTCCACAAGCACTGTTCAAATATGGGAACCTTTATTATTATTATTATTATTATTATTATTATTATTATTATTATTATTATTATTTTATTTTATTTTATTTTATTTTTTTCCAGCTATCTTATTCTGACAAATCAGACAACTTATGAACTTGTTAGACGCAGGCGAATCCCATATCTAAGGTAAGCTGGTGCTTTTATTCACTTCATACTGCTTGGCATCATCATGTAAATTGTACACATTAATGAGAGATAATTGGGATGTAAATGGGGGCTATGAATACGGGCTCAGAAAATTTGCCATTCTTGTGATATGCAGGGGGATTCCTGAGCGAGTATATCCTTTTAGTAAAGGAGTTTGCCACAATTTATACGACTTCTATTGTGGTGGAAGCAACATATACAGTTTGGAACCTCTGCCCTCAGCTCAAGAGCTTGAAGAAAAGTCAAGGCCCTACACTTGCTTAGATGTTTTAACATGCCGTTGCTGCTGACATTATAGGGCAATATATCATTTACCATATCTATGAACTGATTCTTTACCCGCAAAATTTTAATGTGAGGTTGTGTTTTGTATCATATATTGGCTGAAGGCAGAGTTGCTTGTCGGGTTTAGATTTATACTTCTGATGTTTTAAACTGTGTTAGATTTATATTCCAACTATTATTTGATAAGGCTTGTTACCCATGTCATCTTCCATTACCAGAAACAAAAAATTGACATCAACTAAATATGATTATATCTTCTATTTCCTTTCTCAAGGACAGTACATACAGAACAAATGCATTCATAAAATTGTATAATAATATCTGAATCTGAATAAAATTGGTTTCAAGCATCTGATTTTCATGGTAGTGATTTGCGATACTTGAGAGCTTCAAAACGAGCAGCAAGATCATCATAATCTGGCAATTTTGGGTGTACACGGTGAATACAAGAATCCTGTTTCTCAAGAGAAGGTACTGGTGGTGGCAGATCAGTGCTGCCAACAGGATAATCTTCAATTTCTATTTCTTCATCACAATCTGATTCATCAAACTTTATATCTGAATGTGCAGCAGGGGCATGATTGTAGCTGTGTCTCCTACAGGTCTTTCCACCTCCATTGTTGCCGGGTTTTACATCCTCAGTACTTGGAGGGTAGAAAGTCCCAAAACTCCGAGATTCATACATTCTCCTAGCTCCAGGAGGAGAAGTTGGAACAGGTCCTCGAGCAGCGTTGCCTACACAACCAGATGCTTCACTAAATAGATTACTTTCTCGGTTGGCCAAATATGCAGCAGCTTGTGCAGCAGCAATTGCTTTTTTTGCAGATTCTTCTGCTGCTTCAGCAGCTGCAACCGTGTCTTTAAAACGATTATGGCCCTCTTCTCCTCTGCCACATTATTTTTAGTAAGAACAAAGAATATAAACAAGTTAGAAACAGTTGATGGTGAAAATTTTTGATTGAAAACTGACCTAGAGCAGAGTTACCTGGTCATAAACTCTTTTGGTTCGGGACAATGATTTGTAGCAGGTTTCACAGGTAAGCTGGTTGCACTAACGAATGTACGTGGCCCCTCCTATTCAATTAGAAAAGCACATTAGTTTATATTAGAACGACAAAGAAATGAGCTTAGAATGAATGGACTTGTGAACTAACAATAAGCTCTTCAGGAGGCTTGAGCAGCTCCTTTTCTGATTCAGTTGTATCCCATTCTATGTTGTGATCCTTAGCTATTTCCTTCATGACTTTCAATTTTACTTCACCTGTAGGAGTTTTAACTGAGAGCTTGTCAATCAGCTGTAGGCACAGAGACAAGCAAAGGCAATGTCAGTAATCTCAACAGCAAGCTAAATTTGATATCCTACAATGGAGCAATCATGATAAAAGAGAAAGCTAACCAAGCGATTAACACCGCAGTTGGGCCGCAGATCAGTGGCAGCAGCTACAAAATCTCTTCCGTATTTCTTCTCAAAAATGTTTCTAATTTCTATTAGCTCTGGAATCTCAGCACATCTTGGGGCCGCAAATATCAAACTAGCAATTCCTTCTTTCAGATCAGCAGGGCATTCCCTGGAATAGTTGGACTGCTTTAGGAACATTTTATTTAATGTAAAGAGAAAATCTATAGAAAGTAACCCATGGTGTCATCAGGCTGCCTCACCTACGCTTCTTGATGATGGAAAGCCTGGCTACCACTAACTCACAAAAGAGCTCAATGAACTCATTTGCAGCCAAAACATTTTGTTCTCTCATGACATGTTCAACCTAAACATCCATTCCCAATATAAGAAACAAAACAGACAAAGATAAATAGGAGGACTTTTAAATCTATATATATGATGGTGTAATGCTACTAATGGTGAACTAAACAGTAACGCAAAATGAATACTCGAATGCGGGCGGTGGCATCTTGACCAGACTGAAGAAGCAAGGCGATGTCACGCCTCATTTGTTTCACCACTACTTGTCTCTTGTTCCTGAGTAGCTTTATCCTTGCAACCGCCATTTTGGCAGCCGTTTTGCTGGATAAATAACAAGAGAAACGAAACAAAAATAAAGAAATGGAAACCCAGAATCGAAAAAAAAAATATTCTCTTCTTTTTGTTTTTTAAGGAAAATGGAGGGTACCATTTGGAGGAGTTGAAGCCATTGCCGAAAAGAGAGAGCGTAAGCTTCATGAGCTTCTTGGAATGTGCAGTGGCGGCAGCCGCGACCGTCATGGCTTACACCCTTGGCCTTGCAGAGGATCTAAGAAAAGAAGAAGAAGAAGAGTGTCAATTTGTAACGGTTGGATTGGCAAAAAAGGCATTGGGATACACTGTTTTTTCAGCAATACTTAAATCCTTTTCATTGTCTGGGTCCCACTTTCTTCTACAGCGACGAATGTAACCGTTATGTGATTTGACACGTGGGAAGAATCCGATGGGGATCCTATCAGCTTTTTGGGCTTCAATTTGGATCAAAGAAGCTCATTTTCCAATGTCAAATGGATTTTTAATTTTGAATGTTATTGGGCCTTCACTCACTTTTGTTATTTATATAAATTTTAACATGAAGAATTGGAAGTTCTTGTTTCTTTCTTCTTCAAATATATTTTAATGAAATAGCTTTTTGTTTTTTTAATTCACAAAAAATAACACTACCAACTTGATGAGGTGGAAAAATGTTTAAAAAATTATGATGTTTTTTTGTTTGAAGTTAAACATTTCTCTACGATAATGAATCATATCTTTAATTCATTTGGTTGGGCTTCTGTTTCACTCATATAAAAAGTATGGGTTAAGCTTCATAAAAGTATCATCGACACAATTTTCCAAAAAATTATAAAATTATTTAAAAATGATAAGAAATTTTAAAGTTTTTAAAATTTTACTTTTAAAAAAAAAATTAAAAACAATATCTAAAATGACTTTAGACAAATAATCATCGAAGTTCACTCTAAAGTGATTTTTTAAATAATTATAAAAAATATATTTAAAATTATTAATAATTATAAATAATGATTAAAGTTTTTAAAACTCATATAGACACACACATGTTTAAAGAAATCAAACATACCCATATATAATATACACATATATCTTTTTAATTCAATTGATATTTTAAGTTAATCAAGTTAATAAGATTTATTTGATTAATTTCTTATAATTGTTAATAAATGTTAATTAATTTTCTATAATTATTTAAGAAACAATTTTAGAATAAACTTAGACAAAGGGTTGTTAAGGATTATTAAAAATTATTTAGTTTGGAGATTTTTTAATTTTTAAATATTTAATAATGTGGCAAAATGTATCACACCAATATGAGGTGCGCGTAGTACATCACGTGTAATTATCCGGTTGTTTCGTTATTATTAAAAATAGAAATGGATGGAATTTTTAAGAAATTGATTATATTAGAGAAAATGTATTCCAAAAAGCTGATGACTCAAATGGAGAGGATGGATGGAATAATCCACAAAAACCATACTTAATATAGTTATATCAGATTAGTTGGAGTTATGAACCTAAGTTTGAGAGATCTGCTCCGCAGTCTCTAATCCTTTCCTGTTATCACTTTCTCCCATATATCATTTCTGAAGTCTAAGAAAAATTGGAAAAAGAGAAATTTACAAGGTCTCAAATACCAAAACTGGGGGGGAAACTATTAAATCTCAATATCAGCAGAAGATAAAACACATGGTATTTCATTCTATAACAATAATTTTTTTGTAATGTACAATTGGTTGGAGTTTATATAAATAAATAAAAATATCCGGGGCGTGTCCTCTAAAATTTGGATGCCTCGGCACAACAAATTGAATTGGGAAATCACTATTGAGAGATGATGTTCAGGAGAGAGGTCCTTGCTTTGATCAAATGCCTAAACACACATTCCAAACGATTCTCTAGGCCTTCAATCCCACTTCCCAACTCCACCAATCTTTTATGAGCCATCTGCAACTTCTCAACATCGCAAGTATGTCTGCGAAGTGCAGCATCCACGCTTTCCAATTCACTTACATTCTCTTCACACGATATTACCCCCTTGTGCATCATCAACTTTGACACCACAGACCATCTTGTTTGCTTTGAGGAAACTGTTGATGACAAAAATGAGAAAAATGATTGCAAGATTGAAGCACTGATTGCATTAACTTGTGTTAGGACCCGAATCACAGCTGAGAAATGATGATACTGCTCCTCGTCCTGGTGCTGGTCCAAGAGGAGTGGTGATGCTCCAAGTTTGTTTCCCATTTGCTTCAACTCTCTGATCAATTTCTTTCCTTTCTTCTTCATTTGCTTCCTGAATTTAATGTAGTTAACAATGTTATCCTCAATGCTCGAATCACCCTTTCTCCTTCGGAGAGCTGATTGAAGAGCATGAACATGTTCCTTGATTTCATACATGTTATCCCTTGCAATGCCACAAATGTCCAAAAGCCTCACAGATCCATCCAACAATTCATCAACACATTTCTCATGTTGATGATACTGGGAGAGGACTTGTTGTGTCGAAGGCATGCTGAGAAGATCATTCATGCATCGGTACAAGTCTTCCAATCCCGAAAGACATGTAAAAATCGATTCACATGTGGTCAAAGGTGATGATGCTTCCCAAGCTTTGAGCCTGTTGAGCTCATCTTCGATTCTAAGGGTGGTAGGATGTGACCTTGAAGGCAAGCTGATTGATCTTACATGGTATTTGCCACCCATGTTTTGTTTTTTTAGTTTGCCCTTTTTCTTCTTTCAGAGCTTGAGAGTTTGAGATGGTCACTGTCAAAATCAAACAAGGGAATATCTATTTATATAAATATTGAATGCTATGCTATGCCAATGTGAGCAATCATGTGAGCCAGAATGGGCATTGCCCCTTTCAGTCCGGATACCATGTCACGTCATTCACCAAAATGATGAAGAATATGTATGCATGCATGAGGTGTCATGTTTTGGCTGCAACCTGAAGAGTTTGCCTCCCTGCCTGCTTGCCACATTTCCCAAATTCCCAAAAGTTAAAAATTGCAACAGTTGTCTCACTTTCTACATCTGACTTTTTATTTGTTAATAATATATTACTATTGTTTTTCGGTTACTCTTTTTTTTTTTTTTTTACAAAAGTAAAATTTTAAAGATTAAAATATAGTAGAATCCCTTAATAATTTAGTAATTATATTTTTAATTTTATGAATTTATTTTTTAATTTCTGAATTTAAAATTTAAAATTTAATTGTTAATAAAATTAATTTTTTTTAAAAAGATTATACTTTTTATTATATCATATGGTGAATGACATACACTGTTTTAGATCAAATTATAGTTATAGTCTCACCACTATGTTTAAATTTAGAATTTAATATATATACTTTAAATTGATATAATTTGACCTCTAAAATTTTATAATATTATTAATTAATCCAAATAATTGTCACATTTTATTATTTCTGATACAATGTTGAGCTTGATTTTTTTTTACATACTGGTTCTAATTTATTATGCTGAAATAAATTTCCTTTTTATGTTAGAAACGTGATTTTAATTTTTTTTTCATGTCAGCACTTTAACTCGAACAATTAAAGATATTAATAATTTAAACTAACTAATGTTATTGTAAAGTTAAATAATTAAATTATGTAAAATTAAAATATAAAAACTAAATACTAAATATGTGCATAATATAAGAATCAAAACTATCATTTAACCATCATTTTATAATGGCCAAAATAAATAAATAAATATTTTACACGTGTCATGAAGAGAAACCTTAGGGCATTCCTTTTATAAATATATATGAAGGAACATATTTAAGACGGAAAAAAAAAAAAAAACCTCCCTTACAATATCTTCAACATTTTAATTGAAATAGTTGAAGATAATAAATATTTATATTTACTAATATCATTATAAGAGTATAATATCAAATTAAAATATAAATACTGATTTTCAAAAGTGATAATAATAAAGGGATTAGAATTGAATTTTGACCAAAAAAAAAAATTGAGCAAAGACACATTGAGGCGTTGTGTAAGCCTTCCTTGGTTATATAGATTTCAATGTTAATTACAGCATAGGGGATTGCATTAATACTTAACAAGGGTATATTTGTATAGTACATTTTTTGTAATTGTTTAAATATGTTTGATTGATAGAGTGTCATCACATCATAATTTTATATATCATGTTTGATTACAATTCGTAATTACAAATTATAATTACACAATTATATAGTTTATATATATTTTAAAAGATTAATTACTATAAGAAATTATTAATACGATAAGATTTTTTTCTAAACGAGTAATAAAAATTAAAATAAATCATCATATATAATATATTAGTCTAAGAAAGTAGTCAATAATACGATTATTAATAAAAATAATAAGAAAATAAATATTATACACAATTTTATTTAATTGTTCTAGCATTCCATATTTGTTAGACTATATTGGAAAAATCAATTTGAAAATAGTAGAATTAAGCACAATGGAATTTTAAAAATTTTCTTCAAAGTCGACCGGTTGAGATGTTTATATCAATAAACCCTTTACCTCAATAGTTCATGTGTTTTGGATTAGACAGAATAAGTTGTTCTTGGCCTTTGACCACTTGATTTTCTCTACTATTCTTAACATTGGTATGCTTCGCAAATCGATGAACACTTTAGTGAAACTTTGAGGGCTAAAAAATCGAATATCAACGTATATGAGGTGTGTGTTTAACCTAGCCCTAATATATATATTTATACTAAAAAATAACGAAAGTTTTAGTTGAACAAGTTGTAATAGAATAATATATTTTAATAGAAAAAATCAACTCCAACTAGGAATGTATAAGGTGGGGGTGGGGCAGGCCCTCTATGGGACTAGGGTTTGCTACCCCTCCCTATAAAATCAAGCTTATTTGGGCTTCATCATTTACCAGATCAATTATACGTGTTATTTGGTTTTTAAACCAATTCATATAAATTTTTTCAGTCTAATAATTTTTTTCTTATCTTAAAAAATTATTTATTCATTTAATTAATTGATTAAACTAATTAAATTGTTTCTCAGCCCAATTCTAATCCCCTTAAAATTATGGTGACTGTACTGTATTAGAATTTATGAGTAAATAAATTTAGCCAACTTATTCTTATGAAATTGTGATGGCTTATGATATATTCGATAAAGTGAAAAGTTAAGTGCTAAAAAAGTAAGTGTTGAAAAAATAAATACTGAAAAACTAAGTATTGAATTTAAGTTATAAAATCAATTTAGTATATTATTTAAAATTAAATATTGAATATATTGTTTGATGAATGATAATATAATCTTAAATTAAATAAATTAAAATAAAATAACAATTGAATTTATTCTCTATTAAGTGATATGTAGGTCCCTATGTATAGGTCCAATTTTCAGTGGTATTGGAAAATGCGGTTTCAAAACCTCATTCCGTAAACCGAGTCCGTAAATATTAAATATGAATATTTATGGAGTTGTTATAAAAATATATCAAAGATTGGTCAAGTAATTTTATCAAATGAATAATTAATTACGGCCCAGGGACTAAATTATAAAAGTTCAATCGCTATAGAGTTTTGATTGACCAAAGGCTTGAGGATTTAAATAGCAATTAATCAAAGGGTGAAAGTGGTTATTAGACCATTTTTAAATAGGAGAAAGTGGATAATGATGGTATTATCCACTAAGATTAATTAATGTTAAATTAAGTTAATTAAATTATGTTTATGTTAATTAAACTAAGTTGATTATTCTTTAATTCAAGTATAGATATATGTTAAGTTAGTGGAAAAATGTCATCTTTGTCTTCCACCTATTTTCTTGCCGTCCAAGGGAAGAAGAAAACCTAGAAAATTTTCATGACATTCAACCATAAATTGAAAGGTAAATTTAAGTTCTTTTCTTGTAACTTTTATAGATTTGAGGTCATGGGAGCTTGATTTAGCTAGCCTATGTACCAATTTGTGAAGCCGTTAAAGTTTTAGAAAGTTGCCATTGTTGATTTCTTGAAGAATTAGGCTTGAAATTAATAGATTTTAAGCTTAGATTATGAAAAGGACTAGATTGTAAAGTTAATTTAACTTATTATTAACTTTGTTACATTAGAGACCAAATTGAATAAATGTAAAACTTTTCAAGAAATATGTTAGAAATAGAAAGTATAAGGTCCCAAATGAGAATATATGAAATCAAATTTTAATCTGAAGTTAGGAATCGAAAGTTATGTTTATCTCGAGTTTAGAGACCAAATTGAATACAATGTAAAATATGAGTGAAATCGAAAAAATGAATTTATATAGGTTCATGCATATCATAACTGTAACACCCCCTACCCGTATCCATTGCCAGAATAGGGTACGAGGTATTACCGGAGTTTACTAAACATTTTCAGATAATTCTGAGTCATTTATTATTCATATTTTGAAAATAATCATAACGTCTCTCTTTTGGGCCCTCGAAGCCCCAAACATACATTAGAAACCAACCGGAATTAAATCGGAATCACAATTTTTTTTCCGTAAAATCTTAAATTATATTTTTATCTAAGTACTTACCATTTCAATGATCCTTAAACATGTTACCATTCAATCAATAGCTTGGCACTTGTCTAAGCGTGAAATAACATCACTGTTAGTATACTTGCACATATTTCATATAAATTCAACATTGATATACTTATTTTCTCGACATGTCACACTTGAGTTTAATAATTATCTTTACTTACATAATTTTCTTGTATCAACATATCAAAGATAATCATATATGTACATGTCATGAAACATATCATTCTGTTACCGTTTCTTCATAAATATATATCAATCATTTCATTATATCAATATTTCATGCTCCATCATTTCCACATATTTTATGTATATTTATTCCGGTAATAGTTTATATCAAACTTAACATAAATTATATTCCATGTACTTATACTTATTTCGTTTATCTTTCTTCATAATTATTTCATACAACTATTTTGTATATATATATTTCCATATGACCAGTTCTTGTAAACATTTCACACTACCATTTCATATATCCATTCGTCATCTGATATATATTACCTGAATATCAATTGTTTAATAGATGTCATAGCGTCTCCCATCCACAGTCTTATTTATCTTTGACATGATGCCATACTGTCTTTCAACTATGGTCTTACTCATTTTTTGTCTTGTTGCCATGGTATCTTTCAACCATGGTCTTGTTCATTTCATGTCACGTTGCCATGGTATCTTTCAACCATGGTCTTATTCATTTCATATCACGTTGCCATGGTATCTTTCAACCATGGTCTTACTCATTCCTTGTCAAGTTGCCATGTTATCTTTCAACCATGGTTTTACACATTTTATATCATGTTGTCATGGTATCTTTCAACCATGGTCTTACACATTTTATATCATGTTGCCATGATATCTTTCAACCATGGTCTTATTCATTTTCTATCATGTTGCCATGGTATCTTTCAAACATGGTCTTATTCATTTTCTATCATGTTGCCATGGTATCTTTCAACCATGGTCTTATTCATTTCATATCATGTTAGAAAGCACACTCCCGCGAACCTAATCCTTACAGCGGGATTACCAGTCCAGGCTAAATCCCTTGTAATATAAACTCATAGAGTATTGTCGGGATTACCAGTCCAGGCTAAATCCCCTGCAACTACAATTACTCTAATGAGCTTGGATCTGAATTACCAGTCCAGGCTAAATTCAGACCCTAATTCGGATTACCCATCCGGGATAAATCCATTTTACACGTATTCTTCGGGAGGGCTATATCAGAATAGGATCACCCGTCCGAGCAAGATCCTTTTTACCGTCAATTCCTTTTCCAATGATCCATTGAATTCCATTCTATTTGACCGGGATTTATTTTCAATTTATATCGAATATTATTAATATTTCATCAATTATCATGTATTAAACATTCAAATCATATTTTCATCACATAACCACATATTTCAAGTATTTAAAAATACAATTCAAGTTACACAAACTTATCTCATTGCTTGTTTGTGTTTATAATTTCATTAATTCGATATCTTTTCTTTTCCACAATCAAGTCTCGTATTTGAGTCGTCCGGATCTTTATAAATAAATTTGATCATCATTTTTGTTTGTTTCATATTCTAATGTATTTAATTAATGCTCTAGGAAAAATTACCATTTTGCCCCTAAACTTTTAATTAATGACGATTTCATCCTTAGGGTCAGGAAAATAAAATTCTTGCAATTTAATCCTTATTTCCAGCTATTATTCTCATACATATTGATAACAGTCCATGAATTCTATAAAATATCAAAATTTTCCATAATTTCAACACTTTTCAATTTAATCCCTAAAACATGTTTTCCCCCGATCTTGAACTAAATTAATAATTTCATTCAATTTTGTAATTTAAATAATAAAATAATCCATTTCATGCAATTTGATCTTTTTTATATTTTTACAAAATTGCCTATAAAGTTTTACTTTTATTCAATTTAGTCCTTGAGCCTAAAACATGCAAATTACCCATGTTAGATGAATATTCATACATATTTTTCCTTCTCTTCCTCTCCATTCCACATCCTTAATGTATATAACACACTTGTAAGTAACATTATCTATAATTTTTATTATTTACTTTTATGAATATTCAAGCTGTCCATCTGTGTCATAGTCACTAAATTGTTTATATCTAGAGCTATAGAACTCCAATTTAAGATCCCATAATTTTTCCTGAAACTAGACTCACATATATTCTTACCATAAAATTTTCAGAATTTTTGGTTTAGCAAATAAGTACAGTTTATTCTTTAAAGTTATCCATGTTCTGCTGCTTGACAGTTCTGACCCTTCTTCACTAAAAATTAATTATCTCCTCATACAGAATTCGAATGATGTTCCTGTTTATTTTTATTGAAAATAGACTCATTCAAGATTCTAAAAATATAAATTTAAGCCCATAATTATTTTTATACAATTTTTATGATTTTCCAAAGTCAAAACAGGGGAACCCGAAATCATTCTGACATTGTCTCACAAAATTTATTATATCTCATGATTAACAATTCCATTGCTTACATAATTTCTTCTATAAGAAACTAGACTTAATAAGATTTAATTTCATATTTTATTCATCCTATAATTATATTTCTAAAATTTTTTGATGATTTTTCAAATTTAGACTATTGTTGCTATCCAAAACTGTTTTAGTGTAAGATATTAATTACCATGTTTATAACAACCTTATTTTCTTTTTCTACACTATTTCTCATCACTTTCTCTTATTTTCTCTTCACTAACATATCAAGAACATAGGACCTTATGTAAGAAAACTCTACATTAACATCAATCCCATGCTTTTTCAATAATATCAAACTTAAAAATATATTGAAGTCATGATGTTTTTACCTTGTTCTAATCTTCATCTTGATTTTCTCTCTCCTTCAGCTTCGATTCCTTGAATCCAATTTGATATTCTAACTCCCCATAGTCTCCTTAACATTTTTCTCTCTTGGTAGCTATGGAAATTCCTTTGATTTCTAGGTGAAAATAATAATTTTTTGATGGAAGGACTAAATTGTAAAGAAAAGAAAACTTTCTTTCTTTTCTTCTCTTCAAACGTTTGCATGCATATGCATGGAAAGATGATGAGAATTCTTCATCTTTTCTTCCTTATATACTAAATAAATAATAAAAAAATAATAATAATAAATATCTCATTAAAATATTAATAAAATAATATTTATCTAATTAATTAATTTAAAATATCATCAACATAATCATTACATTCTAGAATTCTCTCTCTTATTAATTGACCATTTTTCCCTTCATGATCTTTTAGAATTTCATCCTTGAGTCATCACT
The DNA here is from genome assembly GCA_025698465.1 of Gossypium longicalyx. NCBI lineage: Eukaryota > Viridiplantae > Streptophyta > Magnoliopsida > Malvales > Malvaceae > Gossypium > Gossypium longicalyx. The sequence goes on along the minus strand of CM047005.1, from coordinate 20,721,247 downwards.
TAATTTGGTAAAATTGTCATTTAGTCCCTCATAATTTTTCACCTATTCAATTTGGTCCTAATTCATCCATTTTTCTTAGTTTCTAGATCATTCTACCCTAAAAATATTTACACTATTGGTCCTTTAACTTTTTTATATTTACACTTTAACCCCTCAAATTTTAAGTATTTACTCTTGTGCAACAAGACTTTTCTCATCTTTACAATTTAGTCCTTTCTTAAATTAATATATCATAATATACTTTCCAAGGTTGACACAACTCAAAATTTTCCTTTTTGTCACTTTATTTTCTTATTTTACTATATCAAGGATAATATCTTACTGTAAAAATTTTTGGGGCATTACAGTATGAAAGTGATTAGTATCGATTTGCATATAAAATAATTGTATGGATCAAGATTTGGATCAAAGTGGAGCTAATCGGGGAAAAGCAAAAGTTATGAATTAGTCCTTAAAGTATCCACTCTTTTCACATTTTGAATAGGTAAGTTCATATGGAACTTACTATATTATTTTATATTATGTGCAATTTTTGTGTTTGATTTCATTTATATGTTTGGCTATAATTAGAACATTAGTGAAATTTGCATGTATGTTTAGTAATGGACTAAATTGAAATGTTATGTGATCATATTATGTAATAGTACAAAGTACAAATGTGAAAGTTGATTGATTATAGGGCATGCAAATGAAAATATTTGATCATGTACAAGGTACAATATGAATTATGGTTGATCACAAGGATTAGTAATGATATATTTATGAAAATAATACCCATGTGAACTTAGTAAAAGCTTAGGATATGATTGACATGCCAATAGGGCTATACGCGTGTTTAATAAAAAAATTTTACATGTTATAACGAGATTTAGCATCTTTAACATATCAACCATTCATACCATTTAGATCATATATGCAAAAGACTTATAAACAAAATATGTTCACTTATCCCAATTTACACCTTATCATGTCAGCTTCAAAAGATACACGAATTTAGAAGCAAAACAAAACTTGACCTAACTTAGGTACATGCCATACTTAAATCAAAACGAGATATACAAACTTTGCTGAGCTGGAAATTGTCCACTAGATGTTGGAATTAACTTGTCACTCACTCGAGAATCTATTAACCTGCGCACGAAGAAAACAAAGCCATACATTGAGCAATACACTTAATGGTAAATCTATAATTCAAACAAAATAATTAACTTATGAATCATGTATACATTCAATTTCTAATCTAATTCCTTACAATTCTATGTAAAACACTTCCATTTTCACAGGGCAAGTATACAACTAATTTCATTTGTAACTCATTAGATTTGCATACAAGTTTAACAATTTCTCAACAATTCCATAAACTATTTGATTCAATTCAATCACTATATCTAATTACAATTATATTCATAATTTTTCATCTTTAACATACATGTATATACACATACTTCTCATCTCATACCACATTTTATATCGATTCTGAGCCTATCAGCTCATTAATGCACGACCGGTCCCCAGGGCTCGTTTTCAATTCATTTCGCCTACTGTATTTCCATTTCATATATATTACTTCACATATCAATCAACTAATTAATTCATTTATAACCCTATTAACCACCACAGACTTAGAATGGATACACAGATTCGTCACTTGGGGTTGCTCAGCAAGGATGACGCTATTAAGAACATATTACCACTTCAGATTACCTAGCCACGATGGCTTTCACAAATTGATTTTTCTGTCACCTCGGGTTACCTGGCCACGATGACTTACAAATACAATCTACCACCTAGGATTTCCTAGAAATGATGGCTTTCAATCGATACTCTAACCCTATGGCATGTCAACTATATCCGACTTGATCCGAACAATTAATAGAGTATTCAGCTTCCAATTCAGTACATATAGTTTAATTTACAATTTATCAGCATTTCATAATTTCAAAGCATATAAAATATGTTTCAATATAATTTCATATCAATTATCATATATCAAGTAAATCATAAAATTTTTATTTTATTCCATTTAGTCCTTATCTCAAAAATTGATCTCAAATACATCAATCGACTCAATTAATTACCAATAACTCACCTCGAACTCCATATAATGCAAAATGATACGCATATGTGGAAAATAAATAGTTCCCAAATCATAGAAATGCAGATTGGCATTCCGAGCTACTCATCGACGACTTTAGATTTACATTTCCCTCTAGACGAATTTGGGTAGACGTTAGCTATGAATTGATATAGAACATATCACACTATTAATAATCAACCAATTCACAATCAATTATCAATATATACAAATTTTGTAATTTATTCAATTGAGTCTTTAAAATTGAGACTAACCTAACTTTCAATTTATAGCTTTGAATTGAAACCCATTTTTACAAATACCTATTAGGGACCTCTTATTTCTTATTCGTACTATCAATTTTACATTTTATTCAGTTTTGCCCCTAATATACAAAACTATCAATTAAGCTTTACAATTTAGTCATTTTCTTAAACTAAGCTTAATTTCTATCAATTTAACACCTAAAACTTTCAATTCTCAACAATATCAAGTTTCAAAACTTTAAAATTTTTACAAATTGGTACATGAGCTAGCTAAATCAAGCTCTCATGTCATCAAATCTATAAAAATTACAAGAAAATAATCAAGGACTTACTTGAATTTTGAAGCTAAAAGCTTGAACCTAACAAAGATAACTTCCTCTTCTTGTCTCTTTCTTTGTACATTTTGGAAGAGAAAGAAAGTTGATTGCTTTCCCTTTTAATTTGTCTTTTATACTATACTTAAATGGTTAATTAACATAATTAACCTTAATTTACTTAATAAACCATATTATTAAATTATTAATTCCAAAACCTTGCCATCCACTAACTTAAGATCTAACATGGTATATTTGTTGTTTTGAACCTTGGGTTAATTGCAATTTAAGTCATCAAGCCATTTTATAATTAAAAATATATAGTGATTGGACTTTACAATTTAGTCTCTAGCCTTAATTAATCACAATTTCGACTCAATTGACTATCCAAATTTCAATTCACCTATATAATAACTCCATAAATATTTTTATTTTATATTTATAGACTCGGTTTCCGGAAATGGGGTCCGAAAATCATAATTTTTGGTACCATTAGAAACTTAGTCGTTACATTAACTAAGGCTATCAATACATCAAAGCATATGAGCCATACACACATTGTTTGTCATCTACTTATGATTAAGGTAACCACACTATGAATGTGACAAGTGAATAAATCCATAAATGGATATAGGATTTATTCAACTTGGGTCCTATCTAATGAATTGTTAGTCCAGACAATCACACCTATGTCTATACTTTCTAGGAGTCATCAGCTCCAATCCCTAAGACAATGTATCTGCTCATTTGGACTTGATAGATGACATATTAATATTTTGATCGATTTGTTCATTCTTGATTAGACTAAAGACTTGTTTTAGATTATCTACTAATACAAATTATCTTCTTACGTTATAATCCGTCCACATATACAAAATATATTAATGATAATGATAGAGTTTTATTAAACTAATTTATTAAAAAAAAATTACAAGTACATAGACATAATCACTACACTAAAGGCACTAGATCCTAATAGTCGCTTACTTGTCCTAGTGGAGTAGTTGAAGTCCTATTTTGCATTCTCATATCCTCTACATGTTTCTTAAAACTTATTGTCAGGTCTTTATAAATGAATCCCCAATATTATCCTCATATGCGACTTTAACTACCTCCACTATCCAAAGAAAGCTCTAATCTTCCTTGCACTCTATCGTCATAACTTAGTATATTAATATTACCGATAGATTTCTCCTTATTCTTGAATTGGGTTTTGTTTCCTATGCTTTTTTATTTTACTCTTGTTGCGTTTCTCCCCAGCTTTGTGTTGCTAAAATATCTTGGGTCATTGAAAATGGAAGTTTACCCGTTGATGGAAATATTGGCTACATGGATGCTATAATTTACAAATGAAAAACCTGAAGAACTTTGATAACATTTCTTGCCTTAATTTACAAATGTGTAGACACAAACAAGCATGCAATGAGTTTCTCAACAAGTTTTATCAATAATCATGCAATATTCCAAAGTAACTTCATCTATTCAATAGATAATGATTCATATGGAGTGTTCCTAATATTATTAGTTTCAACTTGATCGGATCAATTTTTGAAGGTGATTCTTGATTTGAGAAACTATTAAATAAAGGTAGTAATGATTTTTTTGATTTTCTATTATTTTTATTCTCCATTTAATTTTATTTTACCTTTTGAACTCTTAAAACTTGTATTTTAGTAATTTTTTGTTATTCTTGAATTTTGATAATTTTTTTGTTAAATTACCTAAAATGGAAAAAATTCAAAAAACATGCCAGAATGATCCAATGACGTAACTTATATATCATTCTATAACAATAATTTTTGTGTGTAATGTACAAATTGAATTCAGATTGGAATAAAAAATCTCTGGGCATGTCCTCTAAAATTTGGATGCCTCAGCACAAGAAATAGATTTGGGAAATCTCTATTGAGAGATTATGTTCAAGAGAGATGTCCTTGATTTGATCAACTGCCTAAACACGCATTCCAAACGCTTCTCTAGGCCTTCAATCCCACTTTCCAACTCCACCAATCTTTTATGTGCCATCTGCATCTTCTCAACATCTGAAGTGTGTTTGCAAAGTGCAGCATCCACGCTTTCCAATTCATTTACATTCTCTTCACACGATATTACCCCCTTGTGCATCATCAACTTTGACACCACAGACCATCTTGTTTGCTTTGAGGAAACTGGTGCCGACAAAAATAAGAAAAATGATTGGAAGATTGAAGCACTGGTTGCATTAACTTGTGTTAGGACCCGAATCACAGCTGAGAAATGATGATACTGCTCCTCGTCCTGGTGCTGGTCCAGGAGGAGTGGTGATGCTCCAAGTTTGTTTCCCATTTGCTTCAACTCTGTGATCAATTTCTTTCCTTTCTTCTTCATTTGCTTCCTGAATTTAGTGTAGTTAACAATGTTATCCTCAATGCTCGAATCACCCTTTCTCCTTCGGAGAGCTGACTGAAGAGCATGAACATGTTCCTTGATTTCATACATGTTATCCCTTGCAATGCCACAAATGTCCAAAAGCCTCACAGATCCATCCAACAATTCATCAACACATTTCTCATGTTGATGATACTGGGAGAGGACTTGTTGTGTCGAAGGCATGCTGAGAAGATCGTCCATGCATTGGTACAAGTCTTCCAATCCCGAAAGACATGTAAAAATCGACTCACATGTGGTCAAAGGTGATGATGCTTCCCAAGCTTTGAGCCTGTTGAGCTCATCTTCGATCCTAAGGGTGGTAGGATGTGACCTTGAAGGCAAGCTGATTGATCTTACATGGTATTTGCCACCCATATTTTTTAGTTTGCTTTTTTTCTTCTTTCGGAGCTTGAGAGTTTGAGATGGTCTCTGTCAAAACCACACCAGGGAATATCTATTTATATAAGTATTGAATGCTAAGCAATTCTAATGTGAGCAATCATGTGAGCCAGCATGGGCTTTCCCACCTTTGAATCCGGATACCATGATTCACCAAAATAATGAAGAAATATGCATGCATGCTTGAGGTGTCATGTTTTGGATGTAACCTAAAGAGTTTGCCTCCCTGCCTGCTTGCCACATTATCCCAACTTCCCAAAGTATAAAAAATAGGAGCAGCTGTCTCACTTTCTACATATGTGGCTTACCTGGTGTGTCTCCATTTGTAAGAACCTTAGAACAGCAAAAGGTGTTTATTAATAATATTTCTCGAGATTGAGATCTAGATCTGTTAGATAAACCAAATGGCAAAGTGTAATAGTTTATTAGGATATTATAATTCCAAGATCTTGATAATAGCATATTTGGCAACCCATTTTATGCTATTATATTATGTGCACGAGTGGCTTGTTCTACTCTTGTCTCCATCATTTTGTTTTATTTGCTCGCCCATTGGACGTTGTTTAAAAGCAACCCACCTTTTTTCTATCTTTTAAGCCATCCATTGCATATCTAATTCGGGTAATAAGGTAAGACCACGTATTGCTCTATGCCAACACGTGTGCCAATAATAAGGAGTGTAAATCATTGATTTGCCTTTTGTCATCACAGCTGCCGCTCTTTCCATGAAAATCTGGAAATTACCAATCCTCCACTAGTTGGTAGGCTATATTTAATTTTGAATTTTCTTTTTTAAATATTTAAAACTTAGGCTTCATTATTTTTTTTGGAAAAAAAAAAACCCTAAAAGAACTAACTAAAACAAACAGTCAAACACCCTACCATTCCAATAATTTCTTAAAAGACATTAAGAAACTAAGTTACTACCCTTAAAGAATGTCCAAATCTTTAATAGTTTTTGAAAGATTTCAAGATAATTCTTAAAATATAAAAAAATTTTATTTTTAATTCATCGTAAATTAATACTCATATTTATTTACTAACTTTTCATAATATTTTATTAAATTTAATAATTATATATCATATTATTATTTATTAATGATGTGCGACACTTCTCCATTTTACGGAAAAATAATTTACCATTACACCTTTTACGCTTTTAAGGCAATCATGCCACGGTACAAGAGAAGAAAATATTCAATGATAAGGCCTAAGGGGCTGGTCTTGTCTCTGCTGACTGCCTTTGTATTCTTATAGATTTAGCCTTACCTTAAGTCTTTGGAAATTATAATGAAGTTGTTTTATGCATTCAATGATTAAACAACCATACGAAAGCAAAATGGAGAGAATTATAGAAGTCTAATTCTATTTGTATTATATATCCAACTTTCAACTAAAGTATAACTACACAACAATTTGGCATCACTGATGAGTGATGATGTTGAGAAAAGTGACCCTGTTTTGAACTAGACACCTAAAAACGCAATCTAATCCAGTTTCAAAGCCATCAATGGTGGCACCAACAGCCTTCAAAGTCCTCTGCAACATGTCTACTTCGACCATGCCACCGCCATTCTTCAACTGTCCGTTGATGGAGTAGAAAGCAAGATCGACGGCCCCAACTTCATTTATCACCTTGTGCTCTCTTTCAGATGAAAGTAATGGAATCAATTTTGTAATCTTTGACCATCCTCCAACCCTTGTCTTCATCGAAGGAACTGACAGGAAGAGCAGGAGAGATTGAAAAACAGAGATGGTAATGGAGGTTGTTTCTCTTAGGACTTTGACCACCATTAGCAGTTGAGGGTCTAAATCCAAGGGTGTGGACGAGGAAACGAATCTGCGTTCTAATTTCTTCAATGCTCCAAGGCACTTGGCTACTTCCTTTTTTACCGTCTTCCTGAAGTTGATGTAAGCTGCAATTTGAGTTTCAATGCTTGAATCTCCACGCCTTCGGCGTAGAGCCGATTGAAGGGTTTGTACATGTTGTTTCATTGCCAACAATAGATCCCTAGCTTTGCCACAAGTGTCTAGAAATGTGACGGACTCATCTAATGCCTCTTCTACGAGTCTCCCGTTTTGATACTGAACAAGTGTTCTTTGGGTTTGAGGAGAGGTGATGGTTTCTCGGAAACAGTTATACAAATCTGCAAGGTCAACTAGACCAATCCGAATGGTCTCACCGGAAAAACCAGCAGTACTGGTTGAAACTGAGGACGTTTTCCAGGCTTTTAGATGGCTAAGTGCGGCTTCAAGTTTAACACAAGTGGGATGGACCCTGGAGGGTAAACTAATTGACCTAATGGGTTGATGCACATCAGAGATGGGAGGTAAGGCTGCCATTTTTTAGTTACTTTACCAGTTCTGAAAGCTTAATTTGCAAATGATTCGCTAACTTAGCTATTTATAACAAGGGAAACCCTTGGCATATTCGTGTCAAGGTAACTAAACGCATGTGATGGCGTTGTGGGTGACCTAACTTTCTGTAGTATTTTAAGGCAACACCAGGTAACCCGTAATTCTTTTTTAATTCTTATGGTCATAAGATGGGCAACGTTAACGAGATGGAATATTTTGGACAGCAAACACAGGCCAATACTCTAACTGCATGCCTCTTTGCCTCTCCAATAGTACCATGTTCTCAATTAACAATAAGTCATTCTGATTCTTTGATGATGATGATAATAATTACTCATATATATACATGTTGATGTTTGAAATTCATGTCTTTCTTCAAAGAACCAACAGCGAGTTGTACCGTCATAGACTAAAGAATATTGGGTTACCTTAAGATAAGATGTTGGAGCATTAAAAATATTAGCCCTAGTCCTTGAACGGAATCTATGGGTAATGGTTGTTACTGTGCAGTTGATGTCCAAAAGGGGACAAGGAAGCATGAAGCAGAAGATTTTCATTTATCTTGGGAACTGAATACAGATTATTATTTATAGTTTAATGTCGTATAGTTTTTTTGAATGTAACAAGGTCCGGAAAGACATGCAAATTGAGGTCTTGTGTGTTGGCTTTGTAAAACAGAAGTGGAGAACCTGAAGAGATGAACAACATTAGCGGTTGCTTTAGTTGAGGACAAAGGGTGATCTGTAAGGAGTAGATTATGTATGATAAGGTTGCAAAGCACATGCCCATCTAAGAAGAGGAAAGCAAAGATGGGTGTGCAGCAGATGTTTCAGGTAGTCGGTCCCGTAAGGCACGAGGCATACATTAACATGTGAAGGAACTGAGTCCAGAGGTCACTGATTTTTTGTTTCTCAAACATGTGATAAGGCTGGAGAGTTGTGCAGAGAAGCACTTGGCTTAGCAAAGTGAAGCAAACGACATTTTTTCTTCTTTTTTTATTTATAAAAAACAAGAGCATGCATGAGCCATGATGATCCGTGGGGTGGCTTTATTCTTTCTAACATTTTCGCTCTGTCTTCTTTGATTTGGCTGATGTATCCGCCAGAGGCGGTTATCAGGTCATAAACTAAATTATCTACTATATTAAAATAAAAATAAAAATTGAGTTTAGAACTAAACTTAAATACGTATATCATGGTATTGATGTCAATCTTGAGTTAACGTTGTGTTATTTATAATATCAACTCAAAATAAAGCATTAAATAAGTGGTAAAGTTTTATCCATGTAAATGTCATGGGTTTAAATCTCACAATATGCAAATTAGTTATTGGTTTTTTTTTTGAATATATAAATAAAAAGACTAAAAGTACCTTAGAATAACATAACTTATTTTAAATATGAAATGACATTTTCATAATTTTCCTAATAGAGTTGGTGCCCGATTGACTCATGACACCAACTCAGTCAAAGGTTTAAATAATTAAATAATAATAATATGGTTAAGTGGTCAAGTTTTTCTAGCCCAAATGTTATGGGTACAGATCCTATTATAGTAAATTAATTTATTGATTTTTTTTAAAAGATAAAAAGACTAAAATACTCTCAAATAATATAATTTATTTTAAACGCAGACTTACATTTTGGTAAGATCCTTAATTGAGTTGATATCCGATTGACTCATAAAACTAACATATTATTATGGAAGACTAGAGGTGCTCATGGCCCGGGCCGGGCTGGGTTCGGGCCAAGCTCAACAAAAATTTAAGCCCATTCATTGGGCTCGGGCCGGGTCGGGCCCAAAAAATGGGCCTAAATTTTTACCTAAGTTCGACCCAAATAAAAATACTAAAATCTAGGCCCGGCCCGGCCCAGCCGTATTATTTTTTATATTTTTATATAATTTTTAAATATATATAATACATCAAAAATACTAAATAAATCAAAATAAATATTTTCCAAGAAATTGAAAATAATTTTTTTAAAAATATGTAGACTTAAATAGTACTAAGATAGATGCCACTTAACAAGTAAATACCTCTAAAATAATAACAAAATTAACAAATGCCTTTAAAATAATAACAAAATTAATAATAAAATAAGTTTTATACAATATCCAAACAATAACAACAAAATAGTAGCAACGTAATAGTAATATGGTAGCAAAATAAGGAGAAAACAACAAGAAAATAAAATTCAAAAACAAAAAAAATAGATTTTTTTTGTCATTTAGTGAATTCAGGCCGGGCCAAGCCTAGGCCAAAAATATCTTACTCGAGGCCCGGCCCATTTTTTAAACGGGCCTCGTTTTTTTGTCCAAGTCCATTTTTCGGGCCTATATTTTTGTCCAAACTCTCTCACATTTCGGGCGGATCTTTGGGCCGGGCCGGGTAACTTGCCCCATTAGCAGGTGTATGGAAGACTATGCACTACCACTAATAACATCACACAATATTGAAAAAAAAATTACTTATGAATAAATAATATTCTTGTAATCTTTAACATATTTTTAATTTCTTTAAATATTATTAACATATTTTATTTATTTATTTTAAAAATATGATAAAATGAGTTTGCATAAAAGAGGTTGCATGAAATACTTTAAGAAGAGGTAGCCGCTCATTTCCTAAAATCAATGGTCAGTGTTGGATAGCTATTTGCAAATTTATATTTTAAAAATATATAATTATTAGTTGTTGGATATGTATCATCTGCCGACTCTAAACATCCATCTTCCCCCACTTGTCAGGTCGGCCATTCATTTTTGAATAATAATCAAATAATGAGAGGCATTAGTCGTTAGCCGGTAGCCCATAATGGATCATCTAACCTTAATTATATTCAGTATTTAATGATTAATTAATTTATGTACCTGCTGCCTTGTTTTTGGAGAACCACCTCCTAATTCCATGATTAAAATTGATGATGCTATTATCATTCAAACTCTTTCTACATGTTTTCAACAAGAGAAAGATATATTAAATTTAAACAAACCAATGTTTGTCATGTGTAATCAGCAAATTAATTATAAAATAAAAATAAAAATACTATCTGGGATGAATTTAATATCAATTCAAGACCCAAATCAGTTGCATGTGGCTTAATTAAAACCCCTGGACTTGAATATATTGCATCCTCATCCCTCAATAATGTCATTCGGCATCACTGCATGTATTTGTCCAAACATAAGCTAGGTTAGAGAGAATGGCTTACGTGGATCTACCTTTCCCCTCACAACTCTATGTATTTATGTATTCCAAGTGGCATTTAAATAAATTAAGAATATTAATTTTCAAAGTTTGATTCCAAGAATAATTGAAGAAGAGAGAACCTTTGCATGTTTTGAGATGACGATGCATGGTGATAATGCCAACGATGCCCTCCGTCAATCGTCCACGTTGCCAACATATGACTCAAAGTCAATACATTTCACTTTTTTTATTAAAAGAATAGAGATTAGTAAAGGTAGTAATCACTAATTACTTAATTTCAGAGGTGCTTTATTGATAATAAGTAAAGGTAGTAACTTTAAGATGTTTGAGGAGGAGGATTAACATTTTGAATACAAAGTATTTCTAGCTTGTTAGTTAGGTTATATTCTTCTTCAAACGAAACTCATCAACCTAATTTAACATTTGCATGCCATCCTTCACTTCAAATTGTTTGAAACTCTCGATTAAATATCTACGGAATATCACAACTTGCTGTTCCTTTAGGTTAATTGATCGTGAAATGAAATTTTAGACATATATATTTGTTAGCCACTTTTGTTTTCTCAATGTTACATTTTAGTCACTTATGTTTGAAATGTTATGTTTTAGTTACTTGCGTTATCGTTTTGTTATGAAATGGTCACTCTGTCGTTAAGATTTGTTACCTCCCAAACGATAGTCTGACGTGACACTTAAAATGAATTTTAAATGCCAACGTGGAAGTCCAACTGGAATGAGAAAAATTAATTTCTTTTTATGAAAATAGAATGCAAAATTTTACCCTAAAACCTAATTTTCTCCAATTTAAAAAGAAGCAACAGTTGGTTTTTTTTTTTTTTTTTGTTACGACCAGAGAACATAATAGAAAAGCAGAATGACATAGAAGAAAAAGAAGAAGAAATAGATGCTCCAACCTCTATATACCTGCTTGCTATTGTGGTTGCCCATATTATACAAATAAACAAAGATGAAGAATGTCCTTTTTATGTGTCACATATACAAAAGGGAAAAAAAGAAAAGAAAAAAAAAAGATGAACCACCTTTTCGCAAAAAAAAAAATATTTGAACCCAAAATTTAGGTAAATAACAAAAACCCCCATTACTTACTGTAATCCATGCATGGACCTTTCATTGAATTGATCTTTGTTCTTCCATTTTGAATAAAAAAATTCAACCAATTGATGAAGCAGTTAATTTGATTTCTACTGTTTCGATTCAACAAAGATGACTATGAAAATAGATGGTTTTTTTCAATCAAAATGAAAACGAAAACTAAAAGAATAAGGAGACCAATGATTCTTTTTTTCTAGTTCAAGGATTAATCCAATGCATTGATTTTGATTATTTCTGGAGACCAAATTAACTTTTTCTTTTAATTAATTTAGAAAATTTAATTAATTAAATTTATTTAATTAAAAAATCAATTAATTTACTAATTGGCTGGACATCCACATTGGCATTTAAAACTTATTTTGACTACTACGTTGGACTGTTGTTTGGGAGGTAATAGATCTTGACGGTAGAGTGACCATTTCGTAACAAACGATAACGTAACATTTCAAACATAAGTAACTAAAATGTAACATGAGGCAAACAAAAGTGACTATTTTGACAATTTATCTTTTTTTTTTATTCATTGCACTCTCAATGAAATATTCGAGTTTGAACTTTAGAGACATTATTGAAAGAGGTATTCATTAACTCTAAAAGAGTTTGCCTCTATGAACCGTAAAACAGACATAGAAGATACCTTAATAATACCAAAAAAATATAATTTAAAACAAAAGTCCCATCGTGCTACACCCATTATCTTTCATTAGAGCTTAATACTTTTGCCGATAGAATGTCCCTATTGGAGAGATTTTTATTACATTTATTCTTCTCTATAACAGAAATTTTAGATATTATAGAAATGTGATTGCTATATCCTTGTAACAACACTTGATATTTAGATTATATTTAAAATTTAAAATTTAAAATTTTAAAATTATAATTTATTAATAATATTAGTTAGTGTGCTTTTGATTACATCTTTAAATGAAATTACATTTATTAAAAATTATTCTTATTTAATAAAATATGATTAATATATTTTTATATAAATTTTAAACATTTTAAAAATTAAAATATTTCATTTAAAAATAAAATTAATTTTACTAAAATTTCAAACATGAGGTTGTTAAAAAATTAATTTAATATTGGTATTATAGATGAAATGTTATTGTAGAAATGCCTATTATAGAAATCACTAAATATATTTTAATCCCTTGAGTTTCTATGTTTAATTAAACAATAAATTGGGATCCTCTTTAAGTTTAGCTCTTTGGAGATTTTTTATTTCTCCAATTAGAAAAATAAATTTATAAGCAAAACTTATCAATATTTTTATAATTTTGATTTCTATATAATAATTTAATTAATATATAAACTTTATTAATCATAAACTTGATATAAGTTAACCATAAATTATTACTTGATATAAACTCAATTAATATATATATTTAGTGACCCGAATTACCATTAACCGAATTAACTAACCAATTAATCGTTAACCGAAATGAAGTGAACTGAAATGAAGTGTTGAGTTCGATTTTAAATGTAATTTTGATTTGACCATTATAATAATTAATCTCATCGCTTTTACTACCTTAAATTTCGCGGAACCAATCTCACTATCTATCTATACAAATAGATATTTTGAATCTAAAGTGAAGTATAAATATGATATTATAATAAATTGCCTTTCATTAGATTTCAACACGATTGTTGTACAATCGTATCTCTCACAAAATCTGGTTCATGAACAATGACCAATCCTTTAAAATACTGATGCCATGAACAATTAACGAGGTGTACAATGGTGTCCTCGACGTGTAAGGATATTGAAGTAACGACACCCTGTTTCTGATTAGGCATCTAAGCAGGCAATTTGAACCTGCCTCTCACCACGTTTTTGTTTATGCATACCCGTAACTCTTCCATCTACTTATAACAAAGCAATTTCATGCCGAAGCTAGGCCAATCATTGACCATGTGATGACACTTTACAATCGAAAAGATACTTGTAGCATATCTAGCCAGCAACCTGCAATTGTTTATCATTCTTTCAAGTTACGTTTGAGAGATGAACAATGTATGGTGTCAAATCGCCAACAACTCGTACAGGCCGTGTAAGCCGTATGCTGCCTTGCCTCCTCAATCATTTCCTCGTAACCACTGTCATGTCCTTAAAATTAGTTTATCGGTCTGGCAATTTCATGATTCAGAATCTTACATTTATGTATATGGGGCGGCCACGACATACAACAAAACCCCATGAATTCTGCAACAACTTGTATAGGCCACCCGCCTGAAAAGACAGATTGATGGTTTATTGAAGAAGGCATTCAATTTTACAAGCTTGGAAGAATAGAAACAGTAGAATAACAAAGCTTAGTGGTTGAGAGAAGGGCAAAGGGGCGGCAGTGTAATACTGTAATGCAAAAAATGGCATGGTTCACATGCTCCGTTTCATAGTCTAGGGAAAGAAGCATTGATTCTCCTGATCAATAATTAATGGGGGCACTATTGAAGTTACCAAATGCATTGAACTCAACCAAAAACAATGTTGTTTTCTTCTACCTTGTGTCCAATAGTTTAATTTAGGAAAATGTTGGTGTTTTCCTTAATAACCTGTCGTAAGTCTTATCTACATACATTAGCAGAAGCAGAGGACATCAATCTACCATAAATTTTGTTGTCAAATTTGGATGTAGGTGGACATCTTTTTTTCTTTTTTCTTTTTTAACGTAAGATCGGAAGAGGGTGAGGGTGCCAAGATTCTTTTTAGCGACTAAATCCACCATATCCGCAGTTGTCGTACCATAATTTTGAACGGTGCTTTTCTTTTAATATTAAATTTTGCAATTATGTTTTCGTGGATTACAAATCTAGAAATCTACCTTGGTGGTACGTACGGGGTCCTGCTTAGACTTGATTTCATTCATCAAGCTCATCAAGATATTGTTTGTACAGCTAGGAGCTTATATCCCTCAACCAAACTACACGTGATTATGCCTCAATAAGTTTCAAATTAAGTAACTAACTGATCTGATTATGGTAATTAATTATGATTAATATCTTTCATAATGACATCAAATTAATCTCGTTGCAACATTAATTTTGAAATTGATTATAATCTTTTGCAATCATACCGAGTTATCAGCAAAAACATTAATTAAAATAAATTCTTAAATGAATATTGATTTCACTTAAAAGAAAGGAGAAGCAAAAGTTACAAAGTCGCACATATGCAAATGCTGTCCCTTAATTCATAATTATCTCATTTACAACAATTTAATCAGGGCAAATCATCAGTATTGAGCTTCTAGGTGAAGTAAAATTTGTACACTAATGCTAATATAATTAGAATGGAATGATTATAGTTCGATAATAGTACGAATTAGGCTTATGAACATATAGGTTCAAGACTACTTGGAGTAAACACAAAATCAATTATTCCGGCTCAACAATTTAATATCATTTTGCACATTTTCTATAATAAAAGTCTTTAATTTGACTTGTTAAGATACTTGGCGTTAAATTTCAAGAATTGAGAATTTCTACTCGTCTAATGGGTAACATTATTAATAAATTTTTTAAATGGTTAAATATATTTAAATTAGATAAGAAGAAAATTTAAATTTCTAAAATTAACAAATTTCAAATATAAGGAGGGTGCAGTTGAATTAGACGACTAGATTATTATGCCAATAAAAATAGGTGAAGTGGAGGTGCTGCTTAAATTTGATTTTAGACCCAATTGTTTATCAGCCCAAAAAAATAATCTCAGGCTGAGGATCCTTATTCTGGGCCACCATATTATAAAATAAGAGCCAACATAGTCTTACAAAACCCACGTACACTAGATAAGCAAATGAGAGACAGAGAGGGTCGAGAGCGTTGTCATTTCATTTTACTTGATTTCTGGATCCGGTTGTGTGTGAGGAGTTGACGACTGAGTACAGATGCCTCTGCTACCGCATCGGGGTCCTTCAATAGATCACATTTATTGCTTCTCCTGCTGGATTATGGTTTTGGTTGCCGACAAAGCCTAGGTCAAGGTCAAGTTCAAGATATTTTTCGACAAAGAAATTAAAAAGTTTTTGAATTTGAATTATTTAACATTTTATGCTGATGTCAAAGTTTACAAAATGAGACCACAAAATATTGTTTATTTAAACAAATACATTAAAAAATTCTTCTATCTTTACCCCATATCACAACTTTATTGATTTTAGAAGAAATAATCCAATTAGTTCAGTGATTAAAACTTGAAATTTCCCACTAATATTTTTATTGACTTTGGGTGAGTTTGGATGGACGATGTGTTTACTTGCTATTAGTGTAAAAACAGCGGTGGCGGTAAGATTAGATACTGTAACTGTAACGACCTGATAGTCACGGGTATCGAAAAGTATATTTTCGAGTCTCCGTTTTCGTAAAATGGATTCGTAAATATTTTTAAATATTTACAGAATTAGTTGTGTAGTTAATTAGGTTTTGGCTAGATGAATTAGCTTGAACTAAGGGGAATTAAGTGTAAGGATTAAATTGAATAAAGGGAGAAAGTTTAATTATAGATTAGAGAAAAGTGAAAGGACTAAATAAACAATTAAATCTAAATTGACAAGTGGATGATGTAGACAATAACATGTGTTAAAATAAAATTCATATATTAAATTATATTATATATATTTACTTATTATATTATATTATATTATATTAGTTTAGTTTAGTTTAGTTTAGTTTAGTTTAGTTTAGTTTAATAATAATAAAACAAATAAAGAAAGAAAAGAAAGAAAAAAGAAGGTCAAATTGAAACCAACAGAGAAGAAAAGGGAAAAAGAAAAAAAGAAAGAAAAAGAAAGAGAAAATTAGGGTTTTAAGGGTTTAAGCTCAAATTGGTTAGTTAATTTAATCCATTTTCTTGTAATTTTTATATTTTTAGAATCCTAATATTAAATACTACTTAATCTATGTTGAAATTTTAGAAAATATTGAATTTTTAGATGTTATTCATGTTGGATAATTTAAGTATTTGGGGTTAAATTGATAGAATTTTAAGTTAGAAATGAAAAAGTGATTGAATTGTAAAATAAATTATAAGTTTTGAGTGTTAGGGACTAAATTGAAAAAATTTTGAAATATAGGGATTTAAGCGAAATTAGAGAGTTGAAATTAGTCTAAAGTGGAAATTGAATGAAAATATGGAATTAGTTTGGAGAAATAAAGTTAGTCTCGATTTAGAGACTAAATTGAATTTAGGCAAATGTTGAATATAAATTGAAATATTCAATGTGAAATTGTATTGTATTGATGAATTTTAATTTATTTAATTCAGTAACTAACGTTGTGCTGGAAACCTTGGTTAAGAAGAGAAAAGAAAAAGTCAATGAGGAGTAGCTAAGAAATTCTGGTTTGTATTTCTATAATCGGAATCTAGTAATTATTATTTGTTGTACTTTAATATAATGTTTATGGTAAGTAATTGAGGTGAGTGTTATTTGTTATCATTTTGATATTGGATTGAGATTAAGTGAAATTTATGATATTTGAATATTGGATGATTGTGGTATTTGTAAAGTGAGTTGAAACCCTATTAACTGTATCGGAATGAGTCGGATATAGATGGCATGCCATAGGATTGGAAGAGTTCAGGGATTACTTCGACTTTGAGTCGATGAGACACTGGGTGACAAAATTATTACTTTGGATAAATTTGAATTTACTTCAGCATGGTCGATGAGACACTGGGTGTCAATCTATTACTTCGATTTATCCGATGAGGCACTAGGTGTCAAACTGGTGTGTTTTGGTTTGATTCGTGTATTCGTCCGAGTCCGAGTCATGTTAATAGGGGTTATTGAAATAAACAGTGTTGTGATTGATTTTGAATGGTGAAATGAGAAATGGATAGAGACATATGAATCGAGTATTTGTGAATTAAATATGAATGATCAATATTATGATTCAAGTAATATGTGTTGATATTGTGAAAAACTATTTGGGATAGCATTTGATAAGAATTGAATGAATTATAAATGTTATGTTCATAAATTGATTAGTCGTATGATTAAGGTTTTGTATGATTTAATATATATGTTTATTTATTTTACTTTAAAGTATTCAGATTATAGAAATATCACTGAGTTTATACTCAGCGTATGGTTGTTTTCCGTGCACAAGTTAGATAAAGACAGATTGCTGATTCAGCATCCATCCGAGATCCCGAACTCAAACATGGTGAAATATATTTCTTTTTGGTAATGGCATGTACCTAGGATGTATTATGTTTGTCATTATGGGAAATGGTTGTAAATGATGTTAGAATTTGAAATTGGTTCGTAATATACATGAACATATGTGTTATGTTGAGCCTATAAAATGGTATGTTTTGGTTGATGTATGAATGAACATGACATAGGCAAATTTGAGTTGAAATTGGAATGAATTTGGAATTGGCTTGAATGGTGTTTATTTGAATTATTTTGGATATTATATGTGAAGTACTTATGAGGATAGATTGGTTAGGTCATTAGGATGATTGTTTTGACATGTTTTAGATGTAATTGAATGTGTTTTGGATTGGTTGACTAAATGGTTTTTGAGTTGCTTGGTGTTCAAAATTGCAAGGTATGGTAAACTTGATGCTTAAGGCTCATTTTAAGTCCACACAGCTAACACATGGGCGTGTGGTTTGGTTGTGTGTCCCTTGCAACCTTAAAATTTCAAAACAGAATACTCAGGTAATTTCACACTGGCAAGACACGGGCAGAGACACGGGCGTGTGTCTCAGCCGTGTGTGTGTGTCACACGGTCTAGCACACGGGCGTGTGGCTGGCCGTGTGATCTAAGTCAGATAGTTATACGGGTTCAAAGTTTGGTAATGCTCCGTAACCCCGTTTCGGAGACAGATAAGGGTTAGAGGGTGTTACAGTAATGATATTCTAGCATGAGACAAAAAGTAAGCTAAACGCACTGCACCACACACCACTGCCTATCCAAACCCATCATTCATCTCTTCAGTTATTCTCTTAGAGTGGGTAGGGCAATGTTGAAAAGTGGAAAAAGATAAATAATTTTTAAAAAAGGTTTTGCTAAAGAAAGAGAGAAAAATATTAGGATTGAAGCTTACTTTTACTATGATTTTTTTTTCTTTTTGCTTTTGAGCATTCAACTTATATATACTATGAAGGGGTATTTATAAAAACTTGCAACATCCCCAAGCATGAGTAACTTAGAAGGTATTTCAACTCAAGTGACATGTCCTTCTTGAATTTTTCAAACAAATTTAGATTATTTTCTGTAAAGATCAAATCGTCCATATAAAGACAAACAACCAACATATCACCACCATCATTCATCTTGATGTAAAAAGCATATTCATGATGACACTATACAAATCCATTACCTTAAAAGTACTTTTCGATGCGACTATACCATGCTCAGGGTACTTATTTCAACCCATATAATGTCTACTTTAGCCTTAGACATTTATCTCTTTGACCGTTGACTTTGTATTCCATGGGTTGTTCAATATAAGCTTCTTCTTCTTCCAAAAACCCATTAAGAAATGCCAACTTTATATCAAGTTGATGTATCTTCCACTTCATTTGAGTCACCAAAGAAATAAGTAAATAAATTGTTCCAAATCGAGCAACGGGTGCAAAGACTTCATCATAATCAATCTCATGCTTTTGCTTGTAACCTTTAACAACAAGTCTTGCTTTGTATCTTTCAAATTCTCCACTTGGATTCTTCTTTTTCTTGAAAACCCACTTAACTCCAATAGCTTAATGACCTTTTGGAAGTATAGATAACTCCAAATGTTGTTTTTCTCATTGGATTTAATTTCTTTATCCATAGCTACTCTATATGTTTCGTTTTTCATAGCTTCATCGAAGTTTAGTGGCTCACTACCTACAAAAAGGTAAAATAATTCATTAATAACTTCAGTAGAATTATACAAATCATAGATACTTGTCATTTTTCAAGGTCTTTCAATCGAGCTTTCTTTGGAAATTTCTTCATGGATAGGAGCAAATGAAGATGGAAGAGTAACATCTTACACCGTGACATGGTCTCTTATTCTTCCCCAGTATATGGAAAGGAATCATAAGAATGTTCTTCTTGTACTTTCCAATTGCAACTTGCTCATTCATCGAGCTCAACATCTCGACTTACAATAATCTTTCCATTGCTTGGGTTGTACAACTTGTAGCCTTTAGAATTTGAGTCATAGCTAATGAAAATAGGTTTTGAACTTTGATTGTCAAGATTCGATCTTTGTTGATTGCTACATATGCATAAGGAATGCTACCAAACACTCAGAAATGACTAACATTTGGCTTTCTTCCACTCCATGCTTCATAAGGAGTTAGATCATTCATATTCTTCATTGGTGAGTTACATAATAATAATCCTTTCTACAACTAATATGGACGGTTACATAATTTATAAAATCATTCACATGTTTCATGACTAACACTTGGCTTTCTTCCTCTACCAAACATGTTTTGAACTTTACAATATATCCTTTCTACAACTACATTTGAACATTTATAAAATGAATCTCTACATTACACCATTACCACAGCATTGTATGCATAATAATCCAACATGCCCCTTCCTTGGCAACGTTTCTTCAGACGCAACCTAACATCAATACTTGAAATATAAAAATAGCATAAATAGGTTCAAAGGAACTTAGTGAGAGTCGAAATAAAGCATCTTGACGAATACTTATAAAACTGAAAGATCATCTATGCCAATTATTTTTTTAATTCATTTACTTGCTTGGGTGAATACCATCACAATTTTAGACTTACACTTATATGCCAATTACTACACTTCTACTCTTACCAGTTCTTTATACTATTGAACTGAATTGAAATCTTTCCATTCTTTTCAGTACTATTCTCTTGCTTAATACTCCAACAAAGATCTTTTCACAGTACATTACATACTAATCATATCCCCTCACATACACTTTTTTCAGAATGGCGATTTACAATTTTAAATATTGGGCGAATACTTTCACATTTGGCAGATACATATACAATTTATATATTGTCAACTCTTAACCAAATACCATTTAGTTCAGTCTCAACGCTTGCTATATACTGACAAAACATTATCTGAACCAAAGGATCAATATGTCCCCAATGATGGAACTACTTAGATTCTACAATTCCAAGGTAATACCCAGTTTACTCAGATACGCTGAATACCCTTTTCACATATACAAATTTTTATTGTTATTCACGAACATCTTCTTCTATCTTGTACAATTACACACAGATCTATTTCCATCAATCAACTTCAATTATCTTATCCTTATTATCATCTGATCAAAATTATACTAAATTTACCGTACAATAGTCACTCACTTTATTCCATACTTGAAAAACTGAGCACGTCAAAGATCCAAACATAATACACCATCAGATTATACCAAGAATACACCTCAAAGGAAAACATACGATATACAAAATACGGCATAAATTTGACATACAGAGTCACGTATTTATTGTCCTGCGGACTTCACAAAGTGTGTCATGGTTTTCTTGTAGCAACCCAATTTTTAATGGTGACAGAACTGTGATTTTGAGACCATAAATTTCTGTCATTTTGACTCCTAAATATCATTTTTAGAATATTTATAGAGTCATTTTAGTTGTACTAAAATTTGGTCAAGAAATTTTAACGTTTAGATAGCTAATTAATGAAAAAGGACTAAATTATAAAAAGTACAAAACTTAGTAATTATTGTATTTAGATGATTAAATAGTTTAAAAGTTAATTGAGAAAGGACCTATGTGGTAAATTAGCCCTAAGTATTTTGGTTGGACTACAACTTGAATAAAATGATAAAAAACATTAAACTTTTAATGGCAAAATTGTAAATAAGTTAAAATTAAATAAAACAAATTGAATCAAAAGGCTAAATTCTTCATTTCTTTTTCTTCTTCATGGACGAGACTCACCATTAATGACCTAGAAAGCTTTGCTCATCTTTTATCCTTTCATGGTAAGGAAATTGACCCGTTTTCTTAGAATTTTTATATTTTTTATATCGTTGCAATTAGGTCCAATTAGCTCGTACCTTCATTTTTAATTCTGTTAAAAATTTTGAAAGTTTTCATTGATTAATATTGAATTTTTTTTTATGAATACCATGTATTTGGAATTTTGATTATGTAGTTTGATAATTTTGTAAAGTGATGTTTGTTAGATTTTAATTTTAGGATTAAATTGTGAAAATGTTAAAATTTTAGGGTTTGATAGTGAATTTAATATTCATTAGGGATTTTTTAAGGGCATAGTATATTTGGATAGAATATTGACTTGAGAAAAATGGTTAATTTGATGAATGTAAGGTTAAGGGACTAAATTACAAAAATTGTGAAGGTTTGGGGTAATTGTGTAAATTTAAAAATAAAAGGGTATTAATTGTAAAATGGATTGAAATGTGAAATGTAAGCTGATAATTGAGAAATTTTACATTTTAGATCAAGATCCCGTAGATACTCGTGAAAAAAGAAAAAATAACAGAATAGTCCCTGAACTTCTGCAACTACTACAATTAAGTCCAGCAAAGTTCGTACGGTTTAAAATTTAATATATTTATGAATTTTTGAGTAAAATAACATGGTACAACATATATATATTAATTGCGGTTAATGAATGATTATTTGATATATACTTTTGAAATTTGATGCTCGGTTTGGATTAAACGCGGGATAGAGTACAGTCGTGTTTTGGTGTGTTATGGGGGTTTGGAGTAGAGATGGCTTTGGAGTGATGTATATTTATATTAACCTAGTAAACTGAAGTTCAACATTTGTTGCGAACTCTCGTGTTATACTCTATGTTTGGTGTGTTTAGAATGGACTAGCTCTTTTGAGCATTGGTGTGTTTCGGTTGGATTGGCTCGTGTGAGCATCTGGTGTGTTTTGGTTGGACTAACGATGTACTAAGCTTCTTAAAGCTTACTTGTGTTAATCTTTTTTTTTTTTTTGTAAATACTTGGGAGGTTGGACGATTGGGCCGGCACTCAAGTCACACTATCCAGCTTAATTTCAATAGTTTTTGGAATGTTCTTTTTGGTTTATATGGCATGTATTAGGAGTGTATGTCTTTATAAGTGGTTTGTATGTGTGTAATTTTAAGTATGACTTATGTTCATATTTTTAACTATAAGACATATGTGAATGAAGTAAATGTTACAATGCAAATAGAAATGGTATGTGTTATTGATATGTGTATTTGAAGTGCCTATGTTAGGTACATTAGTTAAGTGTGGATTTGATGAATTGATAAGTTGTGTTTGAGCTTTCATTTTGATGTACAATTGTATATACTTGTGGTACCAATTAGGGTACATTGGTTAGGCATTTAATAAGTTGATTTGGTATGTTTTTGGCTTGATTAATGTCACATTGAGTAGGTATGTTTGAATGTTTGAAATTGAGGTGCCTTGTATGGAATATTGGTTGAATGATCTTAAACTTTTGAATTGATCATTTTATGTAGATTTTGGTCAGGTTTTGATGCATGTATGATATGTACATGAGGTCTTTAAGTGATTGCATGATTTGGTATTGAGAATGGCTTGAATTTGGGCAATTTTGTGTCCACTTAGCTTAAGACACGAGTGTGTGACTCAGTCATGTGTGACACACGGTCGTGTGTCCCCTCTAGATTTAATGGTTTCTTTTCGAAAGTTACATAGCCTGGCACACGGGCGTGTAAGGCCATTTCGAAGGTTACACGACCTGGCACACGGGTGTGTGGCTTGGTCGTGTGACCTAAATCAGAGAGTTACATGGGCAGGGACATGGCCATGTGTCCTTATTTTGAAAGTCACACGGCCTGAAACACGAGCGTGTGCTCAGCCGTGTGAGTCACACGGTCATGTGGCCCCTGCAGTCCAAAATTTTTAACTTTTTCTTAAACTTTCCAAATGTTTTTGATTTAGTCCTGGATTGTTTCTATAGTATTTTTAGGACCTCGAGGGCTCGATTAAGGGACATTATGAATGTATTTGAATGAAATTATATTATGTTTGCATTAATGTATGAATTGAATGGTTTACTGTTCCGTTTGTTCGGTAATGCTCTGTAACCTTGTTCCAGTGACAAATATGGGTTAGGGGTGTTACATTTCTTCCTCATATACTTACACATAGATTCATGTATCATAATCTGCCAATTCAATTTACATATTTCAAAGGCTACACTATGAACTATCATATAGACATATCTTGCCATGGGTATTAGCCACATGGTCTTATACACATTCATGTATCGTGTTCTGCCAATCTAGTATTCATTTTACTGGAGGCTACACTATGAGTGTTTCCATATCATTTAAGATGCCATGGATCATAATCACATGGGCTTACTCTTGTTTTTCCAAACGTAATCTACCAGTCTGGTTAGCAAGATAGTTGTCATACCAGAGGCACACTCAAAAGGAACATTCTTATAATATTCACTTACCATACATGTTTCCTAATCATTCACATTGTCCTTACCTACGTACTTACTAATCATTGTTCTTGTTAAAAGAAACTTATACATTTTATCGTGGCACTAAATTTCCCCTTTTCTATACTCTTTCATTTACCAAGTATTATATGCATTTTATCATCCTTTATGTATATACTTTATTTGTAAACTACACACGAGAGTCAGAGTAAAAACTCACTTGATAACTCACTTAAACTGTATCTCGAAGCTCCATACTTGAACGTCCAACACGATCCAACAGTCACAACTGCTTACAAAACATAAATTCACCATTACAACTTATTCACATACTATATATTATCATCTCAAATGCTGACAACCTTCATGCAAAACGTTGCAATTACAATCTAACTATTCTTATACTTCTTATAGACTTATTTAATCAAAATCTAACATTGAGAACAGTCATATTTACTTGGAGATGGAATAACCATTGATTAGATCCAGAATAATAACTTCCAACTTAATTAGGAAAAGGTACATTTTAAACTCTTTAGGAAAAGAACCAGAGAGTTACATTTCTCAAGAAGAAAAAGAATCTTCTACAGAACCCTTCATACACATATAAATATGACCCAACTTATTTGGTGGAACTTAACAAGTGTCACACATTCTCTGAGTTGTCCTTAATAATGGTTTACAGTTTTTGAATAGAACATCAATGATGAAATTAAATAATAAATATCAGGTCAGTCTGTCCAGTTGATTCCTAACCAAATTACCTTACGACTTAACTAGTAGAGTAACTCAAACTAACATGGCATGTTACACCTCTAGCGTACACATATACCATATTACATTTTTTAATTAATAATTATCTCTCTTCAATTATCAGAGTAATCTGACATATATACTTACATAATTGTTGTTATATGCACATCCTACACGCCAAAATAAATAATTGGTCGGATAGGACTTCGCCAAACAGATTATTTTTCCTATTATATGCCTTATCTTTGACCCATCAGATTTGAGGTGTGACACAAAAAGTTCCAGAGTTGTCTTGTTCCTTAGTAAAGCAATACCCCTATGCATACAAGCCATTTGGTGCACTTGCCCTGTTGTTTCATGAGAAGTTTGAGCCAAGAAAGTTGTGAGCTTCCTCTTTCAAGTTGTAAGGCCGCTGGTTGTGCCGAATCCATTAAAAGATCGAGCAGCAGCAATGAAAGCATTGTAGGTGTAGCGACGTAAAAATTTAGCTCGGTCGCTAATTGTGGCGATTTATCAAACATTTGAAAACCAACTTTCGATTTTATTAAAAAGGGGGGAGTCGCCACCGATCTTTTTCTAGGTGTAATCAGACACCTAATAAATTTATTTTTAAAGTAAAAAGAAGGTCGAGTTTAGGTCTACGTTAAAATCCAGAGAAAAATTAGGGTTCGGGAGTCGGTTACACGCGAGGAAGGTATTAGCACCCTCGCGATGCCCAAAATTGGTATCTTATAAACACGTGTTGTCTTGATTTTCAAAAATACGAGTTCAATGTAATCATTTAGTCGTGATCCAATTGAAAAGACGAGAAATTTTAGTTTTTTTTGGTTTTTAGAAGGGTGTTCCATCTTCAACATGAGCCGACAGATTTCATCCAACATAGCGATGAAATTTATGGCTTAATGTTAAACCGATGCATTGTCTTACTTATTAAAAACAAGAATAAGGTTTTCGAAATCATGCAAAGCAAATAAATAAAAATAAAAATAAAAGACGGATCTAGAAGTATATTGAAGCAAAAATAAATGCGACAAATATATTAAAACCATAAAGATATATGCGACATTAAACGTAATATTAGAATCAAACATGAAATGGAAACAATGAATAAATATATATAATAATAATAATCATATTAAGAACATGTATGCCAAAATATATTTACATATATAAATAGTAATAGTGTCAGGAATATACTATATATGATAGTAAAAACATAACTTGTAATGTTAAAATATATACATAATATTTACATATATATAAAATAAATATTGAAAAATGTATGCACATAAGAAATATATACACCAATATATAATAATATGAAAAAAAGAAACAAATAATACAAAATATTGAAATGAAATGATGAAAACTACTATATATATATATATATATATATATACACGTATATAATAATAGTATTAATAACAATAATAAGGATTATATAAAAATACATACATGAGATAGCATGAGAAATGTACACATAAATTAGTATATAAAACTAAGTAATAGAGTATAGATATATACATATATAATATAAAAAAGTATGTACATAATATATAAAAGGGAATATATGCGTGTAAATATATATATATAAGATCGTATAAAGATATATAACAATGATCTAAAGTGTATACGTAATATATATGAAAACATAATATAGTAATAGAAATATATACATGATATGGGATTTAAATATATATACATAAATAATAAAACACATACTAATATTTATAATAATAAAGATAAAATATATACGTAAGATAGTTCAAAAGTATATAAATATTATGGTATTTAAAAACATATACATGAAATAGTAAAAGAAATATATAACAAATAACGTAAAATATAGGAATAGTATGATATTCACAAATATATACATATTATTTAAAACATATATAATAATATAATAACAAGAATAATAAATAAATAAGTAAAGAATGATAATAAAAATAATAGTAAAGAAAATAAAGATAGAATTAATAATGATACTAACGAATATGAGTAATAATAGTGATGATGATGATGATGATGATGATGATGATGATGATGATGATGATGATGATGATGATGATAATAATAATAATAATAAGCAGATCAACTCAAAATAAATATAATCATAATAAAAATAATAGTCATAATAACAATAGAAATAATAGTAATAACACAACAATAATGGTATTAGGAAAAGAAAAAAAATACAAATATGAATGTAATAACAATAGTTAATAATATATTAAATTAATTGATTTAATAATGAAACAACAAAATAACGAAAAGGGACTAAAATAAAACTTTTTGAAATTAAGCAGGGCGAATTTAAGAAGACAAAAGAAAAGGGAACAGGACAGAATTGTGACAAATGTACAAAACAAGGGACTAGAGGGATAAATATCCCAAAAGCGAAATGCGCGGACCCCCTGGAGCGGGTCGGGTCGCGCGCGGGTATGTTAGAAAACGACGTCGTTTCGGCGTTGATATCCCTAATGCAAAACGACGCCGTTTTGTATCTGTATAAAAACACATTTTTTCTTCAAAAATCATTCTGCTACCTTTTTCTAAAAAAAAATCTTCCAAAAACCCCTTCCCCTCTCCTCTGCTAGGGTTTCACCCTAGGCTTAGGGTGCCGTCGTGGATATACGCGGTGGCCGGAACTTCAAAAAGGTAACTCTTTTTTTTTTTTTAAATATGTATCTATCTATATATATTTATACTTTTTTTTAAAAAGGAAAATAAAAATAAAAAATAAAGATAAAGAAAATATGTGTGTATGTATATTCGGAGGAGGAAAACAAAGAAGGAAATAAACTAAGAAGATGAAAGCAGAGACCTTAGCACGATTTTTGAATGTTTGTTGTTGTGAACTATCTCTATTTTGTATTATGTTCAAAAAAATCGACCTCTACAATGTTTTTTCATTCGGCTTTTATAGCCTGTTTACAAGCTGTTTTTCTTCTATTATTTTTGCTGTCTTTTCCTGTTCATTGCTTGCAGGTGCAGAGGGATGATGGAGGTGACAAACGGCATGGGGCTCAGAGGGCAGGTGGCTGGTGGCCAGTGGAGTGGTTAGGGGCAGAAGGCAAGTGGGGAGCCGACTAGGGTTTCTTTTCTTTAATTTGGGCTTGGTTGTAGTTGGGCTAAGGGTTTTGTATTGGGTTAAATCTATTGGGTTTGATGGTTTTGGGTTTAAAATTTATTTGTAATTGGGTTGTAGGTTAAAATTGGGTTTGGGTAATTGGTTGTAAGTGGGCCATTCGGGCTTGGGTAAAAACTTGTTGGGTTTTGTTAATTGGTCAAAATTGGCCTGTAACAGTAGGTATAAAAACCATTACTGAAACATCTACCATGTTTTGATATTTAAGCATCTAATTAAAAAGGTCTTGAGTGATAATGCTGGCAACATCATCGCCACCGCTAGGGAGGGTAGGGGTTGGAGTGGAGCCACTACACTGGCTCTGGCAGCCGGTTCCACAATACTTAGACGTGGTGCCACACCACCAATGTTGACTGCAACACGGTCTATTTGGACATAGAGCACCTTCTACTTGTCTTCCGCACTGTTCTACTGATGCTCCTAGGCATAACAAGGGTATTGCTACACTACTTGATGTCCAAAGAACATACAACTTTTTCGTATCCATTGATGCTTGGTGTGGATTCTCAGTTTGAGATTGAACAAGTACGAGGATATATATAAATATTACATGGAAATAATTGCTGGGGTTTTCTTTGACTTTCCCATTTAAAAAAGGCTGGCTGGCTTCCTTCATTTTAGTGGACCTATTACCCGATTTTGAGAACCACTCGGTTGTGCAAACTTTCAATTTCCTTGCCAACACAAATACGATCATATTTGTTAAAGTTATTTTAATTTCCATTCGGTTGGGTTTTTTTTTTTTTTTTAAATTTCTTTTCGTTGTTTGTACTTTGAATGAAAAACGAAGCTGCAATGTATCGCAGACGCTTGACTTTTTAAATTAAGTTTTGAATTTTAATTTTAATTACAAAATTATTTTTTATGAATTAAAAATCCAATGAAATTTGAAAATAGATTGATTTTAGTCTAGCAGTTTAGTAAAATTGGACTTTGATTTCGAATTTTATAATTTCTTTTTTAAAATTTAAATATTTGTTAAAGTTAAAATATGTTAAATAAAAAAATCTAAGTTTAAACTTAAGTTGAATCCAAAGAGTTATTTGAGGATTCAAATGATCTCAAAGTTATATTTGAATTCAAATTATTTATAGTTCAGATTCATGTTGAAGTTTAAATCATTTCAATCTTGAAATTTTTAAATTTAAAAATTTTCAAATAAAATAAAAAAATTATTTAAGCTTGAGTCTAAATTTATTCAAACTAAAAATACTTAATTTTAAAATAATCTAAACCCAAAATCAATTTCAACTTAAAAATTTTCTAAGTATAAAGACATTCAAACCTCTTCTAAGTATAAAGATTCAAGCTTAGATATTACTATTATAAATAACATATTTTAACTTGAAATTTGTTTGATTTTAAATTTATTATAAAATAAATTTAAATAATAAAAAAAAGGTCAAGGGGCTGCATTTTTCATTCAAACTTAAACGTATGGGAGGGAACAAAAAAAATCAGATTATTCCTTGAATAAAAAAAATTAAGGGTGAGTGGCTGAGTGGCAAGTTGACCCAAATTTTGTTGAAAGAATCTCACCATTTAAAGGTGGCGAAATCTTTTTAAATTCGAATAGAGTTTTTTCTCCCGAAATTCGTAGATTCGATACATAATTTTACATATTTAGTTTTTTGAGAAAAAAAAAATCAATATTAATATAAAAATTCGAGTATATATGTTGCTTTTTTTCTCTTTGAGATAAGGACATTAGATATTTTTTAGTATATATGTGGTGGAAATTTTTAAAATTTTATCATATGCTGTATTTAAAAAATATAAAAATTATGATACCTGGTAAAATTTCAATTTTACTTATCAAGTTAAAATTTGGATAAATTACATAAAAAGCCACTCAATTAAAAAAAAAAATTTTGATTGATTGGTGAAGATTCGATATGGGTTTTGGCTATTTGAGATTCTAACTTGTTTGTTGAGTGGATTATTAGCGATATAAAATGATTAATTATGTTTTTGGCTAAAAGCTTAAAAGCAAGTTAGTTAACTTTAATGGTGGTTAGATATCCAACGGTCACATCAAAATTTTCAAAATACTAAAAATTAGAGCGAAATTAATTTCTCTATTTTTACTTCTTCTTTTTTTTTTTTTTAATTTTTAAAATTTATTAGACAATCCTGTTGATTTGTTTATTAACTTCCACTCAATAGTGAGTGGGGTAGTGCAGTTCACAATTCAGCCAAAAGGCCTTTGGTTATAGCAATCCAAGTTGCTTCCGTAGTTTATACCCAAGATGTCACAGTACCTTTTGTAGAAACCAATCCTGCTAGCCACCCTGTTATCATGACCGCGACCGCACTCTAGCCCACCATTAATTATGTTAGTGATGACTCCATAACCAGGGACCCGGCCTGCTGCCGTGTCTGCACCGGACGGTCTCCATTGCCCGATGATTACGCTATGGCATGACGGTTTGTTTCCCTGTGGAGTCATCCAAAACCATATGGCTGTCTTAAAGGATATTATTGCGTTGGTGGCTACAATGTCCGGATTATTTATCAAATCTTCTCCAATGGCTCTTCCAGCTGGTCCATAGTTGTAGTTGCTGGGGAAATTGAGCCCGTCAACAACATGCACTAGTACTTCATTTGTAGAGTTATGCATAACTATAGTTTAGTTTTTAAATGATCCAAAACTTTAAAAAGTTGTAGTTGAGTTCTCAAAGTATCATTATTTTACTAATCAAATCATTTTGTCGACCTGGTTAATTTAGTAATTAAATATCAACTCAAGTCATACATGGAGTTTATTTAAAATATATGGATCAAATTTTAATGAAATTGTTTGTTTTTGAACACGTTATATCCAAGCTACTTGTATAGTACGTACATGTGCTTAAAATTTGATCTATATATTTTAAACATGATCCACATCATATTCGAGTTGACATTTAATGTTCAAGTTAACAGATAGGTTGACAAAAGAACCTAACTGATATAATATTGATACTTTAAACACTCAAATAAGACCTCTTGAAGTTGGGACCAATTTAGAATGCAATTTATTATATATTATATATTATATCAATTATCAACAGATTGAGAAACTTACTGAGTCAATTGAATGGGTCCTCGTCCAAAATACAGTCTGCCAGGAGCGCATGGCCAAGAGCCAGGAGTACAGTAAGCACCAGGGTTGTTTTGTTCCCTAATAAAGCAATATCCCCATGCATACGGACCATCCGGTGCAGTTGGCCATCCACCTGTTGTTTCATGAGAGGTTTGACCAAAGAAAGCAGCGAGCTCTCTCTTTCTGGTTGCAAGGTCTCCGGTTGTGCCAAATCCATTAAAAGATCGAGCAGCAGCAATGAAAGCATCATAAGTATAGAAACCATTGCTGGGACATCTTGGATCATTTCGATACTTAAGCATTTGATTAAAAAGGCCATTAGTGATAATGCTGCCAACACCATTCCCACCACTAGGGGTTGGAGTGGAGCCACCACACTGGCTCTGGCAGCCAGTTCCACAGTACTCAGGTGTGCTGCCACACCACCCATGTTGGCTGCAACACAGTCTGTTTGCACAGAGTGCACCTCCTGCTTGTCTTCCGCACTGTTGTGCGGATGTTCCTAGGCCTTGCAAGAGAATTGCTAGACTAGTTAAAGTCAAAAGACCATACAACATTTTTATATCCATTGATACTTGGTGTGGATTTTGTACTGAACAAGTGCTAGAGGGTATATATAACTATATAGAAATAATTGCTGGATTTTTCTTAGACTTTTCCATTCAAAAAGGGCTGGCTGGCTTCATTCATTTTGTGGGCCTATTACCCTAATATACGAATTTAAGAACCCATTCGGTTGCAGGAAATTTCAGAAAGAGGTAGGATAAATATTAAAATTATATATAAATTTTGATTTTAAGTCTTTTCATACATAAATTTTTTTATGTTTATATATTGCATGTGTAATATAAACAATTATATTAATCTAATACGAAAATAAATAAATAAATTTATTTTTTGGTGAAAATTTTAACGTTAACTATGTCATAATAAAAAATAAAATCATGTATAGTACGATGATACATTAAATTGGGTCACTGAAAGTGATGAAGAGTTGGGATGTTAATTAATCTATTGAAGATTTTTTTGCAGTGTATGTTGACATAATGTACAAACAAAAATTTGACAAATTACACATCAACATTAAATTATATTTAATTAGGTTAGAGTAACCAGTTGAGATAAGTTGGCGTTTAGTTAAGATCCAAATGGTGAAGTGTGAAATTATCTCAATTGGTGAAAGAAAAATCACTAATCTGTAATAATTTAATTTATATTCTATAATATAGAACACTATTAATTTACGCTCTCCTGAGATATACGGGGTTGTTGTGTATATTAATTTTATAATTTTTTTTATAATATTAATTTTGTTTAAATTTATTAATGAATTGAAAAGGGATGTAATTATAAAATATTTTTAAAAGTGTTTAATTAATTTAAAATCAATTATATTAATATTATTTAATTTTAAAAATATTAAAACAATATACAAATTTTAAATTATTAATAACTTTTTTATAAGTTATTTATTATATATTGTTCAAATAAATCTCAAAAACTATATATGAACTATAGTTTAATATGCAATTGTATAAATAAATTTTGATTTTGTGTAATTTTATACATCAAATTTTAATTTGACCAAATTTTTGTAAATTATTAACACAATTATTGATATAACATCATTTTATCTTTAAGATAATATCAATAATATCAATTTCTTAAAGTATTTTGAAAATGATTTTTGAGTTTGAATTGATATTTGAAGGCAAAATCAAGTGGTGCTTAGAGCAACTCCAACTACTTCGCACTAGTAAGGAAAAATACATAAAAATAAAGAACACAATAGATGCTTATGCAGTTCAGTTCCTTACATCTATAGTATCTTGCCCAAATAGAATATTTATTATATTAACAATATTTTTCAAATTCTAACTCTCACCAATTTATACTCACTAAATAGAAAATGAGTCATATTTTTTTTTTTGCCCAAATTTATTTTTTGTGCCTATATTTTCATCTAAATTTTTTCAATTTTTTTAGCAAAGTCATCCAGAATCATATGATTGTCTTGAAGGATATTATTGCGTTCGTGGCTACAAGGTCCGGATTATTTATCAGATCTTCTCCAATGGCTCTTCCAGCTAGTCCATAGTTGTAGATGCTTAGGAAATTGGGTCAGTCAACAACATGCAATAGTACTTCATTTAGAGAGTTATACTTAACTATAGTTTAGTTTCAACAACATGCTGTAGTACTTCATTTAGAGAGTTAAACATAACTATAGTTTAGTTTTTAAATCCATCCCAAATTTTACAAAGTTGTAATTGAGTGATCCAAGTGTTATTGTCTCATTAATTAAATCATTTCAACAACTTGGTTAGCTTAGGAATTAAATGTTAACTCAGATCTCACGTGAAATATATTTAAAATATATGAATTAAATTTAAATAAATTTGTTTGTTTTTCAACACGTCATAACTAAACTATTTATATAGTAGGTACACGTGCTTAAATTTTGATCTATATATTTTAAACATGATCCACGTCATATTTAAATTGACATTTAATGCTTAAATAAACAATTAAATTGATAAAAGAATATAACTGATATAATACAGATACTTCAAGAACTCAAATAAAATTTTTTTGAAATTTGTACTAATTTAATTTAAAGTACAATTTATCATATATTATATCAATTATCAACAGATTAAGAAACTTAATCAATTGAATGGGTCATCGTCCGAAATACCGCCTGTCAAGAGCTCCTTGGCCATCCACCTGTTATTTCATGAGAGCTTTGACTAATGAAAATTGCGAGCTCCCTCTTTCTAGTTGTAAGGTCTCCGGTTATACCAAATCCTTTAAAAATCCAACAGCAGCAATGAAAGCATCCTAAATATAGAAATCATTGCTGGGACATCTTGCATAATTTCATTAAAAAGGTCTCGAGTGATAATGCTGCCAACATATTCCCACCACTAAGGGTTGCAATGAAGAGACGACAACACTGGCTCTGGCAGCCACGCCCACACCACCCATATATATTTTTTTAATGATTTTTTAGAGACTAATTTGAAATTTTAATGCTATGCATATATTTTTGTAGATTTTTTGCACTCTATGTTCATTTATTAAAGATGATATAATGTACAGAGAAATTTGACAAATTACGCATCAAAATTAAATCACAGTTAATTAGATGAGAGAAGAAACTAACTTTATCATTAAATTTTGGTTACTAAATTAACTTTATCATTAAATTACAGTTAATTAGATGAGAGAAGAAACTAACTTTATCATTAAATTTTGGTTAAGATTCAAAAAGTCAGTATGCATCTTGACTATATGTATATTAAATATAAGTCAAGTCTGATATTATATCAATTGGTGAAAAAATAAAAAATAAAAATCACTAATCTATAGCAATTTAATTTATAGTCTATAATATATAAAACTATTAGTTTACGTTTTTGTACGATATACGGTTGTGTATATTTATTGTATATTACTTTTTATAATATTAGTTTTTGTTTAAAATCATTTGTCGAAACTATTTTTTTATTTTGAAAAAATGGGGATCGACTTTTGAAACGAGGTGTGGAGTCGCCACCAATCTTTTTTTGTTTAGGTGTGATTGGATCACCAAATATAACATTTTATGAAAATATCTACTTCGACCTACGAAATTTGAGAAAACAGGTTCGGGAGTCGATTACGTGCGAGGGAGAATTAACACCCTCGCCACGCCCAAAATTGGTACCAAATTGATTAGATAATGTCCTTGTGTCTTTTTTTTTTTTAAAAGAATACTTTGAAATATGATTTCTTTTAAAACATTCGAATGACTCAAGTTGATTGTCAAAATTCTCTTGTTTCAAAGGAATATAGCATCACATCCAGCACGATATGACACAATTCTTTATACCTTCGAAACCATGATTAATTCTTGACTTCCAAAAGCTCATACGTTGAAAATTACAAAAGGATGCACAATTATTGGTCCAACAAAAAACCGAAACCCAGCAAGGTAGGGCACGATTTCTCGAATTTTCCAACATTGAACATTGCCTTGTTTTAAAGTTTTTAAATAAACAATTGTAAAACTAGCTCAAAATGTATTAATTTGACTTGAAATAAAATGGAATAATTGATTTTAAAATAAAAAGTTAAAAATTACCAAGCAACATTTGCAAACAAAAACGAAATTATAAACATGGGACAATATGCACAAATAAAGTACGATACTTGGTGAACGAAGATAATATAAACTAAAGAAACCAATTAACCAAACAAACAATAAAATATAACTAATCCAAGAAAAATATAACCAAATTTCCTAACATGATGAATAACAATTGATATAATAATACAAAAATACGAATGAATAATACGCAACAATAATATATGGAATAATATTAAAACCATCAACACATAATGTACAAATCAAAGTAGAAACCAGGGGCCAAAATGATACAAAACAATTTTAACAAAGTGATGAAATGATGAACAAATGGCACATGCTAGAATTTGAAATAATTTACATAAAAAAAACTAGGAATATATATAATCATTAAAATAGATGTTATAAAATGAAGACATTTGAATCAAATAATATGCAGAATGTTTAAAAAATATATATTTATTTAAAATTGACAATATATACACAAAAAAGGATAACTTAAATAATACATAAAATATGAAAGGATAGCAAAGGTATATAATAAAATATGATCTTAGAAAATAAACTATATACATAATAGATTTTAAAAACATAGATATATACATAAATAAATTTAGAAGCGATTATATGTAAAATAACATGGAATTAAATATGTATATAGGATCAAATTAATTTTACTATGAATTATATATGTACAAATATATATAAACATTTAAACGAAATATTATATAAAATGTTAAAATAATATGATATAAAAAAGAACTTCAAAATAATGATTTTATAAAAACAAAGTGAAATCATTAAAATAACTCAACACATAGATATAAAATATTAGGTGAAAACTCATTTAAAATAATATATGTACAAACATATGCAAAAACATTTAAACAAAATAGTATACAAAATATTAAAATAATATGACCTAAAAAGAACTTCAAAATAATTATACAAATAAAAACAAAGCAAAATTATTTAAATAGCTCAACACATACATAAAAAATTTTAAATGAATTTTAAAATAGTAAATTATGCAAATAGAAAACTCAATTAAAATAGAATTAAAATAGAAAAGATAATTTATTAATAAAATAAACTATTGCAGTTAAAGTAGGGACCAATGCGCAACGCGTGCGAATGCACAGGGACCAAAGCTAGAAATATTCCAGATCCCAAAATGCTGCGTTGAGGCGCAGACCAAATTCAAATTATGCGCAAATTACAGAGCTAAATTTTAAAAAATGAAATAAAACAAATAACATGTAATTGAACGATCGCGCGAAAGCGGAGGACCTAGCGCGCAATTATCCCTCTAAGACCGAATGCGTGGGTTTCATCCGAGCATGGGTCGGGTCATCGAGTTAGTTCTCAGACGACGTCATTTTTAAACCATTGAAATTGGTCTAAACGGTGCCGTTTTTAATCCCTTATAATGGCTAAATTCCAACCAAACAACCCATTCGGCTGAACCAAACTCCAATCCCTTTCTTTCTTCCTTATCAAACCCTAAATTTTCACTCAAACTGCTGATTCACATCCACCAAACAGTAACCAACACATTTAAGCCTGGAGGGATGACTTTTTAGCCTTGAGATCTCCTCTTGGCTTCGATTTCAACGAAGCAAAAAGAAATCTATGACATATTTGCAAGGTAAGACCCCTCTTTCTTTCTTTTTTTTTCTGCTGCTTTCGAATGTAAAGACGACAGACCCAAAAGAACGAAACCGAAAAATATTAAAGTATCCAGAGATTTGAATCGAAAATCACCTTTAAATTTTGGTGGCCTTTTGTGTATTTCAGTACCCGTAAGTTTGACAGATTACATTCGGTGGCTTTTTATAGCCGAAAAAATAAGAATTAAAAATTACAAAAAAATCTATTTCCTTTTCTTTTTTGCTATTTTTCCATTGTATTCTGTTATTGCTGCTTCTCGTGTATTCTGTTGCAGGTGTGGTCGTACGTGGAGGCCGTGCATGGGAAACCACTCGTGGGAGCCCGATCCTGGCTAGCTGCGGCGCTGGTGTATTCCAAAAACCTCTGGGATTTCTGGTGCTTTCACAATATTAGGCTCATTTGGGCCATGTGCAAATTGGGCTAGGAATTAAATTAGGGGTTTTGGGTGTAGGTTTATTAGGTTTAATGTTTGGGCTGTTATTTTTGGGTTAAAAGAATTGTAAATGGACTTTGGACTCATAAATAATTTGGTTTATTATTTTATTTGGTTTATTATTTATTATTTTTGGTTTTTTATGGGTCCGGGCAAATTGAGCCTATTACATCATTAATA
Organism: Gossypium longicalyx; assembly: GCA_025698465.1. Taxonomy (NCBI): domain Eukaryota; kingdom Viridiplantae; phylum Streptophyta; class Magnoliopsida; order Malvales; family Malvaceae; genus Gossypium; species Gossypium longicalyx. Next base: position 20,683,283 of record CM047005.1, on the reverse strand, counting down.
AATTAAAAAGTGATGTAATTATAGAATATTTTTAAAAGTATTTAATAAATTTAAAATCTATTATTTAATATTAAAAATATTTTATATTTTTATATTTTGTTCTATTTTAATGAATGAAATTAACTTCCCTTAGATTCAATTTTATTCTTAGGATAATATTATTTAATATAATATACATATATAATAATTATTTTTAGAGTAATTTGAAAATAATTTTTTAGTCTGGATTATTATTTGAAGGCAGAATCAAGCCTGCTCCAAGCACTAGTAATGAAAATTGCATAAAATAAAGAACACAAAAGATGTTTTCGCAGTTCAATTTTCCTACATCTATAGGGTTTTGCTCAAATAGAATATTTGCTATCTTAACATCTTGTACAACAATATTTTTCAAGCTCTAACTCTCACCAGTTTAGACTTCTCACTTTTGTACCTAAGATATAAACATCACCCTTCTAAGTTTCCCCCTTGAAAACTTAGGATACTAACTAAGCCACACAATTGATTATTACAGTTGAATGCATTAACTAATACATTCCTCACTAAAAAAAAATAAAGTGCGCCCAAAAATTACTAAAAACCTATATAAGTCTCCACAATATATAAGTGAATAAGACTTGCTAACATACTATATCTTTTACAATTAATTATCTCATCTAATTAGCAAGATAACTTGCACAAATAATATCTCCTAAACAACACAAGATAAGGCTTGAATAATCTAGATTATACTTCTTTCTATAGCTTGATTCAATTCAATCCATGAGTTAAAGGATGGTGATTGCTTCAACCCAATTCAATCAAATCTCCAAGATCTCTTGCTAAATAAAATTTGAATATTAAGAATGAGCTAGTTGATATTCCAAATAACTAAAGAGATCATAGCTCAAAGTAATTTGTTGTCAAAATTTACCAACTCAAACATGAGAATTTTTTTGAGTACTTAGTGCTACTACCAATTAGCACCGGTGCAAGTACTTCTTGAAAAACGTCTTAACACTAACAATTAATTTTATTGAATAGATAAACATTTGTAAAAAATTTTATGCTAAAACTTAAATTAAAATAAATAATAACATAGATAATACATAGTTAAATAAATAAAATTTTATTTATGTTAATCAAATAGATAAATTATCTAATTATTTTTTTATTTATTTAATTAAATATCTATATAGTTTTTAAAATTCCTTGCTATCTAATTAATATTTATCTGTTTTATTTTAAAACAAAATATTATTCATATAATCTAATATAATTTATTTAATTAACTATCTATTTTAAACAAAATATTATCAATTTAATTAATTATTTAGAAAGTAATTAATGACATGTTAATAAATTAATCATGCCATTTGATGCAATATTATGTTTGTGTACCTCGTTTTATATTTTAGTAAATATTTGTATACCTTGTTATGTATTAGGTATATTAATTTAGTTTGGAGACATTTTTCAACACATGAATACCCTTTATTTTTTTATTATATTTTAAAACTTTCATTATAATTTCTATTACTAATAAAATTTATCAAATTTACAATTAAGAAATTTAACTTTATCGTATAACATATAATTTTTTTTATAAAATTGCTTTATTCTAAATATAAAATATAATGTTATTTATTAAATATAATATAAATATAACATATGAAATAATTAAATATATTTAAGCATTTATATTATTTATTTTTAATTTCTCTAGTATTTTTGAAACATTACAATTTTTTTATCAAATTTTAAATATAAATATAATATATTTTAATTTATACATACAACCAAAACAGTGGATTGCACCTGTAAGAAAACTAGTTATGTATATTACTATTATTATTATTATTATTATTATTATTATTATTATTATTATTATTATTATTATTATTATTATTATTTTAGCTTAGGAATGTAAGAAGTCATTGAACTTAAAAAAAAAAAATTTAAACCCTTTCTTTAATTTTCTTTTCCCACTCATTTGTGCACTTGGAATTGTAAAAAATGCATAAAAAAACCTTTTTTTTTTCTTCTTTTTTGAGTTATAATTGTCATGTGTCATGTTGTGGTGCGACACATTATAAGAAAAATTATAAATAATTAGTTTATCAATAAAAAATTAATAAAATTTATTAAAATACAAAAAAGGTAAAAATAAAATATTATTAAAATATATAAAAATATTTAAAATTGATAAAATGATGTAGCAATTTTTTAATATATATAAATTATTACAAATAGAAAAAATTATAAAATAGAAAAATATTTAAAAATAACTATAAAAATATAAAAATTATAATTTAATTATCTCAAACATAATAAATAATAACATCGTACGTCTAAATGACCCCTGCTTACTCCATTATTGTGAACATTTTTTAAGGCATTACTCAACAACTGAACAGGTTTTATAGGTTTCAATCTGGGTATCACGATGCTTGTTTACAACTTCTTCTCCGCCACCAACAATTTTAGGTTATTTTTTCAAACTACTTGTCAGGGCAATGGCATCATCGACAATTATAACAACAATATTCTCCCAAAGACTGAACTTCCCTCTTCCTACATCAGTCGAAGAGTAAGTTGAAGGTGGAGCTAAAACGCGGTTGCACTTTAAGCAGAGTAAGCCGATAAGTTTGGTGATATCCCAACTGTGTCGTTGGATAAATTTTAGTTTGTAAATTATTGTAATTTTTATAAAAAAAAATTATTAATTTCTAGAATTTTATTAAAATTTATATACTTTTTATAATTTTCTATATATTTTTAAAATTCTTGTAAGCTTTTATATTTTATAACATTTTTATTATTTTAAATTTTTTTTAATTTTTATAATTGTTTTATAATTTTCTATAATATTTTTTTACAAATTTTATAAGTATTTATAGCATTTTATAATTTTGATTTTTTTTGTAATTCTAATAAAATTTTATTATTTTTTATTTTCTATAATTATTTTATAACTCTATTGATTTTAATCATTTCCCACATGTTACAATCATGACATGACATATGACGAAAATAATTCAAAAAAAAAGGGGAGTCATTAACTTTAAAGGTTAACTATTAAAGTTTTTTTATATGTTTAAAAAAAAAAACTATTAAAGTTACAGGTAAAAAGTTTTTTTTATGCATTTTGTCTGTTTAAGTTTTTAATCGAGTGCAAAAAAATAAAATAAGGACTTAATTATTTTTTTTAAAAAATTAAGAGGTTCTATACCCTTAAGCCTTTTTTTTTTCCCTTTTTTTCAAATTCCATTTATATAAATTATGTATGTCAAGTTTTATATAAATTAAAATTTTCTAACTATTTATTTTATGTAAAAAAAACTTCTAACTATTAAATATATATTAATATAGGCAAAGTTTTTTTTATCAATATAGTAGATGTATTGGATTGATTCAAATTTTTACATGCATGACAAGTACAAATGCCTTGATGAACTCAACAGTTGGATTATTAAAATATTAGTCGTACAAAAAATTATGTAAGGGTGTAAAACCACTTTAGTTTTACATAGGTGTAAATAGATCCTTTTTTTTAATAGTTACATTGTATTTAATTTTCATATAACATAAATCACAAAATATATAAAATAAAACTACAAATCCTATCACACGCGTATAAATTTAAAATATAAATGTGTGTTTAAAAATAATATACAATAAATAATAAAATATTTGGTTTGTAACTAATTAATAATAATAACACATGAAATATATATGATGTTAAAATGAAAAAAATTAGATTAAAATTGTTTATCATAGTGTTGTCATCTATCTTAAGGAAGTGTTGAGTTAACTTGTAACACTAACTCAATCACATGCATTAATATATATATATATATATAATGAGGTAATAAAGTGTACATGATAAATATTTAAATATATGTAAATATAAAAATAAAGCTTTAGTTGAATAGTAAATTAAAAGATTTAATAATGCAACAATTGATTTGGGTTTAAATCTCATCATATGCTTATTTTTATTAGTTTTTTTTAATAAAAAGATTAAATTATCCTCAAATAATATAACTTATTTTCATATTGAAAAGATATTTTAATAATTTTTCTAATTGAGTCGATAATTTAATTGAGGGAGGAATCAGCTCAATAAAACATTTAATAAATAATATATATAACAAATAACAAGAATCTTAAATCGTAACTTATTTATCGAATATTCACTTTTACTAAAATAATTTGAGTTTGAATCATAGTTGTAAAAAAAACAAATAAATTATAGATTTGGAAAGACAAATGACTACCCAATAACGACTTTTAGATTCATTCTCCTTTAACTTCTTTCAGGAGATGCAACCGTGTCCATTCTTAGTGATGGAGAGCAGAACAGATAGACGGTAGATGTGGTTTCGAGCAACAAAAGCGGAATTAATATGCAGCCATATCCCTCTGGTTAAATTGGACCCACAAGGTACACTGGTACATACGGCACCATGCATTGAATGGTAGGTGTAGTTTTAGAAGCAGGTATTACAACAGTTATTCGGTGTTTAAAGCAAGGTAATTAGTTACATCATTTTTCGATAAAAGTTTTATTATTTATTATCATAATGATAAAAAAATTAGAAATTTTATGTTTTTTTAAAATTATTCATAACATTGAAATTAGGTGAAATGAATCAATATTATCGATACAAATCGAAATTTTAATCGATATAAAAAATAAAAATTGATTGTGTCAATTATTACTAGAACGATTAGTACCAACTGAAACAGAGAAAAGTGACTAGAGAGCTTTGAAGAGCAAAGTGAAATTGTTCTGTTGCTAAGGAAACGGTTGTGTAAAAATGAACCTTGTTGAAAGGAATTAAGATCTTGGAACCACCTATGAAAAATGCAATGGGTCGAAGAAGGATGAAACTGAGGTGCTCAAAATTTGTACATTGTCCAAAGTGTAGGGAAGTTAGGATGTAAAGTGTTGTGCATGCAGCCAACATTCCATTGTAATATGCAATAATGGAAAGGAAGTGATTTGGGTTGGAAGAGTGTATGGCTGTTGAGAATGAAATGAAAATAGTAGGGAGTGTTGTAATTACCCACTCTGAAATTCATTTGTCCTAGAAAAATAGTAGGGAGTGTTGAGTTTTATATGCAATGAAAAAGGTATAATAAATATTTATAAAAAAAGAAAAAAGAGAAGGGGAATATATGTTAGGGAAAGTCGGTCACCCCAACGTCTATTTCATTCAGTGGATGGATCATCATTTTCACTTCAAAATTTCAAACGCTTTTTGTTTCTTTCTTTGTCAAAACCCAAAAAGCGCTCTGCATTTTTAAAAACCAAATGTTTCGCCTTTCACCTTTCAAATTTAAACTTAATTAATTTCTTTTTTGATTTACTCAAGTTTATATGAAAATGTATACAGACAAATCAATATTAAATTTCAAATGTATTAATAATATATAAATTTCATATCTTTTTTAAATTGAATTAGTATTGTTCATCAATAGAATCTCAACTCGATTAAAAATTATCAAAAATTTATTTCTTCTATATAATATAGCAAACATTATTACAATGATATTTCTACCATTTCACATTTTATGTAAAATCTAAAAATATATAAATGATGGGATTTAAACTTAAAAATACTATATCTTTAATCTCTTAATTTTTTATTCAATTACATTAATTTTTTTATAAATATATTTATTATATAAATTATTTCCACTCAATATATCATAATCTACAAAAAAAAAAAAAAAGTATAATAGTTATATTTTTAAAATTATCAATTAATTTATTAAAGATACAAACATGATAAATATTTATACTTGTGAATTCTTATTTAAATTTAAAAAGAATAATAAAAATACATCATATTTTATCAAACATTAACTTATCATCTGCAGCAATGATGAGCTCCACCTAAGAGTGTAAATGAGACACTGGTGCTCGCAAGTTACTCAAGTTCAATTTGATAATTATCAAGCCAAGTTTGAGTTATTGATCAAGCCGAATTCGAGCTTAGTAATAATTGACTCAAACGACTTGCAAGACTCATCAAGCTTTTCATATTTTTATATTATTCAATTACATTATTACCTTTAACATATACTATTAACCTTGAGCTTAATTATTGAGTTAAGTTTGAGCTTGAGTACAAAAATTGGTAAACAAGCTCGAACTTAAAAGTAGATAGTTGATCAAGATCGAGCTGAGTATCGAGCTCGAACTCAAGCTTGACAGTATTCAAGCTCGGCTCGACTCGACTCCATTACATCCCTAGATTTCCACTCATAGATGTAAAAAATATATAAACTCGTTATTACCTTCTTCTTTTTTACCAAAATGTAAACTTTTATTTAATATGGCAAAAAGTTGTACATTAAATTGTTTACATGATTAGATGAAAATATCGTAACTTTTTTTTAATACAGAATTAGAGGTGTTATTAGATTGAATTGAGCTTAAATATAATATTAATTTATTTTATATTGGTCTAGTTCAAATTATGAGTCTAAAATTTTGAACATGAAACTATGTCAATAAATAGAACATGGTATAATACAGGGAGCTTCGAGTATAGTTAAATTCAGTTTATAAATCTACATCACTAACTTAACAATTTCTCATTAACACCATTAAAAAATTTACTTGTTTGCTTTAGTTTCAAACATAGAAAATGAAAACACAGAAATTTATAATACAAAGACTAAAAGCATGCTTAAACCAATGAAGAGTGAGTCAATACATGTACTGAAGATGGCAAAGACTTGAACAACCCAATCCCGTGAATATATTACCTATGCACATGGAGTTGTCCGATGAAATAATAATATGTTACCTATGAACATAAAGTGGTCCCATGGAATAATAATATGTTCCTAATAAAGTTATTATAAAATATTGAAAATAAATGCCTTAATAAAAATATTTGCTACTAAATTGATATTAAAAATAATTTATTAATTATAATTTGAAAGATCAAAAATACAGATTGAAGATTGATTCAACACTACATCCCTACTATGAGTACTTTGTACAATAAGAGAGTGGCTTGAGCTACTGCGGCGGAAACGTATGAACACGCGGTCTTCAATGGCATGTGGACCATAGTCGCAGCTTTCGTGAGTGGTTATCTCATTTACTAAATAATAATAATTCTCCTCTTAACCAAACGGTGACTGTTATTGCTTGTTGGGCTTCTTGGTATTCACCAAACAAATTGTTGCATGAGAGAATTTCCCGATCAACTTAGGAAATTATGAGATTTATTCAGTCTTATACTTTAGAAATTAGCCCTCTGGATTTAATTCTAATTTTTTAATTAAATAATTAAAATGAAAATTTACTCATAATTTAGTGATTAATGATGTAATTTACTCTTTAATTTTTATGGGCTGTAAATTACATAATATATACATATAATATAATATAAAACATTACAAATTTAAAAAACGAGTCGGACTAAGTCGGGCTCGGGCCTTGAATGTTCAAGTCCAAGCCTAAATCATCTTTTAAATGGGCCTTTTTTTCACCCAAACCTATTTTTAGGCTTAATATTTTTATCCAAACCTTCCCAAATTTCAGAATAGCCTTCGAGATTGAGTGGATAGCCCGGTCCATAAATAAGTCTAATTATATGAATTTTTTTAGCACATAATTGGACATTGATTCACTTTAGAATTGGTTTTTGAGGAATGGTATACTGTGAAATGTGCATGTGTTATGTGTTGTCATTTACTTGCCTAGTGAAATCATGATCTATTGTGTTAATCATTTTGAAATTGTATGTTTTAGTCTTGATTTAGTATATCAAATGTGTTGGAATTGGTTTAGTTGCATATTATATGTGTTTAGGTGTTTTTTGAAGTCCAATTGCATTATTGCTTGATTTCTGCATTTTTTAGTTAGTGTTTCAATTACATGTCTCGAGACATGGTGGCATTGTTCTGAGACATAAACCATCAAAGATGAATTAGTAAAAAATATATTAAAGTCTCAATACATGGAGCGTTGTCTTGAGACATGGTCCTATTGCCTCAAGACTTTAAATTTTAAATCTAAAAATCATGAAATAGGGGAGGCATCTCTCGAAGTATTGCTCTGCATTTTGCTAGTTTGACTCACAATTTGTAACTTGGCTCCTTGTTTGGCCATAATTGACCCTAGATTAATATATGTGAGTTTGTTTGAGTGCATTCATATTCATTCAACACTCTTATCATCCTTTAATTGATTTTGCCATGCCCAATTTATTATTAGCATCAATGATTGTTTTAAATGTTTGTTTGAGTTGCTTCAGCAACAAATATGATATCTTACCTTCATTCAGTTGTTGAGTCGAGTGTAAAGTATTACATTAATTTTAACCAATATATATTACTAATTATTATATGATAATAACAAATAATATATTAATATAAAATAATTAACTTAATCATATCTTTAAAAAATTTTAAAAAGCATCATCAAATCATTCCATATATTTTATTAATTTATAAAATTTTAAATCTATAAAATGAATATAATTAGGTAAATTAAAAATAATGAAAACCATTTAAGGTAAATGGAACTTATATTACATAAATTGTTAATTATTATGTGATAATAATAAAAGTAATGCAATATGCATGCAATTTTATTTTATTTTTACATTTCTTTTCAAATATATATGATAAAAATATTAATATAAAAATAAAATAATTATTAATATTTTATTAATATTTTTTTTACTATAACCTAAATTTATATAACAATATTGAATATATTACTAATAGATGTGTTTGATGCTTATTTTCTATAACAATTTATTAATATAAACTAATTATAATTATTTTATTAATAATACTTCTATTATCAACTTAATATAAAACTAATATATAGGTTTAACGTTTCTTTTTATAACAAATATTAATATAAAATATACAATAATTTAATTATATTTATTTTATTAATAATTTTCATTGTTTGTGGTGTTGTTATTATCACTTAAAACTTTAAAATTTATAAAATTATACATATTATTTTAAATGAATTATCACTTAATTAATATTGTTATTATATATCACTTAAAAGTAAGATTTAACCCTATTTAACAGCTAAGTGAAGCTCCTAAATTGGCAAAGGACTCATGCTATTTGTTACAAGACAGATTAATGCTTTTATATTTTGTTAGAGATATAATTTAACACCTAAATTTGTTCATTTGTATTCAGTTGGTTTCTCAGTGTGCCACATGACAAATATAAATTAATATATATAAATATATAAATTATGTTTGTCACGTGGCATCACCAAATTGATTAGAAATGTCACATCAGTACAAATTAACGGCATTAGTATAGAAGGACTAACTTAATTGACAGAATACAAGTTTAAGGATCAACTAAGTCTAAAAAATATTTTAAGAACTAACCAGATACAAATGAATAAATTCAAAAAATATTTTAAGGACTAACCAGATACAAATATTTTTGACATGTACTTGAGTTGCTTCTCACTTTTGCTATGTTAATTTTCTTTTGCTAATGTTTTTTACACTTATGTCTTAATAATTGATTTTATAATTCTTTTACATAGTTGAATGGTTGAATTAAGGGAGGTATTGTATTGAAGTTTATATTCATCTTTCTTGAGTGTGTTGTTGTATTTTTATAAAAAAAAATTGTCAAAAAAGGGAGATTGTTAGTGATAATTACATTCTCCTAGTCAACTCTAGTTGCAACTCAGTTTACATTTGGTATATAATGTAACTTGTTCTATTTGGTTGACATCTTTTGACAGAAAAATTTTAGACTTTTTAAAAGCAGGTGTTTGAGAATCTTTAGCAGTATTATACTAAGTTAAATCGTGAATAAAATCAAGCCAAGTAAGGGTTTTACGAATATTTTCAATGTGATCAAAGTTTCCTTGTTTCAAGAGATTTGATTTCCTAAGAAGATTATCTCAAAAAGATCTTTGCTAATTCTATTCCATATTGAAGACTTTATCTAACTAAATTCAAGGAGATAGAGATTCACATTTATTGTAGTTTTGCAATCCAATATATATCTATTTGAAAGAAGAGTTGCTAAATTCAAATAGATTGAGAGCACTTATCTTGCTCATCATGCGGGTAACTTATTTTAGTACATAATTATTGTAAACAAATTGTTCTCATTGTTTAGTTTGTAACTAAGCTTTCTAGGAAAAAATCTTAGTGGGGAGAGTGATCTAGTTTATGTATAGGAGTGGTGTTACAATTTGGTGAGTGAATTCAATTTATACAAATAAATTTATAGTGGATTACTCTCTAGGTAGGGCTCCGCAAATGTAGAAAGTTTTGTAAATTGAGTAACTAAACTTTTGTGTCTATTTCAAAATTTTACTTTGTTAGTCCAGTTGCAATTGAATGTGCATCTAGAAGGCAAAATCCAATGTTTTTAGAATCAGACTAATAGTTAAATCGGTTGGGTCACTGATGTTCGGTCCGGTTAGTTCGACCGCAAGTCCTGTTTCAATAAAATAAATTATTAAGAATAATAAAAATTAAAAAATAGAAAATATTTTAAAAATGATAAAACTCTATTCAGTCGTAAGTTCAATTGGTTTTTTATTTTTATTTTTATCTCGACTCAATTGATTTATACTAGTTCACGAATCAATCAATTCTTTCTCTTGCTCTAAACCCATTTTTTAATGGATTCTCTTTTCAATCCATTTCATAATCCAATTTCACTAATCATGGCAAAATCAACAAATTCTCCCGTAAAAGTTAATAATAAGTTATGTAAGAAAATCTTCCAAGTCCTAAGAAAAATCAAACTCGATAAAATATGAAATTGACATTATTCAAAATTGGGAAAAAGCCTAAAAGATTGATTTTCTTTCTCCAACCAATTTGAAGATTGTTGGAATCGGATCCAACTTTTACAAAAAAAAAAAATAAAAAAATCGTTTTAACATTCTATTTAATTTTTCACGTCTTTTTAGTTCTTGAACTAATTCTATTTGTCTAAACACCTCAAAATAATTGGAAAAGTTAATGTTTATTAACTTTGCTAACGTGACATGCACATAGATTGTCTCGTGAATATCACTTCAATAATTAATTAAATTTTTAAATTTTAAAAAATTTAAAAAAATTATAAAAATATTTTTAAAATTTAAAAATGATAAAAAATATAATTTCCTTTTAAAATTTGAAAATTAATTAATTACTTACGTCATATACACGTGGACTAACATTAAAGTTAACAAAAGTTAAATTTTCCATCCATTTTAGGTGATATGACCCACAATTCAAGTTTAAAGGCTAAAAGAGAAAAAAAATAGAAGCTTAAAATGACTTTTTTGTAAAGCTAAAAGGTTAAATAAACCATTATACCAAACTTAAAACATTCTAAGCTTTTAGGGACTCGAATTAGGTTAGATTGGTATTACTTTATAAATAACACATATTATTTATAGAGATAAATAACGTATAACTCTAAAGAAAATATTAGAATTTTTTGGATGAATTTCAAAATTACACTTGAACTTTGATTTAATTTAATATACAATTTGACGCATGAATTTTGATTTGGTGCAATTATACATATGAAATTTTTATTGTAGTTCAAATGTATACATGAAATTTTAATTTTGATTCAGTTATTCGCATTTAAATAAACAAATACATCAATTTATTTTATATTGGAGAACTATAATATTTGTGTATGAAATATATAAACATAAAATGATATATCGATAATTGTGTTAATAGTTTGTGAGAATTGAATTAAATCAAAATTTTATGTATAAAAATACACAAAATTAATGTTCATGTACAAATTTGTGTATTCGATCAAAATTTTGTGCAGTTTTAAAATTTATCTCAAACTTTTTTTAAATAAAAAAATTGTTAAAACTCTTCTAAAAGAAACTCAAGAAAAATTTTTTAAAAGAAAAACTCAAAGAGAATTTATTAACTCAAAATAGAATTTGAATAATAATGAATTCAATCATTTGTGTACAATGCAAAGGCCTATATATAGGCTAGCTAAATAGATCTAAATAAAACTCTTAAGTATACTAGAACTCTAATTAATCTAAACAAGAGGTAGTTTTAAACTAAATTTTTTGTTGACATAAAACTCTTAAATAACTTAAATTACTTAATAATTACTAAAAATTCAGAATAATATAAATACAATATTTGGCTCATATATAATAAAAATTCAGCCCAAAATTCGATCCCAATATGATTTAAACTCGAATTAAAAGCTCGAAACCTGTAATTCTCATCATAATCACGTCTAGAAATTTTGGTCGCACAGTCTTTATTAAAACGATCATAACTTGAGCTCCTGAACTCAAATTCGAGCGATTCAAAGTGCTCCTGGATCTCATCCAAAAAGTCATTTCAAGTCTATTGATTTCACAAACTTGAAAATTGGCAGCTTCGGTGAATGAAACTTAATAAATTTCACCCCATCTGTGCATGTATCAATACTGCAGACGAATTGGTAGCTACTCGGTAATCAGAGTAAAGCTATGGGAAATCCATGATGAACTAATGTTGGCATGGAAAAAAAAGGTATAGGAACGTTCAGCTTGAAAGTCATAGATCCTTGGCTATTAACATGCTCAACAACAGAGTTGAAAGAGGGTTGTAATGCGCCTTTAGTTCATAACATTTTCTATAACACCCCTAACCCATATCCGTAGCTGGAACATGGTTACTGAGTATTACCAGAGTTTATAGACCAAATATTCGGACATCTCATATCATATAATATTCATGTCAGAAACCAATCAAAATCAATTATATTGTCCCTTATACGAATCCTCGAGACTCAAAATACACAATGAAAATAAGTCGGGACTAAATCGGGTACTCAAAGAATTTTTCAGAAAAAATAGAATTTTTCAAAGGTGCTAGGGACACGCGCTCGTGTGGCCAGGCCGTGTGGCTCACACGGTCAAGAGACATGCCCGTGTCTCAGACTGTGTGAGCATTCGAAATAGAGGCACACGGCCGTGTCCCAACCTGTGTCCAAACTTGTGAGCTCTCTGACTTATGTCACACGGTCAAGCCACACGCCCGTGTGCTAAGCCGTGTGAGCATTCTGTTTTGTGCAAATTAAAGATACAGGGAACAAACTGTCGTGTCACTGGCTGTGTGTCACTCATGGTTGAGACACACGACCATGTCTTTGCCCATGTGGACAAAAATAGGTCATTTTGCTAGCCATATTTCTCACCCAATTTGTTATCAACCTAAATCAACATTTTGGACATCAACAAGCCATAACAAGGTATTCAAATCAAGCCAAAATCAATAGTTAAACATGTAATACTATCACATACCAACAATTTGCCCTTAGGCTCACAACATAACTCATATCAATCAAATAACCAATTTCACCTACATGGCCAAATACATATATGCATAATTTACCAAATATACCTATTCAGCCCAACCATCAATATACCTATAAGATTTCTATCATTCATCCATTTCAAACACACATCAAACATGATAAGGCCACTTACATACACATCAAAATTTATTAATCACAAGCCATTTAAATGGCTAGTTCCAACAAAACATTTATATGCCATCATTAGCCAAATTAACCTATACATGTCATTATATCCAAAATTAATTTACTAATTATACCAAAAAGGCTGATGGATAGTGTGAAGTTGCTCCGACCAGCTTCCAACCAAAACGAGCTTCTGAATTACTATAAAACATGAAAAATAACACAGAGTAAGCATTTAAGCTTAGTAAGTTCGTATAACAAAGGAATTAACTTACCATTTAATCACACTTAAGATAAACATACTAATATAACCAAACCAATTTGGCCAAAAGCCTAAACACATATACTCAACATGTTAGCCATGTAACACTTTCCATAACCAATAAACATGGATGTACGTAATCACTAGGTAAGATTCACATACATGGATCATCCATCTCATATTTCAATATATCATGTAATATCATTTCCATGTAATTCAAGTATATACCCGTAATTGTTCATTTCAAACTCATATTGTTTCATATAATAACTTTGCCCGTTGGACCATTTAAAATATCGTTAGATACACGGGTAGTACACATGAAGTGTACAAATTTGTAATCTGTCAATTCATGTACTTGTATGCTTATACAAGCATGTAAACGGGAAGCTCTTCTGAGCAATATAATGGGAAGCTCATACGAGCTGTATATTAGGAAGCTCATGAGAGCCAAGTATCGAGAAGCTCATGAGAGCCAAGTATCGGGAAGCTCAAAAGAGCTGTGGTGTGTCTGCAACACATGCAGGACCACAACCATATCGAGAACCCTAATGACATGTCATTTATATCCTTCGAATTTCTAAGGTTCAAACGAGACTCGATAATTATCGAAAATGTGATCATAATTACACATGGCAATTTGTACAAATCACACACAACGACATTCAATTTTAAAACATATAAATATACAATTTAGTTACACGAACTCACCTCGATAAGTTTTCATAGATACGAAGGCTGCTAGTCCGATACTTTTTCTTTGCCTCAATCTAACTCCGTATTAGGTCTATCCAGATCTATATGAATGAATTTAACTCAATTTAATATAATTCATATTCAATTTAATCCAACACACATCTTTTGAAAAATTATTATTTTGCCCCTATACTTTTAATTAATTACTATTTAGTCCTCAGGCTCGAAAAATGAAATTCATACAATTTAATCCTTATTCAAGACTAGCCAATTTTCATACATATCAATAGCAGCCCATGTATTTCACAAAATTTAGAATTTTTTCATAAATTTTTCATCTTTTCAATTTAGTCCCTAATTGATACTTTTATCAAAATTCTCTTTACAAAAGTTGTTTATCTAACAACAACCTTTCATTTTCTATCATAAAACTTCAAAATTCAACTATACTCATCCATGGAAAAACCCTAATACTTTAATGGTTTTATAAATTAATCCCTGAGATAGCTAGATTAATTTATTACGATCTTAAAAAAATAAAAATCATTAAAAATAGGACAAGAATACTTACCCAAACGAGCAGAAGAAGTTTTCTAAAACTCAACCTTCCATGGCTAGGGTTTCCATGTTTTTTGATGAAAGATAATGAAAATAATTTTTTTCCTTTTATTTAATATTACTTTAAATCTTTAATTTTCAAAAATAACCTTAATATTTTCTTCAATTTCCAATGATGAATAATCATACTTATCCACTAACTCTTCTAAATGGTCTATTTGCTATATAAGAACCTCCAATTTTAAATTCCATAACTATTTGATACTTTTAACTACTAGAATTCAATTTTCACTCTTTATGCAATTTAGTCCTTTTTATCAAGCTAGGCATGTAAACGGTAAAATTTCTTTAACAAAATTTTCATACGACATTTCTATCATGCTGTAGACCATAAAATAATATTAAAATAATTTTTTTCGACCTCGAATTTGTAGTCCCGAAATTACTATTCCGATTTCACCGAAAACGGGCTGGTACAACTCTCCCCTAAAGGAATTTTCATCATCGAAAATCTTACCAGTAAAAAGGTTCAAATATTTCTTTTTCATAGTTTCTTTAGGTTCTCAGGTAACTTCTTTTATTCTGTGTTGTTGCCAAAAGACTTTTGCTAAAGCTACCTTTTTATTTCTCAATTCTTTCACCTCGCGTACCAGAATTCTGTTCAGTTCCTCACTGTCTGTCATGTCAAGCTGAATTTCAACATCCATTGGAGAAATAACGTGTGAAGGGTCAAATTGATATCGTCTGAACATAGACACATGGAAGACATTGTGGATTCTTTCAAGTTCTGACGGTAAAGCTAATCGGTACGCAACAAGTCTAATTCTCTCAGTAATCTCATAAAGTCCGATAAATCGCGAACTCAGTTTTCCTTTACGACCAAACAAGAGAATTTTCTTTTAGGGCGAAACTTTCAAAAATACTTTGTTGCCAACTTGAAACTCAATTTCTTTACGTTTAAAATCCACATAAGATTTCTGACGATCAGAAGTTGTTTTCAAGCTATCCGGATCACTTTTACTTTTTCCTCAATCTCACAATTCAAATCAACTCCGTGTATCTTTTTCTCACTGAGCTCAGTCCAATATAACAGAGTTCGACATTTGCGACCATACAAAACCTCATATGGTGCCATTTTTATGCTTGACTGAAAACTATTATTAAATGAAATTTTGACTAACGGTAAATATTTCTCCTAATTGCCTTCGAACTCTAAAACACAAAGCTGAAGCATATCTTCAAAAATTTGAATCACATGCTCTGATTGACCATCAGTCTGAGGGTGAAATGTAGTGCAAATATGCAACTACGTACCTAGAGCTTCCTGTAATATTTTTCCAAAATCACGATGTAAATCGTGGATCTCTATCTAAAATAATGGAGACTGGAACTTCATGTAGTCTGTCAATTTCTAAAATATATAATTTTGCTAACCTGTCCAGAGAGAAATCCATATGTACCGGAATAAAATGTGCAGACTTCGTCAAACGATCAACGATAATGCAAATGACATCTTTCTTTTTAGGAGATAGGGGTAACCCTGATACAAAATCCATTGTAACTCCATCACATTTCCACTTCGGTATCGTCACTAGCTGAACAGTTCCGAAGGTACCTGGTGTTCAGCTTTAACTTGTTGACATATCAAACATCTAGATACAAAATCTGAAATATCATGTTTCATTCCTGGCCACCAGTACATATGTTTCAAATCATTGTACATTTTATTACTTCTCGGATGAACAGACATACTACCCCTATGTAACACCCCAAACCCAGCCTAGACGTTATGGCCGAATCTAGCGAAGTCATATGAGAATGTATTTAAAATTGTGTTTACCCAAAAACTATTCCAGTTACCATCTTTTACTTAACTCAGAAAACATATATTGATTAATTTGCTTGAAAACATTTCTTAATTTGCCAAAGCTTAAGAACAAATAAAGTTGCAGTTTCAAAATCCATAAACAGTATTTCAAAATTTCGAACATAAACCAAATAGTCTGATACCAGAAATTACATAATTACCCCTAACTATATCAATTAAAGTAATAAAAGCATTAAAAACCTTTAAAACCAGAGTGTATGTAGCAGTGGTTGCCGTCGAGCCCTCCGCTGCACCGATCCAACTACTGCTGGGGATTACCTGATAGACAAATAAAATAAGGGGTAAGTTTTCGTAAACTCAGTGTGTACATCCCCACAGTAAAGCATGCATGTAAACGGATAGCAGTCAAACAGTCATAATCGAGCCCGAGCTTTTAACAGAATTAGTGTAAGCCTTAGCCCACAAAGAACAGTATCAGATACATTCAGGCCTTACCCCACACAAACATACATGTATATCAATCAGAACAGTAATGCCCACTAACCCTGCACACCATCTCCATCCAACCCAACACACCATGCGGGGATAAAAGCGACCCATCCAGCTCTTCACACCAAGTATGGGGATAAAATCAACCCATCCAACCCTACACACCAAGTAGTACCGTATACGGTACGTATTAGATATACGCAGCATAACTGCCAGGGGTCAGGCTAATAGCCTTTCAGTCTTCCTTCTCTTCAACAACAACCCAACCCAATGCATTGCAACATAAATACTATGGCGTGCTCATATGCAGATAACAGATCATAACATCATCATCAAATCAGAATAGATACACATGCTTTAATTATCATGCTTTTACAAACATATTAGTATCAGATTAGAGTATAGGGGTCTAAGTAACACTTAGCGACCCTACAATCAGGTCACAGTCGACTTGGGCAACCCGTGTAACCTTGCAAAACATTTCAAACAAATCGGGCTCACACGCCCGCATGCCCTGCCCATGTGGGCCCACACACCCATGTGGCTCATATGGCCGAGAATGGCCTTGTTCGTGTGGATCACACGGCCTGACCCAAGATCCCACATGCCCGTGTGATTCATCCGTGTGGCCCACACACTCGTGTGGCCTACACGACCCAATTGGTCAAGCCTCCCTCCAGCCTCGCACGCCCGTGTCCATTGTGCCCGCGTGGCGCGCGTATGGCCTACTTCATCAACCATACGGATGTATCTTGCCATACGGCCTCCACACGGGCAGTCCACACACCCGTGTGGCATCGACAGTAGCATTTTCAGCTTTCGTCGAAATGCGATTTCAGATCGATTGAGGTACACACCTGGTTTCGATTGAAGCCTAACGCAATCCCAAGCACGCCAGAACCTATATTCGATAATGTTGAGACCCATTTCAGTCACCTAAATAATTTTTAATTGAAACTAAATGAGGTATTCTCCCCTAAAATCGTTAAATTTCCTTACCTCGAGCGAAAACTAGTGAATACTATAATTCACTGTTCAGGAACGAAGAACCGCCCCCTGATCAGTACCTAAATACCCAAAGAAAACTCCCCCTTAATCTCTTAATCAAAACGATGTTTATGAATGACAAGCAGAAACTTACCAATGAGGAGAACGTCAATGAATCGCAAAAGCCCGTTAATACGAAATCAAAACGAATAGGAGGAAGGCAAGGAAATTTCGGTAAAAATAAAAGAAAAAGAACGTGGAGAGAGTAGTAGAGAATTTCAGCAGAGAGAGTTCTTTTGGGGAAACTACTTAGAAAAATCTGATAAACCCTACCACTACAGTGTTTTAGTTCACTTCCAATTTTATCACGGCTTTAGTGGCAAAAATAATGCCCAAGCCAAGATTTGAACACAGGACCTCTAGCATAAACCCTTGCCACATAACCACTAGACCAGTAGACCCATTCTGTTAAGTTTTTACCAATAAATTCTAATAAGCCCACTAACCAAAAGCCAGGCTTTATTTAAAAAAAACCAAAATTTTGCCCAAGTTGAGACTTGAACTTGGGACTTCCCTAACACACCCCCAAAGCACTTAAATACAAAAGCAGACAGATATTATGCAAATTCATGCAAAAACATATTCATATATTTTCCTATGCTTCAATTTCACAAAAGCCAAAATTACAGAAATTTGGGGTGCTACACCCTATGAGCTTCGTGCAAAATTTTCTATACAAGCTCCCAATTCTTCTGTATACAAACTCTGCCTTTGAATAATAAATGATCATCAGATCCTCTCTAAAATTCTTAATCAGAAGTCGACTCACACTGTACCCGTTTAGCTTACAACTCATTGTAACATCCTGACTTAGGGCCTAGTCAGAACAGTGGTTTCGAGACTACAAATTTGAAGTAAAAATAATCATTTTATGATTATTATGAGGTTTAGGATAAGAATGCATGCTTGTGTAAAAATTTCATGAAGAAATTCTATGCCTAAAATGTCCAATTTGACTTTAGGGACTAAATTGAATAAATTAAAAATTGTATTAGATTATCAATTAGAAGTCCTTAAATAGTAATTTGACCAAGTTCTAAAATTTTGGACCAAAATGGGCATTTATAGATAAAAATTCAAAGTTTAGTAAAAATGGCATTTTGGTGATTTGGTTAATTAAAGAATAAAAAGGGAAAAATCAAGCAAAAATATTGTTCATCTTCTCTAAGGGTGCCAACAATTTGGGGGTCTCCATATCTAGGCTGTAATGGCCTAAATTTAAGGTTATCGGAACAGTGGTTTCGTAACCACAAATCCGATTTAAAGAGAAATTTATTTTAATATTTTTGCATGAATATTTATATAATAGGAAAATCGTATGAAAATATCGATAAATTTTTTTACCGATTTAGTGGTTAGTTAGAAAAAGAAATTATTGAAGAAATTGGGTAAAAACAAAGTATCGAGACCTCGATCTCATAAAACCAAATTGAAAATAATTTTATAAATATTTATGAAATGTTAGTAATGTGGTATTAAAATTTCATTAGGAAATTTTAATGTTTGGGTAGTTAATTAAATGAAAATGACTAAATTGTAAAAGGTGTAAAAGTGGATGAGATGATTAAATAGCTTAAGTGTCTAATAAGAGAGGATTTAAAAGGCAATCAGACCCAAAGTTTATTTGGGCTGGACGGGAAGGGCATGAAATCAACGGGAAATTTGATAAATTAAGGGCAAAATTAGAATATTACAAAATTAACTAAATAAAGCTAGGACTAAATAGGAAATATCAAGATTTCTCTTCATTTCTCTTCAATTCCAGCAGCTAAAAATGCCATAGGAGGGTCTTCTAAGCTGGTATTTCATAATTTTTGCACCAAGTGAGTTAATCCTTGCCTTTTTCTTATAATTTTTGTGTTTCTAAGACTTTTACAACTAGGTCCTACTATTAAATTCATTAGTTTTTGATTTCATGGATGAAATTGAAAGTCACCATGGTTTATTTATATAATTTTATGATGAAATAGAATGAAATTGAAACTTTAATTTATTTATGAGATAATTTTACTAGGTAATTTCAATAGAAATTGATTTTTAGGACCTAATTGTGAAAATATTTGGAATTAAAGTTTATTGCTGAAATTTTGATTTCTAAAGGTTGTAAACTAGTTTAAGGTGATAGAATGAAGTGTTAATTGAGAAAAATCAGCTCAATTGAGAGGCTAATTGAGTAGGGATGAAATTGTTATTTATTAAAAGCTTAGGGGAAAAATGGTAATAAACAGCTTGCACTAAAACAATATTGGACAGCAGCAGTAGACTAATTTTGAAAAATCACTATAAATTGTAGGAATCGAATTAGAAGATGAAAAAAATATGAAATTAAAGCTTATTGAGTCTAGTTTCTCATAGAAGAAATGGTGTAAGCAATGGATCTATAAATCATGAGATATAATAAATTTTGTGAGACAAGGTCAGAATGAATTCGAGTTCCCCTGTTCTGACTTTGAAAAATCATAAAAATTTGAATAAAAATAATTAGAGGATTAAATTTATATGTATAGAATCCTGAATGAGTCTAATTTCAATAGAATCAAACTAGAATATCATCCAAATTCTGTATGAAGAGATAATTAATTTTTAGTGAAGAAGGGTTAGAACTGTTAGAGAGCAGAATAGGGGTGAAATTAAAGAATAAACTGTACTTATTGGCCAAACCAAAAATTCTAAAAATTTTATGATAAGAAGATATATGAGTCTAGTTTCAGGGAAAATTAACGGATCTTAATTTGAAGTTCCGTAGCTTGAGTTATAAATAATTTAGTGACTATGACTCAAATAGACAGCTTTGAATAAACTATAAATAATAATAATGAAATTATAGAAATTGTTGCATATGAACATGAAATGTATTAAATTGATAATTAAATTTATTTATTTAGATCCAGAAGATTCAAATACGAAGCTAGATCGAGGAAAGGAAAAAGTTCAGGATTAGTAGATTTTTGTACATGAACAAGTATCAAGGTAAGTTCATGTAACTTGAATTATATTCTTAAATGTTTGAAATGCATGTTTTTTATATGAATATGATTTGAATGTTCATTATATGAAATTTTATGAAACATTGACATATTTGATAAAAGAGGAAGAAATCCCGGTTGAATGAAAGGAAAATTCGATGGATCTCTAAAAAGGAATTGACGGTAAAAAGGATCAAGCCCGGACGGATGATCCTATCTTGATATAGCCCTCCCGAAGAATATGTGTAAAATGAATTTAGCCCGGACGGGTAATGGAGGAATATGAAAGTTTAATGTTAGATAAACATCTTTTGTAATGTGACTTTTCATGGAAATACCTAAAGAGGGACTTGTTTGTAAAAAGGTGTAAATGGGTAGTGAATATGTGAAATGAAAGAAAAAATACGGGCTGCTATGAGCTAGTATATGAGTCCGCTAGGCTTGGGTAACCAAGAAAATGCATGCAGTTTATTTTACGAGCCTAGAGACCAAAGTGTAATAATGTGCAAAATTAGGGGTAAAAAGGTAATTTTTGTCATAGAGTAAATTTTTGGGTTGAAATTGATGAATGAGATATATTAATAATTTAAATTGCTTACATAGACTCGGAATGACCAACCCCGAAAGTAGACCGTGGAAAGTAAAAGGTCTTGGAATAGTTGGAATTCAAAACCGAAACACTATCCAAGTAAGTTCGTGTAACCTAATCGATTATGTAAATATGTTGATTATAATTGTTGTGTGGAATTGAATGTGTAATGTAAGAATATTGAATTATGTAAATTATTCAAAGGCTAGGAATCGGTTAAAAATGGACTTGTAATCCGTTTGAATTTTTGAATTTTTGAATTTTTGAATTTTTGAATTTCGAAGGTTAGGATATTTCTTATATGAAATGGAATCCTGCATGTGTTACAGAAAGGATTTAGCCCAGACGGGTAATCCCGAAATGAGTCTATCCAATATATGTTTCAATTAGGATTTAGCCTGGACTAGTAATCCAGATTTGACTCTATAGGGAATTCTTTGTCATATAAAGGATATAGCATGGACTGGTAATCCAACAAAGCCCTTAGATTATATGGTACAGCTAGAATTTAGCTTGGACTTGTAATTCTGCTATAGGATATATGGCTCGAGAATGTACCAATAAGGTACTACTGGGTATGAATTGACTGATGAAATATCCATCGGGAATTCAGTAATTCAATGGATGAAATATATATATACCTAAGACATGAGAAACATGAAATAGAATGTGTACATGAATTGATGAGCTCATCTATGCATCTTGTAATATTTGAGACTAACTTATTAAATGAGTGCATGTGTTTAGGAAAAATTATCTAGAATGGTTGGAATGTATGGCTTATTGAGATTATGTGTTTAAATGTTCGGTAAGTTTACTTTCCGTTATACGAACTTACTAAGCATGTAATGCTTACCTCATTTCATTTTTCCTGTCCTTTAGCGCTTGTGGATTCGTGAAGGTTGTAGGACGGTTAGAGCTTGATCACACTATCAACAACCTCGTTTTGGGTATAAAAGAAATATTTATTTTGGATATAATGGCATGTATAGGGTAATTTATCTTTTGTCATATGTGTCTTTTAAATTGGCCTAGTGTGATGGCTTTTGATGATGGATAATTTATTTTGTACATAGCCATGTGATATGGCTAACATGTGATTATTGGGTTGTAACTCTAATTAATTATGCATGTATGAATTGAGTTACACTCATGATATGCTTGATGGTTACTTGTGTTGACTAGAGTGATAAGTGTCATTCATGTTTAGAGAATGAAATATAATCAATAGGTCTGGCCACACAGGCTTGTGATACGGCCGTGTGACCTTGTTTTAGTGCTGACGTCATAATCAAAGAGTTACACGGCCTGAGGACACGAGTGTGTTTAGGGCACACGGGCATGTTCCCTTCATCACACGGGTGTGTGACATTATTTTGGTGAAAAAAAATTTCCTAAATTTTCTAAAGATCCCGATTTAGTCCCAAACCATCCCTAATGTATGTTTTAGGCCTCGTAGTCCCATATAAGGGATAATATGTATATGTATGAATGGTTTTTAATTGGATAAAATTTTATGGCCCATTTTTACATGAGTATTAGTGTAAATATCAGGTAATGCCTCGCGCCCTGTCCCGACCTTGGATACAGGTAAAGGGTGTTACACTCATTATCACATTTTTGAGTTTCACAGATCTACTATAGAAACATCGATTTAGCTTTTAACTCAGCTAAAATTGAGCCATCATCAGACAATGACAATTGGGTATTCATTGCTCGCAAAGCAAAAAAAGATTTTCTACTTAGAGCATCTGTAACTACATTTGCTTTTCCCGGATGATAATCAATAACCAACTCATAATATTTTAACAGTGTGAGCCATCTATGTTGTCTCAAATTCAAATCTTTTTTGCGACATTAGATACTTTAAGCTTTTATGATCAATAAATATATGACACTTTTCACCGAACAAATAGCATCGCTAAATTTTCAGCGCAGCAGAATAACTGTCAATTCTAAATCGTGTGTCGGATAGTTCTTTTCATGTCCTTTTACTTTCTAGAAGCATAAGCTATTACTTTACCTTCTTGCATTAAAACACAACCTAGACTGTTCAATGAAGTGTCACTATAAATCACAAATTCCTTACCCGATTCAAGCTGAACCAGAACTAATGCTTCAGTCAACAGGGTTTTCAACTGGTCAAAACTTTATTGACATTTACCAGACCATTCAAATTTCACATTTTTCTGTAATAGCCGTGTCATTGGTGTAGCTATCATTTTACAAATCTTCAATAATAACCAGCTAATCCCAGAAAATTTCTAACTTCAGATACATTTTTCGGTGGTTCCCAGTTAACAATAATTGAAATTTTACTTGGATCAACTCTAATACCTTCAACCGGTACTATGTGTCCCAGAAAACTCACTTCTCGAAGCCAAAATTCACATTTGCTAAATTTAGCAAACAATTATTTATTTCGCAAAGTTTGCAGAACAATTCTCAAATGTTTGGCATGTTCAATCTCATCTCGGGAATATACCAGAATATCATTAATAAATACCACAACAAATCTATCCAAATATGGTTTGAAAATTCTATTCATCAAATCCATAACTACTGCAGGTGCGTTGGTTAAACCAAACGGCATCACAAGAAAGTCATAATGTCCGTACCTGTTTCTAAATGCTGTTTTCTGTGCATATAAATCTTTCACTCGTAATTGATAATAACTAGAACGAAGATAAATCTTTGAGAACATTGTGGCACCTTTCAACTAATAAAAAAATCATCAATACGAGGTAGCATATATTTATTCTTGATTATAACTTTGTTAAGTTGACGGTAATTAATGCATTACCTCAATGATCAGTCTTTTTTCTTAACAAACAGAACCAGTGCATCCCAAGGTGAAAAACTTGGTCGAGCAAAACTCCTATCAGTCAATTCTTACAACTGTGCTTTCAACTCTTTTAATTTTGTAGGAGTTATTCTATATGGTGCTATCGATATAGTTGTTGTTCCCGGTAAAAGGTCTATAGAAAATTTAACTTCTTTGACCGACGGTAATCCAAGTAACTCCTCTGAAAACATATCAGGATACTCACAAACCACTGGTACTGATTTAAGCTTCGACTCAGACATTTTAGTATCTAACACATAAACAAGATAAGCATTACAACCTTTTCTCACATATCTCTGTGCTAACATAGTTGTTGTCGCATTAGACAACCCATCCAATTTATCTGATTCAATACAGAGCATTTCACCATTCTGACATTTCAATAGAATGTGTTTTTGTCTTCAATTTACCACGGTATCATGCAAAGTTAGCCAATCCATACCCAATATCACATCAAATTCATCGAACGGTAATAGCATCAAATCAGTCGAGAAAAAAAACCCCATATCATTAACGGACAATTCTTGCAAATTTTATCAACCATCACTTACTGGCCTAGAAGGTTCAATACTTTAACCACAAATTTAGTAGACTCGATAGGTAAATTTTTACTACACACTAAATTCATGAAAATATATGAATGAGTTGAACCGAGATCAATTAAAGTAGTTACATCAGTATCAATAAGAGAGAAAGTACCAGAAATAACATCTAGTACAGAAGCATCTTCACGTGCACGAATAGCATAAGTCCTAGTTGGTGCTCGTGCTTCGGATCTTACAGTGGAGTCTTTTATCACACCACGACTACCACTCGTATTTTTAGGATTACGAGGTGGTTTACCTCTTGTAGCTGTATTGCTCGGCCTCGAAGTTTGAATACTATCTTTTTCAGGTTTCTCTGGGCAATCTCTAAGATAGTGGTCAAAAGAACCACATCTAAAACAAGCTCCATCTTTATTCGACATTCACCAAAATGTAGCTTGTTACAATACTTGCACTTAGGTTTGGTGTTTCTAACACTACCCGCACTTGCTACAGATATAACCTGATATCTAGGACTGGAGCGTCGAATACCTCCGTCTCTACCAAAATATCCCACGGAAGTAATAGAACGGTCATGATATTTCTTTGATTTATTTGATGCTGACTGGTATGACTTTCACGTCAATCTCTTACTTGAATTTTTGACTTCCATCTCAGCTTGTATTTTCTTTTTGCTTAGCTTTTCAGCTTTATATGACCGGTCAACCAATACAACAAATTCTTTCAACTTGAGGATCCCGACTAATAATTTTATGTCTTCATTTAAACCATCTTCAAACCACTTACACATTGCAGTTCCAGTCGGAATACATTCTCTAGCATATTTGCTCAATCAAACAAATTCTCGTTCATATTCAGACACTGTCATATGACCCTATTTAAGCTCCAAGAATTCTTTACATTTCTGGTCTAAAAACTTTTGACTAATGTATTTCTTTTGAAACTCAGTTGGAAAGAATTCTCAAGTAATCATCTCTTTTGGCACAACAAAAATAAATGTATTCCACCACTAATAAGCTGAATCTTTTAATAAAGATACCACACATTTAAGACATTTAGTGGATGAACAAGATAATTCATCAAGAACTCTGATAGTATTTTCTAACCAGAACTCTGCTATTTCAGGATCATCCTCGACTGTAGCTCGAAATTCTTCAGCATCGTACTTATGAATTTTATCAACAGGAGGCTTACCAGCTCTGATAAGTTTTGTACTTTGAGGCATATCGAGAACTGGTTGAGGAACAGGAGGGGTGGAGGTTGTTGCATAGTCGGTTTGGTTCATTCAAATTCAGTAAACCATTCATTCATCATTTGGAAGAAGGCTTCTTTAACCTCTCCTCCTCGGCCCTCAGATACGAGCCTTCTACTACTTGAAGATGCTCTTTGCATAGAAGCTTGAGCATTACTTTTAGCTTCTTCGGAATCAGCTCGGTTGGATGACATTACAATATGAAAGCATGTTTTAAAACGGTCAGGAGATATCACACTATCACATGTTATATAATGGCATGTATAGCTAGACTCATATAGGCTACGTAGTCTGAGAATCGACTAAACCGTAGCTCTGATACTAATAAATATAACACCCCTAACCCATATCCGTCGTTGGAACAGTGTTACTGAGTATTACCGGAGTTTACAGACCAAATATTCAAACATCTTATATCATATAACATTCATGTTGGAAACCAATCAAAATAAATTATATTTTCCCTTATACGAGTCCTCGAGGCTCAAAATACACATTGAAAATAAGTCGGGACTAAATCAGGTACTCAAGGAATTTTTTTAAAAACATCAAAATTTTTCAAAGGTGCTGGGGACACACGCTCGCATGGCCAGGCCGTGTGGCTCACATGGTCAAGAGACATGCCCATGTCTCAGGCTATGTGAGCATTCAAAGTAGGGGCATACGGCCGTGTCCCAGCCCGAGTCCAAACTTGTGAGCTCTCTGACTTGGGTCACACGGCCAAGTCACACGCCAGTGTGCTAGACCGTGTGAGCATTTTGTTTTATTTAAATTAAAGATACATGGGACACATGGTCGTGTCACCTGGCCGTGTGTCACACACGGCTAAGACACATGCCCGTGTCTCTGTCCATGTGGACAAAAATAGTCCATTTTGCTAGCCATATTTCTCACCCAATTTGTCATCAACCTAAATCAACATTTTGGACATCAACAAGCCATAATAAGGCATTCAAATCAAGCCAAAATCAATACTTAAACATGTATCACATACCGACAATATGCCCTTAGGCTCTTTAAATGACAACATAATTCATATCAATCAAATAACTAATTTCACCTACATGACCAAATACATATATCCATAATTTACCAAATATACCTATTCAACCTAACCATCAATGTACCTATAAGATTCCCATCATTCAACCATTTCAAACACACATCAAACATGATAAGGCCACTTACATATACATCAAAATTTATCAATCACAAGCCATTCAAATGGCTAGTTCCAACAGAACATTTATATGCCATCATTGGCCAAATTAACCTATACATATCATTATAACCAAAATTAATTTACTAATTATACCTAAAAGGCTGATGGATAGTGTGAAATTGCTCCAACCAACTTCCAACTAAAATGAGCTTTCGAATTACAATAAAACATGAAAAATATCACAGAATAAGCATTTAAGCTTAGTAAGTTCGTATAATAAGGAAATTAACTTATCATTTAATCACATTTAAGGTAAGCATACTAATATAACCAAACCAATTTGGCCAAAAGCCTAAACACATATCCTCAACATGTTAGCCATGTAACACTTTCCATAACCAGTAAACATGGATGTACATAATCACTAGGTAAGATTCGCATACATGCATCATCCATATCATATTTCAATATATCATGTAATATCATTTCCATGTAATTCAAGTATATACTCGTAATTGTTCATTTCAAACTCATATTGTTTCATATCAAAACTTTGCCCGTTAGACCATTTAAAATATCATTAGATACACAGGTAGTACACACGAAGTGTACAAATCTGTAATCTTTCAATTCATGTACTTGTATGCTTATACAACCATGTAAACGGGAAGTTCTTTCGAGCCATATAACGGGAAGTTCATGTGAGCTAAGTAACGGGAAGCTCATAAGAGCTGTATATCGGGAAGCTCTTGCCAGCCAAATACCAGGAAGCTCATGAGAGCCAAGTATCGGAAAGCTCAAGAGAGCTGTGGTGTGTCTGCAACACATGCAGAATCACAACCATGTCAGGAACCCTAATGACATGTCATTTGTATCCTTCGAATTTCTAACGTTCAAATGGGACTCGATAATTATCGGATATGTGATCATAATTACACATGGCAAATTGTAAAAATCACACACAACAACATTCAATTTTAAAACATATAAATATACAATTTGGTTACACAAACTTACCTCGATAAATTTTCATAGATACGAAGGCTGCTAGTCTGATACTTTTTCTTTGCCTTGATCTAACTCCTTATTAGGTCTATCTGGATCTAGACGAATGAATTTAACTCAATTTAATATAATTCATATTCAATTTAATCCAACACACATATTTGACAAAATTACTATTTTACCCTTATACTTTTAATTAATTACAATTTAGTCCCTAGGCTCGAAAAATGAAATTCATACAATTTAATCCTTATTCAAGCCTTGTCGATTTTCATACATATCAATAGCATCCCATGTATTTCACAAAATTTAGAATTTTCCATAAATTTTCCATCTTTTTAATTTAGTCCCTAATTGATAATTTTATCAAAATTCTCTTTACAAAAGTTGTTTATCTAACAACAACCTTTCATTTTCTATCATAAAACTTAAAAATTCAACTATTCTCATCCATGAAAAAACCCTAATACTTTAACAGTTTTGTAAATTAATCCCCGAGATAGTTAGATTAAGCTATTACGATCTCAGAAACATAAAAATCATTAAAAACGGGACAAGAATACTTACCCAAATGAGCAAAAAAAGCTTGCTAAAACTCAAGCTTCCATGGCTTGGGTTTCCATGTTTTTTTTATGAAAGATGATGAAAATAGATTTTTTTTTCTTTTATTTAATATTACTTTAAATCTTTAATTTCCAAAATTAACCTTAATATTTTCTTCAATTTCCAATGATGAATAATCATACTTATCCACTAACTCTTCTAAATGGTCTATTTTCTATATAAGGACCTCCAATTTTAAATTCCATAGCTATTTGCCACTTTTAACTACTAGAATTCAATTTTTACTCTTTATGCAATTTAGTCCTTTTTATCAAGCTAGGCATGTAAATGGTAAAATTTCTTAACTAAATTTTCATACGATATTTCTATTATACTGTAGACCATAAAATAATATTAAAATAAATTTTCTTCCGATCTCAGATTTGTGGTCCCGAAATCACTGTTCCGATTTAACTAAAAACAGGCTGTTATATTTTCAGCTTTACAATAGAGAATGGGATGCCTGAGGCTGACATGCCTATCAGGAGGTCAATGATGCAACAGATTTCATGATATGGATGGGAACTAATGAAGATTTCATTTTGCAAGAATTCAATCATCCAACAGTTGAGCTTGAAAATATCCTTTTAGGAGATAAGTTGGGTGTGACTAGCTGACGACTATGCCCCTCATAGTTTTTTGTAGTCCTTTTAAGGCTTAGCCATTTTCTCTTCTTATAAAAAAAGTTATAACTTTTCCTATAGTATGTCTCCAATGTATATGAAAATATACATGTGATGTTTTCATGCTCCACATTTATCCTACGAGACTTATGCTCCACACTTATCCCACGAGACTTAAAAGACTATATAAATCATCATTAGGACTCCCAAAATAAAAGAAAACTAAGAAAAGGAGAGAACTTTTCTCCCCCGCTTTGGGAACACCTTCTTCCCTTTTTAATGTATATAACTCTTGAATGTGAAATTTATATTCACATTTCCAAATTTTATTTTCCTTGTAAGGGATGAAATAAGTAAAAAAAAGGAAAAAAAGATGTTAAAAACTTAGTACCAGTTCCAATGTAAAAAATAAAAATTTGAAAATGGCAAGTTTCCCCATTGTTTAACTCACAAAAGGAGGAAGTAACTTGCCATTAATTCCATCCTTACAAAATCAAGTAACATTCCGATAACTAAATTAATGTCTGACATTAAATTCATTGTTTTGAATAAATAAAAAAAATTACGTTTTTATAAAACGAAAAGGTAGCACCATTTATCCAAATATATAAGTCTACCAAATGATATTATTATATTATAAAAGGAGTTGGAGTGTGTCAGTCGGGTCATCCAACGTCTCTTTGATTCTGTGGATTTAAAATTTAACGGATAGATCATGGATTCAAAATTTGAAATACCAAAAAAAGCTGTGCGTTTTAAAGACAAATGTACCCCACCCTCATTAACCTATTCACACCGTTTCCCATCTCCCACTTTTCAATTCCTCTCTCTCACTAATCTCAAATGGGTGGCTGTTTCAGCAAAAAGAAAGCCTCTTCCCCCCATCACAACCCTCAACCAAAGCCAAAGCCGCATCCTCAGTCGACCGCGGTTCCTCTTTCTTCTGCACTACCACCATTAGCGGCCGAGACCAACCTCAAAACCGGAAGCGAGCCCAAGGTTCACCAGGTAACTGAAGAAGAACAGTCTGCGAAAGCAAGCCAAGAGGAGAGCTTGGTGAAGAAGGAGATATTCGTCATAAAACACAGAAAGAGCCATGACAGAGACAAACGCTCCCCTTCGCCGCAAAATCCAACGCAGTCAACAGAAAACGAGCCCGCTTCCTCTGCCTCCACCGAAGGAGGCGTCGTCTGCAACATCAATGCTGCTGTGAGGACGTCCAGCTGCACTAAAGAGGAAGTAGATGCCATTTTGATACAATGCGGAAGGCTTAGCAGAAGCAACTCCTCGGGGAAAACGCCTTCCAGGAAGTACTCCGGTTCCAAGCGAAGTTACGATTTCGATTGCGAAAACGAAAACGATATCGGCGCTGCTGCTTCAACTGATTATGGTTCGAGGAAGAAAGGGAATGATAATTTACGTGAAGACGACCGCCCTCGCCACCGGCAATCAAGTAGGTCTTCTTCTCAAGGAAGGAGGAGGACTCCGAGCAGAGAAAGAGACCAGCAGCAACAACGCTCCGGGAGCAGAGAAAGAGTTAACGGCAGCGCTGGTGGAAGACGAGTGAGCCGATCCCCAGGAAGAAGATCAGAGAACACTGAAGGCATCCATGGTAATAATGCTGCCAATGCCAGTAATAGGCCCGGAAAGATGGTCTCTGTTCCGGCAACCGTTTCTTCATTGGCAATGGATAAGAGCAGCAACGGTGTAGAACCTTCCACGACTACTGCTAATGCCATCAAAAGGATCTCTGTGAAGAGGAATGTGGGAGATGCGGTTGTAGTAGGTGTTTCAAGGAGCGCCGCTTCACCTCGGTCTCAGTCCCCTGCAAGGACTAATAATGCCAAAGGCTGCAATGAGAATCAGCAACAACCAACTCTTAGTCGCAGTTCCTCCAGGAAAGCAGAGCATTCGCCTTATAGAAGAAACCCATTGAGCGAGATTGATCCCAACTCACTTGCATACCCACAGTCAGCTACCACCAACAAAGGACAAGGAGGAATCAAGGTAGTACTTCCTCTTCATTTTGCTTCAATATGTTGTTTCTCGATGTTGGTTTAATTACTTACATAAAAGGACTTGTATTTTCAGAAATCGAATGTTGAGATGAACCACAAAGCCAGTGTTCAAGGTAGCAACCATAAAGCTGGCAGCATCGCTACAAATGTTGAAGATGTCAAGACACAGCCACCCAAGGCCGGAGCTGATAATCTGAAACCTCAACAATTAACGAGAAGCAGATCCTCTAGGCGGTCACGGGACCTGGACCTGAATCCAGAAATTTTGTTGAACCCCATCCCATCGTCATACACAACGCTATTGCTTGAAGACATCCAAAATTTTCACCAAAACAACAACAATAATCCTCCTCAGTTTTCACTCCCAGCGTGCGTGAGCAAGGCCTGCTCCATTTTGGAAGCAGTTGCTGACCTCAACTCCACTACAAGCTCCAACCTCTCTGGTGCATTCTCTGATAGAAAAGGTCTCCCAACAGATGATTCAAACAAGAACGCCTACAACAACATGACTGTAGGGAGGAAAATGACGGAAGCGGGAGACCCTTTCGTTGAATCCGAGGTAATTGGAAGTGATCATTTGATGGAGCCAAGTTTTCACAAGTACGTGACAGTTAGGAGAGGTGGTGGTGGGGCAGATATGGAGGAACAAGAATCATCAGGGAGCAATAGTATAGCGGGCAGCGGGCAGCAGCATTGGGGATTTTCATCCTCCTCGTGGGAACCCAATTCAGCAGATTCAACTGATCGATGGAGTTCAAGGACAAAAAGCAGACAAGAGGATTACAACAGTCCCCTGGGACTCCAGAGGCATGCCTTTGCTGAAGCAGGCAGTGGCATGAAAAAGTAGAACTAGAAAGACTCTCTGATTGCATTTGCAATTTGAAGTTGCTGGTTTCAATTGTAAACTTTCTTGTATTTGGTTGCTTACTTTACCAACCACTTTTTTCTGCCTATAATTTAATTATTTTTGCTTCTTCCAATTGTCTATACTCAGTCTACACCATTACTATTTTGGCTCTGCAAATTTCATCAAAATAAGGTTTTTTTTTTTTTTTAGATAAAAAATTTCATCATATAGTAAGCGACTTCAATAAGGCCTGTACTGTGCACACTAACGAAGGGAATTTTGAACAGTGATCTCACTATTTTGGATTTGTATATTTTTCAGAACTTTCACATATAATGTTTAATATTATATATTAACACTTTATTAACTTTTTAATCAGTCTTTTCAATATTAAAGCCATTTAGTATAACTTTTCAATAACTTTAATAACTTTTTAATCAGTCTTTTCAATATTAAATCCATTTAGTATAAAATTTGCTGTTTAAAACATGATATGAAAATTAATATTATTTATTTGTATGCCAACTACAAAATAATAATAATAATAATAATAATAATAATAATAATAATAATAATAATTTGTAGAGCCATAAAAGCTTAAAAATTATTATCTCCATTAAAATTTAACTTTATTTAATTCTTGTTATTACTACAATAGCTAAATTAATTCATTTCATACTATAAAACTAATTTAACTATTTAGTATAATAGAAAAATCCGCCAAATATTTCAATTATTATAAAATGTTGTACCTAAAAATGTTACAATCATAAAAAAAACTCTAATATAAAACTTAAATTCATAAACCAAGACTTGTCATATCATATTAGTAAGAAAAAGTCAAGAATATAATTAGATGCAAAAATGTACTTGAATCCATCGACATATTGAAATCTTCAAGTTTTATGGTTTTTTATCTTCTAAATTAACACACAAGTATTTCAGAGCATGTGACTTTCACCTTTTTTTCTTTTTTCTTTTTTTTTTAAGATGAAATGTCAGAAAGTATTTTAGAGAATTAGAGACATTGTCTTTGAAGATGTTAATATTCCTCAACATATTTATTTAATTGTGTTAGATTTGTCTGACCCGAATCCCATTTAATTCGATTTGAAAAGCTCGAGATGCAACTCACTTTTAAAGAAATAAAATAGAAAGGCAAAATTGCAGATTTTTGGGGACGAAGGTCCAAGGGCTGAAGCCTGAGGCCGTAGTCCATCACAGATCCCTATCCACCACAAAACTCAATCGAGGGTGCGGGGGCTCCGCCACCCGGTACGAACAAGTTGAATAAACATAAGACTATACTTCTTCTATTAGACGAGTTGTTTAACCTTTTAAAAACTACGCATAGCCGCAAACCTCTTGTATTGTGGTTTTTAAAAATTAGTGAATTTCTTCTTATCTACCCATGGCTTTTTCTCGATAAGAGTTTTTCACGTAAAGTCTGCGTGTTCTTATTTTTATTTCTTACTATTTTGCGATCATTCTTATTGTCATTATTGACATATAGTATAATAAAATGGTATCAGAGCATTCAGTTACTTGTGTTGGTCATAATAATGACGATATTGAAGTATGATATTCCGCTATTGGATCGCAATACTAGATTCACATTGTGGCAAGTAAAGATGCAGACAGTTCTTGCACAGATGGATTTGGACAATGCCCTGTTATGGTTAGATAAGATGCCTTCAATATTGACACTTAAAGAAAAGTGGTGTAATGATCGAAAGGCACTATTGCAATTACATTTGCATTCGTCGAAAGAAATTCTACAAGACGTGTTGAAAGAGAAGACAGTTGCTACATTATGGTTGAAGCTGGAGCAACTTGCATGTTGAAAACCTTAACTAGCAAGTTGCATTTGAAGTAGCACATTTATTCTCATCATTTGGAAGAAGGTATGTCTTTAGTAAAACACTTAATTGTCTTTAAAGAAACTGTCTTGGATTTAGATATCATTGAGGTTCAGCATGATAAAGAGGATTTAGGGTTAATTTTGCTTTGTTCATTGCCCTATTCTTATTCGACCTTTAGAGATACAATTTTGTATAGTCACGAATCTTTCACAGTTGATGAAGTTTATGAATCCTTAGCCTTGTATGACAAGATAAAACATCTTGTGGCTAGATCCGACTCTAAAAGAGAGAGTCTCATTGTTTGTGGGAGACAAAAACAAAAAACTAGTGATAATTGTCGAAACCATTTTTAATTTTGAAAAACGGGGATCGACTTTAAAACGAGGTATGAAGTCACCACCGATCTTTTTCGAGGTGTGATCGGATCACCTTGATCATTTTAATAAAATATTTTAAAACAATAATTTTGGATCTACGAAAATCGAGAAAAAAAGTTCGGGAGTCGGTTACGCGCGAAGAAGGGTTAGCACCCTCGCAACGCCCAAAATTGGTACCAATTGACTAATTAATGTCCTAACATTGAAAATTTGAAAAAATGTTAAAATATGATCCCTTTAAAAAAGTGCGAACAACTCGAGTTGGATTATAAGATTCTCCTGTTCCGAAAGAACAAAATATCACGTCCAATACATTAGGATGCGACATTTTAAACCCTCGAAACCAAGATCCTCTTAGGGTTTACAAAACTCATGCCTAAAAAAAAGGATATTCAGTTATTTACTCAAACGAAAAATCGACACCCAGCACATTAGGGCACTATTTCCCGAATTTCCAAACACAAAATATTGCCTTGTTTTTTAATTTAAGAAATCATGGACGAAATTTTAAAAGGATACTTGGTTATTTGGTCAAACGGAAAATCGAAACCCAACTCGTTAGGGCACAATCTTCTCGAATATGCCAAATACCGAGTATTGCCTTATTTTGAAAACTTTTGAATAAAATGATTTTAAAACTTAAACGATTTTAAAACACGACCTTTTAAGCGAATAAAATGCGATGGAATAATAATGTACAACTCAAAGTAATAATTCATAAACAAAATGTTATAATAATGAATCACAAATAACAAATAAATTCAAAGTAAGAATATCTAAAATAAAATATAAAACAATTCTAAGCAAATAATACATAAAAAAGATTTAAAATGGATGTTATAAAAGCGATCTAAAGTATATAAAATAATTTAAAAAAAATTAGTATCCATTCAATATAAAATAATATATAAAACTCTTTAAATATATAAACAATTCAAAATATATAATGTGTAAAAAAGTTTAAAATACATAATATATGAAAATATTAAAGTAAATAATGTATAAAAATTTGAAATGAACGTTATATAAAAAGTTAAAATAGACAATAACAAAAATGTAAAAATAAAAAATAAAATAAATAGAATGTTAATAACAAGAGTAAAAATATATAAGAAAAAAAATAATAATGAAATAATATTAGGATATAAATATAAATAGAAATATAATAATAGTTGAAATATAAATAGATAACTAAAAATTAGATAAATAATAATAGTATTAGAATAACAAAATAAACATAAATAGAGACATAATAATAATAGCAATAATATATTAAATTAGTTAATTTGATAATAAAATGGCGAAAATAAAAAAAATCAAATCAAACCTTAAAGCAAAATTTTGGGGCGAATCAAAAATAAATAAAAGGAAATGGACCAATTTGAACGTGCGAATAACAAGGAAGGACTAAAAGGGAAAAATCCCCACCCTCCAAAACGCACAGTTTCAAGGAGGACCCAAAATGCAGTCAAAACAAATTTTGGGGACAAAAAAATAATGAAAACTTAATTGCAAAACAATAAAAAAAAAACGGAAGGGCTAAAAGCAATTGGACGAATTTAGAAAAAAAACAAAGAAATTGAAATGAAATGGACAAAATTCCCACGTAATTGAAAGAGAAAAGAAAATAATTCAATTCCAATGGAAATAGAAAAAGAGAGAATAATCCAATTCCAAATTGAAGTAGGAATACCAAAGTCATTGATCCCCTTTCAAAGAACAAAATACCCCTATTTATATACATGGGGTTTACTAAAAATAGCCTAAATAATTTAATAATAAAATAAAATAAAATAAAATAAAATCAAAAATAAAAATCATATCTTCCTATTTTTAGCCTTTTACCAAGTCAACTAATTTTGATAACTCCTTGGCTTTCTTCATCTTTTTGATTTGGCCACAATTTAATGATTGTCTCTCAATTTGGCCCTGTTTGACTTGTTTTTGACCGATTGCATCATTTGGCTTCGGTTATTATTATTTTTTAGGGCCCAGACCAAAATTAGCCTATTACAATAATCATGGGAAAACACAAGAACAAAATCTTGACAAGAAAGCTAAGAATAAATCGAAATCTTCAAACAAAGGTAAACCCTGTAATTTTTACAAAAAAATGACACATCAAGGTTGAGTGTTATAAGTTGCAAAATAAGATTAAAAGGGAGGGTGCGAATCAAAAAGAAAAACCAGAAAAATCTGGTGAAGCTGATGTAGCAGAAGACTACAGTGATGTTGAACTCCTAGTTGCTTCTGTTAACAACTTTAAAGTAAGTGGGGAGTGGATTCTCGATTCTGGTTGCACTTTTCATATGAGTCCCAACCATGATTGGTTTACAATATATAAAATAATTTCTAAATGTGTTATTTTGATGAAAAATAATGTTTCATATAGAATTGCAGGTATTGACACAATCAGAACAAATTTCCATAGATAATGGCTTGTAATGAATTGTGCAAATAAGAAGGAATCATGAGACACTTGACAATTAGTCGTAGTCCGTAGAAAAATGACATTGTAGAATGGATAAATTGAATAATAAAATTTAATATTTACATATTAAATAATTTTCTCATCCCAATTTTACCCTAATAAAATTTCTGAAATTTTTACCTGTTCACCATAACCGAATGATTTATTTTTATTTTTGGGCTTCAAAATAGTCCAAGAACATAAATTCATTCTTCCATCATTTTTTAACTAATCGTATATATGATTGCAAGTTTCCATTTTCATTTTCATTTTGGAAACCTATATTCATTTCCAAATAATTTCATTTTTCTATTTCGAAAAAAACCATAATCATTCCTGAATGTTCTCTTTTTCTATTCATTTTGTTCATTTCTATTCAAACACTCAATTCATTTCTGGTTTCAATGAGCTAGCGGAGGGATCGATTGAACATATGTAGTTAAGGCTCAAATAATTTATAATTAAGTTCTGGATTTTCGCCTATTAATTATAAACTCATTTAGTCACGAAGTCATTCCATTATAGCATTGTGATTGAGCTCTCTTTAGCGACATACCATTACGAAAGCAACTACTTAGTGCTCATCCAATGACCTTTTCATTAATGTGTTAACCTCATAGGATATCATTGATCTCTTTGGGACAATATTTATTCTCCCAAGATGATTATATTTTATCTTATGGTAACCATTACATCTTCTTTCATGAAAAGTCAATCATTAT
The DNA here is from genome assembly GCA_025698465.1 of Gossypium longicalyx. Classification (NCBI taxonomy): domain Eukaryota; kingdom Viridiplantae; phylum Streptophyta; class Magnoliopsida; order Malvales; family Malvaceae; genus Gossypium; species Gossypium longicalyx. Next base: position 20,645,047 of record CM047005.1, on the reverse strand, counting down.
CAAATAGTGATCAAGTTATCCATCACAAAGATGAACAACCTGTGGTCACGTTTACTTTTCATCAACCATGTAATGACAATGAGAGGATATCATTTACTTATGTTTTGGGATATAAATTCCATTGTTTTAAATAACACTACATAATACAGAAGTCGTACACCCAATCCACTAGCTTTTAGTTCCTTATCTGTTCTAACTCAGGCTTTTACTTACATCAAAGTATATGAATCACGCATACATAGCCCACCATCCACTTAGAATTTAGGTATGTCACATTATTAATGTCACAAGTGAATAAGTCCATAAACGGATTCAGGATCTATTCTACTTGGGTCCTGTTTGATGTACTGTCAGCCTAGTCAGTCACATTTATGTCTCTATCTTCTGAGAGTCATCTGCTCCGATACTGTAACACCCCTTACCCGTATCCGATGCTAAAACAAGGTACGAGGCATTATCGGACTTAAGCAGAACCAAATGCACAAAACCGGGCCATAAAATTTCATCCAAACTAAAACCCTATCAATTGAAGTCAATTTGTCCCTATTATGGACCTACGAGGCCCAAAACATACATCATTAACGGTCCGGGACTAAATCGAGAACTTATGGAAATTCTAAGAAAAATTTCTAAGTTAAAGCTTTACACGCCCGTGTGGAGGCAATGCACACACCCGTGTACTTGGGGACATATCCATGTCTCACACCTGTATGGAATTATTTGATTTATTTTCTAATTTGAACCTACAGAGGTTTTCACACGGCTGAGCACAAGCCCGTGTCCTTATCCCGTGTCCCTTACACGGCCTAGGACACACCCGTGTGGTAGCCCGTGTGATTTTTAGCGAGCATTCTATTTATGACATTATCATACAAATTTGAGGCACACGACCAGGCACACGCCCGTGGCAGGAGGCCATGTCCCCCACACGGTTGAGACACACAGCCGTGTCTCTACCCGTGCATTTACTATCATGTATGTTAACCTAAAATTTAGGGTGCAGGGGACACACGGCCGAATGACACGCTCATGGGGCTGACCGTGTGTCACACACGGCCTGGACACATGCCCATGTGTCTACCCGTGTAGACCATTTGGAGGCTATTCCCTAAGTCAGTGGTCACCCTTAAACAATCATACACTTCCATATGTTCAGTGGCATATTCCATGATATACTTGGACACTTAAACATGCAACATTATAGCATCACTATGACCACTTTTTATACTAGTCTATTAGTATTCGCACAACCTATTCTTTTAGTCAATCCACACCAATTTCATGGTTTACCATATTCCTTATTATCAATCCATTTATGAGTACTAAATCATGCAACCACATACAAGTAAATAAGTAGTCATCCATCAAACCAACACATACACGTCTTAGTATTCATGTAAAGGTAAACTTAGGGATACATCCCAATCATTAATATGGACCAAATCACATGGCCATATACAAAATAATCAATGCCCAAATGAGCCATTACATTTGGCTACTTCAACATGACATATATACACAAAATAGACAAATTTCCTATAAATGCCATGACCAAAATAACAAAACCCTTTTACACCAAAAACCTTCAAAGGTAGTGTGATCCGAACTTCAACGTCTCCCGATCTTTCGAGCTAGCTTGACGTATCTAAAGAGAAGGGAAAAGAGAGGGGTAAGCTATAAATCTTAGTAAGTACATATACAAATAATCTACATTTTGTAACTATTGATAGTCTAAGCATAATTACTTATCCATTATGATACTTTTCATCTTGTCATATATATACATATATATAATTACCTTCTATATTCATATGTACATGATTATCCAAATACATATCTTTTCATAGTACCATTATTTACTAAGTCCTCATAGGGTTTTAGTACATACCTATGCCATCTTACACACATATGGCTTATTTACATTTTACTTTTAGAAGTCATATTATGTTACCCGTTGAACACTTGGAATATGATTCGGACACACGGAAGTAATGCACTGAAGTGCTTGAACGTAGCCTTGACTACCTGACAGAATATGCACCGAAGTGCCTCATATCACAGAATCATATGCCGTTCTCAACGGGGCTACTCAAAGAGCTAAAAGAGCATCTGAACACAACTCAAGATACGCAGCACCCGGATCCTAGCATGTATCACATATTAATTGAGCTCATAACACACATAACTATCCTAGTGACATGTCACTCATATCCTCAACTATTCCTAAGGTTCAAACTGTAACAACCTGATTTTGGGGATAGTCGGAATAGTGCCTCAGGACCAAAAATTCGAAGTCAAAGAAATTATTTTATTATCATTTTGGAGTCATAGCATGTTTATATTAGTACATGAAAAATTTGGTGAGTTAATTTTGACATTTGTGAGCCCAATTGCGAAAAAGGACTAAATCGCATAAAGTGTAAAAGTCTTAAATTGATAGCTAGTGGTTCCAAATTTCCATGTATCATAAATTGGGGGATTTTAAAGGGCAATTAGACCCTTTTAAAGGAGCATGGCAGGCCATAGAGTCAAAGAGGGGGAAAAATCTTAAAATTTGGTGGGTTGGGTGATTTAATTTGACTAAAATAGAAATAAACAAAAGAAGGATGATATCATCCCCTTCCTCATATTTTTATCCACCAAAAATTAGCCATTGAATGGGGGTTTAAGAGCTTAAAATTTTTAGCAAATTGAAGCACCCACAAGTAAGTGATTTCCATACCCTTTGTTGATGATTTTTACATTTTTGAGACCCTTAAAGCATGAGCTTTCAAATGAGGGGACTATCTTGGAAAATGGTTGAGAGTATAGGGTTTTGCCATGAAATAATTTAGGGTGTTTTCTGAAATTTTATGGAAGAATATGAGTTTTAGTTGTGTAATAGACAACTTTTGTGAAAGGTGTTACCATGAAAACACCTAAAGGGACTATTTTGCACAAGTTGTAAAATAATTGATAAATGTGTGAAATAGAGAAAATTTGGGGTTTCTACAAGAGTAAAAAGAGTTAAAATAGGCTTAAGATGTGAATAAATTCGATAAAAATTGATTTTCGAGCATAAGGGTAAAATGGTCATTTTGCTAAAGTCTAAGGGCAAAATGGTCATTTTACTGAAGATGTAAATTTTTAATTGCTTAATTTTATTTAGCGATTAAATGAGTGCCTTTTGCTATTTTAAATCAAGAATTTCCAAATCCAAACTAAGGTCGGGGGAAAGCCAAGCAAATTGACTAAACCGACTAGTCGCCACATTTTGTAATCCGAGATAAGTTGTATGTAAATAATACAACTACATTGCTACTGTAGGTATTGAATTAATATAGCATGAATTGCTTGATTGTGGAATTGAGAAGGTATGATGATAATAGAGATAGTAGAGTTTCCGTTTGAACTTAGAAAATAAATCGGATATTCACGGCGTGATATATGGGTTATTGTTGGCTAATGTAAGACATGTCTGGGACATGCATCGGCCACATTATGAGAGCCAGTGTAAGACCATGTCTGGGACATGGCATCGGCATTGAGACGAGAGCTAGCGTAAGACATGTTTGGGACATGCATCGGCCTTAAGACTTAAGCCAGTGTAAGACATGTCTGAGACATGCATCGGTTACGAGATGATAGTCAGTGTAAGACCATGTCTGGGACATGGCATCGACTTGAGATATGAGCCAGTGTAAGACCGTGTCTTGGACATGGCATCGACACCTTATCCACATTTGAGGCTTAATGAATATCCGGTAGTGTTCCAAATGGTTCAACGGTGAACGTTATGTTCTTAAGCTAATGAGGAAAGTATAATCGTGTTGTGAGGGGTACAGGCACCTAATTGGTACGTATGAGATTTGAGCTCATTGTTTAATATGTAACTTGTATGGATGGTAACGAGTAATTTATGTTTACATCTACTTTGGTATTACGAGCATGTTGATTATTGATAAATTGTTGTTGTACACTTACTTATATGCAACTTACTAAGCTTTTATGATTGCTCCCTTTCTTTTCCATTTTCTTTCAGTGCTGCCTAACTAGTTTAAGGATCACCAGAAGTTAGAGATATTGATCACACTATCAACTGAAGCTTCGGTATAGTTGGATTTATAATTTTGAATATGGCATATATAGGACTTAGACTTTATGATTTTGAGCTTTTGAGAATTGGCCAAATGTGTTGGCTTGGGTTGGAAACCCTTCAATTTGTATTAAGTCTTGAATGATGGCTAACATTCATTTTGAATTTGTAAAAGATGCATTATCATGGTTGAATGCATGTCTATTGTGGCTGATTTGATTATAGAAATTGTGTCCGTTTTGGTATTGGTTGGCATTTGTATGAAAATAGGTATGTAAGGATGGCAATGAGGCTTGGTAAATAGCCTTATATTATCCACATGGGTAGACACATGGGCATGTGTCTAGGCCGTGTGTGACACACGGTCCACCCCATGGGCATGTAGTCCGCCCGTGTGTCCCCTGCACGTAAAAATTTCAAGTCAGTATGCATGGTAATAAAGACACGGGCAGAGACACGACCGTGTGTCTCAGTCGTGTGAAGGACACGGCCCAGGACACGGGCGTGTGCCTTGGCCGTGTGACATTTTGAGTATGCTAACATCAGAAACAGAATGTCCATGTTTTCGCACACGGGCTAGGACACGGCCGTGTGAGGGACACGGGCCATTGACACAGACGTGTGTCTGGCCGTGTGAAAACCCCTGTAGGTGTGAATTAGAAAGTAATTCTACACGGGTGTGGGACAGGGGCATGTCTCTAGTTGCTTAAGCCGTGTGAGCCACACGGGCCATCAATACGACCATGTCGATATAGTCACATGGGAGTGTTACCCGACCACATGGGCGTGTGTCCTATTTTTGAGGTAAATTTCTTAAGGTTGGATTAAGGACCCGGAATGGTCCCGAATAGTTTTCAACGGTTGAATTGGGGCTCGTAGGTCCCTAATAAGAAGTTTAAGGTAGAAATTAAAAAAGTTTTAAATTGGACCGAGTCTCGGTGACTTGAGATTATTTGTATGTATGAGATAAGATTAGGTAATGCCTTACACTTCGACCCGGCGTGGGTTACGGGTATAGGGTGTTTCACAAACGAGATTTTAGACTTCCGGACCTTTATCGAACGTACTCGCATAATTGGTTTCTTTCACATTGCAAACGTCTCATAATCATATAGCAAAGCATCAAGACATGTTATATTATCAACATAGCCAAATAAGCATATTACACATACAAATATCAATAAATCATTTAATAACAATAGTTAATGTATTTATTCGCATATGTACTTACCTCGGTACAAAATATTAGAAATCGAGCCTAAACCTCGTGAACCTTGTTCTTTTTCCGATCAAGGCCCGTATCTCGATTCTCTTGATCTATAATACCAAATTTAACTTGTTTAATACATACATTACTCAAAATGACCCAAGATTCATACTTGGGTAAGATTACTATTTTACCCCTATACTTTCATATATTTATAATTTAGTCCCTAGACTCGGAAAATACAATGTATGGGATTTCTTAGTTACCCAAGCCTAGCCTAACATTTTTCATGTTCATAAAAGCCCACGTTTTCCTTCATTTCACATTTTCCTACCCTTTTTCTACTACTTTTACAAAATAGTCCTTAAAGCCCTTTTCATGAAAATCTACTTAGTAAAAGTTGTTTACCATCCTTTAAACTCTCATACCCTTCCATAAATCATCAAAACATAAGCTTCTCATGCATGGGTAAATTTCTAAGCATGAACCCTAGCATGAAATATGGGTAGAAATAGAGAGCAAGTTACTGGATTTTAAAAATACGAAGAACATTAAAAACGTGGCTCAGGAGTACTTACTATAGAACTTGGAAAGCTTGAAAACCCTAGCTATGGAGAACCCTAATTTTCGACAGCAACATGAAGAGAATGAGTTGATTTTTGACTTATTTCCCCTTTTTATTTCATTAATATACCAAATGACCAAAATGCCCCTAATGCCATTCCTTTAAAATTTTCCATACAAGCCCATTTTTGTCCAAAAACTTAGAAATTGGGCAAATTACTATTTAAGACCTCCTAATTAATAATCCAAAGAAATTTCATACAAATTACTTCTAAAACACAAATTTTGCAACTTATTCAATTTGGTCCCTAATTTCCCATTGGACACCTTATACTTAGAATTTCTTCATGAAACTTTAACACATACACATATTCAAATTCCTCATAAAAATCATAAGATCAATATTTTAACATTGGATTCGTGGTCCCGAAACCACTATTCTGACTAGGCTCTATTTTGGGATGTTACAGATATCCAAGACAAGGCATCTCTCCAATTGGACTTGGTAGACGACATATTAGTCTTTCAATCGGTTTGCTCATTTTTGATTAGACTAAGGACATGTTTAGGTTCGTCTCCTAATACAAGTTATTTTTCTGTACTACGATCTGACTGCGTAATACCACTTAGTATCAATTTAAACAATAGACAACCAATGAGTAACATTTGCTTTTGTTTTTTTTTTTGTGTGCGAAAACCATGTGAGGAAAATTATACAAAGTACATTAATTTTATCAATGAATTTATCTTATTAACTGATCTGTTCAAAAAAATTACAAGTGTGCATTGACGAAAATACTACACTTAGGGCACCAGATCCAACAGTTTACTGAATGATCAGTCTCCATCCATTGCTATTGAGAAAAAAAAGACTCCACAAGAGGTATGGTCTAGTACTCCTACTGATTATTATGATTTGAAGACTTTTGGATGTCTCACGTATACTCATGTTGATAATGGTAAATTTGAGCTTAGGTTTATTAAGTGTGTTTTTCTTGGATATAAGGTTGGTGTTAAAGGGTATAAGTTATAATGTCCTGAAATTAGGAAAGTTTTAATTAGTAGAGATGTTATTTTTTATGAAACAACTATGCTGCATAACTTACCTCTTAAAGATTTTTCTGATAAATAAAGATCAAACACACATGTGGAGTTGGTGAAGCTTTAAATTGATTCAGGATCTACAATAGAGTCTACTCTTCAAGTAAGTACAGAAACTCAGAATAGTGTTGTTTCTTTACCACAGTGAACACTATAATATTCTATTACCAAGAATAGACTTAGAAGAGAAATTAAACTTTCACAGAAGTTCTCAAAGGTTAATTTAGTTTGTTATGCTTTAAATGTGGCTGAAGATATAAATGCAAATTAGGAGTCATCTACTTATTCCGAGGCAGTTAGTTGTGAAGATTTAGGCAAGTGAATGATTGCTATGCAAGAAGAGATGAAATCACTTCATAAGAATAGTACATGGAACCTAGTAAAGCTTTCTAAAGGTAAAAATGTTGTTTGTTGTAAATGAGTGTTCAAGAAGGAAAAGGGGACACCAGGAGTTGAATAATCCAGGTATAAAGTAAGACTGGTTACAAAAGGTTATAGTCATATTCTAGGTGTAGACTTTACATGCGTGTTTTCTCCAGTTGTTAAGCATTGTTCGATTCGAGCCTTGATTGGTATTGTAGCCATGTATGATTTAGAGTTTGAGCAGATAAATGTAAAGACAATATTCTTGCATGGAGAACATGAGGAAGGCATTTACATGCAACAACTAGAGGGTTTCATAGTATTAGGAAAGGAGGATTATGTTTACTTGCAAGAAAAGTCTCTTTATAGCCTGAAATAGTCACCTAGTCAGTGGTACAAGAAGCTTAATTCATTTATGACTATTCATGATTTTAAAAGAAGCAGTTTTGAAAGTTGTGTTTATATTAAGAAGAGTAGTGATGGTTCACCTGTATATCTACTCATTTATGTTGATGACATGTTGATAGCAACGAAAGATAAATGAAAGATAAGAAAGGTCAAAGCTCAGCTTAGTAAAGAATTTGAGATGAAAGATTTGGGAGCAGTAAAAAAGATATTCGGGATGGAGATTCTCGGAGATAGAAAAACATGTAAATTGTACCTAAGTCGAAAATGGTACATTGAGAAAGTTTTTTGCAAGTTCAATATGTAAAGTGCTAAGCCTGTTCGTACTCCATTAGCAGTCCACATCAAACTTTCATCGAACTTGTCTCCGCAATCAGATTATGAGATTGACTACATGTCACGGGTTCTGTATTCTAGTGTAGTGGGATATCTCATGTATGTTATGGTTTGCTCACATCCAAATTTATCATATGCAGTTAGTGCAATTAGTAGATACATCGAGAATCCCAGTAAAGAACACAAGAAAGTAATTTGGTGGATTTTCAAATACTTACGAGGTACTACTGATGTTTGCTTACAGTTTGGAAGAACTAGAGATGGAGTCTTTGAGCAAGTTGATTTTGATTTTGCTAGAAACCTTGATAAAAGAAAATCTTTCACAGGGTATGTACAGTTGGAAAGCCACTTTACAGACTACATTTACTTTGTCTACTACTGAAGCTAAGTACATGGTAATTACTGAGGCTTGTAAAGAAGCTATTTGGTTATAGAGACTCTTTGGTGAACTCAGTAAAGACTTTTAGATCAATATAGTGTCTTGTGATAGTCAGAGTGCCATCTTCCTTACGAATGATTAAATGTTTCATGAGAGGACGAAGTAAATTGATGTTCGGTATCATTTTGTGCGTGATATTATTGCTCGTGGTGATATTGTTGTGAGAAAAGTTAGCACTCATGATAATCCTTCAGATATGATGACTAAGTCACTTTCTATAGCCAGATTTGAGTATTGCTTGGACTTGGTCGATGTTCATTGTTGAAGAATACCCTTTAAGGGGTTTCGTGGAAGAGGTAGAGAACTTGTTCGTCGAGAATTCATGTCAAGGTAGAGATTGTTAGAGTTGTGTGACCCGAATCCCATTTGATTCAGCTTGAAAAGTTTGAGGTGCAACTCATTTGTTAAAGAAATAAAATAGAGAGGCAAAATTGGGGATATGTGGGGGTGAAGGTTCAAAGGCTTGAAAGGTACGAACCTTGCCGCACAAGTTGAATCAGTATAGGACTATGCTTCTTCTATTAGACAAGTTGTTTTACCCTTTAAAAAATGCACATAGAAGCAAACCTCTTGTATTGTGGTTTTTCAACATTAGTGAATTTCTCCTCCTTTGCCTGTATTTTTTACTGATAAGGGTGTTCCACGTAAAATCTGCGTGTTCTTATTTTTCTTTCTTATTGTTTTGCGATCATTCCTACTGTCATTATCGCGTATAGTATAACAAATTGCTATTGTTGTTCAAATAACAATTTTGGATCAAGACAATGTTGTTGAACCTCCCGACCAAATAACAAACTTTATAACCTCAAGAATGAATGTTATTTAGAAGCTCCACTAGAGAAAGAGTTATAATGGCTTGAGCGACATATTTTTGCATTGAGCTATATTAAATGGATGTCAAGACTACATTTCTCAATTGTGACATTGATGAAACGATTTATATGGTGCAACTAGAAAATTGTGTTCGATGATGCAAAGCCAATGGTTTGCAAATTAAAGAAATCCATCTATGACCTTTAGCAAGCCTCTCATTAATGATATTACTAATTTTACCAAGTAATTATCTCATTCGGTTTCAAGATAAATTCAATTAATGAATATAAATACTGCAAGTTTAGTGGGAGTAAGGTTCTATCTTTAATTTTATATATGAATGGCATGTTGTCTGTCAGTAATAAGTTAAGTCTTGATCAATGCCTCAAGAATGATTTTTAGATTAAAGAAATGCAAAAGATTCCCTATGCTCGAGCAATAATGAATTTAATACATACTCAGGTTTTTATGCGTCTGGATATTACATATATTGTTGGGATGGTGTGCATATATTTGAGCCATTCGTGTATCAATAATTAGAAAGCAACTAAATGATTCATACATTATATTCATAAAGCAAAACATTACATGCTCACATATTGGAGGTCTTATACGTTAGAGATTATTAGGTATACAAACTCTAATTATGATGGAATATGAATGCAATATTTTGTCACTAGGTTGCAAATTGTGACAATAGATGCCAGTCATTAATTGCAATAACAATAGGAGCAGATCAAAATCAATATACATAGACTTTAAATTTTTGGTTACTAAATACCATAATTTTAATTTAATTTAAATTTTACTTTATTTATATTTTCGCATAATGTTGTATTATCCATGTGGACAAGATGATTTGCAAAAAAATAAAAATAAAAATTATGTGACAAATTTTCATTGATTGGTTTAACAATTCATTAATGACTTTTTTAGTTACTAATGTAATAACATGAGGAAAAAAACTTATTTTATTACATATGTATTATAATAGTTAACTATAAAATAAAGAATAGTTAGTACAAATTTAAAATTAGAATTAAAAAAATAAATAAAAACTCTTTTCCGAAAACAAGTCATGTAAGTGGCTAAAAATTACTGATTGAAATTAATTTATTGCTAACTCATACTATCAAATACAGCATAACGATATTAATACTAGATATCATAATAAAACAAATCGATAGTTTAAGTACCACATTTAACATTTTCAAAGTACAAGTATGATTTTACGAAAGTGTAGAAATGTGAGATTATTCTTTTTTAAAATTATTGTAGGAGTGAATTACTTAGATTAATTAATTTTTGTTAAAAGAAACTATATTATTAACATAAAGTTTTTTTTTACCTGTAAGTTAAATAAAATTTTCACCCTTAACTTTAAATTCAAAAGCACTTAACCCAATTGTCTGAAACCCAAATAGTTGAAATGCGAAATTGGAAAAAGTCCAAGTCCAGAAAAGGAGGGCGCCCTGAATATTCTAATGAACCGGGGCAAATCTGACTCGACCCACCCGATTGCGAACTCTATATATTATTTTCCTTGCCACCATTTCCGGTCAATGGTACTGCAGATAACACGGTTTTTGAAAAGAACGAGAAGCGAGAAGGGATGGCAAAGCGTGTGGGTATGAGTCGGGATAACGGCAGAGGCAGGAAAGGGTGGACGCTGACCGCCGCCGTCACTAACATCTTCGAATTTGTCAGATTGGCCGAGTTCGAGATCCTCTTTATCCTCTTCCTCATCATCGCTTTTATCATCTTCAAAGATCTCGTAAGTTTCCTTTTTCTGTTTTTTTTTTAATTCTCATTTATTGCAAAATTTTGGGTCCAAAACAAATTGCAGATTTGATGTTTAGGAAAGTTGATTATTTTTGATGGACTAATTTTCTGTCCCAAAAGGGATATGATGACAAAATCAATCCGAATCCTTTCTTCATTTAAAATTATTAAAATAAAAAATAAAATGGCATTATTTGGATACTTGATAATAAAAAAAAAGGGTTGAATTGGGTTGCAGACATCGCGGCCTGAATACAATCAATTGCTCGTGAAAAAACCCGGCGGTGTAGATTGGTGGCCGTACTAAGAATGGGTAGTGGATGCGATGGGAATTATGTCCTGCATAATTCCATTCCTTAGGATTACTTTGTTTCTTTTTCCTTCCTCTTCCACTTCCAGATGGTTGCTTTTTTGTTGATTGTTGTTAAGGTTTATATTCTATATAGGAACCCCCTCCTGGCTTCATGCTTGTAACCAAACTAGCTTCTTCTTTTTCTTTTAGTTGTTTACTTTGTTGTTAAGATGTAAGGAACCCCTTCTGGTTTGAAATCGAAACAATCACTACTTTGTTGAGGACACCAAGTTTTATTGTCTTGAGGGTTGTTTATTTCTTTTAATAATTTCTGGTAACCACTACGAGAAGAAAAGAATAAGGAATTAGGAATGCCTTCAACTCTGCTTTTTCTTACTTTCTCTATTCCCCCTTGCTGGATTACCGGTGCTGACATTTCTTGCAAAAGGATTTCATCAATATATGTATATAAATAAAACCATCCAATTACACTACTATAATATTTTTTTTGTAGGATTTAGTATCTGTTATTGTAAGTGTTCAAGTTTTTAGTCAATTGGCTCAACTCTAAACTATTTGATACAAAAGGTACCATTCTCAATTTAAAATTTTGTGAGCAAGATTAGTACAATTATACTATTAAATGCAATGATGGTTTATGAAATGGACCTATGAACAAAATTGTAACTTACAAAAAGGTTCCACTTCCCATGAGGTGTACCAACTCCAACTTGCAAGGTATTGTTTATTTTGATTCATCTGGTCTCACATTTTATATGTTAAAGGTGGTGTGAATGCAGTACACTAGTGAGTTTGGTTTTATTTAGTCCGATTTTTTTTACTGTTTGAATCGTAGGATTTGGTTTTCCATTTTTCTATACTAGTTTTTGGTTTTTTTTTTTTTTAAAACTTATTTTTGACAAAATGGCTTTTGTTCTATAGCTTTTTACTATTATTTGGTGAAGTTTCAAAGATTTTTGATAAATAGTTTCTCAAGTAAATATAAAATAATCAAAAACTCTTATGTTGTATTTTTAAAAACACATTTAATCGAAATTTTAAGTTACTTCTATTATTATAAAGATAAAATATTTATTTTTACATAATAAAAAATTAAAATTAATTATAAATGTAATAAAAATATTTAACTCAGTATTTCAAAGACCATCCATGCACCACGTTGGAGTTGGTTTTTCTTAGCTCTACTCTTTTAGGACAATGACACAAAAAGAGAATACCCACATGAAGAGGTTCTTAGCTAGGTACATGGGGAAGGGTTAGCAAATTATCCATTAGTTGCTACATGAGGAATGCACTTCAAAAATTTGAGGCTTCATATTGAGCCCTAGGCGTTTGGTTGGAGGAGCAATTCCTTCTCCACGGCCCTCACTTCATCTAATATGTAAACCTGTTTGAATTTGCCCAAAAATGTCGGATTTGTACGTACGATGATTAAAGAGTGCATGGCTATACTATTACCATAAACTCAATTTTACCATATCTTCCTCTTTCGTGAAAGCATACACACACACACACACACACACTAGCAAAGAAGCAAACTGATTAAGGAGAAGATGGATGTTTAAACCTGAAGTAGTAAGGAAAACATGGTGCCCAATGAGCCCTCCAGGACCGGATTTCTCTCGCTCTTGTCAGTTGTCATCGAATCACCTTCTCCAATTCAAACAGGTTTACATATTAGATGAAGTGAGGGCTGTGGAGAAGGAATTGCTCCTCCCAACCAAACGCCTAGGGCTCAATATGAAGCCTCAAATTCTTGTGGTGCATTCCTCCTATAGCAACTAACGGATAATTTGGTAATCAAGAATATTGACATTCCACCATAAGAGGTCACACAATGGCAACCAATGAATGCCACTAAATACAGTCAAATCATCCGGCTGTCCTTCAGGCACCTTCTAATCTCTAATGGTAAATAAAGCAAATCTAAGGAAAATAAAACAAAGGATGATTTCTTTCTTTCTTTTCCCCTCTCTAACTTCAATCCAAACACAGGGTCAAAGAAACCCAAGTATGAAGACTCAGACATGAAGGGGAGAAACTTGATCACTTTCCATGGTAGATTGCAGGGAGGTTAGAAAATTAACCATACCTCGAATTTTGAATCAAAAGCTAGAGAAGAAAATAAGAAAGATGCATGCATTAATTCTCAGCAGATGGCCTGAAATTAAAAGGACTGCCTAGTTTTGTTATGTTAAGCTACACATGGAAGATTAATGCCAACAAGGTATTGAATGTGGGGTACATGTACAATCCGTGATCTTATGGCTAATTTATCAATGTATCACGTACGAGGGTGCTTATGTTTGTATCCAGGCCTATGGGTCTTGGAAATATTTTATTAAGAGATAAGTTGGCCATTATTAATACTCATAATAGAAAATTTTTGGTAAAAAGGCTTCTCCAATCCCTCTCAATTTTGAAATTGAACAAATTAGTTCCTCTAAAAAAAATCAGAGCAATTTAATTCTTATCAATTTTGAAAGTGAGATACTAAAGACAATTAATTACGGTGTTAATGTCTTTCTTCAATTATACATAATTTTGATTGATATAACAATAAATTCAACAAATTTAGCCTCAACATTTTCACATTTACACAAATTTGCAAACTAAATTTGTTAAATTAGGACCACATTGACAGAATGTCTAAACTTTGAGAGCTAAATTTGTTATTATATCAATCAAAATTATGTACAATTGATATAAACATTAACATTGAGACTAATTATCCTTAGTTGCTCATTTTCTAAATTGATGGAGATTAAAATGCTTCGATTTTTTTGAGAAGGATTAATTTACTTAATATCAAAGTCAGGGCAAATTGGAGAATTCTTTTTTACTATTTTTTTTTTATCTGAGTTGTTTTAAGGCTTGGATCCCCTTTTGTTTACCAAAAGAAAAAGAAATAATACTTCATTCCCTGCATTACTTTTGTATTTTTATTTTGGGCTAATTTCACTAAACACTCACCAAAATATTGTTCAGATTTTATAGTGATCCCTAAATATCAAATATTCTAATTGAATTCTTAAAATACTAGTTTTGTATCAATCAAATATTCTAATTTGTGTGTTAAATGTTAGTTTAAAATTGACTTGGAATATATTTAAAAACTATGGATTAAATTGTAAATACTTGTATCTTATTTTTTTTTTTGAAAAGTAGTAAGGCAAGAAATCAAAAGAACTACAAACATGAAGGCCGATGGGTAAGAACTCAAACCAGGTGACACCTATCAACAAGCGTGAATCTAGAAATATTTTTAAGGGGTTAATCATAAATTTTTAAGTGGTCAAAATATATTTTTATCATTTATTAATTTATAATTTCAACATTTTTAAAAGGCTTTTATTTTTTTTCATTTTGGGGCCAAAGTGCACACCGTATATTACTTTGTAATTTTATTACTTATGAGGGAACTAAATAAATAATTTTTCATTTTTTGAGGGAACCAAAGCTCCTATCCGCCCCTCAATTTACCCCGCCTATCAAGATCAATTTTCAAACACCAATAATATAATGAAACACAAAAGATGCACGAAGGGTAAGTTTATCATTAAGGTTGAAAAGTGTTTTTAAAAAATCTGTAAAGTGTAAAAAAATGCTTTTGAAAAGACAAAATGTTGATTTTGAACATGATGTTGTAAAGTAAAAAAATATGTATTTAAATAAAATTTAAATTAGTTAATGTTATAATATACGAAATGTATAAACTTAAATTATAATAAAAAATACTAAAAATAATAACAATATTAAAAATAATTTATTAAGTAATTAATATTATAATATAAATATATGGAATATATATAAACTCAAATTCGTTAATATTATGATATATCAAATATATAAACTTAAATTATAATTAATTACAATAAAAATTATAATTGACTCAAGATAAAAAAAAGTATCATTATTTTCTTCAATTATTATTAGCATGATGCCAAGTTGTTATTATTTTAGTATCAACAAATATTTAATTTAAATTATAGTATAAATATAATAAAATAATTTATGATAACTTATGATTAATATTGTAATATATGAAATATAAATTTCAAATATTTTTTTAAAAAATAATATAAATTATTTATAAAATTTAATCTGAATATATAAATTTGCAACTTGAACTGACTTTTAGAAAGCTAAAATCTAGAATTTTTAACTTTTTGGATTTGAAAAACAAGTTTAAAAGGTTAGTGTGATTTAAAAAGTTATCTACTTATTATTGTTTTCGGCTTAAAAGCTAGAAAAGCATTTTTGATACCGATAAACAAACTCTAAGAACAATACGATTATCAGCGAACTAGAACAAAAGACATCACAAACATAAACCACTCCAACTCGACAAACACCAAAACCTCTATACACGAATAAATTGGAAACACTCTCCCAAGATTGTAGGCCCAACCCAATACACCTCTAAACCCCTATACCCAAAACAACCACCCCTGCACCAGAAATCCAGATAAACATTCAGGAGATTAGCATTTCGATTAATACCAACCTTCACAGGTCTATCCGCAACCTCGTTACAAGCTCTAGGAATATGTTTGATGCTCCAGCTTTGCTTATTACACCATATCCTATTGCCAGAAACAATAGAAGAAGTATTCAACCATTCAACCACTAGACTACAGTCGCTCTCAACCATTACTTGAGAGAACTGAACCACCTTGCTTGTGCAAGTGTCACGGATTTAGATTTTTGCTTCACAAATCGTGCGGCCTTAGGGGTTTTCTTCCTCCAAAAACACCAAGTCAGTCTAATTCCCAACAATTTAAGATAAAATAGAATTCTTCTAAGGCACCAACGAAAAATAAAGATGAACGAATTTGAAATATAAAAACAAAGCAACAAAAGAGCTAAGAACACAAGAGAGAGTTTTGAGAGAATGCTCTCAGGAATTTTATTACTCAATAAATTATTTATAATAAGGGGGAGAGGCCTCTATTTATAGTTGAGCCTCCCCAAAATTAACGATACAGATTAAAGTGCATCAATGACTAGGATTAAAAGCTATCTTTAAATCATATCTCTAAGATTACATTTAGTATATCTTTTAAGATTACAAGTTATCTCTAAGATTGCATATCTTTGACTTGGTCTTACTTTGTAGATGAGCCTTCAATCTCTCTAAGCAACGGCCCAATTTGGTTATTCCAAATAATATCCATTGAACATGATGGATCACACAATTTTGCCATTGTTGTGGGCTCTCATGTGCAACCCATGACATTCTCCCTAACTTGTTTTAGTGATGCCCCATCGCATCCTCTGCATGGAACTGCCATAAGGCCTCAACAAGTTCCCAACTTGCTTCACTGTCAGGAAGTCCCTTCCATCGCACTAAGTACTCATGTCTCGGCCTATAGTACTTTCATCTGATCACACAATTTGCCTTGATGCTTTCAACTTCATGATTGTAGGAGATTTTTACCCCCATTGGTGCTCGTTTTGACTTGCCTCAATTTGGATCCTCTTAGTCCTCGTGAAATGGCTTAAGCATACTCATATGAAACACTAGGTAGACTTTGAGTTTTGCCGGTAACTCAAGCTTGTAAGCCAACTTGCCTACTCTCTTCAAAACTTGAAAGGGTCCTTTATACCGTCACACAATACCCTTGTGCAAGCCATTATGTCTCAAAATCAAATGTAGTTTAGCAAGGACTGCGTCACCAAATTGAATTGCACATCCCTTCGATTTTGATCTGCCCATTTTTTATTGCGCTTGCTTGCCTTGTGTAGACAAGTTCCAGCTAAGTCATTTTTCTCTAGCCAATCCTTCGCAAATCGATAAGCTGCTGAATTTGGTCCAATATAACGGGTCACAACAACATTGGGTGTGAGAGGTTACTATCTCGTTACTATCTTAAACAAACTTTGATTCGTAGCCTCACTTCGCTGCAAGTTGTAAGAAAATTGTGTCATGTCCAACAATTTTGGCCAGTCCCTTTGTGTGGCACTCATATAATGCCGAAGATACGTATCTAACAACGCATTCACTTGTTAGGTTTTCCGTCGATTTGCGGATGCATGCTAGTGGAGAAGTTCAAGTCTGAACCCATAAACTTGAACAACTCCGTTTAGAACCGGTCCGTGAATCGCCCATTTTGATCATTGATGATAGACAGTGGTACTCCCCAATATTTCACCATGTGACTAAGAACAAACGAGCTGCCTCCTCAACAGGGCACTCCTTGGTTGCTAGAATGAATGTAACGCCCCAAATTTCTGTAATTCTGGCTTTTCCGATTGTTGAGCATGGAAATATCGAAACTCTTGTTTTGAATCTTTTTGGTATAGATATTTGTGGTGAGGTTATATACTTTGGAGTGTGTTTGGGAGGTCCCAAGTTCGAGCCTTAACTTGGGCTAAAATTTTGGTTTTTACTTGAGTAAAGCCTAACTTTAGGTCAGTGGGCTTATAAAGAATTGTTGGTAAAAACTTAACAGAATGAGCCTACTGGTCTAATGGTTAAGAGGAGTGTCAAGCTGCTCAAGGTCCTGAGTTCGAATCCTTGCAGTGGCTTTGGAATTATTTTGCTGCAAGTTTTAGTTAAGCGTTGGGTTTTATTAAAATTATGAGCTAGGGGTTTTAGGAAAAAATTAGGGGTTTTCTTATTTCCTTCTTTTTGGCAAAATATTTTCTCTACCGTTCTTCCTCTTCTAAACCTATAGCTACCGAAATTCTCTTTTTCTTTTTCGCTTCTTCTCCGTTTTTCTTTTTTATCGATAAGCTTAGGCGTATTGCTAGCGATTCTGTCGATTTGGGAATATTCAAGGTTCTGTGGGTCATTAATCGGGGTTCTCAATAGTGAGGAATCACCGTTACTCGTGGAAGGCTTTGGAGTGCTCGTGATATGATTAGCAGCAAAAACGAACCAGGTGTGTACTCCGATTACGCAGAAATCGAGTTTCGGTGAAAGCCAAAAAGTGGCCTGTCGACACTACTCGAGCGTGTAGTCTGCCCGTGTGGTAGCCTGCGTCGCGAGACACAGGCGTGTCCTTGACAAGCCAGGCCGTGCGCGCGCCACACAGGCGCTACGGACACGAGTGTGTAAGGCTGACAAGGCCGTGTGCGAGACACTGGCTCAGGCAAATGGGCCGTGTAGGCCACACGAGCATGTAGGCCCACATAGGCGAACCACACGGGCTTATAGAAATCTGGGCCAAGCCGTGTGATCCACATGGGTAAGGCCAAGTTGGGCCGTGTGAGCCACACGGGCGTGTGAGCCCTTTTAATCTGTAATGTTCTGTAAGGTTGCACGGGTCGTCCAAGTTGACTGCGACCTGTTGTAGGGTCAGTAAGCCTTATCTAGACTCTTAATTCTGTGATGTATGTGCTCGTATGATATACTTAGCATGATTATCTGATATGTTCCATAAATAAATGTATGGTCTATTTGTTTGCATTAAAGCATGCCATACTTGTATGATGCATTGCATTGGAGTTGGTTTGACGAAGTGAAGAGAGTATCTGAAGGGCTTTATAAGCCCGTTATCTGGCAGCTAAGCTGCATACTTATGATATGTGCTACGGTGCGGTACCTTATGGTGTGTAAGGTTGGATGGGTCGACTGTATCCCCATATACGGTGTGCAAGGATAGGTGGGTCGATTTTATCCCCACATGGTGTGTAGGGTTGGACGGAGATGGTGTGCAGCGTTAGTGGGCATGTTATATCTGATATATGATCTGTTATGCATGCGATTTCCGTATGGCTAAGGCCGAATAACCGTATTCTATTATCTGTTTGTATGCATGCTTTTTGTGTGGGGATGTACACACTGAGTTTGCGAAAAATCACCGCTTTATTTATTTTGTTTGTCAGGTAATCCTCAGCAGTAGATGGATCAGTGACAGAGGGCTTGATGGTGACCACTGGTAGACATTCACGGAATTTTTTAGTAACACTTTATTTTGGTTTGCTTAATTTAAATTTATATTTTAGGGACTATTAGGTATTTGGGCTCAAATTACTCTTGGGTTTATTTTAAGATTTTAAATTCTTAAATTATTGATTTGTGAACTAATGATGTATTAGCTTCCGTGTTATGAAAAGTTTTCACGTAATATTCGGAATAGAGATTTCATGACTTAGGTAAAGATAATAAGCTGAACGATTTTTCATTGGATAAGGTTTTGAAAAGGTTTTCTAAAAGCACTCTCATGTGACGCCGCCCGACTTGGCCATAACGTCTAGGTCGGGTTTGGGGTGTTACAGTGAACGTTGCATACTTTGAAAACCTACCCACCACAACAAGAATACTTGTAAACCCATCAGATTTAGGCAAACCAATAATAAAATCCATGGATACATTCTCCCACAGTCTTTCCAAAATGGGTAAGTGTTGTAGTAAACTGACCAAAACCTTCATATCAACCTTGTCTTGTTTGCATATTAGACAAGTTTTCACATAGGTCCCCACATCATCACCCATGTGTGGCCAATAGTAACGATCCTCCAAAAGGGCCAAAGTGAAATAAATCCCTAAATGGCCAACCCATCTCGAGTCATGACACTCTTTCATGATTTCCTTACGTAATTTCCCATAATGAGGCATATAAAGACTATGCCCATGAGTGTATAACAACTCTCCCTCAAGCCAAAATCTCCTCGTTTTCCCCTCATTGGCTAGCTCGATTAAGTTTTTGGCTATGGGATTCTAGGATAATCCTTCTTGAATGCATTGCAATAGGGAACTATCAGGTCATTGATTGCCGCAAACTCTACCTTTTGGCTAAGTACATCAGCCACAGTGTTGGCACTCCCCGATTTATACTCTATAGTAAATCAAATTTTGCTAGGAAAATTTGCCAACGAGCCTGTTTGGAAGATAACTTTTTCTGGGTTAGAAAATAACTATTTGCAACATTATCAATAAAGACCACGAACCTAGATCCCAACAAATAGTATCTCCATGTGCACAAGCAATGTACCATAATAGTTATCTCTTTCTCTTGGATTGTGTATCGTCGCTCCGTCTCATTAAGCTTTCGACTCTTGAAAGTAAATGGATGTCCATCTTGCATTGGTACTCCCCCAATTGCATAGTCCGATGCATTTGTGTGTACCTCGTACGATTTCGAATAATCTGGTAAAACAAGTACAGGCTCCCTCGTCATTACTTGTTTCATTTGGTTAAAGGCCTTCTCACATTGGGGATCTCAATTCCACACCTTACCCTTCTTCAACAAGTCCGTTAAGGGTGCTGTGATTTTAGAGTAGCCTTCGATGAAGTGTCGATAATAGTTCGCCAACCCAAGGAAATATCTCAATTCTGTCACCTTGGTTGGTGGTTCCCAATCGAAAATGGCTAACATTTTGCTTTCGTCTATCTAGATCTTGCCACCTCCTACAATATGGTCCAGGAATGGCATATCTTGTTAGGCAAATGAACAGTTCTATTCTTTGACATATAACTCATTCTCCTGCAAGGTTTTGAATACCTCCTTCAAACGCCCCACATGTTCTTCAAGAGAATTATTATACACCACAATATCATCAAGATAAACAACCACAAAATGATCTAGAAAGGGTTGAAGTACCTTATTCACAAGGGTGCAAATTGTGGCTGGATCACAAGAAACTCATACGAACCATAGCGTGTCACACAAGCTATTTTTGGTTTGTCCCCTTCAATTATTTGAACTTGATGGTACCTCGATCTCAAGTCTAACTTGGTGAACCATCTCGCACTACAAAGTTGATCAAACAAATCTACAATAAAAGGGAATTGGGTACCTGCTCTTTATTGTGATTTTGTTTAAGGCACGATAATTGATGCACATCCTCAATGTCCCATTGTGTTTCTTTTGGAACAAAATTGACGTACCGAACGGAGAGTTAGATGGCCTAATTAATCCCGTATCTAAGAGTTCCTTTAACTGTTTCTACAGTTCTTCTAATTCTGGTGGGGACATATGATATATGGCCCTCATCGACACTCCGAGTTGGGTACTAACTCAATTCTGTGATCCACCTCCCTCTTTGGCGGTAATTTTTTGACACTCAGTGTCTCATAATCTAAACCGAAGTAAATTGGCACCCAGTGCCTCATCGAATTAATCCAAAGTAGTAAATTGACACCCAGTGTCTCATCGACTCGAAGTCGAAAAAACCCCTGAACTCTTCCAGTCCTATGGCATGACATCTATATCCGACTCAGCCCGATATAGTTAATAGGGTTTAATTTCGCAATTCAAAAATAATTAATATCCAATATCAATTTTTCATATAATCACATATACATGTAAATTCAATTCATTATTAAAACGCCAAATACTCACCTAAATCACTTACCATAAACATTTAATCAAAATACAACAATTAATAACTAAGTTCGGATTATAGAAATACAAACTAAAAATTTTGAGCTATTCCTCGTCGACTTTATTTTTCCCCTTTTTAGTCGAGGGTTCCAGTACGACGTTAGCTACAAAATTAAAACAATTAAAATTTACCAATACAACACAATTCAATTTCATATTGAATATTTCAATTTTTACTCAATCTTTGCCTAAATTTCAATTTAGTCCCTAAACCAAGACTAATTTTATTTCTTCACAATTAATCTTATATTTTCATACAAATTCTACTTTAAACTAAATTTAACTTCCTAATTTCACTTAAATCCCTAAATTTCAATTTTTTACAATTTAGTCCCTATTACTCAAAATTTGTAATTTATTCTACAATTTAATCCTTTTTCATTTTTAACTTAAAAATCTATCACTTTAGTCCCTAATACTAAAATTATTCAACATAGACAACACTTAAAAACTTAATAATTTCTAAAATTTTGACATGGGTCGAATAGTATTTAACACCGGGATTCCAAAAACATAAAAAAATTACAAGAAAAAGGAACTACATTGACTAACCAATTGAACTTGAAACTTTGAAACCCCTAAAGCCTTTCGTCTTTCTCCTTTCTCCCTTTTTTCTTTCTTTCTTTCTTTCTTTTCTAATTCGTTTGCCTTTCTCTGTTTCTTTCTTTTTTTTTCTTTTTTATTATATTATAATATATATATATACTTAAACATTAAGATTTTTATATTATAATATATATAATAAACTTACACATTTTTTTAATCTTATGCCACCTCATTTAATGCCAATGACATAATTGCTTATTTAATCCCTTTAATTATTCTTTAATCTATAATTCAACTTTTATCCTATATGCAATTTAGTCCTTATACCTAATTACTCTTAATTCATGTAAATTTACATAACCGAAACCCAATTAACCACACAACTAACTTCGTAAATATTTTTAATAAATATTTACGAGTCTGATTTACAAAAATAGAGTCTAAGAAATACATTTTTTTACACCCGTGACTATCGGGTCATTACACATCACATCTCTGAAAGACCGCAATAACTGGCTCACTTCTTTTGGAATCTCACCAACGGGCTTAAAGATTTCCTCGACCTTCAATGTGACTATGTAGGAGGCTTCATCTCTATGGACTCCCAAATTGGATCGCCTATAATGTTTTTCCTTCCATACCTCTTTTCCTTTTCATTTGTACCATACATTGATGGTTTGGGTCCAATATCTCTATATAATTGCCAAAAGGAAAAATAATGTTAATTCAATTAAGAAAGCTTAATCCAACCACAAAGTCAAAGTCATCAAATGGTATTACCTTAATGGTGGCTTTACCAGTCCATTTGCCAAGTTAGATCTTAACTCCTTCAATCTTCTACCTGCCACAGTGATGTCTACAAACATCAGCCCACGACTCGTTTTGTCTTCGACAACTCCTAGTATCGAATTGAGATTTTTGGTCACCTCGTCTTCCTCATGATTTTCTTTCATGGCAGAGGCGACCTTTTTCGGATTATCCTTGATCATATGCTGACCATTACAAATGAAACAAGTTAAATGCCCCTTATTCATCCTATCCCACGGTCTTTGAGCCTTACCATTGCAATCTTTAGCGTATTTGTCTTTGTATCCCCCATCATTACCCCTTGGTTTGAATTTAGACTTGGAAGACTCAGGCTTGTCTTTCTTCAGGCCCAGCTCGACAAAATATTCTGCTACAGACATGGTTATGGTGTAACATCCTATACTCGACCTGGTCGCTAAGCCTGAATACGAAATGCCACACCACCATCTCATGTCATAAACAACGAATAAAAGTTTATTCTAAAAGAAACATCTTTCATATTATTATTCGTATAGGTTTTAAGTCACTAATATTTGTTAGTTATCAAAGTTACATGCTAACCATTCATCAAATAGTCATATAATAATACTTAAACCTGCGTAAGGTCCATTTAACGAAATTTCCAAAACTTGTCTCTAGGTATCGATACAAACACTTGGGTATCGATATTTTCCCGTGGGTGGTATTGATAACACTTGGAAAAATGATACCAAGCTTACATTTTGTTTCTCGACTAAAATCTCAAAGTCTAGAAAATTATTAGTACTTTTCATGAAATATCGATATTTTAACCCGAGTATCGATACTCAAGCAAAGGTATCAATACCAAATCTCTAATCTGACTTTCTGCATGTTTCAAAGCACAAAGGTATCGATTTTAAAATACGAATATCGATACCCCTTCTCTAGACCTAAAAAATGCAGCATACATAAGCAAATAATCCATTCCCATTTGGTTTCTAAACATCATGCATCATATACTTAGATAAATAATTATCCAACGACTAAAATTCGGTAGTTCAAAACGTCAAAAACATGTCCGAGCTAGAAACACCATGCGATCATCAATGTTTATAACCTAAGCATAATCATAACTTTTATACCTTACAAACAAAAGCTATAACCAACAAAATTTCTAGAAAATAACATGTCCATAAACAAGTCTATCATATTGCCTTTTCTCCAAAACGAAAGTAAAGAAAAAACACCTACGGAATAACACAAAACTGGCTTGGATCACCTTTCGAAAACCACACCGCTTGCACCGACACACAACTAATATGCAATGGGTAAAGAAGGGAGTGGGTAAGCTTAACAAGCTTAGTGAATGATTAGAATAACCACATCACAAACATATCATCATGGATCCTCAAGATAACCGTTTCTAAGTATAATTACAATAGTCCTATGTCTAGTGTCGTAGAGTACCTAGCCATGCTTTATCTACTGGTTCTTTTACATAGCATTTATATATTCATGCAAACATATATCATGTAACACATATTTAATCAAGTATATATCACAGTTCTCTCAAATCACATATAATGATAAATTGGCAATATAGCACATATTCCATTAAGCATACAACATGTTCCACACAGTTACATATAATATGATAGATTGGCACTTGAGTTATGAAACATATAGTGAGCTCTATCATCACACATCGTATACACAGATCTCCAACACACCAAACATAGACTCATAGAGTCAAACATGTCCCAAAAGTGTAGCATAAAGCTAATACTCTCCTTATTTTCGCTCACATGTCCCGTTGAATAGAGCTTAGCTCACATTCCCTTATCCCTCCAACATATCCCAGGGCCTTAACACCCAAAATCACTATATATATAGGTGAGTACTCACAATCTTATGGCTTGCCAACTATATCCAATGGTTTCAAAATCATAAGGCCAAAATATCTAAAATCAAACACATAACACTTACCGGTTATCCATGCACTATCACTACATGTTAGTATTTTTTGCAATACCCTATCACTGTCATATAACATATATATCATGTATACATTTGCAACTTTCACAACAATTACCATATCCACATATCACATATTTGAGCTTCTCATCACCATGCACAATTTCATAATCATATAAGCACAAAACCACAAAGGAAATATAAATACAAGAAAACTTACACTCAGAATTTAGAGTAGGGGTTTAGGCTACTACTAAATTCCCAAATGACACATGACTCGTGTCTACAAGCAGTGATTCCAAACACTCACCACTATGCTTTCACTGAGAAGTCGAAAGCTTAAACTAGATCTCCCTTTAACTTGTAGAAGGCTCCAATGAATTCTAGGCTTCACACACAATAACCATACAAAATTCACAATCAGATAGTAGTCAAGGACTCATTTAAACCAACTAAAACATCAACCTATTCTAAGTTTTCATGTAACCAAAATTTAACATAACAAACTTAGAATGCTCATAACTCGGTCTACGCTTAACCTTTTCGTCTAAAATGAATTCTATTCACCTAATTATTCATTTACACCTAATCCTCAACCTTTAAACCACTGATAACTACCCAATTCATGGTATCAAAATTTTTTGACATATTTTTTACGATTTTCACAAAATTCATTAAAACATAAAAAATCATTAACCAAACTTCAAGGTAAGTTTAGAAACCTTCTAATTAGGGGTAAGCAAAACTTTATTTGACTCGAAAAAATAAAAAAATTTAAATTTCGAGTTAAACGAATCGAGTAATTCGAGTCACCTTAAATTTTTTTTGAATTTTGAGTTTGAATCGAGTTGAGTTTTCAAATTCGAATAACTCGAATAAATCAAATATCAAACTATAATATCTTACATTTTTACCCCAAACTCTCAAACCTTTTTTATTTTTCCCTCAAAACTTTTACTCATTCCCACTTTGCCCCCAAAACTTTTACTCCCCTCCCCTCCCAACCCCCCATCTACCCAAAATCCATTTCCCAACAAAATTTTACTCCCCTATTTACTTTTCCTCAAAATTTCACTCTTAAAAACCCTCAAAACTTTTTATTTTCCCCCAAAAGTTTTACTCCCTCCCACTTTTCCCCTAAAACTTTTACTCATTTCCCATCCCACCCCCCATCTACCCCAAACCTATCCCTTCCCAAATTTTTTTTAATATTTTCCCTCCAAAATTTTACTCCCCCCTATTTACTTTCTTTTAAACTTTTACTCCTCAAAACTTTTTAATTTCCCCCTAAACTTTTACTTCTCACCCTTTACTCCCAAATAAAAAATCAAAATTATCCCAAAAAAATCCCTAAACATAAATAGTAATAATTTTATGTATATCTACTACTTGTATTATTAAATTAAATTTCACATTTTATATTATTTATATTATTGAATTGTTTAGTCATATTGAATATTTATATTAAAATTGAATTATTAATTATGCCATAAAATATTCGTGTTAAAATTTTATATTGCTATCAATTTCACATTTTATCTTTAAAATAACTTTTACTAAAGAATCACATTTTTACATTTAATATATTTTTTAATTCCAAAATACATAGTGCCAAGAATCTGATGATAATTGAAATAACTAAGCAAGCAAAGAAGCTAACCCGTATATAAAAGATTAATAAATAAATTATGAGGTGATAAAATTTAATAAAAAATTTGATTACGATGGACAAATTTTATTACGGTGGGTGACAGTGGTTACAAGGACCCAAAATTATTTTTTAAAATTTAACTCGAACAAATATATTCGATTCGAATTCCATCTCATTTGACTCGATTTGAGAAAATTTCAAATCAAATTAGGATGATAAAATATGATTCGTCAACTCGATTAACTCGAAATTTTTTAATTCGATTCGATTCGATCGAACGCTCACCCCTACTTCTAATTATGACAAAATGAGTTGGAAAACACTTTGAAACCACATTTTCACTCAAAATCTTGAAATCCACCATTACTGTCCCAATTTTCAGGTTTTATTAAAATTTTGCGATTCAATGGCTAATACTTCAATTTTAAGTACTAGGTATCATGAAAAACTCATAAGAACTCGAAACATTACCTTTCACAGAAGATTAAATGAGTTTTGAAGTAAATCTGGAAAACCTACATTTGGAGAAAATGATGAAATCTATGTAGTTTTGGGAGTTTTTAAAGTGATTATATGAGTGTTTAAGGTTTGGGTGTTGAGAGAAATCAAAAGCTTATAATTTGGAAATCAAAATCGAGTGATTTAATGTTGGGAGAATGAGGGACAATAACAAGAGATGGGAGAGGATGAAACTAACATGAATCTGCTATTGGGGGAAAAAATAGGCTGAAAATTTAAAATTTGGGCTAATTGCATCTTAAAAACTCCCAGTTTTGCCCCTTTTACAAATAAGCCCCTAGGCCTAAATTGAAAGACTTTTAAAACTTATTTTCAAGAATTGATTTAACAGTTAATATGCCATAGTTGAATATATTTCTAATTTACCATGCTACTAAATTTTGAAAACTCTAAGACTAAAATTTTTAAAATACCCCTAAAACTCCTAAGCCCTACTTTGGGGTGCAATACCCCCAAACCCGGCCTAGACACTATGGCCAAATCTAGCGGCGTCACATGTGAGTGCTTTTTAGAAAAAAAACCTTAGCAAGTTAAAATCATCCAATTTTTTATCTTTACTTAATTCGTGAAATCTCTATTCCAAGTATTATGTGAAAACATTTCATTAACGCGGAAGCTAAAACATCATTTGAAAAACATTTATATGAACTCATAAGTTAAGTTTTTAAAATGTATTTATTGTGTCACCGTTTAAAAATCAACAAACTTAACAACTTAAAATCCCATAATAACCCAAAAACAGTTCGAGTCCGAATACATAATCAATCCCAAAAACAACTTTTTAAGTAAAACAGGTAAAATAAGTGTTATTCATAAAACCATTAAATGTCTACCAGTGGTCACCATCGAGCCCTCCATCGCACCGATCCATCTACTGCTGAGGATTACCTGACAGACAAAATAAATAATGGGGTAAGTTTTCGCAAACTCAGTGTGTACATCCCCACAAACAACATGCATACAAACAGATAACAGAATACAGACATTTCAGCCTTAGCCATGCAGATATCACATGCTTAACTGATCAGATATCAGAAAACATGCCCATCAACCCTGCACACTATCTCCGTCTAACCCAACACACCATGTGGGGATAGAATCGACCAACCAACCCTACACACCAAGTATGAGGATTTAATCAACCCATCCGATCCTACACACCAACTGGTACCGTAAAACAATACATAGCAGATATATATATAGCATCGCTGCCAGATAACAGGCTAATCACCTATCAGACTTCCTTCTCTTCACAACAATCCCAACCTAATGTATTGCATCATAAATATTATGGCATGCTATTATGCAGATAGCAGATAATATCAACATCATGTTAGAACAGATATACAAAATCAGACAGATAAACATGATTATATTAACATACTCTTCAGTAATCAATCAGAGTATGGGGACTAAGTAACGCTTACCGCCCCTACAGTTAGGTCACAGTCGACTTAGGCGACCAGTGCAACCTTGCAGAACATTTCAACAAAATTGGGCTCACACGCTTGTGTGCCCTGCCCGTGTGAACCCACACGCCCATGTGGCCTACACCGCCAAAATTAGCTTTGGCCGTGTGATCCCAGAATACCACACGCCCGTGTGGTTCACCCGTGTGACCCACACGCCCGTGTGGCCTACACGGCCCTAATGGTTGAGTCCGTGTCTCACACACGGCTTCGTCAGCTCACACGCCCGTGTCCATCTCGCCCGTGTGACGTGTGCACGGCCTATCTCGTCAGTCACACGCCCATGTCTCACGACGTAGGCTACCACACGGGCAGTCTACACACCCGTGTGCTGTCGACAGCCTATGTTTCAGCTTTTTTCGAAACTCATTTTCTACGTAATTGGAGTACACACCTGATTTTTTCGGCTGCTAATCCAACCACAAGCACTCTAAAGCCTAAAATTGACAATACCGAGCCCAATATTAGTAACTTAAATCGACTTTCTTGAGAACAGCCAAATCCCGAAAGAGAGAGATCTACTTACCTTCAATGAATACGGTGATTCCTCGCTGTTTAAAACCCCGATTAATGACCCACAGAGCCTTGAATATCCGCTAAACAACAAACAAAAACCCTCTTAAACGATCTCTAAAGAAAATCACGCAACTTAGTAAAGCGATACTTACTGAATCGATAGAACCGCCAGCAACACGCTTAAGCTTATCGAAAAAGAAGAAAAACGAAGGAGAGGGGGAAAAAGAGAGGATAATTTTAGGCAGCAAGGGGTTTTGGGAAAAAGAAATTGGCAGAGAGGCAAAAAGAAAAAGAAAAACATCTGATAAACCCTACCCCCCTTTTTAGTGTTTTAGTCCAACTCAAACGTCCGCACGATTTAACAGTAAAATTAATGCCACACTCACGACTCGAACTCGGGATCTCAAGCATAATCCCCTACCACTTAACCACTAGACCAGTAAGCTCATTCTGCTAAGTTCCTACCATTAAATTCTCATAAGCCCATTCACCAAATGTCAAGCTTTATCCAACTAAAAACCAAAATTTTAGCCCAAGTTAAGGCTCGAACTTGGAACCTCCCAAACACACCCCAAAGTATATAACCTCTTAAACCAAAAATATCTATACCAAAAAGAATCAGAACAAAAGTTTCGATATTTCCATGCTCAACAATTGCAAAAGCCGAAATTACAGAAATTTGGAGTGTTACAACTCTACCCCCTAAAAGAAAATTCGTCCTTGAATTTTACCTGATCAGAAAAGGTGAGGATACTACTGTCGCATTGAATCCTCGGGCTTCCAAGTAGCCTTCTCAGTGCTATGATTCCGCCACAGCAGCTTCACTAAGGGAATAAACTTCGTATGTAAGACCTTATCATCGCGATCTAGAATCTGAACAGGCTTCTCCTCGAACGTCAGATCTGATCTAATCTCAATCTCCTCCACGGGCACAATATGCGTAGGATCAAAGCAGTAGCGTCTCAACATTGAGATATAGAACACATCATGTATGCAGTCTAACTCTTGAGGTAGCTCTAATTGATATGCAATTGACCCTACTCGCTTCAGAATCCGGTATGGCCCAATAAACCGAGGGCTCAGCTTACCATTGCGGCTGAGCCTCAAAACCTTTTCCCATGAAAAGACCCTAAGGAAAACCATGTCCCGCACAGAATACTCAATGTCCTTCCTGTTTAGATCAGCATAGGACTTCTGTCTATCAGAAGCCGCTTTCAGATGATATCGAATCAAGCGGACTTTATCTTCAGTTTTTTATACCAATTCCGGACCCAAAACTCGTCGCTCACCCAACTCAGTCCAGTATAAGGGAGTACGATACTTACGTCCATACAGTGCCTTGTACGATGCCATCTGTATACTAGACTGATAACTATTGTTGTAAGCAAACTCGGCTAAAGGCAAATACTCCTCCCAACTGCCTTGGAAATATATTACGCAACCCCTCAACATGTCCTCCAATATCTGAATCACCCTCTCTGACTGTCCATCTGTCTGAGGATGAAAAGTAGTACTGAAGTCAAGAAGGGAACCCAAAGCCTCATGAAGCTTTCCCCAAAATAGATACGTAAAACGAGGATCCCTATCAGAAATGATCGAGACAAGTACCTCATGCGGCCTCACTATCTCAGAAATGTACAGCTTGGCCAACTTCTGTAGAGAGAAGTCTGTCCTAACAGGGATGAAATGTACAGACTTGGTCAATCGATCCACAATGACCTAAACAGAATCCTTCTTAGTGGGTATTAGGGGCAACCCACTAATGAAGTCCATCGTCACTCACTCCCATTTCCACATCGGTATCCTAACCAGCTGCAGCAAGCCCAAAGGTAACCGATGCTCAGTCTTAACCTGCTGACAAGTCATACAGCAAGCAACAAAGTCGGTAACCTTACATTTTAATCCTGGCCACCAATACAACTCTCGAATATCCTTATACATCTTGTTTCCACCAGGATGCATAGCGTAAGGACTACTATGCGCTTCCCTCAGAATCGATAGTAGTAAATCCTCATCATTAGGTACACAGATCCTACCTCGGAAACACAGTACTCCATCACTATTAATCTCAAAGTTAGTAGTAGTCACAGTCTCAACTTTATGAAATCGCAACTAAAGAGACTCATCTCCTAACTGTTTATCCTTTACATGAACCAGCCACGTAGGTCTAACCTACAACTCAGCCAGGAGACTCCCATCGTCAAAAAGGCTCAATCGAGTGAACATTGCTCTCAGATCGGTCATAGCCCTACGGCTTAACGCGTCAGCCACCACATTGGCCTTAGTAGGGTGATACTCAATACTGTAGTTGTAGTACTTGAGCAGCTCAACCCATCGATGCTGCCTAAGATTTAACTCATTCTGAGTGAGGAGATACTTGAGGCTCTTGTGATCAGTGTAAATGGTACACTTCTCTCCATACAGATAATGCCTCCAAATCTTCAATGCAAAGACCACTGAAGCCAACTCCAAATCATGCGTCGGATAATTAGCCTCACGAGTTTTAAGCTATCGAGATGCATAGGCAACTACCTTACTGTCTTGCATCAAGACGCAACCCAAATCCACATGCAACGCATCACTGTAAACCACGAAGTCCTTACCAGGTTCAGGCTATATCAGAACTAGAGCCTGAGTCAAAACTGTCTTGAGCTTCACGAAGCTCTCCTACTGCGTTTCAGTCCAAACGAAAGGAACTCCTTTATGCAACAACTTAGTCAATAGTGCTGCGATCAACGATAACCTCTCTACAAAAACGTCGATAATACCCTACCAGTCCCAGAAAACTGTGGATTTCTGACACACTCTTCGGCTGTTTCCAATCCAACATAGCCTCAATCTTACGAGGATCCACTCGAATCCCCTCCGCAGAAACTACATGGTCTAGAAATGTCACTTCTCGAAGCTAAAACTCACACTTATTGAACTTCGCATACAACTGTTTTTCACGAAGGATCTGCAAAACCACTCTTAAATGCTCGTCGTGTTCGTCCTCAGACTTAGAATACACCAAAATGTCATCGATGAACACCACCACAAATTGATCCAAGTAGGGCTGAAACATACGATTCATCAAGTCCATGAATGCCGCTGGTGCATTAGTCAACCCAAAAGGCATGACTAGAAACTCGTAATGCCCATAACAAGTCCTAAATTTTGTCTTTTTCACATCGGCCTTCTTAACTCTCAACTGATGATAACCTGATCCCAGATCGATCTTTAAGAACACAGAAATCCCTCTGAACTGATCGAATAAATCGTCTATCCTCGAAAGTGGGTATTTATTCTTAATCGTCCACTTATTCAACTGACGGTAATCGATACACATCCTCATTGTACTGTCCTTCTTCTTTACAAACAAAACAGGTGCTCCCCATGGAGACACACTAGGACGAATAAACCCACGATCCAACAGCTCTTGAATCAGAGCCTTAAGTTTAGTTAGCTCCTTCGGTGTCATTCGGTAAGGAGCGATAGACACCGAAACTGTGTCCGGAAGTAACTCAATCCCGAATTCTACCTCACAGTTCGGAGGTAATCTTAGTAGTTCCTCTGGAAAGACGTCTGGAAAGTCTCTCACTGTTCGAATATCTTTAACCGAAGAGTTCTCAGAATCAACAACACTGATATACGCCAAGTATGCCTCGTACCCCTTCCTTACCAACTTTTCTGCCACCAATACAGATATCACATTAGTCAGATAATCTCGTCATTCCCCAATCATGACTATCTTATTACCCTCCTCGGTCCTCAGAACAACCCTTTTTTCAGCATAATTCAGACTTGTACGATACTTCACCAACCAGTCCATACCCAAAATTAAGTCGAACTCCCAAACGGAAGTTCCATCAGATCAGCCAGAAATATTGTCCCTTGGACTTCCAACAGAACGTCTCTGAATAGTTTACTAACCCTAATAGTCTACCCCAAAGGACTCACCACTGAAATCTCACTAGAAGCACTCTCATACGATATTCCCAAAGTCTCAGACACAGAGCATGTAACGTAGGAATGTGTAAAGCCTATGTCTATCAGTGCAATATAAGGTACATTAAGGATTAAGAACGTATCCGTAATGACGTCCAGGGATTCTTCATCCTCATGAAGACGTGCAGCATATACAAGCGCAGGCTGCCTTACCTCAGTCGGCCTAGCACCTTGGCCTGGTGTTCTCTGTCCTCGGCTCATACCATTACCACCCCTAGCCTGACCTCGGCCCCTAGGTGGTTGCTGGACTACCTTTGGTGGCTGTGCAGTCTCAGTAGTCGGAGCTTGCATCTGATTAGTCCTTAATAGACAGTCTTTAACACGATGCTCAGAAGATCCATATCTAAGACAAGCTCCAGTAGACCTCCAACACTCTCCCGGATGGCATTTATTACAAAGCTAACAAATCGCCACCCCAGCAGGTGCAACAGTAGCCCCAACTCTTACGGCCCCAACTCTCACGGCCCAATCAGATCTGGCCTTTATCCTAGGCCTCACCCCAGCATTCGAAAACTCTACATCCCTCTTAGCCTTCCCTCTGTCACGATTTTGGTGCTCAGCGCGCTTAACTTCCTCCGTAATCTTGGCCTTCTCGACCAATACGGCAAACTCACGCTCCCTCTGCGGAGCTATAAGAACCCCCAAGTTATCCCTCAGACCGTCTTCAAAATGGACACAACGCTAATACTCAGTCGCCACTATGCTTCGCGCATAACGGCTCAGCCTCAGGAAGTCGGCCTCATATTCAGCCACCGAATGGTCTCCTTGAGTAAGATTCAGGAACTCACGCCTCCTAGCGTCAATGTAACTGGACCTGACATATTTGCTCTGGAAAGCTGTCTTAAACAAATTTCATGTCAGACTGTCAGGCTGAGTGCCATCCCTAACCGTCAGCCGCCACTGATATGCTTCATCGCGAAGTAACGAAACAGCCCTCTTGAGCTTCTACTCGGCAATAAAATCCAAATCATCCATAATACGCTTCATGGTCTCCACCCAATATTCAGCCACATTAGGAGCAACTCCAACAATTCCCCTGAATACCTCAACCCCATTGGACCGAAGTCGTTCCATAACCGACCCACAACCTCCAGATCCAGCATTAGCCCTAGCGACCCTCTCCAGAATTCACAATATGGCCTGGGACAATACGTCGTCCCCAGCTGCACGGTCTTGAGACTCAGTACCAGTCTCAGTAACAGGTGACATCGGTGTCTCGCTAGTGTCTAGATTAGGGATTGTATCAGATGCAAATGACTCAGCTCAAATCCTTCTACGGCCTCTACCTCAACTTCTAATATTCTGTCCATGAGTACCACGTGTACTCATCGTAACTATCGAATTAATCTGTATTAAAAATTTTATGCAAGTCCGTTTACAGTTTTGATAGTTGTTATCGGGTAATTTATGCAGAAGAGTTATCAGAGTACTCAGAGTCTGTTATCGCAAATCGTAGTTTACCACGGTTTTCAGTTTACACTAGCTAGAGTGTTCCGATAAGCATACTACCTATAGTAGCTTTACAGCAAACATTAGTATTTTCAAACAGTAATTCAGTATATTCTAAGCATGCTTTCAAACCATTTCATACAAAGTTTCAAAAACTTACAAAATCAGCGCTGGAGACTCGGTGAACCACACACTTAATCAGAGTATTTGAAAACATTCGAAAGTATTTTTCTAAAACCAATTTTGGAACCCAAAATTCACAGCTGAGTTTTGAACCCGGCTCTAATACCACTAAATATAATACCTCCAAACCCGGTCTAGACGCTATGGCCGAATCTGACGGCATCACATGTGAGTGCTTTTTAAAGAAAAACCTTAACAACTTAAAATCGTCCAATTTGTTATCTTTACTTAAGTCGTGAAATCTCTATTCCAAGTATTATGTGAAAACATTTCATTAACGCGGAAGCTAAAACATCATTTGGAAAACATTTATACGAACTCATAAGTTAAGTTTTTAATTATTGTGTCACCGTTTAAAAATCAACAAACTTAACAACTTAAAATCCCATAATAACCCAAAAACAGTTCGAGTCTGAATACATAATCAATCCCAAAAACAACTTTTAAAGTAAAACAGGTAAAATAAGTGTTACTTATAAAACCATTAAATGTCTACTAGTGGTCACAATCGAGCCCTCCATCGCATTGATCCATCTACTGCTGAGGATTACCTAACAGACAAAATAAACAAAGGGGTGAGTTTTCGTAAACTTGGTGTGTACATCCCCACAAACAGCATGCATACAAACAGATAACAGAATACAGACATTTCAGCCTTAACCATGCAGATATCACATGCTTAACAGATCAGATAATAGAAAACATGTCCACCAACCCTGCACACTATCTCCGTCCAACCCAACACACCATATAGGGATAGAATTGACCCACCCAACCCTACACACCAAGTATGGGGATTTAATCAACCCATCTAACCCTACACACCAACTAGTACCGTAAAATAGTACATAACAGACATATATATACAGCACCGCTGCCTAATAACATGCTAATCGCCTCTCAGACTTCCTTCTCTTCACAACAATCCCAACCCAATGCATTGCATCATAAATATCATGGCATGCTATTATGTAGATAGCAGATCATATCAACATCATGTCAGAGCAGATATACAAAATCAGACAGACACACATGCTTATATTAACATACTCTTTAGTAATCAATCAGAGTGTGGGGACTAAGTAACGCTTATCGCCTCTACAGTCAAGTCACAGTCGACTTAGGCGACCCGTGCAACCTTGCAGAACATTTCAACAAAATTGGGCTTACACGCCCGTGTGCCCTGCCCGTGTGTACCTACACGCCCGTGTGGCCTACACGGCCTAATTTAGCTTTGCTCATGTGGATCACACGGCTTGTCCCAGAATACCATACACCCGTGGGGTTCACCCGTATGACCCACATGCCCGTGTAGCCTACACGTCTCTAATGGTCGAGCCCGTACCTCGCACACGGCCTTACCAGCTCACACGCCCGCGTCGTGCGCGCACGGCCTGGCTCATCAGTTACACGCCTGTGTCTCGCGACGCTGGCTACCACACGGGCAGTCCACACGCTCGTGTGGCATCGACAGCCTGGGTTTCGGCTTTCGTTAAAAATTTATTTTTTGCGTAATCGGAGTATACACCTGATTCGTTTCCGCTGCTAATCCAACCACGAGCACTCCAAAGCCTAAAATCGACAATACCGAGCCCAATATCAGTCACTTAAATCAACTTTCTTAAGAACTGCCAAATCCCGAAAGAGAGAGATCTATTTACCTTCAATGAATACGGTGATTTCTTACTGTTTAAAACCCCGATTAATAACCCACAGAACCTTGAATATCCCCTAAACAGCAAACAAAAACCCTCTTAAACGATCTTCAAAGAAAATCACGTAACTTAGTAAAGCGATACTTACCGAATCGACAAAACCACTAGCAACACGCCTAAGCTTATCGAAAAAGAAGAAAAACGAAAGAGAGGGGAAAAAGAGAGGAGAATTTTTTACAGCAAGGTTTTTTGGGAAAAAGAAAATGGCAGAGAGGCAAAAAGAAAAAGAAAAACATCTAATAAACCCTACCCCCCTTTTTAGTGTTTTAGTCCAACTTAAACGTCTACACGATTTAACAGTAAAATTAATGCCAGACTCACGACTCAAATTTGGGATCTCAAGCATAATCTCCTGCCACTTAACCACTAGATCAGCAGGCTCATTCTGTTAAGTTCCTACCATTAAATTCTCATAAGCCCATTAACCAAAAGTCAAGCTTCATCCAACTAAAACCTAAAATTTTAGCCCAAGTTAAGGCTCGAACTTGGGACCACCCAAACACACCCCAAAGCATATAACCCCTTAAACCACAAATATCTATACCAAAAAGAATCAAAACAAAAGTATCGATATTTCCATGCTCAACAATTGCAAAAGCCGAAATTACAGAAATTTGAGGCATTACATGGGGTGTTACAATTGTTAAGCTCTTGACCTCATTGACGTTACAACTCTTACTTCATCCATAGCTTCAATCCATTCATAAAGAAAAACAATGCCTCTTTCTTGCCTATATTCGAGATTTGAAGCATGAGTTCACTAAATTCTTGCACATACTCTCTCACTGTGCCTTGTTGCGTAAGCTGATGCAACTTTTCCTAAGCTTCATACTTGGCATACTCTAAAAAAAATTGTGCTTTAAACTTACTCTAGAACTCCTCCTAAGTCTCAATTTAAATCCCACCACTTCTCATATCTTTGGACCAATGACGCCACCACAATAAAGAAACGTCAGTGAAATACATAATAGTAATATTTGTATTAGTGGCATCATCTATGATGCCTTTAGCACGGAAGTATTACTCCACTCCCCACAAGAAATTGTCCACATCTCTTGCAGACCTTGTCCCCTTGAATTATTTGGGCTTGGGAACATCCACACTCAACTTAGGTGTAGCATTTAACCCTCCATTGACCAAAGTAGCCTTGTACATTGTAAGTTCACCCTTGGGCTCCGCAATATCCTCTTTTAAGGCCGTAATTATAGCCTCTAGGGTATCGTCCCTATCGGTCAGCTTGTTCTCAATAGAATCAAGAGACTCTGACACATAGTCCCTAAGCTGCTCCTTCGTAGATTGCAACTCATCAGTGAGTCCCCCTTCAACTTCATCGAGCCTCTCTTTTGTATCCTCCATGGACTTCCCGAGAGTTAGTACCCGATCTTCCAAACCCGACATCATGTCCCTTGATCGATTAGCTTTTCTAGCCCTCCTACGAGTCTTTATTGGCTCAACATATTCGGCAACTTCTTTCGACATCTTTCAATGGTGCCTTCGAAAATTTAGCTTAGATACCAATTGTCATGGACTTAGATTTTCGCCTCACAATTCGTGCAACCTTAGGGGTTTTCTTCCTCCAAAAACACCCAAGTCAACCTAACTTCTAACATTTTGGTTGTGCCAAATAACCTCTCTTGAACATGATGGATCACACAATTGTGCAATGGTTGTGGGCTCCCATGCGCAACCCATGACACAAGCACCCCTTCAAAATAAAAACTAAGCCAACCCAAGGGGAGAGGGCACCATTCT
This sequence comes from Gossypium longicalyx, assembly GCA_025698465.1. Lineage (NCBI taxonomy): Eukaryota > Viridiplantae > Streptophyta > Magnoliopsida > Malvales > Malvaceae > Gossypium > Gossypium longicalyx. Next base: position 20,606,786 of record CM047005.1, on the reverse strand, counting down.
CACAGTTTCTTATTAAGGGCATTCTCAATGGCTAAACAAACAAAGGAAGGATCAACCAAAAAACATCCAAAGACAAATCTAAATCAGGCCACTTTGATCAAAACCCAACATCACTTCAATAATATCCCACAGTTGTATAAAGTTCAAGGTTTTACTATTAAAAACAATGTCATTACGAAACAACCATAAATACCACACGACAACATAAAAAGCTATCCTTCATACCTGGGACTGATGTCCCCCAAGCCATAGCCTAAAACCATGAAGAGAATAAGATCATTAGGATCAACGAAATGAATCTTCCAAATGTTGCAACACTGTTGTCATAACAACCAAGCAACATTACAAGAAAAGAAAAAATGGTTCAACGATTGAATCTAATGAATCTTCCAAACAAACATTATTAATAAAATTTAGAAGGGTTATTTTTTTCTTTCTCATCATATCCAGTTGTAAATCCAGTACATCAGATTTGGACTAACATTTAACATTCAAACATAGGCTAACCAAATAATCTGATTAATATGAAATTGACACATAAGAACTCAACTGAAATGTTTTAAGATTTTGTGGCTAATTTAATTTATGGGGCCATAATTTAAAGGCATATGGTCCAATTAATCCTTATTATTCTTGAAACTCCTACCCATTGTAAGTCATGAAACTCGACAACCAAATAGAAAACGCCTCAAGCAACCATAACACACTTAAACATCCCATGATCCACTCTCCACCCTGATTTTTATTTTTCAATTCATTTTCATGATTTCTTGAAAAATCAACCAAAATCAAATATCTAATAAATAATAAAAATTATCTAAAAAAATAGTTATAAAATTTAGTTATGACATACTTAATTATGAGATGTGGTTTCTTAATCATATAATCGAAACTTTGAATCCCAAAATGAAATTCATTTTATATCTAATTGTGGAGTTATGCATCGTATTTTTTTACTTTTCTTCTTCCAGTTAAATTATAATTTTAATTTCCCATTTAAACTCTGATTAGTGTAAGTTAGTTTAATATTAATTTCCCACTTAAACTCTGATTAGTGTAAGTTATTTTAATATTATTTGACCTACAAATTTAGCCTATAAATAGACAATTTTCCACTTTAGAAAAATAACTCATTAAATATTTAGGTATTAGCTTTTACAAGCTTTTAGAGAATTTTGTGTTTACATTTTAAAGGTTCTTATTTCAGGTTTCGGGGTTTAGTTTTATCTCCATTTTTTGTGCTTTTCGTTTTTGCCGTTTTAGTGAAATTAATTTTGCCCGTAGTTTTTTATCCTCTTCGGAAGGGTTTTTTCATGTAAAATATTTGTGTTCGATCTTTTCAATTTTGTATTTATTTTACTTGTTCATTGCTTAGTCAGGCTTATCCCCAACAAACTAGTATCAAGAGTTAGTTCAATTTTCGCAATCAACCCATTCAGAGATGACAATAACAATGTTTAATATTGATAAGTTCGATGGCGTCACAAATTGAAATTTTTGACAAGTTCGGATGATAACAATTCTGATTTAAAGCGATCTTGAGAAGGTCATTACAGAAAAGAAATCTGTAGACATGGATAAATCAGAATGGGATAGGTTGGATAGAAAAGCTCTATCCACGATTCAATTATGTCTAACAAATAATGTGATGTAGGAGATTTTGATGGAGAAAACGACATTCACCTTATGGAAAAGGTTAGAAACCCTCTACGCAACAAAATCTCTAGCTAACCGATTGGTGTTGAAACAACGTCTATACAAGTTCCATATGGACGAAAGTGAGCGTCTTAGAGGTCACATCAGTCAGTTTATTACTTTTTTGAATGATTTAAAAAATATTAATGTTAAAATTAACGATGAAGATCAGGCTATACTATTATTGTGCTATTTACCCCCTTCATACAAGTCTTTTAGGGGGACCCTGATTTATGGCAGAGATAATCTCTCATTTGAAAATTTGAAGAGTCATCTATTGAATAAAGACAAACTTGACAATGAGTTTGGTTCGGATAGCAAGTTAGATAGGCAAGTCTCGGTTTTGGTAGCATCAAGGAAGCGAAACAAGAGATATCGCTATTGTAAAAAGTTAGGTCACGTTAAGGGAAACTGTTACAAACTGTGAAATAAAAGGGTTGCTAAGAGCAACGAGGAAGATTTAGCTTATAACAACCCATTTTTAGTTAAATCAAAATAATGGTTTCGGGATCACAAATCTGAAGTCGAAAAAATTTATTATTATATGGTCTATAGTATGATAGAAATTCCGTAGAAAATTTTCGTTAAGAAATTTTACTGTTTACATACCTAATTTAATAAAAAGAACTAAATTGCATTAAGTGCAAAAGTTGAGTTCTAATAGCTATTAGTATTAAATAGCTATAGAATTTGAAATTGGAGATCCTTATATAGTAATTAGACCATTAAAATGCTTAATGGATAAGTATGACTATTCATCATTGGAAATTTAATGAATTATTAAGGGTAATTTTTGAAAGTAATGATTAAATTTATATTAAATAAAAAAAATCTATTATCATCATCATCCACCAAAAAAAAAAAAAAAAAAAAAAGAAACCCTAACCATGGAAGCTTGAGATATTAGCAAGCTTATTTTGCTTAAATAGGTATGTATTCTTGTACCATTTTTAATGATTTCTATGTTTCCGAGGTCGTAATAGCTTAATCTAGCTATCTCGGTGATTAATTTGCAAAATAATTGAAGTATTAGGGTTTTTCCATTGATGAGTATGCTTGAATTTTGAAGTTTTATGATAGAAAATGAAAGCTTGTAGTTAGATAAACAACATTTGTAAAAAGAATTTTGATGAAATTATCAATTAGGGATTAAATTGAAAAAGATGATAAATTTATGGTAAAATTGTGAAAGTGTGAATTATGTGGGATGCTATTAATATGTATAAAAATTGACTAGGCTTGAGTAAGGATTAAATTGCAAGAAAGTCATTTTCAAGCCTATGGACTAAATTGCAATGAATTAAAAGTATAGGAAAAATAGTAATTTTGCCAAAAATATGTGTTGGACTAAATTGAATATGAATTATATTAAATTGAGTTAAATTCATTTGTACAGATCTGGTTAGACCTAGTATGGAGTTAGATCGAGACAAAGGAAAAATATCAGATTAGTCGCCCTTGTATCTACGTACATTTATCGAGGTAAGCTCGTGTAATTAAATTGTACATTAATATGTGTTAAATTGATTATTTTTTGTGAATTGTACTATTGTCATGTATAAATACCGATCGCATATCCGGCAATTATCGAGTCCTTTTTGAACCTTATGGAATTCGTAGGATACAAATGACATGTTATTAGGGTTACCGATTTGGTTGAGGTCTTGCATGTGTTGCGGACACACCACAGGTCTTATGAGCTTCCCGATACTCAGCTTGCATGAGCTTCCCATTATTCAGCTTGCATGAGCTTCTCGATACTCAGCTCGCATGAGCTTTCCGTTATTTAGCTCGGAGGAGCTTCCCATTTATAGCTCGTATGAGCATAAATGTAATAAATTGACGGATTACAATTTAATACACTTCATGTATACTGCCTGTGTAACACCCCTTAACCCGTATCCGTTGCCAAAATAGGGTTACAGAGTATTATCGAAACTTTTAGAACATTTTTTTCAAATAATTCACGTAAATTACTATTTATTAACCGAGATTATTCACATTGTCCCTTAAATAGACCCTCGAGACCCAATACGAGCATTAAAATCAAGATGAGACTTAATCAGAAACTCTATTTTTCGTGACATTTCAAAAATTTTCTAAGTTACAAGGTCACACGCCCGTGTGGTCTAAGGGACACGCCCATGTGACCCTAGAACATGCCCGTGCAGCAGGCCGTGTTTGACCCCGTGTAACTCTCTGACTTTTGCACGCGGTCATGCCACACGCCTATGTGCTAGGCGGTGTGATTAATTAAATTCTTTTGAAATTAGGTGTAGGTTTCATACGGCCAAGACACACACCCGTGTTCTAGGCCGTGTAGCACACAGGGTTGAAACACACACCCGTATCTCTGCCCGTGTGTTCAATTTTTAGCATTTTGTTTCTCAAATTTAAGGTGCAGGGGACACACAGAATCACACACCTATATACCAGGCTGTGTGTCACACACGGTCTAGACACACGCCCGTGTGCCTGCTCGTGTGGATAAAATGAAGCCATTTCTAGCTTCATTTCTCACCCAAAATCACACCAATGACCTGCACTTAAACTCACATCCAAATACCAACCATTTCAAGCATTCAAATTAAGCAAACTCTATCATTCAACATGTCATATCATTACATGCATACATGTTTATAATTTTACCTTGGTATATTCCATATGCTAGGCATAATTTGATCAACCATTTAACATATATATAGCTACCATAGTATGACATTACAAGTATATAAAAAAAAAACCATTACTAGCCATTCCAATGGCTAGATTACAAACCACATACTCAAGCCATCTATGGCCAAGTTAGCCTATACATGCCATTATACCAAAATGATTTTACTATATATACCCAAAATAAGCTAGTGGATAGTGTGATGATGCTTCAATGACCTCCAACCTTTGCGAGCTTCCTAGCATTATAAAACAGGGGAAAATAAAATGGAGTAAGCATTACATGCTTAGTAAGTTCGTAGAACGGAAACTAAACTTACCAATCCCGCTTATTAAATCTAAGCATGCAATATCATGTTTTCCATCAACTTGGCAAAATTGCCTAAACATATACATTCAACCAAACATGTCAGTCACAAAATTTTCATATACATCAAGTAAACATGGATGAGTTCATCATACAATTTTCCTTCAAGACATTATTCATATCATTCCATAATTCTCTTATCATGCCAAGAGTTGTATCCGTTGAATCATTGATATTCCGATGGATACTCAAGTAGTATGCTTAAGGTGTAAAATTCAATAACCCGTCTATTCTCATCCAAGAGTACCCATTAGGACTCTTAATCAAATAACACACTCTTTAGCCACATATCATATTATAGGATTACTAGTCCAAGCTAAATCCTTTTTGTAACGTATGCTCAAAAAAGCTCAATTAGGATTACCAATCCAGGCTAAATCCTAATTGCAACATATGCTCAAGAGAGATTATATCAGGATTACCTGTCTAGGCTAAATCCTATCTGTAATGAGATCAATAGGATTACTCGTCCGAGCTAAATTCCGTCAGCAACAAATGCAGGACCTCATTTATAAGGCAATCACATTTGTCCATCAAAATTCAATATTCAAACAAGACTTTACCCTTTTTCTGACTTTTCCGAATATGTAATCATTTCACACATTTATAATACTCACTTAAATATAAATCATATTGCACACAATCATAACATTCAAGTTAACATATTTACATGCTCGATTAAGTTACATGAACTTACCTCGAAACTGGTTCGCGTATAAAATCTACTAATCCGAAACTTTTTCTTTTCCTCTATCTAACATCGAATTTGTGTTGTCCGTATCTATATAAATAACTTTAATCATCAATTTCACATATTTCATATTCATTTGGATTCAATTTATGTCCTAGGAAAAATTACCATTATGCCCCTAACTTTTCCATAAATTCCAATTTCATCCCTAGGCTCGAAAAATAAAATTTATGCAATTTAATCCCTAATCCAAGCCTAACCGAAATTTAAATATAGAATTTATAGCACATATTTTCTATCAATTTTATAATTTTTCTTCAATTTTCACAACTTTACATTTTAGTCCCTAAATCATGTTTTCATCAAAAATCACTTTGTAAAAGTTATTTACCTATCAACAACCTTTCATTCTCTACCATAAATTTCTAACTTTCAGTATATGCATCCATGACCTAATTTTCATACTTTGATAACTCTTCAAATTGATCCCCCAAATAGATAGATTAAGCTATCCCAGTTTCAAAAATATCAGAATTACTAAAAACGAGACAAGGAAACTTACCCAATTAAGCCATGAAAGTTTCTTGTATCTCTTCTAAGGTTTCCATGTATTTTTGGGGAAGAATATGAGTAAATAAGATGATATTTTCTTTTTTATCTTTTAATTACTTAAATTATTTTAAATTCCAATTTAGTCCTTGCCCTTTTTCTAAATTTCCATGGATGAGTCACCAAAATATCTACATACTTTTCTTTAATGGTCTAATTATCATATAAGGACCTTAATTTTTGAATTGTATAGCTATTTAATCCTTCTAGCTACTAAAATTCAACTTTTGCATTTTATGCGATTTAGTCCATCCCGTAATTAAGCACTTAATTGATAAAATTTTATTATCAGAATTTTTACATGACATTTCTAACATATTACGGACCATGTAATAAAATAAAAATAAATTTTATTTTCGGATCGGATTTGTGGTCCCGAAACCACTGTTCTGATTTCACCAAAATTGGGCTGTTACAACCCGTGTATCTAATGATATTCTAAATGGTTCAACGGACACAATTTTGTTATGAAATCATATGAGTTTGATATGAACTATTACCGGTATATACATGAAAAATATGAAATGTGATTATTTGATGAATTCAACTATGTGTGTTGGATCTTATATGTGATTTTCATGGCTAATATGTTGATGATTATGTGTTTAGGCTTTTGGCCAAATTGGTTGAGATATGCTATGTTCAATTACATATTTTATGGAAATTTGGTAAGTTAAATTATGTATTATACGAACTTACTAAGCTTAAATGCTTACTCTATGTTATTTTCCATGTTTTATAGTAATTCAGAAGCTCGTTTGGGTTGGAAGCTGGTTGGAGCTATTTCGCACTATCCATCGGGTCTTTTGGTACTTTTAGTAAATTAATCTCGGTTACAATGGCATGTATAGGTTATTTTGGCCAATGTTGGCATATAATTTTTTTATTGAGACTAGCCATTTGAATGACTTGTGTTTCGTATATTTTAACGTTTATATATAAGGAAATATCATATTTAATATGGTTTGAATATGCATATATGAATTTCGTCAAATAGGTAAGTTGAGATACTTGATTGACATGTCATTCAGTTGTCATTTGAGGTGCCTAAGGGCACATTGATTGTATGTGGTTACACTTTATGTTTAAGACTTGTTTTTAGCTTGATTTGAATGCTCTGATATGGCTTGTGGATGTGCGAATTGTTGTGTTTAGGTTGGTACCAAATTGGGTGAGAAATGTGGCTTGGAAAAAGCCTATTTTTGTCTACACGGGCTGCGTCTAAGCCGTGTGTGACACACGGCCAAGTGACACGACCATGTGTCCCCTGTATTTAACACCCCTTGCCCGTATCCAACGCCGGAATAAGGTTTGAGGTGCTACCGAACTTAAACTCAACCAATCTTAAGAAATCAATCCATAAAATTTTGATCAATTAAAAACTTTTCAATTCATATTCAATTTATCCCTTAATAGGGCTTACGAGGCCCAAAACATACATTCAAGGTGGTTCGGGACCAAACCGAGAGCTCAAGAAAAACTCAGAATATTTCATGCTTTAAGGCTCCACACGCCCGTGTGGGTATAGGGCACACGCCCGTGTGCTAGGTCCCGCACCCGTGTGGCCAATTTATCCCACAATTTTTCATGAAACAAGTGCAGACTTCACACGGTCTGGACACACGCCCGTGTCCCTTCACACGGCCACGACAAGCCCGTGGCGCAGCCCATGTGTAAAAACCTGGGTATTCTATTTCTGACGTCAGCATCATACGACCATGGTACACGCTCGTGTCTCTGCCCGTGTGACTATTACCATGCATTCTGAATTGAAATTTCTAAGTGTAAGGGACACACGGCCTTCTCACACGCCCATGGGGCTGTCCGTGTGTCACACACGGCCTAGACACACGCCCGTGTGTCTACCCGTGTGGACAATATGAGGCTATTTACCAAGCCTCATTGTCACCCTAGTATGCCTATTTTCATGTCAATACTAACCAATACTAAATCAAACATGATAGATATTCATTTAACCATGAAGATGCATCTATTATAGATTCAAAATGAATGTTATCCTCATTCAAGGCTTAATGTGAAGTGTGTAATCTATTCCAAGCTAACACATTTGGCCAATTCTCAAAGACACAAAATAATAAGGTCTAGTCCTATACATGTCATAATCAAAAATATAAATCCTACTATACCGAGTATTACGTCTGATAGTTTGATCGATATCTCTGACTTCAAGGGATCCTTGAGCTAGCTAAACGACATTAAAAGAAAAGGGAAAGGAAAGAGAGTAAGCACAAAGCTTAGTAAGTTGCATATAAATAAATATACAACAACAATTTCACCATTAGTCATCATACTCATAGTTCAAAGGTAAGCATAAACTGTTCAAAGGTAAGCATAAACTTAACTTACTCATTACCGACTACTCAAGTCACATTTTCTAATTTGAGCTCACTACTCATTGCATACCAACTTGGTACCTGTACCACTCACAACATTATTATACTTTCCTTATTTAATCGCTATCGTAACCTTTAAAGTTGAACCTTTCGGAATACTACCGGATATTCTATGAGCCTCAAACATGGGATAAGTTGCCGAAGCCATGTCTCATACATGGTCTTACTCTAGTTCTCGTATATACGTGCTGATGCATGTCCCAGACATGTCTTACACTAGCACAACTCTTAGTCGATGCATGTCCTAGACATGTCTTACACTGGCTATCATCATCGAGGCCAATGCATGTCCCAGACATGTCTTACACTAGCAGTCGTCTCAATGCCGATGCCATGTCCCAGACATGGTCTTACACTAGCTATCATTATGTGGCCGATGCATGTCCCAGACATGTCTTACACTGGCATACAAATAACCCGAATGTCATGGCATGAATATCTGGTTTATTTCTTGGGGTTCTAACGGATCTTTCTATTATCTCAATCATTAATATGCATTCTCAATTCCCAATCTAGAAATTCATACTATATCAAATCAATAACAATTTGAATGCATGCATTAACAATGTAGTTGTATTATTTACATACAACTTACCTTGGTTTACAAAATGTACTCGACTAGTTGACTTAGTCGATTTGCTTGGCTTTCCCCCGGTCTAAGCTCAGATTCGGTATTTCTTGATCTATAATAACAAAATGCACTTATCAAGTCACTTTATCAACCTAGGCACTCAACAATTCACAATTGGGCTAAATGACCATTTTATCCCTAGACTTTTGCAAAATGACCATTTTGCCCCCATGCTCGAAAATCGATTTTTATCAAATTTCTTCGTATTAAGAACCTATGCAAACTATTTTTACTCTTACAGTAACTCTAAATTCCCACTATTTTGCACATTTATTATCTATTTGCAACTTATGCAAAATAGTCCCTTTAGGTGTTTTCATGTTAACACCTTTCACAAAAGCTGTTTATTACACAACTAGGACTCATATTCTTCCATAAAAACTCAGAAACTATCATAAATCTATTCATTGCAAAAATCTAAACTCTTAATCATTTTGCAAAATAGACTCCTCATTTGAAAGCTCATGCTTTAAGGGTCTCTAAAATGCAAAAATTTTCAACAAAGGACATAGAAATCACTTACTTGTTGAGGTGATAAATTGCTGAAATTTCAAAGCTTCAAAAACCCCTCTTTTGCTGATATTTTCGATGGAGAAAGAAATGGGAAGAAGATTATATCATTTTTTTCTTTATTTTAGTCCAATATAAGTCACCTAACATACCAAACACAAAAATTTTGTCCTCCTTTGACTCTATGGCCGACCAAGCACTCTAAAAAGGGTCTAGTTGCCCTTTAAAGACCTTAAATTTTAATTCTCTTGTTAATTAACACATTTGGGTACTAAAATGCAACTTTTTTCCTTTTATACGATTTAGTCCTTTTTCGCAATTGGGCTCTCATACGTCAAAATTAACTTACCAAAATTTTTATGCACTAATGTAATCTTACTATAACCTCATAATTGTAATAAAATAAATTTTCTAACTTCGGATTTGTGGTCCCGAGACCACTGTTCCGATTAGGCTTAATTCGGGCTGTTTCATTGTATCTTTGATATTGTGCAAGTCAGTATGCTCAACATAGCCTAGCACACGGGTGTGTGATCCAAGTTAGGGAGTTACACGGGCATGGACACGGGCTGGAACACGACCGTGTGTCCCTATTTCGAATACCCATATGGCCTGAGACACGGGCATGTCTCTTGATCGTGTAAGTTACACGACCGTGTGTCCTCTGCAACTTTGAAAAATTTTAATGTTTTTTGAAAAATTCTTTGAGTATCCGATTTAGTCCCGACTTGTTTATAACGTGTATTTTGCGCCTCGAGTGCTCGTATAAGGGACAATATGTTTAATTTTGATTGGTTTCTGACATGAATGTTATATAATATGAAATGTTTGTTTATTGGATCTGTAATCTCTAGTAATACTCCGTAACTCTATTTCGGCGATGGATTCGGGTTAGAGGTGTTACATAGCTGGTGCCAATTTGGCCAATGACAAGGGTGATGATTTCTTGTTGGTGTCAACAAGTGAAAACTCCGAGCTTACATCCGAGTGGATTCTGGATTTGGGGTGATCTTACCACATGTGTCTCTACAGGGATTGGTTCTTCACATACAATTAAGTTGAAGGTGGAGTTGTGCGTATGAGGAACGATTCACCCAGTAAGGTAACCGGTATTGGTACTATTCAAATCAGGATGCACGACGAGACAATTAGGACATTGTTAGAAGTTAGGCATGTGCCTAACTTAAAGAAAAATCTCGCCTCCTCTAGAATTTTAGACTTAAAGGGTTGTATAATTAACATCAAGTCAAACAGTATTAAGGTACCTCGTGGGTCTCTCGTTTTGATGAAAGGTAAAAAGATTGACAATCTTCATGTTTTGGATAGATCAATGGTGACTAGTGAAACAAGACGTCTCTCGTCTGTTAAGGAGTCGAAGTCAACGCGTTTGAAGCGGAGACAACTTGATCATATGAGGGAAAAAGGTATGAATGTTTCGTATAAGAGGGGTTCTCTTTTGGATGTTGGTTTTGAACAGATAGGGCACTGCATTCGTGGAAATTATACCTGAGTCAGTTTTGATTTGGCAATGCACAGGTCAAAGACTAGAAGACTTCCAACTTCTGAGTACAACTGACTTAGTTAATATCCTGGGTAGTTCGAGATAAACCCGTGATGGGTTTTGACAAAGAAGACATTATGGAAATATGAGTCAATGTGAAGATTTGTGGAGTTATGCCTCGTATTTTTCTGCTTTTCTTCTCCTAATTAAATTCTGTTTTTAGTTTTCCACTGAAACTCTAATTAGTGTAGGTTATTTTAATATTAATTTCTCACTTAAATTTCGATTAGTGTAGATTATTTTAATATTATTTAACCTACAAATTTAACCTATAAATAGTCCCTTTTTCCACATTAGAAAAAAATCTCATTACATATTTAGGTATTAGTTTATACAAACTTTAAAAGAATTTTGTGTTTACGTTTTGATGTTCTTATTTTGGATTTTGAGATTTAGTTTTATCTTCATTTTTTGTACTTTTTATTTTTGTTGTTTTAGTGAAATTATTTTTATCTGTAATTTTTTATCCTCTCCAAATAGATTTTTATACGTAAAATATTTATATTTGATTTTTTTAAATTCTTTGATATTTCAATTTTTCGTTACTTAATAATTTTATTCCAACACTAATTATTACTTCTTTAGACATACAACTGGAATCAGTCGCATTCAACGGTGGTCTTTTTTTTTTTTTTTATAAGCGCATATATTACATCAAATACATAGATAGACAAATTAGCAAATTGTAGTTTTTTTTTCTTCCACCTCTCTCCCTCTCTCACTTTCTTTTAAAAATTATTAAAATTTTAAACCCTAAATCTTGATTTATTTTTAAAAACCACTAAAACTTTTAACCTTAAATTATTTTTGCAAAACCCTAACCCTAAAAGCCCTAAAAATAAATTTAAAACATAAATTGAGATGAGCCAAATGGAGGAGTTGAGGAAAAATATACTAGATGTGTCGCCTATTAGATAAGTATCACCAGTGTCTCCTATTATATAAGTACAATTGTGCCATCTATCTGACACACTCCACCTATCTAAATGTATCATTTTAATACTTAATCTTACCAATATACTATTTTGGTATTATATTATATTTTTTATATTATTAGGATAAAAAAATCCCAAATTAGCAAACTGTAGTTTTTTTTCCCTTTTTTTTTTTGGAATAAAAGCAAAATAAAACTATTGGGGTCAGAGTCTTATCTCTTTCAGTGTTGGTGTTATCAAATACAAAGAACAGCATAAGAAACAAAGCAATCAGCTTTTTGGTTTTGTGGGTGTAATCATCAAAGCAAAATATCGATAATAAATGAATGGTAAGATTTTTTTTATAAAATAAGAACAACAAATCGAAATTATATCACTGATTGGCAGCGATGTCACAATTCCAGCAGAAATGGGTACACCGATGCCACACCCCTATCACTGTGCGTAAAAACAAACTTTTAATTACTTTTTTTCTAAATCATTCTATTTATTTTTATTAAAATTATTAAAATTTTTAAAAATTAAATAAGAGTTATTCAAACTATTTTTTAGTCGATTTATTCAGACTTTACCTAGTTCATTCGATACATACTAATTCTTAATTTAATTGATTCAAAGTCGTTTTTTAAATTGGTACTCAACCTATTTCTATTCCAAACAATTTATCAATCGATCCAATTCAAACATTCTTATTTTTAACCCACAACAAAAGAATTTTTTATTATATTTTAAGAAATTTAAAATTTATCTTAACTTTATATAATTTTCCTAAGTACATATTTTTTTCTTAATCTTAATTAAATATTATACTAAAAAATATATTACTTACCTGTTTATCAAAATAATTTTGGTAATACTTTATTTTTATTTTTTAAAATTCTATTATTAATAGAAACCGTGCATAATAAAAATATAAAAATATAACGCATAGCACAAATGATAAATAAAACAATACAAAGTGCAAACTGATGCAAAATATGTCTATAGAATAATCCCTTTAAAAAAAAGGAAGAGGGAATGTAAATAGACAATAATCACAACACTAGAAGAATTCAGAAATAAGCTACAGATGCACCCCTTGATGAAACCACAAAAAATTACATTTTAGAATTGTCATCATCGGACCAACATGATAATGAATTCCAATCAATTAAGAAATTGTTGCCTAGAGCCTTAAGATACTCACCGCATTAGTGATGCACAAAATACTAAGTTTTAGATAATCTATCCTTCTCCTCATCATCATCTTGAATTCTAATTTTACGAACTCCAACATTGTACTCTATCAAAATAAGGTCCTCTGAGATAGATAATTAATAGATTTGACGGTACTCTTACCTTGACATATCTTATATATAGGTTAGAACATGATTATAAATTAAAAAAATTAAAAAAAAAACTAAAACTAAAATCACTATTATTTTTAGAGAAAACAAAGCATACAAAAAAATAAAAAAAAAAATAAAAATCATGATAATATAAACTAAAATTTAAAACAGAAACCGCGCTTGAAAACTAATCCCGTAACTGAGAAAGTAAATATTTGGTTTCAAAGAATTGGAGCGGGTAGAGTTTTTTCGCAAATTTTGTAATTTAAATAACAATTAAATGTTACATATACACATATAAGTTACCAAATTATACAACCTCATATAATGACTTGATAGTTAAAATATTTACTATTTTAAGTGTGATTTAGGTTCGAGTCACGCTTATTATATTTATTGTTCAAATTTTATTTTATTATTATAATTCACTAAAAAAATAATTTGCAAGAAAGTAATTTTCTCTTTAAAAATTGGACATCCAAAAAGAGAAAACAAAATCAAGAAGTAGTAATTTTTTATAAAAATAATTATATTCTAGATAAAAAATAAATTAAATTAAAAAATATAGAAGTGGTTTTTATTTAAAGTAAAAAATCTGTTTATCTTTTATGAATTTATTAAAGTAATTAGATATTTGTTTTTTTTAACCACATATTTTTTTCGAATAAATTTATTTTAGCTTCGGATTATATTTGTTCTTTTTGGCATAATGCCTAGAACGACTCATAACCCTTTTCTAACCCATAAATAGGAGGATAATGCAATTCAGCGTACTCAAACTCACGTCCTTTTACATTGACAATAATACATATGCCAATTGAGTTAAGACTCAATCGACACGTTTGATTTTTTTAATATTTTCAATTTATTTAATTTTTTACACATATTTGGTGATCCAAAATAAAAACCACTTAATAGATTGTTTTTCTATAAAAAATGTGAAAAATAATAAGCATATAATAGTTACATATCACTTAATGGAGAATATGTTAAATTGATTCAATTTTATATTATTTAGTTAAATATTATATTATCATATAAAAATTTTATGTTTAAAATTTAATTTTTATTTAGAATAAAGTGAAATGTTTAAAAAAATTTAAAATAAAATGTAGACTATAATTTCCATAATTTAAAATCTATATATATATATCAAACAATCTAATTATATAATTTACAATCAATTTTAAGTAATATATCAAATAATTTTTAATAACTTAAATTTTTAATATTTATTTTTAACACTTAATTTTTAAATTTATCAAATATCACCTAAATTAATATATGATTAATTCAAAATATTAATTTAATAAGAAATTTTAATAATAGTGTAGATATCTGTAAAGCACTTATTAACCCATTAATATAAAATATGCCAATAAATAAGGGTAGAGGGTCAAGCTCTACAAGTGATGATATACACTATATTTGCATTTGTTTTAGTTTTAGGTTGAGATTTAGGGTTTATTTGTTTGACATTAAAAAATTTTTAAAAATAATTTTTAAAAAATATATTGACTTGTTTTGAAAAAAAGTTGATATTTTTAATGATAGAATGAATTTGTATAAAATATTTTTTACTATTTAATAAAGTTTCATGAAATCATTTTTTAAAATTTTTTTCAATGAAACAAATATAATATTAATAAGATATTTTTTCACAATTGATGTAGACAACAAAGTTTGATTATTAATTAATTAAATTAATAAGTTTGAAATGATATTTTTTATAATAATAATAATAAAAAACTAAAATTTAAGTAATATGTATAAAATTTGTAGCATGACTGGAAAAGTAACCAAAAGTATAAATTGAGCAAACATAATACAGTCATATGGTTCATAGAAGTATAATCCAATAATAATGTCCAATTGCATAATTAGAGCTATATCGGAATTGTCCACTTATTCACAATATTAAAACAACCGAGATAATCTTGGGTAGAATTTTGAAGCCAAATTATATAATTAAAAAAAATTGAATTTACAGAAAATCTCAATTCATTTATAAATTAAAATTTTGATTTATTTTGCAACTTTTCTTTTTTCAAATTCCATTACCAAATTTAATCAAAAGGTTATTTGTTATTTCTTTTAATTTATTTACAAAAATAGGGAGAAGACTTAACAAAAAAAAAATATCCAGGTTTTTAAAAATCCGGAGAGGTATTTTGTAAAATGTTTTACAAATAACTTATAGGAGAGTATTCTTTTTCTTATTCTAAAATCTCGTATGGGTTAGCTAGTGAGTTATAAAGGGTTAAAAATAATTTTTGAAATATATAATTTAAATTTTTAGAGTTAAGACTAAATTGATAGATTTTCTAAATGTTGAGGGTCAAATTTATTAAATTTTTATAATTAGAATTAAAATGACAACTTTGTAAACATTGAAAGCTAAATTTATTATATTTAAAATCAAACTGATAGAATGTATAAATATTAGAAGGCTAATTTTTAGTAAAAGCCCAATAAAAAAATAACCCCATATCAGTTTAAAGTGACTAAAAATATTTAATTTCAAAAATTTTAATGATTAAATCGAAAAAATTAATAGTTGAGTAACCAAAATAGAACGAAAGGCATAATTGGGTAATATTTTTATAATTTACTCATAAAAAAAAATTTCAGCATGAGTTCAACATTCCAAATCATCAATTAACTGATAAAATTTAATGGATAAACTAATTTACACGTCTCAAAATATACTATTTTTTTCTAATAAAAAGACCAAAATACAATATGGAGGGATTTCTTGGTACTTTTACTCATTTTTTTCACACTTGTTAAGAGTTTTCCTCTCCTCTAATTTTTATGTCCCCACTCCACTTCTTTTAGCATTAGTATCAATTAGTATGTTTTACTTCTTCTTTAATCTTTTTCAAATTATATAAATTTAAAAATTTTATAAACTATTAAAAAATGTTTTCAGCTTCTTCTTTTTTTCCAAAATATATTATTCCTAAGAATTTTTATATTTCAAATAATTACATTCATAATTATTTTTTAGAATTTTTATAAATATTCTATTTGAATATTGTTGTACTAAATAAGTTTTTCGTTATATTATTATGCTAACCCATGAATAATTGTTTAATCTTCTTTTATATAAATTACTAGCAAACACAACTTTCATTTTTATAAATTGTTTAGAAATAACCTTAATTCAAATTAATTAATTTTAAAAAAAAAAGTTTATACAAACATCTTAATTTATTATTACCCAAACATACATGTGATCGAACTTGCACCCTAATCTCTTAAATTTAAAAAGAATATATAAAGTCTCTTTATCACACTTCGCAAGATTGATAGCAACAATTTTTGACTTCACCATATATAATTTTTCTTTCTACAATTTGACTATATAAAATATTTTTCTTACTTATCACACCCATAATATTTTAATTATATCAATAGTTGAATCGAGAGGTAAGTATTGAATTGAATAATTCTTTTTGATTTTCATTCTTTCATATAAGTATAAGAGTGAGTTTGGATGAGCGATGCATTTACATGCGGTTAGTATAAAAATAGCGGTGGCGGTGAGATTAAATATTGTAGTGATACTGTAGCGTGAGACAAAAAATAAGCTAAACGCAATGCAACGCACCGCACCTCACCGCCGCCCCAAACCCACCCTAAGTGTAGTATCATGATTCTTAGTCTTCGTTTTTTTACATTATTCATAATCACCCCCAACCTTTAAATAAGAGAATAATACACTTTAACACATTCGAATATATGTCCTTTTGTACTTACAACAATGTAAATGCCAACTGAACTAAAACTTGATTAACTTAAAATTGACTAATTTTAATTAATAGATAAAATATTTCATTGTTAATACTAACTCGTTTTAAAAATAATTTCTTACCATGTCTCCTTTCAATATTTGAATTAGGAATTTTATAATATAAATTAGTATAAAATATTAATTGATGTATGTATGTTTGAAAATTAATATTTAATTAAATAAACAAAATTATCTTTTAGATTGTAAATGTGACAACTTAGTTATATTTCAAAAAAGATTACAATCTAGTTATTTTTTAATATGAGAATGACAAATTAGATTTTTAATTTTAATTTTTAATATTTTTAGTCAAATTTAAATTTTGTGAAGAGAAAAAAGTTAAAAATAAGAGAAAAAAATTGAAAATCAAAAATAAAAATTTAATTTACCATTTTCTTATTAAAAAAATTAAAAAAATAAGAATTAGGAAAATCTTGATACAAAATCACTTCACGTACACTTAGTACACTTTGGATCTCATATTTTTTTACGTTTTAACTTATCCAGAAAGCAGCAGCATCTTTACTATCTTGTTTACAATAGCTAAGCATGAATAATTCCCCGATCACAAAGCATCAACAAAACAACAAATCGTACGGGAAAAAAAAACAAAAACAAAGGGTTTCTACATGTATAACCGTGGTTTATTCCATCTTCTTAATAATTTTGAGATTCAAAGACGGGATAAAGCAAGAACTTCGTCTTCATGGTGTTGAGGCACTTCCTTTGTGTCTGTAATCTGGAAAGCTTTGGCCAAAGCTCTTAGTTGAAACTTTTGGATTTTGCCGGTTGAAGTTTTGGGCAATTCAGGTAGAAATTCCACCTTCTTTGGAACCATGAAATGGGGAAGGTTTTTACGGCAGAAAGCAATGATATCAGCTTCCTTCACATCATCTTTTCTCCCAACTTCGTTCTCCCTCACCGCTAGAAAAGCACAAGGGCTCTCCCCCCACCGTGGGTGAGGCATTGCAACGACTGCTGCCTCTAGAACTCTTGGATGCCTGTAGAGAACCGACTCCAATTCAACGCTGCTGATGTTTTCGCCCCCAGAAATGATGATATCCTTGGATCTATCCTTAATTTCCAGGTATCCATCAGGATGTATAACGCCCACGTCACCCGTGATGAACCACCCGTTCTTGAAGGCCTTGGATGTAGTCTCTGGATCTTTTAAGTACCCTTTCATGATGCTGCTTCCGCGCAGCACAATCTCCCCCATTGTTTTACCGTCATACGGTACGCTTGTCATGGTTTTCATATTCTTCACATCTACATCCGCCAGTGTCAATACGCTGATCCCTTGCCGTGCCTTGAGCTTCGCCCGACTATCCCGTGGAAGATTATTCCACTTGGCTTGCCACTCGCACACCAAAGCCGGGCCAGTGGCCTCCGTCAGACCATAGCCATGGGTGACGTGGAACCGGAGGAGTTCCATTTTCTCGAGTAGTGATGCCGGAGGTGGTGCACCACCGGTGAGTACTTGCACGGTAGAGGTAAATTCGCGACGCTCATGCGGTTTGGCCTCGATGAGGATGTTGAAGACGATGGGTGCGCAACACATGTGGGTGACTTTGTGGGAAGCGATGTTTCGATACATGTCGTAGGCGGTGGTGTTGCGTAGGCAGACATTGGTCCCACCGCGTGCTGCGACTCCCCAAGTGAAGGTCCAACCGTTGCAGTGAAACATGGGAAGGGACCATAGATAGACAGGCTCGCTTCCCATTTCCCATCCCAAAATCAGACTTAAAGTACTGAGATATGCTCCTCTGTGACTGTAAACAACTCCTTTGGGTTCGGATGTAGTTCCGGATGTGTAGTTGAGGGAAATAGGATCCCACTCATCTTGGATTTCAGTGGGGACGAATCTTGGATTGCCCATGTGTATTAATTGCTCATATTCCAACTCACCTAGTCGGACACCTTTAGGGGAGTCTACGTCATCTATGACAATCACCAATGGAATAAAGGACTCGGGTGCTGCAGATGGTGACTGTGAGGTCTGATTTTGTTGTGAGTCAACCATCAGTAAGCGGAGAGCCTCGCCTGCCAGCGGCACATATTGGTAGTCTACGAAAAACACCTTGGCCTCAGAGTGGCGGAGAATGGTGGCGACGTTCTTGGCATCTAGCCTGGTATTGATGGTGTTGAGTACGGCTCCAGCCATGGGAACAGCAAAATGCATCTCGTACATGGCTGGAGTGTTGGGAGCCAGCACGGATATCTGCAAATGGGTGTTAGCTTCGTAATATTAAACATAATGAAAAGAAATATGTGATGGATTGACTGAAAGTATAAGAAAGAAACATACAACATCGTTTTTAAGGATGTTGAGGGAGAGGAGAGAGGATGCAAGACGGCAGCAACGTTCGTAGGTTTGGCGCCAGGTGAAACGAGTATTCTCGTAGATGATTGATGTGCGGTTAGCATAAACAGAGCTGGCCCTTTTTAGGAATGTCAAGGGAGTGAGTGCTACATAATTTGCTTCGCACTTCCCAAGTTGATCCATGCTCTCTGCTAGATTTTGATCAGCAATTAATAGGATTTTTCTTTTGAAAGAGAGATGAGAGTATGGAAAGATTGGATTGCGGAAGAATTAAGATTGATAGTGATTTATATAGAGTGAAGGTGGTAATAAATAAATAAATAAATAATACAAGTGTGTTTCAAAGGGGAAGTTGATGGGGAAATTGCTTGCTCAGCCTTTTTTCCTTTTTTTTTTTTTTTTTTTTTTTTTTTTTCCTCTTCCTTTAAAGAAATTGCTGAGTTAATGCAACCCAATACAATATTATTAGTTAATTTGGGTTTGGAATTTGTAAAAAGGATTATGGTTTGATCCACCCGAACTACCCTTTGCACGTTCACACATTACCCTGCACCAGCACTAGCACTCTTCCATGGATCCTTTCTAGTTTGTTGTTTTACATGTGGGGGCTGCTTGACTTCATCACCAATGAATTGCCTTTTCTTTGTTTTGTTTTTTATTCCCTCAATCAAGCAATACAATACCGTTAAATTAAAACAAAACAAAATTTCGTACAAAAAAAATCTTTTTAACCACGCATTACCAAAAAAATAAAATAAAAATATGATCTATCAGCCCCCATTTTAGCTTGGGGAATGAACAAAGAAATTTGCATCTTCGGATACAGAACAAAATCAACTCTTTTAACGGCCTTAAAATACTATAATCGATATCATTAAACACGTGATCTTGCTTACAGACCCAAGGTATTGCGGTCTTTTTTTGGAATAAGATTCGCAATTATAGGTCAACCATGGAGAAAACCACAACATTTTTTGCAAGCTTAACTCTATGGCCATTAACTCAGCTTTGCACCCAAACGACCGAAATATAGATCACGTATAACACCTCAGGAATCTCTGAGAACGCCCCCACAACTCGCACTGCCACGATTCATCCACATTAAGCTCATTCTATTTCCTTCTTTTTTGTCTCTCTAATTGACTCATAACCAATTATTTGTTAAGCAGTGGGTTATAACGCTTAGGTTATTTATATAATTACACTCATCCTCTATATTAACACCAATTTTTAAATTTTGCAGGTGTATCAACCGAAGTATTGTTGCCTCTGTGAATTAGGACCACTAGGCAACCATTCATAGCACATTGGCTTTTAACAGTCTAAGAGACAAAACTTTCATTGGAGAATACTGCTTTCACTTGTTGTGAGATTGGCCAGCTATTTTACAGACAAAAATTTGAAGATTTTTTCCGAAAAAGTTGATTCTCTCAGCAAGACTCATTGTTAGAAAAATAAATAAGAAAATTTAAAACAAAAAAGAATAAAAATAATGTTAGTAAAATATGCTTTGAGACGTGTAGATTAC
Source organism: Gossypium longicalyx (assembly GCA_025698465.1). Lineage (NCBI taxonomy): Eukaryota > Viridiplantae > Streptophyta > Magnoliopsida > Malvales > Malvaceae > Gossypium > Gossypium longicalyx. The sequence goes on along the minus strand of CM047005.1, from coordinate 20,585,725 downwards.
TTTTCTTAATGTTTTAACATGCCTCCAAGAAATGATAAAACCCTCAACACTTTAAGTAAAATAGTGAAAATGACTAATAGAAAAGTGTTTTATATAGATATCCTGTGATGGAACCAGGGCGGGTTAAATAAAAAAAAAAAATCATTTTAGACTCATTTATAATTTATAAAATTTTAAATTAGTAATAATCAAATTGCACTTTACCCCCAAAAATGATAAAAAAAATTACTTTAATCCTTAAAAACTTATAAATATATAGATTATTAAAATGGTAAAATTATATTTTTACTATCATAAAAATATATAATTTAATTCCGATCTATCAAAAAAATTTTCTAACTTCACCCTTATAGATATTCAATACATGTATATTTTCATAAGATATCCTTTCATAAATATGTATCTTTTAATGAAATATCCTATCATAGGCTTGTACTATTTTAGAAAAACTACTTTTAACATAAAGTAATATCTTTTCCAGATAAATTTATATACAAAATTAATTTTACAACGTTGTCTCACATTATTTGAAAAAAAAATCCAAAGTATTTCTCTACTAAAGAAAACTTATTTTCTCTCTATTAATTTTTGGTCGTACCTTGATCATGTATTTATGATCAATTACCACATATTCTGTGAATGACCGAATGACATTAATGGAGTTCCAATGATGGACTGATCACATCCTGCTACTTTTCTTTTACCAGTGATTAAGTAGGTATTTTTAATCTAATAATGTCCGAATGACATTTACAACTTCCATCATAGAAGTTCTAGTTGTATACTCTGTAAACTGTGTGGATATATATTAATCATTTAAATTCCATTAATTTTACATTGGAAGACAATGAAACATCCAAATACAAGTTTGCTTCCAAAAATCAAAATGAGAACATAGTCTCCATGAAAAAGTATTCCCAAAAGCCAGAATCAAATACACACACTCAACAAATTTCAAAGAGCATTTAAAACAACAGTTGATGTTGCTATTAAAAGAAAATTTATCCATTTTAAGTTTATAAATAACATGAAATGAAATAAGATTTATGCAACAAAATGAAATATTCAACTCACTTACTTGCAATAAAAATAGAAGGTCAGACAAACAATTTATAATTTTGGCTTCAAATTCCATCTTAAATCATTCATTTTAGTGATAAACTATTATTTTTCTCTTGCCCACCATTACTTCATATGAAAAGCATATATTAAAACCTTAAAATTGTTAGAAAAAGATATAAGAAAATTTCACACTCTAACAAAAAATAACGTTTATAAAATATGATCGCTTATAAAATTGTAACGACCTAATTTCTAGTGGTGCCAAAAATTGTGGGTTTAAAATCCTATTTCATTACACTAAATTCATAGATATTAAATTAAAGTAATTATAGACCTATTACATAGGTGAATTGAATTTTGGATATGTAATTTAACTCAATTAGCAATTAATTAAGATTCAAAGACTAAATTATAAAATCTAATCACTATAGATTTTTAATTAAAAAATGAATTAAGATCTAAAATAATAATTAGATCATGTCAAGGTGGGTGTTAGTGTTTGGTGATGTTAATAGTGAATTAACTAGATAAATTAAATTTAACTAAGTTGTAACAATTTATTTTTTAGTAGTGTCAGAAACAGTGGTTTTGGAACTTTACTTTTAATGATCGAACCTGTAAATATTATTATTTAACATTTATGAGGTTAGTATAAAGTTTAACTAAGGTTTAATTCTTTAATTTTGTTGATCAGATAGTTAATTAAGATATAAAGACTAAATTATAAAAGTGATAAAAGTTAGTTGATATGGGTTTTTAATTAGCTGAAGGATGAAATGAGCAAACCATTTTAGATTGGTCAAACGATGGTGGATGTATTATAATCCATTAGCTTTTGTTTAAATTAGATTAAAACCTTATTAATTAAAGTTTAGTTAAATAAATTTTAACTAATTAATTTTAATTAAAGTATATATATTAAATGAAAAGAAAAATAAAGCCATTGTTATCATCTTCTCCAAATTCACGAAACAAAAAGGAGAAAGAAAGGTTTCAACTTTCAATCATTAGTTCTTCATTTGGTAGTTGATTTTAATTTCGTTTTTTTTTTAATTTTATATTTTTAAAATTTTGAAAGCTTAATTTAGTTAGCTCGAATATTAATTTGTAAAATTATTTAAATATTCAAAAGTTTCCATTGTTGATTTCTTGAAATTCTTGGTACTAAATTGTTAAATTTTAAGTTTAGAAGTGAAAAATGATTAGATTATAAAGTTAAATTACTAATTTTTGTACATAGGGACTAAAGTGCTTAAATTTTGAAATTGGTGTAATATTTATGTAATTATAGATATAGAGGGCTATAGAAGTATGTAATTGAGATCGTTTTTAAAATCAAAGCTAAAATTTAAAAGATATGACTATATCGATTTTAGGGACTAAATTGAATAATTTGTAAAATGTGTATGATTTTGTAATTGAATGTGATTTGGATAAAATTTTATATTAAAATATTACTGAATTATTATTCATAGCTAAAAAGGACACATGATAGTTGAAAGGGAAAGGAAAGGCGAAAGTCGACGACAAGTGATGCGAGCTTCCAGTTTGTATTTCTATGACCCAAAACTAATTTAGTTACTGCATATCCATGATATACTATATTATATAATATTGACGTAAGATAATAATAGTTATATGTTATGGTTGAAATTGAATATCAAGATAGAGACAAAATTGAATAGAATAGAAATTTACTTGATTTGACTGATACAAGAAATTTGTATGAAGTTGAGATGAAATATGTTATATTACATGATGAATTGATGTTGAATTTGTTGTAAAAAGTCTGGTTTGAAAACGATTTTTTTGTACACGAAAAATTAAAATTTTGAAAATTGACCCGGTTTGTGATATTTATAGCAATAAATATTACAAAATCATACCTGTGTTTTCGGATAAACGGATTCTTGACACTTTTCAGCTTTTAACCAAACGATATTCTCTGCTACTCTCATACCACGAACTCCTTCGAATGTGGGCTTGAAGAATTGAATCAAAATACAGAACTATAAAAAATTTCCTCTCTTTTATTTAGGGTGAAAATATAAATTCTCTATTCTTTAATAGAAACCAATATAATTGTTATTTTGGAAAAATATATTTGATAATAGAGAATAAATTTTCTCTTTTTTTGGGCAAAGTAACAATCTCTTAAAGTTGTGTAAATAACTCTACCGGAGCCATCTATTTATAGAGAAAGAATGTAGAACCCTTGTTGAATTGTAAAGATTTATTTCAAATAGAAAAACAACTTTCTAGTTCAATTACGAGTACTTACTTGACCTTTTAACCCAGTACTTTGTAATGTGATCCAACTCGATTCGGTTTTTCTATTCCCCAAAATAAATTTTAATATTCTATATTAAACAATTTTCTCTTCCCTATTTTATCCCTAGTAAAATTTTGACGATTTTACCCTCGATAAAATTTTGACGATTTTATCCCTAATAAAATTTTGAGAAAATATGTTTAATATTTCACAACTCAACATGTTCACTGTGACTGAATGGTTTATTTTCATTTTCGAGATTCAAAATAGCTCAAAAACATAAGCTCATTCTTCTGATCATTTTTAAGTAATCCATATAGAATTGTAAATAAATCATTTCCATTTCCATTTTGGAAACCTACATTCATTTTCAAACAATTCTATTTTTCCATTTTGAAAAAAACTATAAACATTCCTGAATGTTTTTCCATTTCTCTCTTCCAATTCATTCTATTCATTTCTATTCAAACTTGGAATTCATTTATGATTTCAACGAGCTAGCAGAAGGACCGATTGAATATATGTAATTAAGGCTCAAATGATTTATAATTAAGTTTTGTCTTTTCGTCTATTAATTATAAACTCATTTAGTCACGAATTCATTCCACTATAGTATCATGACTGAACTCTCCCTAACGACATACTATTACGAAAGCAACTACTCAGTACTCGTCCAATAACCTTGTCATAAGTGTGTTACCCTCATAAGATATCATTGATCTCTTTGTGATAATATCCGCTCTCCCAATATGATCTTATTTTATCTCATGATAACCATTACAACTTCCTTTATGAAAAGTCAATTACTTTCAAATAATAATCAAGTCATCTATCAATAAGACGAACGATTTTCATCAACCATGTAATGCCAATGAGAGGATATCATTTACCCATATCTTGGGCTATGAATTCCAATATTGTGAATGACGCTACATACTGCAGAAGTCGTACACCCAATGCACTAGCTTTCGATTCCTTATCTATTCTAACTTAGACTTTTACTTACATCAAAATGTACGAGTAACACATACATAGTCCGTCATCCATTCAGGATTTAGGTATGTCACACTATGAATGTCACAAGTGAATAAATCCATAAACAGATTCAGGATCTATTTTGCTTGGGTCTTGTCTGATATACTGTTAGTCTAGTCAATCATATCTATGTCTCTATCTCCTGGAAAGTATTCGCTTCGATGCCCAAGACAAAGCATCTCCCCAATTGGACTTGATAGGAAACATATTAGTTTTTCAATTGGTTTGCCTATTTCTAATTAGACTAAAGACATGTTTAGGTTTGTCTACTAATACAAGTTGTCTTTCTATATTACGATTCGACCACGTAATACCGCTTAGTATTAGTTAAACATTAGACAACCAGTGAGCAACATTTGCTTCTGTTTCGCTTTGCTTGCAAAAACCATTTGAGGACAATAATACAAAGTCTTAATATAATTCATGAATAATTTTATGAACCAATCTGTTCAAAAAATTACAAGGGTTTTTAGAAGAATATACTACACTTAGGGCACTAGACCCAACAGAATTGAGAATGATGGGATGTGAATTGAACTATGTGATGATATTGCAAACTGGTTACTCTATTAACTATACAATTCTATACTTTGGGATAGATGACGATACATTATGATATTAGTTGAAATGCAGATTGACTAATTCGAGTATCCATCTTGAAAATCTGAGTCAAGTTAATAGGATTATATCAATGTGTTTTGTGATTAAAATGCAATTGAATTATTGTAATCATACGATATCGTATGTAAATCAAATGAAACCAAGACTTGAGGCTCAAAACGAATTCAAACGAGTCAGAAGACTCCAATAATGAATGAAACAATTGATATTAGAAGTGGTAAATCGAAAATAGAACTGATAAGGGAATGTTTTGATATTATAAGTTTAAAACGCTGTTATTATAAGCATAATGAAATGTCTATATAGATTGTATTGAAATGGGATGAATTGGTGTCAGTTTTGTACACTTAACATGTTTATATTGAAGATGTAAAGCTTGATAACTACAAGTTTTAAGTATATAGTAGATATGTACACATAGTTATAAATGTTTACTTGGGTTAGAATTCTTAATGATAATATTACATACTTGAATTATAAGAAATATCACTGAACGATTTGCTCAGCGTATGATTTATTTTTCGCACATAAGTTAGGTTCGGTTCGGGTTTCAAAAACGCCGACCTTAGCATCCAAGAAACACTCCCGAACTCAATAAAGTTTGTTTGTTTCCAACTTTTGTTTACATTTGGCGCGTACCTATAAGTTATGTAATGCCCCAAACTCGATCCTTAAGGAGGACTCAGGATTGGTGTGTCATTGCCTTAAAATCTTTTCCTTTAAACTTGTATAGGCATGGTCTTCATAAAAATAAAGTTCAAATAAATATGAATAGTAAATACTTTATGAAATTGAAGATAAATAATTTTATACATTTGCAACGAAAATAAAAAACATATAAGCTCCACTGGAAGCCTTTTAAACCATATTTGGCATAACCTATATTTAATTATAGCGTCGTGTACATATACATATAATTAGACAAACATTAATCATTTAAAGTAAATAATTCGATACTTTGCAAAAACATAATCATTTCACTGAGGTTTCATTGAATCAACGGTTTCAAAAGAATAACTTTAAAATACAAAATTCATTCTTCAAAGTGACACCGTCTTGACACCACCCCATGCCATGCATAATACAAAATACTTAAAAAATCTCACAGAATAGATGTCATTTGGCATAGTCTTTGAAAAGTCTCTTATTTCATCAACGATCCTAAGAAGGAAAGGTAACTAAATAAGTTCAAAGAACTTAGTGAGTTCCAAAGCAAACATATCAATAGCTATATATAATACCAATAAACCTTTCCAACTCAGTGAGTCATACAGTTCGCCCGTCGGCGAATACTATACACAAATAGACTTTACTACAAACACTATTCTTTACACTACACCCATACAACCATGTAGACAACCTTATTCATGCTAGCCATACCAAAGTCCATGACCAAGCCTTAGCATTCATTTCATTAACGGTGCGACGGTGTCTCAACGGTGACCACTAGTTCGCGAACTAATTTAATTAACAATTTTATTTAAATTCTGGATTATTTTGAGAGTTTTGTAATTTATGGACTCTCTGAACTGTTGTTTTAATTTTCAGGATTTTGAAATTGTCTAGATTGTTATTATTTTGTGACTTTTAACAAAACGATTTACAAAAACAATGGTTTTTATGCAAACAAATAATTTATCGAAAACACAAGCTCGAATTTTAAATATAACGATTTCTAACTTCCGCTGCAAGATAAGTTTTATTGTAGTAGTAGACTATCTACGTTTTCCTTAGTAAATGGATAGAATTAACATGTTTTATAAAATGTGGACTCTCTTTTAGTAACAAATTATTTGGGAAATTTCAACACGGTAAAATTAGTTTCAGAACTCTTCTTCATAACATTCCCAGATTCAGCCATAACGTCTAGCTCGAGTTTAGGTTGTTACATATATTTTCTTATTTAATTTTCTTTTTAATTACCAAATTACTAAATTAACCTTTTAAAATCATTAAAATTTCATTAAAATTTTGTCTAACTATCCATTAACTCATTAAATGGTATATTTACCATTCAAGTCCTTTATTTTAAGATTTCAAAGTTATTGGATCCTTTTAACTAATAGAAATAACCTTTTACCCTTTTACGATTTAGTCCTTTTCACTTACTTAACCATTTAAACATCAAAATTTCTTAACAACATTTTAATACGACCTTAATATAATTATGTAAACATTAAAATAATAATTTACTCCTCAAAATTGTGGTCCTGAAACCACTCTTTTCGACACCTCTAAAAATGGGTTGTTACATGTAACACCCCTAACCCGTATCCATCGCCAGATTAGGGTTAAGAGGCATTACTAGACAATCAAAACATTTCGAACACATTTCACAATCATCATAGCATCACAGGTCATACATTAATAATAAGTCCCTTATATAGGTCCTCGAGACCTCAAACATACATTAGAAAGGGGTTGGGACTAAACCTAGCTCATACAAAAATTTTCGAAAATTAAACAATTCTCAAAGTTGAGCAGGTCACACGCCCGTGTGAACAAGCCGTGTACCTTACACGGCCTTAGACACGCCCGTGTGTCTAAGCCATGTCCAAATAGGGCATACATTTTGACTTGCTGACAAGGCCACAAGACACGCCCGTGTGCCTTGGCTGTAATACCCTGAAAATATTTACAGTAAGATATTATCCTTGATATAGTAAAATAAGGAAATAAAGTGAAAAAAAAAGAGAGGAAATTTTGAGATATGTCAATATTGAGAAGTATATTATGATATATTAATTCAAAAAAGGACTAAATTGTAAAAGTGAGAAAAGTTTTGTTGCACAAGAGTAAATACTCAAAATTTGAGGGGTTAAAGTGTAAATATGAAAAATTTGAAGGACCAATAGTGTAAATATTTTAAGAGTGGAATAATCTAGAAACTAAGGAAAATGGATGAATTAGGACCAAATTGAATAGATGAAGAAACTATGAGGGACTAAATTGTAATTTTACCAAATTAAATGATGACTTAAGGATGGAATTTTAAAAGATAATGAAGGGCAAAATGGTCAATTGGAAGAGAGAGAAATCTAGAAAGTAATAATGATGCTAGAGATATTTTGATATTTTATAATTATTTAATTAGATAAATATTATTTTATTAATATTTTAATAAGATATTTTATTATTATTTTATTATTATTTTATTAGTATATAAAGAAAGAAAGATGAGAAATTCTCATCCATATTTCCCATGCACTAACGTGAGAGAAAGAGAGAAGAGAAAGAAAGTTTTGCTTTCTTTACAATTTGGTCCTTTTTACCAAAAATTCACCATTTTCACCCAAAAATCAAATGAATTTCCATAGCTACCAAGAGAGAAAAATGTTAAGGAGACCATGGGGAGTTAGAATATCAAGTTGGATTCAAGAAATAGAAGCTGGAGGAGAGAGAAAATCAAGTTAAAGATTAGTATCAATAGAACAAGGTAAGTATATCAAGATTTCAATATGTTTTTAAGTTTGTTATTATTGACAAAGCATGGAAATAATGTTATAGTAGAGTTTTCTTACATAAGGTCCTATGTTCATGATATGTTAGTGAAGAGAAAATAAGAGAAAGTGATGAGAAATGGTGTAGAAAAAGAAAATAAGGATGTTATAACATGATAATTAATATTTTGTACTAAAACAGTTTTGGACAGCAGTAGTCTAACTTTGAAAAATCATCAAAAATTTTAGAAATCTAATTATAGGATGAATAAATATGAAATTAAAGCTTATTAAGTCTAGTTTCTTATAGAATAAATTATGTAAGCAATGGAATTGTAAATCATGAGATATGATGAATTTTGTGAGACAAGATCAGAATGATTTTGGGTTCCCCTGTTCTGACTTTGTAAAATTATAAAAAAATGGATAAAAATAATTAGGGGTTTAAATTTATATTTTTAGAATCCTGAATGAGTCTATTTTCAATATAAACAAACGGAAACATCATTTGAATTCTGTACAAGGAGATAATTAATTTTTAGTGAAGAAGGGTCAGAACTGTTAGACAGCAGAACAGGGGTAATTTTAAAGAATAAACTGTACTTATTGGATAAACTAAAAATTCTGAAAATTTTATGGTAAGAATATATATGAGTCTAGATTTAGGGAAAATTATCGGATCTTAATTTTGAGTTCTATAGCTCCAGATATAAATAATTTAGTGACCATGATGCAGATAGACAGCTTGAATATTCATAAAAGTAAATAATAAAAATTATGGATAATGTTACTTACAAGTGTATTATCTACATTAAGGATGTGGAATGGAGAGGAGGAGGAGGAAAAAATATGTATGAATATTCATCTAGCATGGCTAATTTGCATATTCTAGGCTCAAGGACTAAATTGAATAAAAGTAAAATTTTATGGGCAATTTTGTAAAAATGTCAAAAATGATCAAATTACATGAAATGGATTATTTTATTATTTAAATTACAAAATTGAATGAAATTATTAATTTATTTCAAGATCGAGGGAAAACATGTTTTAGGGATTAAATTGAAAAGTGTTGAAAGAATAAATTGAAAAGTGTTGAAATTATGGAAAATTCTGATATTTTATAGAATTCATGGACTATTATCAATATATATGAGAATAATATCTGGAAATAAGGATTAAATTGCAAGAATTTTATTTTCCTGACCCTAAGGATGAAATCGTCATTAATTAAGAGTTTAGGGGCAAAATGGTAAATTTTGCCTAAAGCATTAATTAAATGCATTAGTATATGAAATGAATGAAAATGATGATCAAATTTATTTATAAAGATCCGAACGACTCAAATATGAGACTCGATCGTGAAAAAGAAAAGATATCGGATTAATGAAATTATAAACACATACAAGCAATGAGGTAAGTTTGTGTAACTTGAATTGTATTTTAAATATTTGGAATATGTGGTTATGTGATGAAAATATGATTTGAATATTCAATTCATGATATTTGATGAAATATTGATAATACTCGAAATAAATTGGAAATAAATCTCGGTTGAATGGAAAGGAAAAATTCGATGGATCTCTGAAAAGGAATTGACGGTAAAAAGGATTTAGCCCGGACGGGTGATCCTATCCTGATATAGCCCTTCCGAAGAATATGTGTAAAATGGATTTAGCCCGGACGGGTAATCCGAATCGGTCTGAATTTAGCTGGACTGTAATTCGAGATCCAAGCTCATTAGAGTAATTGTCGTTGCAAGGGATTTAGCTTTGACCGTAATCCCGACAATACTCTATGAGTTTATATTATAGGGATTTAGCTTTGACCGTGTAATCCCACTTTGTAAGGATGAGGTTCGCGGGAGTGTGCTCTCTCGATATGAAACGTGTAAGACCATGGTTGAAAGATACCATGACAACTCTGATATGAAATGTGTAAGACCATGGTTGAAAGATACCATGGCAACTGATATGAAATGTGTAAGACCATGGTTGAAAGATACCATGGCAACTTTGATATGAAATGTGTAAGACCATGGTTGAAAGATATCATGGCAATATGACGAAAAATGAGTAAGATCATAGTTGAAAGATACTATGGCATCATGTCAAAGATAAATAAGACCGTGGATGGGAGATGCTATGATATCTGTTGAACAATTGATATCCGTAATATGTATCGGATGACGAATGGTTATATGAAATGGTTGTGTGTAATGTTTACAAGAACTGGTCATATGGAAATATATATGTACAAAATAGTTGTATGAAATAATTATGAAGATAGATAAACGAAATAAGTATGAGTACGTGGAATATAATTTATGTTAGGTTTGATATAAGCTATTATCGGAATAAATATACATAAAATATATGGAAATGATGGAGCATGAAATATTAATATAATGAAATGAATCATATATGCTTATGAAGAAACGGTAAGAGCATGATATGTTTCATGACATGTACATATATGATTTCTTTGATATGTTGATACAAGAAAATTATGTAAGTTGAGACTATTATTGAACTCAAGTACGATATGTCGAGAAAATAGTTATATCAATGTTGAATTTATATGAGATATGTGCAAGTACACTAACAATGTTACTGTTTGATGCTTATACAAGTACTAATCTGTTGATTGAATGGTAATATATTTATTTACATGATGCATTGAATCGGTAAGCATTTAAATTTTTTTTTAAGTAATCTGCAAATGGTAGTAATGCTCTGAAACCCTGTTCTGGCAACGGATACGGGTTAGGGGTGTTACATTGGCCGTGGTCGAAGCTGACTTAGGTCACACGGCTAGCCACACGCCCGTGTGCCTTGGCTGTGCTCGAGCCTGACTTAGAATCGTAGGGTACCCTAAGGGACACACGGCTGTGTAACATGATAGTGTGTCGCACATGACTGAGACACACTCCCGTGTCTCTGCCAGTGTGGACAAAAATAGGCCGTTTGGATAGCCAATTTGCCACCCCCAATTTGGGTCAACCTACACTTACCAAATCAAACATATAAGTACAACCATTTCAGCCAATATCTATACCAAACCATACATAATTCATGCTATAACATGATCTATCATTTTCAATCTTATGCTCAAACTTACTAAAACTTCTCAATATTGACAATTTTTTTAACCAACCAAAACAAACCACAGTTGGACATTAGTATCACATATCATATACCATTTTCAAACTATAAGTTCAAACGTAAACTAGCCAAATCATATGGCTAAATATATATACATCACAAAACATAATCTCACAAACACTAGCCTATACATGCCATACTTCAAAATATACATTTTTAAAAGTACCAAAATGAAGTTCGATAGTGTGGTGAAGATCCTTGACTATCCTCGAGCTCAAAGTAGCTTCGATATCTAAAAAAAAAACAATACAAACACACACAAAGTAAGCTTTCAAAAGCTTAGTAAGCTCGTACCAAAAATCATCAACAATATATAAAATATAAAACATCAACACATGAGTATTTATAAATTATCAATTCATTTATCAATTCTATACCAACACCATCCATATGTTTATACCAATTCAATGAACTTTATATACATAATACCATCTACCACATATGTATTATACGTACCTAAACCTTCCATATTCATTCATTATCATTCTCACCTCTCGTTCGGATATTTTAAGACTTTCTAAAGATTATTCCTACTTTAAACATCCACACACTTAGTGCTTTAAGGATTAGCCAAAGCTATAATGATTCCGCACACTTAATGCCATCTGAATTAACCGAAACTATATCGGTATCACACATTTAGTGCCTCACGTAGCCAAAGCTAGTTTGAATCGTACACTTAGTGCCAAATATACTTGATTTATCATCGTACTCATTCAGACCAAATATATATATAACCTATGTTTAATCAAAGCATCAAAATATACTTATAACTTCATATTTTACGTACGAACTTACCTCGTACTTGGAATTGTCAATTCGAATTGTTTACTCTATAATCTTTGACTTCCCTTGGTCTAAGTCTGAATCCCTCTTTTCTTGATCTATATGTATTCAAAATTAACCCTTTTATTCACTAAATCATTCAAACCAATCCATAATACACACAATTAGGGCATTTTGCAAACTAACCCTCACATTTTCATATTTTGACACTTTAGTCCCTAATTCACAAAATCACAAAATACACATAATTTGCTTGTACACAGGCTTAACCGAATTTTTATAGCTTTCATACAAGTCCATGCCTTTCATTTATTTCACATTTTAGTCTCTCAATTTACAAATTTCACAATTTAGCCCATTTTACTCAATATCATCAAAAACCCAAAGACAAAACATATAAACCCAACATCAAACTTTCATATTTCATCATATAACAACATAAATCTCATGAATTTATTCATGGAACATTTCAAATTCAACAACAAAATTAGAAATTGAGGCATGGGCTTGATAGTATACGAAGCAACGATTACAAAAATGTATAAATTATCAAAAATCGATCAAAATACATACCTCAATCACCAAAATAGGTAGTCAAACCCTAACAAGCTTATTTATTTCTTTTTCTTTTGTGAATTTCGGCAATGGTGATGAATATATCACCTAATTCATGTTTTTCTTTTATTAATAATACTTTAATAACAATTTTCTTATTTTGCCCTTTTATAAACCATTATAAAACCATTTAATAAATGTAATGACCCAAATTTTAAGGTCATTGGAAAATTGAATTTTCGGATCATTATTTCCGCAAAATGAATTCGTAAATATTTATTAGAAATATTTACGAAGATAGTAGTGTAGTTTATTAGACTTTGGTTAAGTGAATTAGCTTGAATTAAGGCTATTTTAGTGAAAGGACTAGATTGAATAAAGTATGAAGGTTTAGTAATAAACTATAGGAAAGCCAAGGGACTAAATTAGCAATTAGGCCATAAGGTGACAAATGTGTGGTAAAAATAAATAAAATGTGTAAAAATATAAATGGTACACATGTAATAAACAAGTGTATTTACTTATTTTATAAGAAAATAATAATGATTAAAGTATATTATAATAATATAATATAATAAAGTAATTAAATAAAACAAATAAAAGAAAAGAAAGAAATTAAAGAGAACAGAAGACACGAAATAGTAGGGGAAGAAAAGGAAAGAAAAATTGTAACACCCCCTAACCTTAAACTGTCGCCGGAACAGGATTACGAGGCATTACCGGACATATCAGACAACTTACGAATAATTCACCATTAATATAACATTCATAGTAAAACAAATAATTAAGTCCCTATATTGGACTCTCGAAGTCCAAAACACATATTAAAAGTAGAACGGGACTTGTTCGAGTATTCCAGAAAATTTTTCGTAATTTTTTTTATAAAGAAAATTTCGACAGTATTTCTGCTTTCTTTTACTTAAAACCCCCTGCAAATTCAAACGAAAAGTAATAAACCAATACCAATATTTCAACCAAAGAATTTTACATCTTAAACACTATTAGATTACGCTTAATCCATTGATTTATTACTTAAATTTTAAAGTATTAACATACAAGGAACTAATTCATATCTTTCATTTCATTTCAAAATTTAATACCAAATTTACTAATTTATAACTTTAAACTTACTTATCATCCAAAATTGCATAACTATCTAATTACAACAAGATCATTTAACCTATATATATATAACTCATGTACAACCACCTAATACATGCCACTTAAACAAAAAGAAGAAATACATCACCAAAATTTTCTTGTCGGAGTCGGGTTTGTTTTGGATGCTGGACCGGATCCGAAACTCTAATGACCTGCGCACGGAAACAACTGTACGCTGAGTATGAATACTCAGTGGTATTACTATAAATCAAAACTATTTAACATTAATAAATTACAAACATCAACCATAAACTTTATAATCATTTAAACTAATTATATATAATTATATTACCTCATAACTCTTAAATTCATATTTCATTTTTCACATACTAACTCAATTCATAATTTAACTCATACATTCTTTCTCATACTTTTCAATAGTGTCAAAACAATTAATCTCATTTTCAAAATTTCATTTCAATTATTTACCCTTTTAACAAGGCTCGGACTCTGACAGATACACGGATTCCATCCAAACACACCAGAATATCCAACCCAAACACACCCGGAATATTAAAAATCCTCCATAACACACCAATATAATATATCCTCCCAAACACACCAATAAGGCATTAAATGCCTCTTCAGATAAGCCGAAGTATATAATAATAGATACATCTTCTCGGTTGAACTACAAATCTCCTCATCATATCACAAATTCAATGGCATGCCATTTGTATCAAATCTAGTCCGACAAGTTAATAGGGTATTATTTTACTTTTCCAATTTCAATTTCATTTCCACAAAAATTTTCAATACCCAATCAATTCAAACATTTATTATCATAATTCGTATACAAATTAATTTTCACACATACTCATATTTAATTTCAAATATAATACTTACCTTATATTAATTATTCCATAACTGTAAATTCAATATACATTTAATAAATAGTTTGAGTTATAGTAATACAAACTCGGAATACGAGTTTACTCCTCAACGATCTTTTCTTTTCCTTTGGATGCCGATGCCTCGTTTTCCTTCTTAGCTACGAAAATAAAAAATAATAATAACAATTTACATTATTAATTATAACATTAATTTAAATAATTAATTAAATTTCTACTCAATTTATGCCTAATTTTAAATTTAATCCTAATTGACTCTTTTATTTGTTTCATTTATTTCATACTTCAATTCTAATCATTTTTCTTCCATATTCATCCTAACTATCAAGTATTCATAATAAAACCCTAATTTAAAACTTCTTTCAATTTTTCCCTAAAACACAAAACTTATAGCCTAATTTACAATTTAATCATTTAATCAATTCTAACTTAAAATTCATTCAATTAAATCCCTAAGTCATTATTTTGTTCAACATGAACTATGTTCAAAAACCTAAGAACTTTTAAAACTTCAACTTAATTTCAACAAAACTTTATTCTAAAGCTTCTAAAACATCAAAATTAACTAAAAAGGGCTTAATTGACTTACCAAATTAACTCCAAGCTTCAAAACCCTATTTTCCCCTTTTCCTTCTTTTTCTTCTTTTCTTTCCCCTGTTTCGAATGCTCTTGTTCTTCTTTCCTTTCTTTTGTTTCTTTTTCTTTTATATTTTATTTTATTTACTTTACTTATTTATTTAACACATATTATAATATTTTTATTTTAAATATCTATTAAGTATTTAATCATATACATACAAATGTACACTATCAATACCATAAATTGTCATCATTTAATTTGTTTATCATATAAAAATCTCATAATCTAATTATTTATTTAATAAATATTTTTAACTTAATAATAATTAATTAATATTTATTTTAACATCATTTACATATTTTACAATTGTATACATATTTAATTCTACATTTGTACCAATAATTTTATTATATTTGTCATTATTTAATTTGTTTCCCCAAACAAAAATCTCACAATTTAATTATTTAATTAACAAATATCTTTATACTTAAATTATAAGTAATTAAGTATTTAAATTACAAATGTACCAATATAATTTTTACACATGTATATTTTATTACCATACATTTATCAACTATTTAATTTATTTAAAACATAATATCCATTAAATAATCATAATAATTATAAAACCATAATAATAATTTTATATAAAACCATGATAATAATTAAATATATATAATACATATATTCAAGAAAAATCTTGATTTTTCTTCCATTCGCCGCCTCAACTTTTGTAAATGGTTTAATTACCATTTTAATTCTTTTTATTTTTTATTACTTTAGAATTAAACTTTTACCCCTTATTTAATTTAAATCTTTTTATTAATTACTCTAAATTAAGCTAAATTCACCTAATTAAACCTAATTAGACACACTACTAAAGTCATAAATATTTTTAATAATTATTTTCGAACTTATTTCACTAAAACGGAGGCCCTATAACTCACTTTTCCGGTGCCTGTGAATTTTGGGTCATTACATTTCCCCTCTTAATAAATTTCGTCCTCGAAATTTACCTGAGAAAAGATGAGGATATTGTGCTCTCATCGTTTCTTCCGTTTCCCAAGTTGCTTCTTCCACTTTATGATTTCTCCATAACACTTTTACTAAAGGAACCCGTTTATTTCTCAACTCCTTTACTTCTCTTGCTAATATTTGCTCTGGCTCTTCTTCATAAGACAGATCCGGTCGAATTTCAATGTCTTCAGTGGAAATGATATGTGAAGGATCCGACCTATATCTCTGAAGCATAGAAACATGAAAAACATCATGAATCTTTTGTAACTCTGAAGGTAAAGCTAATCGGTAAGCAACCGGTCCAACTCTTTCTACTATTTCATATGGCCCAATAAAAAGTGGACTCAATTTACCCTTTCGGCCAAATCTCAAAACTTTCTTCCAAGGTGATACTTTAAGGAATACTTTATCACCAGCAGAATATTCAATGTCTCGTCGTTTCAAGTCTGCATATGATTTCTGCCTATCAAAGGCTGTTTTCAATCTGTCTTTAATCTTCTTTATTATTTCTTTTGTTTCTTGAATCAATTCTGGCCCAATCATTTTTCTTTCCTTCAATTCTGTCCAACATACTGGTGATCGACACCTTCGACCATATAATGCTTCATACGGAGCCATCTGAATACTAGATTGGAAACTATTATTATAAACAAATTCAGCTAATAGCAAATAACGTTCCTAACCTCATTCAAAATCAATGATACAAGCCCGAAGCATATCTTCTAATATCTGTATTACCCATTCAGACTGTCTATATGTTTGCGGATGAAAGGCCGTACTGAAGTTAAGTCTAGTACCCAATGATTCATGTAGCTGTCTCCAAAATCTCGATGTGAACCGAGGATCTCGATCCGAAATTATTGACACCGGAATACCGTGTAATCTAACAATTTCCTGGATATACACTTCTGATAGCTTCTGCAATGACCAATCTGTTCTAACTGCTATGAAATGTGCTGACTTGGTAAGTCTATCAACTATCACCCAAATGGCATTCTTTTTACTTGCTGACAGTGGTAATCCCGTAACGAAATCCATCGTGATATGATCCTATTTCCACTCAGGAATACTAATAGGCTGAAGTAGTCCTGTAGGAACTTGATGTTCTGCTTTTACCTGTTGACATGTCAAACATTTACTAACATACTCAACTATGTCCCTTTTCATCCCTGGCCACCAGTATAATTCTCTTAAATCACAAAACATTATCATGCCTCCAGGGTGCATAGCAAATGAACTATCATGAGCTTCCTATAGAATCAACCCTTTAAGCTCAGACGTAGCTGGAATACAAATGTAACACCCAAATACCCGTATCCATTGCTGGAGTAGGGTCACATAACATAACCTGCTCAACTCCTCTATAGAACACTTCGCGTACATAAGAATCAAATTTGCACCTTTAAGTTTCAATAATTTCAAATCCAATGTAATTAAATAATTATAACAATACTAGCATGTTTCTATGAGTAACTTCTATAGTATGCGCAAAAAAAAAAGAGGTAAAAGTTTAAAGTCTTGAGCTTAATGAATAACATCATACAACTAAAACTTTTCTATTCATTTGGTGATTTTTCTCCTCTTGACCAAATACACATACATAATATATATATCTCAAATGGTTAATATGTTAGTTCAAGCATAACATAATCACACTCATATCACAAATATGAACTTATATGTCAAGTTGATTAACACTTCAAGATTTATATCTAAACCATTATCAAATCCATACATAGGACTTTAGCCATATTCGCAAGGCTTTATATACAAAACTATCAAAATAGCAAACCTCCCAAAATATTATCCTATACATGCCATAATGTTTACTAGAGTTTTAAACAAAGGTACCAAAAAGGTTGTCAAAAGATGCGATGGCTTCGTACGGTTCCAAGCTTTCCTCGACAAGATGATCTATACAATACCAATAAACAAACCAAGTGAGTTATTAACTCAGTAAGTCCTAAGAAATTTCAAGAATGTAATAACCCGATTATCTTAGCAAAATAAAATTTCAATCCAATACTAGCCGAATTCAACCATGATATCACAAGGAAATCTTATGTCACATACATACATTATGAATTTGGTACATACTTACCCGAAATCACTATGTACTCCTACACCATTTAATCACAAATTGAAAATACCATGGTAAATGTCATATACAAATCATTGGCGTATATGTAAATGACATACAATGTCCAATTATTTAAATAAAGCACAAACCAAGCCGCTCCATCTATCAATCCAATCTCCAATCCATTTAGATTCATTTATCACTACTTCATATCTTTGTTCAATTATATACTAATTGAGCTGATTACCTTTCTCTTCTTTCTCTCTTCCCAAGCATTATATATTAATACACATATTAGAATCAAATCCCATGTCTAGTATCCATGCACATTTCATTACTCCCAATTTAATGTTTTAATGAATTTTTATTTGCACAAGTAGTGCTCCACGATCGATATCTCACACTTACTGCTCGATTTGAAAGTCCGCACACATAGTGCTCTTACTTATTCGCACACATAGTGCCACGTTTTCTCGCACACATAGTGCCATGTAATCTCGCACACATAGTGCCACGTAGTTTTTGCACACATAGTGCTGCATAGCCTTGCACACATAGTGCTATATTTTCTTATCTATAGCTACCACAATATCATAGATAGGTCAATATTTTCACATTCAATTTTCAAAAACTTATACATACCATGGTTTCTTATCCAACTTATTTTGTGTCATTTATGTGCAAATGTTAATCGTAGCTTAAATTACTTAAGGACTTACCTTTTTAGTCGAATGAACAACTCCGATCGGCTACTCAACCGCTTTCGCTTTCCCTTTGGCCGAACTTGGCTCCCTTTGATCTTGAGCTCCAACTAAGCAAATAAAATAACTCAATCATCGTAGCCCCAATTTATATTCATTCCTCATAGACACACACACAGATTCAGTATTCCATCTAATATTAACCAAGCCATAACAATATAACATTTAAATATTCAAGATTTATCACCTAATAACTAAAACCGATCATCAAATTTATTGAACCTTTTTTTTTATACTCAACAATTTGTCAATTAATTAGCTAAGTTCATTTTCGGCTAGTATTCATTTAAATACTATCAAGCTCATATACTTCTAATTTCATGACTTCAACATCTTAATGCCCATTGTAATCACTCAAATAAATTTCCAATACATAAATTAAGTCACTCAAACAATGTTAATTTAAATTCGGCAAACACACATACCAAATTATTTTAGCCAAATTCTCCATAACACTTAAACTAAAATATGCACATTAAACTTACTCAATTTTCATTATGCCTTTCACTCCTAAAACATAAAAATATCAATCTTATTTCTTCAGCCACGTCTCGGTCAATTGCTCAAATTACCCCATAAACATGAATTTTGCACTTTAACTTATCTACCATGACTCATTTGGCCTTAACACTTATTTGAACCATTTCTCATACAAGAAAGTAAAAATAAAATGAACATTCCATTTAAACCCCATATGGCCGAATGCACAAAGTATTACCCAACTAACAATTCAACAAGTTTAACCTCATTCTAACATCTACTTATTCAATGCAACATGAAAACAACCTCTAATTCCAACATCTTGATACACGGCCTAGTGCCCAAACTACCATAGAAATTTGATTTTCTTGACATAGCCAAGAAATGCATTTAACAATTAACTTAAACATATAAAAAAGATTTCAAAAATCACTTCAAAACTTACCTCCAACTAGCAAAAGAAGGTGCCGAATTGCCTTAGTGTAATTTTTTTTTTCTTTTTTTTTCCTTTTGTTTTGGTTTTGCAAGAAGAAGAAGATGAACACTTATGTTTCAGTTTCTTCTTTTATTCATCTTTTTATTTTTAATTCATATTATTTATGATGTTTTAATCACTTATCAATATAATATTATAATTAAAATAAACTTAGTGGAGGGATATCATTACTTGGCCGGCCACTTAATGCATATTAGGCATTTTGACATGCAAACCCAAACTTTCATACTTTGAAATTATTTGGTCCCCACACATTTACCTAACATATTTTCTAAGTTTCTCAACTAAGTACTTTCAAGTGAAATTCACATCCATATGACTAAATTAAAACATCAAATTTTTCACACATGCACTATCACACATAGAAGATATGAAAATAAATTTTTAATAAATTTTATGACTCGGTTTTGTGGTCCCGAAACCACATTTCGACTAGGGTCAAATTAGGGCTGTCACAACTCTCCTCCACTTAGAAATTTTCTTCCTCGAAAATCTTACCAGCGAATAAATTCGGATAATGTTCTTTCATAGAGTCTTCGAGCTCCCAAGTAGCTTCTTCTACTCCATGTTTGACCCATAATAATTTTACTAAGGAAATCTTCTTATTCCGCAATTCTTTCACTTCCTGAGCTAAGATACGGATCGGTTCTTCCTCATAGCTCAAATCCGATTGAATCTCAATTTCAGATGGATTAACCATATGTGAAGGATCAGATCTATACCGTCTAAGCATCGATACATGGAACACATTATGAATGTTTACGAGTTCAGGTGGCAGAACCAATCTATAAGCAACCGGCCCTATCCGTTCTGCTATCTCGTACGGTCCAATAAATCTTGGGCTCAATTTGCCCTTACAGCCAAATCGGAGTACTTTTTTCCAGGGTGAGACTTTCAAAAATACTTTATCACCAATTTGATACTCAATATCTTTGCGTTTCAAATCTGCATATGATTTCTGACGATCCGATGCTGCTTTCAAACTATCACTAATCACTTTCACTTTTTCTTCAGCTTCTCTAATCAAATCAACCCCGTATATCTTATTTTCACTGAGTTCGGTCCAATACAGTGGTGTGCGGCATTTACTACCGTATAAAGCCTCGTATGGTGCCATCTTGATACTTGATTGGAAGCTATTGTTGTATGCGAATTCAATCAAAGGTAAATATCGTTCCCACGAACCTCTAAACTCGAGAATGCAACATCTCAACATATCTTCGAGTATCTGAATAACTCGTTCAGATTGACCATCTGTCTGGGGATGGAAAGCAGTGCTAAAATGTAACTTAGAACCCAATGCTTCATGCAATTTTCTCCTGAATCGGGATGTAAATCTGGGGTCTCTATCAGAAACAATAGAAGTAGGTACTCCATGTAGTCGAACAAGTTGAGAAACATATAATTCTGCCAATCTATCGAGTGAAAAATCCGTACGAATAGGGATAAAATGAGCTTACTTCGTCAATCTATCAACAATAACCCAGATTGAGTCTTTCTTGCTCTGTGTCAACGGTAAACCAGATACAAAGTCTATCGTTACTCGATCCCATTTCCACTCAGGTATCATGATCGGCTGTAGTAATCCCGAAGGCACCTGATGTTCCGCTTTCGCTTGTTGACATATCAAACATTTAGAAACAAAGTTGAAAATGTCTCTTTTCATACCATGCCACCAATATTGTCTTTTTAGATCGTTGTACATTTTCGTGCTACCAGGATGGACCGACATTCGGCTACTATAGGCCTCACTCAAAATCATCAAAGTAAGTTTTGAATTTCTTGGGACGCATAATCGACCTCTGAATTTTAAACAATCATTATCGTCAATTTGAAACTCTAAACCCGTATTAGAATCACATTGAGCTCGTTTAGCAACCAATTCGTCATCGATTTTCTGTGCTTCACAAATTTGCCGTATTAACATTGGTTCTGCTTTTAATTCCGCTACTAGCACATCATTAGCAGAAATAGACAAATGTACATTCATTGCTCGAAGAGCAAATAGAGATTTTCGACTTAGGGCATCAGCCACCACGTTTGCCTTACCTGGATGATAATCAATGACAATTTCGTAATCCTTTAATAATTCAAGCCACCGTCGTTGTCTCAGATTCAAGTCTCTCTAAGTCATTAAATATTTTAGGCTTTTATGATCAGTATAAACATGGCATTTCTCTCCGAACAGGTAATGACACAAGAGCAAACACAATCGCAGCTAGCTCGATATCATGAGTTGGATAATTTTTCTCGTGAGGCTTTAGTTGTCTCGAAGCATACGCAACAACTCTACCCTCCTGCATCAATACACAACCCAAACCGTTCAAAGAAGCATCACTGTAGACTACGAACTTTTTACCAGACTCTGGCTGAACTAACACAAGAGCCTCCGTCAAAAGGGTTTTTAGCTGGTTGAAACTTGTCTGACACTTCTCTGACCACTCAAACTTGATATATTTCTGGAGTAGTTTCGTCAACTGTGTTGCGATCATCGAGAAACCTTTAACGAATCGTCGATAGTACCCAGCGAGTCCCAGAAAGCTCCGAACTTCAGAAACATTCCTTAGAGGTTTCCAATCAAGAATGGCTGAAATTTTTTTCGGATCAACTCTATTACCCGAAGCGGATACAACATGTCCCAGAAAGCTGACCTCCTTTAACCAGAATTCACATTTGCTAAATTTTGTATACAACTGATTATCTCGCAAAATCTGAAGTACAAGCCTCAAGTGTTCAGCGTGTTCGGACTCGTTGTGAGAATAAATCAGAATATCATCTATGAACACCACCACAAATTGATCTGAATACTGTCTGAATACCCGATTCATCAGATCCATGAAAACCGCAGGGGCATTAGTGAGCCCAAACGGCATCACTAAAAACTCATAGTGTCCGTATCTCGTTCTAAAAGTAGTCTTAAGAACGTCAGAATCTCTAACTCGCAACTGATAATAGCCAGATCACAAATCAATCTTCGAAAACACGGAAGCTCCTTTCAACTGGTCAAATAAGTCATCTATCCGTGGCAACGGATATTTATTCTTTATCGTCAGTTTATTGAGCTGACGATAATCAATACACATTCACATAGTTCCGTCTTTCTTTTTCACGAACAGGACTGGAGCACCCCAGGGTGAGAAGCTGGGTCGCGCAAAACCTCTGTCGGTCAACTCTTGCAATTGAGCTTTCAATTCTTTTAACTCAGTCGGTGCTATACGATACGGAGCGATCGAAATCAGTGTCATACCCAGAACCAATTCTATGCCGAACTCTACTTCTCTAACAGGTGGCAATCCCAGTAATTCCTCAGGAAACACTTCTAGATACTCACAAACTACAAGCACAGTCTCGAGCTTTCGTTCCGATACCTTGCTATCCAGTACATATGCAAGATAAGCTTCATAACCCTTTCTCACATATTTTCGAGCTAACACAGAAGATATCACTGCCGGTAACCCACTCAGATCACTAGACTCAACTCGAATCATTTCACCACTTGAACATCGCAAGTCTATAGTCTTTCGTTTGCAATTTACCACAGCGTCATGTTCGGCTAACCAGTCCATTCCGAGAATAATATCGAATTCGTCGAAGGGTAACAGCATCAAATCCTTCGAAAAACAGAAATCTTTAATTATCAATGAACATCTCTTGCATACCTTATCAACTAACACATACCGACCCAAAGGGTTTGACACTCGTATCACAAACTCAGTAGACTCAACAGGTAGAGTCTTACTGGACGCTAATGTTTCACATACGTAAGAATGAGTCAAACCAGGATAAATTAAAGTAAGCACACTAGTACTATAGAGAGTGAATGTACCAGTGATAACATCAGGGGAGGATGCCTCCTCTCGTGCACAGATGGCATAAGCTCTGGCGGGGGCACGAGTTTCAGATCGAACAGCCGTATTAGAAGTCCCTCTCTGATTACCACCCCTACCTCCTATATTTCTCGATGGTCTACCTCTAGTTGTTGCACCACTCGGTCTCTTACCTTGCATCTTATTTTTCTCATCAGGTTCCGTGCAATCTCGAATAAAATGATCCCGCGAACCGCATCTATAACAGGCTCTGTTAATAGACTTACCCCAACATTCACCTACATGTCGTCTTCCACACTGTGGACATTCGGGTTTTTCTTGTAGATTGTTGCCAACACTAGCAACCGAAGTAGTTCGAGAGTCCGTTGATGGTCGTTCCTTAATAGAAATTCCTGCAGTCGTCTTTGATCTGTTAGTATCGTCTCTGAACTTCTTTGTAGCCAAGAAAGAAGTTTTACCCGCCGATCTTTTATGAAAGTCTCTAACTTCAGATTCAGCTTTCTTTTTCTCTTTTCTAAGCTCTTCAGCCTTGCAAGCTCATTCAACCAGTGTTACGAATTCTTTTATTTCTAGAATACCCACCAGTAGCTTTAAATCTTCATTCAATCCCTTTTCAAATCTTTTACACATGGCAACTTCATCAGGTACACACTTCCGAGCATATCGACTGAGTCTTACAAACTCACGTTCATATTCGGATACCGTCAAACGGCCTTGTTTAAGCTCCAAAAATTCTTTACGCTTTTGATCGATGAATCGTTGACTAATATACTTCTTACGAAACTCCGTCTGAAAGAAGTCCCAAGTAATTATTTCCTTCGGAACAATCGAAATCAGGGTTCTCCACCAATAGTAGGCCGAATCTCGTAATAAGGATATGGCACACTTTAGACACTCATCGGGTGTGCAAGATAGCTCATCGAAAACACAGATGGTATTATCAAGCCAAAACTCATCCCTTTCAGCGTCATCAGTAGCTGTGGCTCGGAATTTCTCGGCCCTGCACTTCCTAATCAAATCAACAGGAGGTTTACTCGGCCTTAAAGGATCAGTAGTTGCTGGTATTATAGGCACCAGAGGAGGATTATTTAAATTCGGGAATTGTTGAGCAGCCGGGTTTGTTCGGGCATATTGTGCAACCCACTCATTCATCATGGTAAAGAAGGCTTGCTTAGCCCCATCATCTTGATTACTCGCAGATGGTTGAGGTTCAATAGGCGCTGTCCCTTGCGTGGGAACATGCGCTACACTCTCAACGTCATCCGCTAAGGCTCTCTCTGGATTAGATTCCATTTACTAATCAAAACAACAATTTCAACCGTCAAAAGTCATCACACTATCATATACTAGCATTATGGCATGTATAGCTAGACTCACACGTGCTACGGTAGTCCTACAATCGACTAAACTGTAGCTCTGATACCAATAAAAATGTAACACCCAAATACCCGTATCTATTGCTGGAGTAGGGTTACATAACATAACCTGCTCAACTCCTCTATAGAACACTTCGCGTACATAAGAATCAAATTTGCACCTTTAAGTTTCAATAATTTCAAATCCAATGTAATTAAATAATTATAACAATAATAGCATGTTTCCATGAGTAACTTCTATAGTATGCGCAAAAAAAAAGGTAAAAGTGTGAAGTCTTGAGCTTAATGAATAACATTATACAACTAAAACTTTTCTATTCATTTGGTGATTTTTCTCCTCTTGACCAAATACACATACATAATATATATATCTCAAATGGTTAATATGTTAGTTCAAGCATAACATAATCACACTCATATCACAAATATGAACTTATATGTCAAGTTGATTAACACATCAAGATTTATATCTAAACCATTATCAAATCCATACATAGGACTTTAGCCATATTCGCATGGCTTTATATACAATACTATCAAAATAGCAAACCTCCCAAAATATTATCCTATACATGCCATAATGTTTACTAGAGTTTTAAACAAAGGTACCAAAAAGGTTGTCAAAAGATGCGATAACTTTGTACGGTTCCAAGCTTTCCTCGACAAGATGATCTATACAAAACCAACAAACACACCAAGTGAGTTATTAACTCAGTAAGTCCTAAGAAATTTCAAGAATGTAATAACCCGATTATCTTAGCAAAATAAAATTTCAATCCAATACTAGCCGAATTCAACCATGATATCACAAGGAAATCTTATGTCACATACGTACATTATGAATTTGGTACATACTTACCTCCAACATATAAAAAAGATTTCAAAAATCACTTCAAAACTTACCTCCAACTAGCAAAAGAAGGTGTCGAATTGCATTAGTGTAATTTCTTTTTTTTTCTTTTTTTTTTCCTTTTATTTCGGTTTTGCAAGAAGAAGAAGATGAACACTTATGTTTCAATTTCTTCTTTTATTCATCTTTTTTATTTTTAATTCATATTATTTATGATGTTTTAATCACTTATCAATATAATATTATAATTAAATTAAACTTAGTGGAGGGATATCATTACTTGGCCGGCCACTTAATGCATATTGGGCATTTTGACATGCAAACCCAAACTTTCATACTTTGAAATTATTTGGTCCCCACACATTTACCTAACATATTTTCTAAGTTTCTCAACTAAGTCCTTTCAAGTGAAATTCACATTCATATGACTAAATTAAAACATCAAAATTTTCACACATGCACTATCACACATAGAAGATATGAAAATAAATTTTTAATAAATTTTATGACTCGGTTTTGTGGTCCCGAAACCACATTTCGACTAGGGTCAAATTAGGGCTGTCACAACAAATCTGATTTCGAAACCTCAAACATCCATAACCATCAATACTAAAATTTTCTGCTGTACCACTCTGTACCATTTTTCTTTTCTTCAACAATTTGTCATATTCCAATTGAGCTGATCTGATCTGATCAAACATTACTGGCTTCACTCTCAATTCGACCAAAAGACTCCCATCATCACTAATACTAAGCCGTGCAAACATTGCTCTTAATTCAATTGCAGCTTTTCTACTTAATGTATCAGCCACAACATTAACTCTTCCTGGATGGTAGTCTATAACACAATCATAGTCTTTCAGAACCTCGATCCATCGTCTTTGTCTCAAATTCAATTCTTTCTGAGAAAGAAGATATTTCAAACTTTTATGATTAGTATAGATGTAGCATTTTTCACCATAAAGATAATGTCTCCAAATCTTCAATGCAAAAATCACAGCTGCTAACTCAAGATCATGAGTCAGATAATTACGTTCGTGTGGCTTCAATTGAAGAGATGCATAGGCTATTACCTTTCCATCCTGCATTAGTACACAACCCAAACCACTTAAAGAAGCATCACTATACACTATAAAATCTTTACCCGATTCTGGTAATGTCAAAACTGGAGCCTCAGTTAGAATTTGCTTCAATATCTCAAAACTTCTCTGACACTGATCATCCCAAATAAAAGGAACATTCTTCTGTAGTAACTTGGTCATCGGCAAAGCTATCTTTGAAAATCCATTTACAAATCTTCTATAATACCCAGCTAAACCAAGAAAACTACGTACTTCTGATACGTTTCTTGGTGGTTTCCACTGTACAATCGCTTCAATCTTTTTTGGATCAACTCGGATTCCATCTACAGATACTACATGTCCTAGAAATACAACCTCTCACAACCAAAATTCACATTTGCTAAGCTTTCCATACAATTATTTTTCCCGTAATATCTGTAGTACAATCCTGAGATGCTGGTCATGCTCTGATTCTGACTTTGAATAAACCAGTATATCATCAATAAAAACTACTACAAACTGGTCTAAATACGATTGAAAGATACGATTCATGAGATCCATAAAAGTAGCTGGAGCATTTGCCAACTCGAATGGCATTACTAGGAACTCATAGTGACCATATCTTGTACGAAAAGCTGTCTTTGGAACATCGCTTTCTTTTACTTTCAACTGGTAGTAGTCTGACCTTAAGTCAATCTTCGAAAATATAAAAGCTTCTCAACTGATCAAACAAATCATCAATGCGAGGCAGTGGATACTTATTCTTGATTGTCACCTTATTTAATTGTCGATAATAAATACAAAGTCTCATCGAGTCATCTTTCTTTTTAACAAATAATACTGGAGCTCCCCACGGTGATATGCTCGGTCGAATAAAACTACGGTCTAATAAGTCTTGCAACTGTATCTTCAGCTCTTTCAACTCTGTAGGTGACATCCGATACGGAGGTATAGAGATTGGTGATGTGCCCGGATAAACCTCAATAGCGAACTCGACTTCCCTGTCTGGCGGTAAACCCGGTAATTCTTCAGGAAACACATCAGAAATCTCACAAACTATCTGAATTTTACCGCATTGGCTTCTAACTGAATCTGAATTAATAACATATGCCAAATATGCTGAACAACCCTGTTGAAGTAATTTACTAGCCTTTATTGCTGAAACAATTTGTGCTGGCCCACTAGTACGAATACCATTTACTTCAACCCGACCTTCACTCGCTGTCTGAATACTGAATATTTTCTTATAGTAGTCCAAAATCACTCCATGTCCAGATAACCAATCCATTCCCAGTATTATATCAAAATCCCCAAATGGCATGATTAACAAGTCAACCGGAAAAGTTTTATTCTGTATAATCAAAGGGCATCTTGGACAGACCTGGTTTACTAACACTGTTTGCCCCAACGGACTCGACACCTCAATAGACACTCTAGACATTTTGGATTTTAATTTTCTCGACTCAACTAATTTTGAATTAATATAGGAATACGAAGATTCAGGATTAATTAAAGCATAAACATGCTCAGAATATAATAAAAATATATCTGTTACCACATCATGAGCATCGCCTTCTTCACGAGTTTTGACCACATAAGCTCTAACTGGTATTCTGGCCTCAGATTGCTGGGTAACAGTGTCACTGCTTCTCCTAACACCTCCTCCTCTGGAAACTGAACTACCTCTACCAGATCCTCTGCCACGAACAGTAGGCACTAATCTTTGAGATGCTGCAGGTGTGGCACTTTCACTTTTCGGACAATCTCGGATAAAATGATCTGTGGACCCACATCGAAAACATCGTCGGGTTATCCTCCAACATTCGCCTAAATGTTTCTTTCTGTAGTGCTCACAGTCTGGAATTTCTATACTTCGGGATGGACCTCTCACACTACTAGTAGATATTGTCATCTGTTTACCCCTGCTTCTACCGCCTCTATCTGATCTAAAACTAAATCTCCAACCCCTCTGAGATTCTTTTGGTCTTTTCGGCTGAGAATTCGAACTGGTAGTTTCCGTACGCTTTCCAGCTGGTCGAACATTTTCATTGAAGCCCAAACTTGTTTTACTATTTTAGCTCGCTCAATCAAGTCTATCATTTCAGTAATACGTTGAGATACCAACTGTAATTTGATCTCATCTCACAAACCCCGTAAAAATCTCTTACAACTGTCAGCTTTAGTTGGAATAAACTCTGAGGTGTACCTGCTGAGTCTCGAGAATTCCCTCTCATAATCTATTACTGACATGTCACCCTATTGCAACGTCAAAAACTCTTGCTTCTTGTCTTTGGTATACATTTCTCCGATATATTTCTTTTGAAACTCTTTCTGAAATAGATCCCAATTTATCTGATTCTCTGATAAATGTCGAACAATTAATTCCCACCATAAGCAAGCTTCTCCTTGTAGCAACGATACATCACAAATCAAACATTCTCGGGGGGTACAATCTAATTGTTGTAAAATTCTTTTAGTCGACTCCATCCAATTTTCAGCTGCAGATGGATCGACTACTTTCAGACCCATAAATTCAGTGGCACCATACTTTCTCAATTCCTTTATCGAGGACCGTCTTTGAGTTGGAACTGAAGTCGTAGCAGGAACAGTTTTCGGTACTCTTTATAGTGCATCGGCAATTTTTCTCAATATATCAGAATCATCTCTATCATTTCTTCTATCAACTCTAGGTGGTTGATTTCTTACAGAATTTATGCTAGGTGTTACCCATTCGGTTTCATCTAATCCATACGACTCTTCCTCACCAGTATATATTTCCTGATTGTTATCTTCTATTCTTTCATCTGACATCTTTAATCTATAAAACAAAAACAAACAAATAAGTCAGCATCCAAAAATCCCGACTCAGTTTCGACTTAAAAGTGGCATGTAATTCTAGACTCAATTTCTGAGCTCGATTTAGTCCGAGAATCGGCTAAACCTGATAGCTCTGATACCAATAATTGTAACACCCCCTAACCCTAAACCGTCACCGAAACAGGGTTACGAGGCATTATCGGACATATTAGACAACTTACGAATAATTCACTATTAATATAACATTCATAGTAAAACAAATAATTAAGTCCCTATATTGGACTCTCGAAGTCCAAAACACATATTAAAAGTAGAACGGGACTTGTTCGAGTATTCCAGAAATTTTTTTGTAATTTTTTTTTATAAAAAAAATTTCGACAGTATTTCTGCTTATTTTAACTTAAAACCCCCTGCAAATTCAAACCAAAAGTAACCAACCGATGCCAATAGTTCAACCAAATAATTTTACATCTTAAACACTATTAGATTACGCTTAATCCATTGATTTATTACTTAAATTTTAAAGTATTAACATACAAGGAAATAATTCATATCTTTCATTTCATTTCAAAATTTAATACCAAATTTACTAATTTATAACTTTAAACTTACTTATCATCCAAAATTGCATAACTATCTAATTACAATAAGATCATTTAACCTATATATATAACTCATGTACAACCACCTAATACATGCCACTTAAACAAAAATAAGAAATACATCACCAAAATTTTCTTGTCGGAGTCGGGTTTATTTTGGATGCTGGACCGATCCGAAACTCTAATGACCTACGCACGGAAACAACTGTACGCTGAGTATTTCATACTCAGTGGTATTACTATAAATCAAAACTATTTAACATTAATAAATTACAAACATCAACCATAAACTTTATAATCATTTAAACTAATTATATATAATTATATTACCTCATAACTCTTAAATTCATATTTCATTTTTCACATACTAACTCAATTCATAATTCAACTCATACATTCTTTCTCATACTTTTCAATAGTGCCAGAACAATTAATCTCATTTTTTAAATTTCATTTCAATTATTTACCCTATTAACAAGGCTCGGACTCTGATAGATACGTGGATTCCATCCAAACACACTAGAATATCCAACCCAAACACACCCGGAATATTAAAAATCCTCCATAACACACAAGTATAATATATCCTCCCAAACACACCAATAAGGCATTAAATGCCTCTTCGGATAAACCGAAGTATATAATAACAGATACATCTTCTCGGCCGAACTATAAATCTCATCATCACATCACAAATCCAGTGGCATGCCATTTGTATCAAATCTAGTCCGACAAGTTAATAGGGTATTATTTTACTTTTCCAATTTCAATTTCATTTCCACAAAAATTTTCAATACCCAATCAATTTAAACATTTATTATCATAATTCGTATACAAATTAATTTTCACACATACTCATATTTAATTTCAAATATAATACTTACCTTATATTAATTATTCCATAACTGTAAATTCAATATACATTTAATAAATAGTTTGAGTTATAGTAATACAAACCCGAAATACGAGTTTACTCCTCAACGATCTTTTCTTTTCCTTTGGATGGCGATGCCTCGTTTTCCTTCTTAGCTACAAAAATAAAAAAAAAATAATAACAATTTACATTATTAATTACAACATTAATTTAAATAATTAATTAAATTTCTACTCAATTTATGCCTAATTTTAAATTTAATCCTAATTGACTCTTTTATTTATTTCATACTTCAATTCTATTCATTTTTCTTTCATATTCATCCTAATTATCAAGTATTCATAATAAAACTCTAATTTAAAACTTCTTTCAATTTATTCCCTAAAACACAAAACTTATAGCCTAATTTACAATTTAATCCTTTAATCAATTCTAACTTAAAATTCATTCAATTAAATCCCTAATTCATTATTTTGTTCAACATGAACTATGTTCAAAAACCTAAGAACTTTCAAAACTTCAACTTAATTTCAACAAAACTTTGTTCTAAAGCTTCTAAAACATCAAAATTAACTAAAAATGGCTTAATTGACTTACCAAATTAACTCCAAGCTTCAAAACCCTATTTTCCCCTTTTCCTTCTTTTTCTTCTTTTCTTTCCCCTGTTTCGAATGCTCTCTGTTCTTCTTTCCTTTCTTTTGTTTCTTTTTCTTTTATATTTTATTCACTTTACTTCTTTATTTAACACTTATTATAATATTTTTATTTTAAATATCTATTAAGTATTTAATCATATACATACAAATGTACACTATCAATACCATAAATTGTCCTCATTTAATTTGTTTATCATATAAAAATCTCATAATCTAATTATTTATTTAATAAATATTTTTAACTTAATAATAATAATTAATTAATATTTATTTTAACATCATTTACATATTTTACAATTGTACACATATTTAATTCTACATTTGTACCAATAATTTTATTATATTTGTCATTATTTAATTTGTTTCCCGAAACAAAAAAACCTCACAATTTAATTATTTAATTAACAAATATCTTTATACTTAAATTATAAGTAATTAAGTATTTAAATTACAAATGTACCAATATAATTTTTACACATGTATATTTTATTACCATACATTTATCAGCTATTTAATTTATTTCAAACATAATATCCATTAAATAATCATAATAATTATAAAACCATAATAATAATTTTATATAAAACCATGATAATAATTAAATATATATAATACATATATTCAAAAAAAATCTTGATTTTTCTTCCATTTGCCGCCTCAACTTTTGTAAATGGTTTAATTACCATTTTAATCCTTTTTATTTTCTATTACTTTAGAATTAAACTTTTACCCCTTATTCAATTTAGTTCATTTTATTAATTACTCTAAATTAAGCTAAACTCACCTAATCAAAACCTAATTAGACACACTACTAAACTCATAAATATTTCTAATAATTATTTTTGAACTTATTTCACTAAGACGGAGGCCCTATAACTCACTTTTCCGGTGCCCGTGAATTTTGGGTCATTACAAAAATAAAAGGAAAATTTAGGGTTTTGGAGTTTCAAGCTTAAGTGGTAAGTCAATTTGATCCCTTTTCTTGCAATTTTAGTGTCTATAGAATTCTAGGAAGAAGTACTACTTATGTTGAAATTTAGAAAGTTATTGAATTTTTAGATGTTGATTAAGTTGAATAAATGGAAGAATTAAGTGTTA
Organism: Gossypium longicalyx; assembly: GCA_025698465.1. Taxonomy (NCBI): domain Eukaryota; kingdom Viridiplantae; phylum Streptophyta; class Magnoliopsida; order Malvales; family Malvaceae; genus Gossypium; species Gossypium longicalyx. The sequence continues at coordinate 20,552,206 of CM047005.1, read as the reverse complement.
ATTTGATGGAAATTCAAGTTAGAAGTGGGAGAAGGATTGAATTGTAAAGAGAAATATAAATTTGGTAGTAGTGGGGATTGAATTGAGAGGACTCTATAATTAATTTTTTATGTTGTAAATTTAAGAGTTTTAGAATGGTTATGGTGGAAGGACTAAATTGGAATTTTTGTAAAAGTTATATGGAAATTAAAGAGTCTGTTATTAAATAACATATATTGATAATTTTAAATGTTAAATTTTATGTTGCCAAAGTAGCACCGGAAACGTCATCGAAAAAGGGAAAGGAGAAAGTGAACGAGGATATCGAGTAGACTCAAGAATTTCGATTTGTATTTCTTTAAATTATGCTTAGTGATTTGTATTAGCACCCTCGCGACGCCCAAAATTGGTATCTTGTTAAACACTCGTTGTCTTAATTCTCAAAAATACAAGTTTAATTTAATACTTAATTGCGATCCGATTGAAATACAAGAATTTGAAATTTTTGGTTTTTTTAGAAGGACGTCTCGTTTTTAACATGAGCCAATGACATTCACCCAACATAGCGATGAAATCAGCGACTTAGTGTTAAAATCGGTACATTGCCTTATTTATTGATATTAATTAAAAACATAAAAAATGTCATTTGCAATAAGAATTTGTACATGATGCGAACGATGATACAATTAATGAAAAATATTAAAATGTAATATTAGAATAAAATAACAATAGTATTCACAATAAAGAAAATGATAAATAAAAAATAATGTTCTAATGATATAATAAAAGAAATAATATATTTGTAATAATAGTAGAAAATACTAACATGTACATGAAAAATACACATGCATATATATATATATGTTAATAATAATGATAATGATAATATGAAAAATATAACAATAGTAAAATGATGGTATTAATACCTAAATATAAACATAGATATAGTATAATAATGAAAATATAAATAGATAAGAAACATAATAGATGAGTAATAAGAAAATGAAAATATAATAATAGTCATAATACAATGATAATAGTAATTACAAAAATGATGATAATAATGATAATAATAATAAAAATAATAAAATGATAACAATGATATTAGTAATAAAATAATAGAAAATAGCAGTACATTAATAATATACGTTAATAACAATAATAATATATAAAAAATAGCAGTACATTAATAATAATAATATGTTAATAAAAATAATGGTAATAGTAATAATGATTAATGGTAATAAAAATACATAATAATGGTAATACGAAATTAACTAGTTTAAGACTAAGATAATGATGATAGTAATAGAGAATAACAATACATTAATAATAATAATATTTGTTAATGACAATAATAGTAATATGTAAAAAAGGGAATAATAATAGTATAGTAAAAATACTAATAATGTATTAATAAGAATGATAATAAAATGAGATTATAATAATAATATTAATAAAAATAGACATAAAAGAAATAGCAATAATAGTGATAATATAAATAATAATATATGTATGCAAAATAACGATGGTAAAAATATATATGTACCTAATGATAATAATAATATTAAAGTAAAGTAAATAAAAATAATACTATATATAAATATATATACCTATATAATAAAAATACACACTAATATATAATAATAATAATAATAATAATAATAATAATAATAATAATAATAGTAATAATGTTGAAATACAAAAAAACATATATAATATAATAAAGATATTAAAATAAAGTAATAAAATAATACTATATAAATATGTATACATATACATATATAATAAAGATATACACTAATATATAATAATAATAATGGTAATAATATTGAAATACAAAAATAAATATAATATAAATATTAAAATAAAGTAATAAAAAATAATTCTATGTATAAATATATATACATATACGTATATAAAAAATATACGCTAATATTAATAATAATAATGATAATACTAGTAATAATATTGAAATATAAAAAGCTAGTATAATATAATAAAAATACTAAAATAAAGTAATAAAAATAATACTATGTATAAATATATATACATATACATATATAAAAAATATACGCTAATATTAATAATAATAATGATAATAATAGTAATAATATTGAAATACAAAAAAAGCAATATAATATAATAAAAATAATAAAGTAATTAAAAATAATACTATATATAAATATATATACATATACATAGATAATAATAAAAATACACTAATGTATAATAATAATAATAATAATAATAATAATAATAATAATAATGATATGAAAAAAAGAATAATAATAATAACAATAGTGTTTAGACAAATTAATTTGAAAATAAAAGGCAAAATAAGCGAAAAAAAGGACCAAATTGAACTTAAAATGGAAGTTCGGGGCAAATTTGAAGATAAAATACAAAGAAAATGACCAATTTGGGCTCGCGGATAACAAGGGAGGACCAAAATAGGCAATATCCCATCCTCCCAAAATGCACAGCACCAAGAGGGACCAAAATGAAACAAAAACAAAATTTCTGGGCAAAATTAAAAATACGAAAAATTTAATTATAAAACTATAAAAAAGCGGAAGGGCTAAAAGTGAAATTAGCTCTTTCGTCAAAAACACGCGGATCCTAAGCGGGTATGGGTCGGGTCGAACCGGGTCGCATCAAAACGACGTCGTTTTGGGTGTTAATGGCCAACCCCAAAACGACGTCATTTTAGGGGGCTATAAAAGTTAAGTTTTTGAGAAAAAAATTCATTTGTTAGCATGAAAGAAAAAAAAAAGAAGAGAGAGAAGAGAGAATTCTCTCTGAACTAGGCCCCAACTTCGGCCAGGAAGGCCACCGTCGCTGCCGTCGATCCACCGCTGCCGGCCACCGTGCACGGTGGCCTGAAATTCAAAAAGGATTTTTTTTCCTTTTTTTTATATATTTTTTATTCTACTGATTTTTTTAAGGAAAAAATGGAGAAAATATATATGCGTTTATGAATAGCTTGAAAGAAAAGGGAAAAGAAAAGAAAAAAAAAAAGAAGCAACATTTTCCCTTGTAGATCTTGCTTTTTTTTTCTCTAAATCTGTTTTGGAAATTTTGGTTTGATGTTTGAAACTATACTTTTTCTTGTATTCAATGTTTACTGATTTTTTATTTCCAAAAATCATCCCCTTTACAATCCAATTTCTAGGCTTTTATATAGCCATTTTACAAGAAATTTTTATTATTGCTGTCACTTCTATCTTTATTTTTTTGCAGGTGCAAGGAGATGGTGGTCACAGTGGTGGTGGCAGAGGGTGGCTGTAGGCAGAAGGCCCTAGGTGCGGCGCACCTAGGGTTTGAAAATTCTGATTTTTCTTTTCTCTTTTTTTTGTTTTGTGTTGTTTGGGCTAGGGTTAGGTGTTGTTGGGTTTGGCTGATTGGGCTTTTAGTTTTGGGGGTAATTGTATTGGGTTTTAATGTAATGGGTTAAATGGGTTTAAATTGGGTGTGGGTTTTATGGATATAAGGTCAAAATTGGCTTACAACATACCCTATTAACAGTGTCGGGCTAGTCGGATACAATTGGCATGCCATAGGATTAGAAGTATTCAGGGATATTCCGACTGTGTGTCGATAAGACACTATATGTGTCGACTACTGTTATTGTTCCGGATTCGTTCCGAAAAGGTATTTCGTACCTGACTATGACTGTTACTGTTACTGTTACCCTACGGTGTATTCCAGTTTCAACTGATGAAACATTGTAGATTATCCCCGTTGTGTGGGTTGGATCCGCGTATCCGTTTAGGTCCGAGTTATGTTAATAGGGGTAAATAAAAGTACTGAAAACAAATATTAATTGCTTATGATTATGTGACTGTAACTGTTATATGATTATTAAAAGGTATCGAACAATATGAATATATATATATATAAAGGATTTCTTAATTACATTTAAGAGCTATAAGATGAAGACAAGTGATTAAGCTATTAAGATTATGAAAGTAAATGTTTTAAGTTACAACACATATGTACGGTTTATTATTGTACTAAGTATTAGTTTATAGAAATACCACTGAGAATATACTCAGCGTATGGTTTGTTTTCGTGCGCAGGATTAGGTACGAAAGAAAGCTAAGGACTCAGCATCCAAGCCAATCCCGGACTCAAAGTGGTGAATACTTTTCTTTTGGTAACATGACATGTACCTAGGTTGTTAAGGTGTTATTTTGTACATGATAGTGAACAAACATGAATGTTATTGAAGTATGGTATAAAATATGCATATTTTGGAAGTTAAACTTACATGAGTTTTTTTTAATGTGATAATGTAGTATAATTTGATATGAATTGTGGTATATAATCCTTAAGAGGTGTTGAAGAGAATGAATGAATATTTGCTAAGTTTAAATAGCATAATGAATGATATTTGATTTAAGAACTATAAGTAAATATTTGGGCATGTAATGGATGTGTTTAGCTTGTAAAAATAGCTTAAAAATGGTCAAAAATCATGTTTTCACACAGCCAAGTCACATGGGCATGTGCTCAGGCCATGTGGCTCTCTGTTTATGTTACACGGGCATGTCCCAGGCCACACAGGCGTGTGCCTCTGTCTTCAAGGAAAAAGTTCCAAAGTTGCTTGTTTAGTCCCGAATCACTTCTAAAGCATGTATTGGGTCCCGTAGGCCCATTTTAGGGACTATATGATGAAATTTGCAATAATTTGAATTGTAATGCAAATTTATGACTCGGTTTTTGTATAAATGTTAGTGTATAAGTTTAGTAATGCCTCGTAATCCTATTCCGGTGACGATTGGGATTAGGGGGTGTTATATTAATGGATGGTTATTTAAGTCCATTAACATTTTCAATGGACAAATAACAACATAAGGACCCTTTCTTTAGAAACCCAAATCAAACAGGTACTTTTATCAAGTAGCAAGCAACTTTTACCTTTTACGCGATTAGGTCCTTTTTACCAAATTAAGCACACAAACGATTAAATTTTCATATGAAACTTTCACACATGTCAATCATTGGGTATCTTAATGCTGAATATTTATCGGATCCACATAAAAGGTCGATCTCAAACGAGATATTTATTTATATGTGGAGGTATTGTCATATCATGGCGTTCAACAAAGCAGAAATTAGTTGCCGCCTCCTTAAATCATGTAGAAATAATTACAATGCATGAAGCAAATCGAGAGTGTGTTTGGCTAAGGTTATTGACCCAACATATCTAGAAGATATGTAATTTTTCTTTACAAGAAAAGATGCTAACTATCTTATATGAAGACAATGCAACATATATAGCTTAATTGAAGGATGGTTACATCACAGGTAATAGAACAAAACATATTTCACCAAAATTGATCTTCACTCATGATATTGAGAAAAAATAGTGATATAGAATTTCAACAAATTTGTTCTAGTTAATTTAATAGATCTTTTTACCAATGCATTGTCAACTTTAACATTTGAAAGACTATTACAAAAGATTAAAATGTGTCAACTCAAAGATTTAATGTGATGTTGCCATTAGGGGGAGTAAAACCACCTTCAAACGTGCGAACTTTTAGAGTAAAAATCTTGTAAATAAAATATATATAATTAAGTGTGGTATCTGCAAATGAATAAGGCAATTTGTAATATAGTTTTGTGTTACAACGAAACACCTATAAGTATTCCAAGGATCGTACTCAAGGGAATGCAAATTAGAGAATTTTATTATTAAATTAATTATCGAAATTAATTACTAATCTAATTGAGTCATGAATTAGTAGTGTGAATCTAGATTAAAGTATTTATTAAACTGATTAAACTAAGTTAACCTAATGGAACTTCCTATTCCTAGTGTCAGCGATGCGAGCTTTCAGCTTATGATACATTAAATTCCTAATTATCTAATTAAGCCATTAATTATCCTTAATTGAGTCTTTATAACCCTTAGCTAGAATACCCATTAAGTCTCATCTTCACTAAGGATTACCACCTACGTCACCCTTCCAATCTCTTCATAGACATACGGTTCTCCGTTAGGTCTCACCGCTTGACACAAGTCTATAAGTTTATACTTGACAGGATACCCTTCCGATCCCACCTATTTAGATATTCTATTTGGGGCATCACTCCCTAGTATAATAAGTACTATTGAATAAACACCCAATTTTGGATAAATAATAACTCAATCAATTAATCAGTTTCATAATCAAACCATGCCAGATATAAATAAAACACAAGAATTTATCCTAATATTCATACAAATGTTAATTGATCAGGTTAACAAAATATAAATAAAATAATAAAAGCAAAGGATAAATTAATTTCTCATGAATAAATATATAAGCATAGTTCTGGAGTAATCTCCGCTCGTAATCGTCTTCACATCAAAATAGAAAAGATTTTACCTACATGAACATAAAAAGAAAACTAAAATTGAAAATGAAATAAAATTGTTTTGCCACGTCCAACCTCTCTTATGAGGTTATAAAGTTGTTTAAATAGGCAAACATTAGGTGTAATAGCCCATTTTCAGTGAAATCGAAACAGTGGTTTCGGGACCATAAATCTGAGCTAGAAAGAAATTTCATTTTAATATTATTGCATGGTTTACATTATGATAGGAATGTTATATGAAAATTCTGATAAGAAAATTTTACCGATTATGTGTTTAATTATGGAAAGGACCAAATTGCATAAAATGCAAAAGTTGAATTCTAGTAGCTAGAAGGATCAAATAGCTATGGAATTCAAAACTTGATGTCCTTATACGGTAATTAGACCATCAAAGAAAAGTTAGTAGATATTTTTTGTGATTCATCCATGGAAAAATTAGAAAAGGTTAAGGACTAAATTGGAAATCAAAATAATTAAAAGATGATAATAGAAAATATCATCTTATTTTTCATCATCTTCCCCAAAATTTGCATGGAAACCCTAGGAGAGAGAAATGAAACTAATCAAGCTTAATTAGGTATGTTTTCTTGTTCCGTTTTTTAGTAATTTTTATATTTTTGAGATCGAGATAGTCTAATCTATCTATTTTGGTGATTAATTTGAAAATTTATCAAAGTAACAAAGTTTTTCCATGGATGAATATGTTGAAATTTTGAATTTCATGGTAGAAAATGAAAGGTTGTTGATAGATAAACAACTTTTACAAAGAGAATTTTGATGAAATTATGATTTAGGGATTATATTGCAAAGATGTAAAAGTTGTGGAAAAATTCTAAATTTTGTGAAATACATGTGCTATAAATGTTATATGAAAATTTTGATTAAGCTTGGAATAAGGATTAAATTGCATAAAATTCATTTTCCAAGCCTAGGAATGAAATTGGAATTTATAAAAAGTTTAGGGGAAAAATGGTAATTTTGCCTAGTATGTAAATTGAATCCAATTGACTAAAAAATGTGATAAATTGATAATTAAATTTATTTATATAGATCCGGACAACTCAAATTCGAAGCTAGATTGAAGAAAAGAAAAAGTTTCAGATTAGTAGATTTTCATACACAAACAAGTGTCGAGGTAAGTTCGTGTAACTAAATTATGAATTTATATGTGTTAATTTGAATAGTATGTATGTGATTATTATTGTCATGTATATGAAAGTATTCACATATCCGATAATACCCGATAAACGTTAAGTCTCGTTTGAATAAATGAAATTCGATGGATACAGGATTTCTCCATTGGTTGTAGTCCTGCATATGTTACAGATAGAATATAGCTTGGACGAGCAATCTTGTTATAGTCCTCTCAAGCATCCTATTATATAGTTCCTGAGAGCATCCTGATCGGTAGTGATTTTGTATGTGTTGCACACTACCACAACTTCTTGTGATCGTCCTATTACATGATTCGATCGGTTGTGATCCAGCATATATTGTGGACACAAACGCAGCTCTACGTGAGCGTCCTGATATAAGTTCTTATGGACTTCCTGGCATGGCTCGCTTGAACTCCCTGTTACCTTATCCGGTGCTCTATGATATTAACTTGTAACACCCCGAATTTGGGCCTAGAAGAATTGGGCCTTGAGTATGGGTCCGTAAGAAGGTTGTATATAAGTCTTTAACTGTGCAAGGAAATGACACAATTAAATGTCTACTTTGGTGGTTAATGACTCTGGGAAGTGTTGGAGGAATCTTGGGTTCAAATCTGGGCTTTAGCAAAAATTTTGGTATTAAGTGAATAAAACCCTGGATGCTTGGATGATAGCCTTTTAAATTATTGTGTTAAATAAATGACACAAGGAAGCATGTGGTCTAGTGGTTGTGGCATTATTAAGGTTGCAAGGGAGCCTAGGTTTAAGTCTTTGCTCTTACAATTCATTTTGGTTTTTCTCTTAAGTGAATATGGACACTGGCACATATGTCTTAAAGTTAATTATGGACGTTTTTATCACAGAAAGAGCCTGTGGTAGAGTGGCAAGGTGGTGTGTTGTGTAATTGTGAGGTCTGAGGTTCAAGTCTTGGGATGCGCAGTGGAGTATTTATTTTGCTATTTGAGCTGTGTAAATCTAATTCTTAAGTAAGAAGTAATTGGGCTAAATGGGCCACACTAACGTGTAGGCCCACTTGGGCCGAGTAATGGGCCTTAGGCTCATTTGCATCGATATGTTTGTTTAGGTTACTTAAGTCGCTCGAGGCAATGATGGACCTTCTGTTGGGTCGTTAAGACCCTCGATTTGTAAAATTACCAAAATACCTTAAATTTGTAAAATTACCGAAATACCCTCTATAAGACCCAAATTTTGGCGGGGCCCAAAATATTTACAGTCCAATTACAAAACCCAATACCCTAACCTAAACTATCATCCCAATTAAGACCCAAAACCAAGTCCAACACGGCCCAAACTAACAAAAACCCTAATGGCCCGATAGGCCCAAAATCTAAACAAATTTCAGCCAAAAGATGGAAGCAAAAACCCTAGTGCATCGCTCCCCACGTGGTGTCAGCACCTTCTCCGCTGCAACGCTGCCACCGGCCTCCTCTACACCTCTGACAGCACCTGCAAAACCAAAGCAACAAGCAAAACAAAAGCAGAGACAACAGAGGCAACAGAGCAAAAGGACAACGAAATAGTAGAATATATTGTAATTTATTCGGCTATAAAAGTCTCAAAAAATCAGTGTATTAGGAGGGGATTTTGGAAAAAAAAGAATAAAAACAAAAAAAAATAAAGCTTTAAAGGTTTTTACTTTCGTTTTAAGTTCTTGTTCATTTTACCTTTTTTATTGATTTATTGATTTTATTTATATATATATACGAAAATAAAAAGGAGAGAGTAAAGGCTCACCTGAGTCGTTTGGTCTTCCCGTTGTCAGAAAAGCCCCTCTCTGGTGTTGAAACCGTTCTAGAGAGAGGACAAAAGGTCCTCATTTTTACATTTTTCGGGCTAGGAGGGCCTTATCCTCAAATCCATCTGAAAAAGGGTAAAAAAATCGGCCATTTTCGCTTTCTCCGGCCACCGTGGACGGCGGCGCCGTCACCGGCGACCGACGGCCACCACTGTGGTTCGGTGACCGGACCTTGGCCGGATGTTTGGAGGTGAGAGAGAAGAGGGGAAAGCAAAATTTCTTTTTTTTTTTGGAAGAGGGTTAAAATGAAGGATTTTAAAAAATTTTGGGCTTAAATAGGGGTTCCAAAACGACGTCGTTTTGGCCTATTTCCCCAGACACCAAAACGGCGTCGTTTTGATACGACTCGCGCGCCGACCCGACCCGCCTTAGAGGATCCGCGTGTTTTTTATTAATGGGAAATTTGCGCATTTGGCCCTTCCGCATTTTTCACCTTTTTAAAATTCAGTTTTTTTTAATTCGCCCTTGTAATTTTCTTTCTATTTCATTTTAGCCCCATGTAAGGAGCTGCGTTTTGGAGGGAGGGGATATTTTCCCCTTTGGTCCCCCATTGTTATTCGCGCGTTCAATGTGGTCCATTTCCTTTTTATTTATTTCATATTTGCCCCAAACTTTCGTTTTAAGTTCAATTTAGTCCTTTCTCATTATTTTTCTATTTTATTTTTAAATTAATTATTTTTATTATTATCTTTTTATTATTATATCTATTAGTAGTAGTAGTATTGTTATTATTATTATATTTACTATTATTATTATTATTATTATTTTATTATTACTCTTACTTTTGTTAACGTATTATTACTACTACTTTTTATCTATTATTATTATCTCATTTAAAATATTAATATTATTATTATTATTATTATTTCCATAATTATTATTATATTATTATTCTTATTAGTACGCTATTATATTTTCTACCTTATTACTAGTATTGCATTGTTACTAATATTATTATCATATTATTAGGCTAATTAATTTTATATTATTACTTCATTATATGTTTCCTTTTGCATTTACTTATGTTTTTACTTGCATCATCATTATTATTAATTTGTATTATCATTATTATTATTATTATTATTATTATTATTATTATTATTATTATTATTCATTAGTATCATTATTAATTTTATCTTTATTTTCTTTACTATTATTTTTATTATCATTATTTATTTATTTATTTATTTATTACTATTGTTATTATTATTGTCATATTATTATATATGTTTTATTACAATTTGTGCTTTAAATATTATTTATTTTAATTTCGTTCTTTACTTCCAATATTTTCAAACATTTTCCCTTATATTTATTTATTCATTACTTTATTATTATTGTCGTCACTATTATTTATTTATTTCATCTTTATTTATTCATATTCATATGTATTATTATTATTGTAATTTGTTTGTTAATATTACTATGACTATTATAGTACATTAGTATTATCATATCATTTATTTATCATATATTCTTGACTTGTATAGTTGTTTTATATTATTGCATTATTATTCCCCATGAACTATGTTTAAATATAATCAGTTATCTTTGAATCACATTTCGAATAAGCCCATGTCGTTTTAGCTTACGTTTGATAATTATTTAAAAAGAAAATTTTAAAAATAAAGGCAATATTCTTTTTTGGGGGGATTCGAGAGATCGTGCCCTAACGTGCTAGGTTTCGATTTTTTCGTTTGACCCAAATAACTGAATAACCTTTTAAAATTAAGGTGCATGAGTTTTGAAAATCCGAAGACCGGCTTACTCTCGAGGGTTTAAAGTGTTGTGTCCTAATGTGTTGGATGTGACATTTTATTACTTCGAGACGAGAAGGCCTTTAACATCTGCTTCAATTTATCTAAACAGCTTTGCAAAATTAACATTAATAAAAAGAGGGATCGTATTCTAAATTCTTTTCGAGTTTTTAAATTTCGACATTAAGACATTAATTAATCAATCAGGTACCGATTTTGGGCGTTACGAGGGTGCCAATCCTTCCTCGTACGTAACCAACTCCCGAACCCTTTTTCTCAGATTTCGTAGACCAAAATCGTTATTTTAGTAAATCGAAATGTTTTATTAAAATGACCAAATTTCTAGGTGATCCGATCACACCTAGACAAAAAAAGATTGGTGACGACTCCCAATTTTTGTTTTCTTTTCGAAATATAGAGTCGACCCCATTTTCAAAAAAATGGTTTCGACACCCTCGACCTGTAAAATTACCGAAATACCCTCGACTTGTAAAATTACTGATATGACTGTGATTGGACTGTTGTGACTGTGATTTGTATGATTTTGTATGCCGTGTGTATATTTGCTGCATTCATATAATATTATGTTGCACATGGGTGGGGTTTATGAAACGGAGGAAGAAATTGAGGATTGCATGGTTGCTTGATGACCGTGGATCTACCGATTGAGGATCGCATGGTTGCTTGATGATCGTGGATCCACCAGTGGATTTTAAGCCCAATATATGATTATTGACGACTCTGTGTCGATCATATTTACCCGAGGCTGTGTGACGACTATATTACTGTCGCTGATGGCTATGTGTCTAACATGATACAGCTACCGATCGCTTAAAGTCAATTATTCTGATTATGGCTCTGTGCCAACCTAAATATGGCTTTGTGCCATCTTTATTATAGCTTTGTGCTAATCGTATTTACCTGTGGTTATGTGCCTAACATACTTATTGATGACTTTGTGTCGATCCTATTTATCGAAGGTTGTGTGTCGATTATATTACCGTCGCTGATGGCTATGTGCCAAACTTATTACAGTTATCGATGGCTTTGTACCAATTATGATACCGCTACTGAAAGATTTTTAAGCCCAATATATGATTAGCAGCTTTGCTGTAATAAAGGTAGTACCGCAACCGGGCTACCATTGATGTGTATCGGATGGGTGGGTCGATATTTATATCCTCACATGATGTGTACCGGGGGACGGAGTTGATGTGTAACGGTTGGATTATTGGGATGGGATAGCATGCATCTATGCATTCACATATTCTGTTCTGTTATTGGTTTGGGCTAGGCTGTGACCCAAATGACATTTTAATAGACTTTGGCCCACGTATGTTCTCAATCGAATCGTCTTTGTTCATCATAACAGGGCTCTAGCTCGATCGTTTCTATTTTGTTTTCTCAGATAATCGATCACACTTCTAGTAAGGGAATTACACACTGAGTTTTCGTAAACTCAACCCGTTTATTAACTATGCAGGTAATCCACAGCGTTATGTAGATCGGTGTCACAGAGGGACTCGGAGACGACCACACAACTGCACATGTTTTTCTATTTCGTTTATTTAGTTAAGCACTTTGGCTTTTGATTTGGGTTATAATAAGGCCTCTTTATTTCCTTACCTTTTTATTTGGAAAGTTTATTTAGTATGTCTAATATCTGTTAGAAGTAGGACACGATTTTCCAAAACAAGAATTTTTTCAAACACTACGTTTCCGCAACATTTTCAAAATGCTTTCGCAACTTAACTTTTAAACATCACGTTTTTGTAAATCGGTTACTTTTAGAATTAGCTTCCGCAAAGTAAAAAGGAATTTTGGAAATAAAATTAATAAGCTTTCAATGTACTACGTTTTAAATAAGAAGGGTTTCTAATGAAGACATGGTTTTCGAAAAACACTTTAATGTGACACACTAGATTCAGGTCTAACTTTTGCGCCGGGTTTGGGGTGTTACATAATTCTTCGAAGTTATTTGTAAAGCTTTATGAGAACCCTGAATAAAACTCTTATGAGTTTCCTATTTAGCCCGGATAAGTGTCCTGTTACATAGCTCATCTGAGCATCCTAATATGTGGCTCGAGAGTGTGCTCCCTAATTAAGTGCCCTAATGGGTACCCCTGATTATGAGTTGATGGTTTATAGTTTTGTACACCTTGTGTGTACTACCTGAGTATCCATCAAAATTGCAATTATTCAACAGATAAATTCCTGAATTGAGAAACTATGAGATTAAATGAATTGTTGATAAATTGTCATTTATACATATTTTTACCCCATGCTTAGCACATTTTATGGATGATTTTTCCTTAGAATTGGTGAATTCGATGCTCCTAATGCCTTAATTTCATGTTTTATACTTAGGTGAGCATAGGAGAGCTAAAGAAACGGGAAACGGGCCAAAAATAGAGAAAATGGGCCAACGTACGAGATCAACACGACCTAGACTTCCTCACACGGGCAGACCACACGGCCGTGTCAATTTGGTAGAATCGAAGCACGACTCACACGGGTAGACCACACGGCCGTGCCATTCTAACAGGCTCGAACACGGCCTGAAGTAATTCCACACAACCGTGTCATTCTAACAGGCTTGACCACGACCTAAAGTAAATCGTACACGGGCGTGTCCCTGCCGAACCCAAGTTGAGTCCAATTCGGAAAAGGCTAATTTTGAGGGCTTTTAGGCATTCTAAAGCCTATAAATACACCTTAGAAGAGGAGAAGAAGAAGAACACAGAGGAGGAAACAAGGAATTGCTCAAGAAAAGCCGATTGATCCATCTCAGAAGCCGGATTCATTCTCAAGACTGAATATCTCCCCTCAATTTCCCTTCAGGATTTTTTGGGTTTTCTTTATGTTTTGTATTCATTATTCTTCTGAGATTTTTTCCCTTTTAGTTATGAACTAAATCCCCTAAATACCTAAGGGGGATGAAACCTAAGACGAATCTTGTTATTATTTTTTGAATTGTATGATAAATATTTGACTTGTTCTTAATTATGTGTTCTTAATTCTTGTTTTGATATTCCAGGATATTGATTCAAGTTACGCTCTTATTCAGAGGAGGAATAGACCCTGTCTAAGAGTACATTCGTCATAATTAAGCAGAGTTTATTGCGCGCCTAGAGATAGGGTGACAAGATTTTGCCAGATTAGGGTGAAACCTAATAAGGGGATCCATAGATCGAGTTAATGCAACCCTGGGAAGTTAATTAGAAAGAGATTTCAATTATTCAACCTAGGGTTAGACGTTGTTAGTCTCGAGAGAGATAATAATATAACTTAGGGATTTCTACGGATCAAGTCAAATGAATAAATCGTCCGATTCGGAGCCAAAATAACAAGTAAAGTCTAGATGGATTCTTCCTTGGGTATTGTCTTGATTCAATCGTTTTCCAAAAGTAATCTCCCAATTCTAATTTCTGTGAATTCATAATTTAGTTAATTAGTTAGTTAAAACAAACCCCCTTATTTTTAGGCTAGATAATAAAAAGACAGTCATTACTAGTACTTTTAGTTCCTTTGGGTTCGACAATCCGGTCTTGCTAAAACTATACTACTGTTCGATAGGTACACTTGCCTGCATCGTGATAATAGTTAGTTCCAAGAACGAGTAATTATAAATATTTAAAACCTGTCACAAAATAACACAATCAATTATATCTCGAATGTTCCTGAAATACTTGAAAGTTTGTAACATGATGAGCTCATCTATGCTTACTTGATGTATATGTGAATTATGTGACTAACTTATTTATTTGAGTATATGTGATTAGGCAAATTTGCTAATTTGTTTGAAAGCATGATATTGTTATGCTTCTTTAAATGAGTATGATTGGTAAGTTTAATTCCTATTATACGAACTTACTAAGCACTAAATTTTTACTAGGTTTTATTTTCTCTGTTTTATAGTGCTTAGAATCTCGCAAAGGTTGGAGATCAGTCGGAGTATCATCACACTATCCACCAGCTTATTTTGGTATAAATAGTAAATTTATTTTGGTATAATGACATGTATAGGTTAACTTGGCATTTGATGGTTTGTAAATGGATGTTTGTAATCTAGCAATTGGAATAGCTAGTAATGGTTTGGTTTGGTATATTATTATAAGGTTATTTCATGTTAATATATATGTATATGGTATGGTTTGGTTGAATTAAAGTAAAATATATGCCTTTACTAAAAGGGGTAAGTTTGACTATATGAAAATAGGTGATGTTATATCATACATGTTAATGATGTTTGCTTGGTTTAATGCTTGGAATTTGGTTGTTATATATGTGCAAGTGTTGTTGTAGGTTAAAGGAAAAATTTGGGTGAGAAAGAAAGTTAGGAAATGGCTTTATTTTGTCCACACGGGTAGACACACGAGCGTGTGTCTTGATCGTGTGTGACACACAGCCTGGCACATGGGTATGTGGTTTGGCCGTGAGTCCCCTGCATCTTAAAATTTAGAAACAGAATGCTCAGAATTGGGCACACGGGCAGAGACACGAGTGTGTGTCTTAGCCGTGTGTGATACAAGGCCTAGAACACGAGCATGTGTCTTGGTCGTGTGAAACCTGCACCTAATTTTTGAAAATTAAATTGACTACACGGCTTAGCACATGGGCATATGGCAGGCCGTGTGGCACAAGTCAGAGAGCTACACGAGTAAGGACACGGGTTGGGACACGACCATGTACCTTACATCGAATGCCCATACGACTTAAAACATGGGCATGTCACTTGGCCGTGTGAGCCACAAGACATTTTCATTTGTGAACATCCAAGGGGGAGTGTTGTAAATCCATTGATAAATGGATGTCCATAATCCCCTCAAATTCATCCTATTGTAACCTCTAAAGAATGAATGTTCATAACCCCTAAATTCATTATCTTGTAACCCATAAATCATTTATAGAGTACCTTAATGTTGGTCTTTAATGCTTTGTAACTTATAATACTTGAAGCCCTATAAATAAAAGGCATGTACAAGCTTATTGTATCCTAAGTGAAAGTTGAATTATCGTTTCATTTATTTATCATTCTTTCTCTCTTTATCTTTGTATTCTTCTTTTAGTTCTATAATAGTTACAAAAAAAAAAAATTCCTTTCTTTTTCTTTTGACATGAAAACATCATGGGTAAATTTCAATTCCAATCCTTCTACTTTTTAGATTATAAGAATAATTAAATTTTAATTTGATCCCCATATTTTGCTCAAATTTGAGATTTAATCTATATACTTTAACTTTGGCATAACTTTATACCTCAACTTTTATAGTGTCTTTAGTTAGTGTAAATATTTTATTCTAATTAAAATAATGATGTAAATTTTTAAGAATTGTTAATATCATTAAAATTCTTTATTAAATTCAGGTTTATTAAAATATTATTTTTTTATTACATGGATGCCAAGTTTATTATATATTTTTTTCAAAATTCTACACCAGCACAAAAATAATAATCTAACGGTGTTAAGAAATGGACTTAAATTCTTAAATTCAAAAAATAGAGAGATTAAATTCCTTAAAATAAAAGTATGGAAATTAAATTCTAAATATATGAAGAGTAAAAAATAAATAACAATTTTTAAAATTTTATAATTTAATAAAAATAATTAATTAATTAATCCAACATAAGGGGTAAATCAAACTCAGCATTACAATTTTAAACTTAAATACGTAATTATTTCAATTAAATATTCTTAAAACTGCCACAACCATTCTAGTTTTATATAATAAAAAATTCACTCCTCTAAATCTATCTGCTTAAACTAACTACTATTAATAGCCAAAAGAAAACGGTCTTATTCGCGTAATTTCTTAAATTAAAAAACTTTTGTTTATTTTTAATAAAAATACTATTATTCTAAAAAATAAAATATTTATTTTCATTTACTTGGTGCACGAGACAAATTCTAATACTATTACAATACTTTCTCTTTTGATTTTAATGTCACTGGATTTAAAATTTTTTAATATTAATCGTACTTTGTGATAGTTGTTTTTTCATGAATATTAGTTATTGTACTTATCGAGTTTGTCACTTTTAGACTCTATATTTTTTAAAATTTAAAATTTTAGTCCTAACTTAAATGATATCAATTAAATTTTTTTAGTTAAATTTAATTACTAGTCTTGTACTATATGTACAATTATAAATTTAGCCTATTTTTTCCAAATGAATATTTCTAGGTTCCTATACTTTTTAAAATTTGAATTTTCAATCTTGATGCAAATGACTATTGTTAATCTATTAACAGAATTTTTAGTGAGTAATATGTAGAAATAATAAGGTTACTTGATATTATACACATGATAATATGTTTAGTGCATCAGATTTTAGAAGTAGCAAAACTTTACTTAATGAATTTAATAGTTAATGTTTGGTGGGGATTGAAATTTTAAAATTTGGAGAGTATAGGGATTAAAAATGACCAAATAAAAATACAAAAATTAAATCCATAACTTTTGCAAAGTACAGGGACTAATGGCAGAATTTAACCAAAAAATAGTAATATCAAATTACAAGACAGAGATAATATATCTATACTAAGTGTTTGATTGAATTGGTATCACGGGTCAATTAGGCACCAACTCAATTAGGAAAATTACAAAAATGTATTTGAAGATATTTTAGTCTTTTTATTTTAAAAAGACCAATAAAGTTTGCATATGGTTGGATTTAAACCTGTGTTATTTACATTAATAAAATATTAACTTTATCATTAAAGCAAAACTTTACTTTGATTTTTTATATATTTTAATTTTATTAAGCACACTTTTTACCCCTATCAAATGTAAATATATACTTCTATTTAAGTCTTTGATTGAGTTTTATTACGAGTCATCCAAGTACCAATTCGATTAGTAAAATTGTGAAAATATTTTTCCGCAATTAAAATATGTTATATTATTCTATGGTACTTTAGTTTTTTTTTTCCAATAAAACATAAATTTTACCACTAAACCCATATTTTTTAAAATAAAACCCAAACTTTATTTTAATATAATATTTACATTGTAATTGTATCATGCATACTTTATTACTTCCAATTATATTTATACTATTATTTAAGTCCCTGGCTGAGTTGGTGTCACGAGTCAACTGGACACCAATTCGGTTATAAAATTTACGGAAAAATGTCTTTTCATAATTAAAATCAGTCATATTATTCGAGGGAGCCTTAATCTTTTTATTTAAAAGAAACAATAAAAAATTACATGTTATGGGATCTAAACTTATACTATTTACTTCAGTGAAACATTAATTTTACAACTGAACTAAACTTTATTTTAATATAATATTTACTATTTAATTGTATTGTGTATATTTTATAACCTCCATCAATTATATATTTATACTATTATTTAAGACCCTAAATGAGTTGGTGTCACGAGTCAACCTGACACCAACTTGGTTAAAGAAATTACGGAAATGTCCTTTTGTCATTAAAATAAATTATATTATTTAAGGATACTTTAGTCCTTTTTATTTTAGAAAAAAATCAATAAAAATATGCATATGGTAGAATTTGAACCCACACCAATTAAATTAGTAAAACTTTAAATTTACCACTCAACCAAAGTTTCATTTTAATGTTTTTCATACATTTTTATTGTAATATGCACAATTTATTACTTTCATTAGTTGTATATATTAATTAGTTTCAAATCATATGTTTCATTATTTATTATATGTTATTTTCAAACACACCTCTGTAGTTTCCACACGTATATATGTTTGATAGAATTTCTAGTATTAATAATGTTGTCGATTGAGCTGGTGTCACAAGTCAAATTGACACTAACTCAAGATTAATGACAACACCGTGATAAATAATTGTAGTAAATTTTAGATTCTTAATATAATGTATTTACGTGTTTAAGTTTTATTTTACTCCCAAGCTAATCTATTTTTTCATTTTAATATTATACATGTTTCATGTGTTATTATTTGTTAGTTTCAAATCATATGTTTCATTATTTTGTATTTTATTTTCAAACTAACATCTATGTTCTATGTACATAGTTTCCATGCGCATATGCGTCTAATAGAATTTTTAGTATTAATAATGTTGATGGAGTTAGTGTCACAAATTGTATATATTAACACAATGGTAAATAATTGTGTTCATTTAATATCTTAATCTTAATTTAATCTAATTTTTATATTAATATTACACATTTCATGTGTTATTATTAATTAGTTTTAAACCATACGTTCCATTATTTATTATATATTATTTTAAACAATCTCTTATATTTTAAAATGGTAATTTCTAGTATTAATAAAACTTATATTTTAAATAATAATAATAATAATAAAAGTTATTTAAAACATTTTGATTACGAAGTAACGAGGATAGTACAAGAAAAGCTTTTGTGGATGGCGTGGCTAATTAACAAATAAATCCATTTAGTAAATAATGATTCAAAATTGTAGAAGCTTAGTTACATTGATGCTTCCTATAGTGAAAGTAGTTAATTGGTGGAGATAAATTATTTGGGGGTGGGAGTTGTTATGAAGCTTTTGCTGGGACTTACAAATTATCGTGCTTTCAAAATGTTGCTTTAGCCTCTGTCCATGGTGGCCGACCAAGATTTCGCACATCACTAGGAAAATGCAAAGCAAATTGTCCCTCCCTCCTTTTACAAAGAAATTGAAGCTTGGAAAGACATTGAAAGTGACAGTGAACAGTTTAGCTTTCAATATTGAAGAAAGAATTAGTTTATTTCTGAATTCCTCCTCTACTTTAGTTAATTTTTTTTTATTTATTTTTGGATTAGGTAGTCTCTTTATTTTAATTTGATACGAAAGCGAAGAAGTCAGTTTAATTGGATGATATTGGTAATCTTGTCATCATAAACCAATTATTTATATATTCAAAATTAACAAAAATTAACCTTTCAATTTTGTAAAATAAGAAATATCAAATTTTAATAAAATTAAAATATATAAAAAAAAAACTAGCTTTATCAAATAGAGCATTTGGAAAAGGACAAAAGAAAATGTGTAGCTGTTGGAAGTTTAAAGCGATAAGGTGGCCTCTTCCACTGCATGCATTGGATATGCTGAAAGATACCGTTAGCTCATTTTCTCTTTAGAATTCATAAAGTAATAAAATGAAGAGATATGTTTTGCCCCACCACGAGTTACAAACTTTGGACTATAACCACACTTACAAACTTTTTCTACAGGACTGACTGACTCATCCAACACTTCTAGTCATCAGACCCACTCCATTACAGTGCAACCCCTTACAATATGAAGCGGTTGTTTGAATTCCACAACACTTTTGACTCCCTGACCTCAGATCTTTCTTTTTACTTTTTGGTTAATATATACAGTAATACTTAAAATTTCTTTTATTACTTAATTATACCTAAAATTAAAAACTATAAATTAATTTAATACCTTTTTAAGTGCATGGCTAACACTATTAAAATATGTTGATATGATGCCAACATGATACTATTGACTAATAATATAATAACACGTGATATGTTTATATTTTTGTCATATATCAATATACTATTGATCATCAATACTAAATCAACATATTTTAAACGATGTTAATCAAACATCTAAAAAGAGTATCATATTAATTTACAATTTTTAAGTTTAAGTATAAATTAAACCTAAAAAATTTAAATACCAAATAAATATAAATTATCAAATTTAAATACATCCATATATATTAACATTTCTCACATAAAAACAGTAAAATTATCAATCTTTCAAGCCTCCAGCCATTTGGATCACTCTTTAAATCCAAGTTCCTAAAAATTCAAGTCGGGGGTGTATTTATATATAATTAATGTAAAAATAGCAGTAAAAGTAAAATTAGATAACATAAAATAAAAAAATAAAACTCATCCTAAAATTTGTTGAATGTAAATGGTGTGAAATTTCCCTGTCTGAATCATCACAGCATTTAGGCTCTCCACTACACCTATAGACGGGGACGCAGCACCCATCTTATCTTTCTCTAAAATTCTGTACCAATTTGTCTTATTAATTATTAAAATCATGTTACTTTCTCCAGCAATTATTTTTTTTTTCCCTCTTTTCTGGGACAGAACAGAGGTTTCAGGGAAAAAGAATTGTTTTTTTCATTCACCAATAGATTATTTTTAATTTTAATAATAAAAAAACACGAAATTGCGGAAATATTTCTAAACATCATTTTACATGAAATCTCAGAGTTTATTCACAAATTTTTAGAACTGTTGAGACCCGATCAGTGCTATAGTAGTGATAACTCCTAAGTTGGAGTTTTATTTGAAATTTAAAGTTTGATATTTCACTTAAATTCAATCAAGTATATCTTTTAATTTTAAATTTTATTTGAAATATAAGTTTATTACAAGTATTATATTTAGGGATGATAAAATAAAATTTGAATATGAGGGTTTTGATCATTGGCTTAGGTCATGTCAATGAAATTAAAAAAAATAATTGAATCACGTCAAATTATATTTAAGATAAAATTTTCTCATTTCATCTTGAAATATTTATAAAAATACTCCTAAAATATATTATTTTTAATAAATAAAAAAATTAATTAAAATCTAAATCTAAATTAACAAAAATTAATCTTATTTGCTTCAAAATAAAAAAAATAAAATAATTAAATTAAAATTCGGGTTGGTCAAGTCAAATCAGAGTCGGGTCTCTTATTAAATTTCTGATTCAGATTTAGAGCATTTTGTAATAGGCCCATTTTGCCCGGGCTTACACAAAAAACCAAAAAAACAAAAAAAATCAAAATAAGAAAAAACCAAAATTAAAGTCCAAAAATAGTCCTCATACAAATTGTAACATTTTTACAAATAAACCCAGCCCGATTACTAAATAAACCCCTAACCCAAATCAAAACAAGCCCGATAGGCCCATCCTTAACAGTTTTCAGGAAACCCTAGGGCAAGGGCCCATTGCGCCGATGCTGCCTTCGTGCCAGCTTCCACGCTCACCATTGCTCCTCCACACGCGCCACGCCATACACACCTGCAAAACAGAATAACAGCAGCGCAGATTGACAGCAAATAACAAGAAGATAACAAAATAACGGCAACAAAAATAGAGCAGAAAATGAAATTTGTAAATTTTATATTTTATTTTGGCTATAAAAAGGCCGATTGTAATCTAAGGAGAGGAACTTTTTCCTTTTTTTCACATTTACGCACACTGAATACAAAGAAAAGGCCATAAAAAATTATTGAAAGGTGGTTTTAAATTCCTCATATTTGCTTTCTTTTCATTTTGGTTTTTGGCTCTTTAGTTTTGCGTGTGGTTTTTTGCAATAGAAACAAAAAAAGAAAAAGAAAGATTTACCTCAACATTTGGAGTCCATCTTCTTCATCGCAATTGAAGTAAGGATGGAACTTTGAAGTCGAAACAGACCACCCTCGGGGCTCGGTCCTACTGGCCACCTCTATGCGTCGCCGATCACTGCTTATAGTGGTGTAAGGGCATTCGCATACAGGGATCGGCCAAGGAGAAAAATTAGAGGAGTCAAAAGGGGCTAGGGTTTGGTTTAGCCGAATTAGGCTAGATTTTAGCCTTTATAAGGGAGCAAAAACGGCATCGTTTTAGGCCAACTTCAATGGCCTCAAAAACGGCACTGTTTATGAGCCATGACCCGAGGACCCGACCCAGACGCAGACAGATCCGCATGTTTTGGTCTTTGAGGGTCATTTGTGCGACGAGTCCCTCCCCTCCTGCGTTGATCTTTAATTTAGCCTTAATTCTGTTTTATTTGTTTTTACTTTCTCCTTTGAATTTGCACATTGGAATTTAGTCCTTGTTTAAATGGTGCGCTCCGAAGCTTGAGATATTTGTGTTTTAGATCCCTGATCATTGGTATATGTTTCATTTTAATCTAATTTTTTTTCTTTTGTTTACAAATTGTCCTCTTAATCTTATTTTTATTTCAATCAAGTTTTGTTTAGTTTATATATTTACTTGTATTTATGCAAAATTTTAGTATTTGTTTTTTAAATTTATCTTACCATAGTTTTTTTTTTCTAAATATTGCTTTAATTTGTTATTTCTTTCATTTGTATAATTGCTTCTTTAAATTGTTTTGTTATGTTTACATATACCTTTGCTTTAAAAATTCATTTGATATTGATTTAAAATAATTTTATACATTGTTATTATATTGATGGTGAATTTTATGTATATATTCTCTTTTAAATTTATTTATGTTGATATATATTCTTTTAACTCTATATATAATTTATTTCTTTTAAGTATTTTATTTATTTCAAACACTGTTTTATATTATTATTCTTGTATATGTATTTATTTATATCAAGTTTTTCACCTTATGTATATTATTAATTGTTGACCAAAAAACCTTGCTACAAATTATTTTGTAGGATCATAGATTTCACATTATTTTATGTGTATATTTCTTTTTGAATTTGTTCATGTAGATATATTTTCTTAAATTTGTTTATATATAATTTATTGCTTTTAAAGATCCTATTTTACTATATACTTTGTTTTTTCATCTATTATGGTTTTATATGTATATTAATTCTATTAAAATTTTCATTTTATGTATCTTGTCAATAAATCAATATATTTTTGGTTTTAAATAATTTAGTATTTCAGTTATTTTAAATATCTTCTTACGTAATATTTATTTCAAAACCTATCCACATGTTATTACACTTATTTCTACTGTATACCCTATTTTAAACTTTCTTGTGCATGGCCCATTGTTAGAATTTTTGCACATATAATTTAGGTTAAAATTATATACACGTATTGGTTTCAAATTCCCTTTTCTTCCTTTATTTTAAATTCATTTATTATTATTCAAAATTTGTTTTAGATTTTGTTAGTTTGCTATATAAATGTTATAAAATGTATATATGTATGTATTTGGTTTTGATTGTTAATATTGTTTAAGTATGATATATTGGAAGTTATTATTATTGTATATTTCAAATTGTATATTCAGATTGTTATCTTTGTCATTCAATAATGTAATGTCGTAATCACATATATTTATTTTGTGCTTGATACTATGTTTTCTTCTCCAACACATTTGGGCCAGTTTTATTGGTTTTATTGGTTTCATTGTTTTTGTACCACATGCGAACTAAGTAAAATGCGTTTCGAGCCGGCTTTACAAATGTTTGTTTGAAAATCTCCCAAAACAAGGGCAATGTTTGATGTTTAGAAATTCAAGGAATCGTGCTCAACCGTGCTGGGTTTCGATTTTTCGTTTGTCTAAAATAATAAAATATTCCTTTAGAATTTCACTCGTGTTTTCTAAACTCTAAAACAATGCAATGTTCAATATTTGGAAATTCGAGGAATCGTGCCCTACCGTGTTGGGTTTCGATTTTTCGTTGGACTAAATAATTGGGCATCCTTTTGTAATTTTTAACGTATGAGCTTTTGGAAGTCAAAAATTAATCGTGGTTTCGAAGGTATAAAGGATTGTGTCCTATCGTGCTAGATGTGATGTTGTATTTGTTTGAAACAAGAGAATTTTGACGACCAACTTGAGCCATTCAAATGTTTTAAAAAGAAATCATATTTCAAAGTATTCTTTTTTTTAACAAAATTAGACATAAGGACATTATCTAATCAATTTGGTACCAATTTTGGGCGTGGCGAGGGTGCTAATCCTTCTTCGCACGTAACCAACTCCTGAACCTGTTTTCTCAAATTTACGTAGGCCAAAATTGATTTAAATGGAATAAAATGTTTTATTAGGTGATCCGATCACACTTAAACAAAAAAGATTGGTGGATACTCCACACTTTGTTTTAAAAGTCGATCCCCGTCGTTTTTTAAAAAATAAAAAAAATGGTTTCAACAGCTTGGCGACTCCACTAGGGACCAATAAGAGAGTCAAGCCGTAAAATTGATTATTTTCTGTCCTTTTGTCTAAAATTGAAAATTTGATTTGAAAAATCATGATTCTTTGTTGCATTTATTTGTATGATTGTTGTGGTTCGAGTCTTGTAGAGTACTCTTGCATTGCATTGCATAACCATTTGGTTACACCCTTTAAGTGGGAGTGAGAAGCTGTGCCTTTGTGAGGTTTTCACCTCCGCATGGGCTAGTGAATTACTTCCGGGATACATTCGTACTTATGTCTTCGTGGGATTTTCATCTCCGCATGGCCATAGGGAAATGCATTCCCTTGAATTGAACTCAATCCATATAAGCCTATAATGGGTGAGGATTGAGGAATCTGCTGGTTCAAGTGCCCTTTCTTTAGAACCGAACCACATATAGAGAGACTTAAGAGCCTATGCGAGGTAGAGCCATGCCAAATTTAGTGCTCCCCCGAATAGGTACTTTATTTGTTATTTATTTCTTCTGTACTAACATGTTTGTTTTTGTTTTGTTTATGACTGCATTGCATTACATCATTATAGAAAGGAGGTGTTGATTCATATTTGATTGCTAAATAGAACAGTTTGTCATGAGAAAATGGATTTCTTGATAAAGTGGATTATAATACAATTGTCTGAATATGGTCCAAGTAAATACAACGAAAGAGGGCTGATAGTTCATGGAGGAAAACAAGACTTTGCCCGAGGATTCAAGCCGATAAAGATTGT
The DNA here is from genome assembly GCA_025698465.1 of Gossypium longicalyx. Classification (NCBI taxonomy): domain Eukaryota; kingdom Viridiplantae; phylum Streptophyta; class Magnoliopsida; order Malvales; family Malvaceae; genus Gossypium; species Gossypium longicalyx. The sequence continues at coordinate 20,526,543 of CM047005.1, read as the reverse complement.
TCGAGAGTCGTCGCATCCCAACTTTCTTAAAAGAGTTAATCAACGTCGCGAGGATAATAAGTCGCGGCCTAGATCAAGCAAAAAAGATCTAGTGGAGGCATCTATTGGAAGTTTGCGAGATTTGACTTTTACGAAGAAAAGGATTTAGTGTCTTCGCTTGGAATATGAGGGCAGGGCCACATATGTAATCCGTTTATGTAAAGGAATTTGTTTTCTAGAAAAATTGTTTTAATAGAATTGAATACATAATCAACACCTTTCTTTCTTTTGCATTCATTTCATGCATTTGCATCGCATTGCATCATTTGCATTAGATTTTCACAAAAGGACCCTAATTAATTGAAATCATTTCAGTTAATCTGGAAACTGATAAAAACTTACCAACCAAACGTCGTTACGGTACCCGTGCTAAGACAAAAGATATGGACTAAAGATTGGAAAGACTTGAACAACTTCAAAGAGAGATGCAAGATTAGTTGCAAATGCAAATGCAAGAGCAACTGACAAAGATCCGGCAAGATATGAGAGACCAAGTGCTAGAGTCTTAAAGGAATATGATGAATCAGTTGTCCCAATTGTTGTCTAAGGAGCTAGAAAAAAGGAAAAGCTCCATGATCAATACTGGGAAGGACAATGAGGAGCCTCTCTACCATCCGAGTTTCACCGCGACAAATGCTCAGACATGTCCGCAAGGTGTACCTATTGCTATCAGATCTCAGCAATATCAGGCCGGTACCTTGGTACCAGTGGATTACCCGATGGGCTCAAGCTCCAATCTGGGAGGTAATTCAACCAATCCTGTAGTTCCTAATCTGGATGAAATGGAAAAAGCAAAAAGGGAATTGCCAAGACAACTTGAGGATCGGTATAGGTGGTTGGAGGAAAAATTTAAGGCAATGGAGAATGTTTACTTCTATTGTGGGATTGACGCTAAGAATTTGAGTTTAGTTCCCGATCTAGTACTCTCGCCAAAATTTAAGACTCCAAGTTTGAAAAGTACAATGGGACTAGTTGTCCTGAAGCTCACATCACAATGTTTTGTCGAAGAATGATAGGGTATGTTAATAACGACCAATTATTAATCCACTACTTCCAAGACAGTCTGATCGGGTCAACAGCTAAATGGTACAATCAATTGAGTCGTGCTAAAGTCAATTCATGGAAAGATTTAGCACAAGCTTTTATGAAGCAGTATAGCCATGTAACAGACATGGCACCCGATAGAATTACTCTGCAGAATATGGAAAAGAAGCAAAATGAGAGCTTCAGGCAATATGCCCAAAGATGGAGAGAGGTAGCAACACAAGTCCAACTGCCTCTTCTAGAAAATGAGACCACGATGCTTTTCATCAATACTCTGAAATCCCCATTCATTGATTATATGTTGGGAAGCGCTACTCTGAGTTTTTCAGATATAGTAATGTCTGGTGAGATGATTAAAAATGCGGTAAGAAGTGGGCAGATAGATGTGGGAGAAAGCGCTAAAAGGTCAACCCCGAGAAGCAAGGAGAATGAAGTGAACATCGTGAGCATGCCTTCCAAATTGGTCAACATAGGCCAGCCGAGGGCTGTAGCTACTAGTTATCAAGGCTCTTCAAGGTAGGAATTCAACCCGAAGCCAAAGTTTACACCCATTCTGATGTCATATAAGGAGTTGTATCAGAATTTTTTTGATGTGCATGTGGTGTCTCTATTTTACTCAGAACCCGTGCAACCTCCCTTCCCAAAATGGTATAATGAGAATGCTCAATTCGAGTACCACGCAGGAATAATGGGGCACTCAATTGAAAATTGTAGTACCTTTAAAAAGTTGGTCGAAAGGTTCATTGAAATGGGAATTGTGAAGTTCGATGATTCCTTAAAACCTAATCGTTCTGACAATAAAATAAATGCGACATTTGAAAATAGGGGCAAAAGGGTTACGATGCCTTGAACAAATCAAAAGCCTGGAATAAATATCGAGGAATCTTAATGACATATCCGAGGAGGGAACCAGGGAATAAAAGTTTCCAAACCCTTATGTACTTGGGGGTGTTTTGAATAATGGGACTGTGGAAGAGATCCATGTATTTTTAGAGCTGATCTAAAGTAATATTCAAAACACACTTGTTGCTTTAAGCCTAGGGGAAATAAGAATCCTTTTATGAAATAGGCTTGTGTCCAGAATCTTTATTTCAATAAAATGCATCTTTGTGAGTAAATATTCTTTTATTATTTATAAATATTCTTTTGTTCTTTGGACTTTCTTTTAAATAAGTTTTAATTCTTCATTCATGATCATACCATACAAATAATTCTCTTTAGAATCATTTATTCTTTGGAATCTGTCTTTGTACCTACAATAGGTCCCCGGATATCAACAACATGAGCAACACTGTAACTGATTCCCTTTTGGGGTGAGATATGTGTTTAAGCGGATTTAAAGACTTTGAAGATGACAGAGATTGTAACTTATCTCGTGATTTGTAAATGATGGTAGAACAAGATGAAAAACAGATCCTTCTCTAAAAAGGGTCAGTGGATATTATGAGCAAGAAGCAAAGATCGGAGCTTGATTCACCGCAAAGACAAAGCGAATCGTCATGGAGATACTTCAAGAATTCAAAGATGTTTTCGCATAATCATGTCAGCATATGCCTGGGATACTAAGACTTGTGGACGCTAAAAAATGTCTATATAGGTGTCAAAAGGACACATGTTAATGGTTTCATGGTAGCTACGCTAATCATGAGGTTTGAGTACTATTGATCCACCATGGAAGGGGGTTGTATCAGTTAGGTTGTATTCAGAGAGACAAGATTCATGTGTCGTATTGATTTCTTCACAGACTTTCTCTATGTGGGGCATAAATGTTATCAGGCCATTCTCGTCTAATATACATCGATTCATTTTGGCAATCATCGATTACCTCACGAAGAGGGTGAAGGCTGCTTCATATGGCAATGTTACAAAGTCGACAGTCATCAAACCCCAAAAAAAACCAAAAATAAAAAATTAGGTGCCAACAATGAATCATGTCTAATATAACCGCACAATGTCAAAAAGCTTGCAGTCTATTCAAAGATCAGACACTGTATCACTGTGCAGCAAAGGCAGCCAAAAAGAAAAATAAAAGTACAAAAAAAGAGAAAAACAATAAAACAAAGGTCATAGTGAAAAGTGACCGAGACTTGTCAAGATTGGCATAAAGAAGTTACCATTTACCCTCTATGCTTATCGAACGTCGGCCAGGACCTTCGCTGGGGCAACACATTGTTCATTGGTTTATGGGATAGAAACGGTTTTGAAGAGGAGATTCTTTTTCTCCGAGTCTTGTCAGAGTTGAAGTTGGATAAAGCAGAATAGATCTAAGCTCCATATGATTAGTTGAATTCAAAGAGAGGAGATTCTGTCGAGTCTAATGCACTAGAAATGAATGATGTGAGTTTACAATAAAGAGGTTCATCCTAGAAAATTCCATGAGGGGAACTTGATATTGAAGAAGATCCTTCATATACAAAAAGACTTCAAAGGAAGAAATATGCCAAACTAAGAGGGACCTTATGTCGTAAAAAAGACATGTTCTGGAGGAGCATTGATATTGACCGAGATGGATGACAAATCCAATCAAGGAGTATTCTACCTAAAAGGGGAGTGGCCAAGGTGAAAACCTGCAAAGGGCGCCTTGAGACCAAAAAAAAAAAAATTTGAAAAATCAAAAAATCAAAAAGAAATGAATCAAAAAAGAGAAAAAGAAAAAGGAGAGGCCAAGGTGAAAACCCGCAAAGGGCGTCTTGAGACCAAAGGGGATTTGAGTTGAAAACCCAAAAAAGACGGCTCAAATTTGGATCAAAGTGAGGCATACAGTAGTCTTGCTATGCCTGAATTAACAATGAAGAAGTATGCTACGTCATGGAGCATCGACAAAGTACTTCGGATCCCCTAAACACAGATTGAGCTCAAAATGGTCCTCAAGAAGTTGGTACAGAGAAGTTCAGGCTGCGATATTTGAGACATTTAGTTTTCCATTTTACCCATTTTAAACTTCTTTTCCAGAAGTTGGTACAGAAAAGCTCCATTGCTTGACTCTCATTTTCCACTTTAAATTCCAATGAAGCTTTTATATTAATAAAAAACAATGAAAATTTTTAGAATATGAAACAATAATAAAACTAAAATACCTTACCCAACAGTATATAATAAAATTAAATACATCTAAATACAAAAAAAAAGTCTTAAATACTTAACATATTTAAGTATACATATCAAGGATTAAAAATTCTAAATAAAATAAAATAATTAAAACATATTAGATTATGCACATTCACAATTAAAAGTGCTCATGGGTAGGATATATGTTGGGTTTAAGTATTATATTAACATTCTTTATATTTGCCCAAGCTCGGCTTAGAATATGGGTCTAAAATTTTGCCTACACCTATCAATATTATTTTTAATTTAATATTTAATATTTTAATATTTTTCATTTATTAAATTTTTTTAATATTTACATTATAATATTATATATTATTGCTTAATTTTTTTTATGTATTATAAATTATAAATTATAATATATATAACAAATATAATATATTATAAACATAGAAAACGGATTGGGTTTGACAATTGAATATTTAAGCCTAAGCCCAGCTCATAGTTTAAATGACTGTAACACCCCGAATTCTGGGCTGAGAGTTTTAAGGGTTTTGGTTATGGTCAGTGAGTAGGTTGTGCTATTGTGTTTGTTGCGTGCTTAAGTAATAGAATGGGCCTACTGGTCTGGTGGTTGAGTGAGTGTTAGAGTATATCAAGATTTTGGGTTTGAGTTCTTGTGTGAGTGTTTTGGAAAAGTATTTTAGATTTGTTTTGTTTTGTTAAATAGTAGTTTTGTTTAAGTTAAAATATATATTCATTTATTTATATTTTATTAGGAAGATTATTATTATTATTATTTTTCTCTCCTCTTTCTTGGACCTTTTTTTTCTTCTTTTTGTTATTTTCCTCTGTCTTGGATTTCTTTCTTTTTGCCCTTGCTTCATTTTTATTGAAAACAGTTTTGCTGGTGAATTTCGAAGAATTTCGTTCCTTCAGCATTGAATCAGGTGTGGGTTTTAAACTTTTCTTTTTAGTTTTGAATACTGAATTGATTCTGGGTAATTTGACATAATGAGTGTGTTCTGTGCCGTATAATTTGATACCAAGTCGCTTTGAAATTCGACAACTCTTTTTGTGTGATTTGGTAGTGAGCAATTGAGGTTTGTATTGGCTTTATATGATATAGAATCGGCTTAGTATGGTGTGATTCAGAAATACTTGATTAGGGGTTATTTTACTGATCAGAAAATAAGACTTCCAATCAATTTTCGGAGTGGTTTCATGACCACACGGGCATGTGCCCCCACACTCGACCGTGTGCTTTTGGGATTTAGGGTTTTTGGGTGGATTTGGGGATTTTTGTCTATTTTCACACGGCAGTGTCCCCTAGGTGCACGGGTGTGTGTGATTGGGAATTAAGAATTTAGTGATTTGGTGCCACACAGTCTGGTTACATGGCTGTGTGGCTAATTTGGGGATTTTAGGGATCCCACATGGGCGTGTGTTTTCGACTCACGATTGTGTCTGGCGGGCACACGGGTGTGTGAAACCCTCACACGGCTGTGTTTGCCTTGTACTCTATTTCAGCACATTTTGGACAGTGAGTTACATGGCCTGTTCACACGGCCATGTCTCTATTTTACACAGGCATGTGCCTCAACCACATGGCCGTATGCCTCCCTCCACACGGGCGTTTTGACCCTCACACGGCTGTGTGGTCCTAAGGCACTTATTTTGGTTCTGTGTGTGTTTTTATCTTAAAATATGTTTGTGTGTTTCAACCCTTGGCTAAACTTTAATAAGGGTAGTTAAGACTTTGATTTTGGCTTCGGCTTATGTGTTATTTGTGACTGATTGTGTGAGATGTCTGATTTTGAACCCGATTAGTTGAGTGTGTGTGTATATCTGTAATGTTCAACTGATTGTTGATGTTTTCATTGTTTCTATGAGATTGTATGCATACATACACTTGTATAAAGTAAATTTTTGGATTGGTTGCGAAGAGAAGGGAGACTGATTCGATCCGATTTGTGATTCTCATCAGTAATTTATTCAGATAGCGGTTTCTCGACTTTCACCACATGTACGCTTTTTTGCTGCGTATGATTATTTGATCTAGCAGTTTAAACTGCAACATGTCTATATAGCGAACTACCGCATTGTACTGTACTGCATATACGCTAGCCCTGCTGCGTATTATATTCTGTGTGGCTTAGTCCACATTCTTGGAGTGTAAGGTTAGATGGGCCTTTTGAGGTCCTATTTGGTGTGATTGGTTGGATGAGCTTTAACAGCTCTTTTGGGGTGTGATCGGGGGACAGAGAGGTGTGTTGGTTGGATGGGTGGGTTTTGGTACTTGACTGCATTCATGTGCATCTGTTTGGGTGTAAGATTATTTGACCGTATTTTGTTTGGCTGAACAACACCTGTGTTAAGTGTTCTGTGTGTACTTAGTGTAATCTGTTCTAATTGCGTGTTGGGGCGATGGTTCCTTGTATGATATCTGTTTCTGCTTACATTTGTAAGTATGTTTTGTTTTAAACTGTCATCTGGTACTCTCTTCTAAAATCTATTTTTAATCGTTTAAACTCACACTGAGCTCATGTAGCTTACCCCCTTTAGTGTTTCCCCTTGCTGGTACACTTTCATTTTCTGCTGTTGGACTCAGTATGCGGAGGTCTCGGATAGTCTCAGTTGAAAATACTTAATCAGTTATCTTTTCAGTTTTGATTTATTGTTTTAATTTGTAAGGTTGTATAAAACTATGGTACAAGTTACGTTTTAAGTTTTCAATCGTACATTTTATCTTGTACATTTATTAAACTTTACTATAATTTTTCTGATTGAAAGCTAATGTTTAATTAATTTCAGTTTCTTAAACTTTAAAATTTTTAAGTGGAATTTGAGTCAATTTGTTTTAGGTAAAATTTTCCTACGATGACTTCAGTGATCAATGTAACCTCTCGGATCCGGTCTAAACTTTTAGGTCGGGTTTTAGGGTGTTACATTTATTGGTATCAGAGCCAGGTTTGTAAAAACTCGGCCTGTGTATCTACGTATCCGTGTGCTCACTTGGGTGTTTTGAAAAAAAATTTGAGAAACTGTAACATAGTAAGTTGAAATGATTTGTGTTTTGGAAATGGTTTACAAAAATGAAATGTTTTAATTTGTAAGGTTTTATAAAACTATGGTACAAGTTCCGTTTTAAGTTTTCAATCGTACATTTTATTTTGTACATTTATTAAACTTTACTATAACTTTTCTGATTGAAAGCTAACGTTTAATTAATTTCAGTTTCTTAAACTTTAAAATGTTGAAGTGGAATTTAAAATAATTTGTTTTGGGTAAAATTTTCCTACGATCACTTCGATAATCAATGTAACCTCTAGGATTCGGTCTAACTTCTAGGCCAGGTTCTGGGGTGTTACATGAACCTTTTTTTTAGCCTAATATTTTTTATTAAACCCTCCTAAATTTTGGACAGACGTTTAACTTGGGTAGGTGGCATAACCCATAAAAAGGTCTACCAACAATGTGGAAAATATTTTATGTAACAAATTTTAGAAAAAAAAATATAACAACTAAATATGGTTTTGGTTGAAATGATAATGTTAAGTTATTAAAAAACATAATGTTTTGAGTTTAAATCTTATAATGCGCAAATATTTTTCTAGAAGTTATATGAAAAGACAAAATTCTCTTCAAAATTATATCTATTGCTTTGTAAAAGTAAGGGACTTTTGGTAAATGAACCGAGACTTGGTTAAAGGGTGACACCAACTTAGTAAAAATTCTAAATAATAGTATAGATATTAAAAGAAAAAAAAAGCTTCATTGAGTTTGCAAGCTACTTGAATCAAGTATTAAAACACTCAAATTCCACTTGCTTAGTAATTCAAGCTGCTTGAGCTCGATTTTGAATTCAATTCAATAATTAATAAATAAAATCCATTTAAGTTGAATTTAAGTAACTTGTGACTACAAAAAAATCTCATTTACCTCATTAATTTTTATAATAATTTTAGTGAATAACTCAAAAAGGGTATATATATATATATGTACATGCGAGATTGAGGTAAATATTAAGTTTGGTAATAGAAAAAGGCGGAATTGGACTCTAACTCATTATGGTAATTTGTAACAACTCGATTTATGTCGGTGTTAGAAAAGTTAATTTTGAGATCAAATTTATTAAATTGATTCGTCCAAAAATTTTAATTGAGCAATTATGTAATGGGAGTCAAATTTTAAAAAAATACAAATGTTAGTAATTAAATTAAAGATAAAATTTATTAGTAATTAATTAAGTAGGATATCAAAAATAGTACATGACTAAATTCATAGTGACCAAAACAAGTGAAAATTAATTTAGAATTTTGCAATGCCTTAAGAAGTAATAGAACCAAGGACTAAATATCAAATAAACCATGTTTGATAATAGTTAGTGGCCATGGATAATCTCAACCGTTCATGCCCATTATTATTATTAACTTTACATGGTTACCATTAGTTTAATTATTTTGTTAATTGAATGTATAAGTAGTTTAGTTAGTGGGAATAGAAAAAAAAAAGTTATCATCTTCACCAATTCTCTTCTTCACAACTAATTCTAAAAGAGAAAGAAATCAAGCTTAACATTCTTCCATGGCCGGCCACATTTTCCAAGGTAAGCGATTTTCTCAACAAATTTTATAGATTTTTCAAGTGTGAATCATGGTTGAGTTAACCCATTAGTTAGTTTTTGCTATTGTTAATATTAGTTCAAATTTCCAGTAAAGAAATTTCAAGGTAGTTGAACTTAGAAACAAGAAATTGATGATAGATTATGTAACACCCCTTACCCGTTCCCGAGACTAGGACCAGGCACGAGGCGTTACCAGACTCATACTCGGACATTTTCAAACAATATGGGTCATAAAATTTCGTTCCAATTTAGGACTAATCAAACAATATCTTAATGTCCCTATTATGGGGCTACGAGACCCTAAATCTACATTGAGAACGGTCCGGGACTAAACCGAAAACTTGAAAAAGTTCTTGGAAAATTTTCTAGGTTAAGCCTCACAGGCCTGTATGAGAGCAATGCACACACCTGTGTGCATTGGGACACGCCCGTGTCCCCTACCAGTGTGGAATTAATTGAATTTATTTTCTATTTCAAACCTACAAGGGTTTTCACACGGCCAAGCACACACCCGTGTCCCTAGCCCGTGTCATTTACACGGCCTAGACACGCTCGTGTGTTCGCTTGTGTCCAAAAACTCGAGCATTTTGTTTATGAAGTCAGCATGCATTTAGGGGCACACGACCAAGACACACGCCCGTGTGCTGGGCCGTGCCCTCCACATGGTTGAGACATACGGCCGTGTCTCTACCTGTGTGTTTACTACCATGCATTCTGACTTAAAAATTTTAGGTGCAGGGGACACACGGCAATACCACACGCCCATAGGGCTATCCGTGTGTCACACACGGCCTAGACACACGCTCGTGTGTCTACCCGTTTGGACTCATTTTAGGTTATAATTTCAAGCCAATAGTCACCCTCATCATACACTCACATATATGAACCCTAATTGTATTTAACATAACCTAAATATACTTGAGGACTATCATCAATGATCCATTGCATGTTAACCTCATCTCATCGATTATGTACATGCTCAATTATCCTCTTTTTATATTGAGGATTTCCATCCCATTAGAACACATTTAGACTTCGCTCATTATTATAACTCATTGCCAATTATAGCCTAACTAGCTCCAAATGTTTTGGCCACATTCCATACGTCCATTCAGGATGTACCATATTCAATCATCACAAGAACATTTTTTTTAACATAAACATGCATGGTCAGTAGGTCATAACCTACAAAAAAATGAGCCATGACTTATGGCCATATACAAAAAGAATAAGTTTAATATTTAAGCCTTTACATTGGCCAACCAAATGACACATATAACAAAATAACAAAATAAACCAAAGCCCTATACATGCCATTGAACCAAAGTAAAAGTATTTATGTACCAAAGCTAAACAAGATGATAGTGTGTTGATTCTCCAACTGTCTTCCAATCTTTACGAATCCTCGAGCTCTGTAAGATATGGAAAAGAGAGGGGTAAGCATTTACATGCTTAGTAAGCCCGAATAACTGGAAAGTAAACTTACCGATTAATTAGCATATAGCCATATTAGGAAATAAAACCAACAAGCATGGAATGGTTTCCCTATCACATGCACTCAATCAACAAGTTAGTCTCATAACAATACACCATGTGATTTGTCTTAGATGAGCTCATCATCCAACATTTTCATTTTTATATCTCATGTTAATCCCGTTGAGTTTCTTGGAAATCTTGATGGATTATCCATTTACCGTCAAGTCATAAGAGTGATCATCTCATGTACGCACTCCCGCGAACCTCACATCTTACGGCGGGATTACCAGTCTAGGCTAAATCCCTTATAGCGACAAACACCCTTAATGAGCTCGGATCTGAATTACCAGTCCAGGCTAAATTCAGACCCTAGTCGGATTACCCTTCCGGGCTAAATCCATAATGCACATATATTCTTCAGGAGGCTCGATCACTCAAGGAACACCCGTCCGGGCTAGATCCTTTCTATTTTGAGATTAACGGATTACCCGTCTGGGCTAAATCCTTTTCTACAACACATGCAGGATCTCAAGTCATGTAAGCCATGGTTTATCCATCAAATTTCCCTTTTTGACTTTAACTGGGACATTTATTATCATGTCATTATTTTTAACACATTTCATGGATTTTCATACCATCATTATAACCAATTATCATACATTCATAATACATGAAATTAGGCATATTAAAAGTTTACTTTAAGTTATTTGAACTTACCTGGCACTCGTTTCGATTTTGCGTTTCGGTTATTCCGAAACCTTTTGTTTTCCTCGATCGACCTTTGAAATTTGTTCCTCGAGGTCTATAACAATAAAAATGAATTATTAATACCTCACATTATTATTTTTGAGTCTAAATTTTACCCCCGGACAAAATGACTGTTTTTTCCCTAACATTTTACATTATTTACGATTTAGTCCTTAAGCTTGTATAATGAAATACATGAAATTCATTGGTTACCCAAGCCTAGCCGAATGTACTATGAACTCATAATAGTCCATATTTTCCTCTATTTCACACTTCTACCACATTTTGTACCTTTTGCAAAAAGGTCCTTTTAGGGGTTTTTTTCATGAAAATCACTTAGGAAAAGATGTTTAACACACATCCAACTTTCATATTCCTCCATAAATAATCAAATAATAAACATGTCACACATGGGTCACTTTACATACATGAATTCTAACTCAAAATATGGGTAGAAATGGAGAGAGTAAGCTACCGGGATTTCAAAAATATGAAGAACATTAAAAACGGGGATTGGGAGCACTTACTATTGAGCTTGAAAATATTAAGAACCCTAGCTATGGAGGGATTAAGAATTTCGACTACAGGAGGGAGAAGAATGGCTGATTTTTGCCTTCATTTTCCCTTTTTATTTCATTTATTACCAAATGACCAAAATGCCCTTCCTTACAAAACTTCCAAAATTTTTCATTCATGTCTATTTTTGTCCAAAAACTTAGAAATTGGGTAAATTGCTCTTTAAGACCTTCTAATTAATAATCTAAATCATTTTCATGCAAATTGCTTCTAGAATCCAAATTTTGCAATTTATTCAATTTGGTCCTTATTTTCCAATTGGACACCTTACTCATAGGATTTCTTCATGAAACTTTAACATATGCATAATTTCATATTCTAGGCCTCGTAATAATCATAAAATAAATATTTTGACGTCAGATTTGTGGTCCTGAAACCACTATTTCGACTAGGCCCTATTTCAGGATGTTATAGATTAAGCTTGATTAGGTGAAGATTATGATAGAAATACAATGGGTTAGCTTGAAATATAGCTAGATTAAAGCTTAAGGATTTAAGATCATTATTGAGTTTTTAGGGACTAAATTATAAAGAATGAAAGTTATTAGAAAGAAATGCTATGGATTAACAATTTGATGTCCCTAGAGAATAAATACTGTTGAGTATGACTCATATTTCAATCAAATTTGATAGATAATCTCCTAGTTAAACTATGTTTATTTGTTTTAATTGAACTCTGATTAGTCTAGATTATTTTATTATTATTTTACCTACGAATTTAGCCTATAAATAGGCTATTTTACAACATTAGAAAATGCACCCATTAAAAGATTAGAACTCATAAAACTTTTGGAGAATTTTGTACATGTTTACGTTTTGAGAGTTTTTTTATTTTCGGGTTTCGGAGTTTAGTTTTTATCTCCATATTTTATATTCTTTTGTCATTATAGTAAAATTATCTTTGCCCATAGTTTTTTTTTATCCTCTTTGGAGGGGTTTTTTCATGTTAAATTAGTGTGTTCAATTTCTTAATTTCTTCTACTATTTGTGTGACTCACACTGCCTGTACACATGCTCGTGTGGTAGCTCGTGTGCTGTCGATAATCTCGTTTCTAACAAAGAAAAATGCAGTAAAAGAAAGAGTTTCGATATCCACTTGCTACACGACATTGTAGGAGCACCACAATGCAAATTCAATGCCTAAAAACAAGTCCCGGACGTCCAATTCAATAAAACATTCTTAAATACTCAATTGAAAACAATCAATTTTTCGTTGAAACCTTCGACTCACTACATAAAACGAATGGGAGTTTACTTACCGCGAATTCCTAGTACACACCTAGTTTCTAAGCAAAATGAGAAGCGTTGGGTGTCTCTTGAATCCCCCTAGCTTATCTGAAAACAACAACAACAAAATTAACAACAACTCAAAGTTTTGATGATTTTTTCCCAATTCACACAACAACATAATATAACAAAACAGTCGACCAAATTTACCATATAGCGCACTGGAGCAAACAATATCGCAATCCACTTAGCAATTTCGCAGGATAAATAGAACAAAAAGAGAATTTTGAGAAGAACGTAAAACAATTGGAATAAAAAAATAAAAAATATGAGAATAGATGGAAAAGAAATGTTTACACATATTTGAGGGAAGTCATTTAAATTTTAGATCAGTTTTCCGGAAAGGTGCAAAACAAAATTCTTTTTTGCATAAGAAGAGCCTCGAACACGAAACCAAAGAATAGATAGATGCTTAACCAGTGAACCAGTAGGCTTATTCTTGACACAAAAAGGCATCGAATTAAACTTAAGCAAGGAATCCTAAGCCAAGGGTTCAATTAAATGAATTAAAAAAATTCCAAAATTTAAACGGCTTAAACCTTAGATCTCAGGTGAGCAAACAGAACACCCAACCGTAGAAGCAGACCCATATTCAATGGCACATATCAATAATAAAAACTCAAAATTTGGGGCGTTACAATTCTCATAAGCTTATTTTTATCTTCGTGCTTTGAACCTTAATTTTCATTTTCTCATTAGTTTTTTTTTTATAAAATTCAGATGCTAGTTTATTATATACATGATATTTTATATGCATAGTTATGGTTGGTACATAATTATATAATGTATGCTATATGTCATGCAAGAAAGAAAGAAAGAAAGAAAATGTATGAATGAAAATTCATAGTTGGGAAATGATCTATTAATGGACCGAAATAATATTTTTTTTAATGGTGATGACATTGTTCAAACTTTAGTTGAACATGTTTCTATCCAATAGAAGCAATATGACCATTCGGGAGAGCTTTCCCAAACCAAAATGTTGTGTTATTGAATCCAATAGTTACTTTCAAAAGTTTGGGTTGAAACGATTTCTTGAAACCAAAAAGTGTAACTTGAAAAGTGATGTTGTTTTCAAAAGTCACTTAGACACCTTTTGGTGCATTATAAATAGACAAAAGTCAAAAGAATTGAAATTTAATTCATTTCATCAAATTTTTGAGTAAAACTTTTTTGTATAAAAATATTCTTTCTTTTTCAAGATATATAAAACTTAATATATGGTATTATTTATTTACTCAAATCATCATATTAGTAACTAACATTTGACTTTATCAAAAAATTAATCCATGAGACATACTTTTTGCATAATATAATTAATCCCAATAAAACATAACTATAAAATTCAATTCATGCAACAATAGTAAACCAAAAATTTTGCATACCTTTCCTCGCGATAAAGATTTATTCTAAATCAAAATTTCACAAGATCATTGACCTTAATGCAACCACATTTGTCAATAGTGATCCTTATAGTACCATGCTTATAGTGTTATGTGAATATGTGGTAAACAAATACACCTTCATTAATTTCTCAAAATTTGTAAAATTAGAACCTTAAAGTTATTGGTATATAGAGATAAAAATAAACTTATGAGAAATTAATAAATGGTTCAATGTGTATATCAATGTCACTTTCTTTAAGGTTCTATTCACCCCTACTTATATTTTGGTGTACAAAAGATTACTAAAAATGAACCTCGAGAATAAAATGAAACCCAATGATTGTCAACGTTTTGCACTAACGAAAACAGTCCACTAAGCATGTAACACCCCACACCCAGCCTAAACGTTATGGTCGAATCTCAAAGAATTACATGAACTCATTTAAAATCCATATTGAATTCAAAAACATATGTTTTGATAAAGTTAAATTTTGGCTAATTGCTTTCCATTTCTTTTTGGGAAACACTTATTAAAACTATTTCTTTCATTACAGAAAAATACTTAAGTGTTTGCTTTAATTTGCAGTGAAAATTCCTAAGTTATTAAATTTTGAAAACTGTGATTTAGTGTTTAAAAACATATAATTTTGCAGTTTTAAAAAAAATAATTACTAAATTCAGTGAAACAATTCAAAAACAAAAAACAAAGTCCCAAAATCATTTACAATCTAAAAAATCTGAAAATTTCAAAATAGTTTAATAAAATATAAATCGTCTTACTTTTATCCAGAATCTTAATCCAAGCTCCCCTTCGCTACTTGATCCTAAGATTGATGATTACTTGAAAGGATAAATAAAGAGTGAGCTAACAAGCTCAACGTGCAACTCAGCCCATACAAACAAAATAGAACAGATACAATCCTAGTAACAGATACAGATGTAGATACAAATATTGAAGCAGATACTGATACTGATACTAATATTGATACGAATACAGATACAAATCCTACCTTCATCCGCTACATATCATCTTTGTCCATCCCTACACATCTAATAAATACTCATCTAACCCCACACGCCTATAAGTGAGCATTTATCACTTTTCAGAATAGTGCATTCAAGCTACTAGCTATAATGCAGTAAATCGCCAAAATCACATAAGTGTGGTCAAGCCACCAGAACAAATATGTGCTTAAAACCACCAAATAAGTCAGATCATTAAATTGCCAACACTTCCTCCATCACATAGTTATCCCACCCTAATGCACATGCACACTAATCAAATATCAAATGTACATAAACCATACATGTTTTACACATCAGATCAGGCTAACATGCTTTCAGAAGTAGCACATACAAAAACAAAAAATCATATTTCATATTTAAAATTCGTACATATCACGTTACGGGCCCTACAAAGTGGATAACCTCGAATTGCACTTTACTTATAACCCTAACTAGAATTTACCAAAAATGGTCCCACACATCTGTGTGGCCTACACGGTCTAGCACACGGCGCACACGCTCGTGTGGCCCACACGACTTGGCACACGGCTGTGTGGCATCAACAAAACACTTTTTGGCATCGCGCTATTCACTATTTTTCGGGATTGAAGATACACATTTGGTCAGTTTTTGATGCCAACACAACACCCGTAATTTCAGCAGCTAAAAACGGCATTTCACTTCACGAATTAGCAAACAAAACAAGAATTGGTTAAGAGAAAATGACCTTTACTTCCTAAAAGTTTAGCCAAAACAATAGGGCATTTGGCCCTAACAACAAAACAACCCCCAATTTCGCATTCGATTACTTACCATTGTTAAAGTCAGCAACTTCAACAACACCTAGATTGCCGAAGAATTGCTCGTTACCAAATTCTCACCTAAATCAAGGACTTCACATGGTTAAAACTACTTTCACACAATAGGATATTATAACACCAAAACATGAAAATTCCAATAAAAAGATACGAACTTAAATCAACAACCTTACCACACATGACTCACATCGATACAGAAAAGAATGTTGATATGGAAAACTCAAAAGCAGAGAAGAAGGAAACCAAAAGAAAGGAAAACAATAGGACAAAATCTTATGACAAATATTGAAAAAAAAAACAAAACGTGAAAGAAAGGGGAAAGAGCGAGAAAGAATGGACGGGTGAGGGAGAGAATTTTGAGGAATATTGCAAAATATTTTTTTAAAATAAAAGTATAATCTTATTTATTTAAATCCTATCAGATTTCTAAAATCACCACATAGGCAACACATACAAAAAATAGCAAAAATATTTTTCACTTTGCACGCACAGGATTCAAAAGTTGAGCAAAAATAAATATTTAAACTCAATGTTAAAAAATAAAGGTTGTGAAAAAAATTCAAAGGAAGGGATTTGAACACAAGACCTCAACCACATGACCAAAACATTCAACCACTGCACCAAATTAACTCACTTGACAATTTTTGACAATTCAGAAACAAGAATTTTGGGGCATTACAGAGAATCAAGCAAAGTATAACAAGAGTATCAATTTCTATAAAGAACTTATGTAGTAATTCTTTATGGAATAAGCTAAGAATAGTAAAAAATGGAGGAGAATTAAAAAAAACTTTTGTTTCTCAACCTTTGATGTGTTTTAGGTGTGTCACGCAGATGAAATTCCACTCCTATTTACAGGTCTCATGTCTCTTCATAGAGACACAATTATCCAAATGGATAGTCATATCTTTTAGCGATAAACATAATTATTAAATAGATGTCTATTAGGATAGCCACATCTATTAAGAATTAACACACTTATTCATTACATATTACTTGAATAATCATAACTTTTTATTAATAATAAAGTAATAGAACTTCTAGTAAGAAAAGGCATAATTCATCACTATGAATAGTGACAAGTGTCACTCATAGTTAATAATCAAGTGATATAGCTTGTGCATCACTTGTAATTTTTCATTTGTAACTATTGGAACATTATAAATATTTTGAAATGTTCCAACAATATGAAAATTTCAGTCATGACAACTGAGTAGCTTGTAAGTTAATCATTATTCGTTTCACTCTAAGGATGGAAATTCGTCTTGGAACCGACTCATGCATGGTCTAGACTAAGGATAAATTGATATGCAATATACTTCAGAAGAAGCTTACCAGCGGCATAAACCTATCATGGATGACATCAACACCTTAATGAAGATGCATCTACACATGAGATGGTGTAATTAGAACAATAAGGTATCAAAATGGGTAGATAGGTTTCCAAGGAGTAACTTAGGTAGGTGAAAAACTTTTAGGTTATCTTAAGTACTTCCATACATGATATTTATGTTGTTACTTCATTAATCTATCTTTTGCATCTCTACTATTGTTCTACCATCGAGAGTCGATTAGTGTCAAACTTGTGGTGGAATTGGTGTTGTCTTTGCCATGGAATGAGATGTTGATAATGTAGATACCACTAAAGAATTGGTCGGTGTGGGCAACAATGGTGGGTTCTTTTGACCCAATACTATTGATTTCTTTGCCTCATTATTTACTTACTATAATCAAGATAATAAAATAGCCTCAAGCATTATTGTGGGTCTAAAATCTAACACTTTATTTTTAATATCCGTCTAGTCTAGAAATGAAGCATTATACCATGAATATCTTTAATAAGATTGATGTACACAAAACCATCTTCTCGAACCTTCTTTAATAGTTCACATTTGTAGAATCTTGATCAATTGTCCCTCAAATGATTCAATCTCACTAAGAGCAAATCGTTTCTG
Organism: Gossypium longicalyx; assembly: GCA_025698465.1. Lineage (NCBI taxonomy): Eukaryota > Viridiplantae > Streptophyta > Magnoliopsida > Malvales > Malvaceae > Gossypium > Gossypium longicalyx. Next base: position 20,508,536 of record CM047005.1, on the reverse strand, counting down.
TTAGAATTAAGTGACCCGAATTCTTATTTAAATAAAATACGATGGAAAATAAAATAAAAGTAAAATCCATATAGAACTAGACTTTTTTTTTATTTTAGAATAAGGTTTTTTAAACCTTATTAAACTCCATCTATTTTATATTTATTAGGATAAAGTGTTTCAATCCTACTAGAATATGGCTTTACAAGCCTATAAATAGACATAGTCTATTCATCTTGTATTGATTCAAAATTTTTGACATAGTGAATTTTCTTCTACTCTGCCCGTGGTTTTTTCCCGAAAGGGTTTCCACGTAAAATTTTTCTGTTCTTTATTTTATTTATTTTATTTTATTTTAACAAATTGGTATCTGAGCTTCTGGGTTTTTCATCTCAATCACGGTAATGACGTCTTTGAAGTATGAAATTCCACTGTTGGATCGCAACACCAGATTTGTGTTGTGTCAGATTAAAATGTAAGCAGTTCTTGCGCAAATGGATCTGGAGGATGCCCTGCTAGGGATAGATAAGATGCCTTCAACTTTAACAGATGAAGAAAAGAAGCGTAAAGTTTGAAAAGCATTAACACAATTACATCTGCATTTGTCCAACGAAATTTTACAGGATGTGATGAAAGAGAAGACCACCGCTGTATTATGGAAGAGGCTAGAACAAATATTTATGTCGAAAACTCTAACAAGCAAGTTGCATATGAAGCAGCGTCTTTATACTCATCGTTTAGAGGAAGGTGCGTATGTACACGAACACTTAACAGTGTTCAAAGAAATTCTCTCAAACTTGGAGGCCATGGAGGTTCAGTATGATAAGGAAGATCTAGGGTTGGTTCTACTTTGTTCGTTGCCCCCGTCTTATTCAACATTTAGAGGCACGATTTTATATAGCCGCGAGTCTCTTACAGTTGATGAGGTTTATGATTCTTTAACCTCGTATGATAAGATGAAACATCTTGCGGTTAAACTCGACTCTCAGGGAGAGGGTCTCATTGTTCATGAGAGAAAAGATCGGAATGCTGATGATGATCGTGGTAGGACACAAGAATAGAATCCTCGTGGTAAATCTAAGGGTAGATCGAAGTCTTCAAATAGAGGTAAAACTTGTAACTTCTGTAAGAAGAAAGGGCACATTAAATCTGAGTGCTATAAGCTACAAAATAAGATTAAAAGGGAGGCTGCGAATCAAAGGGAAAACAACCGTAAAATTCAGGTGAAGGCGATGTTGTAGAAGACTACAAATGATAGTGAACTTCTAGTCGCTCACAATGATTCTAAAGTAAGCGAAAGAGTGGATACTCGATTCAGCCGCACCTTCCACATGAGTCCCAATTGGGATTGGTTTACAACTTATGAAACAGTGTTTGAAGGTGTTGTTTTGATGGGAAATAATGCTTCGTGTAGCAGGTGTTGGAACAATTAAAGTTAAGATGTTTGATGGAGTTGTCAGAACACTTAGTGACGTACGGCATGTTCCAGAATTGAAAAGAAATTTAATTTCGTTGAGTACTCTTAATTCAAAAGGGTACAGATACACAGCTAAAAGTGGGGTTTTAAAGATTTCCAAAGGGTCCCTTGTTGTGATGAAAGGGCAGAGAAAAATTACCAAGTTATATGTTTTGCAGGGTTCTAATGTTACTGGTGATGTAGCTGTCGCTTCCTCTTCCTCTTCCTTGTCAGATGATGATATTACTAAACTTTGGCATATGCGCCTAGGGCATATGAGTGAGAATGGCATGGCAGAATTGAGCAAAAGAGGACTTCTTGATGGGCAAGGAATTTGCAAACTGAATTTCTGTGAGCACTGTATTTTTGGGAAGCAAAAGAGAGTTTGATTCACTAGAGGAATCCATAACACGAAGGGAACATTAGAGTATATTCATTCTGATCTGTGGGGTCCATCTAGAGTGCCTTGGAGAGGTAGAGCTAATTATATGCTAACCTTTATTGATAATTTTTCCAGAAAAGTTTGGGCGTTCTTCCTGAAGCAAAAAAGCGACGTGTTTTCCACATTTAAGTCTTGGAAAATTATGATTGAAAAACAGACGAGAAAACAGATAAAATACTTCCGTATAGACAATGGCTTAGAGTTCTATTCTGATGAGTTTAATAGATTGTGCAAGTCAGAAGAGATCATGAGACACTTGACAGTTCGTCATACTTCACAACAAAACGACGTTGCAGAACGAATGAACAGAATGATCATGGAGAAATTTCGATGTATGTTGTCAAATGCCAACTTACCGAAGTTATTTTGGGCAGAAGCAGTCTCTACTGCATGTTTTTTGATCAACCGATCTCCATCCTTTGCCATTGAGAAAAAGACTCCACAAGAGGTATGGTATGGTAATCCTGCTAATTATTCTGATTTAAAGATTTTTGGGTGTCCTGCGTATGCTCATGTTGATAATGGAAAATTAGAACCGAGATCCATTAAATGCGTTTTTCTTGGTTATAAAGCTGGTGTAAAAGGGTATAAGTTATGGTGTCCTGAAAATAGAAAAGTTGTGATTAGCAGAGATGTTGTTTTTTATGAAACTGCTATGCTACCTAACTTATCTCTTAAAGACTCTTCCAATAAAAAAAATCAAAAGCAGGTAGAGCATCAGATTAATACAGAGTCAACTCCTCAAGCTATAACAAAAATTAAGAATAGAGTTGTTTCTTCACCACAATACTCTATCGCCAAAAACAGAACTAGAAGAGAAATTAAACCTCCAAAGAAATATACCGAAGCTGATTTAGTTACTTATGCTTTAAATGTGGCTGAAGATATAGATGCGAATCAAGAGCCATCTAATTATTCTAAGGCGGTTAGCTGTGAAGACTCAGAAAAGTGGATGTTTGCTACGCAAGAAGAGATGAAATCACTTCACAAAAATAGAACATGGGACCTTGTGAAACTTCCTAAAGGTAAAAATGTTGTTCGTTGTAAATGAGTATTTAAAAAAAAAAGAAGGGACTCCAGGAGTTGAAGAACCCAGATATAAAGTAAGGCTTGTTGCAAAGGGTTATAGTCAAATTCCAGGAGTGGACTTCACAGATGTGTTCTCTCCAGTTGTTAAGCATAGTTTGATTTGAGCTTTGCTTGGTATTATGGCCATGCATGATTTGGAGCTTGAGCAGTTAGATGTAAAAACTGCATTTCTGCATGGAAAACTTGAGGAGGATATTTACATGCAACAACCAGAGGGTTTTATAGTCTCAGAAAAAGAGGACTATGTTTGCTTACTGAGAAAGTCCCTTTACGGTTTAAAAACAATCACCAAGACAAAGTGGTACAAGAGGTTTGATTCCTTTATGACTTCTCATGATTTCAAAAGAAGTAGTTTAGACAGTTGTGTTTACTTTAAGAAAAAAAAAGTGATGGTTCTTTTGTATATCTACTTCTTTATGTTAATGACATGTTGATAGCAAAGAAAAGATAAATGAGAGATAAGAAAAAGGTAAAGCCCAACTAAGTGAAGAATTTGAGATGAAAGATTTAGGACCAAAGAAAGAAGATACTTGGTATGGAGATTCTCAGAGATAGAAAAGTAAGTAAATTGTACCTAAGTCAGAAGGGGTACATTGAGAAAGTTCTTTGTAGGTTCAATATGCAGAGTGCTAAGCCTATTAGTACTCCTTTAGCAGCCCATTTCAGACTTTCATCGGCTTTGTCTCCAAAATCAGATGATAAGATTGAGTACATGTCACATGTTCCATACTCTAGTGCAGTGGGATATCTCATGTATGCTATGGTTTGCTCACGTCCAGATTTATCATATGCAGTCAGTGCAGTTAGCAAGTACATGGCAAATCCCGGTAAAGAACATTGGAAAGCAGTTCAGTGGATTTTAAGATACTTACGAGGCACTACTGATGTTTTCTTATAGTTTGGAAGAACTAAAGATGGAGTCATAGGGTATGTTGATGCTGATTTTACTGGAGACCTTGATGGAAGAAGATCTCTCACAGGTTATGTCTTTACAATCGGAGGTTGTGCAATTAGTTGGAAAGTCACTTTGCAAACTACAGTCGCTTTGTCTACCACTGAAGCTGAGTACATGGCGATTACTGAGGCTTGTAAAGAAGCTATTTGGTTGAAGGGACTATTTAGTGAACTCAATGAAGACCTTCAAATCAGTACAGTATTTTGTGACAGTCAGAGTGCCATTTTCCTTACAAAAGATCAAATGTTTCATGAGAGACCAAAACATATTGATGTTCGGTATCATTTTGTTCGTGATATTATTGCTCGTGGTGATATTGTTGTGAGCAAAATTAGTACTCATGAAAATCCTGCAGATATAATGACTAAGTCACTTCCTATAACCAAATTTGAGCATTGCTTAGACTTGGTTGGTGTTCATTGTTGAAGTTAAACCCTTAAGGGGTTTTATGGAAGAGGTGGAGAACTTGTTCGCGATGAAAAACTTGTTCATTGAGAATTTGTGTCAAGGTGGAGATTGTTAGAATTAAGTGACCCGAATTCTTATTTAAATAAAATACGATGGAAAATAAAATAAAAGTAAAATCCATGTAAAACTAGACTTCTTTTATTTTATTTTAGAATAAGGTTTTTTAAACCTTATTAAACTTCATCTATTTTATATTTATTAGGATAAGGTGTTTCAATCCTACTAGAATATGGCTTTACAAGCCTATAAATAGACATAGTCTATTCCTCTTGTGTTGATTCAAAATTTTTGACATAGTGAATTTTCATCTCCTCTGCCCGTGATTTTTTCCCGAAAGGGTTTCCACGTAAAATTTGTGTGTTCTTTATTTTATTTTATTTTAACAGTTTCCTTATGGCCTCCACTAAGTGGCTCCACTCGTCTAGTTGCCTTCTCCTCTACATCCATTTGAACTAATTCATCGCCAACCCATCCATTATAAAACATGCCATCATGAGTCAATGATGATCCTCCATTCCCTAAAAATAGAAAAATCTTAAACTATTGTAATCCACTCCCCTAAATCTTTTCCATTCAAAATAGGCAAAGATGGTCTTCAATTCAACTATTGTTAATCGACATAGCTGAATTGAAGGGAACTCAGCAATTGGTCGTGCCATGAATAAGACTCTTGTAATTGCTGCATCATTTTCATTTGTGATCGAATTATTGGAAAATTGGGTTTAGAAAACACAGAGGAACGCTTCCACCGAGTAGTCTTCTTTGCTATCCTCAAGTTCACATTTGCCAAGTGTGAGCTCGCTTTGAATCAGAAAATTATTCACAAAATTACCAGTGGAGTAATTTCACAATTTCTCTAAACTTCTACGGTCAAGTTGTAAATAACAAGAAAATCTCTAGAAATTTTCTAAAACAATTTATTCAAAGAATTTTCTCTCAACAACTTTTCTTGAATTCAAGTGTATGAAAATAATTACCCTTGCTCTTTTTATACAAGGAGAGTTTAGAGAGATTTCAGCTAGGATTAGAATTAATTACATAAATATTAAAAATAAAATATTATACAGATAAATATTAAATTTAATTTAATATCTCATATTAATACTAAATTAATAAAATACTATCTAGATAAATATTAAATTAAATTTAATATTAAATTCATTAAAACAATATTATCTTTGGAAAAGTTAATTTGAAATCAAGTTACTCGGTAGAGTCTCACAAGGAGTGTAATTTTTTCACTGCTCTACCACCGAAAAATTGCCACCGACAACCATTCGTTGGTCGTTAGATTGCCGCTATCGCAGCAGTTGTGCCTAGCGGTGCCATCTCCAATGCAACTCCCTTGGCACCCCAAACCGTCATTGTTTTGCTGAATGGGCTTGGCCGGTTCGACTGCTACCAGTTCAGTTGGGCCATTACTATCCTGACCGATCTAGCCTAGCCACTGGTTGGATTGTCGGCCCAGTTTCATACACAAGGCCCGATTCAACCAGTTCTTGGGTTCCAGTCTCGGGTTCAATTATCGATCTCAGGTCTAATTTTCAAGTTTAGTTACCCACCCGGTCAATTGTCTAACTTGAAAATTAATTTCAAAAAATATCATATTTATTTTAATTAATTTGATTAATTGAATTTTACTTTATCAAATTTAATTTTCTCAAAAATCACTGAGATTTTCCAAATTAAACTTTCAAGAAAATTCTCTAATTGAACAATTCACATGACCACCTAATTTAATTTCACATCGACTAAACCAACTCAATTAAATTATTTTCAAAGTCGTAAAATTTTCTTCTGATCCAAATGCAGTCCGGTCGAACTTTTGTTGAGCTAGCGAAAGGACCAATCAAACATATAGAATTAGGCTCGAGCAATTACAATTATGTTCAGAAGCATTGTTCTGATAATTTGCAATTTACTTAATCAAGGAGCTAGTCCACAATAAGTACCATGATTGAAAACTCCTTATTGTATACTCTTTCCGAAAGCAATTCATCCTACTGCTCTGTCCAATGACTTTGCCATGTGTATGTTACCCTCATATGATATCTTTGATTCCTTTAAGTTAAATTTGTTCACTCAATACAATTCTATTCTAACTCATTATCACATTTATGTCTTCTTAATGATTAATATGATCACTGTCAACTAATGAGTGTGATAAATTGGTCATTCAAGAATAAATAACTCATGATCACGTTCCATATTTATCAATCCACACAATGTCAATGAGAGGATATCGTTAACTCTTTAATCAAGCTATGAATTCCATTGTTGCTAGTAAAGTCATGCCATACACAAGTCTTGCACCTAACATATCAACTATCGACTCGATAACCTTTAAAGCATAAGCCTTCGCTTATATCAAAACACATGAGTTACATTCGCATGGTCAATGGCTAACTTAAGATTTAGGTAAGTCACACCATAAACATCACAAGTGAATTAATTTAAAAACGGATTCAAAATTATTTCAACTTGGGTATAATCCAATGTATCATTCTTCAAATGAGTACATCTATGTCTTTACCCGTTGAGTCAACTGCTTCGATAGTCAAGACTAGCTATTACCCTAATTGGAATTGTAAACGACATAATAATCCTTCTACGTATTTGAATCAAATGCTCACTTTGATTCTTTTACGGGATTACGAACTCGTTTATATTATTTACTAAAGTTGTATTTCTCGCAATGTAAACGTTCTTACAGTGCCACTTATCATCAACTTGAACTTAGACAATCAATAAGCTAATATTTGTTTGTCACAATTTCGCTATGTATGCAAAACATGAAAGACAAACACAAAAGATATAATAGTGAAATGTGAAATTAACTTTATTTATTTATCCATAGTTCAAATACATAGAAAACAGTTACGTGTTTACTACAATATGGGCACATTTCATAACATGAATTTCATGGGCCACGTTTCTCAATAAAAGCGCCAATGTCAAGTTCAACTTGCAATTTGAGCAAAGAAAAGGGAAAAAAAAGGTTAAATTCTACTATTAGTCTTTGTACTTTGCAAAAATTGTGAATTTAGTATATGTACTTTATTTGATCAATTTTAGTCCCTCTACTTTTCGAATTGGTCAATTTTAGTTCCTATACTTTTCAAATTTTGAAATTTTAATCCTGACCCAAACAGTAGCAATTAAATATATTTTGTTAAATTTAATTGCTAGTCTTGTACTACTTTTCAAATTTTAAATTTCTAGTCTTGACACAAATAACATTCACTAATCCATTAGCTAGATTTTCAGTTAGTAATATGTGAAAATAATAAGTTGACATGGTATGATAATATGTTTGGCACATCCAATTTTGAAAATAACATAACTTTACTTAATGAATTTAACAGTTATTGTTTGGTGAGAAATGAAATTTTAAATTTTGAAAAGTACAAAGATTAAAAAGGACCAAATAAAAGAATAGGGATTAAATTTATAACTTTTGAAAAATATAAGGACTAATAGTAGAATTTAAAAAATAAATAGAGCAAGAAAAGAGAGAAAAAAAAATTAGAGAGGAAATGATTATTCAATGACCAACTTAAAAGCAATCTGTTACAACCACACCAATATATATACTCCAAATCAATACATTAGAAGTGCATGTAATCCTTTTGTTTCTTTGGCTCTTTCTTTCCCAAATGCCCTCCTAAGTTGAGCTAGAAGCTTAATGGCTTGCTCACTCGCCCCATGTTCCTTTGATCTCTCTCCCTTTGCCAACATGCTCATAACATATCTCTATATGGAGATGGACTTCATAAGAGGCGAGGGAAAGTTTGGTAAAACAAAGTTAATAAGATGAATGATATTTTATGTGTCCAAAAACTAAGTGCATATATACAAAGTCGAATTTTTCCGGGATTGGTGTTTATATTTGTATTCTATTATTTGTAATATTTATATTTAATGATTTTTTTCTCTCTCATCCATGAATGTAAACATTTAAGGTTAAATCATCTAATATTAGTTCAACATATAAATCCCTAACATAAATTGCTTTTATTGATCCAAATAGATATCAATGATCTATGGTTGCTTTTATTAATCGATATAGATATCAATGATCGACAGTAAAACATTACAAATAAATATAGAGATTAAAATGGATACGAAAGAGATAAAATAAAAAAATAAAACACTACAAATGTACTAATTAAATGAATTTGTCTTAGCTAATTCAACTGCGGAGAAGGCAGCTTCCTTATACCTTCCCAGTTTACAATTACAAAAAACTATGAATGAATTAAACACATGTATATAGAGAGAGAGCTAGTATAAAATCAAAATGCTTGCTAACAATGTACACATAACCAAAGAAATTATGAGAAAAAATGCCAAGATTGCCATAAGCAAGCCAAAATCATTCCACCGGCCATTACCCTTAGCCAACGAATATCCGAAAACTGCAACACCCTTCTTCTCCTTCTTACTGTCCTTTGCATTCAATCCAATATCGATCAATCTCTCACTTATTGTGTCTTCTTCAAACTCAAGATAAAAGATACGCATTAAGGGAAGCATCGCCATGCAAAGGAAACCACTTGCAGTGTCTTTACACCACTTCATGAAGCTGAGGCTTTCCGTACACTTTCCTTTGGTGAATGAATATAGCTTTCTGAAGAAAGATTTTCCTTTGTTATATCTTGCTTCATCTGGCTCTGGTTTCCCCACCTGGAACTGCAGGTAGGTAGTCGCTGTAATTGGATTTTGGTGAACCTTAACTGTTTGAGAAGGCAGTGCCTGGTGAAAGCATGTGTTGGCTACTTGCCGAGTTGAAACCAACATTCCATGATTAAATTTAATGTCCTCAACAACCTCATAGCTTGGTGAGCTTCTTAGATCATCTATATTACCTTCGTCCAAAAAGTGATCGCCTTCGATGAATCCATGCGAAATATCTTCGATTTCATTATCTTTGATCCCTGTGTCATTGATAACAATGCTGTTGTAATCATGTCCACTTTCACCTGCATCAGAATTAAGGAATAGAGTTCAAAAACTGGATATGAAAGAATTTTTATTCAAGAACTGGAGATACGTACCTTGAACCCCAGTGTCTGTAAAACTCGAAATATGTTGGATTGGAACAACCTTGTTTTCTTGCATGAAACAATACTGTGGTCGAAAGATAATAAACAAATAATGATATATTCTGCATTTAATAAACGAAGTTATCGCACAATTAAGTAGCTAAAAATGGTTTAAAGAAGAGTTACCTGCTCAAAATCTTTGCTCGACATTCCCACCCATCTCAAATTTTCAACCATTCGATCTCCCTGCTCCATTGTCGACCTTGTACTCGATCCTTCTAATGATTGATTCGTGTCAAGTGGACAATTCATCTGATCATTGATTTGATTTTGGTGTTGGTACATGGTATTCATAAAGGTAAAATCATGACCATTACTGGAGCTGCTTCCGCCCCAAGCATCTTGATTTATCAGTTGCTGGGAAGCATGAGCAACGGAAAGAATTTCCTCTAATATGTCAGTTTCATGTTGGGTTTCACGCATTGGAGCAGTTCGCATCATCACTTTGTGATTGGCGATTCCAACTTGAGAGAAATCTTCAACTTCTAGTGGAGGCAATGACATCTGCTGCTGTAACCTCGCACATTCTAGTGCTACATCAACCTGGAAAACAGTGAATAGTGAATGAATGCACTAGTAAAATTACTTGATGATGATGATGATCCTATAAAAAAGCTTACCTTAGATGGAGCATAGGGAATGGTTGCATAGGTCGAAAAGGAAGGATTAATTAATCCAAACGCGTCCTCAGAGAAGCATTGCATCCATTTAACGTCTCTAGCATCAAAAATGTCGTCAATAGAAGATGATGATCTATTGAGAATACTGGATGAACAACCGTCCACGGGTTTCCCAAAATCGGAACTCTCTTCGCATCTACCCTCGGAATATAAATCAAGGCTAGAATTAGACTGCTCACTAGTAATCTGAATCTGATTATTCACAGTAGTTGAGTAATGCTCCCCAATAATCTTGGGGGTAGTCGTCGCACTTTTCTTAAACACGCGACAAAGAGCATAAGCGTCCTGCAGGAAGGAAGGAATATCAAACAATTATTCCAGAGAGTCAATAATGGAAGAAAAAAAAAAGTTGTGGAAATGGTGAGCTGACATTGAAGCCGGTGGAAGCAGATTCACATTCTCGCTCGTCGAGACGGTATTCATGCATAACCCAGTCGGTTCGAGAACCATGGGGAGCTCTCCCTCGATAGTAAACCAAGGTTTTTTTCACTCCTACACCTCGCGTCTGGGAGTTCACTTTCCTATCTTTCCCTGTGGCTTTCCAATACCCAGATTTTGTTGCTCGATTGGTTCTTGATCCATTCGGATACTTGCGATCTCGAGGGCTAAAGAAATACCATTCCAGATCTTTGCTAGGTAACAATGATTTCCCTGTGTGTTAAGTTCCTTCAGTTCTATTTGTTCACTCATATGGAGTTAAATTAGTAAAGAAAAAAAAAACACAAAAAAGCAAGACTTGTTTGAGCAGCAAAGGAACAAAAAGCATTGGTTTTCACATATATATATATATATATATATATATATATATAGTAGAAAAAGCAATTCAATTGCATCCCTTTTTGGTTGATGCTTCTTTTAGGGTTCCTTTGCTTTCTCTTTCACATATTGTCTTATTAGTAACTTCAAGGTCTAGGGTTAGCAGCCAAATCCCAGATTTTTCAACTAAAAGTGTAGGATGTTTGACCATAAAGCACGTTCGGTTCAAAACAAAAGTAAAAAAGTTCACTCGGTTTCAGCCATTATCAACTACTTCTAAAATGAAAGCGAATTAATCTTATTCAAATCATTTTCTGGATTCCCCTTCACAAAAGTTATACCATATGTTTAAAACCCCTTTGTCTTTATTTATCATTTATTTAGTACAATACAACATATTGAGTTTAAATTTATTATGGCCGCCCAGAAATTAGAGGAAGTAACAATGAATATACATGCAATTCATGTTTAATTTCAAGCAAATTTAAAAAAATAATAATAAGAATAACACTCTCTTTGGTTTTAGGTTTTTTTAATTTGTTATTTTATTATGTGCAGGTTTATTATTCCTTTCTTAACCCGCTAATAAACTTTAATAGGAAATATCAATGAAATATTAGTGGAAGAAAGTAAAATAGAGGAAACCTGGTAAGTCCCAAGGCTCGCACTTGTAAAGATCCACTTCAGGGATGATCTCTAAATCAATCTTGCGGCCATTAATCTTTCTCTTGAGATAATAAGCGACAAGCTCCTCGTCTGTTGGATGGAACCGAAAACCAGGTGGTAATGAAACAGGAGCCATCGTTGTCTTGCTTATATATGCCCTGAGACTAAATAAGATATATAGAAAATTGTTATTAAGGAAAAATATAGTTTATAAAAACATCTTAATTAAGAGACAAAGAGAGAGAGACCTTGGAGAACTAAAGAAGAAGAAGAAGAAGCAAGTTAGGAAGAAATAGAGAGAGTTGAGAAGGATATATATGAAGTAGAGAAAGACAAAAAGAAGAAATGAAAAAGTAAGGCTAAGAGAGTTGGCTTTATTATAATTTGGGCTTTAGCTTTTGCTTTTGGTGTGAAAGATGAGATATATCATCCATCACGATCATCGAATGATTCCTGTGCAATGCAATCAAATCGTTCCATTCAAGCTTTGATGTTTGCTTTGTATTACGGAATTATGAATTATCCCATTCTTCATACACTCTCCTTCCTCCGAATCTCGGCTTCCTCCACGTCACGTGGCTGCCCCTAATACATATATACTATATACTAATATTATACGTACCCCCTTTTCTGAGTTTTCCGCTCACTCAAGCCAGGTTTATCAATTTCGGTGCTTCCTATCCTATTCTCCCCTTTCACTTTTACTACTCTCTTTTTTTTTTTTTTTAAATTTATTATATGGTTAAAATTTACTATTAGTCCCTCTACTTATTCATATTTTGAGATTTAACCTTTATACTTTAAAAGTTAAAAAGTTAATTCCTCCCACTTTTTCAATTTATAAATTCTAGTCTAACCTTTATTGTTGTTTGTAATTTCTATCAAAATTTGTCAACTTAATATTTCTTTTTATCAATCATAAGTAACGTCATATGAGGGCAGTCTACTCAACATCTAAGTTGACAATTTTTTTATGAAAAATACTGACATTGTTAATGATTAGACTAAAATTTTTAAATTAAAAAAATAGAAAAACTTCATTTTTAACTTTTTTAAGTACGCAAATTAAATTTCAAATTTTATCTAAATACAAATACTAACTACGTATTTTAACCATATAATATTTAATTCTGAACTTTTTCTTAGTTAAGCACCATCGCAAATGGATTGTTTTTTTTTTTTTTTATTTATAGTAAATCACAAATGGATTTTGTATAAATGAATTGTGTTTAAACGAATGAAGTGTTGACGTTGGATTTGTATTCCTTTAAAATTATATATGTTCTATTAAATAAAAATTTAGTGAATATGTTCTTCAACAATTAAAAATTCGTTTATAAATAAATAATAAATCATTAGACAAACAAAACAACAAATACACATTTTTCTTGTTAACCAAGACATGTAATTTATATTATAGGTCCTTAATAAAATATGTAGTATGTATGGATAAATAATACATACGAAATAAAATATGTTGTGTGGGTGCTTTTATATAATAATAATAATAATATTAAAATACACAAAACAAAATTAAGTTAAAGTTGTGATTTTATGCATGTTGATGTCATTGGTTCGAATCACATCTTTTGTATTTTGTTATTAGTTTTTATATAAAATCTTGTGAAAATATAATTTATTTCAAATATGTAAAATTTTTTAACCAAATTAATGATCAAATGACTCATAACAATAATTCAATTAAAATTTTAAATAATAGTATATATTATACTTAGACTTAATTTAGCAATCAACTTCTATTATTAACAAATTAGATGACTTATGCTAACTCTATTAAGCAATTCAAATGAAAATTTAAGTCAAACAGGCATCCATAACTTGGCATGATATCCCAAATTTGATCATGTTTAAAAAGTTAGTGAACATTAAAACTAGTATTAGTAACCTATTTTGTTAATAATAGCAATTCAACGCTATAATTTGATAAAATTATTTTTTTGTTATTTATATGAAAATTGATGTTAAGTTCAATGGTTTAACATCTAAATTGTTTATAGATTTTGGTTGATTTGAAATTTTAATTACCAAATTAAAAAAAAATTTATGAAAAACATGTTTCATTCTTACATACAAAAATAATAAAATTAAATATTAACAATCATACCAAAAACAAAATAAAAGCCTAATTGTAATTTTTTAAGGAAAAAAACCAAATAGTAATAATAATTCTGTAAAAATATATCTTCACTTATTTTAGCTTTACTAAATTTGTGTCACGAATCAATTGGATACCAGTTGAATTATAAAATTATTAAAATATTCTCTCATATACAAATTAAGTTATAATTTTATGAGGGTATTTTTGTCTCTTTCTTATATAATAAATCAATAAAAATTTAATTATAATGAGATTTGGACATGAAATAGTATAATAAAAAAATAACTTCAGAGTAAACTACACCATTAGTCACTCAACTATGGGTAAGTTTTTATTTTGGTCATTTAAACTAAAAAATATTATAATTTGGTCACTAACATTTTTGAAATTATTATTTTTGGTCTCCCAATTGTTAAGTAGCACTATTTTAGTTGGTGTAACAATTTTAGTCCTTAACTTTTATATTTTTTTGTCAAGTTGACCCTAATTCTACATAAAAATTATTAAAAAAACTCAAAGTTGTTTAAAAAATAGAAAATTCTATATAGAAAAATAAAATCTTAAATATGTTGTTGAAGAACTAATATGTAGAAATAAAAATATATCATTCAATAGAATCCAATAACAAATTAAAAAACAAAACAAAAAATAAATAATTACATGCTTTATCAATGTTTCACAAAACCAAATTAGTAATATCGTCAAATCGAGTTTCATGCCCTTAAAGAACATTCAGAACTAATATTATAGAGGCTTGTGAAATCAACTCTAATGTCATTTTTTAGCCCAAAAATATATATATAATAATTTTTTTCTAACTCAATTCAAATTTTTAATCCGTTTAAATTATTTTTCAAAACTCAAATTGTAAAAATAATTTATATTCTGAATTTTTTCTTTTCTTATAACGAAAAACCTATATCAAGAAATAAATAAAAAATTCCAAAACAACGAACAAATAATTTTGCTTAATATTTTTATTTTTTTTATGTATTTTTAAAGAATGAGTATTGGATAGTTCCATATAGAAAGAATATTTAGAGGATTCATTTTTTCTCACTTTATCTATTTTTTTAAAAATTTTATCTACTTTTATTTAATTTTTAGACTTACCTAAATTTTTAAAAAAAGAATTTATTTTTATTACTTTATATAATAAGGCTAAACTAATAAAAAAATATAAAAATTGAGGACTAAAATTGTTATAATACCAATTAAAAAGTGCCACTTAATGATCAAATAACCAAAAAATTTAATTTCAAAAACATTAATAATTAAATTATAACATTTTTAATTAAACAACCAAAACGAAAACTTACCTATAATTTATTCAATTAATTTTTATATGAATTTTTAATAAATACATCTTTTATTAATCTCCTGCTAAGGGAATGCAGTAGGGATTAAATTCAATACAGCTACTCGTAATCAACTTACTTAGCTTTCTCTCTTTTTATTTCCAAAAATAAAGTAATAATTATGTTATAATAAAATAATAAATTAATTTTAAATCAACTTTAAATTAATTGAATGCCCTTGGGTATGACTAAATAATAAAAGACAAGTATATTATGGTATTTTAATGACTTTTCTTTCTAATAAGTATTTTAATGAATTTTAATTCATGTATTTTTATTAAAAATAAATTATAACAATGTACTTGAACCATGAGTGATCCTCTATCTTCAAGGAACTTTGTGGTCAGGAAGAGACCTACAGGTTCGAATAGTGGCATTAGTTGTGCGACTAAGAAGGTTAGGAGGAGGATGGAGGCATCATTGGACACAAATGATCTGATAGTAGATGTGAACGGTTAGAAGGCTAAGGATGTAGGAGTTAATAAGATTTCGTATAAGTTTATGTTGATGGGGACTACTCCAGATGTCTCTTCACCGAATAAGATGGAGGAGGAATTTGATCTCTAGGATGGGGATGTGGTCACGAAATTGGCTGAGGGAATTTCATCGATCACCCTTTTTGATCGTGTTCACCAACTCATTGAGAGAAAGATGGCAATGACCATAACTGTCAAACTCCTGGGCAGGAAGATTGGTTTCAATATTCTTCTTAATAAGATGACATCATTATAGAGTCCCAAAATTCATATGTAACTTATGGACTTAGAAAATTACTACTATCTAGTTCGTTTCCAAGATGAGGAAGATTTTAATAAGGTATTGGTTGGGGGACCTTGGGTGATTTTTTGTCATTATTTGACCATACGGTCATGGTCGCCTAATTTTTTGACGTCGGACAATGAAATGGATGTTCAAGTAATGTGGATTTGGTTACCTAGTTTGTTGGAAAGCTACTACTCAAATTTCTTACTTCGTGCTATTAGCCAAGCCATAGGGCCAGTGGTCATGCTTAATGTTCATATGAGTAGTAGAAGACAAGGACATTTCGCTAGGTTGGCGTTGTGTGTAGACTCAAGGAAACCACTTGTGTCGAAAATCAAGATCAGTGCTCGTATTCAGAAAATCGAATATGAGTCACTTTTGGTTGTTTGCTTTAATTGTGGGATTTATGAACATAACACAGATTTGTGCAAGGAAAAAAAAGTAACTCACCGAAGAGTTGTATTGGCGGGAGAAAACTGGTGGTTGAAAAAATGGGTTTTCAACGACATAAGGAAGAGAAATTTTATGGGTCATGGGTGCTTGTGGAGCGTTGGCAAAGAGGGAAGAGTCAGAGCACAAGAATAGTGAGAACTGACAATGCCAGCAATGGATTGGAAGGCTCACGGTTTTCAGCTTTAGAGGTGGATTTAAGTGAACTTAATCTTGAAATTATTGCCATGGATGGAGGGATCCAGCCTAATCAAATCAAAGGGTGTGATCTAGGGAGGAACAATTTCGCTATGGCTAGGAAATCTAGTAAAAAAGTCCTTTTGGGGGAAGAAAGGAACGGCTAAAGCTCATGGGCAAGGGATTGTGATTGGTAGCAGGCCTAGATCTGGTCCAAATGTATTACGGCCCACTAATACCAATATTGGGTCAACTGCTAATAAGGGAGGAAATGGATTTGATGATGGTTCTGGAATAGGTCCACTTGTCCCAAATGTTAAAGATAAATGTTTCAATTTTTTGCTTGTAAATTTCCAATCGAAATTAGACAGAAACAAACATGGGGCAGTTCGTGTGGTTAAGAGTTGAGAATATGATGCTTCAAAAGGGAAAGAAAATAATATGTTTCACTTTGGAGAGTCAAGTATTGGGTGTTCAAACACAGATGTGCAAACTTTTGGGGATGGTAATGTTCAGCGGAAGAAACCGCCAGATTGTGAATTGGTAGGTTTAGGGAATCCCATTGTGGAGGTAATGGTGGCAATTGAGGGTATTGTGCAGGGCGTTGAGTGGGGACCCGATGCTAATCTTATGGCAGATATGTTGCTTTTGGTTATGGAAATTATGGATGATTATATTGGTGATGATGATATTAGCTGTTAAGTTTGCTCGTACAACTTATGTTGGCTTGTTGGTGTTTTTTATTGTTATCTGGTTTATGGATTTAAAACTTTTTTTTTTGGAATTGCTAAAGAACAAGGCATCCCAGTTTTCATAATTTCATGGCTGAGTATAAGAGAGAGTTTTGCCCTGATGTAATATGCTTATTTGAGACATAGGTCAGTGGTATTTGGGTGATGGAATCATTGCAAAACTTGGGTTTGCAAATTCGTTCAGAATTGAAGCGAGAGGGTTTTCTAATAGGATTTGGATTTTTTGGAGTGACATTGTCTTAATTGATATTCTGAATTTGCATCCGCAAGTGATTCTTGTGAGAGTGAGAAACAAATAAGGACTCTTTAAGTTTTTGTGTTCAACAATGTATGCTAGCCCACAACTAGAAATGCGGTAGAAGTTATGGGAGTATTTGGATTCTCTTGCTAAAACTATTAGGGAACCATAGGTTCTAGCAGGAGATTTTAATTCAATTTTGGAGCCTTTGGAACGGGCAGATGGATGTAATGGTTTTCAAAATTTCCTGTTTGATAATGGTCTTCATGACTTGGGTTCCTGCGGGCCTCAATTCATCTAGAGTAGAGATAATCTTTCACAGTGTTTAGATAAGGCTATATGTAATTTGGGTTGGGATATTTTTGCGCCAAATTGCTTAGTAAGGAACTTGTATCGTCTGAAGTCGGATCACCGGTTGATTTTCGTTTCCTTCAATCTATTGCAAAATAGAGGTCTAGACCTTTTTGTTGTTTAGCTAATTGGTTGCTTCATGTGGAGTTTAAGAACCTTGATAGTAGTTGTTGGAAGAATGATATGGATGTGTTTACTAACTTGGAGTATTTCTAGAAAGATGTCCAAAAATGGAATAAGTGTGTGTTTGGAAATATTTTTGTCTTTAAGCGGAGGTTGATTTCAGAACTTGAGTGTATACAAGGAATTCTGAAATTTAGAGACTTAGAAAGACTTCGTGACCATAAGTTAAAATTACAGCAAGAAATTAATGACATTTTAAAACATGAAGAGTTGTTATGGTTTCAAAAATAAAGAGCAGAATGGTTTACGAGTGGTGAAAGAAATACAAGGTATTTTCATAGTCGTAATATGGCTAGGCGAAAAAGAAAGGTTGAAGGTCTTAAAGTTAATGATAATGAATGGTGATTTGATGCAGAAGTCCTTCAACAACATATGGTGCATTTTTTTTAAGGATCTTTATTCTACGGATTATTTAGTCAGTGAAGTCTATTCTTGTCGAAGAAGGTTTCCTTCATTTTTGTCAACTGAGAAAGATAGTCTATTAGTGGGAATTGGTGATGAGAAAATTCACAAAGTAGTTTTTACAATCGCCCTGTAGAAAGCACCAGGAGTCAATGGTTTTCATGCCAAACTTTATCAGTCACAATGGGATATATTAGCATATCGGTTTGTTGTATAGTGAGGCAAGTTTTAGAGGGGCATTAATTGAACTTGTGTATTAATAGAACTTTACTGGTGCTTTTTTTCAAAAGTTCAAAGTACGAAAAAAATTACGCAATTTCAGCCAATAAGCTTGTGTATGGTGTTATATAAGGTTATAACAAAGGTGTTAACAGATTAAGACCAATGATGGGAAATCTTGTTAGGCAGAATCAAGCAAGCTTTGTTCCTGGTAGAAGTATATCAGATAACATTGTAATTGCACAAGAGGTTGTTCATTCTATGTGGAGTTTTAAAAGTAGAAAGATTTTTTGGAAACTTTGAAGATTGATCTAGAAAAAGCTTATGATAGGATTAGATAAGGTTTTTTGGAGGACACATTGGTTGAAGCTAGGCTACCGCGTTTGCTGACCACGGTGATTTTAAATTCTGTGTTATCATCATCTCTTCAGGTTCTCTGAAATGGCACGATTACAAATCTTTTTTGGCTATCCCATGATATAATTCAAGGGGATCCGCTCTTGCCATATCTATTTGTGCTATGCATTGAGCGTTTGGTATATTTTATCGAGGAAGTCGTCAAATGGAAAAGTTGGATACCTTTGTTTTTATCAAGAAGGAGGCCAGCCATATCTCATCTTTTTTTTTGTTGATAACCTATTTTTCATTTGTGAGGTGGACAGAGAGCAAGCGGCTATGATAAATAGTATTTTGAGTTCATTTTGTTACTTTTCGGGACAAAAAGTGAATAGGAGTAAGTCTCAAGTGTTCTTTTCGCCTAATACTCTGGATGATTTAGCTAGAGAATTTATAGTGATGTGGGCTCATATGCATGGAGAATCTTGGTATGTATCTTGGCATGCCTATTTTCCACAAAAAGGTAAAACTGAACACGTTTAAATTTGTGGTTTCTAAAGTTCGAAACAAGCTTAATAATTGTGACGCCAAAAAGCTATCAATGGTCGAAAAAATAAGGTTGGTAAAATATGTGCTCTTAACTATTCCTAACTATTTTATGTGTATGATGCATATACTTATATTACTGTGTAGGGAAGTTAAAAAAATAGCGTACAACTTTATTTGGGTACTATCTCGGAGTTGAGAAAATCAGCTTTATTGTATTGAGAGGTTTGTTGTCAACCGACTGATAATGAAGGAATTGAACTGAGAAACCTAGCTAATCAAAATAAAATTTTCTTGCTAAAACTGGGTTTCCAGTTACTCACTAATACAGAGGCTTTGTGGGTTTAAATTTTGAGGAATAAGTATAATATTCAAGGAGTGATATCGATCTCCATTAAAAGGAATAATTGCTCTTTTATTTGGAGGTCCTTGATGCAGGTTTGGCAGGAGGTAATTGATAATGTCTTATGGGAGTTAGGTGATGGATAACTGACGAATTTTCAAAATGATGTATGGCTTCGTTAAGTCGGCCCTCTTAGAGCTTTTTATAAGGGTATGGCACAACCTTATGATACTTTACCTGTATGTGATGTAATAGATGATAATGGTGCATGGGATTTGACAAGATTAAGGACTTTAGTGTCGGATAACATTGTTGTACAGATAAAAATTATATTGCCACCATCCACAGATGTAGGACCGGATCGCTTAGCTTGGAAATAAATGTCTACAGATTTATTTTCCACTACTGAAACGTATAGATGTCTTTATCCTATTGTTAATGAAGGAAATTCTAATACTTGAAAACTGATTTGGAAGGCTAAGACTCCCTAGAAAGTTCGACTATTCCTTTAGTTGTTATGGAATAACATATTATTGACAAACAGGGAACGGGCTAGACGACATATGGCTAATGAGAGTCATTGTCCAAAGTGTGGTCACACTGTGGAATTTGGGATTCATGCAATTCGGGATAATCTTTTCTCAAAGTTGATGTGGTTCTCTATGGTGCCAACGTTATCTCATACTATTTTCTTTGCTATGTAGACTAGTGACTAGTTTCTATAGAATATGCAGAATAAAAGGCATTATAGAAGTAATGATGTTTAATGACAAACTTTTTTTCCCATACTATGCCGGTTTCTCTAGAAAAGTCGGAATAAATTTGTTTTTTTTTTCTAATAGTCATAATTCTGTACAGGAGGTTGTGGATATAAGTATGGCGTGGGCAATGAGTTATATGGGACCGAACACTAATATACTGCATTCTATCCTAATGGTAATGGGCAGGTGTTGGTCTAGACCGGATAGAGGATGGGTTAAGCTCAATACAAATGGGGCAAGTTCACTAAATATTTCTAATACTTTTATTGGAAAGGTGCTTAGGGACTCGGATGCAAATTGGTTATACGGCTTTCTCGATGAGGATTGATAAGGATTTAATTTTTAAAGTTGAAGCAAGAGCAATTTTAAAAGGGCTGCGCATAGCTTGGGGGAGGAATTTTAGACAAATAGATGTGAAGTGTGATAATGCACTTCTAGTAGAAACTATTTTATCTACGGTGCCGTTAGTAGTAAAATGATGGAATTACACCTAATTCATCAATTGCTAACTCGGAACTGGAAAGTTCGATTTCACCATATTCCAAGATCTCTAAAAAAAAGTTGCTGACCAAATGGTAAAATATGCTCCTAATGTTATAGTCGGGTTACTCTACTTTGAAGAACCTCCAAGTTCGATTTATGATTTATTATTGAGGGATAGAAATAATTCATCAGTACTTTAGTTTATATTTAATGTTGTAATTGCACAATGTTGTTATTTCTACCAAAAAAATTAAATTATAACAATAGATAATAACGTTTAATTTTGTGCTTAGGTTTGAAACTTAGAATCAAGTGTAAAAGTAAGCATGTCGGCTTAGGTTTAGTTTAGTTCTTGTTTTAGTTGGATTTTTTCTTTGTGCTTGATTGATTTTTCTAATGAATATTTCTTTTCAAAAAAAAACTGTTGGGGATCGACTTGTATAAACAATGAAAAAATAAAATTAACAGTAGAAAAGATCGAACACACAAATATTTAATCGAAAAATTCCTCCAAAGAAGAGGACAAAAGACCACGAGCAAAGGAGACTTTACTAAATGAGCGAAAACTGAAAAAGAACAAGATGAGGATAATCTCAACAAATAAACCTTAAATCCTAAAAGAATAAAGTACTCTAACTAAAACTCGAAATTCCCCAAAACTCACAAAATTCTCTCAATCTCAAAGATGATTAAGTGAATTATTCTAGGTTACAACAGCCTCTTTTATAAGTTAAATTCGTAGATTAAATATGACTAAAATAACCTAGAGTAATCAGAGTTTAACTAGGAAATAATAGTAGAGTTTAACTAAAAGAAGAAAACCCAATTGAATTGGGAAACATGTCGCAACATCAACATCGCATGCTCCTTGTTGGGACGTTGTTCTTCGCGTCATCGAGACATCATGGTCACCTTTTTACAACGTCAGCTCTTCCTTGTCACAATGTCAACTCGTAAATATGAGGCACACTACACAATCTCTACCTTGACTCGTTTTTTCTCATATCTCTTTTTCTAAGCCCATCGCGGGCCTATCTATCTAAGCCTTTGTAGGATACTCACCAAGTTTAAGCTGACATTGGAACTTGAAAAGTAAAAAAATCTTAATTGTAGATCTATTGCCTACCTTGGAAGAGTCAAATTTTTTAGATTGAAGTCCAATCAACTCTGACCCTGTAATTGTTGAAGAAATTTTTGCTACACTAGTTATGGTTGAACCTTAAAGAACATATAAGTTGCTAGTCTTTCGACCTCTCATTAAAACGAGAGCTCCACAAGATACCTTAATATCGCTTGACTTAATAACGATTCTGTACTTTTTTGAGTCCTACATACTCAAGGAGATGAGATTTTTCTCTAAGTCAAGCACATGCATAAAGTCTGAATGTGTCATTATAATTTTATCGTGTATCCTAATCTGAATAGTACCAATACCGATTATTTTATAGAGTAATCCATTCCTCATAAGCACAACTCCACCTTCAACTGAACTGTATATGGAGAACCAGTCCCTATTGGGACACATGTGAAAAGAACACCCAGAATCTAGAATCTATTCGGACAAAAATTTAGACCTTTCGGTCGTGGATACCAATAACAAATCATCACCCTTGTCTTCGGTCATATTAGAATAAGCTACTTCATCCTTGTTACTTTCAGTAGCCCTCTTATTCTTATTTTACAGTTTGTAACAATCTGCCTTGATGTGACCTTTCTTCTTGCAGTAGCCACATACTTTATCTCAATTCCTTGACCTTGAACTAGTCTTGCTTCTCGCAACACATGTCTAGGGTTCCAACCTGAACTACTATCCGAACCAAATTCATTGTTGAGTTTGGCTTTGCTCAACAAGTTTCCCTTCACTTCCTCAAACGAGCGATTATTTCTCTCATAAACTAGGGTTTCCCTAACAAACTTCTATGAAGAGAGCAAAGAGCACAATAATAGCATAGCCTGATCTTCATCATCAATCTGAACCTCGACGTTCTTTAGATCATTCAAGAGAGAAACAAACTCACTTATGTGAGTCCTAATGGAGTCATCTTCTTTCATACGAAATGTGTACAGTCGTTGCTTCAGCACTAAACGGTTTGCCAGAAACTTTATCATATATATAAGGATTCTAAATTTCTCCATAAGCCTGCTATTGTTTTCTCTTAAAGTACCTCTTACAACGCATCATTCATGAGGCACAACTGAATTACAGATAGGGTCTTCTCATTAAGCTCATCCCATTCTAACTGATCTAGGATTTTGAGCTTTTTCCCAGTAATAACCTTTTTCATGTCATTCTAGACTAGAATTGTTGTCATCCAAACTTGCCATAAACTGAAATTTGAGTAGTTGTTGAACTTCTTAATATTGAACCTCATTTCTATTTTTTAACGTGTCTATTTGCAGAAATCAAACTAGCTCTAATATCATCTTATTGGGGATCGACCCGTATAAACAAAGAGAAAATAAAAGTAACAGTAGAGAAGATCGAACACACAAATATTTATATGAAAAAATCCCTCCGAAGAATAGGATAAAAAACCACGAGCAAATGAGACTTTACTAAATGAGTAAAAACCAAAAGAGTACAAGATGAAGATAATCTCAACAAATAACCCTAAATCTCGAAAGAACAAAATACTCTAACTAAAACCCAAAATTCCCCAAAACTCACAAAATTCTTTCAATCTCATATATGATTAAGTGAATTATTCTAGGTTACAATAGCCCATTTATAGGCAAAATTCGTAGATTAAATATGACTAAAATTACCTAAACTAATTAGAGTTTAACCGGAAAACAATAGCAAAGATTAACTAAGAGAAGAAAACCTGATTGAATTGGGAAACATGTCGCCACTCTGCAACGTCGCATGCTCCTCGTCAAGACGCCTTTCTTCTTGTTGTCAGGACGTGGCCAATCTTCTCGTCAGGACGTCATGGTTGCCTTGTCATGAAGTTGGCTCGTAGTAAATATAATTTTTTATTTTTTGGTACAATAATGATTTGAACTTAGGCTATTTATAGAATAAGTGAACACAGACTAATAACTTGAGTTATGACACAATCTCATTTTTCCATGAATTAAAAAAAAACTTTTATAATCTAATTTTCAATTATTTCTTAATTAAAATAAAAATACAAAAAGTTTGAAACTAATGCTCGTCTTATAACCAAAAATAAACAAATAAACCATCTCACCACATTAAATCACATGCAGATGAAAAATGAAAATTTTATGTCATCCCAAGGCAAAATCATAATATTATACATTATTACTTAAAAAAAAATAAGATATACATGAAGTAAATTCATTAAAATTGGAGTAAAAGAAATAAAACGAAGGGCTGAGGACCCAATTTTGCAGACTTTTGCTTTCTTATTTGCTCCAAACCTATATGCCTCATCCTTTATTAATTGATTCTTGAAATATATACACATACATATAAGTCGATGCTATTAATTTACTTAATTAATATAAATACAAATTAAGGAAATTAATTTCTCTTACATTTTACAGTAAAACTAATGGGCTAAGCTACTTAAAAATTCCTCAAAACTTGTAGTGATGAACATACATATATGCATGTGCTTGCTTGCATAAACTTAAACTCCCCCATCCATGCATCTTTAGTCAACTCACAACCCTAACAACTCTTTTCTGCTATTTTCACAAATGCTACAACTTAAACTCTTTATTTTCCCTATTGCTTTTGGTTTGAATGCGAGTATTCTTCAATTCCATATTTTTGATAAACCTTCAGCTGGTTCTCCTCCCACCATTGCTCTGCTCCCTTATCTGTGAATCGCTTCCGACTATATGCACAACCACATGAATTTCAATTTAATTAAATAATGACCACTCATTTTAAGCCATACATACATACATATGCATGCGTGCCAAATGATTTGGGCCTGTTTAGAGGCATGCATGCTTTTTTATATAATATGCACATACGTATATGTGTATACTTTTGACTTGCATATTCAAATGGATGAATAGTTAAAGTATAAACAGGAAATAAAAGAGTAATTACCTGAACCTTACTCGCTTTAGCCCCTTGTGGCCACTTGCCAAAGTAGTAAAGGTAACATACACCCCAGCTTCATATTGTTCTACCCATTCATTTACTTTGGAATCTTTATTACTTCTCCCTGCAGTTTGCTCCACCTCCATTTGTGTCACCGTCCCTTGCTTTTCTTGCATCACCCTGTTTCTGTCTCTGTCTCTGTCTCTCGCTTGCATTCGCATCGATCTCGATTTATTAGAGAACACGATAGGAGTTTCGCAGAGACTGTCTTCTTGTCCCTCCCCAGTTGCTGATTTAACATCGCTCTCAGATTCCAACCGCAAACAAGGTAAATGTGGCTCACCCTCAACATTATTATGCCTCTCAGTGCTTACAGGCTCCTTTCTAGTTCTAGGAGAATGATATTGAACATCAATTCCTGCTGATTTCTCTTCCCTTGCTGCAGGAAATTTCTCTGTTATTGAGTGAAGCTGCTGCAGCAAAAACATACTACTTATCCATCAAGTCCATCAAATTTTATTAAGAAGAATATGATAAAATCATTACCCACCCTTAAGGCCAAAGATTTTATGAAATCCTTGGCTGCTTTACATTTTTCAGCTTCTTCCTTTGCCAAAGACCATGTGTGCTCGATTTTCTGTCGGCATTCTTCAATCTTTTGGCTTCCAATTTGGCATTGCATTTCAAGGTTTCTAGCCTTTGGCATCAAACACGTCTAATTACTTGAAAATAACAAAACCGAGCCAGAAAAGCATGTTTAACACAGATATATATACATAATATTTAATGGAACGTACCTCAGCTTTCAGCCTCTGAACTTCTTCATTAAGCATCTCATTTGATTCAGGTAAATCGTTCTCCACAACTACGGAACCGAGAATATTATATTTTGATCGCAAAGATGTCTTTTGTGAGCCTTCTGGGTCAATTAAAGGGGACTGATTCCTGGCCAGAGGAGAGCTAGCTGCTAATTTTTTACTCTGAGCCTGAGCTGCTTCAAAAGCAACAGGGCAAGATACTTGGCCCCATCGTGGTATTGTTGCTCCTGGAATATTACAAGCAAGTTCTGGATATTTGGTCTTTGAGGCCTTCCTTTCAATATCTTGGTTTTCATCATAACTTGATGAATGCTTAAGTGAAAGCAATCGGCTCTTTGAACCATCTTTCTCATCAATCAAACCTCTGTGAGACTGAGGTGTCGATACTTGGCCTACCACTTGATTTTCCGGCTTTAAAACCTTGCTTGAGTTTGTGATCTTTTGTAGATGATTGAAGCATGTATTACAAACGCGACAAGGCTTGCTTTTATTTGGTGCTAACGATGTGTTCACAACCTTCTTGCTACTACATGCATGACAAAACAGGAGACCACAATTGTAACAGTTATGCTTCTTCCTTGCAAACCCGAACGCCATTTTGCATCCTCTACAAGCCGACTGATCACTAACAGTGATCGATTTATGTAAACAGATCGCTGCTGTTAAGTTTGACCCACAAGCTATGCTTTCGACCTGCCGGTCTCTCAACGACTCAACTAAACTCGGTGTATGTCGATCTTCCGTATCGCCTAGTCCCAACTGTCCGTTACTACCTCTCCCCCATGTGTATACTCTTCCTCCTGATGTCAAGGCAGCAACATGATATGAACCTGAAGAGATCTCCTTCACAGATTCTTGTTTAAGCTTCCCTTCTACAACAGTAATGGATTTATCCTTGGCTTGTGGGTTCCCTAGCTGTCCATATACCGCACTTCCCATTGTGTAAACTGTGCCTTTACTAGTGAGTGCAACAGTCAGCATTCCCCCACAGCAAACTTGTACAAAATCATGATCCATAAGCTGCACAACACATGTTGGTAACAGCTTTCGGTCCCTATCGGCATGCCCGAGCCTGCCTTTATCGCCATCTCCCCATGTGAATAATTTTCCACCATTAGCATTGAGCTTGTTTCGATCTGTCATGATTTCAGCTATGGCAGCTGTGTGCCATGGTCCGCAAGCAACGGATTTCACCCACAAACTCTTAAGAGACTCAACTTCTTTCGGCTGCGACAAACTTTGTGTATTCCCATGCCCAAGAACTCCAAACGTTCCATCTCCATATGTAAATAATTTCCCTGCAGTAGAGACAATTGCTGTATGCCACTCTCCACAGGAAACAGCAAGCACATTTACACCATCCAATGGACCGGAAATCTTATGTGGCAACCATTGGCTTGTACACAGTTCGCCACCCCAAGCATACAGTTCGCCGGATTGTGTCAAGGAACATGTTTGATACTCACCACAAGCAACACCTTGCACGGCAATCCCGTTGAGGGATTCAACAAGCTTTGGATGGCTGATATCAATGTTAATCTTGTTCCCGAGCCTTCCACCATTTGCATCACCCCAGCAAAAGACTTCCCCTTGTTTCGTAACTAAAGCAGCATGCCTTGCTCCTAGAGATATGCACTGCACATCCAGCATTGTTGCAGATTCTAACAATTTAGGCAACAAAGCATCCTCATTCGACCCACTTTGAGTACCAAAACCATCCAATGGAACACCGCAAATGTTTCCTCCAACTACCTCTTCACCCCATATCATTACATCCTTCAGAACTTCATTCTTTTGTATTTGTGTAGAGTAATGAGTAGGTGTTGCAAACCTGTGAGAGGTATTCTCTCGAAATTCAGGAGCCGCATAATCGACTTCCCACTGCTTGGCACTGTCTGGTTGAACATATGGTGAAGTTGGCAATAAGGTATCCGTAACCTTTTGCATATGGGACCAATTTGATTCCCAGGAATAAAAGCTATCCGAAGAATATGACAAGCCATCAGAAAAACACCTCTCGGAAAGTGACAGTGAAGGACTTCCGCATAAGCTTCGCACCTTGATTTTAGCAAACAATTACAAGTCAAAAAGAAAAGATCATCTCTTGTATCGAAGTAGTGATGTTAAGGCATATATATGTATATGAAACCTGAGAAAATTGATTCCTGTCCTCCACAAGTCCTAGATTGTGCTTTCTTCGAATAAAACCAGCAGGACTGCTTAGGCAACTTTGCGCCCCTCTACTACAGTTCCTCAAAGCAGTGACCGATCTGCAACTGTGAGATCTCGATATCGCCGCTCTCAGACCAACGAACCAAGCATCAGCCTGTGCTTTGTCCTTGCATATCTATGTAGCAAGCAAGAGATAGCCAAAAAGAAAGAGCATGCATCAAATAAGGGAAATTGGTGTGTAAACAATATGAAGTGAAAAGAAAAGATTACCAAATCCAGAGAGCGTTCACCATTAGCATAATAAATAAGGGAAAGTGATTGTTGCTCCCTGTGGGGTTGGTATTGCCTTCGGAAATTGACCTGCATTAACTTAAAACTCATGTTAATGAAAATTTTGAAATCCAGATTCCAGAAAATACATATTAGATTATATGTTATATTAAGAAGTAGTAACAATCACGTACAGTCTTCTGCCCAGATACAATCTTGATAACAGAGCTCAATCTCAATTGCCTTTCCTCTTGTCCTGAATACCAGATCAAATGTTTCTCATCCTGAAATACAAATCAAAATTTGGCTATTCATCCATGATTGTTCATGTTAAAAGCAGACTGGAGCAATTGTAATAGCAGATCAAATGTGAGCAGATCAAGGTTCCATAGGCATAGGCCAAAGTTCAGCACTTGGAAAAACACACTATGGATATTCATCATCATCATCATCGTGTGATATAATATGATGCATTGCATTACATTGCATGTTTCAAAAGAGTGAAGCATCCAATAACACCATGACTACTCAGATACTATCGTTACTACCGTGGGAAACTACATCACTCTCTTACTGTTTTCCTCCATATCTTTTTTTTTTTTTTCCCTAAGGCTCAACTCAATAATCAATTGTAAACCTCCAAATATTTTTATCAGATAAGCTAATAAGCTTCATTAATCATTACATGAAAAATGTAGCAGTTGAGCAAACATACTTTTCTTCCATTTTGTTTTGGGCTTTGTCAACTAGCGATAGTAGCAGACATGTCGTACAGCATTAAAAAAGAAAGAAAGGCATGCAAATGACCACAAAAACTCGAGATGCTTTCTAAAAGGAATGAAATTGAAAGCAAGAAACACGAAGCTTCGTTTATGAAATAATATAGTGTAAGCAGAGACAGATAGAGAAAGATACAGCAAAAGCAAAAAACTATGATTGCAGAGGAATCAATGAAGCATGTATGAAAGGAAAATGGTAATGCAGAGGAAGTTTAGAGTTGAAAAAAAAAAAAAGAGAAAGCAAAGAAAGCCCACCGCGGAAAGCCTGAAGGGACAAAGTTTAGGCTTCCCTCTTCTTCCACACTTCAAAAGATGTGCTCCCTTCTTCATTGCCAAAACTGCCTGAAACATTCATCCATACATACATGAAAATCGACCAGGTTCGTCAATTAATCATCGAATATAAAGCTTTAGTTATTTTGGAGATTGAAAGTGGAACAAAGAGCGAAGAAGAAGACCTGTTCAACGTGTCTGTCAAAAGGAAGTAGTGATACTAAGGAATCCCCTTCACCCATTTTTAGAATATCATTTCATAGGGGAAACAGAAAGAGAAACAAAAAAAGACAGGAAGGAGCAGGGCAGAGAGCGAAGAAGAGGAAGAAGAAGAAGTGATGAACGAAAAAAAAAAAGAATGAGAGTTCAGTTGGTTGGTTTCCCAATAAGTAAACCTTAACCAACAAACACCACTTTCACTTTCATTTTCACTTTGCGTGTTAGTACCTATATAACACCCACAAATATAAATTTACCTGTGTACAGGGACGCGACAGGCATTTATGATTAATTACATTTATAAATAAGGTGAATAAATAATTTTCCGCTTTTCATTTAGAATTCTAAAATTTCTTGATAAATTACAGTGAATGGGATCTTTTTAAGAGAACATGCGACCGGATTTGATTTCAAAATAATTGAAACTGGATATGTTTTAGAGACAAGAGTAATAAAGAAAAAAATAGACAGAGCTAAGCGAATGGGATGTGTTGTGCTGTTTCCATTACCTTGCATTGATTTTAGGTGTAATGAGACAGACACATTTTAGGCAACAAAACCAATCAAAAAAAACCCCACACGCCCTTTTGCACGTGTTCCCCCCAGCTTTTCTACTTTCTATTTCTTTCTTTGTTTCACTGTAATCCCCCTGTTTTTACCCACCCAATGCCCAATGCTCTTTTCGATCTTTTCTGCTCAGCCCATCTACTCCTTTTCATCATTTTGTTTTTTTTTTTTTTTGACCTTTTTTGACTTCTTCCCTCCAGTTTTATTTACTAAACCCTTAACTCCTTTTTTCCCCTTTTCGGTTATCTTAAGTTTTTCTACCCATTACAAATTTCAAGTTATGAAAAAACATTTTTTTTTCTTTTTTTCTTTTTATAATCATAAACAACAAATAGTACAGGTATATTAATTAAAATTGAATTTGCAGCTTATCGTTCTATAATATATATATAACTTCTTATTATTTATAATTTTTCAAGTTGAATTTAATTTTTAATCTTTTAAAAAAATCAAATTTAATTATTAACCTTTTGAGAAATAATTGAATTAATTTTTTTAATAAAAATGTTAACTAAAATATTAAATTTTTAAACATGATTACTCGCATGACTATCTTTCTTCATGTTAATTATTTTAAATATTGAAAAAAAATTTATAATTTTATTTGAATTTTGATTTATTTTTTATTTTTATAATTTTTAAATTATTTATTGATACAGTTTAAAAGATAAAAATAATGTTGTCACCCTAATTTCTTTAAAAAAACAACATTTTTAATCAATATTTTTATTAAAAAAATTAAATTAATAAAAAAATATAAATATTGATATTATTATGCCTAAAAAACTACCGGTGATCGTGGTCAGCACCAAGCAAAAGTCGTACAGATAGTCAAATATAGTAACATTACCATATGTAGCATAGCTTAGCTAAGTCTACATTTTTCATGTAATAAATACTTGAAATAATACACAAATAAATGCATTTAAAGGAGCCCTCTTAACTGCGGTGTGAGCAGGCAAAGTTTACAAATCTAAAATTGATTCCTATTTGGAGATTTCTTAATATACAAATTGAGTTTATTTTAATAGAATCGAATTACTTTTATTTTTACTTCATTTACAATTAATTTTAAATTTTTATTAATGTAAAAATAAATATTTTATATTTAAAATAATTAATATAATTTAATTAATAAATTTATATAAAAATTATTTTTAATTATTATATAACATTTATTTATTTATTTAAATATTATATACATATATTATTTTAATTTGATTTTATTGGAGACTCATTTGTTTTTTCTCGAGTTTATCTTTATGAAAGTAAATAGATTTTGACTTCAATAAAAAAAATTTTACATTTTGAGCCACCGGATCTTTCCTTCCATGCACATTCATTGTATAGAAATAAAAAAATATAAAAAAAAATAAATAACCATTAAAATAATAATGGTAGAATATTAAAATAAAAATGTAGACATGATATTTGTATATACGTTATAAATTTACTTGAATCTTTTGAAAATTAATCATTTGAAAAAAAAATGAAAAATATCATTATTTATATAGGCATTTATCATTTATTTTTTTAAATTAATATTTATCACCTTAATTATTGTTTTAAATCTCTCAATTTATCAAAAAATTTCAAATTTCTTTATCTTATATCTTAAAGAAATTGTTGAGATAATTTTTTATTTAAAATTTGAAATGTGAATGAATTTTTTATGTGATAAAAATAAATAAATATATATATATTAATCTAGCAATTTAAATTTTGAGATGCGATCAGTTTTATTGAGAGAATTCTTCTTTTATGTTGTGATTATGCTGGGATAACTGTTGCCGCAAAATAAGGTTTCCTTATCAATTTTATGAATTTAAATTAATTATGAAAATATGATAAAAATGAAAAGAAAAAAAAAAGAAGAGAGAGAGTGTGTCACTTTGCGCAAATATAATATATCTACTTTGTTATATTAAATATATACTAAAAATTACAAATAAATTTATCAGAGAATGAGGACATATATATATATATATATATGTAGTTATTACCAAAAAAAATTCAAATAATTTTAGATTTTTTATCTCTCTTACCTGCAAGTCAAAATATTACAAATGGAATCTTCTTACTTCCCCCGTCAAAGTTCAAAATTGAGATTTCTATAAAATGTTAACCTGTCACTTTAGGAAAATGATTTCTCTTTTTGACGACATAAAAAATTTCACTTATTAACTCAATACAAGATTTATCTTTTCTTTCTTATTCGATGCAGGGACCAGTTAGCACTTAACATAGTTAAATCATGGAAGGTCATTTATCGTAATTTTTTTTTAATAAAAAATCCCTACTTCTATTAATTAAAAGCAAAGAAAGATGGTGACGATTTAATACGCCAAAAGACAAATAAAGAATCTTTGGGCCCTTCAATACATTGCCCGAGATTTGAGAAGGCAACCAACAATAAGGGAAGGTTACCATCTGAAAACATACACACACCAAGTTCCTTGCTTTCCTCCTTAACCAATGATAATCGGTCGAAAAACTCTCTCCGATCCAAGCTCCAAAACGCTAGTGCATGAACAAACCATTGATATCAAAAGAGAGAGAGAAGAGCTTTGGAAAACAATTGGAGGTCAAAGATTAGAAAATCTCCAATATCCAAAGCAGTCAGGTGCAGATTAATTATTATGAAACCATCGTTGCAAGTCCCTTTCGACTGCCCGTTCCACCATCAACAACGCTTCTTTAATCCAATACAGCTGGGCCGAGAATCGACAACCTTCTCTAGCTAGTGCGTGAGCTGCGGTGTTGGATTATCTTCCAACAAAAAAAAGGCGACTCTTGCAAATATCCCCAATTTTACCTTAATATCTCAAACAATCGAGCTAATGATAGACTTGTCTGGTGTAGGAGAAGTCAATGACAATAAGTGAATTACCTTCCACCTATACTGATCAAAATCCTAGCTCAGCTGCAAAGATGATGGCATGCTTACACTCCCATACTTTGACAATAAAGGCATAAACAACACCATGGCGAGAGGTAAGTACATGCAGCCATAATAAGACCTGAAGAATTTCTAGCTAGTACTCTTGAGATAGAAATTTTTATAGTGGGGCTAAAAGATACATCAAAATAAAGTTTAATATTGTTAGAACCTAGTGGTACCCATTTCTCCTATTTAGGCAAAAAAAAATTAATGGATTTAGTTCATCTAGAGCCTTTAACTCTGATAGGTGCGCCTTAGTAAACAATATTAAATCCTGCACTAATTGTCTAAAATCCTCATGAACAAGATTATTTCGTGCATACCAAATTGCCCAGTAAGAAATCACCAATAGCTTTTTTAATCTTGTGTTAGATTGCATGAAAACCTCTGCTAACCATGTTTTATAATATGAGTTCTGTGAGGTAGGGATAGTTGCAATATTCAATGAGTCTAGTGTCATGGGTTGTGAATGGAAACCTGCAACCATGACGAACTTGTGCGATCCATCACATTCAAGAGAGGTTATTTGGCCCAATCAGACTGGTCCAATGCTTAGAGAGATTGAAAGCTCATCTCCGGAGCTTGGCAAATATGGAAAGTATCTTCAAATATATGCTTGGCAAATATGGAAGGGGATCTTCAAATATATGTGATCCTAGACATTAATGTAATCTTTAGAAGATACGATTCTGTAATCTTAGATATTTGATATCTAGATAGTTTTAAATCTTAGCCATTGATGTATTTTGATCTGTACCGTTGATATTGGAAAGGCTCAAATATAAATAGAGGCCTCTCACATTTATTGTAATTCATTCAATTATTAATAGAATTCTGAGAGTATTCACTCAAACTTTTCTCTCAAGTGTTCTTGCTTTTCTGTGGCTTTTGTTCATCTTTTAAGTTTGTTTTTACTTCGTTCTTCTGCTATTCTTCGTGGGTGCCTTAGAGGAGAACTGCTGAATCCTCAATTGTTGCGAGTTAGGTTGACTTAGGTGTTTTTGAGTAAAGAAACTGTCTAAGGCCGTACGGATTACTTGTGAAAACTCTAAGTCTGTGACAGTTGGTATCTGAACTAGTGTTCGAAGGCACAATTGAAAGATGTCGAAAGAAGTTGCTGAGAATGTTGATGGAATGGAAACCCGTGAGAGGGCTAAGAAAGCTAGTCATTCAAGGGACATACTGTTGGCTTTGAAGGATCGAGTCGTCACTCTCGAGGAATCCATGGAGGATACCAAGGAGAGGATTGATGATGTCGATGATAGGCTTAATGATGGATTGCAGTCTATGCAAGAGCAACTTAAAGAGTATGTGTTGGATAATGTTGAAAAGCTGACTGGTAGGGATGATGCCATCGAGACTATGATGATTGATAGGGCTGGTGCTATTGAGGCTATGATGGCGGCCTTGAAAGAGGAGATTGCGGAGCTCAAGGGTGAACTCACAATCTACAAGGTTGTTTTGGGCAATAGAGGGCTAGCTGCTGTCGCACCCAAACCCAGTGTGGATATTCCCAAGCCCAAGGAGTTCAAGGGAACAAGGTTTGCAAGAGATGTGGACAATTTCCTTTGAGGAGTCGAGCAATACTTCCGTGCCAAAAGGCATCACGAATGATGCCACTAAGGTAATTATTGTTGCTATGTACTTATTGATGTTGCCTTGTTGTAGTGGCGTCGTAGGCCCACTGATGTGAGACGTGGTGGGATAGAAATTGGAACTTGAAAAAAGTTTCAATACGAGTTCAAAGCACAGTTTTATCCAGAGTATGCCGAGGATGAAGCTTGAGCAAAGTTGCATTGGCTTTCGCAACAAGGCACTGTGAGGGAGTATGTGCAGGAGTTTAGTGAGCTCATACTTCAAATCTCAGATATGGGTGAGAAAGAGGCATTATTTTCCTTCATAGATTGGTTGAAACCATGGGCGAAGCAAGAGTTGCAATTCTGAGGAGTCCAAAAGCTTACCAAGGACATGTCTGTAGCAGAATCGTTGGCCGAGTTTGGTGGGAAGAAAAACAGGCCTGAGTCTTCTAAGCCCAAATTTAATCAAAAAGGGAATAGTAGGGGAGATAAAGAAAGGCTCCCTAGAAATGGCAATGGTAGGAGGCTTTGGGACAGAAGGAATGGTGGGCCTATAAGTTACTTCCATTGTGACATATGATTAAAGATTGTCCAAGGAAGGTGTCGCTCTTTTCTATGGAAGCAAAAATGGAGTTGGATGTGGAGGATAACAATCTTGGTTCGATATTAGGGGGTGTCGAAGACAAGATGAGTCATGGGCTGATGTTTGCAGACATCATAGTGGCTGGCAGAAAGTTGAATACACTTGTTGACATAGGGGCGTCTAATTTGTTCATGTCTAAAAAGGCTGCTCACAAACTTGGCCTCAAGATTGAAAATGAACCGGGTCAAATTAAGACGGTGAATTCAAAAAATGTTCCAATCAAGGGGGTTACAAAGGGAGTAAATCTCCAACTTGGCTATTGGACCGGTAAGGCATCCATCAAGGTAATACCACTTGATGACTATGATTTTATAGTTGGATTAAGTTTTCTTGATCAGGTTAATGCGTCCATTTGTCCTGCCGGTATTTACATGGTGATTTCGAATTCAAACCATCAATGCATGGTGAGATTGACAAGAAATGGGAGCCTAGAAGGAAAAATATTATTCGCAATTCAATTTACTAAGGAAGTACGTAAAGATGAAGTCTCCCACTTAGCCACTTTGAAGATAGAGGAAACCGTTAAGATTGTTAGTGAGATCCCTAAGGAAGTGGGCCAAATATTACAATCTTTTCAGGATGTGATGCCTGCAAAGTTGCTAAAGAGTTTGTCACCTAAGAGGGAGGTGGATCATAGTATTGAATTGGTGTCCAACATGGTGCCGCCAGCTAAGGCCCCACAACATATGTCCCTACCGGAATTGGAAGAATTACAGAAACAGCTGAAGGAACTTTTAGATGCGGGATTCATTAAGCCATCTAAATCTTCGTATGGTGCGTCGGTGTTATTTCAAAAGAAACATGATGGGTCGTTATGGATGTGCAATGGTTATCGGGCCCTAAACAAGACCACCGTGAAGAATAGGTACCCTATTCCCCTTATTGTAGACTTGTTTGACAGGTTTGGTAGTGCAATATGGTTTACCAAGTTAGACTTAAGATCGGGGTACCATCAAGTTCGGATAGCCGAGGGGGACGAGTCAAAAACAGCTTGTGTGATGCGGTACAGTTTGTATGAGTTCTTGGTGATACCTTTCAAACTCACGAATGCCCCAGCTACATTCTGCACCCTAATGAATAAGGTACTTCAACCTTTTCTTGATCGTTTCGTGGTTGTTTACCTTGACGATATTGTGGTGTATAGTAAGTCGCTCAATGAGCATGTGGAACATTTGAGGGAAGTGTTCCAAACTTTGAGGGAAAATAAGCTGTTTGTCAAAGAGGAGAAACGCTCATTTGCTCAACGAGAGGTGCCATTTTTAGGCCACATTGTGAGAGGTGGAAAGATCCGGATGGATGAAAGCAAGGTTCGGGCCATTGCTGAGTGGAGGCTCCAACCAAGGTGATAGAGTTCAGATCATTCATTGGGTTGGCAAACTACTATCGACGCTTTATCAAGGGCTATTCTAGAATTACCGCACCCTTGACGAAAATGTCGAAAAAGGGTAAGGTATGGGATTGGAACCCACAGTGTGAGAAGGCCTTTAATCAATTAAAGCAAGTAATGACAAGGGAGCCCGTACTTGTATTGTCGGATTATTCGAAGCCTTATAAGGTACGCACGGATGCATCAAATTATGTTATTGGAGGAGTACTGATGCAAGATAGGCATCCAATTGCTTTCGAGAGTCGAAAGCTTAATGAGACAGAGCGGAAATATACGGCCTAAGAAAAGGAGATGATCGTTGTGGTTTATTGCTTAAGTACATGGAGGCATTATTTATTGGGTTCCAGGTTTGTGGTCCTTACCGATAACATTGCCAAAAGTTATTTTCCAACCTAGAAAAAGTTGTCTCCCAAACAGGCTCGTTGGCAGGTTTTTCTAACGGAGTTCGATTTCACAATAGAATATAAGCCAGGGAGTGCCAACATTGTGGCCGATACACTTAGTAGAAAGATAGAATTTGTGGCAATCATTCAACCTAATGGGTCTTTATTGGAGTGCATTCGAGAGGGATTGTCCCATGACCCCACAACCAAAAGCTTGATTGAATTTGCCAAGTGGGGAAAATTAGGAGATTTTGGCTTGATGGGGAATCGCTATACACTCATGGGCACAGCCTATATGTGCTCTACTATGGAAAATTGTGCAAAGAAGTCATAAAGGAATGTCATAACTCAAAATGAGTGGGCCATCCAAGAATGCACTGTACCTTGGCCCTTTTGGTTGATTGCTATTATTGGCCTCACATGGGTAAAGATATGGAGACCTATGTGAAGACTTGTCTAGTATGCCAACAATACAAGATCGAGTTAAAAAGTTCGGCCAGCTTTTTACAACCCTTGCCCATTCCGAAAAGACCATGAGAGAGTGTTTCCATGGATTTTATTGTTGTTTTGCCTAATTCTAATGGGTTTGCAAGTATTCTTATCGTGGTAGACAGGTTTTCAATGTATGCAACGTTTATTCCAACTATCAAAGAGTGCCTCGCTGAGGAGGTAGCCCATTTATTTCTTAGACACATGGTGAAATATTGGGGAGTGCCACTATCTATTATCAGTGATCGAGATGGGTGATTTACGGGCCGATTCTGGATAGAGTTGTTCAAGTTAATGGGTTCAGACTTGCACTTTTCCACAAGCACGCATCTACAAACAGATGGGCAAATCAAAAGAGTGAATGCATTGTTGGAGACATATCTTCAGTACTATATGAGTGCCACACAAAGGGATTGGCCAAAGTTGTTGGATGTGGCCCAATTTTTGTACAACTTGCAGCGAAGTGGGGCTACGAATCAAAGTCTGTTCGAGATAGTGACGAGCCAACAGCCACTCACACCCAATGCTATTGCGACCTGTTATACAAGACCAAATCCTATGGCGTACCGATTTGTGAAGGATTGGCAAGAGAAGAATGACTTGGCTAGAGCTTGTTTACATAAAGTAAGCAAGTCCAACAAGAAGTGGGCCGATCAGAATTGAAGGGATGTATAGTTTCAGGTGGGTGACCCAGTTTTTTCCAAACTAAACTTGATGTTGTAATATACGGGCTTGTACAAGGGGCTTGTGCGAAGGTATAAAGGGCCGTTTAAAGTTGTGAAGAGAGTAGGCAAGGTGGCCTACAAACTTGAGTTGCCAGCAAAGCTCAAGGTCCACCCAGTGTTCCATGTAAGCATGCTTAAGCCATACTACAGGGATTAAGAGGATCCAAATCGAGGCGAGTCCGAACAAGCACCGATAGGGGTAAAGGTCTCTTACGACTGTGAAGTTGAAAACATTGAAGCAGATCGTGTGGTTAGACGAAGGTATCATCGGTCGCAACAAGAATACTTGGTTTGATGGAAGGAACTTCCTAACAGCGAAGCAAGTTGGGAACCGGCTGAGGCATTGTGGCAGTTTCAAAAGAAGATAGACTAGTTCCATGAGGGGGACGTGACGAGGGCGTCGCTAGAATAAGTGGGGGAGAATGTCATGGGTTGCGAATGGAAACCTGCAACTATGACGAAATTGTACGATCCATCACATTCGAGAGAGGTCATTTGGCCCAATCAGACTGGTCCAATGCTCGGAGAGATTGAAAGCCCATCTCCAAAGCTTGGCAAATATGGAAAGTGATCTTCAAAGATATGCTTGGAAAATATAGAAGGGGATCTTCAAAGATATGTGATCCTAGACATTAATGTAATCTTTAGAAGATACGATTCTGTAATCTTAGAGATTTGATATCTAATAGCTTTAAATCTTAGCCATTGATGTATTTTGATCTATACCGTTGATATTGGGAAGGCTCAACTATAAATAGAGACCTCTCCCCCTTATTGTTATTCATTCAGTTATTAATAGAATTCTGAGAGTATTCACTCAAACTTTTCTTTCAAGTGTTCTTTCTTTTTTGTGGCTTTTGTTCATCTTTCAAGTTTGTTCTTACTTCGTTCTTCTGCTGTTCCTCATAAGTGCCTTAGAGGAGATCTGTTGAATCCTTAGTTGTTGCGAGTTAGGCTGACTTAGGCGTTTTTGAGCGAAGAAACTGTCTAAGGCTGCATTGATTACTTGTGAAAACTCTAAGTTCTTGACACTAGAACCTACTTGGAAACAGAGCAATGTTGTAACAAACGGTCAATAGATTCTTCAGTTGAACTGCACAAGGGACAAGCATTGTTAACTTATAATTTTTTGCATTGTAAATTATCAATTCTTGGCAGATAATTGTTTGCGAATCTCCATACTATAATCTCGATTTTTAATGGAAGTTGTAGTGCTCATAAATTAGTGTAGAATATTGTAACTAAATTATGCGTGGCTGTAGAATATAAACTCCTGTTTTGTAACTCCTTTTCCAACAGAAGTCGTAACCACTATTAATAGAATATTCACCAGAACCCTCATGTCTCCACACCAATTCGTCTGTTGGCTTCAATTGGGCAAGTGGAATACATAGGATTCTCTTTACCTGGTCTTCATCAAAAAAGAGTTTGACTCTTTCTTCTACCCAGGTACTGAAATTATGATCAATTAACTTTTATACTTTTGTGTACCTGATATCTATGTCCTAACCCTATATTCTTATGTTGCCAGGTCTAGGGATCTAATAATCATTCCAAATATTGAAATTCTCGCCTGTTCCAATTCTCTAACCGACTCCCCTTTTCAATTAAACCCCAAGCACTCCAGATACTTCTCTAGGTAAATGATAGGTAACTGAGCATTCATAAAGTCTAAATTCGGGTAATACATGGCTTTCATTACTTGTGCCAACAAACTCAATGGATTAGATAAAAATGCACCAACACTATTTGGCTAGCAAAGCAATGTTAAACTTAGCCAAATCATGAAAATATAATCCTCCACAAACTTTCGGTAAACAAAATGAATGCCACGTACTCTAATGAATACCATTACACAATTTATTGTTTCTCCACCAAAATCTGTTGAGAATGTTTTCCAATTTATTACACAAAATTTTAGGTAGAAGAAAACATTGCATTACATTCAAATTTCTTGCTAAATAGACCTAGATAATGGTGAAAGGCCTCTTTCTTACGTCTGCCAACCATTGTAGGCAAATTTAGGTATTTCTCTAGATTAGCCGACACTTGTGCTCCCAAAATGCCATCTATGAGGTCCCGAATCGAACTTACCATATTAGCACTGAAGTAAATTAGGGATTTATCATAGTTAAACTTTTGGCCTGAAGCATTTTCATACGCCGTAATAATTTGTCGTATATTCTCCGCACCAGTAATTAAAGCATCTTTAAACAGTATGCAATCATCTGTAGAAAAACATATGGTTCATTGCCAACCTTTCTTTTCCAATCTGAGCCATTTTTTATCAAACCAAATCTACTAACCTCATTAAGAATGGTAGAAAAACCCTCAACACACTACAGAAATAAATAGAGACTAAGTGGGTCCCCTTGTCGTAGTCTTATGGAAGGTAGGAACATGTCGTTGACTTCTCCGTTAATGCCCACCTTATAAGAGGTTGATGTTACACATCTCATAATCAATGAAATCAATGATCATGAAAGTCCAACCTTGCCATCATTCCAGATAAAAAATTCCACTCTACCCTAGCATACACTTTGCTCATATCGAGCTTAAGCGCAAAAGTGTTCGATGCTCCCGAACGCTTCATCTTAAGAGAATGAAAAACC
Organism: Gossypium longicalyx; assembly: GCA_025698465.1. NCBI lineage: Eukaryota > Viridiplantae > Streptophyta > Magnoliopsida > Malvales > Malvaceae > Gossypium > Gossypium longicalyx. The sequence goes on along the minus strand of CM047005.1, from coordinate 20,467,581 downwards.
TCGTATGCGATAAGCACGTTATTAGATATCTACCTACAATGGATGAAAGCCCCTTGGGCCTCATCAATGTAACTCTCCAAAATACCCATCATTCTGCAAACAAGAATTTTAGCAATGATTTTGTAGAACACATTACACAAACTAATTAGCCAAAATTGAGTCATGTTTTTTGATTTATTGACTTTCGAGATTAAAATAGTATAAGTCTTATTAATATCTTCTAAACCGATCTCACCATTCACCATAGCCAAACAATAGGAAGTAATCTCATTCCCTAAAATATGCCAAAATTTTTTTATGAAATATAGTAGGGAAACCATCAATACTTAAAGCCTCGAGTGGCGTCATAGTTTTGATAGCAGCCCATACTTCCTCCACTCGAAAGGGTGTCAACAACTCCTCATTCATTTTCAGGGAAGCACACTACGGGATATTACCATAAATACGCGATGCATCCTGATTGGCTATGCTTGTGCGCACTAAAACATTGAATTAACTTCCTTAAAATTTTAATTAACATTTTTTTCATATATGACAAACACTATAATAAAACATTTGTGATAATCACATTCTCTTATTTCTAAAATTATTTTCTGCAAGGAATATGACCTTTAATTTTCTAATATTAGCAAATAATGTTTCTATTTATAATATTTTTAATCATTATATATGTTAAATATAAAATATTATATAAAACATTTGGATGATTAATTTACAATTTATTATTTTAAACTAATTTATTTATCAAAAACTAATTCCATAGCAATATTACAAGGCCATTTTACCCAAAAAAAGCCCTTTTCTAAAAATATTTATTAAAATGGGTCAACTTTTTGATTATTTACTGGAAAGGGCCGAATTCCCCGAAAACGCGTCCACGTCAGTGCGATCACAGGTGATGTGTTAGCAAAACGTTTCGCAATTTGTGCTGATGTGGACAAAATGCACCCCTAGGGATGTGTTTTGCCTTGATTTTCAACCCCCAACGGCTACTTTTTTTTTTACCGTTTGGACTCCATGATAAAAAAAAAAAAACTATAAAACTCCCCTTTCATTTTTTTCACACTAAAATCCTCTCAAATTTCTCTCAAAGTCTCTTTATTTTTTTCAAAAAATCTCTATTTAAATTTTTTCTGAATTAATTTTTTTAAATATTTGATCGTGTTAACAATGGCTGGAGAATTAATTCGTCTCGATAAAGAAGACATCTCCGTCGAACAAATGAAAATGGTAAGTGTTAATTTTAATTTTTCAATATTATTTAATATTTTTTCATTTATGCAATTTTAATTAATTTTTATTTTATAATTTTTTTATAACAGTCTGTAGATCAGGTGTTGCAATGCTATATCCATAATATGTCTAGTCCTTCATCACCGTTGATAGAGAATTACCTGCAGGAAGGGGGTTTTTGGAACATGGCCATGATAGGCCGAGGGTGCAAGTTAGACCTGAAACTAATCAGTGCGTTGATAGAGAGGTAGAGACCCGAGACGCACACTTTTCATCTTCTATGCAGAGAGTGTACTATCACTTTAGAAGACGTGCAATTGCAATTGGGATTGCCGGTGGATGGGTATGCAGTCACCGGGTCCACTCAATCTGCTGATTAGGGAGTCATATGCTACAAGCTTTTGGGTGCTATTCTGAATAATAATAACGGAGGTTAGATCGAGATAAATTGGTTACGAGACACATTTTCGGAGCCGGATAATGATTTGACTGAACTAGAAAGAATACAATATGCTCGGACATACATTCTTGAGATGATTGGAGGTTATATGATGTTCGACTTGTCACAAAACCTTGTCCATTTGAGATGGCTGCTGAAACTTGTTGATTTTAGAGTAGCTGGTGAATTTGGTTGGGGGTCTGTCGTGTTAGTAAAATTGTATAAGGAGATGTGAGGGGCGAGGTGACCGAATAAAGCCAAAATCGGAGGTTGCCTATCACTACTGCAAACATGGGCACGGTTTTGCTTTTCATTTTTATGTCCTCGAGTGGACCACCCATATACATTCCCACTCATAACAATGTAAATTTTATATTAGATTTTACAATTATTACGTAGATTTAAAATATAATTGTATGCTAAAATTTTATTTAATTAGGTGGAACCATTTGACGAGTTATGTTAGAATACCTACCCCTCTTAAAGATATACGACTTCTATTAGACCAACGGTCAGAAGCACAAGTAAATATTAAAAAATATATATATATACATAATAAAATAGTCGTTTTGTATTTAGTATTTAGTATTATGTATATAACTAATATTTTTATCATGTTCATAGTTTCAATGGACACCATATGAGGATCCGGCAATTCGGGCAGTAATTCCAGATGAATTCTTTCAAAATCCGAACATTTGGCATGTGAAGGTCCCATTGATCAACTATGCTACTGTGGAGATGCACTAATCAGATAGAGTATTACGGTAATTTGGATTCTGACAACCGATTTCGTGGCACTTGAGGTGCTTGATGATGAGCACAAAGTCGACTTACGGCAATTGAATACGTATTGGCCGAGATACTGGTTAGAATATATCGAAATGTGGGAAAATCGGTATGATTATATACCTACTCGGGAACCGATCATCGTTTTTGAGTTTGCGTGCGTGCCGGAATACATGTCATGGTTTAAGATCCATGGCAAGCCATATTTACTATCGAAAGAGGAGAAGCGATGGCAAATTCATGCCTAAAGGGAACGACGGAGCCTTTTAAATCCAAGAAGAAGGGATTACATCGCGGGTGCATCAACAGCGTTCACACAGTCACCGGGCCTAACATTTCAACTGATGACACCCATATCACAGTCTTTTCAGATTATGCCAGGTGCGTATCTTAGCCCTTATATGTATCATAACCCTTATATGTTTCCTTTTTCCAGCCCTATGGCTAGTTGGAATGCATGGCCTAGTTCATCTCCGTTCCCGATTACTCTGAGTCAACCGCCGATCTATAGGCCGTCGTTGCATAAGGGATCGCACGAGGCTCTGTCGAGGAGCTCTTCTTTTTACCAATCCTCATTGCCTTATAGGATTCAAACACCTCTGCCATGGGTGATGCAAACACCTCTGCAATCATTATTCTATCAAGGTGGGTCATCCTCCCAACACCACAACCAGATCCCCTGTCGGAGGAACTACAACCCCCGCCGGAGCAACTACAACCCCCGCCAGAAGCTGAACCAATGAGGAATCCAGTGTGTAACCGTCGATGGCCTCCATGTGGCACTGATTCCGACCGACACCAACATTGATTTTTTTAATATTTTTTTAATAAGGAAATATTTTTAATATTTTTATATTTTTAATATTTTTGTACAAACTTTTTTATATTATTTCATCTAATAAAATAAAAGTTGTTTTTAATATTTTAATTGTAATTTACTTTTTATATTTTTAATAAAATAAAAGTTTTTTTGAATAAGATAATATTTTTAATAAAATATAAATAATGCAACATAATTTTATTACAACAACTATCAGCTATTCCGATTTGGACATGATCGAGTTGTATGGCCTGAGTTCCTACACCATCCGCACAACTTCTGTTGGTTAGTTATTTTTCGGATATCCATATTGTTACGTATTCTAGTCGAGCAAAGTCGACCCTTTGGTTTACGACGCAATTCTCTATCCGGTAACAGCTTAAACAGAGCAAACGATAAAGACGGCCACTTATGTTCATCTGGGACCGGTGGGAATACATGTCTCCATACGTCGTACATGTATTCTATTTTGTACACTTCGTCAACATAGCTCATGGGATCCAGACGGAGATTCTAATAAGTTGCAATTACATGAGTGCATGGATAACGAAGTGCGTCAAACCTCCCACAATCGCAGGTCCTATTTCTCAAGTGTACACAATATTGCCCGTCAATAATACCTTGGTTCGGTCTATCAAACTCTGTCACACGAAACCATAGATTGTCGCGATCGTGACACACTGTGTGCATGGTGTTGGCCCGTGCCTTCACCTTGTTAATTTCTTGCAATACCTTCGCGCACCATACATGGCATCCCTACATTTGGCCTTTATAACTTGCTGCTCGCTTTGGAAATAGTGTCGCTAAATGAAAATATGTCTCTCACACAACCAATGTTATCAGCAAATAACGCGTTCCTTTTAGAACAGAATTGATGCATTCAGCCAGGTTTGAGGTCATATGACCATATCGTAGGCCGCCGTCGTATGCTTATGTCTATTGTTCGAAATGTATATTACAGAGGTAGTTTGCGCCTTCTTCGTTAACTGAACGCAAAATCGTCAACATCTTATGAAAACGGTCCTTACTTATCTCATACCCTGCCAATATAAGTTGATGGCGAAAATTACATACCACTCTTCCATTCAGAATAAATTGAATATTACAAATGAAATTAATATAATAGAGATTAAATACCCATGTTCTTCACTTGTCGTCGTTCAGTTGTAGATCAATATTACCCGTAGTAGTTGGACGCAACGTGCCTTAGGCAATACCAATGGTGTGTGCGATATCATAGGCTTCTCTGTCACTTAATTGCGGCTAGTATTCCAGTGCCTCGATCCGATATAACACAGATATCAGGTTGGGGGCAGACATGCCTCCTTAACCTAGAAAGAAATAAATCACAGTTATCAGCTGACTCCCCCGGTGTTATTGCAAACGCAATTAGAATGATTCTCTCACTGTCATCTTGTGCTAGCAATAGTCGATGGGTATATCTACCATACATGAAGGTACCGTCAATTTGTACCAATGGTTTGTAGTATAAAAATGCATCTCGTCATTGCTTAAAGCTCTAAAACAAACGCTTGAACACTTGGCGTCCATGGAGTAATTGGTCGTTGTAGTACGCAGATGCCGTTTCAAGGTCTGTTATGCAACCTGGGACATATCTCTCCAGCACCTGACACCACTGTCACACTTCATTATATGAAGCTTCCCACCCACCATACCTATTTTTCAACGCCATCTGCTTAGCTATCCAAGCCTTGCTGTAAGAGGGCGTGTACTTCAATTGGCTACGAATATTGGCAATTAAGACTGGCACTGAAGTCCTGGGACCAGCCTTCACCGTCAGCAGTATTAAGCTAGCTAACATATCTAAATCCATCCTTGGATTTTCTTGTGAAACACCTGTCAACGAAGTACATTAAATAATGCAACATTACATAATAATAGTATTATTCAAAAACCCTAAACACCTAGTGATACTGTACCGCCAACACATGTATGTGGACCTTTGTACTTTTTTATCTCTCATAGGCATGTCCTTTTCCTTAACGAGGCCATGATTTTCCATGAACATGTACCGTCTTGCACTGTACACTTGGCCTCAAACTTATCGGATTTGGATTTAACCACGTTGTAGTTAACCCCGTTTATGATGCTATGTTATTTTAATGCACCAAGAAAACTATCCTTATTGGAAAACTCCTTACCAACTTCCAATTCACCCGAATCTAATGACGAACTTGTACGGTCACGCTTTTTGTGTGATAGATCTAGAAACTCCAACGCATCATCTTGAGATAGATCGATATTATGCATATGGGCTAGAGACGAGTACGCCTTGAACTGCAGATCTTCTTCATCTTCATCTGAACCCCCTTCAACATCTTCAGGTATAATTCGAACAGGCTCCGGTTCAGAAAATAATGCAACTTCTGTACCATCAGGGCCGGGCTCTCAATGTGGATCCACATCGGACTCATCATTCGACCCACCATCATCTGCAACGAATGAGGTCCCCTCGCCGATGGATGTCATAAGGAATACATCATCCCTTCTTGTGGACGTTTTATAATGTCCCCAATCAGATGTGGATTGTCAACCACTAGAAGTTGATGTCATTCCCTAGTATGTATTTCCAGCATTGAACATCGACTCACTGAGGTACATGTCTCATCCACTAACCGAGTGGCGTGCGAGAGTTGTGTATTCCATACTGTCACCAAACACGAGCACTTCAGTGTTCTGCCTTCTACTAACGGAGTGTCGAGTAGGGGTCATGTATTCCTCTCGAATAGCAGTAAATGTAGTAGTCGCAAATGTATCATTTGGTGATGAAAATTGTACATATAACTCAAGATAGGGTGATCCACTAGCAAGATGTGTTTGCACCATTGCCTCCAAGCTAGGAGGACATTTGATGTCGAATGAGTCATATCTTACGAAACCAACCGAAGCACAAAATTGATACTTAATAGACAAAAATTTCATTGGCGTTATTTCGAAGATTTTACGCCTAATTCTTTTACGAAGTTCTGTCAAATCTATGTCCTGGTTAAAAACCAATCGCGTTGTGTTCTCCGATAAAAAAACAACGTCGTTCTCGGTGTCACGAACCTTACCATCATAGTAAATAACAACACTAATACGTTCACTCATCTTCAGTTTCCATTCTACTTTAGCCTCAATTTCTCTTGCTATAACTTATGCAACCTGAGAATGAAATTTGGCTCATTTATAGTCTAAGGCCAAATAGGAACTACTGTAAAAAAAGAGCGTCCACGTTGGAGCTTTTTTCAGTAATTTTGCTGACAGTGCATCCTGCTTGAAGCGTTTTGGATACTATTTATTCAGAAATGTCTTCTCAAAATTATTTTTTCAAATGCTATTGTAGAAAAAGAGCATCCACGTGGGAGCTTTTTTCAGTAATTTTGTTAACAGTGCATCCTGCTTGAAGCGTTTTGGACACTATTTGTTCAGAAACGTCTTCTTAAAATTATTTTTTCAGATACTACTGTAGAAAAAAAGCGTCCACGTGGGAGCGCTTTTCAGTAGTTTTGTTGACAGTGCATCCTGCTTGAAGCATTTCGGACACTATTTGTTTAGAAATGTCTTCTCAAAATTATTTTTTCAAATACTACTGTAAAAAAATAAAAATAAAAAGTTTTTATATTGCTAATATATTTTTTCCAAAACCCTAAACACAATTATTTTAAAAAAAATAAAACATAATTTAATTAATTAAGCCTAAAACCCTAAACCCTAACCCTAAAACTATAAACCAAGCAAAAAACCCTAACCTTAAAAAAATTAGGGCAAAACGCTCCCTCAGGGAAGCGTTTTGCAGACACATCACCTGAGATCGCGCTGACATGGACGCGTTTTCGGGGAATTCGGCCCTTTCCAGTAAATAATCAAAAAGTTAGCCAATTTCCGTAAATATTTTTAGAAAAGGGTTTTTTTTTTTGGGTAAAATAGCCTTATTATTACAAAGTAGTTTAAAATTATAGAAATATAAATATTAATTAAATATTTAAAGATAAATTAGATTTATTTTTTTTTTCAAATTGAACGCATGTAATTAAATGTTAATATGAAAAAATTAGTAAAAAAATAAACGAAATATTGTGTAAAATATTCTAACTTCTATTGCTTAATTAGAGTGGATAAAATTACATATTACTATGAATTTTCTTTTTATATTTAGTACAAAATAGATATAACTTTTTCTTATTCATTACGAGTGTTGCCGGACAATTATATTAAATTTGTACATAAATGTATTTTTATTTATTATTTATATTTTATTTTGTTATGTGTTAAATATTTGAGTGTTACATTATTATAGGAAACTTTGATTCACAAAAGGTTGATTTAAACTAATTAATTTTATTAGGTTACTGAAAAAAAACAAAATACTATAAAAATTATTACATTGTTAATTTCTTTTGTTTATAAACATAGTTATTTTGTTTAATTATTTTTATTATTAAATTTTAGGGTTAAATATGTTTTAAATTTATTATGTCTCCTATTGAGACTTTTTTAAACTTATTTAATTATCACCTATGTCTTTTATCAAAATAAAAAATAAAAAATTTATCACCTATGTCTTAAAAGCATTAAGAATGACGATATTTCTATAAAATTTAAATGTTATGGTATGTAACTTTCAAAAGGTTTTGAGTAGCGGCTACTCTTGTATCTTAAGATTCCAAATTTAAACCCTTACTTTTTATTTATTTATGTCCGTATTTTATAATTATACGCTAAAAATTTAAAGACAATAAAAACAATTAGTTCAACATAAATAAGGCTAAATTTAATAAATAACAAAAACAATATTGAAAAACTAATTACATTAAAATAATAAGAAGAAGAAGAAGAAGAAAAAATAGATATTGATATGAGTGAATATCTTCTCTCTTCAAATTACCCTAAAAGGTTTATTTAATGTTTTCTAATTTGTTGTATACCCACAATGGAATTGTTGACATTGTTCATTACATCATATTAGAATACATTCTAAGTTGAAGTTGTATTAGGTTAAGATCAATAGAGAATAATTATATATGTTAATGTTTTAACACATAGCTTACTACAAATCATACCAAAATTACCATTTTTGCTCCAGAAAAAGAAATATTGAATAAATTTTTATCCAGAAAATTTTTAAAATAATTTACATTTACCTTGAGGTTTAATATGTTAAATTTGATTAACCTTCAAATAAATAAATAAACACTTTAACAACAAAATCAAGTTGTATCATTTACAGCAAAAGGACCATCACTTTAACGTATAATATTATTTTAACTTTCTTAACTTTAAGTTGGTAAAAAAGGAAAAGGCTAATGAAAGGATCCTAGACTGAACTACAGTAATCATCATCATGTGAGATATATATATATATATATATATATATATATATATATATATGCTAAATCAAGTACAGTAAATTGATTTCTCCATAATTTATTATTAAAAAAATCAAGTAATGGTCAGCGAAAAAGAAATTTTGGCCATTTCTCATCCAGTAAATGCTTTTAGACTACACAGAGCGCTTTTTGGCTTTGCTCGGAATATAAAAAGAAATTTGAATAAGTAGAAATATAAAGGAAAATTAATAATAAGATAAAAATTTATATTCTCTTTTACTAATATACTCAGGGAAGTACTATACTAACAGTGAGATTTTTAAATTCTATAGGTAAAATAGGAGGTGGTAAGTGTTTTATAAATAAATAGTAAAATATTATTAAAAAAAGATATATTAATTTTTTAAAATTATTTGTGGAATAAAAAAAATATTATATGTATCATTATAAAAGTGTCCCTTTCTTTATTTATTTTTATCAATTATCATTTTTAATAAGAATATTTTCATACAAAAGTTTATTTTAATATTTTAAAAAAATTCCAATATACAAAAATAGATTATATTTAGATTATTACGAATACTTTATTAAGTGGATGTCCATCAAGATTAAGATGAGTTTTGATGTATGTAAAACTCTAATAGTAATTAGAAGTAAATCTTTACTTCATTTATACTTCTTATGCTTATAAATAGAGACCTTGGAGAACTTTTGTAAATATTCTGATTGATCAATAAAATATGCTCTCTTTTTGCTCTCACATTCTCTTTGTTTTTTACTTTCTGTCTTTTTATTTTATAACATGTTATCAGTACGATTCACTTTTAATTTTTTTTCCCATAAGTCACAAAAATATCCCAAAACTTACTGTTGTCGATTGCCTCCTAGAACTATTACTATTTCAATTGAGGCCTGCACACTATGGATAATCGTTAGAGCCTTTAACCACTCAGGTACACATCTCCAAATTTTTTTATGCCATTTTATGCAAAAAATTTATATAATTCTTACGTGGGTGATGATGATGTTAAAGATATTTAGATATATTTTACTATGATTTATTTATTATATCATGTTTATTATAATTAGAGGCTAATTATGACAACATGAATAGATAGATTTTGATTCGAAATCTACACATGTTTGCGATGGTGATTATGAAATAAAGAATCTATTGGGACGTTTATAAGTTCGTCCTAATAAATCTATTGCATTCCCTGAAGTGAACACACAAGCATAAAAGAAAATAATAACCAATATTATTCCAATATTTGGTAGTACAAAATTAGTCGAAAGCTCCAGAAGAGTCAATATATTAATATATTGTTATGGTTAATCCATTGGTTTTAAAATATATTCATAATGGATCTCATATTAAGATTGTTAATGAGGAAAAACTTATATTTCATATGAATTAAAAGAGAATTGGGTTGTTGATTTATATTTATTACTCTTGTTATAAATTGAATTATTGTGACTATCTTTGTGATCTTTTGTCATCATCCTCATTTAGGGGTTGAAAGTAAATTATTTGACTGTAAAAGATCTACTTATGAGGAATAGAATATGGTAATTCTATCTAAAACTCGTTATGGTTGGATGCACCTGAAGTTGCAAGTTTTTTTTTTGAAACTGTGAGTATAACTCTACAGTATTCAGAATAAGCTCTCAATTAAAATTACATGAAAAAATATTATTGATGAGAACTTGCAAGAGAGAAAACTTATGTATGAAAAGTCATTGATTATATATCTGTTATACACCTGAAAAATAAGATTCACCCTCAAAGTTTGCTATTAATAGATTTTGATTGGATTCAAAGTCTACTACTGGAGTTTAATTTTCTTCTTGATAAAATCGTCAAGACTCAACGTAGAAAAAAAAGTACATCTTTAAATATTAAATCAACTTGATATATAGTTTAAATATTTAAGATGGTTTTCTTTTTAAGTTTTGATTATATGGGTTACATAATTGTTTTAAGTATCTCATTTGTTCATGAAATTGAATATTAATTGATTTATTTATGTTGTTATAGTAGGTTTATAATTAAATAATATATTTGATTAAAACATATCTAGTATGCAAATTTGTATTAATTAACAAATGAATTTTATGATTATTCAAATTTGATTTTGTGAAAGGGTTTTGAAATTTTTTTAAAAGGTAAAAGGGAAAATGATTTTTTGGGCAGATTTTTAATTTATATAATACCCCCTATACGGCCTCGTTTTGGAGTAAGCTTCTGATGCTCAAAACGGCGCCGTTTCATCTGACCCGCAAGTGACCCGACCCATATGCTGGAGGATCCGCGTGTTTTTACTTTGATGGGATATTTTCAGATCAAGTCCTTCCTCTTTTGTGGCGCTTTTCAATTAGGTCATTTTTGTTATTTTTGTTTTTATAAATTTTACCTTTTATTTTATTTAGTTTTCAATTGGGTCCTTACCCACTGATGCTTCGAAAAGGGCCTAAAAAAAGGGGTTTAATTGCTTATTTAGTCCCCATATGTGTTTGTGCACTGGATTTTGGCCCTCCCCTTGCTTTATTTTTTATTTAATTTGTTGGTTTTATTTTTTTTTACCTTTAATTTCATTTCTATTTTGATTTAATCCCTTTTATGGTCTCATTTATTATTATTTAAGACTTTAGATTTCATTTTAATCTCAGCTCACCTTTTTTTTTTTTTTTTTTTTTTTTTTTTTTTGTTTAAGTTTCAATTAAGCCATCTTTATTTTAATCCATTTATTTATTTATTTGTTTACTTGCTTATAAGTTCATTATCTCTTTATTTTATTTGTTTGTTCGTTTGCTAACTTATATACCTTATTCATTCGTATTTCATTCTAATTCTTGCGCCTATCTATTTATTGCTTTTTTTTCATTTCTTTTTTACTTCCTCATTAATTAATTATTTTACTTATACCTTTACTATTGCTACTGTTTTATTATTCATCATTATTATTTCACTTAGTTATTCGTTACCTTCTTATATATGCTTTTAAAATTGGATTATTTATGTTCTACTACATATATTATTCTCATTATTATTATTATTATTATCATTATTATTATTATTATCTTTATTTTCACCACTATTATTATTTCTATTTTGTTATTATTATTATCATTATTACTATTGTATTACTACTATTACTATTATTATTATATTGTTTTCCTTTTTGTATTTACACATTAGTTATTTTTATTATTATATTAAACCATATTTTAAGAGATTTCCTACTTAATATTACATATATATATATATATACTTTATTTCCCTTTTTTTTTATATACTTCATGTATACATATTAGAGTTCGCAAGGTTAATGTTTTCTATATAAATAATTGTTGATTTGTACGTTTTCTTATTATTGATATTTACTCATGCTTTTGTTCATCATTTGCTTCCTTTTATGTACATAGTTTCATTGTCCCATCCATTTTTGAACATTTCACGTTATGCTTGTCTATTTTTACATCATGTATCTTTGTTTTATTGCTTTACTCATTGATCGAGATTTGCTTACCAATATCGTGTCTATCTTCATAATTTTATTATTGTCATTGTAGCATTGTATCGCATACTGTATATCATTTTAAATGTTGCGCAAATTTTTACCAAAATTCCTAAAAGAGGGGATTCTTTAAAAATAAGGCAATATTTCGTTTTTTTAGAAATTCGAGAAAACATGCCCTAACTTACTGGGTTTCGATTTTTCTCGTTTAACCTAAATAACCTAATATCCCTTCAAATTTCAAAAATATGAATTTTAAATAAAATAAGACAATATTCTGTTCTTGGAAAGTCGAGAAAATCGTGCCCTAACTTACTGGATTTTGATTTTTCTCGTTTAATCTAAATAACCGAATATCCTTTTAAAAATTTAAATACGTTTTTAAATCAAAAGGCAAGCTTATTTTCGAAGGTTTGAAATATCGTGTCCTACATGCTGGATATGACATTTTATTACTTCGGAAAAGAAGGTCTTTAGCATTCGCTTCGATTCATTCAAGCATTTTTTTTGTAAAATGAATATTCATAAAAAAGGATTGTAAAAAATTTGAAACAAGGCGATGTTTCACGTTTGGAAATTTCGAGAAATCGTGCCCTACGTGCTGGGTTTCGATTTATCGTTTGACCGAACAACCAAATATCCTTTTAAAAAAAATTTCAATGCATGAGTTTTGGAAATCATGAGATGATTTTGGTATCGAAGGTTTGAAATGTCGTGCCCTACGTGTTGGATGTGACATTTTATTTCTTCAAAACAAGATAATCTTAATATCTATTTCAAGTTATCCAAATATTCATAAAAAGGATTCGTATTTCAAAATTTATTTTGAATCTTTTCAATTTTTGACATTAAGACATTAATTAATCAATTAGGTATCAATTTTAGGCGTTACGAGGGTGTTAATCCTTTCTCGTACGTAACTGACTCCCGAACTCGTTTTCTCAAATTTCGTAGACCAAAATCGTTGTTTTAGTAAACTGAAATGTTTTATTAAAATGACCAAACTTCTTGGTGATCTGATCACACCTAAACAAAAAAGATTGGTGGCGACTCCCGTTTTCTCTTTTTCATTTCCAAAATAAAGTTGACCCCGTTTTCCAAAAAAATGGTTTCGACAGTTGTTATAGTAGGTTTTATAATTAAATAATATATTTGATTAAAACATATCTAGTATGCGAATTTGTATTAATTAACAAATGAATTTTATGATTATTCAAATTTGATTTAGCTCAAAGAATTTTAAAGGTAATTGTACATACATTTTATATTATTCAATGTGTTAATCATTTAGAGAAATGATATGAGCAATTGTAAATAAAAAAGTACTATGAGCATTAATGGTTGGATTTAAATTAAATTTCATGCATGTTTATGATGATTGTTATGAAAGGAAAAAAATTGCTAGTTTTTCATTTAAATTATATTATATGTTTATGTTTGAGATGTGACTTTTATTGATATATTTAATTTAGGCTTGTTTCAATACATAACCTAGCCAATTAATTTTTAGAGTTCATTGATTATGCAAAACTCTTGTTAAAAATGTTTTAAAAGTATTTTGAATTGATCTCATATCTCATTGTGGCTAAACAAAATGACGAGTTATTTGTTCCACCAGTTTTGCTCCATTCCCTAAAGTGAATGTAGCAATTCATAAAAATTATGAGAAAAATTAACCTTATTGTCATTATTGACAAATAGATAATAAGAAGATGGATGATTCAAAATATTGCCAAATGTTAATTCTTAGTGTTGAATGTTCAATGATTTATATTAATTTAGCATTCCTTGAAGCATATGATATTCATATAATCTTATTGGTAAGAAATATAATATATGCTTATATTATTGTTTGAATTACTTTTTGCACATTCCTTAAAGTGAATATCTGCAATAAATATAATAAATTTTATAATCATTTCTTTTTGAATATTTCAAGATTTTGGAATATTCCCTGAAATGAATATTGCATATATTTTTTTAAAAATTATATTTTGTTGACTTAGTAGCATTATAAACTTCACATTGATTTAGACATTTCCAGTAATAAATGTAATAATAGTACTTATATGTGGATACAAAGTAAAAGGAATGACTATAAAAGTATCAATCTGTCACAATTTATATTGACATTATTAGTAACAAATGAAATGCATGTTAAAGTAAACCAGAAGTTTACTGATACAAATGTATTTACTACTTGACGTGACCAGTTAGACCATTCTGGATTATATATGATGCGAAAATTAATTGAGAATTCATATGGACATTCATTAAAGAACTAGAAAATTCTTTAATTTAAACGATTCACATATGCTGCTTGTTCTCAATTAAATTGATTATTAGAAACTCACTAGCTAAAGTTGATATTTAATATCTTGCATTTCTGAAATGAATATAAGTCATTTTGGTTTTGATATTATATGATTTTGGTAGATGCATCTACAAAATAATCATGTGTGTTATCAACTTGCAACCTGTTGTTTGCAAGATTGCTTATTTAAATAATTAATTTCAAATTATGCAGTTAAGACAATTCATCTTACTAATACTGATGGGTTTACATCTCATCCTTTATTGATTAAGTTTGAATTTTTTTTATAAAAGTTTGTTATTTATGCGCATAATGGTTTAGAGAAATTAGTGATTGAATACCTCTGATTAATGTCTAAACCATTACTTATGAGAATTAAACTTCCTATTTTAACATGAAATTATGTTGATTTAAGTGTTGTACGCAACAAGCCAATAAATTATAAATACTCTCCATTACAATTAATTTTTAGTCAAGAGCTAAATATTTCTCATCTTTGAATTTTTGTATGTGTGTATATGTTCCAATTGCTCCACCACAACGCACAAAATTTCCTCACTCATGACTTTCAAAAAGAATGGTGATATAAATGCTTAACAAATACATTTAAATAGTCATTTGAAATACTAGCATTCAAGGTTGAATACGTAGAATCTGAGAAAGTATGTGATGTTTTCATGAGGGGGAGATACGCGTTATACTATTTTTTCTTTAACCGAAGTATTGTCCTATTAAATAATGTTTTTAATAAGATAATATATAATGTAATAAAATAATTCTTTTAAAAAATATAATGCAATATAAATATTAGAAAATAGCGGAAATAAAATATATGAAAAGTTAATGACAACAAAATAATTTTTGAAATCAAAGTATCAATATATAATCTTAATTATGAAAATCTGAAATTAAATGATAGAAACATAATACTGGCCAAGTCATTATGGTCCAATGTCTCCACCATTATATGGGTGACAATAATTGGTAAAAAGATCTTTAAGAATAAAAATTCCGTAGCAGGATTTAATCAAAATAATTAATGGAAATCGATATATTAGAATGGTTGGTTTTATTGCCGACAAAGCACGCAATATAATAATAAATATAGAGAGCGAGCATGGAGCATGGAGCATCGAGGGCGTTTAATGCGCAGCTCAGCCAGAGAGCTAAAAGGGCAATGAGCCAAATAAATATCAAATCAAACGCATTTATATTGCTTATGTAATTGTCGTGTTTTTCCTCCTCCTTTTTTTTTTTGTTATAGGTTTTAATTTACTAAGAAGATTTACGATGCTCAGAGGTGAGAATATGGTAAAGAAAACTAGTCAACATAATTTCACTTTAAATATTAAATTTAGGGTTCTTTTATGATTTTAAAATTGTAAAATTAAGAAAGTAAAGAATCTTTAGTAATAAAATATGCATTAAAAGGAAATAAGGAATGGAAGCATTGATTAAAATTAAATTCAACGGAGAGAAAGTAAAGTCGGTAGCAATAACTGGGTAAATTAATTTTTAGGCTGCTTTCATTTTAATTTCTCGAAATGAAATTTTTGTAATTTCGTCAATTAATTTTTAAGGCGTTATCATTTTAGTAATTCAACCGTTAAATCTTTAGGTCTAACAATGGTTAATTATACACGTCATATCATATTCACACTTTTATTTTAATCACCTAATTTCTAGGTTAATTTTGATTTGGTCATCCAATAAAATATTATTTTTTCAAAGTATTAATTAAGGTAAAAAAATTTAAGGATTAAAATAAAAAAAATAGTAGAAACTGAAACTATGCATTAAAAATTGTCAAATTATACATGTTTGTAAAGTTGCTGAAAATTCTAAATTTTTTTTTATTTTTATCAATATTGAAATTTTAAATTTCAATACACAAAAATCAATTAAATAAGTTGTTAAAATTTTTTTATCCCTTGATAATGCTAATCGATTTGTTACTGTAATTTTAAAATTAATTGAATTAATCTCCTTCTAAATTTTAAAATTTTATTTTATGTTTCCATATTATTCTTAATGAAATAAACTCAGTAACTCATATTTGATAATTGTATGCAAATCTTTAAAAAAAATTGATTATATAATCTCGAATCTTCCATACTAAACTAAAAGTAAAAAAAAAAAATCATTGCAATTAAATTAAATTAATTTCTTGTTCTTTGTTTAGGTAAAGAAATGAAGAAAAAAATTCAGGGTTCTATTTGACATGGAATATAAAATTAATTATTTTAATTAATTGTAAATATTTTTATTTACTTTTAGCTTAGTATAAAAGGCTTGAGATCATATAATAAAAAAATTGGGTTTAATATGCAGTTATTAAAGATGACTTATTTGATTTGATTTTAATTTGGAAACATAAAATAAAACTGTAAGAGTTAAAAGGAGACTAAATTAATTAATTTAATTAATTTCAATATTATAGTAACAAATCGGTTGACACTATCAAGGGATAAAAAATTTTCAATGACTTATTTAGTTGATTTTGATGTTTTGAAATTTAAAATTTGATATTGAAAAAAGTATAGAATTTTCGGTAAGGTGTTAAACAAATACAATTTAACAATTTTTAAAGTATTGTTTTAGTTTCTACCACTTTTTTACTTTAATCCTTAATTTTTTTTACCCTGACCAACATTTAAAAAAAAATATTTTTTGGGTGACCAAAATGGAAGTGTGAACATAATATGGTGTGTACAAGTTAATTGTCGTCAAAGATTCAACATTTGAGTGATTAAAATAAAAATGTCCTAAAGTTGATGACGAAATTGTAAGGATTTAATTTTGGGAGTGCCCTAAAATTTGGGTGACCAACTAGATAGTTTACCCTTAATAATTTAAGATAGTTGGCAAAATGAATGAATCTAAAAATTATAAATGAACTTTGAATAGATATGTATTGTTATACATGAATTTTTTTTTTGTGAATTACAATAATAGGGCAAAACTCGAATAACAAACGTGACTAGCATGACTCAAACGCAGGCCACACCTAGTGCAATAAACACCCTTGACCATCAAGCCATCACATAGGGTTCATACATGAACTTTAATTTTATACATGCTTATACATGAGATTTTTATTTTAGTTCAATTTTTCATAAATCTCTTACACAGTTATTATTATAGAACTATTTTATATTTACATATCACATATGTAAATAATTATATTTATCTAATATATAAATAAATTGATATAATTATTTTCTTACATGTATATAATTAAATAAAAAATTTAAATGTTCATATATATACATTTAAACCACCGTTAAAATTTCGCATATATAATTATATGAAGTGGAAATGTATATATTAAATTATATATTAGATGATATTTTAAATGAGAATATATATATATATATATGATTTTAGGCTGGAGTTTCATAAATAGTGAAAATAAAATTGGAAAAGTTGTCCTTTTCATTTCAAGATTCGATTTATTTTGACTACAAATTTAATAAAAATGATTTGATATTTAACTGTGGAAAACCTAGAAAAATAAAATAGATTAAAAATTAGGGAGAGCGTGGTTGTTGGATAGTGTTGGGATTGTGTGGATAAAAAGACATGGGTGTGACTGGTTGGCTTTTACTCCACCCACTACCGTATATATAGAGTCCATAATCAGTCACACGATCACTCATCTACAAATATAGCCACCATATTATATAATATAATGCAAAGACAGCGACTTGTGATCTCTCCCTCCTAATTTCGACTTCTCATCTCTGCCAGATATATATTCATAATTTATTTATTATACTTATTATTCGCCACCCAATTATGTTTATATTTTTATTTTGGTCATCTAACTTTTAAAATCTTTAATTTAGACACTAACATTTGAATTTGTTCCTGATTTGGTTATTCGATTGGTAATGAAACTAATTGGTATAATAACATATTTACTAATCAATACTTATATATTCTAT
This sequence comes from Gossypium longicalyx, assembly GCA_025698465.1. Lineage (NCBI taxonomy): Eukaryota > Viridiplantae > Streptophyta > Magnoliopsida > Malvales > Malvaceae > Gossypium > Gossypium longicalyx. Next base: position 20,449,191 of record CM047005.1, on the reverse strand, counting down.
CAATTTGATCCTCAAACTTCCTAACCTAGCCTTTCACCTTTTAAAACAAAAGCATTCCACATCTATTAATTGTTTTATTTATGGTTGAAATTATCCAATTTGGTACATAAACTTTTTTGTTTATATTTTTAAGAAGTTGGTTTTAGAAATTAACTAAATACCATTAAAAATAATAGAAAATAAAAATTTTAAAAATATAATATATATAATAAAATTATATAAATTATTTAATATTTGTAAAATAAATAAATTTTCACTCTGACTAGCATGATTTTAGTTTCTAATTAATTTGGTAATTGATTTGACGCTAAATCAAATTATTAGTGATACGTAAGGGTTATTGTGAATTTAAAAATTAAAAATAATTAATTAAAAATAAATAGAACACATAATAATCTCTTAAATAGTTTATAAAATTAAAAAAAAATCATTATCAATGTAACAAAAGGAAATTCAACTAATTCTTTCACATTTTTTAATGAAAATTAAATGTTCATAATTTTTTCTTATATAATGAACAATTAGATTTTTCAAAGTCATATTTTTAACTCCGGATTTAATTTTCAATTTCAAGAACCAACTTCGAGGACTATTTTTATGTACCTTGAAGGAAATATCATACTGTTAACAACAAGAATAAATCTAAAGTGTTTTTTTAAAGATTTTTCATTTTCTTTAGCAAAAATTTTATCAATGAAAGGGTTATAAAATGTTATATTTAGAAGAAAACTAATGAAAACAAAAAGAAATAAAGTTTCAAGATAAACTCATTGGTATCAGGAATTGGCTAGGAAAATGGCTCGTTAGTTGAGAGAATTTTGTGGGGGTTTTACAAATTTAGAGTGGAATGTGTCTTTTTAAAAACTGAAAGCTTTAGTTAGGAAGTTTGAAGATCAGGTTGATAAAATTTATAAATATGAAAGATTAAATTTATTGAATTATTTAGAATTAGAGTCATATTGATAGAATATGTAAGTATTGAGGACTAAATATGTTATTATACTAGTTATTTATGCTATCAGTTTAACGACAAATGACCAAAGCATAAACGAATTCAAACATTAATATTTAAATTAAAATTTTATAAAATTAGATGACCAAAAGAGAAACTTAAACATAAACATAATTGGTCACCGTTTACTCTTATTATTATAATAAAAGCACAAACGTCAATGTCCGCCATGCAAATAAAATAATTCATAATAACGTATACCTTATTCTTCGACTTAAATTTCAAATTAATTTGATTTTTTATAATAACATATTAGTACTTAACTTAATACCAAAGGAAAAAGATTTTGGAAACTTTAAAACTCACCCACCTTAATAACCTTTAAAAAAAATAAACATAAAAGCAATATGTGTATATACTTTTTTAAGTGGGTGAGTTTGGATGGGCAGAGGAGTATAGTACGGTGCGTGTAGTTTATTTTTTGTCTCATGCTATAATATCTAATCTCACCGCTATAGTTATTTTTACACTAACCGTAGATAAACGCAACGACACCCTATATCAATAATTTTAATCAAAATTAATTATTTTAAAAATTAAATTGAATAAGTAATTTTTAAGAAAAGTCACACATTTACCTAACCAGAATATAAAATCTCAAAGCTTTGACATTGTCTTTAACTTCAAAATAAATAGAAAACAACAAGGATACAAACTAATCTAAACATAATTTTATTTAGAAGATGCATATGTAGATAGAAAATTATTAAAAATGGTATTGATTAGACTATTCAAAAGAAAGGACTGTTGAATTAGGAAATGAGAATGTTATGGAACCGCATCTTGCGAGGACAGCATATTCACCTAACAAATTACTTTTATAATACAAAAGAAAGTAAAGGTGATCCGTTACATCCATCCTTTCCTTTCTCACCTTCGAAAACTACTCATCCACCTCTCTTACATCTCCACTGGACCTCCACTTCTACTATTATTATTACACTACTAATACAACGTATATAATTTCTATTTCTAATTGAATATATATATATATATATATATATATGAATCGTCAATTACCAAAATCATCACACCCTTTTGATTTACTACCTACGTACGCATGTAACTGTTTGTTTCTTCTTACAAGCATGCATCCCATTAATCAATAATAATGGAAACCTACGGCAGCATATATAGATTATGCATGGTCATGTTGATATATATGTGGGTGCCAAGTTTGTGAGAGCAGTGTTATAATTAATTATAAAATTGTCAATTCGTTTTCGAAATGCCATTGGGCATTCCAGCTAGAAGAAGACAGCAAGGGATGAAGCAATACAAATGCAAAAATGCATGTAAATTGGAGCATGTCCATGTGCATGTCCTGTTTTGTTATGAGCAAAGGACCAAGTTATTGTAGCGGTGAAAGGGAACCATTTGGCATGAGGTGGGTCTGTTTCCTTGGTAAATCTAATGGTATGGGCATGACTTTTTCTTGATATGGCTGTCCACATGCATTTGGCCACCATCGACATGGTTTGCGAGAAAACATTCACAAGCAGTTACCAAACATGCTCCAAAGCTGCCTTGCCCACCACCACATGCAATTATCCTCTTGTCTTGTAGTAATTTTTATTATCATTATAAAACATCCAAATCTTGAGTTGAGAGCCTCCTACTTATCGTCCCTCACCCTCGTGCTATTGGGTAGCTAGGTCTATCGCCATGCATGCAGCAAATAATATATAGCTCCATTTTCAGGCCATCACCAACCACTCAATGATGACCACAAGAGATGATTAGCCCTCTCTTCATCTGTCTTTATTTCTTAATACGACAACCAAATTTTAAATATAAAAGCAGCTATACGTTGACGTTGTACTGGCTTTCAAATTCAATCTTTGATATATAGAGAGAGTTGGCATCGGGAATTTTATCAAAGTTTTTTTCTATTACGTATAGATGGATGTGACACGGTGTCCATATAAATATACAAGTTATAATTAAGTTCCACATTCATGAATCCAAATCCAAATCTTTCAAATTCATTGTGGAGAATGTTGGTTGCATATATATGGTGGTTCCAAAGTTATTATCACTACGTCTTTCACATTAACACAAGCCTAACTCCTAATCATTTTTTTTATTATGACGTGTTATACAAATAGCTGTATATAATTATAATGGATAGAATTAACCTAAATGATTTTATTTTTTTTGCAAGAACATCCGCCATACTGTTTGTCCTTATATGGATAACTCGTAAAGATAGACCGGTTGCAATATTATATACAAATCTTCCATCATGTTGCTCTCTTGGGTTCGTGCTTTCACAGTGGTATATATGGGATTACATTGCATTCAAGCTTGTTCTGGATTCTGCTGAATGCACTTTAAGGTTGTAGTTTGGACAATATTAATTGTTGTTCATCTATCTTTTAGACATTTATGCTCATATTGTAAATCTTGGCTTTCCATACTATAATCTTGGAGGTAATTGCAGACCTAGATTTTTATAATATCTATATATAAAAACATTCATTATTACAACTTTTAAAGTCAGGTCCACTATTCAAAGTCTGAACCCTGATTCATTTTCAAGTTATTATCATATGAAAACTAAATTTATTATATATTATTTTATAATATAAATATTAAAAATTAATAAAAATATATAATGATAATAAAAGATATATATAATTATTAACTATTATATATTTTTAAAAATAAAAAATTTAATATTGGCACGGGCATTAATAACCATTTACAAATATATATTTTAGACAAATTTTTAGGTAATATAATATCAATATCATATATCATATATGATTCCGGTTGGAATTCAATCCAACACTGTAAAAAAGTCTGTCTCCTGAACATTCAAATTCAGCATATCAAGAACAGCATAAGATTGTGGGCAACTATAGAATAATTGTTTTATAGACAAGAAAGATCAAGAAGATTTACATGTATAATTCATAGACAAGAAAGATCAAGAAAGATATTATGGCACATATGCATTCACCTCAACCCGCTAAACACCAGCAGGGAAAACTATTCAAAACAAAAGGTTTTTATATAGATAAAGAATAATATATTTCTCATTGTCTAATTTATAACATATAAGATTTATATACAATTATATTTATTTTCATAATAACTAATAAAAAATAACTATCCAACTTTAAATTTAGTGTAAGTGATAAAACACATACAAATGTTGCTTTTATGATTATTCTGAGAATTTCATGAATTTAATAAATTCATATTTATTTATAATATAAGCATTTCAATTCGAAATTTTAAATTAATTTTCTCAAACAGCATAGCATTATAACTTTAAATAATCAATCATTTAGAATTTTGAACTAATCTATTTGAGAGGCAGTGATTGGACTTAATAGATTTTCTCTATTACTTTAATTTTTTGAAACCAAAAACCTCTTAAATTTATTAGGGTTACGACGACTCTCGATGAATTATCTCTTGAAGAACAAGATCACTTGGAACGCAACACCAAGATGTAGTGGAATGTCTTTCTCCTGCACCGCCATCTCCATCTTATATGGAGTCTCTGTTGAAGCCACTAGTTTCCAATGATTTATTTCAAGGAGCTTGCTCGGTGAAGGAGGATGATGATGATTCGAGCTCCGATATGGAGGAGCTTTATGATGTGTTTGCAAGTATTCCTGTGGTGGAAGTGGATAAAGAGTGGAAACGAAATATGCGAAAACTGTGACGAAACTCTATAATTATTAAGTTGTTAGAGAAGTCAATCTCATACAGGACCCTTACACAATGATTAACATTTATGTAGAATCTAGATGAGGAGTTTGATTGCATTGATTTGGGACATGGTTTTTATGTTGTCAAATTTTCAAGCGTAGATGATGGTTTGAAGGTTATAACGACGGGTACTTGGAAGATTATGGATCATTATCTGACGATACAAAAATGGAAGTCGAATTTTCACTCGGCTATCAGAATGATTGTATCCAGAGTTGTGTGGATTCAATTGCCTGGTTTACCTTTGGAATATTTCAATGAAGTACTTGTTAAAGTGGGGAAGATTGTTGGAAAACCCATTAAATTAGATTCGAATACGACTTATACTACTAGGGGGAAATTTGCAAGAGTTTGTGTTGAAATTAATTTGTGTAAGCCTTTGATTCCATAGATTAGAATTGGTAATTTCGTTCAAAATATTAAATACGAAGGGCTTCATAATATTTGTTTTTCCTGTGGTTGTTTTGAACATCGCACAGAGGCCTGGGTCTTAAAAAAAATGGCGACTAACCTTGAAGCGTCATTGGAGATGGTACAAAAGGTGAATACTGAATCAACAAGTGAGAAGACGGACAAAGCGATGACATGAGGTAAATTTGGCCCGTGGATGTTTGTACAACTCCCACAAAGAAAACAGAGAATTTTGGGAAATAGGTCTCATGATTCATGTTGGGAGATGGGACAAGAAAATAGGTTTTCTATTTTTAATAATTTAAATATGGGAGGATTGGAGAATAATTCGGAGGAAATGATGGAAGTAGAAATGATCACTAATGATGAGCCCAAAGATTTGGGAAGTCAACGTGTGATAGATATGGGGAGATTTAATAGCACACACATGAGGCATCTAGGAGGTAAAGAACGGCAATAGAAAGTTTCCCATGCTACCACATCTGTATGGAAAAGAAAAAAAGTTGTTGTAAACCCTAATAAGGAATACCGTAAAAGAAGTCTAAGCACTTTACAACAGGCAACTTTTCAGGGTCAATCTTCAAGGGCAGAACCAAGGTCGGAAGAGACTCTAATGGAAGTAGATGTTGGTCAGGCTTTGGTTTTACAGTCGACTACCTTAGGAGTGTCGACGGAGATAGTGATTGAACATATAGGTGATCCGCCAGACTCGACAATGGCAGAATTAAACAGGCAGAAATACAAGATGGTGAGTTAGCTTTGTTAGCGCAGAAAAAGGGGCTCGTTCTACGAGTGAATGATTCTTTAACTTTTATTGTTTAATGATATTTATAACATGGAATGGTAAAGGGGTGGGTAACAGTACTTTTTACAGAATTGTAAAGATTTGGGGTTCCGTGAAAGACCAAATGTTCTTTGTTTACTTGAGACGAAAGATAGTTTAGGATCAGGATCACGTTTAGCAAGGAAGTTGGGTTTCGATGGCTTATTTGAGGTATTGGCATTGAGATTTCGAAGTGGATTAATTTTTCTTTAGCATAAAAAGAGATTGGATTTAAGGGTCAAGGACTTTATGGAACAGGTTATTCATTATGAGGTTAAGGAGGGTGATAAGGTGTGGTTTGCATTGTTTGCTTATGTACAACCTTCTTTTGAGGCGAAAAATTACTTTCGAGAACATTTACGTTCCTTTGCATCTACTTGTTCCGCTACTTGGGTGGTTTCAGGCGATTTCAACAATTTTGCTTCCTCAGATGAACGTTGTGGAGGGTCAGGTGATTGTTTTGAACATATGTTGCAGTTTAGGGATCAGTGGAGTGAATGTAACCTTTTAGATGCTGATTTTTCCAGTTCAAAGTTTACGTGGGTTCGTAAGTTGCATGGTAGAGTTATTTTGCAAGAACGCCTTAATAGGGTTCTTATTAATATTGTTGCGGCACAATGTTTTCCTAAGTTATATGTTTTTAATCTTCCACGGTTATTCTCTGACCATCATCCAATACTTTTCAATATTGATGTAAGGGAAATCCCCACCAAAGGATAAATGTCATTTTAGATTTGAAGTTGCATGGTTAACTCATAATGAATTCCCGATTGTTTTTTTTTTATTAAAGGTGGTTTGAAAATATTGATTCGATGATGAAAGCTATTGAGGGTGCTACGAGGATGATTAAAGAATGAAAAGAGACTAGTTTCGAGAATATTTTTCAAAGGAAGAAAACCTTAATTAAGCGGCTAAATGGTATTCAGAACTCTTTGCTTTATTTGTATTCTCCGACTCTTCAAGAATTAGAAAAAGAAATGAACAAGGAATATAAACAGCTGTTAGTTCAAAAAGAATTATTATGGTTTCAAAAATCCAAGCTTGACTGGATAGTTGTTGAAGTTGGCATGCATGTAGCATATGAATAGTCAAGGAGCAGACCATGCAGTCCAAGTTATGTGGATGAAGTATGAAGATCAAGTTGCTGTAGTGTTTTTGGATGAAGTACATGCAGCTATTGAAGTTGATGCTACTATTCAATTTCGATTTTATTTTGTTACTTTAAGTAATATTTTGTAACTTAGTTTAATTAGAACCAAATAGGTAATGTATTTAATGCATTCGGTGCTGATAAGATTGATAGATCAGCTTACCTAATTGTGCAAGTTGTGATTTGTAAGTTGCAATGTGCAAGCGGTGCAAGTTACAATGAAGTCTAAAAATAATAAATATGTTAAAGCTGACCAGCTTATGACTGGTATATGTATTGGCATTATGCCATCTTTTTAATTAATGAATTTCAATAGAAATCATTCAAGAAAAATACTCTCTCAATTTTTGCATTCATAGCTCAAGCCAAATTATGTTCGTTTGCTCAAAAAAACCTCTAGACTTGAATTTCAAGCTTTTGTCATTCTTTATCCGGATTTATTACGTTATTGTTCAAGTTTTTTACTGAGCTTCATACTTCCTCCTAATAAATTATTCCAAAATCCCAACAATTGGTATCTAGAGCCCTATTCTTAGTGGACCTGTCATTTTCAATCCTTAGAACCATGTCTTCATCAGGATTCTCACCAACGCCACTACCAATATTCAATGGAGAAGGCTACCACATTTGGGTAGTAAAAATGAAGACTTACCTACAAGCATTTGACCTATGGGAGGTTGTCAACTCAGATACTGAACCAGCACTTCTAAGAGCCAACCCAACAGTGGCTCAGATAAGGCAGCATTCCGATGAAAGAACCAAAAGGCACAAAGCCATGTCTTGCATTCAAAACAGTGTGCCTGATGTGATTTTCACAAGAATCATGGCTTGTGAGTCACCAAAGCAGGCCTGGGATAAACTGAAGGAGGAGTTCCAAGGGATTGAAAGAACAAGGCAACAACAGCTACTGAACTTAAGAAGGGATTTTGAAAACTGATGGGCGTCGAATCCACCAAATATAATTCCTACAAAATAGCTCTAATTAGTAGTAATAGTGGTAGTAGGGTCGAGTCCACAAGGATTAGATGCGATAATCGACTTTCGTGTATAGCTTATGATCAGATTGTCTGTCGTGTCGAAGGTCGTGGCAGTAGTCGTGCCCACGACTCCAATCATACCTGCAAAAAAAAATTAGAAATAAAAGTAAATTGGGGATTTTTTTCGAAATGTTTATAAACTAGATAATTGAAACAGCATAAACAATTAATTAAATAAATTAGAAAATAAATTCATAATTTTGCGACAAATAAAATAAGCCTTAGCCTTAGACTCGGTCAATTTCGTATCAAGAATCGATCCTCGAAAATTAATCTTCTCCTCCAATCGATAAGCTGGTTATAGCAGTTAAGAACGTCCTAACCACCAATTCTTCCTCTAGTGGCTGGTTCCGGTACGACCTGCAAACCAACCCTTACCGATTATCTAACCGAGATACACGTGTTCTCGATTCAAGATTCCAACAACCTTGCGTTCTGAAGAACCCAACTCGAATTAACGGCCTCAACTGCGTGGGTCGTTTAAACCCGATCACCTCTTCCTCGATTTGTTCTAAAAAATTCGAATACAGCACGGCCGACTCGAACCTCCAACTGTAAGCAAACACGACTCCAAGCCAACGTGCACTTTGACTTGAAATCGAATTTAACTTTAAGGGATGATTGGTCTATCCTGATACTTAGGAAAAAAATGAATACCGATAGGATAGATTTTTAATCACGAATTCTTATCTCACGATTCTCGACCAGAAAGAACACCGGCCTAAAACTAAGATGAAATTTAGTTAAGAATGAAATTGTTCATGCTTTGTGAGCTTGGAAAGAACATTGATGATTATGGTGATGGAAATTGGAAAGGAAAAGCACTTGGAAGGCAGTTAGCCCAATTTTAGAAAAGAAACATAACCAAATGAAAAATAAAGAATGCTTAACACCAATTTGAAAGGGAAAAGGAGAGTATTTCTATTCCAAATAGAAGTAGGAATACAAAAATAAGAGATGATTTTTTAAGAACTAAAAGCCCCTAGTTATATACATGGGGTTTACAAAATATAATTTAACCTATATTAATAAAATAAAATAAAATAAAAATAATATCTTCCTATTTTTAGCTTTTTACAAAGTCAAAATATATTATCAATCCTTAGCTTTCTCCATCTTTCTGATTTAGCCCCAATTCAACAAAGTCAAAATATATTATCAATCCTTGGCTTTCTCCATCTTTCTGATTTAGCCCCAATTCAACGATTTGTCTTTCATTTGTCCCCTTTTTGCTCGTTTTTGACTAATTTCATCCCTGTCAAGATTAAATCATAAAAACACCAATTTAAGCAGGGATCAATTCAGAAATAACCCAAATTAAACACAAAAATTATGTAAATTAATATGTTTATCAAAAACTTAAAGATGAAAGAGGTAAAAACAGTAAAGCAATACTCAGACAAAATCATGGTTGTAGTAAACAGTATAAGATTATTTTGAGAATAGTTTAGTGAAGCAAGAATTGTAGAGAAGGTGATCTTAACCTTGCCTGAAAGGTATGAAGCAAAAATCTCATCCCTTGAAGACTCAAGGGATCTGACCAGTATCTCATTAATAGAGCTGATCAATGCCCTTTATGCTCAAGAGCAAAGGAGAGCCAGTAGATTGAAGGAGTATCAAAAAGGCGCCTTCCAAGCCAAAATTAGACCAACCTCAAACTCCTCTGCCTACAAGGGGAAGAAAACCTGGAAAGATAAGCCTAGAACAAATAGTGCAAAAAGATATCCACCTTGCCTACACTATAGAAGGCTAAGTCATCCGGGTGAAGTATATTGGTTCAGGCTTGATATGCAGTGCAAAATCTACAAAAAGATGGGCCATGCAGACAAAGTTTGCAAAAACAAAGGAAAATAGAGGCCAAATCAACCTCAACAACCAAGAGCTGAAGCTTGAGTAGCAGAAGAAGGCAATGACCAAGAAGAGCAAGTCTTTGCAGTTTCTTGCTCAGCTGCCAAAAGAAAAGCCACAAAAGGATGGCTGATTGACAGTGGTTGTACAAACCACATGACCCCTAATGCTAGCATTTTTAAGTCAATTGACCGAAGTCTCAAAACAAATGTGAATATTGGAAATGGACACTTCATCAAAGCAGAAGGCAAAGGAGATGTGCTAATTGACACTCCTACAGGTACCAAACTTGTTTCGAATGTACTTTTGGTACCTGAAATAGATAGAAACCTGCTCAGTATAGCTCAATTGCTAGAAAAGGGCTACTCTGTGGTGTTCAAAGGAAAGGAGTGCCTAATCAGTAACCCAAATGGATCCAAACTCATGTCAGTGACCATGGCTGACAAGAGCTTTATTATGGACTAGATTAAGAGCTCAGACAGTGTCTACACAGCTGTTCAAGATGAATCCAAGCTGTGGCACAAAAGACTTGGCCATGTCAACTACAACTCAATGAATCAACTAACCAAAGAAGATTTGGTTGAAAACTTCACTAACTCAGTTGCAAAAGAAGAAGTTTGTGAAGTATGTCAGCTAGGAAAACAAGCTAGACTACCATTTCCTACAAACAAAGCCTGGAGAGCTTCTGAAAGACTACAACTTGTACATACTGATGTGTGTGGTCCAATGAAAACTCAATCTCTAAATGGCAGTAGGTATTTCATCTTATTCATTGATGATTACTCGAGATATTGTTGGATTTATTTTTTGAAACAGAAATCAAAAGTGGTCTCAGTATTTTTAAAGTTTAAAGCTACAGCAGATACTGAAACAGATTGTAAGTTGAAGACATTGAGGTCTGATAATGGGACTGAGTATACTTCATCCGGGTTACATACGTTTTGTGATGAAATAGGCATCAAACACCAGCTCACCAACACCTATACACCTCAAAAAAATGGTGTAAGTGAAAGAAAGAATAAAAGTTTGATGGATATGGCCAGGTGCCTAATGTTTGAAAGAAATTTGCCTAAGACATTTTGGGAAAAAGCAGTTAACACTGCAGTTTACCTCTAAAACAAGCTCTTAACTAAGGCTTTGGCTTAGAAAACTCCATTCGAGGCCTGGCTTGGGTTCAAACCATCACTGGCTCACCTAAGAGTCTTTGCATGTGTATGTTATGCTCATGTTCCAGCAGCAAAAAGAGACAAGCTTGCTAAGAAAGCTCAATCTGGTATTCTGGTGGGCTACAACAGTATCAAGAAGGGTTATAGGATACTTGATCCTTCAACAAACAAAGCCTTTGTGAGCAGAGATGTAGTATTCAATGAGAAGTCAAGTTGGAACCGGGATAAAAATGAACCAGAGGCAATCTCTGAAGATCTTGCAATAGATCAAGCTGAAGCTGATCAAAATGGTCCTGAAATGGACATTGATGATGAACCAGTCAGAGGCACTAGACCATTAGCTGAAATTTATGAAAGAGCTCATGTTGCTGCAGTTGAACCAAGCTGCTTTGAAGAGGCTGAAGCTCAACAAGGCTGGAAACAGACAATGGCTGATGAAATCAGTATGATTGAGAAGAATTAGACCTGGCAGCTAGTTGAAAGACCACTCAACAGAAAATTCATTGGAGTGAAGTGGGTGTTTTGAGCCAAGCACAATGCTGGTGGAAGCTTGAACAAACTGAAAGAAAGGCTAGTTGTAAAAGGGTTCAGCCAAAAGTATGGCATTAACTACTTGGAAACCTTTGCACCAGTGGCTAGGCTTGACACCATAAGGCTACTAGTTGCCTTAGCAGCACAATTACAATGGAAAATCCACCAGTTCGATGTAAAGTCAGCCTTTCTCAATGGTCTCCTTGAAGAAGAGATGTATGTTGAGCAGCCTAAAGGCTTCAAAATTGTTGGTGAAGAAGACAAGGTGTACAAACTGAAGAAAGCCTTGTATGGTTTGAAACAGGCTCCAAGAGCCTGGTATAGCAGGATCGATGGCTATCTAGCTAGCCTTGGATTTGAAAGAGGCATCAGTGAACCTACTTTGTATGTAAAAAAGTAAGGTAGTGAAACTCAACTGATAGTGTCTCTATATGTTGATGATCTGTTAGTAACAGGAAGAGACCAAGCAATACTGACAGACTTCAAATGCAAAATACAACAAGTGTTTGAGACGCCTGATTTGGGACAAATGTCTTACTTCCATGGCATAGAAGTATCACAAACACAGCATGGAATCTTCCTAAGCCAGAAAGCTTTTGTCTCCAAAATTCTGAGCAAATTCTCCATACAAAATTGTAAGGTAACAAGTACACCAGTTGCCATTGGAGAGAAACTATCGAGCCAAGGTAATTTTGAGAAGGTTAGTGAATCAACTTACAGAACTCTAGTTGGATGTTTGCTCTATTTAACTACAACTAGACTGGACATTATGTTTGCTGTAAGTTTGCTTTCAAGATTCATGCATTACTGCAATGAAAAACACTTTCAAGTTGCCAAAAGAGTGCTCAGGTACATTAAAGGTACACAGAGCTATGGAATGTTGTTTAGTAAAGTTGAAAACATGAAATTAATTGGCTATGCTGATAGTGATTGGGCTGGATCGATAGATGATATGAAGAGTACCTAAGGGTATCTATTCACCCTTGGTTCAGCCATTTTTTGCTGGAGTTCAAAGAAGCAAAATGTTGTTGCTCAATCAACTACTGAAGTAGAATATGTAGCAGCTGCTAGCGCTGTAAATCAGGTCATTTGGCTAAGAAAAATCATGGTTGATTTGAATCTACATTAAAGGGAAGCAATAGAAATTATGTGTGACAACCAATCTGCTGTTGCAATTGCAAAGAATCCAGTTGTCTATGGGAGAACGAAACACTATAAGATCAAATTTCACTTTGTTAGAGAGATAGAGCAAGCTCAAGAAGTGAAGCTGATTCATTACAGTTCTGAAGAACAACTTGCTGATATCTTAACAAAGCCCCTTAATGTGTTAAGATTCGAAGATTTAAGAGCCAAAACGGGAGTTTGCAGCATGCAAGCCAATGAGGAGTGTTGAAGTTGGCATGCATGCAGCAAATAAATAGCCAATGAGCAAACCATGCAGTCCAAGTTATGTGGATGAAGTATGAATATTAAGCTGCTGTAGTATTTCCGAATGAAGTACATGCAGCTACTGAAGTTGATACTACTGTTCAATTTCAGTTTTATTTTGTTACTTTAAGTAATATTTTGTAACTTAGTTTAATTAAAACCAAGTAGGTAATGTATTTAATGCATTTGGTGCTGATAAGATTGATAGATCAGCTTACATAATTGTGCAAGTTGTGATTTGCAAGTTGCAATGTGCAAGCGGTGCAAGTTACAATGAAGTCTAAAAATAATAAATATGTTAAAGCTGACAAGCTTATGACTGGTATATGTATTGGCATTATGCCATCTTTTTAATTAATAAATTTCAATAGAAATCACTCAAGAAAAATACTCTCTCAATTTTTGCATTCATAGTTCAAGCCAGATTCTATTCGTTTGCTCAAAAAAACCTCTAGACTTGAATTTTAGCCTTTTGTCATTCTTTATTCGGATTTATTACGTTGTTGCTCAAGTTTTTGACTAAGCTTTATACTTCCTCCAGATAAATTGTTCCAAAATCCCAACAATAGTTCATGGCAAAACGAATACCAAGTTCTTCCATTTGTATACCATTATCTGCCGAAATCGAAGTAGAATAAGAGGTCTTATGATTGAAAGGCGATGGATGTCCAATACCAAGACCATCTATAAGCACATTGTGGATTTCTTTAAATACCTCTTTAAGGATGTGAGGGTGAGTCATTTGCATGAAAATTATTCCTTGTATTGTCAATAATTTATTGCCGAAAAGCGTGAGAATTTGACTGCAGAAGTTGGTATGGAGGAAGTTAAATCGGCATTGTGTTTCATGAAAGCCTTTAAATGCCCAAAATCGAATGGCATCCATCCAATCTTTTTACAGCGACAATGGCATACAGTTAAAGATACTCTCTTTCAATTTGTACAAGAGGAATTTTCCACAGGCAAGTTCGATGAAAATATTTTGAAGGTATTTCTTGTCCTTATCCCTAAGGTTATTAATGCTAATAACATAACTCTATTCCGCCCTATCAATCTGTTTAACAATTCTTATAAGGTGTTTTCTAATATGTTGGTTAACAAACTACGTCCTATTTTGCAACGTGTTATTGGATCCTTTCAGAATAGTTTTTTGACAAGACAAAATACTCTTGATAATATCTTAATTACTCAAGAAGCGGTTCATTCGATGATGCATTTGCAAGGACAAAATGGTCTATGCTATTCAAAATTGATTTACACAAAGCATATGACAGTATGAGTTGGGATTTTTACAAGAGACTTTGGTGGATTTCAGAGTGCGTAGGGGTATTGTAGAACTCATAATGTTTTGTGCCCACTCGAGTAAAATAGCACCCATTTGGAATGGTCAACGACAGGATGAGTTTCAACATATGGGGGGTTTGCGTCAAAGAGACCCCTTTTCTCCATATTTATTTATCCTTGTGATGGAAAAGTTGTCACATATGATATTGAAATAGAAAGTCAGTTGTTCTTGGCAACCTTTCAAAATTGCTAGTCAATGATCGGCTTTGTCTCATCTATTATTTGTCGACAACTTACTACTTTTTGCAAAGGTGAAAGAGACATAGGTGCGAGTGGTAAAAGAGTGTCTTCAAGAATTTAGCTTAGCATCGGGTCTGACTATTAATTTGGAAAAATCTAAGCTATTTATCTTGTATAATATCCATTCAACGGTCTCTTCTCGTTTAAGTCAAATATGTGGCATTCCTCTAACTAATGACTTGGACAAATATCTAGGGGTACCCCTTATTCATAAAAGAGCTTTTAAGGAGATGTACTCTTACATTATTGACCGGGTAATGAAAAAGTTTGATGATTGAAAAGGAAAAATTATTTCGCTTGCTGGAAGGAGAATACTTATACAATCTACAATGAGTGTTATTCCCTTATATACAATGCAATCGGCTCTCCTACCTATCTCGATGTGTAATTAATTAGATCGTATTAACAGTAATTTGCTATTATGAGAGTCTACTGAAACTTCAAAGAATCACTTGGTGAGTTGGTTGCAAGTTTGTTGCTTAAAGGAAAAGGTGGTTTAGGGTTGTGACAAGCACGACAAAATAATCTAGCCATGTTACCAAAGGCTGGTTGGAGTCTCTTTAACAAGTAGAATTCCTTGTGGTGTGATATTTTCAGGAAAAAATATTTTCATGATGCATCCTTTATGGAGGTGGAACAAAAGTCGAATGCTTCTTCTACTTGGCGTGGGATTTGGAAAACGTAGCCCGTTATCAAATCTGGCTGCAAATGGAGAATAGAAGATGGTCAACAAGTTCATTTTTGGACCGACTGATGGGTAGGCGATGCTCCTATGTCGCAACGATATCAAAATAGTGAATGGGAACATCGAACGAGCAAGGTCTCGGAGTATATTGTTAGTAATAGACAATGGGATTTGTCTGTGGTTGAAAGTGACCTTGATTTGGCATCTTTATGAAAGATTTTTGTTGTTCCTTTATCGATGGTCATTGAAAGTGATGGTCAATTCTTGGTAGGTTTTGCCTATAACATGTTAGTCTCAACATCTTCTACTTTTGTTGCTGATGTTAATTTTGCATGGATTTGAAGGTTACAATATCCATAACGACTTAGTTTCTTTATTTGGTTGGCTTATTTTAATCGCCTTAATACTAATTAAATTCGTGTGATTAAAAATATGGTTGTTGCAACAACTTGTTTGCTATGTGGGCTTGATACTGAATCTTTTGATGATATTGTTCGTTAATGTTTACCAGTAAAAGAAGTTTGGATGGATCTTCAGGTCACTACTTGGCAGCTTGATTTTTTCTCTGCTCCATTTAATGTTTAGCTGCAACGAAACAACATATCTAAGTGCCAAGTAAAGATTAATTTGTCTTGGGTTGTTCTATTTATTCCCATCATATGGGGACTTTGGAAAACTAGAAATAAATTTGTCTTCCATGGAAAAATCCAACAGGTTTGCGAGTGTTGCAATATGCTCAGAAGTTTGTTGCGGACATCTTTGCTGCCACGAGTGTTGTTATGCCAAGTTTAGTTTGAGGACCATGTTGGATTAAATGGACAAAACCGCCTCAAGAAAGTTACATACTCAACATAGATGGGGCTATAAAATCTCGTTGATGCTTAGCTTCAATTGGGGGTCTTATCCAAATTAGCGGGGCTCATTGGATTGAAGGATTTATGGTGAATATCGGGATAACGGACAACCTAAAGGCAAAGTTATGGGGAGGTTCGAGTCGATCTTTGTCTCATAAAATCCTTGGGGATTCGTCGGCTCATGGTGGAGTTAGATGTGCTACTGGTGGTACAATTCCTTCGACTACCTTTTGAGAATAATCATCCTCTAAGTACCTTGATTAAAAATTGCCTTAACTTGATAAATGAATGATGGATGGCTGAGGTTAGACACATTCATTGTGAAGGAAATAATTGCATGGACCACTTGACGAATTTAGCTCAAAACATTAAGAGAGGTCTGGTTCGTTTTGAGACGTCGCCGATGAGCCTTAAACCCTTACTCCATAACGATGCTTGTGGAGAGGGGGTAATTTGAGTTTAGTTTCCTTGTTTCTTTCTTTTTGTAAAAAAAAAACAATAATCAATCATTACAGAGTTCAATCGGATTAAAATCAGAATATATTTAGACTTATATCAAAATAAATTTAGATGAATCCATATATTGTGAGGCTTAAAGTTGAAAGAAAATTAATTAAGAATAATCACAAATTTAATACAAAATGAAATTTATTTTTTTAAAATTAGTATTAAAAATTTAAGTGTAAATTACACCTAAAATCACTGAATTATTAGTAAGTTTATATTTTGATTACTTAAATAAAAACTTTTGAATGATTTTATAACTTTTTAAAGTTAAGTCATTAGACTATTACATTTAAATAAAAAAATTCTAACTAGCAAGCTGTAAGCGACAATTAGATGATTGATATAGTTGATCAGTACCTATCCACGAGTAGAAGAACATACATTATATCCAAGTCGATATGACAGTTAGTATTGAAGATCAGAGGATAAAGCTATTCAGATTTGATTTGCATATTCTTGATATTCAAAGGTGTTTCATGAAAAAAAAAACTTAATTGTAGAAGAGAAGGAATGAGAACTTTCGATTGGTGCAAGTAGTGCGAATGAAAAAGGCCATATAATGGCTATTTTAATAGTCCAGTGACTTAAATAAAAACTTTTGAATAATTCAATGACCATTTTATAACTTTTTGAAGTTGAGTGATCAAAACGTAAACTACTAATAATTTAGTGGCCTTGAATGTAGTTTACCCAAAATTAATTAGTCCATATACTCTGTAAATTTGACTCTTGTAAACAATATGAAATTGATTAACCAACCCAAATAAACAGGTTAACGAGGTTGGTCTTCACTGTTGGGATTTGATAGAATGCACCACTGTCTAAGCCTTCCCATCATTCAGCCTGGTTCTGTTTTTGATAGTGCTCTTATTTTTCCAACAAAATTGAGGATTCGTGGGTGCTGATATTATTAAAATGATCAAAGATTCATGGGTTCTCCTTTTCCTTTGTATAGGCTCCTTCCTTTTGGGTTGAGAGAATAATTACATGCTTATTTACTGTTAGTTTCCAAGTGACTGTAAATACTAATACGGAGGCTTTCACTCTTTCTAGTGGGTTACGACAAGGAGATCCCATCTGTCATATCTTTTCATTTTGTCACAATGTTCTCTCTATGGCCTTGAAAAAGGCTGGACGTGAGTCAAATTCATGGTATCAAGCTTAGCAAAGGAAGTACATGGTGTCACACCTCTTCTTTGCGGAGGACAACTGCTTTTTCTTTAGAGAAAACCCTGAAAAGTGTAGGGTCGTGAAAGAAATCATCAACTCATACTGCAAGTACTCAGGCCAGTGTATACATTTGGAAAATCAGAGCTCACTGTTAGCCCTTGTTGCCCTCCAAATTTCATGCACATATTCAGGCAAATTTCAAGGGAGGGAAGAAGGTAGGGAAGTACTCGGGGTTTAACTTGGAATTTTTGTCAGCTCAAAGGAAAATTCTCCAGCCTGTTCTTGATAAAATTCGGGGAAAACTTCAGAACTGGAACCTGGGGGGAGTTGACCTTAATAAACTCCACTCTCTCAAATCTCCCTACTTTCTATCTTTCCTGTTTCAACACTCCTAGAAATGTGTGCAACTCTATTGACAAGGCAATCTGGAATTTCTGGTGGAAAGGAGAGTACACTTTACCAGTTGCCAAATAATAAGCATGGCCTGGGTGTCTAAAAATGTAATACTTTCCATCAAGCCTTGCTTGCTAAGCAAGCTTGGAGTGTGGTTAATAAAGAAAGCTCTCTGCTTAATCAAACTGTGAAGTACTGTAAGAACTCGCACCCATTGCTTCTGCAGGTACAGCCAGGAAAATGCTAAGATGATCATAGAGCGAGTTATACAGAATTTATTTCAATTTAAAATAGGGGGTTAATTTTGACACCCAATGAACTCAGTTTCTCTAAAAAGCATCCCAATAAAAACATATTTTCTGAACAAATCATCTATTTTCTTTTTTTTCTTCATTTTAAAATATCAAAGTGTTCATATTTATAAAAAAAAATAACTAAGTGATCAAACTAGGCTGAATAAACCCATGCCAAGCCTATCCTAGCTCAGTTCATTGTTACCTCTAAGTATCACAGTGGCTTTTTCTTTTCATTTTTTGCCAAGACATTGATGCAATCAACATATTCACAGTGTAAAATGAATAAAAAGAAGAGACTCTAACCTCCCTGTCGCAACAGGAGAAACATATCCACACATATCCATCCCCTTCACGTGGGATTTTATTGTGCAACTTTGACACAAACACAGACGTGAAGAAAATAGTCCGGGTTTAATAAATTGTTTGCTACCCAAGAAAAGGGTATCTCTAACTTTGGTTCGATACCCTGAATTCGGATAAGCTTGATTTTGGCACTACTGGAAATGCGGCAAGCCTCTGGTTGTTTACATACATTTTGTCCCTGGTCTTCCACTACCTTATCACTGGTGACATCTTCATTCGAATTTCTAACTGCATCCTCAAGATCTACTCCGCCTAATTTTAAATTCATTAAGGATTCATCTAAAAACAATTCCGGCAGAAGGATTTTCAAAGCATCGTGTAAAGTGAAGCATTTATCTGCAAAGAAAGAGCAATGCATGTAGCACAAAAGGCAGATAAAATTGTAAAATTCAAAATGGGATGCAATAAAAAAAGAAACAAATTAAGAGTGTCCAGTTTTGCTCTACAAAGTATACTACATTGGAAATAAAGGAGATGACTGTTAGCATCCAATTCATTTCTCCACATGCACAGCTGCCAGTTACAGGTTTGTCGCTTACATAAGAAGCATTGCTTACCTTCTTTGCGGATCTCAACAGGTCGGTTTATGTAAGAGATCTTCTCCCAACTATCGACTTGAGGAATCTCGTCCAAATCATCAAAATCCTTGCTTACGCTTAGAACATATAATCTAACAGGAACTCTTCCTAACACAAGTTCAGAAACAATTAAATAAAAATAAATAAATTTAAGTATGAAGAAAGATTTATATTAAAATATTAGAAGTAATATCCCAACCAAATGTAAATGCAACCTGAATTTTTTTCTTTAAGCATATAGAAAGAAATTGCAGCCATGTATATCAACTGGTTAAGATGCACATGCCTATATTCATTAATGCATGCTTAACTAGGTACACAATATGCATTATCATGAAACATAATTGGTACTGACAGCAATTATCTATTTCAGATGGACTATATAAAAACAAGTTGCTTCAAAATATTTTAATAGCACCCAGTGCGGTTCAACAAGTGAATGATAAGTTGTAGTCAAACTTAAAAGATGATCAAATCTGATTCATACCTCCTTTCTAATAGTTTTGGTAGGAGATTTCTACTTTGTTAATTATGACCTCTTACTAGTAAGGATAGCAGACTGTCAATGTAGATCCATTCAAACATTTAAGATCATTATACGTCAAGAACAGGCCACATTCAATAAGAGGTGGAATAGACACAGGAAATAGGCAAATAAATTATGCAGATAATGGAACTGTCAGAAATATTCTGGGTTCTCTACTTGCTGAAGGACTGATAAAAACTGATTTTAAATTAGATGTCATTAGTTCGATATAAGATTCTTCAGGTTAGAGTTTATATCGTTTATTTTTCTCTTTTCCTACTACCTAAAGTGTTAAGATTACTCTGGTAATTCTCAGATTTTCTAGAATTACACAACCCAAGACATTAAAATATTCCACATTGTTATGAAACATATGAGGACCGCATAACTTGAATTTATGCAATTCATGGATCTTCAAGCATAATAAGAAATATGCAAACCTGTCTTCGCTTGTGCAGGCAAATCTGTTTCTATGACAGATTGTTGAGATTTTTGCAAGCACAAACTTGCATACTCATCATCAACTGTTGCAAGTTTAAGCTTAGATGAGACCCGTTGGTAGGCTTCCAAATTTCCTGTCATAACCCAATTTTAAAATTGAAGCTTCTTCAATCATAAAGACATTGTTCAAAAGTAGTTGAAATGGAGAGGAAGAAAGAACTGACAAGTGAAAAAGCTAGATATGTACATTTGTATTCTTGCAGAATGATCGGTTCTACCAGATTTTGCAGGGCAGAGGAAAATACGGCATATCTTATATCAATTACTAATCAATCATCTAACTCCCTCCATTACAAATTCAGTATCCAAATTTCTTTTTACAGATACCCAAAACAATGCCATTGCTATTTATTTGAACAAATAGAATGCTTGCCAGACACACATTAAAGAATATGAATGGTGATGGTATAAAAAAAATTTTAATTTCTATAGATAAGTTGGAACGATTTTCCAACTCTAGATACCATTTTCATTTGACATGAAGTAAAAACTCACTTCTCTAGAGATGAGTGAAAAACAATCCAAATCAAGAAGAGTTGAGAAATCTCAGTAAGCAGCAAAATAAGGCTGAAAGAAATTGCAAATATGTTTGCCAGAATGTCAAGCAAATATAAGATTTGTCTAGTCATGCCTATTAGGCACAATATGCTACATCAAGAACTCCTATTAATGAGTCAGTTCAGCCCTAGGTAATAATTTTTAAGAAAATTTCCATTGTATTCCCTTAGAAACCAGATGACTGACCACCAGGATGAGCTTTTCTTATACTCGAATGTTGCTCTCAATCTGGACACTTTAATTCCATATTTGACACTGTTCTGGTTTAAGCTATCATAAATTCATAATACTTGAATCATAAAAGACCTACAAATTATAGTATCAGCTCCCCAGACATTTTTCTTTTGAAATCCCTTTCTCTAGCTCCCTGCATGCAGAAAATGATCCTAAATCTTATTTAAAACTTTGTTTTACAGAAACCCATAAGAAATGAATAGTTTATGTGGGAAACATAAACCTGAAATCCTTGATTATTTATTGATTCAACAAATCATTATTTACACAATTGAATGTACTCTAAACATTCATTCATTTCTTTCTCCCACATCAACAAAGACTGAAGCAATTGAAAAGAAAAAACAGATCCAGATAGAGAAGGGAACCAAGTAGACATTCAGGAAAGTCAAGACGATAAGGTGTCTTCATTCAAGCAACAAAACAGAGGAACAAAAGAAAAGTAATAAACCAGGGAGCAGGAAAAAGACAAGTTTTCCAGCTCCATGACCGGGAAAAGCAAAATGAAAATTAGATATGTCCATATTTAAAATGTATAATATATATGCCTTCAACAAAGCATAAGTTTATATTAACCATTAAAGTGTAACCTTTGACAAAATTGACACGATGCCTAAGAATAAAATAGGAAGGGTAGGTGCATTTGTGGGCTATAAGAAAAATGAAATAGGCCAATTCAAAAAAAAAAGGCATAAGCTGACAGAAGAACACATGCATTCGAGTGTTGAAAGCCATAATTTGTGAGAAATACTAGAAGTATGATCATTTAAGATCCAATTCTCCCAGGACTTCACTTACATTAATCATAATTGAGCAATGACCAACGTAAGTAGATTAAGCATGACTCAACAGGCCAGCACAAGCTACTTAAAAGTAATCAAAGTCACCCAGCAGCAGAGAATTTAGTTGAGTGCATTCCTCAACATGCCCCAATGAAGCTACTTAAACTAAAGTATCAAACTACTCTTTTGCATCCTAAAAGAAAATATTAATTCATGATAAAACTAAGTTGACCCATGCTAGCTCATAGACTAATATAGGACACACCAAATCAAGGCTCAAAAATGGTTAAAGATCTCTTTAGAAACAAATCCCTTCTGTAAGTATATATTTATAACTAACGCCACCTTAACCCTGGACTGCCTTATATTACAACTAAAATAACTGAAATTTCCTATTAAAAATAATAAAAGACCAAAACAAACAAAAGCTAGTCTTGAGTCCTTATCAATGAACATACATACCATTCATGACAGAATGCCAAAGCTCCAGCTGATCAGACTGAGACATGTTCATAACATTCTTGCAATTTCCATTCATTATATACGCTGCCTGTTGGAATAACAGGACACTGTTACAGATAACAGTGATGAAACATCTTTTAATTATCCAATTCAAATGAAAAATTGTTTCGAATAGAGACAAATCTGAGAGGATTAAACAAAAAAAACCATGTAGCTATACAAATACATGATGATGTTCCAAATTAAAAGAAAATGCAAGAAAGCATAGTGAGAGACATCAACATCCAGCATTTAAGGGATTTTGAATTACTTTGTTCTGTAGTTTTTAACATTAAAAAATCAAATAAGTATTTTAAAATAACAAAAAAAGGCACCTTAAAAAATAACAAAAAGTGTCAAACTCCGAAATCTCAAAATATGCCAAAATGACCTTTTCTATAATCCTATCAGGTAGGTAGCTAGCAAAACATTCACAACATCAAGGCTTTGTTTGGCAGGGAGCTTATAGAAAAAATAATCCATCTTTTAGATTTTATTTTTCTTACCTCAGCTTACAAAGGATATAATGAAAAAATAATATAATTTTAATTTTCTTTCGTTTCATTTTTCAACTATATAAAGCAATGAATGAAAACAAAAATTGTGCACATAGACCAGTATAATATATTGAAGAACTGTTAACATTTTGACCATTAGTAGAAGTGAATTTCCCATGAAAGCAGTGCTATCAATTTCTAGGACATCAGTGCCAACCTCTTTCAATGAGTTTATAAAGCTCCACTTCACAGAATCTTCACCTTCACAAGGTATCAATACATTTCCGGGATATCCTCTAAAATGGACCTGTAAGCAGGCAGATTAAAACCTTCAACCTGATAACTAGTTAATGGGATGAATGAAAGAAATAAATTACACATAAGAACCTCTATCCTGCAAAGCATTCTGTTCCTAAAAATTATCCACAGATAAAAATGGTTCCGTCTCTTCAATCCCCCCCCCCCAAAAAAAACCCCCGCTTACTTAGCGTTGATAGTTTTAGGGTAGATTTAAATCATGTAACAAAGTTCAAAAAACGCGGGTAGTTCAATAATCCTTGTATTTTAGCAGGTACAGAAACTATGATTCGGCATTGATCTAGTAGGACAAAATGTTCACAGGCAACCTAGAATAGAAAAGCAGTCGCTAATTTTAATAATGATAGTAATAACAATAGTTAAACGGAACTTACAGTGATGTTCCAAGGCCTTTCAGGCTCAGGGCACAGAAGATCAAAAAGAACTCCAGTTGGTATGTACCTGCAACAAGAACAGCTTTTGGATTTCAGGTTTCAAATATATCTGAATAATTAAACAATAAAAAGAAAAATTCAAAAGCAAGTAAGCTTTGAGAAAGAAGGACCATTTGAGAGGGAGGCCATTGTAATCGAACCAAATGGTATCAACACCTGGAGGAAGTGTGCTGCTAAAATAGGGCTTAATCAAAGGCGCTAACAGCGGCAGATACCCGATGCGTGGAGCTAAGATCTGAAATGGTTTAGAATTAGCGAAGCAAATGTAGAAAAAAAGAAAGAGAAAGAGAAAGGCAAAGATAAGAGTTGACCAGAGCAGGAGGAGGAGGAGGAAGAGTGGTGACTTGGGATTCGTGGAGATGGATTTGAAGAGGAATTGCGCCTTCCCATACATACTTTGGTGCTTCCATTGCCGCTGTTGAATCCGGATTTGAGGATGGCAGCGACGACGCCACCGACGCCGGCGGCAGCGTTAAGGAAGGGTTGAGAGGAGATTGGCTCTGTTTTGGCAGGGAAAGAAAGAAACCATAATATGATATGATGAGTGACAAACATGCTAACCTTTGGTTTTTCTATTGCAACTAAATAATAATATTATATTAGGAGTAAAATAGTTTTATAATTATCTTTGGATAAAATAATATTTTTATTATTAAATAATAATACAAATTATACCATCACTGTTTTATTTTATAATATAAAAATTTGTATTTATTAAATTAAATTAAAATAAAATATATTGTTACTTTTGGTTACCTTTAATCTTTATACATAAAACCTTTTCAAATTAAATTTATTATATTTAAGTCGATTGAATTTTAATTAGATTGGTATAGAGATTATTGTTAATGTAAAAGAATGTGAGTTTGAGTCTATTAAAACGTATTGTCCTCCTATTCATGAATTGAAAAAATATTATAGTTAATTTTAAACATTATATAAAAAAGAACTCTACTCAATTTAATTTTCATCAAAAGTTGTCATTAATTACTCAAAAACAAGTAATTATAAACTCATTAAGTACAATTAAGTCATCATTATATATCTATCAAAATTTATTAGTGAACTTTTTTAATTGAAAAAATAATAATAAATATTTTTAACATTTTAAGTAAATAAATTAAATCTTTCACAAAATATAGAGATTGACCATGTATTTTTTTCTATACTAGGGGAAGGGGATAAACAATAGTAAGGTGTATTTTTTTTAGTTATTCTTTTGAATTCATATCACACCTTCTTTTAGAGTTTAATATTAATTTTCATAGTTGGATTCTTTGTAAAGTTTTGTTTTCAACATTAAAAGGATGAAAAATATAAAAGTATAAAAGAAAAATTCATAGGTACAATTAGTAAGAAAGATAGAAAAATGGAAAAAAAAAATTGCTTATTATCCATTACTTGGTAGAGTTGAAAAATAAAGCATTTAAAAACTATATCATTTTGAACAAACATATACATCTTTCTCATTTCTCTCCTTTCATCTATCCAATTTGGAAGGGGTGAACAATTCCTCTGAGTTGAGCTCTTTTTTCAAGGAAATAGAGAATGGTGAGAATGTTTAAATAGGTTTGATTTTTTATAGGATC
Source organism: Gossypium longicalyx (assembly GCA_025698465.1). Taxonomy (NCBI): domain Eukaryota; kingdom Viridiplantae; phylum Streptophyta; class Magnoliopsida; order Malvales; family Malvaceae; genus Gossypium; species Gossypium longicalyx. The sequence goes on along the minus strand of CM047005.1, from coordinate 20,423,689 downwards.
ATAAAAACCCATTTTTCGAAGATCTCTTCCCACTCTTCGAGATCGAACATCAATTGCAACCATTCGAAAAATGATATCTCTATTTTTTTTTCCTTTCACTTTGTTTCCCAACCAAGCACACATAAAATTTATTTTTTTTCACTTTTCCACTCCCTTTTCTCATCCTTTCACTTTTTCACCCAAGCAAGCACACCTTAAATCTTAAAGCTTCTCATCTCTTGATTAATGGTGTGTAACATTCCCAAAACCCCCTTGGTCGAAAATAATGAGATAGATTTTTAATGAAATAATGTATAAAGAAAGTAAAGAATAAGGGATGTTAGAGAAAAAAGAAACAAGAAGTATGTTGTGAAATATTAATTTGAGTTAGGGACTAAATCATAAAAATATAAAAAAATTTGTGATGCAAGTGTAAATATTTAAAATGTGAGGAGTTAAAGTATAAATATGAAAATTTTAAAGGGTTAATAGTACAAATATCTTAAGGGTAGAAGGGTCTAGAAAGACCAAATTGAATAAATGAAGAAATAAGAAGGATTAAATTATAAATTTTACCAAGAAGATGTCATAAAAAGGATGAAATTGTAGAGAAAGTACAAGGGTAAAAAGTCATTTCTTAAATAAGATAATTATGGGAAAATATCTTTAGTTATGGACAGTAAGAAGAAATTACTAAAACAGTTTTGGATAGTAACAGCAGCTTAAATTTGAAAGTTCACCAAAAATTGTAGAAATCGGATTACAGGCTTGTTGAGTCCAGTTTATCTTTAAAAAAATGGTGTAAGTAAATGAGTATTAGATTATGATATATATGAATTTTTGTGAGAAAATGTCAGAATGATTTCGAGTTCCCTATTCTAATTTTGAAAAATCACTATAACTTGTAAAAGAATGTTTAGGAAATGGAATTTATATGGATGAAAGCTTAATGAGTCTATTTTCAAAGGAAATAAACAGTAACTTAATACGATACTTTACTGAAAGATAATATATTTTTAGTGAAGAAGGGTCAGAGCTGGCTAACAACAAAATAGGGAACATTTAAAGAATAAATTGTAATAATTGGCTTAAGTAAAAATTCGAAACTTTTTTATTGTAAAAATTTAATTGAGCCTAGTTTCAAGAACAAAAGGCAGATCTCAATTTTGAATCCTATAGGCCAAGATATAAATATTTTAGTGATTGCCACTCAAATGAATAACCTTGATAAGTGTGAAGTATGCCTCGCATTTCGGTCAAATTAAGACATAATCAGAGAGTGACGTCACAAGAGAAGCTCCTTATCTTGATGAGTTGCTGACATCACAACAAAAATAGGACCGTTGTCTCGACAACGCGATGCCACCTTGTCCCGACGACACGAATTCCATGTCACGAAGTGGCGATGTGTCATGCAATATTCACAATTTTCTTCTCCCAATTAAACTCGTATTATTTGTTTCAATCTAACTTTGATCAATGTAGATTATTTTAATATTATTTGACCTACAAAATTAACTTATAAATAGGCCTTTTACAACCCTAGAAAGGTAACATATAACACATTTAGGTTTTAGCTTTTACAAGCTTTCAAAGAATTTTGTGTTTATATTTTGAGGGTTCTTATTTTCGGGTTTCAAGGCTTAGTTTTTATTTCTATATTTGTACTCTTCATTTTTTCTGTTATAGTGAAGTTATCTTTACCTGTGGTTTTTATCCTCTTTTGAGGGTTTTTTCTATATAAATATTTATGTTCGATCTTTTCAATTTTCTTCAGTATTTTACTTGTTTGTTGCTTAATCGAGTTTATCCTGAACAAATGGGTACTAGAGCTTGATCGATTTTTGCATTCAACCTGTTCAGAGATGGCAACAATAAGGTTCAACATTGAGAAGTTCGATAGCATCACAAATTTTAATCTGTGGCAAGTTCGCATGTTAGCAATTTTGATCTAGAGTAACCTTGATATCCTTGCAGAAAAAAAACCTAACGACATGGAAAAATCAGAATGGGATAGGTTAGATAAAAAGGTTTTATCCTTAGTTCAATTATGTCTAATAAATAATGTGTTACAAGTGGTGTTAATGAAGAAACTGACATACTCCCAGTGGAAAAGGTTAGAAACCCTTTACGTGACAAAGTTTTTAGCTAACCGATTAGTATTAAAACAACGGTTGTACACATTCTGCATGAATGAAGGTAAGTACCTTAGAGGTCACATCATTCAATTTATTACTCTTTTGAATGATTTAAAGAATGTTGATGTTCATATTGACGATGAAGATCAGGCTATGCTATTATTATGCTATTTACCCCTTTCATATAAGTCTTTCAAGGAGACCCTGATTTATGGTAGAGATAGACTCTCGTTCGAGGAAGTGAAGAGACATTTATTGAGCAAAGACAAACTGGATAATGAGCTTAGTTTAGATAGCAAGTCAGATAAGAAATCCTCAGTTTTGGTAGTATCAAGGAAGTGAGACAAGAGATGTCGCTATTATAAGAAGTTAAGTCACGTCAAGATAGATTGTTACAATTTGCGAAATAAAAGGGCAACTGAAAGCAATGAGGAAGATTTAGCTGGTGCTAATTTGGTTGATGACAAGGGTGATGATTTCTTGTTGGTGTCAATAAATGAAAGCTTCAAGCTTACGTCCAAGTGGATCTTAGATTTGGGGTGTTCTTTTCATGTGTCCCAGCAGGGATTGACTCTCCACATACAATTCAATTGAAGGTGAATTTGTGTGTATGTGGAATGGTTCACCTAGTAAGGTAATTGGTATTGGTATTATTCAGATCAGGATATGCGACGGGACAATCAGGACACTGTCAGACGTCAGGTATGTACCTTATTTTAAAAAAAAATATCATCTCCTTGGGAAATTTGGATGCAAAGGGTTGTAGAATTAACATCGAGTCAAACAGCATTAAGGTATTCCGTGAGGCTCTCGTTTTGATGAAAAATGTAAAAATATTGATAGTCTTTATGTTCTGGAAGGATCAACGGTGACCGGTGAAATTAAACGTCCCTCATCCATTAAAGAGTCGAAGTCGACTCATTTAAAGCGGATGCAACTTGGTCATAGGAGAGAAAAAGGTATGATCATTTCATATAAGAGAGATTCTCTTTTGTGTGCATGTTTTGAAAAGATAGGTCATTGCGTTCATGAAAATCAAAATCGAGTCAGTTTTGATTTGATAGTGCAGAAGTCGAAAGCTAAAAGTCTTCCAACTTCAAAGCACAGTTTCAAATCAGTTAATATCCTACAAAATTTGAGATAGGCCCGTGGCGGGCTTTGGCAAAGAAGACATTGTGGAAATATGAGTTAAGGTGGAGATTTATGGAGTATGTCTCACATTTTGGTCAAATTAAGACACAACCAGAGAGTGACGCTGCAATGAGGAGGAGCTCATCATTTCAACAAACTGCCAGCGTCACAACGAGAAGAAGACCGTCATCCCAACAATGCGACGCCACCTGTAACACCCCTAACCCGTATTCGTAGCCAAAATAGGGTTACAAGGCATTACCGATCAACCACAACATAAATCATACATTTCACAACTCAGTAAATATTCATTATCAAATAACATTCCTTCACATACACAATGTCCCTTAATTAGATCTACGAGACCTTAAACATGATTTAAAGAAAGTTCGGGACTAAACCGATCACATATGCAAACTTTTGGAAACTTAGAAAATTTTTCAACATTAAAGGGTCACACGCCCATGTGAACAGGCACACGGCTACCAGACACGACCGTGTCACAGACCGTGTGAAAACAAGGCATACATACTGACTTGTACCACACAGCCGAGAACACGTCCGTGTGCCATGGCTATGGGAAAACTGGAGGGGTTACTGACTTAGGTCACACAACCAACCACTCGCCCATGTGTAAGCCCATGTGCCACACACGACTAATAGACACGCCCATGTGTCTAGGCCATGCCAAACCTGTAGGGTATACTGACTTTAATTCAAAGGGTTACCCCAGGGGATACACGGCCGTGTAGCATGACCGTGTGTCGCACACGACTGAGACACACGTCTATGTCTCTGCCCGTGTGGATAAAAATAGGTCATTTGTAAAGCCAATTTGCCAACCTTCTTTCATGCACACAAAACAACCTAATAATATCATTTCAATGCATATATAGGCAGCCAAAACATGCCAATTCATACACATATTATGCCATCTATCCTCAACCATTTCAACTACTCAATTTCATATTCAAAACATATTAACTCATTATGCCAAAATCACCAAATTCACATAACTTCTAAATGTATTTTCATCACATTACCATCAACTAAATCATACCTCTCAAACATATCAATTCATCATCTATAAAACATACCATAATGTAACATTCCTCAAACATTAATAACTAACTAAATGAGTAACCATTTAGTCATATCCATAACCATGGCAAACAATACCAAAACACAAGACATTATATACATCACATATAATTCTTATCCAAAACATAATTTTAAGCTAACTTAAATGGCCAAATACATACCAACATTTCCAATAAAATCAAGCTCAATCTCACAGATATATCAAACCATAAAACTTATCATCAACTAACTAGCCTATACATGCCATATACCAAATTTACAAGTATCAAAAAATACCAACAAGTAGTCGATAGTATGATGATGGTTCCCGATGATCCCCAACGTCCGAGCTAGCTTCATTAATCTATAAAACATGGAAGAACACACAAAGTAAGCTTCAAAAGCTTATTAAGCCATATAAAAATAAAGTCAACACATGAATATTTGCATATCAATTCAAATATGTTAAACATAGCTAATCACATTCAAATGCACAAACCTTTCTCATTGAACATATATTCAATGTCTTAATCGAGTTCATCAAATATTTCCCATTTTTAATACTAGTATGAATTTCGTACGTACCTGAATCACTTAGCTCTTTCACATATTCTTTCTCGACTTGACTTTGCCCGTTGAACCGTTTGAAATCGTTAAGGATACTCGGAAATCACATAAGCTCATACAATGCCATATCTCAGATATAGTCTTACATGTTATCACATTTCGATGTCACTGTCCCAGACAGAGTCTTACACGTAATTGATTAACGATGCCAATATTCTAGACATGGTCTTACATGTAATCTCATCTCGATAACCTAATGTTATGACATCCGTATCCTATATTATTCCTAAGGTTCGTACGGGACTTTCGGATGTCGTAACTCTGTCAATTCTTGCTCGTAATTTATCGTTCAACATTTATAACAATTCAATGACAAATAAACACATATAATTCAATTTAAATACATTTATTTGCATATAAACTTACCTTGTAGTCAGAATAGAGGAGCTAGATCGACTATTCGATAACTTTCGATTTCCCTCGATCTAAATCTAATTTCTTTCGTTCTAGATCTATATATATTAAAAATCAATCCATTTAATCACCAAATTAATCAATTTCATCCACAAACACATATTTAAGCCAATTTTCACTTTGGCCCTAAACTTTCACATTTCTTTCAATTTAGTCCCTATTTCACAAAAACACAAAATACACAAAATTTAATAAGACCCATGCTTAGCCGAATTCTATATAGGTCCCTAGCAGCCCAAATTTCACATTTATTTTGCATTTAAACCCTTCAATTTACACTTTTTATAATTTAATCCCTATTTGATATTTTTGTCAAAAATTATTTAACAAAACTTTAATATATATCTTCAAGCTTTCAAAATTAATCAACAATCACTCAAAAGCTCAAGCATTCATCAATTCAAACACACAAATTCATCAAAAATTTCAAAAATTAAAGTACGGGCTAGCTAGAACACGAAACAACGATCATAAAAACAAAAAAAATATCGAAAACGGAACAAAAACGAACCTTCAATTGATCACCAACATGGCTGAACCCTAAAAACTTCTTTGGCTTTCTTTGGCTTTCTTTTCTTTTGATTTTCGGCTAGGGATGATAAAAGATGATAGAAAATTTGATTTTGTTTTATTAATATTAACTTAATAACCAATTTACCATTTTATCCCTTAATTAAAACATTTTAAATCACATAATTCAAGGTCATTTATGTCCTTCTCCACTATCAGTGGACTAATTACATCATAATTACCTCACATTTAATCAACTATGGCAATTTAGCACTTTTAACTTATAGCATGCTACTTTTGTATTTTACGCGATTTAGTCCTTTTATCAAATTAAGCTTTCAAACGTTAAAATTATTTCACAAAATTTTCACACACATATATTCACATGTTGTAAACACCAAAAATAATATTAAAATAATTTTATGACCTCAGATTTGTGGTTTCAAAACCACTGTTCTGATTTAGCTAAAATCGGGCTGTTGCACCACCTCATCCTAACGACACAAAATCCATGTCACAATGTGGCAACGTGTCATGCAATTTTCTCAATTTTCTTTTCCCAATTAAACTCTGATTATTTGTTTTAATCGAACTCTAATTAGTGTAGATTATTTTAATATTATTTAACCTACAAAGTTAGCCTATAAATAAGCCTTTTACAACCCTAGAAAGATAACCCATAACATATTTAAGTATTAGCTTTTACAAGCTTTCAGAGAATTTTGTGTTTATGTCTTGAGGGTTCTTATTTTTTGAGTTTCGGGGTTTAATTTTTTTATCTCCATCTTTATACTCTCTATTTTTGCCGTTATAGTAAATTTATCTTTACCCGTGGTTTTTTATCCTCTTCTGAGGGGTTTTTCCACGTAAATATTTGTGTTCAATCTTTTTAATTTTCTTTGATATTTTATTTGTTCATTACTTAATTGGGTTTATCCCCAACAATAAGAGTTTGTTTGTGTGATTAAAGAATCATTAATTAATGTCACACATAGGCATGATATGTTAAGAGCCAAAGATTCATGTATATAGAAAAAAACATTAAGGATGTAGATTGAAGAGGAGGAGGAGGAAAATAATTGAAGAGTTATAATATTAAGAAGTTGCTACAAAGGATGTTTTTGCTAATACATAAAGGAAGTGAAAATGTTTTATTGAAATACTAAGTCAGCAGCTAATATAAAATGAATTAAGGAGACCCTGATTGACAAATTGATTGGTAAACGTTAATAATAATGTCATGTAGAGAGGATAACCTATTTTTAGAGTAAGTCTGCTAAAGGACTTATTTGTTCAATGTTGATAATTTTGTTAAATTTATAGATTTGGAATTAATGGCATGTTCATAAGGTTCATTACAAAACATCATATGTTTAAGAAATAAGTGGTTGGGTAATGATTTTTTATAATAAAGTTGACATGTTTTAAAGTTGAAATGAAAAAGAGACTTAATTGTAAAACTTGATATTTTCTTAAAATTATATGAAATAATTATATGCTTATGAATTGGTACATGAAATTAGGATTAAAGGATGTTTGGAGATAATTTGGTATATGGATTAATATGGTTAAAGTTGACAAGTAAACATGGGCTAAAAAGGGGTAAAATATGAATGACTAAGGTGGTAAATTAACCCTAGCATAAAATAAAGCATCGAATGACATTTTGGTATTGATATCAAGCTTAAAGTATCGATGTTCTGACGGACGTGTCGATACATTGGGTATTTTTCTTGAATTTTTCAACTTCGAAGCTCAAATCAATATCAGTACAGCACATGGGTAATGATACCTAAGCCCAGGTATCAATACCTTAGTGCTAGTATCTATACTTTGGGCCATGTTCTACATATAAATGATTCAAAATGAATTTTTACTGAAAAGTTTCACTCAGTTTTAAGTTGTACACTGAAATTATGTTAAAAACATGTTCGTAGGGTTAAAATATGATCGGAAAAAGGTTTAGATAATTGAATTTAGCTAGGATTACTATGGCACCCAAATGTGACATTCCTATATTCGACTTGATAGTCGAGTCAGGTATAGGGGTATTACATGGTGTGCAATGGAATACTATTTTTGAAATTGATTATTGTGGAGGCATAGGATTTTAGAACCATAAACCTTTGGTATAAAACTTAAAACCATAAATCAAGATTTCTCTTGTCAGATCATCAAGAACAAAATGTGAAAACATATATGAATCTTTTGATATCTTAAAATCTTCAAATGTTGTGGTTTCGATTTTCCAATTTAACACACAACTATTTTAAAGAATGTGACTCTCTTTTTTGAATGTGGGATGTTAAAAACGTTACATATGTGTAATTCAAGGATCATAACCCTAATATATAATTTGTGCACATTAACTTTAATTTCTAATCAATCTGTCATCAATTAAAAATTAGTTAATAGATTATCTACATATATTTGGTCCATACTTTATTCAATAACTGAAGCCTAACAAGCTTTAATCTAATTAGATCACTTTTAATTTGGGTTAACTTTTTAAGATGGTAAATAATAACATGTAATTTTCTAATTATATATATGTTATGCATATATTATCCAATAATCTACTAGTTGGACCACATATATAATACTAATTACCTTATAATTACATGTCATTATATAACTTTACGAGCTCGAAACTTTACTATCATAACTAAAAGGTATTTCAAACAATCTCATCCATTAACTATATTAGCATAAAATCAATGCGAATTTCATTACATCTATCAAAAATAAATCCCTTTTTTATCAAGTGTATTAACACAACCAAATAACATAGATCAAGTATGAATGTGTAGTATGAAAATTACATACAATGTGATCTAAACATGTCTATTTTCAATTGATCCTCTTTAACATTTAGTAAGATCAAATTTTACTAAAATCAAAGTGTGAATAAACCAAATAAATCTTATTTTTGCAAAAAAATAACCTCAAACTAAAATAACTAAAAAAAGTGTCTATAATAGAAAAGCATTTAAAATTACAAACTCCCACTAAAATTGAATATCCTAAAATGACATTACACTCATATAAGCAATGTACACATAAAAAAACATTAGGTGATAGTCCTTTAGTAAGCGGGTCCACACTCATAGAGTTTGTCGTAATATGCTTTATAGACACTTGACCATTCTAAACACTTACTTTAACAACTATGAATTTAAAATCTATGTACTTTGACTTTGATGTATTCTTATTGTTATTGAAATAAATGATTGTCATTTATTGTCATAATTTGCACCTTGTTAACAACATTTTGCATTCATATTCCATCAAAACTAGAATCTGTATACTTGATGATCTCTTACTTATTAGACTTTTGATATATGAGCATATAACATTTTATTTTTCTAAAAATAGCTTATGAATCATTTTGCTACTTTTTAATTATCCATACATGAATTGTTCAAATATCTGCACAACATCCAACAATGCATGCAATATTTAGATACGTATAAACTTGAGCATTCATTAGATTCTCCATCACTGAAGCATAAGAAAATTTTTGCATTTTTTAATCTTAAAGTCATTCTTGAGACATTGATTGAGAGTTAAGTTATTATTTATAAAAAATATTTCATCTACATATAAAATCAAAATTAAAACTTTATTTCCAATGAACTTATGGTATATATAATTATCAATAGAAAATTTATAATACAATTAATGAGAGATCTATAATTGTTTATTCATCGACTACACTAGTGGCTAATGTCTTTATGCAGGATCCTAGGCATTCTTTTCATGTTCTTTGCTATAAAGATTTGGCTCATCCCACATCGAGTTACACGGACGACTACATCAATTATTGGATTTGATTACAACTTATCTTTGATTGGATCTATGAAAATTCAATGTTTCTTAAATGCTTTTGCTTTCTCTTTCTTCTCTTCTTTTGGTTTTTTTTTTTTTTTTTTTACTATTGCTGCTTGATTGCCTTTTGCTTTGATCAATAAATCAAACAATAATTGATGAGTTGGTGCCATTTGTCTATATTACAATTTTTTTTTTTTTGAGTAACATCAATTTTTATTGATAGTAAAATCAAATAGGCTAAGCTAATTCTAAATGAACCATAGATCCAACTTTTTGTGGGCATTCTTCAATAAAATAAAAAAGTTATATAGGTTTAATTCTAATGTTTTATTTAAATCTACGCTTTTGTAAAAAACTTTCAAAATAATTAAAAAATCAATTGAATTTTTTTATAATTAATTAAATTATTAATAAAAAAATTAACAATCAATTGAATTCTTAAAATATAGTTTTTGGTTGAAACTCTTAATGAATTGTTAAATGTTGACATGGTAGGTAACATAGTGGTTGATGTAAAACAATGATGCTGTGACAATTGGCATGGCATTTGACTTGAAATAAAAGTATAGAGACTAATTTTAACAAATAGAAAATATAAAAAAATTACTTTAAAAAGGATGGAGAAAGGAGGAAAATGGAGGGAGAAGAAGAAAAGAATAAAAAAAAAGTACAAAGAATATCGAAGAAAAAAATTAAATTGTTGAAAATGAAAAAAGTATATAGATCAATTGTATAATTTAACCTAAAATTTTTATTTGAAATGATGATTTAACATGTCACGTCAGCTTACTATGATCAATGATCAAAATGTTACAACACGACAATATAAGTAATTAATATGTAACATTCCAAATAAAAGTGACTAAAATATAATATAAGACAAATAAAAGTGAATATTTTGATAATTTATCCTAAATTAATTAAGAGGGGAAAATTAAGATTAAAAGGGAAATAAGATGTGGTAAACGCAACACAATAATTAGTGACCATTAAAACAAATTAAGAAAAAACAAAAACCTACGATTTCTATAGTGTTGAGAAATGCCCACGTCTACGTTTGACGAATGCAAAAGAAAAGGATGAAAAGGAGAAGAAGAAGAAGATGACGATGATGATAATAACGATAACGATGATGATGTTAATGGCACTTATGTTGGGAGCAGCGGCGGCGTGCATCGTGGTGTTGGTTCCATTGGGAATGGCTGGATGGCATTTGAGTCGAAACAGCGTGCTCCTTTTCAGCGGCGCCATTTTAATTACTCTGTCTGTTTGCGTCCATTTCACTCCCTATTTTTCCTCCGTTTCCGATTACGTTACCTCCGTTTCATCCGTTGCCGTCTTCCATCGCCGTAAATCTTCTTGCATGAATCTGATCCACCGGATTCATTGGGAGGTCAAGCCCAACGCCTCTCTTCTAAGTTTTAATGCCACCCAAAACCTCTCTTCCTCTTTCGATTTTTATGAAAAACACTGGGATTGGTCCAAAACCCAAAGGATCAAGGCTTGCTGCATCCACAAGTTGTCTAAACCCGAAGCTTCCCATTTGATAAACGGCTCCTGGGTGTTGATCGCAGGTGATTCGCAAGCTCGATTGTTCACCCTCTCCCTATTGAATTTGATTCTGGGTTCCCAACCCCAACGCATGGATTCTGTTAAAACTGCTTTGTTTAAGAGGCACAGTAATTACAGCATTTCAGTTGATGAAATCGGTATGAAATTGGATTTCGTTTGGGCACCTTATGTATTGAATTTAACCCATTTGTTGACGGATTTCAAGACTAAAAAGAAATACCCTGATGTTATGGTAATGGGGGCTGGTCTATGGCATATGCTTCATGTAAGCAACCCATCAGATTACGAACTTGTTTTGCAAACGTTAAAAAGTTCCTTGGTTTCTTTGTTTCCATTTTCAACCGAGTTAGGCATTAAGTCACCACCCCATTTGTTTTGGCTCGGGTTTCCGATGCTCATCAATGGGATGTTGAATACACACGAGAAGAGGGTACATATGATTGATGCAATGTGGCATGCCTATGATAGAGCCCTCAGCGAGAGTAGGCTATTGCGCCAAACTGGTGGTCCTATGATCTTGTTAGACATCCAGTCTTTGACTTGGAATTGTGGGGCGCATTGTACCTATGATGGCATGCATTATGACACAGCTATCTATGAAGCTGCTGTTCAAATCATGCTTAATTCATTGCTTATTAAATCTCGTCACAGGCATTGAAGCCGCCAGCAGTTTTTGTTTTCCTAAATTGTATCTACCCGCTGACCAATCAAGTATTCTCATTCCTCATTTTCCCGCGCTGAGTTGCACAGCATCATGCTCACAATTTGGTACCGTCTTTTTGAAACGCTCATAGGTCTTTCAAGTCTTTTTCATCCCAAGATGCACCTCTTAAGTTTGAACTGAAGACCTCATTGCAACCATAGTATTATAACACTGGATTGTGAGTACAATGTTGAGTGACATAGCCTGGAAAAAAAAGAGTACCTGGTAGTTCGATGGGTTGTGATAAACTAGTTAGCTTTCCACCAAAAAACTAATGGGCTTACAGCAAGCTTCACAAGCATTTGTCCCTTGAGAGAGCTAGTGAGGGTCATTTCTACTTGCCAATCTAGAATCTTTGATTCTTGCCAAGGTTTCCCATGGCTCTAGATTAAACACACTAGTAAACTTTCCGTGTATATTGGAGATTTTTTTTAAATACTGTTTTATTTTTTAGATATTTCACATGCTTGTATAGTATAGTTTGATGACACGGTATGATTCACACTCAATTTTGTTGTGACCTAACTTGACAATTGTATAATATTTGGATACATCTTTTTGATTTTTTGCAATATATAGTAGCAGCAGTGAGCTTTGTGATATCCTCCGGTATGTTTTAATGGCATAGCTTTTCTGAATTGGCACTTTTTTAGTTTGTATGGCATTTTCAAAAGGAATGTTGACAGATGGGGAGGGTCTTTTCTTGTTAGTGTGTGTGTGTCTCATACATACATACATACATAAAAGGCCGCTACAAATCAAAAAGAGTAAAAAGGTTTTGTGGAGAAGGAGCCGTCCAGTCATTTAGACAAAACCAAATATAATATTCCTAGAGACTTGCAGTTTTATTTGCTTCCCGACCGGTAAAAGAGAATGATGCATGCAAGAAATAATAAAGAGAGGAACGAATACCCTGTTCGTTCGTCAATATATTCTGACATTCAGTCAAATAGACAAAATAAGTTGAGCACACGGCGGGGTAGTCATTGCCTCTGTTACTTCGGCTGTTCGGCATAGTTGACAGAGACAAGGTCTGGCGTCCCGTCAAGCAAGTTTTATTGTTTATGGTTTCTTCTCATACAATATGTTTTAGTTCTGCAGACATGTATTGCAATGAAAGCATAAATTTGTACGCTCACCAGTCATATATGAACCAATGGATGTTGATTACGGACTTTCCATCTTGTGTAATGAATGCTTGCATGCGTTAAGGAATAGTAATCCCCTTTCTATTAAATATCCGAAAGTTAAAAGAGAAAAAAAGGGGGTCATATTTGCGTTGTTTCTACATCAGTACCTGTACATATAGATGCGTGGTTCTTTTCTGGAGTTGGTCTTGTTTAAACCAAAGGGACGAAAATCATTTATTTTTAGATGATAAATCGACCGAGCCTAAAAGGCTCAATTTGGGAGTTATATCTGTTGATGTCTTCAAGGAAGTGATAGCTAATTGTAGAGATCCGAGGCATCATCCTCCAAAGGAGAAAAAAAGGGTCCGAGATACAGTCCAATACTCAAATCACAAAAAGACAAAGGGGGGGGGGGGACAACGAGGCGAAATAAAAATATATTTTATTATTCGTTAATAAGAAATATTTCTATTCGAATTTGATTAACTGAAATTTCAATAAAAAAATATAATCTCGTCAAATTAGTATTTTTACTATTAAATGGATAAATTTAATATTTTATTATTAATAAGTCAAATAAAATTAAATTTGAATAGAGTTAATATTTACTATTCAATTGTATTAAATTAATATTTTTACTATTTAAAATAATTATTTATTGTTTAATTATGCTAATATTTTTAAATTTTTTATAGTTTAATAAATAAAACATTTTATTTAGAATTCAACTGTAATTAAAAAAATATTTTTTAAAACATTTTTATATAGTAAATATTGTGAATTTATTTTATTTTTTAAAATAATATAAAGTTTAAATTAATCTATTTAATGATAGAAAAATTAATTTAGACCTTGTAAATACTTCAATCGAGGTTCATCTATAGCGATTTGGGCAAGCCGCAGGCGATGGGAATCACATGTTGAAGTTTGATTTTAAATGGGTAAGGCACTCCCCTTCACTCGAAGGTACGGGATGTTGATACCCACGTTGATGTGTTAAGTACGTCGACTTCGAGTACGTAAGACAAGGGATTCCTGGTCTGGCTCAAGGCCAAACCCTCTTGGTCTTTGATCGAAGCCAGGAATTGGGCACGGGCTGATAGGGACTGGCTAGATGGCTGCAATCCATTTACATCAATAAATCCAAAATATTCCCTGGTTTGGAAAAAAAAAATTAAGGAATGGAATCATTTTGGAGTTTTTTTCAAAAATAATTTATTAATAAAAATAACATATTCATATTTTAAACTTCTAGATCTAGGCTTAAATATAAAATTAATAATAAAAATATTTATGTAGTGTTATCATGATTCATAAGCCGTTTTGCCTACATGAAATATATTCAGGGAATATGCCAAACAAGGGATGAAAGGGTAAAGAAAGATGCCGCGAGTGAGGTGTCTCGTTTTGGTAGAGATGAGCGCCACCCGTTAGTCCACCCCCTCTCATCTCTTACTTTGCTGTGGGCTTCGCATTCGTCCATAGTTTTCCTTTTCTAGAAGCCCAATCAGAAGTAACTCTAATTTCTCTTTTCTCTTTCGAACTATTCATTCTTTTTTTACAAACCAAGTTTAAGACTTTTTATTACACTTCTCCATTTTCCTTTTTTCCTTTATGGACTTTGAATTTAACTTTCGCTTTGCAATTTTGAAAACAATATTTAAAGAGTTAAATTGAATCATGTTATAAAATAATTTTAAAAAAAAAACTGCTTCATTTCATTGCCATTTAATTAAAATTTCAGTCATTTTGTTCATTATTTATAGAGCATTTTTATACATTTAAATTATTTAAATAAGTACTAATTAAATTAAAAAAATTAATATCATGCTTAAAATTAAATTATTTTAATATGTCCAATTTGTGATTAATTAATTAAAATAATAATAAACAAGCATAAAATGTCAATTTAATATTTTTATTCAATTAAAAAATTAAATTTATAGAGAGACAGAAATGTCATGTCAGGCTATTAATTCCATTGCACTCCATTTTGTATTTTTTTAATTAATTTATATAAAAGTAAAGGGAAAAAAAATGGTTTAGATATAAATTTGTATATATGCGCTCTATTTTCCTTTCACTTGACGAGCTTAGATAATTTGTTTTCAAGGTGACAAACAACAGCACACCACACAGCAGCGCATTTGTAAGATTCTTTCTCTGTTGTGAATTCAGATTCTTTTCTCCTTTGCTTCGATTTGGTTTTCTTGGATTTTGAGATTCATCGATCCTAATACTATTATTCTATCAGAGTCTTGTTCTTGTTATTCTTCTAGTTGTTTCCAATGGAAAAGCTGGAACACCTCAAATCTGCCGTCGCTGCTCTTTCTGAAATCAGGTTTGCTCCTTTTCTTTCGTTATTCACTAAGTATTGTGGCGATTACTGAATTAACAGAGAGTAATAGTAAACAAATCTGTGGTTTCTGATTTGTGTCTCAGTGAAAATGAGAAAAACGGATTCATCAACCTTATCTCCCGCTATCTCAGGTATTATTATTTCAAATCAGTTCTCTTCTATTTGTTTTCCGTTAGATTCAGATCCTGATGCTGAAGGTTAATTTCATTTGATTGAAGTGGAGAAGCTCAGCACATAGAGTGGAGTAAGATCCAGACTCCAACTGATGAAGTGGTTGTTCCTTATGACACCTTGTCTCCCTCTCCTGATGGTAATGATCTTAACCTTACACTTTATCCGGTCAAAAGCAAGTATCTTTTGGATTCGATTGATCTCTCACTATATCTAATTGCAGATCCTGCTGAAACCAAGAAGCTCTTGGACAAACTTGTTGTCTTAAAGCTTAATGGAGGTCTCGGAACCACTATGGGATGTACTGGTCCCAAGTATGCTTCTTAGCCCTTCACTTTTACTCTATTATATAGTTTTTCATTCTGCACAAGTTCATCTAACTGATTTTTCCTCTCTTTTTTTCCAAAAAAAAAATAAACACAGATCCGTCATTGAAGTTCGCAATGGCTTGACTTTTCTTGACCTAATTGTTATTCAGATCGAGGTCATTAGCTGTTGATTTCCTTTCCTCTCCTTTCTCTTTTTTCCTTTTTGTTTTTGTATGATCAGATCAAGCTAACATTTTTTTTATCGGTATTTTGCTCAGAATCTTAATTCTAAATACGGATGTTATGTTCCGTTGGTTCTGATGAACTCATTCAACACCCATGATGACACATTGAAGGTTCCCGCTTTTATGTTACATGTTTGGTTACTGATTTATTTTTGCCTTTGTTAAACATTGAATTTAACTTCATATAACTCTTCTTCATTGCAGATTGTCGACAAGTACTCAAATTCAAACATTGAGATTCATACTTTTAATCAGGTTGGTGATTACAATTTTCAGCTTCTTCTGCAGATTCAATCGAGACTCTAAGACTTGAGAGATATATCCTTTACTTGTATTATCTTTTCTCTGATTTCTCCCCGTATTGGATTTGCATAGAGCCAATATCCTCGTCTGGTTGTTGAAGATTTTGCTCCATTACCAAGCAAAGGCCAGCATGGCAAGGATGGATGGTAAAACTTCTTCCTTATTTACTTCTTTTCACTTTAGTAGTCAATTCGTCATTCTGTTGCAATGAAAGTGCCAGCTTGGCATGGGTAAACTGTAACTTGTAGCTAAAGATGAATCGGAAGTTAAATGACCTGAAGTTCTTTACTTTTATCTGTTGGTTTCATTTTATATGTCTTCAGTATCAGCTCTGAATCACCATAGAAAGTTGTTATTACTTTTGAACTTTGTAGCTTAACTGAAAATTGTAATTCTTTGAAGCTTTGAAGTGGTTCCCCAAGGGATGGGTGTATCATAAAGGTTTGTTTAGTTTTAATTCAAGAAAGTACGAGAATACATGTGGCCATAATATTTAGAGTTTCAGAGATTTTAAGGCATTCTAATCTGAGCCATAAGACTTTCTAAAAATGAGCTATAAGATTATAAGAATTTTATGCCAATGATTTATGTTACTCTTATAGTATAAGTTATTCAGAGGACGGTTGAAGAGGTTCAGCATTTTTTATATGAAGTTTAAGATTTTTGTTCAATGATGAATTGTTTCCTTCTATGTTAACATTTTCACTTGATTCTTTATGGATGTAGTGGTTGTTGAAGTCATAGGACTGGTTCATCTAAAATTATACCTATAGCTTCTATAATGTTCTATCTGCATTCACTTGGATAGTTTCATTTGACAACATCTGTATGTTCCTACTGTTTTAGTTATCTACATTTCATGCAGTGGTTGTGTTTGAGAAGCATTCATGGAGATTTTGATGATATTTTTGAATTGCTTATTTGGTGGTAATACTTTTACCGAAACACACTTTTCTGGCTGAAGGTATCCTCCTGGTCATGGTGATGTGTTCCCATCTCTAATGAACAGTGGCAAGCTTGATGCTTTCTTATCACAGGTAGCTGCGATTTGGTGTGGTTTTTTTAATATTAAAAAAAAAACATTTGATTTATAAAGGTTCTTTGTTTTGGTAATTTATTTGTGCTTCATCGTTCATTACAGGGCAAGGAGTATGTCTTCGTTGCAAACTCAGACAATTTGGGTGCTATTGTTGACTTGAGTATCCTCATTCTGGTTTTCAGTGAACTCTGCTTTCTAGTTGTTAGTTACACATACAAGTTTTTTTCTGCCAGTTTTAGTCCTTGACAGGTTGCTCTAGAAATATTAAACCATTTGGTCCAAAACAAGAATGAATATTGTATGGAGGTACAAAGCGAACTGTAAGCTATGTTTTATGGATTTCCTAGCTCTGTGGTTTTGCTATATTACTTCTATTTATGTAGGTTACACCCAAAACCCTAGCTGATGTCAAGGGTGGTACTCTTATTTCTTATGAAGGAAAAGTTCAGGTATGAAATGATCTCTTGTTTGATTTTAGAATTTATATATTTCAATCCTCCCTTTTTTTTTTTCTCTCTAAACAGAAGTGTATCCGAGGTTCTAAAGATATGCTCCCTCTCATTCTTATAAGCACCTTAGGTTTTGGAGTATAATTATTGTTTCACATGTTTTTCAATGATAACTTGGTAAACCAACCAAATGCGTATCTGATATCTTTCTAAAATTTCTTTTATGAGATTTTCAAGTTGTATGAGTTCTACTCTAATCTCCTTATGATTATTGAATAAAACTTGGAATGATTTCTGCAACAAAGAGGCTTATTGCAGTTATCAGAATTGATTAACAACCTTTCATTTTCTTCTGTGATTCAGCTCCTTGAAATTGCTCAAGTCCCTGATGAACATGTAAGTAATCTATTTCTCAATCTTTGTTTTTCTATTCGTTCTTCTACCTTGATTTTATTTAAACTCTATTAATTGAACAAAGCCCACCTGGTTTTAATATTAGAAATTTGATCATGGTTCAAAAGGCAATTGGACTGCTATGTGGTGCTTGGGTTTACCATGATAAGCTACATCTAATTGTATTGGGGATGTTATTAACTGTCTGTAGATTTTATAAACCAACCCCAAAGCCTTCTTATCTTTGTTCATCCCGTCTAAACTTCAAAATAACTAGTTCTTCGTGAATTTGGTACAACCCCTTTTCTTGTCCTGATGCCAATTGGCCTCTAAATTTCTTTTTCTACGAGGACATGAGGTTCACTGCTTGAAACTGCCAAGGCTAAACAACTAGACAACTGTAAATGCCATTCATTGAAAAACTAATGAAGATAACATTCGGAAGCTTTATGGTTGAGGCTGACATGATTCTCTCTTTGTAACAGGTCAATGAGTTCAAGTCTATAGAAAAGTTTAAAATTTTCAATACAAACAATTTGTAAGTCATATTGCCTTAAACATGTTAGAACTGTCTATTTGGCTTAGTACTAAAAGTCAATGTTACAGGTGGGTCAACCTGAATGCTATCAAGAGGCTTGTGGAAGCTGATGCTCTGAAGATGGAGATCATTCCAAACCCGAAGGTTTGTATCTCTTTCTTACTATGTCGTCTCTGGTGGATTTCTGATTTCTAAACTATAAAATTGGCTGCAGGAGGTCAATGGAATCAAGGTTCTTCAACTGGAAACTGCAGCTGGTGCAGCAATTAGGGTATAAAATTGTACCAATTATGGTTATGATGTATTAAAATGTAAAAAGATCTGTCTAACCATGTGTTTTCCTTATGTGATTAAGTTCTTTGATCATGCTATCGGTATCAACGTAGCTCGATCGCGATTCCTTCCAGTGAAGGCAACTTCAGATTTGCTTCTTGTTCAGGTCCTTTTCTTCTTCCCCTGACATCACAATCAATCTTGAATGATAATATGTAGTTTCCTCTACCCATCTCTCGTATTTTCGTTTGCAGTCTGACCTTTACACCTTAGTTGATGGATTTGTTATCCGGAATAAAGATAGAGCGAATCCTACAAACCCATCCATAGAATTGGGGCCTGAATTCAAGAAGGTCAGTGCTTGTGACGTCAATCTTGCAGTATAAGTTTCCATAAAAGACCTTTATGTATATTAAAATCTCTTAACAGGTTGGTAACTTCTTAAGTCGATTCAAGTCAATCCCGAGCATCATTGAGCTTGATAGCCTTAAGGTGACTGGTGATGTTTGGTTTGGTGCTGGCATTGTGCTCAAGGTATCTTTCTTTTTCCGTTTTAAGCAGGAGCTGTTATTTTGCAAGTTGTATTTTTAAACTGTTGAAGAAACATGGAGAAGCAGAGCAGGTGGGTTTATGTTCTAAAATATGATTTTTCAGGGGAAAGTGAGTATCGCTGCAAAACCCGGGGTGAAGTTGGAGATTCCTGATGGAGCTGTAATTGAGAACAAGGTAAAAACTTTCGCATGCATGCACTAATGCAACCTAATTTCCTTATTACAATTTTTTAAAATCAGAAAATTAGGAAAATTTATATTTACAAAAAAGCCAAGGATGAATTCCAAAACATTTAATAAAATAATTGTTTTTGTTAAAAATCCAATTTTATTGGTTCTCTGTTTTTTTATTTTTTAGGGTTCTGGCTGGTTTTTTAAAAATATGTTGCCAGTTTCTTAGTTATTGGGTGGAGGCGGACAATGTGGTGTGGTCTAGTTTTGACTTGTAATCCATTTTTTTGGTTTTGTGAACTAATCAGTAATCTTATTGGGTGCATAGGAAATTAATGGCCCCGAAGACATCTGAGAGAGGCCTGTCTGCCAGCTGAAGTTTCCCTGATTTTGGTGTGTTGCAGTAGATAACGAACGCATCTTTTATATAAATAGGAAGTAAAATAAAATAAAAATATTTGGAACAGAAGTAGTATTTGCGTTTCATATCACATATATATGTTGTATGTCTTGCGGGAGTTTCCCTTGAATTACTATTTTTCGAGGTATGATGAAAAACAGTGTTCTGAATGTTGTATCTACTTTTTACACCAAACCACTTTGTCCCTTTTACCAAGCATCTGCAGTTACGACATTTTAGAACATACAAATTCTTTTGTATTTTAATTTTGGAAAATGATAATTATTTGACACAATAATAGTAGAGATTTTTATTATTAAGTATTTTAATTTTGAAAAATGATAATTATTTGATATAATAATTGTAGAGTTCAAAAAATCCCATTTTAACTCTGCGAGGAGTTAAATAACTCTTTAAAAATTTTTAGGTTTTGCCGACCATCGCCCAAGGAATGTGTAGGCCTTTACCGGAATAAACAATGTTACAATGGCATTTTATTTGTCAAGTGTTCCTTGTTTTTAATTATGTCTGTCAGAAAAATCTTGGATTAAAAACACTGTAACTGAGAAATCATGGGTCCTCTCTATTATTAGCAAATGTGACCCTACAACAAAATTTATTTATTCGGAGGATAACTTTATAAAATCATGATTATCAGATGAAGATGATAGGATAACTATAAAATTATTACTAAAAAAGACCCGGTGGCGGCGGATCCTAGAACTAACTTTTAGGGTGTTTATAAAATGTAAAAATTTTAGGAGTTTAATAAGAATTTTTTTTAGAAAAAAAGAAAGTCTAATTAAATTTTATGACATTTTTATGAGATCGATGATAATTTTTAAAAATTTTAGAAGAGTTTACTTAAAATTTTTAAAAATAAAAATAAAATAAAAGGTATAATAGGGATTATAAAAAAATTAAGGGATTTAATTAAAATTTTTTGAATATTTCAAGAGAAAAATCAAAAGTATCCAAAATTTTGGGAGAGTGAAAGCCCTCCTAAGCCATCATAAGGACACGCCTCACAGATGCCTAAACTTGGCAATATGTATAGTAATATGTACTTACTTAGTAATCATTTTTTTTAATTTAATTGTTTGCTACTTAAATTTAAAAACTATAAGTTAATTTGGTACTTATTTCAGGTATAAAGTAATACCGTTGAAATACATTGATGTAGCATTGATGGCCAATAACATGATAACACATAGCAATCTCATATTTTAAAATGTAGAAAAAATAAATATATATAATTTATAAAAAAATATTTTTTTTTACACGGAGTGAATCTACACAAATGGTTGCAAGTTACATTTAAATTTGGACAACCATTTGTCTAAATTCATTCTAGACATACTTTTTAAATATTTATAAATATTTTCACATTTTTATATTATTATTATTTTGAAATTTAAAATATATAAAATTTAAAAAAAATTATAAGTTTTAATTAGGTAGTTAAAAAAGTACAAGATTAACTCATGGTTTTCAAATTTAAATACCAATTACATTAAAAAAGAATAAGCATAAAAAAATAAAAACTATCTAAATTCAAGTACACCCCTAATTTAAACAAGAGAAACGGAAATTTGAGTTTTTTTTTTTTTTATACAAATTGGAGGAAGTTAGAAAAATAAAAAGCATAACAAAGTTTTAAAAAGACAATTTATTTTTTTTTCTTTTCACTGGTTAAAATTATTTCACTTTCTTTTCTTTTAGGAAAACAAGATAATTGAATCATAAAATATTTTCAACATTCAAGATAATATTTAACCATTTATTGCACAGCTTTCCTCTAATTTATTTTTCCTTTCTTTTCTTATCCTCAGCTATTTTTAATCAAGTTTTAAAATATATAAAAAGTTGCTGCTGACTACTTTTCTATGTCGGTTTTCATCCATTTGTTGCATCATACATATCATAGGGGTGCAGATATGGTGTACTACGGAAATTTAACCAAAATCCAAATCCTTAAATATAATGTTACATTAAAAATCGAAACCCTTCAAAACATAAAAATGAGATGAATCAAGTGAGAGAGTGCTCGTCTCTGTATCTCATAAAATGGTGATTAAATTCATCTATTGACAACATCCATCCCCACCGCCCTCCTCACCTCATCCACGCCACCTCCACTGACGCTTTTTATTATTATTATTTTTCCTGCAAACCCACAAAACCATCGCCTTCCATTTTCGACCTGCAACAGATAATAACGCAAACATTACCAACAATGTCTAAAGAAACATCAGGCCACAAACACAAACGCAAAGGTTAAATTTCCAGCAGATTCTTGTACAATAAAGCTCAAGCACAAACTTGTGCCTCCAACATGAAAAAAAAATTGAGCAATTTAGTCCTTTTAAATTACCGTCAGTTAAAATTTTACAACTTTGCTTCAAAATTAAATGTATAATTTGCTCCCATGTCTATAGTACAAGGACCCGGCACCAAAGCAAACATCAAGAAGCACAAAACATGCTATTAAAAAAATTTCTCATATTTATCCAAGTTAAAACATCTATTGCAAAATGTGCAACTTGCTAATAAAACGTTTTTCACTTAACAATTACGCAAATAAGTTAATTTCATATGTTTATCTTCCCAATAAATTGGTCTATACAAGGTGGAGGGGGCAAAACAAGCACAAAGAACTTTGATGGTTAGGAGTAGTTACCATGTTCAAATTTATGCTTAAGAAAGTCTTGCTTTTAGATCTGCCGCAACAGCATCAATGAACTCCTCAGTATTCAGGTACTTGTCCCTAGCAAGCCTGCAGCATCCATGTCAATGTTATAACCAAGTTCTGTATAACATATATGTACATGTATGCAAAGTAAAAAAAACGAATTATATGAGTACCCACTGACATGCACAAACATTTCTTATGAAGGATCATTTGCAAGTTAACAGACCATAAAAATCACTGGCGGTTAAATTGCATAAAACATGCTTGATAAATACTTACTTAGAGCCGTGAATGATTAGTGCAAGATCTTTGGTCATCTTTCCAGATTCCACAGTTGCAATACAAGCTGCCTCTAGTTTCTCAGTGAAATCCAAGAGTTTAGGATTGTCATCCAATTTTGCCCTGTAAACAACATAGTAGTTCTAGTAAACATTTAAATAATTTTGTTAGCCGCCCATGTGAAAAAGAAAGATGCCATCAGTACTACCTGTGTGCAAGCCCACGTGTCCAAGCAAAGATAGATGCTATGCTGTTCGTGCTGGTCTCACCACCCTTTTGGTGAACTCTGAAATGCCGGGTAACAGTACCATGAGCAGCTTCTGCTTCTATTGTCTTCCCATCTGGGCAAACCTGAAACACAAACAAATTCATCATGTAGGGTAAGTGGCATGTAAGATGGTGCTCAGGATAGGATTGAATTTACATCATCCCATGTTTAGTATTCATCTTCATCCTAGGAGGAAGATAAGAAGACTATTTATCACCCAGCAGAGAAGATAATAAAATTAAATAAAAACTGTTGACATGAGATATACCAGCACAGATGTCATCAATCCAAGAGATCCAAAACCTACAAAAAGCAATTCAGGTCTAGTTAGAAAAGCAATATAGCTACCATGCCGCAAGAATAATGTGAAATTTTATCAATTTGGGGCTGAAAGGGGAACATTTTTTCCCTTCTACTAGTTTTTGACACAAACCTTGGGCTAAGAAATCACTCTGGACATCACCATCATAGTTCTTGCATGCCCAAACATAACCACCTTCACTCTTTAGAGCATATGCCACCATATCATCAATGAGACGGTGTTCATACCTTAAATTAAAAATCTGAATCAATATTTGACATAAATATAAAGAATATTAATTTAAGTCAAAGTAAAAAAGATCCTTACCATATCCCAGCAGCCTCATATTTTGATTTCCAGTTAGCCTCATAAACCTCTTGAAAGATATCCTTAAATCTTCATTAAATAAACAAACATAGCTATAGGAGTCAAAAACAGAATAACAAAGAGCTTGCAGTAATAAAAGTTTTACTTATTAAGCAAGCCACATACCTCCCATCATACTTCTTAAGAATAGTATTCTTCGTACTAAGATAAAGAGGCCACTTCTTCTGATAAGCAGTGTTCATGGAAGCCTCGGCAAAAGCACGAATAGACTTCATCCCCAAGCCAAACATAAAGAAAAAGAAATCAGACACCACTAGAACAAAAGAGAAAGGCAACAAGACCACCAACAGGATTATAGATTCAGACCTCATCTGTGTTATACATGGCCAGTGAAACTCCTCCTTCACCAGTGAAGTTGAAAACTTCATATTCAGTCTTCTCACCCTGTCCCTCTGGAACTGCAAACAATAGCAATCAATGCTAATTATCCAAAAATCAAGCGCCAGGTACTACCAAATACCATTAAAAACAAACAATTGAATATCAGAAATCATCAAGTAAGGCAAAGAAAAGATTTTACCAAAAACAAGTTTAAGTTTCCCAGCTCCTTTAATGACAGCATCAGTTGCTCGGTACTGATCACCGAAGGCATGCCTTCCAATGCATATAGGCTTTGTCCAACCTGATGACACAAGAAATCAACATAGCTTAATATAAATGTAAATAACTAAATAAAAATATACATCCACAACATCATGATAAAGCTAAATACCTGGGACAAGTCGAGGGACATTTTTGCAAATAATTGGTTCTCTAAAGACGGTGCCTGAAAGATTACACCAGTCAAAATAACTGATTGAAACATCACAAAATAATAGGAAAATTCTAGAAAGATATGAATGCATTAATGCTAACCGTTCAAAATATTCCTAATAGTCCCATTAGGACTCTTCCACATCTGCTTCAAGTCAAACTCCTTAACACGAGCTTCATCTGGCAATCACCAACACCATATTGTAAGAACTTGCCGGATTTCAAGCTTCCAAGCATTTTACCGTTCCAGTAAGAATCCAAATTTCAATAATTCAACAAGTTAATGCATGCTTCTTTCCAGGAAGAACTGCAGCGAAGGTTCAGCCATGTATACCTGGAGTAATAGTAGCACACTTGATGGCAACATTGTACCTAAAATAAGAACCAGAAACACTTGAGGTCAGCTGAACACAACACAGATAACAAAGTGGAAGTACATACACCCAATTAAGTTTAGCATGTATTTCAATAGCAGTTATGATAATGTTGTCAGGGGGAAAAAACAGCACAAAAAGATAACGCCTATTAGTACCAAAGCAAGAGCAAGAAGCAGATTCTTAACTGCTTTATTACTGTCGGATACTCTAATCAATCAAAAACTGGTTCACGATTAACAGGAAAAATGCAAAGAATAAGAACTGCAATAACATGTAAATTTCTATCATGGTAAATGAAGAAATAAGCAGGAAAGAATATGGCCAGAAGGGCGTGCCACTAGGAAGGAAGCAGATGGAAAAATTAGCAACAACAGCATTGACAAAATATTGCAACAAAGATATTCATCCCTCGGGAATTTAGAAAGAAACAACTAAAACATACTTAAGAGTAGCTTCTGCACTTTCAATTGTAACTTTGTCATTGGTAACATCACGATGTGGAAGACCAAGGTCAAAGTACTTTATGTCCAACTCCACAAAGGGAAGAATGAGCTACAGAAGAAAAAATATATATTACAATCACAAAAATATATTATAATTGTTGTATTTTTTTTACAAAAATTATATATAGGCCATCATATAAATCAACGAATCACCTTATCCTTAATTGATTTCCAAATAACTCTGGTCATTTCATCTCCTGCGCCACAGAAATGAAAACCACATATGATCAGGAAGACAACATGATGTACAAGACTGTATTATACCAATTCAACAGAAGCAACACAAAGAAATCGCAAGGTTTAATATACAACAATGTTCCACAATACATATATGCTTTTGCGTCTGTACACGTCTGTTGGTATGTACTCGCACCCCACATGTTCGATCAAATGTCAAGAAACTATTGTTTTCCATATAGTTAAGTTTTCATTATAAGCAATGCAGTAAAGTAATATAGCATGCTTTTAGATAATCCTTTCTATGAAATATATTAATATAAATGAAAGATCTGCTGATTCCAGTCCAGTCAACTTGACGTAAAACTCATTAAAAAACGCCATATGAATATGATAATCAACATGGTCAAATTAACAGATGAAGAACGAAGTGCTTAACATATAAGGCAGGCGTAACAGAGTGGTAAAGGATGTCGTTGGCTTTCAGTTTATAAGATCTGCGTCCAGATTCATTTTAACACCAGTTTTTAATTCATTTTTTTTTTGTTTATCGATACTGCTGATTATACGGCGACCGGAATCAAAAAGTAACAAAAATTAGTAGCAAAGAAGAAAGCCAGATCTGAGGGAGAACAACATCTAATGTACGGAATTGAAGAAAATAAGATCTGAATCTGAATCTGAATCTCAAAGAAAAGAAAAAGGAGATACCGTCCATCTCAACGATGGGATTGGCGACCTTGATCTTCTCAAAACCCATTGCTATTCCCACCGATTTGATTTTTTTGTTTCGGATCAGAGATTTAGATGAAAAATGAAAAATGAGCAGCCACTGCGGATGCCGTGTCTTACAAAGTTGAGTATAAGTAGAAGAAGAGTAGATGTGTATCGGTGACTTTAAGACGGCACCTCACCTAACCCAAACCACCTCCTTTTTATTTTTTTTATTTTTTATTATATCTTAGACCCCGGTCCCCACTAGATTCTAGTCGGGTGAGATTTAATTAATTGTAGACTTCAATAACGGATTTTTATTTGGAAAAGAACCTTATAATAGGTAAATTATAATATTTAGATTTTTATTATTATAGATCCCAAATAAAAATAATATAAAATTTATAAGATATAACTTTTATAAGAAAAGTTGTATAAATTGTTAAATAATTTTCATAACACTTCTTATAAATAATATATATTTTACCATAATTTAAAAAAATTATAAATAAGTTATAATAAAAAAAATTTATAATATTTTTATGAATAAGTATATTATTTTTATAATATATAACATGGACATATAAATAAAATATGTTTATATTTGGTGGCAAAAAAATTATAAATAAATATACTATAACACATTGATAACATTTAAATTATTTTTTATAATAAACCTTTTTAGCCTTAACTTTAAAATTACAGGTAGCTTTAAAATTTTATCATGTATCTTTTTTAAAATATTTGTTTTTAATATTTTATTATGCCTTTATATGAGATTTGTTTATGGAGTCTAAAAACTTTATTGAAAGTGTACTAAATATAATAGGTCCCACGAAATTAGGTGTAAGTGAAACATCTTAGTTACACCTTCTAATTCATACAAGAAAAGTGAGAATTAAAGTAATTACATAGATAATTACACTTAATTTTAATTTTAAAAAATTATTTTTATACTAATTATAAAAATTATATAGTTTTGATTAAAACTTATAACATTTCAATTATACTTATATATTTTAATATCATTTTTTTTAAATCATATATTTTATTTAATTTTAAAAAATAAATATAATATAAATCATTGTTTCAAAAGTCAAAAGATTTTTTCCTTTTGCAGTGCCATATTCAAATATTAAAAATTGAAATAAACTATTTTAAAATAAAATCAAAAGAAATGTATTAAAGGGAGTCAAATATTTCATCTCCCACTGTTCCTATCCCTACCACCAACCAACTTCCTCAATATACGAATATTTATGATCCTTTTTTTACTTGAAAATGGCGAGATTTTATATTATTTTATAAACTAAATATTTTAAAAGTTATTTTTCTAAAAAAAAAATTTCAGTTTAACATTTATAAGTATAAGTTTAGTATAAAGTTTTAATTATTAAATATTTTTAAAATAAAAAAAATATTAACTAATCTTTTTGATATCAAACTTTAGACATCAACTTTTATAAGTGTCGAATTTCATATTAAATTTAGAATCTCAACTCATAAATTTAACATATAAACTATCTTTTCTTTTCCCTTTGTTTTTCTTTTTTTTTTTTTTACATACAACAAATTTTTAACTATAAATTCTCTTATATTTCTCTTTCATAAAAGAAATCCTTTTATAAATAAAATACAAGTATAAGATGCTATATATTATATAGTATTGTTGGAAAACTGAAATTAGATAAAAAAAAATTTAGTTCAAAGTGTATGGCATGTTAACACATCGTTTATTCTGACATAAGAGTTTTGACACTTCCACTCGTGTCCTGCATTTCCTTGGAATAATATCGAATCAAATACGAAATCACATGAAATATTGGTAAAATATAAAATAGAAGGGCATTTGCAGGCTTAAAATTTATATCACAAGTAGTTCTGTTACTAAGGATTAGTTTGGCAATGTTTTTAAAAGTATTTTTGAAAAGTAATGTGAAAAAGTACTTTTGGGAAGTGCTTTTGAAAAGTTTAATTTAAAATTTGAGTGTTTAGCATTGCTGTCAAAAAATGTTTTTAAAAAATAAAATGTCTATTTTAGACAGTTATTATCAAGTAACAAATATGCATTTAAATAATATTTAAATTAGTTAATATTATTATATTTTAGTAAGAATATAAAAAAATTATTATAACTTCTTGATAATATTTTAATGTATAAAATATAAATTTTAAATATTTTTAAGTAATAAATATTAATTATTTATAAAATTTAATTAGAATATATAAACTATATTTTAAATATTTAAATATAACTATTAAATATTTGTAATTAGTATTTTAAAAAATATTTTTTTATTTTTTATTAATGATTTTAACACATTTGTAATTAAGTATCATAAAAAAAAGGGGAAGTACTATATTATTAGAGGGGTGAAAAAGTAATTAAACACAAAAAATGCTTTTGGGAGAGAAAAAGCTAAAAATTCTAACTTCTCATTTTCAGAAGTGCTTTTCAAAAGCACTTTTGAAAAGCTAAAAATTTCGATCAAAAGTTTATTTTATTTTGCATGACTTTTTTTCGCCTGCAGAAGTCTTTTGGAGCCGTAAGATTTTTGAAAAGCAATGCAGAACTCGTTGTTGTAATATATATTATAATATAAGTTGGAGCATGTTTAATCGTATCTTATTTATTGATTTAAGAGTTTAGAAAGTTATAAGTTACAATAAAATATAAAAATAATTATTAAATTATTGATTTCTTTTTATTTTAATCATTTAGCTATTACATTTTTAAAATTTAATCATTAAATTTTTTAAAATTAAATATTTTAGTGGCTTGAATTTTAACTTATTGTTAACATAATTTTTTTTTTCTTTAATTAATTTTCAGGAAGTGTGAGTAAGGGCCAGTTTGGCAATACTTTTGAAAAGTGCTGTGAAAAAGTGTTGTGGAAAAGTACTTTTGAGAAGTGCTTTTGAAAAATTTAAGTGTTTGGTATTGCTGTAAAAAAGTGCTTTTAAGAAGTAAAAAAGTGCTTTTAAAAAGTAAAATATCTATTTTAGACATGATATTATAAAGTAATAAATATGTATTTAAATAATGTTCAAATTAGTTAATATTATGATATTTTAGCAAAAAATATAAAAAAATAATTTATTATAACTTATTATTAATATTTTAATATATTATTAATATTTTAATATATAATATTAATTTTAAATATTTCTAAGTAATTAATATTAATTAATTATTAAATTTAATTAGAATATATAAACTATATTGAAATATTTAAATATAATAATTAAATATTTGCAATTAGATATTGACACAATTGTATTATTTTAAAATTTATTTTATATTTTTAATTAATGCTTTTAACATATTTGTAAAACTCGTATTAGATATTAACATAACATAGAAAACATAAACCTAATAAATTAAAATATTACATATATTTGGATTAAAGTTTCAAAAAGGGATAATATTTATCTACCAAATATAAATACTAAAAATTTTATAATA
This sequence comes from Gossypium longicalyx, assembly GCA_025698465.1. Lineage (NCBI taxonomy): Eukaryota > Viridiplantae > Streptophyta > Magnoliopsida > Malvales > Malvaceae > Gossypium > Gossypium longicalyx. The sequence goes on along the minus strand of CM047005.1, from coordinate 20,393,457 downwards.
GCATTTACAATTTAAAGTGAATTCATTAAATTAGAAGCTATAGCATCTCTTGTTAATTCCATTTCAAAACCACTTGAATTGCTTGATTCACCGTCATCATCACCATCATCATCGTCGTTGTCATCATCATCACTTTCTCGACCATGCGTATTTTCTGAATCAATAGTATTCTCATATGCCCAGTTAATATCTTCGTATTCCATAAAATCTGCATCATTTCGACCGACATGTTTTCGGAGAAAATTGTGTATCGTCATTGTAGCAACAACGATCATCGTTTGCTTTTCAAAACTATAACTTGGCATATCCCTTAAAATGGCCAATTTTTTTTTCAAAACACCAAAAGTTCGTTCAATCACACTACGTAATGATGAATGTGAATGATTGAATATCTCTTCTTTACCAGACACCGGTCCACCTCTACGAAAGTCAGGTAAATGATATCGTTGACCTCTATATGGTCCAAGATAACCTTTCATTTAAGGATATCCAGAATCAACAAGATAATATTTTCCTACATGTCATAATATAACAAACAATTAATTCAAGAATTTTTTTATAAAAATTATCAATTAAAGAACTTATACTTTATTTTTTTTTTAAATCACATATAAATAAAATATCTAACCATTTGGTGGGTGCGGAAATTTGTATTTTGGATCTCGAATTGCATTAAGAAATATTCTAGTGTCATGTGCTGATCCTTCCCATCCAGCCATGACAAAGGTGAAACACATATTAAAATCACATGCTGCCATAACATTTTGAGTTGGGATACCTTTTCTTCCAATATAGGGAATTTGTTCATTTGGTGGAAGAATAGCGGCAATATGAGTACCATCAATTGCACCTATGCAATCCTGAACAAATAATCATATTAGTCTCGTGCATATTTTTAGTCGACCAAAAATATTAAAAATATAATAAGATAAAATTAAATTTTAACCTTAAAATGCGACATATATCTAGAATCATTACGTATTTGTTCAGGTATTGAGCTAAAGAAAGGATCTTCGGGTGCAATTAGATCAGTGGCCATCCTTGAAACTTTCTCAAGCACAATTGCAAAGTATCGACTTATCGTTGATCCAGACCTTTGAAATCTTTCTCGACATTGGGAAACTTTTGCACCGGTGCCCAAGATGTATAAAAAAATTCCCAACATTTCACTAGAAGATATGTTTCTTGAAGTTTGCAAGTTGTATCTTGTCTCCAAAACTCTCAACAAACTTGTTAATACCATTTTAGACATCCTAAAATTAATCATACAACGTGATTCGTGACCGTCAAGGATCTCTCGAATCCATGTCTCATCTGACTGTTTTGAATTCATACATGGTTGCTTTAATATATACTTCTCGTAATATAATTGCACGGAAAAAGATGCAACAACAAATAATTGGTTAAAACATTCCATGCGTTGTAAAATCTCATTCTTTTCCCTTTCATCATCACTTTCATCATCGCTGTAATTCTCAACTATACTCATCACCTGTGAAAAAATTTGAACATCCAAAATTATATATAAACAACTATTGATAAAACTAATTTAGTATAAATAAGTAGAACATAAATTCAATATCCAAATACCAAACGTAAACAACTATTAATAAAACTAGATTACACATAAATAAGTAGAACATAAATTCAATATCTAAAAACCAAACATAAAGAACTATTAATAAAACTAGATTACACATAAATAAGTAGAACATAAATTCAATATCCAAAAACCAAACATAAACAACCATTGGTAAAACTAGATTACACATAAATAAGTAGAACATAAATTCAATATCCAAAAACCAAACATAAATAACTATTGATAAAACTAGTCTAGCATTTTTAGTCGACCACATAATAGATATCTCCGAACCCTAGAAGATCAGAAAATTTTCAACTATCCTCCATTTCCGTCTTAAGCCACAAAGCTCTAATCTTGGGATTAATTGATAAAAACATAATTCGCTTGTCCTTATTGAGCAATAATCTAAGTGCGAAAAAGTATAGCGGACTAGCTTCGGGAACTTCTTCCGACATGCTGTCGAGCACTTTGACTGCTTGTGGAATACCATATGGATCCATAACAGGAGTCAAACTAGATGTGGCTTGACTCATATTGTCAGCTGCATTGCATAATTTTTCTATTTAACTGGACAATCTTGCAGCCCCTCCAATTTGCTTTGAGGATTTCTTTCTTCCAATCTTAAAATGTGAACTTGATATCTCAGGATTTTTTTCTTTTTTGACCGTTTCCATCAATTTGAACATCATTTGAAATGTGAACATCATTTGAAATGTGAACATCATTTAAAATGTGAACATCATTTCTCACATTTTCTTCATCATCCTCTTCATGTATTTCATTGTTAACATCTTCAAAAAAATCACTACGGAGTGTACCAGAAGAAGGTGCCCATACTTTATCACCTGTTGCAACTATTCCCATAAACATTTGGTCCAACTTCCCTTTGAATTCAGGATCAATGCCCGATGTTCTAAATTTTTGAGCTTCAGGCACAACCTACATATCAAATGATAGTTTAATAACAGTAATTATCAATAAACTCATAAATAAGAAAAAAAATATTCAGAATTATTAATGTACCTTTAGCCTACTCTCCCACCAATCATCCGATGCATCGACGGTTCTTTTAATAGGATTCCACCCTAGACCAGTATCTTCGCCTTTAAGTTTCTTCCAAGCTTTCCATTCTTTTTTTAGGGCATCCCATCTATTTTTAAGTTGTCTTTGTGAAAAAGCCTTGCCCGTTTCTTTCTTAAAGTTGATCATTATTTTCAACTATCCATCTTTTGTGAAATGAGTATCAGGCCTATTGCCTTTCAATATCTCTTTAATACAAATATCACAAAATGTTTCTGTCAATCTCTTATCCCACACTGCTTTCACTTTTTCACCACTAACTTCAATCGTCGACGTACTCATCTATTGTGTATACGAATAGATTCGTTTCAGCCAGTAAAGCAATCAAGAAAATCAAATGTCACAAAAGTATATTTTTTTACATGTGTATCAAAATCAAGCTAGGATCCTAAGATTTTTTTTCTCAATCAAAATCAAATTTCCAAGACCTGAATAATAATCAAGAAAGAGAACACAACTAATAATAACATCAAACACAATTAAACCATGCAGCTTCAATGGCAAAACAAGCATACTAATAAAACATAGAGAGGTTGTTTAACGCTAAAACATATACAAGCTAATACTAGGGTAATCACGCGCATAAGATAATATATATAAATATATATGGTCATAGTATAAAAATATTACAGTCAATATATAAATATATATGGTCATAGTCTAAACCAATGGAGAAAAGGATAGAGGGATCGTTTGTCTTACAAGAATGATTCATGGTTATATATAAATATATAAATATATATTGGGTTCATTGACTACAGCAAAAATAGTTCGGGATTTTGATTTCAGTCTTACAGATTTTAAACCATTAACTTATATATATACCATTAGCAAAGTTCAAATTAATCCAATTTTCATTAGCAGGGATGTTATGATTACTAGCTTTTCGGGTTTAAATATTGTACGTTCATTTGATTTTTTATAAATAAAAGTTTTATATAACACATATAGGTGAATATTTAGTATATTGACAATATACTTTTTTTCATACCTTAAAAATTTAATATATGTTTCATTTTTTTATCAAAACATGTTTTTTTTTTAATATTTATTTTTAAATATTTTATACGTGACATTAAGGAGGCTAGAATTGAAGCTGTTGAAGCTGGTTTATGTACTTCGATCGCCACAATCTTAGAATCCAGTAAAAAGGAATAACAAGAAGTTGGTGTTGAGTTGCTCCTGTTTCTATGCTACGAGAACACAAGGTATTGTATAAAATGATAATGACAGAAAACATAATTCAAGTTTTGTCCAACATATCAGTGAACGAGAGTTCTAAAGGATCCGAGAATGCATTGACACTGCTGGAGCTCATGGACTGGATGAATGCTTCTCAATGTTCAAGATCTGGAAGCAAATGGAGCCAAGGAAATTCAAATGTCTCCTCCAGCACCAGCAATAACTCCAGACTCAAAATATCATCTTACAAGGCACTGGGATGTTTGAGAAAGAAATTTAAGGCAATTGGATTCGTCAATTGGGTTTTGTTGGGTCATCAAAGATTGAAGATTGTTATCGGATGAGGAATCGTAGAGAGGAACCAAAGGAAGATCAAAGTGGAAGTGCTCATTGAATGTATCAGGCGGAATAGATATATTGTAAGACATTTGAAAACCCAATTGGCTATGTTAAAAGAAAGATAGTTTCTTAGCTGCGACATCTACAAAGCAAACACCATCTGGTTTTTGGCTAGTGAACATAAGCTTTTAAAAATTTTCATTAAAGTGAATTCATTGTTGTAGTATCACATAGATATCTACCACACAAATGCAAGCTAGTATTAGACCATCACAGATTATTTTATGAGCAGTAAAAACACAGCAGCAGGTTACAATGTTTCTCTTTTAAGCATAATCCTTGCCAAAGTACCAAAGATGAAAAGGATAAAACCTTGAATATGAAGCAAAACAGCAGTTGCAGAGATGTTGAGAAGCTCGAATATGAAGAAAAACAGGATGCCTAGCTAAAAAAAAAGTGAAAAAATGTGAACATCATTTCATAATTATTTCAAAAATGAAAGAGAAGAAGAGATGCAAAAAATAAAACTCACCACCGGTGGAGAATAGGAACAAAGCAGAGAAGAAAGAGTAAAGGCAAAGAAGCAAGTTAAAATAGGAAATACAAGCTAAAGAAGCACTTTTGGCTGAGAAAAGCCAAAATTTTCTGCTTCTCCATCTGTGCAAAAGCACTTTTTTAAAGTTAAAATTTTTTTTACACTGATGCTTGTTCTGCAATGCTTTTAGGCAAAAAGTGCTTTTTTGAGCAAAAGCTCATTACAAGCGGAGAGAAGAACGCAGCCTAAGTTTTTCCGTCTCTTTTCTACTCTTTTTTTTTTTCTCTTTTCACCTTACTTTGACCGTCTTTATTCTTCTTTTATTTGTAGGAAATAAATTATTCTTTGGCTAAATTGTTTGTATATGCCAATTTTTTTTGTTAGTTGGTTAAATAAGTTGTTTTTTATTTAGGAAAATAGGTCGATTTTAGAAAAAGAGTGTGAAAGCGCGTTCAGCTAGGTGTACTTTCCTCCAACGATTTTTTCCTCAACGGTAAAAATTCAAACACTCCAACGGTAAAATATTGAAACAGTCCAATGGTAACTTTAATTTCTTACAAATACCCTGGGCATTTTCCATTCTTTTCACTCAAATCCAACTCTCTCCATTATCTCTAAACTCTCAATTCTCTCATTTTTTTCAAGATTTGTTCAAAATTTTCCAATAAATATGTATAAAAATATTATAGTTTTATTTTATTATTTCGTAGATTATTTATTTCGATTAAATTTTCAAGATTGACTACTTCCCTTATTCGTTTCGACAACAAGCACAATTCAGCCGCTTAATTGGTAATGGTAAAGAAAAAATTTAAGTTTCGTTATTTTTCAGTTAAGTTATTTTTAAATTTTTAAAGTTTTTTAAAGTTTTTTAAATTTTAAATTATTTTATTTTGTTGATATAAATAGACGGATGATCACATTTTGGAGAGGTTCATACACAATTTATCAAAGACCGCACCCAATGAAATTCATGGTTATTTGCAATATGTAGGATTCTTACATGCACGTCGTATGCTCGGGGTTGTACTTTGGATCCTACACTTATTAGCGCGTTGGTGAAAAGATGGAGACCCAAGACACGCACATTCTATCTTCCATGTGGTGGGTGTACAATCACACTCGAGGATGTAACTTTACAACTCAGTTTACCTGTGGATGGGTCAGTCGTTATAAGGTCAATGGTCATTCTCGGTAAAAAGGACCTTTACGAGGCATTTTTAAGGAATGTGCCAAACAAGTTTCAAGGTGGTCGGGTAGAGATGAGATGGTTGCCAGATAATTTCAAAGACCTTCTTTCGAATGTGATTTACGTCGTGAAAGAACAATATGCCCAAGCATTCATTCTGAGGTTAATCGGGGGCATTTTAATGCCCGATAAATCTCGCTCAACTGGACATACTTTCTGTTCACCACCTTTCAAAGCCTACCAAGATGCCCTGACCCTGGGAATCTCAGGTATGTTTTCAAGCACCACTTTTAGATATTCAACGAAAATGCCTCTTCTGCGACGCATTTTCAACCATGTGTTGTTTTTCTTTTCTTTTCAATCCCACACATCCCCTGCGCCTATAAAAGGAAGTGTAGCACCCCTAACCCAAATCTGTCGCCGGAATAGGGTTACAGAGTATTACCAAAATTTACAAATCAAACAGACAGAAAATGCAAACATTTCATATCATATAGCATTCATGTCAAAAACCAATCAAAATCAATCATATTGTCCCTTATACTAGCCCTTGAGGCAAAAAATACACAGAAACAAGTTGATACTAAATTGGATATTCAAAGAAATTTTTGAAAAATATGAAATTTCTCAAAGTTGCAGGGGTCACACAGCCGTGTGGCCAAGCCATGTAACTCACACGTCCAAGAGACATGCCCGTGTAGACATTCGAAATAGGGACAAATGGCCATGTCCCAGCCCGTGTCCGTGCCCGTGTAACTCCCTAACTTGGGTCACACGGCCAAGCCACACGCCCGTGTGCTAGGCCGTGTGAGCATATTAACTTGTGCTCTATTAAAATATATAAGGGATACACGGCTGTGTGTCACACACGACTGAGACACACTCTCGTGTCTCTGCCCATGTAGACGAAAATATGTCATTTTCCAAGCCATATTTATCACCCAAATTGGTACCAACCTAAATACAACAATTTGCATATATCCAAGTCATAAATAGGCATCCAAAACCAACCAAAATCAAGTTTAAAAGATATAATATCATCACATTCAACCAATATGCCCATAAGCACCTCAATTGACAACATGTAAACCGCTAATCAAGCTCAACCATTTGGTACCCAAAATACCAATTTACACATCAAACATGATAAGACCATTTATATATACATAGCAAAATATACCAAATCACAAGCCAATTCAAATAGCTAAAAACATAACAAAACATGTAGGCTATCATTAGCCAAAATAACCTATACATGCCATTATAACCAAAATTAGATAACCAAATTGTACCAAAAGAGTCGACAGATTGTGTGAAATAGCTCCGACAAGCTTCCAACCCAACGAGCTTCTGAATTACTATAAAACACGAAAAATAACATAGAGTAAGCATTTAAGCTTAGTAAGTTCGTATAACAAAGAAATTAACTTACCATTTAATCACATTTAAGGTAAGCATACAAAACATATCCAAATCAATTTGGGCAAAAGCCTAAACACATATCCTCAACAACCATGTTAGTCATGTAATTCAACAACTATTCAAATTCCATATACATGTAACATCTATACCATAAATCCATGTATCATATATAAATCATTTCCATATAATTCATGTAAATACATGTACTAGTTCGTATTGAACTCTTATAAACTCTTAACAGAACTATGCCCGTTGAACCATTTAGAATATCATTGGATACGCGGGTAGTACACACGAGGTGTACTGAATTGTAATCCGTTAATTCATATACATGTATGCTTATACGAGCTATGAATCGGTATACTCTCACGAGTTATGAATCGGTAAGCTCATACGAGTTGAGAATTGGTAAGCTCATATGAGTTGTGGTGTGTTCGAAACACATGCAGGACCTCAACCAAATCGATAACCCTAATGACATGTCATTTGTATCCTACAAATTCCTAAGGTTCAAACGGGACTTGATAATCGTCGGATATGCGATTGGTATTTATACACGGCAATTATACAAATAACATACATATAATTCGATTTAAAACATATAAATATACAATTTAATTACATGAACTTACCTCAATGAGTGTACGCAGATACAGATGCAACTAATCCGATATTTTCTCTTTACCTCGATCTAATTTTGTACGAGGTCTGACAGGATCTATAGGAATAAACTTAACTCATTTCAGTATAATTCTCATTCAATTTAATCCAATATGGAATTTTGACAAAATTACCATTTTGCCCTATACTTTTAATTCCTTTGTAATTTAGCCCCTAGGCTCAAAAAATGAAATTCAAGCAATTTAATCCTTACTCAAGCCTAAATGATTTTTATACATATTAATAGCAACCCATATATTTCAAAAAATTCACAAATTTTACCATAAATTTATCACATTTTTCAATTTAGTCACTAATTGATGATTTCACCAAAAATCTATTTACAAAAATTATTTATTTAACAACAACCATTCATTTTCTATCATCTAACTTCAAAACTCAAGCATGTTCATCAATAGCAAAACCCTAATACTTTAACAGTTGTGCAAATTAATCCTCGAGCTAGCTAGATCAAGCTACAACGATCCCGGAAATATAGAAATCATCAAAAACTAAACAAAAATTCATACCTAATTGAGCAAAATAAGCTTGCTTAAATTTCAAGCTTCCATGGCTAGGTTTGGTTTTCTTTTCTTTTTTTATTTATTTTGATGGAAGATGATGATAATGGATGATAATAATTTATTTTATTTAATTAATTATACCTTTAATCACTAATTTCTAAAATTAACCTTAATAATTAATTCAAATTCTAATGATGACAAATCCATGCTTATCCACTAACAACCTTAATGGCTAATTACTATATAAAGACCTCCAATTTAAAAATTTATAGCTATTTAATACATTTAGCTATTAGAACACAATCTTTACACTTTACATAATTTAGTCATTTTTATCAAATTAACCATGTAAACAGTAAAATTCCTTAACAAAATTTTTATACGGTATTTCTATATCATACTGTAGACCATAGAATAACAATAAAATAATTTTTTCGACTTCGGATTTGTGGTCTCAAAACTATTGTTCCGATTTCACTGAAAACAGGTTATTACAATAGGGCTCTTCTTCCATACTCTATCATCTGTCCCGATCATCATCCCTCCACTTTACAATATTTCTCTCTCTCAATTTTTTCCCGCTTCAATGTTTAAAATTTTCGTCGATAATATTTATTCCTATTTGAGGTATTCTTGAGTCATTGGTGATGCGATATTGCTCTGAAACACTAATTTCATATATCATGCCGATACAAGATGAAACAATTACCTCAAAAACCTATCTTGTGGAAGTCAGGTTTCGAGGTGACGGTTTATACAGTCACGGGTGGAAGTCTACGTTAAGGTCTTGGTTGACGGCCGTTATGAAGTCATGGATCGGAATATAAATGTGGAGCTAGTTGACGGTCGTTATGCAGTTACAAGCTCAAACTTTTTGGATACTCGGAGATGCTGCGTTATAAATATCATACATAAGTTTGAGGGCATAATCATAAGAAAAAACTGTAAGGTTTCCCGCTATAATCGACGTAATTTTTTTTATTCATATCTACATAGTCGATATCTTTAACCTTCCTTCTTATTCGAAGGTCGACACAGCTGTTGATGCAGAAGAACTCTTAGGTGGGCAGTGGCTATTGCGGTGGAGTAAAAGTAATGCTCCTTTCGGGGCGACAACAATTTTTGTTATTAAACAACCCATATATAACTAGAACTGTTGTCGTGCTGACCCGAGTTTGACCTCTACTCCGCCGGAACAATCGCTCTCTGCCTGAAAGTCTTACTGTGTCCACCTCAGTGTCACCTTCAAATAAGAATGAAAGGTTAAAGATATCGACTGTCTGGAAATAGAGAAAAAAATTACGTTAATTACACTAGAAAACCTTTCGTTTTCCCCTATGATTATGACATCAATCTTATGTATGGTATATACAAAACATCATTTCCGAGTATCCAAAAAGCTTGAACTCGTGACTGCTTAACGACCGTCAAATGGCCCCCAATTATACTCGAACCCGTAATCGCATTACAATCGTCGATTGAGACCTCCACTTAGATTTCAACCCATGACCGTATCAAGTACTGCCACACCGAAACTCGACTTTCATAAGATGGGTTTCTGAGGTAATGGTCCTATCCCAGCATGACATATGAAATATATGTGTTATGAGACGTGTTATTGCATCTCCAACCCTTCAAATCTACCTATAAACTTTCACGGTGTCACCCTCAAAACCTTAAACAATAAAAACCCTAAATACATAAACCTAAAAAACCCTAACCCTAAAAAAATAGGTGGCCAAAAAGAGAGAGTGTGGGTGCACTTTCACACACTCTCTCCAAAATCAATCTATTTCCTTAACTAAAAAAAGGGCCTATATGGCCAATTAACAAAAAACAACAACAACATATTTAGACAATTTAGCCTATTTCTTTCATTCATTTCTTTCTCATTCGCCACATATTCTCTTTACTCCACTGGATTCTCCCTCACCTTCGTCTCACCTCGACACATCATCCTTATCTCTCTCTCCTCTACTCTCCTCGCGGTCACCGTCATTCTCTTTCTCATCGTGCTTACACATATTTTGTTCAACTTAATAATAATGTGTCATGTTATTATTCATTGATCGTGCATGAAATTTATGCAAAGACAATGCATTAAATATTATTCTTTAATTATTACCAAATTAAGTTAGTGTCTAATTAAATCGTGATGCTGACTCAATAAAAAACTTAATATATAATATAAACCATACGAAGACGCTATAATTTTTTTAAATTTGGATTAGCTTGAACAAATCAATACTTTGTACAATTTATTTAATTTCACTTTTATTCAAAATAATATTTTTGATAAATTAATATTTTTATGTGATTATTTTATATTCTTATATTTTATATTAGATCATGTCGAATGTCATTTTTTTAATATTCTAATATCACATAAGTTATATATGATTTTACGTATTTAGTTTAATTCATTTAATAATATATTTTTATTTTCATATGATGAATATAAAGTAATATTATTCAAATTATTTATAATTTTTACTATTAATTGAATGAGAACATTTAAATATAATGGTAGCTTTTAGTTTTAGCTTTACATTCTCATCGAATCAAAACTTTTTTAAATTTATATCAAATTATGGCATATTTACATTTAAAAGATATGTAAGAGATATATTTATAAATATGATTTAGTTGAATTAGTGAAATTAAGATGAAATATTAAAAATTATGATATTCTATATTTAAATCTCATTCCACATATTCTATTTTTAATTTTATATTAAAAAAAAAACTCACTTAAACAAAGGATAGAATAGATATCTCAGGTGGTCCAACATTCCAACATTCCTAGAGGAGGCGGCGGTGCCACAGATTTCAGTCAAAATATCTCCGTCTCTTTCATCGGCTGATAAGCTTTTGCGTTTTCATTTCTGTTAGCCATTCGAAATGGATAATTGGATGTGGAAAGTGAAATACTTTCTGGTTTTCCTAGAATAGTGAAATCCTGTTTTAAGCTTTAAAACGAATGCAGCCAAATTTTCTTTTCCTTGCCGGACCATTTAAGGAATCTCGTAATTTGCTAACAATTATATTTACAAACAAGGAAGTTACGTATGAAAAGCAATAATAATTTTTTATTTGATACTTGAATGTGTTCTGTTTTTTACTTTTAATCATTAAGTCCTTTTTGGAAATAAATGAAACGACAAAGTGATAGTGAACACCTAACTGTATATGGCATTTCTCTTAACTAAATTGTATTTGAAAGGAAACAAACTTCTGAATTTTAGCTATGGTATATAAATTTTGATTTTTATATAATTTTTATTTTCGTATGTAGTACCGTTTTACGCATTTATTTTTAAAAAAAAGTATATTTATTTAATTAAAATAAAAATTTTATGAATATAATTACTTCAAATCAAAATTTATGCATCATATAATATATTGGATCAAAGTTTATATATAAAGTTTGAAATTTATCTTTTTATTTAAGGGTTAGAGAGAAGTTATAATTGTTTTAGACATTATATAAAAAATTTACAAATAAGGTTCAATCGTGTCTTCTATTTCTGTAATTTTTATACATGTAAAATTTATTCCCTATACTTTTTCAATTTAATAATTAAATTCTAATTTATAACACTATTAAAATACTTTTATTAAATTGGATTACCTGACATTTACAAAAAAAAATTATTGTATGATTAATATTACACATATAAAAAGTCAAATAAACAAATAAAAATATTGAATTCAAAATTGTAAAGTTTTTCAATTCCTTGGGAGTTGTAAAGTACCATTTCACAACAGCATAATAAGAGTCAATATTCTTTTCTTTCACTTACATGGCTTCCGTGGCAGAATTATTGAAATATGCTGGGAAAAAAATTGAGAATGGATGCCCATTTTTTTTTTATAAAATTTACCGATTTAGGAGAGAAAAAGAAAAACTTGTTTTCACCACTATATTAGTGAAAAAGCATTATATAAGATGTGTTTTTCTTGTAACTTTTCTAACAACTAAAACGAGTCCAACAACCATAATTTTTCTTATATAAATTTTTCTAAACTTCATTATTTTCAACCAAATACTCAATACTTATTTTTTAATCCTCAATTTTCGATCCTCAATTTTCAATTTTCAATCCTTAATTCTCAGTTCTCAATTATTATTTTAAATTCTTTTTTTAAATTTTATTCTCTTAAATTTTATTTTATTCGTTATAATTTTTAAATGACAAATCAACTTATTCGTTTGGATGACAAGCATATCTCTAACGTTTAAGTATAAATGGTAAGAAAATATTATTAATTTATTTAATTTTAAATAGTTAACTATTATGTTGCTTAAATTATTATTTTTTTATATTTATATACTTAACCCAGAATCGGATTTTGGAGATGTACTAAACAATTTAAGCGAATGTGCATCGAATATCATTTATGGACACTTGTGAGATGCAGAATTTTTATACTTGGCTTGAATGCTCGAGGGGACTAAATTTGGATCCCCCATTTATCAGTGCGTTGGTCGAAAGATGGAGATCGAAGATACACACATTCCATCTTCCCTGCGGTTAGTGTACAATTACACTCAAAGACGTTAGTTTACAACTCGATCTATCGTGCAATAAGGAAGTGATAACGAGGCCAATGATTAGTACCGATTAGAGTGCAACATGCAAGCAACTACTATGGAAGGTGTCGAACAAGTTTAAGGGTAGCCAGATCGAGATAAGATGGTTGGAAGACAACTACAAAACTATCAAGGCTTTCGTGAGTGATATTAAAAAAGAACAATTCGCGCGTGCATTCATCTTAAGGTTGATCGAGGGTTTGCTAATGCCAGATAAATCTTGCAATCTGATACATTTAAGGTAGCTACTACTACTAATCAACTTGAAAGAAGAGGGACGACTTAGTTGGGGATCAGCGGTGTTGACGACATTGTACCAAAATATGTGTTGAGCTACGATACAAAAAAGTTAAAATCACCAGTTGTATGCTCCTTCTTCAATTGTGGGTATGGTATCGACTACCATTTTTACGTCCCCGAGTGGAACTCTTTTACGAATTCCCACTCGTAATATGATAAAATTCATTTGATAATATCATTATCATTTTTATTTTTCATTATTGTAATTTTGAAATGACACATTATTTGAATAGGTGGAACAACCTTGCGAGACACATCGATATATCGACCGAGCTCAAGCATATTCAACTAGCTTTAGATTAACAAACTGAAGAAGAGGTTAGTTTATGAATTTCAAAGTTATCGATTTTTTATTCTAGCATTTGAAATTAAATATTAGGCACATGCTAAAATTTATAAATTCGTACTGCAGTTTGAATGGAAGCCATATGCAAATCCAAGGATTTAAGAATGCGTTCAGGTCGAATTTCTAACCAATCGCAACATCTGGCACGTAAAAGCACCATTGGTCGTTTTTGCAACGGTCGAGATGCACGAATCCGACTAAGTGATACGACAGTTCGGGTGTATGCAACGTGTTCCGCTGCCACCCCAAGAGCTCGATGACCTGTACAAGTTCAACATGCGAGGGAGACTCAAGGAAGATTTGTCAATATTCCACAAGAAGTATATCGCGATTTGGAAGCGTAGGTACGATTATTTGTCAATGCATGAACCATTTCTCACACTGGAGTTGGCGATATCTCTGGATTACATGGATTGATTCAGGCATAACGGAAAGTCATTTCTACTGCTGGCTTCAGAAATGAGTAGGCAATGTCGCTGTAGGAGGCCAAGACAAGGGCCCATGAATTTTAGGTCAGGAGAAGATGTCATGGGGGATCAACATCTACTCCATCTCCACAGGATAACCCATTTGTTGTGCAACCTCCCGGTCAGTATAGTTCATTTATTTTGTTTCTAACCCAATTTATTTGACACAAACATCACAACACGTACAATAATTCCCCGCATCAACACCTTCAGCTCTAGTTTATTTTACACAAGCACCACAACATGCACAATCATTTTTTTGTATCAGCACATTCAACACCTATTTATTTTACACAAGCTCCACAACACTCACAATCATTCTTTGCATTAATATATTCTCCAGCGGTATATTTTGCATGACCACCACCCGCCCTATCATATTACACATTGATGCCGCTAGCAACACTGTCACATCTGGTATCGCTAAAAATTCCCACATTTTATCTATAATTGATCTATACGACACCATATAGTCATCCACCGATAATGTTGCAAACACCTTTAGCATCGTTGTTCTACTGATCTGAGTCATCCTGGCAACCGCAGACTCAAATAGGAGGATGTACGATGGGCGGTTAAGACACAGTCGCAATCAACCACAGAGGATGGAGATAATTATGGCGATCAACCTTGACGTGCATATAAAGACAAAGACAAAGACGAAGTCGATGAGAAACCACCAACTCGAATAGTGTGATGGAACCTTAGGCATGCCCGACGCCTATCCTATTATGGCACACATTCGGGACGCCGATGATTATGTTATTTGTAATTTTCCCTAATTATATACTTTATTTTACATCCCAAATGTACACTTGTTTATAAAATACGAAACAGATTTATTAAACTAG
Source organism: Gossypium longicalyx (assembly GCA_025698465.1). Taxonomy (NCBI): domain Eukaryota; kingdom Viridiplantae; phylum Streptophyta; class Magnoliopsida; order Malvales; family Malvaceae; genus Gossypium; species Gossypium longicalyx. The sequence continues at coordinate 20,378,383 of CM047005.1, read as the reverse complement.
TTTGCTTTGTACCATATTATATTGTGAGTTTAAAATTTAAAATTATTTCTGTTATTTTTTTCATTTAAGTATTTCTCTATCTATTTTTAAGTAAAATATTTTGAGAAAGCAAAGATTTGCTAAGAAGGTATGGAAAAAGATTAAAATTTTGGCTTGCATATTATAATATATCTTACTTCAATAATTAATATTAACATTATTAAAAAAATTAATGAATTAATGAATAAGTTAGTGTTTTTACTGTATGAGTTAGTGTTTTAATTAGCTCTTCTCCTTGATGTTCTCAGGTTGTGTGGATATGTTGGCTTCGTATGCCTTGGGTTCCTACAGTAACTGCATAATCTTGGTGTGTCTTCACGCTCTTGAATATTCATATTGCCTCGTATCTGAGTTAACTTCGACTGACCTTTCGACTTGCGCCATGAGTTCTTATCCAGTACCAACTCGAAAGGAGTGTGCGAGATAGGCAACCACATGCTTTCATTTAAGACAGGTTGGAATTCAGATTTCCAAACATTATACACGTGTTCAAGTTTGTAAACTTAATCAACATAGGTCATGCAATTTACATATGCTGAGGCACATGCCGCAATTGAATATATGCATGGATAACAAAGTGTTTGAAATCCCCCACACTACAATTTTAGCACCATTTGATCTAGCTTCCTCTATTCGTCCTCTTGTCCTTTTTCGTTATCAACGGCGGTTACTTTTGCCTCTTGGTTGGATGTGCCCTTACCGATTGAGGTTTTCAAGAGTAAATCATCCATTCTTATAATTTCGATGTCAATACCAAAATCACTTTTTTTTGGCTTACCCCAGTAACTTGATGGTCGACCCGTGTAAGTGTTACCAATGTTGAACATCGATGTTCCGAAGTTGAAATCAAAGGCACTAATAGAATGTCGTGCGAATGTGTCGTAGGCCCGATAACCAAATACATCTGACTGTCCCCGTAAGTTAAAATCGAGGGGCAAAATCGATGATGCATTACCATTGATGACAATTCTGGGTGTCTTGGTATGAGCTTTGCAGCAATGATGTGAATCCATCATACAACTGTGTGTTTGGACTTTTTTTCTTCTTAATCTAATGTGGAATTTGGTGGACACGGTGTAATCGAGCTCAGGCCACCTTTGTCCTCTTCGACGAAGTCAACATATAACTCTAGTACAACATTCCTACTAGAGTAATGAGATTCGATCACCGTCTCCAACTCATTCTCCTCTGTGTTTCAAAAATGGCATATCTAACGGTGTTAAATGACGTTAGATGTCTACATTCTTCTCTGTATCCCTACTTTGCGCCTAATCTTTGTCTAGAGCTCTTTTAATGTTTTGCTTTGGTTGAATCCTAGATCTTTAAATTTGCCTGATACAAAAACAGACTCAATTTCAATCTCACAAATTTGACCGTTGTAATGGATAATCCTTAAACCTACATATAATTTATATTAAGTTATTACCTTTGCTTCGACATTACATAGGAACGAAATTCAAGTTTTCACGACAATGTCAATAACTCTTAATGCCAAGTATCTTTAAGATCAACGATCTACTTCAAAGGTCAATGTGGAAATTCAGGGATTGTATTGAGTTTATTTTATAGAGCTCTTACCCCGACGTATATGAAACAATTCCAACAACAACACATGCCCCGAGCTTCATGGGTTTTTGAGATATACACTTAAAGTTGAAATTCGTGAGGAAGAAAACGCTCCCCTATAACGACATTTTTCAGCACTAAGATAAATCATTCAAATTTATCCTGGGAACCCCAGGCTGTAGGGACTCAGAGGTAGAAGCAATCAAGTTGGGTGGGCGTTGAAACGCCTATATAAATGCATGTTCTCATCCCCTACTCACCCATATCTCAGTCTCATTTAAATTATTTTGTTTCTTCTTCTTGCGTGTTAAAATTTTTGGGTTTAAAGATTTATTTGTCTCTCGTTTTGAGGGAGATATAGTCATAGTTTTAAGTTGTGTTTGGGTTCACAGTGATGTCGTTGAGCTCGATAACCTACAAATTTCACCTGTCGTGTGAGTATAGAGCCAACACCTAAGAAACTAGGATCTCTTTACAACTCGAGGTCCAAGTTGGCGCTGATTATATCGTCTCGGGTTGAAGTGTAACTATAGCTTCAAGTTTAAAAGTGTCATGCTGTCAAAGGATAGAGCATAACCGATGTCACAGTTGACGGTGGTTATACAGACATGACAACGAGTTTTTACTTGTTAGAGGGAGATGCATTATAAAATCCATACACAAGTTCGAGGAAGAAAATCACAAAGGTCATCTAGTATAATCAAGTAATTCATTTTATCCATCTCTACCAAAGGCAGTAACCCTGTTGCTAAAACCTGTTTTACCCAAATTCTATCATAGGTTATAGTAACGGGGTCATCACCTTTGGTGGAGATGGGTAAAACAAACTACTTAATTATATTGAAGTGTCACTGCGTTTTTCTTCCTCGTACTTATGTATGAGTTTTATAAAGCATCCTCTTCTAATAAGAAAAACTCGATGTCGTGTTCGCATAACCACTATCAACTACAACCCCATTTATTCTTCATCTCTTGAAAGCATAATCTTTGTAAACTTAAAACACCAATTAAACTTCAACCTGAGACTTTATAATTACCGTCAACTGAGACTTTGAGTTGCACCGCGATTCGACTTCCCTGGTGATAGCTCCATACTCACATGAGAGATGAAATTTGTAGGTCACCCAGCTCTACGACACCACCGTAAATTCAAACATTCCTTAAAACTATAATCATGTCTATCTCAAACACGAATAAAAATAAATCTACAAACTTTTAATTTTTAACTGCAAGAAAAGAAAAACAAATTTTAGCAAAGTGAAAACGGGTCCTACTGGACGCGTTTTCTTTTCTTTTTTTAAAAACAATATATATCGATATTTTTTAAAAAAAACTTAGTTTTTCAAAAAAAAATTCCGCATATTTCAATAATTCTACCTAGCTTCCGTGCATCTAATAATTTTTTTTTTTAAAAAAAAAATCAGTGCTATAATAAAACTTTGGTTATTAGATCATAGATTAAAATTCTAAAATTAAAAATAAAAAATATTTTTCTTGGAAAAAATAAATTTCAAAAGTGCGCGGGAGAGAGAGAGAGAGAGAGAGAAACGTACCCAATTTGGTCAAGAAAAGAAAGAGTAAAGCGACAATTGACATAAAATGATGAAAGAGTTGAAACAAAAGGCAACATCAAAGACGAGAATGATTGAAGGGCAGATTTAAGCAGAAAGTTTGGTGGGAGCGGGCACTGTGCATATGCAAATCCTACCCTTAGGATATTGTTAATGATGCTGCGGCAGCAACTGTTTCGTTTTCTTATACGAAAGCAGGTAGATTGGGATTGGAAAAAGAAAGAAACGTCGGCACTCAAATATTATATTTTAAAAAATAAATTTACGAATTAACTTAATTAAGTTTTAAAATTTTCATAAAAAATGTGTTAAAAAAAAAAACATAAATTGAACACAAAGAATAGATACAATTTTTGAAGTTTGATTTTTTTTATCCCCATCATATATATCATTTATATGTATTTCTAGTTTGGTAGAAATGTCATGGGATGGTTAACATTACCTTAATCAATTAAACTAATATGATTTATTCAAGTTTCGTCTTGAGTTGGTCTTTTGATTATATATTATTATAGAGTAAAATTTTAAAAATTAAAATATACTTTAAGTAATATTTTCAAAACTGTATCGATAGTTAAACTAGTCAAGTTACCAGTTTATATGGTTCAATTGAATAAATAATTAAAAAATAAAAAATTATTTCAATCCGTTTTTTAGCTTAGTTCAACAAGTTCGTAGTGGTTTGCGGGTCAACTGGTTTGATGTCTCTTTTCGGATTGATACCTCATCCCTTTCAAACAACCATGACTCTAAGTCTCTACACTTCGTACGCTTGCAATTTAGTCCTCTTACTTTTATTTTCAAGTATTTAATCTCTTTTTATTTATTTATAAATCTACTTTCAAATTATATATAATCAAGAATTTAATCTCTCTGTTTATTTATTTATTTATTTATCTCTCTATTATAGTTTCTTTATAACTATTTATAAATTTATTTTATAAATTTTAATTGTATCGTGCATGTTTTATTACCTCCATTAATTGTATATCTACACTATTATTTAAACTCTTGACTGAGTTAGTTTCAGGAGTCAACTGGGTACTAACTCGGTTAAGAGAATTACTAAAATATCCTTTCGTATTTTGAATAAGCTATATTATACGAGAGTACTTTAATCTTTTTATTTAAAAAACCAATAAAAATATGAATATGAAAATATTGGAACGTTTTCCAATTGCATTTGTAAAACTTTAAACTTATTACTCAACTAAAACTTTATTTTAATGTTTTTTTATACATTTTAATTTTTGTTATGCATTTTATTATCTCCGCTAATTGTACATCTATACTATTATTTAAACCTCTAATCAAGTTGGTGTCACGAATCCACCAGGTACCAATTCGATTAGGAGAACACTAAAATGTCTTTTTGTATTTAGAATAGTTTATATTATACGAGGACACTTTAGCATTTTTATTTAAAAACAATAAAAATATGCATATGAAAGTATTTAAGATCGTGTCAATTGCATTAGTAAAACCTTAAATTTACTATTCACCAAAGCTTTATGCTAGACTTTTTATACATTTTAATTTTTTGTTATGCACACTTTATTATCTTCATAAACTGTGTATATTAATAATGTTGTCGACTGAGTTGGTATCACAAGCTAATTAACTAATTTCATTTTAATATTATATATATTTCATATGTTATTATTAATTAGTTTCAAACCAAACATTTTATTATTTATTGTATTTTATTTTTAAACACATCACTGTATTCTAAATACGTGGTTTCCACACGCATATGCGTATAATAAAATTACTAGTATTGATTGAGTCGGTATTATAAGTTAACTTAACACCAACTAAAAATTAATGATGACACTAAAATAAACAATTATTGTGCATTTACTATTATTAATTTAATGTATTACTTTTATATGTTATTTTTAGATATATCTCTATATTCTAGATACATAATTTTCCCACATATATACTTATCATAGAATTTCTAATATTTCTAATATGATTTTAATAGTTTGACTTTAAAAAAAAAATTAAAACTATATTTCTTATTAACCCACTCCTATTTTCACTCTTTAAAAACTAGAATTATAAATACTTTATTTTTTCATTATAAAATTATTTCAATTATTCAAAAATTTAAAAATATAAATAAATTATAAATAATTATTTGATAAATCACTTGTGACGAATTAAAAATATGATTAGTATCACGTTTATTTATTAATATTTTTATTTTTTACTACAATATATAATATACTTATCAACCCTGAATTTACTCCTACATCTACAAACTCCACAAAAGGTCTATTGGATAATTTTCCATAAATCATTAATGGGCATCGGACTATTATATATTAAATCCTTAGTCTTTAGAAGTTATGATTAAAGTAATCAACAGTCCACTTGAAAAGCACAAAGTTAACTTTCGAAAAACAACTTTTTTGAGTTATGATTCTTATATAAAAATTAATTTGAATAAAACTAAATATAATTATATTAGTAATGTTTTTATTTTATTTTAGAAATTTTTTAAAATATTTATTTCAAATATTAAAACTTTCGATATTATTATTTATACATTAATATATAATAAACCATTAATATAATTAATATAACTTATTATTTTAATAAATTTATTTAATGTTACAATTATATTTTAATAATAAAATTGAAAAATAATTATTTTAAAATTTAAGTAAAATATTTTATTAAAAACAATTTATATTAATATTTAGTAATAAACTTATAGATTATAATTTATAAATATTTAGTAATAAAAAAATTATAATATAAAATACGAGTGTTTAATAATACAAATACAAGTATTTTTTTTAAACATAAACAAATACAAATATTTTTAAATATTGTGTAATTTTATTTATCCATTCTACTTCTAATGTGTCATTATCTAATCTTATATACCTAACTTAATTAGTTATTAATTATTGTTAAGTCTATATAAAATAAACATTGGTTGCCAAAGCACATGTCCTACTGACAAATATAAAATAAACATTTGTTGCCAAAGCAATGCTTCTATTATATTTGTCTCTCAATGCCAACGTTGGTGGGAACCATGTGAAACAACATATCTTATATGAACATTTTTTTAAATTTCATATAGGTAAAATGGTAATTAACTTATAAGTTTTTTTTTAATAGATAAAAAGAATAAAATAGATTAAACAATAATCATTTTGTGTACCAATACAATTAAAATCATCTTCAATTATATAACTGGACAAATCTATGAACACCAATTGCCTATGAAAATTCTATTGCTGCTAGTGCATTAGCAACTTCAATAAACATGCACAACTCCAACCTACCAATTCAACTATAAAAATCTCTTTATAGCTCGCACCAAACCACTAGCGCCATGACTAACTTCTTGCTCTTTAATCATGGAGATTGCAAATAAGCTATCCAACTCTAGACTCACCTTTTGTATTCCCATCCGCCAAGCTTCCTGTAGTCCCATCATAGTCGAGCATATTCCAATATCCATGCTAAAACCCATAAGCCAAACACTATTATTACCTCGGATAACACCATACCCATACCACTACTCATCCCCTATCAGTATTAACTTGTATTTTAAAATTATATAACATGTATTCGATAATTGGATTTATAAATTTTATTTACTTGATTTAGAGATAATATAAAAGTATGAAAGACAAATATAATCATAATAATATAAATTATAATTTAAAAAATAAATATTTCTATAATTTCACAACCGAGTTGATGACTTGACTAAAGGTAACATTAACTCAATAAAGTACATAAATAATAATATAAATAATATAAAATCATTTGTATAATATATATCATATACAACAATCCTCCACTTATTTTCAAATAAAATACAAAATTTTTCTATAGATATTTAAGTGATACATAATCAAAAGTGGCCTAAAGCTTAAATTTTTGAAATGAAAGTAAAACATTAAGTAGTACTTTCATACCACAAAGTTAATTTTGATTTTTATAAGACAACACATTAAAGGGTCATGCGTTACATCCTGCAAATAACAAGTATGCTCGGATTCTAACAGTCAATCCTTATGTAGCAACCATTCACTTCTCTACTTGCATAAGCAAGCTCATCAAAAGTGTTCACAACTTCACTTGTATGATTATAACAAAGTCAATAATTGCAAGAAAAAGGAAGTAATGTTAAGAGCAGTGACAACTGCGAATGGCACAACATAAGAACAACAATGAAGATAATGCAACTTTTTTTGCAGCTCAGTTTCTTTATGTTTGCAAGGCCTTCTTTAGAGAGATAATCCACTATCTTTTAACATTGTACAATCAATGATTTAAATCTTATCATACCTTAGTATAACAACTTCACTTTTGCACCTAAGATCTAGATCTCCCTCCTCTAAGTTTTTCACCTTACTTTGAAAAACTTAGTTTGTAAACCAAGCGACTCACTTGTTTACTTACAAGAATTCACTCACGATAATGAATTACAAGAATTCACTCACGATAATGAATTCCTAACGAATGGATTAAATGTTACTCTCTCGGTACAAAACCTATACAAGTTTCAAAAATATATATCGATTCAAATTGCTAACATACTAAATGAATTATAGTCAATCTTCCTAATAAAGTAGCAACTAAAGAAACGTAAGCAATATCCTCTAAAGTTCAAGATAAGTCATAAATCTACAAGCTAGAAATGTATCATTGTAAAAATGTTCTTACAATTGCATTATACATATGTGACATTTGTATTATTCGAACGTGGAAAAATATTTTTATATATCATTTTATCATTTGATGAGACCAAGGATAATGTGATAGAAATGACCTATCTAGTATTTTCTAGATACTTTAATACCAAAATAGATATTTTATAAATAAAAATATCATAATAAATATTAGATCAAAGTACATGTATCATTCATGATGTTATTTATATTATTATTTTAGCTATTGACTGAGTTGATATTAATAGCCAACTGGACACCAATTCAGTTGGAAAATGACTAAAAACAAATTATTTTTACAAAGTACCAAATGCTATATGAGGGCATTTTTATATAAAATATTTTTATAAAATATTACTATGATGAGATTTAAACCTAAGAGATCATGATCTCAGAAATTTCAACTAATGACTTATTTGGTTTTTATGTAAACTTTTTATAAATATACATTTTAAATATTTTTAATGTATAATTTAGATGTATATGCCATTTTTACTTTTAAATAAGGGTTTTAGGCTATTATTTTTAAATTTTAAGGAAATAGGCCATTTTTAGGTAGAAAAACGAAAAGGACATCTAAGTTAGGTGCACTTTTCGTTTTTCTCTCCCAGGGTTAGAGTTTTTAATATTTTTAGATTTAGGGTTTTAAAGGTTTTAGGGTTTTTATTGGAATTTTGAAATTTCATAGGTAGTTTTGAGGAGTTGAGGATGTGATAACGTGCCTCATGACACATACATTTCATATGTCATGTTGGGATAGGACCATCACCTCAGAAACCCATCCTAGGGAAATCAGGATTTTGGGGTGATGGTGTTTGATATGATCAGAGGTCAAAGTCTAGGTGGAGGCCCCAGTCGGCGGCCGTGATGCGATCAGGGGTCAAGTACAACCGGGGTCATTACGCAAACACGAGTTCAAGCTTTTTGGATACCCCACAAATGATGCCTTATATATACCATACATAAGATTGAGGTTATAATCATAAGTAAAAACAGAGGGATTTCCAGTGTAATCAACGTAATATTTTTCTCTATTTCCAAGTAGTGGGTATCTTTAACTTTTTATTCTTATCCAAAGGTTGACACCGAAGTGGACACAAGGACTTTCAAGACGAAAGTGGATGTTTCGACAAAAGTAAAGGTTAAACTCGGTCGGCGCGACAACGATTGTAGTTATTAATGGGTTGTTTAATAACGAAAATCCTCGTTGGCCAGAAATAAGCATCACCTTTACTCAACCAAAATAGTCGCTCTCTACCTAAGAGTCCTTTTACGTCCACGACGATGCCAACCTTCGGAGTAGAAAAAAGGTAAAAGGTACTAGCTGGAAACAGAGAAAAAAATTACGTCGATTATAGTGGGAAACCCCACAATTTTTCCTTATGATTATACCCTCAAACTTTTGTATGTTATTTACAAGGCAACATTTTCAAGTATCCAAAAATTTTACGCTCATAGCCACGTAACAACCGTCAAATGGATCCCCCGTTATACCTTGATCCATGACTGCATAACAATCGTCGATTAGGACCTCCACGTAGACTTCCACCCGTGACTGTACAAAGCAAAATCACCCTAGAACCTGGCTTCCCCATGATAGGCATCAGATTTAATGGTCCCATCTTGGCATGATATATGAAATGTGTACGACTCAGAGTAATATCGCATCACCGACAACTCAAGAAAACCTCGAACATGAACTAAATATTTTTAGCGACCCAAATTTTTAAAACTGAGAAATGTTTTATAGTGAAGAAATGAAGAGACTTGGAGAGAATTTGTTTGAGGGGTGATGAAACATTGAGCGGGAAATGCCTTTTATAGGCGCATGGTGTAACACCCCTAACCCGAATCCATCGTCGAAACATGGGTACGAAGCATTACCGGAGTTTACAAATCAAATAGTCAGAAAATGCAAACATTTCATATCATATAACATTCATGTCAAAAACCAATCAAAATCATACATATTGTCCCTTATACGAGCCCTCGAGGCCCCAAATTACGCATTAGAAACAAATCGGGACTAAATCAGAAACTCTAAAATTTTTTCGAAAACATTTAAAATTTTCAACACTACAAGGGTCACACGGCCATGTGACTCACACGTTCAAGAGACATGCTCGTGTCTCAGGCGTGTGGACATTCGAATTAGGAACACATGACCATGTCCCAACTCGTGTTCGTACCCGTGTAACTCACTGACTTGAACCACACGGCCAAGCCACACGCCCGTGTGCCAAGCTGTGTGAATATACTGACTTGCGCTCTCTAAAAGATACAGGGGACACATGGCCGTGTCACTTGGCCGTGTGTCACACACGGCTGAGACACACACCCGTGTATAACAGCCCAATTTTTAGTGGTGTCAAAAATAGTGGTTCAAGGCCACCAAATCTGACGAGTAAGCTCGTAAATTTTATTAGTTAGTATTTATGAGTCAAATGTGGTTTTAAAAAGATTTTTGAATTAGTAATTTGTGTTTTATAAGGAGTTATTAGGTCAAGTGGTTTTAGAAAATGAGGTATCGAGACCTCATTTCTATAAAACAATCCTTAAATATTTAAATGTAATTAAGGTAGAATTAAAGTTTCGTTAGAAAAATTTAACGTTTTGATTGTTAATTAATTAAAAAGGACTAAATTGAAAAATGTGTAAAACTTGTTGATTATAAGAAATAGTGATTAAATGGATTAATTGGTAAACAAAAGAGGACTTAAAGAATGAATAGGCCTAAATGGGATAGCTGATGTGGTATAAGAAAGAAAGAAAAAATAAAATAAAGCCATTAATGGTTTTCATATTTTAAATTGAAATTTTAATAGTTTCTAGACAATTTCTTCTCCAATTTTCTGTCCAACACCATTGAAGAGCTCTTAAAGTTGGTTTTCATATTTTAGCTCCAAGTGAGTTTAATTCTTACTCTTTTCTTGAAATTTTTATGTTTTTTTTATTGTTATAATTAAGTCCAACTAAGTCTTACCTTAGTTTTTTTATTTTATTGAAAATTTTGAAAGTTACTATTGATTAATATATGATGTTCTTGATAAATAACATGGATTTAAAACTTTAATTTTGTTGTATGATGATTTTATAAAGTGATTTTGTTAAATATTTATTTTAGGACCAAATTGTGAAAAGATTAAAATATTAGGGTTTAGTATTAAATTTATATTTTATCAAGGGTTGTATGATTAGCCCAGAATATTTAGATAAATTATTAATTGATAAAAAATAGTTAATTTGATAGATTAACTAGTTAAAAGACTAAATTGCAAAAGTTATAAAAAGTTTAGGGTAATTGTGTGAATTCAAAAAATTAAAGGGTATTAATTGTGAAGAGAGTTGGAATTGAACATATGTTAATGAATGAGTAATTTTATATTTTAGATCAAGATCCCGTAGATACTAGTAAAAAGAAAAATTAGCGAATTAGTCCCTAAACTTCTGCAAATATTACAATTTAACCCAAGTAAGTTCGTACGGTTAAACTTTAATATTTATATTAATTTGATGAATGGTATAAGGTATTTATTCTATTTTTGTAAAATGAATTATTGTTGGAATTATAATTTTGAGATGAATATTCGGGAACACGGGATTTGAGTACATTCAGGGTTTGGCGCATTGACGGCATTGGAGGAATATATTGGCAAATTACCCAAGTAAATCGAGGTTCAGCATTTTTTATGAACTCTCGTGTTTTATTTTCTGTTTAGCTCTTTTCAGCTTCTATTTAACTCATATGAGTTTCCGTTCAACTCTTTTGAGCTTCTGTTCAACTCTTATGAGTTTTTGTTCAGCTGTTATGAGCTTTTATTTAACCCTTATGGGTTTCCGTTTAGCTCTTATGATATTCTGTTTAGCTCTCATGAGCTTCTGTTTAGCCTCTGGGCTTCTGAAAACGATGTACTCTTATCCGTAAGTCGTTTTTCGATCTGGGAAAGATTGGTAAGATGATTTATGATTTGAAATTGAAGAATTTATCATTTATTATTGGTATTGATCTGAAACAAGAGTATTCATCGATTAAAGTTGTGATTGATAGGGAGATTGCATGAATAATTTGTTTATTTGATTTGTTATAGTAGATTCAGTAAGACTTATGTTTAACCCATCGAACTTATTAAGCTTCATTAAGCTTACTCGTTTTGTTTAATGTTTTTGTAGATTTTCGAAAGGTCGGAAGATCGGATCAACACATCAAGTCACACTATCTAGCTTATTCCAGTAGTTTTGAAGCGTTAAATATAGTTTATATGGCATGAATAGGGATTGAAGTGAATTATATCAAAGTTGGCTTGTGTAGATGTTATGAATGATGTTTTGTTTACATAATCAACTTAGAAATATATTTTGGTTTGGTAATGAAGTAAATTTGTGATGTGGGTGTAAATAATATATGCTTATAGGTATTTAACTAGTGGTAAATCTTAGTAAAATCTGTTAAATGGACTAAATAGGTAAGTTTGAGTGTTTAGAGTATATGAGATGATATATTGTGTATAAAATATGACTTTGGCTTGTTTTGATTGCTTTGTTGTGGTATATTGATGTGTTAAAATGTTGAGTTTAGGTTGACCCCTAAATAGGTGAGAAATGTGGCCTTGAAATGGCCTATTTTCATCCACACGGGCAGAGACACGGGCGTGTGTCTCAGCTGTGTGTGACACATGGCCTAGCACTTGAGCGTGTAGTTTAGTTGTGTGTCCCCTGCATCTTTAAAATTGAGAAACAAAATTCTCAAAAATATTCACACGGCTTAGCACACAAGCCTGTGGCTTGGCCGTGTGACCCAAGTCAGAGAGCACCTAAGTTTGGACATGGGCTGGGACACGGCCATGTGCCCCCTATTTCGAATGCCCACACGGCCTGGCCACACAAGCGTGTGTCCCCTACTCCTTTAAAATTTTTTGATATTTTCTTAAAAGTTCTCTGAATACCCAGTTTAGTCCCGTGTACTAGGTTATGTGAGCATTCTATTTTGCACTAATTAAAAGATACATGGGACACATGACCATGTCACTTGGCCGTGTGTGACACAAGGCTGAGACACACACTCGTGTCTCTACCCGTGTAGACGAAATAGGCCATTTTTCTAGCCACATTCCTTACCCAATTTGTCTTCAATCTACATCAACATTTTTGCACATCATCAAGCCATATAAAACTACTTAAAACAAGCCAAACTCAAGTCTTAAACATAACATATCATCACATATATCCAACAATCCATACTTACCAAATTAACCAAATACACATATAAGCATATTTATACCTAATATATCAATCCAATCCAACCATCAATATGCTTATGAATTATCCATCATTCAACCATACCAATTACATATTAAACATGATGATGCCACATATATATACATCAAATTCAAGCCATTCAAATGGCTAATCACAACAAAACAATTGTATGCCATCATCGGCCAAATGAACCTATATATGCCATTATAACCAAAATGAATTTATTATATATATACCAAAATTGGCCGATGGATAGTGTGATGTAGCTCCAACCAACTTCCATCCTTAACAAGCTTCCGAGTTACTATAAAATATGGGAAATAAAACAGAGTAAGCATTTAAGCTTAGTAACTTCGTATAACATGAAATTTAACTTACCATTTATTCACATTTAAGGTAAGCAAACAAGACATATCCAAAGTAATTTGGCCAATAACCTAAACACTTATCCTAATCAACCATGTTAGTCATGTATTTCATATGAATATCAAGAAACATGTATGAGCTCAATAATAATCAAATTTCTATATAAATATACTTTCCACATCATGTGTCCATATAACATGTACAAATCATATCCATGTATTTCAAGTATATACCCATAATAATTCTTCTCGAATTCATATTGTCTCATATAAGAACTTTGCCCATTGAACCATTTAAAATATCGTTGGATACACAGGTAGTACACACGAAGTGTACAAATCTGTAATTTGTCAATTCATATACGCTTATGCCCATACAAGCATGTAATCAGGAAGCTCTTCCAAGCCATAACGGGAAGCTCATGTAAGCTGTATAACAGGAAGCTCATACAAGCCATAAACGGGAAGCTCAAAAGAGCCATTTATCGGGAAGATCATGACAGCCAAATAATGAGAAGCTTGTGAGAGAAATATAATGGGATGCTCATAAGAGCTAAATAATGGGACGCTCTTGCGAGCTGTGGTGTGTCCGCAACACATGCAGGACCACAACCAATTCGAGAGCCCTTAATGGCATGTTATTTGTATCCATCGAATTTCCAAGGTTCAAACGAGACTTACTACTTGTTGGATATGTGATCAATACCTATACATGGCAATTTTACATTTCACATACATAGCATTCAATTTAAACATATAAATATACAATTTAGTTACACGAACTTACCTCGACAAATATACGTAGATTTGTAAGCTACTAATCTGATACTTTTTCTTTTCCTCGATCCAATTCCGTACTAGGTCTATTTGGATCTATACGAATGAATTTAGCTAAATTTAATACAATTCACATTCAATTCAGTCCAATCCACATCCTTGAAAAATACTATTTTACCCCTATACTTTTAATTAATTACGATTTTGTCATTAGGCTCGGAAAATGAAATTCATACAATTTAATCCTTATTCCAAGCCTAACCAATTTTCATATATAACAATAGCAGCTCATGTATTTCATAAAATTTAGAATTTTCCATGAATTTTCTATCTTTTCAATTTAGTCCTTAAATCATAATTTCATCAAAATTCTCTTTACAAAAGTTGTTTATCTATCAACAACCTTTCATTTTCTACCATAAAACTTCATTTAACTATACTCATCCATGAAACCCTAACACTTTAATAGTTTTGCAAATTAATCCCTGAGATAGCTAGATTAAGCTATTACGATCTCGGAAACATAAAAATCATTAAAAACGGAACAAGAATACATACCTAATTATGCAAAAATAGCTTACTTGAACTCAATATCCATGATTAGGGTTTTCATGTATTTTGTTTTAGGAAAGATGATGAAAATGATTATATTTTAATTATTTATTTTATTTATCATCATTATTTTATCGTTTTTCCAAAATTAACCTTAATAATTTCTTAATTTCCAATGATGAATAATCTTCCTTATCTACTAACTCCTTAAAATGATTTATTTGCCATATAAAGACCTTGAATTTTAAATTCCATAGCTATTTATACTTTAAGCTACTAGAATTCAACTTTTGCACTTTGTGCAATTTGGTCCTTTTCATCAAATTAGACATGTAATCGGTAAAATTTCTTAACGAAATTTTTATACGATATTTCTATCATAATGTAGACCATAAAATAATAATAAAATAAATTTTCTTCCGACATCGAATTTGTGGTCCCGAAACCACTATTTCGATTTCACTGAAAACGAGCTGTTACATTAAACTTTACCACTATTTAATGAGCACAAGCATATTTTCATTTGAGCACTTACCATTTCAATACAACTTATAATTAAAGATATTACCCTTCAACCAACAGTTTGGCACTTGCCTAAGCATCAAACAACAACACATGTTAGCATACTTCAACATATTTCATATAAATTCAACATTGATAACCTTATTTTCTCAACATGTCACGCTTGAGTTTATTACTCGTCTCAACTTATATAATTTCCATGTATCAACATATCAAAGATATTCATATATGTACATGTCATGATACATATCGTTCTCTTATCGTTTCTTCATATACATATATCATCCATTTCAATATATCAATATATCATGTACCATCATTTCCATGTATTTCATGTATATACCTCTATTAATTCGTATCGAACTCATATCGTTTCGTAACAAAACATTGCTCATTGAACCATTTAGAATATCGTTGGATACTCAGGTAGCACACACGAGGTGTATTGAATTGTAATCCATCAATTCTTGTACATGTATGCTCATACGAGCTCTGAATCGGTATGCTCATATGAGCTATAAACGGTAAGCTCATACGAGCTGAATATTGGTAAGCTCATACGAGCTGAATATTGGTAAGCTCATACTAACTAAATACCGGTAAGCTTTCTCGAGCTGAAAATCGATAACCCTAATGACATTTCATTTGTATCCTAACAATTCTTAAGGTTCAAACGGGACTCAATAATCGTCGTACGTCTTTGGATTTACATCGTTTCATAACACAATAAATTGCATACTAACATATATATTGATTTAATCACAATATAATCACATATTAACATTCAATTTAATCGAAATTATACAAAATACAGTTTATACGAACTTACCTACCTAAATTGTAGAAATACCAAGATTTAGGGGCATTTTGGTAATTTTCCATTTTCCTTGATTTTTCACCTGATCTTGATCTAAATTAATAATGTCATTCAATATATTAATTTAGACAATAATACAATTCATTTCATACAATTTGGCCTTTTTTACATTTTTACAAAACTGCCCCTAAAGTTGTACTTTTATTCAATTTAGTTCTTAAACCCAAAACATGCAAATTAACCATTTTTAATACAAACCCAAGCTAGTCAAATGTTCATAGTATTCATAACATCTCATTTATGCAACAATTTCATATTAAATCCTTATATTTTTTTTAACAATTTAGTCCCTAATTAAAAAATTCATCAAAAATACTTAATAAAATAATTTTAAATAACAATTAGTATCTAAAATTCATCATTTAACATAAAAAATTACAAGATTCATCAATGGAAACATTCAAAATCTTTAACAGTTTCAAAATCGAAGGAATGAGCTAGCTGGACCTAGTTGCAACGATCTCAAAAATATAAAAATTACAAGAAATAGGACCGATTATACTCATATGTAAAGGAATAAAGCCAAAACCGAAACCTCCTCCATAGCTATGGTGTTCGGTGGAGTGAAAGAAGAAGAAATGAAATTAAAGCGTTTTAATTTCACTTTAATTTGTTTTAATTTTATTTAATTACAAAATTGCCATTGAATTTATATTATTTCATTCATTTTCAACCATTATGCCGTCCCACTCATTATTTATGGCTTAATTATAACTTAAGCCCTTCCTCATTTATTAATTAAACCATCTAATCACCTAAAAATATTAATTAACAAGTTTTGCATATTTCTTAAATTGGTCTTTTTCTCTTAATTAACTATCGAAATATTAAAATTTCTTAACGAAACTTTAAAACCACCTTAATGACACTCCATAAATATTTTTATAAATATTTATAGCTCGGTTTATAGAAACGAGGTCCCGATACCTCATTTTCTAAAACCACTTGACCTTAGAGTTAAACCACTTGAACTTAATAAATCGTTTATATAACATATATTATCATATCAAAAACCTTTTAAAAACCATATTTTACTTGTAAATATTAAATATAATATTTACATACTTATTCGTCGGATTTGGTGGTCCCGAAACTACTGTTTTCGACATCACTGCAAAATAGGCTGTTACACATCAGAAGGGTAAAATTGTAAAGAAGAAATTTCTTGCGATCGAAAACGCGTTGCAAGATTAGCATGTTTGACGAATATATTCAAAATGAGCTTATAATTGACTGAACAATACAATGGGTCAGGTACTTTTAACTCTTAGCGTAAGAAAAATGTTAGAGAAAGTACACCCAGCTAGGCGAGCTTCCAGAAATGGGTTTTTGGGTTGTTTAATACAACTATCTATTATTATTATTATTTTAGTTAACTTATAAATATAACATATATATAATATACGCATGCACATATCATTAAACCATGACCGGCCATCACCCATTTAATTAATGGTATAATTGCTATTTTAGTCCTTTTTATTTATTTCAATTTATAATTTAACTTTTAACTCTTTTGCGATTTAGTCTTCGTACCTTAACAACTCCTAATATCATGAAAATTACTTATCTATAATTTAATTCGCCTCTAATATAACTCCGTAAATATTTACGAGTCTAGTTTACTAAAACAAAGTCCCGAAGCTACACTTTTCATCACCCCAACTATTGGGTTGTTAATCCGGAGGCGTTGCCAAATTATGTATGATTCCCTCCAAAACACGATCATCCACCTATTTATAACGATAATTTTTTTAAAAATATTAAAAAATTAATTGAACTTAATTGAAAATAACAAAAATTAAAATTATATCTTACTTATTACTTAAGCGGCTGAAATGTACTTCTCATCAAAACAAATTAGAGAGGGTGTCATTCGTGAAAATTTAATTCGAATGAATAAAATATAGAATCATTAAAAAAGTTGATATTTTTAAACAAGAATATCACAAAAGTTTAGAACAAGAGCTTGAGAAAATTGAGAGAGTTTAAAGAGTTGAGAGAATAGGATGTAAGTGAAAAAAAAGTAAAATTGGGTGGTATTTATAGGGAAAAATTTTGGACTGTTGGCCATTTAATTTTTTTTATTGTTGGAATTGACTACTAGGGGAAAGCGCGCTCAACTGGATACTCTTTCTTTTTCTCTCTAAAAACAACATATTTCCCTAATTTTTGAAAAAAATGAGATATACCACTAAATTAGTCATTTTTAGTGTGTTATAAATATCTACTTGTACTATTAAAAATTATTTCATGTACATCAACATGAGGTATACGAGGCATACCATGTATCACTGTTTGGTTAATCAATCAGCCATTCCAATTTTAACTGTATAAATAGATAAATTTTTAACAGAAATGAATAAGTTTTTCTTTGATCTAATATTCAGATATTAATTTATATATTTTTTAATAGAGAAAATAAAATATAATTTAATACTACGTATTATAGGAAAATGATATATAGTAGAACCGTACAAACTAGCATTATTTTTCCAACAAGCCGACGCTTGGATGGAACCCATCGTCGAATTGACAAATTGCGACTATTTTACCAAATTGACCCAAAAAATTTTGATATTTATAAAAATAACTCAGGTTCAAAAACAATAACCAAAATGATCTAAAATGAACAGTAGAATGAGTTTTGGCCTTCTAATGGTCGGCACCACTGATATTTTTGCCCAATTATTGCCTGATGATTGTGTCAGGCTTTAAAAAATTAAAATTTTTTGTTCTGGCCTTCTAATGGCCGGCACTAGGGTATTTTTTTAAAATCGTATCATATTGGTATACAAAAATACCAGTATTTTAAAAAAAATGATTCTAGCCTTCTAATGGTCGGCACCAAGTATGAAAAAAAATTTAAATTTTTTTAAGTGCTAGCTTTTTAATGGTTGGCACCAAGTACGAAAAAGAATTCATATTTTTTTAGGTGTTGTCCTTCTAATGGTCGGCACCAAGTATGAAAAAAAAATATTCAAACTTTTTTAGGTGTTGGCCTTCTAATGGTCGACACCAAGTACGAAAAAAATATTCAAATTTTTTTAGGTGCTGGCCTTCTAATGGTCGACACTTGGTAGTACGAAAAAAAATTAAATCTTTTTAGGTGCTGGCCTTCTAATGGCCGGCACCAGGTACAAAAAAAATTTGTGCTGGCCTTCTAATGGCTGGCACTAGGGACTTTTTTCGTGCCCCAATGCAATTTTTTTATTCTGGCCTTCTAATGGCCAGCACCAGACTAATAATTTTTTTTTATTTTGGTACATTGATGGTAGGCATTACAGATGTAAAAAAAAAAATTTAGGTGCTGGTCATGTAATGGCCGGCACTAAATTTATCAAATATATATAGGAATCTTATCTTCCATTTGAGTTTTTGTTTGCTTTAAAAATTTTAGTTCTCAAATTTTATTTGTTTATGTTCATTTCGATGGAGAAATGATAAGTACAACTGAAGAAGGCTGTGTATTTCAAAGTCGGAAAAAAATAAGAATGAGATTCAAATAGCGTGTTTCACTGTCGGATTTAAAACGAAAATTAGTACAAAGATAGCAACCTGTTGTGGAAAGCAAATGTTGAGACTATTTTACAAATTTCCGGTTTCAATTGATCCGCTAAAGTTATCAGAAATAGAGCTTGAAGATGATGATGATTTGGGGACAATGATAGCAATTTATTGCCCCTCTGAGATAGAAAATCCCAGCCCAGTTGAGTTGTTTGCGGAGATAGGTGAACCAGATCCCATTCAAGTTGTAATTCCAACAAGCCAGAGCTCTAGAATTGATTTTGATCTTAAAATCTCCTAGGAAGATTAGTCGAGTTTTGGATAGTCAATGCCAACTCCCGAAAATCCAAACACCGATGGATGTTCGTATAACATCCCCAACTCGTGTCCTCGTCTAGAGATCCATCTAGAGGTGTTGGCCACCATAGAAGATGGTGATGAAGGGTCCGATAATGATTATCAATCCTGCCGTGATCCCAACGATGATTTTAGTGACTCCGATTTGGATGACATCCCTGAAGACATAGACGAGGAAGGGGCGGTGAAGGGTGAAAATGCAAACCCCCATTCGGCCGGGAATGCTGGCCCTGGTATAGTTATAAGAAATAATCTAGGGTCCTTCATGACTGACGTGAATCCTGATGTGGCTCTTACATATGAGTTCTCGAAATATACAAATATTGTGCCGGCTCTTCTACTTGACGATGAATTCAGTGATGAAGAGTTGTTTGTAGGACAACAACTCGATAACAAAAAAAACTGTTTACATGCTATAAAACAACTTAGCTTGAAGTTAAGTGTGGATTATAAAGTAACGAATTCGATGCAGTCTTTGTACGTAGGAAAATGTTGAAAAGTGTCAAGTGGTTGTAAATGGCATGTTTGAGCCGTGTTAATGCAGCAGACACAGATGTGGATGATAAGGAAACTAGAAGGTCCACACACATGCACATCTGCTCGTATGTCGCAAGACCATGAAAAGTTAGATGCAAAAACTATATGCAACTATATCATCCCTTTGGTGAAAGAGTCGCCCACCATTCAGGTGTTAGTCTTTATCGCGGACATGCAAGCTCGATTCAAGTACAATGTGTCGTACCGAAAGGCATGGTAGGCGAAGCAAATGGCGATACGGGAGTTGTATGGTGATTGGGATGAGTCATACAACGAGCTTCAATGGTGGATAGTCGGGATGCAAGAGTATATGTCCGGGATAATGACTGATTTGCAAACACTGCCGTATAAAGGCCCGGACGGAGAGATATAATCGGGGAAATAAATTTCACCGATTGTTTTAAATGTTCGAGCCGTGTGTTAGGGTCATCCCTCACTACAAGCTCATGGTGCAGGTGGACGGGACATGGTTGTACGGAAAATAGTTGTTGCACAAGACGGCAACCGAAATATACTTCTGATCGCTTTCGCCATTATGGAGCATGAGTGCTTCAAGTATTGGGAATTTTTTCTTAGAAATATGCGAAGGCACGTTGTCAGAGAAGACAAAATTTACCTTATATCAGATAGATCGAAAGGATTACTTGCTGCGTGAAGGTGATCGGGGGTTCTGTGGAGGTTTGTTTATTCCGTCAGGTTCATCGCGACAAACTTCCACAGATATTATAAGAATAAAGATTGGAAAAAAGAACTTGTAAACATGGGTAAAAAAATTATTTGTATTTATTTCAAAAATTACTTTTCAATTTTTTTATTGTTTTTAAAATGATAATTTAAAATTAAATATGCAGCTCATAAGTTAGAACCACGAAGATTTAGGCAGAAGTTCGCGAGGCTTGAATCTCAGATGTCATCTTTACTAACAACTCTTCGGACATGGTTGGGTAGCATAGAGAACTGGCAATGGACTCAAAGTTACGATTAGGGATTTTGATATGGGCAGATGACGACCAACCTGGTAAAGGCGATTAACTCTGTATTGAGGCGCACACGCCATCTCCCGATTTTTGTAATTTTGTTGGTAACATTCTATAGGTTGGCGACATTGATGCCTAGGATGGGGTTGAGACAAGCTAAGCAAATCGAGGCCGGGCACGTGTACGTTGAGGCCGTCTGAAAGGCTATGGCGGTAAATAGTCGAAGGGAACAAATAATGAACACAGAATTGTATTCGTGCGGCTTGGAGACTTTCCGAGTTCAAGAGTACATCAGCCGTCGTTCAGGTCTTCCACCTAGGTCGTACGCAGTTGATCTGCGAAACAGACGATGCGAGTGCGGGATATTTTAGACTCTTTGATATCCGTGTGTGCATATTCATGCAGCGTGTGCGAGAGCAAACTTAAATATTGAACAATTTATAGACGAGATCTACACGTTGCAACGCACATTGCGTATATAGGGGAACGAATTTCCTGTAATGCCCAATATCTCAAACTAGGAAGTTCCACCGCCTGCTTTCGAAATGGTGCCTGACCGTAGTCTTCGTGGACATCCTAAATGTCAACCACAATCGACCAGAATTCGAAATGACATGGATGTTAGGGAGACGGGTGAACCCAAACTGTGCACTGGGTGTCGAATATCCGGACACAACCGATCAACATGCCCACATCGTGTCTATATTTCTGGTCATTTGTCTCGTAATGCCGGACTCCAAGATGACGAATGATATATTATTTAGCGCATGTTCTTATAAAAACATTATAAATATATGAAAAATTAGGTAAATTGTATGAGAAAAAATTGGAAATTACATGGAAAGATAGATAATTTAAATGAAATGAGAAAAAAATTGAAATGAACAAAAATAATATAAATGAATTGAGAAAAAAATTAAATTTACAAAAATAATATAAATGAATTGAGAAAAAAATTAAATTTACAAGGAAGTAAAGATGAATTTAAATGAAATGAGGAAAAAATTTAATTTAAATGAAATGAGAAAAAAATTGAAAATTACATGGAAATATAAATAATTTAAATGAAATGAGGAAAAATTTTAATTTAAATGAAATGAGAAAAAAATTAAATTTGCATGGAAAGATAGATAATTTAAATGAAATGAGGAAAAAAATAGATAATTTAAATGAAATGAGGAAAAAAATTATTTAAATAAAAATAATATAAATGAAATGAGAAAAAATACAATTTAAATGAAATGGAAATTGAAATGAAATGAAATAAAATGGAAATGAAATTGGAATGAAATGAAATGAAAAAAAAAATTGATATGTTTATCGCGGTAAGCTTGGCCTGCGTCAAGCCTAGGCCTAGGCCTGTGAAATGGCTGGATAAAAAATGCCAAAAAAATTCGAAATTTAATTTATCTAAATGGGGTGTTAGGCCTAAAAAATCTCCAAAAATGAAATTAGATTTTTTTAATAAATTTAAAATTTAAATTGAAAAAATTAAAATATAAAAAAATAAATGAAAAAAATGAATGAAATGAAATGTTAAATGTTAAATGAAATATGAATATGAAATGAAATGTAATTTGTAATGAAAATGGAATTAAATGAAATGCTAAATGAATATAAAATGAAATGATGATTATGAAATGGACTGAAAGTAATAAAAAAATTATAAATTTAAATGAAATGAAATTCTGAAATGAAAAAATAAATTTTGGAATGAGAAAAAAATTAAGTTTAAATGGAAAGATAGATAATTTAAATGAAATAGAAATATAAATGAAATAGAAGTTAAAATGAAATTAGAATGAAATGAAAAAAAAAAAGGTGAAAAGACCTTTTTTGCGTCATGCTTGTGTCACTGAAACAAGGTCAAATTGGCCTTCCAATGGCCGGCCTTACATTTAGCTTTTTTTTTTTTTCATAATTTTTTTTTCAATTTTGCCCTTACTTTAGCCAAATGGTCCCTTACTATAAATAGGCTACTCCGACGACCACCGAGCACCTCCAAACACCTCCGACAACCGCTATTCACCGTCAACCACCACCGATGACCGCCGATCACTCCATAGATCCTAATCCTAATGTTATTTTAAATGACAACGACCACATTGTAGCTGCATAAGGTAAACAAGAAATAAAATGTCTTATTTAATTTTAAATATTCTTTTAAATTCTTTTTTAAATGAGAAATATAACATTATATATTTACTATAAACGTAGGATTTGTACCGAATTGTGAGACCTCGGTTGCATTGCATGATCCTAGTTATTTACCCAATTGACCGTATTTGAATGTCGCGGGTTTTGGAGTAGTCGCGTACATTCAGATATCTAAGCTACAGGCAGATTTAATATCGGCCTTAGTTGAAAGATGGAGCCTGGAGACACATACTTTTCACCTCCCGTGTGGGGAGGTAACTATTACACTGCAAGACGTAGCAGTCCAACTAGGGTTGTCTATAAACGACGAAGCAGTAATTGGGCTTGGAAGAGTGCCTGATTCGTGGGGCACTTGTGAGTGGTTACTTGGACGGGTGCCCCCCAACAACGAGGAAGGGCGATTAACCTATATTAAATTTACTTAGTTAAAAGAAAACTTTCAGCATCTTCCAACAGTCCAACGCAGATGGACATTATCTACGCTACAATAGCGTTTATTCTTCAACTTATAGGTGGGATACTATTTCCGAACGGCAATCAAAATAAAGTCTTAATAATGTATCTCCCCTTATTAGAGGATCTCGAGCTTGCAGGAAGATTTAGTTGGGGCTCTGCAGTGTTGGCATGCTTATACCGTGACCTTTGTCGAGCAACAAAGCCGTCTACGAAATCAATGACCGGTTGCTTCCTTCTACTGCAATCTTGGGCATTATACCGATGTCATTTCTGGCATCAGTAAGTCACCAACCGTATGTGTGGTCACTCGTTGATAGGTAAATATATAGTTCAATTTTGCCATATATTTTTTAATTGTATACTATAATATACTAATTTTTTGCATGGAAAAAATTATCTAATAGTTTTTTCATTTTTTTAGATGGGCAACTGTATCGGGAATCAGGCGTATGTTCACCATACCTATGTACCATATGATGATAGAAACTCATTCCGGAGATGCCGTAAAATACGATTCCAAATATTTCTTTTTTAAATACAATAATTGCAAAAGAAAAAAATTAAATAATAACATGTTGTCTATATTATACAGTTTATATGGATGTCATATGATGAGGAAGATATCGCAGCGTTTATACCATCATAGGTTATCGAGCAGCAACAGTTGTTCATGTCAAATGTGCCGTTGATTCATTTTCTTATAATGGAATGACACGATAGGGGTCAGGTTTTGAGACAGTTCGGTTGCGCACAACTTATCCCCAACCCTCCCGTCAACATCAAAGAAGTCTACGGAATGGACAAAAAGGGTTCGGGTCAGGATGCTTTAAATTAGGCGCAAAAACATGAACCGTATATCTTTCTGTGGAATCAGCAACATTCGAGATGCCCTCCCTTGTATGTTTTAAAGGGAAGCTTCTCTCCTACTCCTGAGTACGCAGCATGGTATATGTCACACAGGAAACCTTTTATATTCCAAGGTCGTTACATGGTGATCCAAAGAGACGCGCAACCAAAATCTTCTCGATGGCAACAAAGGAACGCACAACCGCACAGTAACTGAGTTTCACCATTCAGGAACATCGAGTTTAATACTACCTCATACCCCGATCTCGAGCCCCAATATGAAGCATCCGGCTCATCATCATACCACTTGGATCCAGATCCGCTGCAAGAAATTCCTCCATTGTTCGAGGATATTTTTGGTGACGACCTCGAGCCTCAACATTCGACATGATCCGGGTGGTACTCATACCACCTGGAGCTCCATCCTGAAGCACGTACACTCACCACTGAGGATATTTTTCCATCGGCACCTCTAGTCATGCAATACCCATTAACTCTCGATTATGGTATATATGATTATTCTACTTTTCTAAGTACACCGGACGGGACACCGAAGGCCGGACCGAGCAATTATCAAACAACTGAGCAAGGTGCACGGCATCGCCAACGGAGGCATCCGGACCGTTACACGTCGGCGCTGGGGACGTCGCCGAGATCGCGACAATTTTAAATTTTTTCTATTAATTTTTACTTTATTTTAAAATTATTCTGTAAATATTTATTTTATTTTTTAATTATTATATTTTTTAATATTAATTTAATTTCTCTAAAATAATTATTTGTTTGAATAAATGACTCCGAAATATTTAAAAAAATTCGAATAAGTAATAGTACCCGACAAATTAAATTTACATACACAATAAAATACAATCATTCTACAATATTAATACAAAAAAATATAAAATTCAAACAAAAATAATATGCACTATATTAAATTTAAACACCCAACGAACTATAAACATATGGGTAAAATTAATACACAAAAATTTTAAATTCAAACTACATATAGTATAGATTAAATTAAATTTAAAGATATAAAAAATACAAACATTCTAAGAAATTAATACACAAAAATATAAAAATGAAACCTTAAATCCTAAATAACTATATTAAATTTACAGATATAAAAAAATACAAACATTCTTAAGAAATAATGCAATTATTTTCAATAGTAGTTTCTTTACAATTAATCGTCTTCTACTTGAATCAGGTCTACATTGTATCAGTACAGGATAATTGGTTAGCTGAAACGGTCAGCAAAATTAAAAAGAAACCGAAAACTAGCTACATAAACTAAAGGAAAATATAACTTCCTAAAAGCTCTAGACCCTTTCTTCTTCCATTGTCCCCTGAGATACCTTTGCATGGAGACTCTACCAACCGGTTCCAACCACAGCCTAGTTGCAGAATAAACGCTATTACACCATAGATAATGTCCATCTGCGTTGGACATCTCGATTAGCCATCTATGGAGCAGAAAATCGTCTAACTCTTAATTGCATAACCTTTAGGGTCGATATGATAGTATATAATTCAACTCCGTTAAAACATGAGAGTATATAATTCAACCCTGAAATTCGGTTGTAAACTATGAAGAACTCTCATCTACAATCTATTACAAAAAACTCATTTGATGATATATTACAAAACACTCTCATTTTGATGGCTCTCTTAATTTTTTTTTTCTCATTCCATTTACACTATCAGAACCCAAACCATCCACTATATATAAGGTTTGGTGTCGACCATTACATGCTCAGCACCAATTTTTTTTCTAGTCTAGTGTCGGCCAATACATGATCAACACCCAAAAATTTGAATTTTTTTTACTAGTCTGGTGTCGGCTATTAGAAAGCTAGAAGCCAAAACAATTTTTTTTGGTACCTAGTGCTAGCCATTAGAAGGTCAGAACCAATTTTTTTTCGTACATGGTACTGGCCATTAGAAGGCCAGAACCAAATTTTTTTTTTTTAAATACTGGTAGTCTGGCACTGGCCATTAGAAGACCAGAATCAATTTTTTAAAAAATATTAGTATTTTTGTATATGAATATGATACGATTTTAAAAAGAAAATACCTTGGTGTTAGCCATTAGAAGGCCAGAACCAAAAAATTTAATTTCTTAAAGACTGACAGAGTCATCAGACAATTATGAGGCCAAAATATCAAGTGGTGCTGGTCATTAGAAGACTAAAATTCTATTATACTGTTCACGTAATTTTGGTGATTATTTTTTAGCCCGGGTATTTTTATAAAAATTAATGTTTTTTAGGTTAGTTTGGTAAAATAGCCACAAACTGTAATGTGATCTGATGGACTGAACTAGTTTTAAAGTATGAATGTTCCAATCTCACAGGAGACGAGTCTTCGCATTAAACTTGGCCTGAAATCTTCCCCTACATTTGATGATTGAGATGCTTCTTCGCCTCTTACACTGTGAAAGTCAAGTAAACGGATTGCTTTTTAATCCCCTTCTTCTCCCACCAATCTTATATATTTATAATATACCACCGACACCATTTCTCCTCCTCCTGGGAAACTGGTTGTTCAGTCATTATCATATAAAGTAAACTCACTCGTCTTTATGTCACGACTTGGTCTTCCTTTTAGAAATTAGAATACAACTGGTTCCCCTTCCTCTCTTCGAATCGTTTTTGCAGTGAGGGAATGGAGAGAATGAGGGCGTGTTTGGTTGCAGTGGCCCTTGCGAGCCTATGCTGCGTAGCGCGTGTGAGATCCAGTGCCTCTGATCATCGTTACAAAGCTGGAGATGAAGTCCCTCTTTATGCTAATAAAGTCGGTCCCTTCGGCAATCCCAGGTGTCCCTTCTTTCCATTTTTCTCAATTTCCCGATTTTACAATTTTTTATTTCCTTTAACCTATTTTCTCTTTCATTAACAGCGAGACATACCGTTACTTCGATTTTCCATTCTGTTCCTCAGGTTCGTTTCTGTTTGTTTGGTCGTTTTTGGTCTTTTTTTAAGGGAGTTTAAGATGAATTGAGATTGTGCTGTGCAGTCCCCCTGAAGGAGAAGAAGGAAGCTTTGGGCGAAGTATTGAATGGGGATCGGCTAGTGAGTGGCCCTTACAGAATTGACTTTTTGAGTGAGAAAGATGCTGAGATTGCTTGCAAAAGGAAGCTTTCAAAGGAAGAAGTTGCCAGGTTCAGAACCGCAATCTCTAAAGACTATTACTTCCAAATGTACTTCGACGACCTTCCGTTTTGGGGCTTCTTTGGCAAAGTTGATAACGTAGGCAAGGCCGATCCAAGCGATTGCAAATATTATCTCTATAAGCATTCCGTATTCGAGATATTTTACAATAAGGACCGTGTTATCGAGATTAATGTCAGAATTGATCCACGCGCGGTTGTCGATGTCACCGGAGACGAACCTGTTGATGTGGATTTCATGTACACCGTTAAATGGAAGGAAATAGACGTCCCTTTTGAGAAACGGCTGGATAAGTACAAGTCGTCTTCTTCCTTTCGGCAAATCCAGTGGTTCTCAACCCTTAATTCATGTGTCACCCTTTTGTTATTGACCGCTTTCCTCGCCACCATTCTCATGCGAATCCTTAAGAATGATTTCATTAAGTAAGAATAAAATTTCTCTGTTTTGATGCATGAAAATCCACATTTAATTCAAATTACACGGTTTTATATATCGGTTAAAAGGTATGAGGAATCAGCGGATCAGGAGGAGGAGACTGGGTGGAAGAGCATTCATGGTGATGTCTTCAGGTATCCGAAGCATAAGTCTCTGTTTGCAGCAGCTCTTGGTTGTGGCACCCAGCTCTTTACTATGTGAGTGTATTGACCTTCGATTTACAGTTATTTTTGGCTTCTTGTTTATGAGCAATCTAGTGACTGGCTTATTTGCATCATCTTCCAGCACAATTTTCATTTTTATCCTTGCTGTAGTTGGGGTCTTTTATCCATATAATCGAGGAGCTTTGTTGACTGCTTTGGTAGTCATTTATGCCCTTACATCTGGAATTGCTGGCTACACTGCAGCTTCTTTCTATTGTCAGCTAGAAGGAACAAATTGGGTATGTAATACTGGTCTCTGTTCCTTTTTCAATCTAGTAACTGTTTAGTAGTGTTGGGTATGTGAAATTTTCTCATATCCATTGTCCAATACCGAATACGAATTTAAATAATGTAGATATTTATTAGTTAAAATCTGAACTCACAAATTTACCAAATATAACTCCAAAACTGAAACAATTGGGAATAAGCAAATGTAATCAATGCATAATAAGCCTAAAAAACCTATATCTACATACACTGACATTTACCTCATAAAATAGACTTTCTTCCAAATTGAATGTTCATCGTACTATTTTAGAATGTTTCAAAATGCCGTTCACTCCCCCAAAATGGATAAAAAAGCTTTTGTAATGTTCATCGGAATACTTTGGGTGGGGTAACTCTTGCCTTTATCTTAATACCATCCACTCTTGCCTGTTGAATCTCAATGACAGAAAGTAGGAACTTAGAACCAAAGCATGTTACCCTCATTTTAGAATGGTGACTAAAATGTGAATTTCTTTTTTTTGGTCAATTATAATGTCTATTTCTACACTTTTTCATGGCAGGTGAGAAACTTATTACTGACAGGAAGCTTGCTTTGTGGACCACTTTTTGTCACATTTTGCTTTCTTAACACTGTCGCAGTTGCTTATAAAGTCACTGCAGCAATGCCATTTGGAACCATTGTGGTGATTTTTCTCATATGGGCTCTGGTCTCGTCTCCTTTTTTAGTATTAGGAGGTATTGCTGGAAAGGATAGCAAGGCAGAGTTTCAAGCCCCATGTCGGACCACAAAATGTCCTAGAGATATCCCGCCGTTACCTTGGTATCGGAAAACTCTTCCTCAGATGGCAATGGCGGGATTATTGCCATTCAGTGCCATCTATATTGAAATTTACTACTTATTTGCTAGTGTGTGGGGACATAGAATCTACACCACATACGTCATCCTGTTTATTGTCTTCATCATTCTCTTAATCATCACTGCTTTTATGACCGTGGCTTTGACTTATTTTCAACTTGCTGCTGAAGACCATGGATGGTGGTGGAGGTATGTTGTTTTTGGCTCCTGATTTGCATATATAGAGAAACCCATGCATTTACAAGTGGGTACAAAGCCATGTTTGAAGAATATTTTTAAATTCCCTTTTTGTTTTGATGAGATCTAGTACTCTTTGGTTGCTTGTTTGTTGGATAATTTCTAGTGTTATTAATATGAATTATTTTGATGATTCACTGATATTCAACATTCATATAGCATCTCAGGGTGCCACTTTTTTCATTAATCAGTTGGTCTTAACTAACATTCTCTTTGGTATGTTAGGTCCTTCCTCTGTGGTGGGTCAACTGGGTTGTTCATGTATGCCTACTGTTTGTATTTCTACATTGCGCAATCACACATGTCAGGCTTCATGCAAACCTCATTCTTCTTTGGATACATGGCTTGCATTTGCTATGGTTTCTTCCTCATGCTTGGGGCCATTGGCTTCTGTGCATCTCTATTCTTTGTTCGTCACATCTATCGCTCTATCAAGTGCGAGTAGAGGGATTTTTAAAGTTTGTTTTCAAGAGGTAATTCTAATTATGTTTGCTTAATAATTGGAAGCAATGGCATAGTTTGTGGAAAGATTTCATGATAACTGTCGGTAGCCATTTTCGAATCACATAGGGAGAAGATTGGGACATTGTGCTCTGCCTCAAAGCAGCAGTGAAAGCGCATATGTGTGCTTGGGACGGGTATTGAATTGCTATTGCAATGTCTTGTGAAAAAGCAAATCATCTTTGTTGTTTACTTTTTCTCAGGAACTTGTAATTTTCTCAGTACACCGACAAAAATTATCCCATTTCCATTTTTGCTTGTTACATATTTTTGAAAAAATCAATAAAATTATCTGCAACCAGCAAACTCAATATAAGAAAATCTTTTCTGAATACTTTTTACAATCATATGTTTATCTAAATGATATAGGGAAAGAAATTCCTACTATAAAATTCAGATTAGATCATTAACCATTTGATATAAACAGTATTGAATGGAGTTTTGTTAGAGAAATTATAGTATAAATTTTTTTTTCACTTATTAAAAAATTTTCCTGTTATTATAAAAGTTATATTATCACTTTTAGTATATCAAGATGATTTTTATTACTATTTTTATATACAAATAAGTAGTCTTATTGGTATTGCTGAAAAAGAGCGATTTTATCAACCATATCAAATTTGGATCATTCAATGAATGATTGATAGTCCTTATCTATCAGCAGTCAAAGAAGATAAAAAACACTTGACCAAAACTATTGACAAGTGTTACAACAATCCAAAATATTTTCAAATCCAAGCCGGAATTGATTTAATGTCTATTTTCCCTACTGAACCTATTTTCCAAAATAGGTATGAAAACAGTTCAAATACCTATTTTCCCTACTGAACCTAGTAGAAATTCTAGAAATACTAAAATGGAAGAAATACAATCTAATACTATCATTCAACAAATGAAAATAGGAAAAAATGACATTATTACATTTTCAAATTTCCAACCTAGGAAATATTATACATATATAGAAATTACACTTCAATTTAGAGACTATAAAATATATTCTTTGAATGCTTTATTAGATACTGGAGCTACCACAAGTAGTTGTAGAGAAAATGCCATTCCTGTAGAAAAATGGGAATTAATGAAAAACCCAATCAGAGCTATAGGAATTGATGGTAAAGAAACTATAATCCAATTTAAAGTTAGAAATATACCAATTTACATAAATAATGTAAGATTTGTAATTCTTAAAATATTGTGTTTTCCTGAAATGCATGGAGACATATTATTAGGAAATAATTTAATATATCATCATCTACCGTTTTCTATAGATAGAAATTTAGTAATATTATCAACAGAAAAAACTTCTGTAGAAATACCTTTAATAGAAAACCATAAATTTGTATGTGATAAAGGATTTAGACCAATAAAAAAAGAACAAATTAAACAACTAGAAACAAATCATTGGTTGTTTAAAATTCTGGAAAATAATTTTAGTGAAGAACCATTAAAATTATGGGAAAATAGTCCAAGATATTGTGAAATAAAATTAAAGAATCCTAATAAAATAATTAGAATCAAACCTATGATCTATACTAAATAAGATATAGATGAATTTGATATACAAATCAAAGAATTATTGGAAAAAGGATTAATAGAAAAAACTAATAGTCCGCACTCAAGTTCAGCATTTATGGTAAGAAACCATGCTGAAATAAAAATAGGAAAAGCTAGGATGGTAATTAATTATAAAAGACTAAACCAAAACACTATTTTTGATGGATACTTTATTCCACGAAAAGATGTTTTGATTAATCAAGCTAAAAATGCAAAATACTTCAGTAAATTCGATTGTAAATCAGGATTTTGGCAAATAATGCTAACTGATGAATCTAAACCATTAACAGCCTTTAATGCACCTAATGGTCATTATCAATGGAGAGTAATGTCATTTGGGTTATGTAATGCACCTCAAATCTTCCAAAGATGGATGGATTCTATATTTAATAAATATAAAAAATTTTGTGTAGTTTATATAGACGATATATTAATATTTTCAGAAATATTGGAAAAACATAGAAAACATTTAAATATTATCTCTCAAGAATTCATAAAACATGGAATTATTTTGTGCCCTAAGAAAATAGAATTAGAAAAAACAGAAATAGAATTTTTAGGTTTAAATTTATCTGCTGATGGTCTTAAACTACAAGATCATATTATAGTAAAAATAAAAGAATTTCCAAAAGAAATTAAAAACCAAAAACAACTTCAACAATTTTTAGGAATAGTTAATTATGGAAGAAACTTCTTTCCTAACTTATCTCAAAAAATAGGTGATTTATATGAAAAATTAAAAAAGGATAAAACTTTTAGCTGGTCTAAAGAAGACTAAAAAATTATTAAAAATATAAAATCAGAAATAAATTATACCCCAAAAGTCTATTTACCAAAACAAGGTGATAGATTAATTTTAGAAACCGATGCATCAGAAAATTATTGGGGATGTATTTTAAAAGCTAAAACAGCAAAAAATGAAGAACTAATATGTGGATATAGTTCTGGAAAATTTAAATCAAATGAAGTTAATTATGCTATATATGAAAAAGAATTATTAGCTATTAAAAAGGCAATAAAAACCTTTCTCATATATTTAGCATCTGAAAATTTTATTATAAAAACGACAACCAGCAAATAAACAATTTCTGACTAATAATAGTCTAGAAAGTGTACCAAGAAGAATTAGATGGTACAATGAGTTATGTAGTTTCAATTTTGAAGTTTTATATGTAAAAGGTACTAATAATATTATTGCTGATTATCTTAGCAGTGCCTTATGGATAGAGGTAAAAACCTCTAGAACAAGTCGGGAATGGACTACAGTCCATAAAAACCCAACAAAGGAAAGCGGATAAATCCTACTCAAGGATTTACTTCCAATCGTGGATTTACTCCTATATTAACAGATTCTATCCTAATCAAGGATATTATGTTCCTTATCCAATGGTAAGACAACCAATGGATCTCCTTCATCATATGCATCAAGAATGGTAAACGAATACCCTTCAAAGAGAATAATTCAATCTCCTTGGTCTCAAGATCCAAATTCGAGTATATCAAGCGCTTATTACGAAGTTATAAAAAGAGAGCGAAAATTTGTTGAAACAACAACAAATTCCGAAATAAAAGATTTTTATAATCCAGAGATTACCTAGTGAAATTTATAAATACATTAATGAAATATGGAAAACCCATATTTTAGAACAAAGAGCAAATTTTAGACGAGCTCTTACAAAGTTTTCACAATTTCTAGTTGAAAAAACAACTAAAGAAAAAAAAATGAAGCACATGAATTATTATTAAAAGTCGTTTTATACAGAGATTGGGAAGAACTCTAAATAGAGTATACAAATATCAATGAGATAAATAATCTTATTGATATATTTCAATACTTTATTCATAAAGGAACAAATAGTCCCATTATGAATAAAATGTTTAAAATATGTTTATATAATAAAGCTAGGAAAATACTACCAGTGAGAAATTTTGAAAAAATCAATAAAATTATCTGGAACCAATGAGACTCAATATAAAAAGTCTTTTCTGAATATTTTTACAATCATATGTTTATCTAAATGATATAGGGAAGAAATTCCTACTATAAAATTCAGATTAGATCATGAACCATTTGATATAAACAAGATTGAATGGGGTTTTGTTAGAGAAATTATAGTACAAAACTTTTCTTTTCACTTATTAAAAATTTTTCCTGCTATTATAAAAGCTATATTATCACTTTTAGTATATCAAGATGATTTTTATTACTATTTTTATATACAAATAAGTAGTCTTATTGGTATTGCTTGAAAAAGAGCGATTTTATCAACCATATCAAATTTGGATCATTCAACGAATGATTGATAGTCCTTATCTATCAGCGATCAAAAGATAAAAACACTTGACCAAAACCATTGACAAGTGTTACAACAATCCAAAATATTTTCAAATCCAAGCCGGAATTGATTTAATGTCAACAGCCCGACATATACTTCAAGATCAAACATACAAACTATCTACCGATGGAAGAAGAATAGTAGCTGATAAAAATAGTGTAATTCAAAAATCAAGAGATGAAGAATCCATACAACTGCTAAAGAAAATAGCAGATATGGAAATAGATGATTTTCCTTCAGAAATAATTGAAGAAATCAAGAACACATGGGAGATTTGGAATTCACTAAGACTATCACCAGAATCCTTACACCTGGATGAAATAGAAACGTGGAACCTGGACAACATCCAAGAAGGATAAAGACAAAACAAAGACCACGTGGTAAGTCAAGAAGACTTTCAAGAAGATTTTCAAGATCGGTGGTAAATAAAAATTCAAGGCATCCATGTACGGACAAAGATATGACAAGACAACTAACAACATACGTGGAGGCAATAATAAATTCATCCTTATCAGAAACACTGTTCGGGATTGAAGAAAAAATTAAATAGAGTTTAAAAATTTTACTATAAATAACAATATAAGGAGCCTAAACAAGGCATCGAAAAATAGTTTAGAAATCTTTACTTTCAGTATTCTCTCTGTAAACAATCTTTCTTTGTAAAAATCTTTCCTTTCCTTTTTATAAAACATCTATCTTCCGCACTTAATAATATAGTTGTGTGTTATTTATAGTAAAATTTCTAAACTCTATTCGATTTTTTCTTCAATCCCGAACAATGTTTCTGATAATGATGAATTTATTATTGCCTCCACGTATGTTGTTAGTTGTCTTGTCATATCTTTGTCCGTACATGGATGCCTTGAATTTTTATTTACCGCCGATCTTGAAAATCTTCTTGAAAGTCTTCTTGACTTACCACGTGGTCTTTGTTTTGTCTTTATCCTTCTTGGATGTTGTCCAGGTTCCACGTTTCTATTTCATCCAGGTGTAAGGATTCTGGTGATAGTCTTAGTGAATTCCAAATCTCCCATGTGTTCTTGATTTCTTCAATTATTTCTGAAGGAAAATCATCTATTTCCATATCTCATTTATTTTCTTTAGCGATTGTATGGATTCTTCATCTCTTGATTTTTGAATTACACTATTTTTATCACTACTATTCTTCTTCCATCGGTAGATAGTTTGTATGTTTGATCTTGAAGTATATGTCGGGTGTTGACATTAAATCAATTCCGCTTGGATTTGAAAATATTTTGATTGTTGTAACACTTGTCAATGGTTTTGGTCAAGTGTTTTATCTTTTTGATCGCGATAGATAAGGACTATCAATCATTCGTTGAATGATCCAAATTTGATATGGTTGATAAAATCGCTTTTTTCAAAGAATACCAATAAGACTACTTATTTGTATATAAAAATAGTAATAAAAATCATCTTGATATACTAAAAGTGATAATATAGCTTTTATAATAGCAGGAAAATTTTTTAATAAGTGAAAAGAAAAGTTTTGTACTATAATTTCTCTAACAAAACCCCATTCAATACTGTTTATATCAAATGGTTCATGATCTAATCTGAATTTTATAGTAGGAATTTCTTCCCCTATATCATTTAGATAAACATATGATTGTAAAAATATATCTGTAAAAGACTTTTTTATATTGAGTCCACTGTTGCATATAATTTTATTGATTTTTTCAAAATTTCTGGCTGTAGTATTTTCCTAGCTTTATTATATAAACATATTTTAAACATTTTATTCATAATGGGACTATTTGTTCCTTTATGAATAAAGTATTGAAATATATCAATAAGATTATTTATCTCATTGATATTTGTATACTCTATTTCGAGTTCTTCCCAATCTCTGTATAAAACAGCTTTTAATAATAATTCATGTGCTTCATTTTCTTTAGTTGTTTTTTCAACTAGAAATTGTGAAAACTTTGTAAGAGCTCGTCTAAAATTTGCTCTTTGTTCTAAAATATGGGTTTTCCATATTTCATTAATGTATTTATAAATTTCACTAGGTAATCCTGGATTATAAAAATCTTTTATTTCTGGAATTTGTTGTTGTTTCAACAAATTTTCTGCTCTTTTTATAACTTCAGAATAACTGGCTTGATATGCTGAATTTGGATCTTGAGACCAAGGAGATTGAATTATTCTCTTTGAAGGGTATTCGTTTACCATTCTTGATGCATATGATGAAGGAGATCCAGTTGGTTGTCTTACCATTGGATAAGGAACATAATATCCTTGATTTATATTGCTGATTTTTGAAAAAATCAATAAAATTATCTGCAACCAACAGACTCAATATAAGAAAATCTTTTCTGAATACTTTTTACAATCATATGTTTATCTAAATGATATAGGGGAAGAAATTCCTACTATAAAATTCAGATTAGATCATGAACCATTTGATATAAACAGTATTGAATGGGGTTTTGTTAGAGAAATTATAGTACAAAACTTTTCTTTTCACTTATTAAAAAATTTTCCTGCTATTATAAAAGTTATATTATCACTTTTAGTATATCAAGATGATTTTTATTACTATTTTTATATACAAATAAGTAGTCTTATTGGTATTCTTTGAAAAGAGTGATTTTATCAACCATATCAAATTTGGATCATTCAACGAAGGATTGATAGTCCTTATCTATCAAAGATCAAAGAAGATAAAAACACTTGACCAAAATCATTGACAAGTGTTACAACAATCCAAAATATTTTCAAATCCAAGCCTAATTAATTTAATGTCAACACCGACATATACTTCAAGATCAAACATACAAACTATCTACCGATGGAAGAAGAATAGTAGCTGATAAAAATAGTGTAATTCAGAAATCAAGAGATGAAGAATCCATACAACTGCTAAAGAAAATAACAGATATGAAAATAGATGATTTTCCTTCAAAAATAATTGAATAAATCAAGAACACATGAGAGACTTGGAATTCACCAAGACTATCACCAGAATCCTTACACCTGGATGAAATAGAAACGTGGAACCTGGACAACATCCAAGAAGGATAAAGACAAAACAAAGACCACGTGGTAAGTCAAGAAGACTTTCAAGAAGATTTTCAAGATCGGCGGTAAATAAAAGTTCAAGGCATCCATGTACGGACAAAGATATAACAAGATAACTGACAACATACGTGGAGACAATAATAAATTCATCCTTATCAGAAACACTGTTCGGGATTAAAGAAAAAATCGAATAGAGTTTAAAAATTTTACTATAAATAGCAATGTAAGGAGCCTAAACAAGGCATCGAAAAATAGTTTAAAAATCTTTACTTTCAGTATTCTCTCTGTAAACAATCATTCGTTTAAAAATAATATAAATCAGCTATGATTTATATTGAGATAATGAATATTGAGATAATGACAAAAGTTGCCTTGGATCCAAACATCTTCATATTTCTCAACCTCATCTATGACCAAGCAACACCATCTCACCCGCATATACAAGCACCAAAACGGTCAAAAACATAAGCACAAGATAAATATTATACATATATTGAAGCATCTAGGATTTCTTAAAAGCATTTGAATCTGAAACTCTGTCCACCTCCAGTCGTGTAGTGTTCCAGTTAGTCAATACGGGCATGCTGTGCAGAAGAGTAAGCTGAAAGAACTGATCCAGTCTTGCTCAATGACTGCTTGGCAAATCCCACACTTTTCCTAGTACCCAACCATATGGCCCAAAAGAATCCAACCCAACCTGATTCATATTGAAAATATGTCAGTTCAAATCCCCCAGTCCAGAACGTTCAAGTTGCAAAATAAGAAAAGCCTAAACACTATTCATGTGTGAAGAATTAGCCATGAACAAAAAAAAATAGGGTGTACTTAGTTAAGCAAAAAAGTGAAAGAAAGAGAGCAATTTATGGGCCCTGATAACTTTTGCTTTCCAGTTTTAGTACATCTAAACATTTTCTATCAATTTTCTGTCTTTGGGGTATTGCAGCACCACAAAGATGCTTAATTTGGCCTAACATAGATAATATCAAGCAAATTCTAGCAACTTAATTTGGCTTACAATCTAAGACAACAATAAATGAAGGCATAAACAAAAATGATTCATCATGTTGTGGTTTTGTAAGGCAAGCAATAGCATAGCAAAAAAGTTGGATGTCATAAACAGAAAGAACAAAATCGAATGAAACAAAAGTAAGCAAAGACATGGTTGGAGAGATATAATACCAGCAGCTATCATAGCAGCAAAAATTGCTGAAATCGTCGCAATAGAAATAACGAATGCAGCAATTGACATGGCCCCAATATAAATAGCTGTTACACATGCAAGGGAAAAGAACAAGAAGCCTCCCGCAGCTGCCAAAGAGATGAGAAGAGAGACAATAATGGCATTGACGGTCGCTACCAGAAATATAAGCATAAAGATAAGCAACCCTGTCAATGCAAGAAAAGCAACGGACCCAATCTGCACAAGATTTGTTGGTCAGAGAAAGAGAATCAAAGTGATTAAAACCCAAAAACAGAAATTAAGGATGGGCTAAAAATAATTTTATCAAATTAAAAGCAGGGCGATAACATTACAGAAATGACGAGGAGAGCACGGAGGGGGCTGCCTCGACGAGTCCACCGCAGGAGGGTTTGGCCAGTGTTTCTAGACGCTTCGCCGAGACGAGGCCCATTCTCGGAAACGGATATCTTGATCCGCTGCAGCAACGGGGCTGATTCCGGCGACGATGAATCGGGTAAGATCATCGAAACCGAACGGTGGAGAACATCATAGAGCGTTTCTTCCTTACGGATGCGCTGGTTTTCGTTTAGGGTGACGCCGTTCGTTTGGTCCGCCATGGCGGATTTGCTATTATTTACTTCAAGTTGAAGATTGACTCAGGAGAATAAAATAGAATTAGGATTGTTGGTCGCTTGAATTTGATTTTCGGAGTACCAAAGAAAAAACCTCCAATGGCGGATTATCCGTCTGGTCTGGTAGTTTGAAGAATCGACTTTGAATAAAATAAATTTTAACTTATATCGGTTTCATCGATCTATATTACAATCGGGTAAAGTACACCCAGGATTACCCAACTATTAGCGATTTTACATTTTGGTCACTCAATTTTAAAAGATTGCAAATTGGTAATTGAACTATTGGAAACTATCATTTAAGTCACTATTCATTATAGGGTAAATTATACCCAAATTGTAAACTTACCCATCCCCATATATGACGCCTGTTAGCAACTTAAGAGGCTAGTGACCAACAGTAACTATCGAGAAAATTGTGAACTTACTAATAGTTGAGATTCAATGTTTTTACAAGTACAGTGAATGGAGAGGGAGCCTTTCACCTGTATAGGGTTTGATCTTCCTCAACGTTAAGATGGTCTTCCTTGAACATAAAATACAATGGATTATTACTGCTCAAATAAATTACATTTGATAAAACACTGAAGCAATTGCAATCCGAGAAATCATAAATTGCTTTAACAATCCCTATTCCCAGTGGCTTGTTCAAAATCAGAGAACAAAAATGTTTGTATTTTGCTTACAATGATTAAAGGGCTTAAGGTGGCATCAACTTTAAATATCCCCTCACCTTCATCTATGTGAAGCGACTCTAGTTGTGATTGCAGAAGTGTGGCCGGCATGAAATGCTTCCCTTCTGCAGCTCGTTTCTCAAGCCGAGCGGCAAGAACATCGGCCTTGGCATCCAAAAGAACAAACTGCACCCTACTAGCGTAGCTCCCATGCACATAATCGGCAACAGCGGATCTTAGAATTTCTCTGTAATGTTTCTGCAGTGAAGAACACCCAAGTATCACAGTTTTTCCGTTGTCTAACTTATCTTTTAGAACACCCCGTAGCGTTTCTAGCCATGGAATACGATCCTCATCTGAGAGGGGAATACCTTGGCTCATCTTTTCTGTGTATTTAAATGAATAGCAAATGTTAAAGACAAACAAATTTTAAATAATATATATAAAGAGAGAAAAACTGCGAATTCATGCTCAATAGCCATGTCTATATCTCTACTGCTTACCTTTATTTGATAGTGGATGGAAATCATCAGCATCAAGAAAGCTACAGTTCAAAACTTTGGCCAACATGTCACCTATTGTGCTGGTTATACACAAAAGTAGAAGAGCATGAGTACGGTGATCTTATTGTTACTTTATACTATATCTATGCTACTCGGACATAGGTGTGAAAGACCCTAATCATGCCATCAAAAATAACATCAATTTACATATACTACATGTGAATTACAAGCATTATAGAAAACGCCATAGGAGAATCAAGTGCAAAGAATAGCCATATAACAAAATAATCATACAACTTCCAGAAAACTTCTTTACTATGTCAAATGTTCACGTCATTCTCCATCAATAACATATTAGACCCTATAAAAATATTGAGAATTTTTACCAAAAGTAAAATCCACATGATCACTTCAATTCCTATGAAAAGTGACTTCAAGACCATGATTGCTAAAATCTCAAAACCCCATAGTTACTAATAATAATATGGTGATAGAATTATGGGTGACATTTATGCCATTCTAGATCTGTATCTTAAGATGCACGAAACATTCTCATAAGCTTTTATTAAAGATGGAAATAGACCACTGTTCACCTCATAATGGTTAACTATTGTTACCAAGAGATGCCTATCAGGCAATATCAAAAGGGTATCTTGAAGGGTCGCGCTCAGCAATGGCTATGTTGTTGTTATTCGGATGATCGCACCTACCCATGAATAATTAACAAGAGTCTGTCTTCCTCCCCTTTAATGTACTATTTCCATACATCCTCTTTCTATGTTACTGCAGAACAAATTTCAAATGGATCCCCAAAACTAATTCCACTTCGGCCTTAGAAAGTAAATCAATTTTAAACATAACCATACAGAAGAAAAAGACGGCTTAAAGTTAGTAGAAAGGTATAATTCCTGAAAAAAATTTGTAAAATTGGACTAAGAGTATAAAGTTACCATAGTATTATGATCAGAAACATTCATTTCGTGAAGGACAGCAAACTTATGGCATGATGATAGTTAAAGGATGATATTTGAAGATAAATGGACTACAAAATTATGACTAAATCAATGGATATCTTTTCCTTTTCCACATATATTGAGGGCAAAAAATTGAAAAAGCTTTTAATAATTACTAGGTTCAGCTTTCAATTATGAATGAGAAATTACAAAGCAAAAACAAAGGGAGAAAAAGGGGCTTACGATTTGCCAGCGCCACTAACGCCCATAATCACAACAACTCTTCCTACAAAAAGAGAGAGAAAAGAAACATAAACAAATGTATAAAAAGAAAAGAAAATACAAGGCAAATATGAGCTGAATGTTACCTTTGTGATCAAAAGCCATATTAAGTCAAAGATAAGATACGATATTTTCCTTCACTGCTGCAATTCAGCAATAGGAGATGAAATCAATAAACTATATTTTGAGTCAGAAATAAAATCCAAAGACAAGCTGAACGAAGGGAAGAGACGATTAAAATAAAACAAGTAAAGAAGTAGAATATAATAGTCGTGAAAAACAAAGTGGTCCATGCATTTGAACCTAAGTCAACTCCGATTGCGATCCACCACAACTAGAAACAGAGCTCCTAATACCCAGAAAATATGGGAGTTGGTCTTGCAATGCTGTTCGAATAAAGCCCAATTAGAGAAATATGGAGGAAAACTAATTAAACAATGGAAACGGAAAAAAAAAAAAGAAAAAGAAAAAAGCAAACAAGGAAGAAGCAGGTGGAAAGATATTAGTTGAGAAATTAGCTTACCCGCTACAAATGCCCAAATGGAGTACTCGCGGGTTGGTAGTAATTTTTTTAAGAAAAATACCTAATTTTTTTAAGAAAAATACCTAATTTTTCAGTAATACCATAATTATTTTAGAATACGGAATTCATACAAGTTCAAATCTTGAAAATAAATTATTAGAAGGGGTAAGTCTCAATCTCGAATATCAACAAATATGATAAGTATAAAATAAGTTATTTAGGTAGAACTTTTTTTAAAAAAATCATTAGAAATTATTTAATACTAGATTATGACACAAAAAATTATGTAAGAAATAATTTATTGAAATGTCAAATTAAAGATTACGGTGTTTTGAGTGTCAAATTTCATCATGTGAATTTTTTCTTATATTTTTTTGAAAGATAACAACACCCTCATAATAATATTTATTACTTTAAAAAATAATGAGATTTGAGTAATTTTTTAACAGACTATATGGTAGAATTTTTTTATATATTAAATGTTTTTTTTTTCTTAAATATCAAATGAATCTTTGGTTCAAATAGTAAATTTAAATGTTTAACATTCATTATGTTACAAGTTGAAATTTCAGTTTATAATATTTTTAGATTTTATATCAAATATAAAAAGATAAAACACTTGCAAGGTAATATTTATTATTTTGTAGAATAGTGAGTTTTAAGTAATTTTTTAATTGAGTTGGGAATCGATTATGGCACATCGACGATGTGGTTGAAATAAAATTTATGTATTAAATATTTATTAAAATTTTGTATAAAAAATTAAATGAAACTTTGGTTGAATTGATAAAGTTAAATGTTTAAAATTCATTGTGTCTCAAGTTCAAATCTTCCTGTAATAGAGGTTTTATTGATTTTATATAAAATGATAAGACAAAAACACCTTGATAATAATAAAACTACTTTTTTTCATAAAAATATATATATAACTTACTTTTGTATATAAAAGGGTACTTTAGTAATTTTTTAATTGAATTGACGCTCAGTTAAGTTGTGACACAGACAGAAACACGTTAATAATAATATATATTTTTTGTGAAATATAATAATATAATTTGCTTTGTATATAGAAATGTATTTTAGTAATTTCTCAACTAAATTGATGCTTGATTGACTCGTGATACAGACTTAATTAGTAACTTAAATATAAGTATAGATATAGATACTTGCAAGTAGAGTCTTCAAATTTTACATATTTAAAAATTGCATATCACATTTAAGATGTAATGAAAAATAAAATAAAACGTAAAGGGATAAGTTTTGGACAAATTAGAAATTATCATATGAAATTATTGTTTAGCTCAAACTAAATTTAAATCCATTTAGAACTTTTTTATAAAGAAATTATGCTTTATTGAGGATTATTTTGCCTCTAATTGATTAAATTAAAATAAGATAAACAATAAATAAATAATAAGTCTCTTTACTTTGACTGATTGGCACTATAAAAAAAAAAGAAGCTTACCTTTAAGCAATTCAATTTTCTAATTTCAAAAATAAAAAGTTATCACAAGGGAAGATTTTGGAGACTCGAAGTTTTCTTCATAATTTCATAAAGAAATGGAAGAACTCGAAGAAATTATGACGAACACCATATCAATTATAAAGAAAGAAAAGTTTTCTCTAATCCGATCTAGTGAAAAGCTCTCCCCCCTTTGCACTAACAAAGGAGACAAAACTTGTTTTCAAGATAAGTCCCGATAACCCTTGAAGCAAATTCAAC
Source organism: Gossypium longicalyx (assembly GCA_025698465.1). Taxonomy (NCBI): domain Eukaryota; kingdom Viridiplantae; phylum Streptophyta; class Magnoliopsida; order Malvales; family Malvaceae; genus Gossypium; species Gossypium longicalyx. The sequence goes on along the minus strand of CM047005.1, from coordinate 20,334,280 downwards.
CATTTAAGATCAAGTCTCGAAAAACTTTGGATCTAAAATCTCTCCAAACCTATTTTCAAGATCAAGTATCCATAACTCTTAAAGTGAACATCACAAATTCAAGATCAATTTTTAGAGAATCTTGAATCTAATCAAATAAAATATTATCAACAGCAACTTTTGATAATAATACCAAATGCTTGAAATTAACACAATATTTTTCAAAAATAATGATCACCTGCTACATTGGCCGGAGATAATGAAGTCATTACTTTGTTTATTTTTACTTGATAAAGTTAGATATTTGAGATTTAAGTATCAAATAAAATGAGAGTATTTAATTCAAATTTAAGGTTTGATAGTAATATTTGAATTTAGTTAAAATGAAATGAGAAATTAAATTAAAAAGTTAAGATATCGGACCACTGACTTGTAAACATTATTGTAAAGGTGTTGTAATATAGGACATTGAATTAGATAGATGGAACAAAAGTTTGGTTGAACGAATCTCAACCAATAAATAACAGAATTTTCTTTGATTTAACATTGAGATTGCAGTAGAATGCGGCTTTTAGGCCGAAAGCAACGGTAAACGGGCCCTAATGTAAAGTAAAGTGCGAGCGTGGCCTTTGTTTTCTCACTTCGCCGTTGAATTAGAAAAACAACTCGGTTAGTCTGCGCGGACAAGGCAAGGCTAGGCATTTGTCAATTGCCAATTTGGCAATTCCCTAGTTGGCGTGTGGTGCAACCCCAAACTGGAATGGATTCCAAGATTTGCCAACCCCAATGTTAGATACCGAGGGCTGGTCACATGGTTGTAAACCCCAAATTTTGATAATATTTTTTTGTAATTTATGTTTTGGTTCATTTGTAAATATATCATTTTAGCCGATTTGATTTTTTTCAATTATGGTTAGATAGGGTCCACTCAATTACCTACTCGTCCACCCTTCCCCTATCCTTGCCCTTGCCTGTTTTCGGCTTCCAAAAATCACATTAATTTTCGACTATTAATTTAAGGTTATTGGGTCAAATAGAATCTATTTTTTTTGGATTTAAATTTAAATATTAAAATTAATAACTAAATATACATTAATTACTTGAATTTACATTGTTTTAGATAGTGAATTGGGACATAAGATTATCACACAGGCAATCTGAGCCCTACCTTTAAATATTATCTTTGTGACAGCCTTTGCTTAGCTAATTTGTAGATTCCCCAGGTCAGGCCAGGCCAGAAAATATGGGTCCCCACCTCCCATGTGCACTACACTTCACTCTTTTTCCTTCTCAATTACTACTACTCTTTTTTTTTTTTTTTTTGCTTACTCTGTTCTTTTCTACTTGCTCCCTGTGCTTATCATTTTCATTCCCCGTTCTCAACCTCCGCTTATCTTTCTCCCTATTCTCATTTCTTCTTCTTCTATTGCCTTTTGAGTTTCCAGTTTTTTAGTTCAGTCCCTACAACATGTTGCTTTCATCCATCTAATGCCTCTGAGAAAAGGAAAAGAAAAGCTGCAACTCTTTCCTGCATCATTTTCCCCAGGAAAAAGAAAAACTAAAGCTTTGAGTTCTTAATCTTTCTCAATATGAACTACAAACCTAGACTTGGTTTCTGCTTCAAGCTTTTTGCTTTTATTATTGGCTTCTCTTCAATCTTCATCTCTGTTAAATCCCAGACAACTGCAAGCGACGATGCTGCTGCCATGTTAGCCCTTAAGAAGACCCTCGGTCCCCCCGAATCTCTCGGGTGGACCGACCCGGATCCATGCAAATGGAAACACGTTTTCTGCTCAGAGGACAAGCGCGTCACTCGGATCCAAATCGGTCACCAGAACCTGCAAGGTACACTTCCTTCAGATATTCAGAACCTTACTGAACTTGAGCGTTTAGAGGTACAATGGAATAACATTTCGGGTCCCGTACCTAGCTTAAACGGGTTAAGCTTACTCCAAGTGCTTATGCTTAGCAACAATCACTTCACTTCATTCCCCACTGATTTCTTTTCTGGTTTATCTTCTCTTCAATCCGTGGAAATGGATAACAACCCTTTTTCCGCCTGGGAAATCCCTCAAAGCTTGCAAAATGCTTCAGCTTTGCAGAATTTCTCAGCCAACTCTGCTAACATCACTGGGAAAATACCAGACATCTTTGGGTCTGATGCGTTTCCAGGTCTCGCCACTTTGCATTTGGCTTTCAATAGTCTTGAAGGTGAGCTGCCCTCCAGCTTTTCTGGGTCGTCAATCCAGTCTTTGTGGGTTAATGGTCAGCTAAGTAACAGTAAACTTAATGGTACTGTAGCTGTACTCCAAAACATGACATTCTTAAAGGAGGTTTGGTTGCATTCCAATTCCTTCTCTGGTCCTTTACCAGATTTCTCCGGTTTGAAAGACTTGCAGAGTCTGAGTTTGAGGGACAACTCGTTTACTGGCCCGGTTCCTGTTTCTCTTATGAAGCTTGAGTCATTAAAAACTGTAAATTTGACAAACAATTTACTTCAAGGACCAGTGCCCGAGTTTAAGGACTCGGTTGCTGTGGATATGGTTAAGGATTCCAATAGGTTTTGCTTGCCGAGTCCCGATGACTGTGATCCGAGGGTGACTTCGTTGCTTAATGTTGTGAAGTCTATGGATTATCCACAAAGGCTTGCTGATAATTGGAAGGGGAATGACCCTTGCATGGATTGGCTTGGGATTACATGCAGTAATGGCAACATTACTGTTATTAATTTTGAGAAGATGGGAGTTACAGGTATCATATCTCCTGATTTTGCATCACTTAAGTCCTTGCAGAGGCTGATTCTTGCTGACAATAATCTGACTGGTACCATTCCTGAGGAGCTTACTGCACTGGTTGCACTTAAAGAACTGGATGTTTCCAACAATCAACTTTATGGGAAAGTCCCCACTTTCAAGAGCAATATCATTTTGAATACAAATGGTAATCCTGACATAGGGAAGGAGAAGAGTACTACTTCTCCAGGGTCTGAATCTGGCAATCCCAGCGCAGGATCAGGGTCTAAAAGTAGTGGAAATTCTGGAAATGGTGGCAAGAAAACTTCAGCCTTCATTGGAATAATCATAGCTTCTATATTTGGGGGTCTGTTAGTTGTTGGCTTGCTTGGCTTGTTAGTTTTCTGTCTTTACAAAAAGAAACAGAAACGGTTTAGCAGAGTGCAGAGCCCAAATGCAATGGTAATTCACCCTCGCCATTCTGGTTCGGATAATGAAAGTGTTAAGATCACTGTTGCTGGCTCAAGCGTCAGTGTTGGTGCTGTTAGTGAAGCTCATACGTTTCCGAACAGTGAGCCTGGCGGCGACATACAAATGGTTGAGGCAGGTAACATGGTGATCTCTATCCAAGTTCTAAGGAATGTGACCAACAATTTCAGTGAAGAAAATATATTGGGACAAGGAGGTTTTGGGGTGGTATATAAAGGCGAGTTGCATGATGGTACAAAGATTGCTGTGAAGAGAATGGAATCTGGGGTTATTAGTGGGAAGGGTTCTACTGAATTTATGTCCGAGATTGCTGTATTGACAAAGGTCCGACACCGGCATCTGGTTGCTCTTCTTGGATATTGCCTTGATGGAAATGAAAAGCTTCTTGTGTATGAATACATGCCCCAAGGTACTCTAACCAGACATATCTTTAACTGGGAAGAAGAAGGATTGAAACCTGTTGAATGGACAAAAAGGTTAACCATTGCCTTAGATGTGGCAAGGGGTGTTGAGTATCTTCACGGTTTAGCCCATCAAAGTTTTATACATCGAGACTTGAAGCCTTCAAACATTCTACTAGGAGATGATATGAGGGCTAAGGTAGCAGATTTCGGTCTTGTGCGTCTTGCCCCTGAGGGTAAAGCCTCCATTGAAACTAGAATTGCTGGAACCTTTGGATACTTGGCACCGGAATATGCAGGTATCTTTTGTTTATTGGTTTTGCCTTTAAATTTCATAATATTTATATAGAAATGCAAATCAGTTATGCATGATGAAAGTATGCAAGAATGTAGCACTTGACTCTTTAAGCATATAACAAAGACCTGATAGAGACATCAATGATTTCATCTTATAATTATTCTGCTATGTATGGAATCTAAGTCATTTTTTTTCTTTGAATGTGAATTGCAGTTACTGGACGAGTTACAACGAAAGTTGATGTATTTAGTTTTGGGGTGATACTGATGGAGCTAATCACTGGTAGAAAAGCACTTGATGAGAGCCAACCAGAGGAAAGCATACACCTAGTGACATGGTTCAAGAGAATGCACATCAACAAGGACTCGTTCCGCAAAGCCATCGACCCCACAATCGACCTCAATGAGGAAACGCTAGCCAGCATCAGCACAGTTGCCGAGTTGGCTGGTCATTGCTGTGCAAGGGAACCATATCAGAGGCCTGATATGGGTCATGCTGTAAATGTGTTATCTTCTCTAGTGGAGCTCTGGAAACCAACCGATCAATGTTCTGAAGACATATATGGCATTGACCTTGAAATGTCATTGCCACAAGCACTAAAGAAGTGGCAAGCTTATGAAGGCCGAAGCAATTTGGAATCTTCATCATCTTCACTTCTTCCCAGCTTAGACAACACTCAAACCAGCATTCCTACGCGACCATACGGATTTGCTGAGTCATTTACATCCGCAGATGGGAGATAAGCAGCAGTTGTATATTATTGAATCAGTGGCTCTTGTATGTTCATTCTCATTGCTTCTTGCTTCTTAGTAGAACTTGTGTAGCCTAATTATTTTCTTGAACGATATTGTATTTTGCTTGGAATATGATTGCGATGTTCTTCGGTTTGGAAATTCCGGAGAGTAGCTAAGGTAAACTAAATGCTGTCAAAAGCCAAATAATTAATGTTTCATTTCATTCATGCAAATGTGTCAGTGCTTAATCCTGGCATTTTAGAAACTCTGATCATTAATTGTGTTCAACTCGTATCTGTCACATGAATATAACCTCAAAAGATCTAGATACTTGTAAATGTAATATTCGTATTGGACGTATATAGATAAAATTAGATAAAAAAAAGTTGGGCAATTCAGTAGTGTCAATGGTAACTTTGGACAAGCTCTGAAGATGATGCCAAGTTGGGCAAAACTGAAGAGTCAGAGAGTTCTTGTGATGTTGGGACATTCTGCAAATAAAAACAGGAAAAAGAAGAAGAAAAAAACAGAAGTGAAACAGCTCAAAGCCGTGGAATGAAGAAACAGACAGATGGGGTGGTGGGAGTGGCGTTGCTGTCTTGAGATGTCTGTAGTAATAAAGTAATATGCGGGGACCTGCGGGTGTTGGTGATGAGGTGTAGGTTCCCTACACATGGCTCACGTTCTGCTCGCTGCTTTCAAGGCATATGCCCCCTCTGCCTATCACTCTCACTCTCCCGCCATCGTTACTTCTGTTTCCATTTTTTTCTCCCACACCAATTATATTCATCACGAAAAATTATAATCATATTGAGCTCCCAACATTTAGTCAAATAAGTTAGGATCTAGCATTTATTTTTTTTCATTCAAAATTGTATTTAAAAAATACGTAATTCCTTTTCACTTAATCTAGCATCGATTAGTATTATTTTCGTGTGTTTGTGGATAAGAGTTGGGGAGGAATAAGGAGGTTATCTCATGCGTGCACCAACCCAAACATCTTCATCAACTATTTCCGTGAGTCAGCCTCCCTGTAAATCTTCATTTTATATCAGGGAAGTAATGATGGGACAGCCTCACTCTCTCTCTCTCTCTCTCTTTTAATTTTGGTTTTTTTATGTTTAAAATTTTATTTAATTTTTCAAAGAAAAATATTATTTAATCTTAATTAATCTCGATTTATAATGTAAAATTCTTGGCTTTTAACTCTGATTCATATCAAAACCATAATAGTCTCAACTCAATACATGAATTTTTAAACCAATTTCTATTTTTTTTTTTAACTTTGATAATACAAATATTTTTCTAGTTACATTTAAAAATAAAAAATATTATTTAAATTATGTTACTTGTGAACCTAAGTAATAATAGTTCAATATATTTTAAATATTCGTATTTATTTTATGTTTATAAATGATTGGACATTCATTATTTTAATTTATTATAATTTATGTACTTTTATTAAATACCGAATAATGATTAATATGTACGTTAAAATAATTGAAAGAAAATCAATAAATTTGAAATTTTAAGCCAAAACATACGTGAAAGCATCAATTACACGTTTAACTGAAAATTTCACTCATTCAAACTCTTCAATCAAATAATTTCATTAAAATCTCTTATGATCTATTAAATGATGATATAACAAATAATGTGATAACTAATACAGAAAAAAAGAAGAAGCAATGACCCTTGTTGATTTAAGATTTTTTTTTTTGAAACTAAGTAAAAAAGCAATCAAAAGAAATTAAATTAACCCCTTAATTGGGATCTTTTAAAATGCGTAGTCCTGATCTTTTATCACGAATCATTTTAACCAAATTATCTATGATCTTGTTTTCATCTTGAGGGATATGTTGAATACTTCAATGATAGATTTTTGACAAGAGCTGATGAATTCTCCTAATCAAAGTTGACTTGGAGTCTCCTAAAGCTTCTTCCTGAATGGCATTAACAGCTTCAAAACTATCCGTTTAAATTAAAATGCACTCAAAACCCCGATTTAGCGTAAGATTCAACCCATCCAAGATGCTCCGTAGTTCGACATCCAACACAGTACAACAACCCAGGTATCTGCAGAACCCAAAAATCCATTCTTCATTGTTGTCTCGTATAAGGCCCTCAGTTGCTTCAAAATCATCTTCAGTTTTAACCAATCAGGAACTCTATTTCGAGCCAAATGCAGATTAGCAAGAAGACTTTGTGACTTGTGTGAAGGCAGCTTCGATGCGGAAACGTACTGTCTAGCCCAACTGTAGGAGACATTGATAATTTCCTCCATACTCCAAGTGATGTCCTGAAAAACAAAATTGTTCCAATTTTTCTAGATACGCCAAGAAATCATCCCAAAAAGGCAAGGCCAGTCAATCCACTTGAACCAACAAAAAGCTTATTTTGGAGGTTTTTCGTCATCCATTCTTTAGAGGATTCGGAGTAAAAATGAGTTTGCCTTCCAACTGGAATAAGTTTATTCCAAATATCCCTAGCCATAGGACAATCTCTAAGGACATGCAGTAGCTCTTCAGAACCATGCCCACAAAATTTACATGAGTTGCCATTCCCTATTCCTTTCCTTACCCTTTCCATATTCATGAGTAATCGGTGTTTTAGAACAAGCCAAATGAAGAATCTAACTCGTTAGGGTCCTTGAAACTTCCAAGGAAGCTGTTAAATAGGCTTTTTCAAATTCAATACTCCCTTCCAAAGCTTACCATACGCGCTTTTCAATGAGAAAGAACCCGTCAAAGAACTCCCCTAATTGATCCTATCCGGTCCAGTAGATGGATGAGGTGGTGGAATTCCTACAATCTTAGCGATGATTTCCTCAGTACACTAAAAACGAAATAAGTTAAGATTCCAAAAACCATTACCTGTAACCATGTCACTAGAAGAGCAATCTATGTCAAGGTTTGAAATAGATGGAATCTAGTTAACTAAGGGTCCTACCTTTGGAATCCAAGGATCCTTCTAGCAATTAATATCTTTTCCATTACCGACAGACCAAAGCAGGTTCTCACAAATAAGAGGCCATACCTTGACGAGAGAACGTCATAAGAAAAAGCCATGCCCTCTCGAAAGGGACTCTAGTAAACCACTTTGCACTTCGTACTTCGATCTAAGAATCCAAACCCAAAGAGCATTGGAGTTTGTCACAATATTAAATCCTACCTTCATCATGAAAAAAATATTATGCTCCCTCGAATCCCTCAGCCCAAAACCATCATGTACCCCAGGTTGACATACCGAATCCCAACTCACCAAAATCATCTTTTTAACCTCGTTATAAGATCCCTATATAAATTTCATGACCATCTATTCAATCTCATCACGTAAGCCCTTAAGAACCATTATAGACTGCATGAAGTAATTTGGGATTATAAGCAACACTGATTGGGCCAAAGTGACCTTACCAATTAGAGAGAGTTTCCTAGCATCCCAACTTGAAAGTTTACTACGTATCCTATCAATGACGAAATGCAGGGTATTGTTTGTTACCTTGTCATGTAAGAAAGACACTCTTAGATAAGACCCTAAGTTTTGCACCTCTTGATAACTGAAAATATTGCTTATACATCTCCATAAGTTACCATCCACACCTTTTGAAAAGAAGATGTTGGTTTTTTGTATATTAATCCTGTGGCCCGAAAAATCACAAAAATTATCTAGGACTCTTTTAATGATCCTCGCTTGATACTTTTTCGCATGACCAAATAGAATCAGGTCATTTGCAAAGAATTTTAAAATAATTTCATTAAAAATTTTTATATGTCATGTTAGTAAATATTTAAGAATTTTAAAATAATTTAAAACTATGTTTCCAATAACGTGAAAAATAATAAAAAGTCTAAAATTTGAAAAAAAAATGAAACTCTTGTTGATTTAAAAAAAAACGAATAAAATTAGTAACATAACTCCAACATAATAGATTTGAGTTCAACAATAGCTTATTTATGGTGTGCACATGTGTTCCTACTTGAGTCGTATTCCAAAGCCATTAGAATCGCATTTCAAATTGAAATCCATCAGATAATATAACATTGTATTCCATATGTGAACAATCGCGAAGGTAGAGTAATGGCTTTAGCCCTCCAAAAGTTGTAGAATTGTTTTAGTGGCCTTTTAAAAATTTTAAAATTAAACATAATTAGTTCAGTGGTAATTTTTATTTTGACCCCTAAATATTTATAATTTATTTTTAGCCCTTCTAAAAGTATGTGAGTAATTTAAAAATATATTTATTTATACAAGACATTGATCATTGGTTTTAAAAAAAAAATATTACTATTTTTGGTTTAAAGTTCTTTTTTAAAAATTTTTTATGGGAAAAATTTTGGTACACTACCATGTCATAAGAGCTTTTAGACTTCATAAGTAAGATTAAGGGGTTGACAAGTGTTCTATAGAAGTATAGTAAAATACTATAAAATAATTTTAAATAAGAACAATGTTATTGTCTTTAAGTAATATTGTTGGTATTTTTTTTTTAATGAACGCTTTGGTTTTGTTAGATGGGGGAGGTGGTAGTGATAGTGTTAATGATGATCAAAATACAAAGAAAGTCAGATTCAAATAGATGGGAGAGAATTTTGATGGAGATATGGTTATAGATTCGACCCCGGTGCCTGGGTTTTCTTGGAAGGATATGTTGTTAAAAGGAGGTTCCTCCGGATCGATGACTCTTTCTTCGAACTCAGAGATTTTGGACGGAGATGATTTTGAGTTTACAGAAGGAGACGTCATGAGGTCCAACGTCAATGGTATTCTGACCATTAACTTCTCGAAACAAATTCGACACCTTTTGGTTAAGGATATGGATACCTTTGTGATTGTGAAATTACTAGGGAGAAATATCGGCTACTCTGCGCTTCTTAATCGAATTTTTGTTCTTTGAAAACCCTTTCAACCGTTCCATCAAATGGACATGGAGAATGAGTTTTTTTTTTTTGTAAAATTTTAGAATAAAGAGGGATTTTGAGATGGCGTTGACCCAGATCCATTGGGTGTTGTTTGGGTATTATCTCCCTATCCAGCCATGGACGGTGGACTTTAACTCGTCAAAAGCTTTCCCAAGTTTAGTGTTGGCATGGATTCGATTCCCCATATTGTCAGGTTTCTTATATAAGCGAAAGGTCCTGGAAGACATTGGAAGTCTCGTTAGTAAGGTGGCTCAGTTAGATCTGAAAAAAGATAACAAAACAATAGGCAGATTTGCAAAGATGGTTGTGTATGTGGACTTAGACAAACCGCTCATATCGCAAGTTTTGGTAGACTACAGATTTCAAATGGTAGAGTTTAAAGCCTTACTGGCAATTTGCTTCGCCTATGACCGATACGGTCACATTAAAAGTTCATGCCCTTCGAAATGGTGAACTCAGATCTCCCTAGTGGTAAGGACAATACCTTATCCCGTTGACGAAAAATGCTGACACAGTGACAACAGAAAATCCCTTTAGCCATTGGATGATTGTTGAGCGAAGATCCAGGTGTAATCAGAGGGACTCTAGTGGGAAGAAGGCAAATTCTATGTTCAAAAATTCATTAGAGTCAAGATTTGGTCATTTTTCTCGGCTGGATTATGGAAAGTTTTTGGATGATGTGGTGCAATTGGAGGATTCATGTAACACCTCTAACCCATATCCGTCATCAGATTAGGGTTACAGAATATTACCGTACAAAATAGAACAATTAACTTCAAAACAGATCAATAATGTCATTTAATAATAATTAGTTAAAACTCATTACAAACCTACCAAACATATACATTTGAGCCTAAAATCGAGGCCCTAAAAATAGTTTGGAATCAATTTGAGACTAATTTAAAACAATTTAAAAAATTTGGGAAAATTTTGAAAATTTAAAAAACAGGAGTCACACGGCCGTGTGGCTAGGCCGTGTGACATAGCCCAGATTGTGTAGTATTCAAACAATGGGACACAAGGCCGTGTCCCAGCCCGTGTCTTAAATTGTGCAACTCACTAATTTGGGACACACGACCGTGTTGTAGACCATGTGCCAGATCGTGTAACTCTCTGACTTGTGTCACACGACCATGTCCTAGACCATGTAACTAACTGACTTGATACACACAGTTATGTCTTAGGCTGTGTGATACTCACACCTAAAATAAAAAGTGTCACACGATCGTGTGACAACCCATATCCTATGCCGTGTGCTCCATAATTTGACCCTATAAACAAGCCATTTTAAGTCCAAAACTTGCCCAATCATCCACTCCATTTGTGCATACATTCAATAGACCTAAACACCTTTCAAACACATATAAACATACCAATTCAATCAACCTATTTCTCTTAACCAATATGCCATTCAAAGGCACCTCATCAATACTAAAACAACTTCAACCAAAATAAAGCTATATTGCCACATCTCAAGTACAAAACCTAGTCAATTTAGCTACCTAATGAAATCAATTATAACCATTTACTTTTCATAAAAAAAATACCAAAAGGACCACATATTACCAAGTACTTAAAAGTGACCAAATGATATAAACTTGCCAAAGCACTATAAGTCTAAGAAACAAAATATATACTTCAAAGGCATATTAGAAAACTACCATTATATAAAGTCTTATACATGCCATTTATAACCTTGGCCAAAATAACACAGAAACTACCAAAGTGATTGTTGGATAGTGTGATAGAACTCTGACAAGCTTCCAACCGATCGAGCTTTCGATAATCTACAAAACAAAGGAAAATAACTACGTAAGCAACTAGTGCTTAGTAAGCTTGTATAAATTCAAACATAAACTTGCCCTTCTTAAACTCATTTTTATGAAATATGCATAACACCATTACCATACTCATAAGCTTAATACAATCCTATAAGCACCACCAAACTCACAAATTAGTAAGCTCATGTATAATACATATAGAAAATCAACCATTTCACAAATGAATTTTCATGAACATATCATTCATCAAATACTTATTTTCATGAACCATCTAGAATTTCATTGGATACTCAGGAATGCTCACACATAGTGTACCTTCCATATAACTGTAACCTTTCCTTTTCAATAGTGCTTACACAAGCTGTGGAGAATCTACAACAAATGCAGGACCTCAACCATCGGTAGGACATTCAAGACCAGCACCCAAAACATAAAATCCCTAATGACATGTCATTCATATCCTAAGAATTCTTAAGGTTCAAACAGGATTACTTATCTGTCAATTATTCAAAACGTCGATATATTTATATATTTAAGTCAACTTATACTAATATAATTTAATAGATAATCAATCAAACTGTCATTAATAAAATTATAATTCATACAAACTTACCTCGATAACTATAGTCGCAAAAATAGAGTTGAAGATTAATCCAAACCTTTTGCCTTTCCCCGATTCAAGTTCGGTTGTTGTTTATCTTGATCTAAATAGATAACCTCATTCAATTAAGTACTTCAAATAACCTCAAGTATTCAATTCACTCTATAATTCATATTATCATAAAATTACAAAATTACCCCTCCTATTATAATTTTTTCACAACTTAGTTCTTATAACCATAACTTGCAAATTCACTATTTTCTTAGACAACATGTGCTAATCGATTCTTCCTCTTATCTATATCAATTAACATTTTCCCCCATTTCACAAGATATACATGGAATTTGCCACTTAAACAAATTAATCCCTAAACCTTAAATTCATAAAAAATCACTTAACAAAACATGTTCATTTCACAACTAACTTTAATTATTTATCAATTAACTTCACAATTTCATCAATCTCATTCATAAGATATCCCTCAACCTTTAATAGTTTTGCAAATTAACCCATGGGTTAAGTAGTTTAAGCTAAAACAAATTCAAAAATATAAAAATTGTTAAAAATGGAGCTCAAACACATACCATGCCGAACCTAGCTTTTCCTTTGCTATGGTTTTCGGTTGAAACAAGAAAAAAATAAAAGTTGAATATGGTCACATTAATTTTCTTTCTTTTTTTTTTAAATTTTCTCTTAATTTATTTACTTATATAACCTTTTAAAAACCACTTAATTACACCAAAACCAATCTAATATCATCCACTAATTCAATTATGGCATAATTGCTATCCAAGTCCATAGATTTACCTTTTTAAAGCTATTTAATCCACTTAGCTAATAGAACTCAACTTTTGCACCTTTTTAAATTGGTTATTTTTAACTAATTAACTATCCAAACCTCTAAATTTCTTAATGAAAATTTAATACTACCTTAAATTAACCATATAAACATTAAATAAATATTAAAATAATAACTCACTTGTCAGAGTCGGGGTCTCGAAACCATTATTTCTAACACCACTAAAATTGGGTTATTACAATTCAGGTGTTAGGTTTCAATAGGAAGAATTTTTAAGGAATTTAAAAGGTAAGGGAGTTGGACTGAGGCATGAAAATGTGGGGCTACATGATCCTAAGGTTATTTTGGGCTTAAAGGATAATAGGGCAAAATATAGAATTGGCGGGTTGGCCTCAAGAAAGTCCACTAGGTAGTGGGATTTGGATTCTGGTCCATCCATTTCTTGCGTTCTTAATTCCCCTACTCCCAATGTTTTGGATCAAGTATTAGAGAAGTTCAATAATAGAGGTTCATCCAAATATAAAAACAATGAGGTAGCTCTTATTTCTATTCCAATGCATGATAAATTAATTGCTAATATTGTCTCTTTTGAGGCCATGGGTAACAATTTTGTGCACAATAATCCTATGTTTGATGGTCCTCTTGAATTGGTGGTTAATTTGATGTTAGGTCTTTAGATCCCAAGCGTCATTCGCACTATTTTATTCAAAGGTCACAATGATCTAAATTCTCCTAAAAATGCTAGCAAAAGTAATGTGACTGGTGTTAATAAAATAAATCTCGGTTCCAAAGGGCGTGTCTCGGACGGTAAAAGTGAGAGTGGCCGTGTTGGATTATCTCTCAACCGCATCATCTAGAAAAAGGGAGGTCATTTCAAGAACACTGGTGCCTCTCGAATTCCTCTACCAGAGGCCAAGAGTTCTATGACAAATCTTTTTAATTCTCATATTGAGTTTGGAGTTGAAGTTGATGTTTGAAATATCGAAGGACGAAGTGGTGGTGGTGATCCCCCTGCCGCGTATTAACGATCGTTTCTTTCCTCTTTTTATGTCTTTTTTGAATTTTAACATTTTTTGTTGGAATTGTCAATGTTGTGCTAGTTTGAAGTTTTCTTGTATTTTTTTTAGAGTATAATAAGGAGCATAAGTCGAATATGATTGGCTTCTTAAAAATAAAGGTAAGTGGTTTCAAAGCTGATTCAATTATTGCTAACCTTGATTTTTATTTTTTGCATCATGTGGAGGTGATGGGTTTCTCTGGTGGCATTTGGATTGGGTGGAGGGATTCGATTTTTGAAGAAATTCTAGAAAATCATCCCCAGTTGATGTGAGTCTCAAGGCCCAATTTCAGACCTATGAATATGATGGGTTTACATTACCTCAAGGCCCAACAACAATGTCAAAGGCTAAGTAAATCAAATCAGGATTTGATCAAAGACAAGATTTGAGGATGAATCTTATTGAGGAAAGGGAGAACAATACATGCACGGATAGGGTGAAATTTATTAAATTCCAATTACCAAAGCTACCAATTTTTAGGCTTGGAAAACCAGCAGATTTGCGACGACTTTTTGGATGGGATCATTACATTTTTAAGTTGAGACGTCCATGGATTTTGAAAACAACTTAAATACTATATTAAAGAAAAAGAAATCAAATTAAGGTATTAAATTGAAAAAAAAAAGCATAGTTGCAAAATAACATAAAAAAATATTAAATTCATATCCAAATTAATTAAGGATGCCTTTAAAAAGCTACTCAATATTTAAATTTAGGTAAAACTGCATATAATTATACATATCCAAATTTAATAAATCGACCATTTTTAAAAGGTAAATGGAATATTAAAATATTTATTTTTTTAAACAATTTCATTATAAGTTTTGATCATATTTGTTCTTTTATATAATGCCTACGAACTACCCATAACTTGTCACAATCTATAAATAAGAGAATAATATGCTTCAACGCACTTGAACTGATATCCTTATGTATTGACAATAATACTCATACTAATCGAATTAAGATTCAATCGGTTAAAATATCTTAATTTTGAATTCATTATTTACTGTAGTAATATAGTTTGATTCAAATAATGAATTAAAATGCCTGAATATATTATTTGCATTAAATTGAAATCCGTTGCAATATTCCAATATTATTTGAATCCATAAAAAGAATGAAATATCTACAAAAAATTCGGAAGTGCATCATCCCCGATTGCGTTGGATCGGATGCACAAAATCTTCAAAACCGCCTGACGTTAAAATGACCAAGGAAGCAGCCACTCACGCGCCGTCGCCGGCCGCCAATCAGTGTACTGACTTTTTGACTCGATGACTCAGTCAGCTGGTCTATACTTAGCCGACTCTGAATTCCAATCTCAATATTTTACCTACTGATTTCATTTGATTTGATTTACCTTCCATCTTCAAACATTCAACGGTCAAACCTCCAAACCTTTTTCCCTAACGTTACCTAGCTTTGACCCGCCTATAATTTTACCTTCCTCGTATAAATACCCCCAAACCTTAACGATCCAAATTCACAACCGAATTCGCCTGCATTTTTTTCTTTAAATACTCCGCAATGATTTTATCTTGGAGAAATCGCAGAGCCCATAACAACAAAATGAAGAACAACAATCGCTTGTGTGAAGATTTGGATGCGGAAATCAATGTACCGACGCATTTCCGATGTCCTATTTCTCTTGATTTGATGAAAGATCCCGTCACGTTATGCACTGGGATCACTTATGATCGGGAGAACATCGAGAGATGGATTGAAGCCGGCAATGAAACTTGCCCATTCACCAAACAGGTCTTGGAAACTTTTGATTTGATCCCGAATCACATACTGCGAAGGATGATCCAAGACTGGTGCGTTCAGAACCGTTCTCTCGGCGTCGAACGGATCCCTACCCCACGAATCCCTGTGTCCCAATGTGAAGTCTCGGAGGTTTGTTCGAGGATCGTCGGTGCTACTCGACGTGGAGATGGAAAAAAGTGTGCGGAGTTGGTTAGGAAGATCAAGAATTGGGGCAAAGAAAGCGAACGTAACAAGCGTTGCATTATGGAGAACGGAACAGGTTGTATTTTATCAGCTTCTTTCGAGTCTTTCGCCCGTGATTCATTCGAGAAACACATAAATTTGTTGGTGGAAATTCTATTGGTACTATCTTGGATGTCTCCTTTAGGCAAAGAAGGCCGATCCAAGCTGGGAACCGAGTCTTCTTTACGTTGCATCATTTGGCTTTTGAGGAATGGAGATCTTTCTGGTAGACAGTCCGCAGTTTTGGTACTCAAGGAGATTCTTCATTCGGATGAAAGACGAATAATTACGAACACCTTGCGGGCGATTGAAGGAGTTGTCGAAGCACTGTTTTTCTTGATCAAGGAACCAATTTCCCCTACTGCTACAAAAGCTTCGTTAATGGCTATTTACTGTATGATTTCTTCAACCACGAAGAACGACATGATTACCTCTAGATTTTTAGAAATGGGTTTGGTTGGTGTGATCGTAGAAGCCATTGTTGAGGCCGATAAAAGTGTTTGTGAAAAAGCTTTGGGTGTATTGGATGAAATTTGCAATACTGAAAAAGGGAAAGAAGAAGCCTGCAACAATGCTTTGATTATGGCGGTGTTAGTGAAGAAAGTTTTGAGAGTTTCGGAATGGGCGACAGAGCTTTCGGTGTCGATTTTGTGGAAGCTTTGCGATGAAGAAAGTGTTAGAATAGAAGCGATTCAAGTGGGGACATTTAAGAAGTTGCTAGTGATTTTACAGGTTGGGTGTGGCGAGAGTACGAAGGAGAAGGTTAAGGAGTTGTTAAAATTGCTCAATGTTTACAACAATAGAGTAGATTGTTGCGTGGATTCATCTATGGGTTTCAAGTATCTTAAGAAACCATTTTGATTTACATCCAACATACAGTTTGTATATTTAGGCTATACCAAATAGAAAACATTCAATCAAAAATTGCATTCATTTCTTCATTCTTGTTAATTATAGTCTTGTTTATTGTCTTTATTTATTTGCTAAAATCTGGATTTGTCCTTACAAAGAAGGAAGAGCTGCAATATTAATAATGGCACCTACAAATATATTTATAAAAATTTACATAAAAAATAAATGAAATTAGTTGAAATTGTAAAATTAGAACATAAAAAAAATTTATCATATATTTTTTAAAATTTTATAAAAAACAAATAAATAATATCTTCAAAATATTATTGCTTTGCAAAATCATGTCACATTCACTTGTTACTAATTGCTAGGTGAATAACATTTAAACTACATCATTAGTTATTAGATAAATTTTTATTTTGGTCACTTAATTAGAAAAAGTTACAAATTGATGGCTAAATTATTTAAATGACATCTGTCACAGGGTAAACCATCACCTCTCAGGCTCCCGACTGATTCTACCATAGAGGCCAACGATAGACAATAACTCCCCCCTGAACACAGCTTACAACTTTCATCGTATTGTGCTATTCAAATAGCAACTCTTTTTAAAATCTCAAAAGGTGCTGAGTTGGATCTCATTTTAACTAAAGATTCTTGTGGTTCCAGTGGATCCTGCTATAGGAAAATCAGGAACAGCGGAGAGCTTTCCTCCCTCCGACACTTTGATCTTAAGAATGCTGGTTTTAAGAATGAGTGATTGCCCTTCTCCGACCCTTACTGCTCAACCTGAGAGCGGATAGCTAATGCATTCCACTTATTGAACAGGGTTCTATGGTTGGTCCGCGACCCTTGGATACCAAAGGCGTCCATGGGGTGATCTCATAGTTTCTACGGGGTGGAGACTATGTGGTTGGTCTAAGTTATAGGCTATTAAAATCGAAGTTGTGCTATATGGCTTTATCTATTGACACTGCTTGCATCAATTAAAAGTTTTTTTTTCCCATTCTCTTCTATGATTCAATATTTTTCATGAAACAACTTTAGCCATCATGAATCTGCAAACCAAAATTCAAATAACTTTTTTCTCTGATTTTTGACATTGACCGTCAAATTGATTTGGACCTAAGGTATGTTCTTCTACTTGTCGATAGGTACTAATCCATCACACCAATCATCAAATCGTCATTTAGAGCTCATTGGCAGATTTTTTTTAAAAGAAAACTTAACAACCTAGTGATTTAAACAAAACTTTTGAATATTTCACTACTTAAATGAAAAACTTTCGAATAGTTAAGTGATCAAAATAGAAACTTACCCATACTTTAGTGATTAATGATGTAGTTTACCCTATTTGTTACTTGTAAAAAAAAAATACATTTTAAACTTTTCTCAATTGAGTTTATGTTTGGTTCTCACGATATCAACTTAATCAAAATTTTCATATATAATATAGATATAGATATAGATATAGATATATAATATATTAAATTGAAAGTGCAAATTATACAAATACAATAATATAACCACAAACATTAATAAAAAAATTTTAAAGATAGAAATTTATAAAAATATTTCATTAGATAAATAATTATCTAAATTCAGATTAACTCAAACCACATAATAATTTATACAAAAAATGTTTTTTTAATAATTTTATATAATTTATTTTTATATAAAAAATTGATTGCATAAATATTCATTCATATAATATTAGATGCTAAAATATCAATACTTTTAAAGGAAATAAAAAAAAGACATAATGATATATAAATAGTAACAGTTAAATTTTAAAAAAAAAATATTTCTCTTAGAACTCATGATAATTGATTAAAATTAATATTTTTTCCTGTCAAAATCATTAAAAAGAAAAAAAACCATGTTAAAATAAAAAAAATCAAAATAAATTACACAGTTAAGGAAAAATAAAGAAGAGAATACATAAATAAAGTGGAGTAGACTACAAATGATGATATATTTTTTGTATAAAAAAATGAGGGATAAAAAAAATAAAACTTAGCAAAAAAAAGTAAAATCGAAGAGTTTGTTGACGATGAAATAAGGAAAGTGAAAAAAACATTAGAAAAATGCTTGGGGAATTTTCTAAAAAAAAAAAAAAAAAAAAGAATTCCAATTCTAAAAATTGGTTTTTAAAACAGTAATTTGAAAATTTAAAAATATATAAAACTAGTGATAGAATAATGTTAAGGTTCATATTTAACCATTTTGTGTAGATTATTTTAAAAGCCAAATAAATTTATAAATTTAAAGATTTTTAAATATTTATTAATATTTTACAATGTGTGAAAATATCGGGTGTTATTTTATTGTTTGCTACCAATGAAGATTTTGTTCAAATTGAGGAGGAAGTGGCAAAGAATTAATAACCCTTATGACTTCAAATCATTTCACGTTTGAATAACTTTGATTCCAGCCTTTATGGATTTTCGGGTTATTTCAGGAGAAGCTATTTCAGATTCACGCTCTACCCAATTCAGATTAGTCGGATTTGGATCGGGTCTTAAACCCTAAGCCAATATCCCGCCTAAAACCCTGAGCCGCAGACATTGAAGATTAAGGACCCAAACAGAAGTGCAAAATCAAAATGGAGGAGAAGCTCAAGAGCTTGGCATTGGTGGGCGGAGGTGCTCTTCTCGGTGCTGCTTCTACCTTATTTCTTCTTAAGCTTCTTCCAAGGTAAGTTTTTTTTATCATCATCATCTCATTTCCTCTTTCATTGCTATATGAAATTCAGTTGATCCCATTGATTCGTCGATTGTGCTTTCTTCTTCTTCTTCTTCTTCTTCTTCTTCTTATTTTCTTTATTTCCATGAAAATGTCTATTGGTCATTGTTAGTCCACATCCATGTTCGCTAAAATTCTTAAATTTGAATAGAACTTCTAGGCTATGCTTTCTTTCTTTCGTGAAGTTGTTTTGTCGAAGTACTTAATTGCCTTCTAGTTGCCTAGAAATAGATTAAATATAAGTTTGTTGAACGAGTCTTTCATTTAATCTGGTTTCATAAAAGATAGAATATGAATTTTTTCCTTCGGCAGTTTACCAGAAGCTTTTTAATGATTGATTTTTCTGTGTATTATGCAGAAGGGTTTCAAACCAGTGCGATAAAAAGGCAATCGAATTGAATGGTAATGTCAGTTTTATTTACTCAGTAATTGTCTTGTTATACACCATTTCTATGGTAATTGTCCGAATGAAAGGCTTTGCTGTTGTATTCTCTCATTTGATGGACGTCAACATGCTTTTAACTATTAGCTGCATGCCTTGTAATGTGAAAACACAATTGATCAGCAATATGTTATTTTTTTAACTGAAAAGTGATTGCTGCTATGGGAACTAATATCTGCAATTCTTCTGGTAGATATTAATATATGATTAGGTTAGACAAATATTTAGGCTCTTAATAGTAGTAAGCCTCTTAGTAATCATCTTACTTACTGAGTGATGAATCTCTATGAATTTGACCTATACTGAATTCATGATTGTTCAGAAAACAGTTTCTAACAGGATTTTGTATCATTCTGTTTAATAAAGAGGCTTTGCGAAAATAAGTTAATTGTCTTATTCCTTTTTTTTTTTCAAGGATATGAATTAGCCTAAAACACATGATTTTATTTTGGTTTATTAATACGATGAATTATGGATTATTGAATGAGATATGAAACTTTATTATTATGACTAAAAGGATGTCTTATGAAAGCTGTGAATATTGAATTCGATCCCCAAAAAAGGGGACAATTGATATAGAATTAGTGGTATGCTTTAATAATTGGTTATAGTAGTTAGCATATGCCCTCTCTAATGGGTTATTAACAGTTAGCACATGTTCCCGTTGACAGATCGAATTAGTTATGATACGGCTGTACTAACTGTTACAATAATTAGTATAGATTATGAGAACAAGATTATCAATATGACTCTGGACATTGGTTATGGTAGTGAATGTAGCTAACGGATATGAGTCTTCTATAATTTTTAAAGATGGGACCTTAACTGTATGATATGTTATTTCAAGAATGATTTATATTTGAAGTTGATCAATGAATTTCTGAAGGTATCCATTTTAATATGAATGATCCTCTATCCTTAACTGTTTTCATGATATGATTTGATGAATGTTCTCAAATGAGTATATTGAAAATGATTCTTGATCCTGAAGGTGTGTGAGAATATACTTTTAAGGTGTGGTTTGATTATTTCCTCTATATTTTACAAATTCTTTAGTAAGAGTTCTAAACTTGTGAGAAGCTAGAAGATAAAGTTTGGGAGACTAGTCGATTTCTTGTGAGAAGATAGGAGATTGAGTTTGGCAGATTACTTGTTAGAAGTTAGGAGATTAAGTTTGGATTAAATCATATGGCTGTGTTGAGTCTCGATTTCTGTTGTGACAGTATCACCAAGTTAAAGATTTTTGGTGTTTTCTGTTGGCTATAAGTTGTACTTCTAAGAAAACTTGCATGATGTGGTGATTGTTGTTTTATTGTGTGGTATGCTTCTCACACATGATGAAAGATGCTATTATTTTAATGCTTGTATTCGATGCTCTAACTGACCTACAACACTGGCAAAAGGCTAAACATGCTAGATCTGATAGATGCAATCATCTTTATCAATTCTGTGTTTATTCTAAATTTTTAATGTCATTTTCAGTTCAAATTTGAACTCTCTTTCGTCAAACTTTTGTATGATACTACTAAATTGGTGAAAATGTTATTGTTCCATTTCTTTGATTGCTATTCCGGGAATTGAAATTGCATCAGATACAACTGTCAAATGTGCGACTGGTCTTCAAAATGGGAATATTGGGATGACTGGCTTGAGCCTACTAGCAGATGAAATAGTTTCTGAGCAACTGACTAGGTAAATCTCTTTAACCCATGGTCTATGGATGAACCATGTTTACTCCCTTTATGAAATTAAAATGCTACAGCCTACAGGAGAGTTGGGGTTTTCTTTCTTTTATCATTGCTCTAATTCTGAGGTCATGTTTTCTCTAAATCTTATATTCTAACATGTCAAGGCAAGTTGAAAAGTCAAAGCTGAGAGTATTGATCTTTTTGTGTCTATATAACATCTACACTAGTCTCTCTTTCTGGACATATGAAATTTTTTTATTTCTATGATATTAAGTGTGCTATATTTGAATCTTTTTATGAAAAATATTTTGATGTGGATGGTCAACTTGGAAAATTTCAACAGTTGGGAGGACTTCTGGATCAAAATAATTGAGGTTTCTAAACAACACACTCTGCGATAAGTGGAAACCCAGTAGATATGTAGGACGTCTACATTTGGGGATGTAAGCAAACAAATATGTTGTTCGAATAACATGTGAATGAGCGCAATTTAACTTCTCTTTATGTGTGGTTACTAATTAAATAAACGAGTTTAATCACATTTAATCAACGAACCAAGCTTGAATATAGGTGATCTTGGCTTGAACATAGGTGAGAATGTTTGATTTACTATTAAATTTGTTAGACTATCGTTCTGAGCTAAAGTGCACTCATGGATTGGCCAGTATTCATATAATATGCCCAATGTGAGGTTTAGACATACCTAACCATCCTTCTCTAACATTTTGAGAGAATAAGTGAACATGTATTTGTCTTTGTCTTCGTTGTTTGTTGCTAGGAATATCCAGTTCTTTGGCCTTGATTCTCAGCAAAAGGTTACATCGTCCTATGTTGTGGTCATTGGTCTTGGAGGTGTTGGAAGTCATGCTGCATCTATGCTTTTGAGATCAGGAGTTGGCAAGCTCCTATTGGTGGACTTTGACCAGGTATCTTATATGTTTCATCAATGATTAATCCAGTGCTAACTTATTTAGGCTTGGTATATGGCATGTATAATGTTGCATATTCATCTGAACTTTGTATTTGCAATTTTGCTTCTCTGTTGGAAGTTGTTTTAAGCTACAATTACTGGTTGATCACAAATCATATGTCAATATGTTATTTTCCTTAGGTCCTCCATTTCTTGTATTTATTGTCATGTTCTTGAATTTCTGAAATTTCTTGAAGACTTAAATACTTTGAAAGATATTGTGAATTCACAAATTGGGGAATATAATAAATATTGATATAAAAGACCAAAGAATTTCATAAATTCCACCTCAAGAGTTGAATTTGAAATGAGATATTTGAGTGTTCAAAATCCCTCATCCAAATTCCACTTTTTATTTTGGCAAACTAAATAACGTGTCGTCTGTGGAAATAAATATCCTCCTTGGAATCCAGCATCCAGACATACTCTTATGTTATAACATGTTTCTGAAATTTGGAGAAATTTGCCCATTGGATTGAAGAAAGTCTGGAAATAACTTGCTCTGTGATTACTATCTTTATCCCAAAGGATATGCCAAAAGAATGGACTCTAGGATGCTGGTTATCATTTTGCAAGGGTTTCTTGTAACATCATTGTTTTGGGGCTTGCTCCTTTTGGACCTTCCAAAGAGACAACATAATAATATTATATAAAATTTTACCTTCTATTTGTGCATTCTAATTTCGCTTTTCTAGTTCAAGGAGCTGGTAGTGTAAGTTGGATGTGGGTGCAAAGCATGTATTTTCTTTAAAAAAATGACCATTAAATTCTTTTCTTAAGAAATCTCTACTTACTCTTGACTATATGAGAAGGTATCTCTTTCATCATTAAATAGACACGCTGTTGCAACACGAGCAGATGTTGGTATCCCCAAAGCTGAGTGCCTCAAGAAGCATTTCTCTTCAATTTTCCCCGAGTGCCAAGTAGATGCAAAGGTGCTGCTATATGATGTGTCATCTGAAGAAGAAATTCTTTCTGGCAACCCTGATTTTGTTTTGGACTGCATTGATAACATTGACACAAAGGTATCATCATGACTTCTGAACTTTGAATTTTACCTACTGGCTATAAGAATTTTATATAACATTGCAGTCAAATATTGGCTTTTCACCATATATAGAACTCCTAATTTCTTTATGTGGTTCATGTTATGCTTTAATTTATGTTTTTTTTTTCATTATTATGTTAGTGCATGGCTAATCCTTCTATGTGCTTGTTTGATATTGCACCCATCTAAAGCACGAGTAAGCAAGCAACACAAGTTCTTCAGCTGATTGCTAACAATCTGTCAGCATAAAACATTGTTTCTGGAATTACACAGATTGTTCTAATGGCAAAAGTTCTACCTAGCATGACTCTATTATCATTTGTCATAGGTGGCACTTCTTGCTGCATGTGTACGCAGAGGTCTGAAGGTACTATCTGCGACAGGAGCTGGTGCGAGAGCTGATCCAACAAGAATTCGCGTGGCTGATTTAAGAGAGTCAACAAATGATCCTTTATCTAGATCTGTAATCACTCAGCCTTGTTTCAACTTTCAGAGCCCTAGCTTGTCAAGATATTTTTCTATGCCTCTCTGTGTTTGTGCTTTGGTTTTTCCTTTTTGTCTGTGCCTTATGTTTTATGGTATCCAATTAACTAGTTTAGTTATTTATTTTAAATGTCTGGTTCTTTCTAATCTATTGAAATGGAATTGTTAGATTTTGTTACCATGATATGTGATATGCTCTTGTGAATCTAAATTGGTACATAATTTTGGTAGACAAATTATATTTTGTTTGAGAAGGTCATTGTTTCTTCCACATCTTGTAATGCTTTGCTTGGTAGGGAGAATAGAAATATGTAAAGTCGGAAGTTGAGGTAGGAGAAAAATGGAAATGTGGAATATATGTTATTTCTTTCATCAGTGTGCTTGTAGAAAGATGGAAATCTAGTAAATTTGCATCACTTTACTTGCACACCCATCTCATTTTTTCTCATCTAATCTTTCCAATTTAAATGATTTTAAAAAAAAATAAGGATGGAAAATGACCATCCTTTCTTTTGCCTCATTTTTCTCTCTCGTCAAGCATTAGTGAAAATAATCCTCCCCAATCCTCCTGTTCAAAAAATTTTAACCATTTTCTTTCAATTCGAAGTCTCTATGGTTTACATATCAGATTTCTTAATTTGAGGAAACTGAGAGTAGATTACAAAGAGTTTTAGATTTAGCTTACAGCTGCAGAATTGTAGGTAAAACCTACTTTCTATCCATTTGGAATGGAGCATTATGCTTCTATAGAAGATGACATGGGTAGGCATTGATGCTTTTGGATAGGCAATAACAAGTCAAAAAGTACAATGTAGTATAGGGTGGATGGAGAGGGTTACTGCATATTGATAGGACATAGGCTGCAAAGCTATATGGAAAGAAAATTGAGGGGTTAATAGTAGGAGTTTTTTTAATGGCAGAATGATGAAAAATACTGAGAAGATTTGGTGCTTATAGTTGAGTCCAGCATTGTGTTTTATGTAGGGTGTAAAAAAATTGATCAAGGAATTTAATTATCTAAAGTTTTGCTTCTTTCCAATATTTTAGGGGTTTGGCAGTACTTTTATATATATTTAAGATGTTTAAGATTCTTTGGTTACTTTATTCAGTAATAGAGGATTAGGATCAGCTTTGCTGCTTAGTATGTACGAAGGTTAGGTTTAGCTTCTAGATACTTATTTTATTTTAGTATCAGTAGCTTTGGGTTATGAAATATTTATGTTTTTGTATTTTTATTATTTATTGTGATTTGAGCTTCTGGCATTTTATATTATTGGTTCTGAATACGGTGAAGTTGTTTTGGAGTTGTCAATCATTCTAAAATGGGGGCTCTTTGCATCTGTGGCTTTTGAATCTACACTTGCTACTGCAGTTTTCTGGTGGTTGCTGATCTTATGATTGGTGTTTACTTTGGGACCTTGTCCAATTGGATTTTATTTGGTTTGGAAAAACTTTAATATCTTATGCTTGTATTTGTTATTTTGGATATCCAATTTTACTCTTGTTTCCTATTGCATTAAGAAGACATTGATTAGGGGTTTATTTCCAGCTATCACACTTTACTCTTTGTCAAATTTTTGCTTCCAGGTGAGACACCGTTTAAGGAAAGATCATGGGATTGAGGGTGGAATTCCTGTTGTTTTCTCTTTAGAGAAACCTAAAGCTAAGTTGCTTCCTTTTAGAGGACCAAGTGGTGAAGAAGACAACCCTTCAGATTATCAAGTGAGGATGCTTGCTTCTTCCTTTTGCAGTTTTAAAGTACTCTGTTTGATCACCCAACATCATGCAGTGGGGAAATTCATCCAATATATTGCAGCAGAATTTAAGAATTGAAAGTACATTTGGATGGAGTTACAGCTGTGTTTCTTTTAGCAATATATTTGAACTTGCTAGTGTTAGGTCCCTGGTTTTTGCTATCTCTAGATTTAAGGGTGGAAGGAAAAGGAAAATATTTTGGTTTACATTAGTATGTAATCTACATGTTTAATCCAACAATTTAATGTGTTATTCTGCTGTCAGATAGTACCTGGGTTTAGGGTCCGTATCATACCAGTTCTTGGTACCATCCCTGCGATATTTGGACAGGTTATGGCCTCGTATGTTGTTACACAACTTGCAGGGTTGGATGTTCAAACAGAGCCAGTGGTAAATCTAGATGTTGACCATTATCAGACGCTTTTTCAACGGCTTATTGAGCATGAGGAGTCAGTATATGGTGCAGACATGCAAGTCCAGGTAGGATTTGTTATTTTGCTCTTTTTGTTTGACATGTAAAGTACTTTTTTCAATTTCCTTGATGCAGTTATTTTATGATTTAAATATTTTATCATTTGTTCTTCCCTTTCTCCTTCCATCTGCTTGGATACTGGAACTTTCCATTTCTATTTGGTAAATTCATTAAATCAAATTTATATAAACGTGTGCTCAAATAATAGAGTAAACTAATAGTAAAATAAAATCTTAGGGATATGAAGCCAGTTAACCTCTTTGTCCAATGTGAAATTTGTGGATACTGTATTACAATTTACAGTACTCTCTGTGCTGAAAACTATTGCAAGTTAATGAGCAATTTTTCCTTGAATATTTAGGCATTTTAATATTTGATTCATATATTAATATTTTCTGTTTGTTGAGAAAAGTTTCTTGATGGAAAATGGAGTAGCAAGAATATATGATATATGCTTTGCTTCTTGCACTGAGCATTTTAGGGAGAAACAAATTAGGTTTAAGGCTTTTGACATGTGCTTGAATCGATGAAGGGTGGTTTTTGGATCAAATTGGCTAAGACTTGGACAAAATAGTGGAAGAACATGACCTATCATACCAGATGGCTCAACTAAGTTGAGGAATAACATTCTGAAAATTATAATCATCCATTAAACCTTAAGTTTTAATAACATTGTCAAGTGTTTCAGGAAAAGAAAGCTCAGAGTTGAATTTCTAAGGCACAATATTTGTTTTTGATTGAATTTGCTTGGAATCTGTGGTCATCAAATGTTCCTTATCTGCCTTCTCTTGGCCATTTCAAGCCATTCTGTGAGCTTCCATTTCATGAACTAGGTTGAAACCTTTGGATGCCACCTTATGGAAAAGCTATTATCCTCGTGATATAGAATTTAAGCTACTCAAAACTATTTTTATTAATAAAGGCAATGTATTATCGTTTAGTTGAAGCTATATAGTCTTGATACTTTGGAATAATTACATTCATCTTTATTATTTCAATTCAAGACTTCAGTTTTTTAATATAAGCAACTTAAAACTATTTTTGTGTTTTATCATATGTATACATTCTTCTTCATTGATGGTCCTGGAGCATAGAGACCATTCTAGTTTTGATAATGCACATCCATATTCAGTCATTTAGCGAGATACTGAAATGGGTTTTCAATTGGTCAACCAAGATTGTCTCATTCTTAAAAGGGTTGTAATAAATGGGCCATGATTAATAACCCCTTAAAAACTTTTTAAAATATCATATGTATTTATAATCTTATTATATAGTTCAAATCTTTGTCATTTGTCCAAGAAAAAGAAAAAGGAAATCTATAGTTCTCATGAAATTAGGGGCAGTCACGTTGTTCCTAAATCTATTATTAGTAAGCCATTATATTCAGACCTTCCAGCTAGTTATGGTTTGCCATTCCTATTTCCCTTGTCTCAGAAACCATTTGCATGTCAGATTAATATTTTTGTTCATGTTCTATATCAGATTAATATTGTTGTTCTTAAAGTTTGTTTTTTTCTGTTTCTTTTTTGCCATTACCTGCAGGTTGATGTTGAAGAAGTGCAATACATTGTTAAAGAGTTGTGGCGTGGGAGAAGTGCAAGAGAACTATCTCCAAAAGATGTGGGGCGTGGAATGTGGCGATCTGTTAACGAGTTGATGCTTGTTAGGTATGGTTTGTTTCATGATGTAATTTGGAGCATATGGCATTCACAAACTTTTTGATATGATTGGATAGAATCAGCATGTGTTTTCTGATATTGGTGATATTAGTAACATGTTTTCTAATGCTGTTTATTTGTTATTGTTTAGGGGTGGCCTATAAAGCCCATCTTATTTTCGATATTTGGTAGTGTTCAATTATGGTGATTTTTTTAGTCCAACAGTGATTTTATACTTTCCTATAAAGCTCCTCCCCAGTGAAGGTGGAATTGCAGAATGGTGCTTTGTCCAAACAACTAGAGGACTTTGTCTCCTGTGGAATCAACCATGTACTAAGATTTGAGCAATTGAGAATTCATTCTCCCTTGGCTTCTCTTATTTTTCATTAAGTAGTTCTGAACTATGGAGATTTTTTAGTCCAAGAGTTAAGATACAAAACGAGTGAAATTTTCCCTCCTATAAGGCCCCTTTTAGTGATGTTGAAACTGGAAACATGTACCTTGTCCAAAGACTAGGGGACTCGTACAGAGCTAGTACCTTTCTATTATTTTCCTTTTAGTATATAAATCATTTTTAGTATATAAAACATTTCTTATGTTCAATCCTACTGGGGGCAATTGCACTCATTAACCCAATTTATGGATGCATCCATGTGTCCAAATATACATTGGAAAAGCCAAATAACTTTCATGTCTAGCAGATTTCCAAAAGCTTAAGATAGCAAATTTTATTTGTAATTCAACATATAAACTTTCTTTTTGTTAAGCAGCACATGAATAACATTTTAAGCTTATTTCAGAGGGAATTTCTGCTTTGAACTTTACCAGAGCCATTTCTTTTGCTATGTCACTAGTCTATTTCTGGCCATCTTGCACTGGCACAAGTTTTAGCCAAAATGTAGCCTACTGAATGGTTTTTTTCTTTTTTTGATGGATATGAATGGTTGATAATCTTCGCTTTGATTTTATTGTCTTAAAGCACAATATCATTTACCTGAGATGTGGTATAAATATATTGAGTTTATGAACTGAGATCATACTTGCCTTGTACCTTTATTGTGATATTTGATTTTCCTGTAACACATTATCCATTATTCATTTCAGATGGGATCAGGCAAAGGCAGCATCTGTATCAAATTTAGTTCTTTTAAAATTTAAAGAGGTATTCTCTAAACAAAGATGCTTTCTTTTTTTCTTAGTCAATATTATACTTTTCCAAGTACTATGGATTCTTTATATACAAGTATTTTACTTTTCTAAGTACCAGGATTTTGCTTTGGGTTTAGCTATGAATATTAATTCTCGATTTGGTTTTGGATGATGAATATCTGTGATAATGATTTTTGAGATGTTACCCTAATTTCCTTGGTTCCTTGTGAATTGCTTCCGTCTTTTTTTTATTTCCCTTCTAAATTGCTATTGTATCCCTCTTCTCTTTACTTTTCCGCATTAATTTAATTAGAGCCATAAGAGCTTTTGCTATCAAGCTTTTTCTGGCTTCTCTCAACTTAAAAAAAGGTTATTTAATATAACTTTAGCATGTTACTTATTAAAATATTAGGATATAAGGTCATATTTTGTTGAAATTAGAGATGAGTACTCTAATGTATTGAGGAAAAACTCACACAAAAGTATGTATTTCTTAGAAATATGTACAGATATATATACATGAAGCATTGAATCAATTAAGGAAAGAATATCTCTACTTAGAATCTCTAAAATTCAGCTGTAATCTCTAAAGATTAGCTATTCAATGCTGTCAAATAATCAAAGATTCTCAACATATTTGGCATTGCATTTTATTGGGTCTTGGCTGTAGTTAGGGATTAAGGCCAAATTTCCCATTGTACTACTTGTCAATAATGAAATTTTGGCATTGAATCTTTAAACTGGATTCTAGTTTTGACGATTTTGAACATAAAGTAACTAAATTGATGGAAATTTGTCATTTGCAATCAACAAAGTCAACTTTTTGTTTAAAAAATCAACAAAATTGGAACTACAATGGCAAATTTGCCATTTCTTAATACAATATTTTATGAAATATTACAATCCCATATTTTTGTCTGAAAGTATTATGGCAAAACAAAATAAAGTTGAAACACATTGGAAAAATTCAGTGTTGAGTCATACTATGATGGTAGACTTGACTTTAATCCTATTTTGATTATTTTAGTTTTCCCATAAGATATCTAGTTATTTCACTTACGATTAGGTTTTTTATGATGATTATTTGAGATACTGATTGTTGAGATTGTCTCCCTCTGTTGATTCTTTTTGGATTTCTCCCATAGTTCTTCAAATTCTCTCCTGATTTCCCTATGTCCTTTTAAGTTACTTCTTTCTATTTTCAATTTTCCATTAAATTTCTGTTCTTTCTCTTCCTCTAAGATGAAAATTTGACCTTATCATAACCTTGGTGGGACTTTATGTCCGCAATGAGCTATTTAATCTGATATTCTGTTAAACCTAGTTTAGTTTTGAATAGAAAGATTGAAAGGTTAAAAAGATAAGATTCTTTACTTTCTCGAGACATTGCTTTACCAAGTGCTATTTTGGCTGTCTTGTTGTAGCATATGCCTGGAAGTCCGATGAAATCCTAAGTTTTTGTTTTTCTTTAGTACATATGTTATTTTGTTGCATTGCCTTTGTTCATGTAGATCATCCTTTCATCAACGATCATGACGATATTTGTTCAATCTTAAAGTTTTAAATTTTTGGATTCACCTGAAGACTGGACCTTTTTTCTGTTATTAACTTTCTTACTGTTAATCATAAATTTTTTTATAAAAATAATCCCTTGGTAGATTCCATGTTTTCAAATTCTAATTCCATTTGTATGGTTTGGGTTATCAATTTATCATAGAAAAGTAATAGTAACTTCATACTTCCTGGTTGCTCTTTACACTAGTAATGTTTTGTTATTTGAAGGCTGATGAACATGAGCAGAGGAGTCTTGATGATATCAAAGAAAAGGAACCAGAATATTTCCACAGGGTGACATCTGTGCTGAAGCGAGCTGAACAAGACTTTGGTTTGTAACTAGACATTATCATTAAGATTTTAGTTTTTAGCTTCAGCTGAATGGTTAATTTATCCAATATATTTTTGAATGACTGTTCTTTATCTTAAGATAATGTTGTTTATAGACCTCCTTATGAACCATTGTTAAATGCCTAATATGTGAAAGAAATATAGGAATTCAATGAATTCAATTGGGGGGCTGTAAACCATTAATCTAACAGTGTAACTTTTGCATGAGTTTCGTTTTAGTTAATTTGTTAGAAGCCATTTACTTTTACTTTATATATTAAATGTATTTAGGGATGGCAACGGGTGGATTTTTGCCCTCGTCCCGACTCAACTCTTAAGAAAAAAAACTGCTCGAATTCAAAATTTAATAAGAGACCTGACTTTGTTTCGACTTGACTCGACTCGACTTGAATTTAATTTAATTGTTTTATTTTGAAGTAAATAAGATTAATTTTTTGAGTTTCAACTTAAAACTTAGTATATTTATTTACTGAGTAAAAATTCAATATATGTATATATATATTAGGAGCATTTTTGTAAATATCTCAGAGCGAACGGATTTATCTTAAACCTTTGACCTTGATCTAATTCAACTAATTCTCTAATTGCACTTGACATGAACCTAATTTTTTTTAAAAAAAATCCAACCCAAACACATCAAGTTGGGTCAGAATTTGTCAGATTCGAGTTTCTTTAATCCCTAAATGTGTTGGTTCAAGTATATATCTTTCGCTAAGCTTGTTCCTTTAGGGGGACTAATTGAAGTGAATAGTCTGCAAAACATCATGTAGAAAAATTGTTTTCCTTTGTGCTTTTACTTTCACCTTTGCCTGTATGTTTATGTGCTGAGGCTTGGTTTCAACTCAAAAAGAATTTAAAGGCCCATAAATTTAGCCTGGTATGTATATACATTATAATTAAATAAATATTTTTATTATTTAGGTTGATTTGACTAGATTGACCTGAGATGAAAAATTCCTTAGCCTATCGGTTTGTACTGGCAACTTAGCCGTGGACAGATGTACTTAATTGTCATTTATGGTTATTCTAATACGAACGCAATTCATGTTGTGTGCTGAGTCAGGTCAGATCAAGTGCCTTCAAGACACTTTTAAGAGTTCAGAAACAAAGGTCAAACGGGGAGGATGATAGTACCATGGATTCCAATAAAATCATATGCTTGGCTAGGTGGTGTATTAGATGATATCATATTATCTTTACTAATTTTGCACGTAATTATTGATCAATGCTCGTTCATACTAAATCAATCATGTATTAGATAAAAACTCATTTGATCGACTACGCCTATTCAAGGAAAAAGAATCAAAATTTTCATCTACTTAGATGGGATACAAATTTTAACGCTTGCAGTAAATATTCTGTTATCAAGAAAAATAATAAAGAAATCAACATAGACAGGAAATTAGGGGCAATGAAGGTGCAAGTGCCCTGCAATTTCTCCATTTCTCTTGAAATACTGTAACTTCTTTTAATGGAATTAAGCTTCTACGACTTTTAGTCTCGCCTGTGAATAAAATTGAACTCTAGTTGCTGAAGAATATATTCTGAAGCTTGAAGAAGTTTCCTGAATCACAGTTTCCATTTAAAAACAAAAAAAAGAGTGACGAGATACAATAAGTGATCTTTAAAATACACCACAAAAGAGGAAAAAAAAAATCACGTTATTTAGACTAAAATAGGGACTGAAAGTCATTGTTCATCATACACAGCTTTGTTCTAAGACAAATAATAATATACTTTGAGATGCTGAAAAGGCTTTTGTACAAAATTTCACTATATTGTAAGCAAAACAACAACAATAATATATGCAGAGTAATGGTTTACACTTCCATTTAATTTTTTTTAATAACAAAAAGGAGGGGAAAGAAAATCACCATAAGATCAAGTTAAAGATAGGGGAAAACAGTTTACCATGTGAAAGAACCAGATGCAATGCGATACTGATTTTAAAACTTGATCTCATCCTGCCTATCAGCAGGTGCAACGCACTGCCATAAGGATCGGTATGCATCAATATCAGCAGCTTCCACTCCCAAGACAGCAAGGTTCCGCCCATACTCCTAGTAACAGTATACAATTCAACACAATGCTGCACCATATATTCAATGACAAAGACGGAGGGATTGCAAATTCTTAGGAAGGGATTCTCACCTGAATATCAAGAAACAATTGCATGCAAATTTTGTCAGTATCAGACACATTATGATCCGAGACATCTGAGCTTGCCCCAGCTCGTCTTTGTGCGCCTTGTCTTATTCTTTGAAGTGATGACTCTGTCTTCCTTGCCTGGACAAGATAATTTAGAGGTTTTATTAAAAGCATATTTAATATCTAGAGAAAAAACTAGGGAAATAAATTGTTTGTGATACTAACCACACTGACGAGGTCAGCAGCTAATTCATAATAGCGAATAGTTATGTCTGTTGCAGCACCTAGTAGTAGACTATTCCTCGCATCATTGGTCAAATACTTTGTAGCTTGTTCACCATCCAAGAAAGTCTGAAAGCATTGAAATTTGTTGCTTAAGCTAAGTAACATGCACTGGTTGCCCATGTGGGCAGCAGGCAACAAACTCTTTAGGTAAAAAATAAACACATTCTCCATGGAAATTCAAGCCAAACAAGTAAATAATCTGCACTGCATTTAAATTTGTTATATTTCTAAGCAAACAAATATTATTTATATCAGATTTTATATTTCATTTCTATGTTTCTTGGACTGTTCAATTTTCTTCAAGTATCCGTGCAGACACGTAACATATCTAACACCTCAAAATGGACATGCATATAGGGTTTTGACCCTCCAAAGTCAAATATAAGGGGAAACTCAAGATATTTAAAAGCACTCCTATTGAATACATATCATGTGCAACATCTATCCATGTATCTGAACAACATAGCATATATGTACCACTATATATATGATTTCATTTGTTGAAAATTTACAGGAAAAGAGAGAGCAAAAATTGCAATAATAAAAAGAGAAAAAAAAGGGTACAGGGTCTGTGTGATTGCATACCTTCAATGGGCGCAATACCCCTGCTACATAAGGCGAATGCCTGACAGGAAGAGGTTTGTTTGTCATCCTGTAAGTTGCAGTTATTCCTTTCAGCTGTCTCAAGTCCTGTGGAATTTATGACAAACGAGAATAAACAAAAAATTCAAGTGTGTAATAAAGTGCAAGCAAACAAATTACAATAGAAACCATACAACATGTCATGGTGGTTTCATAGCGCAAGGTGACTCAATGCTGTTGGGCACAAGATGCCAAAAAAAATAGTGCTCAGCTTAGAGAAGGCACAATGTGTAGATAAAATGAACTTCAGATGCATAATTTTGTTAATCAATTCTAAAGAGTCCAGACATTTATCCTACAAATTATGAAAATTGTAGTTTTCCTTCTTTTGGGCAATATACACGATTTGTCTATAATCTCAAGCTGGGATACTGATATTATACTCTTTTTACTATTAAAGGTCCAGTTAATGAAAAATAAATAGAAAAAGAAGAAATGCAAGAGAAATTAGTTGGATGATTTCTTTTTGCCTAACAGAAACAAGTGCCTAAGCACACCAGACTGCACCTCACCCAGAAGGATCTGAGGGGCTTTTGTTTTTTGGTAGCTAAGCCCCAAGGCGCACGCTTTGACAACACTTATGCAAATAAGTAATATGTTTAACATTGTAATGCTTACCTCAACAGACTTCTGAACTAAAGCCTCTTTAATTGTGTTGATAACTAAGGGTAACAAATCATCCAATGATTTTCCACAGTGCAAAATGCTCTGCTTTACAAGGTCAAGGACTTCAGTGGAACATGAAGATAGAACTCTAAGTACATGACCCAGGTAAGCACCAGAAATTTCCTTGGCCAGACAATTTATGTCATGAATAACCTGCAAACACAAGTGCATTCATACATATGCTGCTCAAAAGTCTGGATCAACAATGATTATGTCTACGTTGAATATATAATAGTGCTTAACTTAGAGAATGACATCAAGTTGCAAGTAGAATTAAAAAAAAGAGAGTACATGATAGAATGCTTAAAGTCCTGTGAACAACATGATACATAACTCAGCAGATTGACCTTGGGGGGCTGAAAATGGTAGATCTGAAGCAATTGCATAACTACATCTCTTATTTTCTACATTTTAAAAATGAAACTTAGGAATATGTTTTTAGGTTAGAAGAAAGTATAATTACAAGCTTTAATTTCCCTCTGATCTTTCTACATTAGAAAGAATCAAGTGGATATGTGGATAACTAATTATTTCTCTATATTTATCTCTCCATTTAGTTACTCAAACAAAACTGATTATTTGTTCTTCAGTTCTCTAAACTTCAAATTTCAAAATTCAAACATAAAGAACACCATTGATTAAACCTCTGTGCATTAAATAAGGCTCAGTGAATTTAGCTTGGAAACATAATAGAATAAAGACATGGGCATACATAAACAAAATCGTCTGGAGCAGCTGAAAGAGCCCACTCACATCCAGGGTTGGAGCCAGCACTACCCTTCTTCCGAGCAGCCAGTCCAGAAGACAACCAATTTGAGTATCTATTACACGCAAAATACAGTCAAATGATGATGTTCAGTATATCAAGACAACCCAAAAGTATTTGATCCAAGGAATGACCTTGAGAGCAGCTGCAGGGACAAGCGAAGAAACTTGTCAGAACAAGAAAGGACAAGAACTTCTTCATTCCAGCAGGATCTCAAGCTATCCAAGAGGGTAACACTTTGTTTAAGCGTTAGGTTCAGGGAATATTCTTCACCAGAATCTGAATTCTGGACAAGAACAAGACCGGAGGCTGTAAGTGCAGAGTCCAGTGCACCAGCTATTTCTTGAAACCTGAGAGATTGAAAATAAAAGCAGTCATATCTAAGTACTATTTCAAATTTGTATTAGTACAATAAATATCTAATAATTCCACTCAATACCTTAACGAGAAATAAACACCAACATTCCACTGCTTCATGAACTCAACATAAGAAGGTGCGGCTCGAAATCGGGCAACAGCAGCACTAGTTGGGCAATAGCCTGACAGTGAGATTTTTTTTTAAATATAATAAAATGGGCTATAGTTAAGATACTTTAATTCTTTACCAAAGTCTCCTTTACAAAGATTTAGTCTTAGATGCAAAATGAAGGTCAGATTACTACCTTCAAGATAGGCCAGGAAATCTAGGCTTGCTTTGTAGTTTTTGAGGAATTCTTTAGGTCTTCCTGGAGAAAAAGCACCAGGTTTTCCCTTTTGGATGGCTTCAAGGACCTCTTTCAGAATTGAATTTGCCAGGAAGTCAAATACATGTAATCCTGAATTTTCTGAACAAAACAAACAACACAACTTCAATAGCCTTCACATGTAGCAAATTTGAAGTTTGATATGCAAAGACCATGAGAAGACTGAAATAATGCACCAGTGGTACATTAAATTTGGACTTTAAAGCCTATATTCACCAAGTTCATATATACTCTTCTCAGGGAACCAACCTATTTCCAGCACCAAATGCAATATAACTTGGTAGTAAAGACCCAATGAACTCGATGAAGTACACTATTAATAGAATTGATATGGAATATGTACCTGCAGAAGCAATTTCCAGTAAAAATTTGAAATCATTCTTAACATGTTTCTTAATTTGCTGATAATCATTCTCAAGTTCATCCCCAGATGCCGCAACAACTCCCCCAGAGGATCCATGTGGGATAACATTTTGTATAAATGGAGCCACGATGGTCGTGCGAAAAATTTCTTCTGCATTACCATTGTTATCAACAGCAGCATAAGCACGTAAGCAATTATAAATTGCATTGACATCCCTGTGTTCCAGCCCATCAACAAAACAGTGTCCCAAGCTTGCATTTAATAGTTGGCTAGCACTTTGAATCCTCTTTTCAATATTCTGAATAAAAGGCAGGTTCTGCACTTGCATAATATAGAAAACAGATATTCCATGAATTTCTACTTCCAAAGAATAAGATTTTGACCTGGGGTTGTTCATGTCACTCTAAGGTACATATCCATAATGCATATGAGACAGATTTTAGTAAAATCGTCCTGTTATCAGTAACCACGAAGCAAAATTATGCTGATTGTCAACTATTCTCATAAGTCATAAGACTATGATATGAATACTATGTTTATAGCTGATATGAGGCACATAATATACATAATGCTTGTAAAGCTTTTGACACATAAGTTTATAGTTGAGGAACATCACACTGCTCTTATGCAAATGCATCCTTCTTCACCAAGGCCAGATGGTATGGGCTAAATGTTTTACAATACTATTGGCATGATGTTAATGGTGATGTTACCAAGTTTTTGGATTTTCTAGATAAGTGATTTTGATGATATGATTGACCACACTAACATAGTACAAACAAATTCCTAAA
This sequence comes from Gossypium longicalyx, assembly GCA_025698465.1. NCBI lineage: Eukaryota > Viridiplantae > Streptophyta > Magnoliopsida > Malvales > Malvaceae > Gossypium > Gossypium longicalyx. The sequence continues at coordinate 20,296,922 of CM047005.1, read as the reverse complement.
TGTAAGAATCGGGAGAGGATGTTGGACTCTAAACCTATAAGTTCGTGCAATATTCTTTAGAAGCTTATTCTAAAGTTAATGGTTAACTGTCTTAAGCACATCTTCCAGCAATAAGGCAGCAAACCAGAGAATAATTACTTTGTAATGAATTGCCATTATTATCTAAATATGAAAGTAAATTCAGAAAACAAATCCAAAAGGGGATTACATAATTAGATGTGGAATTCTCGGTGGCTAAGGCATAAAATTTGTGACTGAAAAGAAAAAGAGGTACCTGTGCATGAGCAATATAAAAGTTGAGGCGATTCATCTCACTGGCAATTCTCTCCAGAAGCATGCTTTGGGTCTCTCTGAGATTTGTTGTTCCATTCTCAACATGTTGTGAGCTCAAAGCATTACTCTTTTGCATTGAACTGACATCCCCATTTGACCAATCCGAAGACACACTAGGAAGCTCCTTTATAAGCTTTTCAACCTAATAAAGGAGTCTGTTTAACCAATAATCTTGGAAATGGAAATGGAAGGGACTCAATAACAATACTACTGCTATTACCTTAGAAACAACATGAAAAGTGTCCAGCAGCAACTCCAGCACCTCTCTGGCAGCAGCAGCCTCTGCTCGTTGGCTCAGTCCATTCTTCAAAGAAGTAAGCGAACCCTCAACAGCTCCCCTAAAGCCTTGGATCTTGTCACGGAGTTCAAGAAGCGGAGCACGCATACGAAGCACCGCAGAGTCCACATCAACCAGTTTGGTGGAGAGGTTTACAAAATCAGCGTAATCACGGTTGATGAGATCAATTAGTTCATGGTTGAGAGACGAGAGATGCGCCTGGAGCTCAGATCGGAGGGTGTCAAATGGGACAAAGGTTCGGAGCTCCGCAATGTAGGATTCTGAGTCGAAGTCAGGTGAAAGGAAGAGAGATGGCTTGAACCACATCGGGTGAGAGTCGAGCGGATCGGAGAAGAGATCCGTGGCGGATCTAGGGGCTGGAGATGGGATTTGATCCGGCATTTTCACCCTTTAATAGGAATCCAAGTCCAAGTCAGATTTCGATTATCTCAATTCCTCTAGTGCAAGCAAAAAACATATCGCCATAAATAATTAAATATCAATATGCAACTGATTTGATCTTGTTTTTCATTGAAATCAAAATTATGGAGACCAGAAATCATATAGAATCATTATGCCAGTCCAAATGATAAACATGAATTACTTGGAACAGGAAGCAAAGTTCTAAGAGAATAAAATTCTATAGATTAATAGCAAGAAAAAGAATAGGCTCACCTATACGATGTCGAGAGCGAGAGGAATCTGCAAGGAAATAGAGGGAGGGATGCTGGAACGGCGTCGGATTAAAACAAATGAAGGCTTTGAAAAGAATGAAAGAGAGGGAGGCGGACACCGCCGGTAGAAGTACGGCAGAAAGAGGAGGCGTCAATAGAGGGGAGAGAGGAGGGACGGGTTCAGCAAGAAGAAGAAAATTGAGAAGCAGATCTAGACACCCAACGACGTAGTTTTCTCAGAAAACTGAAATAAATGATCATTTCAGTGTAGTGTTGGTCGAGATCTAGCTCAACCTGGACTCGAAATTCTGACAGTTCTAACGATTTGGTTCATATCTATTTTGGAATTTCTTTTTCCATATTTTACAGTATTTTGGTTTTGGAAAAGATAATCAAACCAATTTTTTTTTATCGGTTTTGATTTCCCAGCTTTTTATTAAAATAGTTTGGCTCGGATCCGGTTTTAATTAAATAAATTATTAAAAAATTATAAAATAAAATAAAAATTATAAAATTATTGATTGAATTAATTTGATTATTATTGATATTATTATCTGTATAGGAATACATGAGTTTGTTTAATTCATCAACCTAATTAATTTTTTATCACATTTCAGAATAGTTTATAATCCATTCAATTCAATCAATAAATCAGTTGATATTTAATTTAATTGATGCGATTGATCGATTCGACCAAATTCTATCAATTCTCTTTTTATGTTATTTTTATTGATTTGAAATAAAATATTTATTTTTATACCATAAATGTTTATCAATTAAATAAAATTAAAATTTGTTTTTTTATTATTTGGAGTTAAAAATTAAACCAAATAAAATACATTAGGGTATCGAATGAAATTAAATTAAATTTAGTAAGTCTCAAACTCACAAGGTGAGCAAGAACACATAGATTCATATTTAATAATGTATATCAATATACACAATATATATATATATATATATATATATATATGAGGTTTTGATATCTGAAATTTTAAAGCCAGATTCATATTTAATAGTAATGTATATCAATATATACAATATAAATGAGGTTTTGATTAATTATGAACTTATTGTGGGAATGATTAATTATTAACAAATGATATCAAAATCTAAGTAGTAGATTTCTTTTTATTCTAATGGTTATAAGATTTTTAAAATTTAATCATATTTTTAAAAAAAAATAATTTTAATGGGTTGGTATTATTATTATTTTAATAAAAAATTTATAATTTTTTAAATGCATGAAAGATTCAAGAGAAATAGGCTTTGACTAGCAAACATTTCCCAAATTGTGTTACAACAATATCAAAACAAAGCTTAACCCAAAATGCTTACAACAACATATATGTAAGGACTTACGGGTTACAGACATCATACACATGGATACAACAAATATAATATAAGTACTGCATATCTATCTATGTATCTAGCTTAACTCAACCTAAACCTTGAAACATATGCACCGCAATATATATATATGACGATTATTCAGGTAATGCAAACTAAGCGGCGTGATTTTATTCGGTGAGCTCATCTGATTCATCAGAATCCTCAGCTGTAACTTCTGAATCTTCATCGTCGTCTTCATGAAAACCTTCTTCTTCTATCCTTACAGCTTTACTTCTTGTTATCTTGGTCATTGCTGCAGTCTTGCTTGCCCTTTGTGAGCGAGGACCTATAGTGCCACCATTGCTAGGAACCACAGACTTAACACAGGGAGGTGAATTTTCTTCATCAGAACTAACTTCTTCACGTCTCACTCGTCTCCTTGAACGATTAGGTCTAGCTGAGCATGGCGCTGGGGTTTGTGGAACTGCAGTGGAACCATCAACATCCAAGTTGAATTCCAGCTCCAACTTTCCTGCAAAAAATATTAGGAAACAACATAGTTAGGTGTTAATGACCAAAAACACTCTCCAAGCCCAACAAATACAAATAACCAAAAGGAAAACGAATATAACAGGCCAAAATTGGTATTGCATTTTACATTTTTGTAGGTTGTTTCCAGAAAAGCATTCTTCATACATGAAAGTATGCCTTCTATATGATCAGACAGATTTTGTATATTATTTACAATGAAAATTTCTATTTGACATGAAAAGCACAACAAAAAAAATAATGATCTTTCCTGTGAGTGTAAGATACTTACCGAAAATATACTTAACTTCATCTTCCGACAAATCCTGATCTGGATTTCTATCTAGTCCTTCAAGACGTTCAGCCATCAGCTTCAACTCCTTTAGAATATCTTTCTCGCTTAAAACAGATTCACACACACGACTTAAAAGTCTCCTCATTATCTTTACTGGTCCTTGTTCTGATAAACGGAAACGGAGAGAGGCAAGTATTCTGCAAAGAGCGGCAACATATGACCTCTCTGCAGGTGTCTTCTTTGCTGGAAACCTCAACACCTTGGGAAAATAGAAGAATAACAAAACAGTAGGTAACAAATTATTTTGTTCATAGATTAGTATTCTTCTCAAATGTTATGCCAACCATTATGGCCAACATCTTACACAAAGCAATTCATTGCTTTCAATGCAGCAATAAAACACTTCCCTTTTTTTTGCATCCACGGAGAAACATAAATTATCAGATGGGATTTGCTATTAAGTGAATTTCTAATCTATCTGTTTGTGTAAAGCTGGGTGGTGTAGGTATTACTCGACTTTGAAATTAGGATCTGATTATTGATATTATGACATTTAAGATTTGAATTGGGAAAACTGAAGAATTGAGTTGAAGCAATAGAGATATTACCTCTGTGGCTATGCGTATTGCAAGTCCCTCTTCTCCGCATTCTACTGAAGGCTGTGAATGGCCATCTATGATTTCTGGTGATCCATTACAACCATTATCATCCTCTGCTTCAGTCCCCTTTGCATATAGGGGAGTTTGCATCATCTGTAGCATGAATCTTGAAGCTTGTATGGCACGCTTACGCATGTTGGAGACCATATAAGAAGAACCACCAGGATTGTCATCTATTCCAGGCCACATAGAACGCATGACAGGAATGAAAGCCTTAGACAGACACTTCTGTTATTGCAAAATCAAATTTATTTGTCATCAGCAAACAAGTCTAGAACTCTGGACATATTACTTCTGTGTCTGTATTGACAAGAGATGCATATCATCCAGAAATTAATGCTAAATACCTTGTGATTTTCTGAGAGAGAAGCATAATGCTCCAAAAAAACAGATAAACACTGTTTCAATCTAGTAAAAAAAAAAGGACAGAAAAATAATGTTGTAATGGCTGTCGTATTAAGTTGAAAAGAAGAATTGTTTTAAGTAAAAGATAGACAAGAGTAGAGACAGAATCAGATCCGCCCACCTCTGGAGGTCCTTTGATTCATTACTGAAATACAAGCTAATCAGCTTGGATAAGAGCAAAGGATGAGATGAAGCAGGAATACTTGGATACTTCTCACTCAGAAGAAGAATCTTGGCAAACCCCTCTCCAAGAACAGCTTGGACAGATTCATTTTCATCATTTTCCAGAGCTCTGGCCCTATTATTTGTTGTAAATCCAGCATATAAGAGATCGACCAATTTAATATTCGAAGCTCCATCTGTCTCAGAAAAGTTTACAGGATCAGATGGCATAGCATCTACTTCAAGCTGTGATGACAGGTTCAGTCCCAAGGCCCTATCAGCTTCCTGAGGACCATGCCACATCCCAATATCAAATAATGCCTTACAAGCAACTGTGCTAATTGGAGAAGGGCCCTTAACATAGGATATCCTCAACTGCTTTATTAGTTCTTCACTAGGTTTATTCTCTAACAACCCAAACAGCCCTAGGCATCGGACAGATACCCTCTGCACATCCAAGTGAACATGTTTTGCCTGCATTTGGTATTCCATATCAATCATAAAATCCTTCCAAAAAGGCTTTAGATTATTTATTAAGTAGGCATTTTAAGACATCTAAAATTTGTACAGACCCATGAAAATAGAATGCATATTATGTAAAATTCTATCAAGTTTAATGCCTAAAGAGAAGTTACCTATCATTTGTGACAAATTCTACTCAAATTTTACGTCTCTTTGAATAGATACTTCCTATTTCAGTAAGTACACATGGCAATATGAATAGACTAGCAACCAAACTCTTCATTTTGTCTTCCAAATAATAGAATGTGGAAATAGAAAGCCATACTCTTGAAAAGTTGAGGATATTAGATTTAGGCTTAAGGATTTGATTATGAATAACAAAGTGCAATGCAAATAGACTGAAAGATGTAATCAGGTCCATACCCCAGGAAGCAGCAATGATTGAAGCAGTTCAGTAGGTTCAACAGCCCAATGGAACGATTTTGCATTTTCCAAGAGAAGACCAGTAACAGCAAGGCAGTGCATCCAGTTTATAAAGTCAGCAGTTCTCTCCCTGCAAGGGCGTGCAAGCTCTTGCACAACCCCAAGAATAACTTCTTCAAATTCACCAGCAGCAGAGTGAACCTTCCTTGCCAACCTTGCCACTGCAATGGCCCAATCTCGGTCACCACCAAGATTTATGCCATCTCCAATAGCAACTTTGTTGCCTTCATCATCCACTTCATGTTCAAGAGGCCTGTGCAATAAGTCCTGCACAAAGGAGCTAGCAATCTTCCTGATTGTAGCATCAGAAAAATCAAGCATTTCACCAAGCAATAGTAGCTGTCGAGATGCAAAGTGGTAGTTCACCCCTGAAATTATATGGTCAAATTAGAATAATAAAGTAGAATAAGTTTTTTTTTTTTGCATTTGTTGATCAAAAGAACCTGACCCACCTGCATCAATATGAGCTTTGACCAAATCTATGTAATCAGAGACAATTTCAGGAAGAATTCTGTCTAACAAATCATTGTTGTCTGAAGCTTCAGCAGCATATATAGCTGCTTCAGTGCCCATTGTAGCGGCAGCATCAGAACCTTTTCCCTGTCCAACAATGTGTTACTTTGTTATATCATCACGAAAGTGCATGAAATGTTGTTATATTCAAGAATAATACTTGAACAAGTCATTATCATCAAAGACCTAAGAACCAATTAAAGACCTATGAAACAAAAGCAGTGTTATGTCGCAAATATATATTTTAGGGTGTTGTACTAAGTTTTAATGATGAGTGGCTGGGACATAGATAGGTAAACACTATGTCTCACAACTAGATGTTATGACAGATGTGTCAAGATATAGCATTAGAAATGAAGATCAACAAAAATAAAAATACAGAAACTAGAAGCAAGAGGCAATCAAGGAGAAAGGGAAGGAAAAGAAGGGAGAAAAAGAACAAGGGGGAGCAAACCAGTGAAAACCAAACCAGAGACTGAAAACATTGAACAGGAAATATCACCTTAGAATGGCCTAGAGACTAGAAAATATAGTAAAACACATAACAAAATAATGAAATAAAGAACTAGATAATTTGAATTGTTCAATCGGACTTCTCAGTCAAAATCAGATGCTTATGTATTAAAAATGCTATATAAGCTCAAAAAAGGAGGATATTGATTTAATATTAGTAAAGTGCTCACTTGAATATATGTTCCGTAACTTTGGGGAATATTAAAATATACAAACGGATACACAAATGAATGAATAACAAGCTTACTTGTGCTTCCATCTGCAAATGTTTGCACACCATCCTCCAATAAAGAGAGACCTCAGGTTCCATTAGCCTGATACTAACAGAACAATCCGCTGAATCTCCTATTATAATATCAGGAAAAGATAGATGATAGGCAAGTGAACTTGTTTTTCTTGTATAAACTGACATGTTAAACCAACAATATACCGTACAAAATCATAATTATAGTGGCTACTGAAATGGCAGAATTGTCTGTGAAAATAAAAGACAACAATGTTTACTCATTTAGCAAAAACATCTAAAATCTCCACAAACCTTCACTTCCTTCATTTGCTGATGTTCGTAATATGTACTGTTGTATACTTTCCACCTTATGCAGTTTCACTAAATCGGCTTTTAGAAGGGACTCCATAACAGACTCCCCAACTGATTCATAGGTTTCAACATCGAGATACTTGAGAAGTAGTACAGGATCTCCATTGCAGCACTTTACAAGCCACTGATCTGTCATTAACTTTAAACACTCCTTCGAAACAGCCAAAGAACGATCAGCAAGTCCTCTCTGAAGAATTGCTGTCCTATGCTTGATACTAGCAGACCAAGCAAATTAAGCAAAAGAAAGTATTAGGAACTCATTAAACGAAATACAAACAATATAGCACAACTACAAGATTAAAATCCATCTTACCTTAGGCTTTGAAGAGGAAGTTTGTTAGCTATAACACAGTATGCTGCTTTGCGGACCGACTCACTTACATCCATTGTACAATCTATGATTACTTGGGAAGTTGCATTTGAAGGAGGCAAAGATAACACAATGGTCTTCCGAACCTCCTATAAACAGAACCTCCAGAATTGTTAAAAAAAGACCTCAATTATTTTGTTTAATAAACCTTCCAAGAAATTAAAATATTCATAACAAATCACGCAACTCATCGAGAAAACAGAAACAATATATAAGTTTACACACTGACCGAGTTCTGTTCCAATGGAAGGACTTCGAGAAATAAATCAAGAATGTCGCTATTTTCAGAATCATTTACAAATCGTGAAAGCGCCCTGACTGCAAGTGTACGAATTAACGGAACCTTGTCCACCACCCGAAATTTCATTAACTCTATCACCTCATCCCATAGTTCATCGCTCACTTCTGAGTCATCGGGCAGCCGTAATATTATCTGTTTATATATATAATTCTCAAAAATCAAAACGCTAAGGATTTAAAAAAATGACGCCAGAATTTAAAGAGCTGACCTCGGAAATGATTTGGCAAGCCCTAAATCGTGCGGTTTTATTAGCTGCAGTAGCCCCAACCAAAAGGAACTTCAAAAATTCCTCCAAGAACTCATCACTAGCGGAAGTGTCGTTGGGATCTCGGGCGCTGGAAAATGCTGAAACAAAGCGCACAACGCGTTCCACGGTGGCGGTTCGCTTTAGAATTTGAAAGAGAGGGGTCAGTGTCTTGGTGAAGGCGACAGAGAATTGATGAACGGAAGGGGATTTCGAACGGACGGCTGAGAGCTCCTTCAGCTTCCGGAGATGGGTGGCGTTAGATGCTTTAACCTCGTCCACGATTTTGGCAATTTTGCGAATCAATTGTGTGTCTGCCATTTCTTGCTCTTTCATTATCCGTTTCCTTCTCTGTTTCTTCTTCTTCGTCGTTTTTTTTTTCTTTTGTCTGGAACTGATCTCGTTTTGAATTTTTGGTTTGGAAATCGAGCGGGAGTTTGTAATTAATATTGATTTATGGGCCGAACCTATCAGGCCCTTTCCACTTTTAAAAGAATAATAAATAATGTTAAACTTCTTAATTGATCACTCAATTTTTAAAGTGTTTTCATTTTAGTCACTTAAAAAAACTTTACAATTTCATCACCGCTGCTAGAAAATGCTTCTATTCCAGTCACTCAAAAGCTAAATTTTTAATGACCGCTGACACATCATATTTTTTACTATTTTTGACCTATCATTGTTCATCATCATCTTCTTTTTTTTCCATAGCTCTCGATTTTTCCCAACTAGAGAGAGAGAGAGTCATGTTTCATAATTACAAAGTTTTTCGGGTGGTACCTATAAGTTTATGAATGATTTTTATCCTACGATTTTACGGAGCAAGAAAAGCTACACATGAAGATTCAATTGGAGCATTTTCAACTTGATGCTCATCAAATTGCAAAAAGCTTCTACAATTGCCGAGTTGGGTCAAATGCTAACTAAAACAAATAAGTCAAATATTTATCTTCTTCTTGATAGAATTATTTGTCTTGTGCTAACTCTTCCCGTGTCCACTGCAACAACCGAATGAGCATTTTTAACCATGAAAATTGTAAAGACAAGGCTTCGCAACAGAATGAAGGATGATTTTCTTTCAACTTTTTTGGTGGCATACATCGAAAAAGAAATAGCTCGAGAATTTTTAAAAGATTCTATCATTGATAAGTTCGATCTTTTGAAAAAGCAAAAAGTGCAATTTAGGATGCCTAGTATTGACAAATAGGACTAAAGCCAAGTTTTTTTAATTTATTTTTTGGAATTATAATGATATTTACGAAATTTTTAGTATAGTATTAGTTATCTATTTTTGCATATTGGAAAGAATTTAATTTTATATAATGAGATTTTTTTCTTCTAATTTTTTTTACAGTTAAATTGTTCATTTTTTTAAAAAACATTAAATTGATTTGTTTGATAAGAAAAATAAAAGTATCCGAGAAGAATTAACACTTTTTTACGTTAAAAAAAGTTGTTCAGATTTAAAACTTTCGTCCCCTTGTAGTAAAATCCTAGATCCATTCCTACAAACCGTTATCTATATTATTATGGATATTAAAAAAATAATGCTTATAATCCAATCGTACAAATAGTTTTCTACTTTCACATTTTTTTAAATATGATAACATATTATCTATTGACATGAAACAATTGCCAAGTAACAAGCAAAGTATGAGTAGAGGTGATTGTGAAAATAAGTTATATAGCAAAAAAACAAAACAATAGACAACAAAGCTTGTCTACATAGTGTGGTTTCTTTACGTCTGTAAAGCTTAACTCAATGAGAAAATCCACTATCTCCAAATAATTACAACCAGTAATCCTAAATCTATCACGTTACTGTGATGACTCTTAACTCTTGTACCTTTAAAGACTAGATCACTTGCTACTAAATTCTCCTATTGAGAACTTAGCCTATAAAATCACAACACAAAAATTTTACAATCACAAATATACTCTAAAAAATAATGCTCCTTACTTGAATAGATAAATGTTCTCTACAATCCGTACGTAACTTATGTAAGTCTCTCAATTATATAGAGTTTTAGAGACTTGCTAACATAATGAAGATCCATATATCACAATCCCTATTGTCCAACAACTAAAATAGCGTAATACCATATAATATAAACAATCAAGGTAAACATGGATTGTTAACATTTAAGACTCCAACGTTTTAATCTGATCCAACTTCCTCGATTCAAGGGACTTGATCTAATCTGATCTAATCTTATAAATAAGTTTCAACAAGTGATATGATCTTCATCGATGTAATTCATTCATTCCAAAATATCAGCTCAACCTAAAGATATAGTTTAATAAATTGTCAATTTTTCAAATATAGCAAATTGTTGTTTTATCGCATTGGTTAAGAAAGTGTTAATTATTTTAATAATAATATTAATTAAAACAATATATTACAAACTACCTTGATGTAATTCTATCACAGTAAAAATATTGTTAATCCACTTACAACATTAAATTTTTTATAAAAAAAATCATTGAATAAAAAACATATTTTCAATAAACACATTAATTATTTTTATGAACCAATATTAATATTTTTATTATTATGTATATTAGAAGTATAACATATATAGTATAACGATATATGTACTTTTGTACTTTCATGTTTTTTTTTTCCAATAAATATGAAAAAATATTATCAATATCATGATTAAACTAAAAACTAAAATATAATTGTTTTATTAATAATATTAATTAAAATAATATATAGAAATGTCTACCAAAGCAAAAATATTACTTATAACTTATAACCTACAAGTTATTTATTTTACAACTCAAAATAAAATTATCATTTAATGTATATATAATATAGCTAATTTATTTACATTGATTTTTGAGACATCAAAGCAGAGTAAAATATATGGATACGCAACGTGCTCATATTTGAAACATTGTACAAATACAATTTTTAGAGTATTATATATATTTACTTATCTTTAGATAATGATTAGCTTTAGATGTGATTAATTTAATTTCAATGAGATTAAAAATAGTTATGGGAGTGAGTTGAGTTGTTATAGTAGTGTGATCGAGTATTATAATGCCGAGATTAAAATCAGTGGTTACATTTATAGATGAATAATTTTTTGAACCAATTACAAAAACGTCATGTTTTAAACTAAAATTATTGTGAGGTAAAGTCAGAATTATCATTGGTGAAAATTGTCACTAATTAAATTAAAATAATTAAGTGATAATATTAAATGATTATTTTATCTTTAATTAAATAAATTAATAAAAGAGTTTAAATTCTTATAGAACCATCTAGGCTCCGTTTGTTTGCCAGTAAAATATTTTCTGGTAAATGATTTACTTTTCTGGAAAATGATTTACTTTTCTGAAAAATGATTTACTTTTCTAAAAATGATTTACTTTTCTGAAAATGATTTGCTTTTCTGGTGTTTGGATGAATCTATGTAAAATATTTTCTGTTGTTTGGCAGATTTAAAAGTTGTTTTAAATTAAACAAATATATATATTTAAGAATTTTTATATATGTATATATAAATGGATTATAACTTCTAAAAAAAAATTTAAAAAAAAACCTCAAATTAAACCACTTTCCCTCACTACAGCTATAATTATTTTGGATAATTCTAATCAAAAGCTCAACTATAAGCTTCCATTTAAAAATCCCTCAACTACAAAGCATGATATTAGCTGCATTAACATTTAACATTTGAATGATGTTAGTCCATCTAAACAACTATGACATTTGACGTATATACATTCCCTTCATTGCTGCCTATATTTAAGAAATTAGAATAATGTTACAACAAAGATCAGCGACTAACTGACCCATTACTTGATACAAAGTCAGGTTTCTCATTTTGTCTTATAACAAAATGGTCAACCACCGTGACTGTATTTGTAATACCCTGAAAATATTTACAGTAAGATATTATCCTTGATATAGTAAAATAAGGAAATAAAGTGAAAAAAAAAGAAGGAAATTTTGAGATATGTCAATATTGAGAAGTATATTATGATATATTAATTCAAGAAAGGACTAAATTGTAAAAGTGAGAAAAGTTTGTTGCACAAGAGTAAATACTCAAAATTTGAGGGGTTAAAGTGTAAATATGAAAAATTTGAAGGACCAATAGTGTAAATATTTTAAGAGTGGAATAATCTAGAAACTAAGGAAAATGGATGAATTAGGACCAAATTGAATAGATGAAGAAACTATGAGGGACTAAATTGCAATTTTACCAAATTAAATGATGACTTAAGGATGGAATTTTAAAAGATAATGAAGGGCAAAATGGTCAATTGGAAGAGAGAGAAATCTAGAAATTAATAATGATGCTAGAGATATTTTGATATTTTATAATTATTTAATTAGATAAATATTATTTTATTAATATTTTAATAAGATATTTTATTATTATTTTATTAGTATATAAAGAAAGAAAGATGAGAAATTCTCATCCATATTTCCCATGCACTAACGTGAGAGAAAGAGAGGAAGAAAGAAAGTTTTGCTTTCTTTACAATTTGGTCCTTTTTACCAAAAATTCACCATTTTCACCCAAAAATCAAATGAATTTACATAGCTACCAAGAGAGAAAAATGTTAAGGAGACCATGGGGAGTTAGAATATCAAGTTGGATTCAAGAAATAGAAGCTGGAGGAGAGACAAAATCAAGTTAAAGATTAGTATCAATAGAACAAGGTAAGTATATCAAGATTTCAATATGTTTTTAAGTTTGTTATTATTGACAAAGCATGGAAATAATGTTATAGTAGAGTTTTCTTACATAAGGTCCTATGTTCATGATATGTTAGTGAAGAGAAAATAAGAGAAAGTGATGAGAAATGGTGTAGAAAAAGAAAATAAGGGTGTTATAACATGGTAATTAATATCTTGTACTAAAACAGTTTTGGACAGCAGCAGTAGTCTAACTTTGAAAAATCATCAAAAATTGTAGAAATCTAATTATAGGATGAATAAAATATGAAATTAAATCTTATTAAGTCTAGTTTCTTATAGAAGAAATTATGTAAGCAATGGAATTGTAAATCATGAGATATGATGAATTTTGTGAGACAAGGTCAGAATGATTTCGGGCTCCCCTGTTCTGACTTTGTAAAATCATAAAAAATTGGATAAAAATAATTAGGGGTTTAAATTTATATTTTTAGAATACTTAATGAGTCTATTTTCAATATAAACAAACGGGAATATCATTTGAATTCTGTACAAGGAGATAATTAATTTTTAGTGAAGAAGGGTCAGAACTGTTAGACAGCAGAACAGGGGTAATTTTAAAGAATAAAATGTACTTATTGGATAAACTAAAAATTCTGAAAATTTTATGGTAGGAAGATATATGAGTGTAGTTTCATGGAAAATTAGCGGATCTTAATTTTGAGTTCTATAGCTCCAGATATAAATAATTTAGTGACCATGATGCAGATAGACAGCTTGAATATTCATAAAAGTAAATAATAAAAATTATGGATAATGTTACTTACAAGTGTATTATCTACATTAAGGATGTGGAATGGATAGGAGGAGGAGGAAAAATATGTATGAATAGTCATCTAGCATGGCTAATTTGCATATTTTACGCTCAGGGACTAAATTGAATAAAAGTAAAACTTTATGGGCAATTTTGTAAAAATGTCAGAAATGACCAAATTGCATGAAATGGATTATTTTATTATTTAAATTACAAAATTGAATGAAATTATTAATTTAGTTCAAGATCGGGGGAAAACATGTTTTAGGGATTAAATTGAAAAATGTTGAAAGATTAAATTGAAAAGTATTGAAATTATGGAAAATTCTGATATTTTATAGAATTCATGGACTGTTATCAATATATATGAGAATAATAGCTAGAAATAAGGATTAAATTGCAAGAATTTTATTTTCCTGACCCTAAGGATGAAATCGTCATTAATTAAAAGTTTAGGGGCAAAATGGTAAATTTTGCCTAAAGCATTAATTAAATGCATTAGAATATGAAATGAATGAAAATGATGATCAAATTTATTTATAAAGATCCGAACGACTCAAATATGAGACTCGATCGTGAAAAAGAAAAGATATTGGATTAATGAAATTATAAACACAAACAAGCAATGAGGTAAGTTTGTGTAACTTGAATTGTATTTTAAATACTTGAAATATGTGGTTATGTGATGAAAATATGATTTGAATGTTCAATTCATGATATTTGATGAAATATTGATAATACTTGAAATAAATTGAAAATAAATCCCGGTTGAATGAAAAGGAAAATTTGATGGATCTCTGAAAAGGAATTGACGGTAAAAAGGATCTAGCCCGGACGGGTGATCCTATCCTGATATAGCCCTCCCGAAGAATATGTGTAAAATGGATTTAGCCCAGACGGGTAATCCGAATCAGGATCTGAATTTAGCCTGGACTGGTAATCCCGACAATACTCTATGAGTTTATATTACAGGGGATTTAGCCTGGACTGGTAATCCCACTGTAAGGATGAGGTTCGCGGGAGTGTGCTCTCTGATATGAAACGTGTAAGACCATGGTTGAAGAAATGTGTAAGACCATGGTTGAAAGATACCATGGCAACCTGATATGAAATGTGTAAGACCATGGTTGAAAGATACCATGGCAACCTGATATGAAATGTGTAAGACCATGGTTGAAAGATACCATGGCAACGTGATATGAAATGAACAAGACCATGGTTGAAAGATATCATGGCAACATGACAGAAAATGAGTAAGACCATAGTTGAAAGATATTATGGCATCATGTCAAAGATAAATAAGACCGTGGATGGGAGATGCTATGACATCTGTTGAACAATTGATATTCAGGTAATATGTATCAGATGACGAATGATTATATGAAATGGTTGTGTGTAATGTTTACAAGAACTGGTCATATGGAAATATATGTACAAAATAGTTGTATGAAATAATTATGAAGATAGATAAACGAAATAAGTATGAGTACATGGAATATAATTTATGTTAAGTTTGATATAAGCTATTATCGGAATAAATATACATAAAATATATGGAAATGATGGAGCATGAAATATTAATATAATGAAATGAATCATATATGCTTATGAAGAAACAAGAAGAGCATGATATGTTTCATGACATGTACATATATGATTATCTTTGATATGTTGATACAAGAAAATTATGTAAGTTGAGACTCATATTGAACTCAAGTACGATATGTCGAGAAAATAGTTATATCAATGTTGAATTTATATGAGATATGTGCAAGTACACTAACAATGTTACTCGCTTGATGCTTATACAAGTACTAAATCTGTTGATTGAATGGTAATATATTTATTTATATGATGCATTGAATCGGTAAGCATTTAAATTTTTTTTTAAGTGATCTGCAAAGGGTAGTAATGCTCCGAAACCCTGTTCTGGCAACGGATACGGGTTAGGGTTGTTACAGTATTCACTGGATCCTGCTGCCCTGCTGCTGCACTCCATTTGCTAGGGTATGTCTCCTATGGCTCAACTGTTGTGGCTGCTTCTACTCCATATCCCAATCAGGATCCAACATCCATTCCCTTGGAACCTGCATCTCAAAGGGATTAATGTATACATTCAAACCATGAAGAAAAGGATCGTAGCCAGTGAATCACTCTAGGTTTCTTACCTTATCAACTGCAAGAGTGAAAGCTTCAAGATCACCATCACGATTGATTTGGAATCGTGTGAATGACTTGTAATTAGCTATTCTGAGAGAAGAGAATGCCTCGTCAAAGTGTAGATGAAACCAGTTAATGCAGATATACAAGTAGCTTTCGAACACCAAAGAAACCACAGGGGTCGAGAGAACCTAAAAGTAAAGGAAGATCAAGCATAATATATGACAAAGACTTCTCTGGACAATGCAGCGCTGTATTCCATTCTTGCAAATATTACTTCGGGTGACAGCCATAACCTGGTAATGTTTATGGCAATTCATCAATAGAGTTCAACTGGGACATGGTATCTGTATTTCTTAGAGGAGACGTTTCTTACGTCTGGAACATCAAATGCGGACATGAGATACTTGATACATGCTGAATAGAGGCCAAATGTCCATTGCTCCACGAGCACGAAGACCACTAGAATCTGGAAAATGCTCACTTTCGACTGAACGGTACCACTAATACAAAGAGTGATAACCTGAACACAGTAATAAGTTATCATTTCCACTAAAAGGACCACATCAAGGCGGTCATCCCCAGAGTTATTTTTAGGTGTACTATTTTTTGATGGGATATTGGATTTGCTTTTACTAGGAAACATAAGCTAATACATAAAGATTCAAAATATAGATACTATAGGAAAGTAAAAATCTAAAATTGGGCTACATATTATTGAAATTTTGAACCTTGCTCAAAAACATTAAAGATGACAAGAAAATAATAGTCTAAGTATCTACTTTTTATGGAGTTTTGAACAAATTCAATTTGCTTTATGCATATTATAATGTAAAACATTAAACATGAAGTGATCACAACAACAATATTAATGACAGCTTTGCAGAGAAGACAATTACAATCTCACCTGAAGTTGCTAGTAGTTTATGCCGTATGCATGTCTCCAAACCTAGTTCCATGAGCAGCATAAGCTAAAGAACTCTGTTCATAATTTAATATAAAACATTCATTTCAAAACTCAAAAGCTTACTGTGAACTATAATCAATTGTCTAAGAACATTAAGAACATCATAAATAAGAACCTTAGGATTTAAAGGGTCAGCTGATCCTGAATAAAAAATTACTCCTTTTATCATCTCTTCCAACCCCTCTCTTCTCTCTCAAACGCTCAATCATCGAACCAGTATCACGCCAAATAATGCCAGAATTTACTTTTCCATGTGCAAAATTCTAAAATCAAATACCTTTAGTCATACCTGAAAAAGAAAAAGAGAAAATGGGAGGCATCAAAGTAAGAAGGGTCCTAAACTGCTACAAGAGTTAAACTACCTAAACTGCTGCATTAAAGACCAATAAGAAGAATTTTCAATTTATAACAGTCATGACTCATGAGATTATCAACAAGATCGAAATATCAATCACAATATTAACAATTACTTATAATTATCTAGAGTCAAACTCAAAGAAAATAAGTAGCGATGAGGATATCACACTTTATTGACAAGTGATCTAGTTGCTTCTTGTCAACTACACAGAGTACCTTTCTAATTCTACTAAAAGAAAATACAGCATTGCCTTGTAAAGAAAGCAACGATAGATAACTTCATATTTTGGAATTATTCTAAGCTATGTAGAAAATTGATTTAAGCTACTAGTAATTAATAATTACGTCCAAGAATCATAACACAATAAAAAACATGATAATCAATTCAATGAAAAACATGATACAATAAACAAAGCAATCAAAAACAGCCGATTAAAAAAAACCCAAATCAGAAAATTAGCAGGGAATAAAAAAGGAAAAAAACCCACATCAGAAAATAATAAGAAGAACCAACAAATAGAATATCAAAATATCAATTCAATGAATTAATAAAGAAAACCCATATCAGAAAATGAAGAAAAACTAAAAGACAGCACTGAAAATCAAGTCATCTACAAGGATCCATTCAAAAAACCTAGTCCAAAAAGACTTATCATAAGGGAAAAAGAAGCTCAAAGACGCCATTTAGGCAACACTGAGAAGACTATGAGAAGAACAAAAGCATAGACACAAAGAGAGAATAATGGATGAATAAAGACAATAATTGGAGAAAAATTGGAAAGGGGTGGCTGCTTTAACTTGCTTCCCTTGTTGATAATTTTGAAGATAGGGGACGGACTAAGGAAAGAGAGGAGAAATAATAAGAAGATGAAGAATGGAAGAAGGAGAAGGAGTTTTACCAGGACGAACAAAGAGATGGAAAATGTCTTACTGGCTTCCAAACGGAGCCTAAAATGACTGAGATTTTACCCGTCTCTTAGAAAATATTTTACATTTGTGAAATGTTTTCATGCTTCCAAACACTGTAAAACCATGAAAACATTTTCAGGAAAATATTTTCTTGGCTTCCAAACAGAGCCTCTAATGAAGTTAAATTCTATAAGAACTCTCTTTTATCCAAGTAATCGACATTCTAAAAAAGATCACCCCAAGCCATCTTACACACACAAGTTCACAAATCCAAAACTTCTCTAAAGAAACTAAAGAACTTAAAGAAATTTTGACGAAAGTCATACTCGTTCATGAGAGAAGTGCCTTCTAATATAGTTCAAGCGAGGGGAGGAAGTCAAAAACTATTTTTAAAGGAATTTGTCTTTCAATCCAATTCAACTGGATAAAGGAGGTCTAAACTCATTTTCAAGATTAAGTCTTAATGACCTTTGGAGCGAACTCAACCATCCAATATCAAATTTCAAAAACCTTTGGATCCAAACTTTCTCCAAACTCAACTTCAAGATCAAGAACATTATTGATTCAAAATCAAGTCTCAAAGACTATTGAATCCAATCCAATCAGATTACCAAGTAATCATCTCGTCAAACTCAATTTTAAGATCAAGTCTGAACAACCCTTAAAGCAAACTATATCCTTTCAAAAAGATTCTCTTTATAATTAAAAAATATCAAAAAAAAATTATAACTCTTTTCAAAATTGTTAACTCCAAAATTTTAAGTCAATAGGATCTATTCAAAATTTTTGTGTACAATATTAAATATATAATATTGAAGTATTTTTAAAATAAAAAAGTAAAACGCATATCTTCACATAAATGTACGTGCTATGTCTTATTTATCGATGGGGTTTTATTATTTTTATTTCATCCAATTATATTCAATTAATTAATGGTTAATTAATCTTATTTTTATTATTACATAATAATTTTTAATGATAAATTTAGTAATTTTTTTAGTTTAATTTGATAAATTAATACAAATTTGTATCTAAATATTAATTTGGTAAAAATAAAATATAATAATTGTAATATCTAATTATAAATAGTATCTAATACAAATTGAACCTTTAACTTATTTTATTTTTTCCTGATAATCAAGATTATCCCAAATTTAAAATTACCTTATTAAAAGTAGGCCCCACATTTTATACATTTTTATATAAATATCCTAACCTCTTATCAATAATTCTAGCTTCGCCCCTAATGATGTGCAAGGAACCTTTCCCTTGTGCTACAATACATATTGCCTCGACACATGCCCGCAATAGTGGTGAACAAAAGAGAAGAGAAAATGGTGGTGGCGGTTCTGGTTTACAAAGAGAAGAGAAAGAAAAAAAATGTTTTGTGATAATTATAAAGAAATCTAAAAAAAAGGGTCATGACTTGTCATTCAATTGGCTAATATGCCATATCATATCAGCAATTCTTTAGTCGATTAATGAAAATTTTAATTCAGTATTGATTAGTTTGAACAATTATTTTAATTAGAGTAGTTAAATTAAAAAAAATTAAAGTGATGAAAATAGGATAAATTTTATTTTAGAGTTGCTTGGATGTAGTTTATCCAAACTTTAAACTTATGCATGTATGTACTGTTTCACCAGTCTCGCGTGGGCCATTAACTCCGACACTATTTCCGGATGTTGCTGAGGTGTGTCGTTTATGCTACGTTCACAATCTTTATATGTTACACTAATTAATTATTAACTAACTAATTGATGGAAAATAAATCTTTAATAGTTTTGTTTTTATTTTTAAACAACTTTATCAACAGTTATTTTAAAGAATATTTTTTTATGAATATATAATATTAGATGTAAACATGTTTAAGATATTTGTAAGTATTACTTTGCGTTCAGTAAAAGGCATTCGAACGTTAGTTTATTATTTAAAAATTATTTCTTTTTGAAATTCAAAAAAAAAATTCATTTAGTTAAAATTAAAAATAAAATAAAAATTAAATTTGCCCTAAAAATAATTTAACCTAAAGCCATAATCAAACAAGATATACAAGAGCGTCTCACCCTTTAGGTACCAAATTTCTTTCTCTCTAAGTGTAGCTTTGAAGTTATCGAGAAAAAAGCACACACAGAGAGAACTTGGCAATTCATTAGCAGAGGTGATATATATATATATATATATATACACATATAATAAAAAGAAAAGGGTTTCCTTGGAGGAAGAAGAGAAGCATAGAAGAGTGGAGTGGAAATGGAAAAGAGTGAAGAAGAAAAGATCGTGATTGTTGGAGGAGGAATATGTGGACTTGCCACTGCTCTTGCTCTTCACAGGTTTATCTATTTATCTACCGTTTCTTTTCTTCTAGTTTCTTTTGCTTCCATACTTAATTTCAGATACATCAAAATAATTTTTATAATATAGTTTTATATTTTTATAATTAAACCAATTGATAATGTAATATTTTAAGTTAATTTTTTATACAAATATTTTTTTAAAGTGTTACTACATTCATACAAATATAAATACATATTTTGAGATGCTATAATTTAAAATCAAATTCATACAAAGCATAATAGATAAAAAATCGAACAAAACTCATCCATAACATATGCACAAAGTAAGACCGGAAATTCCCACATTGTAATTGCACATAGTGAAACTCAAACCAGGGTGCTTGAGGATCCAGGGTCTTGGTCTTAATCAATAATGCCAAAGTCTCGTTGGCTTTTATACATACTAGAAATTTTATCATGCATGTATGCATGTGTAAATTACGTCCTTAGAACATAGAGGGTGTTTAAAAACAACATAAAAAAATAGTGAAACGTGTGATTTGAAGCTAATTCATAATAATAACACATGAAATATGTATAAATATGCATAATAAAATTAAAATGTATAAAAAATAAATAAAAAATACTCTTCGGTTAAGTGATAAAATTAAGGTTTTACTAATGGAATTGGTGTGAGTTCATATCATATTTTTTATTTTGTTTTTTAGAATAGGCATAATGACCTTTTTTTTTGTCCTCCAACTTTAAAAAAAAAAATCATTTTAACCCTCCATTTAATTTTTCACCTCTTTTAACCCTCGAATTTACATTTTTTTTTGTAAAATAACCCAAAATGGATGGAAAAATTAATATTTGTTAACTTTGTTGACGTGGTATACACGTAGATTGTCATGTGGATGACATGTCAACATTTAATTAATTTTTAAAATTTTTAAAATAATTTTTTATAACTTTTATACTTCTTTAATATTTTAATGATTTTTAATTTTTTAAAAATAATTTTTATATTTTTTTAATTTTTTAAAAAAGTAAAAATTAATTAAATTTTAATGTGTCATTCATAAGACAATCCACGTATATACGTTAACAAACGTTAACTTTTCTATCTATTTTGGGGTGATTTGATAAAAATACAAGTTCAATGGCTAAAAGAGACGAAAATTTAAATGGAGGGCTAAAATGATTTTTTTTTTTTAAGTTGGAGGATAAAAAAAGTCATTATGCCTTTAAAAAAAACTAAAGTACCGTTGAATAATATAACTTAGTTTAATTATGAAAAGACATTTTTATAATTTCTCTAACCAAGATGATGTCCGGTTAACTCATGACACTAACTCAGTCAAATGTTAAATAATGGTATAAATATTTTATGTCGAATTTGTTGTGTTTATACTATTTTTCTTGAGAACTCTCATAATTATATATATTTTTATCCAAAATACAATATTATGTGTCAACTTTGATTTAATGTAATTATACATATAAAATTTTGATTTTAATTTAATTATATAAATAAAAATAATGTGACATCTGAATTGTATCATTAAAAATCAAAATAAAAAGTTAATATATGTAACCGCACTAAGTCAAAATGAAACACCACACAGTGCATTTGGCATCATGTAATGTGAATGTAAATGCAGGAAAGGCGTAGAAAGTATAGTATTAGAAAAATCAGAGAAGTTGAGAGCCACCGGAGCTTGTATTATAATGCAACCAAACGGGTGGCGAGCTCTCCATCAACTCGGCATTGCCTCTAAACTTCGGCAAACTGCTCTTCCTATACAATCGTAAGATTATTCATTTTTCTCAACTTATATATATATTTTTTAAAATTTAATTTTAACAAGGGTTTTATTTGATTTCTTTAATAAATGTTTGGTTTTCATTTTCCCCAGCAAATTGTTTATATTTTGACCAAATAATAAAAGTAAAATTTTAAGCTTAAAAAAAACCAAGTATTTAATTTGATCTATGATTTTGGTTCCGTGTAGGGGACATTACATTACGGTTAAGGATGGTAAGCACACTGATTTGCCGGTTGGGTAAGTTTACCGTTCTTGTATCTTTTTGGTTAGATTATTCAACACTTTCCAATTAAAAATGCAATTATTGTTAATTTATAATTGTACAAAAACAAGATTCCCACATCACACTAAAATACATGTACTATATATAACGGAATCAATGGTTTTAAATTAATTAAAGAGATAAAGCTAAGGTAGCTGGGTTTGAATGGCAGAAATGGTGGTGAATGTAGATGCTTGAGACGCAGTGACTTGATGAAGACATTAGCTGAGGAATTGCCACCAAATACCGTCCGCTTGGGATGCAAAGTGGTTTCCATAAAAGTAGATGCCAACACGTCTGCTTATTCCATTCTTCATCTACATGATGGAACTATGCTCATGCCCAGGGTATATAAATACTTTATATATGCTCTGGGGTCGATATTCGATCTGTCGGATCAGTCATATAAAGGTGGATGCATGCATGCAGGTTATAATTGGATGTGATGGTGTGAACTCAGTGGTTGCAAGCATTGTTGGACTAAACTCGTCGAGGCATTTCTCTACATGCGCCATTAGAGGTGTGACTCATTATCAAACACTTCATCCATTTGGCACCGCCTTCTATCTTTTCGACAAAGATGGTGTTCGTCTTGGACTTTTGCCCATCAATCACAATGACGTCTATTGGTTTTTAACTCGGAAACTAACTTCCACAGGTACTTTATTCACTTTTTCATCACACCAAATGTCGTCATGGTTTTCAGCCCATGATCGAAGCTGATCGGGTTTATGTATAATATTGACGCATTAGCTTAATTTTGATTTAATTCGAAGCCTTTAGACTTAGACTGATCCAATAGTGGAACCCTTGTTCAGGTCTAATTTTTTGACAGATTTCTAAATTCTATAAATGGTTTAAATTTAGCAGATTCAATGGTTTCGAAAGACCAGAGGCTCATCAAAGAGTCAACTGTGGAAGCAATAAAGGGTTTCCCTAACCACATAACGGAGATGATAAACAACAGCGACATCGACTCCTTACATCTGACTGATCAAATGAGGTATCGAGCACCTTGGGATTTGCTTCGAACCAAATTTTGTAAAGGGACGGTGACACTCGCCGGGGATGCGTTGCATGCAATGGCTCCATTCCTCGCACAAGGTGGGTCCGCATCGTTAGAGGATGCGGTTGTGCTTGCCAGATGCTTATCGCAAAACATGGGCATCGCCCTTGATCCAACCGGTATGAAAGCAGCAAGGGCAGCGTTAGATCAATATGCAAAGGAGCGAAAAATGAGAGTGTTTTGGTTGTCTTTGGAAACTTTTGTGGTGGGAACCATGCATGATACTTCTGCTTTGCTGGTAAGAGGCTTATGCATTATTACCCTAATTATTCTGTTTAGAGACAAAATTGCTAACACCAGCTATGATTGTGGACGTCTTTGAGTAGCTGGAAAATCACAAGTGGTACCCACAACATGTTTGAATTTATGCGTCATTGGGATGTTAATGCACTCGAACCATTATTTGTTGGTGAATAGAAGTGACGAAACAACTCGGTCTCCTCACTTTGAAACAGATCATTTTATTAACATTTTTAGAAAATATTTTCAATTTATCCGTCTAAATTAAAGTAGCCGGTGGCTGACCTTCTGTATGAGACGTTGCATGACTTCAGGGGAAGCATTTACTTTCAACACTCAAACTGAGAATTTCAAATAATTGTCCAAAATCCTAAAACGAAATAAGTAAGAAAATTAAAAGTAATTACTCTAGTTGAGTCCCTGGCTTAGATGCAAATCCATCTTCAAGGTAGAGTTCTAAGGAAATTTAATTTCTCTATTATCTCTATCTAATAAATTTCAAATTAACATTGTAAATTACAAGTTATTATTGGACTGTATACTAGGTCAGCAAGCTTCAAGTGTAAGCTTTCTAGAATGTTTTAAGAATTGAGTCAATTTTATTGAATTCAGTAAGTTCAATTTACTCGTTTTATATTATTATGCGTGCTTTGATCATGAATCGGTGTGGTTAGAATTTAACACCAACATAAGGCAAAATCAACAGAAGAAAAAGCAGCGAATATATAAATTATGTATTGAACTACATTCTAATTAATTTATAAGGTTGTAAATGAACTGAGTTTGAACAAGCTTTAGATTATGATGTGTTTAAGTGTCCACTTCTTTTAACCATTGCTAGGCTACTTTCTATATTTAGATGATTGAAAATTTATTAAACCAGATTTTTGGGTTGAACTGAGATCGTGGATTATATTAAACGATCAATGAAGATCATATCACTTGGAGAAATTTATTTGGAGAATCGAATTGGATTAGATTGAGTCTATATAATCCATTGGATTGAGGAAGTTGGATCGAATTGAAATGTTAAAGTCGTTGTTGCCAGCAATCCTTGCTTACCTTGTTTTGTTATTATTATATTGTATTCGACTAGTTTAGCTGTTGTTTAGTAAGGATTATAATATATCTTCATTATGTTAGCAAGTCTTAATAAACTGTAAATCCCCACACCTGATTTGGTTGTTGGATTCGAATGTGTGATGTTACATTATGTTACTGAAGCAACTCAGGCTAATTTACTTCATAATCATATCATTCAATGCACAAATATCATTTATATAAATTGAATCATCCATTTTAATCACAAACTTTCATATATAGCATTTAGTAATTTAATTAATCAAGTTATGGAGTTAAGATAAGTCAATTTGGGAGTTGGGAATCAAATCTAAACTCAATTTCCAAAATTTCTATGCTATGTCTCGAGACATTCGAATGCATGTCTCGAGACAAGCTTCCTTTGTTTTTTTATTTTAGTTTCAATGTTTGACTATCTCGAGATAAAAGGTCCTTGTCTAAAGACCTAGAATAGGGAAAAACTAATTTAGATTCGATATGCTCTTGTCTTGAGATAAAGACAAAGGCCACTTTGTCTTGAGACATAAGCTCAGTTGTCTTGAGACCTCTTAAGCTGGTCTCAAGACTAAGCCTATTACAACACCTTAAAATGGCAAATTTACTCTGAGGATCTCGAGATATGTTCTTCTTGTCTCGAGACTAAATAGTAACTTTACCTAATTTGAGCATTTTAAGCCCTATAATTCATTCCAATTTGTACCTATAAAATGTCCAAACATAGTATCGATGCATAGCCATCAATTCACCACATGAAATCACATTCAACATCAAAACCTAGGTTCTAATGCATCAACATATAGTCAACCAATTTGCATATTCAATGTCTATAAGATCAAGCATAGTAACTTCTAAATCACAAGATTAAGTTCAACTTTCAGACCTTAAACCAAAATACCAAAACTTTAGCTTATTAACAAGCCACAACATTATCCTAGGTACACGTCATATACCAAAATGTATATAAATACAAAAGAAGTGTTAATATGATTTCCAAGATGAGCTATTGATTTGGATGCTTCACCACTTTAAACCTATCGAAATTCTCATTCGAAACCTGCGCACGAAAATAAATATAACCATACACTAAGTATTGAATACCCAGTGGTGTTAATATAATTCAAAATCAATACACTAAGGCTAATTAAAGCAAATATATAAATATGACATTAAATACACTACTTTTAATTTATCACAAAAATCATTAATCATATAATTCCCAACTTTTTATTCAATACTTATCTCAATGTTTCATAGTTTCATATATTGATGTATTTAATATCCCAACATGTCTTTCATTGTAACATCTTCAAAGTATAAAAGGTGTGGTTCAGTAGCATGTCGGGTTAGAAAAATTAGAGAATTTTCAAAAATAGATTAAATAGGAATTTTAGAGTAAAATTATATAAAGTAACTAGAGTTGATACAAATTAGAAATAATTTTGGGATAGGAAAATTTGATTTGAGGTAATGACTAAAT
Source organism: Gossypium longicalyx (assembly GCA_025698465.1). Lineage (NCBI taxonomy): Eukaryota > Viridiplantae > Streptophyta > Magnoliopsida > Malvales > Malvaceae > Gossypium > Gossypium longicalyx. The sequence continues at coordinate 20,270,675 of CM047005.1, read as the reverse complement.
TGTAGGAAAATGAAAAGTAGTGGGGCAAAATAATAAAAATTAAAGAGTTAAGTTAGAAACATAGGAATAGATGGAAAACAAGGAAGGATTAGGAATAAATTTTACCAAATAAAATGTGATTCATGCATGGGAATTGTAACAAGCCAAACCCGATCCTTTAGGAGGATCCAAATATGTCGTGTCACTTCTTAGAAACTATTTTTTTTTTAAAAACTGTATCTAGCATAAACTTAGTAAAAAATTTTTAAACAAAATATAGCACTTTAAAACTATTCTAACTTCAATGAGTTTTCAATAAAAACATAGCTTGTTTATCTAACGTTTTATATACAAATTTCTTCCCAAAATAGACATCTAGACATTAACCCCCTCATGTTATGCATAGTACAAAACAACAGAAGTCTCACAGCAGCAGATGTCCTTTAGTGTAGTCCAACAAAAAATTCTTTTCTTCAATAGCAAGCCTGATAAGGAAAGGTAACTAAGTAATTTGAAAAGAACTTAGAGAGTTCCAGATAAAAACATTTAAATATTTACTAATACTTCAAGAAAATCCTTTTATAACTACAAGCACAATCACACAATTCGCTAGATGGCGAGTACAATACTCGACAAACTATACGCTAGTTTACTTATCCTTTGGCGAATACAATACGCCAACATAACAGTACAGACAAACCTTTTTCATGTTAGCCACATACCCAGATTCATAGTCAGATTCAAATAATTCATTTCCATTCATATACATTCTCCCCCTTTACTCCACATATCATAATCATTTGGTTTCATATACTTTATCGTGATTTGCCAATCTGGTTTGCAACATTCATTTACCTTAACAAAGGCTACACAATCACTTTCATATATCACGATCTGCCAATTCGATGTACATTTCATTGAAGGCTATGCTATGAACATATCTCCTTAACACCATTTCCATATATTAGTCTGTATCATATCATTCTTGCCAAATACATAAGGCAGTGGCTTAAACATAAAGAATGGTTCTTCCACCTTATCACATACATAACAGACCTAGATTGACAACTCTGGAAAATCCCTTAATCACTTTCACACTTTACACTTTCTGAGAATATGAATACTTACTTTACATTAACTAGAAAAAAAAACAAAGAATATTACAACACATGGAAGTAAGAAGGAACTCACCATAAAATACAACAAAGTCTATATAGTAGGACCTTTGCCTTTGTTACTCGGGCCCTCAATAGCGCCTTGAGCTAAAATATGGATAATTAAACTTATCAGATCACTACTACATTGAATCCAAACATGCATGCAAGAAACATTAACACTTAACCCAAACTCAGAAAGTTTCTTTCCTTACATACTAATCTGACACTAATACATGCAGAGCTAAAAACACGTAAATAACTATGAAAATAACCTAGAGTTCATCAGTATTTACCAGAGAGCTAAATGGCTAAATACAGAGAACCCAACCTAAATAATGTTTCTGGACTTAAATTTTGAGAGACAGTGCAGAGGAAATCAGAGAGGAAGATGAATGCAAAGAAAACACAAATTATCAATGAAGACTCTGATATCCTTATATACTTAAGCACAAAGACAAGGTTTAGTGGAAGAATAAGATTATTCCACTAACACCCTTAATTCTTGTGATTAAGTGCTCTTATAATAATTTAAGTCTTATTAATGATAGTTTCTTAGTTTCATTCTAACCATTTCTCACTTGGCTAACTAAATTGTCTTACTAAAATAATAAACAAATCTACTAAACTATGAACTTAACGAATTCGCCTAAACATCTAGGGTGGCGTATACTTGACAAAAGAATCTACCAAACCACAGATCTCGCCAAAACACAGAATACCCCAATTGGAGCATACACAGAATCCTATACTTAGCTAACTAACACTTTACTTACTTAGAATTACGCTTAATACCATATGACAATAAATAGTAACCAGATACAGAGATTTCGCCGGTTGAGCTGTTACAAGAATTGTAAAGATGATAAAGGTCAAAATGGAAATTAGTAAAACAAGATATTTATGGATAATGATTGGGCCAAAGTGAAAAGATGAGAGGATGAAGGACTAGGTAGCAAATTAACCATTTTTAAGTTAAAAATCATGAGATATTTTTAATGAAGTGTGTAGAAATTGGAAGAAAAGATGAAAGCTCTCTTCCTTCTAAAACAAGCCAACGTTTCCCACCTACTCTCTCCTTCTTCATCTTTTGTTTTTATTCCATTTAAGTCATTTTCACCATTTTTAAGTCCTTCAAGCTTGTTTCTTCATTTTTCTTTCATGATTTCTCAACCAAATCAAGAGTAGAGCAAGGTAGTTACTTTAGCTTCATGAAAAAGGAATTGATGGTTACTTGAAAGGAAAGAGAAATTTAGGGTTAGTTTGTATTACCAAGGATTTAAGGTAAGAGATGGAAAGTTTTCATGATGTTCATGTTATTTTCTATTATTTGACCATAAATATGTTATATGTTTATGGTATTAACAAGTAAATTTTATATGTTTATCATGGAAATCAATAAAAAGAGAAGAAAGAAGGAGACCAAATTGTAGACAAAGGAAAATGTGTAGCCAACGAGTGAAGAAAGAAGGAAACTCTACAATCAAGCCTTGTTCATAAGTACTACAAGGATTTAATCCTATTTCTTTAGATATCTATAGTAAGAATTATAAATTAAGTGTTTAATTTTAGATTTATGTATAATAGTAATATAAATGACTAAATTATAAAGATAATAAACTATGATACAAGAATGTGAATGAGAATTAAAGTGGTGGTAAAGTAAGTTAAGTGTATTTAGATTATTGTATGTGTGTGAAAAAGATGTGGAATTAAATAGAAGTTATATGTGAAATTATAAGATTAAAGGCTAAATTGGAAGAAATTTAAAGTTAGTATAATTGATACTAAACCCAAGTAGATGGATATGAATTGTTAGGATATTAATGGCATGCTATTAAGGAATATATTGTGCACTTATTGTTTATCCGCTTCGGCGGTCTTTAGTTATTCACTACAGCGATGTTCAGTTCTTTTTTGTATGTTCTAATCATTCTAGTCATTGTACTTTGGGCCTTGTAAGTGTAATATGAATTGGAAAGTGTAATTTAATAAATGTGATTGTTACTATGAATAATTATACATGTGTATTTACAATATAAAATGTAGTTTACGATTAAATTCTTGCAATACTTACTAAGTTATTTTAGCTTAACGCGTTTTTCTTTTAACGTGTAGGTTAAGATCAAAGGGACGCTAGAAGTGGTTCGAGACCTGCTCATCCCATCATATCCCAAGGCCAAGAGATACGACTTCTAAATTTTGGGTTAGAATGGCGTGTACATAGGTATTTAGTATGTGTTTTTAATAGAAAAGACTAAAATATAAACTTTATAAATTATAAGAACTTAATCTAAATGTTTGAATAGTATGATGGTAAGATGGTGTTATGGTGGTTTTAAATGTTTAAATTATCAACTTGTTGGTTGCTATTGAAATTTGATATGCCGTGACTAAGGTGTAAAAGTTTAAAAAAATTGCAAGATTTTCTTCAATTTTGGCCCACATGGGGTCAGAGAGTTACATGGGCTAGCCATAGGATTATGTTACCCACACAAGCTAGCCACAAGGTCGTGTGAGCGCTGGGTCAATTTTGGAATCACACGGCCTCAGAGACTTACATGGCCATGTGGTAAACATGTCTTAGCCACACGGTCATGTGCCTTATTTTTCACAAAAAATCATATTTCACTTTTAAACACAGTTTTAAATACTAAAATGTTTAAAAAACTTATAAGGCTCCTCCCTATCAATAATATTGGTTAATTAATCACTCGATAATTTAAAAATAAGCTCCAAATGAAACTTTACATGTTAAATTTTGAATGGTTAATACTCTGATATTTAATGTAGCATTCCTATATTGATAGTAGAGTTAGGTGTAGGGGTGTTACATTCATATCATTTCCAATACTTAATCTTTTTGGCCCCTATTAACCAACGATAGACAATAGAATGAATATTCGAATCTATATGACAAATTCATAACACTTTGGGAATTGGGACTATTTTATTCTGACACCTCGGGTTGCCTAACAACAATGGCTTTTAATATCTACCCACGACCCTCTGGGAATCGAGACTATTTTATTCTGTCACCTTGGGTTGCTCGACAATGATCGCTTTTAGTATCTATCTACAACACTCTGGGAATTGGGGCTGCGCATGACCCTCTGGGAATTAAAGTTAAAAAACCATTGATAACGTTGACCCTACGGCATGCCAACTACACTCAGACTAGGACTAAAATTGTTTAACAAGGCATGATCATACTTATTATCATTATAACATAGTTCAATATGGTATCAAAGTCTCAATAATATATATAATTATATCAAGCATATATGTAAAGACATACACATATATAAATCACAATTCAAGTATTCATACTTGAACCAACAATCACAATATCAAATTCATCATCTCATAGTTCTCAGGAAAGATATGATTACATTTATTTCTCATTCATTTATAATGACTTTTTAGACTACGAACGATTTTTTGAAGTTGACTTATAGAAGCACAATATGATTTCGCTATCTATTGTTCGCCTTCACCTTTAACCCTCGATGATTCGACCTCATTATTAGCTTTGTACGATAATATGATTATAAAAATGATATTAATTTATAATTAACAAATGTATAGTTAACATCTATGCAAAATTAAATCCTTTATAAATAAGTCCCTTTTTAATCTAAATATCTGAATCGCTCGTATATCTCAATATTTACATTAAATCAAAATTTGATTTCATATTTTTTCGTTAGAGACCTCATACTTTTAATCCATACCATAATTTCTTAACAAATTTTAAGTTATTCAATTTAATTCCTAATGTCATAAATAAACTATACAACTTAATTGAATGTCTAATCAATTTTAACACTTTTCTATACCCTTTTAATTTAGTCCTATGCAAAATCTCATCAAAATTAAGCCTAATTTCACTAAATTATTCATTCATGGTAACTTGAATTAACTTCGTCAATCTTAACAATTAACTAATGGATTAGTTAAAGTAAGTTCAGTTCATGAAAATTCTACTAAAAATTCAAAGAAAAAGCTTATGATTTACCTTCAATTTCCGCCATGGAAGAATGCTCAACCCCTTTTCTCTCTTGTTATAAACGGTGGTGGATGGATGAAAACGAAATGGATAATCTTTCTTCTCTATCCCACTTACCATATATATACCTTAATTAATTTTATGATTAAAGCACTTAATTAATTATATTTTAGTAAATTAATTAAAGGTCACATATATTTTAAATTATATTTATAATAATAAGTGGTTTTCATCATAACATTCCACTAATTCAAGAAGTGATAATGGTTAAATAACCATTAGGTCCTTTGCTTATTTGTTAATCAAGTCTTCATGTATTTTCTAAATTAAAATTTAATAGCAATTGCGTTTTTATAACTTAATCCTTGCACTATAGTTAATGACTTTTTGGATTTAATAAGTTGATAATTATATAATATATTCTTATACTAAATATATAAATCATTTTATTCATGATTTCACTGACTAAATTTATGGAATTTGATTCCAAAATTGCATTTTTTACACCGACTAAAATCGGGTTGTTACATAAACTCTATATAATTCAGAGACTTGTATAGATTTATATACTGAATTTGAGAGTACTTAATCTGTTAAAGGGAGGAACATTATGTATTCAATTGTTAATATGTATTTCAATAACCCATCACAAATAGATATAAACGATTCTCAAATTCAAATAAAATGAGAAAAAATTTAGTCTCATCAAAATTAAATATTAATTTGATTAAAATAAATTTATTTTATTGAAAGAGAAATGACTAAATGGATATTAAAAATAAAATAACACTCGAGAGTCATCACTTTAAATGGTGACTTCAATCAATTTAAACATTAATTAATTATAATTAGATTATAGTACACTCACGATATGAATAAAAACATAATTATGTAATAAATATTTTATAAAAAATTAATAAACAAATGAGATTTTTGTTGAATGATAAATTACATTTGTTAAAAACTATAAAAATTTGAGTTTAAATTTTATTATTTATATATATTTATATAAAATAACAGAAATATCCTCAAAATAATAAATTAGGACGTGTTCAATTAGTACATAATTTATTTTATATATTAAAATAAAAATCAATATATAACTTTTGTAATAACCCAATTTGCCCGGGCCTCGAATTACAAGCAAAAGGCCCAAACAAATAAAACCAAAAATCAATAACAAATCCATCAAAATCAAGTTCATTTACAAAGCCCAAATACATTATGGCCCAAAAAAATAAAATGCAGACCCAAAAATAGCCCAAAACCTAAAGTCAATTCAGAAACGAAACTTAACCCTAAACCCTAATGCGTCGCGCCCATCTGCTGCCACCCTCGGTTGCCCTGAGGCCTGGCACCTTTAGTCGTTTTGCACCAAAATGGCAAAAACCCACCTCCGTTGACCTCGCCTAGATCTGCAAAGAGAACGAAGAAAGAAAATAGAGCAGAAAAGTAGAGACGAAGGCAGAAATAATAGGAATAATATCAAAATGAAACACAATGTTGTAGACGGCTATAAAAGCCAAACATATCAATGTAATATGGACACAGGGAAATCAAATACAAAAACAAAGAAAAAGAATTAAAAAAACTAGAATAGAATTTTAAGAGGTGATTTTTTTTTATCTTTTATTTTATTTTCTAAGCATAAGAATAAATAAGTAAGAACCTTACCTGTCGGTTCATCTTCCATCACCATCAGAGACTACTACCGGTGCCTGGATACCTAGAAACCCATTAGGTTTTTGATGAGGATCCAAAAAAAGGTGCTGATGGCCGAGTTTCTTCTTCTCGCATGTTATTTTCTTTTTTATTTCTAAAAGGGGTGTCAAGTTTTAAATTTTTTTGTGCAAAGGGTTGAAAAGGGCTAAAAAGGGGCCGATTTTGTGTGTTTCTGGCTACCACTCACGGCAGAGTTATGGCTGAGCCACGACGGGCCGCCGACGATCTCCAGGGCCGGACTCTGGTTAACATCCAAAGAAAAAAATGGGATTTTTTATTTAAATAACCCAAATAATTTAATTAAGTACCAAAATGACCCACCTTTTTAATTAAACACCAAAATGACCTGAAATCTACAGTAAAAGTTAGTGGAGCCAAATTATATGGCGCCACCAACTTGCCATGTCAGCAGGGAGTATTAAAAAATTAATTTTTTGGTGGAGCCATGTAAAATGGCGCCACTTGTACAAATACGATGGAAATACTGCAAGTTCTGGAAAAATGGGGGACTTCAAAACAATTTTCCATTTTCTGGTGAGCCAAACTTAAATGGCGCCACCAGACTAGACCTGACACCTTTCTTTTACTTTTTTTTTACTTTAAATTTTTTTAAGTTTAAATTTTTTTTCTTTTTTCTTATTTTATTTTGTTTATTTATTTTATTTATTTATTGTTATTAATTTTAAAAAATTTGAAATGTATATTTGAAACGTTTTATAATATATATTTTTAAAAATTTTAAATATTATTTTTAAATTTTGAATATTATTTTTTAAATATAAAATATATATTTTTAATAATATAAAATATTTAAATATTTTAAAGATATGACCTTTCAAATTTATTATTAATTTTTTTAATATTTGAAATATTATTTAATTTGTTTTATAATATTTTAAATTATGTTTTTTAAATTATTTTTAAAGATATTCGGCTTTTTAATAAAAATAACCCAAAAAATTTAATTAATTATCAAAATGACCCATTTTTTTTAATTTGGCTCCACCAACTTTTACTGTAAATTTCAGGTCACTTTCGTGTTTAATTAAAAAATGAGTTATTTTGATAATGAATTAATTTTTTGTGTTATTTTTATAAAAAAGTCAAGATATTCAAACCATTTTTAAATTCTATTTAAAATTTAAAAATAATATTTTATTTAAAAAATTGAAATTTTAATTAATTAAAAAATAAATAAAAATATTTGTTAAAAAAAGATTTATTTGTTAAAAAATAAATTTATTTAAAAATATATATATTAAAAAGTAAAAATTTAAATTAAAAGTTAAAAATATATATTATAAGATCATATCATGTCAGTAATGTGACTAGACATGAAATTAAATATTAAATAAAAAAAACCAATCTTATATAAGAGGGGTTTGGTCCCCCCTTCAGAAGAAAGAAAAGAGAGAAAAAAAAGCTAAGTTAGTTAAATTTTTTTTTATATTTTATAATTATTGTAATATAATAACTATTTATATTGTATTTATGTGTTTTTTTTATATTATGTAGATATTAAAATGTCTTCTGGAGATGCGGATCACACTTCATCAATGATCGACGAAACAGTAAAATTAATTATGAATTAAATAAAAAATCGTTTTAGTTTCTTTTTTTTTCTTACTAAGCACTACTTTGATCAACGTGTTTTCATTCATGAATGTGATCTCTATTTAGTTATTATTATTCCTTTTTAACTATTTTCTTGCATGAAATTAATATGTATGTGTTGGTTATAATTTTTTAATTTTAATACACATGTATAAATTTATATATTAATTTATAAATTTATGTACTTAATATATATTTTTAATAGATAAAGACAAAAAAGATTTTCTTAATGGATTTAAAATGTTTAAAAACTTAAAAAAATTAAATATATTAAAAAAGGTTATGTATAGCCAATTTTAAAATTTTAATATATTTAATATATTTTTAAAAATTAAATATATTAAAAATGTTCCAATATTAAAATTATAATATATTCAATATATTTTTTAAAAATATATTTTAAAATGTTAATATATTTAGTATATTTTTAATAGGAAAAGAGAAAAATGATTTTTAATATATTTAAAAATTTAAAAACGTAAAAATTTAAATATATTAAAATTTTAAATATGTTAAAAGAAAATGTTGAGTAAAACAAATTTTAAATTTTTAATAACTAAATATATTAAAATATATTAAAATTTTGAACATATTAAAAAAATTAAGTCTATATATTATATGTAAGATAAAAGTTCTCGTATGTAAGATAAATTTTCGAGTTTGAATATGCCTAATTTATATTATATGTAAAACTCTATATATTATTATAGATATCAATTCAATAAAAATAAGTTTTTTTATTTTTATATTTACCCATACAACCTATAGTTTTTTAGGATATTATTATTTTTTTTATGTACTTTTTGTTGTTATATAGTTGCCTTTAGTTTTAATGTTTAACTATGATTAATATTTTATGACAAATCGTCATTTTATTATTAATATATATCATTACTTATTTAATTTAACTTAAATAAAAAAATACTTAGAATGGCTACGTTGGTATAGTATAAGTGTGATGTTTTTATTTTCTCAACCTTTCAATTTTAATCTTCAATATATAATTTTATGTTTAAATTATATAGATAATTGATTTATCATATTTTTATAAAAAATTTACCATACAGGATGGTTATCGGGTTTTGAGGTCGCGATTTCATTTTCCCAAGTATGATCCGAACGAGCGAATCATGCCATACTTACAGATGGCGGGATTTGGGGATGTCGCATTGAACCGGAGGTTTGATCTGAGGGCGAACTTAATATCCGCCTTGGTTGAGCGGTGGTGTACGGAGACCCACACCTTCATTATGCCGTGCGGGGAGTGCACTATCACATTGGAAGACGTCGCTATGCAACTTGGGTTACGAGTTGACGGTGTTGTGGTCACGAGTCGAAGCAATGTGTTGGACCCTTTAGTACTATGCCACAGATTGCTTGGACGGTCCCCTAATGATGGGGAACAGAATTTCACATGCTTGACATTGAAGTGGTTGAGAGCAAATTTTAAGGAGTTATCGAGCACTGCCACTGAGTACGATGTGATGTGTGCTACGCGAACCTATATTATGTAGTTGATCGGGGGGTACTTATGCCAAATAACACGTATAATAGGGTCCACTTAAAGTACTTGCCTCTATTGGGGGATTTTTCTTATGCTGGTAGATATAGTTGGGGATTGGCAGTGTTGGCCGCATTGTACTATGAGTTTTGCCGAGCAACAAAACATGGGGTTAGTAACATGGCTGGTTGTCTGGTTCTACTACAGTCTTGGGTTTTATACAGGATGCCGTTTCTAGCGGCTGTTAGGCACCAACCATATTCGTGGCCACTTATAAAGAGGTAAAAAAAAATTATACTTAACATTTAACGACTCATAAGTGTGGATAATATTTTCCAAAGTTTAACTGCTAACGTGTTTGTTTTGGTTTCAGATGGGCCACATCTCCGAGAATTGGTACAACCCAAACATTAATCATTTACCGCTAAATGATAGAGGCGTATGCTGGAGAGAAAGAAATATATATTTATATGGTTTAAGTAACGTTGATTTAACTTATCCACTTACAGTATGTGATGTGACTTGACTCATTATGTTATATTGTGTAGTTCTTGTGGATGTCATATTCTGCACTGAACATTGCAACCATTATTCCTCAGTGGGTTCACGTTGAAGCCCATATGTGGTGCATTAACACGCCGGTGCTCAACTTTTCAACCGTTGAATGGTACAACGGTGATCGAGTTATGCGACAATTTGGGTGTAGACAATTTGTGCCGGTCGAGCCAGAACAATTTGATGAAGTCCATGGTAAGACCATAAGGGTGAAACATACAACAAATTGGAGCGTGGAACATCAATCTTTTGTAGTACTATGGAATGCCCGGTACGACAGGTGGCCTGAGATGTATTCGTGCATGTTTGACTTTAGTCCCTCGACTGAATACATGCAGTGGTACATGACTCGATGGCGTGTTTATTTATATGGTGGACAACTTATGATAGTACGGGGTCATGGCTACAGATGTGGAAATCAACCTATGGGGGAGCTAGAGGATCAACATATGGCGGAACCCAACTCGGAGGACCAACCTTTGAACACATCGGACTAATGGATTGATGCTTTTTGTGATGAGTCACAGAGCAGTTCATATCACTCGGACATTGCCGGTTCAAGTTCATATCACCCGGACATAGGCAGTTCAAGTTCATATCACCCAGACATAGGCGGTTCGAGTTCATTTCACCCAGAGCAACCACCGATATCATTTGATATGTTTGGTAATAACATGTACTCCACCCTGTCTCAGGTCATGTTCGATCCAGCTGCCGATCTTCTTGATGTGTACAGTACACCCCAATGTCCACCCCGTCAACGAAGGCCCGTGAATCGCTATACCCCGAACAATGATACCACTCCCGGTTCTTTCCAGTTTTAAGTTATGTAAATTTCAAGTGTTATGTAATATTTTTTGTATTGGTTTAAGGTTCCACAACTTATATATTAGTCTTTTTTTATATAATTTATAATATCTTTTAAAGTATTTAAAGTTGCAACTGTTAATTTTAAGTAAAAACTTAACACTAAATAATACAAACTTTATTTCTAAGAGATCATAAAATGCAAACATCAGGTACAACATTTAATTTCTTTCAGACCGTGAAGATTGACCGGTGTAGACATTTTCATGGGGACATTTGCTCCGATTGTGGCCAACCATTCTACATATGGTGCAACGTTTTGGATCGACTTGTTCTCTTATATCCATGTCGTTCCGAATCCTCATTGTTGTCGCTCTACCTTTGATTCTCCTACGTAGTGATCGATCTGATAACATCTCGAACGCAGGCGGTTGCACTTCCCATGTTGATACATCTTTTAATACGGGGAACTCATTACCCTAAATATACAACATACGTTCAAGTGTGTACACATCATTGATATATTGTTCGGCATTCAAACTATAGGTAGCACACGCTGCAACCACATGCGCACACGGATAACGTAGTTATAGGGCCCACATTTATCCCGGGGCCCAATAAACAATAGTTCAAAATAATTAAACCAGTCCAAAATTACAGCCCAAATTACTAAACCTAAACAGGCCCAAAATAAAAAAAAACCCTAACCCAATACCCAATCCCACAATCTAAACATTTTTTAGCAAATGAAACCCTAGCAGCCAACACCTTTGCGCCGCCAGCAGCCACCACCACCGAACCACGTCGACCTCCGAACCCTCCGTGCCAGATCCACGTCGCCATACCTGTGAGAAAAGCGCAACAGTAGCAAAAACGGATTTTGTTGTATTTTCAGGTATAAAAACCCAAACAACTATTGTATAGGGGAGGTTTTTTTTTTTTTTTTTTGCGAATATATGGATAGATACAACAGAGAATCAAGAACAGATTTTGAAAATGTCTCTCTTATTTTTGCATCTTTTGTTATTTCATACATTTTTTTTTGTTTTATTTTACTTTTTTTTCCAATAAAGCAAAAAGAAAACGAAACAAAAAGAGTTGGAATCTTACTTTTGTTACGCATATACCACCGTGGGGGGCTGAGGTTCGTCGTTTCCGATGAAAAACGACATTTTTAGGGCTCGAGAAGTCGAAAAACCCAAAAAATGAGTTTTTTGGTTTTTGGCCACCACGGGCGGCAGTGCCGTCGCCGGCGACCGGCGGCCGTCGCTGTGGTCCGGTGTCGGAGCCTAAAGGCCGGCCATGGGAGCTTTGAGATAAAAATGATTTTTTTCCTTCTTTTTTTTTTTTTGAAAGAGATTAAAAATGAATTTTGTAGCGACGTAAAAATTTGCTTTCGATCGCTAATTGTGGCGATTTATTGAAAACTTGAAAACTGAAGTTTGATTTTAAAATAAAGAGGGGAGTCATCACCGATCCTTTTTATAGGTGTGATCGGACACCTAATAAGTTTAATTTTTTAAAACAAAAGAAGGCTGAGTTTAGGTCTACGTTAAAATCAGAGTAAAGTAGGGTCCGGGAGTCGGTTACGCGCGAGGAAGGTATTAGCACCCTCGCGACGCCCAAAATTGGTATCTTGTTAACGTGTTGTCTTGATTTTCAAAAATACGAGTTCAAAGTAATATTTAGTCGTGACCCAATTGAAAAGACGAGAAATTTCTAATTTTGATTTGTTTGAAGGGCGTTTCATTTTCAACACGAGCCGATATGATTCATCCAACATAGCGATGAAATCAACGATTTAGTGTTAAACCGATACGTTGCCTTTTGTATTGAAATTGATTTAAAACATGAATAAGAATATTTTTTTAAACAATAGAAACTTATAACAATGTTGTAATAAAATGAAATTTACGAATAGATGAAGCGGATGATAAAATAAAGTACTCACGATGCATTTGATATTATACACGATTATAATAACATTAATCACGAAATAAAAAAATGGATTATATATATATACATATAATATATAATAGTATATAAGGTGACAGACAATATAATATTAAAAATACTAATAATACTACATATACATATACGTATATATATATTAAAGATATGTACATAATAATAGTATTGAAATATGCATATAATATATATAAAAAATATAGTGTTTAAAATATATACATAGCATAGCATTCAAAATATACACATAAGATAATATAAAAAAAAACTAACTAATATAGTATAAATATATACATACATAATATTAAAAATGTATATACATAATATATAAAAGAAAATATATGCATGTGAATATATGTACATAAGATAATGTAAAATATATATATATATAACTAATAATATGAGAAATACATACATAATATATGAAGTCAGAATACACAATATAAAATTAAAAATAATGTGCATAATATAAAAGAGATATAATGTTTAAAGCAGAGTATGTGAAACAATTTTAAAATGAGCAATAAAACAATTTTAACTAAATAATACATGAAAGCAAACTTGATACAAAAATATACGAAGCAATTCCAAGTAGATAATATAAAAAAATTTAAAATGATTAATATATAATATAATTTAAAATAAAATAAAGCAAAAAATAAATAATATACATAACAATCTAAAACAGCATGTAGAATGTCTAAAATAAATAATGTGTGAACAAGAAATATAAAATAATAATAGGTAAAGCAAAAAACAATTTAACGTAATAATACACAAAATGAACAAATTAAAACTTAAAAAGAATAACGTAAAAGATTTGAAATAAGTGGTATAAAACCTAGAGGTAAATAATATACATAAGATGATCATGATACGTACATAGAATAGTATACGAAATATATACATGAAAACCTAAAATATATACATAACATATATATAAAAAAATATACAATATATATACCTATATTAGAAATAATAATAGTATATATAAAAAAAGCTATTCACATGCTACATAAGTATGTATATATATAAAAAAATAATGGTGTTAGGAATATATAATATACATAAAATAGTATAAAAGACGTATAACTAATAGTGTTAAAATATATACATAATAATATATATAAAATACAATATTGAAAATATATATATAATACATAGATTAGGAATGAAAGTAACAACAAAAAAACTAGAAATATATATGAAAGTATAAATATATACGTGAGTATTTACTGAAACTAAAATGATGCTAATAATAATATAAATATACTAATAATGATAATAATAATAATAGTAATAATATAAAAGAAAGTATGATATAATAATAAGGTAAGGAAAATAAAATATAATAGATTAAATATAATAAATATAATAGTAAATATAATAATGTAAAAAAGATACCATACATAAAAGAGGGTATATATACATATATAATAAAAATATACACTAATATTTATAAATAATAATAGTAAATATAATAATAATAGTAATATTAAGTATAGTATAATATATACATAACAAAAATTATAATAATAAATAACAATAATATAATAATAATATGGCAAAATTAACATTACAAATATTATTTAAGAACAAAAACAAAAAGAGGATGAAATTGAGACCAAAAAAGAATTCTTGGGGTGAAATTAGAAATAAAATGGGAAATCGGGCCAGATTGTAACGTGAGCATGACCCAGAAGGACCAAGAGCGCAATATTCCCAACCGTTAAAACGCTGCGCTTGGCCGAGGACTAAATTGAAAAAGCGCAACAAAGTCCGGGGCTGAATTAAAAGTAAAAAAGTATCTGATTGTAAATGCATGAAAAAGCGGAAGGGCTAAATGCGCAAATAGCCCTTCCGTTTTTAAAAACACGCGGATCTAGTTCGGAGTGGGTCGGGTCGACCCGACCCGGGGCCAAAACGGCATCGTTTTCATTAATGGGGGGGACCAAAACGCACCGTTTTGGTCCCTATATAAGACAAAAAAATTTAAAATTTATTTTGAAATGGGGAAAGGAAAAAAAAAGGGGAAAGAAGAGGGAGAGAAGAGGAAGAGAGGGAAGGAAGGGATCCGGCCATGGGCCGGTCATCGGACCCTCGCCGGTTGCCGTCCGTCGCCGGCGCCGGCCACAGTGCACGGTGGCCGGAAAAGGTAAAAATTCCTCTTTTTTTATTTTTTTATTATATATTTTTTTATGATTTTTCTCTGTATATTTATATTATATATATAACGTATAAAAAATAAACTAAAAAATATATAAAAATAAAAGGCTAAAATCACCTTAAGCCTTCGATATCTTTGGTTGCTTGAGTCTAATGCTACGATTTTGCTAGAATCGTTCTCTGGTAATACTTGAAATTACTGTTTATATTTTAATCTATTGGTATTCCTCTAAAAAAATCCTCTCCTTTACAATAGTTTTAATTTGGCTTTTTATATTCCCTTTTGTTACGCTATCTGTTTCCCCTTTTGTTGCTGTTGCGTGTTTCATTTTGTAACAACCTAATTTTCAGTGGTATCGGGAATAGAGATTTGAGATCACTAAATCCGACGGGTGAGTTGAAAATTTAATAAATTAATACCTATGAGTCAAATATGAATATAAAAGCATTTTTGAATTAGTGAATTTGGTGATTTAAAAGAATTAATTAGCTAAAATGGGTCGAGAATGAGGTATCGAGACCTTGACTTCATAAACCGAGCCATAAATATTTTTAGAAATATTTATGGAGTGTTGGTGAGGTAATAATAAAATTTAGTCAGAAAATTTTGACGTTTGGGTGGTTAATTAAATAAAAAGGACTAAATTGAAAAAGGTGTAAAAGTTACTAAAATGATTAAATAGCTCAATTGTCAAATGAGGAAGGACCTAAAGTGCAAATAAGCCCAAAGGAGATATTTCGGGCGGTAATAGCTGAAAAAAATCAGGAAATGGGTGAAATAAGGGTAAAATTAGAAAATTGCCAAAATTGGCTAAATAGAAATAGGACTAAATTGGAATATCTAGAATTCTCTTCATTTCTCTTCATATTGATCAGCTGAAAAATAACCATGGAGGAGGGTTCAAGCTGGTTTTCATACTCTAGCTTCATGTAAGTTTAATTCTTGCTTTCTCCTTGAAATTTTTATGTTTTTGGACTTTTACAATTGGGTCCAACTTATTATTTCATTAGTTTTTGATTCCATGGCTAATTTTTGAAGTTTTTATGGATGAGTTTTGGAAATATATGATGATTTGGCATGGAATTAGAGCTTTAAATTGTTTATATTCTGATTTTATTGAAAGAATTGAATAGAAAGTGAATGTTTGGGACCTAATTGTAAAAGAGTTTGAAGTTAGAGTTTTATGTGGAAATTATGAATTTCAATAGTTATGAAATAACTTATAATGTCTAGAAAAATTATTAATTGAGAAAATTATCTTAATTGAGGGGTTAATTGAGCAAGGACTGAATTGTATGAATTGTGATATTTGGGGCAAAATGGAAATCAACATTTTACACTAAAACTGGACAGCAGCAGTAGTCTAACTTTGAAAAATGACCAAAAATTGTATAAATGGAATTAGAGGATGAATAAAATATGAAATTAAATCTTATTGAGTCTAGTTTCTTATAAAAGAAATTATGTAAGTAATAGAATTGTAAATCATGAGATACAATAACTTTTGTGATACAAGGTCAGAATGATTTCGGGTTCCCTTGTTCTAACTTTGTAAAATCATAAAAAATTGGATAAAAATAATTAGGGCCTATACTTATATTTTTAGAATCCTGAATGAGTCTATTTTCAATAGAATCAAACGGGAACATCATTCAAATTCTGTACAAGGAGATAATTAATTTTTAGTGAAGAAGGGTCATAACTGTCAGATAGCAGAACAGGGGAGATTTTAATGAATAAACTGTATTAATTGGCCTAGAAAAAAATTATGAAATTTTTATGGTAATAAGATATGTGAGTCTAGTTTCAGGAAAAATTAGTGGATCTTAATTTGGAGTTCCGTAGCTTCAGATATAAATAATTTAGTGACTATGACACAGATGGACAGCTTGAATATTCACCTAAGTAGATAGTGAAAATTATGGATAATGTTACCTACAAGTATGTTGTTTATACTAAGGATGTGGATGGAGAGGAGGAGGAGGAAAATATACAAAAATATATGAATGACTCGTGTATAAATTGATCACATGCCCGGTTATAATCGATAAGTGTTGGATTAGAAATGATATAATGTTTTATTTGGAATATTTATTATGAAATTATAATTATTGTTATAATACAAAAATTGAACTTGTGAGTTTATATGGCTAAATTTTTAGTGATTATTTGTTAATTTTATGAATTTCATGATGTGTTATTTCATATGTATTGATGATAAAATCTTGAATAATGTAAAAGCATGAAAATTGAATAAATGATCAAATTGAGTATTTCAGTTCAGTGACAAGATGAATTGAAGGAAAAGACCATGGTTGGACCATGGCAACAAGTGATAAGTGATAGCTTCGGCTACACTTATCTGATCAAGGACAAATGATAGTGATAAGTGATAGCTTTGGCTACACTTATCTGATCAAGGCCAAATGACAAGTGAAAAGTGGTAGCTTCGGCTACCTGATCAGTGAAAAGTGGTAGCTTCGGCTACCTGATCAGTGAAAAGTGGTAGCTTCTGCTACCTGATCAGTGAAAAGTGGTAGCTCCGGCTATCTGATCAGTGAAAAGTGGTAGCTTCTGCTACCTGATCAATGATAAGTGGTAGCTCTGGCTACCTGATCAGTGAAAAATGGTAGCTCCGGCTACCTGATCAGTGAATAGTGGTAGCTTTAACTACAAGTGACAAGTGATTTCCGTATAAGACCATATCTGGGATATGACATCGGTGTGATATATGCTACTGTATAAGACCATATCTGGGATATGGCGTCAGTGAGATATGTGATTCGTGTAAGACCATAGCTGGGCTATGGCATCATTATGTGAAGATGTGTAAGACCATAGTTGAACTATGGCATCGAGAAAACGAAGTACTCAATTCCGTAAGACGTTCACTAATTTGACAAAGTTTGGTAAGTGTTACATGGAATTATGTGATACAAGGAAGTACGAGTTGATAAGATATGAGTATAGAACTTGGTTGATTAATGAATTCATTTGTGATTATATAATTGTTCATCTTGAATGTACTGTCCATATGTATTGATAATTCAAATGTTTTAATGAATAAGTTTCGACATGGAATAAATTGAACACGAGATAAATAATTATGAAATTAAACTCGGAATTCATGAAAATGACAGTTATTGATATATGGAGACATGAGAGATTGATATATGAATATGGAAAATGTTTGATAAATATGTTTATTCATAATTATGGAATTATATACCTCATGTGTACTATTTGCATAAAGATGATATTTCAAATACTTTGGTTATTTAAGCTTAAATATGAAATAGTATGAAATCAAGATAAGTTGTTATGAAAACATATTTAGATTACAGAGATATGGCTGATATATGTTGTATGATTACATAACGTGAAATTGTGTATATATATGAGAAATTTATTGAGAATTGAGCCCATACACGTTTCTTGTTATTTATATGAAGTGTCACGATCACAAGGGTGATGAAGTTATAAATAGAGAGTTACACGGGTTGAAAACATGGGCGTGTGACTCTCCAAAGTGTGAAAATTTTCTAAGTGTTGCAAAAGTTTCATATGTTTACGGTTTGGTCCCGAACCACCCTAAATGTATGTTTTGGGCCCCGTAGGCCCATATAAGGGACGTTAAATATATGTATGAAAGTTTTTAATTTAGAAGAAATTTTATGGCTGATTTTTACATGATTGATCATATTAAGTTCGGTAATGCCTCGTACCCTATTCTAGGCTCGGTGAATACGGGTAGGGGGTGTTACACATTTGCTTTGCAGGTGGAGCAGTCTGGTGACAGAGGGCAAGTGGGGAGAGTTGGTGGCCATGGCAGACGGCAGAGGGCTAAAGACCCTAGGTGCGGCGCACCTAGGGTTTGGTTGCTGATTTGATGGGACTAGGCTAGGGTTTGGTGGGATTTGGGCTGGGTTTGGGCTTCTGTTGGGTTAAATTTTAGGTGGGTCAAAATTGGGCTAATGGGTATTGGGCTGATGGTTAGCTGATGGGTTAATTTGGGTTTGATTCTGTATTGGGTTTTGGGGGGTTAGTAAGTTTAGGTAAACGGGCCAAAATTGGCCTACAACAAATTTTTTGGAAGATTTTTGGCTTAAATAGCTAATCAAAACAACGTAGTTTTGATCAGCCCCCAAAACGCCCAAAACGGCGTCGTTTTGTGGGTTGACCCGCGCCCCGACCCTATGGGCAGAAGATTCGCGCGTTTTCTAGTGCATGGTCCAATTGCGCGATGGACCTCCCGCATTTCCGATCTGTTTCGATTTGGTCCTGTTCGCTTGTTTTTTTTTAAATTCGACCCCAAACTTTAATTTTTGTTTCAATTTGGTCCTTGAGCCCTTTAAATGCGTACTAGAACGCTACGTTTCAGAGATTTGCCTCACATGTTTGCGCGCATGACACTTTGGTCCTAATTTCTGTTATAATGTTTTATTTTATTTATTAATTATTCTTTTGAGTTTAATTTTATTACAATTAAGTTTTTCGTTTCAATATATAATTCTTTTATTTTTTAAAATTTATTTGGAATTCATTTCTTTTAAAATTTATTTAAATACATGTTTTGGATTATTCTAATCATTTTTACTTTATGTCAACTTGGTATTCTGTTGGTATTTGTTTTTTAAATTACATAGGTATTATTTAAAAAAAGATTCTTTTATATCATATTGTTTTAAAATTATGTATAATATTTAATTTAATTATCCTTATATATATTTATATACATATAGTTATATTAAAATTAGTTCATGTACATTCTCAATTTTATGATTGTTTCATATTTATATTTTCTTTTAAACTTAGTTATATATAATTTATTTTTCTTAACGATCCTATTTTACTATATATACATATATTTTTTTTACACTCTCATTCATTATTATTCTATGCATATTATTTTCATTAGGTTTTTCACTTTATGCACGTTACTTATTTTAAAATTTTGTATGGGCATACATCATTTTTTTTATGTACATAACTGACATTATATTTGTATTTATTTTAGTTTTAAATTATTTTGTATAGCATTAATTTTAAATTTCAGCTTATAATATATATTTTAAAATTTATTTATATGATAAACTTTATGTTTTATACATTAATCGTTTTTGTTTTCGTTTATTTTATAATCTATTTCAAAGTTTTGCATATATTGTTTGTTTATATACATATAATTTATTTTATGTATTGTTTGTTGGTTTTTTATTGTTTTTGTGTGTTTTAATTTACATATGATGCACCTTTGTATTATTGTTGTATTAGTTACACCGTTTTTTTAGTTCTGTTTATTGATTTACAATTGAGATTACCAACTTGTTTGCTTTAAGTTGTCCATTTCATTTTTTTTATATTTCAAATAAACTGAATAAACGTACTCCACTGCTTTTATAGCTACCCGTATTTAAAAAAAACCCTCTCAACATAAGGAAATATTTCGTGTTTGGAAATTCGAGAGATCGTGCCCTAACGTGCTGGGTTTCGATTTTTCGTTTGACTGAATAACTGAATATCCTTTTGAAATTTCATCCATGTTTTCTTAAATTAAAAATGAGGCAATATTTTGCGTTTGGAAACTCGAGAAATCGTGCCCTAACGTGCGGGTTTCAATTTATCGTTTGATCAAATAGCCGAATATCCTTTTAAAGTTTCGATGCATGGATTTTGGAAATCAAATGACATTGGTATTGAGAGTTTGAAATGTCGTATCCTAACGCGCTGGATATGATAATTTATTCTTTCGAGACAAGAGAATCTCAGCATCCAATTCGAATTATCCAAACATTTTGAACGAGATTGTTTTTCTAAGACTTTTTAAATTTTCGACATTAGGACATTAATTAATCAATTAGGTACCAATCTTGGGCGTTACGAGGGTGCTAATCCTTCCTCGTACATAACCGACTCCCGAACCTATTTTTCCAATTTTCACAAACCAAAATCGTTTTTTTTTTATAAATCAATCTGTTTATTGAAAAACGACCATGTTTTGAGGTGACCCGATCACACCTCATCAAAAAGGATCGGTGGCGACTCTATAATTTATTTTAAAGTCGATCCCCGTTTGTTCAAAAAAATGGTTTCGACAATAGTGTTTGGAACATCCCACACTCACATCTCCTGTTTTGGAGATCAACTCTGTAGGACCGTGGCGGGATCCCCGGCTGGCGACCGATATACTCTGTCACTCGAAAGGTTTCCAAATTTTGGGAATATAGCTCTGCAGTCATCGACCTAGCCCTTTGAGCGTTCTCTTTCATGGCATCCCTAATTTTTTTGACGTACACGTGTCCTGCCTCTAACTGTTTTGCTTGTTTCAACCCCATTTTTGGTATTAAGGTTGCTAGCCTATAAAATGTGGCTGAAAAAATCATTGAAATTGGCAAGTGACGCGTACGCCTCAAGATGGAGTTAATGGCCTCAACGAGGTTAGTTGTCATTTTACCATACCGGTACCCCTCGTCAAAACATTAATCCCATTGCCATGGCTCTATGCTACCTAACCACTGCCTGAGAGAAGGATTGGACCCCGCCATATCAGTCTCTAACCTCACCAACTTATGTCTGAAACGGTGTGCTTCCAGCTCGTATCCTACGTATGTATTCCAATTTTAAGTTATGTTACTATTCGAATTAGGAAATGGACTCGAAATAATTACAAATACAAATTTAAATATGATATTTTTACCCATGTTCACAATTCGTTTATGCTAGTCTTTGTTCTTGTACTGAT
Source organism: Gossypium longicalyx (assembly GCA_025698465.1). Lineage (NCBI taxonomy): Eukaryota > Viridiplantae > Streptophyta > Magnoliopsida > Malvales > Malvaceae > Gossypium > Gossypium longicalyx. The sequence continues at coordinate 20,248,460 of CM047005.1, read as the reverse complement.
TGTGGAAGTTGACAGCGATGTGACAAATATAATAGACAGACCTCCATGGAAGCTCAGATTGTCGAATCGCAGCAATAAGACCCTTTGACCTGTCAGAGATAATGCAAATGTTGTCTTGCCTGACAACATGGCTCCGTAAGTTCTGAATGAAATATGCCCACAATTCGGAGTTCTCAGACTCCACGATGGCAAAAGCGATTGGTAGTACATTTTTGTTACCGTCTTGTGCAACCGCAATCAGAAGTATCTGCGTGTATTTTCCATAAAGTTATGTTCCATTAACTTGCACTAGCGGTTTGCAGTGGGGGAAGGCTCTAACACATGGATCGAAAGTCCAGAACAGTCGATGAAAACCTCTTTTCCCCAGTTCCAATTATCCATTAGGGCCCCTATAAGGCAACATTTGCAAGTCCACGATAGTTCTTGGGATGTACTCCACCATCGCTGAAATCCAACCCTGAAGTTCATTGTATGACTCATCCTAGTCACCGTACAATTGTTGCATAGCCATTTGTTTTGCCAACCACGCTTTCCTATACGAAACTCTGTACTGAAATCGAGCTGGCATGTCTACAATCAATGTTGACACAGGAATGATTGGACTATCTTTCACTAGTGGCATGATGCAGTTACAAATACTTTTGGCATCCAATTTCCGGTGGTCTTGAGACATATGTACGACACTACATGTATGACGCCCTTCTAATTTTTGTATTTGCCACTGTTGAGTCCTCTGTATAAATGCAGCTCTAACTCACCAACCACACCCATCGCTAGCTCTCCAACATTCCCTAACATATAATGTCAGTGTAAATTTGACAACCTTGTAATCAATCGACAACTTCATACTGTATTGTTTGATGGCAAACACACAGTTCGCCTTGTTCTCAAACTGTTGCCCAATAAATAACTCCTCGAACTGTGAATTTATCGTTAATCTATGGCAGGTACTATATCGGCGTACTCAGGAAACTCGGATGCATGCGCTGCATCTGGATTTGCGTTCAACATGTCGCCCCCAGGTTCATTTCGTAAAATAATGCCACGACTTGGGTTACTGAATGAAGGACTGTGAACATCTTCAACCTCTTCTATGCCTTCATCGATATCATCCAGAACCTCATCAACATCGGGGTCACTAAAATCTTCAATGTCTTGATCAGAATCTTCACCATTATTGGTCATTTCTCTGACATTTGCCTCTGTGCTTATTATCACCTCTAGATGTATTTGTAAATGAGGACCGAGGGTAGGGTTTTTATACGAACTCCCACCATAATTAGAATTTTTGGGCATCTATGATGTCCCTTCACATTCTAATTAGTCTGTCCATCCAACATTAAGATCAAAGTCAAATTCGTGATGTTGACTTATTGGACTAACATTCTCAACAGGCTCTAAGTCTGCTAACTCGGTAAATAATTCAACTGGTTGGGGGTTCTTACTCCCAATCGGCCACCATATTTCCATCATAGTGCCTAAGCCATCATCATCTAACAGCTGCATCTCACAAAATTTGAACAGATCTGTAGAGACTGGAAACTTGTAAAATAATTTGGACATCGCCCTTCCACAACGGATAGCTATTTTCGCACTGATCTTCCTTTTCATTTCTGCTAGCTCCATATTTTTTTGAATTGCAAACCTACTCTTTGCCGACCTTAAAATACACAACCAACATCACTTTCTATAATTTCACCATAAAAAATAACATACACCAAAAACACCTCATTATTCATCTTGAATAGATTTTTTAACTCTCCTAGTGAACACAATAATTTCACCATTCTATATATGGTAGAGAACCTCCACCAAAATAAAATATTAAATATTAAATTATTATATTAAAAAAATATAAAAAAGTACACTATAAAGTGATGGAGCCATTCTAAATGGCTCCACCAAGTAAAATATTAATTCTTATAATTTTAAATTTAATTTAAAAACGTTTGAATATCTTTAAAATTAATTTTAAAATTAATAATTTATAAAAATTATATTTAAAATTTAAAAAATATTTAAAATATATATTTAAAATATTATAAAATAAATAATAAATTTGAAAGGTCATATCTTTAAAAATAATATATTTTAAATAATTAAAAATTCATAATTAAAAAATTATAAAACAAATTAAAATATACATTAAAAATATTATAAAACTAATAATAAATTTGAAAGCTCATATCTTTAAAATATTTAAATGTTTTATATTATTAAAAATATATTTAGTATTTAAAAAATAATATTTAAAATTTAGAAAAATAATTTCAAATATATATTTAAAATTTTAAAATATATATATTATAAAATATTTCAAATATACATTTCAAGTTTTTTAAAATTAATAATAAATAAATAAATATCATTCAAAAAATAAATAAATAAAGATAAAGACAAAAAAAATATAAGAGAAATGACAAAAGTTAAAAAAAAGTAAAAAAACAAATTAAAAAAAAATAAAGCAGGGTGTTTTGGTGGCGTCATTTAAATTGGCTCCACCAGAAATTGGAAAATTATTTTTAAAGTCCCTCATATTTTTAGAATTTTTTAAATTATGATTTTTAATTATTTTTAAAGATATTTAAATATTTTTAAAAGAATTTTTATAAAAAATTTATTTAAAAATTTTAAATGTTTAAATATTATTAAAAATATATTTAATATTTAAAATTAATATTTAAAATTAAAAAAATAATTTTAAAAATATATTTTTGAAATTATTTTATTTTGTTTACAAATATATTTTTAAAAATATATTTAAAATTTAAAATTTAGAAAAATTAATTTTAAAAATATATTTTTAAAATTTATAAGACATAATTTTAAAAAATAATATTTAAAATTTAAAAAATAATTTGAAAATAATATTTAAAATTTTAAAATATATATTATAAAACATTTCAAATATACATTTCAATTTTTTTAAAATTAATAACAAAAAATAAATAAAATAAATAAACAAAATAAAATAAGAAAAATATAACACTTAAAAAAAGAAAAAAATTTAAAGAAAAAGACAAAAGTTAATAAAAAAGTAAAAAAAAAAAAAAAAAAAAAGAAGGGTGTCAGGTCTGGTGGCGACATTTAAGTTGGCTCCACCAAAAAGTGAAAAATTATTTTGAAGTCCCTCATTTTTCCGAAACTTGCAGTATTTTTATGGTATTTATACAAGTGGTGCCATTTTACATGGTTCCACCAAAAAATTAATTTTTTATACTCCCTGCTGATGTGGCAAGTTGGTGGTGCCATATAATTTGGCTCCACCAACTTTTACTGTAGATTTCAGGTCATTTTGGTGTTTAATTAAAAAAGTGAGTCATTTTGGTACTTAATTAAATTATTTGGGTTATTTAAATAAAAAAACCAAAAAAAGGAGAAAATGGATTTTTTTTTTGAGAAGGCTGTTAAAAATGTTTTTTTTTTTCTCTGATTTTTCATTTTTATATAAGGACTAATAGGATGTTGTTTTAGGCCTGAGATTCTGGCACTAAAACGGCGCCGTTTCAATGAAATAACCCGAGACCCGACCCATAACTGCCTAGGATCCTCGTGTTTTCGGATTGAGGGTATATTTGCACCCTCAGTCCTTTCGCTTTTGAGGATAGTTTTAATAGGTTCCTATTGTATTTCTTTTATTTTTAATTTGGCCACTTTTTTATTTTCGTTTTAATTTGGTCCTTGGGACATTTAAAAGGGTAAACACCTGAAATGGTGTCGTTTTGAAGGCAGGAAAAAATTCTCATTTAATCTCTATCTTCTATCGTGCGTTACATCTAGACCCTCATTCTCTCTTCTTTTTTAATTTGACCATTTAATTTTATTTCTTTTTTTATTCAAGTCCCTTTCTTTTCCTTTTTTTTCTTTAAATTTCACCCTATGATTTTATTTTTATTTCACTTCAGCCCTTTTTATTTTAATTCATTTATTTATTCATTTATTTACTTGCATATACATTCATCATTGCTTTATTTTATCCCTTTTCTTGATCATTTATATATTTTACATATATTATTCATTTGCATTTTTATTCTTGTATTCATTGTTCTTTCATTTCTTTTAATCTTCAATTTATTTCATTAATTATTCATTTTATTTGTGCCTATATTATTATTATTATTATTATTATTATTATTATTATTATTATTATTATTATTTATGCGTCTATCTATTTATTATCCTTTTTATATAAATATATTAAATTTAGATTATTTATGTTTTATTATATATATTGTTCTTATTATTATTATTATTACTATTATTATTATTATTACTATTGTTATTCATTGTTATCATTATTTATGTACTTTATTACAAGTTGTACTTCTAATTTCATTTATATCTTAATTTGGTCATTTTATTTTTGATATTCCTTAATTATTTTCCTTAATATTTATTTATTGTAATCTATTTATTTATCTCCTTATTCGCACATTTTATTATTATTATTATTAATATTATTATTATTATATTTTATCTCGTCTTTGTTATTTTATTATTTTTTAAATTTAAAAAAATCTAAACTTGATATTATATATATTTATTTTACTTATTTATTATTCCATACGCTTTATATATACATTAAAGTTTGTAAAGTTAATATTTTCTTTATAAATATTTGTTGGTTCGTGTATTTTCTTACTACTAATATTTACTTATTTATCCGTTTGTTTATTATTTGTTTCCTCCTTTTTATATTCATAGTTTCATTGTTCCATTCATTCTTAAACATTTCTATGTGATGATTGCTTGTTCTTGTATCATGCATTTTCGTTTTAGTACTTGATTTATTTATCGGGATTAGTCTACTAATATTGTATTCATCTTCGTGATTCCATCATTGTTATTATAATATTTTATCACATATTGTATATCATTTTAAATATTGCATTAATTTTCATCCAAATTCATAAAAAAGGAAAATTTTCAAAGTAAGGCAATGTTCTGTATTTGGAAACTCAATGTTCTGTATTTGGAAACTCGAGAAAGTCGTGCCCTAACTCATAGGGTTTTGGTTTCCCTCGTTGGACCCAAATAACCGAGTAATCCTTTTTAAATTAAAAATCCATAAGATTTCAAATAAAAAATGAAGGCAAGCTTATTCTCGAAGGTTCAAAGTGTTGCGTCCTAACTTACGGGATGTGACATTGTGTTACCTCGAGACGAGAGGTTCTTTAACTTTTATCTCGATTTATTCAAGCAAATTGTAAATAAAAATTAGAATTAGTACAAAGAGGGATCGTATTTTAAACTAATTTCAAATTCTCATGGGGGTGCTAATCCTTCCTTGTGCGTCACCGACTCCCGAACCCGTTTCCTGAATTTCGTAGACCAAAATCTTTGTTTTATCAAACCGTTTATTAAAACGACCAAATTACAAGGTGACCTGATCACACTTCATAAAAAATATGTCGTAACCATTTTTTGGTAAAACGGGGATCGACTTAAGTTTTTGAAAATGAAAAACGAATAGAGGAGTCGCCACCAATCTTTTTTGAGAAGGTGTGATCGGGTCACCTTAAATTAATCATTTTAATAAGAGTTAAGATTTACTAAAACGATAATTTTTTGGTCTACGAAAATCAGAAAATAAGTTCGGGAGTCAGTTACATACGAGGAAGGATTAGCACCCTCGATACGCCCAAAATTGGTACCTAGTTGATTAATTAGTGTCTTAAGATCGAAGATTGAAAATTTGAAAGAATTTAAAATACGATCCCTCTTTAAAAAATGCTCACATGTTAAAAATTTCTCGTCTCAAAACATAAGATGTCACATCCAGTAAGTTAGGACACGACATATTGAGTTTTCGAGAGCGAGCTTGCCTTTTATATAAAATTTGCGTATTTTAATTTATTAAAAGGGTATTCGACTATTTAAAGTAGACGAGAGAGATCAAAACCCAGTGAGTTAGGGCACGTTTTCTCGAATTCTCAAACACCGAACATTGCCTTTATTTTAAAACAAACTCTTATTCCGAGGTGACAGAATGTCATACCCGGTAAGTTAGGGCACAACGCTTCGTGTCCCCGAGAATAAGCATTTTTTAAAACTTGTATAGCAATTTAAAAGAGTATTCCGTTATTTAGGTTAAATGAGAAAAATCGAAGCCCAGTAAGTTAGGGCACAATTTTCTCGAATCGCCTATATACGAAACTTATTTTTAGAAAACACAAATATATGCATCGAGTGAAGGACCAATGTAATCATGATCACATGGTGAAACGAGAAACAAATCGCAGCATTAACATGTGTAATAATAATAACAAAGGTGATGATATAAACATAATAATAACGAATAACATAAACTTGCAAATATAGATATATATGTGAATAAACGAATAAATATAATGGATAATGATAACGAGAACCAAATAAAAAAATAAAGTAACCATGATGATAAATGAAATAACAAAGCAATTTATAGTGAAAATTTGATTTTAAATCGGGGGATAAACGAATAAGTACATGAGTAAGTGAACAAATTAAGAAGAAGAGAAAAAAAGAAAGAAAAAATAGCTATAATAATAATAATAATAATAATAATAATAATAATAATAATAATAATAATAATAATAATAATAATAATAATAATAATAATATAACAGTAATAATATATGTTGATAAAAATGATGATATATAAAAAATAAAAATAAGAATAATAATATGTTAACAAAAGGAATAGTAGTAGTAATAATAATTGGTGGTAAATAAATAAATAAATAAATAAAATACATAATAGTAATAATAATAATAATGATATGGAAATACAAAAGGGAAATACAATGACAATATTAAATTAAAGTGAAAAACATGTAAGTATACGTGTATATATATATATGTATTAAAGTAATAACAACTAAAAATAAAAGAAAACTAATAGAAGTAACAATAATAGTAGTAATAAAATAAAAATAATAGTAATAGTAAAATACTAATATAGTAATAATAAGGATATATAAACGATAATGTGTAACGGAGAAAATAAAATAAGAAGATTAGTAACGTTATATATTCACAAACATATATGTATTGAAAACATAATACATGGTATTAGTATTTAAATATATAATATTTAAGAAAAAACTGTATATAATGTATACGAACTTGGTATAACATTTAAAGTATATATGTAATATAACATTAGACACATCTATATGATAACATAAAAATATATAACTAATAATATTTAAGAATGTATGCATAATATAGTATAAAAACATATATATACGTAATATAAAGTTAAGAAAAATAAATAAATAAATAAAAACTATTAATAACATTACATAACATGTATGCATATAAGTATTAAGTGAAAACAATAATAATGAACTGTTAAAAAATATAACAATAATGAAATATAATATTACAAATACTATTAAAATTAAATTAGAGTAATGAAAAAAAGTAAAAAAGGACGAACTTGAATTAAAAACAGAATTTTGAGGCGAATTTAAAATAAAGGAAAGAAGGGAGGGGCTAATTCGAACGCGCGAGCAAACAGGAGGGCCTAAAGGAATAAATATCCCGACTTCCTAAAACGACGTCGTTCGTATGTTCTTCCTTCAAACAGTCAGGGGATCAAATTAAAATAGAATTAAAATTACGGGGCCAAATTTAAAAACGTGAAATGACCATATTAAAACCAATGTAATTGCGGAGGGACCGCATGCGCAAATGTCCCAACCGCAAGAAAACGCCGCGACCACAGAAGCGGGTCGGTCGCTCTTGCGAGTTGAAGCTCGAACGGCGCGCGTTTTGGTGCTATGAACCGAGGCCCAAAACGGCGCCGTATTGTGTCACTATATAAACCCAATTTTTTTTTAAATTCTCGCTTTCCCATTCTCTTTAAAAAAGCAAAGCAAGCCCCCACTCTCTCTCAACCCCAGTCCACGTCGCGACCGTCACCATCTCCGCGCGCGCGTCGTCATGGGTGGCCGGAAATCGCCTAGAGGTGATTTTTTCTCCTTTTTTTATATATTTTTTTAGATCTAACATATATATATTGTGTATAATAGAATAGAAATTATTTACACACAGATCCGAAGAAAAAAAAAAAGGAAGAATAAAGAAGAAAAAGTAAGTAGACCTTTAGCTTGATTTTTGTATTTGTCTTGCTGCGATCTTTGAGTTTATCTGTGGATACAGATTGCTAAATGTTCGTGTTTACAAAAATGGGAGATTGCCGAAAAAAAGAAAAAGAAGAAAAAAAACCTAAAAGATTTTCTGGCTTTGGCTTCTTTAAAGCCAAATTACATGCTTTATTTTACATTATCTGTCATTTCATTTACTTTACAGGTGCAAGTGGGCGGTGATGCGACTGTGGCGGTGGAGCAGATGGTGGCAGAGGGCAGTTGGCCCTAGGGGCGGCGGCTGAAGATAAGGGGGCTAGGGTTTTCTTCCCTTTTTTTTTTATTTTTTAATGTATTGGGCTAGGGTTCTGGGGTTTATTGGGTTTAGGCTAGTTTTGGGTTCTGGGCCCGGGCCAAATGGGCTTGTACAAAAGATTTGTGGCGACTCACTATTTTTTCGGTTTTTTTTTCAAAATTAAGTCAATCTCATTTTTTTCAAAAAAATGGTTTCGACAACTTTTCAAAATTTTGATGAATTCGTTGAGAAACCTTTTTCCCAAAATATTTCCTTTTTCCAAAAAATATATTTTTTTTTTGCTTTTAACAGATGTTAGGACAAAAAAATCAATATATAACTTTTTTTTTCTTCAAAATCTTATTATATTGTCACCCTTCTTTTTATTCATCTTTATATATAGGGTAAATTACACTATTAGTTATTAAAAGTAAATTTTTGTTTTGGTCATTTAATTAAAAAAAAGTTATAATTTGATCACTGAGCTATTCAAAATTTTTTATTTACATCAATGGGTTGTTAATTTTTTTTGTTATAATTCTGCCAACGACCTCTAAGCAACGATTCGGCAATCAATATGGTGAATTAATACCCATTAGCGAGTAGAAGAACGTACCTTAGATCGACGTTGATCTAATGGTCAATGCGAAGATTGGAGAAAAAAGTTATTTGTATTTAGTTCGCAATTTGTGATACCTAAAATTGTTTCATGAAAAAAAATTAAACTATAGAAGAGAAGGAAAAAGAGAGCTTTGATTGGTGCAGATAATGCGAACAAAGAAAGTCATATAACTTCTATTTTAATAGTTTAGTGACTTAAAATGAAATTTACAAATAGTTTAGTGCCCAAATTATAACACTAATTTTTAATTAAATGACCAAACAAAAAAAAAATTATCCATAATTTAGTGACTAATTGTATAATTTATTAAGAATATAAAATTTAGACACCGTTTACATCACTCAAGATGTTGATAGACAATGGTTCCAAATTTGAGATAAAACTTGACCAAATATTTGCCTTAGAAATTTTATTATTATAATGAGTATTGAGCTTTGAATTCTTTATATAAAATTATATTTTCATCAGTATAATTAAATTTTTTTTGAACAGTTTTAATATAAGTTCTGATCACATCTGATCTTTTTGACATAATATTTAGAATTGCCTATAGTTCTTCCTCAACCTATAAATAAGAGGATAACGTATTTTAGCGCACTCAAACACACGTTCTCCTGCATTGATAACAATGTTTATGCCAATCGAATTAAGACTCAATCGACTCATTGGTAAAATTAATTTTTAAATAAGAATAATTGAATAAATCTATTATATGTATTAAAGGAAAAAAAATAAACAAGTTGAATTAACAAAAAATTTATAGCTACTTTATTTTTATTTAAAATCTTTACAAAAAATTTGATGACTGAAATTAAAAATATTAACAGTTTGTTGACACATCATACAGTGATTATTAATAAATATAATTAAAGTTTTATTAATTGAGATTCCAGATTCTATTATTTGCAAAGTCTTCTCTTTTTAATTAATAGAAGATGCATGGTATGAGACGCCAGGATTAGACGGAGCAAAATCTTCACAACAAACTATTTTTATGGTATATTTTCAATTTGCAATATTTAATCTCCCAACCAAAATATTATTGTGATTTGACTTTCATTTTAAAGAATAAAATAAAAACAATTTGCCTTTTCAACATAATTAAATAAGTGTTACCCAACAACTATCATTCATATATTATTGCATCTGTATTATTATTTAAATTATTAAATAAATTGGTATTACAAGTCAATCAAACATTAATTTAGCTGGTGTTACAAGGTTTTTTTTCCACTGCTCCACTTCTTTTCATAATTGGAGTGTGGTCATTTCCTCTTCAACGAAGGCCCTCCTTAAACCATGCATGATTAACTACATCTCCCCCTGCATGAACTTGGGTACCCCTCATCAGCTCGCTTATAGTAAGGTGAGCAACATCACTTCCTAAAGCTTAGCTTGGATATAAAACCTCTATTGAAGCTCGGGGAAAACTCTTCTCCCAATTAACAATCACATTGGTAGGAGAAAATGGGAATTCACTTAAAAGAAATTTATACTTCTAAGCATAAAAGCTTTGAGGATGGTTACCAACCAAATGTGAAGTAAACCTTAGGTGGAGGAGTAGCATTGGGACCACTACTGACGGTACCAAAGGTGTGAGGCACAATAGGGAGATTGTTGTCAATGATCACCAAAGTACCTTGAAAAGCATAAAAGTTAGCAATAGATGGAGCACCTTTGGACATTTCAATCACCTTGTCCTCGTGAGGTTCTTTGTTGATGAATGAGGTCCTTCCAATTTTTTCAATATGATTCTTCCTCGCCATATGAGTCTTTCTTTTTAATCTATTGAGACTCCCTTGTTTCTTGTAAGGAGCCCTTCTTCTCAAAACTAGTCTCTTCACTATCACAAGCCTGATTGGCAACAGTTTTTTTAGCAACTAGATTAGCATCCTTACTAAGTTTGTTGCTTTTGGACCATTTATCACTAGAAATGTCTTTTGTCACACCCCAAAATATAAGGGGTTTGTTGTAATAAATAAATAAGAAATAAGCCTTAGATTTGATGGTTAAGTAGCTTGTACATCCCTTAGAAGCCTTAGGTTCAAACAATTAGGCTAAAGGCATTAGCCCCCTAAAGTGACCAAGATTTGAACCTCCTCTTTCACCCTTTTAATTTTCAAAAAAAATTTCATTCTATTGTTTATAATTACTTTTATTTTCTCGAATTGAAATTGATTTTCATTTGAAATGTTTTCTACTGGATTCATAATTACTGTTTGAAATACATTTAAACTTTGCCAAGAAGAGGTAAGTAAGACTCAATCTCAATGTTTAATATCGAATCCTTATAGAATTTCTATCTAATACAATCCTACAATTGATTAAACAATCTTTCTCGGTTTTTGCCAAAAAATTCCATAAATCTTGAAATAAACCATTAATTCTTGTGTAAATGTTTTTGAAGGACATGTCTTAGGTGACTTAAACCAGATTTAATCACAAGGGACATCGTTCGGGCTTCCAGTGAAAGGTGTATGTTCTTTTACAAGAGAATCGAGGCAAATTGTGCCTTGGAATAGGGCCACACGGGCGTGTGGGCCACATGTGTGGACCATACGGCCCCTCACACGACTATGATCCCCTGAAACCTTAGGTTTTTCAATTCTCACAAGGCCTAGGACCCTCCACACGGTTGTGCCTCCCCTATAGGTTAATTTTGTAATTTTCACACGGCCTTAGTCTATTACACAACCTAGCCACACGACCATGTACTCCCTTCACACGGTCCAGCAACACGTCGTGTGTCCCCTGTTTTACAAATTTACAATTTTGCCCCTATTTTTTTTAGATTTTACAATTTTCTCCTTACTTTTCAGATTTTATAGTTTTGCACCTATTCTTTAGATTTTACAATTTTTTTCCATATTTTTTAGATTTTACAGTTCTGTCCCTTGCTTTACAAATTACAGTTTTGACTCAGAATTATATGATCTGTTTAGTTTAGTCCCTAATTGAATCCCCGAATTATTTTTAGTGTTTTATTTCATTCAATTGAGTCATTGATAATATGAATATGATCTGATTGATTGATTGGATTATTACTGTATATACATGATATGAAAATATTACATGTTTATTGTCATTGTAATTCTGATGAATTAATAATGTTTTCGATACCACTGTGTTATTAATTGCATGACGTATATGCCTACTGCTACTGTTAAGTTTATTACTACTACCATAATCTGTTATAAGCATGATAATTGTTACTATATATATTTGTTATAAGCATATTATTGCTACCATATTGATCTATTATAGCATGTCATGTTGCATTGCATGGGGTGAGACGATTTGAACAAAGAAAGTATTAGTAGCTTTAATATGTAAATGTGTTGTGCATCCAGAACCTACTAGTAGCTTGTCTGCAAAAACTTTTTATCAAAAACCCTGATGGTTTATCCACCCTTTTCATTTTAGTTGTTTATCCACATCGTACTAGCAATTTATCTACAACATTAGTGGTTCATCCACACAGTGGTTTAAAGGTAGAGGAGTTCTAGGGAACTCCTATAGTGTTTTGTAGCAGAGTTGGGTAGAACCTATTCTGATTAATTAAAATTGCATTGCATTCATAAGACATATACATGGCTTTGAACATTGAGATATTATGTTGATGAATTGATCTGATTTTACCGATATTTTGTATGTTTTGTCTACTGTTTGCATTTGTTTTCTTGTGACTAAATTAACACTGAGCTTTATAGCTCACTCCCATTTGTTTTCCATTTTTACAGATAACCCACCAAGTTAGGACGCCGATACTGCACACGAAGGGCTAAAAAATGCTTTATTTTTATGGTAGTATTATTAGGCTTATTTTTATAATTTTTATTATGTCAGAACTACACTGTTTTATTTATTTTATGGCATGAGACTCATTTTTAGGGTTTATTTTGCATGCATAACATTTATCTTAATTTTAAAATATAATTTTTATAAACCTCAATTGTACTAGGCCATCTCGGTGGTCGATGTAATCTCTCGAATTTGGGTCTAATGTTTAGGCCAGGTTAGGGAGGTTACATATTTGGCCAAATAGAGAATATTCATTGGGTTTCCAACAGACGAGGATCACAAGTATGCACTTGGGGATGAACTTGAACTTCTCGTAAAATAATAATATAAACAACATTAGTTTAATGAAATAAGGTTTGTGAGCTACCAAATCTTGACACATACCAAAACTATTAGTCTAAAGTCCATAGTGTCCTTTAGTATCACCATAATAATCATTCAAAGAAGTTACATCTAGTACATCATTGTCATCCAAACAAGTTAAATCTATCATAGGGATGTTGGTGTTGCTTGCTATAATGATAAAAAAGGAATCTCATGTTCGCTAACTTCCATTACTTCATCACAAGCTTTAGCAATGCCTGTACCAACAAAAACAACAATGTCAACACCTTTATTAGAACCATTAATGCTCACCAAATCATCTTTACAGAGATCTTTTCTATGTTACTATTCATGTATGTGTAATTTACAATATAACCAAACCTTAAATCATCTTCAAGGCTAGGCTTCTTCGCAAAATACTAACCTTTATACATTTATGCTTCTCTTGACATCATCTACCTTGAAACCATTTGGACTCCTTTCTTCGAGGCAATACTTCCAAACCTTTTCGATGGTCACCAAATCCTCTATATTTAGAGGGTGATCCAACCTTAACCAAGTATATTGGACATGCACAAATATATTTTCTAAATTCAAAACCTTCATACAACTTGTTTAAAAGGACACATATCCTAATTTTATTTTATTCCAATCAATTTGATTTGATTTAAATTAAATGGATTTAATTGTTCTTTTAATGCAGATTTTGTATCCTTATTTCATGAATATTTTCAAAATTCCTCCATATTGAATGCCTACAAAAGGCTAAGATTTCTTCAAAAAAAATTTAAATCAAACTCTCCCACACCGAGTTTATTTTACTCTAAAAAAGTCTACTCTTTTACTCTATATATTTTCCACTGTTTCGATGATAGAAAAAGGTAATGTTTGTTCATTTATCACTGCAGAGGTGTTACTGCTTCGATCATTGTGTTGTTGTATCCTTGGAGACAATCAACCAACGTTTCTCCAAGTACCATAAGAGCAGTCGAATCTGTCTTAAGGAAACTGTGTAAAACTGGCCTCAACATCTGGTAAAACTCGATTCTTCTTTTTGATTTCTGGTCATTTTGTTATTTATTGGTTCTTCGTATCTGATAATTTAAATATAAATTATTCAATTTATTTTATTATATTATATATATAAATATTTGTTTATTTATATTTATATTTTTATTCGTTAACGTGTTTTGTCCGACAGTTGTGAAGGAGTACAATCAAGTGTTTGGAGTGGATTTTTTTAGAAATTTTTGCTCCTATGGTACGCTTGGATACAATCAAGATGTTACTTGCTTTGGCCGCACGAATGGGGTGGAAGATTTATCAGTTGGATGTAAAATCTGCATTTTTAAATGATTATCTTCAAGAAAAAAAATCTATGTAGAGCAGCTTGAGGGATTCCAAGTCAAAGGGCATAAGAAGAAAGTCTACATGTTAAACAAGACCTTATACGATCTTAAACAGGCTCCAAAGGCCTAGTACAACTGGATTGATGAATATCTTCAAAACCTTAGATTTGTTAAAAGTCCAAGTGAAGCTACACTATATGTGAAGAAAACAAATGCTAATTTAATTATAGTTTCTATTTATGTTGATGATCTTCTTGTAACAGAAAGCAACAAAAATGTGGTGGAAGAGTTTAAAGCTAAAATGTTTGAAGCATTCGAGATGATAGACCTTGGTTTGATGTCTTATTTTTTGGACGTGGAGGTGAAGTAAGATGTGATAGCTCAAAGTACAACAAAGGCAGAGTATGTTGCAGCAGATGCTATAGTGAACAAAGCAATTTCGATTAGAAAAATACTTGCAGATATATTAATGAAGCAAATAAAGCCAACAAAGATTTATGTAGATAATCAAACTGCTATTGCAATTTCAAATGATATTGTTTTTCATGGAAGAACAAAGCATTTCAAGATCAAGTTGTATCATTTGAGAGAAGAATAGAAGATTGGTGAAATCAAGTTGGTTTATTAAAAGGTTGAAAATCAATTTGCAGATATGTTAACTAACGCTCTTCCAAAAGTTATGTTTGAAGTTTTAAGAAACAAATTAGGCCTTTGCAATTACTAAGGCAAGGAGGGCTGTTGAGAATGTGTTAGGCTTGTTGAATAATAGGTTTGTAGACCAAGTCTTTAGGGATTTTTTAGTTTGTGGCATGATTTTAGGAGTTAGTTAGGATGTGGCTAGAAATCAGCAAAATATATTTTCTGTTATATTTTCAGCTATATAATTTGAACAACGCAGCATATTATAGTGTTCTTCAAACATATTTGCTTTCATGTTTTCTATCTTTTATATTTTTGACTAAAATAACAATAGAGAGAAAATTGTAGTATTGCATTATACAAACGAGCCCATGCTTTCTCTCAACATTCGTCATTTATCCTCTTTAGATGGTGTTGATTTCATTAAGACATCAATGTGAGATCTTGTCGAGGAAAACACAATTGTTGCCATTCGTTTATCTATTATCTAGTAGTAAATTTATCATACTCTTAAGGTTAAAGCACAAAAATATAAATAAAAAAAAGATAAAAATATTTTAAAGTTTTTCTAAAAATATCAAGGTTTTTAATATTATTATTTATTAAATTATAAAAATATAAAATTACTAAAAATGCACGTCTAGAATGAACTTGAAAAAAAAGATGTCTAGATTGATTGGAATTTGGACATACATTTGTCTCGATTCATTATGCACGTGAAATAAAAAAAATATTGTTATATTATTTTTTGAAATTATAAAATAATAAAATTACAAAAAGAAAATGTACATCCATAATGAATTTGAACAAATGGATGTCAAGTTTCGTCTAAATCTAGACACCTATTTGTCTAGGTTCATTATACATGTGAATAAAAAAATCGGGTTTTATTATAGTATTATTTTTTGAAATTATAAAATGTATATATAATATTAAATTACTAAAAATACCCATTCAGAATGAATTTAGATAAATAGGTGTTGAGGTTCATCTAAATCTAGATATCTATTTTTCTGAATTCATTACGCACATGAAATAAAAAAAAATTAGGTTTTTATTTTTATTTTTTGAAATTCTAAAAATTGTATTAAAATATATGTTATACCCCTTCGCCACCTGAACATGTGTCAACAGGATAGAAGTTGTTGGCCTTCACTTTGACTCCACTTGAGGCAATGTTTTGGTTGACCATCCGTCCTGGCCAAAAAAGCAACACCGTTTTGTTTTCAAGGCCTTTGCTAGATAAGCATTCCTGGCAAGCCCATCCACTTCTAGATAATGAGATAAGCACTCATTTTTGAAGCACTTGCTTTTAGGTGTGAACGCTCTTTAAGTATGAACACATCCTTAATACAATAAGGGGCCTATTTAGGTGTAACATCCTCATATTGATTGAGTGCATGACAAAATGGGTCCCACGATGCACGTCCTTCACTCTTTGCATGATGGCAACTTTTCTTATAACAACCTGCCACGTCAAGGTAGTGAGCAAGAAAACCTCTTCTATAAATACCTTTTCAACGATGAAGAAGAGATCAACTTTTCAATCCTAAAGTTACTCTGAGCAAATCCTTTCTCTCTCTTAGTTAATCAGTCCTTTTTGTTTCTTTCCAACTCTCCACCTCTTTAGATGAACCAACTTTCATAAAACCACTAATAACTACTCCGTACTCTCCTCCCTTTTTGTACTTTGTACCAACAATATATTTTAACAAAATTTGAACACACATGACAATATTTTATTAGTTGCCAATTTAAAAATTAACGGTGCCTATGTACCCAAGAAAAGTACCAATTTAGTTAATGATTTTCAAATTTAAGTATTAGTTACGTCTAAAATAAGTTTAGATACCAACCAGGTACAAATTACCAAATTCAAAGGACTAAAATATACATTACCTGATAGTAAAATATGATTAATGCTCTCATCATCTATAGGAGAAAAAATTTGAACTTTTTTTTAACAATCATTCATCTTTTTAAAAAAAATTAAGACTTTTTAAATTTATTCATATAATTATAATTTAAAATTTTTTTAATAATTTTTAAAAAATAAATTATGAATTTAAGCTTTTTTGGATTATTATTAAGAAAATTTTTAAAAATATCAAAATAATATTTTAACTCTAATTTAAGAGTCAAATTAATAACTAAAATGTTACAATATGATAATATTAATGACTTTTTTTTTTCAAACTCTATTATTAGCTCAAACTATATAATATAATATAATGAGATTTATTGTGAAATAAATAATAAAGATAGCAAATAACAAGGAATAGAAAAATAAAAAGAAATACGTATTTTAATAGATGAATGAAAATGATTTACAACACTTATTCACAGATATAACAAATATACATCCATTTAATAATAATAATAATAATAATAATAATAATAATAATAATAATAATAAATAGAAAAGTTAAATTAACAATAATAATATATAATTTAACAGTTTATCAGCACATAGTATTGTGATTATTAACTTTCTTCTTTTTATAAATCATATTGTTGCGATTATTAATAATTTTATAATTAATTGAGATTCCAGATTGAGTTACTTGCAAAGTCTTCTCTTTTAGAATTAAAGAATCAGAAGAGAAGAAGGTGGGTGCATGGTATGTGACGCTAGGAGCAGGCACAGGTAGTGTAAATAAATAATCACAAAATTCTAACCTTTATTTATACATTCATTTGCCAATATTTAATCTCCCAAATAAGGATTTATTTTGACTTTCATTTTAAAAAAACTGAAAACACCTTGCCCTTTCAACCTAATCAAAGAAGTATCCTTTGTGTTGGGTTACCCAACATCTCTTACAAGTTAAATGAATAAATTTTAACTGGAAATTTATTAATAATAATAATAATTAAATCAATTTTAATATATATTAAAAAAAAACTTACTTATGTCATCGCTGACCTAATGCAAAGTATTTGTTGAAAAAAATTTAATGTTAGCAAGAAGATTTACTTCAATTTTGAAAGGCAGAGTAGCACTTCCAAAATTAGAATTCAGACTATTTTTTTTTTCCTTTAATTTTGTAATATTTAAAATAAATAAATAATCATTTAGGAATTTTCTAAAGCTTTACAAAATATATTTTAAAAGAAGTTCAAATTTATTGATACAAATTACGAATATAGAGAGGAGGACAATGAAAAAGAGCACCAATTCACTTGTGATAAGTGAAGAGCTTGTGTAAGGAGAGAGGAGAAGGAGAAGATTGTTGCATAATGTTGGTAAGGAAATGAGCTGACCTTTGGTCTTTTGTGCACTTAAGATTATATAGAGATGTCATCCTTTGCCTTGTAATACTACATAGTCAATAATATTATGTCTTACATGGTTGAATAAATTGGCGAAGTGCAATATCATTACAGGTTAATTATCGTCATAGAATATATTGTGTGGTCTTACTCTAATATTTTCATCTTTAAGATTATATGAGGTAATTATATCTTTATAATCCCAGCGAAGAATGTGCAGTAGACCATCTCTAAATTGACTCAAACAAAATTCATGAAAAATCACTTATAAACCGCTACACACAAACAATTGCTTGTGAATCATTGTTTATGGAAGATGATATGTAAACCGCTCCTTACAAAACATCATTTAGGAATTTTCTAAAGCTTTACCACATATCATCAATGATGGGTATAACAGAAACCATACTAAGTATTAAAATAATCAATTTCGGTTATACTTTATTTTTTTTTTAGTCCTCTAATTTTTTGAAATTCAATGGACTATTTTTCATGATGACGTCGGGCTAAATTTCTAGTCTTATAAATCAATTGGCTAGTCTGTACTAACTTCTCTTCTTCTATAAAAGAAAATAAAATATTAGTTATCGACTTTATTAAATAATGAACAAGTAAAAAAAATTTAGAAATTAAACACATAAATTTAATTACAAAAAAACGAAGAGTACAAAAGATGAAGATAAAAATTAAAATTGTAAAAGAAAATTATTTATAAATTAAATTTATAAATCAAATAATAATAAAATAATCTAAATTAATTAGAGTTTGATTGAAATAAAGAAATAAAGTTTAAGTATTTCTCAAATTTCAAAGTCATACTCAACATAAAAAATTATAACCCTTTTAAGAATAGAGTTGTGAACTCAAACAAGAATCGCCACTATAAAAGGCAACGCAACCTGCCTCTGTTTTCACGTCTTAGTGTCTATTTTCAATCTGTTCGTTTTAAAACTTGTTTTATTATTCTTTTGAAGAATATGTCGCTTCTTACAGATCTCGTTAACCTTAATCTCTCAGACTGCACTGACAAAATCATTGCCGAATACATATGGTCGGTCCCTACTCTCCTATTCCTTCCACAATTTCTTTCTTTCTTCCAAAACATGTCTAACTCAGTGTGCTCTTCAATGTGTGTGCGTTCTACCTCCTCTGTTTTGCTTGGTAACATAATCAAAACAGAGTGTTCATTTTTTTTTTTTTTTTTTTTGCTTTCAACAAGGTTTCTCCGTTAAGTAAATAAAAGGGTCTATATAATTAGAAATGCTCTTTATAACTCGAAAGAATTCAAAATCTTTTCTTCTCTTCTTACACAGTTACACTAAACTACATAGCTGACTGCTTTACATCTTGCTTTTGTATACTGAATATTAGGTTAGAAAGTGTTTGGAATGGCAACTTCTGATCTGGTTTTTGTTACTAATGGAAGCTTTTTTTCCCTTTTTGACATGGTTGAACAGGGTGGGTGGATCAGGCATCGATCTCAGAAGCAAAGCAAGGGTAATTGATTTGAACATTTGATTTTTCAGGTATTTTTCTTTACATTGTAATAACATGATATGCTTATATACATGCATATGTAGACACTTTATGGGCCTGTTAACGATCCTTCAAAGCTTCCAAAGTGGAATTATGACGGTTCCAGCACTGGTCAAGCCTCTGGCGAAGACAGTGAAGTCATCTTACGGTATAACTTTTTGTTCCTTTTTCTCTTTTAAATGTTCTCATACTTTTTGTTAGATATATTGATGGATTTTTCTTCTTTTTGTTTTTTGTGTGTATATTTACAATTAAATGGAATAGTCCTCAAGCTATATTCAAAGATCCATTCAGGGGGGGCAACAATATTCTTGTAAGTTGTGTCTCATCTATGTTATTTATTATTCCATACATGCTCTTCACTTGTAATTTTTCTAAAATCTTACAATTAAGAAGTTGAAATAATTTTTTTTTAAAATTTTCATAAATTCATATGAAAATAAATATTTTAATTAAAATAATATAAAAATTGATATAAAAAGTAAAAATTGTATTTTAGTAAATATATCGAGATCGGACCTTTACTCTAAAAATTTTAATTAAAATATAAATTTTCTCGTCATGAAACCCGATTTTCAATACTATGAACTTTTTAAAAGAATGTTGGACACATCCATCTGCACTTTACTCCAAATAAGATAAATGTTAAAAAGGCTTAGTGCTAACTTACATATTAAACTGTGATGATTCTTTGTTAGGTTATGTGCGATGCTTATACTCCAGCTGGTGATCCAATTCCCACAAACAAGAGATGCGCTGCTGCTAAGATTTTTAGCCATCCTGATGTTGTCGCCGAAGAACCCTGGTATTTCCCTTTTGTTCTTTTCTTTCTTTGAACTATTTAAGAATGTGTGATTTAGTACATACATATATATAGTTGTGTTGATTTTGCATATGATTTATGAGAGCAAAACAGGTATGGAATAGAGCAAGAGTACACCTTGTTGCAGAAAGACGTTAAATGGCCAATTGGATGGCCTGTGGGTGGCTTTCCTGGACCTCAGGTAATCATTTCTTTCTTTTTCCAATTGCTTGTTTTATAGAAGAAGCAGCAGTGGGTGATAAATATAATCTTACTTTTATGACAGGGACCTTACTATTGTGGTGTTGGCGTCGACAAAGCCTTTGGCCGTGACATTGTGGATTCTCATTACAAAGCTTGTTTATATGCTGGAATCGGTATCAGTGGCATCAATGGAGAAGTCATGCCAGGACAGGTACTAGAACCTTTTGGCCTAAATCCAAATATATTTATATTCGTTTGTTATGCTGAATCTTCTTTTCTTGATGGCTTAAAGTGGGAATTTCAAGTTGGCCCAACAGTTGGCATCTCTGCCGGAGATGAGTTATGGGTTGCGCGTTACATTTTGGAGGTAATGAAGCACTACCCCTTCACTTGAGAACACTTTCGCTTCTTTTGATCTTAATATTCTAGTTTCTGAATTACAGAGGATCACTGAGATTGCTGGAGTGGTGCTCTCATTTGATCCCAAGCCTATTCAGGTTCGAATCCTTGTACTACCCTTTGCTTTTACTTTAGCTCTATTTTAATGAACTTGAAGATTAACTCATACACGTTAATACTAATGATCACAGGGAGACTGGAATGGTGCCGGTGCTCACACCAATTACAGGTATATTTTAATAGATTTATCCAATTTTATTCCAAGAACTAATTGTGTGTCATATATGTATGTATGTAACAGTACAAAGTCCATGAGGTGTGATGGAGGCTATGAGGTTATCAAGAAAGCAATTGAAAAGCTTGGGGCGAGGCACACTCAACACATTGCTGCCTATGGAGAAGGCAATGAGCGCCGCCTCACTGGTCGACATGAGACTGCCGACATCAACACTTTCATATGGGTATATACTGCTACGCATTCCATTGATTCAATTGGGAAATTCTAATTTCTTATTCCTTTATTCAATGTACAATATGCAATGGTTGAATAGGGTGTTGCAAACCGTGGCGCATCAATTCGTGTTGGTCGAGACACAGAGAAAGCCGGAAAAGGTTATTTCGAAGACCGGAGGCCAGCTTCAAACATGGATCCATACGTTGTTACTTCCATGATTGCAGAAACCACCATCCTGTGGAAACCCTGAGGCATATATATACCTTGTCTTCTATTTCTCTGTGGTACAAAGGAAAGAGCTATGTTTGTTTTGTTTTGCTTGCTATATCGAGCCGGATCGGACCAAAGAACTAGTTTGTTTTGGGGGTAGGGTACAAATAATCATGTCTTTTTACTGGCTACTTGGCCTTTCTATATCTTCTGTTGATTCCTTGCCATTACGTTATGCTCTTTTCAAATGTACCTATTATCAATAATATTAAGAGCTGTTTTTTGAGTTTTTTAATTGTCGATGCTGCAGCCCTCTCATGGAGATTTTAATCTTATGGTTATTTTCGGAAAAAAATATATGATTTTTTTTAATTTAAGGTAAAATTTTTAAATTTTCAATTTCATCCCTAAATACTAATGAATCATATTTTTAAAATTTTAAAATTTTTGATATATTGACCTTTTATGACATATTATTTTTATGACAATTTTATCATTTTATAAAATTAATTTGATTAAATCTTCCTTTAATGGCAACAAATGACATTTTTTTTTTATATGAAACTGGGGATATTTTATTAAACCATATAAAATAACTAATGAGTAACCTTACAATAATAAATGAAAAAATGTACTAAATAACTAATGAGTAACCATATAAAAATGCCTTCATTTATAGTTAAAATAAAATACAATAAACTTTATCAATTATATAATAATAAAATAATGAAAGAAACACAAATTATGTAAAAAAAAAATAAAATCATATTTTAGATTATATGAACCAAATAATAAAATCTTATATTACAAGTAAATAAAGCAAAGGATAATGTGCTAATTAAATTTACATTCCAATAGAAAGAAACTTATATTGAATTGTTAATAAATATAAATACAAGGAGAAATATATATATATATATGAATAGTTCTAAAACATAGAAAATAAATGCATTCTTACAGGGAAAAATATAAGCTTTTTTCATTAAAAAAATAATGAAGGAAAAAGAGGGTTAAAAATTAACAATATTACACATCAAATGATCTGATCCAATGATCATAATCAATGAATCTTATCCAAAATTTAAGAGTCAAGACATCCCCCTTTAAACTCTCCCATGTAATGGCAATTCAATTACCATGTAACGGTAAAGCATTGAAAACTCTTCTGATTTGCTTTACATTAGAGGTGCATTCAAGGCATTAAGGTGTTCCGATCCCTTTGTTCTTGACCCCAGCCACTGCTCGGATTCCCATACTCTCTATCCCTTTGTTCTCGACTCCAGCCACCGCTCGGATTCCTGTAATCTCTATCCCTTTGTTCTCGACTCCAGCCGCCACTTGGATTCCCATTATCTCGACTCTTCCAGCTACCTTGACTACCATCGTCTCGACTCCTCCAACTGCTTTGAGAGTGATTAAAGAAACTCGAACTGTAGTCTTGACTGCCAAATGCTAGCCTTTGGAACATTCTGATTTGTGCAGATTGTTGTGCTGAATCGTAGACTTCACTTTGGCCAGGTTTCATTCCGTTTGTGAGATCCGATGACTCGTCCAGTGAGTCTAGAGCTCTCACCACCTAAGAAATAAATGTGGAGGAACACACATAAACACGCAAGTTTCTTACTTTTGTTACTCGGATTCCCCCCTTTTGTTTTGAGTACTAGTATGATCCAACAGATATTCTGACATGAGTATAAGACATGACCCTCTAATGATTCTCAAAATAGTTCCTTAGTACTTAAATCTATTTACCTGACTCATTCTAGGCCTTTTAGCAGCTGAATGTCGCACACAAGCAGCAGCTGCCTCAATCATTCGAAACATTTCATGACCCATATAGTTCTTTTCCAGCCTCGGATCCACCAACATATCAAAGTCTTGATGTTCAATTGCTTCAGCAAGCAAAGGTCGAGCCTGAGTAACAAGTTTGAATCATATTATATGTTTGAAATTGGAACAGTGCCACAGGTTCTGTTATGAACAGACAATCAAGGTCATACAATATTAGACTGCAACTTCAGATTTTATTCAGACGAAAATCAAATTTCTTGAAGATTCTAACAGTATGAGCTAAAACTTACAAAGAAAGCCAAAGCAAAAGGCATGTTAAAACAAGAAAAAACTTTTGAAAACACAAGAAAACATAGCGGAATAGCCTTTTACCCATTCAACCAGGCTCTCGTCACCTAACGGCTGAGAATCATCAACAGGTTTGCGCCCGGTAATTAACTCCAAGAGAACAACACCAAAGGAATAAACATCGGATTTTTCAGTTAACTTGCCACTTGTTGCATACTCTGGAGCCATATAGCTAAAAAAGAACAAATCCATTTATCAGAAAAAACCTGAATATTCAGTATTTAATTTCCAGTAATATAGTATGATTTTAACGATTGAGAATCAGTAATTAATTTTTCAATTTATCAAACAATGTCTAATGCTAACTTACCCAAAGGTTCCCATCACACGTGTGGTTACATGGGTATTTGAATCCAATGCTAATTTTGCAAGCCCAAAATCCGAAACCTGAATTGCAAGACAGAAAGTTAGATTTGACAAAAGGAATCCCAATGCAGGTCCTAAGGAAGAGTACAATTTGTAAATTCTAAAAGTAGTGCATAAATCTCGAGTTAACAAACTTGTTATGTTATTCATAAGCACTGTCAAGAAGCAATTCAAGATCAAAATAATGATGCTGGTAAAACTTTATATTTGTAGAAAAGGGAATACCTGAGCCTCAAAATTCCTGTCAAGAAGAATATTTGATGACTTGATGTCCCTATGAATGATGCGAGGATGACCTGATCAAAGGAACATATCAATTTTATAGGATTTGAAGTACATATTACTTTTATAGCATAGCAAATCAATGGTTTAGGTGTTTAATCTACTGTTGTTTTTTCTTCATATTATTAAATGGTTTGCAGCATATGTCAGGGTCTCAAAGTACGACAAAGAAAAGAAGAAAGAACAAAAGATTACAGTCTTCATGGAGGTAAGCTATCCCGCGAGCAGCTCCGGCAGCAACCTTGACTCGAAGAGCCCAATCCATAACTGGCCTGCCTCTACCTACAAAATTCCATAAAAGTGCACAAAACTAAAACATTATCTTCAATCCAATCTGTATAGGGGATGATCGTGTGTATGAAAGTGTTAGTCGAGAAAATATGGAGCTTCCCAACTTAAGTACAGATGCTCAAGTGGTTCAAATCCAAAGAAGCTAAAAGACAGGAATCCTCTCACCGAGTTGGTATAAATATCCATGATATCAATTTAATTTGAACCATATTAATATTCGTGCAAACTATTTTGACCTTTGAACTTAAAATTATATCCAACTTCGTCATAACCAGAGAATGCATGGAAGATGTCTTACCATGGAGATGGTAATGAAGGGTATTGTTCGGGACATAATCATAGACAAGCAATCTTTGATGCTCAGATATACAGTACCCCACGAGTGAAACCAAATGGCGATGATGTACTCGGCTAATGATCTCAACTTCTGCTCTGAACTCCCGCTCTCCCTGCCCACCACCAATTTTTAGCTGCTTTACAGCCACTTCTCTACCATCTGTAAGGATACCTTTGTATACACAACCAAATCCACCTTCACCCAAAAGATTACGTTCCGAAAATCCATCTGTTGCCTGGATTAGCTCTTCATATGTAAACCATGACCTGGAACTATTGACCCCACCAGGGTCTGACGGTGAATAAAAACCACCACTAGAACCACTTCCTACCACCAGTTTAAGTGGAGACTGGGGCCTCAAAAAGGCTGAATCTGCGGTGCAATGCAAGTTCATTATAGGGCGTAATTGAAGTAATATCCAAAAGGAATTGAAACATAATTTGCACAAGCCGGAAACAAAGTTTATCCTATATCGACTTTAAATCTTTGGCAAGTGATAATTTAAGATAAAAAAAGGTTGATTTCACTTGTCAATAACATGGCATGTTTACACATAATATGCATAAACTCTTCTAGATAAGCAATGTTTCAAAAATATACCTGAATTTTGAGAAGAGGCAAATGGAGAAGGCATGGTGTACCCAATTTTCGATCCAGCACTCTTCCTTTTTCGTTTTTTTGCAAACCACACAGCCATCACAAGAAGACTGAGCACTATAAACCCAACACCAATGCCGATTGCCACAGACCATCCTGTGCCTAAACCACTCTTACCAGAGGATGCCGCATTTTCAGATCCATTGGTACCATTGGTTGACCTTGCAGTTGGTTTCTCGGTTGGAATTGAGGGCAATGAACTAGGACTTCCAGTAGTATTTGGGGTTTCCGGAGATGAAATTGTAGGTGGTGAGGAGGTAGATGGAACTGAAGGAGGAGGGGATGATAATGTGGGTGTTGAGGGAGAAGTTGTGGCAGGAGCGGGAGCAGTCTTAGAACTGGGTGGTGGAGGTGTAAGCCTAGGAGGCGAGGAAGAGCTTTCCGGTGGTGGTGTTGCTAATGGTGAAGGTGGAGACTTTGAGGCAGGCGGTGTTGAAACATTATCAGGGGGTGGTGGTGAACTTAAAATGACAGCAGGTGGAGGTGAAGCTGCAACAGGGGGTGGCTGTGCAGCTTGTGGAGGAGGAGAAGCACTGGATTGTGTTGGTGGAGATAAAACCGGAGAGGGTGGTGAATTATCGGAGGGTGGAGGAGCATCAGGAGCTGAAGGTGGTGGAGATGTAGGCAGTGATGGAGGTGGGGAAGCTGGAGGGGACGGAGGAGGTGAAGCTGGGGTTGATGGTGGAGGCAAAACTGGTGGTGGGGTCAATGCCGGTGGTGGAGACAGAGGTGGTGATGGAGGAGGAGCTGTAGGGACAGCTGAAGAGGATTCAGGGGGTGGAGTTGAGGAATTTGAGGGTGATGGTGGGGGATCAGTAGTTTGATTAGGCTGAGATGAAGTAGGGGAAGGCGAAGTGGTTGAGGAATTAGAGGACAAGGTAGGAGACGACGGTGGCGGTGGGATATCATTAGAAGTTGGTGGAATTACAGAAGGTAAAACTGAAGTCATATTTCTATAAATGATCAAGCCTAATATATTCCCTACACTTTCATATCCATTTTATAAAATTCAAGTCTCCTATTATTCTCCAACACTAATCACTCATCTTTTCCACAACACAAAATGCCAAAATTCAAGCCTTCAAACGTGTATTCAAACTTCCGTAGCTAAAATAAAAATAAAACTCCAAAAAATTGGCAATAGAAAATGTCTCAACAAGTCAGTCTCAGGCAAAAGAAATAAAACCCAATCAAGTCAATTCCGTACTCCAACAACCTCTAAAAACCCAAACTTAAACAAGAAATGAGGAAAACCCAGAGTTTAAAATCCTCCAAAAAGCAAAACCCAGATTGCCAATCTCAAAAATTCACATCAGTAGACTGAGTTCTCACTTCCACAGAACGACAAAAGCAACTGTTAATAAGCAAAATGCAAGATTACCATATGGATGAACACTGAGGGAAAAAAACCCAAGAAGCTGGAAAGAAAAGAAATGCCTACCTAGCTCTCCAAGAAGTGAAGAAAATTGGAATCTTGAAAAGCTCCCGAGATGGAGGTGTTGATTAGTAGCAAGAAAACAAAAGAAAAGTTGAAAAGAAAAAGGAAAAGGCTGTCCCTTGCTTCTTTTTTTTGAAGGAAATGTGTAGAGAGGGAGGGAGAGAGAGAGAGCGTGTTTTGGGGAGAGAAGAAGAGAAGAGAGCCCACAAATGGTGCAGAGGAAACGTGGGGGCAACTTGGAATAGGGAGTGAAATAGTGAGTCAATCGTGTCTTTCATCACATGTATGAGAGCCTACCCATGCACTGTCTCTTTCTTAGCTGTTTACTTAATATTCTTTCCTTTTTTTTCTTTTCAGGCTTAATGCCCCGGCCCTCAACCATCATCAAACCCTGTATCTACACCATTCTCTTCTTGGCCCCATTATCGCCCTTTTCAAAAAGGAATGGTTAAATTTTGATGTTAGTCCTTCTAGTATACCTAAATTATGAATTTAGTTATTATCTTTTAATTTAGTCATTTTCAGTCCTTGTACTATTTTAAAGTTTTAGTGTTGACCAAATGTTAGTTGTTAAATTCACGAAGTTAAATTTTTTTTTTTCAAAATTTAATACGATAAACATATTATTGCATATGTAATGGTATGTCAACTTACTATTTTCATTAACAACTGCCATTTTCATTAATATTGAAATTTTAGAATTAAAAAAATATAGCAATTAAAAATGATTCAAATAGAGTAAACCTACAACTTTATGCATAATACAAAATTAATAGAAAATTTTAATCAAACATATTTAACTACTACTGTTTGGTCCGAACAAAAACTTCAAAATTCGAAAAATATAAAGATTAAAATTAATAAAATTAAAATATAAATACTAAATTTACAGCTTATGCAAAGTATAGGGTCTAATAACATAATTTGATTAAAAATTTCAATTGGTGGAAATCAAATATTTATGTTTTTTTATTCATAATACTTAACAATGAATTTTTTAAGTTTGAGCTTGGTTATTGGTCAGGTTTTTCCAACCAATTGATTATTATATTTTTAAATATATTTAAAAAAAAGATATCGAAATCTTTTTTAAAGCTTTCGCAAAGGCGAAATTATATTATTTTAATTAATTTTAAGTATTTTATGTTGACAATTTAAAATAAATATTTAAATAAATAAAATGTACACTTTTTAATTATTGTTATATTATAATTTAAGCTGGGAGATTTCAAATATTACAGCTTTAAGAATTATATTTAATTCATAATTGATGTACAGTTAATAATAAAATAATATATTATCATTCGTGTAAAATAAAAAATATTAAAAAAATAAATTAAATAAATAACATTAGCTTTATTAAATATAATTAAATATTAATTATAATTATATTTTTCTTTCTATTTTTATATTTATTTTCAAATCTTTCAATATACTTTTTGACATTTTGATGATGATGTATCATCTTACTTTCAACTAATGAATCTATACATCAAATATAGACGAAACCCATTGGAATGAATTTTACCTATGAGTTAGAAAAAACTATGTAAAGACAAAAAGGAGTTATCTTCCAAAGCCATGTTGGGATATAAACACTCATTTAATAGCTTTTCCTTTTTCCGCGTTTCAATTAGTTTTATGATGAATATATTATTAGATTTTTTGAAATATATCTATTTAAAATGGTATTTAAAAATAATTATTATATTAAATATTTAATTAGATGATCAAAATTTTTTTTAAAAATAAAATTAAATAGCAGTTAATTAGATATTTTATCCACTTGATTTAGCTTAAATATTTATATGTTATCTATTTTAAATTTTGGTTTTAACATAAAAAAATTTAAA
This sequence comes from Gossypium longicalyx, assembly GCA_025698465.1. NCBI lineage: Eukaryota > Viridiplantae > Streptophyta > Magnoliopsida > Malvales > Malvaceae > Gossypium > Gossypium longicalyx. The sequence goes on along the minus strand of CM047005.1, from coordinate 20,219,117 downwards.
ATTTATTTATCACATTTTTAAAAGAAGTATGTTCTTAAATTAAGTAATTTATATATTAATTAGATATCATCATTATTTCAAATAAATTTAAAAATGTTTATTATATATTTATATTATCTTAAATAATATTATGCAAAAAAATAAATTTGATTATAATTTCAAATTTTAAAACCAAATTTTTATTTAAAAAATAAATGCCTATTTATCCCTTTCATTTTCAGTTTTGCTTTTTTTTGTGGAGTAATTTCCTTTACTTTTATGTTTTAACTAACATGAATTTTTTAATGTTTTAATATATTTATTTATATGCTTTTAATGTTCGCCCAACATATGTTTTAACTAAAATTTCAGAATATTTGAAAAAATGAATACTCTTTACACAAATTTATTTAAATGTTTATTATCTATTTAAAATTTGTCAAAAATATTATTATTATACTTTTATTATTCTAATATTAAAACATTTTAAAACATCATGTTAAAATTAAATTTTAAATCGATTTTCATAAATTACATTTTTAATTGAATTTAAATATTATATTTTTATTTATAAAATCTAGAATATATTTTTAAACATACAAATTCAAATTAAATTTATATATTTGAATATTAAAATTAAGTTATTAAATTATTTAAAAAAATATTGAGAATTTTTAAAGATTTGTTCAAATATTTGACATTGGTGGATAATATTTTTACAGTATTTCACATTTGTATTTAATATATGAAGTTTCATGTCCAAATTAATGTTAAAAAGTATAAATTTAATTAAAAATATTTTTCCAAATAAAACTAACACATAATTTAATACATATTTTAGAAAAAAAAATTATGAAATTTTTTAACTTATAATTTTTAAAATTTTAAATACGGTTGCAATTTTAATTATCTATTCAATTTTTAATAAAGAAAATAACATATTTAAATTTGAAGATTTAAATTTTTTACCCAATTTTTAACAAAAAAAAAATGTAAGATATTTAAATTTAAACATACAACCAACTCATGTATAGCATGGGTAAGAAAAGCATAAATAAATTAAAACATATATAATTGATAATTATTTGACACGTTAATGATAAAAAAAAATTTAATTTGTTGAGATATCAGCATCTGTCCTTCAATTATATTTAAATTTTTAAAAATTAAAAGATTCATAAAATTTTATTTAATTTTTTTAGATATTTTATTTATAATTTATCTTTGAATCAAAATGTCAGTTATGAGAGAATTTAAAAATAGAAGAATTTTTATTTAAAATGCTAGCAATTTAATTATTGCGTGTTTTTTTTTTTAACTTCGTAATCGCGTTTATGTTACTATTTATTACCCAAAAAATTCTAATTATTTTTAATAAAATATATATTAAAATTAAATAAAAATTAAATTTAAAGTTTTTGTGTTTCTCTTTTAATGGAATTATGTGTATTAAATGAAATAAAATTTGAAAATTATCCGAAATATAAAAAAAGGAAATTAAACTATTAAAATCCAGTCATCAAAATTAAAACGTGAGAAAAGAAAAGGAATTTAGAACATGAAATAATTTACTCTTATGATATAATTAAAATGATACATACTAATAAGTCAGCGGTGAGAAAAATGGAATAATGTAAGATCCCAATTCTCACTTCCAACCGCCCATGTTTGTGTTGAATAATGAATATGCTGTGTTACAATAAACAAAAATCACATCATCAGAACTTTGTATTATTAAATACATTTATTTTTATATTATTTGCGGATCAGATAAAATAAATATCTACTCAGCAGGAAGGTTTAGAGGTTTGTTGAGCTAATGATGGAAGTTGGTCTGCTTCTAACTTCAATTTCAAGCCAAGTACTTTAAATTAAACTTTTATTTTCCCCTTTTCATTAAACGATGACTTAATTTAAGAAGAGAAAAAGGGTTATATATAATATCAAATATTAAGAATTAGTTTAGCAATATTTTTAAGAAGTATTTTTGAAATTAAATTTTTTTTTTTCAAAAACGTATTATTTAAAAATATTTTTACCTCGAAAATGTTATTTATTCCAAACATGCCCTTTAAGAATATTACTAAACTGACCCTACAAGAAAAGATAAATTGATATTAATCGCTAGCAACTTCTTGTCTTTTAACAAAATTGTGATACATTGCCACTTGTTCACGTGATTTCTTTTACCAATTTTTTAAGCAGTGACCAACCAAAGCAAATATATATATTCTTTAATATTTTATAGGTTAATATGAACATTGATGTGAAAAGGCCAAGTTCCTTATTTTGACATCGATGATAAGGAAGAATAGATGCAAGCATTTAAGCTCCCTTTCTTCTTCTTTTTTTATATATATATATATTTTTAAGTTAAAATAGTAAAAACTTACTTTAAATCCTAAAGTTATATGTTATTTTTTTGGTCTTTCAATATAAAACATTGAACAAAATGTAAAGAATAAATTTCTCAAAAGAGGGAAAGAGAAGTATTACAAAAAAAAAAAAAAAAAAAAGAGTGGATAAAATGAATAACAAAGTTGTCTCTGTCATTGCCATTATAGGTGGAGGAAGTAGGAGGGCTCTCCAAAAGGATACTGTTTCTGGGGGAACAAATATTTTTTAAAGATAAGTTTGATGGGTAAATTGAGAAACATGGAAAAACCTTCAAAGGGGGTGGATGATGATGAGATCAACTGAGAATTTTTAGTGAATCCTCTCTATCAAGTTTTTTTAAAGGTTTGTACACTAATAGGAAAATCATATTTAAGCCAATGATCATCTAAGTTATTGGGCATGAAAATTTTATTAAATGCACTATTGAATAAGATACATACGTTGGGGGATTCTTTGCAAATAAAACACCTAACGGATATAGAAAATGACTATTATATGGTTAAGTTTCAATTGTTAGAATATTACACAAAAGTTTTACCAAAAAGGTATTGGTGGTGTATGGACAATATTTAACTGTTCAATCATGAACTCATTTATTTTTTATGTCATAAGATTTTCCCTATAATGTATTTGTTTGGATTCATTTGCCGGGATTGTTTGGTGTTATGTATAAACAAAATATCTTTAAAGTGATAAGAGATACAATCGCAGAAGTCATCAAGATAAATTACAATATTGATGATGGTACAAGATGGAGATTTTTGAGGATGACAATTTGTGTGGGTTTAAGATGCTTGGTTGTTTAAAAAATTCAAATTGATAATAACCTTTAAAGAGTTGAATATGATGGCTTATAGAATGTTTGCTTAGAATGTGATTGTCATAGTCGTATTATATAAGGATGTCATTCACTAATAGTCAATGAAGATATTGAAGGCTAAGAAGAAAATGGACAATATGTAAAATTGGTAGTCAATCAGTGTGTATAGGGTTCAGCGACAACTTAGGAGATAAAGACTTCCAGAACTTGGAAACTCAATCAAAAATAGCTTAGGAGATGAAGATTTGGGGTTAGATGAAATTAAAGGAAGATAATAATGATGATGAGTTAAATATGTAAAAATTGAATACAGGTGAAAAAGAGGATAACCAAAGAAGCGTGTTGACCTTTAATGCTAAGAGACTTAGATTTGTAGGCAAGAAATTAGACAAAGGGACAGGCATGGTGAGGCAAGGCCTAAATAGAATTAAGAATGTGAAATGCTCAATTAGTAATAGCGATGGGGCCATACCATCAATACATAGTAATGAGCATGGTACTTTAAGCTTCACCGGTTTAAAATTTAATCAAATGATTATGTGTCTTTACCAATCAAAGCACATAGTGGTATTTATAGGCAAATTGTAACCCCAATGTTGAAGGGAATGAAGAAAGCAACGTTTGCAAAGAAAGGGATTTTCTTCAACGTTTGCAATGTTGAAGGGTTTGTTTAAGTTCTTAATTGAGTTGGTGTCACGAGATTTAGTTAAAAAAATTATGAAAATATTTTTTTATAATTAAAATAAGTTATATTATTCGAAAGTATTTTAGACTTTTCATTTAACAAAAAAAAAAATAAAAATAAACACATGCATAACCTATGCCAATTGTGGTTATATTAACATAGTGAATCATAATATTTCCATAGAAAGAAACTATAAAAGACATTAACAGTTAGAATGAATATGAATAAACTGATATTTAAGTTTATTTGAATCTCAACATTTATTTATTCAAATTCATTAACAATTTTTTTTTATCATTTTTATATTTTTTAATTATTTTTTAATTGATATGATAATGTCACGTTAAAACTAATGATGTGAACCATCATTATAGTTAATTTAATAGTTACTAACGAAATAACGATCATGTCAACAACGGAAACAATTAATTAATTGACTTAATCAATACATTTTTTTCTTACAAAAGCTTAATCAATACATTTTTTCTAAAATATCTTTTTTACCAAAATTTAATGTATTTTATTTAATAATTTTCACAAAAAAATTGAAAAAATAAATGCAGACTTTAATGTATTCTTTTATTTAGCCTCAAAGGGTGAGGATTTTCTTAATCGGAAAACTCAAATGCATCTTTTTCAAAAAATTATAATTATATTTATCTAACCAATATTCTCTTCAAATTGCAATGTTAAGTGTATTTGTTTTTTTGAACGAAAGTGCACTTTTCTTTTAAACTTTTACGTTCTCATTTTTGTATATATAGATATATATTTGAATTTTTATACATCGATAATATTGGGTAGGTTATATTTAAGTCCACTAAATTATTAATAAATTTATGTTTTAGTTATTTAATTTTAAAAAGTTACAAAATAATCATTAAATTATTCGAAAGTTTTCATTTAAGTTGCTAAACTATTTTTAAGTCACTTTTTTAAAAAGTTTGGTTAATCAGTTTCAAGTGACAATTTAATGATCGATATAGTGAATTAGTACTCATCAATTAGTAAAATAACATATCATAGATTGAAGTTAATTTGACGATCAATTCTAAAATTAGAGAAGAAAATTATTAGATTTTGATTCTACAATTCTTAACCTTTAAAATCGTTTTTTTAAAAGAAAGAGAAAAAAAAATAAAATTAATATAAACAATGGAAATAAAAAATGTGATACAAGAATAACTATTTGAAGTTGAATGGGTAAAATTTACTAATATTGATATTGATTGTCATATTTTGGGGCAAACAGGAGAAACATAACACAAAAGGATTGCGATGAGAACCCCAGTCCTAAACCAGAAAGCCTGAAAAACTTCGAGAACAAAAGAAATATGGCGGGATTGTTAGCATGGGCGGCGGACGTAGTCGGAGGCCACGGCGGCAACAGCAACCAAGACGATGACTTCAACAATATCCCGTTAATTTTCTCCCCAGAGCAGCAACAATACGTGCAAGAATTGGATCGAAAGGCTTCCACTCTCACCCGTCTGATCCAAGATCTACGTCTCAGGTTGCCTCCTCCTGACATCTCCCAACGCCTCCCTCATCTTCACGCCCACTCCCTCGCTTCCAATGCCGCCCTTGCTCTCCAACTCAACGCTCACTCTTCTACCCGTGAGCAGGTATTTTCCCTTTTCCTTTTGGGGATTGAGATTTTATTTTCTATTCTTAATTTCATTTTCTGATCTGGGTATACGTTTTTCATTTGAATTCTTTTCTGGATACTTATTATTTTCTTAAGTTGTGATTCTTTGATTTTTATTTTTATTTTTATTTTTATTTTTTGCATTGTATCTAAATACGTGAAAAAACGACACTAATAAATTGAACATTTTCATATTTGATAGGTACATGTATCTTCCGCTCATACTTTGTCTAATTGTTATGTCCAATACATTCCTTACGGAAATTTTGATTAATTTATTTATGCAAAATTGTTGCTGCTTTGTAGCATTTCTTTTTCTGACATTTTCTGTAGCTTGATGATAGCTTCTGAGCTGTGACATTGAATAATATAGAATAGAGGCTGCATTAAGAATTTCATTTCTTAGGTTGTGATCTTATCTCTGTCAGTGGATAACGTACATAGGACTATAGGAGTGAAGAAAAAAATGACTTTGACTCAATACCATTGTTTTTAGCACTGATGTTCAGGCTACTTATTTGTTTCTCAGCCCGTTTTGATCCATGGATATATTTTCCTTTTCCTACTAATCATTTGGCACTTCTTATGACCAGGCCCAATTTCGAGAGGAGACGTTGCAACAAGAAAACAGTGCATATGAAAATGCTATATCAGATTGTGATGGTAAAATACACGAGAAGGTGCAGGAAGCAGATATGCTTCGTTCCAAGTTAAAGGTCAGGCCGAAGGTCCCAAAACTTGTTTTTCATGTTTCGTTCATGAATGCTATATTATTCATCAAATTATACTTAATACCTTTTTAGAAGTAAATAATATTGTAGGATTCCTTACAATCATGCTAAAGTATCTTTAGTTTACAGAGCACGTGCACCGAGTAGATATGCTGTTCAGAAAAATGAGTTCTGAGATGATGGATTTAAATTTGATTCATTAATGGAAATTGTGAGAAATGAAGTTAAACATTATCTAAAACTAGCTAAGATTTGATACAATTATGCATTTTACAGAGTCTAAACGGATGAATTTCAAATTCCCAAGACATTGTCTTAGGATCTTGCATATCCATGAATTTGCAAATAATTAAGAAAGTTATGAGCCTAAAACCTAAGGTAAAAATAACACAAAGAATCCAGAATATGAGCCTAAAACCTAGTACTTAGAAAGGAAATAACCTAAACATATTTTGAAATGGCCTAATCTACATAAGGCTGCAATTAAACCCATTCATATAAAACCCTGGATTACTTATCCCTTAACTAGCATATATCAATCCTTCATCAGTTTATCTTCTTATGACATCTTAGATCTTCTTTGGATTTTCTTTTATAGGAGATGGATGAAATAGAGAAGAATCTGAGAGCTGAACTAGAAGATGCTGAGACTAACTTTCATGCCAGCCATTCTAGAAAATCGGCTGACTCTGTGGTTGAATCCACAATGAGTGCAGAAGATGAATCCAACGCCGAAGCTTCAAAAAAATCTGCGATACTAGACAAGTTAGAGAAGAAGAAAAACGAATTGGTCTATTATATCTCTCTTCTGATTTTACACACTGCATTAATTCATTTTCTTTTCAAATAAGTACTGTAGTTAAGTTGCTGCTGCTTGGCATTTTGTTTTGCTGATGAAAGATCCATAATATTCTCAGATCTCAATGGAAGAGACAGTTAAAGATTTAGAGAATAAATGGGAAAGTATTCAGAATAAAGCATCGAAGCAGCTTTCTCCAGGTACCTTACATCATAGACCTTTTAGTACTTCCTTTATGAGCTCACAACAATTCATAAATTTCAATGAGACTATATTCTACCTTGTTATATCATATGATATTTTTTCAATCATTGCATGTTTCAGCATGCCTTTAAATTTGTTGTTTTTTTTCCTTCTAAATTTTTCTTTTCTGGTTCTTAAAGGATAAAACTTTGATGTCCCTCACTTAAATTAAAACCACATGTTTTATTGGATATAGCAGAAAAGATGTACTATGTGGAATATGTAACAAATGAAGTTGAAAAAAAATTGTTTTGCTTGTATCCTAGTGTAGAATGATTTGAAGCAATACCAGAGTTTTTCTTTTTTCTAAGCTCTGGTTGAACTTGGTTTAAATTCTTAATTTGAAGTTTCCATGGGATTTTGTAGTTCCTACACGGGCAAGGTTTGAAGGGAATTAGTTTAGATCATTATTGCAATCTTGTTAGAATGATGAAAAGTGAATTCTTTTAATGTTTGAATAGAGAAAAAAGAAAAGAAAAGAAAAGCAGAAGATAAATTGAATAAATAGATAAGAAATCTATGTCTGACACATATTCAGGTGTAGGCATTGGGATATAATCCTTCTAGGACCCTCTAAATAAATGAAAGAAACTTGGATAAAATTGAATATACTCGTGCCAGATACATATTCTTATCTGACACTCTCAACTGTGTCGTGTAACATAGGTTTTCACTAATCAATTTCTGTTATGCAGCTCAAAGAGAGAAGGCATTAGATAAACAACTTCACAGCCTAATCGAGCAACTAGCTGCAAAGCAGGTTAGTTATTTAATTTATCCTATAAAATTTAAAGTGGATTGAATCATATGTATAAAAAAGGTTATGCCTGGGAGTCACTATAAGCTTTCAGCCATCGATCATATACCCCAAGTAGGCTGCTTGCTGTTCATGCTCATAACTGAGGTGCATTGGAATTGAAAAATGTTGGGTTTGCTTAGCTTTCCTTTTAATATGTCTTCTCCATTAAGATTAACTTCATTATTGCAAAAAAGAAAAGTTGTTTTAATGCCCTTCTCTCCGCAATTAATGATCATAACTGAGGTGCTTTGGAACAATATTTTTGGCTTTTTGTTGCTTTCCGTGTAATATGTATTCTCCATCACGTTAACATTCTTTTTTTGGTCATTGTCCTAAAAGAAGGTTGTTTTAAATTGTCTTTGTGGTGTTGGCATAGGCTTCTATTATGATGTCATTTTCAGACAGGAACAATTTAAATGTTTTAGGCACAAGCTGAGGGTCTTATCGGTGAAATACATTCGAAAGAGAAAGAACTAGAGAGGTTGAGCGGTTTGTGGACAAAGCTAGAAAGTAGTAATGCTGAGGCAACTGCTGCCCGAAATCGATTCGGAAGAGGTTCTTCCGATAGGGGATCCTCTTCGGATTTTTCTGTTGATTATAATCCCAAGCTTCCTTATTACACTGGTGGCCGGAGTGAGAATCAAGAAAGGCTCATGCTACTGAGATCGGCTTTCGTGCTTTACATTTTAGCTTTACACATCTTGGTCTTCATCAGGATTTCATTTTAAAAAACATCATCGGGATTACTCTAATCGTTATCGTAATGTTTTTCCACATACAGAAAACGATGTATTCTTATTATTGTAATATAATACTGTTTTTTACCTGAAAATTGTGTATAGAACACACATGTTGTACATTGCATCGTTTCAATTGCTCTGTTATTGGCTTAATGATTAATTGTTGTACTGGATCAGGTAGAGAGATATTCATGGGTCGAATGATATTAACACCATACAAATATGGGTCTTAATTTTTTTCAAACAAGTCCGAATTTGTGAAATCAGTAATTTAAACTTGTTTATGTATATATTTTATTTCTTCTTTGGTTTTTTTAAAAATATATTTTTATTTATTTAGTAATTATGTAAAATTGAAATTTTAAATATAAATAAAATTGAAAAACGAGTTGGGTCAGAATAATGGGTATCATGAATCAATAAACTTTGACAGATATGATTTCAAACATAATCTCAAATCCACAAATCTTTTATATATATATATTTGAATAATAATATTGAATGTAAATTTGATCAGGCATTTCTCATCAACTTCGCTTTCAACTGTAGGAGGACATCTTTCTTCATCAAATAAAGCAAAAACTCATTCAATGTATCAATGGGGCCAGGCAAACACCAATGAACACAATCATACACACTGGCATTCTTAATCATGGAATGTCCATAACCATTTGGATGTCCATCTGGTCTCATCCACATGATTTCAGTTGTGTTCATCAACTCAATTGTTAACCCAATTTTCTTCCCTTTTTCCTCTGCTTCTCTCAATTCCTCAACTTGAACCCAGTAAAACTCCTTATTGAACTCTTGTAACTTCATTTCATTGCTTGTAAATGGCTTTGTTCTAGGACAGTTCCCTCCCTTATCCCAATCTCCGTTCTCGAAATGCGACGCCAAAAACGTCCGTAAAAACGTCACCCCGGTGTAGTTTTTAAGGCTCAAAAGAGTTCTGAAAGCTGTTCTGAATGCCATTTTGTATGCATAGTACTTGGAAACACTTGTAATGTTGTTTTGATTACATATATGACATCCAAGAAGCCGACCAGCCTCGTAGAACAGCAGCGGTCGGAAGAACCATTGTCCGATCGATACGATAACGTAGTCGAATTTCTCGATCTCGTTCGTCCATGCTTCGTCGGGTTCATCAAGGTAAAGACTGATGAGGCCATTGATGGAATGTCCATTAATGTGTGCACCTCCGGATTTAACCAAAAACGGTGACCAAAATGCAGCTAAGGTGAAATTGTAATCAGCATAGAACCAACGCTTGAAATAGTTTACATCTGCTGAAGAGTTGCGAGATATATCCAATGGATATGCTTCCTGAAAGATACACATGTTGCGCAGTTCAGTTATGTAAGAATAAAAAACCCGAACCAGAGGTCGAACCGGTCCAACTTACATGAGCTAAGAGGCACACTAGTGATTCCATTTGGTTCCTTCCAACAGAATCACCAACAAAAGCCATTGATTTCCCTCTGACAATCTCCAAGAACTCAGCAGCATCAAACAGGGGCAGCTCACAATCATGTGGTTTCCACCTCCACTTCATGAACTCTGTGTCTGGTCTCCCAAACTTGATGCAGTTTTGTTGGTCGACGATCAGCCGACACGTTTCGTTACTGTAATAAGGACCTTGTGGATAAGGCACCCATTTCCCAGTAAAAACATCACATTTTTTCTCTGAGCTACTGGGAAATGGGAATGGCAATGGCAATGAGAATCGTGAATGGGAAGTTTTCAAAAGGCTTAGAGGGATTGAACTGATGAAGATGAGCGAAAGGGTTAGAAGGAAAGCTTTAATGGAAACTGTTTTGTCGAGAGTTTTTTCCATTGTGAAGAATTGAATGAGCTGGAAGTTCATAGTGTGGGGGAAGCCTGAAGGAAAAAAGTAGGAGGAAACTTGATTGAGAATATGGATGAACAGTGGGTTTTCACCAACTGATTGGTGATCGTGATTTGAACACGAATTTGTCAAATCATCATCATGAATGATAATTAAGTTCTTTATCACAATGAAACGACTCCCCTATGCTCTTCCTTTTTTACCTTTTTGTTTTTATCAAAACAATATCAACAAATTATGCTTTAATTACATAAATCAAATTCATTACACTAATGATTCGACTTGAATTTAAACCAACATTCATGCTAATATCTTAAATTCATGAATTTAATTATACATTTAACAAACCATTTACATCATAAATAAAAACTAAATTAAGAAAGAAATTATTACCAAAATTTATTATTTATTCTTAGATCACATTTGTTGATATTTATAGTAAGAAGAAAGAGATGTCCATAGCTGTCAAGTGAGCCACCATCCATAAAGAAGACACAACCCTTATTCTTTACCTTTATAAAAGAAATCTCAGATAGCACCTTAATAAAACATTAATTTCTAGCAGATTGAGCTTTGACATGATTGGTATGAATATTATTAGCATTATTCTTTTATTTATGAGTTAAAAGAGGTATTATAAATAATTCTAAATATTATATTATAAAAAATAGATATGATTAAAACCCGATCATAAAATTCAATATGATATATAAAACAAAAACATGATGTGTGAATTTATATTTTGAGAAGATTGATGTGAACTGTTAAATAATAAAATATCTTCTTTATTAGTGAATAAAAAATACGAGAGAATCATCTTTATTTAATTTATTAATTACAAATAAATATATATAAAAAAAGGTAGCCCCATACTTCTTTTATTTCAAAAGATAATTTAATTTAGAGGAATACAAATGAAATAATAATTCATGATTTTGAACAAATCATATCCAATAAACCTTTGATGAAGAAACTCTTGACCCACCAAAGCCTTGCAAACTTTATGTCCAAATTGATACTTAAACAACCCCATATTCTTCTTCTTCTTCTTTTCTTGAATTATTTTTAGAGTGCAGCTCAGATATATATATCAAGCAACCATTTTTTCTTTTGGGTAAGCCTTAATGCCAACCAACATTTCTTTAGTAGGCCATAGTCTTCATATACGACCTAAATATCTTTTTGTTTTTTTGTTTTTTGTTTTTTTCTATAAAGGTTTTTTATTCTTTTCATTTCATCATGAAAAAAAAAACCCCAATTATTTTAGTTAATTTATAAAAAAAAATACAAGTGAAAAAGAAGAAATAAATGTGAAGATATGGGCTATAATTTGTTGAAAAATAATTAAGAGACTTTTTGGTACCTATAATATATAAACAATCCTAGGGTGTTAATTAAGGGTTAATATAGAGAGTGGTTATGGAATATCTTTCGAAATTATGGCAAAGCTTGTTAACATTTTTATTCCTCTATAATTAAAAAAATTTGGATAAGGAGGGCCAATGAATGCTGATAAGAAAGGTGATAGATTTTCGCATGGGATGTGGTCTATATGTACACGCCTTTTATTTCATTCATCCATATTCTCTTTAACATATATTTTAAGTTGTTGATTTAATTTTAGTTTAATCGTTATGAGTATTGTTATCAATGTAAAAGAATATGGATTCGAGTGTGTTAAAATATATTATCCTCTTATTTTTGAGTTGAGAAGTGATTATGAATAGCTCTAGATATTATGTTAAAAAGAGTATATATATATATATATATATAATCAAAAATTATACTGAGATTGTTAAAAAAAATTGAAGTTGAAGTTCTGATACATGTGCATGCATGCAAAAGGCAACTAGAAAATTTTAAATTTGATCTTACTAATTTATAATATTTCTAATTTTAAAGGAATTGTAGTTTTATTTTTTAGTTAGGGTGGCTAAGATTTTTACTTGCTTGCTTCATATTTAACTAGGAAGTGAGTATTCGATTGAGTCGAGTCAAAAGTTTTTGAGTCAAGTCAAGTCGAGTTGAGTTAACGAATCCTACTATTTATATTCAATATTGAGTTTACATGAACCGAATATTTAATTAGTAGATGAAGTACAAGATTATTTAACTAGATAAACAATATAATGGTTTTACTTTTTAACTTAATGAGTAAACATTTATCAAAACGATGTAATTTTGTCTTTTAACTTAATGGTTTTGACTTTTAACTTTAGAAAAGGTAAACAATTATAAAAAAATATAGTTTTGCATTTTCTTATTCGAATTTTCGCATAATTTAAATTGTGTAATTCATATTCGAGTTAAACCAAAAAATTTTCATTTTTTATTTAAGTTGATCCAAATAACTTGATTAACATAAATAACTCAAGCTATTTAATTCAAAATTTGAATTTTTAATCGAAATTTTCGAATCGAACTACTTCTAACAACATCCTTGAAAATTTTTATTATTTCTCACTCAAATTCAATGGGAACTTGCATTAATTATGGATAGATATAAAAGTACAATTAACAAAAGAAGGACTAATAAAAGACGAATTAGAAATAAATAATAATAATAATAAATAAAAACTCAGATTCTTTACTTAAATCTCATTCTTTTTCCACCTGAAATAAGCCTCTCTTGATGTGATCTTATTCCTTCCATCTTCAACATTTGAAGCAAGAAATCATTCCAATTATCAATCGGACCAGGCAAGCACCAATGCACACAATCGTTGTACAATGTCACGTTTTCATTAGGCCAATGCCCATATCTGCTCGGATGACCATCCGGTCTCAAAAGTGATGCATGCGTCGTATCCATTAACCGATATTTCTTTCCCTTCTTTCTCCCTTCTTTTTGAGCACGTTTGAATTCCTCTATTTGAATCATGTAAAACTCCAGATTGTCGCCATCCAATGCTATCTCTTTGCTTCGGAACGGTTTCGTTCTTACGCAGTTCCCGCCCTGGTTCCACAATCCATTCTCAAAGTGCGGCGGTGCAAAAGTTCTTAAAAACGTTACGCCTTTGAAGTTTTCCAAGCTATTAATAGCTCTAAAAGCAGTCCTGAATGCTTTTCGGTACCCGTAGAACTTCGTCAAGTCCTTAACGTTATCAATTAGGCAATAATGACACCCAACAATTTGATGATTTTCATAGAAAACCGACGGACGATAAAACCAATGGCCGCCGTTGATGATTACGTAGTCGAATCCTTCGATTTGGGTTGTCCATTGTTCATCGAACTCATCGAGGTAGAGATTGAAAAGGCCGGTGTGCGTCGGACCGTTGTCATCTCTTTCTTTTGATTTCACCAAATATGTTGACGAAAAGTAAGCAAGGGTGAAATTATAAGATGTGTATTTCCATCGTTTAAATCTCTCGTCTGATGTATACGAAACATCTATGGGATATTCGATCTGAAATAATAATCAATTCAAAATTTAAAAAAAAAATCTTAATAAAATCTAGTAAGCATTGAAAATAGCGATGAATAACAAGATGATTCAACTTGTACTACATAAATATTAAAAAAGATAAAGAAAAGCAAAACATTATCGAATAGAAAAGAATATAAGACCAAAATAATGCAATTCAATGTTTTAGCGACAAAACAAACTAAACTAAGATCTATGAGCAAACTAATACCAGACATAGGACCCCCACGTTACCATCTAACTGTATGGAATACGCCGGCTGTAATAATTATCTTTACTATCAAAAAAAATAATTATCATTAATTTTTAAAAATATTAAAATTAAAATTTTATTTTTATTTTTATAAATATTAAAACTTTTAATTTTCTTTGTTTTGCTTTTTCCTTTTGAAAATAAATTCTATTACTTGGTGGTCCATTGTGGAATCGTTTTATAGTGACATTATTGATCAATATCAATTTGGCGTATTCATGTATTTTTATTTTTTTTAAAATCCCATATAAATATCATATTAAATAAAATAATTTCTTATTAGTTTCCTTTAAAGATGGAAATTTTTTTATCTAATATATATGATTTTATAAAATATTAAAAAAAACGAAAAAGAAAAGTTTAATAAAATAAATAGAAAATAAGGCTCACCAACTCAGTGAGATATTGTTTGAAGGAATAGTTTTTACTAAACTTCAAATTATTTAAAATTTAAAAAAAAAATCAAAATTAAATGAAAATATAGTGATAAATTCATCATTATAATAATTAATTGTAGAAAGATTCCTGGGGTATTAGTTGGAATGTCCATCTAGATAGCTGCCAAACATCTTAATAATTATTAGAGACAAAGACAGGCAATTTTTTTTTTTTAAATTTTTTCTTCCAAAGATAAGAACATCATATTTACATGGCCAAAAGAGTGATGATTTATGTTTGGGAATTCTTCAATTCAGTGGCCATAAATATTTTCAATTTACAAGCATTTCCAAAATAGTAAAAAACATAATTAAGTTTTGTTTTTAGAATCAAAATTAAGGTTAACTTTAAAAATATTTAGCAATAACAGTTAAAAGATCACTTGATGTTATATATATATATATATATATATATTTTTAATTACAATAATATGGTAAAGCCTGAATAATAAACGCAACTAGCACGACTTGAATCCAAGCCATACATGGAATGGTGAACACCATTAATCATCAAGCCATCACATGAGATTTTACCATATACTTTTATTTTCGTGCATTATTATCCAAATACGATATTAATAAATGAATTAACAAAAAGAAGGCTTGAAAACATATAAATTCTCTAAGTTATTATCTTGTTGGCTTTTAGCTTTTGGCATTTATGCTTTTGTTAGTAGCTTGATAATGTTAGAGAACTTGACTTTATCTACAATGTTTTTAGAAAAATATATTATTTTAGTATAATTCATGTGCTCGTGCCATTGATCGGAATAAATTATTGTCACGTATATGTTATAAATAGATCATTTTTATAATTTATCTGTGAAGTGATCACTCATAATCAAAGTCATATATTTTACATAAAAAAAAATTGATGCTTTTAACTATGCCAACTAATAATTGAACAACTATGCTCCTAAAAGATTCCACATATTTCCCACCCCATAATTTTACCTAATCTTTGATTTACTTAATGTGGCTTAGGTAAACTAACGTTGCTACTAACTATAATTGATTGGACAAAAATGTTGAGGGACCACTTACAATTATTTCACAAATTTACTGTTAAAATAGAAAAGTTTCAGCTCTAAAATCAATATTAATCACTAGAATTTCAACAAAGACATATTAATCAGTTTTAGCAGTTTTTCTCCATTTTAAAATCTTGCACTGATAGTGTATACTCAAATCATGTCACATTATTAGTGTTTTTTTTTTAAAAAAATAAATAAATAATATTAAGTGGTTTTATTTTTAGTGTATTAAATATAAATCCATAAAATCGGCATAAAATAAGAACGGATTGCATGAAGATAGTAAGTATAGATGGAAAAGTAGAGAATTAAGTGGCTTACTCTTGAAAGGAGGCATATCAAGGACTGCATTTGGTTTCTACCAAGTGAGTCACCAACAAAGGCCAAAGATTTGCCCCTAACAATCTCCAGGAACTGAGCTGGGTTCAGCACAGGTAGCTCACACCCATCAGGTTTCCATTTCCATTTCATGAACTCAGCGTCAGGCCTTCCATATTTCATGCAGTTCTGGTGCTCGTGTATGGCCCAGCACGTCGTGTTGGTGTAGTACGGCGCGGCGTGGTTCGGCACCCATTCCCCCAAGAATATGTCGCAGTCCTCTCCTTCGGATATCTTTATCGAAGGCAGGGATTCGGATTGTTGAGACTCGTATGCGGTGGTGGGCAAGGGCCTGGAAGATGAGGCTTTTGAGACGTATAAAGGATACCCTATCAAAGGGTAAAGTACAGGGATTATTGTGAGAACAACTAAGGTGACAAAGATTATAATAAGGACAATTTTTGGCTGAAAATGGTTTCTACCAGAAGCCTCCATTGCATGTAGCTTCATTTGGGAAGGAGAGATGGGAGTTTTGAGAAACAGTCAAGGCATTTAGCTAGAAAGAGACTTTGCCCATCTATTTAAATTTGTGGCATGCTCAAATTATTTATACTAATCATTATAATAATAATTATTTGGTAAACTATTATCACTTATTTTAAATTAATATTTTAAAAATAAATAATACGCGATGTCACATATTTTTAATTCCGCTTAAAATTAAAAAACTCTACCAATATATCAACTTAAAATATGGTATTAAATTTTTTTTCAAAATTTTATTATAATTTTAACATGTATGAATTAAACAATAAATCGATTCTCAATAAATCTGAATATGAATTAACTTGTGAGGGCTTATTTGCAAAAAGCAGTAAATTAAAGGTTGCAGGCAATATAATCGTAATGAAGGCAAGGAATAATTTGGTTTCGTTATTCTTTAATTCTTTAATTTTAAATTATTAGTCAATTTTTTTTTTTTTTTGTGAAAATGGTGAAAAGAACCCTTTAGCTACAAGCTTATTGTATACAAAAGGGCACCCAATTAAATTGGATTAAAATATTCATTGCTTGATTGGGCATAGTTGGTAAGAGAGGAGAAAACTTTACAGTTGTTGGCTTCTTCAACTTTCACCCATTCTAGATTCCACTTGGTGCCTCTCAAAATCGGAAATTATTTTCTTAGGAGAATTTAGTCTTTTTTTTAAATCTAATTTTTATTTAAAGTTTAAGAAGTAGATTGATGAATCTCATATTGGGGATGTATAATTTTCTTCTAATATTGTTAAGTATTGTGATACTGGGTACTAAGGGAGGAAATAAAATAAAAAAGATGTGGTGTAATAGATGTTGATTCATCTAAACAACAAAAGGAGAGGTAGAAAAGTGTAAGAAGGTAGAGAGGAGAAGAATCCATGTCCTTGTGGTTGGCTAAGTGGCAAGTTGATTACACATTGATTGTCGTCAATCGTTGTATTACTCGGATATTCTCCTTATCGAGGTAATACAAGGTTATTATGTTACAATGATCCTCAAGCGGATGGCAATATAGCGAGTGGTCTATTCGGGTGGCGATTCACCTAATGACCAACTGGGTGATGAGAGGCAAAGGATCCGTGAGTGATTTTTAAATAGCTTCTCATGATGCCACATATTCAAATCGGGTAGAGGTATAACACACATTATGTATTTCAGTTTTAATTTTTTATATTTCCTATTATTTATACATAAAAATTTAGGATTCTACCAAGAGAATTTTTGGCTGAAAATGGTTTCTACCAGGAGAAGCCTCCATTGCATGTAGCTTCATTTGGGGAGTAGAGATGAGAGTTTTGGGAAACAGTCAAGGCATTTAGCTAGAAAGAGACTTTGCCCATCTATTTAAATTTGTGGCATGCTCAGATTATTTATACTAATCATAATAATTATTTGGTAAATTATTATCACATATTTTAAATTAATATTTTTAAAATAAACAATGCACGTTCGTTTAAAATTAAAAAACTTCATCACCAATATATCAACTTAAGGTATGGTATTAAACCTTATAAAATAAATTTCTTCAATATTTTATTATAATTTTAACATATATGAATTAAATAGGTACTTGTTACTAAAGAAAATAAGATAGGAATTATTGATTCAACAACTTTACGAGAAAAGAACTAACGCTATAGAACGTGACCCGTTTTCTATATGCCAAATAATTGGAAACAAGAATTAAATTTAAACAGAGCCCAACCCGTTGTTTATGAAAGGAAAAAGAATCGAAGGTATAGAAAAGAAAGAAAAACGCCACAAAACAATAAGCCATGATAAGTTCAGTTTGTTTGTTCTTAAGAACTCAAGAGAGAAATATTCTCACATAATCAAATTTAATTTCAAGCAAAAGTTTTTTTTACATGAATGACTTAAAACGAAATTTACAGGCAATATTGTGGCTATTTGAATGCCTATGTGAGACATTTCATCTTCAACAATTAACTAAGGTTATTACAAGTTTTAATTTCGTTTTAAACTCATGTAGGGAAGCCAATGGTCATGCCTCTTCACTTGATACTGGTGTAGATAAAAAGGCATGGCTCTATTCCTTAATGGAGACTAAATAAATGTGTGTTTAATGTGTTTAATTGATGTCCCTTCAGCTCCCTTGAAACCGAATTATAAAAGCTTATGTAACATTATCTTAAAATGGCATCGTAATGAATGTTAAAGTCTCCTTTGGTCCATTAAACAGCCTCCATAATATTATTTTAAAGGCTTTGAAACTGTCCAACTTGAAGAGTCTTTAGTCATACGAAAAGTTACATGTAAAAATAGATAATTAAGCATTAAACAATAACTTAAAACACTCATAAAAACAACATATTTAATAACACTCGTGCATATGAATTAATTGAACATGCAACTTAAATCACCTTATTTAAAATGAATATAAACACACTTTAATTTATGCATTAAAAAGTTGTCAAATTAAATAACATACTTATATAAACAAATTTAAACATATTTAACAACTAAAATGCTTAAACGTATGGTTTAAGATGCAAACTAAATGAACAAATGAGTTACTTAATGCATGACTTAATTTAAACATAGCTCGACATTTTTTATGTTGACTTTTGTTTTAAATATTTTAAAAATAATCCTATCATAATATGTAACTATAAATTTGAAGATTGAATTAGTTATTTAAATTGAGATCGATACCCATAAGTGTTGGTTTTCATTCTAAAACATTAACGGAACCCTAACCTATAAATCGCCAATTCTAGTAACTATTTTTTCACAGAAAACTCAAAACAACCATGCTTTAGAATATGTACCATCCTAAATACCTATGTGTTTCTTAACTCGAATTATCTGAGTTTTCTCCATAATGGTTGCCCCCTTATTGAGATATGAAGTAGGACATATATGTTATAATGCGACAACAATGGAATATTCTCTAATGACTCGAGCTTGCAGTAATATGAAAATTAATCCGCTTGACAATATCATTATCACTTAAAAGTTGTTGGTTTCTATCATACAAGTCAAATTGAGATTTTTTGTATTTTTTGTCAAATTATGATAAAAAAAATTACCATTTGTTAACTTTGCTGACATGGTATACGCATGGATTGTCACGTGAATAACATGTTAGTGATTAATTTTTTTATATATTTAAAAATATTATATATTTTTTTAATAATTTAAATTATTTTTAATTTTTAAAAAATAATTTTTATATTTTTTTGAAATTTTAAAATTTTAAAAATCAATTAAATGTTTATGTATAATTTACATGCATAACACACCAATAAAGTTAAAAAAAAAGTTAATTTTTTATCCATTCTGAAATAAATTGACAAAAGATACCAGTTTAAAGACTAAAAAAAATTAAAATTAATTGAAGAGTTAATTTTTTTTTTTTGTAAAGTTAGAAGATCAAGTAAGTCATTATACTTTAATTTTTTACGATTTGTTTGGATGCCATGCTAGATGGTGGAGATTTATGTCATAGAATTGATGGAAGCTCCCATGCACAATCATGTTTTTAACTTGTGGGGCTTACATGCTTCTCTTGAATTGAGCGATTTGATTGAATTTTATGATAATTTAGGATATTCAAAAAAATCCTGTAGATCCAAAGAACATAAATAAATACTGTACGGGCCCAAATTTGCCCGGCCCGTTATGAACCAAAATTAAAAATAATATAACCAAATAAAAGTCCAATATTCATCAGTCCAAGTTTTTTTTACAACGAGCCCAAACTCTAAACAGCTCAAAACCAAAATATATCTGACCCAAAACTAAAACAAACCCAAATGGCCAAATAATAAGAAAAAAACCCTAAAGCTCGTTTAGCCCACAACATTTCAACTCAGAAAACCCTAGCTCTCTCTCGAGCGCTGCACCCCACGTGCCTCCGTCAGGGTGCCCACCGCCCAAAGACTGTCGCCTTGCACCAAAATGGAAGCCTTTGCCCGTTGACCTTCCTCAGCCCTGCAAAACAACCCAAAAACGAGCAAGAACACAGCAAAAATGCAACAACACGCAAAGGCAAACAACAGAAACAAACAAAAGAAATGATAACATGTATTCGGCTATATATAGCCAACAAAAAATGTAATTTTTTTAGAGACAATCAATACAAAAGAGGAGATTAAAAAAAGCGAATACCAAATCCACAAAACAGATTAGAAGAAAAAAAGTAAAGGTTATTGTTATTTATTCATTTATTCTTTCTTTTTTATTTTATTTTCTTTCTTTTCTTTTCTTTTCGAATCCATTTTATATATGTTTTATCTATTTTATTTTCTAAAAACAGTATATATGTATATATTTATATATATTTAAAATAATAATAAAATCTTACCTTTTTTTTATTTCCATGGTGGCGGCGCGGCGGATGACGTCGGTCCGATGATCGAACCATGGCCGGAGTTGGGTCGGACATAAAAGGGGTTGAGAGAGTTTTTAAACCTTTTTTTGTTTTGAAGGCTAAAAATGAAATTTTTTGTAAATTTTTTTGCTTTTATAAGTGTACAAAACGACGCAGTTTTGGTGTCAGTATGCATAGGCCAAAACGACGCCGTTTAGGCCATGACCCAAAATCCGACCCGAATATCCCCCAGGATCTGCATGTTTTCGCATGGAGGGGAAACTTGTTATTTCGGTCCCTCCGCTTTCCAAAGGCTGTTCAATCTGATCCCATTTTCATCTTTCTCTTTTAAATTTAGCCATGTGATTTTAGTTCCATTTTATTTTAATCCCCTTTGGAACGGTGCGTTTAGGGATCTGGGGAATAATTTGTCATTTAATCCTCGTTATTTGTTCGCGCGTTCAGTTTAGGCCCTCTCCTATTTTTATTTTTTACGATTTATCCCATTTAACCTCATTTGGTTTCATTCAGCCCTTATTCCTTTTTTTTTTATTACATTCTAGCCTTTAAATTTCATTTTTTTTTATTTTGATTTAATCTTTCATTCGTTTAATTTCTACCTTTATAGATTATTATATGTTATTTTAATTGTTTACGCATATATCTATTCATTTATTTGTTTCTTTATACTTTTATTTCATATTTTAAATTTATATTATTATGAATTCTGCCATATGCATGTTTCATTATTGATATTATTATTTTTATTATTTTCTTTACTATTATTATTTCTACTTTTGTTATTATTATTGTTACTACTGTATTTCTGTTATTATTTCTTTTATATTATTATTTATATTATTGTTGTTATTATCATTATTCCTGATTTTATTATTATTAACGTATTATTCTTTATTTTATTTTTATTATTATTATTTATTATTATTTTAAACTATCATACATACTTTTATTTGGAGATTATACATATACCTCTTATTTTACACTATTATATATAATACTTATTTTAAGTTTTCTATATGCCATTTAATCACATTATTTCACATGCTAATTATTTTAAATTCTTTTATTAGATATTATAAACCTCTTTGTCATTATTTGATCTAAGAATTCATATATTACCTATATTAAATTGTTTATATATATATATATATATATATATATATCTTTTATATATATTATTTATTTTAAATTTACTTTTCATATATTATTTACGTCAAACTCTTTCATGCTATCTTCAAATATTTTATAAATTATTTATTTTAGGTTTCCCTATATATTATTTTGTTATCTTGAATATTAATGGTTTCTAAATTTTTACACCATTTACTTTAAATCTTTTTTTGTAGTATCTATTCTAAACTCGTTTTCCATACTTATTATCTATTTAGAGTTGTCTTATTGTTTATTTAAATTGCTTTATCATTCATTTTATTTCTTTTCGATTATTAATATTGGTGCCCAAA
Source organism: Gossypium longicalyx (assembly GCA_025698465.1). Lineage (NCBI taxonomy): Eukaryota > Viridiplantae > Streptophyta > Magnoliopsida > Malvales > Malvaceae > Gossypium > Gossypium longicalyx. The sequence goes on along the minus strand of CM047005.1, from coordinate 20,196,607 downwards.
TTACTTGTGTTGCATGATTATTGCCATTACGTATCAAAGTTCTTTATTCATATTTTCATGTATTTGTGATTTATTATTATAACATTCATTCGTAAATTATTATGCCATGCTCGATATTGTCATTCGTTTTCATTCCATTAAAGTCATTTCAAAGACCATATAAGTGGTATACTTGTTTTATTCAAAACAAGGCAATATTTCGTATTTGAAAATTTCGAGAAAATCGTGCCGTACGTGCTGGGTTTCGATTTATCGTTTAACCGAACAATCGAATATCCTTTTTAAAATTTCAATGCATGAGTTTTGGAAATCATGAGATGATTTTGGTGTCGAAGGTTTGAAAAATCATGTCATACGTGCTGGATATGATATTTTATTTCTTCGAAACAAGAGAATCTTAATCGTTGCATACTATTGCATTTTGTATTCAAGTTTTAGAACAAGACAATATTTCGTGTTTAGAAATTTCGAGAAAACGTGCCCTACGTGCTGGGTTTCAATTTATCGTTTGACCAAACAACCAAATATCCTTTTTAAAATTTCAATGCATGAGTTTTGGAAATCATGAGATGATTTTGGTATCGAAGGTTTGAAATGTCGTGTCCTACGTGCTGGATGTGACATTTTATTTCTTCAGAACAAGAGAATCTTAATATCCATTTCGAGTTATCCAAATATTCATAACAAGGGATCGTATTTTAAAATCTTTTCAAAATGTCAACTTTCGACATCAAGACATTAATTAATCAATTAGGTACCAATTTTGGGCGTTACGAGGGTGCTAATCCTTCCTCGTACGTAACCACCTCCCGAACCCGTTTTCTCTAATTTCGTAGACCAAAATCATTGTTTAGGTAAATTAAAATATTTTATTAAAATGACCAAATTTTTAGGTGATTTGATCACACCTAAACAAAAAAAGATTGGTGGCGACTTCCAATTTTCGTTTTTTTTACAAAATGTAAAGTCGACCCGTCTTTTTCAAAAAAATATTTCAACAAATACTATTCGATGAATTTGCATACGAGGTCGGAGCGTAATTAGACTATTAAACATGTCAAGCACGTTGCACGTTGGACAAATTGTCTTCAACATAGATGAGAGGCTACATTGATGGAGGATGAATATTTTGCAGCATATGCAATATATATGAAATGATTTACAGCCAATGGTAAACCAAATCCGCCCGAGCAGACTCATGTACGTCACATTCAACGTCTGCTTTCACAACATCAGAGGAAGAACATGGCTGTGCAAGACAAAGATGACAGAGTAGACCAAGCCAGAGGAAGAAGAAATCTATAACCTTGTGACAGAGGTCGAGGTTTAGGCGAAGATGTTGATGCTGAGCAACAAGGCTGTGGTCAAGGGTTGAGCCCAAAGCAATAGATGTTGAAAAAAATATATAATGAAAAATATTGAAGATAACTAAAAATAGTGTTTTGAATGTATAACATTAACTGAGTATTTCTTTTAACTGAATAAATATTTATTTGTTTGATTTTAAAATTTTTAAGTAATTTTTTAATAAAAAAACATAAATCATAAATCATTCTTTTAAGTATTCACAAATAATAGACATGTTTTATTTTTGTTATATACATTTCAGATATTGTGAATTATACTTGGATTATGAAATAAGATTTACATTTGAATAAGATAAGCATCCACTAATATTATCTCTAAAAGACGAAATTATATGAAACTGTAATTCCACACCATCTATATCTCTTTCTAATAGGAGAAGGACAAATCAAATTTTTCATCCTAATTTTTGGCTTTGAGAAGAATTGTATGAAAATGTAATTCCACATTATCCATATTCCTTTCCAATAAGAAAATAACAAATCAAATTTTTTCTCTTATTGAAAAAGGAAATGGAAATGGATGAGGTGGAATTATAGTTGCATACAGTTCTTCTCAAAGCTATCACTAGAATCTGCAAATTCCTTTATGGGTAATTATGCAAATTTTCTAAAATAAACTTTATTCATTAAAATTATACATTTTATGAAAGTAGAGGTAGCTTATTTTTCTGAAATTATTTTAAATCTCAAACAAAACAAATGAATCTTTAACCTATGTCTGCACTTGAGGAACTTTGGCCAATGAGTCTTTAATTTTCTCCTCTTCAAATGATAAATCAACTAAACTTCCCTGCAAATACTTCTCATAAGAAGCCAGATCAAAGTGGCCATGCCCACACATTGCCATCAATATCACCTTTGATTCCCCACTCTCTCTGCAGCGAACAGCTTCCTGGATAGTAGCTGCAATAGCATGAGTTGGCTCGGGAGCTGGAATTATCCCTTCACATCGCGCAAATCGTATTGCGCCTGCAAAGAAAACTCATACCTCTTAGCTTCATATATTTGATCGGAATTCGGAAGTTACTAATCGTATCGATTAAGATGTCTGTTGCTGGTTTTTGAATCCGGATGAATGAACTCACCTTGAAAGCACTCAGTTTGCGGGATCGAAATTGCTTCCATGAAGCCTAATTCATGGACGTGCGAAATCAAAGGTGCCATACCATGGTAACGTAAGCCACCTATAGGATGAAAAATGCATCAATAATGAAAGAATTATACGGATCAATCAATTAAAGATCTCAGATGCTAATAATCAATAACAATACCGGCATGAATTGGATCCGGAATGAAATCATGCCCTAGTGTATGCATCTTCATCAATGGAGTCATCCCTGCAGTATCACCAAAATCGTATGCATAGACACCTTTTGTTAATGAAGGACAAGCCGCAGGTTCGACTGCTCGTATAACAGGGTTGATTTTTCCCTTGAGCTTTTCTCTGATAAATGGGAAACTAAGTCCTGCGAAATTCGAGCCACCGCCGGTACACCCGATGATTAAGTCCGGGGTTTCACCGATGGCCTCCATTTGTCGAATACACTCCTCTCCTATTACGGTTTGATGTAGCAAAACATGATTTAGGACACTCCCCAGGCAGTACTTGGTATCATCATTTGCAGCGGCAATCTCTACGGCTTCTGAAATAGCTATCCCTAAACTTCCCGGGCTAGAGGGATCCATTTGAAGTATTTTACGACCTGCTTGGGTAATGTCAGATGGAGAAGGATGAACCTTTGCACCCCATGTTTGCATCATCAATTTCCGATATGGTTTCTGATCGTAAGAAGCACGAACTTGCCACACCTGCAGAAAATTTTCAAATGAAAAAGTCCATAGCTTTACAGCATGAAGAATTCGAAACAATAATTCGACTGAAGAACTTATTCTTACTTCACAGCCAAGACCGAATAAGCTGCAGGCAAAGGCCAATGAACTACCCCATTGGCCAGCACCAGTTTCGGTCACGACATTCTTGACCCCTTGCTGTGCGTTGTAGTAAACTTGCGGAACTGCAGTGTTCGGTTTATGTGATCCAGCAGGGCTGACACCTTCGTACTTGTAATAAATCCGAGCAGGTGTATCAAGAAGCTTCTCCAACCTCTTGGCTCTAAGTTAAAATAAAGACATTATAATTCCGAAACATCAACAATATCTTTGAAAAACAAAGACTTCAGTTCAGACAACAGCTTACCTGATTAAAGGGGTCGGGCGCCAAAGTCTGTATACATCGATAACTTCTTCTGGAATATCTATGAACCTTTCATCGGTAACCTCTTGCTTAATTAATTCATCGGCAAATAAAGGAGACAAATCTTCAGGTTTAACCGGTTCGAATGTTTTTGGATGCAATGGAGGCGGTGGCTTTATAGCTAGATCCGCAACCAGATTGTACCATTGACGAGGAATTTCGATTGCTGTAGAATTGACATTTATAACTGATCTTGCTCTTGCCCTATAACCGTTGGAAAGCCTTACATGCATTTGTTTTCCATTAAGCATAAGACATCCAGGCCATTGCTTGTCTCCTAGAGGTGTAAAAGTAGTCAAAAAGCAAAAGATCGAAGCAATAAAAGAACACTACAAAGAATTGAATGTTACTTCCATAATAGATAAGATACTATATACAAGGATTAAATATAAGGAACTTTGCAATCAACAATCAAACTTGTAACTCGAATTCGGTATAAGAGATATATGTGAAGTTCAAAGATTTGCAATAGAGGTGCTAAAATGAAACCAAACACGAAAATCTGCTTAAAAAAACCAATAAATTTCAAAATCAAAAAAGTTGAACTCTAAACAACCAAACTCAATAGCATGCTGATATGGTTACATTTACATAAATCTACAAACGATCTAACTATCTAAAATCTAAACTGGCTCAAACTCGAAAATAATCAAACCACAATAGCCACAAACCCGAAATAGTCAAAAACGGCATGAGCCGTGCTTACCGATTTGCCACCATTACGTGGGTATATTCCAATTTTAGGTGGTTCCTAGCAGTTGAGAGTGCTTCATTTGTTGTAGTTCTACACAGTTTTCATGATATGATTATTAAACTTCAAATGTCAGGGCCTCTATTTTTGCCTTTGATATTTCCTACATTGCTCCGACACTTGGTAGGAATGATAGAAAAATGAAAAGAAAAAGTAGTTTTCTTTCCATCCATTGTTGAATAGAGTTGAAAAATGCATAATTTTGAACTAACACACAAACCTCTCGTTTTCTCTTTCTCTCTTTTCTTTCACTCTTCTTCCCTATTAAAGACACTCAAAATATGTTTTCTCTCCACTTTCCTACCCAACCAAGCAAACCTTTAATTTCTCCTTTTAAGTGTAGAACACGTGGAACATGAGTCTAAGATATGACACTAAAAGTTTCTTCCAATAACATAGAAAAACACGGGATGAGGATATTTCTATACCATCTTTAATACAACCCTACATTCAAGTACAAACCCAAGTAGCTTTCAGTGACAAAGCTTGAAAAATAAAGAGGAATCAATTGGACAGATGGGGATCAGGTTAGGGTTGGGTCATTGTAAACATTTTGTTCGCTTTAGATTTTCAGTTATTTCAGACACGAATCATTTAAAATTGGGTTAAGACCCAAGTTATTCAGGCACAAAACTTCGTATCATTTTGGGTTCAAATTCATAGTTCATTTTCAGATTGAATGGTATGTATTTTCTTTTTTTACTCTTTTTAATCAAATCAGGGTCGGATTCGGATCGAACAAGTTATAAACTCTACTTCAAATCCTCCCTAGGTTCACTAAATACAAGCAAACACAGCAAATTACCCCCAAATAGGCCTTCAATCAGAGCACTTGATTAAACCACTCCCCCAAACAAAGATACATTTTCCTTTAACCTTAATTTTATCAGCAAAAATTAAGACACAGCATTAATTGTAGCTCATAAGGAAAACTCAGAAACAAAAAGAAAGAACATGAAGGATCATTCATTCCCCATCATAGCTTCGCAGTAAAAAGAAAATTGCAGTAAAAATCATGGGGTTTGTAGTATAGAGATTAAATAAATGGTTACCTTTAGTGGAAATGGTGGACGAAGTAAAGGTGGAAACTGGGTTTGGATTGAAAACTGAGTGGGTGGCCATTTTCTAGTTTAAGTTGGAAACGTGGACAGATAGAATCCACTACCAAATCGGACAGACCGGAGCAGAACAGAACAGCAGAAAGAAGGGGACAAAATATTGTCTGTATGTATTTTAGTCTGTTGATTTTCTGTTTTAGGAGATGATTTATAGAATCAGAAATGACAATAAATTTTTTACAAGTCGATCACATGACCTCACGTGGAAAATTCGACTCACGCTTTCACGGCTTTTTTTTTTAATTTCATAAAAAGATTTATTAATTACGAATATGATTTACTTACAAAATTATGTATATAAATAATCTGTTTTGAACAGTAAATTTCGGCACCGTCATTACTATTGATGGCACTATCTTTCATAATGGGTCAATTATTGATTGGTTTTAAAAAATAATAACAATTCTTTTAGGTGTTGTCGTTGTTATTGACGGCACTGAACTAAAATGTAATTATGTAAAATGTTCAAGGATCTGGTGAAACAATTACCCTTTTAGATTGGATGAAAAAAAGGATAATGACATCTTAATGTGGTACCTTTTTATTTGCATGTTAAATTTATCTTCTTTTAAAATTAAATTTAAATAGCACTTAAAATATATACGAAAAACAAAAATAAACTCTTTTTATTTTTCTTTTATTTTTGAAAAAATAATAAATTTAAAAAATATATAAAATTCTTATTTAAATTACTCAATTTTATCCCCAAAAATTTTTCTTAAGTAAAAAAAAAGAGAAAAAATAATAATTTTATACATATTTTAAATTTATTGTTTTTAGAAAAATAAAAAAATGAAAAGAATTTATTTTTATTATTCTTATATTTTTAAGAATTATATAATTTTAATTTCAAAAGAGAACATACTAACACACAAATAGAAAAAAAAATTAAAAAACATTTAATTGGGTGTCGTCACAATCATGACATAACCCTTTTTTCATCAAATTTAAAAAGATAATTACTTTATCAAGTTTCTGAACATTTTATATAATTGGGCCATTATAAAATATAGTGTCACCAATGATAATGATGACAGGGAGGTACACTATTCAAAACAGGTCATTTTCGTACATAATTTTACATGTGAGTCCTTTTTATAAATATATTAATTTATATGGGTTATTTATGAAAAAAGCCCCCTTTCATAGTAGGGACAGGAAGCCAGCTATAATTTTGTACTTTTTATTCTTAAATTATTTTAATTTATCTATTTAAAATTTTTTTTGTAATATCTAATCTAATACTTATATTTAAACATTTTAATGAATTGATTTCACCTTAACATATCACCGACTCGATTATGTTTATATTTAAACATTTTATCGAGTTTGTAAATTGATGTCACCCTTGACTTGGGTGATCAACTCAATTATAAAATTATAAAAATATATTTTATTTTAAATTATAATTAATATTTTTATATATCTTTAAATAAAAGAATTAAAACTGGATTGAAGATATATTTAATAATATTAAAATATAAATTTATTAACACTTCAATTATAACATAAGATATTTTCTTTTTAATTACCACATTATTATAAATGTAATAAAATCTAATATTATATTAAAATTTGGATTAAAATGATTTCACTCCTACCTTTAATATCTGAATTTTATTATTAAAACTAAAGTCATATTTCATTTATTGTATAGCAACATCAGTGTATTTTAATTGGTTGATTTTGTGTTTCTCTTTCTTCAACTTGGAGATGATGACCCCTCGTAATGACAAATGACATTGAATTTTGGATAAATCCAACGTTTAGTTATTAAATTTAATTTTTTTTAATTTAGTCTTTAAAATTTTTTTTTCACCTTAATCCAAAAATTTGGTAATTTTTTTTATTTAGTCTCTAAATTTTGTTTTTTTTTTAAAGTATGATAATGTGGTCGGGTCATCCGTCCAGACCCGAAGATCTACTTGAAAAGTAAGAAGATTTGAATAAAAATATAGGCTTAAAAAATGGGTTTACACAAAAAATAAGACCCGTCTTTTTAAACGGGCTAAGCTTCAGGTAAGATTTTAACTGGGAGAAAGAAAGCTAAAAAATACGAGGCATAACGCCACATTATTGTTTGGATATTTTATTACACATGTTTTATTGTTAACTTGCTACTATTTTAGAGGCATTTGTTTGCTAATATGTAATTATGTTAGTTTTGTTTAAGTATAAATTTTTTTTAATGTATTTTCAATTTGTTGGAAAATATTTATTTTAATATTTTCAGTATTATATTTTTTAATTTTATTTTTATATAAAAAATTTAATACGGGAGGACTGAATCGAGTTCAAGTTTAACATTTTAAATCTGTATCGAGTTTAGACAGAATTTTAGGTTCATTTTTCGAGTTAGGCTAAGGCTTAAAACAAAGAACTTACAATTTTACATCGATTCGACCCAATCCATGATCATATCTATATAATATTTTGAAATTGTGCTACATTTTTATTTAAAAGTGTTTAAAATTTTATATAAAATCTAAAAATATAATTTTTAAATTATTAAAATTTATTAAATTCTCATATTATCATATCTTAATAAAATCTAAGTTCGGACATCTAAAAGGAAAAAATGTCATGTTCGAAAATTAATGTGACCTTAAATAAGTTTAAAGTTGAAGCAAAATACTAGATATTATTGAATGAAGTTTTAGTACCGAGTTAAATGAATTATAGTGAATCACATGGTTCCATGTGAAACATAGTACGTAACAAAAGGGACAGGAAACCATGCTACAGTTTTTCTACTGTGTTTTTCTTCCTTTCCTTAGATTATTTTAATTTATGTATTTAATACAAGGTAAATTATATAGTTGGTCATTTAATTTTTATAAATTTTTATTTTAGACATTAAAAATAAAAAGTTTGTAATTTAGGCATCGTTGTTACATATTTTTATCATTTTAGTCACCCGTCGTTAATTTGTCATTACATATACTCATTTTACACCTAATTTTTATAAGTTTTCATTTTAATCACTCATTTTCTTTTTTAAAATTATATTTATTTTAAAAAAATTAGGTTTATACAGGGAATTAGGTTATTAAATTGTTGAAATAAAACCCAAGTTTTTCACTTGTAACTCAATTTCATATAAAAGCTCAAGTTTTTCCCTACAAAAAACCTAGTTAATTCCCTCTGAATCCTTGAAATTTTCCCTACTAAAAAAATGAAAATTAATTCTTAAAAAAGGAAATTAAAAAATTAATGTAATGATTTGGTTTTCAGTGGTATCAAAAAATGTAATTGCTAGATCTCGTTTTCGTAAACTGAATCCGTAAATATTAAATAGAAATATTTATAAAGCTAGTCTACTGATGAATTTAGTTTTAGGTAAGTAATTTAGCTGAATTAGTGATTAATTGTGACTTAGAGACTAAATCATAAAAGTTCAATCACTATAGATTTTTAATTAAAAAATGAATTAAGGACTTAAATAGCAATTAATTGAAAGAGGCAAAGTGGTTATTAGACTATTTTTAACAGGGAGATAGTGGATGATGATGTTAAGTTTCATTAGTTAAATTAATAAAGAATTATTAAAATTAAAGCTTAATTAAATTAAACTATAAACAAGAAAAGTTAGTGGATGTTCACCATTTTTTTCATTTGTGCCGTCCTTCATAGCCAACAATTAGCAAAACTTCAAACTTTTCCTTATCACATTCAACTATATATAGGTAAGTGAAATTAGTTCATTTTCTTGTAATTTTTATATATTTGAGATCATGAGAGTTTGACTTAGCTAGTCTAAGTACTAATTTGTAAATTTGTTAAAGTTTTAGAAAGTCTTCATTTTGATTTCTTGAAGATTTAAATGTGCAATTGATAGGAATTAAGCTTAGTTTAAGAAAAGGACTAAACTGTAAAGCTTAATTGATAGATTTGTACATTAAGAGCCAATTTTAATAAAATGAAAATTTTTCATGGAATTTCAATAGAAATAAAAAGTAGGAGGTCCCTAATGAGTAAATGTTAAATCAGATTTTAATCCGAAGGTCTACATTGAAAATTATGCTAGTCCCGGTTTTAAGGACTAAATTGAATAAATTACAAAATATGTGTAACTTTGTAATTGAATGTGATTTGATATTTTGTATTTTCGAATTATTATTCGCAGCTAAAAACGATGCAGAGACGTCGCGAGGGATTAAGATTTTGTCACGTGTCATTAAGTTGTATATAAAAAATAAAAAATAGGACATGTGACAAAATTTTAATCTCGCTTGTGCTTTAAAAATTTTCATGATCAGTGCATCAAATAGTTACTCATTATATATTACTGTAGATTTAATTTTTATGCGTTATAAATTATGTATTATATAAAAATAACATAATATAATATATTACAAATTTTAAAAATAGGCTAGGGCATTTAAGGTTGGAGCCTAGCTTGACTCATATTTTAAATTGATTTAATTCTTTTGTCCAAGCTCATTTTTTGAGCTTAATATTGTCCAAAACCTCTAAAATTTTGAATAAATCTTCGGGTGTTTGAGCAATTAACTTGACCCTTAAATACGCCTAGAAGCTAGCCAATTCAAGAGTAGGGATGAGTGTTCGATCGAATTGAGTCGAATCAAGTGAAAAATTTCAAGTTGACGAGTCATATTTTATCATTGAAATTCAATTTAAATTTTTAACGAATCGAGTCGAGTGAAATGAAATTCAAGTCAAGTCAAATCGAGTGAAATTGTTTGAGTTAAATTAAAAAAAAATAAACATGTCAAATTAAAATCTTGTTATAATATAACTAGTTTCATGTTAGAGTACATAAATTTGAAACTATATATATTTGAAAACTTTTTCAAAGCAAAATAATAATAATAAATATTTTAGTATCATAAACTTGAATCATTAATTAATTTAAGTCCCCAAAATTATTATTCTAGAAAAAAATTTATTTTAACTTTCTTTATATATTTTTTAGATTTTTTTTGAAAATTTTATTATTTTTTAAAAATATAAAATATAAAATTTAATTTTTTTATAAATATTTTAAATTTTAAAAACTATTTTGAATTTTTGAAAATTACTTTGAATTTTTTTGTAATTTTTGTTGAAAAAGAGACCAATTCGCTCATTTTCAAACTTGACAGAGACCAAAAGGGTATTTACACCAATTTATTATTTGAATTATTCGAGTTATTCGAATAATAAAATTTAACTTGATTCAAATTTGAAACTCGAATTACTTATTTATATATATAAATTATTATAGTAATAGTTAGATTATAGCACATCGAGAGAAAAAAATATGTAATAAATTTATAAATAAAATAAAATATAATTTTTATTGAAATAGTAAAGTAAAGATAATGAAAGTTATAACGTCTTAAGTCAAATCTCGCATGTGTTATTATAGAGTTTTATTGAGGGGGGTCAACTCTTTCGGGAGAAGTCTTTGATGAGTTATCTACTAGGTATTCGACTAAGCCCTCAACAATTGAAGGTATTGTCTCGGGTTTAGAATGATTAGAGTTTTGTCTCTTGACTCTACGAAGAGCCTCGAAGGTTCACAGTCGAGTGGTACCATGTCTCCTTACTAAGGCTACTCATGCCTTGGTAGGTAGTTCAATCCCCTGTGCACGCATCTTCCTTGATTAATTATCTACACGCCATTCAAGTATGTTCTCTCTCCACCAACCAAGGTGCTCTTACTCTGTGAACCTTCGGGGCTCTCCGTGAAGTCAAAAGACAAAACCTAGAGCATCCTGGGCTTGAGAAAATACATTCGATGGTTTATGGTCTACTCAACTGCTCGACGGACGACACTTCGAAGACTTTTCTTGAAGGAGTCAGACTCTCCTCAACCAATTTATATAAAAATATGAAAAGATAAAAGTATTTTCAAAATAATATCTGTTAGTTTATAAAATAATAATTTTTTTAATAATTTTACAATTGAATTAAAACTTAATTGATGAGTAAGATTAGCTCAATTAAACTCTTAAATATATAAAATAGATCATGATGAGCTGCATGTAGATATTATCACAACTTTTATAGGTAGTCAATGGCACGTGACTAAAAGGATTAGTGATGAGATGACTCTTATTTTTTTAATAAAAACTTGTATTTTAAAAGTTATAATTTCATTTAAAATTAGTTGTGATAGCTTGGGGACTCTATTAGGAAAATTTTTGAGAAGCCTAAACTTAATTATGAGTTGTTCAAATATTTGATTGGTTGAATAGTTTTTAATTATATAATCCCTTTAATTTTGTAAACAAATATTTTAAAAGTTCTCTCTCATGCATTCATGTATATTTTTGTACATGTTTTCTTTATCTACTATATATTTCTAGACTTTAAGTGTTTTAAAATTTTTGTTGTGTTATTTATTTTCGGGTTTTAATATTAGTAAAAGGTTTGCGAGGTCTTATACACTATTCACTTACATTTTACATAACATAAATTTTATATTAAGTTTCATTTAATTCAGTGGGAGTAAAAAAATATTACGCTTTTATGAGTAACTTTTCGTGTAGACTATCGAAATACTTTTGGAATACATGCACTTTATGTCTTTATGAGTAACCCTTTGTGTAGACAAAAGGAAATGTATTTCCTCAAATTAAAATCGTAAACCTATAATAGATGAAGATCGAAGATCCTTATTAGTGACAACAAAGATAAGTCGAGTGCTTTTATAAAATGCAAACAACATATAATTAACTAGAAGAACCCATCCGAGTAGAGGCATGTCGAACCTTTGTCACCAAAATAAGTGCACAAAATGAAAGGTTCTTACAATGGGCTTGTTATTTTATAGCTTTTGTATCCCATTCATTTCTACGATAGAATCAGTTAAATTTGTAAATAAATTTGTTAAAGTATTTTAGATTTTTTCACACGTTTTTATTGTAAATATTTGTGCTTCAACTTGTCTCCATAACATGCATCATGTTAACCACATTTATTCCATTCACGCGTACATTCATAATATGCATTTATGAAGTAGTGATAGGCTGAGCTTTTTAAGTGGGTTTCTCTTTCAAATTAGAGTTGTAAGAATCATTGAATGCCACCGTTAGTGTTTGTGTAAAACCAGAATCATGGAAGGAAACCCATTGCCTAAAATGGAACAAACCAGAGATACCCAAGAAGAGAGAACCAAGAAAAGGTTGCGTGAATTAAGAGGAAATTAGGGAACAAATTGCTAAACTGATGGATCTGATGTCTGTTATGGTTAAGGAAAAGGGGCATCTTAGAAACATTGTTATAGATGGAGAGAAAAGATATAGTCACCTAGTCGTATTCCCTAATGGCCAATGTTCTTATGAAATGCACCCCCAAGTAGTTCCTCCACCAACTAACAGGGTACCATTTATCTATATTAATCCAACAAGTGCAACACATCAGGATCCAAGGATGATAAGGTTTACCTTAATCGACCCAATTATGTCGAACATGGTTGAACCCACCAAATAGAAAGAGTTGAGAAGCGGTAATGTTGCACTACTTGAATCACTAGAAGCCCAAGACAAGTATCAGTTATTTGCGGTCGATTAAAAGCATGGAAGAGCTTAGTGGAATAGATGCAAGAGAATTCCACTAAGCTTTGTATTTGATTTGATTGTTTTGCTGAAATTCCAAACTCATAATTTTGAGAGTATGACAGGACCAATTGCCCTTCGGCCCAAACTAAAATGTTCTATAAAAAAAAAAACTAGGCACGTGAATGATGACATACACTTGATACATTATTTTTAAGATAGTCTCACAGGATATGCTGCAAGGTGGTATAATTAGTTAAGTTGGAATAAGATAAGGTCAAGAAAGGATTTGGCTAAAGCTTTACTGGATTAATATAAACATATGTCCTATATGGTTCGAAGTTATTTATTTCTGTAAAGCATGGTAGAAGAATCTTATGAAAGCTTTAGACAATATTCTCAAAGATGGAGAGAGACATCAGCATAAATGCAACCACCACCAACTAAGAGAGAGACTACAATATCGTTTGTGAGTACTTTGCAACCCCGTACTACGATAAAGTTGTTGGTAGAGCCACGAGCAACTTTAAAGATATAGTACTCTCAAGGAAAATGGTTGAAAAATACTATAAAAGAGTGGGAAAGTCAAAAGAATATAAAGCATCCATCATTAAGGGACTCAAAGGATCCGAAGCAAGAGAAGATTTCCAAGCAATAATAAGTAGCGAATTATGTTCTCATGACCACTCGTTTTACCCTCCCAATAACAATGCTTTCCACGTGACAACTCATGTCTGATAGTCCTACAATATCATCAAGGCCTTATTCATGCCCCACCTTTTGTGGTACATGCACCTCTACTTGCTGCAAGTTGGTATAGTTAGTTAAGTTAGAACATGATAAGATTATGGATGGACTTGGCTAAGGCATTTTTGGATCAATATAAACATGTGTCTTACATGGTTCCGAATTATTTAGTCTTGCAGAGCATGGGAAAGAAACTTATGAAAGCTTAAGACAATATTCTCAAAGATGGAAAGACAACGTCACAAATGCAACCACTATTGATACAGAGAGAGACTACTATGTCATTTGTGAGTACATTGCAACCCTCGTACTACGATAAAATTGATGATAGTGCCATAAGAAACTTTAAAGACATAGTAATATCAGGGGGGAGATGATTGAAAATACTATCAAAGGTTTAGAAACTAGAAGAAGATAAAACATCCAGTTGAGGGATCCAAAGAAAGAGAAGAAGATTTCCAAGCAATGATAGGAAGTAGTGGATTTTCTTCTCATGGCCACTAATTTTACCCTCCCAGGAACAATTTTTTTCAAGGGGCATATTCATGCCTACTAGTTGCACAATATCATCACTCAGTAGCTCATCATCAAAGCCTTATCCCTACCCTACCTTTTTTGGTACATGCACCTCTACCTGTCGATCAGTCTACTGCAAGTCAAAGACAATCAAAGAATACTCGAAGAAGAGCACAATTTGAACCACTCTCTGTCTTTTACTCTAAATTACCACCCTAGCGTCTTGAGAAGCAACTCCTTGAAAAAGTTCTAGTAGAGCCCCTTCACCCTCCGTACCTGAGCTGGTATGATGATAATGCATATGATGATTACCATGATGAGACTCAGGGCCATTCCATGGAGAATTGCATGCATTTGAAGAGAAAAGTTCTAGCACTCATCAATAGCGGATAGTTGGATGGGGATGGCATGATGGAGAAGTAAAGTATACAAGGTTGAGAAAGAGGGAGTTGTAGCTGTAGTCAGTTTTAAGAAATTTTTGTCGGTCTTTTTAAGAAAATCATTGTTTCTTTTATTTACTAGTTTTTTTTTTTCAATTTCATGTGTTGCATTTCTTGTTTCTGATAAAATTGTATCAGATGCAGAGTAAACAAAGGGAAGCACGAAGGCTCTTCAAAGGGTCTTGTTCCTTAAATGAATTTCATAGACATAATAAGAAAGAACAAAACTAAACAAACAATTGATGTAAAAGGTTTAGTTAAGCAGATGAATGTAATGTAGTTATAAAGATCACAGTAAGAAATTGCTCTATTACCAACCAAATATCCATCACCAAATCTGCACATTAGTTAAAGCTTAATAACATTTGAGAACAGAAGTCAATTTCCATGAAACCAGACAACTTATTTTTGTTCCTTGAAATGTAATAAACTTACGCATATCAGATTCTTTAACAAAAGGAAGTTGTTACAACTTAACAACGAGGTCGTTGTAGTATAGTGATAAGTATTCTCGCCTATCACATGGGTGACCCGGGTTCGATCCCCAGCAACAGCGATTTAATTTTTTATTTATACCTTTCAAAAGAGGGAAAAAACAGACAACTTATTTTTGTTCCTTGAAATGTAATAAACTTATGCATATTTAGATTTCTTTAAAACAAAAGTTGTAATAAATTAGCAATCAGGTCGTAGTAATATAGTGGTAAGTATTCTCGCTTGTCACGCAGGTTACCCGGGTTCGATCGCCAGCAACGGTGGTTTTGTTTTTTATTTATATCCCTTTGGGAAAAAAGATAGATAAGAATGGCGTCGCCCGGACTCGAACCGGAGACCTTCAGTGTGTTAGACTGACGTGATAACCAACTACACCACGACACCAGATTGCAATGTGTATTTACTTTAGTATTATTTATTAATGAGGAAAAAGTATCAACCAAAGCATCATAAGTTTTTTTTACTGCTATACCAACAGTTTTGTTGATATATATTTGAGGATCAAACATCAAAATTGATGTTTTTAAGATAAAAATATGTAAATTCAATATCAATATTGATATTTTTTAAAACATAATTAAGGAAACCGAAATATCTAAATTATCTTTACTTAAAATATTGAAATAATCCAGATGGATTTTGTTTACTTAACAAACCACTCCCAGGCTCTCACCCCAACTTTTTTATTGTAGTGTGTAAGTTATTAGGTAAACTTTTATTTAATATTATTTAGGTTTATTTATATTTTGGTCCTTAGTATTAATTCTAACGTATTTGCGATTGTCTTATTTATCTATTGTAGGAAAGTTTTTGTCCACTCCAATGGAACTTACTTTTGTTGGAAAGTGTATTTTATGTGAACTTTTGAACACTCAATTTTCTACTCTAACAAACACAATTGCTTGTTGGCCCAACAAGATTTTAAGGGAAAAAACTTATTTTGGACGGCAATAATGGAGCTTGGAAAATGATAAGAAGGCCCCAACCCTCCTTTTATCAAAGACTTGACGGAAATCAACAAAACCATCCATTTTTTTCCTTCTCTTTTCTCTTCATCATTTTTTCTTATATTTATTTCGAGAAATTGGGTTTTTTTTACAAATACCAAAATAGGTTGTTCCAAAGATTAAGTACCAAAATGGTACATTTGAATTGGTAGAGGGTGAAGCATAGGCGGTACCACCTTCATTTTCTAACAAAATACAGTAAAAAAAATTATTTTATGTAGTGGAGGGTGTCAAGTAGGCGGCACCAGTGGAGAGTGTAGCGACGTAAAATTTTTTTTTGCTTTCGATCGCTAATTGAAGTGACTTATTGGAAATTTAAAAATTTTAAAAAAAGGGAGTCGCCACCGATCTTTTTTCTAGATGTGATCGGACACCTATAAATTTATTTTTTAAACAAAAAGAAGGCCGAGTTTAAGTCTACGTCAAAATCCAGAGAAAAAATAGGGTTCGAGAGTCGGTTACGCACGAGGAAGGTATTAGCACCCTCGCGACGCCCAAAATTGGTATCTTTATTAAACACGTGTTGTCTTGATTTTCAAAAATACGAATTCAATTTGACATTTAACCGTGATCCGATTGAAAAATGAGAATTTTTAGTTTTCAGCTTTTTTTTTTAAAGGGTGTTCCGTTTTCTACATAAGTCGACGAATTTCACCCAATATAACATTGAAATCGATGACTTAATGTTAAATCGATGCATTGCCTTATTTATTGAAATTAATAAAAATGAATCAAATATTTTTTAAAAAAAAATCATAAGTAAATAAATGGTACAAACGATGATATGATGAGTGACAAATGTTAACATATAATATAAGAATACTAGGATAAAGATAAAATAAAAAAAACAATATTTACAATAAAAAAATAAAAATAATGATATGCTAATAGTATAATAAGAAAAGCAAACTAATACAAAATGGGTAAGAACCGCATTGGAAATACATCGAAGCAAATATTAAATATGATAATAAAAATAACCATGCATGCGATATTAAACATAATAATAGTGTTAAACGCGAAATAAACACAATGAATATATATATATATATATATATATATAATAATAGTTAGTAAAGTGATGGAAACATGATATTAAAAACACTAATAATGTTACCTATATACATACGTATATATATTTAAAATATAAACATAATAATAGTATTACAAAGTATATATATAGTATAAAAATATATACATAGTATAATGTTAAAAATACACACATAATATATAGTTATAAAATATATATATATATATATAAGATAATATGTAAGAAAAATATAATAAGGTATTCAAATATATACATGATATATATAAAAATACAATATTAAAAGGTATATATATACGTAATGTATAAAAATGCATATACATAATATAATAGTAAAATGTCTACATAATATATACATATTAGAAATAATAATGTTAAAAACACCTATTAATAATATTACATAAATATATATATACATATATATATTAAAAATATATACATATATAATAAAACATATACTAATATTAATAATAATAAGGATAATATAAAAATATATACATGAAACAAGATACAAAATATATATATAACTAATAACATTAAAATATATACATAACATATATAAAATATATCATTGATAATATTAAGAATACATGCATAATATATGAAAAACGTGTACAATATATATATTCAAAATGATAATAATAATATTAAAAAACATTAATAGTACTATATAAATATATACATATATATACATATAGACACATAAATACTAATTGAAACTATATTAGTACCGATAATAATAATGAATATTGATAATAGATATAATAATGATATTAATAAAATATAAATAATATTAAAATAAAATAAAATACGTAAAAGAGGGTGAAATAGGATAAAATTTAAATTAAAACAATATTTTGGGGTAATTTTAAAAAAGAAATAAAGGAAAATAGGGTAGATTTGGATGCGCGCAAAACAAGGGAAGACTGAATTGGGAATATCCCCACACCATCAAAATGGTGCCATTCCAACAAGTACTAAAATGTAATTAAAATAATATTTTGGGCGAATTTCAAAAGTAACAATGAGTTGATTTGAAAGGACCAGAAAGGAGGAGGGACCATTTGCACAATTTGTCCCAAAAGCAGAGA
Source organism: Gossypium longicalyx (assembly GCA_025698465.1). Classification (NCBI taxonomy): domain Eukaryota; kingdom Viridiplantae; phylum Streptophyta; class Magnoliopsida; order Malvales; family Malvaceae; genus Gossypium; species Gossypium longicalyx. The sequence goes on along the minus strand of CM047005.1, from coordinate 20,178,268 downwards.
CATGCTTGGCCTAGGGTTTGTGACGCCGTTTCATCTTTGTCATTTAAGTTATTTTTTCTATTTTTTTTTTCATTCTTTGCTTCATTCTTGTTTAAACAAAACAGAGAACACCCCCACCCTTTTTCCTTTTCGGTTAAGGTTTTTAAAACCCCCTTTGTGCCGCCGTCATCATGGCTCTCTGAAGCCGTTGAGTTCTCCGCCGGCGACGGTGGTCAAAGCCACCAAGATCCAGGTAAGTTTCTCTTTTTTTATTTTTATTTAAAAATGATTTATAGTAAAAATGATGATATAAATCAAGAAAAAAAAGTAAATAACGAAATGAACTAAAGAAATAAGGGAAACAGAGGTTAAAATCCACCTTTTTTCTTCTGTTGTTTCGCTTTTGATTTTCAATATATGTGTCTAACAGTCTTTTTCTTTTTTTCAAAACAGAACAACAGCCAAAGAAAATCAAAACTCAAAAAATCCCCCTTTTCCTATCTTTTTGTTCGGCTTATATAGCCGTTTACATTGTTTTTTAACCATTTTTGCTACTTGCGTGTCAGCTCTATCTTGCAGAGTAGTTGATGGCGGTGGAATAGGGTTGAAGGAGATGATGGGACAGAGGCGGCGGCTGGTGGAGCCAGGTGGCTGCCAGTGCTAGAGTTTTTCTTTTCGCTGTTTTTTTATTATTGGTTTGGGCTAGGGTTAGTGATTTGGGCTGATGTAATTTAGGTTTGGGTATTTGTATTTGTTTGGTTGGGTTTTATTGGGTTCTAGGCTGTTGGGGTTATTGGGCTGAAGGGTTGAGGTTTAAGTGTGGGTAAAATTGGGCTATAACAGCTGTCCCTCTTTACTCATTATAGTGTAACGAGAACAGAGTTGTTGTCGTGTAACGAGAATAGAGTAAAGACTTTTAGGAAAGACCAATTTTGTCCAGTTTTGTTGAGTATTAACTTCTTTGGCGCTCCTCTTCTTTAGGTAGCTTCATTCCAGTCCACCGCATCTTGTAGCTTTGGCTCAATCCATCGCGACTTCAGAGTTATGACTTGTGGCTTCACTCTACTTGTATCTATAGGGATATAAAATTCGTTGTGATCTGCTCTTCTACTGTATCTTCAGGAAGATAAGATCTGCAACTTCAATGTGCTCCACCACAACTTCGATCAGCTCCACTGTAACTTCAGGGCTCTGCTACAACTTCAGGGAGATAAGATTTGTAACATTCAACCTGCTTCTCTGTAACTTCAAGGGTATGAAATTTGTGGCTTCGATATGCTTCACTGTAACTTCAGAAAGGTGAGATCTACAACTTCAATCTGCTCTTCTATCGCTTCAGTGAGATAAGGTTTGTGGTCTTTTCTTCTGTGACTTCAGAAGGCAAGATCTGATATCCTCGATCAACTCCATTGCAACTTCAGAGAGACAAAATCTGGTGTCTTCAATCAGCTCTAATCTTTGTTCTTTACTCGACATGTGATCCTGAGCTCAACTCATTTCTCGCAATATGAATTGACTCTTTAAAACTAGACATTAAAAGCAAAAATTGAAAATAGCTCAGTACGTGAGCCCAGGCTCAACTCACCTCCCGCAATATGAGTTGATTTTTGAAAACAGAATTCGAAAAATAGATTTTGAAAATACCTCGGTACGTAACTCGAGGCTCAACTCACCTCTTGCAATATGAGTTGATTTTTAAAAAAAATAAATTGAAAAAAATAGAAATTGAAAATACCTCAGCGTGTCCTGAGGCTCAACTCACCTCTCGCAATATGAGTTGAATTCTTTGATGAACAGAAATTAAAATTACCTCAGCGTGACTTGAGGCTCAACTCACCTCTCGCAATATGAGTTGATTTTTTTGAAACATAAATTAAAAAACAAAAATTAAACATACCTCAGCGTGCCCCGAGGCTCAACTCACCTCTCGCAACATGAGTCGATTTTTGAAAAACAGAATATGAAAAATATCTCAACGTGTCCTGAGGCTCAACTCACCTCTCGCAATATGAGTTGATTTTTTAAAAAACAGAAATAAAAATACCTCAGCGTGTCCTGAGGCTCAACTCACCTCTCGCAATATGAGTTATTTTTTTTAAAAAACAGAAATAAAAATATCAGAATACCAAAACAAATCATCTGGTGGAACTCGAGTGTCTTTTCCTTGATCCAGTATAGCTATCATTCAAAATTTCTTGCTCTGCTGGAGTACCTGTATATGTCATGCATGATGTTATCATGATATGCACATGTTGGTCTTAAATGCCTTTATGCCTACATGATCATGCTATGCGCCTTGGGCTTGTTTGTCATATGTCCCTTTCCGTCATATTTTTGATGATCTGAGTTCATTGCTTTGACTCTTGACTTTCTCTTCAGGCCTTGTACCCGTCCTCAAGCTTCACGAATAATTTGCGTTTCTCAGATATCGCTCTTTTTCCCCTGGTTAAACTTTGTCCTTGCGTTGAGGCTCTTGTACTTATCAAATTCTTATTCGGGTAATACTTAACATTTCTTTTGTTTAGAGTATGTCATTTCACTATTTATCATATAAATAAACCACATAATGAGATGCATGAAAATGGTTAGGTAGGGACAAAAGGAATACCTCACATTTATTTGCTTTATATGTAGCAAACAAAGAAAGTTAACCAAGGATAGTGAAAAAATGTCATAAAGAGAAAAGGGATCGCATTGAACGGATACAAATGCTCTAGATATTCAACGCATGAACTCTTCCACGTTCCTTAATCAAGAATCTTTTCAAGCATGGCTTTTTGCGTAGAAGATTTCGAGCTTTCAGCAATGCTTCAAATACTGTAGTCTCACTGTTTGACCCACCGTTCAAACGCCTTGCTCTTTAAGCCCGTGCTTACTTCATTAGAATACCCTTTCAGATTTTTATCCTAATCTTTTGTGTTAATCAAGACGCCCTTTTTTGGTTTTCACCTTGATCCCTTTTTTTTTTAGACATAATATTTCTTCACAGCATCTGAGTTCACTGGATTTGGTAACACCTTCTCATCCATCTCAGTGAGAATCAAAGCTCCACCCGAGAATGTCTTCTTTACGACATATGGTCCTTCCCAATTTGGTTCCCATTTTCCTCGTAAGTCTTTTTGTATTGGGAGAATCTTTCTCAGCACGAGTTCTCTTTTGTGGAATTCTTTTGGCTGTACTTTCTTGTCATGGGCCGCGATCATTCTCCTCTGGTACATCTGTCCATGGCAGATTGCCTTCAAACGTTTTTCTTCGATAAGGTTTAGCTGGTTATATCGAGCCCGAACCCATTTTGCTTCCTCTAATTTCGACTCCATTAAGACTTGTAGAGAAGGGATATCAACTTCGATGGATAACACAGCTTCCATTCCATAAACCAGAGAGAAAGGAGTTGCCCCCGTAGATGTCCGCACAGATGTGCGATATGCATACAAAGCAAATGGTAGTTTCTCGTGCCAGTCTTTATATGTCTCAATCATTTTCCCAATAATCTTCTTAATATTCTTGTTGGCCGCTTCAACAGCTCCGTTCATATTCGGGCGATAGGGTGATGAGTTATGATACTTTATTTGAAATTGATCACACACTTCTTTCATCATCTTATTGTTCAGATTCAAAGCGTTATCTGAAATGATTCTTTCAGGCAAACCATACCGACAAATGATTTTCTTTTTCAAAAACTTGCAAACTGCAGTATTCGTCATATTGGCAAACGAAGCGGCTTCTATCCATTTTGTGAAGTAATCAATAACCATAAAAATGAACCGGTGTCCATTAAAAGCTTTTGGGAAAATTGGCCCTATAACATCCATACCCCACATAGAAAAAGGCCACGGAGAAGTCATGACATGAAGGGGCGAAGGGGTTGCATGAATTTTATCGCCGTAAATTTGGCATTTGTGGCATTTTCTTGCAAAACTAATACAGCCACTTTCCATCGTCAGCCAGTAGTAACCGAGTCTCATAATCTTCCTGGACATAGCGAAACCATTGGCATGTGTCCCACAAATTCCCTCATGGACATCTTCAAGTATTTTTCTGGCTTCAACAGCATCTACGCATCTACTTGATCTTTTCCTCTTTTGTACAAGATGTCTCCATCAAGAACAAATCCTGCTGCCATTCTTTTGATTGTTCTTTTGTCATTCTCGTTTTCTTATTCGGGATACCTTTGATTCTTGATATATTCTAAGACATCATGGAACCATTACCGTCTATCTGGCTCTTTTTCAATGCTGAAACAATGTGCAGGGACTTCATATATGCTCATTTGCAGAGGCATTATTTTTGTTTATCTATTTGCTTTAAACATTGAAGCCAAAGTGGCCAGGGCATCAGCCAATTTGTTTTCTTCTCGTTGGAAGTAATTAAAAGTTATTTCTTTAAATTCTTTAATCAGTCCTGCCACTAGATCGCTGTATTTGACTAATTTCGAATCTCTCACTTCCCAATCTCCACGGATCTGGTAAATCACCAACGCTGAGTCTCCATATACCTCTAAGATTTTGACGTTTTGTTCAATAGCTGCACGAAGTCCCATGATACAGGCCTCATATTCCGTTGTGTTATTGGTACAGAAGAAGTTCAGTCTTGCAGTGAACGGATAATGATTCCCGTCTGGTGATACTAGGATTGCTCCAATTTCATGCCCCAAGGCATTCGACGCACCATCAAAACTCATTTTCCATGGCTTCTCTTTTGATTAGTCGGATTCTTTTTCTGTGATGCACATTAAGTCTTCATCTGGGAAATCGAACCTCAAGGGCTCATATTCCTCTGTCGTTCGAGCCGCTAAGAAATCAGCTATTGCGCTCCCTTTTATTAACTTTTGACTCACATAGACGATGTCGTACTCCGACAGTAAGATCTGCCATCGTGCCATTCTTCCTGATAGTGTAGGTGATTCCATCATGTACATTATTGGCTCCAGCTTTGAGATTAACCATGTCGTATGATACAACATATATTGCCTGAGCCTTCGAACTACCTAAACCAAAGCACAACAGAAATTTTCAATTGATGAGTACTTTGCCTCATACTCTGTGAACTTTTTGCTGAGATAGTAAATCGCCTTTTCTCTTTTCCCTGACTCATTTTGTTGCCCCAGTACGCAACCCATTAAATTCTCGAACACAGTCAGATATAATATTAACGGTCTTCATGGAGTTGGCGGTACTAGCACCGGAGGACTAGAAAGATACTGTTTTATCTTGTCAAAAGCCACCTGACATTCCTCATTCCATTCTCCCGGGTTATGTTTTTGAAGAAGCCGAAAGATTGGATCACACTGGTTGGTAAGTTGAGCAATGAACCGAGCGATGTAGTTCAACCTCCCTAAAAATCCTCTGACTTCTTTTTGTGTGCACGGAGGTGGTAGTTCTTGAATGGCTTTTATTTTATCTGGATCAACTTCAATGCCTCTCTCGCTGACGATGAAGCCTAGCAATTTTCCCGAGGTTGCCCCAAACGTACATTTGGCCAGATTGAGCTTCAGCTAGAACTTTCTCAGTCTTTCGAACAACTTCTTCAGGTTCACTATATGCTCTTCTTGCCCTCAGGATTTAGCAATCATATCGTCGACGTAGACCTCTATTTCTTTATGCATCATGTCATGGAATAACGTTACCATAGCCCTCTGATATGTTGCCCCAGCATTCTTTAATCCGAACGGCATCACCTTGTAGCAAAATGTTCCCCACATTGTTACGAAAGTAGTTTTCTCTATATCCTCAGGAGCCATCTTTATCTGATTATAACCCGGGAATCCATCCATGAACGAAAACAATGAATGTTTGATTGTGTTATCCAACAATGTATCGATGTGTGGCAAAGGAAAATTATCTTTAGGACTTACTCGATTTAAATCGCGATAATCCATGCACATTCGTACTTTGCCATCTTTCTTTGGTACCGGGACTATGTTAGCCACTCATTTTGGATATTTGGAGGCTTGTAGGAAGCTAGCATCAAATTACTTCTTGAATTCCTCTTTTATTTTCAACAACATCTCAGGTCTCATCCGTCTTAGCTTTTGTTGAATGGGTTTGCATTCTGGCTTTAATGGGAGCTTATGGACCATTACATCTTCATCTAATCTTGGCATGTCCTGATATGACCATGTGAATACATCTTTGTACTCGCGGAGCAAAGTAATCAAATTATGCCTGGTGCCCCCTGAAATAGAGGTCCCAATCTTCACCTCTTGCCTCCTTTCTTCGGTTCCCAAATTTATTGTTTCAACAGATTTTTGATGAGGCAAAATCTATTTATCCTCTTGTTCCACCATTCTTAGCAAGTCAGGAGACGAGACATAGTTTTTAGCATTTTCTTCGGCTTCGAATTCTCCTAAACAAGTAGCCTTCTCAAAATCGATTTCAGGACTCGTAACGGGTTTGTTCATGTCGTTGATATCTGAGCACCTGAAAGTTGAATGGAAAATGAAACTATAGAGGGGCATCCAAGTATTGGAACCAACAAACGAAATGTTATGGCATGGCATGAGGCAGATGTAAGGATAGGCTATGAAATGAGAAAATGATTATGAAATTAGTGATAATGCGAAAGATCGTGACAAAATGCATCTTCATTGATATTCATTTGAATGATAAAGAGCGAATACAAGCTCTTACAAAAGAATTCTATTATATCTAAGGACACAATAGAGGGTTAACGTTTGAGCATTACTCTGAAGACTTATAAACTATAAGAAGGTCCTCGGCAGTCCAATTGTTCAACATGAAATCTGGGGGACAAGGGCGTATCCCTGAGACGTCTTTATTTGCGTCAGCTCCTTTGTCAATGACATTTATACTGATATTCTGAAAACCCCTTTCTATCATTAACATCGTGCTTTGTGTATTATCCTGCCTCGGGTATATTATTCCCACAGACGTAAATGTTCTTGACAAAGGAGGGAATTCCATGGGCTCCAATTCTGGTTCTCGGCCTAAGGTTCTCGCGATCCTTCTTTCCTGATCTTTTTTCCACTGTTTTTCTTTTTTGACGTGCGTCTGGCTGGAAACCTAAACCGTATCGAGCCTTATGATGCACTGGCCTCAGAGCCCTGACTATTCCTTGCTGAAAATTTTCCAAATCTTTCCTCACTCGGGCTCCTCTCCCTACAGTCAGCTTGATACCCATCCTGGTGTTTCTCGACAGCTTAGGCATGGGAATTCTATTTCCCTCAGGAACAAATATGGCGTTGACAAATTCGAGAGATCAGAAGGAACATTCCACTGCATCTTTGCTTACTTCAAGGTATGGTGCATCAGCAGAGATAGATGCGACAATGTCTTCTTCGCTCTCGACTGTGAATAAACAGCCATCCATGATAAATTTTATTTTTTGATGGAGGGATGACGAGACTGCTCCAGCGGAATGGATCCAAGGTCTTCCCAAGAGGCAATTTTATGATAGTGTGATGTCCATGACTTGAAATTCAATATCGTATATATAAGGGCCCACTTCCAGAGGGATCTCAATCTTTCCCATTACTTCATGCCGTGTCCCATCGAATACCCTTACCGTGAAATGACAGGGCCTTAAATAGGACAGATCTATCAGAATTCTGGAAAGTGTGGCCAAAGGCATGACGTTGAGTGCCGACCTATTATCGATGAGCACGTTCGATATTATGTAGCCCTTACAGCGAGTCGTAATATACAGTGCTTTCACTAAGCCTCTACCGTTTGGCAGTATCTCATAATTACTAAAAGAGATGAAATTGTCCGCTTTCAGATTATTCACCCATCTATCAAGCTTCTCAACAGATATGTTGTTTGCTACGTAAGCTTGATTTAACACTTTCAGCAAAGCGTTCCGGTGTGGCTCTGAATTTAACAGTAGAGATAAAAACCAAAATTTGTGCCGGTTGCTTATTCAATTATTCCACCACATTGTATTCACTGTGCTTGATAAATTTCAAGAATTTTTGTGCTTCCTCCTCGTCCACAGGCTTTTTAGCTTCTTGAATGGGTGGAGTTTCCTGCTCGAATTTTGGCCTCATGCATCACTGCCTTTCCTTTTTGCTTCCAGTCATTGTTCTTCTTTATCGGCTCAATCTCTTTAGAATAGCATCGCCCACTGCGGGTAAAATGGCCTACCTCCCCAACATCTCCAGTTGTGGTTTCGGACTTTTCACCTTCAGGTGTGACGATGTTGATGTCATATTTCCACGGTACCGCCTTGTCGTCCTTGTAAGGGGAAGGAGATGGTACTTCGATTATCACTTTTGGTTTCACCGGTTCCTTCTTTGCATCGTAATAAATTATTAACGGTCGGTCGGCGCTATATGGAAAACCTAACGATTAATTGTCAAAGGCGCATATTTCTCCTCTCTCGGTCTCTTCGCCTTTATACAAAATCTCAATCTCCTTATTATCCATCATATTTTGCAGTAATCTCCTAAACTCCTCGTAGGACTAAATGTCGTGCCCCTTAATACCATGAAATTCACAAAAACTTTGACCTTTTGCATTTCTTCTTTTGAACACTCTGTTAGAATGACAGAGTAACCCCTTTTCAACTAGTACCTCCCAGATTTTCTGCAGAGGTGTTCTTATTTCAGAAACCCATCTTCTACTTTGCCGTTTGTCCTCCTCTCCCACTGCGCTCACATTCCCTTCGGTGTGGTTTGGGAATGGGTTTCTCGCCGTACTGCCAGTATCATCAAATCGTAGAATGCCTGTATCGATGATTCCTTGAACTCTCCTTTTGAAGGCAAGGCAATTTTTCGTAGAGTGCCCCTGGTTCTCGGCATGGTATACACAACTAGCGTTTGGATCGTACCATTTCGGGTATGGAGGCTTAAGGGGTGCCATGTAATGGGGAGATATTAATTATTTCTCCAAAATTTTTGGGTATAATTCCCTGTACGACACATTGATAGGAGTAAATTGCAGTCTCTCGGGATTGGGCCTTGCTGGTCTTGGTTCGTTTCTGGGTTGGCTTTGAGCGGGTACAGTACTTTGTGGGAATGTGGTGACGGGTCTTAGGTTGTTAGTGGCGTATACTGGGTAAGAAGGAGGTGGTGCTTGGTAGTGAGGGTTTTGAGGAGGATAATAAAAATTTGGAGGTGGATAATTTCGAGGTCGGGGTTGGTTTGGATATGGATTGGGGGTATAACGGCTTTCCATTCCCACCATATGGGCTTCTGGTTCTTTTTTCTTCATGGGCGCTGCCCTTTTTGAACTTTCTGAACCTTCCATCCTCCCACTTTTGATGGCACTCTCAATAAGTTCTCCAGATATTACGATATCGGAAAAATCCTTCGTAGCACTTCCCACCAGCTTGTCATAGAATAGTGCTCTCAGAGTATTGATGAAAAGGATTGTTATCTCAGTCTTGGTCAGTGGTGGTTCCACTTGAGCCGAGATATCTCTCCACTTTTGAGCATATTGCCTAAAGGTTTCTGCTGATTTCTTTTCCATCATTTGTAGAGTCATTCGGTCAGGCACCATATCGGATACGTATTTGTACTGTTCACAAAACACTGACGCTAAATCCTTCCATGACCGGATCCTTTCTCTATTAAACTGATTATACCATCGAAGAGCTGATCCGACTAAGCTGTCCTGAAAACAGTGTATGACCAGCTTATCTTCATTCACATAGCTGGTCATCTTCTGGCAAAACATGAAGAGATGCGCTTTTGGGCATCTTGTCCCATCGTACTTCTCTTTAGTGCTCTTTAGAGGCAAGACTAAATCAGGTACCAGACTGAGCTCTTTAGCGCTCAGTGCGGAGAAGACTTCAGTGCCTTCTATCGCTTTGAGTCTTTCCTCTAAACTCCTATACTTCTCTTGAGCCCCGTGATCATCGGTTTTCAACTTGGCTATTTCTGCTGGATCGTTCAGATCTGGAATGGGTGGATCAGCAGGACTAGCCCTCAGGTTTGATACGAACATTCTTTGCCCCAGATTAGTAGGTGGCGCAGGTCGTTGCTCCAGGCCTGTAGGTTCCCATCGAGCGTACCCTCTTTGTGTTGCATGGGCGTGCGGTGGAGTAAATCTTGGAGGATGGGGCGGATCCTGATCGAAGTTAACCCTTAACTGTGGTTCCACAACGTCAAGGTTCATAGGTCCCTTTCCTTTTACCAGAGCCGACATCATTTCCATCATCTTAGCTATTTGATCCTTCTATTCAAGTGATTCTTCTCGAGATCTCACCATCAGATCTCTGGTTTCTTGTTGTGACTTTGCCAACTGTTCTTGTAATTCCCTTTATATTCTTTCCATCCTCTCAATCCTTTCGTTAAATTCAGCCTCTATTACTTTAGCTTGTCGGCGCGTCCTATATGAGTGACGTGATTCCAGGCTTGTGGTATTTCAACTGCGAATTGTATGTTTTAACCTCAGCGAACGATTATGGGATATGCAATGAATGAATGAATGAATGTATAAATGTCAAATGAATGTCAGTCATGAAAGGAATGCAAGAAATTGGTGTTGATTTCAAGATAGCCCCTATTTAGGCATTTCATTCATCAAAAGAGTTCATTACAAAACATTTCACCATTTTTTATTCGACCATTACACGAACTTCCTAGCTATATCGCTATATTTCTTTACTCGCTCTAAGAATTTCGATATACTCGATCGTTGGCTCGGCGAGAATTGGCAACTGAGATCCTCTGCTTCATCTGATAGTTGTACCATGTGTATGGCCATTTCACGGATTTTGTTGATAAAGAAGCCAAGTTGAGTTTCTCTTTCTTGGAGGTCTATTTTATAAGCGTGAATGTCTCTATCATATTGATCATTCTTTTCTTCCAAGGCTTTTAAGAGAGTATCTAGCTGTTGTTGACGATTTTGCAGCATATCTTCTAATTCCCGTATTCTCTCTTTTAACTCTCGGCGTTCGGACCGACTGATCGTAAGTTCGGCAGACACAGTTTCATATTCGGTGTTCTTCCTCCTTAGCTCTATCATAGCCCGCACAGCCTTTTCCTCCTCTTTCTTCGCTTTTCATTTCCAAAATTCTATCCTGCCTTTGATGTTGCTTAATTCTTCTTTTCATTCTGTCGACGACTTGCCCAGCCCACTGTTCTTTATTGCGCCTCTTAACTTCTTATTTTTCAGATGGAGATCCCTTAAATCATTTCTTACGACTTCAGCTTCTTTTTGCACTTTCTCGGTTCTGGATCTTTCAATCTGAACGTCGATCTTCAGCTGGTAGTTTTCCTCTTGAAGAGCACTAAGGTCCCGAGACATCTTGGTATTTTCTCGTTCAAATTCTTGTCTTGCCATTTCTAGCTCAGACGACATTTCCTCCGAGAAAAGATTCTGGACATTATAGTTTGTTGACGAGATTTACTGACTATTCACCCGTTGCTTCCTCCATATGTCGTAATCTTGAGTGAGGGTATCAGCATATAGAGCCAATTCCATTAGATGAATTTTCTTCTAAGACTTTGCAGTGTCTCGGACCCTTTTCATATATCCCTCACCCGCAAAAGCAAACTCGGACTGTACTAATCCTCCGGTGGCAGGTATGAATTGTCGTGAAGAAAATTACCTTTGGACCATTAAAGGAGCGTATCCAACTCCTCCCCATAACCCGAGTAGTGGCACCCAATCTTGATTTCCAACCTTGTATAACAGAACTGACGGGCGTATCCACGGTGCTCTCCAAGTTACGTCCTCGGCGCGAAGGTTCTGAAAAACTGAGACCCAATGTTGTTCGGTGACCTCCTTTGGCCATTCTTTCTCGAGATAAGCTTCTAATGGGGCGAATGTTTTAGAAAACATATGGAACGGTGTGCGCTCTACTTTCCAAAAGTGGCTTAAAATCCAAACATTGAGTAACTGCGCGCATCCGATAAAACGACCTTCCCCTTTCTTCCTACAACTGCGTAGTGATCTGAAGGTTTTGGCCAGGATAGTTGGGACAAGGTTGATTCCTTGTTTTAACCTTTCAAAGAAATCCACTACTGCAACTTCTATATGTCCGAGAATTTTTTGGAAAACGACCAAACCGTAAATGGCCAAAGCGAACAGATTTACCCTCTTCAACATGTCGGGGTGGTTCAGAACCAAATCTACTTAAAGAAAAACACACGGGATCTGAGCGACTTCATTCTTCTTCTTTATTTATTTTTCGGCCCATGTATCGGTCATATCTGTCAATTTCACTATTTTTTTCTTGAAGGTCAACGGCTTAGGTTCTTTCACATATATCTTATAGAGTTGTACATTATCGACACGAAGCAAAGCAGCGTACTCTTCTATAGTCGGGGTCATGTCTTCTTGATTGAAAGTAAAACATTGGTAGGCTGGGTCCCAAACTCTGATCATGGCTTGAATCAAACGCTCGTCTATGTTGACAGTGATCAGGTGGGCTATATCTCCGTACCTTTCAGTGAAGATACCCTTAGTGTCCGAGTCCCACTGATTCCAAATCCGAACCAAGTCTTCAAGGTTATTCTGGCGAACATTCACAGTTACGTGCTCGGACAGATTGGCAGTACATCCCTCCACTAGACTATCCCCTTTTTCTTTCTAAATCTTTAGAGACCAGTCCCGAACCACGGCATTCTTCTCGGTTGTTTGTATAATTGACTCTTCCATTAGAAACCCATTTTTTGGCAACGGATCTCTAGTCAACACCTTCCTAATATGATGCCTATAATGCATGATGAAAAATAATAAGGCAAAGACAAACAACCTTGATTAGTAATTAAATACAGGCAAAAAAATGGAGAATTTAACAAATCGAACTACTTGATCTTATTAAACAGACCCAATCCCCTTGTATAGACAGTGAAAATATAAAAGGTAAGAGGCGTTCCTCCCATGCACTTATTTTGGGTGACTACGAAACGGACGGAGGTTCGGCATGGCTCTAGTTAGGTGGCTCATATATGCGATTTCAGTTCTAGATAGGTACTCGAATTGTCTGTACTGTCATTTACTAAGATTAGTACGAAGCCTCGGTCGTAGCCCATCACAGGCTCACGAGTTCAATTCGAGGGATTACATTTACTTATGCCTATATGGAGGGACAAGTTAACTCACGAAAGCATAAGTCGTATGTAACTCGAATGTATTCACTAGCCTATGCGGAGGGACGAGTTAACTCACGAAGGCATAGTGTTTACTTCAACTTAAACGGACAGAGCCCAGGTAGAGAGCTCATGTTATGCAAAAATGCAAGTGCACGGTGTGTGGGGAGAAACTCACAAACCTTTACGTTTTATTTAAAAACTAAACCAAAACTAAAACCATAAAAATTTAAAGCTGAAAAACAACCAGATAAAACAAGTTAGAAGAATATATAACACGATGCAAATGCATGACTTTTCAAAAACACAATTTTGGGATCACGACTACATATTAATTTGAACAAGGAATTTTGAAACTTTTGACAACACGCGTTTAATTCGACTCGACTCTCAAAAATGAGTCCCCAGCGGAGTCGCCAGCTGTAGCGACGTAAAATTTTTTTTTGCTTTCGATCGCTAATTGAAGTGACTTATTGGAAATTTAAAAATTTTAAAAAAAGGGAGTCGCCACTGATCTTTTTTCTAGGTGTGATCGGACACCTAATAAATTTATTTTTTAAACAAAAAGAAGGCCGAGTTTAAGTCTACGTTAAAATCCAGAGAAAAAATAAGGTTCGGGAGTCGGTTACGCACGAGGAAGGTATTAGCACCCTCGCGACGCCCAAAATTGGTATCTTTGTTAAACACGTGTTGTCTTGATTTTCAAAAATACGAATTCAATTTGACATTTAACCGTGATCCGATTGAAAAATGAGAATTTTAAGTTTTCGGCTTCTTTTTTTTTTTAAAATGGTGTTCCGTTTTCTACATAAGTCGACGAATTTCACCCAACATAGCGATGAAATCGATGACTTAATGTTAAATCGATGCATTGCCTTATTTATTGAAATTAATAAAAATGAATTAAATATTTTTAAAATAAATAAAAAAATCATAAGTAAATAAATGGTACAAACGATGATATGATGAGTGACAAATGTTAACATATAATATAAGAATACTAGGATAAAGATAAAAAAAAACAATATTTACAATAAAAAAAATAAAAATAATGATATGCTAATAGTATAATAAGAAAAGCAAACTAATACAGAATGGGTAAGAACCGCATTGGAAATACATCGAAGCAAATATTAAATATGATAATAAAAATAACCATGCATGCGATGTTAAACGTAATAATAGTGTTAAACGCGAAATAAAAACAATAAATATATATATATATAATAATAGTTAGTAAAGTGATGGAAACATGATATTAAAAACACTAATAATGTTACCTATATACATACGTATATATATTTAAAATATAAACATAATAATAGTATTACAAAGTATATACATAGTATAAAAATATATACATAGTATAATGTTAAAAATACACACATAATATATAGTTATAAAAATATATATATAAGATAATATGTAAGAAAAATATAATAAGGTATTCAAATATATACATGATATATATAAAAATACAATATTAAAAGGTATATATATACGTAATATATAAAATATACATAATATAATAGTAAAATATCTACATAATATATACATATTAGAAATAATAATGTTAAAAACACCTATTAATAATATTACATAAATATATATATACCTATATATATTAAAAATATATACATATATAATAAAACATATACTAATATTAATAATAATAAGGATAACATAAAAATATATACATGAAACAATATAAAAATATATATATAACTAATAACATTAAAATATATATATAACATATATAAAATATATCATTGATAATATTAAGAATACATGCATAATATATGAAAAACGTGTACAATATATATATTCAAAATGATAATAATAATATTAAAAAAATTAATAGTACTATATAAATATATACATATATATACATATAGACACATAAATACTAATTGAAACTATATTAGTACTGATAATAATAACATAATATTGATAATAGATATAATAATGATATTAATAAAATATAAATAATATTAAAATAAAATAAAATACGTAAAAGAGGGTGAAATAGGATAAAATTTAAATTAAAACAATATTTTTGGGGTAATTTTAAAAAAGAGATAAAGGAAAATAGGGTAGATTTGGATGCGCGCAAAACAAGGGAGGACTGAATTGGGAATATCCCCACACCATCAAAATGGTGCCATTCCAACAAGTACTAAAATGTAATTAAAATAATATTTTGGGCGAATTCTAAAAGTAACAATGAGTTGATTTGAAAGGACCAGAAAGGAGGAGGGACCATTTGCACAATTTGTCCCAAAAGCAGAGACATGCTTGGCCTAGGGTTTGTAACGCCGTTTCATCTTTGTCATTTAAGTTATTTTTTCTATTTTTTTTTCATTCTTTTGCTTCATTCTTGTTCAAACAAAATAGAGAACACCCCTACCCTTTTTCCTTTTCCGTTAAGGTTTTTAAAACCCCCTTTGTGCCGCCGTCATCATGGCTCTCTGAAGCTGCTGAGTTCTCCGCCGACGACGGTGGTCAAAGCCACCAAGATCCAGGTAAGTTTCTCTTTTTTTATTTTTATTTAAAAATGATTTATAGTGAAAATGATGATATAAATCAAGAAAAAAAAGTAAATAACGAAATGAACTAAAGAAATAAGGGAAATAGAGGTTAAAATCCACATTTTTTCTTCTGTTGTTTCGCTTTTGATTTTCAATATACGTGTCTAACAATCTTTTTCTTTTTTTCAAAACAGAACAACAGCCAAAGAAAATCAAAACTCAAAAAATCCCCTTTTTCCTATCTTTTTGTTCGGCTTATATAGCCGTTTACATTGTTTTTTAACCATTTTTGCTGCTTGTGCGTCTGCTCGATCTTGCAGAGTAGTTGATGGCGGTGGAATGGGGGTTGAAGGAGATGATGGGACAGAGGCGGCGGCTGGTGGAGGCAGGTGGCTGCCAGTGCTAGAGTTTTTCCTTTTTGCTGTTTTTTTATTATTTGTTTGGGCTAGGGTTAGTGATTTGGGCTGATGTAATTTGGGTTTAGGTATTTGTATTTGTTTGGTTGGGTTTTATTGGGTTCTGGGCTGTTGGGGTTATTGGGCTGAAGGGTTGAGGTTTAAGTGTGGGTAAAATTGAGCTATAACAGAGAGTATCAGATAGGCGGCACCAGTTGTGCCTATCTGACAGGCGGCACACCCAATATATTTCCCCTTCCAATCCCCCATCTGGCTTGTATCAGTTTGGAAAAAAAATTTAGCAGAAGAGAGGGAAAAGAGAATAAAGAAAGAAAAGAAAATGTATTTTTTTTTGTTATTTTCAAATATAATAGATTATTATAAGAAAAAAAATGTTAGTATTATATAGTTTGTTTAGTGTTATTTTTATGTTTTGTTTTAAAGTTATTTTGTTTATTTTGATTTGTTAGTAAGTTTTGTGTTTAGATTATTGAGAATGTTATATTGTAAAATATTTTAATAAATTTGATATTGTTAGAAATATATTATTTTTATTAAATTTTTTATGCGAGTATTTTTATGTTGTTTGAAATTGTTTTGAGATTTTTTTTGTTAAAATTTTAACAGATGGAGTCTTGAATATGGATGATCAATTTTTCGTATGCGTTCATTTCGATGGAATCATCTTGACAACAAGTGTTGGATATATATTTGAAACACAACAACAAATAGCAATGAGATTTAATAGAAATATCTCGTTGGATGATATGAAGGGAAAGATTAACGCAAAAATTATTAGACGTTGTGGGAGAAGGATCTCGAAACTTTTCTACAAGTTTCTACTTTCGACAGATCCCATTAAATTTACCGAAATGGAATTTGTAGACGACGAAGACATGGAGACAATGGTTTCTCTTTATTGTGGGAATTTAAGTGACAAAAATGCATCGATTCACTTATTTGCTGGGTCAGCCGGTATTGAGTAAAATGAAGATTCCACTATATATGGTGAAGAACATGGAGCTCAAGAACCGTGCATGGTGGCTCCAATATCGTACGTTGATAGTGAATCAACTATAAGTGGGATCGATATCGATCTTAATGTTACACCCGATATTGATGTGGTTGGTGATGATGGATACTATAGTAGTGATCCTTGTGATCAAGAGGTCGATAATGATAGTGATCCTAATGTGGATGATGTCCCCGATAATATTGACGATGAAGACGTGAATGACAATGGAAACATTAACGCATCTTCAGTCGAGAACCAGATTCGATGTATTGTGATACATAATAATCCTGGGCCACACATGTCACTCATAAACCCCGACGCGGCGCACGTAGTCGAGTTTTTAGAGTACCCTGAAATACTTACTGCTCATCGGTTAGCCGTAAATTTCGACCCTAAAGAATTGTTCGTAGGCCAGAGATTTGAGAGTAAGGAAGAATGCATATTTGTTATTAAGCGGTATAGCATAAATATATTAATGGACTACAAAGTCGTAGTGTCTAAACCGACATTATATATTGGGGAGTGTTGGAAGTCAGCGAAATGCTGCAATTGGCGGGTACAAGTTGCATTTATTCAAAATTCGCAGATGTGAAAGATACGAAATTTTTTTGGGCCTCACACATGCACATCAACACATACGACAGAAGATAATCGAGAAATTGATTTGAAAACTATCTGTATGTGTATCATGTCAATGGTGAAGGACATGCCGACCATTAAAGTTTCGGTACCAATTGCCGAAATGCAGGTACAATTCCAATATCGAGTATCATATTGAAAGAAGTGAATAGCTAAACAAATGGCAATGGAGCAATTGTACGATGATTTTGATGCGTTGTATAACGAGCTATAAGGATGGATAGTTGCTATGCGGGAGTACATACTGGGACCGTCATTAAGTTACAGACACGATCTTATTACGGTCCAAATGACCAACTGCAACTGGGAAAAAAAAATTCATCGGATGTTCTGGACATTTAATTTATGTGTGCATGCATTTCCCCACTGCAAGCCGTTTGTGCAAGTGGATAGGACCTGGCTATATGGAAAATATATACATATCCTACTCCTTGTGGTTGTTCAAGACAGCAATAAGAACGTGCTCCTGATAACATTTGCTATCGTAGATAAGGAGAAAATGGAATTGTGAGAATTCTTCCTTACCAACTTGTGGAGGTATGTTATTAGTAATGATAATATTTGCATCATCTCCGATAAAGGAAAATGATTAATTGCCGCCATTAGGCGTTCCGGTTTGCCATGGAGATTCGTTTACTACGTCCGACATATCACAACTAACTTTCAACGAGATTATAAGAATGCAGACTGGAAGAGACAAGTTGTGAGAATGGGTAAATGATAACCTTATCTTTTAAATATAAGTTTGAATGTTTTAGTACAATACAGTAACTTATCTTTTTTTAATATATATACAGTACACGAGCTAGAGCTACATATTTTTCGCCAAAGAATGACTCGACTTGAGAGTGACATGGAAGGTCAAACGAACACATCTTTCCGATAGTGGTTGGGTACCATGGAGCCGCGACAATAGGCACAAAATTTTGATGAGGGTTTTCATTATGGTCAAATGACCACAAACTTGGTGGAGGGGATCAATGCTGTGTTGTTGAGAACACAACATCTTCCGATTTCATTTGTCTTCTCGGCTATATTCTATAGGTTGGCTACCTTGATGCCAAGAATGGGTCATCAACAAGTCAATCAGCTGGAGGCGGGACACGTATTTGTCGAACATGTTAGGGATGCAATGGTTGCAAACCGTCGGATGGCAAGGAATGTAGAAATATATTCATGACGTCTTAAAACGTTTCGAGTTACGGAGACCATCGGTCCTCGACCCGGTATACCACCTAGGTCCTACAGAGTTGATCTCTGGAATAGACGGTGCGATTGTAGGAGGTTCCAAACACTTTATTATCGATTTGCGCTTGTCATGGCAGTGTGTGCTAAAGTCTCGCTCAATGTTAAACAATTTATCGATGATGTGTACACACTCGAGCGCATGTTGCGTGTCTGAGAGAATGAGTTCCCCATCCTGCCTAACATGTCTACGTGGGAGGTACCTCTGATGATTTTTGAGCTTGTCTCAGACAGAGGGTTACGTAGGAATCCGAGAGGTCGTCCACAATTATCCAGAATCCGTAATGAAATAGACATTAGGGAGAAATCCGACGGTAAGCGTTGTGGATTATACAGATTAGCTTGTCATAATCGGAGCAATTGTATGCAGCAAAACTATCATGTTGGACAATCGTCACGATCGAGTAGGAATTAAGCTTATGTAATAGTCAGCGAAACTATTATGGTTGTAATGTATTTAATTTATATAACATAATTTATATTACAAAGTTTGTTCCAATTAGATTATGGTTGTAATGCATTCAATTTATATAACATAATTTATATTACAAAACTAAGTTTGTTACAAGTTTTAATGTTTTAATGTTGTAATGTTGCAATTAATTTAATTTATGACTATAAATTTTATTCCAATTTTTAAAGTTCCAATTAATCTAATTAAATATATATAAATATTATCTTTTTCTTGATTTATATTTTTTAGAATAAAAAAGTACAAACTATGTAATATCAAAACCGCAAAAAAACCCTTAAAATTGATGGTCTAATGGTGTGGTCCTATGGGGTATATTTTTGCGGGGGTTGACGTTTATGTTGTGGGTGATTGTGGTGATCAACATCGTCTTTAGTCGCAGGTGGGGGTGTGCAAAACATGGAAGAAAAATCATATGCCCCGAACGCCATCGATGAACTTGAGCCAGGAGGAGTATCATATTGTGGTGGATACGACCCAGGAGGAGTGGAGTACTACAGTGGATACGGGCAGAGAGGAGTGCTGTACTGCGGTTGATACGGGCCGAAAGGAGTGCTGTACTGTAGTAGATATGACCCAAAGATATCAAACCCGGAATGGTATTCGTGTCCTGACGAGCCCGGGAAATAGTCATTGACTGGCAAATTCGGATAATAAGAATTATCAACCAAATATGTATGTGATTGCTCGGACTTGCCCTCCAACTGTTACCCGGGCTCGGGCTCACGATCTTACTCTGGCTCTGGCTTGGCCTCCATATCGGCCACTGGCTCGTATGCCCCAGGTCGATGTATGTGTAAGGGGACTACAATCGACTGCCCACCAAGTAAATATAGATTTCCCATAGTAGAATACCATTGTATGTACTCTAACGATGGTTGCAAATCAGAATAAATATACATCTGAGGTTTTCGCGTCATCCGGTTATCCCACACTGCTATATATTTCCAGTGCACAACCCCCCAATTATTCCCATGTTTTTCTCTCTTGGTGATCAAGTGAATCTTCCCTACTTGCATTGGCAGATCCGAGATATACTGGATGCAACCAAACTG
This sequence comes from Gossypium longicalyx, assembly GCA_025698465.1. Lineage (NCBI taxonomy): Eukaryota > Viridiplantae > Streptophyta > Magnoliopsida > Malvales > Malvaceae > Gossypium > Gossypium longicalyx. The sequence goes on along the minus strand of CM047005.1, from coordinate 20,157,940 downwards.
TTGGAGTACTTGATCCTCATTATACCACTCAACTGTCCGGAAGTTGATAATTGGTGCATTAATGCACCACATGTAAGAATGAATGTGGGCAAACAAGGGTATAACAATCGCAATTTCTGGTCTCCGATACGACATCCAAATAAACTGCACGATTAATAACATGGTTAAAATTTAACACGGTTCGAGTAAGATATACACAGTAATTACATGTCATGAATATTGAATAACTTACCCCTTCTCGGCATGTTGTTCAATCACCAGACAATATATCAGGACAGTGTATGACCTCCCGATTATGACAGCCCTAATTTTGGCCCTAGTCGGAAAGTGGTTTCGGGACCACAAAACCGAGTCACAAGAATAATTAGGTGTTATATTCTGTGCTTAATATATGTGAAAGTGCATGTGTGAAAATTTCATGCTTTGATTTTGTCATTTGTATGTGAAATTTATTAAATAGGACTTATGTGAAATTTTTTGAAAATGCTATAGGTTAATTTGTAGTGGCCAAATAAATTGTAGTGTAAAATAGGAGGATTTGCATGTCAAACTTCCCACTTTTATGTGTAGTGGCCGGCCATCATGTTGATGATAAGCAACATGTGCACTAAATATTAATAATTTATAACTTAAAGTTATGGTGCAAATTAATATATGCTATTTTATATCATAAAATGGAGTGATGAAAACAAAGTGAGTTTTATTCCTTCTCTTCTATCACTTAGCCGAAACTTAAGAGAGCAAATAGGAGAAGTGAAGTTCTTGAATATTCGGTCACTAGGGGGAAGAAAATTGAAGGCAAGTTCATGGTAGTTTGCTTATATCTTGATGTTATGAGTCCTTTTCTTGATTCTACCTTAACCCATTAAGTATATTTTTAATTTTTGGTTTTGTTGTGAGCATTCGGTCATGAATTGAAATGAAGGAAATGGTTGTTGTTTCATGTTCTTTTTATGAATAATGGTAGATAGGTGAAGTTGAGCTAGTTAAATGTTCATATAGGTGCATTTGATGAGAAGATGAAATCGGCATGTGTATTTGTGAAAATGCCGAATGTGAACATAGATAATAGTTGAGTAATGTTTGTGTTTAAAATGATGGAATGGAGTGGATGCTTTAAATGTGTTATGAACAATTATAAGTTAAATTAAGGTTTGCTAAATTACCTTTGTCTTACCTAATATATGCTTAATTAAAGAAGAATTTGTTGTTGAATGTTTTAAATGATTTAGATAGTTATAAATTAAGTCGAAGCTTGGTAAAATTGTATAATTGTGGCTTAATTGTTTAATGGCGATTGGCTATTATGGTGAAATGCAATGTTAATATTTAGTTGCTAGTGTTTATATGTGTGTTAGCCGAATTTGAACATGAATAATGATTTGAGTATGATGTATTGTATTGAGATTATGCTTAAGTGAAATTATAGATATATGCGATGAAATTGATTGGTGATATACATGTTTAAATAATATGAATGCAAAGAGTTGTGAAAGAGTAAATTGTAGTAAATCTGCTTGGGACAGCAGCTGTAACGTGATTTTGGAAAATCACCATAAATTGTGGGAGTGGAATTAGAAGCTTAATAAATTATGTAAATAAAGCTTAATGAGTCTAGTTTCAAATAAAATCAACGAGAACATATTTTGACTTCTGTACAATTAGAAATTTGATTCGTAGTAAAGGGTGGTCAGATTAGTCAAACAGTGAAACAGGGGAAACTTTAAGAAAAATCTGGTATTGATTGGCCAAACCAAAAATTCTGAAAATTTTATGGATAAAATATATATGAGTCTATTTTCAGGGAAATTTTACGGCAATTGATTTAGAGTTTCGTAGCTTCAGTTATAAATAATTTAGTGATTGTTGCTCAGGAAGACAACTTATAGTGAATTTGTGATTATGTGGCAAACATTGATAAAAATTTGTTAATGATTTGCTTATTGTTTTCTTATAAACTTACTATGATCTATATGTGTGATAGTCGAATATATATATATATATATTATATTTTTGAAGTAATGCTTGAATAGTCGAATAATGACTAGTTTAAAATTGTTGAATTTAAGCTCAAGAGCAAAGAGGGTCGAAGTTGGATAGGGGAAAGGAGAAAGTAATTGAGTAGCCTTTCCGCAACTGTTCAAGTATATTCGAGGTAAGTTTTGAATAGTCACATTTAGTACGTAATTGATAATGTCTTGATATGTGTATGATAATTGTACTGCAATCTATTAATTCTATTTGAATATAGTTGAGTGACAAATAATTTATGTTTAAGGCTTAAAGCCGAATAGACATTAGAAGTTAAGCTTGGAAAGTAAAATGGACATATATTCTTATGTATGTTATTGAGCCAAAAGTTATATGAATGGTGCCTATGTTATGCTATCATTCGAATGAAATAAATGAACTATGATTGTGAGATGTTATGTGGATTGAATTTTTTTGCGAATAAGTATGCATGACATTCAGTGATGTATATCCGGACTTAAGGTCCGCAGGCTATGTGCTGGAATTATAACCGGACTTAAGGTCCGCAGGCTACGTGCTGGAAATATGTCCGGGCTAAAGTCCCGCAGGCTTCGAGCTGATATTATACCGGGTTTAAATTCCCGCAGGCTTGTGCTGGCAATTGGTTTCAAGTTCTAAGACCTGACAGGCTTAATGCCAGTAAGTTAAGTAAGATTACGATATTGAATGTTCGCAATAAACTATCGTCGAGTAAGTACTATACATTTAAGATGTTCAGGTACATATTACTTACACATCGGTGAATTGATTTCGAAGTGAATCATTAGCATCAAAGAAGAATATATATATAAATGTGATTGATGGTTATATTTACGAATATGAGAATGATTTAATCGGTCATGGTATATTTGTATATGAATCATATGTTAAAATTACTTTATGTACTCATGTACATTTAGTCAATGATTTTGTGAATTATTAGTATTAAAGAATGATACTTAAGTGTGAATGATTGTTATATCTACGAGTAAAACAATGACCTATTTGGTCAAATGTTGTTAATATATGAGATTATTTGATTTAAATGCATCGTATGAACTTTAAGTAAAAGAAAAATATGTGTTGAGAATCTATGTTTATGTTTATATGTATTCGGCCATGAAGCAATTTGAATTGAGAATAAGTCTGTTTAAATGAATGTTTCAATTTTCGATAAGTCTTTAATTGTTTGTTATGTTTAAAACTTACTAAGCTTTGAAAGCTTACTCTGTTCTTTATTTCTCTGTTTTATAGATTGTTGATTTTGGCCACCGACTCAGGGATCGTTAACAGTTCATCACACTATCGATCTTTTTGGTACAGTTATATTTTGGACTCGATATGGCATGTATAGGTTAGGTTGGTGATAACAATGTTTTGAAATTGTAAATATTTTGGCCATACGAAAATAGCGTATAACTTAAATATCAATATGTATTTTAGCTAGGTCTCTGTTTATGGTTATTGACAATGTGAATGAGATAATTAAATGTTTAGTTCGGTAATACTTCTTACCCTTAATTCGGCGATCGGATTCGGGTTAGGGGTGTTACACCGATACTTAGATAAAAACTCCATCTACGAAAATAAATTTCAAGTAAATATAGTATCGTTAGAATAGTATCATTATAAAGAAATTTTCAATTAATAACAAATTAAATTTTATCACCTGTTCATTAGTGGAAATACGTATGGTTAGTGCCTAGCCGATGCTAAGAATGGATTCGATAAAGAGCCCATGACTGCAGCAATATAAGGTATCTGCCTATTTCTACGGCATTCGACTTTGTCTTCCGATAAAGCTCACGATACAACATAGCCAGGACGGCGAAACCCTAACTATACGAGCGAACATTATGTAAATCAACTAATAGGGGTAAATACATCAAATGAACCCTGTTGTTGTTCGCATCGGGCATCAGTACACCCCCTATAATATGCATAATGTATGCTCGAGCTGCGCACATCAACTCATGCTCAGTGGTATTAACTGATAAATGTTCAAAATTGTCTTTCAGCCAATAAAATTTTAAACCCGTAAAATTGGACTCATCATCGATGAACGAGACTCCTAGTACGCAATAAAAAAGGGTAGTCAGCCAACCCCTTAATGCACGGTACGGACCCTGACAGTGATAAATTATAGAAAATAGTTATTATAACATAATTTATTTCCGTAAATTACATAGATTAACAAATAACTATATATTAACATATTATTTACTGTGTTTGATATGTGGCCATCGTTTTTAATCAATGGAGCCATTAAGATACCTGCAATTTCAAAACGAATTTCGATTATTAATTTCATTGTTTGATGGATTTTAAATATTTTTTAAAATACTTAAATTTTATATTTTGCTTTTAATTACAAAAAAAATACCAAACAGTTTTTTCCACATCAAAATATTAAAATACTAAAAATAATATGCCAATAAAAAAATATAAAAAAACATAACATAAACGATACATAATAAAAACAAATATTATTATTATTTTAAAATTATAATAAGTAAATTTTATATTAAAATACTAAAAATAACATGCTAATAACAAAAACATAACATAAACGATACATAATAAATACGAATATCTTTATTATTACTTTAAAATGATAATAAGTAAACATTTTTGGTTTTGTAAAAAATAGAATGTCGATAATGACAATATATCGTAAAGAAAATAGGAATAAAAATAAAGAACACATAGATTTTACATGAAAACCCTTTCGGGAAAAAAATCACTACCAGAGGAGAAGAAAATTCACTATGCCGAATTCAAATTTAAATACAAGAGGAATAGATTATGTTTATTTATAGACTTATAAAGCCATATTCTAATAGGAGTGTAGTAAGATTGAAACACCTTATTATAGTCAATATAAAATAGATGGAGTTTAATAAGGTTTAAAAAACCTTATTCTAAAACAAAATAAAAGAAGTGTAGTTCTATATGGATTTTACTTTTATTTTATTTTACCATTGTATTTTATTTAAATAAGGATTCGAGTCACTTAATTCTAACAGGTTTAAAATATAATATAAATATAATACCACAACAACTTAATTATTATAAAAAAATATAATTTTTTCCATAAAAGTTCAAAAGAAATTTTATTCTTAATATTTATAAAAAAAAACATAAAATAAAATTTTAAAACATAAACTCTTATTCTCAATTATAAAATCTTAATTAAAAAATTAGAACATATAAACTATTTCCTAATTTATCTCATAAATTCCAAATTCTATATCAATAGTATCATCTTTTGGCTACCTTAAAAAATATTAAAATAATCAAAATAATAACATGCCAAATAAATTTCATAAAAAATGATCTAATCAACCTAAAACACACATAACAATTAAATTACATGAAATAATAAAACATTTTTTGTATATAACATAAATAGGCTTTTTTACTTCAATAAACATTAAATTAAAAATAAATTATGAATGAATAAAAATATAAAATAAATACAAACATACATTAATAGCTCTTTTTAACCAAATAATACATTACAAAAATAAATTTAAAAATAAAAAATCCGAATTAAATAAACAATATAACAATAAAAACAAATTAAATTAACATTAATCTATTAATTTATAACAAAAAATAACATTTTCTTTTCTATTTTTTTCTTCTTTTTCTCCTTCTCTCTCTCTATTCTTCATCTCTTTTTTTCTTTCTTTTTCCCTTCCCTTCCCACCCTCCCCTTCTCCTTCTTCTTCTTCTCTTCTTTTCTTCTCATTCCCTTTCTTCTTCTTCACCCACCAACAGAAAATGAAATTGGGGACCGTTATAAGGTCCCCAAACACATAAAAAACAAATTAAATCAGCATGCAGTCGTCCCATCACTGCAAAGTGGTGTCGCCTTTGATAGCCCCTCCACCAGTGTTGTCTGCGCCAACTCCTCCACCAGTGTCGCCTCTTCCCTAGGCACGTCCCGTCATGTCACCATTATTTTATTATTATTATTTTCTACTGTATTTCGTCAGAAAATGAGGGTGGTGCCGCCTATGGACCACCCTCCACCAATTCAAATGTACCATTTTGGTACTTAATCTTTGGAACAACCTATTTTAATTTTTTTTTTATTTGGTACTTAATCTTTAGAACAACCTATTTTAATTTTTTTTTATATGTTATTAGGGTACAAAACCCCAAGAAACTTCTTCTTTTTTATTTAAATATAATTTATGTTCTAATATTGCAATGTATTTCACATTTAGCTTTATTCCTTCTGTTTTTTTTTTTAAATGATTATTTATAATGGTTTATTAATTTAATAAAACCTAAAAAAATTGGAAAAAGGATTTTACATTTTATGTCTAGATTGGATAGCTCTTTATCTAAAATAAATGAATATTTATTTATTTGGATAGGATAAGAATATACATGATTATTTTAAGTAACCATAATTGAGGTTTACTTTTAATGAATTTGATCTAAATTTTCTACATATAAATATAGCTCAATAATTAGATTATTAATTCTTTAATTACTTAGAAAAGGGTTAAGAGGAGATTAGTACACATGTTAGTCATCAAGTCTATTAGAATAGATTAGATCGAAATTGATCAATTAACTAACTTTACATTGGATGAAATTATAATAATAGGTTTTTATAACCTTAATAATTTTATTCGCTTTAGATAGGATTTAGAGTAATAATTGGTGATTAATATTATAATTAGTAATAACTCTTTGTAGGAATGATCTTTTTAATATTTAGATGCGTATATTTACGTGTGCAGTATTTGACCAATAATATCTTATATAATTTATATCGCATAAAAATATATGATATCATAATATAAACATAAAAAATATATATTAAGTAGTCAATGTTTAAAATTAATAAAATATACATAATTACATAGGCAAAAATATACATAATTACATAGGCAAGTCTAAATAGGTTTAAGTTTGTTAGTTATAAATGTTGTTTAGTTTGACAAAATTTAAGTCACATATTTTGGACCAAATTAATTAAGTATTATATAATATTGATACCACACATTTATGCTCAGTCAACCTGACCATAAAAAATTCCAGTAACTAGTTAAGTAATTATAAATCTAACTTTCTTCTAAAGCTCTCTTGAATTCTCTGAAGAAGTTGAAATGTTTTCAACTAATTAATTACGCAACATTTTAGTAACTTTTTCTTCCATTTATTATTGTCCTAAAGTTGGAATTTGTCTTGTTAAGTATTTAAAAAAAAAAAATCTTTCTTGTGTTTATTATAGGGTCCTTTTGATCTCGAGTTTTGTGATCAATTTGTAAGGCTCTTGACCACAATTAGGGGTGTGCAAAATTCGGGTAAAACAAAAAAAATCGATTAATTGAATTTTTTCGGTCGGGGGTTGGTTAATAATTTTTTAAATTTTCGGTTAACGGTTAATTCAGTTCGAAACCGGTCGGTTAACCGAAAAAAATTCGGTTAACCAAAAAAATAACAAATAAAATCATAATATATAAATAACTTACTATTTACCCAAACTCAATCCAACACAAAAACCCAATCTAATATATTTAAACCCAACTACCCAACTACTCAACCCAACCCAACCCAATTACCCAACCTAATTTCCCAACCCAATAATTTTTATTACAAATAATAATAAATAAAAATAAAAATCTAAAAGTAAAAGCTAATAAAACAAAAACATAGACAGACACTCACTAGTCACTACTATTGTCGACAGAAAGCAAAAACCCCCAACCTTTCAAAGTTTCAAATCCCTAATTACAAAATTAAAATCTCTCAAAACTTTCAAAATCTCCCAAAACGGTAAAACCTTCAAAACCTTGAGCTACGGCTGGCCACTGGTGAGTGGTGACTGGTGTTGTCGTCGAAGCCGCTCTGTTACCTGTACTCGACTCCAGGTAAGAAAACCCTTTGTTTTCTTGATTTTTGAGATATTTTATGATCTTATTTAATATTTTTATAATGATATTTAATCATATTTGTATTTAAAATTTAAAATCAAGTATCAATATTCAATATACAGTTTATTAAGTATAAACCTAAAAAATAATTTTTTATTATTGTATGAAATGATGAGTATGCCAAACCGTTGAGCTTGGGGTATTGACAAAAACCTCAAAGATTCCTTTAATTTTTATTATTATCAAGTGTCATGGCTGAAACGAAAGCCTACTGACAAAAAATCAATAATTTTGTATTAATCAAAATTTCGAATTCAAGTATCATATATATATATATATATATAATCAATAAATTTTGTTCCCAATTTAAGAAACTTGAGTATTACCACAAATCTTATTATATATAACACATAATCAAAACAGTTTCATTATTTAATACTTATAGTCAAAGTTCATAGAAAAACTATGGGTCTTTATCACTCTGCTTCCTTATTTACAAACTTCTAATTAAATTTATTTAGTTTAAGATTCTTTGATTTATTGTTGTAATTTTTGCTTATTTTTATTTGTTGTCGAAGGGTAAATTATCCTATTAACTGTAATTTATTTATTTTAAGATTAATTGATTCATTGAGATTTGTATGTATGTGATGAAAATAAAATAAAATTATGTGGCTGTTAATATATGTGCCTGCATTATCCTATTAACTATTTTTTTAACAAATTGGTTTCTTGTTTGCAAGAAGTTATTAGACATGGATAAAAGCAGAATTTATTTCTCTAAAACTTAACATCAAAATATGTTTAATATTATAAATGTATTTTAATTTATTATATAATTTTTTTCTTGCAGAATGTCCACCGAACCAACATCTATTGAGGGTAGTATTACACCTCCTACTTCGATAGATTCTGAAAATTCGGGAATTAGAGCTTCAAGCCAAGCAAATGGGACTACTGGGAAAAGAAAAGCCACTCCTCAAAGGTCAGAAGTTTGGTCTCACTTCACTAAGATTATTAATAGTGAGGGTGCAAGTAAGGCTAAATGTAATTATTGTCAAAAGGAATTTTGTTGCGATATGAAAAAAAATGGTACAGGGTCATTGAAATATCATATTGGTTCATGTAAGAAAAATCCTAGCAATGTTGTTGACACTAGTCAAGGACAATTAGTTTTACCTAGAAAGGGAGTTGAAGGGGGGGAATGGCATCTTTCAACTTGGAGATTTGATCAAGAAGCATGTAGGAAAGGATTAGCACAAATGATTGTGATTGATGAATTACCTTTCAAGTTTGTTGAAAGTGAAGGCTTTAAGAAATTTATGTTTGTGGCATGTCCTAGGTTTCATATTCCTTCACGAACTACTATGACTAGGGATGTTTATCAATTGTATTTAGATGAAAGGGTCAAGATAAAACAACTTTTGAAAAGTTATTGTTCTAGAGTTTGCTTAACTACTGGCACATGGACTTCTTTACAAAGAGTTAATTATTTGTGTATCACTGCTCACTTTATTGATAACGATTGGAAATTGAATAAAAAAATTTTAAAATTTTGTCCAATTTCTAGTCATAAGGGTGTGTCCATTGGGATGGTGATTGAGAAATGCTTGTTGAATTGGGGGATTGATAAGTTGTTTCTTCATTCATCATTGATAATACAAGTTCAAATGATGTTGCTATTGGTTATTTGAGAAAAGAATTTAACCCTCGAGGGGGTTTAGTTCAAAATGGTAAATATCTTCATATGAGATGCATGGCACACATTGTGAATTTGATTGTTGTTGAAGGCTTAAAGGAAATGAATAAATCTGTTGAACGTGTTAGGGGGCTGTTAGATATGTGAGACAATCTCCAGCTAGATTACAAAAATTTAAGGAGTGTGTTGTGGTGGAAAAGATAGAGTACAAGACGATGTTGTGTCTTGATGTTTTTACTAGGTGGAACTCGACCTACTTAATGTTAGACACTGCACAGAACTTTGAGAGAGCTTTTGAAAGATGTGAGTAGCAAGATACAAACTTTAGGGTTGAACTTGAAAGGGGAGAGGGTTGGCCTAGTGTGGATGATTGGGATAATATTAGAAACTTGAGGGATTTCTTGGAACACTTTTATGAAGTCACTTTGCGTATATCTAGTACTTCATATGTCACGTCCAATAATTTTTTTGATGAGCTTTCTGAAATTGATATTCTTTTACGAGATGCTCAGTTAAATAGTAATGTTGATTTCAATGTTATGGCCATCAAGATGAAAGAGAAGTATGATAAGCATTGGGGTGATATTGATAAGATGAATTTGCTTATGTTTGTTGCTTGTGTTTTAGATCCTAGACAAAAACTGAAGTATCTTGAATTTGCACTTAGTGAAATGTCTAGTTCTGAAAAAGCTTGTGAAATGATGCAAAAATTGAAGGAATCTTTGTATGAATAGTTTGATGAGTATAAGCCTCCACTTCATAGTACTTGTAGCCAATCGAGTGTGCCAACACATGTTTCTCTCGGTGAACCACAACAAAAAATGAAAAGGCGAATGCAAGCATTGTATAAAAAGCGTGAGTTGGAAATTTGTGGTGAGGATAAAACATCTGAGTTGGATAAATATCTAGCTGAGGCTAATGAGGAATTTGTTGAAGATTTTGATATTTTATTGTGGTGGAAAGTGAACAGCTCTAGATTTCCCACTCTTTCAAAAATGGCCAAAGATGTGTTAGCTATACCGGTTTCTACGGTTGCTTCGGAGTCTGCATTTAGCACCGGGGGACGTGTGCTTGATCAATATAGGAGTTCTTTAGCTCCTAAAATTGTACAAGCTCTTGTGTGTACTCAAGATTGGATTCGAAAATCATTATCACAAGAAGACATAAAAAAGATTGAAGAACAAATCCAAGGGCTTGACAAGATTGAAAATGGTATATTTATTGTTTTATTTTAATAGTTTCAATTTTTTTACCATATCACTCCTACTTATTTAATTGATTCAATGTTTAGACTTTTCTTAGAATGCATCAGAACCTACCCTAAATTCATGAGCTTTCGTGAGTTGAAGGGTATGCTTACTTTCTTATTCTTGTTAACTTATAATCTATTCGTTTGTTCATATTATTTGATTTTTTTAAATGCGTATATTTCGATTATATGCTAAATGTTTTTTTTTGTACGTTTAATGCAAATGGAGATATTTTGGAGAGAAGAAATGGATACAAATGGAGAATATTAAAGACTTACATTTCAATTATGTGTTAATTTCAAGACTTATGTAATGTTTTTAATTATGTAGTGATTCAAAGACTTATGTAATGTTTTTAATTATGTAGTGATTTAATTCGGTTAATTCGGTTAATTCAATTAATTCGGTTAATTCGGTTAATTTTTAACCAAAAATAAAAAACATATAATTTTCGGTTAACCGACCGAATTAACCGAAAAAATTTCGGTTCGGTTAATTTTTTTTAAAAAAATTCGGTTCGGTTAACGGTTAAAAATTTTAAGAGGTCGGTTAATTTGGTTAATGGTATTTCGGGTCGGTTAACTGACTGAACACCTCTAACCACAACAACAAAGAAGGCATCAATGATATTGTTATAGTGAAGTTGAAAAATGAACTCATCAAGCTTACAATGGTAAGAAGAGACATATTCAAATAAGCCATGAATCAAGGCATTTAATAAAGAATGGAGTACTCGCTTTGGAGTACGTGAGGTCTGAAAGGAACCTAGCTGATCCACTAACCAAATGATTTAATAGGAAAATGATTTTTGATTCGTCGAGAGGGATGGGTCTTAAGCCCAATGGTTGAGGAATTCATAGTGTCAAATGAAACAATGGAAAGACTCATAGTGTACATTTTACCTATCCCTATAGCAAATGGTGTACATGTATAAGGATGAGTTTTTACTCTTAATGGATTCATAGCCCAGATTTTGGGTGGTCCTATTGAGACAGACTTGATGAATTCACTAACTTGAGAGGCTGGGTTTATTACTCTTAATGAGTTCATATCCCAGGGTTTGGGTGATCCTATTGAGATGGGTTTGATGAATTCACCGAACTTAAATTTGAGAGGATGTGTAACGACCCAAATTTTAAGGTCATTGGAAAAGTGAGTTTTTGGGTCTTCGATTCTGAAAATTAGAGTCGTAAATATTTATTAGAAATATTTACGAAGTTAAGTGAGTGGTTAATTGGATTTTAATTAAGTGAATTAGTTTGAATTAAGGATAATTTGGTATAAGGATTAAATTGAATAAAGTGTGAAAGTTTAATTATAAACTATAGAAAAATCAAGGGAGTAAATTAGCAAATAAACCTTATGTGACAAGTGTGTGTTAAGTATAAATACATATGTACTATTTTAATTGGTACAAATGTATGTATATATATGTATTTGCTTATTACTTAAGTAAATAATAATAACTAAAATATAAAAAAATAATATAACATAATTAAATAAAGCATAAAAAAAAAAGAAGAAGAAAGAAGGCACGAATGAGCAGGGAAAGAAAGAAGGAAAAGGGGAAAAAGAAAAAGAAAAAGAAAAGGGAAAATTAGGGTTTTAAGATTTCAATCTTGATTGGTAAGTCAATTTAATCCTTTTTCTGGTAATTTTGGTGTCTATGGAATCCTAGGAAGAAATACTACTTGAGCTATGTTGAAATTTAGAAAGTTATTGAATTTTTAGATGTTGATTAAGTTGAATAAATGGAAGAATTATGGGCTTAATTGATAGGAATTCAGTTAGAAGTGGGTGAAGGATTGAATTGTAAAAGAAAATATAAGTTTTGTAATAGTAGGGATTGAATTGAAAGGATTCTATAATTAATGTTTTATGTTATAAAATTTAAGAGTTAGAATGGTTTAAAGTGAAAATTGAGTGAAAATATAGGATTTGTTTGAAGAGAAAGAATGGTTATGGTAGAAGGACTAAATTGGAATTTATGTAAAAGTTACATGGAAAATAGAAGAGTGTGTTATTAAATGATATGTATTGATGATTTTAAATTTTAATTTTTTCGTAGCTAACGTAGCACCGGAAACGTCATCGAAGAAGGAAAAGGAGAAAGTGAACGAGGATATTGAGTAAACTCGAGAATTACGGTTTGTATTTCTATAAACTAAACTTTTTGCATATTTATTGATGTGACTCTTGAAAATGTATAATGAATGAAAGTAAAGGTAAGTATATTTATTACCGAGTTATGAAAACCCTATTAACAGAGTCGGGCTAGTCGGATATAATTTGCACGCCATAAGATTAGAAGTCTTCATGGATATTCCGACTGTGTGTCGATGAGACACTATAAGTGCCGCTTCTTCATTCTTTATCGCTCGATTCGTTCAAGAGGTACTCATGCACTGATTGTTATTCATTATCACATCGATTCATTACGGTGTATTTCGGCTCCGGTCGATGAAACATTGTATAATATCCCGATGTGTGGGTTGGATTCACGTATCCGTCCGGGTCTGAGTTATGTTAATAGGGGTAAACTACTGTACTGAAAACTGAAAGATACTATTGTTACTGTATGTTCTTATTGAATATGATTTTAATGATAAGTGTTACTGTGATATGAGAATAATTGAATGATAACTTATAAAATTCTTATTGTTAAAATTTATAGTTATGTTTTAAATGCATGTTAAGTATTGGTTTATAGAAATACCACTGAGTGTATACTCAACGTACGGTTTTGTTTCCGTGCGCAGGACTAGGTACCAAAGAGCTAAGGACTCAACATCCAAGCCAATCCCGGATATCAAAGTGGTGACGTACCTTTCTTTTTGGTAAAATGGCATGTACCTAGGTTATTAAGTTGTTGTTTTATACATAATAGTATATGGTATTAAAGATGTTGGGTTATGATATGGAATATGTATGTTTGAAATTAAATCTAAGTATGTTTAATTGTTGTGGTGATCTAGTATATTTGACATAAATTGTGGTACCAATGAGGGTACATTGGTTGGTTAATTTACTGTTGAAAGATTAGAAAATTGCTAGCTTGAAACTTAAGTTTTGCAGGGTTGGTAAGTTTGTGATTAAAGGCTAATTTTGAGTCCACACGGCCTAGCACACGAGCATGTGATCAGACCGTGTGGGACACACGACTTGCACACGGACATGTTGATAGGCCTTGTGTCCCCTGTACCTAAATTTTGTAATACAGAATGCCACACAGGCTAAGCACACGGGCGTGTGATGTGGCTGTGTGAAATTAGTATGTTCATGAGTAATAAGTCAGTATTGTACATAGGTAATTAACACGGGCGTGTCAAGGAGACACGGGCGTGTCCCATAGACTACACGGGCGTGTGGTACTGTTCATAGGGAGAAACTTTGAAACTTCACGAAAAATTTTCTAAGCTTCCGATCGAGCCCCAATTTATTTTAAAGGTACTTATTATGTATCGAGGGCCCATTAAAAGTATATTAAGATGTATTTAATGTACAGTAATTGCATTATTTTACGTATATATGTACGGTAATGACTGGTAATACTCCGTAGTCCCGTTTCAGTGATGGGACGGGGTTGGATAAGCTTAATGAAAGCTCTTAACGATTTCATAGCCCTAATATGGGTGGTCTATATTGAGATAGACCTGATGAAATCACCTACGTAAGTGTCAAGGACTAGCCACCTTCTATGAAAACCATTTTGGGTAGTTTTTTTTAGAATACTTACTAGCATCCCGTGGTACGTTGGCTAAAACTTATTGAGTTATCGCGGAACTTTAATTAGATCCAAGATTAGTTGTGTGTTATGAGTTAACTCCTATCTTAACAAGTTCAAGATTTGTTTACTTGTTAAAGAGAAGAATCATTTATTTCATTATGTACTAGTTTAAATCCACAAAATATTAGTGCTTAAGCAACTAATTTCTATAACACCCCTAACCTGTATCCATCGTTGGAATAGGGTTACGGAGCATTACCGTAAAACCATAACTTAAAAACATATATTTCCAATCATTTCATTAAACATATCAAAGTCCATTCATACACATGCATATGGTCCCTTCATCGAGCCTTCAAGGCCCAAGAAACACTTTAGAAACAAATCGGGACTAAATAGGAAACATTTAGAACTTTATAAAAAAAAGATAGAAACTTTCATACTGCAGGGGTCACACGGTCCTTTGGCCAGGCCATATGCCTCACATGATTGAGACACATGCCCGTGTCTCAGGTTGTGTAACTGTTTGACTTGTTATCCTTTGAACTTATAGGGGACGCCATGTATCACACACGGCTGGGACACACGCTCGTGTCTTAATCCGTGTGGATAAGAAATAGGTCAAATTCAAGTCATTTCTTTCACCCAATTCAAGTACAGACCTACAAGTCATTTGCACACACAATCAAGCATTAAAACATACCTAAAATATGCATAATAAGACCAATTCGAATGACCAAATTTCATTCAACCAATATGCCATATAATGCACCTCAAGAGCAAGCATTCAACTTAACCAAACATATGCATAATTGGTCACCTTGATACCATTTTAAAACATACCATAATTGATTTATACCATGTCAATATAACTTACCATTTGAACCATTATTCTCATTCATCTCAATCACACATATACCTAAACTTATACATATTTGATCATAACTCATCCATATATATATAGCTTAATTTTATACCAAGTTATACCATAATCGACCACATTGAACTATACCAACATATACCCAATTGGTCATTTTTCATACAAACATAATTAACTAAATTTCATATTCAAGCATACCTTAATTAACCATATTGCAAACATGCCAAACTTACCTTTATGGTCATAAAATCATGTATCAACTTAACCATATTAACACCAACCATCAAGACACCATAAGTACATTAACCATAATGATACTTATACATACCAAAACAACCACTAGATTATTTATACACAAATCCACCTATACATGCCATTATAACCTTGATCAAGACATCAAAATCTACCAATATAATCACTGGATAGTGTGATAGATCTTCGATGAGCTTTCAACCCGATCGAGCTTCCGATAATCTATAAAGTAAGAGAAAGACAACTACGTAAGCAATGAATGCTTAGTTAGCTCATAGAACATGAAACATAACTTATCACTTCAATACTATAATACATAGATTAAACATGATTCAACACTAATACTTTAAACTTAGTATAAACCTATTGAACATCATTCAAGTCATAATTGAGTATATTCAATAACATCACATATACTTTTCATATATAACATATTGGAATTTATAAGTCATAAAACATAATCATCAACCTTTTCATAATATTATGAATCGTTCTATTTACTTACTTTTCCTTCCATACCAAATGTATAGCATAAACTTAAACAATATTATCATTTTACGAGTTAGTGTATTTATCTATGATATAGGTAATTCTTCCATAGCATAAGTAGACTTCTCACATATAAATACATTATTTATCACATCAAACCTTTTATAATCTTATATTAGATCCCAATTATGAGCTTATCGTTTCATTCCCTTTTCTTACCCGTTTCATTTACATAGTACAAAGTATAAGCATAAACATCAATCATAGCCACAAGCTTGGTACAAGCCTAAGCACATCAATAACACATGTTAGTCCATTGAAATATAATTCACTTGAATTAACATAAGATGAACCAATGGTACATGAATATACTTCTTTTAAATACATCATTTCCATAAACATAACATACTTTCATATAAACTTTCCATTTCAATCCTTTTCATAGTTTCTTGACATAGTTCATTCGAATACATACCTTTCCTTTCTTTTTATAACTTCATGACATAGTTCATTTGAACACATACTTTTCATTTTTCATGCTCGTTGAATCAAATGAAATAACATTGAATATTAGGCAAATACTCAAGTAACCATTTAATTCTCTAAACACACTACAACATCACGATTTAATGTATTTATAAACATAATAAAAATATATAACTACACCAAGGCATTAATATTCAATATCAGACTATATTAGTCAAACATCTAACTCGTATTCATACTTTCAATACATACCTCACTTAAAACGTGTTACCTGAATATCAAATGATCGGAGTATGTCATGGTGTCTTTCAACTATGGTCTTATTCTTTTTTTTCGTCGAGTTGCCATAGTGTCTTTCAACTAGGGTCTTATTCCTTTGATTCGTGATGCCATAGCATTTTTCAACTATGGTCTTACTCAATAGAATCATGATGTCATAACATCTTTCATTCATGGTCTTACTCGATAGAATAGTGATGCCATAACGTCTTTAAGTCATGGTCTTACTCGATAGAATAGGGATGCCATGGTCTTACTCGTTTCTGGTATGGTGCCATAGTGTCTTTCAACTATAGTCTTACTCATTTTCCTTCAAACCAATAAACTCAATTCATATATAAACAATTATATATTAATCAATCAAAACTATAATTAATTTATTTAATCAAGTTGCAAGCTTACCTGGCTAAATTGCAAAAATATCAAAGTACAAGGGCTTTTTGGTAATTTTTTATTCTCCTCGATTTTCCACTCGGTATTGATCTAAATTAATAATTTCATTCAATTTATTAATTTATATAGGAAAATAATTTATTTTATGCAATTTAGTCATATTGACATTTAAAAAATTGCCCCCAACATTTTACTTTTATTCAATTTAGTCCCTGAGCCTAAAACATGCAAATTAACCATTTTTATTGCAAATTCATACTAGTCGAATATTCATAGCCTCCATTTCAGCCCATTTTTGCAACAATTTCACATCAAGTCCTTGAGCTATTACTATTTTAACAATTTAGTCCCTAATCGACAAATTCATCAAAAATAACTTAATAAAATACTTATAAATAACAACTAACACCTCAAATTCATCATTTAACATCTAAAACCACAAGGTTCATCAATGGAAAAATTTAAAATCTTTAACAGTTTCAAAAGCGGAGATACGAGTTAGCTAGACCTAGTTGCAACTATATAAAAAACACAAAAAAGATTAGAAACGTGATCAAATCACATTCCATGGATCAAAATTTCAGCTTGGTCAAATGCTTTTTCCTCCCCACACCATAGCTATTCGGTTGAATTAAAGAATGAAGAAGATAATAATTTAGATTTTGTTTATTTTAGTTTTAATTTTTAAATTACTAATATACCCTTTTAAAATCATGAAATTTACCATGCAACCTATCCATGAATATCCGCTCACATTAAATATGGCATAATTACCATTCAAGTCCATTAATTCACCTTTTAAAGCTAATTGATCCATTTAATTAATAGAATTCAACTTTTGCAACTTTTACAATTTAGTCTTTTTCAATTAATTAACTATTTAAACATTAAAATTTCTTAACGAGACTTTAATACAACCTTAATAACACTCCGTAAATATTTATAAAAATTTCTTAACGAAACTTTAATACAACCTTTATAACACTCCGTAAATATTTATAAAAATATTCACGGCTCGGTTTATAGAAACGAGGTCTCGGCACCTCATTTTCTAAAATTACTTGACTTTAGGGTTTTGCCACTTGAACCTAATTGTTCATTCAAATAGCATAAATTACCAATATAAAAATTTATTTTAATATCATATTAGACTCGTAAATATTGAAATAATATTTATGAACTTACTCGTTAGATTTGTGGCCTCGAAACCACAATTTCTGACACCACTGAAAAATGGGTTGTTACGACTTCACTGTTGTTCTTCTCGCGTATTTTAACTAAAATAGAACTTTATTTTTTCTCGTGTTTTCAAAAATCTCAAAATCACTTTGTATTAGTGTGGGATTGTTGATAATGCAAAGAACATCATGATTGTTGAGGATTTAGTAGGGGGTTATTGAGGATTTACTGGAGATGTTGTTATGGGTTTTTTTACCAAATTGTCCATGGCTTTTTACCATTTTGTCCTTTTGTTACTAGTATAAATAGAGGGCTGATTTCCTCTTTTTTCACATCCAAC
Source organism: Gossypium longicalyx (assembly GCA_025698465.1). Taxonomy (NCBI): domain Eukaryota; kingdom Viridiplantae; phylum Streptophyta; class Magnoliopsida; order Malvales; family Malvaceae; genus Gossypium; species Gossypium longicalyx. The sequence goes on along the minus strand of CM047005.1, from coordinate 20,139,059 downwards.
AGAAGCACTTCTCTGAAAATATTTTTCTCCTCTGCTTTCTATTCAATTTTAGTTTTAAGCTGAACCGATTGTGACCCCTCCAAACCTTTTTGGGAATTGTTCCTACTATAATTTCCCGAGAAGAGTAGCATCAATTAAGTTTCATCTTTCATATTTATGTGTACGAATATCGAAGAACTATGTTAACCTTAGGGGACGACGTCCACTAAACAATTACTCTAATCAAGACAAATTCATTTTTAAGGCAGTAAATTTACCACGACACAATAATTTTTATTTCATATTTAATTAATTATTTTTTTCAATCAGTATTAACATATTTGTTTTTTCACTAACCTTAGTTGTTTTACGAGAGATCTATCATTCTAAATAAACTAATCCAAACATTGGTGACGTATCACAAAGATTCTAATTGTTGAGCCTAAGTAAGAGCAAGACCTTTAGTTTGGATCTTAAATTATCTGATCACGAATCTTCTGTTTCAAACATGAGTGCATGTTGAGATTCTTCTACCACTGCCCCAGATACGCATCCAAATGAATTTTACATTTTCCATCCCATAACGTGGTTATTGTGGATTCTATTATAGATTCCTTTTCATACACCAAACGTACGTCTCAATTCCACATTCATCTCCCTTTTCCAGCAAATCTCATTTTTTTGACAAAAGAAAAGAATAAGGAATCTGAATCAACAAAAGTTGGCTGCATGTATGGAATCTTCAACACTCAACAGCCTTTTTAGTTCAACCTACCCATTAGTGGGTGGGTGGTTTCCTCTCTAATGTCATTCTCCACTCACAAATATTGCTGCTCTCTTTCTAGTCACAATCAAGTAACACCGCCAATTACCACCCGTGATTTTGATGCTTTCCAATCTTTCGACGATCATAAAATTTGGACTCTCGAAATGGTAATCAATGTTGAATATAATATAGTAAATGTATTGAAGCTTTCATTTTCATGCATTAGAAAAAGACAGTTTTTGTTAGGTTTTGAATATTGAGTGTGGTTTGGTTTTTACACCAATTTCGAGAATAAGGTTGCTTTGCTTTTATTGATTTTGACTGAAAATCACAAATGGTTGAGAGGGTGTGATTTCCACATCATTGTACCATCATCTACTTATCTCTTGTTTGCGGAGGGAATTTGTGTTAATCTTCCACGCAACTTTCGATTGTAGACTGGAATAAGTTTTGAAAATAATTTTTTATTAACTAGATTTTGAGCCTACCGACCACTCTAGAATACTCGGTTCTTCTGGATTAAAAAATAAATTCAATTTAATAATTTGAGTAATTTAAATTATTAAATTAATAAAATAAAGTTATTTGATATTAAATTTAAAGTCTCGTTCTTATATTATAATATTTTTCACTAAATTAAGAGATTGTTGATAAAAAATAAATATTTTAAAAAAAAGTAAGACTTGATTATTAAATTAAATATTTTGATATTTTAATAAATATTGTTTATCCCTAAACATTGAGACTTTGGATTAAGTTTATTATGTTGATCGAGTCTTGATTCACATGCATATTAAATATTGTGTAAAAAAATTAAATATGATAAAAAATTAAATTTATTGTGAAGGAAAGGTTTTGATAAAAAATAAAAAAAGAAAAATCAATTTCTAATGCAAATATCAATTGACATGGGACAAATGCCCAAACGTTACAATGATTGTTATTTTTTCTTTTTCATAATTCTACATTGTTGGCAAAAATTGCCCATCCCAAACCATCTATGAATCAAAACCTCATTTATGGGGTCCCTATTTCTATCTTCATGCTACCTGCTGCTGTAGCTGCCATCTCTGGCTTCGCAAATTGCAGGCTCTTTAATCTTCTCTTCAACTCCTTTCTGCACAAAAATTACATCACCAGCCGATCAGCATCTATACGTGTCGATAGGACAAGGAAAACCACGTCTGAAATACAGAGTACCAAAAAAAAAACAAAGCTTAATAATTTACCCCATGAGAGTTCTATCAAGGCTTGAAGTTGATAAGAGTCCTCTATTTTCTTCGGCTCTCCTTAAAAGGTATGGCATTACCATATCAACTGGTCCATAGGGTAAGTACTTGCTAACTTGAAACCCTGCGTTTCTCAATCCAAACGACAGCGCTTCCGACATTCCATATAACTGTGCAAATTCAAGCTTTTGATTCCCCTTCTCAATTCCTAAATTTCGTGCTTTCGATGCTGCCAATTTCCCTGTTTCAATCAGCGTTTTCAGTTTTGGTATTCGAGTTAGAGTCCAACTCTGTTTTTAAGTTTTCCACACCGTACCTGACTCAAGATTATGAGTTGCGAGAATGAGTCCGCCATACCCATCAGCAATCTTCTCAATCATAAACGAAGCACAATCATTGAAACAAGCATGGGTGTCTTGAATGGTGTTGTGAACCGGCGAATCGAACCCTAAGGAAGAAGCCAACTTGGTTTCGCTCGACATGTAAGCGCCTCTCACCAGCTTAAACCCCATAGGAATCCCCAGCTTCTCCGCCGTCCTCGCCGTGTTAAACAGCCGCTCCCTCGCGTCTTTCAAGTAAGCTTGCATCGTGCCGTAGACAATGGGGTTATCACCTTTGTTATACATGATGGCCGAGGAGTACGTGAAGTAATCGATGGCGGGTTGAATCGACGTGTCTTCGGCATCAATGGTTAAAGGCACGTTGTACTGCGAGCATTTTTGGCAAAGTTTTAACAGTCTTTGGTGTGCCAACTCAAGATCCGATTCTTCTTGTGGGGTTAATGGTTGGGGTCTTTGGAGTGTATGGTACAACGGACTGGAGTCGGTGAAAATTGGCAATGTGTTGAGTTTCCATGGAAGGTTCAATGATGAGTCTTTGTATTGCCACCTTAATAAATCACTCATTCTCTTTAGTAGACTAATGGGACATATTGCTGTTATCTTCGCTATCACAAAGCTTACCTATATAAACCAAGACAATTAAAATATTAAACTAATGTAAAGACCATTCAAACTCAATAAAAATGGCGGCTGTTGAAATTTGTGAATAATATTTCTCCAACACAGTTTTTTTTTTTTTTTTTTGTAAAACTGGAATCAAGCTGGAAAGTTCATGGATGACAAGGACGTTGCCTAATAAAAATGTTTGGTCAAATCTTAAATGTTGACCTACAACAACTTGGATTCTTACAGATTCAGTGGCAGGCACTTCCCACCTTTCCTTAATTGTTGGAATCTCCGTTATTAAATAACACAAATTGTACCTATCTTCAGACAAGTTGTTTAATGTTTTTCTCACATATTAATAACGTAGCAGCTGTCAAATCTCCCACCGTTCACTTTTTCTCCTTTTCTGATTGCACTTTTCCCTATTACACTCCAAACAGTATTTACTTACCTTCCTATAAAATCAAATATTTTTAAACCTTTGTTTTATATATAAATAAAATTAATGAATACCCAAATATTTTAAATTTAAAAAAGGCTAAAGATATGATTTTGCATTGTGAAGGACACGGCGGAGCCAGCTACCTGGACCCCATTGTATATATGCTGAAATTTTATATTAACGGCCTTCTTCTAATCTTTAATGCATTTTTAATATAGTTAAGCTCACGTGAGGATACAACTATAAACCTAACTCGCTAGATTTTTTTCCTCTTTTCCTTTTATGGATTTAACTAAAAATTATTAAATATATTTTTAAAACAATTAATTTAGACTAAATCTCAAGTCTGTTACTTGAAACGTTCTTTTCCCTTGAAAATACACACTAAAATGGTTTTACTTTATGAAGCTATATATCTTAATATGGAATTTTTGAGGTTTCCGTGTTGGGAGAGAAATCTCCATTTGAATAGCTCAAAACTTGGTTATAAACTTGACCGTTGATTTCAAGTTTCTGTATTTTTTTTTCTGGGGAAAAGAGTTAATGAATTCATCGTCTTAAACTCGGGAAAAATAAATGGGTAATGGAAGATCACTTACAGATGAAGGTGGAAGTGACTTGGCGAATTCGACACTCTGTAAAAAGCCCTCCAAATTCCGGTCACATCCGGCGTTATCGCTGGTGTGTTCGACTGCGTAAACAAGCATCCCTCGCAGACCAGCCTCCTGGATTTTCCTCACGCACTCGCCGGCCTCCGTCGTTGTTTCACCGGCGCAGAAATGTTCGAAGAAGGTGTGTTTGACGGTTTTCAATATGATGTCACGTAGCAGAGGCGTTTCCATAAGCCTGGAATTCATAACCCACATCCCGAAATCGACGAACGTCTCATTGGAAGCCAAACCGAGATTGACCGAAGAACGTAAAAGCTTCAACGTCGGAACCGAAGCGAAAAGCTTCTGGTGATCATCAAGGTCAAGGTTTGTGGTTGGTTGATGAAGAGTTGTTGCAATTGGGTGCTGTTTCTCGACGGTGGAAAGCTCAGGTTTTTCGTCGAAATTGAGGGGTGAGGCGGCCGCAGCAGAGGCGGAGTTGAGAGGCTTGATGAAGGAGCGGAGGTTGTTGAGGAGCTTCGGTGATGATGAGAGAACTCTTGTTGCCATAGAAGGGAGAGACAAGACAATGAGAGATTTTGGCTTTTGTCTAGGGAGAAAAAAAAGGATTATTATTACGGGAGAAAATGTCTCTACTAAGTTTGGAATATATAGGCAAACATACACGTGAATCTCAATATTTTTTACACGTTTGGTAATTTCCAAAGCTGTAAATATCAATATGGAAGTTATAGGTTTAGGCTGTAGTCATTACAAGGATAAGATTACAGTCAATAAAAATTTCGTAATTCATGATTCACTGATGTGTTTAATAGTCAAATAATATTAAACCGAAATAAATAAATAAATAAATAAATTTATTTTAATTTTTATTAAAAATTAAATTTTTTTATTTTATTGGAGTAGCCAAAGTGATAAGTTTGTTTATTGCTGGGGACAACTTGACATGTTGACATCTATGAAATTAAGCTGCCCAAAAACGTTTGAATATTTTGATTGGATAACAACATTGACTTTGTCAACTATTCCAGTACTTAGAATAGTTCGGAAGGTAATAACTTAATTTGTATTATCATTATATATAAATTTTATACTAAATATTTCTGACGTGGTAATGCAAAGTGAAAAAAGATTATGTTATTATTTATTTATTTTTGTATAATAATGATAGTTAAGATGGTACGTATGTTTTATATTTTGTACCAAAGTCATTTAAAACGTAAATATATGTATATATATGGTAAGTACTTTATGGAATGGAAAAGATCATATATTCGATGCTACTAACATACATGCACTTAGAATATACATTATACTAGTATTAAAATATAAAAATATCATACAAATTAAAATAAAATATATATTTTTTTCCCCAAAATTTACAGTACACACAAATTATTAAAGTAATAAAATTTATATTTAGACACAAATATAGAGGTAATATAAGGAAGAGAAATGATGATATGATATGAAAAAATAACATATAATATTAAAAAGAAAATATTATTGTATCAAAAATGATATTTTAAAAATAGGAATAAGGAAAGATAACTTAAAAAATGGGCATATTAGGAATCAAAATTCATAAATATATATCGCTGTTGTAATGTGAATAAGGTATTGCATGTGAAAGCAGAGTCAGCATCTATTAGGATATGACTCACAATACTTCTCATTCTTAACTTTACAGCCTGCGATGTCCTTTAACGTCTAATATTTGACGGACCACATTTTTCTTAATATTCTTTAATATTATCATCTTTGGGTTTCAATTACCTGTCGCTACACTCTGACCCTTTTACCCTCTTCCTTCCATGATTCTTTGAGAGAATCTTGTAAAAATATTATATTATTTTTGTATTATTTGTACCGGTAAAATTGAGTTTTTAGAATTTTTTTAGCATTTAAATTCGAGTTTTATTATGTGGGTAATCATTTTTTTTTTAGATTTTAAACTTATAAGCTTTACCCAGATATATTTCATATTTTAATTCTATTGTAATTTGTGTTGAATTTATTCTAGTAATGTTTAGAAAATCATCTAGTAATTGGATTTAGATATAAATATCTGTAACTACACAAGAATGACATATTTGGATAACCATTGTAATTACAAATTTCAATTCTTAGGGAGATGAGAATTGAAGTAATAACACATGTAATTACACCCAAATCTAATTTTATTTATACAAGTTATTAAATTATATTATAAGGTTTGGACGTTTATGGCAAAAAATTTCTTATATTATAAGTCCTAAAAATTATATTATAAAAATAATTTGTTTATTTTATAAAGTTATAACTAAAAAATTTTCTAAAATTATTGTCAAAAAGTTTATTATAAAATAATTTACATGTTATAAAAGTTTTGTAATATAATTATTTATAAAAATTTATGGCATTAGGCTATTTTATCCAAATGACCCCAAAAATAAATAATTATAAAAATGACCCAAGTTCAAAAACAATCACCCAAATGACCTAAAATGAACAATAAATGTCTAATGATTGTATTAGGGATTAAAAAATTATTTTTTGGGGGTACTGGACACTAGATGGCTGGCACCCATGTATTTTTTTTCAAACCGTAGCATATTGGTATATTTTTATACCAGTATTTGAAAAAAAAAATGGGTTGGGGGACTTCAGTGGCCGGCACCAATTTTTTACATAAAAAAATATTTTTTTTGGGTGTTGGCACACTGATGGCCGGCACTCACTTTATTAGATGAAAAAAAATTGGGTTAAGGGGAGTAGATGGCCAGCATCAGATTTTTCGAAAATTGAAAAAAAAAATTGGGTGCTGGGACACTAATAGTCGGTACCCCAGTATAAGATATTTAAAAAAATTTGAGGTGCTGGGACACTAATGGCCAACCAGATTTAATTTTTTTTTCAAAAAACATAACGCAATGATTGTGTCCGATTTTTTTGGTGGTGCCAACCATTAAGTCTCTCCAACCCCATTTTATTGTTCATTTGAGTGGTTGTTTTAGAACCTGGGTCACTTTTGCAATTATTTATTTTTTGGGTCATTTAGGTAAAATAGTCACTAAATATGGACATATCTTATTTATGTGCTCATGTTATATATTATAAAACAACATATTATTTATTTATAAAAAATTGTTATAGTTTTTTATCATAATTTATTTAAAAATATAACTTGTAAAAGTAATGACAAAAAAAAATATTTTATTTTTAAAAAAGTGTTAATAAAATTTTGGACAATTTATAAAAGTTAAATATTATAAATATTATATTATTTTGATTTAATTTAATTTATATATTATAAAAAAATTATATAAGCTAGTATTCTTCTCCAAATTAACTTTATATAAGTTTTTATAATTAAAACTACAAACTAATTGAACTATGAACCTAAATATTATAAGGTCGATACTAATTATGTAAATTGAAAATATTTTCTTATATAATATTGTGGGGGGTATGATATCATTTGAAAGAATAATGTCGGTCACAAGCATTATAAATAACTTGCAAACTCTTTAATTTGACACATTTAATATCTCAAAATTTGGTTGATAAGCTATTTCTTATTCTAAAAAAAATATTTTCATATTAACAACATCACCTTAGTATAGCATAAAATAAAATGATCGTATTAGCATGTTGCATATTTTATAACTCCAATCATAGATGGAATTGAAATGATCCATATACTTCGAATAGTACATATGGAAGGAGAAGATCTTGATAATCTTAATGTTGCAAGTTCAAATTTAAATGATAATGAACTCAGTCAAGGACTAATAGATGATGATAAGAAACACACATTAAATATTAAAGATGGAATAATCCAACAAATATGCATTAAAACAAGTAAATAAAATTACATATGATGTTTATTTTTCTTACTATTTTTATTAGAAACCGTATTATCCTTTCTTTTTTAGACTAACATAATAGATATGATTATTTAATTTTAATTTTTTACTTGTTTATAAATTATTTTTATCATATTAATAATTATTATAGTAATTAATATTTTTTAAAAATATAAATATTTTTAATAGATATAGAGAATTACGATACAATTACACTCTGTCAGCCAAATACGTCAAATGAATTACAATCATTCAATTACTTTGTTTTGTCCAACCAAACTCTTAATGTTCAAGTTTGACAAGATCATATACTTTTAATTTTACAATATATTACTTTAATTTTTCTATATTATAATATTTCTATCACATTAAAATTTAATGTATTGTATATAATGTAAATATTAAAATATATTTTTAAAATTTCTATATATATAAGAAATTAGTAAAGATTAAATTAGGGGTGAGCAAAATTTGATTCGACTCGAAAAATAAAAAAAGAGTTCGAATTTCAAATTATTCAAATCGAATTAATTGAATCAACTCGAAATTTTTTCGAGTTAAACTTTTGAATTTGAATAACTCGAATAATTCGAATAAACAAAATATCAAATATTTTTACTTTCTTTCCCCCCTCCTCAAACCCTTTTACTTTTCCCAAAAAAAAATTACTTCCCCCCAAACCCTCGAAACTTTTTTCCTTTAATTTTTCTTTCAAAACTTTTACTTCTCCTAAAAAAATTTACTCGCCTCAAACCCCCAATTTTTTTTCCTTTTACTTTCTCCCAAAACTTTTACTTTCCGCAAACCTCAAAAACTTTTTTTTTGAATTTTGTACACTATTTATATTATTGAATTAAATTTCACATTTTGTATTATTTATATTATTGAATTGTTTAATCATGTCGAATCTTTATCAATTTCTATTAAAATTAAATTATTGATGATGTCATAAAATATTCATGTTAAAATTTTTCATTGGTATCAATTTCACATTTTATCTTTAAAATATATTTTTTAAAAATCACATTTTTTACATTTAGTATATTTTTTTAATTCCAAAATACATGGTAACAAGAATTAGAAGATAATTGAAGCAACTGAGCAAGCAAATAAGCTAATTCGTATATAAAAATTAATAAATAAATTATGAGAGGATGAAAGTTAACAACAAATTTGATTACGGTGAGTGGCAGTGGCTACAATGACTCAAATTATTTTTTTAATTTAATTCGAACAAATATATTTAATTCGGATTCCATCTCACTTGATTCGGTTTGAGAAAATTTAAAATTGAGTTGAGATGATAAAATAGAATTCATCAGCTTGATTAACTCGAAATTTTTTCATCCGATTTGATCGAATACTTACCCCTAAATTAAATAAAAATAACATTTTTTTTTAGAAAAATAGAAAAGAAAAGTATGGATGAGTTGAATAAATTATAAATCTCAATTTATATGAATAAATTGAAGCCTACCATAAGTACCTTTAAACCCAAGAAATGGTGGCATTATTTTTTAGGATTAATGATATATTTATGATTATTTGTAGTACACTTGCGCATTCGGGTCGGGTCGCTATGTGCGCGTTCCAGTTGTTCTTTTTCCCCAAACGCGTTCCAGGTTCACTTGCTCAAATATCAGTACGATCAGCTATAAACATTAAATGCCTTTCTTTCGGTTAAACTACACTCAAAGTCTCTCTAAAATGATGTTTATCCTATGTTGGTCCCTTTAATTGTTTTTCTTAATTTAGTTACTCTAATTAAGATAATTTTTCTAATTAATCACTTCCATTAAAGATCCTGTTAATACATTAACGGATTGCTGACGTAACAAATTAGTCAATTGAATGAAGATACATGACATTTTCTGACTTTTGACTAAAGCTTAAGGACTTCTCTGTAATTATCCCAAAACCTTTTTTTTCCTTTCTTTCTCTCTGTAATCCCAAAACCTTTTTTTTCCTTTCTTTCTCTCTGTAAATCAAACATAGCCTTTTATGGCCTTCCTTGATACGAACGCTAGCATCAAGACCTAAAGGTCCCCCAACTCTTCAAATCACAGCGTTAACCGGTGATGAAGATCTAGTGGAGCTTGAAGCTAGCATGAAGTCCCTTATCGAGGATGCCAACTCACTAGGTATAGAAAAGGAGTTCCACATTATATCAGACCCAATTACTGTATAGAACAGAACTAGGTATAGCATGAAGATGTAGCTGCGTTGCACTCAACTTTAATTTCTTCAAGTTGTTAATTAATATTTTTCTAACCATGTGTTGTATTTTATTATCCCCAAGCACGTACGAGTAAGTCGAACAAAGTGCGTTGAGTTCATGCCTTTCAACTTATCATTTTTCCTAACATTGAATCCATTATCGGCAACAGTGGTGGAACAAGAGTCAAGAGATCAGAGGAGAAAATGGTGGTGGGGGGTTTTGGTTTATAAAGAAGAGAAAGAAAAAAGCATTTTTTTTTTTTTTTGAGATAATTACGTATAAGTGTCTAAGCTTTAGAGACTCTTTTTAGAATATTGTTTTGATATTAGTTTATGTTCTCGTGCGATGTAGGTGTTGATTATGTATACTATTTTAAATATGTTCTAATATATAGTAATTGATGATAACATATAAAAATTACTACATATTTTAATTAACAATTATAACATATTTAAATTAATACACACAATTAACCCATGCAGTACACAAAAATATAAGCTAATATTATATATATAACTGCATTACAACCATCATCTAGTCTCAATCACATATTAATTAGCAATTTTAATACTACACATAACATTGAATATACATAATCTCTAAAAATGAAGAGAAAGATATATAAATACAAAGTTGTGGATTAAATTTGTTGATCTAGTTCGGCCTTAAAGCCCGTTTAAAAAGTGAAAGATTTAGGTAAAAATTTAGACTCGAAAAATAAATTTATATAAAAAAATAAGACCCATTTTCTAAATGAATAGAACTTTGGGTAAACTTTTATTTATTCAAGTCCGGCACAACTCAAATTTAAAAAAAAAATAATGTAATTTTTTTTTACTATTTTATCACTATTTTTTTCTAAATGGATTTCATTAATATCATTTTTCCTAACATTGAATCCATTGTCAACAATAGTGGTGGAACAAGAGTCAAAAAATGTGTTTTCGGATAATTATAAAAAAGTCACTAAATTTTAGTCAAAAGTAAAAAAAGTGTCACGTGCTGTCATTCAATTGGTTAATATGTCATGTCAGTAATTCGTTAGTGGATTAACGAAATTTTTAACGATAGTGATTAGTTCGAATAATTATCTTAGTTCGAGTAACTAGAATGATCCTAAGTATAATTTATTATTATTTTTTTTTATAAATCCTACAATTTATATTTTAAAATTTAAACATTCTAGAAACATTAGAGAAGTATTTGAATCCTAATACTTTGGAGTTTTGAATGGAAAAGGAATCAACTAAATATTTAATTGTATCCTCTGCTTGTGATGGAAAAGTTGTTTGACTTTTTTTTTTTACAAAGAATATAGTTTGAATTGGAATTTGAAGTTGAATTAGAATTGTTTGATTTAGATAAATAAATAAATAAAAAGTTTAATAAAATAATGTAACATCCTCAGGTCGTATTTAAATTTTTTACCCAGTGCAATATTAGAGTTGATCGTGTATATAAATTTTTTAAAATCTAATATATTAATTTCTTACTCATGCAATGCATATGTGAGATTTATTTATTTAATATATAAAAATAAGTTAAAATAAAATATATTTAAATCAAAATTAAAATATTATATTATATTATATTATAATTTAATATTATTATTATTAAAAAATTTAATATAGTAAAAATATTTTAGGAATATTATTAAATTCTAATTTACCTATCACAAATTATTTAAAATATAACTGTCGAAACCATTTATTTTGAAAAGGTCAACTTTTTGTTTTAAAAACGAAAACGAAAAATGGGAGTCACCACCAATCTTTTTTATGAGGTGTGATCGGGTCACCTTGTGATTGATTGTTTTAATAAAACGTTTTAATTTACTAAAACAACAATTTTGGTCTACGAAATTCGAGAAAATAGGTTCGGGAGTCGGTTACGTACGAGGAATGATTAGCACCCTCGTAACGCCCAAAATTGGTACCTAATTGATTAATTAATGTCTTAACGTCGAAAGTTGAAAACTCGAAAAGAATTCAAAATACGATCCTTTTTTTTATTAATGTTGATTTTAAAAAAAAATGCTTGGATAAATTGAAACGAGCATTAAAGGCCCTCTCGTCTTGAGATAACAAAATGTCACATCCCGTAAGTTAGGACACGACATTTGGACTCTCGAAAATAAGCTTGCCTTTTAATTGTTTTATTTTAAAAGTTGTGTTTCGATTTTTAAAAGGATATTCGGTTGTTTAGATCCAACGAGAAAAATCGAAACCTCGCAAGTTAAGGCACGACTTTCTCAAGTTTCTAAACGCAGAATATTGCCTTTATTTTTATTTAAAATTCATGCATTTTAATTTTAAAAACGATATTTGGCCATTTAGGTTTAACGAGAAAATCGAAACCCTATAAGTTAGGGTACGATTTTTTGAATCCCTGAAATGCAAAATATTGTCTATTTTTACAATTTCTTTTTATGAATTTGGGTAAAAAATAATGAAATATTTAAAATGATATATGTGTAGTTTATTTGATTATGTTTAAAAAGAAATTGTTTAAAACGTAAAAAGGGTCATACATGGCTAATAATGATAGTGCAACATACATTTGAAGTAACAATGACATAATATGCATAATAAAATATAACATATATAGCATTGATATTAACGAATCATAATGTTAGCAAACATAAACAATAATAAGGATGATGCAAATGATAATATAAGTAACAATAATAATAGTAATAATAATAATGATGATGAATAATTCTAGATTTTGGAAGTACATAAAAAGTAATGAATAAATAAATAATGGAATAAAATGACAATAATAAGGGTAAAAAATAAAAATAAAAATAAAACAAGCCAATTAAAAAATGATAAGTAAATAAATAAATAAAACTAATGTAAGTTTGATTAAAAATTTGAAATTAAATAAATAAAGGAAATATTAAAGGAAATATTAAATAAAACATTTTTTAAAAAGATAAAAAAAAAATTGAAGTTAAAAAGGTTAAGGATTGAATTGCAATCAGAATGAAATGTGGGATACAAATTATAAACTACAAAAATTGATAAAAACACAAATAAGGATCAAAATAAACTAGTGAAAAACAACAAAGGACTGAATGAGAAATTATTCTCGAAGTTCTTATGCGCTTCATTTCTTAAGGGACGAAAATGAAATAATTATGAAATCATCGGGCAAAATTAAAAGAAAAAAACAAACTGGACTAAATTGCAACACGTTAAAAATATTGAGGGGCAAAAGGGAAAATATCTGCCCAGCGTTTTATCCAAGGACTAAAATGGCACAAAAATAAAATTATAGGGTAAATTTAAAAATAAAATAAAAAACAAAATGGGACCAAATTGAAATATCTAAAAAAAGCGGAAGGGCTGAAGCAGTAAGTAGCCCATTTAAACAAAACACGCGGATCCCCCCTTGGAGCGGGTTGGGTAGCGGTTTGCCCCCCCAAAACGACACCGTTTTGGGCTTCTGGGGGCCTAATGAAACGGTGTCGTTTTGATCCTACTATTTAAGCCCTTTTTTTTAAAATTCTTCATTTCAGCCCTTATTCTCAAAAAAAATAAAAATAAAAATTTTCACAACTCTCTCCCCTTTTCAAACTCCGACCTTGGGTTCCGGCGATCGGCCACAGTGGCGGTCGTTGGTCACAGGCGACGGCGCTGTCATCCATGATGGTCGGAGATAAAAAATGGCCATGTTCGTCCTTTTTGACTTCTAAACCCAAAAAATACTGTCTTTCATCGGAGATGGCAACCTCGGCCTAGCCTCACGATGGCGTGAACACAAAAAGGTAAGATTCGGCCCTTTTCTTTTATTTTTTGTTTATTTCTTTTAAAAAAACGAATGAAAAATGATAGAAAATAAAAGATATTAAAAAAACCACCTTCGTTAGCCTTTGTTTCGATTTGCTTTTTTGTATTTGAATCTCTGTGAAATATTTTTGTATTCAATATATCGTAAAAAATTACAACTCGTTTGTGGTGGCTTTTTATAGTAGGGAAAGAAAAAAAATACAAAGTTTTTCCTTTTTCTTTGTTTGCTGTTGTGTTATTTGTCCTGTTTGTAGGTACGGAGGCCATTGGCCAGCTATGTATAGAGGTTGACATGGAGGAGGCAGTGGGCCTAAAGTTTCTGTTTTTACTGTTTGACTGAAAATTGTTTAGGTCTTGGGCTTGTTGGGCCACTAGGGTTTTTATTTTTGGGCCTGTTTGGGCCATATGTAAATGGACTTTGGACTTTTTAATTTATTTTGATTTGGTTTTATTTTTTTTGTTTTTGGTTTCTGTATGGGCCCGGGCAAATTGGGCCTATTATAGCTACACCTCTTTGCTCGTTATCGTGTAACGAGAATGGAGCAAAAACTTTTAAGAAGGACCAATCTTGTCTGGTCTCCGAGTCTCAACTTCTTTGGGGCTCATCTTCTTCCATGTAACCTTGTTCCAACCCACTGCAACTTCAGGGGTATCGGAATTATAGCTTCAATTTGCTCCACTGCAGCTTTAGAGAGATAAGATTTGTTGTTTTTAACCTGCTTCACTGCAACTTCAAGGAGGTAAGGTTTGATTTTGGTAGATTTAATCCGACCTACTACAACTCTAGAGGTATAAGATTTGTGACTTATAGCTTTAATTTGTTCCACTTCAATTTTAGGGAAATAAGATTCGCTATCCTCAGTCTGCTCCACTACAATTTCAGGGAGTTGAGATTTGTAACTTGTAGCTTAAATCTGTTCCACTGCAATTTCAGGGAAATAAGATTTGTTATTTTTTGAACTGCTCCACTGCAACTTCTAAGAGATAAGGATTTGTAACTTTTAGCTTAAATTTGTTCCACTGTAACTTCAGGGAAATAAGATTTGTTATTTTTTTACATGCTCCACTGCAACTTCAGAGAGATAAGGATTTGTAACTTGTAGCTTAAATCTGTTCCATTACAACTTCAGGGAAATAAGATTTGTTATCTTCAACCTACTCCACAGCTACTTCTAGGAGATAAGGTTAATGGCTTTAATCTGCTCCACTGTAACTTTAGGGATATAATATTAGTGGTTTCAATCTGCTATACTGCAACTTCAGGGAGATAAGATTTGCCATGGTAACTTTAATCTGTCCCGCTGCAACTTCAGGGGCATGGGATTTGTGGTTTCACTGGTCTGTTACACCTTTTTCTGGGGAACATGACCTGTAGAATCCATTTCATGGGCCTATTTATGCCAAGCAATTAGGATGTCATGATCAGAATGAATCAAATGCTCATGTTTGGATATACACGAATGATATTTGTATGGATGCAGAATGTTATTCTTCGAGAATGATCATTTTTTAATGCTTAGGTTGCCATTGCTTGTTGTTCATCAAGGTTCTATCA
This sequence comes from Gossypium longicalyx, assembly GCA_025698465.1. Taxonomy (NCBI): domain Eukaryota; kingdom Viridiplantae; phylum Streptophyta; class Magnoliopsida; order Malvales; family Malvaceae; genus Gossypium; species Gossypium longicalyx. The sequence continues at coordinate 20,123,670 of CM047005.1, read as the reverse complement.
CTGATGTGTTATCGTGCCTTCTTGTTTAGCCGGTATCTTTGACAGAAGATCTAAAGAAATAGTCACAATTTGGACTATTCTTTCAAATGTTTCCAACTCTTGAGTTTGATTAGTTCTAACTAGTAGTCCTATTTCAGGTCTTTGTATTATTTAGAAACTTTTCAAAGTAATATGCAGAACTTCTTTTATGTGAATATTATCAGTCCAATAATGGTTGTTTCATTGAAAAATGCTTGAAAAAGATTATCATAATGAACAAGATGGAATTTTATTGAGAGCGAAGCTCAAAGTGGATAAATTAATCAAGATAGCAAGTTTTGCTAAGGTACAAAATGAATAAGATGAAAATAGGTGACCCAAATATCGCAGCACGGGCTTCTCTATTCAAACTTCTCAAAGACCGTTTCGAGCTAGATATGTGTTTAGGAGATCTAAAGTATTTTGTTGATGCCCTAAGATGTAACGTTCCTCCTCTTTGTTAATTCTGAGAAGATAAGACTACCACATGCCCCATCTTCGATCAAAATTTGAGCCGCTCTTTTTTTAGTTTTTAACTCAAAACCCCTTTAGCCTCAATGTACCCTTTGCGAGTTTTCGCCTTGGCCTCTTTTTTTTTTTTTAAGGTCTCAAAGCACCCTTTACAGGTTTTCGCATTTGCCTCTTCCCTTTTTTAGGTGAAGTGCTTCTTGACTAAATCTAAATTTACAGGATTATGTAAGTTTTTCCCATCCATCTCTGTCAAAATCAGTGCACCTCTAGAAAAGGCCTTCTTTACCACATAAGGTCCTTCCTAGTTTGACATCCATTTCCCTCTGAAATCCTTTTGTGTGGGAATGATCTTTTTCAACACCAGGTCCCCCTCATGGAATTCTCTTAGGGGAACCTTTTTATCATAAGCTTGCATCATTTATTTTTTGTACATCTGATCATGACAGACAGCCCTTAGCCTCTTTTCTTTAATCAAGTTCAACTGATCATATCGAGATTGGAACCATTCTGCTTCATCTAATTTTAGCTCTGACAAAACTCTAAGGGAATGAATCTCGACTTCAATAGGCAAGGCCTCCTCCATTCCGTAGACCAAAGAGAAAGACATTGCCCTGGTGGAGGTCCTAACAGATGTTCGATAAGCATAATGGGCAAATGGTAACTTCTTATGCCAATCTTTATAAGTCTAAGTCATTTTTCCCACTATCTTTTTCATACTCTTATTAGTTGCCTCCACTGCACCATTCATTTTTGGGCGAAATAGCGACGAGTTATGGTGACTTATCTTGAATTGACTGCAGACCTCCGCTATTGTGCTGTTGTTCAAATTCAGCGCATTGTTAGATACGATATTTTCTGGCATCCCATACTGACATATGATCTCTTTTTTCAAGAACTTGCTGACTGCCAATTTTGTGACATTGGTATATGAAGTGGCTTCTACCCATTTGGTAAAGTAATCGATGACCACAAAGATGAATCGATGACCACAACTCTTTCCCCTTTTCAAACTTCAGCCTTGGGTTCCGGCGATCGGCCACAGTGGCGGCCGTCAATCACAGGCGACGGCGCCGTCGTCCATGATGGCCGGAGATAAAAATGGTCATTTTCGGCTTTTTTGACTTCTAAACCCAAAAAATACCATCTTTCATCTGAGATGGCAACCTCGGCCTAGCCTCACGATGGCGCGAATGCAAAAAAAGTAAGATACTACCCTTTTCTTTTATTTTTTGTTTATTTCTTTAAAAAAACGAATGAAAAAGGATAGAAAACAAAAGATATTAAAAAAACCACCTTCGTTTGCCTTTGTTTCGATTCACTTTTTTGTATTTGAATCTCTGTGAAATATTTTTGTATTCAATATCTCGAAAACAATTACAACTCGTTTGTGGTGGCTTTTTATAGCCGAGAAAGAAAAAAATTCAATGTTTTTCCTTTTTCTTCGTTTGCTATTGTGTTTTTTGTCTTGTTTGCAGGTACGGAGGCCATAGGCCAGCTGTGTGTGGAGGTTGACGTGAAGGAGGTAATGGCACGCCTAGGGTTTCTGTTTCTCCTGTTTGGCTGAAAATTGTTTAAGTCTTAGGCTTGTTGGGCCACTAGGGTATTTATTTTTGGGCCTGTTTGGACCATACGTAAATTGACTTTGGATTGTTTAATTTATTTTGATTTGGTTTTATTTTTTTTGTTTTTGGTTTCTGTTTGGGCCCGAGCAAATTAGGCTTATTACAATAACTTAATAATAAAAAAGAAAAGAAAAGAAAAGAAAATAGAAATAATCATAGAAATAAAAATTATTATTTACTTTGAAAAAGATTAATAATAAATTATCATTTAATCATAATAGAAGAAACATGTATGATTGTGAAGTAATTTAAAATAAATTAAAAGAAATTTAATTTAATGATCAAAATAAATTTAAATTTTGAATAATTTAATATTTTATTTACTTAAAGTTCCAAAATTATGTTAAATTATTAAATTTTGTATTATCTTAATGATCCAAATAATTTAAATATTAAAATAAAAATAAATTAAAATACTAAATTTATATAGCATATAACAATTTTTTCTATACGTGTTGTAAAAATATGCAGAGTGTAAAACAAACTTATTAAAAAAATTCATTACATATATATTTATATTAATAAAAAAATTATATATCAACAAAATTGTTTTCTTTTCTTTAAATTTAAATTCCATTTTTAAAATTTTAAAATTTTACACTATTTAATGATAATTAAAATTATGTAAATGGGATTTTCAAAAAAAATAAACAATTAAAATTTACATCCATTTACAATAAAATCATAATAAAAATTAGTTTAAATAAATAAATTAAAATCAATATATTTTTTAAAACTTAAAATTGTAAAAATGAAACATATATTTCATTCAAATTTCTTAATAAATAAAAGTACGAAAAATAAAGTAAATTATATCATCCTAAAATATTATTTCTATAGAATTAAAAATTATTTATTAACTTGATTTAATAAAAATGAAAAATGAAAAAAAAATGTTTTGCACGTTTATAGAGTGGTTTATATGAAAATGTGAAAAAAAATGAAAACAATGTGTAATGAAAAAGAATAAATAACAAATAATAAAATATATAAAAATTGTGCCCTTTAATAAAATATACTATTGATTGAACGAATAAATTTAGAAAATTGAGAGTGTGCCACTTGGCATAAATATAGGTATGTATATTGTTATATTATATATTCTAGTTTCTTATTCCGTGCGAGGTATAAGTTACTCATATATTTTATAAACATTATTATTAATTAAATAAAGACATATTAATTAAATTTATAGATGAAATAATATTTATTTATTAATAAAAATATATTAAATTGTTTTGTATCTTATAGAATTTTATGTAAATAGTATGATAAATATATTAATAATAAAAAGTAAATATTATTATGGTATATATATATATATGATATGATTACTAATTTTGGTTCTTAAGTGTTTTTTTAACTAATAAGATTTATGAAAATTATAATTATAATTATAAATTTCTTGAAAAAAAATTTCTTAAATATTTTTTCTTTATAATAAGATTCATAAATAAAAGTATAAATTCTATTCAAACACTTTCTTTGAATGAACTTATTTTTATTTTACACGTTGTAAGTAGATTGTACCCATTAAGTAATTTATCTTTAAAGTTGTTATGTATTTATAATCATTAATCTAAAACCTAGATAAAATTCGGATCACCTACCTGCGACCCGGTTGGGCCCTACCAATTGGGTGCATGCAGGTCTTGTAGTGGGGGTTCGTCAGGAGGACTCGCAAGTGAAGTTCACGATCTTAGTTCGCATATATCAAGGAGTTTGCATGTGGGGCCTACGAAGTCCAACAGGTAGACCAGAGTAGTATATGTATCTAGCATGCATAGAGCTTACCAAGAACGCCAATTCTATAAACAGTATCCATGTGTGTATATATATATATATATTTAATTGTCCCCTTCAATGAGACACAACGAAAAAACACTCAACAAAAGTTATAATTCTTTACTAATTTAAGTTCAATATTATTGGAAATTTTAAAATATAAGTAATTCTATATTCTAAGAAGTAATAGATTTTATTCACTTTTATTTATGATTTAATATTAGAGATATTGATATATATCATTGAAAATTTTATTACCACAATAAATTTTCTTAAAAAAAATATTAAAATATTTTACATAATAATTTTACAATGAATTAAAAATAAAAATTTTAAATGTTAATTAAATATTATTGGATAACAACGTGAAATTATGATTTAATAAGTAAATCTCATGTCAATATCTTTTTATAAATATTATAACAACTTTTGATTTTAATATATTAAATTTAGAAGAAAAAAAACTGAAAACCCTTCACTTACGCAATCATAGCCTTTCTTAAATTAATAAAAATAGTTTTGTGATTTATTGTTATATATTCTTTTAAATGATATATAAAAAAATTAAAGATATTTTTTTTATATACTTCATATCCGTTTTATAGTTTATATTTGAGGTTCGTAATTGTCTTTCCAATAATATCGTCTTCGATATTTAAATTTAAATCCTCCTTTTAGGTATGTAATATGCTTTCCCGTTACAGTTAACCATTAGTTGGTATATGGTTTAAGTTATTAAACATATATATATATAATACACGTGAGGTAATAAGTATATAGTAATTGAAAGTATCCAAATGTTAAAATAAGTGTATAAGAATTTGTAGAGATAGCAACTATAAAACCGCAACTAAGTTCGAATAGAGCAGTGAATTAGTGGTGTAAGGCCTGCAGAAAGCAACAATAATTTCACACTTGTCAACCAATGGAGCCCTTACATTTTCCTATAAATACCCATCTCTGTATTCAGGTTTTCATTATCAAAGCTAATCAAGCATCTATCATCTAACATTTACCTCTTTACTTGTGTGTGTTTTTTCTCCCATCCACAACCAAAATGAACCAATCCCAGGATTTGAGCCACCAAGCTGGCCAGAAAATGGGCCAAGCTCAGGAGAAGACCAGTCAGATGGCTGACAAGGCTAGGGAAACTGCACAATCTGCTATGGATTCAATGCAACAGGTTCTACATTTCTCTCTCTTTTTGTCCTTTTAGATGCAGGCAACATGGACAAGTTTAATGGAAGGTTTGTTTTGCAGGCTGGGCAGCAGATGCAGGCCAAAGCACAAGGCGCAACAGATGCCATAAAGGATTCAATGGGATGAACAAATGAAACTACTGCTGCTTGATCCCAAACCACACCTCTCCGGCACCTACAATATTCATCTTGTGAGCTTTAGTTTTATTTTTTGGCAACATTTTCTTAAATTTGCTCATATGTTCTTGAGCTACAATTCTCAGTTTCAATAATTTCTACAAGTTTTATTTTTAGCCATTTGTACAATAAAATTTGGGTTGTAATAATAGTGCCAATTACTTAAAGTGTGTACTGTGAAGAGATAATGGGAAAGTTTCATTTATCTTATTCATGTTTCAAAAAGAATTAATACTAAAAATGTTCATTTGTTTCTCTTAGTTTCTTACTAGACAAATTCAAAGATATGGAAGGCACAAATTATTTGTATAATTATTCACAAATATGACCGAATCTAAAAGAATAGCTCATCTCTGTTGAATCATTGAACACAGATTATTATACTCAAAAAGAAAAGATATTAGGTGGGCATTTGATAGCCGGAGGTCATAACCAAACTGGGCTGGTATCATTGAAGGAATAGTGGGCCTTTCATAATGGTCTGCTTTCTTTTCTTTAAAAGCGGTGACAGTGTTAGTAAATGGTTGTTTCAGTAGTTGTTTATACAGATTTATTCTGGTGAGCTAGCTTAAATTAAATGTTAAGCTTGATAATAAGAGGAGGGCGAATTGGCGTTTTAAGAAAATATGGTAATTAAAGGAAACTCAAGAATTTATAGTGATTCAACCTCAATTATTTATCTTTGTTACCTTAGTTTGCCACAACTAAAGATTTCTCAAATTCACTATATTTGAACTTTTCAAGCACAAGGTTTAATCTTTATAAAACACTATTTTTTTTCACTAGGCAAGATAGAGGTACTTCACTTAAAGTTTTCTACCCAAAAACCTTAAGCAAACCCTTACAAAGATGAAAAATAAAAATAGAGATAAAAGACTCCTCTTAAAAGAAGATATTGCAATAATAGATCCCACTCAATAACAATACAACACTTGAAGAGAATAAAAAATATGTTACTCAAGTGTGTGTATGAATGACAATGAGAATATTAATGAAAAGATTGAAATTTTGTGCTATTGACTTTACAAACATGTTTCTTATCTTTAATGTATAGCTATTGACTTGTATTTATATCTTCTAACAATTTTAGAGTCGTTTGGAGTCATTGGGAACAGATTAGAGCCGTTACTGTAATTAATTCAGGCATTAAATGCAGATTGCTATAAGTGGACTTGTGCTGGTAGAAGTCCTGAAAATGATGACTATTGGAGCCATATGAGTATCGGTAGAAGTTTGAGGATTTCAAAGGTTCAGACTTGTATCGATAGTTGCACCAGTAGAAGGTGTAGAGGAGGCTCACTGACTTGGTTGTATCGGTAGAAGCCTCCCTAAGTATCGGTAGAACTTAATCCAAATATCGAGACAACTAGACTTGTATTGGTAGAAAAGACCCAAGTATCGGTAGAAGTCTGGAAGAAAATATTGGGTGCTCTATACTTTTATGCACTTGTAACTCTATCGGTAGAAGTCTTCCAAAATTGCAAAATTTATTTTGAATCAAGGTTTTTCAAACGCATATTGTGATTTTAAATTTCTAAACACTTTGAAAATAATGTTAAGTGCTTTTAAATCAATTTATTACAAATTTGACAAAGCGAAGATTATAATTTAATTTTGTTATATAATAACATATGAAAAACTAGGGATAACACAAAGTTAAATATTGAGTTAATAATTGAGATTACCCCATATACTCAAATCTTGACACATTCGGTATAAATAATGAATCAAAATAATATTCTTCATCCAAATATGAAAATATGATTCTACAATATCATTCAACTTGATTTTCTTAATATGTTTAAAATTTTTTAAGTTACAACAATTCCAACAAAATCAACCATCACAAGCACTAAATTATATAGCTAACAATCAACTCAATTCAAACAAACAAATCAACTAAAATAAATTTAGAAGAGAACCCGCGCATTTACATAATAAATGACTTAAACTTAAGACCTCAAATTTATCGGAGTCTCAACTTTGTTATTGAGTTACAATCTTATTTATTTACGCAATTAACTAGATAATGAATATCGTATTGGTTCGCAAACTATTTTTTATTTTAGTCTTAATGCAATTCGTTGTATTTTTACATACCATTTCGAATTTATTAATGTTATTCAACATTTTTTTTCTTATTTAAATGCAAAATCATAAAATTATATTAAAAATTCTAATTTCACTGCTAAATAACATCCAACAAAACAATAATTTTGGGGAAAAAAATATATTTAGAGTGTTTTATCGCACAAGTTACTACACTACACTATGTTTTAAATCAAATCCATCTCAAAAATGCAATCTTAAAATATTCAAAATATAAAAGTGAGTTTTTAAATTACAAATAAATAAATACACCAAACATATCATGATATATGTTGTATATGTGGAAAACCATTGTTGAGCATATTTACCAAAGGATTGAACTTATTACAGCAATTGAAAAATTATAATCACCATAATAATCGCACCATATTTTTAATTATTTAATTAGATGATAAAAAATTATTCAATATTAATTTTGAAAATTGTACTGAAAACTTAAGTTTAAATTTTGGGCATAATATTATTAAGATAGACAACTACAAACTCTGAACATGGTATGTTTTAGACATTTATAATATAAAAATTTGCAGTAAAAAATGGAAGAACTAAAAAACCGCAACTAACATTGAATTGAATGGCGAATGAACTGTAGGATCTCATGTACTCTCCGGTCTAACATTCCCAGTTGAACAAATTTGTTCCACAATCCACCCTCACTCAAATACTATAAATACCCATCCCAGTATTGAGGTTTTCGTCATCAAAAGTTAAGCATCATCATCTACCTAAGATTTTACTTCTCTATTTGTGTATTTTTTTTTGGTGTTATAAAGGAAAAATGAACCAATCCCATAGCAATAGCTTCCAAGCTGGCCAGGCTCAGGGCCAAGCTCAGGTGAGTCAACCAACCTGCATTAATTTTCATTGCATTGCAATTTGCATGCATGGATTATATATAAAAAAAAGCATATTTTAGTTTGTTCTAATTGTTTTCCATTTCCTTTAATTTTGTCAGGAGAAGACCCGTCAGATGGTAGACAAGGCTAGGGAAACTGCACAATCTGCTATGGATTCAATGCAACAGGTTATACATGTCTCTTTTTTTTTTTTTTTTTTTTTTTTTAGATGTTTGGAATATCATAGATGAGCTAAACGGTGATTTATTTGTATTGCAGGCTGGGCAGCAGATGCAGGCTAAAGCACAAGGCGCAGCAGATGCCATGAAGGATACAATGGGGATGAACAAATGAAACTACTCCTGCTTGATCCCAAATTACCACACCTCTCGGGCACCTATCTATCTATCTGTATGTATGTATGTATGTATGTATGTATGTATGTATGTATGTATGTATGTATGTATGTATGTATGTATGTATGCATTTTTAGCTTTTGATTTTTGTTTTGGCAAAATTTTCTTCATTTTGCTCATATTGAGCCAAGAAGAAAGATTTACCCTAGAATTTTCAGTTTTAATGAATTTTGGGTTGTAATAAGGGTGCCTGTTGCTTAGAAGTGTGGAAAAGTTTCCGTTTCCTTAGCTATTGTCCTCTAGAAATATAATAAAATACAAATTAATTGCTAGGAAAACTCTTTTGTTCATTTGTTTCCCTTACAAAATTTACCTCATCAATAAGTTTTTAATGAATCTGTTAATAAAATAAATTTAATTTTAATTGTAAATTTATTTAATTTTATGTTTAATTTATCAAATATAGTCTGATAAAAATTATTTTATTTTGATTTTAGGGTTAATTTAATAAAAGTTAATAGTTAATATTATTAACTAATTATGAATTTTCGTCAAATCAATTAAAACACTAAAAAATTAAAAGTTAACATTATTATCTTCAAATATCAAAATACATAACAAATCAAAAAACAACACATGTACCATATTAGAAAAAAATTCTCAAATTTGGGTTCCAAATAATGCATTAAGCTATTATTTAAGCCCAATTATATATGCATGATCGATCACTTCACTAGCTCAGTTCAATTCTATAATAAGAATTGTTTGAATAAATGGATGAAAAATACAAATAAGAAAGAGATTCATGAGTTATTATTTGCGGTAAATGCATTTCCTCAATAAGGTAATAAATAATTTGGAATTTAATTTAATTTCTTTGGGGTATTATTTAATTATATGAAATTGCTTAAAATGAGAATTAAATTAATTCTTTATCATAGTTATATTTTAATTGAACAATTAAATTAATTTACGCATAAATTTTATATGACAAAGCTGTTATAATTTTAACAAAATTAAAATTTTATTGTGTAAATTATTTTATTCCCCCCAAATTAACCAACATCAAATATGGATAGCTCTTCCCGGAGCATGACCCAGCAAGTTGGTCAGGCCCAGGCCCAGGCTCAGGTATTTCATTTCTCTTTCCTTCCGTAGTTCAGTATGCCATTCCTTTATGTTATATTCCAGGAAAAGGCTAGCAGAATGATGGACAGGTCTGCCCAATCTGCCAGGGAATCAATGCAACAGGTAATTAACTCCAAATCATGGATTCAACTACCCATAACTGTACTAATTCATTGGTCAAGCGATAATAAATATGAAGACCCTGGGCAGCAGATAATGGACAAGGCACAGGAAGCTAAAGAGGCAATGATGGGTGCAAGTGGCATCAACAGATGAAGACTCCCTATATTTTCCTTTAGATCCTTACTTCTTATTTTAGTTATTGATTTCTTGTGTGTGTGAGTTTTGGACCATTTTAGGGGCGAAATCAGAATAAATATGTAGGGGTTGAATAAAATTTTAATTTTTTATAATTTATATCTTTATAATTTGTAAATGATTAAATCGAATTTTTATAATTTTAGAGGAGATCAAAATATAAATTTATATTTACTAATTTAAAATTTTTAAAATATTTTAAGAGTAAAAAATAAATTTACTTTTTAAAAGGGGCCGGGGCCTATACCAACTCCTGACTTCACCCTGGACGATTTACTAAAATGCCAACAAAAGAAGAGATCATAAACAGCTCTCTTACAATGCAATTTGTCAAGAGTTAGCTCTTCCACTTTAATCTAATTCCTATATTTTTGTACCCTTGTATACACATGCATACTCAAAATTCTAAAATGTAATGTCACATTTCGCCATTTATTGCTTCATATGTTTTTATGAACATATGTAAATGCTATTACTGTAGCAATCTCTTGTAGCACCGACAAGAGAAAATGAAGGGGAAAGGGGATGGGACAACAACACTGTTGGTGATTTGATTTCTTCAGATTCTGTTCGGCATGATGCTTTCGTGTTTCAGTCTCCAGTGCAACTTTTCATCTTGTTTCGTCTTTCATCTTGGAAACAGGGTTATGATATTACCTATTTATAGTGTGTTTTTCTTCATTACAAAACACAAGTTTCACTTTCACTTTCACTTTTGCAACAAAATTAGGTCTTTTTAATTTGCAAGATTTCTCTCAACATTAACAGTGGCAGAATTTTGTAGTTATGTTAGTGGTTGGATTTTCATTTTGGCTAATGGAACCAATAAAATTCCACAATGAAATTGTGTGATGTTTTGGCTTTTTAAAAATGAACCAAATTTATTATAGGTAATTTATGGTACCAACTAAATTTTACAGATTTATATCAATTCAGTTCATTGATTTTTTTTTTATTACTAATTTAAAGTTTTTCATTAAAATAAATCTTTTATATTATATAATTTGAAACAAATTAAAATTGAATAAAAAAAAATTTCTGTTCATTTCAACTATATTTAATTAGTACCTGCACAAATTAAATAGAAATCAAACTAAAACTCAACCCAACACTATATTTCAACCTAGAGAGATGATCTTCCAAAGTACCTGTTATTATTATTATTTTTTTTTTGAATAGAAAGTTTGGGGACCAGACAGCAAGAAATTTTTGTTTCTTCCTATGCATATGCTTTGAACTTGACTTGGGTTTCACATTATTGTTGTTAAATGGCTGAAAAAAAATGCAGTGTTTTTGTAATAATAAAAAAAGAATACATTTCATATTTTGGAAAATTGCATGCCCAACAAAAGTCCTCATTCCATTACTTTTTTTTTCCAACCAAAGTGAATATATATAATTTCCTTTGTCCTAAAAACAAAGAGAGAGAGAGAGAGTTTATTTTGAATCTCTGAGTATAAAATCAATTATAAATACATGGAAAAATAGAAAAAAGAAAAACCGAAACGACATGTTGCAAAGAGCTTAGTTCTGAGGGTGACCAATCAGATAAAACTGAATAGGACTTGTGAAGCGAGCAAAACGCAGTGAGTGTGACCCAACATCACACATATATACATACGTATATATAAATAAGAAAGTCATTTTTCTGGGGAAGGAAATGGTGAGGACCAAAACACAAGTAACGTTCTTACAGACATTACGACAAAGGTTGCCATCATGTTGAGATGATTAGTACCTATTTTCCTTATTCTACAATCACTGCCACCATCGACTAGCTATTAGCTAATAGGGGACCATCCCCTCACCCATTTTCATTAGGTCTCAGTGTTCCCATTTTAGATTACCCAAAACTACTTGTTTAGATAACCTCATCTGTTATTTACTAAAGACAATTTTATCATAGTATGGTCATAATTATTCTAGTCTTCGGATTTGAAGATGATTGTTGGAAATAGGTGAATTACATTAAATGTCAATTTTTTTTAGGATAACACAAGGGATATCGAATCAACCCCAAATGAATTTTCATGTTTAAATTTTATAAAAACTTCAGCCCCTATTAGTTTCCATATGATATGAAAGTATTGTATAAAATAGAGACGTCACATCATATTATATCTCTTATCAATTATTTAGTATTATTTTAACATTTTTTTAATGTTATTAACATATCATTTTGATAATATTTCAACCTAAATCCTAGACCCAAGCCCTAAACTTTGGCCCCAGAACCTTGAACCCTAAACCCTGAATCTTGGACCCTTGATAACCACGAAACTAACTAAAAATTTGGCTGAGGCAAGTGCACCTATCAATTAATAGTATAGCTATAGTGAGCAAAGATATCGTTCCCACTAAGATTAAAAGTACTAGTAATTACTGTCTTTCTATTATTTAACTGATATATTCGAGTGATTGATTAAAAACTAAAATCAACTAAATTAATTACTAAAAAACGCAACAAAGAACTAATCAAGAAAATAAACGATTAACAACCAATAAGCGAAACAATATCTAGGAAAGAATCCAACTAGATTTCATCTGTCATTATTAAGGGTGTTCAATACAGAATTAACCGACCCTTTTAAACCCTTAACCGTTAACCAAACCGAAATTTTTTCAAAAAAATTTAATCGAACCGAACTTGTTCGGTTAATTCAGTCAGTTAACCGAATTAACCGAAATTTATATATATTTTTATTTTTGGTTAAAACAAGTATAAAACATATAAAAAATTAATCGACTTAAGCGACCGATTAATTTATATTTCCAAAAAATTAACCGAACCAACCGAATACTTATATATTATAATATTATTTATTAAATTTGATTACTTCGGTTAACCGACCGATTTCAAACTGAATTAACTGTTAACCAAACTTCTAAAAAATTATTAACCGACCCCGACCGAATTAATTCAGTTAACCGACTGATTAACCGAATCCGGTCAGTTAACCGAATTAATTCAGTTTTACCCGAAATTTGCCCCTAGTCATTATCAATCTAAATTACGCAATTTCTTCATTTAGTATCTTAATCCGTAGAAATTCCTAAATTATGCTAATATCTTTTTCAAAAATAAGAGCAACTGACTCTAGGTGGATTAATTGAAATTTCTTTCTAATTAAAACCCCTATTATCACATTAACTCGACCTATGGATTCCTCTATTAGATTTGACTCTAATATCTTAGATTTATGTTGTCCCATTTCTAGGATTGTCTGCAACTCCACTCAATCATGCAAGATCTACTCTTAAACAGGGTTTATTCCTCCTCTGATTTAAACACATCAAACATGGATCAATAATATAGAAATATCAAACCAATAATTAAGCACATATAATTGAGAATAAGATCTAAGTATTCATTGCATAAAATAAAAATCAAAGGACATAATCCGTCAAAGGGTTCATCTCCCTAGGTATTTAGAAAATTGGTTCATCATTAAAAATAAAAACATCCCAAACACAGTATAACCGAAAGAAATAAAGAAACTCGTGATAATCTCTAGAAAAATCAAATAGGTGTCTTCAATCTTGACAGATATCCGCTGTAGAATTAGCTTCAATGGCCTTTTTTGAGTTGTTTTCTTGAATATTCTATGACAGCTCTCTCCTATCTTCTTATTTTTGTCATATATACCTCTTAGAATGCCCGAAAAACCTCAAAATGGAGTTTTCTCGCTATTCAGAGTAAAAATTCATGAAATTGACACGATTTGCCACATGGTTGTGTGGCAGCCCGTGTGAAAGGGTTGACCCATGTAGCTCCTGTAGTTTGCTCTGTTAACAATTCAGTTTTAGCTAAATCAAAATAGTGGTTTCAAAACCACAAATATGAGGTCAAAAAAATATTTTAATATTATTTTTGGTGTTTATAGTATATGAATATGTATGTGTGAAAGTTTCGTGTGATAATTTTATCGTTTAAGCGGTTAATTTAACTAAAGAACTAAATCGCGTAAAATGCAAAAGTTGCATTCTATAAGTTAAAAGTGTCTATTTGCTATGAGGCATTAAATGAGAGGTCTTTATGTTGATATTAGACCATTGATTTTGATAATGGACATTTATGGACATGCATTATAAAATTTTTAAGTTAATTTATTAAGGGTAAATAGGTAAATGACAAATTAAGTTAATAAATCATAACCAAACATGATTTTTTATCCATCTTTCATGCATTAGCTGAATTTTGTAAGAGAAAAACATCATCTTATGCTCATCTAGGGTTCAGCTCTTTGAATATTTGATTAGGGTATGTATTTTGCTAAGTTTTTGATGATTTCTATGTTTTTGTGATCGTTGCTTCGTGTTCTAGCTGGCTCATACCCTCATTTATGAATTTTTTGATGAATTTGTGAGTTTTCATTGATGATAGCTTGATGTTTTTGAATGTTGATGATGGAAAATGAATATTTGTTGACAGTTTTACATGTTTGGTAAAGAGATTTTTTTATGAAAATACAAATTAGGGATTCATTTGTGAAAAGATGAAAATGTAAGGTTAAAAGTGTGAATAAATGTGAAATATGGGCTGCTAGGGACCTATAGAGAATTTGCTAAGGATGGGTCTTATTGAATTTTGTGAATTTGGTGTATTTATGAAATAAGGACTAAATTGTAAGAAATGTGAAAGTTTAAGGCCAAAGTGAAAATTGGGATAAATATGTGTTTGTGGATGAAATTAATTGAGTTGGTGATTAAATAGATTGATTTTGAATCTATATAGATCAAGAACGAAAGAAATCAGATTTAGATCGGGGGAAATAAAAAATTATCGAATAGTCGATCCAATTTCTCTATTCCGACTACAAGGTAAGTTCATATATAAATAAATGTATTTACATTGAATTATACATGTTTAATTGTTATTGAATTGCTATGAATGTTGAAGGAGTAGTTACGAGCAAGAACCGACAGAGTTACAACATCCGAAAGTCCCGTACGAATCTTAGGAATAGTATAGGGTACGAATGTTATGACATTAAGTTATCGAGATGTGATTACATATAAGACAATGTCTGGGACATTGACATTGTATTGAGATTACGTGTAAGACCATGTCTGGAACATTGGCCTCATTAATCGATTTTGTATAAAACCGTGTCTGGAACAGTGGCATCGATATATGCTAACATGTAAGATTATATCTAGGATATGGCATTGTATGAGCTTATGTGATTTTCGAGTATCCTTAATGATTCCAAACAATTCAACGGGCAAAGTCAAGTTGAGAAAGAATATGGGAATGAGCTAAGTGACTCAGGTACGTACGAAATTCATACGAGCATTGAAAAGGGAAAGTATTTGATGAACTTGATTAAGACATTGAATATATGTTCAATGAGAAAGGTTTGCAAATTTGAATGTGACTAGCTATGTTTAGCATATTTGAATTAATATGCAAATATCCATGTGTTGACTTTATTTGTATATGGCTTACTAAGCTTTTGAAGCTTACTTTGTACATTCTTTCCTTCTTTTATAAAGTATCGAAACTAGCTCGGACTCGAGGATAGTTGAGAAACGTCATCACATTATCGATCATCTCGTTGGTACTTTTGGAAGCTTTGTATATATGGTATATGGTATGTATAGGCTAGTATCATATTAGTATGTTTTGAGTTATGATATTAGTCATGAGAGTTGGCTTGTAAATGTTGGTGTGAATGGCCATTTAAGTTGGCTTGAATTATGTGTTTGATAAGTAATATATGTGATGTATATAACACCTTATATGTTGGCTTGTTTTGGTATGTTTTCCATAGTTGTTGATATAGCTAAAAGATTATTCATTTGGTTAATTATTAGTTGATTTACTAATGCTTGAAAGATTGGCATATTGGGGTTTGATTTTGAGATGATGATATGGTGCA
Source organism: Gossypium longicalyx (assembly GCA_025698465.1). NCBI lineage: Eukaryota > Viridiplantae > Streptophyta > Magnoliopsida > Malvales > Malvaceae > Gossypium > Gossypium longicalyx. Next base: position 20,107,769 of record CM047005.1, on the reverse strand, counting down.
ATTTATGTTATGATATAGATGATAATTTGATGATTAAATGCATTTAGTAGTTATATGAGATTGATGATTGTGGCATATTGATTTGGTATGTTTTTGAATATAGAATTGAGTAATTGAAATGGTTGTGGTTAGATGGCATGTTATGTGTATGAAGTGGCATGTTTTGGCTGCCTATAAATGTTATGAAATGGTACCATTTTGGTTAGGTGTGTATGAAAGGGTGGCAAATTAGCTTTGCAAATAGCCTATTTTTGTCCACACGTGTGTGTGTCTCAGCCGTGTGTGACACACGGTTATGTTACAAGGCCGTGTGTCCCTTGATGTAGCTCTTCGAATTTAAGTCAGTCTTGTGCACGGCCTAGACACACGGGCGTGTTTGGTGACCGTGTGAGACACACAGCCTTAGCACATGGACGTGTGTGGCTATTTCGAAGGGTACACGGGTTTGACACACGGACGTGTAGTCGACCGTGTCGCCAAGTCAATAACTCCCTTAGATTTCACACGGCCTGGCACACGGGCGTGTCATCGGCTGTGTGGTGCAAGTTAGTATGTATGCCCTATTTTCACATGGTCTGTGACACGAGCGTGTCTAATGGTCGTGTGAGGCAAACGACCTATTCATACGGGTGTGTGACCCTTGAATGTTAGAAAATTTTCTATATTTCTCAAAGTTCGCAAATGTTATTGGTTTAGTCCCGAAACTCTTTTAGGCATATTTTAAGGTCTCGTAAGACCTTACAAAAGATAAGGTGAATGAGATGAATACATGTTGATTATAAATGTATAAATGTATGTAAATGATGTGTATTATCTGGTAATGCCTTGTAACCCTATTCTGGCGACGGACACGGGTTAGGCGTGTTATGTTTAATTGATATCAGAGCTACGGTTTAGTCGATTCTAGGACTAGCGTAGCGTGTGAGAGTCTATCTATACATACCATAAATATAAACTAAGATAGTATGATAATTCCTGACAGTTAAAATGTGTTTTTATATAGCAAATGGATCCCGATCAAGCCGTAGCTGACGATGTTGAAAGTAATGCACCCGCTCTCGCTCAATGAGGCAGTGCAGTCTGATTCTAGACTTGTAACTAGTGGCCAAAGGGGAGAGGCTAAGCAAACTTTTTTTCCAAATGATGAGTGAGTGGTTCACGGAGTTCGTTCAAATGAATCTGGCTGGTCAACAACCTCCACCCCCACCTGTTCCTCAACAAGTCCTAGTTGTGCCACAAGTAATAGATCCGATTCGATTGAGTAAGCCGCTAGTGCATAAGATACATAAACACGGGGCTGAGGAGTTTCGGGCTACAGTTGATGATTGTAATAGGCCCATTTCGCCCGGGCTTATATCAGAACCAAAACCAAAACCAAAATAAAACAGAAAAATAAAAACCCCAAAAACAATAAAAGTCTATTAGTCCAAAATAGTCCATGACCCAATTACTAAATAACCCAAATCACAGCCCATTCCTAAAACAGCCTAGATGACCCAAACTTCAGCTCCAAGAGCTGAAACCCTAAGACCAGTTTATGTCGCAGCCTCGCATGAAATCGGTTCCCACGTGCGCCACCACCTCCAGCTGGCTCCTCTTGTAATAGATTAACAAACTATAGCAAACAACTCATCGACAGCAAAGGAGAATAGCAGAAGGATCTAGGGGATTTCCTTTTATTTTATTTTTTTATTTTTATTTATTTCTCCTGATTCGGTTATAAAAGAAAACCGATTGTAATCTAAGAGGGGAATTTTTTTCACAGAAATACATTACGAAATATTGGGTATTGAATAAAAAAATGCAACCAAAAATTTTGAAGATGATCCTAGATCTCGTTTTCTTTTCTGATTGTTTCTTTCTCTTGAGTTTTCATTCTATTTCTTTTTACATGTGAAAATAACAAGGCAAATAAAGGGTTTACCATTGAGAGTTCACCTTTGGGGTTCTCATCTTCTTCGTCTAAATCAAAGTCTAAGAGGGGATTTCGGGTTTGAAATTGGCATATGTGGCTTCAATCGGTTTAGAACAAGCTTAGCTCACCGTCAATCACCGGTCACGGTAGCATGTGGTGGCTGGGCAAAAGGTTCATGGTTCGGCCGAATGAATAAGGGGGAGGCTTTAGGTTTTTTCCTGATTTTGATTTGTTTTTAAGAGGCTGAATATATTGCTTTAGGGTTTTTTAGGCTTGTTTGTACAGAGTTTGAAACGGTGTGTGTATGGGGAAAAGATCCACGCGCAAAACCCAATCCATAGGCTGGACATGCGCTTTGGTGTTTTGAATGGTTAATTTGCGCGTCTGATCCTTCGCCTTTGTGCAAACTTTTAATTGATCTTTATTTACATTTTATTTTATTTCAAATTTGTCCTACAATTTGCGTGTCTTTGCATTTCAGTCCGCGCCTAAGTGCTGCATTTTGAGATCTGGATTATTTTCAGATTTGGTCCCTAAGCATTCACATGCGTGGCGCGCTAGTCCTTTTTAATTTCAAATGACTTATTTCATTTATAAATTATCCCTTATATTTTAATTCAATTTTAATTAAGTTTCCTATTTGTATAACTTATTATTTTATAATTCATTTAATATTTTTATGTATGTGTTGATTTATTCTAATAATCTGGCTTTGTTTTTATTTATATAATTACGTGGAAATTCTTCTTTATATCATATAATTTCAATATTTTGTATAATATTTGATTCAAATCTGTTTATATATTTGTATATATGTATTATTTTGATCGGGTTTTTTTATTTGTAACAATCATTATTTTGAAATTTACTTAATTTTTTTATTTTTAATAACCTTTGTTTTTATAAAATCATTATTTTGAAGTTTTTTTTTTATCATTTTATTTTAACATTTCATATAATATTTCGTTTAAATGTTTCTATATATATTTGTATATACATAATGCATGATAAAGTTGATTTGATCTTGTATATATTTTTAATCCTATGTTTTTACGTATAATTGTTTCCAAATTTATTTATATACATATATGTGTTTTTTAATCTATTATTTATTTCATAAGATTATATTTTAGTATATATATATTTTTATATCATTTCAAATTTTTATGTATTATTTAAGTTTTCCTTATTTGTGCGTACGTTGTCAATTTTAAATAAATATTTTTTAACATTTTGCATATTATTTGATTCAAATATTTTCACTCTATAACATTTCTTTTAATAATTATATATCCTTAGTTTTTTTCATAAATTATTTTAAATTCATCAATTCATCCATTCATATATCATATATATTATTTGTTCATTAGTTCATCACTGTTTTAAAACTGTCATATACCATATTGACTTTTAATTTCCATTTTGTTTTATACATTTGGTATTGATTGTGTTATATTAGGCGATATATGTTATTGTTGTATTATCTCTTTCGTTTATTTTGTATTGTTTTACCAATTGTTCTTCATCTAAGTTTGAAAAGTTGGTCACATTTTCCTAGGCTTTATATTTAATTGTTTATTTTGAAGGTTGGTCAAATAAAGTTATGTTATTTTCATTATCTTCATTCACTAATTCTTGTATTTTATGCATGCATATTATCCCATGTTTTTTACCTTTTTTTTTACAAATATCGCTCTATAACTTCCAACTCCTTAAAATCAATTATTCCACTTTATTTCAAGTAAAATTAATATGTTTTGAGTTTACAAATTTTTTTAAAGATTCTAAAATAAGGCAATGTTCAGTATTTAGAAATTCGAGAAATTGTGCCCTACTGTGCTGGGTTTCGATTTTTCGTTGGACTAAATATTTGGACATCCTTTTGTAATTTTTTTACTTAAGAGCTTTTGGAAATCAAAACTCAATCATGTTCTCAAAAGTATAAAGGATCATGTCCTATCGTGCTAGATGTGATGCTTTATACCTTTGAAACGAAAAAGTTTTGACGACCAACTTAAACCACTCAAAGGTTTTAAAAGAAACCATGTTTCAAACTTTTTTGAAAAGACCCTAGACCTAAGGACAGCACTTAATCAATTTGGTACTAGTTTTTGGGAGTAGTGAGGGTGCTAACCCTTCCTCATACGTAATTGGCTCCCGAACCCATTTTTAAATTTACGTGGACCAAAATTATTTTAAAATGTTTTATTAGGTGATCCAATCACACCTAAAAAAAAGAGATTTGTGGCGACTCCACATTTGGTTTTAAAAAAGTCGATCCCCATTTTTTCCAAAATAAAAAATGATTTCTACAATTATGATATTGAGAGGGTTGAGTTCTGGCTCGAGAACACAATTAGAGTATTTGATGAATTGTCCTGTACTTCAGATGAATGTATCAAGTGTGTTGTATCTTTGCTAAGAGACAATGCATACTATTGGTGGAAAATGTTGATATCTGTAGTTCCGAGGGAACGAGTCACCTGGGAGTTCTTCTAATTTGAATTCTAAAATAAGTATATAAGTCAGTGATTTCTTAATCAGAAACATAAAGAGTTTCTAGAATTGAATCAAGGCGGAATGACTATGACTATGACTATGACTGTGACCGAGCACGAAAGAGAATTTGTATGATTGAGCAAATATGCTCGGGAATATGTTTCTATTTAAGAGATTATGTGTAAGCAGTTCGTCGATAGGTTAAATAAAAATATAAAACTTCTTGTTGGGATTCTGGAAATCAAAAAATTCGTTGTTTTAGTTGAGAGGGCTTATAAAGCCGAGGATCTCAGTAAAGAAAAGAGAAAAATTGATTTTGAAGCAATAGATTCGAGAAAGAGATCAATTAGTAAATCTTATCAGTCTGCATCGAAGAAATTTTGAGACTTGTTTAATCGTTCTAATACATCAGTGGGACATCCAAATAGAATCGAGTAAAACAACAGTCATGTTTGAAAGCTCCAGCTACTTCGATAGCTAGTGTTGGGAGTACGAGATCTAACCAACCTGAATGTAAACATTGTAGTAAACGGCATCCTAGTGATTGTAGATCGAATGATAAGGCTTTTTTTAATTGTGGATCATTGGATCATTTTATCTGTGATTGTCCGGAGTTGGCTGAGCAAGATATAGTACAAAATACGTGGCCGAGTAACACTTCAGCTAGAGGTAGACCACCCAGAAACACAGGAAATGTGAGTGTTAGCCAGGAAGTGACTAAATACTCTACTGTGAGGTCAGAGGCAAGAGCACCTGCATGAGCTTTCGCTATTCGTGCTCGCGAAGAAGTGTCATCTTCAGACGTCATTACTAGTACTTTTACTCTATATGATACTAAAGTTATTGCATTGATAGATCCAGGATCAACTCATTCATATATATGTGTGAATTTAGTTTCCATTAAAACTTTGCCTGTAGAGTCTACTGAATTTTTTATTAGAGTATCGAACCCCTTAGGCAAATGTGTTTTGGTTGATAAAGTATGCAAGAACTGTCCGTTGATGATTTAAGATTTTTATTTTTAGGTCGATTTGATGTTATTACCATTTGATGAATTTGATATAATTCTGGGTATGGATTGGCTAGTGTTGCATGATGCTATTGTCAATTGCAAACAAAAGACGATTGATTTGAGATGTCAGAATAATAAGATTATTCAGATTGAATCAGATGATTTGAATAGGTTACCAACAGTGATTTCATCGATGTTAGCTCAAAAATATGTGAGAAAGGGTTGTGAAGCTTATTTCGCTTATGTGCTTAATACAAAAGTGACTGAAAAGAAGATCGAATCAGTGCTAGTTGTTTGTGAATATTTGGATGTGTTTTCGAAAGAGTTACCGGGTTTACCACTGATTCGAGAGGTTGAGTTTGGCATTGAGTTAGTACCGGGAACAACATCGATATTGATAGCTCCATATAGAATGGCTCCAAAAGAGTTAAAAGAATTGAAATCTCAGTTGCAAGAGTTGACAGATAGATGATTTGTACGACCGAGTTTCTTACCTTGGGGTGCTCCTGTATTGTTTGTGAAAAAGAGAGACGGTGCTATGAGAATGTATATTGACTACAGACAGCTGAATAAAGTGACAATCAAGAACAAATACCTTTTATCACGGATTGATGATTTACTTGATCAGTTAAAAGGGGCTACAGTGTTTTCAAAGATAGATTTGAGGTCGGATTATTATCAAATGAGAGTTAAAGACTCTGATGTGTCGAAGACTGCGTTCAGAATGAGGTATGGTCACTATGAATTTTTAGGTATGCCTTTCAGACTAATGAATGCACCTGTTGTCTTTATGGATTTAATGAACTCGATTTTCAGACCATACATAGATTGATTTATTGTCGTATTTATTGACGACATATTGATATATTCATGAGATGAAACTGAGCATGCCGAGCATTTGAGAATTGTATTGAAGACTTTACATGATAAGCAGTTATATGCAAAGTTCTGTAAATGTGAGTTCTGGTTGCGTGAGGTTGGTTTTTTTGGGCATATTGTGTCAGCATTGGGTATTCAAGTCGATCCGAGCAAGATTTCTGCAATAGTGGATTAGAAGCCTTCGAAAAATGTATATGAAGTCCGTAGTTTCCTTGGACTCGCTGGTTATTATAGACGGTTTGTGAAAGAATTCTCGATGATTACGACTCTGATGACAAGATTACTTCAAAATGATGTTAAGTTCGAGTGGTCAAATAAATGTCAGAAAAGTTTCGATCAGTTGAAAGCCCTATTTACTGAAGCTCCAATGTTAGTACAGCCTGAATCAGGTAAAGAATTTGCAATTTATAGTGATGCATCATTCAATGGTCTGGGCTGTATTTTGATGCAGGAAGGCAAAGTTATGCCTCGAGACAGTTGAAACCGTATTAAAAGAATTATCCGACAAACGATTTAGAGTTAGCAGCTATTGTGTTTGCGTTGAAGATTTAGCGACATTATTTGTTCAGTGAGGAATTCCATGTGTATTCAGATCACAAGAATTTGAAATACCTGATGACTCAAAAAGATTTGAATTTGTGACAGCAGAGATGGCTAGAATTGTTAAAAGATTACGAGCTAACGATTGACTATCATCCGAGAAAAGTAAATGTTACTGTTGATGCATTAAGCCGAAAATCTTTATTTGCTATACGTGCAATGAATACTCAATTGGCTCTATCTGATGACGGATCGATTGTAGCTGAGTTGAAAATGAGACCGTTGTTTGTACAACAAATTTGTGAAGTTCAGAAGATTAATAATGAAATGTTATAAAAAAGAGCTCAATATGACTCGAACCCTGATTCAAAATTTCAAGTTGATCTCGATGATTATTTAAGATTCAGAGGCCGAATATATGTTCTAAGAAATTTAGAGCTGATTCGGATGATTTTAAACGAAGCATATAGTAGTCATTTATTTGTTCATCTGGGAAGCACAAAAATGTATAACGATTTGAAACTGCTTTATTGGTGGCCTACTATGAAACGTGATATCTCAGAATTCGTTTCTAAATGTCTGATTTTTCAGCAAGTTAAAGCTGAGCATCAGGTACCGTCTAGTTTATTGCAGCCGATTATGATTCCCGAGTGGAAATGGGATAGAGTAGCTATGGATTTTGTTTCGGGTCTGCCCCTATCTCCTAGTAAGAAAGATGCAATTTGGGTTGTTGTCGATAGGTTGACAAAACCGGCTCATTTCATTCCGGTATGAATGGACTATTCACTTGAAAAGTTAACTGAGTTGTTTATCTCCAAGGTTGTGAGATTACACGGAGTACCTGTTTCTATTGTTTCGGATAGAGATGCAAGGTTCACATCGAGGTTTTGGAAGAAACTACAAGATGCACTTGGTACAAAACTACATTTTAGTACTGCATTTCACCCACAGATGAAAGGTCAATCCGAACAAGTTATATAGATACTCGAGAATATGTTGAGATGTTGCATTCTTGAGTTTGAAGGTACGTGGGAAAAGTATTTGTCGTTAATTGACTTTGCGTATAACAATAACTTCAAATCGAGTATAAAGATGGCACTATATGAAGCTTTATATGGTCGTAAATTTCGAACACCATTGTACTAGACTGAGCTAAGCAAGAATAAGATTCATGGGGTTGATCTAATTAGAGAGACTGAAGAAAAAGTGAAAGTAATTCGTGATAGTCTGAAAGCAGCGTTAGATCGACAGAAATCATATGCAGACTTGAAACAGAAAGATATTGAGTTTTAGATCGAGGATAAAGTGTTTTTGAAAGTATCTCCGTGGAAGAAAATACTTCGATTCAGTCGTAAAGACAAATTGAGTCCGAGATTCATTGAACCGTATGAGATTATCGAACGAGTTGGACTAGTGGCTTATTGGCTAGCATTACCGTCTGAGTTAAAAAAAGATTCATAATGTATTTCATGTATCAATACTACGAAGGTACAGATCCGATCCTTGGCATATTATTTCCCCGACCGAAGTTGAGATTCAGTTAGATTTATCGTATAGTGAAGAATCAATCCGAATTTTAGCTCGTGAGATTAAAAAGTTGAGAAATAAAAGAATAGTATTAGTAAAAGTATTATGGCATCGACACGGGGTTGAAGAAGCTACGTGGGAACCCGAGGATGCTATGAGAAAGAAATATCCAAACCTATTCACTGATAAGATTTTTAGGGACGAAAATCCCTAAGAGGGGAGAGTTGTAACAGCCCGATTTTAGCTAAATCAAAAAAGTGGTTTTGGAAGCACAAATCTGAGATCAAAAAATTTTTTTAACATTATTTTTGGTGTTTATAGTATATGAATATGTAGCTCTTGTAGTTTGCTTTGTTAACAACTCAGTTTTAGCTAAATCAAAATAGTGGTTTCAAAACCACAAATATGAGGTCAAAAAAATATTTTAATATTATTTTTGGTGTTTATAGTATATGAATATGTATGTGTGAAAGTTTCGTGTGATAATTTTATCGTTTAAGCGGTTAATTTAACTAAAGAACTAAATCGCGTAAAATGCAAAAGTTGCATTCTATAAGTTAAATGTGTCTATTTGCTATGAGGCATTAAGTGAGAGGTCCTTATGTTGATATTAGACCATTGATTTTGATAATGGACATTTATGGACATGCATTATAAAATTTTTAAGTTAATTTATTAAGGGTAAATAGGTAAATGATAAATTAAGTTAATAAATCATAACCAAACATGATTTTTTATCCATCTTTCATGCATTAGCCGATTTTTGCAAGAGAAAAACATCATCTTATGCTCATCTAGGGTTCAGCTCTTTGAAAATTTGATTAGGGTATGTATTTTGCTAAGTTCTTGATGATTTCTATGTTTTTGTGATCGTTGCTTCGTATTCTAGCTAGCTCATACCCTCATTTATGAATTTTTTAATGAATTTGTGAGTTGCCATTGATGATAGCTTGATGTTTTTGAATGTTGATGATGGAAAATGAATATTTGTTTATAGTTTTACATGTTTGGTAAATAGATTTTTTGATAAAAATACAAATTAGGGATTAATTTGTGAAAAGATGAAAATGTGAGGTTAAAAGTGTGAATAGATGTGAAATATAGGCTGTTAGGGACCTATAGAGAATTCGCTAAGCATGAGTCTTATTGAATTTTGTGAATTTTATATATTTATGAAATAAGGACTAAATTGTAAGAAATGTGAAATTTAGGGCCAAAGTGTAATTTGGCTTAAATATGTGTTTGTGGATGAAATTGGTTGAGTTGGTGATTAAATGGATTGATTTCGAATATATATAGATCAAGAACGAAAGAAATCAGATTTAGATCAGGGGAAATAAAAAATTATCAAATAGTCGATCCAGTTTCTCTATTCCGACTACGAGGTAAGTTCATATACAAATAAATGTCTGTAAGTTGAATTATACATGTTTAATTGTTATTGAATTTCTATGAATGTTAAACGAGTACTTACGAGCAAGAATCGATAGAGTTACAACATCCGAAAGTCTCGTACGAATCTTAAGAGTAGTATGGGATACGAAAGTCATGACATTAAGTTACCGAGATGTGATTACATGTAAGACCATGTCTAGGACATTGGCATTGTATTGAGATTATGTGTAAGACTATGTCTGGGATATTGACCTCGTTAATCGATTTCGTATAAGACCCTATCTAGACAGTGGCATCAATATGTGATAACATGTAAGACCATATCTGAGATATGGCATTGTATGAGCTTATGTGATTTCTGAGTATCTTTAACCATTCCAATTGGTACAATGGGTAAAGCCAAGTTGAGAAAGAATATATGAATGAGCTAAGTGACTCAGGTACACACGAAATTCATACGAGCATTGAAAAGGGAAAGTATTTGATGAACTTGATTAAGACATTGAATATAAGTTCAATGAGAAAGGTTTGTAAATTTGAATGTGACTAGCTATGTTTAGCATATTTGAATTGATATGTAAATATCCATGTGTTAACTTTATTTGTATATGGCTTACTAAGCTTTTGAAGCTTACTTTGTGTGTTCTTTCCCTATTTTATAGAGTATTGAAGCTAGCTCGGACTCGAGGATCGTCGGAAACGTCATCACACTATCGATCAACTCGTTATTACTTTTGGGAACTTTGTATATATGGTATATGGCACGTATAGGCTAGTATCATATTAGTATGTTTTGAGTTATGATATTAGTCATGAGATTTGGCTTGTAAATGTTGGTGTGAATGGTCATTTAAGTTTGCTTGAATTATGTTTTTGATAAGTAATATATGTGATATATATAATGCGTTATATGTTAGCTTGTTTTGGTATGTTTGCCATAGTTGTTGATATAGCTAAAAGATTGTTCATTTGGTTAATTATTAGTTGATTTACTAATGCTTGGAAGATTGGCATATTGGGGTTTGATTTTGAGATGATGATATGGTGCAATTTATGTTATGATATAGATGATAATTTGATGAATAAATGCATTTAGTAGTTATATGAGATTGATGATTGTGGCATATTGATTTGGTATGTTTTTTAATATAAAATTGAGTAATTGAAATGTTTATGGTTAGATGGCATGTTATGTGTATGAATTGGCATGTTTTGGCTGCCTATAAATGTTATGAAATGGTACCATTTTGGTTGCTAGGTGTGTATGAGAAAAGGGTGGCAAATTGGCTTTACAAATTGCCTATTTTTGTCTATACGGGAAGAGACACGGGTATGTGCCGTGTGCGACACACGGTTATGTTATACGCCCGTGTGTCCTCTGATGTAGCCCTTCGAATTTAAGTCAGTCTTGTCACAGGCGTGTCTGGTGGCCGTGTGAGACACACAGCCTAGGCACATGGGCATGTGTGGCCATTTTGAAGGGTACACGGGTTTGACACACGGACGTGTGGTCGACCGTGTGGCCAAGTCAGTAACCCCCTTAGATTTCACACGGCCTAGCATATGGGCATGTTCTCAGCTGTGTGGTGCAAGTTAGTATGTATGCCCTGTTTTCACACAGTCTGTGACACGGGCGTGTCTGATGGCCATGTGAGGCACACGGCCTGTTCACACGGTTGTGTGACCCTTGAATGTTAGAAAATTTTCTATGTTTCTCAAAGTTCACAAATGTTATCGGTTTAGTTCCGAAACTCTTTTAAGCATACTTGAAGGTCTTGTAAGACCTTATAAGGGAAAAGGTGAATGCGATGAATGCATTTTGATTACAAATGTATAAATGCATATGAATGATGTGTATTATCTGGTAATGCCTCGTAACCTTATTCCAGCGACGGACACAAGTTAGGGGTGTTACACTCTGATTTTTCAGTTTTCTCTCATTTTGCTCCCAATTGCTCTCCTAAGTATAAAAACATGAATTTAAAAGATTAGGAGTACAAAATTCACCATTAACATCGAATAATCACCCAAAAACACATTAAGAATGAGACTAAAAATGTTACTTTTAGCACCTATCAACCCTAGACCTTGGATCTTGAACTCAAGACCTTGAACTAGGTCTAAGGTCCAAGGTCTAGAATTTAGGGTTTAAGGTTTAGGGTTTAAGGTTTAAGGTTTAAGGTTTAGGGGTTAGGGTTCAAGTTCCAGGGTTTAAGTTAAAAAAATGACCAAAATGATGTGCCAATGACGTAAATAAAAATGTTGAAATAGCATTAAATAATTGGTAAGAGATACATGATAATGTGGTGTCTCTGTTTCATATAATCATTTCCCCCATATCACATTACCAGAATTAGAGATGTCATTACCTTAGTAAAGGATAAACTACAAAAATGTTACTAAATTATTGCTTTCATCCTATTTTAGTCAATGAACTATTATTTTTTTTTTTAATTTTGTCACCTAACTTTTCAAAATCAAATACTTTAGTCACTCTCTCCGTTAGTTATCGTTACATGAGTGACGAAAAGTTGATGGTAGGCTTTTTTTTATTGGTCTAATAACAAATTTAGTAATTCAATGTTTACACATTCTTTCAATTTGATCTTAAATATAAAATCATTAATAAATTTAGTCCTCAATGTTTACAAAATTTATCAGTTTAGTTCTAATTCAATAAAATTTTTAAATGACAATTTTCTTTAATTACCATAAATTTTTTATATGAAATTTATTATTATTAAGATTTATATTTGATGATTTGATGATTTATAAGTATACATCATTGATTAATTGGACGATGGCAAACTATAATTTTTTTTAAAAAAAAATTAGATGCTTTAGTTTTTTTATGATGGGTCATTATTTGATTAAATAAATAAAAAGATAGAAAAGGAAAAGATGTCATCATTATTGGTTTGTTTAGCCAACTTTGGTGTGAAAACAAAATCCTCCATTGGAAAGATAAGAATTTAATGAAAGGGCTAACCTTTATCTATTGTAATTCGAAAATTATATTTACTCAAAAATTTTTGTAAAGTTTAAAGTTAAATTTATTAAATCTTTTATAATTTCAACTAATATAATAAATTTTATAAAATTGAGGGTTAAATTTATTAAATATTTAATATTTAGGGTTTAGGGTTTTAGGGTTTAGGGGTTAAATTTATTAAATATTTAATATTTAAGATCAAATTAATAGAATGCGTAAATATTGAAAAATTAATTTACTATTAAAACTAATAAAAATATTCATATTAACTTTTCGTCACTTCTCTAACAACAACTGAATATGATCAAAATAAAATGAAAGCAAGAGTTTAATAATCAAGAGTTTAATGATCGATTCCAACGTTTTTAAAATAATTAATTTTTTAATAAAAATTTTGCTACGCTTTTTACTAGAAACAATTTGAGCTGAAAATTTGATAAAAGAAAATGTACTCAATTTAAAGTTATGACAAAATCATCCTTTATTTTGAAAAGAAATCCCTCCTTTCACATCTCATGTTTAATTTTAAAAATTGTTACTCTTTTTTGGAATTTTTTTTAATTCATCCATAATATTGAATTTGACATTTTTTATTTTTTTATTTTTATAATATTTATCATATTTATAAATAAAAAATTTAATTTTTATTAAAATATTTGATTAAAAAATTTACTTAAAAATTCATCATACTTATAAACAAAAAATTTGTTTCTATTAAAAAACTTTAATTAAATGAATTTATATAATAATAAATAAATTTAGATTTTATATTGTATTTAAATTATTATGTCTCCATTAATAAAATAGAAAAACTTTTATATTACTTTATTTTTAAATAGCAAATTCTAATTATTTATTTAATCTAATATATTATTTATAGTAATTAATAAATTTATATAATAATAAATAAACTGATGCTTTAATGATGAATAGAAAATTTTTATTAGCATCATATTTTAATTATCAATATAGTTTATATACTTAAATTATATTTATTAGCTATTATTTTAAATAAGATTTCTTTGCATTAGTTACATAAAGAAAAAAAACTACATTGTAAATGGTAAAAATATTTTAATTATGATTTTTTACACTAATTACAATAATTTAAAATTTAAATGCGTAAGATCACATGCAACATGTGTAATATTAGGAACAAATCTATAATATATGTAAAAGTAAGAGTTTGGAAAAACTTTTAAACCTACAAGAATATTTTTTATTGTTAATTATATTACTAAATTGAAATTAGAATAATAATTTATAAGTGTTATCATGTGATAATAATAAAAGTAATACTAATTAAATATTAATTAATATGATAGTATATTGTTATGAAATTAATTAACTTGATCATATTTTTTAAAAATTCTACTTAAAAAAGTACATAATATATTATTAATTAATAAAATTATAAATCTATAAAATCATATAATATAATTGGATAAATAAAAATAATAAAAATCAAAATATAATTTTATAATAAAAAAGTTAAATTGGAAAAAAAAAAAAGTCAAGAGCGCTCAGAAACAGTGATTGTTGTGGCCAGGGTGAAGAAGGGTGGTGACTTTTTCAGAAATGGAGAGGGACGAGATCTATCTTTTGGAGGAGGAGTTGGTGAAATTGTCAATTAAAAGTTCGCTGGTTGTTCCGAGTGATAGTCCAACGTTGTTATGTTCTGTTTGGACAAGTCGGTCTTACAATCTAGATAGTTTTAGAGCATAAATGAAAAGTATTAGGAAGACGACAAAAAAGTTTGATATTCAAGTGGTGGGGAAAAATTTATTCTTCATTAGTTTTTATGATGAGAACAATTTGGAACTTATTATGAAAGGGGAGGTTGTGGCTTTTTCGCAAACAAATTGTTATTTTTGTTCAATTGATTGCTCCCATTGAGCGATCCCAGATTCAGGTTGTTATGTCCCCTATATGGTTTAAAAATCAGTCCATGTCCACTAGATTGTGATAAAAAAAAAAGATCTTTTGCATGCAGTTGGCATGACTTTTTGGGGAGTTATCATATATGAATTCAAAGGTGATTTCTATCAGGTTAGGGTTCAAAATTATATGTAGAAACCCTTGAGAAGAGGAGTTTTGTGGTGGTGGATTCTGAGGAGAAGGTATGAGTACCTTTTAAATATAAAAATCTCCATATCTTTTGTTTTGAGTGTGGACGCATGGGACACGGGGTTAATAAGTGTGAGGTTTTGTCCAGCGTTGAGAAAGAGAGCCCAGATGGGGATTTTTCATATTCTGTGGCACTGAAGGTAGAGTCGAATTTGGTAGGGAAGGAAAGTCTACTCTTTGGCTTTTCACAAAAAAATCTATGAGGTAGTGCCAGTACACGGGTGGGGTGGAGATGGGTATCAATGATAAAGTGAATGATGGAGGCAGAGACATGGTGGTGCAAGATTCGAGAAATGGTAGAGTGTCATATGGAAGGGTGGGGTCCAAGAAGTCCTTGTTGGAATTGGATCCTTTTAGTTTGTGACAAAATTCTAGGGATTCTAGATCATTTTTTTCTTTACCTATTCAGGGGTTAGCAAGGGAAAGGGTAATTCTGGTAATTTGGATTGAATGAAGATTTGGGCTTTGATAGTGGGGTTTTTAATTGTGGGCCTGAGAGTTCAGTGAGGGTAGTAATAGAAAAGCCAAAAATACCCAGTTGGAAAAAATTGGCGAGGAATGTAATGCTTGATAAGAAGGATACTGGTAGTATAAACATAAATGTGGAGTAGAGAGCAAAGCGGATTATGATTTTTGCATTCTTGATAAGATTGATTATAAGAGAGAAGGAATATGGATAGCATCTTCGATTATGTTCAAGTCGATGCTAGGCTGTTGGGAAATTTGAAATGTTACTCCACTCTTTTCATTCCAGGACCGAATTATAAAGTCGGTATAGGGGTTGATGGCAAGGACAAGTTGTGAGAAGAGGGGGATAAAATGGACGAAGGATAGGAGGTGGACTTTTTTGTAATTAGAAATGGGAGGGATTCATATGATACTCAAATTTTATCGAAGGCTGCAAAAGGGCAAGCCAGTCGAGCGCAATAAAACTCGAAAGTTGGAGTGTCCATGGTTTGGGGAGTCTACGGTCCATTAGAAGACTTTGGCATGTGCTGAAGGTGTATAATCATTAGTTAGTCTTTTTCATGGAGACTAAAACTAGTGTTATTCAAATGGAAAATGTTAGAAATTTTGGGTTCTTGGAATGTATCAATGTGTTAACTATGGGTTCTAGAGGTGGACTATGCATGGCATGGAGAGGGAATGTTTTGGTTAGTCATATCACTTACTCGAGTAATCACATTGACATTGAGGTTGAGGAGATTGATGAGGGATTAAAGTGGTGGCTGACAGGGTTTTATGGTTTACCATGTAGTATAAATAAAGGAGAATCACGGAATTTGTTACGTCAATTAAGGTAGGATTAGACTTTGTTTTGGATTTTTTATGACGATTTCAACGAGATCATGTATGCTTTTGAGAAGGTTGGAGGTGCTCTGAGGGATGAATAAAGGATGGAAGCTTTTAGGGAAGTTTTAGAGGATTGTCAATTAATGGATATTGGTTATTATGGTGTTTGGTATATTTGGGTCAGGAGGAATTTACCCGAGACTAATATAAGAGAACATTTGGATAGAGGCATGACTAATAGTAAATGGATTGAGAGGTTCCCCAATGCGACCATACATCATCTTACTCACTCTTTCTCTAATCATTGTCCCCTTCTTGTTGGTTTAAAGCAGGATGTAATTAGACAGTTTGAAAAAAGGTTTAGGTTTGAGGCTTGGTAGGTTCTGGAAGAGTATTTTGATGATAAGGTGAATTGGTTATAGACATCTATGGATGGAGAAATTTTTGGTAGACTTGACCGCCTGAAGATCAGTTTGATGAAATGGGATGATTCGTCATAAAAGGAATGGGCTCAAAAAGAATTTGACAGAAAAATTAAAAGAATTGATGCAAGCTAAAGTTGATGATGAAGGTCTTTCACAAATGAGTGACACTAAGATTTAGCTTAATTTAGAGGTTGACAAGGATGAATTGTATTGGGAACAACTAGCTCGGGCTAATTGGCTTCAAGTGAGAGACAAGAATACTAAGTTTTTCCATAATGTTGCTACTAGTCGGCATTGGATAAATTTTATCATATGCTTAGAATATATGTCTAGCATGGAGACTTGTGAGGAGGGGGAAATGGAAGCAATTGCTTGGAAGTATATTCAAAATCTTTTAGCATCAAGAGGTGTTGGGGATTCGTCTCACATCTTTTCGAGGATAAGATGTGTATTACAAATGAGATGAATGAAAGATTATTGGCGAGGTATACGGAAGATGAGGTTGTTTCAACCTTAAAGGGTATGGGGCCAATGAAAGCCTCTGGTAAGGATGGATTCCCAACTTTGTTCTATCAAAACTGTTGGTTCATCATGGGCGGTGACATTTCTGCTTTTTGCTTGGAATTATTAAATGATGGTATGGATATTAGGCCTCTAAATGTTACTAATATTGTGTTAATCCCTAAATGTGCTCATCCAAAAAGCTTGGCCAACTTTAGACCTATTAGTTTGTGTAATGTGTTTTATAAACTAATCACTAAGATGATTGTGAATCAGTTTAAAGATGTGTTAGAGTTATGTATTGATAGTGTTCAAAGCACTTGTCCTAAGAAGGTTGATTTCGAATAATGTGCTCATTGCTTATAAGCTTTTTCACACTTTTTGTTATAAAAGATTAGGGAAAAGAGGGGTTCATGGCCCTAAAGTTGGATATGAATAAGGCTTATGATAGAGTCAAGTGGCAATTTCTTAGAAAGATGATGACTCGAATAGGAATCGATGGTAGATAGATTGAGACCGTTATGAAGTGCATTTCTTCAGTGCATATTCATCTATAATCAACGGTAAATTAAAGGAAAGATTTCGTCCTAGTAGGGGGCTTTGACAATGTGACCCCCTAACAAATTTAATCAAACCACCCTTATGCGATTAGTGGTGGAGGATGGTTTGATTTGTGGGGAAAAGGCAAGTCGAAGGGGTTTGCAAATATCACATTACTTTTTGCGGACGATTGTATTTTTTTTTTTTGGTGAGGCTATTGGTAAGGGTGCGTACACTTTGAAATGTATCCTTAAGAAATATGAAAGAGGTTTTGGTCAATGTGTGAATTTTGATAAGTCGAGTAGGAATTGATGGTAGATAGATTGAGACCGTTATGAAGTGCATTTCTTCAGTGCATATTCATCTATAATCAACGGTAAATTAAAGGAAAGATTTCGTCCTAGTAGGGGGCTTTGACAATGTGACCCCCTAACAAATTTAATCAAACCACCCTTATGCGATTAGTGGTGGAGGATGGTTTGATTTGTGGGGAAAAGGCAAGTCGAAGGGGTTCGCAAATATCGCATTACTTTTTGCGGACGATAGTATTTTTATTTTTTTTTGGTGAGGCTATTGGTAAGGGTGCGTACACTTTGAAATGTATCCTTAAGAAATATGAAAGAGGTTTTGGTCAATGTGTGCATTTTGATAAGTCGACAATTTTTTATAACACCAATACTCCCGATGGTAATAAAAGGACGGTGGCTGAGATTCTTGGGATGAGATCCTTAATTGATCCCGAGAGGTACCTTGGATTGCCTAATATAGTTGGGAGGTATAAAAAAATTGCTTTCCAAATTCTTAAAGACCGTTTTAAGTAGTGGATTGATGGATGGAGTGTTAGATTTATATCTTATCGTGGAAAAAAATTGTTTATTAAATTTGTTTTACAAGCTATACCTACTTACTCTATGGCGTGCTTTCTTTTTCCTAAATCTTTTTGTAATGAGTTGGAGAGTGTTATGGGGAGATTTTGGTGGCAAAAAGGGGCAAGGAAAAAAGGGATCTATTGGTGTGGTTGGAAAAACTTGTGCGATCCAAAAGAATTTGGGGGGATGGGATTTCAAAGTCTAGCAAGTTTTAATACTGCTTTATTAGCAAAGCAGGGTTGGCGAATTCTTAATTATTCTGATTCTTTGTTAGACTATGTCTTGAAAGCAAAATATTTCTCAAATTTAGACTTTCTTAATGTAGGGTTAGGTAATTTAGAGCGTTTGGGCTGCTAAAAGGGCTTTTGCAATTTGGTCTTTGTTGGAGAGTGGGCTCAGGGGAGCGGATATCTATTCGGGAAGATGCTTGATTGTCAGGTTTGGTCTGTCACAGAATAAATGAGCTTGTTAGTAATGATAGTCTAATTTGGGTTGTGGACTTAATTGATAGTCAAAATAGAGAATGAAAAGTTGAGTTGATTAAAGCTACCTTTTCTAAGGTAGTTTCGGCAAAGATTCTCCAAATCCCTTTATCCTAAGAAGTTCACGATAACGCGTTGCTTTGGCGAGATGAATCATCTGGGGAATTTATTGTTACAAGTGTTTATAGACTATTACATGAGGAGAGGGTTCTACCTAGTTTAGAAACTTTGCAAAATAGCATTACAAGTTTCTACAAAAAATTATGGAGACTACATCTCCCCTCAAAAATAAAGATACTGATATGGAGAACAACATGGTATTATTTTCCTACTCTAGCTAACTTATTTTAGAGAAGGTTGGTGTCGGATGCTTTATGTTCTAGAAGCGGAGGAGCAGTGGAAAATCTAACCCATGTCTTTAGAAAGTGTCCTACAATAATAGAGGCCTGGAAAGAATTAAATTGTGGCTGGGTTTTATCTCACTCAAAATCGGAGTATTAGGATTGGATTACCTGGATTTTTCAGAGTAGTACGAATGAGCAAGCACGATTGGTTTATTGTTCTATCTGGACTATCTAGTTTTGTAGGAATTAATGGCTACATTATAGGAAACAAAACACTGGTAAAGGTATCGCTAAATGGATATGTCAATACCTTAAAGAATTAGAGTGGGTAAGTGCACGGAAACCTACTGTTGTTAAGGGCATCGATGAATAGTGTCCTCCGGTTGTCCCATTTGCTAAATTCAACTTTGATGCGGCCTTTAATCAATTTTTAAACATTTCGAGTTCGGGGATAGTGGTGAGAAATCATCGAGGTGAGATTATAATGATTCAATTTAAAATAATATTTTGTAAATCAAAATATACTTAATCGCATACGCTTTTTACTAAAAACAATTTGAGATGAAAATTTGGGAAAAAAAATGTCCTCAATTTAAAGTTATGCCAAAATCATCCTTTATTCTGAAAAGAAATCCCTCCTTTCACATCTCATACTTAATTTTAAAAATTTTGCTCTTTTTTGAAATATTTTTTTGAATTGATGAATATAGTCTTTAATATTTATTATAATATTGAATTTGACATTTTATTTTATTATATTATTTTTATAAGATTTATCATATTTATAAATAAAAATTTAATTTTATTAAAATATTTGATTAAAAATTTTAATTGATAAGGAAATTCATCATACTTATAAACAAAAAATTTGTTTCTATTAAAAAAACTTTAATTAAATGAATTTATATAATAATAAATAAATTTAGATTTTATATTGTATTTAAATTATTATGTCTCCATTAGCAAAATAGGAAAAACTTTTATATTACTTTATTTTTAAATAACAAATTTTAATTAATTAATTAATTAATTAATTATATTATCTACAAGCTATTACGGTGAATTTATCAACTATTAAACTTTTTTTTTATAGTTAAACAAATGCTTTAATGATGAATATAAAATTTTTATTAGCATTATATTGTAATTATCAATATAGTTTATATACGTAAATTAAATTTATTAGTTATTATTTTAAATAAAATCTCTTGGCATTAGTTACATCAAGAAAAAAACTATATTGTAAATGGTAAAAAAAATTTTAATTATGATTTTTTTACACTAATTACAATAATTTAAAATTTTAAATGCGTAAAATCGTGTGTAATATTAAGATCAAATTTATAATATATATAAAAGTAAAAGTTTGGAAAAACTTTGAAAGTGATAAGAATATTTTTATTATTAATTATATTATTAAATTGACATTAGAATAATAGTTTGTCGGTATTATTATCTGATAATAATAAAAGTAATACTAATTAAATATTAATTAATATGATAGTATATTAACATGAAATTAATTAACTTGATCATACCTTTTAAAAATTCTACTTAAAAAATTACATAATATATTATGAAGTAATAAAATTATAAAATTATAAAATCATTTAATATAATTGGATAAATTAAAATAATAAAAATCAAAATATAATTTTATAATTAAGTAAAATTAAAAATGTAAGATTAACAGTATATATATATAAAAATATAATATCAATATATTGGCAATCTAATTTATAATGTATAAATTTATTATCACTTAGAATTTGAATCCATATTAAATTACACTTATTATTTTAGATTTGTTACTCGTATAAATATATACATTAGTAAGGCATTTTCATTCAAAATAACATCTAACGAATTACTGGAAAAAAATCATATTTTAGCACTATTTAGTAGACTTTTTTTCATCACCAAAAAGAAAAAAGTATGATTTTCATTATTATTTGATTTGTTGAAAAAAAAAAGAAAGAAAAAGAAAGGTTGAATTGCTGGATGAAATCCAAGTTTGTGGATAAATGTGGACAAAAAAAAATTAAGGGACTAAGTTAAGAAAGATTATCAAATTTAAGGACTAAATATTAATTTATCCTAGAATCAAATTTCAATATATTTTATAATTTTCAACTTTTTAGATTATTTTTTTTTTATATTTTGGAAAAAAAATAAGTGAAGTCGTGAAGGAAATAATTGAAGTAAATCTAAAGTTGAAGTCAAATCCAATCAGATATAATGATTTGTATGCTACCATGAATATTAAAAAGGGGAAATAATTATAAATATTAAAAGTTGAGGTTTATTAAGAAATTTAAAAACTGAGTCGATTAATTAAACAAATCTGAATGAGTTTAAAAGTAATTTTATTATATTTATTTGATTATCTCGAATGGATGGAAACCTTAATTTGGAGTCTCAAAGCTGGAATCATTGTCGAGCCTTTTGAAGATTAAGTTAAAAGAAACATGGGACCCTCAATGTTCCCGGAAACAAAGCCCATGTTGCTTGCTCTATCACTGTCTTTAATCTTATCAACCACTTTTACTTTCTTGTCTATCTCAAATCTTTGTCATTTTTTTAGGTCCCATCTCACCCTCCATTGCCACCCACCTTCTTTCTATTTTATTCTATATAATTTAGAGAAACAAATTGTTCTTAAAAAAAATTTTTAAAAAAAAAGTGATCAGCTTTGATTTCTTTCATCTAATGTAGATAACATTCAATATACAATTTATCAACTAATTTTATGCATATTATTTCAAACACTTTTTTCACTATTTTGTAAATTATAAATTAAAATATTTTTTTACATAATGTCTACTTCTATTCATCATTCCCTTTTCAACTCTTAAAATAGAAGAAAAATATATTTAAACACATTTAAATCTACATTCTCTCAATTAATGTTAATATATCAAATATTAATCCTACTTATATTTAAGCCTCTTAACACTAATTTAAGCGTGCATTTTATAAAATATTTTTTTTATTAAGAAAGAATGCTTTATTTTTATTTTTATTTCATTTCAATTAAAACTACATTTATTTTTGCTTGAACAATAAATTTATATAAATTTTTTTCTGAGTGTTATAATTTAATATTATTTTATAGATTTAATTAAGTTTATAATATATATTTAATGTGGAGGTAAGAATTGAAGAGGCAGTTGATAATTAAGTTATGATTCAAAACGCTTGTCTCTTTTGTAGCTTGGAATAATTAAGGTTGTTTTAAAATCAATCACTTCTCATTGTAATTAACCAACAACAATCACAACCCTGTTTTACTAATTGTTTGGAAACAGTTGGGAAAGCACATTCAATGTTGTTATTTCCTCACGGTTTTAGTTAGAGGCACAATTAAATCTTAATTTGATTCACATAATTAAGTCTTAATTTGATTAGTATTGATTTTATTATTAACATAAAATGGTGTGAATTTGAGCACGTTAAAATAAATTAGATTTTTTGTTTAAAGGTTGGGAGGAATTATGATTACGTAATACGCTTCATAAATTTAAAATTTAGTCATTGTACTTTTATTTTTAAGAATTTAGTCTTTTCTATTTTTAAAATTTTTAAATTTAATTGTTATTTTTTTGTTAAATTTATTGGTGTGACATTTTAAAATTAAAAGAAAAAAACTCAATTAGTATGTAATGGGCTTGATTTTAAAAAATAATTTTAACAATATTAACATTTGAACCTAAATTTTAAAATCTAAAAAATAAAAAGACTAAATTCAAAATATACAAAGATACATATTATTCTTTGTTTTTGAACTTTAATGGAGGGCTAGTAGCTCTCCACTTATAAAGCCCCTTCAGATGATTTTCATTGTCCCTCTGGAAGAGAATTTATTTACCCATTAGTGTATAAATTAATATTGAGTCCTAAATTTAATAATTTTTATTAATTTAGTCCTTGAAGTTTTTTTATCCACTAATTTTCGAACCTGGATTTTATTAAAAAATTAATTTATATTAATTACCAAATTCAAAGGTTATTATTAAAATTAAAACTGTTGATTAATTTTTAAAAATGAAGTTATTAATGTAATAATCAACCATAGGATTCCTTGCTTCAACATGATTGCATTGCTCACTAGTGCATCATCATGAAGTAGTAGTACTGGCTCATTTCTCAAAAAAAGAAGAACAATAGTGTGGGCCTTTTACTTTTACTTTTACTTTTGCTTTTATTTTTATTTTTATTTTTATCCTGCTACGTTTTTACTTTTACTTTTGCTTTTCAGTATCCAACCTTTCGGATTCCATTTTCTTTTTAACATTCCAATTTTGGCATTTTGTTTCTTTTTTTTTTTTTTTGTATTTAAAAAAATTATTGTTTTAGACCTTTATATTTGTGTTCAGATACAAATTCATTAATTATTTACCCGATTTGTACACAAAGAATGTTTTTGAAGTTTAAAACAACGTATATTTAATACACTACACTCTCTCATTCATAAACAAATAAATAATTTTTTAAAAAAAAGTTAAAATCATAAGTTATTGTATTTTTTAATTTAAATTTTAGTCTTTATAAATTTAGTATGTCTATTTTTTAGATTTTAAAATTTAACTCTAATCGTTAAAACTGTTAAAATTATTTTGTTAAATTCAAATTCATTAAAACGTTATTTTTTAATTACATTGCTATTAAGTGGATATTTTTTTTATTTCAAAATGTCACACCAAATTTAACAAAAAAAAAATCAATATTAACAATCGGACCTGAATTTTTAAAAATAAAACATATAAACTAAATTTCAAATTTGTGAATAATACAAGAACATGTAGCATATTTTAACCTTTTTTAAAAATCCTCAAAAAAAATTACGAGCAGCTGGTTTTATGTGGCATTAAAAATAAATTTTAAAAAAATTGTAAAAAAATTAATAACACTCTATTTTGCTTTAAAGTCATAATGATAAATTTAGCTCTTACTTATTTTCTTAACTAAATTTGACCTTCAATTTTTTAAAAGAGTCGATTGACCATTAATTTTTTAAAAAGAGTTAAATTACTTTGTTTTAAAGGAAATACTGACTGAAACGATAAATTTTTAAACATGACAGCCCGTATGACAATTCATGTGTACTTCAAACTATTTGTTTTTAAATTTTTATGATTTTTGTTTACATATTTTATAAAATTTTAAATATTTTTTATACTTTTTAAATTATTTGTTGACATTACATAAAAGACAAATAGTATTATCTCAACATAAAGTGAATTAACACGCAAGTTGCCACACCAATCTAATTAAAAAAATTAATGTTCTACTCAACATTTCCATTTACAAAAGAAAACATGATTAAACTCTTTTTAAAAGTTAATGGTTAAATTTAATTAAATAATAATAATAAATAATTTTTAACTTAAAATTAATATTAACCGATGAATACCAAAAGAGTGGTGTGTGATAAATGTTAAAAGATGGAATCAAAGTGGAAACAATAGGAGTGAATGGAGGAAGAGTAGAGCAATAAATGAGATTGGGGTTGAATTATGGGGACAAATGGGGACTATGTCTTGGGGCCTTGTCTGAACAAACACACTGTCTACCTCAAGAATCATGTGGTTTTGTACTTGGAATTTTGGTTCCAAGTTAAAAAAAAAAAAAAACACAATACAAGTTAAAAATGTTTTATTCAAAAACTACTATAGTTGAATTTTGAAAGTTGAAACTTGAATCACTAATTATTTGCTACTCATTTTGCCTATACTTTGTTACTGATTTTGTTCGTAAATCTCCATGCATGGTCCACCTCTCTTGTTGTTTACCTATTGTTTTCCTCTTTTTTCTTTCATTTCAATTTTGTACGTTAATCATGTTTTCATATTTTGGATCGTATTTAATAAATATATCATATTCTTATAATTTATTTTAAATTTAATAAAATTTTATTTATAAAGATTGTACAATCTCTATACTAGAATAATTCTAGACAATATTCGTACATAGCGAGATTTAAGTCAAAAATAAATTTAAATAGAGATTATATATGTTTTATGCATTACAGAACTTGAATTTAGATGTTAAAATTCTTAAAATCCCAACGTTATCGACTAAATTATTAAGTTTCTAGTTTTGCATGGACATGTTTTCTTTGCTTTCATATTATATATGTATTATTATTTTATACACAATGGTGAAATTTTTTTAATTATAATAGTAGAATTGAGGGATTGACAAGTGTCTCATATATATATACTGAAATACCAGTTAATTTGTTAATATCTTAAACCTGTTTGTATAGTGTAAAAACTTCATCGCTTGTATATTAAATTATTGTATTATATATTATATATGTATAATTATTTACTATACCGATAGATGTGGTTAAGATTTTATGACATCTGACATACCAAATAATTATAAAATATATATAATTGCATTACATTTAAATATGAATTATTTGACACATTCATAATAAATAATACACACAATATTTGTTACCCACTAATTTCGATTGTGGAAATACTGTGAATGAATATCAACTGTTTAAACATTTAATTAAATTTATAAGTGCACGTGTTCTGGTAAGAATCGAATTTCCATCTCGCATTTTGAAATTTTATTTGAAGGTTTTATTGGTATGAATGGACAGTTGGATAATTGATTAAACTTAAAAACCAACTACTTATTAATCAATTTTTTGGTGGAAAAATTAGGTGCAACTTTTGTTAATGTACATATCGGTTTCTTCCATTGTACCCTAAGCCCAATATTTTCACCAACTTTTATAACGATTTTAGAAGCTATAGTCATGTCCATATCAATGCCTGTCGGTTACAAATTAATACCAATATTTGATATGAATACGATTCAATATAAAAGAAAATTTTATATAGTAAAAATACAATAAAAAATATTATTGTTAATACAGAGTACAATAAGAGAGGAAAATAAAGAGGGAAAAGTAATGATTCTAGGAAGGTCAGTTCATCTATAGAAACAGAGAGTCAAAAAGGAACAAGAGAATAAACTGATTGAGATTAGAGATAAGGGATTTGTTCAGAGTAACTTTTGGGTTGAAGAACCAGTCATTTCTTCATCATTGGAAGAGTATTTATAAGAGAGGTCTTCTTATTCATCAGTATGACACGATAGGTTTTTATAAGAAAAGTTGCCATCATGCAAAGCATGAAGGACATACACTATGGAATTCATTATGTTATGTATTCAATTAATATGAAATTATTATACCCAAATAGACCCATTATTGGATTGAGGACCTAAATGCAAGTCCCTTAAAAGTAAGTGTTCATCTAATTATCGAGGAGCGAGAAGGCTTGCATATCTAGTGGATGAGATGGGCTTAATAACAAAAAGGTATTACTTCTCTTATTGACATGGGTGGTCAATTAGAACATTATCTCATATGGAATAAGAAGGAAGATTAACACCTTCTATCTTACTGATATGTGTACATATGACAAATATAATTACTATAAAGATAACTTTCATACATAATTAATCACAACTTACTAATATGGTTTTTATTTTTATTTAGAGGTAACAGAGTTTAAACTTTCGTTGACAGTAAATTTTGACCACTATAACATGTATAACTTACCCATAATGCAATTCAAAAGCACAATCTTCTTTTTAAAATCCTAGCCAACCAAAAAAATGCCACGTACCATGGGAAGCAAAAAATCCCTTTATATGCAATAAAATTTAATATTAAAAAAAGAAAATAAAATTCCCCAATAGGGACAGGCTTGTTAGTTTATAAATCTTGGGATAGAAGAAAATAGGAGAAGAGAGAAAGCAAAGAAGACACATGAAGAGGCACAGTCTTGTTACTTTAATTAAACCCTACTACTATAATACCCCATTTGCCATCGCCACTTTCTTTTTCCTTTGTGGGGATATTGAGAGGTGAAGGAAAAGGGGCAATTTATGTAATTTGGCCCTTAATCTCTGCCCTCCACCCCCACCTATTTTTGTCATTTACTTCTTATAATGAATGATTTCTTTTAATACTAGAATTGTAGTATAGGTCAAAATGACCTGGATTACAAGTGATTTTATCAAGATAAATCTAAATGAATGAAACCAATCTTTCGAGTTTGGTTAGATAGATTTTAATCATATATATTTTTTATATAATATTTAGAATTATATATAGCCTCTCTTCAATCTATAAATAAGAGGATGTATATACATTTTATTACATTCGAACATATATTCTCTTACATTAACAATAATATTTACATCAATCGAATTAATAATAAATCCACAAACTGATGTTAAAATTATTTGTTTGCCTCATCATGTCTTAAAAGATGAAGTGATTTTGTCTAGCGGTTTTAGACGAAATTTAAATTAAAAACGCACCGTATTGCATGATATAAGTGAATGATTAAATATAAATGCACGCGCGATGAGTGCGTTTGAAATAGAGATGAAGAGAGTGGCATTGGCAGCTTTTGCTTTTAAAAGTTTACTTCTTTTTCGAACAGTGTCATGAAGGAATGACTGTCTGCTGCCTGCCTGAATGTTAAATTAAATAAAAGCAAAAAGATAAAAAAGATAAAGATAAAAGTGGTGGAATCTTCAATAAAATTTTTAAAAAAATGCAAATATTTTACAATTTACACATCATTTACAGCTCAAAAGTGAAAAATAAAAATAAAAATATAAAAATGGTTGGGTGACCAAATTCTCTATACTCATCAATCTCGAGCCACCCAACATTGAGATCCTCACATTCTTAATTCCTTTAAGAGATTTTGAAGAATAATTTAAAAAACTATTATTTTTGGGACTTTTGCTCAATGGCCAAACTCAGGGAATGTTTGATTCTCCATTCTCCCAAGCTTACCCAACACATTTTCTTTTCTTTTTTAGTTATTTTTTAAAACTTTTATTATTCAATATATATTGTAAATGATAAATAAAAACAAATTATAATGTTGATATTTAGAAGTGTGTATTAATTATTTATGGAAAATAATATGAAATAGTTCAAATCAAAGTGCAATCGATTTTTGTAAATAAACCTTTTAACACAAATGGGTCTTCATTTAAAATAAGGTAATTATTTTAAAAAATAAAAAATAAAATAAAAGAATTTATCTGAAAACTGGAATAATTCAGGTTTTATTCTCAGTAGTAGAACCTATTTCTTACGTATACACTTTTTTCTTGCCCATTTAATGCTGCTTTTAGCTTGCGAGTTTGCTATCAGCTAAACCGTGAAAAATTAATATATAAATCCTGGGAAATTACCTAATGTGTCCTTGTCTTTGGAATATAAACTATGGATTTGGTTTAGTTTTGTTGTTTTTAGATTGTGGGTATTATATATTCCTTTTTTCTTACAGCTCTCATGTCTGTCCCACTGACAGGCAAGGCATGCCACTTCACTTTCTAGTACAACCAATAAATCTATGTCTTTTTCTTTTTTCTTTTTCTTTTTCATTTTTAACTTGAATTTTTTTTTTCTTTTGCTTTGGGGTCTGACACAAGATTTTAGTGAATGGATTTCTGGCATGGAAAGCAGGAAATAATGGGGTTTTTCTCTGATCTAACACTTCCAATTCGAGCTTAGTTTTTTTTTTTTTTTTATCTTCTGATAACACTAGCAGTTGAAACTTGAAACTCAACCTTAAAAAACTGTCTTGTTCCCTTGGTTTCTTGTTTTCTCTCTGGTGAAGTTCAAAATAATAATGGGAATGAGGAGAAGAGAAATGGGTTTTTATTTCTTGGCTTTCTTATGGTTTTGGGTTCCTATAAACGGATTGCTTTCTCCTAAAGGAGTAAACTATGAAGGTAATTAAACAAGGAAAAAAAAACAATTGCAGTTCTCTGTGTTAATCATTACAGAAGATATTCTGATTATCAATGTTTTTGTTTGTTTTTACAGTGCAAGCTTTAATGGCTATAAAGGATGCTTTGCATGATCCTCATGGTGTTCTTGATAATTGGGATGGCGATGCTGTTGATCCATGTAGTTGGGCAATGGTTACTTGTTCACCTGAAAGCCTAGTCATTGGCCTGTAAAAAGATTTTCTTTTTCTTACAACCTTAAGATTTACGAGAAAATTTAAGTTTCCATTGTTTGAATGAATGAAACTGGTCTTGTTTCAGGGGAAGTCCAAGCCAGAATCTATCTGGTACTTTATCTCCAAGCATTGGGAACTTGACAAACCTCCGGATTGTGTGAGTAATAAAATCGAACAAATTGAAATGTACGGATTTTGTTCTTGGTTGTATCTAATATGGATGGTGTTATGAACCTTTTTTTCTTGGCAGGCTGTTGCAGAATAATAACATAACTGGACCAATTCCTTCAGAACTGGGGAAGCTCTCAAAGATTCAAACACTTGATCTCTCTGATAATTCCTTTACTGGGGAAATTCCTACATCTTTAGGCAACCTACGGAGCCTTCAATACATGTATGTTATGCTTCTTCAAGTACGATTCTTCGTTTTTCTTGAAGTTCGATGTATATTCGGATACGAATATAGAGATATGGCTCTCTGAAAAAGCTTGAAAGAAAAATTGAACATACTTTGGGTTAAAATTTAACACAAGGGGGTTGCAAATTTTGATTACAGGAGGCTAAACAACAACAGTCTCTCTGGTGCATGCCCATTGGCTTTGGCTAACATGACTCAGCTTGCCTTCCTGTAAGCCTTTTTAAGTCCTATTTTTTCCCTCCTTTTAGATACAAATATTCTATGTATACATTTATATATTAAATCTTGTGTGTTTCAGGGACTTGTCATACAACAATCTGAGTGGACCAGTGCCCAGATTTGCTGCCAAAACCTTCAGGTATGTTCATCCATCTAATCTTCTCTTCACTCTCAAGTCCTATGGTACTTGCAATTGGGTGTGAATTGAATGTCAGATATGAATAAGTGCTCAGCGCGGGTATAATAGGATTTTCTAAGTTTTTTCATGTATTTGATCATAATTCCATACCCATATGTCGGAGATGCGTATCTGACACCAGTACTTTCTAGAAAGATGAAGAGTTGACACGACATTAGCCCGAGTCCCGAACATTATGTTGATAAACATTTCTCCTTTGTTATGTTATTGCAGCATAGTGGGGAATCCTATAATCTGTGCTACTGGAGCTGAACCAGAATGCCATGGGATGACATTGATGCCAATGTCCATGAACTTGAACAACTCACAAGGTTTTGAGTTTTATTTTTTTGTAACTTAGGAAGCTGAAATTTCTATTTTTACTACTTAAGTACTCTTATGATTTATCTGACTTCAACCTTCTTTCGGTTCTCAAGATGCTCGGCCTTCCAGCCAAACCCGAAGTCATAAAATAGCCATTGCTTTCGGTTCAAGCATCGGATGCGTGTCTCTGATGTTTCTTATACTTGGGATACTATTATGGTGGAGACGAAGGCGGAACGAACAGATGTTTTTTGATGTTAAAGGTTTGAAATAGTTGAACTTTCTGTGTAAGTCTTCATTGATGGCTAACTTAGTACTTATGATCGTAGTCTTTCGGTTATGGATTTCAGATCGGCATCACGAAGAAGTGTCCCTCGGAAACTTAAGGAGGTTCCAATTCAGGGAACTTCAGGTTGCAACACATAACTTCAGCAGCAAGAATATACTAGGCAAAGGCGGTTTCGGGAATGTGTACAAGGGAGTTCTGCAAGATGGAACAATAGTAGCCGTTAAGAGGCTTAAAGATGGTAATGCCGCTGGTGGAGAGATTCAATTCCAGACTGAAGTTGAGATGATCAGCCTTGCAGTGCACCGGAATCTGCTTCGGCTTTACGGATTTTGCATAACTCCTACAGAGAAACTTCTTGTTTATCCGTACATGTCCAATGGTAGTGTCGCATCTCGTCTCAAAGGTAATATAAGAAGGGTTTCCCGGATTTTGTATAAGCCATAACTTGACAATGATGTATTTCAGTAGTTAAACTGAACATGTGTTGTTCGTGACAGGAAAACCGGTGTTGGATTGGAGCACAAGGAAGAGAATTGCTCTAGGAGCTGGCAGGGGATTGCTATACCTTCATGAGCAATGCGATCCGAAGATAATCCATCGGGATGTCAAAGCAGCGAATATATTGCTCGATGATTATTGCGAGGCAGTGGTTGGAGATTTCGGGCTAGCGAAGCTTTTGGATCACCACGATTCACATGTTACAACCGCAGTGAGAGGCACCGTGGGACATATTGCTCCGGAGTACCTCTCCACAGGCCAGTCTTCGGATAAAACGGATGTGTTCGGATTTGGAATTCTCCTCCTGGAGTTAATCACAGGTCAAAGAGCACTAGAATTTGGCAAGGCTGCTAACCAGAAAGGAGCAATGCTTGATTGGGTTAGTATAATTTATCTCAACCTTCAATGGACATAATTCGTTAATTTCTATGCTTTTCCATTCAATATATGAAAAAAAAAACTGAAAAATCTAACCATACTTGTGTCAAACATCATATCCGACACTCACAAATCCGAGTAACATTGTATGACTCGAGCACTAGAATTTGACATGAATACCATGTGCAGGTAAGGAAAATTCATCATGAAAAGAAACTTGAAGTGCTAGTTGATAAGGATCTTAAGAACAACTACGACCGGATCGAGCTCGAAGAGATGGTTCAAGTAGCATTGTTATGCACACAATACCTTCCAGGCCATAGGCCGAAAATGTCGGAAGTGGTCCGAATGCTTGAAGGTGACGGCTTAGCGGAACGATGGGAAGCTTCACAAAAAGCCGAATCAACCAAATGCAAGCCTCCTCATGAATTCTCATCGTCGGACCGATATTCCGATCTCACCGACGACTCATCATTACTCGTTCAAGCCATGGAACTGTCTGGACCAAGGTGAACCAGAACCAACCCCTTAAAAAACGTAACTATAAATCTTTTCTTTTTCTTTTTCCGGAGATTTCAATGAGACTTAGAAAATTATAGCTAAAACTCCTATAGTTGCATAATAGTGGGATAGCATAGGATCAAAGGGCTTTGATTTTTTTGGTTTTGTTTTTTTACTGCAAGTGTACAGAGTTTATGTCTAAGAAGGACATTATTGAAGATCTGAGAGACTGTATTGTGGATTTTTTGTGTAAGATCAAACATTCTTCAATGGGGTCTTTGGCTGTAATTTTAAAAATTATATTGTAGAGGTTCTTATGCTTATGTAACTTTATTCCTCCCTTTAATCTAATTACCGTATTTAGTTATTTTTATGAAGTAATTTTGAAGTTTGGTAATTTTAGCATTGACAATGTTGTATATGTGTGCTACCACCCTTTCAAATTTTAGAACTACTAAGGGAAAAAAAACAACATTTGTTGTGAAATAATAATTTTAGAGTATTTGCAGTTTGTGTTAAAAAATTGAAATGCAAAAAGATATGTGTTTAAAATATTTAATGTTCACACCTGCGACTGCGAGTATAATAAAACATTTTTACCTTTGATTTTGGATTTTACTGATATAGAAATTATTTTAGTCGTAATTATAATTTTTTTAGTGGTTAAAGTAATTAATTTATGATTGCATTAATTTTTAAAGGATTTTTTTTTTAAATTTTAAAGAATTAATATTTAATTTTACCATATATTAATTTATAATTTATCATTTATAAAAGGAATAAATTATAAATTTTTTATTTTTGGAGATAGAAAGTTGTTGTCTATACTTAGATTCGGGGTGAGCGTTCGATCAAATCGAATAGAATGAAAAAATTTCGAGTTAATTGAGTTGACGAATCCTATTTTATCATCCTAACTTGATTTAAAATTTTCTCGAATCGAGTCGTGTGAGATGGAATTTGAATCGAATAAATTTGTTCAAGTAAAATTTTAAAAAAATCACTTTGGATCCTTGTAACCAATGTCACCCACCGTAATCAAATTTGTTATTAACTTTCATCTCGTTATAATTTATTTATTAATATTTTATATACGAGTTAGCTTCTTTGTTTGCTTAGTTGATTTAATTATCTTCTGATTTTGCCACTATATATTTTGAAATTAAAAAATATATTAAACATAAAAAAATGTGATTTTTTAATAAAAATTATCTTAAAGATTAAATGAGAAATTGATACCAACATAAAATTTTAACACAAACATTTTATGATATCATCAATAATTCAATTTTAACATAAATTTATAAAGATTTAATATGATTAGACAATTCAATAATATAAATAAATAAAATATGAAATTTAATTTAATAATATAAATAATAGATATAAATAAAATTATTACTATTTAAGTTCAAAGATTTTTTTTGGATGATTTTTTATTTTGGAGTAAAGGGTAAAAAGTAAAAGTTTAGGGAAGAAAATAAAAAGTTTTGAGAGTTGAGGGAGTAAAATTTTGGGGGGAAAGTAAATGAGGGAAAATATTCAAAAAAAAATTAGGGGGAAAATGAGGTTGGGGTAGATGGAGGTGGGATGAGAGTAAAAGTTTTGGTGGGAAAGTGGGAGGGATTAAAAGTATTGGGAGGAAAGAAAAAATGTTTGAAGGTTTGGGGTAAAAATATAAGATATTATAGTTTGATATTCGGTTTATTCGAATTATTCGAATTCGAAAATTGAACTTGATTCGAACTCGAAATTCGAAAAAAATTTCGAGTTGACTCGAATAACTTGAAATTCAATTTTTTCGAGTCAAATCGAGTTTTGCTCACCCCTACTTAAAGTATTGTTTTTACTAGATAGTAAATTGGATTAATAAAATGAAATACAAAGCACTTAAAATTACACTAGAAATTTTTATCACATATGTGTACATGTGAAAATTATAGATTTAAAATACATATGTGTGCTTAGAAATAATAATAAAATAAAATTTTGGTTGAATGGTAAATTTAAAGTTTTATTAATTTAATTGGCACAATTCAAGTCCCATAAAAATGATATTTTTATAATTTCTTAACCGAGCTGGTAACCGATTAACTTGTGACACCAACTCAATTAGATGTTATAAATTATTGAAAGAGAAGATTATTTCCCCATTAACATCACTAAACTATTCGAGTGTTATAAGAGTTATTTACATTAGACATCCCCATATTATGATTCTTGTTCTCAATTAGCCACTAGATTTTAAAATATTCTAATTACATTGGCAAACTATCAATGTTATATCAATTAAGTCATTTTATTATTGAAATCATTAATTTAACCATTAAATGATATGTAAAATTTTATATGACAATTTAAAAAGTAAATTTTAAAGAAAGTAAATTGATGTTGCATAACTTTTTAAATTAAAAATTAATAAAAAAGTAAACCAAAAAAGGAGAGTAATTGATAGTTTCTATAAAAGCTTCGAAAAGCTCAAAATTAATATTTTTACAACATTCATTTTTATAATATTCATTTTTCTTTAAAAAAGTTTCATGTTAAATTATTTCACATAAAATCTGACGTTTCATTTAGCGGCTAAATTAACGATTTTAATAATGGAATAATCTTATTGATATAACATTGATAGTTTAAGGATGTAATTAGAATGTTTTAAAGTTTGATAACCAATTTAAAATAAGTCATAATTTGGAGATGTTTGGTGGGCTAAAATTGAAGAAAAGGCCAAATTAAAAAAATTAAGGAAACAAGTTGATTTCTGATATATTTAGGGAAATAAGCCTATTTTGAAGAAAGGAAGTTGATGTGGCTGAAAATGCGCCTTGTAAGACATGTTTTCAAGCAACACTAAAATTTCTCTAATGGTCAAAAAGTCAAACAAGCAAATTATTTCCAACGGCTAGTTATTTGTTGTATAAACCCAAGTCATTTTCCCCATTTTGCATTCAAATCTCATTCTCTCAATTCATCCATTCTATCAATTCTCTCAAGTTTTTGGTTCTCAATTTTTCATTAAATTTCTTTCAAGTTCTTGTTGTTAATTTTCTATTTCTTAATTTATTTGTTTTAACTAATTTTATAATGACAATTCATCTTATTCATTTTGATGACAACCACATTTTTGGCGTCCAATTGAAAATGGTAAGAAATATATTTTTTAAAATTTTAATTAAATTCATTATTAAGTTGTTAACATTATTAAATTTATAATTTTTTTATTATTATATAATTAGGTCGAAGATCGGATTTTGGAGACGTACATACACAATCTATCTACAAGGGCACTAGGTGTAATTGAACGAGACTTGCAATAGGCAATATTCTTGCACATGTCTCGTATGCTTGGGGGTGTAAATTAGATCTCACACTTATTAGTGTATTGGTGGAAAGATGGAGATCTGGGACATACAAATTCCATCTTTCATGCTGTGAGTGCACAATCACATTCGAGGACGTATCTTTACAACTCGTTTACCAGCAGATAAGTCAATCGTTACAGAATCAGTGGTCGTTGGGGGTTGGAGCGGCACTTGCGAGCAACAATTAGACAAGGTGTCGAACAAGTTTTTTCGTAGCCAGATAGAGACGAAATGGTTGGAACAAAATTTCAATTATCTTGACAACTTCGAGAGTGCTCTTGAAAGGCAACAATACACGCCCGAGCATTCAACCTGAGGTTAATCGGAGGTGTTCTAATGCCCGATAAATCTCAAACTCTGGTACATTTAAGATGACTACTACAACTCGTTAAATTGAAAGAAGCGAGCCGACTTAGTTAGGAATCAGCCATGTTAGTCAAGTTGTACCGAGAGATGTGTCGGGCGACGCAACCACAAAAAATTAAAATTGGTGGTTGCGTACTCTTGTAGTCATGGTACCAACTATTATTTTTACGTCCCAAAGTCGACGCCCCTTATACTTTTCCACTCGTAAAAAGGTAAAATTAATTATTATATTTTTGTAATAACATTATTTGAATAGGTGGAACAATAGCACGAGTCATGTGGGACTAGTAGAGGAGTTCGAAGATATTCGACTATTGTTATATTAACGATCAGAAGCCGATGTTAGTTTTTGAAATTTTCAATTATATAATATTTATGTAAGGATTTGAAATTTAATATTATATAGATAATAATATTTATAATTTCATACTATAGTTTGAATAGATGCCATACATCGATCCGAAAATTGAAAAATGCATCTCGACCGACTTTTTGACTAATCGTAATATCTGGCACGTCAAGGTACCATTGATAGTTTACGCAACGATGGAGATGCACGAAACTGATCAAGTGATGTGACAATTCGGGTTTAGGCAAACTATTTTGCCGTCACCCCAAGACATTGAAAAACTGCACAATGTCGATTTGCAGGAGATAATCGACGAAGATTAGCATAAATTCCATGAGCAATATATCAACATTTGGGAGCATAAGTATGATTTTATACTTATGCATGAACCAATTCCCGAATCAAAATTGGAGACCTATTAGGACTACATGCCATGGTTCAGACATCACGGTAAACCATATCTACTGCCGGAGGAGACAAGGAATAGGCAACGCCATACTAGGAGGCCAAGATGATCCCACATCAATCCTAGGTCAGGAGTGCATGCCTCGATAGAGTTATCATCATCTTCAACCCAATACGAGGCAGCGGTGGCTGCACCACCTCCCCGCCAATATGGTTCATATTATTCTGGTGCTTTCACTAGCCCCATTACCTTTACACAAGCACCACACTATGCACCACCGTACCCTACATCAACACCTTTTGTAGGTATATTTTTTGCACTACCTCCATCTCCAGCACTTACAGGGTGAGTTTTCAGTGAATATTTCTACCACTTCAGCTGAAAACGAGTCCTATAGGGCATGTTTCCCCCTTCCATTTTTAACCCTGACCCGAATCGTGAAAATTTTCTATAACCTAGAAATCCTGAAATAATTTTTAGATTCGACCGGTATATTGTCTGTTTGTTTTTTCAATTCTTTCCTACCAAGTTGCCTATATAAATAGGGATTTTGCTCCCCTACTCCATCATCTCTCTCAGCCACCATCCCTTAATCCTAAAAAACTCTCTCCTAAATTTTTTTTTGTTGAGTATTGAAATTTTTAGACGAAAATATTTATTTGTGTTTGAGGGAGATAGTGTGATAGTTTTAAATTGTGTTTGAGTTGACAATGATGCGGTGACATTCGGAGGCCTACACATTTCATTTGTCATGTCAGAATGGAACCGTTACCTTAAAAGCCCATCACATTGCAACTCAGGCTCTGAGTTCACAATGCTTATACGGTCACGGGTTGGAGTATAACTCGGGAGCTAGTTGACGGTGGTTATGCAATCACTGGTTCAAGATTTATAATACCAGAAGAGGATGCTTTATAAACTCGACACATAAGTTCCAGACCATAATCATAGGGAAAAACTAAAGGGCTTTCCAGTATAATCAACTTATTCTTTTTCTACATCTCCACCAAAGTAGTATCCTTACCCTACGTTTTGCCCGAATCCTGTGATGAAGTTGAATTGAAGAGGGCTTTCAAAAGAGGAGTGATTGTTACAGTTGGGAAAAGGTGAAGGTCTTTTCGGGGTGACAACGATTGTTGTACTTAAAAAACTCATTAATAACTACAACTAATGTAGCCCTGACTTGAGTTGAACCTTCTCTCCACTGCCACAGTCACTCCCACCCGAGAGTCCTCTTGCATCCAACTCTGTCACTGGTTTCAGGTAAGACCAAGGTTAAGGATACTACTTTTGGTCGAGATGGAGAAAAAAATAAGTTGATTATATTGGAAAGTCCCTTGGTTTTTCCCAATGATCATGGTCTGAAACTTATGTATCGAGTTTATAAAGCATCCTTTTCCGGTATCATAAAACTTGAACCCATGACCACATAATCACTGTCAACTGGGTTATTATGTAATAATAAGTATTGTTAGAGAACAATATACTAGATTGACCTGCCATAAAAATGCATATTAGATTATTATGTAATAATAATGACATTTCTCATAGTGATAATCATATTTATGATCTTTAGACTTAAGATCATCATTATTCCAACATCGTGAGTTGTATGCTTTGACATAGTCAAAAGTCTTCCATAAATGGTTATACTATAAATATTGATGTTAGGTAAGCCATAATATGTGTAGCGGAATGTAAGTAATCAAGATATGATTTGTCTCTCTTACATTATGAGTAATATCTCAAGCTTCTTGATTGAGTGAGACTATAAATGCGTGACCATACTCAAATGAGCTGATATAAGATAGCGCATTTATTTATTTATTTTAGTCTACTCAAGAATCAAGAAACAACATATTAAACTATACAAGTGTGAATGTTCCATGACTTGTGTTCAATCTAGATATTAAGGATAAAAGGGATATGCTACATAATAATATTATTACAAAATGTTATGTCAAACCACAACTTCCTGCAACTTGTGTAGCAGTAATGCATTACTAGATGTCACTTACTGTTTGTAACATTAGAATTGTTTTAATGTTATTGCTAACGTTGGAGGATCCTATAGGCACACTCTTTGGTTGGGACGATTAGAATGCAATTAAAGTTGAGACTCTCTTTAACATGTCATAAAAGTTAAAATGATTATAAAAATGCTCTAATAATTAATTTAATTTGACAATGTTAAATTCAAACATGATATGTGTATGTACTTGATGCGCATAGATAGATGGTTCAATTAAAATAATATGAAAATATGTTTCTTTAATTTTGAAATAAATTGATATTTCCTTATGGATAGAAGCATATCACCTTTTAGCAAAAATCCTAATATTCCTCTTAATGTTTAATTACCAATCAAAAGATTTTTGAATAAAAGGAAGATTGAATCTCAATTTTAGGTTATTCGAAATCTTACTTTAACTAGCAGTAAAGTTTTATTTTCTCTCTGAAAAGGTTTGGATATTTTTTGGTTGTTCTTTTTCGGGTGGATTACATAGAGGCCGAGACTTGTTTGTTGGAACTAAAGTTTGCGACATTGGTAGTGGGATCAAACCCCATAATAGTGTTGTTTTTCAGATCCCATAAGGTATATGTTCAGCCTTTCACAACCCGATTTCGTATCTCATACATGCATCTGTGAGTTGTGATCACCAAACTAATTTTCCGATTGAGCCATAGAGCGTACCAGCATTCCAACACGAAGAACATGCTTTCTTACTTTTTAGGAGTCGAAAGTATTTGATGTTTGTATTTAATTTTTCTATGTTGCTTATTTACTTATTCATCTTTCTTATTGCTTAGGTTAGATGTATATTCTTTCTTTCTCTCTTGGCTCAAGAAAACTATTGAGATTTGTTATTATTATATTTTTTTTACATATTAATTAAAAATATATTATGTTTGCTTCATTTTTTTTGTTATTTTCATTTTTGCTTAAGTTGATTGTTAAATTTTTATTCATGGATTGGTTTTCTCTTACCTTGTGATGATTCTTTCATTGAAATGGGTAATTCTTTAAACTGTTCAAGCTTTGAATCCACTTGGTTGGATGTAATAATTCATTCATTCCAACCTTATTCAATGGACTCACCAAAAACCATTATTTGGTTTGTTGTAACGATAGATTATAGGAAGGGTAGAATGTGACTCTATTTTAGTACGGACTATAATATTCATTAGAGACAT
This sequence comes from Gossypium longicalyx, assembly GCA_025698465.1. Lineage (NCBI taxonomy): Eukaryota > Viridiplantae > Streptophyta > Magnoliopsida > Malvales > Malvaceae > Gossypium > Gossypium longicalyx. The sequence goes on along the minus strand of CM047005.1, from coordinate 20,067,918 downwards.
CCCCACTGAATGGGCTATTCAACCTTGGTTGTAATATAATTTTAACTTGATATCCTTATTTTCCCCTCACATTTCTCTCATCATTACTACCCTCACTCTCTTTCTTTTCTCATGTCTGTAGCTACCAAATAGCTAATTTGTTGACTACTCAATCTTCTCTCTTTCTCGTCATTCATCTTTTTGGGTTTCCTCTGGTATTTCATTTATCCTTCTTAATTTATTTGATCTTAGTTAAAAATGGTCTTTTGCTTTCAAACCCTAACTTTTTCTCTTATTTTTTCCACAAATTTGTCACTTTTAATGATTGATTTCTCAAGTTCAATATCAAATACTTCATTTACTACATCACAGTAAGTTCAATTCTCTTTTTTTTTTCTCCTGAATCCTTGTTTCTATAATTCATTTTGAGATGTTGAATCTATGTTTTAGTTGGGGTGAGAATTGTTTGTTGTTCCTTTGATATTTTTTGTTATTTTGCTTAGAAATTTGAGATTTTTATGTAATTTCTAATTTTTAGGATCTATTTGGTTGATTTATATGTTTGGATCTTTCTAATTTGACCATATTTCAGTTATTAATATATCATTTAGTGCAATAGCAATGAACTTAGCACAACCATGCATTTGTTATCCTTTTTGCTTTCTACTACAAATATACATTAACTATTTTAGTATAAATAGAATATTATATTTAGTGTCAATAGACATCTTGAAAATTAAGAAAAATTATCATTACATGAAAAATTTAAATATGAAAGTGGAAAGAATGGCTTTGGTGAAACACACTCAAATTAACCAATATCATTTCAAATAGATTCAACAATTATATAAAAAAATTGCATCTGGTGTTAAATGCTAAAAATGATTCTTTAAATTTAAAATTTATATGCTAAAAATGATTCTTTAAATTTAAAATTTATACTTAAAACAATAATGTTTCTTATTTATATGCATATTCAATGGGAAAAAGGTCTTTAGTATTGTTCATTTAGAGGTTAGATTTCTAATTTGAATTAAATATATCTCTTGGTAGTGCATTGGTTCTAAGAGTTAGATGTTGGAATGACCTTTTTAAATGCCATAAACTTGTTAATCATGACGTACCAAGTTTTACAAACTCAAAATATCAAGGGAATAACATGGAATCAATAGCTACTAATTTCAAAACTAAAATATCATATTAAAGCATATAAGTAGAGTTCAATACATATTTTAGCATATATAACTTATTTTTTGAAAGCTAGAATCTATAATTAAATAACTCATTCAAGGAAAATTTGATTCCCCATCAAATTACAAATAATTTAAGTTGGGGATTTAATATGTTTATCTTATATAGTTGATTATTTGAGTTTATTATGAACAAAGGTTTATGCTTTTAGCAAAAGCCACACTTTTATTTATTGTCAAAATTATGATGAGAAATGGGTGTATCTATTTAGGCATACACAAAATATTATATTAATTAACTGGTTTAATTTCTGTCAAACCCTGGTTTGGCGAGCTGGATTGGTTCAGGAGAATACGCCGACGAAGGCTGCCTAAGTTGCGAGACTTAGATTGGGTAATATGGGCAAGTTTGTGGCGGAGTACTTCATAGAACTTCACCAATACTGCAGAGTACCATTTCAAGCGACGGTGACATTGTAGTTAGGGCGGAGACCTTATTAGGTGAACTTTCCCACTAATAAACCCAACATCCGTGTTTTTGTTTCACTACTAAAGTAAGTATAATAGCCTGTAGGGCATGTTTAAGACACGTAACATCCTATTGGAGGCAACGTGTCAGTAGTTAGGACACCTCGTAAGATGTGATTAATTAGTGGAAGCGTGTGAGAATAAGTAATGATTAAAGATAATTGTGATTGGGATTTGGACGTGAGGTATTTATAAATAGGATAGCATGATAGTGGAGAGAAGATTTATGATTCTTCTTCTCTGTTAGACTTTGTTATCATCAAAGAAACCTGAAGAGTTCTTCTTTGCTAACTAAGGTGTTGACTGTCAAACTTAGGAGAACTTATATACTAGTTGTGTGTTGGTAAAATCTTAACCTTCCTTTAAGCTTTACTAATTAAATAGAAGCTAGTATGAAAGAGGTTTAGTAGGATTTCTTTGAATACTAGGTTAGAAGAAAACTTCTACCCAGAAACCATTTGCATGTCTACAGATTCTTGCTATAGTGTAAAGTTTTGGTCATTCTTATGTTTAAAGAAGTTGTTTTATTATTTTATCTAAAGAAACAGAAGAAGGTCCCAGTATTAAAGGGAAGGAACCAGTAGAGTAGACAAAGCTTTGAGTAAAGTATTCTGGTGAGTTTCTCTGTACCTTGTGTCTAGTATTTGCGATAGTTCGTTTACTTTAATCACTGTACAACCAGGTAAGTGGCTTTGTCATTTGTCTGTAGTGTTTATGTTTATGGAAACATATTCAAAGAGTCAATGCATGCAGGGTCATGAATGGTTAAACAAACCCAGAAAACTTGGTATATACATGGTATGAATATTCTTTCTTTAGTGCACAAGCTTCGTATCCAGATTGGGGTTAGGATGTAACAGAGGGATGTTATGTATAATGATAAAGAAACACATGATAAATGTTTTGCCTATAGTATGACACTTTGTTACAAACCGTGATTGGTAAAAACTCGACCTTGCGAGAGAACACATATGTGTTCAAACAATGAGGGAAGTTAGGAGGATATGAATGTAATGTTTGTTAATTAGTTTTGATGAACGGATATGAAGATACAGGAAAAATAGGTTTTAGGAACCAAGATCAGAAGCTAGCATAAGGAATGGAGTACGTGAAAAAAGGGGTGCATGTGTGCACGTTGCATGATCATAAACAGTAAACAAGAATAGTCCACCCAAGTGACACACACATGAATCAGCCAAGTCGTGTCCGTCATGTTAAAAACGATTATTGTCTGCCAGTAGGCTGGGGTTGATCGTGGTAGTATCCGTCAACTGATACTTCGAATAAAAAATAGAGGTATCCGCCATATGTGGTGTACTAGTCTATCAGATAAGTTAAATCTCTTACTATTGATAATATTCGTTGTGGGTTATATCCCCAGGCACTCACTAAGTTCTCACGAACTTACCCTGTTATTTTTTCTTATTTCAGGTTCTTAGGTTGAACGTAGGGATCGAAGGGAATCAGTTAGATCAACGGCTATTTGTGAGTCTTCTTATTTTCATGGGTAACATGTATTTTGCTGGGGGTGTTAGGATGATAATTAGATGCCACCACTTTGAAACCATTAACTTGTACTTGATATGTTATTTTGAAATCTACGAATGTTGATCGGTAGCTTCAACAACTTTTCATTATTTGTGTTTTATGATTGTTGCTTTAGCTATCGTCAAAGGAATTTTTCTTGTATCCTTAAATTTTTAAATGTGGCGGGGTAACATTTTATAATTTTGCTTCCAAATAAATGTGGTCTTAAATTCGCGGAATGTCGTGCCGGAAAAAAATATCTGCCAAATTAGATCGTTATTTTATAAAGAAGAAATGGTGTGTTTCCAATGGGTTGACCTGTGGCGCTCTATATCCAGATTCGACGATCGAGTCGGGCGTGGGGTGTTACAATTTCCTTTGAGAAATATAACATATGTTCAGTTCATTTGTATTTTGCTTGAAAGCTTTTGGACGACTTGGTCATATATTTTCCCATTGTTAGGGGAGAATATTAAGGAAGTTGGCCTTCAATTAAGTAAGAGCATTGACTTTGGAATCCTCGTTAAAGAAAAGGTTTAAAAGTTATATGTGGCTTTAGGTGAAACCAAAAGCATAATAGAGGATGCGCGTGACTTTGCATTAAGCAAAATTTCCGATCATCCAACGTAAGTGCTCATTTTCGTTAGTCTTCCACCTTTTATGCGATCATGGGTGAGAAGATTATGATTGTGGTGGTGAGTTAAGTAACTTTTTGTTTATGCAATTGTAAGATGAGATAATGGCATGCATGTATGCTATAAAAGGAGGTAACATTTTGTATGTAAACTATAATTCGAAGATGATGACATAGAAGCATGTCATACCTATAAGTTTAGATGATGGCTGGTTTTAATTCAATAATTGTAAATCATTGTATGAAACTAATATGTTCTATTGACTATTAATATAAAAGTATCAGGTTTTATTCTATTTTTGATTTCAATAAATTCATGAGGTTGGTAGTGTGGAATCAATTGCAAATGTTGCTTTGTGATTACTAGTACTTTTCCTACATTATAAAAAAGGGAGATAAACTCATTTTAAAAAATTACGTTAGTCCCATGACTCAAACGACAACATTTGAATACTTTAGTAATTTAAGTTGTAATTTTTTGAAATTAAGGAGCAAAGTGTAAATTAATTAACGAGAACTTTTCTTTTATGAAATAAGGGTATTGGGTAATTTGAGGCAGCCAAGCTATAGCCCGTAGTGTTTCAAGTCATAAACCCTAGGACGAAGATACAGAGCAAAAAGGTGAGTGATGGCGTGCAATTCGTCAACCTGCAATTCTTCCGGTTGCTATAAAGGGTACGAGGAGGAAGAACAGCCTAAACCAAAAACAAAAGCAGCGGTAAATGGGGGCAACAGTTGCCAAAACCTCTGCGTGAAGTGCAAGGTCAACGAACCCGTGTGCAGCGGTATCGGTGGGGAAAATTCCAGATTTTGTAAGGATTGCTTTAGAAACAATCTCTATGGAAAGTTCAAGCAAGCTGTTACTTATAACGCCATGATTACTCCTCCTGATAAAGTTCTCGTTGCTTTCTCCGGTGGACCTTCCTCCAGGTTTCTCTTTCACTCTTTCTCTCTTAATTTGAAGAATTTGGGTAATTTTGCTCAGAATGTTTATTTATGTTTGTGGTTTTAGGGTAGTTTTACAATTTGTGCATGAGATGCAATATAAAGCGCAGAAGAATTATGATGCTAATAAAGACAAGTCATTACCGGTTTTTGGTGTTGGAGTCGCGTTTATTGATGAAAGTTCCACTCATTCATTTACTTCTCAACACATTGAGAAGGCAGTTGAGGATATAAGATTAATTGTGTCAAATCTAGCCCCACCGTCGAAAGAGTTGTTTGTTGTTCCAATTGAGAGTATTTTCTCTTCAGATGGCATTGATGGTAAGGAGAGATTGAAGGAGTTATTAGATGCTGTTAGTGATGTTACTGGGAAAGAAGATCTTCTCATTCATTTACGGATCTTGTTGTTGCAAAAGGTTTAATACTAAATTTTACCTTTGAGCTGTGAATGTGTGGAAAAAGACATGGAATATTGACTATTGTTTCTGTTGTAGATTGCTTCTGAAAATGGGTACACTAGAATCGTGCTAGGATCCTGTACGTCAAGGATTGCTTGCCACGTCATTTCTGCCACGGTAAAGGTGTGTGTCTTTGTTTGGAAAAAGCTATTTCTATTTTCTATGGTGAATGCATCAAACTTATTTTATCAGTATAGTAAAGCTTAGATGGTCTTTAGCTCAAGTTGTGAAGGGGTTATCTGAAGGAGCTTTGAGGTCCTATGTTACTTGGGCTTAGATGTGAGTGTTGCATACGGGTATATGATCAAATTCGTCTAATTTCATGTCCCCATATCCATGTGTTAGACACAAGGATTGAATATGAGGCGGAGCAGTATAGTTGTGGTCAATATCTTAGAAGGGTAACATGCTATCTAGAATTTGGAGTGGCAATTTGCTAGGCAGACTGGTAGATTAGAGGAGTTGCTGTAAATTGGTTCAAAGACTGGCATGATAAGTGCAGTTGTAAAAAAATTTGACCACATTCGGGAATTGAGGCTTTTTTTATTTTCTACCTTAGTCATTGATTCTCATTGCTATTTTTTTGAAGTTAATGCAAAAAACATGCATGAAATAAAGGTTGTTGTGCTCAGTACTGCTAACAAAAACATAAGTTGGAGAGGTGTAAATGATTATTTTTGACTTCTTATTAAACTAATTTTATTTTATCTGGTTAGTAACAAAAATATATCACAAGTTCAGCTCTTGGGGTGAAATAGGCATGCTAGGGATCACTAGTCCCATGATCCCCCACCCTCCTGCACTGCTGACCTAGATATTTATTCACAATTCATTGCTTTTTGAGTTCTCATTATGATTCACCACCTATCTAATTTGATCACTTTGCTCTTTTCAGGGTCAGGGTTATTCTTTATCAGCTGACATACAGTATGTTGATTCGAGATGGGAGATTCCTGTTGTGCTTCCACTTCGTGATTGTCCTGCACAAGAGCTCAACACCCTTTGCAGCCTTGATGGGTTTGAACCTTACCTTGTTCTTCATATTTGAATTTATTTTATGCATTAAGAGAACTTTTATATACTTTTAGTTGAATTTTCTGTTTTAATCAGGTTTACCTCCATTTTTCACCATTATGTGACAATCATATAATTTCATGGAAGTATATCTGTGGTATATCTGACTAATCATCTGATTTATAACTAAATGATTGGTCTAAACTCATTTTGGCAGCAGTTTGAAGATAGTGGAGTTGCTTGATGATCCATGCTCTGGCATCAATGGCCTGGTATCATCATTTGTTAAAGTGCTGCAGGTAGAACTTGTTGGAGTTTTCACATTTTATTATTCTGTATTTTTATAGTGCCTTTTTGGGGGCATATTCTTTGCATAGTCTTTCAGTTATGGTTTATCTGCTTATGGATAGGCAGAGTGCTATGTCTAATTGAGCAGCTAAATTTCAACTTTGCCCTCCGAACCCCAAATGAGAGTTTCTTTAATCTCATTAATATACATGCCATCCAGGAGCTTATTTTACATAGAAAAGGAAATTCCGTTAGTAGCTGTTGGACGTTTAAAAGTGTGACCATTATCAGTTTGTCTTTCTGTAAGTTCCTTTTAAGTGAACTAGACTCGCAGGTTTCTAATTGAAATGCTGTTTCTTTCAGGAAGAAAATCCTTCTCGAGAGTGCACAATAGTAAGAACAGCTGGGAAGCTCACTCCATTTCACTTCAACAGGGTTCCGGAAATCCATGACTCTAATGTTCCTTCGGCAACTCGTAGACATCAAAAGAGATATACTCTCAAGCCGAATGGATCTCTCTCATCAGACTCATTTTGTCCTATTTGCAACAGTCCACTCAAAAAATCAAACTTTCCATCAAGTTTGAGAAGTCATGGAAGTCAACAAAATCCAGATCTTTTTGCTTCTGCTTGTTCAAGTTGCCAGTTTCAGATACTTCCTAAAGACCCCTCATTGATGGAGGAATTTCTCTCTCTCCTACCGCAACAAATGATTACCAAAGCAAAGCATGGTGATCAAGGGGATTTCAGTTTGCTAAGGTGAGAAATTAAATTTTCATTAATACAAACTTTTTAAAAAAATTAGAGTTTATGATTCACGTCAGCTTCAAATTCATGACTTTGCTGCTCTAGGTGCATGTAAAAATAGTTTATATGCTGCATAAATTGTGGTCTTACAAAGAAAAAGTTATCATATTGCCTCTTCAAATGATTGTAGGGAGCAAATACAAGAATTTTTGCTTTCAGATGGCGAAAATGAAATTTAAATGAAGCCTGCCTGTTCGCTGAGTTGTAACCATCTTTTTTCAATGGTTCTGCATAACTTGTTTTTGGGTTACTCCTGCAATATGCATGGGTAGGTAGTCCCAAGGGGATTTAGCGATTGTTGGCAAAAACCATCTTTTTCCAGTGGTTCTTCAGTACCGGGTTTTGGGATACTGCTGCAATGTGCATGGGTAAGTAGTCCCAAGGGGATTTAGCGATTGTTGGCAAAAACCACCGAGGAAGATTACTAGCTAGTTGTTGCCATAAGGTTATTGGCTAACATGTTTCAAGGACTGCTGGGTCTGCCTAATTGTTTGATGAGGTAAGAAGCATAATTGGCATTGTTATTCGTTGTTTCTTGTTGGTAGATGGGGAAGTTATTTGCGCTTTTTCATGTTGCCGATCTAACCATAACCTACAACAAAGTTTATTTGAATTAATTACAACTAGTTCTTGCAACATGTTACACTTGAGTTTTTAAAATTAGAAGCGTCGGTCATGGTTTTGCTTCAAGTTCGTAATTTTTTTTATAAAAAAAAAATAAAAATGAGGTGGTGTTTTAAGCATAAGAGAACAGATTACATGGACAACCTTTTTTTTCCTGAAGACATCAACAAACACGGATCTGGAATCCAAAAAAAAATAAAGGGAAATCGAGTGGTAGACAATTGGCGCTGACAAGCGCATTCCATGACCATGGTTCCAAAAAAAGTTAAATTCTGCTATCAGTCCCGATGTTTTGCAAAAATTGAAGATTTAATCAATTTACTTTAATTTGATCATTTTAAGTCCTTGTGTTTTCTAAATTTAAAATTTAGTCTTTCCCAAACAATAACCGTTACTCATTAATATAAGTTTTGCTATTTTCAAAATATAACGTGTCAAATATATTATTATGTGTAATGTTATGTAAATTTATTAGTTTACATATTATTTACTAAAAATTTAATTAATGAATTAATGATTATTATTTGTGTCAAGATTGAAATTTTAAAATTTGAGAAGTATAAAAATTAAGAATGATTGAATTAGAGAAAATGGATTAAAATTATTCTTGTACACATAATATATAACTAATATTTGAATTTAATTAAATAAATTTAATTGATACTGTTTGTATTAAGTTAGAATTAATCAATTTAAAAAGTATAAAGATTAGATTAATTAATTTAAAAAATACAAAAATTAAAATCGATTTAATAAAAGTAAAGCGAATAAATCCATAACTTTTTAAGCCTAATAAAGAACTTGACCTCCAAACAATATAGGGAGTGGACACGTGAAGCCAATTTTCCTCGTAAGCAAAGAAAGCGGCGCAAATAAAGAAGCTTGACAGGTTAAATTGTCGAAACAGAGCACAACATGGACCTTAATGAAAAAAATATGTGGCTCTTGTGGTTGAGTAAGACCCATCAACGGTCGAGCGTCAAACAACTCCATTACGGTCAAAAAGGTGTCGGTGGCGGCGATTCAGGTATGGTCCCCTTTTTGTTGATGCTTTGTCTGTGGAGCCATCGATACTAAAACCAAACGGAAGTCGAATGAACTGGGAACTATGAGATTAAAAAAGAAGCTCGGGGCAGTTGAAAGAGGTGAACAAAATTCGATACTCCCAAATCAAATCTTAAACCCTAGAGCAAAATGAAGATGAAGATGAAGGGAGCAAAAACTCTCTCAAGCAAAGGAAAATGGAAAGAAGAAAAATAGCAAAAGACGAAAACAAGGGAATAAGCAAACTAATCTCAGCTGAAATGGATAAGGAAAAACAGTTAAGCTGAGCGAAATGAAGATCAAGGAGAAAAGAGAGTCATTCATGACAATGGGAGAAGGAAAGCAAAAAAGCAAGCATATTCAATTTTTAAACTTGTTGAATATGGTTGTATGAATCTGTAAAATTAACCAACTAATTAAAGTTGGGAAGTTGTTGTTTATATTATGTTTCCTGATCTATGCTCCATTTGCACATTGGGGCCTCTTTAAAATCGCAGAATTGCTGTAAATAAAAAGGGGGAAAAAAAAGAAAAAAAAAAGAAAAAGAAAGCTAAATCCATTCATTGATATTGCTATCATTCCCCATTAGCCACCAAGAAGTGAAGATCAAACCCAACTCCCGAGTAAACCAAAGGGCTTAAACTTAAGAGTCAAGCACCCCTTAACTTGTTGAATCCTACCCAGCCATGAAACTTTGAAGCAATAAAAACTAGTAAAGCAGATGGCGAAGGTTCTGCTGAACATCTTTAAGGACTATTTGCAGCATATTATTGAGCTGAAAGCGTGGAACAACACAAATCAAATAATGAGATATTAAATACTTTCTATGTGATCTATTTTCCTTATTAAAGATATTTTTTCTGTAGAAGACTACAAGATAATCTCGACAATTTCAATCCTTATCAAAGGCTATTTTTGAGGAGATAGAGATTCATATTAATTCTAACAAAGCAAATCACTTTATGCTTATTTAAACAAAGGCTTGTTTTTGTTCTACTGCAATTTCATTTTTGTTAATCACCTTACAACTAAGCTTTTAAGAGAAAGACTCTGTCTTCGCAACGTGTTTCCTTGGCAAAATCATCGTCCAGATCATACTTCATTCTGGTCCTATCAAATGACTACTTATTCTTCTGCTCTGCCTAGGCATTAGATTTGGAGGTGAACTGTTTATCGTTTCACCCCTCACTGCAATTATATATTTTAAATGATTGCTTTAGTTTCACAAGAGGAGCTTTTCATTAAAGACTACAAAATGACAATGAATTTTCAAAGCAATTTATGAAATCAAACGTAACCTGCACTAGAAGAGCATGATTCTTCACTGCTACAGCTTGAGAGAGAGAGGAAACATGTAAGTTAAAGTAGTACCATCCAATTAAATCACCTTGCAACAAAAAGTTACTATAATTTACCTCAGCAAGCTCAAGCTATCCTTTGCATCTTCAGTCTTAAAAAAAGGCCAACCTGGTTGGGCTGGCAAATCTCTTATATGATAATTCGTTTGAATTGGGTTGTTGTACCTGCCACTATATCAAAGCAACCTTTCTATTTACAAGGCCAATTTCCCAAGTACCTTTGGAGGGAAATTTCATACCTTTCCCCAATTAAAGTTGTCAAATCATGACCAACTTTTGATGATAAATGCTTTGGAGAAAGATCTGACTGTGGAAACGAGAAAGAATTAGAGGTGGATAGAAAACATTCTTAATCACAATTCTCATCATAGATACATCAAGTAAAGAATAATACCATGAAAGAAATATGGCAACCACACACTTTCACATTTAACTCCCTCTTGGAGGTAACTTGAGCCAACAATCATCCAAGAATCTGGAGATTTCCCCCACAGCAAATTCTCAGTAAGTGAAATAGAGCACTCCAAATTCTTAAAGGACAAAGGGATGACGCCATAAAATGATTTGTGTTCAAAGTTAGCATATGCTGCAAAAAACCAATAACAAAGCTATAATTGTAACCTAATTTGTCCTGTTAATATTAAATAAAAAGTGTTGAGCTAAACTATTCCATAAATTGAATGAGAAATAGCACCTAAACTATTCAAATTTGTTGCTTTGACATCCCTGCATAGATGTAATGAATTCATCAAAAAGAAAAGGTATACTCCTATCTCTCAGAACAAGGAAGTATTCACTGTTGATTGCCAATCTTTTCCTCAGCATGTGATGCCCTTCAAAAGCATTATCTGGCATCTCACCATTTTCATAATCCAAAAAATCTCCAGAATTACCATCTATTTTGTGTGGCCAGTATTTCCAAGAAATGTCATCTTCCCTTTCATGGGGAAAGCCATTATCCAGGTAGCTAATTTTAGCTTGTCAAGCATAGCTGTCAAATATCTTGTAGATATATACTTTCCTAAGAATCTGTCAATATCTTGTAGATATATACTTTCTAAGAATAGGTTGTTGTACCAGTGCTATATAATTGAAAGTTTAACTCAATGAAAAGGGATAGAATTCTCTTGTTTTGTTACTACCTTTATCAAATGGTTGGGTATTAAGATAAAGAACGGGCTGTTCTATGTTCCTTGAACTCTTCTTCAAGTTAATAGGAGTGCTAATGCTTATAGTTTCCCTGATAGTCCCGTAATCTGCAAGGTTTACAACAGCAGATCCTAAACGTTGACCCTTTGCCGCCTTGTCCTTTCGAGGCTCATACAAGTAGAACTGTAAACAATTCTTCTGGAAACCATCACGGTTGGTGCTCGTACGGGACAATTCCAGAGAAAGTTACTTGAAGCCTGAAAGACTCGCCGAACTCGATTTTCCCATTCCTAAAACTAGAAACCAAGGACCCAGAACTCTTATCACCATTTTCCCATTGAAGCAATAAAGATTGAGCCGCTGGCAAAGACTGCAATGGTGTCCAAGGATTAATTTCCTTTACACATACAGTGTAATGAACCTGATATGAGTTGCCTTTTCTGTTCTTAGTTATTAGGCCAAGAACCATTGTTTGGTCTCTGAAGAAATAAGGCCTTCACTCTTAATCAATATGATCAATCAAAATGGCTTCATGTTTTTGAAAACCATACATTAAAGATCTGTATTTAGGGGAAAAGCATAACCAGAAACAGTATACATTGAAAGAGATTGAATAAGAATTACAGTGTTTAAAGCAAATGAAAAATGGAAGAAAAGAAAATGACTTTGGCAGGAAAACCGACTCGCTAACAACCAAAGCAGAGAAGAGAAGAAACCAAATTGAAAACAAAACGTGGGTCCAAATCATTCTTACCAATATATTCTCCATTCATCAAGTTCATGTATTGCAAATGTTTAATTTATTAAAGCTAAAATACCAAAAAATATCAAATGTTTAATAAAGATCAAAACAAAGGCTATGTCATGCTTTCAAAATGGAGTTTCAGATGTAATTTTCACAAGGATAATGGCTTGTGACTCTCCAAAGCAGGCCTGGGATAGGCTCAAGGAAGATTTTCGAGGGTCAGATAAAACCAGACAGCAGCAGTTGATCAACCTGAGGAGGGACTTTGAGAATCTGAAGATGAAAGAGTCTGAATCCATTAAGCCGTATTCTGATAGGATAATGGCTACAGTTAACAATACTAGGCTTCTTGGGGATGATTTCAGTGACACAAGAATAGTTGAAAAGGTCATTACAACCCTTCCAGATTTTCCTCACATTCATCTCGGACTGTTTCTTCATCTGTTTTTGATTCTTCTAGGGAGTCACATAGCCAGCATGAGAAGGTATTTAAATTCATTATTCTCCTTTCATTGTTTATTTCCAGTTACGTTGAATTGTCTCTATAATGTCTTTGAATAGAGGTTTGAAATTGGGTTGGATTTAAGATTTCTGAAATTGACTTGGCAGACTTTGGTTCTTGAAGCATTACCATAATTTACATTTTCATGCAACTAAGAAATACTTATGCTTTCACAATTCTAGATTCTGCTCTTGGTGGTGTTATTATTTGATGCACATGCATCTTTCTGAATAGCTAAAAAATTATTAGGATTTTTGTGCTTTAGTTTAGTTTTTATTGTATTATTAATATAGGGAAGGCGGGGTAAACCTGGGACCATTTTTGAGGTAAGATATGGCTGGCAATTAGGCCATACCTCAGCTTGAAAATTGCTAGGAGCAATAAGTTGAGCAACATTGCAGTGATAAATTTGTAGGGGAGCAATATGATCCCTTTTTAACCACTACATAAGCCAATATGTCAGTTTTGGGCAGTCACTCAGATTGCAGTTCCTTAGGTACCAGCATGCTTCTATTCTAGGAGGACTGTAGTAGTTCTGGTTAATTTGGTGGCTCATAGTTGTCATCCTAGCAAAGCTAGTATTTCTGAATGTTTAATAGCAAGTCACTATTGACTACAGATTGGATTGGAATCAGCAAATGGTGGTATTGGAAGGCTTGGGCTCAGTCTTCCTTCTGATGGAACATCTGTTGGTGTAAATTTTGTTACAGAGAGGAAGAGAAGAACAGAGAAGAAAATAAAAAAATTTTGTGAATAATGGAGAAGGCTTTTTTTTTAACCTTCACACACACATTCTTTTTAATTAAAAAAAACTTAACAGTTGCCAAACACAAGAGTAGCATAAAACATAAAGTGAAAAAAAAAAATTACAGCAGAGAAATCTAATTGCAGCCTATTACTAAAGGCCTAAAGCAACTGAGACAAAATATATATTTGATTTCCAATATCAAACTCAAAATACATCAACAACATCTGCAAACTTAGGGGTAAGTCCAGTTGTTGAAGCATTCAAGCAAGTAAATGGGAATACATCTCATTTATCTCCAATGTACTTGTCCTCTCCAATCCTAAGAATCCTGTAAGTCATCCCATGGGTAATGTTTCTTCCTCCTCAGAGGCATGTGTCGCTGTTCTAGTAGATGTGAACTTGAATCATGTAAAAGATAAAGACTTCCATAGAAAAAAAGAGAGGGAGCTATTAGTTATTAATACTACATTTTACTTGTGTTTTTTCAATATAGTTTAAATAATGCATTTAAGTGCATTCGTACCTACGCCTTTCAAATTGTAATAGCCACAATGATGCCGAATAAGTTAAGGATCAATCATCATAATGATTTATATTTTTTTTTTGGTGAATAATAATTTATATGTTTTAATGTTTTAAGAGGTAGACTTTATATTTGTTGGTAAATGTGTTTAGGTTTAAAATTTGTTATTTTATTTTATTTTCAATATCAATCGAAGATATTTTTTTAAAAATTCGTACTAATAACCTATTATAAAAAAGAAAAATATCAAGAGATAAAATAAAAAATTTTAATGAAAATATTATATTTCATTAATAATTTACAAGCTTAATTAATGCCCATATTACAAGTATTTCATGCACAAAATAAAGACATTCATTTATTAAAGTAATGAACAATGAATTGTTACTTATACTTTATTATGAGAGTTATGAACATCATAACACATGAAATATAACATCTCTTAATTTTTAGGTTTTGATTTTATCTTTCAACATTGAATTTATCATTTTAAATATTTTTATTTATAATATTTATCATATTTATAAATAAAAGTTTTAATTTTACTAAAATATTTAGTTAAATAATTTACTTGATAATAAAATTTATTATAAGTATAATAAAAATTTAGATTCTACTAAGAAAAACTTGTAAATAATTTACATAATAAATAAAAAAATTTGAATTTTATATTGAATTACTTTATATTTAAATTATTATGGCCGATTGAGTCTTAGCTCGATTGACATTGATATTATTGTCCGTAAATTTGTTTAGCTAGCAAAAATTGAATTTTATTATTGTCCGTAAATTTGTTTAGCTAGTAAAAATTGAATTTTATTATTGTCCGTAAATTTGTTTAGCTAATAAAAATTGAATTTAACTTTGTTTGACTTCAAAATTAATTATTTATACTTGAATTTCAATTCAAGTTAGAATTAAGGTTTTTTTTTTATTTGTAATTAGATTTTTTTTTTAAAAATTGATTTTACTTTGAGTTGGTCAAGAACTCGAGTCAACTTCATAATAATAGAATTAAATTTAAAAAAAAAAGTCAAATCTAATTCAAATGACTTGCAATGATAAATAGTTGATTTACGGTCCCTGATCGAGATCTTTTAAACCAAACTCAACAAATCGAAGTTTGAAGCAAAAGCAAAAAACAAAAGCCAGAACGTAAAGCAACTTAAATTACAACTCAGTTTGAACAAATCAAAGTTGCATCACAAGCAAAAGCAGGTCCATTGGCAACCCACATTTCTATTTCACCCATGATCTTACTTACTGATATCTAAGTACTACTGATTAAAGACAATGACAATTTTTATGGAAAAAGAAATTACAGTTCTGAAATTGAACCCATCAAGTTTGCTTCATTGATTAAAGACAATAACATTGCTTCAAAAACCAGACACTATGGTTTGAATTGATTTTATCAATTTATTTGCTCATTACTACCACTTTCTCTAAGGCATGCGGTAATGTATTGGGAGAAGGAAAAGGCAAAGGCAAAAAAAATATCTAATTAAAAAGAAATATTATAGAATCTATGCTATTCCCCTTTTTATCTGATTTAGGAGCCAACCAACTTGGCAAACATGGATGCAAAGAACCCAAAAATAAAAGGAAAGGCATTGAGATTGGATTATGTAAACCCCCCTTTTGTTCTTTATTGGGGTTGGCTACAAACAAAAGCATGCAAGGATTTGAAGAGAAAATTCTTTTGAAAGATGAAATACCAACAACTTAATATGATGCATTCAAACAAATGTAAACAATCTTAGCTCTATCCTTTATGATCAAACATTTTTCATGTTCAACAACGAATCTTCATTTCAATGGCAAATAATGAGCTGAATCATCCATTCAAGCCAAATGGTATAGACAGTTATTCACATTCACACAATCAAGTCAAAATTACAGGGAAACACCAAGAATGTTGCTGTGAATATGGGCAATGTAAGAGGAATATATCAAAGGAAAAATGAAAAATGCAACTGTTTCTTATAAATGATGAACCTAAGAATAAACACGCAACGACAACTCTATCTATGCAAGAAATGAAAATCGACAAAAGAAATAAAAGATTGCTGATTGTTTTTCCCAGTCCTTTTACTGAAAGACGGTGGAGCACCTGTAAGAACTGAGGAAGCCTTCTGGGAAGAGATCCATAATATGCATCGTGGGTTTAATGAGTCTCTTTCTCTGAGTTGGAGCGACAGAGATCCTCGATTTGGTTCATCACCTCGGCCATTGAAGGACGCTTGTCAGGGTATTGAGCAGTGCAATTAATGGCAAGCTGTAAGAGCTGGACCATATCATCCTCAACATTCTGGTATCTCAGAAGTTCGAGGTCGAACACCTCAGAGGTCCAGTCCTCTCGAACTATGGATTGGACCCATCTTGGAAGGTCTATGCCTTCCTCGTTCAATAAGGCATGTGTTGGTGCCTTTCCAGTAAGCAGTTCCAGAAGCAATATACCAAAGCTGTAGACGTCAGCCTTTTGGGAAACCTTATTTGTATCTGTTACTTCTGGAGCACGATAGCCATCAACACGGTTGGGAGTCAATGTGGGGCCAGCAAGCTGAGCAAGACCAAAATCAGATACTCGAGCTTCGTAGGATGTAGTAAGTAGGACATTCGATGATTTGATGTTTCCATGGGAGATTCCAGGGCCCTTGGAATGGAGGTATGCAATGCCTCTGGCAGCTCCGAGGGCAATGCCGGACCTTGTGTCCCAATTCAATGGAGTCCTTCCAGATCCTCTGTTACCTGAATAGCAATAATGATGATGCAGGATAACAGTTTCAAATAAATTATAAAAGAAAAACTTAAAAGAGGTAGAAATTTTGGGGTTTTTTTCCTAGCAGCTAAATGCGTAGCAAATGATGATAAACAGAACGGTACATCCGGGATTCAGAAACTTTTATCAGATTTTCGTTAGAGCCAAATGCCAATTCATTTATATAAGATACAACAAGTAAATTGAGCAACTATGAACTTTATTTTCATAAGCTACTTTGTTTATCAAACTAATGACTGTATCCAAATCCTAAAGATGTAGCTCATGGAAATTTGAAAAGGGAATGTCGGCCTACATGAATTGATTTTTACAATGAGCATGATTGCTACATAGATGCATAGTAAGATTCTATTTCTGGCAATCAAAACAAAGAACAGCAATGATAACACCATCAGCAAAGCAAGAAAGATAGTGCAAAAGAAATACTCACCATGTAAAAGTGAAGACAAGCTGCCCATAGGCATGTAATCATAAACTAGAAGTTTCTCATCTACACTAAAGTAGTAGGCCCTTAATGGGACCAAGTTCTGGTGATCCATGGAACCGACTACCTCCATCTTCTCCTTGAATTCCTTTTCCGACACCGTCACATCCTTTAACCTCTTCACTGCGACAACCACTCCCATTT
Organism: Gossypium longicalyx; assembly: GCA_025698465.1. Lineage (NCBI taxonomy): Eukaryota > Viridiplantae > Streptophyta > Magnoliopsida > Malvales > Malvaceae > Gossypium > Gossypium longicalyx. The sequence continues at coordinate 20,050,446 of CM047005.1, read as the reverse complement.
CCAAAGTGGCCTTATACGTGGTCCCGAATGTTCCCTTCCCCAATACCTCAGCAGATGCCCTTAACAAATCCTCCAGATCAAATACCCTCGACGCCTTCCCGAAAAACACCAGATTCTTAGTCCCACTACTCTTAGCTTCCTTATTGACTACCCCAGATAACCCACTGCTTCTATTATCACTCTCCCCTGCTGGTTTATCTCTTGGAATTTCAACCACGGACTGTTTTGGAGGGGCAACATCCCTTTCCTCCATTTTTTTACCACTCTTTCTTCTACATAAGCAGATCAATAGAATCAGTATCAATAAAACACCAAGAACACAACCAATGACAATACCAGCTATTGCTCCACCAGACAATTTACTGCCACTACTTTCAGTCCCATTACAAGGAACCAAAGGCTTCCCACATAAAGAATTCCCTAGAAAAGCACTTTGAGGCTTATTTGATAACCCTTTTGGGATTGAACCATTTAACTGATTAAAAGAAACATTGAATTGCACAAGTGAAGGCCCTTCAATATCAGGGATCGACCCAGATAGATGATTGTTCTCCAGATATAAAGTACCCAACCTAGTCAAATTGTTAACACTCTCAGGGATCGAACCAGTGAAATTATTGCTTGCGAGATTAAGCCTTATAAGGTTTTGCAAAGAGAACAAGAACAGAGGAATCTCACCAGAAAATCGATTCCCTTGTAAGTAAAGGTTTCGAAGGGAAGTAAGCTTGGCAAAATCAGCAGGGATAGACCCAGAAAGAGCATTGAAACGAAGAGAAAGAGTTTGAAGCTGAGTTAAGTTGCCAATACCACTAGGAAGCTGACCTGAAAGTCCCATTCCAGGGAGTCTTAACTCGACGACTCTGTTCTGAGAACAGTTTACACCAGTCCAAGTACATGGACTGCTCGAAAGATTCCATAAAAGCGTGCGTCCACCAACAGCTCTTCGAAGTGCCACCATGGCTGCCCTATCAGCAGCTAGATCTGAACCCACAGTCACCAACCAAGTTGCCCATAACAACAAGGAGAAACTGATTATACAACGAATTGGCTTCATTCTCTTCCTTTTCTTCCTCTAGAACAAAAAAGGGTCAACAAAAACAACAGAATTTTGCTTTGATTCCCAATGCCGCAAAGGGTTTTTCAAAGGTTAAAAGATTGAAATGAAGATGGGATTTTCATGGCTGATAGTTATTTGAAGCTCTGGAGTTTGCTGTACATGAATTGTTAAAACTTTAAAAAAAAAAAAAAAACCTTCAATTCTTTTCTCTTTTTTTAACTGAGGATTGAAACTTTTAAGAAAGTTTATGAAATTCAGATTCAAAAAAAGAGAATTAAAGTTGTTGAAGAGCATTCACAGATAAAAACCCTGTGGAAGAAAAAGAAGGCGCTTGGCTGGCTACCTTCCTTTTTTTTTTTTTTTTTTCCTTTTACTTATTAATTAAAAATATTTGACCTTTTTTTGTAAGGTAATAAATCCAGTGATTTACGCATGATGTAATTTCAGAAAGCGTTATGTTCGCTTCGATAATTTCAATTTTTTCAGTTTCGGGTCGGATCCTTTTCTTGCATTAATGGATGGGTTCCGGGTCATATGATTTTTTAATTATTTATTATTATTTATGTTATGGTTGGTTTATTTACTAGAGCTGCTGCTATTTTTAATAATCTCGCAAATGGACTTTAAAAAGTTGGATGGAGAATTAAAGAAAAAAAAAAAACAATAAATTTTTGTGTTTTGTCGGTTGGAACATCGAATAAAACTTTAGGTAGGGTGAGCTTTCAACTGTTTTATCAGTCATTAATTATTATTTTATTAGAATATTTATATTAATGAATAAAAATTAAATAAAGAAAAAGGAAAGAAATCTTGACTGGATCTCTGATTGTAAATCATTACTTTCTAATTCTGATCCAAGCCCTTTATCACGTTATGCATTAAACTTTAATAAATAATATAATTAAATATTTTTTAATACAATAAATATGTACATTTAATTTTGAAATTACACTCTCAAATCTTAGTCAGCCATTAAAAATTCCAGCAAAGATATTACCAACTGTATTGTTACAGCTCATACCTTATATCCCTTTTTTTATTGAAGTATTTATGTTAAGACATTTCGATAGAATACATATGAGTTTAAGAATATGATTTTAAATATTAAAAAAAATAATTATGATGTGCGGTGTAGTGATTGTTTACCTTATTTTTTAATTATGAGATCACAGTTTAATCTCTACTCATGAGAATGGAACATATTTTATAATCAATTATTTATCTCTTACAAAAATACTTATAGTGTAGAGATTAATTATTACTTTCAATAATAAATACCTTAATTTTAACAAAAATAAATATAAAAAAGGCTATTAAAAATACTAGTATCAAATATCTGCCTATATTTGATATTGCCTACCCTAATCAAAGCATGATATAAATGCATCTCCTCCTTGCATATAAATGGTTACTTTTGACGACCAAAACCTTTTACCTAAAACTTATAAGAATGCAATATTGAATACATTGATTTTTAAAAGTTTTGAGTACTTTTCATGTTTGTTTATAGTTTATATTCGAAATTTATGATTGTTTTTTCTAATAATATTATTTTTAAGATTCAAACTGTTTCTTTCAATAATATTATCTTTAAGATTCAAACTTTATTATCCCTTCAATAGTATAATATGCCTTGCTACTATACTTAATATTTGTTGGTATGTTTAAAATCTTTTTAATACAAATCATTAATATCAAAATTTATAAAAATATGTTGATTGAGTCTTAACTCAATTAACATGGGTATTATTGTCAATGCAGGAATATATGAGTTTGAATATACTGAAACATATTATCTTCCTATTTATAAATTAGGAGGGCAGAACCTATAATAAAATTATTTAAAAAAATTATAAAAATATAAAATGGTAGTATATAATTAAAATATAACAAAATGAATAAACATGAGTGTGAAATTACCATACATAAATGGATGAAGAGGCTATTAATTTGATTGCAAGACTAGCTTAAAAGAGAGCTAAAACGTGAAGGTATGTACGTACCAAAAAGAAACGTGAAGGTCTGTGTGCCTCTAGAGCCGAAACCCGAAAACGACGTGGTTTGGTTAGGTTCAAAATTCAAAAACAGAACGCTCTGAAAATTCCCCTCTCCCTTGTTCATGTTGTCTTACACTCCAACCAAATTCCACTAAGCTCTTCAGAAAAATTCCATCTTTTCAACCATCGTACTAATTAGATTTAAAAACGTTTGGTTACCTCACGTAATAATATAACTAAAATTAAGTAATAATTTGGTGAGAGATAAAAAAGATTAGTTAATTTATAAACTAATACAAATATGTTTAACTAATTTTTGTGATTTTTTTTGTTTTCACATTTTAAAATTTTAATAATTTATTTGTTTTAAATTAAATGGACTGATGAAATCGAAAACCTTATTTATTACATAGTTTTAAAGTAGTTTGTTATAATAATAATAATAAACTTAATTCATCATTTGATCTAAACATTTTTTGTCTCACTTTTATACTTAAATTTTAATTTTCGTCTCAGTTTACTTTAAAAAATAAAAATTGTCAATTAGAATGTAATACATGTCACATTCTTATTGAATGCTAGCAATTTTCGAGTACCAAAGTCGGACCAAAATGATAGTTTAAGTACAAAAAAACAAAAAAAAAAAGAAGTATTAAAGTGAGAAAAAATATAATTCGAAGGTCAATTTGTAAATTAAACTCAAGAAATAATTAGTACAAGTTCAAGTAGCAGCTTAAAAATGGGTGATTGTGTGCATATGTACGAAGGTGTTCCCACTTTGTTGAGCTCGTTCAGCTTAAGTGGTATGTAGTCATTCATAAGGTGCAAATGTTGAGAATTCCTTGATAGGTGATTAGGGATTGCAAAAACTAAACCATCCAATAGATTCTGAATTGATCTACTTCGAATAAATGATTTTTTTTAAAAGTGGATGTGAGGCAAGGCGATGGTGGATTTTTTCTTTTGGATAGTGGGTATGGAGCAGTTATAGCAATTGCTTGCCCCACCTTGACTCACTCCACTATATGGAATTACTATTTTATCATTGTAAATATAAGCTATTAAAAAATAAAAATGATAGAAAAAAATCCATATATTTTATGTTTAATCTTTTTTACAGAATTATGTTTAAATATTTACTTGAATTTAAAAATATTGAAAATATTAAAGATAAGTAGCAAAAATTAAATTGAAGCAAAGTGGGGTGAGGCGAGGATAGATGCATCCAACATTCATAGAGGTGGTTGTAACAGCCTGTTTTTTAATAATGTCGAAAATGGTAGTTTTGAAACCCCATTTCTGATGTTCGAATTCATAAATATTATTATTTAATATTTACAAGATTGGTATTAAAGTTTGATCTATTAATTTTGTCAAATTGATAGTTAATTAAGGTATAAGAACTAAATTGTAAAAATTATAAAAGTTTATCGTTATAGATTTTTAAATTGATGAAGGACCAATTGAGCAATTAGACAATTATTATATAGTAAATCGATGGTGGATGGCAATATAATCCACCAACTTTGCTAATTGTGTTTAAGTTTAACTAATTAATGTCCAATTAACTAATTAGGATTAATTAGAAATTAATTAAGTATAAAAGACAAAAATCAAAAGAAAAGAAAGACATTTTTTTTTTCATCTTCACCAAGCAAGCAAAAGTATAAAATAGGGTTTGGAAGCTTCAAAACTTTCGAAAATAATTAGGTGAGTTTAATTTAGGTTTTTTCTTATAATTTTTATATATTTGAAATCGTGAGAGTTTGATTTAGATAGTCAATGTACCAATTTGTAAAACTGTTAAAGTTTCTAAAAGTTTCCGTTGATGATTTTTTTAAAGAAATTGGTGTTAAATTAATAGATTTTAAGCTTAAATGTGAAAAATGACTAGATTGTAAAGTTTAATTGTTAAGTTTTTTAACATAAAGAATAAAGTGAATAGATTTTGAATTTCATGTGATTTTTTTTTTGTAATTATTGATAGTAAAGGGCCCTAAAAGGATGTAATTGAGATTAGTTTTGAAATCGAAACTCAAATTTGAAAGTTATTGCAATTTCGATTTTAGGGACTAAATTTAATAAAATGAAAAACTTTAAGGACATTCAAAAAAATTAAATTGAACTGATTCATGCATATAATAGAATATTATAAATTGTTTAGAATTAATAAATTGATCTAAATTATTGTTTAGATCGAGAATTGAACCAAAGCGAAGATAATAGGGGAAAAGACAAAATTTTCAATTAGTCCTTACAAATTCAGCTTGTTTTCTCATTTGACCAGGTGAATTCATATGGTATGATTGTATTTAAATTGTTATGTATTTGAATTATGAATAACTGTTTGTTTGGCTGAAATTTGGATTGTTGCGATTTGGTACAATAAGAGAGAACTGGACTAAATTGTAAAGATATGTATTTATATGTGTTGAAAATTTTGGATGCACTAAGTAAATATATTTTGCACACTGAAACAGATTGATTATCGATGATTACATAGATCCAACATTTGTTGTCGACTTAGAGATACATGTGACACAGGTTTAGCTCAGACGAGTAACCTAATGTCGTTTTTAAGGTTTTAGTCCAGACAAGTAACCTTACATGTATGTTTTTAGCTTGGCCAAGCAATCGAATATGTCATTAAAGGTTTAGCCCAAATCGGTAATCTGATACAAATATATGTTTAGCTCAGACGAACATTTGGTGTATTGAAGATACACGAGACACAGGTTTAGTTTGGACTGATAACCTGATGTCATTCTAAAGGTTTAGCCTAGATTGGTAACCTGATACGAATATATGTTTAGCTCAGACGAGCAATTGTTATATCGAAGATATTTGTGACACGGGTTTTGTAACGACCCGATAGTCACAGAGAATCTGAAAAGTGTATATTCGAGTCTTCATTTTCGTAAAACGGATTCATAAATATTTATTAAAAATATTTACAAAGTTAGTTGTATGGTTAATTTAGTTTTGGTTAGGTAAATTTGCATGAATTAAGGGTAATTAGTTATAAGGACTAAATTATATAAACGGTGAAAGTTTAATTATAGATTAAAGAAAAAATAAAGGGACTAAATAAGCAATTAAGCCCTATTTAGCAAGTGTGTGGTAAAAATAATTACATGTGTAAAAATAATATACATATGTATATAATAATATATGTAATACTTAATTTTAAGTATATATTATATTATATTATATTATATTATATTATATTATATTATATTATATTATATTATATTATATTATATTATATTATATTATTATAATAATTATAAAAGAATAAACAAATAAATAAAAAGAAATGAAATAGAAAAAAGGAATAGAAACAGAAGGAAAAAGAAAGAAGGAAAAAAAGAAAGAAGAAGGAGAAAAAGTTAGGGTTTTCAAAGTTTAAAGCTCAATTGGTAAGTTAATTTAATTTTTTTATATAATTTTTATGTTTTTAGAATCTTAAAATTAAATATTATCCAACTCATGTTAAAATTTTAGAAATTATTGAGTTTTTAAATGTTGTCTATGTTGAATAATTAAAGTATTAGGGATTAAATTGATAGATTTTTAAGCTATAAATGAAAAAGGATTAAATTATAGAACAAACAGTAAATTTTGTGTAATAGGGACTAAATTGTGAAATTTTTGAAATTTATGGATTTAAGTGAAAATAGGGAGTTAAATTTAGTTTAAAGTGGAATTTGTATGAAAATATAAGATTAATTAAGAAGAAATAAAATTAGTCTCGGTTTAGGGACTAAATTAAAAATTAGGCAAATATTGAGTAAAAATTAATTTTTTTAATATGAAATTAAATTGTATTGTATTGATGAATTTTAATTGTTTTAATTCCGTAGCTAACGTCGTACCGAAATCTTCGACTAAAAAGGGAAAAGATAAAGTCAACGAGGAATAACTCAAAATTTATGGTTTGTATTTCTATAATCCGAATTTAGTTGTTAATTGTTATAATTTAATTTAATGTACATGGTAAGTGTTGAGGTGAGAATTATTATGTTTTGCAATTCAAATGGAATTGATTTAGTATGTAATGAATTTATTGAATTTATATTGATTGAATTGATATATATATATTGAATATATTAATTATTTGAAATGAAAATGAATATTGGTTGTATTTGAAAAGTGAACTGAAAACCCTATTAACTGTATCAGGCTGAGTTGGATATAGATGGCATGCCATAGGATTGGAAGAGTTCAGGGAATTCTCCGACTTCGAGCTGATGAGACACTGGATATTAATTTACTACTTCCGATTAATTCGATGAGGCACTGGGTGCCAATTTACTTCGGTTTAGCCGATGAGACACTAGGTGTCAAATTATTACTTCGAATTATCCGATGAGGCACTGGGTGCCAAAGTTGTGTGTTTTGGTTGGATCCGTGTATCCGTCTAAGTCCGAGTTGTGTTAATAGGGGTAAATTAATAATAAAGTTTTATGATTGATATTGAAATGGTATGGTATAAGAAATGGAAGCGAAATAGTAAATTGAAAATATAATGTGAAATATGTTGCAAATATATGGAGTATATAAGTTATATACTCAATAAATGATTATGGAATGGATAATGCAATTGTATAATGAAATGTGAAATGAATTGTGAAAAGCTATTTATATAGCAAGTATGATAATTGAGATATTTGTGAAATAAATGAAATATGATATAGTTGTTGTAAAAATTAAATATTTATATGTGTTTATATTTCAATTGTATATTTGTAATTTCTTATCTTTAATTATTTGAATTATAGAAATACCACTGAGTTTTTACTCAGCGTACGGTTTTGTTTTCCGTGAGCAGATTAGGTACAGTGATTTTGAAGAGTTATAATTGAGGTTGTGAGCATCATCACATCTCCAAGTGCCAAGAGGGTATGTTTCAAAAATTTGAATGAAATGGCATGTACTTAGGAAGATCATATGTGCTTTAAGTAGTAGGGACAAAAATATAAGTTATGAAAACTTAAATTTTTTTAAAATGTTCAAATATATTAGTGATTAGCCAAAATCACTTTGGCACCAAATGAAATATTCCTATATCAGGTTCCTTGGATCGAACTGGGTATAGGGGTGTTACAGGTTTAGCCTAGAATGGTAATCTGATGTTGTTTAAAAGGTTTAGCTCGTATGGGTAACTTGACTTGTGTATATATATTTAGCTTAAACGAGTAACTAGGGTATCAAGATACCTGTGTATAATATGAGTTTGATGTATAAATTTAAAAATGTTGAATTGAACTGGAATATTGATTTGGAGTAATGGCATGAATATCTATATAATATCAATATGTATTGATTGATTGAATGAGATTGAAAATGTGATATTCAAAATGACATGAATTCGTTTGATATATGATTTAGATTGCTATATGGTTTGCATTCATGATAAGCTCACGTTATTGTTGTTGTGATTTTCCATGTTTAGATAATCTTTGTCAAGCTAGTAACTTACTTGTGTTTGAATTGAAAATTAAGGTAAGTTGTTGTTTAAATACCTATGAACTTACTAAGCATTCGATATACTTATCCTGTTGTTTTTCCTTTTACCTATAGATTACCAACTTGCTGAATGTGTATATTGGATCAACAAAAAGCTCACACTATCCCATTTTCAAATTAGTAGCTTTTTAATTGTTTCGAGTCCAATTTTGTGACATATATATAGGTGTTTATATATGTTAACTTGATAATGATAGCTATAGTTTGAACCCTAACTAATGTTTGATTTTAGGAAGGCTAATGTTCATATATATATGTGTGTGTATGTTTTAGTGATGTGTTAAGCTATATGTATGGCATATTTGGGGTATGAATTAACATGATTAATTTGATGGTATTGGATAGATAAATGCATGATTGAATAGGTTGGAATTGAATAAGTTGTGATGATATGTTTACATGCCAAATTGAAGTATATTGGATTGTTTGGTTTTGAATGGTTGAATGGATTGTTTTAGCATGTGTTTGGGATGTTTGGTGCATGTAAAGTTGTGCATTATGCACAAAATGAATGAATTAGGGTGTAAGCTTGAAATATGTATCAAATGACCTAAATTTTACCAAAAACAAAGTACACATCTCAATGAGCAACTTCCTTTGCCGCAATACCGACCGACAGTATGTCACGTCACGATGTCGAGTGGCCTGAGGTCACGATGTGGAGGAAGTGACGTCACAACGTTGGTCTTGAATTTTTAAAACTTAACAATTTGGTCTTATTTCATGCTTGGGTCAACAAAAGGGCTTTTGTAAGCTCAATTAAAACTTAGATTTAATTGTGGATCATAATATGATTGTGTTTCAGTATGATTGAATGTTTGAATGATTTATTTACTGTGTCTTTGATGATAGTTGCTTCGGTAACAAATGTGGCATCCTTTAGCTCGGATCGGATGATCAGGTCGGGCAATGAGTGTTACAGTGGTAGTAGTTTTCAATATTATAAATTCATAGTAGAGCGAGACGGGTACTAGTGCAGAGCTTGTCAGCTGTGGAGTGGTGGTGGATTTAGTAATATTCGCCCCCGCCTCGCTCCATTTTCATTCCTATAAGTGATCGCATATGTACATACAATTTGCCTTTTCATATACCCAATAAAAAGCTCCCACTTTTTTAAACTTGCAATAAAAAGCTCCCACTTTTTTAAACTTGCATCCCTTTTAAACATTCGAACTTTCAATGGAGTAGAGAGACAAAACCTTCCAATATAAACTATTGAACATGTCAAAAATATGAATACAAATACAATTATGGATATGACTATGATCAGCAAGAATCTTTAAAAAAAAAGTAATCATAAAGAAACTAATGAAAGATAATAATAATAAAAACTATTCAAAAAAATCATTAATGCATGATTTTTTTTATCCAAGTTGTTTGCTTTTTCTATTTTATTTTTCTTAGCAGTAATGCTAACCTCCGGACTGACTATTGCCCGCCTTTTTCTCCCTCCAACCAACTTTCTCTTTTTTTCTTCTTCTCATTCATTCCACGTGCCTTCTCTCTTTTTAGTGTGCAAACCTATTTTATGGTTTTCTTTGTTGCCTTCACAAGTTGTAATAGACAAATAACGGTGCCTATCGTTATTAAAACTCCACCGACCACCAGTGATTTCTCTTGAAAAATTGGTGACTCTTTGTTGACTTCTTAATCTGTTTATGTTTTGATAGTATTTCAAAATAATAAATGATTTCACAAGTCAATTTAGACTCGTGTTGTCTTAATTTTTATATATATATTTTTTTGTTTTCTATTGTTTAATAAGTCTTCACTTTTAGAAACTTCTGTTTGTTCTTGTAACACATTTTTTAGTCTTGTTTATGCATGTATTCTTGATTTTGCAAGTGATTTTAAGGATGGTTTTGTCGTTATACTCTCTAATTTGATGGATGCTCAGTTTTTTTATCAAATTTTGCCTGACATTTTAGACCATTCAAGACTGATTTCCTTATCATATTAAGTACTTGCAATCACTTCAGATATGCCGTGCTTGAATTATAACTAAAAGCTAATTGCTAATGTGTTATAATGTTATATTGATGCTGAGAATAAAGTTTTTATTACTTGGATAGAGCTCATTCTTCAATGCTTACTACGACTTTTATTATTTTTCCTCAAATTATATAATTTCCATGAATTAATTAAATTTCCATATAGTAATATAATAAAGTTAGGACGAATTTAGCTATCAAAATGAATGGTAAGGGTCAAAATATATATTAACTCCTATATAAAAATCAAAGTTCTATGAATTATTTTTCGTTTTTCCCTTTGTCGTTTCCAAACGTCGGACAACGAACTCAATTAACTTCTTGTACTCAAATATATAAATATATACTGTATACACATACACATACACATATACTATCTTTCCCCAATCCCAATCCCAATCCGTTTGATAAATAATCGAATCCCTCTAATTCCCAGCTTCTGAACCCAAGCTTGCTCTGCAAATTTCCTAAGGTAATTTTCTGTTTGATGAATTCCCATGTCAATTTATGGCTTCTTGATGCATATTTGAATAATGGGTATTTTACAATTTTCTTTAGTATTTAGGATTTTACCCAATTCTAGTATAATTTTTGTTAACGTTTCAACTAATCCGAAATTAAGTGGGAGTTGATTTGTTCTAAAAGATGCTTCGAAATGGAGAGGGTTTTGAAATCGGGTTGGTGCAAAGCTCTATTTGTGATAGATTTCTGGGATTTCTTTTACGTGTTATAAATGAATCAAGGAATAATTCCTTGACAATGTTTTCTAGTTCATGTGGAAGTCGATTGGAATTAGGCCATCACTGATCCGATTAGTTTCTGCAGTATTTGATTCTAATACTTATTTGTTTCTGAACTGTTCAAAGTCTCGTTGGGGACAACGATATTGATTTGAATCATCCACCAACATTTTTGAATCCTTCTTATGCCTTAAATGCATGGGGCCAGTTAGGAGGAAGATGATATACTACAACTTCAATCCTATCCTGGTAGACATGACATACAGTACAATCACCGTTACCCGAATTCTGAATTGGATCGTATCATCCCAAGTGAATTGTTTGTGATCCAATTCATGAAGCCTTATGTTCTAGTTTTTGGCTTCTCATCTCCCAGATAGTATAGGATTCATGAAATGTTTTAGGTTCCAATTAGTCGTATTGCGTTTGTACTAAGTGAATTGTGGAATACTGCCTTTTGAATTACGTTCCAGACAAGTAGTGATTTGCATTCTATTTCCTGTTGCTTGTATTGGATCGATCTGCATTCCAAGTAATACTAGGTATGATACAATGCATTTTTGTTCTGTAATTTGGCTTCTAATCACCTAGTGTTGAAGTTGAAATGGGTTTTTGAGATGAGTAGGATAACTATAGGACCACCATAAACTGATACTATTATGATCTGTAATAAGCTTTTAGATTAGAGGGTCTGATAAAACATTAACCAGTTGTTGCCTATATGCATGTTACTTGGACTTCTTGAGTTACGGGCGTGGATGTCGAATATGGATATATGACTGAAACTGGTATGTTGAAATTTATATTTTTAATTTTTTTTCATATATTTGGAGGAACATATCCCTACTCCCGTTTTTGAATACACACCTGACATAAGTGTCAAACACTGATTTTTTCTCAAAAAAAAAAAAGTCGGAGCAACATAATCTTATATCATGTATGATTCTAGCTTATATATGCTTTTATCAGTGAAGACCTTTAAAGTTTTCTCTTGTGGTGTTTCCAGCCTTGAGAAATGCAGGATCATCCAAGGATGCCACCATCGGAGCAAGGTTTGAATCCGAAGTCACGGAAAAAGAAAAGCTCGACAAACAAATCAGCATTGCTTCCGATAGAACGGAATGATTTCAAAGAATCTGTACCATCAAAAACAGGGCAAAAGACATCCAAAAGGAACTCGAAGAAAGAAATGTCTCCAATATTTCAACAACCAGAGAGATCGAATTCGGATTCATTACCGGAGTCTTCGACATCGGGAAACGAATACCGGGCACTGAGGAGAAAGTATTTGCTGCTAGAGGAAGAAAGCTTTGCAATGGGTAAAGAAATTAAAGAAGTGGAAGATGAAGTGAAGGCACTTGAAGATGAGAAGCTTGCCCTGCTGGATCAGCTTGTTGTATTAGAGGGTCTGATTGATCCATCAGAGATGCAATCTCAGGGAGTTTAACTGTAATAACTAACTTTTCAGTTCTTGGTTTTTTTTTTTTTGGGGATGGGGAGGTGGTGTAATTATTGTTCCAAATTACATGCTTTGTATATTGCTTTGGGATACAATCCTTTAAGACGGAGTGTTGATGTTTGATCTGCTGCCCTTGGTCTTACTTTCAAGTGCATTTAATTGATGTCAAAAATAGATGTAAAGAAAACCAATGTATATATATATACACACACACTAGCTTATATTATAGTATGAGTGAAAAAATGTATATGACAAATATAATGAAATCAAAATGATATATTAGTTGAAATGATAAAACTAAAATTTATTATGTTGTAGTCGATCGAGGTTTAACTCAATTAGTATGGGTTTATTATCAATGCAAGAGAATGTGCATTGAAGTGTACTATTTTTTTGTTTATGGGTTGAAAATGAGTTATAAGTAGTTTTAAACATTACAAATATAATTAAAGCTTATAATGAAATTATTCAAAAAATAATTATGTTATAAAGTTAAATTTAATCCTAACTAAGTTTCTAAAAAAGTTATATATAAAAAAATACTTAGATGATTTGAATGAAAAATTTTGAATAATTATATATTTGATTAATATTCAAGACAAATTAAAACACCCCATTGAAATTTTTTCTCAAAGTCAATTTGAATCAAACCATTATAATTCTTAAATAGAATTTTTATATTTTGTTGGGAAAAGATAAAACCAAACCTATCAGTCAAACTATATATTTATACACACAATTGTATGATTCTCTAAAAACCCTTTCAAATACATAAAAAAATGTAAAAAGTAAAACAGAATCATTTTTTTAAAAATAAATTGAACATTAGTTCGTACAAGAAACATGTGTCCATGGAGGGTCGGATCCGGTTCAAAGTGACTACATTTCCTAGAGCCACAACATTGTTGTTCAGAATGAAGAAAGAACCGTCCTTCTCCTCTTGAAGGATAAGGAACTTTTTGTGGACTCCTAAAATAATGTTATTTAAGTGGTTGTAGCAGAGACTTCATGTTCATTCCTGAAGTGTCTGCATAACTGCTTGGATAAACCCTCGAAGTTGCATTCAGCAACTGGGCATGAACATGGGTTTTCATGTCTCAGCTTCATGCTTCTCGGCACCCGTACTTTGTGTTTCGGCACGGGACTTTGATAGATTCCAGAACTTTCTCGATGGCCAATTGGAGTGGCACAGGTCGGACATTTATTCCTAATTTTGTTGCAACAGGTTGAGCAATAGTACACTGAATTGCCAATCAAAAAGAAAAGAAAAGAACTTATGAGAATTCGTTTAAGGATACGACTGCTTGGCCCTTCTCCATTCGCTTCAACTCCCACAGGGTAATTTGCCATCCACTCTCTTCTCCATTTCTTTTTTTGTTTAGGTTTTAGACAGAGGGATGTCTAAAAATTCAATGAGATTGTATCCTTTTAAAGAAGTAAGGCTATAACGATTTTAAATATTACTTTATATATATAAATATATATTTTAAAACTTAATTTATTAAGATACCAACAAAAAAATTTAACCAATTTTATATTCTCTAATTCCATTTGAATACTATTAGAATTTGACTTAAAACAAATCAATTTTTATTTTTATTTTGTTTGTACCTTTTTTATAATAAATCTTATATTTGTAAATCAATAAAACTAATTTAAAAATATGCTACAAAAGATTTTTATAATAGAAAATTAAATATTTAATTTCTAAATTAGCCAAAAGTAACTTTGAAATATGCAATAAAAAGTTTTTTTTTTAAGCTAAAGAAATAAACCGATTCCATATGAAGTACTCTAATTCGATTTTTTATTTTTGTTTTGTTTGTAATTTTTATAATAAAAATATTTTATTTCTAATATTAACCAAAAAAAAACTTAAATATATGCTAATTTTTTTAAAAAAAAAAATTAAGTAGAGATTGAATTTGATTTAATTTGATAGACAATGAGTAGAGATGACAACGAGACAAGATCAATTTTTGTTCACCCCACCCCCAACCCCTCTAATTTGATTTTATTTAAAATTTTCATCTTCACCCCAAAATAGCTTTTCTAATCCCACCCCTAAATTTTAAATATTCTTTATAACATGTTATCTTTTACAAAATTAGATCAAATAATATATTATAAATCTTATAAAATTAAAAATTACAACCAAAGTATAAAATATATGTGATAAATTCTTATACAATTGTAACTAAAATCATTAAAAATAATAATAAAATTAAAAAAGGACTACTTCATAAATATGTCCGGACGGGCTGAACATTTTTTTCCTAAAACTCTAAACCCAAAATATAATAATGATAAAAAAACCAACTCACTCCAACCTAAAACTTGATTTAAAAAAAAAAAAAAAAAGTTCGTATCGGATTGGGGTGAATCGGAACTCACCGGGTGCAAAAATTCTTTTTATCACCCCTAACATTGGGTTTGGTAACAAGTTTCGAGAAATGAATCATTTGGACTAAACCCAGAACTTGATTCCATTCATGTCTTTATGAAGATTTTAATTAATTGCAATGCTAAATAATAGTAAATAATGTTCACATATTTGAACCCCAGTTTACCAACCAGTCATTCGATAGCAATGCCAAACTGGGTCCATCATGATGTTCCGACTTTTCATTCTCTCTGAGTTAACCTTGTATGGCACCTGTATATGACAAATATGAGGTGTGATTCACCAAACATAAGAAGGAACTTTAAAAAAAAATTGAGGATACCCATATAAGAAAACATACCTGTTTTCGATACTCACCCCCAATTCAAGTAGCATAGTGTAAAACAATTACTAGGTTTAACCACTTAAACAGAGATGACTGAATCCCCATCATTATTGCTTTCACTATCACTACTGCTCTCGCTCCCACTCCCGCTCCCGCTTCCACTCCCGCTACCACTACCACTACTCTCGCTTCCGCTGCTACTGCTCGAGCTCGAAGTATGTTCTTCGTTCTCTTCTGCATTGACCTGAGCTCGAAGAGCTTCAGCTGCATTCCCTCCTGCTTTTTCTTCGTCATCACTTAGATCTACATCCGCGATCTCATCATCCATGTCCTTTTGATGTGGTAACTCAAAATTGAAACCAGTTGAAACCTTCTCGGAAGCATCATCTTCTTTAGCTGCCCCCAAACCATCATTATCATCGTCGTCATTGACAATATCCACCTGTTCTTCTGATTCGTAATTTTTAGGATCTGGTGATGCAGTTGGTTGATTTGGAATTGACGTGGGGAACTCGGAGTTCTCCTTTCTGGATTCTGCAATATGAGCAATGAAAGTAATTTGCATGGTTTAAATAATAAATTGACTAAAAACAACAAATTCTTCAAATACAAAATTGCTACTGTATCTGCAAAAATTCAGGTGCCCAGATGATTTTGTCAATGAGCAAAGATAATTGTCTTTTATTCAATTCTTAGTACATCTAGCAGAAGGGATTCCAAAAAGGGCTTTCAACAATGTACGGTAAATGCTACCCTCCCTTAGATGTCTCGAGAGTGCCTATTCATTTGAGAAAGACACAAAAACACGAGAAACTTCCTAACCTAGCCCGGTACCTTATTTCCGACAGAAGGTTTAATACGAATCAGGCTTTCACTAGGAAGGCTTAATCGACAATGACAGACAGTAAACGCTACCTTTCCTTAGATGTCCCGAAAGTGCGTTCTTTGTTCAATAAAGACTTTATAAAGTTCATGTACCTTCTTTCCAATAGAAGAAACTATCTCCTTCAATTAGGCTTTCATTAGGATGGTTTAAGTTTGAACTGACAATTCAAATAGACCAGTAAAATCATGACAATGAAAGCCTATCTTAACTTGTTAGCATCTCATAAACAAAAAAGAACCTCACCTCTGCTCGTGAAGTCAGATGTATCGATGCGTTCCACCTGAAGCTGTAAATCACATCGAGAACACAACAAATAGAAAATATAATTGTAGATCTTGCTAAAAACAGCAATGCCTCAAAAGATGCATAAGATTGCAGGGTAAAGTAAACTCACTGGCAACGATGGAACCGGGACTTTGTTCGACGATTCTGGCTTCACTCCTTTAGGAGGTGGAGGTGAATAAGACTCCATAGCAGGGCCAGCTGACATAGCCATGGATGCAGACTCGCCAGGCTGCCGAACATGCCTCAACCGCTTCACAGCTCGGTGTAAACGCTCCAACCGGAATGTCTCACCGTCGAAAAACAAAACCGCATCATTATCCTTGTAATCTTCACTGGCACCCTCAAATGTCACCTTGGGTTTCCCATGCTGATTGTTTTCAAATTCTACTTTAACTCGATTATCCTTTGCCTTGTGGAGTAATCCTGGTTGACTTTTATCAATTGATGCTGGTTTAAATTCATCTAGAACAAAATCAAACAAAAGATGTGATGCCTCAGATTTGAAATATCGGTATGGGATATAACATTCCAAATACATGGAAAATAGAAAAAGTTCACCATATCCATGCCAGATACACCCCCATATTGAATATAGGTATGGGATATAACAGTAGAAAGGCATAGAAACTTGAAAATTTAACGGTATCAGTGAAAGATACATACTCGCATCCGGCACACACCTTAGACCAAGTAACATAGCCTAGAAGTATAATTCCTAGCTAATGGAGAAAGTACTAATCTCACAAACACCAAACCTGAAACTCACTGCTGGAGATGACAATCAACGGTATTCCAATTCAATGGATTGAATGACTACTTTTCCTTTTAATTATATATTAAAGGATTGCGAAACACAAAACGAAAATTGAAGCTTAAATCTCAATGATTTGCAATTCTGGATATAGAAGAACATGAATATACAACACTATTCAAATCCTCTTTTAGAGTGTTAACCAAACACCAAACTAGAAAAAGAAAATAATATCGAATATTCATCAATAGTCTTATCTTTTTCTTCGTTTTCTAGGAAACCGAACAGAACCCTGAGAAAAAAAATTAAGAGCAATAACGAGAACTTACATCGTAAAGTGCAGAATTTGGAGGAAGGTTGTTGTTGATCCTTGAAAGAAGACCCCAAACTTATATTGTACCAATGATTAGGCTTTGGAGCAGTGTTTGGTTCTTCTTTATTGCTGTTATTTGCCATCTTTAAAAACCCTAGAGGAATTTTTCGAGAAAGAAACGAAGTCACAAAGGAGCGAGAGAATTGGCCAATCGGGTCAAAGAGGGTAGTTTGGTCTTTTTGTCTTGCGCGGGCAATGGTTTCGCTTTTTATAAAGTCTCCATAGTTTTCCCCCTCAAAACCCTCTCGTTTTCTGTTTTTCTTTTTCTCTCTAATGGCTGCATTTCATCTCAGGTACGTACTTTTTTTTTCTTCAATTTTTCTGGGTTTTTTTTTTTGTTTTATGGATCTTTGTTCCCTAATCTCATGTGTGATATTTTTGCATTACTTTTCCTCTCTTATTATTTTTTTTTTCAAAAAATGAGATCATTTCTTTGTGTTTATTTTTTTTTTCAGCTGTTACATTTTAATTTTCATTGAGCTAAGGTGGATTTGTAAACAGTTTGAATTTCAAAATTAATTGGTATAGTGAGCATAGTGTCCCGCATATAATATTTATAAGGAGAGATACATGTAAAATTATATTAATTTTATACATTTTTTAAACTTTGTATACTATTAATATTAGCAATCTAATTGTTGAATTAGACAAAATAAGCTCAGTGTGCATGTTAAATTTTGAATTAATCCAATATTCCTGTCATTTTAATACAGAATATAATCTTTTATTAATATATTTTTTTAGATGGTTATATATTTTCAATGTACTCAAAATATAATATAATATAATATATAATATGATTTATATGAATAGATTGTTATATATAATAGTTGAATTGTTAAAATATAATTATATATGAAGTTATGAAAGTGTGTGAAACTAATATAAGTATTGATAGGCGAATGAATGAATGAGAGATTGAGGAACTGAGAAAGTTTGAGACTGAAAAAGACAATGGAAAGGGAGAGGGGCTTAGGGGTCTAAGTCTAACCAGACTGAGCTTGACCCGAAACTCGAAGCTCGAGGTTCGGCTCAAGTTCAGCTTGAGAAAAAATACTGAATTGCTTGGTTAGATTTGTTTACTTAGTAAAAACGAACTTGAATTGTATGCTCAACTTCAAGCTCGATTTTTTGTATTAGATTTGGTTGTTGAAAAATATAGATATCACATATATAATAAGGGTAATTATATGTGATCTAATTTAGTTAAAATTTTATTGAGCTTTAATTATTAAATAAAGTATGAGTCAAAAATATGTGTAGATACTCTA
Organism: Gossypium longicalyx; assembly: GCA_025698465.1. Taxonomy (NCBI): domain Eukaryota; kingdom Viridiplantae; phylum Streptophyta; class Magnoliopsida; order Malvales; family Malvaceae; genus Gossypium; species Gossypium longicalyx. The sequence goes on along the minus strand of CM047005.1, from coordinate 20,031,378 downwards.
GTAATTGAGTTCTAATCAAATTTTAATTTTATATTAGATATTATTTAAAATTCTAACATCCATTGCTTAATTCTTCAATTTGTTTGTAATTTTGTTGATTGCAGGCATGACACATGCCTGCACTTTTAGAGTTTCCAAGTCTGTAAGTATTTTTTTTTTTTACATTTTCTTTTCTATTTCTTGCACTCCATATTTGTCTGCACAAGGTGAAAGTTCAATTTTTTCAAAAAAATAAATAAATAAATAAACATTGTGAAACTCGATCCTTGAAAAAATTGTTCTTTCTTCACTTTTCCGTAAATGGAACAGTAAATAAAGACGGCTCTTAAATTGTAATAAAAACTCACTTGTATTTGAGATTTTAATCTTATTACTATTTGGGTTCCAGGAATTTTGGAGTTTTGGCCGTGAGGAGGTCATTGAATTTGGGATTGAATATTTCGTGCAAGCGTTCAGTTAGGTCAATTAGAATGGAGAATGGTAATAATTGTAACCTGATGGGTGCAAGCAGTGAATCTAGAGGTGCCTTGGTAGTTTTTGAAGGATTGGATCGTAGTGGTAAAACTTCACAATGTGGGAAGCTGCTTTCGTATTTAGAGGGTCTGGGGCATTCAGTCGAGTTATGGCGATTCCCCGACAGAACTACAAGTGTTGGGCAGATGATATCGGCATATCTGACTAATAAATCCCAGTTGGATGACCACACGATCCATCTACTTTTCAGTGCAAATCGGTGGGAGAAGAGGTTTGTTTTCACATTTATGCTTTGCATTGATTTCTTCCCTAGAAAACGTTTGCCAGTAGGAAATACTTGTATCACATGCTGTAGTGAATCTTTTGTAGTTCTTGATAGATATGTCGTCCTTACCATGTTCCTCCGACTCATTACATTTCTTGTGGTTCCCATTTCTGACACATTTTTTATAAGGTTATGGTGATATGATCTTGTAAGGAGGACCTGATGCGGCTGTGTCAAACATGTACATGTATTCAGTGATACCGAGTCTGAGTAACATAGCTTATGACATTCTCAACAAAGTTCATAATCTATGAAGTTCTTCAATTTGTGGTTTAATTCTTTTCATTTGAACTTTTGTTAGCCATATTGGTGGGAGGAAAAATCCTTTAAGCTGCACTGACCCATCTCCCGTCTCCTTGTGCTCATATCTTGGTCTTCTTCTCGGATTTGCAATACTGCATTTGTCAACAAGTTTTGCAATCTTAGACGTTTTAGCGTCTGATTTAGTTATTTATGTTGGAGCTTGTTTCTTTGCTATCATTGCGAAAGGATGATCCTTTTACCTACTGCTACTCCGACTTTGCCTTTGTCTTCTTGGATTTGGCATTTCCGTTCTTTTCACAGCCAAGTACATGGCAAAGTATCATCTTGGATCAAAATGGTGTTACTTCTCTATATTGGACCTTCATTTAATGTTAAAGTTCTATGTCATATGCAGTCACAATATTGAATGACGTGACAGTGCATTTATTGTCAAGGCAATGCGTAAGCGCCTAGGAAAGGCACAAACAAGCAAAAGCATCTTTAAAAAGGGGTACACTTTATGAAGGTATTGTACCCTTTTAGAGACTGGAGGAATATAGAAGATTATTAATCTAGTCAAGATGGAAGTTAAAGAAACTAAAAATGCTAATTTTATACCACCGTTTAGCTTTATACATTAGACTGGAAATGAATTTAATTAATCTAGTCAAGATGGAAGTTAAGGAAAATAAAAATGCTAATTTTGTACCAACGTTTAGCTTTATACATTAGACTGGAAATGAATTTAACTTTCTGATGTTTATTATCCGAAAAGATAAATTGCAAAGGCCATTTGGTATAATGTGGATGTTATATGATTGTTTTCGTTTGCAAGTCCATTGCATTATTGAGGTGAGTGCTTTATAATTGCCTTGCACCTTGTATGATACAATTGTCTTAGCACATTTTGTGTTTATCAGCCGTCATACCTTTGAGTAAATCGATTGTTGCAGGGGCTTACAAGCATCTTTGTTTGCTTGATGTTGCACTTATAAGCTAATGCTACATGGACTTAGGTGTAAGTGCTGGGCATTGGTATGTATCCAACATGGTCGTGTTCAATTTTTTCCTAGTCTTTCTTGTGTTTGAAGATTCCTCAAAGGATCATATTCCCATAGTCCAATTATGTATTGGACATTTGTGTTAGGCACGGGTATATAGAAACAAATAAAGAGTTGGAGCAACATAGCATAGAATTGTACACTTTTTAAGTTTGTGAATGCGAGCAACTTCACCATGGATTTAGACAATCCATTGACTATGTTCATGTGTTCTCGATTGGTCACACTGCAAGGAGGACAAGTGGGCCAATATTTGCATTTGTTGGCAAAGTGGCACTTCTGGAATAGAGTAGTCTGAATAAACGATCTTATTTGAATATTTATCAGATGAAACTACAAAAACTTTCTAGGCTTTTAAGCAAGTCAGACAATCTAATTCTGATGACATATTTTAGTGATAGATACAAGGAATATGATGCACGGCATTACTTCTTCTACCAGCATATTTCTATGTCTGACTTTAATTCTTGGTATGTGTTATGCATATGGACCACTTGTATGTTCCTATGCTCGTTTTGAAATAGCATTAAGACTTTGCAGGTAAGCAAAATGAAAAGTTAGAAGAGGAAAAAAGTAGAAAGAAAAAAAAAATTATTTCCATCCATTTCTGATATGGACCTTCGAACAACCACACTACAAAATCTAGCAGTTGAGGTTGGAGAATCTAGGTCTATATAAATCCCAAAAGGAAATCTCATACTTTCCTATGTGAGTTCTAAGTCCAATTCCCAGCAATAGGCTCATGATAGTCCACCATGTTCTGCAGTTTTGGTTGGCACACGGGTTGGCATTCTGCTAACTTAATTTAGCCCTGGCTGAACACTGCAATATCAATGTCACCATTAGATCTGCACAACTGCAATTGAGAGACATGATGGCTGGCTTTGGTACCAATTGATGGACCTTTGGAGAACCACACTCCAAAAACTAGTTGAGCATCCTCACGAGGAAATCCCATACTTCCCTATATGGGATCCAAGTCTCATAACTTGCAATTTGGCACATATCAATTGTTTGATAGAAATGAAAACTGAGAGAAAAGAAAATAAATTTTTTAAAAATGCAAATATTGTAAATATTCATATTTAATTTGTATCTATTCCGTTCTCTCTCCTCTTATTATTCCAAATTGGAATAATTTTTGTTTCTGTGCATTATGATGGAAGATAGTGGTCTTTCGTTTCTAATTTCCTCTCACTTCTTTTTCCTACCAAGCACACTTGAAATTTATTTTCTTTCAACTTTTCCAATCTACCATTGCTTTCTTGATACTTTTCCACTTCACCAAGAATACCCTAAATGAATCCAGTATCTGCATGTGCATATGTTCGATAGTTATTTGCAGTATAAGATGAAGTCCTAAATCTACTATTTGTTTGCAGATCAATGATGGAAGCAAAACTGAAAGCTGGAACCACCCTTATAGTAGACCGTTACTCTTATTCTGGAGTCGCTTTCTCATCTGCTAAAGGACTTGATTTCGAATGGTGTAAGGTAAAGGCAAACTGCCAAAAGAACTAGCTGCTTCTCACATATTAAGTTATTGCTTACCATGGTCGTTGACAACAAATAAGGTCTTTTCTTACAGGCACCAGAGAATGGGCTAATAGCTCCAGATCTGGTAGTGTACCTTGATATACCGCCCGAGGTTAGTTATGTTAAAGCTGGTGAAAACTTCAGAAAATATTATATGTAAACTGAAAGTATTGTTTCATATTTATTAGAAAGCTGCAGAAAGAGGAGGCTACGGAGGTGAGAGATACGAGCAGCTCGAGTTTCAGAAGAAAGTTGCGCAACACTATAAGCTTCTTGAAGATTCCTCATGGAAGGTAATACTTTATTTCATCTCATGCCATATAGCAATAGCAACAAGATGCCATGGTTAGTTGAAGTAATTAAAAGACAGGACTGGACCAACCTATTGAACAGGGAACTGGTTGGTCTGGCAGTTCAATCATATAGGTTGAACTGAAAAACTAATGAAATGGCTAGAAACCGGAAAAACCAGTTTTGCTTTGATGGGTTCTATTGGGGTTTGAACAATGGCTAGCAACAAAATGCTTGTTTTAAAATGTCATGCGACGGTTGCAGATGATAGATGCTTCCCAATGCATAGAAGATGTGGAGAAACAAGTGGAGGAGATCGTATTGAAACATGTCGTGACTTGTCAGAAAGGGAAGCCTCTTTCATCCCTCTGGTCTTGCTAGTTTATCCATTATCATTTTCTCTTCCCTTCTTTTCCAACTGAAGAGATGCAAAACTTGCATGTGGCAAGCTTGGTGGCAAGCTTGGCAAAGAACTTGATACTGTATAACCTTAAATTGCTTGTTGTGTCTTAAGTGTTGTAGATTTCAGTTCAGTATCTTACTATGTCTTCAAAAAATATACCTCTCAACTCTTGTTTTCGAGTAGTGTGTTCTTATTTATGCTTTGGTTATTGTTTCGTGTTGTGTGATCAAAACAATTATATTGCTAATTTATGAATGTTGATTTGTTAAATTATGTAAACCACATACAAATCTTAGTTTTACACATGTTTTAACTTCTAGGGTATGTTTGGTTCAAGCAAATTAATTTTCTTGGGATTCTCATAATTAGATTTCAAATTAATTTTATATTCTCAGCCTGTCAGGATTTAGGAATATAGAAAGTAATTTCAATACTAATTCTTTAAATTTCCCTTAAATTTTCTTGCATACATTTTTTATAATTCTACTTTTATTTTCAATCACTTCAATTTATTTTAGTAAACTAAAACGAAAGAATAATTATCTAATATATTTTTCAAACAAAATTTCAAATATATATTTATTCCAAATAATATTTCAAATATAACATTTAGTCTATTATATTGCATTTTGTTGATTAAATCATACTTGGAAAAATACTTTTATAGCAATTGTACCATACTTTCTTTTAATTATCATTTGATTAAATTTGCTTTTAAACCGTAACAAATAATATATTTCAATAAAAATGCTTTTTTTTCTTCTTTCGTTCCCTTATCATTTTGATTAAAGGAAAATTTTTAACCATTAAGCTCGCTTCTCCAAGTCTAGTTTTTTTTACCTAAGAAATGAGAGATGATATTATTTTACTAGCTAAATGCGTAAAATAAAATTTTAAAAGTTTCAACTTTGCGTAATAATCAATAAAATAAATAAATTTTATAAAAACAATTTAGTGAAATGTATTAAATAATTTTGCATTTTATCAACTAAATTTTAAAATTTTATATTCTTTTCAAATATATCAAAAATATGTCAAGTAATTTTGACTTTGGGTAATAGTTAATATATCACATTCCATCAATCCAAAATCCCCACCAATAGGTGATTTTAACTTTGTGCCGAGACTTCAAAAATCAATATTCAAATCCTAGTGTTAATATCCCACCAAACTAACAACCCCTTAAACGGATCTCTCTTATAGCTCTCTATATAAGAGATCTAAATAAAAAAAATCTATTTTACTTCAAAATTAATCGAAGCAACTTTATGCAACATGTGCATAAAATGTGAGTTTTATCTTCTTTTTTATTTGATCATGTTTCTGTACCAGTTTTTTCTATAGAGAACGCAGTTCAATCCTTTGCTATCCATATGGGATTTTCTCCCCCACAAACGCTTGTGGACGTTCAAAATTCAAAATTGAAGATTCAAGATTCGAATCAGACAAGAATACAAGGAAAACAAATTAATGAAACACCTTAATTTTGCAATATATACTGGATTGTCTCAAATTTCCTGTCACCACTCTACCGGTCAAGAAACTAAACAAGCAACTGAAGCACATGGAATCAAAACTCAAAAGGCATGATTGGTAATCAATTGCATAACCCTTACACCACGTATGGTACACAATTGCCTAGGATAATCCCACCACAAGCTACACCAGTATCTTTCATGGAAATAACCATAATCAAGAATCCGATAAATAAAAGTTTTAAATGTCTATCTATCCAGTCCCAATCAGCATGCATGATCCTTAACCATTTTCAACCACGACAATCCAAAAAAGTGAAGTCCGTTCATGACAAAAGACCGAAACTTTGAATTTAGTTCCTTAGAAACGCAACAGTGGCAACACGTGATCCCACAGATCCACCAAACATGAATGTAGGATAAGTCCGAACATGATTCAGATATCGAAACAGGGGATGATCTCTGTGTGTCTCTTGGTCCTTCGTTGCACTTGGCTCTTGGGATATTGCAATGTTCCTTTGATTGAAATTTTCCACCTCTTGGACCAATTCATCTTTTGTATGGTTGCAAGAAGTAATCACCTACAAACATCATTAAAAATAAAATTGCTCAATCTACAACTCTTCATTTTTCTTTAAGTACTCATATCTAACACATTTTTGGATAAGAGTACGAGAAAGAAATGACCCCCAAACTCAGAAAAACCTAGAAAAAAAATTGAAGATACCCTGATCAGACACATACTTGCATAAGACATATATAAGGCCCAGTAACATAGGCGGTACTGTAAATTTCATTTAAATTCAATTCTCACACTTAGATACTAGCCTTATCAAAGCTATGCTAAGGATTGAATTTAAGAATATTTTAACTTATCCAAGTAGTCAAGAAAGCTGGAGACGAAACCTTGGCTTGAGCAAAACTAGTGAGCGCAATTGGAATTTTGACTTATATTTGTATATGTACACAATTGGAATGAGAGTGGGCATGTGTATATGTGCATGTATATATATAAAGAGGTACCACTCAAGCTCGAGCTTTGATTGCAATGGATCTCATTTCACCACAGAAGTTCAAAAGATGAAATAAAATAAAACCATAAACAAGCCTGTAAGGTGCTTACTAATATTCCACCGGGGGCCAACAACTTTGAAACTGAATCCCAATACATAATCCTGAAACGAAAAAGTTCAAGAAAATCTTAAAAGGTGATCAAGTAGAAAGTGATAACAACTGTAGAAGCTAGAGCTACTAAAAAAGATCCAAACTAATGCATATCATATACAAAAGTGCAAATTGTACGATTCAATTCATGAGATTCTACTTGCATGGACGTGAACTTCCTGATAATCAGTTATTTGTTATATATATCGCTGTACTGAGGAAACAGCATATGAAGGGAGATATTTTAGTAGAGATGAAATCACTATTACCTTTTGATAGGCCCATCAGGATGCAAGCCAATGGCATCGAGAGTCCCCTTATCCATGACAAGTTGAAACTGTCTATCCAACTTTGTCTCAAGAATATCATCAACCTAAGGACCAAATGAAATAGCAACGGTCAAGATGCTTTGAGAACAGTTAAGCATTAAGAGAGTGATCAATTATGTAGGAATTCAATTTCAACCCAGAATATTTTTAATGCTCCTGTTTCTTCATAAGAAACCTACATCTCCATCCTAATCTCTCAGACAGGTGTTCAAAGTCTCAATATCCGGTTTTCTTCACAATATGGATCTCAAATTTGTATTTTGGACTGCATAGAAGGCCCTAACTTCCCCAAGCCATTATATTTTGGTTTATAGCACCCCTCAAGAGGTTGAGAAAGTTTTAAAGATCAAACAAATATCTAAAAATAAGAATGGTTGATAAGTGCAAGGTAAGCAAATTGCCCATGGGTTCAATGGTTTCTCTGTAATAGATGCAATAAAAGCAAACTATGTCATCTGAACTAAGACAAGTGGATGAGGAAGATCTAAAGATTAAACAAGAATCAAAAGTAAGAACCAAGACAATGCTGATGTATAAGCAAGTGTAAATAAATATACAAAGAATGGGACTAAAAAAATGCACACATAAAGAAACGATACAGCAATTCATTTCAAATCAGAGATAAGCACTTCAATTCATAGAACATGATAACACTAAATTCTTTTAAAGGGTGAACAAAAACAGCCTGTACTTAGATTCAATTAGATTTCATAGAATTCCATCCATACCAGAAACTTGATGTTTGAAAATCCATCTCGATCAGCTAGGCTTCGAGCAAGGTCAATTGCTCCTTCACTATAATCAGTTCCAGTTAAATCTGTGAACCTGAATTAAAAAGTGCAGCAAATTCACCTGACCATTACCATCAAAGCAATAATAAAAAGAAAATTTTGTTTATTCACCTATAAATTTTTCAGAAAGTTTACCCAATGCCTAAATGTATTATTTAAATCTATTTAGTTCAACTACAACTATATAGATTAACCAACACTGAAGTGATACACAATGGAATAACAGAAATAATCAAAGAATATCTATTAACCCATACATGTTCCAAAAAAAATAAAAGAACCATGGAAGATCCAATTTCACATTTAATACCAATGCTGATAACTAGACTCATTGAAGGACCTGATTAAAACGATACTTTAGTTTGAGGATTCAAAGTGAATATTTTGAAGTTTAGGGATCAATTTAGAATTTGGCCCATTGTTTGGGACACCTGTTGCAATTAAGCCTCAAATATATACAAGCAATCATAAACGGGAAAAATGTTCTCTAGTTATTTAAATGGATTATTTATCAAGTTATACAGGCAGGATGGCTACATTGCCCTATTCAAATATTAGTTACACTACCAGGGTTTCTTTATATATCTATATTGTTTCACAATCATAATAAAACGTTGTCCATCTTTAGGTAAAACTGAGTCCTTTTCTTCAGGAAATATTCATTCATATCCATTATCACTTATAATAATTTGGCCAAGGCCAACCTAAATTGAAGATCATAAGACTAAGAGCACCTCTTATCTGCTCATGTTATGACACTAGCAAAAATATGTCTTATAAAATACCAGTAGAGCAATAGCAATAACAATATGCAAGCAAACTGATTGTTTCACTTAAAGACCACAGATTATTTTTACTTGAACTGATATTAGTAGCATAAAATACTGGAGCTACAGGCAAAGTCTTAGATTATACCCCTGCTTAGAAAGCTCCTGAAGGAGCAGACCATTTCCCGTGCCAATGTCAAGTACACTCCAGCAAGACAAATAATTTTCATCCTGTTCAACAGACTGCGGCTTGGGTTCTCCAACATGATTCGAGATGTGACCTTGAGAAACATCAGTACACAAGCTTTTGGTCCAAGAAATAACAGTATCCATGACATCAGTTCCAAACCTATGGAAAGAGAGGTAAAACAGTGAAGAGATTAACTACAAGTTTTGAAATGAAATTAGCACAAATAAAAGTTTTACAATACTTTTGCTATAAGAAAAGTTATTAAACTAGGCAAAGATACCAACTCAAAGAAGGTATCAAGTCAAAGGGTCATTGGGGCAACCATGAAAATGCATGTCAAATTAAATTCCATTTAATATATTTATACACACAGATTACATGCTTATGTGATAACTGATAAAAACATTTTGGCTATTAGTACAAATATACTGCCCAGCTTGAAGGCAAATTAACATAGTTAAGGTAATGCTAACCAAATTTCACCAACGTGACCATGTTCACGAAAATTGGCAAGCTCATCAAGATATGCAGCATCCCAGTAACTCTGAAGACCAAGCATTGATGTCTCTGCATCTGGTTCGTCCTTGTCGGAACTGTACGTACAATACAAATCATACAGGCAATGATTAATATAAACTATTCAACTGCTTTAGCAATGGGTTAAAATAATATTGTCCTAAAATTCCACCTATTAAAACCAAATCCTGAAAATTTAACTAATAGGCCCCCATTTCATTGTCAACTTTCCTACTTGCCATAAAAAGTATAACGTGTTTTTGGATATAAAAGGAAATAATATTCTTGAACGATTAAAAATGAAATTACATAGAGAACAAAATCCATAATTTCTTTTACATTTGCATGGAACAAATATGTTTGAATTGGTATTCCGTTATACTCATCAGCACATTTCCATCATATATGATTTTTCTTTGCAGTATTCCCTATTGCTTTATAGCTGGGGAAAGAAAAAGGCAAAAGAACCATACTAGAAGAAAAGAACTTGTTTCTTGATTGCATTTATCTATAACGATAAATAATTATATATTGAAATATAGAACTCCTAACCTTTTGGCTGTATAGAACTAAAAGTTCTATAGATTGATCATCTCAATAACTTTTCTTTTCATTTCCATAGCACTGATCCACGTATAATTTTTTGAAATAATATAAAAATCACACTAATACAAGCCATAATTAAGGTCAAATAAACTATGAAATTTTCCAATCCAAAAGTCAAACTAAGAAAGTTAAACCAAGATAGTTAAATATTCATTTCATCTTCTCGCAAAGAAATTTTAAATTGTCAATAGATCAAATCTCAAGCTTAAAATTCACTCCTAAAAAATACATACATGTACATATATAAATAAATAAATAAAAGTAAGAAAGTAAGCACCGAATTCACTTTCTACAACTCGAAAGCACTTGTTTATGGACTCTCAAACTCAAAAACTAGCCAAAGATTAATATTTAAAAAAAACCGCAAAACCGGAAGACAAATAGAATAACTAAAAGAGAAACCTGTAATCAGAGGCGGGACGGAAGTTGGCAGCGGAGGAGAGGGCTTCGGCGGCATCAGCGTGGCGCTGCTCATCATCAAGTGTGCTTCCGTAATCGCTCTTTATAGACCATGAATCTGCAGCCACCGACCTGTCGTCATCGGAAGCCGCTTCTCGACCGGTCTGCAGCTGTTGCTGCTGAAGCTGAAGATGTTGGTTAGCTTCCGGCGACTCTTCCGGCGACAATCTCATTCCTGCCATCGATTTCAAGCTATTTAACTCCCAAAAAACTGGTTAAATTTGTGAGTGAAGAAAGAAAGATGGAGACTCGATTTGTTTAGTACTTCGGTATCTGTACAACGGAAGTAGAAAAAGTGTAGATATTAGGGAGATTTTTTTCTTCAGGGTTCTTTTTGTAATTTCGTAGTTTTTATTAGTTTTATAAATACTTCTGTGCAATTAGAGGCGTGCATCCTCACGTCAGGCCAAAACTTTTGTGCATTGCCTCGAATCTAGCTAATCTCTCACTTTAAAAGAAAAAAAATTAAAATATGTCAATGACACCTTGAATTCTCCTTCTTCTTTTTTTTTTTTTTAAAGATAACTCCTTGATTAAAATTTTGTGATTTTAGTGAAGGATAAGTTCAAGGGGTTTTTTTCATCTAAATATATAAAAACTAAATTCTTTACTTAAATAATATATGTTTAAATTTATTTATCAAAATAATATAAAATAAATAATATATTAATAAATTTAATATTAAATTATCATAAATGGTGTCGATTTAGAATTCTAAAATAACAGATCAGCTAAGATAAATATTCTCTATCAAAACTCTCAAAACACAGCCAATAATGATGAGTTGGATATAAATTTTTAAGTTATTGTTCAAATCATAATATTTTGGTAAATAATAATATTATTTTCATAATATTTTAGTAAAAAAAAAAACTTAAGTTTAAGATTTTGAGAATTTTGTAATTTTATGTTCGAATTCTATATGATTTTTTAAAATTTATTTTAAGCTTAAATGTTAAAATAGTTCTTATAAAATATTTAAAAATAAATTAATTTAATTTACTCGTTTAAATCCTGAATTCAATTAAATTGATTTATTTTTGAAATAATGATTTTGGTCGAAGTCGTAACCACTAAAGTGACAATTGATGGGAAAAATAATAACATTATGATTCACGTTATGTTTGATGTGAAAAAAATTTATATTAAGGTTTAATTATTTTTTAGTTATTTTTAGATTGTTTAATTGATTTTTTAATTATTTTATACAGATTTAATTATTTTTTAAAATATTTACATAAAAATATTAGAATATTATAACAATAAAAATATAAAAATTAAAATATTAGAAAAATTAAAAATATTATAGAGTATTATAAATATATTATGAAAAATATGAATGTATTGTAGAAAATTTAGAAATTATAGAGAATTATAAAAAATATATAAATTAAATATAAAAATTACTATTAATTTATTCTAAATATATTATAAATGCATTATGGAAATATGAAAGTGTTATAAATAAAAAAATAAAGTAAAGAATATCAAAATAAATATATTCTCGGCCATTTTAGTTTTTCAAGTTGTTAATAATTTATTATATCTTATTTTAAGTAAAACATCATGTTGTATAAGACTTCTAACTTTCAATATATAGGTGGTACGGGTGTTTATAATTCGGTTAAAATTGAGTTAATTGACTGAATTGATCTAATTCGGTTAATTGGTTGGTGGTCGAATTTAGTTTGATCGGAGGTCGGTTAATGAAATTTTGAAATTTTGGTTATTGGTTAATTAGGTTTGAAATCGAATAATTAACTGAATTAATCAATTAACCGAAATATTTGTTGTTTGCAAGACTTATGTAGTGTTTTGTTGTTAACTTTCAAGACTTATGTAGTATTTCTAATGTCTTATATGTTGTTTTCACCTCCATTTAAAGTTTTTTGAACTATTAAATAAAAGAAAATGAACATTAGCAATGTATTTTTTTGGTATGTTTTATACTTATTTTAACCAGAAGATAAAAACATATAAATTTCGGTTAGTTTGGTTAATCAACTGAATTAACCGAAATATTTAAGCTCAATTACTGTATTTGAAAAAAACTTATGTTCGGTTAACAGTTAAAGATTTTTACATTTTAGATAATTCTATTTGGGTATTAACCAAAATGACCATTTGAACACCCCTAATATGTAGATACATTTAATAAGCCAATGCACCATTATGCATAATGAATTTGCATAATTCATGTACCATTAATATACATGAATCTCATAAATGTCTAAGTATATAATCGTCCATTTCATGCAAAGTGTGTATAAGAATATGCAAATAATGTCTAAGTGTATAATCTTATACACTTCTAATTGGATGATTATTCATTATGAATATGCCTCGTTAAAATTTTGCTAAGAAAAAACCATAATGATAAAAAAAAATTAGTGAAGAAAAAAGAGGATAATATTCATAGAAGGTTTCCCCCTCAAAAGTAAATAATTATTCGATGTCTTTAAGATGACGCATTCCTATCCTTATGTTATGTACGTGTTAGAAATTTGAAGTTGACAATACTTTTATAAACAAATTTGTTGGGTTATCACCTGAGTGAATTTCACAAATATCAATGTCACGTTTTTTCAAACATTTATAAGTGTAAAACAACTTTGGAGAAATATGTTTAGTCCATTCAATTATATTGTAACACTCGAGTATCTTATTCACCCAAAATCTAGGAAAAATTAGGATTAAATTGAAAGGATCAGTGAATTGTCGGACCCCACTAAGAAATTTAGAAATCTTAGTGGCCGAAATACGATTAGTTGGATAGCAATCCCAGTTCGGTCATGATGGATCTGGTTGGTTCCATAGTAGGAGACAAAATGATTAAGGATGAATGGTTGTGACAATCGGTGAAGATTGTGTCGTAGGAATATATATATAGGTGTGTGGAGACGGATTTCTCAATTTTGTTTTGTGACAGCCCTAATTTGACCCTAGTCGGAAAGTGGTTTCGGGACCACAAGAAAAAAAAAACGAGTCGTAAAAAAATAATTAACCGTCATATTTGATGCTTATTATATGTATATATGCATGTGTGAAAATTTCATGTTTGAATTTTGTTAATTGTAAGTGAATTTTATTAAATAGGACTTATATGAGAAAATTTAGAAATGTGCTAGACAAAGGTAAAAGTGATCTAATAGTGCATGATGTCAAAAAAAAAATGTACTTGCATGTCAAATTAGCCAAATTTTAGATAGTGGCCGGCCATGTTATAGATTAAAGAATATTATAACTATTTTATGCTAATAGTTTATGTTAAAAAAAATGAATAAGGTTAATAAAATACTAGTTAGTAGGAGGAGAAACCAAAGTTAGCCTATGTTTTCTCCTCCATTGCCGTAGCTAGAGAAAGAGGAGGAAGAAAAGTCTTTGGAGAAGAAAATTCGGCTAAGGTGGATAGCTAAAGTAAGGTAAGTTCAATGTCATTCTTGGAAAAACTTATGCACCATTTGGATGATTAGTTTAAATTCTACCTATTTTATGGTTTGAAGATAGGTTTTGTATGAGTTAAGTTTCGGTTAAGGTGGATTGTTTTGATGTCATTAGCATGCTAAGTGTGAAGCTTTATAATGATACATGTGATGGTGGATTGATTAATTGGGTTTATAAGGAAATTATGCCATAGCCGAATGTGTCTTGAAGAAGATGTCATATGTGCTTATTATAAGTATATGTGTATTCGACTAATGAGTTTGAATTGAAGTTTCGATAGGTTGTGGGTTGAGTGCCCGAGTGAACTATAGGCTTTGCAAGGATGGAATTTACTTATAAGTTGTGTGTGTATGGCTTTAATTGTTAATGACATTTAACATTATTTTTCATTTATATATATTTGTGCATTCATTTTTTTTGGGAGATACGGTAAGGGATAGATAGATGTTCTAACGGTTTAATGGAGTTTGAACTAGTAAATACTTAATTGTTGGTATTTATATGTGAAAGAGATGAACTTGAACTTATTAAGTTGCATGAATAAATCTTTTGTTTATCTTAGGGTTAAATTAAAGAAAATGCCATTGGGTGCTTGAATAAAATAATTAGAGATTATTTTATATATATATAAATCAAAAGGTTCGGCTTTGTAAATGAATTTAAGAGTTTAAATCTTGAATAATGTTATGCATAGGTTTCGGCTATAAATTCTTGTGTTATAACACTTGCTTAATAATGAAAGAACATGAGCTTAAAGCTTGAGTAACACTCGGCTTTAGTGTAAGTTAAAATTGGTTAGAAAATAAATTCCAAGTTAGTAGATTATATGTTAAGTGAGGGATTTAGATTATATATATATGTATACGTATTTATATTGAAATATTAAGGCTATGATAACCAATTGAGGGTTTGGCCAAAATATTAAAATAAATTGGTGTGAATGTTTAAGTGATGAATTTGACTCTTGTGTCGATTTGGGACGATATGTGTATTTATATGAAACTAAATGATGTTAAATAGATTCGATTATGCATGTTATTAAGCTAGTATTATGTTCGTTGGTACATAAGTAGAGCATATGTATGATGTTTAATATCTAGTTAATAACATCATTTGTACTTAATTGTATGGTATACATGTATTAAATTGAATAGCTAAATTGATAAGTTATTTAATAAAATCTATTCGTTGAATTTAGCTCAAGAGCTAAGAGGGTCAAAATCAGATAAAGAAAAAGAAAAAGCAATCGAGTAGTCCATCCGCAACTATTCAAAATATCCGAGGTAAGTCTTTGAGTAACGGAGCTTAGCTTATGATTTTATAGGTATCATATAAAAGTATAGTAGATAAATTGTGATCTTATGGTTCTATATAAATTACATAGTGAAACAAATGATCTTTATTTTTATATGACTTGGAACCGAATGGTTAAAGAATTCATGTGGAATGGCGAAATGAAATCGTATTACGTGTATGTAGCTATTGAACCGTAAGAGTAAGGGTTGATAAGCATATTGAACTTGTTTTCTAGTAATGCTAATGGGTTATGATATATATATGTGCATAGCATTCGTGCGAGTTATTATAACCGGGTTAAGTCCCGAAGGCATTCGTGCGAGTTATTATAACCAGGTTAAGTCCCGAAGGCGTTCGTGCGAGTTATTATAACCGGGTTAAGTCCCAAAGGCATTCGTACGAGTTATTATAACCGGGTTAAGTCCCGAAGGCATTCGTGCGAGTTATTATAACCGGGTTAAGTCCCGAAGGTATTCATGTTGGTTGTCATATCCGAGCCAAATTTCAAAAGTATTTATGTTTGGAAAGGTGCAATTCTGTCGTACTAATTCCGATTAGTGTGCTCATAATCCCTAATATGACCAGGTATGGATCGTATATACATTGGAAAAATTTGGTATAGTCTAAGTTGTGATTATGTAATCGAATAATGCTCTCCAGGTCATTCCTTAGAATTATATGAAGTCTATAGCTTACTCGAGTTACATGAAATTGATTTCAATGAAATTTAGCTAAGTTTGACTTCGAATGTGTAAACATATTGATAGAAGTGTAAATTAAAAATGAATATGTGATCTTGTGCATAGACATTTATTTATCCTTATGAATACTATTTCTTTTGTGTTTTTGTTTCAAATAATTTCCTTACTTATAAGCTTACTAAGCATCGATACGCTTACTCTGTTGCTTAAATTTTTTGTATTATAGATTATGTTCGTCAGCTATCGGACTCGGAAGTGTCAAAGTCGAAGTCATCCACACTATCAAAGCCCCCTTTTGGTACTCTTTTAGTTGAACTTTGATAATGGCATATATAGGACTGACTTTTATTGTTAATTAAGTATCTTTTGGTATTGTATATATATTCGTATAGTCATGCGAAAATGGCTTGTATATTTTGAGTATAACATTATAATCATTTTGTATATATATGGTCTTATGATATGGTTGTTGAGTGGTATGGAAATGTTTGGTAATGATTAGCCATTGGAATGGCTAATCATGATCATATTTGGTGCTATGTATGTCAAATAAATGAATTAAATAGTAGAAATGGAATTAAATAAATAAATTAAGTCCGTTAACACCTCGTGTTCGACTCCGGCAACGGTCTCGGGTACGGGGCGTTACATGTTTACATATTTTTCTCTCCATAACATCATCTTCTTCAGTTACTCTAAAGAAGAAGTAGATTAGTTGAAGGAAGCTCTACATATCATAGCAGCCAGATACATTGAAGTCTGGTAGTATAGAAATTAAGGAACTAGTAAATGGTAAACTTTTTTACCTCTCTGTACTCGTGGATTGAAGGAAGAAGTAAAGTAAGAACTTTTAAAAGCTTCTGTACAATGATGGATTTTGAGTTTTAAGGGTTTATTACCTATAGTTTAACCGATAAATGGTTGCCATGCTTAGCTATTAGGACAAATAAGGCTTTAGCATTCAGACAAGCTAAGTTGACAAGAATAAGGAAATAATGTGAACTTATGTACCTTGCATTTGGATGATAAATGATGTTGTATGAGCTTTTGCTAGTTGACTGCTGATTGTTTTATGATAGATACTGATAGATATTCTGGCGTGATATTTGTTTAATGATAAATTGCATGATATGTTTGGGTAATGTATGCATAGTGTAGTGGAAAATGTTTGACGTGATAGATGAAGCTAGGACTTAGGAATGAGAATTTTTGTTAGATACTACCATACGGTGTTGCTGAGTGCAAGTTGTGATTTGCGAAGCTCTAGGCCTTGTAAGGAGGGACATTTCGGTGTTCGAGCATCAAGATAAAATGTGAAATAGGTCATTCGGGACAACACTATGACAACGGTTATTAGGTTCCATAGAGCAACACTACAATGGCGGTCAACAGGCTCTATGAGGTGACATCGTGTTGACGATAAGGTCCTATGAGGTGACACCTTAAAAAAGGTCTAACGTGTAAGATCATAGCTCGGCTATGACAACCAGTATAGTCCGTTGGGACAATAAACACGAAGTAGTCCACAGAGACAATAAACACGAGGTTGTCCACCGGGACAGTAAACACGGAATAGCCCGTCAGGACAGTAAACACGAGATAGCCTACTAGGACAATAAACACGGGGTAGTCTGTCAGGACAATAAACACGGGGTAGTCTGTCAGGACAATAAACACGGGGTAGTCTGCCGAGACAGTAAATAAGGGATAGTCCGCCAGGATAGTAAAGGTAGGTTAGTTAGCCAGGACAGTAAACATGGGGTAATCCATTAGGACAGTAAACTCGGGGAATTTAGCTAGGACGTAAAACATATGGGTCACAATTGGAAAGTTTGTAGCCCAAAAGGGATGCCAAGGAATTTAAGTAGAGTTTGCGGTTTTGATTGGGACAATAAGTCACAATAATGAATAAGCTTGGTAGGTCTGAGGGACATAGACTACTGAGATAGTAAGAGAGTTCACCAATGGTGATGATGAATGGGGCTAGGAAAATATCTCAACCCCAGTAAGGATGAAAAGATAAAGAGGCTCCTTAGATAATGAGATATACATAGTCCACCAAGGAAGTTATAGATCCCACATGGTTTAAACAAACACGGAATAGGCTTTACTAGGATGTAGTCATGAGTTATAAGCCAAAAAATAGATATACATGAATTGGTTTTGAATAGACTGAGGTCATGTTTGAGTTGAACTTAGTTGAAATTGGTTGGGTGGCTTGTTATAATGAAATGGTATTGTTTTAGCTTGGTTTTAACGGTATAAGATGTTGAGAATCAATCTAGGTAGCTTTGCATGCCTTGAATTAGAATCAAATGGTATTTTTTGGCCAAAACAAGGTTTACGTCACGACCATGATTGTCCAATGTCGCAACATAATGTTGACAGTGAGTGATGTCTTGACGTCGATATGCTTGAAATCGCAAAGTGACTTACTGTGTTGGCAACTTCACGATGTGGAGGATGTAAGGTTGCGACATTAGCTTTAAATTTTCAAAACTTTACAATTTGCTCCTAATTCAAGCTTAGGTTAACAAAAGAGCTTTCTTAAGTTCACATAAGACCTAAAAATGATTGTGTAATACATTATGTACTTAAATGTTAATTATTTATGTATTTTAATTATTTTATTTTCCATGATGTTTTGAATTTATTAAATCGATGATTATAACATCTCGTAGCTCAGACCCGACAACCGGGTCGAGTATGGGGTGTTACAAAGTCGATTGAACCTCAAGCTTAGGAACCTTCCTAATATTAGTATCAATACTAAGAGTTTACTAGTCAGTGAGTACAGATCTCTATACGTTTTCATTGTCAGACTTAATGTAGGCTTTCATTTTAGCCTTCAAGTAGGGATAATTATCATTCTCAAGCATAGGGGAATGAGTAATCGACTAACCTTCCATTTTCAACCAAAAAAAATAGTATCAGAATTTACCACTAGATATGTTAAGTGTTTGCTCTGATACCAATTATTACTAAATTAAGTTGCTTATTTTCTTAACACAACAAGCATAGTGGAAGTGCTAGATTATAATGGCCACTACGTCTTGACATTGCGAAACTGTGTAAACAAAAAACCAAATAATACTAATGATTTGTTTAAGCAATTTGTTTTCTCTACGTCTGCAGAGCCTAACTCAATGAGAAATTCCACTATCCTTAATTAACAATACAACAAGTGACTACCTTTATACTTAAAGACTAGAACTTTTACCTCTAAATCCTTTCTTTGAGAACTTGGGCAGTAAACACTCTCAATAATATTTACAATACAAACTTTGCACTCTCTCACAAAAATAGTTCCTTAATGAACAAATTCAAGTGCTCTCAGTAAGCTTTCTTACAAAACGTAGACAAGCCTTACAACATATATTCAATTTGGCTTGCTAACATAAAATCTAATACAACGTAACTCCTTGAAAATATCTACTACAATCACAATAATCAAAGCACAATCAATTGAATATCTTATTTACAAAAGAACTACATAGTCTTCATTAGTTTTCCATGTTTCAAAGGATAATTTGATTCACTTGAATCCAATCTAATTTTCAAATGCCAATGATTAGTTTTTCATAGATGGACCATAATATCTTTAATAAAATAATACATAATCAGGTCCAAAGATTTTCTTCCTTAAATTGCCAAATCAAATAAGGCAAGTATTAGAACTACCTTAGTGATAGTCGATAGTTTGCACTACTAATACCACTCACCAATTATCAGCTCATTTTGCCTCAAAAGTTAAAACCTCTTATTTATATACATAAGGCTTTTAGAGTACAACTCAGATCGCTTCATATCCATTGATAAAAGAAACCAAGTAATTAATAGTTTAAGATAAATTTTTAAAAGTTAAAAGTTGTCATATTGTAAATGTTGAGGGATAAATTTATTGACTTTTTTAGAATTTGAACTAAAATGATAAATTTTGTAAACACTGAGGACTAAATTTGTTGAATTATTTATATTTAAATTAAATTGATAGAATGTATAAATAATAAAGAATTAAAATTTTTATTAGATTAATAAAAAAAACCCAATTCAACTTCCCATCACTCACCTAACAATAACTTTCTATCACTCTAATAACAATTAAGGTGAGAATAACTAAAATATTTAATTTAAAAAATACTAATCACTAAATAAAAAATACATATATATATATATATATTTGAATAATCAAAATAGATGCAAGTAAATAGTTTAATGATACTTTCCCTTCTATTTTAATTCGAAACCAAGGGGCTCGAATGACGAAATTGTTTACGGACGGGTCTGTCGGGCTGAACGCTGTCCGGCCCATGGACAAGCCTACGGCGCGCAGGCGGGAAAAAACTCACCCATCCGCAACCGCTACACTCTCGAAAACCCCCCAAATCAACCTCTCGTGAAAACTCTCCCTTCTCCTCCGCGCCAAATGCTGCCAATGTCATCTCAAGGGACGGCCACCGCCACCAAAACACTTGCGCTAGACTCCACCCAACTATACCTCACTGCCATAGACTCCTCCGATTTCACCCTTTCTTTTCCCCCTATTCCCTCCTCTTTCCCTCCCTCTAAACTCATACCCAATACCCGATTCCTTGTCGACTCCTTCCGCCACTCCACCACCACCACCTTCTCCGCCGCCTACTTCCTCTCCCACTTCCACTCTGACCACTACTCCGGCCTCTCCCCTTCCTGGTCCAAAGGCATCATCTTTTGTTCCCACCTCACTTCCCTCCTCCTCATCCAAACCCTTAAAATCCCGCCTCATTTCGTCTTCCCTTTACCTCTAAACGACCCCGTTGTGGTAGATGGCTGCGAGGTCATTCTCGTTGATGCCAATCATTGCCCCGGTGCTGTCCAGTTCTTATTCAAAGTTCCCACAAAAAACGGGAGCTTTGAAAGGTACGTTCACACGGGTGATTGTCGTTATTGTAATTCGATGAAGTTGAATAGTTATTTGAATGACTTTGTTGGTTGTGATGCGATTTTTTTAGATACTACTTATTGTAATCCAAAATTCGTATTTCCTTCTCAAGAAGAATCGGTTGATTATGTAGTTAGTGTGGTAGATAGGATAGGAAAGGAATTTAAAGAAATAAAGGTTTTGTTTCTTGTTGCCACTTATGTTGTTGGAAAAGAGAAGATTTTGGTTGAGGTCGCGAGGCGATGTAAGAGGAAGATATTTGTTGATGGGAGGAAAATGGAGATTTTAAATGTTTTGGGGTATGGGGGTGATAAAGTTTTCACGGTAGATGAGAGTGAGAGCAATGTTCATGTTGTTGGTTGGAATGTATTAGGCGAGACGTGGCCGTATTTTCGGCCGAATTTTGTGAGAATGAAAGAGATTATGGAGGAAAAAGGGTATGAGAAGATTGTTGGCTTTGTGCCGACTGGGTGGACTTATGAAATTAAACGGAATAAATTTGCAGTGAGGTCAAAAGATTCAATCGAGATACATCTAGTCCCTTACAGTGAGCATTCTAATTATGATGAGCTTAGAGAATATGTGAAGTTTTTGAAACCAAAGAAGGTTATTCCTACTGTTGGTATGGACATTGAGAAGCTTGACAGTAAGCATGCTGATAAGCTGAGAAGGCACTTTGCTGGTCTGGTTGATGAAATGGCAAATAAAAAGGACTTCCTGATGGGTTTTCATCGTGGCAACTATGGGAGTGTAGAAAAAGTCGAAATGGATGCTAGTCCTGACTTGAATGAGGACAAGGACATGGAGAGAAAGCAAAATATATTGGAAATGAAATCTGTTGAGAGTAAAAATGCAGATATTAATTTGAATGATTCATCTCCTGTGCAGAAACCTGATTTACAAGATTCAGCTATACCGAGTGAGGAGGAAAGAGAGAGAATCATTGAGGAATTAGGTGACTCTTTGCCCAGATGGGTGACCAGGGACCAGAAATTAAATTTGATCAGCAGCTCAAGATGGAATGTTGTTGAAGCAGTTTCTAATTTTTATGAACATGAAAATGAGTTATACGAGCAAATCTCTGCTTTTAGAACTTCTGGTTCTGCCTCTGCTGCTCAGGCAGGTTCATCTGACAACTCTGTCTCACCTTTGAATTCAGGGCCTTTTAGAAGTAGCAGTCATGAAGGTTTAATCAGTCATTTAAGTCAAGCCAGCAAGCCTTCTAGTTTTAAACTTTCAGTTCGGAGTAACATATCTCCCGGTAAAAGAAAGAAAAATACTGAAAACAAGTCAAATAAGAAAGTAAAAAGCAACTCAAAACTGGAATCTAGTGGGTCAAAGCAACCTATGATAACTAACTTCTTTGGTAAAGTTTTGGTTGATGACTCTAAAGGTGGTGGGACTGGCTTGAAAATTGAGGAATGCCCTAAGGATGAAATCACTTTGCCTGGTGACTTGACTAAATCATATACAGAGAAAATAGATCAGTTTATTCAGATAATAAATGGCAATGAATCGTCAAGAAATTATGTGGCCACCTTACTTGAGAAGACCCAAGGAGATATCAACAGGGCACTGGATATATATTATAGTAATCCTGAAGTGAACCATGATGGGAATACGGAAAATATTGTAGTTTCCAGCAAATCAGCTCAGGTCTGGAGCTGTAGTAATGATTGCCCTGTTAGCAAGAATGACCATGCGCTGGAGGAGTCAAGATCTATTCCGGATTCATCTTTGCAAGGACAACCAGTGGAAAATGTTGACGTAACTCTTGTATCATTGCCTCCTGATAAATATAAACCCATTGAGCATGGTTGGTGTCAAGAAGTTGTTTTCATTTGCCATTTTCTTAATACTATATCTTGAAATTCTTCTAATTCTGTAGTATGGTAGCATCTATTTAGAAGTTATTTTATTGTTTTTAAATGTTAGGCATTTTTCTTTGAGTTATATTCCTGTTGCATCTTAGGTGTCTCTTTCTTTTTGGGGCAAGTTCATAGAACTTCTCAGAATCTCAGCTTATTCACAAAATTTTAAAACTCCTACTGAGATGTCTGTGCAGCATGCTGGAGGTCTGACCAGCCTGCTCCATATGTCCATCTTGCACGGACTTTTGACCTTGTTGGCAGTCAAAGGGGCAAGATCAAAGCTACTTCTATGCTTTGCAATATGTTTAGGAGGTTGGTAAGATTGTATCTTATTATTTTGTGTATATCTCTTGGTTGTGAAATCAAAGCTTGTATTGCTTTACTTATAACTGAATGCCAGCCCTTTTTCCTTGACATCTTCTTTCAACCAGTTTGCTGGCCTTATCCCCCGAGGATGTGCTTCCTGCTGTGTATCTGTGCACCAACAAAATTGCTGCTGATCATGAAAATATTGTTAGTCCACTTCGCCAGTTCTCCTGTCTGTATCTTCCTTTTGTTGTTTCACGCAGTAGTTGATTCTTACTCTCTATTCCTTAAAAGATAATTTCCCCTTTAGATTGTATATTGAGGTTGCTTAACAAATAAGAAACAGAATATCAATAGAGATTAGCTGAAAAAGAAAAGATGCATTCATGCTGTAGTAATGATGCAGGAATTGAATATTGGCGGTAGTTTGGTTACATCTGCACTGGAAGAAGCTTGTGGGACTAACCGTTCAAAAATAAGGGATATGTACAATGACATGGGTGATCTTGGTAGAAGCAGATAATTCCATTCAAAAATTTCCATTTTCTGTTAGTCTTTTTCATCCATAATTTTTGGCATCTTCTTACCACCTTTTTTTGGTCTAAGGTGATGTTGCACAAGCATGCCGACAAACCCAAACTTTACTTGCTCCTCCACGACCACTATTAATTAGGGATGTATATTCTGTGCTTCGGAAGATAAGGTATGATCAGCCCAGTATTGATCCTGCAGCAACACATGATTATAAAATTATTGAAATATTGAATCCATTACTAGATACTGATCTGTTTCCGGAGATGTAGGAAAGTATGAGTGTCATAATAATTTGCAGTTCTTAGAACTCGAAGTAATTGGTTAATGCCTAGGTTTTGCTGGTAAGAAATTCACTGAGAACTTGTACAATATTTCTTTCTTCATAAGATTAAGAACTGATTTCTCATTTACTTGATAGATTAGAAGCAGAATGTTATTACCACTTCATTGATGATAAGACAAAAGATTGTGTCCCCAGTGATCTCATGTTCTATATTTTGCTATAAAATATCTAATGGTTTGAATGGTTATTCATGGTCACTTGAGTGCCAGAAGCATACGATTGTGCCTATAGATTCTTGCACTAAAACAAGCCTTTGATATAGGTTCTCTTTATTTCTTACTTCCGAATAAGAGAAACTCAGTTCATTTTTTCCATGTATTAGTATCCATTTGGTATGATTTTAAAATTTGAGAAATATGCGTATAATTTTGTTTGGTATTATTTTAATCTTTGTCATGTATATTCTCTTTTTCCCATTTTCCTCACATAGCATTTATCAGTGTACAAACAGGCAGTGGCAGCACCATGCGGAAGAAAAACCTTATCGTGAATCTTATACGTTCATGTAGAGAGAAAGAGATGAAGTTTCTAGTGAGAACTTTGGTAAGATTTGAAAAATGATATTTCTTGTCTGTATCTTATGTAGGTGATTCTTGATTTTATTTATGTAATTATCTGGTATGCAACAGTATGAAAAGAGCAGAAGGTTAATGTTTTTTTTTTTTATAGGTGATATCTTTTCTGAAACATGGATAGTGAGTTTCTTTATTATCATATTAGAGTTTAGCACATTTGACAAGATCTTATCATATTAATATTCCCCCAATCGATGCTTCTGTCGAAGTAGATGTGATCAAGGCAAACACTATCTTGTGCTGTTATTTTTTACTGCTCATTGTCTTGATTGCTATCAACCTTCACGTGACCGATAATAAAATTTTTTAGCAATTTTCGTGGAGGCATGTTAAAATTTTTGAATTTGTGCATTTGTTGTAGACTTCATGAATGTGAATGAAGGATTCCTTGTGGCACAGTTCTTAATTTGGTGTACAAGCATTGACATGCTCTGCAATGTCTTCTGTTTTGAAATTATGGCACACACAGGTCAGGAATTTGCGAATAGGAGCAATGATGAAAACTGTTCTTCCTGCATTGGCTCAAGCAGTTGTCATGAATTCCTCTCGTGATCTTTGTCATGAAGGGACAGCAGATTGTCTAAAAGAAAAGCTCCAGGTTTGATACAAACCATAAGCTATAAATTTTTTTTCTTTTTTGAAGAGTATGAAATAGTAGATCTCTTTATGAAGACTTGATGTTTACATCATGCCATTATGGGTAAGAAGTATTAAAGCAATGAGTGGATTAACTTTTAACCTCCCACTCCCCCCCCCCCAGAAAAAAAAAAGAAAAAAAAAGAAAAAGGGGGGGGTCTTAAGTGGTGAATATTTTGATGTTTGTGTTAGTTTGATCTAATTTTTGTTTAGGTCATACTACCAAAGGTATCTATTAGATTTATCTACATGCATAATGCTATTTTCAACATCGCTTGTTTTCTGTGCAAGTGATTATTTGTTTCTGTTTGTGATTTGATCTTTTGGTTACTTGTCAGGAACTTTCTACAGCAGTAACCGAAGCATATAATGTACTTCCAAATTTGGTCAGTGGCTATACATTTTATATCAAAGTTCTTCAACTTTATGTTTTTCTTTTATTTCTTTTTTAAGTTCCTGATTTTCCTTACCCACTTTTGAGATTTATATATATAATATGTGTGATAGCTTTTCTTTAATGTAATTATATATGCGTTAATTTGCTCTTGATATCTTTTTTTTTCTTATAAATTATAAATTTGAGTCTGTTTCATTTGCTTTATAACATATTGCACATGCCAGTTTGTTTCCTTTCCTTCTCTCCATTCTTCTGGAAGCAGCATAAGATAGAATATGTTTGTTTTGGTACATTTACGCTGATGATGCTTTGTGGATAGGATTTGCTTGTTCCTTCACTAATGAAGGAAGGTATTGCATTTTCATCATCAACCTTGTCAATGGTTCCGGGAATACCTATTAAACCCATGCTTGCAAAGTATGTATACATGTCACTCTTTTGTATGTATACATGTCACTCTTTTGTATCTTTCTTGTATATCAAATTGTACTAATGCTGTTGCCTATGGGTGGTATTATTCTCCATGATTGTAGAATTACCAATGGGGTTCCAGAAGTACTGAAGCTTTTTCAAAACAAAGCTTTTACATGTGAATATAAGTAAGCTCTTTTCTCTCCCTCTCCGTGTGGGTCATGCACATTTCCTCTAGTTTAAAATTGTATTCTTTGCTATTTTGGGATACTGCAAGAAACAACTGTGAAGCTTTCATGCCTCCCTAGTATACCACCATATTCTTTTGTTTCACTCAATGTGTTCGAGTTTTTTCTTGAATCACATTAGTTGGATAACTGATGCGAAGGCAGGTCTTGGAATTTTCTAACTTTCCTTCCACATCTCTTAGTTTTATTATATGTTGGGTATGATTGAGTGGTTTCCCTGTGCATGTAATTTTCAGATATGATGGTCAGCGTGTCCAGATTCACAAATTGGCTAATGGAGCGGTGCGTGTCTTTTCACGAAATGGGGATGAAACAACATTAAGATTTCCAGATTTAATTAATACAATTAAAGAATCTGCTAAGCCTGCTGCCCAAACTTTCATATTGGATGCTGAGGTGAGATTGTCTAATGGCAACTTGCCTTTTACTTCTTTGAGATTTGCTTCTTTGTTATTATTATTATTGTTGTTGTTGTTGTTTTTGGTTATTCTTGCAAAATTAACTGAGCTGTAGAATATCTTAGATGGAACATACCCTTATGTGTTGCCAATTCTGTTTATCGTTGTGGCTTCAGGTAGTTGCAATCGATAGGAAGAATGGTCAGAAGCTGATGTCCTTCCAAGAATTATCTTCAAGAGAAAGAGGGAGCAAAGATTCTTTGATCACAGTGGACAAAATAAAGGTTCACTTTTTTTTCACTTTGTAATATTACATGATTAGATTTACTATTTTTGTGGAAGTTTGATGATGCAAGCATCAAGCATTGAAGCGAATTGAAAGTAATCTTATGACATGAAGGATCTGCATAGCTGTTTCAGTTATTGTTATATAAGATACCTATTTCCCTTGTGCTTTCCTAACTGATGTTAGGGGCCCCTTGAATATTGAGTTTTCACGTTCACTCATCTTCTCTTATAAGTTCAACTTTTATTTCCTGTATCCTAAAGTTAAATTTGGAGGTTTCTTTCTAATATCGTTGTAACTTGCAGGTTAATATTTGCGTATTTGTGTTTGACATCATGTTTGCTAATGGAGAGCAGTAAATATCTTGAACCCTCTCTTGGAATTGTTCTAAGTTTCTTTTATTGACATATATCTATATAGATATATAGACTAAAAAATTGAGGACAAGTTATAGCAGGAGTGTTTTCTGGTTCTATGAATGAACCAAAAAACAGGAGCTTTCCCATGAGCAATAGTTATGAATCAAACTTTGCAAGGAATTAGTATATTGAATAAGAACAGAATATTCATTCTCAGTTTTATATCTTTCCTCACTGCCTCTTGCATTCACAACATGCATTTGCAGAAGTGCATGCTAGAAATTCATCTCTGTTACTTGAACTTGGGTGTGGATGTTGGATATGGGTATTTGTCCTACATTGGTTTGTTCAATTTTATCCAAGTTCTTTTATGTATCTGGAGGATCCTTAAAAGGTCATATTCCTATACCTATGTCTAGATATGCATCAGATAAGGGTGTTGGACATGGGTACTTCAGCAACGATGAAGAATCGGAGTAACATAGAAATTCATTAAATGATGGAAATTTGGCTACTGATTTTTTGCCTTCAAAGTGTGCATTCGTTTAACACATTATATTTCTGTCATCATGATGAATTAACTTGACCGCAACCAAGTTTCCTTGTTGATAAAGAACTTTTGAATGAACTTCTAATTACCCCAATAGGTTGCCACGTTTCTGATGCGGTATAGATTTTGTGCTTTCAACTGCTTTTCAATCTACTTCATTTAAATTAAATGACTTGAGTGCCATATCTCTCTCTGCATAATTTAAAATGGACTTTATGCTGCTCTGGCTTATTCCTTCACTAGAGGACCTTGCAAATGCTATTGAGTGTCCCTGTGACATATAGGGATTTATGAGCAATTAGTATAAGAGTTTTATCACTGCTTGTAGATTCCTTTCTGATGTGATAGAGATTGGTTAGTGCAATTGAAATATTATCCCCGCATTTACTTCTGTGTTTTAAGTGAGAAAACTGAAGAGTTAGTTGACAGTATTACCATTAATTTTATTAAAGGGGAAAGATTATGAGCAACTGAAGCATAAGTTCTGGAAACCTATGTTACTACTACTCTTCATTTTTCTTAAGTATCCGTGTTGACTCATGCCCAATGTTTATTTGGACTGGGTATTGGGATATAACCCTCTAAGGACCCTCCAAATACATAGAATAACTTAAATAGATTGAACATCCCCGTGTGTGATGCATACTTGTATCCAACACTCACATTTTAGTCTGAGTAACATAGCTAGTAACCTAAGTATTCACTCACTTCTGTTACATACAGAAAGTCATACGATTTTATCAATATATACTGTTGTATGTCAACACCTAAAATCTGGCTATTGTTATAGTTAAGCATTTTTTTTCTAGAACAAAAGACTAGAGTGTAGATCTTCATGTAGCTGTAAATCTGTGTCTGAAATAAATCTTAAATTACAAATAGTTGTCCCTCTTACTTTTGCTGCTGTTTTCTTATTTTTCATTAAAATTTAAAAAAAATGATATAATTTCCATTACAGGCTGCTAGGTGTTCCTCTACGCCAAAGAAGGAAATGTATGCCTTTCCCCTCCCACAATTTTTTCTTTTTCAGGTTAATTTATTTCAAAGTCCCTCTTATCAAGCTCTTGTGAGTTGTAAGTTTGATCTTTTCTCTCATGCTAAAAAACTTTAGGTTTGAAGGATTTGTTTCATGATGAGAAGTTGGGTCATTTTGAATATGCAAAAGAAATCATAGTAAGTCCTCTCTGCTTTCCTTGATTACAGAATACAATTGTTTAGTTATTAGCTTGGACGTCAATGTCAGATATTTGTCCTGTGTCTGACACAGGTATATTTATTTACTTATTTCAAATTTCTATTATGTATTTGGAGGGTACTTGAAAGGTTATATCTCCTCACATATACAAATATATGTCAGACATGGATACTTCAAGAAAAATGAGTCAGCGCAACCTAGGACTGATTGGTATTGTTTATGATTTCTTGCTAAATAGGTGGAAGCAGATGATGCTTGTTTGACCAGTGAGGCCACATTTACTCAGATAAACTCTTTTCTCGAAGATGCATTGCAGTTCTCATGTGAAGGAATTATGGTTAAAGCCTTAGATACTGATGCTGGATACCTTCCGTCAAAACGTAGTGATACATGGTTAAAGGTTTTGTGATTACTGGCACATTTTAATCATTTAACTGCTCAGAAGTAGGAAGAGAGCTAAATATTGAATCTGATTGCTTGGTGTTCTCTCTTAGGTGAAGCGAGACTATGTGGAAGGATTAAGTGATTCCCTTGATTTAGTCCCAATTGGTGCTTGGCATGGCAATGGAAGAAAAGCGGGATGGTAATGAATGACCCTATGTATATGTATATGCATATGTAACATGCCCAACAGATATTTGATGTTGTGCACATCTGCGATAAGTGTTGTCAAGGTGTGCACCTAAGCACATCTATGCCTTGTGCCTTATCACTAGACAACAAAAGCACCTCGTATACTTTTGGACGAGGTGCATTTGATCGGATGCATGCCTAAGTTTTGTGTTTAGCTCTAGACAACAAAAGCACCTCATACCTTTTGGGCAAGTTGCATTTGATCAGACATGCCTATGCCTTGCGTCTTGGCACTAGTCGACAAAAGCCCCTTGGACCCTTTGTTGCATTTGATCAGGCCTATGTCTTTGCCTTGCATCCTTGACAATGCTGTTTGGCATGATTGCCTACATGGCTTTCAGGGGCTTAGTGTTGACACTTAGAAGTTACTGGGAGAAGAAGAAACTGCAAAAAGAGATATAGTTCCATTGATCAAATACCATCCCCTCCTAAACCCACTAGGATGGAATTGCATATGCAAAACAAATTAATAAGTAGGTAAATGACTGATAGGCGTCAAGAAAATAAATATAAGCTCCTAGAGACGCTTGGAATCATCTGAACATTGACCTAATAACTTACAAAACCCTAGGTGTGCTGAAATGATCCTGGTGACACTGGAAAATGTAAACTTTTATATCACTCGATAAATAGCCTGTGATCTAAGAGACCTGATGTTTTAACAGCTGCGATGTATAGCAAGCATGTAGAATTGAATTCAAGTGAAAGAGGAGTGATTTGCATTTTATGAAGTATGTTCATATATTATCTAAGAAAATGTTATAGATGATTGAAATCAAATCAAGTGATATTTATTACACTGAATTTCGTTGCCACAGGCTCTCAATGTGAATCCTTTCTGTTCTAATTCATGCTTTTATGTATGTTACGTGTTTCTTGCAGGTACAGCCCCTTCCTCATGGCATGCTACAACCCAGACACTGAAGATTTTCAAAGTGTATGTCGTGTTATGTCTGGATTCTCTGATTCATTTTACAAAGAGGTAAAGTGGGATGTTGATGATGTTTGTATTTTAGAAAGTGCACTTTTTCTTCATGTTACCAAGGATATGGCGTTAAATCTTTCAAGCACTGAACTTAAACTTACACATGGTTATGTTTTATATGAAAATAATTTTTGTTCTGAACTTAAGATCTTTTCGATGTAGGCTTAGTTAAGATTGCAACAATGAGCTCATCTATTTTGCAACTTATTGGAGTACATTTGATTCAGTTTTCTAACGGTAGAAAAGTGAGAATGGCTCTGAGATTTGATGGAATGGGCATAATACTGTTAAATAGTGTACCTGTTTCTTGTTCAAATCACTGTTTTTGATAGTCCCTTCAAGAAACCAGACATGACTTTTCTTGTTTCTTTCCACGGATCCTACCATTATTAATCTATGTTATGTTACTTAGACTAGGAAGCAAGTGTTGAGTATTAATCTGCGTCTGACATGGGTACGTTTAAAATTTTTTTATCCAAGTTTTTCCATATATTTGGTGGATTGTATTCCTATACGCATGTTGGATATGCGTTGGACAGGTGTACTTAGAGAAAATTGAAGAGTTGGAGCAATATATCTAGTAAAACATTGCCCTGCGCATACAAGTTTCAAGTTTTCATGTTTTCATCTTGTTCGTGTTACCCTAAACTTCGTAAGTTATGCTAGAAGAGTTATTTGGTTTTCTTTATTGAACTCAGATGAAAGAGTTCTTTTCGGGGGATAGGATCTTAGCCAAAAAGCCAGCTTACTATCAAACAGCTGAGGTGCCTGATATGTGGTTCTCTCCAGAACTTATTTGGGAAATAAGAGGTGCGGACTTCACTGTATCACCGGTTCATCAGGCTGCGATAGGGTTAGTTCATCCGTCGCGTGGCATCTCAATAAGATTTCCTAGGTTCATTCGCTTGGTTACAAATCGAAACCCTGAGGAATGTAGCACGGCAGCAGATGTAGCTGAAATGTTTCATTCGCAGACTCGAAAGATGGATGTGACGGCCCAACAATGACAACTGTTTTCGGATTTGTGTATATATGTTTTCCTTCCTAGTTCTAGTATTTGCTTGTGTTACGATATGTAAAAATTATAATCCTAAAGTATAGTTTATAGTGTAAGAATTATACTCAATTAATTAGTATAAAAGAAATATAATTTTCATACTCGTCTTCAAGTTTGATGGCTTATAAGATTATTTATAAGGCCGAGCTTGAGTTTGATTTGACATTAACACCACTTAAATTAAATGATTATGCTTGCAAGCTAGTTAAGTTCAGTATATATTAAACCCTTTTTAAGGCTCACATTTGACTATTTTAGGCAGTCATATAACTCTATAGACAAAATAAATTATTCTATAAAAAAACACATAATTATTTAAAACGCTTCGAAATCTTAGAATACATTGTATTAATCTTGTTTAAGAACGTCATTCAAGATCAAAAGACAAATCAGACATTGTAAACGAACAAGAAACAAAAAGACAATGCCCCATGATCGATGGAGCTTTATGCATGAGTATCTTGGGTTGAGAAGTTAAGACACCATATTTAAAGCCATCATATAATCAACCTTACTTTGTTAGTGATATCACTTGTTCTTGCAATGAATTGAAACCCAAAACCAAAGAAAGAAATAGAGCTGAAAAAGCAACATAAAGCTTCCAAAAGCAAAGGAAAAATCTTTTGCTTTATCCAAAAGCACGAGTTTAAATTTTATGTCCATTGTATTTATAATTAGTTGTTGAAAATTTTTTTCTTCATTATTTCTTGAACATTTGAGAATAAAATAAGATAACTATACAAAAAATTAAGAGAAAACAAAAGAAAATGATGAATTCACAAATAAAAAAAAAATTCCAAAACAATTTCAAAGATAAAAAAAAATAAGCACACAAAGTTAAAACCTTATCGATAGAAAAGAAAAAAAAACAATATACACTTAAATATATTAATAATTATGGTATATAAATTTCAATGTATTTATATATTCATGTAATATTTAGCATTATATTTTAATTATTATTTACATCGATGGCATCCTCCATCTTGTTTTTAATCTTTCATACGTTCCAAACTCCCGCCAAATTTGACAACCCGCTTTTCACCATACACCTTTGGACAGCTTTCCCACTTGCCCTAAATAAATAAATAATTAATTAATTACTTTTTTGATACAAAAAATAAACTTATTTTATTTTGCCCCCAAATCACCATTTCCATCATTTTCCCTCCTTTTATTTCTTCTTCCGAACTCCATCCATCCATCAATTCCAATTTTATTTTAAGTTCATTTCAAACTCCAAATCCCCAAAATCTCAAAACCCCCCACTGAATTTTTTTTTTAATTTTCCTAAAACCTGTTCTTCTCGCCGTTGATTCTTTTTTTCTTTTAATATTCTGAACTTTCTGGCTTTTATTTGTTTATTTTACATTAGGTTTTTATTTGAAGTTCGATGAATTTTCGAGAAGCTGGGGTTTGGATTAATCGGCTAGAAATTACTCTAATTTTTCTTTGAATCGAGACAATGAGTGCCGTCAACATTACTAATGTTACCGTTTTGGATAACCCAGCTTCCTTCTTGTCTGCTTTTCAGTTCGAGATTTCCTACGAGTGTTTGACTCCTCTTAAAGATGGTACCTTTCTTTCTGAACACCTTTTTGTTTTTGTGGTTTGAATACTTTTAAGATTTCATTTGTTGTTTTGAAGTTCTCTCTTTTTTAGGTTTAGGGTTTGCTTGAGGTCAAGGCTATGATATTTTGTTTTGTGTTTTTCCCTCTTTGATTAATGGGAAAATGTTAGGACAAGAAGAAAAAAGGTTTAGTATGCTTGAATAAGGTTATTTAGTTAATTGGTGGTACAATTGTGGGTTTAGGGTTTGGGTCAGGCATAAATTGATCTTCACTTGCAAGTTTTGATTGCATATATTGGTTTTACGAGTTTATATCGTATGTTTTCTTTTTTAAAGAATGAAACAAAGAAGTGGGAATTTGTTGTATTTTCTTTTCTGTAGAAAGTTAAGCTTTTTGTTAGATGGAAAATATATTTAGCTTTCCTTCTTTTGAAGAAGAAAAGAAAGAAGAATCTTTGTTTTACATTGTAAAGCAAATTTCCTTTTAGTCAATGAAGCTTCCTTTTATGTTTGCTTAATTTGATTGTCTAGTTAATTGGCTTCGGCATTTTGCCCTTTGATTTCCAGTGGAAGGCCATTGAATGACCCTATAAGAATACCCTAAAGGGAAGAGGTACAGAATTTTAGCATTCTAGGGATACATTTATGTGTATTTTGATACAATTTATGCTAGAACCTAAGTTATTGACTAACGGATTTACATGGAATGGGTTGCTAATAGTCAACTTGCACAAAAGCATTCTAAAGTTTCTAGAACAAAGAAATATGTGGAATGCCAATTCTGTGTAGAAGAGCAGCTTTTCAGCTCGGACACCTGTTTTTGTATGTTTTAGTTGTGAATGTTGCTTGGACTTGGAAATTAAGTTTAAGACATGGGTATATTTCTATCATGGTTGCTTCTGTTTTACTTTTGTCTGACATTGAAGACAATAACTCTAAATTTATCTTATCATTCATGAATGGATTATGGATGAGTTATACTATGTTTTTCTTGACATCATTTTTTTTCGAGATTAAAATATATTCATGTTTTATTGGGTTGCAGATTTAGAATGGAAACTTATCTATGTCGGATCTGCAGAAGATGAGACTTACGATCAACTACTGGAGAGTGTACTTGTTGGACCTGTCAATGTTGGAAATTACCGTTTTGTACTACAGGCAATCTCAACCAACTCAGTTTTAGTTGCGGATTTGATGTATTTGTTTTAAATTCTTACCTTTGTCCTTGAATGTGTCACAGGCAGACCCACCAGACCCATCAAGGATCCGTGAAGAAGATATTATAGGTGTCACAGTGCTTCTCCTGACTTGTTCATATCTTGGCCAAGAGTTTATCCGAGTCGGCTACTATGTTAACAATGATTATGATGATGAGCAGCTTAGAGAGGAGCCTCCCCCAAAGGTCTTGATTGAGAAAGTCCAAAGAAATATTCTATCTGATAAGCCCAGGGTGACAAAGTTCCCCATAAATTTCCACCCTGAGAATGGTGGAAACGAAGAACCCCCTCCATCTGATCAACCTGTTGAAAATGACGGAAACGAGGAAGTTCCTGCTTCACCAAATCAAAAAGAGGAGCAGGATCCTTAAAGTTTCTCATTTACAGACATGGCTGTTATTCAAGATAGATAACCTGGTAACTATTTCGGGGATTGAACCTGAAATATGAACCACAGTTTGACAAGGGACGAAGATGCATAATGAAGTAATGATTCAGAAATGCTGGGTTTGATTTGGTTGTTTTTGTTTGTTAGAATTTACTGTTTCACTATGATGATTTGCTTAGGCACTTGAAAAGGTTACAATTGAATTTCCAAGTTTGTAATATGTTTCTAAAAGGAATTTTAGTTACATTTTTCTTTAGCTTTACCATTTGCTTTTTCTGCCTTGCCCTTACAGGCATTGCGGTTTTGTTGTCACGGACTGTCGTCATAAGAACTTAAGTTTGGGTTTAAATTGAGCTTCATGTGATTATATTTTGCTACATATTATTATTTTACTACTCAAACTCGAGTGAATAGCGAAGGAAAATTACTGCTGTATATGTGGAATCCTATCAACGTTGTTATTGTATTGAACATTGTAAATGATTGATACCTGCATTGGAATTATGGTCATCTTCTATGGAGTTTTAGGTGAATTTGTTGATCACAGCAAAGCAAGAGGAGCTCGAGTGTGTTATCTGAATGCGAAGCTGTGGTTACTGAGTAATGAGAACCGGTTTGACTTTGACCATGGTCATGCATGTGGGTCACCTGGAGTTTTAGCAGGTAAAGCACAATACTCAACCTAGTTGAAGAGGCCTTGCTCAATGGATGACTATGATGACGAGGTAATGAGAGCCAATAACCATGTCCATATACTGCTCAACATCGGTTACCCTTGCAGAATTTGGTGTTAGATCACTTCTGGGTCTGGAATCCTAATTGAATGATAGTTTCCATGTAATTATATAAAATTTTTAAATCCATTTATCTCCTATTTTTACTGTGTTCAAACTCTAATCTCAAAATTGATTTTTTCATAAGTTTATTGTCTGCCTTTAGGGAAAGAGAATAGGGGAACAAAATTGAAACTTAAAATGGCTAGAAATGGAGTTACACAATGCAATCCTAGTGTGCTGTTGGAGTTTCTTTAGGTGATTTTAAACAACTAGCATTTTAATAGTATTAAAATCCTTTTAATGTTGCGGAATCAGAGGAAGAAGTGATAACTACAAGCAGATCAATGAAAATTCAGTTACAAATCCATGGTTATTCTTCCCGTTCACCTTCAAATACCATCCCAACAGCTCTTCCAACCATTCCCAATCTTTCATCTCAAGCTCTGATTACAGATTAGCACTTGATTTCAAACTCGGTTGACTCCTCTTCCCATTCATTGTGATCCAATGATTGTTACAAACAAACCTTGAACACCAATAGACTAATCGACAACAACAAAACTATCAATCTGACCCTCTAAACCCTCGATTTGATTACTTTCGATTCAAACCCTGATTGATTCCTTTGATTTTGAGGTTTTAAACCTAAATTTACTTTTTTGGAGGTTTTTTTTGGATTTAAATTCTAGATGCCTTAGTTTTTTATTTTTAGCCTTCAACCATTTTTTACCCTGTCAATCGAGTGTTAATGTGGAAAAAAATGGATTAAAAGAATTAAGTAATGTCATATCAGAGTTCTTTACTCAGAAATGATGAACGACTAAAATGATACATTATTATAACAGTAGTGATTAAATTAAAATTTTTTTTTCATTTAAGTAACAAAAATGAAAATGTCTAAAAAGTTGAAATTAGAAATTTTACCCTAAATATTTTGTCAAATTTAAGTTGCTTTTTTCCAAATAAAAATTAATCTTAAAAATAATAGTAATAATAATAAAAATATTATTTGAGTTAATGAGCATAATTTTGAAAGAATCCATAAATAGGTTTAGTAGTGCGTGATGGCGACACTCTTGGTCAAACCAAAGAGCAAATTTGCTATATCAGAGCAGACGCCCAAATTTGAAAAGTTAAAGAAGTAACAGATGCGACCTCCCTCAATTAACATCCGATTATACAAATTAGGTTAAAATTTAACATTTGCAATAATTTTGCTTTAATTTGATTAATCCCAAATTTGCTGTACTAAATCGATTAGGTCCAAATTTTGACATCTTTCATCTTTCCTTTAAACGTCTTCATTTAATTAATCCGAGTAGTAATCTTTGATTCTGGTTTGATTTTTATTTTTTAAACAAAACCCACCAATCTAATCACTTAGATTTGACAGCATATGAATCATTTATTCATTCAAAAAGCAGATTAAGGATCTCACACAAGCATCAAAAGGCAACACAAGGAAAAGAAGCATAAAACCAAAAGT
The DNA here is from genome assembly GCA_025698465.1 of Gossypium longicalyx. NCBI lineage: Eukaryota > Viridiplantae > Streptophyta > Magnoliopsida > Malvales > Malvaceae > Gossypium > Gossypium longicalyx. The sequence continues at coordinate 19,994,162 of CM047005.1, read as the reverse complement.
GGAGCCAAACAAGATCAAAAGCCCAAACTCACACCAAAATTTCTTTTACATTTTTATGAAAAATAAGTACTTTTTGGAGGTCATAATAGAATCTCTGAGAGTTAGAGTTGAGTGCACAAGAATCTTGGACTGAAAAGCCGAAAACCATACTTAAAAGGACTGATTTGAATAAGCTTTAACCACTAGAAATTCACCCACTGTATTAACCATGTACAAAAAGCAGCAGATCAATTTGGAAGGTGGGTCGGGTCTAAAGCTCATACCCGTCCCATTTATGATCAACACACAAAGAAAAAGTAGAAATCAAATTCAATAAAAGAGCAAGAAATGAGTCACAAAATATTAAGAGATACAGCTCCTCCACTCCATCCCTTTGAAAATTAGATACATACAGCTCTCTTGTCTCTACTACCACGCTACCTCTTTAAATCCAACCAAAATCCCATTTTAACACTCTAGCTCTAATGGTCAAACTTTCTTCCTTGATTACATTGTTATTTTCTATTTTGGAAGTTACTTCGCTGTAATTTTATAATTTCTTTATAAACCGTTCTCACTTCAAAAGTTTCATCCACAACAAAAGTTCATCAAAAATAAAACAAAAGATGGCGGACTGTTTAGACGGCAATGTTTTAGCAGCCAAGTCCTTTGCCCGTTTCGGCGTCACCCACATGTTTGGCGTCGTGGGTATCCCCGTTACTGGCCTCGCCAACCGTGCAGTCCAATTGGGTATCCGTTTTATTGCTTTTCACAACGAACAATCCGCTGGTTATGCGGCTTCTGCTTATGGCTACCTCACGGGCCGACCCGGTCTTCTCTTGACTGTTTCCGGGCCCGGTTGCGTCCACGGTCTGGCCGGTTTGTCCAATGCTATGATCAACACCTGGCCCATGGTCATGATCTCTGGCTCCTCCGATCAGAAGGATTCCGGTCGTGGAGATTTCCAGGAGCTTGATCAGATCGAAGCAGTGAAACCCTTTTCGAAATTCTCTGTTAAAGCCAAAGATATCAAGGAAATTCCCGATTGTGTTGCTAGGGTTTTGGATCATGCAGTTTCGGGTCGACCCGGTGGGTGTTATTTGGATTTACCGACTGATGTATTACATCAGACGATAACTGAATCCGAAGCTGAGAAATTGTTAACCGAGGTCGAGAAAGGAAGGGTTTTTGAAGCAACAAAAGCACCGCCGAGTTCTGAAATCGAAAAGGCGGTTAGTGTGTTGAGGAAGGCGGAAAGGCCATTGATTGTTTTCGGCAAAGGGGCGGCTTATGCCCGAGCTGAAGGGGAACTAAAAAAGTTGGTTGAAAGAACGGGAATCCCCTTTTTGCCAACTCCAATGGGTAAAGGGCTGGTAAACGACGATCATGAGTTGGCCGCTAGTGCTGCAAGGTCACTCGCCATTGGCAAATGTGATGTTGCATTGGTTGTTGGGGCAAGGCTCAATTGGTTATTGCACTTTGGGGAGAGTCCTAAATGGGATAAAGATGTGAAGTTCATTTTAGTGGATGTTTCTGAAGAAGAGATTAAGTTGAGAAAACCCCATTTAGGTTTAGTTGGGGATGCTAAGAAGGTTTTGGAGATGATTAATAAGGAGATTAAAGATGACCCTTTTTGTTTGGGAAAGTCTCATCCTTGGGTGGAGGCTATTTCGAAGAAGGCGAAGGATAATGTGTCGAAAATGGAAGCTCAGTTGGCGAAAGATGTTGTGCCGTTTAACTTTTCGACTCCTATGAGGATTATAAGAGATGCTATTTTGGGGGTTGGGAGTCCAGCTCCGGTGGTGGTTTCAGAAGGGGCGAATACTATGGATGTTGGAAGGTCTGTGCTGGTTCAGACCGAGCCTAGGACTAGGTTGGATGCAGGGACTTGGGGGACAATGGGAGTTGGTTTAGGTTATTGCATTGCCGCTGCTGTGGCTAATCCAGAACGGCTTGTGGTCGCAGTTGAAGGGGACTCGGGATTCGGGTTCAGTGCTATGGAGGTTGAGGTATATTTTCTAATATTTACTGTTAAAGCGTCACTTGCATAATCAAATTTGTCTTCTTAATTCTGAAGTCTTGTTATGTTTAATGCTCTTACTCATGAAGAAATAGAATGTGAATGCTATGTTGATGATTTAGGATGATATGATTTATTTGTAGTTACTTCTTTTAGTTTCAACAGGCGGTTTGATATTACACTTCCTGTTGTTTATCAATCTAAATTGGCTTGAACTGATAACTGGAATATTGAACTAATTTTCTGTTTCTATTGATGAAACTAAATCTAATGCTGCCTAAGGTAGAGATGATGGTTTTTCTTAGGGGCTATAATATCTTATCTTTGTTTCATTTTGTTGCCAAAAATTCCTTGTTGATCAAGTTAGCCGAATTGTGAAAGAAAATTTTGATTAGCATCTTTAATATAATGTTGAACGGAATATGGGAACTTTTCTCAGGATTCCAAAATCATTAGTTGATTGTATCACAGTTTCTTGTATATGAGTCCCGTATTTCTTTCTCTCTGTCTCTCACACATACCCACCCACACCCAGAATCACATAAGTATGTACTTATGTGTCTTAAGTATGTGTATGCATGCATATATATGTTTATGTACCGGTGAGTATCATGATGGATTAGTAGAAAAGTAGTCTGCTGAAAGCTGGGTGTTCAATAATAACTTAATGAAGAGCATTTCTCTTTTGTATTTTGTTCGATGTGTCATGTTTTCTATGTTCTTATTTTAAATTTTAGAGGTGCTTTAAAATTTGTCCAAATTATAAACGCTCTTTATGTTGTTTGACTTACAAATGCCTTTTGCTTATTTAAGTGCTTTATGTATTTGTTTATCTTTTAAATATGCTGTTCTTATAATGCAGACATTGGTTCGATACAAGTTGCCTGTTGTTGTGATAGTCTTTAACAACGGTGGTGTCTACGGTGGTGACCGAAGGAGCCCTGAAGAAGTAAGTGGCCCTTTCAAAGATGACCCTGCGCCCACTTCCTTTGTTCCTGGTGCCGCTTACCATTCTTTAATCGGAGCTTTCGGGGGAAAGGGTTACCTTGTCGGGACACCTGATGAATTAAAATCTGCCCTTTCTGAATCCTTCTCTGCAAGGAAGCCGGCTGTGATAAATGTGATAATCGATCCCTTTGCCGGTGCAGAAAGTGGGAGAATGCAGCACAAGAATTGAGGTAGTTTCGGTTTTGTTTCGTTAAATTTCTTTTTCCACCACCTACCGAGCTGGTCTTTCTATGTCAATGAATAATCGGATTTGTGCTCACTAGTGATGGAACAGATAGAGATCATGTCTTTTGACTTTTATAGTCAAATGCAGTGTGCACTGTGTTGTATATGACATTGATAAAATATTTCTTAGTAGTAAATGTTCTCACAGTTGATATTTATATATATAGACCTGATTTGAACCCAACTTAATGATTATGAGCATCTCTACTTTGACCTTTTGGTTGAAATTCACTCTTTTTTCTTTCTTTCTTTTATTTTTATTTTTTTTCATTTTAGACCCTATCCTAACCTATTATGAGCATCTCAACCCATTGTGGATGTCATACATAGACCTGATATGAACTCGATTTGGTTCGACTATGAACTCTTGGTTGAAATGCGCTATTTTTAAAAAAAATTTAGGTCTGATCTGAACCCAGTGTTGATGTCATAATATATAGTCCTGCGGATAAAACCTCTATTTTTGATCTTTTGGTTGAAATCACAATATTTTAGGCCTGATCTGAACCCAGTAAAGGAAATGAATATTGAATGTTTTGTAAGTTTGAATATTGGATTTATGATGAATTTGGAGTAAATGAGGAGATAAATTCAGTGATGTCATATCATATAGTCTAATATGGAAAATTAGATCTCCTGGCATTTGGCAAATAAGAAAAAAATTATTTTGTAAATATAGTAAAAAAATAAATTAATTTCTTGGAGTGGTTAAATATTCAATGTAATGTCTGTTTTATATACCTTAAAACTAATATATTTCACGGTCTCTAGGCATTCAATTTACGGTGTATTTTAATTAATAATTATTTTGATATTATATATTTTAATAATTAGGAAACATATTTGAAATAATAATAATTTTAATATGGACTCCAAGTAGCTTGGGAAGCGAATTAAGTGATTTGATCTTGCGAATCTAAGAACTGTACAAACATAAGTGGAGAATTCTCTTTAAGCAAATACCTAAAGAGATGAATTCTGATGCGGACTCTTTAGTTAATATGATGAAAGGTTTTTCAATTTACGAAAAATCTTTCATTTTACTCCTTCGATTAATGATAAAGTTCGTATAGATAAACATTTTTTACCTTCCAACTCTGCTCGTACTAATAACTCTTAATTAAATATGTTTTTCTCATGTTCCCCCCCCCCCCCAAAAAAAGCTACGTTAATACAAATTTATCTCAATTAAATTATATTTATTTTCTTTTAAAAAAAAAGTGTCAGGCAGAAGTATCACTTAAATTTCCGATTACTCCTTAATCATGTCCTGAGTCAACTCTGTCAGCAGTCAGCACCGTGTGGGACATACGCATAACTAGACTTCCAATTCCATTTTTTCCTCAATCATTTCTTCTCTGCATTTCTCTCCTAATTCTCTGCAGCTTTTACTTCATTACTTCGTTTCTAATCTCCATTGCTTCCCTCAAATCGTTCTTCTTTTACTCTCTCGTAAGCTTCATTTGAATCTTTTGAATTCTCGGGGTTGTCCATGGCAGATGTTTTTGTTTCTTCCCTTGTGAGTACCATCTTAGGGAACCTCAATTCTCTAGCTCTTCGTGAGTTTGAAATCGCAAGTAATTTGGAAACCGACCTTCAAGATCTCGAGAGCACTTTAAGTACGATTCAAGCCGTGCTTCAAGACGCAGAGCAGAAACAATGGAGGAGTAAGGCCGTCAGGAATTGGCTCAGAAAACTCAAGGATATCGCTTATGATGCTGATGATCTACTCGACGAGTTTGCTGCAAAAGCTTTCCTATGGAAAGCTCGAGAAAACATGAGCAGCAAAGTAAGTGATTTCTTTTCCTCTAAAAATTCCACTGTGTTTACTTTCAAGAAGGCTCATGAACTTAAGCAAATTAGGCAGAGGTTAGATGCTGTAGCAGAGGAGAAAAACAAATTCCATTTGACTGAAAAAGTTGGGGATTTAGAAATTGATGATAGGGAATGGAGATTAACTACCTCTCTGGTCAATGAATCTGAAATATTGGGAAGAAATGAGGATAAAGAGAACGTAATCAACGAGTTGTTTGGTAGTTCGTTGGATCAAAATGATTTGTCCATTTATGCCATTTGTGGTATGGGTGGACTTGGAAAGACTACTCTTGCTCAACTGGTGTTCAATGATGAAAGAGTTGAAAGGGGTTTTGGTTTGAGGATTTGGGTATGTGTATCCGATGCTTTTGAAGTCAGAAGGTTGATAAAAGCAGTTATTGAGTCCATTGATGGTAGTCCTTGTGATATCATTGAGCTTGACCCTCTGCAACGATACTTGCAAGAAAAGCTGAGGGGGAAACGATTTCTTCTCGTTTTAGATGATGTTTGGAACGAAAACTATGAAAAATGGGATGGTTTTAGGAATTCATTGAAGGTTGGACGAAAAGGCAGCGTGGTCATAGTTACAACCCGGATCGAGAAAGTTGCTCTTATCATGGCTACTCTTCCCATATACCATTTGGACTATTTATCGGATGAGAATTCTTGGTTACTATTCAAGCAGCGTTCTGTTCTGATGGAAAGCGAGGAGGGATACATGAGATTGGAGAGAATTGGAAAGCAAATTGTTCAGAAGTGTGGAGGGGTTCCTTTGGCTGTAAAAGCTCTTGGAAGCATGTTGCGGTTAAGGCATAGAGAAAGTGACTGGTTATGTGTTAAAGACAGTGAGATCTGGGAGTTACCGGATGACGGGAGCGGCATTTTACCTGCCTTGAGATTAAGTTATGACAATCTACCATCATATTTAAGGCAGTGCTTTGCGTATTGTTCGATATTCCCAAAAGATTGTGAAATGGATAAATCTCAGTTGATAGAGTTATGGATGGCAAATGGATTTGTTCCTTCTAGAGGACGTAGGGAGTTGCGTGAAATTGGAGATGAGATATTCCTCGAGTTAACTTGGAGGTCCTTCTTTCAAGATGTTACTGAAGATCATGATGGCACTGTGACCTGTAAAATGCATGATCTCGTTCATGACCTTGCAATTTCGATAATGAGGTTCGAATGTTATATGTATGACGACAACCAGTCATTTGGGTCTCCAAAACAGATTAGGCACTTACATATTCCCATTCAACCAAGGCCTCCTTCCAGTTACGGAAGGATTCTCTTGGACAAACAATATAATCTCCTCAAAAGCTGTTCGTCAGTGCGGTCCCTCATTCTTGGTGGCATTGGTCTGACTGAAGCCAATTGTCCTCTGAAACATGTGAGAGCACTGGACTGCAATATGTATCAAATACCGGAGTCACTAGGAAAGATGGTACACCTGAGATATTTAAATATACGTTATCACGGGAGCGTAAGCATCAATAGAATTCCGGATTCCTTTTGTAACTTGGTGCACTTGACGTATCTAAACTTGTCTTACTCTCGCATCAAAAGATTGCCCCAGTCTGCCAATTGCCTCCTAAACTTGCAGATTATGAAACTCTCCTGCTGTCGCTATCTTTGTGAGCTACCCCAAGGAATGCAACATATGAGAAGCCTAAAGTGTGTTGATATCTCACGTTGTGATTCTCTTGAGCAAACTCCACCTGGAATTGGGCACCTGACTCAATTGGTAGAACTGAGTATATTTATAGTAAGGAAGGACCATGGTTGTGGAGTTAGGGAGCTTAAAGAGTTAGACCTTGGAAAGGAGTTGTCTCTAAAGGAACTCGATAATGTGACAGGTTCAACTGAAGCCAAGAGTGCCAACTTGATAAGGAAGCAAAATCTCCGATCATTGAGTTTAATCTGGGGAAAACAAGCAGGGGAATTTCCAGATAATGAAGAAGAGGTTCTTAGCAGTCTCCAACCTCATTATAATCTGGAGTATATTCGGATAAGCTGTTATCAAGGTTTAAGGCTTCCCAGTTGGTTGATCGATTTACCGAATCTGGTGTCAGTTGAGCTTGACCAGTGTAAAAGATGTTCACATCTTCCACCTCTAGGGGAACTGCCGTTGCTCAAGGTTCTTAAAATAAAGGGAATGGATGCTGTGAAGTGCATTAGCAGTGAATTCTATGGAAATGGGATCAATCCGTTCTCATCATTGGAGGAACTCTATTTTGACTCAATGCCTGTTTTGGAGATGTGGAAAACAGTTGAGGGAACGGGGAATTTTCCTCGTCTGCAAAGCTTGGTTTTCAGGAAATGCCCTGAGTTGATTGAATTGCCAAAGTTTCCAACCCTCAAAAAGCTTCGAATTTGGAAAAGGGAGAGATTTCGTCCTTATCTTGGTTCACTTGAGATCCACGACCTTTCTGGCTTGACAAATTTTCCCAGTGGTTTGTTGCAAAATCAAACACATCTTGAGGAGTTGAACATAGAATCGTTACCTGACCTCAAGTCTCTGTCGAATCATCTGGATAATCTATCTGTGCTGAAACACTTGGGAATCTACAGCTGCCACAAGCTTGAAGACATTCCTGAAGCACTACAAAACCTCAATGCTTTAGAGAGTCTGGTTTTGGGTGGGTGTGACAGTCTTGTTTCGTTTCCTGGTAATGTAAATGGCTTAACTTCACTTCGTGTCCTGAAGATTTTATGGTGCGATAGATTTACCTCTTTATCTGATAGGGTCATGCATTTGACACATCTTGAGGAATTGTGCATTTGTGATTGTCCGATGTTGAATTCCTTACCGGCAGAAATCCAGCATCTAAATGCTCTTCAAAAATTGACAATTAGTTGTTGTGACGGATTTACTTCTGTTCCAAACCAGATAGAACATCTCACCTCCCTTTGCGAGTTGAATTTCGATTATTGTATTCATTTGATGTCATTGCCTCAAGGCATAAAGAGTCTCACAACACTCAAGAACCTACACATTCGGGGATGCCCACATTTGGAAAAGTGGTGCAACGAAAGGGGAGGAGAGGGTTGGCCTTACATAGCACATGTTCCCTGTATTAAAATCATGGCTTATGATAAAGCATGGTACTCTAAGCTACGAAGATCCCATGGCAGTCTCTTTACAAGGTAAACTTTACCTTTTAGTTATTTATGTAGTTTTTTACTTTAATTCTATCTTTGCCTTTATATGTGCCTTGATTATTATCCTGAAACGGTTGACCAAGCCGTTCTCTTTAATAATGTTTCTTGTTATACCGTTCTATGTTATTTTTACTCGGGGATAAGTATGGGGCGCAATAAATGGCCAAGATGAGTATTAGGTGCAATATAGCCTCTGCATTTTGACAATTTGTGTATATATCCCTCTTAATAGTTGACCTACATTTGCAACCTATGTTACTTGGACTCGATGCGTGTCTCGGAAATATGTATGCATCCAACATGGGTATGTTAATTGTTTTTCCATGATTTTGATTCATTTGGAGACTTTGGAATGATTATAGCGTGATAATCATGTCCGAATATGCACTGGATATGGGTGTCAGACATGGTTGGTTTAAGAAAATTAGAAGAGTTAGAGCAATATAATTTGCAATGAAAATCCCAAAACATATCGGTTCTGAACTGGAAAAAGAAAAGCAAATTCAAGGTTTTAATTCGATGCATTGGGCTTATTTTGCAGGTTTGGTGATTGGGCATTTGGCTTAGCAAGTAAGTTGTTGAAATGTAAGCCGGAGTCATGAATAACAAGGTAATGGGCAAGTGAAAATGCTGTTATCTGGATTTAACATTATCTGCACCATCTAGGATTTATGTTATTTGGATTCATTCTATTGTAGGTGTTGAGTAGAGTATGTATAATGTATCTAGTGTAGGTCTATTCAATATTTTTTAGATTTTTATATATAAAATTCTTAAAAGATCCATGTTTAAATGTTAATAATATTATATGTTATCTGCTCAAAAAAATGAACTTGACAAAAAGAAAAAAAAATGGTAGCTCTATAGTAGAACCACTAGTCTCTCTTTGGCATGTAATAAATTTGAGAAAGAAAATATTGGTTTAGTTATTATTTTATTTTTGTATTCACATGTACGTATCATTCCAAAGTTTTTAACATTATTCCATACTAAGATTTTTTTAATAATTTTTTTACTTTTTCTATTTTTTAATGAATTTGGGATAATTTTGTTGAAATATAATTTTGTAAGTTTTATAATTGATTGGATTTAATATATTCCGCATACAGATATTATATAAAGGTATTCCTTCGAATAAATTCATTTTATAGGGTAATAATAAAGTCATGAAGACTTGACTCTCCTAAAATGGTAAATTTATTATAAAAACCTTTTAAATTTTATCAAATCATAAATTAATTAATGTAATGATAAAATTATAATTTGATCTCTTATAAATTAATTATTCATTTTTAACCCTTAAAATAATTTTTTAACTGCTTTTAAATGTAAAGAATTCAATTTAAGTTCTCTTTAAACAATTCTTTTCTACTTTCAACCTTTAATGCTGAATTCCTAGTTGTACTGGTATATAGCCAAGCCTAGAAGAACTTATTGATTGGGCCAAATTGCAGCCTGGATATTTTTGAAACATCTAGCCCATGCTTGGTCCACCTAACTTAATTTATTATTCCAAAAGTAATACATTTTAAAAAAAAATAATTTTAATTTTATATTTACAGACTACTTTTAATCTTATAATTTTAATTTGAATCCAAATTATTTCAAATTTAATTGAAAAAAAATGAGTGGTTGTTTTTCTGTCACATGAACTAGAACGTGGCTCCATCATGTTTTCCCAAACTGTTTCCTGCAAAGATGGTTGAGCCACAAGGTTATTAATATTAACAAAACTCGAAAAATTATCTCGATCACTAGATGTCTTAACAGAATCACGAGCTTGGAGTGGAATCGTGTCATCACCTACACGAAGTATTAAATTACCTGAACCAACATCAGTAATAGTTTTGGCAGTTGCTAAAAAGGGTCGTCCTAAAATTAAAGGTACATCACTATCCTCATCCATGTATAAAATAACAAAATCAACTAGGAATATGAATTTATCAATTTTTACAAGTACGTCTTCAATAATATCCTTAGGAAATCCAATGGTTATATTTGCTAATTGAATACTCATCCTAGTTTGTTTGGGTTTTCCAAGACCTAATTGCTTAAATAGTTTATAAGGTACGACATTAATACTAGCCCCTAAATTAGCCAAAGTGTTATTAACATTTAAACTACTAATTAAACAAGAAATAGTAAAACTCCCTGGATCTTTCAATTTGTTGGGTAGTTTATTTTGCAAAATAGCTGAGCAAACTGCATTTAGCTCCACCTGCGACGAATCATTTAACTTCCGTTTGTTTGCCAAAAGCTTTTTTTAAAAATTTAACAGAATTGAGCATCTGCGAAAGAGCTTCAATAAATGGTAAGTTAATATGTAATTTTTTTAAAAGTTTAAGAAATTTACCAAATTATTCTTCCGTGTAGTCTTTCTTCGTCGCATTAGAACACGAGGTTTATATTCCTTACCGACCGATTTTTGTTCATTCTGGCTTACCTCGACCTTACCGTTACTTATCACAATTTCTTGCCTCAGTTCAGATTCAGATTCAACTAACCCTTCTTCATCTCGAATGGTAATTGCATGAAGCTGCTCTCTTGGGTTAGTTTCGTTGTTACTAGACAAGCTACCTTGTGGTCATTCTGAGATTAATTTAGCGAGTTGACCTATTTGGTTCTCTGGCCCTTGAATCGATACTTGCTGATTTTTAAGCGTTGTTTCGGTGTTTTAGAAGCAGGTCTCTAACACCGAGATAAACTTTGTCAACATCCCTTTAAGGTTTAGCTTTTTCTCTTGTTGGTAAGGTTGTTGTTGGAAGCCTAGAGGGTGTTGTGGTCTTTGGTTTCCTTGACCACCCTATGAGAAATTGGGATGATTCCTTCAATCTGTATTATAGGTGTTACTGTAAGGGTTATTCTGAGCCCTAGAATTGTTGCTCATATAATTTATTTGTTCGTTCTCTGTGCTAGGACTGTAGGGTAGACATTCTGAATTGTTCATCCCTCCTCCATTTGTATCGCATTGCATCACTAGATGTACCTGCGTAGAACCATATAAACCATCAATTTTTTTATTTAAAAGTTCTACCTGATTCGATAACATGGTGATTGCATCTAAGTTAATAACACCGGTTGCTTTCATCGACTTTGTCCTTATGACTTGTCATTGATAATTATTCAGTGCCATCTCTTCTATAAACTCATAAGCTGCTTCAGGTGTTTTATTGTTCAAAGTAACACCAGTTGCTGCATCGATTAACTGCCTAGTTGAGGGATTCAAACCGTTGTAGAATGTTTGAACCTGTAGCCATAAAGGTAACCCCTGGGGAGGAAACCTTCTCAATAAGTCCTTATACCTCTCCCATGCATCATATAAGGTCTCTAAGTCGATTTGAACGAAGGAAGAAATATCATTCCTCAGCTTGGCTATCTTAACCGGTGGGAAGTACTTCTGTAAGAATTTTTCAGTCATTTGATCCCACGTAGTGATAGAACCTCGTAATAAAGAATTCAACCACTTTTTAGCTTTGTTCTTCAACGAGAAGGGGAACAACTGTAGGCGAATGGCATCGTCAAAAATGCCATTAATCTTGAAAGTGTTGTACATCTCTAGAAAATTAGCCAAATAAGTATTTGGATCTTCGTCTTACAAACCATCGAACTGAACAAATTGTTGTCCTATCTGAACAATGTTAGGCTTTAGTTCGAAATTATTTGCAGCAATGGTAGGTCTCACAATACTCAATTCAGCCTCAGTTAGAGTGGGCTTGGCATAATCGTACATAGTACGATGAGCAGGATTCAGATTTGCTAGATTTTCAGCAACCACAGGAGGTAGCTGGTTATTTTGATTATCACCCATCTCCTCAGTGATAATAATAACGTCCTCTTACTCTTCCGCTATACTCTGTCGACTCTGTCTTGCTTATCTACGGTTTCTACGAGTTGTACTTTCAATTTCACTGTCAAATAGTAATGGTCCCGACGGGTTTCTTCTAGTAATAAACTAGAGGAACCTGCTAGAAGCAAATAAAAGAAAAATTAGAAAACAAAAATTAAACTTAAAACAAAAATAAAATGCAATAAAAATAAAAATAGCTAAATTAATAAAAATCGAGTCTTCCTAATATTTTAGTCCTCGGCAACGGCGCCAAAAACTTGATGGTCACTAAACTAATTATAATTACGACAAAGGCAAGCCCACCTATCGAATAATAGTATAGCTATGGTGAGTAGGGAATATTGTATCCACGAGGACTGAAAGTACTAGTAATTACTGTTTTTCTATTATTTAGCCGATAAATTGGGATGATTGTTTTTAATCTAAATTTACTACTCTAATTTAACTAAGAACGCAATAGAAAATGAAATAGGAAATAATCAAAGATACCAAAAAGAAAGACAATACCTAAGAAATAATCCACTTAGACTTCACTTATTATTTTGAATCTGAATTAAACAATTTATTTACTTGTGTCTTGATCCGTAAGAATTCCTAAATTATGTTAATATCTCTTTCGAGAGTAAGAACAACTGACTCCAGGTTGATTAATCAAAATCTCTTTCTAATTAAAACCCTTATTGTCGCATTAACTCGATCCATGAATTCTCCTATTAGATTTGACTCTAATCTGATAGATTTATGTCGTCCTATTTCTAGGATTGCATGCAACTCCACTCAATTATGCTAGATCTACTTTTAAACATAGACTTTTGCTCCACTGAAATAAGCACATTAAACATGAATTAATATCCCAAAAATATTAAAACACAGAATAAGCATACATAATTGAGAACAAGAATCAAGTATTTATTATGTAATTCAGAAATCAAATAAAAAGATTCATCATAGGTTTCATCATCTCTAGGTATCTAGGGAATTTAGTTCATAATCTGAAATGAAAACATCTCGAAGTCAGGAAAACTATAAGACATAAAGAAATTCAAATAAACTTACAAAGAAGTTAAAAAGAAATCTTCAATCTTGAAGGAGACCCTCTTCTGAATTGGCTCCGATAGTGTTCTTCGAGTAATTTCTTCAATCTTCTTTGAGTACTCCCTTAGATCTTCTTCTAATTGATATTTATAGACTTTAGAATGCTCAGAAAGCCTAAAAATTGGGGTTTTTCGCGTGTTTGGGAAATGGGGAATGATATTGACATGGGCTGGCAAATAGGCGTGTGGCTAGCCCGTGTGGCTCACATGGGTGTGTGGTTAGCCCATGTGGAAATGCCCAGGTCATGTGGATACTAAAAATAACTTTTTTGCCCGATTTTGGCTTGTTTTTCGCTCCTTTCGCTCCCCTATGCTCACTTAAGTATAGAAACATGAATTTAAAGGATTAGGAGCATCAAATTCACTAATTTACATAATAAATCATCCAAAAACGCATCAAGAATGGGATTAAAAACATGTTACTTTTATGGCTTATCAGTGATGATCTCGGTGACAATAATGAAGGTGTATACCAAACAACACATGGCCATATTTATCCTAGTAATTTTCATGGAGACCAATGTGGGACCAAATATCCTTATGCTACTGATCCAGGTTTGTATGAAACAAATGCATCAATTAGTTTACAAAATAGAAGAGATGGGGATGATAGAACTCATGGGAGGATGAAAGAACACTTTCATAATTCATTTGCAGGTTCATCGTCACATAGTTTAGCTACAAATGATAATGAAATGAGTGAATTATCTCAAGGTTCTCATTCCTACCAACCAAATGCATATTATCCACCTCACGTTGAGCAAAATCCAAGCAATGGATTTATTGGTTACCATTTACCATACCACATGTTTCCTATGAATGATGCATCTTATGGTGCACACAATGTGATGTCTTTTTCACATGGGATGGGTAGGGATCAAAACCAAGGCAATGATGAAAATGGAGATGCTTTAGATCCTCCACGCCATTCAATTTGGTGGTGAATTGTAAGAAATGAAGTTTTCATATTTGTATTTATGTATTTTTTAAGTTATGTAAAATAAACTTTTTCATGTTAAAATGTGAGACTATTTATATGCTTTTTCTAATATGAGACTATTTATATGTTACTCATTAAAATTATGGTTGTTATTATCAATTATTTAGTATGATAATACTTGTACAGTCCATATTTATTTTCAATAAATTTTTATCTATAAAATTATATTTTTTATTTTTAAAATAAAACATATAAAAGAGTATATTAATATTAGAATATTAAAATATAGTTGCAAAATATGTAAATATAATATTTTAGAAATATTGTGATTTTTGAGAAACAAATCACATCCTTGACAGTCGTTACGCGTTATGTAACGTCCGCATCATCCGCAATCGCGACACCACAACCACAATTTAATATTATGTGTAAAGGTGTTTCTTCAAATATTTCAGTTTATGTCGTTATAATAAAGTCATAAAAATTTTATTTAAATATGAAAATGGAAAGAGCAAAAGGTTAATAGTCAGCAACATGTTTTCCTTTTAAATATTTTTGAAAAATCAGAAAACAATCATTTTAATTTAAAATGCAAGTTAAAATAAGTACCAAATTTATGGAAATTACAACATAATACTTTATAAATAACAAATAATCCTTAATCTAATTATGTTAAAAAAGAAGAAATATTTTCCCTATCAATTACGTCCTTCCCATGCATTAAAATTTGTCAGACAACTTTGTTTATTAAATTATATAAAGTAAATTGCAACTCTTAAAATCCGAAAAAATAAATAAAAATGAAGAAAGAATAAATCGACCACATTACATGAATAGTTTGTATATATGTCTTGTGTTCATATATTTTATTTTATTATTACGTATTTGAATAAATTTTGATACATTAATAATTAATATTGATATATATATATATATATATATATTTTATCATCACGTATTTAAATAATTTATTTTCTTTACCAAGAAAAAAAGGTCAGGCAGAAATATCACGTAAATTTCCGATTGCTCCTTAATCATGTCCTGAGTCAACTCAGTCTGCAGTCAACCAGACTTCCAATTCCATGTACGAATCAATTCCATTTTTTCCCCAATCATTTCTTCTCTGCATTTCTCTCCTAATTCTCTGCAGCTTTTACTTCATTACTTTTGTTTCTAAGCTCCATTGCTTCCCTCAAATCGTTCTTCTTTTATTCTCTCTTAAGTTTCATTTGAATCTTTTGAGTTCTCCGGGGTGTCCATGGCAGATGTTTTTGTTTCTTCCCTTGTGAGTACCATCTTAGGG
Organism: Gossypium longicalyx; assembly: GCA_025698465.1. Lineage (NCBI taxonomy): Eukaryota > Viridiplantae > Streptophyta > Magnoliopsida > Malvales > Malvaceae > Gossypium > Gossypium longicalyx. Next base: position 19,978,769 of record CM047005.1, on the reverse strand, counting down.
AACCTCAATTCTCTAGCTCTTCGTGAGTTTGAAATCGCAAGTAATTTGGAAACCGACCTTCAAGATCTCGAGAGCACTTTAAGTACGATTCAAGCCGTGCTTCAAGACGCAGAGCAGAAACAATGGAGGAGTGAGGCCGTCAGGAATTGGCTCAGAAAACTCAAGGATATCGCTTATGATGCTGATGATTTACTCGACGAGTTTGCAGCAAAAGCTTTCCTATGGAAAGCTCGAGAAAACATGAGCAGCAAAGTAAGTGATTTCTTTTCCTCTAAAAATTCCACTGTGTTTACTTTCAAGAAGGCTCATGAACTTAAGCAAATTAGGCAGAGGTTAGATGCTGTAGCAGAGGAGAAAAACAAATTCCATTTGACTGAAAAAGTTGGGGATTTAGAAATTGATGATAGGGAATGGCGATTAACTAGCTCGCTGGTCAATGAATCTGAAATATTGGGAAGAAATGAGGACAAAGAGAACATAATCAACGGCTTGTTTGGTAGTTCGTTGGATCAAAATGATTTGTCCATTTATGCCATTAGTGGTATGGGTGGACTTGGAAAGACTACTCTTGCTCAACTGGTGTTCAATGATGAAAGGGTTGAAAGGGATTTTGGTTTGAGGATTTGGGTATGTGTATCCGATGCTTTCGAAGTCAGAAGGTTGATAAAAGCAGTTATTGAGTCCATTGATGGTAGTCCTTGTGATATCATTGAGCTCGACCCTCTGCAACGATACTTGCAAGAAAAGCTGAGGGGGAAGCGATTTCTTCTCGTATTAGATGATGTTTGGAATGAAAACTATGAAAAATGGGATGGTTTTAGGAATTCATTGAAGGTTGGAGCAAAAGGCAGCGTGGTCATAGTTACAACCCGGATCGAGAAAGTTGCTCTTATCATGGCTACTCTTCCCATATACCATTTGGACTATTTATCGGATGAGAATTCTTGGTTACTATTCAAGCAGCGTTCTGTTCTGATGGAAAGCGAGGAGGGATACACGAGATTGGAAAGAATTGGAAAGCAAATTGTTCTGAAGTGTGGAGGGGTTCCTTTGGCTGTAAAAGCTCTTGGAAGCATGTTGCGGTTAAAGCGTAGAGAAAGCGACTGGTTATCTGTTAAAGAAAGTGAGATCTGGGAGTTACCGGATGACGGGAGCGGCATTTTACCTGCCTTGAGATTAAGTTATGACAATCTACCATCATATTTAAGGCAGTGCTTTGCGTATTGTTCGATATTCCCGAAAGATTGTGAAATGGATAAATCTCAGTTGATAGAGTTATGGATGGCAAATGGATTTGTTCCTTCTGGAGGACGTAGGGAGTTGCGTGAAATTGGAGATGAGATATTCCTCGAGTTAACTTGGAGGTCCTTCTTTCAAGATGTTACTGAAGATCATGATGGCACTGTGACCTGTAAAATGCATGATCTCGTCCATGACCTTGCAATTTCGATAATGAGGTTCGAATGTTATATGTATGACAACAACCAGTCGTTTGGGTCTCCAAAACAGATTAGGCACTTACATATTCCCATTCAACCAATGCCTCCTTCCGGTTACGAAAGGATTCTCTCGGACAAACAATATAATCTCCTCAAAAGCTGTTCGTCAGTGCGGTCCCTCATTCTTGGTGGCATTGGTCTGACTGAAGCCAATTGTCCTCCTTTGAAACATGTGAGAGCACTGGACTGCGATATGTATCAAATACCTAAGTCGCTAGGAAAGATGGTACACCTTAGATATTTAAATATACGTGAAAACGGGAGTATATGCATCTGGAGAATTCCGAATTCTTTTTGTAACTTGGTGCACTTGACGTATCTAAACTTGTCTTACTCTCGCATCAAAAGATTGCCCCAGTCTGCCAATTGCCTCCTAAACTTGCAGATTATGAAACTCTCCTGCTGTCGCTATCTTTGTGAGCTACCCCAAGGAATGCAACATATGAGAAGCCTAAAGTGTGTTGATATCTCACGTTGTGGTTCTCTTGAGCAAACTCCACCTGGAATTGGGCACCTGACTCAATTGGTAGAACTGAGTATATTTATAGTAAGGAAGGACCATGGTTGTGGAGTTAGGGAGCTTAAAGAGTTAGACCTTGGAAAGGAGTTGTCTCTAAAGGAACTCGATAATGTGACAGGTTCAACTGAAGCCAAGAGTGCCAACTTGATAAGGAAGCAAAATCTCCGATCATTGAGTTTAATCTGGGGAAAACAAGCAGGGGAATTTCCAGATAATGAAGAAGAGGTTCTTAGCAGTCTCCAACCTCATTATAATCTGGAGTATATTCGGATAAGCTGTTATCAAGGTTTAAGGCTTCCCAGTTGGTTGATTGATTTACCGAATCTGGTCTCAGTTGAGCTTGACCAGTGTAAAAGATGTTCACACCTTCCACCTCTAGGGGAACTGCCGTTGCTCATGGTTCTTAAAATAAAGGGAATGGATGCTGTGAAATGCATTAGCAGTGAATTCTATGGAAATGGGATCAATCCGTTCTCATCATTGGAGGAACTCTATTTTGACTCGATGCCTGTTTTGGAGACGTGGAAAACAGTTGAGGGAAGGGGGAATTTTCCTCGTCTGCAAATCTTGGTTTTCAGGAAATGCCCTGAGTTGATTGAATTGCCAAAGTTTCCAACCCTCAAAAAGCTTCGGATTTGGACAAGGGAGAGGAGCTACTTTGGTCCTGAGCTTGGTTCACTTGAGATCCATGACCTTTCTGGCTTTATAAGTTTTCCCAGTGTTTTGTTGCAAAATCAAACACATCTAGAGGAGTTGAAGATAGAATCGTTACCTGACCTCAAGTCTCTGTCGAATCATCTGGATAATCTATCTGTGCTGAAACACTTGGGAATCTGCTGCTGCCACAAGCTTGAAGACATTCCTGAAGCACTTCAAAACCTCAATGCTTTAGAGAGTCTGGTTTTGGGTGGGTGTGACAGTCTTGTTTCGTTTCCTGGTAATGTAAATGGCTTAACTTCACTTCGTGTCCTGAAGATTTTTCAGTGCGATAGATTTACCTCTTTATCTGATAGGGTCATGCATTTGACACATCTTGAGGAATTGTGCATTTGGGAGTGTCCGATGTTGAATTCCTTGCCGACAGAAATTCAGCATCTTAATGGTCTTCAAAAATTGACAATTAGTTGGTGTGACGGATTTACTTCAGTTCCAAACCAGATAGAACATCTCACCTCCCTTTGTGAGTTGAATTTCGAATATTGTATTCATTTGATGTCATTGCCTCAAGGACTAAAGAGTCTCACAACACTCAAGAACCTAGACATTCGGGGATGCCCACATTTGGAAAAGTGGTGCAAGGAAGGGGAAGGAGAGGGTTGGCCTTACATAGCACATGTTCCCTGTATTAAAATCACGGCTTATGATAAAGCATGGTACTCTAAGCTACGAAGATCCCATGGCAGTCTCTTTACAAGGTAAACTTTACCTTTTAGTTATTTGTGCAGTGTTTTACTTTAATTCCATCTTTGCCTTTATATATGCCTTGATTATCATCCCGAAATGGTTGACCAAGCCATTCTCTTAAGAATGTTTCTTGGTATGCCGTTCTATGTTATTTGGACTCTGGGTCAAGTATGGGGCGGATTAAATGGCCAAGATGAGTATTAGGTGCAATATAGCCTCTGCATTTTGACAATTTGTGTATATATCCCTCTTAATAGTTGACCTACATTTGCAACCTATGTTACTTGGACTCGATGCGTGTCTCGGAAATATGTATGCATCCAACATGGGTATGTTAATTGTTTTTCCATGATTTTGATTCATTTGGAGACTTTGGAATGATTATAACGTGATAATCATGTCCGAATATGCACTGGATATGGGTGTCAGACATGGTTGGTTTAAGAAAATTAGAAGAGTTAGAGCAATATAATTTGCAATGAAAATCCCAGAACGTATCGATTCTGAACTGGAAAAAGAAAAGCAAATTCAAGGTTTTAATTCGATGCATTGGGCTTATTTTGCAGGTTTGGTGATTGGGCATTTGGCTTAGCAAGTAAGTTGTTGAAATGTAAGCCGGAGTCATGAATAACAAGGTAATGGGCAAGTGAAAATGCTGTTATCTGGATTAAGCATAATCTGCATCATCTACGATTTATGTTATTTGGATTCATTCTATTGTAGATGTTTAGTAGAGTATGTATGATATATCTAGTGTAGGGCTATTCAATATTTTTTAGATTTTTATATATAAAATTCTTAAAAGATCTATGTTTAAATGTGAATAATACTATATGTTATCTGCTCAAAAAAAATGAACTTGACAGAAAGAAAAAAAAATGGTAGCTCTGTAGTAGAACCACTAGTCTATCTCTTTGGCATGTAATAAATTTGAGAAAGAAAATATTGGTATACTTATTGTTTTATTTTTGTATTCACACGTAGGTATCATTCCAAAGTTTTTAATATTATTCCATACTAAGATTTTTTTAATAATCTTTTTACTTTTTCTATTTTTTAATGAATTTTAGATAATTTTGTTGAAATATAATTTTGTAAGTTTTATAATTGATTGGATTTAATATATTTCTCATATAGATATTATGCGAAGGTATTCCTTTGAACAAATTCATTTTATAGGGTAATAATAAAGTCATGAAGACTTGACTCTCTTAAAATGGTAAATTTATTATAAAAACCTTTTAGAATTTATCAAATCATAAATTAATGTAATGGTAAAAGTATAATTTGATCTCTTATAAATTAATTATTTATTTTTAACCCTTAAAATAATTTTTTAACTGCCTTGAATTGTAAAGAATTCAATTTAAGTTGTTTTTAAACAATTCTTTTCTACTTTCAACCTTTAATGCTGAATTCCTAGTAGTACTGGTATATAGCCAAGCCTAGAAGAGCTTATTGATTGGGCCAAATTGCAGCCTGGATATTTTTGAAACATCTAGCCCATGCTTGGTCCACCTAACTTAATTTATTATTCCAAAAGTAATACATTTTTAAAGAAAATTAATTTTAATTTTATATTTACATACTACTTTTAATCTTATAATTTTCATTTGAATTCAAATTATTCCAAATTTAACTGAAAAAAAAATTAGTGTTTCCCTAAAAAAAAAAAAGGATCAACTTACAATTATGTTTCTGGAAGAGCATGCTATTCCTCTTAAAAAAATAGGTGTATCACTTACAAAGTGCACCTTAAAATATTAGAAATATAAAATATATTAATCCTCCAAATACAGAGAAGAAAAATTGTAATTCCAGCATAGGACGTATGATGACAACGCCAATAGCTTAAGATAATTAAGATATTTTTTGAAAACATTTTTTTTAAACTATTAAAATATACACATATTTCATTCCTGGAATGAATGTTTATCTTATTGTTGTTGTTGATTCTGCTGTAAGTATTGTTTCCAGTAATGGGCAACATTAGTTGCAAACATCCTTCTTATTCTGTTTATGTTATTGATTAGTGGTGAAATCAGGAAATTTTTTTAATGGTCGAAATTAAATTGTTATTTTTATATTTTTAATAGTCTATATCTTTATAATTTTTAAATAATTAAATTTTAAAATATATACTAATTTAAAATTTTAAAATTTCTAAAAGGCCTAAATAGACAATTTTCTATTTTAGGAGAAATCAGGGCCACCGCCAGCCTCCCCTATATGTGGTCTTCTATTCTTGAAAACTGATTTGATCCAATAATTAATAAAAGAGGAGAAAATCGATTTTTAGAGTGAATGCTTAAAAATGAAATTTCTACTTATCCAACTGCTTCCAATAGCTTTAGTTGGTTAGTATAGATTTGAAAGATCATTCAAGTAATAGATTTGAAATATGGGCTACTTCTATTTTGAAGTTTAGAATTGAGTGTGAAAAATTCTCACTTCTAATGATTAAGTTCAATTTACATCCTCAACTAGTTGAAGGTTGAGAAAATTGGGTGTGAATAATATTTTGAGAAAATCTAACTACGAAAAATCTCTTCTTTATACATGAATATATAATTTACAATAGACTTTTAAACTTCTCATTCATAAAAAAAAACAGAGTAACAGTGTGACCAACTACTCTTATTAGATGGAATACCATTTGGTAGGGATATTTTTCTCTTTGGTCGAAGATGATGTAGCATGGACATCGTTGCATTCTCCATTTTCGGAATTGAGCTTCAACATATGGCTAATGTAAAATTAGCTTAGTTAATTTTTATGTTTGAAATGGTGGTTTGTTTATTGGATTCCATGTTAAATTGGCTGATTGGAAGATTAGCTGTAATAGTTATTGAAATACATGTTGATAATTAAATTGATTGTTTGATTGTGTTACTATACACATTGAAATACATGTAAAATTCTATAAAACCGAAAAATTATTTTAGTATTTTATTTGATTTTCGTTTTTTTTTTAATTTTTTAATTATTTTATCAAATCACTTTCAAAATAGATGAAAAAGTTAATATTTGTTAACTTTACTGACATGGTATACGCGTGAATTATCATATGGACTATAAGTCAGCATTTAATTAATTTTTAAAATTTTAAAAAAAATATTAAAAACATAATTTTTATATTTTTGATCATTTTTATTTTAAAAAATAATTTTTGAAAATTTAAAATAAAAAATAATTTTAAAATTTAAATTTTTTATATCAAAACACATGAGTTGTATACGCATGATTAGTGACTAATTCAAGATTTAGGTAAATTATACTATGAACGTCAACTACTCCGTAAAATCCAGTCAAATGTATCATTCTACCAATGAATACATCTATGTCTCTACCCGTGGAGTCAACTGCTCCGATAGCCAAGACTAGCCATTTTCCAATTTAATTTTTTTTCATTTATGTTTTTTTAACTTTCATTTTTTTCTCTTTATTTTCCATTTTCCTAATAATTAAATTGCTCAAAATGAAAAAAAAAAATATAGGGACCATCTATAGAATTTAACTTAAAATTTTTATTTGAAATGATGATTTAATGTGTTACGTTAGTTTATCGTTACATCGTTAATGACAATTAATGGCTCAATGACTAAGATGTTAACATAATTTGCTAAAATGTAATTTGAGAAAAATAAAAATGACTATTTTGATGGAACATTTAATTTCAATGCTTCTAAAAACTATTTGTATACTTTTGTTCACATTAAAACTAGTGTTTAAAGCATTTAAACATTAAAGATAAAATAAAATAATACTAATTCAACCGATCGAAAATTAGAGTGTGGATGGATCCGATCTTTAGATTGACTTTTTAGCATTGGTTGCAGCACTTAATTTCTAGATTATCCGATGATTCATTATTATCAATTTAAATAAAAAAAATATATTAATAATTGGCTGTAAGGTTGAGGATTTGAAAATTTTAAGATTGGATGTTGATTTAAGTTTGAATGAATTAGTTTAAATAATTCGTAAGTAAATTTATTGGTTGAGGTAATTACTTACTTTTGTGTAATCATTGGTTGATATATATATATATATATATATATGTTTTTGGTACATAAGAGCTGATGATACAATCTAATTACACCTTTGCCAAGCAATGGCCTCAGACTTGCAGGAGGCTCTACAGTTGTCGAGTTGTCCTTGAAGCTGCTCCTTTGCTAGCTAACGGACTTTGAAAAAAATGAACTGAACTGAATCAAATTTACAAAATCATCTTCTAAGATTCATCCCTACCCGTCCGGCCTTGGAACACTCAAGTTCCTTTATCCATATAGCTCATGGGTAGCACTTAAATTCTTGTAAATCTCATAAACCAACCTTTGATCAAATTCATAGCTCGAATAACCCAAAGCAACCTTTCGAGCTTTGGGAATCCGTTTCCCTCCGAATTGATTCTCAGCAGTCAAATGCCCCACAGTCCCAGCTAATCTTATCATCATATTCATGTAACCGTTTTTGAGCTTCGTCAAAAGCTTCAACGGCCTCCATCGCAGCTTCGGTATCGCTTTGATCTTCCAAAACCTTCGCGACCTCGCTCCGATCCTCGTGACTTTTACGTTCTTTTTCTTGATCACTTCGCCGCCGTGGAGTCTTTGGTATCGTCGCCTTCTCCAGTATCTGTTCAAGGTACCGGGAACTGATTTCTGAAGAAACTCCATTAAATTGCTTTTTTTAGGAGTAAATGGAAAGATAGATTTTGAGATTGGGCAATCCGTTGGTAATAGTGAATATATATAGAAAATGGATCAAGAAATGAAAGTCAATTAGTTGTGAGTCAGCAAAGTCGGTTTTTGACAACTGAATTGAATTTTAGAATATGGATAGCTAAACTCAATTTTGTTTGTGTTAATGGAAAATTATTTATTGTTGAATTTGGATTAAAATAAAAATAAAAAAAACCCAAACTATATTGGTATGAACTATGAAAGTTCCATCATCTATACCTACTGGTTTCTTATGAATGTATAATGGTTTCTGAAGCGCAAATATTTTATTCACTTTACCCAAACTACCAAGTGCGAAGAAATTTCCTCAATTTGAGCCACATTGATTTTATATTTAATAATATAAATTTATATTTAAATTTTATTATCAAAATATATAAATAGTAATATATATATTTTAAATCTTTTTAATATTATTCAAATGAATAGTAAACAATAAAACTCAAATTCTGTTCGATGATTGTGATAATTCTAAAATATAGAGTTATTTTCAATACTTTAAACTCATATTTAATTGAAATTCCTAGTGATTTCTAATCAATTTCGGTAGTTTCACCTATAATTCTATTTTACTAAAGTAGTCTTATGAAATTTGCTATTTTTACTAATTGCTATGCTAAACTCGTGATTTTTTATCTATTAGGTGTTTAATAAAGACAGTGGAGACAGATAAAGGCTCAATGCCACAGCGATTGTTATAGCATCAGTCCAATAGTTTGGGCCTTAAGAATCTACATGCATAGACATCCATTGGAGCTTCATTTGGTCTCATTTCACATCTAACCTAATGTTGGGGGAGCTTAACAATTTTTGTGACCCAATTAGAGCCCAAATCGTATGCACATGGAAAGGAACGAAGAAAAAAAATCAAAACTAAAAAATACGGTCTTCAACATCCCAAACACATCCCTTGATTTAAGAAGCAAACTTATCGGCTATTGAAAAGTGCATGTGGATGCTACCTACATGGAGGAAATCAAGGGAATCAAAGCTAAAAATAGCAATGTGGCATTCATCCATTGAGTAGTGGGACATAATTTCCATGAGTAAGAAATAAGAGAGTTTTGGAAATAGCTTAAGAAAGCATTGCTAAGAGCGAAGCAAAGGGAGAAAGGAGGAGGAGAATCGTGAAAACATGATTACTTATTGTTCCTTCTTTCTTTTATTTGTTACTTCGTTCTTGCGTTAAAAACATGATTGCTTATTGTTTTTGTGTTTTCTTTTTAATTACTATGACTTAATCTTGTTGATGCTAAAATGGTTATGCAACTTTAGTTTATATTCAATAAAGTTTTGATAAAGATGTTCTGTGCATTTGGTAGTTATACTAAGTCAAGTACTATCACAATCATACTTCCTGACGCATACATGATATTGGTAAGTAATTAAATTAGTAAATTGATCTGAGAAGATAGTTATTAATTGAAACAATACGTGACTGACACAATATCGATTGATATTGATGGTATTCCATACTGCATTCAATTGGAGACTTTCTACAATGGTCTTAACGCACATACTAGAATGATTGTGATGTGTTTGCAAATGGAGCCCTTCTTTCGAAATCTTACAATGAGGCTTACGAAATTCTTGAAAGAATTTCCAACAACAATTATCAGAGGCCGACCAACTGAATAGCCATACGAAGAAGAGTGGCAGGTGCACATGAAGTGGATGCACTTTCGTCATTGGTAGCCCAGGTATCTTCTATAACTTCTATGCGTAAGAACATAACTATTAATGGTTTCAATGATAACATAACAGGTCAGCAGTTAAGCCAATTTGAGAATATTTCATATGTTTATTGTGGAGATGGTCATATGTTCAAAAACTACCTATCAAACCCAAAATCCATCTATTACATGGGTAACCAGAATCAGAATAGCAATCAAATTTTTACAACCCTTCATAGAAAAATCATTTGAATTTCTTATGGAGTAACCAAGAGTCTGGTCCTAGCAACTCTTATATGCAATCCCAGCCAAATTATCCGCTAGGGTTTTCTCAGCAAGTTTAGAAACCTCCATCAGTTGATTCTTTAAGTAATCTTGAGAATTTGATGAAAGCATACACAACAAAGAATGATGCATTGATTCAAAACCAAACGACAACATTAAATAACTTGGAGAATCAGATAGACAACTAGTTAATGAACTTCAAAGCAAACCCTAATGTGCTTTGTTGAGCGACATTACAAATTTAAGAAGAGCGGGAAAAGAGCATTGCTAAGCTGCCATATTCAGGAGTGGAAGGGCATTGGAACTCGAAGTTGTTGAGGCTAAAAACGAGCTTGCTGTTATTCAGATCAAGAGGAAGTTCAACCAAATGTTGAAATTCCCGTAGTGCAGAAGCCTGTCCTTATGACCCCTGTCGAAACACAAGTACAACAGAATAACCCTAAAAGTTCAACGACCATAACAAACACGGAGACACCATCACCTTATAAAAGCTGCCCGATTAAGGTTAAAGTTCCACCACCTCCTTATCCATAGAGATTCCAGAAGTAGAAGCGAGAGGCACAATTTAAGAAATTCTTATATGTACTTAAACAACTATATATCAACATCCCCTTTTTGGAAGCTCTGGAGCAAATGTTGAATTATGCTAAATTCATCAAGGACATCCTTTCTAAGAATAGGAGGTTGAGGGAATTTCAGACAGCAGTTTTGACACAGGAATGCAACGCATTCTTGCAAGATAAACTACCATCTAAAAGGAAAGATCTAAAAAGTTTTATGATAAACCGTAGTATATACATATTTTTACCCCACGCTTGGCATATTTATGAATGATTTTTCCTTGGTTTTATTGAATTTGATGCTCCTAATCCTTTAATTTCATGTTTCATACTCAGGAGAGCTTAGGATAGCAAAAAGAGCGAGAAACAGGCTAAAAACGGACAAATTAGGCCTAAATCAGTGTTTCACACAGCCTAGGCACTTCTACACGGGTGATCCACACGCCTATGTGTGACACACGGGTAGACCACATGCTTGTGTGTCATGGTCGTGGCAACATTAATCCAAGTCAGAATTACACACAGCCTGAGCAACTTCGTACGGGCGTGGCACACGGCCGTGTCCCTGTCGAGCCCAAGTCTAATTTTACTCGAAAAATGCCACTTTTGAGGGTTTGGAAGCATTCTAAACCCTATATAAACACCCTAGAAGAGGATTAGAGACACATAGAGAGTAGAAGGCAGAAAACACTTAAGGATAGCCATCAAAATCAGTTCAGAAGGAGGATCTACATCAAGACTGAAGATCTCCATCCAATTTTTTAGAAGTTCTTTGGGTTTCTTTATGTTTTGTTGTTTTCCAATTTTTGAGATGGTTTCCATTATTATGAACTAAACTCCCTAAATACCTAAGGGAGATGAAACCTAAGACGAATCTTATTACTCTTTAATTTATATGATAAATACTTGTTCTTATTCTTAATTGTGAGTTTAACCCTTATTTTAATATTTCAGGATATTAATTCAGGTTTTTGATGTCCTTATTCAGTGGAGGAAAAATCCCTGTTTAAGAGTAGATCATTTATAATTAAGCAGAGTTGCATGCAATCCTAGAGATAGGACGACATAAATCTGCCGGATTAGAGTCAAATCTAATAAGGGAATCCATATATTGAGTTAATGCGATAATAGGGGTTTTAATTAAAAAGAGATTTCAATTAATCAACCTAGAGTTAGTTGTTTTTAGTCTCGAGAGAGATATTAACATAAATCAGGGATTTCTACGGATTAAGACAAGTGAATAAATCGCCTATTTTAGAAAGTAATAAGTGAAGTCTAGGTGGATTCTTCCTTGGGTATTGTCTTTTCCATAGGTTTTCCTAAAGTATTTTCCAACTTTTATCTCTGTCGTATTCTTAGTTAATTAGATAATTAGTTTTAGTTTAAAAACACCTTTTAATTCTTAGGCTAGATAATAAAAAGATAGTAATTACTAGTACTTTTAGTCCTCGTGGATACGATATTTTCAGTCTCACCATAACTATACTACTGTTTGATAGGTGCGCTTGCCTTAAATCGAATTTTTAGTTAGTTACACTACCATCAAGTTTTTGGCGCCGTTGCCGAGGACTAAAATATTAGGAACACTTAATTTTTATTACTTTAGCCATTTTTACTTTTATTGCAATTTACTTTTGTTTTTAGTTTAATTTTTCTTTACTAGTTTTTCTTTTCTTTACTTCTGGCAGGTTTTTATAGTTTATGACTAGAAGAAACCCGTCAGGACCTCTACTTTTTGGTAGTGAGATCGAGAGTACAGCTCATAAAAACTGAAGAAAAATAAGGCGAAGCTTACAATACATAGAGGAAGGGTAAGAGGACGATATCTATACTACAACCGAAGAGATGGCTAAAAATCAGAATAATCTGCTACCTCCTATGGTTGCTGCAAATCCAGTAGATTAGAATCCTGCTCCTCGTACTATGTATAATTATGCTAAACCTACTTTAACAGGAACTGGATCGAGTATAGTTAGACTTGCTGTTGCTGCGAATAATTTTAAACTGAAACCTAACACGATTCAAATGATACAACAGTTTGTTCAGTTTGATGGTTTGTAGGACAAGGATCCAAACACTCTATTGGCGAATTTTTTGGAATTCTCTGACACCTTTAAGATCAATGGCATTTCTGATGATGCCATTCACCTTTGGTTGTTCCATTCTCATCGAGGAATAAGGCTAAATAGTGGTTGAACTCCTTACCGCGACTTAGGAACAAATGACTGAAAAATTTCTGGTTAAATATTTTCCTCCGGCTAAAATAGCTAAATTAAGGAATGGTATCTCTTCTTTTGTACAGGTGGATCTAAAAACACTTTATGATGCATGGGAGAGATATAATGACTTATTAAGAAGGTGCCCTCACCATGGGTTACCCTTTTGTCTACAAGTTCAAACTTTCCACAATGATTTGAATCCCTCGACGAGACAAATAATTGACGCAGCCGCTAGTGGAACTATCAATAATAAGACACCTGAAGAGGCTTATGAGTTTATAGAAGAGATGCCACTGAATAATTATCAGTGGCAAGTTATAAGGACAAAGCCGACAAAAGTAGCTGACGTTTTTAACGTTGACTCGGTTACTATGTTTTCCAATCAGGTAGTACTTTTGAATAGAAAAATTGATGGTTTACTTGGTTCTACACAGGTACATCTAGTGATACAGTGTAATGCAAGTGGAGGTAGAACGAGTAATTTAGACTATTCATCTTACAGCCCTAACATGGAGAACGAGCAAATGAACTACATGGGTAATAATCTTCAGCCTCAAAATAATCCTTATAGTAACACTTACAATGCAGGTTGGAGGAACCACCCAAATTTCTCATAGGGAGCCAAGGAAATCAAAAACCACTACCTCATCCAGGTTTCTAACAACAAAATTATCAGCAAGAGAAAAAGTCAAACCTTGAGGATATGATGACAAATTTTATTTCAGTATCGGAAACTCGTTTTCAGAACACTGAAACTGCACTTAAAAATTAACAAGCGTCAATTCAAGGGCTCGAAAATCAAATTGGGCAACTGGCTAAGATGATTTCAGAAAGACCACCAGGGAGCCTACCTAGTAACACCGAACCCAATTCAAAAGAGCATGTGAAAGCAGTTACATTAAGGAGTGGGAATGTGTTAGCTGAATCTGAAAAGAAGTCGCCACCAGAAGCTGACAAAAAAGAAGATAATGAAGGAAAGCCCGAAAATGATGAAAAATCGGTGTTGAAGGAATATAAACCACTAATCCCATACCCAACAAAGTTGAAGAAAGACCGCATGGATGCACAATTTGGTAAATTTCTTAAACTTTTTAAACAATTACATATTAACTTACCTTTTGTTGAAGCTATCTCGCAGATGCCTACATACGCAAAATTTTTAAAGGAGCTTCTAACAAATAAAAGGAAGTTTGAAGAATTATCTACAGTGGAACTCAACGAGGAATGCTCGGCCATACTTCAAAATAAACTGCCAACCAAACTGAAAGATCCATGAAGTTTTACTATTCCCTGCTTAATTGGGAGTTTGAATGTTGAGAAGGCACTAGCTGATTTAGGCGCTAGCATTAATTTGATGCCTTATAAAATGTTCAAGCAACTTGGTATTGGGGGACCGAAACCCACTAGGATGAGTATTCAACTAGCTGATAGATCTGTTAAATATCCTAGGGGTATTATAGAGGACGTACTTGTAAAAGTAGATAAATTTATATTCCATGTTGATTTTGTTATGATTGATATAGATGAGGATGTTGAGGTGCCTCTAATTTTAGGTCGTTCATTTTTAGCCACTGCTAGGGCTGTTATTGATGTGGGTGATGGTAAACTTATGCTTAGGGTAGGTGACGAAGAGATTATTTTTAAAATCTATGATGCCATGAGATTTTCTAGGAAACAGGATGACTCATGTTATTTTATTGACTCTATTGATCATGCTACTCAAGATTCTTTACAAGAAATCATACATAAAGACATGTTGGAACTGTGTCTTGCCCAAGGAGAGGAGGTAAATGATGACAATTCTGAGATAGGTAAGATAAAAGCTGAACTAAATTCTAATGAGCCTTCACTGAGACAGAAAAGCTATGAGGGGATTGAGGTAAACAATGAATTGAAATCAATACCCTTTGTTAAAGAACGTCCAAAAGTGGAATTAAAGCAACTACCAGATCACTTAGAATACATTTTTCTTGGAGATAATTCTACATTACTGGTGATTATTGCTTTAGATTTATAGCCAACCGAAAAAGACGAGTTACTCAAAGTATTAAAGAAGCATAAAAGAGCCATAGCTTGGAAGATTTCTGACATAAGAGGGATCAATCCTTCTTTTTGTATACATAAAATTTTAATGGAAGATGAATACAAACCATGTGTGCAAGCTCAAAGACGATTGAATCCTAACATGAAAGAAGTCGTAAAAGCTGAGGTAATTAAACTTTTAGATGCTGAAATTATTTATCCTATTTCTGATAGTTCTTGGAGAAGTTCTATGCAGGTTGTTCCTAAGAAATGAGGCATGACTATGGTGGCCAATGAGAAAAATGAATTAATACCAACTCGAACAGTCACGGGATGGAGAGTCTGCATTGACTATAGGAAATTAAACGATGCCACAAGAAAAGATCACTTTTCCCTACCATTCATTGATCAGGTGTTGGAAAGATTATCTAGGCACATGTATTATTGCTTCCTAGATGGACTCTCCGGTTACTTCCAAATCCCAATAGCTTTTGAAGACCAAGAGAAAATGACATTTACATGTCCATTTGGTACGTTTGCTTATCGATGAATGCCTTTTGGATTATGTAATGCTCCTGTTACTTTTCAGCAATGCATGTTGGCCATTTTTGATGAACTCGTGGAAGACATTATGGAGGTATTTATGGATGACTTCTCGGTATTCGATAACTCTTTCCATCTTTGCCTTAAAAATTTACAACGAGTTCTAATTAGATGTGAGGAAACAAATCTTGTACTGAATTGGAAAAAATGTCACTTAATGGTTCGTGAGGGAATTGTGTTAGGCCATAAAATTTCTAGCAAGGGAATCGAGGTTGATAAAGCAAAAGTTGAAACTATTGAGAAACTACCTCCCCCTAATTTAGTTAAGCCTATTCGAAGTTTTATAGGTCATGCTGGATTTTATAGAAGATTTATTAAAGACTTTTCTAAAATAGCTAAGCCTTTAACGAATTTGCTAGAAAAAGATGTACCTTTCAATTTCAGTTAGGATTGTTTAGAAGCGTTCAATACTCTTAAGGATAAATGAATTAACGCTCCGATTATAGTTGTATCTGATTGGAATCTACTTTTTAAATGCGATTGATTTTACAGTAGGTATGGTTCTTGGACAGCGGAAAGACAAGCACTTTCAACTGATTTATTATGCTTGTAAAACTTTGACAGCTGCACAATAAAATTATACGACGACTGAGAAAGAACTATTGGCTGTGGTTTTTGCATTCGATAAATTTAGACAATATTTAATATTATCTAAAGTTGTCGTTTACACTGACCATTCAGCTCTTCGTTACCTCCTTACTAAAATAGATGTAAAACCTCGATTAATAAGATGGATTTTATTGTTGCAGGAATTCGACTTAGAAATTCAAGATAAGAAGGGAGCAGAAAATCTTGCAGCAGATCATCTCTCTAGATTAGAAAACCCACATCTCAATGGACTTGACGAACAAGAAATAAATGACTCATTCCCTGAAGAACAACTTTTTACTATCTCTGACTTTGAGGAACCTTGGTTTGCAGACATTACAAATTATTTAGCCGTGAACGTTATACCAAAGGGGTTGACACATTAGCAAAAGAAGCGATTCTTCACTGATGTGAAAAACTATTTTTGGGAAGAACCTTTTTTTTCGTATATGTGCAGATCAAGTAATTCGAAGATGCCTTACAAAGATAGAAGCAATTAAAATTTTGGAACATTGCCACTCAGGACCGACTGGAGGACATTATAGTGGAACTAAGACCGCACACAAAACACTCGAATCAGGTTTTTACTGGCCCACACTTTTCAAAGATGCCAACAGGTATGTTGCTACTTGTGATAAATGCCAACGAACATGTAATATCTCTAAACGTGACGAAATGCCCCAAATGTACATGTTTTCATGTAAAATATTTTATGTATGGGGTATTAATTTTATGGGTCCATTCCCTAGCTCATTTGGGAATAAATACATATTAGTAGCCGTTGATTATATGTCCAAATAGGTGGAAGCCCAAGCCTTACCTACTAATGATGCTAGAGTAGTGGTGAAATTCCTTAAGAAACTTTTCTAGTAGTGATGAAATTCCTTAAGAAACTTTTCTCTCGATTTGGAACACCTAGAGCAATTATCAGTGATAGGAGCACTCATTTTTATAATACTCAATTTGATAAAACCCTTAAGAAATATGGAGTTTACCACAGAACAGCTACCCCTTACCATCCTCAAACTAGTGGACAAGTCGAAGTCGCTAACCAAGAGCTTAAACGCATCCTAGAAAAGACTGTAGAGTCAAATAGGAAGGATTGGGCAAAGAAAATTGATGATGCTTTATGGGCCTATAGAACCGTTTTTAAGACTCCCATAGAAACATCTCCTTACAGACTTGTTTATGGGAAGAGTTGTCATTTACCGTTTGAATTGGAACATAAAGCATTCTGGGCTATAAAATTTCTAAACTTTGATCCCAAACTCGCAGGTGAAAGAAGATTAATGCAGCCGAACGAGTTAGATGAATGGCGAGCTAATGCCTATGAGAATTCATGAATATACAAGAAAGCAACAAAGCGTCGCCATAATACTCGTTTAAAACAAAACAAGCAATTTGAAGTTGGAGATCTTGTCCTGTTGTACAACTCAAGGCTCAAATTGTTTCTTGGGAAGTTTAAATCACGATGGTCAAGTCTATTCATAATCCAAATTGTCTTTCCATATGGCACAGTAGAGGTAAGTCACTCATCCCAATGCACTTTTAAGGTAAATGGACATCGTCTTAAACTTTATAACGGCAAGGATTTTAAAGACAATGGAAAGGAGCTACAGCTCTACGAACCCATTTAACATTCCCATAAGGTAAAGTCAAGCTTAGACTTTAAATAAGCGCTTCTCGGGAGGCAACCCGAGCATTAACCCCACTAAATAATTTAGTTTGTTTTTCCTTTCGTTTTATAATCTGACTATAGGTATTTTTGGCACACACGGCATAGCACACGGGCGTGCTTTAGACCGTGGGCTCCCCACGGGCAGGAGACATGGGCGTGGCCATGGCCGTGCTAAAACAAGACAAATATTTCTACCAAGATAGGATGACACACGGGCTGCGACAAATAGCCACGACCTTGAGACACGACCGTGTGCACCACACAGTTAAGGGACACTGGCGTGTCCCAAACCATAGTAAAAATGCACCTTAATTTCCAAAAATATCAGCAGAGACACAACCTGTGATAAATCACCACGACCGTGCGAGGCGACCATAGGGGACATACCACATTTCATATGGGCGTGGTTGAGGCCGTGTAAGAACTTGCCAAAAGATCGAAACATTCGACAAAGATAGAATAAAACAGGGGCTAATGCCACGACCGTGCTTGAAGGCCGTGCGCAATCCTGATGAATAAACACGGACGTGTTGGACTTACCACAGGCATGGGAGAAACGAAGGGAGCACTACATGGCCGTATGATATGGCCGTGTAGTCCACACGGCCTAGACACACCGGCGTGTCTATGGGCTGTGTGCGATACTGACTTAAAGCATCAACCCACAAGCACAAATCATGACCATGGGCGTGTCAGACCTAACAGGGGTGTAGGAGAAGCGAACGAATGTGCACATGACTGTGCGACGCGACCCTAAACCCTAAAACCTAAACCGTATTCGACACTGACTATGATTTCATGAAAAACACGGGTCGAGAATACACCACACGGGCATGTGTCATAGCTGTGTGTCCCAAAACGGGGCTTACACGACCATAGCCCCTTTTAAAACCCCCTAACCCTAATTTTTCCCCTTCCCCTTCACTATTTATCATCTTCCTTAACCAGCCCCTCTCCTTCTCTCTTTTTCCTTCTCTTCCCCCTCCCCCTCCCCCTCCGACCACCACGTACCATCACCAGCCACCTCCCCCTCTTCTTTCCCCTTCTCCCTCATCCCTTTCACCTATCATCATGCACCACTCCCGTCAACCTACTCACCCCGCGCGAGCACTGAGCACCATCAAGCACTACTGTGTTTGTCCATCTTTTCCTCTCCATTATTTTCATTTCTTTTACTTTATTTATTTTAATTCTTGTTTTTTTATTATTTCTTAGCTATTCTTTCCACTACTGATAATATCCATGGTTATGACTTTGATTTTTGTTTAAGTAATCTTTGAATTTACTACTGATAGAATCTGACTTATATATTTCTACCTCCACTTATCATCTCTATTAGTTTTCTTTGGTTTTTGGTGTTTCATTGGTTATCATTTATTCCTGCTCTACACACCCCATGATTAGAATCGTCATTATCTACTTTCTACATCTCATTTGCATCTTGGTCTCTGTTTAAGTACTTCTTTATCTATAAGAGTAATTTCATGTCTTTATTTAGTCTTTGATAGTTCTTAGTCATTCTTATTCTTAATCACTATTCTTGGTATTCCTAATTTTAACTATAACTTGATTTATCTTTTAGCTCGGCTTTGTTTCGTGTTAGTATTATTGTTCCCTTTTATTTATTAATATCCATTTGGCTCTTCGATTCATATGCAATATCACCACTTGGTCTTAAGAGCGATTTATTATTTTGAGATACTCAGATGTATGATTACAGAATTGGGAATTATTTTATTGATGACTTCGTCTTTTACTTCTACAGATATCATGACAAATCCAAGAGGCAAGAAGGCTGCGGTTCCTGCCTCCAAAAAATAAAAAGGAGCGACATCCTCCTCTGGCCCCACCACTGAGATACGACATCCATTCCTCCAATTTCCACCAGGGCCCTAGGAGGAACTATTTCAGATTCTACGTGTTCGACCTCTTGGTGTGGGCCATTGTATCAATTGGGCCGCACTAGAGCAAGTCCACCTAGCTGATTTGGTTCGGGCACTTCTTGCCACCGCTCAGTGGGACTGCTTCTTTGATATCATCGAGCTGACATATTTAGAGTTCACCTTGGAACTCGGCTCGACCTTTCAGCTACAAATAGTGATGACGGAGTACGACGACCCAGGAACAATTCAATTCTGTCTTGGCGGTCTAGTACGTCAATTGAGTGTCCTAAAATTTAGAGTTGCCTTGGGACTCTATACCGATGAGTTTATGGAGGCTGACAACTTTTCCTACCTCCACCGCCACATCCATCGTTCACCTTCATCGTGTTGGATAGACCTCTAGCCTGCTACAGGCATCTATGATCCTAGCTGTTCAAAGGCAACGACTCTAGCTCCAGCTCTGCACTACCTCCATGCCCTTTTGGCACACACATTAACGGGGAGACGAGAGAGCACTGGCGTCGTCAACACTCACGATGCATACTTCCTGTGGAGCATGAGGCAAGGGCATATTTTTTATTTCGCATACTTTGTCGCCCTTACCTTTCGCCATCAGACAGAACGACACCGAAAGTGAACCATCAGGTCGGCCCATATTTAACTCGTCTAGCGCGATATTTTGGGCTCCTGAATACAGTGGCGCAGTCTTCATCGTTTACTCTCATCAGCCAGATGTCCCCACAGGGCATCCAAAGTATGTTCCATATGAGAATGATTGAGTGTCGTCGTGGGTTCAACCCTCCTCAGTACCAACTTGCACGAGTCACTGATGAGGATGACGCCGAGGATATTTCTGATGATATCCCAGCATTTCAAGAGGATCCACCTTCACAGCCACCACCGAGTCACTGACCAGTTCATGCGGCTGCTTCTTTGTCTGAAGTTTCAGACCACCTTCATCGCTTTGAGCAATATTGCACTCAGCGATTCGACAGCATCGAGGCGGCTCTACAACAAATTTGCCAACATTTTCACATATCGCCTCTAGCACCACCACCTCAGGATCCAGCTGTCGACGAAGACTTTTAAGTCCATTTAATTTTCAACTTGTTTTTATTTTTATTTTCTTTTTATTTTTTGTGTTTCTTTTGCACCTTATTTATCATTTTCTTACAAGACTTTTATTAGTATAATTTGAATTTTCTTTTCTCTATTTTTTTCATAATTACTAGCCATAACAACTCTATAAATATAAATCCCTTAAAATATTACTGATGGCTTTGCAGTTACAAAAGTTCAGTCGATGGGTACTACTCAAGAATAAATAAACAATCCTTCATGACTACCATGTCCGGCTCAACCATGACCATAGCCATCACGACACCGACCACCATGATAACCTCTTCGCTGGGCACTGTGATTGTGGAACCCAACCTCTACCACCACCTTTACCTATGTCTACATATCATATACACATCGCTTTCAATGCCTTTAAACTCGTTCCCGCTCTTTCAAGGATTATATCCAAAAATTCAAGAAAGTTTCACTTTTCTCCCTCTCTTCTGATATTATGCTTATATTGCTATAATTTATCTTTGTATATTGAGGACAATGTACATTTTAAGTGTGGGGAGGTTATTTATGTAATTATCAGAAAATCCCTAAACTTTTATCTTGTTCTCAAATAATCTTCTCATAATTACTTTTAGAATGAATTTTGATTGATGTATGATTTTTATATATATGTTTTGAATTAAATCATAGGTAACTGTGCATTGATTGTTTAAACTTTAAGACATTAGAGAATCAATCATGATAAGTTAACTTTTGAGAATTAAAATTGCTAGGTTGTTTCCCTGAATTGAGGTATTATCTAGAAGTTTTGAATTCACAGGATTGACATCAAATACCCATAATTTTTGTGAGATTTTGAGCCTTTTAGAGCAAATATCTTTCTTGCTCACTAATTTTATTTTTATGAGTGTGTCAACATTGATTTGCTATTCTAGAACTTGCATCGATTATACATGTCGAGACCACATCGTTGATTTGATATACTAAAATGATAAAGGCACTTAGGTTTTAACCCATTTACCCCATAAAAAGCCTACCCACATAATTGATCCCAGTGAACCCCTTTAAGCCTTAATTGTTACTTCTTGATTTTTCCCTTAATATTAACCCACAATTTAACCTTTTTTGATTCATTAAAAATTTTTACCTTTTTATTGACTCCCTTTTTATCAAGATTTAATTTGATTAATTACCTAATTATGTTCGTTTATCCCAATTGCTGAATTATTTCTTATTATGTATTTTCCATACTTGTTCTTATTTTAAAAAAAAAACACTATATATTTATATTCATTCAGTTACATATTTTTCTAAAGAGCTTGGATAAGTTAAAGGCATTATATTGGAAGAAAAGCTCAATTCATTTGTTTTGGTTAGTGTTAAACCTGGTACTTGTTTGTAATTCAGTAATTAGATTTTTTTTTTCTAAGTTGGGTAAGCTATTAAATTAATCTCAATTCTAATCCTCTTTTTCAGCCTTTATCCACACCTTTAACCCAAGCCCCATTACAACCCTCTTAAAGACCTTTTGATTTGGGTATCATCTCATTATAGTGGTGGAGATTTGATTTTATTGCAAGCTTATGGTAATAACTTTTCATGTTTGACTATTGAGTGCTTAATTATTGAACCTTAAACACTTTGAGTAATTTGAGTGAATCATTAGTGAGGATGTCAACCTTGTCAATTTGGAATTAAAAGTGATTACTTAAATAAAGGGGTATACCTATGATTTTATGATTGAAATGCTCAAATTTAGATTGTTTGAAACTTTAATACTCTTTTCGTTAAACTCTTAACGTATGATTACTTGTGGATTATTTCGAACATTATTGATGAAAATTATAAGTTGAGAAGAGTTTATTTTAATTGTGAGTTGAGGATTTTCTTAAGGACAAGAAAATGCTTAAGTGTGGGGATATTTGATAAACCGTAGTATATTTATGAATGATTTTTCCTTGGTTTTATTGAATTTGATGCTCCTAATCCTTTAATTTCATGTTTTATACTCAGGAGAGCTTAGGATAGCAAAAAGAGCGAGAAACATGCCAAAAACAGACAAATTGGGCTTAAATCAGTGTTTCACATGGCCTAGGCACTTCCACACGGGTGATCCACACGCCCGTGTGTGACACACGGGTAGACCACATGCCAGTGTGTCATGGCCGTGGCGACATTAATCCAAGTTAGAATTGCACACTGCCTGAGCACCTTCACACGAGTGTGGCACACGACCGGGTCCCTGTCGAACCCAAGTTTAATTTTACTCGGAAAAGGCCACTTTTGAGGGTTCGAAAGCATTCTAAAGCCTATATAAACACCCTAGAAGAGGATTAGAGACACACGGAGAGTAGAAGGTAGAAAACACTGAAAGATAGCCATCGGAATCAGCTTAGAAGGAGGATCTACATCAAGACTGAAGATCTCCATCCAATTTCTTAGAAGTTCTTTGGGTTTCTTTATGTTTTGTTGTTTTCCAATTTTTGAGATGTTTTCTATTATTATGAACTAAACTCCCTAAATACCTAAGGGAGATGAAACCTAAGACGAATCTTATTACTCTTTGATTTATATGATAAATACTTGTTCTTATTCTTAATTGTGAGTTTAACCCTTGTTTTAATATTTCAGAATATTAATTCAGGTTTTTGATGTGCTTATTCAGTGGAGGAAAAATTCCTGTTTAAGAGTAGATCATTCATAATTAAGCGGAGTTGCATGCAATCCTAGAGATAGGACGACAAAAATCTGTCGGATTAGAGTCAAATCTAATAAGGGAATCAATTGATCGAGTTAATGCGATAATAGGGGTTTTAATTAGAAAGAGATTTCAATTAATCAACCTAGAGTCAGTTTTTTTTTTATTCTTGAGAGAGATATTAATATAAATCAGGGATTTCTGCGTATTAAGACAAGTGAATAAATCGTCTAATTTAGAAAGTAATAAGTGAAGTCTAGGTGGATTCTTCTTTGGGTATTGTCTTCTCCATCGGTTTTCCTAAAGTATTTTCTAACTTTCATTTCTGTCGTATTCTTAGTTAATTAGATAATTAGTTTTAGTTTAAAAACACCCTTTAATTCTTATGCTAAATAATAAAAAGATAGTAATTACTAGTACTTTTAGTCCTCGTGGATACGATATTTTCGGTCTCACCATAACTACACTACTGTTCGATAGGTGCGCTTGCCTTAAGTCAAATTTTTAGTTAGTTATACGACCATTATTTTACCATACCATGCTACATTTGAGACTCTTATTGTGGATTGGATTTATGTGATTTGGGACTAAGTATAAACTTGATACCCATGTTTGTGTTTAAGTGATTGGGTATTGGTGAGGTTATATCGACAACGGTTGCACTGCAATTGGCAGATAGATCGATAACACATCTTGAGGGAAAAATTGAAGATGTTATGGTATGTTCTAAAAAAAAATATTTTTCCTGCTAATTTTCTTATTTTAGATTTTGAATCAAATAAATACATCCCTATTATCTTAGGAAAACCTTTCTTGGAAACTGGGAAATCATTGATAGATGTCCAAAAAGAGGAACTCACCATGTGAGTTCAAGACGATCAGGTAACCTTTAATGTATTCAAATCTATGAGGTATCCTAATGAAGGTAATGAATGTTTTACTATGTCCAAGATAGAGTCATTAGTTGCTACAGAATGGGAGCTCAATTCTCTAGTTGATCTGTTAGTGCGTATTTAGCATCAGTAGATGATGAAGTTTCACATGGATATCGTGAACTTTCGACAATTAGAAGGGGAATCACTTTATGAGGCATGAGAGTGCTTTAAACTCATGCTCCATAAGTGTCCATACCGTGGCCTGCAAGATTGGCTACAACTCTAAGTTTTTTATAATGGGCTAGATGGAAACTTGCACTCTAATATTAACAGTTCATCCACAAGGGCGTTCATGTCAAAGACATATGTCGAAGCTTGCCAACTCATTGAAGATATGGCAATAAACTCGTATATGTGGCCAATTAAGTGGTTCACATATAGAGTCTAGAAATTGATCACAAATGCGGTCGATAGCGAGAACAAGTACCAACAAGTCCTCAAAAGGCTTAATCAACTTGAGATGAGTTTGGAAAAGGCACAAGTTCCAAATCAGCCACTTTTTACTCATTCTAATGCCGGAAACAATAGTGAGGGCACAATATGGGGAAATCACAATGAGAGTAGCCAAATAGAGGTTAATTATGTGGGGGAATAGAGGATACAACCCTTATTCAAACACCTATAACCCGGGGTGGCGTGACCATCCTAACCTCAAGTGGGAAGGGAACCAAAGAAGTCCTTCTAATCAAGAATCCCAAAACCTTAATCCTTCAAGACCCAATGCGTCATACCAACCTCTATTATCATTTAGGGCCACCCAAGATTTAGAGAGAAAATCAGCCTTTAATAGCAACTCATCGCTATTGATTAGGGTTAACAAAGTAGAAGAAGGTTTACATGTGGTGCAAGCCGATGTACATCAAATAGATCAAAATTTTCAATTATTGCAAAATAATTCAGCTTTTAGTATACCTAATAATATTAAACGAAATCCAAATCGAGAAGGGATAGAACATGACAAATCTATCACCCTCAAATTAGGGGTTGTGGTAAAAGAGCAATTTCACGAGTGAGAAACAAGAGAGTTTCAGGAATAGCTTGAGAAAGCATTGCTAAGAGCAAAGCAAAGGGAGAAACGAGGAGAAGAATCATGAACCACCGCAGAGAACCACCGAAAATCACCTTACAATTTCTTCTTTCTTTTATTTGTTACTTTGTTTTTAAATTGAAAACATGATTGCTTTTTTTTTTATTTTCTCTTTAATTACTATGACTTAATCTTGTTGATGCTATAATGTTTATGCAACTTTAGTTTATATTCAATGAAGTTTTGGTAGAGATATCTTGTGCATTTGGTAGTTTTACTTAGTCAAGTACCAATATGATCATACTTCCTGACACAGACTTGATGTTGGTAAGTAATTGAATTAGTAAATCGATTTGAAAACATAGTTATTAATTGACACAATACTTGATTGGTGCTAGTTTAATCACGTGTAATGGTATCAAGGGATATTTACTACCTTGTATAACCATAGGATTAATGTGGTTAAACTTGTTTCAGTATAGACATATCACTGTTACCTCACTTAATTCTTAAGAATGATGCCTGGAAAGGTAATCTTAAAGTTAGACTCGACATAGACATATGCGAAGAGACTAAGAGGTTAAGCTTAGGACTTCGAGAGAAGTCGAGCACTCATAAAATCGAGGTTAGTAAATCACCAATTATGCCATGATCAACCCATAACATTCTTTATTATTGTTTTAATAAATATAGGTTAAAGGGGATTAACTATTGTAGTACTTCATGTCATTATATTTAACGCTTGCTATTTGCTTATTATTTTGTGTTGTTAAGTTGTGCATTCATCTAGGTTAAATTTAGTTTAGTTAATTAGCACATTCCTTAACCATATTTTTATTGTTTACCAAATTGATAATTAAATTTTACAATTTTTGGTTGCACACACAATCCCTGTGAAGACGGTACTCTACTCACTACTTTATTACTTGTTACGATTGTGTACAGTTGCACATTATTCACATAGATTATTATTAATATACACGCTCTGCGACAAATTGTCAAGCTAAGTTCAAAATGATTAAACTATTTAGCAAATTGTAATTGAGTTTTTTTTTTCCTTTTAATCAATTTTGAAAATTTCTATTCAAACATGAGAAAAAAATATAAATAATCAAAAGTTGGACTATGATAATCGAGTTTTTTTATCAAATAATAATGAGCTTTTTTGTCGATAGAGTTTTAGCTCAGTTAACATTGGTATTGTTATCAGTGCAGAAAGATGTGAGTTCAAGTGCGCTAAAGTGCATTATTCTCCTATTTAAGGATTGGAGAAGGACTATAAATAATTCTAAGCATTGCATCAAAAACTTGTATAAAAAGAAGTAAATTAAAAAATTAAAAATTAAAAATAAAACTCTATTTAACTCATAATGAGCTTTAAACTTTAAATTTAAGCCAACTCAAACTCATTTAAAACTCAGTCTTACCATTCCACTTTGAAAGTTTAAAACTTTTAAATGAAGTTTCAACCGTTTTTGAAGGAACTTAATATAATAGAAGGTCAAATTTTGCTATTAGTCCCTATACTATGCTTAAGTTATGAATTTAGTCTTTGTACTCTAATTTAATCGATCAATTTTACTCCCTATACTTTTAGAATTTTTTAAACTTCATTCTTGACCCAAACAAAAGTAGTATCCTTTTGATAATTTGTATTCTCTGTATTTTTAAAATTTTTAAATTTTAATTTTGACTCAAATGATAACCAACTCCATTAGCAGGGGTGAAGCCAGAAAATATTTTTAGGGGATTGGAATTAAATTGTATATTTATACGATAGTAAAAATACAATTTCACCATTTTAATAGCCTATATTTTTATAATTTTTAAAGGATTAATTCAATTTTTTATTATTTAGGAAAGTGCAATTTTATCATTACAAATTTAAAATTATATAATTTATTAAAGGGCCTAAATGAAAAATGTTTCATTTTAGGGGCTTCACCACTATCCATTAGTTAAAACAACATGGTTTTTTTATGAGGATTATATGGAAATAACAAGTTAACATGATATTACATATATGATTATACATTTTTCACATAAAATTTTGAAAATAGTAGAACTTTACTTAATAAATTTAACAGTTATAATTTAGGTCAATACTAAAATTTCAAAATTTGAAAAATATAGGGACTAAAAATGACCAAATTATAATATAAATACTAAATCCATAACTTACATGTAATATAAGGACTTATAACAGAATTTTACCAAAATAGAATGGCGTAAAACATTGGTTATTGAATTTTATATGGGTCGTGAATCATCTAGAAATTTTTGACCACAGCATATATTATACAATTATTCTTAAAAAATTGGATTTTGTCAAATAATCTCTTTTGAGAGAAAACGATTTACCTGTTTTTATCTAAATAGTATAGGGATGAACGAAAATTTAAAAAAAAAAAAAAAAAAAAAAGAAGAAATGTTAAAATGGGGTTATTTTTTTATATGCAACGTAATGACCCTCAAATTAAATAATTGTTGATTTAGAACAATATTGTTTCATGATAGTATCAAATAATTTCATATCTTAATCATTGACTTTTTTTCTCATTCAAACACTTCGTTATGTTGAATTCAATGGTATGATAATATCAAGTTTCAAAACCAATCGGATATTTTAATCTTTTAATATTATAAAAAATATATATAAATTATTAGTTGATATACATTTATATAAATTTTCATACTATTTATATTTCAACTATACAATTATCATATTTAATACAAGTACATTATGTATGTTTGATTTTTAGAATTTCAAATTTTAAATAATGAATTTAAATTTTTAAAATGATGCTGTTGTATATATAAATATAATATTAATTATGAAACTAAAGGTGTTTGCTTAACAAATAGAAACTATGGCTAAGATGGTGTTTATAATTATGGTCTCAGTTTCAACCACGAAATCAAAACGTGCACAAAAGAAAATTTAACTCTGAGATTATTTATGCAATTCAACCTCAATTTATGTTTGCGAGGCCTAGTGTAATCAATGTTTTAAGTCTTAAGACTAGTCTGACTCTCACTACTTTAACGACTTCACCGTTGTATAAAGGCTAGATCACTCTCCCACGAAAATTTCCCCTTGAATGTTTAGTTTTGCAAGTCAAGAGACTTTCTTGATTGCTTAAAAAAATAATGCACACATACATGTTCTTAACTTGAACAAATATGAACAATCCACTATCTTTCTGGGTCTCTTGATTACATTAACCTAGGCAAAACTTAAGTTTTGTTTACATAATAGTTATAGTTTCATAACTTTTTTTATAAAGAAAAGCTAAAAAACAGCATGGGATAATAATTTCATAAAAGTCTTGATGTAATCCAATGTCTTCAACTATAAAAAGTGGCTTCACTTGTTCTGCGAGTAACTGGACTTAATTCACAATAACCAATCTTTAAGTCTCTAATTTCAACTCAATTGGTCTTCATATGTTTTGGGTTTTAACTCGTCCAAAGATCTTCAAAATAGATAGCTCAATATTTTTGTTTTAAAATTTGTGAACTCTGAAAATACGCAAATATGGAAATGAAACAATGCTTGTGGCCACTGTTTCAGCCATAGAAATAGTCACATAATTTTTCTTGCCTTTAAATGTGTCTAACAATTTTGAAATTCATGAATCTGTAAAAGGTTTTGGTAGAAATCAATTTGATATACTATAAATATTGGTTAATTTAAGTGTTGTTTGATAAACATAAAATTTAAGTGTTGAAAAATTAAGTATTGAATTTTACTACTAAATTTAAAAAAGTGTTGAATTCATATTAGAATATTGTGTAGTAAATTAGGAAGGGGAGGGATTCACTTACACTAGTATAAAACTTAAGTAGTTTTAAAATTATGTTGTTTGATATAGATAAATGCTAATTTTTTTTAAAATTATTTATTAATTTTAATCTTATTAATATAATATTTTATATTAATTTAGATATTTTTAGATAAAAAAATTAAATATCACAATTTCAACATCACTTTTTTAAAAAGTATAGTTTTTTTTTAAATCTTTTAATAAGTAGCTATCAATCTCATTCCAACATTTGTTTTTTTTGAAAATTTTATATTAAATAAAAATACAAATTCTAAAAACAAGCATAAGAAGATTACATAGAAACTCCTTTAAAAAAAATTATATCTTAAATATCCAAATCTCATTCGAAAAGGAACTCCGCAACTCTGATCAATTTGTCCCCAAATATTACATAAATTTATATTATATTAACTTTTATAAAATTGAATAAAATATATATATAAGTCTTAAGTACATGTAATGTGGACAGTCTCCTTTTCTTTGCCACATGGTTTATCTAATTTATCCATTCATTTTTTAA
Source organism: Gossypium longicalyx (assembly GCA_025698465.1). Taxonomy (NCBI): domain Eukaryota; kingdom Viridiplantae; phylum Streptophyta; class Magnoliopsida; order Malvales; family Malvaceae; genus Gossypium; species Gossypium longicalyx. The sequence goes on along the minus strand of CM047005.1, from coordinate 19,949,012 downwards.
CATAAAATTAATTTAAAATAATGATAAAGCAAACACTGATGTTTACTAATTTCAAATTTTAATAGTGAAATAATTTTAAATAATGATAAACCAAACATTGAGTTTTTAATAATTTCAAATTTTAAATAAAAATAAATTTAAAAGGTAAATTTAAATGTTAAAATGATAAATTTGTTAAATTATATGATATTAAACTATATTCAAATAGGGTGATGGAGATTGAGACATGGACTAAGTCACTCTCTTGAGATGATATACACTCTCAATGATAATATCAGGTGTAAAGAAATTTTGTTGAACGTGTTCCCCAAGATAGAACAAATTCAATCACCCAAAATACTAGCTCGCACAAATCAGAAAGTAACACTTTTTTTCACCCAATGAAGGACTTAAAATGTTTATTTTTATTTCTCTTGAAAATCGGATATTTATAGGATAATATTTAAGAAAAAAAATAAAACATTAAAAATTTCTAAACTTGAATTAAATTCCATATTTAAAATTTGATATTAAAACTGTAGCAGACTTTAAAGAAAATGTTTAGTTTATAAGATATAAAAGGTTTTGCTTATTATTATTATTATTATTATTATTATTATTATTATATCCCAACAGTTAATTGTTATGGTTTGTGTTAATTTTGCTAATTGCAATGGATTTTGTAAGTAAAAAATTACATGATAAAAGTCAGATAAGTTTTGTATTTGGAATTTTATAAAGTCAGTTGTTGATATTTTTAAACTGAACCACCAATTTTATCATCCTTTTTGTACCACAACTTTCAAAGCTTAGTCCCACAGAATTTATGGATCTGAATGATATACCAAATTACTTACCATGTTTGAACCTGTTGATGATAACTTGTTCAGCTTCTTCATCATTGAAATTATGAAGCCAAATCTTTAGGATTTGTTAAAAAAATTGAATGTGGATAATGGTAATTTAAAAAGATTGTAAAAAAAAAAGAAAAAAAAAGAAAGAAGAAAATAATTAAAATTTGAATATTGATAATGACAATAATTATTTAATTTTATAAAAATAAAATTAAATAATTATTACAAATATAATTAATTGAAAGAATAATAATAAGCTTATAAAAATAATTAAAAAATATCACCAAAACATTAATTAAAAATAAAAATGTTTGAAACAATATGAAATAAAAAATACATTAATATGTTATAAAAATAATGGAATCTCATATTCAAGGATGGAATCGCAATTATCTAACCATCTAACGAAAGGAGCTAATATGTTAAAAATATTAATTAAAAAAAGTTTGAAGCAACATGAAAAAAAAATAAATGCGAGTAATAGAATAATCGAACTCAAGATTTAGAGATGTAATTCTAACTATCTAACCATTTAATAAAATAAATAATATGTAAAAAATTAATTAAAAATTTAAAAAACTTGAAGCATCATGAAATAAAAAATACAAATGTGAATAGGAAATGAATCTAACCCGAGACTCAAGGATGTATTTGCAACTATCTAACCATCTAACCAAAAAACTAATATGTCAAAAAATTAATTAAAAATTTAAAAAGTTTTAAGCAACATTAAATAAATAAAAAATATGTTGTGCCCCAATATATAGGAGGTTAATTGAAATAATTAATCAAAAATTGATCTAGGTTTGATGGTTAAGTAGTTAATGTGCTTTCTAAAGGTCCTGGGTTTTATCCACTCCTCTCTTATTTTTTTTTTTCTTTTCAACAACCTAGGATAAAATTCACATTAGAATATATATAATTTAGAGTAAAAATTTAACAAGTTATGGGTAGTAGCCCAACAGTCAAGCCTTTACACTTCTCCCTTGCATGCCCAACATCAAGTAATGTTGTCCCCTTCATTTACCTTTTATTTCGACAAATGGGGTAAATTGCTATCTAGCCCCCTCAAGGTTTGAAAATCTTAAGTATTTAATATTTTTCCTAATTACAATTGAACTATAGTTTTCATTTCCAAAATAAACTGATTTTTTTTTTCTCTTCTCTCTCTATTTCTTCCCCCTTTTCTTTTTCATATTCTTCTTTGCAAATATTTTTTTCCCATTGCTGAAATTTATTCTTGATCCTGAACCAAAATCATTTCTTAATTTTAACTCGTTTCTCAACCAGATTCATAGTCGCTAGTAGAAACAATCTTTGATCATTGTCAAGAATTGGTAAGTATACCTCAATTCTGATGGTTGATCTTGAATCTTTATAGAATTCTTATCTAACGATACTCTCGCGAACGATTAAAATATGTTTATCGATTTATCATAAAATCTTTCAACAATCTTGATTTATCTTGAAATCGATCATTAATTCATGCAATTTTGTCATTGAAGAACCCGATTTCGCTGAATCGAACTAGATTTAAGCGCAAGGAACGTCAATCGATATCTTGGTGAAAGGTGTGTGTTCTTTTACAAGCGAATTAAGGTAAACCATGCCTCGAAATAGGGCCACACGACCAGCCAGATGGGCATATGGGCAACATGGCCCCTCACATGGCCATGTTTCCTTGAAACCCTAAGATATTTCGATTCTCACACGGCCTAATACCTTCCACACAGTTGTGTCTTCCTTGAAGCCTAATTTTGCATGTTCCACACGGCCATAATCTGTTACACGGCTTGGCCACACAGCCGTGTAATCCCTCCACACAGCTTAATGCATTATACACGGACTAGCCACATGACCATGTGCCCTTGTTTTAAAGTTTTGCCCAAAATTTTATGTTATGATCAGTTTAGTCCCTATTTCATCCTTGAATTGCTCCTAGAAGTTTTTGTGCACTTAACTGATCCTTGAATTATTGTTTATTCGAAAATCTACAATTTTATATGCTTGAATGATCACTGTTATAATGTGTTTATCAATATTGATTTATTGAACCGTTAGGATGCCATGAATAAACATGTGAAATTAACCATGCTTATTGTTAAAGTGTTATTGATAAATTGTGAAGTGTTATTATTGTTATCGCCTCACTGGATATATGATGAACATCTCTATTACTAGTGATGAACGGAATAAGTGATAAGCATGCCTATGAATTTTGGATTATTATGTTATAAAGTATGTCATATTGCATTGCATGGGATGAGATAACTGTACGAGGGAAGAGTGACAGTTTAATAATATGAAAGCCAGTGGTGGCTAGTCCACAAACCAAGTGGCAATTTGTTTAATCTGCAAATATGTTGTGCACTCACAACAAGTGGCAGTAACTGCAAATATGTGGTTCGATCTCAAATCAAGTAGCAGCATGTCTACAAATGTTCTAATCTAAAAATTTCTAATGGTTTACCCATACTTTTTATAAACCCAATAACATCTTTTGTTTGCAATTACGTTGTGTATCTACAACAAGTGATAGTTTATCTGTAAATCAGCGATGGTTCATCCACAACCCGAAGTGATATAGTAGATGAGTTCTAGAGAACTCATAAGTAAGGTGTGTAGTGGAGTTGGATATGACCTTTTCTGATAAATTAAAATTGCATTGTCATTCATTAACATGTGCATATAATAACTGTGATCTCTGAGATAGTGTGGTGAAGTGATAATATAGAAAACTGTTAATTTGAAGTGTTTTATGATTAAGATTATTCTTAGATTTGCTAATCATATGTTTTGTCTACTGTTTTGTTTCAATTTTCCTATGATTGAACTCACACTGAACGTTATAGCTCACTTCCCCTTTAATTTTCATCTTTATAGATAACCTACCAAGTTAGGACACAGACGCGACATTTAAAGGGCCTTGGCTCGGTTTTTAATTATAAAATTATTTTAGGCTCGCTATTTGATTTATTTTATTATATAAAGATTGTAATATTTCATTTTGAACTATGGCATGAGACTTAGGATTTGAGTTTTACTTTATAGCTTGCATAACATTTAATTTGTTTTTAGGATATCGAAATATGAGTATTAATTAATTATGCATAAACTTTGTTTTTATTAAAAATACAAGCTATTATTGATTTTCTGTTGATAAACTATAAATAAGATCTTTGAATAATAAATAAATCGATAAATATCTACATTTTCTTCTAAAAATAATCAAATGTTTTAAAATAGTTGTTTTAAAATAATGAAATCGAGCTTAAAAAAGCGAAGCAAATCAAAATCCAAACACAAAATCAAAGCAGAAACAACCCATTGGGGGAAAATGGAGTCAAATCCCAGAAAACAAATCCAAACTGAAACTTAGTTTTGCAAACCTAGAAAAACCTTAGATTTGCAAACATGTTTATCATCTGATATTAGACAGTAGAAGCGATAGTAAAAAAGAAAAGAAACAAAAGGCTGAGCGGTGCACATTGACCAGAGGCGAGGCCATTAATGGTGGTGGCTTTGTTTGACATCAAAGAGCAGACGAAACATAGTAGGAAAATTCATAGCCAACTATCTAGGGTTTTTATTGAGGACTTATCTGTTTGAGTTCGGAACTTCGGATCTCTATTTGGCGATCCCAACGGTGGTAAGCCGAACCACAACACAATGTACCACATATTGAAGACCGATAGTGATTTGACAATGTAAAAGGGAGATCGGAGAAAGAAAGAGATCAAAGCTTTGGCTTTTGTTTCATCAAATTTGGGTCGGATTCTTGGAAAACTAACCGAAAATTTGAAGAAATGTGGTGGAAAAGAGTGTTCTGATAGTGCCCAATTGGAGCTTAGACAGCGACGTCGACTAGGGTTCATTGAAGGAATAAGAAAAAAAATAAAAAAATTGGAAATTGGAAAAAAGAAAAGAAAAACTTGGAAAAAGAAGGAAAAAAAAAGGGAAAAATGGAAATAGTTTTTAAAAATATTATTTATTGATTTTTAATATATTTTTAAATTATGACATCATGATGATATCATTATGCCACGTGTCACTGATAGCAAGTTAATTTTTTATTTTATATATTTATTTTTGTCTAATTTTTGAATAAGATGTTACTAAACTTGTCTTTCTTATCAGGGACGAAACTGAAGTGTCGAAATTCAAAATCAAATAAAATGGGCTAAATTGGAACGAAAAGTAAAGAGGAGGGCCAAATTGAAGAATTGAAGAATTAGTGGTTGACTAGTTAAAATCAAAATTTTTTAAATTGTCAAAATTCTATAAATAGTTTAAATATGATTTTTGGTTGATATTTTTAAGGAAAAAAATCTTGCTAAATTTAGCATGAGAAATGTGTATAAATACTTACTGTTGGTGGCATGAAAACTGTAATAGTTCATTTTTAGTGAAATCGAAATAGTGGTTTCGGGACCACAAATTCGAGTCAGGAAGAAAAATAATTTTAAAATTATTTCATAGTCTGCATTATGATTGAAATATCGTACAAAAATTTTGTAGAGAAATTTGATCGGTTACATGTCTATTTAATTGGAAAGGACAAAATTGCATAAAATGTAAAAGTTGAGTTTTAGTAGCTATAAGTATCAAATAGCTATAGAATTCAAAATTGGAGGTCCTTATATGGCAAATAGACCATTAAGAAGAGTTAGTAGATAAGTATAATGATTCATCAATGGAAAATTAATTAAAGAAAATGACTAAATTAGAAAGTAAAAGATAAAAAGATGATAAATAATAAAATAAAGAAAAATAACATCATATTATCATCTTTCCTAAAACAAAAATATGGAAACCCTAGCCATGTAAATTGGGTTTTGAGCAAACTTATTTGGCTCAATTAGGTATGTTTTCTTGTCTCGTTTTTAGTAATTTTCATATTTCCGAGATCGTAATAGCTTAATCTAGCTATCTCAGGAATTAATTTCTAAAGTTATCAAAGTACTAGGATTTTTCCATGGATGAGTATGCATGAATTATGAAGTTTTATGGTAGGAAATGAAAGGTTGTTGATAGATAAACAACTTTTGTAAAGTGAATTTTGATGAAATTGTGAATTAAAGACTAAATTGAAAAAATGTGAAATTCATGAAAAAATTCTAAATTTTGTGAAATACATGGGTTGTTATTGTTATATGTAAAAATCAGTTAGGCTTGGAATAAGGATTAAATTGCATGAATTTCATTTTCTGAGCCTAGGGACGAAATCAAAATTAATTAAAAGTATAGTGAACAAAATATAACATAAAGCGTGGAATAATAAAACATAAATTAGATATAATGTTGATGAATATTGACAATATGGAGATATAAATACTTTCTAGAACATGTAATGACAATATTCACACGATGTATATTGTTTAAATACCAATATCAACAATTAAAGAAAAATGAAATAAATAATACGAACAATTAAAAATAAATGATGAGACAATTTTAAATGAATAATATATAAAAACGAGTTTAAAATAAATACTATAAGATGCAATTTAAAATAAATAGTACAAAACAATCTAAAATCATCAATATATAAAACAATAAAATAATGTATAGGACAACTTAAAATAAATGGTTTATAAAATAATTTAGAATACCATATAAAGCTTAAGGTATATAAAAAAATAAACTTGAAATGAAGTATATATAAAAAGATATACAAAACAAATAATATATGAAATCTTAAAATACATCATAGTAAAAGATTTACAATAATAAAAGAATTTAAAACAATTTACATGTGGAACCGTATACTAAATGTCATATAAGGAATTAAAAATAGAAAACATATATAAAATAGTTGGAAATAAATAACATAAAAGTATTTAAAATGAAAATGTGCAAATAGTTTAAAATAACTAATATAAGAGGTTTAAAATAGATAACATATACAGTAGTTTAAACAACATAATGTATGTATGTTATAATATATGAAAGTTTAAAATAGATGATGATATAAAAACTTAAAACAAATAATATGTAAAATAATTTAAAACGATATATAACGGAACAAGTAAAGGATCGAATTGAGATCAAAAGAAAACTATGGGGTATAAATAATAAATAACGAAAAAAGAAAAAAAAAGGGGGCCACCAAGGACCGAAATGCAATGCGCTAAAAGAATGAGGGATTTATTGGGAAAATATTCTCAACCCTCTATGCGCAGCATTTTAAGGGCCAGTCTCTTCAAATGGTCCGAGGACCAAACTGAAATAGAGGTAAAAACCTTAGGGTGGAAATTGAAATAAAAAAAACATGGGACCCCATTGAAGAACGCTATAGAAGCGGAGTGATCCAATGCGCAAATAGACCATTGGGTTAAAAATGCTCGGATCTTCTGCAGGCACGGGTCGGGTCGCGGGTTCCCTCCCCAAACGACGCCGTTTTGATGCGTGTGGGAAGGGAAGTAAAACGCCGTCGTTTTACACTGTTTATTTAAGCCAAATTTTGATTTTTTTTTCTTTCAGCATTCACTCTTAAAAAAAGGATGAAAACTTCTCAACTCCCTCCCTTCACTCTCATGCTCGACGATGGGGCTTTCCCTGGTGTCTGTCACACCGCCGTTGTGGGCCAGTGGCTGGCGTTGCGCAAGAGGGACTTTTCGGCACTGAGGAAACCGACGGAGGTGAGTATCTCTTTCCCTTTTTATTATTTTTATTTTTTTTGTGTGAAAAAGAAAAGAAAAAAAGTAAAAGAAAATAAAACAGTAAAAACTTAAGAGCAAAAATAAAAGTAATCACCTTTAGAAATCTTTTGCTTATTATTATTATTATTATTTTTTGTATTGGATTCTCTGAAAAAAAACGATAATGTTTTTAGGCTTTTTATAGCCGATTACACTGCTTTATTCACTGTTTTTGCTACTTTTCATTTGTTAATGCTTCGTTACTGTATTGTTTGCTTCGTTTCTGTCCTGCTTGCTTCGTTTTTGTCTTGTTTGCAGGTTATAGAAGGAGTTAACGAAGCATGAATTGCTACTTTGGTGCAAGCAGTGCCAGGGGTGGTGGTCCTCAGGCGACGAGCGCGCTGACCCAACACGTGGAGGCAGCGGTGCACAAGGAAACCCTAGGTTATGGTACTCTCCAAAAATGTTTAATATTTTGGGCCATTGGGCCTTATTTGGTTTGGGTATTTGTTTTTTTTCCTTTGTGTTTGTAATTGGACTATTTAATTATTTTTGGGCTTTTATTTGTGGGCCCGGGAAAATTTGGGCATTTACAATGCATATAGGTTTATATTGAAAACTTGGACATATGACGTGTTATGATAAGTGTTAAACTTAGTTTTGGCTTGATTTAAATGTTTTGTATTGGTTGGTGAAAGTGTTAAAGTGTTGATATAGGTGGAAGACTAACTGGGTTAGAAATGTGGCCTTGGAAATGGCATATTTTCGTCCACACTGGCAGAGACACGGGTGTATGTCTCAACACATGGCCTCACGCATGGTCGTGTGGTTTGGCCATGTGTCCCTTACATATTAAAATTTGAGAAACAGAATACTCAGAAATTTTCACACGGCCTAGCACACAAATGTGTAGCTTGGCCGTATGACCTCTGCACCTAATTAATGCAAGTTAGTAAGCTCACACGGCCTAGCACACTGGCGTATGGCTTGGCCGTGTGACCCAAGTCAGTGAGCACCCTAAATTGACACGGGCTGGGACACGACCTTGTGCCCCTAATTCAAATGCCCACACGGCCTAAGACATGGGCATGTCTCTTGACTGTGTGAGCCACACGGGCATGCGTCCCCTGCACCTTGGAAAAATTCTGACATTTTGCAAAAAATTCTCTAAGTACTTGGTTTAGTCTCGACTTGTTTCTAATATGTATTTTGGGTTTCAAGAGCTCATTTAAGGGACAATATGATTGATTATTACTAGTTTATAATATGAATACATAATGATATGAATTTATTTGTATTTGATCTGTAAATTACGGTAATATTCCGTAACCCTGTTCTGGTGACGGATAAGGGTTAGGGGTGTTACAAAAACAGACATTGGAAATTGGATACAATTTCTTTCTTTCTTTTCTTTCTCATGTAAAAGCTAGTGTAGGCATTCTGCCATTTTTTTTCCATTTCTTTACTTTGGTTTAATTGCTTCTTAAGCCCTTTATCATTTCCGCCATTCATCCTTACAGTTAATCCATTCCATAAACCAACAAAGCATGATTAATTTCATGCTTAACTAATTCTCTTTTAGCTTTAGCCCATTATCACTCCGACAAAATAATTGTGAGATATGAACCCATACTAAAAACTTTTCAACACGATATTCGCTATCTCTCCAGTATATGGGATAGTCAAAATCATCCCTTAAAGTTAGTTCAATTTCAATTCAAAAAGCACGAGTTGGATTGGAGTTGTTTGGCGTACAATTGGGAAAACGAGATGATCGTCTTCCGAGTTCAAATTCCCACAAACAAATTGGCGTATTCAGGTGGATAAAGGCCAGTTGGATTCCATCAAGGGAGATAGAGATCGGATTTAAACGACCCACGCAGTTGAAGCCGTTAATTTGAGTTGGGCTTTCTAGATCGTAAGGTTGTCGAAATCTTAAATTATGGGCACGAGTTGCGTGGTTAGAAATTCGGCAAGGGTTATTTGCAGGTTGTACCGAAACTGACTACACAAGGAAAAGTTGGCGGTTAAGGTGTACTTAATCGCTATAACCAACTTATTGCTAGGAAGGGAAAATCCATTTTTTAAGGATTGGTTCAATTTCGGAGTGTACCGAGGCTGAGGCTAAGCTTTAATATATTTAATTCACTAGTTTGTTTTATTTCACTAATTTATTTTGCAATCATAATTCTGTTTTTACTTTATTTTATATTATTATCTTTATCAATTAAACCCCCTTTTTTATTTACTTTTCAGCTTTGCAATGCATGGGTCATGGGCACGATTGTTACTGCGAAAATAATTCTGGTCGCGATAAAAGGCGAAATTAGATAACTAATCCTTGTGAATTCGATCCTACTGCTCTATACTGCTATTTATTGTTATTTTGTCATAGGAATTTATATTTGGTGGCTTGGCACCCATTAAATTTTGGCACTGTTGTCAGGGATAGGAAATATTTTTTTTCTATTTTTTGTTTGTGCTGATGGGTGCCAAGCCACCAAGTATAAATTCCTATGATATAATTATTTTATTAATAATGCTTTCGTTATTTATGTAATAGTTATTATGACTTAATTAAACTTTGAATTCATATTAAATTCCACTTATTATTTTAGATTAATTATTTCTTAAGTGGTGTTATTGTTATATGCCAATTAAAACTAATAGTGTAACACCCCTAACTCGTATTCGTTGCCGAAATAGGGTTATGGAGCGTTGCCGAAATAAACAGATCAAATACAGACACTTCAAATTATTTAACATTCATGTTAGATATTATTCATAAAGTCTCTTATATGAGCCCTTGAGGCCCAAAACATACATTAGAAACAAGTTGGGACTAAATCGGTACCCAAAGAATTTTTCGCAAAATTTCAAAATTTTTCCTAGGTGCAGGGTACACGCCCGTTTGGTCAAGCTGTGTAGCTCACACGGCTAAGAGACACATCCGTGTCTCAGGTCGTGTGGGCATTCGAAAAGGGACACACGGTCATGTCTCAGCTCGTGTCTGCACCCGTGTAACTCTTTGACTTTGGTCACACGGCCAAATCACACTTCCATGTGCTAGGCCGTGTGTAGGTACAGGGGTCACACGACCAAGCCAGATGCTTGTGTGCCAGGTCATGTGATCAATTCTGAGCATTCTGTTTTGAAATTTTAAAGATATAGGGGACACATGGCCAAAACACACGCCCATACACTAGGCCGTGTGTCACACACGCCTAGGGCACATGCATGTGTCTCTGCCCGTGTGGACAAAATAATGCCATTTCCAAGCCTTATTTCTCACTCAAACTTGTCTTCCACCTATATTAACACTTAAACACATTCCCAATCCAATATAAAACATTTGAATCAAGGCCATAACCAAGTCTTATGCATATCATATCATCTTATATAATCAAGTATCCACGCTTGACAATTTGATCACTTACATATATATATTCATATCTATACCAACTATACTAACGCAAGTCATGTTAGAATTTGCCTATTAGTTAACCAACAATCAATTATACCAAAACACATATCAACCATGATAAGGCCATATACTTATATATATCAAAATGTATCAAACATAAGCCATTCAAATGGCTAATCACAACAAAATATTTGCATGCCATTAATGGCCAAATTAACCTATACATGCCATCATACCAAAGTTGATTTAATAAATATACCGAAAAAAGGAGATTGATAGTGTGATGTGGCTCCGACCAACTTCCAACCTTAACGAGCTTCCGGGTTACTATAAAACAGAGGAAATAAAACAAAGTAAGCATTTAATGCTTAGTAAGTTCGTATAACAAGAAATTAACTTACCATTTATTTCTCATTTAAAGTAAGCTAACTAATTATGCTCAAACCAGTTTGGCCAATTGCCTAAACGCATATCCTCATCAAGCATATTAGTCATGTAATTCACATAAATACCAAGAAACATGAATGAGCTCATCAATATTCAATTTCCACATACATGTATTTATCACTTCAAGTATCCGTGAACATGTACATATCATATCTTTGTACTTCAAATATTTCTCATAGTAATTCATCTTGAATTCATTTAATCTCATATTGGAACTTTACCCATTGAATCATTTAAAATATCGATGGATACAAGGGTAGTACACATGAAGTGTACGAATTTGAAATCCGTCAATTCATATTCGGGGGTGCTCATTAGAGCACATAATCGGGAAGCCCTCTCTCGAGCCATTTAACAGGAAGCTCCTGAGAGCAATTAACGGGAAGCTTATCCGGGCTGTATAACGGGAAGCTCATAAGAGCCATAATCAGGAAGTACATGTGAGCCAATAACGGGTAGCTCCGAAGAGCCATTAATCAGGAAGCTTTGGATAGCCATATATCAGGAAGTTCAAACGAGCCATATTAGATAGCTCCGGAAAGCCATTAATTAGGAAGCTCACAAAGACCCTTTAATCGGGAAGCTCACGAAGAGCCATATAATGGGACACTCATAAGAGTTACGTTGTGCCCACAACACATGCAGGATTACGACCGATCGGGATGCTCCGAAAAGCTATTAACAGGAAGCTCGTAAGAACCATATAACGAGAAGCTCAAAAGGGCTAATAACGGGACGCTCTTTCGAACTATGGTGTGTCCGCAACATATTCAGGACCACAACCAATTCGGGAACCCTGTATCCATCGAATTTCATTTATTCAATTGGAACTTAATACTTATCAAGCTTTATCGAATATGTGAGCAATTTTCATACATGTAAATTATACAATACACATACATAACATTCAATTTAAACATATAAATATACACAATTTAGTTACACAAACTTACTTTGACAAGTGTTCGTTGATTTGTTGTTTACTAATCCGACACTTTCTCTTTTCTTCGGTCTAATTCCGTATTTTGTCTTTCAGGATCTATACGAGTAAATTTAACTCAATTTAAAAATTCATATTCAATTCAATCCAATTCACATCTTAGGTAAAATTACTATTTTGCCCCTGTACTTTTAATTAATTCCGGTTTGTCTCTAGGCTTGGAAAATGAAATTCATACAATTTAATCTTTATTCCAAGCCTAGCCGATTTTTATATATCACAATGGCAGCCCAGGTATTTCTTTAAATTTATAATTTTTCCATGAATTTTACAACCTTTCAATTTAGTCCCTAAATCATAATTTCATCAAAATTCCCTTTACAAAAGTTGTTTATCTATCAACAACCTTTCATTTTCTACCATAAATTTCATAATTCATGCATATTCATCCATGTCAAAACTTTAATACTTTGATAACATTGTAAATTAATCCCTGAGATAGCTAAATTAAGCTATTACGATCTCAGAAACATAAAAATTACTAAAAACGAGACAATATTACTTACCCAATTAAGCCAAGTAAGCTTGCTTGAGTTCTCTTCTCTTAGCTAGGGTTTCCATGTATTTAATTTTGGGAAAGATGATAAAAGTGATGATATTTTCTTTTGTTTTATTATTTATCATCTTTTTAATTTTGTCCTTTTTTTTATTTAATTTTTCATGGATGAATCATTATACTTATCTACTAACCCCTCTTAATGGTCTATTTGCCATGTAAGGACCTCAAATTTTGAATTTCATAGCTATTTGATGCTTATAGCTACTAAAACTCAACTTTTGCATTTCATGCAATTTAGTCCTTTTACCAATTAAACATGTAATCGGTAAAATTTTCTTAACGAAATTTTTCTACGATATTTCTATCATTTGGTAGACCATAAAATAATTTTAAAATAATTTTTCTTATGAACTCAGATTTATGGTTCCGAAACTACTGTTCCGATTTAACTGAAAATGGGCTGTTACAAATAGTTTGCACCATAAATATATGCTTTAGCAATGTATTTTCATTCAAAATAACATCTAAATAATTACAGGAAAAAAATCATATTTTAACATTATTTAATAATTTTGTTTCCATCACCATATGGTTTTCATTATTATTTGAGACATTTAGTTATTATTATTTGCTATTCGATTGTTTTACTATTATTTTATTTTAATATTATTTATATAATTATGAATATTGTTTAGCATTATGTTATGTTACAGGTAATAAAATATTAAAATAAAAATTCTTTATATTTAAAATTTTGTTTAAAATTTTGACTCATATTCAAGTCACAAACTATTTTATTTAATTACTTAATAATTTATTATAGATTCTTTCTCACTTTTTTATTTTTATTACTTTTAAAATGCTATTTTCTCTTAATTATTTTTTAAAATCGGTAGATTTTTATTATAAATTAATCAATTCTCACTTAATTAATAAATAAATATATTTAAAATTAAACACTTGCAACACATAATATAATAATTAATTTGTTTAAATGAAAATAGAAAATAAAAAAAAATATTTTCACTTCTTTTAAACATACCTCAAAAGATCTGTGCTAACGTATAATTGAGATCGCATTTAATTATGACTTAGCTCAAATTAAATTTTCTTTATTAGAGTTTGATTAAAAATAAATAAAAAAACGAATTTGTCAATGTTTATGGATTAAGCGTCTCTATCCAAGAAAAAATAAATTCAGTTCTTGTGCATGACTTTTTTTTAAAGACTTCCCTTAAAAAGTTAAAAATAAAATCATCATAAAAAGTTAGATTTGTTTGGAAAAAGTTTGTAAAGTATTTTCTCTAATAAATTTAATATTGAATTAGAATATTTGTATTCTATTTTATTATTGGATTTTGTTTCTATAGTTGAAAGTCTGAGCGAGTTCATAAAGTGATTTTGCTTAAAACTTGAGGAGGTGATAAATTCACATCTTACCTATAAATGTCATATAAGGATATGGATTTAGATCCCACCAAGGGATAAATGTTGACAAAGTGAGTGAATACACTCTCACTTTGTAAACCACCTTATCAAGCTCTTGATGGAGTCATTTTTTCGAATCCAATATTAAACTAATTAAAAAATTTATTTACAATTGACAGACGATACTTTACAAATTTCTTCGCGAATAAGCTCGAGATCCCCTCATTAACATTAAAAAATATAAAATAAATCCAAATCATTAATGCCTAATCTAAATATATTATTAAAAAGACAAGTTGAAATAATAGATGTTCATTTTAAATTAGTTAAAAATAAGCATTAAAAATCCAAATCTCATACAAATTCTTAAAGAAAAAAAAGAAAATCCATAAATGATTATTGATTATCCAACTCCCCTCGAACCGATGAGATGGCTTCGCTGTCTTGTCCGGTCCGGTAATGCTTACACCACTTGTCCCCCTCCATGCAATGCAAGCTTTTTATCTATCTATAATTATAATTTATCTTCTTTTTTGCTTAAAATATACGCTCCAACTTGTCTGCTTTTATTACTTTACTAGATCTACGCTCGCCGCCCACCACCCAAGACCACCGCCATGGATCCACCACCCTCCTCGGCCCCTAAGCTACGGCTAATGTGTAGCTACGGCGGCCGTATCATCCCTCGTCCACAAACCAAATCGTTCTACTATTCTGGCGGTGAAAACCGCTTGATCACCATCCCCACCACCGACAACACCCCCCTTGCTCTTTCTTCCCTCGCCACCCACCTCTCCACCTTCCTCCGCCTCGCCACCCCATTTGTTCTCAAATACCAACTTCCAGATCACGACCTTGACTCGCTCATTTCCATCTTAACCGATGATGATCTCCAAATCATGTTGGAAGAGCACAAGAGACTCTCTTCTAGTTCTACTGCCTCACCTTCACGAATCAGACTTTTCCTTTTTCCCGTTGGTAGTGGCGATAAAGCTGAGTTGACTCATCCGAAACGAGAGAGTTGGTTTGTTGATGCTTTGAGGAGTGCAAGAGTGGGGTTTGGAGGTGAAAGTGGTGAACAAGCTGAGTCTATTCTTTTGGAAACTTCTTCTTCCTTTGGTTCTACTTCTTCTTCGCTTTCTTTGTCGAGTTTGCCTCCAATTAAACCCTCACCAGATTCAACACCAAGGTATTGTAAACAAATTTGGGTCTTTCTTTATGTATGGAAAGAGAGGAATTTTGTAGTGTAAATGTGCATTTTCTTTTTATTGTTTTATACGGCTTTTGGTGATTTCTATTGTTTGGATTCGTGTTGACTGATAAATAAGGGTTTGAATGACATGCTTAAAGTTCAAACAGAAGGAATTTGAACTTGGGAATCAGATTTCTAACTGGAAAAATCTATGCTTAAATCTTGTTGGGATAGGATGCAACTTTGATCATAGTTAAGTTTATTTCAATAGAACTGAAAAATTCCATACTTTTTGCGTCCTTTGATTGTTAAATTTTTGTTTTGTCATTCCAACAGCGATGAATGTGTTGGGAGTGCTGTTTCTAATGTGCAGACTGGAACTTTTCAAGACCAAGTTGGCCCCATTTCTGCAATGGACAATAAGCTTTGTTCTAACCCTTTTGAAGCAGACAAGAAAATGGCTGATCCTTCCTCTGGGATTGAGATGCATAAACCGATCCATGCATCCGGGTTTCCGGTAAATCTGATGCATTTACCTCCCCAGCAAACACAAGTAATTCATGAGGATACCCGTTACGTGCAGCCGAACATGCCTGGGATGCAGCCCGTCACATCATATTACCCAGTCTATTATCCGGTGCCACAGCAGCAGCATCTCCATTATCAGTCGAATCAGCCTCGTCCAATGTATTATTTCCCTGTCGCACCGGGTCAGCCCTACAATGTACCTGTGCAACATAGTATGGTTCATGCAACGGGTATTGGTGTTGGTCAGCCACAAGCTCATCCAAATGCTTCATTGGTTCCAACACAAATGGTTTTCACGGAGGTTGCAGCAGTACCTCAACCTGCAGCTGAGTTAACCTCACAACAATGCCAAAAGATTCCCGCAGGACACCAACTTATTAATGTACCGCATACTGAAACCGAAACCAGGCATGCAGGTGCTCAAGTTCAACACCAACCTCAATCATTTGGTGTTGCTGCTGGTGAAACTGCAAATTACGCTAACAAACTTGATGATGACCCTGCTCGAGTCCAAATATACAAATCTCAACCACCCCCACCCATGTTGCCTTCACAGTATCAAACCATGACCAAAGCCACGACATTGCTTTTGTCCGAAGCTCTGGCAAAGGTGCATACAGACAACGCTGAACAACAGATTACAACATCAGAACCATAATGATTTGATTCTCCATCTGGGGAAACAGTTTTGGTAGTGAAACTTTGCCTGCCATATAAGTAGACAAATTTGGTGGTCCTCTTAACTTATTTCTTTTGTTCCTCGTTTTGTTCATTTGTTTGTTTTATTTGTTTTTCTTTGATGTTGTTGAAATTATAGTGTTTCCAAACAAAGTGTTATATGGTTGAATTGTCTCTGCTGATCTTGCTGTTAAAAGTGTAACATTTGTTTATGTAATCTTACTGATGGAATGGAGATTTTGTTATAAATGTTCAATATTTGTCTATTTCTTTGATTAAAAAAACTGTAAAGAGAAAGCTGGAAAACTGAACTTTTGCCTATATGTAGTTATTAACTATTCAAATTACAATTATCATTTGCAATGTTGCGCGTGGTGTGTGGGGTTTATTACATATCTTGGTGCAAATGGTTACGACCTGGATCTCAGGTCATTTGCTTGCTAAAACTGCAATTAGTCGCTTACCAACCTCTACATCTGCTATGATTTTGACTATTCAAATTGTCCTTTGTCTTCATTGCTTATTGTTGAAATTTGGCCTGCAATGCAACAGAAACCAGCAGCAGACCAGCATGCCAGACCAGCATTGAAGCTGAACCAAATGTAGCAGCATCATTTTGTTCTTTTGTTCATTTGTAACTTGATTTAGTTCTTTTGTAATTTGTACTTTAAGTTAGTAGGATTTGTTGTTGATGTAATAGCTGAGGTGTCAGCTATATTTTGTGTGTAATTCAAGCTTTGTTTTTAGTCAATACTTTAGTGAGAGTAGTTATGCATTAGGAAACTGTCATGTAACTTATGGTTTTAATGTTGGTGAAAATTCAAGGTGAAGATCGGTTTTTGGATTCAAATTTTAAGCTCTCTTTTGCAACCATTTTTTCACTTTGCTTCTTTCTTCCTTGTTCTACCAAAAAACCTCAACAAATGGTAATCAAAGCCTGTCATGTTTGAGGGCCTCTGTTGTTGGTAGTTTTTTGTGAAGAAAGCATAAAAAAACTGAAATTGTCGTTTTTGTTGCTGCAAGATGAGCTTCACACTACCACCATCACCACCTGTGTTTGCTGGTGAGAACTATCACATTTGGGTAGTAAAGATGAAAACTTACCTGCAAGCACATGACCTATGAAATGTGGTTGAAAATGACACTGAACCAGCTCCATTGTGGGCCAATCCCACCATTGCACAGATTAGGCAACATAGTGAAGAATGTAAGATGAGCTTCACACTACCACCATCACCACCTGTGTTTGTTGGTGAGAACTATCACATTTGGGTAGTAAAGATGAAAACTTACCTGCAAGCACATGACCTATGGAATGTGGTTGAAAATGACACTGAACCAGCTCCATTGTGGGCCAATCCTACCATTGCACAAATTAGGCAACATAGTGAAGAATGTGCCAAGAAGCACAAAGCAATAGCTTGCTTGCAAAATGGAGTATCCAATGTGATTTTCACTCGGATAGTGGCTTGTGACACACCAAAACAAGAATGGGAGAAGCTGAAGGAAGAGTTTATTGGGTCAGACAAGACAAGGCAATAGCAACTAATCAACACTAGGAGGGATTTTGAGAACTTGAAGATGAGAGAGTTAGAGACCATGAAGCAGTACTTTTATAGGATAATGGCTACAGTTAACAACATTAGGCTTCTTGGTGATGATTTTACTGAGAGTAGAGTTGTTGAAAAGGTCATCACAACTCTTTTTGAAAATTTTAAGTCAAAGATCTCCTCATTGGAGGACTCGAAGGACTTGTCAACCATCTCATTGTCTGAGTTGGTAAATTCCCTATATGCACTCGAGCAAAGGAGGGCCAACAAGCTGGAAGAGCATCAAGAATGAGCTTTCCAAGCAAGAGCCAAAGAAAGCTCAAGTTCGAGCTACAAAGGGAAGAAACCATGGCTTGACAAAAAAGAGAAACCAAAGAGGGATGCTGGAAAGAAAAAATTTTCACCATGCATTCACTGCAAAAGAAGCACACACATGGAGAAGTACTGCTGGTATAGGCTAGATATCCAATGCAGAAGCTGCAAACAGTTTAGTCATATTGAGAAGGTGTGCAAAAACAAAAGAAGGGCACAAGTTCAGTAGCAAAACAAAGCTCAAACTGCTGAGGATGTTCAAGCTCAGGAGGAGCATGTTTTCTCTGCATCCTGCTATGCAACCTTAAGCAAAATCAGCAGGAACTGGTTAGTAGACAGTGGTTGCTCTCACCATATGACATCAGATGAAGGGCTGTTCAAGGATCTTAATAGAATTTTTACCTACAAAGTCAGAATTGGAAATGGCAACCTCATTGAGGCCAAATGCAGAGGAAATGTAGTGATCAACACTCACTCAAGTAACAAAGTAATTTCAGATGTTCTGTTTGTGCCTGACATAAATTAAACCTTGCTTAGTGTTGGCCGGCTAATTGAGAAGGGTTATTCACTCGTTTTCAAGAATAACTCCTGTGTTATTGATAATTCATCTAGTCAAGTACTGGTTATAGTGGCTATGACTGAAAGATGTTTTATGTTGAACATGAATCAGTTGGAAATGAAGGCTTATACTAGTGCTATTGATACAGCTAGTTTATGGCACAAAAGGTTAGGCCATGTCAGTTATAGATCACTGGTTTGCTGTACAAATTGAACCTAGTTGAAGACATGTCCAAATTTGAAGTCAGTGACAATGTTTGTGAAATTTTCCAGCTTGGGAAGCAAGCAAGATTGCCTTTTCCAGTTAATAAGGCATGGAGAGCTCGAGACAAGCTCGAATTAGTCCACACTGACATTTGTGGACCAATGAAGTCTTCTTCTTTGAATGACAGCAAGTATTCTGTGTTGTTTATAAATGATCTAACTAGGTTCTGTTAGGTCTATTTTTTGAAGCAAAAGTTAAGGGTGTTTGAAGTATTCAGTAAGTTTAAAGCTCTAGTTGAGAATTAATCAGGCTGCAAGATTAAAGCTTTAAGATTAAAAAATGAAACTGAATATTTGTCTAAGAAGTTCCAGAAGCTGTGTGAGCAAGCTGGAATTCATCATCAGTGGACAAACATCTATACTCCTCAGCAAAATAGAGTCTGTGAAAGAAAGAATAGAATAATACTCGACATGGCGAGATGCTTATTGTTTGAAAGCAAATTGCCAAGAAAATTTTGGGCTGAGGCAGTAAACACTTCAGTGTATCTTCTCAATAGGCTGCCTACTACTGCTGTAAAAGATAAAACCTCTTTTGAAGTTTGGTATGAACTTAAGCCAACAGTGTCACACTTAAAATAATTTGGTTGTGTTTGCTATACACTCATACCAGCTGAAAAGAGAACCAAACTTAAAAGAAGATCTGTGCCAGAGATCTTTGTGGGTTACAACAGTACCAAAAAGGGCTATAGGGTGTTTGATCTTTCAACAAAGAAGATCTTAGTGAGCAGAGATGTGAAATTTGATGAAGAAAGAGTATGAAATTGGAATGGGACAGATACAAGTTTGAGTGAAGAAGACCAGCTAGACAGCAATCTAGAACCAGCTAAAGAGGGGCCAATTTGTGATGATTTTGATGATGAACTTGTAAGAGGCACAAGAACCATTGCAGACATTTATCAAAGGTGTGATGTTGCAATAATTAAGCCTTCAAATTTTGATGAAGCTGCCAGAGAAGAGTGCTAAAAAAGGCCATAGAAGCTGAAATGCAGATGATTCACAAAAATGATACTTGGGAATTGGTTAACAGACCATATCAGAAAAGGGTTATTGGTGTGAAGTGCGTGTTTAGAGTCAAGTACAATGCTGATGGCTCTTTGAAACAAACACAAAGCAATACATGTGGCGAAGGGATACAACCAGCAGTATGGTATTGATTTCATGGAAACATTTGCTCCAGTTGCAAGGCTGGACACAATAAAGCCTCTGTTTGCCTTGGCTGCTTAGAAGAAATGGAAAATACACCAGCTTGATGTCAAGTCAGCCTTTCTAAATGGTTTCCTCAAAGAAGAGCAACCAAATGGATTCAAATTTCCTTGTAAAGAGGATAAGGTCTATAGGCTAAAAAAGGCCTTGTATGGTCTGAAGCAAGCACCAAAGGCCTGGTATGACAAGGTTGATGCATACTTGTCTAGGCTCGGGTTCGAGTAAAATGTGAGTGAACCTACACTTTATGTGAAGAAATTAGAGAATGAAACTTTGCTGATTGTTTCACTCTATATAGATGACTTATTGGTGACTGGAAGCAAAGGAAAAATAATAGATGAATTCAAAATGAAAATGTAGAATGTTTTTGAGATGACTAACTTGGGAGAAATGACATATTTTCTTGGCATGGAAGTAATTCAAACTGACCAAACCATCTTTATAAGTCAACAGGCTTTTGCACTAAAGATCTTAAACAAGTTTTGTATGTCTAATTGCAAAACTGTCAGCATACTAGTGTCACAGGGCTAGACCTTTCGTCTCGCAATCCGTGTGGCCTTAGGCAATTAGCTCGTCCAAATTCGCCCAAGTCAGCCTTTTCTCCCAAAAATGAGGATTCCTTAAGAACTCCTCCAAGGCACCAATCGAACAGCGGAAGCAAACTTATGCCAAAAGAAGCTTATAAAGAACAACAGAAAGGGACGCTCGCAAAGTGTTTGAGTAAATGCTCTCTATTCTCTTATTCATAAAGAATAATGAAACAATGAATGGAGTTTCTACAAATGAGGGGGAGGCTCTCTATTTATACTTGAGCTCCCCCAAAATCGACGGACAAGATACAATTACATCGACGGACAAGATTAACCATATCCCTTAATTTATGGGATTTACAAGATATTGCCATATCAAATCCTATCTAATCTTACAAGATATGATTCTCTCTATCTTTAAGATTAGTTACCATAGTTGCTTAAGTTGCCATATCTTCGCTATCGGGCCAACTAGGCTTCAATCTGACAGGCTTCTCCAACAGTTCCTTGAATCGGGCCAGCTCACGTGGGCCAAATGATCCCCATCTAAGTAATAGACCTCCATCGGATGCATTTGGTTCGATGGTCACGGGCTTCGAACTATGGCCCGTGACATTCTCCCCCACCCATTCTCGCAACGTCCTCGTTGCGACTTCCGAATGGCACTGGCTTGATTCAACTCGGATACCTCTCGTTGCTTTGGCTTTTCCCTTCCTTCGGGACTTCTGCCTCGGCTTCCGTTGCTTCTTCACTCGAGCCGTCCTACTCGTTTGTACATCTCGACGACAAGGAGTTATGTCACTCCCTTGCCCATATTCTAACTCTCCTCGAACAGAATCCTCGTGATTCACCACACTTGGCTTCGCTTTGCCCACAGTCTCTCGGCCTCCTTGCTCAAGAACTTTGAAAAGGGCCAATACGTTCTCGCCAAGTACACAAGTTAGAATGTAAAACACTATCAGAGTGTTTCGAATGTACCTTTGCATTTACTCGGGTCAACTGTCCCACATGCATCACTTCTTTTTCCTTGAAGTCCGATGCACCACCCACCTCTCCCATAGGTGGAAGCCTTGTCGATGACTCGGCCAACTCTGACGCTTCACTCGATTCGAGCCTCATTGGTCCCAGCTTCACTGTTTTCATCACAACTTCTTCCTCTAAGTTCGATGACAAACTCACCTCTTCCTTGGGTGGAAGCCCCTCCGATGACTCATCATGCACGGACATTGCCTTTCCTTTGACTACGGCTTGCTTTGGACAGTTCCGCAACTCATGCGGACCACGGCACAAGAAGCACTTTACTCGCTTCTTTTTGCTCCTCTTTGCCCTCTTGGCTTCGGCTTTACCCTTGCTCGAACCAAGCTGCTTGGGCTCCTTGTCTGCTCCATCGTTCCCTTCGATGACAGACTTCCTCGGACACTTCCGCAATCTATGCGGACCATGACACAAGAAGCACTCGACTGGCGTCTTCTCGCTTTTGGCCTTCTTGGCTTCGACACCCCTTGCGCTCGAACCAAGTCCCAATGCCTTATCCACCGGTTTCTTCCTAAGCGCGGATTTCGTCGGACATTTCTTCAACATATGTGGACCGTCGCAGAGAAAGCATTTCAGCTTGTCCCTTTTCTTCTTGGGTTTCTTCTTCCCAACTCGTGGATTTCCATTACCACAATTGCCGCTGATGCCATTGCCATACTCATCCGTATCTTCCTTGTGATTCCCTTCACATACGCCCCTTTCCTCGGACTTGGAAGATCCAAGCTTGTCTTTCCCTAAACCAAGCTTAACCACAGATACCGCTACCATTATGGCTTCCGATAGCTTTTGGACACCTCTTTGTTCCACCTCCTGTCTGACCCACGGCTTCAATCCCTCTTGAAAAGCAAGCATTACTTCTCTCTCAGTCACATCCGAAACTTAGAGCATGAGTTCCTTGAACTCACGAACATACTCCCCCACTGTGCCCCGTTGCGTTATCCCTTGCAACTTTGCCCGAGCTTCTTCTTCGACAAACTCCGGGTAAAACTGTCCCTTCAACTCGCATTGGAACTCTTGCCACGTTCCAATCTCACCTTGCCTTTTATCTGTGGTCCTTTCTCGCCACCATAAAAGCGCAATATCAGTAAGAAATAATGAAGCAGTTTTAACCTTACCCGCATCATCCTCGATGCCTCCCCACAAACTCTTTCGGCTTCGGGACATCCTCGTTATTGAGTGCTGCATTTGCCACTCCTTTCCCCACCGTTGCTCGACACAAAGCCAGCTCTACCTCGAGCTCCTCTATTCTTGTGCTCAAAGCCAACGTCGTGGCCATTGTTTCCTCCTTCCAAGCCATCATCATGGCCTCAAGAGCATCATTCCTGTCTGACAGTTTATCTTTGTGTGAATCAAACAACTCATTTACCTTATCCATGGTCGCATTAAGAGACATCTTTACATAGTCTCTAGACTGATCCTTCCAGTTGTCTATGTGACCCTCGAACCCATCGAGTGCCTCCTTTACATCCTCCATGGATCCCTCAAGTTTACCCACACGTTCCTCTACTGCCAACAGCATCTCCCTCAAACCTTTTCTCACCAATCTTTGTTCGGACTCTTCTTTCGACATCCCAACGGTGCCTTCGAACCAACAGCTTCGGCTATCACTTGGTTCGAACTCTGGCTCGGATACCACTTGTCACGGGGCTAGACCTTTCGTCTCGCAATCCGTGCGGCCTTAGGCAATTAGCTCGTCCAAATTCGCCCAAGTCAGCCTTTTCTCCCAAAAATGAGGATTCCTTAAGAACTCCTTCAAGGCACCAATCGAACAGCGGAAGCAAACTTATGCCAAAAGAAGCTTATAAAGAACAACAGAAAGGGACGCTCGCAAAGTGTTTGAGTAAATGCTTTCTATTCTCTTATTCATAAAGAATAATGAAACAATGAATGGAGTTTCTACAAATAAGGGGGATGCTCTCTATTTATACTTGAGCTCCCCCAAAACCGACGGACAAGATACAATTACATCGATGGACGAGATTAACCATATCCCTTAATTTATGGGATTTACAAGATATTGCCATATCAAATCCTATCTAATCTTACAAGATATGATTCTCTCTATCTTTGAGATTAGTTACCATAGTTGCCTAAGTTGCCATATCTTCGCTATCGGGCCAACCAGGCTTCAATCTGACAGGCTTCTCCAACAGTTCCTTGAATCGGGCCAGCTCACGTGGGCCAAATGATCCCGATCTAAGTAATAGACCCCCATCGGATGCATTTGGTTCGATGGTCACGGGCTTCGAACTCTGGCCCGTGACACTAGTGGCTCAAGGTGAGAAATTAACAAGCAATAGTTGTCATGAGAAAGTTGATGAGAAGGAATATCGAAGCATGGTTGGTTGTTTGCTTTACTTAACAGCTACTAGGCCTAATATCATGTATGCTGTTAGCTTACTGTCCAGATTCATGCATTGCTGTAACATTATCCATTTTAAAGCAGCTAAGAGAGTTCTCAGATATGTGGAGGGGACTTTGAATTTTGGAGTAAAGTTTGAGAAGAGAAAAGAGCTCACGCTAACAGGGTATTCTGATAGTGATTGGGCAGGGTCCATTGATGATATAAAGAGCACCTCTGGATATTTTTTCACTCTTGGCTCAGGTGTCTTTTGTTGGAGCTTAAAGAAGCAACAAACTATTTTGCTTAATCAATAGCTGAAGCAGAGTACATTGCAGCTGTTGCAGCTGTTAATCAAGCCATTTGGCTTAAAAAGTTACTGTGTGATTTGAATGAAGAACATATTAAAACTACTGAAATCAGAGTTGATAATCAATCAGCAGTTGCCATAGCAAAAAATTCAGTCTTTCATGGCAAAACCAAGCATTTTAAAATTAAATATCATTTTGTTAGAGAGGCTGAATAATCAAAGGAAGTTAAACTGGTTCATTGTAGCTTAGAAAATCAGTTTGCTGACATTCTAACTAAGTCACTTGGTGCTACAAGGTTTAATGTTTTGAGGAGAAGTATTGGTGTTTGTTGTGTAATACCCTGAAAATTTTTACAGTAAAATATTATCCGTGATATAGTAAAATAAGGAAATAAAGTGTCAAAAAGGGAATTTTTGAGTTATGTCAATATTGAGAAGTATATTATGATATATTAATTCAAGAAAGGACTAAATTGCAAAGATGAGAAAAGTCTTGTTGCACAAGAGTAAATACTCAAAATTTAAAAAAATTTGAAGTGTAAATATAAAAAGTTGAAGGACTAATAGTGCAAATATTTTAAGGGTGGAATGATCTAGAAACCAAGAAAAATTGATGAATTAGGACCAAATTGAATAGGTAAAAAAAAATTATGAGGGACTAAATCGCAATTTTACCAAATTAAGTGATGACTCAAGGATGGAATTCCCTAAAAAGATCATGAAGGGTAAAATGGTCAATTAGTAAGAGAGAGAATTCTAGAATGTAATGATTATGTTGATGATATTTTAAATTAATTAATTAGATAAATATTATTTTATTAATATTTTTATGAGATGTTTATTATTATTATATTATTATTTATTTAGTATAAAAGGAAGGAAGATGAAGAATTAACAACACATTTCATTTCCCATGCAACCAACGTTAGAAGAGAAGGAAAAGAAAGAAATTTTGCTTTCTTTACAATTTGGTCCTTCCACCAAAAATTCACCATTTTCACCTAGAAATCAAAAGAATTTCCATAGTTACCAAGAGAGAAAAATGTTAAGGAGATGATGGGGAGCAAGAATATCAAGTTGGATTCAAGAAATCGAGCTGGAGGAGAGAGAAAATCAAGTTAAAGATTGAAGTCAATAAGAAAAGGTAAGTACATCAAGATTTCAATATGTTTTTAAGTTTGTTATTATTAACAAAGCATGGAAATAATGTTATAGTAGAGCTTTCTTACATAAGGTCCTATGTTCTTGATATGTTAGTGAAGAGAAAATAAGAGAAAGTGATGAGAAATGATGTAGAAAAAGAAAATAAGGGTGTTACAACATGGTAATTAATATCTTGCACTAAAACAGTTCTAGACAGCAGCAGTATTCTAACTTTGAAAAATCACCAAAAATTGTATAAATTGAATTATAGGATGAATAAAACATGATATTAAAGCTTATTGAGTCTAGTTTCTTATAGAAGAAACGGTGTAAGTAATGAATTTGTAAATCATGAGATATAATGAATTTTGTGAGACAAGGTCAGAATGAATTCGGGTTCCCTGTTCTGACTTTGGAAAATCATCAAAAATTGGATAGAAATAATTAGAGACTTAAATTTATATTTTTAGAATCTTTAATGAGTCTATTTTCAATAGAAACAAACAGGAACATCATTTGAATTCTGTATGAGGAGGTAATTAATTTTTAGTGTAGAAGGGCCAGAACTGTCAGATGGCAGAACAGGGGTAACTTTAAAGAATAAACTGTACTTATTGGATAAACTAAAAATTCTGAAAATTTTATGGTAATAAGATATATGAGTCTAGTTTCAGGGAAAATTATTGGATCTTAATTTGGAGTTCTATAGCTCCAGATATAAATAATTTAGTGACTATGATGCAGATAGACAGCTTGAATATTCATAAAAGTAAATAATAAAAATTATGGACAATGTTACTTACAAGTGTGTTATCTACATTAAGGATGTGGAATGGAGAGGAGGAGGAGGAAAAACATGTATGAATATTCATCTAGCATGGCTAATTTGCATATTTTAGGCTCAGGGACTAAATTGAATAAAAGTAAAACTTTATGGGAAATTTTGTAAAAAGTCAGAAATGACCAAATTGCATGAAATGGATTAATTTTATATGAAATATGTGCAAGTATACTAACAATGTTGCTGTTTGATGCTTATACAAGTGTCAAACTGTTGATTGAATGGTAATATATTTATTTATATGATGCATTGAATCAGTAAGTATTTAAATTTTTTTTAGTGATCTGTAAATGGTAGTAATGCTCCGAAACCCTGTTCTGGCAGCGGATATGGGTTAGGGGTGTTACATGTTGCATACAGTCCAAGGAGGAGTGTTGAACTTTGGCCTACAATGCAACACAAAACCAACAGCAGACCAGCATGCCAGACCAGCATTGAAGCTGAACCAAATGTAGCAGCATCATTTTGTTCTTTTGTTCATTTGTAACTTGATTTAGTTCTTTTGTAATTTGTACTTTAAGTTAGTAGGATTTGTTGTTGGTGTAATAGCTGAGATGTCAGCTACATTTTGTGTGTAATTCAAGCTTTGTTTTTAGTCAATACTTTAGTGGGAACAGTTAAGCATTAGGAAACTGTTATGTAACTTATGCTTTTAATGTTAATGAAAATTCAAGATGAATATCAGTTTTTGGATTCAAATTTTAAGCTCTCTCTTTTGCAACCCTTTTTCCACTTAGCTTCTTTTTTCCTTGTTCTGCTAAAAAACCCCAACACTTATGAATTCATGGATTATATGATAAGAGTATGCTTAATTCTTTTAATTCTTTTAAGGGTCTTTGGAGAATTGTATTGTTATATCGATATATTTTTATATTTGGGTTATATCGATATATTTTCATATTCAAGTACGTACTGAATAGATGTTGGATGCAAATAGTTAAAGAAAAATGAGTTGGATTAATATAGTGCGCAGCTGTTTTCCCATCATTATTGCCAACAGTCATCCTAACTTATTTTTCGGAGATAGAAACCAAAGCAACCCATTTCCATGCCATCTGCAATTTGCCACTTTCACCTCTTACAACCTCTGGACCTCTCCATGAGGGCGGTCCTTTCTCAACTTATTTACTCTTAATTTCTTTCTTTTAACTTTTTTCAAACTATTATTCGTATTGGATACTTATGTTAGATATATGAATAAGAGAATATAATTTTTAAAATTTTTTTAAATACATAAAAGAACTATAAAAATCTTACCATACGTGAGCCTGACTCGATCATATGCAACACTCACATCTGAGTTGAGCAATGTAGTTTGATGTGAATAGAACAACATAGTTTAGTGGCTAAAACTTAAATCCTTTGAGGCAAAGAAGAATGTTCTCATTCAGACTTCTGAAGTAATCAAAATCGGTCCCACAAGTAGTAGCTTACTTTAAATTTGAGTTTATGTAGTCTGCCCCTAAACTTGTCAACAATACATAATTGGTATATGAACTTTTTTTACCTAGTTGGTACTTAAATTTGTATTCTATCGTCCTGATTGGTACCTCTGCACTAACATTGTTAATTTGTGCTAATGTAGTGCTGTTAGCCAATTCGATGGGGACACGTGACAACCTTTCAAAATGACACATTGTAGACATAAATTAAAAAATTAAAAAAAGTTTAAAACATATAAATTAATTTTAAAAAGTATACTTTTTTGGACAAGTTCAAGTACTAACTAGTATTTTTGGACAAGTTCAGGGAGCAAACTGTATATTAACCCTTAAAAAATTATGGTTAACAAATTGAGGCATGTGTGACAAATTTCAAATTCAAGTACCAACTAGGTAAAATTCAGATACCGACTAGATACTTTTAGACAAGTTCAGGGTAACCTACATATTAACACTTTAAATTTTGTTGTATAACTTTTCTTCTAACCTGCTATTCTTGTTTCCTAATAATAGCTGAAACCTATTTTTTTGCACTTGGGCATGAACTTTGAACACTGCTTCGTTCAAAATCTTTTTCATGTATTTTGAGGTTCTTTTGGAGGATTAAGTATTTGTACCAATGCATCGGACACACGTATTTGAAGAAAATTTCAGTCAGAATATAGGTCGATAAACATAGGTAGTTATTGTTTCCATTCTCTGCTTTGTAGTTTTTGCATACTTACTCAATTTGGCCATTCATAGAATTTTCAGACATGAATTATTTTATCTTATAAGCCATTGTTCAGGGACTAATGCTGCAAATGAAAAGAAACAATGATTAGCTCTATTTCTTTGGGAATTCCCTAATTAATTTGTGGTTCATGATCATAGTGTGTTGTTTGTACGCTTCATGGCTTTGGTACTGCTTGGATGTAGAGTAGAACAGAACACTGTCCGTCAATCTAAGAGAATGTACTTTGCCGTGATGCTGAACTGTTGTAGGGTTGCTGAGTTCAGTTTTCAGATATCTTACTCGAAGCAATGCAGCATTTCATCACTACAAAAAAACTGCTTATGTTCATAGTAACAAATATATATTTATTCTGCTAATGTTCATAGTAAGTGATGAATCCATCCTTCTAAGAGAAATGAAATTAATATTTTACATGTATGGGAATTTGTCCGAATTATGTCAAAAAAAAAAAAAAACAGTTCAGCTCTCTCTCTGATCCAATTGATGGTATCAACTTATTATGAAGTCAATTTCTCGAGACTATAACTCACAAACCTCATTGAAGGTCTCCTATCTGGACTCTTATGGATGCAGGCCAGTGCAAGCTTGAGTATGGCGGTTATGTTGTCTTCCTCAACCCAACTATGAGCTAAGGAGGGATCAATGATGGACGACAGCGGCTTCCTTTCATCGATCCCGAGTTGAATCCATTGAACCAAATCCATCTCCGAAGAACCTACTTGAATGCTTGGCAACTTTCCAGAGATCATCTCCAGTGATATCACTCCAAATGAGTACACATCCCATTTCTGTGATGGTTTCGTGTCATTCAAGGCTTCCGGTGCTCGGTAATACGATCCGTTTGAAGATGAATTCATCGGTGTTAACTCGAATGGAGAACTTTGTTGTGGTGTCCAAATTGCCATCTGTTGTTCCACCTGAAATTCAGGTGATTCCTCGGTTATGTTGGCGAGGCGACTGAGTCCGAAATCGGAAATACGAGGCTCCATATCTTCTCCAAGAAGAATGTTGCTCGGCTTCAGATTTCCATGGACGTACCTTTTCGGACTGAATTCGTGTAAGAAGGCTAATCCCTTGGCTATTCCTTTCATGATTTTTACTCGAACTGGCCACAAAAGCGGTTTAAAGTTCACAATTCCGGATTTCCCTGCTTAGATTTAAATGTTAGAACGATTATCATGGAGATTCCTAGAACAACATGGAAAATATTTGCAGAATTTTAATAAGTTACCATGAATTGCAGCAGCAAGATCTCCTTTGGTTATGTAATCATATATGAGCAGCTTCTCATCATCCGAACAACAATAAGCTCGAAGATTAACTATGTTCGGATGCCTGATTTTCCCAATCGCTTCAACTTCAGTTTGAAACTCCTTGAGTCTTTGTCCACCTCCGTCTCCAAGTCTTCTCACCGCCACAGCTAGTCCGTTGTCGAGCACCACTTTATATAGAATCCCACTTGAACTCTTCCCCAGGAGAAAAGCAGATGCTTTAAGAAGTTGTTCGAGATCAAAGTCGACCTCGGTGTCTAATGGAACAAAGTTGCACTGCTCCATGTTTTCTGATAGAGTGTCATTGTCTCTTCTCGCAAAGCAGAATATGTCCCTACCAATCATCAGTTTCTCTTCGAAACGATAGCCGGTGACTTTCCGAACTCCGTTGCAGACATAGGCCTTCTTGTACCAATAAGAGAACATGAATCCAATGAAGCAGAGTCCTACCATCACACCTGCAATGGTTTTAATCACCCTACCGCCTTCCCCACGATTTATTGATCTCTGAATTGGCTTAATAGGAAATGGCTTATTGGATGAATGACACGGAATTTTCAATGGTAATCCACAAAGCGAAGGGTTGCCTATGAAAGCTGTTGGCCCTGCATTTCCTAAAGCACCATTCTGCGGTATCGGACCGGTAAGATTATTGTAACTGAGATCGATATACACTTTCTCAGGGAGGCTTCCTAGGCTAGCTGGAATCTCACCGGTGAAGAAATTGTGAGACAGATCGAGAGTACCGTGCAAATTCGACAAGTTTCCGATGTCACCAGGGATTGAACCGTCGAATCTGTTGTAAGAAAGATTGAGCTTCTGAAGGCTAACCAAACTGTTGCCAAATCCCTCGGGGAGTGAGCCGTTGAAATAGTTTTGACTGAGAACAAGTGTAGTTAATTTCTTGCATTGAACTATAGACGAAGGTACCGAGCCATTGAACGAATTCCGTGAAACATCAAAGGTTTGTAGGTTCTTAAGGTTCCCGATTTGGGACGGAAGCGGTCCGTATAAGGAATTACCTGAAACTACCAAGCTCTTCAGCCTAGTTGCACCAAAGAGCTCGGTAGGTAACGTTCCGCGAAATGAGTTGTTCTCGAGGTTAACATGACGAATCGAGGAGAGGTTTGCGAGCGCAGGAGACAGGTAACCAGTTAGTCCGATGTTGGGAACGATAAGAGCATGAACTTTCTGATTTCTACATGAAACTCCATGCCATGAACATGGATTCGGATCTGATGAGTTCCAGTTGATGAGATAGCTTCCGGTGTCATTTTCGAGGGATTGTTTGAAGGATAAAAGAGCAAGAGCTTCATCATTTAGAGCAGATAAGCGAGGGTTGTGATTGCATACAAGGAGAATCAACAGAAACAACAATGGATTCATCAGGTATAAAGTTAAGGTATTTGAAAGATTTACAGAAGAAATGTTAGTTTCATCATATTAAATACACCCATTTTACGAAAGAAAATGAGTTGTAATTTGTTCAAGTGTGGACTGGGGAAAACCTAAATCATATACTTTGTTTTTCTGTCACACACGCTGTTACGGTTCAAAAAACATGTAGTTGCAATAATATGATTCATATATCTTTTATAAGATATGTTTGACATTAGTAGGGTTATGATTTTATCTTTTACCATGCGCAAACTCCAAAACGATGTAGTATAGCTTTTAATAAATGACTTGGTCAATCTTAGTTTGACATATATTAATGATTTGATGAAAAGGGAAGAGATTATTGTGGGCAAAGCGTGATTGGAGGCGATGATAATTGCATGAACATGGCGCTGAATGTGCTTTTGGAACATTGATATTGGAGTTGTCTTCGGTAGGGACGCCTTCATCACTTTTTCAACTTTTGATTTCTCCCATCTTTAGCTGCATTTTGACATTTTAGTGCCAAATCCACTTCTCTTAAATTAATATTTTTTATTTTAATTTAATTATAAAAATTGATATATATATATATATTTTAAATAATAAAATTGGTTATTCAAATGAGAAAATAAAAATCTCAAAATTTTTCGACCTAGGGCTTCATTCAGTTTAATCGATAAATTTTGGATCATAAGTTTAATTTTTTACAATTTAATTTTTATTTAATGTTGAATATTTTTTTATTTAATTTTCGATTTATAAAATGAAAATTTATAATTATTTGAATTTATTTAAATTTTATAATGTAAAATAAATGTGTGTTTTTGAAAATTTAAAGAAAAATGCCTTTTTTTCTGAAAATGAAAATACTATAAATTAACCATAATTAAAATAAAAAAACTAAATCTAACCAAATCGTAATTCCACCATCAAATTTGAGTAACTTGAGTAAAATATGACCCTGACTAGATAATTTTAAACGAAAACATGAATATAATATATATATATATATATAGACAATCTGCTAGATCAGATTAAACACAATTGTTTAGGCTAGATTTTGGGGCATTTTGGATTGTCCTGTTTGAAAAGACTAACTGAATTTCAAGATTTCATCACTGTTCATAAATTACAGATGGGATTGGCAAAATTACTAATAAATATGGATTTTAGGAAGAAAAAAAATCATCGTTTTTAATATTATCTAGAGAAATAGACTGAGGTCAGATACATTTTTAGAAAGTAGTGGATATCAAACACATTTTCTTTTAATAATTTAGTTTAGTTAGTCTAATCTTAACATGCTAAAGTCTTTCCTCCAGTCCTCCCAAGTTCAAAACGAATATTTTTTAATGATTTTATTATAAATTTTAATCATATTTTTATTTGACATAATATTAGTAACAATATTTATACTAATTAAGTTAAGACTCAACCGACTCATCTCTTAGATATTTTTATTTTTAATTTTTTTTAAAAAAAAAAAGCATGTTTCAAGTTTTTTTTTCTTTTTAAATTAATCTTTTTAATTAATAAATATATTATTTTCTTTTTAATCAATAAACACATTTTTAAGTTTATTTTATTTTATTTTTAATTCATATTTTCAATTAATATTTTCTTTATTTATATAGATAAAATAATAAATATGTAACTATAAAATGATTTTTTTTACATATATCATTATTTTAAATATATTTTATTTTTTAAAAAATCAACTTTTTTATATTTTTATATGTCAAATATTAATTTTTGTACTGTGAAAATAAAATAAAATAAAGAACACACAGATTTTACGTGAAAACCCTTTCAGGAAAAAAACCACTGGTAAAGAAGAAGAAAATTCACTATGTCGAATTCGAATTAATTACAAGAGGAATAGACTATGTCTATTTATAGACTTGTAAAGCCATATTCTAGTATGACTGAAATACCTTATTCTAATCAATAACAAATAGTAAAATAAAGAACACACAGATTTTACGTGAAAACCCTTTCGGGAAAAACACCACTGGTAAAGAAGAAGAAAATTCACTATGTCGAATTCGAATTAATTACAAGAGGAATAGACTATGTCTATTTATAGACTTGTAAAGCCATATTCTAGTATGACTGAAATACCTTATTCTAATCAATAACAAATAGATGGAATTTAATAAGGTTTAAAAAACCTTATTCTAAAATAAAATAAAAGAAGTGTAATTCTATATGGATTCTTCTTTTATTTTATTTTATCACTGTATTTTATTTAAATAAGGGTTTGGGTCGCTTAATTCTAACAATCTCTACCTTGACACGAATTCTTAATGAACAAGTTCTTCATTGCGAACTCTCAACGAACAAGTTCTCCACTTCTTCTATAAAACACCTTAAGGGTTTAACTTAAACAATGAACACCAACCAAGTCTACGCAATGCTCAAACTTGGTTATAAGAAGTGACTTAGTCATCATATCTGCAGGATTTTCATGAGTATTAATTTTGCTCACAACAATATCACCACGAGCAATAATATCACTAACAAAATGATACCGAACATCAATTTGTTTTGTTCTCTCATGAAACATTTGATCTTTTGTAAGAAAGATGGCACTCTGACTGTCACAAAATACTGTGATGATTTGAAAGTCTTCATTAAGTTCACTAAAGAGTCCCTTCAACCAAATAGCTTCTTTACAAGCCTTAGTAATCGCCATGTACTCAATTTCAGTGGTAGAAAAAGTGACTGTAGTTTGCAAAGTGACTTTCCAACTGATTGCACAACCTCCGATTGTAAAGACATAACCTATGAGAGATCTTCTTCTATCAAGGTTTATAGCAAAATTAGCATCAACATACCCAACGACTCCATCTTTAGTTCTTTCAAACTGTAAGCAAACATCAGTAGTACCTCGTAAGTATCTTAAAATCAACTGAACTGTTTTCCAATATTCTTTATCGGGATTCGTCATATATCTGCTAACTGCACTGACTGCATATAATAAATCTGGACGTGAACAAACCATAGCATACATGAGAGATCCCACTGCATTAGAGTATGAAACATGTGACATGTACTCAATCTCATCATCTGATTGTGGAGACAAAGCCGATGAAAGTCTGAAAAGGGTTGCTAAAGGAGTACTAACAGGCTTAGCACTCTGCATATTGAACCTGCAAAGAACTTTATCAATGTACCCCTTCTGACTTAGGTACAATTTACTTGCTTTTCTATCTCTGAGAATCTCTATACCAAGTATCTTCTTTGCTGGTCCCAAATCTTTCACCTCAAATTCTTCACTTCGTTGGGCTTTGACCTTTTTTTATCTGTTTTATCTTTTGCTGCTATCAACATGTCATCAATATAAAGAAGTAGATACACAAAAGAACCATCGCTGTTTTTCTTAAAGTAAACAAACTGTCAAAACTGCTTCTTTTAAAATCATGAGAAGTCATAAAGGAATCAAACCTCTTGTACCACTGCCTTGGTGACTGTTTCAAACCGCAAAATGGACTTTTTCAGCAATTAAATATAGTCCTATTTTTCTGAGACTGTAAAACTCTCTAGTTGTTGCATGTAAATATCCTCCTCAAGTTCTCTATGCAAAAATGCAATTTTTACATCTAACTGCTCAAGCTCCAAATCATGCATGGCCACAATACCAAGTAAAGCTCCAATCGAACTATGCTTCACAACTGGGGAGAATACATCTATGAAATCCACTCTTGGAATTTGACTGTAACCCTTTGCAACAAGCCTTGCTTTATATCTGGGTTATTCAACTCTTGGAGTCCCTTCTTTCTTTTTAAACACTCATTTACAACGAACAGCCTTTTTACCTTTAGGAAGTTTCACAAGATCCCATGTTCTATTTTTGTGAAGTGATTCCAACGAATAACCTTTTTACCTTTAGGAAGTTTTACAAGATCCCATGTTCTGTTTTTGTGGAGTGATTCCATCTCCTCTTGCATAACAAACATCCACTTTTCTGAGTCTTCACAGCTAACTGCCTTAGAGTAATTAGATGGTTCTCAGTTTGTATCTATATCTTTAGCCACATTTAAAGCATAAGCAACTAGATCAGCCTCGACATACTTCTTTGAAGGTTTAATTTCTCTTCTAGTTTTGTCTTTGACAATAGAGTATTATGGTGATGAAACAACTCTATTCTCAATTTTTGTACTGGCTTGAGGAGTCAACTCTGTATTAGTCTGATGCTCCACCTACTTTTGATTTTCTTTATTGGAAGAATCTTTAAGAGATAAATTAGGTAGCATAGCAGTTTCATCAAAAACGGCTGCTAATCACAACTTTTCTATTTTCAGGACACCATAACTTATACCCTTTTACACCGGCTTTATAACCAAGAAAAACACATTTAATAGATCTCAGTTCCAATTTTCCATTGTCAACATGAGCATACGCAGGACACCTAAAAATCTTTAAGTCAGGATAATTAGCAGGATTACCAAACCATACCTCTTGTGGAGTCTTTTTCTCAATGGTAATAGATGGAGATCGGTTGATCAAAAAACATGCAGTAGAGGTTGTTTCTACCCAAAATGAATTTGGTAAGTTGGCATTTGACAACATACATCGAACCTTCTCCATGATCGTTCTGTTCATTCATTCTGCAATGCCGTTTCGCTGTGGAGTATGACGAACTCTCAAGTGTCTCACGATCCCTTCTGACTTGCACAATCTATTAAACTTGTCAGAACAGAACTCTAAGCCATTGTCTATGCGGAGGTATTTAATTTGTTTTCCCGTTTGTTTTTCAATCATAATTTTCTAAGACTTAAATTCAAAAAACACATCGCTTTTCTGCTTCAGGAAGAACGCCCAAACTTTTCTGGAAAAATTATCAATAAAAGTTAGCATATAATTAGCTCCACCTCTCGAAGGCACTCTGGATGTCCCCCACAAATTAGAATGAATATACTCCAATGTTCC
This sequence comes from Gossypium longicalyx, assembly GCA_025698465.1. Taxonomy (NCBI): domain Eukaryota; kingdom Viridiplantae; phylum Streptophyta; class Magnoliopsida; order Malvales; family Malvaceae; genus Gossypium; species Gossypium longicalyx. Next base: position 19,912,494 of record CM047005.1, on the reverse strand, counting down.
CTTTATGTTATAGATTCCTCTGGTGAATCGAACTCTCTTTTGCTTCCCAAAAACACAGTGCTCACAGAAATTCAATTTGCAAATTCTTTGCCCATCAAGAAGTCCTCTTTTGCTCAATTTTGCCATGTCATTCTCACTCATATACCCTAGGTGCATATACCAAATTTTAGTAATATCATCATCTGACAAGGAAGAGGAAGCGACAACTGCATCACCAGTAATAGTAGAACCCTACAAAACATATAACTTGGTAGTCTTTCTCTGCCTTTTCATCACAACAAGGGAACCTTTGGAAATCTTTAAAAATCCACTTTCAGCTGTGTATCTATACCCTTTTGAATCAAGAGTACTTAACGAAATTAAATTTCTCTTCAATTCTGGAACATGTCGTACGTCACTAAGTGTTCTGACAACTCCATCAAACATCTTAACTTTAATTGTTCCAACACTTGTGATTTTACATGAAGCATTATTTCTAGTCAAAACAATACCTTCAGACACTGTTTCGTAAGTTTTAAACCAATCCCGATTGGGACTCATGTGGAAGGTGCAGCCTAAATCAAGTATCCACTCCTCGCTCACTTTAGAATTGTTGACAGAAACAACTAGAAGTTCACTATCGCTGTAGTCCTCTACAACATCAGCTTCACCGAAATTTTCTGGTTGTTTTCCCTTCTGATTCGCAGCCTCCCTTTTAATCTTGTTCTGTAGCTTATAACACTCAGATTTAATGTGCCCTTTCTTCTTACAGAAGTTACAAGTTTTACCTCTGTTTGAAGACTTCGATCTACCCTTAGATTTACTGCAAGGATTCCGTTCATGTGTCCTTCTATGATCGTCATCAACATTTCAATCTTGTCTCTCCCAAACAATGATACCCTCTCCCTATGAGTCGGGTTTAACCACAAGATGTTTCATCTTATCATACGAGGTCAAAGAATCATAAACCTCATCAACTGTGAGAAACTCGCAACTATATAAAATCGTGTCTCTAAAGGTTAAATAAGACGGGGGCAACGAACAAAGTAGAATCAACCCTAGATCTTCTCTATCACACTGAACCTTCATGGCCTCTAAGTTTAAGAGAATTTCTTTAAACACTGTTAAGTGTTCGTGTACAGACGTACCTTCCTCCAAACGATCAGCATAAAGACGCTGCTTCATATGCAACTTGCTTGTTAGAGTTTTCGACATACATATTTGCTTTAACCTCTTCCATAATGCAGCGACAGTCTTCTCCTTCATCACATCTTGCAAAATTTCGTTGGACAAATGCAGACGTGATTGTGTTAATGCCTTTCAATCCTTACGCTTCTTCTCTTTATCTGTTAATGTCGAAGGCATCTTATCTATCCCTAGCAAGGCATCCTCCAAATCCATCTGCGCAAGAACTGTTTGCATCTTAATCTGCCACAACGCAAATCTGATGTTGCGATCAGCGAAATTTCATACTTCAAAAACGCCATTATCGTAATCGAGATAAACAACCCGGAAGCTCGGATACCAATTTGTAAAAATAAAATAAAATAAAAAATTAAAATAAAATAAAGAACATAGATTTTACGTAGAAACCCTTTCAGGAAAAAATCACGGACAGAGGAGAAGAAAATTTACTATGTCGAATTCGAATTAATTATAAGAGGAATAGACTATGTCTATTTATAGGCTTGTAAAGCCATATTCTAGTAAGACTGAAACACCTTATTTTAATCAATATCAAATAGATAAAATTTAATAAGGTTTAAAAAACCTTATTCTAAAATAAAATAAAAGAAATGTAATTCTCTATGGATTCTTCTTTTATTTTATTTTACCATTTTATTTTATTTAAATAAGGATTCGGGTCACTTAATTCTAACATGTACGTAGATTGTGGGTATGGTAAATTCTAATATTATAAAATCAAATAATTATTTTAAATATCATTATTTTTATATGTGTATTATTTCAATAAATTATTTCAAATACACTTACGAAAGTATATAATACTAAAATTTAACACACCCATGATATGGATGTAAAAGAAAAATATTTCACATATAAAAATTGTATATAAAAAATTTAGTTGATATTTTTTAAAAAATAAAATATATCTACCATAATAAAATATATAGTTATATATTCTTATTATATAATTATATAATTATTATTTTGTCTATATAAATAAAGAAATTATTAATTAAAAATATGAATTTAAAAATTAAAAATAATATGTATATTAATTAAAAAAAGAGTTCGAAACAACATGCTTTAAATAAAACTACAAATTTATTATTTTGTCTCTACAAATAAAGAATTTATTAATTGAAAACATGAATTAAAAATAAAATAAAATAAAATAATCTTACAAATATGTTTCTTAACTAAAAATTTAAAAATAACATGTTTATTAATTAAAAATATTAATTAAAATTAAAAAGAAGAAGAAGAAGAAGCAGCTTGAAACATGCTTTAAAAAAAAAAACCAGGATGAGATTTGAACCTAGGCCCATTAGGGAAAAATCTAGGCATTTTACCATTTCGCCAAAAAAGTTAAAACATACCTAAAAAGATATGTTTGGTATGGGATTCTCAAAAGCACATCTCGTGTTTTTTCCTTAAAAACCGTTTAAAATAGCATTTACTACTAATTTTATCTATGGGATTTTACATTTTATTTTGGCTCCCCCCGGTTTTGATTATCAGTAATCAATTCAAGATATCATCATTTTTTTGTGTGCAGGTGTGAATTTAGGTACCTATATACATATATATCCCAAGTGGATATTTGTTTGATTCCTATCTTAAAAAGTCATATATATATATATATATATATCCAAATATTTGTTTGATTTAGCCCGGCCCAAAGGCCAAAAAATGAGAAGGTTCGGGTAAAAATATAATCTCAAAATATGGGTTTGAGCAAAAAAATGAGGCCGATTTAGAAAATGAGACAAGCCTTGGGTAAAACTTTTTTGCCCGGCCTGGCCTTGCACAAATTATATACTAGATATATACGTATTTTTTATTTTTAATCATATTTACATTTTATTTTCAATTTTAATATAACCACTTTTTATTTTATTTTCAATTTGTATATTGTTTTAAGAATTGTTTTAGTGTCACTTTTTACTTGTTTCTTGTTTGAATATTTGCTTTTATATTTTTAAATATGTTTGATTTATTATATTTTAAATTTTTTATTTAATAAAATAAGCTAAAAAAAATTAATATGGGCCGGACCGAGCCCGGGCTTAACAATTTTATTTCGCGCCGGGTCAGGCCTGAGCCTAAAAAAAAAGCCTAAAATTTTGTCTAGGCCTGGCCCGAACCCTGCTCGGCACATGCACACCTCTAATTTAATTCCTATCTTAAAAAGTTAAAGTTAGCGTTGTAAAGAAAAATCTTTTTAGTTGATTAATTCATTTTCTTTTAAAATGAGTGTACGATAATATTAAATTAACAATGGATAATTAAAATGAAAATAGCTTTTAGCATAAATGCCTAAAATAAAAATAATTTTTTATCATAGAGTTTGAAATGAAAAAAAATTATTTTCAATGCTCAAAATAAAAATTTATGAAAATTTAGTAAAAAATTATTTAAATTAACCTAAATTTGAATTTATTAAAAGAATATATCCGATAATTAAACTTTTTAAGTATAACCCTAACTTGTTAAAAGCATCGTGGTAATATTAACCTATATAAATGAGGTTAGTTAAGAAAGAAAGAAAAATAATAAAACAACAAATTGCAATACCAATTATGTCACCCATACGACATCATCAAAGATGCTCCAAAGATTGAAGGGAGACTCAATTATTCATCCCCCGGAATAAATAAAAGTTCAACTATAGATTAACTATTAAAAACCGTCAGTACTCAGTAGGGCCTGTGCTAACTATTATCACCCGTTAACCAGGCTTGTACTAACCATTTTAACCCGTTAACGAGCTTAAATTAACTATTATAACCCGTTAGTGGGGCCGATGATAATTTCCATTTGTCAATCAAATACAACACATTAAACTCATTTATCTACATTAGGGATAAATCACCAAACAATACATGAATTATAATTTAATGTGTAATTATATACATGAAGTTTAATTTTACGTAATTTTATACATGAAATTTTGAATTGATCCAATTCTTGTAAATTATTAACACAATTATAGATATAACATCATTTTATATTTATATATTGCATACATAAATAATTATATTTATCCAATATATACATATATAATTGCACCAAATTAAAATTTATGTATATAATTACACATTAAATAAAAAATTACCAATAAAATAAAACAACGAGGTTATACTTACCTCTTTCCCTTTGTAGTTTAGCTGTTCAAGAAGAAAGTTACAAAACTTATCCAAGATTACTTAAATAAAACATAATTTAAACAAGGCATTTAAAGATCAATTATGAAAGTGATTTTAAAAGATTATAGCTGGAGTTATAAAAAACATGAAATCCAGAATCGTTTTTTTTTCCCTTAAGAAAGGAAAAAAGAATGACCAATGAAATAAAATATTTCAATTTAGAGTAATATAAAAAGAAAATGAGTAAAATTAAGGTTTTAATTAAAATATTTGTAGAAACAGAGGGCTGGCACAGCAATTATTTTGCCCGAAATTTCAAAATCCCAAACAAATTTAAAATGAAAGGGATCATCAAAATTTTCACCTCTGAGTAAAAATGTAAAAAAACTAAATTACATAATTTGAAAAATGCCGAAGCCCCAAAATGGTAAATAAGTCATGATAAAAAAAAATTGAACGAACCCTGGGAATGGCCAGGTCAACGCGCGGAACCTCTTTCGTGCAAGTAAAAAAAAAAAAAAAATCATTTCAATTCAATTTATTTAGGGGTAAAATATCAAAATACTCATTTTTGTTGTATCTCAAGTTGCGTTTTAGTTATTTATGTTTGAAATGTTATGTTTAGTCACTTATATTATCCTGTTGTAACATTTTAGTCACTAAGCGTTAATTTTTGTTAATAGTGTAACGGTAAGCTGACATGACACATTAAATCATCATTTCAAACGAAAATTTTAAGTTAAATTATACAATTGATCCGTATAATTTTTTGTTTTGAGCAATTTATTTTTTTCCTTTTATGTTCTTTGAACTTTTCTCTTTTTTTCATTCTCTTTTTCTCTTCCCTCTATTTTCAACATTTCTCTATTTCTTTTAACGTAATTTTTTTATGTTTTCCATTTGTTAAAACTAATCTCTATATATATTTTTGAACAATTTAAATTTTTTTCTTTTTATTTCTTTCCCTCTCTTCTCATATTTTTCATTGCAGAAACTTAATCTTTGCCTACCAAATAAACCAAGCCATTGTTTCTTTCACATGATTCCTAAACTGAATTTCACTCAAAACCAAATATCGATAATTCTTAATCAAATCTCATTAGAATATAACCTATTTTTGAAACTAAAATTGGATCAAACTAATCAATATAAAAACTATATCCTTAATTAAATCTAAACATAAATTGAATTCTTTATATTCAAAATAAAATTTTTCCGTTTCCAAACTTTTACAAAATCATGTAGATTATTCCTTTCATTTTCTGACAAATAAAATTAAGCAAACGATAAAATTGATCTAAATTTTCTTGGTATTCCCAAGCAAGCTTGATTGGAAGCTGAGCATGGATGAACCGAAGAGAGAAAGGGAGCATGGAACCAAACTGGCTTGGGTAAAGTTGAGGGTAAGTTTTGTATTATGACCGTTTTAGTCACTGAAAGTGTAGAGCTCGTTTGAAGAATCTATGAAACAATATAGTTTCGAGAGGGCGAGAATGTTGTAGGTAAGATAGATAAGGTGGTCGTGGGGGTAGGTTAGTGGGTTAAGGGAATAAGCTTGGGAAACTTTGCTGAAGGTGGACTGTCATAAGTCACGACTGCAAGGTCTTCAAGTGAGGCAAGCTTGTAGACTAGGTCATTGATATATCTAAATTGGTTCATTAAAGCAATGATAGACGATGAGGGTTTGTAAATAAGTTTCATTTTTGTTTCAGTTTTTAGCTTTTCTTTTTTTAATAAACATAAAAAAAATTTAACAAATAAAAAAATATAGAAAAACTACGTTGAAAAATATGGAGAAGAGAGGAAAACAGAGGGAGAAGTAGAAAAAAGTGGAAAATAAAGAAAAATAAAGTTAAAAGAACATATTATTTGCTTTCCTAAGTTCTGCTTTTAATTCCTTCATATCTGCTTCTAATATTCATTGTCTTTTGCGTAATTTGACGTACTTTTGGAAGACATTTTCCACATGTCATTTTCAAATTTTCAAAAAGGATTTAACTTGTTGACTCACATTCTTCTTCAAGCGAATCTCCCTTAGAAATTAATGGCAACACCTCATTCATATCCAATTCAAACAATAAAATAATTTTATGTTTAACTACTCATCTTTACTAAGGTAGGTATAAAATGTTAACCCCTATCATTTATGTTATACACGTACGAACAACAGTAAGATATACATGTACATATTTTAGAGAAAAAAATGAACAGAAAGAATTTACTTGATCATACATATGTCAAATATATATTACTCTCTACTAACTTAAATAACCTAGCTCAGAAGAAGGTTGTTGAAGCTTTGTTTTAGTTACTATAACAAAATAATCTAGCTAATTTTAGCAAATTTTGATTTGTTGATGATTTTTAGAGACTTTTTAAAGATTATGAATCTTCTTAATAGCCTATTTTAAGTTAATGGTTGTTGATTTTTTTTTCCTATATAAACACTAGTTTTCAGTTCAATAAGATGTACACTTTCAATAAAAATTCTTTCTACTTTCCTCTTGCCTTTGTTGTTTTCTTTTCACAGTTTGAAAACCTCCAACAAATTGATATCAAGAGCTATCTTCTTGAGGGACTTGTAACTAAGGGCAAATATTTTATTTTCCTTCTTAGTCTATGGATTAAAAAATCTATTTCATTGCTCTTACACAACCCATTTTCAATGGTCAAGGTTACCATGTCTAGACCTCAAGAATGGAGGCTCGTCTAAAGACAAATGATCTTTGGGAAGCTGTGGAGGAGGATTGTGAAGTTCCTTCATTACCTGCCAATTCGACTATGGTGCAAATCAAGAATCACAAGGAGAGGAAATCAAGAAAATCAAAGGTAAGAGCTATGTTAATTGTTGCAGTCTCACCTACAATCTTTCTTAGAATTATGACAATGAAGTCAGCTTTTGAAGTTTGGAATTTCTTGAAGGAGGAGTATGAAGGAGATGAAAAGATTAAAGACGTGAAAATGTTAAACCTGATTAAAGAGTTTGAACTCCAGAAGATGAAGGACTCCGAGACAGTGAATGAGTACTTTGAAAAATTACTTGGAATCGCAAATAAAGTAAGATTACTTGGATCTGAATTTCCTAATTCCAGATTAGTTCAAAAAATTCTAGTAACTATTTCTGAAAGATTTGAAACCACCATTTCCTCTTTGGGAAACACTAAAGATCTGTCAAATGTTAGTTTGACAGAATTGATGAATGCTTTGTAGGCATAAGAGTAGAGAAGGCTCATGAGATCTAAAGGTTTTTTTGAAGGTGCATTAGTTGTGGAAGCTCAATACAGTCTAGGAGGAAAGAGAAAGAAACATGAAAAGAACAGGAATGGAAATTCATGTAATAGCCCGTTTTTGAGTTAAATTAGAACAGTGGTTTCGGGACCACAAATCCAAAGTCAAAATATTTATTTTATTATTTTATTAAAGTTTATAGCATGATAGAATTATTGTGTGAAATTTTCGTAAAGAAATTTTACCATTTAAATGCTCAATTTGTGAAAAAGGAATAAATCGCGTAAGATGTAAAATGCATGTTCTATTAGTTAAAGGTGTTAAATAGCTTTGGATTTTAATTATGATGGCCTTAAGTGGTAATTAGACCATTTTAATTGTGAGTGGACAAAGATGGACAAGCATTAAGTGATTTTTAAGTTATATTAATAAGGTTATTTTTGTAATATGGTTAATATAGGTTAATTAAATAAAAACAAAATGAAATTGTTGTCCATCTTTCTCTTTTAGCCGAAAATACAAAGAAGAAGAAGTCATAGAAGTGGTTTTAGGGTTCGAAACTTGCAAGGTTAAATTGGTATGTGTTTTGAGCTCGGTTTTTGATGATTTTTACGTTTTTGAGATCATTGCTTCGTATTTTAGCTAGCTCATACCTTAGATTTCGAAACTGTTAAAGATTTTTGGAGTTTCCATTGTTGAATCTATATGTTCTTTGATGTTTAATGTCGAAATATGGAAGCTTGATGATAGTTTTACATGGTTTGTTAAGTGATTTTTGATGAAAATGCATAATAGGGATTAAATTGTGAAAAGTGAAAATTGAGTGGTTGAAAAGTGAAATCAATGGAAGTTTTGGACTTCTAGGGACCTATAAGTAATTCGGCCAAGCTTGGGTTTATTGAAATTATGTGAATTTTGTGTTTTGTGAAATAAAGATTAAATTGTTAAAAGTGTGAAAGTTTAGGGACTAATGTGCAAATAGGTCTAAATGTATGTTTTGGACTAAATTAAATGAATAATTGATTAAATAAGTTAATTTTAAATTCATATAGATCAAGAAAGAAAGAATTCAGATTTAGATCAGGGGAAAAGTAAGGTTATTGAGTAGTCGATCCAATCCGTCAATTCCGAATACGAGGTAAGTTTGTACGTGATGATTACATTATAAATGTATGTTAAAATGCTTTAATATTGCATAAATTATTAAAACAAGATTATGGATAATGTATGAAGTGTGAAACCGACTCTATGAGTGCATTCGATGGTAGAAACGAAAAGTGTGAAAGCTCGGGTGAACCTTAAGAATAGTTTTGGATACTATTGACATGTCAATAAGTGATACGTTGAGTTGGCTTCGAGCCATGATATTAGTACTTCGGGTGCGTATTTTACCGATTTAGCTTCGGGCCATGATAATAGTTCTTCGGATAAGTTACCTTGATTTGGTTACGGGCCATGGTATAGGTGCTTATTGTACGGGACTACTGAGTATCTGATTTCTATTCTGAATGGTTCAACGGGTAAACGAATGACGTGGTTGATGAAGAGGTTAGTACGAGGCGATATAGGTATGTACAGAACCTATTCGAGTATTAAATAGTGAAAGTTCGATGAGATGGTATTTGATCATGTTTTGAGACATGAGAAATGTTAGTAGTTAATGTGTATATGGTTTTGTCATGTGTAATTGGTTGATTTTCATTAATTCGATGAATTAAGTTATTCACATACAAGCTTACTAAGCTATGAAGCTTACTTCGTGTTATTTTTCTATATTTTATAGTGAATCAAGACTAGCTCGGATCCGGGAGTCGTCGGGAACATCATCGCACTATCAAACATCTAGGTTGGTACTTTTGAATTATACATTTATGGTATACGACATGTATAGGCTAGTTATGGTATTTTGGTTGTGATTAGAGCCATGAGATTTGGCTTGTAAATGTATATGTTTTGGTTTGTATAAATATAGCCATGAGTGATGGCTTATTTTGGTTTGTTTTGGCATGGTTGTAACCAAGACATTATAGATGTTAAAATGGTTATGTGAATTATGATAAATGAACCATATTGTTTGATATTGTTTTGGCTAAGTAAATGGTAATGATTTGAGAATTGGAATAGATGAAATTATAATGGTATGAATTGTGCATTTGGTTGATGATTTTGGCTGCCTAATTGTGTGATGAAATGGTACCATTTTGCCTTGTGTAGGTACATTGAAGTTGGGGTGGCAAATTGGCCTTGCGAATGGCCTATTTTTGTCTACACAGGCAGAGACACGGGCGTGTGTCTCAACCGTGTGTGACACACGGTCATGTTACACAGCCATGGGTCCCCTGGTGTTGAAATTGAATTGAAGTCAGTATACCCCCTAATTGGCACATGGCCTAGCACATGGGCGTGTGACTTGGCCGTGTTGCATAAGTCAGTATACCCTCCAGTTTTCACACGGCCTAGCACACGAGCGTGTCTTCGGCCGTGTGATACAAATCAGTATGTATACCCTGTTTCCACACGGCCTGAGACACGAGCGTGTCTGGAGCCGTGTGAGGCACACAGCCTGTTCACACGGGCGTGTGACCCTTGTATGGTTGAAATTTTTCTAAGTTTCCAAAATTTTCATATGTTATCGGTTTAGTCCCGAATCACTTCTAAAGCATGTTTAAGGCCTACAGGCCTTAAAAGGGACAATGTGTTTGAGATTAAATGGTATTTGAGTATGAATGTATAAATGTATGAGTTATGTATGTTAAATGATGTGTATTGATCGGTAATACCTTGTAACCCTACTCCGGCGATGGATATGGGTTAGGGGCGTTACAATTCAGGTTTTGATTCTTTCATTACAAATACAAGAACAAAATTTGGTTTTCCTCCTTGTAAACATTATGGAAGAAAAGCTTATCCACCTTTCAAATGTTGGAGAAAACCAAACCGCAATGTGAAAAGTGTTAATCGTGATCTTTTCAAAGAATTGGATACTTCAGTAGTTGTACAAATAAAGATCGACAATAAAGAAGGAAAGGCAAAGTTGCAATTGAAAGCATTTCAGGACAAACATAATTCACATGGCAATTCACATGTATATTTTTATTTTTTATATTTTTTTAATTTTAAAAATGTTTTTTATATTTTTTTTGAATTTTTTAAATTTTAAAAAAATTAATGAATTACTAATGTGACATCTATATGGCAATTCACATGTATGTATTTTCCATTTATTTTGAAGTGATTTGACAAACATCACATGTTTAAAAACTAAAAAAAAAAAAGAAAAATTAAATAAAAACTAAAATGACTATTTTTATAAAGTTAAAGGGTTACATAAATCGTTATTATGCCTTTCATTTTTTTTTTAGTGAAGAATTTCATATTTAGAATAAAAAAGTGCAAAATCCATTTGATGTGTTGGAGTTTACCATCCCCACTTATAGACAAGTACCCTCACTGGTATAACTGTAAAATTAAAATGGTTGAAGTATTTATTGAGACGTTATAAAATATATAAAATAAATACTAGCATTTTACAATAATATTATATTACAATGTTGTAGATATTACCGCACCAAACTACTTGAAAGCGAAGCGAGTACGGGATCGTGCCGAAGGAGGCAAACAAATGGGGAATTGACTGTCATCAAATCCTATTTGTTCGTCATCATCCAATCCTATTTGTTCGCCGTCTAATGGACCTCGAAAGGTCAAGGGATGAGTCTTCTCTAGTGTGGCTAACAGATGCTTTTTCTTCCGTATATGTTTTTTCACACCATTCAATTCTTGGCTTAGTTCCATCATTTCTTTTTCTAAACTCTCTTTTGTTTCTCCTAATTTCATGAGCTCTCCTTTTACATTTTGGACATGCAACTTGCGGATTTCATTAATTGATTCATCTTCCACCTTCGATTTTGGAATCAATGCTGACACCTGATTCATATGTAATTCAAACAGTATATCATTTTTTTGGGCAGGAAATCACAACAATAGAATTTTGAACCCTGGCTTTTAGGATGCAAAATGCAGATATTCTTTTAAGAAAGGTATACTTACCATAGAGATGACACGCTTTCACAATAAATTTTCACAATAGTTACCAACTCTTTTTTGTTTCTTTTTTGCTCATAAACATAACAATGGAATTCATCATCAGAATTAGAAGCTTTTTCTTTTGAGTTAAAACTCATATTCAAAAGAAGACTCTTTAAGGTTTAAATGATGGAGTTGGGATTCATGCTTTACTGTTTTGGGTGTCGATGATAGACACTGGAGATGGATGTTAAAGTTACATAGCACATATCGAAGGATGAAGCTACGACTATTTATACCACAAAGATGGCAACTTAATGTGAGATTTGTGAAGGTTTGAGGCTGAAAAAATGATGGGATTCTAAGGGGAGGTTCAAGGTGGGCAGTGCTTTAGATTCCAAGAAAGCTCGATTAAACCCTATTGATGGTAAGAACACTGTAAAGAATAATATTGGTTTGTCTAATGTGAGATTAGTGGAGGTTGGCGACCAACCCTGCTGATAGCCATGAGGAACCTTGATTAAACTGCCAAGGGCTTGGGAACCCTTAAGACAATTCTCGCTCTCTTAAGGCTTATTTCATTGAAAGATCTCAAGATTGTCTTCTTGAATGACACAGATCGATGGCTAGTGAGATTGATACTATTAGAAGGCAATGGAACATAAGTGGTTACTTTACTATGGATTGTATTAATAGAGTAGATGGATTGGTTATGATGTGGAAAGAGGGGTGGCAGTTGAGCTTGCAATCCTTCTTGATAAGCCATCTTGAGATGAGGGTGAATAGGCTCGATGGTGTTAATTTCCACTTAACTGGCTTTTAGAGCATTAGTGATAGGAGGCACCGAGAGGAGGGTTGGAACAAGCTCAACATGTCCTTGGTTGCTTAGGGAGACTTCAATGAAATCCTTTCGGATAATGAGACGCAAAGGGAGCAGAAAGGTCAAGGTTGACATGGATGGTTTTTTTATGCTTTGGAAAATACATGTCACTTGGGTATCAAGTCAGATATGGAGTGGTTTATTTGGACCAACAGAATAGACAACCTCAACCTTGTTAAAGAACTACTCAATAGGTTTATTGCTTCTTTGGATTGGATTAGTACATTTTTTAACTTACAAGTTGTTGTCTTGTAGTAGGTTGCTTTAAATCACCACTCAATTTTGTTGGAAACTGAGGGTCTAGGGGAAATTATGGATCATGGAAGGCGAAAGGGGCACTTTAAATTCGAGGCTTATTGGGATGAGAAGAGATTGGATTCAGTTGGAAAAAGGTTTGGATACTTGGCAACAAGAGGAGTTCAATCGCTCTAGGGACCAAATTGTTGCTTTGACTAATAAAGTGGTAAACTCAATGCACCTTTAACTGACTCCAATGCTCATGAGCTTCAAGAGTGTAGGCATGAATTGGGTGCATTGTTGGACAAAGAGAAGTATTGGCATTAACAATCTCACATTGCGTGGCTTAAAAAGGGGGATCGAAACACTCGATTCTTCCATGCTAAGGCTAACAAGAGGAAGAATAAGAACTGAATTAAGGTGCTTAAAGACCTAAAGGTAACCTTATAGCTTCTTTTCATAGTACTATTGAGGTTATTATTAACCATTTTACAGGGTTGATTAAATCAAATCGAGAAAGCACGAATGTGGGCTTGTTGGAGGCCATATTCCTGTGTGTTAGTCAGATGAATGAGTAACTCTGCGCCTCTTTCACAGAGAAGGAATTCATGGAGGCTTTTTCCCGAATGAAACCTTATACGACATCTAGTTTCGATGGTTTCCCAGGTCTTTTCTACAAGTGCTATTAGGCATAGTTGGTAAGGATATTCTAAAACTTTGTTTGGATCTCCTTAGTGAGAATATGGATATGGCTAGCATCAACCAATTGGTAGTAGTACTTATATCTAAGGTGGTTGATCCTAATGAGTGATGATATGACCAACTTTAGACTGATTAGCTTGTCCAATTTTATTTATAAGATAGTTTAAAAAACACTTTCTAATCAGTTTAAATTGGTCCTTTCCAAGTGCATTAACCAAAGTGCTTTTGTGCTTGTGAGGATGATGTAAGACAATGCCATTATAGTGCATAAAATGTTACACTCTTGTGAGGATGATGTAAGACAATGCCATTATAGTGCATAAAATGTTACACTATCTTTGAAGCTCTAAAAATAGCCTTGACAAAATTCGTGTTCTTAAATTATATAGAGGCAAGGCCTATGGTAGAGTTAAGTGGCACTTTTGCAAGATATGATAGGATCAAATGGACTTCAATGGTAACTTATGATGAGGTACATTATTTTGATTTCTTATTGTGTCTACTTTAATGCTGAATTGGCTTATTTTTAAGTTTTGAGAGAGAGAGCTGATGATGATTTTATGTTTCCCTTTGCAGTGCCATCGATTGGATGGAGTATGAGATGCAAAAGCTGGACAAGGAAGCATTTATGAATATTTTGGTGGTACTTTGGTAGGCATGGAATGCTTATAAAGAGGACATACAAGGGAAATTGATGGTCTCCTAGGATGCATCGTGCATAATTTGCTACATGTGCCAACGTTGCCCATTCATTCAAGACTCGCAAAATGTGAAGTGTTGAGAGAGAGGAGCTTAAGTTCAGTACAGATGTGGCTAGAATGGCTGACTAACATAAGGCAATCGTTAGGATCATGGCTCAGAGGTCAAGCTAATGGGGTAGCTCATAGAGTTCGGATTTGTCTTTGTATGATTGATTTGTTGAGGAGCCCTAGAGCTTTGTTTTGCTTTTGATTTGTTTGTTTCCAGTATACTCATAGGTAACTCATAGAAGATACTTGTAAGGTGTTCGGTTTGGACTATCTAGATGTCATTTACCGGCTTTTGTTGGATGACATCACGGCTTGTTGATTGATGTTTATTATTATAGGCTTTTTTCTTTAAAAAAATAAAAGCTTTTTAGAAATTATTGTAAAATATGTCTAGAATGAATATGGACAAATAGATATTTAGATTCAAATGAATTTAGATAATCTTTTATTTAAATTTATTCTAATTTTAAATTTTAATTTTTTTTATTTCAATACCACATTGGTATAATTAAATTAATTTTTTGGTGGAAAATAATCAAAATGACTTCACTGTTTTTTCGAAATAATACAGTAGCTTATGGTAAAGGAGAAATAGAACATGTGAGGGATTTTGAAAAAGTTAATAGCCCTTCATTTGTTCTGATATCTAGAAACATACTATATTAAAACTAAAATTAAACCTTAAAATTGTATTTTAAATAATTTTTATATAAATCAAAACAGTCTCATTTTCGCGAATAATGATTAATTTGATGTATTTATTATTTTTAATATAATCGGATATAGCATTTTTTAATATGTTTATTGAATATTTAAATTTATTTTATATAGGATATTTTTTCAAGTTATTATTTTTATTAATCATTTTATTTTTCACTTTTCAAATTTATTTTATCTTTTCAACCAAAAATACTAACAAATACATACTTTCTACCAATTAATGGAAAATTTCAAGAGAGAAATGTCGCACCTTGGAACCGATGATCAGATCTCGCCAATGGAGGTTATCTCGCACTAGTGAAATTAACAAATCTGGGTAACCTTCAGTTAGTGTCTCTAATAGATGGTCTGCCTTCTTAAATTCTGCTTTTAGTTCCTTCATTTTTGCTTTTCGTTCCTTCATTTCAGCTTTTCCTTCCTTCATTTCCACTTCTAATATATGCTGTCTTTCATTTAATTTGATGCAGTTTAGTAGGATCTTTTCCACATGCAACTTTGGGATTTCTAGAAAGGATTTAGCTTCTTCCCTCACATCCTCCTTTGAAATTTCTTCTTCATTTTGTTCTTCTTCACTTGAAAATTCTTCTTCACTTGCCCAAATGTTCTTACGGAGAAATGGCAACACCTGATACATAATTTTATATTTAGTTGTTTACACCTACTAATCTATTGTTATTATGTTATTCGGATATTTATAAATAATATTAAACACAAATATGCATTTGATATAAATATATTTAAATATTTTCATATATATACATATATAAACAATAGTTTGGTATACATATAAGATGCAAATACTTTTGATAAAAACACTAAAAAATTGAAGTAATTTTTTTGATTATACATGTGTCAAATATATATTTATATTCATCACTCTCCTCTAATTTAAATAATCTAGTGAAGAAGAAGTTAAAAAAAGTTAAGTATCTAATTAAATTAAATTGTTTAAATTTTTCCTCAAGGTTAATTAGTAAATGAAATAATTAAATTAAGTAAATATATTTTCAAAAGTTATACTTACAGCAGAAATGACGCATTTCACTTCAGCAATAAATCTGCACTCCGCACAAAAATAAATTAATTCTCTTTTATTTCTTTTTTGTTCACAAACATCACAATAAAAATCATCATCAGAATTATAAGCTTCTTCCTTTGAGCTCAACTCATATTCCAAAGGAGACTTTGTTAGTTGTAAAGGATGGAGATGAGATTTGTGGCTTGTTTTGGGCGCTGATGGAAGACACTGGATATGGATGTTTATGTCACAGTCCAAACATCGAAGAATGAAGTTACAGCAATTTTCACCACAAAAATGGCAAGTTATATCGCCTACTTTCTCAATGAGAGTGAGCAAATGGGCATGACCATCGAGAACAAAAGAGGCTTCGAGCTTACTACAATCCAAGTGAAGGTTAAACCCACACTTATCTTTCTGACAGCTATATGCTATGAGACATGAATCAAAGCCCCGATAACATAAACTACATGTACGGATTTCATCATCGTATGGAAGGGATGTGATGGTGAGGTAGTGACCGTAAATGCAATGGGAACAAGAAGAAGGTCCAATAATTGGAGGGAGGTAAGGTAATTTAAGAGCGCATGATTTGTGTAAAAAGAACTGGTTGCATGATCTGCGGCTACACCTGAAAGTTGGTGTGGGAGCTAAGCAAGTTTCCACACATGCCACACATCGAGGTTCGTTGTTGAAATCTTTATGGTTTTCGATGAGTGCTAGTGGATGTGGGTGGCTGAAATGTTGGATCTCTTTGGCATCTTCAGAGTCTACAGTGGGAAGCAGGGCACATTTGGCATGCAGATGGAAAAAACATCTTTGGCACCTGAACTCTATTCTGGGGATAATATCTTCACCGCATTTATCACAGTGGCAAGAGTAAGGATTTGTTAGTAATAGGAGAGTGCAGGGATGGATGAGATGATTGATCAACTGCCGAGGAATGCTTGTCATGCAAGATTTATGAAGGAAAAACTTGCATTCCGTGCAACCGTAGGTAGAAGAAGAAGAAGAAGAGCAGAGCTTTTCACAATTGGCACAGACAACTTCATGTTTTTGCAGGGTGGAATCAACCACTGGTTTTAAGGGATGAAAATGAGTGAAATGTTGAATGGTGTGCTCCTCATCTGAATATTCTACCATGGGCTTTAGGGCGCATTCCACATGCATGATAAAAAAACAACTTAACTTGCATCGATAGCGATGGTTTGAAGAGATTTCTCCAAAACAAGCATTACACTGAAATCCATCAAAACTACAAGAGAGCTCAAGCGGGCATGGATGAAAGAAACTTTGAACCTCTGGTTTGAGCCTATCAAGACAAGATTTATGAACAAAAAACGTACAACGGTTGCAACCATAGATCGGGGGCCTATCTAAGAGATCCCCACATGCATGGCAACTACCCCCTGTAGTCCAGTTTTCAATGACCGATAAGCGGTGGCCATGGACGACATGTTCAATCTCCATTTAATTAAGAAACAAACAATCAAAACACTTACATTTGTCAGCAATCCGCTCTTGCATTATATAACAACGACCAGTCTAATTTCATAATATATAAGGGTAAATTACACTTGTTACCCCTGAACTTTGGTTAATATTATGTTTTGGTCACTCAATCTTTTTTACTTACATAATAGCCATTAACGTTAACGAATTGTTATATTTTTGCACTCATCCATTACCTCTTGTTAAATATGATGTGACACGTTAATTTAAAAGACTAATAATTAATTTGATCCTTGAAATATAAATAAATATTATTTTGATATTTTTAATTACTTTTTTAATAGTTATTCTATTTTTTAAAAAATATTAAAATTAAATAAATTGAATTGAATTATAAAAATTATAAATAATTATTATAAAATTTTATATTAATATTTGTATTATTATATTAATATAAATATAAAATGAAATGAAATCAAACCCATCCCACCCCATCCCTCTCCCCCACCGTTGGTCCCCTCCCTCTCCCCACCCATCGTCTTCCCCACCCGCCCTTTCCCTCTCTTTTCCGACCCTAACGTGGGGGAGGGAAAGGAGAGGGACTAGGTGGGGAAAGTTTTATTTTTTAATATAATTATTTTATTTAATATTTATATTTATATAATATTTATATTTAGTTTTTATAATAATTAATTTTTAATATTTTAAAAAACTTTTTTAGAATAATTATTAAAAAAATAATTAAGATATCAAAATAATATTTTATTTATATTTCAGGGACTAAATTAATTATTATCTCTTTAAATTAACGTGCTACGTTATCATTTTAATGGGAGGTATCAAAGTAGTAAAAATGTAACAATTCAATAATGTTAATAGTTATTACATAATTAAAAAGAGTTGAGTGATTGAAACCTAATCTTGACCGAAATTAAGGGACAATAATATATAATTTGTCACTTACTTTTCTTAATGATTAATTTACTACGGATTCTATGCATTGCACAACATTATAAGCAAACAAAACATTAAAATGATTCCATCTTTAATTAATCAAACTAATAAATTAATGATTAAAGTTGATGATATTTGGAAGAAACGAATTATAACAAATAATATAAACAATGATTTGCAATAAATATCTTTTAGGGATATTGTTGGATACAAATATATAAACATGGGATCAAATCAAAATAGAAGCTTTAATGTTGGAAGAATAGATACTTAGCTTGGTTTAGGTATTTTGAAGAGGAATCATGAAATTTTTCATTAAAATATCAAGTCTAAATGATTTTATAGGGAAAGAGAAGCCTTAAATGTTTCTTTGTTTCTTTCTTGATTGCCTGCCTGGACCATCAAATCTATTGTTGTTGATAATGAATTTGCATAGGGAAAACAACTACCAGAATCTAGGCTTAACACCCACACTCCACCTCTTTAAATAATGGCAAAAGCTGACTGATCACCATTGTTGACATCTTTTTAAGATGGCCTCCTATCATTCTTGAGTCAATTTATTTAGCTGTTATTATTAAACTTAGGTGTGAGTAAAATTTGATTTTATTAGAAAAAAATTAAAATTTTAAGTTATTTCAGTTTCAAGTTGAATTTTACAATTCGAATGATAGATTGGTGTAAATATTTCTTTAATCCCTGTCAATTTTAAAAATAAGCAAATTGGTCTATCTCAACAAAAATTATAAAAGAAAATCAAAATAACTTTTAAAATTCAAAATAATTTTATAAATTATAAAAATTTTAAAAAAAATGAAGAATATATAAAGAAAGTTAAGAATTTAAATTTTTTTCTAAAATAATAATATTAAGTACCTAAATAAGTTAATTAATAATTTAAATTTATCATCCTAATATCTTATTTTTTATTATTTTGCTTTGAATTTTTTTTAAAATATATATGATTTTAAATTTATATGCTTTAATATAAAATTAATTATAATATAACTGTAGGACCCAAATTTTGTCCTGACTCAACAAGCAGAGCCCAAAACACCAAATAAATTAACAGTCCAATTAACACTCCATTAAACCAACCACTAAACCAACCACTAACTCCATCAACCCACTTACTTGCAAAAAAAAAAAAAAAAAGGCAATCGGTAAGCAAACAAGTTGTAAAATTTGGCTATAAAAGCCATTCAAAACCATTGTAATGTGGGTTCTTTTTTTTTTTTTTTTAAGATTCGAATACAGGAAAAAGAGAGACTTTCAATATAAGAAATACACGAGATTAATCAAAATCAAAGCAAAAGAGGTGTTTTTTCCGTCTATTCTCATTTTAAGTTCTTTGTTTATTTTATTTTATCTTTTAATTTTATTTTGTTTTTTTACATACGAAAGTAAAAATAAAGGGGAAGAAGCTTACCCATTTTGAAATTGCCGAAAAAAGAATTTTTTTTTAGGTCCAGCCGCCGTGTACGGTGACGCCAACGACGGTGCATGAAGGTCCAGTGACCGGAGCAAGGCCGGACCGATGGCTAGATTTAAAAGGGAGGGGGAGAGTGTTTTTTTTATTATTATTACTTTTATTATTTTTATTACTTTTACTATTATTCTATATACTATTACTATTTTCTTTTTTATTATTATTAGTAGTAACGTAATAGTATTTTTATTATTTTATTATTATTTTTACCTTTTTATTACTATTATTATTAACCTACTATTATTATTTTTATTAATATAATATTATTTTATTTTTTATATTGTTATTATTATTAACACGTATACTATTATTATTATTATTAATGTATCATTGTTATTTTCTATTTTATTATTACTTTAATTACTGTTGTTTCTATTATTATTATTTTCATTACTTCCATTATTATTATCATTATTTTCTATTATCATTAATATGTTATTTGTTTATTATTTTTTTAACACTATTATCATCATTATATTTACTTTTTTTAATATTATTACCATTATATTTTTTTATTTCTATTATTTTTATTATCCGTTCTATTTTTAAACTATTTCATTAAATATTTTGTTGTACATGTGTTTATTTGTCCACTTCCGATTTAAATTAAATTTTCATTCGAATTTTTTTTGTTATTCCATTTTTATCTTTATATTATTTTATTTATTATTATTTTTGTCTGAATTTTTCAAGTAAAGGCAATATTCGGTACTTGAAAATTCGAGAAATCGTGTCCTAACGTATTGGGTTTCGATTTTTCGTTTGATCCAAGTAACAGATTATCCTTTTAAATTAAAATACATGAGTTTTAAATAAAATAAAGGCAATATTCAGCATTTAAAAATTCGAGTAGTTGTGCCCTAACATACTAGGTTTCGATTTTCCGTTTGATCTAAATATCCGAATATCTTTTTTAAAATTTAAATACATGAGTTTTAAATGAAATAGAAGGCAAGCTCATACTTGAAGGTCGATGTGTTGTGTCCTAACGCACTGGATATAACATTTTACCTTGAGATGAAACGGTCCTTGACATACGTTTTAATTCATCCAAATACTTTAAAAAAGCATTAACACTAAGAGGGATCATATTTTAAACTCTTGTCAAATTTTTAATTTTCGACATTAAGACACTAAATAATCAATTAGGTACCAAATTTGGGCGTGACGAGGGTGATAACCCTTCCTCGCACGTAATCGACTCCTGAACCCTTTTTTTCAATTTTCGCAGACCAAAATCGTTGTTTTGATAAATCAATCTATTTATTGAAAAATGACCACGTTTTGAGGTGGCCCGATCACACCTCATAAAAAAGGATCGGTGGCAACTCCAAACTTTCGTTTTAAAAAGTTGATTCCTGTACATACCCAATTTTGCTAGTCCATTTACATTAAACCCCAAAACCCAACAGCAAGCCCACTACCCCTAAACCCATTACAAATTGAACCCAAACTAACCTAATACCCATTAAACCTAAACCCATCAAAACCCAGAGCCCACCTAAAACCCAAGTAGCCCAATACCCAAAATAAAAAAAAAAAGGAAACCCTAAAATCGGCTGCACCTCTGACCTCTGTCCCTAGCCCCATACCGTCTGCCTCCACCGACCCTTCTGTCAACCCCCATTCCCACCGTTCAACCACTACCTGCAGAGCAAACAGAGCACGTAACATCAGCAAAAGAATAGAAAGTAGGCAGTGTAACAAAAATCGGATATAAAAAGCCGAATGAAATTTGTAAAAAAAAAAGAAGAAAAGAAGGAGAGCTCTCGGGTTAAAAACAAAAAAAAACAGATAATACATACATTAGTTTTCAAAAAGAACAACAATAGATCAGTATTATATATTGTTCAAATCAGGATCGACATCAAAGAGGTGATTAAAATCTATTTTTTTCCTATTATCGAATCGTTATTTTTCTTTTGCTTTTCTTTTTCTTCTTTCTTCTATATTTCAAGATATTCTAATATATATTTATACTATATTATTAAGCAAAATAAAATAAAAAAAGGGAAAATTTTTACCACGCGGTGGCCGGCGCCGGCGCCGGCGACGGTGGTCCGACGATCGGACCGGAGATCCCCCCGGCCGGATTCCTCTTCCCCTTCCCTTCTCTCTCCCTTCTCTCTTCCCTCTCTCTTCTTTTTTTTTTCTTTTCCCTCTTCAAATGTTTTTTTTAGATCTTTAGGCTATTTATAGCCCACCAAAACGGCACCGTTTTGGTGCCTAAACTTTGACTAAAAAACGACGTCGTTTTGCCTCGGGTCGGATCGATCCGACCCGCTCCAACAGGATCCGCGTGTTTTTTTAAAGCGATAGGGCTAATTGCGCCTTTAGCCCTTCCGCTTTTCTAAGGTTTTACAATCAAGTTTCAATTCCCTTTAATTTGGCCCTGAAAATTGTTGCGCGATTCAATTTAGTCCTCATTGCTGCGACGCGTTTTGGTTGAAGGGGTTTATTTCGCTTTTAGTCCTCCCACTGTTTGTGCGTGTTAAAATCGATCATTCTCCTTTTATATTTATTTTTAAATTGCCCCAAACTTCCATCTTAGTTTCGATTTAGTCCTTTTTCGCTTTAATTTATTTAATACTATTATTTTCATTTCTATTTTTACTTTTATATTATTATTATTATTATTATTATTATTATTATTATTATTATTATTATTATTGTGTTATTATTACTATCATTATTATTAGTTTATGCTTTATTATGTGTATATCTTTAATATATATATATACGTATGTATTTATATAGTATTATTAGTAATTGTTTTGTAACATTATTATTATTTCTAATATGTATATATTATGTAAATGTTCTAATACTATATTGTATATATATTTTTCATGTATGTTATGCATATATGTTTTTAATATCATATCTCTTATAATATTATGTACATATTTCAATATCACAAGTCATATACCCTTTGTACTATTGTATGTATGTTTCTATTATATATTTTTAACACCATTATTATCTATGTATATATGTGTAAGTATTTACATAGTATATGAATAGTTTTTTTATATCTTTATCATTTCTAATATATAGTATATGTTTTATATATTATGTATGTATATATTACATATAAATCTTTTAATATGGTACTTTTATATCATGTATACATTTTGAATACTATTTTTATTTTCTCATGTATGTACTAAGTTGTGTTTTAATACCATATTTTTAAATGCCCTATATTATTTTTATTCTTAGTACTATACGTTGTATGTAAATTTTTTATATAATTATATTATATGTATATATATGTATATTATGCGCGTATTTTAATAATATTATGTATTTCTTTTTATATATATGTGTGTGTGCTTGTGTAATGTTGTTAATAGCTGTTTTTTTATATTATTATTATTTTTAATATGTGTAAACTATGTAAATATACTAATACCTTCTTTTATATATATTTTATTTACATATACATATCTTCTTAATATTATCTTCATATATATCATGTGTATATTCCAAAGACTATATTGCGTTTTATATATATATATATTATCTTATGATTATATTTTGTTTTTATAACTACATTATACGAGTATTTTTACCGTTATATATATTTTTAATAGTACTATGTACATTATCTTTTATTCTTATTGTTACTCATATATTTAGTAATATATATTTATATATCATTATCATTGTTTCTTTTATTATTATTATTATTATTATTATTATTATTATTATTATAATTTTTCTTACTTTCAATACATATTGTATATACTTTTAATCTAGTACCATATGTTTTATATATATGTTCATAATTATTTCATGTTTACATTATTGCTATTACTATCATGTTTAGTATCATATCCATTATTTCTTGCTTTAGATTATTGTTATAACATATGCGTTGTTAATGTTTTATATATTATTTGCTTCATATATTTTTAACCTCTTATTATTTATCTGTTTCAGATTTAGCCTATTTGTTCGTATTTTATTTCAACATTAATATAGTTTCCTTCTTTATCTTGAAATATTTTCATTCTCGTTTTCAAATTAATTTTAATAATCAAGGCAGCATACCGATTTAATATTAAGTCATCGAATTTCATCGCTATGTTGGATGAAATTTGTCGGCTCGTGTTAAATCGGTACATCCTTCACAAAAATCAAGAAAATTGAAAGTTCTCGTCTTTTCAATTGGATCACGATTAAATATTACTTTGAACTCGTATTTTTGAAAATCAAGACAACATGTGTTTATAAGATACCAATTTTGGGCGTCGCGACGGTGCTAATACCTTCCTCGCGCGTAACCGACTCCCGAACCCTAATTTTTCTCTGGATTTTAACGTAGACCCAAATTCGGCCTTCTTTTTGTTTTAAAAACAAATCTATTAGGTGTCCGATTACACCTAGAAAAAGGATCGGTGGCGACCCCCCCTTTTGGTATTTCAAAATCAAACTTCAATTTTCAAGTTTTCAATAAATCGCCACAATTAGCGACCGAAAGCAAATTTTACGTCGCTACAATTCCCATTTTTTTAAAAAATGGTTTCAATAGTAACAAGATTTTAATTTAACATGTTTAATTTTTAAATTTAACTCAAATAGTTTTACTCGTTTCGACTCAACTCAAATTTCATTTCACTCAATTCAATTTTAAAAATTTTTAAATCAAATTAAAATAATAAAATAAAAATTATTAACTCAATTAAATTAAAAAAATTTACTCAATTCGACCCACGCTTACCTTTAAATTTAATAGCAATAGTTTTAATTTATCTGTTAACAGCGGAATCATTTGAGGAGCCCATATTTTGCGCGACTGAATTTCTTTTATTTCTTTTTAATATGCCCATTAACGGTCAATTATGTTGCACATTGTTTAGCCCATAAATCAATCGACATTTACACTTTGTTTGATTTGTTTATCCAAATATCATCCATCTATTAGCTAAACTTTGATACTTTTTAGTGTTATAATTTTAATGGGATATAATTGTTAGGAAAATTATTTTACAATATTTAATACATAAAAAAATGCATTGATTAAAATTATAAGAAAGTTATGTTATCTAGTTCGATTTACTAAGTACTTTCTTAAAAATATAATAATAATTTATAAATTTATCCTTATTAAATAAAAGATAATATTTATGTATTTAGTTTTTATAATAAAATTTTCTCTTAACAAATATTTGGATTAAATATTTAATAATAAATTTTAATTGATATTTAATTTTTTAATTTATAATATTAATTGAAAGTAAAATTATTTCAGATTTGTCTTACATATATTTTATAAATATAATAATACATATTTGTATATAAAACTTGTAACAGCCTGTTCGGCGAAGTCTCTGTATTTCGTTATTGTTTGGCATATAAATGGTAAATTAAGGATAGATTTGAATAAGTAAAGTATTTGTCTTGGGTAATTATAGAATTCTGTGTAATTTACCATTTGGCGAATTCCTAGTTTTGGCGAGTTATGTGGTTTGGTTGGCTCTTCTATTAAGTATTCGTGTAACACCTCTAACCCGTATCCATCGCCGGAATAGGGTTAAAAGCATTACTGAAGTTTACAGAATAAATACAGATAAATTGTACAAAATACTATTCACATCCGAAATTATTCAAATTGCCCCTTAGATGGACCCTCGAGGCCCAATTATGAACATTAGAATCAAGTCCGGACTAAATCCGGATCTCTAAGAATTTTTCACAAAATTTCAAAATTTTTCCTAGGTACAAGACCCACACGCCCATGTGGTCTAAGGACACGCCCGTGTGACCTTTAGACATGCCTGTGACTCAGGCCGTGTCTTACCCCGTGTAACTCTCTAACTTATGCCACAGGGCCCGCCACACGCCAGTGTGCTAGGCTGTGTGGTTAATTTAATTTCCATAAAATAGGTGCAGTTTTCACACGGCCAAGCCACATGCCCGTGTTCAAGGCCGTGTCTCTTACACGACTGAGACACACACCCATGTCTCTATACGTGTGCTCAATTCTGAGTATTCTGTTTCTAAATTTTAAGATGTAGGGGACACACGGCTAGACCACATGCCCACGTACCAGGCTGTATGTCACACACGGTCAAGACACACACCCGTGTGTCTACCCGTGTGGACAAAATAAAGCCATTTTCTAGCTTTATTTCTTACCTAAATCTTGCCATTAACGTACACCAAAACATATCAACATATTCCAACCAATTCAAGAACATATACAAACCTATTCTACCATCTAATATGGTATATTATCACATACATTCATGTTCATATTCTTACCTTTGTTAAATTTTTATGTTAAAGAATAATTATATAACCATACTTAACTTATAGGTATTTGTTAAAAATTAACCTTACCAATTTACTCAAAACACATTCATTTCTAGCCATTCCAATGGCTAGATTACAAACATTCTTTTACAAACCATCATTTGGTTATCTTAGCTTATACATGCCATTATACCAAAATTAATTTACTCTTTATACCCAAATCAATGGGTAGATAGTGTGATGATACTCTGATCGATCTCCAACCTTCACGAACTTTGAGCACTATAAAACAGTGAAAAGAAAACCTAGTAATCATTTCATGTTTAGTAAGTTTGTATAACAGGTATTAAACTTACCAATCTTATTTATCATAATATGCATACAATAACATGTTTTCCACCAATTTGGCATATTACCTAATCACATATCCCCAATCACACAAGTCAGTCACAAATTTCACATATACATTAATAAACACTAATGAGCTCATCATGCCATTTTCCTCCAATACATTATTCATTTCATCTCATAATTTCCATATCATGTCAAGTATTTTATCCGTTGAATCATTGGAATTCCAATGGATTTTCAGATAGTACACTCAAGGAGTAAAATTCCATAACTCGTCAATTCATATTTAGGGGTACCCATTAGGGCACTTATTTAGAAAGCACACTCTCAAGCCACATAACGGACAACAGGATTACCAGTCCAGGCTAAATCCTGACTCTAACATATATTCAATAGAGCTTAGTCAAGATTACCAGTCCAGGCTAAATCTTTTTTATGACCAATGCTATAAAGAGTTTGATTTGGATTACACATCCGGGCTAAATCCAATATGTAACATATGCTTGAGAGAGCTTATACCAAGATTACCTGTCCAGGCTAAATCCTTTCAAAAATTAGGTCAATAGAATTACTCGTCCGAGCTAAATCCCGTCAGCAACAAATGCAGGACCTTATTCTATAAAGGAAATCACCTTTATCCATCGAAATCCAATATTCAAACAGAATTTAATCCTTTTTCAAATAATTCCAAACATGTATTCATTTCTAGCATTTATATAATTTATATCATTTACACAAACATATTCCACATATTCATTTCAAACACAACATTCAAATCAACATAATTACATACTCAATTAAGTTACACGAACTTACTTCAACACTTGTTCGCGTATAATCTACTAATCCGAAACTTTTTCTTTTCCTCGATCTAGCTATTTGTTTGATCTTTTCGGATCTATATAAATGAAATTAATCATCAATTTAATCCATTTCATACTCAATTGACTTCAATTTACATCCTAGGAAAAATTACTATTTTGCCCCCATACTTTTCATT
This sequence comes from Gossypium longicalyx, assembly GCA_025698465.1. NCBI lineage: Eukaryota > Viridiplantae > Streptophyta > Magnoliopsida > Malvales > Malvaceae > Gossypium > Gossypium longicalyx. The sequence goes on along the minus strand of CM047005.1, from coordinate 19,885,114 downwards.
AATTCTAATTTCATCCTTTGGCTCAGAAAATGAAATTCATGCAATTTAGTCATTATTTCAAGCCTAACCAAAATTTTCATATAACATTTCTAGCACATGTATTTCACAAAATTCAAATTTTTTTCACAACTTTTACATCTTTACAATTTAATCTCTAAATCACAATTTCATCACAATTCTCTTTGTAAAAGTTGTTTATCTATCAACAACCTTTCATTTTCTACCATCAATTTCAAAATTTCAGCATATTCATCCATGACAAAACTTTAATACTTTGATAAATTTTCAAATTAATCACCTAAATAGATAGTTTAAGCTATCCCGATTCTAAAAATATGAAAATTACTAAAAACAAGACTTAATTACTTACCCAATTAAGCTTGTTTAGTTTCCTTTCTCTCTCCTAGGGCTTCCATAGAAAATTTGGGGATGAATATGATGAAAATGATTTCTTTTTCATTTAATTAAATTGTCATCTATTAATTTTCCATATTTTTAATTTAGTCCTTGCCCTTTTTCAATTTTTCCATGGATGATTCACCAAAAATATTTATATAATTTTCTTTAATGGTCTAATTACCATACAAGGACCTCAAGTTTTGAATTCTATAGCTATTTAATCCTTATAGCTACTAGAATTTAACTTTTAAGTTTTATGCAATTTGGTCATTTCCCTAATTAAACACATAATCGGTAAAATTTTCTTATCAGAATTTTCATTTAACTTTCCTATCATAATACTAATCATGCAATAATTTTAAAATAATTTATCTTTTTAGCTCGGATTTGTGGTCACAAAACTACTATTCTAATTTCACTGAAATTGGGCTGTTACAATTCGCCCACCTCTAATGCATTGGCCGAACTTCTTAAGTTTGTAGTTGTTTAGATTTGTTTAATATTTTAGAGTATGATGATTTGGTTAGTCAAGTTAAAATTTAGTTAGAACTGAACTAGACTATTGTAGATGATAAAACCTAAAATTTGTTAAGTGTACTTAATCATGGGAATCAAGAGTGTTAGTGGAATTATCTGATTTCTTTCACTAATCCTTTTCTTCGTTGCTTAAGCAGATAAGGATAGCGGCAGTCTTTCTGAACAACTTTACCTTTTTTTCCTCTTTTTATATTTTCTCTAAGAGTCTCTAAAAACCTAAGTTTAGAAGATTTTTCTCGAAGTGAAGGTCTGCAGTGTCTAGCTAACTTCTATGTTAACACCAGCTCACTGGTAATTACTAATGAACCCTTAGGTTATCATCGAAGTTATTTATGTGTTTTTCATACTGCATGCATAGATGTTAGAATAGTGTGTGAGGAAGGAAACTTCCTGATTTTGGACTAAGTGTTGTCGATTCTTGCATGCATGTTAAGTTTTGATAGATCGATGATCTGATTTATATATATATATATATATAATTATCTTTCTTTTAGCTCAAGAAGCTAACGAGGGTCCAATCAATAAAGCAAAGGACCTTCTTTATAGGTTGTGCTAGAATTTTTTGTGAGTTCCTTCTTACTTCCATGTATTATAAGTTTCCATTGTTATATAAATTGTATAAGGTAATTACTCTTCCTCAGTAATGTATGAACGATGTATGTGTGGATAATGGTCATTCAATGTCATCAGTCTGAGCACAGCTTTTCAGTGGTATGAAGTAAGCGTCATTCTTGCCTAAGTCACTACCATCTGCTTCTGATATGTGAATATGATTTGATCTATGGTGATGAAGAAGAGGAGATATGTTTGTGTAGCTTTCGGTAGGACAATCATATTGCAAACTGAACTGGCAGATCATGATAAAACATGCTATTCTGAATGAAAAGGATATGATGAGTTAATAAGGAGTATGTATGTGAATGAAACTATATGATATGCTTATGATTCTGAATTCTGGATACGTAGTTGGCATGAAGATGGGTTATCTGAGTTGTGTTAAGTTGGTGTACAATATATGCTCATGTGTTAAGTAAGTTGGCGTACTAAGTCTGTCTATGTTCTATGCACACCATTGGGCGTACTATGATTACCGTATGAAAGTCCCTTTGAAAGGTTCGGTTGTGTTGTAAGTAATGATATGTATGATTTCTTTGTGGAACTCATTAAGTTCATATGAACTTACTCCATTATCTTTTCCTTATCAGGCTTGCTAACTGAAGGAAGACTAGTTTTTAGAAAGACTACACCAAAATGCTGCTGCTATTGTGAGCTAACTGTTTTGTTCTGTATCATGCATGACTCTTGCGGGTGGCATATACATGTATTTTGGAAATGATTTGTATAAAGAACTTCTATTTAGACGTTATTCTAAATTGCTAATGTTTACATTAAAACTTTATTCAAGCAACAACTATTATACGATTTATAATTATACTTTGAAAAATTTTATAAAGCTTCCACTAAATGTTTCGAAGTTAGTGTGATTTTAAGTTGTAACACATCATACTTGGATCCAATTATTAGGTCGAGTTTGACGTGTTACAAAACTTGTTTTGGAATAAATTTAAGAAATTCTGTATAAAAATACTTGTGAAGAATTCATTGAAGTAATTTATTTTTTTAAACCAAATCGGCGGTTAAACCAGTCAGGCCATAGGTTCAACCGGTTTGATTAAAAAATTATTAATAATTAAAAAAATTAAAAAAATTAAAAAACTCAGTTCAACCGATTCAAATGTTGATTCATACCAATTCAACCGGTTAGTCTGGTTCAAGCAACACAAGAAGTAATAGAGGAAATCAAGTAGTAGGACAAAGCAAGAAGGCAATAAATTTTTTTTATATTTATTAATAGATTAATATCCTAAATTGATATAAAATAAAATTAATTTTGTCTTAATTTTTTTTTGACTTTTCAATTTACATGGGAAAGTAACTTTCCCACCTTTTGTCATTGAGAATCACATTACCACATTCATTTGAAAATAGCTCCTAAAAAAAAAAAGTAAATTTCAAAAAAAAAAAAAATTTGATCTACCAAATTTTAGAGTCACTTTTTAAAAATTAAATTCTCCAAAATGATTATTTTTCATCGTACCAAACAATATGTTAATGTTGGATGATGCTGTTAGTTAATTTATGTGAGTACATTCTTTTTAAAAAAAAAATCATGAATAAATTCCAACTACATGCTGATATTTTATTGATTTTTAAAAAAATAAATAGAAATAATTAAAAATTTTAGTAGAGAACATGCCATGATATTCATTATCTGTATATAAATATACGCGCACAATGTACTAAATATTTCTTATATATCTTAGAGTTTTTCACTAACATGTTTATTTATTTATTTATTATGGTTTCAGAGGAATAAAGAAGTGTTCAACAATATGAAACCTATATGGAATACTTCTTTGCTATACAGTCTGCATTCATTTACATCACATATCTAAACAAACTCACCTACAATTATATTTGTAAATGCCTCAATCACTCTCTTTTAATTCAAGTTTTTGTTAAGAGCTAACTCGGTAACAAGCAACCATTGAAAAACATAACCCCAACTGTTAGCTACAAATGCTTGTAATATGCAACATTTTCATTTTTGACAGAAGGGATTCGTCACAAGCTTAAGCATCTTTATCAACTTTCTTTCCTGTGAAGAGCTTGGCTAGATTTGGCATCACCTTTTTCTTCTTCTTATTGCTGAATGGGGTCAATCCACTCACCCGTATCGCCGGTGACAATGATCTACGGAACTTCGATTTTCCTAACGGTGTCGAATTGCCATTGCTTTTCATTGACCTTCTATTGAATGATGATTGCTTGTTTTGTTCAACAAGTTGCCAGTTTCTTAGTTCTTTCTCTATCATTTTCTTAGCTGAAAGTGACCTTTGGGTTCGATATTCTTCTTCTTCTTCCTCTACCCTCATCTCCTTGAGATCACTTTGAGCCATTTTGTTTTTAATCAATATCTCCCTTTCACTAGCCTTGAGAGCTTCAATCCATGCCTGAGCTGCAGCAACTTTTTTATCAGCAATTTCTTCAGCTCCAACCGCACGTCCGGTCAAGTACTCGTACTCAAATTTCGATATAGTAATCGTGGAATTTCGACCGGATGCTGAAGCTCTAGATTGCATTGTAGTCTCTATGAGAGATCTCAACTTTTCTAGAGCTGAAGTCTCTGCTGACTTAACTGCTTCTAGTTCCCCCACAGCTGCCTGCAACTTTTCCTCGGTTGAGTCGATTTTGGACTCGGTTTTCCGGATTTCTTTTGCGATTGCTGCAGCTTCTTCGGCTATAAGAGCCTTCTCTTTCGTTGATGCTTCAGCTTCAAGTCTTAACTGTTCAAGTGAGAGGGAAAGGTTGGCCACAATAGAGTTAGCCTTTTCTTCAGCTGCTGTTGCTGCTTCCAACTTTGATTTGGCTCTTAACAGCTTTGAATTGAGACTTTTAACTCTCAAATCTGTCTTTTCCTCTGTCTTCAACTTTTTTGTTTCTTCTGTAACATGTTTCAGCTCATTTCGGATAACATCCATGGATGACATATACCGAAAACCCTCTTCTCGAATCGAAGCCAATTCGTTCTTAGCTGCCTGCAACACTTTGTTGGTTGACTCTAATGAAGGTGGTTGATCCTTGACTTGCTTGAGTTCATCTTGTAAGACATTAATGTCAGACAAAGTGACATTCAATCTTTGTTCCAACTCTGCAGTCTGATCAATCTCGTTGATCATGTCCTCCATTTTCTCCTTCGTTCCTGCCATCCTACATGACAGTTCACCAACTTCTTTCTCTTTTTGAGCTTCGATTTCCGCAGCTTCTTTTGATGCCTCCATCCGAGCCAATTCGACTAGAACATGTTCCTCATTAGCCACCTCAATTTCCTTCCTGAGCTCTTCTATATGCTTACCATTAGACAACAGTTTCTTGCTTGAATCTTCAAACTCCTTCACTGCTCTTTCTTTATCTGCCATTACAGATGCCATTGCAAGCTTAAGTTCACTGAGTTCATGTTTCACCATTTCCAGTTCTTCCATAACTTCCACGCTCTGATAACTTTCGACACTACGAAAAACCGATGCCTTGACGTCGAGTTTTCCTTTCTTTTTCAAAGATTCAACATCTTTAATCCTTTCCTTAGCTTTGAAATTTGATTCCTCTATCATTGAAGTCAAATCCTTCACTGTTTTCTTTGCACTAGAGAGTTCAGACTCGGCTTTAAACGTTTCTGATTCTGCAATTCTTCTATTCTCTTTATATCGACTCATATCCCTTCTTGCAATATGAAGCTCCCTTGCTTTTGACAATGGCTTCTTAAAAGTTAAAACCACACAATGACAAATTTATCAGTCAAAACTGAAAATTACTTAAACTCCATTGCATAAAAACTACAGGTTTTTCATGAATCACCAATGTTTAAAAAGCCGAATCCGATGTAAAACCGGTGACACCTGTGATTACCAATAGATCCGATTGATTGTATTAAAAAAAAAAAGTATTATCTAAGTATTTTTAAAGTTAAATAATTATCAAATATAATAAATATTTAATAAAGAGTTAAATGTATAAATCTTATCCCATATAATAATATTTCATAAAAATAAATATTTAATCATCAATCAATTCAACTTATCTGTATAATCCGATATTTTAACACCATGAGTACCAAAATTATACCTCAGGAAAAGCCTCTTGACTCTGGGGTTTCTTCACTGAAGAATTACCATCAAGAATCATTTCTTCATACATATTAACAGCAACTTTACTTGATCCAATTCTTCTCTTCTCCATTATCAACCTGTTCCATTGACACACAAGAAAAACGTATTACATATATATAATTAAATACTGAAGCAACAGGCCTGGAATTCCAATATAAATTATTCTATATAATCAAATTTACATATTATTAACATCTCCTGAACTGCAACGGGGTTAAAAAATGGCAAACTGAAAGGAACAGAAAGTTAAAACGAAGTAAGAAAGAGATTGACAACTTACCAAGAAATTGTGGGTTGAGTTAGAACATAATAAATGGCGACCGGAAATAAAACCTGTAAATAAATTGTAATTTGTAAAAGAAGAAGAAGCAAGTGTTTGTGGAATGAGTTAGACTAGAAAGGTCGTTAAGTTCAAAAGGCTAATGCCAAGCAAATGGAATAAAAGATAAAACGGGCTGACAATCAGACGCAGAGAGGACAATCGTTTGAATCCTGTTGATTGGATAATATTCTTGTATGCAACGCTAGCCATATATATATACATGCAAGGGATAAATTAACATTCAGTCCCTGAACTTGGAAAATTTTTCGACTTTAATCCCTAAACACTTTTTGTTTGACAACTTTTTTTTTTTTAATTTGATCTTTGAACTTAAGTTCAGTTAAAGCTCTCGTATCATCACATGATTTTAAAAAAATTAAAAAAATTATGAAGAATTATAATTTCTTCATAATTTTTGTATAATTTTTGTATAATTTTTAATTTATAAAATTTTCATGTGAATTCTTGACACAATCTCATATTGTCATGTAGTTTCATCTCAAAAGGATCCAACTTATCAATTTTTAATTTTTTTTTTAAAATATATATAATGCCTAAGATTATTATAACCCCTTTTTAAACTTTAAATAAAAAGATAAATACGTTTCAATATGCTCAAACTCACGTCTTTCTGCACTAAAAAGAATACTTGTGCCAACCGAGTTAAAACTCAATAAACTACAAATTAAGTACATTGAAAATGTCAAACTATTTCTTTGATATAAAAATTTCAATTGTTAAATATATATTAACACAATAATATCATAAATTGATATTTTCTTGACATAAAAATTTTCAACCATTAAATATACATTAACAAAAATAATATCATAAATTGTTATGCTATAATTATCGAATTGGTATGAAACTGTAACTAAATAATATTTACAATTATAAAAATAAAATTAACAATTAAATTATTAAAATATTAATTCTAGAAATATTAGCAATGCATTGAAAATAGTTTGCCCTTTTTAATGAAAATTTGAATCTGAATCGGAAACTAAACAAAACACCATGATTAGTAAAAACGTATCATATATTAGTTTTATATATTTATATGAATGCATATACTATGTTTTCTATTATAAATGTAGTACATTTATAAATATCATATAAAGATGAAAATAACCATAATACATAATCAAATTATTATAAAACATAGTGAAAGAATTTAAATAAATACATACATATATTTCGAGATTGAAAATTCTTATAATTATATATGACGAAACTCAAATTTAGATTCTAAAAATCAAGTTATCCAAATTGCACAGCTGAATTTAGGGTGAAGAAAGAACAGTCTGGACTAAAGGGAAAAAAGCTGCAAAGCTATATTTATTTTTGGGAGCCACTTAGAAATCAGACATTAAAAAAAGGGTTTTGTGAAAAATATTATTTTGGGGCAACTTTACAAATCAGATATTAGAGAAGGGTTTTGTGAAAAATATTAAACGACGATATTTATGTGTATGGAAGGAACGAAACGACAAAGCTGCCAGTGTCAAAGCAATCAAAGGTAGCTGAGAATCCACGAATTTAAAAACTAAATCACATGGAATCCTCGTTAATTCAATTTTATTTGATATCCTGTAGGCAGTGGCCTAAATGCTTCTACTTATCTTTTTCCCGTACCCAAGTATAAGATAAAATGGATATTCTGAATATTATAATTAATATTTACAAAAAAATATGGAGGAGATGCATGTATTAATTTTCTCGCATATTTATTATAAGATTTTTATTTTGCCCGACATTATAAATATCTTACTTGAACAGTTTATTGATAAATTTTATTCAAATTATGAGCAAAATTTTAATTTCATTAAAATATTTTTATTGAATAAATTTATTTGATAATAACTCAAATTTACACTAAAATGCTTTATTTTACCATTTTTTAATAAAATATTGAGGGCGGGAATGAGTTCAACACGTATGTCAAAACATAAATAAAACATGAGAAACAGCAAGACATCATTAACCCACTGAATAAAGTAGTAACGAAGCACCCACCCAAATCCAAAAAACACTGGCCACCCAACCAGGAAGAAGATGGCTGCGCGAAGAGCCACCGGAAGCCACAGCTTTAGTCGGGAGGATCTACCCACCAGCGGTCCGTTGTCACTGCTGCCGCTGCAACACATGGGACTTCCTCCACCCAGTAAGTGCTCTCATCCATTCTGAAGCCTACTTGTGCAATTTCATGTGCTAGTCTGCTACAATCCCTACTTGCATGTCGAAAAATGGCTCTTAGAAAAGATTTTGCTGGAGACCGAACATCACTGATATATGCACTCATTTGAGATTTTTCGTCTTTCCCTTGAATAATCCTCGAAATAACTACTCGGAAGTCGTCCTCCACTTCCACCATTATGAACCCCATTTTAAGAGCAAACTGCAGCGGCTATACACGAGCCATCGCCTCGGCCAAGAAAGCATCAGGTATGTGTGGGTTAATAACCATTCCACTGCCCACAACCTGACCGTCCATATCCCTGATCACAAAGCCTGACCGTGATTGTCTCCTGTGTTCTTTGAAAGCAGCACCGAAATTTACTTTAAAATAAGGGTCAGTTGGGGGAGACCACTTTTCAGTAGACGGGCTAAATTTAGCAGGTAGTCGCTTTCCCAGTTCATCAAATTCTTTAAGGAATGAATGGATTCTCAATTTAAGGTGCGTTTGTTTATCTTGAAAATATTTTATGGTCCTGATTTTCAAGTGTTTGGTTGCCTGAAAACATTTTTCATTTGGAAAATGATTTTCAAGACACGGGTAAAATGTTTTATGTTTTAGGGAAATTGACATTTTTCAGTCCCTCCATCTAGGTAAATGTCTCTCCTTCTTCCTTTATTCATTTCTTTTGCTTCTTCTGTTTTTTATTTTTTAGTCCGTCACATCTTAAGCTGCTGTTTCATTTCCTCTATTTCTCTCTTTCACAGGATTATATCATTCCTCTTCGCTGGGTCTTGGATTAAGGTATGAACCAAAGCTCTTTTTTTTCTTCTTCTTCCTTACTTCTTCATAGATTTTATGCTTGAAATTTTTATGCTTTCCTTTGTTTCTTTAGCTACGGAAGAAACCTGAATGATTTAGTGATTCCCAAACTCAAATTTTTAGAAAAGAGAAATACGGAAAACAATCTTAAAATTGAAACCGATCGATTTCAAAAATCTCTAATCTTTGTTCTTTTCGTTGTTGATAAAAAAATGATAAAAATAAAATTCTAGGGGTTTGGTTTGGTACCTGGGAGCCCCAACCAATAACACCAATCTTGTAATCGAGAGATATGTGCGTTTGAGAGTCTATACCCCTAAGCTCAATTGTTCCATGTTTCTCTCATTTGGATAATTTCACTTGGTGAAAGCTTGCCAACTTATCTAGTTGCCATAAATCATAATATAGAGGTATATCAGACATAGACGACGAATAGATGAGACTAATAAATGCACCATGGAGTTACTAAAAGGAGTGATCTGAAAATATTAGCATGCTTTATGTACTTTTTGGGGCTTGGGATCCTAGCTGACGATATGGAATTGTTGAAGCTTTTAGGATCTGGTTAACAAACTGAATTAGCTGTAGATTTCATTTTTGTTATTTTATTTAGACTTTACATGCATGGAAACAATGTCATTGTTGGCCGTGAATCTGTTGTACAATCTTAGTGCATCATATGTGTTCTTCAATCCCATGGAGTTAAAAAAGGAGACCTTATGTAATTCTTGTGGCTAGTTATTAACTTATTATTTCCATACTGGGAGGAAGCATCTATAAGAGTATGGTGCTCCTACTCCTATTGTGACTAATGATTGCATAGCTCCTAGAATGTGAAAAAGTATTTTGTCGAAAAGCTTTGGCTACTTTTTCTTGGTTTTTGATTGTCTACTGCTTATTGTTAACATCATGGCCAACTGATTTAGAATGAATATTCTGTTAGTGCACTGACTTGGTTGTAATACTATGTATATATTGTTCTGAATCAGATTATAAGACACTCCTCTTGAAATTATATAGTGGAATTCAATAGAGATTTGTGATAATAATGCCTTAAATTTTTTTTGTTTCCTTTTTGGGGTAAATCATAAACCTGAGACACTTTTCCCTTTTGTGGTTTTATATTTGCAGCAAAAGCCATTGTACTAATGCGTTATTAGTTAGGTTAAGTCCTTTTTGTTGTGCATTAGACATTTTTGTTTGGTCTTATTATGTATAAAAATCTTTTCAGCAGTTAGCTGCATAAAAATGGTAAAATGTTTTGGTCTTATACCAGGCTTGGTTTCTGAAATTAGGCTTATTTTCCTATTTTAGTGCTTAATTTTTTTATTTCATTACTATTATTTTCGTCTCAGTTTACCTCAAATTTTAGTAAAAAAATTATTTTTATTTAAATCCTAAAAAGATTAATTTATTTTTATTTAAATTTAATTATAAAAATGTATTAAAATTTTAAAAACAATTTTAATAATAAAATAAATCCAAAAATGACTTTTTCAAGTTGTTTTCAACACTTCAATTTGTGTTTCATTTCAAACCCATTTTTCTCTTCTTGTTCTAAATTTCAATCATGTTCACTTTTATTTCAAAAGTTTTCAGTTTTGTGTCATACCTTATGTTTAAGTTTTGGTTTTTAAATCTTTTGAAAAGCCTCAACCCTTTTTAATTTTGTGAACCAAAGAGCATAAACAAAGTTTTGATTTTGGGGGTTGTAATGGGCTGCAAATGAGTTTTGTTGTCATTCAAATGTTGTATTCATCTGGGTTTTAAGGGTTTTTTTGTTTTTCATTTTTTGAGGTTAGAATGGACATGGAGGAGGTTGAAGAAGCTAACAAGGCAGCCATTGAAAGCTGTAATAAAGTTCTTAGTCACTTATCTTTAAATGAAAAGTGCTAAAAAATAGTTTTCGATTTTATAAAATATTAAGGTTAATTACTCATACATCTCTAAATTTCAAAATATTTTAATTGAGTTTTCAAAGTATTGATATTGTAACTACTAGTTCCTTCTATCGATTTAGTCATTGACTAACGTGTTAAATGTTACTCGAATTGATGTTAGTTTAAATTTGATGTGGATCATATTTAAAACAATTGTATCAAATTTTAAACACGTTTATACCGATATTGGAACCAGACCGATTGAATTGCAAATTGGCGACTGTCTATAGATAAAATGCCCAAAATATAGATAAAGTTTTATTTTAGTCTTGACATTACTGATTTGATTAACGTAAATGCAGTGTGTAAAAAGAGGCAGAAACATAAAGGAAATGATGGAGTGCTGCTCTCCATAGACCATGACACCATTTTTTGTTTTTTCTCAAAACATCATCATATGATCAATTGATCTTGGCTTTGATTGCCCCCATACTGTTAAATTATATCGTCCTTAGTGTTGTAAACATGCAAGTATTTGAATTGATAATCATTCATTTCCATGTTTGCTACTGTTTTCCACTTTTCTTTTACCCTATCAAACGGATATGGGAAATGATTGCATTGCTTGCTATCATCATTGTTTATTATATATACTCTATATTCAAACTCCATGGGAACAAATATATATACTCTATATTCAAACACGTTTAAAAATCGACCAACCTGTTTTAAAAAATAGTTCATGTCAAATCCAAACTAATGGACTCTGTTCAGTAAGATTGAAAAAGATGAAAAATTAAAATAGTAGAAAAGGAAAAAAATAAAAAATGTTCTTTCTCATCTTCTTTTCTCTTGTCATTTTAATTTAGAATGATTTGTTTTATATATGTATGTATGCACTTTAGTCATGGTAACTTTATTCATATATGTGATCTTATGAAAAGTTTGCATCTTTTTTGTAGTGATCAAATATTTGTGTGGTATTATTTTGTGTAGATGGACTGTAGTCAAGATCAAAATGCAATTGTCGGAGTCGTGGTTTCAGTTTTAGCTTTTGGGGGTCTTTGGATTAAAAAATTAAAAACGACTAAGGAAATTGCTTCTCACCCTCGTGTGAATCGAGATTATGAAAGAGAAAATTATATTAATAGTATTTTATATAGTGGAGACCAACATTGTATTAATGTGATAAGGATGAGACCGATTGCCTTTTTTAATTTGTGTGATATTCTTAGTAGGAATAATTTGTTACAATCAACTAAATCTGTGAATATTAGGGAGCAAGTAGTTATATTTTTACATATAATTGGTCATAATGTAAGGATTGGATTTAGATATTATAGATCAATTGAGGCAATTCACCGTCACTTTAGGGTTGTATTGAGAGCTATTTTGAAATTGTATAAACTAGTTATTAGATTACCTGATGAGTCAACTCCTAGTGAAATTAGAAACAATCCAAGGTTTTATCCTTATTTTAAAGATTGTATTGGAGCAATAGATGGAACTCATGTTCGTGCATCCGTTCCACTTAGCATTTAAGGAAGATTTCGTAGCCATAAAGGGGAGATGACACAAAATGTATTGGCTACCATTACATTTGATTTGAAATTTTCCTATATTCTAGCAGGTTGGGAAGGTAGTGCACATGATTCTTGTATTTTAAGTGATGCACTTTCACGTCTAAGAGGATTAAGAATTTCGGAAGGTAATAATTATCATTAAATACCATATAGTTCTAGTAAACTCATAATTTATTAGTATTAATTATGTTTTGTAAAATTGTAGGTAAATATTATCTTGCTGATTCTGGATATGGCATCCGAAATGGATATATTACCCTATATCGTGGTGTCTGATATCATTTAAAAGAGTTTAGTGCTCAAGGGCCTGAAAATGCAAAGAAACTCTTTAGTCTTCAACATTCATCATTGCGAATCACTATTGAACATGTTTTTGGGATTTTGAAGAAACGGTTTCGTATATTAGATGCTAAACCATTTTGGAATTTTCAAACTCAAGTAGATATAGTTTTGGCTTGTTGTATCATTCATAATCATATAATGGGAGTTGGTTCTAGTGATTTACTTAATCAAGGATTATACGAGGAGCCTGAGTCTGATTTGATAATATCAACTCTTACGGAGCGAGAAGAAAGAGAAGAAGTAAGAGAATGGTCTACTAAGAGAGATGAAATTGCACAAACAATGTGGACTGATTATATAGCTAGAAATATTAGGTAGGTTTAGGGCTTAAAGGTTGTTGTTTCTATGTTATGTATGTTTTAGTATTAAAATTGTTTTTTTTTTTGTTAATGTTGGTTGGATAATGATATTGAAATTTTAGTTTGTTGGATTCTGAAATTATTATGTCTTGAATTTGTTAGATATTGCTTATGTTTCAAGCTTGTTAGATATTGAATTTATTATGTTTTAAGCTTGTTGGATATTGAAATAATTGACAATGACAATTATTAATGTAAAATGGGTAAGGGCAACAAAGAAGGGACCTCCAAGCAATTCAAGTGGACAAAACTGATGGAAGATCTTTTTCTTGAAATTCTAGTAGAGGAGGCCCAGAAAGGAAATAAGCCTTCTAATACTTTCAAAGCAGTTTCTATTAATCGAGTTGTCGAAGCTATTTCTGAAAAATTTCAAGTCCAATGCGATGCGAAACATGTGGAAAATTATTTGAGGACTGTAAAAAAACAGTGGCAGATTATATGCATAATTCGGGGTGAAAGTGGTTTTGGATAGGATGATAACATGAAAATGATCACATGTGATAGAGCGACATATGATTCAACAGTAATGGTAATATATGTATATATATGTTAAGTATATTTCAATTATTTTTTACTTGTTATTCTAATTGTTATAATATCCAACAGGCACATAAGAAGTATAAACCATTTTTGAATAAAAGCATTGATCATTATGATGAAATGGCTTTGGTTGTTGGCAAAGATATGGCAACAGAGAGTTTTGCCAGAACATTTGCTGACATAGATTTGGATGATGATAACCAAGATTTAGTGCCTATAGACTGCTGCAACAATGAAGAGACTGAAGAGGTAAGAACAAAAGTATTTTCATCTGGCACATCCAAACGTAAAAGAAAAAATGCTCAAGAAAGTGTCGTTGATGAACAAATTAAATTTGTGGGTGAATAACTTGGCAAAATTGCTAATGCTTTGGAACAATTTACTGTGGATAAGACACCACATCTTTACGAAGAAGTAATGTTGATGGAGATAGAAGGATTTGATGATGACTTCCTATGTTCTGTGTTTGATTTTCTAGTGAGTCGTGAATCTAAGGCAAAAGCTTTTTTAGTTAAAAGTAAGAAGCATAGAAAAATTTGGCTTCAAAAATTTTCTCAAGGTTGAAGATGTTAATACTTTTAATGTGGTGTAATATTAGTTATGCACTTGGACAATATTGTTGTTATCATGTGGTGTAATATTAGTTATGCACTTGGACAATATTGTTGTTATCATGTGGTGTACTACTAATTATGTATTTGGATAATATTATTAATTTTTAGTATTTATTATGGTTTGAAAGCTAATTTATAATTATTCAATCCTTATTTTTTTTTATAATACAATTACAAATAATTTATTTGACTTTGGTTGTTTTCAATTTATGACGGTTAATATTCTAGTTTAATAATTGAACATTATTATATATTTAAAATGATTTATTTATTTATAAATAAATCATTGCAATATATATAAAAATATTTTAAAATATAAATTTATTAATATATATAATAAACTCAATTAAACAATGAAAAGATTAAATTTCTTAAAACAGCTTTTCCGGAAAATATTTTCAGGAAATCTCCCAAACAATAGAAAATTTTTTACACAGTTTCATCCAAGCACCAGAAAAGTAAATCATTTCTAGAAAGGTAAATAATTTTCCAAAAATCATTTTCTGGAAAACATTTTACTGGCAAACAAACGGAGCCTACTTTTGTGCTAATTGAGGTTTGTTCTCCATAACGTGTTTATTACGCGAAGTCCAAATCGCCCAGATGACCCCAACAATAACTCTACAAGTATATATCAAGCAATTTCTAAGTAGAAATTCTAACCAAACCCAATAATCATCACATTGTAAACTTGATGGCCAGTGTATTGAGAAAGAATTCCAAAACATCTTATGCAAGGCGCACGAAGTAATGACATGAAACATAGATTCAGGACCACTTCGATACCTTGGGCAAATAGGGGAATCCTATTCGTTTGGTGTAGAGGTTTGCATAACTAGTGAGGTAATTAAGCTAGATAACTTCCAAGGTGATTGCTAATAGGCTTCAAACGGTTCTCAAGAAGTGCATTGATGAGGCTCAAGGGGCGTTTGTCCGTTAAAAGATTAATTTTGGATAATGTTTTGGTGGTCATTTACTCTCAAGCTTGATATGATTAAAGCTTACGACTAGACTGAGTGAGATTTTCTTGAAAGAATGATGTTACATATGAGTTTCAAAAGGGAGTGGGTTTCTTTACTTTTACACTGTATAAGCTCGATGTCATATTCAGTGGCTCTAAATGGTAATATTAGTGAAGCTTTTGTTCCAAGACAGGAGTTTGACAAGTAAATCCTTTGAGCCTGTATTTATTCCTTGCACGGAGGACTTCCCTTTGCTGCTTCACTTGGTCAAACGTGAAGGTTTATTAACTAGAGGTAAGGTATGTCGTGGAAGTCCTTGTATCACTCATTTATTTTTTGCGGATGGTAGTGTAATATTTGGAGATGCATCTAATAGGGGGACAAGCTGTTCTTTTGATACCTGGAAGTAGCAAATCAATTTTGATAAATCTCTTATCTATTTTAGTTCTAATGTACCAAATTTATATAATTAAAATATATTAAATATAAAAGAATTAAAATTTTATTAAAAAATAAATATATAAAAGAATTAAAAAACCTAAACCACTAAGCCTATGACTCTTTTACGTTAAAATAAAACCCCAATCCATTCATTAGTCAGGGGGTTGCCCTCTTTTGTAACCAAAAAAAAAATCCCACTCCTGTATTTTTTTTTTTTTTGTGAAAAATTATTGTGGCTTTCGGCGTATTTTACATGCAACTAAAATTTCATATAAAAATTATTTTTTATAATATTTGACCAAGTACCAATATTTTAAAAATCGGATTAGTAATTAATTTTTAATCTAATTAGTTTAATTGTTATTTTTTGTCTTTGTTTTTGTTTTTTAAGTTTCAAATGATTTGCTTAGAGACGAACTCAATCTTTTTTATAAATTAATGTTTCGATTAACTTTTGATCTAATTAATTTTAACAATCAATTCAATCTAATTTCAATAATACAATTACAAATAATATTTTTTTAATTAAATCCAATCAATTTCAACCTGATAAACCAGATAAGGATGGCTTGCCTGCGACAGTTTTGTAATGCACATTTTGTATATTTTGGGCAGTTCGTAAGAATAGCCATTGGTTCTCGATCGCTCCCTGTACTAGGATTTTAAGTGAGTGTCTTTCTCTACACTTTGAGTAGTAATATCAGCATTGATTTTAATAATAAAATATGAAATATATTAATTGAATTGTTGAAATATTATGCCAAATAAAGTATAAAATATAATAATTAAATTGTTAAAATATTTAACATATAAATGGATCCTTTTTATAAAAAAAATCAAAATTTATGCAAATAATAAACCATATAGTCTCTCTAAAAAAATTAAGAGTATTAATTAAATTAGAAATTCTATCATATGTGTTTGTACGTGGAGATTATATATCTAAAACGAAAGTTAGTTTAAAAATAGCATACAATAAATAATGAAACATATAATTTATAACTAATTAATAATATCTATACTATTATTTAAGCCCTTGACTGAGTTGATGTTATGAGTTAATCGAGCAACAACTCGATTAAGGAAAAGACTAAAATATCTTTTCATATTTAAAATAAATTATATTTTTTCGAAGGTATTTTAATCTTTTTAATCTTTTTAATTATGAAAGGTTTAAATAATAATATAGATATACAATTAAAGGAAGTAATAATGTATGCATGACAAAATTAAAATGTAACTATTATATTGAAATAAAACTTTAGTTTACTATTAGGGTTAATATTTTATTGATGTAAATAACATAGGTTCAAATGCAATAAAATTTTTATTGGTTTTTTTTAAAATAAAAATATTAAAATGCTCTCAAATAATATAATTTATTATGAATACAGAATGACATTTTTGTAATTTTTTAACTGAGTTGGTGCTCGGTTGATTCATAATACCAACTCAGTCAAGAGTTTAAATAATAGTATAGTAATACAATTAAAATGTAAGTATTATATTGAAATAAAGTTTTGGTTTAGTGATACAATTAATATTTTATTGATGCAAATAATATGGGTTCAAATCCAAGCAGATACAAATTTTTTATTGGTTTTTTAAATAAAAAGATAAAAATAACCTCAAATAATATAATTTATTTTACATATGAGATGATATTTTCATAATTTTCTTAACCAAGTTAGTACTCAATTGACTCGTGACACCAACTTAATCAGCAGTTTAAATAAATTGATGGAGATAATAATGTATGCATAATATAATTAAAATGTAAGTATTATATTAAAATAAAGCTTTGGTTTAGTAGTAGAGTTCAGGGGGCGAATACAATGTAGGGTCCTGCCCCCACCCCCAAATGTAAAATTTCAATTCTAGTCCCTTAAAGACTATCAAATTATAAATTAATATAGGATAAAATTATGTTTTGGCCCCTAAATAAAAATAAGCAATCTATTTAGTCCCTTCAAAAATAATGAAATCATAAATTAAAAAATGATAAAATTTATATTTTAACATCTCAAAAAATTATAGTTCAATTTTGGCCCTATAAAAAAATTTTGAATTCGCCCCCTAGATGAGTTAATATTTTATTGATGTAAATAGCGTGGGTATAAGTCCAAGTACATACTCAGTTTGTAGATATATTTTGTGGATATATTTGTTGTTTTCACAAGTCGTGATGCACAGAAGATGATGCTTGTCGTCACTAAAACTTCTTCAGCCACCAACAGTTATTGGAAAGTGGGTGACTCTTCATCAACTGCTTAATATGTTTCTGTTTTTAGAGTATTTTAGAATAACAACTGATTTTAAGAGTCAGTTTGCACTCGTGTTGTCATAAGTTGTATATATGTATGTATGTATGTATGTATGTATGTATATATTCCTATGCATGTAGGATGTTTCTTAGTCTTGCTTATGCATGTGGTTTTACTTTTGCAAGTGATTTTGGGGATGGTTTTGTCACCATCCTCTTGTAGCGGCCCCAAATTCTCGAGTCAACATTCGAGTGTTGACCTGGGTTGGCGATGGATAAATTTATTTTGGGATTGGGTTTTTGTTGGAATTAATTTGGGTGAATTTTGGACCTTTTCTATAAGAAATTAAGGATGTCAGGAAGCTTGTGTGAAGTAAGGGGAAGATGAATGACCAATATGGTATTTTACCATTTTTTGAATAAAAATCTTCTCCCAATTAATGAGAAAAGATGGTTTGATAGATTGAGGTATGAGATAAAGTGGATTTGTCCCTATTTTTTTTCTACACTATAATCATCCTATTGTTTTTTTTTCCTTTTATATTTCTTCAATTTTTTTCTTGTATTCTCCATCTATTTTTTCCTTAACAAGTCATGTAGAGGGAGAGAGATTTGAGTGAGTTCTCACCATTTTTTTCATCTTCCAATTATCAAAGAAGGTAAGGGTCTTGATCTATTTTTTCTTAAAAGTTCCATGGAAGAAAAAAATATATATCTATGTTCATCAATGATGAAGATGAATGTTTTTTTTTTTTTTTTTGGTGTTTGGAAGGGTTTGAGTTTGAAGAGGTCTCTACCATCTTCTCATATTTTTATTTATTTAAAGTATGTATTTTTATATCCTATCAACTCTTATTTCTTTGTGGGAAATCTTGTGTGTTACATGGTTATTAGTTCAAGAGGGTGGTGAATCTTCTAAAGCTAAGGGTAAAGGCAAAGTGGTGGAGAGCTAGGCAAGAAACTTTGTTGGTGTTCTTCCATCAAGGTGGTACCCTCTAACTCTCCTATACTTCTTGATAAGTCATAAATATGATGCTTGTGTGATAGTGCATGCTTGTTATATGTCTTTGGGTGGAAATCTTGTTTGAATGTTTTAAAATGAAGCTAAAAACTTAGTTGTAAAATATGCTAGAAATTGATTATTACATGAACAGTAAGTTTGAAAATTCACCATAAATTCTGTAAAAATAATTAAAAAGTGATCTATACATTGTTGTAACCGAGTTAGTCTAGTTTCGTTTAGAACAAACGGAGATCAATTTTGATTTGTATTTTAAAAGATATGATTTTTTTTAGTGTTGAAAGGTCATAAAAATCTAGCAATAGAATTCTTATAGAACAAATTTAGTGGTGACTTTGAAAAATCACCAAAAATTTCATAAGATAAAATAGGAAGCGAGCCTTATATCTCTATAACCGTACAGAATTCTAGTTTCGTTTAAAACAAACGGTGTTTGATTTAGAGTTATATATTAAGAGTTATTAATTTTTGAATGAGGAAAGGTCAGAATGCCAATGAAGCAAACTGTTACATTTCTTTAGTTAATATTTTAGCTAGAATGACAAGCAAGTTGAAACGAGTATGAGACTTGAATGTCATAGTTGTATATTTGTGATTATATGTTTGATATTTTGTTTGCGCTTAGCCTTTGGGCTTTAACCTAACCAGCGGCCATGAGTGGCGCTCGGGATAACCCTACGGACTCCCGAGATTATTTGACTAGCGGCCATGAGTAGTGCAGGACTATCTAGATACCCGATTTTTTGAGCAGTATATGCATGAAAGTTTTCAAGAGAGCTTTTAATAAAGCTGTTCTATATTATTAAGTAAAGAATTAATGTAATGGCCTAAATTCAAAATTATCGGAACAGTGGTTTCGTAACCACAAATCCGATTTAAAGAGAAATTTATTTCAATATTTTTGCATGAAAATTGATATGATAGGAAAATCGTATGAAAATATTGATAGAAAAATTTTACCGATTTAGTGGTTAGTTAGAAAAAGAAATTATTGAAGAAATTGGGTAAAAACAAGGTATCGAGACCTTTATCTCGTAAAACCGAGTCGAAAATAATTTTATAAATATTTATGAAATGTTAGTACTGTGGTATTAAAATTTCGTTAGGAAATTTTAATGTTTGGGTAGTCAATTAAATGAAAAGAACTAAATTGTAATAGGTGTAAAAGTTGCTAGAATGATTAAATAGCTTAAGAGTCTAATGAGAAAGGATTTAAAATGCAATTAGACCCAAAATTTATTTGGGCTGGACGGCAAGGGCATTAAATCAGCAGGAATTTGATAAATTAAGGGTAAAATTGGAATATTGCAAAATTAACTAAATAAAGCTAGGACTAAATAGGAAATATCTAGATTTCTCTTCATTTCTCTTCAATTCCAGCAGCTAAAAACGCCATAGGAGGGTTCTCTAAGCTGGTATTTCATAATTTTTGCACCAAGTGAGTTAATCCTTGCCTTTTTCTTGTAATTTTTGTGTTTCTAAGACTTTTACAACTAGGTCCTACTATTAAATTCATTAGTTTTTGATTTCATGGATGAAGTTGAAAGTCACCATGATTGAGTTCTGTAAGTTTATGATGAAATAGAATGAAATTAAAGTTTTAATTTATTTATGAGATGATTTTATTAGGTAATTTCAATGGAAAATTGATTTTTAGGACCTAATTGTGAAAATGTTTGGAATTAAAGTCTATTTCTGAAACTATGATTCCTATAGGCTGTAAATTAGTTTAAGGTGATATAATAAAGTGTTAATTGAGAAAAATAAGCTCAATTGAGAGACTAATTGAGTAGGGACGAAATTCTCATTTATTAAAAGCTTAGGGGAAAAATGGTAATAAACAGTTTGCACTAAAACAATTTGGACAGCAGCAGTACACTAACTTTGAAAAATCACCATAAATTTTATAAATCGAATTAGAAGATGAACAATATATTGAATTAAAGCTTATTGAGTCTAGTTTCTCATAGAAGAAATAGTGTAAGCAATGGATTTGTAAATTTTGAGATATAATGAATTTTGTGAGACAAGGTCAGAATGAATTTGGGTTCCCCTGTTCTGACTTTGAAAAATCATAAAAACTTAAATAAAAATAATTAGGAGCTTAAATTTATATGTATAGAATCCTTGATGAGTCTATTTTTAACAGAAATAAACTAGAATATCATTTGAATCCTGTATGAAGAGATAATTAATTTTTAGTGAAGAAGGGTCAGAACTGTTAGACAGCAGAACAGGGGTGACTTTAAAGAATAAACTGTACTGATTGGCTAAACCAAAAATTCTGAAAATTTTATGGTAAGAAGATATATGAGTCTAGTTTCAGGGAAGATTAACGAAACTTAATTTGGAGTTCCGTAGCTCGAGTTATAAATAATTTAGTAGCTATGACTTAAGTAGACAGCTTTGAATGAACTATAAATAATAGTTGAATTATGAAGAATGTTGCATATGAACATGAAATGTATTAAATTGATAATTAAATTTATTTATCTAGATCCAGAAGATTCAAATACGAAGCTAGATCGAGGAAAGGAAAAAATTCAGGATTAGTAGATTTTTGTGCACAAACAAGTATCAAGGTAAGTTCATGTAACTTGAATTATATTCTTAAATGCTTGAAATGCATGTTTTTTATATGAATATGATTTGAATGTTCATTATATGAAATTTTATGAAACATTGATATATTTGATAAAAAAGGAAGAAATCCCATTGAATGAAAGGAAAATTCGATGGATCTCTGAAAAAGGAATTGACGGTAAAAGGATCAAGCTTGACGGGTGATCCTATCCCGATATAGCCCTCCCGAAGAATATGTGGAAAATGGATTTAGCCCGGACGGGTAATCCGAATCGTAGTCTGAATTTAGCTTGGACTGTAATTCAGATCCAAGCTCATTAGAGTAATTGTCGTTGCGAGATTTAGCTTTGGACCGTAATCCCGACAATACTCTATGAGTTTATATTACAGGATTTAGCTTTGTCATCGTAATCCCGCTGTAAGGATGAGGTTCGCGGGAGTGTGCTCTCTGAAATGAAAATGTGTGCACATGAATATGAATTGACGGACCCGGAATTGTACACTAAAAGTGTACCTCTGAAAATCCATCGAAAATTCCAAGAAATTCAACGGGATAAATATGGAAAAATAACAAGGAAATAGAAATCATGGTATTGATGAGCTCATCAATCATGGTATATATATTTGGTACATGCAAATTATTGTACTAACTTGAATGTTGAGTTTGTGCATATTAGGGTAATAATGCATTGAATGGATATATAAATGTTTATTGTATTGTATTGAAAATATTAGGTAAGTATAATTCTTGTTACATGAGCTTACTAAGCACAAAGTGCTTACCCTGTTTCATTTTCCCTGTTTTGTAGTGTTAAGAGCTCAAGATCGGATTTGGTGGAGATACATCACACTATCAACCTCGGGATTTCGGTATATAAAGAAACTTTATTTTGGAAATCAATGGCATGTATAAGCTAATAAAGTAAATGATTTTGTGAAATGAATGTAGAGTTAGCCATTGGTATGGTTAACAAACACAGTTTTGGGTATGTGATGATGTTATCTTATAAATATGCATGAATATATTTGGAAAATATGTTGAATTGGTTTGGTTGATGTGGATTGGTCTCGATTTAAAATTTACAGGGAAGGTTAGATATCTATAAAAGGGGATATATTGAGTAAAAAAAAATTAATTTGTAAACTCTGGTAATACTTCTTACCCTATTCCGGCAATGAATACGGGTAGGGGTATTACAATTAAACTTAAATAGAGAAAAGAGTCCTAATCCTAATTGGGAAAATAGCTCCCTTATTCTAATAAACTACTAAAATATAAGAGAAAATAGTTCTCTTATTCTAATAAACTACTAAAAGATAAAATAAAAATATTCCTAAAATATGAATAAAACTTATCTACCTAAATAAAATTTATCTACTTAAATAAATTTAAAATATATACATATTTTAACACCCTCCCTCAAGTTGGTACATATATATCAATCATGCCCAACTTGCGTCAAGAAAATCAAAGCTTGTCTTAGAGAGTCCTTTTGTGAGTATGTCAGCAATCTGTTGTTTTGAAGGAACAAACGACATGCACACTTGGCGTTCTTCAATCTTCTCCTTGATAAAGTGTCTATCAATCTCAACATGTTTAGTTCTGTCATGTTGGACTGGGTTGTGAGCAATACTAATGGCAGCTTTGCTATTACAGTACAACTTTATTGGTGAAGTTATTGGTTTCCTCAGCTCTTCCATAATTCTTTTTAACCACATCATTTCACAAATTCCTTGAGCCATTGATCTAAACTCAGCCTCTGCACTACTTCTTGCTACAACATTTTATTTTTTGCTTCGCCAAGTCACAAGGTTTCCCCAAACAAATGTACAGTATCCTGATGTAGATCTTCTATCTGTTATTGAGCCTGCCCAATCTGTATCTGTATAAGCTTCAATTCCTCTTTGTTCGGATTTCTTGAAGAATAAGCCATTTCCCGGTGAACTCTTCAAGTATCTTAGAATTCGAAAAATTGCTTCTTCATGTTCCTCCATTGGGGAGTGCATAAATTGACTCACTAAGCTCACTGTAAAAGCTATGTCTGGCCTTATATGTGATAAGTAAATTAACTTACCAACTAATCTTTGGTACTGCCCTTTATCAACTAATCGACCTTCTTTATTTCTGAATTTTACATTTGGATCAATTGGTGTGTCAGCTGGGCGGCAACCACTCATCCCTGCCTCTTTTAAATGATCAATCACATATTTTTTTGAGAGACCACAAGACCCTTCTTTGATCGAGCAACTTCCCTTCCAAGAAAGTATTTTAAAGGACCCAAGTCGTTGATCTCAAACTCCAATCCTAGATGCTCTGTAAGACGCCTTATTTCATCCATATCATCTCCTGTAAGAATGATATCATCGACATAAACTATAATAATTGTTATTCTACCTTTTTGCGAATGTCGATAGAACATTGTGTGATCAGCTTGCCCTTGCGAATAACCTTATTTTTTAACAACTTGAGTGAATTGTTCAAACCAAGCTCGAAGAGACTACTTCAGACCATACAAAGATTTCTTGAGTTTACATACTCGAGTTTCAAATTTTTCTTCAAAACCTGGAGGAGGATCCATGTAAAATTCTTCTTCAAGTTTTCCATTTAGGAAAGCATTCTTCACATCTAGCTGTTGTAAAGACCAATCAAGATTAACATCAATTGATAAAAGAACTCTAACGAAATTTAATTTGGCCACTGGAGCAAACGTTTCAAGATAATCTATCCCGTATGTTTGAGTGTACCCTTTAGCCACCAACCGAGCTTTGTATCTATCTAAAGATCCATCTGGTTTGAATTTCGTTGTGAACACCCATTTACAGCCCACTGTTTTTTTTTCCCTATAGGTAATTCTATTTTTTCCCATGTACCTGTTTTTTCAAGAGCGCGCATCTCCTCTAAAATAGCCTCCTTCCACTCAGGAACCTGTAAAGCATCTTTCACATTTTTAGGTATTTGTACAGTATCAAGACACGAAACAAAGGTTGAGAATGTCGAAGACAAGTCTTTATAGGATACAAAGTTAGACATAGGATATTTGACAATATTTCTAACACCTTTTCTTTTGGCAATTGGAATATCTAAATCAGAAGATTCATTGGCTGGATTATAAGTTTTACCTGGACTTTTGACAGGATCTTGCGGGTCGGATTCTTGGTGATGAATCTGGTGGATTCCACTTTCTTGATTTCTATTTCTTCTTGAGTAAACAATTAACTCCTTTGTTTGTTCTTTATTCTCATGATCAGACTCTACACATTCATCACCCTTTTTATTAACATTAACATCATTAATTTCTGTGTTAATTATAAATTCGCCTTCCCCATTATTAGAATCTCTATGTTGTATATTCCTAGTTTTTTCTTGATCAATTATAGAATCTTCCTTAGTATAATTCCCTCCCTGAAGATTAGAATAAAAAAAAAGATTGTGTTTCAACAAATGTGACATCCATGGTAACAATAATCTTCCTATCAATTGGATCATAACATTTGTAACCCTTTTTATTAGAAGCATAACCAACAAAGACACATTTTTTTACTCTAAGATCTAGTTTACCTTGGTTGTGAAGATGAATAAAAACACTACACCCAAAAATTCGGAGGGATAAATCTGTGATCAATTTAGAGTTAGAAAAATTATCTTTAAAGAGACGAAAATGAGTACTATAATTTAGAGTTTTACTGGGCATTCTATTAATAAGATATGTAGCTGTTAACAAGGCTTCGCCCCAAAGATAACATGGTACCTGACTAGTGAACATCAAGGCTCTAGTTACTTCCAAAATATGTCGGTTTTTCTTTCTGCAATCCCATTTTGTTGTGGTGTATTTGTACAAGAACTTTGGTGGACTATTCCATGTTTGGTTAAGAAAACACCTAATTGGTCACTAAAACATTCCCCACCATTGTCAGTCCGAAATACTTCTATTTTCACACCAAATTGTGTTTTCACCATAGCATAAAAAGACTGAAACACATTTTTAACTTCAGACTTATCTTTTAATAAAAACACCCAACAAAGTCGAGTATGATCATCAATAAAAGTGACAAACCAACGTTTTCCTGAAAAAGTCGAGACTTTTGAAGGTCCCTAGACATCACTATGAATTAACGAAAAAGGTTTGGAGGCTTTATATTTTTGAGGTGGAAAGAATGACCGATGATGTTTAGCCAATTCACAAAATTCACAATGATATGAAGAAGGAATTCTATTTTTAAATAGATTAGGTAACAAATATCTTAAATAGTAAAAATTAGGATGTCCAAGCCTATAATGCCAAATCATAACCTTATCAAAATCAGAAACATAATTTAAACATAAAGTAGTTGTTGGTTGACTTAGATGGTCGTCTTCAAGAAAGTAAATTCCACTAAATTCTTTAGCATTGCCAATCATCCTCCTCGAGACCATGTCCTGAAACCTACAAATAGAGGAGTCAAATATAACATGGCAATTTGAGGACTGGGATAATTTACTGACCGATATGAGATTACAAGCTAGATTTGGCACATGTAAAACATCATGTAAAACCAAGGAAGATGAAATTTTAACAGTGCCTTTCCCGGCTATTGCCGAGAAGGACCCATCTGCTACTTTGATCTTTTTGTTTCCTGCGCAAGGTGTGTAAGTTGAAAAAAGAAAATGACTACTAGTCATGTGATCACTAGCTTCAGAATCAAGGATCTATGTGTTTGTTTTACAAGGCTTGACACTGAAAAAAACAGAAAAATCAGTACCTGATTGGGCAAAAGAGGAAAAGGATTATTGGATGACTTAGGAATAGAAGAATTCATCCGAAATTGTGGTGATTGAAAAAACTTGTATAGATGCTCTAATTGTTCCTTAGTGAATGGAGACCCTTCTAGAGAACTTTGGCCCTTATAATTTCCATTAGTTGTTTGGAAAGCTCTGCTATCCCCTGATTGTGAACCATAACCATTGCCACTCTTTTTCCTTCCATTTGTCGGTTTCTCATGGAGCTTCCAACATGTTTCTCTAGTGTGCCAATATTTTTTGCAGTGATCGCACCAATGTTTTTTCCTATCTCCAGTGAAGGCTGTTTTAACCATGATGTTACTAGAGATTTTAACCTAGCTCAGATGCCATGAAAGTTTTCAAGGGAGCTTTTAATAAAGCTGTTCTATATTATTAAGTAAAGAATTAAACTTAAATAGAGAAAATAGTCCTAATCCTAATTGGGAAAATAGTTCCCTTATTCTAATAAACTATTAAAAGATAAAATAAAAATATTCCTAAAATATGAATAAAACTTATCTACCTAAATAAAATTTATCTACCTAAATAGATTTAAAATATATACATATTTCAACAGTGCAATCTATCAAGTTTGACAAGTTTGATATGCAAGCGATATGGTTATGTAGATTTAATGACTCATGTTTTAATTATTCGATACTCATGTCATGTTTCTATGTATACATTTGATTTGCATACTTATATTTATGAATTGCTTGAAGTATGGTAGATTTGTTGTGTAGCACTGAGCTTGTAAAGCTCAGCATTCGAATTTTCTTAATGTTCAAATTTGTAGACTTTTGTTCGTGTCCGAGGAACATCATCGACGAGAGACTCCTGGCATCACGTATTCAGAGTACAATACATTATCTATTAGCGGGCATTGTATTCCTAAGGCCATACTAGTATTTTTTTTTGGTAGGCCTGTAACTCATTTATCATTTTTTGTTATTTTGACTATTTTGATATACGATGATATTGGAGCTTCACATATTTTGTATAACTACTTTTATTACTATTTTCAGTATAACTATGTATGACATTTTCTCTTATATAAAATGTATTTCAATGTTTTAAAATTAGTTGAAAATTTTGTTAGGTTACTCCGATGACCTGATGTAGAGCCTTAGTATTCGAGTACTTTGTATTCGGGATTAGGGTGTTACACCTCTCCAGTTTGATGGATGCTCAGTTCTTTTGCCGATTTTTGCCCGTCACTTTGAACTATTTGGGGTTGATTTCCTTATCGTATCAAGTGCTTGCAATCATTCCAGATATGTTGTGCTCGAGTTGTGACATAATGTTCTATTGATGTTGAGACTGAAGCCTTTGTTGTGTTGATGGAGCTTGCCCTTCATCAACTACAATGGATGCTTGTTGTTTTTCTCCTTTGAATCATATGGTTTTATTCATCTGAATGAATTAATGATTTTTCCTTTCAAAACAAAATAAATCCAAGTAGATTCAATTTTCTAAAACAAAAAGATTAAAATACTCTCAAATATTATAATTTATTTCTAAATATAAAAAGATATTTTTATAATTCCATTAACCGAGTTGGTGACCGTTGACTCATAATATTAATTAAATTAGAGGCTTAGATAATAGTATAGATAGATGGAGATAATAATGAAATTATAATAAATAAAAACATTAAAATAAAATTGTGGTTTAGTAAATTTAAGGATTCATTAATAAAAAAAATGTGAAAGCAAATCTCATTATTTTCATAATATTTTCTTTAATTAAATTAGTATTTAATTGATTGGTAATGTGAATATAATAACATTTTAATAAATTTTTAATTGAATTAATATTCGATTTACTCACCAAATAACTCAATTAAACATTTAAGTAATAGCATATAGTATATATTCAAATTCGGATATTACTGAAATTATAAATATAGGACCGCTGCCATCCTCAAACAATAATATTCCTTGTCTCACCAAATCAAAACTCCATCCCCCTCCTTTCCATCTCAATCGAACTTTCAAAATTCACGAGCTCTGCAAAGTGCTACCATTTCGCGAACAGACCAAAAGAAAAAAAATGAGATTTTGATTTAGGAGAAGCATTTGATCCGATCCTGATGTTGATAAACGGCGGTGATTGATTGATGTAAAGGAAGGATCAGATTCAGGTGATGGATGTTGAGAGATCATTGTTGTGCAATTGCGTGGTGAATGTTCTGCTCGAAGAAAATTACTTCCTAACGGCATTTGAGTTACTCCGCGAGAACTTGGTTGTATCCTGATGTTGATAGACGGTGAACATTGATTGATTCATTGATGTAAAGGAAGCATCAGACTTAGATGATGGATGTAGAGAGATCATCGCTGTGCAATTTCGTTGTGAATTTTCTACTTGAAGAAAATTACTTGTTAACGGCATTCGAATTGCTCCACGAGCTTCTTGACGATGGTCGTGACGCTCAAGCTATGCGTCTAAAGGAATTCTTCGCCGATCCTTCTCATTTTCCTGTTGATCAGATCTCTCGCTACAGCTCTCTTGGAGGTACTTTTGTGTTTCTTTAATTCCTTTTTCTTTTTCAAGTATGAAATCGGGAATGACTTAGACGTATAAATTTATTTCTTTTGATTTTTTTTGGGGGGGTTTAAATATGAACTGTGTTTTTAGTGTTACTTATTGTTAGATCAACATGTAGAGAAAATCTGATTCCAGCAGTGTTTTGTAAGAGTAATAACGGAATGGAACCTTATAAAAATTGTTGATGGCGGGTGTCAAGGTGACGGTGCTAAATGCAGGTTTCGGGTTGGCTCTGGGTAATGGTAGAAAAGCGATAAGAAGGAAATTAGGAAATGTAACGGTAGGAGAGTGTTAGGAAGGACGTTAGGTAGGGTAAGGGTAAGAGAGAGACTGTATATGAACTAAGCTCACCAAAATCTCGATCCTGATCGGATATCAACAAAAGATAAGCAAAAAAAAAAAAATCGTCTTTTTTGGAAGAATGAAACTTATGATTTTATTTTTATAATAGAGTAATTTCATTGAAATTAGTGTAGTATTTAGTTACTCTTTAAACTAGTTATATAAACTTCTTAGGAAGTAAAAGGTAATACAATTAATAACTAATGGAAGTTACATTTATGAGGTAAAGAAATTTAAATTTGTTCTCTTGGCAGTTGAGAGAAGGTAAAGAAATCAAGGTTCTGCTTGGTATTGAAATATTTTCTTTTACACATGAAATGGTTCCTCTCACAGCATACGTGTGTTGTATTGCATTCATTTGTCAAGGCATTTGCCATCATTTTAGGCAATACATGTTCTATATATCAAAGAATTCTTATGCTGAAGATGTAGCTACTTAATTAGTGATTATGATTACTGCATGAGCTTGTGGTTCCAGTAATGTTGAAATTACAACTAGAAAGTTGCATTTTATGTAAACTATTATGATTACCAAATGAATTTATAGGTTCCAGTGATATTGGAAGTACAAGCAGAAAATAGCAAATTATGAAAACTTCATCCAAGATAGGAGAAAAGGAAATGGTTCTTAATTCGAATTGACATGGAAATCAAATTAAGCAATCAAATACAGAAATTAGATTGCACCTCTGATAGTTTGGGGGTTGGGGTGCTTAGAGCGTAAGATAAGGTCTCTGCTTAAAGAAATAATGCGGTGGTTTCTGGTGTTGCATGTTTCTACCCGTTTATCAATGCTCTAGGCCCTAGAGCAAAAGTCCATTTTCAATTTAGATCTGGAATAAGTGAACCTTACTGATGGTTTCATCTAATATTTAGTTCTTGAAATTCAGTTGTAGACCCTCAAAGTTTGCTAGAAGAGAAAGAAGCAATAGAAGAAAAATTAGCACTTAGTGACTATGAATTGCGGTTAGCTCAAGAAGATGTTATGAAACTGAAGACCGAGTTACAAAGGAAAGTAGATCTCCGTCGGGATAGATTGAGTGGTAAATTTTCTTATTTATTTGATATTTGAATGGATACACTTGAGCTCTGTTTGGTTGACACCTTTGCTATTTGTCTCTTGTTTTCTGTTCATTTTTCTTTTTTGTTTTCTTTTTACAGAAAAGAAAAAATGGAACAAATAGCAAAAGAATCAACTAAACTCTTCTTCTTCTTCTTTTTTGTAAATAATATTTTAAGAGAAAATTTGATCTCTTTGTATTACACATTTTTTAGCATGCTGTTCGATTGAAAGAGTCTCTATTTATGACTCTAAGAATCATTAGAAGCACCAAAATGGTCAAGACTGCTACCTGGTTATATAGGTTCACTATTGATGATGTTCTTGCGGTAAAGGTAAACACTGAGGAAATTTTTCTTTTTTTCTTTTCACATCCCATGAGGTTGGCCACCTTGCATGACTATGCTTAGAATGAAATATTCTTTTCTGCGTATCATGCTAGATATCCATACTATTTTTCAGGAATTGACACCCATATTTCTGCCGCAGTTGCTTTTATTTGGCAACTGTTTTGCATAATTGGTGGGCTTTTGTAGGATCGCTCGTAGAAATTATGGGAATTGTAGGATTTTTTTAAATGCTTTTAATCAGTAGTTAGCCATCATTTTTCTGGCATGTGTGAATTTGTTTTTATGTTATATGCAAATGTAGAATCAAGTGTGAGCAATAACATAAATCATGCTCTGGAAGTCCATCGGCACAAGAGAGATGTTCCCTTCTCTACTTTAGGCCCATTGAAGGCTAATGAACGTAAAGATCTGAATTGTGCGGTAAAGGAATATTTGCTGATAGGTGGATATCGATTAACTGCAATGACATTTTGTGAAGAGGTATCTGTAACACTCGGTAGTGCTTTTGTCTTGTTACTGCTTTTTTATTCTGTAAATCTGCACTAGCTAGCATTAAAGGACCTATGTAGCTGCAAGGGCTGATCGTCCTATGCTGAAAGCTTGATGCAAAACTCAATAAACTGAAAATTGTGGAAATTTTGAATTATTATTTGGAACTGCAAGAAGAGAGAAGTTCTTGCCCCACAACACCAAGGTCTATATTTTCTGAACATGAAGTTAGTTTGAAAAATAGAAAAGCCTGACTGGGAGTTATTTGCATTTGATGTTAGAACCCAAGTTATCTTCTTTCCTGATTTTCTGGCTGGGAGACCAGCTTTAACAATTTATAGAGTTCATAGAATCTGATTTTCATATTTTCGTTGTGGTATATCTTTATCTTTCCGTTGCACAAATACATTTTGAGGCCCTGAAGGGGTATGAAGCAGCTGCCTAAGCTGGTGAATGTGCATATTTCACAGCTAATTTGTTGTTTAACCTCAGGTTACAGATCAGAACCTAGATGTTTGGGCAAACTCACCAGCATCTGTGCCTGATGCCTTGCGCCATTACTATTATCAGTACCTGTCTTCAAGTTCGGAAGCTGCTGAGGTAGGCAAGCTGTTTCTTACTATTCATACTGAATCATACTGAATATTTTCATGTTGGAATGTTCTAGCTATTGTCCTTTATTATTGTTGACTTCGCTTCATGAGGAACAGTATCATTACTGTCACCTGCTTTTTTTTGTGCATTTATTGTGTTGTGCTTGTACATATAAAATCCATGGGTGAGTGCAATATAATGAACTTAAACTGTCAGTTGTGATATTCATTACAAACTAATTGGTTAACGAAATTGTTGCTTGCAATATTATGTTTATGGAATTATTTTATTGGGAAAATATTTATGATCTATAGATATCAGTCTATTATAAAGAACTGATATAAGAACTGATCCTTGAACTAAAATCTCACCCCACCAGCCCTTTTCTTTTACTTCTGGATGTGGTTGACAATGGCATTGTTTGTCATCATGGATGCTTCTTCTTTCTGTTGCAGATACAAGTTGCTTGACTTAATGTCACTTCAGCTTTTAAGATGGTCTGTTATGATTAATGATCAGTCTTTCAACAATTTCTGCTGTTACATGTGCTTTGTGTAGATCTTTCTACTTACAGCGAATTTCTTATCATTGAAAACAGTAATGTTTATTCCATTGCAGGAGAAAATTTCTATGATTCGAGAAAATGAGTCACTACAAAAGGCAATTGAGAACTTAAATTATGAGAAAGAGCTTTTGATGAAAAACAAAGATTTGGCCGAAGGTCAGATAAATGCATTGACAAAATCTTTGGCAGCCACTCAGAAGGATCTGAAGGACAAGGAAAATCTGGTAGTTCTCTTTTAGCTTGATTGCTTTAAGAGCAGGTCCTTGATGATGCTACAAAATCTGAAGCACTGATTTCATACTTCTTCAGATACAAGACGTGAAGTATGCCTGGGAGCATCAAAGGAAGGAACTAAACGATTGCAGGGCTGAAATCACTTCCCCAAAAATGCACATTGAAGGATCTTCTTCTGTACAAAATCCGGTGACTAGTAGTGTTGAATCTGCTCAACCCCAGGCCTTTGAAAATTACAAGGAAGAAATAGTGTCTTTGCAGAAGGAAATTGAAAGATTAAAGGCAGAGAAAAGAGATATTCCAGATTTAAGTGATTCGAGCTGTGCTGAGAAAGAATCAACATATACTGAAGAGAAAGTCGTTGAGGTGGATGAGAATAAAACTCTTATCTCGCATCCCGTTGAGCCAGCAGGACCTATAGACAGCAACTCACTGTCTGCGTCAGTTCAAGCATTTGACAACAGCACTCACAAGCCTGAAGATAATTTGGCAGAACCAGCTATGAATCCTTCAAGCACTGCTGATGGTTTCTCATCTAGTAGAACCTTATCCCAACAAAATGAGAAACCACCATCAGAAGATAGTAGGCTGCATTCCAAATCGGAAACTCCTAGCAGTGTGCCTGCTCCAGATAATATGGCAAGTTTTTATTTTTGCTTTATGATATTATATTCAAAGGTGGTGTCCGGGGTTTCGATAACTAACAGCATAAACTGATATATTTGAAAGCCTTAACTCCACTCCTCATCCACGACCCTTGTGGCTACTGTCCTTTGTTTGCTTTTCCCTTGTGTTTCCTGTCAGGGGTGTGGATAATTAGGAGCTCGAGTAGGTGTTGCATCCCCCCCCCCGGGGGATAACCTAAATTTATCCATCGTGTTTTAGGGCTGGTTGAACTGTTAAAATTACATATCAGTTTATCTATTTATTGTACCAATCAATCTTTACTTACAAACCCTTAAAATCAAGAAATTAAAATCATGTAAATTTAATGAAAACCAAATTAACTTTATAATTTCTTCAATAATATTTCAAGTCTCTGACCTAGTACCAAACATGTTTTCTCTTTCTTTTTAGCCTAGTGGAACATCTCCCGTCTATATATCTCTCCACTTTTATCTCTCCTGCTATCATGCTTTATTTCTTCAATGCAGAAATCAAACTGGGACCACTTTGTAGAACTCCAGAAAACATCCTATTTCTAATCTCAAATTTTCAACTTCATTATATTCTTTTGATGGCAAATATTATTTTCCTCATTTTAATGAAAAAAAAGAAGTTATAATTGATTTATTTTTATTTTTCTAAAAGAAGATCATCTTTCAATTTTAAGTAAGATCGAATATTTTCCATAAGAAAAGTAAGATCATACTTGATTTATTTTGTTTCTTTGTACATTTGTTTATGAAATGACAAAATTGAGATTCTTTTTAATACATTGCTTGCTATATATTATATGCGTGTTATATCAATAATTTACGGGATACATTTCTTTAAAAAAAAATATGATTAGTTAAGTACTCCTTGTTTCCCCACCTAAAAAAGAATATATTGTCAAGATTTGCTACAGGTTCTCTTCATAGAAATTCAAGCACATTTATAATGTCTGATGCAGACTTTTTCATTGTAACAGGGTTTGGGGACCATTCAAATACTAGCAGATGCTTTGCCTAAGATTGTTCCTTATGTTTTGATCAACCATCGGGAGGTTGACTCTCTGACTATTAGTTTTTACTTGGACATTATCCTCTTTATTATCCTTATAATTTTTTTTGATTCCGTACTAATTTATTTGACTCTAGGAGCTTCTTCCACTGATAATGTGTGCTATTGAGCGGCATCCAGATAATGCCACCCGAGATTCTTTGACACACACACTGTTCAATTTGATTAAACGACCAGATGAACAGCAGAGACGAATTATAATGGATGTATGTTGCTTTTCAGAGAATCCCATTGAGTACCCAATAGCTACAAGTTTGGATACCGTGCTAAATCTTTTAAACTTCATTTCAGGCATGTGTTAGCCTAGCTAAAAATGTTGGGGAGATGAGAACAGAAATAGAACTACTCCCCCAGTGCTGGGAACAAGTGAGCTTCTGTGCTGCTTATTTTGCTTTGTCGGTTATATTTGTAGTGGCCTGATTCCATTTCTTTTGAATGCAGATAAATCACATGTATGAGGAGCGAAGGTTGCTTGTTGCTCAATCATGCGGGGAGCTTGCTGAATTTGTCAGACCTGAGATTCGTGATTCTCTTATTTTATCTATTGTACAACAACTGATTGAAGATCCTGCAACTGTTGTTCGAGAAGCTGCTGCGCACAACCTGGCCTTACTACTTCCTCTCTTCCCGCATATGGATAAATATTTCAAGGTCAGCCCCACTAAATATGCTTCAAGGCAATCATGGAGAAGATTTCTGACTTGACAGAATTGGCTACAATGTGAGCTCTAGAACAGGTTGATGACCCATGGTCTAGGGACTGGAGAGCCTTTTGCACTTAGCATAATATAATATCATGACTTGAAAAAAAAAATATAGAAAGTATAATAAGAAAACACATAAAACATTCTCCACCGCCTTATTTGTATATTGACAGGTTGAGGAGTTGATGTTCCAATTGGCCTGTGATCCATCTGGAGTGGTGGTTGAAACTACACTAAAAGAACTACTACCTGCACTAATAAAGTGGGGAAACAAGTTAGACCATATTTTGAGAGTTCTAATCTCTCATATCTTGGACTCTGCTGAGGTAACTTTTTGCCCTTGGATTTTATCATTTGCTGGTAGGTACTACCACGTTTCCATTTTGCAATGCTTTTCCCTCTTACTGTTACTCCCTCAATATTTTCAGCATTGTCCACCTCTTTCTGGAGTTGAAGGGTCAGTGGAGTCCCACCTGCGTGTTTTAGGTGAACAAGAGCGCTGGAATCTTGATATTTTGTTAAGAATTTTGGCTGATTTGCTTCCTCATGTGCATCAGAAAGCAATTGAGACATGCCCATTTTCCTCTGTTTCGGAGTCAAATGGGCCAATATTTTCCAGTTCGGTACTTGAATTGTATGCAGGGTAAGTTTTTCCTTTTCTTTTTTCCAGACTGATGAGATAGTGTATGGATAACTTTTGTAACTTAGTTGTCAGCTGAAATGATTTTGATTGATTATATATTCTACTAGGGGACATGTCGAGTGGCCTGCATTTGAATGGATGCATGTGGATTGCTTTTCTGGTTTAATACGGCTGTCTTGCTTGTTACCCCAGAAAGAGGATAGTTTAAGAAACCGAACTACAAAGGTAATTTTTCAATATTGCATTTAATGGGGTTTTCTGCTTGCTTCATGCTTGTTCTATTGAAATAATGCTGTTTTTCTTGTTTCCAATCTGCATCCTGACATTGCAGTTTTTGTTGGCTGTTTCTGAACGTTTTGGGGAATCTTATTCGACACACATAATGATGCCTGTATTCTTGGTAGCAGTTGGGGATGCTGCTGATTTCACATTTTTCCCTCCCAGCATTCACTCAAGAATCAGAGGTATTGGCTCTTAGAATCTTTTGAAATTTCTATTGTTGCATGTTCCGTGATTGTTGCTTGGTTGCAGGTCTAAAACCGAGGACAGCTGTGGCTGAGAGACTCGCTGTTCTAGGTATCCTGCCACTTCTCTTAGCGGGTGTTCTTGGATCTCCTGGTAAGCGTGAACAGTTAGCAGACTACTTGAGAAAGCTATTAGTTGAAGGTGCCATGAAAGAGAATCAGTCTATAACACACAACAATGATATTGTTAATGCTGTCCGCTTCCTTTGGTTTGTAATTAAAAACTTCAGTCCTAACCATTTGGTATTTATTTCTGAATATTCACATAGAATCTACTTTAATAATGCAGTACATTCGAAGAACATCATAGCTTGATATTTGATATCTTGTGGGAAATGGTTGTTAGCTCAAATATAGAATTGAAGATTGGTGCTGCCAATATACTGAAAGTCATTGTATGTTCTCTTTCCTTTGAAACAAAATTTATCTTGCTACACCCGACAATAAGATATTTATACATCTTAACAGGTGACATACGTTGATGCAAAAGTTGCCTCTACACATGTTCTGCCTGCCTTGATTACCCTTGGCTCAGACCAAAACCTGAAGGTGAAGAATGCAAGCATAGATGCTTTTGGGGCTGTGGCACAACATTTTAAAAATGACATGGTAACAGAGGGTTTTTTTTATTCTAATTCATGCTGGTGCAGTTTCTAGATGCCGTTCTTACAAACTCAGCATGTGCAGATTGTTGATAAAATACGTGTTCAAATGGATGCTTTTCTCGAAGATGGTTCTCATGAAACAACCATGGCCGTGGTCCGTTCGTTAGTGGTAGCACTTCCACATACAACAGAGAGATTTAGGGATTATATCCTTGACTTTCATGTGAAAAACAATTTTTAGGACTTCATTAATGAGTTGTGCATTGTGGTTTAGCCATTTTTGTGCTTGCCACTATCCAATCGTTCTTCAAAACCATTGTTTACTTAACATGATTTACATTTTTTAACTAAGATTTTCCAACTGACAAGCATGCCTGCTTTTGCAACTGATGGGATGTCTCGCCGAGAGAGAGCTAATGTGTTTTGTGAAGCCATATGTGCTGTGGATGCGACAGGTTTGCTTCTCTAAGTGGCTACTGCCATCATTTCTCTCCCTTCTCTGTTCTCCAATATTTTGCCTTCTCAGAGAAAAAGATAAAAGTGTAAAAAGTCCACTTGCTAGTCAAGTTTCATTCCTAAGCATTGAGGAAGGATAAGAGATCCGCTCCTAAAGCCATAAACGTCATGCATTGTTTGTTGGCATGCCCTTCTATGGGGGTAAAAGAAAATTTTGAAAATTTAATTATTATTTGATAAGGTAATAAAAAATACACAGTTATTGATTTTAGAGAAAGTATATGAGAAAAAGAGAGTAATTTTTTCTTATTTTTCAATGAGTTGTTACTTTTATTATCTTTTAAAAGTTTAAATTTAAACATTTCAAAAAAAAAATTTAATTTAAAACTATAAAAGTAAATTTTGAATAAGTAGTTATTTATATGGATTTTTGGATAAAAGAAAATAAAGTAAGGTGAGTAGTGGTTGAACGTGATAAGGTTTTTTCTTTTTCATTTTTCTTTTTTAATACAATGAATTGCCATTTTCATTTTTTTTTTTTTGATATTTTAGTACTTTAGCTGATCGAGTTTGGTGTCACTTAACTCAATCAGGGGTTTAATATTAGTATAGATTACAATTTTATCATTTTTTTCCAAGTTTCCTTTAAGAAGAAATTATTATTATTACTATGGAATCACTTTCTTATAGCCATGCTTTCGTGTTTAGTTGCATCAAATTTTATCAATACTAGCCGGCAGTCAACTTTTATCACTGTCAGAGCCATGTGGTGTGTTGGTAGAGACCGTTTTTGTCTTCCTGCCTTCTGAAAGGATGGCATAGGAGGAACAGGGTGTGAACTGCCGTCTACCAGACCACCCTTCCTGCTAGAAATTAGTGAACTCAAGATTGAAAGAAAGGTGTCTAGGAGTTATTAATTGCTAAAATTTTTTAAACTTGGATAGAAGTCTCATCATTTATATGACAAGAATTCTTTGATCTTTCAACAGATTGCCAAGCTTCTTTATTCTACAACATTTCGGAAACATAAAACGTTGCTGCTGTTAATTTGCAATAATTTATTTATGGTTTCCTCCCAAATGCTCCATTTTTGTGTTTTCACATCGAACTATGGTTTCTGTTTGTGATGTATTTTAGTATTTATTATCATTTTTGTTGCAGATATTTCTGCAAATAGCATTCGTGATTTCCTTCTTCCTTCAATTCAAAACTTATTAAGAGACCCCGATACACTAGATCCTGCACACAAAGAGGCCCTTGAAATAATATTGAAAGAAAGATCCGGTGGAACTTTTGATGCTTTGAGTAAGGTTATGGGAGCTCACATCGGGATTCCATCATCAATGACTAGTATCTTTGGTGAGGGTGGGCTGCTAGGCAAGAAAGAAAGCACTGCACCAACGTCTCCGGTTGGATCTCCGAGAGCTGGGGCATCATCCGCACATGGACTTGCACCGGAGGATACTAGATTCATGCGCATCATGAGGGTCACTGACATGCTGCGAGGCAAAGCAAAAAGCCAAGAAGAAACTCATCAGAACCAGTGAAACCAAGTGAGACTCTTCTTCCCTGACTCCTTTATGAGATGAATATATATAAATATTTGTTTATTTATTCATGTCATACATGAGGATACT
This sequence comes from Gossypium longicalyx, assembly GCA_025698465.1. NCBI lineage: Eukaryota > Viridiplantae > Streptophyta > Magnoliopsida > Malvales > Malvaceae > Gossypium > Gossypium longicalyx. The sequence continues at coordinate 19,846,306 of CM047005.1, read as the reverse complement.
CGTAGCAGGTGTCAATTCTTTGATTATAATTTCTTGCCAAAGCGCATATTAAGGAAGAAAAACAAGATGAGATTATGTGGCCGGCTTGTCTTTAAGATTTCTTCACATAGAATCTAAGCATTGCGTTTTTGTCATAAGCAATGGATTATACTTTCTCTTCTTTTTTTTGCATTTCAATATTTTCATAGTCACTGAAATTATTGGATAGTTTCTAAGAAAAAAAATAATTCAAGTTAAAGCAAATTAGTGAAGTTAATTCTATTAGTGACTGATATAAATGAATTGAAAGCGATGACCAGCTTGCTGTCTAGAGAAGTACAACAAATTTTATAAATTGATTGGGGTTTGGAAAGCACTGCCTTTGGGTTATTCAGTCCGACTTTGCTTGGTTCTGAATGAGATTTTTGTAATCTGGTTTGGCTCAATTCAGATTGCAATTTAATCAATAAAAAATATTTAATTTTTAAAAATATAAATGTTAATGTGAAAATTAATTATGGATCAAGTCTAAGACGTGAACAAGGTTTGTACTATTGGTTTGGTTGATGAACGCCGTTGATTTGAAAATTAGAGTAGATTTCCATCTTTACTGATCCAATTATCAGGCATGTGAATTTGCAGGGTCAAAGAAGGAGATTAACCTAATTTAGTTGACATGAAACTGTAACCCCAAATGAATCATGATTTCATGCTGTTTTTATCATTCATGGTTACAAATTTACAATCATATTTAAGAGTAGAAAGAAAATGAAATTGAGAAAAAAAAAATTGCATAGGCTGGCATTTTCGATGAACTTATAAAATAAATGTATTTTCATATTGGATTGTTGTATTTTACTAGGTTATAATTGTGTTTAAAATGTTATAAAATTTGATTTTTAATCTTATTATATGTATTTTGAAATCATGGTTAATTTTGATGTATTTCGTGTTAATTAACCAGAGAGATTTTTACATTGGATTCCCCATGAAATGATACCAAGTTTTCTTCACCTTCTCAAATTACTAATGTTCTTGTTTTCTTTGTCCGAGACGTTCAAATTCAAAGGCATTCGATTTGCTAACCAAACTAGAAAAGCTGCATTGACGAACTTATATGTGGTTAAAGATCTAAACTTTCAACCTATAACGGTGGCAAAGCAAAACGTCATTCCTTTTCAAGTTAAAATCAAAATCCAGAAACTAGGATAATAATGATCAATATAGTAGCTTAATAACATCTGAAGTGTTGATTTTTCTTATTGATTGATGTCAATTGTCAAATAGATTTACTCATGAGTTGAGCCAAGTTCAAGCGTATATGGATTTTTTGCCTACCGAAATCTTTAATCCTAAAACCTTTACATAAATTTCAAAACTTTAGATCATGCCTGGACTTAGAAAACTTTTACCAAACACTAGGCTTAAATAAATAATATGAACCATCTATTTTGCTCACTCTCATTTTTTGAATTGTCCAAATCTTTCAAATTTCAAAGCAAGGGATAACGCAACCCAACCCTAGACAAAGTCTAATTTCAAATTATGTTACTTCAAATTCTAATTTTCTACATATTAGTATCCAACACAGTTGAGTATGAAGAAAAATCTACAAGTACATTAAAAGAACTTGACAAAAGAAAAAGAAAGTTATAATTTTAATTTCATTTCGGAGTGGAAGTGGACAGGTGCAAACAGAGTGCTGATTAACTTCACGACCTGTGTATCCATTTTGTATACGTCTAATCATATCGTGTTTAAAATTATCGAGTCTATAGCTAATCAAACAGATTACAGAAATTCATCCCTCCATCTCAACCATTTCATCTATTCGAAATCCAATCCAAACTTGGGTACAGCAAAAATACCATAATCAAATTCAAACCCGTAGTATTCAGTTAGGTGTTTGTTAAGTTCAATTTAATTTTGGTTCAAGTAAACAATCAAATATATTCAGTTTGATTTTAATTCTAACATATGCCAACAAACTGTCCAACAAGATGGCTAACTGCATTAAAGAAACAGCCATTTATGAAGTCAAAACAAAAACCATCTCATATGATTACCTCTACTTGTTGCGTTTAGCGGCACGTCTTCCTTGGCCTTTCTTCGGTGGTCCCTTACCACGTCTCTTCAATGATTCAAGCTTCGATAAGCGCTCTTCTTCTTCACGGGCCATGACATGTGGATCATCATTCTTGATGTCATACGGGTACCATTCTGCAACCTTGTCCCCAATGAGCTTTTTGCGTAAGATCTTATGGGGTGATCTCTGCCCCGTTGGGTTGAGTATCTGTCCAAATATTCTTGCTCGAGCTTCAGTGACCCCTACTACGACAGCCGAAGCCAACATTTTCTTTAAACCACCAGCACTCATCTTTCAGTCAATTCTGTTAAACGTTGAAAAAGAAACTTAAAAGAAAATTTCACAATCATATTAATAAATCTTTCAGCAATAGCATACTGAAAATTTCAAAATACTTTAGCAAACAAGATGATCTCCCTCAAAACCAGATTTAGGGCAGAAATTTTCCCAATTTGTTCTAAAACCAGAACAAAAATATATTTCCAACTATTTCTCATTCAATAGTATTAAATATTCAAATGAAACTTTGAGCAAAAGCACCTAAATAATATTTTAGGAAACAAGATGATCTCAATTCAATCCTAACCTAACCTAATAACCAAATTTACAGCTGATATTTCAACAACTAGTTCTAAACTAAAACAACAATCATAAAACTCTTTTCTTAACCATCTTGGTTCAATTCAAACATACAAAAAAAAAAAAAAAATCAAATCCCAATCTAATAATCAAATAACCAGGTTCTAAAACCAAAACAACATTCTATAAACTGTTCAAATCGAGGTTTCAAATAGTGCATTGCAGCCGCTATTTCGTGGTAGCAGAAAAATCCGCCGCCACCAAAAGACCTCCTCAATTCACATCAATAGCAACGAATCGCGGACACAAATAGCAATGAAACCAAAAAAAAAAAAAAAAAAAACGGCGATAAAGGTCCACCATTTCCACTAAACCGATACCTTTAAAAAAAAATTCTATTTCTCAACAAAGTAAACAGAGAAAGGAGAGTAACAAACAGTAGAATCGAAACCAGAAAAATCAAATATAGCAGAGTGATGAGAGTAGATAACTCAAAATCTCTCTCATGAGTCAAGTAGAAAGAAATGTTCAAGTTAAATTTAGGGTTTCAAAAATTACCTTTTATCTAATTTACTGGTCTGTCAGAAACTTGAAGGTAAAGAGGGGGCTTAGGTCAGGGAGAGGAGGAGGGGGAGGCTGTGACAGAGTGGTGGTGGCGGCAGGGGATATGTGAGTATAGATGGGAGTGGGCCGGGAATTTTCTTAAGCAAATTTTAGATTACTTGTTTTATATATATGATTTTAGATTACTACAAAAGTACAGTAGAATTTTGAAAATATATTTTATCATTTATCATTTTCAAATTTTGAAAAAACAAACATACTACAATTGTGTGAAAAAAAACCAATGAAAATTTTTTATACAAACAAAAAATATTTAATTATTTATTATTTTCAAAAATATTTTTATTTATAAGAAGTAAAAATAAAAAATAATAAAAGTTATTATTCAAGTAATTGAATTGTTCAAAAGCTTTTATTTAAGTCACTAGGCTACTATGTTTATTTTTTTTTTTTAAATTTCACTGTTGAGCTCTAAGTGGATATTCAACGGTCTTATGGTGGATCAATACCCATTGACGAGTAAAATAACATACTTTAGGTCCAAGTCAATATGATGGCCAGTATCGGAGATCAGAGAAAAATGCTGCTAGATTTTCGGTTCACAAATTTGTGACATCCAAAGTTATTTTGTAAAGAAAAAAATTGAATTATTGAAGATATTGGAAAAGAGAGTTTTCCATTGGTGCAAATAATATGAATAGAGAAAGTCATATAGCATCGATTTTAATAGCAAAGTGACTTAAATGAAAACTTTCAAATAGTTCAATGACCAAATTGTAACTTTTTTAGTTAAGTGACCAAAATAAAATATTACCCGTAGTTTAGTGACTAATGATGCAATTTACCCTAAATTTTTTTGTTTGATTTTTTTTCGCATAAATGGTAATATGTTTGTTATTCAAAATAAGGGTGAGTGTTCAATCGAATCGAGTGAAAAAATTTTGAGTTAATCGAGTTGACGAGTTTTATTTTATCATCCTAACTCAATTTAAAAAATTTCGAATTGAGTTAAGTGAAATGAAATTCAAATTGCGTAGAATCAAATGAAATTGTTCGAGTTAAATTAATAAATTAAATATGTCAAATTAAAATCTTGTTATAGTATAACTAATTTTATATTAGAGCACATAAATATTTGAAAATTATTTCAAAACAAAATAAAAAAAATTACTTTAATATGATAAACTTGAATCATTAATTAACTTATTTAAGTGCTCAAAATTATTGTTTTAGAAAATTTTTAACTTTCTTTATATATTTTTTTTAAATATTTATACTTTTTAAAAAAATATATAAATTTTGGGATTTTTATAAATATTTTAAATTTTTAAAAATTATTTTGAATTTCTTTTGTAATTTTTGTCGAGAGAAAGACCAATTTGCTCATTTTCAAAATTAATAAGACCAAAGGGGTATTTACACCAATCTATTATTCGAATTATAAAACTCAACCTAACTCGAACCCGAATAACTTATTTGAGTTTACTTGAAAAAATCTAATAACTTGAAATTTAATTTTTTTTCGATTGTTTTGAATTGAATCAAATTTTACTCACCCTTTATTCAAAATAATAAAATTTTCTATATATTTCAACTAAATCAAGTAGATATAGTGGATCTCAAAATATGTACGGATAATATAGAAAACAGTTATTGTTTGAATAAATCTAATATATATTCCTGATTAAATTATCAAAAAATGTCTTTTTTTTTTCAAAATTATTGGAATAGGCCGATTTTTGGAATATTTATGGGTATAGGCCAATTCAGGGAAAACACTTCTAGCTAGAAGTATTTTTTTCCCCGTGTTATATTAGGGTTTTTAGGGTTGTTAGGGTTTTTAGTGTGCTAGAGTTTAGGGTTAGGGTTTTAAAGTTATGGTTTAGGGTTTTAAATTTTAAATTGATTAAATTTTTAACATAATAATTGTAATTATTGAATTCGATATTTAAAATATTTGTATTTACACCAATCGTATGTGGTCGTCTATATCCTATGCTCCGTTTAAGTTGTTATCTGATAGGTCATTCCGTCACAAACTAAAAGGTCGGTCGACATCGGCTCGATTACGTAACAACATGGATATTTCGGGACAGGTCAAACCAATAGATGAAGATGCAAACTAGAAAGCAAATATCAATTCTATTGTAATATGTAAAAGCGCAGTTCTGTGAAATGATAACAAATATTAGCTTTCATTTTGTGAAATGGTAACAAATTACAACTTCAATTTTGTGAAATGATAACAAATATCAACTTTAATTTTGTTAAAGGATAACAATATTCTTCTAAAAACATAATAATAAAAATCATCGAAAAAATATAAACATTCAATACAACGATAAAATTAATCAGTCTAGATGTCGGTCAGAATCTATGCCACATCAAGGTGGTCAACGGTTGCACGCTAGATTCCTTCTTGGTTCAGCCTCTGGGTGGGATTGTGGTCTCGGTAGCTCCTTTTCTTTGCCTTGGTTTAGCTAGTCGCACTATGTTCTCTGATAAAAAAATCATGTTGTTCTCGGTGTCACAGACCTTACTGTCATAATAAATAATAATACTAATTTGTCTACTCATTTTCAACCAAATTATATGTCGAGAGAAATTCGAAACAAAAACATTATGCAAAAAATATAATGCTTCATATAAATATTAACACGAAAAATCAACTTATATCTTCCTTACAAACTTCTAATCTTCTAAACTTATTCAATTTCTATTGCTCCAACTTATGCCACCAGAGGTTAAAATATGAGTCATTTATAACTCATTTATAGCCTAAAGCATAACATCTCACTCCTTTTTGTAAAATGCCCCGGATAATGGGGGTTGAAGTTTGTAGAGGAAAAACACTCAAAGAGAGATGCAGTATCAGCAGCAGTAATGAAAAGGGCATCCAACTAGAAGCGTTTTCAGTACTTTTGTTGATACTACATCCTGCTTGGAGCGTTTTTCCTCTACAAACATCAACCCCCAATATTCGGGGCATTTTTCACAAACCTTTCAGATATCCCAAGAATCTCGAGATATATTTTTAGAATCATCTCCTCAAATTTATTTTTTCAGAAGCAGCAGTACTGAAAAGGGCATTCAGCTGGAAGCATTTTCAGTACTTTTGTTGATAGTGCATCCTATTTGAAGCGTTTTTTCTCTACAAACCTCAACCCCCCTACTATTCGGGGCATTTTTTACAAACCTTTCAGATATCCCAGGAATCTCAAGATATTTTTTCAGAATCATCTCCTCAAATTTATTTTTTCAAAAGCAACAGTACTGAAAAGGGTGTCCAGCTGGAAGCGTTTTCAGTACTTTTGCTAATAGTGCATCCTGCTTGGAGCGGTTTTCCTCTACAAACCTCAACCCTCACTATTCAAGGCATTTTTCACAAACCTTTCAGATATCCCGGTAATCTCGAGATACTTTTTCAGAATCATCTCCTCAAATTTATTTTTTTAGAAGCAGTATTGAAAAGGGCGTCTAGCTGGAAGCGTTTTCAGTATTTTTGCTGACTGTATCCTGCTTGAAGTGTTTTTTATTCAAATTATTTCTTCAAAAACCATCTCGTCAAAATTATTTTTCAAAACCCATTTCATCAAAATTATTATTTTTATTTTTTTAAGAACCCTTAAACCTTAAAAATTAAATAAAACACTACAACTCATAATTAATAAACAAGTAAAATAAATAAAACCCTAAACCTAAACACTTACAAATTAAAAACCCTAAACTCTAATTTAAAATTCCCACAACCTTAATTTCATAAACGCTAAGCCTTAATTAGCAATTAAACCATTGAGAAAACACAGCAAAAGCGCGCTTACGTGGAAGCGCTTTACTAAAGCGCATTGATGTGGGCGCTTTTTACAGGTCAGAGGGAAAAAAAGTGCTAAGCTGGACATGCTTTTCTGGTTTTCCCCTAAAAGTGACTCCAACTCAGCGCATTTTAAGAAAAACGGGCCATTCCAATAAATATCATTCAAAATGACCCATTTCCGTAATTTTTTTTTAGAAATGGGCCTTTCTTGGTAAACTAGTCTTAAATATGAGTCTATAAATTTTGAATTTTTTTTTTCAACAAGAAGTTGGATTAAATGGAAAAAAAGAAAAAGAAAAAATAAGAACAACAAAGGGGTTAATTTCAACATAAATCCCTCCATTTTTCATTTTTATAGGGATTTTACTATTTGTAATTTCTTCGTTAGTCCCTATATGAATTTATAATTTTGAAACTTTTATTAGCAATTTTTCAAACTGCAAGGAATCCAAACGGAAAATAACTTACAAACTTAAAAAAAAAAAAAAAAAAAATCTATCCCTTTGATTGGTTTTGGTTATAGAGGGCAAATTCCTTTTATATTTTATGAAAAAAACTTTCATATGGAAATTAAAACTTTTGTAAAGAAATAATTTAATCATAGTTATTAAAACTTATTTAAATTGTTGATTAAGCATTTTGAAAGGAGGAAATTAATTAAATAAAGTTTTTACAAATTATGCTCTTTAGTCCCGGATTGTTATTTATTTTACTTAATTGTATCATTCTTAGTTATGACTTATGACTTATTTTATTTATATTTTTAATCTTTCAGAGTTGTATAAAAAAAATTAATGGTATATAATAAAATAAATTAATTTTATTAAAATATAATTATCTTGAACAAGAAGTGGCAACACCAAAAATAAGTTACATTAGAAAAACTTTTGGAAATTAGTAAATACATCATTTTAATATATTTTATTTTTGTTTGTTTAACTTACAAATCATTTAAAATTTCATCCTGAATTATTTAATTTCTTAATTATACAAATAAAGAATTCATTGATAAATAAAGTTTACTATCAATTTTTACTTTAAATCAAATCAATATTTAAATTTATACTTTCAATATTTTTAAATCTAATTGAGATGTTGTAAATCTAATATTATTTATTACATTAATGTATTCATCCAACGTGAGCTCTCCCCGTGAACCCTTAATATTTTTATTTTGTGGGACCTAAATTCCTCTACATTTACTCAAATTATAAATAGATAGTTCAAGATTAAGTCCGAATATAACAAGAAATACCATAATAAAATATATATGATATGGACGCTGATAAATTTTAGACTCTGCCCAATTACCCTTGCATTTGGAGTTATGTTTTTACACTCAAAAATAACTATTTTGTATTATTTTAAATGCATAAAATACATAATTCACTCTATTCATTATTATTGGAGGAGTTGCATTAAATTTGGGCTAACTTGGACCCAACAGCATTAACTCATTCATATTCATGCTTTATTAAATATTATAGCAATAATATCAATCAAATTAAGATTTAATTCATAATTAATTTTTAATACGATAGAATTTCTTTTATAAGTACAGTAAGATAATTTTATTACAGGAGTTTATGAGTCAACCAAGTTGTAGTTCAAATTTTCCTTTTAAGATTTTTATCGAAGCCAATCAGATAGCTCAAAAATCTTTATTTATTTATTTATTTATTTATTTTGAAATTACATTTAGATAGAAAAGAATATTTCTAACAAACCATTCCTTCTACGATATAAGCTTAAACGCCACAAGCTCTCTCGGATCTAATGATTCATTATTTTTTGGTTATATTGTGCTATAAGTCCTTGTACTTTGCAAAAGTTGTAGGCTTAGTCTTTATACTTAAATTTGAACATTATTAGTATCTATATTTTTCAAAATTTAAAATTTATTAAGTTTTGTTATTTACAAAATTTGATGTAATAAATATATTATTATATGTGTAATGACATATCAATTTGTTATTTCCACATATTACTCAACCAAAAGTTCAGCTAATAAATTAACTACTATCATTTGCGTCAATATTGAAATTTCAAATTTCAAAAGTGTAAAGACTTAGAACGATCAATTAGAGAACATGGACTAAGTCTACAATTGTACGAATAATATAAGATTAGAAATTGAATCTAACCAAATGAATTTAATAGCTACTATGACTAAAAGTTTAAAATTCAAAAATTTTAGGGACTAAAATTGATAAATTCGAAAAGTAAAATGACTAAATCTAAAGTTTTTACAAGGTACAAGGACTAATAGCAAAATTTAACCCTATTTATTTTAATTTCTTTTACTAGATATATTTTCTAGTTATTTTATTATTTACATAAATGATCTTACAAAACCCTATTTGTAAAATAAAGACAAAATAATATCATTTTATTATTGTTAGAGCCAAGGTTGTCCAACAATATTTGTTCAATTAACTAATTAGTCAAAGAACTGGTCAGTCAACACACGAGACAGCTTGAGCATATTTATATGTAGGCCTTTTTGACTTGGGCCTTATTGGATATTGTTTTAATAAGCAAATTAGCTTTTTGGATGTTTTAATTCCAATAGTTAAAGTTGAAACCGAAATGGTGTGTATTTGTGAAGAGTTTGAGTTCGACTTGGATTATGATAAGAGTTTTTCTCAATCTCAATAACATGTTTCATGGATGATTTTAAAGAGATTAATTTTACTTTATTTTAGATAATTGCTGGAGATAATTCAAGAAGTTAGAGTTAGATTAAAATTGAGAGTTTTACTTTATCGAGACTACATGGAGATGATGTTAAATTTAGCATATAAACAGGTTGTTGCGCCGAACATTTGGAGGTGGCTTTTGGAGCGCCTTTGGTTGGCTATTTGCTTATCTTTTATTTGGTAGTTTTGCGCTCTTCTATTAGGCTTTTATTGGAGAGTTTATATTTGATGTAAGTGTGATTTTTAGGGTGAGTGATTTTATAACAATTGAGGTCATTATTGGGGTTGCAATTACTTTTTATATATCAGTAGGTTAGGCTTAAACCAATAGGTGATCTGAAAAATTGTTCAATAAGAATCATTCATTGAGCGAGCCTCTATAGAGTACAATTGTTTTTAAACTACGTTAACAAACAACTATGGGCAAATCTCTCTTTACTTCTTTTTTCATGTCTGTTTCACAGTTTGATCAATGCTTCGACTGAACACCACATTAAACAGTCAGACTAAACTTGTAGCAAACTAACGTGTTTTTCAAGTGATATCAAAGCTAGACTTCAGACATACTTAAATGTGATCCTGCGTTCAGTTTCTAGTAATGAAGTCCAAGAAAAAAGGTTGTATTGTCACACGTCCACCTTCGGTGATTAAAGCATCAGATTCAAACAATGACAGTGATGTTTCTTTCAACCTAAGGGATGTGTTTAGCCATATGATAAATAAGACGAAACTCCTATTGAAAATGAATGACTCTTGAAGGAAGAATTTGCCATAAAGAGAAAAAAGAAAAGCTCGAAGTAATGGTAAAAAAGAAAAATGATGTGATTGTTGATGTCAAAAAGGCTAATTAGGTGCTTAATGAAACTGCCAATGAAAAGGATGAGATGATTGCTAAAGTTGATGCAACTTTGAAAGCAAATGAGCAAGAGTTAAATGATGTGAAAGTCACTCTCAAGAAATATGAAAGTCAAAATGATGAGATCTCTGATGTTGAGAGATTCGAACATGATTGTAGGAAACTTGGTAAGAAACCTATATCTCTTATAAATTTTGTTAAATCTAAAAAGATGCTTGCTACTTCTTTTTTTAAGACAGGTGAAAATAGAGAATATGTTTGTTTCTATTGTGGAAAGGTCAAACATATTAGATCTTATTGTTACAAGCTTATGAAAATTCAAAAGTGGAGAAAAACAATGTCAGTTCAATCTAATGTTGAAACACTGAACATAACATCACTTAGAAAGCAACATGTTTGCAACAAGGTGAAAGGAATGACCAGAATCACAAGGATGATTTGCCACTATTGTGGGAAGGCTAGTAATATCAGGCATTATTATTACAAGCTTAAAAATGACTTGTGGAAAGTTAAATCTGGTGCAGTGGTTATTCAAACACCCGTTTAAATAACTACTCAAATAGATAGAAGAGCTAGATAGGTTGGTGTGAAGCAAGTCTGGGTGAGAAAAGATTGGCTATATTTAAGCTCTAAAGATCAGCAAATTATTGATGCTCTTATAAAGCATGAGGTTGCAACTCATGTTGATGATATTGAAGATATTTCAAAGATTAAACATACTCCATCTCGTGGAAAAGGTACTTGTTTTTCCACGAGCTATAATCCTTAGTGTTGAAAGGTTGTATCTCATCCCCTTGAATAAGCTTGAGGTAAACAAGGGGAGCATATAGTAAGAGGGAGTAAGTTTACTGATTTTGGTATGGTTTGGTTTATGTTTGTGTTGATTACTGCTCATGCATGATTTGACTTGGTGGCTATTTTTGTTTAGCAAACATTTGAGTTTGATGATTTAAGGTACAGGCTGATGAAACATATATGTTTGTTAAAACTCATGTTAGATCAGAGACTAGAACAAGACAATGCTGAACAAATAAGAATTGGGCGAGACGGTTGATGGTTTTCTTATTGTTGTTGTAGGCCAATTTTAGGGCCCAATTACACTAACCTCCTTAACCCATTTTAAAACCCAATACATTAAAACCCAAACCCCTTACAAAGCCATCAGACCCATTTACAACCAATCAGCCCAAATTACCCATTTAATAACCTCTAAACCCAAGACCCAATACAACAAACCTAAAAACTAAATTCAATACCTAACCCTAAGCCCAAAACAGCCCAATACCCAAATCAAAAGTCAAAAAAAAAAAAAACTTAACCCTAGCTCCCTATGTTCGGCGCCGCACCAACCCTCTGCCATCTGACCAGCGCCGTACCAACCCTCTGCGCCCCCATGCTCTCTGACTCACCTGCTCCACTGTGCCCATCCCCTGCAATCAGCAAGGCAAACAAGACAAAAACAATAGGAAAGTAGGAAAAAGGGTTATAAAACCCGAATCAAAAATTGTAAAGAGGGTTCCTGGATTTGGCAGTTTGAAAAACATAAGAAATAAGAAAATATTTCAAGTCCAAAGCAATAATAGCAATTGCATCAGTATTTTAGATACAAAAATAGCATCCAAGCAAAGAGAACATCACAGATAAAAAATCAGAAGTTAAAGGAACCAAAAAGGTGATTTTTTTTTTATTTCTATTTCGTTTTTTTTAAAAAAAAAAACCTGTTTTAGTCTACCATACATATTAAAATATAGTAAAATAATAAAATAAAAATAACAAAAAAAAAAGATTTTTTACCTTTTCCGGTGGCCGGCGCCGGCGACGGACGACGGCCGACGATCGGCCGGTGACCGCCCCCCTGGCCGGAAGCCCCTCCCCTCTCCCTCCTTCCTCTTTTTCTCTCCCTTTCTCTCTTTTTTTTTTCTTTCTCCCTTCCAAATGAGTTTTTTTTTAAATTTTTTTTTATCTTTTATAGCACCGTTTTGGTCCCCCCCGTTTAAACATTAAACGACGTTGTTTTTGGCCCCGGGTCGGATCGACCCGACCAACTCCTAACAGGATCCGCATGTTTTTTAAGTGGAAGGGCTATTTTCGCATTTAGCCCTTCCGCTTTTTCAGGCATTTACAATCAAGTTTTTCGCTACTTTAATTTTAGCCCAAAATCTGTTGTGTTTTGCAATTTGGTCCCCGTGTACACGCTGCGTTTTGATGAGAGGGGATATTTGCTGTTTAAGTCCTCCCTTGTTTTGCGCGCATCCAAATCGGTCCTATTTTCCTTTATTTCTTTTTTAAAAATTACCCCAAAATATTGTTCTAATTCAAATTTCGTCCTTTTACACCTTCTTTTACGTATTTTATTTTATTTTAATAATATTTTTGCTATTATATTTTATTAATATCATCATTATATTTATTATTAATATTTTGTTATTATTATAGATACTAATGTTTAGTTTCGATTAGTATTTATGTATGTATTTATATATGTATATATATTTATATAGTACTAGTAATGTTTATTTTCAATATTATTTTTACCATTTTGAACATGTATACGTATTGTATGTGTTTTTCATATTTATTATGTAGGTATTTCTAATATTATTAATTGCATATTTTTGTATATACTATGTATATATATATATATATTTTTTTCTTTTTAAAAAAATATCATGCTATTCACATATCTTTATGTTATCACTTGTCTATTTTTTTTAATATCATTACTCATACATATTTTTTATACTGTTTCATGTATATATTTTATATATTATCCCTATTATCATTATTAGTATTAGTATGTGTTTTATTATATATGTATATATCTTTAATATATATATAGATATATATATTTATGTAGTATTATTAATATGTGTTTCTAACATTATTATTATTTTTAAATATGTATATATTATTAATAACTATATTAGGTATATATATTTTTAAAAAAATATTGTGTTTTTGTATATTGTGTATATATTTTAATACCATGTTTCATATATCTTATGTATATATTTTAATGTTTTCATGTATATATTTTAATATTTTCTTTCTTATGTTTTTATTATTTCTAATGTATTGTATATGTTTATTTTTATATATTATGTATATATATATCATGTATATATATTTTTAGTATCATATATACACTATTATCTTATTTTTATTATATCTATTACTAATATTAGTATATACATTATATATATATATATTTATCAATAGTATTATTTTCATATACCCTTGTATTTATTATATTTATTATGTTATTCTAATATTACTATGTATACACTTTTCCTTTTTTATCATTACACATACTTTAATATATATATAGCACTATTAGTATTTTTAATGTTGTGTTTACGTTACTTCATTTGTTATTATTATATGTTTACGTATATTCATTTTTTATTTTATTTCGTGTTTGATATTGTTATGATGTTTAATATATCGCGTGCATTGCCATAGCTTTTTTTTAATATTATTGTCATATTCGTTATTTACTTCTAGATCTGTCTTTTATTTAGGTTTATTTCATATCAATTTGCTTCGTATTATTTCAAAAATAATCCATGTTTGCTTATTTATTTTAATAAGTAAGGCAACGTATCGATTTAACACTAAGTCGTTGATTTCATCGCTATGTTGGATGAATCATATCGGCTCGTGTTGAAAACGGAACGCCCTTCAAACAAATCAAAATTTGAAATTTCTCATCTTTTCAATCGGGTCACGACCAAATATTACTTTGAACTCGTACTTTTGAAAATCAAGACAACACGCGTTTAACAAGATACCAATTTTGGGCGTCGCGAGGGTGTTAATACCTTCCTCGCGCGTAACCGACTCCCGGACCCTACTTTACTTTGATTTTAACGTAGACCTAAACTCGACCTTCTTTAGTTTTAAAAATAAATTTATTAGGTGTCCGATCACACCTATAAAAAGGATCGGTGGCGACTCCCTCTTTATTTCAAAATCAAACTTCAGTTTTCAAGTTTTCACTAAATCGCCACAATTAGCGACCTAGCTAAATTTTTTACGTCGCTACAATTGTTGATATTTTTTTCTGATTTTGGATTGTTAAGGTTGTATTTTTACGAGAGCTTATTGAATCGAAAAGGGTTATTTTTTGCTATATGTTAACGAGCTAGCTGAATTATTTTTAAGAGTCTTGATGTAAGAAGGTTGGGTGGTTGTCGAGCATAAGAGTTGAAGATGAGAAAGAGCAGCATTTTTTTAGTTGCTTGATTATCGAGCTGGATAATGCTTATTTGTGGAGTTTTATTTGGAGTAAAAGTTTGTATGGAGAAATTTTAGGTGTTTGAGGCCGCATTAAATACGTCACTTGGTGATAAAAAAAAAAGGAAGATTTTTCACCCTAATCTCTTTTATTTCCTTGTTTGACTGAAATACTCCCTATCTGTAATTTTCTTTCCCTTAAGATTCTCAAAGAACTACTTTCTTGGTTCATAATGACTGGGGAGAAACGTGCAGCAAATAAAGAGTATGGGATATCTTCTACCCCCCATGAAAATTTCTAAAGACGAGAGTACACCGTGGTAGAGGGAGTTGTTTTGAGCTTTTTGAAAAAAAAGGGGAGGAGTATGATGAGCTGATTAGGAGGAGTTTGAGTTGGATGGACTTGTGTTTGTTGTTGCATTGATGAACTGAATTGATTCTTGCTGTTGTTTTTTGTTGGTTGTTGCGTATGTTGTTTGTTGCTATTGGATGTTCGCTTGGTAGAAAAGCTTAATAAAGCTTGCTTGTGTATGAGCAATCCCCCTGAAGATTTATTATTTGGTGTAAAGGGGAGAATGTACTGCAATGTTGCTAGTCTATCTCGACTGCTACTATACTTTTGTGATCTGTTCATGTTTTGTTCTTGATGATGGCTTGATAATTATTTGCTGCAATTTTGGCTTATGCGAGCAAGATATTGTTGATGTATTAAAACATCTTTTCATGTGAGCTTATCTACGGTATCTCATGTGTAATGATGGCATGTTGATAGGGGTATGCACCTTTTGCTTATGTTTGTCAAAAAAATAAAGGAGATTGTTAAAGTCAAAGTTGTCCAACAATGTTTGTCTAATCAGTAAAAAAAACTGAAGGAGATTGTGAGAGTTTTGCTTAATCTCAAGGACGTGTTTCATGGATGATTTTAAGGAGATTATTCTTACTTTATTTTGGATAATTGTTGAAGATAATTCAACAAGTTATAATTATATTAAATTTGAGTGTTATTTTATCAAAATTACAATGTCGAATTTAACCTATAAATAGAATATTGTACCGCACAATTGGAGGTGGCTTTTTTATTATTATTTGTTTATCTTTTACTTGGTATTTTTACACTCTTGTGTTATGCTTTAATTGGAGAGTTTATATTTGATGCAAGTAAAATTTTTAGGGTGAGTGATTTTGCAACAATTGGGGTCAATGTTGGGGGATGCAATTACTTTGTGTAACAGTGGATTGAGCTTAAACCAATAGGTGATCCGAAAGATTGTTGAATAAGAATCATTTACTGAATAAAACTCTACAAAGTAGAATTGTTTCTGAACTGCGTTAACAAACAACTATATGTAAGTCTCTCTTTACTTCTCTATCTTTCATTTCTGTTTCACTATCCGATCTATAATATGATTGAACATAATATTAAACAAGAAAACTAAACTTACAACAAACTAACGTATTTTTTAATTATATTTAATTTTTTAAAATAATGACAAAAATAAAATCAATATGCATGATTAGTGCAAAATTTAAAGCGAAGAGAGAGGATTGATTTCTTTTTCATAGTCAAAGCCCGTACTCAAATATATATATATATATATATATATTATTGGACATCTTGTCCTATTAAAATCGTACATAAGATTAAAAAAATTGATAAATTAATAATTTTTATTAAAATAATTTTGACATGTAATTTTCGTATTAAATTCTCATATCATGTGGTACAATATTTTATGTCGTATTTTCATTATCATTTATTATATTAATATAACCGATCGTAAAATCGCATAACAGTGTTCACACTTTCTTGTTCTCGTGAACTCAGAATAAAAAAAATGGAGACTTGGATGACTAAAATTAATTGGCATCTCTTTATAATCTTGCTGGTGAATATTCCTTTATATTTTATTCTTCATGTGGCGCATGAAATTAATTGAGATTTTTATTGAAATGATTAAATTAAAATTTTAAAGATTATTTTACATAAAATTAAATCTCTTACATATAAAAAAACAAAAACAAATCAAAAAAAAAAAGATTTTAGTATTGTTTTAAAAGTCACTTAGTTATTGAATTTAAGTGTAGTTGCTTGTAATTATATAATGATAGCATATTTAAGTAACCATTGTAATCGATAAGTTCCATCGAATTGAGTATAATTGAAATATCCCAATTACATTTTTTAATTCTTAAAGGAGGGTGAGAATTGGAGTAATTACATATAAAATTACACTAAATTCCAATTTTAAAAAATTATTTTTATACAAGTTATAAAAAATAGGGTAAACTACAAAAATAGTCACTTTTGTTTATTTCAGATTACATTTTAGTCACTTATGTTTGAAATGTTACGTTTTAGTCACTTATGTTATTATTTTGTTACGAAATGATCACTCTTCCGTTAAGTTTCGTTATCTCTCTAACAGTAATCCTATGTGGCAGTCCAACTAGATTTTAAGTGCCAACTTGGATTTCCTAAAGGGATGAAATTAGATTTTTTATTAAATAAATTTAATTAATTAAAATTTTTAAACCCTAAATCTTAGTTAAAAACCATTCATCTCCCCATTTTTTTAGTTTTCTTTTTCAATTGACTAAAAAAGCTATTATCATCAAAAAAATTTATTCACGTACAAAAACAAAAGAGAATTCAATGGAAGGTCTAGGTATGTCTTCTTCACCGACAAATTTATGTTCTAAAACTTAAAATGAAGTGGTTGTCGACAAATAAGAAGATGGTAATCGTTTTTGTTTCTAATCATTGTATTTTCCAATTCTTCACGTTTTTGAATAATTAGTTTCTCAATCCGATTTTTTCTGATCTAAATTGGCTTGTTTGTTCACAATCCCTTTGTGAGTATCCCTTTTTTCTCTGATCTGAAATTCTTTTAGTTGTTAATATTCATATCAAGAATTTTAATTTAGGGTTTTCATTAAATAATAAAAAAATCAAATCTTTTGTTTTTCAGTATTGAATAAAAGAGATAGAGGAATGCAAAGAAGACATTCCTGAACCCTCCATTGAATCCATCTTTATGAAGCAGTCAATTTGATTTCAACTATTTTGATCTTAATAATAGTTTTTCCAATCAAATATAAAAAAAAACATTGAAAAAAAGAAAGACTGAAGAAAATTTAAAAAGAGGAGATGAACAGATTTTTTAGTTAAGGTTTAGGTTTAAAAATTTTAATTAATTAAAATTTTAATTAAAAATCTATTTTCATCTCATTTAGAAATCCAAGTTGGCATCTAAAATCTAGTTGGACTGCCACGTAGGATTACAGTTAGAGAGATAACGGAACTTAACGGTAGAGTGATCACTTTGTAATAAATAGTAACATAAGTGACTAAAACGTAACATTTCAAACATAAGTGACTAAAATGTAACCTGAGGCAAACAAAAGTGACTATTTTTGTAGATTACCCTAAAAAAAATTATAAACATAAACATGTATAAGCGTTTAGGATTATTATGACAAAAAACTTCTTATATTATAAATCCTAAAAAGTTATATTATAAAAATAATTTATGTAATTTATAAAATTATAATAAAAATTATATTATTTGAATCCTAAAAAAATTCTAAAGGTATGACTAAAAAGTTTATTATAAAAAAATTTATATGTTATAAAAGGGTTATAATACATTTACTTATAAAAACTTTTGGTCAAGAAGTATGAATATAATTTATTTATGCGTCCATGTCATATATTATAAAGATGATATACTTATTCATAAAAATACTATAGTCCTTTTAATCGTAACTTATTTATTAAAAAAAATAACTTTCTAGCAAAAATTATATTACTTACAATAAGTTTTATGAAAGTTATTGGACAATTTATAAATTTTTTTATAAAGGTTATATATTATAAAATCTATTTTATTATTTATTTTATCTATATATATTATAAAAAGGGATATAACTTATTATAAGTCTTTTTTCAAAATAAGTTCATATAAATTTTTATAATTAAAGCTACAAACTATTTAAACTATAAACCCAAATACTATAAGATAGATGCTAATTATGAAAACACAAAATATTTCTTGCACCATATCATAACGGTATGATACCATTTTAGAGAATTACGAACTCTTTAATTTGAGACCTTCAAGGTTTTGAAATGTGGTTAAGAAGACATTCATTGTTTAAAAAAAATATTTTTCATATTAACAACATCTTCTTAGTATAGCGTAAAAACCAATGTTAGATCGTACTAGTGTCACGGGCCAAAGTACAAAGCCCATGACCATGGCACAAAATGCACCCCATGGAGGTCTATCGATTAGATATGGACCATTTAGCCCATGAGAATTGACCCAATTCAGAGAACTGTTGGAAAAGCCTGTTAAATTGAAGCATGGTTGGCCCGATGAAGATATAACAACATAAGCTATTTTTAGTAAATATGGGAATCATATCTTGTAGATTTAATTTGATATGGTGTATCTTGTAAATCCCATAATTTAAGGGATAGGCTAATCTCGTCTGTCAATGTAACTTAATCTAGACTGTCAGTTTTGGGGGAGCTCAACTATGAATGATAGCCTCTCCTCACTTGTAAATCATTCCATTGTAACTTGAATTCTTAAGAGTAATAGAATTCTTTGAGAGTATTTACTCAAATACCTCTCGTGCGTTCTTTTCAGTGGCTTTCTGTTGTTCTGTTGTGGCTTCTTTGGCATAAATTACTTCCGTTATACAAATTGGTGCCTTGGAGGAATTCAAAAGAAATCCTCACTTGTGAGTTAGGCTGACTTAGGCGAGTTTGGTATGAACGGATCGCTTAAGGCTGTACGGATCGCGAGACGAAAGATCTAGCCCTGTGACACTAGCATGTTGCATATTTCATAACTTGAATTATAGGTGGAATTGATATGATCCATACTTCGAAGAATACATGAAAGAGATCTTGATAATCTTAATGATGTAAGTTCAAATTCAAATGATGATAAACTCGATCAATGACCAATAAATGATGATAAAGAGCATATGTTAAATATTAAAGATGGAATAACTCAACAAATATGCACTAGAACAGTTAGATAAAATTACATATGACGTGTATTTTTCTTGTTATTTTTATTAGTAATCGTATTATTAGCTACTTTTTTAGATTAACATAATACATATGAAATTTGATTTTAATTTTTGTTACCTGTTTAGAAATTTATTTTTATCACACAAATAATTTTTTATAATAATTAATATTTTTTTAAAAATATAAATATGTAATTGTATAATTACAGATTGTACTACCAAACATTACATAGAAATTTATTTTTATCATGCAGATAATTTTTTATAGTAATTAATATTTTTTTAAAATATAAATATGTAATTGTGTAATTACAGTTTGTACTACCAAATATTACATAAAGAATTACGATGTAATTACACTTTGTTAGCCAAACACATCTAGAGAATTACAATTCTTTGTGACTACAAAAGAGTATAATTACAACCTTAGTAATTACATTTCCATTCAATTATTTTGTGCTATTCAAACAAACCCTTTATCATTTCTAAATTAAGTCAGTGTCTGATTGACTCGTGACACCAACTTCGTTAAAATGTTAATATATAGTACAGATATATATTATATAATATTTTCATATTTTATATCTTAGTACATGGATGAGGAAGTATGGAACTCACTAACAATGTTGCCCTTGGGGGATGGAAAATTCTATCTTGTGTTAAAAAAAAAGTATATCAAAATTTCTAATGAAATTTTGGTAAACGTTAAAAATTTTGCTACTCCTTTTTTTCCCTAGGCGTATAGCAGAACCTCTCTTAGAACAAGAGCCAATATCGATCCTATCCCCTCAAATCTATCATCCAAAACCGCTCGATGTTCTACAAATCCACTAAAATTTCTTGGACAAAATTGAACTGGTGATTCACCCAATTAGGGTGTTACCACTCCACAATGTAATTTGTAAAAATAGATGAGGAATACTCATGACCTGAATAACACATACTACTTGTAAATAATCTCCAGTATTGTGACAAACACCAAGTTGTCCAGGTATGATATCCACTGGAACTGTAGAAATATCCAAATACAATTATATTCATTAATGGAAACATTGAACTTTATTGAATACAAATACAACACCAACATACCTCTTCACTGACTTGTCAATTGATTTCTTGATGCATCTATTTGAAGTTCCTCATATAACACGTATGGTCTAAACATCCCTTAAATATGTTCCATTAATCAATGCAATAGGTGATATTACGTACTGATACTAAAACACATTTTAAGATATTGTATAAAGTGATATTTTACCTTCTAATAAGAGAGAACTCCCACGACTAGAAGGGATGAGTGCTAACCACAACAAGTGTATCCATGCCTATATTTGTAGGAGTAAGCAACAACTATTCACTTCATTAGTTAGTTCATAGACTGCTTCGTAAAGTTCCCTATACCAATATGCCAGAGTGGCAACACCCTAGTTGAATCTACCATCTGCCTCAAAATCCTTTAATAGAGAAAGATACATGACATAGACCGTGTTGCCAGATTTGTCTAGAAACAACATTCCTTCGAACATCAAGAGCATCCAAGCCCCAGCTAAGCAATCAATTTCTTCTATAATTGCATGTAGTGGAGGGGCTAGGTTGACAAGATTGTCCAACCATATGCACTTCACTCGACAACCATGAAAATCTTTATATGGTTTCTCCCTCAGTAGCATGACACCCAACAACCAACCACACTCATACTTTGGATTAATGCCACTAATTATGATTACTGCCTTCCAATTGATTGGAAGGTCGATTATTAAAGTGACATATTTGAGCACAATGGTCATTTCCCTGCATGGAAAATGGAATGCAAATGTTTCTAGCTTTCACATTTTTACCAAGGCGGCAACTAAATTCGGAATGATTTTCAACTTTGTCATCTTAGATATCATATATAAACAGACATCCTTCAAGTGTTCTTTGATATGATGATTGGGATTCATGGAATATAAATTGTGTTGGATCCAAAGAACTCGATCAACTGTTTGTTAAAAAATCACAAAATAATAATATTAACTTTCAAGAATCATAATAATATTTTCGCAAAAAAATAAAAACTAGAAAGAATTGAGTTAGAGATTTCACCATATTGATGGTGTATTTGGCAACGTGTTCCATCATTCTTTTCTGAAAAATAAGTAAAAAAGAACAAGATTTACTGAAGAGTAGGAGTGCTTGAGAGCTTGAGAGAGTTAGAGAGTTTTGGGAAGATTTTGGGCACGAAGAAAGGAGAAATGTATGAGTTTTTATAGGGTGTAAATTGACAACCGTAGGAGTCAACCTCCATTGTATTTAATTCGTTTGATTAGGTCAACATCCAAATAAATATCCCGATCAAACCTCTTCACCCTTAACTCGACACCCATATGTGTCGAGGTACTCTGCATGTACTTCACAATAATGCCTCATAACATGCATAACACTAATTAGTGTAGAGTGTCGAATTAGTACTCAAGAAAAAATATTCTAAAAAATTTCCCATTAACATATAAAAAATAATAGGGTAAACTATACAAATGGTCGAATGTCCATGTTTCTGTTTTGGTCACCCAACTTTAAAAATTTTTAATTTAGACATTAATATTTGAATTTGTTATTATTTTGATCACCCGCCATTAAATTGATAATAAAAAGCCTTATTCTAATTGGTATAGTAACACATTTATTCCTCGATACTTACATATTATATCAATTTAATCCTAATTCTAAACAACTCAATAAACTTAACCATTCACATTTAAAAATTATATCAATTTGATCATCAAACTTTCTAACAAAAAATTTCAGCTTTTATAACAGAGGCATTCTACATCTATTAATTGTTTTGTTTATGGTTGAAATAATCTAATTCAATACATAACCTTTTTTGCAATTAAATGTCATCTTTATCAATAAATGTACCATGTCAAGGTGTGTTCTTTTTTTCTCTTTGCTAAAAATATTATATATTTTCATTTACGTATCCTTGAATTTCCCTTTTTTGGAGTGATTTTGGCATATAGAGATACCTAACTATGGGGAAACCAAGCTACAATCACTTACAGGTTTTTTTCTTCATCATCTTTTTTTTTTTTTCAGCGTAGAAATTTCATGATATTTATTTTGTATGCTTGAGTTTGACTTTTAAGCATGTGATTTTGATATATTGTTTTTAGTAAAAAATAATTTATTATTTCATATGGTTAATAAATATAGTTGGTGATCTGTTTTAATCATGTGTTTGTTTGTAAAACCCAGAAATCAAAATTTTTAAGCTTGATAATATTGACTTTTTTGTTTCATTTGTTTATGATGTGAAAATAGTATAAAGTTTGAAGCTTATGGTAAAACCGCAAAGTGGACTAATGTCTTTCTTCTTCTTCTTTTTTTTTTTTACATTTTGTATTTTTTTTATCTTAGCTTGCATATTTTACCATATGTTAGGGAGAAAAATGTTTTAAAAAAGAATCCAGTGAAAATTGCTTGATTTTGGACTATTTAGCTTCATTTACTATTTGCCTTCTTATTTGTGTTGTTTTCTTGATAAGTATGATATTTCCTTTAAGATACATAGAAATCGCCCTAGAAGTTGATCATTGAAATTGAAAATTAAATTCAAAGTTAAAAATTATGGTTTTGAAAAATCCAATTGTTCAATCAATAATTATATAAGAAAAACTATGAACATTTAATTTTTCATAAGATAAAAAATGTGAAAGAATTAATTGAATTTTTTTTTGTTATATTGGTAATGATTTTTTTTTAATTTTATATTGATTAAGAGGCTATTATGTGTTCTATTTGTTTTTAATTATTTGCGAAAAAGTAAAACAATTAATAGATGTGGAAGGTCTTTGTTTTAAAATTTGAAAGTTTTGGTTAGAAAGTTTGAGGATCAAATTGATAGAATTTATAAATGTGAAGGGTTAAATTTATTAAATTATTTAGAATTAGGATCAAACTGATAAAATAATGCAAGTATTGAAGAGTAAATGTGTTATTATACTAGTTAGAAAAAGCTTTCTATTATCAATTTAGCAGTGGGTGACTAAAACAAGAATGAATTCAAACGTTAGTGCCTAAATTATAAATTTTTAAAATTAGATGACCAAAACAGAAATGTAGGCACAATTGGGTGACTATTTGTATAATTTACCCCAAATAATATTAAAACATATGATATCAAAGTATACTTTCAAATCTTATTGCATGATGGCTGTTGATATGATTAAAGAATGACTTTTGTTAGGAAAATTAAGGAAGTGACTCGTCATGTTGCAACAGTTAAGTTCCAGCTCGTGAATAGAGAATGAAATATGGTTGCTGATTTGCTAGCTAAATCATGTCTTTCTAACGATGTTAACTTAATTTGTATTGATGTTCATACATCTTACGTTAAGAGACTACATTTAGAAGAGATATTAAGTAATTCTCATGTATGAATAAATTGATTTAAGGCCATGTATTGTCTTCTTTTATCTAAAAAAAAATTTTAAAAACCCAAAATATATCAAAATAATAATTAAAAAATTTGAAAAAAAAATTATCACGATAACAACTCGAATTCAATTTCCAAATAAAACATCCCAATAAAACCATATTCATAACTTAACAAAGAAGTTAATGCCCATGATTTTTGTTTCAAATTATTTTATTGACCCTAATAATTGATTAAATGTGTCAACCAAAACAGATTTGATCTATTTCACCCTATAAGGCTATAACCAATCATTATGTCCCGGCGTTGCCGTCGAGGTGCTCATTACGGTGGCCTTGCCATGTTTTAGCTTACCATTTGCATTAGGCTGATGAGCAGTTTTTTTTTTTAGTAAGACAGTATTCAATAATTACATCCAGCCCTAACAAATTATAAATGAAAAAGAAAACGCTTTTCATCTATTCTTTTTCATAAAATTCGAAATTAAAAATTTGGCCATTTTACTAGAAAAAACCCATTTTAAAATTTATTTACGAAAATAGGCTAAATTTTTTATTATTTACCGAAAATGGTCAAATTTTATGAAAACGCATCCACATCAGCGTAATTTCAGGGGATATGCCAGCAAAACGCTTTCCTGGGGGAGCATTTTTTCCATGTCAGCGCAAATTGCACCCTCATGGACAAACTTTGCTGATGTGGCAAAAATGCTCCCCCAAGGATGCGTTTTAGTCCAGGTTTAAAATTTTAAAAAAAGTCATTTTTTTAAATATTATAAAAATAGACCTTTAGAAGCCCAAATTGCCCAGGCCCTTAAACTCAAGAAACCCTAGCTACCTAACCCCCTTCTCACTTGTGCCGCAACCACCCCCTAACTGTCGGCCAACTGCCCTCTGCGCCACTAGCTCTGCAGCACCGGCCATACCCTGCAAAAACAAATTAAACAAGCAAGACAGAAGCAAGAGATAGCAAAAAAAAAATAATAAAGCATGTAAAAATAGGCTATAAGAAGCCGAATGGACAAACGGATGTTGGTTGGATTTTTTATTTTCTTTTTCTTTCTATTGAAATAAGCATAGACATTAAAACAAAAAGTATAGATCTTTGCAACATCAAAACAGAAGTACAAACCAAACTAAAACATCAAAAGTCAAAAAATGAGAAGTTCAAGGTGGGTTTTATTTCTTTTCTTCTTTCTTATTTTTGATTTTATTCTCATACATGCACACATATTAAAAATAAAAAAATAAAAAAAATAAAAAAAATATACCTTTGGCGATTTCCACGGTGGCCGACGTGGCGGACGGCAATTGGCCCGGTGATTGGAGATCCTGGACCGAGAGAGAAAAGAGAGAGAGAGCCCCCATTTTTTTTCTGAGACAAGAAGAAATGAAATTTTTAGAATTTTTTTTTACTTTTATA
Organism: Gossypium longicalyx; assembly: GCA_025698465.1. Taxonomy (NCBI): domain Eukaryota; kingdom Viridiplantae; phylum Streptophyta; class Magnoliopsida; order Malvales; family Malvaceae; genus Gossypium; species Gossypium longicalyx. The sequence goes on along the minus strand of CM047005.1, from coordinate 19,820,608 downwards.
ACATAACAAAACGGCGCCGTTTTGACCTTGGGATCCAGGGCATAAAACAACGTCGTTTTGCCCTGGATCGGGTCGACCCGACCCTTCCAGCTAGGATCCGCGTGTTTTTGCTCTTAGGGGCTATTTGTGCAATCGGTCCTTCCGCATTTTTGGTGTTTTAAATTAGGTTTATATCTATTTGTAAATTGGAGCTGAAGTTTGTTATGATTCTCAAATTGATCCTCCGTGATGCGCATCGTTTTAAAGGTTTTGGAAAATTGCTCTTTTGACCCCTCACAGTTTTATGCGCGTTCTAATAAGTCCCTTTCTCTTTATTTTCTTTTAAAATTCACCCCAAAGATTTGATTTTAATCCAATTTCAGTCCTTTTTCATCTATTTTTCGTATTTACCCTGAATTTCATATTATTTTTGCTATTTAATTCAGCTTTAAATATTAATAATGTTATATATAGTATTGTTATCATTATTATTTTTATATATTATTATTATTGTATTATATTTAGCTCTATATATATATTTTTATGTTTCGTTTCTCACTATTATATGCATATATATATTTATTATTATATTTATATTACTAGCATTAGCATTTTCACTTAACATATATATATAGACATACATGTACGTATTAATAGTTTTTTATCATATGTATATATTGTATATATTATATTATGTATATATCTTTTATGTTATTAGTTGCATATTTCTTATATTATTCCATGTATACATTTTGTATTGTCTCATGTACATACCCTGAAATACTATTATATATATATGTATTTTTTTTAAATATTGAGTATATATTATTATATTTATTTTAGTTCCTATTATATTTATTATTAATATTAGTATATATATTTCACCATACGTGTATATATATATTTTTGAGTACATAGTATTATTTTTGTATATTTCATTATATTATTTTTTTAAAACAATTATATCATGTATATATTTGAAAATATCATACTATTCATGTATTTTTATGTAGTTTCATACATATATCTTTATGTTATTTGTTATATATTTCTTTTACTATTTCATGTATATGTTTTTAAATACCATAATGTTTATATATATATATATTTTTGTACTATCTCATGTATGTATTTTATCCTTACTATTATGAATATTAGTATATGTTTCATTATTTATGTATATATCCTTAATACATAAAGGTATATGTTTATTATTAATAGATGTTTTCAACATTATTATTATGTATGCATATATTACGTGAATATTTTAACATTATATTGTATATGCATTATGTATATATATACCTTTTTTAATATTGTATTTTTATATATATCATGTATATATTTCAAATATTATTTCTAATACTATTACTATTTATATATATATATATAGATATATATATTACGTACATATCCTTAATATCATTATTATGTATATACATTCATTGTTTCCATTTCATGTATAATTCTAGTATTACATATATCTTTATTGTTTGTAATATTATTGTCACACTTATATTTGCTTCAATATACTTCTAGATCTGTCTTTTATTTATTTTTATTAATTTGCTTTGCATTATTTCGAAATCTTATTCTTGTTTTAATAAGTAAGGCAATGTATCGATTTAATATTAAGTCATAGATTTCATCGCTATATTGGATGAAATTTGTCGGCTTGTGTTAAAGACGGGATACCCTTTTAAAAACCGAAAAACTAAAAATTCTCATTTTCAACCGGATCACGACTAAATGTTACATTGAGCTCGCATTTTCGAAATTTGAGACAACACATGTTTAATAAAGATACCAATTTTGGGCGTCGCGAGGGTGCTAATACCTTCCTCGCGCGTAACCGACTCCCGAACCCAACTTTACTTTGGTTTTTGACGTAGACCCAAATTTGGCCTTCATTTTTGTTTAAGAATCAATATTCTTTTCAAAAAAGATGATTTATTAGGTGTCTGATCACACCTAGAAAAAAAATCGGTAGCGACTCCTCTTTTTTTTTTAAAATCAAACCTTAGTCTTTAAACTTTCAATCAACACCCCAATTAGCAACCAAAGCAAATTTTAAGTTGTTACAAGACCAATTTTTTAAAAAATTTAAAAGATAAACCTTAAAAAAGGCTCAAAATGATAACACCACTTTTTTTAATGTATCACCAATTAATATGAAAACTAAACTTACAAAGCAAATCTTTATATAGACTCAAAGTCTCATTTCTCTTATTTTCTTAGGCAATATGGGATATGAGATATGTGTATATATAGACTCATGAATAGGTTTGGAGCTTGTTCCTAAACAATGTGAGATTCATTTCTCTTTTAACTAACAACATGAGATTAAAAGCTACACTATATTTTATATTTTTTTACTTAGAGTTTAAATTTTGTTACAAAAAGTTTACATTTGTTACATTATAAATAAAAATTTTAAACTCTATAAGTAAAAAAAAAATTATCAAATATAAAATAAGTATGGTAAAATATTAAAAAATAAATATTTAAAAAATTACTAATAGTTGAGTGATCATTTTGTAAGTTTTTATAATTCGATAGCTAAAAAATCATAGTTAAGTGACTACTAATGTAATTTAATCTAGATATCAAAATATGAAAAATAATTATTATATTTTATGTGTATTATATATTTCTATAAAAAAAAACTTATTTAACATAATTATATATCATGTTTAAATAAATTATCTATCTAGTCAAAATACATCTAAAATAAATTTATCAGCACTCATTAGGTGATGAAAATTAAATTAAAATTAGAATTAAAAAAATTAATTAGTATAGTAAAATATTAAAAATAAGTAAATATTTTAAAAAAGATATATCAATTTTTTAAAATTACAAAAATTACTATTTGAGTGCCAAATACTCACCATTTATTTATTAATCAAACATTCATAATATAAAATTAAAAATAAAATTAAAAAATTAAAAGTATAACTTCTAAATTTAAATAAAGGAAAATTATTTTAAAAATTAGAAATGCATTGATATTAACTTCAAACATTTAAAGTTGAATAGAAGATTATTGCATGTACAAGTTTCATATGTACAATTTGTTCTCTTTTTTTAATAGTTCTTTTGTATATGTTAACAATTCTAAAATGCAACAAGATTAAATATCTCAAAAGATAATTTTATAATATGAGAAAATGTTAACAAAATATAAAAAATAGAAATTATTTTGTAACAAAAATTATAAAATATAGTGTAACATTTAGTCTCATGTAGTTAGTTAAAAGAGAAATGAATCCCACATTGTTTAAGAACAAGCTGCAAACTTATTCATGAGTCTATATATATACACATATCTCATATCCCACATTGTTTAAGAAAATAAGGGAAATGAGACTTTGGGTCTATATAAAGATTTGTTTTGTAAGTTTTATTTTCATATTAATTGGTGACACTTTAAAAAAAATGGCGTTGTCAGTTTGTCAGTTTGTCACTTTGAGCCTTTTTTAAGGTTTATTCTTGTAAATTTTCAAAAAAATTAGTTTATTTTTATAATATTTAAAAAATGACTTTTTTTTTTAAAATTTAAACCTGGGTTAAAACTAGGGGTGAGCGTTTGATTGAATCGAATCAAATAAAAAAATTTCGAGTTAATCAAGTTGACGAATCATATTTTATCATCCTAATTTGATTTGAAATTTTCTCGAATCGAGTCGAGTGAGATGGAATTTGAATCGAATCGAATCGAATATATTTGTTCAAATTAAATTTTAAAAAATAATTTTGGTTCCTTATAACTACTGTCACCTACCATAATAAAATTTGTCCACCTTAATCAAATTTTTATTAACTTTCATCACCTCATAATTTATTTATTAATCTTTTATATATGGGTTAGCTTTTTTGTTTGCTTAGTTGTTTCAATTATCTTCAGATTCTTGTCACTATGTATTTTGGAATTAAAAAATATATTAAATGTAAAAAAGTGATTTTTTAATAAAATTTATTTTAAAAATAAAATGTGAAATTGATACCAATATAAAATTTTAACACGAATATTTTATGTCATAATTAATAATTCAATTTTAATATAAATATTTAATATGACTAAAAAATTCAATAATATAAATAATATAAAATGTGAAATTTAATTTAATAATATAAATAGTATATATAAATAAAATTATTACTATTTATGTCTAGTGATTTTTTGGATAATTTTAATTTTTTATTTGAGAGCAAAGGGTGAGTAAAAGTTTAGGGAAAAAATAAAAAGTTTTGAGGAATAAAAGTTTGAGGAAAAGTAAATGGGGGAGTAAAATTTTGGAGGGAAAATATTTAAAAAAAATTGAGGGGGGGAATGGGTTTGGGGTAGATGGGAGGTGGGATGAGAAGGGAGTAAAAATTTTAGGGGGAAAGTTGGAGGTAGTAAAAATTTTAGGGGGAAAATAAAAAATTTTGGGGGGTTTTTGGGAGTAAAATTTTGAGAAAGAGTAAATGGGAGAGTAAAATTTTGATAGTAAATGAATTTTGGGTAGATTAGGGGTTGGGATGGGAGGGGAGTAAAAGTTTTGGGGGGAAAGTGGGAAGGAGTAAAAGTTTTGAGAAAAAAGTAAAAATATTTGAGAGTTTGGGGTAAAAATGTAAAATATTATAGTTTGATATTCGAATTATTCGAATTACTCGAGTTATTTGAATTCGAAAACTCAATTCGATTCGAACTCGAAATTCGAAAAAGAAATTCGAGTTGACTCGAATAACTCGATTCGTTTAACTCGAAATTCGAGTTTTTTTTAATTTTTTAAAGTCGAATTAAATTTTGCTCACCCCTAATTAAAACGTATCCCTGGGGGAGCGTTTTTACCACATAAGCAAAATGCATCCATGAGGGCGCAATTTGTGCTGACATGGCAAAAACGCTCCCCTAGAGAAGTGCTTTATTAGCATATCCCCTGAAATCGCGCTGACGTGAAAGTATTTTTGAGGAATTCGGCCATAAATAATATAAAATTTAACTTATTTCCATAAATAAATTTTGAAATGGGTTTTTGTGGTAAAATCGCATTAAAAATTTATTTAAGGGTATTAAACCTTTTTATCACTCCATCTTTCCATTCATATCATAGTGGCCAAAATTTACAGACCGGAGCTTGAAAAAGTGGGGTCAACACTCAAAGGACGCATATGTTTTTTTTTTTTTTTTTCATGTGACTCTTTCACTCCTCCAAAGGTCACCAATCACTAAATTATGCTCTTAGTACAGTACACCATCAATGACATGACAAATAAAAAAGACCTTGTTAGAGTGCAGCTTAGGTTTGTTTTTTATATGTTAACTGGAAAACAAACCCAACAAAAATGGATAAATAAAGAATGACATTGAGTGCTTGCTAAATATCGCTAAATATCAACAAGAAAGCTAAGTTCAACCATCTTTCCAATCCAATGGCTTCACTTGGTTACTGTTGTCCAACAAACTCTTTGCTTTTCTCTCGGTCTTCTGTGGTTAACCATCGAAGAAACTTGCAGACTCGTTTGGTTGTCAGCTCCAGCACTAGCAGCAGTGAGCTGGTGACTCAATCAGCAGTCAGTGGGAGCACTGAAAGGCCAAGAACAAGCTTGGGATTGAAGAACTTGACTGAGATTTTTTGGGTTGATGTTCATTGTGCTGAAGGGAGACCATTGAATGTTGGGCTTCAAGAACCGGTGACCGTAGGGTGTTCCAGGCTTGACAAGGTTGAGAATGTGGCTGTACGAGTTGAACTCAGCAATGGGTGTGTCGGGTGGGGTGAGGTATCAGTGGTTCCATGGGTTAACTGGAACCAAGCCACTGCTCTTGAGGAAGTGAGAAAAGCCTGTGAATTTCTTAGCCAGGGACCTCCAGTGACTTTGAATTTGGTTTTACATCAGATCTCAGAGATGTTTCCTGGTAGCGAATTTGCTTCTGTAAGTACAATCATGTTCTCATTATGTACTAACATTAACATTGTATTGTGTTTGTTGAGGGCGAGGGGCTGCTTTGGAGTGTCTTAGACCTTCAATTGAAGGAATTGTTTTCGTTGGGATTTTGACTTCCATTTATAGGGAAAAGTCTAAAGAGGTTTACGGTTCAGAGAGTGTTTCGATCGGTGAAAATATGATTTGCACGCTCGTAGAAGTGTCGGTATCATGAGTAAGATCTATACCTTGGGTGGTGGTATGGACCCCAAAAGTATAAAATGCTTAATAATCGCCCAATACTCCGATAGTTTTTTTCGTGAGCTTGCAAGTCATTTTACCAATAAAGACATTCCCAAAACTCCGTAAATCTTTTTGAGCTTTTTTTAGGGTGCGGGAGACAAAAATCTCTATAAGGACAATACCTTCCCTTAGAAAATTTGAGACACTCTAAAACATACACTCACCATCAATAGTATTCCTATATTACTCGGACTAATTTTTTAGACGGATCTTATGATATTCATGTCCCAAGAGGATGAAGTGCATAAATTCTCCAAATACATAAAAAAAATTTAAAAATTTTAACTATACACACTCAAGTTCTAATAATATAACTATTTACTTATCAAATAAGCTTGTGGTGCCATGGGAAACAACTTCCATTGAAATAAAGTTCTGATTGATACTATGTCGAGGGTTCGAACCTTCAAATCGTCATCCTCTTCCCCTATACCCCTGATAAAAAAAACTGCTAACGTAGGGAAAAAAAGAGAATACTAAGTAATTTGTTCGGTCCCCTTTGCATCGGATCCTTCTTATGATTTTTTATCTGTGTATGAAGGTTAGGGCTGGGTTAGAAATGGCATTGGTTGACGCAGTTGCTAATAGCATTGATGTGCCCCTCTGGAGATTATTTGGGGGAGTGTCCGATTCCTTGTCCACTGTTGCTACAGTTAAGTAATGTATATATAATCGGTCTTTTTACTTTTATATGGAGTTGTGTTCGATACTAGTTAGATACTGAGTATAGGCATGGTTTTTTAAATATACAAAAATCTCGAAAAGATCGACTATACAGACAGATTTTGTATTTAACAATTACCTAGAGCCTAGTTTAACATAGTACATGTTACACAAATTTGGATACTGAGTGCTGAATAATGTTTATTTAATACGGTTATGTTGGGTTTTCTCTAATCCTTTTATGATTGGAAGGTTTAACATGAAAACATGTGTCGGAATAGGAGTATGGAATACAAATAAAAGCAACATAGCATATCACATTACAAAGACTGACTTAGATAGCAGTGTCATGGTTGAGATGGAGACTTATAATTTCCATGTATACAGATCCCAACTACTTCCTCGGCTAAAGCATTCGATCTGGCTGCTAAATATTGCAAACTAGGATTCAAGACATTGGAGGTTAAACTGGGAAGGAATGTAAATGCAGATATTGAAGTTCTTCAAGCAGTAAGAGCTGCTCACCCTAATTGCTTATTTATCTTAGATGCAAATGAGGGTTACACTTCAAAGGAAGCCATTGAAGTTCTTCACAAACTAAACGGTAAGCAATTTTCAATATCACAAGTCATCGTCCAAAACTGAAGTCCCACCAATATTTGAGGTGATTTGAACAAAATTATTATGCTTGAAAATGAGTTTGAGAAAAAAATTAGACATTTAAACTATGAGCCGTGCTTGAGTTTGACCCAAGTTGTTTTTCAGTTTCAGTTAAATATAGATAAATTTGAATGAAATTTGAAGCTCATATTTTAAGTCAGGTTTGGGCAAGCATGCATGGTATTCATAGTAATACCGTATGTAAACCTGCTCTACCGATCACAATTATGTTGGTCTTATTGCAGAAAAAGGGGTCATTCCTACAGTTTTTGAACAACCAGTTCATAGAGATGACTGGAGAGGCCTCGGTGATGTGAGTAACGTTGCAAGGCATAAGTATGGGGTATCAGTTGCAGCAGATGAAAGTTGCAGGGATTTGATGGACATCCAAAAACTTATGGAGGAAAATCTTGTGGATATTATCAACATTAAATTATCCAAATTTGGGGTTCTTGGTATCCTTGAAATTGTAGAAATGGTTAAAAAATCTGGATTGGAACTTATGATTGATAGTGTTGCTGAAACTAGACTTGCCACTGGTGTTGCTGGTCATTTAGCAGCTGGCCTTGGTTGCTTCAGGTAAGTTTGCCTATTCCTTCCTTCCTTTCTTCTGGGAACTGTAACTAGCATTTGATGTTATCCTGTGTGGCTCGAGCTTTTAAGTTTGATTTTCGAATACAAATATCTATATCCATATCCATATACTTGAAAATTGAAAAATAAAGAATAGAGAAATGAAAATAAATTAAAACTTAAAAGAGAAATAATAATAAAAACGTGGTTCAATCTTCCAAATGCCAAAGTAAAAAAGGGTACTGCCATTTAGTTTCTTTTTCCTTATTTTAATATATATATATATTTTTTTTATATTCATGAAGAGAGGAACCCTTTCTTTCTTTTCTTATCAGCTGAGATTGGTGGCTTCTTCACTCACTCAACGTTTCATTTTCATTATGTTTTTCAGTTCTTCATATTTTTTTTTTATTTTCTTAAACCTTTCTTCTTCATAACTCTCTCTACTCTTTAAAGTTTAAACCTTTCTACTCTCTCTGCTGCGCTGGGGCTGAAGAAGCTGATGGGTGTGGGACGGGGGAGGGTTGAGGGTCACGGTTAGGTTGACCACTTCAGGTTTTAGTTTTTATTTTTTCTGCTTTGGACTGATAGTTGAAAAGAATCAGGCTTTGGGCATAAGGAGCCCAAAATTTCCAAAAAACGGTCCGACCAGTTTTTACCGGTTTTTCTATTCCAGTTCTCGGTTTAATTCCGATTTTTTTCCGGCTCAAAAGAGTCTTTGCTGTTGAGGTTTTCAAAACACTTGATATCTTTTGAAAGATTATAGGCTCGGAACCATGTTAAAAAATACGTCCAAAATGTTGGTGAACACAAAAAAGTGAAACATCAAAGCAATGTAGATATTATTCATTGCTTATACCTAGCATTTTCAACTAAATCTGTAAATATTTCAAACAAATTATCGAAGGGTTTAAGTTCTGATTCGACTTTTTATTTATTTATTTATGCAGATATGTTAATATTAATGCACCCAGTTTATTATCAGAAGATCCCGTTGTGGGAGGTTATGAAGGTACAATTACTTTAATTCCAATCCATATTTGGATTTATACGTGATTTGGAGCTTAATATATGTTACTTGAGCATCGAATATGGACTTGTATCTAATACCGTTATGATTAAATTTTTTTTAAGATTTTAAGATTTTTAAGAATCATGATCATATATCTAATACAGATACTTTACAAAATAAAAAGGGGAAACAATATAACTCTCAAAGCCAAATTAAGATATTCATTTTTTCTTATGTTAGTTGCTGGTTCAAAGTACAAGTTTGTTAATAGCAGAGGGCAAGGAGGTTTTCTCAAATGGGATATTTTCTCATGGTGAGCTTTCCTTTTATCTTAATCTCATTTTTCATGGTTAAATTATGACTTTATGATCTTTGTACTATAGTTATGTTGACAAAAGATATAGTTTAAAAGGATGGAGGCAGTTAATATGAGGTGCCGGGAGTCACTGGTTAATGGTCTAATAGTGTTTTAGAGAGTTGTCGGTTAAGAGTAGAAAGCTTGGAGGTTTTTTAGAGATGGAGTGAGTACATATAGAAAGGAGCTTGGCATGGGTCTCTCTCGACTGGTGTATTACTTGGTAAGGCTGGTAATAAGGTTATAGAATACTCTACTAATATGCTATATTTTGTAAAGTTAATAATAAGTTACGGGATAGATAATATGTGATTTGATTTTCACCTTATCATGGATTAAGTTATTTAGTTTAGCTTGTAAGTTTGTCTGAAAAGTGAGAGAGTTTAAATAAAAGTGCAGGTCCAAAAATGAGTTTGGGTAAAAAAAAGTAATGTCTATTTAGAAAACAGATTGAGCCTCGGGTAAACCTTTTTTGTTCGGTCTAGCCCAGCTTAAATTTGCAAAAAAAGAAACCGCTACTGTTTTTCCATTGTTTTGCTATCATTTCACTATTATATTATTATTATTTTGTTATTGTTATTTGAATATTATATAACTCTTATTTTATTGTTAATTTTGCTACTATTTTAGAGTCATTTGCTTGTTAAGTTGTACTTATATTAGTGTTATTTAAGTATTAAAATTTTTTTTTGGTGGGAAACATTTATTATAATGTTTTTAGTATATTTGATGTATTACGTTTTTTAAAATTTTTTTATACAAAAATAATATTAAAATTTTTTTAACGCGGATGGGTCAGGCCGGATTTAGGTTTTAACTTTTTTATTCAAGTTGAGCTTAGGCACCAATTTTCAGACCAGACCAGAACCTATAAAACAAACTTAAAATTTTGTTACATTCCGACCTATGATCACCTTTAAATTTGACTACCTTGTAGAGTAAAAAAAAAAGAATATGCTGTCTACCTTTGTACTACTTTTATATCCTAATTACACACTTCACCTTAAATACTAGAAGGTTTTAAGGTTAGATTTGATATTTTACATTTACAATTATTTGATCATAATAATCCAAACTAAATTTGCAATATAGTATTCTTGATTTTCACGAATAATCTAAATATTTTTACAGAAATTGACTGGATTTGGCTATCTCACATAAAGGATTCAGATTTTTGGATGATTGTTGTTTGCTAGGAACAAACTCATATATCCTTATGTACTCCATAATTCTGTATTTCTATAATACTATATAATCATCGAAGTCTATTCATGTATAAATTTCAAATAAATAAATTGTTGTAATTAGATATTTAAATAACTTTTTTTCAGTTTCATTCTGTTTGTATCTCAATTGTAAATGCAATGGATGCTATCATGATCAATTACCATAAATATCAATGAATAGAGCCAAAATTGAAAAAATAGTAATGGCAACATTGTGACTGCAATTTAAGTCATTACATTTACTTGAGATATTTTGAAAATTTTACAGATTAGTCCTTATTTGATTTCAAGATGATATTAAGCTTTCGGAAGCTAGTATTTGACTTGAAAATGATTATTTATCATGTATAATACAAATTTTTATGTATATTTGAATGTAATTGATTGTAGTTAATTTGACAATGAATATAATATCTTATAACTCAAACCCAACAATCGAATTAGGTATGGAGTGTTACAATTTAAATATCAAATTTAGATAAATATTACAAATTTCCCCCTAGTGTAAATATATCGTCATCTTAGGCTTCTCCCCGCTGTGGATAATATTTTTATCAAATTTGGGTGTAATTGATTTGAATTACCATTTAAAAATTTAAATAAAATAATAATTATTGAAATAAAAAAATTTATTTTTATTTCTTTTAATAATAAAATTAGATTATGGTATATCCATACGATGTGGGTGAAATTTTTTTTATTATATCTACTAAAAATTCTATCACACGCCTATACGTGTAGATATCATGTATTTAAAACACAAATATGTATTTAAATTGTAAGTAAAATAAGATTTAAATAAATGAATACATCATAGTAAGAATACTAAATGAATATGATTATTTATTATAGTGTTGTCATCAACAATATTATTAATATACACAATTGATGGATGTAATAAAATTTGCATAATAAATTTAAAATGTATAAATAAATTAAAATAAAGTATTGATTGAATGATAATTTTAGAGTTTTTATAATATAATTGGCATGGGTCCAAATCTCACAGTATGCATATTATTATTATTATTATTATTATTATTATTATTATTATTTAAATTAAAACAACTAAAGTACCTTCAAACAATATTATTTATTTCAAATGCAAAAGTGTATTTTCGTAATTTCTCTAATCGAGTTGGTGCCCGCTTCCGCTTGCCTAGTTGATCCGTGACACCAGCTCAGTCCAAAGTTTAAATAATAGTAAGTAAAAATATATATACAATTAATAGAGGTAATAAAGTATACACAATAAAATTAGAATAAATAAAAATATTAAATTAAAGTAAAAAAAAAACTAAAATACCTTCAAATAATATTATTTGTTTTAATAAAGGAAGGACATTTCCATAATTTTTTCAACTGAATTAATGCCGAGTTGACTCGTAATACTAACTCAGTCAAGAGTTTAAATATAAAAAAAATAAAAACTTCATGATAATTATATTTTTTTTTACTTTGAAAAAAATAATGAACCATTTAATTAATTTTAACTGAATTATTTATCAACGAATTTATGACACCAATTTAATTAAAAGTTTGTTGAGTAAATAGTATATACATAAATCACTGGAATAAAAAAAATAGGCAAAAAAAAAAAAAAAAAAAAAAAGAAGAAGGTAGAAAGAAAAATATGATATAAGCATAAAAAAAATGTAACAAAAATGAAAATCACGTAACAAACAGTGTATGATGCGTAAATATGATGAATATATTATGTATTTTGATACATTGTTTGCGCAACTAGCAATTAATATTTTATAAATTACAAAATATAAACGTAAAATTTGTGATTTCAATATTCTTGTTTCTAATTTTTGTGTTTGAAAATGAAAATGATAAAAATATAAATTAGATTAATTTATACTTTATATATCATTATATTAATTTAGTAAATATAATTTAAGTTTTTAGAATATTATTAATTTTACAAAGAATTTATCTTAATTACTTAGAAACCTATTTAAAATTCATACTATTATATTCAAAAATAACATTTTAACTTTCAAACATAACTTTTCCGGAGGAATTATTCAACAGTAATATGAATAAAGAAGTAGGCATTTTCCAAGTGATGAGAAAGTTGAGGGCAAGGAGCGAAAGCGTGTTAAAGTGTCTCCATCTCTTGTTTCTATTTTCAAATTTTGCATTTCCATTTAATCACTGCTACTCCCACACCCACACCCACACGACACGACTTACGGAAAGGAAGCTCAAAGTCTTTGCAAGTCAACTCGACTACTCTATATTCCGAGTCTTTCTTTGAGCTTGCTTTTAATTTTATTTCATTAGAACTGAGATCAACCCTTTCTTCCTCCATCTCTCTTCCCTCAAAATGATTTCTCCTTCTTTCTCATCATCTCTGCCTCTTCCTCTGTTTTGTTTATTATTTGTCATGCTTGGGATCCCTGTTTCACTAACCACTCCCGAGTATGAGCGTGAGATTGAGCATTTGTTCGAGAGCTGCCGCGATAGAATGTTCAAATGTGGGAATATCACTGCTGGATTTCCTTTCCATGGAGGTGATCGAATAAAAGAATGCGGACATCCAGATTTAGAGCTTCAGTGTGACGGTCATATTACCACGATGGAAATTCATGGTGTACGGTATCGCGTGCTTGAGATCCGACCTGATCGTCAAATCCTAAGAATTTCGAATGAGGAGGTGTTCAACGAAGGCATTTGTTCGCCTTCATTTACAGATAAAGATTGGATCCTAGATTCTCCGGTGTTTACTCCTGGTCCCGACTTTGCCACTGTTACACTGTTGTATGACTGCCCAATTTCCAGCTCATCCGGTCTTCAATTCTTCCCTTGCAATAATAAAGATCACATTGATGCTTTCGTAGCAATGGCAAATGATAGCAATATCCATCAACATGGATGTTCATATGGTGTCAATGTTTCAATTCTTGCAACTTCCTTGAAAAGACTTCGCAATCTATCCTTGGATTTGAAAGGAGCCTTGGAAACAGGATTCGAGGTGCAATGGAGGAAGAACTATTCAGAAGAATGCTGGAAATGCAATTCTTCCGGTGGAGCCTGCGGTTTCAGCATCTACGCTGATCCAGCATTCTACTGCTACTGCCCACCTGGAAATTCGAGTATGCCGGCAGGAAAAGAATGTCATCCCATACCACTACCACTACCACCACCAGGTACAGGTAAGTAGTATCCCTTTTTACAACTAAACGAAAGTAGTAATATTTGGCAGTGGATTAAAGTTGAAGACATAATTAAAATCAAACAGCAGTCATTTTTTAAAAATATTGTTATATCAAAATAACTGAGTTGTAGACTTGCATTGCAGTGTCAAATAAATTTTTTTACTAGGAAAATGGATTATACCAAACGTTAATTTTATTTTAATATTTTAAAGTTACTTGAATATTAATGTTTGTTTCAATCATATTTATTATTTTTTTATATAATATATATAAATATATATTAGACTCAATAATTGTGGTAACTTTAAGACTTAGTTTACATTCATTGTTTTAAAATTAATGTAATTTTTATAATTCCTTTTATTTTTAATATTTTAATATTCCAATTCTTAAATCTAATAGCATAATTATACTTACAATACATCTATACTTTTTGAATCAATCTTTTATACATTTATTTAACCGTCTTTATTATATCTAACAACAATCAACAATATTTTTAATATTTAACAAACTAAAACTTATTTACATATCCAACTTAAAAAATAAAAAATCAACGTGAGTTTAGATGATCCGAAAAAAAGGAAAAAACATAAAAATCTAATATTAAGGGAAGATGAAATTGATTGAAATTAAGAAATCTTTTATTGAATCACCAAACACCAAAACAAATATTATATGAGTGTGTTTGTATCATAGGGTTTATACATAGAAATGAGGTGATCGAGTAACACAAACTGGGTTGAAGAAATGGAGTTTGGGATTGGGAAACTCTCTTGTTTTTAGTTAATAGAAAATAGGTTCATTTTGATGTATAGAATAAGCTACATTTATTTTTATAATATGAGTATCATGTTTTTTTCTTTTTTAGGTAAGATTTGGATAACAGCATCACTCTAATTCTTTTTTTTTATTATTATTATTATTATTATTATTATTATTATTAATATTATTATTAAGAGTAGCATATTTTTTATTATCTAATTAATATATTAATAAAACAATTGACTTACGCCTTTAAACAAAATATTTGTGCTCCAATTTCATTTTATTAGTGTTGACTCAACTCAAACCACATATAATTAATTTCAAACATGAATTTAATTTGTTCGTAAAAGAGCTTAATTAAGTAAATTTCATCAAAACTTCAACTCTAACAATTGAGTCCAATTAGATTTTCAATAACTTATGAGAACTCGAGGGTTATAATGTTATTTAAGATTAACAATAATTTTTTATAATCTCTCTATTGCTATAGTTGACAATTTTTAAGTTCAAAATTTTAAATTTTGCCACCAATTATTTTAAATATTTAAATTTATAAAAAATATATATTTAAAAAACATTTCATTGAAATTTTTTTATAATATATCTTTTTGAAATTTTATCTATAATACATTTTAGAGAATAATAGCTCAATTTTTTCCCTAAAAGTCAAAATTATAAATTTAGTCATTATGTATAGTTAAAATTATATTTTGGCCACAGAATTTTAAAAAATTATGATATGGTCACTAATGTTATCAATATGTTACATTTTGATTACTGAGTTGTTAATTACCATTGATGTTGTAATGGTAATTGATATGACATATTATATCATCGTCAAATTACACAATTAAACTTCATACTTTTTTATTTGAAAAAATAAATTTAAAAATATTTAAATTCACTCTAAAAGAAAAAGTATAGGGACTAACTGTTCAATTTGATGTCATCTAAAATGACGATATCATGTGACATATTAGCTTGTTCTTACAATGTTAATGATAGTAAGTGACTCAAGGACTGAAATGTAACGAATCAATAACATTAAGGACACTTTTTTTTTCCTCAATTCTAACTAGTGTATTGATGGGTTAAAACTTGATAAACAATTTCATTTCTTATAAATAACCAAGGTTTCATAATTGGACTATTGATTAAATTAATTCAACCAGTTTGTGTAGTTAGATTAAATAAGTTGTTAAAATATTAAAAAATAGAGAAAATCAGTTCAACCATCAATCTGGTTGTCTGGTTTAGTCGATCCACAAGTCAATCGGTCCAATCCTTTATTTTGGATTGATATCCCAATTGATTTCCGGTCTAATTGGTTTGAGTGGATGGTTGAATCCAATTCTAAAAACAACAAAAACATTAAACTTTAATTTTATATTAATATTTACGTATAACTTTTTTAATAAAATTTTAAAATATAATATTTATAATAACGAATTTTAATAATTTAAATATTTATAAGTTGTATTTAAATTTTTATAAATTTAGACAATTTTAGGACAAATCCAGATGAAGAAGGTAGGAACAACATTAATTTTGTGTTATTCTATGTACTAATAGACAGTCAAATTTGTCAGTCTGATTTATTGAATAATATCAGTCCCCTCTTTTCATCATTGGTTTGCATAATCTGAGCAGATCTGAACTCATCTGACAAAGAAAATATTCATGTTTCACATGATATTTTATTTTTCTTTTCCGAGAAAATACCAAATTCCAGGAAATTTCCTACAATGAACAGGAAATTCTGGGAAACTCTTCCTGCCAAACTCCAACACATGTGATCAGCCTGTCTTCATCAACATATTGTGGTTGTAAAAATAGAAGTGCTATTATGATTAGTTGCAGTGAATATCGATAGTGGAGAGAGTCGAATCCATAAAATAATCACCCTAACATCGTTTTCCGATCGTGCTTACATCCTGTTAACACAAAACAAGGATTTTTTGTTGTGTGTGTAGGTTGATAACTTGATATATAGAAGTCAAGTTCCAGTCATTGCTTTGATCTTCATTTAGTCTATCAGGTCAATTAATCCAACATAAAGAAAATTCTTAATAGAAGTGGGGACTTGGCACCCAATTTCCAAATTATTTTGGTTTAAGTCTCTACGGATTCTTAATTTGATTTCTGCGATTTGGAATTAGGGTGTTTTTAGTGAAGGTCTTTGGTTGTCAATTTATGTTATATCCAAAGCATTTCCTGCCAGTTTCCTCCAAATTCTGCCATCGAAGCTTTGTTCTTCTTCCCCATAATAGATGCCACCATAGACTTCTGCAGCACTCTAGAACCAATTTTCCAACTCCTGACGTAATTTCCAGATTAGAAAAGGATTAAACGTGTATACTAATATTTTAGAATTCAACATTGACCATTCAATATTTCATAAATATATTCAACACTTCATCCTTGTGACATCAACAAGATGTCTTCGCATTCTCTTCCGATATCTTCCCTTCTGGCCCTTTTCTTTCTCGTTGTCTTAACCAGAGTTCCAACGATTTTATCCGTCGACGATCCACGGTACTCGACCTGCAGGGAAACGCTATCATGCGGAAGCGTATCAAATATCAGTTACCCTTTCTGGGGATTGAACCGTCTGAGTTACTGTGGCCAACCAGGATTTGAGCTGAGATGCGAGAATGATGTGGCAGAAATCATGATGAATGAAAACACCTTACGAGTTCTTGACATAGACCCTGAACGGCAGATTCTTAAGGTAGCTAGGGAGGATTACTGGAATGGTTATTGTCCCACGAAATTTATCAACACCTCAATCAACTACGACCACTTCAATTACGGCTCAAACCTTAAGAACCTCACCCTATTCTACGGATGCAACCTGCCGATAACCCCGACATTTATTGTTTTTACTAATTGCAGCATAAATAGTACACTTACGGATATGTCATATGCTACTAGAAACATGTTGGGTGATGCTCGCTATAGCACATGCCGTGGAATTGTCGTAGTTCCGGTTTATGAAGCTGCAGCAAAGGATCTGGAGGTGAACCCTATGACTATACAGGCTGCTTTAAGAGGAGGTTTCGAATTGCAATGGAAAGTGGATAATGATGAGTGCAGAAGATGCAGAGATTCAGATGGGGTTTGCGGATATAATCAAACTTCAAATAGTTTCACTTGCTTTTGCAGCGATAAACCTAGTGAAACCACATGTTTACCACCAACTGAAGGTACATTCTAGCTCTTCTTCCGTATAACTTTGCTCAGCTGTCTGTTGTTGCAGAACTTACTGTTTCATTGAATATCTCGAGTCTTAACTCTTAAATAACCTTCATGGTTTGACTCATTCTGAAGTTCAATCTTCATTAGCAATAGCAGCAAATTGACCTTTGCTACTTCAGATCGAATCCTAATCTCCCTAAGCAGCCAATGACTTCATTAACTCTAACCATTTTGATTGGTCAATACCAGTTCATCTTCAAATTTCATGGTCGCTTGTTCTCTTTCCCATCACAACTGCATCAGCTAGCAGATAAAACTTAGGGTCTTACCAGTTGCTTATAGATTCGACCTAGAAATACTTTCAGCCAAAGTAGTACTAATATTGATTTATTCAATCATTAAAATCAGATGATATTTTCCAGTTACAGCTTTCTTCAAGTTTTCAACAAACTCGAACTGAGTTTATACCTTTATGAGTTTCGCGTCCTGAGAGCAGTATTATAATGAACTGGGTTATTCACACTTAATAATATATTATTGCCATGGTAGGCTACCTAAATTTCCATTGACTGGCGCTTAATGGTGGCATATAACAGAAGTTTCCTTTAGAAAATTTTCAACTTTGAATTAGTCAAATACCAACTATTTGATCATGAAGATCAACACCAATTCACTTTCAGACGCTCATTTTATATCCAACTACTCTCAGTTTCTTTCCCTAATGCTCTCCATCCTCTCCGACAATGCCATCCAAGTTTTGGTTCATCATCATCATCATAAGCTTGGTCCTGATTCTTTCTCCAAAACCAGTGTTTTCGAATAATTATTTGAGCTGCAGTGTTCGATCCAGTTGCGGAAATATTTCGGATATCGGTTACCCTTTCTGGGGATTGAATCGGCCGGAAAGTTGTGGGTATCCTGGATTCAAGCTCAACTGCAGTGAAAGTGAGCTAGAAATCACAATCAACTCTGCAACATACCGAGTTCTTGCAATAAACAAGGCATCACAAACCCTTCATGTCTCTAGAACCGATTACAGTGAGAATCTTTGTCCCACTCATCTCATCAACTCCACTTTTGAAAGTGAAACCAGTCCTTTTCGACAAAACGGGGATAGTCAGGATATAAGGCTGTATTATGGTTGTCAGCCTCTCACAGCTCCACAAAATCTCACATCAATTCCCGGGATTTCCAATCGATTCGACTGCACAATAAACAATACAAATATCGTAGGTTATTATGTGACAAGGGAATTCGCGGGAACTGTCATCGGCAATTTCCTGAGATCTTGCAGTAACAGTGTGATTATTCCAGTCCCGAATTCTCAAGTTCCGTCACTGGAGGAAGGCCGGGATGCAGATGATTTGGAAGAAGCGGCTAAAATTGGGTTTCAGCTGTGGTGGTCTGCAGATGATGCCCTTTGTAATAATTGTGTAAACAAAGGTGGGCAGTGCGGGCGTAACCTCGTCTCAGGTGAATTTAAATGTTACTGCTCAGATGGCGAAGTTTGTTCCCCAGGTACAATCTTTGTTCTTTGCTGTACCTGTTCAAATATCTCTTGTAGTGGGATTTAAGTCGTACGATTTCGGTTCCAAGAACCCAGTGTTTTGGGGAAACCCGAAGCCGGAAACTGATGGAACAAGATGTCGTCGATCTTTGTTCCGACCAAACAGTAGTTCAGGGTTAGGTGGATGTAGTTTGGTCTTGACCCTCTAATAATAATAATATTATTATTATTAAATAGTCCGGGGGGGCTGTCACGGTAGGAAACAAGGACAGTGGGCCATTCCAGAATAGGATTACTGAAACTCATTTATTTGCTTTTCAAAAACGCAAATCCCATTACAGTTTTTCTTATATATTTTGACTAACTTCAGACTCTGTTAAATTTCTTCCATTTGATGGTCGATTTTGGAGCGCTGTAAATTTAGCTGCTTTCGTTTCATTCTACTATAGCAGCATGAAAACTTGGGTATTTTATGCCATTAAAGTTAACCCATTTGCTAAGCCTAAGCTAAAAAATTCAACATTCCCCATTAGTTTTTCCACGCGGCTCAGTGACAAACTTTAGCCACCCATTCATCGGTGGCCCATCTCCACCCAACTGTGGCCCACTCACCTTTCAGCCGGACCTACTCCAAAAATACCACCTTGACACTGCCACTCCGACTCTTGAAACAAACCAAGCCGTGTTGGACACTGTATCCACATACACAATTCGACAAAGTAGGTGATCTTTAAAAATCATTTAGAGGAAAAATGAGTGTCAACTCATCGAAAAACAAAAGGGAGAGGAGGCACAATTTGGTGGAAAAGGAGAAAGGCTAAAGATAAGGGAAACGTAAAGAGAGGAGGCACAATCTATGGGGATAAGGAAAGGAGCTGCTAGGGGAAGGGTGATTATGGTTTTTTCTTTTCTGCTTCAACTTAAAAAGAGAAGAGAGAGAAAGACTTTGAAATTTCACATTCCTTTCTTTTATCATATCTCTTTCATTGATAGCATTTCTTTTAAGAAATTGATAGCAAAATCTTAGTAACATAGTTACTCTAGAATTTAATTGCATTTCAAGTAGAAAGAATCATATATTTTATATAAAGTGAAATTCAAATTTAAAATTTTAAAAACATAATTGTTTTTGTGCATTAATAAATTCATGGAGTTTAAATTTATGTCAAGTAAAATATATTGAATTTTGATTACGATGATAATAGTTTAGATCAATTTAAAATAAAATATACTTCATATGTATAAATTTTTTTTTTATAGATTTTTATTTCATCAGTTTAGGGTAGTTATTATTATTATTTGAAATGATATTTTATAATAACTTTGAGCTATTTAACATAATGATAAGAATATTATGCTTACTCCTAATTATGAAAAAAGTTATTTTTATAATTTTAAAATGTGAAAGTTTCTTTTTATATTATGAAAATAAGAAATTTATTTGGTTTCAATAATTACTATTTTTTTTTCGCATGCATCTATAATTATTGATTCATATTTTAACATTTCGTGATATTTTTACTATTACAGAGAAAAAGAATGGAAAGGCTCTCAAACTTGGACTAGGTATTATTTGGTATCCATTAGTAACATATTACATCTTTTCTAAAAACTTTTAGCATTGCAGTAACCGGGTTTAAGCAATCTCTTCCTTTACCTCCAGCCCTCGGAGCAGCCGGTGTCATTATACTTATAGGAATCGGAACTTTATGTGTCCGGCAACATCGGCGAAAGAAAATTGTAGCCCAGCTTATTAGCAGAGACCTTCCAACATCTCCATCAAGCAAAGGGCCAACAACTTCCACAACTAATTACTCTCAAAGCAATTCATCCTATTCCACTTCAAAATATGACATTGAAAGGGGAAGCACTTACTTTGGAGCCCATGTTTTTAATTATGAAGAACTTGAGGAAGCCACTGACAATTTCAATCCTTCTAAACAACTTGGAGAAGGAGGATTCGGCACTGTTTATTATGGTAAGACAAACTTATTTTGCAACTTTTTACTTTAGTCCCCTGTTATTAACCTTAAACCACCATGTTTATCTTTGATTTGCACGATCAGGTGTACTCAGGGATGGGCGTGTGGTAGCGGTGAAGCGCTTATACGAGAACAATTTCAAGCGTGTCGATCAGTACATGAACGAGATCGAAATCCTCACTCCCATCCTTCATCCAAACCTCGTGAAGCTTTATGGATGTACCTCGAGACGTAGTCGAGAGCTTCTCCTTGTTTATGAGTACATTCCTAATGGAACCGTGGCTGATCATTTGCATGGAAAGCGATCCAACTCTGGTTTGCTTACCTGGCATGTTCGGTTGAGAATCGCCATCGAGACAGCGACCGCATTGGCTTTCCTCCATGGAAAGGAAATCATACACCGCGATGTTAAATCCAACAACATTCTCCTGGACAAGAATTTCCATGTAAAAGTGGCTGATTTTGGACTCTCACGACTTTTTCCTAATGATGTCACGCATGTCTCGACTGCTCCCCAAGGCACCCCGGGTTATGTCGACCCGGAGTATCACCAATGCTACCACCTCACTGAGAAAAGTGATGTTTACAGCTTCGGGGTCGTGTTGGTCGAGCTAATTTCGGCGAAAAAAGCAGTGGACATCAGCAGGCACCGACACGACATAAATTTGGCTAACATGGCAATCAGCAGAATCCAGAATCAAACATTGCATGAACTGGTGGATCCATCTCTCGGGTTCGACAATGATTGTGTGGTGAAAAACACTGTAACGGCGGTTGCAGGATTGGCGTTTCGGTGTTTGCAACAGGAGAGGGATATGAGACCTTCAATGGAAGAAGTGTTGGAGGCATTGAAAGAGATTAAGGATGTAAGATCGGGATCTGATGTGGTGGATACTAGACCGGGAACTGAAGTGGTGGATATTAAATCGGACGATGTTGGACTACTGAAGAGCATTCCTCCTCCATTTTCTCCGGATTATGCTACAGATAAATGGGTTAGCTTCTCTACTATAACTACCGCCTAGTTTCTTCTGGTTTTGGTTATATGTTGCTTGGATAAACTAACATTTAGTTGATGAATTTGATAATTTTGTTTTAGTTCTACAACTTAACAATTTTTTTCAAATTAATTTAACATTTTTTTTAAATTTTGGTCCACGTGATGTTGTGGCACTTTAATGCTGTGCCACATCGTCATATAAAAATTTTAGGTGATGGGATGACATAATCTCATAATGCTACATCATCACAAGGACCAAATTTAAAAACATTGCTAAGTTCAATGATTAACATAAAAAAAAAATAGAAACAAAATTGAAAAAAGTTACCAAATTTAAAATCTAAATGTTGATTTATTTCTAAAATATTTATACTCAACATTCATGTCTGACCCATATACGAATACATAATCATACAATTACTCGATATATTTGTACTCCTAAAAATGTAAAGTCAAGTTTGAGTATTTAAATGCTTGACTCGAGTATTTATTGTGTCTAAATTTATCTCAATTCAATTGTCTCACATATTAATGATGTGTATGCTTATTTTGTATTTTTTTTCAACCATATTCAAACAAGGTATATGTCCGCAGGTACAGATAAAATCGATGTAATCCCCAGTATTGTCCAAATGATGGAAGAGGCAGGTGAAAATGAAATTTCAATTCTAAGTTGACAAATTATTGTATTGTAGAAAGGGAAAGTTGTTAGAAATTTTATGAGCAAAACTCTAAATGATGTTTATACATTAAAGAGTTGCTCAAGTAATAGGATTTTACTTCAGAATATGCACTATGACTATGAGCTGTGGTAGAATAAACATTACTTTGTAAATTGTAGTTATCTAATATGATCTTCATTTTTGAACTTATAATTTCCCCATTTGGAGTCAAAAATCCCCCAAACCATTTCTCTTGCTTAACTCCCAATCTTTACTCTTTTTCCTTTTTATGCGAGGGAGATTAATTTTTTTTTTTATCTAAATTGTTTGAATTTTTTAATTTCTAAATAATGCATTTAACATTATTATATTAACTCATGAATTAATTTAAACTTTATTTAATTCTACTCAATCATCATAATTTTAATTTATAAAATTAAAAATTTTAATAAATAATTAGTTCAATAATAGATTGCATAAAAATTGAAAACGCCAACCTTAGTCGGGTATTAATCCTAGTTTTAATAATTTTATATAACTTTTATAATTTTTAATAATTTTTATTTAATTTTTATAATGTTTTTATAATCCTTTCATTTTTCATAACATCTTAGTAATATTTATATTTATATTTTTTTCTATATTTTATAATTTTTTTATAATCTTTTCATGATATATTTAAAATAATGTAATTTTAATGCTTGCGTTATTTTTTATATTTAAAATATTATAAATTTATATAAATTCTACACATTAATAATTTATTTATGGCAAATTTATCTCTATTTTGCATTCATGTTTGTGTTTGTTTTTTATTCATAGTATTATAAATTTTTATATGCTTTTACACTTTAATAATACATTTTACACATAATTTTTTTTTTTTTGAAAGAAACTAATATTGCATTAATATGGCAGGAAACAACATTAGATACAAAGGAATAAGCAAGCAAAGATCAAACCATTCATGTACACAATATTTGTCAAATATCACTAGGATAACAAACCATCTAACTTCTTAAACAGAGGAGTCATCAACTTCTAGTCGTCGTCCCCTGTGATCTCAACCAAGAGCAACCTAGTTTGCTTATTGACATCAACCTACTCCTTACTTGCTGTGTTAAGCAATTCTTACACCTTAGTAGCTTGAGTATCGACAACCATAATATTGAGATTTTTCAAAAACAACCAACATGTTAGTGTCTTACTAGAAACAGGGTGCAAACTTCTTTGTTGATCACAACCATTGACTAGTCTCTGTATGATCCCTGTATCGCTTGTAGGAAGTTGTGCTAAAATCCATATGTAACTTCAACCACCTCATAGCCAGGATTAAGGAGATGATTATTAGCAACTGTATTATGTAAACTGCCACCACCTCCAGTGACCACATGGTACAGGTTTCGAACAACACTGTCATTTTCACCACCATTATAAATCCTGACGACGACATTGAGATTATATCAGCCATTTTAATCCTGATTCAAATAGTCATAGTTAGAAGTGAGCATTTGATCGAGTCGAGTCAAATCGAGTCAAAAAATTTTGAGTTAGTCAAGTTGATGAATCTTATTTTAGCAACTGAATTCAATTTGAAAATTTTTCAAACCGAGTTAAAAAAATTTCGAGTTAAGTTGAGTTAACAAATCATATTATTTATACTTAATGTTGAGTTTACATGGATTGATTATTTAACTAGTAGACAAAATACAAGATTATTTAACTACATAAGTAAGGGTGATGGGTAAATATTAATCAAAACGACGTAGTTTAGCCTTTTAACTTTAGAAAAGGTAAACATTTATCAAAATGTAATAGTTTTACCTTTTCTTATTTAAATTTTCAGATAACTCGAATTGTGTAATTCATATTCTAGTTACACTGAAAATTTTGATTTTTTTTATTATTCAAGTTTATCTGAATAACTTGCTTAACTCGAATAATTCAAACTATTTAATTCAAAATTTTAAATTTTTTTATCAAAATTTCTGAATCAAATCGGATTTTACTCACCCTTAGCCATAATTCATCAATCAACGTTTACATTGTGCAAACATGATAGTAGAGTGAATATGCAAGATAATGCTATCACCAAGAATAGGTCTGTAAAGGTTATCTTGACCAAGTCCTCTAATGGTAGTTCCTAAAGGATTTCGTTGTTCACTTGCCTTGATAATGGTTGTGTATGTGAAAAAGACTCAATTTGCAACCATTCCAACTATTGATGTTTAAACTATTGTTGGAATAAATAACTTGGGTTACAACTAGACCTGCTTATGTGTCGGGCTATCTGGCCCGACCCGATGGCTCGTCTGAAATGTGGGAGGGTTTGGGCAAAAATATAGGCTCAAAAAATGGGCTTAGACAAAAAAATGAGGCTCGTTTAAAAAATAGGCCGGGCCTCGGGTAAGACATTTTTGACCCGGGCCAGCCCGGCCCGAATTTACTAAATGACAAAAAAATTCTGCTATTTTTTTATTTTTGAATATTATTTTCTTGTTGTTTTCTCCATATTTTGCTACCATATTACTATTAGTTAATACTATTTTATTGTTATTATTTGGATATTATATAAAACTTATTTTATTATTAATTTTGTTATTATTTTAAAGGTATTTGTTAATTTTGTTATTATTTTAGATGTATTTGCTTGTTAAGTTGCATCTATCTTAGTGTTATTTAAATCTACATATTTTTTAAAATTTATTTTCAATTTGTTGAAAAATATTTATTTTGATTTATTTTAGTATTTTTGATGTATTATATATATTTAAAAATCATATAAAGTAATATAAAAATAAATATTGGCGGGCTGGGCCGGGCCCGAGTTTTAGTATTTTTATTTGGGTTGAGCTTGGGCAAAATTTTAAGCCTATTTTTTAGGCCCGGCCGGACCCGAGCCCAATGAGTGGGCCTAAATTTTTTAGTTGAACTCGGCCCGGCCCATGAATATCTCTAGTTACAACTATTCAAATCAATTTTATTCTATATCAACAAAAGTAAAGATAGAATTAGAGAGTTTGCATAACAAATTCAAAGTGTGAGTCAAAGAGATTTATAAAGAAAGAACCAACACATAATATTTGTAATAGTAAATGAATTTAGTAATTTGGATTTGGTAGCAAACTTGATTTTTCATGATTATGGTGCTTGTTTTGAGATACGTGAATCATGCTTTTCTATGTTTGGTTGATGACTGATGAACAAGCATGAAATTTGTTGACTTAAGTTGATAGGGGGATATTTAGTATGATGCACCTTATTAGGGGAGTTATGATTTAGTTTCCTTTATATACACCTTATTCATATGTATTGTGAGTGCTAATCATTTGCTGCTAGGTTTGTCAAAATGTTAGGGAGATTGTTGGAGTTTTAACTATGCTTAATCGTTCCAATTAACGTTCAGACATAGATTAGAACAGTAGCTATTTTTTGTCAAAACTCAAATGTGGCATGTTGACATATTTGGGCCTAAATATTGCACCAACATTTATGGTAATCTTAAATATGCATCCAAAGACCTAAAGGCAAAGAATTCACCAAATTACATCTTGTGTGACTTGGGAAAAAATGGATATGTTCTTAAACAATGGAAGAATTCACCAAATATTGAATGTATTGTACTTTTTTTATTATAATAATTTAATTTCAACCCTAAATTCATTAGAAACATGATCTAGTTTGTTTCAAGTTATGGTTTGAATTATATTTATAAAAAAATTATATAAAATGTAAATGAGACTTCAGTTTAAATAACAAAATTGTGGTTTTGGAATTCTTAATATCTTAATTTTAAATCCCCTTATTTATAGATTTATTTTGGGTTTAAAGTGTTTATATAAATTGTATATGAAAAAATATATAAAACAAAAACAAAAAATACTCTCATAGTTGTTACCTTTTCAATAAAAAAAATTAGTCATTTTCTTAATATTTCAATAATCAAATAGGTGATCAAATTGATTAAATTACTTATTTTCGAGTCACTTAGTCTAACTATCAGTCCAACAATAATTAAATAAATGATTAAAATTAAAAAAAAATTATAATATTAGTTCAATTGTCAATTTTTTGTCTTTATTTTTAATTTTTTTATCAGTTTCGAATAATTTTTAATTCAATATCTTTCTCCAAACTAATATATCGACCGATACTTAATCTAATTAATTTAACCTGTTAATTCAAATCAAATAATATTACATTTTTCACTTGAATGGATTGATGGGATTAATTGAAAGAAGTATTTTAAGTTAATAATATCATATCACGATAAAATGATGGAAGATGATGCAAATAATTTGCATAGTAAGTAACTAGAAAAAAGAAAGAATAGAAGATATCATTAATTGGGGGTAGTTAACGGCTTTAGAAAATAACGTTTTGATTTGTATTCTTGCAGTTAGCCTCCATTCGGTGGTTGAAGTAAAATCCACGCTCTTATTCCCTCCAAACCTTGGACTTTTCATCGCTCTTCTCCAATTACTTCACTCTAGTCTCCCTCCTTAGTTTCCTTTTTCCTTTTTTTTTCTTCAGAAAATATATAAATTAAAAGGTATAAATATCCATTGAAATTTAAAATCAACCACAATTCTTTTTTTATGACTGAATCAATGATTCGATTTACATGAATTGACTAAATTTAATAAGATCACATCAATTACTTACATACAAATTTAAAATACTCTTTTACATTTCAACATTCAATCACACACATATATATATATATATAGAATTATATTACAAAAATCAAACTATGTAGGTGGTTTATTTAATTAAAAAAAATATTTTCAGTATTTTTAGTTTTTAAAATTTAATTACCATTAAAAAATCATGTATTTCTTTTAAAAGAATTATGTAACAAATGATAGTTTTTTTAAAATCTTATATTAACAATAAGTTAAAATTTAATACTTTCGGATAATAATGTTTTCCAAAGATTTCCTTTAGATCCTCCTTTGAGGAGGTTTTCTCGAGCTTTAGAGACTTGTTTTTTCAAAACTTTTATGTTTCAGTTTCTTGAATCTTCTATTATAAGTTTTAATTGTTTTATTTTTTTAACAACTGTAAATTTATTGTTTTCAAGTTCGTTATGCAATGTCCCTCATCACTAGAGCAAGAAGTTGAAAAGGGGATTTATGATTCGAGGTGATTTGATTTAATTTAACAATGCTTTTTAAAAATATTTTTATCTTAAAAGTATTTTTTATGTTAAAAACAATAGTAAAGGTAATCTCGCTCTCCTTGACAAATGACAATGGAGACCTAATACAAGTGCTGTTTGCTTTTTCTGGTATAGTTTGATTTTACATCAAATCCTGCATACCGTGACTTCCATTGTAATTTTCACTTACCAATATTTCTAGATTTTTTATTTTTTATTTTTACGGATATTACACTAAATGATATTTTACCTCGAAAAAATTAATTATTGCATTCCACGTGTACTACCAATATAAATTTACAAAAAAGGCCAAACAGATTGAGATAGATAAGGACCATCCCACGATCCAAACAAAAAGCTTCTCCCTTTACCCTTTTTATTCTTCCAATTTCTTTTAATAAATAAATAAATAAATAATTATTTTATTTTATTTTATTTTAAATAATGACCCGAAGAACCAATATATGCTCACTGTTGCCTTTCTCTTTGAGATCTCATTCTCTTTCCCTTCTCTCTCTAAATCCTCCGGTTACTTGAGAGAGAAAACGCGCTTCAAAGAAATGGCGACTCTGCACAAATTCAAGCTTCTGGCAACTCAGTGTGCCGTCGCCGGAAGCCCAGGTCGCAGTCCCACCACCAGCCCCGTCGTTCACCTCCGCCGTCGCAAAACACTCCGCATGCTTCTTAACCGCTCTTCTGCCACCGACCGTCGACGTTTTCATCGCCGCCAGACTGATAGCTTGGATCCTCCTCCTTCACCTCCGACACAGCCAAACACCTCCAACGCCGACAGCAAGAAGAACTCCAACGGTAAAAAAAGCCGGCGAAAATTGAAGGAACTCTTCGTGGCATCGCCGCCGTTTGAAGAAAGAGAGAGTGATGATAAAATCTGCGAAGAAGTAACGGAAGATTTATTACCGGTTACCAGTAGTTCCAGTGAAAGGTTTTCAGATCGGAGATCTGGTGCTTTGACGCCAGTAACGACGTCATTTCGGTACAGGTTATTAAGGAGAGCTTGGCGACCGATGCTGCTTACTATTCCAGAGTAAATTAGTTGTCATATATTTCAATTTTGATAATTATGAATTAAAAATATGTAAAAAAATTTGTAGCTATTTTGTTAAGTGAATTTTTGGCTTCTTTTTTTTTTTTTTTTTTTTTTGTTAACTTTAATTTTGATTTAAAATTTTTCCTTTTGTTTTTGAATTAATATTGAATTACAATAAATTTTTCCCGGGCTAAGCTTTGTGCACTTCCTCCATCGCTAATGTTTCCTTTGGAAAATTTGTACGGACTCCTTCCTAGGATTTCAGAAATCAAGAAAAGAATTGGTGGAGTTGATAACTTGTGTGTGGTCTGCAGATGTGTATTGAGGATTATAATCATCTTTTTTTTTTTTATGGGGTATCTGGGTTGGTTATCAGGAATAAAGTGAGATTTAATGGGGGAATAAAATAAATTGAACCTAGTTGCTGGTGAAGGAAGTTATTCAAGCGGCGGAAAAAGTTTTCCTGGAAAAAAGATAACAGAGAAAAGAGTAATGAAGAAGCATAATGAGAAAACCAAGCACTAGCAGCAGCAATATTGGAAGTAGTGATTGAAACAGGAAGACCTTTTCAAATCCATCTGGCGTGGCGTAAATCAGGTTCCAATGCTGCTGGTTTTGCTTTCATTGTTGAGGACTGCAAATGATTATTACTCTTTTCAGGTATAGTAGAAGAATTTCAATTTGTTTCATGAATTAGTGTCAGCTATCTGGGCGAAAGGCATGTATCCGTGCTTAATTAAAAGTAAAGACAAAAGCATTGGCAGAATACTTGAAGATATTGCTTTGAAAATTCATTGGACAGCAGGCGCTGAAAGGACATGAGCAATATGTGTGTGTCGAATATAGTTGATTGTAGGGTACAAAACAAGGTTATTTATTTAGCCACTCAATGAATAACTTCGTTTTATTTCGGTAGTTATAGTTTTCTTAAGTTTTTTAGAGTCAGATAGTACGATAAATTGCATGCCGTTTTAGTCTATTGTTAACAATGTACTTGAGCACTTCATCCAACAAAAATTCCTATGCCTTCACATATTTAATGGTTTTTCTAAAATATTATTTGTTTTGTATCATAAAATAAATATGAATAATTTATTAGTTTCACCCACAAAAATAAAGATAAAATAAATAATTGTTATTTAAATGTTTAAAATTTTAAACATGAATATGGTGTCACATTAATTGCATTTAAAACCTTTATATTGATTAAATTATCTTAGCATTGTAAATGAAACAATAACTATACACTTAAAAAATGTAATATTTTCTGGCTAAAAATATAATTAGTTAATTTAAGCAATAGAATTGCCATTCATATTATAAAAGTGTCTAATTATTAAAATAATAGGAAATAGTTTATGATATTTTGATGTTGAAGTTTTTTTTAACTTCGTGAAGTTGAAAGACACTTGTCAATTTCTTAATCTTGTTTGTTGAGTTAAAATTTTTTACCAACGGTGTATGTACTAAATTGTAAATGAATTGAATATTGATGTCCTATTAATTGTTTGGGTTGTGTCGGATAGAGTTGGCATGTCATAGGATTGGTTTGTGTATGAGATTATGCACTTATGTGCCAGGATACGCTTTGTGCACAAGGATGAGTTTTGTGCGCTAGTATGCACGTTATATGCTAGTTACCTTACTTCGGTTTATCCAATGATGCACTTCAATGCTAGTTCTTGGATTTGGTGCCTTAAGTGTAGTATTTTCATCTATGTACACTTGTAATTTTTTCAAATAGATTAGTTAATAAAAGAATTCATGAATTACATTAATACCCGTTGTATATTGTTCTCATGTGGTTTTTGCATGTAAAGTAAAATAGAAGCAAATATTAGCTCATTGGTTGTCTAATGTTTAACTAATACTAAGCAGTATTATGTGATCAGATCGTAATACGGAAAGACAACTTATATTGGTAGACAAACCTAAACATGTCATTTGTAAAATAAAAAATTAGTAAACCGATTGAAAGACTAATATGTCATCTATCAAGTCCAGTTGGGGAGATGCTTTGTCTTGGGCATTGGAGCGAATGAGTACTAGAAGATAGAGACATAAATGTGACTAACTGGACCGACAGTACATCAGACTAGACCCAATAAGAATAGATACTGAATCTGTTTATGGATTTATTCACTTGTGACGTTCAAAGTGTGACATACCTTAATCCTGAATGGATGACGAACTATGTATGCATGAATCATATACTTTGATGTAAGTAAAACCTAAGTTCAAATAGATATGGAACCGAAAGCTGGTGCGTTGGGTATATGACTTCTATAGTATGTAGCGTCATTCACAACAGTGAAATTCATAGCCTAAGATATGAGCAAATGATATCCTTTTATTGACATTACATGATAGATGAAAAGTAAACATGGTCATGGGTCGTTCGTTTTTGTGATGAATGACTTGATTACTATTTGATAGTAATTGACTTATTCATGAAGGAAGATGTAATGGTTACCATGAGACAAAATAGGATCATATTAGAAGAGTGGATTTATCCCAAAGAGATCAAGGATATCCTATGAGGGTAACACACTTATAACAAAGTCGTTAGAGGAGCACTGATTGAGTTGCATTCGTAATGGTATGTCATTAGGGAGAGCTTAGTCACAATACTATAGTGGAATAACTTTGTGACTAAATGAGTTTATAATTAATAGGCAAAAAGCTAGAACTTAATTATAAATAATTTGAGCCCTAATCGCATACGCCCAATCGGTCCCTCTACTAGCTCGTTGAAATCGGAAATGAATTACATGTTAAATCGAATGAAAAGAAATAGATAAAAATGAGAAACATTTAGAAATGAATAGGGTTTTCTCTAAATGAAAATGACCTGAAAATTAATTTATGGTTTTTTGAATTGTTGATTAATTAATTATTTATTTGAAGTTCGAAAATAGAAATAAATTAATTGGTCATAGTGAATCTGTTGAATGTAGAAATATTGAATATATTTTCTTTTAGATTCTTTTACGGTAAATTCGTTATGATTTTAATTGTAACACCCCAAAATTTAAATGTCTAACAGTTGAATTTCGTCGTAATTAAGTCTTTATATCTGTGACTATGTGCTTTGCATACGTGTTTGAGGTTAGGGGTTTGAATAGAGCTTTTAAGTAGTTTTGCTATTTTATTTTAAACTAACCTCTAATCTTGAACCACTGACTTAGGTTTAATTCTGTGTGAATCTGTGTCAAGAATTAGTCTACTGTTTCAATGGTTAAGCTTTTGTTTACTTTTTGGTCTTGTGTTCAAATCTCTACGCAGACAGTAGAGAAACATTCATTTTGTGTGCTATCTGTTAAAATTTTTAAACGTTTTTAGATAGTTTTTTTTTTGTTATTTTTATTTGACGTTCTTCCTTCCCTCAACCCCTTTTTCTTTCTTTTTATTTTCATTTTCTACTTCTTTTCTCTTTTCTTTCTTTTGTTCAATTACTTTAGTAAGTGTGCTAGCGGGTTAAATCGGGGATACTATGTCGTTCATTGTTTAGACTGAAAAGTTCTGTGTAAGTTTCTTGTTGTTGTAATTTCGTTTCGTTTGTTTTTTACGTTACTCTGTGAGTTGACTATTAGTGTACCTCGAGTTCTCGTTAATTGCTCATTTTGTTTCCATTTAGGTGGAGATCCTAAAAGGAGTATTCTTCTGACAATTTAAGTTTTGTTTAGAGGTTGAGCGATTTGTGGGAAGTGAATGTTTTGTGTTTGTAGTTTTGTGTTGAAGTTTCGACATAGTTTAATTTTGACTGTGAATTAGCATTTTAGTTCAATTAAGTTGTTAATGGAGTTATTGAATGGTCGTTTTAGGCTTTGGAAGTCTGTTGCGTTGTCCCTACTTCAAATCGCAAATAGGTGTGTATTAAAAACCCAACTTCTGCGAATTTTAGATGCCAAAAAACATGGTTGTCAACACCACATAGTTGTGTGGCAAACCGTGTAACCCACTGTTCATGAATTAGAGACACACGGGCTAGGGACATGGGCGTGTGCCCAGGTCGTGTAACTCATTGTTCACGACTTAGAGACACACAGGCCAGGGACACATGCGGGTGTCCAAGCCGTGTGACTCACTGTTTGTGTAAAAGGATCACACATGTAGATGACATAGGCGTGTGCCAGGCCTTGTAAAGCCATGCATACAGGCCAGCTTTTTGGGGCTGTGTGAAACTACACGGGCGTATGGTTTGAAAATAAAATTTTTCCTTGGGATCGTAAACGTCGTTTGACTCGAACATAAGCCTTTTATAATGTTCATATTATTTGAATTAAATAGTATAAGTTGATATCTAATTATCCGATACTGGATAGTTGATTATCTAAACGTATATTGAATGTTATGACTGTAATGATATTGAGTTGTACTATCTGAATATGAACTGTATCTGAATAACTGTGTGCACATTCTTGACATCTGACATCTATAATTTGCATCTGCATTGTATGGGAAATGTGTTGAGGAGGATCTGTTTTGGTTCAGTGGTTAAGCCATAGTCTATATCTGAATATGGTGTTTTATCGCAACTTGATCTAGAAGCTAGTCTACAATCATATTGAACGCGTCGTACCGACACTACGTGGTGTATAGGGCTAGATGGGTATTAAATTCCCTTAATGGAATGTTAGATTGGTCGAAGGTAGTGTGTAGCGGACGGGGTGGGAAAACTGCATCTATATCTAATTTGTTCTGATTCTGATCCTGAATTGTTTTATTTTTCATTTGGTTTGTTAATACTATATTGAATATCCTCTTATTCAGATTTTGAACACGAGTTTGGGAAATTATCGTTATATTGATTATTCTATTTGACTTTACATTTGTTATGTACATGGAGTTGTCAACTCATTTTGTTTGTTGATTGAATTTCAGGTAACTTAAAGTCTTGATCAGGTTAGCGTAATGGAAGCTCGGTCATTTTGCTTTATCTCCTTTTGTATTATTAGTAATTTCAGTATTTTCTTCATATTATAACTTTCTAAGATTTTTGGATTAACGACTGCGTTTTCATGATTATTTATAATATGTTAGACGACTTTAAACTGCGTTTGTAAAAGTTGGTTTTCTTAATAACGTTTAATGTAACTCTTTATACTTGGTCTTAACGTCTAGGTCGAGTTTTAGGTGTTACATTAATGGAATTAAAATTGGGTTGAAAATATTATTTAATTGAGAAATTAATTAATTAATTTAAATTAATTTAAGATGTTTATTTTGGGAAATAGAAAAAATAAGTATCGTGTTGGATTGAATTATAAAGTATTAGGTTAAAAGTCCAGGAAATATTTATAGCTGGACCTGATACGGGAGAGGCCAAAAGCCCCTTATGCTAATACTAGGGACGGAAAACCCTAGTATAATTAAATAGGGTTACCGCCCCCTAATATTAGTTAGACTAGGATTTATTTTTTCTATTGAAATAGGCTTCTACTAATTCAACAAGGGTTTCACATCTTCTCCCTATACATAGGTGACACCAATAGGGTTAATATACAACTTTGAAATATTTTTATTTTTCCCGAAAATAGTGAGAATTTATTTTTTAAGTATAAATTTTATTTTTTGGAATAACAATTCTGCCGGTTTCTATTAAAAAGTGTTAGAGTTGTGTGACCCGAATCCTTGTTAAAGAAAATATAGTGGTAAAACAAAGGGATCTATATAGGGCTTAAGGCAGAGGGTTGAAGGCCCGATACCGTAGCCTAATATATCCCCAACTTCTGGCCCTCGCGGTATGAACCATGCAACACAAGTAGAATATGTATAGAACTACACTTCTTCTATTTGACATTGATTAGAATTAGGTTTTTCAACATTTAAATAGATATAGTCGAAACTCATATTGTGTCATTCAATTTTCAACACTAGTGAATTTCTCCTCCTCTGCCTGTAATTTTTTTCTGAAAGGGTTTGCACGTAAAATCTATATGTTTTATTTTTCCTTTTCTTATTGCTTTGCGATTATTCTATATTGTCATTACCGATGTTTAGTTTTTAACATAAAGTAAAGTAAAGTTAAGAATTTCTGGTTCTGTGTTTGATTCAAATTTGTTCAAGCTCACAATAGAAGTAATTTGTGGTACGAGAATAGCGAAGAATGTCATTTGGTTGAATGTAAGCTTGGTAAATAATATGAATATGATATCAACTGATGCCTTTGGATGAAATTATGTATCAATATGAGGAGAATATTAGAAATGTATAGTTAAGCATGAAAATCAAACGAATTGAGCCCTGGTAGGAAAAACGAATGTAAATGAGTTGATATACTCTAAAAACGAGTTGAATAATGTGATGTCAAAGTAAATAAATTGTGCTTTATAGTGTCACGGGGCAAGATCTTTTGTCTAGTGATCCGTGCGGCCTTAGGCAATTTGTTCATTCCAAACTCACCTAAGTCAGCTTAACCACCACAAGTGAGGATTCATTTAGAATTCCTCCAAGGCACCAATTTGTATAGCGGAAGTAATTATACCAAAAAAAGCCACAAAAGAACAAAAGAAAGGCACAAAAAGGAATGCACGAGAGGTGTTTGAGTAAATGCTCTCAATATTCTCTTATTCACAAAGAATAAAGAAACAACAAAGAATGAAGTGAAGTACAAATGAATGAGAGGCTCTCTATTTATAGTTGAGCTCCCCCAAAATCGACGGTCGAGATCAAGTTACATTAGCGGACGATATTAATCCTATCCCTTAAATTATAAGATTTACAAGATATACCATATCAAATCTAATCTAATATTTACAAGATATGATTCCTATCAATCTCTTAAGATTAGTTACCAAGATAACCTATGTTGCCATATCTTCCTCATTGGGCCACCCAGGCTTCAATCTGACAGGTTTCTCCAACAGCTTACCGAATTGGGCCAGTTATTTTGGGCCAAATGATCCTCATCTAAACAATAGAACTCCACTAGATGCATTTGGTGCGATGGTCATGGGCTTTGAAATGCGACCTGTGACAATAGTACATGCATGGTATAATGCTAATGGTTTGTTGTAAAGAATCATAAATGAATGATTTACTCTTGACTAATATTGAATTGGTCTGTATTGAATAGTTGGCTATTGATAAGTAAGTTGGAGTTGGTCATACATATTGTAATTTGGATAGGTTGTTTTAATATTTGATATAAACATGCTTATGTATTTTGATTGATGATGGAAAGGTTGATAAGTATGACATGAATTGGTTGGATATTAGATGCATATATTCATATTTTTTATATTGAACCATATTGTTAATGCTCTTGTTATTTATATCTTATATCATAAATGTACTACTAAGACCTATTGTGTTAGCATACAATTTGTTTTCTCTATGCGCAGGTATAGGTGATCCTTGAGATTTCGAGAAGTAGTTTCAGCATCCAAGAAGTGATTGTATTGTAAATGGTCGAAGTTAGAACTTGGTTACTTAATGTTATTTTGAAGTATCATTTTGGCATATTTTGACTTGAACACAATTGGTATATTGTTGATTTGATTGTAATTAAGATGTTAAGTGTTATTACAGGTCTTTTCAACTTGTTTCAAACTGATCTTTTTGAAAACTAACAATCCTTTTCAAACTTGTTTCAAATTGTCTAAACTCATTTGTACTAGCTTGGTTTAATATGAAAAGTTTATTTTTAATTCAAAAAATAATAGAATATTAAAAATAATTTTCACATATTTAATATTTAAAATTAAATAAAACATTAATTTTAAGCTAATATATTAAAAAAATCTTTAAACTATTATACCTTGATGCTATTTTTATAGTAAAAAAAAAGCCACTAACCTTGGCTTTGTTCAAGGTAATTATTTAATTAAAAAAGAATTGAAGTTTAAAGGGTAGTAATTTAAGAGTAAGAGAAGGAAAAGGTTGAGTTGTGTAGAAATGTGAATGGGAGTGTAGGTCTGCTATCTTATTATTGCAAATAATGAATAGGACCCAAATATGTATAACTGGGACATGCATGCATACATATAAATCTTTGTAATTTAGTTTTAAAATCATGATTTTTCTCTTCTTTTATTCAAGTCTAAGTCATCATTATCCAAAAAGTGATGATGCGTATTTAAATTTCAGACTTGGAGTCCATAAAAAGGAAAAATGGTGTTAAGCAATAGAATGTGATAAACCTAGGTTTGTATTAAAGGATTGCGTGTCACCAAAGATTTATTCAATAAAAAACAAAATTAGAGATATCCACTTCCAGCCTATATGCAGTATCAAGAGAGTAAAAGTGTGTTTAATTTTGGTTTGAACCCACATACATGGCTTCAATTTTTATTTATTTAGTTTAATATTTAAATAAATTGTGGTTTATCTTTATGACAAACCCTTTATGTTATAAGTATAAATACAAATTTCACTTTTTAAAACTACTACTTTAATCTACAATATTTATATCTATAATATATATACATATAAACACTAGTTCATAATTAAATGAAATGAATTTTTTTATATAATAATATTTTTATTCATTTATTGACTTAAAGTATTAAGAATAAATGACATTAGTTAAATTTTTTTTAAATAATATAATATTAATTAATTATTAATAATCAATAAAATAGTTTGAGCTATACAATTGAGTTAAAGTTGGATTTAATATATTAATAATAATAATAATAATTAATTATTAATAATAAACATTATTTAGATTAATTGTTAATATTATAGTTATATATCAGCTATATAGAGCTTTCAACACTTGAGCACTTTCAATCAATATTTAAAGAAAATCATTGAGAAATAGAATAGGGTTTATTAAGCTAGAAGTATTTTAAAAAAATAAAGTATTAAAGTAATAATTTTTTAAAATTTTTATTTTTTAGAATAAGAATAATTAAATATTATTATTTAATATCATAAAATGTTAGTCCAATTAAAAGTAACCTAATACAATTAAGGTTAATTGGGATTTAATTATTAAAAAAGAAGAATGAGCCAAATATATGTATATACTCAAGTAACTAAAATTTAATTAATAACGATCTAATTAAAAACAATAAAATTAATGTTTAAAAAATTAAACATAAGATAATTTGTCTAGCAACCAGCCTTTTGAAAAGAGAGTCTTATTTTTTCTAAAAAATGACGTGATAATTTAGAAGATAAAAAACAATAAGATTAAAAGATTTCAACATATCAAAGAAGTGCATCTATAACTAGTATTTGTTCTTGATAATCTAACATGACAAATCTAATTTATTACTTTTTACATAAAATTTACTACGGTTTTAACAAGTGACATTTAAGCTTCATCATGTTGAATAACCGAGAATAAATTATTATTTTTAAATGATTTTTTCTTAAAATTTCATGTTGAATTTTCAGGTTTCGATTATTTATACTAAAGTTTAAGGAGTTGATAAATATAAACTTAATGCATAACTGTAATTGGATGATTATTTAATAGTCAACATTCTTGTCTAAAGTCGAACATTCAATCGTTATTGGATGATCTTATTACAGTGGATGTTTATCCATGCCGATCATTAATGCTGCAATAAACGTTGAATACTATTATTTTGAACCCCCAAAAAACCGTTGCATTATTATAATTATAAGAAAAATACCTTTTGATCACCCATCATTAAAAAGAGTGATGGTAATGGATTCTCATAATGAAAGTTTATCTATATATTTTAAAATAATTTAATCGAAATAATAAA
The DNA here is from genome assembly GCA_025698465.1 of Gossypium longicalyx. NCBI lineage: Eukaryota > Viridiplantae > Streptophyta > Magnoliopsida > Malvales > Malvaceae > Gossypium > Gossypium longicalyx. The sequence goes on along the minus strand of CM047005.1, from coordinate 19,781,748 downwards.
TTATTAAAATGATTTATGATGTGGAAGTTATTTTATTTTAAAATATAAAAGGTTGTTTACATATAACTTATGACATGATAATATTCATTGGTCCAAAGAAATATAAATATTTAACATAATTACATGTTCAATTGTGATAATAAACATATGATGATTTCAATTTTACGTGTGAGCAATATATTGACTCAAAAAAAGATTCATGATTTAACATTGTAATAATCCGTTTTGCAGTGGCATTGAAAACGGTAGTTTCGAACCCCATTTTCGATGATTGAATCCATAAATATTAAATATTAATATTTACGAGATCAGTATAAAGTTTAGTTCAAGTTTGGTTATTTAATTTTATTAATTGGATAGTTAATTAAAGTACAAGTGTAATGACCTTAAAGTTAGTGGTGTTGGAAAATGAGGTATCGGGATCTTATTTTTATAAACTGAGCCCGTAAATATTTTAATTAAATATTTATGGAGTTATTGTATAGGTGAATTAAATTTTGGATAGGTAATTTTGCCGCATTAGTGACTAATTAAGATATAAGGACTAAATTGTAAAAATAGTAAAAATTAATCACTATGAAAGTGTAATTAATTGGAAGACCAATTAGGCAATTTCACCGCTTTGAAAGATTTAAACGGCGGTGGTTGAAAAATGTATCCCACCAACTTTGCTAAACATGTTTAATTTTAAGTAATTAAGCTTTAATTAATTAACCAATTAAAAATAGTTTATTAACTTATAATTATAATATAAAACATAAACAAATAAAAGAAGATGATATATTCATCATCTTCTTCACTTGGCCAGGAGAAAAAAGAAAAGAAAAAGGGTTACAAACATTTCAACTTTTAGCGTCTCATTTGGTATGTTTACTAAGTTAGTTTATTGTAAGTTTTATGTTTTTGAGATAGTGACAACTCAATTTAGCTAACTCGTATTTTATTTCTCAAAACTGTTAAAGTCTCAAAATATTACCATTGATGAATGTTTGAAGTTTTAGTTTTAAAATGTTCGTTTTTAAGCTTATAAATGAAAAATGACTTGTTTGTAAAGTTTAATTGCTAGATTTGAACACAGGGACTAAATTGAATAAAATGCAAAGCTTGAGAAAATATTTTATAGATGAAATTGAATTGATACATAACTGTAGTAGGCTGTTAAATGATGTTTGAAATTGATAATTTAATTGAATTATGGAATAGATTGAGATTTAAATCAATCGAAATATAATTACGAAAAAAGAGAAAATTGTAGATTAGTCCCCAACACCTTATCGATTGCTATTTTATCCAAGAAATTTCATATGGGATAAATATTCTTAAATCCCTATGTACGTTATATTGTGAATTTATGTATGCTTTCTTGAACTTCAAAGTAATCTCAATTTAGTACTAAACGGTGAGATTGAGATTAAATTGAAAATGAATAAATATATGAACTTACATGATGGAAATTACCCTGATGGAACTTTTTAAATATATTGTACACATAGTTACAGGTTGATTTCTGATGATTCCGAGTTCCATCATTTGTTGTAGACTTGAAGATACATGTGATACATGTTTAGCTCGGATGAGTAACTTGATGTCGTTTTATAGGTTTAGTCCGGATGGGTAACTTGATACAAACAAATATGTTTAGCTCAAACGAGCATCAGATGTGATTAGTTGAGCACAAAAGGTTTAGTTCTTTTACGGTGTTTCATCGAGTAGCTTACAAGATGTGAGACGTGGAATTGAATAGCATATAAGTGTTTAATGATCAAAGCTAGCAAAGTGGAAGATTTAATGATAAGTTGAATATATGTATATGATTGAGTTGTGGTTAAATTGGATTTAAAATATATGAAATGTTATGCTTGTACTTGATATGTTACATGATTGAATATGCATTAAGCTCACCTTGTTGTGCTTGTGTTTTTGATATGTTAGGTAAATTTGGTTATACACATTAGATTAACATAAATACTTGTCATATGAGGTAAGTTAATTATTTGTATGTGTATGAGCTTACTAAGCATTTGAAATGCTTAATTAGTTGTTTTTCCTTCTCTATAGATTTTCAATTCGTAGAATACGTTGATCGGATTGCCTCAGAGCTCACACTATCCATCTCCTGATTTAGTAGACATTTGAGCATTTGAATTCGGTTATATGTGGCATGTTCTTAGGAGTGGTCATGTTATCTTAAAATGTTAAGCTTGATTTGAAGCATTAGTTGAAAGTGAACTTTTGTTGTAATGGCAAATTGTTTATGTTCATAAATTTGGTGTTATGTTGTATTGTATGTGGTTGGCATCCATAATTGCATAGTTGAGCATGAAATAACTAGATGAAATGAATGGTTGAATGGCATGAAATGATATAAGTAGGTTGTTGTAAATTTGGTGTCAAATGTGGCATATTGGTTTAGATGTTTGAAATATGTTTAATGTGAGTTTTGGTGTGAAATTAGTATGTTTTGAATGATACATAATGGTACTTGTAAGTATGATTAGGCATGATAACACTATGGTATTAAATGATAAATTGAATGGTAAATTTAGTATAAGTTGTGCAATTAGAAGTGTTGTGTTTTGGATTCCATTTGAGACATTTTGGAGTGGATGAAATGTAGTATATTGGTATGTTTTGAGTGGATTATATGCAGGTCGAAATGTGCCTAAAAGCACCACTTGAGTTTGAGATTGATTGAGCATGTAAAAATGACCAAAATGTATGATATTTGGCATTTTGGCAAAATGTATACCCCAGACAAAGGTATCGGTACTTTACAAATTTTCTTGAATTTTTCAAACATCGAGCCTAAAAACGGTATTGATATTGGGATAAGTATCAATACTTTGTAACAAAGGTATCAATACCAAATTCCAGGTATCGATACTTGTACATTTTCATCTTAATTTTGAAACATCAAATGTGAAAATGGTATCGGTACTTGAAGTGGGTGTCGATACCTGTTTCCAAATTTTTTGAAATTCTTCTAGATTGGTCATTATTCACGCTCGGGTCAATCTAAAAGCTTTTGTAAGCTTGTTTAAGACTTGGTTTGATAGCATTTCATATTATACATGGAATTATGGCATGAATTGGTGTCTAGATGAATTAATTACTATAAATTGTAGTGATTTACTTCGATAACAGTAGTAGCATCCCGTAGCTTAAGTTTGGCAATTGGACCAGGCGAGGGGTATTATAGACATGCTCTTATTGTTGGTGTTTGATTATTACACTAAGATATCACTTACAAGTTAATATTTATTCAAAAATGAAATTTAATGGAGTGTTTGATATTTTGATGATGTTTACCATTACTCAATTTTATTATTATTTTTTCTATTTTAGGTATTATGTGAGCTTTTTAATTTCATTAACTTATTATTACATCCTTTGGCATCATGGTAAATATGAATGCAATCCCTTTTTTTTAAATGGCATGAACTTCAAATCATGATAAGAGAGTCCTATGATAGTTCTCGATCTTGTATTAAGGGTTAATTCTCCTCCATCATTTATGTATGAGAGTGCCTTTGATGGAAATAGGTAGATGAAAAGGTGTGAGAGATCTAACCATATGTGTCCAAAAACATTCAGGGGCACTATGTTTGATAAGATTATCAAGGCTAAAAAATTCATGATCGACGTTTGAAAGAAATTTGCCAAGAATAAAAAGGTTGAAATTAGTATGGACAAATCTAACTTTGATGAAGTATACAAAGAAAAATAACTACAGTGTAAATATTGTACCGCAAAGAAAGGAACACTTCTTACTTTTATTTATTTTGAGGTCAATTTAACTTTGGTACCTAGATACACTTGGTGGATAGATTCTGATGCATCACCCCACATCAACGTATTTATGCAAGATTGGCAAACCCACTAAAAGCTAAATAATGTTGAAAGATACAATTATGTAAGTGACAATATTTTGATAGGAATTATGGTAATAGGAAATTTTAGGTTACTATTAAAAATTGGATTTTATTTGGATTTGAATGAGACTCTTTTAGGGGGAATTCGATTCTCATTTTAGCATTTGAAAAATTTGCTTATTGTTGTTTATTTGGAAATGGAAAATTTAATATTTTTTCAAAATTCAAAATTGGTTGGTTCTAGTTCACTATATGATTATGATAATTTATATTTACTTGATACTATTGCTTCATTTAATGAATCTTTGCACACTACCATAATAGATAAAAGAAAACCATAAATTAAGCATTGAGAATTTGGTTCATTTTGCCACAAAAAAATAAGTTATATCTTCAAAAGGAGAATTTAGAGACTTGTGTCTGACGATATTCTCGACTCATTTGATTTTTTTAGATCATGATGTGTGTACAAATTGCATTAAGGGGAAACAAACATATGTTAGTAGATTTGATGCCAATAAGAAACTAGATGCCTTAAAACTAATTCACACGAATATTAGTGGATCATTCCCTATAATTTTTTGGAATAGGCAACAATATTTCATAACGTTAATAAATGATTTTTTATATGACTACCTTTATCTCATTCAAGATAAATTGCAAACACTGGATGTGCAAATGTATTATAAGGCTGAAATTGAAAAGCAGCTTGGCAAAAGAATTAAAAGTGTTAGATCTTACTGTGATGGTGAATATTAATGCAATTATGATGGTTTAGGTTAACAACATATTTTATTGTTAGAGGAAAGTTGTTTTATCTCATAGTACACTATGTTAAGTTACCTACTGTGAATGGTGTTGTTAAAAGATGAAACATTACACTTAAGGGCATAATAAGGTGTATGATTAATCATTCTACTTTATTTAAATCACTTTTGAGAAGTATTAAAGATCACAACATATATATTCAAAAAAGTTTCTACTAAAGTAGTAGAAAAGGCCTATTATGAACTTTGGATAGAAATAAAACTTAACTTAAAGCATTTGCACACTTTGAGATGTCCAATTGAGGCTTGGCCTTATGGGCCAAATGAAAGGAAATTGAACTTAATAACTGTTAGTTGCTATTTCATAGGTTACTTTGAAAGGTTTAGAGGTTACAAATTTTGTGATCCCATTACTAAGGCAAGTTTTGATATGTTTAATGCACAGTTCTTTGAGGATATTGAATTTGTAAGAATGAGACAATTAGGGACATTGTTTTTTTAAGAAAAATATGTTGATATTTCTCAACACATTATTTTAATTACTGTTGACAATGAGAATGAATAATCTACTATACTTGAATTTGTTAAAACAGTAACTGTAACACCCCTAACCCATATCCATCGCCGAAACAGGATTACAGAGCATTATCAGAGTTTTACAGATCAAGTACAGACATTTCATATCGTTTCTCATTCATATCAGAAAAATAATCAAAATCACACATGCTGTCACTTATATGAGCCCTCGAGGCCCAAAATATACATTAGAAACAGATATGAACAAAACCAGGAACTCAGAGAATTTTTCGTAAAATGTCAAAAATTTTCAAAGGTGCAGGGTACACACACCCGTGTGGCCAGACCATGTGGCTCACACGGTTGAGAGATACGCCCGTGTCTCAGGCCGTGTGAGAATTTGAAATAGGGCACACGGCTGTGTCCCAGCCCGTGTCCAAAATAAGGTGCTCACTGACTTAGGTCACACGACCAAGCCACTCACCCGCGTGCTAGACCGTGTGAGCATACTGACTTGTATTAAATAAGGTGTAAGGGTCACACAGTCAAGCCACACGCCTGTGTACTAGGCCGTGTGAAAAGTTCTGAGCATTCTGTTTCTCAATTTTTAAGATGCAGGGGACACACGGCCAGATCACATGCCCATGTGCTAGGCCTTGTGTCACACACAGCTGAGACACATGCTTATGTCTCTGCCCGTGCGGACCAAAATGGGCTAATTCCAAGGCCACTGTTCTCCCCCAATTTGTCTTCCACCTACATCAACACTTTAATACTTTCACCAACCAATACAAGACATTTAAATTAAGCCAAAACCAATTTTAACACATATCATAATACCCTATATGTCCAAGTATTCAATCTTACCTAATTGACCATATAAACCTATATACATATTTCTCCAATCATATTATCTCAAACCATACATTATCTTTCTCATAAACTATTCATTACTCAACCACATTAAACACAACAAACATATTAAGCCACGCATACATATACATATAAAAATATATCAAACTCAAGTCATTCCAATGGCTATTTACAACAAAATATTTTTAAGCCAACATTGGCTAAATTATCCTATACATGCCATTATAACCAAAATTAGTTTTCTATATATACTGAAATGGGCCGTTGGATAGTGTGATGTAGCTCCGAGCTTCCAATATTTACGAGCTTCAGAGTAATATAAGACAGAGAAAATAAAACAGAATAAGCATTTAATGCTTAGTAAGTTCGTATAACGGGAAATTAACTTACAATACATTTTCATTTAAGGTAAGCATACATAATACACCCAAAATTTAGCCAATAGCCTATACATTTTCATTTTATCTTTTACTTTCCAATTTAGTCATTTTCTTTATTTAATTTTCCATTGATGAATCATTATACTTATGTACTAACTCCTCTTAATGGTCTATTTTCCATATAAGGACATCCAATTTTGAATTCCAAAGCTATAGCTACTAGAACTCAACTTTTGCATTTTATGCAATTTGGTCCTTTCCATCTAATTAGACATGTAATCGGTAAACTTTTCGTAACAAAATTTTTATACAACATTCTTATCATAATGCAGACAATGCAATAATATTAAAATAATTTTCTTTCTGGACTCAGATTTGTGGTGTTGAACCATTGTTCTGATTTTATTGAAAACGGGCTGTTACAGTAACTCTAGATCAAAACAATGCCATTGAATCTAGTGATCAAGTACAAGAATTTGTTCCAAAGAAACAAACTCTACAATGTCAATAGCTAATGTCATTAAAAATATCCAGTATAAAATGAAAAAAAAAGAATGCAATATTATATGATTGTATTATATTTCTCTAAGAACATGAAGTTGACATTGGAGTGATGTAAGATGATATAATCAACTTTTGTCCAACCAATAAAAGTTCTAGCTTTCAAATATGGATATATTCCATGGACGAAGAGATTAAGTTCATGAAAAATGATGTATATGATCTTATTTCATTGACAAAAGGTAAAAGCCCATTAGATGCAAATGTATACTTAAAATTAAGAAGTGTTCAAAATACAATGTGGAGAGGTACAAACCGTGCCTTGTTGTTTAGAGAGATTTACACAGAGAGAAAGCATCAATAATATAGAAATATTATATTAATATAATTATAATATATTAGATTAGATTATATAAATGTGTTACTTATAAAACTTTATGTATGAAATATAAAGACATTATATAAATAATTAATTTTTTATTTTAAAAAAAGTAACATATATTTTATTTTTTGGTTAATGAAATTGTAATAATTTAAATATAAAATTTTTATTTTTATTTGTTATTATATAAATTTTTTTGTTGGACAAGTAACGTGGTCCAAATATGCGTGTCCCTGGGCCTGGTTAGGCCAGGGTTTGGTCACTGTCCAGAATCTTTCTTTTTTTCTTGACAAGATTCACTCTCCAGATTTTTTGATGTTTAAGTCCATCGTGATCGGCTTCAAGTTGATGCGAAAAACTCATGTTCATTATTTTAAAATTAATAAAATATTAATAATTTTTATATTAAAATTTATTATTACATTTAAATAAGAATATTTTATTATTAAAATAATCATTTTGAATTATTGTTTATCCAATTTGAAAAATGATTTTGTCCAAAACTCAATTCAAACTAATAATTTTACCTTAGATAAGTTTAATTTAGTGAAATCTAATTTAAAAATATTTTTTTATTGAGTTTGATGTTTCGAATTAATCTACATTAATTTAATAAAAAAATATTACTATTAGTGTATTTTATTTTAATTTTTTATGTGATATCTTTAAATAAAATGAAATAAATCACTATCACATCTATAAAAACTATTTTAGTTGAAAGGAAAACTATCATTTCTTTTTAAAAGAAATTATCATTGAGTTAAAAAATGAATGAATTTTTTATATAATGTTTTACAAATATATAATCCGCTTTTCTATATTATTGTTCCTTATGACATCATTTTATTATAACAATCAAATTTTTATCTTTCTTAAGTATAATTATTAAACTAGTTTTTATCTTTCCTATCTTAACTAGTGGTTAAGAGTTTTATTCTCGCCCTAGATATGAAGTAACTTTAAAATTTGTGGCCAGTATCTATCCCTTAATGGGCCTACAAAATGCAGAAGATTAGTTTCTGGGTTATTAGATACCTTAAAAAAATAATTTTAAAATTTACATAAAAATTTGTACATCATATTATTTTTTGTTTTCCTACTTCAGCAACATGCGGGATTGTTTGGTTGTTTTATATGTCAAATTAAGTCCTTTTGATAAATATATATGAGGCGACTGGAAAGTTTGAGTATTAAGAGGATCCAGAGAATCAACCAATTTTAGGCAGTTTGTTTTTTGGGATCTCGTGTTTTTTGGGATCTCATCCTCTGTTATGATGTGGTCGAAGTAGATTCTAGGTTTTATATGCAAATATGGCCTTGAATTTGATGTTAGTTTAACCATTATGTTTCTCGTCTTGCTTACAAGATTCTTAATTTGCTCAGCTCTGGATTTTTCCGGTTGAAACTAATGCTGGTAGCTAGCTCCCAGCTGAAGCATGCACCAGCTTGCATGTATAGATAGTTCATATCTCGAGTTTCTAGGATTTTATTGAGATTTTTCTAAAGAATACGTAACCATTAGCCCAGAATAATATTGATGTCATATTAAACGTTAACTATTCCTGATAGTTTGGAGTGCATACATGTTAAAAATTGGCCTACTATGCTGCTGTGATATTTTTTATTAAAGTGCATGCAGCACATGAAGCTACTGTAATATCTCTGGATGAAGTGCATGCAGCTTGTAAACATGTTGCAGCACAAATGTTACAAGGCTGTTTAGCTATAATATCTCCGGATGAAGTACATGCTATCTATTGTGCATGCTTTGCGGACACGAATGCTTCTTTGTAACAACAAGGTTGTTTAGTTACTTTGTTAAGTTACTTAGTTCAAAATGAACTAAGTTAGTATTGTTTTGATATTTTTAGGTGCTGATTATGTAATAAGCTTTTGTGCAAGTTAACTTTTTTATAGTCCCAATGTTGACTAGTTTAGGTGGCTTGTTTGTGTGTACAAGCAATATATATCAAGTTACTAGGCTACTTAATGTTGTTAGGTAGTGTTAGGTGATGTAGTTGGCTATAAATGTATTATTTTTCTTATTAAAAAATCAAGCATATCAAAGCATATCAGATTGCTTCCTTGCTGGACATTTGTGAGCAAGTAAATTTTTTCTTGCTTCCTTGTTCTGTGTCCTATATTTCTTCCTTTGCTGAGTTTTCTTTTTTTGTTGTTGTCAAAATCCCAACATGGTATCGAGAGCTTTTATGATCTAGGAGGGCCTTTGGATTTTTTGCTTCTGCTGCAAGAAAAGTAAGGAGTCGTTAAAGCTTGTCACCTTTGAAGGCTTGTTTCGCCTTCACATTTGTTAAGAAAGACAAGAAGTCGTTAACGCCACTCATCTTTGAGGGTCTGCTTGTAGAGAAGACAGCAACAACTCACCCCTTTGAGACTTCCAAAAAGCTTGGATAAGTCAAGGAGGAGTTTCAAGGAAGGCAGTATCACGAAGTGCAAGTCTGTCAAAGGTAAAGCTTAATGCGAGTTGTAAAGTTGCGAGCTCATTAAAGACAAGAAGCAAAGTGCGAGCTGTCAAAGTGTGAGCCTGTCGAATTGCAAGCTGAAGTGGCGGACAGTCTAAATGCAAACCAGAGTGGGTGCAAGCCGAAGAGGCGGACGGTCTAAATGCAAGCTCGAGAGGGTGCAAGCCAAAATGGCGGTCAAGGCAAGCAAACTATACTTGCAAGCTGCTTATGCAAGAAGAAGCGGGGATCAGTAATGAACAAGGGAACAAGGCAAGATGTGTTGTCAAACAAGGCTGTGAAGGAGGAGAAGACTCCATTTGCCAAGGTTGAAAATGAAGTGCTTGTGCAGGGTCAGCTTGAAACAAAGCATTTTGGGACTGCCAAGCTTAAAATTTTTTGAATGATTTGTATTTGCAGCATGGGGTCCAAGGAGGAGTGTTAAAAATTGGCCTACCATGCTGCTGTGATATTTTTGGTTAAAGTGCATGCAGCACATGAAGCTACTGTAATATCTCTGAATGAAGTGCATGCAGCTTGTAAACATGCTGCAGCACAAATGTTACAAGGCTGTTTAGCTATAATATCTCCGGATGAAGTACATGCTATCTATTGTGCATGCTGCAGCACGAATGCTTGCTGTAACAGCAAGGTTGTTTAGTTACTTTGTTAAGTTACTTAGTTCAAAATGAACTAAGTTTTGTTTTGATATTTTTAGGTGCTGATTATGTAATAAGCTTTTGTGCAAGTTAACTTTTTATAGTCCCAATGTTGACTAGTTTAGGTGGCTTGTTTGTGTGTACAAGCAATATATATCAAGTTACTAGGCTACTTAATGTTGTTAGGTAGTGTTAGGTGATGTAGTTGGCTATAAATGTATTGTTTTTCTTAATAAAAAATCAAGCATATCAAAGCATATCAGATTGCTTCCTTGCTGCACATTTGTGAGCAAGTAAATTTTTTCTTACTTCCTTGTTCTGTGTCCTATATTTCTTCCTTTGCTGAGTTTTCTTTTTTTTTTGTTGCTGTCAAAATCCCAACAATACATCTTTGAGACATTATTCTGTTGTGCCTTTTTTTCTGCTACGAAGGGAATGAAGTCAAATCTGTCAATTACCTTCATTGTGATGTTTGCCTATCAATGTTTTAAGTATATTTTTTATTGTATAGTCGTATTGCCTGTGTTTAATGATAACATTACATTAATCCATGTGCTAATTATAGCTTTCCGGAGAATATCTGAGCTAGTCTTGCTGTAGACTGTAGTTGGTTGCATCACAGATGCCATCTCGTAGAGCTTTTTTCTGACCCTATTCAATTCTTTGGCCTTCTTATGTTGCTTGTTCTCTTAGCCTTCTTTTTAATGTACCTGGCTTTCCACTCTTTCCTTTTGTTTCTTTGAATCCAGCATAAAAGTTTTAAAAGCATTAACCAAATTTAGTGCTCCATTGCTTTCCTGAAACCACATCCATTGATTCAAGCCACATCTCAAACTATCTTTCTATGGAGTTTAGTTCTCGTTTAGAAGATGGACCAAATGATGAATCGTTCGTTTAAAAAAAAAAAAAAAAACCCCAATGCCTGGTTCGTTGAAATACAATCCGAGTTAGTAACAACAGTACCTATCTTCTAATTAATTGCAAGTGATTGTACCTTCTAGTGTGATAAATATTTTATATGTTTAGTATGTAATTTTAGATATATATGCACGTTATATGTATTAAAATTATGTCCATGAATAAATTATAATGTATATATATTTTTCTTACAATACTAAATTAAAAATAATTATAAGGTACTAGAGTTGTTATGCATGCAGGTGTGGGGTACAGGCAGATAAGGCTTATGTTGCTATACATCAAATACATGAAAAAAATTAGAAAAAGTAAGCATACTTATGTGTGACAACTAACATTCATTTTGAGTCCAATTGATATAGGATAGACAAACCTCATTCTCTCTCTCTCTAAGCAGAAGACACATTTTGGGATATACTGTCTGACTTCAGCTAAAAACTATATTATTCTGAATTTTCATTTTTTTTTTAAATTCATGTGTCCAAAACATGCTATGCTATGCTATTGTGATCACCTCAAATAAACTTTCAAAAACATGAAACAACTTAGAAATCCGACCATGCACATGTTAGACGCATAATCGTCACACTTTATGACTTTTTGCATATTTCTTTCCTATATTAGCTCAGCAGGAAAAACTAATACATAAATATAGTTGAAAAATAAGAGAAATAATAAATTTAAAAAAAAAGAGAGCATAATTTTGTAAAATATACACTTAACCTTTTACCTTGTCATTTTCTCCTTTTTTTTTTATTTTAATTTGAATTTCTGTTTTATCCTTCTATCAAATTAATTTAGTTTTTTTTTAATATCTTATTATTCTCTATTTTACTTTTTGTTTTTTTCACTCTACCAAGCATATCGACTGATTGCTTAATCCCTATCAAATTAATACAAGGAAATTCTTCAGATTCACCATTATTATTTCTTTACCAATAATCATTATTCCAACTGATAACCCATCGTAATGCCTTACGTAATTTTATATGAAACAAAATGTATATTATTGCATGAAATCTATCTAATTCATATGATGATGAGAGAGAGAGAAAACTATTTCATCATATGAAATTGTCCAAATTTTCTCATGCAATCACATGTCTGAATTGTTGTGACTTTTTTTTTTTTTAACCTTAAAAATCATATTTTTTCATCATAATTGTAAGATTCAATCATAATTTTTATTAGAAGTTTGAGTTAAACTTGTAACATCAAACAAATCAAAGCTTAAATTATTTTTGATGTTCTAAAATTTTAGGAAATCATACAAGAGAAGATACAAAAGGTCTAGGTGGAATTATCAATGATTGAAGATTTGATTGTAACATTTCTATCACTTTAGTCATCGATGGTCGATCAGATGGATCAGATTGAATGCACCAAAGGCTCACAATAATCAACTTCCTTGTTATTACTTCTTCTTCTTCTTCAAGTATTACTCCATTAAGATTCAAGTTCATAGACTGATCAAGATGTTTATAAATCCAAGACGGAAAATATACTTCACTAGTTTGAGACACTCCAACATCAATATTTTTTCTTCCCCCCACCATTTCAAGGACCATCATTCCATAACTATAGACATCAGATTTATAAGAAACTCCACCAAAGTTTCGACAAACCAATTCTGGAGCAATATAACCTATTGTTCCTCTAGCACAAGCCATGGAAATAATACTTTCCTTTCTTTCACATAATTTAGACAAACCGAAATCAGAGATTTTGGGACAGAAGTTCTCATCTAAAAGGATGTTATGAGGCTTTATATCGAAATGTAAGATCCTTGTGTTGCAACCTTGATGTAAGTATTCGAGTCCTCTGGCAATGCCAAATGCAATGTCATACAAAGTTCTCCACTCCAATTGACAACTTCGATGATGCAATCCTCTATTATAAATGAACCCATCCAAGGATCCATGGGGCATGAATTCATAAATTAAAGCTCTCTTTGATTTCTCAAAACAAAAACCAAGTAGACTCACGATATTTATATGAGAAGTTCTACTAATGCTAGCCACTTCATTCATGAAATCCTCTCCATTTCCTTTTGATTCACTTAAGACTTTGACCGCCACAAGACGACCGTCAGACAATTTCCCTTTGTATACACTACCAAATCCTCCTTGACCTAATTTATCATTAAACTTATTTGTCATTTTTCTGATCTCTGCATAAGAATATCGCCTTGGTGCAAGAGAACCAAACTTTTTGATGAATGCCTCAATCCTATCCTCCTCTTCCTTCTTTCCTTGATTTGTTAATGATTTTCTTTTGAACCACAAGAGAAGGAAGCATATGAGAATGGTTATAGCTACCACCAATACTGCTCGTGGAGTATGAAAACAATGAATTAGTTATATAATATATAGAGAAAGCAAGTGAAACAATTAAGATGGAGAAAAGAAAATAGAGCAGTGGAAAGAACTGAAATAATAACAACATGCGCAGTTTGTTAGAAATCTAGACAAAAAGTTAATAAATAAATAATTATATAAAATTTTATTTAAAAAAATAAAAAACTAAAATATTCTCATAAAGATTTTTTATTTGTTTTATGTATTATTATTTTTATTGAATTAATGTTAGAATCAAATAATTTCAAGTAAAACTATTTAAGAGTTGGTACAATTTAAACTAAAACCAAGAAATCAAACTAATTGGAGTGGACTAAAATTTAAACATACGTTAATAATGGGTACCAAATAATACCTAGTCCAAGTATGAGACCCTTTCCCATTGTTTTCCTTCTCTCTGCAATAGTAAAAATATCATCAAATGTTAATTAAAATATGAATCAATAATTATAGGTGCATGCAAAAATTAAAAAAAATAGTAATTATTGAAACCCAATAAATTTCTTATTTTTATAACATAAAAAAAAATTTCAAATTTAAAATTGTAAAAATAACCTTTTTATAATTAGGAGTAAGGAATGAAATGGAACTTGACTTCTATATATCAAGTTATCAACCTACACACACAACAAAAAAAATTCTTGTTTTGTGTTAACAGGATGTAAGTACCGGTCGGAAAACGATGTTAGGGTGATTATTTTATGGATTCGACTCTCTCCGCTATCGATATTCACTGCAACTAATCATAATAGCGCTTTGATGTTTGCAACCAGGATATATATGTTGATGAAGACACGCTGATCGCATGTGTAGGAGCTTGGCAGCAAGAGTCTCCGAGAATTTCCTGTTCATTGTAGGAAATTTCCTGGAGTATGATATTTTCTCGGAAATGAGAAAGAAAATATCATGTGAAACATGAATGCTTTCTTTGTCAGATGAGTTCAGATTATGCAAACCAATGATGAAAAGAGGGGACTGATATTATTCAATAAATCAGACTGACGAATTTGACTGTGTCTATTAGTACATAGAATAACACAAAATTAATGTTGTTCCTACCTTCTTCATCTGGATTTGTCCTAAAATTGTCTAAATTTATAAATATTTAAATACAACTTATAAATATTTAAATTATTAAAATTCGTTATTATAAATATTATATTTTAAAATTTTATTAAAAAAGTTATACGTAAATATTAATATAAAATTAACGTTTAATGTTTTTGTTGTTTTTAGAATTGGATTTAACCATCTACTCAAACCAATTAGACCGGAAATTAATTGGGATATCAATCCAAAAAAAAGGATTGGACCGATTGACCTATGGATCGACTAAACCGGACAACCGGATTGATGGTTGAACTAATTTTCTCTATTTTTTTAATATTTTAACAACTTTTTTAATATAACTACACAAACTGGTTGAATTAGTTTAATCAATAGTCCAATTATGAAACCTTGGTTATTTATAAGAAATGAAATTGTTTATCAAGTTTTAACCCATCAATACACTAGTTAGAATTGAGGAAAAAAAAAGTGTCCTTAATGTTATTGATTCGTTACATTTCAGTCCTTGAGTCACTTACTATCATTAACATTGTAAGAACAAGCTAATATGTCACATGATATCGTCATTTTAGATGACATCAAATTTAACAGTTAGTCCCTATACTTTTCTTTTAGAGTGAATTTAAATATTTTTAAATTTATTTTTTCAAATAAAAAAGTATAAAGTTTAATTGTGTAATTTGACTTAAAATTTTTGTTTGAAATGATGGTATAATATGTCATATCAATTACCATTACAACATCAATGGTAATTAACAACTCAGTAATCAAAATGTAACATATTGATAACATTAGTGACCATATCATAATTTTTTAAAATTCAGTGACTAAAATGTAATTTAAACTATACATAATGACTACATTTATAATTTTGACTTTTAGAGAAAAAATTGAGCTATTATTATCTAAAATTTATTATAGATAAAATTTCAAAAAATATATATTATAAAAAAATTTCAATGAAATGTTTTTTAAATATATATTTTTTTATAAATTTAAATATTTAAAATAATTGATCTCAAAGTTTAAAATTTTAAACTTAAAAATTGTCAACTATAACAATAGAGATATTATAAAAAAATATTGTTAATCTTAAATAACATTATAACCCTCGAGTTCTCATAAGTTATTGAAAATCTAATTGAACTCAATTGTTAGAGTTGAAGTTTTGATGAAATTTACTTAATTAAGCTCTTTTACGAACAAATGAAATTCATGTTTGAAATTAATTATTTGTGGTTTGAGTTGAGTCAACACTAATAAAATGAAATTGAAGCACAAATATTTTATTTAAAGGCGTAAGTCAATTGTTTTATTAATATATTAATTAGATAATAAAAAATATGCTACTCTTAATAATAATAATAATAATAAAGAATTAGAGAATTAGAGTGATGCTGTTATCCAAATCTTACCTAAAAAAGAAAAAACATGATACTCATATTATAAAAATAAATGTAGGTTATTCTATACATCAAAATGAACCTATTTTCTATTAACTAAAAACAAGAGAGTTTCCCAATCCCAAACTCCATTTCTTCAACCCAGTTTGTGTTACTCGATCACCTCATTTCTATGTATAAACCCTATGATACAAACACACTCATATAATATTTGTTTTGGTGTTTGGTGATTCAATAAAAGATTTCTTAATTTCAATCAATTTCATCTTCCCTTAATATTAGATTTTTATGTTTTTCCCTTTTTTTCGGATCATCTAAACTCACGTTGATTTTTTATTTATTAAGTTGGATATGTAAATAAGTTTTAGTTTGTTAAATATTAAAAATATTGTTGATTGTTGTTAGATATAATAAAGACGGTTAAATAAATATATAAAAGATTGATTCAAAAAGTATAGATGTATTGTAAGTATAATTATGCTATTAGATTTAAGAATTGAAATATTAAAAAATTAAAAATAAAAGGAATTATAAAAATTACATTAATTTTAAAACAATGAATGTAAACTAAGTCTTAAAGTTACCACAATTATTGAGTCTAATATATATTTATATATATTATATAAAAAAATAATAAATATGATTGAAACAAACATTAATATTCAAGTAACTTTAAAATATTAAAATAAAATTAACGTTTGGTATAATCCATTTTCCTAGTAAAAAATTTATTTGACACTGCAATGCAAGTCTACAACTCAGTTATTTTGATATAACAATATTTTTAAAAAATGACTGCTGTTTGATTTTAATTATGTCTTCAACTTTAATCCACTGCCAAATATTACTACTTTCGTTTAGTTGTAAAAAGGGATACTACTTACCTGTACCTGGTGGTGGTAGCGGTGGTGGTAGGGGCTGACATTCTTTTCCTGCCGGCATACTCGAATTTCCAGGTGGGCAGTAGCAGTAGAATGCTGGATCAGCGTAGATGCTGAAACCGCAGGCTCCACCGGAAGAATTGCATTTCCAGCATTCTTCTGAATAGTTCTTCCTCCATTGCACCTCGAATCCTGTTTCCAAGGCTCCTTTCAAATCCAAGGATAGATTGCGAAGTCTTTTCAAGGAAGTTGCAAGAATTGAAACATTGACACCATATGAACATCCATGTTGATGGATATTGCTATCATTTGCCATTGCTACGAAAGCATCAATGTGATCTTTATTATTGCAAGGGAAGAATTGAAGACCGGATGAGCTGGAAATTGGGCAGTCATACAACAGTGTAACAGTGGCAAAGTCGGGACCAGGAGTAAACACCGGAGAATCTAGGATCCAATCTTTATCTGTAAATGAAGGCGAACAAATGCCTTCGTTGAACACCTCCTCATTCGAAATTCTTAGGATTTGACGATCAGGTCGGATCTCAAGCACGCGATACCGTACACCATGAATTTCCATCGTGGTAATATGACCGTCACACTGAAGCTCTAAATCTGGATGTCCGCATTCTTTTATTCGATCACCTCCATGGAAAGGAAATCCAGCAGTGATATTCCCACATTTGAACATTCTATCGCGGCAGCTCTCGAACAAATGCTCAATCTCACGCTCATACTCGGGAGTGGTTAGTGAAACAGGGATCCCAAGCATGACAAATAATAAACAAAACAGAGGAAGAGGCAGAGATGATGAGAAAGAAGGAGAAATCATTTTGAGGGAAGAGAGATGGAGGAAGAAAGGGTTGATCTCAGTTCTAATGAAATAAAATTAAAAGCAAGCTCAAAGAAAGACTCGGAATATAGAGTAGTCGAGTTGACTTGCAAAGACTTTGAGCTTCCTTTCCGTAAGTCGTGTCGTGTGGGTGTGGGTGTGGGAGTAGCAGTGATTAAATGGAAATGCAAAATTTGAAAATAGAAACAAGAGATGGAGACACTTTAACACGCTTTCGCTCCTTGCCCTCAACTTTCTCATCACTTGGAAAATGCCTACTTCTTTATTCATATTACTGTTGAATAATTCCTCCGGAAAAGTTATGTTTGAAAGTTAAAATGTTATTTTTGAATATAATAGTATGAATTTTAAATAGGTTTCTAAGTAATTAAGATAAATTCTTTGTAAAATTAATAATATTCTAAAAACTTAAATTATATTTACATAAATTAATATAATGATATATAAAGTATAAATTAATCTAATCTATATTTTTATCATTTTCATTTTCAAACACGAAAATTAGAAACAAGAATATTGAAATCACAAATTTTACGTTTATATTTTAAAATTTATATTTTTATAAAATCTAAAAAAAAAAAGCAATTTGAATTTCAAATGAGTTATATGTCATGGTATCAACCGAAGCATAAAATCGATACTTAATAGATAAAATTTTTATTGGCATCATTTTAAAGATTTTGCAAAGTTTTTTACGAAGTTCTGTCAAATCTATGTTCTGGTTAAAAAGCAGTCACGTTGTGTTCTTCGATAAAAAATAATGCCATTCTCGATGTCACGGAGCTCACCATCATAGTAAATAACATCATTAATACGTTCACTGATCTTCAATTTCTATTCTACTTAGCCTCTCTAATTTTTCTTGTTATAACTTATGCAATATGAGAATGAAATTTGACTCATTTATAGCCTAAGGCCAAGCAGGAACTACTGTAGAAAAAGAGCGTCCACATAGGAGCTTTTTCAGTAATTTTGCTGACAGTGCATCCTGCTTGAAGCGTTTTTGACATTATTTTTTTAGAACCGCCTTCTAAAAATTATTTTTTCAAGATCTTCTGTAGAAAAAGAACGTCCATGTGAAAGCTTTTTTCAATAATTTTGTTGACAGTGCATCCTGCTTGAAGCATTTTTGACATTATCTTTTCAGAACTGTCTTCTTAAAATAAAATTTCTGAAACTACTGTAGAAAAAAAAACAAAATCCTTCTTTGTCAATGTAAACCCCTCTAAACCCTTAACCTAAACCCTTTTCCAAAACTCCTAAAAGCTAAACACAATTTTTTTAAAAAAAATTAAACCCTAATTTAATTAATTTATTTAAAACCCTTAAACCCTAATTTAATTTTTTTTATTTAAAACTCTTAAAACTTAATTTAATTAATTTTTAAAAAAACTCTCAACCTTAATTTATTTTTTGAAAATTTTAAACCCTAAATAAATAAAACCCTAAATTATTTTAACAAAACACTAACACTATAACCCTAAACCCACAAACTCTAGGCACTAAACATGCAAATAGTCCTAACTCTAGAAAAACACAGGCTAAAATGCGTCCCTGAGAGTGCGATTTTGCCACGTCAGCAAAGCGCGTCCACGTAGCGCACTTTGTGCTGACATGGGAAAATCGCTCCCTCTAGGACGCGTTTTACTGGAATTTCCCCCTAAAACATTTCTACGTGGACGTATTTTAGAGTTTTCAGCCCATTCCGATAAATAATGAAAAAAGTGGTCCATTTCTGTAAATAAAGTTGGAAATATGCCTTTATTGGTAAAATGGTCTATTTATTTATTCAAATATTTATAGTTGAATTAAAATCAGAGTTTCATTTATATACTTGAACTGTAATTAAAATTTTATGTGTATAATGATATTAAATCAAAATTTAAACATCAAAATGCACATTAAATAAAAATTCATGTATAATTTCAGATATATCCCATTTAAACAGCAACTTTTTTACAACTTTAATAATTAGGCTAGCTTAACCCATTAAAAATGTGAGTTTACATACGAGTTTAAGTAATAATACAATAGGAACATATATCTATGCATGCTTTAAATGTCAGTCCTTAAAAGAAAGTGATTCACGCCTTAAATATTGTTTTAATTTTTTTATTATATTTTATCCACCCATATGTTTTTTTATGGAGAATTTATGTTGGAAATTGTGATTTTAACTTGAGAGGGACAAAAGCAAGTCACTCCATTACAATCCTTAAAATTTGAGGATTTTACTTCACTAATTTCAATCGTAGTAGTATTAGTAATGATAACAAATAGAAAGGATTGATTGTCTCAACCACAAGGGTGGAATGTGTACCACAAATATTTCAATACCACATGTAATAGCTCGGGTTTAGTTAAATCGGAACAATAGTTTTGGAATCACAAATCCGAGGTCAAAAAATTATCTTAATATTATTTTATATGTTTATAGCATGTTATTTGATATGTGTGAAAATTTCGTGAATTAATTTTATCGTTTAATTGCTCAATTTGAGAAAAAGGACTTAATCGCGTAAAATGCAAAAGTTGCATTCTATTTCTTAAAGGTGTTTAATTGTTATGATTTATTAAACCAAAGGTCCTTATGATGATATTAGACCATTTTTAGTGTTAATGGACATTAATGGACATGGTTTATGTGTTTTTAAAGTTTATTAACTAAGGTTAAAATAGTAAATTGGTTATTAATGAATAAATAAACAAAACAAAGTTAATTATCATCTTTTTCTCTTCATTTATCAACCGAATACTCAAGGGAGGAAGCCATTTTTATGCATTTAGAGTTAGGCACTTGCAAGGCTTGATTGGTAAGTGTTTTGAGCTCGGTTTTTGATGATTTCTATGTTTTTGTGATCATTGTTTCGTGTTCTAGCTAGTCTGTACCTTTAATTTCAAAAATGTTAAAGATTTTAAGAGTTTTAATTGATGATTTTATGTATTCTTTGGTGTTTGAAGATGAAATATGAATTTTTGATGATAGATTTTCATGTTTTGTAAAGTGATTTTTGATAAAAATATCAAAAAGGGATTAATTTGTAAAATGTGATAATTGTGTGGTTGAAATGTAAAGTAAATGAAAGTTTTGGGCTGCTAGGGGTCCCTATAAAATTCGGCTAGCATGTATTTGGTTTGAATTATGTGAATTTTGTGTATTTGTGAAATAGGGACTAAATTGATAAATGTAAAAGTTTAAGGGCTAATGTGTAAAAATTCCCAAATGTGTTTTTTTGGATAAAATTGAATGAGTAGGTGATTAAATGAATTAAATTTGAACACATTTAGATCAAGAAAAGAGGAATCCGGAATTAGATCGGGGGAAAGACAAGATTATTGAGTAATTGACTCGTTCCGCCGTTTTCATACCCGAAGTAAGTTCGTATGTGGTAATTTCATTAAAAATGTATGTTAAATGCTTTGATATTGCAAAAACTGTGATTACAAGATTATAGATAATGTTTGTATTGTGAATATGACTCTACGGGTGTATTCGACGAGAAAATCGATGAACCTTAGAAATAGTTTAGGATGCTATTGACATGTCATTAGGTTATTGAGTTGGCTTCGGGCCATGATAGTGACACTTTGGGTGCGAGCGATACCTTGATTTGGCTACGGGCCATGGTATAGGTACTCCGAGATAAGATACCTTGATTTGGCTAAGGGCCATGGTATAAGTACTTATCGATTGAGATTATTGAGTATCCAACTTCTATTCCGAATGGTTCAATAGGTAAACGAATGATTTGGTTGAGAAAATGGTTAGTACGATGTGACACATGTATGTATGGAACCTATTCGAGTAGTAATAGAGAAAGTTTAATGAGATGATACTTAATCATGTTTTGAGACATGAGAAAGGTTTGTAGTTAATGTGGTTATGATTTGGTAATGTGTAATTGATTGAATTACATTTATTTGGTGAATTGAGTTATTCACTTACGAACTTACTAAGCTATGAAGCTTACTTTGTGTTATTTGTCTATGTTTTACAGTGGATCAAAGCTAGCTCAGACCCGGGAGTCGTTGGGAACATCATCGCACTATCAAACACCTAAATTGGTACTTTTGAGTTGTGTATATATGGTATATGACATGTATAGGCTAGTTGTGATACTTTGGTTGTGAATATAGTAATGAGAGTTGGCTTGTAAATATATATGTTTGTTTTGTATATATATAGTCATGAGTGATGGCTTATTTTGGTATGTTTTGGTATAAATGTGGTTATGGTTTCATAATTGCTCAAATGGTTATATTTTGAGTTTGGTAAATGATCTATATGGTATGATTGAAGTTGATAACTTGAAAAGTTTTGTGCTTGATGATATAAGTATTTGAATAGGTAATTGGCATTGACTTGAGTATTGATTTTGGTTGAAATAGATATGGAATGAATTGTACATTTGGTTAATGTTTTGGCTGCCTAATTGTATAATGAAATGGTACCATGTTAGTTATTTAGGTGAGCATGAGAAAGGGTGGCAAATTGGCCTTGTAAATGGCCTATTTTTATCCACACGAGCGTGTGTCTCAGTCGTGTGTGACACACAGTCATGCTACAAGACCGTGTGTCCCTTGGTGTTGAAATTAAAATAAAGTCAGTATGCTCCACACGGCCTCACACACGGGCGTGTGATTGGCCATGTGACACAAGTCATTATACCCCCCTAAATGGCACACGGCCTAGCACACAGGCGTATGACTTGGCCATGTTGCATAAGTCAGTATACCCTACAGGTTTGGCACGGCCTAGTACATGGTCTAGCACACGGGCGTGTGTGGCCACTTCGAAGGGCACATGGGCTAGACACAAGGGCGTGTGGTCGGCCGTGTAACCCAAGTCAGTATATATGCCCTGTTAAAACACGATCTGAGACACGGACATGTCTGAAACTGTGTGAGGCACACGGCCTGTTCAAAAGGGCGTGTGACCCTTGTATGTTTGAAATTTTTCTGAGTTTCCAAAATTTTTGTATGTTATCTGTTTAGTCCCGAACCACTTTTAATGCATGTTTAAGGCCTCGTAGGCCCTTATAAGGGACAATGTGATTGTGTTGAGTGATATTTGATTATAATTGCATAAATGCATGAATTATGTATGATGAATAATGTGTATTGATCAGTAATACCTCGTAACCCTATTCCGATAGTGAATACGGGTGAGGGTTGTTACACCACAAGTGTACATATTAGATAATAATAATTACAATGAAAGTAAATTTGAGTTAGAAATAGAATTAATTAGTTCTTTTAGTTCTTAAAATCTATCTCTTAAGTTTTGATGTTGAAACTATTTCTAACTCGAATTTACCTTCATTGTAATTATTATTATCTAATATGTACACTTGTGGTGTAACACCCCTCACTCGTATTCACTATCAGAATAGGCACTCTATCCAAACAATCGATGATAATTATGTTGAGCTAAATTAATTAATTTAAAATTGAAGAGATGATGGAGCAAATATGTAACACCCTAAAATTTGGGGTTAGAAGTTTTGAGATTTGTACGTAGGGTTAGTGGCTAGATCGGACAATTGGGTTTGTTGTTGTGTTTTATGTTAGAATAGGTCTGGTGGTCTGGTGGTTTGTTGTGTGTCAATTTGCCTTTGGGTTCTAGGTTCAAATCTTCGTGTGTGTTTATGGGAGTAATTTTATTTTAGATTTGTTTTTTTTAGTTGCTAAAATATCTATTAGTTTTAGCTATTTTAATTTATTTTTATTTTGAGAATAGAAAAAAAATCCCAAAAAGAAAAAAAGAGTGTTTCATGTTCTTCCCCTCTTCTCCATTTTGTTCTCTGTGACTATTCAATTTTCTTTCTTCCTAAAAAGACAATATTCAGTTTCTTTGGATTCTCTGTTTCTTCCATTTCATCGTTGTTGTCGGCTGTCAAGGGAGTTTTGTTCTCGAGTGTTTAGTAAATCAGAAGAGAAGAATGTAGGTTTTTATTTTGAGGATTTTGACAATGTCACTTTCATTTTCTATTTTGTTATTGAATTAAAGTTTTCGTTAATTTGTATGTTAATTGAGGTTTTTCAATCAGTTTGGAGAAGCGAATCAAACGATTCTGGTGTTTGCTATCGCGTCTAAGGTGTGTGTTCAGAAACTCTTCGGTTCCTTATTGAATTGTTGCTTAGGTTCTGCAAAAATTTGACAATTTTTGTGTATTTCTAAAATTGACTGATCGAAGTGTAGTTTTGGTTTTGAAATGTTGTGAATCATGGGAAATTCTGTAATTTCTGGTATGTTTTTGAGTTTAAGCAATTGAGGGTTTGTTTGGTGGTGAATTACGTGTTTTTCAGGCTATTTCGGTGTGGTTACATGACTAAACGGGAGTGTGCCCCACACGGGCAGTACACACGGCCGTGTGCAATTAGGAATTTAGGGTTTTCGATAATTTTTTGCGTCACACGGCCTAGCCACACTGGAATGTGTCCCTACACAGGTGTGTGAGATCTCCACACGGGTGTGTGTTCCCACCACACTGACATGTATGGCCTTCACATGGGTGTGTGTGGCTGTCACATGGGCGTGTAGACCCCCATACGGCCTGGGCAATTCCACATGATCGGGGCACATAGCTGTGTTGTCTTATGTCGCTAAATTTTGTACTGTATCTGTTTTTTATTTGATTTTGATTCTGTGTGTTTCAACCCTTGGCTAGGTCTTTGTAAGAGTGGTCAGGACCTTGTTTCGACCTGGACTTGTGCGTTATTCGCAATCATAGCTCTAATTAAGTGAATCAGTTGAGTGTTAATTAATGTTATGTTATATCTGATTTTCATTCTAGGCATTTGAATGTGTACATTTCTGATTCCATCCTCTGCTTCTGTAAGTTTGTCTTCAAATGGTGTCCATTTTGCATTTGCATTAATTTTTTTGGGTTTGGTTGCGAAGAGAAGAGAGTCTAATCTGTTTTGGCAGTTTCAACTACAAAATGTCTGTACAACAGTTTACCGCAATGCACAGTACGACATATATATCAGCTCTACTGCATATTAACATTTGAGTGGCTTAGCCCACATACTTGGTGTGTTGGGTTGGATGGGCCTTTCGAGGTCCTATGTGGTGTGCATGGTTGGATAAGCTTAATTAGCTCTTTTTAGGGTGTGATTGGGGGACGAAGAGATGTTTGGCTGGTTGAGTGGGTTTTTATTACTTGTTGCAATCATTCCGCATTTTGTCTGTCTGTCTGATTGCAAGACTAACTATTTATAGATCGATGTGTTTCAATGTTGATACGTTTGATTTGTTTGTGAAGACTATTCGTATATCGATTTGCTATTGAGTTTTTTTTTTATTGTGACATTTTGGTGTTCATTTATCTATCATTTTCGAACTCACACTGAGCTCGTGTAGCTCACCCCTTTAGTTTATCCCTTTGCAGGTGCCGTTGTTTATTATAGTTGGACTTGGCATGCTAGAGGTCTCAGAGTGATTTTTTTAAGCTGGACTAATAAAACGACTTTTCAGATTTATAAATTTGTGATCTATTTTGAACTGTAAACATCTATAAAGATTGTGGTACAATCTGATTTGGGATTTTCGTAAATAGTAATGTTTTGAATTTTATAAACTTTGGTACTTTATTTCCGAACGCTTTCAACGTGACTTGAGTTCTCTATTTTGAATTCTAAAAGGGCTAAATGGTTTAGTTCGATTTTTAATCTGTGTTCAAATAAGATTTTAACAACTCGTTTTGTAAAATTGTTTCAGATCACTTCGGTGATCAATGTAACCTCCGAGATTCGGTCTAAACTTCTAGGTTGGGTTATGGGGCGTTACAAGATAAATGGATTTAAAATTGTGAATCCTTCAATCAAAATGGTGAATGAAAGTAATATTTTTGGTTTCTCTTAAAATCCTTCAACCAAAAAAGTAAGATTCAATTACTCAAGTACGGATGAGGGCTCTAATATGGCGGTTGATTCAGAGCCTAAGTCAGCGCTTTCCTAGAAAGATAGACTTTTGGGTGGTAGGTCTGAAGGATCTAAGGCGTCGGATGCCTAGTCTCGACTTGGTGAAGATGACGATTTTAAACTTTTGGATAGGAATATTACAAGATCCTTGATCAATGGCATTCCTGCGATCAGTTTCTCTAAAAGAATTAATCATTTATTGATCAAAGACATGGCAACAATGGTGGTTATTAAGCTTTTGGGATGATCTATTGGATATAATGTCCTACAAAATAGAGTTAGCAGTCTATGGAAGCCAACATTGTCGTTCCACTTAATGGACATAGAAAACGATTATGTTTTAGTGAAATTTCTGAAACAGAGGATTATGAAAAAGTACTTATCTTGTAACCTCCCAAACCCTGCCTAGACGTTATGGCTAGATTAGAAAGGCTACATTAGCCACTAAAATGGCTAAGCTAACTTATGTTACTTTTAAAGACCTTAAATAAACTCATTTTAGAGAAAATCGTAGTTGTACTTTGAGTTAACTTAAAAGCATTCATTCATTAGATCGTGTATACTTAGGAATCATTTTATGTTGATAGTGTTATTTTAGAAAGACTGTTTGCTTGTCGCTTTTCTTAAAAAAAAACTCGATGTTAAACTAATGCAGCAAAAAAAAAACATTTTTCAAGTCATTTGGAAACTTAATTGCCTTATTGATTTATTTTTCAAAAACGGTTCCTTTGCAATGCAACAAAAATTAGGGAACAATATCAAATTTTACTTAAGTCTGACATCATGCATTATCCGGTTATTATGCTCGAGTAATCCATGCATGTAAAAATCTCCAAAAGAAAAGTGACTAAGCCACAGACCAAAAATAATTAAAAATTACAAGCCAAAAACAATAAAGAGTTAGTAATACTTATTAAGAATAGTTCAAGGTCTAAGGTGATTCTCTGAATGCTGGGTCCAGTCTTAATTTCGAGGTTTACTTGAGAAGTAAAACACTATTGGGGATAAGCTTATGAAAAGCTCAGTATGATTCAAACAATTATTTAAACAGACAAAAACATCAAATACAATTAAACATATTAGCATTAACAGAAGAAAATAGAACCATCATAGGAATTTCATATCATTACACAGCCACTATCAAATTGATGTCAAATGGTGTATGAGCATGAGAGATTATTCATACGAGTAACAATCAGTAATTTTGATATCATTCAATACAACACAATACAACACATATCATAAATTAATAACATTCGAATATGTCGTGAGCATGATACAATGCAAAAAGGTTCCTACCCATACCATCCGTTACACACCACGAGTTCCCCAAAACCTGTCATCTGAACTCTAAAACATTATGGGCTTAAGCCCGTTGTGGTTAAAACCACCTATAATAATATACAGAAAATTTTGCCAGTAAAAATGCAAACAAGCTGCCAGTAAAAGTGCGATAAATTGCCATTCCCCTCGGTACTCCAGGTGCAGTACACTGACTAAGAATAATGCGGACTTAATATGCCGCCAATACTCCACGTAACTCCTCCATCAACCAAAAAACCCTAACCCAATGCATATGCAATATGTCACACAATCTCATACATAATCATATGACAATACTTTTTACATTCATTTGACATGCTCAGCATGTCCTCAATAATCACATACTTTTAATAAATGGAAACTGTGTTCCAATCTTTCAAATTATCATTGTGTTGGTGTTAATCAATATCGTTCAATTTCACATGCTTTACGAATTTTCATTGTGCATAAATAACACCCTTTTCAGTATACAATATAACAAACATCTCATGCATTTAAATCATACATAAGCTTAATACATCAACACATTATATCCTTCAGTCAAACATGCTCATATCTCATAACTCAAACATGCAATTAAAAACTCAATCAAACATTCATACTATCAAACTAGCAATTTTGCCAACATGTCAATCTTTTAAGGCTCGAAACATTCCTGGTTCGGCCACTCACAAAATCAATAATTTGGCTATTAATAAAATCCAATCAGCAAGCTAATTTATCAAATATAACATGATATTTAACATTTCCAAACCATTTTATGAGTTTAGAACCCACACCTTATTTTTTGCTTCCTCGCAGCATACTAGCGAATCTTTCAATTTTCTTTAATAATTCCTTAAACGAACCAAAACCAAAATTCAGTATAAATTCAATCAATTTACCATTAAACCAGCCCCCAAACACCCACTTATGAGTTCAAACCAATAGTTGAAAATATAACTATTTTATGAATCTAAACTAGTTAGATTCCTTACACTGTATCGATGCGAACCGTACGTACAATCGTTCTTCACCCTTACGAATGATTTGGGACATTTGGGTCAACACCTAATTCAATAATATATTGGAAAATCAGTAGATAATTAATGATTACAACCGGCTTTCTTGCACATAAGCGTATGCACCACCACCCATGGTGGCCAAAATTGGGGATGAATTTTAAAATAGTTTGAGATCTCATTAAAATATGGAAAAATACATTTGAAATCATTTAAAATCCCACAAATTACAGATCTATAAATTTTTGTTTTTAATTGAACAGATTAATCAAGAAATTGAAGAGAAAAGAGATCTTACCCGAGCTAGTTGAGAGAAACGACAATGACACTTTCTATGTAATGTTTGGGATCGATCTTGGTAGGGCTGATTTAGATGAGGATAAATGGAAAAAATATAGTAAAGGAGATGGTGCACAATCTTGATGCAAAAAGAAGAAGAAAGTGATGATAAAATGGGAGGTGTAGGCGACGATAACAATGGGAGAAAGAAAGAAAATTGAGGAGAAAAGAGGACAAGAAGAGGGTGAACGGCTAGGGTAGGGAAACTTTGAATTAAAGGCTGAAAAATACAATAAAAATTTGTATTTATACTTACGGTTCAAGGGTATTGATGCCATACACATTAAAAAAAAAGGTTTTGCAAATTTAATTATTTTGCAAGGGAAAGGATTTGAACTTGGGGCCTAATTTAATTTTTATGTTTTCTCTTATTTTTTTTAACCATTAGGCATTTTCCTCATTCTTGAAATGATTTTGCAATATTTATTTTAAAAACAAGGCATGTCACATACTAGGGTTTAAGGCAAAATTAGCAAACTAATAAAAATGGTGAGAGAGATGGGATTTGAACTTGGGTTTCAAGGAACACTTAACTAACAAACCAATACCTCATTTATTTCCTAAAAATGCATAGATAAATTTCAAAAATTAAGGCATGTCCACTCTCTCTTGATTTACAAACCCGATTTTACTAACCCCTAATTTTTGGTATGTTACATATCGTGCAGCCTTGGACTACATATTTCAATTTGATGCAACCTTATTCGAAGGTTGTCAAGGCTTGAATTAGACTTCCAGGGATTCTAGGGTTTCTATACAAACAGAGAATTCTTAAAGAAATTGGAAGGATGATTGGTAAAGTCTCAAAAATCGATTTCAACACAGATAGTAGAATGAGAGGAAAGTTCGCGAGAATGACAGTATACATTAACCTTGATAAGCCATTGACTTCTCAAGTATTGATAAACGGCATTGTTCAATAGGTTGAGTTTGAATCGCTGCCGGTGATATGCTTTAGCTGTGAATGTTACGACCACTTGAAGAATGTGTGTCCAAATAGTGTTATATATCTGGCTCAAGGGAGGGGAAGATGTCGACGGAGGCTCCAACAAGGACTGACCAAGTTACAACAAAAGAGGTGGCGGCTTACAGGCCATAGATGATATTTGAGAGAAAGAATCAGCGAAATCCCAGGGAAAGAATGAGTTTACCAATGAAGAAGATGGATTTTGGACCAGTTGAGACAATATTTGATGCTCTGACTTAAGCAAGCAAGAACGCCACTATTTTAGGCGATGATGATGGAATTATATCGAGCGAGAGACAATGGGCTAGGGTTAATTCAAATAGATTCTATAAAGGAATTCTTTTGGACATATAGGAAAAGAGGTGGGCTCGTCTAGAATAGGCCTTAAGTAACCAAAAAAGATGGGACATGGAACGGGTTTTGGGCCAATTAAAAAGGGGGATTTGGCTGCTAATAGCCCAGTTTTTATCCAAATGCAACGGGCTGTTGCTTTGAAAATTCAACCCAGTGGAATCTTGGATCTAAATTTGGATAGTAACATGGTGAGGCAACATGATTCGGCCCAAATTGAGGATATGCAGGCTGGAATTTCTATTGCAGTCATGTAACTAAAAATATGACGTTAGAATGAACTTGAATTTTTAAAAATAATATTAATATTTTTAACAGTTGAATTTGAATTTTAAAATCTAAAAGTGGAAGGATTAAATTTTTAAAAATAAAAGTACAAAGACTAAATTCCAAATTTACAAAGAGCATAGAGACTTATGACATATTTTAACTACTTATTAATAAATAAACTTATATTTCTTTTACAAAAAACCCTTCTTAAAATTTTTTTTTTTTTCTTTTTTATTAGGTATGATATTGATGGTAATATTTATTCATTTCAAGTACTTACTAGTAAAAATAATTTCACTCATGGATCTATGAAAATATTACAATTCGTGAATTATGAAACACAGAGCTTGCCCAAAAGCATGTAATTGGCATTTGAACCTTTTTTAAGGCCTAGTTGGTATTTGAATTTGTATTCTATCACAAAGTACTAACATTGTTAGTTTATGCTGATGTGACACTAATAGTCAATCCGATGATAACACGTAGTGGGCATAAATTTAAAAATTAACAAATCTTTAAAAATATATAAATTAATAAAAAATGAATTTTTACATCAAGAACGAACTTAGACAAATGATTGTCTAGATACATTCTATGTTTAGATTCATGTCACATCAAGAATGGACCTGGACAAATGGTTGTCCAGATATATTTAAGTCTGGACAACCATATGCCTAGATTCATGTATTTTTAGTAAGTTTATATTTTTTATAAGATATCAAGTTATTTATATTATTACTTTGAAATTAAAAATATAAAAAATAAAAAATAAAAAGTATAAATTAATAAAAACATAAAAAAAAGTTTTTACATCAAGAATGAAACTAGATAGATGGTTGTCATGTTTGGATTCAAATGCATCCAAATATCCATTTGTCCAGATTCATTGTAGATGTGTTTTTTAAATCTTATATATATTATAAATTTTTAGTTCTTTTATATATGTATATATGTATATATGTATATATTATATATTATATATTATTATATATTTTTAAAATATTATAAGTTATTTATATTGACTTGGAACAGTTGCTAGATCTACAAGTAGCAAAGTATGAGTAGAAGTGGCTGCAGAAGTGGGCACTTCTGCAAAAATTGCGACATGCACAATGTAAATAGGGGAGAGTAAAGTTGTTTACAGTTCAGTTTCTTTACGTATCATTGAATCAAATACAAATAGTGCTCTAATTTTAACACACTCTAGAAAAGAATCCTCACTCTTATATTTCAAAGACTAGATCTCCCGTCACTAAATTCTCCCCTTGAGAATTTAATCTGTAACACCACAATACAAAGGCTTAACAATCACAAATGCACTTTCACAAATAATGTTCCTCACTTGAATAGATAAGTACTCTCAATAATCAGTACATTAACTTATACAAGTCTCTAAATCAA
Organism: Gossypium longicalyx; assembly: GCA_025698465.1. Taxonomy (NCBI): domain Eukaryota; kingdom Viridiplantae; phylum Streptophyta; class Magnoliopsida; order Malvales; family Malvaceae; genus Gossypium; species Gossypium longicalyx. Next base: position 19,750,278 of record CM047005.1, on the reverse strand, counting down.
ATAGAGTTTTTAAGACTTGCTAAAATAATGAAGATCAATCATAATCCCTTCTAAACAACATCTAAAATAGCTACAGACAATATAATACTAACAATCAAGGTAAAATAGATTGTAGGCGAATAAGTCTTCAAAGTTTTGATTCAATCCAACTTCCTCGATCCAAGAGATTTGATACACACGATCCGATCATATTTAATTTAATCTTCTAGATTTTAATTATTCTAGGATATTAGCACAACCCAAAGATTTGCTTCAATAAATTTCCAATATTCTAAACATGGCAACTTGTTGTTATGTCGCAGGAGTGAAGGAAGTGGGCATTTCCCTTGATACATTGCAATAACTTTAAATATTTCAATATTTTATATATTTTAATTGCATACATTTTTATAAATTTATATTATATATATAATAGTAATAACCAAAAAGCTGATATTTTATAAAAAAAAAATTATATTAACTTACTAAAAAATACATATAAAATGAATCTAGACAAATGATTGTCCAGACTCTCCAAGGTCATTCTTGATGTGAAAAAAAAATACATTTTTTTATTAATTTATATATTTTTAAAATATTAATTTATTCTCACCACGGGGCGTACTGTGATGCTACCGTATGTAAAGCCCAAAAATTCTTATTTCGACTTTTGTGAAAATGTGATACAATTGTGTATCTACTTCAGTGGTTAAGTGTTTTGGGAGTGTCTGAAAGGTCTCAAGTTCAAGCCCTACCTTTGGCAATTTTTGTTATTTTTGGAATTAAGCCTTATCTCTGTTCATGGGCTTATATTTAATTGCCTATAGTTTCATATTAGAATGAGCTTGCTGGTTCGAGTGGTAAGGGAGTCTATGTATTGTGTGAAGGTCCTGTGTTTGAATCCCTGTGTAAGTGTGGGAGTTTATTTTTGCTCGTTTGACCAAGAGAGTTTCGGTTAAACAGGAATTCTAAGTGGTTGTTGGTTAGTGGGTTAGTACAGAGAAATTAGGGATTGTCGTTGGCAGTTTTCTTTTTCCAAAACTTCCTTTTTCTCTGACGTTTTCCCTCTGCTTTTCCACTTCTGATTGTTCGGCTTTCTATTTTTTATTCTCATTAACTCTTTTCCCTTCCTAACTGTGGAACATCAACATTTCGTTTTCCTCCATGCTGTTGGATAACTAAAGGTTTCGATGTGTTCTCGAGATAATTTTCTTTTTGCATTAGTTTCTGTTAGTAAAATCATGGGTTATTTTACTACGGCTGTTTTGGGTGTAGGAAAAGGCTGTGAGCAGTGAGTCTTCACATTGATTATTTGATCGATTTAAGTGGGTGTTTTGACGCCGGTAAGTTTTGGTTATTACTTCGGGTTTTGTAGTGATTTGTAAGATTGATTGTTAAAACGGCTATTGGATGCTCTTTTCTTATGTTTCAAGGCTCGGGTGTGATTTCGCATCAAATTGATACTAGGTGTGTAGAAAAAGCGGGTTCCAACAAAAGCCAAAAAACCCCACTATTGATGCTACACAGGCGTATGGATGCTCGTGTGGTAGGCCGTGTGTGACAACACAACTGTGTGGTCGACGAAGAAACGGCCGTGCGCAGCACATGGCTGTGTGGTGGCTGAAGTGTGGCCGTGTGGGCCACACGGGTGTGTGGGTTTTTGTGCTAGGCCGTGTGATCCACTCGGGCAAGGCTAATCTGGGCGTGTGGGCAACATGGGCGTGTGGGCCTATTTGGCTAAAATGTTTCCTACGGTTGCACAGATTGCCCAAGTCGACTGTGAATCTACTGTAGGGTCGGTAAGTGCTACTTAGACCCAAAATATTGTCACCTGGATATATAATGTATGTATTGAGCATGTTAATCTATGCATGTTTACTGATCCGAATGTATGACTGATAGCTTGTAACACCCCAAACCCGGTCCAGACGTTATAGTTGAATCTGGCGATGTCACATGGAATGGAATTTTGTAGTCTAATTCATCGAGTGAAATCCCTTCCAGTTTATTAGTCTTTAATTAACTCAAAAAAATGCATGTTCATTATTATGGTTCAAATCATGACTTTTTAGCGAAAGCTTGTGAATTTTTTGTTTGAGAAAACTGTTCGTTATTAGGAAATCTTTAATTTTAAGAAAACGTCGTGTTTTTGTAGTGATAAAACTAGAAAGTAAAGTCTAGTCCCAAATTTAAACAGTGAGTCCCAAAATTCTCAATTACAAAAATAAATACCCAAATTAATAACGAGAAATTAATTAACTAAAAAGAACCGAATTAAAACAGTACGAAATAGTGGTGGTCACCGCCGAGTCCTCCGCTGCTCCGATCCGTCTAGTGTTGGGGATTACCTGTACAGGTCAAACAGAAAAGGGTGAGTTTTCGCAAACTTAGTATGTAATCCCCACAGAATACATGCACACAACATAACATCAGAAATAAATAATGTATATATAGTTTGGGCCTGAGCCCATTACAAAATCAGTGTGGGCCTTAGCTCGCTCAGATATAGAATCAGATATAAATTAGGGCCTTAGCCCATCTCAGATATGATACGTAGATCAGAACAGAATATCAGAATCCTACCCACCAACCTCTACACACCATCTCTATCCAACCCTACACATCTTGTGGGGATTAAATTAACCCACACATCCTTACACACCATGCTGTACTGAAATGCGAAACATAAATAGATATTTGCACTGAAATGCGGCACAAAGTCAGAATATCGCAGTAAAGCTGCCAGATAACAGGCTTAAGAGCCTCTCAGACACTTCCTCCAATAAATCATCAACCCACCCCGATACAATACAACATACATAAAATGTCAGGCTATTATTCATTTACAGTTCATACATTCTTATTTCAGAATTCATGCTCAGTACAAAAATCAGACAGGCAGATCACTCATATAAGGGTCTAAGTAATACTTACTGATCCTATAATAGGTCTACATTCGACTCGGGTGACCCGTGTAACCTTATAGAACCTTTCAGAATAATGGGCTCACACGTCTATGTGGCATGCCCGTGTGGGACCACACGTCCGTGTGGCCCACATGGCCCAAATTGGCCTTGGCCGTGTAAATCATACGACTTGGCCCAAAAATTCCACACGCTCGTGTGGGCTACCCGTGTGGCCCACACGACCCAATTTAGTCTGGCCCGTGTGTTGCACACGGCCTATCTCATTGACCACACGCCCGTGGCCTACCACACAGGCGACCATACGCCAGTGTGGTGTCGACAACACCATTTTTCAACTTTTCGTCGGTTCTCGTTTACTGCAATATGGGTACACACTTGTATCATTTTTGACGCGTAAGCACTCCCAAGCGCACCAAAACCTAAAAATCATTGTACACAACCTCAATTTAGCCATTTAAAGATTTAAAACTAACAAATTTATCGCTAAAGAATTACCCAAAACTTGACTTACCGCCGACAGAGGACCTTTGTAACCACTTCTCAATCCAAGAACGAATTTATTGCTCCAAAACATTCGCCTAAACTATAAATTCCAGAAAAAAATTAGATTCTCACTCGAACGACACACAAATACGAGAGAAGAGAAAGAATTACCTACCAAAACTGCACCAACGCAATTCTTGACGCAATAAAGGAACGATAATAAAAATAAAACAGAAAAAGAAAAGGGAGGATTTAAGGAGACTTTCGACAAAAGTGAAAGAAAAAAAAATAAAGAGGGAGAATAGAGAATTTCAGCAATGAGCAAAGAAGAAACTGAAAAAGGTTAGAATTTTGAATTGGGAACAAAGAAAATAAATTTTCAAAAAGAGAGTAAAAATCTGAACTAAATCAGATAACCTCTCAATCCCTCAATCTGCTCCCACACTCCCCCACTACAACTCAAACACCCCAAAACTGTCCACCACTCTCTCTCCCTATCCAAAATCCATTGATTTTCTCTCCACACTTCCCACTACACCTCTTTCACTTCGGCATATCAGTTCTGCTCAAACTCTCCACGGTACCACTAGAAAAAATAATACCATTGTTGTCCCAAAGAATCGAACCCAATACCTCCCACACACCAACCCTTCACTTAGCTACCAGACCAGTAGGCTCATTCTGACAATTATTTACAAACTTCTAATTATAAGCCTACTAATCAGAGATAGGGCTTAATTCATAAAAATACCAAAATTTGTCCGAGGTAGGGCTTGAACTTGGGACCTCACACACACATCCATAACACGTAACCACTGAAGCAGATACTCAATTGTGTCACTTTTTCACAAAATCAAAAAATATAAAGTTTGGGGTATTACAACTCTACCCCCTAAAAGAAAATTTTAGCCTCAAAATTTACCTGATCAGAACAAATAAGGATATTGCTGACGTATTGCATCCTCAGGCTCCCACCTAGCCTTCTCAGTGCTATGATTTCACCTCAGTACCTTCACTAAAAGAATGGATTTCCTCCTAAGGAGCTTTATGTCGCGATCCAGAATTTGAATTGACTCCTCCTCGAAGGTCAGATCTGGTCTAACCTCAATTTCTCAACAGGGATGATGTACGAGGGATCAGAGCGGTAGCGCCTCAACATCAAGACGTGGAATACATCGTGAATACAGTTTAACTCTAGAGGTAGCTCCAACTGATAAGCAATTGGTCCTACTCGTTTCAGAATCTGGTAGGGCTCAACTTGCCCTTACGACTGAACCTCAGAACTTTCTTCCATGGAGAGACTTTCAGAAACAACAAATCTCCCACAGAATACTCAATTTCATGTCTCTTCAAATTAGCATAAGACTTCTGCCTATCAGACGCTACCTTCAGATGATCCTTAATTAGTCGAACCTTATCTTTAGTCTTGGAAACCAACTCAGGACCTAATACTTGACGTTCACCAAGCTCAGTCCAACATAAAGGAGTACAACACTTATGACCATACAGAGCCTCATAAGGTGTTATTCGAATACTCGACTAGAAGCTGTTATTATAAGTAAACTTAGCTAGCAGCAGATAATCCTCTCAACTGCCTCAAAAATCAATCACACAGCTCCTCAATATGTCATCCTGAATCACCCTCTCAGATTGACTATCGGTCTAAGGATGGAATGTAGTACTGAAGTCTAACCTTGAACCCAAAGCCTCATGTAGCTTTCCCCAAAATTGAGACGTGAAATGAGGATCCCTATCAGAGAGGATCGAAACTGATACCCTATGCAGTCTCACTATTTCAGAAATATAAAGCTTTGTCAGCTTCTGAAGTGAATAATCAATACGAACCAGTATGAAGTGTGCTGACTTGGTCAATCGATCCACGATGACCCAAACAGAATCTTTCTTAGTAGGTGTCAAGGGTAACCCACAAACGAAGTCCATCGTCACACGTTTTCACTTTCAAAGGAGAATCTTAATCGGCTGCAGAAAACCCGAAGGCAACTGATGCTCAGCCTTAACCTACTGGCATGTCAAACATCTAGTCACAATTTCAGTAACCTCTCGTTTCAACCCTAGCCACCAATACAACTCTCAGAAATCTCGGTACATCTTATTCCCACTAGGGTGCATAACAAAAAGGCTACTATGTGCCTCTCTCAGTATAGACTGCCTTAGATCAGAATCATTCGACACACATATCCATCCTTGAAAACACAACACACCCTCAGAGTTTAACCCAAAATCCGTAGTGCTACCACTCTCAACCTGTCGGAACTGAAGACCTAAAGACTCATCTTCCAACTGTTTACCCTTAATCTGCTCAATCCATGTCGGCTTAACTTAAAGCTCGACTAGCAAGCTACCATCATCGAATAGGCTAAGTCGAGCGAACATCGCTCTTAGATCAGTCATAGCCCTACGACTTAACGCAATGGCCACTACATTGGCCTTGCCAGGATGGTACTCAATGGTAAAATCATAATTCTTAAGCAGCTCAACCTATCTACGTTGCCTAAGATTTAACACCTTCTGAGTGAGGAGATATTTGAGGCTCTTATGATCAGTGTAGATAATATACTTTTCACAATACAGATAGTGCCTCTAAATTTTTAAAGCGAAAACTACGGTAGCCAATTCCAAATCATGCATTGGGTAATTTACCTCATGAGTCTTAAGCTGACGAGATGCATACGCAACCACCTTACCATCCTGCATCAACATACAACCCAAACTAACTTATGACGCATTACTATAAACGGTGAACTCCTTTCCATATTCTGGCTGTATCATAACAGGAGCCAGAGTCAAAACAGCCTTGAGCTTCTCAAAACTTTCTTGCTATGCATCAACCCATGCAAAAGAAACTCCCTTACGCAGAAGCTTAGTCAATTGGGCTACGATCAAGGAGAACCCTTCTACAAAACACCAATAGTAGCCCGCCAGCTCAAGAAAGCTGCGGATCTCAAACACATTCTCCGGTTGTTTCTAATCTAACACCGCTTCAATCTTACGATGATCAAGTCTTATCCCATCAATAGAAACCACATGTCCTAAAAATGTTATTTCTCGTAGCTAAAACTCACACTTGCTGAACTTCGCATACAGCTATTTCTCACGAAAAATCTGTAGTACCACTCTCAGATGCTCAACGTGCTCGTCTTCAAACTTAGAATACACCAAAATATCATCGATGAACACTACCACAAACCGATCTAGGTAGGGCTAGAACACTCGGTTCATCAAGTCCATAAATGCCACTAGTGTATTAGTCAAACCAAAGGGCATCACTAGGAATTTGTAGTGGCTATAACGAGTCCTAAATGACGTCTTATACACATCAGCCTCCTTACCCTTCAGTTGATGATAATCCGAACGTAGATCAATCTTGAAAAACACAGAAGCCCCTCTGAACTGATCGAATAAATCATCAATCCTCGAAAGTGGGTACTTATTCTTAATCGTTAGCTTGTTCAGCTGTCAGTAGTCAATACATATCCTCATTGTCCCATCTTTCTTTTTCACAAACAATATAGGTGCTCCCTAGGGAGACACACTAGGACGATTGAACCCACGATCCAACAATTTTTACATCTAAACCTTAAACTCTGTAAGCTTTTTCGGTGCCATTTGATATGGGGCGATAGACACCGGAGCTATACTCGGTAAAAGCTCAATCCCAAATTCTAATTCTCCGCTCGGAGATAAATTCGATAGTTCCTTAGGAAAGACGTTCGAAAACTCTCTCACAGATCTGATGTCTTTAACCAAAGAGTCCCCAGAATTAGAAATACTGATGTAGGCTAAGAATACCTCACACTCTTTTCAGACCAACTTTTTTGCCACTAACACAGAAATTACATTAGTCAGATAGTCTCGTCGTTCCTCAATTACAATTTCCTCGTTGTACTTCTCAGTCCTTAAAACGACCCTTTTTGTCGCACAGTCCTGACTCACTAGGTGCTTGACCTACCAGTCCATACTCAGAATTAAGCCGAACTCCTCAAATAGAAGGTTTATCAGATCAACCAGAAATATTGTCCCTTAAACATCTAACGGAACGTCTTTATATAGTCTACTAACCTAAACAGATTGCCCCAAATGACTCACAACAATCATCTTACTAGAAGTATTCTCAATTGGAATCCCCAAAGTTTCAAACACAATACTAGCTACGTAAGAGTGTGTAGAGCCTATGTCTATCAGTGCAAGATAAGGGACATTATAAATTAAAAACGTACCTGTGATAATGTCCAGAGCATCTCTGTCCTCACAGTGACAAGCAGCATAGACCAAAGCAGGCTGCCTCGCCTCAGTCAGTCCAGCACCTCTGTTTAGTGCTCTCTATCCTCGGCCCATGCCGTTACCACCTCTGACCTGACCACGGTCCTTAGGTGGCTGCTGAACTACCCTCGGCGGCTGTGCATTACTAGAACTCGCAGCTTGCATCTGATCATTCCTCAGCGGACACTCTCTAACACAATGCTTAGTAGACCCACATTTCAAACATGCCCTGATAGTCCTCCAACACTAGCCCAGATGGCGTGTACCACAATGCTCACAAGGCAAAATCCCAGTTGGTGCAACATGGGGCTCAACTCTAATTGGCCTATTAGATCTGGCCTTTTTCTTAGGCCTTATCACAGAACTCGAGGCTCTGAATCCCTCTTATTCTTGCTTCTCTTCTTATCCCAGTTTTGGCGCTCAGTGCACTTCACCTCCTCAGCGATCTTCGCCTTTTCTACCAGTATTGAAAAGTCATGCTCCCTCTGTGGAGCTATCAGAACTCGTAAACTGTTCCTAAGGTCATCCTTGAAGTATACACAATGCTCATATTTAGTCGCTACCATGCCTCGCGCATAGTGGCTCAATCTTAGAAACTCGGCCTCATACTCAGCCACCATACAATCTCCTTGCGGGAGATTCAAGAACTCATATCTCCTAGCATCGATATAACTTGTTCCCACAAATTTACCATGGAAGGCTGTCTTATAGAAATCCCATGATAGACGCTCGGGCTGAGTACCCTCCTTAACGGTCAGCCATCATTGATATGCTTTATCACGACACAAGGAAACAGCCCCTTTTAGTTTTTGTTCAGGGGTAAAATCTAGGTCATTCATGATTCTTTCTGTGGCTTCCATCAAATACTCAGCTACACTTGGGGCGACTCCAATGACGCCCCAAAATAGCTCAGCCCCATTGGACTAGAGTCGTTCTATAACCGACCTTCGGCCCTCAGATCTAGTGTTGGGCCCAACGACCCTTTCTAAAATCCTCAACATAGTCTGGGACAATACGACGTCCCTCGTCGTGCGATCATGAGACCAAGTCTCTGTAGTAGGTGAAATCAGCGTCTCACTCATATCAAGATTTGGCATGCTGCCTAAAGATGATAACTCAGCTCGAGCCCCCTACGGCCTCTACCTCGGCCTCTAGTACCCCGTCCGTAGAAACCTCGTGTGCTCTTTTTAGATTTTCAGAATTTATCTATATTAACAATTTTATGCATTAGTTACAATTCTGATATTTATTAACAGATATTTTATGCAGAACAGTATCAAAATTTTAGAGTCAGTTATCGCGAATCGTAGTCTCACAATAGTTTTCAGCATGCACTATCTAGAGTTGTTTTAGTATAGTATACTACCTACAGTAGTTTCAGAATATACTAATCATATTTTCAAAAACTTATCAGAGTTTTCAAAACACTTACAGGATAGGCGCCGGAGACTCAGTGTGCCACATACTCAGTAAAAAATATTTCAAACCATTTAAAATCATTTCTTTAAAACCAAGCTTAAAACTCAAATCTACAGCCGAGTTTTGTAACCTGACTTTGATATCACTAAATGTAACACCCTAAACCCGGTCCAAACGTTATAGCCGAATCTGATGATGTCACATGGAATGGAATTTTATAGTCTAATTCATCGAGTGAAAACCCTTCCAGTTTATTAGTATTTAATTAGCTCAAAAAATGCATGTTCGTTGTTATGGTTCAAATCGTGACTTTTTAGCGGAAGCTTGTGAACTTTTTGTTTAAGAAAACCGTTCCTTTTTAAGAAATCTTTAATTTCAAGAAAACATCTTGTTTTTGTAGTGATAAAACTGGAAAGCAAAGTATAATCCCAAATTTAAACAGTCGATCCCAAAATTCTCAATTACAAAAATAAATACCCAAATTAATAACGAGAAATTAATTAACTAAAAAAATCGAATTAAAATAATACAAAATAGTGGTGGTCATCGCCGAGTCCTCCGCTGCACCGATCTATCTAATGCTGGGGATTTCCTGAACAGGTCAAACAGAAAAGGGTGAGTTTTCGTAAACTCAGTTTGCAATCCCCACAGAATATATGCACACAACATAAAATCTAAAATTAATCATGTATATACAGTTTGGGTCTAAGTCCATAACAGAATCAGTGTGGGCCTTAGCCATAGAATATATGCACACAACATAAAATCAGAAATCAATTATGTATATAAAGTTTGGGCCTAAGCCCATTACAAAATCAGTGTGGTCCTTAACCCACTCAGATACAGAATCATATATAAATTAGGACTTTAGCTGATATCAGATATGATATGTAAATCAGAACAGAATATCGGAATCCTACCCACCAGCCTCTACACACCATCTTCATCCAACCCTACACACCATGTGGGGATTAAATCAACCTGCCCATCCCTACACACCATGCTGTACCGAAATGCGGCACATAAATAGATATTTGCACCTAAATGCGGCACAAAGTCAGAATATCGCAGCAAAGCTGCCAGATAACAAGCTTAAGAGCCTCTCAGACACTTCCTCTAATAAATCATCAACCCACCTCGATGCAATGCAACATACATAAAATGTCATGCTATTATGCAATTACAGTTCATACATTCTTATTTTTGAATTCATGCTCAGTACAAAAATCAGACAGACAGATCACTCATATAGGGGTTTAAGTAATACTTATCGATCCTACAGTAGGTCCATAGTCAACTCGAGCGACCCTGTAATCTTATAGAACTTTTCAGAATAATGGGCTCACAGGCCTATGTGGCATGCCCGTGTGGTTTCACATGCCCGTGTGGCCCACACAGCCCAAATTGGCCTAGGCCGTGTGGATCACACGGCTTGGCCAAAAAATTCCACACGCCTGTGTGGACTACCCGTATGGGCCCACACGGCCCAATTCAGTCCGACCCGTGTGTCTTACACGGCTTGCCTCGTCGACCACACGCCCGTGTTACGTCACACGGCCTACCAAATGGGCAACCATACGCTTGTATGTTATCGACAGCACCATTTTTTAGGTTTTAGTCGATTCTTGTTTACTACGATATAGGTACACACCTGTATCGTTTCTGACACGTAAGCACTCCTAAGTGCACCAAAGCCTAAAAATCATTATACACAACCTCAATTTAGCCATTTAAAGATTTAAAACTAACAAATTTGTCGCTAAAGAATTACCCAAAACTTGATTTATCGCCGACAGAGGACCTTTGTAACCACTTCTTAATCCAAGAACGAATTTACTGCTCCAAGACCTTCGCCTAAACCATCAATTCCAGTAAAAAAAATTAGATTCCCACTAGAACGACACACAAATACGAGAGAAGGGAAAAAATTACCTACCGAAACTGTACCAACGCAATTCTTGACGCAAGAAGGGAACAATAATAAAATTAAAACAGAAAAAGAAAAAGAAAATGGAGGATTCAAGGAGAATTTCGACAAGAATGAAGGAGAAAAAAATGAAGAGGGAGAACATAGAATTTTAACAATAAGCAAAGAAGAAACTGAAAAATGTCAGAATTTTGGATTGGAGGGAGAGAAAACAAATTTTCAAAAAGAGAGTAAAAATCTGAACTAAATCAGATAACCCTTCAATCCCTCAAACTGCTTCCACACTCCCCCACTACAACTCAAACACCCCAAAACCGTCCACCACTCTCTCTCCCTATCTAAAATCCCTTAATTTTCTCTCTACACTTCCCACTACACCTCTACTATTTCGGCATTTCAGTTCTGCTTAAACTCTCCACGGAACCACTAGTAAAAATAATACCCTTGTCGTCCCAAAGAATTGAACCCAAGACCTCCCTCACACTAATACTCCATTTAGCCACCAGATCAGTAGGCCCATTCTGACAATTATTTACAAACTTTTAATTATAAGCCTACTGATCAAAGATAGGGCTTAATTCATAAAAATACCAAAATTTGCCCAAGGTAAGGCTTGAACTTGGGACCTCACACACACATCCAGAACACATAACCACTGGAGCAGATACTCAATTATGTCACTTTTTCACAAAAATAAAAAATTTAAAGTTTGGGGCGTTACATAGCTGAATGTTAGCATGTAAGCATGTATTTCTGTATGTCTGCATTAAACATGTCTAGTTGCATCTGCATTGGGGCAGGATGATTGATTATTGGAGGAAGTGTACTGAAAGACTTTCATGCCTATTATCTGGCAACTCAGCTACAATATTACTGGTATGTGCCACATTCAGTATGACTTAGTGTGTAGGGCTGGGTGGGTGTTTTAAACCCTACATAGTGTGTAGGGACAGTCGGAGATGGTGTGTAGAGGTTGGTGGGTAGAATACTGATTTCTGTTACTGTATGCGTACTGTATCTGAATGGGCTAAGGTCTAAACTGTATCTGAATTTGTAATGGGCTTAGGCTCAGACTGCATTTGACTAATAACTATTGATTAATTGTATGCATGTCTTCTGTGGGATTACACACTGAGTTTATGTAAACTCACTCCTTTCTGTTTTATCTGTACAAGTAATCTCTGGACTTAGACAGATCGGTGCGGCAGAGGGCTCAACGGTGACCACTTGTCTATTGAACTGCTTTAATTCTATTATGGTTCTTATTTCCTAATTTTTGATGTAATTTGGGACTTTTGGACTGTTGTCTTTATTTTGGATTTTAACTGTTTTCATGGATTTTTAAACTGCAAAACTCAACAAAAAAACTCGGTTTAATTAAGAACAACGTTTTTCTTAAAAGCGAACGGTTTTTCTTAAATATCACGATTTTAAAAGCTTTCGCTACAGATTATGTTTTTAAACGGATTAAATTAACGAGAAATAATTTTGAAAATTGACGAGTGATAAACAAAAGCTAATAAACGAAAACAATTTTAACTAGATAAATTCGATTTCAAATTCCATTCCATATGAAGTCGCCAGATTTGGCCATAATGTTTAGGCTAGGTGTGGGGTGTTACATCATATGTCACCACTAAATTGGTTATCAGTGTCATGTTAGCACAAACTAATTATGTTAGTGCAGAGGTACCGACTAGGGTGACAGTGTAATGGCCTAAATTCAAGGTTATCAAACAGTAGTTTTGTAACCACAAATCTGATTTAAAGAGAATTTTTTTTAAAAATTATTGCATGAATATTAATATAATAGGAAAATCGTATGAAAATATCGATAGAAAAATTTTACCAATTTAGTGGTTAGTTAGAAAAAGAAATTATTGAAGGAATTGAGTAAAAATAAGGTATCGAGATCTCGATATCATAAAACTGAGTCGGAAATATTTTTATAAATATTTATGAAATTTTAATAATGTGGTATTAAAATTTTGTTAGGAAATTTTAATGGTTGGGTAGTCAATTAAATGAAAAAGACTAAATTGGAAAAAGGTGTAAAAGTTGCTAAAATGATTAAATAGCTTAAGTGTCTAATGAGAAAGGATTTAAAAGGCAATTAGACCCAAAATTTATTTGGGCTGGACGCAAGGGCATGACATCAGCAGGAAAATTGATTATTTAAGGGCAAAGTTGGAATATTGCATAATTAACTAAATAAAGATAGGACTAAATAGGAAGTATCTAGATTTCTCTTATTTTTTCTTCATTCTCATTAGCCAAAACGCCATCGGAGGGGTTCTTTAAGCTGGTATTCCATAATTTTTGCACCATGCGAGTTAATCCTTGCCTTTTTCTTGTAATTTTTGTGTTTCTAAGACTTTTACAACTAGGTCCTACTATTAAATTCATTAGTTTTTGATTTCATGGATGAAATTGAAATTAACCATGGTTGAGTTCTGTAAGTTTATGATGAAATAGCATGAAATTGAAGCTTTAATTTGTTTATAAGATGATTTTATTAGGTAATTTAAATAGAAATTAATTTTTAGAACCTAGTTGTGAAAAAGTTTGGAATTAAAGTCTAGTGCTGAAATTCTGATTCCCAAAGGTTATAAAGTAGTTTAAAGTGATAAAATAAAGTGTTAATTGAGAAAAATCAGCTCAATTGAGAGGTTAATTGAGCAGGGACGAAATTATCATTTATTAAAAGCTTAGGGGAAAAATGGTAATCAACAGGTTGCAGTAAAACAGTTTTGGACAGCAGTAGTAAGCTAATTTTGAAAAATCACCATAAATTTTGGAAATCGAATTAGAGGATGAACAAAACATGGAATTAAATCTTATTGGGTGTAGTTTCTCATAGAAGAAACGGTGTAAGCAATGGAATTGTAAATCATGAAATATAATAAATTTTGTGAGATAAGGTTAGAATGAATTCGGGTTCCCCTGTTTTGACTTTGAAAAATCATCACAAATTTGATAAAAATAATTAGGGGCTTAAATTTATATGTTTAAAATCCTAAATGAGTCTATTTTCAAGAGAAATAAATGGGAATATCATTTGAATTCTGTATGAAGAGATAATTAATTTTTAGTGAAGAAGGGTCAGAACTGTCAGACAGCAGAACAGGGGAAACTTTAAAGAATAAACTGTACTTATTAGCTAAATCAAAAATTCTAAAAATTTTATGGTAAGAAGATATGTGAGTCTACTTTCAGGGAAAATTAGTGGATCCTAATTTGGAGTTTTGTAGCTCAAGATAAAAATAATTTAGTGACTACGACTCAAGTAGACTGCTTTGAATGAACTATAAATAATAGTGGAATTATAGAGAATGTTGCATATGAACATGAAATGTATTAAATTTATAATTAAATTTGTTTATTTAGATCCATAAAATTAAAATACGAAGCTAGATTGATGAAAGGAAAAAGTTTGGGATTAGTAGATTTTTGTATACGAACAAGTATCAAGGTAAGTTCGCGTAACTTGAATTATATTCTTAAATGCTTGAAACGTATGTTATTGATGTGAATATAATTTGAATGTTCATTGTATGAAAATTGATAAAACATTGATATATTTGATAAAAGGGGAAGAAATCCCGGTTGAATGAAAGGAAAATTTGATGGATCTCTGAAAAGGAATTGACGGTAAAAAGGATCTAGCCCGGACAGGTGATCCTATCCTGATATAGCCCTCCCGAAGAATATGTGTAAAATGGATTTAGCCCAAATGGGTAATCCGAATTAGGGTCTGAATTTAGCCTGGGCTGGCAATTCAGATCCAAGCTCATTAGAGTAATTGTCGTTGTAGGGGATTTAGCCTAGACTGGTAATCCCGCTATAAGGATGAGGTTCGCGGGAGTGTGCTCTCTGAAATGGAAATGTTCACACATGAATATGAATTGATGGACCCGAAATTGTACACTAAAAGTGTACCTCTGAAAATCCATCGAAATTTCGAGAAATTCAACGGGATAAATATGAGAAATAATAAGAGTAATAGAAAACATGGAATTGATGAGCTCATCAATCATTAATCTTTGCATTGAACTCATATGATGCTATTTGATTAATGTTTTGGTTGAGTTTGTATGTGTTAGGTAAATGGTAAATTGAATAGATGTATGAATATTTATTGTATTGTATTAAAAATACTAGGTAAGTATGATTCTTGTTACATGAGCTTACTAAGCACAACGTGCTTACTCTGTTTCATTTTTCCCTGTTTTGTAGTATTAAGAGCTCGGAGATCGGATTCGGTCGGAGACACATCACACTATCAACATCAACATTTTGGTATATCAAGAAACTTTATTTTTGAAATCAATGGCATGTATAAGTTAATAGAATGAATGTTAATGTGAAATGAATGTAAAGTTAACCATTGGTATGGCTAACAAATCTTGGTTTTGGTATGTGATGAGGTTACCTTATGTATATGCATGAATCTATCTTGAAAATATGTTGAATTTGATTGGTTGATTTGGATTGGTCTCGGTTTAAAATTGTAGGGAAGGTTAGATATCTATAAAGGGGTTCTATTGAGTTCATAAATAATAATAATAATAATAATAACAAGGTTTTGCGAAAAATTTCCTATGGTTTTGATTTAATCCCAGTTTGGTCTTGATGTATGTTTTGGGCTTCGAGGGCCCAATAGAGGGACGTTATGATAATTTTCAGAATATGAATATTAAATGACTCGGAATTATCTAAAAATGTTCAGTAAATTCTGGTAACGCCTCGTACTCTATTTCGGCGATGGATACAGGTAGGGGGTGGTACAGACAGAATACAAGTTCAAGTACCAACTAGATCTAAATAAATTCAAATACTAACTATATACTTTTAGACAAATTTAAGAGACAAACTATATATTAATTTTTTACAAAAGCACAATATATAGAAAACTTATTTAACAATTAATTCAAAGCAAAGTAGTAATATAATTATTAATTGAGAAAAATTTATATTACGAAGATACTAAGTTTTTAGTCACTAATAAAATATTATCATGTCATAAATTTTTCTTTTGTTTTTATTTTCTTGTAGGTATGATGTCCTAAATTTTTTATTAAAATATGTTGTTAGTCCCTAAACTTTGATAAAATTTGAGATTTAGTCTATGTACTTAAAAAGTTAAAAAAAATCATCTTACTTTTTCTATTTAAAAATCTTAGTTCATTCATTAAAACCATAAGTATTTTTTGTCAAAATTTATCAACTTGGAATTTTGATTATGTTGTCCTCATATGACATGTCATAGGATTAATAGAAAATAAACATCTATAAATAGCCAAATTTTGAAAAAAACTATCAACAACGATAATGATCCTATTAGGATTTTTAAGCTGAAAAAGTAGAGAATTAAATATTTAACATTTAAATTACAAGGACCAAATCTCAAAATTTATACAAATACAAAGGCTAACAACATAATTTAACCTAAAATTTTAAATTCATAAAATAGTTATTAAACACTCATCCATACATATTGCCTCTACCTCAATTTAACTTTACTAATTTAAAATAATAAAGGGGTAAATATCAAATTTATATGCATACATAAAACTTTGATTTTGATTCAATTGTATATATTTATAAAAATAAATACATACATTTATTCTCATATTAGATTAATATGATTGTTTGTGTATGTAATATATCAACGTAAAATGGTGTTAATTTAAAAATGTTGTTAGTGATTTATAAAAATTGAATCAAATAAAAATTTCATATATAAAATTAAATAAAATCAAAATTCATAAATAATATTACACATTAAATCAAAATTCTTATATAATTTTGATATTTATATCAAAATAATAATTAGGCTTAAATTATGTCGAACCATTATGATTCCTATCGTTATCTCTATTAGAAAAATATCATCAACTAATCAAGAATTGAGATGTGACAATTTTTTTAATAAAAATAAATTTGAAACGTAAATAATTTGTATTATATATTGGCACGCATGTGATGGTATCATTTTCTTTCTTTTCCTTTTCGTCATGTTTTAATTATTTATTTTCTATATATAGTATGCATGTAGGGTGAATTTGACTGCCTAGTGAACAAAGAAAAGTCTTTGAACCCAAGACCGGGCAAATATTTAATCAATTGGACCGCATGCTTCAGTATCTACTTTAATGCCCATTTGGAATATGACTCCATTTTGATAAGACATTTTTATCAGTTAAGTTTCGAAGCTCTTAGGAAATTCTTTTATTCTTTCAAATTTATCAATTTCCTATTGATATTTGATAATGAGACATAAATCAGGGCCCAAATCCTGTTTCCAAATCTTACTTTAATCTTTCTTAAAGTTATACAAAGTAAAGCTACTTGTTTACCAATAATCATTCCAACTTATAACTCACCCTCTTTTCAAATCATATTTTAAGTTATGCATAATGGAAATTTTAATCTTTACTATTTATATTATTTGTTAATTTATTTTTAAAATTTTTTGTTTTAAAAAAAAAAGTCAAATTTAATCATTAATTTTTTTAAAGTTGAAATAATATTTTTAAATAAAAATATTAATAAAATATTTAGTTTTTAATCACAACAGTTTGTATGACAATCAATATGTATTTCATGTTAATTTTTTGAATTTTTATTAGCATTTTTTATTTTTATTTTAAATTTTAATTTTAATTATTTTTTATTTTTTTATTTTTTTATTTTTAAATCTCTAATTATTTGTTGACATGACATAGAAGACAAATGGTATTATTACAGTATGACGTGCACATTGACTGTCATGCGAGTTATCACGCCAATAACAATAAAAATTAATATTTTAATCAACATTTTTATTAAAAAAACAATTCGACTCTTTTTTAAAAAGTTAATAACTAAACATAACTTTAAAAAAATATTTAACAAAAACTATAAACAATTTATCATTATACCTTTAAATTAAACTATTTCATGTTTTTCCAAATTTTATCTTATGAAAATGTGATTTAACATATTTTGAATTGTTGCAACTTTTCCAAGCATAATAATGGGGTAAATTGGACCATTACTCATTCAATTATTAATGTGTTTCTATTTTGGATATTAAGCTATAATTTTTTTTTTTAATTTCATCACTAATGTTTTCTATCGATTATGTTTTGATCACTCTTTATTAAATCAGTAATGAAAGTGATATCATGACCTTTTTTAATTGGTATAATAATACATTTAGTCCTCAACACGTACATGATCTATTAAATTAGTTCTAATTCTAAATAATTTAAAAAATTTAATCCTCCACATTTATGAATTCTATCAATTTGCTCCTAATTCTTAATAATTCAATAAATTTAACCCTTCACATTTACAAATTCTATTAATGTCTAAGTATTAAAGATTAAATGAGTGTTATTATACCAACTTAAAAAAGACCACGTCATCAATTTTGTTAACGATTGAAAAGTGACCAAAACATAATCGATTGAAAATGTTAGTAACGGAATTGAATGTTTTTGTAGTTTGATGACCAAAACAAAAACATGTTAATAGCTAGGTGACTAATGGTGTATTTTACCCTTGTTATTATTAGAACTAATATGATTCCCTCGCTTCGCGTTGGGTTGATTATTTGTTTGTTTCAAATTATGGAGTACAAATTTGAAGATTAAAATGTTGTCTAATCCTACTTTCAGTTTTAGAAATTTAGACCATCTACTTTTTGGATTTAAAATTTAGGTCCAATTGTTACCACGGTTAAAATTCTTCTATTAAATTCATTGATGTGATATTTTAAAATTAAAAAAAAAACTACTTGATAATCATGTAACAATAACAATAAAAATAATATTGAAAATGTTTATATAGAGTTTTTTTTCTTAAGAACATTTATTAAAACTGGTCGTGAGAAAATAATTTTTTGTTGAAATATTGTTCCTAAGAAAATTGACATCAACATTTTGATTGAGATAGTTAACAATATTAAATATTTAAACTAATTAATGACATTATAAAAGTCAAAAAAAATCAAATTATGTCAAAAAATAAAGTATAAAGATCAAATCCCAAGTTTCAGCATAATATAAGGCTCAAAGTGGCGTTTGATCGATGTCTTATAATGTATTAAAAAAAATAGAAGCAAGGCAAGCCTAAAGAAATAGAAAGTTATTGATCGATCTCTAATACCCTTAGGGCATTCAAATTATATAAAATCATGTAATATTTTAATTGAAAAATTAATAATATTAACTACTTGGATTAATTAATAATATTATAAAAATACAGGGGCCGAATTATATTAGAAATTAAAGTGTAACGATTAAATTTGAAATTTAGGCATAATAGAAGGACCAAAGTTGAAGTTTAATCATTTTTTATAAAATTGCAAAAATAAAAGGTAAGGCCGATGCAAACATAAAAGAAATAAGAAACCATGCGTCAGTCTTTTAAGACTCTTAGGTTATTCATACTAGCTCACGAGTGAACCAGTCTAATGTCTCTCTCTGGATCAATACCTCGGTTGGTCTAGTTCAGTTCAAATAACTATGGCTCTAAGTTTCTACACTTCGTACATTTGGAACTTAGTCCTCCTACTTTTATTTTCAAGAATTTAATCCCTCTACATTTTAGATTTAAAAATCTGATTTTAAATTATATATGACCATGTAATATTTTAATTGAAAAGTTAGCAATATTAACTATTTGACTAGCTAATAACATAATAAAAAATATAGGGATCAAATTATATTAAAAATTAAAGTATAAATATTAAATCTCAAATTTAAACATATTAAAGAGATCAAAACTGAAATTTAATCATTTTGAACCTTCCTTTTATATCTAGTTGTATCAATTTTGGATTAAACTTGCAGCATCAAACCAATTTAAGACTAAATCTTAGATGATATTAAAAGTTCAAGCAAATGTATAGGAGAAGATACAAAACATCTGGGTGGAATTATCAATGATTGAAGACTCTCTTATAACATTTCTAACACTTTAGTCATTGATGAACGATTAGTTAGATCATGTTGAATGCATCAGAGGCTCACTGTCACCTTTCTTGTTATTTATTCTTCTTCTTCAACTATTACTCCATTAAGATTCAAGTTCATAGATTGATCAAGATGCTTGTAAATCTATACAGAAAATTTACTTCACTAGTTTTAGACACTCCAACATCAATATTTTTTTCTTCCACCCACAATTTCAAAGACCATCATTCCATAGCTATAGATGTCAGATTTATAGGAAACTCCGTCAAAGTTTCAACAAACCAATTCTGGAGCAATATATCCAATTGTTCCTGTAGCACAAGCCATGAAAATAATACTCTCTTTTGTTTCGCATAATTTAGATAAACTGAAATTGGAGATCTTGGGATAAAAGTTTCCATATAAAAGGATATTGTGAGGTTTTATGTCGAAGTGCAAGATCCTTGTGTTGTAACTTTGATACAAAAATTTGAGTCCTTTAGCAATGCCAAGTGCAATGTTGTACAAAGCTTTCCACTCCAATCGATAATTTTGATTTTTCGTCACCAAACAAATAGAATTGTTTTTATGATTTTTTGTCTTCTCCTTCTCAGATGTATATAAACTGAGGTTTAGGATTAGAATTATTTTAACAATCTTTTTGCATTGAAATTTAACAATATAGATTAAACGACTGTTGTACGAGAGAAAAAACTAACATTAATTATTGTAATAAAAGGATATTGTTGACACCAAGACTTCCATAAGTGATGAATGATTGTTGGTTTCAATTTTTTACTTTATTGGGTGTTTAGATCTCTATAGTTAATTCTTTATCTTTGATCTTCACTAGTATTATTGACAAATTTAGATCTCTCTAGTAATACATCATTACAAATATTAATGAAATAATTCCAAATCAAGAAAAAACAAAACTCAATTTAGAGAAATTTAACTATGTTGATACAATGGAAAAAAGCTCAGAAAATAAAAATTATAATTAAATAAACTTATCAATATTTATTTATAAGTCCTCAAATATTTTATTACTCTATTTATTGTGAGGTAATTTAATGTAGTTCAAAGACGGTGCACGAGACTTTTAGACTTATTAAATATTAACCCATAAAAGTAGTAGAGAAACTTGTTTAGTTGGCAAAAGGGGTAGTACACACATAACGGAGATATTATTATTTCCGGTACCAACGCGATGGCATTGGTTGGGATCTTCCGACCAACTTTCAAATCCAAATGGGCAGTAGCAGAATGTTTGCTGTTCCATGAAACCGCAGGCTCCACCGGAAGCAATGCAGTTTCCACATGCATTTGAATCCTCCTTTCAAATGAAAGGCGTGATTGGTATGTCTTTCCAATGAAGTTTTAAGAATGGGAACATTGACAATTGCTGAACATCACTCTGGGTTTGATATTATTTGCTATTACTTGCAAGGGAAGTGTCCAAGACTGGATGAGATGGAAAATGGGCAGTCATAAAACAGAGTAACAGTGGCAAAGTTGAGTAAACACCTTAAAATCTAGGATCCAATCTTGACCTGGAGATGGACAAAAACCACCACTAATGATGAACTCCTCACTCGGACTTTTTAGAATTAGACGATCATATCTGATGTCCAGCACTTGTCTTTTTCTTTGATTAGTGGTTACAATATTAAAATATGATTGCTTTGAGCTTACATTATCTATTATTTATTCGTAAACAAGTATAATCTATCATTGTTGTCACTTTAAATGAAATGATCATTTTGGAAGTAAGAATTCTAGTTTGTGGTTGATCAAGTTGGTTATGATATTTGTTTTAATGTTCTTATTAATCATCTCTTTTGTTATACCTTCAAACAAATATAATCTATCATTTCTAAATGTTATTTTATTTTTTTTTTTTTTAAAAATGAATGGACCATTTGGGCGGATCAAGTCAAGCTTGGACTTTGAAATTTTATGAAATCAAGTTTGGGCTTGACCTAGTTCATAAACACTTCTACTTGATAGTGACTTGTTCGAGAAAAACCTACGAAGTGTCCCCTTAGGGAATTAACTTACCCCTTAATGGGTTAATATTGTCCCCTGTGAGAGGAGGGTTGCCTGCCAAGAGTCAAATGCTTGAAGAGGGGATGATTTTATAGAGTGTAAGCACTTCATCAGATGCTTGAGAAAGCGAACTATGTGTGTTATGCATGATTACCTATCAAGGAATATATTTGTGTTTAGTGAGATCTAAACACATGCTTTATAGCATATAAGAAAGTATTGGGTAAAAAAATAGTCACTTGGGCTAGGTAGATTATACTTTTTCAAATTGCTTTCGATGAAATTGACCTCCCATCAACAAAAAAAAGCGCCTTATCAAACGCCTAACAAGGCACTACCACTCTATGAATCCACCGTCTTTTGAAGAACTTGAGCTCTAAGAAAAATCGAGAAACAAAACCTATACCAAGGACAATATCAATCCGTTTCAAACCTTTTTTGGGGAGTTATCCTTCAACAATTGGCTGTTTTATTTTATTTTAGCAAGGCTTCTTTTGATTTCATCTTATCCTTTTGAGTATATATTCCATTCTCACCATGGTTGTTTGAATCGGATCAGATCAATTCGTTTGACCAAAAATTGAGAATCGATCAAGATTTCAATTCTTCCATGTTTCAGCAGTAGCATATTGTTTCATGGAGCTAAGGTCCAAAATATGGAAGAAACAGGTGTTTCCACAACTCTACCACCCAGTCAATTCCGTTCCACTTAATCCCTATTTCATGACCACATATCTTTCTAAAGAGAGGCATTAAATCGGTTGATCAGTGAATCAATACAGACCAATTGAATCAATTTTTTATTTTTAATCAATTTTTTAATCAAACCGTACGAATCAATCAGACCAATCGAATCAATAATCTAACCGATTCAACCATTGGTCCAATTCTAAAAACTTCAATTCTCACGCACAAACATTGAACATAGCAATAGCAATGCGACTGCACCTAAAAGATTTCACTAACTATTTAAGTTCCAGTGAAACCGATAACCATCGATACCGTATTAACTAAACAAAATCGATTAACTCGATTTAATGTCCAAATTATGAAAAGAAAGCTGGAGAATTTTAAGCTACGCCACGGCACATTCTTGATTGTTTTGACTTTTGAGCGGTGACAGGGGCATTGTTTAATCCATCATACTAGATTATGTTTAAGAAAAAAGAAGATCAACAACGATCATCATGTTGGTGTTTAAAATTTCAACACAGTAATGTTCTGCCAATACGAAAAAGAAACACACGAATACATAGCCCAAAACCAGTATATTTTCATTTAGATTTTGGACTGTTTGATTTCACAGATATGGATTTATAATGAAAGATTTTTTAAAACTTGAATTCCACTTTGTTTGATCTGAAAGATACATACAGAAAAATTATAACATTTTATGAGAATCATCACACACTCATTCTCAAAACATTACAAAAGCTCAAGATTAAAAAAGGAAAGTAAATTACCTCAAACAGGATACATCTGCATGCTTTTTTTTTTATTTTTAACATGTTCTTTGTGTAAGTAATCACCAAACTAAGCCCTTTTTTCGTCTAAACCTATCAACACGGTCTGTGCTCATTCGAGACTTCTCAGGCTTATTTGACTTCTTAGACTTCTCCAGTCGACTATCTAAGCTGTTTCTAGAAACTTCTGGAAGGTCAGCATCCAGTTTAAAAGTATCCGAAGTTCCACCATCAGGTGGTTTGGTCTGATTGTCAGAGTTCACCGCTATTTTTTCAGAACCATTTGTGGCTGCTTTTGATTTATGTAGAGACAGTACAAATTTCTTCAAATGTCTAATGAATTCTGGGTAGAGCTCCAGATTGCAATGTCCTCCTCCGTTTACCCATAAAGGATCGCACTTATTCTTGCAAAGCTCCCAAAGCTGTTTACCATGGGAACAATCAACCACTTCATCAGCTGTCCCCTGCCAACAGAAAATGAATTAAAAATAAAAAAAGGAAACTAATACAAGCTTTCCTTGGATGTCACGACCTGTATGCTGGTCCATGACATGTAGATGACCTAACTTGTCAAAGGCTCAAAGCTAACCATGGTCACTACTCACCCTAAATTGATAATGTAAAGGAAAAACGAGAACAATATCGAACTGCTCTAGTGCTGGGTTCGAAGACCCAAAAAGGCTCAAATTTATCTGTTTCTCTCCAGTCACACACACACATTCACTCTGTTTCTTAATAGTCTTAAATTCTTGAAACCTAAATGTATGGCACAATACGAAGTGCTAAAAGATAAATTAATTCATTGCAAACTCTAAAATAAAATTGGTACTAGCAGAAAATGCTGTTAAATTCATTAATTTAGCATCGGAATCTCAATAATCTATTTATAGCCAGAACAATATAACAATCTAGACTGATTAAGCTAAAGCACTTGAAGGTGTATGAATATTCATTTAGAGCAAGTACTTTGATTGATAAATGACCCGGGATGTTTTTGTCAAGATTGAATTTTCTTGAAACCAAATAGGTTCTTTGTGTAAAAAATGCCAAAAACTGTTGAAATACTTAATTACCAGAACCATATAACAAATATTAACGTGTCAAATATACAGAGGCTAGAGAAAGAGAAGGGAGATAATGGTGATGAAACAAGATGGAGAGGAAACAATGGAAGTGATACTTACATGAATTACCAAAACCTGACAGTTCACTGCTCCAATTTTGTCAATATTCTGAAAATTAGAATGGGAAAAAATCGGTAATGAAGGTCAACAAGACAAAACAAGAAAATATAAAAACAGTGAAAAATGCAGACTTACCTTATAAATGTCAAACCAGTATGTCCTTTTAACAGGGTACAATACTCTCATGCCAGACAAAATTGGGCTATGAAGAACAACGCCTCTCAAGTTCGGCAAACGAGAAGCAAGATCAACAGTAGGTCCACTACCAACTGACTGACCATACAATATTAACTGTTCATCTTTAACTCCGTACTCTTCCTTAAGGCACTTATAAGCTGCATCTATGTCTGCATATGTATTACACTCTGTTGGCTGTTTCAAATAAAAGGTGACTATTAGAATACAAGTTTTTAGCAAGCAGTAAGATGTTCGTTCATTATGTACAATAAATCAGAATGACATGACTGCTCAAATCTTGATACACATTGAACATAGCAATTAATGAGAGAGCCCCACAGTACTAGCAAGAATTTAACTCGTGTGTAAGATTTCAAAATTAAGGGTTAAAAATAGAAGCCTGAAAACATTTCTATCAACCAATACATTTAGATATTATATAATAAAAAAAAGCTGCCCAACAGGCTTATTACACTCAGAGCAAAACTATTGCAGTAAAATGAACACTGTTCTATTAGCAGAAAAGGAGGAAAGGATTGGCCGAAAGATAACTGTGTAATTATTTAAAATGCCCATTATGATAGTTGAATTGCTACAGGTAATATGAATAAAGGCAACTTTTGCTCCCGAAATTGGCAACTAGAGAAGAGAAGCAAAGAGACCTACCTTTCCAGTTGATTGTCCATAGCCAGAATAATCATACCTAGAAAAGAATAAGTGACATTAGGAATAGAAAACAAATGAATATATATATGATAAATGGCTAGACTAAAATAGACCTATCAAGCAAAAAGATGATAAAACATTTTCTTTTCAGGAACTCTAATTATCTGTACAATCATGTCATGTCTAAAAACAATCCCAAGAATAATTTATAGGATAAGATATCTAAAAGTTCCTTTTTGCATTATAATTCACAAAACTTTGGAATGCGCTATACATCTAAGGATTGAAGACTCCCTTGATCAGTTTCTTCTACAAAAGTCTCCACAGGAGAATAATGTGCTCAGTTATTTAAGTTCAATAGATAATGCAAAGTCAGTGCCTGCTTTGAAAGCAAACTTTTCTAGCTTTCTCTTGGAAAAATTTTATCTACAAGGACGCATTAAGCTTGTTTTTTATTTTTTAAAACCTTCCTGGCTGTTTACATAGTTATGGAGAGCACCTACAACAAACATCAGAAGTTTGACAACAGACAGAAGACAATCATTTCCAAGCTGCCAACCTTGTTATTTACAAGAATAAGAGAACGCATATCAGCATAAGTCACAAAGAAATTTGAGAGAGTTAATAGTTACCATAAGGCAACATTCAAAGATCCAACCTGACAGTACAGCAATTACAGCCCTAAAACACTAAACTACCGCTGAAAAACTTCTTATAAATCATTTTCTAGAAGTAGAAACAGGGCCTAAAAGAACTTCCTTACAGAAGTGGTTGATTATTAAGTCAGTAAGAAAAGCTAGCAAATATTATTATTTGCATTGTTCATACATTTGCATAACATAATCTAACATAACTGAAATAACATTATTAATAATTATCAGTCATCACTTTGGAGGTTAGGTGATAATAATTTAGTTGCTACAACTTTGCAGTCCGCCCAAACAGCATGGAGTTGTACTCTGACCAATCAACTACACAAACAAGAAAATTGACCTTAAAAAGGAGAATGTTTCCTTCTCTTTTCTTTCGCTGGATCCCAATTTTGCACCCTGACCAATCAACTGTACAGACAGTATGGCTTGAGCTAGTTGCATGGGATCCTAAATTTGACCTTAAAAAGATAATGTTTCCTTCTCTTTTAGCACTTTATCCCAGTTATATGTCATCAATAAATTCTGTAGTATATCTTTAAGTCATAATAAAAACTTACATGTGACCACATAACTAAACAAACAAACCTACCTCCATTTACATTTTTGTCCACTGGCATGACAAACACTATGCTCATCATACTCATAATGCAGTCCGAGTTACTAAATATCTAGCTTTTCCAAATGAACATAGATAAGCAACAATGAGAAGATCCCATCAACTTCAAGGATTGATGGTAAATATAGAATAAAAGTTCTGGATGTGGTAATGGCAGGGAAGGAAGGAACAGAAGCAGAATAATTCATAAACATGGGATTTTATAGGAAAATAATGCAGCAACATAATAGAACCTAATAATCAAAGGAAGTCAAGATTGCATTGTTCAACAGTCTACAATAGGACACAATAAATTTAAGCACATCCCTAATAGTATTCTGAAGCATAAAATAAAAGCTAGAATATTCAAAACTTGAAAAATGTCTCTTCAGTTAGTCATAATGCCTCAATAGTAACATAGGGCTATTATGAAGGTGTGACCTATATTCTATAGAAACAGAACATTCAGTTAAAGGATTACACACTTCGAACATTCTAATCATGTGCCTACAGTTTTTCTTTTTCCTTTAACAACATTGCCTGCATGTCAATGTCCTTAGGGCTTCGGCATTAGCATCGAAGCACTATTTGCAAAAATGTATAACCAATAACATAAAGCTTCTCAATAACAAGCAAGTAACCGTAACTAATATGACCCTGCCATAAACCATCTTCTTCAACACTGCCTTCAGTCCACAATCAGTAAACAGAAAAAAAATATATCCCAAAGTATTTAAATCAAGTTTGAACAGTATCCATGCTCAATAATATTGCAAAAGTCCGCACATTGAAGAAACCATAGAAGGAAAGGATAACAAATAACCGGTCACCCCTAAGAAACTTTAACTCAACAACATCGCCTTCACCAGTAACTCTTTGACCAAGTCTCTTTCTCCTATATATTTTTTTATTCTCTCTCTCTAGTACTGCACAAATGAAGCCAATTAAAGTAAAACCATTAGCTCAATCTTACAACATACCATAATCAGCATAACTTTCACTTACTGATAACCAGAATCTCTGTTGTTCCCTTAACTAGCTTCAACCTCAATAATACAGCTGAACATAAGGCAAGCAAGTTCCACTTCACCAGAATTTTCCAACACTTATAGAACCCTAAATCCCCCAAAATCACAAACAAATCAGACCAAACCCCAACGAACTACTTTACTAAGCTAAAAGAACTCTAATACAATTAAAACAGTAAAAGCCTAGGAAGCCAACTTAAAATATCATGTTCTATATGTTGCAAAACTTATGAAAGAAAATAAAAATACCCCATAAGATTAACCCGCAAGCGATTACACAACTCGACGAAAAGCTCAAACATTTGTCCTAAATCAGCGGCATTTCCATGAGAATACAAGAGAGTAGCGGAAGCCTTGGGGTGTTTTATATGGACGGCGACGATGTCGTTCCCGCGGCGCGTGCGTAGCTTCAAGACGTCGACACCGTCCCTCCTCGGTACCTCTGGTATGTAAAGCTGACCAGCGCATAACTCGTCCTCTAACACTCTGTATGACGGCGGATTTGGCGGGAAGAACGCAAATTTCGCGGCAATCGAAGACGTTACCCCTCCCATCTTCTTCTTAGCACCAAACGTTGTTCATCCTTCATTAAAATTACCAAAATAAGTCACCCTCCTCAGAAACCTCAAATCTCAATCACCAACTTCCAATCTCCTTCAGATCTTTCTCATTTCATTTAAGATAGAAGGAAAGTGAAAACGAAGATAGGTGGCGCGTGGAATGGTAAGGGAGGCGCGTTGAGACGGGAGCTGCCGTAACGAAGCGAAGTTTCTTTAAATGTTTTGAGAGCTGGGAAATGTCAGCTAAATGGGATTTTATCCATTAAAAGGGAGGTAGGAAAAAGCAAGAAGGCGCGTGGGCGTGAGCGTGGGTATAGGAAGGGTCGCCTGACGGCGACTTTGACAAATGAAATGCACATGGCATGTATGTATGCATCTCTTTGGATCTTTAGTCACTTCACTAGAATGATGGCCGCTTTGCATGGATCACTTTTATTTTAATAAATTCAAATAAATAATTAAAATTAAATATTGATGTTCTCTTCTGCTGTGTTTGAGAATATGTTTTTCATAATTTAGACTAAATAAAATATATATATATATCTGATATTCGATTTGAAAAATATTTATGACTATTATATTTATAATTTACATTTTTCTTGAATTTTAAATATTTCCTATAGATAAAGACCTAAATTAACCAAATTTAATTACATTGTTATGACTTCTACTTACCAAACGGTTGAAGATTAAAAATATAAACTAACCTTCAACTAATAATTGGTTTGTTTGAAGTAATAAAACCCCATTTTGAGTCTTATAAAACAATGTTAAAAAGATTTTGGTTTTTGTATACGATTTAGGGGTAGGTTTAGATGGATAGTAAGTTTACTTGTAATTAGTGTAAAAAATAACAGTGGCAATGAGATTAAATACGATAACGTTACTATAACGTGAGATAAAAAATAAACTAAACATACTACATCGCACCCTACCATCTATCTAAACTCACCATTAAACCCTAATCTACTCTAAATTTAATGGACTAATAGTTTCACCAAACACAGGGAGGTTTTAAACTTAAACCGGAGAATTCAGTCAAAAACATGGTCCGAAAAGGTCGGACTTATTGGGCCAGGCGTCATAGGTCTAGTTTCTATGTTTCAACCCAAAACAACTTGCTTTTCTTCTTTATATCATTTTTATTATTCATGTTGGAGATTCCCTTTATTATCATATCCAAAGTCTTCTCATCAAATGTAACGTACCTCACACTAGTTGCCCAATTCCATTTGCGACTTTTTTAACACTTGACCGTACCAAAATGCAGGAAGAAGATGAAGACATCAGCCATTGCTTCAACCCTTTCTTTTCAACCTAATTTCAATTCTGTTCGTCTCACTTATGATTGAAATATATGTATTTTTTTATCATATTTAACACTCACTTTTTATATATTTAAATTGCACTTTTCTTTAATACTACTAGTAATAATGAATAATTTTCTCATCGTAAGTACTCTTCAAAAAAATAAACGAATAATCATAAAATATATTTTATTTTCGTAAATAAAAATCAAACCTCTAAATTCATTATGGAAGAATGATTTAAGTTGACTATAGATACAATAAATATGAAGTGTAATTACTTCCAGCATTATTGTTTTTTGGATAGTAAAATTCCAGGAAATTTGATAATGAATATTAGCAGCGGAGAGAGTCAAAACCTGGCGACATTATTGCATTATTTAATATTGCTATTTAAATCAGTGGTACTTACTGCTTAGTGCTATTTAAGGAACCAAACCCTTTTACCATGTTTATCTCGATTTTATATCAATAACGAATATTGACAGTGGAGACAGTCCAATTATATTTCTTTTTATAGTCTCGCGTTTCACGCTTCCATTTAATATTCATATTTTACACTAGTATCAAATACATATATATATATATATCGAAATATAATCTTTAAAAATTCTCCAAATACAGTAAAATGTTTAGAAAATTTTTAATAGACATATTTGTCTCTTACACTTAAACCCAAATATAAGTAACATAAGATGGTGGGCAGTGAAATCTTGGGGTTAGTTTGTAATGACAGAATTTTGATACTGTCATGTTTTAAAATTTGTCAATTTTATATGTTGGATTAAAAGTTTAATTAGCATTGTTGTTTAAGTTTTAATAGAGCTCCCTTTTAGTGTTGGACACATATCCAAGATACTCTTCAAGAACCTTCAAAATATGGAAACAAATTTATAAATTTTGAACATATATTAAACACTTATCTACCTCGACACACAGAGGCGAATCTAGGGGACTGGAAAGGGGCCCCGATTTCTCTTAAAATGAAAAATTATTGTTTTGGCCCTTTAGAAAATTTTAAAATTTTAAATTAATAAAGGTAAAATTACACTTTTTCCCCCTAAAATTTTGAAAATTTAATTCAATCTTTTAAAAATTATAAAGATATAGACTATTAAATATTAAAATTTCATTTCGGCCCTCCCTAAAAAAATTTTTAGCTTCACCCCTGTTGATACAGACACTCAAGCCCAAGTAATGTAGGTTAGACGAATTAAATGTTGCATTTATTAGTAATCTTTGATATTCTTTTAGTTTTTCTTTTCCATTCAATAGATTTTTTCGATATCATTCTCACCGTATTATTTTTTTATGCATGAGAATTCATTTTCATAAAAAAAATCTCATGCAAGAGGTAACATATAGATACTCATTTTTTGTTATTAATGTTTCTATTAATAGTAGTATCTGAAAATATTGTTCCTTGTAGGATGACTTTATGTTTAGAAGATTGGCAGGATTTTTTTGTTTGCCCCATAGCTGGAATGTCTTGGAGAGCAGGGCTTAGAAGCTCATATAAGAATATTATTAATAATTTTACTTCTTAACATTTCACTAGAACGCAACTGTTTTTTTGTCTTTCCCTCTTCTCATTGACCAAACCATGCACTTGCACTTAAGTTTGTATGTAACTTTCCCTTTGCTAAAATGAGTTACATGAGTGTAACTTCTAGTAAACTACTATTATATATATATCCACTATATTCATAACTTCTCTCCTATTATCCGATCGAGGCAAGTCATGATGGGGACAAGTAAGAGTGGTAGACTCTTGCAAATGAAATGTACAAGAGAGAAATACAATTCGAGTTAGGTGACAGTAGAGACATAAGCTGAGGAAAATGTTTCGAGGAGCGAAACTACCTGATAGAGAGACTAGTTGGGCATCAACCGAGGCATTGAGGTAGTTCTAAGACAAGCCAAATCAGTGTCATTCCAAGGACGCGACAAGAGCATTACGAGAATGAGTGAGGAAGAATGTTACAGGCCACAGATCAAAACCTGTGACAAATGTACATAGAGCGTCCCAAGAAGGTCAACTAATTAAATAGGGCTCATTTGGCCCACTTCAATTGGCTCGATTCATGGAATATATAGAGAAATTCATCTACTTGAAGCCTTAGTGGCATAATGAAACATTCTAGTAAAACTAAAGTTGCCAAGGTAATTATTGTTAATCTTAAGGATGAAGATGTATAGAGTTTAAATTCATTAGGACTCTTATATTGTAGATAGGAACTAATCTTAACTGTTGATGTAATTCAATCTATACCATTAGATATGGAGGAGCTCAACTATAAAATGTTGGCTTAATCTATACCAATACGCCGATTTTAGTCTGTCTTTTAACATAATTTCTCTAAGCTTTTAGGTGAGGGCTATAAAAGACGAGTTAGTGAATCTGACACTTGTTGATGGGGAGGAGGAAGCATTTTAAGGGAGGAGAGTGAGGCAGAGGAAGAGTTCAAGTTTTGTTTAGTAGGGTGTTGCTTAGCAGATAGAATGGTGTATTTCCCCTAGCCATGGTTGATTTATGGCACCTTATTGGTAGAGTTTTTATTAAAGATCTAGGAAAAAAGTCAGTTTTATTTCATTTTTTTATGAAATGGATATGCAACGCGTTTTGGAAGGAACACCATAGTTCTTTAACAATCATTTATTTTTACTGCATAGGATTCAACCAGAGGAGGACCCTATCGCGTTGCCATTATTTTTTGCTGAGTTCAGGGTGCAAATTTATGATCTACCTCTAGGTCTAATGTTAGAGGCTATGGTGTGGCAGTTCTGACTGTTTCTAGGTAGTTTCCTTGAATATGATACAAAGATTTCTTTGTCGGCTGTAAAAATATTTATGCAGATTAAGGTTTGGTTGAATGTCTTCCTTCTATTAAAGCATAATAAGAAGATTCTATTAGATGTTAGTCGAACAATTTATGCTCAATTTTAATATAAAAGACTTAGCTTGTTTTATTTTCTTTGTGGAAAGCTTGGGTATGGGATATCTTTTTGCGAGAACCAATGAAAAGAGGCTCATTAGCGGTGAGTCAATGGTTATGGGAACCAAATGGTTCCATGAGTCAAAGGGTGGATAAGGAAAAGAGTCAATTAAGACTAATTTTGGGGATAATGCTACCAATTTGTATCCCGATCTTAATCTACAATTAGTGGGGTCTACCATATACCAATCGATTAGGGATAGGGTAGGTGTATCTCACTTGGATACTGATGTAAAAAGGGGTAGACTTACTAATCTTGGGCTTATAGAACTAGGTTCAAATGGGGAAGAATATCCTATCTAATCCGTTGAAGGGAAGAAACGACAGAGAGTGATGGGAGAGGTTCCCACTGATAAAATTAAAGGCAATGGTGGTGTATTAGAAGATGGTTATTTTGATTAGCTAGCTTTGCTATGTAGAGTAGCCAGATGTAATAAAAATCGTAAGCTGAAATGTTCATGGTTTGGAGAGGCCACGGGCAGTATGTCGTTTCAAGAATAAGCAGAGAGAAATATGTCCATAGATATTTGTTTCTAATGGAAACAAAAATCAGTGCGTGAAGGTGGAGATTGTTAGGAGGAAATGTGGTTACGTAAATGGTATTGATGTGGGAGCAGTGAGTTCTAAAGGAGGATTGTTGCTGGGATGGAGACAGAATTATATGGTTAATCTACGTAGTTATTCTCAATATCATATCGATGTTGATATTCATGATGATTAGGAATGAGTGGTATGGCATTTCACAGATTTTTATGGTAATCTTAAGGAATGGTTAATGAGTATTTCGTAGAATCTGATTCGTCAGTTGGGTCAAGATCAGTCTATCCCGTGGTTAGTAGCTAATTATTTCAATAAGATAGCTTATTCTTTTGAAAAGGGAGGTGGTAGATTATGTCTGGAAAAAAGTATGGAGGCTTGCAAAATTATGTTAGAAGATTGTTATTTGAGTGATCTGAGGTTCATAGGGCACAGGTTCACATGAAGAGGGTAGATTTGCGGCAACCAGTATTAGAGAAAGACTTGATAGAGGTGTGGCAAATCCGACTTGGTGGAGTCTATTTCTAGATTACTCTGTAATGCATTGCACACTCATTATCTAATCATTATTTGATTGTGATAAACACGATCAGTCGACAGAGTGAACCACGAAAGGGTTAAGGTCAATTTCGTTTTGATACAAATTAGTGTTTTGATGATTTATGTGAGGAAAAAATTTACAATTTTTAATCATTTTTTACTGATGCTTTACCAATTAAATTAAATGGTTTGGGGAAAACATTACGAAATTGGAGTCGTTGGGTTAAAAGAAGCAAAGTGGCCAATAAACAAAGGCTAGAACTTAGGATGAATGAGCTTTACGCTAAGGATCCTGATGATGATATCCTTATTGAATTAACGGATATCCAAATTGGGCTAAATTTGGAGGATGATAAGGAGGAACTGTTTTGGGAATAGAGAGCCTGAGTTAACTAGCTTTCGACTAGAGACAGGAATACCACTTTTTTTTATAAAGTAGCTTGTGGTCAAAGGAAGTATAATAGGATTGTTGGCATTGAAGGGGAATGGGTAACTAACGAGGAAGAGATTCTGAAGATTGCCTCTAAGTATTTCATAGAACTTTTCACAGCCTTTGACGAAGGGGATGCTTCTAGGATTTATGCTA
Organism: Gossypium longicalyx; assembly: GCA_025698465.1. Lineage (NCBI taxonomy): Eukaryota > Viridiplantae > Streptophyta > Magnoliopsida > Malvales > Malvaceae > Gossypium > Gossypium longicalyx. The sequence goes on along the minus strand of CM047005.1, from coordinate 19,715,979 downwards.
ACATCTAAAGAAAGGTGACATCAGAGATGAATGTGGATTTGCTGCAACTTTTTCTACCTGAAAAAATATGGGTTATAGTCAAATCTATGTTGCCTCTTAAAGCATAAGGTATTGATAGGCACCTTGTTTTATTTTATCAAAAATATTGGCATGTCGTAGGTAATGATATTACAAACTATTGCCTTGTGGTTCTTCGTGGGGAGATTACTATCGACGAAATCAATAAGACTCGTAGTGTTTTGATTTCAAAGGTAAATAATCCTTGCAATATGACATAGTTAGGCCTATTAGTTTATGCAATGTGTTGTATAAGATCATTACCAAGGTAATAGTGAACAGAATAAATGGTCTGTTAAGAGAGTGTGTTGATGAAGCTCAATGAGAGTTTATTCTAAACAAGTAAATTTCAAATAACCTCCTTGTTGCATATGAAATATTGCATTCACTCAAAGTGAAGAGATTGGGTAAACTAGGAAATTTTGCGATTAAGTTCGACATGAGTAAAGTGTACGATAGAGTTGAATGAGACTTTGTAATAGGGATAATGACACACTTGGGTTTTCACGAAAATTAGGTAAGGCTGATTATGAGATGTGTGTCCTTTGTTTCCTATAAGGTCAGGGTTAATGGTAGCATTAGTGACTTTTTTTTCCCTTCATGGGGTTTGCATCAAGGTGATCCCCTTAGTCCATACTTGTTTTTATTGTGTGTTGAGGGGTTTTCGACTATTCTTAATGAAGCAAAAACGGTAGGGCGAATAAAGGGGGCGTGTATAGGAAGGGAGAGACTAGCAATAAATCACCTCTTCTTTATGATGACTGTGTTTTATTTGGTGAGGCTTTAAGAGAAGGAGCTCAAAATAGAAAACAAATCATTTCTGAATATGAAAAAGCTTCTAGATAAAAGGTCAACTATGAAAAGTCTCTTCTTTATTTTGGAGCTAATATGGATTTGAATATCTGAGATGTTGTGAGGAGGCTGTTGGTCTTTCAGATTTTGAAAAACCCCGAGAACTATTTGGGATTGTCGATAATGGTTGGTAGAAGTAAAAAGCAAGCGTTTGCGCATTATTTGGATCGTTTTAGTAAGAAAGTAGAAGGTTAGGGTATGATATTTCTATCCATAGGTGGGAAAGAGGTTTTCATAAAATTCGTATTGCAAGCTCTACCCGTCTATGCTATGCAATGTTTTCTTTTTCCAAAGACACTTTGTACCCAGTTGGAAAACATTATTAATAGATTTTGGTGGTGAAATAATAAGATGCTTCGAGGTATACATTGGTCTGCATGGCACCCACTTTGTTTATTGAAAGCGAAATGAGTGTTGGGTTTTTTTTATTTATCCAAGTTCAACATAGCATTATTGGCCAAGCAGTGTTGGCATATTATTACCCATAGTGATTGTTTATTGGCAAAAGTTTTAAAAGCTAGATATTTTCCTCAATCAGATTTCATGTCAGCAAGGTTAGAATCTTATGCTTCTTTTACCTAGAGAGGTATTTTAATTGCAAGGGGCCTAATTGAAATGGGAATTGGTTGGAGAATTAGCACGGGTAATAGTGTAAACATCTGGAACAATGCTTGGATTCCTGGGCCAGGGAATAGGAAAATACAGTGTGAAAATACTATCTCACAACTAATCAATTTTGATACTTGTACTTAGATTGAAGACCACGTTAGGGCCATTTTTAAAAGCAACCAAGATAAGAAGGTGTTGATGATTCCACTAGCACAAATGGACTGTCTAGATATGTTGGTCTAGCGATATGAAGGGTCGGGTGAGTATTCTCCAAATAATGGTTACAAGTTGTTGCTTGACCAAAAATTACATGCTAGGACTTCTTAGTCAATGGGATTACCTAATCTAATTACAATGCTATTTACAAAACTATGGGCTTTACATCTTCCAAGGTGAATCAAAATTACATGCTAAAGACTTATACATAACTTTCTATCTACATTCGAGAATTTATCTAAACGTATGATACATGTTGATAAATTATGCCTCTATGCAAAGAAATTGAAGAATTTGTGGACCACCTTTTGAGGTCGTGTGTTGTCTCAAAACAAACACTAGCCTCTTTGAAAACAAGGATGTTACCTCTGTCACAATATTCAAATTATAAACAGTGGTTAGCAATGGGTTTTAATCAGCTGGCTAGTAAGGAAAATGAGGTTCTTGTGATTGCTTATTGGGTAATCTGACATGCTTGGAATAGGTTAGTTCATGATGGTATTAAGCCAAATATACAGGGACTAGTGGTATTCATTAAGGGTTATTTCATGGAAATAAAAGTCCTTGAGGGGTTGAGACCTTCCTCATTCATTCCTAAATAAGAGATTTTGGTATCTCCAGACACAAACAACGTAAAGCTAAACTATGATGCTTCTTTCAATACTAATTCGGGTGTTTTAGCTAGAAATGAAAATGGGGAAATGTGAGAGGGTTTGGGCAAAAATATAGGCCCAAAAAATAGGCTTGGACAAAAAAATAAGGCCGGTTTAAAAAACAGGCAGGGACTCGGGTAAGGCATTTTTGGCCTTAGCCCAGCCTGAATTCACTAAATGAAAAAAAAACTATTTTTTTAATATTATTTTCTTATTATTTTCTCCCTATTTTGCTACTATTTTACTATTATGTTGCTACTATTTTATTGTTATTGTTTGGATATTATATAAAACTTATTTTATTGTTAATTTTTTATTATTTTAAAGACATTTGCTAATTTTGTTATTATTTTAGAGGCATTTGCTTGTTAAATTGCATCTATTTTAGTGTTATTTACGTATAAATATTTTTTAAAATTTATTTTCAATTTGTTGGGAAATATTTATTTTGATGTTTTTAGTATTTTTGATGGTTTATATATATTTTAAAATTATATAAAAAATAATATAAAAATTAATATGGACTGGCCGAGTCGGACTCAGGTTTTAACATTTTTATTCAGGCCGGGCTTGGACAAAATTTTAGGCCCATTTTTCGGGTCGGATCGGGCCTGAGCCTAACAAACGGGCCTAAATTTTTAGTTAGGCCCGGCCCAGCCCATGCACACCTCTACTTTGCACAAAAGCTTGGGTTTAGATCGATACATGTGGAAGGCGATTCACTTACAGTCATGAAAAAAATTAAACAACACAGATTCAGACAGATCAGTACTAGGTCTGATTATTCAAGACATTAAGGGGAAGGTGAGAGGTTTTGATAATGTTACCTTCAGGTTTGTTGCCAGATCGACGAATACAACAACTCATGTTCTTGCAATAAGTGCGTGTCGCCTTCCAGCACCACAATATTGGATTGATGAAGCTCCTTTAGAGGTAGAGCACACAACGACTCTAAATTGACAGAAATGGACGTTACAGAGCTCCAGGGGGTAGTTTTCAATGGTTTTGACTTTGGATTTTGGAGATTACAGTATCTTTCACTCCAAAAGGTTCCCAAGGCAAGATTTTCTTGCGTTTCTTCTCTGCTTTTTCATGCAGATCCTCGCTGGGGTCTTGTCTACAAGAAGATTATTCAGATTCTAGCTTCATTTGTTACTTACAGTTAAGGGAAAGGGTTTCTTTACTGATTAGGGTTATTTGTTTTATTTTAATTTATTTTCTTCCATCGGGTTATGTGTTTCTTTATTATGATTTGATATGGTTTGATGGAATGCATTAGTTCTAAGACTGTATGTTTTTTCCCCTCTCTGTATTTAATTAAGGTCAACTTTCACTCAAGAAAAAAAATAGAATACTTTTTAGAGTATTTACTCAAACACTTAATATGTTATTATTTTTTTTAGCTTTTCTGTTCGATATAATTTTTTTTTCTTTTCAAATTTATTTTCCGTTTTAGTTTTGGTACATTGAAGAAATTTCATGAGATTTCATATTTCCAAAATAATCTGTCTTTCCCTCTCCATTTTCGCTCACAATTTCCCGTTCTCCACTCTCAATCTAAAAAGAATTTGCAACCACCTTTCAACTTTACCCGCAGAATCAACTTCTTCATTGCTCTTCTGTTTAAACCCTAAAAGCTATTTAAGAAACATGTCCTTAGTTTTTCCTACCAAAACAGGAAAGGAAATCTGCCCTTACCCAAATGGTTGTTATTCCATTTACTAAGGGATTCATGGCCTCAACAAATTTTGCAAAGCCTCATCTCTCTCCTCTCCTCTCCTCTTCTTTTTGTTTTTATTTTCTTTTATTTAGAACATAAAACACATGCATGCACTCAAAAGTTTCGAAATTGAAAAAAGATAGTTTGTAAAAAAAAAATTAAAATTTTATTTTGAAATATTCCAAAAACATTGAGAATTTACTATTATTAAATAAAATAAAATATTCATGTATTTAAATTTTATAATAAATTTTATTTTTAACAAATATTAGGATTATATATTTAATAACAAATTGTAATTGATATTTTTAAATATTTTTAATTTATAATGTTAATTGAAAGCAAAATTGTTTCAAATTTCTCCTTTATATATATTTTTAAATACAATAATATGCATATAAAATCATGTTTATATAAAACTTGTTCTGGAATAAAAAAAAAATTTATGTATATATAACATTTGCAAAAAATCCATTGAAGTAAGAGAAAATCAAGTAGTAACTTTCCAATCTATATAGGAGAGTAACTTTCTCACCTTTTATCATGAGAATCACATTTTCATATTTTTAAGAAAATAGCTCATAAGAGAAAATTAAATTCTAAGGAAAGTAAATAAAATTTGATATATCAAATATTGGAATCACTTTTCAACTGATTAAATTCTCAAGAAAGTGAACATTTTTTGTCGCACCAAAGGCTACCTTAAATAATCAATTTAGAATTAAGGGATTAATCATATTAAGCTGTAACATTTGAAAATTAATAGGGATCAAAAACATAAATAATAAGCTATTAATATAGGATTTAATTATAGAAATTTATAAATTAAGAGAGGTGAATAACAATTAAGTAACAAAAAGTTGGCGTAAAATTAGTTACGGAATGAAAATAATAATAAACTATTTAATTAACTCAAACCATATGGAAGATAATAGAATGGTGCAACAATGTTTTAAATATAATCATGCACACATGGCAGTCATATAAAGAGACACTTGTCACAAAATTAGAGAGTTCATAGTTCCGGTTTAGTGGGGTTTGAACTTACTTTTAAAGACGCGGTTGTAGAGTAGCTGTAGTATCCAATTTCGACGCGGTGAGTGTTAGATTTAGTCAAACCTAACCACAAAACAGAAGTCCAAGTCTTCTAAGTCATTGTTTCGACCACTCCCCTAATTTCCTAGAGCTGAGCTGAGGCAATCTAATCCTTTTTATCGAATATACACATCAATCATCATTTCCCTTGTTTTCTGAAGATGAATTCATCATTACATCTACCTTTGTTTTCCATATTACTCGTCATGCTCGGACTTACCGTCTCACAAAGCACTAATATCACAGGTATGTATGAATGTACTTCTCATTCGACTTTTATGCTTCTCCTCCCCTCCCGTCCCGAATCTGATTTTATTTTATTTTTACTCGTAACGTACAACACTTGATTGCCTGAGCTGCAAGTTTAATAACTTCCTCTTGATTTTGGGTGTTTATTGCAACACAAGTGATTATATCCTATTTCAATCTGTTACAAAAGCCTCTCTAAGGTCCTCTTTGAAATTCTGCTTGCTTGGATCCTTTGCTTGTCTTGTCACTGTTCAGATGCCGCTTTTCCATGCATCAGCCGCAGCAGTAGGTTATTGTGAAAGTTCTGGCCTGCATTATGGTTTCTGACTTGAAATTTCTCTGTTTTCCACATTCCCCATGTCAACCGTTGCCAATCATCCCAACCATTCTTTCCGGCTTCAATCCACCTCTTTGATCCAGTTATATAGGCTTATGTATTAATGATTATTTAAATATTCAAGACTAACAAAGAAAGGTTGATTGTTGCTTCTTTCTTTTTGGTGTTGATTTAAATCCATTTTCCGGTTTTACAGGTGCTCGTTCATCAACGTTTACTATTGTAAACAATTGCAACTATACAGTTTGGCCAGCGGTAGTGTCTGATCCTGAATCTACACAAATTTCCCCTTCAGGTTTCATTCTTCAGCCAGGCGAATCAACACCTATTTCTGTTCCACCATCTTGGTCAGGTCGGATATGGGGTCGAACTCATTGTGGTAACGACTCTTCTGGCAATTTCTCTTGCCTCACTGGGGACTGTGGCACATCCATACTAGAATGTTTTGTTGGTGGTGTCACCCCTCCTGTCACCCTTGCGGAGTTTACACTTGGTCCTGTTGGGACATTGGTTTACTATGATGTTAGCCTTGTTGATGGATACAATCTACCATTGATGATATCCCCACATAATGAAACTGGAGGTAACTGTAACTCAACTGGATGTGCTGCGGATTTGAATGGTGACTGTCCTTCGGAGCTTAAGGTTGTCAATGGGAGTGAGACAGTTGCATGTAAGAGTGCCTGCACTGCTTTTGGGGCCCCCCAATATTGCTGTGAGACTACAGATAAGTGCAAGCCCACTTCTTACTCACGATTCTTCAAGAGTCGGTGTCCTACTGCTTATAGCTACACCCAAGATGATGCAAACAGTACCTTCAGTTGTTTTGCTGCTGATTATGACATCACTTTCTGCCCATCCCCTTCCACCAGGTAATAAATGCATACCAATTTCAATATAAAGTTTTATTCCAACGGAGGATGGAATCCGGAAACATTTTTTCAATGATCCTTGCTTGCTTTTGGTTTTGGAACAAACATTGAAAACAGGACTAATGGAAGTGCAGCGAAAAGAGTGGAGAATAAAAAAGGTTGCCACAAGTGCAATGCTTCCGGTGGAACCTGCGGTTCCGACAGCAACAATCGAACAATCTGCCACTGTCCCTCTGGATTTTACAGTTCGCCAGAGCTCAAACAATGTCTCGGCCTAGCTCCCCTCCCAGGCCCAGTATCAGCCCCAACATATAGCCGACGCCCAGGTATGTACTTTCCACTTCTACAACTTGACAAAATTTTCTATTATTACTACTGCTAGCCACTAATATGGTTCCTAATATAACCTGTTAAATTGGTATTATTTAATTTGTAATAGGGCTTTTAATTAACCCAATAATACCAGCTTTATAATAGTATAAATTATTACTATTGATAAAAACTTAATCGTAATCATTAAAATTGTGCAATAACAAATGTGTTGCTTTGCGTGGTATATTGTTTCTTGTAGGTGGGTCCAATTTCAAGTTGAGATATTCAATATTAATAGGTACGAAACAATTTTTGGGATGAATTAACTATACATCTTCTTCTTCTTTTGTTCATTAACTATATATCTACTACGCACACAAAACACACACAATTTGGTAGATAATAATTACTACTATAATGTCTTACAGGTTGAGGTTTATTGGGTAATAATATGTGATTTTATTGCTACTATAATTAATTTTTAGAGTTGGAATCAAAATCAGCATGTCCAATCCAAAATAATATTTTATTAATTAAGCTTTACGATAATTAAAATGTAAAATTTTAAAGTAGCTTTTAATTAATATAACTTAATTAGTTTTAAAGAAATATATATACTTTGTCTAACTCATAATGCTTTTCTTTTAAATCAGAAGTTATATGCTTTCTTTTAAGATTTTTGTTTAACTTTATTCATTACCTTCTTTTATTTAACCAATATTTTTACTTAATTAAATATTATATATCATCTTTATTTATGAGTTAACAAAAATTGATTAATGATTCATAATTCATAAACAGGATCGGCTATTGTTGGAATTGCGTTGATTTTTACCATTTGCTGCTTTATCCTGAGGTTCAAAAAGAAATTATTATCAAATTATCTCCACCAAATAAAGATGAATGACAATGCTAGGATTGAGGCATTCATCATAAAGTTTGGTTCCTTTGCTCCAAAGCGATACTCTTATGGAGAAATAAAGAAAATGACAAATAAATTTAATGATAAATTAGGTCAAGGAAGTTTCAGAAGTGTATATAAAGGAAAGTTGCCCGATGGTCGTTTTGTGGTAGTTAAATCCCTAAATGAAACAAAGAGCAATGGAGAGGATTTTATGAATGAAGTAGCTAGTATTAGTAGAACTTCTCATGTTAATATAGTGACTTTACTTGGCTTTTGCTTTGAAAGATCGAAGAGAGCTTTGATTTATGAATTCATGCCAAAAGGGTCGTTGGATAAGTTCATTTATAGTCAAGGAACAGATAATCAAGGTCGTCAATTGGAATGGAAAACTTTGTATGACATTGCCCTTGGAATTGCTAGAGGACTTGAGTACTTGCATCAAGGTTGCAATACAAGGATCTTGCACTTTGACATAAAGCCTCATAATGTCATTTTAGATGAGAACTTTTGTCCCAAGATCTCTGATTTTGGCTTGTCTAAATTATGCGAAAGAAAGAAGAGTGATGTATCAATGACAGGTGCTAGAGGAACTGCTGGATACATTGCTCCAGAAGTGTTTTTTTCGAAATTTGGGAGGAGTTTCTCATAAATCTGATGTCTATAGTTATGGAATGATGGTCTTTGAAATGGTTGGAGGAAGAAAAAATATTGATGTTGAAGTGTCTCAAACTAGTGAAATATATTTTCCTTCATGGATTTATAAGCATCTTGATCAGTCTATGAACTTGAATCTTAATGAAGAAATAACAGGAGGGGAAGAAGAAATAACAAGGAAATTGATTGCAGTGAGTCTTTGGTGCATTCAAACCAATCCATTAGATCGACCGTCAATGACAAGAGTGATAGATATGTTGCAAGGGAGTATTCAATCATTGGAACTTCCTCCACGACCCACCTAAAGATGTTGCAAACTTTTTTGTTAACTTGAGTTAAAAGCAATCATAATTAGATTTGACAAAATGTATATTTATCTTATAAATTTTTTAACGTTAGTTTTTTTATAACATCTTTAATGTTAGTTGTGTAAACATAAATATAACATATATTATTAAATGTGCCCAAATTTTTAAATATATATAATTTTGTGTTCCTTTTTTTAAAATAAATAACAATTACATCCATTAATACCTAAGGGAAGACAAAGTTAAGGGACTTAAACCATCCCACCAACAAAAACAACAAAAAACTTTAGAGAAAACCAAAGAAAAATAAAAGAAATAACCAAATACTAAAAAGTAAACAAGGAAAGCTAAAAACCCATCACCATCTTCCCTTGCATACCAAAAGATCGATGAAGCCAATTGAAGACCTCCTTGAAAATCTTTCATCAACCCTGTTTTATCTAAACACATTAATTAATTTCAGAGAAAAAAGTCACTTTGGTAACATCTTTGGAGTACATATAGCATAATCTCCAAACACCAAAGTTAAACGTTGCCCTAGTTAGGTATGAGACAACCATCTATGCTAATCTACGATCGTCGTCCTGTCCACTGTTACTGGTGCTTCCTCCATCCAGTATCGTGGCTCTGAAACCGATGTCCTTCATTAGTTAAAACGTGTGCCATTGTGTTTGCCTCCTTTTTAGCAAAATGAAAAGTAATTCGCTAAAAAAAACCCATATTTACATTAATGTCTTGAATAATAATGTCTTGAATAATCGGACTTAGCATCGATCAATCCATTGTGTAGGAGTTTTGTAACAGCCCGTTTTTAGTCAAATCAGAACAGTGGTTTTGAGACCATAAATCTGAGGTCATGATAAACATATTAATTTACATGATTCTTGTGTTTAATTTGGGTTATTTATGAATTAATCCCTGCTTAATTGGTGTTTTTATGATTTAATTTTTTCAGAGATGCAACTGGCCAAAAACGAGCAAAAAGGGGCCAAATTGAAAGACAAATCGTTGAGTTGGGGCCAAATCATAAAGATGGGAAAGCCAAGGATTTAACATCAATTTTGACTTTGTAAAAAGCTAAAAATAGAATATATTATATTATTTTATTTTATTTAGTTTTATTTTTATTTATTTTATTTTATTTAGGATTAGGCTATTTTTAGTAAACCCAATGTATATAAATAGGGGCTTTTAGTTCTTAGAAAAATCATCCATTCATTTTATATTCCTACTTCTATTTGGAATAGAAATACTCTCCTTTTCCCTTTCAAATTGGTATTAAGCATTCTTTATTTTTCATTTGGTTTTGTTTCTTTTCTAAAATTGGGCTAATTGCCTTCCAAGTGCTTTTCCTTTCCAATTTCCATCACCATAATCATCAATCTTCTTTCAAAGCTCACAAGGCATGAACAATTTCATGCTTAACTAAATTCCATCTTAGCTTTAGGCTGGTATTCTTTTCGGTCAGGAATTGTGAGATTCGTACTCGCGCCTAAAATCCTTCCAATCGGTATTCACCTTTTTCCTAAGTATCGGGATAGTCCAATCATCCCTTAAAGTTGAATTCGATTTCAAGTCAAAGTGCACGTTGGGTTGGAGTTGTGTTTGCTTACAGTTGAAGATTCGAGTCGACCGTGCTGTATTCAGATTTTTGAGAACAAATCGAGGAAGAGGTGATCGGGTTTAAACGACCCACGCGGTTGAGGCTTTTAATTCGAGTTGGGTTCTTCAGAACGCAAGGCTACCGGAATCTTGAATCGGGAACACGTGTATCTCGGTTAGTTAATTGTAAGGGTTGGTTTGCAGGTCGTACCGGAAACAGCTACTAGAGGAAGAATTGGTGGTTAGGACGTTCTTAACTGTTATAACCAGCTTATCGATCGGAGGAGAAGATTAATTTTCGAGGATCGATTCTCAACACGGAATTGACCGAGTCTAAGGCTAAGGCTCATTACATTTGACTGCAAATCCCAATTTAATTTTTGATTTATTTAATTATTTGTCTTAGCAGTTTTAATTATTTTCTAATCAATTTCAAAGCCCTCTACTTTACTTATTTATTTGCTCATTTTTCAGCTGGTACGTTTTGAGTCATGGGCACGACTCTAGCCACGACCCTTGACACGACATTTTGTTAATAAGCCAGACTTGAAAGTTGATTAAAGTACCAATCCCTGTGGACTCGACCCTACTACCACTTTTACTACTATTTAGAGTATTTAGTAGGAATTATTTTTGGTGGTTTTGACGCCCATCAAATTTTGGCGCCGTTGCTGGGGATTGGAGATATTTTCTAACTTTTGTTTGTCTACCTTATGACCAAATCAGAATTGGGAAATCTAGAGTTTGAGCCAGAAATTGAGAAATTGGCCCGATAATTACAAAAAAAAAAAAGCCATACGACGTGGTAAACGGTCAAATCCCGGATTTGAAACTATATCTTGTACCGAAGAAATTTTTGACTAACCAGACGAAATGGCCGAACAGACAATACGTCAGCTCGCAGCGGCACCGGATGAACAACAGCCCTTATGTATAACCTATCCGACAGGAGGAACGCCGTTCGAGCTAAAGTCTGGTTTGATCCATCGACTGCCCACTTTTCATGGGCTACAAAACAAAAATCTGCACACCCACCTTAAGGAGTTCCATATGGTGTGCGCAAGCATGAAGCCTCAAGGAGTAACAGAAGACCAAATCAAACTTCGTGCTTTTCTGTTCTCATTAGCCGACTCTGCTAGAGAGTGGCTATTTTATTTGCCTCCGAGATTTATCAACACATGGTCTGACATGTCTCGTTTGTTTCTTGACAGGTTTTTCCTTACAGCCCGAGCAGCCGAACTAAGGAGGGATATCATAGGAATCCGTCAGAAGGACACTGAATCACTCTACGATTACTAGGAGCGATATAAAAAGTTGTGTGCGGGCTGCCCACAACATGGACTGACTGAATAGTCACTCATGCAGTATTTTTATGAGAGATTACTCCCGATGGAGATGAAGATAATAGATGCTGCAAGTGGAGGGGCACTAGTCAATATGACTCCCCAAAGAGCAAGAGAGTTGATTTCGACCATGGCTGCTAACTCTCAACAATTTCGACCAGCCACAAATTGACAAGTTGACTAACATTGTTCAAACTTTGCTTACAAATAAGATGATCCCAGCACAGTTGTACGAAATTTGCGCTAAGCCAGACCATCCAACAGACTCTTATCCGATTTTACATGAGGATTCGACGGAACAAGCGAATTTTGTCGGGAACTTTCCAGGACTACCCCAAAGATGGTATGACCCCTACTTGAGCTCGTATAATGTGGGGTAGAAAGATCACCTGAATAATAGTTATGGGACGAATTCGCGGTTCAATCAATTGTTTTAAAAAAGGCCACCGCAGAATCAACAGATTCCACTCTCAAAATCGTCTTTAGAAGCTATAGTGGAAAGGCTAGCCAACAGTACTGAGAAATTCCAACTAAAAATTGAAATGCATTTGCAGGAGATAGATAAGCAAGTGAGCAAGCATGCGCTCACGGTTAGCCGTTTGGTGTCCCAAGGTAAGTTACCATCCCAAACTAAGCCAAATTCAAGACACAATGTAAGTGCTATGACGTTAAGGAGTGGGAAGGTTTTGGAGCTCGTACTTGACATGAGTCGTGCCCACAACGCTGGTCGAGATGAGAAGAAACTTGACACAGAGGCTCCAATAAAGTTAGCACCACAAAAATCATTTGCAATACTACCTTCGTTTCCCAGAAGACTTGTCCAATACAAAGAGTGAGAAGAGAATGAGATCCTTAACACCTTTCGAAAGGTAAAAATCAATATACCTCTTTTTGATGTGACTAAACAAATTCCACGGTATGCAAAATTCTTAAAAGAATTATGCACAAGTAAGAGGAAGCTCCTAGGCAAAGAAAAGGTGAGTGTCGGAGAAAATATTTCTGCCGTTTTACAAAGGAAAATACCACCTAAATGTAAGGACCAAGGTATGTTTTCTATATCTTGTAAAATAGGTAGTGTCAGTAGTAAAAAAGCCATGTGTGACTTAAGCGCATCAATTAATGTTATGCCTTTGTAAATTTATAAACTACTTAATGCGGGTCCTTTGAAGGAAACAGCTGTAATTATTCAGCTTGCAGATAGATCTGTATTGCATCCGAAAAGAGTGTTGGAGGACGTTCTCGTTAAGGTAAACGAGCTAATATTTCCTGCAGACTTCTACATTATCGACATAGAGGATGACAACTCAACCAATTCATCTGAGATACTTTTTGGGAGACCATTCTTAAGTACTGCGCGAACGAAAATTGATGTTTGGAGTGGAACACTCACCATGGAGTTTGACGATGAAATGGTTAAGTTTAATGTTTATGAGGATATGAGACATCCTAATGATAAATTACAAATCGTGCCTTCCAGGAATGTAGATCTCGATGTTAAGCAAGAGGAATTATCGATGATCCAAAAACCAATACGTAATGTTAAGCAACAGGAATTATCGATGATCCAAAAACCAATACGAAAAAGCTATCATGAAGGCCTCGAAATTAGAGTTGAAACCGTTTTCAGAATGTACAAGAATTTCGACAGAGAATAATGCAAACTTGAACGAAGAAGCTCAATAATGATAGGGGAATCCAGGAAGGGCTTCAAAGATAATGGGCAAAGGTCGAAACTTTTCTGCAAGAACATCCAAGTGCACGAGATAGAAAAATTAAGTCTTAATGAGCCAAATGGATAACATTTATGGTTGTCAAGCTAACGACGTTAAACAAAAGCGCTTTTTGGGAGGCAACCCAAATTTATTTTCATTTATTTAATTTTGAGTTTTAGTAAGATTTAGGTTGTAAATAAATAAATTTTTATTTAATCTAGTGAATTTTCTATTTTTAGGAAGGTAATGGAGGTTTTCCAGAAGTCGAATAATGATGGCGTGGGCACGCCGTGTTAAATGCTGACAATTATTTCCCAACACCGGCAACATCGATTGAAACACATGGGGAGTATACTTAACCTTTCTCTTTGCTAGTTGTTTGAGTTACTAAACTTTATTGCATATAACACATGCTTGAAGACAAGCATAGATTAAGTAGGGGGTTGAGTTGGTAAGTAAATATGCATGATTTTTGCTACATGTCTCTCTTTTGCATGTGTTCAATCTTACGTTAAATTCATTCGATAGTTTATTTAACATTGAGCCTTTAATCTCATACTTAGTTAATTTGGACAATTGGGCAAATTTTGAATTAAAATGTTCAAGTATATAGATTAGTCGACATTTGTGTTTTAAAGTGGATATATGTAGCTGGATTTTTCGTATAAATTGATTGTTTGGAAAATTATATTTGCTTGAGCATAAATAAATAAGTAATAAATAAAGGTTCAAGTTATGAATAAAGTTTCGAAAACGTGACTGGATTGAGTAACCAGGGTAAGGTGCTTGGGTTGTCATCTTATCTCGCGTAAAAAGGTCCGAGTGACAAGTCGATAACTTATAAACATTCCGCTAACTGAGCCTTCACACACAAAAAAAAAATAAAAAAAATTTTAAGACTGTTTGAACTGAGTAACCGGGCTAGGGTGCTTGGGTTGTCATCCTAGTTCGCGTAAAAAGGTTTGACCATGTCAATAATTTTATTTTTTCTAATGCGTAGTTAATTAATAATGTCTTGCAAATTATTGTATTCAAACTCAATTTAATAAAATTATTTAGTTCACATATTTTTATTTTATGACACTTGTTGATCACACCATATATCTTGAGCATTTATTTATTTTTGCCTAAGTTGTTTACATTGATTATGTATGCGGAAAAGAGGCTTGATTTTTAATAAATTGTAGAATAAAATTCAATGTTTGAAAAGAAAAACATGCTTGAGGGCAAGCATGAGCGAAGTAGGGGGAGTTGATAAACATATTAATTTACATGATTCTTGTGTTTAATTTGGGTTATTTATGAATTAATCCCTGCTTAATTGGTGTTTTTATGATTTAATATTGTCAGAGATGCAATTGGTCAAAAACGAGCAAAAAGGAGCCAAATTGAAAGACAAATCGTTGAATTGGCGCCAAATCACAAAGATGGGAAAGCCAAGGATTTAACATCAATTTTGACTTTGTAAAAAGCTAAAAATAGAAGATATTATTTTATTTTATTTAGTTTTATTTTTATTTTTATTTTATTTTATTTAGGATTAGGCTATTTTTAGTAACCCCATGTATATAAATAGGGGATTTTAGTTCTTAGAAAAATCATCCATTCATTTTGTATTCCTACTTCTATTTGGAATAGAAATACTCTCCTTTTCCCTTTCAAATTGGCGTTAAGCCTTCTTCATTTTTCATTTGGTTTTGTTTCTTTTCTAAAATTGGGCTAATTGCCTTCCAAATGTTTTTCCTTTCCAATTTCCATCACCATAATCATCAATCTTCTTTTCAAGCTCACAAAGTATGAACAATTTCATGCTTAACTAAATTCCATCTTAGTTTTAGGCTGGTATTCTTTCCAGTCGAGAATTGTGAGATTCGTACTCGTGCCTAAAATCTTTCCAATCGGTATTGACCTTTTTCCTAAGTATCGGGATAGTCTAATCATCCCTTAAAGTTGAATTCGATTTCAAGTCAAAGTGCTCGTTGGGTTGGAGTTGTGTTTGCTTATAGCTGAAGATTCGAGTCGGCCGTGCTGTATTCGGATTTTCGAGAACAAATTAAGGAAAAGGTGATCGGGTTTAAACGACCCACGCGGTTAAGGCTTTTAATTCGAGTTGGGTTCTTCAGAACGCAAAGCTGCCGGAATCTTGAATCGAGAGCACGTGTATCTCAGTTAGATAATCGGTAAAGGTTGGTTTGCAGGTCGTACCAGAACCAATTACTAGAGAAAGAATTGGTGGTTAGGACGTTCTTAACTGCTATAACCAGCTTATCGATTGGAGGAGAAGATTAATTTTCGAGGATCGATTCTCAACACGAAATTGACCGAGTTTAAGGCTAAGGCTCATTACATTTGATTGCAAATCCCAATTTAATTTCTGATTTATTTAATTATTTATCTTAGCAGTTTTAATTATTTTCTAATCAATTTCAAAGCCTCCCGCTTTACTTATTTATTTGCTTATTTTTCAGCTGGTACGTTTTGAGTCGTGGGCACAACTCTAGCCACGACCCTTGACACGACACTTTGTTCATAAGCCAGACTCGAAAGTTGATTAGAGTACCAATCCCTGTGGACTCGACCCTACTACCACTCTTACTACTATTTAGAGTATTTAGTAGGAATTATTTTTGGTGGTTTCGATGCCCATCAGGTCAAAATAATTATTTTATTATTATTTTAATGTTTACAGCATGACAGTATAATTGTGTGAAAGTTTCGTTAAGAAATTTTATCATTTGATTGCTTAATTTGATAAAAAGGACTAAATCGCGTAAAGTGTAAAACTTGTGTTCTATTAGCTAAAGGTGTCTAATAGCTATAGAATATTAAAATGGAGGTTATTAAGTGGTAATTAGAGCATTGGTTGTTTAAGTGGACATTTATGGACATGCATTAAGTGATTTTAATATTTTATAACAAAGGTTAAATGTGTAATTTAATAAATAACTTAAGTAAAATAACATAAAATTTAGCTATCACCTTCATACCATCTTTCCACTAAATTTTGAAGAGATAAAAATCCATAGCTAGGGTTGATATTTCGCCAAGCTTCTCTTGCTCATTTAGGTACGATTTTTGTCTCGTTTTTAATGATTTATATGTTTTTGAGATCGTTGTAATCTAACTAGCCTAGAGACTAATTTGCAAAAATGTTAAAGGTTTAGAGTTGTTCCATTAATGATTCTATGTGTGCTTTGATATTTGAGGATAGAAAATGCATGGTTGTTGTTAGATAAACAACATTTGTAAAGTGATTTTTGACAAAATTATGATTTAGGGATTAAATTGAGAAATGTGTAAATTTTGTGGTTAAAATGTGGAATAAATGAAAAATATCGGCTGCTAGGGACTTAATTGAAATTCAACTAGCATGCGTATAAGTTGAATTTCATGAATTTGCATTTTTGTGAGATAAGGACTAAATTGTAAAAATGTTGAAATATTAGGGGTAAAAGTGTAAAGTTGCCTTAATCAGTATTTTGGAATAAATTGAATAGAATAATGATTGAATTAGTTAAATTTGATTACATATAGACCAAGAAAAGTGAAATTCAGATTTAGATCGGGGGGAAAATAATGTTTTAGACTAATCGATCTGTTTCATCATTTTAGCGATCGAGGTAAATTCGCATGTAATAAGCATTGTTGTAATTATGTTTTAAATGCTTTAATATTGCATAAATTGTGAATACGACCTTGTGGACATATTTGACAACGATTCGGCAAATGTGAAATCTCGGTTGAACCTTAGGAATAATTTATGATACAAATGACATGTCATTAGGGGTTATGTGATTTAGGTGTTGGTCTGTACGTCCTATCGATGACTGAGTTATCCGGCATGTGTTGCGGATTCTCGTCAGCTTGTGTGAGCAGCACCGTGTAGCTTCGTCATGACTGTCAGCTTGTGTGAGTAGACCCGTTGATAGCTCAAGAGTGAGCATTATATGTGATATGAGGTTGAGATAGTTTCAGCTATGTATGTGGTACTTAGGGTGCGAGATTCCCGAGTATCCGATAGTATTCCAAATGGTTCAACTGGTATATCGAAGATATGAAATGGTTAAAAATAGATATGTATCAGTACAGTTATGTACGGAAACTATATGGGCATTGAAACTATAAAAGTTATGATATCTTGATTAATTATGTGATTAAATATATGTTAACATTATGATTAAATGTTTTGTAGTATAATATGTTCATATTACTTGAATAGTAATTGAATGGTGAGCTTTGCTTATTATTTCATACGAGCTTACTAAGCTTTATAGCTTACATTATTTATTTTTTCCGTGTTTTATAGTGAAATCAAAGCTAGCTTGGATTTAGGGATCATCAGAGATCGCATCACACTATCAAGTTATCACATTGGTACTTTTGAATCTATTTTTTTGTATATATGGCATGTATAAGAACTTTGGACATTTTGGTATATGTTAGTTATGGATTTGGCCATTTGAATTGGCTTATAAATGTTAAATTTTTGGTTTTGGTGTATAGTCATGTGAGTTGGCTTATTTTGGTTGATTTAGTTGTGTATATATACATGTATAGGGCCATTGTTATGCATTTGGTATTGCTTGTGATTTAGGTAAAGTGATGCATAAAGAAAGTGAACATTTAAGTGAATTGAGAATGTGAAATTGGTATGATTGGAATAGTATATTACGGTACATGTGTGCTTTATTGATGTTGGAATTGAAATAGCATGAATTAGGCTTGATTGAGTTGGTTGCGTTGGTGCCATTTGGTTTGGTGTAGGTGTATACAAATTTGGGTGGTAAGATGGCTTGGTAAATAACATATTTTTATCCACACGGACGTGTGTCTCAGCCGTGTATGACACACGGTCCGGTGACACAGTCTTGTGTCCCCTAGTGTTGAATTAAAAACCAAGTCAGTATGCTCTACATGGCCTAGCAAACGGGCGTGTTATTTGGCCATGTGGCATAAGTCAGTATATCCTATAGGTTTGGCATGGCCTAGCACATGGCCTGACACACAAGCGTGTGTGGCCATTTCTTAGGACACACGGGCGTGTGTGTTAGCTGTGTGACCCAGTTAGAGAGTTACATGGGCTGGGACACGGCCATATGATCCCATTTCGAATGTCCATATGTGATGACGTCATGAATTAACTAAAATACGACAAAGACAAGCGCACTTATCGAATGATAGTATAGCTATAGTGAGTCGGGAATACCGTATCAATAAGAACTAAAAGTACTAGTAGTTACTATCTTTTTATTATTTAGCCGAATAAATTAAAAGAATTGCTTCAACATGGCCTGTGCCACGGGCATGTCTTTTCACACGGCCGGGCCAAACGGGCGTGTGTCCCCTGTAATTTGAAAAATTGTCTAAGTGTTCCAAAAATTTTATAAGTTATCTGTTTAGTCTCGAACCATTTCCAATGCATGTTTTGCGCCTCGTAGGCTCGTATTAGGGACATTATGGTTGATTGTGAATGATGTTTATTTGAAATAGGAAAATGTATGAGAAATGTATGTTTAATTGTGTAATAAGCCCGGTAATACTCTGAAATCCTATTCTGGCATTGAATACGGGTGAGGGTGTTACAAGTTTAATTTCTTAATCTTTGTAAGTGAATTCCTCTCAACCTGGACCAGACGAAGCCTTATTTTATATGTAAAAATGACAGCCTACGTACATGTTCTTGCTTTTACTATAAACGCATTAGCAACATCTTGATGTGGGCAAGTAACACTCCCATAATCCGTCCAAATGCATCTCTTGTTAGAATCCCAGAAGTAGAGGTTTTTGACACAACATTAAAAGGTGCATCAAAATTTAACTTTATGTAGCCCAGATCTGGTGGCACCCATATATCCTATTTATGTAGGAACGTAGTTCGCCTTAGCTCCTCAATAGCCTCAATTTCTAGCAAGTATCCCATAATAAAGCCTGTCAACTCCTTTAATGTATTTCTAAAACCCTTATGAACCAATTTGTTTCGTTTGTACCAGATAGCCCTATAAGAAATTACAATTATCTTTTTAGATATGATATTTGCATTTATGGAAGCCTCTACTAACCACATTCTGTAATCCGAGTATTGTGAGACAGGGAGCACCACAACCTTCAGGTAATTCAACATTTGCTTAGAAACAGAATAATACCGCAATAGGTGATCAACCGTTTCTTCTGCTTCATTGCACAAACATCACACATTAGCAATCTGAAACTTGCTCTTGATAAGATTCCCAAAAGTAGGCAGAAAATTATTAACGAATTTCCACATAGAAATTTTTACTTTTGCTAGGATTTATAACACCCATATCTTTGTAAAAAAATATTATAATTGTTTAGGCATATCCATAGAGTAATAATCCATGTTCTGTAGCTCTTCTTCTAAGAGCGATTTGTAACTGCTCTTAACGGAGTATTCCCCTATCCCTTCAGACCACCGCACAACCGTATCTGGAAGCTTTGTCTGGGCAAGTGGAATTATAAGAACTTTCTCAGCTTGATCAGCATCAAAGAGGGATCTAACTCTTCCTTCATTCCAAGTACAAGAGTCTAAATGGATCAAATGTGTAATAGTAGAAAATCTAACATCAATACTCCGATGTATAATTCTCTCATTTCTAGGTTTAGGAATACACGAGTCATTCTAGATGTTCACCCTTTCTCCCGTTCCAATTCGCCAACCAAATCCCCTCTCTATTAATCCCTTGGCACTCAAAATGCTTCTCTAGGTAATTTAAGGGTAAGCACCATATCATAATCAACATAAAATAACAAGAAGGAGTCAGGTTTAGAGGCTTACTAAAGATCTACCTTTACTTTGACCTGGAGTTTCTATTTCGATTGTCTTTCTTAACCCAATAGCATGAACTACTTAAAAAATCATAAGATTTTCATTAGAATCCTCATTACGGACATTTTACTAACATTTCAACTACATGCAACCCCTATGCATGGTCTTTCTGTAATACTCTTCCTTTCTATAATCATAACGTGCAAAGCTGTAAGACTTATCAGAATGTAGAATCATCTTGTAACACTCCCAACCCGTATCCGTCGTCGGAACTGAGTTACGGAGCATTATCAGAATTTACAAAATAATTACAGTTAATTCATGTAATTTACTATTCATATCCGAAACCAATCATATTTAATTGTATTGTCCCTTATATAGACCCTTGAGGCCCAATTTAAGCATTAGAAACAGGTCGGGACTATATCGAAAACTCAGACAATTTTTCTCGAAATTTTAAATTTTTTCTTATGTACAGGGGTCACACGCCCGTGTAAGTAGGCCGTGTGGCTCACACGGCCAAATGACATGCCCGTGTCTTAAGCTGTGTGGGCATTCGATGTGAGGCACATGGTCGTGTCCCACCCGTGTCTATACCTATGTAACTCTCTGACTTGGGTCACACGGCCAACCACACTCTCATGTGCTAGACCGTGTATCACACACGGTTGAGACACACGCACGTGTCTCTGCTCGTATGTTTTTAATTTGAAGCATTATGTTTCTAAATTTTTAAGATGCATAGGACACACAGCTAAACACACGCTTGTGCACATGGCCGTGTGTCACACAAGGCTAAGACATATGCCCGTGTGTCTACCCGTGTGGACAAACTAAGAATATTTTCAAGCCGTATTCCTCACCTAAATTTTCCTTGTACCTACATTAACATTTTAACACATTCATCAACCAATTCAAGACATTAAAATCACACCAAGACCTATCTTATGTATGACATATTAGTTCATATGTTCAAGGGTTTAAACTTACCAAATTCACAATTATGTTATTAGGCAAAGTTTGTATCAATTATACCAACTCAAAACTATTTATCAACATGTTTATATACTTCCCACTATGTCACCATTTCAACACACATCAAACATAATAAAGCTTTTATAATTACATCATAGTATGCTTAACACTAGCCATTCCAATGGCTAGTTACAACCAAAATATTTCATAATTTGATCTATTTTAGCTTATACATGCCATTATACAAAAAGTAAACTTATTTTATATACCGAGAAGTCTGAGGGATAGTGTGATGTGTCTCCGACCAAATTCCAACCTTCACAAGCCTCCGAGTACTACAAAACAGAGAAAAATAAAATAGAGTAAGCATTAAAATGCTTAGTAAGTTCGTATAACAATAACTTAACTTAAATGCTTAGAAGTTCGTATAACAATAACTTAACTTACCAATTATGTTAATTTTAAGTAAGCATACAAAACATGCATCCAAATCATTTTGACCAATTGTTTAATCACATGCACTCATCAAACCAGTTAGTCATGTAATTCACATGAATTTCCAAGAAAACAAAGATGAACTCATCGAAAATAAATTTTTAAGTAATTTAAAAAATTTTTGAGATATAATTCATTTAATTTTTATATTTTTCTCACATCAGAAATTTATCCATTGAATCATTGAAATATCGATAGATACCCAGGTAGTACACACAAGGTGTACAAATAAGTGATTCGTCAACTCGTATTTAGGGGTTCCCATTAGGGTACATAATCAGGAAGCACTCTCTCGAGTCAAATAACAGGATACTCATGTGAGCCATGTAACAGGAAGCTTATCCAGGCTAAAATAGGAAACTCATAAGAGTTTAAAACAGGAAGCTCATTGAGCTTAACAGGTAACTCCGAAGAGTTATTAACAGGGAGCTCTCGATAGCCATATAATCGGAAGTTCAAGCGATCCATAACAAGAAGCTTAAAGAGAGCCTATATCAGGACGCTCATAAAGAGTTGTGTTTGTGTCCGCAATATATATGCAGGATCACAACCGATCATATAACAGGATGCTCACAAAGAGTTGTGGTAGTCCACAACACATGCAGGATACTACCAATCAGGATGCTCGCAGGAACTGAAAACATTTAATAGGAAACTCAAGAGGGCTTATAACGGGATGCACATAAGAGCTATGGTGTGTCCGTAACATATGCAAGACCACAACCAATCGAGAAATCTTGTATCCATCGAATTTCATCTATTCAAACGGGATTTACTATTTATCAGACAATATTAAGCATTATCGGATTTTATGATTAATTTTATTAACATACCAATTTCACAATTCAGCATACATAAATACAACATTTAATTCAAGTATGTAATATACAAAATATAGTTACACAAACTTACCTCGATACTTGTTCGTATTTGAGAATCTATTAATCCGATACTTTTTGTTTTCACCGATCCAATTTCGTATTAGGTCTATCCGGATCTATATAAATAAATTTAACATCAATTTAATAAAATTCACATTCATTTCCATTTAATTCACATCTTAGGAAAAATTACCATTTTGCCCCTATACATTTCATTAATTTCAATTTCGTCCCTAGGCTCGGAAATTGAAATTCATGCAATTTAATCCTTATTCCAAGCCTAACTAAATTTTTCACATAACATTTACAGCCCATGTATTTCACAAAATTTAAAAATTTTCCATGAATTTTACTACTTTACAATTTAGTCCCTAAATAACAATTTCATCAAAATTCACTATGTAAAAGTTGTTTATCTATCAACAACCTTTCATTTTCTACCATAAATTTCAAAATTTCAGCATACTCATCCATGGAAAAATTTCAATACTTTGATATCTTTACAAATTGATCCCTAAAATAGATAGATTAAGTTACTACGTTCTCAGAAATATGAAAATTACTAAAAACGGGACAAGATTACTTACCCAATTAGACTTGCTTGATTTCCTTTCTCTTTCCTAGGGTTTTCATAGAAATTTTTGGGGAAGATGATGAAATAAACTTATTTTATTCATTTAATTAATTTATCATCTTTTAATTTATTCAATTTTCAATATAGTCCTTTTCTTTTGCTAATTTTCCATGGATGATTCATCAAAAACATCTAATAACTCCATTTAATGGTCTAATTGCCATATAAAGACCTCAAGTTTTGAATTTCATAGCTATTTGATACTTATAGCTACTAAAAATCAACTTTTGCATTTTATGCAATTTGGTCCTTTTTATAATTAAACATGAAATCGGTAAAATTTTCTTATCAAAATTTTCATACGTCTTTCCTACCATAATGCAGACCATGCAATATTATTAAAATAAATTTTTTCTGACTCGAATTTGTGGTTTCGAAACAACTATTTTGATTTCACTGAAAACGAGCTGTTACACATCTACTAATTAAACTAAATCTTATTTCGATCTTAATGAAAAAGAAAATGTTGAGGCTAGAGAGAAGAACCTGAATATTAAGCAGAAAGAAAAACCATCTAAAATGGTCCTCTCCTATAAATATACTCTAGAACCTCCTGACTTCTCTACCAAATCAAAAGTAGGTAAAAGAAAATCAGGTGAAGGTTAACCTTACTGTTGACCAGTCATAGGAAGAGTCAAATCAATCTAATTAACTCCTATTGAGAAATGGCCAACCATGCTTCTTGTGATGATTTGTTTAATTGGCTTGTTTCAGTATACAAGCAATATTTTATACATCTTGCTCTTTACTCTAATCCTTGTTTCTGCTGCTGCGAAGTCCCAACAACTCCCAACCAACCTGATATAAGATCCAATTGAATGATACTTACGCAAATCGGAAGTACCATTTGATCTTAAAGACAATTAATTCTCCTACAGGTTCCTCATACACCTAACAGAATATTAGTGTTCAAACACAATTTTAGGGCACACTCCTTCATAGGCGCACACTTTCTTGTGCGAAATCGTTCTTCACTTGAAAACATCTTGTGACAAATTCCTTATATACCACCAACGAGCGGATGCTTTAACACTAGTATGCGCCAATAACTCACCATCAGGCCAACAGGATGGTGGATTATGTTACCACAGCATTCCCAACAGTTTACCTACCAACCTTACTCATCTTCTTAGATTTGTCGCTTTTCGAGGTGCGACAGGATTCTTCTTGAAGAAAATCGAGAAGAAAATTACTTCTAAAGATAACAATAAAGCAAGCTTGCACAATAGAAAGCAATCTTGCACAATAAATGACTTTAATGAACAATGAAGAGGTCTTTATATATGCTAGCTAATTACATCCAAATAAAACTCAAGTATAATGAAACTCTAATTAATCTAAACAAGAAGTAATTTTAGTATAACTAAACTTTCTTGTTGACTAAAAAACATAAACTGTTAAACAACTTTAAATACTTAAAAATATCTTTAAATTCAGAATAAATAAATAATAAAATAATAAAACTTAATAAATTAAATATTGGGTTCATGACTAATAAAAAAAATTAAGCTTAAAAATCGAACCCAATATAATTTAAACTCAAATTAAATCCTAAAACTCATAATTTCTTGTAATAATCTTGTCCAAAAATGCTGTTCGCGCAATCTTCAGTAAAATGATCATAACTTGAGCTCCCAAACTCGAAGTCAAGTGATTCAAAGTGCGTTTTAAATCTAAGAGATAGCTCTTCAAATGCTATGTAGACATCTCAACCCATAAATGCCCCAGTCCCATCCAAAAATTTGTTGCAAGTTGATTGATCTTTTGAGCTTGAAAATATACAGGTTGACTGAATTTACTTTAATAAATTTCACATCATCTATGCATGTATCATTTAATTAGAGAGAGGATGGATAAGAAAGAGAGGAGACACCTAAAAAATCGATCACTATGGTATGCCTCTGCCTAGAGGTGGCAAGCAAAAAAGGCAAGAGATGGTTATTATGCCAACCAAAAAAGAACAAGGACAAGCCTTATCTCGATGGAGAGAAGTGTGAGCGTCCCCGGTCAAGGACCAAGACGGTTATTATGCCAACCAAAAAAGAACAAGGACAAGCCTTATCTTGATGGAGAGAAGTGTGAGCGTCCCCGGTCAAGGACCAAGACAGAAGCATTTTACTTGAGAGAAAGAGAGCTTTTTTTGGATGTTAAATTTCATCACACAAAGTTAAATTTAAGTTCAAACAAAACTTTCACTATAAATTCATATCTGTAAAAGCAAACGATCCCAATGCTAAATTAAAATTTATAGGTCTTAAGCTATAATTTACTAAGATGTTTGTATTGGTGTCTTTTTGTGTTGTATTCATGTGTCGGTGTCTTTTCATGTTGAAGTTGTCTTGAGTAATCGGGCAATCCGCGTATTGTGTCTAGTGTTTGCTTTTAGTGTTAGCCGTGCAGTTATGAAATGTGTTAGAAATTTTCAACACAATTATAACATATCTTTATAATAAGGTACAAACTCTTTGTAGAATTTTAAATTTTAAATTTTTTTATTTTTCGAGTTTAAAAAATAAGTTTAATTATTAGCATGGTAAAAAAATGTTAATATCATTGGTTTTGGTATATATGAAAATAAAATAAATTTTAATCTCTACGTCTTAAATCTTAAAAATAAAATAAAATAATGTTATAAATCTAAAATCTGTACGTCTTAAATCATGCACTTTATATTAATTTTAAAAATGATTCGTTATCAGTAGTATGAATGGAGCTTTTACTACGACAACGATAAATTGGAACAGTGCAAAATTCAGGTCACAATGTAAATCACGCTGCATGAGTCTTTTCAAGTCAACTTTATAGTCTAAGTCTTTCTTTTGATAAACTTTCCCTTTATTTAGACCCAATCAATCCTTTCTATCTGTACTTTCCTAATTTGCCTTGTTCTATTTTCCATCAATCTTCAGAAAAGAAAAAAAAAAGAGAGAATGATTTATCATTGCTTCTCATCATCATTACCTGATCTTCCACTTCTTCTGTACTTTACCTTATTATTCATCATCTTCGGTTTTCCTCTTTCACTAAGCGATCATGATCTGTACCAGAACTGTCGCGATGCTGTCTTCAAATGCGGGAATATCTCCGCCGGATTTCCTTTCTTTGGAGGCCAACGAGCGATGGAATGTGGACGACTCGGTCTCGAGCTTCGCTGCGACAACAAAAATACAACAACGATCGTAATTAGTGATATAGAATATCGGGTTCTGGCCATCCATCGGGATCGTCATATTCTAAGGATTGCGAGGCAAGACCTCATCAAGTACGATGGCCTTTGTAGCCCTCAAATTATCCCAACTCGGAATTCGGTCCTCGATTCCGAGCTGTTTTCACCTGGTCTTGGTTATGCCAACGTTACTTTGTTTTACGACTGCCAATCTTCCATCTCCTCAGGCAGTACTCTCGGGTTCTTCCCTTGCGATAACGCCGGTTCCATTTACAGTAACGTTTCCGTTGCGACACGAAATAATATCCGACCGAAGAGATGCTCGGCTAATGTTACTGTTCCGATTCTTCGATCTTCCCTGGAGGGATCACTGAATTCTTTGTTGGGGTTGAAAGAAGCCTTGAAAAGAGGAGTGGAAGTAGAATGGTATTGGAAGGACAGCGAAGCTTGCGGGAAGTGCAATGATTCCGGCGGAGCCTGCGGTTTCTTTGGGCCGGCGGAGAATCAAACAGTGTTCTGCTATTGCCCTTTCATGTTTGACAATTCGCACGATGACGGACAATGCATTCGCGTTGTTTCTTCACCATCCCCAACGACTGCCCCTGCAGGTATGTAATTTTTATACCTGACAAATTTTTAAAAATTCTTTGTTCAAGTCTCACTATTTCAAAATGATTAAAAATGATGTCATCAAAAATTTCTATTGGATTAAACTTTAATAATTAATTAAAATCTGTTTTATGGATATTATCTTATTGATGAATAAAAAGATTACAAGTAATACTTAAGGCAAAACAACCCAATAACGTTAAACCAGCAAAGCATAAAGAATAAGAACACCTTATATATGGATACAAGACGACACCTAGTGAACTGCAACGGATACCCCATTACATCAAGCAGCCAACCATTGTCAAAGGCAGACAGCTTACGGGATCTTGAGCTTTTACATTACCAACCCTCAGTGTCTGGTTCAAATGCATCAAAACTATTTATATTAAATTAAAATTTCTCATATCAAAATTATGTATTTAAAACATATAAGATTTTTTTTTAAATAGCATATAATAAATAATTAAATATATTGTTTAAAATTAATTAATAATAACAAATAAAATGTATATAATATTAAAATAAAAAATAGATTAAATTATAAATAAAATGAAATTTAAACATGTAAATATATCATATTAAGAATACATAAATATTTTGATTGAGTTGGTGTTGTCAGTAATTGGATCTAGACTTCATCATGGGCCGAGTTGGGTCGATGCAAAATTTTAGGTCTAGGCCTATCTCGACTTGAAAAGTGGGTCTAAAATTTTGCCCTAGTTCAACCCATATTAAAATGTTAAACTCGAGCCTAATCAACCCAACCCAACCCAGTCGTATTATTTTTATATAAAAATTTAAAAAATATAATACATCAAATACACTAAAAATATTAAAATAAATATTTCTTAAAAATTGAAAATACAAAAAAAATTTATAGGCATGTGATTTGGGCTGAACTAAGTCCAGACCAAAAAATTTATGTCTAAGTCTCGACCTGTTTGGAAAATGGGCCTTTTTTTTTGTCTAAGTTTACTTTTTGAGTATTTTTTTTCAAATCCTCCTAGTTTTTGTATGGGTCTTTGGACTTAGGCGGGTGACCTGACCCATGATCAAATATAATTAGATCTTGTCTCAATTATTAAATTACTAAAATATCATTATTTTAACAAAAAAATAAATATTAATTTGAAGTGTTATATATATTTATATAAAATTTAAAAAAATAAATGCTTATAATAAAATTGGTATGTAAGACATCATAATAACACTCCCAACTTTAGGATTTCAATAAAAAGTAATTTTTATAATATTTATAAAACAAATATACAAGACAATTGTTTCATCACATTGTAAACATGACAAACTAATATTTGTTAGGTAGGCATCAGCATTGGTTTTAGAGGACAATTCAACACCAAAACATTCTGTATGTAACTTTTATCCATTCCATTAATATTTTTTTATATAAATAAATTTATTAAATAATGCTACATCATCAACAACAAAAAAAAAAAAAAAAGTTATTTCAACTTTTTTTTATTTATGATTCATTATTATCCAATTGAGTACGTTTATTTTATCAAATATAAATCATACTTTGCTTTTTCCTCAAGAAACTCATTATATTGGTTTCATTTGAATTTTGTTAGAATCTAAAAAAAAAAAATGTTGGAATTATTAAAATGATTAAAACTGCAGAACAAACTAATTTACTACTTCTGCCATATATTTTACTCGCAGAATCCAAAGCTAAATCGAAATCGAGGCTGAATCTAGTATTTATAGGTATGAATCAATTTGTTCTACTATCAAAATTTCTATTCATCAAATGTTTTGTTATTTAAATTTAATTGAATAAAATGTTTTTAAATTATGTTATTTTAAAAGTAATTTTACTTTCTTTCTTTCTTTCTTTTTTATTGAAACTTGGTTTTCTTATAGTTTTTTTTTTTTTTTTTTTTACTATTATTTTAAAGTGGTTTCTCATCTTAGTGATAATGTACTTGAATCAATTAACTCGTTTGGATTTGAATTATAATTCTACCAAAAATGAACTCGTAACCTTCAATTAATGGGGGAGAGAGGGAGAAGGGTTAAAGTAAATGTGCTTATGGATTGAGTCGGGTTGAGTCTAATTATAATATTAATATATTTTATGTTTGTGTAAGCTTAGTCCAGCCCGAAATATGGGCCTAAAATTTTATTCAAACTTACTCATTTTTGCAAAAAAATTAAGCCAAGCCCATTTTAAACTCGCCCATATTATTTTTTTAAATATTTATATTATTTTAATTTAATATTTAATATTTTTTATTGAAAATTTTTATATAGTGATTTTAACATTATTTTAATGTTTATATTAGAGTACTATTATATATTTAGTAGAAGTTTATTTTTTAATGTGTTGTAAATTACATAATATATAAAAAAATAATATAAAATATTATAAATTTAAAAATAGATCGGGTTGGGAGCTCAAGGTTGATCCATATTTTAAACGAGCCTAATTTTGTTACCCAATCTAATTTTTTGATCCTAATATTTTTACTAAAACCTCTCAAATTTCAGGCAGACTTTCGGGCCTAGGTGAGTAGCTCGGCTTATGAATAGATCTAGGTAAGGGTGAGTGAAAGTGAGGAGAGGGATATTTTTATTTTATTTAATATTATTATAATTTTTTATTTAACTAGATTTTAATAAGGTGCTAATGTGGCACTTCTTGATTGGCTTTAGCTTTTTTTTTAATGGAGTGTATCAGTAAAGGCCAACTGTGGTTATGAATAAAGTTTAGATACCTGTTTGACAAAAAAAAAAAATTCCTAACCTAAACAAAAGGCATAGTTAAATGGCCTCTTATTGAATTAAGCCTATTATTTATTTTAAGATTTCTTGTTTAACTCTGTTCATTGTTTTTTTTAAGTGATAATTTTTTACTTAATTAATCTTATTGATATTCATTTATAAATGATTAAGTAAAAGTTGATTAATACACCATGAACAGGATTGACGGTTGCTGTAACCATCACTGTTGTATTGGTTTCTGCTATATGCTTCTTTGTGTTAAGGTTAAAAGGGAAATCACCATCAAGTCATCTATGGAAGGGGAAGAAGAACGGCAATGCTAGGATTGAGGAATTCATCGCAAAGTTCGGTTCTCTAGCTCCGAATCGATATTTTTATGGAGACATTAAGAAAATGACAAATAAGTTTAAAGATAAATTAGGTGAAGGAGGATATGGTAGTGTATACAAAGGAAAATTGCCAGACGGTCGTCTCGTGGCGGTCAAAATCTTAAGTGAATTCAAAGATAATGGAGAGGAATTTATGAATGAAGTAGCCAGCATCAGTAGAACTTCTCATGTCAACATAGTGACTCTTTTGGGTTTCTGTTTTGAGAGATCAAAAAGAGCTTTGGTTTATGAATTCATGCCCAATGGATCTTTAGACGGGTTTATTTATAATAAAGGACCACATGGTCAAAGTTGTCAATTGGAGTGGAAAACTTTGTACAACATTGCAATTGGCATTGCTAGAGGACTCGAATACTTGCATCAAGGTTGCAACACCCGGATCTTGCACTTCGACATTAAACCTCACAATATCCTTTTAGATGAAAACTTTTGTCCCAAGATCTCTGATTTCGGTTTGTCTAAGTTATGTGAACAAAAGGAAAGCATTATTGCAAATACAGGTGCTAGAGGAACTGCTGGATATATAGCTCCTGAAGTGTTTTGTCGAAATTTTGGTGGTGTTTCTCATAAATCAGATGTCTATAGCTATGGAATGATGCTCCTTGAAATGATCGGAGGAAGAAAAAATAAAAATATTAAGGGTTCCCAAACTAGTGAAACATATTTTCCCTTATGGATAAATAACCATCTTGATCAACCTATGAATTGCAATCCTAATGAAGTAATATCTGTAGAGGAAGAAGAAATAACAAGGAAACTAATCATAGTGAGTCTTTGGTGCACTCAAACCAATCCAGTAGACCGACCATCAATGACTAAAGTATTAGAAATGTTGCAAGGAAACCATCAATCATTAGTACTTCCGTCGCAACCCACCTAAAAATGTTACAGACTTGTTGTTAACTTGAGTAATTTGTTCATGTTGAAGCAATCTTTAAGTAGATTTGAGAAAATGTTCATTTTAATCTTTTTTTTTTTTTTAGTGTTAGTTGTGTATATATAAATAGAACAATTTAAATGTGTAAAATTTTAAACATAAATCTATAGTATACCTATATGATACTATGCTTATTAAACGTATATTTTGTGGAAATAATTTTGTAATTATTAAAAGATGATTGGGAAAAACAGAAAAAATTCCTAAAAGGTTTTGTCATCATAAATCACAAAACAGAATGGAAGATACATGGATTCCATTAAAAAAAAAAAAAGGGCAAAGATAAGATTTGATTGAAGATTCCTAATAGAAACCTAAATCTGGGAATAAAATTCAATGTTCCCCTTTTATAGGAATCACAACAAGTTGAATACTTATATTTTTTGAATTATTGAAATCCAAATACGAAAATATGTTGAAATTTATTTACAAATTATTCGAGTATTACCATTTAATCTCAAATTTAAAACTAATATATATTTATACTACAATAATGTTTTAGAGAAAAAAAAAGCTTAGGTGGCATGCTTCAATATTTGACAAGTGGCATTATATTTATATATAGGGCACATTTGTATTCAATATGTAAAAATGAAAAAAAAAAAGTTTTGTGTCGAAATGTTTGAATATTATATACTCTTTATGACAACAATTATATTTTTAAAAAAAAATCACTTTTATATTATTTTCTTAATTTTCGTATATTAAAAAAAAGAGAAAAATTAATGAAATGATTTTAAATTTGTTAAATTAATTGTTTGTAATTTTTTTCTTAGTGACATGACTAAATTAAATTTCTTGAAAATTTTGAATTAATTGCAAACATATTCAGTAATATGAAATATAACTTTACATATTCAACAATTTAAAAGTAAAAAATAAATTAAAAGAATTTTGAATAAAAATAATATCAAACATATTCAATAACTTCGCATTCTTTTCGCTTTAAATAGTGAAATTGCATTGTGTTTACAAATAAATTTATTTTATTTTATTTTATTTATTCTTCACCCTAAAAAAATTAAAATCAATACAAATTTATCACAATACAAACCATTAAGATTCTAAAAGTAAAAAAATTATATCATTTTATTTTTATCTTTTCATTTATAATAATTCCAAAAGGTTAAAATTTTTGCAACTATTTTTTAATAAAAAAATGTAATATACTTGTCGAAACCATTCTTTTGAAAACGGGTCGACTTTGGTTTTGAAAACAAACAGAGGAGTCGCCACCAATCCTTTTTGACGAGGTGTGATCAGGTCACCTCAAATTAATCGTTTTTATAAAATTTAAGAATTACTAAAACGATAATTTTTTATCTACGAAAATTAAAAAATGAGTTCGGGAGTCGGTTACGCACGAAGAAGGATTAACACCCTCGATAAGCCCAAAAATTGGTACCTAGTTAATTAATTAGTGTTTTAGTGTCGAAAATTGAAAACTTGAAAAACTTTGAAATACGATCCCTCTTTTTGTAAAAGAAAAAAAAAGAATTCAAACGTTAAAGACCTTCTCATCTCAAAGCAATAAAATGTCATATCCAGTAAGTTAGGATACGACATCTCAAACTTTTGAGAATGAGCTTGTCTTTTACTTAAAATTCGTGTATTTTAACTTCTTTAAAAGGGTATTCTATTATTTAGAGTAAACGAGAAAAAATCGAAACCCAGTAAGTTAGGGCGCGATGTCCCAAATTTCCAAATATCGAATATTGTCTTAATTTGCAAAAATCTTATCTCGAGGTAACAAGATGTCATATCCAGTAAGTTAGGACACAACACCTTATATTTCCGAGAATAAGTATTTTATTCAAAACTTGTGTTGCAAAAAAGGAATACACTGTTATTTAGGTTAAACGAGAAAAATCGAAACCTAGTAAGTTAGGGCACGATTTTCTCGAAACTCCAAATACGGATCATTTGCCTTTATAAAAGAATTAATTTTGGGTTGGGTAAAACATAAATTTGTAATAAAGCGAGATAATGAAGAAGGCACGAACGAATAAAGTTTTTGGTATTGACAAGCATAACAGAATAAACATAAACACAGATGTGAACGATAATGATAAGAGTAAAAATAAAATGAATGAATAAAACGAATAAGCTAAAATAAAAAGGAAATAATAAATAAGCTAAAAAATATTTGAAATTAAAAAAGAACTAGTAGTAAATAAATAAATATTATGTAGAACTATTTAAGAAATGATAGTAATGATAATAATATTAATGGTAATAATGCAAGGAATAAAATCTTTAAATTTGAAATGATGTAAAAAGATATATAAATAAATAAAATAATATGTAATGTGAATGAGGAATAAGAATAAAATGAGATAATTTGAAGAGTAATAGGTAAAGATAATACAATAATATAATAGTAATAATAACAATATAATGATAGTAATGATAGTAATAAAAATAATAGTAATAAAAATAATATATAAAATAATAGTAATAAAAATAATAATAATAGTAATAATAATAATAACAATAATAATCAATGATAATAATAAAAATAATAGTAAAGAAAATGAAAGTAGAATTAATAACGATACTACGGATATAAGTAATAATAGTATAATAATAATAATAATAATAATAATAATAATAATAATAATAATAATAATAATAATAATAGGAAAAACATAGGGATAATAAAATAATGATATTAATACATAAATATAAATAGAGGTATAATACCTGAAATATAAAAAATAACAAAAATATAAATAAATAAATAAAAACTAGATAAATAATAAGAAAATAAATATAGATGAAAATATAATAATGGTAATGATACAATAGTAGTAATAATAAAAAGAGTATTAATAATATATTAAATAGTAAAAAATAATAATAATAGTAACAATAATTAAAAAAATGATAATAGTAATAGTAATAATAATAATAATAATAATAATAATAATAATAATAATAATATAAGTAATAGTAAAATAATGATAGTAATAATAATATATATTAAATTAGTTAATTTAATAATAAAATAGTGTAAATAACAAAAAAGGACTAAATCGTACTTAAAAAATGAAATTTTGGGGCGAATCTGGAATAAAAATAAGGCAACGGACCGAATTGAAACGCACGAATAACAAGGACGGACCAAAAGGGAAATTTTCCCTTCCTTTCCAAAATGCACAACATCAAGAGGGACCAATTTGAAACCGAAACAAATTGCGGGGCAAAAATTAGAAATAATGAAAAATTTAATTATTAAACAATAAAAAAGCGGAAGGGCT
Organism: Gossypium longicalyx; assembly: GCA_025698465.1. Taxonomy (NCBI): domain Eukaryota; kingdom Viridiplantae; phylum Streptophyta; class Magnoliopsida; order Malvales; family Malvaceae; genus Gossypium; species Gossypium longicalyx. Next base: position 19,681,606 of record CM047005.1, on the reverse strand, counting down.
AAAAGTGCAATTAGCCCTTCCATTGAAAACACGTGGATCCTAGGCTTGGAGCGGGTCGGGTCACGGGTTAAGGCTCAAAACGGCATCGTTTTGGGGTGTTTTGCAGCTAAATGAAACGACATCGTTTTGGTAGTGTTATAAAATGCCAAATTTTTGCAAAAACTTTCATTTTCCTTCTCTTTTCTTCAAAAAAACTGAGAGCACCTTTTGGCCCTCTCTCCTTCCCCTCTGGTCCGGTCACCGGATCGTCCCCGTCTGCCACGCCAGCCGCCGTCGTCGGCCACCGCGCACGGTGATCGGAAAATAAAAAAGGTACGTTTTTTTTTGTTTTTTTATATTTTATATATATCTATATATATTTGTTGTTTTTTTTGTTTAAAAAATTAAAAATAAAGGAAATACGTGTACATATATTCAAAGGAAAAAAATAAAGAGAAAAGGAAGCAAAAAAAATAAAAATCAAGACCTTTGTTTGCACGATGAATCTTTTTTGATTAGCTTGCTATGTTCTTTCTTCGGATCTGTTTTTTTGTGTTTAAATCTATTTTTTTGTATTAATGAAAAGTGGCCGAATGAACCCAGAAGAAGAAAATGATTTCAGCTTTGGCTTTTTAAAGCCATTTACATTATTTTTCTATGCTGTCCCTTCTCTTTTTTGATCCTTGCAGGTGGATGGGCGGTGCTGACACGGGCGGTGGAGCAGGTGAAGCAGGCATGGTGCGATGGGACAGGGGGCAGAGGCGGCTCTTAGGGCTAGGGTTTTCTGATTTCTGCCAAAATTTGTTTAGGTAGTGAGCCATAGATTTTGGGCTTTAGGGTTTTTTATTTTGGATTTAAGTTTGGGCTTGATGTTGTAAATAATTTGGACTTTAATTGAGGCCTGGTCAAATTTGGCCTATTACAGCTGCCCCTCTTTGCTCGTTATCGTGTAACGAGAATGGAGTAAGGACCTTAAGAGGGCTAAATTTGTCTGGACCTGCTGAGTCTCGACTTCTTTTGATGTTTCTTTCCTTTAAGTAGCTTCACTCTAATCCACTGCATCCTCAGAGGTATAGAAACTGTTACTTTGATCCACTCCACTGCAACTTCAGGGAAGTAAGACTTGTAACTTCAACCTGCTCCATTCCAACTTCAGGGAGATAAAGTTTGTGACTTCGAACTGCTCCACTACTGCTTAGGGAGATAAGATCTGTAATTTCTAGCCTGTTACCCTACTGCTTAGGGGGTTAAGGCTTAGCGTCTTCGATCTGCTCCGTTACTGCTTAGGGAGATAAGATCTGTAATTTTCAGCCTGTTACCTTACTGCTTAGGGGGTTAAGGCTCATCTTCGATCTACTCCGCTATTGCTTAGGGAGATAAGATCTGTTATGATCTGCTCTACTATGACTTCAGAGAGATAAGATCTGTTTATTTATAGCTTCAATCTGTTCCACTGCAACTTTAGGGAAATAAGATTTGCTATCTTTAGTCTGCTCCACTACAACTTCAGGGAGATAAGACTTGTGACTTCAATCTACTCTACTGCAATTCAGAGAGATAAGATATGCAATTATAGCTTCAATTTGTTCCACTACAACTTCAGGGAAATAAGATTTGTTTTGATCTGCTCTACTGCAACTTTAGAGAGATAAGATCTGTGATTTATAGCTTCAATTTGTTCCACTGCAACTTCAGGGAAATAAGATTCGCTATCTTCAGTCTGCTCCACTGCAACTTCAGGGAGATAAGACTAGTGGCTTCAACCTGCTTCACTGCAACTTCAGGGAGATAAGGTTTGTTTTTATCTACTCTACTGCAACTTTAGAGAGATAAAATCTGTGATTTATAGCTTCAATCTGTTCCACTACAACTTCAGGGAAATAAGATTTGCTATCTTCAGTCTGCTCCACTGCAACTTCAGGAAGATACGAATGGTGGCTTCGAGCCTCTCCAGTGCCATTTCAGGGAGAAGAGATTTGTAGCTTCGATCTACTCCGCTGAAACTTCAAAGAGATACGAATGGTGGCTTCTTTCAGGGAGAAGAGATTTGTAGCTTCGATCTACTCCGCTGAAACTTTAAGGAGATACGAACGGTGGCTTCGAGCCTCTCTAGTGCCATTTTATGGAGAAGAGATTTGTAGCTTCGATCTACTCCGTTGCAACTTCAGGAAGATACAAATGGTGGCTTCGAGCCTCTCTAGTGCCATTTCAGGGAGAAGAGATTTGTAGCTTCGATCTACTCCGTTGAAACTTCAAGGAGATACGAATAGTGGCTTCGAGCCTCTCCAGTGCCATTTCAGGGAGAAGAGATTTGTAGCTTCGATCTACTCCGCTGAAACTTCAATGAGATATGAATTGTTGATTTAAACCTGTTCCACTACTGCTTAGGGAGACAAGATCTAAAATTCAGCCTGTTACCCTACTACTTAGGGGGTTAAGGCTCACCATATTCGATCTGCTCCACTACTGCTTAGGGAGACAAGATCTGTAATTCGGCCTGTTATCCTATTGTTTAGGAGGTTAAGGCTAGTAAATTCACCGATCTAAGGACATGACCTGTAGGATCGATTTCATGTATCTATGCTTATGCCAAATAATTAAGATACGATGATCGAAATGAATCAAATGCTCCAACTAGATGTGATGCTTATGTTAAATAATTAGGATGCTATGATCGAAATGAATCTAATGCTGCTAACTAGATGTGCCATGAATGATATATAAATGCAAAAAAATGTGAATGATCCTTTTTAGAAGGCTTAAGGCATCATTGCTCGTTGTTCATCAGGGCCTTATCACTGACGTATTACGCTGCCATCTTATTCAACTGGTATTCTTGACGAAAAACCCTAAGTAACAATCACATTCTGTTTAGCAAGCTTGCCCCACTATAATTGTAAAGTCCCTTCTACTGTACCTTCTGGGACATAAAGTTTGTACTTCCCAGTGAAACTTCAGGGGAATAACATTTGGTTTCATCCATCCATCCTGCTGCAACTCAGAGGTATGGGATTTGTATCATCTTCAATCAATTAATTTGTTACACCATTCTCTAGGTGTAATGACCAGATGTATATGTCTGATATCTGTATGAATGCAGAGTATCATTTTTCTTTTCCCAAGAATGATCTCATTTTACACTTTGATTAACATTGCTCGTTATTTGTTGAGGTTGTATCGTCAATGAAACGTCTTGTCTTTTTGTTCAACCAATAAAAAATTTCAAAGAGATAGTCATCTTTCTCCAATATTCCCAACCCTTAGGCTTGATGAGTTCTAAACAATAGTCTTGTTTCAGGTTCTTGTATTATTTAGAAGCTTCCAAAGTAATATGCAGAACTCCTTTTGTGAAAGTTTTATTAGTTCATTAATCATTGTTTCAATGCAAAATGCTTGAAAAAGATCAAAATAATGAACAAGAAGGAAATTGATTAGGAGCATAGCTCGAAATAAATTAATCAAAGATTGCAAATGCAATAAGGAGAAAATTAACTCAAAATGAATAAGTTAATCAAATATAGCAATGCAATAAGAAGGAAATTTATTGGGAAATATCTTGAAAAGATTAAGGTATTCAAAGATAACAAATTCACAATAGGTAAAATGGAAGCTAGGTGCCCCAGATATCGCAGCTTAAGCTTCTCTGTACCAACTTCTTGAAGACCATTTTGAGCTCAATCTGTGTTTAGGGGATCCGGAGTACTTTGTCGATGCCCCAAGACGTAGCATACTTATTCATTGTTAATTCAGGCATAGTAAGACTACTGTATGCCCTACTTTGATCCGAATTTAAATCGCCCTTTACGAGTTTTTAATTCAAAATCTCTTTAGTCTCAAGGTGCCCTTTGCGGGTTTTCGCCATGGCTTCTCCCTTTTTTTTTAGGCGAAGTATTTCTTAACCGAATCTGAATTCATAGGATTGGGTAAAGTCTTACCATCCATTTCGGTCAATATCAATTCTTCTCTAGAAAATATCTTCTTTACCGCATATAGTCCTTCCCTATTCGGCATCCATTTTCTTCTGAAGTCCTTTCGTATGGGCAGAATCTTTTTCAATACTAGGTCTCCCTCGTGGAATTCTCCAGGATTGACCTTTTTATTGTAAGCTTGTATCATCCGTTTTTGGTACATTTGACTATGACGGATAACCCTGAGCTTTTTCTTCAATCAAATTCAACTGACCGTGTCGTGACTGGAACAATTCTGCTTCGTCTAACTTTACTTTTGACAAAACTCTGAGGGAAGAAATCTCGACCTCGATGGGTAAAATTCCCTCCATTCCATAAACCAGTGAGAAAAACGTTGCCCCGGTAGAGATCCTGACAGACGCTTGATAAGCATAGAGGGTAAATGGTAACTTCTTTACGCCAATCTTTACAAGCCTTGGTTATCTTCCACAATCTCTTTTTTTTTTTGAATTTGAATTGGCATATGAAGCTACCTTCACTCTCTTAGTGAAGTAACCGACCACCACAAGGATGAATCGGTGTTGGCCAGAAGATTTTGACGAGATCAGCTCCATAAAATCTGTGAAGAAACAGATGAGGCACATAAGTCTAGTCTTCCTTTATCTAGCATTTACGGCATAATTGATACAATCCCCTTCCATGGTAGACCAGCAGTACCCGAACCTCATTATTAGCCTGGCAATCGAAAAAACATTATCATGTGCTGTTCGAACACCCCATAGCATTCTCACGTCTTAGTAGCCTAGGCATATCTTGATGCGATCATGCGAAAACATCTTTGAATTGAGAACAACTCAATGATGTCTCGCTTTTTCTTTGAGGTGAGCTAGGCTTTGACCTTTACTTCTTTCCTAGGCTCGCAATGTCCACTAACCCTTTATAGAGTAGGATATGTTTTCATATTGTTCTACTATCTTTAACAATTCAGGAGATATGCTACAACCTCTATCATCTTCAAGGTCCTTAGATCCCTCTAGACACATATCTTGCTCAAAAGGAGACTCGGAGTCAGTGACAGCGTCGCTCATGTCATTGATATCTGAGGACCTGTTGTAGGTACGAAGGCAATTTCCAAAGAATAAATGATTCTAAGGATGATTATTTGTATGGTATGATCATTAATGAAGAATAAAAGAATATTTAAGATAAAATCTAAAAAACGAAAGAGTCTAAGAATAATTATCTGAATGAAATAGAAAGAATAAATAATATTAGCTCAAAATGATACATTTTATTGAAATAAAGATTTTGGACACCAGCCTATTTCACAAAAGGATTCTTATTGCTTCTAGGCTTAAAGCAACAAGCGTGTTTTGAATATTACTCTAGATTAGCTCTAAAAATACAAGGATCTCTTCCACAGTCCCAATGTTCAAAACACTCTCAAGTATGCAAGGGTTTGGAAACTTTTATCCCCAGCTCCCTCTTCGAATATATCATTCAGATTCCCCGATATTCCCTCCAGGCTTTTGACTTGTTCAAGGTATCGCAACTCTTTTGCCTTCATTTTCAAATATCGCATTTACTGCTTTGTCAGAGCGATTAGGTTCTGAGGAATCATCAAACTTCACAATTCCCATTTCAATGAACCTTTCGACCAACTTTTTAAATGTAGTGCAGTTTTCGATTGAGTGTCCCATTATTCTCGCGTGGTATTCGCATTGAGCATTCTCATTGTACCATTTTGAGAACGGAGGTTGCACGAGTTTCGAGTAGAACGGAGACACCACATGCACGTCAAAAAAATTTTGATACAACTCTTTATATGACATCGGGATAGGTGTAAACCGGAGCCTTTTCTATATTTGGCCTCGAGTTGGATTCCTGTCTTGAAGAGTCGTGATAGCTAGTGGTTACAGTCCTCGGCTGGCCTACGTTGATCAATTTGGAATACCCTTTACTCATATTATTCACTTCATTTTCATTTCTCTTTGGGGTTGACCTATTGGCGCTTTCTTCTGCGTCTATCTTCTCGCTCCTAATTGCGTTTTCAATCATCTCGCCGGACATTACTATATCTGAGAAGCTCATGGTAGTGCTTCCCAACATATGGGTAATGAACGGAGCTTTCAGAGTGTTGATGAAAAGCATAGTAGTTTCTTTCTCCAAAAGAAGTGGCTAGACTTATGTCGCTACCTCTTTCCATCTTTGGGTATATTGCCTGAAGCTCTCACTTTGCCTCTTTTCCATATTCTACAGTGTAATTCTGTCGGAAGCCATGTCTGTCACGTGGCCATATTGCTTCATGAAAGCCCGTGCCAAGTCATGCCATGAATGAATTTTGGCACGGCTCAGTTGGTTGTACCATTTAGCCGCTGGTCCGATCAGACTATCTTGAAAGTAGTGGATTAACAATTGATCGTTATTAACATATCCTGTCATCCTTCGACAGAACATCGTGATGTGAGCCTTAGGACAACTAGTCCCATTATACTTTTCAAATTCTAGAGTCTTAAATTTCGGCGGGAGTACTAAATCTGGAACCAAACTGAGATCTTTGGCGTCAACCCCACAATGGTAATCAGCATTCTCCATTACTCTAAGTTTTTCCTCTAACCACTTGTATCGATCTTCGAGTTGTTTTGGTAGTTCAAACCTTGCTTTTTCTATTTCTGCCATTTCGTCTAGATCAGGAACTATATGATTGATTGGATTGTTCCTCGGATTAGGACCTGAGCCAGTCGGGTAGTTCATGGGTGCTGAGGTACCGACCTGATATTGTTGGAGCCTGACAGTAACAGATGCCCCTTGTAGATGCGTGTCTGGTTGGGCTTGGGTGCTTATTGGGGTAAAACTTAGGGGATAAATAGAGTCTTCATTACCGTCCTCCCCGTTGACTACTGGGTATTTCCCTTTTTCGAGCCTTTCAACTAGTAATTGCGTCAATTTGGCTCATCATACTTTTTTGGGATTCAAGCATTTGATCCCTCATATCCTGTTGAATTTTGGCTAGTTGTTCTTGCATCTGTGCTTGTAGCTGGTCTTGCATATCTCTTTGCAATTGCTCTAATCTTTCCATTCTTTGGTCAATTGCTTTTGTCTTACGGCGGGTACCGTAGTGATACTTAGTTCAGTAGACTTTTGTCGGTTCCCAAGTTAGCTGAAATGATTTTACCTAATTAGGATCTTTTTGTAAAAATCTAATACATGCGATGAAATGCAATGCAATGCAAATGCATGGGATGAATGCAAAAAGAAAGGGAGGCGTTGATTCTGGATTCAATTCCATTAGAACAACTTTTCTAAAAAATAAATTTCTTTACATAAAGCGGATTACATATGCGGCCTTGCCCTCATGTCCAAGCGAAGACACCGATTTTTTCTTCGTATCCGAATGTTATGGTCAAATCTTGCGAATTTTCCAAAAGATGTCCCTATTATCTCTTTTCTGCTTAATCTGGACCGAGGTCCGTTGCTCAATTATCCCCGTGATGCTTGTCAGCTTCTTTAAGACATGACGGTTCTCAAATAATCTTTGTTGGCTTGAATCCTCAAGCAATGAAGCAAAGTCGTGTATTCCTTCATGGACTATCAGCCTTCTCTTGTTGTTTACTCGGACTATATTCGGACAACCGTATTATACTCCACTGTATCAAGAAATTCATTTTCTTATGACAAACTGTTCTATTTAGCAATCAAATATGAATCGACACCTCCTTTCTATGATGATGTAATGCAATGCAGTCATAGACAAAACAAAACACATTAGCATAAGAGGAAAAAAAATAATATAGGACACCTACCTGGGTAACCGCTAGGGTTTCGAAGTGGCTCTACCTAGGGTGGGCTCTTAAGGCTTGCTATATGAGGTTTGGTTCTAGAGTAAAGGTACCTGAACCAGCAGATTCCTCTATCTTCACCCATTATAGGCTCATACAGACCGAGTTCAGTTCAGGGGAATACATTTCCCTATGGCTGCACGGAGATGAAAATCTCACGAAGACATAGGCACGGATGTATCCCGAAAGCGATCCGCTATCCTACACGAAGGTGAAAACCTCACGAAGGAATAGTGTCTTACTCCCACTTAAAAGGGTGTAATCGCGCGGTCATGCAATGCAATATGCAATGATATATATAAAAGAAACTCGAAGCAGTAAAGAAAACAGTAATAAAATGACGAAAATCGTAATACAAACGGATGAAATGCAATGAAAGGATTGTATATTAAAACCAAAGTTTCTATTTTCGACAAAAAGACAAAAGTTAATCAACTTGTGGCTTGACTCTCTTATTTTCGTCCCCAGTGGAGTCGCCAAGCTGTCGAAACCATTCTTTTGAAAACGGGTCGACTTTGGTTTTGAAAACAAACAGAGGAGTCGCCGCCAATCCTTTTTTACGAGGTGTGATCGGGTCACCTCAAATTAATCGTTTTAATAAAATTTAAGAATTACTAAAACGATAATTTTTTATCTATGAAAATTAGAAAATGAGTTCGGGAGTTGGTTACGCACGAAGAAGGATTAACACCCTCGATACGCCCAAAAATTGGTACCTAGTTAATTAATTAGTGTCTTAGTGTCGAAAATTGAAAACTTGAAAAACTTTGAAATACGATCCCTCTTTTTGTAAAAGAAAAAAAAAGAATTCAAACGTTAAAGACCTTCTCGTCTCGAAGCAATAAAATGTCATATCCAGTAAGTTAGGATACGACATCTCAAACTTTTGAGAATGAGCTTGCCTTTTACTTAAAATTCGTGTATTTTAACTTCTTTAAAAGGGTATTCGATTATTTAGAGTAAACGAGGAAAAATCGAAACTCAGTAAGTTAGGGCGCGATGTCCTGAATTTCCAAATATCGAATATTGCCTTAGTTTGCAAAAATCTTATCTCGAGGTAACAAGATGTCATATCCAGTAAGTTAGGACACAACACCTCATATTTCCGAGAATAAGTATTTTATTCAAAACTTGTGTTGCAAAAAAGGAATACGCCGTTATTTAGGTTAAACGAGAAAAATTGGAACCCAGTAAGTTAAGGCACGATTTTCTCGAAACTCCAAATACGGATCGTTTGCCTTTATAAAAGAACTAATTTTGGGTTGGGTAAAACATAAATTTGTAATAAAGCGAGATAATGAAGAAGGCACGAATGAAAAAAGTTTTTGGTATTGACAAGCATAACAAAATAAATATAAACACAGATGTGAACGATAATAATAAGAGCAAAAATAAAATGAATGAATAAAACAAATAAGCTAAAATAAAAAGGAAATAATAAATAAGTTAAAAAATATTTGAATTAAAAAAGAACTAGTAGTAAATAAATAAATATTATGCAGAACTATTTAAGAAATGATAATAATGATAATAATATTAATGGTAATAATGCAAGGAATAAAATCTTTAAATTTGAAATGATGTAAAAAGATATATAAATAAATAAAATAATATGTAATGTGAATGAGGAATAAGAATAAAATGAGATAATTTGAAGAGTAATAGGTAAAGATAATACAATAATATAATAGTAATAATAACAATATAACGATAGTAATGATAGTAATAAAAATAATAGTAATAAAAATAATATATAAAATAATAGTAATAAAAATAATAATAATAGTAATAATAATAATAACAATAATAATCAATGATAATAATAAAAATAATAGTAAAGAAAATGAAAGTAGAATTAATAACGATACTACGATATAAGTAATAATAGTATAATAATAATAATAATAATAATAATAATAATAATAGGAAAAACATAGCAATAATAAAATAATGATATTAATACATAAATATAAATAGAGGTATAATACCTGAAATATAAAAATATCAAATAGATAAATAGATAAATAAAAACTAGATAAATAATAAGAAAATAAATATAGATGAAAATATAATAATGGTAATGATACAATAGTAGTAATAATAAAAAGAGTAATAATAATATATTAAATAGTAAATAATAATAATAATAATAATAAGAATAAGAATAAGAAAAACATACCAATAATAAAATAATGATATTAATACATAAATATAAATAGAGGTACAAACCTGAAATATAAAAATAACAAAAATATAAATAGATAAATAAAAACTAGATAAATAATAAGAAAATAAATATAGATGAAAATATTATAATGGTAATGATACAATAGTAGTAATAATAAAAAGAGTAATAATAATATATTAAATAGTAAAAAAAATAATAGTAACAATAATTAAAAAAATGATAATAGTAATAATAATAATAATAATAATATAAGTAATAGTAAAATAATGATAGTAATAATAATATATATTAAATTAGTTAATTTGATAATAAAATAGTGTAAATAACAAAAAAGGACTAAATCTAACCAAAAAATGAAATTTTGGGGTGAATCTGGAATAAAAATAAGGCAACGGACCAAATTGAAACGCGCGAATAACAAGGAGAGACCAAAAGAGAAATTTTTCCTTCCCTACCAAAACGCACAGCATCAAGAGGGACCAATTTGAAACCGAAACAAATTGCGGGGCAAAAATTAGAAATAATGAAAATTTTAATTATAAAACAATAAAAAGGCAGAAGGGCTAAAAGTGCAACTAGCCCTTAGATTAAAAACACGCGAATCCTAGGCTTGGAGCGGGTTGGGTCGTGGGTTAAGGCTCAAAACGACGTCATTTTGGGGTGTTTTGCAGCTAAATGAAACGACGTCGTTTTGGTAGTGTTATAAAATGCCAAATTTTTGCAAAAACTTTCATTTTCCTTCTCTTTTTTTCAAAAAAACTGAGAGCACCTTTTGGCCCTCTCTCCTTCCCCTCTGGTCCGGTCACCAGATCGTCCCCGTCTGCCACGCCGGCCGCCGTCGCCTGCCACCGTGCACGGTGATCAGAAAATATAAAAGGTACATTTTTTTATTTTTTTGTTTTTTTTATATTTTATATATATCTATATATATTTGCTGTTTTTTTGTTTAAAAAAATAAAAATAAAGGAAATACGTGTACATATATTCAAAGGAAAAAAATAAAGAGAAAAAAAGCCAAAAAAAAAAATCAAGACATTTGTTTGCACGATGAATCTTTTTTTATTAGCTTGCTATGTTCTTTCTTCGGATCTGTTTTTTTGTGTTTAAATCTATTTTTTTGTATTGATGAAAAGTGGCCGAATGAACCCAGAAGAAGAAAATGATTACAGCTTTGGCTTTTTAAAGCCATTTACATTATTTTTCTATGCTGTCCCTTCTCCTTTTTGATCCTTGCAGGTGGACGGGCGGTGCTGACCCGGGTGGTGGAGCAAGTGGAGCAGGCATGGTGCGATGGGACAGGGGGCAGAGGCGGCTCTTAGGGCTAGGGTTTTCTGATTTCTGCCAAAATTTGTTTAGGTAGTGGGCCATAGATTTTGGGCTTTAGGGTTTTTTATTTTGGGTTTAAGTTTGGGCTTGATGTTGTAAATAATTTAGACTTTAATTGAGGCTGGTCAAATTTGGCCTATTACAATACTTGAATTGATACATATAATTAAATTTGTGCATTGTGTAACGCCCTCAACCCAATCCGATTCACCGAGTCCAGATCTTGAGTGTTACTACGCATAATACTTAAAAAAATCTTGTCAAGCAACTTTGCTATGAATTATATGGGTGTAACAAATGTTGTTCTTGATATTAAAATAACCCGAAAGGAAAGCACTATAACTTTATCACAATCACATTACATTAAAAATGTGCTTAAAAAATTTGATCTTTTCAATTATATATTAGCATCTACACCCATGGATCCTCAAATAAAATTAGTATCTAATACTAGTAGGAAAATTGATCATTTGAATTATTCAAGCCTGATTGATTGTCTTATGTACATAACGAATTGTATAAGACCAGATATTACATGTGCTTTTAGGAAATTGAGTAAGTACACGAGTAATCCATGTAGTTTGCATTAGGAAGCTTTAAATGGAGTACTTAGGTACTTAATGAAAACCATTAACTATGGGTTGTGCTATAATGGGTATCCTTCAGTTTTAGAAAGGTATTCGGATGCTAGTTGCATTACAAGTTTGGAGGATCATGCTGCTATTAATGGATGGATCTTCATTCTTAGTGGAGGTGTTGTTTCTTGGGGTTCCAAGAAACAAACATGTATTCCACCATGACAACTAAATTTATTGCATTAGTTGCTACATCTAGCGAATCAGAATGGTTAAAAAATTTGCTTTATAATTTATTTCTATGGCCTAAATCAATTTCACCTATTTCTATTCATTGTGATGTGAGACTACTCTAGTAAATGCACATAGCCAAGTATATAATGGAAAGTCTAGACACATTGGATTAAGACATAGCTATATCTGACAATTAATCTTTGATTGAGTGATCACTATTAATTATGTGAGGTTAAGTGAAAACTTGGTGAATCCTTTGATAAAAGGTCTTGCTAGAGATGCAGTCAATAAGACCTCAAAAGGGATAGGACTCAAGCCTATTAATTAGAGTCACCCATGATGGAAACTTGACTTAATGCTTAGTATAACGTCAAGTCTTGAGTACAATGATACAAAGTACATAATTAGTATGTAACTGCTAGCACTATAAATAAACTTATCTTAAGATTAAAGTGCTAGGTACCCGTAATGATAAAGAGAAAGATTTGTAATGTACTTTTAACGGACCCATAACATAAATATGTTAGAGTGTTATAATTACTAAAACACTCTTGATGAGATCTACCTATGTGAGTATAAAGTGTGGCTATTTTTAGGAGCACAAGGGCTGGGCTCTAATAACATTCATGAAAAGTGGACACAGATACATGACCATAATAGTACCCCCAGATACTATGCATTGATCGATGTTGAAATCATTGTGTGAGCTAGTTCAAAGCTTAATCTACCATCCAATTTTGATTAATTTTAACATGTTTTCATTAAGTGAAGTTTCAATCGTAAGACACCTTCATTTATGCAAATTAATTTCCTGAATTATCAAAATCTAAAATATTTTAAAAATGGGGGAGATTGTTAGAACATTATCAAATATTTATAGTGTTCTAATAACCATAAATGAAAAAGTGTAATTAACCAAAAATTATATGTTTTTGTTATTGATCAAGAATTTTAACTATCCATAATAATAAGTTAAATCTCTTAAGTACGAAGAGTTATATCACTTGATTTTTTTGACAAAGAACTACAATTATTGCAAGCAATATTACTTGAATAGTTTTCTTTATTTAAGTTAAGAGATGCTACTTGAAAAATTGTATCTCTTACTTTAATAGTTATATCGATTTAAAAAATATTAGCTGAATAATTATGTCTTTTTTAAATATATAATTATTCAGAAAAGACATGTATTGGAAGTTATGTCTCTACGAAAAACATGAGAATTCCTATAAATAGGAGTGAGATTTTATTTGGAAAATATATCAAAAAATTCTCAAAAGTTCTTTCTATTATTCCTCCATATTTCGTAGATTGTTCTATAAAACATTACTATAGAAATTCTTCATAAAAATTAATTTTCTTGTTATACCTTGTTCATTGCTTAGTCAACTATTTTGTAAGTGCAAAACATAAATAATCATCGGGTTTCATTGTATCCTTGAGGTTTATTTGCTTGAAACTCATTTGCACACCAATTATAGGTGGGGACAAATAGAACGTTAAAGACAATGACTTGATACACGCCTTGGAGCCTTATCCTATTGCTTTATTTTTCTATTCAACTTGTTGTTCGTGTTTTGTTCATGTGTTTGAGATTGTCCTCACTAAAGTTATGCACTAACATGTGGGCTTATTGGATAGGGTGGTCATGGTTTGTTCCCTTTTCTTAAAGATGATTCAAATGTTAGAAGTCCCTAGCTTTAGTCAAAAGTAGAAAAATGTCATGTCAGCAATCAGTTAGTGGATTAACAGAATTTTTAACGCCAGTTATCAATTCGAGCAATTATCTTAATTAGAGTGATCAAATTGACAAAAAAAAATTTAAGTGATCAAAATAAGAACGATACGCTTTTAGGGTGACCTACAATGTAATTTACCCTTTTATTTTATTTTCTTTTTTATAATTTGGAACTCTAAAAATTCATATGCTATTCCTCAAAAAAATTTCATACGGTATAAATCTAAAAATCTATTTAGTAATACTTTAACTTTTTAGTCTTTATATAAAATTGTACCCCGGAAAATAATTGATGGTACACATAACTTTTATATAAATTTTGTCTAACTACCAAAATATTTGTACTTACTTTCTTTTCACGAAAATTTATTTTTTAATATTCCGTTTAATTTTCGAGAATGCTTCCTATTTTCATTTTTTAAAAATATTTTTTATTTTTAAAAATTAAAAAAATACAGTTTAATAAAAAATGATTTAATAATGAAAACACGAAAACATATTGATACTATTTTCCTATAATAAGAACTTTAGAAATAAAATAAAATAATTTACATTTAGATGAAGGTATCAAATTTAAAATTTGGTAAATTACTTTTTTAAAAGAATATTTTTATGTTTTTATATTTTTAAATTAAGGTCAATTCATTTAAAATTAAAAATACTTATTTTTATTATTTTTATTTTTATAAAGTATTTTTAGTGAAATTAATGAAAATAATTTCTTATTGTATAACTTATATTGCACATATTTTCACTTTCATTTTTCAAAAATTATTTTTAAAATTTTCAACCAAACATATTTTTTTTTAATGTTTATCATTTTCATGAAAACAAAAATAAAATAACATATGTTTCTTTAAACTTCAAAATTTTGAACTTTAAATTTTAAAAATTCTACTCTTATATCTTAAAAAATAGAATCTCAAGTTGTGGTATATAATCGAGTGTTTATATATTTAAAAAATAATCTGAGTTCGAATCATAATCGTAAAAAATAAAATAATTATTGATGAACTTTGTTGGACTCACTAGTTTATATATAGGTTTTTTACCCAAATAATATAAAAAAATAAAATAAATACTGAAATAGGATAAGGCCCTAATATTTACAAATCTAAGCAAAGTGAATAGTGTAAAATCGGTGTTACTTGACCAATCAGCGACACCCCTCTATCTTACCACTGATGACATCACATTTTTTAAAAAATAATTTTTTTGGGTGCCGCCTAAGAAATTGGCGACACCAGTATTTTAGACCCAAAAATACATATTTTTTTTATATTGGTAAAACAAAAAAAAAAAATTTTTATTGATACCACTCACGTGCCAAGCGACACTCGAATATTTTTAAATAATTTTTTTAAAGCTAGGAAAAAATTAGTATATTAAATTTCGAGTATTGGAACCCAAACTCGTGACCGATGGGTTTAATATATCAATTTTTTTCAGCTTTAATAAAAAATTTTATTATTATATTATTTTTTTATTTTCATAAAAGGGATTGGTTTGGTCCCCAAACCCACTCCCTACATATATCAATCGAAAGGGAAAAAAAATCAAGAGCTGCTGAAGGTCCCACACCCCGAAAATTAAAAGGAAGGTATGTATTTTTTTAATATAATTAGTTATATTAGTAGTAGTTCAGTATTAAGAAATGTTATTTTGTTAAAAAAAAGTTAGCACTAATTATTACCCCTGGTTCAGTCACCACATGAAAAAAAAAAAAACAGATCTAGCTAAAGGTCCCCCACCCAAAATCAAGAAGAAAAGGTTAGTTAATCACTATTAAGGTTATTTTTTTAATAGTATAATTAGTTTTTTTTAGTAGTAGTTTATTTGTGTCAAAATTTTCTTTTATTTAGTATTAAGGTATGTTAATTATGAAATTTATTATAATTGTGTATGTTTACTTTTTATTGTTCGTTTATTAAGATGTTTTGTTGTATTTTTACTGTTTCAGAAAAAAATAGAGAATCAATTTTTTGTAGCCATTCATTTCAATGGTGGTATTTTAGAAAAACTGTTGGTTGTATTTTTGAAACTCGCTAGAAAATAGTAATGAGATTCGATAGAAATGTGTCCATCGTTGATATGAAAGAGAATGATAGTGAAAAAATTTCCAAATGTTGTGGAAGGAGGATGACAAAACTATTCTACAAATTTCTAGTTTCATCAAATCCTATCAAATTTACCAGGATGGAACTTTTAGGCGATGATGACGTCGAGACAATAGTCTCATTGTATTGCCTAACAGGGAGGGTGAACACTATACCGGTTCAGTTATTTGCCAAGTTAGCATATGCGGAGCCCTTCGAAAATGTAACTCAGTTAAAACAACAATATGGAGTTGCAAACCCGCGTACAAAGGTTCCAGAGCGTCCGTCTATAGGAGGTCATCTGTGCGCTATTTTGACATCAATCTCAATCTTGGATGTTTAGATCAGTACGGTGGTGGGTTACAGATACATCCAGTCATTATTGAAACTAATGTGTTTGGTGAAGATAGATCCGATAATAATGGTTGTTCTGAGCGCAAATGTGAAGATTTTAGTGACCCTGATTTAGACAATGTCCCAGATGATATCGACGATGAATGACCGAATAATGGAAATGATTACGCCCCTTCAGTCAGAAACTCGAGTTGTAGCATCGTCATACGCAATGATCCCGGGCCTATATGTCGGTCATCGATCCCGATGTGACGCATGCTTTCTAGTTCACAGAGTACCTAGACATAATACCTGCTCGTCTGATGTTAGCAGATCCTAAATCGAGAGAGTTATTCGTGGGTCAAATATTCGTGAGCAAAGATGATAAACCGTAAAAGTAACATGTTTTAATCTCATGTTTGACATGTTTTTGGATGATTTATTATGTAAATTGGTGAATTTGATGCTTCTAATCCTTTAAATTTATGTTTCTATACTTAGGAGAGCATAGGAAAGTGAAAAGAGCGAAAAACGAGCCAAAATCAAACAAAAAGAGCTGTTTTCAAGAACCACACGGGCTGGCCATACGCTGATGTGCCAACCCGTGTCAATATCACTCATTGTTTTCCAAACACGTGGAAAAACCCAATTTTTAGGCTTGCTGAGCATTCTAAAGTCTATAAATACACACTAGAAGAGGATCTGAGGGGAGCACGCAGAGAAGAATGAAGAAATTACTCGAAGAACACTGTCAGAATCAACTCAAAAGCGGATCTCCTTCAAGATTGAAGATCTCCATTCAAATTTCCTTCGAAGTTTTATTGGGTTTCTTATGTCTCGTTGTTAGTCCAATTTTGAAATGTTTCCATCCCAGATTATGAACCAAATTCCCTAGATACCTAGGGAGGATGAAACCTATGATGGATCTTGTTATTTAATTTTTGATTTGCATGATAAATACTTAATTTATTGTTCTCAATTATGTATGCTTACTTCGTGTTTTGATATTTTCAGGATATTGATTCATGTTAAATATGCTTATTCAGTGGAGCAAAAGTCCCTGTTTAAGAGTAGATCTAGTATAATTAAGTGGAGTTGCATGCAATCCTAGAAATAGGACAACATAAATATACCAGATTAGAATAAAATCTAATAGGGGAATCCATAGATCGAGTTAATACGACAATAGGGGTTTTAATTAGAAAGAGATTTCAATTAATCAACCTAGAGTCAGTTTTCTTACTCTTAAAAGAGATATTAACATAAATTAGGGATTTCTACGGATCAAGGCACAAGTGAATATATCGTTTAATTTAGATTCAGAATAATAAGTGAAGTCTAAGTGGATTCCTTCCTGGGTATTGTCATCTAATTGGTTTATTCGATTTTTTTTTAATTCATTCTCTATCGCGTTCGTAGTAATTAGTTTAGTTAATTTTAGATTAAAAACATCCCTTTTATTTTATAGGCTAAATAATAGAAAAAAAAGGTAATACTAGTACTTTTTGTCCTCCTGGATACGATATTCCCGACTCACCATAGCTATACTATTATTCAATAGGTGCGCTTTCCTTTGTCGTAATTTTTAGTTAGTTTAGTGACTCATCAAGTTTTTGACGAGTGTGTTAATGTCATCAAGCGCTACAATATGAAGGTGTCTATTGACTACAGAGTGGCCGACTTTAAATCGATGATCTATGTTGTTGAGTGTTGAAAGTTGACAAAAGGTGCAAGTGGAGGGTACAAGCTGCATTTATCCAGAGGTCCTAACAGTGGGAGATACGAAAATATGTTGGTTTTATACATGCACTTCTGCACTTATGATGTAGGACCACCGCAAGCTTGATTCAAAAACCATTTGCAGCCCCATATTGGCTATGGTTAAAGACATGCCCACCATTCCTATATCAGTACTGATTGTATAAATACAAGAACGGTTCCATTACCGAGTTTCATACCGGAAGGCATGGTTGGCTGAACATGTAACAGCCTAATTTTCAGTGGTGTCGAAAACAGTGATTCGAGATCACTACATCCGACGAGTAAGTTTGAAAATTTAGTAAATTAATATTTATAAGTCAAGTGTGACATTAGAAATATTTATGGAGTGTTATTGAGTTAGTATTAAAGTTTTGTTAGAAAATTTTAACGTTTTGATATTTAATTAATTAAAAAGAACTAAATTGCAAAAGGTGCAAAACTTGTTAAAGTGATTAAATAGCTTAAATGTCTAATAAGGAGGGATTTAAAAGGAAATTAGACCAAAATTAAATTGGGTAGATGGTTTGGGGTATGAAATAAGTAAGAAAACAACGTGAACAAAGTGCAAAATTGGAAATAACCTAAAATTCATTAGTTAAAAAGGACTTAATTGAAAAATCTAGAGATTTCATCACTTTTCTTCAGCTAAAAACGCCATAACCAAATCTTCTAAGCTGGTTTTTCATATTTTTGCACCATGTGAGTTCAATTTTTGCTTTTTATTTGTAATTTTTATGTTTTTGTGACTTTTACAATTAGGTCCACTTATTGAATTCATTAGTTTTTGATTCTATGGGTGAAATTGAAAGTTACCATGGTTGAGTGCTGGAAATATATGATGAATAAACATGTATTTGAAGTTTTAATTTTGCTATGTGATGATTTTATTAAGTGATTTTAATAGAAATTGATTTTTAGGACTTAATTGTGAAAAAGTTAAGAATTAGGGTTTTGTAGTGAAATTTTGAATACCAAAGGTTGTGTAGTATTTTATATTGATGGAATAAAGTGTTGATTGAGAAAAATTAGCTCAATTGATTGGTTAATTGAGTAGGGACTAAATTGTAAAAATTGTAAATTTTAGGGTAAAAGTGTAATTTCAAAAATTGAAGGGTATAGATTGAGAAGTGAACTAGAATTGAATTAGATGATAATGAATGAAAAGTTTTATATTATAGATCGAGAATCCGAAGATGAACGAGGAAAAGAGAAAATTTCTGATTAATCCCTGAATTTTTACAACTTTCATAAATTAGCCCAGGTAAGTTCATATGGCTGAATTTTTTTGTTCAATTATTAATTTTTTGAATGATACGATATTTTTTTAATTTATATTTTTGCTATTGAATTATGATAATTGTAATAATGTGAAAATCGAATTGAAAGTTTGAATTAAGGGTAACACAAAACTGAGTATGTTTGTTCAGTGTTCAGTGATGAATTGATGGATAAGACCATGGTTAAACCATGACAAAAGTGTGAAATGTGAGATCATAGCAGAGTTGTGGCACTGTGAAAGTGAACGTAAGACCATGATTGAATCATGACAGTTATATATGTGTGCAAGTGTAAGACCATAGTTAGGCTATGGCAATGTGATGAAGTGTGTGGTCATGGAAAAGCCATGGTAAAATGTGTGCAAAACCAAAGTGGAATGTGGCATCAAGCTAATGACATATTCAATTCCGTAAGACGTTCCCTAATTTGACAAGTAAAGGTAAGTGTTACTTGAAATCAAGTGTTGAGATTTAGTTAGTTATTGATATTGAGCTCAAACCAGTGAATTCATCATTTGAAATTGTGTATGACAGGAAAATTTAATGAAAAACTTATTATTGAGTTGTTATTATAATTCAGTAAGATTTGAGTTTTAAGCCTATGAGCTTACTAGGCTTTCACAAGCTTACTTCTGTGTGTTAATGTTCTGTGTAGATTGACGTGAGTCCAAAGGATTGGATCAACACATCGGAGTACACTACCAAGATTTTACCAGTAGATTTTATAGTACAACTTTTGGTTTATATGGCATGTATAAGATTTAATGAAAAGAAAATGATATTGTAATATGGTCTTGAATGGCTTATATACATATGTGTTAGTATATATATGTATATATTAAAAAGAATTTAAAAGTAGACAATGAATGAGATTATATGGTAAGTTTATGCAAATGAGTTGTGTTATAAAATATAGGTCTAAAACTTGTATTAAAACTTGTGTTGGCTGCTTGATTGGTGTGTATTGGTATGTGAAAGTATCATATGCAGGTTTATAGTGTAAATGGGGAGAAAAATGGTCTTAAAATTGCCTATTTCCGTCCACACAAGTGTGTGTCTATGCTATGTGTGACACAAGGCTTGGCATATGGGCATGTGATTTGACCGTGTGTCTCCTGCACCTTAAAAATAAGAAACAAAATGCTCAAAATTGAGCACACGGGTAGAGACACGGGTGTGTGTCTCAGCCATGTAGGTGACACGGCATTGGATACGGGAGTGTTACATGGTCGTGTGAAAACAGCACCTAATTTATGAAAATTAAATTAACCACACGGCCTAGTACACTGGCATGTGATTTGGCCGTGTGACCTAAATTTCTTCATCCCTTATAAGTCAAAGAGTTACACAGGTTAGGAACACGATCGTGTGAGCCACACGGCCTAATCACACGGGCTTGCCTCTAGACCACACGAGCGTGTGGGCATTGTATATAAGTAAAATTTAATAAATTCACAAAAAATTCTTAGGGTTTCTGATTTAGTCCTAAATCGTTTCTACTGTTCATATTAGGCTTCGAGGGTCCATTTAAGGGACTATAGGATTATTATTGAATGTGAATAGTAATTTTGGCTCGATTTATCTGTAAACCTTGGTAATACTCTATAACCCTGTTCTGATGATGGATACGGGTTAGGGGTGTTACAAAACATATAGCCATGGATCAGTTGTACGGAGATTGAGATGTGTTGTACAATGAACTGTAAGGGTGGATAGCCGCAATGCAAGAGTACGTTCCAGGGATAGTCGTTGAGTTGCAAACATTGCCTTATACGATTGGGATAACCAACTACATCCGGGGGAAAAGAACCTTTCACCGGATGTTTTGGACATTTGATCCATGCATTTGAGCCTTTCCCCACTGTAACCCTCTTGTGCATATAGATGTGACCTGGCTGTACAAGAAATATACGTAGATCTTTCTCATTGTAATTGCACAAGATGAGAATTGGAACTTGCTACCGATAACGTTTGCCATTTTTGAGGAAGAGAACATGGAGTCATGAGAATTTTTCCTAGAGAACTTGTAGAGGTATGTGGTCACTCAAGACAACGTTTGCATCATTCTTGATAGATCAAAGGGGATAATTGCCGCAACTAGGCATTCAGGTGTTTTGTGGAGATCCATCTATTGTATCAGGCACATTGCGGTAAACTTCTACAAGGAATTCAAAAATGTAGATTGGCACAAACAAGTTTTAAAGATGGGTAATTATCTGTCTCAGTTTTTTTTCCATATGTTTAGAGCTTGTGAAACAACACGTAATATGTTGTAACGGTTCAAGGTACGAGCTGGAACCAAATCGGTTAACACGGAGACTGGCTAACCTCCAAGCTGATATGTAAGGTCAAACGAATACTTCATTTTACCAATATAAAAAATTGTGTATTTTTAGGTCTGAAATACTGGTGCTGCCAATTGCTTAGGCGACACCCAAATTTTTTTTAAATGTGATGTCATCAGTGGCAGGGGACAAGGGTGCCGCAGATTGGTTAGGCAAAATCGATTTTACACTATTCACTTTGCCTAGATTCGTAAATATTAGGGTCGTTATCCTATTTTAGTATTTATTTTATTTTTTATATTATTTAGATAAAAAAAACCTTTATATACTCCCAATTAGATACTTTTTTTCAACTTTCTTTTTTCTCCTTTTCATTTCTTTAAGGAATTATTTAAAGATTTATCGTTAAGTGTGAATGGAAGATTTAAACATAGGGAATAACTTATATTAGAATAATATTAAAATTTAAAGTTTTAAGGTATTAATAAAAAATTTAAATACATGAAATTATTATACACCTATTCATATTCAACCTGCTCTCTAACTCTAGGGTTTTTAAAAAAAATTATATATAAGTAATTAAAATAAAAAAATGAAATAATTTATAAACTTTAAATTTTACACAATTCTTATTAATGAAGATTCAATGACATAGGAAACAATTTAAAATGAAAAAAAATCCATTGTCTAGAAACTAATATTTTTTTTAAAAAAAATTAACTTAAAAGAGAAGCAAAATGATTAAAAATTGTAAAATAAAAAAATATGTTTGTTTAGAATTTAAAAAATTAATTATTTTAAATAAATTGAAGAAGATAGTAAATATAGATCAAAATTTAACGATGCGAAACTATTTTATTAATGCCTTAAAATTATGTTTTTTAGGAGTTATATATATATTATATATATATATATATATATATATATATATTTACATAAACCTTTAGACTTTTTACTACCCATTGATAAATTAGAACAGTGCAAGATTCAGCATAAACGTAAATCATATTACATGAGTCATTTTAAGTAAACTTCATTGACGAAGGCTTTCTTTTGATAAACTTTCCCTTTATTTAGAGCCAGTCAATCCTTTCTCCGTGTACTCTCGTCATTTCCCTTGTTCAATCTTCCATCAAATCTCAGAAAATTTTTTAAAAAATGAATAATCTTTGGTTCTCATCATCATCATCACCATTACCTCGTCTTCCACTTCTGTACTATTCCTTACTATTCATCATGTTTGGGTTTCCTCTTTCACTAAGCAATCATGAACTGTACGAGAATTGTCGTGATACAGTGTTCCGATGCGGGAATATCTCCGCCGGATTTCCTTTCTCTGGTGGTCAACGAGTGTCGGAATGTGGACGACACGGTCTCGAGCTTCGCTGCGACAACAACAACAATACAACAACCATCGTAATTAGTGATATAGAATATCGGGTTCTGGGCATCCGCTGGGATCGTCATATTCTGAAGATTGCGAGGGAAGACCTCATCAAGTACGATGGCCTTTGTAGCCCTCAAATCGAAACTCGGAATTCGGTCCTCGATTCGGAGTTGTTTTCACCTGGTCCCGGTTATGCCAACGTTACTTTGTTTTATGACTGCCAATCTTCCATCTCGTCACTCAATCTCGGGTTCTTCCCTTGCGATAACGCCGGTTCCACTTACAGTAACGTTTCCGTGGGGATACCGAATAATATCCAGCCGAAGGGATGTTCGGCTAATGTTACTGTTCAGATTCTTCGATCTTCCATGGAGGGATCACTGAATTCTTCGTTGAGGTTGAAAGAAGCCTTGGACAAAGGAGTGGAGGTACAATGGAATTGGAAGGACAGCAAAGCTTGTGGGAAGTGCAATGATTCCGGCGGAGCCTGCGGTTTCTTTGGGCCGGCGGAGAATCAAACAATGTTCTGCTACTGCCCTTTCATGTTCGAGAATTCGCTCGATGACAGACAATGCCATCGCGTTGTTTCTTCATCATCACCAACGTCGTCTGCCCGAGGTATGTACTTTTTTATCTGAATTGTGTTGATAAGTAAGATCAGACTGGATTGCAACCTGAATTTAAAAAAAAAATATATATATATATATATATATATATTTATTCAAGTTTATTAGAATTTTGATTTCACTATTTCAAAAATATTAAAAATAGCCTGATAGATAATCCGACAAATAACAATAAATGAAGCAAAGCAACCTCAATGACATCAAACTTGAATATTTTTTATTTTATTTTTTATATTATGAATCATGTAAAATAATTTAATTCATTTAATAACGTATTATCTTATGATTTTATATACTTTCAATTTTTTATATAATAATCACTTGTTATAATAACTAAGTTTTTAGTAGAATTAATATTTTATGTTTTATTTTAACCATTTACAATAATTTTTCACTTGTAATAAGAACAATAATAATAATTATGAAATACATTTTTTATTAAATTAATTTTTGTAATAACATTTATTGAAAAGTTTAGAAAGACTATAGTTACTCTATTAATTATAATTTATTAAATAAAAATATCATAATTAAATTATTTAAATTTCACATTTAAAATTTATTAATAATATTTTATTAAATGAAAATAATCTTTAATGAGTGAATTAAAGATATCAATTCAATAAACTGTTAAGTTTCCTAATAAATATTCTACTATGAATTTGGAACATTATAAATTTATAAATTGATTATTTGAATTTAATAATTTTATGATAAATTAATTAATTTAATTAGATAACTCATATTGATTAATTGAACTTGTTTAAATTATGAACTTCATAATTAATCATGTGAAAGAATGTAAAATAAAATATACATAAAAGTAATAATGCATGCATCTACTACATGTCTTTTAGTTTTGTTCATTTGATTCTCATTTTTTTTCTTTTTTAACATAATTCTCATTTACTTTATTTAATGAAAATTCATGCTATAAATTTTAATGTAAATTTATAATAATTAATTTTATATAACAATATATTGTTATAAATATATAACAATCACTTCACTATAATGAATAAAATTTTCATAAATAAATATAATTATTATAAAGAAAATTTACCATACTATCATGGTAAAAAGTTTGTTATAAATAATTACTTTTAAAAAGATTTCGAATCATAATAAATTAATGCAAAAAATAAACTTAAGAAATATTCGAATCATAATAAATTAATGCAAAAAAAAAAACTTAAAAAATCCATTATTTTCAATTTTTTAAATTTCTTTTAAAAGTTAAAAGTATTCGAATAAATAAAAACAACTCCTGTTTCTTGAAACCAAACACACTTGTTTTCATTAAAAATGTTTTGTAAAAATAAAAATGATAAAAACAAGTGTTTTTAATTTTAGATGAATTGATCGATTGAGTCTTAACTTAATTGGTATAAACATTGTTGTTAATATAGGAAGATGTGAGTTTGAGTACGCTAAAGTGAATTATCCTTCTATTTATGGTTTAGGGAGGAACTATGGGTAATTTTAAACATTTTGTCAAAAAGAACAGATATTATCAGAAACTATCATGAGATTGTTCAACAAAAAAAATTTAAATGAATTGATCTGGGTTCAAATCTATATAAATGCAAAAAATATTCTCTCTTTTTTTCAATTGTTTTTTTTAATATTAAATCTGGTATCCTAGTTCAAATCTATATGAAATATAATTTTTTTATTTTATTTCTATTTGAGAAAAATAGTTATCAGATATATTTTCATGTTCTAATTATTATAAATATATTTTATTTATCAAACGTGCTTTTAAATTTTAAAAAAAAATAGAAAATGGAAACTATTTTATGAAAATAAAAATAGAAAATATTTTCAAAAATTAAATCTCATCATAAATTTATGCTAGGTGCAATGGTAAAACATATTACATTTTCAAGGGAAGACACATATGAATTTTGAAGATAACATTATTAAAAATAACAATTTCAATCATAAATTATAAAATATAGTTCAACAATAAAAAAAGAGAGAGACGAAATAAATGGTTAATAATAACATCTTTGAAATATACAAAACTTTACCAAAAAAAAAATATTTCTTACGTCATTGTCAATCACTTAAAGCAATAATAACGTATTAATCAGCATTAATTTTAGAGGAAAATTCAACACCTAAAATTGTATATATATAATTTTCATCCATTCATTTAGATTATTTTAATATGTCAATGGATTTATTAGATAATGATACGTCATTTTTATAAGATAATGATATATCATTCACAAGGATGTTATTTGGATTTCCTATTTTTTGGTACAATAATAAAATTAATTTTTAATATTTAAAATTTTTTACCATTTTTTATATCTTTTTAGATCACTTTTATCCTTAACTTTTAAATTTTTGTTAAATTATTTTTTAACTAAAAATTAATTAAACTATTAAAATTTTAACACTGCTGATGTGGTTATTTGTATAATAGTCTATGTATATCTCATAAGAAAATTTAAGAAAAATGTAAAAATTAAAAAAAAATCCATATTTTTAAAAAAAATTATATTAATAATAAATTATACATAAACTATCATGTGAGGTGCAATATCAACGCTGTTAAAATTTTAACCTAATCAATTTTTATTTTAAAAAAAAAAAACTAACATTTATAGATTAAGGGTAAATAAAAAAAAAAGGATTAAATTCGTCAAACCAACCATAGAGATAAATATTTTTCACTAAATTTATTATTATATTTAATTTTTTTTTTTATGATGTGCTATCATCTATTTAGCAATATATATATATTATATTATATT
Organism: Gossypium longicalyx; assembly: GCA_025698465.1. Classification (NCBI taxonomy): domain Eukaryota; kingdom Viridiplantae; phylum Streptophyta; class Magnoliopsida; order Malvales; family Malvaceae; genus Gossypium; species Gossypium longicalyx. Next base: position 19,655,289 of record CM047005.1, on the reverse strand, counting down.
ACAAGGTGTTAAACTTGTATATGAAATGAATAATCATTTTATTGATATGTGACAATATGTTATTGACACATGCCAAACATTTTATCACAACATGATTGCTAATTAAAATTTCTAAATCAGAATTGGTTACAAGAAAATATCATAATTGTAGAAGATACTAGTGATATATTTTAATGTATCATATGTATCTCTATTTTAATATATATAATTATTTATTTATTTTTCTTCCTTTTATATTATTTAGTAAATATAAGATTTAAGTAGTGTATGGATTTCTTTATTTAATTTATTTCGTTATGTTTCATCCTCATTTTAATTATTTTAATGTGTCAATGAAATAAATTTGGGCTTCGAACAAATTAAAAACTTCAACAAACCCAATGTTTTATTCTATTGAAAATTCAAGGGTGATGCATGAAAAAAAATGCAAAATATAAGATAAACTTTGATATACACATTGAGTTTATAGACAAAAAAATTAATTCATTATTGTAGAAATATAGATACTAATTTGAAATCATAAATAATAGCAATAAATTTCCATATTTTAAAGTATTTAAAATGTTAATTGTTTCCTATTTAAATCTAACATACTTACCAATTGAGTCTTAACTCGATTGGGATCGGTATTGTTGTCCGTGTAGGAAGATATGGGTTCGAGTGCGGTAAAACGCATTATCCTCCTATTTAAGGGTCGGAGAAAGTTTATGAATAATTCTAAGCATTATATCAAAAAGAACAAATATGATAAAAATCTAAAATGAGATTAATATTAAAAAAAAATCCAATATAATCTTGACTTCCTAAAGTTATGCAATGAAACAAGTATTAACAATAATTCATATTTTTAAATTTAATTAAAATTTCCTTGCTTTTTAAAAGATTTCATTTATAGTTTCAAAAATTATATCTTCAAAATTCATTTTAAACCATTTTTAAAAACACATTTGGGATAGGGTAAAATTATTTGCACATTTAGTCCATGATCTTTATCGTTAGTTGATTAATTTTTTTTTATTTAAGTCTTTTAAATTAACTTTTTACTCCTTCAAAATTTTCATTGCTATATTTTACTTGCAGAATCCGAATCTAAATCCAAATCCAAATCCAAATCGAGCCTAAATCTAATATTTATAGGTATGAAACACTTTGTTGTTACGACAATATCTATTCATGAAATCTTCTGTTATTTGCTTTAAGATCTCTTGTTTACCTCTATTCATTGTTTTTTTAACTGATAAAAGTTTTTACTTACTTCACCTTATTCATCTTCATTTATAAATGATTTAGTAAAAATTGATTAATAATGCACCATGAACAGGATTCACGGTTGTAGTAACCATCACCATTGTTTTGGTTTCTGTTACATGCTTCTGCGTGTTAAGGTTGAAAGGGAAATCACTGTCAATTCATCTATGGAAGGGAAAAAAGAATGACAATGCTAGGATCGAGGAATTCATCACAAAGTTTGATTCTTTGGCTCCGAATCGATATTTTTATGGAGACATTAAGAAAATGACAAATAAGTTTAAAGATAAATTAGGTGAAGGAGGATATGGTAGTGTATATAAAGGAAAATTACCCGATGGACGTCTCGTGGCGGTCAAAATCCTGAGTGAATTCAAAGAAAATGGGGAGGAATTTATGAATGAAGTAGCTAGCATTAGTAGAACTTCTCATGTCAACATAGTGACTCTTCTTGGTTTCTGTTTTGAGAGATCAAAGAGAGCTTTGGTCTATGAATTCATGCCCAACGGATCTTTGGATGGATTTATTTATAATAAAGGACCACATAATCAAAGTCGTCAATTGGAGTGGAAAACTTTGTATAACATTGCACTAGGCATCGCTAGAGGACTCGAATACTTGCATCAAGGTTGCAACACCCGAATCTTGCACTTCGACATAAAACCTCACAATATCCTTTTAGATGAAAACTCCTGTCCTAAGATCTCTGATTTCGGCCTGTCTAAGTTATGCGAACGAAAAGAAAGTATTATTGCAAATACAGGTACAAGAGGAACTGTTGGATATATAGCTCCTGAAGTGTTTTGTCGAAATTTTGGCGGTGTTTCTCATAAATCTGATGTCTACAGCTATGGAATGATGCTCCTTGAAATGATAGGAGGAAGAAAAAATATAGATATTGAGGGTTCCCAAACTAGTGAAACATACTTTCCCTCATGGATATATAACCATCTTGATCAGCCTATAAACTTCAATCTTAATGAAGTAATAGCTGAAGAGGAAGAAGATATAACAAAAAAATTAGTCACAGTGAGCCTTTGGTGCACTCAAACCAATCCAATAGATCGACCGTCAATAACTAAAGTGTTGGAAATGTTACAAGGAAGCTTTCAATCATTGGTACTTCCGCCACGACCCACCTAAAAATGTTACAGACTTGTTAACAGGAGTAATTTGTTTATGTTGAAGCAATCTCAAGTAGATTTGGCAAAATGTACATTTTGATCTCATGTTTTTTTTAGTGTTAGTTGTGTATATACAAATAGAACATATTAAATGTGTCAAAAATTTTAAACATAAATATGTTATACATATATATGATGGCATGCTTATTAAATGTATTGTTTATGGAAATAACATTGTAAATATAAAAAATATATATTGTTAGGAAGAATAGATACAAAATTTTAGAAAGTTTTATTTTCATGAATTGTACCGAAATCTATTACATATTTTAACTGAGAATCAATTAATACAATTTTCAGTAGTGAGATCAATTTGTTGATCACTTTTAAAAGCATAGAGATTGTGCAGGGATTTTTGCCAAATATCATACATATAAAAATCAAGTTAGTTTTAAGGGTTAGTAAAATTCATTTTGATTTGAAAAAAAAATATCATATTTTAATTTAGTTGATTCAAGTTAAATAAGTCATTTGAGTTATTGGGTCAATTTAAATAAGAATTTTGAGTTATTCGAGTTGAATTTGAAAATATTCTAATATCTAAACCGATGTTGTTTTAAGGTCTACTTTTTTTTCACTTTAATATAAATACTCTTTTAGCCCTTATCAATTCAAAAAAATTATAAAAACAAGTAAAAAGTAAAATTTATATAATATAAAAATCTAAAAAATAAAAAATTATTTTAAAAATATTAATAACAATTCATAATTTTGAAAAAAAAATCTTAATTATAAAAATAAAAATCCTAAAAACTTGTTATTTAAAATTCAAAAAGAATTATAATTTTTTTTCCAAAATTGTACTAAATATATAAAAATAAAAATCATATAATATTTACATTCTAAAAAATTTCAAAGACTCTCAAATTTATTTACTCTAGTATTGTTGTGAACAAGGTTTTAATTTGATTTTTTTATTTTTATTTTAAATTTAAATCAAATAAATTTATTCAACTCAATTCAAATTTAATTTTATTAAATCCAATTCGTAAAAGAATAAAAAATTAATTTAATTAATAAAATAAGATACATTAATTCGACTAATTAATAAAATAAGATACATTAATCCAATCCATACAATTCAACACATAGTAATTAATTGATTGTAGGTTGTATGTTTTAAAATAATGGCGGTTTTCAGGATATTCATCAACAATGTTCCCCCTAAAATCCATTAGAAGATAACTGATCTGTGTAGTGGCCAGTGCTCATCCAAATGAGTGCTTTCAAAAATGTGGATGAAGTGATAAAAGGGTTAATAGCGGTGCAAAGATGGTTGAAGTGAGATTGTAATCCGCACATGTTTTCCTTGTAAACAACTTTGTTGTCAGTTGGAGTAGAAATTAGAGGAAGAGGGTTTGGTGAAGGTTAATCGGAAATCCACCAACATGGCTAACACCTTCCTAAACTAGAAGAGGACGACTTATGGTCCATCTATTTATAAAAAATTAACTTCACCACATTTTTTGGTAAAAGAAAAGCTCAGTCAAAGACTGAAAGAAAGACTAACAAAATTACAGCAAAAAAGAACCATTGAGACTATCATCACGTAACAGCCTCTATGGACTAACCGGAGGTTGCTCAAAAGCGTGAAAATCGAAATCTGAAACTCTATCGTGGCTGTAACCCATAAGCCAATGCCATCAGAATTAACAGTGACCCAACCTTTCGCTGGTGGTAGTCAAATGTCATGGCTTCCCTGCAAAGATCGAGCTTTTTCCTCAGACAGCCAGCTCCGAAAGATGGTTATCACGCAAGCCCGACTGAGGTTAACAATAGTTTCAGCACTCCAAGTCGAATTTGAAAAGAGGAAATTGCATATATACTTCCAAAGCCTCCAACAAAGTATTGCAAAGAGAGTCCCCCATTCGCACTCATTAACATTAATCTGTAACTCATTCCGTGTATTACTCATCATCCAACTCTCGAAGGAAGAACTGAAAAAACTAGCACTACAAGTTATTAGGCACTAATCTTGACCCAATCGATTTAGCAATCAGAAAATCTCGAAGAACATGTAACGTACTTTCCTCATGATGTCCAAAAAGGCTATAAGAGGAATCGGTCGACAGACCTTTCCTTACCCGTTCCATATTTGTCAGGAGGCAATTGCGCGACGCTAACCACAAAAAATTCCGAACTCTTTGTGGCACTCGTACTTCCAAATTACTTCCCATTTAGCATCCTTATCATTCCAATCTGTGTTGGCCAGAAGAGAATAAGTACAGATAAAGAGAACAAGCCATTTTCAGAACTTGACCAAGCAAACCTGTCCTCTTCCACCATGGGATTTGGTGGAGGAATAGCAGCAACGTGCAACATGGTCGAGGCTTCCAGTCGAGGCTTCCAACAAATGCTGGAATTTATGCTACTCCAATTTCCATTAATATCAACCATATCGGAAACACAAACTTCATGATTTGAAGGGTTGGATTGAGTAAGATTTACAAGAGGCCCAAGAGCCGGAATTCAATTGTCTCTCTAAAAACGAATTCTCCTTCCATTTCTCACTCTCCAACAAATATTCGTTTTCAACACAACCCAAATTTTTGCCAACAATTTCTCCATACAAGCGAACGTTTTGTTCTACAAATATGTTCTGGGTACCCAACATTAACCTTAGACTTGCCTTGATGATCCGAGCCCAAAATGCTTCAGGATTATTAAGAAGGTTGAAGCCTATTTTAAGAAGAAAAGACTCATTCTTATAAGCAAATCTTCAAAGACCGAGACCACCCGACGAGATTGGCTGACAACAATCCCTCCAATTCACAAGATGCGGTTTTCGCCTTTCATCTTAAGAATCCCAAAAAAGTCCTCGGATCAATTTCTCCAAAATGTCGCAGAGTTCTTTAGGGATCAGAGTTGTCTACATGCAATAATTGGGAATAGCAAAAATGATCGAATTAACCAAAGTAATATGACCAGCCATCGAAAGGAGCTTTGAGTTCCATCCGCTAAGTCGTTCTCGGATTTTATCAAGAAGGAACTGAAAGGTACTCTTCATGACTCTTTAATGAAAGAGGGGCATCCCCAATATTTTCCTAAAGCATCGACCCTTTGAAAACCCAAACTTTGGCTAATATTCGACCATGCCACATACCTTTGACATTCCCCGAAAAATAAATCTGATTCTTTCTAGCATTAACTTTTTGGCCCGAATAAGCTGCAAATTCGGACAAAATCTCACTAATTAAATTAGCTTGCTCCTCATCTGCTTTGCAAAACAAAATAAGATATCAGCAAAAAAAAAGGTGAGATATTGGTGGAACATCGTTTGACAATCTAATAGGCTTCCACTTACTCAACAAAACAACTGAGACAATCTTTTGCCCAAGCTGCTCCATACCTTTACAAGCAAATGCGGAGAAAGTGGATTACCCTGACGAATTCCCCGAATCGATTTAAAGCTTTCAATAATAGAACCATTCCAGAGAATTTGCATAATAGTCGTAGAAACACAGTTAATAATAACACGGACAAAATGATGAGGAATTCGAGCATCAATGAGGGACTCTTGCAAGAAGTCTCACTTAATCTGGTCGCATGCCTTCTTAAAGTCCACCTTAATTGCCATCCAACCCACAAAACCTTCATAAATTTTCATAGAATGAATAACCACCTAGGCGATCAAGATATTATCATTTATCGATCTACCTGAAACCACTTTACATCATTATTCTTGATGCTCACGAAATCATATTTAAGTTCAGGTTCAAAGAAAACTTATCAATCACATAACCTAACAGAAATATACTAAAAACACTTTAAGAAATTAACAATGATAGATGAAGGATGAAGATGAAGCTTTTCTAATTAGTGAATCTTGAATCATATAATGATAGATGAAGTTTAGTATTTACTGCTTTTTTTTCTTAATCATACATATAGTTATTTGTTTTTAAATTCAATTCAATTCAAACTTTTTTTATTTAGTTTTTGACACAATGTTATATTATTCACGTGAAGTTTATAATTTGAAAAAAAAATTCTACGGGTCAAATTTTAATTAGTTAATTTAGCAATTTCCTAATAAAATATATATTGATAATTTAGATATTACATTAGATATTTTCAAAGTATAGGTATCACATTAGACATTTTTATAAATATACATGTACCATGACAAAACATATTTTGATAGTTTAGCTATATTAGACATTTTTAAACTATAAATATAACCTTCGATCATTTTATAAAACTACAAGAATGTGGATAAGAAAAAGATGAAAATGAATGTATATTTGATCCATCTCTCTCCCACTTAAGTATGTTTTTAACTTTAATAATCAATCAATGGCTATAATTCACCCAAGCTTAAGTGAGTGGAAGTGGATTGTGGATAAAAGGTTAATCCACTATCAAGTTTTTAATTATTCTCAAGTCCTAGGTGAATTGCATATTAGAGGCAAAAAATTTTACCTTAATTCGATCACTCTAGTTTTGTCATCTAACAAATTTTCCCTGTACTGTTTTCACTAATTATACAAACAAATCATTTATAATTCTATTCTCTAGTCAACTCATATACTTCTCAATTTAGCACTCGGACTGTCTCGGTTTAAGAAAATTTAGCTCCAAAATTAAATTTTTTACATTGACGAAAATCGAGTGGATTAAGTTACTTCTAAAACGTACATAGTCTCCCAATATTTTCGGTTCCTTCTTTCATGTGTTCCTTTACAAATCTAAACTGGTATATATTGTTGCATGGGCTGCTGATTGGACCCAAAATTTGTTACATTGCCTTCCCCTGGTAAAGAAACCTTCTCCACAAGGTTCCAAGCTGGAAAATTCTTCAAAATTTCGTCCTCTTCTTCTCATGTAGCCTGGCTCTCATTTGCACTATTCCATTGCACCAGCAGTTGAGCTACTGCCTGGTTTACTTGTAACTTGACCCTGAAATCTAGTATTGCCAGCCTCGTTAATTTTTGTCTCCTTCAAATGGGACAGTGAAATCGATTCATGCATCATAGTGGGTCTGAGCACTAATACCTCATTTTTTATGTTTGATCTCAACCCAGATAAGAAGCATTGAGTTAGGAAAGTTTCAGAGAGACTCATTGTATGGAGTGCCATTTCTTCAAACCGTGTTGGTTCTCTTTGACAATTAACGTCTACATAAACAAATTAGCATCCACTAAATTACTCCACTCGACTATTTGTCTCCTTTGCATTCATCAGAACCACTTCTTCGCAGGTACATCCATTGACGTGATCGTAACTTAATGGTGGTCCTCAATGGGAATGAGGTGATGACGTAGAGTATAAATAAATGGTTATATATATAAAAAATTTACTGTTTATATATCAAATAGTTATCTCAAAATAAATGGTTCTTTTTTAAAAAGAAATATAAGGTAGAAATAATAAATAAATAAATAAATTAGAGTTGAATATAATTAAATTTAAGATTCATGTTTAGAATAACAAATTTAGCACGTAAATTTAATTCCAAAGCCGATTCAAATGTAAATTACAACATTAGAATACATGGTAGTACGTTGGGGCTCGGCTACTATTTAGTTACGTCGCTGTATACAACATTTTTCATTGGAAATTCAAAGATGAGACAATGCCTTACTGTTGTTGGAAGCTAAAAGTCTTAAAAGGTAGAGTGTATGGTCAAAGTCTTCGTTTTGATAATTTCCTCGAAATTCATTTGAGTTGAGCTCAGACAATAATCAATCCTTTCTTTTTATTCATCATTTGACTTGTTCTCTGAAAATCTAAAAACAAAATGACTTCATCATCATCTGAACTTGCTCTTCTTTCGCTTTCCTTATCATTCATGTTGCTTGGGGTTGCTGCTTCACAAAGTAATAATACCAGAGATATGTCTGCATGTACCTCCCATTTTAGAGCTTTTCTTTCTGGGTAATGGTAATAAGATGAAGACAATGGTTACATGCATCTGCCAGTTTAATAATTTGGGTGGTTAACACAAGTGAGTATGTCCTTTCTTGTTTCAAGGCCTCTTTCAGTTTACCTATTCACTGTCTGCTTGGACCCTTTGGATGTCTTGTCCCTGTTCAGATACCCCTTTTCCACGCCATTAGCTGCGGGAGGTTATTCTGGAAGTTTTGGCCTGCATTATGATTTCTGACTTGAAATTTCTCTGTTTTTCCCTCGTTTTCCATATTCCTCGTAGAACCATTGCCAATCATCCCTATCATTCTTTCCATCTTCAATCCACTTTTTGATCCAATTACCAACGCTTCAAGTTAATCTTTTGAGTTTTGACCCATTAACGTGAAAAAAACGGAAGCTTGCATCAATGGAAAAAGAACAGTTTCAGATTTTAGAACTTACGTAGATTTTTTGAACTGATAAATATAAAATAAAAATAAAAAAAGAAAGAGAAACAATCTAGATTTTAAAGAACCCAAATTGCTAAACCAGAATGTAATTAAAAAAATCAAAATCCAGACATGCAAATTTCCCTTCAAGTTTTCTTAGAAGCCAAACATAACCCAGAAAAAGAATCCAATCTTTTTGAAAAGAAAAGAAAAACCATTCAAGATCTAAACTTTTCCTTCCTTATCCTTTATCCACTCCACCTTTGTCATCACCCAACTACACAAACAAGCCAAGTTAAGCTTCTTCTTAAGAAAAGCCTGATAATCTTCTACATCTGCAGGAATATTGTTGTTATTATTATTTTCTAAACACCCATTCTTCAGCTCCTCCTTAGCTTCCTCCTCTTCGTTATCTTCACCTTTCTTATTAACTTCTTCTCTAAGGAACTGCTGAAAAGCCCACTCTGAAGCATTTCGGTTCATTTCAGAACCGAGGTTTTATTCCTATCGTCGTCGACACCACCGGCATCGGAAGTGACGGCGGATGAAGACCAGTAGTGATCGGGGATTTCTTCAACGGGGATCCATTGTGATTGGTTGGGTCGTTTGGGGGATTTCTTCAACCGACCATATTAAATTAGATTATTTGTATTGCTAACAAATTTCAATTTCAGCTTGTTTCTCGAGAGAAAAAAAGGTCTATTTCCATTTTGGGTTTAATTTTTTTTTTCTCATTTCGTTGAATTCGCTAATTTGAAAGGGGTATTTGTTGAACTTCAATGGGGGGTTTTTAAAAATTTTTAACTTCAATAATAATAAAAATAGTCAATTTTAACAGAAATTAAAGCTATAAACAAAATCCAGCTGAATAAAAGCTTTGAAATCTGTCGAGAAAATAAAAAAACTTACCGATGAAGAACCTAATAGGGCAGATTCAGAGGCACCCATTGATGCAAGCTTCAATTTTCTTTCACACTGAGTCGGGTTAATGGGTTAAATGATTAACTTAAAATCTTGTAATTTTTAAAAGAATTAAAAGAATTTTTTTATTTTGTAATTTTTTCAACTGAATATCTTAGATGTTAGGTGAAAAAATATTAATAATTTTTCTAATAACAGTGACAAAATTAATAAAAAAAATTAAAGGAGTAATTTCGCCGCAATCAGTATTACTTTTCTGTGTTATTTTCTCAAATCTATTTTGAAAATCTAACCACAAAATTATTTTAGTGGACTGAATGATGAAATAAAATAATCATATTTGTCCACAGATCAGATTGGATAGATTCGGGAGCTGAAACCTTTTCTTCATTTTAATGTTTAATTCATGAAATTACAAAATTTATACATTAAATGGATATATACCTTCTAGTACTTGTTCAATCCAAAACTGAAAACCCACACCAAGTATCAATGGATACGAAAAAGTTGTATGCTCTTTGACGCTAAGTAGTCTAGCAATGTTCTTGCAGCAGAACCGTGCGGAAGACAAGCAGGAGGTGCTCTATGTCCAAATGGACAATGTTACAGTAAATATGGGATGTGTGGCAGCACGTCTGACTACTGCGGATCTGGCTGCCAGAGCCAATGTAGTAGCAATGATGTTGGCAGCATTATCACTCAACACCTCTTTAATCAGATGCTTAAATATCGAAATGATTCACGTTGTCCTGGGAATGGTTTTTACACTTATAGTGCTTTCATTGCCACTGCTCGGTCTTTTAATGGATTCGGCACAACCGAAAATCTTACAACTAGAAAGAGGGAACTCGCAGCTTTTTTGGCTCAAACCTCTCATGAAACAAGAGGAGGATGGCCAAGTGCACCAGATGGCCCATATGCATGGGGATATTACTATATAAGGGAACAAAACAACCTCGGAGCATATTGTAGTCCTGGCGTCTGGTCATGTCCTCCTGGTAGATTGTATTATGGACGAGGACCCTTCCAATTGGCTTAGTAAGTTTCTCAGTCTCTCAACTAATGAAGTACTAGTTCATGATGTTGTTGACTGACTCAACACAACTTTCACGATTTGATTTCCTCAGCAACTTCAACTATGGGCTAGCTGGAAGAGACATTAGAGTAGACCTTGTTAGAATTAAATGACCCGAATCCTTATTTAAATAAAATACAGTGGTAAAATAAAATAAAAGAAGAATCCATATAGAATTACACTTCTTTTATTTTATTTTAGAATAAGGTTTTTTAAACATTATTAAATTTCATCTATTTGATATTGATTAGAATAAGGTGTTTCAGTCTTACTAGAATGTGGCTTTACAAGCTTATAAATAGACATAGTATATTCCTCTTGTAATCATTCGAATTTGACATAGTGAATTTTTTTCTCTTCTGCCCGTAGTTTTTTTCTGAAAGGGTTTCCACGTAAAATCTGTATGTTTATTTTATTTTATTTTATTTTTCACAAATTGGTATCAGAGCTTCCGGGTTGTTCATCTCGATCACGGTAATGGCGTCTTTGAAGTATGAAATTCCACTGTTGGATTGCAACACCAGATTTGCATTGTGGCAGATTAAGATGCAAGCAGTTCTTGCGCAGATGGATTTGGAGGATGCCCTGCTAGGGATAGATAAGATGCCTTCGACATTAACAGATGAAGAGAAGAAGCGTAAGGATCGAAAGGCGTTAACACAATTACATCTGCATTTGTCCAATGAAATTTTACAGGATGTGATGAAAGAGAAGACCGCCGCTGCATTATGAAAGAGGCTAGGACAAATATGTATGTCGAAAACTCTAACAAGCAAGTTGCATATGAAGCAGCGTCTTTATGCTCATCGTTTGGAGGAAGGTGCGTCTGTACACGAACACTTAACAGTGTTTAAAAAAATTCTCTCAAACTTGGAGGCCATAGAGGTTCAGTATGATAAGGAAGATTTAGGGTTGATTATACTTTGTTCGTTACCCCCGTCTTATTCAACCTTTAGAGACACGATTTTATACAGCCGCGAGTCTCTCACAGTTGATAAGGTTTATGATTTTTTGATTTTTTGACCTCGTATGATAAGATGAAGCATCTTGTAGTTAAACTTGACTCTTAGGGAGAGGGTCACATTGTTCGTGGGAGACAAGATCGGAATGCTGATGATAATCGTGGAAGGACAAATGAATGGAATCCTCGCGGTAAATCTAAGGGTAGATCAAAGTCTTCAAATAGAGGTAAAACTTGCAACTTCTACAAGAAAAAAAGGGCACATTAAATCTAAGTGTTATAAGCTACAGAATAAGATTAAAAGAGAGGTTGCGAATCAAAAGGGAAAACAACCAGAAAATTTCGGTAAAGCTGATGTTGTAGAAGACTACAGCGATGGTGAACTTTTAGTCGCTTCTGTCAATGATTCTAAAGTAAGCGAGGAGTGGATACTTGATTCAGGTTGTACCTTCCACATGAGTCCCAATCGGGATTGGTTTACAACTTACGAAATAGTGTCTGACGGTGTTGTTTTGATGGGAAATAATTCTTCGTGTAAAATCGCAGGTGTTGGAACAATTAAAGTTAAGATGTTTGATGGAGTTGTTAGAACACTTAGTGACGTACGACATGTTCCAAAATTGAAAAGAAATTTTATTTCGTTGAGTACTCTTGATTCAAAGGGTATAGATACACAGCTGAAAGTGGGGTTTTAAAGATTTCCAAAGGTTCCCTTGTTGTGATGAGAGGGCAGAGAAAGATTGTCAAGTTATATGTTTTGCAGGGTTCTACTGTTACTAGTGATGCAGCTGTCGCTTCCTCTTCCTTGTCAGATGATGATATTACTAAAATTTGGCATATGCGCCTAGGGCATATGAGTGAGAATGGCATGGCAGAATTGAGCAAAAGAGGACTTCTTGATGGGCAAGGAATTTGCAAACTGAATTTTTGTGAGCACTGTGTTTTTAGGAAGCAAAAGTGAGTTCGATTCACCAGAGGAATCCATAACACGAAAGGAACGTTGAAGTATATTCATTCTGATCTGTGGGGGCCTCTAAAATGCCTTCGAGAGGTGGAGCTAATTATATGCTAACCTTTATTGATGATTTTTCCAGAAAAGTTTAGGCGTTCTTCTTGAAGCAGAAAAACGATGTGTTTTCTGCATTTAAGTCTTGGAAAATTATGATTGAAAAATAGACGGGAAAACAAATAAAATACCTTCACACAGATAATGGCTTAGAGTTCTATTCTGATGAGTTTAATAGATTGTGCAAGTCAGAAGAGATCGTGAGACACTTGATAGTTCGTCATACTCCATAGCAAAATGGCGTTGCAGAATGAATGAATAGAACGATCATGGAGAAGGTTCGATGTATCTTGTCAAATGCCAACTTACCAAAGTTGTTTTAGGCCAAAGCAGCCTCTACTGCATATTTTTTGATCAACCGGTCCCCATCCGTTGCCATTGAGAAAAAGACTCCACAAGAGGTATGGTTTGGTAATCCTGCTAATTATTCTGATTTAAATATTTTTGGTTGTCCTGTGTATGCTCATGTTGATAATGGAAAATTGGAACCGAGATCCATTAAATGTATTTTTTTTTGTTATAAAGCTGGTGTAAAAGGGTATAAGTTATGGTGTCCTGAAAATAGAAAAGTTGTGATTAGTAGAGATGTTGTTTTTGATGAAACTGCTATGCTACCTAACTTATTTCTTAAAGACTCTTCCAATAAAGAGAATCAAAAGCAGGTGGAGCATCAGATTAATACAAAGTCGACTCCTCAAGCCAGTACAAAAATTGAGAATAGAGTTGCTTCTTCACCGCAATACTCTATCACCAAAAACAGAACTAGAAGAAAAATTAAACCTCCAAAGAAGTATGTTAAAGCTGATCTAGTTACTTATGCTTTAAATGTGGCTGAAGATATAGATATGAATCAAGAGCCATCTAATTATTCTGAGGCGGTTAGTTGTGAAGACCTAGAAAAATGGATGTTTGCTATGCAATAGGAGATGGAATCACTCCATAAAAACAAAACATGAGATCTTGTGAAACTTCCTCAAGGTAAGAAGGCTATTCGTTGTAAATGGGTGTTTAAAAAGAAAAAAGGAACTCTAGGAGTTGAAGAACCCAGATATAAGGAAAGTCTTGTTGCAAAAGGGTTACAGTCGAATTCCAAGAGTGGACTTCACAGATGTGTTCTCCCCAGTTGTTAAGTATAGTTCGATTCGAGCTTTGCTTGATATTGTGGCCATGCATGATTTGGAGTTTGAGTAGTTAGATGTAAAAACTGCATTTTTGCATAGAGAACTTAAGGAGGATATTTACATACAACAAATAGAGGGTTATATAGTCTCAAAAAAAGAGGACTATGTTTACTTGCTGAAAAAGTCCCTTTACGGTTTGAAACAATCACAAGACAGTGGTACAAGAGGTTTGATTCATTTATGACTTCTCATGATTTCAAAAGAAGTAGTTTTTACAGTTGTGTTTACTTTAAGAAAAACAGTGATGGTTCTTTTGTGTATCTACTTATTTATGTTGATGACATGTTGATAGCAGCAAAAGATAAATGAGAGATAAGAAAGTTCAAAGCCCAACTAAGTGAAGAATTTGAGATGAAAGATTTAGGACCAGCAAAGAAGATACTTGGTATGGAGATTCTCAGAGATAGAAAAGCAAGTAAATTGTGCCTAAGTCAGAAGGGGTACATTGAGAAAGTTCTTTGCAAGTTCAATATGCAGAGTGCTAAGCCTATTAGTACTCCTTTAACAGCCCATTTTAAACTTTCATCGGCTTTATCTCTACAATTAGATGATGAGATTGAGTACATGTCACATGTTCCATACTCTAGTGCAGTGGGATCTCTCATGTATGCTATGGTTTGTTCACGTCCAGATTTATCATATGCAGTTAGTGCAGTTAACAGATATATGATGAATCCCGGTAAAGAACATTGGAAAGCAGTTCAGTGGATTTTAAGATATTTACGAGGTACTGATAATGTTTGCTTATAGTTTGGAAGAACTAGAGATGGAGTAATTGGGTATGTTAATGCTGATTTTGTTGGAGACCTTGATAGAAGAAGATCTCTCAAAGGTTATGTCTTTACAATCGGAGGTTGTGCAATTAGTTGGAAAGCCACTTTGCAAACTACAGGCTTTGTCTACCACTGAAGCTGAGTACATGACGATTACTGAGGCTTGTAAAGAAGCTATTTGGTTGAAGGGACTCTTTAGTGAACTTAATGAATACCTTCAAATCAGCATAGTATTTTGTGACAGTCAGAGTGCCATCTTTCTTACAAAAGATCAAATATTTCATGAGAGAACAAAACACATTGATGTTTAGTATCATTTTGTTTGTGATATTATTACTCGTGGTGATATTGTTATGAGCAAAATTAGTACTCATGAAAATCCTACAGATATGATGACTAAGTCACTTTCTATAACCAAGTTTGAGCATTACTTAGACTTGGTTGGTGTTCATTGTTGAGGTTAAACCCTTAAGGGGTTTTATGGAAGAGGTGGAGAACTTGTTCGTTGAGAGTTCGCAATGAAGAACTTGTTCATTGAGAATTTGTGTGAAGGTGGAGATTGTTAGAATTAAGTGACCCGAATCCTTATTTAAATAAAATACAGTGGTAAAATAAAATAAAAGAAGAATTCATATAGAATTACACTTCTTTTATTTTATTTTAGAATAAGGTTTTTTAAACCTTATTAAATTCCATCTATTTGATATTAATTAGAATAAGGTGTTTCAGTCTTACTAGAATATGGCTTTACAAGCCTATAAATAGACATAGTGTATTCCTCTTGTAATCATTTGAATTCGACATAGTGAATTTTCTTCTCCTCTGCTTGTGGTTTTTTCCCGAAAGGGTTTCCACGTAAAATTTGTGTGTTTATTTTATTTTATTTTATTTTATTTTTCATAGACCTAATAAATAATCTAGACCTCGTAGACACGAACTCGACTATATCCTTCAAGACGGCCATTTGGTTTTGGATGGCCCCACAAGGAAACAAACCATCAAGCCATAAAGTAATTGACGGGCAATGGACACCGTCTACTATAGAAAGGGGTGCAGGTTGGCTCCCTAGCTATGGAGTTATCACTAAAATAATCAACAGTGGGGCAGAGTACGGTCATGGTCCTGATAACAGGGTGGCGGATAGGATTGGTTTCTATAGGAGGTACTGTGACATATTAGGTGTAAGCTATGAGAGCAACTTGGATTGCTATAACCAAAAGCCTTATACAAGCGGACGATCCCAACGTAGGTAATAAATGTATGCCGATTTCAACATAAAGTCTTATACGAACCGATGATCTCAAGGCTGTGGTGACTGTTGATGTCACCACGATAGGTGACATTAGCAATCAACCCATTCTTATATCTCTTCTCTGAAAATTTTTGAAAAAGAAAATGGATTCTATTTCTTTCTGCCTCTTCTTCTGTTTTGCTTAATCTTGCATTTCTTGTTTCACCACCCAGTCCTAGTCAACTGTAGGAGAAGTGTCGTGATGCAGTGTTCAAATGTGGGGATATCTCCATTGGATATCCTTTCTCCGGAGGTGATCGAGATCCAGAATGCAGACATCCTAATTTGGAGCTTCGTTATGATGATTTTACTAATACTGCTAAGATTGAAATTGTTGGTATTAAGTATATGGTGTTGGACATTCATCATGAAAGTCGGATTCTAAGGATTGTGATGGAGGACTTCATCAACAATGGCTCTTGTCGTCCTCAAATTCCAATTCAAAATTCGAACCTGAATTCTGAGCCGTTTGTTCCCAGTTCTTGGAATACCAATCTTACTCTGTTTTATGATTGCCAACCTTCATCGAGTCTTGGAATCTTCCCTTGCAATTCTTCAAATTACAACAATGTTTCCATAACTACAGATAATATCCGTGGAGATGGATGTTCAGTTAATGTTAGAGTTCTTGTTATTCAATCTTCCTGGGAAAGATTTTGAAATAAAACCTTGGATTTGGAAGAAGCACTGGAAACAGGATTCAAGGTGCAATGGGAGGAGGATATGGAAGCATGCTGGAAGTGCAATGCTTTGGGTGGAGGCTGTGGTTTTAACAAGTCAAACAATCAAACATTCTGCTACTGCTCATCAGGATTTGAGAGTTCATCAAATCCTAGCAAATGCCATCAATCCCATCTCCCACCATCTCCAGCATATACCAAAAACAACAATAATACCAAAGGTATGTATGTACTTTCCATTTATGCAATTAAACAATTTTGTTTATCTAATATGAAATATTACATAATTTTTACAAAATTAAATGAATTACTTATTATAAAATCTTATAAAAATTTTAAAAAATTAATTATTATATATAATAGTTGAAATGTTTTAAAATATCAAAAATGCAAAAACTTTTAATTAAAAATAATATATAAGAAATAATTAAACATATAATTTGAAACTAAATAATAATAGCACATACAATGTGTATAAAATTACAATGAAAAAATTATATTAAATAATAAGTAAAACAAAATTTAAACACAGAAATATATCAAATTAATAATATTAACTTTAATTTAACTATTTATTATAGTGGTGTCATTAACGTTGAGTTGATGCCAAGTAATACGAAGTCAATAAGAGATTTAAATAGTAGTATATATATATATATATATTAAAAATAGTTATAAAATTAAAAATATAGATATTTTAGTAAACTTTTTTGGACAGAATAAAACTTGCTCTCAAACCTGCCCCTATGAGGTAGGGTGAAACTTGATGGATTCGAGTTAATTTACCATGTAAAATTATTGACTAATCAATTATTCAATCAATGTCTACTAATATAAAAAATTAATTGAGTTAATTAATTAATTTACAATAATAATAAATAATGGTTGAAAGCATTGAAGTAATTGTTTATTCCATAGGTTTTTTTTTAGAAGAGTGGAACCAAAAAGAGTTTACTAATAGCATTATTATTTGGTATATTTATGGTGATTTTTTAACTCTACAAGCAAAAGAAATTATCTTTTGTCCTTAATTAGTATTTAAAAAATTAAAAACTAGATGAGCTATACATGGCGATTTTTTTATCCTACTTGTAAAATTAAAAAACTTCTTCACCAACAAATACACAAGAGATGAAGACGAGAGGGAATAAGAAGGAGATCAAGTGGTGCAATGGAGATCGATTCACCTATAAAGGTCAAGAGTTGGAACAAGAACAAGGGGATAGGTTGATCAAATAGATGAATATAGAGAATAACCTTAAGATGCTAAAAAGTCGATCTTTTTTTTGTTGTTTCAAAGGGCACTAATAGAATAGGTCCCTTTATCCGCAAGTATGACATGTCAGGATATACATTTGATCCTATTAAATGCATAATAGTTAATCATAGGCACGTATTGTAACACCCCTGACCCGTAACCATCGCCAGAATAGGTTAAGAGGCATTACTAGACCTATAACTCAATTCAAAACATTCATTTAACAATTATCTCTCATTTCAATAACCATTATTTATTCACATTCAAAATTTACTTAATTTAATCATACAAAGTATTAATCATGCATTTGGGACTAAATTGATAACATGTAAAAGTTTCAAAAACTTAGAAAATTTTAAACTTTTCAAGGGTCACACGCCCGTGTGAACAAGCCGTGTGCCTCACACGGCATTAGACGCGCCCGTGTGTCTAAGCAGTGGCAAAACAGGGCATACATACTGACTTGTTCACATGGCTACAAGACACACCCGTGTGCATTGGCCGTGGTCGAAACTGACTTGGATCACAAGGCTAGCCACATGCCCGTGCGTCTTGGCCGTGCTCAAGCCTGACTTACAATTTTATGGTACCCCAGGGGACACACGGCCGTGTAACGTGATCGTGTGTCGCACACGGCTAAGATACATGCCCGTGTCTCTTCCTGTGTGGACAAAAATAGGTCATTTGAAAAGCCAAATTTGCCACCCTAAAACATGAGCATTTACAATCATATTTAACCACAATTAAGCAACTCAATTGGCAACCAAATTAACCAATTCAATACACATTATAAGCCATATCCAAACTTACCATTTACATGTCCATATACCTATATAACTACATATACAATTCATTCATGTAACATCCATATATTAAGACTTATTTTGCATAAATTCATTCAAGCATTACCGTACCAAAACCTACCATATTCAAACACATATATATAAACAACCAAAACATGGTACCAAATAAGACAAATCACATGGCTTAACTTATATACAAATTCATTCTCAAACCATGATATCAAAAAATAACTATTACTATCAAACTAGCCTATACATGCCATATTTACATAAGTTCATAAGTTCAAAATACCAAACGAAAATTTGGATAGTGTGATGTGCAACTTCGACTTGTCCGGAACAAGCGAGCTAACGAACTTCTATAAGACATAGAAACAGAAACAAAGTAAGCTTCTAAGCTTAGTAAGCCCGTATAATTCAAAATTAAACTTACCATTTAAAGTAATCAAAGCAATAATAAAATGCCAACAATTCAATTTAACCATCACCTAATCACACATAATCATCACATGTTAGTTATTTAACTAATACATAAACCATAACTTGTCCATATAACATTATTTAAGTCCGTTGAACCTATTAGAACTTTAAAGAATAATCGAGTGAACAATGTTAATATTCCATCAATTCATCATCATACATGCTATTTCGAGTCATGGTCGGTAAGCTCTTACTGAGCTGATAAACAGTAAGCTCTATTGAGCTAAAAACGGTAAGCTCTATTGAGCTAAATAATAAGCTCTTTTGAGCTGAATCAGTAAGCTCCAATGAGCTAAAACAGTAAGCTCATACGAGCTATGGTAAGTCCGCAACAAATGCAGGAGCTCACCATTACGGTAATTCCAGTAACATGTCACTCGTATCCAATGAATTCAAATAGTTCAAACGGGGCTCGGTAAGGAATACAATATATCATCAAGGCATTCATTTTTAAAATATTTTCATTATGTACATTCATTTCAACAAATACAATTATAGAAAATTTCGGTTCCAATTATACGAACTTACCTCATATTTACTCGTATAACCGTCATCTACTCGTCTCCCTTTCGTTTCCCCCGATCTAATTTCGGTATTTGCTTATCTTGATCTATATAATATCAAATTAAATCATTCAAACTTTCATTCAATTCAATGCCTAAAACATTCATTTTGGCTAAATTACAAATTTACCCCTAGACTTTTAACTATTTTGTAATTTAGTCCTTTTTACACAAAATGGCAAATTAATGCAATTTACCCATAGCCCATGTATAACTGAATTTCATATAACCTCTTAACAGCCCATATTTTCATTTTATTTCACATTTCTAACCACAATATTTCTTTCTTTTTCAATTAATCCCATATGCTCATTTTTGTCAAAATTCACTTTATAAAACTTTTATATTTATTAACAACCATCAATAATCTAAGAAGAGACTTCAAAATACCTAAGTATTCAACAATGACATATCTCAAAATCTTTAGACATTTTAAAATCTAAGGTACGAGCTAGTAAGATTAAGATGCAACAGATCATTAAAAACCGAATCAAAACGAACTTACATGCTCAAGGTAAAGTGACCGAATGTTTGAAGCTTTAAAAATGGTTATTCCTTGCCCTTGATTTGGTTGAAAAGATGAATGAAGAATAAAAATGCATTTTGTTTTATTAAATTAAACTTTATTAATCCAATTATCAATATAACCTTATAATAAATCATTCATATATCATGTAATTCATGGACATGAATGTCCACTAACATTAACAAGGGTATATTATCAACTTAAAGACTTCTAATATAAATTTCATAGCTTTTTGAATCATTTAACTAATAGATCTCATACTTTACGCATTACGCGAATTAGTCCTTTTTATCGAATTAAGCATTTAAACAGTAAAATTTCTTAACGAAACTTTCACGTGATTAATCTATCATGCTGTAAACCTTAATAAAATAATAAAATAAATATTTTGACTTCAAAATTGTGGTCCCGAAACTATTGTTCCGATTTGACCTAGAAATGTGATGTTACACGTATCTTGAGATTCTATCAATATAAGATAGTTAAGCCTAAATAGACTTCTTATTAGAATAGTATTCACATTTAAGTTTGTGTAGATGATTCTTTAAGGTAGAATGGGTGATTACATTTAAAAATAATGGATGAGAGGTTTGTTGAAATGTTATCTTAGAGGAAGCCAATGCAGAGTCAATGATGTCTTTAATGCTAACATGTGTCTGTTCGACGGAGCATATGACATTGTTGTTATTATTATTATTATTATTATTATTATTATTATTATTATTATTAAAAACTTCTTCCTATTTCAACTATGTCCACCCATTGCAGTACCAGATTATTTGGTTTTATTATAATTTGACAAATTCAACATGACATTTATTTATTTTCTATTTTTAATAATATGAATTTGGTGTGAATGTTTTAACCCAAAAAACCCCAAAAAAAAAATTTGTTGAAATTATTTGAATGATTGAAATTGTAAGTAACCAATGTGTGGTATATTGTAATTAATAGGTGGGTCCAAATCCAAGTTGAAGCTGGCTCCAATTTTAATAGGTATGAAACATTTTTTTGTGGTTTGAATTAATTATATATCTTCTTCTCACACACTATCACAACCACTACAATGTCTTATAGGTTGAGGTTTATTGGGTATTAATATGTGGTTTTGTTGCTACTATAATTAATTTTTTTTATTTTGGAATCAAAATCAACATGTCTAATCCAAAGTAATATTTTCATGTACTCACTATTAATTAAGATTTACTACAATTAAGCTTTTAGGGTTAAAATAGGTTTTAATTAATATAACTTAATTGGTTTTAAACAAATATATTTACTCTTTGTATAACTTATAATCAGGGCAAATCCAGCAATTCAAAATAAAATTTTAAAGTTTAGGAGACCAAAGTTAAAAAAAAAAAGGAAAAACAATAGTTTAAAAGAGACTTAAATTAAATATCTCACAAATAAAACGGGTTAAAATAAATATTTTACCTGTTAGCTAAGGCGGGAATGTCAAAACCACTGCATTGCTTTGTGCTTATAATGCTTTTCTTTTAAATTAACAAGGATACTTCATGTGTTATAACTAACAGAAGTTTAAGGGTTTCCTTCAAGATTTTTCTTTAATTTTATTCATCACGTTCTTTTACTTAATTAAATATTACATGTGTGTTAATAAACAGGATTAACAGTTGCTGGAATTGTATTGGTTTTTTCCGTTTGCTTCATTGTCCTGAGGTTCAAAGGAAAATCATTATCCAATTATCTCCGAGGAAAGATAAACAACAATGCTAGGATTGAGGCATTCATCACAAAGTTTAGTCTTTTTGCTCCAAAGCAATACTCTTATGAAGAAATCAAGAAAATGACGAATACATTCAATGATAAATTAGGTCAAGGAGGTTTTGGAAGTGTATATAAAGGAAAACTACCTGATGGTCATCTTGTGGCAGTTAAATTCTTATGTGAAATGAAGGAAAATGGAGAGGATTTTATGAATGAAGTAGCTAGCATTAGCAGAACTTCACATGTTAATATAGTGACTTTATTTGGTTTTTGCTTTGAAAGATCAAATCATCTTGTGGCAGTTAAATTCTTATGTGAAATGAAGGAAAATAGAGAGGATTTTATGAATGAAGTAGCTAGCATTAGCAGAACTTCACATGTTAATATAGTGACTTTATTTGGTTTTTGCTTTGAAAGATCAAAGAGAGCTTTGATCTATGAATTCATGCCCAAAGGATCATTGGACAAGTTCATTTATGGTCAAGGATCAGATAATCAAAGTCGTCAATTGGAATGGGTAACTTTGTATGACATTGCACTCGGCATCGCTAGATGACTTGAGTACTTGCATCAAGGTTGTAAGACAAGGATATTGCACTTTGACATAAAGCCTCACAATATCCTTTTGGATGAGAATTTTTGTCCCAAGATCTCAGATTTTGGCTTGTTGAAATTATGTGAAAGAAATAAGAGTATTGTATCAATGACAGGTGCTAGAGGAACTGCGGGATATATTGCTCCAGAAGTGTTTTTTCGAAATCTAGGAGTTTTTCATAAATCTGACGTCTATAGTTATGGAATGATGATGCTTGAAATGGTCCAAGGTAAATGTTAATGTTGAAGCATCCCGAACTAGTGAAATATATTTACCGTCATGGATTTATAAGCATCTCGATCAGTCTACAAACTTGAATATTAATGAAGAAATAATAGAAGAGGAAGCAGAAATAACAAGGAAATTGATTGCAGTGAGCCTTTGGTGCATTCAAACCAATCCATTAGATCGATCGTCAATGACTAGAATATTAGAAATGTTACAAGGAAGCCTTCAATCATTGGAACTCCTGCCATGACCTACTTAAACATTTTTGTCAAGTTGAGGAAATTGTTCATTAAACATGTGTTTATTATTATTTTTAATTTATTTAAAATGTAGTGTTCGTGAATTTAAGAGAGTTATAAATATGGGAAAATGCAAATAAGGGCAGGCAAAAGATATGAGGATCTATTTGATGATTTCTGATAGAACCTATAATGATAGAACCTATAATTGATTAAACAAACAATCATTCGAAACGTAACTTGAAATTTAAGAGGTTTTTTTAGAATACTTTTTAATACTACCTGCCAAATTGGAAAAATAGCAAATGCTTATGACTTGGTGTTTATTCATGTGGACAATGTGTATGATTTTGTTGAAAGTGAAAATGAGATTGAAAATACTGAGCTAAGTTTTCAAAGTGTCGTCTTTAGGGATGTCAACCAAATCTCTCAACAATGGAACGTATTGTCTCTCAGGGTAGAGTTTTGTCTCCCGTTATGTGGAGAGCCATTTACAGTTCACAAAGGGGAAGGCTTGACCATATGTGGATGTACAACCACCCATCAAGAGGCAACGTAAGTGTCTTGCCCTTCGTGAGATTCGAACCTTTGACCCATTGTCGACGTCCCTGAGAATGACATTTCGAAAATTTCTCTTAAAGTCATGAACAATAACGATAGTATTAAACTCAAATAATTTGGGTTTTGATAAGAAAAACCAAACAAATTGTTATCATCCATGATTTGACTACTATAGTCAATATAAAACAACATCAATAGTGGTATTAGTAGGGTGTACTTCAACCAAGTTTGACTCCAAATTTAAAGTTTAAAATTTGTCTCAATCTTTAAAGTTTAAAATTTGGCTCAATCTTGACGGAGTTTTAATTTTAAAGCTAAATTTTGATATAAGATAAATATTTTTTTATCTAAAGAAAAAATGAGCTTAATTGTCATGTTGATTATTTGTGCATAAGTAAAAGTTTGATTATAGTCATGAGCTAAGTTTTCTTTTTGGTACAAATCAAGAGCGGTTAATGCCTTGAAAAGTTAAATTATAAATGCCTTCCATCCTATTTTAGTATGCCAGCTTATTATATTCCACCATTTTTTGTCACCTTCAAAAAACCTACAAACAAAAATATTAAGATTTTTTAGTGTAGTAATGATAGAGAGAAGTGTGAGAAGTCTAGCTTGAATTTTATTGGCAAATTTGCAGCTTCAAATGGATAGAAACTGAGAGTCTCTATGGTCCTGACCGATGGCAGCTCCGCCAGTCATGCTATTTCACCCTCAATGGACAACGCAAAAAGAGAAAGTCCAGTTGGAGAGGGGACTTTCAATGAGATCCAATATTTGAATTCTTGATTGATGATTCTACAAATTGTGAAAAGGGAAGGTGTTCATTATAGAATCATGAAGATTTTAAATGTGACTTGCTCAATAGCTTAAGTTACTCAAATTCGAGCGCAACTCAATAATGACTAAATCGAATTCATTTTTTTTTTTTTAGTTGAACAAAAAAACTGCGAGCACCTATTTCGTAACGGTATTTGATCCATGTTTTAATAAGATCTTTGATTGTCCGATATTTGATTTTCCTATTAAAGCTTTTGTTTTCTTCTTATATTATATATTTGAAAAAATATATATAATTATAAAAATCATACATAATTTGAAAATAAATTTGAATTCATCATTAGTTTAATATTAAAATAATTTTATAATTAAAGAATTATATTAAAATTTATATATTTTTATACTTAAATTTTAAACAATAAACGATATTTTTTAATTAATACATGAAAATTAAAGCCAAACTGGATCGGCCCAAAATACAAAATAATCTATCCAAGATCCAACTGGAACAGAAACAAATAACATGAGCCCTGTCCATCTATGCTACAATTTCAACATTTCTCCTTGGAAATTTAGTCGATAAAAGAAGAGAAAATTCCTTTGGACAGTTACGTAATGTTGTTGGAAAGATAAGAGTCTGAAGGTCGACTTTATAGTCAAACCTTTTTGTTTTGACAATTTCCTCGAAATTCATTTGAGCTGAGCTGAGACAAAATCAATGGTTTCTATGTATTCATCTTTTGTCTGGTTATCTATCTCTTCTCTGAATTTTTTTAAAAAACAAATTGAAAATGAAATCATCATCATCATCTGCATCTGATCTTGATCTTCTTTTGCTTTCCTTATCATTCATGAAGCTTGAGGTTGTTGTTTCACAAAGTGATAACACTAGAGGTATGTATGCATGTACTTTCCATTTTAGAACTATTCTTTTTGGGTAATGGTAATAAGATGAAGATTAGGGTTGCATGGATCTGCCAGTTTTAATAACTTCCTTTTGAGTTGGGTGGTTAACACAAGTGAGTATGTTCTGTTTCAAGGCCTCTCTCAGTTTAACTTATACACTCTCCTATTTGAAACTCTGCTTGGATCCTTTGCTTATCTTGTCCCTGTTCAGATACCTCTTCTTTTTTTCTTTTTCTTTTTTTTTTGTATATATATAAATATGTTTTTTTGTTGATTGAAATTCATTTTCTTGTTACACAGGTGCTCGTCTATCGATGTTTACTATTGTAAATAATTGCAGCTATACAGTTTGGCCAAGGGTGATAACAATGGCTGGAGGCTCACAGAGTTTTCCTACTACGGGTTTCAGTCTTAATCCTGGCGAATCAACATCTACTTCTATTCCAAGATCTTGGAAAGGTCGGATATAGGATCGAACTCTTTGCACTCAAGATTCTTCTGGCAATTTCTCTTGCCTCACTAGGACTGCGTCACATCTAACAAATTTAACAAATTATATATTTTAATTTCATAATTTTTCAACTGTTATTTTTTAAATATATTTTAACAAATGCTAGATTTCAGTATATTTAGTGTAATAACCTAATTTTTAGTGGTAATAGAAACTGTGATTCAAGGTCACTAATTCCGATGAGTAAGCTCGTAAATTTTATTATTTAGTATCTACGAGTTAAATGTGGTTTTAGAAATATTTTTGAATTAGTAATTTGTGTTTTAGAAGGATTTATTAAGTTAATTGGTTTCGAAAACGAGGTATCGAGACCTCAATTCTATAAACCGAGCTATAAATATTTTTATAAATATTTATAGAGTGTCATTAAGTTAGTAGTAAAGTTTCGTTAGAAAATTTTAACGTTTTAATAGCTAATTAATTAAAAAAAGATTAAATAGCCCAAATAGTGAATAAGGAGGACTTAAAAGAGTAATTGGGCCTAAGTGAAGTGGCTAGGGCGGCATAAGCATAGAAAAATGACATAAATAATGTGAATTAAGGGAAAAATTGTAAATTTTGTAAAATTAAACAATTAAAATAGGAATTAAAATATTTTCTAGACATTTGTTCATCAATCTTCAGCCAAAAATAGCCATAGAAGAGCTCCTTAAGCTAGATTTACATAATTTAGCTTCATGTAAGTTTAATTCTTGCGTTTTTCTTATTTTTTTGTGTTTTTAAGGCTTTTACAATTAGGTCCAACTAACTAATTATTTAGTTTATTTATTTATTTTATTGGTAATTTTGAAAGTTACCATTGATGAATACTGAATGTTTTTGATGAACTAACATGGATATAGAGCTTTAATTTTGTTGTATGATGATTCTATAAAGTGAATTTGATAGATATTGATTTTAGGACTAAAATGTGAAGAATTAAAGAATTAGAGTTTGCTATTAAATTTTTATGTATCAAGAGCTGCAAGATAACATAGAATACTTAGATAAATTATCAATTGAGAAAAATTTGCTCAATTGATATACTAATTAGTAAGGAACTAAATTGTGAGTTGGGTAATTATGTAATTTCAAAAATTGAGGGGTATTAATTGTGAAGTAAATTGAAACTAAAATATATGCTAATGAATGAATAATTTTATATTTTAGATCAAAAGCCAGTAGATTATTTGTGAAAAAGGGAAATTAGCAGAATAGTCTCTAAACTTCTACAAATTTTACAATTTAACCTAAGTAAGTTCATATGGTTAAACTTTAATGTTTATATATTAAATTGATGAATGAAATTATGTATTTATGTATATCTATTGATGAAAGTAAAATATTGTTAAAATTATGAATTTTGAATTGAATGTTCAAAACGAATGGAATGCGGGATTGAGTACAATCGTTGTGTGGTGAAAGACAGCAAAGGAAGAATTGACGTCAAATTACTCAAGGAAATCGAGGTTCAGCATTTGTTGCGAACTTTCGTATTTACTTTCTGTTTAGCTCTCACGAGCTTTTGTTTAACTCATATGAGTTTCCGTTCAACTCTAATGGGTTTCCGTTCAGCTCTTTTGAGCTTCTGTTGAACCCTTATGGGTTTCCGTTCAGCTTTTATGAGCTTCTAATCAACCCTTACAGGTTTCTATTTAGCACTTATATGCTTCTTTTTAGCCTTCGGGCTTCCGAAAATGATGTACTCATATCTGTAAGTCGTTCTCCGATTCGATAAGATTTGGTAAATGACTTATGTGATTGAAATTGAAAAATTTATCGTTTATTATTGACATTGATTTGAAAAAAAAATATGTTCATTGATTTATGTTGTGTTTGACAGGGAAAGTGTATGATTAATTTACTATTTAATTTATTAAATTAAATTCGGTAAGATTTATGTTTAACCTATCGAACTTACTAAGCTTCATTAAGCTTACTTGTTTTATTTAATGTTATTGTAGATTATCGTGAGGTTAGGAGATCAGATCAACACATCAAGCTATACTATCCAATTTAATCCGGTAGTTTTTGCAACGTGTACTAAGGTTTATATGGCATATATAGGGTTGGATTAGTTTGTGTAAATGTTATGAGTTACACTTTGTTTATATTTCTAATCAACTTATATAAGCATGGATTAATTATGCATGAGGTGTGTTTAAAATGGTTAAATAATGGTTAATCAATAGGCATATTGAGATGGTTTGAGCTTAAGAATTTAGTAAAATATGCATATATGTGTATATGGTTAATCAATCGGCATATTGAGGCATGGTTTGAGCTTGAGAATTTAGTAAAATATGCATATATGTGTATATGGTTAATTTGGTAGAATTGGATATTTGAATATATGTAATGACATGTTAGGTATAAAACTTGGTTTTGGCTTGAATTGAAGGTCTTGTTGTGATTTGTGAATGTGCAAATGGTTGTTCCTAGGTTGATATCAAGATTGGGTGAGAAAACTGGCTATAAAATGACCTATTTTTGTCCACATAGGCAGAGACACGGGTGTGTGTCTATGACACACGGTCTAGCACATGGGCGTGTGGTCTGACCGTGTGTCTCTTGTATCTTTAAATTTGAGAAACAAAATGCCCAGGTTTTTGTACATGGTCTAGCACATGGGTGTGTGGCTTGGCCGTGTGACCCTTGCACCTTAATTCCATAACACACTGCCTAGCACACAGGCGTGTGACCCAAGTCAGAGAATTACACGTACTGGGACACGGCCGCGTGCCTTACATCAAATGCCCACACAGCCTAGCACATAGGCATGTGGTCTGGTCGTGTGTCCCATGTATCTTTAAATTTGAGAAAAAGAATGCCCATGTTTTTACACACGGCCTAGCACATAGGTGTGTGGCTTGGCCGTGTGACCCAAGTCAGAGAGTTTCACAGACATGTACACGGGCTGGGACACGGCCGTGTGCCTCACATCGAATGCCCACACGGCCTAAGACACGGGTGTGTCTCTTGGCCGTGTGAGCCACACGGCCTGGCTACATGGGCATGTGTCCCCTGCACCTAAGGAAAATTTTGAAATTTTGAGAAAACTTTTTAGAGCTTTCGGTTTAGTCCTGATTTACTTCTAATGAGTATTTTAGGCCTCGAGAACTCATAAAAGGGACAATATGAGTGTTTTATGATTGGTTCCTGATACGTATATTAAATGTTAAGAAATGTTTGTATTTAATCTGTAAAGTCCAGTAATGCCCTGTAACATATTCTGACGACGGATAAGGGTTAGGGGTGTTACATTTAGTGTATAATGACAAGTCAAGAATCATTATCTCATCATAAGTCAACCCCGTACAGCACACAAAATAACCTATTGGCATGTCAATTGTATCCTATCCTATGTTCATCCTGGCTCAATAAAAGTAATCATATAACATTTTACAATTCAATTCACTTTTTCACCTTGTACCAATTAGCAACAATTCAAGTATATATATATATACATATATATTAACATACCACAATTCAGAAATCAACATAATATTACCAATTATATCAAATTAAACTATATGAACTTACCAAGGCTAAACAGTAAATATGGCAATATCAGGGGCTAATAAATAATTTTCTCTTTTTCACTATTAACTATCAGTTCTTGGTCTATACAGTAATTTTTATTTCAATTATTAGTCCCAATTACATTATAAAAGTCCATTTAATGCATATGACTTTTTAATTGTCATTTTTTACAATTACCCTAAACTTTTACATTTTATATAATTTAGTCCCTAAAACTAGAACAAGCTTAATTTCACAATTAATCCATAACCCATATTGCCAAATTTATTTTCATCCTTAATCAGCCTTCTAGATCTGAAATTTCACAAGAGAACCATACCAAATTTAATATATTTTTAATTTAATCCTTGAACTTAAAAATTATACAAAAATCACTTTACAAAATAGTCATATTTCAACATCAAGCTTCAAACTAAACCATTATAAACTAAAAAGCTTCAAGAACATCAATAGCAATCTTTCAACACTCTAACAATATTTTAAAATAATTCCTAAACTAGATAAATTAAGCTACGACTATCTCAAAAATATAAAATTTACTAAAAACAAAGGATACAAGCAAAGCCAAAGCTTGGAGGTTCAACAACAATGATGTTTGGTGGGGAGAAGCAAAAATGAAAAAATGAAGAATGTTTCATTTGTTTTATTATTACTAACATTTATTTTATAGCACTATAATTATAAAACTTAATTTATTAATCACAATACCATCCATTATCTTCAACAATAGTTTAATTACCATTTAAATACTTCCAATTATTCTTTCATAGTCAATTAGCCCTTTTAAACTAAGAGTAATCGGCTTTTGCAGCTTAACTGATTTAATCTTTTTTCTTTAATTAACTAGCCAAATATTAAAACTATTGAACCAAATTTCAATACATTAATGTGGGCTCAGTTTACAAAAAAAAGGTCCCAATACATCATTTTTCAAAACCACTTAACTTTACGGGCAAACCACTTGTACTTGAATATTTATTGAATTAGCAAAAAATTATTAAATCAAAATTCAATATATTACTATATTTGACTCGTAAATATTAAATAACTAATATTTACGGACTCTCACATCGGAATTGTGGTCTCGAAACCTTTATTTCTGACACTACTGGAAAATGGGTTGCTACATTATGGTTAAGGATCGGATTATCAAAATTGTCAATTGGAATGGGTAATTTGTATGACATTGCACTCAGCATCGCTAGAGGGCTCGAGTACTTGCATCAAGGTTGTAACACAAGGACCTTACACTTTGACATAAAGCCTCACAATATCCTTTTGGATGAGAATTTTCGTCTCAATATCTTCGATTTTGGCTTATCAAAATTATGTGAAAAAAAGAAGAGTATTGCATGGATGACAGGTGTTAGAGGAATTGCGGGATATATTGCTCTAGAAGTGTTATTTCAAAATTTAGGAGGAGTTTCTCATAAATTTGATTTCTGTAGTTATGGAATGATGATGCTTGAAATGGTCAGAGATAGAAAAAATGTTAATGTTGAAGCATCCCGAACTAGTGAAATATATTTTTCGTCATGGATTTATAAGCATCTCGATCAGTCTACGAACTTGAATATTAATGAAGAAATAACAAAAAAAGAAGCAAAAATAACAAGGAAATTGATTGCAGTGAGTCTTTGGTGCATTCAAACCAATCCATTTGATCGACCGTCAATGACTAGAGTATTAGAAATGTTGCAAGAAAGACTTCAACCATTGGAACTTCCCCTACAACCTAATTAAACATTTTTGTGGAAATTGTTCATTAAACATGTGTTTATTATTTTTTAAATTTATTAAACATGTAGTGTTAGTGAATTTAAGAGGCTTATAAGTATAGAAAAATGCAAATAAGGGTAGGCAGAAGATATGAGGATCTATTTGATGATTTTTAATAGAATCTACAATTGATTAAACAAACAATCGTTTGAAACGTAACCTAAAATTTGATAGGTTTTTTTACAATACTTTTTAATACTACCTGCCAAATTGGAAAATTGACAAATGCTTATGGCTTGGTGTTTATTCATGTGGACAATGTGTATGATTTTGTTGAAAGTGAAAATCTTGGTGAAAATGAGATTGAAAATACTGAGAGAAGTTTTCGCAGCGTTATCTTTAGGGATGCCAACCAGGTTTCTCAATAATGGAAAGTATTGTCCCCCAAGGGAGGGTTTTGTCTCTCGCTATGCAGAGAGCCATTTACAATTCATAGAGGGGAACACATGACCATATGTGGACGTACGACTACCCATCAAGAGGCGACGTGAGTGTCTCACCCTTCATGAGGTTTGAACCCTTGACCTATTATCGACGACCTCGGAAATGACTTTTCGAAAACTTCTCTTAAAGTTCCTCCTCAATAGTAACGATAGTATTAGAATCAAATAATTTGGGTTTTGATAAGTAAAACCAAATAAATTGTTACCGTCCATGATTTGACTATACTGTCAATATAAAACGACATTAATAGTGGTATTAGTGGGTGTACTTCAACCAAGTTTGACTCTAAATTTAAAGTTTAATCTTTAAAGTTGAAAATTTGGTTCAATCTCTCAATTCTGATTTAAGATAAAAGATTTTTTATCGAAAGAAGAAAATGATCTTGATTGTCATATTGATTATTTGTGCTTAACCTCGAATTGAAAGTTTTCAATAGTAATAAGTGAAAGTTTGATTATACTGCTAAGTTTTCTTTTTGGTACAAATCAAGAGGGTTAATGCCTTGAAAAGTTAATAAATTATAAACGCCTTCCATCCTATTTTAGTATGCCACTTATTATATTCGGCCATTTTTTTGTCACCTCCAAAAAAAAACCTACAAAAAGAAATATTATGATTTATTTTAGTATAATAAGGATAGAACGAAGTGTGAGAAGTCTGGCCTGAATTTTATTGGCAAATTTGTAACTTCAAATGGATAGAATTTGAGAGGCTCTGTGGTCCTGAACGATGGCAGCTCCGCCAGTCATGCTATTTCACCCGCAATGGACAATGCAAAAAGAGAAAGTCTAGTCGGAGAGAGGACTTTCAACAAAATTTTGAATTCTTGATTGATTATTCTACAAATTTTTGAAAGGGAAGGAGTTTTTTATAGAATCGTGGAGATTTTGAATGTGACTTGCTCAATAGTTTAAGTTACTCAAATTTGAACTCAATTCGATAATGACTAAATCGAATTCAATTTTTTTCTTTGAGTTGGAAAAAAATTGTGAGCACCTATCTCGTAACGGTATTTGATTCATGTTTTAATTAAATCTTTAGTTGTTCAATTATACGGTATTTGATTCTCCTATTGAAACTTTTGTCCTTTTTCCCATATATATAGATTTGAAAAGAATTATAAAATTATAAAACTCATACTTCAATTATACATTTTTATAATTTGAAAATAAATTTGAATTCATCATTAAATTTTATTAAAATATTTTTTATAATTAAAGAATTATATTATTTTTTTTATATTTTTATACTTAAATTTTAAATAATAAACTATATTTTTAATTAATACATAAAAAATAAGGCCCAACTTGGTCGGCCCAAAATACAAAATAATTTATTCAAGATCCAACAGAAACAGAAACAAATAACATGGGCCATGTCCATCTATGCTACGGTTTCAACAATTTCCCTTGGAAATTTAGTCGATAAAAGAAGAGAAATTTCCTTTGGACAGCTAACGTAATTCTGTTGGGAAGCTAAAAGTCTTAAAGGTCGACTTTATAGTCAAACCCTTTTGTTTTGACAATTTCCTCGTAATTCATTTGAGCTGAGCTGAGTCAAAAATCAAAGGTTTCTATTTATTATCATTTGACTGGTTATCCTACTATCTCTTCTCTGAAATTTTTCTAAAAACAAATTGAAATGAAATCATCAGCATCAGCATCATCAGATCTTGCTCTTCTTTTGCTTTCCTTATCATTCATGATGCTTGGGGTTGCTGTTTCACAAAGTAATAATACCAGAGGTATGTATGCATGTACTTTCCATTTTAGAACTATTCTTTTTGGGTAATGGTAATGAGATGAAGATTAGGGTTGCGTGCATCTGCCAGTTCAATAACTTCCTCTTGGGTTGTGTGGTTAACACAAGTATGTTCTGTTTCAAGGCCTCTCTCAGTTTAACTTATAAACTCTCCTGTTTGAAACTCGACTTGGATCCTTTGCTTGTCTTGTCCCTGTTCATGTACCTCTATTTGTGTGTGTATATAATTTTGTGTTGATTTAAATTCATTTTCCTGTTGTACAGGTGCTCGTCCATGGATGTTTACTATTGTAAATAACTGCAGCTATACAGTTTGGCCAGGGGTGCTGACAACGGACGAAACCTCACAGAGTTTTCCTACTACAGGTTTCAGTCTTCGACCCAGCGAATCAACATCTATTTCTATTCCAAGATCTTGGAGCGGTCGGATATGGGGTCGAACTCTTTGCACTCAAGACTCTTCTGGCAATTTCTCTTGCCTCACCGGGGACTGCGGCACATCTAGACCAGAGTGTTCTGGTAATAGTTCCATCCAGGCCACCCTTGCAGAGTTTGGATTCAAAGGTGATCTGGGAGATTTCTATGATGTTAGCCTTGTTGGTGGATACAATCTACCATTGATGATATCCCCACATGGTGGAACTGGAGGTGACTGTAACTCAACTGGATGTGTTGCGGATTTGAATGGTGACTGTCCTTCGGAGCTTAAGGTTGTCAATGGGAGTGAGACAGTTGCATGTGAGAGTGCTTGCTCTGCTCTTGGGGAACCCCAGTATTGCTGCACCGGAGATTATGATTCTCCAGCTACGTGCCAGCCCACTTCTTACTCACAATTCTTCAAGACTGCGTGTCCTACAGCTTATACCTACGCCTATGATGATGCAGCCAGTACGTTCACTTGTGTTGACGTTGATTATGATATTACTTTCTGCCCTACCCTTTCCACCAGGTAATAAATGCATACCAATTTCAATATGGAGAACAGTCGATCCCAAGGTAATGGTGCCTGTTAATGTCACCGGTCCGCGGTGGCATTGGCAATCAATTGCCAACCCTTTCTTCCATCTCTGCTCTGAAAATTTTTGGAAAAGAAAATGATTCTCTTTCTTTCTGCTTCTACTTCTGTTTTGCTTATTCTTGGGTTTCCTGTTTCCCCACCCAGTCCCGATCAACTGTACGAGAAGTGCCGCGATGCAGTGTTTAAATGTGGGAATATCTCCATTGGATATCCTTTCTCCGGAGGTGATCGAGATCCAGAATGCGGACATCCTGGTTTGGAGCTTCACTGTGACGTTTTTACTAATACTACTAAGATTGAAATTGTTGGTGTAAAGTATGAGGTGCTGGACATCCATCATGAAAATCGAATTCTAAGGATTGCGAGGGAGGACTTCATCAAGAATGGCTCTTGTCATCCTCAAATTCCAATTCAAGATTCGATCCTGAATTCTGAGCCATTCGTTCTCGGTTCTGGAAATACCAATCTTACTCTGTCTTATGACTGCCAATCTTCACCGAGTCTTGGAATCTTCCCTTGCAATTCTTCAAATTACAACAATGTTTCCATAACTACAGATAACATTCGTCCAGATGGATGTTCAGCTAATGTTAGAGTCCCGATTCTTCAATCTTCCTGGGAAAGACTTCGAAATGATTCCCTGGATTTGGAAGAAGCATTGGAAACAGGATTCGAGGTGCAATGGAAGGAAGATACGGAAGCCTGCCGGAAGTGCAATGCTTCTGGTGGAGCCTGCGGTTTTGACAAGTCCAACAATCAAACATTCTGCTACTGCCCATCAGGATTTGAGAGTTCACCGGATTCCAACGAATGCCATCGATCCCTTCTCCCACCATCCCCAACAAATACCGGAAACAATAATACCAGAGGTATGTATGTACTTTCCATTTATAGAATTCAACATGTTATTTATTTTCTGTTTTAAGATGGTAATATTAATTTGATGCGAATGTTTAACTAAAAAAAAAAAAAAGGAGTTGAAATTATTTAAATAATTGAAATCGTAAAGTAACTAATTTATTGCTTTGTGTGGTATATTGTAATCTAATAGGTGGGTCCAAATCCAAGTTGAAGCTGACTCCAATAATCATAGGTATGAAAGTGTTTGTTGGGTAATAACGTGGTTTGAATTAGCTATATATCTTCAAAGCACACACAAAATACACCACTTAATAGATCACAATTACTATAATTGTAGTGTTGAAATGGCTTTTAATTAATATAATTAAATTGATTTTAAATATATATATATATATATATATATACTCTTTGTATAACTTGTAATGCTCTTCTTTTAAATTAACAATCATACTTTTAACCAAACTTTTATGAGTTTTTTAAAAAAAAATTCTTTAATTTTATTCACTGCTTTCTTTTATTTAATCATTGTTTTTTGTTTTTTTACTTTAATTGAATCTTATCTATTGAGCTAGCAAAAATTGATTAATAATTTATAAACAGGATCCGTTGTTGGAGTTGTATCGATTTCTACTATATGTTTCATTGCCTTAAGGTTCAAAGGAAAACTATTATCAAATTATCTCCGCCAAGGAAAGATGAACGACGATGCTAGGATTGAGGAATTCATCACAAAGTTTGGTCATTTTGCTCCAAAGCGATACTCTTATGAAGAAATCAAGAAAATGACAAATAAATTCAATGATAAATTAGGTCAAGGAGGTTTCGGAAGTGTATATAAAGGAAAATTGTCCGACGGTCATCTTGTGGCAGTTAAATTCCTAAGTGAAACAAAGGGAAATGGAGAGGATTTTATGAATGAAGTAGCTAGCATTAGTAGAACTTCTCATGTTAATATAGTAACTTTACTTGGTTTTTGCTTTGAAAGATCAAAGAGAGCTTTGATCTATGAATTCATGCCCAAAGGATCATTGGACAAGTTCATTTATAGTCAAGGATCATATAATCAAAGTCGTCAGTTGGAATGGATAACTTTGTATGACATTGCACTTGGCATCGCTAGAGGACTCGAGTACTTGCATCAAGGTTGTAACACAAGGATCTTGCACTTTGACATAAAGCCTCACAATATCCTTTTAGATGAGAATTTTTGTCCCAAAATCTCTGATTTTGGCTTGTCTAAATTATGCGAAAGAAAAGAGAGTGTTGTATCAATGACAGGTGCTAGAGGAACTGCGGGTTATATTGCTCCAGAAGTGTTTTTTCGAAATCTGGGAGGAGTTTCTCATAAATCCGATGTCTATAGTTATGGAATGATGGTTCTTGAAATGGTTGGAGGAAGAAAAAATATCAATGTCGAAGTGTCCCAAACTAGTGAAACATATTTCCCCTCATGGATTTATAAGCATCTTGATCAATCTATGAACTTGAATATTAATGAAGAAAGAACAAAAGAGGCAGAAGAAATAACAAAGAAGTTGATTGCAGTGAGCCTTTGGTGCATTCAAACCAATCCATTAGATCGACCGTCAATGGCTAAAGTAATAGAAATGTTGCAAGGGAGCCTTCAATCATTAGAACTGCCGCCACGACCCACCTAAGATGTTGCAAATATTTGTTAACTTGAGTAATTTGTTCACAATGAAGCAATCATAAGTTAATTTAATAAATTATATATTTTGATTTCATAAATTTTTTAATTGATATTTTTAAAATATATTTAAAATGTTAATTGTGTAAACATAAATTATTAAATGCATAAAAAATTAAATATAATTTTTTTTTGTGTTTATCAATATTAACTTTGAGTTCATTAAATGTGTTATATTTGTATATTTAATAGAGAGTAAAAATATCATGGAACTCCATGTACTCAGAGTTGAATTGTATTTTGTCCTTGCTACTCAAAAAATGGGCAAAGTAATCATTGCACAATAGATTAAAAAACAAATTTGTCCTTCCTATTAAAAATATTCATATATTTGTACAGTTAAAAATTAATATGATTGACGAAATAATCAAAAAATGAGATGCTATGTTACAATTATTCTGTGTATCTAATAATTATGCTACTATAAATTGTAATAGTTAATTGTAATTTATTTTGTAATTAAATTGGTTGACTTGGTTATTATATTATTGTATTTTGATTTAATTAAATATTTATTTTTTCAGTATCTTTTTAAGATATTTTAGGCAACAATTTTTTAGATTAATTAGGAGAAATTTAGTTAAGGAATGATAATATGAAGTTATCTAATATGATTTTATTTTCTTATTTGAGACATTAAATCAAGAAGTTTAAATTAAAAAAAATCTCTAAAAAAATTAAATAATAGGTTTGAAACCTATCGGCCCGGTTTTTTTCATCTCGTCCCTAAATCCAAACGTAACGTCATCTATTAACCGTTCCACTAATTCCCAAGTCAGTGACTCACTCTTGCTTCTCCTTCTCAACCTCCAATTTCTTTCTTACTTTTTTTTTTTTTTTTTTGGTTTTTCCTTCTTAAATTTCTTCTTCCGATTACTTTTATAAATCTATTTTGATCTAAATTATTCTGTTTATTAATAAATTTGATTTCATACTCTAAATTTGAAAAATTCATAGTTTTCAATTTGATTGCTGAGAAAAAGAAGGCAAGGGAAAGAAGAAGGCGCTATTCTTTTATTTAGAATTTTAAATTCGTAATTGAGCAGGATGGTTTACTGTAATAATTGCTCCAGAAACGTTACTGGAGAACGCGTCGACGACGGTCTTTTGTAAGTGAATTTCTTGCTCATAAACAGTGTGGGTCTTTTTTGGAGAAAATTTCAATTTCTTGTTTCATTATTTATTTTACTTATTTATCTATTCTGTAGGTCTTGCACTTTTTGCGGGAAGGTGTTGGAAGATTGCATTTTTGCGACCGAACCTCAATTCGTTAAAGATTCATCTGGCCAAGTAATGTTTCTTTCTTTATACGTAATTTTTAATTTTGGAACTATGTTATGCTAAAATTTAGTTGAATAGATGCGAGTTAGGTTTAAGCTAGGTGATATGTACTCTTAAATTTTGTGCAAGGTTCATTGTTTTTGTCATAGACAATTACTTCTTACTAGCTATTTGTAGTTTCCTAACTATGAGAATGGCTGGCTGAATATGCCATCAAACAGAAGAAGAAATTGGCAAGCTAATCTCATTGTCAGACGTGTTATAATTGAGTGAAGTGCATTGAATTGTGGAGTTCAAGTTTTGTTTCCCTTTGTTTAGTTTGTTGATAACTTGATCTTTGCTTTCTTGTTTTTGACTTGCATTTATTTTGATTTCTATTGCTAATTTCACTTTGTTCCCAGTGCAAACTATCTGGAAATTTTGTGAAATCTACGCAAAGTATTTCAGATTCACGCCAGCATACCATAGCTAAAGGTATGCTTTATTAAGTTGCATCTATGTTCTGCAAGAAGCTATATGTTGCCAACTTTTGATAAAGGATTATTTATACATTTCATCAAATTCGCTTTTTCAGGGTGCTCTGATTTCAAAACCTTTTGACATCTTTATTGCAGGCTCAACTTTACTTTTATGTGTAATTTCAGTTTGTTGTCATGGCTAATTATGTGTTAGCATTACACACTTATTGCAATGTGACTTATAAATATCTTGTTTCTGGTTTTAATTTCATTGTGATACAGCTCTTGATGGTATCAGATCTTTGAAGACTGGATTACTTATTGACGAGTATAGTGATGATGTTGCTAATGTTGCTTTACGGTTTTATGAAGTATGTTTTCTTTGTCTGAACTTTCATTTCAATGCTTGTTATTTTTGTCCTCCCCCCCCCCCCGGTTCAATATTTTAAGCTATTTTTATATTTACTGTGAAGGTTGGCCTTGAACGGAATTTCACTAAGGGACGCAGATCAGAGCTAGTACAGGCTGCATGTCTTTATCTTGCCTGTCGGTGAGGAATTTCTTCTTTCTTAAATTTGTAATGTGGTTACATGGAAATACTATTGCCTGAATTCGAACATGGTCTATTGTCTTAAACTTAAATGTGATGATTCAGCTGT
This sequence comes from Gossypium longicalyx, assembly GCA_025698465.1. NCBI lineage: Eukaryota > Viridiplantae > Streptophyta > Magnoliopsida > Malvales > Malvaceae > Gossypium > Gossypium longicalyx. The sequence goes on along the minus strand of CM047005.1, from coordinate 19,615,941 downwards.
TTATATCTCAGTTTAATAACACAAACATGCAGACGACTACTGATTATGTGCATAAGCACTTGCTAAAATAAAATTTCACACATGTAACTTACAAATGCATATTTTCACCAAAATATAGGGTCATGCAGATGGTATTAATTTTTACTACTTCAAACCTCTCGTTCTCATTTGTAAAATAACAAGCGTGATTCTTTACCTTCTATCCTTTTATTTATGGGAAGTATCTGATCTTTTTTCCTTTCAAATCTTTTTTGAAATTTGTCCAGTATTGGCTACTTTTTATTCTGCAAAACACAATAAGTTGTGACTCTTTACTTCATCATCTCATATATGTTTTTTGGTCATGAATTTTGCATGAGTTTGGCTTAGGGAAAAGGAGGGTAATACTGTAATTGATAAAGAATTTTTGTTGACTAGGATTTTCAAGAACGAGGGTAAGAGTCTTGTATTTTAGGGTTTGATATTGGTTAAACAGATGTGTTTGTGGCTGGGGTTGGAATGCAGAAAGAATATTGCTGGTCTGGAATTGGGATAGAAAATATTGGATGGGATCTCTTTCAGCTAGTGGTCCACTATTTGAAAAAAACACAAAAGATTCATGCTGTGCTCGTAAGAGCCACATCAAATATTCAAATTAGCTCTACACTTTCTTGAAAATTAGATCATTGCAGAGATACACAAATCAGTCAGTGAATGAAAGAGTCAGGATAGGGAACTATAGAGGGAGAGGAAGAGAGAAAGAGGGAGAGCTATCATGAGCGACATGATTCTTTTTGTTTCTTCTTCAATTTAGGGTTGAATTGTTTACCCTCCTTTTTATCACTTTTTTGTTTCTTTTTGTTCTTTGAACTGTTGAACTATTTCCCTCCTCAACCATATAATTTTTGGCAGGCAAAAGGGAAAGCCATTCCTTCTTATTGATTTTTCACATTATTTACATGTAAATGTGTAAGCAATTTTCCCCCTTTCTACCCCTTTTAAACAAATTTAACTTGCTCGATAATTCTTTATCTCTCTGTTTCTGCGTGATGAGTTTTTTTTTTTTGACCGATGTTCTGTTGTTTCTTCTTCAGTTATGAGCTTGGCTCTGTATATCTGCAACTTTGCTATGTGCTGTACCTTGCTGACTCAAAGGATCTTCCGAAACTAATTGATCCTTCAATTTTTATTCATAAATTTACAAATGGTAAGTTGCTTAATCAATTTCCGTAGATTTTTTAGTTGATTGCATGCTCCCAGTGTTTGTGCATTGAACTCCGACATGCATAATAACCAATATACTTTGCAGCTTTGATTCCAGAAGGAAATGATGAAGTTGTTAAAACTGCACGGGACATTTTAGCTAGCATGAAACGGGACTGGATGCAGGTGTGATTTTATTCAAAAGTACTTTATTTTGATTCTGTGTACTATCTAGGTAATTTTTGGACTTAAAACCTTACTGTAACACAAATTTACAGACAGGGCGGAAACCCAGTGGATTATGTGGTGCAGCACTGTACATTTCTGCACTTTCACATGGTCTGAAGTTTTCTAAGTCAAAGATTGTAAGTTATAGTTCATACCTTTTTGTTTGTTGCCTTCTTTAATAATCATATGTTGTTGTTCCTTTTGCTTGAAAATCTATAAGTTTTTAGTTTTTATTTATACTATTTGGTTGACAGACTTTGCAATTTTAATTTTATGATAGGGGCTTGAAATTCAGTAGATGTTTTAACTTCCAACCATGTCATGATTGTTCTCATACACATTCTAAATAAGGTCCTAACTCATATTAGGTGGTTTTGGATTAGGTTCATGTCTTGGCCTAAGCTAGAGTAGGGATAGTTTTAGATGCCTCACTGCCCTGTCTAAGACCCCCTCTACAATTTGCATTGTAGTAATATGCACATATCCATGTTGTTATTATTATTTTTTATTTTTTATTCTTTTTCCATAAAGTAAACTTTAGCATCATGGTACTAAAAGGTCGAGGCATAAAATAACTGAAGTTTAATACAATAAAAATGAAAAAGCAAAAGTAAAATAAATCCTCGACAGCCTTAAGCCATAACAATACTGGATAGCTTGATATTACCATTTAGCATCTGCTAGATAATGAGTTTTTTTTTTTTTTTCAGTTTAACTTATTTCATTATATGTATTTATTTATGCTTGTGGGCAGTTTAATTTTTTGTTTTTCCAATTTCTTCTTACTTAGGTTCATGTTGATTCTTGTTTTTTTTCCCTTTTTGCTTATTATCCTCTCTCTCTCTCTTAAATTGTTGGGTTAATTAAGGTCTGTTTATCAGATAGAGGTTGTTCACATTTGTGAAGCAACATTGTCAAAGCGGTTGATTGAATTTGAGAATACCGACTCTGGAGCCTTAACGGTATGCATTTTTTTACTTGTGCATGGTAAAATAGAACTACATTGTGCTAGGAAATTGGTAATGGAATCAGATTGTAAATTAGAAACTATGGAATGAAGAACCATATTCAACTGATGCTTACATTAGTTTGAATTTTTTTTCCCCTTTTGATGTTGATATGACTTCCTATCTACATATGGTCCTAAATAGAGCATGATGGCATAATCTGATCTATAAGGCTGGCAGTATCTTGGGCGAAAAAAGCTTTGTTGTTGTTGTAATTGTAACTTGTGTCAGTACAATTATTTTTTTCTTATGCTAGAATTTGATTGGTAAATCTTTACTATTATTACTGTTGATGTTACTTTTGTTCACACTACAGAGTATGTAACTAATTTTATGAAAAAATTGATGCCAATTTTTCATCATTACCTCAGGTGTCATGTTGAATATGTTGTATTCCACATCTTGTTATTTTTCCTCCTTTGTTTTTCTTGAAAATACCTCCTTTGTTTTGAACTTGTGACCAGATGGAGGAATTTACGGAAAAGGAGAGGGAGCTTCGAACTAGTTCATTAACTGAAAAACAGCCAAATATTGGGTCAAAAGAAACCAGCTTAGATGCAGTGCTATGTAGGCATGTGGGGAGAAAACCTTTTGCCTATGGACTTTGTAATGAATGTTATGAAGAGGTGGCACCCATGTTTTTTTTGTACCTTTTTTATATTCTTTTACCACTACAATTGTACTACTGGAAACTGTATTATCATTGAAGCTGAAGTTCATGCTGTTACTGGTTGGTGCAGTTCATGAAGGTTTCAGGAGGGATTGATGGAGGGTCAGATCCACCTGCATTCCAACGTGCTGAGAAAGAGAGAATGGCAAAATTATCTATTGAGGAAAATAATAAAGTAAGTTCTGTAATTATACCTTTTTAAAGGCTTAAGGACAGTGAATGTTGAGAATCCGAATTGTAAACACTTCATATATTTTGGATTGCAAGATTCACATCATGGGCATGCAAAAAGGTTATTCTCTCACAATGCCCCCTCCCCCCTCATGTGCTAACTGATCTCTTAATGTGCTGTCATTCTTTTCAGTTTAAACACTTAATAGTAAAGAATTTATTTATTGTTATGTTGATTAACTATGATAGATTGAACTCTCAAAATCTTGTCACAGGATGCTTGAGTCCTTTCTCCTCTTGGATTTTTTTACCTTTATTTATCATAAGGTTATCTTCTGGATTTTGAGATTCATGTGAGTGTGCAGAATTATTCTCTCCTCCGTCCTCATGTGCCAACTGATCTCATAATTTGGTTCTGTTTTCTTTTTAGTGTAAAAACTTAGTAATGAAGACTTTATTAATTGTTATGTTGCTTAATTATGAGAGATTAACCTCTCTCAAATTTTTGTGACAGGACACTTGAATCTTTTTATTATTTATTATAAGGTTATCTTCTGCATAGTTTTAACTTTCATTCTCTAGCACGATATTTCATTGTTGTGGTTGTTTTTGATAACCCAGAGCATAGCCAGCAGCACGTTTGCAAGTGGATCTGAAATACCTGAAATTAGTGGTAAGTTTTATTATCAGGAGTAATCACGCATGACATGGTTTAATAATTGGACTTTTTTATCTAAATGCCCTAGATCTTTTATTAAAAGAGGTATTTTTCAGGGGTTTTAGAGGATGCAACTAACAAGGCAGCCATTGATGAGGGTGACAATGATAAGTTACCTGGAGTTGATGATAGTGATGATGGATTGGATAATTTTTCTGATATTGATGATATTGAGGTGCAGAATAAGTCTGCTTTCTTGTATTTTGACATTGCATTGTCCATAGGAACTTCAAGAAACAAAAGTACTTCATACTCTACCCAAGTGCTGTACTAACTACATTGGTTATATTTCCTCTAATGTTATATTGTTTTAAGATGTATACAGAATTATGTAAATTACATCAAGTTTCTTGAGCTTTGACTAGCTTAACTGTTTTGCTTCTTTTACTTGCATATCATCTTTTTTCCTTGCATTCATAAACCATCTAAGATGTTCTACACTTGATTTAAAGTCAACTGGGCTTAAATTCAGCTTTGATCACTGCTACCAAACTAATCCTGAACGTTTGGGTGGTTGTCTGTCTTATGCAATCAGCACCGCTATTGTATAGTTTCTTCTGAGCTATTCTGGGTCTAAATAATGGTTGATCTGTAAAGTCGAGTCTTCAGAATACAAAATTGTCAATTTGAAAGGGAAAAATGTTCAAGAACTGACTACAATTTACCTAAACTAAGTTTATTGTTCAGGTCTACTCTTCAGTATTTAGAGTTTGGTTCTTCATAACTTTCTTAGGAAGTGAGTTTGGTTGGTCTGGTACAGAATCAACCATCCTGAGATCTAGTCATATAAATAGCCTTCATTGTACACCTCTTCTCAGCAATATTTTTCATGCCTTTTAAACTGTTATGTCTTTATTAATGCATATATGCATTTATGTATATGTGCATGTTTATTGTTTGAATGGCATGCATTGTGTTCTAAACTTAATTTAGAAAGTATTAGTTGGTTTCACATGTATGGAACTGTACTAAATTTTATATTCTTACTTTGACGTCATTTTCTTATAACTCTTGGGAACTACTCCATTATTTCATTTTCAGGTTGATGGTTACCTTCACAATGAGGAGGAGAAGCATTTCAAAAAGATCATTTGGGAAGAAATGAACCGGGAATATGTTGAGGTGATTTGAACCACGACTTTGTTAAGTACAACATTATTTTGGCCTCCTCTACTCTAATCTCGAAGATTAAATGCAATATTCATGCATTGGCATGTGCTCAAGTAAGGGCATTGGAAAAGCATTTTGTATCTTTCTAGTTAAAAACATACATAAGAGGATGATTTCTCCTTGAAGAACAATTCAGATATATTTGACTATTGAAAAGACAGACTTTTAGATGGTTTTTCTCATACTTTTGGTCAAATTGAGCCCTGAATCTGTGAAATTGTTTGATATAATTTATTTGAGTCTCAGTGCATTTGTGTTAGTTAGAAGGTAAGTGGAAAATGCAACTCAACTTTCCTTTCATGAATTTATTTAACAAAAAAAAAAAAACCTAGCTAGTTACAGGAACTTAATCATACTGCAATCTTTGCAGGAACAAGCAGCCAAGGAAGCAGCTGCAGCAGCAGCTAAGGAGGCTTGCATGGCCAACTATGATAAATGCCCAGAGGACCTCCAAGCTGCACAGAAGCTTGCTGCAGATGTTGCAGAACTAGTGGCAAAATCTAGAAAGGTGATTCTTGAATATCAAGAAAAATTGGAAGTTTCCTGATTTCTGAAAACTATATCAAGAGAAATGCAAGCCACCTCTTGTACTTTATTACTTATTGTTAAGATAGACATGGAAGGCAATATCTAAAATGCTAAAATGAAAATGCAAAACAAACTATAAATGGTACCACACGTAATAGCTGGATTGCATGCATTAAATTCTTGATCTCTATTTCAGCTGACTTTTGCCACTTTGGCTTGATGCAAAGTTTGTCTTTCTTTTTTAATTATGAGCATAGTTCTAAGCTTAGCAATTAGCATGCTGCAAGATGTTATTCTTATGTCCAACCATGATCGTCTTTAGATTATGGTATTTCTCTTTTTAAGATATACTGTTTCCAGAATTCTTTCCTCTATTTCAGCTTGTTTTTCTCTTCTTCTTTTTTGTTTGCTTTTGTTGTATTAACAGGAGAGGCAACAAAAACGAGCTGCTGAAGAAAAAGATGCAGGTCCTGCTCAGACTGCTGCCGAGGCAACCCGGCGAATGCTGGTTAAGAAGGTATTAGATAGCCTTTCTTTCTTGTTTTGGCCTAAGGGGTACAGCGTGGCTGAATAGATTTGTGATTATGATGAAACTGCACTTTGAAATGGGAACATTGTAGTGTCATAGTAATTAAAATCTAAAGTAATTTTGGGTTAATGAAACTAAAACTGATAATAATCTCTCCAGATGGCTGTAAAATTGCCTCATTATTCTGTAATTTTAAAATAATAAGCAATCAAAAGATTGAGGTCTTTTTTAAAAAAAGAAAAAAGGAAATCCCTTTTACACAAGATTTTACTGAGAAGAGCTTTATCTTTGTTGGAAGAGTATGGTTGAACAGGTTAAGAAACTAAATACTACAATATTGTCTCTTGTTTTTTCACCAGAAGACATCAAAATTTGTAAATAGTTCACTTTCTTGGCACGTATAAACATTATGCAATTCAAAATTTTTAGGATGCCTGGAATTTGTTTGTTAAAATAATGTCAAAAGTTGGCTTCTTATTTAATCCCATTAGGCAATTACCTGACTGAGATGGAAACCTTGAACAGGAGATTAATCTGATATTCCTTTTGCCGACAATCTCAATGAGATTTAAAAGTTAGTAGACAGATTAGCTATGCCTTGATAACCACCCCGGAGTCGAACAAAGTGATCCTGAAAATAAAATGCTGATTTTGCTTGGATCCATTTGACAGGCCTAGCATTCACGCATTTCTGCAATCTACAGTTGTTGTCCAAATCATGCATTTGTTTAGGTTCTATAATTTTTCAAGTGTTTCATGCAGTATGGATGTTTACTAGTAAAACCATAATTTTAGTACTTTATATGGATTCTACTAACTGAATTGCTTAACTTTTGCCTTGAATGCTTTATACTTGTATTGGTTCTGTGCAGAGATTAAGTTCAAAAATAAACTATGATGCATTGGAGAAGCTCTTTGATGACCCGGTATGTATATGCCTAATTTGTTTTAATGTTTCAAATTGATTGTTAGACCATAGACACGAACTTACAAACAAATACTTGGTAATTTCTTTTGTGTCCCTCATTGTCTTTGACAAAGACTTTTTCTTTTGGGTGGTATGATACCTATGTTACTCCGACTTGGGAGTGTTGGATATGATTATTCTCAATGCGTCAACATGGATACTTCAGAGTCGGACTGACATAGGTTTGCTTAAGAGGGATTTGTTTTTTAAAAAACAAACAAACTTCATGAAGTTATCCTAAGATTTATTTGGTATAACAGGTTACAGAGAAACCCAAGAAACAAAAAATAGAATCAAATTCTGATGAAAAGGAGGAGAAGGCTTCTAAAATTGGCAAAGAATGTGATTTAGAAGATGAATATAACGACAATGATGATGATGGATATGGAGGAATTTTTTACGGTGACTGTGAATATGACAACCAAGAATATGATTTTGAGGATAATTATGATTACGATGGATATTGAGTTGTCTTTTATCATGGATTTCGGTGAATTCTTATATTCAGAACTCTACTCTTAGAACAAAAGAAGCAAATGGCGTTAGTAAAGAGGGAGTTAAAAATGCAGTCATTAGTGATATTTTTACTCTGTAGTAGTATTATACAGAACCTTCTTGAGGAGACACTAGGGTAGTTTGACCGTTATATTAGGTTCTAAATTGGAGTTTTCAGATAGTTTTGGCGACATGGGTATTGTGACACGGTTCCTTTTTTTTTTTTTTTCTTCCCTTTCTTTTTTTATCAGTCATGAAAATATTAATATAGTATAAATTATTAAAGATATTAAAATAAAAATATCATGTGATTAGATTATAATTGTAATATATTTTAGATTGTTTTTTAGTCTAGATTTGAGAGGTGATTAAATTGGTCTTTGTACCTTACAAAAGAGAGCACAATAGTTCATTCATCAAAATTGTTATCTTATGACAAGTTTAACCTTCAACTTATATCTTTTTTATTAAATTTAATGATATTTTTATAAAAAATTAAAAAATGGTGAAGGTCATTATAAAAAGAAAATCATTAGAAATTTTCAAAAGCAACGAAGTTTCAATATTTTTAGAAAATGAAAATGTCAGAAATAAATAATATTTAATATTTTTTAAATTATTTATTGGTGTATTATATAAGATTAAATAGGATGAGGGCATTTTGCTTTAAATAAGAGAGTTATCATGTCTACTAAAGTACAAAAAAACAATATACGACACCATTTTAATGGACTATATTTGACTTCTTTTTGTAACTAACAAGAATTGATTTCTTTGTCCACTTTTCAAGTAGAAGGTGTAGCGACGTAAAATTTTTTGCTTTTCGATCGCTAATGGAGGTGACTTATTGAAAATTTGAAAACTGATTTTCGGTTTTATTAAAAAAGGGAGTCGCCACCGATTCTTTTTCCTAGGTGTGATCGGACACCTAATAAATCTTCTTTTTTAAAAGAAAATTTATTTTTTTAAACAAAAAAGAAGGCCGAATTTAGATCTACGTAAAAAACCAAGGTAAAGTTGGGTTCGGGAGTTGGTTACGTGCGAGGAAGGTATTAGCACCCTCGCGAAGCCCAAAATTGGTATCTTTATTAAACAAGTGTTGTCTTGATTTTCAAAAATACGAATTCAATTTGAAATTTTAATCGTGATCTGATCCAAACACGAGAATTTTTAAAATGTCAGTTTCTTTTGAAAATGGCGTTCCGTTTTTAACACGAGCCGATGATATTCACCCAACATAGCGATGAAATCAACGACCTGATGTTAAATCGGCACGTTGCCTTATTTATTGAAATTAATCAAAAATATGAATAAAAATCTTTAAAGTAGTGAATAGCAAAACAATATGAAATAGGTGGGAAACAAAAAATAAGAGAGTTAGAAGTACATCGAAGCAAATAATAAATATGACGATAATATTAAAACAATGACAATATATACGATATTAAACATGATAATAATATTATTAAACACGAAATAGAGATGAACATATATATAAACATATAATAATAAGTGAAATGATGCAAACATAATATTAAAAATGCTAATAGTGCTATATATATATATATATATATTAAAGTATATACGTAATAATAGGAATGAAAAGTGTATACATAATAATACTAAATATATATACATAATATATAAAATAAACATATATAATATATATTAGAAATACTAATAACAAAAAATATATTAATAATACCATATAAATATGAACATATGTATTAAAAATAAACACATAATAATATTAAAAGTATGTACATAATAATATAATAAGAAAATGATACATTTATAATAAGTACATCTATATGTAAAATTTTTTGTGAGAGTTTGTGAGAATTTTGAGAATTTTTTGTATTTCGATTTTTGCTGTCAAGTTTTCTTTACCCGTGATTTGTTTTATCCACATAGATATTTGTATCCAATTTTCTCAGTTTTCGTTCGTGTTTGTTACATAATTCGGGTTCAACTCAACGCATACTTTACTCGACTTTTTGGTATTATTTCTTTTAAAAGTACCTTCTATTTTAACACTTTTGTTTTCGTCTTAAATAATATTCAATAAAATAGTAAAATAACTTCTAATTCAAAAACAAATATTTAAAAAAAAATAACCACAAATAAATTTAAGAATGTTAAAAATTCTTATAAATAAAAATATAAAAACTAAAATTTAAATTTATGAAGAGTATCCTATCATTTAGGGGCGAAGCCAAACAATTTTTTTTGGGGGACAAAATTAAATTGTATATTTTTACGATAGTAAAAATGTAATTTTACCATTTTAATAACCTATATCTTTATAAATTTTAAAGAATTAAATCAAATTTTTATCATTTTTGGAGGTGCCAAAGTAAAATTTTACTATTATTAATTTAAAATTTTATAAACTATAAAGAGACTTAAATTGAAAATTTTCCATTTTAGAAGATAGTGAATTCACCATTGTTCTCATACATAGATAATTTTAAAAAATTATACTTATTTCTTAAATAATATATTATTAAAAATGTATTAAACATTGATTAAAAATTCAATACCTTTTAAACATATTTTGATTTCTTTAAAATTGCTGCTATTATCATAGAACTCCAATTTATATTAGAATTGTTAATTATTCATTCACAACCTCGCCATAATCTTATAAACATTTATTAAAAAATAAATATTAATTAAAAACTCAAATTACGTAAATGTTTATTAAAAATTTGATAATTTTAAGCACTTTTAAAATTGTTAAATAACTATATTTACAAATATAAAATTAATTCATGTTTTAAAACTAATTTAAAATATTTTTTATGTATTAATTTAAATTTATTTTAATTATTAATTTCTTTTTGGCTTTTAATTTATATTGACTATGCATTTATATTATTTTAAAAACTATCAAGCGATTCTAGATACTATATATTTATATTGTTATGTTTTTAATTTCTCAATCATAATATTTTTGAAAGGTTAAATTTTTGTAAAAATTCTTTTGAAAAATATCAATAATATATTTTAATTAATATATACAACTAAATTCATGCATGGCATGAGACGAAAATACTAGTTATAAAATATATTTTAATTAAAATTAATTATTTCATTCGTAAATAATAATAATAATAATAATAATAATAATAATAATAATAATAATAATAATAATAATAATAGAAATTTAAATAATATGATTTCCGATTGCATCTTAGCTTAATTGATATTGACATTGTTGTTAGTGAAAGAGGATGGGATTTAAGCGTGTTAAAGCACGTTTATCTTCTTATTTAAGAGTTAGGAAGTAATTATAAGTAATTTTAGGTATTATATATTGCACTTTGAACAAGTCTTTATTAAATCAGATACAATTTAGGAAAGCTATATAATGATTCGTCCTACAAAATTAAAAGTTCGGAAGTTGGATTTGGTTTAAGCTCCGTTGAGTTTTAGTTTTAAGGGTAAATTGTATTCAATGTCACTAAATTATTAATGAGTTTACATTTTGATTATTAAACTTTAAAAAGTTACAAAATGATCACTGAATTATTCAAAAGTTTTCATTTAAGTCACTGAACTGTTGAAATCGTTGTTGTACAACCTTCTCCGTTCAATTGTCCGCAACAATTGAGAGCTTTCTTTCGTCTTCTCTTTTACAATAATTCGGTGTTTTTTTTTTCATGAAACAGTTTTTAACATCATGAATCTCCGAATTAAAATTCAAACAACTTTATTCTTCGATCACTGACACCAATTGATGGATCGACTTAGATTTAAGATATGTTTTTTTACTCGTCAATAGGTATTGGTCTATCGTAAAGGTTGTCAAATCATAGCTTGAAGCTCACTAGCCGGACTTAAAAAAAAACTTAACAACTCAATGATTTAAATAAATTTTTTTGAGTAACTAAGTGATGGTTTTGTAATATTTTAAATACTAATAGTTTAGTTAATTTTGCCGTAGTTTTAATGCGTGAGATCAGTTGGAAATAAAGATTAAACTGCTTGATTATGTTGAATTAAGCTCTTTTAGTTAATAAAGAATGAATTTGGTTCCCATGATAGTGGGATACTCGAATGAGACTCCTCTAATGCCCAACCTGAATTCAAATATTTTGCATAAAATGTCTGGCTTACACCTGATCCATGTTTTGGTTGTCCAGTTATAGCATACTCCTATCATCTCCCCGCAGTTTCCATCTAATTCTCCGTTTCAACTTTTTATCTTCTTCCCTATAATACATTGACTTTGGCAACACTGAAAAGTCAAGTTTCCAAGATGTTAATCTAGAAATTCCATGTATCCGCTTGCAGTTTCCTGTATATTTCCAGACTTTAAGTATCACTACCATTTACTTTAATAAAATGGTTTCAACACTGTAAGTTCACAATAATATATTATTGCCATGGTAGGCTACCTCAATTTCCATTGACTGGCGCTTAATGGTGGCATATAGCAGAAGTTTCCTTTAGAAAATTTTCAACTTTGAATTAGTCAAATACCAACTATTTGATCATGAAGATCAACACCAATTCACTTTCAGACGCTCATTTTATATCCAACTACTCTCAGTTTCTTTCCCTAATGCTCTCCATCCTCTCCGACAATGCCATCCAAGTTTTGGTTCATCATCATCATCATAAGCTTGGTCCTGATTCTTTCTCCAAAACCAGTGTTTTCGAATAATTACTTGAGCTGCAGTGTTCGATCCAGTTGCGGAAATATTTCGAATATCGGTTACCCTTTCTGGGGATTGAATCGGCCGGAAAGTTGTGGATATCCTGGATTCAAGCTCAACTGCAGTGAAAGTGAGCTAGAAATCACAATCAACTCTGCAACATACCGAGTTCTTGCAATAAACAAGGCATCACAAACCCTTCATGTCTCTAGAACCGATTACAGTGAGAATCTTTGTCCCACTCATCTCATCAACTCCACTTTTGAAAGTGAAACCAGTCCTTTTCGACAAAACGGGGATAGTCAGGATATAAGGATGTATTATGGTTGTCAGCCTCTCACAGCTCCACAAAATCTCACATCAATTCCCGGGATTTCCAATCGATTCGACTGCACAATAAACAATACAAATATCGTAGGTTATTATGTGACAAGGGAATTCGCGGGAACTGTCATCGGCAATTTCCTGAGATCTTGCAGTAACAGTGTGATTATTCCAGTCCCGAATTCTCAAGTTCCGTCACTGGAGGAAGGCCGGGATGCAGATGATTTGGAAGAAGCGGCTAAAATTGGGTTTCAGCTGTGGTGGTCTGCAGCCGATACCCAATGTAATAATTGTGTAAACAAAGGTGGGCAGTGCGGGCGTAGCCTCGTCTCAGGTGAATTTGTATGTTACTGCTCAGATGACGACGTTTGTTCCCCAGGTACAATCTTTGTTCTTTGCTGTACCTGTTCAAATATCTCTTGTAGTGGGATTTAAGTCGTCCGATTTCGGTCGCCAGAACCCAGGGTTTTGGGGAAACCCCAAGCCAGAAACTTGGGAATTTGATGCCATTAAAGTTGACCCGTTTGCTAAGCCTAAGCTAAAAAATTCAACATTTCCCATTTGTTTTTCCACGCGGCTCAGTAACAAACTTCACCTACCCATTCATCGCCGGCCCACAAAGCTTTCAGCCTGACCTACTCCAAAAATACCATCTTCACTTCATACTCATCAAGCTATATTTCATTAATGTTGTTTGTTCATCAACCAATAATAAGTGTATTGTATATTTCATTGACAGACTCCAAATCCAAATCCAAATTCAAGTGGAAGCTATTCATAGGTATGAAACAATTTGCTGGATATGTACGTTATTGGATTTTTACTCTCTCTCTCTTACATACACAAAACATGATATTACAAAAATCAAATGAAAAATTATTACTAATTACATATAACAAACTTCAAGATTTTAATTGATGCGCTCTGAATAAAGAGATTTGTTAAAAAAAGATGAGTGCATGCAACAGTGTGGAACAGTTGTAATAAATACGTATTCTGTCCCTATTGTCTAAATATTAAATTTATTATTTTACCCTTTATTATATTTTTATTTACACTCATGCTTTAGTTACATTTGAATATGTTATATATGTATTAAATTATATATATTAGATAATTTTAAAAACGAAAATTATGTTTATGAATAAGTTTTAAGATATTAAATTGAAAAATCAAAATAGAAGAAATGGATCAAACAATCTGGAATAGTTATTGATATGACCAACATTCATGGATGTTTTTTTTAATATCAATGCCATCATAGGGCGGAGGTTAATGAGGCAATCTCTGCCTTTATCCCCTTCGTTATCATCTTTATGGTCAATAGTTATTTGATAGGTTAACAATTAATAAAATTATTGGATTATTGTTTATTTTACTTTTTTTTTTTCTTTTCAAAATTCCAAAGTAATCTTTTTCTTCGGATAATATTAACTTATTTTTACTATAGTTTAACTGGATTTCAAAGTAATAATGAAAATATATACTATTTGTATAATTTATTAAATAACTTATTTCCTTATAAATTAATAGTGATCCTTTATTTGTTATAATTAACATCTATTAATAATCATCAATAGGATTTTGAGTTAATGTTTGAGATCTATTATGTGCAATTATATATATGGGTCTCTAGGTTTCACTACATGCGCTTGTCATGTGTGTGTTTTAGTTCAATTTGTTAGTTTTAGTTTAGATTGTATAAGTTTTTGATCAATTTGTACTTATAATTATTTGATTCTATTTTTTGATTACTCGAACGGCTCATATTGAAATAGTTTGATACTTATCATCACTTAAACATATATTTATATTGTACACTTTTTTAAAAAATTATCATATTTGAATTTAGTATTATTTATCAAGTAACATTAATTCAAAAAAAAAAATACATAAAAACTACTTAAAACAAATAAAAAATCTTTATGAGACTGTGCTTTATTAACATTTTTCTAGATTTCTAACAAACTATGCATGTTATTATTTCAGTGTTTCCATTGCTCTATTATTTTTCTCCTATCTTAATTGTTTCACTTACTTAATATATTATATCTCCAATTAATTGTTTATTTGACCCGATTCATACTCCATGAGCAGGATTGGCAGTAGCTATAACCATTGCCATATGCTTCGTTGTCTTGTGGTTCAAAAGAAAATCGTTACCAAATCAAGGAAACAACAAAGACGATGGTAGGATTGAGGCATTCATCAAAAAGTTTGGTTCTCTTACACTAAGGCGGTATTCTTATGCAGAAATAAAAAAAATGACAAATAAGTTTAATGATAAATTAGGTCAAGGAGGATATGGCAGTGTATACAAAGGGAAATTGTCTGAAGATCGTTTCGTGGCAGTCAAAATTTTAAGTGAATCAAAAGGAAATGGGGAGGATTTCATGAATGAAGTGGCTAGCATTAGTAGAACTTCTCATGTTAATATCGTGAGTCTACTTGGTTTTTGTTTTGAGAGATCAAAGAGAGCTTTAGTTTATGAATTTATGCCCCATGGATCCTTAGATAGGTTTATTTATGATAGAAGATTGCATCGTCAAAGTTGTCGATTGGAGTGGAGAACTTTGTCTGACATTGCACTTGGCATCGCTAGAGGACTCGAATACTTGCATCAAGGTTGCAACACAAGGATCTTACATTTCGACATAAAACCTCACAACATCCTTTTAGATGAGAACTTCTGTCCCAAAATCTCTGATTTCGGTTTGTCTAAATTATGTGAAAGAAAGGAAAGTATTATTTCCATGGCTGGTGCTAGGGGAACAATAGGTTATATTGCTCCAGAAGTGGTTTGTCGAAACTTTGGTGGAGTTTCTTATAAATCTGATGTCTATAGCTATGGAATGATGGTCCTTGAAATGGTGGGAGGAAGAAAAAATATTGATGTTGGAGTGTCTCAAACTAGTGAAGTATATTTTCCGTCTTGGATTTATAAGCATCTTGATCAGTCTATGAACTTGAATCTTAATGGAGTAATACTTGAAGAAGAAGAAGAAGAAATAACAAGGAAATTGATTATTGTGAGCCTTTGGTGCATTCAATCTTATCCATCTGATCGACCATCAATGACTAAAGTGATAGAAATGTTACAAGCAAATCTTCAATCGTTGATAATTCCACCTAGACCCTTTGTTTCTTCTCCTGTAAGATCTCCTAAAAGTTTAGAACATCTGTAACACCCTAATCTCGAATACGGAGTACTCGAATACTAAGGCACTACATCAAGTCACCGAAGTAACCCAGCAAAATTTTCAAATAAATTTAAAACATTGAAATACATTTTAAATAAGAGAAAATACCATGCATAGTTATACTGAAAATAGTAATAAAAGTAGTTATACAAAATATGTGGAGCTCCAATATCATCGTATATCAAAATAGTCAAAATAACAAAAATGATAAATGAGTTACAGACCTACAAAAAAATACAAGGCCCTAAGAATACAATGCCCACTAGTAGATAAGGTACTGTACTCTGAATACGTGATGCTAAGAGTCTCTCGTCGATGATGTTCCTCGAACACGAATAAAAGTCTACAAATCTAAACATTAAGACAATTCGAAGGTTGAGCTTTACAGGCTCAGTGGTACACAACAAATCTACCATACTTCAAGCAATTCATAAATATAAGTATGCAAATAAAATGTATACATAGAAACATGACATGAGTATCGAATAATTAAATCATGAGTCATTAAATCTACATAACCAAATCACTTGCATATCAAACTTGTCAAACTTGTTAGATTGCACATACTGCTCAAATAATTAGGTATCCGGATAGTCTCGCGCCACTTATGGCCGCTAGTTAGGTTAGAGCCTGAAGGCTGAGGGCAAACAAAGCATCAAATATATAATCACAAAAATACAACTATGATATTTGAGTCTCATACTCGTTTCAACTTACTTATCATTCCAGCTAAAATATTAACTAATGAGATGTGACAGTTTGCTACCTTGACATTTTGACATTTTCTCATTCAAAAATTAATAACTCTTAATATATAACTCTAAATCGAGCATCATTTGTTTTAAATGAAACTAGACTTCTATACGGTTATAGAAATATAAGGCTCACTTCCTATTTTATCTTGTGAAATTTTTGGTGATTTTTCAAAGTCATTGCTAAATCTATTTTATAAGAATTTTGCTGCCAGATTTTTATGACCTTTCAACACTCAAAAATTCATATCTTTTAAAATAAAAATTGAAATCGATCTCCATTTATTCTAAACGAAACTAGACTGACTCACGGTTACAATGACGTATAGATCACTTCTTAATTATTTTTACAGAATTTATGGTGAATTTTCAAACTTACTGTTCATGTAATAATTTGTTTCTAGCAGATTTTACAACTAAGTTTTTACCTTCATTTTAAATCATCCAAACAAGATTTCCACCCAAAGACATATAACATACATGCATTATCACACAAGCATCATATTTATAACTTATCAAGGAGTATAGAAAGTTAGAGGGTACCACCTTGATGGAAGAACGCCAACAAAGTTTCTTGCCTGGCTCTCCACCACATTGCCTTTACCCTTAGTTTTAGAAGATTCATCACCCTCTTTAACTAATAACCATGTAACACACAAGATTTGCCCCCAAAAAAAAGAGTTGATAGAATGTAAAAATATATACTTTAAATAAATAAATAAATAAATAAATAAATAAATAAATAAATAAATAAATAAAATATTAGAAGATAGGTAGAGACTTCCTCAAACTAAAACCTTTCCAAACACCCAAAAACCTTCACTTCATCCTTGATGAACATAAATATTTTTTTTCTTCCATGGAACTTTAAAAAAAAAATAGATCAAGACCCTTACCTTCTTTGAGATTTGGAGGATAAAAAAAATAGTGAGAACTCACTCGAATCTCTCTCCCTCTACATGACTTGCTAAGGAAAAATAAATGAAAAAAAGAAGAAAAAAAATGAAGCAATGTAAAAAGAAAAAAAAAAAACAATAGGGTGATTATAATATAGGAAAAATAAGAGACAAATCCACTTCATCCTATACTTCAATCTACCAAACTATCTTTTCCCATTAATTGAGAGAAGACTTTTATTCAAAAATGTTAAAATCACCATATTAGCCATTCATCTTCCCCTACTTCACACAAGCTTCCCAACATCCTTAATTTCTTATTAAAAGGTTCAAAATTCACCAAAATTAATTCCAACAAAATCCAATCTCAAAATAAATTTATCCATCGCCAACCCAAGTCAACACTCGAACGTTAAATTGAAAATTTGGGGCCGTTACAACATCTTGACAATTTCAGATGATGAAATAATTCTCTCTCTCTCTCTCTTTTTATTGTATGAATTAGATTGATTTTAATCAATAATATACATTTTGTTCCATTTAAAATTACATAAAGCATTATGCTAAATTATCAGTTGGAACAATGATTATTGATAAATAAATAATAACGATGAATTTGAAGAATTTTTTTGTATTAATTTGAGAGAGATTAAACAATCATTGATTTGTTTGCTAGAGTGAGAAAAGCCACAAAATAAAAAAGAGCATAATAAAGTATGAAAGGAATATAAATTTTAAATAAAAAATGATTATTTGTAAAAAACTAATCACTTTAAATTAGAATAAAAGAGGAGAGAAAATGATAAGGTAAAAGTTAAGTGTCTATTTTATAAAATTATGTATTTTTTTAAATTTATCATTTCTCTTATTTTTCAATTTCACTAAACATTGAAAGGAAAAACAATATTTTTATTATTATTTTTTCCTACTGAGCTAATATAGGAAAGAAATATGTAAGAATTCACAAAGTGGAATAAAGTTGAAATGCAAAGAAAATTCTCAAATTTAAAAGCTTTGGAGAAAAATTGCAACTTAGACTTGACTGATTAATGTCTAGCAATAGCAAATGATAGCAATATCCATCAACATGAATGTTCATATATTGCCAATGTTTCAATTCTTCAGACTTCCTTGGAAGGACTTCACAATTTATCCTTGGATTTGAAAGGAGCCTTGGAAACAAGTTTCGAGGTGCAATGGAGAAAGGGGGATGTAAAAGCATGTGGGAAGTGCACTTCTTCCTGCTGAGCCTGCGGTTTCAAATATCAAACATTCCTCTGCTACTACCTACATAAATATTGGAGTTGGCCGGTGTAACATCCTAAAATTCGTGTTAGAAGAAATTGAGTTAGTGAAACCCAGAGTGGTTACGTCCTGAGTTGAGTTAAAATTTTGAAATTTATGACAAATGATTGTTTTGGTTTAGTGGTTTGGTGTGTGAGGTTTTGGGTTCGAATTCTTTCTTTGAATTTTAGCAATTTTTGTCTAAACTCCTATTCTTGAACATCTGACATAAGTATTATTTTCGCTCAATTATTGATAATGATGAACCTAGTAGTTTAATGGTTAAGCTTCTGTATATGTCGAAACCATTTTTAAATCGGGTTTTGGAAAATGAGAATCGACTTAAAAAACGAAAACAGGAGTCGCCACCAATCTTTTTAGGTGTGATTGGATCACCTTTAAAACATTTTGTTTTAAAATCATTAATTTTGGTCTACGAAATAAAAAAACAGGTTCGGGAGTCGGTTACGTACGAGGAAGGATTAGCACCCTCGTAACGCCCAAAAATTGGTACCCAATTAATTATCAGTCTTTAAGGTCGGAAATTTAAAAATTTTAAGATACAATCCTCTTTTAAATATTTTGATTTTGAAAATTGGGGTTCACTTGTATCAAAATATTGACACTAAGTTAGCATTTTGGAAACTCCTATCTCGAAAACAACAAAACGTCATATCCAGTAAGTTAGGACATAATGCCTTGCAATTCCAAGGCAGTTACTTGTATCTTGAAAACCTTTAAAAACTTAGAAGGGTGCTTGACTATTCGAACTCAACGAGAAACGTTGCAACCCAATAAGTTAGGGCACTACTTTTCTCGAAACTTCCAAATGCCAAGCATTGCCTTTCTATTTGAAAACTTTGGAATCTCCTTTTTTAATGCATGAGGAATCATATTTCATTATAAATCATACATGACAACATATTCTCATAACAGGTAAATAAAACATGCATTTAAACAATATGTTCAATACATAAAGATCACACGTTAGATACATACATATTTTAAAAAAAAAAATAAATATAGCAAATCTTAACAACATACGTACAAAGATATACATAGCATATATTGAAAATGAATAAGCAAAACATACAATCATATAAAGTAATGGTTAATTTAAAAAATTGATGCGTGCTATATAATTAGACATATAAATACATATACAAAACTAATGTGATAATATATATATATAAAAAATAATATGGTAACATATATATATCAAATAAATAACACTTAATAACATTATGAAACTAGCATTTAATAAAATATAACAATATATAAAAGATTTAATATGTATTAAAATATAAAATAAAGTGAGTAATTATTTAAAAAATATACAAAGTAAGTTAAGAAGTAAAATGTTTAAATAATAAATACGATATTTTTTAAAAAATGGATATCAAAATAATATAGATATAAAGGAATGATTTAAAAGATAATTAATAAATAAAGAAAAAGTAATTTATGAAATATAATAAAATAATATATTAAAAGTAATGAAACAAAACTTTATATAAAAAATATTTTGAAATATCATACCATATGTATATATAAATGTAAAATAATACATAATTTAAAATGTTATATGATAATAGTATACAAGTTTTAAAATAATACTTATAATATATAAAATAATATATGAAAAGTATGGAAAAATAAAACAATTTTTATATTAAAAAATTTAGAATAAAATATATACGAAAAATAATGAATGAAACAATATTATTAAAATAATTTAATATATATAAAAAAGGTTCAAGATAAATATATATATATATATATAATATTGAAATATAATAATCTAAAAAAGAAATAAAGTTTAAAAAAAAAATTTAGAAAGGATTAAATTAGAATAGAAATAAAAATACAGATGAAAATTCAGAAATTTAAAATAAAAAAAAAGGTCAAATTAGAAAGTGCGCACAAGGAGGGGGATTAGAACGGAAAATATCCCCTTTTTAGAACGACATCGTTAATGTGCTTTCCTTTTTTTAAAGAGCTCAAGGACCAAATTAAAATAAAAACAAAACGTTTGAGTGAAATTAAAAGATAAAATAAACCTAATTTTAAAGGATAAAAATGCGGGAAGATCAATTGGGAAATTATCCCAATTTACAAAAATACGCGGATCCTCCCCGGGTAATCGGGTCAACATGCGGATCTTGGCCCAAAAACGATGCCGTTTTGAAGGTTACTGTTTAGGCCAAAACGACACCGTTTACATATGGCTATATAAGCCGATTTTTAAGCCTTGAATTCATTTCTACAATCTGTTTTAAAAAAGAAGAAGAGAAAACCCCCTGAAGGAGGGCTTGGGGTGGTTTCTCGGAGTGCTATCGAGCCTCCGTTCAGGGATTTGCACGCGTCCACGCGCCTCCATCCATATTGCTATGTACGATGGTCGGAAATTGGAATCGTTTCCTCTTTTTGACGCGAACCAAATCGGTGTACCCCTTTTCCTTCTTTACTGTTTACAACATATATAAAAGATCACCTTTGTGTTTCAAGTAACTGTAGTTCTCTCTCTTTTCTGTATAAAAAATGTCTCTTTTTAATTGAATATCTGTCTAAAAGAAAGAAAACCCCCTGTCCTTTACATCGTATTTGATTCAGGCTTTTATAGCCACTGTACATAGCATTGTTTACATATTTAAAAATATTCCTTGCCATACTTGTTTCCTTTCTGTCGTTTTTCTTTCCATTTTGCAGGCGGTCAAGAAGAGTAAACCACCGGCGTTGATTCGGCCGTAAATCACGGCGCGATACGAGTCACTGCGAGATGAACGGTCACGAGTCGAATGGCGTGACTCTTGGGCTGATTGCGGCGCTAGGTCTTCCGTCGCTTGGTACGGTTTGGGAGTTACGGTGCAAACCCTAGCTAGGGTTTCCCGAAACTAAAAACAAGTTGGGTCTATTGGGCCAACTAAGTCCTGGGTTACTGGGCTAGTTCAGGAGTATTGGGTGTTGGGTTGTAACCAGTATAGGCTATCGGTTGTAATTGTATTTGGGCTGCTAGGTTTTAATTTTTGTAAAAGGACTGTTAAAAAAACTTTTATTATTTTTGGTTTTCTGTTTGGTTTATTAAGCCCGGGCAAATTTGGGCTATTACAGTATACTCTCTGATCTTGTATTTGAATCTTTGTAAAAGCAAAATAAAAATATTTTATTTTGCTGACTTGTGATATAATTTCGTTTTGTTTTTAAATTAATCAAAATTCTCTCAACTTCCCCTTCGCTTATTGAGTTTCTTTCTGTTTCTTTTTGTTCTTTACTACTATTCCTTTTCTCATTTTCTTTTTATTTGTCAATTACATCCGCCATCGATTTTTTGTTGAATCTTTGTAGCATATGTTATTTTCTAACTTCCTTGCTCGGTTAATCTATAATCAATTGTGTAAATATTCTTTTTCCATTACTTGCGCAAGTTTTGTTGTTGGGCGGGGTTATATTTCGTTTTGTGTAACGTAAACATTGACTTGTGAAAATCTTTGTTAGGCGAAGGTCTCATGTTTAACGTTTTCCTTACGACTTAAGGTCTGCGTAATTTTTATTTGGTTATTGGTAAGTGTGGTCTGATTTGGGGGTTTTTGAGTTGAAGTTGTTCGACATAGTTTTGGTTGGTATGCTAGTTAGTGATTTGGTTCAATTATTTCGTCTAAATAGTAAATTGAATGTTGTTTTTAGGTTTCGAGATCATCTCGGTTGCTTCTTCGTTAAAACTGTATCATGTGGGTAACAAAAACCCGAATTTCTAAAATTTGCGAATGTTGAAAAACATTGTTTTCGACGCCATACGACCGTGTGTCAGGCCATGTTGTAGACCGTGTGAGGCACTATTTGGGGTCACACGGGCCAGGGACATGGACGTGTGTCCAGGTTGTGCTCGACACTATTTTGCTTTAAGGTTATACAGGCTCGGGACATGGACGTGCGTTCAGATTGTGTGAGAGATATTTTAGGTCTTGGGTCACACGAGCGTGTACAAGGCCGTGTGTTAGACCTTGTAACTCACTGTTTTGAGTCACACGACCATGTACTAGGCTATGTAATGAATTGTATACGACATTAGGAGGGTCACACGGGTGTATGTTAGGTCGTGTGGGCCACACAAGCCAGAAACCCAGGCTGTTTGGATCTACACGGGCGTGTGGGTCAACATTTTGAAATTTTCCCTAAGACCGTGAACATTGTCTAGATCGAATGTAGGCCTTCCGTAGGGTTCGTATGATCTGTAATAAGCTATAAAACTTGCAAATAGTTGATCTGTTAGTGTATAATACGTTGTTTGTACATATGTCTGTTTTGATATAAACTAAGGATGGCTTGCTAATGTATAATGTATCTCTGATTGGATACATTAAGGTATGTGATTTATTCCGGTACAACCCGTATTTTGTTAAGTTTGATGGTATGCCTCTGCGTTACTCTGTTGATTAAGAATATGTGATATCCAAATATGTTGAATTGATTGGTACTGATTTTGATTTGTAACCATGCACATGTCTTCATGGCGAACCTGATATGACTTGTTGTAATGTCCTATAAGTCGGGGGTGTCGGGAAATATACTTTTGGGACTCCATCTTCGTGTATTGAGTTTAAAAATATTAATATTATAATTTCTGGAGTTACGTTAGAAATTAATTGAATATTAAATTGATAATTTTAATTGTTAGGGACTAAATTAATTATGAGAAAGAAATAGTTGCAAGGACTATTTAATTAAATAGTACATTTTTTTAGTCACATGGGGTTAGTGGATGTGCATGAGAATAATATATATATATATATATATATATATAAGTGATATAATTAATAATTATAATAGGATAACTATTATGTGTAAGAGAAATAAATAAAAGAAAAAGAAATAGAAGAGTGGGTAGGAAAAAAAAAAGGAAAGAGAGGGAGTATGTAAGAAAAAATTAAAAGCTTCATTTTTGGTCTTCCACGCCGAAAAGGGGGAGAATATTTCAGCCAAATTTTTCATACTTTAAAGCTCAAATTGGTTAATAATTTTTGATTATTTCATGGAATTTGTGTTTTTGGAATCTTGAGATCATGAGTTAGATAACCCATGTTGAATTTTTTACGATTGTTGATGTTGGAACAAGTTAATATGGTAGAAATATATAAGTTCTTAATGTTATTGGAGTAGATTTTTAAAGTTGGAAGTGGAGTGAGATGATTTGTAAAGTCAATTCATGAAATTGTACATTGAGGATTATTATGCAAAATTTTAAAAATATGAAGGTTAAATTGTTTATTAATGTGAAATTGTCAATGTATAAAAAAAAATGTCATTGAGATATTTTGAAGTCTTTTATTTGAAAGAGTTTTTTTTGGGTGCTTGATGTTGAATTTGTGTTATTTCATAGAGTAAAATTTTACTACATTTAAAAATTAGGGATTTAATTGAGTAAATTATAAATGAGAAAGATTTTATTATAAATTAAAGATATATATAGGCTGTATATTAAGGGTTAAGTATTTGGCAATAGTGGGTTATGTGTTAATTGTGGAATTAACTTGGTTGATATGATAGATTAAATTATATAGGATGTAAATGTTTTGGGGCAAATGTGCAAAAGTGTAAATAATTAGCTAAATGTATTGAATTGAATGGTATATGAAATTGAGATTAATATTTACAGAGTCATTTTAGAAATGAGTAGAATGATAGTTTGATAATTTTAATTATTAGTGTTTAATTAAGTACAATGATTAACTTAAGTGGGTAATAAATTAGTAATTAGTATTAAATTTCAAAGTGAGATTAGAATAAGGGACTATTTAAATAAATAGTCCATTAATTTGATGAGTTTTTGTTAGTGGATAATTATGAGAGAATTATATATATATATATATATATGTAATATATGCTAAGTTATAATAAAAATGAAAATGATATGAAAATAGGAATAAAATAAAAACAAATAGAGTAGTAGGGGAAAGAAAAAAAGAAAGAGAAACAAAAATTAAAGCTTCACCTCTTGCATGCCGATTTGGGGAGAAGAAAGGTTAGCACCATTCAGCCTTTAAGTGCGATTTTTGAAGCTTAATTTTCTTGGGATGATTTGATTATTTTCAATTAAATTTTATATTTTTGGAACCTTAAAATTATGTAGTAGATTACTTATGTGGAAATTTAAAGAAATTATGATTTTTGTCGAAGTTGCCATTGTTGAAAAATTTTAATGTTTGAAATTGTTTGATAGAATTAGAGGTTAAATTGTTAAATTTGTAAAGTTTAGGGACTATTTTGGTGGATTATTCTTTTTGCTGGAAATTTGAGTTGAATTACTAAGTTTAGTAAGTAATTAAAATATTTTGTAGCATGAGTTTTGTTAGTATTAACTCGCAAGGAGTTTAATGCTATAAATTAAAATAGCATGGTGTTAAGTTATAAAATTCAAGAATTTAGGGATTGTAAATAAATTCTATGTATATTTGGTTAATTATGGAAATGGTAAATTCAATGATTAAATTGTGAATTAATTGAAAGTATGAGTTACCTTGTGGAATAATTGGTTGAAATGAGACTTTCTTAATTTTAATTAAATAATATGATTTATAATTGGGGATTTAATTGTATCGAGGGTAAATGTTGAGTGCAAATAAGTAAAAATATAATTAAATGGTAGAATAGTTTGAATTTGAACTTGATATGGTATTTGAATTAGCTAATAAATTGACTTATTATGCTTTGATCGTGAAACCAGTAGATCGATTGTAAATCGGGGAAAAGAGAAGGTTTCGGAATAATCATCTGCGGTTTTAGGTAAGTTCGTAGTCCCCAAACTCAAACTTTATAAATTGTTTTAATTAATCTAGTTACTATTTGATGCCTTAATATATATCCCTAATGTAATTGTTAATTAAATTGAATGGAAGTTTATGGAGGTATAAGTTAATTCAATTAAATGGAGGTTTATGGAATGTGATATTATGGAATAAATTAATGTATGATTAGTAGATAATTGGAGTGGAAGTGTTATTAAATTATGAAATTTGATATTGAGTTATGAAAAGTAAAAAAGAAAAAAAAATTATAGACTTGCAAATGAATAATTGACATCGTCGATTCGTTCGACTAGAGCTAGGTGCAAATATCGTTGATTTATTCAAGTAGAGCTAGACTCACTAATTATTCGTCGGTTTATCCGATTAGCGCTAGGCGCAACTTTCGTCAATTTATCTAACCAATGTCGGGCACACATTCGTCGATTTATCCAACTAGTGCTGGGCACAAATATTGTTGGTTTATCCAACTAGAGTTGGGCTTACTAATTATTCGTCGGTTTATCCGGCTAGAGCTGGGCGCAAATTCTTTCGCGGATTGTCGGCTAGGCATCGGGTGCCGTGTATCAATTGGACTATACAGTAAGGTTTTATGAATGATCTAAGGAGGATGGTTATAGATATTACTAAAGAAGGTTATGTTTACTTATGTATATACATTTATTCATTAGAAGATATGATATATTCTTGAGTTAGATTATTAAAGTTGTGAAATAAATTCAAATGCTTTAGATATACTTGTGGTTATTCGAATAAGTAAAGTTGCTTAATGTGAATTGGTTTGTGCCATGTATAAGTAAATTGTTGATTGATCTATGCAAAGCTATTTATATAGCAAGTGATGTGAATTGAGATATATGTTCAAACCAACTAAAGGTGAATACTTGTGAAAATTGAGTATAGCATGAAATAAGGTGATGAAACGCATGAAATTGAAATGGTGATATCTTGTAATTGTATGTTTAGATAGTAGTATGAAGATATAATTTAATTTGAACATTCATGTATCATATCATGTATTAAAATGTTTGGATTATAGAAATACCACTGAGTTTTACTCAGCGTGCAATTTTATTTTCCGTGCACAGGTTAGGTACTCTCTTTTGATCGCCAACTCAGTATCCAACAACAGCAATCCCGATCTCAAGTGTGGTGATGTTTAATTTTGTAATGGCATGTACCTAGGATGTCTTTGGTTGTTAGTTGCTTTGTGAATGTGATGTAAATTGAGTTAAAAGTATATGTTTATGGTTGAAGCTCAATGTTAGTATGCATTTTGACCAAAGGCTTGATATGTGTATGAAACATAAAGCTTGGTGTCTTAAGTAGCTTTTTGTTAGGCTAAATTGAGTGATTTTGGCATACTTTAAACTTTGATTTGGATGATGCATTGTTGATGTGTTTTGATGATATATAAATGTGGTACCAATGAGGGTACATTGGTTAGGCACCTAGGATAATTGTTTTGGCATGTTTTAAGTGTGTTTGATCGTGATTTGAATAGGTTAAACGATTGGTTTTTGAGTTACTTAATGCCCAGGCAAATAGGAAATGGTAAACTTGTGGTTTAAGGCACATTTTAAGTCCACATGGCTGTCGAAACCATTTTTTTGAAAAAATGGTGTCGACTTGATTTTGGAAACGAAAATGAAAATTGGGAGTTGCCACCAATCCTTTTTACTTAGGTGTGATCAGATCACCTAGAAATTTGGTCATTTTAATAAAATATTTCGATTTACTTAAAACAACGATTTTGGTCAACGAAATTTGAGAAAACGGGTTCGGGAGTCGGTTACATACGAGGAAGGATTAGCACCCTCGTAACGCCCAAAAATTGGTACCTAGTTGATTAATTAGTGTCTTAGTGTCGAAAATTGAAAACTTGAAAAACTTTAAAATACGATTCCTTTCTTTGTAAAAAAGACTCGAATGTTAAAGACCTTCTCGTTTTGGAGTAATAAAATGTCACATCCAGTAAGTTAGGACACGACATCTCGAACTTTTGAGAGTGAGCTTGCCTTTTATTTAAAACTCGTGTATTTTAACCTTTGTTAAAAGGATATTCGATTATTTAGGGTAAACGAGAAAAATCGAAACCTAGTAAATTAGGGCACAATTTCCCGAATTTTCCAAAACACAGAATATTGCCTTTATAAAAAAATAAAATAAAATATATGCGATTATGTGAAAACGAATATAACATTGGAAATATCGTTTTTTTTTAATTTATTTAAGACATGATAGGGAATAATAAATGTTCAAAAAAAATTTTAAGGCATTATTATAATAATAATAAGATGGCGATATTCAAAAATGAAACAATAATATAACTAAAATAATAAAACACCCGTAGCATTAATTAATTACACATAATATTAATTAAGTAAAAATAAAGTAATAATAGCAAAATAAATGATGAATAAATAAATACCTAAAATGAAATAAAATGATAATAAGTAAATAGGTGAAAATACATATAAATAAAGTTAAATTTAGGTATTTCAAAAATAAAAGAAAGAGAAAAAAAAAAGAAAAAAAATATAAAAAAAAAGAAAAAAAATTTGGATAAATGAACATAAAATATTAACAACAATAAAAATAATAAAAACAGATAATCTAGAATTTAAAAGTATATGAAAAATATAAGTAACTAAAAAATGATAATAATAAGGGTAAAAGGTAAAAATAAAATAAATCTATAAAAAAATTATAAGTAAATAAACAAAACGAATAAATACTAAATATTAAATAAATTAATTTAATTGTGCAATAATAATAATAGAAGTAGTAAATAAAAAATAATAATAGTAAATATAACAAATAAATAATAATAATAATAAATACAATAGTAATAATAATATTAGAAATAATTGATTTAATAATAAAGTAGCCAAAATAATCAAAAAAGGATTAAAATTGAACTAAAAACAGAAATTTGGGGCAAATCTAAAATAAAAAGAAAGGGGGAAGGCCGACTTAAAAGGCGCGAATAACATAGGGGGCTAAAAGGGAAAATATCCCCTCCTTCCAAAACGCACAGCTTAAGGGGGGACCAATTTAAAATCGAAAAAAATTGTGGGGCTAAATTAAAAAGTTAAATAAACTTAATTGCAAAACTATAAAAAACAGAAGGGCTAAAAGTGCAATTAGCCCTTCCAAAATAAAACACGCGGATCCTAGTTGCAGGTGAAACGACGCCGTTTCACACATGTTATATAAGCCCAAATTTTTTTTTAAACTTTCATTTTAACCCTCACATGTTATATAGTGTTTAGGTTTTGGGCCTTTTAGGCCCCATAGGTTTGGGCTTAGTTGGGCTGTCCGGGATTGGGTTTGTAAGTTGTAAAAGGACTGTTAATAATTGTTTATTGGGCCCGGGCAAATTTGGGCATTTACAATGGCTAGACACACGGGGGCGTGTGACTTGGCCGTGTGAGACACACGGCTAGTACAAGGGCGTGTGAGGCCATTTCGAAAGGTACATGGCCTGGCACACAAGCGTGTGGTTTGGCCGTGTGACCCAAGTTAGTGAGTTACACAGGCATAGACTCGGGTTGGGACACGGCCGTGTGTCCCTACTTCGAATGCTCACACGACAGTGTGAACCCTGTAGTTGAATTTTTTTTTTTTACAAATTCTTCTTTAACTTCTCAAATGATTTCTATTAGTCCAAAAATGTTTTCAAAGGAACTTTAAATTGCGAATTTAGAGACAATTCGCATTTTAATTATTGAATTAGAATATGCTTATGATTACTTATGAATTGGTTGTTAAATGCTTTGATTGGTTGGTAATATTCCGTAACCCTACTCCAGAGATGAATACGGATTTGGGGTGTTACACCTGTTGAGGTTTGATAACTTTATTTTACAAAGCATGGACTCCCATGCCTATTGATTCTGTTATTGTACGATAGCATGACCAACATGTTTATCATTCTGATTCAATATATGTATGACATAACACATTGCATGAGATTTGGGATGATGTGAAAGGAGGACGTTTCTGGTAGTTAATGATATGCATTATCTGGTGGTTTATCCATAATTCTGTTATGGTAGCTTGGCTGCAATATAGTGGCTTGACCAAATGTATCTAATTTGATAGTTTAAATTGCAAATTC
Source organism: Gossypium longicalyx (assembly GCA_025698465.1). Classification (NCBI taxonomy): domain Eukaryota; kingdom Viridiplantae; phylum Streptophyta; class Magnoliopsida; order Malvales; family Malvaceae; genus Gossypium; species Gossypium longicalyx. The sequence continues at coordinate 19,586,233 of CM047005.1, read as the reverse complement.
CAATGGCACTGTCATAATTATCTGCTGGTGTGATTTGGTTGGACGAGTTCTGAAGAACTCTATTTTGGTGTGTAGCAGAGTTGGGTAGGATATTTTCTGATAAATTTGCATTCTAATTTGTTTTGGAAAGTACTGCATTTACATAACATACATCCTCTCTTCTATTCCGTTCTGCTCTGCTTTGTTCTGTGCTGGTTTGTTCTATTATACGATCACTATAAGGGTTTCTGTGATACTCCGATCTGTTCCGTTCTGGTTATATGATCACTATTAAGTTCTCTGTGTTACTCTGATTTATATAAATTGTATCCTGTAAATTTGTACTTGAGGTTGGTTATATAAAGTGTTTTGTAGTTCACCCATTTGTCTTATATTTATTTGTTCAGGTAAACCTCCGACTTAGGACCGGACGGCGTGTGGGAGCTCAGAGTGTTTTTGCACCGATGTAAATATGTATGATCTTTTGGGTTTGTAATCTGTTTCTGAACTCATTTTGGTTTCCGCTAAACTACAAAATCACTTAATTCAACAAAATGGATTTCGGCTTTCAACACTAAAACTCTGAAAAAGTTTTCTGCAGCAAGTAATTTCTTAAGTGTTTTCTAAAAGTGAACAAATAGTTTTCTATTGACTGTTGCAGAAATCGTATTTGCTAAATACTTACTGAATCAATTTTCATTATGTTGGTGTAACTCCTCCAGATTCGACTTGAACGTTTAGGCTGGGTGTGGGGTGTTACAGCTAGAAGGCAAAAAATGTCATCCTCTACCAGGTATGTATTATCCTTTTTTACAACTAAACAAAATTTTCTATTATTATTATTATTATTATTATTATTATTATTATTATTATTATTTTTATTATTTCCCATTAGATTAAACATTTTTGAACTCAAAAGTCGGCCTCTTTATTGATGAATAGAACAAAGAAAAATGCGAATAAATGAACCAACAACTAAAAAGAAAACACGAAAAAGAACCCTCAGCCATAGGGTTCTGACAGGCAGTTGCTCAACAAAAACATTAACAATACTGAATATAGAGAAACCAAAATAAGAAATGGAGTTTTCAAAAAGAAAATCCTCACAACCTTTAAAGAAAACCAACAGTTTTATGGAGGTTCATGAAGACGACAATCTTCTGCAACCGTAGCTTCTACCAATGCCGGAGCTTCTTTGACCCAGTAGCCATCCTCGCCTTGACTTAATCCATCTTGTGCCATTGCATGCACTGTTTTGTTACCACATCGGCCAATGAAGCGGAAGGCGCGGGAATGAAACTCCTTCGTTATCTCATTTGCGGACCAGGTAAGAGCATTGATATTCGAGAAATCTTGTTCATGGTTGTTAATCTTCCTGATAACAGATCTTGAGTCTCCCTCAACTATGATTGATAGAAAACCCAACTTTTTAGCAAATCGGAGCCAAAATAATCACAACCCCTGCTACAACGTTCTTTTGATTTAATCTAAACCCAACATCAACGTTTATTTTGACCACCCCTATAGGTGGCAGAGACCACCGAACTTGAATGTCGGAGACTACACCATTATTCATAGGAATCATAGAGACCAAATCCACGCAATATCTGTGAATGAAGCTAACAATCTCACCCACAATTTGGTTTGTTCTCTCATGCACATTACGATTCCAGGCAAGCCATATAGCCCACATTGTAATACAAATTTCATTATGTTTTGTTGTATGATGCATCTTTAGAACCCATGAAAGCCACTCATGGAAATCCATTTGAACAGTAACCACATGCAATGGGGAATCCAACATTACCTACACATTTTTCACTTTAGCACAAAATCTTAGGACATGGTTCACTGTCTCATGATCAACATTACACCTCAGCAGCTTGGGTTATTTGCAACTCTTCTATTGTATAGGCATGATCTAGTGGCTACAAAACCATGAACAAATTTCCACAAAGCTATTTTGATTTTTGGGGGACACCTAGTTGCCTAAATTTGCTTGAAAACATCATGCAGATGATAAAGGAGTCGGCTGTTGGAGTAATAAATGATAACCACTACGAATAGAGTAGATACCCGAGCGTTCACCACCTTACATGAGACAATCCTCTTGAGGAACAGACAATAAAGGAATACCCTAAATGAGGATGGCGTCAGCCACTACAAAAAGCGAGTCAATCAAATCCCGATTCCAACCCATTCTATTTGGCAAAATAAGTTTAGACACCCTCTCAATATTACCTTATCTAGAAGTTTGAACTCTTCCAGGTAAAGAGGTTGGCACCCAACAGTCCTCCCACATGTTAATACTTTCACCTGTCCCCACATTCTATTTAAGCCCAATCTCAATTAATTTCCTGGCACTCCAGATGCTCCTCTAAACGAGTGATGGTTTGGAACCTAATTGAGCACTAAGAAGCCTTGTATTAGGAAAGTATTTGGCCCTTAGAATACGTGCCATCAATGATGAATGGTGCATTAAAACTCTCCACCCCTACTTCGCTAGTAAGGCGACATTAAACTTCACAAGATCCTTAAACCCTATCCCTCCATCATCCTTCAAATTACTCAAGAACGACCAAGTATACTAATGGAGGCCTCTCTTGTCGGCTACCTTCTGCCATCAAAACTTAGCTAGAATACCTTCAATTTCTTTAAAGAAAGTACTTGGCAACAAAAAACACATCATAGTGAATTTTGGAATTGCGTGAAGAATAAATTTGATGAATACCTATCTACCACCCATAGATAATAGCCTTGTACTTTAAGAAGATTTTAGACTTCGAATTTTATCCTTCAGGCTAGCAAAGGCCTACTTCTTGTTCAACCAACCATACATGGTAAACCTAAGTATTTCTATCAATTATCAGCATGATGAACCTCCAAAATTCTCTCCACATCCAACCTATTCCCCATGGAAACATTAGAACTAAATAAAACTCTAGATTTTTCAAAATTGACCAATTGATCTGAACACTTGGCGTATGATTGAAGCACCTTCAAGACATTTGGTGCTCCCATTACCGTAGCATCCCAAAAAATAAGGCTGTCATCCAAAAACAATAAATGAGTAACCCTCAGGCCCCCTCTCACGACCCTTGTTCCCTTTATCGCACCACTACTTTTCACCAACCTAAGCAAAGCCAAAAGGTTCTCACCACAAACCAAGAAAGGATACAGACTCAAAGGATCTCCCTACCTAAGACCCTGAGATGGCGTAAACTTATCCCCCACCTTCCCATTAACAATAATCGAATAAGTAACTGATGTAATGAACCGCATAATGCGTTCTACCTAATTGACTGAGAAACCCATTTTCAATAACATCTCCTTAATAAACTACCATTCAATACGATCATATGCCTTGCTCATATCTAACTTAAGAGCAAACGACCCTTCTTTACCAAATCTTCTATTTTTCATGGAATGGATAATCTCATTGTAGTGACGAAAAAAAATTTAGCTTGGCTGCTAATTATGGCGATTTATTGAAAACTTGAAAACCGAAGTTTGATTTTTGAAAATAAACAGGGAGTCGCCACCGATCCTTTTTCTAGGTGTGATCGGACACCTAAGAATTCTATTTTTAAAACAAAAGAAGGTCGAGTTTAGGTCTATGCTAAAATCAGAGTGAGGTAGGGTCCGGGAGTCGGTTACGCGCGAGGAAGGTATTAGCACCCTCGCGACGCCCAAAATTGGTATCTTATAAACGCGTGTTGTCTTGATTTTCAAAATATGCGAGTTCAATGTAATATTTAGTCGTGATCCGATTGAAAAGACGAAAAATTTTCAATTTTTAATTTTCGAGAAGGACATACCATCTTAACACGAGTCGACTAATATTCACCCAACATAGCAATGAAATTCGATGACTTAATGTTAAATTGGTACATTACCTTGATTATTGAAATTAATTAGAAAACAAGAACACAATTTTTGTTGTAATGCAAAGCAAAGGTAATATGGAATAAAAATGAATAACTGATATAACCAGAAATATATTGAAGCAAATAATAATCGCGGCAATAATCTCAAAAACAATAATCATGCATGCTATATCAAACATAATAATAGTATTAAACTAAAACATTATAAATATATATATATGTATATGTGAACATATATTAGCAGTGATAATAATAGTAATAATAAAAAGATGTGTATATATATACCAATTTGTACACAATTTAAAAAAGTAAGTGAAAATAATAGGTATAATAATGAATGTAATAATATACGAAAATAATACTATATGTAAAATGTATATACAAGAATAATGAAATATGTATACATAAGATCGTATAAAACATATAACAAAAACATTAAAGTATATACATAATATGTATAAAAACGTAGTATGGTATTGGAAATATATACATGGGATAATATGGAAATATGTACATAGGGTAATATATACAAAAATTTAACTAATAATATTGAAAATACATATTCATAATATATATAAAGCGTATATATAATATAATATTAAGATATTTACATAATATATACACATATAATTACAACATTAAAAACATATTAATATTAATATTACTAATATTACATAAAGATATACTTATATATATATTAAAGATATATGCATATATAATATAATACATGAGTAATACGATATTTGATATATACGTAATATGTATAATAAAATAATATACATAATATATAAAACATATATGTATATAACAAAACATATACTACGGTTAATGATTATAATAGTAATGGTATTAAAATACAAAACAATATATATATATATATATAATATATATATATATAAGAATATATATGAAATAAAGTATTAAAAATTTGTACATGATATATATAATAATATGATGTTAAGAGTATATACGTGAAATATAATATTAAAAATATGCATGCTTAGTAAAAATGTATATATATAACATAGTATTAAAATATATATGCATAATAATATATATATTAAAGAATAATAATGCTATAAACAAGTAGTAATAATACTTTATAAATATATATATACATACTTAAAAATATACATAAATATAACATATACATACAAAGTACGCTAATATTTAAAAATAATAATAGCAAGAATAATATAATAATAATTTAGCAAAACTAATATTATAAATACTATTTAAGGGTAAAAACAAAAAAAAAAGGACGAAGTCGTAATCAAAACAGAATTCTTGGGGTGAAATTGGAAATAAAATAGGAAATCGGACTAAATTGCAACGCGCACATAAACTGGAGGGTCCAAGGGCGAATATCCCCACAGCATCTAAAACGCAACGTATTGAACGGGACCAAATTGAAAATTGCTGAAAACCTCAGGGCCAAATTAAAAGCATGAAAAACTTAATTGCAAAACATTTAAAAAGCGGAGGGGTTAAACGCGAAAATAACCCCTCCCTTTAAAAAACACGCGGATCTTGAGGCGGGTCGGGTCGGATCGGGTCGGACTATGGTGAAACGACGCCGTTTCAGTGCTTAAATGCAGGGCCTAAAACGACGCCGTTCCAGACCCCTATAAAAGTTAAAAAATTTTGAAAATTTTTCATTTCTGCGTGTTGAAGAAAAAAATAGAGAGAGGGGGGCCTATTTTCTCTGGACCAAGTCCAGAATCCGGCCCGGAAGGCCACCGTCGCCGCTGGATCTCCGTCGCCGCTGGAGATTTTTTTTTTTAAACTTCTTTTTATTATTATTATAATATATGTACATGTATGAGTATAAATAGAAAAAAGAAAGAAAAAATAAAAAAATAAAATAAAATAAAACCGATTCAGTAATAAGATAAAAGGTTACCTGTGATTTTTTCGATTTTGATTTTCGCTTTTTTTTTTGAAATCTCTGTTTTGGTGTTGTTCTTGTATTATATTTTTCTTCGGATCACTATTTGTATATAAATTGCAATTTTTGTATTCATTCCAGGATCCAACCATTACAAAGTTTTTTGAATCGGCTTTTATAGCCTTTTATGTTTACAACTTGTTTCCTTTCTCTTGCTGTTGCGTGTTCTTTTCGTTTTGCAGGTTATGACCGATGCTGATGGAGCAGGTGGGCATGGCAGACGCCGGCGGTGGTAGTTGCGGCGCAAGTGGGGAGAGGGTGGCTAGGGTTTCAGCTTTTCTGAAACCCTAGTTTGACTAATGGGGTACTTGGGCTTGGGCTAGGTAATTAGGTTTAGTTGGGTTTATGGGTATTGGGTTTCTGAATTGGGTTTTGACTGTACTGGGTTGATTAGTGTAAATGGGCCCAGGCAATTTGGGCTTCTACACTCATAAGCGACTACAATATTATAAAAAATAAGATGCCTCGGTACAAATGCGCTTTGTGCCTCATCAATGCAAAACTGAAGAACTTCTTGAAACCTATTCACTAAATCCTTTGAAGTAATCCTATAAAGTACGCTGCAAAGGCTTATAGGACGAAAATCCATCATGTTGCGAGGACTCTTTACTTTTGGAATTAAGACAATATGCGTATGATTAATAAGGTTTATAGGAACCTTGCCCTTTAAAAGACCAATGCAATAACCAGCCACTTCATCTCCCAAAACATGTAAAAAATGCTGATAGAAAACCACTCGTAGACCATCCTCACCCGAAGCTTTTAGAGGCGACATTGACAACAATGCACTGAAAATTTCCTCTTTTGTGAATGGTCTATCTAAATCGGCATTCATGGAGTTTGTGATTCACTTATCAACACCTAAGAGAATATCCTTCTCATCAATGACACCCTGTATTGAAAACAAATTAACAAAATAATCATGTGCAATCCTTCCTACTCTCATATCCCTTTCAACAATCCGACCATCACTGTCTTCAAGGCAACTAATTTGATTCAACTGCTTCCTTTGAGATGCAAACTTGTGAAAAAATGCTGTGTTCCTATCCCCATTTTTATCCAGTTTGCTCGTGCCCGTTGTTCCCAATAGATTTCTTCTTTATCAACCTCTATATTTATCTATAATTTAACATTCACCATCTCTTCCAACACAGCATCTGATGGGGTTAATGAACCCAAATGAGTAATACGAGAGCACAAAGAAGACACCTTAATTCTTTTTTTTTCTACAAACTCGTTTAAACCACTTATCAAGACCACGACAAACATAGCTTAATCTTTCAGGTATAGTACCATCTGAACCATTCCAAAGGCATGCCACCATAGTTTCATATGTTTCCTCAAGAAGCCAAGTTGCTTCAAATTTGAAATGCCACATCTGATTTCTATGGCCATCATCCTCCACGTCTACAATAATTAGACAATGATCTGAAAAGGAATGTGTAAAGTAAGATACCTTGTAAAGCTGAAAAGTTGTACTCCACACGCCATTAGCAACAGCCCTGTCCAACCTCTCCCTAATGTTGTTACTAGCAAACCGCCTACATTCCCATGTATACCATACACCCTCATACCCCAGACCCTCAAGTTCACAATCCTCAAGGGCAGCATTGAAAGCTCTTATTTGTCTATCACTATGTAGTAAGCCACCTTTCTTTTCGAATAAAAATAATATTTCATTAAAATCTTCGATTACAAGCTAGGGAATAGTAGGAAAATCATTTAATTGCCACAATAGTTACCATAATTATTCCCTACGAGTCTCTTGCGGCACTCCATAGAAGCTAGTGCATTGCCAACACTTCCCATTAGTATCTTCATTAATCAGGACATCAATATGACTATTAGAAAATGACCTCAAAGTAACAGAAATACCCAATTTCCATCTAAGGGATAGCCCCCCACTGCTCCCCATCGAAGGCACATCAATACCATTCAAATAACCACATGATCTATGAACTCCCTCTATCCGCCTACTCTGTAATTTTGTTTCCACCAGAAAATTTACAGAAAGGTTAATGTCATTCAGCGTGTGCCGAAGATGAAGAATCGTCCTAGGGTTACCCAAGCCCCAAATGTTCTAACTAATGAGCCTCAATGCTTTTGGCTACCTCGCTGAGCGAGACCTGCCGATATTTCATTTTGGTATTCATCACCATTTCCATTGTCATTTCCTTCACTATTAGCCAAGTGAAGGCGAAGCTGCTTCAAGCCTTCCCCATTAAACATTGGATCATCCTCCCCCATAGCATCATTAAAACCACCACCCGAAAGCCCATTTGATGGCCCATCTTGCGCTATAACCAAATCCATTTTACTCCTCCGAATTAACCCCCGATTCCGACCATTTGGATTCAAATTTTCCTCATCTACCTGCCTAAGATTCAGCCTTAATTGTCTATTACTAAGTCGCAGCAATGTCACCCACATATTACCCATGACAGAGGTGTTCCCCTTAAAATTCCTCCCTTCTATACCTGGTGCATCACCACCCTCCTCCCTCAACTACCTGCTGGAAGGAGCTGCCGCACGCGTAAACGGAGCCTTCAAAGAAATATCTCAGCCAAAAGAAAGCTCCTGATCATCCTGCAAAATACGTAGCAGACAAAAGCTCTCTCTGTGGCCTAATTTTCCATAAATGAAACAAAACGGAGATAGCTTTTCGTAAGAAAATTTAATATATCTCATCGTTCCATTCGATAGAACTATTTTCTTTTTACGTTTTAACGATTTCTCTACATCCACTCTAACCCTTACCCTCAAAACCCCGATATAGCCAAGATTGATAGCTTTACAATCATAATCGATAAACTGCCCAATGAAATTCCCCATTTGTCTAGTCACCAATTTCGAACTAAATCCATGAAGAACATCTTGCACTAGAACCCAGAAATCAACGGTGTTTAGTGGAATAGTCTTAGGATTATCTTCATCATGCAGATTTTGTAGAATTAGAAGATGTGAATTGAAATTCCATGGTCCTCCCGCTTTTATACGATCATCATCTACCTAATAAAATAGTCTATACAGAAATCTCACATCAGATAAATCAGAAATCATGATCCCTCCTATAGGATGCCAAACATTCGCCAAAGTGGCTCTCATTGACGAAAAATTAATCACGCTCGATGTTAGAAATGTTCCGACAAGGCAATTCTCTAACGATTCTCCAGTCCTAGAAACAAGTGCTTCTAATTTGACAACTTCCTTTTCTTCAGCATCTTCCAGCAACTGCCCTTGAAAGTTCCCTTCCACATCAGCCATCTCAGAACCCAAAACTCTCCCAAAACCCAGACCACCAATCAAAAAAAAAAAAAAAAAAAACTGGAAAACATGCTATAGTAGCAAAGGACTCTTGTCAATTAAATCAATAATTAATTTTCCATTGGATTAAACTTGAATACATAATTAAAATCTAACATCAGTTTTTTAAATAATTTTTAAACAAAATAAGCATTTGATAGATGTAGACTTACATTGCAGACATGTCTCTTATTTTGATGGAATATTTAATATATATTAGACCAAATACTTGTGCTTATCTTAGTATTAGTAAAGTATATATTGCATTGTTTTAAATTAAAGTAATTTTTATATATTTTTTATTATTAATATTTTAGAATTTCAATCTAATAGCATAATCATATTTACAATACATGTATAAATTTTTAATCAATTTAATATCTCTGTTTAACATCTTTATTATCGTATTCAAGCTACATCATTTTCAAATTTAATAAAGAAAATCACGTGAGTTTGGATTATCCCAAAAGGAAGGGGGAAAGCTAATATCAAGGGAAGATAGAATTGACCGAAATTAAGAAATCTTTTGTTGATTCACCTAACAGTAAAATCTACACACCGTAACAAATATGATATGAAAGAATCAGTAAGATAATGAGTTTGTATCTTAGTTTTTATACATTGAAATGAGGTAAGTATTAGAAGAAATGGAGTTTGGGAAAGTTTTTCAAGATGCAAACTAAACACTATGGTTTTTAATAGAAAAGAGTTGAAGTGAATTGGATGATTTGATGTATAGAAGCTACAATTATTTTAATAATATGAGTATCATGTTATCTTTTTTAGGTAAGAAATGGATAAGAGCATCACTCTAATACTCTAATCTATTTTTATTAATTTTTTAATTAAGAGTAGCATACATTTTATGCATAACTTTTATTATCTAAATAAAACAAATTCACAATATTGACTTACGGCTTTAAACAAAATATTTGTGCTCGGATTTAGTTTTATTAGTGTTGACTCAACTCAAACCACAAATAATTAAAAGCTTGACTTCAAACATGAATTTAAGTTCTTCGTAAAAGAGTTTACTTTAACAATTGAGTTCAATTAAAATTTCAAAAAACTTTTGAGATTTTGAGGATTATAATCTTAATTAAGATTCACAATATTTTTTATAGTCTCTCTATCGTTATAGTTGACATTTTTTAGGTCAAAATTTTTAAACTTTGTGATCAATTATTTTAAATTATATATATATATATATATATAACTATTTCATTGAAATTTTTTTATAATATATTTTTTGAAATTTTATCTATAATAAATTTTAGAGAATAATAGCTCAATTTTTTTTCACTAAAAGTCAAAATTATAAATTTAATCACCATGTATAGTTTAAAATACATTTTTGATCACTAAATTTGAAAAAAAATACGATAGGATCTCTAATGTTATCAATATGTTACATTTTGGTTATTGAGTTATTAATTACCATTAATGGTGTAACGATAAATGATATGACATGTTATATCATCATTTCAGATGAAAATTTTAGGTCAAATTATGCAATTTATTTCTATACTTTTTTATTTAAAAAACAAAATTAAAAATAATTAAATTTGCTCTAAAAAAAGTATAGGGATTAGTTGTTCAGTTTGGTGTAAATTTTTGTCTAAAATGACGATATAACATGCCATATTAGCTTGCTGCTACAATGTTAATGATAGTGACTCAATGACCAAAATTTATATATGTATAATTGATGCCTCTGTGAGCTTAGTAAAATGTTAGGATATGATTGACATGCCAATAGGGTATTATGCGTACTTATACGAGATATGTGGTTATATGGAATTTGTCACAAGTTATATTAAGATCCAACATTTGTTGCAGATCATCGAGTATTTTATGTCTCTATAGAGACTCTGGTGTGGAAGAAGGATGTATTAGCATATGAATACACATACAATGCTTATGGGCTTTGCATTTCGGTGCCTTGGTGTGGTGTAGTTTTTGCTTGGACGAGCAACTTGGAGTGGTGTAGTTTACCTATGTATTCGAGTCCATTTATTAAGGTTCTATTGGATGAAATGATATAAATGAAATTAGGGATTTGAAATTGGATGAAATGAACTTGGTCCTCAAATTGAAATGTTTTTGAAAGAACATCGGACGAAATGATATAAATGAAATTGGGAATTTGAAATTGGATGAAATGAACCTGGTCCTCTAATTGAAATGTTATTGAAAGAATTTAATTACAAATGATTCATCCACGTGTATTAATGATAAAAAATTATGATTGACATGAATTGTGTATACATGGTATAAGCTTATAAATTTTTGATTGAGTATGCTTTTGTGATAAGTCATGTAAAGTAGTATAAATTGGTATGTTTGAATTGTTATAATGTTTAAATATTATGGATAAATATGTATAGATACATGCACACTAGTTAATGTTGTTATGTGTTGTAACACCCCCTAATCCCAACCGTCACCGGAATAGGATTACGAGGCATTACTAAGCTTATACACTAACATTTATACAAAAAAACCGAGTCATAAATTTGCATTCCAATTCAAATTCTTGCAAATTTCATCATATAGTCCCTAATATGGGCCTACGGGACCCAATATATGCTTTAGAAGTGATTCGGGACTAAATAGGCAACTTTGGAACTTTTTCCTTGAAGATAGGGGCACACGCCAGTGTGGACTGGGACATGCCCGTGTGGCCTGCCCATGGGGCTTACATGGCTGTGGGGCCAGGCCGTAAGCAGATCTGACTTTCACACACGACCGTGGGAACAGTCCATGTGACATAAACAGAGAGCCACACGGCCTGAGCACACGCCCATGTGACTTGGCCGTGTGAAAACATGATTTTTGACCATTTTAAGCTATTTTTACAAGCTAAACACATCCATTACATGCCCAATCATTTACTAATAGTTCTTAAATCAAATATCATTCATTATACCATTTAAACTTAGCAAATATTCATTCATTCTCTTCAACACCTCTTAAGGATTATATACCACAATTCATTTCAAAATTATACTACATTACCATACTAATCAAACTCAATAAGCTTAACTTCCAAAATATGCATATTTCATACTATGCTTCAACAACTTTCATGTTTACTTACTATCATGTACAAATTAACACCTTAACCACCTAGGTACATGCCATTGTACCAAAAGAAAAGTATTCACCACTTTGAGTCCGGGATTGGCTTGGATGCTGAGTCCTTAGCTTTCTTTCGTACCTAATCCTGCGCATGGAAACATACCGTACGCTGAGTATACACTCAGTGGTATTTCTATAAACTAATACTTCGAACAATAATAAGCCGTACATATGTATTGTAACTTAAAACATTTATTTTCATAATCTTAATATCTTAACCTCTTGTCTTCATCTTATAGCTCATAAATGTAATTACGCAATTCTTTATATATATATCATGTCTTTCGATAACTTAAACTTTCATAAATCAATCATAGTCACTTAATCGATATCAGACAGTACTTTTATTTACCCCTATTAACATAACTCGGACCTAAACGGATACGCGGATCCAACCCACACACCAGGGATAATATACAGTGTTTCATCGGTCGAAATCGGAATACACCGTAGGGTAACAGTTACAGTAACAGTCACAACTAGGTACCGAGTACCTCTTCGGAACGAATCCGGAATAGTCCCAGTAGTCGACACATATAGTGTTTCATCGACACACAGTCGGAATATCCCTGAACACTTCCAATCCTATGGCATGCCAATTGTATCCGACTAGCCCGACACTGTTAATAGGGTATTCAAATCGTTTCATTTCAATACAGAAGTAATAACAGTTTCCATCATATCATTCATCATACATTCTAACTATTAAAATAATAATTACATTGTATTAAATCACTAAGCATAGTTTATAGAAATACAAACCGAAATTCTCAGGTTTATTCGATATCCTCGTTCACTTTCTCCTTTCCCTTTTTCGATGACGTTTCCGATGCTACGTTGGCTACATAAAATTTAACATTTAAAATTATCAATATATGTTATTTAATAACACACTCTTTAATTTCTATATAACTTTTACAAAAATTTCAATTTAGTCCTTCCACCATAACCATTCTAAAACTCTTAAATTTAAAACATAAAACATTAATTATAGAGTCCTCTTAATTCAATCCTTATTACTACCAAATTTATATTTCTCTTTACAATTCAATTCTTCTCCCACTTCTAACTTGAATTTTCATCAAATTAACACTTAATTCTTCTATTTATTCAACTTAATCAATATCTAAAAATTCAATAACTTTCTAAATTTCAACATAACTCAAGTAGTACTTCTTCCTAGAATTCTATAGACACTAAAATTGCAAGAAAAAGGATCAAATTGACTTACCACTTAAGCTTCAAACCTCAAAACCCTATTTTTCCTTTCTTTTTCTTTCCTTTTTTCTTTCTTTCTTTCCCTGTTCAGTTTCGTCCTTCTTTCTCTGTTCTTATTCTTTATTTTCATTTCTTTATTCTTTTATTATTATAATATATATTATTATATTATTAAGTTATAATTATTATTTCTTAAATAATAAGTAAATACTTATTTATACATACATTTGTACCAATCAAAGTAATGCAAATGTACTTATACATACCACACACTTGTCACATAAGGCTTATTAATTTAGTCCCTTAACCTTTCTATAATTTCTAATTAAACTTTCACACTTTATTCAATTTAGTCCTTACACTAAATTAACCTTAATTCAAACTAATTCACTTAACCAAGGTCTAAATAACTACACTACTAATTTCGTAAATATTTCTAATAAATATTTACGAATTCATTTTACGAAAATAATGACCCAAAAATTTAATTTTTCGATGACCTTAAAATTTGGGTCGTTACATGTGCTATGAAATGGCCAAAGTTATGCCAATTAAGGTAGTTAATATGCTTATAAAAGAATAAGGTAACCATGATAATTCCATTTGAACTTATTAAGTATTTTATATGTTTACTCTAATTATTTTCCTTCTCTTGTAGATTATCACCTTATGGGACATGCCAAGTCGGATCAGCATGAAGCGCACACTATTGAAAGACGGTAGAATTATGCTCTTTTGAGTCCAAAATTGTGGCATGTATATAGGGACACTTAAATGTGCAAATGAACATTTTGGATAGCTAATTTTGTGACAATTTAAACATATTTGGTTTTGAGAAATGTGAGTTCTTTGTTGCTTGGTAAGTGCATGGAAATGAACATATTTAATGCTATTACAAGTGCTAGTCATAATCTTGATAGTGATTTGGTAGTTAAGTTGATGATTAGCTAGTAATGGTATTAACTCATGTCATACTTGAAATATGTAATTAGTACTTGATTGTTCTTGGTCTTGCTAAAGTCCCACTTATCATTGATGCATAAAATGTATAGAAATATATGTACTAAAGTTGAATGGCATGTACATTTCGGTATTGGTAGACATTTGAATGAATGTGATGAAATGAATTGATTTTGAATAGGTTGAACTCATGTTTGAGTTGGTTTTGGTTGGAATTGGTTAGGAGATCTGTTTGGCATAAAATGGTACGAACTTGAATTGGTTTTGATGGTAGAAGATTGTATGAATCATTTAGGTAGTATTGCCCATCTTGAAATGGAACCAAAATGGTGTTTTTATCAAAAACAGGGTTATTGTCACGACTACCAATTCCCAACGTCGGAAATGTGATGTTGACAATAAGGGATGTCACAATGTCAATATGTATGAAGTTGTGGCGTGACATACTGAGTTGGGGATGTCACGATGTAGAGTGAGTGAGGTCGCGACATCGGCCCGAAATTTTCTAAACCTTACAATTTGGTCCTAATTCAAACTTGAGTTAGAAAAAAAAACTTTTATAAGCTCGTGTGGGATCCAACAATGATTGTGTAACATATTATGTATGTGAATGTTGTTTATTTACATGTTTGAATGGTTGAATGTTGCATAACGGTCTTAAACTTACTCTATTAGCAATTGTAGCATCTCGTAGCTCAGACTCGACGACCGAGTTGAGTATTGGGTGTTACAATATATTTTAAGATTACATGTTATAATTATACGAGAATTTAGAATAAAAATTAATTATTACAATCTTAAACAATAATAATAACAAAATTTAAATAATTTAATTGTCGATTGAGTTTTAACTTGATTAACATCGACATTATTATCAATACTGAAGGATATGGGTTATAAATAATTCTAAGCATCGAATATTTCACCTTCAACAAGTGAGTGGGACAATTTGATGTGATTAAATCAAATATCATCTAGGAAAGCGATATAATGATTCTTCCTACAAAATTAAAAATTTGGAAGTTTTAGTTTTAGTTTTAAGGGTAAATTATATTTAATGTCACTAAACTATTAACAAGTTTATATTTTGATTTTTTAATTTTAAAAAGTTGTTGTAGGCCAATTTTGGGCCTGTTTACAATCAAACCCGGATGGCCCAAAATATATTCCAAAACCCATTACAATTAAACCAATCCATTTTTATAACCCAAACCCCAATCATTAAACTAACCCCTTTACAACCTAAGCCCACTAACCCACCAAAACAAAACAACCCATCAGCCAAATACATAATGCTAACCCGATACCCAATTAAACTTAACATCCCCTAAACCCAATATTAACCTAGGCCCAAACTAACTCAAACAACAACAGGCCCAATACATTAAAAATTAGAAAAAGAAAAACCCTAGCCTAATCAGCTGCTGCCGCCGCACTTGTCCCATCACCCCATGCCAGTCACCTGCTCCACCTGCTCCCACCGCCCCTGTGCCACCGCTCCACTTGCACCTGCAAAGAAGAGACAGATAATATTAGAAAATGTATGTAATTCGACTTTAAAAACCAAAAACCGAAATCAATGTAGAAGAGATTTTTTTTGGGGAAGAAAACTTTAGATTTCGACTACCAAAATTAGAAGCAATAATTTCCTAAATACGAAAGCAGTGAATCAAGGCATTTGAACATCGAAACAGAACCAGATTAATGTACAAAGGTGATTTAGTCTTCTCTATTACTTTATTTTTATTTTTCTCAAATCTACTGATTTTTTTATATATATATACATCATAAATATATAAAAGAAAAGAAAAAAAAAGAAAAGAAAAGAAAATTTTTACCTTTACGCGGTGGCCGGCGACGGTGGCCGGTGGCGGACTGTGGCGGTGACCGGTCAAGGGACCTCGCCGGAACCTGGGCCTGCAGAGAAAACAAAGAAAAAATTTTAGTTTTTTTTCGAAACAGATAACAAATGATTTGAAAGAAAAAATTTTAATTTATATAGACGTTACAAAACGACGTCGTTTTGGTTGGCACTCATAAGCCCCAAAACGGCGTCGTTTCCCTCTGCCTGACCCAATCCGACTTTGACCCGCTAGGATCCGCGTGTTTTTGTTCGATGGTCAAATTGCGCAAATGGCCCTTCCTCCTTTTCATGTTTTCGCAATTGAGTTTTCAATATTTCCTGATTTGGCCCCGAAATTTGTTGCGCTGCATGATCTAGTCCTCTGCCATGCGTTGCGTTTTAGGAGGAAGGAATATTGTGTTTTTGGTCCCCCAGGATTACGCGTATATCGTTTTTAGCCCTTTTCACTTTATTTCTTTTTTTAAATTGCCCCTAATCCTTTATTTTAAGTTCGTTTCAGTCCTTTATGTTTATTCTCGTTTTTTTAGTAAATATTATTATTATTATTTCTAATATTATTAATATTATTAATATTATTAATATTATGAATATTATTATTATATATATTAGTATATGTTTTATCATATATGTATATATCTTTAATATATATAGGTATATGTTTATGCAATATTATTAATAGGTGTTTTTTAACATTATTATTTCTGATATACATATATTATGTAAATATTTTTAATGTTATATTATATATATTTTTCTTATTATGTATACATATATGTTTTTTATAACTATATACTATATAACTATGTACGTGGCAGTATTAATGGTTATTTTTACTATTATTATTATTTATTTCTAATACATGTGTGTATACTACGTAAAAATGTTATCATATATTTAATATATGTACACGTATTATATATATATATATATATATATAAATATAAAGTTATTAGTAGTTGTTTAAATACTATTTTTTTTTACTCGTGTATAGTATATAATATTTCTAATAGTTTTAATATTGTTGTTTTGTTAACATATTCGTGTGTCTCACATTCTCTGTATATATATACGTTGATGCCATATTATATATGTATTTGTATATATTACGTGTACATACTTTTTTATGTTGTATTTTTATAAATCATGTATATATTATGTCATGTTTTAATACTACATTTTTAATGCCATATATTATGTATTTTCGATAACTATTATATGTATATATAGTATGTGCATATTTTTATATATATATATTTCTTTTAGATATTGTATTTTTATGTCATGCATATATTTTCGAATACCATGTTATACTGTTATATATATATATATCATGTATATATTTTGAATACTATATCATTTTTTTTACATATTATCTCATGTATATATTATGTCATGCTTTTAACACTATATTTTTAATACCATATATATTGTGTTTATTCTTAATAGTGTATGTTGTATGTATATTATACGTATATATATATATATATTTATGTATATAATGTTATTTTCTATTGTCATTTTGAATATATTATTTTTCTATTATATTGGTAGCGCATTATTTTGGTTTCCATGTAAATATTAATATTGTTGTTTTAATATTCTCAGCTTTAATATTTTATTATTAGTTGCATCGTTGTTTTGTATTATTTACGAATTCTTATTTTAAATAATGTTTTACTCATAATTTTTCATCTCAATAAGCAAGGCAACGTACAGATTTAACACCAAGTCACCGATTTCATCGCTATCTTGGGTGAAAATTAATCGACTCGTGTTAAAACGGAACGTCCTTCTCAAAAGAAACCGAAAAGACTAAAATTTCTCGTCTTTTTAATCAGGTCACGATTAAATATTATTTTGAACTCGTATTTTGAAAACCAAGACAACGCATGTTTAACAAGATACCAATTTTGGGCGTCGCGGGGGTGCTAATACCTTCCTCGCATGTAACTGACTCTTGGACCCTACTTTACTCTTATTTTAACGTAGACCTGAATTCGGCCTTCTTTTGTTTTAAAAAAGGAAAAAAATCAATTTATTAGGTGTCCGATCACACCTATAAAAAGGATCGGTGGTGACTCCTCTCTTTATTCCCGTTTTTCAATTTATGTTTCAAAAAATCAAACTTCAGTTTTCAAGTCTTCGATAAATCGCCACAATTAGCGACCGAGCTAAATTTTTACGTTGCTACAGCTGGCGACTCCACTGGGAACAAGTGTTTGAGAGTCGTGTCTGGAATTAAACTTGCGTTGTGAAAATTTACAAGTTCCTTGTTCAAATTAATATTTATTCGTGATCCTCAATTTGTGTTTTCAAAATGCCATGCATTCGCATTATGCTGTAAATGTTTTTTAAGCTTTAAATTTTTGTGGTTTTAGTTTCGATTTAGTTTTCAAATTTGTAAGTTTCTCCCCACACACCGTGCACTTGCATTTTGCATAACATGAGCTCTCTACCCGGGCTCCGTCTATTTAAGTGAAAGTAAACGCTACGCCTTCGTGAGTTAACTCGTCCCTCTGCACAGGCTAGTGAATACTTTCGGGTTATATATGACTTATGCTTTCGTGAGTTAACTTGTCCCTCCGCATAGGCATAAGTAAATGTAATCCCTCGAATCGAACTCGTGAGCCTGTGATGGGCTACGACCGAGGCTTCGTACTAGTTTTAGTAGTCGATAGTACGAACAATTCGAGTACCTATCTAGAATCGAAACCACATATAGTGAACCGTACGAGCCACCTAATTAGAGCCATGCCGAACCTCTGTCCGTTAATAGTCACCAAAATAAGTGCACGGGAGGAACGCCTCTTGCCTTTTGCATTTTCACTTTCTATACAAAGGGGATAGGGTCTGTTTGATAAACTAGTTCGAATTGTTGAATTTTCCATGTTTTTCTGCCTGTATTTAATTACTAATCAAGGTTGTTTGTTTTTGCCTTATTGTTTTTCTCATCATGCATTATAGGCATCACATTAGGAAGGTGTTGATTAAAGATTAGTGGCCAAAAAAATGGGTTTCTAATGGAAGAGTCAATTATACAAACAGTCGAGAAAAATGCCGTGGTTCGGGACTGGTCTCTAAGAACTCAGAAGGAAAAAGGGGATAGTCTAGTGGAGGGATGTTTTGCCAATCTGCCCGAGCACGTAACTGTCAATGATCGCCAGAATAACCTTGAAGACTTGGTTCGGATTTGGAATTAGTGGGACTCAGACATTAAGGGTATATTTATTGAGAAGTACGGAGATATAGCCCATTTGATCACTATCAACATAGATGAGCATTTGATTCAAGCCATGATCAGATTTTGGGATCCAGCCTACCAATGTTTTACTTTCAATCAGGAAGACATGACCCCGACTATAGAAGAGTATGCTGTTTTACTCCGTATTGATAATGTACAACCCTATAAGATATATGTGAAAGAGCCTAAGCCAATGACCTTCAAGAAAAAGCTAGTAAGATTAATGAGATATGATAGACGCGGCGTGGGTCGGCGAGATAAAGAAGAAGAATGAAGCCATTTGCATTCCATGGTCTTCCCTACGCGATTTGGTTCTGAACCATCCTGACATGATGAAAAGGGTGAATCTATTCGCTTTGGCTATCTACGGTTTGATCATCTTCTCGAAAGTTCTCGGACATCTTGAAGTCGCGGTAGTTAATTTCTTTGAAAGATTAAAACAAGGAATCAACACTGTCCCGACTATCCTAGCCGAGACCTTCAAATCCCTGAGTAGTTATCGAAGAAAAGGGGAATGACGATTTATTGGATGCACGCAGTTGCTCAATGTTTGGATTTTGAGCCATTTCTGGAAAGTAGAGCGCACTCCGTTCCACATGTTTTCAAAAACATTTGCCCCATTGGAAGCCTATCTCAAGAAAGAATGGCCCAAAAAAGTCACCGAGCAACATTGGGTCTCTGTTTTTCAAAACCTTCGCGCCGTGGATATAACATGGAGAGCACCGTGGATACGCACTTCGGTTCTGCAGTACAAGGTCGGAGATCAAGACTGGGTGCCACTACTTGGCTTATGAGGAGGAGTTGGATATGCCCTGCTATTAGTCCAAAGACAATTTTCTTCGCGATAATTCATACTCGCCAGGGGAGGATTATCACAGTCCGAGTTCGCTTTTGCGGGTGAGGGATATATGAAGAGGGCCCGCAACGCTGCAAAATCCTGGAAGGAAGTTCATATGATGGAGTTGGCCCTGTACGCTGATACTCTCACTCAAGATTATGACGTATGGAGGATATGGCGGATAAATAGTCAGCAAGTTTCGTCAATGAGTTGCGCCTTTCAGAATCCCTTCCTAAAGAAATTGCCGTCCGAGTTAGAAATGGCAAGGCAAGAGTTTGAACGCGAAAAGACCAAGATGTCAAGGGATCTCAGTGCTCTACAAGAGGAAAACTACCAGTTAAAGATCGATGTTCAGATTGAAAGGTCTAAAACCGTGAAAGTGCAAAAAGAAGTAGAAATTGTAAGAAATGATTTAAGGGACCTTCATCTGGAAAACAAGAAATTGAGAGTCACTATCAAGAATAGTGGGTTGGGCAAATCATCATCGGAATGGAAAGAGGAGATAAGCAACATCAAAGGGGGGATGGAGTTTTGGAAAGAAAAAGCGAAAAAGGAAGAGGAAAAAGCCGCACGGGCTATGATGGAGCTAAGGAAGAAGAATGCAGAATATGAAGTTGTGTCTGCCGAGGTAATGACTAGTCGATCTAAATTTCAAGAACTAAAAGAAAGGATACAGGATTTGGAAGATATGCTGCAAGATCGTCAGCAGCAATTGGATAGCCTCTTAAAAGCCTTGGAAGAAAAGAATGATCAATATGATAGAGACATTTATGCTTATAAAACGGACCTCCAAGAAAGGGAAACGCAACTTGGCTTCTTGATCAACAAAATCCGTGAAACGGCCATACATATGATACAACTATCAGATGAAGCAGAGGATCTCAGCTGTCAATTCCTGCCGAGTCAACGATCGAGCATATTGGAATTCTTAGAGCGAGTAAAGAAATATAGCAATATAGCTAGAAAGTTCGTGTAATAGCCGAATCAAAATGGCAAAATGTTTTTGTAATGAACTCTTTTGATGAATGAAATGCCTAAATAGGGGCTATCTTGAAATCAACACCAAATTCTTGCATATTTATTCATAGCTAACATTCATTCGTCATTTATTCAACATTTATTTGCCATGCATTCATCTCATTCATTCATTCATTCATTGCATATTCCATAATCGTTCGCTAAGGTTAGGATCATATAATGCGCAGTTGCAATACTTCAAATCTGGAACCACGCCACTCGTATAGAATGCATCGACAAGCTAGAACAATGGAGGCTGAATTCAATGAAAGGATTGAAAGAATGGAAAGAATCCAAAAGGAATTACAAGCGTAGTTGGCTAGGTCACAGCAAGAGACGAGAGACTTAATGGTGAGATCACGAGAAGAATCGCTCGAACAGAAAGATCAAATGAACAAGATGATGGAGATGATGTCAGCTTTAGTTAAAGGAAAATGACCCATGCAGAGCCCTGACATCGAGGAACCTCGGTCAAGAGTTAATCACAATCAAGATTCGTTCTATCCCCCAGGATTCACTCCGCCACACGCCCACGCAACACAAAGAGGGTACACCCAAGGGGAACCCACAGACCCAGAGCAACGGCCGATGCCACTTGCTCATTTAGGGCAATGAATATTCATATCAAATCCTGAGGCTAATCCTGCCAACCCAATCGTTCCAGATTTAGACGATCCAGCGGAAATAGCCAGGTTGAGAATGGATGATCACGAGGCTCAAGAGAAGTATAAGAGCTTGGAGGAAAGACTTAAAGCAATAGAAGGCACTGAAGTCTTCTCTGCACTAGGTGCTAAAGAACTCAGTTTGGTACCCGATCTAATTCTGCCGCTGAAGTTTAAGGTACCGAATTTTGAAAAGTACGATGGGACAAGATGCCCAAAAGCGCATCTCATCATGTTTTGCCGGAAGATGATCGGCTATGTGAATGAAGACAAACTACTCATACATTGTTTTCAAGATAGTCTAGTAGGATCGACTCTTCGGTGGTACAACCAGCTTAGTAGGGAAAAGATCCGATCCTGGAAGGACTTGGCATTAGCGTTCTGTGAGTAGTACAAGCATGTATCGGATATGGTGCCAGACCGGATGACCTTGCAAATGATGGAGAAAAAGTCGTCAGTGACTTTTAGACAGTATGCGCAGAGATCGAGGGACATCTCGGCCCAAGTGGAACCCCCACTAACAAAAACGGAGATAACCGTTCTCTTTATCAACACCTTAAAGGCGCCGTTTTATGAAAAACTAGTGGGAAGTGCTACGAAGGATTTTTCGGATATCGTAATATCCGGAGAACTTATTGAGGGTGCCATCAAAAGTGGGAGGATGGAAGGTTCAGAAAGTTCAAGAAGGACAGCACCCATGAAGAAGAAAGAACCAGAAGCCCATATGGTGGGAATGGGAAGTCGTTATACCCCTAATCCATATCCAAACCAACCCCGTCCTCGAAATTATCCACTTCCAAATTTCTATTATCCTCCTCAAACCCCATACTACCAAGCACCACCTCCTTCCTACCCCGTATATGCCACGAACCTCCAAAGACCCATCACCACATTCCCACAAAACACGGTACCCGCTCAAAGCCAGCCCAGAAACGAACCAAGATCGGCAAGGCCTAACCCCGAGAGACCACAATTTACTCCTATCCCTGTGTCATATGGGGAATTATACCCAAAACTTTTGGAGAAACAGTTGATTTCTCTTCATTACATGGCACCCCTGAAACCCCCATACCCGAAATGGTACGATTCAAGCTCTAGTTGTGCATACCATGCCGGAAACCAGGGGCACTCTACGAAAAACTGCCTTGCTTTAAAAGGAGAGTTCAAGGACTCATCGATGCGGGCATTCTGAGATTTGATGGTACTGGCAGTACGGCCAGGAACCCATTCCCAAATCACACCGAAGGGAATGTGAGCGCAGTGGGAGAGGAGGACAAACGACAAAGCAGAAGATGGGTTTCTGAAATAAGAGCACCTCTGCAGAAAATCTGGGAGGTGCTAGTTGAGAAGGGTTTGTTTTGTCGTCCTAACAGAGTGTTCGAAGGAAAAATTGCAAAAGGTCAAAGTTTTTTTGGATTCCATAGTATTGAAGGGCACAACATTCAGTCCTGCGAAGAGTTCAGGAGATTGCTGCAAAACATGATGGATAATAGGGAGATCGAGATCTTTTATAAAGGCGAAGAGGCCGATAGAGGAGAAATATGTGTCTCCGACAATCAATCGTCAAGTTTCCTGTATAGTACCGACCGACCGTTAATAATTTATTACGATGCGAAGAAGGAGCCGGTAAAACCGAAGATGATCATTGAAGTACCATCTCCTTTCCCCTACAAGGACGACAAAGCCGTACCATGGAAATATGATATCAATATCGTCACACCGAAAGATGGAAAGTCCGAAGCCATAACTGGAGATATTAGGGAGGTAGGTCATTTTACCCGAAGTGGGCGGTGCTATTCAAAAGAAGTCGAACCAGCAAAGAAAAACAGTGACTTGAAGCAAAAAGGAAAGGCAGTAATGTATGAGGCCGAAGTCGAGCAGGAAACTCCACCCGTACAAGAAATTAAAAAGCCTGTGGATAAGGAGGAAGCACAGGAGTTCTTGAAGTTTATCAAGCACGATGAAATACAATGTGGTGGAACAGCTTAAATAAGCGACCGGCCACGAATCTCGCTTTATCTCTATCATTAAACTCGAGCCACACCGGGCGCTTTGTTTGAAGGTGCTGAATCAAGCTTACGTAGCAAACAACATATATCCGCTGAGAAGCTTGATCGGTGGGTAAATAATCTGAATGCGGATAATTTCATTTCTTTTAGTGACGATGAGATACCGCCAAACGGTAGAGGCTCAGTGAAAGCACTGCATATTACGACTCACTGCAAGGGCTATATAATATCGAACGTGCTCATCGGTAATGGGTCGGCACTCAACGTTATGCCAATAGATCTGTCCTATTTAAGGCCCTGTCATTCCACGGTAAGGGCATTTGATGGGACAAGGCGTGAAGTTATGAGAAAGATTGAGATACCTCTGGAAGTGGCGCGTATATATACGATGTTGAATTTCAAGTCATGGACATTACACCATCATACAATTGCCTCTTGGGAAGACCTTGGATCCATTCCGCTGGAGCAGTCCCATCATCCTTCCATCAAAAGGTAAAATTTATCATGGATGGTTGTTTGGTCACTGTCGAGGGAGAAGAAAATATTTCTACCGACGCACCATACATTAAAGTGAATAAGGATGCTGTGGAATGTTCCTTTCGATCCCTTGAATTTGTCAATGCCACCTTCGTCGCCGAGGGAAACAGAATTTCTGTACCAAAACTGTCAAGAAATACCAAAATGGGTGTCAGGTTGACTGTAGGAAGGGGGCTCGAGCAAGAAGAGGTTTAGGGAGATATCTGCAAGGAATAGTCAGGGCTCTGAAGCCAGTGCACCACAAGGCCAGATACGGTTTAGGTTTTCAGCCGGACATACGTCAAAGAAGGAGACAATGGAAGAAGGATCAGGAAAGAAGGATCGCAAGAACCTTAGGCTGAGAAATAGAATGGGAGCCCATAACATACCCTCCTTTGTCAAAAACATTTACGTCTGCAGAAACGATATACCTCAGGTAGGATAATCCGCGAAGCACGCTGTTAATTATTAAAAGGGGTCTCCAGAATGTCAGTATAAATGTCATTGACAAAGGAGCTGACGCAAGTAAAGACGTCTCAAAGATACGCCCTTGTCTCTCGGGTTTCATGTTGAACAATTGGACTGCCGAGGACCTTCTTGTAGTTTATAAGTCTTCAGAGTAATGCTCAAACATTAACTCTCTATTGTGTCCTTAAATATAATAGAATTCTTTTGTAAGAGCTGGCATTCGCTCTTTATCATTCAAATGAATATCAATGAAGATGCATTTTGTCATGATCTTTCGCATTATCACTAATTTCATAATCATTTTCTCATTTCATAGCCTACCTTTACATCTGCCTCATGCCATGCCATAACATTTCGTTTGTTGGTTCCAATACTTAGATGCCCCTCTATAGTTTCCTTTTTCATTCAACTTTCAGGTGCTCAGATATCAACGGCATGAACGAACCCGTTACGAGTCCTGAAATCGATTTTGAGAAGGCTGTTTGTTTAGGAGAATTTGAAGCCGAAGAAAATGCTGAAGACTATGTCTCGTCTCCCGACTTGCTAAGAATGGTGGAATAAGAGGATAAACAGATTTTGCCTCATCAAGAATCTGTTGAAACAGTAAATTTGGGAACTGAAGAGAGGAAGGAAGAAGTGAAGATTGGGACCTCTATTTCGGGGAACAGTAGGCATAATTTGATTGCTTTGCTTCGTGAGTATAAAGATGTATTCGCATGGTCATATCAGGACATGCCAGGATTGGATGAAGATGTGGTGGTTCATAAACTCCCATTAAAGCCAGAATGCAAACCCATTCAACAAAAGCTAAGACGGATGAGACCTGAGATGTTGTTGAAAATAAAAGAGGAAGTCAGGAAGCAATTTGACGCTGGCTTCCTACAAGCCTCCAAATATCCAGAGTGGGTGGCTAACATAGTCCCGGTACCAAAGAAAGATGGCAAAGTACGAATGTGCGTGGATTACCGTGACCTGAATCGAGCAAGTCCTAAAGATAATTTTCCTTTGCCACACATCGATACATTGGTGGATAACACAGCCAAACATTTATTGTTTTCATTCATGGATGGATTCTTGGGTTATAATCAGATAAAGATGGCTCCGGAAGATAGGGAGAAAACTACCTTCATAACAATGTGGGGAACGTTCTGCTACAAGGTGATGCCATTCGGATTGAAGAATGTTGGGGCAACATATTAGAGAGCTATAGTGACGTTATTCCATGACATGATGCATAAAGAAATAGAGGTCTATGTTGACGATATGATTGCTAAATCCCGAGGGGAAGAAGAACATGTAGTGAACTTGAAGAAGTTGTTCGACAGACTAAAAAAGTTCCAGCTAAAGCTCAATCCGGCCAAATGTACGTTTGGGGCAACCTCGGGAAAATTGCTAGGCTTTATTGTCAGCAAGAGAGGCATTGAAGTTGATCCAGATAAGATAAAAGCCATACAAGAACTACCGCCTCCGCGCACACAAAAGGAAGTCAAAGGATTTTTAGGGAGGTTAAACTACATCGCCCGATTTATCGCTCAACTTACCAACCAGTGTGATCCAATCTTTCGGCTTCTCCGAAAACATAATCCGGGAGAATGGAACGAAGAATGCCAGGTGGCTTTTGATAAGATAAAACAGTATTTGTCTAGTCCTCCAGTGCTAGTACCACCAATTCCGGGAAGACCACTGATATTGTATTTGACTGTGTTCGAGAATTCAATGGGTTGCGTACTGGGGCAACACGATGAGTCAGGAAAGAAAGAAAGGGCGATCTACTACCTCAGCAAAAAGTTCACTGAATATGAGGCAAAGTATTCATCCATTGAAAAATACTGTTGCCCTCTGGTGTGGGTAGCTCGGAGACTCAGGCAATATATGTTGTATCATACGACATGGTTAATTTTGAAGCTGGATCCAATAAAGTACATGATGGAATCACCTGCACTCTCAGGAAGAATGGCATGATGGCAAATCTTATTATCGGAATATGACATCGTCTATGTGAGTTAAAAGTCGATAAAAGGAAGTGCAATAGCTGATTTCTTAGCAGCCCGAACGACAGAAGAATACGAGCCATTGAGATTTGATTTCCCGAATGAAGATTTGATGTGCATTACGGAAAAAGTGTGCGAGTCATCAAAAGAGAAGTCATGGAGGATGAGCTTTGACGGTGCGTCAAACGCACTGGGGCATGGGATTGGAGCAGTCTTAGTATCGCCAGAAGGGAATCATTACCCGTTCACTGCTAGACTAAATTTCTTCTGTACAAACAACATAGCAGAGTATGAGGCCTGTATCATGGGACTTCGTGCAGCTATTGAATGAAACATCAAAATTTTAGAGGTATATGGAGACTCAGCATTGGTGATATACCAAATCCGTGGAGATTGGGAAGTGAGAGATTCGAAATTAGTCAGATACAGCGATCTAGTGGCAGGACTGATTAAAGAATTCAAAGAAATAACTTTTAATTACTTCCCACGAGAAGAAAACCAATTGGCTGATGCCCTAGCCACTTTGGCTTCAATGTTCAAAGCAAACAGAGAAACGGAAACAATGTCTCTTCAAATGAGCATATATGAAGTCCTTGCACATTGTTTCAGCATTGAAAAAGAGCCAGATGGACGACCATGGTTCCATGATGTCTTAGAATATATCAAGAATCAAAAATATCCCGAACAAGTGAATGAGAACGACAAAAGAACAATCAGAAGAATGGCAGCGGGATTTGTTCTTGATGGGGACATCCTGTACAAAAGAGGAAAAGATCAGGTGCTCTTGAGATGTGTAGATGCTGTCGAAGCCAAGAAAATACTTGAAGATATCCATGAGGGAATTTGTGGGACACATGCCAATGGTTTCACTATGGCCAGAAAGATTACGAGACTTGGTTACTACTGGTTGACGATGGAAAGTGACTGCATTAGTTTTGCAAGAAAATGCCACAAATGTCAAATTTACGGCGATAAAATTCACGCAGCCCCTTCGCCCCTTCATGTCATGATTTCCCCGTGGCCTTTTTCTATGTGGGGCATGGATGTTATAGGGCCAATTTTCCCAAAAACTTCTAATGGACACCGATTCATTTTTGTGGTTATTGATTACTTCACAAAATGGATAGAAGCTGCCTCGTTTGCCAATGTGACGAAGACTGCAGCTTGCAGGTTTTTGAAAAAGGAAATCATTTGTCGATATGGTTTGCCTGAAAGAATCATTTCAGATAACGCCTTGAATCTGAACAATAAGATGATGAAAGAAATGTGTGAGCAATTCCAAATAAAGCATCATAACTCCTCGCCCTATCGCCCAAAGATGAATGGAGCTGTTGAAGCAACGAACAAAAATATTAAGAAGATCATTGGGAAAATGACCAAGACCTATAAAGACTGGCACGAGAAGCTACCATTTGCTTTGTATGCATATCGCACCTCTGTGCGAACATCTACGGGAGCAGCTCCTTTCTCTCTGGTCTATGGAATGGAAGCTGTATTACCCATCAAAGTTGAGATCCCTTCTCTACGAGTCTTAATGGAATCGAAATTAGAGGAAGCAGAGTGGGTTCAAGCTCGATATGACCAGTTAAACCTCATCGAAGAAAAACGTCTGAAGGCAATTTGTCATGGACAGATGTACCAGAAGAGAATGATCGCGGCCCACGACAAGAAAGTACGGCCAAGAGAATTCCACGAAGGAGAACTCGTGCTGAGAAAGATTCTCCCAATACAAAAAGACCTGCGAGGAAAATGGGCACCGAATTGGGAAGGACCATACGTCGTGAAGAAGGCATTCTCGGGTGGAGCTTTGATTCTCACTGAAATGGATGGGAAGGAGTTACCTAATCCAGTGAATTCAGATGCTGTGAAGAAATATTATGCCTAAAAAAAAAAGATCAAGGTGAAAACCCGAAAAGGGCATCTTGATTAACACAAAAGGTTAGGATGAAAACCCGAAAGGGCGTCCTAATAAAGCAAGCATTGGCTTAAAAGGCAAGGCGTTTTGAATGGTGGGTCACATAGCGAGACTACGATATTTGAGGAATTTCTAAAAGCTCTAAATCTTCTACGCAAGAAGCTATGCTCAAAAAGATTCTTGATTGAGAAACATGGAAGAGTTCATGCGTTGAATATCTAGAGCATTTGTATTTGTTGAAATGTTATCCCTCTTCTCTTTGTGACATTTTTACTATCATTTGATTCACTTTCTTTGTTTGCTACATTTGAAATGAATAAAGGTGAGATATCCTTTTGTCCCTACCTGACCATTTTCATGCACCTCATTATGTGGTTCATTTACATGATAAATAGTGAAATGACATACTCTGAACAAAAGAAATGTTAAGCATTACCCGGATAAGAATTTGATAAGTACAAGAGCCTCAAAGCAAAAACAAAGTTCAACAATGGGCAAAAGAGTGATATCAGAGAAACGTAGATTACTCGTGAAGCTAGAAGACGGGCACAGAGCCTGAAGAGAAAGCCAAGAGTCAAAACAATGAACGCAGATCATCAAAAATCATAACAGAAAAAAGGGCATATGACGAACATGCCTAACGCGCATAGCATAATCATGTAGGCATAAAAGGCATTTAAGACACATGTGCATATCATGATAACATCATGCATGACACATACAGATACTCCAGCAGAGCAAGAAGATATGATAATAACTGCATTGAATTAAAGGAAAAGACACCTGAGTTCTACCAAATGACAGGTTTTGGTATTCTGATGTTTTTATTTCTGTTTTCAAATCAACTCATATTGCGAGAGGTGAGTTGAGCTCAGGATCACGTGCCAGTAAAGCATAAAGACTGAAGCTGATTGAAGACACCAGATCTTGTCTCCCTGAAGTTGCAATGGAGCTGATCGAGGATATTAGATCTTGCCTCTTGAAGTCACAGAAGAAAAGACCACAAACCTTATCTCACTGAAGCGATAGAAGAGCAGATTGAAGTTGTAGATCCTATCTTTCTGAAGTTACAGTGAAGCAGATCAAAATTGCAAATCTCATATCCTTGAAGTTACATGAGAAGAAATTGAAGCTAGAATGCATATCTCCGAAGTTGCAGCGGGATGATTAAAGCTACAAGATGCGGTGACTACCTGAGCAAGAAGAGCACCAAAGGAGTCAAGACTCAGCAAGACCAGGCAAAATTGGCCTTTCTTTGTGTCTTTGCTCTATTCTCGTTACACGATAACGAGCAAAGAGGGGCAGCTATTGTAGGCCAATTTTGGGCCTGTTTACAATCAAACCTGGATGGCCCAAAATATATTCCAAAACCCATTACAATTAAACCAATCCATTTTTATAACCCAAACCCCAATCATTAAACTAACCCCTTTACAACCTAAGCCCACTAACCCACCAAAACAAAACAACCCATCAGTCAAATACATAATGCTAACCCGATACCCAATTATACTTAACATCCCCTAAACCCAATATTAACCTAGGCCCAAACTAACTCAAACAACAACAGGCCCAATACATTAAAAATCAGAAAAAGAAAAACCCTAGCCTAATCAGTTGCTGCCGCCGCACTTGTCCCATCGCCCCATGCCAGTCACCTGCTCCACCTGCTCCCACCGCCCCTGTGCCACCGCTCCACTTGCACCTGCAAAGAAGAGACAGATAATATTAGAAAATGTATGTAATTCGGCTTTAAAAACCAAAAACCGAAATCAATGTAGAAGAGATTTTTTTTGGGGAAGAAAACTTTAGATTTTGACTACCAAAATTAGAAGCAATAATTTCCTAAATACGAAAGCAGTGAATCAAGGCATTTGAACATCGAAACAGAACCAGATTAACGAACAAAGGTGATTTAGTCTTCTCTATTACTTTATTTTTATTTTTCTCAAATCTACTGATTTTTTTATATATATATATACATCATAAATATATAAAAGAAAATAAAAAAAAAGAAAAGAAAAGAAAATTTTTACCTTTTGGAGGTGGCCGGCGACGGTGGCCGGTGGCGGACTGCGGCGGTGACCGGTCAAGGGACCTCGCCGGAACCTGGGCCTGCAGAGAAAACAAAGAAAAAAAATTAGTTTTTTTCGAAACAGATAACAAATGATTTGAAAGAAAATTTTTTAATTTATATAGACGTTACAAAACGACGTCGTTTTGGTTGGCACTCATAAGCCCCAAAACGGCGTCGTTTCCCTCTGCCTGACCCGATCCGACTTTGACCCGCTAGGATCCGTGTGTTTTTGTTCGATGGTCAAATTGTGCAAATGGCCCTTCCGCCTTTTCATGTTTTCGCAATTGAGTTTTCAATATTTCCTGATTTAGTCCCGAAATTTGTTGCGCTGCGTGATCTAGTCCTCTGCCATGCGTTGCGTTTTAGGAGGAAGGAATATTGCGTTTTTGGTCCCCCAGGATTACGCGTATATCGTTTTTAGCCCTTTTCACTTTATTTCTTTTTTTAAATTGCCCCTGAACCTTTATTTTAAGTTCGTTTCAGTCCTTTATGTTTATTCTCGTTTTTTTAGTAAATATTATTATTATTATTATTTCTAATATTATTAATATTATTAATATTATTAATATTATGAATATTATTATATATATTAGTATATGTTTTATCATATATGTATATATCTTTAATATATATAGGTATATGTTTATGCAATATTATTAATTGGTGTTTTTTAACATTATTATTTCTGATATACATATATTATGTAAATATTTTTAATGTTATATTATATATATATTTCTTATTATGTATACATATATGTTTTTTATAACTATATACTATATAACTATGTACGTGGCAGTATTAATGGTTATTTTTACTATTATTATTATTTATTTCTAATACATGTGTGTATACTACATAAAAATGTTATCATATATTTAATATATGTACACGTATTTTATATATATTTAAATATAAAGTTATTAGTAGTTGTTTAAATACTATTTTTTTTTACTCGTGTATAGTATATAATATTTTTAATAGTTTTAATATTGTTGTTTTGTTAACATATTCGTGTGTCTCACATTCTCTGTATATATATACGTTGATGCCATATTATATATGTATTTGTATATATTACGTGTACATACTTTTTGATGTTGTATTTTTATAAATCATGTATATATTATGTCATGTTTTAATACTACATTTTTAATGCCATATATTATGTATTTTCGATAACTATTATATGTATATATAGTATGTGCGTATTTATATATATATATATATATTTCTTTTAGATATTATATTTTTATGTCATGCATATATTTTCGAATACCATGTTATACTGTTATATATATATCATGTATATATTTTGAATACTATATCATTTTTTTTACATATTATTTCATGTATATATTATGTCATGCTTTTAACACTATATTTTTAATACCATATATATTGTGTTTATTCTTAATAGTATATGTTGTATGTATATTATACGTATATATATATATATTTTTTTTTATGTATATAATGTTATTTTCTATTGTCATTTTGAATATATTATTTTTCTATTATATTGGTAGCGCATTATTTTGGTTTCCATGTAAATATTAATATTGTTGTTTTAATATTCTCAGCTTTAATATTTTATTATTAGTTGCATCGTTGTTTTGTATTATTTACGAATTCTTATTTTAAATAATGTTTTACTCATAATTTTTCATCTCAGTAACCAAGGCAACGTACCGATTTAACACCAAGTCGCCGATTTCATCGCTATGTTGGGTGAAAATTAATCGACTCGTGTTAAAACGGAACGTCCTTCTCAAAAGAAACTGAAAAAACTAAAATTTCTCGTCTTTTCAATCAGGTCACGATTAAATATTATTTTGAACTCGTATTTTGAAAACCAAGATAACGCATGTTTAACAAGATACCAATTTTGGGCGTCGCGGGGGTGCTAATACCTTCCTCGCACGTAACTGACTCTCGGACCCTACTTTACTCTGATTTTAACGTAGACCTAAACTCGGCCTTCTTTTGTTTTAAAAAAGGAAAAAAATCAATTTATTAGGTGTCCGATCACACCTATAAAAAGGATCAGTGGCGACTCCTCTCTTTATTCCCGTTTTTCAATTTATGTTTCAAAAAAATCAAACTTCAGTTTTCAAGTCTTCGATAAATCGCCACAATTAGCGACCGAGCTAAATTTTTACGTCGCTACAAAAGTGATAAAATGATTATTGAATTATTTGAAAATTTTTATTTAAGTCACTGAATTGTTAAAATACTTGTTGTATGACTTTTCGTTCACGTCACTTACACCAATCAAGAGTTCTCTTCCTCTTTTAGATCCATTTTTTATGAAACAATTTTAATTATTATGAATTTGTAAACTAAAACCCAAATAATTATTTTCTCCAACTATTGACACTGAACATTAGATCAATTTAGATTTAAAATATATTTTTTTATACTCGTGAATAGATACCGATGTACTATTCTGTTCGTGGATGGTTCTTGATTTAGGTGTAATGTCCTCCCCTAAGTCATTTTTCTCCTTTATAGTTAAAAAGAAAAATTCAATTAAAACTTTTAACTCCATGCCCATTGCCATTTTTCTCCTCCTCAACCCCGATTCTTAAACGCCCAAATTTGGAACACTAGATTTTTCTCTGCAAACTTTTCTTAATCCTTATTTCGTCTTTGATTTCGAGAAGCGTAAGCGACAGCGTCCAGAAGGTAAACGCCACTGACACAGCCATCGTTTCCGCCGAGTCCACAGTCCAGCCTTAAGTCTTCAATTGTTTAGGTAACATGTTTATGAATGCCTATTGTTTTGACTATTAAATATCTTAGGCTTAGTTTGGATGGGTGGTGTGTTTACCTCCGGTGAGGTTAAAAACATCAATGGCGGTGAGATTAGTTACTATAGAGGTGAGAATGGATACTGTAACGGTGAGATTAGAAACAACGATGGAGTCTGTGTTTGGCTTCAAACGCAGCTGTAAAGGTGTGGTGAGAATAAAAAATGACTATTAAGGACATCAGATTAAAAATGATATATAATAGAAGGTTTTTAAATTACTTTACTTTTACGAAATTATTAAAAATATATGAATTTATAAATTTATTTAATAAAATATTAAAATGTATCTTATGATATTTTATTATAAATATTTTAATTAATTATATAATTATTTTTTATAAAAACCCACTTAAAAATATTATTTATTATCATGAAAATACAAACAATATTTTTTATTGGACTTGAGTAAGAATAAGAAGGTTATAGTGAGAAAATAGCTTTCCACCGCAGGTGCTTTCTTTTTCACTAGTACCTTTAGCTCCAGTCTAAATTAAAACCAGCAGTGAGATGAAAATTTTTAACCACACCTCACCATTAGTTATCCAAACATCAAACAATGCAATGGAAATGAATATTCTCTCAATATTCCATCTCACCATGACTTATTTTGTATCCAAAGGGAGCCTTAATTTGTTTAGAGAATATGAAAATAAAGAAGTGAACAAGAGATCGAATAGATGACCGGATAAAGCATGTTCACTAATTAGTTAGGAGCTTTAGGCTTTCTTTTAGCTTACTTGTTCCTACTTGAAGGAGAACAAGGAATTTTCTCTTGAGTATTATATTCTTCAAAACTGAACGATCCGTTAAATTTTCTCAGTTTAAATTGTTAACTTACTTGACCTCTCTCAATGCAGAATAAACTGCCATGACTTCTGGGCGGAAGGTCTTGTGATTAGGAGTGGAACACGACTCCCTTGATTTTTGGGTATAATTTGAGTTTAAATGAGAATTTTAAAAGATCCTATACTTGACGATAAAATTGCAAATTGGTTATAGGTGTAAGTTGTGTTTGTTTTGCCTTGCTAGCATCTTCCAGAAGCCTCAAATGTTGAAACAAACATTTTAGGAATTTATCCTTCGTGCTTTTTGGCAAATATGTGTAAAACTAAAAAATGAAGAGCTATTTTTATGTTGTTTTATTATTTTTAAACGCTGCCTTGTTTGTTTTGTGCCTCTAGTCATATCATAATCTAGCTTTTGAGTTAGTGCTCCAATTTAGCATTTCAAAAAGTATTTTTGGACAAAAAAATTTTTTGAGAGAAAAATATTATTAAATAATATATTTTTGAGTTTTTGAAAGGTGTTTTGAGATAAAAAAAATATTTTGTAAAAACTTTTTTTTAGTAAAAAACAAAAGTAAAAAATTTTAACTTTTGCCTAAAAAGTGTTTTTGACAAAAAAAAAAAAACCTAACTCGATAAAAGATTCGATTTTAAAAGTGATCCTCTGTGATAGAATTAATTTAACTGTTGTCTCCGGTCTTTTCTTATTATTCAAGCTGATAGCAAGCAAAACGACAAAGTTGAAAATTTACATAGTTATAGGATTTTGAGAATCAATTTGGTGATCCCTTTACCAAACTCAAGTTTTCTGAATTGCAGAGTTGAATGAACAGATTCAAACTTTGGTTGGCCGAGTGAAACCAACAGTGTGCTCTTTATTCAATTGCAAATCCTAAAGAAATTAGTGGTAATGATGAGTTCAGACCCTAGGATGCTTTTGTACTAACTACATTAGGTGAGTTTGAAAAGAACAAGTATATCCTTGCTGGTTTCTGATAATATTCTTATGCAATGACCAAGTTAACATAAAAAGAAAGATACAACAGGTGCTCTTCATGGAAATTTTTTTTTTTCATTTGAAGCTAAAGATATTCAAAGAAGAGACAATCTTTTAACTCTTACATTTACGTCTTTATTGAGCATATTATACTTGATTATGATTATTTTGAAAATAAAATTTTTATAATTATTTTTGGTTTTTTTAAAAATTAACTCGAATAATTATATTTGATTTGATTCGATTAAAATTTCATATATTTAAAAAAAATTAAATTGAGTTTTGTTGATAAAATAGGATTCGTTAATTCGACTAACTCAAACATTTTCAAGCGTCTCATCTCACCTTGGTCGAACGTTTACCTCTACGGATAAGGTTCTAGTGTCACGGGCCAGAGTTCGAAGCCCGTGACCATTGAACCAAATGCATCCAATGGAGGTCTATTACTTAGATGGGGATCATTTGGCCCACGTGAGTTGGCCCGATTCAAGGAACTGTTGGAGAAGCCTGTCAGATTGAAGCCTGGTTGGCCCGATAGCGAAGTTATGACAACTTAGGCAACTATGGTAACTAATCTTAAAGATAGAGGGAATCATATCTTGTAAGATTAGATAGGATTTGATATGACAATATCTTGTAAATCCCTTAAATTAAGGGATATAGTTAATATCGTCCGTCGATGTAATTGTATCTTGACCGTCGGTTTTGGGGGAGCTCAAGTATAAATAGAGAGCCTCCCCCTCATTTGTACTCACTCCATTTATTGTTTCATTATTCTTTGTGAATAAGAGAATAGAGAGCATTTACTCAAACACTTTGCAAGCGTCCCTTTCTGTTGTTCTTTATAAGCTTCTTTTGGCATAAGTTTGCTTCCGCTGTACAAGTTGATGCGTTGGAGGAGTTCTTAAGGAATCCTCATTCGAGAAAAGGCTGACTTAGGCGAGTTTGGACGAGCAAATTGCCTAAGGTCGCAAGGATTGCGAGACGAAAGGTCTAGCCCCGTGACAAGTGGTATCCGAGCCAGTGTTCGAACCAAGTGATATCCGAAGCTGTTGGTTCGAAGGCACCGTTGGGATGTCAAAAGAAGAGTCCGAACAAAGATGGGTGAGAAAAGGTTTGAGGGAGATGCTGTTGGCTGTTGAGGAACGCGTGGGTAAACTGGAGGAGTCTATGGGGGACGCCAAAGAGTCAGACAATGCGCTTGGGGAATACATTGAGGACGTGAAGGACCAGTTTAGGGACTTTGTGACCATGTGTCTCACTTCCCAAAGGGATAACGTGCAAGAGTTGCTAGATTCCCAATGGAAGAAGCTGACGGAAAGGAACGATGCTCTCAAAGCCATGGTGAAGGCTTTGAAGGAGGAAAAAATGGCCACGACGTTGGCTTTGAGCACAAGAATAGAGGAGCTTGAGGGAGAGCTAGCCTTGTGTCGAGCAATGGTGGGGAAAGGAGTGGAAAATGTAGCACTCAATAACGAGGATGTCCCGAAGCCGAAAGAGTTTGTGGGGACAAGGTCTGCATGTGATGTGGACAATTTCTTGTGGAGGATGGAAAACTACTTCCGTGCCAAAGGCATCAAGGATGATACGAGTAAGGTTAAAACTGCTTCATTATTTCTTACTGATATTGCGCTTTTATGGTGGCGAGGAAGGACCACAGATAAAAGGCAAGGTGAGATTGGAACGTGGCAAGAGTTCCAATGCGAGTTGAAGGGACAATTTTACCCGGAGTTTGTCGAGGAAGAAGCTCGGGCAAAGTTGCAAGGGATAACGCAACGGGGCACAGTGGAGGAGTATGTTTGTGAGTTCAAGGAACTCATGCTCCAAGTTTCGGATGTGACCGAGAGAGAAGCAATGCTTGCTTTTCAAGAGGGATTGAAGCCGTGGGTCAGACAGGAGGTGGAACAAAGAGGTGTCCAAAAGCTGTCAGAAGCCATAACGGTAGCGGTATTCGTGGTTAAGCTTGGTCTAGGGAAAGACAAGCTTGGATCTTCCAACTCCGAGAAAAGGGGCGTATGTGAAGGGAATCACAAGAAAGATACAGATGAGTATGGCAATGGCAATGGCATCGGCGACAATTGTGGTAATGGGAAACCACGAGTTGGGAAGAAGAAACCCAAGAGGAAAAGAGACAAGCTGAAATGCTTTCTTTGCGACGGTCCACATATGTTGAAGAAATGTCCGATGAAATCCGCGCTTAGGAAGAAGCCGGTAGATAAGGCCTTGGGACTTGGTTCGAGCGCAAGGGGTGTCGAAGCCAAGGAGGCCGAAAGTGAGAAGAAGCCAGTGGAGTGCTTCTTGTGTCATGGTCCGCATAGGTTGCGAAAGTGTCCGAGGAAGTCTGTCATCGAAGGAAACGATGGAGCAGACAAGGAGCCCAAGAAGCTTGGTTCGAGCAAGGATAAAGCCGAAGCCAAGAGGGCAAAGAGGAACAAGTCTGTCATCGAAGGGAACGATGGAGCAGACGAGAGGCCCAAGAAGCTTGGTTCGAGCAAGGGTAAAGCTGAAGCCAAGAGGGCAAAGAGGAGCAAAAAGAAGCAAGTAAAGTGCTTCTTGTGCCGTGGTCCGCATGAGTTGCGGAACTGTCTAAAGCAAGCCATAGTCAAAGGAAAGGCAACGTCCGAGCATGATGAGTCATCAGAGGGGCTTCCACCCAAGGAAGAGGTAAATTTTTCATCGAGCTTAGAGGAAGAAGTTGCGATGAAAACAGTAAAGCTGGGACCAATGAGGCTCAAGTCGAGTGAAGCGTCGGAGTTGGCCGAGTCATCGACAAGGCTTCCACCTATGGGAGAGGTGGGTGATGCATCGGACTTCAAGGGAAAAGAAGTGATGCATGTGGGACAGTTGACCCGAGTAAATGCGAAGGTACATTCCGAACACTCTGATAGTGTGTTGCATTCTAACTTGTGTACTTGGCAAGAACGTAGGGGCCCTTTCGAAGTTCTTGAGCAAGGAGGCAGAGAGACTGTGGGTAAAGCGAAGCCAAGTGTGGTGAATCACGAGGATTCCGTTCGAGCAGAGTTAGAATGTGGGTAAGGGAGTGTGTAATATCCCGAATTAGGGCCTAATCGGAATAGTGGTTTCGTGACCACAAAATCTGAGATAGAAATAATTATTTTATAATTATTTTGATGTTTATGATATGATTGCATGATTGTGTGAAAATTTCGTGATGAAATCCTATGCCTAAAGTGCTTAAATTGAAATTAGGGACTAAATCGAATAATTTGCAAAACTTGCATTCTAGAAGTTTCTAGTATGAAATTGTTTTGAAATATTAATTAGGAGGTCTTAAATAGCAATTTTACCAATTTCTAAGTTTATGGACAAAAATTGGATATGGATGGAATTTTTGGAAAGTTTAGTAGTAATGGCATTTTGGTCATTTAGGGGTAAAATGAATTAAAATACAAAATTAAAAGCCAATTTTGCTCATCTTCTTCACCATGGCCGAATATAGCAAGGAGAAACCATGGCTAGGGTTTTTCAAGCTTCCAAGCTCGATTGTAAGTCAATTCTAGCCCCGTTTTTTAAGTTCTTTACGTTTTTGGAGTCCCAGTAGCTCGATTTAGCTTATGCTAGCAATAATTTAACCTAGGGTTTATATTTGGAAAAATACCCATAGGTGAAATTTGTGTATTTTGGTGTTTTATAATAGAATATGAGGTTTTAAATTATGTTAGACAGCTTGTGCTACTCGGTTTTAAGTGAAAACGAGCAAAATGGCTTAATCGGTAAAAATACCTAATAGTCATAAGTACAGGTTAGAGTGAGAATTTGATGTTTCCATAGAAGAGAAAAATGATCAGCATGTCATAAAACATAAGAAAATAGGCTGAAGTTTAATTTACGAGCTTTGGGGCAAAAGTGTAAATATGCAAAAGTTTAGGGGCAAAATTGTAATTTTTCCAAAATATGATTTTGGGTTAATTTGAATAATGTGAGTCCTAATTAGACTATATTTTAAATGATAGAGCAAGGAAAACTGAAATTCGGGCTAAAATGGGGAAAATACCAAGTTGTGGACGAAATGGTAAAAGTAGCCATTTTCGCATACTAGGTAAGTTCATATGTAAGTGTTGGTAACATAGTTATTATTTTAAATATTTTTATGTTATTTAAATGATATGATAATTATTATGAAATATTATACTCGTGATAATTGTTTGATAATATGTCAAATTATGTGATATATTTGGAAAATGTGAAATACTACCGAGTATCGCTATCGGGATTCCGTAGAAGATGGTTGAGACACATGATTGGGAAAAAGGTCCCGTTGAACCTTAGGAATGGATTAGGATACAAGTGACATGTCACTGGGATATTTGGGCATCCGAACTCGTTGAGTTGAGTCTGAGTTCACTTATGGATGCGAATGTCCGAACTCGTTGAGTTGAGTCCGAGTTCGTGAGATGTAACTAGGCATCCGAGCTCGTTGAGTTGAGTCCAAGTTCACTTATGGATGCAAACGCCCGAGCTCGTTGAGTTGAGTCCGAGTTCTCTTATGGGCGGGTTACATAGTAGCTTGGTTACATATGTGGCACTTATGTGCAAACTTTCCATGTATCCGAATTATATTTCGATGTGTTAAACGGGTAAAGTTCTACTCAAATGGAGGAATACTCAAGATGAAAGGGACGTATTGGTAAGTGTTGTGAAATGGATACTTTGAACAGGTATGTACTTAACCATCGGGTTGAAAAATCGATATAACAACAATATGGTAAGATGATAAATGAAAATATGATATAAATGTCTTGGTGATGATTATGCAAATGATATTTTATGTTTGCTTATATGGTTATGTTACTTGCTATTTGCATGTGAACTTACTAAGTATTTATGCTTACTCCCTCCTTTTCATTCCTTGTAGTGTTGACAAGCCAGCTCGGAAATCGGGAACGGTCGGAGGCACGCTCACACTATCCGTATACCATCTTGGCATAATGGCTTGTATATTTTGAGTATGGCATGTATAACATTATAATCATTTTGTATATATGGTCTTATGATATGGTTATTGAGTAGTATAAAAATGCTTGGTAATGATTAGCCATTGGAATGGCTAATTATGATCATATTTGGTGTTATGTATGTCAAATTGCTAGTTAATCCATGAAAACCATGAAATAGGTAAAATTTACCATAAAATAGATTCAGACAGCAGTAGTGATGTGAATTTGAAAAATCATTAAAAATAGTAGAGATATAATTAGATGATGAATAAAATATGGAATTGAAGAATTATGAGTCTATTTTCATATGGAAGAAACGAAACAGGTATATGAGTTATATTTTATGAGATGTTTAAATTTTTGTGAAATAGGGCCAGAGCGATTTCTGGATCCCCTATTCTGAATTTGGAAATTCACCATAAATTGTATAAAAATAATTAGAAATCATAATTTATATGTACAGATTTCTTATTGAGGCTAGTTTTAATAGAAACAAACTTCATAGTCATTGAAATTCGGTACAGAGAGATATCTAATTCGAAATACACAGAGGTCAGAGCAGTCAAACCCTGAAATAGGGGAGACTTTAACTAATAAAATGTACTAATTGGCCTAGCCAAAAATTCTAGAAAAAAATTATTAAATAGATATATGAGTCTAGTTTCAGGGAAAATTTACGGATCTTGATTTTTAGTTTCAGAACTCGAGATATGAATTTTTAAGCGACTGTGACGCAGTTAGCCAGCTTGTCTGGAATTTCTAAAATTAAATTGTTTGAGCTGTTTAAGCAATGAATTAAGTCTGTTAACACCTCGTGTTCGACTCCAGCAACGGTCTCGGGTACGGGGCGTTACAGAGTGACATAACTCCTTGTCGTCGAGATGTACAAACGAGTAGGACGGCTCGAGTTAAGAAGTGACGGAAGCCGAGGCAGAAGTCCCGAAGGAAGGGAAAAGCCAAAGCAACGAGAGGGACACGAGTTGAATCAAGTCAGTGTCATTCGGAAGTCGCAATGAGGATGTTGCGAGAATGGGTGGGGGAGAATGTCACGGGCCAGAGTTCGAAGCCCGTGACCATCGAACCAAATGCATCCAATGGAGGTCTATTACTTAGATGGGGATCATTTGGCCCATGTGAGCTGGCCCGATTCAAGGAACTATTGGAGAAGCCTGTCAGATTGAAGCCTGGTTGGCCCGATAGCGAAGATATGGCAACTTAGGCAACTATGGTAACTAATCTTAAAGATAGAGGGAATCATATCTTGTAAGATTAGATGGGATTTGATATGACAATATCTTGTAAATCCCTTAAATTAAGGGATATGGTTAATCTCGTCCGTCGATGTAATTGTATCTTGACCGTCGGTTTTGGGGGAGCTCAAGTATAAATAGAGAGCCTCCCCCTCATTTGTACTCACTCCATTTATTGTTTCATTATTCTTTGTGAATAAGAGAATAGAGAGCATTTACTCAAACACTTTGCGAGCGTCCCTTTCTGTTATTCTTTATAACTTCTTTTGGCATAAGTTTGCTTCCGTTATACGAGTTGGTGCCTTGGAGGAGTTCTTAAGGAATCCTCATTCGAGAAAATGCTGACTTGGGAGAGTTTGGACGAGCAAATTGCCTAAGGCCGCACGAATTGCGAGACGAAAGGTCTAGTCCCGTAACACTAGGGGATGGTTGAGGTTTGGCTAAACAAAAGTAATTAAGACTAGAGTAAACATAAGAAAGGAAATTAATTTAGTTTACAGCTACCTATCTTCTTGATTGTTTGTAAAAACAAATGAATTCAACCTTTTTTTAGGAATGCAATTGGAGTTCTAGTTTGTATAATTATTTTTAAAATTTTAGTCAAGTTCCATTTCATTGCTTTGATCTTCATTTAGTCTATCAGGTCAATTAATCCAACATAAAGAAAATTCTTAATAGAAGTGGGGACTTGGCACCCAATTTCCAAATTATTTTGGTTTAAGTCATAAAGAAAATTCTTAATAGAAGTGGGGACTTGGCACCCAATTTCCAAATTATTTTGGTTTAAGTCTCTACGGACTCTTAATTTGAGTTCTGCGATTTGGAATTAGAGTGTTTTTGTGAAGGTCTTTGGTTGTCAATTTATGTTATATCCAAAGCATTTCCTGCCACTTTCCTTCAAATTCTGCCATCGAATCTTTGGCCTTCTTCCCCATAATAGATGCCACCATAGACTTCTGCAGCACTCTAGAACCAATTGTCCAACTCCTGACGTAATTTCCAGATTAGAAAAGGATTAAACGTGTATACTAATATTTTAGAATTCAACATTGACCATTCAATATTTCATAAATATATTCAACACTTCATCCTTGTGACATCAACAAGATGTCTTCGCATTCCCTTCCGATATCTTCCCTTCTGGCTCTCTTCTTTCTAGTTGTCTTAACCAGAGTTCCAACGATTTTATCCATTGACGATCTACGGTACTCGACCTGCAGGGAAACGCTAACATGCGGAAGCGTATCAAATATCGGTTACCCTTTCTGGGGATTGAACCGTCTGAGTTACTGTGGGCAACCAGGATTTGAGCTCAGGTGCAAGAATGATATAGCGGAAATCATAATGAATGAAAACACCTTACGAGTTCTTCACATAGACCCTGAACGACAGGTTCTTAAGGTAGCTAGGGAGGATTACTGGAATGATTATTGTCCCACGAAATTTATCAACACCTCAATCGACTTCGACCACTTCAATTACGGCTCAAACCTTAGGAACCTCACCCTATTCTACGGATGCTACATGCTGGGAACCCCGACATTTAGTGTTTTTACTAACTGCAGCATAAATAGTACACTTACGGATATGTCATATGCTACTAGAAACATGTTGGGTGATCCTCGCTATAGCACATGCCGTGGAATTGTCGTAGTTCCGGTTTATGAAGCTGCAGCAAAGGATCTGGAGGTGAACCCTATGACTATGCAGGCTGCTTTAAGAGGAGGTTTCGAATTGCAATGGAAAGCGGATAATGATGAGTGCAGAAGATGCAGAGATTCAGATGGGGTTTGCGGATATAATCAAACTTCAAATAGTTTCACTTGCTTTTGCAGCGATAAACCTAGTGAAACCACATGTTTACCACCAACTGAAGTTACTTTCTAGCTCTTCTTCCGTATAACTTTGCTCAGCTGTTTGTTGTTGCAGAACTTACTGTTTCATTGAATATCTCGAGTCTTAAGTACCCTTCACGGTTTGACTCATTCTGGTGTTCAATATTCATTAGCAGTAGCAGCAAATTTCTCCTTTGTTACTTCAGATCGAATCCTATTCTCCCCAAGAAGCCAATGACTTCATTAACCATTTTGATTGGTTAATACCAGTTCATCTTCAAATTCCATGGTCACTTGTTCTCTTTCCCATCACAACTGCAACAGCTAGCAGATAAAACGTAGGGTCTTACCAGTTGCTTATAGATTCGACCTAGAAATACTTTCAGCCAAAGTAGTACTATTATTGATTTATTCAATCATTAAAATCAGATGATATTTTCCAGTTACAGCTTTCTTCAAGTTTTCAACAAACTCGAACTGAGTTTAAACCTTCATGAGTTCCGAGTCCTGAGAGCACTATTATAATGAACTGGGTTATTCACACTTAATAATATAATATTGCCATGGTAGGCTACCTAAATTTCCTTTGACTGGCACTTAATGGTGGCATATAACTGAAGTTGAGAAATTTCAACTTTGAATTAGCCAAATACCGACTATTTTTTTTTGGTAAATAAAGTCTCAAAAAGATTACATTATTGTTTCAGTGTCATCATCCACAAACCTACTATCAAAACATAAATGATCAATTATCGCTTCTGGGGTTCTTGGAAAACTATCGGGACATAAGAGAACGCTTTCATCTTTCCAGTCAATGTATGTTC
Organism: Gossypium longicalyx; assembly: GCA_025698465.1. Lineage (NCBI taxonomy): Eukaryota > Viridiplantae > Streptophyta > Magnoliopsida > Malvales > Malvaceae > Gossypium > Gossypium longicalyx. The sequence continues at coordinate 19,541,735 of CM047005.1, read as the reverse complement.
AGTTGCATTAACTTCTCTTGGGATCTTCCTAATGGTCACCCTCCATTGCCTTCTACAAAGCTCTTGAATTCTTGAAATTAGGTCCCTGTACAATTTCCCACAATACCTACCTAAAATGACTTCCACAGCTTGTGCACAGTCTGTTTCAACTATAATATTGGTCCAATTATTATCCCATGCCAAATGGAGTCCATCATAGATTGCCCAAAGTTCTGCCTGCATAACACTGCATTTCCCAATGTTTCTTCCAACTCCACACCATAAACCAATATCATCTCTAGCCACAGCCGCTGCTGAAGCATCCCCCGAAGCAGGATCCCTTGCTCCATCTGTATTTAACTTAATGAACCCCACTGGAGGAGGATTCCAAGCTTGATCGCTTCGTTGCTTCATAATACCACCCACGGATATTGCAGGATGATACTTAATGGAATTCGCCCAACACCACGTTAAATGAAGAATGTGGGAGCTATTTGAGCTTACCCCTTGAAACACCCAGAAATTCATTTGCTTCCAAAGATTCCAGCAAATAATTCCAAAGAAAGACTGCCATTTAACTTCCGTAAAAGCCAAGCCAAAGTCATTTTTTAAATTCAACAAGATCCACTCCACTAATGGAGCAAAAAGAAAATCACCCCAAATCCTTGAAGGGATTACCTGCCTCCACACTTCTCGTGCAAAGACACAGTCTCGCAGGACATTAATAATAGACTCTTCAACCTTTCCTTAAGAACCAACCAAAGAAGGACCAGTGAAGGACCAAGCGAGCTTCCATATGTTGTTTTCTGGATTGAGAGACTCAAGCGTAAGAAAGTGATAAGCAGATCTGATAGTAAGTTGACCATGGTCAGACGATCTAGAGATCAGTTCATCATTGCCTACTAAAGGATTAGGAGGTAGAATGACCGCAATATAGCACAATATGCTATTATCCACAAAAAAAACTTTGAAAATTCCAATCCCAACTACAGTCAGTTAATGGAATCTCTTTTAAGGTTGTATTCAAATCAATATTCTCCATATTGTGACGAAAGTTTATTAAGGGCCCATCTCTGGGACACAATTGTCAGTGCAACCCCTTATAAGACTTCCATCCCCAACTGACCAAGCCAGGTTTTGACGAAGGATTGACCATACTTTGGACAAAGATCTCCAAACAAAAGAGCACGATCTTCTCGAAATATCTTCAGGGCAAACCTCCATAACCTTTTATTTGGCTCTAAGGATCTTAACACACAATGCTTGCTTACTAGTGAGAAGATTAAATCCCAGCTTAAGCAAAAAGGATTCATTTTGCTCCTTAAGATTCTGAATGCCATGACCACCGTTGATGAGAGGTTGACAGTAGTCTGACCATTTAACAAAAGATATCCCATGCCTTCTTGTGTCTTTTCCCCAAATAAAATCATGTGCAATTCTTTCAGTCTTGGCACAAATACTAACAGGAATTTTGACAGTTTGCATGAAGTAATTGGGTATCGCCATAAGAACCGAACATGCCAGAGTAACTCTCCCTGCCATGGACAACATTTTAGCATTCCAACTGTCCAACTTCCTCCTGATTTTTTCCACTATAAACTTGAACGTGCTAGTTGTAACCCTTTGATGCAACAATGGCATACCCAAAAAAGAGCCCAAATCATTCGTCTGAATAAATCTCAGGATACTACAAATACCATCTTTTTCAAGTGGCCGAACATTTTTAGAGAATAAAACCTCTATCTTGTTAGCAGTCACTTTGTGACCCGAAACCGCTCCGAAAACATCAAGAACTTTCCTCACCATCCGTGTTTGATTCACATCCGCTTCCACAAACAAGAAAAGGTCATTAAAAAGAACAGATGCGATAAGGATGAGCCATTTTTTGTAATCGATATAAGCCTCCAAGAATTATCCTCGACTTCTTTGTGAATAAGCTAACCCAATCTCTCCATACATAGAACAAAAACATAAGGGGAGAGAGGGCACCCTTGACGGATTCCTCTCCTCAGCTTAAACCCCTCCGTGAGGCTTCCATTCCAAACAATCTACATAGATACAGTAGAAATACATTCCATGATGATTCTACCAAAAGAGAAAGGGATACCTGAATCAACCAATGTGTCTTCGATGAAGTCCTATCTCAGTCTATCATAAGCCTTTTCTAGATCCACTTTGATTGCCATCCACCCTTTCCTGCCCCTCTTGGTTCTCATTGAATGATTGACCTCTTGGGCAATAACAACATTGTTAGTAATTTGCCTCCCTATAACAAAACTGACTTGTTTCTGAGCAATGAGTCTAGGACACACAGGCTTAAAACAGTTTGCAATGATCTTTGTAATAATCTTATACAAAATATTGCAAAGGCTTATGGGTCGAAATTGGGATAAGGACTTTGGACTTTTGACTTTAGGGATAAAGACCAACAAGGTTTTGTTGATATTACAATCAATCGAACCACCTGTAACTATTCCCTGAATCCAAGAGCACACATCCTGGCCAACCGTCTTCCACTGGTTCTGGTAGAATAAGGCATGAAAACCATCTGATCTCGGGCCTTTAGCGGACCCATGCTAAAAAGAGGAATACGAATCTCATCAACAGTTACAACCCTAGCCATATCTTTCAACCCCTCCATATCTATCCTTGGAAAAATCCCACGCAAAGGAAACAACACATCCATTTGACAAATGAAATTGCTTCATGTTGAAGAACTTCGTCATCAAAACACCAATCACCATCAACCTTTAAAGCATAAATTTTATTGAAGTTCCCCCTTCTCAAAGTCTTGGCGTGAAAATATTTCACATTACGATCCCCTTATTGGATCCATTCTATTCTAGATTTCTGTCATCATAAAGATTCTTCTTCATCAAGGACCTTTTCATACTCAATTCTCAGCTTCAATTCTAGATCCAAAAGAAATCTAGAACACTTTCTATCAAGCGCGGCTTGGATTTTCCCAATACAATGGGCTAGGCTTGCTTCCTTCTGCCAATGTGCCCATACACTTCCTTATTCCAGTTTTGAAGCTCCATCCTGTCCACAATTCCAATTCTCACAAACAAAATTTCTGAATGATGGATGTTGAATCCAAGAGGCCAAAAAGCAGAAAGGTCGACTTGGTCTATTGACCATAGAGGAATCCTTTGAAAGCAAAAGCGGCCTGTGATCTGATTTCAAACGAGGACGGTGAAAGACTAAAACATCTGGAAAAATTCGAAGCCAATCAAAGTTTCAAATAGCCCTATCCAATCTCTCAATGTAGTCCCCCTTCTCCAAGTAAATTGAGGCCCCTTAAATCCAAGATCTTTAAGACCATCCACCTGGATAAAACTTTGGAACATTTTACGTCCCGAAGACACTGATCGACCCCCTCTTTTCTCACCCGAAGATAAGTAGGCATTAAAGTCTTCCACCAATAACCAAGGCCCATTAACAGGACGAGCAATTAAAATTAAACAATTCCACAAATCCCAACGCTTTCGCTTATCCGGACTACTGTATACGAAAGTCACAAAAGCACCCTGAACCTCCATTTCCTTCTTAATGTAACTATGAATATATTGGGGGTTATTATTCAGCACTTGAATCTGAATTCCTCTCTTCCAACAGACCCAAACTCCCCCAGAAAATCCCTGAGCTTCGACTCTGTGAGAGAAGTCAAAACCAAGCTTGGCAATAATTTTTTCCGCCTTAGGACCACTAACCCAAGTTTCAAGGAAAACTGCTATCACAACTTCATATTCCACAAAATAGTCATTAACCACCTTGATGAATTTGGGACCTGCACAACCTTGGCAGTTCCAAACAAAAATCTTAGGCAATAACATAGACAAAAATGGTAAGAAAAGAAACCCCACCTCACAGAGTGGTTATATACCATCCATTACCAGCTTGCTACCCCCCTTGCCTCCGAAATGGAATTGGTAGCCACTCTTGCAATATCATCAACAATACGGCTCATTGCCTCCGAAATAGGTAGTCGCCCAGACCCTTGGCTCTTAAATTTGTTGCTCTTGCCCCTTAAGGAGATTGGAATTTTTTTTACCACGTTTGGGTATCCCCTCCGTATTAAGAGTTATCCCAGACTCGCTCCCCAACGCCACCTCCAGCTTATTACTATTCCTCCATGCATCTTCTAGTCAGTTAGGGTCCTGATTTTCAACAAAAATCACAGCCGAATGATTATCCATGTTGAGCTTGGTTTTCAAAGCTTTTTCCACCAGCAAATTAGAACCCCCACTTAATGTCGATGGATTGCGCTGGTCGGTAGACTTTTCCTATAGAAGTTCACTAGCAGCAGGTTGTGTGAAAGATTCCAAGTTAATCATGGGAATCGAGTCATTCCTGTTAGAACCCATTTCACCCGCTAAACCCGAGGCTCTTATGGGCCTGCCAGAATTAGTTGAAGAAATACCCATGATCGAGCCTCCCAAATTGACAGACCCTGACCCTTTAACTATTCCACGGGGCCCAGCATCTTTCCCAGTCCCATGGTCCAAAATTAAATTATCAACACCTAAAGGGTTATCGTAAATGGCTAGTCCTTTTCCCTTTGATTTAGCATTAAAACCAGACATAATATTTTGCACAGCATCTATCCCATTGTTCCTTAAATTATGCAGAACATTAAAATGAGATCCCTTAAGGTTAGCACTTTCCTTAACATCATTGCCAGAACCTTTACTCCTATCAGCTCTCCTTAACCGTCGGTCAACAAACATCCAAGGGTCAAATTCTTAGCTTCTTCGTGATTAACCTTAGAACCACTGGAGCGTGTACCCAAATTCAAGTCAACATCATTTCCTATTTTTTCCTGAACATGCAATGTCGGGCATGACTCTTTCATATGTCCATAGTGGCCCCACGCAAAGCAAACATTTGGAAAGGATTCACACTCTATCCTCTACACCCAACCATCCACTTTAATTTTAGAGAGTAAAGGTTTATACAGGTCAACCATAATAGCCAGGCGAACAAACTTACCCTGCAGTGCACTTCCTGTGTTATCGTCCAACTTGATGACTCTACCCACCATCTCCCCAATTGTTTTGATAATACTTTTCCTATACATAAACCTCGGCACACTTGAGAATCAAATCCAAACGAAAACACTCGACGAGAATAATTGGCTTGTGGATAAGTATTTAGACCAAGGTTGCACAATAAGATAATACCCAAACATTATGCATAGATTTTATTAAATTTTTAATTAAGAATAACATAAATTTTATGCATAATTTTTTTATCTAATTAATATAAAAAAATAAATTCAGAATATTGATTTAGGGCTTAAACAAAATATTTATACTTGAATTTGGTTTTATTATTGTTGACTCTCAAACTTAAACACAGATAATTCAAAACTTAATTTCAAACATGAATTAAAGTTATTCTTTACTTGGTAAACGAGTTTAAAAAGTAAATTTGAGCAGTTCAATTTTTATCTTAAAGCTTAAACTTTTTTTTTTTTTTTTGAAAATAGAATGGTTGGATTTTATTCAAAATAAAACAGAGCCCAAAAATGTGTATAGGTCCAAAACAAACAACAATAAACTTTAGATATTAAATTTTAATCAGATTATAATCTTAGTTTGAGTTTTTCGATTTGGAATTAAGGTGTTTTTAGTGTTGTCAATTTATGTTATATCCAAAGCATTTCCTGCCAGTTTCCTTCAAATTCTGCCATTGAAGCTTTGGTCTTCTTCCCCATAATAGATGCCCCCATAGACTTCTGCAGCAGTCTAGAACCAATTTTCCAACTCCTGACGTAATTTCCAGATTAGAAAAGGATTAAACGTGTATACTAATATTGTAGAATTCAACATTGACCATTCAATATTTCATAAATATATTCAACCCTTCATCCTTGTAACATCAACAAGATGTGTTCGCATTCTCTTCCGAATATCTTCCCTTCTGGCCCTCTTCTTTCTCGTTGTCTTAACTAGAGTTCCGACGATTTTATCCGTCGACGATCTGCAGTAATCGGCATGCAGGAACCTCACCCTATGCTACGGAATAAGTAAATGTTTATTTATTTTTATTTGTTTTAGGGTAGCATAGATAGTCAATATATATATTCTTCTTCTAAACCTCATAATCTTGGTTTCAGTTGAATATTTTAACTTCAAAAAACAGATTTAATGATGGAATTATTAAATGATTAAAATTGAAGAGTATCCTCTTTATTGATTTTTGCTGTATATTGTATTCACAGGGTCGAATTCCAAGTTGCAGCTGAATCTAATCATAGGTATGAAACAATTTAATGGGTCATAATTAACAAAAGTTTTACTATTCCTTGCAAAATTCTGTTTATTAATTAATATTTGATGTCTATTGAAAACATGATAAATTTTTAAAGGGAATTTTCAAAAAATTGCAAGTAATGGGGTTATTATATAATGTATTAACAACGGACAAATTTTATTCACTAATATAAATATAAATTATATTAATTGATTTTGTTTTTGTGAAATTGATTGATGTGGAGACTGTATTAATCTTCATTCATATATATATATATATATAACAGGATTGACAGTTGGTGTAACCGTTGTTACTATTGTATTAGTAAGCTTCATTGTCTTGAGGTTGAAAAGAAAATCATTGTCAAATCATCCCCGCCAAGGAGACAAAGCAACAATGGAGGCATTTATAAAAAATTTTGGTTCATTTGCACCAAAGCGATTTTCTTATAAAGAAATCAAGAAAATGACAAATAAATTTCATGATAATTTAGGTCAAGGAGGATATGGTAAAGTATACAGAGGAAAAATGTCTGACGGTCGTTTCGTGGCGGTTAAAGTCCTAAATGAATCTAATGGAAATGGAGAAGATTTCATGAACGAAGTAGCTAGTATTAGTAGAACTTCTCATATTAATATAGTGACATTACTTGGTTTTTGTTTCAAGAGATCAAAGAGAGCTTTGATTTATGAATTCATGCCTCATGGATCTTTGGACAAGTTCATTTATAGTCAAGGATCAAATAATCAAAGTCATCAATTGGAGTGGAAAACTTTGTACGACATTGCACTCGGCATTGCCAGAGGACTCGAATACTTACATCAAGGTTGCAACACAAGGATCTTACACTTCGACATAAAACCTCACAATATCCTTTTAGACAAGAACTTTTGTCCCAAAATATCTGATTTCGGTCTATCTAAATTATGTGAAAGAAAGGAGAGTATAATTTCCATGGCTTGTGCAAGAGGAACAGTCGGATATATTGCTCCAGAAGTGTTTTGCCGAAACTTTGGCAGAGTTTCTTATAAATCTGATGTCTATAGCTATGGAATTATGGTCCTTGAAATGGTGGGAGGAAGAAAAAATATTGATGTTGGAGTGTCTCAAACCAGTGAAGTGTATTTTCCATCATGGATTTATGAGCATATTGATCAATCTATGAACTTGAATCTCAAAACAGTAATAGCTGAAGAGGAAGAAGAAATAACAAGGAAGTTGATTATAGTGAGCCTTTGGTGTATTCAGTGTGACCCATGTGATCGGCCTTCAATGACTAAAGTGCTAGAAATGTTGCAAGGAAGCCTTCAATCATTGGTAATTCCACCTAAACCTTTTGTATCTTCTCCTTTACGATCCCCTAAAATCAAGGAATAAAAAAAGACTTGGACTAGATTGGTTGAATCAAAATATAATGATTAGTATGATGGGTATAGAAAAGTGACTAAACATTGAATCGATCAAAAATCAATTCAACTGCTAAGACCCATATTGGACCAATAATTTTTTTATATTTTCTTTTCATAGTTGTGACCACTTGATATTTGAATCTGTTCAACATAGTTCAATGCATTAAGTTCAGCTCTTAACATTTATTATATATATTTTTTTGTATTCTCCATGTCTGTTTTATGAACTATGTTTGGGGTTCATAATTATCGTTTCCAACAATGTCGTCTTCAAGGTTTGAACGTGTTTCTCTGTTGGTGCGTAGGGATAAAAATAAACATATGAGAAATTAATGAAAGTTTTAATGTGTGTATCAATGTCACTTTCTTTAAAGTTCTATAACCCCACCTATATTATGATATGCAAAAGACTTACTGACAAATAAACATCAAGGATACAATGAAGCCCAATGACTATCTATGTTTTGCACTGACGAAAGTTGTCCACTGAGTGGAGCATAATGAGAATATAAATGTTTGTAAAGAATTTCTATAGTAATTCTTTATGGAATAATCTAAAAATAAAAACATGGTTGGAGAATAGAAAGAAACTTTGTTTTCTATGTTTTAGGTGTTTCATGCAAAAGAAATTTCACTCCCATTTATGGGAGGTCTCATGTCTCTTCATAGGGATATAATCACCCAAATGGATAGTCAATCTTTAGCAATAAACATAATTATTTAATAGAATATCTACTTGAATAATTATAATTATTTATTAAAAACCAAGTGACATAAATTTTTGTTACTAATGACGTTTCATTTGCAACTATTGGAACACTATATATATTTAGAAAATATTCCAATAATCTTCTCTTAAAATGCAACGTGTTTTACCATTACACCCATCACTTATTGATAACATTTATTATTGTAAAAAAATAGAATGTCAGTAATGACAATATATCGCAAAGAAAAGAGAAATAAAAATAAAGAACACAGAAATTTTACATGGAAACCCTTTCGGGGAAAAAAAACTATCGCAGTGGAGAAGAAAATTTACTATGTCAAATTCGAATTAAATACAAGAGGAATAGACTATGTCTATATATAGGCTTGTAAAGCCATATTCTAATAGGAGTGTAGTAAGATTGAAACACCTTATTCTAATCAATATAAAATAGATGGAGTTCAATAAAGTTTAAAAAACCTTATTTGAAAAAAAATAAAAGAAGTGTAGTTCTATATGGATTTTACTTTTATTTTATTTTACCATTGTATTTTATTTAAATAAGGATTCGGGTCACTTAATTCTAACAATCTCCACCTTGACAGGAATTCTCAATGAACAAGTTCTTCATCGTGAACTCTCAACAAACAAGTTCTCCACCTCTTCCATAAAACCCCTTAAGGGTTACTTCAACAATGAACACCAACCAAATCTAAGCAATGTTCAAACTTGATTGTAGGAAGTGACTTAATCATCATATCTGCAATATTTTCATGAGTACTAATTTTGCTCACAACAATATCACTACGAGCAATAATATCACGAACAAAATGATACCAACATCAATGTGTTTTGTTCTCTCATGAAACATTTAATTTTTTGTAAGGAAGATTGCACTCTGACTGTCACAAAATACTGTACTGATTTGAATTTTTCATTGAGTTCACTAAAGAGTCCCTTCAACCAAATAGTTTTTTTACAAGCCTTAATAATCGCCATGTACTCAGCTTCATTGGTAGACAAAGCGACTATAGTTTGTAAAATGGCTTTCCAACTGATTGTACAACCTCCAATTGTAAAGACATAACCTGTGAGAGATCTTCTTCTATCAAGGTCTCTAGCAAAATCAGCATCAACATACCCAATGACTCCATCTCTAGTTTTTCCACACTGTAAGCAAACATCAGTAGTACCTCGTAAGTATATTAAAATCCACTGAACTGTTTTCCAATGTTCTTTACCAGGATTCGCCATGTATCTACTAACTGCACTGACTGCATATGATAAATCTGGACGTGAACAAACCATAGCATACATGAGAGATCCCACTGCATTAGAGTATGGAACATGTGACATGTACTTAATCTCATTATCTGATTGTGGAGATAAAGCCGATGAAAGTCTGAAATGGGCTACTAAAGGAGTACTAACAGGCTTAGCACTCTGCATATTGAACTTGCAAAGAACTTTCTCAATGTACCCCTTCTGACTTAGGTACAATTTATTTGCTTTTCTATCTCTGAAAATCTCCATACCAAGTATCTTCTTTACTGGTCCCAAATCTTTCATCTCAAATTCTTCACTTAGTTGGGCTTTGACCTTTCTTATCTCTCCTTTATCTTTTGTTGCTATCATCATGTCATCAATATAAAGAAGTAGATACACAAAAGAACCATAACTGTTTTTCTTAAAGTAAACACAACTATCAAAACTACTTCTTTTGAAATCATGAGAAGTCATAAAGGAATCAAACCTCTTGTACTACTATCTTAGTGACTGTTTCAAACTCTAAAGGGACTTTTTCATCAAGCAAACACAGTTCTCTTTTTTTGATACTGTAAAACCCTCTGGTTATTGCATATAAATATCCTCCTCAAGTTCTCCATGCAAAAATGTAGTTTTTACATCTAACTACTCAAGCTCCAAATCATGCATGGCCACAATACCAAGCAAAGCTCGAATTGAACTATGCTTCACAACTGGGGAGAACACATTTGTGAAGTCCACTCCTGGAATTTGACTGTAACCCTTTGCAACAAGCCTTGCTTTATATCTGGGTTCTTCAACTCCTAGAGTCCCTTCTTTCTTTTTAAAAACACATTTACAACGAACAACTTTTTTACCTTTAGAAAGTTTCACAAGATCTCATGTTTTGTTATTGTGGAGTGATTCAATCTCCTTTTGCATAGCAAACATCCACTTTTTTGAGTCTTCACAGCTAACCGCCTCAGAATAATTAGATGGCTTTTGGTTTGCATCTATATCTTCAGCCACATTTAAAGCATAAGTAACTAGATCAGCCTCGGCATACTTCTTTGGAGGTTTAATTTCTCTTCTCATTCTGTTTTTGACGATAGGAGTATTGTGGTGAAGAAGCAACTCTATTCTCAATTTTTGTACTAGCTTGAGGAGTCGACTCTATTGTAGATTCTGTATTAAACTGATACTCCACCTGCTTTTAATTTTCTTTATTGGAAGAGTCTTTAAGAGATAAGTTAGGTAGTATAGTAGTTTCATCAAAAACAACATCTCTGCTAATCACAACTTTTCTATTTTCAGGACACCATAACTTATACCCTTTTACACCAGCATTATAACCAAGAAAAACACATTTAATGGATCTCGGTTCCAATTTTCCATTATCAGCATGAGCATACACAGGACATCCAAAGATCTTTAAATCAGAATAATTAGCAGGATTACCAGACCATACCTCTTGTAGAGCCTTTTTCTCAATGGCAACTGATGGAGACCGGTTGATCAAAAAACATGCAGTAGAGGCTGCTTCGGCCTAAAACGACTTTGGTAAGTTAGCATTTGACAACATACATCAAACCTTTTCCATAATCGTTTTGTTCATTTATTCTGTTCATTCGTTCTACAACACTGTTTTGCTTGGAGTATGACGAACTGTCAAGTGTCTCACGATCCCTTCTGACTTGCACAGTTTATTAAACTCATCAGAACAGAACTCTAAGCCATTGTCTGTGCGGAGGTATTTTATTTGTTTTCCCGTCTATTTTTCAGTCATAGTTTTCCAAAACTTAAATACAGAATACACATCGTCTTTTTTTTTTTTTTTTTTAGGAAGAACGCCCAAACTTTTTTGGAAAAATCATCAATAAAAGTTAGCATATAATTAGCTCCACCTCTTAAAGGCACTCTGGATGGCCCCCACAAATCAGAATGAATATACTCCAATGTGCCCTTCATGTTATGGATTCCTTTGGTGAATCGAACTCACTTTTGCTTCCCAAAAATGTAGTGCTCATAAAACTTTAGTTTGGAAATTCCTTGCTCATTAAGAAGTCCTCTTTTGCTTAATTCTGCCATGCCATTCTCACTCATACGCCCTAGGCGCTGTAAACTGAAAAATATATAAGATTTTTCCTATATAATTTATCACCTTTTTACTTAAATTTGTTGTTAAAACCAAGTAATTGTTTAATAAAATAATTAAATATGTGAAAATATGAAAACAGGACATAGAAATTATTAAAATGTGATTTTATGTTTTATTATATAGTTTTCATGCATAAAATGGCTTATTTTATATTAAATTGAGCATATTATATTTTTATGACATAAAGTAGGTCATGCATGATTAAATTAAATAATAAAATATAAAGTTATATTTAATAATTTATTTTAATATATTTCATTAATAAATTGAGTTTTAATTAATTAAGTAAATTGATTAATTAAAGTGGTTAAATTATTTTCAGTGGTCCTCTAAATTATCTACTATTTTTGTACAGGTCTGAGAGCTTTATTTTTATTACAAAACCATCCAAATTGGGGACCAAGTCAACCCAAAATTCAGTTGTACATGGCTGTTTATAAACCATCTTTTGGTTTAATTACACAAGGACCTTGAAGAGTTGAAGAAATCTGAGATTTACCAGAAGATTTGCTGGTGATCGAGTCTTAGTCCTGAGTTGTTGTGGTACTCAAATTGACCAAGAATCAAGCAAAATCAGCCACATTACCTCAATTCATGGCTGGCCACCTTTGGAAGGAGTTTTGAAAGATGGACACTCCTATTTTTAGCAAACTAGCTCCCATGCCTCACCTATAAATAAGAGCCCCTTTCTTATTTTTTCAATCATCCCTCATCCCTCACTCATTCATCACTCTCTCATCTCTCAATTCTCTCAACTTTCCTAGCCCTCACGCTTATCATCATCTTTGCATAAAGATTTTGATCAAAATTAGCCTCTTAAAGAACCATTGGTCGGCCATCTCGGAGAGCCATCAACAAAGGAGCAAAGCGAAAGAATGAAGAAGCCCTCATCAGTTAGAGTCTTGGGTGACAGCCACTCTGAATTGGGTTTAATATTTCTTACTTTAATTTAATTCAATAATGTTTTCTATGTGTTCTTTGTTCTTGTTTACAACAATGATAGCTTAATTTTATTTAAGCTAGGATGATTGCTTTGATTTAATAATAATTATTTGATTCATGCTTATAATATTTGTGCCTCAATCGATCATGTTTTCAATTAAAATCAAGTTTGTATTTCGTTCATACGTGATTGAAATGCACCTGAATTAGCTGAGCGATCCTAACCAGACGACGGCTAATGGGCGTATAATTGAAATGTGCATGCTCAATTTAGATCCTAACCCGATTAAATTGCAGGTTGCCTAACAACCCTAACCAGGCTCTGTTATCTGCATAGTTTTTAGATTTGTGTGATTAAACTGTTTCAAACCTAGCACGTCCCTGTGACCTCGCATGAATACTAAGAAACCCTTAGTAAATAAAGATCATTAAAATGCGTATTTACTAAGTAAATGATTCCGAAAGGAACTAACGTGGTTTTTAAACTCATGAAAGATCGAGTTGCCATAGAATTTTTTTCGAATATTGATAAGCATGTTGATAATAATTTGAGTTTAATTAAAGTAATTGTCCTAGCTTATTTATGTTATAATTGTTGCTTATTGTGTTAATTCTGCTAAAATCTATCTCATTCATATAGTTTGCATACTTAGGATAAATTGCATTAGGGATCATTATATTTAGTTTCATATACTTACTTTTTCATCACTTCTCAATTATATTATTTTTATTTATCAAATTGTTAATACATTTTTACAAATTAAGTGACTTAGCACAAATACAATCCCTGTGGAGACGATAACTCAATACTTACTATTACTTGATAACGACTGTGTACACTTGCATAAACCCGAGTGTTACAAGCGCATATGCCAAAGTTTAGTAATATCATCATCTAACAAGGAAGAGGAAGCGACAACTGCATCACCAGTAACAGTAGAATCTTGTAAAACATATTACTTGCCAGTCTTTCTCTGCTCTTTCATCACAGTAAGGGAACCTTTGGAAATCTTCAAAACCCCACTTTCAGCTGTGTATCTGTACCCTTTTGAATCAAGAGTACTCAACGAAATTAAATTTCTCTTCAACTCTGGAATATGTCGCACATCACTAAGTGTTCTAACAACTTTATCAAATATCTTAACTTTAATTGTTCCAACACCTGTAATTTTACTCGAAACATTATTTCCCATCAAAACAACACCTTCAGACATTGTTTTGTAAGTTGTAAACCAATCCCGATTGGGACTCATGTGAAAGGTGCAACCCGAATCAAGGATCCACTCATCGCTCACTTTAGAATTGTTGACAGAAGTGACTAGAAGTTCACCATCGCTGTAGTCTTCTACAACATTAACTTCACCAAAATTTTCTGATTGTTTTCCCTTTTGATTAGCAGCCTCCCTTTTGATCTTATTATGTAGTTTATAGCACTCAAATTTAATGTGCCCTTTCTTCTTGTAGAAGTTACAAGTTGTACCTTTGTTTGAAGACTTCGATCTACCCTTAGATTTACAACGAGGATTTCATTCCTGTGTCCTTCTACGATCATCATCAACATTCCAAACTTATCTCCCACAAACAATGAGACCCTCACCCTGAGAGTCAGTTTTAACCACAAGATGCTTCATCTTATCATACGAGGTCAAAGAATCATAAATCTCATCAACTGTGAGAGACTCGCAGCTATATAAAATCGTGTTTCTAAAGGTTGAATAAGACGAGGGCAACGAACAAAGTAAAATCAACCCTAGATCTTCCTTATCATACTGAATCTCCATGGCCTCCAAGTTTGAGAGAATTTCTTTAAACACTGTTAAGTGTTCGTGCACAGATGCACCTTCCTCCAAATGATGAGCATAAAGACGTTGCTTCATATGCAGCTTGCTGGTTAGAGTTTTCGATATACATATTTGTTTCAGCCTCTTCTATAATCTAGCGGCGGTCTTCTCCTTCATCACATCCTGTAAAATTTCATTGGACAAATACAGATGTAACTATGTTAACGTCTTTCGATCCTTGCGCTTCTTCTCTTCCTCCGTTAATGTCGAAGGCATCTTATCTACCCCTAGTAGGGCTTCCTCTAAGTCCATCTGTGTAAAAACTACCTACATCTTTATCTGCCACAACACAAATCTGGTGTTGCGATCTAACAGCAGAATTTCATACTTCAAAGATGCCATTACCGTGATCGAGATGAATAACCCGGAGGCTCGGATACCAATTTGTAAAAAAATAGAATGTCGGTAATGACAATATATCGTAAAGAAAGGAGAAATAAAAATAAAGAACACACAAATTTTACGTGGAAACCCTTTCGGGGAAAAAAAATCACGGGCAGAGGAGAAGAAAATTCACTATGTCAAATTCAAATTAAATACAAGAGGAATAGATTATGTCTATTTATAGGCTTGTAAAGCCATATTCTAATAGGAGTGTAGTAAGATTGAAACACCTTATTCTAATCAATATAAAATAGATGGAGTTCAATAAGGTTTAAAAAACCTTATTCTAAAATAAAATAAAAGAAATGTAGTTCTATATAAAATTTACTTTTATTTTATTTTACCACTGTATTTTATTTAAATAAAGGTTCGAGTCAGTTAATTCTAACAATTATATACTTTATTGTCTTTTATCATTTTTATATGTTTAAATAAAATTGACTTAATTTGGTTGATTTCCTTTAGTTTATTCAGAACTTTTACATAATGTATTGTCATGAGTTATAATCCGGATTTGATGCATGGTTTCTAACATAATGTTGAATTCAGTGGATTTTTTACAGTGAATTTTTTTTGCATTACTTTTAGAAAACATTAAAGGATAAATTGGAAGGAAATATGAAAAAAGCATTTTTAAAGGAAAGAGTGAAAATTATAATTGTTTGAATTAGATCAATTAATCAAATAAATCGTATTAGGAATTGGTTGAAATATTTATTTAGAGAGAGATATTAAATCGATTGACTTACTAGTTAGCATTGATTAATTGAACTAATTTTTAATTTTTAATAATATATTTAATCGAATTGATCAAATAAATGATCCAACCAGTTTTATAAATATAAAACTATTTATCTCAGTTGAAAGGATTGGGTTAACATAGTTTATCCTAATTACTCTAATTCACTTGGATCATAAGACAATTTCATTCACAATACAAGATAATCTAAAACAAATTATTATTTTAGTAAATAAATAATGTTTTGTTTAAATTTAATTAAAAATATGTTTATAGATAAATATTTTTAATATCTTATTATTATTTTTAAAATGCTAAATTTGAGCTCACTTGAGCCAACACATACGAATTTAAATGGAATTTTCAAAAATAGAGTTACAACCCAATGGTAGAGAACTTGACTAAAGGTGGTGGACCTTAGAACACCAGAGGAAATTTCCTAATTAAAGAGCTTTGCAGAAAAATTGCAACTAAAACTTGACTAAAAAGATAATCAAAATTTAGTCATATTCCAAGAGCCGGCAATGAAGAAAATGGCTAAAGTTTTGGGTTGCAAGACTTTTGGGTCCTCCGCATGTGTATTGACCAAACTTGATAATTTTAATTACCACTCAAATATAATTAAAATATGATATGACAGTGTTATCAAAATATACGTTGACAACATAACTATAATACGTTAAAAAAAATTTGCAAAAGAATTTCAAATATATTAACTATTAATTGTTAAAACTATATTACATACATGTTCTTTTTCGTCAACAATAATAACATAGTCAAGTGTTGCATTTACACACTCCAAATCCAAATTCAAATAGAAGCAAAATTTAGTATTCATTAGTATGAAACAATTTACTGAATATATATGTCATTTGATTTTCTCTCTCATTTAACAAGAAATTACAAAAATTAAATGAAAAAATATTACTAGTTCCACGATTAATGGGTAATTTACTAAAAAAAGTCCTTTTATTTCGTTATTTATCGAAATGGTCTAACTTTTTCATTATTTATCGGAAAGGATCATTTTCTCCGAAAGCGCATCGACGTCAGCGCAAAGTCAGGGTACGTGTCAGCAAAACGCTTCCTTAGAGGAGCGTTTTGCCCTTTTTTTTAGGACTAGGGTTTTTATTATTTTAGGGTTAGGGTTAGTGTTTAGTGGTTTAGGGTTTTAGTGTTTTTAAGGGAAAAATTAATTTAATTAGAGTTGAGGTTTAATTAATTAAATTACCTATGAAATTAAAAAAATTAATTAAATTAGGGTTTAGGATTTTTTTAGGGTTTAGGGTTTGTGATTATTTTAGGATTAGGGTTTTAGTGGTTTAGAGTTTTAGTTCTTTTTAAGGGAAAATTAATTTAATTAGAGTTTAGGGTTAATTAATTAAATTAACTATGAAAATAAAAAATAATTAAATTAGGATTTAGGGTTTTTTAAGGTTAAGGTTTTTGATTGTTTTAGGATTAGGGTTTTAGTGGTTTTTAAGGAAAAAATTAATTTAATTAGAGTTGAGGGTTAATTAATTAAATTAACTATGAAATTAAAAAAATCAATTAAATTAGGGTTTAGGGTTTTTTAAGGTTAGAGTTTTTGATTGTTTTAGGATTAGGGTTTTAGTAGTTTAGGGTTTTAGTGTTTTTTAAGAAAAAAATTAATTTAATTAGAATTGAGGGTTAATTAATTAAATTAACTATGAAATTAAAAAATCAATTAAATTACGGTTTAGGGTTTTTTAAGGTTAGGGTTTTTGATTGTTTTAGGATTAGGGTTTTAGTGGTTTAGGGTTTTAGTGTTTTTAAGAGAAAAATTAATTTAATTAGAGTTGGGGGTTAATTAATTAAATTAACTATGAAATTAAAAAAAATCAATTAAATTAGGGTTTAGAGTTTTTAAGGTTAGGGTTTTTGATTGTTTTAGGATTAGGGTTTTAGTGGTTTAGGGTTTTAGTATTTTTTAAGAGAAAAATTAATTTAATTAGAGTTGAGGGTTAATTAATTAAATTAACTATTAAATTAAAAAAATAATTAAATTAGAGTTTAAGGATTTTTAAGGTTTATTAATTAAATTAACTATTAATTACGGAAAAAAGCTCTCACGTGGACGCTCTTTTGCTACAGTAGTATCTGAAAAAATAAATTTGAGAAGATGTTTCTGAACAAATAGTGTCAAAAATACTTCAAGAAGGATGCACTGTTAGCAAAATTACGGAAAAAAGCTCCCACGTGGACGCTCTTTTGCTACAGTAGTATCTGGTAAAATAATTTTGAAAAGATGTTTCTAAACAAATAGTGTCAAAAACGCTTCAAGAAGGATGCACAGTCAGCAAAATTACAGAAAAAAGCTCCCACGTGGATGCTCTTTTGCTATAGTAGTATCTGAAAAAGCCTTACACTATAAATGAGCCAAATTTCATTCTTAGATTGCATAAGTTACAGTAAGAGAAATTGAGGCTAAAGTAAAATAGAAACTGAAGATAAGTGAAAGTGTTAGTGTTGTTATTTACTATGATGGTGAGGTCCGTGACATTGAGAACGACGTTTTTTTATCGGAGAGCACAGCGCGACTGGTTTTTAACCAGAACATAGATTTGACAGAACTGCGTAAAAGAATTAGGTGTAAAATCTTCGGAACGACACCAATGAAAGTTTTGTCTATTAAGTATTGATTTTGTACTTCAGTTGATCCCGTGAGATATGACTCATTCGACATCAAAGGTCCTCGTAGCTTGGAGCCAATAGTGCAGACTCATCTTGCTAGTGGATCACACTATCTTGAGTTATATGTACAATTTTCATCACCAAATGATGCATTTGTGACTTCGACATCTAATGTTGTTCGAGAGGAATACATGACCCTTGCCCGACATTCCGTTAGTGGGAGGAAAAACACAGAAGCGCCCGTGTTTGATAGCAGTATGGAATACACAACCCCTGCACGACACTCCGTTAGTGGATGGAACATGCACCTCGGTGGGTCAATGTTTGATACAAAAAATACGTACTGGGGAATAACATCAACTTCTAGTGGTTGGCAATCTATATCGGATTGGGGACGTTATGAAACATCTAGAAGAAGGGATGATGTACTCTTTATGACATCCACCGGCGAAGGGACCTCGTTCGTTGTAGATGATGGTGGGTTGGATGATGAGTCTGATATGGATCCACCTCGAGAGCTCGGCTCCGATGATGCAGAAATTGAATTATTTTCTGAACCGGAGCTTGTTCCAACCATACCTGAAGATGTTGAAGGGGGTTCAGATGAAGAAAAAGAAGATCCGCAATTCAGGGCGTACTCGCCTTCAGCCCACATCCATAATGTCGATCTATCTCAAGATAATGCATTGGAGTTTCCAGATCTACCACACAAAAGGCGTGACCGTACAAGTTCGTCATTGGATTTGGGTGAAATTGAAGTTGGTAGGGAGCTTTCTAATAAGGATAGTTTTCTTGCTGCATTGAAACAACATAGCATCATGAACGGGGTTAACTACAACGTGGTTAAATCTAAATTCGATAAGTTTGAGGCTAAGTATGCAGTGCAAAACGGTACGTGTTCATGGAAAATCATAGCCTTATTGAGAAAAAGGATAGGCTTGTGGGAGATGAAAAAGTACAAAGGTCCACATACATGTGTTGGCGGTAAAGTATCACTAGGTGTTTAGGGTTTTTAAATAAAACTGTTATTACGTAATGTTGCATTATTTAACATACTTCGTTGACAGGTGTTTCACAAGATCATCCCAAGATGGATTCAGATATGTTAGCTAGCTTAATACTACCGACGCTGAAGGTGGATCCGAAGACTTCAGTGCCGGTCTTAATTGCCAATATTCGTAGCTAATTGAAGTACACGCCCTCTTACCGCAAGGTATGGATAGCTAAGCAGAAGGTGTTGGAAAAGATGCATGATAGGTGGGATGCTTCATATAATGAAGTGTGGCAGTGGTGTCAAGTGCTAGAGAGATATATCTCAAGTTGCATAACAGACCTTGAAACGGCACCTGCGCACTACAACGACCGATTGCTCCATGGATGCCAAGTGTTCAAGCGTCTGTTCTGGAGTTTTAAGCAATGTCGGGACGCATTTATATACTGCAGGCCATTGGTACAAATTGACGGTACCTTTATGTATGGTAGATATACCCATCGGCTATTGCTAGCTGTGGCACAAGATGGCAGTGGAAGAATCATTTCAATTGCGTTTGCAATAACACCGGGGGAGTCAGCTGATAACTGGGATTTCTTTCTTTCTAGGTTAAGGAGGCATGTCTGCCCTCAACCTGATATATGCGTTATATCAGATCGAGAGACTGGAATACTAGCCGTAATTGCGCGACAAGGAAGCTAATGGTATCGCACACACCATCGGTATTGCCTAAGGCACGTTACATCCAACTACTACGGGCAATATCAATCTACAACTGAACGACTACAAGTGACCAACATGGGTATTTAATCTCTATTAATATAATTTTGTTTGTAATATTCAATTTATTCTGAATGGAAGAGTCGTATGTAATATTCGTTATCAACTTATATTAGCAGGGTATGAGATAAGTAAGGATCGTTTTCATGAGATGTTAGCAGTTTTGCGTTTAGTTAACGAAAAAGGCGCAGACTACCTTTGTAACATACCTTTCAAACAGTGGACACAAGTATACGACGGTGGCCTACGATATGGTCATATGACCTCAAACCTAGCTGAATGCATAAATTCTGTTCTAAAAGGAACACGTCATTTGCCGATAACAGTCGTTATGTGAGAGACATATTTTCGTTTAGCGGCACTATTTCCAAAGCGAGCAACGAGTTATAAAGGTCAAATGCAGGGAAGCCATGTATGGTGCACGAAGGTATTGCGAGAGATTAACAAGACGAAGGCACGAGCTAACACCATGCACATAGTGTGTCGCGATCGCGACAACCTATGGTTTCGTGTGACAGAGTTTGACAGACCAAACCAAGGTATTATTGGCGGGCAATATCGTGTACACTTGAGAAATAGGACATGCGATTGTGGGGTGTTTGACGCACTACGTTATCCATGCGCTCATGTAATTGTAGCTTGTCAGAATCTTCGTCTAGATCCCATGACGTACATCGACCAAGTGTACAAAATAGAATACATGTACAACGTGTGGAGACACGTATTCCTACCAATCCCAGATGAACGTAAGTGGCCATCTGTATCGCTTGCTCCGTTTAAGCTGTTACCGGATAAAGAATTGCGTCGCAAACCAAAGGGTCGACCTTGCTCAACTAGAATATGTAACAATATGGATATCCAAGAAAGAATGAACCAACAGAGACTGTGCGGATGGTGTAAGAACCCAGACCATATAACTCGATCATGTCCAAATCGGAATAGCTGTAATAAAATTATGTTGCATTATTTATATTTTATTAAAAATATTAAAAATATTGTCGTAGTCAAAATAACATTTATTTTAATAAAAATTAATGGCTAATTTAAAAGAACATTTATGGTGTTAAAATTAAAAAAGTAAAGTACAATTAAAATATTAAAAAAACTTTTATTTTATTATATGAAACTATATAAAAAAAATTTCTATAAATATATTTAAAAAAATCAATGTTGGTGCCGGTCAAAATCAGTGCCACATGAGGGTCGTCGACGGTTACGCGCTGGATTCCTCTTTGGTTCAGCTTCCGGCGAGGGTTATGGTTGCTCTGGTGGAGATTATGGTTCCTCCGGCAGGGAATCTGGTTATAGGTTTTGGGAGGATAACCCACATTTATAAAATAATGAATGCGGATGTGTTTGCATCACCCATGGTGGAGGTGTTTTAATCCCATAAGGCGATGGGGAATGGTAAAAAGAAGAGCTCCCCAACGGAGCCTCGCGCGATCCCTCATGCGACGGTGGCCTATTGATCGGCGGTTGACTCGGAGTAATTGGGAACGGAGATGAACCGGGCAATGCATTTCAACCTGCCATAGGACTAGGAAAAGGAAACATAAAAGGGTTAGGATACATATAAGGGCTACGATATGCACCTAGCATAATCTGAAAAGGCTGTGATATGGGTGTCGTCGGTTGAAGTGTTGGCCCAAGTGGTTGTGTGGGCGCTATTGATGGGCCCGGTGATTATGTGGGCGCTGTTGATGGGCCCACATCGTCATCCCTTCTTCTTGGATTTAAAGGGCCCCGTCGTTCCCTTTGCACATAAATTTGTTGTCGCCTCACCTCTTCCGATAGTAAATACGGCTTGCCATGGATCCTAAACCATGGCATGTATTCCGGCACACATGTTAACTCAGGAACGATGATCGGTTTCTGAGTAGGTATATAATCATACTAATTTTCTCATTTTTTGATATATTCTGACCAGTGTCTCGGCCAATTTTAATAGCCGTAAGTCGAATTTGTGCTCACCATCGAGCACCTCAGGTTCCACAAAAATCGGTTGTCGAAATCAAAATTGCTGCAATACCCTATCTAACTGGTACATCTCCATGATAGCATAGTTTACCAATGGGACCTTTACATACTAAATGTTCAGATTTTGAAAAAAATCATATTGAATTACTGCTCGAATTGCCAAATCCTCGTATGGTGTCCATTGAAACTATATGAACATGATAAAAATATTAGTTATATAGGTAATACAAAATAATAAATACTAAATACGAAACGACTATTTTATTATGTATATATATTTTATTTAATACTTACTTGTGCTTCCGACCGTTGGTCTAATAGAAGCCGTATATCTTCAAGAGATGTGGGTATTCCAACATAACTCGCCAAATGGTTCCACCTAATTAAATAATTTTTTAGCATACAATTATATTTTAAATCTACGTAATAATTGTAAAATCTAATATAAAATTTACCTCATTATTAGGGGGAATGTATATGGGTGGTTCACTCGAGAACATAAATTGGAAACCGAAACCGTGCCCATGATTGCAGTAGTGATAGACATCCTCCGATTTTGGCTTTATTCAGTCGCGTCGCCCCGCACATCTCCCGGTACAATGTTGCTAACACGGTAGACCCCTAACTTAATTCACCTGCTGCTGTAAAATCAATGAGTTTCAGTAGCCATCTCAAATGTACGCGGTTTCGTGACAAGTCTGGCATCAGATAACCTCCAATCATCTCAAGAATGTATGCCCGAGCATATCGTATTCTTTCTAATTCAGTCGAATCATTATCTGGCTCTGGAAATGTGTCTCATAACCAACCCATCTCGATCCGACCTCCATTAATATTATCCAAAATATCACCCAAAAGCTCGTAGCATACGGCCCCCCAATCAGTAGATTGAGCGAACCCGATGACTACGTACCCATTGACTGGCAATCCTAATTGCAATTGCACGTCTTCCTAAGTGATAGTACACTCTCCGCATGGAAGATGGAAAGTGTGTATCTCGGGTCTCCACCTCTCTATCAATGCACTGATTAGTTTCGGGTCCAACTTGCACCCCCGGTCTATCATGGCCACGTGCCAAAAACCCGCTTCCCGTAGGTAATTCTCTATCAACGGCGATGGAGGACCAGACATATTACGAATATAACATTGCAACACCCGATCTACAGACTTATAAAAAAATTATAAAATAAATATTAATTAAAATTGCACAAATGAAAAAAAAATACTTTTAAAAAATTAATTAAACTTATCACTTACCATTGTAATTTGATCGACAAAGATGTGTTTCGTATCGAGACGAATTAATTCTCCAGCCATTGCTAACACGATCGAATATTTTTGTAATTTAAAAAATAAAACTAATTCAAAAAAAATTAAACATAGCTTTTTTGCAAAAATTAGAGACAACTTTGACAAAAATTGAGAGAAATTTGAGAGAATTTGAGAAGAATTGTGAGAGAATTGTGAGAGGATTATTGTGTGAAAAAATGAAAGAGGGGAGGGGCCTTTTATAGTTTTTTTTTTTTTTACCGTTGGAGTTCAAACGGTCATATGACCATTGGGGGCAAAACACTCCCTCAGGGAAGCATTTTGCTGACACGTACCCTGACTTCGTACTAACGTGAACGCGCTTTTGGGGAAAATGGTCATTTCCTGTAAATAATGAAAAAATTAGACTATTTCTATAAATAAAAAAATAAAAAAAACTTTTTTTAATAAATTTTCCATGATTAGTATTAGTAAAATTTCTAATTTTAATGTCGTAAATCTATTTAGTTTTTGCTTTAAAAAATTAAAAAATGCTCTAAAAAATAAAAGAAAATTTTGGTTTATGAATTCATGTCGTATGAATCATTAGATAAGTTGATTTATGACAGATGACTACACCATCAAAATTCTCAAGGTCATATTAATTAATAAACTGCTTGTCAAAATCTAGTCATATTCCAAGGGCTGGTAATGAGGAAAACAACAAAGCAGAGAATGAGTGCTTGTGGGTCAAATTAATTAAATATTGGCCCCATTTTGGGTTCAAGGACTTGTCTTTGCTCACAAAGCATAAAAATAATTAAAATATAACATAATTGTTAAGGAAATTGGATTATATCTCACATAATTCTAGTTTCAATATTGAACACCCAAACCCAAATTAAGTAGAAAACATTAATACTAAATTAAAACTACTCATAAATTTGGCAAATAACACTATTAAAAATTAAAAAGAGAGAGAAAATATATTAAGTGCAAATAAAACCAAGGCGGATAGTGTTTTTAAGTCAATCCTATAGTATTCGAAATTGTCCTTGCTTCCTTAATTTCCTTGAAATTCATTTGAACTAAGTTGAGTATGTTTAATGGAGGATGCTAAATCAAGCTAGAAGATCATCATGTCTGGAGATTAGCTCAGAGAAATCACCATTTTCTAATTCATTCTCCTTTACTTATCCTTAGATTTGATTTGACTTTGTTGTTGCTTATATTAAGGATCCTTTGTGCAACAGTGTTGAACTAATTTGTTGGATTATTGACTTGTGTTGAATTCTATTATGGTTTATTGTTCATTCATTAATTTTATTTTATTTTAATATATTTTTGTTTAATGTTTTATTAATTGATTGGTAACCAATTAATCTAACTAATTGATTTGAGTTTCAGTGCTCAGATTTATTAGTGGAAGGATTCTAATCCATCATCTCTTCAATTTTAAATCAATTAATCTAGCTTTACATCGTTGATAGATTGTTTGGATAGAGCATCTAATTATTTAGCATCATTCTTTATATTTTGCTGTTAGTATTAGGGATCGATATGTATAAACAACGAACAAGAAAATAGAGAAAATTAAATATACAAATATTTATGTGGAAAACCCTTTGAAGAGAGGATTTAGCTTTTCTCTAAATGAGTAAACAAATAAGAGTACAATATGGAGAAAACAAACTTAAATTTACTAAACGTACAAAGTCAAACCCCGAAAACAAAGTCCTAACTCTCAAAAGGGTAAACTTGAAAAAGGGTACATAATTCTCTCCATAATTACCATGAAAATTCTCACAAAAACCTATCTGCGACTACGTCTTGCCGCCCCCAGAAGAAAAACTCTGTAGTACTACATCTTTAATTGTCTTCTTAATTGGCCTATCAAAATAGGAATAAAATGACCCCTTTAAATAGGCTAAGATTAGAGGTCTAATCATACTAAAATATCCCTAGAATAATCAAAGTTTGACTGGGAGAAAATAGTAGAGTTTAATTAGGAGAAGAAGTCCATTTTTTGTTGGAAATACGTCACCACATCATGTCCCTATTCGTATCGTCATGACGTCGTTCGTCATTGCAACATCAGGAAGCTTCTTATCGTGACGTCACCGGCTGACTTTGTTAAGTGCTTACAAACTATCCGATAAATGTTAGGCACATCCCACACTTAAAATTCAATATTGGAACTATTTCTAGCTCGAATTTACCTTTATTGTAATTATTATTACAATTAATATATATGCACTTGTGGTATTAAATATTTGTAGTACACATTCCACCCATGTCATTGAGACAATCAATCCTTTCTATTTGTTATCATTACTAATACTACTATGATTGAAATTGAAGTAGAATCCTCAAAATCTCAGAATTACGAGAGAGTGGCTTGTTTTTATCCATCTTTGTTAGAGTTGTGTGACTCGAATCCCGTACGATCAAACCTAAAAAGTTCAATATGCAACTCACTTGTTAAAATATAAAATAGAGAGGCAAAATTGAGAATTTGTGGGGGCTAAAGTCCAAGTTAAATCCATATAGAACTATATTTTTTTCTATTAGACGTTGATTATAAAAATGACGCATAACCGTATACCTCTTGTACACTTGTTTTCAACATTAGTGAAATTCTCCTCCTCTGTCGATAGCTTTTTCTGATAAGAGGTTTCCACGTAAATTCTGTGTGTTTTTATTTTTCTTTCTTATTGCTTTGTGATCATTCTTACTGTCATTATCGATGTATAGTATAACAAACTAGTATCAAAGCATTCAAGTTGCTTGTTTCTATCTCGGTAATGGCGAAATTAAAATATGATATTCGGTTGTTGGATCGCAACACCAAATTTAAAATTATTTATTTATAAAGATCCAAACAAATTTTGCAATATATCACACTTCATTTTCATCAATAACCTAAATATTTGTGTAGAAATTGACTGGATTTTACTATCTCAAATAAAAGATTCAGATTTTTCGATGGTTGCTATCTTCTTTGAACAAACTCATATATCTTTATATATACTTCATAATTATGTATTTATGTAATATTGTATGATAATTAGAGTCTATTCATATATAAATTTCAGATAAGTAAATCTGAAATGGGATATGAAACAAAAAAAATATGATATAATCATCATAAATGTAATAAATATGAAAATCACGTAACAATGTACACTATTTTATGAATATAATATGCTTAAGATTTTGATACATTGTTTGCGCAACTAGCAATGAAAATAATACAAAATCCAGTATCTTATAAATTAGAAAATATACATGCCTAATCATTAAAAGTAATATATAATATCTGAGTTTTTGAGTCAAAATTGTAATGGAAATTTATTTTTCTTAAAAGTTAAATTTTAAATATTTTTGGCTTTTACTTTTCAAAATAAAAATTATCAAAATATTTTTATTTATATTAATTATTTAAAAAGTATATAATAAATTAGATTAATTTATATTTTATGTATGATTATATTAAATTATGTAAATATAATTTATTATTATATTTGAATTTTTAGAATATTTTATATATCATTAATTTTACAAATACTTTATATTAATTACTTAAAATTTATATTCATGTACTATTATTGTACAAGCCCATTTGCCCGGGCCCAAAACACTAACCAAACCCCAAGCCCAACTACCTAAACAAATCAAAACCCTAGCCCATATCAAAATAAAAAAAAACACAAAAACAAACCCTAGGTGCGCCGCACCTAAGGTCTTCTGCCCACTTGCCCCTGCCATCACCTGCCCACTGCAGCACCGGCCACCCACTCAGGTCAAATCCACCGCCACAGCACCTGCAAGCAATTAAAACGAAAGGACAACAAATAATAGAAAAACTTGTACAATGGCTATAAAAGCCGAATCAAAATCTTGTAAAAGGGTGGAGTTCAGTCAATACAAACGTTAGATTTCGAAATATAACAGTGACTCTAAGGCAGAGATTAAAACACCAAGTCGGAAGATCTAATCGACAGAAACCAGATCCAGGCATAAGGTGATTTTACCCCCAAAAAATCGAATCTTTCTTTTTCTTTTTCTCATCAACTACGCATATATATATTATATTATTAAAGCTAAAAATATATATTAAAAAAATAGCAAAAAAATATACCTTCTGGCGGTGGCCGGCGACGGTGGCGCACGGTGGTCCGGTGACCGGACGTCGACCGGTCCGGTGACCGGGAATCGCTCCCACCCTCTTCCTCTCTCCTTTTCTTTTCCCTCTCTTCCCTTTTTTTTCTTTCTCAGCTACAAATGATTTTTTTTTGTTAAAAATGGCCCTTTTATAGCCTTCCAAAACGACGCGTCGTTTTGGGGTTTTATGCTTTTTAACCCCAAAGCGGCGTCGTTTTAAGCCTAGGATCCGCGTGTTGACCCGACCCACCGTGAGGATCCGCGTGTTTTTCGTGAAGGGGTCTAATTGCGCTCAAGACCCTTCCGCTTTTTCTACATTTTGCAATTAAGTTTTTGCTATTTTTTAATTTGGCCCCAAAATTCGTTGCGTTTCACGATTCAGTCCTCCTTTCAGCGACGTCGTTTTAGGGGTTCGGGAAAATTACCCTTTTGGCCCTCTGCAATCGAACGCATTTTCAAATAAGTCCCCTTTTTTATATTTCCTTTTAAATTGGCCCTAAAACTTTGTTTTTGTTTCGAATTCGGTCCCTTTTTCAGATTTAATTTGATTTTTATATTATTTCTACCCTATTTTATTTTTAATTTTAACATTATTTATTATTATTATATTTTATTATTATTAGCATATTTTCATTAACATTAAAACTATTTCTTTTTCAGTTTCAATTAGTATTTGTATACATATATACTTCATGTATTTATGTTTGTTTTTATATATATTGCTATCATTCTTAATATACACTTTAGGTGTACATACTCAAATACTATACCGTGTACATACTTTTAATATCATGTCGTATACACATTGCCATTATATCTACTTTTACCCTATTATTAATATCAATATGTGCCTTATTATGTATGTAAATACTTATATATTATTATTAGTTATTGATATTATTGTTTGGTCAATACATTTGTGTCCTATATACATACTCTTATCATATATTTACATATTATACTTCATATTAGGCCTATGTAAATTAATATCATATCATTTTGCTATAAATTTTTTTTTATCTTATTTTTTTTTTATATATGTGTTGTAAATATCATATTAGAATTTACCATGTATATATGTCATGTATATGTTATGTGTATATCATGTTTTTAAATATTGCTATATGTCTATTTCCAATATATTTACGTAATATTTTTATTATTAATATTATTCATATTCTTATTATTTTGCTATTGCCATTATTATTATATTAAGCTTACATCTTTATATATATTTATATATAGTATTATTTTTTAGTATTTTAAATTTAATATTTTTATCATATTTGCTTTTTATCATCAGTATTATTATTATTATTTTTATTATTACTATTGTTGTTTTACTATTATCATGTATTTTTATCAATAATATTACTACTATTATTTTCATTAACATATTATTTCTTTCTTACCATATTATTATTTCCTATTCTTATATATTATTATTGTTATCATCATATATTATTATCAACGTATTATTATTTTCTATTATTATAACTAATATCACTTTTATTATTATCATTATTATTGTTATTATTATTATCAATATTACATAATAAGTGCATATTTCTATTGCATACGTATATATATATATACATATATATATATTTTCATATATGTATTATTATTTATTTTACCTTAACTTTACTGTTATTGTCATTGTATTTACACTTATAATTATCTTATTTTATTTTATTTCCATTACCGTATCTATCATCATTATTATTATTATTATATATATATATATAGATATACCCTTTCACTATTGTTTTTATACATATATTTTAAACACATTGTTACTACCAATATTATTATTTTTTATCATCACTATACTATCATTATTTAATCTTACATAATGTTTGTTTCTTTACTACTATCACTTTTTAATTTCGAATATTTTCTAGCATACTCGTCACTTTCTTCTTATTCATTTTAATCATTTATTATTGCTCTTGTCATTAGCATTGCTCACGTGCGTGTTTTACGTTTCTTCTGCTATGCTCGTCAATACCGAAACTTTCATTAGTTTAGGCATTCTCTATTAGCTCGTATTATTACGAATTTATGTTTCGTCCAAACCCAAAATGAACTCTTTCGCGAAAGTAATATCCGGTATTAGGTAATTCGAGATAACCGTGCCCTAACTTACTGGGTTTCGACTCTTCTCCTTTAACCTAAATAACGGAATATTCTTTTAAATCGCAACACGAGTCTTAAAAAGGCTTATTTTCGGAGATACGAGGTGTGGTGCCCTAACTTACCGGGTATGACATTTGTTACCTCGAAATAAGATTTTTCGCAAACAAAGGCAATATTCGGTGTTCAGAAATTCGAGGAAACGTGCCTAACTTCTTCGGATTTCGATTTTCCTCGTTCACTCGACTAACCGAATATCCTTTTAAAAGAAATTGAAATACGTTAATTTTTAATAAAAGGCAAGCTCGGTCTCATAGTTCGAGATGTCGTGTCCTAACTTACTCGGGCATGATATTTTATTACTTGAGATGAGAGAGTCCTTAACATCCGTTTTAATTTATTCGATCATTTTTAAATCAAAGCATTAATACAAAGAGGATCGTATTTTAAATTCTTTCAAATTTTCAAATTTTCGACACTAAGATACTAATTAATCAACTAGGTACCAATTTTGGGCGTATCGAGGGCGCTAATCCTTCCTCGTGCGTAACCGACTCCCGAACTCGTTTTCTGATTTTCGTAGACCAAAAATTATCGTTTTAGTAAATCTTAACTTTTATTAAAATGATTAATTTAAGGTGACCCGATCACACCTCATCAAAAAAAAGGATTGGTGGCGACTCCCTCTATTCATTTTCATTGTCAAAATCCAAGTCGATACCCGTTTTTCCAAAAAATGGTTACGACAATTATATTAAATTCTTTACAAATAATTTGTATTAATTTATATTAATTTTTAACTTTTCACTATGATGTCTAAAAATAAATTTTAACCTTCAATCATAATTTTTACAACATTAAACGACCTTGAAAATTAATAAAAAATTAAAGCATTTAAAAAAAAAAACACTTTTAAACCCTAATACAAACAAGGCCTATGAGTGGTGTATCGACACAGCAATTTCCAAGTGATGAGAAAGTTGAGGGCAAGTTGTTAAGGAGCCAAAGCGTGTTAAAGCGTCTCCATCTCTTGTTTCTATTTTGAAATTTTGCATTTCCATTTAATCACTGCTGCACCCACACCACACGACACGACTTATGGAAAGGAAGCTCAAACTCTTTGCCAGTCAACTCAACTACTCTATATTCCAAGTCTTTCTTTGAGCTAGGTTTTAATTTTATTTCATTAGAACTGAGGCAGGCAATCAACCCTTTCTTCCTCCATCTCTCTGCCCTCAAAATGATTTCTCCTTCTTTCTCATCATCTCTGCCTCTTCCTCTGTTTTGTTTATTATTTATCATGCTTGGGATCCCTGTTTCACTAACCACTCCCGAGTATGAGCGCGAGTTCCAGAACTGCCGCAATGGAATATCACTGCTGGGTTTTTTCTATGGAGGTGATCGAAAAAAAGAATGCGGAGATCCAGATTTAGAGCTTCAGTGTGACGTTGATATTACCTCGATGGAAATTCATGGTGTATGGTATCGCGTGCTTGAGATCCTATCTGATCATTGAATCCTAAGAATTTCGAATAAGAAGGTGTCAACAAAGGCATTTGTCCGCCTCCATTTCCAGATGATGATTGGATCCCAGATTCTCGGGTGTTTACTCCTGGACTGCCCCTCTCCCATCTCACCGGGTCTTCTATTCTTTCCTTGCAATAAAAATGATGATTATAGTAATGTTTCGATAGCAATAGCAAATAATAACAATATCCATCCAGAGAGATGCTCAGATAGTGTCAGTGTTACGATTCTTGAAACTTTCTTGGAAAGCCTCCGCAATCATTCCTCGGATTTGAAAGGAGCCTTGAAAACAGCATTCGAGGTGCAATGGAGGAAAAACTATTCAGAAGAATGCTGGAACTGCACTTCTTCCGGTGGAGCCTGCGGTTTCCACATCTTTTGATAGATATAGACTTGCATTGCAGAGACAAGACTTTTCTGGTAACATGATGGAAGATTTAATATATATTACACGAAATAATTGTGATAATTGGTAGCCTTACTTATCTTAGGGCTAGTTGTGCGTTATTTTTTAAAAACACTTTTGAAAAAAAATTATACAAAACAAGCTTTTTTATCTAAAATTTTTAACTTTTCATTTTAGATATGCTTTTGAAAAGCACTGAGATAACCCAAGTTACAATTAATACCCAACTACCCCAATACCCAATATAACCCAATGCAAACATAACCCAAACAAACTAACTCATTACAACCCAATTAAATCACCAACCCAAACCCAACTAGCCTAATAGTCAAACTAAGGTTTCAGAAAAGCAGAAACCCTAGCCCCCTAGTCGCCACACCCTATCCCTAGCCTGCGCCACTGTCACTCCTAGCTTCTGCCACCACCGACTTCTTTGCCACCGTCGCCTCCTGCAAGGAAAAGAAAGAAAAGACAGGAGCAGTCGAAATAGTAAAAATAAGATTTGTAAATCGGCTATAAAAGCCTAAAAAATGTAAACATTTGAAGGGGGATGATCAATAAAAAAAACAAGAGGATACAATCACAAAAAAACAAATTCAAATACAAATAGTAGATTGAAAGAAAAATCGAAATAAGTTCAAAATCAAGCAAAGGTCATCTTTTATTTTATTTTATCTTCTTTTTTTTCTTTTTTTTCTTTTTTGTTCTTCCTTTACAAATTTGTTTGTATATATATATGAAAAAGGCCAACTTTTGGCCTTCCCGCCGCCGTATACGGCGATCGAGAACCGAAGGCCAAGGCCGGTGAGGGTCTACTACAAAGAAAAAAGGAGCCCTCATTCTGTTTTTTTGAAGAGAATGAAAGAAGAATAAATTTTTTTAAAAAAATTTTAGCTTTTATACCCACATAAAATGGCGTCGTTTTGGGCTTGGAGTTTAGACGCCAAAACGGCGTCGTTTTGCCCTTGGTCCGACCCACTCCGACCTAGGATCAGCGTGTTTTTTAACGGAAAAGCTAATTGCACTTTTAGCCCTTCCGCCTTATTATTGTTTTAAAATCAAGTTTTTGTGTTTTTTTAAATGTGCCCTGTAATTTATTTTGGTTTTCATTTTGGTCCTCCCTTGTGCTGCGTGTTTCAGAAGGGAGGGAATATTGCCCTTTTGGCCCCCGCACTTCTTTCGCACATGCAATTTAGTCCTTTTCTCTCTTATTTACTTCGGATTTGCCCCAAAACTTGTTTCAAGTTCGATTTAATCCATTTTAGTCATTTTTACTATTTTTTTATTTTTATTATTATTATTATTATTATTATTATTATTATTATTATTATTAGTAACCTATTACTATTCTTATTAGTATATTATTATTTCCTATTTTTTATTAACATATATTATTATTAATGTATTTTTATTCTCTATTATTATTATTTTCTATTATTATTATTACTATCATTATTATTATACTATTAAACTGGTTTAGTTAGTATTTAATATTTATTTATTTGTTTATTTATTTATTTATTATTATTTTTAGATTGGTTTCACACTTATTTCTACCCCTATTATTATCATTATATTTCTTTTATAATCGTTCACTTTAAAATTTCTTTATACATTTATTTGGTCATACCACATATTTTTATATATATCCTTTTATGCATATATAATTTTTAAATTTTAGCCCTTTTATTTATTCTACTATTATATTACTATTATTATTTTCACTAATTTCATTATTATTATTACTATATTTATTTTATTACTATTAACATTAATATTATTATCATTTTATTCTATTATCATTATCATTCTTGTGATTATTATGACTATTATTCTTACTATTATTTAACATGCTATTATTATTATTTTTTATTATCATTTTTAATATGATATTATTACTATTATATTACTATTATATTTTTTTTTACCTATTACTCTTTAAATACACCCATTTTATTTTTTTGTTTCTCACTCACATTAAATATTATTAATTTATATATCTTTTTATATCATTTCAAACTTTAAAATATTTATTATTATTATTATTATTATTATTATTATTATTATTATTATTATTATTACTACTACTTACTACCAGTTCTTTTTTAATTTCGAATATTTTTTAACTTATTTATTATTTCCTTCGTTTTATTCAGTTATTTTATTTTTGTTCTTATCGTTATTATTCACATTTGTATCTATGTTCATTCTGTCATGCCTGTTAATACCGAATTTGTATTCGTTTATGCATTCTTTATTATCTCGTTTCATTACGAATTTATGTTTTACCCAACCCGAAATTAGTTCTTTTATAAAGGCAATGTTTCGTATTTGGAAATTCGAGAAAACGTGCCTTAACTTACTGGGTTTTGACTTTTCTCGTTTACCCTAAATAACCGAACATCCTTTTAAAAAATTAAAATACATGAATTTTAAATGAAGACAAGCTCATTCTCAAAGTCCGAGATGTCGTGTCCTAACTTACTGGACGTGACATTTTACTACTTCAAGACGAGAAGGCCTTTAACATTCGAGTGTTTTTATAAAAAGAGGGATCGTATTTTAAAGTCTTTCAAGTTTTTAAATTTTCAACACTAAGACATTAATTAATCAACTAGGTACCAATTTTGGGCGTTACGAGGGTGTTAATCCTTCCTCGTGCGTAATCGACTCCCGAACCCGTCTTTCTAAATTTCGTGGACTAAAATCGTGGTTTAAATAAATCAAATCATTTATTAAAAATAACTACTTTTACGAGATGACCCGATCACACCTCATCAAAAAGAATTGGTGGCGACTCCCATTTTTTTATTTTCATTTTTAAAACCAAATCGATTCCCATTTTTCAAAAAAATGGTTTCGACAATATCTCTTTATTATATCTATCAAGCACATCATATTTATCAATATATATTTAAGAAATTAATTAAAAGTTATTTAGACATCCCGCAACATCATCTTCAAATTTAATTAAAATAAACGAAGTTGAGTTTGGATTATCCCAAAAGGAAGGGGAAGATGGAAGTGATTGAAATTAAGAAATCTTTTGTTGGTTCACCTAACAATAAAACCCACGCACTAAAATTCTCTATTACTACTATTAGTAATAAATCCTTGGATTGCAATATATTAATCATTAATTATAAAAAATGTCCTCTATTCATCAACCAATAATAACACCTTCAAGTGTGTTGTATATTGTATTTACAGACTCCAAATCCAAGCCCAAGTGGAGGCAAAATCTACTATTCATAGGAATGAAACAATTTGTTGGATATGTATGTGATTTGATTTTTACTCTCTCTCTTACTTACACAAAACATGTAACTACAAAAATCAAATGAAAAAGTATTTCTAATTACATATAGCAAATTCCGAATCATTCCATAAATTTTAATCGATGCATTCTCAATAAAGAGGGTGAGTACATGCAACAGGATGGAACAATTGTAATCAATACGTGACGTGCTCTATTCCACTGCCTAAATGTTAAATTTATTATTTTACCCTTTATTATATTTTTATATACATATTTTAATATTTTTAGCATTTATACTCATGACTTATATACATTTGAATATGTTATATATGTATTAAAGCATATATATTAGAGAATTTTATAAACAAAAATCATGTTGATGAATAAATTTTAGGATATTAAATGGAAAAATCAAAATAAAAGAAGTGGGTGAAGCAATCTGGAGTAGATCAACATTCATGGATGCATACCATCATAGGGCGGAGGTCAATGAGACAATCTCCACCTTTATCAGCTTCATTATGGTCAATAGTTATTTGATATGTTAACAATTAATAAAACTATAGGAATATTGTTTATTTGACTTATTTTTTCAAATTTCCAAAGTAATCTTTTTCAAACTACAGCTAGAAGGTTTCAAGGTTAGATTTGATATTCTACATTTATAATTATTTGAGCATTACTCACCTATTGTGATATGTGATTGACAGGAATTCTGTTAAGAATCTTGTTGATAGGAACTCGATTTATTAATCTTGTTATTTGAATTATTATGTTTAATTCGATAAGTTTTATCATTTAATTGACGAACTTACTAAGGTTTATAAAAGCTTACTCGTGATTTGTTGTGCTTTCTTGTAGATAACATATTGTGGGTAATCAGGTGATCAGATCAACTCGAAGAAATTACACTATCTGAGGTTCTTTGATAAATTATGAATTCGATTTGGCTTATATGGCATGTAATATGACCATTGATCATGTTCCGTAATGTTTCATAAGTACATGTAATGTGTCTGGGTTGTGCATTTTGATGTTGTGGTATGAATAGTTAATGTGGTATGTATGTTTAATTTCATGTTTAAGCATAAGTAAACAAGCATGAAATGGTAAGTGTAGTGCAAAGGAATTGAAGGTAAGTTATATTTGAGTGTGTTGTGGCTTGTGTAAAATAACTAAAGTAGTGAAATGTTGGGTAATTGGGGATGTGGTGTCATTGATGGCACATTAGTTAGGCACCTAGGTTGGTTGTTTAACTTGATTTGAGTAGTTGAAAATGCATTCCAAAGTCTTGTGAACATGTGTGTAAGTGTAGAGTTAGGTACTTAAGCATTTGTTTGTGAAATGGGCATGTTTTGAGACATTTATAAGCACACACGGCCTGGGAGCCGTGTACCTCTAGCATGTTATGGTACAGGTTGATCTACATGGGTATAAAGAGTTACACGGCCTAGCGACACGGTCATGTGACCTTATATTACACAAGTACAGTGAGTTACACGATCTGCGCACACGGCCGTGTAGTTCATTACATGACCATGTCTAGAACCACACAGTCTGAGTTCTGTCACATGGCCATGTGACCCTTATTTTGAATTTTTTTAGTTTTTTCCTAAACTTTTTGATTTGCTTCAAATTGGTCCCTGATTATTCTTAAACTATTTTTAAGGCCTCGTAAACTTGATTTAAGACCCATAAATATATGTATTACTCCAATCTGAATTATTTATGAAATTCTATTAATTAATTTGGTAAACTTGATGCTATTTGTTATTGATTGTTCTGGTTTGTACGGTAATATGCCATAACCCTAATCTGGCGACAGGTACGGGTTATAGATGTTACATTTAGTGGTATCAAAGTTACGGTATATTCGATTCTCGGGCTGAATGTAACATGTTTGAAGTTTAGAGAATTACATGTCATATAAACCTATGATAGTGTGATATGATTGATCTTATCTAACCTCTATTTTTGTTACAGATTTATAAATGTTAATAGAATTTGATTTTGATCATATTGACCTTGATAAGGTAAATGGCCCTACAACCAATTTTGCAAATGTTTGATAGTAAAATCAAAATGTCTTTTTGATTTAATGAGTCAGTGGTTCACAAAAGTAGTGCGAGCCAATTTAGTGGCCCTACAACCTCCACCCCTTGTTATGTTTCCTATGACATCCTTGGGTCCTCTAGAGACTGAAATAGTTCGACTATTTTTTATTAAATAATCAGAAGGTTTCGAAAAATTCAGTGGTAAAATAAGCAATAACTCGACTAAGGCTAGGTACTGGCTTGAAAATGTCTTGGAATCTTTTTTGATGATATGGCTTGTTTATTTGATGATTATTTTAGATGTGACATGTCCTTGATAACAGGTAAGATTTATAACTGGTATTCAACATTAATGGCGGTTGTATCGAAAGACGGGACTAACTAGATTTCTTTAGATTTGAGTTCAGAAAGAAAAATGTCATCAAATGTAATACGGACAGGAATTTGTACAACTCAGTAAATATAATCGAGAAATTGTACCTGTGGATTGTGTTAAACAGTTGTCTACGCCTCAGAAAGGCAAACACATTGGTTAGAGAAATAATACTGGAATTAAATGTAGTGGGACCGAAAACACAATTGTTAGATCTGAAGCTACCACATCTGATATTATTTCTGGTACGTTCTATCTCTTTGATATTATTTATTGTATATGCAGTGGGTGATACTAGATTAACTTACTTATATATTTGCACTGCATTAGTAATGAATAAGGATATATTTCTTGAGTCAGTTGAGTTTGATGTTCTAGTCATAATCCATTGTGTAGAGTGTAATAGTTAACTTGGTATATCGAAATTATCTATTGAGAATCTATGGCTGTGATTTTCCTATTGATATGATATTATTACCATTTCATGAATTTGATATTAATTTGAGAATAGAATGGCTAATGTTATACGATGCTGTAGCGAACTATAGGATGAAAAAAATTGATCTGTACTGTCATAATGGTGAAAGGATTATGGTTAAGTTTGATTAATTCAGATAATACTACCAGAGTTATTTCAGTTATCTCTGTACATAAATTGACTTGTAAGCATTATATATATGTTTACTTGATACTCAAGAAATGGGATCAAAGATTTATCGTGT
The DNA here is from genome assembly GCA_025698465.1 of Gossypium longicalyx. Classification (NCBI taxonomy): domain Eukaryota; kingdom Viridiplantae; phylum Streptophyta; class Magnoliopsida; order Malvales; family Malvaceae; genus Gossypium; species Gossypium longicalyx. Next base: position 19,503,779 of record CM047005.1, on the reverse strand, counting down.
ATCTATTGTCAATGAATTTCTTGGTTTGTTTCTTGAAGAATTTCTGGGATTTCTGCTTAAATGTGGAAGTTGAACAAATTCAGGTTAAAGAATAAATATATTTTATCTCGTATAGACGATCTGTTTGATCAGTTAAAAGACGTAATAGTGTTCTCGATTATAAATACAGATCTGGATATTATTAGCTACTAGTAAAGATTGTGACATATTGGAAATTGTTATTGAGCTCAATGTGGCCAATATGAAATTTGGTAATTTTGGAAAGGAGCCGAGTTACAATGGATTTTGCATTTGGATTTCTTGTGTCGCCGGGGAAGAAATTTTTAATCTGGGTTATGGTTGATAGATTGACAAGGTCAGCTTTTTTATTCCAGTCAGAACTGATTACTTGCTTGAGAAGTAGCTGAGTCATGTAACACCCCCTCACCCGTGTTCAATGCCGGAATAGGGTTTTGGAGTATTACCGGACTTATAACACAATTAAACATACATTTCACACCCATTTTTTTAATTCCATGTAATCATTATTCAACATCAACCACATTGTCCCTAATACGAGCCTACGATACCCAAAACATGCTTTAAGAGTGGTTCGGGACTAAACCGATAACTCAGGAAATTTTTAAAAAACTTAAAAAAATAAAAAAAAATTCAAACTACAGGGGACACACGCCCGTGTGGCCTGGTCATGTGTCTCACACGGCCAAAGACACGCTTGTGTCACAGGTCGTGTGGACATTCAAAATCGGATCACATGGCCTTATTCCATCCCGTGTCTGATCCCATGTAACTCCCTGACCTGGGTCACACGGCCAACCACACGCTCATGTGACCAGCTCGTGTGCCTTTTCCAAATGGCCTCACACGCCCGTATGTCATGCTGTCTGCTAGGCCGTGCCAAACTTTTAGGGTATACTGACTTATGACACACTGCCATATCACGCGCCCATATGCTCGGCCGTGTGGAGCATACTGACTTGATTTTTAATTCAACACCAGGGGACACATGACCGTGTAACCTGACCGTGTGTCACACACGACTGAGACATACGCCCATGTCTCTACCCATGTGGACAAAAATAGGCTATTTATGTAATATACCGAATGATAATACTCTAAAAAGACGTGTTTTTATATATTAATCATGTGTTTATTTTGAGCTTGAGCCTACTAATTTGAGCTATTTATGTCTTTTTATCTTTTAGGGACTAAATTGGAGGCGAAAAGTAAATTCAAGGGAAAAAGCGGGCCAATATGCAACGTGGGACAAATATGGTGCCAAAAGTACGAACATGGAAGGCATAAGGACTTAAAAGCAAATAGAAGAGATTTTATTTTGGAAGACTCTATTTTATTTTATTCTATTAGGATAATTAATATTAAGATAATTATTAGGATTATTCAAATTTAGGATTTTATTTTAATTATCTTTGTTTATCTTTAATTAAATGTATTTATCTTTTTAGAATTTAAGTTCAATTAGACTATCTCCCTAGCACTATAAATAGGGGGTGAAGTGACTCTATTTGGGAGCATCTTTTCTGTAAACACTCTCCCCCCAAAAGTCTTTTGTTCTTTCCATATTTTTTTTTCTTTCAATAAAATTTCTTTTTCCATTATTTTATTTACTTTCCCACCATTATCATGAGCCACTAAAACCCTTCTAGCCAAAAGTTGTCAATATTTCCCCAAAAAGGGTTCTTGAGGCCTAGAATCCGTACTTAGCCTTCTCGCCAAGTATTCATCATTTCTCCGTACTCACGGTGGCGCCAGTCCATGGCCCTTAAGAAGTAAGCTTTTCAGCATATGCAAAGGCGGCGCTTTGTATGTTTTGGAAGGACTGCATAGTCGGTTCGTTAACTTACTGCATCAGAGGTTGGCGAGCCAAAGAGGCAAAATGGCGTGGGATTCGCCATTGAGAAGTGTTGATCTAGCATAGATTACTGGCTAGAGTCAGGTTCCCTAAAAATCGTAAATCTAATCTTTGGAGCTGGTGGTCATAGGCGTCCTCTTCCACTATAACTGACTTACTTGAGTCGAGAAGGATCATCCAAAAGCCAAGGATTGAGCCCAAGGCGGAATGAGACAACTGGAGGCTGGAACTTTCCCATAAGAATTTCTTTTCTCTTAAAACTCTCTTTATTATTTTTATTATTTTCGTAATCATAATTTCAGTAAACTTTAAATTCTGTTTTTATTTTATTTTCGCTTCCAAAATCAATTCTTAAATTCTGTTTTTCTTATTTTTTTTTGCAGGAACGCAGGTTTTCTTGGGCACGATTCTGCCCAGGATTTCGAGAGACAAGCATTCGTATAATTCGGTCCCTGAGGATTCGACCCTACTTCCCCTTTACTATTTCTTTTTCATTATTTTACAGGGAATAGGATATTTTTGGTGCTCTCAACGACGCATCACCGAATTAGGGCCTAATCAGAATAGTGGTTTCGTGACCACAAATCCGAGATAGAAATAATTATTTTATAATTATTTTGATGTTTATGATATGATTTCATGATTGTGTGAAAATTTCGTGACGAAATTCTATGCATAAAGTGCTTAAGTTGAAATTACTAAACCGAATAATTTGTAAAACTTGCATTCTAGAAGTTTTTAGTATGAAATTACTTTGGAATATTAATGAGAAGGTCTTAAATAGAATTTGACCAATTTCTAAAATTTTGGACAAAAATGGGCTTGTACATGAAAATTTTCAAAGAAAGGTATTAAGGGTATTTTGGTCATTTGGTAATTAAAAGATTAAAAATAGGAAAAAGATGGCAAAATATGTCCATCTGCTTCATTAGGACGAAAATTAAAGGGTTCTCCATAGCTAGGGTTTGTTTCAAGCTTCCAAGCTCCATAGTAAGTGATTCCAAGCCCCGTTTTTAATGTTCTTTACGTTTTTGGAGTCCCGATAACTTGATTTAACTTATGCTAGCAATAATTTAACCTAGGGTTCATATTTGGAAAAATACCCATAGGTGAAATTTGTGTATTTTGGTGTTTTATGATAGAATATGGGGTTTTAAATTATGCTAGGAAACTTGTGCTACTCGGTTTTAAGTGAAAACGAGTAAAAGGGCTTAATCGGTAAAAATACCTAATATTCATAAGTACATGTTAGAGTGTGAATTTGATGTTGCTATAGAAGAGAAAAATGATCAGCATGTCATAAAACATAAGAAAATAGGATGAGGTTTAATTTACGAGCCTTGGGGCAAAAGTATAAATATGTGAAAGTTTAGGGGCAAAATAGTAATTTTGCCAAAGTTCATACTAAGGGCTGTTTTGATGAATGTATGTATTAAATAAATAAATTTGGTATTATAGATCAAGAGAAACAAGATTCAAGTCGTGATCGAGGGAAAAACAAAGTTTACGAGGAATAGGCTCGATTGCTAATATTTTGTATCGAGGTAAGTTCATGTGTAAATAAGGTAACATAATTTTTATTTTAAGTGATTTAATGTTATTTATATGATATGATACTTATTATCATGAAATATTATGCTTTGTGAATTATTATTTGGTAATATGCAAATTATGTGAACAACTTGATAAGTATGAGATGCTAGCAAGTATCGGTTTCTACATTTCGAAGAAGGCGATCAAAATGTGTAATTGAGAAGAATCCCGTTTGAACCTTGGGAATAGATTAGGGTACAAGTGACATGTCACTAGGATGTTTGAGTTCCGAACTCGTTGAGTTGAGTCCGAGTTCACTTATGGATGAGAACGCCCGAGCTCGTTGAGTTGAGTCCGAGTTCGTTTATGGGCGGGTTACATGGTAGCTTGGCTACATAGATTTCAAAAGCTATTGAGCTTGTTTAGCTATGAGTATAGCACTTACGTGCACACGATCCGCGTATCCGAAATTATATTCCGATGTGTTCAACGGGAGAATCCTAAGAGAATAGGGAGAGTACTTAAAACGAAAGTGATTGACGATGAATGTGTTGAAGAAGTGAAAATGGATAGGTATGAGTATTTGGTAAGACAAAATTGTGGTAAGATAGTAAGTATTCTTATGACGTAAGTGTCTTAATGATGTTTATGTTGGATTGCATGATCATGTTACTTGTTATTTGCATGTGAACTTACTAAGCATTTATGCTTACTCCCTCCTTTTCATTCATTGTAGTTTTGACAAGCCGGCTTGAGAATCGGGATAGGTCGAAGGCTCGCTCACACTATCCGAAGACCTAAATTGGTAAAATGGCTTGTATATTTTGAGTGTGGCATGTATAGCACTATACTCATTTTGTGTAAATAATCTTATGATATGGTTATGGTTTGGTAAGAAAAGGTTTGGAAATGATTAGCCATTGGAATGACCAATCTAGATCATATTTGATGTCATGTATGTTTAATGTGTTACTTAGTCCATGGAAAACCATAAAATTGTGAAATTGGTTATAAAACAGAATTACACAGCAGCAGTGACGTGAATTGTAAAAATCACTAAAAATAGTATAAATAGAATTAGATGATAAATAAATTATGTAATTGAAGCTAATGAATCTATTTTCATGTGGAAGAAACAAAATAGGTAAAAGAGTTGTATTTTATAAGATATTTAAATTTTTTTAAAACGGGGCCAGAGCAATTTTTGAATCCCCTGTTCTGACTTTGGAAATTCTCCAAAAATTATACAAAAATAATTAGAAGTTATGCTTTATATTTACATATTTCTTATTGAGTCTAGTTTAATTAGATACAAACAGAATAGTCTTTTAAATTCTGTACAAAGAGAAAAGTGGTTCGTAGTGAACAGAGGTCAAAGCAGTCGAATGCGGAAACAGGGTAAACTTTAACTAATAAACTGTACTAATTTTCTTGACCAAAAATTCTATAAAAAAATTAGTAGATATATATATAAGTCTAGTTTCAAGAAAAATTTACGGATCTTAATTTTGAGTTTCGAAACTCGAGATATGAATTTTTAAGCTACTATGACGCAGTTAGCCAGCTTGTCTGGAATTTCTAAAATAAATTGTTTGAGTTGTTTAATTAACGAATTAAGCCCGTTAACACCTCGTGCTCAACTCCAGCGACGGTCTTGGGTACGGGGGCGTTACAATTTACCAAGTCATCTTGCCACCCAAGTTGCATACACTTACACCAAACCAAATGACACAATTCATGGCATAGAAATAGGAATTCAATTAACTAAATCAAGCCTAATTCATGCTAATTCTATACCATCATCCATAATACACTCAAGTCACAAAATAAACCATTCCATTTATACCAAATTCACATTCACAATTCAACCAAATAAACACTTTCAAACATGCATCATTTTGCCCAAACTCACAAGCATATAACTTCTCAAATATCAACCATTCACCACAAGCATTAATATAGCAATTATCAACACAAGACAAAGGCCATTTGCATATATATTTACACAACTAAATCAATCAAAATAAGCCAACTCTTATGGCTATACACAAAACCAAATACTTAACATTTACAAGCCATTTCAAATGACCAAATTCATCACCAAACTATATATTAAAATGATCATAATCCTATACATGCCATATTTCTATAAACTTAGATTCAAAAGTACCAAAGTGATAGTTGGATAGTGCGACGAAGTCTCCGACAATTCTCGAATTTGAGTTAGCTTTGAATTCACTATAAAACACAAGAAAATAAACAAAGTAAGCTATAAAGGTTAGTAAGCTCGTATGAAATAAAATCAATTAATCATAAATACACAATTCAATCAATTGAATATATCAACACATAATTCATATTAGCTAACAAACCTTCCACATATCCAAACATAAAATTAGGTGTGAAATTCACAAGTTTCTTCGATTCAAAACTTATACGATTCATGTACATACATGTACCACCTCTTATTAGTCTCATACTCATCCATGTCTTTGATATACCTGTTGAACCATTCGAAATACTATTGGATACTCGGGAATCTCGCACCCTAAGTGTCACATACATAGCCGAAGCTATCTCAATCTCGTATCACATATAATGTTCACTCTCGAGCTATCAATGAGTTAGCTCACACAAGCTGACGAGTATCCGCACCACGTGCTGGATAACTCAGCCACTGATAGGACATACGAACCAGCACCCAAATCACATAACCTCTAATGACATGTCATTTGTATCCTAATCTATTCCTAAGGTTAACCGGGATTTCTCATTTGTCGAATCATCGTCGAATATGTCTGCAAGGTCAGTTTCACAATTTATGCAATATCAAAGCATTTAAAACACAAATATAATAATACTTATAACATACGAACTTACCTAGAATGCAAAAACGACGAAACGAGTCAATTAGTCCAAAATCTTGTTCTTTCCCTGATCTAAATTCTTATTTCGCTTTTCTTGATCTAAATGTAATCAAAATTAACTTATCTAATTATCACTCTATTCAATTTAGTCCAAAATACACATTAAGGAAACTTTACACTTTTGCCCCTAATATTTCCACATTTTTACAATTTAGTCCTTATTTCATAAAATCACAAATTCATGCAATTCAACCTAAACCCATGCTAGCCGAATTTCAATTGGTCCCTAACAGCCCATATTTTTCATTTATTTCACAATTTAACCATGAATTTTACACATTTCACAATTTAATTCTTATTTGGACATTTTACTAAAAGTCACTTAACAAATGTTGTTTATCTAAAAACAAGCATGCATTTTCTATCATCAAGCATCAAATTACACCTATATTTATCAATGGAAAAACCCTAAACCTTTAACAATTTTGCAAAATAGTCCCTAGGCTAGCTAGACTAAGCTGCAACGATCTCAAAAACATAGAAATCATTAAAAACGGGACAAAAATTGTACCTAAATAAGCATGAGAAGCTTGGTCAAACCCTAGCTTCAAAAATGGCTATTTCTTCTTTGTGAAAATAGGCTAAGGAAGATGATAACATAAAATTTTGGTTTTTGTTTTATTTATTTTACATTAAATAACCAAATTACCTATTTAACCTTAATTATAAACTATTAAAAACACTTAATTCACGTCCATAAATGTTCATTAACATTAAAAATTGGCTAATTACTACATAAGGGCCTCCACTATTTAATTTCATAGCCATTTAATATCTTTAGCTAATAGAACACAAGTTTTACACTTTACATGATTTAGTCCTTTTAATCGAATTAAGCATTCAAACGATAAAATTTCTTAATGAAATTTTCACACAATTACTTTATCATACTGTAGACCTTAAAAAAATAATAAAATAAATATTTTGATCTCGAATTTTTGGTCCCAAAACCACAGTTTTTATTTGACTAAAAACGGGTTGTTACAAGTCATATGTGTCAGAAATTGTTAGATCGCATGGAGTGTCATTGTTTATTATTTCTGATGCCAATTTGAGATTTACTTTTAAATTTTGAGGTAAAAATTTCGAGGATGAAATTTCCTAATGGAGAGTTGTAACAGCTTATTTTTCAGAGGTGTCGGAAATAGTGGTTTCGGGACCACAAATTCGATGAGTAAGTTTGTATAATTAGTATTTAAATTATACGAGTCAATAATAATTTTATATTGAATTTTGATTTGATGAATTTTAACTAATTGAATTAATGGTTAGTATGAGTGGTTGTTCCGGAAGTCAAGTGGTTTTAGAAGATAAGGTATCAGGACCCCGTTTCTGTAAACCTAGCTCATGAATATTTTTGTTAAATATTTACAGAGTCACATTATAGGTGATTTGAAGTTTGGTCCGGTAATTTTAACAATTGGTTGCTTAATTAAGGTAAAAGGATTAAATTGTAAAAGAGGTAAAAGTTAATCGCTATAGATTTAAAATAGTAAAGGAATCAAAATGGTGATTAAACCATAGTAAAAAAGTCCAAGCGGTGATGGATATGATTAATCTACTAGCTTTTGGGTTATTTTCTCATTTAGTCCTAATTAGTTTAAGGTTAAATTGAAATGAATTTTAATTAACTAATAATTTAAAATAACTGAATGACCAATTGTGCAATTAAACCCTCCTTAGATGGTAATTAAACCATATACTTATATTATGGACATATATGGACACGATTTAGTAATTTTATAAGTTGTAATAAAATGGTAATTTAGTAAATAGTTAAAATATAAGTTAAAATTAAAGAAATTAAATGATAATATGAACATTTTCTTTTCTTCTTCATGGAAGAAAACCGGAATAGCCATTGTTAGTGTTGTGAAAGCTTCGTTCAAGCTTTAATATCTTATTGGTAAATGAAATTTCACCCGTTTTTAGTAATTTTTATGTTTTTAATCTTATATTAGCTTGATTTAGCTAACACAAGTACTAATTTATAAAACAGTTAAACGTTGTGGATTATATCATTAATGATTTTAGTGTGTTCTTGAATTTTAATGGTAGATTATTAAACTTGATTGCCAAATATGACTATTTTATAAAGTAGTTTTTGGTAATTTTGATGTTTAAGGACTAAAATGTGAAATAGCAAAATTACATGTATTTTTGTGTAATAACAATAAATATGGACTGTATTACGGTCCCAAAAAATTTGGCCAAGCTTGAATTTGGTTGAAAATTGGTTAAATTGCAAGTTTGAGCTAAGGGACTAAATCGTAAAAAATGAAATATTTGAGGTAATTTTGTAAAAATGTGAAAAAGGACTTAATTGCATAAAATGAGTTGATTTTTCTATTAGAATTAGTGAATTGAATAAAATTATTATTCTAGATCAAGAATGGGTTGAAATCGAGGCATAGAGAAGTTGCAAAATAGTCTATGTACTTTGACGTTGCTGCAGATTAGTCTGGTAAGTTTGTTCAGTTAATTTTTAATACATTTTAAATGCATAATAGATGAAATTCAATTTTTGAATGTTTATTACTACAAATGATACTTTGTAAATGAGAACTAATATATTGACACGACAACACTATTTTTCTTTTAATTGAGATATTATGAATCGATGAACGTAGGATAGAGTACGATTGGCATGCTAATAGGTTATTTGCACATGGTACGAGCTTGGGATGTGATGAGGATTTTAGTACACCTCCTGTTCACTGAAATATCGAAGTCCTGCATTTGTTGCGGACTATCATGTTATATTTCAGTGTTTTTTTGGCGCGATATCGAGGGCAGACTTTAGCCTACAGGCTAGACACTTGGTGTCGAGGCGTGTTATTGGTTGGATTAGCTCATATGAGCGTTTGGCGTGTTCTCGGATGGTTAACTGTGTACTCGTATTAGTATATCATTCATCGGGCATGGTTTTACTAATCACTGAATGTTATTGAAATGTGGAAAATTAATTTCTACTATTATTTGAGCATTATTCACCTATTGTGATCTATGATTGAAAGGAATTCTATTAAGAACCTTGTTGACAGGAACTCGATTTATTAATCTTGTTATTTGAATTATTATGTTTAATTCGATAAGCTTTATCATTTAATTGATGAACTTACTAAGCTTTATAAAAACGTACTCGTGTGATTATACTTTATGTATTATTATATTAAATTATGTAAATATAATTTATTATTATATTTAAGTTTTTAAAATATTTAAAATATATTATTAATTTTACAAATAATTTATATTAATTACTTAAAACCTATTTAAAATTCCTACTTCATATATTATTATATTAAAATTTTTAAATAATATATAACTTAATTAATTTTTAACATTTCGTTAAAAGATTTCATTTTAACTTTCAAACATAATTTTTGAGAGCACTATTCCAGAGGAATTTTTCAACAGTAATATGAATGAAGAAGTAGGGTTATGACATAGCAATTTCCAAGTGATGAGAAAGTTGAGGGCAAGTTCGTAAGGAGCGAAAGCGTGTTAAAGTGTCTCCATCTTTTGTTTCTATTTTGAAATTTTGCATTTCCATTTTATCACTGCTACACCACACCACACGACACAACTTATGGAAGGAAAGGAAGCTCAAAGTCTTTGCAAATCAACTCAACTACTCTATATTCCAAGTCTTTCTTTGAGCTTGGTTTTAATTTAATTTCATTAGAACTGAGGCAGGCAATCAGCCCTTTCTTCCATCTCTCTGCCCTCAAAATGATTTCTCCTTCTTTCTCATCATCTCTGCCTCTTCCTCTGTTTTGTTTATTATTTATCATGCTTGGGATCCCTGTTTCACTAATCACTCCCGGCTATGAGCGTGAGTTCGAGACCTGCCGCAATGGAACGTTCAAATGTGGGAATATCACTGCTGGATTTCCTTTCCATGGAGGTGATCGAGAAAAACAATGCGGACATCCAGATTTAGAGCTTCTCTGCGACCATAATACTAATACTACCACGATGAAAATTCATGGTGTATATCGGGTGCTTGAGATCCTACCTGATCGTCAAATCCTAAGAATTTCGAATGAGGAGGTGATCAACAAAGGCATTTGTCCGCCTCCATTTCCAGATGACGATTGGATCCCAGATTCTCCGGTGTTTACTCCTGGTCCGGGCTTTGCCAGTGTTACACTGTTTTATGACTGCCCCTCTCCCATCTCACGGGATCTTCTATTCTTTTCTTGCAATAAAAATGAAGATTATAGTAATGTTTCGGTAGCAATAGCAAATAATAACAATATCCATCCAGAGGGATGCTTACCCAGTGCCAATACTTCGATTCTTGAAACTTCCTTGGAAAGACTCCGCAATAGTACCTTGGATTGGAAAGGAGCCTTGAAATCAGGATTCGAGGTGCACTGGGGGAAGAACTATTCAGAAGAATGCTGGAAATGCAATTCTTCCGGTGGAGCCTGCGGTTTCAACTTCTACGATGATCAAGCTTTCTACTGCCACTGCCCACCTGGAAATTCGAGTATGCCGGCAGGAAAAGAATGTCAGCCCCTACCACCACCACTACCACCACCAGGTACAGGTAAGTAGTATCCCTTTTTACAACTAAACGAAAGTAGTAATATTTGGCAGTGGATTAAAGTTGAAGACATAATTAAAATCAAACAGCAGTCATTTTTTAAAAATATTGTTATATCAAAATAACTGAGTTGTAGACTTGCATTGCAGTGTCAAATAAATTTTTTTACTAGGAAAATGGATTATACCAAACGTTAATTTTATTTTAATATTTTAAAGTTACTTGAATATTAATGTTTGTTTCAATCATATTTATTATTTTTTTATATAATATATATAAATATATATTAGACTCAATAATTGTGGTAACTTTAAGACTTAGTTTACATTCATTGTTTTAAAATTAATGTAATTTTTTATAATTCCTTTTATTTTTAATATTTTAATATTTTAATATTCCAATTCTTAAATCTAATAGCATAACTATACTTACAATACATCTTTATTTAATTCTTTTTTGAATCAATCTTTTATATATTTATTTAACAGTCTTTATTATATCTAACAAGAATCAACAATCTTTTTAATATTTAACAAACTAAAACTTATTTACATATCCAACTTAATAAATAAAAAATCAACGTGAGTTTAGATGATCCGAAAAAAAAGGGAAAACATAAAAATCTAATATTAAGGGAAGATGAAATTGATTGAAATTAAGAAATCTTTTATTGAAACACCAAACACCAAAACAAATATTATATGAGTGTGTTTGTATCATAGGGTTTATACATAGAAATGAGGTGATCGAGTAACACAAACTGGGTTGAAGAAATGGAGTTTGGGATTGGGAAACTCTCTTGTTTTTAGTTAATAGAAAATAGGTTCATTTTGATGTATAGAATAACCTACATTTATTTTTATAATATGAGTATCATGTTTTTTCTTTTTTAGGTAAGATTTGGATAACAGCATCACTCTAATTCTCTAATTCTTTATTATTATTATTATTATTAAGAGTAGCATATTTTTTTATTATCTAATTAATATATTAATAAAACAATTGACTTACGCCTTTAAACAAAATATTTGTGCTTCAATTTCATTTTATTAGTGTTGACTCAACTCAAACCACATATAATTATTTATTTATTAACTTTTTGTCTAGATTTCTAACAAACTGCGCATGTTGTTATTATTTCAGTTCTTTCCACTGCTCTATTTTCTTTTCTCCATCTTAATTGTTTCACTTACTTTCTCTATATATTATATAACTAATTCATTGTTTTCATACTCCACGAGCAGTATTGGTGGTAGCTATAACCATTCTCATATGCTTCCTTCTCTTGTGGTTCAAAAGAAAATCATTAACAAATCAAGGAAAGAAGAAAGAGGAGGATAGGATTGAGGCATTCATCAAAAAGTTTGGTTCTCTTGCACCAAGGCGATATTCTTATGCAGAAATAAGAAAAATGACAAATAAGTTTAATGATAAATTAGGTCAAGGAGGATTTGGCAGTGTATACAAAGGGAAATTGTCTGACGATCGTCTTGTGGCAGTCAAAGTCTTAAGTGAATCAAAAGGAAATGAAGAAGATTTCATGAATGAAGTGGCTAGCATTAGTAGAACTTCTCATATTAATATCGTGAGTCTACTTGGTTTTTTGTTTTGAGAAATCAAAGAGAGCTTTAATTTATGAATTCATGCCCCATGGATCCTTGGATGGGTTCATTTATAATAGAGGATTGCAACATCGAAGTTGTCGTTTGAAGTGGAGAACTTTGTATGACATTGCACTTGGCATTGCTAGAGGACTCGAATACTTGCATCAAGGTTGCAACACAAGGATCTTACATTTCGATATAAAACCTCACAATATCATTTTAGATGAGAACTTCTATTCCAAAATCTCTGATTTCGGTTTGTCTAAATTATGTGAAAGAAAGGAGAGTATTATTTCCATGGCTTGTGCTAGAGGAACAATAGGTTATATTGCTCTAGAATTGGTTTGTCGAAACTTTGGTGGAGTTTCTTATTAATCTGATGTTTATAGTTATGGAATGATGGTCCTTGAAATGGTGGGAGGAAGAAAAAATATTGATGTTGGAGTGTCTCAAACTAGTGAAGTATATTTTCCGTCTTGGATTTATAAGCATATTGATCAGTCTATGAACTTGAATCTTAATGGAGTAATACTTGAAGAAGAAGAAGAAGAAGAAGAAGAAGAAGAAGAAGAAGAAATAACAAGGAAGTTGATTATTGTAAGCCTTTGGTGCATTCAATCTAATCCATCTGCTCGACCATCGATAATTGAAGTGATAAAAATGTTATAAGCAAATCTTCAATCATTGATAATTCCACCTAGACCTTTTGTATCTTCTCCTATACGATCTCCTAAAACTTTAGAACATCATCAATCTTTTAAGCTTTGATTTGTTTGATGTTGCAAGCTTAACTCAAACTTCTAACAAAAATTATCATTGAATATTACAATTACGATGAAAAACAATTATTTTTAAGGTAAAAAAAAAAAGTGACAACAATTCAGAGTATGCTAAAGCATGTGATCGCATGATAAAATTTGGACAATTTCATATGATGAAATAGTTTTCTCTCTCTCTCCTCACCTTATGAATTAAATTGATTTCATTCAATAATATAGATTTTGTTCCATATAAAATTACGTAAGGCATTATGATGGGTTATCAATTGGAACAATGATTATTGGTAAAGAAATAATAACGAAGAATTCCTTTGTATTAATTTGATAGGGATTAAGCAATTAACAATGTACTTAGTAGAATGAAAAAAGTGAAAATATAAGTAGAGAATAATAAAAAATTAAAAGGTTTAAATTGATTTGATAGAACGATGGGACGGAAAGAAATAAAAGGAGGAGAGAAAATTAATCACTTCAAATTAGAATAAAAGAGGAGAGAAAATGACAAGGTAAAAGTTAAGTGTATATTTTACAAATTTATGTAATTTTTTTAAAATTTATTATTTCTCTTAGTTTTCAACTAAAAAAGTATATATATATATATATTTAATTTTTTTTCCTAGGGAGCTAATATAGGAAAGAAATATGCAAAAATTCATAAAGTGGAATAAAGTTGAAATGCAAAGAAAATTTGCAAATTTAAGGGCTTTGGAGAAAAATTGCAACTTAGTCCTCGCTAATAAAATGTGTATCAAAGTTTAGTCGTAAGTGCTGTCAATGAAGAAAACGGCAAAGCAGATAATGAAGTTTGTGGGTCCAATTAATTAATGATTCGCCCCGTCTTGGTTTCAAACTTTTCCCTTTCTTCACTGGGAAATCAAGTATGTCCTACGTGTATAATTTTGTATATCATATTATCATATATATATATATAAATAATTAAAATAAAATACCATACCAAAAACAAAAAAAAAAACAGATATAAATATATATAAATCTATCAAAATCAATTTAATATGAATTATTTATAAAAATATAATACTTTGAACTTGATTATTATATATTAGAATATTTTTTTAATTAAAAATATTTTTTAATACTTCACACTCTTAATTATTCCAATTAAAAATACCTATTCGAAATTTATCACACTAGTTTGTTTGTTAGAAAGGTGTACTTTATCATATCGAAATAGATTTTTTTTTTTTTTTGTATTTTATAAGATATGATTTTTAAAATCAGCTACTAAACACATATCACCAACAGGATGAACTAACCCTATGACACGATGATAAGTGCATAATTTATTTTTTTATTTGTGATATTTCTTTCCTTAAATTTTGTTATTTATGTTTTTAATTATATTATTTTTAATTATTTTTATTTAGGGGATAATTGAAGAAAAGTTAGTTTAAAGTTTATTGTTGACAATTTTTTAGAATTTCAACACAGCTCACTTTTAGTATTTCGACCATAATTTAAGCTACAAAACTCCATTTTGGGCTTATAATATACCAATTTGAAGGGAATTGAAAATTTTAACTAAAGTTATTTCACAATTCAAGTCCAAAAGCATCAAGAAGGCACCTAAAAATGGCCTGAAAGTTTGACACAAAATTGCCACAATGTTTTGAAAAATTCTGCTTTATTTAATTAATGACACTTTTGTATTTTCTCAAATATGTTATTTTTGTCCTATAAATAGACATTATTAGTTAGGGCTTGACGGATTGAGACTTAGTTATTTTTAGTTTTATTTTGTTCTTTATTTTATGGATTTTTAAACCCTTTTTTTCTAGTTAAAAGTTTTGTCGATGTTTGATTTAATAAATTTGTGAGATTTATTTGCACTTTAAATCTTCTTTGTTCTTTGGTATTCATATATCTTCTATTTTAGTTACATTTGCTTAGGTTGAATACTCGGTCAGTGTTTGATAGTTTAGTACGGTTGCCTTATCAATTAAAATAATTAAATCTATAATTGTTTAATCCATTCTAATACTAGCGACAAACTGCATAACTTGTTTATGTCGTAATTTACATTTATGTGGTATGGATGTGCGATCTAGCTTAAATAAACATCGCTGAGGTGAGTTTGTTGGTTAAAATTAGGTCTCTCTCGTTCTTAATGTTGCCGGTAAGTTATATCTTGGGTATTGAGTTACAAGGTTATTTATCTATTAGGGAAGTAATTTTAAACAAGCAATCTCTTGGTTATCAAACAGGTAATACAAGATTGGTTGGCCGATGCTGAGTCAGCTTCTAGAACTAATTTATCATTGCGTCGATAATCGAACCTATGAATCAAACGAAGATTTTACCTTTGGCTAGAGTTTTCTCTTGTTGATTTTATTTTACTTAAAAAAAAGCAATTTCATTGAAAAAATTTTATAATATATATTTTGAAAATTTATCTATAATAAATTTTAGAGAATAATAGCTCAATTTTTTTCACTAAAAGTCAAAATTATAAATTGGTCACTATAACGTTTTGGTCACTAAATTTTAAAAAGTTACAATATGGTCACTAATGTAATCAATATGTTACATTTTGATTAATAAGTTGTTAATTAATTACTGTTGATGGTGTAATGGTAACTGACATGACATGTTATATCATCATTTCATATGAAAATTTTAGGTCAAATTATACAGTTAATTTCTATACTTTTTTATTTGAAAAAAGAAAATTAAAAATAATTAAATTCTCTCTAAAAGAAAAAGTGTAGGGATTAGTTGTTCAATTTGATGCAAAATTTCCTCTAAAATAACAATATAATGCGCCATATTAACTTACGGTTACATAATGTTAATGATAGTTAATAATTCAATGAGAAATATAATAAATCAATAACATTAGCTTTGTGTGGTATATTGTTTGTTATAGGTAGGTACAAATCCAAGTTGAAGCTTACATGAACCAAATTTTTTGGATAATAAGGTGGTTTGAATTAACTATATATCTTCTAATCACACACAAAATACATAATTAATATAATTAAATTGATTTTAAATAAATATATACACTCTTTGTATAACTTTTAAATTAACAATCATACTTTTAATCAAACTTTTATGACTTATTTTCAAGTTTTTCTTTAATTTTATTCGCTTCTTTCTAATGTTTTTATTTTAATTGAATCCTATCAATCGAGTTAGCAAAATTTGATTAATAATTCATAAACAATGTGTGTTGCCGGATTTGTATTGGTTTCTATTATATGCTAGCTTCATTGTCTTAGGGTTTAACGAAAAACCATTATCTCCGTAAAAAAAAAAAAAATTTGAATGACGATGCTAGGATTGAGTCATTCGAACAAAAAGTTTCATCTTTTTGCTTCAAAGCGATGCTCTTATAAAGAAATTAAGAAAATGACAAAGTAAATTCAATGATAAATTAAGTCATGGAGATTTCAGAAGTGTATATAAAGAAAAATTGTCCGATGGTATTTTTGTGACAGTTAAATTCTTAAGTGAAATGAAGGGAAATGGAGAGTTTTGATTTATGAGTTTATGCTGAAAGGATCATTGGACATGTTTATTTATAGTCAAGAATCGGATAATCAAAATAGTCGATTGGAATGGATAACTTTGTATGACATTGCACTCGGCATCGTTAGAGGACTCGAGTACTTGCATCAAGGTTGTAATATTAGGATCTTGCACTTTGACATAAAACCTCACAATATCCTTTTTTAGATTGGATTTTTTGTCCAAAGATCTTCGATTTTGACTTGTCTAAATTATGTAAAAGAAATACAAGTATTGTATCAATGATAGGTGCTAGAGGAACTACTAGATATATTGCTCTAAAAGTGTTTTTCGAAACCTAGGAGGAGTTTCACATAAATTCGATGTCTATAGCTACGGAATGATGGTGCTTGAAATGGTCAGAGATATAAAAAATATTAATGTTGAAGTGTCCCGAACCAATGAAATATATTTCCCGTCATGAATTTATAATCATCTTGGTTAGTCTACGAACTTGAATATTAATGAAGAAATAACAGAAGAAGAAAAACAAGTAACAAAAAGAATTGATTGGAGTGAACTTTAGGTGCATTCAAACCATCCATTAGATAGGTCATCTGTACAGGCCCAAATTTTAACCTAGCCCAACTAACCCCCCCAAAACCCAATTGAGCCCAAATAACCCCCCAAAATCCAAACAAGCCCATTTAGCCCCAACAACCCTAGCCCCAACAAATCCCAACCCAAACACAAAACAAAAATAAAAAAAAAGAAACCTAAAAACCCTAGCCGCTTTTGACCCCATCCCATCCACCACCGACGCCGCTCCACCGCCTTGTCACATCCACACCCCAAGTTGCACTCAGAAGAAGTAAAAAGAAATGACAATTAGTGAACAAAAACCTTTTGTAAACGGCTATATAAAGCCTTGTTAAAAATTTTGTAAATGGGGGGTTTTTTTTAAAAAAGGACATTCGAATAAGAAAAATCAGCAAATCCAAGCAAACAATACCAAATCAGAAAGAATCTAAGTATACTGGAAATCAAACCCGAACCTAAGGTGATTTTCTTTTATTTTTTATTTATTTATTTTTTTCGAGTCTCTCTCTATATATAAATATATAATCTAAGCAAAACAACATACATATATTAAACGAATAAATAAAATAAAAAAGAGAGAAAATTTCTTACCTTTGATTTATTTACGCCACCACAGTACGGTGGCGGGCATGCAAGCGAGCCACTTGGCGTGGCGATGGCCGACCCTCTCAGCGATCTCGATTTTCTCCAGAGAGAAAATCCACCCCACTCTCTCCTTTTTTTTCCTCAAATCTCAGCAGAAATGAGAAATCAAAAAAAAAATTGATTTTTATAGGGCTGGCATACGGCACCGTTTTGGACATTAACCCTCGGCACCAAAACGACGCCGTTTAGGCTTTGACTCGAGGACCCGACCCGTCTTACCCTGGGATCCGCGTGTTTTTGCTCTTAAGGGCTAATTGCATGCCCGGTCCTTCCGCTTTTTATATGTTTTGTAATCAAGTTTTTAATTCTTTTAAATTAGCCCCGAGGTTTATCGCATTTTGCAAGTTGGTCCTCCCTTCGGCGACACCGTTTCAAGGGCTTGGGTAAATTACCCTTTTGGACCCCGTGTGTTATCTGCGCTTTCAAATTAGTCCCTTTCCCCTTTATTAATTTTTAAAATCTGCCCCAAAACTTAATATTTGTTTCAAATTAGTCCCTTTTTTAGACTTAATACGGTTTCTATTATTTTTCACTCTTTATTATTCAAATATCATTCATTATTATATTTTACTATTTTTTTATCATCATCATTAACATATTTTATCATTATTTAGACATTTTTAGTTTTAATTAATACTTATATATATTATATATATATTTATATAGTTGTTTTATTATTATTATTCCTAACATATATTTTGTGTATATACATTTAAATACTATATCATATTCTATATTATGCATATACATATTAACATTATACCATATGTATATTTTTATAAATACTATATATATATATGCTTTTAATATATTGTGCATATTGTGTGCATACTTCTAATATTATCATGTATTCATACATTTGTATATCTATGTAATATCATTAATATTTATTTTTAAGCATCATTATCATTCTTTAGCACGTATATACTGCTATTATCCACGTATTTAATTGTTAATAGTTGCTTCCAAAGATTATGATTATTTCTAATATATGTATTATGTGTTTACCTTTAATATTATATATTATATATTCTCATTATCATCATCACTTTTATTATTATTAATTTTATCATTTGACATATTATTGTTGTCATTCATTTTTTTTCTTTTCTTCCTTCTCTCTTTCTTACTATCATTGTATTATTATTATTACTTTTCTATTTTCTCATTACTTAGTTATTTACGTTTCTTATTCACTTATATTTTCGTCATTATTACGCCGTTAGCATTATGTTTATTCGTTTACTCACATGTGTCTCGATATATTTGCAAATCCACATTATTCGTCATTATTGTCGTTATATCATCACCTCTGTTATTATTATGCGTGCTAACCCTGCGATTTGTTTCCCATTTCACCATGTGATTATGATTACGTGGGTCCTTTACTCGACGCATACAATTATGTTTTCTAAAATAAAACAAGTTTCGTATTTAGATAATTCGAGAAAATCGTGTCCTAACTTACTGGGTTTCGGTTTTTCTCGTTTAATCTAAATAACGACATAATCTTATAAATCACATCATGTTTTTTACTTGGTGCCTTAAAATAATTCTTTCATAAAAGTGATAATCCGTATTTGGTAATTCGAGACGATCGTGCCCTAACTCACTGGGTTTCGATTCTGCTTTTTACCTAAATAACGGAATATTCTTTAAAAAACCACAACACGAGTTTTGAAAATTGCTTATTCTCGGAGAAATGAGGTGTTATGCCCTAACTCACCGGGTATGACATTTTGTCACCTCGAAATAAGAATTTGTTTTAAAATAAAGGCGATGTTCAGAGTTTGAGAATTCGAGAAAACGTGCCCTAACTTACTGGGTTTCGACTTCTCTCGTTTACTCTAAATAATCGAATACCCTTTTAATAAATCTAAAAACGCAAATTTCATATAAAAGGCAAACTCGCTCTCGAAAATTCAAATATGTCGTGTCCTAACTTACTGGATGTAACATTTCATATTTTGAGACGAAAATCTCTTTAACACTGGATTTTTTTTTAGAAGAAGGATCGTATTTCAAAAAGTCTTTCAAAGTTTTCAATCTTCGATCTTAAGACATTAATTAATCAACTAGGTACCAATTTTGGGCGTATCGAGGGTGTTAATCCTTCCTCGTACGTAACCGACTCCCGAACTCATTTTTTGATTTTCGTAGACCAAAAATTATCGTTTTAGTAAATCTTAACTTTTATTAAAATGATTAATTTAAGGTGACCCGATCACACCTCATCAAAAAAGATTGGTGGCGACTCCTCTATTCGTTTTTCATTTTCAAAAATCTAAGTCGATTCCCGTTTTTTTTCAAAAAATGGTTACGATAGCTTGGCGACTCCACTGGGGACATCAAATAAGAGAGTCAAGCCACGAGTTGATTAACTTTTGTCTTTTTATCGAAAATTAAAAATTTGGTTTTGAAATACGATCCTTTCATTGCATTTCATCAGCTTTTTGTGGTTTGTATAATACTTGCTACGTTGGTCTAAGTCTTTAAATAGTGTCGCATATTGCAGTGCATGACCGCTGTGGTCACACCCTCTTAAGTGGGAGCACGAAACTACTCCTTCGTGAGGTTTTCACCTCCGTGCAGGATAGTAGATTGTTTTCGGGATACATCCGTACCTATGTCTTCGTGAGATTTTCATCTCCGTGCAGCCATAGGGAAATGTATTCCCCTGAATTGAACTCGGTCTGTATGAGCCTATAATGGGTGAAGATCGAGGAATCTGCTGGTTCAGGTACCCTTACACTAGAACCAAGCCCCATGTAGCAAGCCTTAAGAACCCACCCTAGGTAGAGCCACTCCAAAACCCTAGTGGTTACCTGGGCAAATGCTATATTTATTATTCCTTGTTTGCTTTGAACTGTGTACTGACTTGCTTTGTTTTACTTTGATTATATTTGCATGGCATTTTCATCATAAAAGGTGTTGATTCGCATTCGGTTCCTAAATAGATAGCTTATCATGGAAAAGGGGTTTTTTGATAAGGTAGAAGACAACGAGGCTGTCCGGATATGGGCTGAGACAACACAACAAGAGAAGGCGGCGATCTTACCAACCAGTGCGTACGATCGAGTTGTGGGATTTTACTCGAATCAGCGTAACTCAGAATAATCTCCAAGAGATGAAAAAAATTTAGGGTCAGTGGGATGACAAGGTCAAACGGTTATTCTACAGTCATTACGGGGATTTACCTTATCTGCTCGATGTCAAGGTAGATGAACACCTGTTTCGAGCCCTCGCCCAATATTAGAATTCTGCTTACAGTTGCTTCACTTTTGGGAAGGTAGATTTGGTACTTACTGTAGAAGAGTACACGGCCTTACTCCATTGCCCGAAGATTCAAAGTGATGAATCTATTCCGGACACACAACGTCCCAAAGATTTTCAAAAGTCGATGAACATCACGAGGATGAGCGAACAATGGGTTACAACCCGCATCAAACAGAAAGGAGATTGTAAATGCATTCCTTGGAAGAACCTGAGAGATCTAATCTTGGCGCACCCGGATGTGAAGAAAAGGGTAGATGTCTTCGCCCTAAGCATTTATGGACTGGTTATCTTCCCTAAAGCTTTGGGACATGTAGACGAAGCGGTCTCCGATCTTTTGACAGAGCTTGCTTAGTAAAGGGACCACACCGGTACCCGCAATCTTGGCTGAAACTTTTAGATCATTGAATGCTTGTCGAAGAACTGGTGAAGGGAGATTTATAGGATGTGCACAGCTCTTGCTATCTTGGTTCCACAGTCATTTTTGGAAAGTGGAAAGGGTCTCGTATCGTATCTTCTCTGAAAATTACTCTCCACTGAAAGAATTAGTAGCTACACCGAGGAGAGATGATATCACAGAAGAAAATTGGATGGTGATTCTTCAAAGTTTACAAGAGGAAGACGTTGAATGGAGGGCCCCGTAGATGGTTCCCGATGAAATATTATACCGATGCGGAGATTTTGATTGGGTTCCTTTGTTAGGAGTATGGGGAGCCATCGGGTATGCTCCTTTGCTTGCATTAAGACAGTACAGGTCTAGATAGTTTACACCACCAACATATGGGTTAGCTCAGTGCGAGTTCGTATTCACGGGGAATAATTACAAAAAGAAAGTTCGCGAGATATCAAATGCCTGGAACTAGACTCGTAGAATGAAAAAGTTTGCTGCCAATCCTATGACTACCCCTGAGTACGACCGGTGGTGGAATCAGAGGATTAACGACAACATCCCTACGTTAGATCAAGAGAACCCTCGGTCGATGGAAGAACACTTGAAAGTAATCCCATTTGAGCTAGAAATCATCAGGCAGGATTTTGAGAGAAAGAGTCTAGAACTAGAAAAGAGGATCGAGCAATTGGAGGAAGAAAAAATGCAATTGAGATTAGATGTCGATGTCCAGAAACTATAAGCCGAAAGACTCAGAAAAGGAAAAAACAAGGCTGAAGAGGATTTGAACAGTTTGAAGACGGACTACAAGAAGCTGCGTAGGTCAATGAAAATCGCTGGGTTAGGAAAAACATCTGAACAGTGGTGACAAGAAGTCAAAGAAGAGAAAAGCAAAGCCAACCAGTGGGAAGAAAAGTTCTGGGATGTTCAAACTCGAGAAGGTGCTCTGAAAAGAAGTTTGGTAGAAAGCCAGAATGAGAAGGAGGAGTTAAAGATTCGGGTATCAGAGTTAGAGAGGTCCTTATATCAGTATCATGCGCGTAACTCTGTGATTGAGTTGAAAGCCAGTCAGAATAGAATTGAAGAATTAAAAGAGAATATAGAAGAACTCAAAACAGCGCTGCAAAATCGTGAACTTCAGATTGAACTCCTTGAGGTGGATAACGAGCGATGTAAGGCGCAGCTTCATCAATCCCAAGATCAGGTCCGGAACAGAGACTACGTCATGGGCGAAGCTTTGACTCAAGTGCGAGAAGTGACTGATCACTTGCAAACATTAGCAGTACAAGCCGATGTGTTGAGTCTAAAATACGAGTCAGAATCAGACTGAGGCCGAGAGCTAGCTTGGCTTCTTAGGCAGGTCAAGGCCCTAAGTATCAGGGCCAAGCCATATATGTAATCTATTTTATGTAAAGAAACTTGTTTTCTAGAAAAGTTACTCTAATGAAATCGGATTGGAATCAACGCTTTTTGCATTCATCATATTCATTGCATTCATGCATCAGCATTGCATCATATGCACTAAAATTCACACAAAACCCTAAAAATCATGGCAGTTACCCTGGAACATCGTTACGGTACAAGAGGAAAAACAAGAGCAATGGACCAAAGATTAGAGAGATTGGAACAAATGCAAAAGAGATGCAGGACCAACTACAAACACGTATGCAAGAACAGCTTGCCAAAATCCAGCAAGATATGAGGGACCAGATGCTGGAATCCTAGAAAAATATGATGGATCAATTAACGCGTCTATTGGCTGGCGGATTAGAAAAAGGGAAAAGCCCTCTAATCAATGCGGGAGATGATATTGAAGATCCTACTTACCCTCCGGGTTTTGCCCCAGCGGACATTCAGACACAACCTGATGTGTACCCAAGAAGGCCATCAGTCATAATTAGGCCCCAACCATTTCAGGCCGGTGTCTCAGCACCAATAAATTATCAAGCTGGTTCGGGCTCCAATCCAGGGGACAACCCGACCAACCCTGTGGTCCTCAATCTCGATAAAGTAACAGAAGTAGAAAAAACGAGGGTGAAACTCCCGAAAGAGCTTGAAGAAAGATGTAGATGGTTAGAAGAAAAATTTAAAGAAATGGAAAACACCGACTATCGCGGTGGAATCGATGCTAAGGAATTAAGTTTGGTTCCGGACCTGGTACTCCCTCCCAAGTTCAAAACTCCAGAATTTGAGAAGTACAACGGGACTAGCTGCCCTGAAGCTCACATCACTATGTTCTGCAGACGAATAGCAGGCCATGTTAATAATGACCAACTATTAATTCACTGCTTCCAGGAAAGTCTAGTTGGGGCCGCTTCTAGATGGTACAACCAACTGACTCGCGCTCAGATCGGTTCATGGAAAGATTTAGCACAAGCTTTCATGAAGCAGTATGGTCATGTGGCAGACATAGCCCCTGACAGAATCACTTTACAGAACATGGAGAAAAAGTAAAATGAAAGCTTTAGACAGTATGCCCAGCGATGGAGAGAGGTGGCCACCCAAGTCCAACCCCCTGCTGGAAAAGGAAACCACTATGCTCTTCATCAACACCCTGAAGGCGCCTTTTATTAACCATATGCTGGGTAGCGCGACCAAAAACTTTTCAGACATAGTGATGTCTGGAGAAATGATAGAAAATGCGATAAGATGTGGGAAAATAGAGGCGGGAGAAAGCACCAAAAGGTCAACACCGAGAAAGAAAGAGCACGAGGTGAATAATGTGAGCTCATATTCGAAGCCGATCATCGTAAGCCAACCGAGGTCAACAACCTCTGGCCAGCAAGGCCCACCCAGACAAGAGCCTAATACAAGGTAAAATAGGGAAAAACTCCAATTTACACCCATTCCGATGACATACAAGGAGTTATACCAAAGTTTATTCGACGCACATGTCGTGTCTCCCTTCTATCTAAAACCAATACAACCTCCATACCCCAAATGGTATGATGTAAATGCCCAATGCGAATACCATGACGGAGCCACAGGACACTCGATAGAAAACTGCACCACTTTCAAGAAATTGGTTGAAAGACTCATCAACATGGGCATCGTGAAATTTGATGATACATCTAGTGCAGAGAATCCATTACCCAACCATGGGGACAAAGGGGTAAATGCGATAATCGAGGGTTCGGGGAAAGAAACTAAGATGAATATTGCAGAAGTGAAAACCCCGTTGAAAGAAGTATGGAAGAAAATGGTAGAAAGAGGGTTGATAGCACAGAATTCAAGGGTCAGACCTCGAGAAGCAAAGAATTATTGCAAATTTCATGATCTAGAGGATCACGAGCTTCAGAAATGCAGCGAATTCAGGGCTTTGTTACAAGGATTGATAGATAATAAGGAGCTGGAATTCTTCGAACATGTCGGGAGCCTAGAAGAAACAGATGTGTGTGCCTCCGAAGAAAGTTCGACGAAGGATGTTTATAAAGTCAACCACCCAGTGGTTATCATATCACGTCCGAGAATGAATGAAACCGGGGCACAAATTGCGCCCAAGGTTATAATCCAGAAGCCTGTTGCTTTTCCTTACAGAGATAGCAAAAGGGTACTGTGGAACTATAATTGCAATGTGACAATCCCAGGAGAGGAAATCTCAATTAATGCATCTGAGGAAAGTCAAGACGAGGGTTTTTATACACGCAGCAGAAGGCGTTATACCCCAAGTACAAAAGTCGAGTAGGTTAAAGGAAAATCAGTGGCAATTGAGCAAAATAAAGAGAGTTCGGCGGGACCTGAACCAACTGTTAATGAATCAGTGACTGAAAAAGAAGCAAAGAAATTCTTAAAATTTTTAAAGCACAGCGAATACAGCGTCGTGGAACAGCTGCACAAACAACCAGCTCGCATATCGGTACTGGCCTTACTCTTAAGCTCAGAAACCCATCGCAGCGCATTGATGAAGGTGCTGAATGAAACTTATGTTGCTAACGATATATCTGTAAACAAGCTGGACCGCTTAGTCAACAATATAAGTGTCGACAACTTCATATTCTTCAATGACGATGAAGTACCGCCAGGAGGCCGAGGATCGACTAAAGCTTTGCATATCACGACTCACTGTAAATGGTACACATTACCAGGTGTATTGATTGACAATGGGTCTGCACTAAATGTCCTACCTCTATCTACGCTGAATAGGTTGCCAGTAGATAGTTCCCATATGAAGACATGCCAAAATGTAGTGAGAGCATTTGATGGTACGGAGAGAAAGGTAATGGGGAGAATTGAAATACCCCTCTTAATCGGGCCGAGCACGTACGAGTTAGATTTTCTAGTCATGGACATTAAGCCTTCGTATAATTGCCTATTGGGGAGGCCATGGATTCACTCAGCGGGGGCAGTGCCGTCATCGTTACATCAAAAGCTCAAATTTATAACGGAAGGTCGATTGGTGACCATAAATGCGGAGGAAGATATCATTGCATCCGTTACCACACGACGCGCCATATGTGGGGACAGATGATGAAGCAGTTGAATGTTCTTTTCGGTCTTTAGAATTCGTGAACGCGACATTCATTACCGAAGGAAACAAGATTCCGAGGCCCAGGTTATCTGAGACTACAAGAATGGGGCTACGACTAACCGTTAGAAAATAGGCCCTACCCGGAAGAGGACTCGGGAAATACCTCCAGGGAGTGACTAATGCACCAATAATAAAGGACAAACAAGACCGTTTTGGGTTAGGATTCAGGCCAGACACGAAACAAAGAAAGAAGGAGCTGGAGAAGAAGTAAGAGAGAAGGAGAGCGCGATTGAGCAGGGGAGAAATCAAATGGGAACCCATGATCTTCCCCCATATTTCAAAGACTTTTGTGTCTGGAGGAGTCATTCACTCTGAGAGGGGCACGTCGAGAAAGGAAATCGTGGAAGGAATGATAAAAAATTTGGGCATCAATGCCACATACGAAGAAAGAACTGGGATAGAAAATCTATCGGGCATTCGCCCTCATGAGCCGGGAAGTGTTCTAAATAATTGGACTACGGAAGAGATTCCTGTAGTCTTTAGAACTAACATAGAGTAATATTCAAAACACACTTATTACTCTAGGCCTAGGAGTAATAAGAGTCCCTTTTTTGTGAAAATAGGCCTATGTTCAAAATTGTTATTTCAATGAAATGCATCCTTTTGTCTTATTCCCAAATATTCTTTTATTCTTTCATTCATGATCATACCATACATATCATTTTTCTTAGATTCCTTTGTTCTTTGTATCCTCCTTTGCACCTCCAACAGGTCTCCAGATATCAACGATGTGAGTGACATTGTTACTAACTCAGAGTCTCCTTTTGAACGGGATATGTGTCTAGAGGGATCTCAGGACTTCGAGGATGATAGAGACTGTGACTTATTCCCTGATTTGTTAAGGATGGTAGAACAAGAGGAGAAACAAATTCTACCCCATGAAGAGACAGTAGAAGTCGTGAACTTGGGAGATGAACTAGAAAAGAAAGAAGTAAAGATCGGAGTCTGCATTACCACAGAGACAAAACGGGACCTTATTAAGTTACTCCAAGAGTTAAAGGATGTCTTCGCATGGTCGTATCAAGACATGCCTGGGCTAAGTACTGACATCGTGGTACACAACTTCCCATCAAAGAAGAATGCAAGCTAGTTCAACAAAAGCTTCGAAGAATGCGGCCCGATGTTTTGTTGAAAATAGAAGAGGAGGTCAATAAGCAATTTGATGCTGGGTTCTTACAAGTAGTCAAGTACTTGGAATGGGTAGCTAATATTATCCCCGTCCCTAAGAAAGATGGAAAGGTACGGATGTGCGTGGACTACAGGGACCTGAACAAAGCCAGCCCGAAGGATAATTTCCCGTTGTCTCATATCGACACCTTAGTGGACAATACGGCAGGTTACTCACTTTTCTCCTTCATGGATGGTTTCTCAGGGTACAATCAGATAAAGATGCATCCTGAGGACATGAATAAGACTACATTCGTAACTATGTGGGGAACATTTTGCTATAAGGTGATGCCATTCGGACTGAAAAATGCGGGAGTAACGTATCAAAGGGTCATGGTGACCTTGTTTCATGATATGATGCACAAAGAAATTGAAGTCTATGTCGACGACATGATTGCCAAATCTCAGACAGAAGAGGAACATGTGCTAGTCTTGAGGAAGTTATTTTTGAGGTTGAGGAAATTTCAGCTGAAACTCAATCCAGCGAAGTATACCTTCGGGGCTAGGTCAGGAAAACTGCTAGGATTCGTGGTCAGCGAAAAAGGGATTAAGATTGACCCAGATAAAGTCAAAGCCATACAAGAGCTACCTCCACCGCGTACTCAAAAGGAAGTTCGGGGATTTTTAGGAAGATTAAATTACATCGCTCGGTTTATTTCACAGCTAACCGAGAAATGTGACCCCATATTCCGTCTCCTTAAGAAACACAACCCTGGTGTTTGGGACGAGGATTGCCAGAAGACTTTCGATAAGGTCAAGCAATATTTGTCTAATGCCCCAGTGTTGACACCACCTAATCCAGACAAGCCATTGATACTGTATTTAACGGTGTTTGAAAATTCTATGGGATGTGTGCTTGGCCAACACGATGAGTCAGGGAGGAAAGAAAGAGCGATATACTACCTCAGTAAGAAGTTCACTGAGTGTGAAACAAGATACTCGCCAATTGAAAAGTTGTGTTGCGCCCTAATCTGGACAACCCGAAGACTGAGACAATACATGTTGTATCACACAACTTGGTTAATCTCTAAAAGGGACCCTCTGAAGTACTTGATGGAGTCGACTGCTTTGAATAGGAGAATGGCCCGATGGTAAATTCTACTTTCTGAATTCGATATAGTCTACGTTAACCAAAAAGCTGTAAAAAGAAGTGCGATAGCAGATTTTCTAGCCAGTAGAGCCCTAAAGGACTACGAGCCCCTGAACTTTGACTTCCCAAATGAAGATCTAATGTACATAGCGACCACTGAAGAAGACCCTCAAGAAAGTCATCCTTGGAAGCTAAACTTTGACGGAGCATCAAATGCTATGGGCAATAGAATCGGAGCAGTCTTGGTATCCCCGAACGGAGATCATTATCCCTTTACTAGTAAATTGGATTTTGACTGCACGAACAATATGGCAGAATACGAAGCATGCATCATGGGAATTCGTGCGGCCATAGAGCGTAAAATCAAGGCGTTGAAGGTATACGGAGATTCTGCCCTAGTGATATATCAATTCAAAGGTGAATAGGAGACGAGAGACCCCAAGTTGGTCAATTACCGAAAGCTGATCCTTGAATTAATTAAAGAGTTTGATGACATTGTCTTCTGCTACCTCCCGCGAGAAGAAAATCAGATGGCTAATGCCCTAGCAACTTTAGCCTCTATGATCAGGGTGAATAGGCAAGAGGATGTGAAACCAATCCAAATGAGCATTTACGAGACTCCAGCTCATTGTTATAACCTCGAAGAAGAAGAAGGAAATGATGACCACCCTTGGTACCACGATATCCTGCGATATGTGAAGAATCGCGAGTACCCCGACCAGGCTACTGAGAATGACAAAAGAACATTGAGAAGACTGGCCAATGACTACGTCTTGGACGGGGAGATCCTATATAAAAGAAGAAAGGATCAAGTACTGTTAAGATGTGTGGACACTATTGAGGCTAAAAAAATCTTAGAAGAGGTCCACGAAGGCGTCTGTGGGACACACGCTGATGGCTTTACAATGGCCAGGCAAATTATGAGGTTTGGTTATTATTGGTCCACCATGGAAGGAGACTGTATCAACTATGCCAAAAGATGTCATAAATGCCAAATCTATGGAGACAAGATTAATGTGCCTCCTTCACCCCTGCATGTCATGACTTCACCGTGGCCTTTCTCGATGTGGGGCATGGATGTGATTGGGCCAATTTCGCCAAAAGCTTCAAATGGGCATCGATTCATCTTCGTGGTTATTGACTATTTCACCAAATGGGTAGAAGCTGCTTCATATGCCAATGTTACTAAATCGGCAGTTAGCAAGTTCCTAAAAAAGGAAATTATTTGTCGGTATGGAATGCCAGAAAGGATCATATCAGACAACGCATTGAATTTGAACAATAGCACAATAGCGGATGTCTGCAACCAATTTAAGATCAGACACCACAATTCGTCACCATACCGTCTGAAGACGAACGGTGCGGTTGAGGCAGCTAACAAAAACATTAAGAGGATTGTGGGGAAAATGACTGAGACTTATAAGGACTGGCATAAAAAGCTACCATTCGCCCTCTATGCTTATCGAACGTCTGTCAGGACTTCCACCGGGGCAACGCCTTTCTCACTGGTCCATGAAATGAAGGCAGTTTTACCTATCGAGGTTGAGATTTCCTCCCTCAGAGTTTTGTCAGAAGTAAAGTTGGAAGAAGCAGAATGGATCCAGTCACGATACGATTAGTTGAATCTGATTGAGGAAAAGAGGCTAAGGGCTATCCGTCATGGTCAGATGTACCAAAAGCGAATGATACGTGCTTACAACAAAAATGTTCGTCCAAGAGAGTTCTACGAAGAAGACCTAGTGTTAAAAAAGATCCTGTCCATACAAAAGGATTTCAGAGGAAAATGGATACCGAATTGGGAAGGACCTTATGTGATAAAAAAGGCCTTTTCTGGAGGAGCATTGATATTGGCCGAAATGGATGGCAGGGCTTTACCCAATCCTGTGAATTCAGATTCGGTTAAAAAATACTTCGCCTAAAAAAAAAAAAAGGGAGAGGCCAAGGTGAAAACTCGCAAAGGGCATCTTGAGACCAAAGGGGATTTGAGTTGAAAACCCGAAAAGGGCGGCTCAAATTTGGATCAAAGTGGGGCATACAGTAGTCTTGCTATGCCTGAATTAACAATGAAGGAGTATGCTACATCTCGGGGCATCTGCAATAGTACTCTAGATCCCCTAAACACATATTGGGCAAAAAGGAGTCCTCGAGAAGTCAGTACAGAGAAGCTCACTCTGCGATATCTGGGGTGCCTATTCCCTTTTATTCATTTCGTATTCCAGCAATGTTTATTGACTGTGATTAATCTATTCCCTTCAAATTTTGTTTCTGACAAATTTCATTCCTGTCATTGTTGTGATCTTTTTCAAGCATTTTGCATTGAAATAATGATTAAGGGATTAAAGTCATTTTTGCAAAAAGAGTTCTGCATATTACTCTGAAAGTCTCTAAATAGTACAGGAACCTGAAACAAGGCTATTATTTAGAACTAACCAAACTTAAAGATTGGGAGCTTTTGAGAAGGAAAAGTTTAAACTACGACTACCTCTTCGAATTTTCTGTTCAAAGAACTAAGCTGAACAAGAAAACAAGGTAACGTTTCAGTGAAAGAACCTTGATGTACAAAGAGCAATGACAACCCAAACATTAAAAAGGGGTTCATGCTACACTCATGTATTAATAGGTCATTCATAGCACATCTAGTTAGGAACATTTGATTCATTGTGATCATGGCATCCTAATTCTTTGGCACAAGCATAAATACATGAACTGATTCTACAGGTCATGTCCTTAGAATCAATGAACTCACAAGCCTTAAACCCCTAAGCAGTAGGGTGACAGGCTAAATTGCAGACCTTATCCCCCTAAGCAGTAGGGAAACAGATCAAAGATGAAGGGTCTTAAACCCTTAAGCAGTAGGGTAACAGACCAAATTGCAGATCTTATCTCTCTAAGCAGTAGTGGAGCAGATCGAAGATTGACAAATCGTAACCCCCTAAACGTTAGGGTAACAGGTTGAATTCACAGCTCTTAACCCCCTAAGCAGTAGGGAAATAGATCAAAGGTGGCAAGCCTTAAACCCCTAAGCAGTAGGGTAACAGGCTAGAGATTGACGAATCTTAACCCCCTAA
The DNA here is from genome assembly GCA_025698465.1 of Gossypium longicalyx. Taxonomy (NCBI): domain Eukaryota; kingdom Viridiplantae; phylum Streptophyta; class Magnoliopsida; order Malvales; family Malvaceae; genus Gossypium; species Gossypium longicalyx. The sequence goes on along the minus strand of CM047005.1, from coordinate 19,472,281 downwards.
GCAGTAAGGTAACAAGCTAAATTTACAGACCTTGAATCCCTAAGCAGTAGGGAAACAGGTCAAATGCGACGGGCCTTAAACCCATAAGCAGTAGGGTAACAGGTTGAATCAAATGTCTTTCTCCTTGAAATAGCAGTGGAGTTGATCCAAGCACAGCAGATCCCATTGAAGCTTTAGTAGAGTTAATTGAAGTCACATGTCTTATCTCGCTAAAAATTGTAGCAGAGCAGACTGAAGATAGCAAATCTCATTTCCCTGAAGATACAATGGAGCGGATTGAAACAATAAAGTCTATACACCTGAGTTGCAGTGGAACACATTGAACATACTTGAAGAAGATGGACACCAAAAAAATCGAGACCTGGTGAGACCAGGCAAATTTGGCCCTTTCCGAGTCTTTGCTCCATTCTCGTTACACGACAACGAGCAAAGAGGGGTAGTTGTACAAACCCAAATTTTAACCTAGCCCAAATAACCCCCCCCAAAACCCAAACAAGCCCGTTTAGCCCCAACAACCCTAGCCCAAACAAATCCCAACCCAAACACAAAACAAAAAAAAAAAAAAAAGAAACCTAAAAAAACCCTAGCCGCCTTTGACCCCTATCCCATCCACCACTGACGTCTGCTCCACCGCCCTTGTCACATCCACCGCCCCAAGTTGCACCTGCAAGAAGTAAAAAGAAATGACAATTAGTGAACAGAAACCTTTTGTAAACGGCTATATAAAGCCTTGTTAAAAATTTTGTAAATGGGGTTTTTTTTTTTTAAAAAAAGGACATTCAAATAAGAAAAATCAGTAAATCCAAGCAAACAATACCAAATCAGAAAGAATCTAAGTATACTGGAAATCAAACCCGAACCTAAGGTGATTTTCTTTTATTTTTTATTTATTTTTTTTTCAAGTCTCTCTCTATATATAAATATATAATCTAAGCAAAACAACATACATATATTAAACGAATAAATAAAATAAAAAAGAGAGAAAATTTCTTACCTTTGACGACGCGTGGGTGGCGTGCATGGCGAGCCATGCGAGCGATAGTCGAACCCTCGGCGATTCCGATTTTCTCCAGAGAAAAAATCACCCCACTCTCTCCTTTTTTTTCTCAAATCTCAGCAGAAATGAGAAATCAAAAAAAAATTTGATTTTTATAGGGCTGGCATACGGCGCCGTTTTGGGCATTAACCCTCGGTACCAAAATGACGCCGTTTAGGCTTTGACCCGAGGACCCGACCCGTCTTACCCTGGGATCCGCGTGTTTTTGCTCTTAGGGGCTAATTGCATGCCCGGTCCTTCCGCTTTTTATATGTTTTGTAATCAAGTTTTTAATTCTTTTAAATTAGCCCGAGGTTTATCGCATTTTGCAAGTTGATCCTCCCTTCGGCGACACCGTTTCAAGGGCTTGGGTAAATTACCCTTTTAGACCCCGTGTGTTATCTGCGCTTTCAAATTAGTCCCTTTCCCCTTTATTAATTTTTAAAATCGGCCCCAAAACTTAATATTTGTTTCAAATTAGTCCCTTTTTTAGACTTAATACGGTTTCTATTATTTTTCACTCTTTATTATTCAAATATCATTCATTATTATATTTTACTATTTTTTTATCATCATCATTAACATATTTTATCATTATTTAGACATTTTTAGTTTTAATTAATACTTATATATATTACATATATATTTATATAGTTGTTTTATTATTATTCCTAACATATATTTTGTGTATATACATTTAAATACTATATCATATTCTATATTATGCATATACATATTAACATTATACCATATGTATATTTTTATAAATACTATATATATATATATATATATATGCTTTTAATATATTGTGCATATTGTGTGCATACTTCTAATATTATCATGTATTCATACATTTGTATATCTATGTAATATCATTAATATTTATTTTTAAGCATCATTATCATTCTTTAGCACGTATATACTGCTATTATCCACGTATTTAATTGTTAATAGTTGCTTCCAAAGATTATGATTATTTCTAATATATGTATTATATGTTTACCTTTAATATTATATATTATATATTCTCATTATCATCATCACTTTTATTATTATTAATTTTATCATTTGACATATTATTGTTGTCATTCATTTTTTTTATTTTCTTCCTTCTCTCTTTCTTACTATCATTGCATTATTATTATTACTTTTCTATTTTCTCATTACTTAGTTATTTACGTTTCTTATTCACTTATATTTTCGTCATTATTACGCCGTTAGCATTATGTTTATTCGTTTACTCACATGTGTCTCGATATATTTGCAAATCCACATTATTCGTCATTATTGTCGTTATATCATCACCTCTGTTATTATTATGCTTGCTAACCCTGCGATTTGTTTCCCATTTCACCATGTGATTATGATTACGTGGGTCCTTTACTCGACGCATACAATTATGTTTTCTAAAATAAAACAAGTTTCGTATTTAGATAATTCGAGAAAATCGTGTCCTAACTTACTGGGTTTTGGTTTTTCTCGTTTAATCTAAATAACGACATAATCCTATAAATCACATCATGTTTTTTACTTGATGCCTTAAAATAATTCTTTCACAAAAGTGATAATCCGTATTTCGTAATTCGAGACGGTCGTGCCCTAACTCACTGGGTTTCGATTCTGCTTTTTACCTAAATAACGGAATATTCTTTAAAAAACCACAACACGAGTTTTGAAAATTGCTTATTCTCGGAGAAATAAGGTGTTATGCCCTAACTCACCGGGTATGACATTTTGTCACCTCGAAATAAGAATTTGTTTTAAAATAAAGGCGATGTTCAGAGTTTGAGAATTCGAGAAAACGTGCCCTAACTTACTGGGTTTCGACTTCTCTCGTTTACTCTAAATAATCGAATACCCTTTTAATAAATCTAAAAACGCAAATTTCATATAAAAGGCAAACTCGCTCTCGGAAATTCAAATATGTCGTGTCCTAACTTACTGGATGTAACATTTCATATTTTGAGACGAAAAGCTCTTTAACACTGGAGTTTTTTTTAGAAGAAGGATCGTATTTCAAAAAGTCTTTCAAAGTTTTCAATCTTCGATCTTAAGACATTAATTAATCAACTAGGTACCAATTTTGGGCGTATCGAAGGTGTTAATCCTTCCTCGTATGTAACCGACTCCCGAACTCATTTTTTGATTTTCGTAGACCAAAAATTATCGTTTTAGTAAATCTTAACTTTTATTAAAATGATTAATTTAAGGTGACCCGATCACACCTCATCAAAAAAGATTGGTGGCGACTCCTCTATTCGTTTTTCATTTTCAAAAATCTAAGTCGATTCCCGCTTTTTTTCAAAAAATGGTTACGACATCATCAATGACTAAAGTATTAGAAATATTGTAACGGAGCCTTCAATCATTAGAACTTCCTCCACGACCCACTTAAGATGTAACATAAATGATTAAAAGCATCAAAACTATATATATATATATATATATATATATATATTAATATTAACTTTGTGTTCATTAAATGTCTTATGTTTGTATATTTAATAGAGGGTAAAAGTATTATGGAGATCCTTATATTAAGAGTCGGATTGCATTTTATTTTTATTATTCAAAAAATGGAAAAACTAGTCCCTATACGTTAGATTAAAAAGTAATTGGTCCTTCATGTTAAAAATTTAATCTATTTGTACTATTAAAAATTAGTATGATTGATGGAATAATCAGACAATGACATGTCACATGTCAAATGTACCTCATGTTACAATTAATCTCGAATTGTATGTATCTAATAGTTATGCTACTATTAATTGCAATTAAGCAATTAAGTTGGCTGTGACTTGGTTATTAGATTATCATATTTTGATTTAATTAGGAGAAATTTAGCTAAGGAATGATAATCTGAAGTTATCATCGGTTACCCTTTCTAAAGATTGAACCGTCCGAGTTACTGTGGGCTACCAGGATTTGAACTGAGGTGCGAGAATGATGTAGCGGAAATCATGATGAATGAAAACACCTTACGAGTTCTTGACATAGACCCTGAACTGCAGATTCTTAAGGTGGCTAGGGAGGATTACTAGAATGGTTATTGTCCCACGGAATTTATCAACACCTCAATCAACTACGACCACTTCAATTACGGCTCAAACCTTAGGAACCTCACCCTATTCTACGGATGCGACCTACCGTCAAACTCGACAGTTATTTTTCTTACTAACTGCATCGTAAATAATACACTTATGGATGTGTCATATGCTGCTAGAAACATGTTGGGTGATCCTCGCCCTGGGGGATGCCGTGGAATCGTCGTAGTTCCGGTTTATGAAGCTTCAGCACAGGATCTGGAGGTGAATCCTATGACCGTGCAGGCTGCTGTAAGAGGAGGTTTCGAATTGCAATGGGAAGCGGATAATGATGAGTGCAGAAGATGCAGAGATTCAGATGGGGTTTGCGGATATAATCAAACTTCAAATAGTTTCACTTGCTTTTGCAGCGATAAACCTAGTGAACCCACATGTTTACCAACAACTGAAGGTACGTTATGGCTCTTCTAGTACTGCAATTTTGCTCAGCTGTTTGTTGTTGCAGAACGTCTAGGTTACTTGGATAAGTAATATATTATTGCTAGCCTAACCTAAAATTTCCATCGACTGACGCTTAATGGCCCCTGGAAACTTCGTTTTCAAAAAACTCAACTACTTCCAATAATTTTCTTCCATTCCTTCCTACTATTCTCTCGCAATTCATTAAAGAAAAAAAAATAATAATAAACTATCAAAATAGTCACTTTTATTTACCTCGGGTTACATTTTAGTCACTTATGTTTAAAATATTATGTTTTAGTCACTTACATTAACATGTTGTAACATTTAGTCACTGAGCTGTTAATTGTCGTTAACGGTGTAATAGTAAACAAACGTGGCACGTTAAATCATCATTTCAAACAAAAATTTTAAGTTAAATTATAAAATTGGTCCCCATATTTTTTTCGTTTTGAGTAATTTAATTTTTTTATGTTCTTTAACTTTTTCTTTTCTTTTTTTTTTCATTATCTTCTGTTTCCCCTCTATTTTCCTCCTTCTCCATCTCTTTTAATGTAGTTTTTCTATATTTTCCATTTGTTCAAACTTTTTTATGTTTATGAAAAAAGAAAAGCTAAAAGCTAAAACCAAAATAAAATTTGCTTTGCACCCACATTTACAAACCCTCATCATCTATTATCGCTTTAAAGAAATCAATTTGGATCTCTCAATGACCTAGTCCACAAGCTCGCCTCACTCGAAGATCTCGCCAGTCATGACTTATTGCAGTTCACCCCTAACAAAATTTCTCGAGCTCATTCCCTTAACCTCCTAACCAACCCCACAACCACCTTATCTATCTTACCTACAACATTCTCGCCCTCTCGAAACTACATTGTTTCACGGATTCTTCAAACGAGCTCTACGCTCTCAATGACTAAAATGACCACCATACAAAACTTACCCTTAACTTTACCTAAACCAATTTGGTTCCATGCTCCCTTTCTCTCTTTGGTTCATATATCCATGCTCGGCTTCCAATCAAGCTTGCTTGGGAATATCCAAGAAGGTTTAGATCAATTTTATCATTTGCTTAATTTTATTCATTGAAAAATAAAAGAAAAAGAAAGAAATAATCTACACGATTCTGTAAAAGTTTGGAAACGGAAAAAATTTGTTTTGAATATAAAGAATTCAATTTATGTTTAGATTTGATTAAGAATATGGTTTTTTTATATTGATTAGTTAGATCGAATTTAAGTTTCAAATTTAGGTTTTATTCAAATCGAGATTTGATTAAGAATGAATGATATTCGATTTTGAGTGAAATTTAATTTAGGAATCATGTGAAAGAAACAAAGATTTGATTTATTTGGTGGGTAAAATTATGTTTCTGCATTGAAGAATATGAGGAGATAAATAAAGGGAAAGAAGAAAAGGAAAATAAAGAAAAAAATTAAATTGTTTAAAAAAAGTAAAAATATAATGACTAGTTTTAACAAATAGAAAATATATAATAATAAAAAACTACGTTAAAAGCATTGGTGAAGGGAGGAAAATAGAGGGAGGAGGAGAAGAGAATGAAAAAAGAAGAAGAAAAGAACAAAATAAATTGCTCAAAAGAAAAAAATATAGGGACTAATTGTATGATTTAACCTAAAATTTTTGTTTAAAATGATGATTTAACGCATTACGTCAGCTTATCTTTACATCATTAATGGTAATTAACGCTTAGAGACTAAAATGTTACAACACGATAATGTAAGTGACTAAAAGTTACATGTCAAACATAAGTAACTAAAATGTAACATGAGACAAACAAAAGTGACTATTTTAATAGTTCACTCAAGAAAAAAAAAGTCTTCCTACTTCATCATCATAAACTTGACCTTGATTTTCGCTCCAAAATCTGTGTTTGCCAATAATATTTTGAGATGCTGTGTTTTACCTTGTTTAGAATTGATAATGGGTCGGGTTAGGTCAGTGCAAAAAAATCAAGTCTGTTTTCTAGACTTGGGCCTAGTCTAGCCTGAAAAATGAACTTAAAAATATTAGACCCATATTTGGTCCAACCTACTTGCATTAACTTTTTTCAGATAATTTTTTTATATAAAAATAAAATTAAAAACATAATACATTTAATAGATTAAAAATATTTTTAAAAAAATTTATACTTAAATAATACTAACATAGTTGCAACTTAACAAGTAAATTCTTCTAAAATAGTAGCAAAACTAGCAATAAAATAAAAGTTATACAATATTTAAACAATAACAACAAAATAGTAGCAATATAATAGTGAAATGGTATAAAAACAACAGCATAACAACAATAAACAAAAGCAAACATCAGTAGAATTTTTTTGTTAAATTTGGGTCAGCCAAGTTGGGCCAGAACTAAAAAAATATTACCTGAAACTCAGCCCATTTTCTAAACAGCCCTTATTTTTTTTATTCAAACCTATTTTTTGAACTTATATTTTTATCCAAATTTTTTTATTTTTTAAATGAACCTTCGAGTTTAGACGAACAATCCAATCTATAATCAGGTCTAACCATGTTACTAAAACATTGACATTGATTACCCTTTTAGGGATCGAATCGACTGGAAAGTTGTAGCTTTCCAAGGGTGAAGGTAAGAATGGTGATAAAATTAAGTTTTTAGGGTGTACCCACTTATATATTTAAGAACCTTCTTTTCCTTTTTTAATTTGAGGTTAATACGAGATTTATACATCTTGTCTATTTCTTTTAAAACATTTAGTGTGACTGACGTTCTCATCCACCTAGTTTTGTGATATTCTCATCACTGGCTTTATCTATCAAGTTCAGTCCATCAAATTTATCCTACATGTTAGAGTGCTCGACATGAAATCTAACAGTCAAGATCAGTTACTCTCACATTACTTATTAACGAATCATTACCGTCTCTTCAAAAGAGATAATTGTGATGTCATGATTATGATATTCATGTAATTTTTGATAAATTAATGATTTGTTGGTACCAACATTCAAGTTAAGTGGTGAATTATTGATTCATGGGTCCGTGAATTGCTAAGCAAATCACAAACAATATTCATTTTTACCAATTATTTAATCAGTTACTTCATAAAATTTAATGGTTGAAATTTGTCACTGAATCTCTTTCATATTGTTCTTCTAAACCCGCTCATAATCTTGGTTTCAGTTGAATTGGAATTATTAAATGACTAAAATTGAAGAGTATCCACTGTATTGATTTTTGCTGTAAATTGTATTTACAGGGTCCAGTTCCAAGTTGCAGCTCAAACTAGTCAATGGGTCATAATGAACAAAAGTTTTATTATTTCTAACAAAATTCTTTTTATTAATTAATATTTGATGTGACTGCAAAACAAGATAAACAATTTTCCAAGAAATGCAATTAATGGGGTTATCATATAATTTATTAACTACCTACAGAATTTATTCAAAATATCATTTTAAATTATATTAGTTGATTTTGTTTTTGTGAAATTAATAGATGTGGAGAACTTAGTTTACCCTATTAATCTTCATTCATGTATATAACAGGATTGACAGTTGGTGCAACCGTTGTTGCTATTGTATCAGTAAGCTTCATTGTCTTGAGGTTCAAAACAAAATTATTGTCAAATCATTCCCAAGGAGACAAAGCAACAATTGAGGCATTTATGAAAAATTTTGGTACATTTGCACCAAAGCGATATTCTTATATAGAAATCAAGAAAATGACAAATAAATTTCATGATAATTTAGGTTAAGGAGGATATGGTAAAGTATATAGAGGAAAAATGTTTGAAGACCGTTTCGCCGCGGTTAAAGTCCTAAATGAATCTAAGGGAAATGGAGAAGATTTTATGAATGAAATAGCTAGTATTAGTAGAACTTCTCACATTAATATAATGACTTTACTTGGTTTTTGTTTCGAGAAATCGAAGAGAGCTTTGATTTATGAATCCATGCCTCATGGATCTTTGGACAAGTTCATTTATAGTCAAGGATCAAATAATCAAAGTCGTCAATTGGAGTGGAAAACTTTGTACGACATTGCACTCGGCATTGCCAGAGGGCTCGAATACTTGCATCAAGGTTGCAACATAGGGATCTTGCACTTCGACATAAAACCTCACAATATCCTTTTAGACAAGAACTTTTATCCCAAAATATCTGATTTTGGTTTGTCTAAATTATGTGAAAGAAGAGAGAGTATAATTTCCATGGCTTGTGCAAGAGGAATAATCATATATATTGCTCCAAAAGTGTTTTGTTGAAACTTTGGCAGAGTTTCTTATAAATCAGATGTCTATAGCTATGGAATGATGGTCCTTAAAATGGTGGGAGGAAGAAAAAATATTGATGTTGGAGTGTCTCAAACCAGTGAAGCGTATTTTCTATCATGGATTTATGAGCATCTTGATCAATCTATGAACTTGAATCTCAAAGGAGTAATAGTTGAAGAGGAAGAAGAAATAACAAGGAAGTTGATTATAGTGAGCTTTTGGTGCATTCAATGTGACCCATCTGATCGACCTTCAATGACTAAAGTGCTAGAAATGTTGCAAGGAAGCCTTCAATCATTGGTAATTCCACCTAAACCTTTTGTATCTTCTCCCTTACGATCCCCTAAAATCAAGGAATAAAAAGAGACTTGGACTAGATTGGTTGAATAAAAATCTAGTGATTAATATGGTAGATATAGAAAAGTAAATAAACATTAAATCGGTCAAAAAGCGATTCAACTGCAAAAACTCATATTGGACCAATAAAAATCATTTTTTTTATATTTTCTTTTCAAAGGTGCGACCAATTCTGTAACGATCTAAAATTTACGGGTATCAGAAAAGTGAGCTTTTGGGTCTTCGATTCTGAAAATTAGATTCGTAAATATTTATTAGAAATATTTACGAAGTTAAGTAGTGTGATTAATTAGATTTTAATTAAGTGAATTAGTTTGAATTAAGGTTAATTAGGTATAAGGATTAAATTGAATAAAGTATAAAAGTTTAATTATAAACTATAGAAAAGTCAAGGGACTAAATTAATAAATAAACCAAAAAGAAACAAGTGTATGGTAGAAATATGGTAAATGTGTAATACACATGTTTGTACATTTGTAAATACTTATATGTATTTACTTATTATATAAGTAAATAATAATTATTACTAAATATAAAATAACAATATAATAAAGTATAAAATATAATATAATATAATATAATATAAATAAAATAAAATAAATAATAAAAAGAATAAAGAAACAAAAGTAAAGAAAATAGAACAGGGAAAGAAACGAAGGTGGGGGAAAGAAAGAAGGAAAGAAAAGAAAAGGAAAAATAGGGTTTTAAGGTTCAAACTTTAAGTGGTAAGTTAATTTAATCCATTTTCTTGTAATTTTGATGTTTTTGGAATCCTAGAACAAAGCTCTACTTGAATTATTTTGAAATTTAGGAAGTTAGTGAATTTTTAGATGTTGATTAAGTTGAATAAAAAGAAAAATTAAGTGTTAATTTGATGGAAATTCAAGTTAGAAGTGGAAAAGGATTAAAATTGAAAAAGAAAATATAAGTTTTGTAATAGTAGGGATTGAATTGAGAGGATTCTATAATTAATATTTTATGCTGTAAAATTTAAGAGTTGGAATGGTTTAAAGTGATAATGGAATGAAAATATAGGATTTATTTGAAGAGAAAGAATGGTTATCGTGGAAGGACTAAATTGGAATTTATGTAAAAGTTAAATGGAAAATAGAAGAGTGTGTTATTAAATGATATGTATTGATGATTTTAAATGTTAATTTTTCCGTAACTAACGTAGCACAGGAAACGTCATCGAAGAAGGGGAAAGAGAAAGTGAGCGAAGATAACGAATAAACTCGAGAACTACGGTTTGTATTTCTATAAACTAAACTTAATGTATATTTATCATTATGATCCCTAAAATGCATGGTAGATAAAATGAAGGTAAGTATAATTGCTATTGAAATATGAGAACCCTATTAACAGTGTCGGGCTAGTTGGATATAGTTGGCATGCCATAGGATTGGAAGTGTTAAGAGATATTCCGACTTCGTGTCGATGAGACACTATAAGTGTCGATTACTGTTACTGTTTCAGATTCATTCCGATGAGGTACTTTGTGTACTGCTACTGTTACTATTACTGTTACCGTTACGGTGTATTCCGGCTCCGGCCGATGAGACACTGTATACTATCCCGGTGTATGGGTTGGATTCGTGTATCCGTACAGGTTTGAGTTATGTTAATAGGGGTAATTAAAGGTACCAAAGACTGATCGCTACTGATTAAATGATTTTATTGAATATGTTTGACTGTACTAAATATAAATGACCTACTGACTGATAATTATCGAAAATATCGATTGATACCGAATAAGTACTAAAACTGATTACTATGTTTCAAATGCTATGAAATGAAAATAAGTTAATGAATTCTTAAGGTTATGAGATTAAGAGTTTAAGTTTTAAAGCATATGGATTATTAATGTTTAAGTACTAGTTTATAGAAATACCACTGAGTGTATACTCAGCGTACGGTTTGTTTCGGTGCGCAGGTTAGGTACAAAGTAAATAAAGTCTCAGCATCCAAGTCAACTCCTGAACTCAAAAACTTGGTGATGTATCTTGTCTTAAGGAATGGCATATACCTAGGTTGTTTTGAAGTTGTATAATATACATAAAGATGATAGTGAAGAATGTTAATAGTTGACTCATAAATGTGAAGTGTAGAATATAGTAAAGTCCATTTTGAACTAATGTGTATGGTTCTTAAGTATTAATTTGGAGTTGTTTCATTTAACAATTGTTAAAATACATATGTTAGATTATTATACTAGTAGAAATAATATGTTTTAAATGTGTATACTTATGTTTAGACTGATTGAAATATTGGATTTTGAATTGCTTGGTATTTGAGGTATGCAGGGTTGGTAAATTTGAATTATAAGGCTCATTTTGAATCCACACGGCTTGACACACGGGCGTGTGATTAGACCGTGTGAGACACACGGCTTGCACACGGGTATGTTAATTGGCCATGTGTCCTCTGCACCTAAATTTTGTAAAACAGAATACCACACGAGCTAAGCACACGGGCGTGTGACTTGGCCGTGTGAAACTAGTTTATTTATAAGTAATAAGTCAGTGTTGTACACGGGTAAACAACACGGGCGTGCCATGGAGACACGAGCGTGTGGTACTGTTCATAGGAGGAAACTTTGAAATTTCACGAAAAATTTTCTAAGCTTCCGATTAAGCCCCAGTTTGTTTTAAATGTACTTATTAAGTACCGTAGGCCCATTAAAGGTATATTAAGATGTATTTGAAGTACAGAATTGCATTTATTTCTGTTTTACATGTAAATGTACTGTAATGACCGGTAATACTCTGTAATCCTGTTTCGGCGACGGGACGGAATTAAGGGGTGTTACAAATTCGATCTTTGATTTTGTTCAACATAGTTCAATCTAGGAGTGTTCAAATTTCGATTAAAACTAAATTAGCCGACCGAACTGATCTAATTCAGTTAATCAGTCAGTTAACCAATCTAATTCGGTCGGAGGACGATTAATAATTTTTTTAGAAGTTTGGTTGTTGGTTAATTCGGTTCGAAATTGAATAATTTACTGAGTTAATAATTAATAATAGAAATTATATGTAGTTTTAATTCGGATAATTTGGTCAAATGAACATTATTAATTTATTTTTTTATATGTTTTATACTTGTTTTAATAAATAAAAAATAAAAACATATAAATTTCGGTTAATTCGGTTAATTGATCGAATTAACCCAAAATTTGATTCGGTTAATATTTTTGAAAAATTTTGGTTCGGTTAACAATTAAAGGATTAAAAAATCCGATTAATTTAATTAATACTAGTTCAGTTGGGTTAATCGTTTGAACACCCCTAATTCAATCCATTAAGTTTAGCTTTAAACATTTATTATGTACTTTTTTGTATTCTTCATGTCCGTTTTATGAACTATATTCGAGATTTATAACTATCCCTCTAAAAAATGTTGCTTCCAAAGTGTACCATAACAACCATGATAACATTTATTATATACTTTGTTGGCTTATCATCTTCCTATGATTAAAAAAATTGACTTAATTTGGTTAATTGCCAACTTTTACATAATTCAATGTCATGAGTTATAACTTGGATTTGATGGTTTATAACATAATGTTGAATTCAGAGGATTTTTTTGCATTCCTTTCAAAAAGATTAAAGGATTAATTGGAGGGAAATATGAAAAACATTTTAAATGAAAGGAAATTATAATTGTTTGAATCAAATTAATTAATTAGACAGATCGAATCAAGAATTGATCGAAATATTTATTTAAAGAGAGGCATTAAATTGATTAACTCACAAGTCAATATGAAACAATTTAACCAAGTTTAAAAAAATATATTATAAATTTTTAATAATTTATTTAATTTAATTGATCAAATCAATAACCCGACCCATTCAATTATCAATTCAATTTTAAAAAATTTAAACATAATAAATTTTTAAATGATATTTGTGTCGAAACCATTTTTTTGAAAACGGAAATCGACTTTGTCTGAAAATGAAAATTAAAACAAGAGTCGCCACCGATCTTTATTAGATGTGATCGAATCACCTTTATTTTAATAAAACGTTTTAGTTTACTAAGACAGTGTTTTTGGTCTACGAAACTCAAGAGAACGGATTCGGGAGTCGATTACGTGCGAAGAAGGATTAGCACCCTCGTCACGCCCAAAATTGATACCGAATTGATTAGTTAGTATCTTAATGTCGAAAGTTGAAAACCGGGAACGGTTTTAAAATACTATCCTTCTTTTTATTAACGTCTATTTCAAAAATGCTTGAATTAGATCAAAACGATTGCTAAAGATTTTCTCGTCTCGAGATATCTGAGTATCAAATCTCATAAGTTAGAACGCAATACCTTGAACTCCCGAGCACAAGTTTGTCTTTAATTTTAATTGAAATTTCATGTGTTTTGGAACTTAGAAGGATATTTGGCCATTTAGATTTAACGAGAAAATCGAAACCCCGTAAGTTAAGGCACGATTCCTCGAATTTCCTAAAACGTGAAATATTGCCTTATTTAGAAAATTTTCTTTTTGAAATATAGCGAGTATGACACTTTGCAATGTGAGTTTATTTTGTTTGGAGTAAAATGAAACAATCTATATTGGATAAATACGTTGGAGCCAAATTCACGATGCGATGACATGAAATAAAAAATATAGTAATGAGCATGGAACAATAATACATGAATACAATATTATAAAAGTGAGTGACAATGAGATGAAAATAAGAATAAACGAATTGTAATACACACAATGACAATAATCACGTAACATATGTCACTTAAATTCCAATATTAACAATCGAAGAAAATGAAATAAATAAAATAATATAAAACAATTTCAAGTAAATAATGGTTTAAAATAAATAATGTATAAGAACAATTCAAAAGGAATAAATAAAAAACAGTCTCAAATAAATAATATATATAAAAAACTTAAAGTGAATAATAATAAAACAGTTTGAAATAAACAATATATAAAAAATTTTAAAATAAATAACATATAAAATAATTTTAACTACATAATATATATAAAAATTTAAAATATATAATATGTAAAAATTTAAAATAAATAGTATATATAAAAAAACGTAAAATAAATAATATATAAAATAATTTAAAATTATATGTAATAAAACTGTTTAAAGTAACTAGTTTTAATATATATATATATATAACTTAAAATAATATACAATAAAACAATTTGAAATGAATACTATAAATCAATTTTAAATAAATGATACATAAAATAGTTTAAGAGAATTAATATGTAAAAAAAATCTAAAATAAATAATATATAAAACTGTTTAAAATAAAATATATGTTTTAAAAAAATAAATAAGCAAAATATATAAAATAGTTTGATATTAAAAGGTTAAGGATTGAATTAAAAATAAAATAAAATTAAATAGGCGAATTTAAAAAAAAAGTAAATAGGGCTCAAATGGAATGCGCTCAAAGAAAGAGGGACCGATTGGGAGAATATCTCAGCCCTTATGCGCACCGTTTCAGCATGGACCCAAATGTAATCAAAAATAACTTATGCGGCAAGATTTATAAAAATAAATAAAGTAAAAAAAGAAAGGGCGAAATTGTAGCACACACAAAGGGGGAGGGACCTCGCGCACAAATATCTCAATAATTAGAAACACGCGGATCCTGGCGCCTATGCGGATAGAGTCACGTGTCGACCCTCAAAACAACGCCGTTTTGGTGTTAATAGGCCTAAGTGAAACGACGTCGTTTCACCTCTGTTATTTAAATCAATTTTTTTTTAATTTTCATTTCACTCTTCAAAAAAAAAAACAAAAAGAAACACTCTCAACTCTCTCCCCTTTTCCCTTCAGCCCCATGTTCGGCCATGGGCTCCGGTTACCAGCCACTGCGCCTGCCGCCGTTCGCGGTGGCCGGAAAAAAAAACGAAACTCCCATCTTTGTCCCTTTTACCCTCTCAAATCTAAATCCGGGCCGAAAATCCTCGAAATATTAACAAAAACACCCAAAATAACTAAGAAACCTTTTGATTTCCGGCCACCTATCCTCGGAGGTGGCTACCTCGGTCGTCCACGGTGTTGAAAACTCGAACACCAGGTAAGTTTCTTCTCCCTTTTCCCTTTTATTTTCGTATGTAAAAAATGAAATAAAATAAAATAAAATAAAACGAAAAAAAACTTAAAATGAAAGTAGCAGTAAAAAAAATCACCTTTTCGAAATTTGTGTTCTTTTTTTTATTAATATTGTGTTCGTAAAAAAAGAAGAAGGAACTACAAGGAGAAGGTTGTGGCTTTTAAAGCCAAGTTACAAGACTTTTCCTTTCTATTTTTTTTTTGTATGTTTCTTCTTGTTTGCTATTGCTATTGCGTGTTGCCCTTATTTTGTAGGTGTCAGACGTGTCAGATGCGCGTTGAGGCCGGTGATGGTGTGCTAGGGAAGAGCGGCGGCAGCTCTTAGGCTAAGGTTTTTTTTTTTTTTTTTTTTGCTGAAAGTTAAAGTTGTGGGCTTTTGAGCTGCTAAGGTTTTTTTTAATTTTGGGTCATTTGAGTAGTGTATTTGGGCTTGTAAAAATTGGACTGTGAATGGAGTTTGAGATTTTTTATTTGTTTTATTTTTGTAGTATAGGCCCGGGATAAAATTGGGTCTTATATTTCGGTTAACAATTTAACTTAATGAGCCTAATTCACAACTTGTATCATAAGAAAATTTCATTCACAATACAAGTTAATCTAAAGAAAATTATTATTTTAATAAATAAATAATGTTTTTATTTATATTTAATTATAAAAATATATTCATAGGTATTTTTAATGTCCTATTATTTTTTAAGATATTAAATTTGAGCTGACTCGAGCCAACGCAAATGAAATTAACTATAATTTTCAAAAATCGAGTTACAACCCAGTGGTGGACCTTATAACTCCAGAGGAAATTTCCTAATTTAAGAGCTGAGCAGAAAAATTGCAACTTAAACTTTACTAAAAATTTAGTCATAATCCAAGAGCCGGCAATGAAGAAAATGGCAAAGTTTTGGGTCCTCCGCATGTTATTGACCAAACTTGATAATTTGAGTTACCACTCAAATATAATATCAAAAAATAATTAAAATATGATATGATACTTCAAGAGCATGATTATAATATGCGAAATAATACATACAATATGAGTGTGTGTGTGTGGCTTCCCAAATCTAGCCTCCAACTAAAACTAGAGACTGAAATTTCGACTAACTGCTACGGCTTGGAGTATTATTCCCAGTTAGAAATATACAGAGCAAGAATGTGCAACAAAGACTAATGATAAATCATAAATATGGGAATTTTCTTCATATCAACAACTGGTTCTGTATGAAATTCATACACCCATTTCTAGTAGGACCATAGCCAAAATGTTCGAGCTCCGTACCTGCAATTGTTTGTCAAAACTCGGTGTTTTGTTGTTTTCCTAGCTCACTATTTGATGCCACTGAATGCTGACGTTGTACTCTTGCACTAAAGGCATCCCAAATTAGACATGTTTCAAAACTTTTGAAATAGTTTGCTGCAAATGATACCGTCATGACGACTTAGTGGCTTCCATCAAGGGGGCTTATGTGCTAGAGAACCTGAAAATCAGAAAAGGCCGAATACAGTCCTCTCAAGCATGGCATTATAACACAAACTATACAATTCAAAACCTGCAAATCTACACATGCTCGTCCATAACAGTTATAGCTGCACCAAAGGATAACTTGGTGACATCAACCCAGTAAGAAAAACCTATTGGTTGGGTGACCTTCAAGGATACATGACTGATATTCAGGGCTCAAGAACTCCCGCCATGGATTCAGGATAATGTTGTAGGTCATCATCACAGTAGCATTCAGCACAGTTTTTCATGTAGCAACTAGCATCCCAAGCTTAAACTGTCTGAATCATACTTGAAGAAGTAATAAGCTACCTTGTTTAAGTTTCCCCACATTGCAGTCAAAAGCTTGGATAACTCGCCATACAGTTCTGACATCAATGCACAAAGGGACGCTCATTCTTTTGGCTCGTGCAACTGCCTCATCTAGAATTCACTCCTTATTTTTGCCTGTATACATGATAAACTTGAATCAAAACCCTAGCAATAGAAAGTTTCATGATTTCAAGATTTTCAGTTTGCAAGATACCATGAGCCACAGTCATATAATATGATGATTGACTAAAGAGGAAACTTCCAGGAGATCTCATGATCCATAGAACATAAGTCGGTGGCTTATCACCCTTGTGGACTAGCAACTCCTTGTTCCTCCAACTTGGCCTAAAGTTTCAATAAATCAGTTAAACAATCTAATAGGAAAACATATATAAGCTTTGCTTTAATGGAGTCTAGAGAGTATCACAAATTATTTTAAGAAAAAATAGGCATATGACTGGTGAGAATAAAATTTGTTTGGAAGCCAGAGTTTAGCTAGGTTGGTTCATGCAGTTATCATTTAGAGGTGCATCAAGCAGGTTTGGATTCAAATCCTGACATTTCTATCCCTTCCCTTACCCCCACTCTACGGCCTCCTTTATAGTTTATACCAAAAGAAGAGAACAAATATTATTTTCTTACCAGTTTGAGTTTCAAATATAAGATTGCCTGTCGTCGCTGATATGCAAAAAACTTCAATGACTGATAACCAAGAACAAAGAAAAGAAATCATGGTTAAGCCTAGAAATATACAACAGAATAAAGTGGAAATTTTCAACAAAAGGGTAAGAACAGAAAAGTTGTGATTAGCGAGCAAAAACAAAGAGCTTACTCCGATTCTCTGTAATTCAATAGACCTTTGTAATGCTTCCCTCTTAGTTAGGAGATGATCAGTCATTAGCTTCGAAGGGCGTCGATAGTTTTTTCCTCGGTAGATGATTATGGTATGACCTTCTTTTAGCTTCTCCACTGAAACCAAAATCCCACCACTCTCCTCTACAAGCATTTTTGCAGTATAGATAACTCGTAGGAAAGCTCTCTGCATTGTGATTACCTTGACAACTTCTCTGTGCTTCCAGTGTTGATGTACTCCTTCTATGACGCCATTAAAGACCCCACGCCTACCTGAACCATATTAAAACAAAAACAAAACAGAGATATTTAGATCCAGCCAAGGATGCTGAAGGAAAACCAGCAGAAAAGCTATCTAAAATTTGAAAAGCCAAGGATCTGAAAGATAAAGAATTGATTGGCAACTAGGAGAGCTTCACAGTCTTTCCCTCACCAAGCACTAAGCAACTACTTAGCTTCAGTCCGATCTTCCGCAAGCATTCTCTCTCCTCTTCTGTAATGGTTTCGAGATCCAAATCTGGCTCAGCAGTTTGCCATGAAGAATTCAACTTTGCTAGCTTTTTAGCTGACTTCTCTATCTTTCCATTGAGCTGCAAAGAGAGAATTAATATTGTGTCAACAAACGGCAATCCAAAGGACATAATATGATCATACACAGGAAAATGATGCATTTGAAACGACATGATGTTGGCCAACACCAATGCTAAACAAATGGTTTTGCGAAGGGATATTTGAAGGGAAATCCCCTCCAAATACATGGAAATCTAACAAAAATTTGAACATACCTTCGTCAGACTCACACCCTATTCTAACATGGGTTTAAAAACAGAAATATAATTGGAAAGGGATCTTACAATTGCAAGTTTGCGTTCTTGGTTTCTCATTTCCCTCTCTAAGTTTTCCTTTTGAGCTTCTATTTGAATTTCGAGTTCATTATTTTCTTTTTCCAGGACTCCATATTTGGTCTGAATATCCTGAAATTCTGCTAAAGTTCCTACAGTGCTAGTCTTCGCCAAAGGTTCATTAGCAACCTGAAAGGTTTCGGCTACTTTGACTCGAGCACCTTCTTCAATAAGTTGGCATCTCCTGAGTGCCATTTCTCTCTCCATTACAGAATTAGCAACATCTTGAGGAAGAAAGTCCTTCCCCCGGTAGAATATTATAAGGAACTTATTCCTTAGTAACAAAACTCCCCCCGTGAGATCCTGCAGAGTCAAGACTTATTAGTCATAGTAAATATCCAGTTGTTGATAATCATAAACAAGCATGCATGTCATGCGGAAAAACGTATACAGAATTCCGGGCTTGGTAGGCTACGCAGTGATCCTTCTGAACTAAGTTACTCGGACTAGAGTATGAGCAAGGTTGAAGCCGGAAATATTGATTTGGGAGCTGGACCAACTTCGAACAAGGTCTTTTCAAATTCCGAATGGTTTGACCGAACCCAAATTAAAATTTAGAGAACAGCAAAATAAATTAAATACTCAATTTAGATTAGAACCATAATTATTTAACTTCTTTATTTTTTTACCTTTTTAACTATAGAATAAAAAATGTTTAACACAATTATTAGTAAAAATGTATCCATTTAATTGATTGAAAAGATTCATAGAGAGAATCAAGCTAATAATAATGAATGGATCTAACATAAAAGTGTTACCAAATTTGTTATATCAAACAAATTCTACAAATGAAATCAATTATTTTTTCAAAAAAAAAAAAAAGAAGATAATTTTACTTTATTTTAAAACGATAATGTAAAATATTTCAAATTACTTAGATTTAAGGGGGCAAACATAATTTTTCCTTTTTTTACTTGATAGTATTTAAGATACTTAGAAAATTTGAATGGGGGAAAGGTACCTGCCTGCCCCTGCTTCAAGTGACATATGAGTATATTCTAACACAGGTATGGTCTGATTATTTAAGTTTTTCCATGTACTTGGAGGGCCTTGAAGGTCATATCCTTATATATATGTGTTGGACACAAGTGTAGAACATGGATACTTCAAGATAATTTTTTTCCTTAAATCGAGTTATGTGTCATGCTAACAATGAGGTGTCTCATGCTGTTCCCTTAGTTTAGACATTTAACAAGCCTGATACAACTTAGATATGTCATATATGATGCTTCTTGACAAAATAAAAACAAACTACCCTATGTTTCTCCGACTCTCCATTTGTTTTGAAGTACCCATGTTTAACACCCATGCCCAGTACATATTCCAACATAAGGATAAAGATATGGTTCTCCAAGAACCCTCCAAATAAATAGAAAAACTTGGAAATTTTTTAACATGCCCGTGTCAGACACACATGTATCAGACACTCACATCCAAGTCCGAGAAACCTAGGA
This sequence comes from Gossypium longicalyx, assembly GCA_025698465.1. Taxonomy (NCBI): domain Eukaryota; kingdom Viridiplantae; phylum Streptophyta; class Magnoliopsida; order Malvales; family Malvaceae; genus Gossypium; species Gossypium longicalyx. The sequence continues at coordinate 19,452,023 of CM047005.1, read as the reverse complement.
TCTGCCCATGGTTATAAACAGAGCAAATTTCAGCGCGATGTGTTCATAACAACTCAAAAGAATTACAGGCTTACCTTGAGCTCATTAGCCATTTGCTCATTGTCAGTATTTTGTACCCCCCACTTTATAGCAATCTTTGCTATGAGACTCTTTTCCCATAATTTCAAAATAGCATTAGCCAAGCCTTGAAGGTTCCTATTCCTCCCTGCAGCAAGAAGAATAAACCGGTATCAAGAATTCTGAAAATTGCAAACACGAGTGGAACACAAAGCGACTAAGCATACCCCAGTATATGTTTTGTTATGCAAGATTTAGAACATCAAGTTCTTCATGTTAATACTAATGTTGAATGCAGATTTACCCTTGAAATAATTTCTCAATAATTAACAAGCACATTTTTCAGTTAGACTAGAATAGATTACTTCCCTGTCCCTTAGTTACTTAAAATGTGTGTGTAAGTTCTAGCCGATAAGCTTATAATAGGTAAGGTGATACCGAGAGCAAAGTGAAAAGGTAAAGGATGAGCGAGCTTCCTCAAATCTGTCAACTCCTCATCTGTCAATTTTGGTCTAGTTTTAGGAGGAGAAAGTCTTGTTGGAGGCCTAAAGCCAGGAACCACTTCTGGAAGCAAGTCAGCATCAACTGGTAATGGCTTTCGCATCCACCAGTCAATAAAGCGAGGTCCTAAACCATCCAATAATCTATCAGTTTCCCTCTCATACAGTGATCCAACTACTGGTTGATTATTCTTATCTCTGTCTTCTCCATTCAAACTTCTCCCCCAAGTACTTGCATTAGATTTTTCTTGAGACATAGTAGTATTATTGTCTGAGGCCAAGTTATTGAATGCTCTCCGACCATTTGAAGTCAGCCAGTGGTTCTGTCCTCTATAAACAACAAGAACATCTTTCTTGCACCATACAACCAAGCCCCCAGTCTTCATCTGTCATGTAACGATATAACAGTCAGAAACTTCGACAAAGTAAAATCCTGAATGTGTTGATGTTCTAGACCTAACAAACAATAATGTTAAATGAATATTTATAATCTTTAACAACAACATCAAAAACAATATAATTTGTATACGAACAGAATAGCATTGAACCTTTCATCACACGTTCCAAATATTATGAAATTGAATGCTATAGTTTAATAATTAGAAGGCCAAATATGAGAGTTCTTAAACGAGTTCTACCCTGAAATCATTTGTCTGCATAAACTTATTCATAAAAATACAAAAACATGATTAACAATAAACATCCTTGAAACTTCTTATATAAAATGCAAAAGGAGATTAGCAGAAAAACAAACCTCAACAATTTCACTTGCTCTATCCATATTTCGACACAAAGGAACACCAAATTTAAGCATAACAAGCTCATTGTTCCCCCAAGCCAACCTTATCTCATCAACAACAGCCTGAGTTACACCAGCTTTCATCACCTTAACCCATTTCCTCATCCTCATAGCCTTTTTTCTCAGTCTCTCAAGCAAATCGTTATCAAGAATAATCTCAGCCTGTGTCAAAACTTTCTCCTTTTTCATCCTCCTAAACACAACTTTCTCTTCTTCTCTCACCCACGGCATTTTCCTATCAAATTTTTTCACTTCCCCATCACTTCCAATCTCCTCCAACCAATTCCCGATCTCAAATTCTTCAAATTTTCCAACCTGGGTATCGTCTAAAACTCCATTCCCTTGTAGCATTTCCACGTCTCTGATGATCTTTTTCATCACTTTCTTCCCTCTAACCCCGCTTTCCTTTCCAAACAATGCCTTTTCAGGTGCCTTCGAATTGTTGTTTGAGCTCCTTTTAGTAGTGGGTTTTGAAGCATTTAACACTTCATCGGGTTGGAGAAGGAGAGGACCCTTCATCCATGGAGGTGTTGGCATCTTAATGGGGCCATTCCTGTGGGTTTTTGAGACTGAGAATTTGGAATTTTTGTTGAAAGAGTGATTTCCTTTCTTGGTTTTGGAAGGGTTTTGGGTTGAGTTGAAGGAAGAAGAGAAAGGAATGGGAGATTTTAAGAGAGTGGTGAACATGAGTGGTAGATGGTGATTCAATAACAAGTTAGCAGAATTTGGACAGCTCTTTACTTTGGTTCGTTGGTTCTGTTTTTTTATATCTTTAGAATTTCAATATATAAAAAAAAAAAAGTTAAATTACACTTAAAGTCACTAAATTATTAGTATATTTTATATTTTAATCACTAACCTTTAAAATGTTACAAAATAATTACTAAACTATTTAAATATTTTTATTTAAGTGATTGGGCTATTAAAATCACTATTTTATGGCTTATACCAATTGAAAGCTCTCTTTACCTTTCTCTTCTATAGTTTTCCCTTCTCTTCTACAATTTATTTTTTTTTATGAAACAACTTTAAATATCATAAATATGTGAACCAAAATTCATATAGTTGTTTTCTTCGATCTCTAACATTGATCATCAGATTGACTTGAATCTAAAGTATGTTCTTCAAATTACCAATGAAGATTGATCCACCATACCAATCATCAAGTTACCGCTTAGAACTCACTAATCAAGACTTTAGAAAAAAAAAAGAAAAAAAACCTTAACAAATGAAAATTTTTAAATGGTTTAAAGACCATTTTATAACTTTTTGAAGTTGAGTGATCAAAACGTAAACTTACTAACAGTTTAATAATATTAGGTGTAGTTTACCTAATAAAAAATAAACTACAAGTTGAGGCTACTATATTTGTTAAAAGGTTATATACATATTTATCTGATTTTGTTAATTTATACTTATTTGATAACTTTTTTTATTGGTACTTAACTAACACCGTTAAAATATACTAACATAGTATTGACGATCAATAGCAAAGTGATCATGATAACACCACATTTGAACAATTTCTATAAAATTTAGCTGATAAATTTTTATTTTTAGTTTTAGTTTTTTAAGTGAAGAAATCACAACTAAAAATAAAAGTATAAAAAAATTTCAAATTATACAATGTTGAAGTTTAGAAATTTTAAAATCAAAATTAAATTGAAATAATATATATTTAAAATTACTATTATGTTTTTTTTTAAATTATCACACAATTAAATTATTAAGTGATAACTTTTGATAGATAACTTTTCATAATTTGTGAGAAAAACATGTTTAGTGGTACATCAGCCCGAATTGAAGATTATTTATTTTTTCCAAAAACCGGCCTGGACAAACCGAGTTTATCAAACAGGAGGATAACCTTAGTTTCAACGCAAACGCCTTGAGGTTCTAATAGTTGGGCATAGCGGAAAGGCAGGGGAGAAGACATGGGAAATCAAAAGCAGGAAGAAGATGAAGACAATAGAAGAGAAACAGCGATCGCTTCTACCCGTTCTTTGCAACCCAACTTCAAGCCTGTTGGTGTTACTCCTCAACAGCTTTCTAAATTCCAAGTAATTTCTTAATATTGATTTTCACATGATTTTGCAGCAACCATTTATCTTTTAGCAGATTGTTTTTTTTAATGGAATCGAGATTAGGGGTAGTGAAATCTTGGGTTTTGTTTGTGATTGAAGGAACTGAACCCTAGACACTTCACGTGGATTTAAATTGCAGTGGCACGTTTTCAATCTGTCGAACTTATCTTAATTTGTTGCGGGTGTGATGAATTGTATTTAAGTAAATATTGGTAATGAATATCAGTGGCGGAAAGAAGCAAAACCTTGACCATTGTGCCTAATATTACATTACGATTGCTATACGAGTCCCCAACCCTTTTACCATCTTTGGCAGATACGTCATGCGTTTTTAGTTCATCTTGATTTCGGGTGTAATAAATGTAAATTTTGTAGATAACAATGATAATCCATAAAAAGCAACTATAGAATTGCACTACGATTACTTTTCAAGTCCCTGTAACTTTTTATGGAATTTAGATGATGGGCAGTGAAATCTTTGGCTTACTTGAGATGATGGCTATATTGCTCTGACTCTTCGTTTTTCTTGTAGATGATGACAGAACTTTGACATTGATAGGCTTTAAAACCTGTTAATTTGGTATGTTTGTTTAGGAGTTGAATGGGTAATGTTGTTTAAATTTAATATGCTTTGGGGTATGTTTGCTTCCTTTTCATGTCCGATACATATCCGGGATATAACCCTTTAAGAATTTCCTAAATACTTGGAAAAGCTTTTAAAAAGTTAAACATTCGTATCGAACACTTATCCATACTCGACACTCACACTCAAATCCGAGTAATCTAGGATAGAAGGATGTCTTCTGGTTTTTGAATCTTCCATTTATTAGTTATCTCTGATATTCTCTTAATCTTTCTTTTCCACTGCATAAATTACTTCTAACCACCTGAACATTGCGTGTAATAGGAGCTTCACAGGAGGCGTTTACAAATAAAAGCGAAATCAAAGATTCACAAGAAACCAAAAGGTACCCGTTGTTATTTATATCATCCATGTTGCTTGACTCCATTTTTCTTGAAGTATTTGTATTCGACACCCATGTTCAATGGATATCTGAACATAGCCTCTAAGAACCCTGTAAATGCATGGAAAAACTTGAATTTTTTTTTTGAATATATCTGTTTCAGATCCATACTTGTGTTCGACTGTTCGGTAATCACAAAAATAGTATACTATAATCATTAACTTTCTATTGTTGGATTTTTGGTTCATCACCCATAATCTCTTGTTCTATTCGTAGATCAAACCAAAAAATTTTCATGCTGAATACCTGAATAACTCATCATCTGCAATCGTTTCTTCTAATTATAGATCAAGCCAAAAGATTTTGTGCCAAATACATGAATTCTGCATGTTCTCAAGAATCAGATTCAAACAACAAAGTTGAAGATGAAAGTGTTCCAAACTCAAAGAGCCACAATGAAGATGATAATCCCTTTACACTGCAAGACAATGATGTTATGCAACTTGCAACAAAAAAGCGGCAGAAATTGCATTGGGGGTATGTTTCAAACTTTCACCTTAGACTGATCCTTGGCATCAACTCATTCATTAATCGAAAAGCTATGTCACCCGCACATTCTTTTTAACTTTCTACTTTCCAAACATTAGTATAGGGGTATGATCCTCCAATTATATGAAAAAACTCAAAGTTGAGCATAGCGTGTTGGATGCATATCATATCTGATATTTAGGCCCCGAATCTAGACAACATTGCGGAGAAATATATTCATAAGCAAGAATTGCTCCTCCACCTGATGTGCTTATATCCTATTTATGTTTCCTGAATTTTTTTTTTTTGAAAAATACTCGTTTTTGGCGCCGCATCCAATATATATTCAGATATGGATATGAATATAGAGATATGATCTTATCAGATATATAAAAAAATGTAAATTAAGTACACTCGTGTCAGACATATGTCCATATCTAAAATTCATTCTTGAGTACGGATAACATAACTCTTATGTAGCATCATGAATTGCTACTCTATTTGACATATTGTCTAGTATATTAATTATTTCTTATGTTATGGTTTGTTCACAGGCTTGATACGAAGGAAAGATGGGAAAGGAAAGCCAACATGTAGATTTATTTCTGAATAAAGTACAGCTTTGAGTAATTATTGTTTCGACTCTTATTTCCTTTTCGGATTACGGCACCTCTGAGGCATATGCTAGTTGTGCATCCGAAAATTCTTAATTTGGTGAATGTAAATAGCGCTAGGACTATGAAACAAAGGATAACGTAACACAAGTAAATCCTTTCATTCTAACTCATGTAAAAGGTTAAAATCAAACTTGAAATATATCAAGTCTAATTTCAGAATGAATCAACCATCTCAAGATTTGAACATGTTTTCTTGATCATTGAAAAGTTACTACAATGTGTATTATATTGCTTAAAATTGTAATGAGCAGCAACCTTCAAAATATAGAGATATAACTTTTCAAGAATTTTCCAATTACATTAAAAAAAATACTTCAAATGGAACATTTACATACTCATATCCAACATTTCTGAAATCAAGTACAGAAATGAGATTAAAAGGGATGAAAATTTTACAAAGCAGGAAAATTAATCTCGACAACTTCTTGGAAATGACGATTTCTTGGAGGAAACTAAATAACATATGCTTTCATCTGAATTCGATTTATTTATATAATCAACCTTACGAGGTAAGGTCCAACAGGTTTCCCATTCTCTTATTCCCAAGTCAATACCACTTTTTTGTAAAACAAAACCATAAGCTTGCATATTCTTATTACTGAGAGACCAAACCAAGAAAAATCCTGTTCCTAAATCTCAGACAGCTTCTACCAAGTGCTAGAAGCCTAGAACACCAATGCACGTTACTATCGGAGCTTACCCAAAGATTTGTGGAAAAAAGTCTTACCAAGATAACGGAAACAATCCATGTGACTGCGCTTCATGGGATGAACATTAACAAGTCACGGAGATTATTCTCTGAATCAAGTTGTCGGATTAAGAGCAAGCTCAATTTCTTCCAATGATCGCCCCTTAGTTTCTACAACATTACCAGCCATAAACAAGACAGCAAGAAGACAGACAGCGGCGAATACCAAATACACTACACTGATTCCGAACTTGTCCACAACACTCAGGAAATACAGGCCGATGACAAAGTTTGATATCTGTTACAACAGAATAAAGAAAAAAGGTTCCAACATGAAAGCGAGAAATACCCAATTGAAAGATGAATACTAGATAAAATCGGCAAACAATTTCATATCATGTTCTTTTAAAGGAAATCTATGCATGGAGAAAGTCATATTAAGAAAGAACCATTGTCACATTATGATTATCGTGTCATATCAAAGTATCTATATGTGAATTTGCTTGCAGGGATATACATGCCAATGTACATATGTATCAAAATGTTTGGGCCAATTTTTTATCGCAACTTACCCAATGCATGCAAAGCGATAAAGCCACTGCTTTTGCTCTAATTCTGGAAGAAAATATTTCCGGAAGAAGAAGAGCAGGCACAGGACCAGCGCCAAGTGAAAACGATAAGACATAACTGTGTAAAAGAAAAGGAAGCCAGCTTTAATTCTCGCTGGTCATTTGGAGGCGACAATGATTGGAGGCATCAAAACAATTAGAAGCTTTGAGGAGATTCATTAATTGCAAGAAAAGGTGTTAACTCACAGGACAGTCCCAACAACGGCTAGAATGCCAGAGTAGGGGGCAAGAACCTTCCAAGTGAATGACAATGAAAGCAGCAACATTGAAGCACCCTTCACAAGCCAAATGGAAACCGAAGAACATGATAAGGAAAAAAGAAAAGATTTATTAGTTATAAGAGAATCTGATGAGAAAACCATGCATCATATCATTTTGTAATTGTGAGCTTCACATTTCGTCTCAACCAAATTAATATCCCCATCATGTTTTAAAATTTAATGCCATCAATATTGGCAGAAACAACATCAATAATAACAACACTGTATGCTAGGATCTCTAGCCCAAAACTTGATTACATCAAGGTAAAATTACTTGCAGTTTAGGAAACTTGGTTATAATGTAGAAGAAAAAGAACCATAAGTAATTTAAGAGTTTAACAATAGAACCCATACTCTCTGATTTGAAAGAATGAACCTTTACAAAAAAATAAAAAACCTACCATTCCAGAAAAACTTGTGATTAGAAGACTTTTCCTTCCTTGTCTGTCCATCAGAGAGGATGCAATAACTGTGCCTGCAAGAATTTCACATGTCCAGATATGTTTTAAATAGAGGTGTCAAACATGGGTACTTCAAGAGAATAAAGAGTTGAAGTGACATACATTAAATGTCCTACATGAATGTCGGCCCCCCCTCCCCCAAAGAACATATGCTTTTTAAAATGATAAAAGACTTACCAAAGACATTTGATGCACCAACAAGAGCACTTGCGGCAACATCCGATGCAATTCCAGCACTACGAAAGACAGCTGTAGAATAATAAACTACAGCATTTATCCCAGCAAACTGTTGGAAGAAGAAAAGTGCAGCGCCAACACTCACAACTGCAGCAGGAAATAAAGTTGAGAATGAAAGTTATCATGATACAATAGAAAGTATATGAGCTGTGATTCAATAACCAGAAGAAATCCATACTATTTCGATTTAAGAAGACATGAAGTTAAAATAAAAGGAATTATATTACCTCCTCGGCCCTTAAGTTCATCATTATAAATCATCACGGCATTAAGACAACACTATGGTAGGACAAGGAAGGTGGTGATGATGATTAAACAGAACCTAAGCCCATTAAGGCATTAAGACAAAACTATGGTAAGGCAAGGAAAGTGGTGATGGTGATTGAACAAAATCTATTATTTTTCAATAAAATTTTAAATCAAACCCAAGCCTTGACATTAATTACTCATCATCATTGGGTAACCAAAAATCACTAGATTGACTGGTGCTGTAACAACTCTTCAGAAACAAAGAGTATACTAATTGACAGTATGTTTTGAGAACATAGACCCTTCAAGTTCATTTTTTTTATGTGCTACAATATTTTTAAAATGAAATACTATAATTTTCTGAGATTACCATCTGATCCTACTGGTAGTGTCCATTAGCAATACTATTAGGGGCATACTTATCTATGGGCCTTATAGCACTACAAATATTCGATATTTAGTTACAGTTAGCTTTCAATATTCACGCATACCTTTCCAGTATCGCTTACTAAATAGATCAATCCATCCTGCTTCTGGTTCAGTAGAACCCTGACCTGCAGTCCTTAACTCATACATAACCTCAGGAACTCTTTCTTTCCCATATAGTGTTCCTATAGATTTTTCTGCTTCAGAAATTTTCCCTTGCTGCAAAGTTGATGTATTTAATCAATAATAGTCGATATTATAAAAATATATATAGATATCAATGTGAGATGAACAAAATTGTAAAATAGACTGAGTAGCCCAATAAGAAACCTGGAACAGCCACCGAGGACTTTCTGGGGAATATGTCATTCCTAGAGCCAATAAAATAGAAGGGATAACAGCAAGACCAAACATTCCCCTCCACCTATAGAAAAATAACTAAAAAAGATCAAAACAGTTATGGTAAATGCTTGAGCAGACACAAATTTTAACTGCAAAAAAATCCAATGCACATAATACATAAAATTAATACGTATAGTGATGAAGGCATTACCTCAACCTATTAACTCAATCTCATGAAATAAAGATTGATTGGAAAGAATATGAAAAAACTAGACATTCCAACTAGTAGGATGGAGCTTTCTTTTATTACAACTTTTGTAGGGAAGGGGGATTTGGGCCAAGCAGTTTTGAGGTATGCACGCACCTATCATGGATACAAATGCTCAGGGTCGCACAACTATTATGGTATAATGACAGTAAATGATGGAAGACGAAGAAGCCTAATCCCACACCATAGACCACATGAATCATATTACACCATTGTGTTTTTTTTTTCCTTTTACCAGATTACCAAAAGAAATATTACTTTTTATCCTTTCCACCCATGACTTATTGGTCAGGCATCATGCCTTTGCACCAACAAAACATACGAAGGAAACAAATTTAATATATATATACATATATATATATATAAATGCAGCAAAGCAAGTAAATCCTCCATAATTTTCCATCAACAGGTGCAAATGATAGGGAGAAAGGTCTTCAAGGCTAGAAAGGGAAAATTTACAACCAAATATGGTTATGTAAAAGAAAGAACTTTTAAGCGTCTCTGCATTTGTACCAAATTGAAGCACAGATTTTAGACACTTCACTAAAATTCTTAATAAAAGATAGAAGAGGCAATCTCTCAGGATGCACATGATATTGCATGCTCAGCAGTTTTTAGACATATAGTGAAAGAAACAATTTAACATAGCAAATGCCAAATGACATGATATGTTCATAGCAAACATGTTATAGAACTGCTAGGATAATATACCATACTGGGCTCCGTGATAAAGGTAATCCAGCCACCAATGCTGCAAGAATCCCAATACATATAAAAAGTTGGTTTACAGATCCAAGTGCACCACGGATATCAGTTGGTGAGATCTGACAAATAGAAAGAATGTAAGCAGCTGTTTCCAGAAAGCTAGAAAATCAAAGCAATTAAGCAAACAATAAAGATCAGAAAATGTTACCTCAGATATGTAAAGTGGCACAATAGCAGATGTTATACCAATACCTATACCAGCCAGCAAGCGGCCAATTATCATAGTCTGGACATTCTGTGCTATAGCACTGAACATTCACGTCATTTTGAAATATTAGTTTGCAGCAAAGTTGTGAGAGTAAAGAAGCTAATAGTTAATGAAATGACACAAACGTAAGAACTGCTCCAATGATTAGTGGAATGGCATCTAATTGAAAAGTCCTTGTCCGGCCGAACTTATCTGCCAGTGCTCCTCCAGTAAATGAACCAACTGCAGCAGCAGCAAGGAGGGTGCTGACAACCCATCCTATCAAAATTAACGTAACAGCATTATATGCTAGTTGGTCATTACAAAAGTTGGATAATTTAAAGAGTAGGCATATAATCAAAATAATCAAAAGTGAAAAGAAGAGGGAAAAACAGCAAGCCAACAACTTGTGACATTGCTTGAATGATTACATGTGAAGCCACTTCACTTTTATAAACAAAAGACACCAGAAGAGATGGATGGAATGCGTTAGTTGAATGCCCTTTATTTCACTTAAATTTCACTAAATGATCTTCGGCACTAAATGTGCTATGGGAATTTGACTTATCAGACACCAGAATACACACATACAATATTTCAGGGAAAAAAAAAACCACCACCAACAACAAAGAAATGTAACGGAAAAGAAAGCAGAGATCGAAGCATGGTAACTAAAGATCATGAGACATGCCTTGCATGACAGCATTTTGAGCAATTCCCAGATCCTTAGATAGATAATCAAGAGCACCATTTACCACCCTGTAGAAAGAAAAACAAAGGGGCAAGATTGCACGAGTGTAGCATTATCAAAAGCCATGCACAAATACACAAACATATAAGCATAAAAAATGTAACGGGCCACCAGCCAAAATATTGATTATGAATTCCTTGCTTAAATTCCAGTACAAGTATTATTTTCTAGAATATAACCAATGGAAGGAGTCAACTGCAGTGTTCAAATATTTACAAAATACTGGAACATTCACAACCATCCATCATTGCAGGCACCACAGAGTTTTTGGGACTTGCATGAATAAACCATAATCAACCTCTGTGAAGCTTTGATATTACTGGAGAGCATACTATATGTTTCCACAGCACAGATTGCTGAAGTATATCACTTAGATGCTAACAACAGTAAAATGACAAGTGTAGAACCCAAAAGAAAAAAGAGGATGTTCCTTCTCAATTTAACTGGAACATACCCTAGATGGTAACCAAATAATATAGCTCCCAAGCAAGCAACGCCAACAAATGGTAAAACCGTCCCAGTAGATGTCTCATGAGGGTTGATTGGTGCCAAATCCTCAACATCTCCACCTGCAGTTTAGTGTTCCAATTGACATTTGTACAGATGCAGAGAAGCAACTGTAAAGACTAACTTCTTTTGCAGAGAAGCAATTGTAAAGACTAACTTCTTTTGCAATTATAATAAAAAGTCTCAGATGCATAGAAAATGACCCATGCATGGGTGATAAATTTTAATAGGAAGTACAGTACGTCTTCTTCCAACAACAGACAAACACGCCAGCTAATCATATCTAGCAGGAAGCATCTAACTAGTATACATCCATCAGTACCAATATAAACAAGCACAGATTAATGTATTTTAGGGGAAAGAATAGCATTGGACATAAGAACAAGTCAGTTAATACATCTGCAAGATAAAAAAATGTAACTAGCTATCCCCTACAGGCCTACACCATCTTCATGGTGCTATAGAAAATATATGGCCACCACCAACCTCATGAAATAAAAATTTGTACGATTTACTCATCAACAGCAAAAGAAACAAAATTCCCTTTGGCTTTGCTTTGGCCATTGTTTTTGCGACTTCAATTTTATGTTCCGAATCACCAAGCAATTTTTGATACAAAACAAAGTAATACTCCAAAATTGTCAAAGTTCAAAGTTGGCTAAATACTCAAAGGGGAGCCAAACCTTTTAGGGGTTGCTCAAACAAGGACCAAACTTGCGTCCAAAGTTCATTTTTCATATGCATAAAATATTTTGAATATGTGATTAATAACATTTTTTAAAATGTGGGTAATTCTCGGGAGCAAATTAGAATATTCTAAATATGTGATTAATAACATTATAAAAAAGAGAGAAAGAAACCTGAAGCTTGAGCTTTGACAGATCGAAATTTGATCAAAGAGCGAGCGACGGTTTCAACATTATCTCTAGCACGTGCGAGCTCAGCTCCCATTGAAACGGCACCAGAGCTTAAACCACTGCAAATAGAACCCCTTCGGATGCAAAGATTACGAGTCAAAGTTGACTTCCGTTCCTTAAATTCACGAAAACAAGGCAGATCTCTCCGTTTTGAAATCTTAACATCTAAATTTCCTTTGATTAAATGTGTTGATGCCTGCATTCTGAATTAGCTAATTCACCAAACGATAAAGACTGTTCAACCGACAAGTAAAAAACAGTCCGAAAAGGCGAAAAGAAGAGCATTAAATCCAGAAATAAATATAATAAAAAAACCGAATAAGTGAGAAATGAGAATGAGATTTACCGAATCCAAAGACGAGCCAGTTTCTGAGTTCTGTTTGGATGGTGGAATTCTGATGGAAACCCTCGGAAAAATCCGTCGAACAAATTTGGTGGAAAATTCAATTGATTATTATTCTCTTTCTTTTACTTTTCATTTTTTTCCTTTCCATTTCTAGAAAACTAAATTAATTTGAATTTATATTCCAGAGAATCGAAGTGTAGAAATTGAAGAAAAGAAAAAAAATGCAGATGGAAACTGAGTTCAGTGGGTGTTTGTTTGTTTCCATTGAACTGTGATTACGTGGCAGGGATTTTGGATTTAGATTTTCAGTTGCGTTGGCGACGGCATTGGCGCACGTGGGGCCCCTTCCTTCGGTGACCTTCTTTATGTATTTTTTCTCTTTTATTTAACTTTAGCATAAATATAAAAACTACATATTTTTATTTAATATGTAATTTAATACGTAAATGAAATTGTAATTATAATTTAAACGTATATGTAAAATTTTAATTGTAATTTAATTTTATATAATTAAAAAATATATTATATTTTTATATAATGAATAAATATATTTATTTATATATGCAATATGTAAATGTAAAATTATATTATATAAATAATTGTTTTGATAATTAATAATAAATTAAATTAAATTAAAATATCATGTATAAAATTGCATATAATCAAATTTTATATATAATATTTTATGTTTTTTTTATCTTTTCTTTATTTAAATTGAACTTAATTAAAATAATTTTTTTTCAAACATGAAATTTCATAGATGAAACACGGAAAAATAAACATATATACAAAAGGGCATACCTGGGACGAAACACAAATCAATCAACAAGACTCTAAGTGATATTTTAAATAAGAGTTAATATATAATTTGGTTCTTGAATTTGTTTATTTATATTTAGTTGGCTTTTTATTTTTTTTAGATCTAATTAATTCTTGAATTTGTATTCCATTAATCAAGTTGGTACTTTCACACTAGCATTGTTAATTGCGCTTACGTGATATTACCCAAAGGTCCACGTGACAAACATAAATTAAAATATATATAAATTATGTTTGTCACATTACATTTTAAGAGGTTGCTATATGTCATAATTAGATTGACTAAAAATGTCACATCAATATAAATTAACGATGTTAGTGTGAATGGACCAACTTAGTTGACGAAATACAAGTTCATGGACTAACTAGATAAAAAAAAAACTTAAGGACTAACTAAGTACAAATAAACAAATTCAAGGGCAAAATTATATATCATCCCTTTAAATAATAAGTCCCCAAACTATTCAACCGTGAAGGTGAAAGAGGGAACGACACCTTATAAGGGCTTGAACTATTAATGAAGAAGTCTCTTAAATACACATTAACCCTTTACCAAGAATGTTTTCTAACTTCCAAATGGAAGAGAGAGCACCAGTAGAGGCTTGAGTTCAATCCTCTCGTCTTCCTTACTTTCATACAAAGACTCGAACTATGTGGAATCCATGATGCAAAGTCTCACTTCCTTTCTCAAAACAAAATTGAACAATAAAAGGACGAAGACCTCAAACCTATGTTTTATGTCAAATTAATATATATATATATATATATAACTTCAAATTTGAATATAATAACAAACAAAAATTTGATTAAAAAATTTATTTATTTACCTATGCGATGGCCAAATTGATTATATAATATGATATTGGAAATGTAAATATGATGAAAAAAAACTAAAATAAAAAGTTTATAATGTGAAATAATTTGAAACGTTTTTATTATCTGGAAAATAAAATATATTATATTTATTAATTAATGAATAATAATATTGTATAGACGTAACTTTGTACGTAAAATTATCATACAAAAACATAACCTTATACAAAGTTAATCTATAAAACAATACAACCCTCATAAAGGGTATCTCGTTAAAAGATACATTATATTTTACGAAAAGATACATCTATATGGTATTTATATAAAGGATTTTTCTAATCTTCATTTTCACAGTTCTACTTTTTGTTGCATCTTGGAGGCATATTAAAGCTTTAAGGAAAGTATTCTACAAGTTTCAAAGGCATTCATATTTTACTAACATTATTTTCATTTGTCTTCTTTTATTTTTTTTTCTAACAGAAAAATGTCATATCGTCAAAGAGGAATGTTATATCGTCAAAGAGGGAATCGTCGACCAAGTTACTACTGACAAAGGATCACTCATCCCAAACCCGAACCATTGCCTGCATGGGAGAAAAAATTCTGCATAGAAGTGGGTGCAATGCCATGGGAAAGATTTGTTGAAGCAAAGAAGAACTTGATTGAAAATGACAAAGTGTTCGAATGGGATGATTCGGCTGGTTTAACAACTTTCCAAGAAGCTAAACAAAGATTTTGGGAAATTTATCATGGTTTTCCTTGTGAGAACAAGTTGCCAAGTAATGCAGCCGATTTGTATATAGATAATATTGATTGGAATTCTGAAATTGACCCTGAACTTTTCTCGGAAATAAAGTCCCTTACAGATAATGAAAATGAAGAAAAAGACAATACTAAGGAGATTGATTGGTTTTCGATTCCGCTAGAAGAAATCCAAGCTACTGGATGGGACGAATATGAAGAACCTGCACCCCGCTTACCTAGTATAGTTGGATCACCGTAGTTGGATCAAAGAAGAATGAGATCACAATAAAATTGGCAAACTTTGGCTAAGAACTTTATTATTAATATTTGATATCTTCATCATATTCTTAAGGAATTATTGTTATTTTTGAAGCAAATACTTATTGTTTTTTGAGTTTATTATGATTGATTGAATAATATTATGCATGGTGGTGACTAGTTTGAACACTAATGATCATTATCATGTGATTGAATAATATTATACATGGTAAATCAATATATATTAATTTTTTACAATTTCTAATTTGAACACTAATGATCATTACCATGTGTATAAATTAGTTTTGTTTTACTTTGCTCATGCTTGGTGTTCTTCATGCTCGACGGCTCTACAATGACAAGAAGATATAAATTTGCTTATTATATCAACTGAATGGTGCATTACATGCTATTAATTCTTATATGTCAAGGCAATGCTATTATTGATATACATGTATTATTGGTACTAGGTTGAAGAAGCACGGGAGACTATCATCGCATACACACCAGTTGATTAAAATGTTCTTGTTCGACGGTGTTCAGTCCAATTTTGGCCCGGGCCAAAGCAAAGCCCAAACCAACAAAAAAACCCAATCTAAACCTAACCCAAATAACCAAAACCCTAGCCCACAACATTTTAACTCAGAAAACAAAGGAAAACCCTAGGTGCGCCGCACCTAGGTCTGCCCTTGTCACATCCACCGCCATTGTCGCATCAGCACCGCCACCATGCAACCACCCACTTGCACCTGCAGATTAAATGAAGAAAAGACAGTAAATAATAAACAAAAAGCATGTAAAATGGCTTTAAAAAGCCAAACCAGAACCGATTGTAACATTCGGTCATTTTGAAATACAAAAAATTATAGTAGACATTGAATACAAAGAAAAGGGAGAGATTCAAATATCAAACCGAAATCTCCAAAACAGATTCGGAGAAAAGACCAAGATATCCAAGGGTAAAAGGTTACTTTTTTTTCTTTTTATTTTATTTTCCTTTTCTTTCCGAACCTATTTATAGACATACATCGATATTTTTTCTATTTTTCCTCAAAAAATAGTAAAATAGAAAAATAGAAAAAAAAAGGAAGAAAAATACCCTTTTTAGAATTTCGACCGCCGTGCATGGCGGCCGGCGACAGCAGGTCACTGGATTTCTGATCGGCCTAATGCCCTTCAGAGAGAAAAAGAAAAGAGTGACCTTTTTTTTTTAAAAACAAATGAAAAGAATGAAGTTTTTAAAAAAAAATCTGTCTTAAATAGCCGATCAGAACGACGCAATTTTGGCTAGCCCTTTTAATGCCAAAACGACGTCATTTTGAGCTAGGATCTGCGTGTTGACCCTACCCGCCTCAGGGGATCCGCGTGTTTTCGATAAAGGGGCTATTTGCGCATTTAGCCCTTCCGTTTTTTTATAGTTTTATAATTAAATCTTTCGTTATTTTTTAATTTTGCCCTGTAATTTTGATTTTATTTCATTTTGGTCCCACGTAAAACGCTGCGTTTAGGAGGGTGGGGATATTTTCTCCTTTAGTCCCTCCTTGTTATTCGCGCGTTCAAATAGGTCCTTTTCTCCTTTATTTATTTCCAGATTTGCCCCGAAATTTTATTTTATGTTCAATTTAGCCCTTTTTTAGTTTTTTTTACTATTTTATGATTAAAATTAATTAATTATTATTGTTTTTTATTATTACTATTATCATTATTCTTTTTTATTATTATTACTATTATTACTATTTTTATTTTTATTACTATTAACATTAGTATTATTATCATTTTATTTTATTATCATTATCATTTTTGTAATTATTATTACAATTTTTTTACTATTATTATTTAACATACTATTATTACTATTTTTTATTATCATTATCACTATTACTATTATTATCATTATTATATTTTCTTATTTTGATACTATTATTATTATTTATCTATGTTTTATTCGTCCATTTATGTCTCGATTATTATATTTTTATTTATTCCTATTTATATTTATATATTAATATCATTTTATATATATGCGGGTCTTGACTCTATTTTCATTATTTTATTTATATCCTTTTATATATATATATATATATATATATATATATATTTAAAGAAAAACTTTAGAATTAATATCCTCGTTACTATTATTATTAATATATTCTTATTATTACTGTCAAAACCATTTTTTTAAAACGATTAATCGACTTTTGAAAACGAAAATTCGGAGTCGCCACCAATCCTTTTTGTGGTGTGATTGGGCCACCTTATAAAACATTTTGGTCTACGAATTTTGAGAAAATAGGCTCGGGAGTCAGTTACGTATGGGGAAGGATTAGCACCCCCAATACGCCCAAAATCGGTACTTCATTGATTAATTTATGTCTTAATGTCGAAAATTAAAGATTTGAAAATATTTTAAAGTACGATCCTCCTTTTTGAAACATTTGAGTAAATTAAATATGAGTTAAAGACCATCTTGCTTCAAGGCAAAACATCACGACTAGTACGGTAGGACACAACGTTTTTGACCCCCGATTATGAGCTTGTCTTTTATTTAAAAAAAATTCGTGCACTTTATTTTTTTTTAAAAAAAAGGGTGTTCGGATATTTAAATCAAACGTAAAGCCACAACCCAGTACGGTAGGGCATGATTTTCCGAGCTTCCAAATATCGAAAATTGCCTTTGTTTAGGAGAAAATTTGGAGAATAAATCGATTAAGAAGGATATTCGAATACTTAAATCGAATAAAAAAACGAAACCCAGTACGGTAAGGCACGTTTTTTTAAATGATCAAGTATAGAAAATTACCTTTATTAAAAACTATTTGGGAATAAAATGTTGAATAAAATACTTAAGTCGAATATAACAAAAACGAACCCAATACGGTAGGGCATGTTGTTTAAAACGATTAAGTATAGAAAATTGTCTTTATGTTAAAAACAAATTGAGAATACATTATGGAATAAAAAAATTAAAACGATTAAAATTTGGAGAGGGAAAAAAATGATATGCAACATAATAATAATACAATTAATAACTCAAACAATATAAATAAAAAAATAGAGAAAATTAGCAATAGCAATAATAATATGATAAATATAGCAATAATAATATTAATAGTAAAATAAAAAAACATAATGATAAAAAATATATATTAATGATGATATTAAATATAATGATAAAAGTGAAAATTAAAATAATAACTATACTAAAATAACATAATAATATAGTACGTAAAAACAATTTGATAATTTTAAAAGAAATAATAGATATAATATAATAAATATAATAATGGGTAAAAGAATCATCATATTTAAAATAATTAACCTTTAATAAAAATATAATGAATATATAATATTAAAAAATTAATATAATAATATGAAATCAAAATTCAAATTAATTAGTTTTAATAGAAAAATAATAAAAATGTAATAATAATAATATGCGTATAAAAAGTAATATCAAATGACTAATAAATAACAGTAAAAATAAATAGTAAAAATAATAGAAATAATGATAATATAATAGTACGAATAACATTGAAAAGCATGTACGGGTATAAAATAATAAAAAAACAAAATAATAATAATGTGAATAATATAATAGGTGAATATAATATTTTAAAAAACTGAAAGTAATTGGAGCAGTAAAAGGCTTGGGATTTAATTATAATTAAAGCGAAACATGGGGTGCGAATTATAAAATACAAAGAAATAACAAATCATGAACTTGGGATCAAAGTAGACATGCATGTAAAGGGGAAGGATCAGCAGCATAAATATTCCCTTCAAAGCACAAAAGCAAGGGTCTCATCCCTCTCAAACGACACCATTTATTTGCTATTTAAAAAACTAAAGGGGCAAAACAAGACAGAAAAGAAAAAATTGAATGGTAGTCTGCCATTTTTTTAAAGAAACCATTGCCCTTTTACTTTTCTTTGCTGGGATTTGATGACCAAGAATCAAGCTACTGCCGGACCACCACCATTGCCGGTCACCGCATGCAGTGACCGGAGTTTAAAAAGATAAGTTCTTTTTGTCTTTTTTATCCTCTTTAATAGATGGACGAACAATAAAATGGTTAGTTTTGAAAACACAAAGGGAAGAAAAAAAAATGAAAAAAGAAGAAACAAACAACAACCTTGGTGGTTTTCGGTTCGCTAGATCTGTTTTGCTTTCAATCGATGGTGTAAGCTTTCTGTTTGTCTGACTGATGGTTATTTCCCTATATTCGAATGCTTGTATTTTGGTAAAATTCTTTCTCTTTGATTTTTAGATGCCACTATTTGTATCAAATCTGCGTTTTTATTGAATAATCCCCCAAAAAAAAACATTGTTACACTCTCATGGCTTTATAGCCTAAATTCTAATTGTTTCTACCTCTTTTTGCTGCAGGTGAAGGCAAAACGTGGGTATGGTGGCAGAGAACATGGGTAGTGGAAGCATGGAGGTAGTTGGAGGCTAGGATTTTGGCTGAAAATGTTTTAGGGTTTGTTTTTGGTTTAAAAATTTGGGCTTCAAAATTGGGTCTGTTTTATTTTGTTTTTGATTTGATTTTGGTTCTATTTTTGGTCTTTGGGGGTTTATTTTTGGTTTAAAAATTTGGGCTTTAAAGGTAAATGGGCCCAGGCAAAATTTGGTACCAACAACTGCCCCTCTTTGCTCGTTGTTTGTGTAACAAGAACGAAGCAAAGACATTAAAGAGCCAATTTTGCCCGGTCTTGCTGATTCCTGACTCCTTGTTGTTCATTTTGCTCAAGTAGACATATTCCATCCTACTGCATCTTCAGAGGTATAGGAATTAACACTTTCAATCTACTCCAATAAGTTTCAGAGAGAAGAGATTTGTATCTTCAATCTACTCTACTGACACATGAAGAAGATAATAACTGGTCACTTCAACCTGTTCCACTACTACTTAGGGACACAAGGTTTGTATCCTTAACTTGCTCTCTGCAACTTCAGAGAAACAAGGTTTGGTATCTTCGATCTGCTCCACTATTGCTTAGGGAGATAAAATCTATTATCTTCAATATGCTCCGCTGCGGCTTCAGAGAAATAAGACTTGTAACTTCAACTTGCTCTCTGCAACGTCAGAGAGGTAAGGTTTGCTATCTTCGATCTGCTCCACTACTGCTTAGGGAGATAAGATCTGTAATCTTCAGCTTGCTCCACTGCTGCTCAGGGAGATAAAGCTTGCCATTTTCGATCCGCTCCACTATTGCTTAGGGAAATAGGATCTGTATTTTTAGTCTGTTACCCTATTGCTTAGGGGTTAAGACTCACCATCTTTGATCTGCTCCACTATTGCTTAGGGAGATAAAGATCTGTCATTTCCTTGCCTATTACCCTACTGCTTAGGGGTTTAAGGCTCATTGTCTTCGATCTGCTCCACTACTGCTTAGGGAGATAAGATCTGTAATTTTTCAATCCACTCCACTATTGCTTAGGGAGATAGGATCTGCCGAAATTTAATCTGTTCCACTTCTGCCAGCGGGATGAGATCTACTAAAATTTGATCTGCTCCGCTCCTGCTCAGCGAAGATAAGATTTGTAGTTTTCAATTTTGCTACACTGTCCACTGGGGAATCTGTCTGTAGAATTGATTTCCTAGGGTATGCTTATGTCAAATGATTAGGATGTCATGATCAATATAAATCAAATGCTCCTAGCTAAATGTATTATGAATGACATTTGTATGAATGCAAAATGTCATGAGAATGATCCCTTTTTACATGTTTGGGCTGACATTACTCGTTATTCGTCGAGGTACCTCTAACAAACAAAATCCCAAGTAGTGTACTAACTTAGACCCCTCTTTTCAACATTTCCCATACTTAGGCTTGGGGAGTTCTGAACAATAGTCCTGTTTCCAATTTTTGTAACATTAGAAGCTTCCACAGTAATATACAAAACCTCCTTTGTGAGAGTATTATTAGTCTATTAATCGTCATTTCAATGCAAAAAATGCTCGAAAGAAAAAAATAGGCTAACAGAAAAATTATTTAGGAACATAGCTCAAAAATGTTAATCCAATATGGCAAATATCATAAGAAGAAAATTTATTGAGACCATATTTCAGAAAAAAATAAAGTGAAAAAATAAATACAACATGGGTAAGATATGAAACTAGGTGCCCTAGATATCACAGTCTGAGCTTCTCTGTACAAACACCTTTAGGCTTATTTTGAACTCAGCATGTGTCTAGGAGATCTAGGGTACTTTGTCGATGCTCCAAGATGTAGCATACCTCCTCTCTGTCAATTCAGGCATAGCGAAAATGCCATATGTCCTTACCTTCGATCAAAATTTGAATTGCCCTTTTCGGGTTTTCAATTCAAAAACCCCATTGGTCACAAGGTGCCCTTTGCGGGTTTTCACCTTGGCCTCTCCCTTTTTTTTTTTTAAGCGAAGTACTTCTTAACTGAATTTGCATTGACTGGATTAGGTAAGTTCTCGCCATCCATCTCAGCTAATATCAACGCTCCTCCAGAAAAGGCCTTTTTTACCACATACGGTCCCTCCCAGTTTGGCATCCATTTCCCTCTAAAATCCTTTTGTATAAGAAGAATCTTTTTAACACCAAGTCCCCTTCATGGAACCCTCTAGGGCGAACCTTCTTATTGTAAGCTCGCATCATTCACTTCTGATACACTTGACCATGATGTATGGCTTTTAGCCTCTTTTCCTCGATCAAATTCAACTGATCATATCTGGATTGAACCCATTCTGATTCATCCAATTTTAATTCTGATAACACTCGGAGGGAGGGGATTTCAACTTCAATAGGCAAAATTGCCTCCATTCCATAAACTAATGAAAAAGGCGTTGCCCTGGTAGAAGTTCTGACAGATGTACGATAAGCAAAAAGAGCAAATGGTAATTTTTCATGCCAATCCCGATAAGTCTCAACCATTTTCCCCACAATCTTCTTTATATTTTTATTAGCCGCCTCAACTGCGCCATTCATCTTCGGGCGATATGGCGATGAGTTATGATGCTTAATTCTGAACTGCTTGCAGACCCCTGCTATCATGCTATTATTTAAATTCAACGCGTTGTCTGATATGATCCTTTCTGGCATGCCATATCGACATATAATCTCCTTCTTTAAGAACCTGCTGACTGCTGACTTCGTGATATTGGCGTATGAAGCAGCCTCTACCCATTTGGTGAAATAATCAATGACCACAAAAATGAACCGATGACCATTAGAGGCTTTTGGCGAGATTGGTCCAATGACATCCATGCCCCACATTGAAAAAGGCCATGGGGAAGTTATAACATGAAGCGGGGAAGGAGGCACATGGATTTTATCCCCATGAATTTGGTACTTATGGCACTTCTTGGCGTAACTGATGCAATCTCCCTCCATTGTAGACCAGTAGTACCCAAATCTCATGATCTGCCTAGCCATTGTAAACCCATTGGCGTGTGTTCCACAAATACCTTCATTGACTTCTTCCAGGATTTTCTTCGCTTCCACAGCGTCAACGCACCTTAACAGTATCTGATCCTTCCTCTTTTTATACAGGATCTCTCCATCTAAGATATAGTCATTAGCGAGCTTTCTCAACATTCTCTTGTCATTTTCAGTGGCTTGATCGGTGTATTCACGATTCTTCACATATCACAGAATGTCATGATACCAAGGATGGTTATCTCTCTCCTCTTCTTCGTCTATATTGTAGCAATGAGCTGGAGCATCACAAATACTCATTTGAATTGGCTTCATATCATCTTGTTTATTTATTCTGATCATAGAAGCTAATGTAGCCAGGGCATCGGCCATCTGATTCTCATCACGTGGGAGATAAAAGAAAGTGACATCATCAAACTGCTCAATTAATTCCAAAACTAACTTTCGATAACTGATCAATTTGGGATCTCTCGTCTCCCATTCCCCTTTGAGCTGGTAGATCACCAATGCAGAGTCTCCATATACCTCTAGCACCTTGATTTTACGATCTATGGCCGCACGAATTCCCATGATACATGCCTCGTACTCTGCTATATTATTTGTGCAGTCAAAATCCAACCTGCAAGTAAACGGATAATGATCTCCATTTGGGGATATCAGAACTGCCCCAATTCCATTACCAACGGCATTTGATGCTCCATCAAAATTCAGTTTCCAAGAAGAATTTTCGGATGTGTCTTCCTCGGTAGTTGCCACATATATTAAATCTTCATTGGGAAAGTCAAGGTTCAGAGGCTCATAATCTTTTAGGGCTCTACTGGCCAGAAAATCTGCTATGACACTTCCTTTAATGGCCTTCTGGTTCACGAAGACTATGTCAAACTCAGAAAGCAGAATTTGCCATCGGGCCATCCTTCCACTCAACGCAGTTGATTCCATCATGTACTTTAAAGGATCTAGCTTCGAAATTAACCACGTCGTATGGTACAACATGTACTGCCTCAATCTCTGAGTGGTCCAAACCAAAGCGCAACATAATTTTTCAATTGACGAGTATCTCATTTCATACTCAGTGAATTTTTTACTGAGGTAATATATCGCCTTTTCCTTCCTTCGGGTCTTATCATGTTGGCCAAGCACACATCCCATTGAATTGTCAAATACTGTTAAATACAATATCAGTGGCCTATCAGGACTAGGCGGCGTCAGCACTGGAGGGTTGGACAAATAATGTTTAACTTTTTCGAAAGCTTTTTGGCACTCATCATCCCATATACCTGGATTGTGTTTCTTAATGAGACGAAATATGGGGTCACATTTCTCTGTTAGTTGTGAAATGAACCTGGCAATGTAGTTTAATCTTCCTAAGAAACCACGACCTTCTTTTTGAGTACGGGGTGGAGGCAGTTCTTGTATAGCTCTGACTTTGTCCGGGTCAACTATAATTCCTTTTTCACTGACAACGAAACCCAGTAATTTTCCTGACCTGGCTCCAAAAGTACATTTCGTTGGATTAAGTTTAAGTTGAAATTTCCTCAACCTCAGAAATAACCTCTTTAAGACTTGTAAATGCTCATTTTCTGTTCGAGACTTTGCGATCATGTCGTCAATGTAAACCTCAATCTCTTTATGCATCATATCATGAAAGAGAGTTACCATAGCCCTTTGATATGTTGCTCCTGCGTTCTTTAAACCGAATGGCATCACCTTGTAACAAAACGTTCCCCACAGGGTTATGAACGTAGTCTTTTCCATGTCTTCAGGATGCATCTTAATCTGATTATACCCCGAGAATCCATCCATAAAAGAGAATAGTGAGTACCCTGCCGTATTATCTACTAGGGCATCAATGTGAAGCAAGGGAAAGTTATCCTTTGGACTAGCTTTGTTTAGATCTCTGTAATCCACACACATCCGTACTTTTTCATCTTTTTTAGGGACGGGAACAACATTAGCTACCCATTCTGGGTAATTAACCGCCCGTAAGAAGCCAGCATCAAATTGCTTCTTGACCTCTTCCCTTATTTTCACTGCCACATCAGGTCTCATCCTTCGAAGTTTCTGCTGCACGGGCTTACACTCCTCCCTTGTAGGGACACGGTGTACTGCAATATCGGGGTTTAAACCTGGCATATCTTGATACGTCCACGCGAATACATCCTTGAACTCTCGTAATAATTCAATAAGGTCCTGTCTTGTTTTTTCATTGATGCAAGTGCCAATTTTTACCTCCCTTCCTTCTTCCAAGGTCACGCTCTCAATTGTCTCCTGGTAAGGCAGAATCTGTTTCTCTTCCCGCTCTACTATCCTCAACAGGTCTGGAGATAAACTATAATCCTCGTCATCTTCAAAATCCTGAGATCCCCCTAAGCACAAACCTTGCTCTAAAAGAGATTCAGGGTCCATATCAGTATTACTTGTGTCATTGATATCTAGGGACCTGTTGCAAATATGAAAGAATGTCCAAAAATGAATCTAAGAATAGCTTATTTGTAACATGACAATGAAAAAAGAGAAAAAAATAGAACAAGATATTTGCTCGAAAAGTGAGGAAAATGCATTTCTTTATTGAAATAACGATATTTAAACATGAGCCTATTTCACAAAAGATTCTTATTGTTCTACGCTGAAAATAATAAGTATGTTCTGAACATTACTTTGAATTTGCTCTAAAAACTACAGGAATCTCTTCTGCAGTCCAGTTGTTCAGTACACTTCCAGGCACGTAAGGGAGAATATCCGATAAGTCTCCTTCTTCCACTTCTTCTCTAAGTACAGCATTAATACTCAGGCTATCGCACATGTCTTCAAAATATTCTTCCCTTGTCATCCCGCTCTCAAGATGAATCATTCCTCCTGACACAAAAGTTTTAGATATGTGGGGAAAGCTCATCGGCTCCCATTTGATTTCTGCCCCACTTAAACGTACTCTACGTCTCTCTTGTCTCTTCTTTGCTTCCTTTCTTTTTTGTTTTGCATCCGGCTTATATCCCAATCCAAAGTAATCCCGCTTATCAGTCAAGACTGGTACCTCGACCCGTCTATGTAGATGCTTTCCGAGTCCTCTTCCAGGCAATGCTCCACTTCCAACCATCAGTTGTAAACCAATTTTCGTAGCACTGGACACTTTGGGTATCAAGATCCTACTTCCCTCCATAATAAAAGTTGCATTCACAAACTCCAACGAATGAAAAAAACACTCCAACGCCTCATCATCCTTCTAAATGTATGGTGCATCACTGGTAACAGATGCAATAATATCCTCTTCCGTGTTTATTGTTATCAATCGACCCTCCATTATCAATTTCAACTTTTGATGCAATGATGACGGTACTGCCCCTGCCGCATGAATCCAATGCCTCCCTAACAGGCAATTATAGGAGGGTTTAATGTCCATTACTAGGAAATCTACCTCATATGTATTCGGACCAATTAAAAGAGGTACTTCAATCCTTCCCATCACCTTTCTTTCAGTCCCGTCAAATGCTCTCACCATGTTCTGACACGTCTTCATATGAGAGTTGTCTATTGGTAGCCTATTCAATGTAGATAAGGGTAAAACATTCAGTGCTGACCTATTATCAATTAAAACCCCCGGCACAGTATACCTCTTACAACGGGTAGTGATGTGTAAGGCCTTAGTAGATCCCCTACCCCCCGATGGTATTTCATCGTCGCTGAATGAGATGAAATTGTCTGTGCTTATGTTATTGATAAGACGGTCTAGCTTGTTTACTGTGATGTCATTCGCAACATAGGTCTTATTTAACACCTTCATTAACGCGTTACGGTGTATCTCCAAGCTTAAAAGCAAGGTCGATCTGAGATGCGAGTCGGTCGCTTGTGTATATTGCTCCACGACACTATATTCACTGTGTTTTAGGAATTTTAAAAATTCATTTGCCTCATTCTCAGCTATTGGCTCCTTAACAGGTAGCTCTTCCCCTTGCTTCAATAAAAATTTCCCTTTTACTAAATCAGTTTTAGTATGAAAACCTACATCCTGGGCTTCCCCTTACGTGTTGACCTGGTTCTTCCCTTCCGGAATTGTCACATTACAATTAAAGCTCCAAGGTACCCTATTGCTATCCTTATAAAGGAAAGCAACGGGTTTCTGTATCAGTATTCTTGGTGCCATTTTCAATCCAACTTCATTAACCTTTGGCTGTGAAATAATTACTCTTGGCCGATTAATCTCACAGTCTTTTCCTAACGACCCTCCTTCCGAGGTGCATACATCTCTCTCTTCTACATATTCAAAGAATTCCAGCTCTTTGTTGTCCATTAGTTCCTGTATTAGGGCCCTAAATTCATCACATTCATGGATCTCATGATCCTCCTCATCATGGAACTCACAATAGTTCCCTATTTTCTGGGATCTGTTTCCCGAACTCTGCATGATTAACTCTCTCTTCATTATTTCCTTCCAAACCTCTCTCAATGGTGTTCTTACTTCAGCCATAGTCATTCTAAATCTCTTCCCGGTATTCTCAATTACTGTATTTACCCTCTTGTCTGCATGATTGGGTAACGGATTTTCCCCGCTAGATGACTCATCGAATTTTATGATGCCCATTTCAAGGAGCTTTTTCACTAACCTCTTAAATGCGGTGCAATTTTCTATCGCATGTCCTGTGATTCCCGCATGGTATTCGCATTGGACATTTTCGTTGTACCACTTGGGATACGGAGGTTGCATCGGTTTTAAGTAAACCGGGGATACAACATGTGCATTAAATAAAGTTTGATATAACTCCTTATACGTTACTGGAATAGACGTAAACTGGAGTTTCTCTGTATTCCACTTTGTATCAGACTCTTACTTTGATGAGGCTTGCTGACTCGCGTTCACTATTCTCGATTGATTCACAGTGATCGGTGTTGCATAACTCCTACTTACATTGTTTACTTCATTTTCTCTCTTTCGTAGGATTGACTTCTTGGTGCTCTCCCCAGCTTCTATCTTTCCACACCTTATTGTATTTTCTATCATCTCACCGGATATTACTATATCCGAAAAGCTCTTGGTTGCTCCTCCGAGCAAGTGATTGATGAAATGTGCTTTCAGGGTATTGATAAACAACATGGTCGTTTCCTTCTCAAGCAGTGGTGGTTGAACCTGCGTAGCGACTTCTCTCCATCTCTGGGCATATTGCCTGAAACTTTCGTTCGGCTTCTTTTCCATACTTTGTAAAGTGATTCTATCAGGTGCTATATCAGTCACGTGACCATATTACTTCATAAAAGCTTGTGCCAAGTCTTTCCATGAACTAATTTAGCCCCGATTCAATTGGTTATACCATTTGGCCGCTGCCCCAGTCAGGCTATCTTGAAAGCAGTAGACTAATAACTGATCATTATGGATATATCCTGTCATCCTTCGACAGAACATTGTAATGTGAGCCTCAGGACAACTGGTTCCGCTGTATTTCTCAAACTCCGGCATCTTGAACTTTGGAGGAAGTACTAGGTCTGGGACCAGGCTCAGATCCTTAGCATCAATCCCACCGTGATAATCAGCATTCTCTAATGCTTTGAACTTCTCCTCAAGCCATTTGCAACGATCCTCTAGCTGTTTTGGGATCTCCATTCTCGTCTTTTCCACTTTTACTGCCTCATTAAAATCAGGGACTGTGGGATTCGCCAAATTATCCTCGGGGTTAGAGCTTGACCCCATCGAAAAATTTATCGGGGCTAAAGTACCAGTTTGACACGGAGGTTTAATGTTAACCGATACCCTTGGTTGTGGCATTTGAATGCCCATTGGGGTAAAGCCTGGCGGAATAGAAGGGTCTTCATCATCGTTTCCGGTACCGATCATAGGGCTCTTTCCTTTATCCGGAGCTCTAGCCAACATTTGTGCAAATTGATTTATCATGTTTTTCTGGGATTCTAATATCTGATCCCTCATGTCTTGTTGTATTTTGGCCAACTGCTCTTGCATCTGTAAATGTAGCTACTTTTGCATTTCCTTTTGCATCTGTTCCAATTTCTCTAATCTTTGGTCCATGGCTCTCGTTTTCCTTCGCGTACTATAGTGGTGCTTAATCAGTGAACTTTCACGAGTTTCCAGATTAACTAAAATAAATTTTAATCAATTAGAGATCTTTTTATAAAAGCTAATGCATATAATATGATGCAAATGCATGAGATGAATGCAAAAAGAAGACGTCGATTCTGATTCAATTCCATTTAGAAAACTTTACTTCAAAAACAAAATCCCTTACATAAAACGGATTACATATATGGCTTAGCCCTAATGCTCAAAGTCTTCACTTTCCTAAGAAGGGAGGCTAACTCCTGCCCTCGTTCTGACACTAACTCATATTTGACACTCAGCACATCTGCCTAAACTGCCAGAGTCTGTAAGTAATCAGCCACTTCTCGTATTTGGGCTATAGCTTCGCCCATGAGGTAATCTCTATCCTGAACCTGATCCTGAGATCGATGAAGCTGTTCGCTTAATTGACCGTTATTTGCTTCCACGTTCAATTCGAGCTCACAATTCAAGTGTAGACTCAAGCTCTTCTACTTTTCTTTTGGATCCTCGATCTTGCTTAAACTGCCTTTAATTCAATCACCGAGTTACGACTTCGATGCTGGTGTAGTGCTTTCTCTAACTCAGCTACCCGGGCCCTTAACACCTCCTTTTCACTTTGACTATCATCCAAGCTCTTCTCTAACCCAACCTCTCGTGCCTTAGTATCATGGAACTTCTTCTTCCACTGATCGGTTTTAGCCTTTTCTTCTTGAATTTCTTGCCTCCCTGCTCGTGGATGTCTTACCTAAACCAGCGTTTTTTACTGAAGCTCGATACTTCTTGCAATATTCCTTCAAGCTAGCAAGATCCTCTTCAACTTTTCTCTTTCCTTTTCTTAAATTCTCGGCCTCCAACTTCTGGACATCAACATCTAACTTCAAGTATACCTTTTCCTCCTCCAACCGTTCTATTTTCTTTTCTAACTCCGAACTTTTCTTTTCGAAGTCTTGCCTTATAATTTCCAACTCAGAGGGAACCACTCGTAGATATTCCTCTAACGGTCGAGTATCTTCTAGGTTTGGCCTCAGAACGTTATCATTAACCCTTCTTCTCCGCCACTCGTTATACCCAAGGGTCACCATCGGGTTTACAGCAACTCCTTCCATCCGGTAGGTTCGGTTCCAGGCGTTACAAATCTCTCTAACCTTTTTCTTGTAATTATCCCCTTTATAACAAAACTCGCTTTGAGCCAGCCCCTGTGTTGCAGGTATGAATTGCCTCGACCTGTATTGCCTCAATACGAGGAAAGGGGCATAACCAATGCCTCCCCAAATCCCTAATAAAGGAACCCAATCATAATCTCCACACCTGAAAAGAATTTTACCGGGAACCATCCAAGGGGCTCTTCACTCGATATCATCCTCTTGAAGATTTTGCAGTATCGCCGTCCATCTCTCCTCTGATATATCGTCCCTCCTCGACGTAGCCGCAATTTCCTTCAAAGGAGAGAAATTTTGGAGGAAGGGTTGATAAGAGACCTTCTCCGTCTTCCAGAAATGGCTATTGAACCAAACTAATAAAAGTCTGTGCACATCCAATAAATCGCCGCCACTCTTCTTGGCATGCATTCAAAGATCCGAAAGTCTCAGCTAATATTGCAGGAACAGGTGTGATCCCTTTACCAAGTTGGTCAAATAAATTGGTAATTGCTTCGTCTACATGCCTTAAAGCCTTAGGGAAAACCACCAACCCATAAACACTCAAAGCAAAGATGTCAACTCTTCTCTTCATATCAGGATGCGTCAGAATCAGCTCTTTCAAACTTACCCAAGGGATACACTTCCCATCACCCTTCTGCTGGACTTGAGCCACAACCCACTGCTCACTCATCCCGGTAATATTCATCAATCTCTTGACGAAAGTTGGGACATTGATGATTCTAGAATAAATCTTGTCGGTTTGAAATTTCAGACATCGCAGCAAAGCCGTATATTCTTCTATAGTAGGTGTTAAATCCACCTTTCCGAAAGTAAAACAGCTGTAAGCAGAATTCCAGAATTGAGCCACGGCCCGGAACAAATGCTTATCTACTTTAATATCAAGAAGATAAGACATATCACCATAATTATGATAGAATAATTGCTTCATCTCACTATCCCAATGACTCCATATATCTTTCAGCTCCCTAAGATCATTTTGTGCCACACTAATACGGGTAAAGTCTCATAAATCTGATGTATACCCCTCCGTCAAACTGTCACCCTTCTCTAATTGTATATTCTCTGACCATTTCTGGGTAAACGCATTATATTCCACTTTATCAGAGAATTCGCTCTCCATGGCAAAACTTTCTATTTAGTAACTGAACCGTAAATCGACACCTTCTTTTATGGTGAAAATGATATGCAATCACTGTTAAAGAAAAAAATAAAAATAAAAAAACAGGTCAGAAATATGTATATAAAAATCAAAGCAATCAAGCACCTACTTCAGCAACCGCTATGTAATATCCCGAATTAGGGCCTAATCGGAATAGTGGTTTCGTGACCACAAATTCGAGATAGAAATAATTATTTTATGATTATTTTGAGGTCTATGATATGATTGCATGATTGTGTGAAATGTTCGTGAAGAAATTTTATGCCTAAAGTGCTTAAATTG
This sequence comes from Gossypium longicalyx, assembly GCA_025698465.1. Taxonomy (NCBI): domain Eukaryota; kingdom Viridiplantae; phylum Streptophyta; class Magnoliopsida; order Malvales; family Malvaceae; genus Gossypium; species Gossypium longicalyx. The sequence goes on along the minus strand of CM047005.1, from coordinate 19,420,694 downwards.
AAATTAGGGACTAAATCGAATAAGTTGCAAAACTTGCATTCTAGAAGTTTTTAGTATGAAATTGCTTTGAAATATTAATTAGGAGGTCTTAAATAGCAATTTGACCAATTTTAAGTTCATGGACAAAATTAGGACATGGAAGGAATTTTTGAAAGTTTAGTAGTAAGGGCATTTTGGTCATTTAGGGGTAAAATGAATTAAAATACAAAATTAAAAGCCAATTTTGCTCATCTTCAACCCCATGGCCGAATATAGCAAGGAGAAACCATGGCTAGGGTTTTTCAAGCTTCCAAGCTCGATTGTAAGTCCATTCTAGCCCCGTTTTTCAAGTTCTTTACGTTTTTGGAGTCCCGGTAGCTCGATTAAGCTTATGCTAGCAATAATTCAACCTAGGATTCATATTTGGAAAAATACCCATAGGTGAAATTTGTGTGTTTTGGTGTTTTATGATAGAATATGAGGTTTTAAATTATGTTAGACAACTTGTGCTACTCGGTTTTAAGTGAAAACGAGCAAAAGGGCTTAATTAGTAAAAATACCTAATAGTCATAAGTACATGTTAGAGTGAGAATTTGATGTTGCCATAGAAGGGAAAAATGATCAGAATGTCATAAAACATAAGAAAATAGGCTGAAGTTTAATTTACGAGCTTTGGGGCAAAAGTGTAAATATGCAAAAGTTTAGGGGCAAAATTGTAATTTTTCCAAAATATGATTTTGGGTCAACTTGTATAATGTGAGTCCTAATTAGACTATATTTTAAATGATAGAGCAAGAAAAATTGAAATTCGGGCTAAAATGAGGAAAATACCAAGTTGTGGACAAAATGGTAAAAGTAGCCATTTTCGCATACTAGGTAAGTTCATATGTAAATGTTGGTAACATAGTTATTATTTTAAATGTTTTTATGTTATTTAAATGATATGATAATTATTATGAAATATTATACTCGTGATAATTGTTTGATAATATGTCAAATTATGTGATATACTTGGAAAATGTGAAATACTACCGAGTATCTCAGTATGATTCATTCCGTAGAAGATGGTTGAGACATATGATTGGTAAAAAGGTCCCGTTGAACCTTAGGAATGGATTAGGATACAAGTGACATGTCACTGGGATATTTGGGCATCCGAACTCGTTGAGTTGAGTCCGAGTTCACTTATGGATGCGAATGTCCGTACTCGTTGAGTTGAGTCTGAGTTCGTGAGATGTAACTAGGCATCTGAGCTCGTTGAGTTGAGTCCGAGTTCACTTATGGATGCGAACGCCCAAGCTCATTGAGTTGAGTCCGAGTTCGCTTATGGGCGGGTTACATAGTAGCTTGGCTACATATGTGGCACTTATGTGCAAACTTTCCATGTATCCGAATTATATTCTGATGTGTTCAACGGGTAAAGTTCTACTCAAATGGAGGAATACTTAAGATGAAAGGGACGTATTGGTAAGTGTTGTGAAATGGATACTTTGAACAGGTATGTACTTAACCCTCGGGTTGAAAACTCGATATAACAACAATATGGTAAGATGATAAATGAAAATATGATATGAATGTCTTGGTGATGATTATGCAAATGATGTTTTATGTTTGCTTATATGGTTATGTTACTTGCTATTTGCATGTGAACTTACTAAGCATTTATGCTTACTCCCTCCTTTTCATTCCTTGTAGTGTTGACAAGCCAGCTTGGAAATCGGGAACGGTCGGAAAACGTGGGTATGGTGGCAGAGAACATGGGTAGTGGAAGCATGGAGGTAGTTGGAGGTTAGGATTTTGGCTGAAAATGTTTTGGGGTTTGTTTTTGGTTTAAAAATTTGGGCTTCAAAATTGGGTCTGTTTTATTTTGTTTTTTTATTTGATTTTGGTTCTATTTTTGGTCTTTGGGGGTTTATTTTTGGTTTAAAAATTTGGGCTTTAAAGGTAAATGGGCCCCGACAAAATTTGGTACCAACAATTACTATTATATTTTTATTTTTATTTTTTTTACCTATTACTTTTTAAATACACTCATTTTATTTTTTATTCCTCACTCACATTATATATTATTTATTTATGTATATATCTTTTTATAATCTCATTTTATTACAACTTATGTTATATTAAACTTTACCCGACCTAAAATTGATTCTTTTATAAAGGCAATATTCCGTATTTAGAAATTCGAGAAAATGGTGCCCTAACTTACTGGGTTTGGATTTTTCTCATTTAATCTAAATAACGGAACATTCTTTTAAATCGCAATACGAGTTTTGAATAAAATGCTTACTCTCTGAGATTCGAGATGTTGTGCCCTAACTTACCGGATATGACATCTTGTTACCTCGAGATAAGATTTTTGTAAATAAAGGCAATGTTCGGTATTTGGAAGTTCGAGAAATCGTGCCCTAACTTACTGGGTTTCAATTTTCCTCGTTTACCCTAAATAATCGAATATCCTTTTAAAAATGGTTAAAATACACGAATTTTAAATAAAAGGCAAGCTCATTCTCAAAAGTTCAAGATGTCGTGTCCTAACTTACTGAATATGACATTTTATTACTTCGAGACGAGAAGGTTTTTAACATTCAAGTGTTTTTACAAAAAGAAGGATCATATTTTAAAGTCTTTCGAGTTTTTAAATTTTCGACACTAAGACACTAATTAATCAACTAGGTACTAATTTTTAGGCGTTACGAGGGTGCTAATCTTTCCTCATATGTAACCTACTCCCGAACCTTTTTTTTTGAATTTCGAGGACCAAAATTGTTGTTTAAATAAATCAAATCATTTATTAAAAACAATCACTTTTACGAGGTGACCCGATCACACCTTATCAAAAAAAATTGATGGCGACTCATTTTTTTTCATTTTCGTTTCCAAAATCAAGTCGACGCACTTTTTTTCAAAAAAAATTGTTTAGACATTCTTTTGTACAGTAATAGTATCAAATGATATCATTTGATCTGCTGCATATTTTGTAGGTTGCTTGTTTCCTTTGAATGAACATGCCGCAAGAACAACTAGAAACCTTTATGTGGAGAATGAAAGGGTCAACAACTTAAAATGTCGTCTACATACTTTATAGATTTTCTTTTTTAGTTGTTGTTGTTGGATTAGAAGATCCAACTAAAGAAAGGATAAAATAAGCCGACGACATGATATCTATAAGTCTACATACACTGAATTGTTATTGCAACTTTCCTTATGGCAACAAGGTTTTATGGCAATTGCAGCAGTTGGTGAAACAATGAAATATTTTTTTAATAATTTTATTTTACAAATACTTACAAAACAGGAATCCTTTTCCTTGTCTTGTATAAACTCAACAAGTTCCTTCACTTTAAATTCATATTTTATATAATAGTATAATTCAAATAAAATTATTTTAATATAGATAGATCATCATCTATATAGTCAATTATATTAATATCCGAACTAAATTACCACTCTACCTATAATTCAGATAAAAGAAAGTTTATGAATAAATGATTTTTTTTATTAAAGTGATTTTTTAAATTAAAAAAAAAAAAAACAACAGGTGTTAGGCATGTATAAATGAAGCAATGGTATATTTGAGATAGGATCAAATGATAAGAATGTAACGGCTGATTAATATTCCCTAACCCCCTTCCCCCCCCCCCCCCCCCATTGGGACCCACGTCAAAATAAGAACGTTGGAAACCATGTTAATAAAATGACTCTTAACATAACAATAAATAAATCCTCTTTGTTTTTCTTCTCTCTCTTTTTATTTGACCGTTGCAAACTCAAAATCTCTCTTAATATCGTTTCTGCAAAAAACCAGGAGAAAGAAAAAACCTTCAAGTTCATCAAAAATGGCCGACACAATCGATTCTCTGCACCAAACCCATCTTTCAAATCCTTCTTTTCAACCAATTTTCTATTCCCTGGATCCTATTTCTCTCATTCAGTCACTGAATCATGTTATGGAAAGAGGTCCCAGATACCAAGCATATGCAGATTTGAGAGAAAGCAAGCTCAGAATGAAGTTTGAGAAGCAACAAGAATGGGAAGAAATGGAAGTTAAACAAGCCCCAGTGAAGAAACAAGTGAAATTCAGTTCAAATTCGGGGGTTTCCACGAAAAGGTCCTCTGTTTTGATTCAATCGGTGCCTGATTTTTCATCCGCTTTACGAAAAGAAAACAGGAAGCCGCCGGTTAACGGTGGGGTTGAATCGACGCCGCCGAAAACGGAAAAGAGTTGGTCAAAAGCGAATGGGGTGTTTTCGAATTCGAAGCAACTACAATGGGAAGAAACTGAAATGAAGCGAACCCCAACGAAGAAACAAGTGAAGTTCAGTTCAAATTCAGGGGTTTCTAGTAAAGAGCCCTCTTTGTTGGCTCAATCAGTGCCCGATTTTGCCGCCGTGTTAAGGAAAGAGAACCGGAAGCCGCCGGTTACCGGCGGGAATGAACTGACACCGCCGGCAAGTGGAAAGTATTGGTCAAATTCGAAAGGGAGTCAGTCTGCAAATGCAGGGGAGAAGAAGAAGGCAAGGTTGGTGATGGCGAGGAAGAGTTATGCAAGTATTGAAGAATTGAACGCCATTAATGGCGTGAACAGGGGAGGGAAGAGTAGAGCCAGATTAATGTAGGGAAGAAAGGAAATAAGAAAAAAAGCTCTGAATTTCAAGGTTTATCGGTATTTAGTTTCCACGTTTTAGAGAGATTCTTTCATTGCTTGGTTTGTTATGTTTACATGTTGAGTGCAAATATAAGAAGAGCTTTTCTATTCGGTATTATATTGTTGATATTTCTTTGTGGATTATTAAATCCGGGTTTAGTTCATTTGATTTATGTAATCATTTTTTTTTCGAGAAATCCCGACAAGATATACACTTGAGGCTTGCAAGCTACTAAAATACAACACAAATCTTGATAGTCCTTAACAAATAGACCATTAAATGAAGGGATATTTACCTTCCAATTACGCAACTATTAATGAGTAGTTCTTCAAGCTAATCATTTGTTACAGAAGAGTTAAAAGTTACATTGAAGATGAAAGATTATACAGGTACAAATGCTCAATATACAATAACTCCAATGGCCCCAAGCAAAAATACCATCCTCCATCCCTTCCTATGTTACTCGGACACAGATAATTCGAGGAAAACGAAAAAGTCAAGAGTAACATGGTTTCCCATCTATGACCCATTTTTACAAATTTACCAGCTTGTTTTTTTATCAGAAATGGAAAATATAATTTAGTGAGATAGCATGTCAACATGATTTACAAAAGATACTCACATATCATGCGGCATGTATGCAATTCAAGAGGAAACCAGGTCGTCTACCATTTCGTCAACTAAAGTTTGAACAATATCCCAGCCCATTTCAGCACCAGTTTCGTATGCCTCGATATCAAAATCTGTCCATTTCCCAAGTGAATAACTCATCTCCCATTCTATTAGTTCATCAGGTACCATCCCAGCCAGTTTTGTCCACCTTCTAACTTCATCTGCAACGTCTCGAATCAGCTTTCCTGAGTTCATGCAATATGGAAGACTTCCCCATGCTCTGAATCCGGAGTTACAATAACGACTGTATTTGGAATCTATACACTCTATTGCACAGTCAAAAAGAAATCCTCTAAGCTGATAGTTTTCTTTGATCTGTTCGATACCAAGAACAGACTTAAAATCTACCCCCATGGCAGCCACAAGAGTTTCAACTTCTTCGTGTATATAGGGTGCCAAGAAAAAATCATCTGTCCCATCCAAATCCCAGGGAGTCAAATTTCCAAACAACAGTTCAGCTTTTAAGATAACCTCCTTACAATGGATAAGCTTGTCATCGGATAATCCAAGAGCAAAGTTACTGACAACATGCATCAAAACAAATATTCGGTTGACAAGATCGATGATCATCTCACTAACATTTATCACTTTGTCCAATGAAGTTGCAGAATCCAGAAGATCCGCATCGGGTTCCATTGGTTGTGGTTCATTGTACAAGTAACCCATGGAATCTGGTTGTAACCTATTTCCTGGACCAAGAGGTAAAAATGAAAAGGCACTAACATGAATTATCTATGTTTTTCGTAGAGGGGAACAGAAAAAACACAGTCTTAAAGTGGTATGGAAAATGAATTATTAAGCCGATCTAATCAGAGAAGTGCATGAACTCATATTAGTCTGCATTTTCTACTACTACGATACCGAACAAGTTCCTTGAATAGCATACACATTTCTTGACAAACGAAAAATATAAGGGTGCGTTAAAGGCTTAGAATTTGGTTTTTTTTCCTTACCTAAGCTTTCGTCAAGGCTGCTGGAAACACAACTATCGTTCGAAAATGAAGCTTCAAGAACAGAACCAGGACTAAAATGATCACCATGGCTAGTAAACCCGACTAAAGTCCCTTCAGCCTTTGCTTCAGTCTAAGACAAGAAAATAAATTTTAGAAAGAATTATAAATGGCAACAATAGCTGCTATCACATGCACAAACCCTCAAGCAAAACACAAAAGCTTCAGATAGGCATAAAAAACACACTAATATCCAAAATAAAATTAATCAAATTTTGAGTAAAAGCAACAGAAAATATACAGATTTGCAAGAAAATTAGGGGTCATCATATTTCTGGAATAATTGTCTATCAAGTAAATTAAAAACTAGATATATATAATATAAACTCTTTGAAAGTTGCATGATACCTATCAAATATGAACATCCATAAAGATTACAGGGAAGGACTCAAGTCAATGACCTTCAATCTGAAACAACTGTAGCTATGCTACATCAATCTTCTTTTATGGAGGAAATACGCTACACCAATCTTGCTTCAATTCAAATGGGTTGAATATGAGGTGAAATTTTGAGTTAAATTGCGGAATTGACAAACTCCAATTAATCGAGTTCATAAAGACAAAACTAATTCTTAAATTAATTTTACCACTTCAGGAGCAACATGGTAGTTTATTTATCCAAATGTAATACAATGAAAAAGGTCCTTCAAAATCTTAACTATCAATACAAGACAACTTTTTTTTTGCTCTTCCTACTCAGGGTGGGGATATTATACCCTGGATCGGGGACACTGATCCTGCTCAAGGAATATAACTGCTGAGGTTCTTACATGCATTTTATTGGAAATATGCATTACCCCTGAATTATTGAGGCACTTTTCATTGTAAGAGACATAAAAATGCAAGTTGTGACCAAGAAAACATCAAACTCGAAAAGATTATACATTTCATCGAGAACCGCATAAACCAGTGGAAGGAGATTTAAGTGCCTCAGATATAAATACCAACCTTGGAACCAATATCTGAACTGAAAAGGTGACCATTCCGAGAGTTAGCCTTCCCTGAAGTTAAAGCAGAAATTAGCTCCTGCAGAATCATGGCAGTTGATCTCTTTGGTAGAGTACAGCCGGTTTTCTGCTCATCCTCCTCTTGAGAAGTCAATTCCTTCAACTTTTGTTCCAAAAGAACACTTAAAGCATCTCCTGTTAGTGGCAAGTTCTTCGGCAAAGATGTTTCTCCATAATTGTTTTCCATCATTTCACTTCTTTGGAGGGCAATGCTTTCATTTTGGTCCTTCCTTTTATCCTTCAGTTTTGTGGAAATGTTGTGCTTTTGCTTTAATGGAGAGCTGAATGTGAAAGAAATAATATCTGTATCATTTTTGTCCTTGGCTCCCTTACCAGTTTCTCGGCACATTGATTTGCTTTTAGAACATGTCTGATCTACACTACAAGCTCCATGTACCAGTTCTCGTCTAGTCACTGGTTTGCATTTACTGTTTCTTTCTTTTCCAATTGCTGGATTGATGAAACCTTCAGTTTCAGCTTGCCTATTAACACTATGTGTTCTCCTCTTTCTTACCGGAGACCTTAACTGAGACAAGGAATCATCTTGGCCACTGCAAGATTTTCTCTCGATGTCAATAGGAGAGCTATCCACTTTGACAGGCACTCTATGTCGGGTGTGACTACTTAAGCTTCTGTTCAGGGCAACAAAATCTTTGACCCCACCAACAGCATTTGCACCAGAAGCAGCTTTCCTACTTCGAAGAGTACTTAGTTTAGCCTTTGCCGGGATTCTATCCCTGTCTAACGATGTATGATTCTGACTTTGATTCCTCAGCTTGAAACCAACAGGAGACTTTTCATTCTTTTGAAATTTGCCAGATTGACTTGTTGAATGCAATTGAGCTTGAGCTCTAGCGTCTCTTCTAAATGTATCAGGTTCATTACCAGACTGAATAATGTCCTCTTCTTGACCAGTAAAAGATAATGGTTGGTCGTGGCTTCTCTGAAAAGTTACCTCTTTCCCTTGATCGAACAAGGTCAGGGAAGACCTTGGCCAACTCTTTTCTAATCCATGCAAAGAAGCATCTACAAAATTTGGCGCAGAGGACAGATAACCAAACTGCTGATCCTCCAACTTTGCTCTAGACTCCACAACATCGAGCAAATTGCCACAGTTCTTGCATGATGTTGGGCCAACCAAAGACTTACCAGCACTAACATTACAAACAGATTGTTCCAACATATCTGGTGAAACAATTGCCTCAGTTACAACCTCATTCTTACTTGAATAAGAAGTAGGACTCGGATAAGCAAGAGTATATTTCGCTCTACTAGTAGCTTGCAACCCTGGTTCCAAAATTTTTGCTGCTGCATCGATCAACCTCGATGTCCTAGAGGCATTGCGCGCAGAAGAAATCCTTGGACTCTTAATTGGAGAAACAAACTTTTGATGATGATGATGAGGATGCTTCCTTGATCGCAACAGAACACTCTTAATTTGCAACGCCTCAGCTCCAAATCTAGTGACCATCCGTCTATCATATGGCTCTATTTTCTGAATCTTCTGAGGTCGAGGCTCGATTTTCGAGCTACTCTTAGCTAAATCCAAATCTTTCCCACTGTTCCCACATTGAGAAATCACAATTTTCTCATCTTTAACATCAGGATTACTACCTAAAATCTTGGATTTCTTATGAGACTTATCTCTATTCAAAGCTGGCATGGATTCTAATCCCATTAGCCTAGCAATCAAACCAGGAGCTTTCATTTCATGCTTTTGATCCACTTCACTACTAAAATGTTTACCATTTTTCTTCACATTTGGAAAACCCCCACTGTTCTCATCAGCAATCTACCAAAATCCATCATAAACATCAAATTTTCCATCATTATATTAGCAAAATAAGTGACTAATTTATGAACCAAAATACACAAAAAAAAATCTAATAAATTTCCAAGAACATACCAAATGCAGCTTGGATTTGGGCATTTTTTCATCTCCTCCAAAGCTCTTTGAAGCTTTGGTACGAGCTGAGAAACAACGACAGTTGGTTATAAATTCAATTAAAAAATATAATTTTTAAAAAAATAAAGAAAAAAAACTTACTAGGAGGGAGTAATTTTCTCGAGAAAAGTTTCTTCTTCGCAAATCTTTTGTTCCAATCAAAGAGTTGAAAGAAAATGCCAACACAACCACCAGACCTATGAGGCTTCTTCTCCGTTATAGCCAGAGATGACGGCGTTTTCCCCGTTTGTTCATTCATTTTTCTTACCACCGACACTCAAAAAATAAATACCCAGAAAATTATTAAAAATCCAAAAAAAAAAACCTAACAACCAGAAAAAAAGTTTTATGTTTTAATCATTTTGACAAACAATCAAAACCAACCCCATTCCAAATCCAACCTACTAAAGAAAAAGCTAAACCTACTGAAGAACAAAGAGAAATGGAAAGAGCCATTAAGTATAAGAAAGCAATGAAAAGGGTCCGAAAGTGACGAAAAAGGAGCAATGCAGCAAAAAACAAGAGGAATCTACGAAGAAAAAACAGGAAAAAAAGGCCGTACAATAATGGAGTGCCAAAGAAGAGCAGCGAGAAAATGACAGCAAAGAGATGAGCAGAGAAAAAGAGGAGGTGTTTTTTTCGCTTTCTAGTGTTACTATTTACATGTCTTGACGCAAAGGTAAAATGATTCGTTTCAGAAAAAAACGAGAAGGAATTATGGGATAGAAAAGGGGGGTGGATTATTGGATTTGAAAAGACCGAGGAAATGGAAGGGATTTTGGATGGAACTGATCAAAGTGTGGATTCGGAAGTGAAAAGAGAGAGCTCTGAAAGCGCCTAATCTGCGGTCGTTGCTGCAAATCAGTGTCACGCGCACTGCTAAAAGGCCTTCTGTTTTGTGGTCAATTTGTCTGTCAAATCCAACGACAAAAAGTGTTTTTTTAAGTAAAAAACACCAATTAAATCATCAAACTTAATAACCTGCCCACATAATTACCCTTAATGTCAATTTCAAGTATACAAATTTTTTATTAAAATTTAGTATTAACCGAAAATGTAAATATATCCAATTAATATTTATAAGGCATAATAATTTTTTTTGTCCTCCAATTTAAAAAAAAATAAAAATTCACCCTTTTAAAAATACCCATTTTAAGAATTGTCAACATTTCCTTTTTTTCAACATTTTGTTTTCCTTTTCAAACCACCATTTAATTTGAAATGGGTATTCAATAATATTTTAATTTTTTATTATTAAATTTTCATTGTTGTAAAAATAAAAATTATTGACCTTAGATTTTCACAAAAATCTCTTCATCATAAATTCTACTTTCACTTTAATTTAAAGTATTCAATTTTAAATCACATTTGTATTGGTATTTTAATAATACAAAGTTGAAATTTATCATTATAAAATAGATGTATTAAATTTTAATTTTTTTTTCATTCGAAGTTTAATTAATGTTTGAATTTTTTTAATTTTTTTTGTAATTACAAAATAGTTTATATAGTTTAATTATGACCAACAATTTGTATAATCTATTTTAAATTAGTTACATGAAATAAAATTTTATTATTTATTTAATTAAAAATATACACATAAAATCAAATGCAACGTGAATGACATTAAAAATTAGTAATAATAAATTAAATATTATTATATAAAAATTTTCTAGTATCCCCAGTCACAATTTTATTAAAAATACCAACAGAAATATTATTTAAAATATGATTTTTTTTTTTAAAAAGAGAATTTAAATACAATATGATTACATTATACAAATATATCCAAAGTATAGTAGCACACAAATACATAAGAAGAGTGAGTTGATTAGGGTAATGTAAATAGTAAATATCCAACTCAGAGTAACAAAAGACAAAAAAGGAAGGAAACAGAGGGGACAGGCTGTCTGTGATGTATAAAGTCTACGTCTCTCTGTCTCCCTATCTTCCGCTGTCTTTGCGGATATCTACTCTTTTAGCCTTTTCATTTTCTTTACACTAAATCTCTCCTAATCTTTCCCATTTTTCTATTTTCTTTTTTACTTAGTATTTTAGGCTTAATATAAAAAATTTCCCTAAACTATATTATTATTTTTCTATTTTAATACTTAAATTTCTTTTTATAAATAAATAAATAAATAATTCCTTCTCTCAACTTTGTCCAAACAAAGCAATCAAATTTACGTGGAATTACCAGCTTAAAATATTACATTGAAAAAAAAAAAAAAGTATAAGACACAGGTAACATGAAAAAGGTAAGCGAATCTACCAATAATTAGAAAGCGCCAACGTTTTGAGTAAGCACTCTATCATATAAATCTCCTAATACTTACAAAATTTTTATAATATCAAAACTAACCTTCAAAATTTCAAACTAATAAAAATATATTGTGATGCATACACAATGTGAATGAAAACAGCAATGTCAATGTTATACAAATTCAAAGTATGACTTTCATTAAAATGGTTTAATTGATAGGATGTTTTAGATTTAATTCTTTTTTATATGCGTTTTTTTTTTAAATTTTAATATAAAAAGTTAAAAAATAAAATATATATTTTCTTATTTACTGCTTTTGTGTGAATAATAATATAGATAATATAGATGCTTTGTTTACTAATAAAGGAGTTTACATTAATAACGCAAATCAATAATAACAATAATGGAGGTGTGAAAACGAAATGTTGCTTTACCTAGCAAATATCATCATCATAATTATTATTTGAGTTGTATTACTACAATCTCTTTTAAAAATGGCAAACTAAAACATTCTCTCATTCAGTGACAATGGTAGAAGATCTTTTAAAAAAGTTTATCATAGATCGGATGAACCCCCTAACTCGGACGACCCCATCATGGATGATAAGGGGATGAAATTGAATGATGCGAATGCAACCAAAGATTCGCGGATGGACATGTTATTCGGCAACACGTCAGGATTGATGGAAACATAACAAGAAGAAGACTTTGAGTTGGTTGATGGGGACGCTAAGAATGAGGTCATTGATGGTATTCTGAATATTTCCCTCTTGGATTGGGTACATAGTTTCATTGCCAAGCGCATGGCACGGATGGTGATTATGAAATTGCTTGGGAGGAGACTGTTGTTTCTATCTATATCGAATAAGGTACAACTACTATGGAAGACAAAACAACCAGTACAAATCCTTGATTTGAAGAACGATTATTTCTTAGTGAAGTTCCAAGACGAAAATGATTACCTTTACGCTTTGTCTAGAGGCCTTTGGACTATCCTTGGTCATTATCTCAATGTGAGAACAATTCAAGAGGTCAATTTGTGAAGCTTATGGTGTATGTGGAATTGGGGAAACTACTAGTTTTAAAAGTTAAAATAGATGGTAGAACACAACAGGTAGAGTACGAATCCTTACCTCTAGTATGTTTTGAATGTGGGCAGTGGGGCATACTTGTGAAAATTGTTCTCATAAACAGGAACATGAAAATACACCGGAGATGGAGAGAAGTCAAAAATCTAAACAAACGTCGAGGTTACAGAGGCAGGTAAAAATGGAAGATTTTGGTCATTAGATGATTGTTAAGCAAAGGTAGAGAAGGAAAAACCGTCCATTAGAAGGGCGGAATGGAGGTAAGGACAGTGGCGCTAGTGTTGGTTTAAGATTTGATGTCTTAAGCGACAATCATGGAGAGGATTCTAGGATTTTAGAGATAGAAATGATAATGGATTTAATAGGGGTGCAAACTGTGGAACTACAATCACAACAAAATTTATTAGGATAGTGGAGGTTGTTAATAAACTTAGAAATAGTAGAAAAGGGACGTTGAAATCTAAAGGGAAAGGGATTCTCTTAGAAAAAAGGTCGAAAGGAATTCTCTTAGAAAAAAGTTCGAAAGCTATGGTTAATAAACTCAACCCGACTAATAAGGTGGGGGCATCTACATCGAGCCCGCAAGGAAAAATCTCTTTGATGATGGGTCTAAAATGGGCCCAATTATTTTGGATGATTCTTTGTTGCCCATACAATTCCAAGCTATTAGCCCAAATCTAAATAATAAGAAAAACATGTTTGTTAAACTGGGAAACAAAACGAGGAACAGATGACACCTTTTAAAGCGCGAGGAACAGATGAGTTTTATGCAAAATTCTTTCAAGCAAATTGGGACATAGTTGGAAATAGTATGTACAAGACGGTACGTGATGTCTTTTTGGGGCAGCAATTTGATCCCAATATTAATCGTACTCTCTTGGTACTTACACCAAAGAAATTTGATGTAGAGTCCATCCAACAATTCAGACCAATCAGCTTATGCAATGTCTTTTAAAAGGTGATTACAAAAACAATTGTCATCCGTCTTCGACAAGTGATGCAAACTCTAGTAAAGCAAAATCAATCAAGCTTTATACCTTCATGTAATATTTTCGACAATATTATTATCGTATAAGAAGTAATTCATACTATGAAAACCACTAAGAGTAAGAAGGGATGGTTGACGGTTAATGTGGATTTAGAGAAAACGCATGATAGGGTTCGATGAGATTTTTAGAAGACACATTACAAGACACAGGTCTACCCATTACTCTTATAAATACGATAATACATTGCGTAACTTTTTTATCCATGCATTTACTTTGGAATAGAGTGCTCACTGGTAGTTTCAAACCAACAAGAGGGGTTAGACAATGGGACCCTTTTATCACCGTATCTCTTTGTTTTAGGAATGGAGCCCATTGGTCACTTGATTGAAGTTGCAGTTGAGGATGGGAGTTGGGAGCCTTTTTTTCTATCATGCCAAGGGTCTGGCATATCACACTTATTCGTCACTAATAGCCTCATCCTTTTTTGTAAAGTTAACAGGAAAAATGTCGAGTGTCTTTAACATGTGTTCAACTTCTTTTGTCATTTCTCTAGACATCATGTGAATCGTCAGAAAACTCAAGTATTGTTCTTGAATAATGTTTCAAATGATGTCTCTGTTATGACCTGCAACATTCTTAGTTTCACAAAAATGAATGATCCAGGGAACTATCTAGGGGTTCCCTTGTTTTACAATTATGTTGGGGTTGGAACTTTTGAGCTTATTTTGGGTAAGGTTTGTAATAGACTTAATGGTTGGGAGGCAAGGAAACTTTCACTTGCGGGTCATCTTACGTTGGTTACATCGATGCTACTCACTATTCCAAATTATTTCATGACAATGGCCAAAATCCTTATATCAGTGTATAATGAAATCGAGAAATTAGCTCGTGGTTTTCTATAGGGTTCAACTCGGTTTAGTAGAAAACCATTATTAGTTAATTGGGAAACTTGTTGCAAATCCCAAACAAATAGAGGCTTGGGTATTTAGATATTGCAATACCAGAATAAACTATTCCTTATAAAGTTGAGATATAAGCTATTGGCTAACACGGAAGAATTTTGGGTTCAGATATTGAAGAACAAGTACAAAGTCCATGGTTTGTTTCTGAACATAATACACTAGAGTAATTGTTCGTATATCCAGTGTTCCGTATGTAACACCCCTAACCCTTATCTGTTGTCGAAATAGGATTTCGAAGCATTACCACACACTCATATACCAGGTCATGTACCTTTCGAAATGGCCTCGCACACTTGTGTGCTAGCCGTATGTCTCACACGCCCGTGTGTCTGGCCTTGTGGACCTAAAATGTGCATTAAATAACAAATTTACTATTTTCTACATGCTTGGGCATTAAACAACTCAAAAACTATTCGTTTAACATGTTTAAAACACGAGCAAACACATTAAAAACATGCCAAAACAATCATCCTAGGTGCCTAACCAATGTACCCTCATTGGTACCACATTTATATCATCAAAACATATCATCAATGCATCATTCAAATTAAAATTATAAACATGTCAAAATTCATCAATTTGGCCTAGCTTATATCTACCTAAAACATTAACTTAAATTCACATGCACATACCAAGCTTTGGTTCAATTTACCATACCAAACTATGGCTTCAAACACAAACACATGTTTAGATATATACCAAACCAACATTACACTTATAACCTCATTACAATCCATTTAGAAAATAACTATCATTTAGACATCCTAGGTACATGCCGACACAAAAGATAAACATCACCACATTTGAGTTCGGGATCATTGTTGGATGCTAAATCTGTGATCAAAAGAGAAGTACCTAATCTGCTCACGGAAAAACAAAACCGTACGCTGAGTAAAACTCAGTGATATTTCTATAATCTGAATATTTAAAGACAATATATTACAAATATATAATTGAAATATAAACACATATTAATATTTAAAAATCACAACTACCATATGCCAACCATTTGAATTCATATATAATAGCATATCATTTCATATTATATTCAACTTACACATGCTATCATATTTCATTTGTTTCACAAATATCTCAATTCTTCTCATACTTGCTATATAAATAGCTTTTCACATATCAAACCACATTTCATTTTAACAATTGCTTTATCCATTCCATATCCACTTCATGAGTACATAACTCATGTATCTCATTTTCATATTTCAAATCACTATTCCATTTTCAATTCTCATACAATATCATCTAATATCAATCATAGTATTGTTTTATTTAATTACCCCTATTAACACGACTCAGACTCGGACAGATACACGAATCCAACCAACACACCAGTTTGGCACCTAGTGCCTTATTAGATGAATCCGAAGTAATATACGCCCAGCGCTATATACATTGACACTTAGTGTCTCATCGGTTAAACTAAAGTAAATTGGCACCTAGTGCCTCATCGACTCGAAGTCGAAGAAATCTCTAAACTCTTCATATCCTATGGCATGCCATTTATATCCGACTCAGCCCGATACAGTTAATAGGGTTTAATTTCACATTCCAAATACAACCAATATCCAATTATCATATTTGCACATTATCACATTTACACATATATATTCATTTCTATTCAAATAATCAATACATTCATAATATATATATCAATTCAATCCATTTCAATAAAATTTAATTCAATTCAATATAAATACTCACCTCAACCACTTACCATATGCATTAAATCAAAATACAACAATTAGTAACTAGGTTTGGATTATAGAAATACAAATCGTGAATTCTAAGCTATTCGACGTCAATTTTATCTTTCCTCTTTTTAGTCGAGGATTCCGGTATGACGTTAGCTACGGAATTAAAACAATTAAAATTTATCAATACATCACAAATTCAATTTCATATTGAATATTTCAATTTTTGCTCAATATTTGCCTAAATTTCAATTTAGTCCCTAAACCGAGATTAATTTTTATTCTTTACAATTAATTCTATATTTTAATACAAATTTCACTTTAAACTAAATTTAAATTCCTATTTTCAGTTAAACCCCTAAAATTTGATTTTTTTTTTACAATTTAGTCCCTATTACTCAAAATTTACAATTTATTTTACAATTTAATCCTTTTTCATTTCTAGCTTAAAAACCTATCAATTTAATCCCTAATACTAAAATTATTCAATATTAACAACATTTAAAAACTTAATAATTGCTAAAATTTCGACATGGCTCGGGTTACCATAGGTACTGGGATTTCAAAAACATAAAAATTACAAAAAAAGGACTAAATTGACTAACCAATTGAACTTTAAACCCTAGTAGTCCCTAGGTCGTGTGTCTTTCTCCTTTCTTTTTTCTCTTTTTTTCTTTTTTTTTTTTCTAATTGGTATGTTCTCTTTCTTTATTTCTTTTTTTTTTGTTATACTTTAATTTATTATAATATAATACATATATATACATTTACTTAATTATTAAGATTTCTTAATATTATAACAATTTTTTATAACATAGGTATAATTACTACATTGGCCCTTTGACTAATTTTTAATCTATAATTCAACTTTCACCCTATATGCAATTTAGTCATTATACCTAATTACTTTTAATTTATGCAAATTCACTTAACCGAAACCTAATTAACAACACAGCTAGCTTCGTAAATATTTATTATAAATATTTACGAGTCTGATTTATGAAAACAAAGTCCCGGGAATGTCCTTTTTGACACCCCTGACTATCGGGTTGTTACACTGTAGCTAATATATGGGATGAGGTTAAAGAGGTAATTTTCTGGTAATGGGTAATGGCAGCTTGATTAATTTTTGGAATGACGTTTGGCTCAATGAAGTGGGCATCATTCAACATCACTACATTAGCATTGCACCTATTTTAGATTCCATTCATGTTTGTGATGCTATGGTAGAAGGGGTATGGAACGTTCAATAGCTTGTTTCAGTTCTCCTAAAAAAGATAATAGAGTGGATATTGGCATATAATCCTCCATCGTTGGAAGTAGGGGAGGACTACTTATCATAGAGATGGCTATCCGAAGGAAAATTCTCTTTATCAGAATCATATAATAATTTAAATAGTATAAGTGGCCCAGTTGGAATGGCAAGCGATGAATTCACATGGAGAATTAAGGCACCACAAAAGGGTTCAAATGTTCATTTAATTATTAGCCAGAGACCGACTCTTGATGAATGAAGAATGAACCAGGCGAGGTATGTCCCAATTTCCTTACTGTGATCTGTGTGGATTGGATGTTGAGTTAAGTTTACCTGTTGGTAGGGACTGTGGTCTCTCAAGATTGATAAGGAGATTTGTTGTACCTAAAAGCAAATGGGATGTCTTTTTTAGCTTACTGATTGTTAATGAAGATAGTATTGGTTCCCAATGTGGTGAATGTCCCACTTTCTTCTTTATCACGACTTGGTTTCTATAGAATAGTCGAAATGATTCTATTTTCAATCAAATGAGTCATAACAGCCATTCGAACATATCTTCTGCTAGAACTTGGACGAGGTCTATTTTATTAAAAAAGTGACTGGAAATTGGGCATGTAATTTCATGACAAAGGGTCATTGGCAAATCCTGTCTTAGTGATGGGTGAAAGTAAACATTGATGGTTCGGTGTCAACTTTTAAACCAAAAGCAGCCATAGGTTGAGTGGTGAGAGGGTTGGATGGTAGCTGGATAGGGGGTTTTTGAAATGGTGGTGGGTTTATCGAATATCTTTCAGATTGAAGCCCAAGCACTACTTGAAGGCTTAAAGTTTGCTTGGGCAAAGGGGTACTGTAGAGTGGAGATTGAGAGTGATAATTCAGTATTGGTAACTATTATTCAGAATGGTCTAGCAACAAATAAAAACTACAGTGAAGTTAAACTCGTTCAAGATTGGTGCCTTAAGAGTTGGGAAGTGAAGTTTTGATAGATACTGAGAGAGAGTAATAGGGTGGCAGATTGTCTCACAAAAGAAAGCTAGATGCAAAATGGAGCAATTGATTTATTCGTGAAGAACCAACGGCGAATGTGAGGAGTTTATTAAACAACGATAACCATTGCGCTTCATATCCCTTGTTTGAGGGTGTCTAATTATGATATAATTTTAGCTTAATGCTTTTCCTTTTTCACCAAAAAATAAAATAAAATAAAATAAAGGAGTTTACATTTTAGGAGGTAATTTTTTGTTTTGTCATAATATTTTCATGTTTGATTCATAAAAATTATCTTATGTTAGTAATATTGCATTTCTAATAATGCAAAAAATTTTAAATATAGGGGATAATAATATCACTTTATCCTTTAGGTAATGTACCTTTATTTTATGACATTTTTACCTACTTTTAATCAAAATTTTTCTATTCATTTTATGAATTCTTTTATATGAATAAAATTTTAAAATTATTAAAATATGATGTTTTAAATTAATACATTACTAAAAATATCGGTTAGCATGTTTAATATAAATAAAATATTAATCTAATTTAAAATGATTTAAAATACTTTTAAAAATTGATATGAAATAATAAAATAAAAGAAATGGAGATTAATGTATTCAACGAATGGGTAAGTCATTTCATATCATATATTTCAATTAATGTTGAAGGAATTAAATTTATTTTTTAAAATATAATAAAAACAATTAAGTAAAATATTCTTTTTAAATAATATCAAATAATAAAATAATTTATATTTCAGCTAAAATAAATAAAATAATATCACATTTAACGAATCAAAAAAAAAAACTTTATGAAATAATTATTATCTTGAAATCTATGAATAAAATAGTTTTTATTTATTTATTAAGGAGATAAGTAAAACTATTTGTGGAAGTAAATTAAATAATGAAATATTAAAATAATTATGGGAAGTGTGTGGTTTAATTTATAAAACCATGAATTTGAGAATTCCTAGGTTTTTATGTCTCCTAAACGACAGAAGGAATGGGTAAAGATTGGTTTGACCACATTTTGTCTTAAGCAGTAATTGAAAATCCAAGTCACGTGACTCTTTACAAACTCTTCAACTTCACCTATTTCCATTTTTTAACTTCAACTTCCAAACTATAAATACTAAATTTTCATTATAAATACATCTTATCCACAATTCATCAATTTAATTTTAATATATTATATTATATTATCACACACTATATTTATAAGAAAAATTTACGCATATAGGCATTTTATAAAATAAATATAAAAATAAAAAAGAAATAACTTCAAACTAATGTTTATTAATTTGTAGAAAATATTTTGTAATCATTTACATGTAAATTAAGTTAGTGTTTGATATGATTTTACTATAAATATATTTTGTAAAAATTGAACAAATTCATCCAATATAAAACTGCTTCTCATGTCAAATTTTCAAGATGGAGTTTTTGTTATGGTTTTTAATAAATTTGGAATGGGCTAAAGAAAAGGTTAAAAGAAGTTGGGCCACGGCCTTTATTTCATGTTGGGATCACTGAAATCAAAATTTTAAAAACTTCTAATTCTCTCTCTATATGTAATATTATATATATATATATTTTAAAAATTTAAAATGTGTTTGATAAACTAAAAAATTAAGTATTAAAAAGTTTTATAAGCATTCAACTTATATTGTAAAATCAGTTAATACATTACTAAAATTAAGCATCCAATATAATTGTTTCTTGATTGATTTTATATTTTAAAAAAATCATTCTTTCACAATTTTAAATTTATTAGTATGATATGATATATTTTATTTTGAATAATCTTGGATGAAAATTAAAAGATACTAGTTTAAATATTTTAATTTTTAATAAAATGGGAAAAATATTTTACTTCAAAAGTAATATTTTAAAAACAAAACCAAACACTTAAAAAAAATTGATCACATTTATTATATTTTTTTAGATTTATTAAAATATAAAAAGACATAAATACCCTCAAAAGAATATTTGTTCTTTTCTAAAAGGAATATACTTTTGGTAAAATCATAATTATGATAATATCCAAATAATGGGTGACACCAACTCAAACAATCCCTTAATATCTACTAGATTGAAAATATTTATGTAGCAAATTCATAAATATATATATATATATATATATATATATATATAAAAATCAAATGGAGCTTTAATTGAAAAGATAAAATTAAGACGATTAAGACCAATATATTTTGAGTTCAAATATTATAATTATCTTAATGTGTATATATATTTAGGTTTATTAAAAAAAGAAGATATAAATACTCTCAAAATAATATTTTTTATTTTGTAAAATGAATGATCTTTTGATAATTTCACACTAAATTAAGACCTAATAAATAGATTACACAAACTCAATCAAAACCTTAATATATAGTGTAGATACTATATATGAGGATTGAACCCAAGCTTAAAAAAACATTTATTCATATGCATTTTACCATTTTACTTATGGCCAATTGTTAATTAATTATCTATAAATATAAATTTAATATTACGTTTTTCATTCACTTACATTGTGAATGTAACAAAATTTAAAATAGTATAGATCTACATAAAATATGGATAAGCAGGAACGAATTTAGAAAATTGCTTTAGGGAACCAAAAATAAATCATAAATTAAGGGCTAAAGTATAATTTTATCATATGTAATTTCATAAGAACTTAAAGGTCTAAATGACAAATCTATCACATTTTCAAGGGCCATGGTCACTACCGATCCCCTTCGTCTTCGTTGCTATGGATGAGAAACACAAGAGGTTGATACAATTACTTTTGTAGTGGAGAGGGTTATATAAGTTATTTACACTATTATTTAAAGTTTGATTGAATTGGTATCACCTTGGTGAGGGTTATATAATTTATTTATACTATTATTTAAAGTTTTGACCGAATTGGTATTACCTTTTACTCAACTCAGTTGTGAAATTACTTAAACTCAATATTTTATAAGTAAAAAATATAATTCGAAAGGATTTAAAAAAAAAAGGCTTAAGGGGTAAAAAACTCTTAAACTTTTAAAAAATAAAATTAAGCCCTTGCTTTTTTTCTTTTCTTTTTTTTGCACTCAATTGAGTACTTGAACTTTCAACATGTATCAAAAAGACCCTTAAACTTTTTCAAAAAGAAAATAAATTAAGCCTTTTTTTTTTTGCATTCAATTAAGTATTTGAACTGTTAAAATGCATCAAAAAGACATTTTGACTGTTAACTTTAATAGTTGACCGTTAAAGTTAATTGCCCCTAATTTTTTAAAATTAAAGTCACCTTGTGTCATAACCATGGCGTGACATGTGGCAAAAAAAATTTAAAAATAGAAATCAATAAAAGTTATAAAAAATATTTAAAATCTATTAAAATTAGAAAAAAAAATTATAATCATAAAAAATATAAAAAAATTGTAAAATTTTATAAAAATCATAAAAAAATAACGACCCTTAGTTTTTTTCAATTAAAGCCATCACGTGTTGCAACACAACAGGACATGTGGCGAAAAATGATTAAAATAAAAATAAATAAAAGTTATAGAAAAATTATAAAATACTTCTTTTTGTACGATAATTTTTTTAACTTTTTTACGAATTTTATATTTCTTTACATTTTTTATAATTTTATTATGACTTTATAAAATTTTATAATTTTTTTCTATATTTCTATATATTTTGTAAAATTTTTTCTAATTTTTAATAAATTTAAGTATTTTTATATTTTTATTAAAATTTAATAATTTTTATTTTTATTATTTTTTGCCACATGTTACATCGTGGTTGTGACACGTGGTAGCTTTAATTGAAAAAAATTAGGGGTGGTTAACTTTAGCAATCAACTGCTAAAGTTAATGGTCAAATGACCTTTTTGATGCATTTTGAAAGTTTAAGTACCCAATTGAGTGCAAAAAAGAAAAAAAAAAGAAGAAGCTTAATTGCATTATTTGAAAAAGTTTAAAGACCTTTTTGATATATTTTAAAAGTTTAAGTACCTAATTAAGTAAAAATAAAAACAAAAACAAAAGCTTAATTACTTTTAAAAATAAATTAAAGGGCTTTAAAATATAGTTTTCTTTTAAAAAAAAAAAGTCAGATTTGAATCCAGTAGTTGAAAATATAGTGTTCCTGGATTTGATCATTTCATAATCGCATTATCATTAATTTGGTGGGAGTTAGTATAAACGGAATGTCTTGATGAGCAAAACGTGTTAATTGCATGTCAGTGATATCAAATCTTATGCAGCACATGGGTTGCCATGCACGTGCATTCAAAATTGTTGTCTAAAGTTTCATAAATTTGGTCTGCCATGCACATGCAGATGCATTATAAATGACGGTGCAAGGCTGTTCTACTTAAATTTAGATTGAATGCATTCCAATTTTAGATAAAGTGGTTGTATATTTGAAATCAAAGTTAATATTTACTTTCATGCCATTGCCATCAATATGTGCATTCATTCACTCCAATATCATTTCTAAAATTTGTATAATAGGAAGAGATTTCATTCCACTGAATTTTATTTATTTTTATTTTATGTTTTTTATGCTTCGTTGACTCAGGAAAGTATTAATCTTTAAATGCCTATGTTATTTTTTAATTTATTATATAAAATTAAATTATTTTTCTTAAATTTTAAGGGATTTGGGTAAATATTAATCATTGAATCCTTAATTTTCTTAATTTTTGGGTGCTAAAACTTTTATCATATATAATCTAAATTCATTTTACTCTAGTTTTCGATTGCATACTTGAAAATTATTTTTCTATAGGTGATGATTGATACCACCTGCCATACCCAAAAATTTATTAGTGATGACTCCTCATTAAAATAGAAAACCCCATGTTTTAAAAAATTAACATTTTTATTTTATTTTATATTTTATCTAATTCCTCAAGCTATTTAAAATAACAACAATTTCAGCACCAGGCATGAATTCAAAAGCTTTCACTAAAACTCAAGGAGGTATCCTGCAAATGGCATTGTTGATAAGGATGGAAAATTTGTATTCTTCAATATATAGCCTTGATTTTTCTCATGTATATTTGTTATGGGTAGATTTTATATGCTTGTGCTTTGTATTAATTTAATTTTATAATTATTTAAATATATATTCATAATTATACTGTATTTATAATTGTCTTGTATTTATACTTATAAACACTAAAAAAATTATCTTTTTAAAATAATTAGATACATTTGTTATCAAACAGCATAGATTTTGCAGCTATGAAACTGAAAATTTTTTAAAAAGGAAAAAGAAAAAAAAAGAGAGTCTAAACTAGAGGAGTTTAGGGTGGGATAGTTACTCAAAGTTTTTAAAAGTTAATTGTATAAATCTAATTCGATCCAATTTAGAAGCTTGCTTTATTAGTTATTACTAGAATTGTTTATGGTTGGGTCGGATTCAAACATTTACATTAATATACTATATGTTTACTCAAGTTCGGATCAATTCAAAATATGAGCCTAAAATATAGTTTAAACTATTTTAGTTTTATCCAAAAATACTATATTATATTCGTAAATAGTTAATCTAAACTTATTTCAAGTTTTTTTAAATTTTTTAAAAAGTATTTATATTATTTTAGACTTAATAATTTAATAATTTTTATTTATTAAAATTATATATATAAGCATCTTAACAGTTTTTATCTTTACATAATATTAGATATTATAAAAATTGAAAATAGGTCAGGCATATGCCTTAAATATTTGAGTCTGAGCCTAATCTATATTTTAAACAAGTCTAGTTTTTTTGCGCAAGCCTATTTTTTAGACCTAATATTTTTGTCAAAACCCTTTTAAATGTCGGACAAGTCTTCGAGTTTCAATAGATAACCTAACCCATGAATAGATTTATTTATTACTATAAAAAATTGAATAATATTTTTATTCTTAAATATAATAGTAAATTGTAATTTAGGCGAAAGCAGACCCACTTGAATCAAAATTACCAAATTTTCCAAGTACACATGAAGACACACAGCTCATGGCCAATTGGATATGCATATATATGCGAAATTTCATAAAATTGAACTTTAGCACAGTCGGCGTTCTGTTTGTTATTTTTTAAATTATAATAGTACACATTAATTATATACTTTTTAAAATGAAACAAACGCATTAATTTATTTTCATTTATTTTTTAAAATTTTAATAGAAAATAATACTCCTTTTTCAAATCAGTGAAAAGAAATTAAAAAAATAGTACATAAATTTTTTCCTTCCATTTAAAATATTGATAAACCAAAACCGGTGGAATTCAGTTGAAATTGGTTGTTACACTTCAATTCCTTTTTCTAAGAAATAAAAATAATACTAAGTTAATCGTCTTTGGTTAAACTACTTAACAAGTCCCTGAACTTAGGTTGAAGAGAAAATTAATCTCTCTATAATAAAAAGATGAGAAATTTTATCCTTGCACACTTAACTTTGAAGTAAATAGATAACATAAAACGGCTAATTTAGCCATATATGTCAGTTTTTTAATTGGTCTTTTAGGTCTTTTTTTAAATTAAGGAAATAGGTCGATTTCGGAGAGAGAGTGTGAAAGCTATCCAGCTCAGTCTTCTTTTTTTTAAAAAAAAAATTGTTAGGGTTAGAGTTTTTTTTAGAAATTAAGGTTTAGGGTTTTAAGAGTGAAACCGTAAAAGTTTATAAGTAGATTTGAGGGGTCGCGGATACGAAAATACGTCTCAAAACAAATACATACCATATGTCATACCAGGATAGAACCATTACCTTAGAAACCCATCCTATAGAAGTCAGGTTTTGGGGTGGTAGTGCTTGATGCAGTCATAGGTCGAAGTCTAAGTGGAGGTCCTAGTCGGTTGTCGTAATACGGTCACGAGTTCGAGTATAATTGGGGGTCAGTTCACGGTCGTTATGCGGTCACAAGTTCAAGATGATGCCTTATATATACCATACATAAGATTAATGTCATAGTCAAAGGGAAAAATAGAGGGGTTTCTGGTGTAAATTCAATTGTGTACGGGATTTTAAATTACAAATTATTGCATAATTATTATAGGTTTGAAAAAATCAGTAACTAACCTCGGGTTCTAAGCGTTAATCTAACAACAGTCAGATATCTTCGAACTGCTCCGGTAGTCCCACCTAACTCTGTCCATGGTTCCACCTATTTAAGCGATATTTTAATTCAAACATATAATAAATAAACAACATTTACTATATTAACTACTTATTATTATCAAATGATTTTTACCTTATAATCAATGAGAATTGTAATGGGCCAATTTAGCCCGGGCCCAAGACAAAGCAAAATAAACATAAAATAACAAAATAAAAAACCAAACCAAATTAAAACAGTCCATTACTAACTAAACCCAAAAAAATACAATGCCCAAATGGTTCAAAATATTTTAGAAACAAAAACCCTAGGGTTTCCCCCCTTGCGCCACAACCAAACCCTAGCCTTCAACGCTGTACGATTGCCATGCACGACCTCTGTACACCCCACGCCAAGTGCCATGTCGCCTTGTACCTACAAATCAGACGAAAGACAATAGTACAAAATAACCGAAAAGAATGTTTTTTTATTTTTTATTTCGGCTATATAAAGCCCTAAAAGGTTGTATTGTTTTTTTTTACGAACACGTACACAAGCAAATCAAATCGGAAAATAGAGAATAAAAAATTCAAAGGTGGTTCTTTTTTTTTTCTCTTCTCTTATTCCCGTGTATCTATTTTATATATATATAGAAGAAAATAAAAGAAAAAGAGAAAAATCTTACTCTGTTCGTAACATTTGCTCCACCGTAGACGGTTGAGGTCTGCCGATTCCGATGAAAATCGGCATCTAATAGGTTCGGGAAGTTGAAAGCTTTAAAAAAAAGGGCCTTTTGGGTTCTCCGACCACCATGTACGGTGGCTACCACAGCGGAGGCGTGGCAGTCCGATGACCAAAGCAACACCAGACTGATAGCCGAAAATCGGGGAAGGGGAGAGCTTCTTTTGAAAGTTTTTAAAGTTTTTTTTTCTAAAAAAAAAAGGGGGAAATGAAATTTTTAACAAAATTTTTAACTTATATATATACCCCGATACGGCGTCGTTTTGGAGCAAGCCTCAGACGCCCAAAACGGTGCCATTTCAGTCCATACCCGTGTGACCCGACCCTATTGATGAAGGATCCACGTGTTTCTTTGGCTTTTGGGTTATTTATGCTTCGGGTCCTTCCACTTTTCTGTTTTGTTTTAATCTAATCCTATTTTCTTTTTTATTTTCTTTAAATTCGCCTCTTAAATTTTATTTCACTTTTGATTTGGCCCTTTAATTCGCAAATGGAATGGCACATTCAATGGGTCTTGGGATATTTTTTCTATTAATCCTTTGCCTTTTTCGCGCGTTTCAAACTGGTCATTTTATTTGTTCTATTATATAAAAAAAATTTTATTTTAAAATTTTCTTTTATACATATTTCTTTGTTTTAAAAATTTATATGATATTTATTTTAAATAATTTTATACATTATTATGTTATACATTATTTTTTGTATATATTGTTGATTTCGTATTATTTTATGTATATGTTTTCTTATGTTTATATACTTTCTTTTAAATTTATATATATGATTTGTCTCTTTTAAAGACCTTATTTTATTATGTTTTTTTGTTTATTTCAAACATTTTTATATATTGTTTTTTTTTATATATATATTTATAATAAGATTTTTTTCATTTCATGTATTATTTTATTTAGATTGATTTATATTATTTTGTATATTATGTATTTTGATTTTCTTTTTACCTAATATTTATTTTAAAATTCATTCATGTATTACTATTTAATATATTATTTATTTTTATTTCCTTATTTTTATCTATTTTAAACTTTCACACATTGCTTGCTTTTAAAATTTTTACATGTAATTTGTTGTTTGTGTATTGATGATTTAAAATTTCTCTTCTTTCATATTATTCATTATTCATTTATTTTTTAAACTTGTTACATTTTATTTGTGTTAATTTGCTTGGTATTTCTTTTAAATTTGTCTTTTAATTTATTAGCCTTCGAGTATTAATGTTAGTATTTGTATAGCGTATGATGTGTTGCCATTGTATGTACCCTAATTTGGTTCATTTGTATTTTCATATGATTATTATTCATTTGTATAGTATTATTGCCATGTATTATTATTCCATGCTTGCAATTATGCTTTTATTTCTTGTTATTGCATCGTGATTACAAATTCCAACTTTTGCCCAATATCGATTGTCTTTTATTCTTAAGTAAACCAAACAAATATATTTTGAGTCAGTTTTATAATCGCTTATTTGAAAGCTTCTCAAAACAAGGCAATGTTTCGTGTTTGGAAATTCGAGAAATCGTGCCCTAACGTGTTGGGTTTCGATTTTTCGTTTGGCCAAATGACCAAATACTCTTTTTTTAAATTCCGTTCGTGTTTTCTTCAATTAAAAAAAAGGCAATATTTCGTGTTTAGAAATTCGAGAAATCGTGCCCTAACGTGTTGAGTTTCGATTTACCATTTGACCAAATAACCGAATAACCTTTTAAAATTTCAATGCATGAGTTTTGGAAATCATGAGATGATCTTGGTATCGAGGGTTTGAAATATTGTATCCTAATGTACTGGATATGATATTTTATTTCTTCGGAATAAGAGAATCTCGATATCCACTTCAAGTTATCCAAATATTTTTTTAAAGGGATTGTATTTTAAAATCTTTTCAAATTTTTGACATTAGGACATTAATTAATCAATAAGGTACCAATTTTGGGCGCTACGAGGGTGTTAATCATTCCTTGCACGTAATCGACTCCCGAACCTGTTTTCTTGAATTTCGTAGGCCAAAATCAATATATTAATAAAATAAAATGTTTTATAGATGATTCGATCACACCTAAACAAAAAGGATTGGTGGCGACTCCATATTTCTTTTTAAAGTCGATCCCCGTTGTTTTAAAAAAGATAAAAAAATGGTTTCGACAGTTTGGCAACTCCACTGGGGACAAATAAGAGAGTCAAACCACAAAATTGATTATTTTCTATCCTTTTGTCGAAAATTGAAAATTTGATTTGAAAAATCATGTTTATTTGGTTGCAATTGTTTGTGATCCTTATGATTGTTGTGGTTTGAGTCTCGTAGAATACTCTTGCATTGCATTGTATGACCGTTGTGGTTACACCTTTTAAGTAGGAGTGAGAAACAATGCCTATGTGAGGTTTTCACCTCTGCATGGGCTAGTGGACTGCTTCTGGGATACATCCGTACCTATGTCTTCGTGAGATTTTCATCTCCGCATGGCCATAGGGAAATGTATTCCCCTGAAATGAACTCGACCCATATGAGCCTATGATGGGTGAGGATTGAGGAATCTCCTAGTTCACGTACCCTTTTTTTAGAACTGAACTGGATATAGTGAACCCTAAGAGCCCACCCTAGGTAGAGCTATGCCGAACCTTAGCGGTTACCCAAATAGGTGTTTGACTATTTTTTATTTGCTTTGAATTTTATAATATGATACTGACTTGTTGTGTTTTGTTTTGGCTGTAATTACATGACATTGCATATTTAAAGAGGTGTTGATTCGTGTTCGGTTACTAAGTTAGAAGGCTTGCCATGGAGAACGAATTTCTTGATAAAGTGGAGGATAATGCGGCTGTCTGTATATAGTTAAAGAAATTGCAATTAGAGAAAGGGGATAGTCTAGCTAAGGGGTATACGTCGGAGTTGTGGGACTTCACCCGTCTCAGTGTGACACAAAATAAGCTTCAGGAATTGAGAGATATATGGGCCCTTTGGGATGATGAGACTAAGCAATTGTTCTACCATAATTATGACGATCTAACCTACTTGTTCAACATCAAGGTGGATAAGCATTTGTTTCGGGCTATGGCTCAGTTTTGAAACCCTGCTTATAGTTGTTTCAATTTCGAGAAGATAGACTTGGTGGCCACTGTGGAAGAGTATATCACCTTGCTGCGTTGTCTAAAGATCCAAGTCGGCAAAGCTTACTCTAGGGCCGCTAATGTCCCAACTTTTGTGAAGAAGCTAATGAATATTACCGGGCTGAGTGAACAATGGGTTACGACCTGAATACAGTAAAAAAAGAATGATAAATATATTCCTTGGGTGAGTTTGAGGGACCTCATCCTAGCACATCCGGATGTAAAGAAGAAATTTGACGTCTTCGCCTTGAGTATTTATGGTTTGGTAGTCTTTCCTAAAGCTTTAAGGCATATAGATGAAGTAATCACCAATTTATTTGATCAACTTGATAAAAGGGTCACACCTATACCTACAATTCTAGCCGAGACATTCAGATCTTTGAACATGTGTCGGAGCGCAGATGAAGGCAGATTTATCGGATGCGTACATCTATTATTGGTATGGTTTCATGGTCATTTTTGGAAGATGGACAAAGTCTCTTACTGAGTCTTCTTTGAGAATTATTCCCCATTAAAGGAGGAAGCAGCTACGTAAAGGAAAGACGACATATCAGGGGAAAGGTGGATGGCAATTATTCAAAATCTCAAAGAGGAGGATGTTGAATGGATAGCCCTTTGGATGGTCCCCGATAAGATCCTTTATCGATGTGGGAGTTTTGATTAGGTACCTTTGCTTGAAATTTGGGGAGCCGTTGGATATGCCCCTTTGCTTGTATTAAGGCAGTACAAATCAAAGTAGTTTATACCGACGACGCATGGGTTAGCTCAATGTGAGTTCTCGTATAAGGGGAAAAATTATAAGAAAAAGGTTTGAGAGATTTTTGATGCTTGGAAGCAGACCTACTGGATGAAGAGATTGACTATTGGTTCAATGACGACTCTTGAATACAACGGATGGTTTAGTAAAAGGATTAATGATAATATCCCTGGGTCGAGTTTAGAGGGTGCTCGATCAATGGAGGAATACTTGCAAATGGTCCCATCAGAACTAGAGATCAGAAGATAAGACTTTGAAAGGAAGAATTCAGAGCTCGGTAAGAAGATATAACAACTAGAAGAGGAAAGGATGCATTTGAGACTAGATGTCGATGTTCAGAAATTGGAGACTGAGAAATTAAGAAAAGGAAAAAATAAAGTCGAGAAGGATCTGGATAGTTTGAAGATAGATTATAATAAGTTAAGTCTATCAATGAGAACTGTCGGGTTGGGGAAAACTTCAGAGCAGTGGCGTCACGAGATCCAAGAAGAGAAGGCCAAAGCTGATTGATGGGAAAGAAAATACCAAGACGCCCAGGGTCTAAAAGAAGCCTTAGAAAAGAATCTATCAGAAGCCCAAAACAAGAAGATCGGGTTAAAGGCCAGAATAGCAGAACTGGAAAAATTACTTCATCAGCATCGTAGCCGTAATTCTACAATAGAGTCGAGAACGAGTTTGGATAAGATTGAGGGCTGAAAAGGAAGGTTGAAGAACTTGAGATTGCATTACAAAATAATGAGCTCTGAGTTGAGCTACTTGAAGCAAGTAATGAGCGGCGTAATGAGCAAATCCATCGATCTCAGAGTCAAATTAAGGACAGTGACTACATTATGGGCAAAGCTGTGGCCCAAGTTCGAGAGGTGGCTGACCATCTACAGACCTTAGCAGGTCAAGTAGATGCATTGAGTGTGAAGTATGAGTTGGTGTCAGATCGGGGGTAGGAGCTAGCTTCACTGCTTAGGAAAGTAAAATCTTTGAGTATTAGGGCTAGGCCGTATCTGTAATCCATTTCTATGTAAAGAGTTTTGTTTTCTAATAAAGTTTTGTAAATGGGATTGAATCAGAATCGACACATTTTTGCATTCATGCATCTGCATTATATTACATCATATGCATTAAAGTCCACTAAAAGATCCCAATTAATTAAAAATCATTTCAGTAATCTGGAAATCGACAAAAACCTACAAGTACTCATCCTTACGGTACAAGAATAAAAACCAAAATAATTGATAAAAAGACTAGAAAGGTTGGAACAGATGCAAAAACAGATGCAAAAACAGATGCAAGCACAAATGCAAGAGCAATTGGCTAGAATCCAACAGGATATCAAGGACCAAATACTGAAATCATAAAGGAACATAATAAATCAGCTAACACAACTGCTGATTGTTGTAGAAGACAAAGGAAAATGCTCCATGGTCAATACTGGAGATGACAATGAAGATCCTCTGTACCCTCCTAGTTTTACCCCGACAAACGCTCAGACACAAGCCGAGGTGTGCACGCTAAGGCCATCCGTTACAATCAAGCCCCAACAATTCCAGACTGGTGCTTCAATACCAGCTAACTATCAAGTAGGCTCAGGCTCTAATCCAGGAGATAACCTAATCAATCCCGTGGTCTCTGATTTGGATGACATAGTGGAAACTGAAAGAACAAGAGTGGAGCTCCCGAAACAATTGGAAGAGCGATGCAAGTGGTTAGAGGAAAAGTTCAAAGCAACAGAAAGTACTAACTATCACTATGGAATTGAGTTTGGTTTTGGACTTGATGCTTTTCCCCAAGTTCAAAACTCCTGAGTTCAAGATGTATAATGGGACTAGCTGCCTCGAGGCCCATATTACCATGTTTTGTAGACACATGACTGGGTACATCAACAACAACCAGCTATTGATTCACTGCTTCTTGGACAGTTTGGTTGGGGCGGCATCCAAATGGTACAACCAATTGAGCTGTAATAAGATCAACTCATGGAAGGACCTAACTCAAGCCTTTATGAAGCAGTATAGTCACGTAACAGATATGACCTCGGACAGGATCACCTTACAGAATATGGAAAAGAAATCGAATAAGAGTTTTCGATAATACGCCCAGAGGTGAAGGGAGGTTACTATACAAGTCCAACCACCTCTCTTAGAAAAAGAGACTACCATACTATTCATCAATATCTTAAAGGCTCCATTAATCATTCACATGTTGGGAAGTGCCACTAAAAGCTTTTCAGATATAGTAATGACTGGCGAAATAATCGAGAACACAATAAGGAGCAGCAAAATAGAGGCAGGGGAAAGTACCAGGAGGCTAATTAGCCTTAAGGAAAAAGGAAAATGAGGTGAACAATACGAGCACGTACAGCAAAGGTCATTCCAAGTCACTCACTGTGAACTAACCGAAGACGGTAACCGTCAACCATCCGGGTACACCAAAACAAGAATCCAGTATGAGAAAGAGCATAGAAAGACCACAGTTTACGCCTATACCCATGACATATAGGGAGTTGTATCAAAACCTATTCGATACGCACGTAGTGTCTCCCTTCTACTTGAAGCCAATTCAACCCTCATATCCTAAATGGTATGATGCAAATGCTCAGTGTGAATACCACGCTGGAATCACTGGGTATTCAATCGAAAATTGCACTGCGTTCAAGAAGTTAGTCGAAAGGTTTGTAAAAATGGGAATCATGAAGTTTGACGACCCATCTGCACCAAATGTAACAGGAAACCTTTTACCTAATCATACTGATCAATGGGTAAATGGAATAAACGAAGATGGGAGCAAGAAGGTCAAATACGAGGTCATAGAAGTCAGAACCTCATTGAGACGAGTGTGGAAGGAGATGGTCAAGAGAGGATTGATTGTATTGGATTTAGAAGAAGAATCTAAGGAAAAGAGGAACTACTGTGAGTTTCACAATTAGGCGAGGCATGAAATCCAAGAGTGTGGAAAGTTCAAGGCCCTAGAATAAGACATGATGAATAACAAAGAAATAGAGTTTTACGAAGAAATCAGAAGCCTTGAAGAGGGAAATATATACGCATCAGAAGGAGAATCAACAACGCAGATCTGAAAAGTTAACTACTCTGTGGTCATCATATCACGGCCCAAAAATAATATAGCGGGAGTGCAAATGCCACCAAAAGTTATAATTCAAAAACTTGCGGTCTTTTCCTGTAAAGACAGCAAGAGGGTCTTATAGAATTATGACTATAATGTGACGATCCCGGGAAATGAGAACTTGATAGATGTTTTAAGGCAAGGCGTGGGATTTTATACGCGCAGCAGAAGATGTTATGATTTAGAGAACGCAAAAATAGAACCCGCAAAAGGAAAAGCTACAGCGGTTAAACAGAAGAAGGAAAGAATGGCTAGATCTGAATAACAGGTTAATGAGCTAGTCAATGAACAGGAGGCTAAAGAATTTCTAAAGTTTCTAAAGCATAGCGAGTACAGTGTTGTGGAGTAGCTGCGTAATGAACCAGCTCGTATCTTGGTGTTAGTCAAGTTCAAAGGTCTATCGTAACGCACTGATGAAAGTCTTAAACAAAATCTATGTCGCTAATGATATCTCTATCAACAAGCTGGACCGCTTGGTTAGCAATATAAGTTTTGATAACTTTATCTTCTTCAATGATGACGAGATACCACCCAGTGGCATGGGATCGACTAAAACTCTACACATCACCACACGCTGCAAGGGGTATTCACTACCAGGGGTGCTGATTGACAATGGATCAGCCTTAAACGTCTTACCATTATCCATCCTGAACAGACTGCCTGTAGACAGCTCTCACATGAAAGCGTGTCAGAATGTAGTTAGGGCATTCGATGGCACGGAGAGGAGAGTAATCGACCCAAACACGTACGAGGTAGACTTCCTGGTAATAGATATTAAACCTTTACACAACTATTTATTGGGAAGGCCCTAGATACATTTAGGAGGGGGCAGTGCCTTCGTCGTTGCACCGAAAGTTGAAATTAGTAACGGAACGCCGCTGGTGACGATAAATGTTGAAGAGGACATTATCGCGACGGTGACCAGTAACACACCATATCTAGAGGCAAACGATGAAGCGATCGAATACTCTTTTCGATCTTTGGAATTTGTGAACGCAACATTTATCACTGAAGGAAACAAGATCCCAATGCCTAAGATATCCAGGACTACAAAAATGGGCTTGCAGCTAACTGTTGGGAAATGGGCCTTACCGGGAAGAGGACTTGGGAGACACCTCCAAGGAAGGGTTGAGGTACCGATATTGAAAGACAAATAAGACTGCTTAGGCTTAAGATTTAAGCCAGACGCGAGACAAAGAAAGAATAATCTGGAAAAAAAGCAAGAGAGAAGGAAAGCACGGTTGAAATGGGGAGGAAATTAAATGGGAACCAATGATATTCCCCAATATATCAAAAACTTTTGTGTCTGGAGAAATCATTCATCCTGAGCGGGGCACGCCAAGAAAGGAAACCATGGAAGGAATTTTGGAAAACTTGGACATCAGCGCCACATAAGAAGAAGGAACTAGATGAAAAAATTTGTATGAAATTCGCCCTTATGAGCCATGAAGTGTTCTGGACAATTGGACTGCAGAAGAGATTCCTGTAGTCTTTAGAACTAACATAGAGTAATGTTCAAAACACATTTATTACTCTAGGCTTAGGAGTAATAAGAGTCCTTTTTGTAAAATAGGCCTTTTTTCAAAATCGTTATTTCAATTAAATATATTTTTGCTATCATTTTTTAGCGGATATGCTTCTATTCTTTTCATTCATAATTACACTATGCAAATAATTATTCTTAAACTCTTTTGTCCTTTGGATTTTCTTTCAAGTATTCTTTCATTCTTCATTTATAATCATACCATGCAAATAATTATTTTTAGATTATTTCATTCTTTGGATCTTTCCTTCACCTCCATAACAGGTCGCCGGATATCAATGATATGAGCAACGATGCAAATGGCTCAGAGTCTCCTTTTGAGCGAGATATGTGTATGAATAATTCTTATGGTTTTGAAGATGACTTAGGTTGTGACCTATCTCCTGATTTGTTAAGGATAGTAAAAACAAATCCAACCTCACAAAGAGTCGATAGAAATTGTGAGCTTGGGAGAAGAGAAAGAGTTGAAAATCGGAGCTGGTATCACCATAGAAACGAAGCGAGACCTTATTGAATTACTTCAAAAATTCAAAGATATCTTCGCATGGTCATACCAATATATGTCCGGGTTGGACACTGATATCGTGGTGCATCGACTCCTCATAAAGGAAGAATGTAAGCTAGTTCAACAAAAGCTTCGAAGGATGAGGCTAGACATTTTGCTGAAAATAAAAGAAGAGGTCAGAAAGCACTTCGACGCTGGATTTTTAAAGGTGGTGAAATATTCAGAATGGGTAGCCAATATCGTTTTCGTCTCTAAAAAGGATAGAAAAGTACGAATATGTGTAGACTACAAAGCTTTGAATAAAGCTAGCCCAAAAGATAATTTCCCACCACCTCATATTGATACCCAAGTGGACAACATAACAGGTTACTTACTGTTCTCCTTCATGGATGATTTCTCAGGATATAATCAGATAAAGATTCATCCTGAAGACATGGAGAAGACCATATTTGTAACCATGTGGGGCACATTCTACTACAAAGTGATGCCATTTGAACTGAAAAATGTGGGAGCAACATATCAAAGGGCCATGGTAACCTTGTTTCACGACATGATATACTAAGAAATCGAAGTGTATGTTGATGATATGATCGTAAAGTCTCGAACAGAGAAGAAGCATGTACAAGTCCTGAGGAAATTGTTCTTAAGATTGAGAAAGTTTCAGCTAAAACTCAATCCAACAAAATGTACTTTCGGAGCCAAGTCTGGAAAGCTTTTTAGATTTGTGATTAGTAAGAAAGAGATTGAAATCGACCTAGAAAAAGTCAAAGCCATACAAGAGTTGTCTCCGCCGCGTACCCAAAAAGAAGTTCAAGGTTTTTTAGGAAGACTAAATATCGCTCTGTTCATTTCACAACTAACTGAGAAATGTGACCCTATTTTCCATCTCCTTAAGAAATATAACCCAGGTGTATGGGATGAAGAATGCCAAAGGACTTTCGACAAGGTCAAATAGTACTTATCCAATACTCCGATGTTGATGCCACCCAACCCAGATAAGCCATTGATATTGTACTTGGCAGTATTTGAGAATTCCATGGGATGCGTACTTGGCCAGCATGATGAATCAGGAAGGAAAGAAAGAGCTATTTACTATCTCAGTAAAAAGTTCACTGAATGTGAGATAAGGTACTCGCGAAAAGAGAAGTTGTGTTGTGCCTTGGTCTGGACAATTCGAAGGTTAAGATAATATATGTTGTATCACACCACCTGGCTTAGCTCGAAACTGGACCATCTGAAGTACATGATGGAGTCGACAACCTTGAATGGAAGGATGAACCAATGGCAAATTCTGTTTTTCGAATTTGACATAGTCTATGTGAACCAAAAGGCAGTAAAAGGGAATACGATAGCAGATTTTCTGGCCAGTAGAGCTTTGGAAGATTATGAGCCCTTAAACTTTAATTTTCCAAATGAAAACTTGATGTACGTTGTAGCCACCGAAGAGGACTCTCAAGAAAACCACTCTTGGAAGTTAAATTTTGATGGAGCCTCAAACGCAGTAGGTAATGGAATCGGGGTAGTCTTGGTGTCCCCAAATGGGGATCACTATCCCTTCACTAGCAAACTGGATTTTGATTGCACCAACAACATTGTAGAATACGAAGCATGCATCATGGGTATCCGTGCAGCCATAGAACGAAAGATCAAAATGCTAGAGATATATGGGGATTCTGCACTAGTAGTCTATCAGCTTAAGGGCGAATGGGAGACAAGAGACCCCAAATTGATCAATTATCGAAAAATAGTGTTGGAGTTAATTGAGGAGTTTGATGATGTCACTTTTCACTACCTCCCACGAGATGAAAACCAGATGGCTGATGCCTTGGCTACCTTAGCTTCTATGATCAAAGTAAATAAGCAAGAGGACGTGAAGCCTATTCAAATGAGTATTTATGAGGCTCTGGCTCATTACTACAACATTGACGAAGAAGAGGAAAAAGATGATCACCCTTGGTATCACAATATATTGCGATATGTGAGGAATCGTGAGTACTCGGACTAAGCTACCGAGAATGATAAAAAGACATTGAGAAGACTGGCCATTGATTATGTCTTGGATGGGGAGATCTTATACAAGAGAAGAAAAGATTAAGTGTTGTTAAGATGTATGGATGTTGTTAAGGCTAAGAAAATTCTGGAAGAAGTACATGAGGGCGTCTGTGGGGCACACGCTAACAACTTTACCATGGCCAGGCAGATTATGAGATTTGGTTATTACCGGTCCACCATGAAAGGGGATTGTATTAACTACGCCAAAAGATGTCATAAGTGTCAAATCTATGGAGACAAGATTCATGTGCCTCATTCACCTCTTTATATTATGACTTCCCCATGGCCATTCTCAATGTGGGGCATGGATGTGATCGGGCCGATATCGCCAAAAACTTCCAATGGGTATTTATTCATCTTCTTAGTCATCGATCACTTTACTAAATGGGTGAAAGCCGCTTCATTTGCCAGTATCACAAAGTCGACAGTCAACAAGTTCTTGAAGAAAGAGATCATATGTGATATGGAATGCCAGAAAGGATCATATCAAACAATGCTCTGAATTTGAACAACAGTACAATAGTGGAGGTCTGTAACCTATTCAAGATCAAACACCACAACTCGTCGCCGTATCGCCCAAAAATGAATGGTGCGGTGGAAGTAGCCAATAAGAACATCAAGAAATTTGTAGAAAAGATGACTGAAACTTATAGAGATTGGCATGAGAAGCTACCATTCGCCCTTTATGCTTAACGAACGTCTTTCAGAACTTCTACCGGGGCAATGCCTTTATCACTAGTTTATGGAATGGAGGCGGTTTTACCCATTGAATTTGAGATTCCTTCCTTCAGAGTTTTGTCAGAGGTGAAGTTGGATGAAGCAAAATGATTCCAGTCTCGATACGATCAATTGAATTTGATTGAAAAAAAGAGGCTAAGGGCTATCCATCATGGCCAGATGTATCAAAACGAATGATGCAAGCCTATGATAAAAAAGTTCATCTAAGAGAATTTCATAAGGGAAGGGGGACCTAGTATTGAAAAAGATCTTTCCCATACAAAAAGATTTCAGAGGAAAATGGATGCCAAACTGGGAAGGATCTTATGTGGTAAAGAAAGCCTTTTCGAGAGGGGCATTGATCCTAGCTGAGATGGATGGTAAAAACTTACCTAATCCTGTGAATTCAGATTCCGTCAAAAGGTATTTCACCTAGGAAGAAAAGAGGCCAGGGAGAAAACCCGCAAAGGGCGCTTTGAAACAACGATCATTGGACTTATAATATTCACATAAAAGAAGTTATGCATATTACTCTAAAAGTTTCTAAATAGTATAAGAACCTAAAATAGGACTGTTGTTTAGAAGTCAATAAATCTAAGGGTTGGAAACAATTGAGAAAGAGGAGTCTAAATTATGACTATCTCTTCGAATTTTCTGTCAAAGATATCAGAGACAAGTTCTTGCATCGGTAATATAACCTCGACAAATAACGAGCAACCCAAGCATTAAAATGGGATCATTCTAAAAAAAATGACATTCTACATTCCTACATACACATCTGGTCATGTTACCTAGATCAATTGATTGAAGAAGCTCCAAATCCTATACTCCTAAGTTGCACTGAGATAGATTGAAGATGGTATAAATCTTATACCCCTGAGTTGTAGTAGGATGGATAAAAAAAACCATAAATTTTATCCCCCTGAAGATGCAGTGGAGCAAACCAGCTAAACAAAATGGTGATTATTTCTTCAAATTTTCTGTCAAAGATACCAACTGAGCAAAGAAGGCAGGATAACACATCAGTGATAGAACTTTGATGAACAATGAGTAATGACAACCTAAATATTAAAAAGGGATCATTCTCATGACATTCTGCATTCATGCAAATATCATTCTGTACATCTAGTTAGAAATATTTGACTCATTCTTAACATGACATCCTAATCATTTGGCAAAAATAGGCCCATCAAATAGATTTTACAGGTCCTGTTCCCTAGAGAGCGGCGTAACAAACCAATGAAACCACAAACCCTATACCTCTGAAGTTGCAGTAGGTCGGATTAAGTCATCATGGCAAATTTTATCTCCTTAAAGTTGTAGTGGTGAAGATTGAAGCCACAAGTCTTATCTCCCTGAAGTTGCAGCGGAGTAGACTGAAGATAGCAAGTCCTATTTCCCTAAAGTTGTAGTAGAACAGATTGAAGCTATAAATAAACAGATTTTATCTCTCTGAAGTTGCAGTAGAGCAGATCATAGCAAACCTTATCTCCTTGAAGTGGTAGTGGAGTAGGTTGAAGCACAATTCTTATCACCCTGAAGTTGCAGAGGAGTAGACTGAAGATAGCATATCTTATCTCCTTGAAGTTGCAGTAGAGCAGATCGAAGCCATCATCTTTATCTCTCTGAAGTTGCAGTAAAGCAGGATAAAAATACACAAACTTTATCTCCTTGAAGTTGACTGGGGCAGGTTGAAATTACCAGTTCTTATCTCCTTTATGTTCTAGCGGAGTAGATCGAAGTTACAAATCTCTTCTCCCTGAAATTACATTGGAGTAAAGTAAAGCTACAAGGCTAGTCTCTCTAGAGTTACAGTTGAGTAGATTGAAGCGACAATTCCTATACCTCTGAAGTTGTAGAGGATTGGAACAAGGCTACCTCGAAGAAGAGAAACACTAAAGAAACCAAGATTCGGCAAGACCAAGTAAAATTGACCCTCTTTGAAGTCTTTGTTCTATTCTTGTTACACGACAATGAGCAAAGAGGGGCAGCTGTAATGGGCCAATTTAGCCCGGGCCCAAGACAAAACAAAATAAACATAAAATAACAAAATAAAAAACCAAACCAAATTAAATCAGTCCATTACTAACTAAACCCCAAAAAATACAAGGCCCAAACGACCCAAAATATTTTAGAAACAGAAACCTTAGGGTTTCCCCCTTGCCAAGCCCAAACTGACCTTGACCAAATTTACTACCACGCACGACGACCTCCAGATCCCCACGCCGAGTGCCACGTCGCCTTGTACCTGCAAATCAAACGAAAGACAACAGCATAAAATAACCGAAAAGAATGTATTTTTCTTTTTTATTTCGGCTATATAATGCCTTACAAGGTTGTATTTTTTTTTACGAACACGCACACAAGCAAATCAAATCGAAAAATAAAGAAGCAAAAATTCAAAGATGGTTTTTTTTCTCTTCTCTTCTTCTCGTGTATCTATTTTTTATATATATATATAGAAGAAAATAAAAGAAAAAGAGAAAAGTCTTACTCTATTCATAACATTTGCGCCACCGTAGACAATTGAGGTCTGCCGATTTCGATGAAAATCGACATCTAATAAGTTCGGGAAGTTGAAAGCTTTAAAAAAAATTAGGCCTTTTGGGTTCTCCGGCGACCATGTACGGTGGCTACCATAGCGGAGGCATGGCGGTCCAATGACCGGAGCAACACCAGACTGATAGCTGGAAATCGGGGAAGGGGAGAGCTTCTTTTGAAAGTTTTTAAAGTTTTTTTAAAAAAGGGGAAAATGAAATTTTTAACAAAATTTTTAACTTATATATATACCCCCATACGACATTGTTTCGGAGCAAGTCTTAGACGTCCAAAACGACGCCGTTTCAGTCCATACCTATGCGACCTGACCCGATTGATGAAGGATCCTCGCGTTTCTTTGGCTTTTGGGTTATTTATGCTTCGGGTCCTTCCGCTTTTCTGTTTTGTTTTAATCTAATCCTTTTTTTTATTTTCTTTAAATTTGCCTCTTAAATTTTATTTCACTTTTGATTTGACCCTTTAATTCGCGAATGGAATGACACATTCAATGGGTATTGGGATATTTTTCCTATTAATCTTTTGCCTTTTCCGCGCGTTTCAAACTGGCCTTTTATTTGTTCTATTATATAATTTTTTTTTATTTTAAAATTTTCTTTTATACATATCTCTTTGTTTTAAAAAATTATATGATATTTATTTTAAATAATTTTATACATTATCATGTTATACATTATTTTTTGTATATATTGTTGATTTCGTATTATTTTATGTATATGTTTTTTTATGTTTATATACTTTCTTATAAATTTATATA
Organism: Gossypium longicalyx; assembly: GCA_025698465.1. Classification (NCBI taxonomy): domain Eukaryota; kingdom Viridiplantae; phylum Streptophyta; class Magnoliopsida; order Malvales; family Malvaceae; genus Gossypium; species Gossypium longicalyx. Next base: position 19,379,226 of record CM047005.1, on the reverse strand, counting down.
TATGATTTGTCTCTTTTAAAGACCTTATTTTATTATGTTTTTTTGTTTATTTCAAACATTTTTATATATTATTATTTTTTGTATATATATTTATAATAAGTTTTTTTCATTTCATGTATTATTTTATTTAGATTGATTTATATTATTTTGTATATTATGCATTTTAATTTTATTTTTACCTAATATTTATTTTAAAATTCATTCATGTATTACTATTTAATATATTTTTTATTTTTATTTTTATTTCCTTATTTTTATCTATTTTAAACTTTCACACATTGCTTGCTTTTAAAATTTTTACATGTAATTTGTTGTTTGTGTATTGATGATTTAAAAATTCTCTTCTTTCATATTATTCATTCTTCATTTATTTTTAAAACTTGTTACATTTTATTTGTGTTAATTTGCTTGGTATTTCTTTTAAATTTGTCTTTTAATTTATTAGCCTTCGAGTATTAATGTTAGTATTTGTATAGCGTATGATGTGTTGCCATTGTATGTACCCTAATTTGGTTCATTTGTATTTTCATATGATTATTATTCATTTATATAATATTATTGTCATGTATTATTATTCCATGCTTGCAATTATGCTTTTATTTCTTGTTATTGCATCGTGATTACAAATTCCAACTTTTGCCCAATATCGATTGTCTTTTATTCTTAAGTAAACCAAACAAATATATTTTGAGTCAGTTTTATAATCGCTTATTTGAAAGCTTATCAAAACAAGGTAATGTTTCGTGTTTGGAAATTCGAGAAATCGTGCCCTAACGTGTTGGGTTTCAATTTTTCGTTTGACCAAATGACCAAATACCCTTTTTTTAAATTCCGTTCGTGTTTTCTTCAATTAAAAAAAGGCAATATTTAGTGTTTGGAAATTCGAGAAATCATGCCCTAACGTGCTGGGTTTCGATTTACCGTTTGACCAAATAGCCGAATATCTTTTTAAAATTTCAATGCATGAGTTTTAGAAATCATGAGATAATCTTGGTATCGAGGGTTTGAAATGTTGTATCCTAACGTACTGGATATGATATTTTATTTCTTCGGAATAAGAGAATCTCGATATCCACTTCAAGTTATCCAAATATTTTTTAAAGGGATTGTATTTTAAAATCTTTTCAAATTTTCGACATTAGGACATTAATTAATCAATAAGGTACCAATTTTAGGCACTGTGAGTGTGTTAATCCTTCCTTGCACGTAATCGACTCCCGAACTCGTTTTCTTGAATTTCGTAGGCCAAAATCAATATCTTAATAAAATAAAATATTTTATAGGTGATCCGATCACACCTAAACAAAAAGGATTGGTGGCGACTCCATATTTCTTTTTAAAGTCGATCCCCCCTTTTTTTAAAAAAAGATAAAAAATGGTTTCGACAAGAATGTATAAGGGTTGTTCACTCGGGAACGTAGAAATGGTAGTCGCCACCATGCCCATGATTGCAGTAAGAGTAGACAATCACCGATTGACATCTTATTTGGTTTTGTCGCTCGACGCAACTCCCCAACTCAGTCGTCCGCATTCTTTAAAGTCGACTAGATGTAGTATGTAACGACCACATTTTGACTTGGAGTTAGGTATAGTGATGGATCGAGTCAGGAGATAATGGAGAATTTTTGAAACAGACTAAATATGGATTTTTAGTATTAAAGTAGTAAGAATTTAGACCAGATAGGAGATCAGAAAATATTTCTAAGATAGAAAAAATTTAAATAGAAGCTTAGACTAAATTGAAAGAGTATAAAAATTATTGTGGTAGAAGTAGAAATTTAAAAAGTTAGGAGATACATAGTAGTAGTAGAAAGGAAGGAAGGATTAAGAAGAAATTTAACCAAAGTGGAGTATGAGTCATCCTAGGAGTTATAAAAGATGAGTTGGGGTAAAATGGTAAATAGACAAGTAGATATTTTAAGGTGTAATATGATGGGTAAAAGTGTAAAGATGGATGACTCGAGGACTTATTAGCAAATTGACCATTTAATAAAAAGGTGAGATATTTTTAGTGAAAATGTTAGAAGAGTGGAGAAAAGATTATCATCTTTTCCCAACACACCAAACCATCACTTACCCCCCAAATCCATCCAACTTTTCTTTTATTTTCTTCCATGTCCTTCCTCCATTGTTGAATCATCCATGCTTCAAACCTTCCTTTTCCTTTGAAATTTCTTTAGTAAAAGCTAAAAAGAAGACTAGTGAGCAACTTTATTTCATGAGGAAGCTTCCACAAATGGGTTAAAAGAGAGAAATACATAAGTTAAGGTTTTGGGTTTTCAAAGAGTTAAGTTAAGAATTATGGAAACTTTCATAACATACATGTTTATTTTCATAATCTAGCATAGAAAAGTTAGTTGATTTTAGTTTTAACTTATAAATGTTATATGTTGTTATGAAATTGAAGAAAAGAGAAGAAGTTTGAGGACAAAAGTGAAGGGAAAGGAAAAGAAGTGGCTAAGGAGTAGAAGAGAAGAAAAACTCATCATCCAAATTTTGGTTATAAGTACTTCAAGTAGTAATTTTGTTTAAGTTATGTTAGTTAGATAATTATGTTAATTATGTAGTTTAATTACTAAATTAATGATATCATAATAAGTATTTAATAGGGGTAAATAATGTAAATGTTATGAATTTTGACTTTGGTGTACCATTATAGGACGTATTGTGGTGATAATGAAAAGAGGACTAAACTGAAAGAAATTAAAATATGTTATGATATTATATCATATGTGGAAAGTGAGTTTAAATGAAGCGATGTTAAAATTATAGTGTTGTATGTGGTAAAAGTGAAGAGAATTTACAAGTTTTAGTGGTTATTATTGTGATAAGGACTAAATTGTGAAAAATACAAAGTTATATTATTTTCTATCAAGTGAATGAATGAAAAGATTTAATAATAAGAAAAACCCATGTAGACAAGTCCCGAACTATCAGGATATTGATGGCATGCCATTAAGGAAAATTAGAGCGCTTATCGTATTATTTTGCACTTCGGTGCTTATCGTTGTAAAAATTTGCACTTTGGTGCTTATCGTTATTATTTTGCATTTTGTGCTTAGTGATATATGATATGCATTAACAATGCATTATCGATTTATTTCTGTATATCATAAGTGTTCAGCTAGTCTACATTGGGCTACAGTGTCATAATTCGACTATTATCAATTAATGATTTACGGTAAGTAATGGTAAGTGTGATTTTTAAGAAAAATATATTAAACTTTAAGGACTAATTTGATGTGAATTATATGTCTATAAAATGAATATAATTTTATTTTATGTTATTATTAATAGTAGATTTTAAAAAAATATTGAAGTACTTACTAAGTCTTCACAGGCTTACCACGTTAATTCTCTAATGCGTAAGTGCAGTAGATCCTGTTGGGCTAATATCAAGGTCGAGTGCATCCCATCTCATCACCATTCCAAGAGGCAAGGTTGTATGTATGAATTTTGGGGTTAGTATGGCATGTACACAGGTTCTTGGTATAGGTGAATGTTAGATGCATTAAAATGCAAACTTTGGAAACCTTGTTATTTTGGTGAGCTAATGGCATATTTTGTTAGCTTTTGAAAGGAATTTATAATAAATTAACATATGCATGCATATATGATGTTATTATATGGATTTTGTGGTGAACTTTAATGAGTTTGAGGATAATTGAATTGGTTTGGAAGTGTTTGAATGTTTTGAATTAGTACAGGGGGCTATTTAGCAAATTTTCCAACTATTATTGTGTCATTATAACCCAAGGTATCGATACCTGAGGGTAAAGAATCGATACCTTGACCCCAAAATAAAAAATTTGAGAAACAGAGAGCAATTTTGGTATCATTTTTAAGGTGAGTATCGATATTAAAGCCTAGGTATTGATACTTAGGCCTAAGATATTGATACCTTCATCAAAACTTGAATTTTTGGAGTTCTAGAATGCTATTTTGGTATTGATTTTGTGCAGTGGTATAGATACCTTTCATAAAATATTGATACCTTTTGTTTAAGTATCGATAGTTTGCCCCTATTTTGAGTAAAAATAAATTTTAAATTATTTCCAAACGCAAACGAACATCTATTAATAACCTTGGATGTTTATATTAATAATTTATGAGTTAAATAAGTTAATACACTATGTATGAATGACTGAATTATATAATATTTAGCCAAAACTGCTTTGGCACCAAATGTAATAGTCTTATACCAGGTCCATACAGTCAGACTGGGTATAGAGATGTTACATAGTAGTCACCTTATGTGTACCAAATTTAGAGATTTATCGAGCATTAAAATGCCCTTGATTAACCTCAGAATGGATGCTCAGGCGTATTGTTCTTTGACAACGTTGGACACGTTCGGAGGAAGTTTTTTTAAATTAGTTTCCAACCACTTCATATCTATCTTACCACTTTGAAACTTGTTCAGCACCTTCCCAAAAAATGCCTCGCAAATGTCCTCTTTACTGGGAATGACTGTTGACCCCATAACAACTGGCCTATCCATTGGTAAACCGAGTTATAAAGCTACATCCTTAATCGAAATGAATATATGAAATAATTAAATAAAACTATAGTATTTTTAAACAAAAGTGTATAGGAACATTTCGAACAAAAATTGAGAGAGTTTAGAAAGAATATAAAGGGTTGGATTTGAGTGAGAAGAATGAAAAATGACTTGATATTTATAGAAAAAAAAATAATGTTGGCCCTTTTAAAATTTTTTACCATTGCCAATGTTTAAAAAGTCATGGGAGAAAATGACCGTTGCAGGAAAGCGCTTTACTACTACTTTTACATAACTAAACGTGTTTTCACATATTCTCTAAAGAATAACCTATTTCCTTATTTAAAAAAAACTAAAAAATGAATTTTAAAAAAAATATCTTACTAATTTAGTCATATGAAACGAAAAAAAAAAAAGAAGAAGAAGAAGACTTATCAATCAAAATAAAGAAAAAATTAACAGTTTTTGGAGCACGAAATGACTAAATTGCTTAAGTTTTAAAGTCATATTTTATTTTGAGTGACGTTATAAAGTAATTTTAAACCATTGATAATACTGACGTAACATCCCATCTGCCTTTTGTTGTGTTGTGTTAATAGAGGCAAAACTTGCTTGCACCTTCCTCAAGAAGATATCGTACTCTTCACATGATAAAAAATTGACAGAAATTTCCTCTCACATTTCAACAAAACTACCTAATGCAATCATCGTAAAAAAGAAAGTCTTTTGGTTGTAAAATGAGAGCTCATCTCTAATTCATAAGATGTGGATGTGAATGTGATGCAACATTTAATTAAAAACATTGGAGCGCTCAACTACCTGCTCCGTCTAACAAATAATGTAAAAGTAGGGTTCCTTTTCCAACATTAAGAATAATAATGTGTACGTTTCCATATCCACAAATGGAGGATCGTCTGACGTTTTGATTTTTTCAGAATCAAATTCGATATTGACATTTCATATTTTAATATATATAAGTATGGAGGTGACGTGAATATCATTACTCCTTTTACCATTTTATAACTTCTTCATTTTTGCTCTCCCAAATTAAATTATTAGCTTTGCCATTCAACATAAACATTTCTAAAAATATTTTTTATTTATATAAAATATACGCATGTTTATTTTAAATATAAATTTAGATTTGAATAGGCTAAACTGGTATATAAGTACTTGAATTTTGGTGAAAAATTCAATCAAGTCTTTCCAAAAAAAAAAACCACTCAATTAAGTCTTCAAATTCTTAAATTGCATCAATTAAGCTTTTTGACTAATATTTTTTCATCTTTAACCGTTAATGACGCTGACGTGAAGCTCCATATCAACAATTATTGATAACATGGAAAAATATATAAAAAAAAAAAGAATTTTATTTATTTTCTGCCATGTCAAGAATTATCATTGGCATGGAGTGTCATGTTAGCACTATAAAGGTCAAAAGACCTAATTGATGCGATTTGAGAGTTTGAGAATTTAATTAATTTTTTGGCTAAAGTTCATAGGATTATATACCCTTTTAGCCATTTGAATAGTACATAGGGTTAGTATTTGGTACACTAGCAATATATTTTTTTTTATTCCACAAACAACTCTAAATAGTTGCCATGTGTCTCTTTTTTTAAATAAATAAATTTTTTAATATTTTACTATGTACTTATAGAACACTTGTTAACTCTTTGATCCTAATTGTGGAGTCTAAAAACTTCATTGACAATAAACTAAATATTTTCTCATATATAAATATATATTTATTCCTTACTCTTGAATTAATTAACACATTAACTTTCCACATTGACACTTTTGAGTAGATATCAACAGGTTAATGAGTTATGAAAATATTGAAACTTCAACACATTTCAACTCGAAAAATGAAAGAGTTAGAAATAAAGATATATCATTGGTAAAACTACTATGGAGAAGTCATAACATTGAGGAAGTCACTTAGGAGTTGGAAGAGACGATCCATATCTATTATCCTCATCTCTTTTTAGATGCAATTTCTTGAAGTAAGAAAAAAATATAATGACCCGATTTTCGTTGATATCAGAAAAATTAATTTCAAGGCAGAATTTGATAAGTCGAGTCGAACAAAATATTAAACCAATAAATTCTTGGGGTGAGGACGATATTAGAAAGTGATATCGAAGCCTGTATGCCCGATCAACACTTATGTATGCATTGTAAAGTGTTAGAGGTTTAATTTATGTATTTATCCTAAATTTACATCCAATTAATAAAATCTAAATTTATAAAAATAAAATATAATCAAGAATGTGATAAATAAATATCTCAATGACATGATTCATTATTGCCCTGATTTATGATACCAGATGAGTAATAAAAATGAAATGTGACATGAAACATGTTGTTAAACACCTTAACGATAGAATGAGAATATGATACAATGAACTAATGGCATGTATGCATGTATATATATATATATATATATATTTATTGTTGATGTATTTTATTTTATTTAGTTATTGTTCTATGTATTAAATTTAGATTATGTTAGCATTAATGAACTTTTAATGCTTAGCGTGCGGATGTGTTATTTTCATGTGTAAATGTAAATTTAATTTGTGATTAGTTCATCAGGTTTTCGAGACATCCAAAGATCTACACTTAGTTGAGATAATGTTTGTATCTCTCTTTGAATGTAGTTAGTAGAGGGCATGTACATAAGTTGAGTAAGTAAAATTTGGGTCTTAGGTGCTATTTGGTTATTTTGGTTGGGGCAAAATTTGCAATTAAGCCAAGACCAAGCTAGTATTTTAGTTATAGTTTAGGGGCTAAATTAGATATTAACCCTCATCATATTTTGTCAACGGGTTAACTGCGGCTGAAAGATGAGGGACCAAAATGTTACAAATCGATAAATTTAGTGATCAATTTGTAAATAGTCATAGTACAACGAGCAAATCATAAACTTAGCAATAACTGGGTGATTCCTGGTGTAATTTACCTAATTCATCAGTGCTTTAGATGTATAACACGTGGAAATGTCGGTTCCAAACTCCAAACACAGAGCAACACAGGATAACCATTGACAAGGGTGTGTCTTGTTTAGTTGGTTGCCGTTTCGTCTCCGGAGTTGGTGCTACCAGAATATCAATCCCTTCTTTTTTTGACAATATTTTCCTCGGTTTTTTCACATTCTCTTGATAATACGTGGAGTGCTATTATTATTATTAAAAAGAAAATAAAAAAAGGCATAGAAATTTCGTGGGGAGATAACAAGGAAACTGCAAATAAATCAAAGTAGTTACAGTTAAAAAGAGTCCCCACCTCTTCTTTTTCTTCTTCTTCTTCCAATCTCATCGCGCCAACATGCTTAAACTGTACCACAATTTGTCCGTAATATGCATAACTGTCAGCTCAAGTAGTTTCCCTTTTCTTCTTCCCATCCCATCTCCTTGACTTTGGATTCCCATATTACTCCTCTCAATATCTTTGCCCGCAATATAACTTGGTTTTTTTCCCTCGATTCCTTTTCCTGCCATCCGAATTAGTATTTTATGTCGGTTCTCTATCTTATTACCCTTTTAAACTCTTTAAATACCACCAAACACTCCCAATTCCCTTGATCCTCATTGTTCTCTTCTATTTTAAAAAAAAAATATTTTCTCGGTTTTTTTTTTTTTTTGGCTTCAACGATGGCGGGAGTGAATGGTGAGAAGTTGAAGAGGCTAAGAGCATGGGTTCAAAATTATGAATGGGGAAGAAGCGGGGCGGAGGCAGAGGTGGCGAGGCTGTTGGCTTTGAATACCGGGGCGGAGATAGAGCCAAACAAGCCTTATGCTGAGTTTTGGATGGGAACCCATGAATCGGGGCCAAACGTTTTGGTTGAGGAGGAAGGAGAAGAAGAAGAAGAAAAAGAGCAACAAGATGTGGGATTGAAAGAGTGGATTGAGAAGAACCCAAAAGTGCTGGGTGATAAGGTTTTGGAAAAATGGGGCTCTGATCTTCCTTTCTTGTTCAAGGTTTCTTCATTCTCTCCATTTTTTACACTTTTTCTTTATTAGGTTATGACAACTTTGGTTTTGGTAATCCCATTAAATTCCGATTCATCAAAAGGTAAGTCGAGTCACACCTAAAATTTGAAAAAAGAACAAGAACAACTCTTATCACTCATTTTCGATTCATAAATTTTGGTTAACTCGTATCATTTGATGAGTCACTACTGAATAGGGGTCAGTTTTTGTTTTAAATAGAATTTTTAAAAATAAAATTTAATATTTTAATATTATATGATTAAAAAAAAATAGTGTGAAAGTGAAGCAGTGTGATGAATAAAATGAAATAAAAGCAGAAATGGTGTAAAAATAGGTACTGTCAGTGGGGAAAGCGCTGTCAATACAGGCGCATCCGGATAAAGAATTGGCCAAAGAATTGCATAAGATGAAGCCCAATCTGTACAAAGATGCTAATCACAAACCTGAGATGGCTTTGGCTATAACTGAGTTCAGGGCACTTTGTGGCTTCATTACTCTCCAGGTATTCCTTCTTTTTTTTAACTTATAATAATTTGATTTTAAAATGTTTTTATTTAATTCATTGAACTATTAAATTTTAAAAAAAATTTTATTAACGAATTCCGAGTGATGATTCAACAATTATACAGTGAATTAATACTGAGTAGAAGAATATACTTTAGATTCAAGTCAAATTGATTGTTAGTGTCAGAGATTAAAGAAAAAAACTGTTTAAATTTTAGTTTGTAAATTCGTGATGTTTAAAGCTATTTTATAAACAAAAATTGAAATGTAAAAGAGAAAGGTAAATAAAACTTTCAATTGGTGCAAGCAACATGAACAAGAGAAAACCATATAGCATTGATTTTAATAGTGTTGTGAATTTTTTTTTGAATAATTTAGTAATTAAATTCTAACTTTTTTTAATTAAGTGGCTAAAATGAAAATTTACACATAATTTAGTGAGCGATAATGTAGTTTTTTTTTAATGATAATTGGTGTTAAAATATCATTTGGACAAGTGCTGAAATTGGGCTACCTAACCACTCCTCTTATTTCTCGTTGGAGCAAGAACCTTTTGTTGGTAAAAGCACACACTCCGGTGGAGTATACTTTTATTTTTAACCCCTTATACACACACTTCACATGCCTTAAAAATAAATACAGACATGAATTATTATAAAATTTTAGTTATTTATCAATAAAATTATTATTTAACATAAATGCAATTTAAATATATAAAATTATATTACCAATGAGTTATTTTATATATACATAAAATTTAACTTATATTCTCTATTTTCACTTATCACTTGTTACTATAATTACGTTTAAATTTAAATACATATCCCGTCACTAATTTTAAATTTATTATTACATTAACTAATCTCACTCACGGAAACCAATCTTATTATCTGTCACTCTGGTCAAAGAAGTAACATGCTCAAACTATGCTTCATTTTCCGATGATTCTGTCAACTATAATAATCTATTTGAAGCAAATGTCTATCTATATGGGTTCTTTTTTCCTCACAGGAGCTTAAGGAAGTGCTTGAAGATGTTCCGGAGATAGTAGAATTGGTCGGCACTGCATCGGCGAAGCAAGTCATGGAGATTGACGAGCGAGGTGGCGATACTGCCGACAAAGCTAAAACCGCTCTGCGGTCGGTTTTTACGCAACTTATGTCTGCAAGCAAGGAGATGACCACGAAAGCTATATCCAAACTTAAAAGTCGGCTGCTCCTACAAAGTCAGGTCTGCACTAATTTCATCATTATCAATCACTTCTTTTTAAAACTGACAAAGAGTTCAATTTCCATGCTCAACTTCAACATTGATTATTGGTGCTTGATTAGGACCGCAAGCTATTCAAATTAGGCATTAAGATAACTGCTACTTGAAGCTATATTGTTGCTCATATGCCGTTTATTTCTTTGTGCTTTATGGGCAACAGTTGAGGAGTCTGACGGAGAAAGAAGAGTTGGTGTTGCAGTTGGAAAAGCAATACCCCGGAGACATTGGTGTGTTATCGGCTTTCTTCTTCAATTACGTGAAACTTAAGCCAGGGGAAGCTTTGTATCTGGCGGCCAATGAGCCCCACGCTTATTTAAGTGGCGACTGCGTTGAATGCATGGCAACCTCCGACAATGTCGTCCGAGCTGGTCTCACTCCCAAGCATCGTGATATCCAAACCCTCTGTTCTATGCTCACCTATAACCAGGTAGAATGACTACCCAACACATCTACATATGAATGTCAGAATATAACTCTTAATTACCTTCAAGTAGACATGTCCAAAAAACTAAACTTAGAAAAGCTGATTTTTTTAATTCGAATTAAAAATATAATATCAAACTAATAAAAATCATAACATAATATCGTTTATGTTGCAGGGCTACCCTGAAATCCTTTCGGGACTTGCATTGAGTCCTTACATAACAAGGTACCTCCCACCGTTTGATGAATTCGAGGTTGATCGTTGCATTCTTCCGAAAGGGTCGTCGGTGGTTTTCCCGGCCATCCCGGGTCCTTCAATCTTCCTCGCATTTGTTGGGGAAGGAAAAATGAAAACTGGATGTTGGGAAGGCATTGTTACCGAAGGAGATGTGGTGTTCGAACCAGCCAATACAGAGCTCGCCATTACTGCGACTACATCTGAGCTGCAACTTTATAGGGCGGGGATCAACAGCAGGTTCTTTCATGGTCTATGAATTTATGAACACTGCCGGCGTCTACTGCCATTATCATTCAGCAGCCTTAGTGAGTAAAATAAATTATTTAATTTCATTTATTTATGCTTTCTTTTGCTGCCATTTTTATGGTTATAATGTAATTTTAGGACCTGCATATATAATCTGTGAAAATACAAATAAAAAACTGAAATCACTCCCAATATTGAGTTGTGTTTTCTAATACTATTTTAATGGTATGATATATAGCTTTAAAAATTAAACCGGTTAGATCCCAATGACGCAACAGTGAAAAATAAAAAGAACTAAGTGCCTGACTATAATATCATATGTGTTGATTTTTCAAATTGGAAAAGAGGCATTTTTTTCCTTTCAAAAAAAGCTCAATTATTAATATAACTCTAATAATATATATTAGTTTTATTTTATAATGAGTTTTTAGTTAAATTCTGATACCAGCGTTGTCAGGTTTTATAATTAGAAAAAAATTAAATAAAATTAATAGCAATCAACTTTGGAAGTGACGAATTAACCCAACAAGGGAAATGTTAAACAATGTTTAAACATCACCTAAAAGGTGGGTTTATAAACCAAATGAGCTAAACATTGAGTTAGTTATAAAAAGGCATTTTCTTTTTGCTGCTCAAATAAATATATGCATAAAATATTTCATAAAGAATAAAAAAGGAAATGCCTGAAATGAACCCTAATATTGTCTAACATAAAATTTGTATATACCCTAACAATGACCAAACTGCAAAAATAAAAAAAAAAAAAAAAAATGAAAACTTGGTGATTAAGAATGGATCATACAAATTCGGATATTTTAGATTGTTATCTGTTCAAACCATTTAGCCATGATAGTATGACATTAGCACCTTCCCCCCACGAACAATCCAACATCATGTCATGCGCAACTCCTTCGATACATATCGGTGTCACATTGTAAAATCTCCCCGTCTCATTGAGTCCTTCTGCGTCCTACATTTATATATATGATATATCCATCTATAAACAAGGAGAAGGGGCCCTAAAATGATCTAAAGTAATAATCTCATACTATGATACTCCGACTCTTCATTTTATTTTTTGAAATACCCGTGTTTGACTCCATATTCAATGCATATTCGGGTATGGTAAGGAGAATTGTACATAATCATGTCAGACACATACTAGTATCTGATAGGTCCAAGTAACATAGATCCCAGGCACGGCCACCTAACTTTTCTTATATGCACAATATTCTCATATATTTGCAGCCTTTGATATGAGATACGAGAAAAAGGAAAGCATGATGGAAAATCAGAAATGCATAAATTAATTTAGACAGGATTTACCACAATGAAGTCATCTTTTGCACCCAACACAAGAATTTCAGTTGAACAGTCAGTCATTTTAGGCACAGGAAGTGACTCATTCAACTTCCGTAGATCAAACAATGGCACTCTCGAGCTTTCTTTCATTAGCTCCTGATAACTGAAAGAGGGAAAAAAAGTCAAAATGCTGAGTCAACAATTTCAGTTGATTTGCAAGACAATTTTTGGTACATTGGAATAAGCATGTAGAGTGAAAACAATATTAACCTTTTCTTTAGTAAGTGTGAAATGTTATTCTGATAAAGAAGATTTATATCCTTCTATCAAGCTATTCTGCTCAGACTCGTTATTTTTTTGAAGCATCCGTGCCTTTATGTCACTCAAACTTGGATGTAAAGTGTTAGATACAGATATATGTCTAACAGGATTATGTTCAAATTTTTTTCCTGGTTTTTCCATATAATTGAAAGGTCCTTGGAGGTTCATATCTCCACATACCCATGTCCTATGTTCAACTATGTATTGAACGTGAGTGTCAAACAAGGGTACTTCAAGAACAATGAAGAGTTAAAGCAATGTAACCATATGTGATGCAAATTTGATTGAGTATGGAGATATCACTCTCCAAAAACTACCCATATTTTAAACAATTGAATATACTTGAGTTCAAATCATACCGTATCTGACACTTAAAACCCAAATCTGAGCAACATAGCTTTCAAGAAATTAGGTAGATATTCTTGAGGTTCTAGACATCTTTCTCTAGATATTACCAATATATATTTTTGGTTGATATATATTACCAATAATTATCCATGGTATCACTTAGTTATGCATTATTAATAGTTGGTTGCACAATTGATTTTCAATGAGATTTTATCAATTATGAACAGAAAAATTGCAACTTCACAATTCCATTTAATATCTTATTCATTTATGTGAGAGAGACAGAGATGAATGTTCATATATATGATTAGGAGGTTCATGAAACAAACCGTAGCACCAAATTATCCTCCATTGTAGCTGAGAAGAAGGTCTCCCTACAAAGGGACAGCGAAGTTTGAAAAGCTTTAGCAGCTAGGCTACGAGTCACCTGCATAGGGGATGGAACAAAAATTAAAAATAAATTGTATGACATCATGAAAAACTTGAATTCAATTTGTTTGATAGTTCGGGTTCTACTAGACAAGGCCAAGCTGAATTCAAATTTTTCCTAACTGAACCCAAATAATTTGAGAACACAAATTTCTTGTTCACACTCCTAGTCCACACAGAGAGTGAGAAGCATGATTTCAGATTGATGTACTCAAAATCCAAAAGCTTACCTTAAAAGCGGCAATGGGTTTGGAAAAGAGATAGCGCCACACCAAGCCACTGAATAAATTGTAAAAGTTAGCATTGGAAAGTTACTTCGATGAAAAATAAGAGTTAGATAGCATGAGAAATCACCTATTACCCGAAGGAGGAACAGAGCAGATTAACGCAGCACCTGTAAGTTTGGGGTACAAATTTTGCATTTCTAGAAACATTTCGATCAGCATAAGAAGAAACATAGTGTAAGAAAATGCTCTCTTTTTCTAGGATCACTAAATATGTTATTCAGACTCGGTTGTGTCAGATAAGGATATGTGTTTGACATGGGTCTTTTTAGATTCTTTTTAAACTTTTCCGAATTCGTATTCCCATACCTATGTGTTGTTGGGAGTGTCAAACGTGAATACTTTCAAATATATATATTTAAGGGTAAACTATCTAGTAGGTCACCCAACTTTTAGGACTCTTTTATTTTTGACCCCTAAAATAAAGTTCTTGCAATTTCGTCACTCAACTTTTAAGGTGTTTTCATTTTAATCACCCAACTGTTAAATCTCTAACAGCAGTTAACTGGTACACACCATGTTCACACTTTCATTTTGGTCACCTAACTTCTAAGTGGCTTTCATTTTGGTCACCCAGAAAAAAATCATTCTTTTTAATATTGATCAGGGTAAAAATCATTAAGGATTAAAGTGAAAAAATGGTACAAACTAAAATAATGCTTTAAAAATTGTACTTGTTTGCTCTCTTGCCGAAAGTTCTAAATTTTTTTTCAATATTGAAATTTTAAATTTTAAAACATCAAAATCAATTAAATAAGTTATTGAAAATTTTTTAACCCTTGATAGTGTCAACTCAAATAAATCATCTTTAATAATTGTATATGAAACCTAAATTTCTTTTGATTATATGATCTTGAGTCTTTCACACTAAGCTAAAACAAAGAAAAATCATTACAATTACTTAAATTAATTAATTTTATATTCCATACCAAACGAAACCCAAAATTTTTTTATAACTTCTTTACATAAATGAAGAACGAACAATTAATTTAATTAATTGTAATTATTTTTCTTTACTTTTAGCTTGGTATAAAAGATTAAAGATTATACAATCAAAAGAAATTTAAGTTTTGTAAACAATTATTAAATATGAGTTATTGAGTTGATTTAATTATGAATAATATGGAAACATAAAATAAAATTTTAAAATTTAGGAGATTAATTTAATTAACTTCAATATCATAGTAACAAACCTATTAATATTATCAAGGGATAAAAAAATTTCAACAATTTATTTAATTGATTTTTATATTTTGAAATTTAAGATTTCAATATTCAAAGAAAAATTAGAATTTTTGGCAATATGATAAACAAGTACAATTTGACAAATTTTTAATATTTTATTTTAGTTTCTACCATTTTTTCACTTTAATCCTCAACTTCTTTTTTTTTTTTTTTGCCCCAATCAATACTTTAAAAAAAAGGACTTTTTTTGGGTGACCTAAAAGTTGAGTGACCAAAATGAAAGTGTGATAATGATATAGCATGTGCACTTAACCGCCGTTAGAGATTTAACGGTTGGGTGACTAAAATGAAAGCACCCTAAAAGTTGCGTGACGGAATTGCAAAGATTTCACGCCCTAAAAGTTGGGTGACCAACTAAGTAGTTTACCCTATATATAAATAAGAATTTGTGCAACATAGACTGAATCAATCAAGACCAATTTGATGAAATGAAGACTTTTAGTGTTCCAAACCACACTGCACACTTCAGAAGGCCAAGGTGAAGTTGGAAACTCATGTATCAGTTCAAATTTCAAAGCGGGTGCATACAATGTCCCTTGTGGCACATAACTAGATTTCATATATGACTCATAACTATGTTTCTTCGACTTTTCAATTTTCTTAAGTATTCGTGTTCAAAATGCATCTTACACTTATTAGGATGGGTATGATATAACTCTACAAATTCATTTAAAAAAATGTTCAAAAATTGAATATACCCCTGTCAGACACATACCTATATCCAACAATAACATGATTTACAATCAATCAAAAGATTTCTAAAGAAAAGTGTAGATATCATAAAGGATTCTCAACTATGAAACAGTAGGAATTGATGATTCTTATTTGTTCAGGATGTGAATCCAATGCAATCACTATTTTGAAAGTTTCTCAACTGAAAAAAGGGAAAAAGAAATGATGGCTCGTATCTTTGGAAAGGTAAATCTAGCTAGCTTAAGAAATGCTTATACACCACACAAACTTTCGCTTATGCCTTGTTATTCATCACTATAAACCACCATATCACTCAAAACCGGAGATGAGTGTTGAAATTAGATATGCGTCTGTTACAGAATGGTAAATTTTTCAGTTTTTTTCATATATTTGAAAAACCATACTCTGTACTTGTAGATGAATATGTGTTGGATATTAGTGTCAAAAATGAATACTTAAGAAAAATAATAGAACCAGATTTACCATAATGTAGTTCATTTCTCATATTTGCAAGGTAATACTGGATAATAAGGCCTCCAAATGAATGTCCGAGTAAAACCGGTGGCAAGCTGAGGTTCCTCTCGATAAAATCAGCAACATCACCTGCATGTGTCTATGGATTATGAGTGGACAGCAAATTAGAGGAGGAACCTTTAATATAATCAATTGCTTTTAGAAAGAGTTAAAAGAAGAAGAAGAAAAAGCATTATCATGTCAAAGGAATTATTTTTCAATAGGGTGACAAGAAGTTAGATATCTGCAAATTTTGTAAAAATTGAATCCATAAAATTGCTTTAAGACTCTAACCTGTTATCCCATTATTAGTATTACCATCCTATCTGAATTCAATTTAGATAACATTACTTGCCTAATATTCGAATCCACTAAATATTCAAATTTACCAAGTCAAAACAACTTTTTAATTAAAAAAATTTAAAAAAAGAAGCGGATAATGATTCGGATATTCAAATCCGAATCCATTATTCCATTATTCACTATGGTATAACAGTTTTGGAGATCTGAATCCGTTATCTGCAAAAGTAAAGCAGATCCAAATAACAAAGATTTGACTATTGATATCCGCATCAGCTCTGAATCTATTGTAGATAGTGCTGAATTCGCACATCTAAATACACAACCAACAAGATCGGACATCCGCAAATGTTCGAAACTGCACTATACATTGCCATTTCTATTTTCCAGCCAAACGACAATTACCTGAAGAGAACCAGCAACAGTTCCGGAAGGCGTATCGCTTTCACCCTACCCATAACACAGAAACAGTGTTGAAATCAGTGCAGCATTTTCGAATAAAAGTTTTATGCAAATGAAACTTCATAAATATTCTAATATGTTTAAATATAAGGCGAGAAAATTGCCAGTCAAGCTTACACCTTCAGGTTCCAAATTTTAAAGGCAGATGAAATATGATCCAAGAGGATCAAACTGAAAAAATGCCCTTGCTCTGATTGCTATAATTAGGTGTCGTCAAAATTCACAGGAGAAGTTTTGGGGGCATTTGAGAAATGCCAATCATGTACTTAAAGATAGAATAAATTTAACTCGAAATAGAGCTTCAAAGAGAAAAGAGAAAAGAGAAAGTAAAATGTTAAAGAGCGGGAAGAGAAAGAAGAAGATTATATAACCTGACCAAGCAAGCTAAGGGCAAAGCAATCAAACCCAGAATTTGAGAAGAAAGGCAACCAATGTTCAGCCCAACACCAAGCTGAATGGTAACTTCCATGAACGAAAACCAGAGGTGGATCCTCTCTCGACTCTGGGTTTTTCTCTTTGACACTCTTTTGAACGATAACCTCCATGTTTAAACCAGAGGGGAGCTGATGGAAAACACGTGACTGCCCTTGTTTCAGCTCATAGGGAACTCTCGTTTTGCGAGGTTCGTTGAGGACAGCGATGGGATTTAGGGTCATTTTAGGAAGGTGTTGAATCGAGAGAACAATCGCCATGGCTGTGCTGGGAAAGTTGAGCTCCCTCTTCACTGTTTTTGTTAGTGCTACCTTTAATCTAATTGGAATTTTGTTTCTAGATTTTACCCACTTCTTATTCGGTTAGAGGGATGTTGATGAGTCCCGTTAAGTTGGGTTTAGACCAGCTCATGATCATCGGTACAGGCCCGTTCGAATAAGGGTTCGCTTTGCACAAAATATAGGTTCTCAAAAATGGATTTGGGTAAGATTTGAAGCTCCTTTTTTATATTGGTTGAGTTTTAGTAGAGAATTTTTTAGTACAATTTAACTAGCTGAAATATATATTATGTTATAAAAAATATTATATTAATTATATATATACGTTAAATAATAATTATATATTTATATTAAATTCATAATTTAATAATAATTAATTTCATTACTTAAAACTTTAAAAAAAAAATTTATCCAATTAAATAACATAACTTAAAATATAAAATCTTAAAAATTATATTTAATACAATAAAATATTTATTATATTTATTTATGTTTTTTAATATAATAAAATATTTATTATATTCATAATAGTGTCTTTTTTAATATAAATATTTTTAATGTATTTTTAATGTGATAGAAAACTTTTATTTTAGCTTTTCTTTTAGAACATTTAGGCTCCGTTTGTTTGCCAGTAAAATATTTTCTGGAAAATGATTTCTGGAAAATGATTTACTTTTCTGGAAATGATTTACTTTTCTGGTGTTTGGATAAATCTGTGTAAAATATTTTTTATTGTTTGGCAGATTTCTTGAAAATATTTTTCGAAAAAGTTGTTTTTACATATATTAATAAATTTATATTTTAAATTTTTTTAATAAATTTATACTTTAAATTATTTTTACATATATTGCAATAATTTATTTATAAATAAATAAATCAAATTAAATATATAATAATACTAAATTATTAAGCTAGAATATTAACCGTCATAAATTGAAAACAACCAAAGTCAAATAAATTATTTGTAATTGTGTTATAAAAAAATAAAAACAATGATTAAATAATTATAAATTACCTTCCAAACCACAATTAATACTAGAAATTAATAATATTATCCAAATGCATAATTAGTAGTACACTACATAATAACAACAATATTGTCCAAGTGTATAATTAAGAGGAAAGGATGAAGCCTGCCTCTAAAACAGATCATGAGGATGGAGCTTTCTCTTTCAGGGATTCTTTAACTGCATTCAACAGTAATGGCATTAACTTCTGGTTAGTGACAATGATGCCATGTCCACATCAAGATGTTTTCCTTGAAAAATCCAAGGTCGCCTCGCAAAGATCTGTGACCACACCCCAGCTTTCCGCAAAATCATGAGTTGCAATCGGTGAAAGGCGAGAAAAATAGACCAATGTCACCAACTAATCCTTAGCACTTTGAAAGAAAGCCAATGATGGAGTGAAATTGGTCCATACCAATTACAACAATACACCCAAAGAGCATGATCCCATATTTTCTCTCGATACCCTTTTGTGAGGAAAACGCAGATATATGGCTTCATCTCCTCTCGGACGAGGCACCATATTTTGCCTGGTTCACAATTCTAACCTGGCAGTGTTTTGACACCAAGTTTCATTTACATCTCAACATTTTCAAGGCATTATCCAAGTGCTTGGTTTATATGTGTCTCTGTGTGTGTGTGTGTGTGTAGAAAGAGAGAGGGGAGTACTTGGGTAACCAAACTAGATAAATCATGCATGGAGTGTGTCGCTTCATATGACTCAAAGAATGATGCTTCTTCAGACTTTCAACAAAGACTTACTTGCACTGGAACCCATAAAATTGTACAAGTTGCAAATATGTACTCAGATTAATAGCAATAAATTATAATAAATTATAAAATCATTATAACCTTCATCTTTGAAGAACCATCAAGTGGTCGCATATAAGTTCCACCACCAACTTCAAAGAAAGAAAGGCAAACCAACTTCTTTTACACCAAATTGTAAAGAAATCCATACATAACATATATCAAAACCAAGACAGGACTTGTGGTTTATCTTGCATGAAATCTTGTTTAGGTAGCCCTTTTTCTTGCTCTCCAATCAATCCTTCTATACTAAATAACAGAGAGATTGGAAGCAAATCTAAACATCTCCTGCGCAGCATCATGCATGAGTTAAAGACCAAAATAAAAAAGTTACTACCTCATGTTGGATAAGGCATATAAGTAAACGACAAGCACTCAAAGTGGACATGAAACATTAATATAACAGACACCAACTTCTTTATGACTAAAGTAAAATCACTTATGTTAAATATAAAGTTTCGGAGCTCACCCTTTAGTACCATCTATAGGATCTAAAACCCAATGTCGACCTTGGCAACCACATTTAGATATGCCATCACAATGGCCTTGAGAACGTCTTCGTGGATAAAAGTAACATTGTATGATCCATCACTAGTCAAAGAATCGTTCTCACAAGTTTTGTAATGCGCTCTACTATTTCCTGGGCACCATCTTTGCGAAGATCTTTAGAATCCTAAAGAGAAACCAAACATTATTTAGAAGGAAAGAAGGATTCTATGATGTTAAAAGAAAGATGGTTGATGGATGCTCACTGAAACTATTATTCACAAGTACAGAGATTCACCTCCTCGGCAACTAATGAGAATTCAAAGATAAAGTTCTGCTGCAAAGACAAAACTAACCAACGCATGTGAGCTTTGATGAAAATTTTAGAATATAAAAATTCAAGGCAACATGTTAGTAATCGCTTTAGGATTCTTTTACGCCACCCTTTAGTTGAAAGATGACGAGACCAAGAACAAAGATATATTACTTAAACCGAAACTTTTAGGGATAAACAATGTAAAAATAAAAGACAAAAGAGCATTGCATCCAATAGAAACTTTTGCTCAATGCAGGAAGGAAAACATCATTCAACTTTGTAAATTCCTAGTATAACAAATTGTGAAAAGAAGGAAAAACTAAATTCCTAGTAATATGCTAGCAAGAAGGAAGAAGCAAGTAAATCATCGGGGTAAAAAAATGGAACCCATTTCAAATCCAAGATGCATATTTCTTAAAGGGATTAAAAGATCGTAATGTTGGGTGAAAGAACCAAAGAGAAAGCAACATTTTAGAAACAAACCATAATCAACTCATCATACAGAGTTTTATCGATTTGGATTGAACATCTCGATTGCAAAGAAAGCCTTTTGTACATATTGCGATTAAAACAAACACCCAAAACCCAAATTCAAACTATATATATACACACGACGACACGATGAAATATATCACATACCAAACCAATGATAAAATCATCTGTATATTTTCCTTTTGAAATTACAGAACAATAATGCCTTCATTAATCTAAATTGCAACATTGATGCATATGACATGCCAAACCGAATAAATTGACTAAATAACAGATTTTCCAGCTGTATGATATTATTGTTAATAAATCATAGGATGGTTTTCACAATGTAACATTCTTACATCCATTCATTCAATAAAACATGACAGAACATAAGTAAATTTGTTTGCTCCCGACACAATCTCAACAGAAAACAAAATGAAGCCAACAATGGTCCTCTAAAAAGATCCACAATCTTCAAATACAACATGGACAAAATCATGAGATAAACAAATGATAAAATGCTCAGTACAAAAACATGCAACTTGTTTTATTTTTCTAATATGAACAGTGCAGATAAGCTACCACTTTGTTAGCTTACAATTATCCAGCATATAATTGATGGTAATTTATATCCATTAAAAGAGAACCTAATAACGAAATGAGCAATGAAACCAACCCCCCAAAAGGAAAATCCCCAAAAAATTGATACATTATTAACACTATTCAAATTAGATTAAAAAAGGAATTAAGCTGATAATCATAATTGAAACAAAAAA
This sequence comes from Gossypium longicalyx, assembly GCA_025698465.1. Taxonomy (NCBI): domain Eukaryota; kingdom Viridiplantae; phylum Streptophyta; class Magnoliopsida; order Malvales; family Malvaceae; genus Gossypium; species Gossypium longicalyx. Next base: position 19,357,574 of record CM047005.1, on the reverse strand, counting down.
TTATCTTATAATGCAACATTAAAAGGAAAAGATGAAACTAGGAAAAGAGAAATAGATCAAGAAAAAGGGAAAAAAACACAATGATGACCTGATAAAAGACTTGCCATTGAGATGATTTTCCTCAGGATAAGGCTTTTTGTCAAGATCAACGTGAAGCTTTGAAGCATAAAGGCTTTCACTTCCACCATGGGAGAAGAAAGAATTAGAACGGCGAAAAAAACTTTGGTTTTGATATTCATGGATAGAAGCACCCACTTGGTTTATGACAAAGCAGCTGGAATATATTAATACTACAAATGTGAGTTTCTAAAAATACCCATTTCCAATCAGATCATAAGATAAACAAAGGAATTCTCTGTTGTTGCCCATCAAAAACCATCATTGATGAAGTATGGTAATTGTCAGCGAAAAGCCTAATAGAAGAAGTAGGAGGAAAGTACTTGGATGGAGAAGAAGGAAGATGAAGAACAGCGCAAGGGGGAAAGACTGGTGAGAGTTGGAAAATGTCTTACGGAAAAAAATCTGTAAGACATTTTCCCTAAAAGCATAGGCATTTTACCCGTGATTTTGAAAACATTTTCCCCATGTAAAATGTTTTCAGTCAAACAAACACTAGAAAATCAGGAAAACATTTTCTGGAAAATGTTTTCCTGGCAAACAAACACACCCTTGGTGTATTATATTTTTAAAAAATTATTTTTTAAATAATAACTAATCTAAAAAGTTTATATATGGTCGAGTTAGACCTAGGTTTACTTTTCTTAAATTGAGTCGGGCTTGGGCAAAAAAATACTCCTATTTTTGGGGTCTGGTTGAGCTTGGGCTTGGAAAATTAATTTAGGCACCTTGCCTGAACCTGAGCCATGAGCATTTCTAAACCTAATTATGGGTAGGATACCCGCATAGGCACGAAGGCCAGTTTGAAATTTAGGAAGGTTTAGGCAAAAATATAAACTTGAAAAATGAACTTGGACAAAAATTAAGACTCGTTTTTTAAATGGGCCGGATCTCAGGTAAGATTTTTTTGCCCGAGCCTAGTTCAGCCTAAATGCATTATATTATAAAAACAATTATATTAATTGCATATAGTTATATATATTAAGGACTTTTTTAAATGTATTTTCAATTTATTGGGAAACATTTATTTTAATATTTTTAGTGTATTTAATGTATTATATATTTTTTAAAATTTATATGTAAAAAAATTAATATAGGTGGGCCAAGTTAAGCTCGAGTTTAGCATTTTTTTATTTGGGCTGAGCTTGGGCGGAATTTTTTGCCCATTTTTTAGGCTGGACCAAACCTAGAAAATGAACTTAAACACCTTAAATCAGCCCATCCTGGCTCGACCCATGATCAGGTCTAGTTGGGTTCGGCCAAATTTATGTAAGACGTAACTCATAAGCGCATTATGTGATATATCTATTATATATAAAAAAAGGTTTACAAGTCAAGTTTGGTTATGAAAATATTAAAACATCCTTATTTTAAAGGGCTATTAATATTACTTTAAGAGTATTTTTGTTATTTCATACTTTTATATAACATATAAAATAAAATAACTAAATAACATTATTTAGGAATCAAACACTAGATCAACAAGTTTAAATAGAAATTTTTTACCACTCCACTTATAACTATTTGTTGAAATAATTTTATAAATAATTTTTAATATAAAATTATTTTCGTTCACCCACATTTTGGGTGTGATAAAATTTAGTTTTATAAAATATTTTTATTTTATATGAAAATGGACACTAAACTTAGCTGAAATTAAGATATATATGTAAGAGTTGTGGTATATGCTAGGTTTACAAGCGAGAGCTTTGATCTAGTGATAATAATTATTTTATTAATAATTTGAATACTCACTTTTAAAAGATTTAATGTATCGCATTTTTATGTGATCTCTATACTTGAGATACTTTTAATTAAATAATTCGTTGTAAAAAAATCTGTACAATAATTTGACTCATGTACTTAACCATAATAATAGTTTGGCAGGCTGTTGAAGATAGGAAAATTGACGTAGTGGAGGAATGGATAGATTTAAAGGGAATTGAGCAAGTTTGGCGAAATAAATGGTTATCGAGCCTATGGAACGACACAATGAAAATAATTATTTATTGGCTTTACAAAGCAAAACCATGAAAATGATTATTTACTAGCTCTATGGAGCGATACAATGAGAATGTTTAATAACTCATTGGATTCGAAGGTGTAATAGCTCGATTTTTAGTAGTGTCGGAAATTATGGTTTGAAGCCACCAAATTCGGAAAATAAGCTCGTAAATTTTATTATTTAATATTTATGAGTCAAATATGGTTTTAAAAAGATTTTTGAATGGGTAATTTATGTTTTATAATGAATTATTAGGTTCTAATGGTAAAATCCTAAGTCAAGTGGTTTTAAAAAGTGAGGTATCGGAACCTCGTTTCTATAAATATTTATGGATTCATTCGTCGATTTTGTGATCCCAAAATCACTGTTTTCGGCACTACTGGAAAACGGGCGATTACAAAATAATTATAGGTAAATTACACCATTATTTACTACATTATGGGTAAGTTTTCGTTTTGGTCAATTAACTAAAAAATTTATAATTTGGTCATTGAATTATTTGAAAGTTTTCATTTAAGTCACTGAACTATTTAAAAGTTTTTATTTAAGTCATTGGTCTATTAAGTTTCTTTTTTTTTTTTTTAAAGTTTCACTAGCAAGCTTTAAGTGACGATTTGATAATTGGTATGGTGGATCAATACCCATTGACGAGTAAAAGAACTACGTTAGATCTAAGTCGATTTGATGGTCAGTGTTGGATATCAAAGAAAAAAGTTGTTTGATTTTTGGTTAGCAAATTGGTGATGTCTAAAGCTGTTTCACGAAAATAAACTGAATTGTAGAAGAGAAAAGAAAATTTTTTTAGACTAGTATAGGCAGTGCAAATAAAGAAAGCTATATAACATCGATTTTAACAACTTAATGACTCAAATAAAAACTTTTAAATAGTTCAGTGACTAACAGTGTAGTTTATGTAATACTTGTAAATAATTACACAACGTGATTTGGTTTCCCAAAAAACACGTGGTAAAGATGTAGGACCCGCTTTGTTTTTTTTATATATATACGGAGAAAGGAGAGTGTAAGACATGTTTTCTATTGTTGGAAATTAGAAAACAAATGTGGTATTGTTGATTTATTAAAATTAAAAAAGAAGGGGTTTTAAATTAAAGTTGAAAAGTCAAAGTAAGGTAAGAAAATGATGATGTGTGGATGCCAGCCAGGTTTGATGATAAGTGATTGATTTCCATGGCATAGACTTTTCTTGCTTTTCCGATACTTTCCTTTCCTTGGTCGTTAAATGCTGATTAAATTAAACGCGTCAAATCCATTACTCCTTACCCATTCCAATTTTTCTATTAAAAAATTAAAATACCCACTACAATTATTTCCTCCATTTCCCTGTGTATAAAAAAGGAAATTAGATTGATTGATTGATTAAAATAAAATTACTATGAATAAAAAATTCAAATAAAATACGCAATTTGATTTTTATTTTTTAAGAAAAAGATTTGATTTTTTATTTTTATTTGCTATATATTATTATTATTATTATTATTATTATTATGAATTATAATTTTCAACTTCAAAAAATTAAAAAAACATATCTTCACGTCTCTGATACATTTGCCCTCTATATAATCTCCTTTTCACTTCCTTTGCCTTCTTTCTTCTTCCTCGTGGCACCCACCCTATATTTCAAAGGTTCCTTCAGGTAATCTGCAAATCGAATTATATATATGCATACGCACACTCACACATAAATATGCATACATATATATATGGTTTCTTGTTGCTTTTTTCTTTCTATTTTTATTCAGTTTAAAACAAATCTGTTTTTAGTCAAAGTTCAAAGCGTTTCTATAGCAGATCTGAAAGGTTTTTAGCTGTAAAATTGAACTTCCCTTCTGGGATTTTCATTCTTAGTTCCTATCTCCTAATTAATCCCTAATTTTTCCGTTTTTTTAAAAGTCAACTCTCTCGTTAATTATATAAATCCTGGGTTTAATTTGAATTGATCCCAAATAAATTTTTTCCACGGTAAGGCTCTAGATCTGGGTTTATTTATGAACAACAAAAAAAAGATCTGTGTTTATTATTATTTAAAAACTGTGTTTTCTTTATTTTACGATTTTAATTGAATTTTTATTGTTGGATCTGCGGTTTGACTTTTTCTTTTGTAGGGTTTTTTTTTTTAAATCGGCGTTCATTTCGAAAATTTTTATTTTCCGGGGAAGATGAATCGTTGCGGTCTTCAAGAAAACGCCTCCGTTTCGGCTTATGATCATCAAAGGGGCGGCCCCGTTGTTTGTCCTAAGCCTCGGCGAATTGGGGTTCTCGCCAATAACCCTAACAGGCCCTTGAGATTGCATTTGAGGTATAATTTTCTTTCTTTCTTTTTCTGTGAGTCTTTAATTAGGATCTTATTTTTTATTTTTTTAGGATTGATCTAATTTGTTTATAGGGATTGTGATTTGATTATGTTTTGTGTTTTTAATTTCAGTCATCAAGCCGAGGTCAGTGATTTAAGAGCCGGTGCTGAGCTTTTAGATATCATCCTCAAGAAGGTATTTTTGGATCCCAGCTCTTACTTTTCGCCCATCCATTTGAGACTTGTCTTTGAATCATATTCGAGTACACTAAAAGGATATGCTCCTTCAAAGTTCAAAGCCCTTCAAAATACATGAAATATCTAAACATGAGTCAATATGATCTTGAAAGACCTTTTAAATACGTGAAAATCTTAGAAAAATATGAATATAACTCTGTTTGTCGCCAATCTGTGGCTTACGCGTGACGACGTTATGATCCTTTAAACATAAAATTTCTGGACAAATCAAACTTATGGAGTTTCAAAATTTTATGTTTTGAGTTTATGCACACATGTTTTTAATATTTTTGTTTTCAGGGTGAACTCGTTTTAACATGTTTGTGGTTTGTTTGTAGCAGGAGGATTTCGGGATAGAACAATCTGCGACACAAGTAGCATCATCACCTCCATTTTTTTGTGGGTCACCTCCTAGTAGGGTTTCGAATCCGCTTGTGCAAGATGCTCAATTCTGTGATGAAAGACTTGCAGCCTTTTCAACATTCCAAATCCCAACTCCATCGTCTCCATCATCATCATCATCACGCAAAGGAGGGTGTGTTAGGATGAAGTTTGGCCTTAAACCGGCCACTGTTAGAGTAGAAGGATTCGATTGCCTTAACAGAGATCGCCGAAATTCCAGCATCCCTGCTACGGCCTAAAACTTTAAACTACAAGTGTACATACAGGAAAATTGAAGTGCCACCATTTCCGAAAACAAGGCGAGGTAAATTTGGAGAAAAAATTAGAGATAATTTCAGTTTAGTAGTGTTTATATGACGTGTTTTTGATTGCTAATAGCCATTGTAAGTAGTTTGATTGAAGAGAAGATAAGTTGGAGAGGCAGAACAAACTGTGTTGTGAAGAAAGGTTTGAATTATGCTCTTTTTGTAATATATATGTAAGATGTGGGTTACTATTGGTAGAGTATTGATTGATATTTGTTCTTGGGAGATAAGCAGCATGGGAAATTCTGTATAGATTGAATTTTGCTCAGTTACATTACTCTGTAAATGGTTATGAGTATGAGTTATGTTATTTATGTTTATATAATTGTGCCTTGTAATTTTTTTATAATTTGTGTACTTATACCGTAATTCATGTGGGGATTGTTTTCGAGGATTTGTTGCCTTGTCTCTGCAATGTTATTTTTGTACTAGTCTGCCGCCTGTATGCATGGGTCACCATTCGGATTGGGATATTTATGAATAAGATAATATTGGAATTTGAATATTTTAATAAAAATTTGTGGTGGATTTGAAGTGATGGTGGATGTCATTATCTGAATGCTACTAGTGCTGCATTTGGTATAAAAATAAATCTATCATTCATATTCGACGATGATGTATTCGGATCATGATATTTGAATATTTATCTGATTTACCGAATTTAAATATTAAGTGGATTTTTTTTTTTTTTTTGAGATTTAAGTCTACCGTGAGATTTGAGTACGTTTCAGGTGTGTTATTTTTGCTATAGCAATAGCAAATATGTTTAAACATATATAATTTTTAGTTTAAAAGTTATGTGGAGATTTAGGTAGATATAAGAATTGTATAAGAAAAATTGATTGAATTTTAGTTTAATTGGTATGAGTGTTGTTGTTAATGCAATAAGACATGTGTTTGAGTATATTGAAATGTATTATATTTTTATTTATGGGTTAAGAGGAGTCTGAATAGTTTTAGGCTCTATGTTAGAAAGAATTAGTATTTATAATGAAATTATATATATAAAAAAAAATTATTTAACAACTTAAATTTGAATATTATAAAAATTGTAGATATTTGATTTTTTTTTGGTAGAGAAAAACTTAAAAGATGATTATTGGGTGCAGTCACATAATTACATCTGTATCATGAAACATATCAGCTATCCAACATTAAATTGGCAGTAGGAATCTGTGTTTGAATTTTGCTTTTGGTATGATAGGGATGTAATTATTAATTGAATGGTTAAGTTACCGTATAGCCTATAAGAAAGCCGTAAAATTTATTAATTTAAATGGGGCTTAAATCCCGTACAAGACCGACAGAAAAAGACCAAAAACCTATACAACTGATAGTTTACCTCATCTTAAGATATGAGTCATTCTTCTTGTTCATTTGTAGTGTAAAAACACCCTTTCATAGTTTACCAAATCACAAGGTAGGTTTAGCTAAAGATGGTGATAATTTTCAAAGCTCATTAAAGGCAAAAATATTTCATACCCCTATACCTTAACCTATCAAAGTATAATATATGTTATAATATACGTTGATAATGGTAATAAAAATGATCACAAAAGAACAAATAAGAACACATATTTTACTTAAAAAATCTTTGTCGGGAAAAATCATGGATAAATGAGAAAAAATTCATTAATGTTGAAAAACAACAATACAATAGATTTGCTGCTACGCACAGTTTGTAAAATGTTAAACAATTTGTCTAATAGAAGAAGTATAATTCTATACAGATTTAATTTGTTCAGTAAGGTCCATACCCACATATCCTTAATTTTGCCTCTATTTTATTTTTTTAACAAATAAGTTGTATCTTCAAATTTTCAAGTTGAATAAACGAAATTCGAGTCACACAATTCTAATAATATATTACATTATTTGTAATATATTTAACTAACATTGGACTATTTATACCTTGTGTTAGAATACTAGCTTCCCTTGCTCATGTTAAATATATATACATCATGTTAATAGAGTAGCTTCTACTATTCATGCATATGTATTAAATAATTTTTTCCTTTCATAATTTTTTGATTTTTTATTATATTTTTTTAAACAAACGTACATGTTAATAAGAATTTTTTTAATCGAAATTTTAATCCTTTTATAAAAATGTATAAGCAAACTGGAAATAAATGTCTTATATAGACAAAACTCAAGAAAATCACAGACTCGGCTATAAAGAATAAAGAAAACAGCTGAGGATATTAGGATAGGTTTGGACGGGCGATTGGGTGCGGTGTGGTGTGTTTAACTTATTTTTTGTCTCACGCTACAGTATTACTATAGTATCTAATCTCACCGCCATCGCTGCTTCTACATTAACCGCAGCTAAACGCACCACTCATCCAAACTCACCCTCAGTCTCTTACTAGACTAAGTCTTGAAAGGTAGAAAACCTAAACTTTATGACGGAGGAAAAGAGTTTTCATTGCTTGAATAAGAATTCCTTGCCTAAGTTGGGAATAAAGAAAAATCTCAATACATTAACACGTCCTATTCAATTAATGGTACTCTTAGCCATCAATCATATGATGCGATGAGTCTCTATATAGTTTCTTGCTCTTGTGATGGAAAATGCATCTTTGACCTAATACAACAAATGTGATAAGGATTTGTTTGTTTTAATATAAAAGTTTTTACGGAAATTAGTTTTAGCCTTTTCTGATGTTTGTTTCATGTAAAATAAGATAGTCAACGTAAAAAGGTTTTCTAATCAACGTAAAATTATTTCCTTATTCCCGTAAAATGCCTTACCAAAATTTTTTCCGTAAGACGTTTTGCAAGATGATAAGGCTCTATTCACTGTAACACCCCCATACCTGACCCAAACATCGGGTCAAAGCACCAGGATGTTACGTTCTCTACTACATTCTTCACTTATAAAAAAAATTCTTATAAACTTTCTAAACTTTTCAATTTAGTCCCTTTTTGTCACAAAAGTTCAATATTCACTAATTAATTATATTAAATCAATTTTCTTTCTTGTTACATTTTAATCACATAATTTATCTCAATATCTTGTTTCACATATCAAAATCTTATGTATTTCACTTCTATTATTTCATCCACATATTTTTTCAAGTTTAACAATTTAGTCATTGTTATTATAAAAATTCCACATGTTTCCACAATTTCACTTTTACAATACTTTATGCATATTTCATCATCTCATAACACATTCATTAAACTTCTACCATAATTTCCTTATTCACATACTTAAACTTTTGTATAATTTTCAATTTAGTCCCTATTGCCATGTAATTTATTTTTCACTATATAAACACTTTAATCAAATAATTCATTATAATATCTCATTTCACATGACAAATTTTCATGCATATCACTTCTCTTGTTTCAATTATAAATTTCACAAAGTTTATAATTTAATCCTTAACATCATGAAGATTCATTATTTATTATAATTTCATCTTAACATCACTTTGTAATCAATTCACTACTTATCATAATCTCAAATGTATGTTTGTTTCATTGAAAATAATTTTTATGAAATATTTTCAGGAAATTTGTCAAATAACAAAAAATATTTTATACAGATTTATCCAAAGATCAGAAAATATTAGCTTTTTCAGAAATATAAATTATTTTCCAGAAATTATTTTCTGAAAATTATTTTCAATGAAACAAATGGAGCCTAAAACTCTAAACAAAATCATAAAAAAAAAATCTAATTTCGCCTTTAGGAAAAGTTTTTCTTTTAATGATTTAGTTTAAGAAAAATCCTAAATGAAAATAAAAGAGTCAATATTTTATTTTTATAAATATGCCGCATGTATTTTATCATGTGTTGGAAAATTAACAAATCTGTCCATTAATCAATATATAAACTTTTGGGACTAAACCTGATGCTAACTTTTTTTTTATTATTATTATGGGCCATCATGGAATACACCAAAGTAACGAACACGTCTACCTGAAGCGCATATCAGCTAATAATGTTCACACTCGGACAAAATCATGGCCTACTAATGATTTGCATTTTCCGGCCAATTCTGATAGGACTTCAAGCTTTTTTTTTTCCCACTTAAATTTGTTTAAATATTTATACATTATAAATTATGACATGTAAATAAAAATACCAACGATTAGGAACGATTAATTGAATTGAGTTAAATTGAGTAAAAAATTTTTGAATTAGTCAAGTTGATGTAATAGCCCAAGTTTTAGGTTTTTGTATCTGTGAATATTTGACACACAAATATTTGTTTGCTTTAGTGGTTAAATGTTTTGGGAGTCTTTGAGAGGTTATGAGTTCAAGCTTTGACTTTAGCAAATTTTGGTATTTTTATGACTTGAGCCCGATCCTTGTTCTGTGGGCTTATATTTAATTATTTGCAAATCATATTAGAATGAGCCTACTGATTCAAGTGGAAATGGAGTTAGTGTCTGAAGGTCCGGGAGAATACCTTTTTGAATTTATTTTTGTTTTTCTTCCCTACCGTTTTTCCTGAAAACATTCTTGATGTTTCTTCTCCAAAGTCTCCTATTCCTTTTCTTCTCTGCTAATTTTCTCCTTTTCCCCCTTTTTCCTATTCGATTTTTATCCAAACTCGTCTCTCTCTTGTGCAACTTTTGGTTACGATTTGAATCGATTCAGGGGCTCAAAATCGCTTGACGGAGACTTAGTTACGTGAGAATTATTGTTGTTCGATCAAAGGTGTCGTGAGGTTCGGGAGTGTTTTCGTTGTAAAATAGTATCAGATGTGTACTCGAAATGCAGAAATCGAGGTTTCAGTAAAAGTCAAAATTGGCCACTTTTGACGCCACACGGGCATGTGGTTGCCCGTGTGGTAGGCCATGTGTGAGGACACGGCCGTGTGATCAACGAAGGCATGACCGTGCGTAAGACACGACCATGTGGTGGCTCGACTGTGGCCACACGGGCATTTTGCATGGGCGTGTGGGTTATTGGGCTAGGCCTTGTAGACCACACGGGCAGGGCCAATCTGGGTGTGTGGGCCCATTTATCTGAAATTTTCCCTAGGGTTGAACGGGTCGTTCCAAACGATTGTGGGCCTACTGTAAGGTCAGTAAGGGCTAAATAAACCCTAAACTTGATGATCTGATTGCTTGATATACTGGACTAATTAGGATACTGATGCACGTCTACTTGCACTGTTATCTGCATATCTGTTATCTATATACGCTAATATGTAAGCATGTGAGCATGTTAGACTGTTTATCTATATTTGTATATTTCTGTATCTGATATTGGGGATGGGATGATGTATATTGGAGGAAGTGTTCTGAAAGGCTATTTACGCCTATTATCTGGCAGCATGGCTGCATTATATCTGTTATGTGTTGCATCGATACAACATGGTGTGTAGGGTTGGGTAAGTGTTTAAAACCTCACATGGTGTGTAGGGATAGTTGGAGATGGTGTGTAGAGGATGGGGTAGGATATCTGATTTCTGATTCTGATTTGCACATCTGTATTTGTATCTGTAATGGGCTTAAGCCCGAATTCGTATCTGACTGGTTCTGATTTTTTGGTTGTGTGCATGCTTAATTTTGTGGGGTTACACATTAAGTTTGCGAAAACTCACTCTTTTCTGTTTATTCTATATAGGTAATCCACAGACTTAGGCGAATCGGTGCTGCGAAGCCCCTCGGTGACCACCTGTTTGAACCGATTATGGTTACGATATAATTTTTATATTCTGGTTTAATCAGGTTTTTTTATGTAATTTAGACTTTACGGATTGTTTTCTTTTAATTTGGGTTAGACTGTGATTTTATGATTTTATAACTGCAAACCGCGATATAACTCGGATTTTACCAAAAGCGAGGGTTTTCTAAAATTTTAAACGGTTTTGTAAAAACAATAATTTTTTTAAAAAAAGCTTTCGCTACAATACGTCTTACCTCTAAGCAATTAAATGAATGAGAACTTTGAAATTAATAATAGCGATAATGGCTAATGAACTGGTATGGTTTTAACTTAATGGCAACGGTTTTCGACCCCACTTTATGTGACACTTTCGAATTCGGCCATAACATCTAGGTCGGGTTTGGGGTGTTATAGTTGACGAGTCCTATTTTGTCATCCGAAGTCAATTTATTTTTTTGGAATCAAGTTGAGTGAAATAAAATTCAAATCGAGTGAAATTATTCGAGTTAAATAAAAAAATTAAACATGACAAATTAAAATCTTGTTATAATATAACTATTTTCATATTAGAGTACATAAAGTTGAGACCATATATATTTGAAAGCTATTTCAAAGTAAAAAAAAAAAAAGAGAAAGAAAATAAGATACTTGGGTATCATAAACTTGAACTAAAAATTAATTAGGTCTTCAAAATTACTATTTTTAAAATTTTCTTTTATATATTCTTTAGAATTTTTTTAGAATCTTTATTTTTATTTATAATTTTTATGAATTTTTGGTATTTTTATAAATATTTTGAATATTTTGAATTATTTAAAAAAATTTGTTCAGAGAGACCAATTTTCTCATTTTTGAAATTGACTGGGATCAAAAAATCGAATAACTCAATTTGATTAACTCGAAATAAAAAAAAAAAGGTTTTTTGAGTCGAATCGAGATTTTCTTACCCCTACTAGTGATTGAATAAAGGACAAAATATGTCTTTTTTTTTACATTTTTTTGAAGTTTTTCCTAAATACAATGGGTGGGATGCAAAGCTCTTATTGATGCCAACTGAGTAACTTAGCAAAATTAATATTAATTATTAAAGAATATAGTGTATAGTTGTAAATATATGTTATAGGTTGTTTTTATTTTTTTTTCTTTTTATGTTAAGATGTAACTTGTATAAATGTCTATTTTAGGGTTGAATGAAAAGTAAGTTTTTTCACCTAAATAAGTTTCTCTTTTTTAGTTTTCCGAACCTTAGAATTTCGCTTACATAGTACTAGAGCTTTTTTTTTTTGGTTTTTTTTGTTTGTTTGGTGTTTCACTTGAATCACGAAGGAATTAGGAATTTTTTTTGTGGGTCAATTTTAAAATGATTTTTAGTTTACACCGCTAGCATAGGAAGAAGTGCCACCATGCCAATAGTCGATCTGTACTTTTTGGTAGCCTAAAACATTACATGTCAGGCTCACATGCTGCTAAATAGCAACACCTTTCATCTACGTGCTGATGCATGGGGGCACATAAGAGGTCTTCTCCTTACTGGATTTTGACGCCAACGTCGACTTGGGGTTCTGACTAAAGCTTAGTTGTTGGGTTTTCGATTGGAGGTGGTGTCGAAGGTGTTTTGAGGTTTTTGTCACTATTTCAACTACTATTTATGTGTGTTTGGAGGTTGGAAGTTTGATTAGAAAGCTTAACAATTAGTGTTTTTTTAGGTTTTTGAGTTGTTTACAATGGTTGATATAAAAACTATTGTAAGCGAGATGGTTAAGTTAATGTCTAAGAACACAACGCATAAATTGAGGCAGTCTAACTCTTTGGACTAGATCAAAACCATTAGGATTTATTTAAGGATTATTGATAAAGATGACCACTTAGTTGACAGTTCACCTACTAACATGTTAGGCTCAAAGATGATGCACAACTGTTCTTGCAAATTCAAAACTTCATTGATAGTGATGTAGTTGCTTTGATTAATCACTATGAATTTGTGGGAAGAGAGATATTTCGTGGATGTATGAAGTGTGCCAAACCTTTTATCAACCAAACAATTAAGACATGTCACTTACAACATACTTTATGAATTTCAAAAGAGTATATGAAGAGCTCAATGTTTTTCTACTGTTTAGCTCGGATGTGAAGGTTCAACAAACTCAAAGAGAGTAGATGACAATTATGAGTTTTTCTTTATTAGATTGCAAGTCGTGTTAATTTGCTAAGCATCATTGTCTTCTTTTAATACTAGGAGTTAGTAAACAAGTAGAGTCTCCAATTGAGCTTATTCATCCTAATGTTTGGGGTCCATGCCCTATTATATCTAAGTTTGGGTTTCGATATTTTGTTACATTTATGGACGAAAATTCATGTATTACTTTATTATGTTTAATGAAAAAACATTTTGAGTTATTCTTTATTTTTTGTGCTGAAATAAAGACTCAGGTTAATATTTCCATTCGCATATTATGCAGTGATAATGTAAAAGAATATTTCTTTGATGTTTTTAAATTTTACATGACTCAAAGTGGTATGCTCTATAAATCTTCATGTGTAGATACACCTCCTCAAAATGTAGCAACTGAAAGAACAATTAAACATCTACATGAAGTACCTAGAGATTTTCTTATTCAAATGAATGTTCGAAAATGTTTTTGGGATGATATTGTTTCAACGGATTGTTTTTTAATAAATCACATGTCATCTTCTATTTTAAATGGTGATATACCTTACAATATTCTCTTTCCTTCAAAATCTTTATTTTTTATGAACCCGAGATATTTGGCAGCACTTGTTTTGTTTGTAACGTTCATCCACAAGTGTAATAGCCTGTTTTCAGTAAAATTAGAACAGTGGTTTCGAAACCACAAATCCGAGTTCGGAAGGAAAATTATTTTAATATTATTGCATGGTCTGCAATATGATAGGAATATCGTATGAAAATTTCGTTAAGAAAATTTTATTGGTTACATGTTTAATTGATAAAAGGACCAAATTGCATGAAATGCAAAAGTTGAGTTCTAGTAGCTATAAGTATCAAATATCTATGGAATTCAAAATTAGAAGTCTTTATATGGCAAATAGACCATTAAGAGGTGTTAGTAGATAAGTATGATGATTCATCCATGGAAAATTAAATAAAGAAAATGACTAAATTGGAAAGTGGAAATAGATGATAAATGATTAAATAACAAAATATCATCTTTTTCATCATCTTTCTCAAATTAAAATACATGGAAACCCTACTTTGAAGCTTGAAGAATAGATAAGCTTATATTGCTCAATTAGATCCGGATAGATTAAATACGGAGTTAAATCGAGGAAAAGAAAAAGTAGCAGATTAGTAACTTTTGCGTATACGAACATTGTCGAGGTAAGTTCGTGTAATTAAATTGTATATTTATATGTCTTAAATTGAATGTTGTGTATGTGTATTGTATAATTGACATGTATGAAAATCGGTCACATATTCGATAATTCTCGATAAGTATTAAGTCTCGATTGAATAAATAAAATTCGATGGATACAGGGTTCCTGAATTGGTTGTGGTCCTGCATATGTTGTGGACACACCATAACTCGAAACAACTTCCCATTATTAGCTCTCATGAGCATCCTGGTATATGGCCCTCTCGAGCATTCCAGTATATGGCCCTCTCGAGCTTCCCGTTAATAGCTCTTCGAAGCATCCCGATTGGTTGTGATTCTGCATGTGTTGTAGACACACCACAACTCTTATGAGCATCCCGATATATAGCTTTTCACGAGCTTCCTGATTAAATACTTTTTATGAGCTTCCTGATTAATGGTTCTCTGAAGCTTCTCGAAATTGGATTGCTTGAACTTCCCCGATATATGGCTATCTGGAGTTTCCTGATTAGTGGCTCTTCGGAGCTTCCCATTATTGGCTCGCATGAGCTTCCTGATTATGACTATTATGAGCTTCCCGTTATACATCTCGAATAAGCTTCCCGTTACATGGCTCACATGAGCTTCCCGCTATATGGCTCGAGAGAAAGCTTTCCGTTTATGTGCTCGTATAAGCATTCTCAAATATGAATTAACGGTTTACAGTGTTGTACACTTCATGTGTACTACCCTTATATTCATTGATATTTTACATGATTTAGCGGGTAAAGTTCCGATATGAGATGATATGAATTCAAGATGAATTACTATGAGAAATACTTGAAATACAAAGATATGATATGTACATGTTCATGGACACTTGAAGTGATAAATACATGTATGTGGAAATTGAATATTGATGAGCTCATTCATGTTTCTTGGTATTTATGTGAATTACATGACTAACATTCTTGATGAGGATATGTATTTAGGCAAATGACCAAATTAGCTTGAGCATGTTTATATGCTTACCTTAAATGTGAATTAAATGGTAGGTTAATTTCAGTATAAAAAGTAAAATAAATTTTAGGTTATAATGGCATGTATAGGCTAAAAGTAGTCAAGAATGACATGTACGTGTTTGGTTAAAATTTAGCCATTGGTATGGTTTGTAATTGGTATGTTTTGATATGTAAAAAGTAGCCTTAATATGATGATGTGTGTGGAAATGGATAAATGATGGAAATCATATATGTATGTTGAGGTTTGGTTTGAGATAGTATAAATTTAGTAAAATATGCCTAGATGTATGTATGGTTGTTTTGGTAAGTTTGGATAATTGAACATATGAGTTGATATGTCATGTATAAGACTTTGTTTTGGCTTGATTTGGATGTATTGTATTGGCTTGAGAACATGTTAAAGTCTTGATGAAGGAGAAAAAAAAATTAGGTGAGAAATTAGGCTTGGAAATGGTCTTATTTTGTCCACACAAGCGTGTGTCTCAGCCGTGTGTGACACACGGCCTAGCACATGGGATTGTGTTTTGGCCGTGTGTCCCCTGCATTCTTTAAATTTCAAAATAGAATGCTCAGAATTGATCACACAGCCTGGCACATGGGCGTGTGGCTTGGCCGTGTAACCCATGCACCTATTTAATGAAAATTGTTATGTTCACATGGCCTAGCACATGGGCGTGTGACTTGGCTGTGTAACCCAAGTCAGAGTGTTAGACGGGTACTAACACGGGCTGGGACACGGCTGGATGCCCTATTTTGGATGCCCACACAGCCTGAGATACGGGTGTGTCTCTTAGCCGTGTGGCTCACACGGCCTGACCACACGGGCGTGTATTCCTCGCACCTTGAAAAAATTTTGAAATTTTGCAAGAAAATTTCTAAGTACCTGGTTTAGTCCTGACTTGTTTCTAATGTGTATTTTGGACCTTGAGGGTTCATATAAGAAACTTTATGAATAATTTCTGATATGAATGTTAAGTAATATGAATTATTTGTATTTGATCTGTATATTCTAGTAATGCTCCGTGACCTTGTTCCTGTAACAGCCTGTTTTTAGGTTAAATCAGAACAGTGGTTTTGAGACCATAAATCTGAAGTCAAAATATTTATTTCATTAAGGTTTACAACATGATAGAATTATTTGGTGAAAGTTTCGTTAAAAAAATTTTACCGTTTAAATACTTAATTCGGTAAAAAGGACTAAATTGCGTAACGCGTAAAAGTTTAGTACTATTGTTTAAAGGTATTAAATAGCTATGGTTATTAATATGGAAGTCCTTATTATGGTATTTGACCATTTGAAACTCTAGTGGATATATTTGGTCATTAAATGGAAGTTATATATGTTTTATTATTAAGGGTATAATTGTAAATTGGTTAATAAAATAAGATAAATAAAAACTAAATAATAATAAGATGGCGTTCATCTTTTAGACACCACCAAAATTAGAAGAACAAGAAGGAAAAAATAGGTTTTTCATCCGGCAACCTTAAAATCTTCAATTAAGGTACAGTTTTTGATCCGTTTTTAATGATTTCTACGTTTTTGAGCTCGTTGCAGCTTAATCTAGCTGACCCATACCTTCATTTTTAAAAATGTTAAAGATTTTGAGCTATGCCATTATTGAATACTTAGGTATTTTGAAGTTTCTTGTTAGATTATTGATGCTTGTTAATAGATATACAAGTTTTATAAAGTGATTTTGGACAAAAATGAGAAATAGGGATTAAATTGTGAAAGATAAAAATGTTGTGATTGGAAATGTGAATAAAGTGAAAATATGGGCTAGTATAATACCATATAGAATTCGGCTAAGGTGGATTCTGGTTAAAAATGTGAAATTTACTATTTTATGTATAAAGGACTAAATTACATAGTAGTCAAAAGTATATGGTAAATGTGTAATTTGCCAAATATATGTGAATTGAATTAAATGATTACTAAAAATGTTGAATTTTATAATATATAGACCAAGATAAGCCGAGTTAAGGTTTAGATCGGGGGAAGGAAAAGATTAACGAGTAGCCGATAGTTGATATCTGAGCAACTTGAGGTAAGTTCATATAATTAGAATCGAACTTATATTTATAATTGAAATTTCTATCTTGAATATTGTTTGAATGTATATATATGAATTATAAAATTGAAATGCCTATTGGTTATATGCTCAAATTTATTTTTGAGTCCCGTTTGAACAGTAGAAAGTCGTAGGATACAAGTGACATGTCACTAGGGTTACCGTTTGGTCGAGTTCTGGCATTTGTTGCAGACTCACCACAGCTCGTATGAGCGTACCGTTCAACTCTTTGGAGCTTACCGTTTCAGTCCTTAAGGGCTTACCGTTTCATCTCTACGGAGCTTACCGTTCAGCTCAATTGAGCTTACCGTTTATCGGCTAAGGGGAAGGTAATGATAATGGCTCGAAAGAGCGTATATGATGATGAATTGATGGATTTTTGGTTTATACACTTAATGTGTATCACCCGAGTATCCTCGATATTTTCGAAGGTTAACGAGCATGATACTAATATGAAACATAAAGTACATGTTACATGAATAATATACCTTACATGAATTACATGTTACATGGATTATAAGGTTTACATGGATTATATGTTATAAGAGTACATGAGATTTATGATTAGTATGGATACAATGATACTTGAGTTACATGAATTGAGAGTTATTTTGGATGTTATATGAATGTATATGTGGTTGGTTTCATTCTTTTGAATTGATGAATGGATGAATATGAGATAACTAACTTGTGATTGGTGATGTGAATAGGAATTATGAACAAATGGGTTGGATTTTAATTTGTTAAAATGCTTATTGTCATTTGGTAAGTTTAATTCTATATTATACGGGCTTATAAGCTTAATGCTTACTCTATTTATTTTTTTCGTGTTTTATAGATCCGAA
The DNA here is from genome assembly GCA_025698465.1 of Gossypium longicalyx. Lineage (NCBI taxonomy): Eukaryota > Viridiplantae > Streptophyta > Magnoliopsida > Malvales > Malvaceae > Gossypium > Gossypium longicalyx. The sequence continues at coordinate 19,339,291 of CM047005.1, read as the reverse complement.
GCTTGCTCGATTCGGTTAAAGTAGGAGATTACTATCACACTATCCAAGCAACTTTTGGTACTTTTGAAACTTATGTAAATGATGTAAATATGGCATGTATAGGCTAGTTTTTAGGTTGAATCATATGGTTACTTATACTAATGAATGTAATGTGAATTTTGGTATTTGATCAAGCTATATGATATGCCTTGAGTTGGAAATGGTCGCCTTAGTATGAAAGCTTATATGATGTGTCTTTAATATGGTAAATTTGATGAATAGTATTTGGCATATATGGTGTTGAATGATGATAAATTAATATGTTTTATTGTGAATGATTTGATAAAAATGGAATAGGTATGAATTGGTTATATTTTTCATATGAAATGGTTGTAAAATAATTACCAATTGTGGTTATGTATGCTTATGATATTAGTATGGCAATATGGCTTTGCAAATAGCCTATTTTTTCCCACACGGGTAGGGGCACGGGCGTGTGTCTCAACGATGTTACTCTAGGGCACTTTCGAAATGAGTCTGAGCAGGCTACACGGTCAATCACACACGGGCGTGTGCTAGGCCATGTGGCCAAGTTAGTTTCGAGAACGGGTTAGACACAGGGGCGTGTGACTGGCCGTGTGGCCAAGTCAGTAACCTCCCTAGTTTTCACATTGCTTAGCACACGGGCGTGTCATGTGGCCGTGTGGAAAAGTCAGTATGTATTCCCTGTTTTGCCACGGCCTAGACACAAGAGCGTGTCTAATACCGTGTGAAGCACACGGCCTGTTCACACGGGTGTGTGATAGTTAAAAAGTTGAAAACTTTCTAAGTTTCTGAAATTTGTAATATGTTACAAATTAGTCTTGAATGTATGATTAAAGTTTAATATGTTTGTTTTAAGTTCATAATGGTTGTGAATGAATGTTACTGATTGAATTATGATTTTTCTGGATAAATAATTATTCTGAATTGAATTACAAGTCTGGTAATACCTCTTAACCTATTCCAGCGACGGTTACGTGTTAGGGGTGTTATAGTTTCGATGATGGATATGGGTTAGGGGTGTTACAACAAGTGGCAAAATTAGATCTAAAGTATCTTAAATATGTATTCCTTGGATATTCTCATCTTTAAAAGGGTTATAGATGTTACTCACCTAATCTTAAACATTATATTGTTTCTTTCCTTTGTTGGTATATATTATAACTCAACCAATTAGTCCTTCAAATAAAAGTGCACGAGGTCAACCACCCAACCATTTGTTATTTAGCTTTATTTAAGATGAAAAGTGCTTCAAATTTCATGTCCTTTTCCCATCACTTCATCGGAGGATCATGTGCCAAGTGATTCAAATACAACCCTTGACCTTCCTATTATACTTCGAAAAGGTAAACATTAGTGCACTTATCCTATCTCATCTTTTGTTTCTTATGCTCATTTATCTCCAGTGTCTAGTGTCTTAAATGTATCTTTAGTTTCTATTTCCATTCCTAAAACTGTACGTGAAACCTTGTTCCACCAAAGCTGGCGTGATTCAATGATTAAGGAAATGACAACTTCATGGTAATTGTACTTGAGATTTGGTGACTTTATCGACTGGAAAAAAGGAAATTGGATGTAAGTGGGTATTTTCATTCAAACTCAATCCTGATGGGTTGATAGAACATCTTGAAGCTCTTCTGGTTGCTAAGGGTTATGTTCAGACATATGGTGTCAACTGCTCTAATACTTTCTCTTTGGTAGCTAAACTTGCTTATGTTTATTTTTTTCATCTCTATGGTGGCTATGCATGAATGACCCTTGCATAAATTGGATATAAAGAATGCCTTATTACATGGTGATCTTTAGGGGGAAGTTTACATGGAGCAAGCACCAGGGTTTGTTGCTCAGGGGGAGAATGGGAAAGTCTGTTGACAATGTAAATCTTTGGATGGCTTGAAGCAAAATCCTTACAATAGGTTTGATATTTTTAGTGAGGCAGTTCAAGCATTTGGATTGAAGAAAGGTAATTATGACCATTTGATATTCTACAAATAGTCAAAAGAGGGTATAATTTTGCTAGTGGTGTATGTTGGCAATATTGTCATTACTGGGAGTGATGAGCCTAACATTTTGGCCTTGAAATCTTTTCTTCATACTCAATTTGAAAAAAAAAAAATAAAAGACTTAGGAAAGTTGAAGCATTTCTTAGGTATTGAAGTCTCAAGAAGTAAGAAGGGTGTTTTCCTTTCTCAAAGGAAATATACTCTTGACTTATTAACAGAGATTGGAAGATTAAGGTGTAAGCCATGTAGAGTAGCTATGGAGCCTGATATACAACTTATAAAAGAAAATGGTGACTTATTTGAAGATCATGAGAAGCATAGATGGTTAGGTTGAAAATTGAATTACCTTAAAGTGACTCAACTTGATATTGTATAGTATTGTTAGTCAATTCATATCCTCACCAACGGTGAAACGTTGGCTAGCTTTGGGGCATATTATTGGCTATCTAAAGGGGGCTCCTAGACATAGACTTTTATATAAAAACTGTGGGAACAATAATATTAAATGTTTTTTAGGTGTAGATTGGACGAGACCTAAGATGGATATTGTGTTTTTGTGGGAGGAAATCTAATTTCTTGAAAAACCAAGAAATATAATGTAGTATCCCTATCCAGTATAGATTCAAAATACAGAACCAAGATACAATCTGCGTGTGAAGTTGTATGGTTGCATCAACTACTTAGTGAATTTAGCTTCAAGACGTCATTGCCAGTCAGGTTATGGTGCGATATCCAAGCTGCTATTCTCATAGCTTCTAATAATGTATTTCATGAAAGAACTAAGTGCATTGGATTTGATTGTCATTTTTCCATGAAAAGATCCGACAAGCGCTTATCTCTACAAGTTATGTTAAAACTAGAGAGCAACTAGGGGATATCTTTACAAAACCTTTAAATGGAGCTTGAGTTAATTATATTTGTACAATATGGGCATGATTGATATTTATGCTCTAGCTGGAAGAGTGTTGAAGAATATAGTGTATAGTTGTAAATATAAGTTATAGTTTATTTTTATTTTCTTTCCTTTTATGTTAACTTGTATAAATATATATTTTAAGTTTGAATGAAAAGTGTGTGTTTTACCACCCAAACAAGTTTTTTTTCTTCAGTTTTTTGAACCCTAGAATTTTGGTTACATTAATGATTATCCCAAATTATTTCATTAAGACTACTTTCATTTTTATTGGTGAATGCAATGAAATTGGAAAGATTGTTAGATCTTTTGTGTGAGATCCGCTAGTTCTAACCAAAAGCTTGCATTTGTTAGATGAGATTAATATTGTCAACCTTTAGAGAATGAAGGATTGGGTATGTGGGAAAGATGTGCGTAGAATAGATTGTTCTTGATGAAATCGAGCTTTAGTAATATCTCTAAGACATGTTTTTTATGTTCATGTTTTGAGATCTAAATAAAAAGTTATAGGAAATTTCCTAGATAAGATTGGTCGAAGTAATATGTCTTATGTATGGAGATTGCTTGCCAAAGTTTGGTTAGAACTAAAACAATGCATATGTTGGATGGTTGGTGATGGGAGGAATTCAAACTTTTGGCTTGACATGAAGATCAAAGACTTAGCCCTCCTCATTTATCATTATGTTAACGTTGATGCTATTAATAAGCACGATCAAACTTGTGATATGGTAGATACCAAATGCTATTGGGATTGGAATTATATTGAAAGGTTTTTAATGCAATAAGTCTTTCTTTATATATTAGGAACTTGCCTGCCCTATGTTAATGCCAGACAGGATAAACGTGTATGGTGTTGGTTGAAAAACAGGCAAGTTTATAGTTGCGGAAAGGTATAATCCTAGAAAAAAGACAATTGAGGTTGCGAAAAGGTATAATCCTAGAAAAAAGACAATTGAGGATCCAAGAGTAAAATTTTACAAGCTAATTTGGAGCAATAATGGTTCGTAATGTGTTATAAAATTTCTTTGGTTAGTAGCGTACGTCAACCTCTCCACTAAAGGTGAAAGATGTAAGAAATGTTTAATAGAAAGCCCTTAATGTACTATTTGCAGAGCTTGTTTGAAGTTAATTATGCATGCCCTTAGAGATTGCTAAATAGTTATATCGAATATCGACTTAGAAGTTGGTCATTCTCTTGTAATGTAAGTTTCTATTTCTTACATGGCTTGGAATGAGTAGTGTAGAATCTATCAAATGCAACTAGACTATAATTTAATGGGATAGACTAGAGTATTATTTTTAGGATTTTTTTTTGGTGATTATAGGGCCAAATGCTACCATTTTCAATAGTGCAAATTATAATGCCTAAGATATTGTTATGCAAGGATTTTCATGGTCCAAATCTATTGTTGAAGCATTACCAACAATGGAGGAAGGCACTAAATTGGTGCGACAATAGATGTATTGGCAAGTGTTACGTGAGGGCTAGTGCAAGCTGAACACATATAGGGCGACTAGACAAGTAGATACGAGAGACTTTTTTAAAAAGTTATTAAAGATTGTTGTGACAATTGGATGGTTGTATACTATCAGAATATAATGTTTTGTTTAGTGTTATAGAATAAGTTATGAGAATCATTACTTGTAACGACCCGAATTTCAGTGGTGTCGAAAAATACGAATTTGAAACCCCATTTTCGTAAATCAAGTCCTTAATATAAAAATATTTTGAAGCTCAATTAAGTAATTTAACCGAGAAAGTAGTTAATTGAAGCTCAATGACTAAATTGCAAATGTCCAATCGCTATTGAGTTTTAATTAAGAAAAGGCTTGGAGACCTAAAAATAATTATTAAAATGACTAAAATAGATATCAAACCATTATTTTATTATGAGTTAGTGGGAATTTATGATGATGACCATTAAGTTAATACAATTATAATTAAAATAAATAATTACGGTTACTTAAATTATAAACATAATTAATTAAGTTAATCATTTCTTAACCTAACTATAAATAGATAAATTGGTGGAAGATGACAACATATCATCACCTTCCCCAAAGCTTAAACCATCCATGCTTAAAACAAAAACAAAGAAAGCAAACTTTTAGTTATTCAACATTCGACCATTACAAATATCAAAAGTAACCAAACTTTTTTCTTGTAACTTTTATAGATTTATGATCATGTGAGCTTGATTTAGCTAGCTCATATATCAATTTGTTCAATTGTTGCGTTTTTAGCAAGTTTTCATTGTTGAGAAATTGATAAATTAGGCTTCGAATTGATAGTTATTAAGCTTACATCATGATAAGGAATAAATTATAGAGCTAAATAAGCTTATTAGTTAACTTTGAAACATTAGGGACTAAATTGAATAAATTTAAAACCTGCCATGATCTTGTGCTATTAATAGAAAACATAGAGTCCCTAATAAAAGAATGTGAAATTGAATTTTGATACGAAGCTAGATATCAAAAAATATGCATATCCCGAGTATGTAAACTAAATTAAATGAAATTAAAAATATATTTTGCTTTGTTTTTGGATGTGAATGAATGAAATTTAATATTATTTTATTTATTAAATTTTCAATCACAGTATAAAACGACGGTTGGCTGTCGTGAGAGAAAGGAAAGGCGAGAGTGTTTGACAACTAGTTAAATTATCAGTTTATACTTTTATGATTCAAGCAATATATATACATGCATGATTGTGGCATATTAGCTATGGAGGTAAGATGATTTATTGTCTTATGATTTGATTCGTGAATGGTTAAACTGAATATCAAGAATTGAACTAAATTGAATAAAATAGAAATAAGTAAGATATAAATTAATAAATGTTTTGCATTATGAATTGGTGATAAAAATGGTATGAAACAATGGTGTTGAATATGTGATGATATGAATTTAATAATAAGTTATATGAATTGATGATGAAATTGTTGGAAAATGTGTCCATATTGTAGTAAATATGTTACTGTTTTCTATTTTGAACAATGGATAAATAAATAAAGTTAATTTCATATTTCACTATTATTTCTTTTGTATTTATGTATTATATAGTTTGCATGCATAGCGAAATTGTGACAAGCAAATATTAACTCATTGATTGTCTAAAGTTCAAATTGAAGATAAGTGACATTGTAAAGAACATTTAAATTACAAGAAAAACAAGTTACTTCAGTAGATAATCTAAATGAGTCCGTAATCTTGTAAAAGAATCAAAGTGTGCATTTGATTCAAATACTAAAAAAGATTATTATGTCGTCTACAATTCCAATTGGGGAGATGGCTAGTCTTGGCTATCGGAGTAGTTGACTCCACGAGTAGAGACATAGATGTATTCATTAGTAGAATGATATATTGGACTGGACCCAAGATAAATTAATTATGAATATGTTTGTAAATTAATTTACTTGTGACGTTCATGGTGTGATTTACCTAAATCCGAGTTAGTCATTGACCATGCGTATGCAACTCATGTGCTTTGATATAAGTGGAGACTTATGCTCTAAAGATGATCGATCCCATAGCCGGTATGTTAGGTACATGACTTGTGTATGGCGTGACTTTACTAGCAACAGTGGAATTCATAGCTCAATTAAAGGGTTAATGATATCCTCTCATTGGCATTGTGTGGATTGATAAATATGGAACGTGGCCACATGTTGTTTGTTCTCGAACGAGCAATTTATCACAATCATTTGTTGACAGTGATCATATTAATCATTAAGAAGACATAATGGTGAGGGTGAGATAAAATTAGATTATATTGAGTGAACATATTTAACTCAAATGAATCAAGAATATCATATAAGGGTAACATACACATGACGAGGTCATTGGACAAAGAAGTTGGATGAATTGCTTTCGTAAAGAGTATACAATAAAGAGTTTTCAATCATGGTACTTATTGTGGACTGACTCCATGATTAAGCAATTGTAAATTATCGGAACGATGCTTTTGGACATAATTACAATCAGTAGAGCCTAATTGTATATGTCTGATTAGTCCCTTCACTAGCTCAACAAAAGCTCGATCGGACTGCATTTGAATTAGAAGAAAATTCTACGACTTTGGGAATAATTTAATTGTGTCAATTTATTCGATGTGGAATTAAATTAAGTGGTTGTGAGAATTGTTCAACTAAAGAATTTGATTAAAGATTTTCTTGAAAAATTAATTTGGAAAATCTAAGTGATTTTTGGAAAATTAATTTTGATCAATTAAAATTAAATTAATCAAATTAATTAAAATTAATATGATATTTTTGAAAATTAATTTTCAAGTCAGACAATTGATCCAATCGGTAATTGAACTTGAAAATTGGACCTGAGATCGTAAATTGGGCTCGTGAGTGCAAAACCAAAAAATTGGTTGAACCGAGTCCGATATGTGAAACTGGGTCAACGGTCCAACCAGTGGCTAGACCGGACTGGTCGGGTCGTTATTGACCTGAACCAAACCATTTGGGGTGCCGTAAGGGTGTCGTACCTGCATCACTAGACACAGCAGTGTCGGCGGCTGTGACGGCGGTGTCCTGGTGGTAGGTGGCGGTTGGTATTCGGTGGTTGAGCAGTAGAAGAGTTACACTCCTACTTAGATTATACTAGAGAATTTAATTTTAGATTAACTGTTCCAAAAATAATATTATTCTAATAGTTTAATATTAAATTAAATTTCATACTTATCTTAATAGTATTTTATTAATTTAATATTGAAGTAATTATATTAATATTAAATTTAAATTAATGTTTATCTTGTAAATAAACATTCTTTTATTTTAATATGATTTAATATTAAATTTAATCTAATATTTATCTTGATAAATATTATATTAATTTGATATTAAAGTGATTAAGTTTAATCATAGTTGAACTCTCTAAAGTCTCCCTATATAAAGAGAGCCTTGGGTCATTATTTTATACACACTTGAATTCAAGAGAAAGTTGTAGAGAGAAAATCTCTGAAAAGATTATTCCAAAAAATTTCTAGAGATATTTTTCTGATTTACAACTTGACCCAAAAGTTTAGAGAAATTACAAAATTACCTAGCTGGTAATTTTGTGATTTTTTTTTAAATTCGAAGCGAGCCCACACTCGGCAGACGTGAGCTTGAGGACAGTGGAGAAGACTACTCGATCGAAGTGTTCATCTTAGACAAATAAAAAATGTAAAATTTTGATTAAGTATTTATTACTTTAGGTATCACAACCAAGATCTTCTTTTGGAAAAATTTTTAAAGCTCTGATTTTTCCCTAAATTTATTTTCCGCTGCATTTTCCAATCCCATTTTTCCTACATAAATAAAATGAAACTATGATATAGAATGGTTGATGCCTATGCAAACTTAGTAGAAAGACTAGAATATAGTTGGCATGCCAATAGGGTCATATGTGCATTTCTGTATGGGTTTGTTATCGACGTAGAGATAATGATATGGCATTCGGGATCCAACATTTGTTATGGATCATCGAGTATTTATTATCTCTTTGGAGACCTTGGTGTGGTGCAGGGATATATATGTATATGTATATAAATTTTATGTGGTTCTAGGATATATTTGTATATGTATATACATTTTATGCCTACGGGCTTTGCACTTTAGTGCTTTAATGTGGTGTATTTTATGCTCACATGAGTTATCTTGGTATGGTGTAGTTCACCCACGTGTCTAGCTCTATTTTTATTAGGATTGCATTGGGCAAAACATTAAATTGAATTTTGAAATCGGAATATAAAATGTGTATTGGTTAAATGATGTTTGCAATGAATTGATAATTGACCGCCTTCAAATGTGCAAACATTAAAATAAAAAATTGTGCAAATAAAATATATAATTAAAGTGCGGAATCTACAAGCGAACAAATCGAATTGTAATATAGTTTTGTGTTACAATGGAACACCTGTAAGTATGTCAAGGATCTTACCCAAAGGAGGTTGGATTAAATCTAAAAATATTGTCTACAGTAGCATGTCTAAATAATAATCACTAAAAATTATATTACGATGATTAATGCTAACAATTAATGTCTGTAACACCCCTAACCTGGCCTAGAAGTATAGACCGAATTCGGAATGCTACATTGATCACCGAAGTGATCGTAGGAAAGAAAAATTTGCAAAACAGTTTATCTTATCAAACCAAATCATTTAAAACGTTTATTAACAAAACAATACAAATCTTAAAATAAAGTTCAATGTAAAACCAATTCAAATTATACGAATATAAATATAAATCAAAATTGTACCGCAGCACTATAAATCCTTACAGTTTAAACTTTAATCGAATATTGAATAAAACTGAAATTAAAAAAAAACATAGTTTATCCACCAAGACTGTCCGAGACCTCCACGTACTGAGTCCAGTGTCTAGAATCCAGAACTGTACATGGAAGGGGAAATAGAAGAGGGAGTGAGCTACTCGGGCTCAGTGTGAGAGCAAACAAATATTCAATAGTGAGAAAGAAAAACCCAGAAAACTAAAAACAGTTCGAGAATAGAACATACTTATAAACCGACTAAATCCAATACAGACCATATGTAACTTTACAGTCATATGGCTCTGTCAAACACAGTAACGATAGTTCTTAACAGTCACTATCTGGGCTTACGCCCTTTCAGAGTCGATATCAGTATCAGTTTAGAGCTTTGGCCTAACTTAGTATGGTAACAATCAAACAAACAGACTACTATCAGGCACGTGTGCCTTTCAAGCGAATAGTCATATACATTCTATCACACATTCGTTCAGCCAATCTGATCAACCAGACATTGCAGTCACACAGTGATAGTAACATTCAATCAAACAAATTCAGTCAGATGCATATGAGTGTGAATGAGTTATAAAACAAGCCACCCATCTAACCAACACACCATCTCCGTCCAACTTTACACCTTATGTGGGGATATAATCAACCCACCCATCCTTGCACTCTAATTAGGACCTCGAAAAACCCATCCAACTTTATACCCTCTATGGAGATTTAATCAACCCATCCATACGATGTCATCCTAGTTTGCTCGGCAACGATGATCATCTACATTGTCCACGACCCTCAGGGAATTGGGACCGCCCTCGACCCTCTGGGAATTAAGGCTATCAGAACGCAGATAGACTGCTAGTCACATATATTACGCAGTAAAGCTAGCGTATAAGTCATGATCGTAAATGCGGTGAACCGCGATACGATTGTGCAAGATGTTCGCGGATCGATAAAGGTACGTAGCGTGGCTAACGTACATGTGATACGGTGCAATGCGGTAAACCGCTATACCGATGGGTTGCAGTAAAACTGCCAGATTAGATAATAACAATACGCAGTGATGTTGACGTATCTGCTGTATAGTGCAATGCGAAAATCTGCAGTACAGTCGAATCATCCAGGACCCTCTGGAAATTGGGACTGTAGAATGCAGTTAAACTGCCAAATCGTAAATCTCCCTTATCTTCAAAATCCCACCCAAAAAGGTTTATGCAGATGAATGTATGCAAATGTATAAATGCTGATGCACCAGTTCAGAACACAATCTCAGACAGACATTCAGAAACAATCTCTTGCAATCAGTCAATCAGTTACAGAAACATGCACACTTGTGCACTCAGTTTCGGTACCTAGCATGTCACACTTCAATCACAAAAAGTACATAAATCAAGGTCAAAACAGAGTCGTAATCACTCTAGGTAGTCTTAGTCGAGAGGTTGGAACAATTCGGTTTGCATTTTAGATCAATGTTAAAGTAAATGTAGTATTTGATGAGTTAGGGCCACACGCCCGTGTGCTCCAGCCGTGTGGAGCAGTCCAGGTCGTGTGGGGTCCAAACGCTCGTGTAAGGAGTAGCACACGACCGCGTGACGTAGGCAAACGCCCGTGTGGTGCAGAGGCACGACCGTGGGAATAGGCCGTGTAACTTACTGTCCAAATCCACTAATTTCAGAAGCAGAGCAGACACGACTGTGTGAAGGTGTCACACTCCCGTGTAGAAATCAGACACGACTGTGTGTCCCCTAACACACGCCCTTGTGGAATCCCTAGGCCCCAAATCAGCTACACGACCGTGTGTTCTAAAACACACGCCCGTGTGAGAACCCTAAAATCCCAAATCAGTCACACGACCGTGTGGCCAAGCCGTGTGACCCCAAAACTCAGAATTTCTAATTATCGAACCCACACGCTCATGTGCCCATGAGACTCACCGGTGTGGTTTTCGAAAAAAATCCCTAAATCTGCCACACGGCCGTATGGCACCCAATTTGGCCTGGAACCCTAGTTTCCCAAATCAGCACACGCCCCTGTGGTCGTCAAAAAGGTCACGAAACCACCTCAATTCAGCCTCGTTTTTGCTGTTTTTTGCCACCGAAACGATTCCAAAACCTCATCCTATCGAAAAGGGGTGATTTCTCAGCACTCCTATCATCTAAAGGCTCAGAAACGAAGGATTAACGCAAAAAGCCGTAGGGAAAGGGACTCGTGAATAAAAATAGAAAGTAAAAGATCAGTTTTGAATCCCACACCTATTTGACAGCGAAGAAGACTCGACAGAGGAGCAGAAAAATCGAAGCCCTTCGACCCCACAACACTGCCGATCCCAAAACAGGGAGAAAAAAACAAGAGCCAATACCAAAAAGAAAAGAATAGAAACTAACGTACCAAGTAAAAAAAAATCAAAGAGAATAAAATAAAATAGAATAATAACCAAAATAAATGATAATATCCCTAATCACAATTAATAAAAAAATTACTTAAACTTAAACTTAAAACAGAAATAACTAAAACGTTTTCTAAAACTCCCACACAGTAACTCGAACTCCAGACCTCCAGACCTCCAACACACTAACACATACCTTAACCACTAGTCCAACAGGCCTATTCTTGTCACTAAACTACACAACTTAGCTTATGTGTGCAGCCTCCCCACTATCCCTACACTCAAAACCCAAAACTTCTAGGCCCAAAATTTGGGGCGTTACAAGGTCTTAAAATAAAAATTAAACTACTAAATGAAGTTGAAAAACTAAAAAACTATCGAATAACAAGCATAAGAGTGGCTCACTTCAGTGGTTGCAATTAACTTCAAAATTTGAGTTTTGTTAGTGAATTAGTTATTAACTAACCAGTATTACCTCTCGGCCTCTACTAATTAATTAATTGACCAGTACTCACTTATCTTTCGATCTCACTTTTGTGACCGAGATAAATTAAGATTTACTCGACAAACTGATCTCTCGACCTCATTTAACCTAGATTATTGCCTAGGGTTGTCAATTCTAAGGTTTAAGCACACATAAATTATACCAACAATTCATATGAGAAACTTTCATTCTTCCGTTAATCACTCCCAAATTCGTTTAGTAATCTCCCTAAAGGACATAGCCACTCATCGATTTAACAACCATCTTCCTTAAAATTAAATTAATCATGCAACAACACAAATTAAATTAAAAGAGAGTAAGAAATTGGTCCGTTTGAGAATCTTGATGTGTTCGGATCCATAAAATCCTTTAACAGTTGTCGAGATATCATCATTTGCAAAAGAAACGTAAAGCAAAATGATGAAAATACTTAACAACAAAGACTAGAGTCAAATCAATCCAAGTCAAAGAACAAGAAAACAAAACTATTTTTACTAGAAAATAAAACCTAAATTAAAATCCTAAATCTACTAACTAAACCCTAAAATGGCTTGGCAAAAAGCTTCGCACCTTAACCTATGTTCAACTATATATAGGCAAAGTTAGCTACTCAATTTAGGTTAAATACAAGCCTTAATCACACTAAATATGGGTTGTACAGACAAAAACATCCTTACTGAATTTTTTCCCTCTGTTAGACCTGTATCACAACACATAACTTTGAATTTGACTTTTTGAATTGGCTCGGTTGTGTTGCAACCCCAAAAGCTTGTATTGCAAATGATTGTCGTTCTTGATGCTTTGGGGACTAAAAGTAGGTGTCATGCACACTCAAAGAAACTCATTAAGAGTACCTTAAAGTCAGTATTAGCCCAATTGGTTAACTAAATTGAAATATTGTGTAGACATGGTTATTTGTAATAACTTAAATCTAAGCTAAAAAATTTAAAATACAATAAAATATACTAAAATGGCTAGAAAACAAACTCATTAAGTGTCGAAAAGTACCTAAAATGCAACTACGATTTGTGTCAGGTTAATAATACAGAATGGTATTACAAGTACATATATGTGAAATGTGTTTCAAGATAGTATGTGAAAGACCATGCAAATCGATTTATACGTGCCCAGAGGGCCGATATGAAAATATATTGGAACAATAGATTCGATACAGAAATGGGATAATGATACATGAAATGGTTTGAATTGAATTGAAATTGAATGTATTAATGCTAATAGAGAGTAATGTTTGATTTGTTGTATTGATATAATTAATTGGTGACAATTGAGATGGAAATATATGCATAATTGGTAATAGATTGATAACATGATATATGCAAATTAGATTAAACTCGATGGCATCGAATGAAATTGAAACACTTGATATGATATAGTTGGAATGTGATCTTGCAATGACATATATTTATCTTGTTACCGTGTTATTTATATGACTTGAACCATGGAAGTACCACTGAGCTTTATCGCTCAACATCCATTTTGTTTATTCCGTGCGTAGGTATAAGTGAATCTCGAGGTTACGAGAAGTGATCCAGCATTTAGATAGCAATACTCGACTAAAAAATGTTCATATAGTTCCTTTTATTTCGATAAGTGGTGTGTACCTAGGTTTTAAGTTGATTTTGTATAAAAATGGTCATTGTGAATTCTGAATTGGCGTTGCGATTTGAGGCAATTCATAACTTGTTAATTACATATATGTGTATATGTTCATGGCATAGGTGGGTTGAAATGGTTGAAATTGTTATATGCTTGAATGTGAAATAATAATTTCTGTAATGTATAGATACAATTGATGAAAATGGATAAAATTAAGCATATGGAAATGGTTAGAATGTTAAATTGGTTGAATTGGAATATATTTTGAATTGTTTGAGTGACTTGAATAGGTACCATTTAAACCATTTGAAAAACAGACGGTCACGTCACGACGTCGAGTCCTAAACGTCATGACGAGGTTAAGTCAATGAGTTACATCGCAACGAGGAACCCCTGAAGTCGCGACGTCAACCTAATAGTTTGTAAACTTTACAAATTGGTCCTTATTTGACCTGAGTCATTTGAAGAGCTTTCGTAAGCTTGTGTAGAACCCGTAAATAAATGTATGTCATATTGTGAGTGGGTATTATAATTGATAGCATGTATACATTGTTAAATAGAGTTGTAGTTGATCGTAGTTTCTCCAACAATGAATGTGACATTTCATAACTCGAACCTAGTGACCGGGTTGGGTATGGGGTGTTACATTACTAGTGTGAAAATATGGGATTTGATATTTAGTAGTTGACTGTGATTTCTTAACGATGATAAGCATGGTTAATAATGGCTTTGAAGAAGGGGTATGTCATTTATTAGTACTATCAGGAACTTTTTAGAAGGCCTTGGTATGTTCGGCTTGGTTATATGTTCTGAGAGGTGAAAGAGCTACGAATTTGATAATACACATTACTGAGACTAGACCACTGGGATTTCACATCTTTGAAAATCTTCCAGTTGAAGTCCTCACAATACTACTGCAAGATAACATTAGAGTCTATAATGGTTAAGTTTTACTACTTAGGTTATTATTCACTAAAAAAAGGAATTTTTTTTACCAATATGTTTGCCTAGTAGAGGTTTTCCTCTTTTTTCTTCTTTTTTTTTTTAGTTCCCTTGGGTTTGTTTTCCTTTGGGGCGCTTTCCTTACCCATTTCCTTTTCCCACGATTTTTTTCTAAGCATTGGACTTTAGCCTTTTGGTTCTTAATTTCAAGTTATAACAAGATGGCTTCCAAACATTAATGATTAACTAGAAATGAAAATGATCTAGACTTGAGCTGCCTTTTTGTTTTTTCTTTTGAATGAGAGGGCTTTTATAGAAAAGGGAGAGCTTTATCTTGGGTCCAGTTAGAATAATGCTCTAGAATATAGAGGGTGATTATAGAGCATTAATGCTTTATTAAGATGTGATGAGATGTAACAGCCTATTTTCGGTAAAAATTGAAACAGTGGTTTCGGGACCACAAATCCGAGATCGAAAAATGAAATTATTTAAATTTCATAGAATGATAGATATCGTGATATAAATATGACATGAAAATTTTTATAGAAAAATTTTATCGATTATGCGTCAAAATTGCAAAAAGGACTAAAATGAATAAAATGTCAAAGTTGAATTCTAGAAGCTATAAGGATCAAATAGCAATGGAATTCAAAATGAGAGGTCCTTATATAGCAATTAGACCATTGATGAAAAACATGTAGACATTTTTAGTGAGTCATCCATGGAAAAATAGAAAAAGGTAAAGGGCTAAATTGAAAAGTGGAGGAGTTAAATGATATTAATTAAATTAAATGAAAAAGATATCATTTTATCATCTTCTTCCCCAAAAATTCCATGGAAACCCTAGGAAAGAGAAAGAAAGCTTTCATGGCCAAATTAGGTAAGTTCTATGTCCCGTTTTTAATGATTTTCATATTTTTATGATCGGGAAAGCTTAATTTCTCTATTTGGGGGATTAAATTGAAAGGAAATCAAAGTTTAGAAAATTACCCATGGATGAATATGATGTAAATTGAAATTTTATGATAGAAAATGAAAGGTTATGGATAGTGAAATTACTTTTACAAAGTGATTTTTAGTGAAAACGTGTGTAGGGACTAAATTGAAAAGTAGTGAAATTCTTGGAAAAATTCTAAAATTTCTGAAATGCATGTGCTGTAAAAGTTATATGAAAATTTTGATTAGGCTTGGAATAAGGAGTAAATTGCATGAATTTCATTTTTCAAGCTTAGGGACGAAATCGTCATTTATTAAAAGTTTGGGGGCAAAATGGTAATTTTGCCTAAAGTGTAAATTGGACCAAATTAATTTGAATTGCATTAAATTGATGTCAAATTTACTCGTATAGATCATAATAAATCGAATGTGGAGTTAGAACGAGGAAAAGAGAAAATGCCAAATAAATAGACTTTATGTATACGAACATCTATCGAGGTAAGTTCGTATAACTTAGCTATGCATGCCTTTGTACTTGGTTTGAATTGTAGTTGTGATTTTATAAATGTACATGTGAAATGATTATATATCCAATAAAGCCCGATGATTTATAATGTTTGAAATAAATGATAATACTCGTAAAGTGATCAATGACTAAAATGTCATTATTGAGCTTGAATTAAATGTGAAATGTAAATTACATAAATGCGTAAAATTATGAGATTGGACATATATCCAACAATTTCTTGATAAATGCTAAATCTCGTTTGAATAAATGAAAGTCGATGGATAAATGTGATTACCGATATGAAATGAGATCTTGCATGTGTTGCAGAAAGGTTGTCCCGAAAGGGTAATCTTTTGATCTCATTATGAAAAGAAAATGTACACCTTGTGTATACCATGAGAAAATGGATAGCTTCGGCTATCGAATGTGAAAAGGGATAGCTTCGGCTATCAAATGCGAAAAGGGATAGCTTCGGCTATCGAGTGTGAAAAGGAAAGGTATACTTTGTGTATACCACATGAAAAGGCTATGTACACTTTGTGTGTGCACTTGAAAAGGTATACTCTGTATGTACCATTTGAAAAGGAAAGGTATACTCTGTGTGTACCATTTGAAAAGGAAAGGTATACTCTGTTTGTACAATTTGAAAAGGGAAGGTATACTCTGTGTGTACCATTTGAAAAGGAAAGGTATACTTTGTGTGTACCATTTGAAAAGGAAATGTACACCTCGAGTGTACTACTGGAAAAGGAAATATCCATCGAAGTTTTCAATGATTCAACGAGTAAAATCGTGACATGAGAAGAAAAGAGATTGTTACATGTGTTCACTTGGAAAATATGAAATGATGTTACATGAAATAGAATATGTAAATATGAGATGTTTAAGTTTGAATATGAACGGTTTGATGAATACATTTATTCATGAAAATATATTTTTACACTTTAATCGTATCACCCGAGTGATTATCAGTACTTCAATCGATTATTGAATTAAGTTCTGACAAGAAATATACTGGAAATTGAGATGAAATGATATGAAATGTATCTAAAATAGATGAAAATAACTGATATACATGTTATATGAATACATGAGGTGGAAAAACATATGTGTATGAAAATCTGAATATGGATGAGCTTGTATATGTGTTTATTGTGGTTTACATGAATCATATGACTAACATGGGTGATGAGAATGTATGATAGGGCTTGAGAACAAATGGTATAATTGTGCCTTACATGTTTAATTTCAGTAAGAGTGGTTGGTAAGTTGATTACCAAGTTATACAGACTTACTAAGCATTATATGCTTACTTCATTTTATTTTTCCCTGTTTTATAGTAAATCTGAAACTCGTTGGATTGGAAGCTCAGCGGAGATCACTCACACTATCCATCGTTTCAATTTGGTAGAAAAGGTAAAACAATTGTGGTTATAATGGCATGTATAGGTTAAATGGACTATGATTAAGATGTAAATATTTGAAAGTGACTAGCCATTGGAATGGCTAGCTATGGACATACCTTGGTGTTATGTATAAAAGTCTATATCATGATATAAATGTTGAAATGGATAATGAGTGAATAAATTAAATTTGTACGTTTGGCACAATATGCATAAATATGAACAAGGAATGTAGATAGACATGAGTATAAATTATCATTTGAGGTACCTACAGGTGCATTGGTTGGATGTAGTTATAAGACATGTATAAGACTTGATTTTGTTATGAATTAACTGTCTTGAAATAAATTACCAATACGCATATGTGTTAGTGTAAATGGATAACAAGTTGGGTGAGAAATATGGCTTGGAAAATAGCCTATTTTCGTCCACATGGTTAGACACACGGGCTTGTGTCTAGGCCGTGTGTGACACACGATAAGCCCACGGGAGTGTGAAATGACCGTATGTCCCCTGCATCCTTAAATATGAAGTCAGGATAGTACACGGGCAAAAGACACGGCCGTGTGTTTTGGTCGTGTAAAGGACACGGGTTTTAAGTATGGTCATGTGTCAAAATCATATGAATATGGCTTAAAAATGGTATAAAAAAATTAGTTTACCACACGGCCTATCCACATGGGCGTGTGCCCAGGTCGTGTGCCCCTTTGATGCTTAAGAAATTGCAAGTCAGAACTGCCCACAGGCTAGCCCCACGGCCATAGGAACCCTACGGGCCGGCCACACGGCCATGTCCCAAGCCACACGGGCGTGTGCCCCTATCTTCAAGGAAAAATTTCCAAAGTTTTCGGTTTAGTCCCGAATCACTTCTAAAATATGTATTGGGCCCCGCAGGCCCATATTAGGAACTTTATGGTAAAATATGAAAAGTTTTGATTTGGAATGCAAATTTATGACTTAGTTTTGTACAAATGCTAGTGTATAAGTCTGGTAATGTCTCGTAACCCTATTCTGGTGACGAATACGGGTTAGGGGTGTTACATGAGATGACTTGATGATATTGTGTGGGAATAGGTATAACACAAAAAATGGGGGTAGCTTATTATGATTCTTAACACCGTAGGGGGTGGTTCACATTATAGGTGGTATGGAGAGCCACTGGGTGGTTCACATATATCACGAGTTGAAAGGGTACATAGAGGTTGATCAATCATTGTATAGATAATACCTTGAATGGCTATTCTAAAATAGGTACCAAAGCCACGCCTAATGAAGTTACTTATGTTTAGGCTAGGTTGTTCTTGTAAAATATCGTGACATTCATGCTTTACAAGACTTTTTATCTATTATAAAAAAATGTCTTGACAAACATACTTGGGTACGACGAGGTTCCATTGGTGGTGCAAATGAGGCACTCATTGGTATTTTAGCGAATGCCTCTCTGATGTGCGAGTAGGTGGCTTCTTGGATTTTGGCAAAGTACTCTATGGGTGGCTCCCTGATGGTGCATGAGAGTGATTCCTTGGTCTGCTAGCGAAAACCCCCTTAGATGTTGTAAAAGTACTCATTGGGTGGCCATTGATAGTGTGAGTGAGGGACCTTCTAGTGTGTGGGTAAGGGGTTCTTTTGGATGCTGACGAAGAACTCATTGTATGGTCCTTTGATGGTGTAAGCAATGGGCTCCCTGGGCATGTTAAAGTGGGCCCCCTTGGTTGCCCTCTGTTGACCTCTTCCTAGGGGGCTTACAGGGAGTACTTCTTTTGGAATATTTGAGGGAAATATCTTTGTTGCCCCCCAAAGTTGGAAGCTCAAAAAAACCCAAATATTGTAAAAATTTCAAAATACTCCATAATGCTAAAAGCTTCAAGAGACACAAAAATAGAGAAAAATGAAAGTACTTGAGGGGATTGAGTCATAGATTCTCACTTAGGGAAGAGACATGATCTTTTGCTCAATTCCCGCAAATGATGCTAATTTTTATAACACAAAAATTAGGATGGCTTGCGATGGTTCACATTATAGGGAGTACGGTGAACCACTAGAACATGGGTGGTTCACATCATTGATGGGGTACAAAGCCACTGAGAATAGTGTTTTTTGGGGGTTTCATGAGCTTGGGGAGTTTCTTGGAAGGAATTTGGTAGAGCTTTTACATATCTCCTAAAGCCTCTTTCTTCTTATGATGGAAAGTTTTTATATAGTAGAGAATTTTGATGTAGATCCCATTAGAATGATGCCTTACTATATAAGAGTGGTTGTAGCGGTATAAACGCTTCATTAGGATGTTAGGATCGACCCGATTAAACAACAAGTAAGAAAAATAGCGGAATAAATTGAGAAATTGAACACACAAATTTAACGTGGAAAAACCCCTCCAAAGAAGATAAAAAAGCACGGGCAAAGATAATTTTACTATAATGGCAAAAGAACAAAGAGTACAAAATATGGAGATAAAAACAAACTCTCGAAAACCCGAAAACAAAGAACCCACAAAACGTAAACACAAAATTCTCTAAATGTGTTATGAGTTCTAACCTCTAATGAGTGTAATTTCTAAGGTTGTAAAAGAGCCTATTTATAGGCTAAATTCATAAGTCAAATAATAATAAATAATTTAAACTAACCAGTGTTTGATTGAAACAAGTAAACAGAGTTTAACTGAAAGATTATTTTTCAAATTTGACTGAAAATAGGAGTCATATTTAAGATAAGATGTGATGGAATTACTTGATGGTAGTGCGTGAGAATAAATATAACATAAAAGTTAAGAGTGACTTATTTAGTTGACATCATCGGGGATGCAAATAGCCACTAGAATGGAGATTATTCATATAGTAAAAGATGCGGAAAACTATTGAGAATTATGAATTTTAGGGTCGTATGAAATTCAAGTGTTTTAGGGAAGGATTTGATATAACATTTATATGTCTTTGGAAGCTTTTTGTTCCTTGTGATGGATGGAGATTTTATTGAGGGAGAGTTTTGACATGGTTACATTAGAACGAAATCGTACAGTACTAAATATAATAAAATTTGGTCATTTTCATTCTCTAATTAATTAACAAATAAAATAAGTTCGTTCCATAAAGAAAAAACCTGACTAATAAATAAGACTAAGAGGAGGAAAATGTAGTCTTTTTCTTGCAATTTCCTTTTCCTGAATATACTGTTGGCTAAATTGTCTCCTAGGAACTAAATAATTATAGCTAAGATATTTCAAGAACCCACAGAATAAATTTTTTTTTTCATTTTTATATAATCGATTACTCAATTTAATACATAAATATTTTGTTTTACTTTAATTGAAGTTTTCGAGTTTAACTTTGAAAATATATATTTTTTTGAAATAGATATTTTTATTGAATGGTTATTAAAGTTTTGGCATAATTAGTAAATATAAAATTTATAAGTTTTATGTATTTAAGTTCGAAATTTATATGTAGACTGATTATATGTTGTTGCTATATGTTAGTGCATTGTGGGTTAAGCTATAATAAGACGGTGAAGAGAAGGCAATCATTGCTATGTGCTAACTGCATGTCTATCTATCTTTTGGCACTTCCACAAATGTAGCTTTCCTAGCTAACTCAAAAGATGAAAGGCAAAATATAGTCCACTAGACTTGTCTAGAAAAATATAGTCCACTGATAAAACTTAGGGTCATCAGCTTCAACTGCAATATTAATGGCCTTGTTCCCATGATACCTGCTATCGTTTCAGTATTGATTAATATTAATTATATTGTTATGTATTCCTTTATACTGATTGATGTAATATTTTGAATTTTTAAATAGTTTTTTAATGTTTTATATTTTGATGTTTTTATCACCATTATATTTAAAAAAATATAATTATTAAATTGGTTTATTCAACATAGTTATAGCTATAATTTTAGCATTTATATTTTCATTTACATATATGTATGTAATTTAGTTATATTTTCATGTGCATATATATAATATAAAATTTATTAAAATTTTGAAAGTAAGCTACAAATATAAATATATATATATATAATTTTTTAAAATATATGCATTGTACTAAAGTAATACTTTGAAACATATTCGCACTTATATATTAAAAGAAATTCATACATTTATATTTCACAGTATTAACTAATTTATAATTATTAATGATCCAAAAAAATCTTTAAACTTATCAATTATCGATTAGATCTTAATCTTTCACGTAGTTTTTATATTTAAATTGTCCCCTCCTATAATCAGTTAGTCATAATTGAAAGTACCAAACTATATATAATGAAAATATCATAAGCAACCTAACACTTATAACTTCTATCATGTTATTTGAATATGTGAAAGGTTTTTCTAATGTTTAATTGGATATTATTTGGAGTAATAATAAAGTTGATTCATATCGGGTACAAGAATAATAAAGTGTTGTCACATATGCTTTATAAACCAAAGAAGTTCACATATGCTACGATATAAAAAAAAAAAAAAACTATCATTATTTTGAGGTAAATTTAAGCATTTTTTGCTTGGTCAATGTATGTTTCATATTTATTTTACAGCCTATAGCGGTTAATTTTATCAAGATTAATAGTTATTCTTTTTAATAATATCATTTTTAAAATTCAAATTTAATCTCCTTGAAGAAAATATATTTCCAAAATTTAATAAGAGAAAATGATGATGGTGAATAAAGTGCATTGATTAATTGTGTGCAGAAATTTTATCATCTTCTATTGGAAAACAAAACCACAAAAATTTTATCCACAATTAGATATCTATTTCAGCATTCTCCTTCTAAAACATTGCTGATATTCCAAAATAAATGTTAATTTTATCTTAATTAATACATTTAGCATCCACATTGAAAACTGCCCACCAATTTTCCAGAGGAAGAAAACAAAGTAAAAATAACAGTGTAGGTTGAAGGAAATTGGGAAGAAAACCAACTTTTTATTCATTAGTTCTCAGCCTTTTTTCCAATGAAAATCCAAAAAGGATTAAAACCCAGAAATCGAGAAACAAAGGCCAATAACTCAAAGAAAGAGAAAAGCAAAAGTAAAGAACATGGTTTTTCTGAGTACAAATTC
Source organism: Gossypium longicalyx (assembly GCA_025698465.1). Classification (NCBI taxonomy): domain Eukaryota; kingdom Viridiplantae; phylum Streptophyta; class Magnoliopsida; order Malvales; family Malvaceae; genus Gossypium; species Gossypium longicalyx. Next base: position 19,316,746 of record CM047005.1, on the reverse strand, counting down.
AAACAAATGGAGAGACAAAGTTAATAAAAAGCTTAGAAGCCTGGAGGCTTGTAGGCAATGAAACTAATGCACTGCACTTGACGCACGTTGTCGAAGCCAATGATTCTAATGAATGCATTGGGGTATTCCTTCTTGCATTCCTCAAGCTCCTTCAACACCTCAGCCGAGTCGGTGCACCCGAACATGGGCAGCTTCCACATGGTCCAGTAGCGTCCATCGTAGTACCCGGGTAAGCTCGAGTACTTACGGTGCACGAATCCCTCCTGCACATGCATATAAAACACACTTAATCAACTCAAATATCCCACTAAAAAGTGGAGGATTGGAATAATTTAGAGCTCGAAAACACCTCCAATTCGAATTCCAAGCAAGGAACCCATTTTGAGCGAAGAAGGTAATCTACTTCCTTAGCCAACTGCACGGGTGTAAGATCGGGGAGGTATGAGAGAGTCTCGAATTTCTTCTTTCCAGTAGGAGGCCACACCTAGAAAACACCACCAAATATAAAACAAATTTTCATTCAAATTTCCACCAAACATTACACTAAAACTTAAACAAAAAAATTGATATAAATTTACCTGCATGCATTGCACTCTGCCGCCATTGCTTGCGAGAGAAGTAATGTCGTTGTTGGCCTTCCTGGTGACTGGGAAAGCAGAGGCAGACTTGAGGCCAGTGAAAGGGGCGACCATGTTAGCCTGTGCCGGAGAGGCTGTGGCAATGGTAGCCGATGAGATCATTGAGGAAGCCATTGCTAGTAGTGGGTACTAGTAGTGTATGCTAAAGCTAACTATATCTCCCGTTTATTTCCCGCAGTGCCAATGTCCTATTTATAATGATGGACTTTGGGTATAACATCCTATGGTTAAAAAAGTTTGAGGTTGATTTAGGAGAAGGGGTTTCCATAAACACCTTTATCAAATATGAAAATTTAAAAAAATAACCCTAATAATATATAATTGTATATAAACTCACCAAATATATTGAAAATATGTTTGTGCATTGTGGATTAAGCTTTAATAAAACAGTGAAGAGAAGGTGCATTATTATTGCTATCTGCATGTCTATCTATCTATCTTTTGGCACTTCCACAAATGTAGCTTTCCTTGCTTAATCAAAAGATGAAAGGCAAAATATGGTCCACTAGACTTGTATAGAAAATATAGTCCACTGAATAAACTTAGGGTCGTCAGCTTCAACTACAATATTAATGGCCTTGTTGCCATGATAGTTTATATCATTTTAGTATTGATTTGTATTGATTAATATCAATTATATTGTTATGTATTTGTTTATGTTGATAGATATAATGTTTTGATTTTTTTAAATAATTTTTTTACTCATATATTATAATGTTTTAGGCTCTCAACAGACATGAAAATTTTAATTTTTTTGATACGTGGTATATCTATTTTATTGACAATAATAAAGTAATCTAGATAAATACATTATTTTAAATTAATAGGAAATAATCATTTATATTTATAATCTGGTTTTTAAATTTGAGTTAAAATATGACATATCCATTTGTATAAATTATAAATTATTATTATATAAAATGGATTTTAAATTTAATTTTACATAAATTTATTTAACAAATGTTTGTTAATTGGTTGAAACAGCATACACCCAATTAATGTTTTTAAACTATTTTTTTTTGTTTTTTTATCATAGTAATTATAAAATAATAATTTTATTTATAAATATGTTAACTATGACAATTAGTCTATAAAACAAATTAATTACATGTAACCCATATCCATTTTCACCAATAATTAATTATCAGATTTTGTTAATAATTAAATTAAAAAATTTAAATTGAGAAAAAAAATTCATTTCTCATTTTTAAAATAAAAAAATTCAAATTCTTTAAAACTGCATGGACAAAGATAATGTAATTAATTAATTTTATTGTGCTAACAGCTTTTGTTTTTAATTACTATAAAATGTTTAAAATCAATTGTTTAAAAATGATAAAAAAATTAAAAAATTATAGTTATAAAACTATTTAATAAGATAATTATAACTGTAGCAGTGGAGTATGATCTTTTCTGTTAAACCGAAACTGTATGACATTTATAAAGCATGTGCATATAAACTGGATTTTCTGAGGTGACATACATACATATATGTGTCAATAGTTGAGTAATTTGAAATATCAATATTCTGAATTTGCTATTGTGAATTGTTCTGTGTTATGTTTCTGTATACTTATGTGGGTGCACTGATTTCGCTCGTGATGGAACTCACACTAAGCTTTATAGCTCACTCCTTTTTATTTCTATCTCTACATATTACCCACCAGGTTAGGACGCGGACATGACATCTATAATACCTCTAACCTGTCTCCATCACCTGATTAGGGTTATGGAGCATTACTGTACAAAACAGAACAATAATTTAACTTAAGTATAAATTTCTAATAACTCATTCCAATTATAGTAAACATACACATTTGGCCTTAAATCTAGCTTTCGGGGCCCTAAAAACAATTTGGGATTAATCAGGGATCAATTCGAAACAAATCAGAAAATTTGGGAAAAGTTTAAAAAATTTGGAAAACATGGTTCACACAGCCGTGTGACATAGCCCAGACCATATGGACCTTCGAAGTAGGGACACACGGCCATGTCTCTACCCCTGTGTATCCGAAATAGGGCCACACGTCCGTGTCACAGGTCATGTGCCAAACCGTGTAAAAAAACTATTTTGAGACACATGACCGTGTCTTAGGCTGTGTAAAACCTGCACCTAAAATACAAATAACACCACCGTGTTAAATGGCCGTGTGTGGCACACAGTCTTGTGACAGCTCGTGTCCCAGGCCATGTGCTCCAAATTTAGCCTTTAAAACAAGTCATTTCAATGCCTAACTTTGTACAACAAGTTATACCATTTGCACATGCATTTAAAAGACCAAAACACTCTTCAAACATCCCAAAATATACCAAATCAATCGACCTAAAATTTCTAACCAATATGTCATTCAAATGACATAAACTTGCGTTATATTACTAAGCATTTAAAAGTGATCAAAGGACATACACTTGCCAAAGCATTACAATTCCCAACCAAGCAAAATATATACACAAAAGGCATATTCATACCAAGCTGATCAATAGCATATTCAAAATCTTCCATTATATAAAAGCCTTATACATGTCATTTATAAGCATAGCCAAAATAACCAAAAATTACCAAAGTGATTGTTGGATTGTGTCATAAGACTTTGACAAGGTTCCAACCGATTGAGCTTCCAATGATCTACAAAACAGAGGAAAAACAATGGTATAAGCAACTGGTGCTTAGTAAGCTTGTACAAATTAAACTTGAACCTACCGAACATCAATTGATATACCATTTAACCATGCTCATTAAATCATTTAGACATTACACTTTCCTATCCACCACAATCCACAAGGTTAGTAGATAACATGGAACACAACATCTAAGAAACACAACATATACTAGTAAATGAATTTCATTCATATTTTATCCATCACATGATAATTTCTCATCCTTTACATTTCATATATACATACTCATCTTTCCTTTTCATTTAAAATTTAACAGCAATAAGTTTATACATGTCTTTCCATTAACCTTTTCTTCCTTGTTGAACCATACAGAATAACATTAGATACTTGGGAATGCTCACACATATAGTGTATCTTTTCATATAACTGTAACATTTTCAATATACTTACATGAGTTGCGAAGTGGGCTTGCTCACACAAGTTGTGGGTCGAGATGTTAGCTACATGATGCTACACACACAAGTTGTGGAGAATCCGCAACAAATGTAGGACCTTAATCATCGGTAAGACATCTAGGACTAGCACCCGAAACCATATAATTTCTAATGACATGTCATTTGTATCCTAAGAATTTTTAAGGTTCAAATGGGACCTTTGCATATACTTAAATCCTTTAATTTCATTATTGTAGCATTCCATGTATGCTTCATGAAATATACATTTCTCAAATACCAACCTTAATAATACTAATGTTACAATTTAATCCACAATATCAATTACCAAATAAGCTACAAATCAAGATTAAAATCACATAATTATTCACAATAACTCATTTAAAACATCAAATGATAATTTTTATCTCTATATGAGCTTAGCTTAATCACCACGATTGTTATAGCTAAGTTGAAAGCTAATCCGAGACTTTAGCCTATCAACGATTCAAATCCAGTTGATTTTTTTCTTGATCTAATTTCATTCAATTAAATCATACCAATAGCTTAATATCATAAATTCTAACCTATTTCATTATATACAAAATTACCCCTAATGTTTTAACCTTTATACAATTTAGTCCTTAATCTCGAAATTTGAAATTCAACCATTTTTAATTGAAACCCATATTAGCAAATTTTTCCTTATACCTATATCAACCCACATTTTTCCTCATTTTACAAAATATACATGAAATTTATCATTTAAACAAATAATCCCTAAACCCTATATTCATTAAAAATCATTTAACAAAACATGTTCATTCAATAACTAAATTTAATTATCTATCAATTAACTTCACAAACACATCAATTTCATTCATGGCATATCCCTCAACCTTTAAAATTTTTACAAATTAACCCCTGGACTAACTAGGTCAAGCTAAAACAAGCTCAAAAACATAAAAATCATTAAAAATGGGATCAAAATCTTACCATGCACTCAAAGCAAAGCTTGGCTGAATGTTTTCCTCCACAACAATGGAGGAATCGATTTTGCTAGGCTAATTAGAGAAGATGACAAAAATTTACCTTTTGTTTTATTTAATCTTTTAACTTAATTATTCATTTACTAAATTAACCTTTTAAAAACTATTAAATTACACCAAAATCAATCCAATATCATCCTCTAACTTTAAACATGGAATAATTACCACCCAAGTCCATGAATTTACCTTTTTAAAGCTATTTAGTCCATTTAGCTAATAGAAACCAACATTTGCACCTTTTACAAATTAGTCGCTTTTACTTATTTAACTATTCAAACATTAAAATTTCTTAATGAAAATTTAATACTACCTTAAATTAACCCTATAGACATTAAATAAACATTAAAATATTAACTCAATCGTCAGAATCGTGATCCTAAAACCACTATTTCAACACTACTGAAAATAGACTATTACAGAATCGGCTCGATTTTGTTTATTAAAATATTTTAGATTTATTATTTTAAATTATTCATTATTTAGAGACTATAATATTTTATTTTCAATTGTGGCATGAGACTTAGGTTAAGTTTAGTGTTTATTTAGCATGCATGACATTTAATTTGATTATAGGATGTTGAATTACGGATTTAAATTATCTATACGTAAAATTATTTTGATTTTAATTAATTAAAACTAAATATCACTTTTTCGTTACTAGGTTATAAATTTATTTTGGCTAATAAATAAAATAGAAATTAACTAAGTTTTCAATGGTAATCACCTTTTACAATAATAATATTAAATTATTCGTTTTTTGTCAACCCATGAGTCACTTTCTAAAGATAGACTAAGTTTCCTTCTAAGATAAACAAAATTTTTAATTTAACTATTTTAAATCTTCGATCGAACTAGGCCATTTTGGTGGCCGATGTAATCTCCCGGATTCATGTCTATCGCCTAAGCCGGGTTGGGGAGGTTAGAAGTTATGTTGCATATTGAAGTGCTAGATCGAAGTAGCAACTACTGGTGGCACTTCGATAGTCACTTCACAAACACTTGCCTCAACAATAAAACATCTATTAGGTTGATCAAGCCTTCCATATTTGGAGCACAAATACATCTTTACAAGGTAAGCCTTAATCTAGTTTTATTTGTCCAAATCTCATCAAATCAATTGTCCTTTAATATAATGATACTGTGAAAAAATAAAATAAAATAAAGGACACACAGATTTTTACGTGGAAACCCTTTCGAGAAAAAAAACCACGGGCAGAGGAGAAGAAAATTCATTATGTCGAATTCGAATTAATACAAGAGGAATAGACTATGTCTATTTATAGGCTTGTAAAGCCATATTCTAGTAAGACTGAAATACCTTATTCTAATCAATATCAAATAGATGGAATTTAATAAGGTTTAAAAAACCTTATTCTAAAAATAAAATAAAGGAAGTGTAATTCTATATGGATTCTTCTTTTATTTTATTTTACCACTGTATTTTATTTAAATAAGGATTCGAGTCACTTAATTCTAACAATCTCTACCTTGACACGAATTCTCAATAAACAAGTTCTTCTTCGCAAACTCTCAACGAACAAGTTCTCCACCTCTTCCATAAAAACCCTTTAAGGGTTTAACTTCAACAATGAACACCAACCAAGTTTAAGCAATGCTCAAACTTGGTTATAGGAAGTGACTTAGTCATCATATCTGCAGAATTTTCATGAGTACTAATTTTGCTCACAACAATATCACCACGAGCAATAATATCACGAACAAAATGATATCGAACATCAATGTGTTTTGTTCTCTCATGAAACATTTGATCTTTTGTAAGAAAGATGGCACTCATCATGTCACAAAATATTGTGCTGATTTGAAGGTCTTCATTGAGTTCACTAAAGAGTCTCTTCAACCAAATAGCTTCTTTACAAGCCTCGATGAATCGCCATGTACTCAGCTTGATGGTAGACAAAGCGATCGTAGTTTGCAAAGTGGCTTTCCAACCGATTACACAACCTCCGATTATAAAGACATAACTTTGTGAGAGAGATCTTCTTCTATCAAGGTCTCCAAAGAAAATCAGCATCAACATACCCAATGACTCTATCTTCATTTCTTCCAAACCGTAAGCAAACATCGTGTATATATATCGTAAGTATCTTAAAATCCATCGAATCGCTTTCCGGTGTTCTTTCTTTACCGATTCGCCATATATCTCGCTAATCGCACCGATCGTGCATATGATAAATCTGGACGTGAACAAACCATAGCATACATGAGAGATCCCACTGCACTAGAGTATGGAACATGTGACATGTACTCAATCTCATCATCTGATTGTGGAGACAAAGCTGATAAAAGTCTAAAATGGGCTGCTAAAGGAGTACTAACAGGCTTAGCACTCTGCATATTGAATCTGCAAAGAACTTTCTCAATGTACCCCTTTTGACTTAGGTACAATTTACTTGTTTTTCTATCTCTGAGAATCTCTATACCAAGTATCTTCTTTGCTGGTCCTAAATCTTTCATCTCAAATTTTTCACTTAGTTGGGCTTTAACCTTTCTTATCTCTCTTTTATCTTTTGCTGCTATCAACATGTCATCAACATAAAGAAGTAGATACACAAAAGAACCATCACTTTTTTTTAAAAGTAAACACAGCTATTAAAACTACTTCTTTTGAAATCATGAGAAGTCATAAAGGAATCAAACCTCTTGTACCACTGTCTTAGTGACTGTTTCAAACCGTAAAGGGACTTTTTCAGCAAGCAAACATAGTCCTCTTTTTCTAAGATCAGAAAACCCTCTGTTTGTTGCATGTAAATGTCCTCCTCAAGTTCTCCATGTAAAAATGCAGTTTTTACATCTAACTGCTCAAGCTCCAAATCATGCATGGCCACAATACCAAGCAAAGCTCGAATCGAACTATGCTTAACAACTAGGGAGAATACATCTGTGAAGTCCACTCTTGGAATTTGACTGTAACCCTTTGCAACAAGCCTTGCTTTATATTTGGGTTCTTCAACTCCTGGAGTCCCTTCTTTCTTTTTAAACACCCATTTACAACGAACAACCTTTTTACCTTTAGGAAGTTTCACAAAATCCCATGTTCTGTTTTTGTGGAGTGATTTCATCTCCTCTTGCATAGCAAACATCCACTTTTCTGAGTCTTCACAGCTAACCACCTCAGAAAAATTAGAAGGCTCTTGATTCGCATCTATATCTTCAGCCACATTTAAAGCATAAGCAACTAGATCAGCCTCGGCATACTTCTTTGGAGGTTTAATTTCTCTTCTAATTCTTTTTTTGGCAATAAAGTATTGTGGTGAAGAAGCAACTTTATTCTCAATTTTTATACTGGCTTGAGGAGTCGACTCTGTATTAATCTGATACTCCACCTGCTTTTGATTTTCTTTATTGGAAGAGTCTTTAATAGATAAGTTAGGTAGCATAGCAGTTTCATCAAAAACAACATCTCTGCTAATCACAACTTTTCTATTTTCAAAACACCATAACTTATACCCTTTTACACCAGCTTTATAACCAAGAAAAACACATTTAATGGATCTTGGTTCTAATTTTTCATTATCAACATGAGCATATGCAGGACACCCAAAGATCTTTAAATCAGAATAATTAGCAGGATTACCAGACCATACCTCTTGTGGAGTCTTTTTCTCAATGGCAACGGATGGAGATCGGTTGATCAAAAAACATGCAGTAGAGGCTGCTTCTGCCCAAAACGACTTCGGTAAATTGGCATTTGACAACATACATCGAACCTTTTCCATGATCGTTCTATTCATTCGTTCTGCAACGCCGTTTTGCTGTGGAGTATGACAAACTGTCAAGTGTCTCACGATCCCTTCTGACTTGCACAATTTATTAAACTCATCAAAACAGAACTCTAAGCCATTGTCTGTGCGGAGGTATTTTATTTATTTTCCCGTCTGTTTTTCAATCATAATTTTTCAAGACTTAAATGCGGAAAACATATCATTTTTCTGCTTTAGGAAGAACGCCCAAACTTTTCTGGAAAAATCATCAATAAAGGTTAGCATATAATTAGCTCCGCCTCTCGAAGGCACTCTAGATGCCCCTCACAGATCAGAATAAATATACTACAACGTTCCCTTCGTGTTATGGATTCCTCTAGTGAATCGAACTCTCTTTTGCTTCCCAAAAACACAGTGCTCACAAAAATTTAGTTTGTAAATTCCTTGCCCATCAAGAAGTCCTTTTTTGCTCAATTCTACCATGCCATTCTCACTCATATGCCCTAGGTGCATATGCCAAAGTTCAGTAATATCATCATCTGACAAGGAAGAGGAAGCGACAACTGCATCACCAAGTAGAACCATGTAAAACATATAACTTGGCAGTCTTTCTTTGCCCTCTCATCACAACAAGGGAACCTTTGAAAATCTTTAAAACCCCACTTTCAGCTTGTATCTGTACCCTTTTGAATCAAGAGTACTCAACAAAATTAAATTTCTCTTCAATTCTGGAACATGTCGTACGTCACTAAGTGTTCTGACAACTCCATCAAATATCTTAACTTTAATTGTTCCAACACCTGTTGTCGAAACCTTTTTTTTTAAAGGATGTTTGAAAAACGGGGATCGACTTTTGAAAAACGAAAATGGGAGTCGGCACCAACCTTTTTTAGGTGTGATTGGATCACCTTATAAAACGTTTTGGTCTACGAAAATTAAGAAAATAGGTTCGGGAGTTGGTTACGTACGAGGAAGGATTAGCACCCTCGCAACGCCCAAAATTGGTACCAAATTGAATAGTTTTCTGTCTTAATGTCAAAAAATTTGAAAGGATTTAAAAATAGGATCCCTTTTTTGAAACCGGAATAATTCGAGTTTAAAACCAAGATTCCTTCGTTCCAAAAGAATACGAATATCACATCCAGCATGATAGGACACGATATTCTAAAACTCTTGTAACTGAAATCACCTCGTAATTTTTAAAATTGTTTAGAAGGGTATTTTAGGCATTTAGACGAACGAGAAATCACATCTAGCATGTTAGGGCACTATTTCCCAAATTCCTAAATACGAAAAACATTGCCTTTTTAAAAAAACATTTCTTTGATTATATATTTTTTAAAATCATGATGCAATCAAGATACAATATTAACATATATCAATATCAAACTATGTAAGTTCATTAATATTTCAGGCAAATATGACATAAATAATATATTACATATTATATACATTTATGTATTAGGCAAGCAAACATAAAAATAATAAGTATAAAACATACATTATACAACATATACAACATCATTTCATACAAATATAATCTAAGATAATAACCTAAAAAATCCACAATTCATGCAATTAAGTATAAAAGTATCAAATATTTTAAGAGATAAATTGATGTACTATGATAATGCTAAGTAAATGCATGATAAACTATCAAGTTTAAAAAAATAAATAAAGATAAAGATAGATACAATTAACAATGAATGGGGTATTAAGGAATATTTAAATGACACATGAAATATCAAGGAGAAATAGTGATGAAAATATAAAAAAAACTTACTAATAAAATATACTATATAATAACCTAAAATATATATACGTACATAATAATATTAAGTAGGAACAAAACTTCACAAAAAAAAAATTCAAAATATAATGCATATTAATAAAGTATAATATTTAACTATCGATCTACAAATTTACAAATTATACATAATAATAAATATATATAAAATATAAAATAATAGAATATATAATATAAAGAATAAAGTAATAATATAGATTATAAAATGAAGTTTAAATATTTAAATAAAAATATAATATTTAATAATAATTTATAAATTTCAAAATTACATATAATAATATATAATAAAATATAAATATATGATAAAATATAAAATAAAATAATATATAATATATATATATTAAAACATAAAATAATATAATATATAACATTTAATAAAGTATAAAATAATATAAAATAATATATGTTAATATAATATAAAAATAATATAAATATACTTGGAAGTAATAAAAATAATATACAATAAATTTTTATACATGTAAATAAATAATATATAGTATTTAAAATAAATATATTTAAAAATATATAAAAGGATTAAAATTAAAAATGATTAAAACTTTGGGGCTAATTAGAAAAATAAAAAAGAATTTGGATCAATCTAGAACACGCATTAGAACCGAGGGACTCACTGGGCAATTAGCCCTAATCCCAAAACGACGTCGTTCTCCAGAGTACTATTTTAAAATCACTGTTTAGACTAAATTAAAACAAAGGTAAACTGTTAGGGCCAAATTAGAATATAAATAAAATTAAAATGTACAGATTAAAGATGTGGAAGGACCAATTGGGAAATTATCCCAATTTACAAAAACATGCGGATCCTCCCCGGGTAATCGGGTCAACACGCGGATTTAAGCCTTGAAACGACGCCGTTTTAGAGCTTATTGTTTTAAGCTAAACGATGTTGTTCTAATAAGGCTATATAAGCCAAATTTTAACTTAAAAATCATTTTGAAACCCGATTTTTTTTAAAAAAATGAAAGAAATCCTCTGAAAGAGGATTCCGTTCTCTGGCACTCATGTGCCCACGCCCCACCATGAACGCCGCCACGTACGGCGGTCGGAAACTGGAAAACTTCCTGTTACAACGCAGATTAGCCACGGTTCGTCTCCTCTTTTCTCCCTTTTATATTACCAGCATATATTTTGTAAAAAAATAAAATCAAATAAAAATATTCACCTCTGTATTCTTTTCAAATCTGCCAAGGTTTCTCTTGTTTTTATATATATCAACTGTTTGTATCCGTGTATATCCCAAAAAAAACCTCCCCTATTACAACCATAACGCTCGGGCTTTTATAGCCACTGTTTACAATATATTTACATCTTTATTTTATTTCCTTGCCATATTTGTTTCGTCTCTGTCGTTTCTTTCTCTTTTTGCAGGGGATTGAGGAAAATCCGGCGACGATCGTGACGATGATGTTGGCGCTGATTTGCACGTTGACTGCGGCACGATTCGGGGCCAGAGTTGAGGGATGAGGCGAAGAGGCATGACGCTTGGGATGGTTGCAGCACTTAGCTTCTAGAACCTTCCGTTTGCGGCGCCTAGGGTTCCAAAAACCCTAAGTCTTCCGTCCTTTGTTTAAAAAAATGGGCCATTTGGGCCGTACTTGTTTGTGGGTTGGGTGTAAACGGGTTAGTGGGTAGTTTTAGGTTAATTGGGTTCTAAGTATTTGGGCCTACGGGTTAGTGGGCTATGGTATTGTAAATGGACTGTAATAAATAAACATTCATTTATTTATTATTTTTTTTACTTTTTTGGTTTTAAAGCCCGGGCAAATTTGGGCTACTACACCTGTGATTTTACACGAAGCACTGTTTCCCATCAAATCAACACCTTCAGACACTGTTTCGTAAGTTGTAAACCAATCTAGATTGGGACTCATGTGGAAGGTGCAGCCTGAATCAAGTATCCACTCTTCGCTTACTTTAGAATCATTGACAGAAGTGACTAGAAGTTCACCATCACTGTAGTCTTCGACAACATCAGCTTCACCAGAATTTTTTGGTTGTTTTTCCTTTTGATTCGCAGCCTCCCTTTTAATCTTGTTCTGTAGCTTATAGCACTCAGATTTAATGTGCCCTTTCTTCTTGCAGAAGTTACAAGTTTTACCTCTGTTTGAAGACTTCGATCTACTCTTAGATTTACCACGAGGATTCCGTTCTTGTGTCTTTCCACGATCATTATCAGCATTCCGATCTTGTCTTTCACGAGTAATGAGACTCTCTCCCTGAGAGTCGGGTTTAACCACAAGATGCTTCATCTTATCATACGAGGTCAAAGAATCATAAACCTCATCAACTGTGAGAGACTTGCGACTATATAAAATCATGTCTCTAAAGGTTGAATAAGACGGGGGCAACGAACAAAGTAGAATCAACCCTTGATCTTCCTTATCATATTGAACCTCCATAGCCTCCAAGTTTGAGAGAATTTCTTTAAACATTGTTAAGTGTTCGTGTACAGACGCACCTTCCTCCAAACAATGAGCATAAAGACGCTGCTTCATATGCAACTTGCTTGTTAGAGTTTTCGACATACATATTTGTTCTAGCCTCTTCCATAATGCAGCGGCGGTCTTCTCTTTCATCACATCCTGTAAAATTTCGTTGGACAAATGCAGATGTAATTGTGTTAACGCCTTTCGATCTTTACGCTTTTTCTCTTCATCTATTGAAGTCGAAGGCATCTTATCTATCCCTAGTAGGGTATCCACCAGATCCATTTGCGCAAGAACTGCTTGCATTTTAATCTGCCATAACGCAAATCTAGTGTTGCGATCCAACAGCGAAATTTCATACTTCAAAGACGCCATTACCGTGATCGAGATGAAAAACCCGGAAGCTCGGATACCAATTTGTGAAAAAATAAAATAAAATAAAATAAAGAACACACAAATTTTTACGTGGAAACCCTTTCGGGAAAAAAAACCACGGGCAGAGGAGAAGAAAATTCACTATGTCGAATTTGAATTAATACAAGAGGAATAGACTATGTCTATTTATAGGCTTGTAAAGCCATATTCTAGTAAGACTGAAACACCTTATTCTAATCAATATCAAATAGATGGAATTTAATAAGGTTTAAAAAACCTTATTCTAAAAATAAAATAAAAGAAGTGTAATTCTATATGGATTGCATATAGATCATAAAGTTAACTCATATCTTCTTGGATTGCATATCCCAATATACAATATAAGTAGATCACATAAGAATCCTTGAAAAGTAATATTGCTTAATTCAATCTCTTCTCTAATGATAAACACGAGATTGACTACTCAAAATCATCAAAAAGAGGCAAGAAATCATCTAAACATTTTGGCCTTTGGGTCCTTGAACATTAGTTACAAGGTCTCTTATTCCTTTAGGAATTTATACTTGCCGAATTTTATATTTAATCATTTTCTTTATTGGACAAGTATGTAATGTATGACCATAGAAATAGAAATGTTCACACTTTACCATGTTTTATGAGTTTGCTAAAATAATTTCTTTTTCTTTCTTTAAGCTTTCAAGTTTTAATTCCAAATCAAGATTTTCTTTTTTAAGCGTAGGCATTTAATTTTAAAAGCCTCTAAATCATTTTTTTAAAATTCATTTTCACTTCCAAAATCATCTTTTGTTTTTAAAATAAAATCATTTTCTACTTTGAGTTTGGAAATCATTTTCTTATATTTGGAATTTATGGTCTCAAACTCCAAACCTAACTCATCAAAAGTATATTGTAACTCACTAAATGTATAAGAATTAAAATCCCATGAGTTAGAAGATACTTCTTGCTCTTCAAGAGCCATGAAGCAAAGGTTGCCAAACCCCTCATCATTGGATATCATTCTAAGTGGCTACCATGGCTTTCTTTTTTCCCTTTTACTTCTTCTTTAAAGGACAATCATACTTGTTGTGCCCCGACTTCTTGCAAATGTCTCAAACTATTTTCTTTTCTTTAAGCCTCTTGTCTTTTCCCATTTTCATGAACCTTTTGAACTTCTTAGCAAGTATGATTACCTCTTCATTATCCTCATCCTCGTCATCATTGCTTTCTTCTTAGATGGAGGACTTTATAGCAACTCCTACTTACCTTGGTTCTTTCTTTCGAATCTTTAGCTTCATCTCATAGGTGAGGAGTGAACCTATGAGCTTATCCAAAGCCTTGGATTCTTCAATAACCATCACTTTTGCTTCACATTACTTTGGCAGGCTATTGAGTAATTTCTTCATCATTTCTTTGCTGGGATAAGTCATCCCAAGTGCCTTCAATCCATTGATGATGTTAGTGAATATATTTGACATGTCTTTGATGCTCTCCTCCGAATTCATCTTGAAAATCTCATTGTCAAGTATGAGTAAATCAATCTTGGATTCCTTGACTTGGCTTATTCCTTCATAAGTGGTGGCAAGCTTGTCCCAAATATTTTTGGTATTTTAAAATTGGGAGACTCTTTTGTACTCATTACGCCTTTAATGCACAAAAGAGAGTGTTCATGGTTTTGGCATTGAGTTAAGCTTTCTTTTTGTCACATTCTTCCTACTCATCTTCATCCTTGGGCACCATCAAATAACCATTTGTGATTATCATGATAATCAATTTCTTGAATGAAAAGCTTCATCATTGTCTTCCAATATGAGTGGATCTCTTCATTGAAGGATGGTAGCTCACAATTGATTAGCCTTCACCGAGTCGAAATCTTGTGACATCTTCGAACTTAATAATTTTGCCTCCAATCACCTTTCCTAATGGTGAAACTTTTGATGGAGATCTATCTTTTATATCAATTGTTAGGACCAAATAATACTAAGAGGGGTGAATTGGTGTTTTAAGAATTTCTACAAATTTTTCTAAATAATAAAGAAATGGAAGAAAAGTTTGGAAATTTTGATTTATAGTGGATTGACCCCAATTATCTACCTCCACTACCTTAGCTTTGTAACACCTCTAACCCCAAACCGTCGCCGAAACAGGGTTAGAGAGCATTACCGGACCTATCAGACAATTTACATAAAATACCTATGTTCAACCCATCTAAACACATTTAAATATGCTCAAAACTTGCTAAATTTAGACATTTTATATATTATCCAATACTCACTTCCAATCACTTATCATATATTATCAATATGATTCAAATTCATACTAAATTAGTCAAGTCCTATTATATACCATTACCAAGCTTAATTCTACTTATTTCATCAATACATTAACAATCCAAAACGACACATACATAAAACATTCTAGGTACATGCCATTACCAACTATTAACACGCTTTACCTCATTGAATTCGGGATCAGTCTGGGATGTTGATTCAACGATCTAGCTTTAATTTAACCTGCGCACGGAAACAACCGTACGCTGAGTATGAACTCAGTGGTATTTCTATAATCCGAACACTTAATAAAATGAAAATATAACAAACACTTAAAAATCATATGTCATATACAATTGTATAATTATTCAATTCATAGATAAATCATTTATAACTCATTCGATTTTTATCATCTATTAACCCAATTAGTTTTCGAAAATAAATTCACAATCATTTAAATAATAATATTTTCCATTCATATGTCTCATTTATACTTCTGTTCGCTATTCAATATCAGTAAATAATTTTCAGTATCGATCATTTTTTCAGTTTCATTCAGTAACATTCAATCATTCAATAACAATTAGTTGTTCAATAATATTCAGTCACTCTTTAACAGTCAGTTATTCAATAACGATAAATTATTCAGTAATAATCAATTATTCAGTAACAATTTTTTTTTTACACACAATAATGATCGATTATCCATAATAATCGATTATTCAAAGAGCGATTAATTATTCAGTACCTTTATTTGCCCCTATTAACATGACTCGGACTCGGACAGATATACGGATCCAACCCACACACCGAGATAGCATACAGTGTTTCATCGGTCGGAGCCAGAATACACCGGTAACAGTAACAGTAATAGTAATAGTAATAGTAGCGGTACACAAAGTACCTCATCGGAATAAATCCGGAAAAGTAACAGTAACAGTAAGGTACAGAGTACCTCTTCGGAACGAATCCAGAATAGTAACAGTAAGGCGACACTTATAGTGTCTCATCGACACAAAGTCGGAATATCCCTGAACACTTCCAATCCTATGGCATGCCATCTATATCCGACTTAGCCCGATACCGTTAATAGGGTTTCTAATTCATTTTCCAGTTTCTAATCATTTCACATCTCAACAATCATATATATTCATAATTCGATATAATTCATTTCAGTTTTCAATAACAAATATTCAATTTTTACAATAATCAGATATATCCGTATAAATCCAATAAATTTAACACACACCTAATCAATCCATTTCAATTATATAACACAATAATTCTCACCTCAATTACTATCATAATATTCAATCAAAATTCAACAATAAATAAATAATTTCACTTTTCAATTCTAACCGATATCTATTGTAATTCAAATATTCATCTCAAAGCACTTTCTATACATATTAAGTAATAAATTCAATAATTAAATATTAAGTTCAGATTGTAGAAATACAAACCGTAATTTCCGGGCTAACCCTCGTCGACTTCGCCTTTTTCTTGCTTAGCCGAGATTTCTGGCACAATATTAGCTACAGAAATTAAAACAATTAAAAATTCATCAATATACAATTTCATTTTTTTATTCCAATTTCAACTCAATATTTACATAACTTCTAATTTAATCCCAATTCAAACTAACTTGTTTTCTTTACAATTTATTCTATATTTTCACTCAACTATCACTTAAAATCAAATTTCAACTCTCTAATTTTCCATAAATCTCTAATTTTGAATTTCTTTCAATTTAGTCCCTAAAGCATAAAACTTATGAATTACTTTACAATTCAATCCTTATTTCACTTCTAACTTGAGTTTCTATCAATTTAATCCCTAATTCATCATTTTATTCAACATGAACCATATTTAGATATCTAATAACTTTCAAAATATCAACTTAATTTCATCAAAACCTTATTCCAAAGCTTCTAAAACATTAAAATTAAGTAAAAAGGGCTAAATTGACTTACCAATTAAACTTTCAAACATTCAAACCCTAATTCTCCATTTTTCTTTTCTTTCTCCTTTCTTTCTTTCCTTCCCCTGCTTTTCGTTTGCCTATTCTGTTTCTTTTCTTTGTTTCATTTCTTTTTCTTTCTTTATTTACTATATAATAATAATAATAATAATAATAATAATAATAATAATAATAATAATAATAATAATATCTATATTAAAAATCTATTTAATAACAAATATTTATTTAACACTTGTATGCATATATATTATTACACTTGTACTAAATCATTTTTATACACTTGTCTTTCTTTTATTTATTTTATTTATTTCATATAAAAATCTATTTACTTAAATAAAAAGCAATTAAATAAAATATACTATAATTATACAAATATATGTATTACACTTGTATATTTTATTTACCATACATTTGTCTTTATTTAATTTATTTCATAATATAATATCAATTTAATAATAACAATAACATTAATATTTACTTAAATAATAAGTAAATACATACTTATATTATAAATGTTTGTATAATATTTATTACACATATATTTTATTTTTATCACACACTTGTCACAATTTAATTTATTTATCATATAAATATCTTATAATATAATTATTAATTTAATTTAATAAATATATATTTTTTATAATTAAAATCTAATTAAAAATCTTAGATTTTTACTTTATATGCCGCCTCACTTATGCTAAATGGCATAATTGCCATTTTGGTCCTTTTTATTTTCTTTTAATCTATAATTAAACTTTCACACTTTATTCAATTTAATCTTTTTATCCAATTATCCTTAATTAAGCTAAATTCACTTAATTAAACTCTAATTAACCACTCAATTAACTTTTTAAATATTTTTGATAAATATTTACGGATCCGTTTTTCAGTAACGGTGACTCGAAAATACACTTTTTCGATAACCGTAAAATTTGGGTCATTACAAGCTTTCCACCATTAAGAATTTCTCAAGTCACTGCTAGAATTGATACCTTTCAAGGAAAAGGTATAACCTTTACAATAATATTCTTTTAACAAGGCTTAAATAGAACCTTTCCCCTTAGCTTTTATGGCTAAACTAGAACCCTTATTAGTTTTTGTGCTCAACTAACCTCTCAATTTACAATTGGTGATATGAAAGAGCGTAAACAAAGAGGCCTCTACAAGGTATGTGTTTACAAAAATTAAGTTTCAAATAAATTAAATGAGAGTGATAAAAGATCTAACAATAAGCTCCTAGAGATATGTTCAAGAGAAAATGAAAGAATAAATAATTTGAAACTTTTCGCTTGACTTTGAAGCTTGGATGTCTCTTTCTCGAGTCTTGAAGTGTATTTATATCAAGAAACAAGTTTGTGGACATTGGGGATAAAATAGAGCACTTGGAAGTATTAATTCGGTAAAAAGACATCGCCAGTCCTTTTCAATTTTGAAATTGAGCAAATTGGTCCCTCTAAAAAAATGGTAGCAATTTAATCTTTTTCAATTTCTAAAGTGAGCAACTAAGGTCAACTAATAAAGGCATTAATGTATTCTGTCAATTATACATAAATTTGATTGGTATATTAACAAATTTAGCCTTTGATGTTTACATATTTTGTTATTTTGGCTTTAATTATACAAAATTCAACAAATTCAGACTTAACATTTACACAAATGTTGCCGTAAATTTGTTAAACTAGCACCAAATTGACAAAATATGTAAACTTTGAGGACTAAATTTATTATTATTCCAACCAAAATCATGTGCAATTGATGGAAAAAATTAATGTCATGATTAATTGCCCTTAGTTGCTCACTTTCAAATTTGACAAGGATTAAATTACTTTGATTTTTTGATAGGGGCTAATTTGCTCAATCTCGAAGTTAAGAAAGAAGAGAGAGGTCTTTTTACCCATTAACTTCGAGTCGAAAAAGTGCCATGCAGTCCAGGTCTCAAGACTTGGCAAGATGTCTTGAGTCATGGTTGAAAAATAGATGTCATATAGCCGTTGGTGGGCTATGTCTCGAGACATATAGGCCAATGTCTCGAGCTTTGCAACCCATGAAGCAGATTTTTGCATTTGAACTTTCACGTCTCGAGGCATATAGTCTTATGCTCGAGACTTGACTATCAAAGTGCCTTGAAAACATTTTTAAACACTTCAAAACACTTTGGTATTGAACATTTTACAGGTCTTTAAAAATGCTTGATAAAATTTTCAACCATATTTTCACCAAACTTAGGAAATATAATATATATAAATTATCTTAAAATATTGTTATATCAAAAGCTTGAGACATCAAAATCAACACATATAATTGATATCTTTTTATCTTAAATGTTGTTATATAAAAAGCTTGAGATATTAAAATTAACACGTATAGTTAGTACCTTCAATTAGTTGATCAAAATAACCAATATCAAATGCATTTTAAAATGCTTGATTATATATATATATATATAGTAATTGTGCTTTAATTAGGTTAAGTTAGTAAATAATTTTGTAATTTATTAATTTAGCATTTTAAGATAGTAAAAAATTATGAAGATAGTAACAACTTAATTTATTTATTTTATTTATTAATTTGTTTTAAAGAAACACGTTAATTTTTTATATTTTAAATTATGAAAAAATCTTTTTTATTTATTTAAAATTTTTAATTATTTGTTAAGTTTTTATTTAAAAATATGATTTTAAAGTTTTAACTATTTATAGATTATTTAAAAAAATCTCATTTTAATTACTTTTAATCATGAAGTGTGTCATGATGGTTGTTCACCTTATCTGTTAACCATTTAATTAGAGATTCGATCATTACTTGTGATAATGAAACATATATTGTTATTAGAAAGCACTTGCATGAAGAGATTAATTTTAGTGCTACTATAGGTTATATATATATATATATTGCAAATTAAATTTTTGAGAATTTAACTAGATTTGTTGAGAATTGAGATAATAATCCTCTTAGGTGTAATTTATACAGAGGATGGTATGATTTTTACTTTCGAATCTTAGCGTACTGTGCTTAAGGGAGAAGCTTATTAAGTTTTCCTTTGTTGCACTAGTATTTACCCGTAAAGGAATGGTAAGAAAATGTTTTCAACAAGCATCAAGTACCCCAAAGCTGTCAAGCTCACGCTATAGCTAGGTTTATCAGTTGCCATTTTTTTTTTTAAATGTGTTTGAGAATTAAATTGATAGAATTTGTATAGGTGGAGGGTTAAATTTGTTAAATTATTTAGAATTAAGATTAATTTGATAGAATGTGTAAATATTAATGACTAAATATGTTATTATACCAAGTAAAAAAAAGGTCACCTCGCCATTTTTGTTAACAATTCAATGAGGTGACCGAAACAGAAACAAATTATAACGCTAGTGATGAATTTGAAAGTTTTTATAGTTTGGTGACCAAAACAGAAACATGCTAATAATTAGGTGATTAATTGTATACTTTACCCGATAAAATATTAACTTTCTATGTTTAAACATGGTTAAAACATAACATAAGTCCCTGTACTCTTCATAAAATTGAAATTTAATCCCTATACTTTTATTTTTAGGAGTTTAGTCGTTCTACTTTTCAGATTTCAAAATTTAAGTCTAGCTGTTAACATTGTTAAAATTATTTTTGTTAAATTTAGGTTCATTGCAACGTCATTTTTTAGTTATATGACTATCAAGTTAGTATTTTTTATTCAAAACATCACATCAACAAATTTAATAAAAAATAACAGTGTTAACAAGTGGATCTGAATTTTAAAATCTAAAAAATAGTGAGACTAACTTCCTAAAAATAAAAGTACAAAAACTAAATTTTAAATTTGTGAAAAATATAACATCATACATTTAAATCAATAAAATTTTATTCTGCAACATGGTACAAAACTAGTTGTATGTATATTCTGTTTCAATTTGATTTTTTATTTTAAAAGTTAATAAATTGAACTCATATGTGAAACTTAAATTATCTAAGTTGAAAATAATTGAATTTCCTATACATATAGATTAAATTAAATTACCCCAAAAAAATCCTATCTTAAACTGATTCAAATTTATTTATTTTTTCAATGTATTTATCGGAGCGAGTCCAATGATTAATCCTCCGTATTCTTTAAGTCTATTAATAAGACAGATACTAGCCACGAGTTTTAAAACTGCTCCATATTCAAGATAAGGATCGAACCCTCAATTAATTAAGACAAGAAACTATTGACATTTCATATAACTCTCATGATCTCAAATATATTATGGCTCCTACTAAAATAGTTGAAATGTCGAAATTAAAAATATAAAACTTGAATTTAATTTTACAATTTAGTAAATTGAATCCTAAAAAACTAAAAACACCCTAAATCCAAAAATAACTTTAATACTCAAAGTAAAAAAGCTGACACTAAAATAGCTCCACTTATCAAATTCGAATTCGAATTGATGAAATTCAAATGCAACTAAAAGAAGTAGAAGCAATAACGGTGATCCAGATACAACCGAAATGTCGAATCCATTGGTCTAAACCTGACCAAGCATGAAGGTATGGTCATAGATTTTCCCAAAGGGCTCTGCCGAATGGGTCCATGTTGATCTTTTGTGCAAAAAATGCAAGGAAGAGAATAAGACTGACAAGAAGGGTAAAACTAAGGCAATGCCCATCACACATTCATGCTCTCCCATTGGATGAGATAAGATCATTGAGCTTCCTCCACGTGGCACTATCATTGTGGTGCCGAAGATAAGGCTACTGTTCAAATATTTCCTACCCTCTTTGTGGTCATTATGCTATAGTCTCTTCAAATTTTCAATCCGACGGTCACCCTTTCTCCGAATTCAACCTCAAAGCTTTGTAACCATAGGATGTTATACCCAAATTCCACCATTATATATAGGGGATTGGCACTGGGGAATAAACATTATTAAGGGAGATATATTTAGCTATAGCATACACTACTAGTACCCACTACTAGCAATGGCTTCCTCAATGATCTCATCGGCTACCATTGCCACTGCCTCTCCGGCACAGGCTAACATGGTCGCTCCTTTCACCGGCCTCAAGTCTGCCTCTGCTTTCCCAGTCACCAGGAAGGCCAACAACGACATTACTTCTCTCGCAAGCAATGGCGGCAGAGTGCAATGCATGCAGGTAAATTTATATCAATTTTTTTGTTTAAGTTTTAGTGTAATGTTTGGTGGAAATTTGAATGAAAATTTGTTTTACATTTGGCGTTGTTTTCTAGGTGTGGCCTCCTACTGGGAAGAAGAAGTTCGAGACTCTCTCATACCTCCCCGATCTTACACCCGTGCAGTTGGCTAAGGAAGTAGATTACCTTCTTCGCTCAAAATGGGTTCCTTGCTTGGAATTCGAATTGGAGGTGTTTTCGAGCTCTAAATTATTCCAATCCTCCACTTTTTAGTGGGATATTTGAGTTGATTAAGTGTGTTTTATATGCATGTGCAGGAGGGATTCGTGCACCGTAAGTACTCGAGCTT
This sequence comes from Gossypium longicalyx, assembly GCA_025698465.1. Classification (NCBI taxonomy): domain Eukaryota; kingdom Viridiplantae; phylum Streptophyta; class Magnoliopsida; order Malvales; family Malvaceae; genus Gossypium; species Gossypium longicalyx. The sequence continues at coordinate 19,293,939 of CM047005.1, read as the reverse complement.
ACCCGGGTACTACGATGGACGCTACTGGACCATGTGGAAGCTGCCCATGTTCGGGTGCACCGACTCGGCTGAGGTGTTGAAGGAGCTTGAGGAATGCAAGAAGGAATACCCCAATGCATTCATTAGAATCATTGGCTTCGACAACGTGCGTCAAGTGCAGTGCATTAGTTTCATTGCCTACAAGCCTCCAGGCTTCTAAGCTTTTTATTAACTTTGTCTCTCCATTTGTTTGAATTTGTACTCAGAAAAACCATGTTCTTTACTTTTGCTTTTCTCTTTCTTTGAGTTATTGGCCTTTGTTTCTCGATTTCTGGGTTTTAATCCTTTTTGGATTTTCATTGGAAAAAAGGCTGAGAACTAATGAATAAAAAGTTGGTTTTCTTCCCAATTTCCTTCAACCTACACATTCTTATTTTTAATTACTTTGTTTTCATCCGCTGGAAAATTGATGGGCAGTTTTCAATGTGGATGCTAAATGTATTAATTAAGATAAAATTAACATTTATTTTGGAATATCAGCAATGTTTTAGAAGGAGAATGCTGAAATAGATATCTAATTGTGGATAAAATTTTTGTGGTATTGTTTTCCAATAAAAGATGATAAAATTTTCAGCTTCTTTATTTTATAAAGAATATGTGACAACATGCTACAATATGCTTTATTATTGTACCTAACACATAATATAATATGAATAAATTTTATTACAGCTTCAAATAATATCGAATTTAAATATTAGATTATTCAAATAACAGATTCATTTTGTAAGTATTAGGTTACTTATCCTTCCAAAAGATCTATGCCGATGCTTATCGTATTTTCATTATATATAGTTTGATACTTCCAACTGTGATTAATTGATTATAAGACTACACTGATTTAATCGATGTGAAATTATATAACTTAATATTTTATGTATTTTAAACATAACTTTCAAAAGTTTGAATCTTGTTCTTAATTATCAATAGTTACGAATTAATTAATATCGTAAAAGTAGACATATCATTTTTTTTCAATACGTAAGTACTAGTATGTTTCAGAGTATTATTTTAATATAGTACATATCTTTCAAAAATTTTTTGTAATCTATACATTGGTAGTTTATTTTCAAAATTTTAATAAAATTTATATTATATGCACATGAAAATATAACTAAATCAAATATATGTAAATGAAAATATAAATATTAAAATTATCATTAATTATGTTGAATAAACTAATTTAATAATTATACTAAATTATCATTAATTATGTTGAAAAAACCAATTTAATAATTATACTTTCTTTTTAAATATAATTGTGATAAAACATCAAAATATAAAATATTAGAAAAATTATTTAAAAAAATCAAAATATTACATCATTTAGTATAAAAGGAATACATGCCAATATAATTAATATTTATCAATACAAATAAATACTGAAATGATAGCAACCTCATTTTGAAATAACTTTATCTATAATTAAAAATTCATTTCACATTAATTTATCTTTTGTTTTGAACTTAAAAGTTGATCACTTCAGCTCACTTATTTATTTATTTTGAGTATTAAAATTTGTTGTTTGGTGATTTTTTTAGGTGAAAATTGGTGATATTTTTTTTATAAGTTGGTTGATTGGCTATTGCAGTTTCTATCATAAATTTGTAACAAACTTTGTTTAATGAATTGTAACGTTTTAAATATTATTACTATATGTTTTTTTTCATTCCTTTTTCTGGTAAATAAACTGTATAAAAACAATTAGGTCAAAGATGATGTTAGAAATTTTATATTGGAGTAAGATAAATTTTATAAAATTTGAAACCTAAAGCTACGATTTATGGGTTAAGAAGATTAAATTATTAATATTTGTAAAAGATCACAAATTAATTTATTAAATTTTTTAAAATTAAAACTAAGTTGACAAATTTTATAAAATTTGAGGGCTAAATTTATTGATTTTTTAAAAATTCAAATTAAAATGACAAATTTTGTAAATATTGAGAGTTAAATTTATTGAATGTTTTATATTTAGGATCAAATTAATATAATTTGTAAATATTAAAAGTCTAAAATTTTTATTATACCGATAAAAAAAGCCCAAATCAATTTGAGTGATCAAGATATTTGATTTAATAAAAATATAGTGATTAAAATAAAAAAAAAGGTAATAGTTCGATGACTAAAATAAAACGAAAACAATAGTTTAATAACTATTTTTATAGTTTAACCTTGACTAAAAATGAATATAAGGTGATTGGGTAAAAAGGGATGTAGTTAAAAGTTTTAATTAAAATTAATTTAGACATTAAGTTAAATTTAATATGCGAGATAATTGACATTAATTTAAGTAATTTTGTAAGTGTTATTTAAAAATTAAAATTGTGGAGGAATTTAATTAAAGGAATTATTTTGAACCAACAATAAACTTAAGCAAAGAATTTAAAAAGTTTTGGACCATATCCGGTCTGATCCGATCCATTGATAACCTGTCGAAAATAGCTCTCACGACAAAGAAGCCAAATCTTTCCTTTCATCTCCTTCAACTCCATTTCCCATAATTTTCCTTTAATTTTACTCTCAGGTAACCTTCTTCTCCCTTCTTTTTTCAATCCTTCCCCCTTCCCCCTTTTTCATTATTGAATCACATTCAATTCAAATAATATGTTTATATTTTTTGGATCTTTTTATACCTTCTCGTTTCAAGCGTAGAAACCCTAGCAACTAACGCCTGGAATTTTTAACTTTGATCTTCTACAGGTAGCCTAATTTGAGCTCTGCATAGGGTTTGATTTTGTTACTGGGAATATTTTAGTTACAATTTTGGGGGGATTTTTGCTTAGGCAAATCCCTTGACCATATTTTTCGCTTTGAAATGGATGGGAGGAAGAGGAATTTCTTTAGGAAACAGATGAATACGCCCTTTAAGAGGAAAGGGATTAATAATAATAATAATAATAATAGGAAACTAAAACTGGGTGTTAATTCTTCCCCTGAACAGTTTTCCGGAAATTTGAATCCTGGAGACACTGTTTACCGTATACTTTGTCCTTCGAGAAAAATTGGTGGTGTTATTGGGAAGGGTGGGAATATAGTAAAAGCATTAAGGCAGGAGACTCGGGCTAAGATTACGGTTGGTGATTCTGTCCTTGGTTGTGATGAGAGAGTTGTTGTTATTTATAGTTCTCCGACCAAGGTGAAAGAACATAATTCAGATGAGGATTATGGTGGTGATAACGAAAAGGAGGTACCCATGGAGCCTTGCTGTGCTGCACAGGATGCTTTGTTGAAGGTTCACGATAGAATTGTTGAGGAAGATCTTTTTGGTGGGATAGTGTCTGATGATGATAATGGGCATGATGTTGTCACTGCACGGCTTCTTGTTCCGAATAATATGGTAGGATGTCTCTTAGGGAGAGGGGGTGATGTGATTCAAAGATTGCGAAGTGGCACAGGTGCTACTATACGTGTTCTTCCGGCTGATCATCTTCCTGCTTGTGCAGTGGCAACTGATGAATTAGTGCAGGTATCTATTAACTTTATATGCTGTACACTTTTTTATTTATTGTATGTGTTTGACTGAGAAATCAACATGCTAAAACATTAAAGAGCCCTTGCATACATCTTCTTGAATGGCTAAAATGTTGAATTCCCTTTCTCTTATAAGAACTTTTCCCATTTATTTGAATTTCAATTCAAACCTGTTACTGCTTCAATGTTTTGTGAATGCTAATTGAAGCTCTAATTTAGGACTTAAAAGTATTACTACCTATATTATGCTCTGCTTCAATGCTCTAAAATTGATGTTTGAACTGCTATCTTCGAACAGTTAGGCCTTTGGAATTTACTTTTTGGTTCTTCTCCATTTTCATGGAGAGAGGATGGCCTAGAATATTCTGAAAATGTGATATAAGGCAGGAAGTGTGAGGATGATATATGAGAAAGATTTCCTTTCAGAGGATTGTATATGGGGATATTGAGTTATCTATACTGTCTGTATTTAGCCTGGGTTGACATGTGGGTCTCATTCATGTGCTTATATAAACGTCCTTTATATCTTTTTTGAGTCAGTTTCTTATTGGATAGGGTTTTTCTTTGAATAAATGACTTATGATGAGGAGGATTTTTCAAGTTCTGGTATGAGAGATCATTGCTCAAGTAGCAAATTTAGGCATATCCTTCTTTCTTAACCTAGTTGCCTGAACGTAACAACTGATTGGTTGCTACACTTTTGCATCTTTTGACCAGATAGAATCAGTTAATTAGCTGCATATATGATCATAAGGCTCAGACCTTTTTGTTCCACCAAGCCACGTGTCTTCCATCCTATTGGCAGATGGACTAATATTTTCTGGTGGTTGGGGTTTCGATACCGAGAGTGACTTTCACTTATTTAGGTTTGGGCTTGCTGTAGCCTGAAGCAAGTAATACAAAATAAGGATTATTAGCTCCATTTGAAACTCTCATAAAAGTTATTTTTTCGTTTACAGATTCTTAGTGCTCAAGGTCTTTAGCTAAGTTATTAGCTCCATTACTTTGCTTTGGGTCTCTATCATTTATGTACACATCAATGGTAATATGTTGAATTCAATGGGATTATTGATTAGGGATAGTGATGGATTGACATAAGTTATATATGATTTTGTACATGTACATGATGAGATGTAATACGAATATTACTAGTGGAACATAATAAATTTTGCTTTTTGTGCTAGACAAGATGGTGATTTGGGGTGGAAGAAAGCTTTAACATATTTTTCTTCATAATGTGTCAAAGCTTGATGGATTTCTAACTGAATCCAACCTTGTGAATCTGTACTGTGGGTTGCAGGTTTACTGGTTCGTATAGGCTGCCCTTGACTAACCTTGCTTTTCAAGCAGCTGGCCAGATTGCTGGCCATTGCTTGTTTGAAGATGTGTCATGCCTTTGTATCTACAGGTTGAATGAATCTGTTTGAGCAGTTTTATTGTGTTTAGCAAGGAAGAATATTCTGGGGTCAAATTTGTTTTTCAAAGATTTATGCTGCCTATGGCAAATTCGTTTGAAAGCTTGCATGCTTTTGGTCAAGTGGCTGAAGAAGCAAAGGATGGGCCCATACATGCTTGAGAGGTGAGTGGAGTGAGATTAAAGCTGAGATGGTACAGAAAATAGCACCTTTTTGAAGGATATTTTTATTTTGGCCCATTACCCTTTTATCTGCACTTTTTGCATTGATGTGAGCAGCATATAAATTTTGGAAGTTGGTCTTACGTGTTATTGAGTTTTGATTCACTGGGAAGGCTTTGGATGTAGTTTGTCAGCCTATATTTCTGATTGTCAAATAGTTGTCAGTAGATTGTTTCAGTGGGAAGTCAAAGATTTACGTTGGCTGCTCTTTGTCTTGTCATTTTTTTTAATGCTATGATGTGTTGAAATCCTTGTCCTTTGTTTCAGTAAACTTTTTTTTTCTCATTTATTGTGTATTTTCCTAGTTGCTGGATGCAAAGCCTGTAGGTGCTACTGGATTAGAAATTTTCCTTCACCATTCATGGTTTGATCTCTAAAAACTGTTGTCAGTAGTTGTTTCTTACAATTTTGAATTTTCTTGCAATTCCTACAAGCTGTATTTTTTGTAATTTACTGCAAATTTCAGGAAAATGAGAGGTATTGTTCTTAACCATTCATGGTTTGATCTCTGAAAAACTGTTGTTAGAAGATAGTTTCTTGCTATTTTATGTTTTCTTTCAATTCCTTAAAAACTTTAGTTTTTGGAACTTACTGCAGATATCAGGAAAACGAGATGTCACAAAGAGAGCTCTATATGAAGTTTCCACTCTTTTGCATCAAAATCCACGGAAAGACAAGCCTCCTTTGAGCTTCTCTGTGCCACATTCAAGCCAGAATTTCCCTCCTAGCGCTCTTCCACCGAGCAATTCAATGTGGTCGCATCAAAATTTTTCTCCTCATGATAGTCCACCAGTGCCATGGATGAGTGCTCATAGAAACCGGCTATCTGGAATTGGGCCAGGTAGCTTCAGCAGTATTCCTCCAGCAGGTGGTGCTGAAGCTTCAGCTGAGTTTTCAATGAAAATTTTGTGCCCAGCTGGGAAGATTGGTGGTGTAATTGGCAAGGGTGGCTTTAATGTTAAACAGTTACAGCAGGAAACAGGAGCAGGCATTCATGTTGAAGATGCATCAACGGAGTCAGATGAGCGAGTAATTCGTGTCTCTGGAATTGAGGTATTTTATTTTGACTCTAGCTTCATTCCTTTGAGGAAAAATAAAATAACATATTTTACCCTTTTTGTGTGTCAACTAGTTGCTCCTGCCTTAAACTTTGTACTCTTTTTATACTTAAAAAAAATGCTTATGCTAGTCCATTTATTATTCTAGGCTCTTGGGAACCCTCGATCGCCTACAATAGATGCCATTCTACAGCTTCAGAGTAAAACTAGTGAATCATCTGAGAAAGGTACAATTACTACTAGGTTGCTTGTTCCATCAAGCAAGGTCGGGTGCATTCTTGGGCAAGGAGGTCATGTAATCAATGAGATGAGGAGGAGAACCCAAGCAGATATTCGTGTATGCTCGAAGGATGATAAGCCTAAGTGTGCATATGAAGATGAAGAGCTAGTACAGGTAATCTTGTTGGAAACATATTTATCACCAAGGGTATATCTGTATTTGTCCAATTCAATTCCAGAAGGTCTAATATTTTCAATATTTCAGCTTTGTTTTTATATAAAGTAATTTGTTTTTTTTTCCATTCAGATATCTGGCAATTTTGGTGTCGCTAAGGATGCTTTGGCTGAGATTGCTTCGAGACTTAGAGTAAGAACATTGCGAGATGTGAATGCTGGAGCAGAACCTGCTTCTGTTGGGTCTGTCCGTGTATCCGGTCCTGCAAGAAGCATGTCTGATGGTCCCCCACCAGCTGCTACAATAGGGCCTGGCTACTCTAGTGGATTTGAATCTTTCAGGGTATATTTCTTTATCAAATTTATGTTCCCTTCTTTTGCTTTAGTTACTTTAAGGCTTTATCTTTCTAGAGTTGAAACCATAATTATGCAATTAACTGTTTTTTGGTGATTGGGAGGGTTGGGATTGGGTCATATTGAGTGAATTGATATTCCAGATCGTTTCAGGTATGTGTGAGTTGGTTTTGGCATTTTAGGTTTGGATCATTTTAAATTCCAAGCTACTTATGTTTGGGCATTTCCTTCTGATAATAAAATTTATTGTATTTATCATTTTTTTAATCAAAATTTGAAATTTAAATGTGAGAAAATAATAAAATTCATACTCAATCTAAGTTTAAGGTTCAAGTTGATTTTAGTTCAAGTCATTTTAGGTCTTTAAGTTGTTACGAGTCAAAGTCATTTTGAGTTAAGTTTGTTGACTGAATAAAATCAATGGGTTCATTTGGTCAAAAGATAGCTTTTTCCAACTTTAGCTTTCATTGTTTAACAAGTCTCATTCTAACTGCTAATAGGGGTGAGCAAAACTCGATTTGACTTGAAAAAATAAAAAAAAAATTTGAATTTCGAGTTAATTGAATAGAGTTATTTGATTTTTTCGAGTAAACTTGAATAACTTGTTCGAGTTTCAAGTTCGAGTCGAGTTGAATTTTGAAAATGAGCAAAATTGTCTCTTTTTCAACAAAAATTACAAAAAGTATTCACAATAATTTTTAAAATTCAAAATGTTTATGAAAATTCCAAAATTTATATTTTAAAAAAATTATAAAAATCTAAAGAATATATAAAAATAAAAAAAAATTCTAAAATAATATTTTTTATGACCTAAATAAGAAAATTAATTATTCAAGTTTATCATACTAAAATATCTTTTTTTTCCCCTCTTATTTTGCTTTGATAGAGTTTTCAACAATATATGGTTTCAAATTTATCTGCTCTAATATGGAATTAATTATATTGTAACAAGATTTTAATTTGACATGTTTAATTTTTTTTTAATTTAACTCGAACAATTTCAATCGATTCAACTCGACTCAAATTTCATTTTACTCACTCGAATTAAAAAAATTTCAAACAGAGTTGTGATGATAAATGAAACTTGTCAACTCGATTAACTCGAACTTTTTTCATTCGATTCAATCGGACGCTCACTTCTAGTTTATAATATAAATTTCTAATTAGATAGTGTGTTTTAATTGCTTCATCTGTATGGATTCTGTGATTTATTTGTTGATAAATTATGAAGTTGTTATAATAAATATTAGTTTGATTAAGGGTGTGTTTACCATTGAGGTTCAAAAGCACTTTTCAACCCAAACAAGCAGCTTTTCAAACCAATCCTTGATTTTAAACTGGGATTTTAAGCCAAGGCAAAAAGCCAAAATTTTTAGCTTTTGGCTTTTAGAAAAGTGCTTCTCAATAAAATTACCTTTTTATCATCATGATTAAAATAGACATTTTATCTTCCCAAAAGCACTTACACTTTTATAAAGCACTTTTTCACAGCACTTTTCAACCTCAATCGTAAACTGGCCCTCAGTTGAGGATCCAAACCTTTAAAGTTAGGGCTAACAATTTAAAAGAACAGTGAATGTTAAATCTTAAAGGAGCTTGTCATTCACTTCTTTCCAAACATGTGAAAAAAAAATTAAGACCCCTAGCTTTTATTTATATTTGTTTGGTTCTTGGTAAATAATTCTAAGACATCACTATACTTTTAATATAACTTCTAATTTAGGATATGAGTTTTATTCAATAGATAAATGGAATTCAAACTTTATAGTAACCTATATATTATGTAAGTTCTTATGATCTGCCCTAGTTTTATTTGGCTTCTTATTGTTTGTTTGGTCTTAGATACAAGTTTGAAAGTAATCATACCCTTTCATGGGTTTTATAGTTTAGTTTAATACATTTAATTGATGATTTCTAATCTTTCTTGGGGTTGGGCCTTCCATTGAGTTCTACATCTAATAACTATTACAGGTCAGATTCTTATTTATTTAAAAATTTAAAATCTGATGAAAGACATTATTTCCTGTTTTTTAGTACTTTGTTGAGAATGTTGATTTGTCAAGAGGATAGTTTTCCTTGGTGCATGTTTTCAAGCTTTGGATTTTCAAGATGTCTTATGATTTGGTTAAATAGCTGAAAGTATTCTTTATGCTATTCTGAAGGGTGGTGGTGCACATGTGTATGACTATGAACCTCAGAATTTTTCTGTTCCTCCAGCTGCTGCTAGGTACTGGTGTTATCAAAACTTTCTTGGTCTAATTTTCATGTTTAACTTAATGGATTCGGTTTGTTGGATTCTGTTGTTGCAGATACTTAAATATGAACTGTGCTGTTGAAGCTAAAGTTCCGGAAACTGTGTCAAGTTCTGCAGTAGGCACCAGAGGAAGTACTGTTTTTAGTAGTAGTGAGGTAATAATTCTGAATTTGGGATACCATAACCTTTACCTGGTATAGTTTGGAGATTGCACTTCAAAAAATAAACAAGTTAAAGATCTATTGAAGTTTCTGGCTTTGTTTTTCCATTGGTGGTGTTTTTTTTCAGTTGGAATGGTGGCACAATATTGTTTCAAAATGGTATCTCCTTAAATGTTTAGTGAAAGGAATGCGCTGTAAATCCTTGATTTCTTGTTGTGGGAAGTGTAGCATCCATGCATCATTTATCAGTCTTGGGTGTTACATGGTTGTTATTGAATGGAAAGAAAAATTGTATGAATTAGTATGTTATATATTGGAGGATACCTTTTCAGGTCAAGGGCAATGTTAAAGGAAGGTATAAGATTTGCTAACTTGTTTTTGTTGTGAAATGTAGGTTTCAAGGGCAATCCTAAAGCTTGATGATCCTCAAACTGGTGGCTTTGAAGAGTTCCGTGGATCTTCTGAGCATACAAGTGCTCAGAGCATTTTTCACTCGTTCATGGCTTCTTCTGGACAAAGCATGAATGCACAACAGGATTCATATCCAAATACGAACATCCACCAAAGTTCCTATCAGAAAATGAGTGCTCAATATAGCCCCTATCAAAATGTGAGTGCTCAACAGAACTATTCAAACAGGCAAGCTCATCAAGGCCCATATCATAATTTGACTGTGCAGCAAATCCCCTATCCACTTAATTCTCAGCAAGGGCCTTACGCCAACTTCAATGCTCCACCAAGTGCTTACCACAATTACAGTGCACAGCAAGGCTCTAACCCGTATTAAATTCAATAGGCTCATTTTTGTACTATATTTCAACTTTCCGAATATTAGAGATTACATAGGCTGTCACATTACTGGATACTTTTGATTCAATTGTTAAGTGAAAGACGTATTGGTGAAGTTGTAAACTTAGACCTGTTCTTGCTATGTTTGGACTTGTGTGTAGATAAATCAAATGATGATTGTTTGACACCTGATAGAGTAAACCAATGCTTTTAATCTTTTGGAATGGATCGTATCTTGGGCTGTTGTCAATTTGTTCATGTAATTATTGTGCTAATTTTGTGCTTTGTATATTTTACTTTGACAGCGATAGTTGAATGTGCGGATAGGTATGGAAGCCGGAGCTACAAAGTGCTCTCATGGAAGTGTGGTGAGGTAGAGTCAGGGCTAAATTTTGCACAGGAGATTCTTGCTTCCTCGTTGAAGGAGCCAAGTCATCATCAATCCTCTCACATGGACCCAGGTCGGTGTCACTAAGGTTTATCATTCCTGTTACTATAATTGCCCTGTACTATTGGACTGTGGTTGGTGTTTGACTCACATTTGAGGATATTGGAATCTGATTATTTTGTTGAAGCAATTAGATCTCTTTTCAATTCATATAGATATTATTAAGATAGTGACATTTGTTATCCTATTTTTGTTTCCTTCCCTAGACTCAAAATTGGCATTGCATTTGTCCGTGTCAAATAGGCAAAAAGCTTAATAATGGTAAAATCCCATCAAAAAGCGATATAGCATATATGTTATGGCACTTGGAGAAAAAGAAAGGGTTGACCTTAAATATTTGTTGCTTTTCTTCCATTTGGTACAGGGAAGTACAATGTTCATTAAATCTATAAAAGTCTATCCTATTATTATTGGGACACAAAAATGGATAAGCCTAGTACTCAGCCATTCTTGTATATAGTCTGTTGTCTCATCCTCAATGCAGGAAAGTGGTTCTCCCACTTTGCAACTTGTATGAACAGTTTTGTGGTTGATTCTTAATCACAAAAAAATTTCTTCTTATGTAAACCCGTTGGCGTATTCTGTTGGGATCAAAAGAAGAAAATGCATTGATGGTTTTGGCCCTTTGAAGTAAGGTGACAAATTTCTTGCCCCATGTGTCACATTTTACTTGGGTTATAAGGGGAGATTTGTATATAAACCCGTAGGCAGGCGTATTTTGTTAGGATCAAAAGAAGAAATATAATCTATTGATGGTTTTGTCCAATCCCTTTGAGCCAAGGTCTATGTATCTGTACAAATATCAAATCTTTTTACCGGTTTGGTGTCACAAGTTAGTTGACATCAATCTAGTAGGTTAAGTTACTAAACAAATAGATAGAATTAGTAGAACTATTCAAGATGGGAAAGAAATTGTGCATATACTTTGTTATCAGAAACATTACTATTTATTTAACACTCGGATCTTGATCTTGGAGATATTAACAAAGAATATATAGTAGGTGTTTTAGGAAATTATTATTTTGTAAGGTAATGGTAAAATAACAAGGAAGTGGTAATATTTTAAAGGATGGGTTTTTATATAAATTTTTTTTTAATATAAAGTATTTTTGAGATAAAATGTTAGTAGAGTATGATGGTAATGTCAGTGAAGCAGTAATGATTCCAAGCATTTAGTAACAGTAAAGATTATATATGTAAAGGTTGAGAAATGATTGATATCAATCTCATTTTATAACATGAAAAATCTGAACATAAAGTTTGTAATGATTTTTATAGCATTTATTTTGGCACATACGACAATCAAATGGCAATAACGGTATTACCTCAATGCCAATCACACCATTTAGTTGCAAGTCTCAAGGGAATAAATATTAAGGAGATGTAGGAAAAGATAATAAATTTTCTAAATGTTTTGAAATGCATTCTTAAAAATAAAATATCTATAATTTCTCTAAATATGCTATCCATTTTTTAATAATTTTGATAATTGGCCAAGGCAAATGAGATTGTTTGGTATTAATTTTATATTCATATTTACAACATAATATTCCACAAGGCTATTAACAAAAATGTAAAAGATTTGTTATTTTAACGTAATCTCCGTCAAAAATAGAAAAATAATTTTAATTATTATTATTATTTTATTTTCTTAGAATCCTCCTTCAACATTGAATTTCTTTTTGGAAATTGTTATGAAGTTTTTGAAATTTAAGTTTTTTTAGATTTTAAATAATTGAGATAAATTTCAAAACTATATATGAATTTTGGACAAATATATACGGCTATATATGAACTTTGATTTTGTGCATTTTTATACGTGAACTTTTTATTTGATTCGATTTTCATAAATCACTTACACAATTATCATTATAGAACCATTTTAAGTTTATACATTCCATACACAAGTAATTATAATTATCTAATATATAATTATATAGATATATTTATTTCTTTAAATTTGTATAGTTGAATCAAAATTAAAACTTCATGTATATATATATGAGCTATACTTAAAGTTTCATATATATGATTGCATCAAATCAAAGTTTATGTGTAGTTTTGAGATATATTCCTAAATAATTTGTGTTGTTTTCGAAAATTTACAAGGTTTTATTATTATTTTATTATTATATATGTTTTTGGATTTTTTTAATTCTATAAATCATAAATGGCACGTGTGATATATACTATGGAAATAGTTTACATCATTTTCAATTTTTCTTATTTTGCAGGAGTTTCAAAAAACATAAGAGCTAAATTATGCTATTTATTCTTAAAGGGATTAAATTACTTTTTTTTTTTAAATTCATGGATTAAATTGCTTTTGACTTTGACCTTATTGGTAGTAATTTTAAATAATTTATTTTTAAAAAGATAATGTAATTCAAATAATAATAATCAAATTAAAAAAAGAATTGTACATAAGGAGAGTTGAAAGACTTAATTTACCAATTTTCAACAGCTACATCGATCACTTTAATAGAAAAATTAGATAAAGAGACCAAAATTTTCAAATAAAAAAAATACATGGATTCAATGTTTCAAAATTAAAGTATAGGAGTTAAATTTTAAATTTCAAAAGAGTATAGAAATCTCAAACACATTTAAACCAATAAAAAACCCAAAAGTTCATATTTTTGTGTTTCCCAAACACACCTCAATAAATTCATACAATAGGTTTATAATTAGTATAATTAAAAATATTTATATTATTTTTTGAATAAAAAATATATATATATTTTATCATTTTTATGTATATCGAATTCTTATTTAAAATATTCCATATTTAATAAATGATGAGAGTTAACATATATATTCATTTATTTAAATTATAATGTATGGTATATTTACATCCTTGTTAAAATTAGAAAAATAAAAAAATAATGAGGAGAAATAAGAATTTCTGTTTCTTTTAGGTTTGAAATAATGAAAGTAGGGAAGCTGAATCCTACTCAAAATCAAAATTCCAACAAATGTTTGTTTGAAGGCACAAATGCTCATCTTACTTTTATAGGCATTTATCAAGAATAGCAAAGATAGGAGATGAAGAGATGTGTGGGAAATGCCAACTTGTGGTACACCACCTTTACCTTTCTAGCCTTTTATTTATTTCAAACCATAGGTAGCCTTATAACTAGGATAACCCATTTTTGCCTAACTTTTTAATTATATATATATATATATATATATATATTAGTCTGGAACTCGTCATCTTAATTGATGAAAAACAATATGCATCAAAGAAAATGATGAATTAAGCTTCTAAATAAACATGACATGATATCAACTAAGCCTATGAATAAGATAACATAATTGTTTCAAATGAAATCATATTAACCCAATTTTAATTTGTTGTGAAAGGGCATCTTAGTTGTCTCAACTTAAGACTCTTATTAACTTATGGGGATTTAATGTCTACAAAAAAAAAAAAAAAAACAACTATAAATTATTTCATCCATTTGTTCGACAATATCTCATGGTAGATCTGACCTAAAACAACTTGATCGCACCACTTTGTCCCTCATGCTTCTGCTTTTGTTGATTCCATTATTTAATAAAAAATCATTGCCCTATTATTTAGGGTCGTGAAAAAGTTTGAGAAAATTAAAAGAAAAAATCATTTTGAATTATAAATTTTGGTTTGATTTTCGATTTTATTAAATTCAGATCGATTTTGATTTAACTTTATTATTATTTAAGTTTATCGATTTTCGACTCACAAATTAAAAAAAAAAATCATCATTTTTTAATGGAATTGCATGTTGGAGTAACTTTGATGATTGCGAATGACTTTAGTTACCTTCTCTAGGTAAGAGAATATAAAATTGGATAATTTTAAGGGCCAATTAAATATTTAACCCAGAAATAAATTACATAAAATGTATCTAATTAAACAAAAATATCTATATATATATAGAAAATCTTTTTTTCGAGAGCTTAATTTTTCTTAACACATACCTTGTAGAGATCTAAATCTTATCATAGGTCAAGCCACCAGCCCAGGCACGAAGGTTTACCCAAAAAATGGGAGCAGTTGGACAAAAATATAGGCTCGAAAAATGGGCTTGGATAAAAAATAAGACCCGTTTTCTAAACAGACCAAGCCCTGAGTAGGATTTTTTGGCTCAGGCATGGCCCGAATCAGCCTAAACTTTCTTTTCTGCCGTTGTTTTGTTGCCATTTTGCTGCTATTTTGTTGTCGTTTTGCTATTTTATTGCTACTATTTTGTTGTTATTATTTGAATATTTTATAACTCTTGTTTTATTATTAATTTTGCTACTATTTTAGAGGTATCGATTTTCTAAGTTACAACTATCTTAGTGTTATTTAAGTATAAATATTTTTTTAATGTAATTTCAATTTGTTGGGAAACATTAATTTTAATGTTTCTAGTGTATTTGATGTATTATATTTTTAAAATTTATTTTTGTATAAAAATATAAAAAAAATTAATATGAGCAGGCTGGGTCAGCTCAAGTTTAGCATTTTTAATCAAGGCTGGGCTTGGGCAGAATTTTAGGCCAATTTTTAAGCTAAAATTTTGCACCGGATTGGCCCATGATCAAGTCTATATAGAGGTCTCTTTGTTTATCTCTTACATATCAGCAATTGTAAATTGGGAGGGTTTTTGTTAAGCCATAAAAACTAAGAAGGATTTTAATTTAGCCATAAAAGTTAGGGGGAAAGGTTTTATCTAAGCCTTATTAAAAAGATAGTGTTGTAAAGGTTATACCTTCTCATTGAAAGATATCAAGTCTGATAGTGAATTGGGAAATCATTAGTGGTGGAAAGCTAAGGTAGTGACGATAGGCAATTGGAGTTGAACCAGTATAAATTAAAGTATTCAAGCTCTTCTTTCAATTTTTTATCATTTAGGAAAGTTTGTAGAGATTTTTAAAATACCAATTCACCCTATCTTGGTATTTTCGGGCCTAACAATTGGTATCAAAACTAGTTCTCTATAAAGGTTTCACAACTGAGAGAAAGAATCTAAGGAAAAAATACCAAGTTTAAAGATGGCTTACAATTTCAGCTCAACAATCTTGGAGATAGCTACTCATATTGGAAGATAAGGATGAAACTTTTCATTCAAGCGAGTGATTATCATGTTTGGAGGGCGATCACAAATGGTGATTTGATAATGCCCAAGGTTGAAGATGGGTGGGAAGAAGGTGACAATAAGAAGACTCAACTTAATGCCAAGGCCATATAGACTTTCTTTTGTGCATTAAGGCCTAATGAGTACAATAGAGTGTCCCAAAATCAAAGTGCCAAGGAGATTTGGGACAAGCTTGCTACCACTCGTGAAGGAACAAGCCAAGTCAAAGAATGCAATATTGGTTTACTCAGACTTAACCATACGCTTTTCAATATGAAGTCAAAGGAGGGCATTAAAGACATGTCAAATAGATTCACTAACATTATTAATGGATTGAAGGCTTTAGGGAAGGCTTATTCCAATAAAGAAATGGTTAAGAAATTTCTCAATAGCCTATCGAAGGAATGGGAAGCAAAAACGACAGAAATTGAGGAATCTAATAACTTGGATAAGCTTTAAGTTCGGGCTTAAAAATTTAGTGGTATATGGTTATGAGGTGGATTCAACCATGGTGGAGGTTAGTTAGATCTTGAGCCTTATCTCGATCTTCATACATAGACAATGGGCTCAAACCTTTTTCTTACATTTTTGGAATAAAAACAATTTCACCACTCAAGGGACCCATCAATGGGTAGTGACATAATGGATGGGTGTATGTGGTCTCTATTATTGTTAAATTTGCACAAAGTTGAACTAGGCACTTGAAATATTCGATGTACGTGCCTTATCAGTAAACGAGCTGGGTTTGAAAGACTATGCTAATTTTCAAATTAATATGAGGACACACCAACTTTGTTAATTGGTTGTGCAGGTAATTGTTGATGTCCTCTTTGATGACTCAATTGTAAGTGTTATTACCTCAATTAAGGATGTTGTCCTTACTGATTAAGTTACAACATATTGTGGATCATACACCAATCATAGTATGCCTATATGATAATGTGAAATTATCATTTAGAATCCACTTACCCTCAATCATATCCTCAAGACAAGTATCCCAATGGTTGAGCCACTCTTGGTGAACCTCAAATCGATAGCACTTAAACAACCTATGAAGCCTATTTAGGTTCTTTGGATCCCCTAGAATGCCTTGCACTATCATGAACTTTTGTAGAATCAAGTCAATTTAATGCCATTTGATGATGTGGAAAGCATATAAGTGCATGTTGTTATAAAAATGTTTTAGAAAACATGGATGTTGTGTGGTGAAATTTTAAATTTTTTTCTTAAACCAACTCAATTCATGATATCTAAAACAACAAATGACCGAATAAAATACCTATGTGCATGTATGTTCGATGACCCACGGAGATTTGGGAAACTGAAAAATGACTTTGGAGAGGTATTAAGACTTTCCAATCAATCCAAATTGAATTTTTATTGCTCCAAACTTTTAACCAAACTATCTTTTCCATTATTCTAAAACTCACAGATGCTTGGAAAATGGATTCCAATTTGAAACTTTGAACATAGGATAAATTGAAAAACCTTAAGGTTTGCCCAATCTTTATCTTTCGAACTAGACACACCTTGTAAACTACTAGATCTTGGATTATAATTGCTAAGATGATTGCAGTTGTAATCTTGAACTAATTTAGAAACAAGGACTTAAGAAAACTAGAATTTATTTGTGCAAGAAAAATCACATAAATTAATCTCTTTCTAAATCTTGGTTGAGTCATCCATGTGACCAACTATATGGGTATAGAATGGGCGGGGAAATTTGAAGAATTTAATCTTTATTAAAAGTTTGGAAACAATCAAACCGGAAGAGTTCAAGTCCTATAAGGAGTCTACAGTGACCAATGACTTTCTTAGGGATGAAACAACCCCTAAGTCAACCTTTCCTTTACCGAATTGGGCTTTCTTGGATGACAAACAATTCAACCCAATACATTAGGCTATCCTATCTTGAATTGGATCAAAATACAAGACATTCAATTAGTTTTAATAATTAAATTTTTTCACAATTCAATTAATATAATATCAACTTTACCATATTAGAATCTATGTGCATACTTATTTAATTGTAGATTGCTTCAATTCTAAATTAAATTAGCTATGACAACTTGTTAATTTAATTTTTACTTTGGGCTTAATTATTTAATTTATTCATCTAATTAAATAATAATGCAAAAAAATTAAATTAACCTTAAGCTATCTTTTGATATTTTTTTCAGAAATTATAATTATTACAATTAGTAATTCATGCAATATGTTTCTCTAATTTAGTTATCCATTGCTTCATGGTTTAACAGGTAAATTTATGCAGAGTTATAAATGAGCCAGTAGAGGGGTCAATTGAACATATATTATATGGGCTAAAATAACATGTAATCAAATTTCGACTCTCTATCTATTAATAACATTGTTATTTAGTTATGGAATCAAACTACTAAAAGTACCATGACTGAACTCTCAATTATTTACCATTACAAAAGCTATATATATATACTTATGATAAACCTTTTGATTGAGTTGGTGTCAAGGGTTAGCCGAGTACTAATTTAGTTGGAAAAAGAAAAAAAAATATCTTAATTTACTAAGTAAATTATATTATTCTGAGGGTATTTTTGTTATTTTATATCTTTTATGTAGAAATGTGGAAAAATATAGACACATAATAAGATTTGAACCTATGTCTTCTTAATTTTTCACTTTTATACTTTACTGTTAAATCAAAACCTCATTTATTATATATATATATATATAATTTTTATAAATATATTTGTTACATAATTTTGCTTTTCACTCACATCGAGGTGTGCCATAATCCACTATATATTTGAGAGTCTTAATCTAATGACCTTATCATATGTGTTGCTTTCAAAAGACATATGTGATCTCATAAGGTCATATCCATTCACCTAGTATGATCACTTTTATATCAAAGTTTCCATTGTATCTTCTATGTTGAAAATGATTATCACTTATATCAGTAATGATTAAATCAATTTTCTCAGATAAAATACTCATAACCATATTTCATTTTTTTAATCCATACAATGCCTTTGATAGGATACCATTGACTTTTTAATTCAACTATGATTTCATTCTTTGTAAGTGAAGTTGTATCATGTTTAGGTCGTATGCCTAATGTACCGAATTTTTGTTTACTACTTTGAGATCATTGGTTATCGATACATTAAAGTATACAAGTTATACATATATAATCATTCATTTAATCAAGATTAATGTAAGTCACACAATGAAAATCACAAAAGAATAAGTCTATAAACAAATTTAAGAATAATTATTTGAGTCCAATTCAATGTGTTGTTAGTCTAGAAATCACATCTTTGTCTTTATCTTGGGAGTAAATCCTACTTCGATGAATAAAATAAGCTATCTCCCTAATTGAACTTATAGACAACATAACAATCCTAACATGAGTCACTCGCTCATCATGACCCTAGGCTATTTAGATTATCTTCTAATATAAGGTATATTTTGCAGTACAAAATAATATTTGTGATGCAACTTAATATTAGTTAAACTTTAGGTAACCAATGAGTCAAATTTTGCTTAATCATTTGTTTGTCAAGCAAAACCAACGAGGACTTCTATACAAAGAACAATAAATAAACATGTGGAAATAAATCAATTAGTTCGAAATATTACAATAAATTATGACAAAGTTACTACACTAAGGGAACATAACCTAACACATGCATGGGTTAAATACGTGAGCATGTCGGTGTTGCTTCCACCAGTAGTACAGTAGCAATAACTGTTGATCGTTATAATGCCTACACAAACTGAAAACAATTAAAATAACTATTTACAATAATGATTATTTTATTAAATATGAATATACCAACATATTATTTATTGACATGCAACTTAATTGATTTGCATTTGCATCCAAGTAAGATTTTTTTTTTATATAATTTGTATGATTTAAATGGCCACTCTATCTATTCAAATATTAAATGTAAGTACTATTATAAAATATTTATAATGTAATTCTTTATAACATAATATATTGAGTATGATTATATTTTTACTTTATTTTAAAAGAAAATTGTATGGACTAAAAGGAATGGGCGCAAACCATGACAACCAATCCTCTTAAGCTTACAAAAGAAGACATCAGTCATCTTTTTTGTCTATCACCCGTTAGAACATCCTATAAAACACCCTATATAAGAACACCAGAACCAATATTAACTCTTAATTGTATTCTCCTATTACTTCAAAATTGGTTAATGGTGGAAGATGTTGGAAAATATATTACTGCAAAACAAACTCGTTAGCACTGGCTGAAAAAATTAACCAAGATTAAATGAATAAAGTATTATTGTGTCGTGGAAGAACCACTGCCTTAAAAACGAATTCACCCTGACTAGTGTAATCGTATAGTGGACGTCGCCCCCCAAGGTTAATACAGTTCTTTGATATTCGTGCACCCAAATAAGAAAGGTAGAACTCAATTAGTATTACTCTTCCAAAATAATTTGAAAATAGAATTAAGTAGAAAAATCACAATAAGATCAATTCTTAGGAAAGTTTAGTGGGGTCATAGACGGTCATGCTTAAAACCCAAACTTTAAGATAAAATTTCCTGTAATGTATTTTAAGAAAAAATATAAAGTTTTAGAAAGAATGAGAGAGAGTCGAGAGAGAGTAGAAGAAGCTTTGTTTTTCAGTTGTGTATCAAATGAAGGAAAAATGCCTCATATTTATAGGATTTTGGAAGGGTAAAAATGCAATTTAGCAAGGGTAAAATAGTAATATTTTCATGTAACGGTCAGAAAAATATTTAATATTTTTGTAATTGTAAGAAATGGTTTGTAACTATTGGAAATAATGGTTTATAGCTGCTGAAAATAAATTTGTATTTCTAACATTCCCCCACTAATACAAAGTAATTGGAAATTTTGTAAACACAAGAAAAGATATGAGAAGAGCAACAACAAAATTAGCCGCTTAAGCACCAGTATCTTGTGGATTTGAACTAGTACATAGTGAAATGAGTGAATCTTTTCTTTAGCAAGTGAACGAATCCTGAACTTGTTAAGATAGGGGTTAACTCATGACATACAACTAATCTCAAATCCAATTGATGTTCCACGATTGATCAAAAATTTTTATCCAATACATCTCGAGAAGCTGGTAAGTGCTCTAGAAAGACTACACAATATCTTTCATATAAGGTGACTAGTTCTTCACACTTACTTAAGTGATTTCAACAAGTCTATCTCAATATAAACCATCCGAATCACGACTATGAAATCATTAAAAGCATTTATTAAGCTCATCCTCTCAAATTTAAATTCGGTGAATTCATCAAGTCCGTCTCAGTAGGATCACTCAAACTTTGAGATATGAACTTATTAAGAGTAATAAACTTAACCTACATGTCAATGAATTCATCAAGTCCATCTCAATAGGACCACCCAAACCCTAGCTATGAATTCATTAAGAGTAAGAACTCAACCTTATGGATGTGCATCGTTCGCCATAGAGATAGATAAAATGTACACTATGAGTTTTTCCATGGTTTTGTCTGACATCATTGAACTTAGAGAACTAAGTTGGGTATCCACCATGAATTTCTCAACCACTGGGCTTAAGTCCCATCCCCCTTGATGAATCAAAAACCATTTTCCTACTTAATCCTTCAATTAGTGGATCAACTAGGTTTCTTTTCGACCTCACGTATTCCATAGAAAGTACTCCATTCTTTATTAAATGTCCCACGGATTCATGTCTTCTATGAATATGCCTCTTCTTACCATTGTAAGCTTGGCTTTTAGTAACACAAATTGCGGCTTGTGAGTCACATAATAGAGATACGAAAAGTGTCTATTTTTCCCATAAAAGAATATCTGCAAGTAGATTCCTAAGTCATTTAGCCTCTTACCCGACTAAGTCAAGAGCTATAAACTCTGACTCCATCGTAGAGCGAGCAATACAAGTCTATTTAGCAAACTTCCAAGAAATATCTACTTCTCCAAAAGTAAAAACATACCCACTTGTAGAGCTCACTTCATCACTATCAGTTACCCAATTTGCATCACAATAGCCCTTTAGGATTACAAGGTATCCTATAAAATCCAACTTCCAAGTTATTATACCTTTAAGGTACTTAAGCAATTACTATAAAGTATTCCAATGCTTATTGCTAGGATTATAGGTATATCTGCTTAGTCTACTAAC
The DNA here is from genome assembly GCA_025698465.1 of Gossypium longicalyx. Lineage (NCBI taxonomy): Eukaryota > Viridiplantae > Streptophyta > Magnoliopsida > Malvales > Malvaceae > Gossypium > Gossypium longicalyx. Next base: position 19,272,072 of record CM047005.1, on the reverse strand, counting down.
TGCCTAAGCAATATCAGGCTGGGTGTAGTTCATCAAGAACATAAGACTTCCAATAATTTTAGCATACTATAATTGAGAAACACTATGTCCTTTATTTTTTAACACTTGTATGTTAGAATCATAAGGACTTATCACAAGGATTGCATTAAAGCTATTAAAATTTTTTAGCACTTTCTCTATATACTGAGATTAGTTTAAAGTAAATTCCTTTTCTGATTTAGTAACCTTAACACTTAAGATTACATTTACCTCTCCCAAATCAGTCAATTAAAAGTTGGTAGATAAGAAATTTTTGGTTTTATTAATGACTTCTATATTGGAACTGAAAATTAACATGTCATCCACATACATACTTATGATAACACAATCAAAACCAAACATCTTAGAATAGTTTTATGAAATTTCTCATACCATTATTTTGGAGCTTGTTTGAGACTATGCAAAGATTTTTTGAGTCTTCAAACTTTATCTTCCATATACCAAGTGCCACAAACACTGGAGGTTTCTCCATGTTGATCTCCTCACCCAAATCCCCATTCAAGAAAGTTGTCTTCACATGCATATGACGTACCAGCAAATTGTGAATGGAAGTTAAGGCCTACAAAACACGAATGGTTGAGATCTTAGTTATAGGAGAGTATGTATCAAAATAATCTATTCCAAATTTATGAATGAATCCTTTAACAACTAATCTTGACTTATACTTTTGAATTGACCCATCTGGTCTAAGTTTCTTTCTAACGACTCATTTGTTGCTAATAGGTCTAAAACCTTTAGGCAAGTCTACTAGTTCCCAGGTATGATTAGACATAATAGATTCTAGCTCATTGTTAATAACATCTCTCCAAAAACTCGCAACTATTGATTTTATGGCTTTATCATAGGTTTTCGGATCCTTATCTATAAAAAGTGCATGAGTAATAGAATCACTTATTAAGTCTAAATCATTAATCTCAGTTATAGAAAAAGTAAGGAAATCAAGTCCGAAACTAGTGGCAGAACTTTTTATTTTACTTTTCCTAGGTTCCACATCATCATTAAGAGTATTTCTATTATGTGTACTAGAAAAAGAAACATGTTCATCTAACTGTATATCAAAATTTATCCTAGATTTCTTTAAAGGAAAAACATTCTCAAAGAAATCATCTCTAGATCCACATATGGAACAGTCACGCAAAGATATGAATCTATATTCAACACTATTTACAGCATATCCAACAAATACAACATCAACAATTTTAGATCCAATAATATTCTTTTTTAAAGTAGGCAAACTTACTTTTCCTAAACACCACTAAACTCACAAGTATTGTAGGTTAGAGGCATAACCCTTCAACAATTCATACGGGGTACAATATAACTTTTTATGAGGCACTCTATTAAGAATATGGTTTGCATGAAATACGACCTCCCCCCACATACTGTCAAGTAAATCGAAACTTAGAAGTAAAACATTCATCATTACTTTTAGAGTTCTATTTTTCTTTTCAGCTATGCCATTTTGTTGTGGGAAATAAGGAGTAGAAAATTCATGTATAATTTCATCTTTCTCACAAACCTCTTTAAGAAAATTAATGTCATCTTTACTGTAACACCCCAAACCTGACCTAGACGTTATGACCGAATCCTAGAGGTTACATCGACCACTCGAAAATACCAAAAAACTTGTCTTATTAAACAATGTTTTAATTTGTAGAAACAATAATGATTTTGCAAAACTCAATTTTCTTTATCTCCAACAAAAAACTTTACTTTTTTTCAAGTGAGTAACTTCTAAAACCTTTGTTATTATATTTTGAAAATCTCAATTGCTCATTTCAAATTTGCAATAGAAAAATCCTTAACTTGTTTAATTCTAGAAATTGAACATTCATTTGAATCAACCAAAATCATGTAGGATATTTAAACTAATTAACTAAAAACTCAAAAAATCCCAAAAACCAAAGTAAAAGTTCAGAAATTAGTTCGACAGTCCAAAAGTCCATAAAATTTAGTTAATAATCATTTAAATCATCTTATGCGAGGAAAACCCAATCCGAGCTCCCAAAATGCTGCCAATGCCTAATCTTGTGGATTATTTGAGGTGATAAAGTAAATGGGTGAGCTATGAAGCTTAGTATGTGACTTAACTTAAGCAAAACTACAGATAATGTAATAAACATATCAGAACACCACATAGAATTTTATAACGTTCAATTAAGCAAATTTGAGAATACATGATTATGTTAATAAATATTTTTTAGAAACATAATACAGGGTTTTTAAAAAATTTTCTACCCAACTCCGCAACACACCAAATAAAGTTCCTAGAACTCGTCCATAAAAAACACACCAACTGATAATCGTGGACAATGCCACCAGAGTAGTAGATAAACTGCCAGAACAGATATGTGTGGTCGAGCCACCAGAATTGCAGTCAAGTTGCCAAAACAGATATGTGGTTAAACCATAAGATAATATAGATTATTAAACTGCCAGAACTTCTTCTTTACCATATCGTCCCGGCCCCATGTAATGTGACATGACATGCAAATAAAAAATCAGAATCGTAAGCATGTTGAACAAGCAATCATATATTTAACAAAAATCAGTAGGCATGGGATTTCATGTTTTACTGCACAAATGAGTTCAAATTTTAATAATAACAAATCAAATTCGCTATAATGTCACATGACATGAGAAGCAGGACATGACACACATTATCAATATTCAACATTTCAAATAGTATAGACCAAAGTCAGGATACATACAGAACCTATTATCAGTTTCAATAATACCGCTAACCTTGAACCAACGACCCCAAACATAACCTTAACTAAATTGATTGGGATGGGCCCACACGTCCTTAGCTGATGGGCCTGTGTGGCCCACATGGCCAAACACACGACCAACTACACGCCCATGTGACTCACACTACCCGACACACAATCGTGGGGGTGTCGACTGGTAGATTTGATTTTTGCAAGTTTTCTAAGTTTTCATATTAGCATCACACACTTGATTACATCCGGGATGTCGGCAAAACAGTAGCACACCAATGTCTGCACATACAACATACACAACTAAACAATTAGCATTTGTTCACACAAAACTAGCCCTTGCTCCCTATAGCATTTAGCCATTTAAAAAAGCATTCGACCTCTTGCAAGTTAAATTATCACCAACCAGCCCCAAACTTGGCATTTTGAAACTTACCTTTGAAGAGAAAATTGTCGAAATTCTCAACTTATCGGGAGAGTATGCGCCTCACAAACCTCACCTAACAGAATCTTAATCAATCAGAAGACCATTGAACTAAAATTAATCCAATAGACCTCCCAAAGAAACCCGAAAACAACCTTCTTAGAAAAAAACCAATGAATTACACTTACTTAAATATTATAATAGGAAGAAACACAATTTGAATGGTGGCAAGACAGAAAATAGGGTAGCATTGGAGTGAACAATAGAGTGATATTTGCAATTTAATGGAAACAAGCGAAAAGAAGTGAAAAGAAAAGATAAAAGAAGTAGAAAGCGAAAGTAGTTTGGTAGAAAAAGTTATAGCGAAAGAAATCCACGTGAAAAAGAAAAAGAAAACAAAATAGAGAATGAAGGGGAAAAGAGTTGGATAGTCATTTGAGAGATTTTAGGAGATATTCCTCAATTTTTTTTTTAAAAAAACACTAATATTTCAACTAAAGGAATAGCAAAAATAATTCCCACCTAAGCAGGTCAGGTTTCGAACTTGGGACCTAAGGGAAAGCTAAGGCTTTACGATTGAACCAATAGGCTCAATCTTGTCTACAATTAAACAAAAATTATAGTTAAGCTAGTTGTGACTAGCCAGATATATGGGCAAAAAATAACTAAAATTCAAGGGAAAGGAATCGAACATAGGACCTCTAGCACACATCCAGACCACTTAACTAATAGGCCAAATTAATCACTTGGCACAAATTAACAAATTCAAAATTTTAAGAAATTTGGGGTGTTACATTCACTACCCATATCGAATCTAAGACGTTTTATTCTCCTATCAAGATAGTTTTCTACTTTTGATTTAAATAAGAAAAGTTTTATCAGCTTCATCTTTTGATCTTAGGAGATAAACCTTTGTATATTTAGAGTAATCATATACAAATGTGATATAGTAGTGTTTTTAATTTTTACTTTTTATGTTTCTAAAGTCTACTAGATCAGTATGAATTAATTCTAAAAGTTCAGTCTTCTTATCATTAACAGCTTTTAAGGAAGGTCTAATATGCTTGTCGCATTCTAAGTCTAGCGGATCCAAGTTTAAGGTGTAAAGCTGTGAAGTTAGCTATTTGGTGTAGTGTAATCCGCCATGTTACAATTTTCTAGCGAATGAGAGTATGATGTATATTAACTGCCATAGAGGTGAATAAAGGTTTTAGGTTATTCTCATTATAAGAGAAGGGTATATTAAGTGAAGTATAAGCTGGTTGAGTTACTACCACATATATAGTATGCCTAGTTTGTTTGAGTACTATGTTAGTTGGGTTTTGTAAAATGATCTGGTTAAAAGGCAATTGGATTAATAGGTCAAATATCAAATATATAAGATTCTCATTTATGTTCATCTCAGAATTTGTAGGCCATTGTGAAGGACAAACTTTGGATTCAATTGACACTTGTTGAGTCCCACAAAAAGGAAACTGAATATATTTATATTGTGAGAAGGATTAGTTTGAAGGATTTTTCTTTCTTTAAAATCTACTATTTGGTTCTTCCTCTTAGAACTTATATGTTTCCTTCTCTAAAAGCTAAGAATTTTGAATTTCTCAGTGCATGTTAAGTTTTTGAAAGAATAAGGCTATTAAGAAGCTTATGAACAATAGGTTATGAATACAAGGCCTTGCATCGGGGTTGTTTATGATTGAGAATTTAACAATTGGTATGAAAATGGGTTTTTAATGATGAATCTATGTTCTTTAAGAAATTATTGATGTTGGTTCGAGATGGGTGCTCGAGTTTGGAGTTTAAGCTATAGTTCAAGTGAGTGTCAAATGAGTTTCTATCCTAACTCTTGCATGAAAACTGTTCAAGTAAAAGTATATATATATAAATGATAATGACATCTCTAATAATTAATAATTATATGAAGAATAATAAAAATGATGTGTACTATGATGATATGTATAAAGTTTTGTTTGAAAAGAATATTGATTAGAAAATATGCAGGTAAAGTCTAATGTAAGGAAAAATATGAATCTATCAGGTGTGAACAATTTGATCAGTGAATTCTAAATAATGAACCTTTGTAAAGCCTCTAATGCTAACTAAATTGGCAGATCATGATACGAAAATAAGTGTAAGACCATGTGGTTTAGACCCATAGAAATGTATGATATGAAAACACTTATGGTGTAGCCTTTAATAAAATGAAAACTAGACTGACAGATCACGACATGAAAGTGTGTAAGTCAATATGGTTGAGACCCATGACATAATATGATATGATGATATGAATGTTCATTGTGAAGCGTTCAATAAAATGTAATCAAACTAACAGATCACGACATGAATTTATATATAAGTACATGAGGGAGAAACTCATGGCACCTTCTGTGAAAAGTCCACAGGACACTAAACATGTGACTCTGTATGTTGTCTTTATGGCGTCTTTTGTTTGGCCATTGTGGCTTTCTCTGCTAAGTCTATATGGTGAATTATATATCATCCTTGTAGTAAGTTTTGGATAAATTCTGTGAAGTCCTTCGATAGATAAGTCTCTGATAAGGGTATGATATGTTAAGAGTTATTTTGGTTTGAATACTTTTGTGAGGTAATCGAATGAATTTGTGTGTTCAAAGAGGTTATCCACCGTGATCATCTGTCAGTCTAGAGCCTGGATCTATTTTTAGTGAAAAGAGATATACAAGTGTTCATCAGTTTGATTTCTTTTTTGACATGTAAGGTTGGAAAATCTAAGTTGTTGGTATCCTCCATATCTGAATAGCATCATGTTCGACTTTGGAATTATCTAGTATTTGTGGCATCTGTCAATTTGGATATTGTTGTGCTCTGTAACAAGAGTTGTGAGGAATACTTCTAAATGATTTGTTAGTTCATTATTCGTATGAGTTGTGTTGGGTATTGAAATGGAAAATGATTTGATTAGTGTACTAATGGTATTCAACTTTGCATAGAAATTCGCCAAAAGTGTAAGTATTTACCAATGAACAGTGTTTGTGAACAATTGTTCTTTGATAAACGATGCAAGTTGTCTGAATAGAGAGGAAAATGTAGTATTGTTTGGTAAGATTTGAAGTCAGTCAATGAGTTAAGGTAATGATGATTCATTAAGTATGGTAAGTAGTGCATAGGTATATATATATGTGTCCGAAAATGTGAAGGTATCCGCCAAAGATAAAAATGGTAATCCAAAGAGTCAGAATGTAGAATTCAACAAGAAAAGCTTAAGGGTATTTTGTACTTAAACTCACTAAGTTTGTATAACTTACAAATGCTATGTTTATATTTTAGGTATTGTTGTAAATGATTACGCCAGAAGGGACAACGCCAAGAATGCACCAAGGAAAGGGCGAATTGGGTTATTATGCATACAGTGGTCAATCTAGAAAAAGTGGTGTATAATATGATTAAGTCTTTTAGAGTCAGTGTTTAATAAAATTTTGTGTTGTAATTAAATTATGATGAGTCTGATGTATTATTTTATTTTTAAATGCTTTTCTTTAATAATGAAGCCTTTTATAAAATAAATAAGAAATATGCTTTAAATCAAGAGTAGGTGATGTTTGTTCCGATTATTTGCTAAGTGTCGTGGCGTACCCAAGATCCAGACCTAGTGATTCAAGTTGGGTTGAGGGCGTTAGAATGCTTGGCTTCAACACAGATTTCACTTTTTTTAAAGCTACTATCATCTAGATTAGGGAGTAAATTCATTTTTATTAATTTTTTAAGAGAATGAATATTCACATCACCTAATCTAGTATGTCACATGTCAAAAGATTCAACAATATAAGTAGAAGTGGTGGTTGTATTATTATTAAACATAGTCTCAATAACAAATAACCCTCCACTCAGATAACCTTTCCCAACATAATCTCCATTATGGGAAAGTATGAGTTTATCAGATTTAAAGACTAGTTTAATGCCTACCTTATTCAATAATCCACCACTAATTAAATTCCTATGCAGGGCAAGTACATAAAGGACATTATTTAATGCTAACATTTTTCCAGAAGTTTGAGAAAAATCTTTCCTTTACTGAGTACTTCTAAGCTGCTAGAGTTACCCATGTAGACTTGTTTACCTTCAGCTACACTTTCAAACTCAGTAAACATTTCTCTATTAGCGTAGAAATATTTGGAGGCACCTGTGTCTACAATCCATTCGACATTATTCTCGACCAGGGTTATTTCGGAAACCACAGCAGCTATCACCTTATCTAGAATTTCAACTATATTTGCTTGTGGTTAGTTTTCATTCTGGCAGTCAGAGCGTTGATAGCATTGGTATGCTTTGTTTCTAGCTTTTCCACACATGTAGCATTTCATAAGATTGTTGCGTTTTTTTTATTCTTTCCTGGTTTCTTGAAGTTGGCAGCCTTCTTGTTCTAGTATTTTACTATCTTCTTTGACCTCCCAGCATTTTTAAACCTATTCAATTTGAGACTAGAACCAAAGCCATATTCCACAATGTTGGCTTTTAAAAGAAATTGACTTGATGTTATTAAGGCCTTATCTTTGAGACGATTGGCTTCCTCAATCTTCATATGGCTAATAAGTTTTTCCAGAGGAATGTCCCGCTTCTTATGCTTCAGAAGATTAAGGTAGTCAGATTAGGATTTTGATAGTTTTTCAATTAAGATGGTTGCTTGGAGAATTTCACACATCTCCATCCCTTCAGCTAGGATGTCAGAGACTAACTTCTCGTAGACGTGTACTTGATCCATAATTGCCTTATCATCGACCATTTGAAATTTGAGCCTCTCCAACAACATATTTCTTGACCCTAACATCACTGACTCCATATTTCTTTTCTAGTGTATTCCAGATGGGCTTGGCTAACTTGTTTTTGAAAAATAACTCAAAAAGGTTGTTAGCCATATGACTTAACATGTGACCTCTGACCATTTTGTTTTCCTTTTTGAACTTGACCTTTGTGGCATCGATATCTGAGCTTTCAGGAATGGTGACAGAATCCCTAAGTTTTTCGGTGACAAGTGGATTGAAGAGGACATAACCAACTTCAAGTTGTTCGAAGAATATGACCATCCTTTGGGACCAGAGGTGGTAGTTAGTTCCATCAAGAGGCTCGAGCTTAGAGAGATCAGGAATATATTTGTTGATCGAGGTAGACATGTTTAACAGTAGTACAAATTCTTGCCTAAATTGTATGAAAATGTACTACTACAAAACAGACTCATTAACGCTGATCGGAAAAATAAACCAAGATTAAATGAACAAAGTATTACTGTGTCGTGGAAGAACCATTGCCTAGGAAACAAATTTCCCCTGGTTGGTGTAATCGTATAGTGGACGCTGTCCCCCAAGGTTAACACAGTTCTTCGATTTTCATACACTCGAATAAGGAAGGTAGAAGTTAATCAGTATTGCTCTTCTAAAATAATCTGAAAATAGAATTAATCGAAAAGATCAGACTAGGGTCAAATCCCAGGAAAGTTTGGAGGGGTCACAAACGGTCTCGTTTAAAACCTAAGCTCCTAGACAGAATTTCCTCTAAAGCAATTTAAGAAAATTTGTTTTTCAGTTGTGTATCAAATGAAGGAAAAATGCCTTTTATTTATAGGATTTTGGAAGGGGCAAAAATGTAATTTAGCAGGGAAAATGGTAACATTTCCATGTAATGGTCAGAAAAATATTTAATATTTTTATAACTGTAAAATGCAGTTTGTAACTGTTGAAAATAAATTTACATTACTAACAGAAGATACATACAATAAACAAAATTGCCAAACTTGTTTGAGGTTATCAATCCTTCGAGCAGACGAAGCAAGTAAACTTTAACATTTCGAGTGACCTAAAACTTAGTTGCATTAGTTGGAAGATTTTTGAATTACCTCTACAATCATGTAAATTTCAATTGCATCCCATCAAAATAATTCTCCTTATCATGGAATGTTCCCAACAAAGCATGGAGTACTTCTAGCAACGAGAATGAACTCTTTACAATTATCACCCAATTGCCAGTTGGAAATTTTCTTAGTTGCTACATTTTTTAGCAATTATCTTGGTCGCCATATGATAAATGAAAAGTGCAGGTATCGAGCCTCCATCATTCAACTAATGTAGAAGGAAACTCTGGTACGCATTAGAAGTTGCCCATTTGAGTAATATATACAAATGAGCAGTTTGTACGTGTAAGATGGTTTAAGGGTCTAGCACAAGAAAAGTTTGAATTTGGTGTACCTAAAGCATTTTATCTTCATTTGAAGTTATTGCACTGGAAGGTATATGTTGATCTTACAATCTTAATAAAGTCATTTTGAATTTTTGGTTAAATTAGAGGAATTTGGTAAACAAGTTTAAGGTTTATATAGGTAGGAGTTAAGAGTTTAGGATTTTGTATGACAAATAAATAAAGGGACGAGGGGATGATATCGAGGTCCCCTTAATTTAACCAAGATAGTTGGACAGTATGACAATAAATACTAGATAAATGTATTTGAGTTGACCTTGTCACCTATTGATGTTGAGGTTGTTAATATGTTCTTGCATCAAGAGATTCAAAATCCATATGATATTAAATGTTAAAACGACCTCAACACTTATAAATATTGGTGTTGTGCCATAAATTTTTTTAATAATTATTGTCGAAATATCTCTACTAAAAAATAATATTTTAATAAAATACTAATGATTACCTATGAAACTAAAATAAGTTATGATTGGACTTGTTGAATGTGTCAAACCAACCCTAATTCTAATAACCAATTGTTTGAGCAAAGCGTGAGGCAGGGAACATAACTTATCTCTCTATTATTTACTCGTTATATCATATAATGTAATATAATGGTCGCATGAGACATTATCTAAAGTAAATTAATAATAATTTAGTAGTATAGGTGGGCAAAGATCGATTCAAGTACTTTTTGGGGTTTAACTTATTATATATAAATGCTTAAAGATATGGAAGAATCATTAATTAAATCTCATTTGACTAGCTTTTAATATTTTTCAATTTTTTTAAAATTTATAAGTGGCCATGCTTCTCTCTCTCTCTCTCTCTCTCTCTTTTTTCTTTTTTTTTTCTTATTGCTTCATATAACAATGGTTGCAAAATATATTGATGGATAGAATTTTTTTACATAATCAAATAATATTATTTTATTAAAAATAAGGTTTTATCTATTTTGACAATAAATAAAATAATATTTTTAATTATTAAACCATCAGCTAAAAGTCTATTTAAGATTCATCAAAATAGATATATCCTTGAATAAATTCATCTACGATGAAAATGAAATAAATAATGATTGATGATCCCCGTGAAATCTATGGATTCCATCAAAGTCAACCATATAGGAAAAGCCAAAGCTAAAGTCAAAATGGTTTCCACCTTCAAAGTGCGCGTGTGCATGAACATGCGGTTGGAGAGAGACAAAGAGAGCATTACTTCCATATATTTTATATTTGTTATATTTATATTAGATTATAGTGATTTTTTTTTAAAAATAAATATATTTTAAAAACTTATATTAAAAATAAATAATACTTTTTTAGTTGAAATAGTAAACTTAAAATATTAAATATTATGAATTTCGGGTATTAAATTTTTAATTTTTCTAAATTTTATATAAAAATATATAAATAAAATTATTAAAACATATTTTATCTTTTAAAAATAATTAAGTAATACAACTCGATCATAAATTTTTTATATTATATTAATATAAAAAGTGATTTAATATCTAAGTTACTTTCTCACCCACTTTCATTCTTTATATATACTATTATATATAATTTCAGAACTTTAAGGTCTAGAGTTTTCGCTTTTCCCTCCTCCTATTTGTCTACTTTTTTTTATCAAAGAAAATGGTTAAAATTTAGTTTTATCTTCTATACTCTTCTAAAATTTGTGATTTAATTCATATATTTTAATTTTAGACATTAGTGTAAATAGTTATTTCTGTTAATTATTTTGATTAAAATATTGACGTCGATTTTTTTTAAGAATATTTTTTAATTAAAAAAATTATTTTATCATGATGAGTTTTTAAGAACAATTTACATAAACATTTTTAACTTTTTTTTATTAATGGGTACAAAGTGAATTTTATTTTTTAAATATCACACCTTAATTTAATAGAAAATTTTTAACAATAACAACTAGACCTAAAAATAAAAAGAGGACTATATTTCAAATTACAAAGTGCATAGGCTTGAATAATATTTTAATTTTTTATTTTTTAATTTAACCCAAATAAATAATTAATCCAAAAAAAATGAAAGTGTTATAAAATAAAAAAAGATACGGGGAATAAAGAACAAAGAAAATATGAAAGTAGTAGAGAATGTACTTTATTAATCAAGGGGATTACAATGCTTTATCAGAGTCTCTATTTATAGGCATAAGAAGTATAAAAGAAGTAGAGATCTAATTCTAATAACTATTAGAATTTAAAGTACATTAAAACTTTATCTTGATCAGCACTCCCCCTTGGATGTCCATTGGTAGATAATGTGCCTCGTTAAAACCTTATTAGGCAAAATCCTGTGGGATAAAAACCTAATGAAGGAAAAATAGTACATGATCTATAATACGCATAATATGCTGCCTTATTAAAAATCTTACCAGGAAAACCCAATAGGATAAAACCTCGGTTAAGGGAAAAAAGTACAACGTGTATTTACTCCCCTTCATGAAAACATCACATACTTTCTCATATTCTACGTATTCAATCTTGAATACTAGTTTTTCAAATGACTATTTGAATGTATTACTAACCATTTATATCATCATTCTTTTAAAAGTCATGAGTGAGGGAAATTTGAGGAAATATATTTTGATCTCTTCATGAGATTCAACAATAATCATAACAAACTTTAATCATGATTCTTTTATAAAAATACAAATAGGTATTTTGGATTATTTTATAATCCCCCTTCAACTATTATTCACTAAGTCAAATTTACCACATATTCAAATTATTTCAATTCATATAAATGAACAATTTCTCGAGAATTTTAATATGCTTTTAGCATCCTAATCCTTCAATGATTTGAATATAAACTTTACTATATAGTAATTCATAAAAGGTTGTAACAATAACCATTAGACGTAAGTTAAATCTTTTATGAATTGTCAATTTAATAATATATCTAAAGGTTATTGCATCCACCACAAAAGAATATTATATCTTTTCATAATCAATGTCAGGACTTAGCGAAATACTAGATATTTTTATTCCGCTTTTGCAAAACTATTTCAATTGCACCCTTACTGGCTTTATAACTTTAGATATTTGGACTACTGGTCCAAAAACTCCACGAATTTAATTGTACTTGAATTGCATCTTACGATTTTGATCAATTTATTCCATATCTATATTTCTCAATAGATTTATTCAAGATCCTCCTTTTATTTCATTATTTCAATAATAATATTGCATGCAAAATCATTGTCGACCATTTTTATTATTCAGTTCCACATTTTCTTGAATTGACATAACTTATCGAGATCTCTTATTTTCATTATTTTAAAATTCAGTTTCAGGTGATTGAATCTTTTCTGAAGTTTTACTTATTAGTTATGTTTTGGGTCTCTTCTGGAGCACCCACCTCCACTATATGACCATCTAGAAGAATTTTCCATCTTTGGAACTGATCAATCTATATAACACTTGGTTACTCTCATTAAGTTTGTAAATACATCTAATAGTTAACTTGTAATGAGTTATCCTTATTGAACTTCTGGTTCAAATTACTCTCCCCCTGACTCATTACAAGTTATTATTTCTCTTCCCCTAATATCGGGAAAACTATCAAATCAAAATTGTAATCACAAATAATGTCATAATTGAATCTCCAATGCATTCAAAACATCTAACAATACAAAGAAACTTGTAATTAATATATATTCCCAACTTTCTTTGAGGATTCACTCATCTTTGTGCGTTGTGGTGGAGCAATTGGAATATAAACACACATACAAAAATTCAAAGATGAGAAATATTTAGCTCTTGATAAAAAAACCAATTGTAATGAGAGTACTTATAACTTATTGGCTTGATGCGTACAACATATAAATCAACATAATCTAATACTGAAATAGAAAGTTTAGTTCTCATAAGCAATGATTTAACTATTAGTTGAAGACATTTGATAAATAATTCAGCTAAATCATTTTGTGTGTGAACATGAGCTATAGGATGTTCAAATTTTATCCCAATTGGCATGCAATAATCATTGAAAACCTGGGATGTAAACTCATCAACATTAGCAAGATGAATTATTTTAATTGCATAATATAAAATTAATCATTTAAACAAGCAATCTTGCAAACGACAGGTTGCAAATTGATAACACATATGTGATTATTTTGTAGATGCATCTACCAAAATCATATATAATCAAAACTATCCATATAGTGGATGAATGGACCCATATTTGTTTCAAAAATGCAAAACATTAAATCTCAACTTTAGCTAGTGAGTGTCTAATAATCAATTTTCATTGAGAATAAACAACATATGAGAATTCTTTCAAATTAAAAAATCTTTTGGTTCTTTAATGGATGTTCATATGATATCTCAATTAATTTTCGCATCATATACGATTCGGGATGGTCTAATTGGTCACACCAAGTAGTAAACGCATTTGTATTAGTAAACCTCTAGTTTACTTTAACATGTGTTTCAATTGTACTAAATTGTAACAAATTGATAATTTTATTATTATTCCTTTTAATTTGTATCCACATATAAGAACTATTATGACATTTACTACTGAAAATGTCTAAATCAATGTGAAGTCTATAATGCCACCAAGTCAATAAATATAATTTCCAAATAATTATATGCAATACTCGCTTCAGGAAATATGACAAAATCTTCAAATATCTAAAAAAATTTACAACTTCAGGTGCATCCAACCATAACGAGCTTTAGATAGAATTATCATATTTCATTGCTTATAAAAAGATCTTTCACAGTCAAATATTTTGCTTTCAACCCCTTAATGGGGATGATGACAAAATAATATCACAATGATTATAAAATAAATATAAATTAATAACTCAATCCCCTTTTTTATTCATATGAAATATAATATTTTCTCATTCACAATCTCAATATGAGATCCATTACAAATAACTTTTAAAAGTAATGTATTAATCATCACAAATTTTGTGCTTTTTAGATAGTGATATATTAGCTTTTCTAGAGCTTTCGACTAATTTGTACTATCAAATATTGAAATAATATTTGTTTATTTTAATACCAAATAAGATAAATATTTTCTATCTGTAATGATAAAATTCATTACTACATTTTCATATCTTCATCAAAGAATATTAACAGAAACAAAATATTTGGGCATACGCCACATATGTGGCCAATAATCTTTTCATATCACATTGATAACAAAAGTTATCTTTACCCTTTGAAAAGTTATCTTGAGAACTCTCATTGTTCTCTTATTTATTACTATGTTCCCACTTTTAGTGGTCCATGAGTATATTTTTTATTTTCTTTATGTTTACATTCACTCTTGGGAATGTAACAAATCTAGTAGGACGGATTTATAAACATCCCAATAGATTCTTTATTTGATAATCATCATCAAAATGCGCGAGATTTCAAATCAAAATCTATCTATGCATGTTGTCATGATTAGTTTTCAATTATAATAGATATGATTAATAAATAAAATATAGTAAAATATACCTGAAGATTTTTAATATCATCGTCATCACCATGATCCATTATGAGATTGAATCTTTCAACATCCTGAAGGTGAAGTTGTAAGGGTGAAAGTTTAAGATGAAGGACGAATTGGATTTAAGGGATGACTTCGAAAGATTTCAAAAGGAAAAAAATAAAAAATCATCGTGCTGATAACGTGTTATAAAATAAAGAAAGATGGGGAGAATAAAGAACAAAAAAAATATGAAAGTAATAGAGAATGTACTTTATTAATCAAGGGGATTATAATGCTTCATCAGAGTCTCTATTTATAGGCATAAGAAGTATAAAAGAAGTAGAGATCTAATTCTAATAACTATTAGAATTTAAAGTACATTAAAACTTTATCTTGATCATGATGGACATCAACTTAATAAGATATTCATAACAGAAAGAAATTAAAATCACTTTAAAGAAGCCTAATTAGTAGCATTTTATCTAAAAAAAATTAAAAGAAAGGAAAGAAATCACGTTAATAAAAAATCACTAGCATTTTAACTAAGCATCGAGAACATTTTAAAATTTAAGGGAAAAGCTTATAATTAATCTAGTTTTATTTATAAATGTATTAAATTATATATATTTTTGGTACATATATAAAGCTTAGATAATAGATCTAAGATAACATCAACAGATAATTTGCTCTATCTGTAACCAGCAACGATTGTCTAAGATCATTCCCTAAATATTCCTGTACATACCTTGGTGGTTCATAAAAAAAGAATCAATTGGTCAATCACGCCACCATTTGCCTTTGTGATACAATCTGCAACTCTGTTGGCCTCCCTCTGAATATGTTTGAACTTAACTTCCCATGATTTTAAACATCACCCATGAATGCCTCTAATTTCATCAACATTACTGACTGTTGCCCAACCATTTCAAATGAGTTCAATCAACAAAACATTATCACATTCTAATTCAATTTGCCTAAAACCCCGATATCAATCCAACTTCATGCCTTCTAGTACAGCTTTGGCTTCTACCTGTGAGATATCAATCAATCCAACTGTCATTTTGAAACTCACCAACTAGCCACCACTAGCCCTCTCACCACCCCTCCAATAGCCGCCTTCAGTATATGACTTGCCACCAAACCATCAACATTAACTTTAGCCCATCCTACCTCGGGTAATTGGAAACTTCTCATTGTCATAAATATAGAAACCCATTGTTTAGCAAATTCTTTAGTCCTCAAAGATTTTGTCCATATTTTTGCGAAACTGATAAGTTCAACACTATTTTCACTAAAGTGACAGAAAATAAAACTATTTATATTCTTCCAAATAAACCAACAAATAATAGAAAAGAAAGAAGACCACTCTCCATCGAAGACAAAAATTACCTTCATTCTTAATATTCTATAGAATCTACCCCACTTGTGAATCGAAAAAAATGTCTTAGGCCCTTATTGGTACAATTGATTTCCACACCTCAAAAGCAAAAGGGCAATCTCTAATAGCATGTATTGATGACTCCATAGCATCACCGCATAGTTCACAAACATGTGATTGCACAATTCCACGTCTTACCCACTCTTCATTTGACAAAAGCTTATCACAGAAAAATAACCATAGGAACATTTGAACCCGTTTAGGCGCACGAACCTTCCAAAGTAACATATGTTCCTTATTATGTCTCAAAATATGCATAGAAAAGAGATGCTTGTAAGACTTTGCCATGGAAAAATCCCCTATTGTCATCTATTGCCAACTAAGAATATCAGCCCCTGCTTTCTTATTCCCAAAAACTTTCTTATTCCAATCTTTAATCTACTGAGTTGACGTCTCCAAATTCTCAATAATACTAACATCAGATTTCCAAGATTTTGTAACAGCTTCATGAAACTCCAGATGAGTTTGCCAGCTTGCTAAGAAACGAAAGGGCCTCTTACCCTCTTCTCCTTTAGCCATACTAGCCGAGACAAGGATTGGCTGATGGTTTGATTTTAGCTTATAATGGTGTCGAACATAAGAATTATATAACACCCCTAACCTGTATTCATCGCCGGAATAGGCTTACGGAGCATTACCAGACTTATTTAATAAACAATTATACATAAACACCTCATAATGTAATTCAATTTAAATCCAAAAGTTAACACTTATTCAATCCAAAGGTTAAACATGAATTCCATCAATTTCTTCGATTCAATGATTGTATAGTTCACGAACATACCTGTACTAGCTCATATAAATTTCATACTCTTCCAATTCATCGATATACCCTTTGAACCATTTGGAATAACATTGGATACTCGAGAATCTCACACCCTAAGTGCCAATACATAGCCGAAGCTATCTTAATCTCATAACTCATATAATGCTCACTCTCGAGCTATCAACGGGTCTGCTCACACAAGCTGACAGTCAAGACGTAACTACACGGTGCTACTCACACAAGCTGACGAGAATCCACAACACATACCGAAAAACTCAGCCACTGATAGAACGTAAGGACCAGCACCCAAAACACATAACCCCTAATGACACGTCATTCGTATCCTAATCTATTCCTAAGGTTCAACCGAGACTTCAAATTGCCGAATCTTTGCCGAACATATCCGTAAGGTCATATTCACAATTAATTCAATAATAAAGCATTTAAAACACAATTTTATTAATGCTTATTAACATACGAACTTACTTCGATTCATAAAAAAACGACGAAATGGATCGACTAGTCCAATACTTTGTTTTTCCCTCGATCTAGATCCGAACTTTTTTTTTCTTGATCTATATAATATCAAATTTAACTTATTCAATTATTGTTCTATTCAATATAGACCAAAAATCATATTATGGAAAAACTACATTTTTGCCCCTAATAGTTTAACATCTTTACAATTTAGTCCCTAGCTCATAAAAATACAAATTCATACAATTAAGTCCCTACTCATTCTAGCCGAATTTCCCATATTAACATATTAGCCCATATTTTTCATTTATTTCACATTTATACCACAAAATTTTCATATTTCACAAATAAATCCCTAATTGACAATTTTATCAAAAATCACCTAGAAATGTTGTTTATTTAACAACAACCATTCATTTTCTATCATCAGATATCAAAATACACACATATTCATCAATGGTAAAAACCTAAACTTTTAAAATTTTTGCAATTAGTCCCTGGGTTAGCTAGATTAAGTTACAACGATCTCAAAAACATAGAAATAAGTAAAAACGGGACAAAAATCATACTTATTTGAAAGAAAAGAAATGGCTGAACCCTAGCCTTCTTTCTCCATGTATAAACGGTTTTATTAGTGTTTTAAGAAGAAGATGAACATAAAATAAAAGTTTATTTTATTTTATGAATATAACATTTAATTACCTATTTACAAAATTAACCTTTAAAACACTTATTAATTACACCAAATACCAAGCCACTAACATCCACTAGCTCATTAATGGGCTATTTACCTCATAAGGACCTCCACTTTAAGGTTCCATAGCTATTAGACACCTTTATCTATTAGAACATAACTTTTACATTTTATGCGATTTAGTCCTTTTTATCAAATTAAGCACTCAAACGATAAAATTTCATAACGAAATTTTTACACAATCATACTATCATATTGTAGACATTAAAATAATAATAAAATAATTATTTTGACCTTGGATTTGTGGTCTCGAAACTACTATTCTAATTTGACTAAAAACGGACTATTACAACTATTCCCACTTAGGAATTTTTGTCATCAAAAGTCTTACCAGAAAATAGGTTAGGGTAATGTATTCTCATAGCTTCCTTGGGTTCCTACATAGCTTCTTCGACATTGTGCCGTTGCCATAGAACTTTCACTAAAGCTATGCTCTTGTTTCTTAACTCTTTAACTTCTCGAGCTAAAATTCTGATTGGTTCTTCGTTATACGTCGCATCAGGCTGAATTTCAATCTCTGTCGGAGAAATCATGTGTGACGGATCTGATCTATATCGGTGTAACATCGGCACATGAAATACATTATGATTCTTTTCTAATTCTGACGGTAAAGCTAGCCAATATGCCACTAGCCCTATTCTTTCGATAATCTCATACGACCCGATAAATAGTGGACTCAATTTTCCTTTACTACCAAATCGAAGTATCTTTTTCCACGATGATACTTTTAGAAACACTCTGTTAATGATTTGAAATTCGATATCTTAACGTTTCAAATCCACATACGATTTTTGTCGATCTGAAGCTGCTTTCATACTGTCACGAATTACTTTTACTTTTTCTTCTGTCTCTCTAACCAAATCAACCCTGTGAATCTTTTTCTCACTAAGCTCGGTCTGGTACAACTGGTTTGAAACCATACAATGCTTCATAGGTGTCATCTTTATGCTCGATTGAAAACTGTTGTTATACACGAATTCAACCAAAGATAATATTTTTCCCAATTGCCTTCAAATTCTAAAATACAGCAACAAAGCATATCTTCGAGAATCTGTATAATTCTCTCAGATTGACCATCTGTCAGAGGATGAAAACCAGTACTAAAGTGCAACTGTGTACCCAAAGCTTCTTGCAATTTCGTCCAAAATCGCGACGTAAATCTCGGATCTCTATCTGAAATAATAGAAATTGGCACCCCGTGCAATCTGACAATCTCAGAGACATACAATTCAACTAATCTATCAAGTGAAAATTCTGTACGTACCAAAATGAAATGTACTGATTTCGTCAAACGATCAACAACCTAGATAGCATCTTTTTTTTTTCAGAGACAGGGGTAATCCCGATACGAAATCCATCGTAACTCTATCCCATTTTCACTCTAGTATCATCACTGGCTGTATTAATCTCGAAGGCACTTGATGTTCGGGTTTGACTTGTTGACAAACCAAGTATCTAGACACAAATTCTGAAATGTCTCGTTTCATGCCTGACCACCAGTACAACTGTTTCAAATCATTGTACATCTTAGTACTTCCTGGGTGAATAGATAAACAACCATTGTGTGCTTCATGTAGAATTTTTTAAATAAGCTCAGAGTTTCTTGGTATACAAATTCTACCTCGGAATAATAAACAATCATTAGATCTGATATGATTGTAACACCCCTTACCCGTATTCATTACCGGAATAGGTACGAGGCATTACCGAAGTTTACTGAACATTTTTAGATAATTCTGAGTCATTTATTATTCATATTTTAAAGATAATCATAATGTCTCTCTATTGGGACCTCGAAGCCCCAAACATACATTAAAAACCAACTGGAATTAAATCAAAATCATAAAAAAAGTTCGCAAAATCTTAAATTTTATTTTCATCTAAGTACTTACCATTTCAATGCTTCTTATAATTAAACATGTTACCATTCAATCAATAGCTTGACACTTGTCTAAGCGTCAAACAACATCATTGTTAGTATACTTGCACATATTTCATATAAATTTAGTATTGATATACTTATTTTCTCGACATGTCACACTTGAGTTTAATAATTGTCTTTACTTACATAATTTCCTTGTATCAACATATCAAAGATAATCATATATGCACATGTCATGAAACATATCATTCTCTTACCGTTTCTTCATAAGTATATATCAATCGTTTCATTATATCAATATTTCATGCTCCATCATTTCCATATATTTTATGTATTTATTCCGGTAAAGTTTATATCAAACTTAACATAAATTGTATTCCATGTACTTATTCTTATTTCATTTATCTATCTTCATAATTATTTCATACAACTATTTTGTACATATATTTCCATATGACCAGTTCTTGTAAACATTTCACACAACCATTTCATATAACTATTCTTCATCTGATACATATTACCTGAATATCAATTGTTCAATAGATGTCATCGCGTCTCCCATCCACGGTGTTATTTATCTTTGACATGATGCCATAGTGTCTTTCAACAATGGTCTTACTCATTTTCTGTCATGTTGCCATGGTATCTTTCAACCATGGTCTTATTCATTTCATGTCACGCTGCCATGGTATCTTTCAACCATGGTCTTATTCATTTCATATCACGTTGCCATGGTATCTTTCAACCATGGTCTTACACATTTCATATCAGAGAGCACACTCCCGTGAACCTCATCCTTACAGTGGGATTACTAGTTCAGGCTACATCCCCTGTAATATAAACTCATAGAGTATTGTCGGGATTACCAGTCCAGGCTAAATCCCCTGCAACGACAATTTATCTAATGAGCTTGGATCTGAATTACTAGTCCAGGCTAAATTCAGACCCTGATTCGGATTACCCGTCCGGGCTAAATCCATTTTCCACATATTCTTCGGGAGGACTATATCAGGATAGGATCACCCGTCCGGGCTAGATCCTTTTTACCACAAATTCCTTTTCGTGAGATCCATCGAATTTTCCTTTCATTCAACAGGGATTTCTTCCCATTTTTATCAAATATATCAATGTTTTATCAATTTTCATACAATGAACATTCAAATCATATTCATATAAAAAACATGCATTTCAAGCATTTAAGAATATAATTCAAGTTACATGAACTTATCTCATTACTTGTTTGTGTTTATAATTTTATTAATCCGATATCTTTTCTTTTCCACGACCAAATCTCTTATTTGAGTCGTCCGGATCTTTATAAATAAATTTGATCATCATTTTCATTCATTTCATATTCTAATGTATTTAATTAATGCTCTAGGCAAAATTACCATTTTGCCCCTAAACTTTTATTTAATGACGATTTCATCCTTAGGGTCAGGAAAATAAAATTCTTGCAATTTAATCCTTATTTCCAGCTATTATTCTCATACATATTGATAACATCCCATGAATTCTATAAAATATCAGAATTTTCTATAATTTCAACACTTTTTAATTTAATCCCTAAAAACATGTTTTTCCCCAATCTTGAACTAAATTAATAATTTCATTCAATTTTGTAATTTAAATAATAAAATAGTTCATTTCATGTAATTTGGTCATTTCTGACATTTTTACAAAATTACCCATAAAGTTTTACTTTTATTCAATTTAGTCCCTGAGCCTAAAACATGCAAATTAGCCATGTTAGATGAATATTCATACATATTTTCCTCCTCCTCCTCTCCATTCCACATCCTTAATGTATATAACCCACTTGTAAGTAATATTATCTATAATTTTCATTATTTACTTTTATGAATATTCAAGCTGTCCATCTGTGTCATAGTCACTAAATTATTTATATCTGGAGCTATAGAACTCCAAATTAAGATCCTCTAATTTTTCCCTGAAACTAGACTAATATATCTTCTTACCATAAAATTTTTAGAATTTTTGGTTTAGCCAATAAGTACAGTTTATTCTTTAAATTTACCCCTGTTCTGCTGTCTGACAGTCCTGACCCTTCTTCACTAAAAATTAATTATCTCCTCGTACAGAATTCAAATGATGTTCCCGTTTATTTCTCTTGAAAATAGACTCATTATTTGATTCTAAACATATAAATTTAAGTCCATAATTATTTCTATCCAATTTTTGATGATTTTCAAAAGTCAGAACAGGGGAACCCGAAATCATTCTGACCTTGTCTCACAAAATTGATTATATCTTATGATTTACAATTCCATTGCTTGCATAATTTCTTCTATAAGAAACTAGACTCAATAAGATTTAATTTCGTACTTTATTCATCCTATAATTCGATTTTTAAAATTTTTAATGATTTTTCAAAGTTAGACTACCGCTGCTATCCAAAACTGTTTTGGTATAAGATATTAATTACTATGTTATAACACCCTTATTTTCTTTTTCTACACCATTTCTCATCACTTTCTCTTATTTTCTCTTCACTAACATATCAAGAACATAGGACCTTATGTAAGAAAACTCTACTATAACATTATTTCCATGCTTTGTCAATAATAACAAACTTAAAAACATATTGCAATCTTGATGTACTTACCTTTTCTTATTGACTTCAATCTTTAACTTGATTTTTCTCTCTCCTCCAGCTTCTATTTCTTGAATCCAACTTGATATTCTTGCTCCCCATCATCTCCTTGCTATCTTTCTCTCTTGATGGCTATGGAAATTCTTTCAATTTTTAGGTGAAAATAATGAATTTTTGGTAGAAGGACTAAATTGTAAAGAAAGAAAACTTCTTTTCTTCTTCTTCTTATACGTGAGTTTGCATGGGAAAGGAAAAGATGATGATAATTCTTTATCTTTCCTTCCTTTTATACTAAATAAATAATAATAAAATAATAAAATATCTTATTAAAATAATATATATCTAATTAAATAATCATAAAATATCATCAACATCATCATTACTTTCTAGATTTCTCTCTCTTCCAATTGACCATTTTTCCCTTTATTATCTTTTAAAATTCCATCCTTGAGTCATCATTTAATTTGGTAAAATTACAATTTAGTCCCTCATAGTTCTTCACCTATTCAATTTGGTCCTAATCCATCCATTTTCCTTAGTTTCTATATCATTCCACTCTTAAAATATTTACACTATTGGTCCTTTAAATTTTTCATATTTACACTTTAACCCCTCAAATTTTAAGTATTTATTCTTGTACAACAAAACTTTTCTCACTTTTACAATTTAGTCCTTTCTTGAATTAATATATCATAATATACTTCTCAATATTGACATAACTCAAAATTACCCTTTTTGTCACTTTATTTTCTTATTTTACTATATTACGGATAATATTTTACTGTAAAAATTTTCGGGGTATTACAATGATATTCTGAATCAGTAATCAACTTGCACTGTATTGTTTTAGCTTGTAATTCGTTATCACATTTCTGAACCTCACAAATTTGCTGTATAAATAACGATTTAGCTCATCATCAAATAATTTTAACTGTGTGTTCATCGTTCGCAAAGTGAATAAAGATTTTCTACTCAGAGCATCTACGACTACATTTGCTTTCCCCGGATGATAATCAATCACTAACTCATAGTCTTTCAACAACTCGAGCCATTTTTATTGTCGCAAATTTAAATATTTCTAAGACATTAAATACTTGAAGCTCTTGTGGTCAGTAAAAATATGACACTTCTCACCAAATAAATGATGTTGCCAAATTTTCAATGCGAACAAAATGGCGGCCAACTCTAAGTCATGCATCGGATAATTCTTTCCATGTGGTTTTAATTGTCTAGAAGCACAAGCTATCACTTTACCCTCTTGCATCAAAACACATCCCAAACCATTTAATGACGCATCACTGGATATCACAAACTCTTTACCCGACTCAAGTTAAACTAAAATTAGTGTTTCAGTTAACAGTGCTTTCAACTTTTCAAAACTCTGTTGGCATTTCTCGGACCACTCAAACTTCACATCTTTCTGTAGTAATCGAGTCATCGGTGTAGCAATCATCGAGAATGTAGTGCCCCAAAATTTCTAATTTTGTTATTGTGAAAATATGACACAAATATATGTAAACTTTAGTGGTTATATGTTCTGCGAGTATTTGGGAGGTCCCAAGTTCAAGCCTTCGCTTGGGCAATTTTTGGTATTTTGAATGAATTAGGCCTTACTTTTGTTCAGTAGGCTTTTATTTGATTGTTGGTAAAAATATATCAGAATAGGCCTGCTAGTTTGGTGGTTAAGCGGAGTGTTAGTGTGTAGGAGGTCCTGTGTTCGAGTCCCTACACAAGCAGGGGAATTAATTTTTGTTTGAGGCGTGTGGCGTGGTGGAGTTCAAATTAAACTAGACTGCTGAGTAGTTGTGTTTTAGTGGATTAATAAAGAGTGTTTTTAGGAGATAATTTGGGAGAAGTTATCAAAATAAGATTTTCTTCTCATCAGTTTTCTATTTTCTTTTTTCCCAACAAATTTTCTGATGTTAGACTTTTGTTTCTCTGCCGTCACTACAGCAAAATAGACTTTTAGCGGCGTTTTTTTAGCATTTAGCGGCGCTTTTAAGCGCCACTAAAACTTTTCGCGGCGCTTCTTAAACGCAAAGAAAAAACGCCATGCTATAGGTACCGCCACAAAATTTTGTGGCGTTTATCTCTAAAAACGCCGCTAAAAGTCACGGCTTTTAGCGGCGTTTGTTGAGAGCGCCGCTAAAAGTCACGACTTTTAGCGGCGTTTGTTGGAGAAGCGCCGCTAAAAGTCACGGCTTTTAGCGGCGTTTTTATGGAAAACGCCGCTAATTTTGACAGATTTGCTATATATTTTTTTCACCAATATCCAGCCCTCCTGCATTAAAATCCAACCAAATACAACAAATATTATATAAAATGCAGCCAAAAATAGTAAATTTAGCATAAAAATACAACCAGAAATATTAATTCTAAATGGTACTTCAAATTTAACGAAAGATATATGATATAATTAATAAATAAAGTATAATTTAAAATATTCTTTCAATAATGTTAAACGTGACAAAGTTAAAAACATTCTTACAATGAGAAAACTAATGTCTAAGATGGCGGCTTTTGCGATTGTTTGAAACATCCATGATCATCCGTTGAAGTCGTAGCTGGAGGTCATCGTACTTTTTGCTCTCTGCTTTGCCATCATCGCTGCTTGCCTCTGCCTCCCTCGCTCGTGCCTCTGCCTCCCTCGCTGCTGCAGCTGCCTCCCTCGCTGCTGCTGCAGCCTCCCTCTCTGCTGCCTCCGCTCTAAGTTGTTGCTGGAGTTCTTCATATTTTCGTTGAACCTCGGAAATTTGCTCAACCGTGTTCGCTTGCATCTGAGCTATCTGGTCTCTTAACCTCTGAACTTCACTTGAGCTTGACTTCCTGAAGGCATGTATTGCTGGGAGCCGGATCCAAAATATTGGGTCGGGGTAACACCAGATCCTTGAAATCGAACCCGACCGTACCTTTCAGGACCCAAAACTTCAGTGATAATTCTGTTATCAATGTTCTCAAGATTAACAGAACTATCGATCGAAGCAATCGCCTTCATATTCCGCTTTCTTCTCCTTTAGTTTCTCCTAAAAAGCAAGTAAATAGTTAGAAACGAAATATATAATAAAAATGAATGCAACATAACTTAACATTATTTAAAACTACTAACGATGAATTGAATTAAACAATTATAATTAAAGATTATAAATATTTAGAATAAATCAAATATTAAGTAAATATACCATAATTTCTCCAAATTTTCGGATGTCATAGGAGATCCATCTTTCTTCCTATCATGTAATCTCAAAAAATTCAAGGCGCCCAACTTTTTGTCCAGATTTGACTTCCTACAATATAGTAGTAAAAATATTATTTAATAGTAGAAAGTTATTAATATTTGAAACAACTAATAAATTCATAATACCTCGGCCTCATTTCTGAAGCAAAACTTCTCGACCTGCATGCAAAGTGCGTGTATTTTTGTTTTTGCTCACGCTTGTTCCAACTCGCTCACGGTCCTACATAATGAAATTATTATTACGTATATAGTAAACACTATATATAAGAGTTTGGAAATATGCAATACCTCTCCTTTCTTTGAATTCCAGAATCGAACCGCATCTTCCCATTGGTACCTCAAAGATTCTTGCGGACATTTCTTAATTTTTCCTCGAGGCTTATGTCTTTCTTAAAATATTGTTTTTTTAAAGTGCTTTTATTGTCTCTCCATTTTTACCCAATGCCTTCTTGATATAATCTATCTGGAGACCTCAAAAGCAAATCTATCCTAAAAACACAAGTTTAGAATGTAAAAATAAATAAAACTTAAACCAAAGTATTATAAATTACATTAACATTTTGTTACCTTAATATTAGCGAGAGCTCTGATTTTTGTTGCTATCGGGCATGTGATGCCATGATTCATAGTTGATGGGCAACATATTGGCATTTCGTGCTAAAATGCCCAAATAGCTCGCTAAAAGTCGAGCTTGAGATCCAACAGTGACCATGAGTATTTCTACTTACTTTGACACGCTCGACAGGATCTAAGTCGTATAGATCTCTAAGCGGCAGACGTCCTCGAACTCTGCGTGTCCCACCACTTTCAGCTGAAAAATGATATACTATTATTATATTAAAATTGACAAATAAATCAATAATAAAAGTCAATACATGTAAAATGAACTTAACATTACTTTGAAATTCTTCAGCTCGTCAAGTGTCTCTCCGCACATTCAAGATCCAACAACTGTCTGCTGTTCACTATTTCCTTCTTCTGAATTTGGAGTATTCTGGACAATACTTAAATCTCGTAATCTTCTTCTACGCATTTTTCCTGCAATACATATAAAATAGTTAAAGTTTTAGTAACAAATTACAACAATAATAGTACATATAAAATAGTTAAATCATATAACTTGACCAAGATTAAAATTATAATATTACATATAATTAAAAAATCATAAAATCTTACTACATCATTATTCGTAAATATCTTCATCCACATCATGTCGAACCCATTGATGTTGTGTACTAGTACTAGGGATATTTTCATCTAAGTTTTGTTCTGGAAAAGGTAATGTTTCTGATCTTTCGACAATGTCATCTCTATTTCCATTACCCATGTCAAACAAGTCTCTAGGGGTGTTCCGGAGTACAACATACCAACCCTCTTCAGTTGGATCTTTCGAAAAAAAAACTTGTTTCACTTGAGAGGAAAATACATATGGCTCGTCCATTAATTGTTCTCCAGTGTGAATCAAGCGAGAGAAATTCACCATTGTAAAACTAAATTGATCTTTTTTAATTCCTCGAGCAGTATTAACATCAGCCCAATCACACCGAAATAAGACAACTTTCCATCTGCCATAGTAATCCAACTCAATAATGTCGGTAAGAAGTCCGTAATACTCCACATTACCCTCAACCGGATTCTCGTCCTAGCACTAGCATAACTTGTAATTGAAGAATTAACAACAACTCCACAATTTTGAGTTCTCCTCATTCTCTCGCGATACTTTGTATGAAATCAGTATCCATTGATAAGGAAGGCACTATATCTTTTATTACTCTGTTCTGACCTTGGGAAAGCCATTTAACTTCGTCATTGACGTCCTTCCCACTCCAAACCTATTGGATCGAAAGTAAATTGAATAATTATAAATGTATTATGTAAAAACATTCTTATTTGATTAACTAAATTTTGTGAATATATGTAACTTATTAACTTTAGTTACATACCGTTTGGCTTAACCATTCATGAAAAGATTCTTTGAATAACTTATTAATCTCTCGATGTTGTAATCTTCGAGAGCGTGCACGAGATCTCAAAATTTGTTTGTACTCACTATGTTAAAAACAAGTTTATTTTGTTAGAAGATAAACAAATCAAAACGATTTAAATATGTGATGAAATTTTAGAACTTACTTGCGTATCGGTTCAACTAAATCATGGTGAAAAAGTACGTATCGATGTGCTTGTATCCACGATATATCATCTAATTCTCGCAATTTCAACTTTGCCGATTGATTCTCCGTAACTTTGGAATAAATAAGTTTCGCCAAGTTATGATCATTGAGCCCAAGCATTTCTAGTTGGTCTATTCAATCGTGTTTCAACATCTTCTAAATATCTAGAAACGTAAGGTCAAGCACTCCTCCGCTAAGTAGCCTTCAAAGAATTGATCCTTCGGATAACGCTTATTGCGACAATAAGATTTCAATTTGCTTAGGAACCTAAACACGATATACAATATTTATTAAAAGTTGTAACTAAATGTATAGAGTCGAATGAATAAATACTTGAGAAATAAATTAGCACCTTTCTATAGGATACATCCATCGATAAAAAACCGGTCCACCAAGTATTGCTTCGTGAGGGAGATGGATTACCAAGTGCACCATAATAGTGAAGAAGGAAGGTGGAAAAATCTTCTCCAAATTGCATAAAGTCAAAGCAGCTCGATCCTGTACTTTCTTAAGTTCTTCAACATCCAAAACTTTGCCACAAATAGCTTTCATTATATTGGATAGTTCAATTATACAGACGTCACATTTTTTGACATGCGGACCGTAAAAGCAACCGGAGTAAATCTTGCATCAAGATGTGGTAATCATGTGATTTTAATGAATATAATCTTCGATCTTTAAGACTCACACATCGAGATATATTTGACGATATACGCATCTGGTACCTTTATATCCTTCAACACCATGCAAAACACCTCTTTCTCTTTCTTTGACATTGAAAAATAGAAGGCGGCAACCGATACTTCCCATTCGGAAGTACTTGAGGATGAAGATCACGTCGAATTCTCATGTCAACTAAATCAAGTCGACTCAAAGATTGTCTTTTGATTTTCCATCGACATTTAAAATTGTCCCAATTATATTCTCGCAGACATTCTTCTCAATATGCATGACATCAAGATTGTGGCGTAAAATGTTGTGCTCCCAATAAGGCAACTCAAAAAAATACTCCTTTTTTTCCACAAGTCCGCCTCATTAGGATCATCCTCTTCGTCAGATTCATCATCAGATTCATCCCTCAATCTTCTCCTTGTTTGCGTGATAGGTGGTTGATTCATCTTCCCGTAACTAAAGTTGATATCTTTTAACATAAACAAGATTTCAGATCCACCGGTCTGCTCAGAGAGAGCTCTTACTGACTCTTCATGCATCACAAATAAAGTCCTCTGAAATCTAAATTTATGATTTCCATCTAACCACCGACGATGGCCCATGTAAGAGAACTTCTTCCCATTATACAACCACTTCGAACAAGTTTGCGTAGCACAACAAGGACAGGCATAACGTCCTTTAGTACTCCAACCCGATAAATTAGCATAAGCCGGAAATCATTAATTGTCCATAATAAAGCTGCACGTAAATTAAAGTTCTCCTTTCTTAATACATCATATGTCTCAACACCCGACCATAATCTGTTTTAACTCTTCAATAAGTGGCTGCAAATAGATGTCAATATCATTTCCGGACCTTTCTCTCCGTGGATAATCATTGATAAAATAAATGAAGATTGCTTCATGCAAATCCATGGAGGCAAATTGTAAGGGACAAGCACTACAGCCAAGCCAATCGCATGCGAAGTACTCATGATTTTAAAAGGATTAAAGCCATCACCGCTAGCCCAAGCCTCACATTTCGAGGATCACTTGCAAAGCTTGGAAATTTCTTGTCAAACGATTTCCAAGCTAAAGAATCAGCAGGATGCCTTAATAATCCATCATCGGTTCGTTGATCATTATGCCACCTCATAGAATCGGCCGTCTTTAACGACATGAAAAGCCTTTGAAGTCTTGGTATTATGGGAAAATATCGCATAACCTTGATCGCTTCTTTCTTAAATGTGCCCCACCTTCATCCCCATTCACATCTTCTCGTATTCCCGCTCATCCAACGAGACTTACCGCAAACATGACAAGACTGTTGGTTCTTCCGATCACCCCAAGACAACATGCGATCATTTGGGCAACTATGAATTTTATCGTACCCAAGGCCCAAATCTTTTATTAGTCTCTTCATATCTTGACAAGATTGGGGATTTTTGCAAGCGAAACATTTCTCTCGAAAACTCTAGCGACATTGTAAAAGAGTTTCCGATCCACCCTCCCAAACATTTTAAGTGAAAGAGACGAATACTGTAAGGACAATTTCAATATTTTGATCCTCGTAAAGTTCTTCGCTTCATTTCGTTAAGTAAATTGTAGAACTTCGCCGCTTCTTCTTCATTTGGCTCCTCATCGTGCACTTGTTCCCGTTTCACAAAAACATTTCCACCAATATTACAATCGTTGGATGCAATAAAGTTAGGTGGAAAGGATTGTTCACCATGATTGTGCATATTAAATGCATCCCGCAACATACCTTCCATGTCATCTTGTCTAACACACCGATGGTAAGTATTATCGAGAATAAGTCGGATTAATAGTTGAAGAAGTTCCACTAGATGTACACTCTCCATGGAAAATCCATTTTTATACCCCGAATAAAGCCACAACAATTAGATGTTCAGAGACAACTTCACGAAAATGCCAATTAATGTTGCCACACTTCTTACACGGGCAAAGAATCATATTCTCTTGGCTTGCATTTTGAAATGCAAAATTTAGAAAAGTTTGTACTCCATTTCGATAGGCATTGCTTACCCTTGAAAATTTCATCCAACTCCTATCCATTTCAGTAGTTCTTGAAATCTAAAGTTAACAATAAATTATAAGTTTACTAAAATAGATAATATATATCAAGTATAAATTATCTAATAGGTGCAAACTAATTCAGCAGGGGATTTTCAAGTGTATATTTATATATTACGTAAGTTAAGTAAGCTTTGTAAGTTATGTAAGTTATGTTATGATATACATTTATGTAAGGTATGTAAGTTATGATATGATATATATTTATGTATTATGTAAGTTGTGTAAGTTATGATAAAATATATATTTATGATATATATTTGGAGTATTATGTAAGTTGTGTAAGTTATGATATGATACATATTTATGAAATATATTTATGTATTATGTTAGTTGTGTAAGTTATGATATGATATATACTTATGATATATATTTATGTATTATGTTAGTTGTGTAAGTTATGATATGATATATATTTATGATATATATTTATGTATTATGTAAGTTTTGTAAGTTATGTAAGTTATTATATGATATATAATAAACATTAAGATAAATATTATTTCCTTTTAAAAATTTATTTTAATTAATCTAAAATATGTAATTTAAAAAATTGTGTCGTGATTAAATTGCAAAATATATAAAAAAATTTTAAATATGAATTGAACTTGTTCACTCCATTTTCAGATTAATAGATCAAATTAAGATTCAATGTAATATTTCGTGAAATGGATTTTATTAATTAATAGTAGAGAAGATAATTTTCATTAAGTTTCAATTTTTCTTTAAAAAAAAAAGTTAACTAATGAGTATTGAGTTAGGTATATTGGGAATTTAAACATAATAAATATACTTTTACATGAGAAAAAAATTAAAATTTTATTTTAAAATACAATTAGAGTAAACTTGAGATATTAAATGCCCAAAACCCAAGGACATTTTGGACACAAATCATTTTCATTTGCAAAAAAAAAGAAAAAAGAAAAATGGACAACAAGAATAATAACTTGAATTCAATCGACCATTATCTAGCCTAGCTTAAATAAGTGGACCCATATAGCAGTTAGTATTGAAAATTTAATTTTAACTCAAAAGCATAAATAATCCAACTTGAAATCAAACATGAGAATGGAGGGCATAATCAACAAGCCTAATTAAGCAAAGTTAGTAGTTTAATCTTAGTGTCGAATTGAGCTTGAGATTTAAGTGAAACTCACCAAGTTTGAACTAGCCAAACTTCAACCCTTGAATATCTATTACAACTTGAGCTTGGGTTAGCTCAATGACACCCCAATCACTAATAACTAGAATAAACTATAATACTAAATATATACTCATTTGTAAGATATTGTTCGTATTAATCCATTGAGCTTTATATTTTGTTCTACAAATTGAATAGGATGTGAATGCATAATTGATGATAAATTAATGGATTTTCGGTTTTCAATACATAAAATTTTGAAACATAAAAAACAACGCAGCAGTAGCACCATCAATACATAAAATTTATTTCGGTTTGCAATTTGTTCCATTTTATTATTCTATTAATTTTCCGAACAAGAGTTGAGACAAGATAGTTATGCGAAAATATGAAATGAGAGAGGCTAGGAGAAATATCCAACTTGTCGTATCTATTAATGCGCTTTAAATTCGTCAATATTATGTTTACGAAGTCTTGCTCAAAAGTGATTTTATTCAATAATTTATTCGGTATATTTATTGACTTGAACCCATATCCTTACAACAATTAATAATTGTAGTCTCAAAATCGACCTTAAAATTGTTATACAATTATTTTCTCAAAAACTTCACAATACAATAAGTATAACTCTCCAAAGAAAGCAAATAATAAATACAAAACAAAATAATACCTTAAAAGGCACACCTAGCTAGGCTTTGTATAATCTTATCCCAAGTCCAACAAGGATACTTAGAAGTAAATCTAATCTCCAGTTTATCCTTTAAGATAATAAGAAATCTTAGTCAAAGTTGAATCCTTAAATTCTTTCATCCATGTTGTCACATAAAAGAAAATAGGAACTCTTTTAAATCTAGTTTCCTTGTACATAAAAACATGCCCATTACGTCCTCCACTTAATGCTTAATATAAATAAACGATACTATTTTTATACAAATCAAAATTTACAACAAAACAAGATATATTATATCCAATTATCCTCTCCACTAATTACATTATGTGACAAAACCCCGCTACCAATTATTAGTACATCTCGTTGTAAGTTGTGACAGACTTTGTTGCAGTATACTAATATGGTCACAAGCTTTAGCACAAGTAAGAACTAACAAAAGAACAAACATAACCTACATCTACAGGTCAACCTCATAAATACTCAGAAAAGAAATATTTTTAAACTAAAAAATTGTTAATTCAAGTATCATGCTAAGCCATTTTAAATAATAAAATATGGGTATAAAAATTTAACTATCAATTATTCATTAAAGAAAGAAAAAGATAATTTGAATAACTAGATCGCATTATTGTTAAAATTCAGGCTTATAGAATACGAAAAATTAATCATTGAGCTTACTTTAGTGAATATCTTAAAAAAAATTACTTTTTTACATTTCTAACTATTCAATTTTGTTGTTATGCCAATTAAAACACAGTCACTTCATTCTATTAGCCATTTAATGGCTAGGTGACTAAAAAACACAATCTCTAATAATTAAGTGATTCAATTGTAACTTTTAAAGTTAAATGATCAAAATAAAACTTATAAAGAGTTGAGTGATTGAGGATGTAGTTTACCCAAAAATTAACAATCTACTTTATAGCTTGGGTAAACTATAAAAATAGTCACCTATACTCTTATAAAGAGTTGAGTGATTGTTGATATTTCTCCTAGCCTCTCTCATTTCAATTTTCTTCTTTGGTCTAATTCTGCTTTTAGTCCCTATACTCTTTGCATATTTGAAATCTAGTTTTTTTTTTATTTTTTTACTTTAAAAAATTTAATCCCTCTACTGTTTTAATTTAGCAATTGAAGTTCAATTGATAAGTACTATTTTTAGTAATG
Source organism: Gossypium longicalyx (assembly GCA_025698465.1). NCBI lineage: Eukaryota > Viridiplantae > Streptophyta > Magnoliopsida > Malvales > Malvaceae > Gossypium > Gossypium longicalyx. The sequence goes on along the minus strand of CM047005.1, from coordinate 19,238,164 downwards.
CTTTGCCTAATGTACAAAATCCAACCAGTCAGCTATCGTTATCATTTTTGTTATAGTTAAACTTGGTCATCGTTAATGCTTTGCCTAGAGAGAAAAAAAAACAGATGCAAATACCAAAACTACTGCATTCGAGTTCACAAAAACTAGGATGTTTACCCGATGTTTCACTAAATCAAAGCTAGAGCAAACATGTTAATCCAAAGGAAAAAAAACAATCATTTCATTGGAAAAGATACAAACTACCTCCCTCCTCCGGTTTTCAGATATACCAAAAATAGCCCCTTTGTGGTGAACTGGCTCGATAATAAAAATTCAACCACGATGCCCTTGCTTCTCTTTTTTAATACTGGATCCTGAAAAAAATTATTGAAACCCGAACGTGAGATAGTATTCAATGGTCTCGAGGGCAATAATTATAATTATCCTACATGGAAGATTCGAGTTTAACCTCTAAATATGATCAAGAATAAGGAGCCTCGGTCCAGGAGGTATTTTCACATCTCTAAGAGCACTGAAACAAATCATATGCAATTTAAAGACCATCAGAATATTTTGTATTAATTAAAAAAGTTAAACTAAAGGTGAAAATAATCCAACTGCTTGCAAATAGATGCATGAAAATAACAAAATAAATCCAAAAGAGAACTTACTGAATTTCTTTCAAACTGTTCTAGCTTCAAATGTGCTCATTCCCCTTTCTTACTACCGCTTCCTTTAACTGAACATTTACTGGGGATTTTGAATTTCGAATTGGGAAAAAAGGGGTAATTATTTTAGGGTTTCGAATTAGGAAAAATGGGGGGGAATAAACTAGGGAGAAGGAGGTGATTATTTTAGGGATTCGAAGAAGGGAAAATGGGGGAAATGAACCAGGGAGAAGGGGGAAAATGAATAACTCGGTGTGGATAAAAAAGAAGAGAGCAAAACGACACTGTTTAGCACAAAATAAATTAACATTTGTGGCGTTTTCCCCTAGCGCCGCTAAAGGCAAACCAATTGCGGCGTTTTAACATAAACGCCACTGAAAAACAAACAAAACGACACTGTTTTGATATAAACTGAATAAACTTTAGTGGCGTTTTCCCATAGCGCCGCTAAAGGCAAATCAATTGCGGCGTTTAACCCTAAAACGCCACTAAAAATCCAAAAAACACGACGTCGCTTTCATATAAACAGAATAACATTTAGTAAAAAAAAATTGATACACTCAACATCAAATTGCAAACTTAAAAATGTAAATATTTGATAACAGTAGTAATTCAAATATAAAAATAAAAATGGATCTAATTATAAGTTAAAAATGTAAATATTTGATAACAGAGTAATTCAAATATTTTCAAAAATCACATTGTTTACTTTTGTTTTATTATTTATCAAATCAAATGTGTAATTATACAACTTTGTTTTGCTATTTATTTCTGCTCTAAATAAACAATTTTAACATAAATTCATTGTGATTTTAAAATTATATAATAATGAAAACAGTAATTTTAGTTACTATCTCTATATTTAATTCACTAATAAAATAAATTTTACTAGATACGTCTTATATATTGTTTCTGAACAATTCTCTCAACAATTAAGAAATTTATGAATTTTATGATAAGGCATATTATATTTTTAAAGAGAAATATTTATTTGAGCTTTTAGATTCTAACATTATTAAGACCAACATGAGAAAATAAAAACTTTTTTATTAAACTTAAACTTTGTTTTTTTATATATTAAATTTTTGTCACATATAAGAAGTGTGCTAAGACCCGCCGATTTCATGTGCTAAGACTCGAACATGCTCGATAGCTCGGCTTCACACAGTTCTTAGCTCTGATTTGCTTCCAAAACCCTTTGTGCCTTTTTTAGTTTCTTTTTTTTTTTTTTTTTATTCCAGATCGAGAAAAGAGGGAGTAACGAGTGGCTTTTTGTGGTGTTTTAAAAAAACGCTAGTATAAAATAAATTTTTGCAGCATTTTTAGTATAAACGCCACTATAGCTTAGTTGGTTAAGTTTGCTTGCTCTTTACCTTAGTACTTGGGTTCAAATCTTGTTGTTAGCAATTTTGAATCTTTTTGTACCTCTTTTACCTTGCTCTTTTTGTACTTGCATTTATTATTTTTAATCAATTAACTCTTCAATATTACATTAATATATATTATTAGTACAATAATATAGACGGATTGACAATTTGAGCTACATATTACAAGAATACATTAACATTAATATATATACAGCACGTAATACATTAATATATATTATTAGTACAATAGTATAGAAGGATTCACAATTGATATACGGGCACATACATAATTTGAGCTACAATATTATGAATATTAAATCGCTAAAGCTAAAATTTTAGAATTGTTGTATAAATTTTTAAAATTTAATAAGTGTAAAGGATAGGTGCAATAAATTATACATTATACAAGATTTGTGTTTTTAAGATATTATTAGAATAAAAAAATATATCTTATACAAAAATAATGACGGTACTAAAATATACAAAAATATTGCACATAATTCATTCCTTGTTTCATTGTAATAATCTTACAATCGTATTTCTATATATTCATTTTTTTTTTTGCACTTCAATTTTGTTTTCCTCTATTGTTTCATGTTCACTTGAATGTGTACATTTGTCCACTTCTCAATTGTTTTGTACACTGAAAGTTTATCTATTATCTTTTAAATAATTTAAACTATAATCATAAGTTTAATATATTCAAATTAAGATTATCTCTTTTACAATTATATAAGAAATCATTTAATATATAAATTAAAAAATACTAATTAATCTAAACCCTAAACCTCTTAACCCCTATCCCATAAACACTAAACTCTAAACCCTTAACCCTTAACCCCAAACCCTTACACCTTAAACTCTAACCCTAACCCCTAAACCCTAAATCATAATCCCTAAACCCATAATTCATCATAAACCTTCAAATACTAGTTAACTCCTAAACCTTAAACCCTAAACCATATATCTTAAACCATAAACCATAAACTATAATGATAATTAATTCGATATTTTAAATTCAATACTATCTCTTTTACGATTATATAAGAAAATATTTAATATATTGTATAACCATAAATTTTAATAATTATTGTTTTAGGGGTTATAGATTAGTGTTTATGATTTTATTGGGTTTAGGGGTTATATGACTTTTTAGCGGCGCTTTACCAAAAGCGCGCTAATGCTCTGTCTTTAGCGCGCTTTACCAAAAGCGCCGCTAATTCTTCTGAGTCTTTAGCGGCGCTTTACCAAAAGCGCCGCTAATTCTCTGGTCTTTAGCGGCGCTTTACGAAAAGCGCCGCTAATGCTCTGGTCTTTAGCGGCGCCTTACCAAAAGCGCCGCTAATGCTCTGGTCTTCAGCGGCGTTTCTCCAAAAGTGCCGCTAATGCTCTATTTTTTGCGGCGTCTTTTACTAAAAGGCCGCTATTGCTTTGTTTTTATTGGCGTTTTTGGTAAAACGCCGCTATTGCTATGTGTTTTACAATTTTTGTGGCGTTTTTTGATAAAACGCCGCTAAAAACGCCGCGAAAGCCCTATTTTCCTGTAGTGCGTATCTTCTCCCTTCTTGTTCACTTTTTTTTTGCTCCCTTTTGGCCGAATCTTGTTTCTTCTCTTTCCCCTCTCTTTTTGTTTTCTAGATCGGTTCGTCTCTTGCTGTATAGCCAAAATTCTCTTCTCTTTTCCCTACTCTTTTCGTTTCTGTATTTTTTGCGAGTCATCTCTTTGGGTACAACTTTTGACTTCACCTGTTTCGGTAAGTGGAATTTTCCCCTTAGTTATCGTATTTCGATTAGGCAGTTAACAAAGGGTTCATTTTACTTTCGTGTAGGTGTTGTTCAAAGGTTTAAGCGGATATTCTAGTGTGTAGAGACGACTGGTTAACGGATTCATCGCGGTAAGTTTTCGAATCGCCATTGGTTTAGTTTCTCGAGTTTTATGTTGGGGATATTTGGTTTGATTGATGAATCAAGTGATTAATTAAGGGATATATTGGTCAAATATAGGTTTTTGAAGGCTCGAGTTACTTTGCACAGCGAATCGATACCAGGTGTGTACCCGAAATGCAGAAAATAGGATTCGACAAAAAGCCAAAATTGCTTGCTGTTGAGAAATAAGAGAAATAAGAGAAAATGATGCGAAAACTTGTAGAGAAAGGAAATAAGGGTGTTATGAACTTGGAAATCAACATTTTGCAGTAAAATAGTTTTGGATAGCAGCAGTAGCCTAACTTTGAAAAATCATTAAAAATAGTGGAAATTAAGATATAATAAATTTTGTGAGACAATGTCAGAATGATTTTGGGTTCCCCTATTCTGAATTCAGAAAATCATCAGAAATTGTAAAAAATAATTAAGGGCTTAAATTTATATATTTAAGTCCTTAATGAGTTTATTTTCAAGAGAATCAAATGTAAATATCATCCAAATTCCGTGCTAAGAGATAAATAATTTTTAGTAAGGAGAGGTTGAAGCTTTCAAACAACAAAGTAGGGATAAATTTGAAGATTTTACTGTACTTATTTGATAAACTATAAATTCTGAAAAATTTATGGTAGAAAGGTATTTGAGCCTAGTTTCAAAAACATCAAGTGGATATTAATTTGGAATTTTGTAGCTCAAGATATAAATAATTTAATGACAATGACTCAAGTAGACAACTTTGAATGAACATATAAGTAAATAGTGAAAACATATATGAATATTTACCTAGCATGGGTTACATTAAAAATCAATCACACGGCCAAGGCAAATCTGGGCCGTGTGGGCCACACGGTCGTGTGAGCCCATTTTTTTGAAAAGTTGTCTAAGGTTGCACGGGTCACCCAAGTCGACTGTGGACCTACTGAAGGGTTGGTAAATCTTACTTAGACCCCTATATGAGTGATTTGTCTGTCTGATTTCTGTATCGAGCATGAATTATGATATCTGAATGTATGTATTGTAATTGCATAATAGCATGACATCTTTTGTATGTTGCATTGCATCGGGGTGGGTTATTGTTATTTGGAGGAAGAGTCTAAAAGGCTATTAAGCCTGTTATCTGGCAGCTCTGCTGCAAATTTTTGATTACGTGCCACATTTCGGTACAGCATGGTGTATAGGGATAGGTTGGTTGATTTAATCCCTGCATGGTGTGTAGGGATAGACGGAGATGGTGTGTAGAGGCTGGTAGGTAGTATTCTGATTTTCTGCTATTGCATATTGTATCTGAGATGGGCCAGGGCCTTAAGTTATATCTGAATTGTATCCGAATAGGCCAAGGCCCAAACTGAATCTGTAATGGGCTCAGGCCCTAGACTATAATTGATTATTTTCTGATGTGTATCTGCATGTATGTTTTCTGTGGGGATTACACACTGAGTTTGCAAAAACTCACCCCTTTTTCTATTTAATCTATACAAGTAATCTCCAGACTTAGGAGGATCGGTGCAGCAGAGGGCTCGACAATGATTACCACTACTGAACTGCTTTATTACAACTTTTGATTTTATATTATCTTTGGGTATTTATTATTGTAATGTTGGGACTTTGGACTGTTTGGTTTAAATTGGGATTTTATACTGTTTTATGGATTTTTAAACTGCAACTCAATAAAACACAGTTTTTTTCTAAAAACTAAGATTTTTGGTTTCGTAAAATAATTGGTTTCAAAAGCTTCTGCTTAAAAGACATGCTTTAAGGCAAATCAGCTAGTTCACGTTTTTTTCGAATTAAATAAAAGCTAAATAACTGGAACGGTTTTAACTTGTCAATCTCAATTTCAAACCTCATTCCATGTGACATTGTTAGATTCGACCATAACATCTAGGCTGGGTTTGAGGTGTTACAGAGAACCCTTTTACAAAACATCGATAGTAGCCAGCTAATCCCAGAAAGCTTCTGACTTCAGACATGTTCCTTAGTAGTTTTCAGTCAACAACTGCTGAAATCTTACTCAGATCCACTCGGATGCCTTCCGCTGAAACAATATGTCCTAAAAATCCAACTTCTTGGAGCCAAAACTCGCATTTACTGAATTTAGCAAAAAATTGCTTATCTCTCAATGTTTGTAACACAACCTACAAATGCTCGGCATGTTCATGTTCATAGCCAAAACTACACGATGCTGCTCACACAAGTTGTCAGTCAAGACGTAACTACACAGTGCTGCTCACACAAGCTGAAGAGAATCTGCAACACATGCCAAAAAAATCATCCACCGGTAGAACGCACGGACCAACACCCAAAACACATAACCCCTAATGACATGTCATTCGTATCCTAATCTATTCCTAAGGTTCAACCGTGATTTCAAATTGTCGAATCTTTGTTAAACATATTCGTAAGGTCATATTCAAAATTAATTCAATAATAAAGCATTTAAAACACAATTTTATTAATGCTTATTAATATATGAACTTACCTCGATTCACAAAAAACGACGAAACAGATCGACTAGTCCAATACTTTGTTTTTCCCCCGATCTAGATCCAAACTTTGTTTTTCTTGATCTATATAATATCAAATTTAACTTATTCAATTATCATTCTATTCAATTTAGCCCAAAAATCACATTATGGAAAAATTACACTTTTGCCCCTAATAGTTTAACATCTTTACAATTTAGTCCCTAGCTCATAAAAATACAAATTCATGCAATTAAGTCCCTACTCATTCTAGCTGAATTTCCCATATTAACATATTAGCCCATATTTTTCATTTATTTCACATTTCTACCACAAAATTTTCATATTTCACAAATAAATCCCTAATTGACAATTTTATCAAAAATCACTTAATAAATGTTGTTTATCTAACAACAATCGTTCATTTTCTATCATCAAACATCAAAATACACACATATTCATCAATGGTAAAACTCTAAAACTTTAAAATTTTTTCAAATTAGTCTCTGGGCTAGCTAGATTAAGTTACAATGATCTCAAAAACATAGAAATCATTAAAAACGGGACAAAAATCATACCTATTTGAAAGAAAAGAAAATGGTCGAACCCTAGCCTTCTTTCTCCATGTATAAATAGTTTTCTTAGTGTTTTAAGAATAATATGAACATAAACTTGTTTTATAAATATAACATTTAATTACCTATTTACAAAATTAACCTTTAAAACACTTATTAATTACACTAAATACCAAGCCACTATCATCCACTAGCTCATTAATGAGCTATTTACCACATAAGGACCTTCACTTTTAGGTTCCATTGCTATTAGACACCTTTAGCTATTATAATATAACTTTTACACTTTACGCAATTTAGTCCTTTTTATCAAATTAAGCACTCAAACGATAAAATTTCATAATGAAATTTTTACACAATCATACTGTCATGCTGTAGACATTAAAATAATAATAAAATAATTATTTTGACCTTGGATTTGTGGTCCTAAAACTACTATTCTGATTTGACTAAAAATGGGCTGTGACAAATTAGGTGCAAAAGATAACCAAAGATCATTACCAAGGGCCCTATCTAAACATTGAGAAAGATTGCCTCTACTCCAAGTATATATCGATCATTGAAACCCCAAATCTGAGAATGCTTATTGAAAAACAAAAGACTTAAAGTGGTTACATTTCGAGCCTCTGCCCCTATGCCTTTTTTCACATCTTAATACGACATTAAAATCCCCAGCCAAAACCCATGGTTTCACCACTTTAGTAGCTATTACTTCCAAGTTATTCCAGAGTTCATGTCTTATATCACGTTGAGGACTTGCATAAATGTAGTGCATAAGAAATGAGTTAAATTCCCTTCAACTAGAATTCTCGTATGAATAAATTGTGTAAGCACCTTCAAGATATCAACAGTAATATCATCATTCCATAGTAGCCATATACCCCTTACAAATCCCATGGCTTCCACTCTAAAAGAATTTTCAAACCCAAGCTTAGCTATCACTAAGTCAACTTTACATCCATTGACTCTCGTCTCGAATAAACCAACATAATCTGGCTTAAATTCCTTCTTATATTTGACCATAAAAACGGGGATGCCCACACCTCTAACAGTTCCAGAAAAAACCCCTAAATTTTAGACCTATCATTGTCAAATTAGAAATTTAGGAACCTGAAAACCTACCTAGTCATGTATTCTCAACATCTGACAGCACCTCATCCACCATCTCAATAGATACAGCATCACCCCCCAACCGTGACCATATCACCTTTGACAAATTTGCTTAACCTATGAACAAGTTTTGCAATTGCCACTTCGATCGAAATAGTGAGGTTATCGGTCGACACAGTTTTGTTTGGTTCATGTCTCATATTTTCACCAGTCCCCTTAGTCATCATAGATGGTTGTTGCCCAGTATCCTTCCCCACATTTGAAAACAAATTGGAACACCCTAGATTATCCAAAGAAATTACCTCCTCTAAAATTCTTTTTTATTATTTCAAAGAAACAACTATGTTTTTTCCCTTTAGACAGCCCACTCCCAACATCTCGAAATTGAACTGGTTCCAACCCAATATCCAGTATACGTGGCCCCATCCTTGACCCATCCTCAAATGGGTTTCCATTTGGCCCAAGTTGCAACATCATATTGGTAACGAGTTGTAGCACTTTGGACCCTCCTTTTGGCCCACTTAAGTTAGAAATCACTTTCTTTTTACCCTTAGCCATCCCTTTCCTACCAATAATCCCTTTGTTTATCATTCCAGCTTTAAAGATTTTTTAGTCAACCCATCATTCTCCACAATTTCATCCTCAACTCCCTTATTTTCTACTCTGTTATTTATGCTAGATGATTTTTTTCCATATGAGTTTCCGATATTTTCACTCAAAATCCCAAACCGAGATCTCGATACCCCCTGATTCTCACTAGCAACCTGTGTTTTGCCACCGGCTTAAAGCTCTACCTCTGTCTTCGTTCTACAATCATCCAAGATCCAAACTTTTCAACCTTTACTCTTTCTTTCATGAAGATATCCTTACCACCACCACTTCGTGATATCCCTTCAGACATCTTTGTTACCCCCGATCTATGTGAGCATAAGTCCCTCTTATGGCCAAACCTCTCACAGTCAAAACATACAAGTGGCAATGATTCATACTCTACATGCTGAAATTTCTCATTAATTTGCACTTTCGAGACCAACGATTTTCCCGAATCAATAAAGACTGCAAGCCTCGCGAATTGACCTCTGAAAGTACTTACCATATTTCGGTCAATTTTTGTAACCGTCCCTATCACAATGCCAATAAGTTGTAAGAGGCTTATCGTATACATACCTTCTGACAGTCTAGGCAATCTGATCCAAACAACAAGCTTGACGGATAAGGTTGATTCATTGAAAATGCCAGCGTCCACGGTCTTACTATCAGGTAGTGCCCAAATATTTTCCATGGTCCACCAGCCAGTGCCTCCAAATATTCCTCATCAGTTTGAAATTTGACCGAGAAATAATCGTTTTCCAAGTCTATGATTTGCAAAGGTTGATTCATTCTCCAAATTGTCTACAGTTTGTTAACCATGGCAAAATACGAAAATTTTCTCCTAAGCAGCTTGACAATAACTGTTATTGCCATTCGCTTAGCAATGAACTGATGTACTTGATCGGAGAAAGTTATTGATGGCACACCATCTATAATCACCGCCTTCACATCCCCATCGTCCAATTCAAAATCCTCCTCTTGCTACACATTAGACCCTACAGAAGCAGTTCTAATCACCTTTTCTTTCCAAGATACAGGTTGAATACCAACCCTATCCACTCTAATCTCTTTTTCATTTACCACTGGGTCATCAGGATCTAGTGGTTAGTCCATCCTACGTTTAACCTTCTTCGTCGATCTTCTGACATCGGTTGTAAAATCCATCCTACTTATTAATGTTAATTTGGAGATTTTAAATGTATTAAATTATATTAATGTAAGTTATTTTAATTAATGACGTGCACTACAAGAAAATAGACTTTTAGCGGCGCTTTTTTTCCCCTTTAGCGGTGCTTTTAAGCGCCACTAAAATTTTTTACGGCGCTTTTTAAAACGCCGCTATAGGTAACGCCACAAAAATTTGTGGCGTTTATTTTAAAAAAAATTCTTACAATGAGAAAACTAATGTCTAAGATGGCGGCTTTTGCGATTGCTGAAACATCTCCATCATCTCTTGAAGTCGTAGTGGAGGTCATCGTATTTTGCTGCTCGCTCTTCGCTCATCGCCGCTGCGCTTCTGCCTCCTCGCTCGCTGCTGCTGCTCTCCCTCCTTTACTACCATTGCCTCCTTCTCTCTTTGCCTCCGCTCTATGTTGTTGCTGGAGTTCTTCATATTTTCGTTGAACCTCGGCAATTTGCTCAACCGTGTTCGCTTGCATCTGAGCTATCTGGTCTCTTAACCTCTGAACTTCAGCTTGAGCTTGACTTCCGAAAGGCATGTATTGCTGGGAGCCGGATCCAAAATATTGGGTCGGGGTAACACCAGATCCTTGAAATCGAACCCGACCGTACCTTTCAGGACCCAAAACTTCAGTGATAATTCTGTTATCAATGTTCTCAAGATTAACAGAACTATCAGTCGAAGCAATCGCTTCATATTCCGCCTTCTTCTCCTTTAGTTTCTCCTAAAAAAATAATTAAACAGTTAGAAACGAAATATATAATAAAAATGAATACAACATAACTTAACATTATTTAAAACTACTAATGATGAATTGAATTAAACAATTATAATTAAAGATTATAAATATTTTGAAAAAATCAAATATTATTAAGTAAATATACCATAATTTCTCCAGCTTCGGATGTCATAGGAGATCCATCTTTTTTCCTATGCTTAACTCAAAAAGCTGAAGGCGTCCAACTTTTTGTCCAGATTTGACTTCCTACAATATAGTAGTAAAAATATTATTTAATAGTAGAAAGTTATTAATATTTGAAAGAATTAATAAATTCATAATACCTCGGCCTCAGCTACAGAAGCAAAACTTCTCGACCCTACCGTGTGCGTGAATTTTTGTTTTTGCCTGCTGCTTGTTCCAACTCGCTCACGGTCCTACATAATGAAATTATTATAACGTATATAGTAAACACTATATATAAGAGTTTGGAAATACCCAATACCTCTCCTTTTTTTGAATTCCAGAATCTAACCGCATCTTCCCATTGGTACCTCAGCATTCCCGGCGGGACATTTCTCAATTTTTCCTCGAGGCTTATGTCTTTCTTAAAATATTGTTTTTTTAAAGTGCTTTTATTGTCTCTCCATTTTTTACCCAATGCCTTCTTGATATAATCATCGGAGACCTCAAAAGCAAATCTCTCCTAAAAAAACACAAGTTTAGAATGTAAATATAAATGAAACTTAAACCAAAGTATTATAAATTACATTCACATTTTGTTACCTTAATATTAGCGAGAGCCTGATTTTTGTTGCTATCAGGCATGTGATGCCATGATTCGTAGTTGATGGGCAACATATTGGCATTTCGTGCTAAAATGCCCAAATAGCCTGCTAAAAGTCGAGCTTCAGATCCAACAGGCTGACCATGAGTATTTCTACTTACTTTGACACGCTCGACAGGATCTAAGTCGTATAAATCTCTAAGCAGCGTATGTCCTCGAACTCTGCGCATCCCACCACTTTTAGCTGGAAAATGATATACTATTATTATATTAAAATAGACAAATAAATCAATAATAAAAGTCAACACATGTGAAATGAACTTAACATTACTTTGAAATTCTTCAGGATCGTCAAGGGTCTCCGGCACATTCGAAGATCCAACAACTGTCTGCTGTTCACTATTTCCTTCTTCAGAATTTGGAGTATTCTGGACAATACTTAAATCTCGTAATCTTCTTCTACGCATTTTTCCTGCAATACACATAAAATAGTTAAAATTTTGTAACAAATTACAACAATAATAGTACATATAAAATAGTTAAATTATATAACATGACCAAGATTAAAATTATAATATTACATATAATTAAAAAATCGTAAAAGCTTACTACATCATTATTCGTAAATATCTTCATCCACATTATGTCGAACCCATTGATGTTGTGTACTAGTACTAGGGATATTTTCATCTAAGTTTTGTTCTGGAAAAGGTAATGTTTCTGATCTTTCGACGATGTCATCTCTACTTCCATTACCCATGTCAAACAAGTCTCTAGGGGTGTTCCGGAGTACAACATAACAACCCTCATCAGTTGGATCTTTCGAATAAAAAACTTGTTTCACTTGAGAGGAAAATACATATGGCTCGTCCATCAATTGTTGTCCAGTGTGAATCAAGCGAGAGAAATTCACCATTGTAAAACCAAATTGATCTTTTTTAATTCCTCGAGCAGTATTAACATCAGCCCAATCACACCGAAATAGGACAACTTTCCATCTGCCATAGTAATCCAACTCAATAATGTCAGTAAGAAGTCCGTAATACTCCACATTACCCTCAACCGGATTACTATCCCTAGCACTAGCATAACTTGTAATTGAAGAATTAACAACAACTCCACAATTTTGAGTTCTCCTTATTCTCTCGCGATATTTTGTATGAAATCTGTATCCATTGATAAGGAATGCACTATATCTTTTTATTACTCTGTTCGAACCTTGGGAAAGCCATTTAACTTCGTCATTGACGTCCTTCCCACTCCAAACCTATTGAATCGAAAGTAAATTGAATAATTATAAATGTTTTATGTACAAACATTCTTATTTGATTAACTAAATTTCGTGAATATATGTAACTTATTAACTTTAGTTACATACCATTTGGCTTAACCATTCATGAAAAGATTCTGTGAATAACTTATTAATCTCTCGATGTTGTAATCTTCGAGAGCATGCACGAGATCTCAAAATTTGTTTGTACTCACTATGTTAAAAACAAGTTTAATTGGTTAGAAGATAAACAAATCAAAACGACGAATATGTGAGGAAATTTTAGAACTTACTTGCGTAACGGTTCAACTAAATCATAGTGAAAAAGTACATATCGATGTGCTTGTATCCACGATATATCATCTAATTCTGCAATTTCAACTTTGCCGATTGGTTCTCCATAACTTTGGAATAAATAAGTTTCGGCCAAGTTATGATCATTGAGCCCAGCATTTCTAGCTAGTCTATTCAATCGTGTTTCAACATCTTCTAAATATCTAGAACAGAAGGTCATGCACTCCTCTGCCAAGTAGCCTTCAGCAATTGATCCTTCTGGATAACTCTTATTGCGACAATAAGATTTCAATTTGCTTAGGAACCTAAACACGATATACAATATTTATCAAAAGTTGTAACTAAATGTATAGAGGCGAATGAATAAATATTTGACAAATAAATTAGCACCTTCCTATAGGATAGATCCATCGATAAAAAACCGGTCCACCAAGTATTGCTTCGTGAGGGAGATGGATTACCAAGTGTACCATAAAAGTGAAAAAGGAAGGTGGAAAGATCTTCTCCAAATTGCATAAAGTCAAAGCAGTTCGATCTTGTACTTTCTTAAGTTCTTCAACATCCAAAACTTTGCCACAAATAGCTTTTATTATATTGGATAGTTCAATTATACAGGACGTCACATTTTTTGACATGCAACACCGTAAAGCAACTGGGAGTAAATCTTGCATCAAGATGTAGTAATCATGTGATTTTAATGAATATAATCTTCGATCTTTAAGACTCACACATCGAGATATATTTGACGCATACGCATCTGGGACCTTTATATCCTTCAACACCATGCAAAACATCTCTTTCTCTTTCTTTGACATTGAAAAAATAGAAGGCGGCAATCGACATTTCCCATTCGGAAGTACTTCAGGATGAAGATCATGCTGAATTCTCATGTCAACTAAATCAAGTCGACTCTGAAGATTGTCTTTTGATTTTCCATCGACATTTAAAATTGTCCCAATTATGTTCTCGCAGACATTCTTCTCAATATGCATGACATCAAGATTGTGGCGTAAAATGTTGTGCTCCCAATAAGGCAACTAAAAAAAAATACTCCTTTTTTTTCCACAAGTCCGCCTCATTAGGATCATCCTCTTCGTCAGATTCATCATCAGATTCATCCCTCGATCTTCTCCTTGTTTGTGTGATAGGTGGTTGATTCATCTTCCCGTAACTAAAGTTGATATCTTTTAACATAAACAAGATTTCAGATCCAACAGTCTACTCAGGAGCTCCTCTGTACTCTTTAGTACCGTCAAATAGAGTCCTCTGAAATCTAAATTTATGATTTCCATCTAACCACCGACGATGGACCATGTAAGAGAACTTCTTCCCATTATACAACCACTTCGAAAAAGTTTGCGCAGCACAACAAAGACAGGCATAATGTCCTTTAGTACTCCAACCCTATAAATTAGCATAAGCCGGGAAATCATTAATTGTCTACAATAAAGCTGCACGTAAATTAAAGTTCTCCTTTCTTAATACATCATATGTCTCAACACCCGACCATAATTGTTTTAACTCTTCAATAAGTGGCTGCAAATAGATGTCAATATCATTTCTGGGGCATTTCTATCCAGGGATAATCATTGATAAAATAAATGAAGACTGCTTCATACAAATCCATGGAGGCAAATTGTAAGGAACAAGCACTACAGGCCAAGTACTGTATGAAGTACTCATGATTTTAAAAGGATTAAAGCCATCAGCTGCTAGCCCAAGCCTCACATTCCGAGGATCGCTTGCAAAGCTTGGAAGTTTACTGTCAAACGATTTCCAAGCTAAAGAATCAGCAGGATGCCGTAATAATCCATCATCGGTTCGTTGATCATTATGCCACCTCATAGAATCGGCCGTCTTTGACAACATGAAAAGCCTTTGAAGTCTTAGTATTAGGGGAAAATATCGCATAACCTTGACTGGCTTCTTTCTTAAATGTGCCCCACCTTCATCCCTATTCATATCTTCTGTATTCCCGTTCATCCAATGAGACTTACCGCAAACATGACAAGACTCTTTGGTTCTTCCGATCACCCCAAAGACAACATGCGATCATTTGGGCAACTATGAATTTTATCGTACCCAAGGCCCAAATCTTTTATTAGTCTCTTCATATCTTGACAAGACTGGGAGATTTTTGCAAACGGAAACATCTCTCTCAGAAACTCTAGTAGCATTGTAAAAGAGTTTTTGGTCCACCCTCCCAAACATTTTAAGTGAAATAGACGAATACAAAAAGACAATTTCGAATATTTTGATCCCTCATAAAGTTCTTCGTTCATTTCGTTAAGTAAATTGTAGAACTTCGCCGCTTCTTCATTTGGCTCCTCATCAGTGCACTTGTTCCCGTTTTCAAAAAAAACATTTCCACCAATATTACAATCGTCGGATGCAATAAAGTTAGGTGGAAACGATTGCTCACCATGATCGTATGCATATTAAATGCATCCCGCAACATACCTTCCATGTCATCTTCTCTAACATACTGAGGGTAAGTAGTATCAGGATAAGTCGGATTAATCGTTGAAGAAGTTCCACTAGATGTACACTCTCCATAGAAAATCCATTTTTTATACCCCCGAATAAAGCCATAAACAATTAGATGTTCGTAGACAACTTCACGAAAATGCCAATTGATGTTGCCACACCTCTTACACGGGCGAAGAATCATATTCTCTTGGCTTGCATTTTGAAATGCAAAATTTAGAAAAGTTTGAACTCCATTTTGATAGCCGTTACTTACCCTTGACAAATTCATCCAACTGCTATCCATATCGTTGTTCTTGAAGTCTAAAGTTGACAATAAATTACACGGATAAGTTGTTTATTTATAAGTATAATTAAGTTATGTAAGTCATGTATTATGTAAGTTATGTATTATGTAAGTCATGTATTATGTAAGCTATGTAAATTATGTAACTTACGAAATTTGGTCTTTAAATTATGTAATTTATGAAATTTGAACTTTATATTATTATGTAAATTAGATTTTCACTTTAAATGACAATTTTATTGATAACTCTCCCATGAATCATTTTATGTAATCGTTTGTTTTGTTTATCAAAAAAAAATTAGGTAAGTTATTGAAGATCAATCTAATACAATGGGTTAAACTCATATTGACGATATTTATAAATTAAATATTACCATGAATATAGGCATAGGCATAGGCCTAGTAAACATGGAAGGTTTCAAGAAACCACGACATGTGCCAAAACTTTTAGAGTGAGTGGGTATAAAAGTCAAAACATTTCATAATTGTTAAATAAGGATGAAACGTTACTTATGTGCTTAAACAAAGGTTTTTCATACACTTCACTTCACTTCACATTTGTTTGTAATACAAAATTAGATGAATATTGGTTTATTTAAAATAGAATATTTTTAATAAGATTTTTGTATGATTCATTTTATAATCACTATAGCTATCATTAAAATAATTTTCACTTGTTGAGAGGCGTAAAAGCAACTATTGAATTTGGAGTAGTGCTCGAGAGAAAAATTGAGAAAATAAAAGATAAAATTGAATCATAATAGGGTTAATATTTGATATAGTGACAAAGATGTTTTTTTCACAAGTAATTTTAAAAATTAACATATGTCTTTATTTTTTAGTATTTTACTGAATTTAAAATTTTATCAAGTTAAGCAAAATGAAATTTGAGTCGTATCGAATAAAATTGAGTGAACGAATTCAATTAAAAAAGAAAACATATCAAATTAAAAACTTATTATAGTGTAACTAATTTAAAAATACTTTTAAAAGCCAAAAATTTAAAATTAATTTGGAAACAAAATAGTTCTGCTCCAAACAGAACCAGCAATTAAATCTTTACAAAATCGCAACCCCAAAATATTAATTTTTCCAAAATCATCATGATAAAACTATTATTGATTAGAATTTTGAAATAAAATGTACCTTAATAATTTCAACAACCTGGTCTACTCCACTCTCACCAGCAAACAGAGGCTGGAGTCAAAAAAATAATATTTGTTAAGTAATTTAAAGTGAAAATGCATAGAAATGAGGAAAAAAAAT
Organism: Gossypium longicalyx; assembly: GCA_025698465.1. Taxonomy (NCBI): domain Eukaryota; kingdom Viridiplantae; phylum Streptophyta; class Magnoliopsida; order Malvales; family Malvaceae; genus Gossypium; species Gossypium longicalyx. The sequence goes on along the minus strand of CM047005.1, from coordinate 19,221,201 downwards.
TTAGCAACGAAACCTGTACCTAGAACAGATGTCAATGGCTGTGGTGTATTTAGTTGCACCAAATATTAATTCAGGTGCTTGATAGTACCTACAACAGATGTAAGATTATAAGAGTAGCACCAAATATATTTCAGTTTAAGCAAATATAAAAACTTTATCTATATCAGTACCAAATATTAATTCGAAGATTAAATGACAGCTTCAATTGAACCAATAGTTGCAGGAGGAGCAGAAAGCAGTAACTGAAATACATACAACATTAATTCACTAATACAGACACATGGAACTATATCCTAAAAGTCAAAACACAAGGAATTAAAGTATATTAATATTTTGTCAAGCTTCTTTCTTTCTTTTTCTTTTTTACTTTTAAACAATAACATTTAAACTTAGTTGTTATCATCTTAATCTTCTAATTTGTAATTTTTTTATTTAGCTATTATCATGAGATAATAATTAATATAAACTATTTTTAAGAAAATAATTAATTTAAAATTTTAAAATCCTTGAAATGAGTAACTTTATTTGAAGAAAAATTAAAATTAATTTTAAATTTAAAATATAATATTATTTAAAATTTAAGTCATTTTATTTAGTAACTTAATTTATCTCAAATGAGTAAACTTTTGTTCCACAACGTGAAGAAATAATAATATATAATAGTAAATTTAGATCTTAATATTTATAGTTTTTGTCAATATAAAAAAGAGTCAATTTATTTTTTTTAAACGGATATGTTAACTAAAACATTAATTTTGATGTTGTTGGTTTGGTAACTCGCATGACAATTCATGTGGATATCCTGTTAAAATAGTCTTATATGTTACATTAACAAATAATTTAAAATTATAAAAAATTAAAATTAAAATTTAAAATATAAAAAGTTCATAGAAATTCAAAAATTAAAATTAAAATGCATTCATATCACCAAACATTATGCTTCATTTTTCAATATCAAGCTCCTTATGTGATAGTGGTCAAGACTAAAGAAAATGAAATGAAAAACAACCATTAATTCTAGTCTCTACCAGTATTAAAAGGATAGCGCACCTTGGCAAAGAAGATTATGTTTCGTGGGTGGAGAGGGGAACACCAAACTCAGACTGACAATGTTATCTACCAACTAATGCTGATAACTACGTATCTCCAAACCCAAACTTAAATGTTTCCCCAAACCAAAACCCTATAAGAAAACAAATTAACATTCATAAACACAGTACAGTAGATACACACACCAAGTGCTAGCAAATATTTACCTAAACCAGCTTACAAATAGAAAACAAAAATTCGTGAAGCTTCCTCAAATGCTAACAAATTTCCTAAACAACAATTTAACACAACTACTCAAGAGGCTGGCAACATTTCAGTAAAGGAGAAAAGAAATAATAAGTACAAGCGAAGAAAAAGCAACAGTTTTAAAAATAATGGTGAAATTCACTGCTATTACCTTTACACTCTTTGGCCTACTTAATTCAGTTTGACCAAAAAAGAGAAAGAAATAGAGAATTTGGAGCTCAGTAACTGCCCTGCAAAATTGTGCTCTATGTCATGAACTTGTTGATGTAATCACATAACATAACTATATGTAGCTATTTTAATCATATAAGAAACTAAATAAGTGAACAGAAAATCAGTAACACCAAAGCTGTCACCACATATGCTTGTTATACAAGATAAACTAAAATCAAACATATGATCTTCGTACCTGGAAGACAAGACGTTTATTCAAACCAACGGTGAATTTGTGTGCAACCATCTTTGCAACTGCATTAAAGAAAAAATCTTTTAGCAAATGATTAATAAATTACTATTTTTTTAAAGAATAACAAAAAGAGTGAGGATGACACAATATTCATCTTAAGTTAGATTACTCCATGGAATTTGTACCATTACTCAAACTCAAATTTCCAATTTTCAAACACATTTCAACACTTAACACTCGAGGATAAAAAGCATGAATCAAATCCAACAATTAAAGCAGATAGAGTGAAGAAACATCGTGGATTTCTTTTTCCCGAAAAATTGATTACTAAAACTACGATTCTGCTTCTTCCACTCGATAAAAGATTAGCTACTCAAACAAGAGAAATTGTTTTTTCAAAGAGGTGCTTGAAGTAAATTCGGACCTTGACAGCATTATGGACACTTGTCATGTCTTCAAATTCAACAAACGCATAACAAACACCAACATCCTGCACTCAAACGAAATATTTTATCATTAAAAGGCAAACTATCTTAATCGGAATACGAAAGAAGTTAAACAAATTTTAATTCCTTCATTAATTCACCAAATTTCACCAAATTTCACCAAACATCCTGCACTCCATCAGGACTGATCTCACCAAATTTCTTGAATTCCTCCATTATTTCGATTCGGACACGATGATTGGGCAAGTTCCTTACATAAACAGATTTTAATTCACCTAAAACACACAAGTAACAAATTAACTACGTGTATTTTTAGCTTCGAGATTATAGCTAAGAAATGCCTTTCTAAAGTTCCAAACCCGATGAACATTTCGAGATTTGCATTGACAAAGTCTTGTAGAGTTTCTACAAAATTCAATTCTCTCATACATGTCACAATCCCACATAGTAAAAGTTACATATAAGCTTTATTACCTTCATATTCTACGGGTGTACCAAATATATAAATAAATGGAACTGATATTAACCAAAACAATTTGGTTTGTCTTTGTCTTTTGCCAAAGTCAAGAAAAAACCAAGTTTAGTTTATTATTAAATGGTCAAAATGGTTGCCTTTCCGTCAAGATTGTGGACATTCGTCTGCAACTTTTTCTCCTTTTTCAAAAGAAAACGTATGCGGGTGCACCAAAGTCCAACTCTCAATCTAAAACGATTGCTTATTAATTTATCTAACTTCTTATTAATTTATTGATTTTTTTCTAAAATCATCATCATAAAATATTATCGATTAGCAAAAAAAAATGAAATCAAACTTAATAACTTCGTAGCTTTTAAGAGTAAAATACCTCTACAAACTGAATTTCCAGCGGCGGTGGCGGAGGGGAGAAGATGCATCGGAGGAGAGAAGAGGCGAAGAGTTTCCTTCTAAAACCGAGAAGATGCGTCGGATGTTGAGAAACTAGGGTAAAAAATTTGGGGGAGAAAAAGTTGGGGGAAATTTGGGGGAAATCGGAAATTGACTTTGGCAGAGAGTAAAGCAAATTCGGGCCTCATAGAAACGACGCTGTTTAAGTTAAAAAAATTAAAAGTCTGCGGCGTTTTCAGAAAACGCCACTAATAAAAATAAAAAACGACGACGTTTCCCACCAATCCCCTAAAAGATATTTGTGGCGTTTCTTTCAAAAACACCGGTAATGACAACTTTTTACGGTGTTTGAGATAAAGCGCCACTAATAACAAAATACTAAACGACGTCGTCTGCTGTCTATTGACAGATATTTGTGGCGTTTTATAGGGTTCGCCACTAAAAAAAATGAAAACGACGACGTTTCAATTGACATAACTTTGTGGCGTTTCTGAAAAACGCCGGTAATTCATTCCTTTTGTGGCATTTTTATTAAAAGCGCCACTAATAACAAAGTATCAAACGACAGCGTTTTGCTTCCATGGATATTTGTGGCGTTTTTCAATAAAACGCCGGTAAAATTTAATATCATTTACTCTTTATATTTTTATAATATTATTAATTAATCAAAATACTTAATATTATTAACACTAATTAATCAAAACTCTAAACCTTAAACCATTAAACTATATCCTTATAACCTTAAACCCTAAAGTATATCCCCTAACCACAAACCACAAAACAATAACCCCTAAGCCTTAACCACAAAATGTATGAATTAATCATAACCCTAAACTATATCACTTGATCCTTAAACCACAAAATAATAACACTAATTAATCAATACTCTAAACCTTAATCCATTAAACTATTCCCTCTACTAAAGTACCCTAAACTATATCCCTTAAACCCTGAACTATATCCCCTAACCATAAACCACAAAACAATAACCCCTAAGCCTTAACCATAAAATTTATGAATTAATCATAACCCTAAACTATATCCCCTAATCCTTAAACCATAAAATAATAACACCAATTAATCAATACTCTAAACCTTAAACCATTAAACTATATCCCCTACTAAAGTACCCTAAACTATATCCCCTAAACCTTAAACCACAAAATAAAAACCCCTAAGCATTAACCCCTAAACCATGCATTAACCCATAACCCATAAACCCCTAACCACTAACCCATAACCCTTAAACCCCAACCCTTAAACCATAAGCCATAAACATAATCCCTAAACCCATAAACCCTAAACCTTTAAAAAGTAAATCTTAAACTTTTAATCCTAAATTATACACCCTAAACCATAAAATAGGCAAATAATGTAGTGTTTTAGTTTTTTTTTTTAAATTGAGTTTTAAGCGGTCTAATTTCAATATTATTTGGGTCTAGTCGAGATTGATATAATCGTAAAATTTGCCCTTCTAATACAATTACCAAAATACTTTTATATCTAATATTAGTTTAAAATAGATGATGATAAAATTCATATCATTATTTTCTCTAGCATAATGTTATAATTATAAAATGATTAATGATATCGTTAAAAATATAATAAAATTTTAAAAATATTTGTTGTATTTTGATAAAAATATAAAAAAATTCAAATACATCATAATGTACTTATAAGTTATTTGTTCTATTTTGATAAAAAATATATATTAAAAATTTAAAATTTTGACATAATTGCGGCGTTTATAACCCAAAACGCCACTAACAAGCATATATAAAAACGCTAACGTTTTTGGGCAATCTTAAACATATTTGCGGCGTTTTAGAGGAAAACGCCGCTAAAGACAGATATATTGCAGCGTTTTTCAATAAACGCCGCTAATGCCAGTATAGCTCAACCACGAAACGACGTCGTCCTTCTCATTGCTTTTGCGGCGTTTTCGACTCAGCGCCACTACTACTCGACATATAGCGGCGTTTTCCTGGAAGCGCCGCTAATTCCACGTAACCTTATTTTAAACGACGTCGTTAACCTTAATATTTTAGCGGCGCTTTTCTTAAAACGCCGCGAATGCTGATATTTTGTGGCGTTTTTGCCTAAGCGCCACTAATTCCGTGGAAACTCAACGTAAAAGACGTCGTTTTGCTGAATCTTTTAGCGGCGCTTTATTTAAAACGCCGCTAATGCTCAACCTTTAGTGGCGTTTTCTATTAAAACGCCGCTAAAAAACCTGTTTTGCAGTAGTGGTGTCATACAGTCCATTGATTTTCTTTTTAAAAATATTATAAATATGGTAAAATCATATAAATATATGACTGAAGAATTATAAAGTAAAATTTAATGAAGCAGACTAAGAAATAGAGTATAATATATATATAAAAAAAAATTACCCACATGGTGAAACTGATATTGTGGGTTAATAAGATATTTGTGAGGAAGAAGAACAAAAGAAAAATATTAATTTAAAAAAATTACCCACTTCTCGTAAAACTACGTGCTTAATTCTTTTATTTTCTAAAATAACTTTTTCACATTATTTATTTATTTATGTAGGTAAAAAGCTACCCACTTAATTCACTCTAAAGAAAATAGCCACCTTTAATTTTATTTTAAATAGAAATTTGAAGAGGTCAACTACCTTTAAGAAATATTTTCAATCAGGGTTATCATTGCAAATGAATACAAGTGAGGATGGCAGCAGCACAATGTTTGCCAACCTTTTTTTACTTATTTCTTTTTCATATTAATTTGATGATCTCTTCTAAGGATAACTTTTTAATTTGTAAGCTTATTGTGCGCCTGCACCTGAATGATTACTAAAAGTAGCTGATGAGCATTAATTAAATCTTCTCGCATTCTTTTATAATAAATAATAAAAGATAGGGTTTAAGTCTGACATCAAATTTTAAATTAAATACGAATGTTTCTGCAACTCCTGCTTTAAAGTTATATTATATATTAGCGAAAATTTTGTTAAAAAGTTATAATTTATTTTATTTAAAAAATAAAAGTTAAAAAACTCCATCATTGATGTACCAAGTATATAGTATTATGTTAAATACATAATTGATTTTAGGGAAAAATCACTCTCTCATTTGAAAAATATCCACTTACTCTATGAGATTTAAAGATACACTAACTTTTCTAGGTTCATTAATGAGTAAGCTATAATTATGTTCACTCAACCATTATTAAATTTATATTTTGGTCATTCAATAATAAAAAAGTTACAATTTGATAATTCAATTATTTGAAATTGATCATTTAAGTTGCCCCTATGTTAACTTGCTAACAAATGCCAACATGGGCCATTGAGTTATTATTTCTCAAATATATTTGAACAAGTTACACCGTTGGTCATACAATTATTTGTAAGTTTTTTTTTTGTTTTGATCACTCAATTATAAAAAAAATTAAAAAATGATCACTAACATATTGATGTCAGAATTATTTTATGCATAATTAATTCTAAATCCATGTTTCAATATCCTAAATTCAAATTCAATATCATGCATGTTAATAACCCCTAAACTTAAGTCCCACAACACAGTTCAAATAAAATAGTACAATCCTAATGAGCAGGAGTTATAATATAAAGTCTAAAATACTTTTTAATAAGAAAAAAAATTATCCTAACCGAGCCCTCCAAATGTCGTGTTCGCGTTTGAACTTGGTGAGTTATCTGTAAAGATGAAAACTAAGAGGAAATGAGCTTAAGAAGCACAGTGTACGTCCAATCATAAGAAAATCAGCGTGGAACAATAAACATAGCATACAAGATAACAATTCTTAGAATAAACACATTCATATAGAAATTCAGAATTTCACAGTATCAGTTTACTAGAATAACAAATCACTATAGTATTTTAGAATTCACAGTTTTGTATGCACATACTTATGGATGGCAATCCAATTTCAGTTTATCAGAAAAGGTCCTACCCAATACCGCTACACAACACACTATGAGTTCCCCAGAACTCATCCAACCTTATACAATGGGTTGTGGATAAACCACCGTTGATTTGTAGATGAACTGCCACTTTTGTGGATGCATATCAAAATTACAGATAAAAGCTACCACTGAGTTTGTAAAAATTGTGGGTAAACCACCAGTATTTCTAGATAAAAACATTTGTACAAAAACTGCCACTTGGTTTGTTAACGAACCACATATTTGTAGATAAAAATTGTCACTGGGTTGTGATTGCATAATTTGCAGATAAAAATTGCCACTGGGTTTGTGGACAAGCCACCACGGTTTGTAGATTATTAAACTGCCACTTTTCCTCCGTACATATCATCCCACCCATGCTATGAACAATTCAACACTAGCAGTAAACATGCTTAACATGTATTCAATTCAACATTGGCAATAAACATGCTTATCATGTACTCAATTTAACACTAGCAGTAGACACGCTTAACATGTACTCAGTAGGTTGGTGACAATATTAAAACTAACGATTCATCAGTATTACAATGATAGTAGGCTTGTAATATTCACTTTTCATATGATATAAAAATAACACTTTAGTCATTAAATCACTGATTCGAGAATAACAAAATATAGGGGACTTAATTGAGCAAATAAAAATTCTAAAACTAATTCAGGGAACATACAAGGACTAAATTGAAAATATCATGAATTTCTAGGTAAAACTGCAAAATAGAGGTCACATAGTTGTGTGTTCAAACCGTGTGAGATGCTATAGGCCGTGTGGAAAGGTTACACAATCGAGTGGTGATGCCGTGTGATAGATTGTGGTTGTGTGGCAAATGTAAATATTAACCTACAGGAGAGATATGGCCATGTGGCAGGCTGTGTGGAAGAGCTTGTGGCCGTGTGCTTCACAAACTAGCCTAAGATTTTTAGAGGCACATGGCCGTGTGGTCCACATGCCCATATGGAAGACCGTATGACCCTAATCCTATGCACAATTGACCGCCTCTAGATGTACTAACGTCTATAGTGCAAATTCATCAACCAAATATAACCGTCTGGTGATTTTTGCAACTACATGGGTTAGGTTGTACCATAGATTTATACAATGAAGTATTGGAATACTCCGAGGATTGTACCCAAGGGAGGCGAGACTAAACTAATTCTAATATCTATGTTAACAGGTCTAATTTGTAATCTAATTGAACTATATTACGACGAGACTTAAGGTGATGGAAAATTATGTTTTATAGAAATGATCAAAAACATAAAAACAAAGAAGGGAAATAAATTGTAGATTTTATTAATTTTAAGGACAGAAGACTAACTCGTTTTGGTGGTCATAACTAACTCCTATTTCAGGTTCTATCCAACCAACTAGTCATTAACCTAGCAAGATCTCTCGATCTTCCACTAACCTAATGAGTCAGCAAAAACTACTTATCTCTCGACCTCACAGTCCATATCAGATTAGGGTAAGGTGTTCGTGGATAGACAATACCAATTTTAGGTTCATTCCCACCTATATGACTTCCTAGGGTTAGCAAGCCTATGATTTTAAGTTCTTTCTACCCCAACCAACTAATTTGCTAAGAAACCATATGTAACTTCCCCAACCCATCCTAGACGTTAAACCCAAATTCGAGAGATTACATCAGCCACCGAGATGTCTTAGTCGGTTGGAGTTTATAAAATAGTCATTTTAAAACATTTATTTATTTTAGAAGAAAGCTTAGCCTATTTTCAGAAAAACATATGAGCTAATTTATTTATTCTTCCAAAACTTATTTACAAACTTAGCAATGGAAAAGTGATATTTACTTAGTTTTAACAAAATTCTATGTTTCATGCTTAATTAATTAAAAACCTTATTTTAAATTAAGTTAAATGTCATACATGCTGAATAAAACCAAAACCTAAGTCTCATGCCACCGTGCAAAAATAAAATAATACAATCTTTGAAAAATAATAAGATATCAAATAATAACTTAAAAATATTTTAGTAAATAAAATCGATCCAAGTCGAGCCTTCCATATGTCAAGTCCGCATCCTAACCTGGTGGGTTATCTGTAAGGATGAAAATTAAAGGGGAGTGAGCTATGAAGCTCAATGTGAGTTCAGTCATAAGAAAACCGAAACAAAACAACAAACAAACAAAGCTCATGCATTAGCAATTTTGAGATTAAACACAACTATAAAACTCTTCAAATTAATGGTTTTTCACATAAAATGCTTTACTTCACTATCTCAATATTCATAATTTTGTGTGCACATGCTTATAAATGCAATGCAATTGCAAGTTAACACAAAAGTCCTACCCAACTCCGCTACACATCTCACTCTTAAGTTCCCCAGAACAATCTAAAATATCACTCTAGATTGTGGACGAGCCACCACTGGTTTGCAGATAAACTGCCACTTTGTAAAGAAAAACATGGGTAAACTACTAGTATATTAGATAAAATCATTTGTAGTTATTGCCATTTATTGTGAGTGCACAATATGGTTTTAGGTTAAACAAATTGCCATTGGGTTTGTGGACGAGCTACATATTTGTAGTTACTACCACTTGTTGTGAGTGCACAACATATTTGCAGATTACACAAACTGCCACTGGGTTTTTGGACGAGCCACCACTTATTTGTAGATTTAATAAATTGCCACTCTTCCTCCGTATAATGTGTTGCCCTATGCAATGCACTATGTCATGCTTTGTATTATAACAAATCAACACTAGTAGTAGACATGTAATATGTATTCAATTCATCAGTAACACCTAACATGCTTATCATGTTCTTAGCAGGGCAGTAAAATTTTTATCACTTTCAATTTAATAGTTTTACTTTATCAGAAAACACATATTATTTACGTATCATGCGATGTAATAAGAGCACTTAAGGCATTAAACATAAATTTTAGAATTCACACAATATTAAGGACTTAATTAAGCAAAGAAAAACTCTAAAAACAATTTAGAGAATGTACATGGATTAAATTGGACATATCATACTCTTACATAATATTAATAATTCAGTCAATCAGGTCATGGATTTTAAATTTATTCATATTTTAGGGACTTAATTGAATAAAATAAAACACTAAATATAGTTTAGGGGTCAATCAGGGACTAAACTGAGCAAATCACAAAATTCTAGGTAAAAGTGTAAAATCTGAAAAATAAGGGCACATGGCCGCATAGCTAGGCTGTGTGAGATGCCTCAGGCAGTGTGGAAAGGTTAAAGGCAATGTGGTTTATGAACTACACTAGGATTTTTAGGGCACATGGCCATGTAGTAGTCTGTGTGGTCCACACGCCTGTGTGGAAGGGTCATGCCCATTTGAGAAGCAAAACCATACCTCTGGATGATGTACTACACACTTACCAAATACATTAGCGTACCTTTAGGCCTATTTTGGCCCCAAAGGTCATATAAATGACTTAAATTATACTTTTTTATTATTTACGAACTAAAACTAAAAACTAAATAAAAATATATCGAAATTGCTTTTATACGACCTCCTTAAGTACGAAAAATAGTTTAATAAGCTACAACAAATTGCGGCAGATCAAAATCCTCTATACTTAAGTCATTACTTGTCCTTAAGCATGAAAACATAAAAACAAAAAAAAATATATAAAAGATGACCCTTGAGCAAGTATGATACAAAGATGAGTTTCGGAGTGACATAAATAGGAATAATCATACATACACATAATTCAAGCATGATACGTAAATGACTTACCACTCTTAACTTCAAACATATAAGTTCAGTATGTTACAAAGTATATAAACAACAAGGTCCTTAAATATATTTATCCATCAAGAAATCTTACAGGTAATTTGATTATTTGAGTAGAATACAAAGAATTATCATTGTAATTACTCAATACACTGTCCGTTTATAAATAGATTTACCTAAGTCACATAGGACTTTTCAGCTTGTAGTGTTCTAAGGCTTAAGGTTGGTATGAGATTCAAGAACAAGGAGCATCAAAATAGTTTCAAGCACGAAATTAGATTGGCACATCGTATTGTCCCCTATTTGCCCCCTTTAGTAACCTTTTCTTGCTCACCCTTTTAATTCTCCTTCTCTCACCTTCCTTATATCTCCATGTAGGAAGTTATAGTGTAATACTAGTAACTATAATTAGCTTACAAGTTTTTGTGCACTAATTACTTTCTAGTTTTGTAACCTTATTTTTGGGTCACTTTTGACATTTTCAATACTTTCTCACTCACAATGCTTTTTTCATTGTTCTAGTACTTTTCCCACTCGTTTTGACTTTTTTAAAATTTTCTTTTGTTTGCACATTTTTAACTTATCCTATAACACTAGATTACATTGTTTCTTTTTATTTCGCTCTGATTTTACAAAACCTCCCTTATGTCTTTCCTATCCCTCAATACTTACAGCTTGACGTCTAAATTCATGCAATTTAGTGACCAAAGAAAAAAAAGGTAAGTACAATTTGTGTTTTGGTTTCAGGTTTTGTATGAAGGTTCATTAAGAAGGGTTTTTTTTTGCTCAAATATGGGTACTCAAGATTGATGAATAAGGTTGGCTTTTTGGCTCTAGGTAATACCAAGCAAAGCTTTAGGTCATCCCTAGGTATCTTAATATTCACAAATTTAATTAATTAAACAATCACAATTCTAACCATTTATCATTCATACTAGCATGCTTGTTTCCTTTATTCTCTCTGTCATTTGGTGTATTCAATTACTTAATGCCTATTTACAATGTAATATATAGAACTTAGTAGTCTTGTAATTGAAAATTTAAAATTAATCGCTATCATGACAAATTTATAGTAAATACAATCAACCTATATCAATGCTCCTAACCAATCACTTGTATTTCTACAAGCCCAAGCACACTTTCAACAAGAAAAATAAAAATAGTTATAAAAACATAAAAGTCCTAAGAAAATGAGATCTAAATTTCCTATGTTACCCCCAACACTTTAGACAACACATTGTCCCTAATGTGCAACCCTTAAGTATAAAATGAACGTAGCCGATTGATCATGATATTATCGTAGTCTTATTGTGGGTGCTTTTTTCCTTGTTCATTTATGGTCGTAATTGTAGCGTTTTCGTCGTATAAAGTTCCTACATAGAAAATTTAGAACAAAAAAAAAACATATATGTATAAACTACTGTTACTCCTACTCCTAATCTAAAACAAGAAATAAAAATCATCCTAATTATTTGTTTTACAATCCCAAAAATTAAAAATCATTCTTAATCATCAAAATGGGGTGGTTACCCCCTCAATTGGAGCTTTTCTTTTTCCCGAAACATGGCCTCGAGAGGAGCCTCCACTCGATGAATGTGCATGTTGGGTTAGGCTGCAGATGACTGGTCCTTTCTACGTAAATCTTTGTGACTGGAATGCCCTCTCATAGTTGTCATCCTCCTCCTTCTGGAGGCCGTGCTCCATAGCCCCATCGTCCTCTTCTTCTTTCTTATTTCTGTTGTCCTCTTCACCTCTTTGCTCTTTGGATCTGTGATGGAAGTGCATTGGGCCATATTTTTTCAATGGCAAATTTGGTATTCGTATACCATTTTTCTATGCGAACTCTTGTCCGACTGGGCCTATCTCTTGCATCCATCTTATCATCCATTCCATGTCTGAGATGTCTCTTCCTTCAACTTGATGTATTAAGTATACATTGAATCACCTATTAAGCTCCTCGTTAGTCTCATGAATTGCTCATTTGTTTCCATTGGAACCCCAACCTTTTTGCATAGCACCATCACTAGGTGAGGGAAGAAAACCCAAACATTTTGGTCGTTTATACAACACTTTATACTATGATAGATCCACCGACCGATGTATATATGCTTTTTTCCATAAAATTCCATACAACACATAGCTCAAAAAGTGTTTACATTAGAAACTTTCAAAGTAGGTGTAATTCTAGTGCAAAGAAATTTCATCCACATATTAGCTATGGGAAACATGACCGCTTGATTTAAATTGGTTGGTAGTCTGGTATCCAATCAATGGTTCCATCTTCGGTTAAGTAGTTTACAACGTTATCTATATCTGTGTCCTAAAAATTAGTTAATCAATATTATCAGGAAAATCAGTTACATAACATGGAACATTGTAAAACTCACAAATTTCTCGAGGGGTGACATGCACCTCTTTACCCATTACTGTTATAGTTTCCCAAATAGCAGCACATGATCTCCTAGATTCTTGATCTCTAAACGATGCATAAAATTCTTAGACTACCAACATAATAGTTGGTTTTTTTGAGGTTATGCAAAAGCGTTCCCACCTATGATATCGAACTAACACCTAAGTTTTTTTACAAAAGATTATCGATGGTTCGAAACCCCTTTCTTGAATGAATATCTTCCCTTATAGTTCTAGAAAGTATTTTTCAACATTTGGGTTTTGAAACTTAGAGGGGTTTACGACCACTGGTTCCTCTTGTTCATTGGTTTGTCTACTTTTCCTATGAGGCATGTTTCAAATATATTCAACTAGAGGAACTAAAAATTTAAGCAATGTGTTTTACAAACAATAAATGCAATGTAATAGTAAAGTTCAATAAGGAACCCTTTCGAGAATAAACATATTCATATAGCAATTCACAATTTCATAGTATCGATTTATCAGAATAACATATCACTATAGTATTTTAGAATTCACAGTTTTGTATGCATATGCTTATGGGTGACAATGCGATTTTAGTTTATCAAAAAAGGTCCTACCCAACTCCGCTACACACCATACTATAAGTTCCTTAGAAATCATCCAACCTTATACACCAAGTTCTGAATAGACCACCGCTGATTTGCATATGAAGATGCACAACATAATTGTAGATAAAAGTTGCCACTGAGGATTTGTAAAAAATGTAGGTAAACCATCAGTATTTTCAAATAAAAACATTTGTAGATAAACTTCCACTTGGTTCGTGAACGAACCATATATTTGCAGATAAAAACAACCATTGAATTGTGAGTGCACAACATATTTGTAGATAAAAACTGCTACTGGGTTTACGGACAAGCCACTTCTATTTGCATATTATTAAACTATCACTCTTCCTTTATATATATCATCCCACTCATGTTGTACAGTATGACATGCTTAACATGTATTTAATTCAACATTTTCAATCAACATGCTTATCATGTATTCAATTTAACACTAGCAATAGTCATGCTTAACATGTACTTAGTAGGGTGGTAACAATATTAATTCTACCAGTTCATCAATATTACAATGACAGCAAGCTTCTAATATTCACTTTTCATATGATATAACAATAGTAATTTAGTCATTAAATCATATATTCCAAAATAACACAATATTAGAGACTTAATTGAGCAAATAAAAATTCTAAAAATCATTCAGGGATAATAATGACTAAACTGAACATATCATGATTTTTTGGACAAAATTGTAAGACAAAGGTCATACTACCGTGCGAGATGCTATAGGCCATGTGGAAGGGTTAAACAACCGTGTGGCTAAGCCGTGTAACAGACTGTGGTTATGTGACAAATGCAAATATTAACCTACAGGGGAGTCACGACCGTGTGAAAGAGCTTGTGGTCGTATGGTTCATGAACTAGCCTAGGAATTTTAGAGGAACATAGTCATATAGTCCACCCATGTGGTCCACATGCCCGTGTTGGAGATCGTGTGGCCTTAATCCTACACATGATCACCACCAATTCACTTAGGAAAGAAAACACATTTCACCAAGGGTCCAATTGACGTTCCTTATGATCATATCTAATCCTATTCACCTAAATTCGGTCCTTCAAATGACATTTACCCACGAATTAGCGGTTGGTTTCAATATTTGACAAGATCATCGAAAGTTTTGGCAATAATCGTAAAAGATCGATTAATTGAATTGAAAGATTAATGTGGAATGATGTTATCTCGAAATTACGAGTTCTACTTATCGAAACAAATGCACTTACCGAACCTTGATGAAAAAAATGAATGTTATCAATGGCGAAATCAACAACTAGTAGTAAAAATTATTTGAACGAGATTGATTTTGATTTGGGAAAGCAAAAATAATTTTCAGCAGTGGAATGAAAATATGATGTAAAGAAAGGAAAAGAAAAGAAATAGGGAAAAAATAAAGGAAGTAAGGAAAAATTCTAAGGAAAAATTCTAATGGGATTTGGAAAGAAACAAAATACCAAGTCTAATTAGGAATAGATGGTTAAATACTTAGAATTTGGAAACCTTATGGGGCAGCATGGTAATTTACCTATTGCTGTCGAAAAAACTACAAATGGGGGAAGGATTGGATTGAACTTGGTTCACTTGTAGAAAGAAGCTAACTCTTATCCAATTAGTCCTTTTGCCTATTTCTTGCTAAGTTTTATCCCTGGCCGAATATATTTTAGTTGTGGTTTTTACCCTAAGTTGCTGAAAATAAAAGGAAAAGAAATGGAAGGAAGGTAGCTAAAACTTGGGTCTCTAGGAAAGACATTAAACACATAACCATTTAGCCTATGTATTATTTCTTATCTATTCATTTCAATTAACCCCCTATGTTTCGGGGCATGACAATTTCTCAAAGTAATCCCTTAAATTATGAACTTTAAATTGAATCATGATTTGATGTTGAGATACCAAGAGTAATTTTATTGTGTATGTTATTATTATATTGTATTACTATTGATGGAATTAATGTTTTACTGGGATTGTATTAGATCTTCTATCATAAGCAGGCCTCAAAATCATGTCTATATATTTGAGAGACTTGCATACAAAAATGTACTGATTATTAAACACATAATCAGTTCTTGTGAGAATACTTTTGTAAGAGTGTTGTTTTTAAAGTAAAACCTGTTGGTGTGGTTTTACTTGTTGTGATCATAAGGGGTGTTCACAGTAATGAGAGTATTGTATCTTCAAAGTGCAAGGATGAGGGAAACGATCACCTATGTGTGATTGAGTACGTTAACTTTGTAATTGTTGAAGAAAAGGCATATTTTTCATTGAGCTTGGCTCCATAGATGTAGGAAAACCAAAATGCATAATCGACTTCTTTTGTGTTGTGTGTTTTCTGTTTTCTCATTTAGTGCATAGAGAAGTGCCCACCAACTTAGGCAACAGTTTCTTTGTGCTCTTAGCAATGCCCTTTTGTTTATAATGGTGTTTGGGAAGCTACCTGATAACTAGATTTGGGTGTAGTTGCTCGTAATTACACATGTGTGACATATTTCTGTAACCATTATAATTCATGAGTCCTACTGTATTGGTTGTAATTTAAGTTTACGAAGTCTTTTTATATAATAATTACAGTATTTTTATTTTAGAACATATATTTTATTTTTTAAAATATAATTATATGTTATTTTACTAACCTCATTTAAATAATCTAAAAATTTTATTTACATGATTTTCTATATATTTTGGCTTACTAAATATTTAATTAAATTACATAATATTTATTATGAAATTATTTATACTATTTTTAAATAAAGTACATATTATTTATTATTAATTATTTATAAGTGGCCAATGACTAACCGGTAGTGATAAGTATATATTTAATATTAAAGGAAGAATAACTTAAAAATATGGAATCTTAGAATAATTAGATAAAATTACATATGATGTGTTTTTTTTTGTTAACTTTCTTAGTAATTGTATTGTCAAATGTTTTGTTTTTATTAATATATTACATATGATTTGTTTAGAGAATTTCTCAAATATCATTTGTAACTTTTATAATAATTAATACTTTTTAGAATTTAAATTTGTGTAATTATAACCTATACTACCAAACATGGCATAGAAAATTACGATGTAATTAAATTTTGATAGCCAAACATGTTTAGGGAATTAGAATTTCTTTTAATTACATAAGAGTGTAATTACTACCCTATTAATTACACTTTCATTCAATTACTCTATGGTGTCCAAACTCACCGTAAGCAAATTTTAAATAAAAATATAATTATAAACTTGTTATTATTAATCATGTACTTTCTATTTATTTTTATATTTTCATCTACTTTTAATTACAAAATAATAAAAATTTAAATAAATTATAATTATATTAAAATAATATAAAATTAAATTCTTATTAAATTATATTTTATTTCAAGTAAAATTAAATATTTTAAGCTTATATTCAAATTTATTAAACCTAAGATGAATTTAATAAATTTTTCTATTTAAAATCAAATAATTACCAATATTTAGGAATTTTTATTAGAAAATAAATTGATTAAAATATAAAATGAAAAATGAAAAAAAAATGAACTCATCTCAAAATTAATATATCTAATTGAATTAAAATTAAGTATAAAATAATTAACATGTATCTGCATAAAAAATTATGGAAAAGAAGAAAAAGAAAGAGGACAAAAAGAAAATACGATCATTATTAAAAATAAATTTACATATATTAATTGAAAAGGCATTATGTTTAATGGATTATTTGTTGGGAGTTTTATTTTTTACACACATTTTAGTATATGATTTAGCAATAAATCAATTCAATTAGTAATATTTAGTCAATTTCACGATTTATTTTTATTAAAAAGAATGAAAACTTTACTTTTATTTTAAAGAGGTCTTATTTTTCATAAAAATTATTACTCATATTTCTAATTTCAAATTTAAATTTGTACTAATTATTCTTTATTATGCTTTTTTTTCATGCTATTACATTGGTAACCAAATGTAGTATAAATGTGGAGTATTTTAACTCTAAAATGAGTTAAAATGTAAATTTGCCACCAGCTCAATATTTAAATATGCCACTATACTTGATTAATATTTTCCTTTATACTTTGAGAATATAATTAATTTTTCCACTTAACTTTTATGTGCCTTTGAATTTTACTGTTTGATTTTAATTAAAATTTACCACGAGATTTTGATGATTTCAAAATAAAACTTAACAAGAGATTATTTCAAATAGTTTATTTTAATAGTTAACAATACATTAATTTATAAAATATTAAAAATTAATTAACTTAAATCTTTATTAACTAAAAGAAAGACTTGAAAAGAAAAAAAAAATGAAAGATTAAGTTTACTTTTTTTTAAAAATAACTATTTTTATTAATTTTTAATATAATATTAAATTATTATTTTTAAGAGTTAAGGTAAAATATTATTTTTTAATTAAAATTTATCTCCAAATTATTATAAATTAAAATTGAATAGTAAGATTCAATAAAAAATTAAATTTTAGTGACAAAATTCAATCAAACAAGATAAAGTGGTAAAATTCAAAATAAAGATAAAGTATAGTGGTAAATTTATCTTTAGCTCAAAAGCACAACCACAAATATTAATCAAAATAAAGTATAATGTAAAATTTTGACTTTCATCTCAAGTACAGTGATAAATTTGCACGTTAACTTTGTCCAATCACTATTGAGGGAATTAACTTGTTAAAAAAATTATATAATAAGAAAAAAATTAATAAAATGTACTTTTAGGTAATATTATATTTCAACCAAATAATAAAATCTTACGTTTCAACTAAATAGAGTAATACAACATACGGGAAACGATTGTATGAAGCCGTTACGCCACGTCATCCGTGTCCCTTCCCAATCAATTAATGACAAGTCAGCTATTTTTTACATGTCATTTACACTTCATTTGATTATATTTTTTAATCATTTAATGGCATATCTCATTTACACCTCATTTAATTAGATTTTTTAATCACAAATCCCTAAAATTCCAATTAAAAATTACTCAACCCTATTAAAAATTCTATTTTCCCTAATAAAATCTTCACGTCACTACTTGCTGCCCTGCTGCTATTTTTTTCCGGCAATCTTCTTTTTTCATTCGCCAAACATTTGGCGTCGCACCTTATCCCTGAAACAACCCTATTCGTCGTTTGTTATCTTATTCCATTATTTTCATCCACCACTGGCATCGCTTGAAGGGCACTACTAGTGCTCCTTTTCTCCCATGGTTCACAGCCCTTCCTTATAAAATATCACCATTCTCCCTGTTCTATGTTTCAGATTTTGGAAACCAAAGCAAATCAGCTACCAGGAAAAAAATAATAGTAGCAGGGCAGAGACGTAAAGATTGCCGGAAAAAAGAAGATTGCTGAAAAAAAATAGTAGCAGGGCAGCAAGTAGAGACGTGAAGATTTTATTAGGGAAAATAGAATTTTTAATAGGGTTGAGTAATTTTTAATTGGGATTTTAGGGATTTGTGATTAAAAAATCTAATTAAATGAGGTATAAATGAGATATGTCATTAAATGATTAAAAAATATAATCAAATGAGGTGTAAATGACATGTAAAAAATAGCTGACATGTCATTAATTGATTGGGAAGGGACACGGATGGCGTGACGTAACGGTTTTATACAATCCTTTCTCTAGTAATGTGTTAAGTAATCTTACATTTCGATAATTCAATTAACATACATAATCATACATTTTTTAGAAAAATCATATATATGTATTTCTTATATTTGTAAAACCTTGTTGAAGAATTCACTTGCATTAAATAAACATTGTTAAAATAAAATAAACATACAAATAATAAATTTAATAACAACTTGCTTGTAAATAACACTTGCTGAGAATAGATTTGAAGAATCATGATTTTACCATTGTTGCCAAGAATTGAACACTTTGTTGTCCTTGAGGATAAATTTCTCGTCACTTGATTGTCTTTCGAAGCTTTAACAACAACACCTCCACAAACTTATAAAATCTGACTTATTTTTATCTCCACTATTAATAAAAACCTAAGGTTATTTTACAAAAGAAATTAAAATAAAATAAATATATGAAGAGAAATAAGAGGTCAGTGTATATAAAGAAATTTTTTTACAAGAGTTACATCGTTTAAGCCGCCCATTTTCAAAGGAAATTAATAAGTGTTTTAAATTCATGAATGATAAAAGAATATGAATGTATGTCATTCATAAATGTGACAATTAATTTATCTACTGAAATTATTAATTAGATGGGGATTAAACAAGACAAAATATTTTATTTAACAGAACTAGAGTTCCTTGGTTCATAGAATTCAAATTATCTCACACAAACTTGTAATTCAAGTTTGAAAATTTTCAATTGAAATATTCTTTGACAACAATTTCTCTTTCACCTTGATTTTTTAAACATGCTAAATTTTACATATTGCAGTACAAATTCAGTAATAACTTAACCATACATTTATTTTTATTAAAAATAATATGTGTTTGAAACAATTTTTTAACAGTGTCAACTGGTGTCTAACACTGTTCAGCTAAAAAAACTTGCCATGTTTGAGTTGACAAATTTTGACAATAAAAATTTTTAGGCTTTGATTCTTACTGATACTTTAGATAATTGCAAGCTCATTTATGATATCCAAACTGCTTATAGCAACATATCTTAAAGATTGGTTTGGACCGGATCAAGGTAATTGACTTTCCAACTTTGGTGAAATTGGATTGAATTAGGTTGAACTTGGAAGCATATCTTGAACATTCAAGATTTATCCCGAGCTCATTGAAGATATTCTTTATACTTATTATCTTACTAGTTTTATGGGGAGTTTGATTGTAATTGATTTAGAATGTTAGTAAGTCTTGATTCCTTATAAATTGAGGAGATTTGTATATGTATTGTACTGGTGAGAAAGCATTTATTCTTGTTCATTGAGGAAAGTTTCTTGTGAGTACGTTGAGTGAAAAATCAAATGTGTTATTTGGTTATTGTTTTAAGTTTTTAGGGGGGAAAATTTAGAGGAGAATTGTCTAGATATTAAGTAAAAAAATGAAGAGCCTATTGAGAAGAACCAATTATCCCATTTTTTAAATTGATAGTGACCTAAGGAATATTTAAACTAATTTGTTATTTGAGTTATAAAGTTCAACTCAACTTGAACTCAAAAACCATTTATTTATTCAAGTTTATTCGAAAAACCGAATAATTCAATTCAATTAACTCAAAATTTCAAAAAAAATTTTGACTTTTTCGAGTTGAATCAAGTTTTACTCACACATGGATCTCCAGTCCCACCATACTTAGTTGCCATAAGTGGGTTTAGTCTGGTGGTGGATTTTGTCCATATTATTGTGGTTCACTGGTTGTATATAAGTTGTAATGATTTAATTCTACCTTGTAATTACCCAAACATTTGTACTTGTAATTTTGCTTGTGATTGTAATATAATTGTACTATACTTGTAAACTCTAAAAAAATATGTAAATTTTTAAAAATTATCCTACAATAAAAATCTATAACATATATAAGAAAAAAATTGAAAAAACTTTTAAACTTACTAGAATTACCTTTGTTTTTTTAATTTTTTTTATTTATAACATCTATCACCTTTATAAATGAGAATTTTAATTTTTAAAAAATTACTTGGTAAGAAATTTTAGTATAATTATAAATAAGAATTTTGATTATATTAAAAAATTATTAAATGAATTTATATGATAAAAAAATTTATAATGAATTGTTTTATCTAAATTATTATGTTTCAAAAAAGTAAAAAGAAAAAAGAAAAAAAATGTTTTAAATAGTAATTTTTAAATTATTTATATAATAACTAAGTTTATATTTCATATATAAAAGTTTATAATAATACATTTTTATCATATAATCTCATATATTGTATTTATATTAATTATATATTATCTACAAAATATTATGGTGAATTTATTCATAGTTAATAAAAAATAAAAATTGAACAGTAAAAAGTTTAATTTATAATATATCAATTTTTTTTATCCTTTTTACAAATGCTTTAATAACGATTAATTTTTTTATTAGTAATATATTTGCATTACTAAAATTATTTAAGTGTTCTGGATTGTGTGATTGAAGTCTTGCGTTCAAATCCCTTCCGTTGAATCTTTATTAATTTTCGCCCTAACATTTTTAAGAGGATATTTGGTTTATAAATTATTTTTGTACAATTGATGACAGAATGAACATGTTGGTTCAGTACTAATGTTTTAGCTTACCTTAGGGTTTTGTGTTTGAATCCTCACTGTATGTGCAAAGCCGAAAATATTTTTGTTTCTCTTACACTTTCAGCACATTTGGCAAAATTTGGGATAAATTCAAATTCTGAGGAAAATCTGATAAGTAGGTAGTTAAGGGGATTTAGTGGCAAAATTTTTGTTTCCAATTTACCTGTTATTGAAATTTTCTTTTCTAACATCATTTCTTTTGTTTTCTTTCTCTTTTGTGCATATTACCATTTTTCCTATCCTCATTGGAGAACTTAGGTACATTTTTTTTTCTTTTATTACTTTGATTTATCATTTGTTGTCGCTTTGCTATAGTGATGGACGCTTAGTTTCTGCATGGTGCCATCGTTACTATTGTGCCATTTTTGTGCTGGGTATCATATACTCTTTTCTTTCCTTATTGTTTGTTATGAACCGTTCTTTCACTTAAGGATGGGTGGTTTATTTAAGTTTATAGCTTCGGTTGTAGTTGTTAGTAGGAAACTTTGTAGTTGATGAATGTGTGACATTTACTCCTTCGGCAAATAGTGAGCTTTAAGAACTATTGCTTCTATTTGTGGTAAACGATCGAGTCATTGTAGGGGTTGTTTTGGGTTGTGTAAAGGCCAATTGCATTTTTTGCATATGGTCAAGTTAGTGTTTGAATTTCATGTATTGATTGTTAATTAGTTTATTTTGAATGTCATTTTTAGGTGTTGGAATCGTAACTATTGTGTCAGCATTGAAAAATGGTTAGGTGTGTAATGAAAATTTTGAAAAAAACAACGAATGGCACAAAGTTGAAAATTTGATAGTTAATGCCACATGACCGTGTGCCAAGCCGTGTGAACCACATGATCTGGCTCAATTGGGCCACACGGGTGTGTGTAAGACCGTGTTTTAGGCCATGTCTGTAACATCCCAAACCCGGCCTAGATGTTATTACCAAATTTGGAGATGCTACTACGATTTATTTAAAAATCTAGAAACCATTCATTTTTTAAAAATAATGCTTGCTCTTATTTAGTAAAATCCGAGTTTAATTAGGAAATTTATCTTTCTTAGCTATTTCGATAAGATTGTTGATTATTTACTCATAACACACTTATAATTCCAGTGGAAAAACTTAGTCGAGTTGAATTTTTAAAACGCGGTTTTTTGTTGTAAAATTCATAGTTTAGCAAATCAATTTCAACCTACCAAAATCATTTAGACAGTTAAGATAAAAATAAAATGAAATCCAAATGTTAAAACAGTCCCAATATGTCCGAACAATCCTTAAAAATCAAAATAGTAAAATAACGAAAAATAGTGTAATTAACAGAAATGTTCAACCGAGCTCCTGTCACACTGACCCATCCTAAGTCTGAGGGGTACCTGAAAGTAAATAGAAAAACCAAGAGTGAGCTTACAAGCTCAATGTGCAACATAATAAAATATCAACACATATTAATCAAACATATATATCATAGATAAAAATTCGTATCAGATCATAATAAATGCAATTTTACGTTCCTACCCCCAACTGCTACACACCATCTCCGACCATCCAACACACCATATAGGGTATTTAAATACCCATCCAACCCTATACACTGCTTATTATCGATATGACACTTTTCAGAATATTCGCAGCTTAGCTGCCTGATCATTAGGCGATTTATCGCCATTTACAGAAATATGTGTGTCTATGCCACTAGATATGTCAAAGGTATATTTGCCTATACATCCTCCATATACACAAATCCCACCCCAAATGCACATACAGATATTAATAGATAACAAATCATACATGTCATACATGCTCTCATAACAGATATGGGTCAGACTTACCATAAATACAGTTCATGCTGTGCATACATCATATTTATCATATAACACATATCATTATTTTTATGCTAATAGAACATTAGAAGTCATGTTTTTAAGCTTAATTAATGCCCTATGAACCATACAAGAGGCCTACATTTGACCCAAACAATCCTTATGACCCTAGGGTAAAATTTAGAATTTTGGGCCCACACGCCCCAAATAGCCTAAACTGTGTATCTCACATGATCTAGCACACAGCCTGTCACATGACCATGTGTCACACACGGCCTACTATATAGCTGTGTGGCGTCGACAATTCACTTTTTTGGCTTTCGCCTTTCTTGTTTTCTTGGGATTTCGTTACAAACCTTGGTCAAAATGCACGCTCAAAAACAAATATTCCAGCACCTAAAAGCATCAAATATTAACAAAATTAGCCCTCAACTGCGCAACGATTAAGTGACAAAAAACTTAAATTTTCCTAAAATACTAAACCAACCACAACTAATTAACCCCCAAACAGCTATAACAATCCTAAATTGGTAGAATCGCTTACCTTCGAACGAACAACACCTCCTCAAATCTTAACTCGTCGGTGAAATATTCGCTTCTTGAATTTCCCCTAAATAAATAAATTAATTATCACGATTAAACAAACCATCCCCCAAAATACATATCCAACAACAGAACTTAAATCTTACCCAACACCACGAAATCACATAGGAGTGTAATAGCATAGAAGGAATTGAAGCACATAGGTTATAACAATTTCGGCATAGCAATTGGTAAAAGAAAAATCAAAATTGATAAGGAAATATTAGGAAAAACAAATTAACAAGAACGGCACAAGAATAGACGAAAGAATGGGAAAAAAAACAAAGAAGAACAAATTGCAAAAGTAGAGAGAAGAATAGTGGCGTGAACTGGGGGGTAAGGGGAAAAAGAAACATGCGGGTTTGTTTAGGGTGATATTATTTTATTTAATTATACTATTATTAAAACCAAAAAAAAAATCACCTAAAGGTTATTTTCCTAAAATTAAGAATACACATCTATTTCCACAACTAAACAGTTATCTAACTAAGAGTTTAAATCAAATATAAACTCCTCCCCACCTTGACAAAAAGAATAAAATACTATAGTGTGCTCGCAAAGGGGTTTGAACTCATGACTAAAGAACACAATCAAAGGTCTAAACCAAAGTAGATACATCTTTTATGACAAAGTTGGACAAAACAAATGTTCAAATTTTTTGGGCGTTACAACTCTCCTCCCTAAAAGAAATTTCAGCATTGAAAGTTACCTGATTCAAATAGATGTAGATATTGCTGTCAAATTGAGTCCTCAGGTTCCCAAGTGGCTTCCTCAGTACCATTATTTTGCCACGGAGCCTTAACCAAAGGAATAGTCTTTCTCCTTAAGACCCTAACGTCTCGATCTAGAATCTGAACCAGCTTTTCCTCAAAAGTCAAAACTGATTTTACCTCAATCTCCTCAACAGATACAATGTGAGATGGGTCAAAACGATATCGCCTCAACATGGAGACGTGGAACACATCATGGATATGTCCAACTCTAGAGATAGTTCTAACCGATTAGCGACTAATCTTACATGTTTCAGAATCTAATAAGGCCCAATAGACCTAGGGCTCAGCTTGCCCTTACGTCCAAACCAAAGGACCTTCTTCTATAAAAATACCTTAAGAAAAACATAATCACTCACAGAATACTCAATATCCCTCCTCTTCAGATCTAAATAGGACTTCTGTCTATTAGAAGATGCCTTAAGATGATCCTAAATCAGTCTAACCTTATCTTTAGTCTCAAAAACCAACTCAGGACCCAAAACCCGTCTCTTGCCCAACTTAGTCCAACACAACAGTGTACAACACTTACGACCATACAAAGCATTGTAAGGTGTCATCTGAATACTGGATTGAAAGCTGTTATTATACGCGAACTTAGTCAACGGTAGAAAATCCTCTCAATCACCTTAGAAATCAATCACACAACTTTGTAACATATTCTCCAATATCCGAATCACCCTATCAAATTATCCAACTCTTTGAGGATGAAATGTTATACTGAAGTCTAATCGAGTACCTAGAGCCTCAAGAAGTTTCTTCCGGAACCCCATGAAGTCTAAAAATCTCAGAAATATACAACTTAGTCAGTTTTGCAAAGAATAATCAGTCCTGACCAAAATGAAGTAAGCAAAACTGGTCAAATGATCTACGATAACCCAAATAGAATCCTTCTTAGTGGGTGTTAAGGGCAACCAACTAACGAAGTCCATAGTCACTTGCTTCCATTTCCAAAGGGGAATATTAACGGGTTGAAGCAAACCCGAAGGTAGTTGGTGTTCAACTTTAACTTACTGGCATGCTAGACAATGAAAGACAAAATTTGTTACCTCCCGTTTCAAACCAAGCCACCAGTATAGCTCTCAAAAATCCCGATAAATCTTATTCTCACTGGTATGCATAGCATAAGGGCTATATGCGCTTCCCGTAGAATAGATTACCTCAAATCAGAATCGTTAGGAATACAAACCCGACCTCAAAAATATAGAACCCCATCACTGTTTATCCGTAATTAAAAGTACTACCTTAGACGAGCAAACATTGCCTTCAAATCAGTCATCGCTCTACGACAAAAAATCAAAATTGATAAGGAAATATTTGGGAAAAAGAAATTAACAAGAATAGCACAATAACAAACGAAAAAATAGAAGAAGAAAAAACAAAAAAAGAACAAATTGCAAAAGCAAAGAGAAGAATAGTGGCGTGAAATAGGGGTTATGGGGAAAAAGAAACGTGGGGGTTTGTTTAGGGTGATATTATGTTATTTAATTATATTATTATTAAAACCAAAAAGGATAATCACCTAAAGGCTATTTTCCTAAAAGTAAGAATACACAACAATTTCCACAACTGAAAAGTTATCTAACTAAAAGTTTAAATCAAATCTAAACTCCTCCCCACATTGACAAAAAGAATAAAATACTATAACGTGTTCGCAAAGGGGTTCGAACTCATGACCAAAGAATACAATCAATGGTTTAAACCACTAAAGCAAATACCTCTTCTATGACAAAGTTGGACAAAACTAATGTTCAATTTTTTGGGGCATTACAATGTGGGCCACATGGGCTTGTGATGTACTCGTGACAAGTCTTAAATTTATAATTGATCGTACTTGAAAACTAACTATTATCACGATGAAGGCAAGCGCACCTATCGAACAGTAATATAGTTATAGCAAGACCGGAATGTCGAACCCACAGGAACTAAAAGTACTAGTATTAACCTTCTTTTTATTATCTAGCTTAAAAATAAGGGGATTTGATTTATCTAAACTAATTTACTAAACTAAGAATACATATGAAGTAAATTGGGGAAATACTTTTGGGAAAACTGATTGATTTAGACAATACCCAAGGAAAATCCACCTAGACTTCACTTGTTATTCGACTCTGAATTAGACGATTTATTCACTTGACTTGATCCGTAGAAATTCTTAATTTATATTATTATCTCTCTCGAGACTAACAACGGCTAACCCTAGGTTGATTAATTAAAATCTCACTCTAATTAAAACCCCTAGTGTTGCATTAACTCGATCTATGGATTCCCTTATTAGGTTTGACTCTAATCCAGCAAATTTATGTCGTTCTATGTCTAGGATTGCATGCAACTCTGCTTAATTATGCTAGATCTTCTCTTAGACAGGGACTTTTGCTCCTCTGAATAAGCACATCAATACTTGAATCAATATCCTGGAATATTAAAATAAGAAATAAGAACACATAATTAAGAACAAATCAAGTATTTATCGTATAATTCAGAAAATAGTAACAAGATCCATCTTAGGTTTCATTCCCCTTAGGTATTTAGGGGATTTAGTTCATAAGTGTAAAAGAAAACATTTGAGAAGAATAATGATAACAAAACATAAAGAAAACCTAAAACTC
This sequence comes from Gossypium longicalyx, assembly GCA_025698465.1. Classification (NCBI taxonomy): domain Eukaryota; kingdom Viridiplantae; phylum Streptophyta; class Magnoliopsida; order Malvales; family Malvaceae; genus Gossypium; species Gossypium longicalyx. The sequence continues at coordinate 19,193,515 of CM047005.1, read as the reverse complement.
CTGAAGGAAAATTAAGGGAGATCTTCCATCTTGAAGGAAAATCCGGCTTCTAAGATGGATCAATCGGCTTTCTTTGAGTAATTCCTCGCCTCCTACTCCGTGTGTGTGTTTTAATCCTCCTCTATGGCGTTTAAATAGGTTTTAGAATGCCTTAGAACCTTTCAAAGTGCCTTTTCCCAATAGAACTGGTCTTGGGCCTGACAAGGACACGGCCGTGTGCCACGCCCGTGTGGGGCGGCTTAAGTCATGTGCAAGTCTGTGAAAAAGGCACGGGCGTGTGGTATACCCGTGTGAGGAAGTCCAGGTTGTGTTAGAGTCTGTAAATTAGACACGACCGTGTGGTTTACCCGTGTGAGGAAGTTCAGGCCGTGTTGATTTCCCACGTTGACCCATTTTTTACCCTTTTTGGCCCGTTTCTCGCTCTTTTTACTCTTCTATGCTCGCCTAAGTATAAAACATGAAATTGAAGGATTAGGAGTATCAAATTCCAAAAATCTAATGATAATTTGTCCAAAAAATGTGCTAAGCATGGGGTAAAAATATGTATAAATAACGACTTATCAAATATCCCCACACTTAAGCGTTTGCTTGTCCTCAAGCAAGATTCTCAACTCACAATTAAGAATTCATTTTTCTCAACTTATAACTCCTATCAATAATATCTCAAAATAATCCATAAGTAATCATACATTGAGAATTCAACTAGAAGAACATCAAAGTTTTAAACATTTCAAGTTGAGTATTTTATCATAAAAAACATAGAAATCTTCCATTATCTAAGTAATCACATCTAATTCAAAATATCACAGAATTTAACATCCTCACTAAAGATTCACTTAAATCACTCGAAGTGTTTAAGGACAACAAATTTAGCACTCAAAAGTCAATATGAAAAGTTATTACCATAGGCTTGCGTGAAAATCAAATCTCCACCACTGTATATTGATATAATACATCAATCAAAAGGTCTTAAAAAGGATGTAACGTGGCTTTGGTTAGGGAATGTAGTCACAAGCTGAAAGAGAAGGTTAAAATCGAGATTGAATTAAAAAATTACCTAACTAGAAAATTACTATAACTGACAAATTACATTCCTAATTAGATGATCCTAGAATTGAATTTTTCGTCATGGGTACATCGTTTTTTTAAGAACAAATCAAGTAACATAGTACCTTGCTAACTATCAAAAATAAAACATAGCTAAGCAATTTATTCAAATCAAATCTCGACAAAAATAGGGATCAAATTAATTGATAGGATTTCAACAATAATGGGTTATGGGTTAATATTGAGGGTAAATCAGTGAATGGCTTGTTAGGCTCAAAGGGTTTCACTAGAAGTTAATTATGAAGGTAGACTTTTATAGAGTGAGTTGGTTAAACCTAAATGCCTTTATCATATCAACATCAAATCAATGGTGCGGTCTTGACATGCATAATTGAAACAAGTTCTAGAATAACAAATCAATATTGACGCACTCATAGCAACAATAAAAGTGAGCATGAAAGAAATAATATATGCTCTAAAGGTTCAAGATCTCACAAAAAATTTATGGCTTTTTGATATCTACTCTGTGGACTTCAATTTCAAAATAATACCTAAACTTGGGGAAATAACCTAAAAATCAACTTATTTTGCTTGATTCTTTGATTACTTAAAGTTTAAACAATCAATGCATAATTGCCTATGTTTTAATTCAAGATATATCAATAAAAATCATAAATTCATCAAAATTCATTCTAATAGTGATATGAGTGATTCACATGAGAATAAGACAAAATTCAGGGATTTTTCTAATAATGATATAGATAACCCCCCATACTTAAGATGTACGTTGTCCTCAATGTACAAAGATAGATGTCCTGCAAAATATAGATAAGATCATAAGATAGGGAGAGAAGTGAAACTTCCTGAATGTTAAATGGATCCTTGAATTGGAGTTATGGAAAGTAATTGATTAAGGCAATGGTGAGATTGGAGAAGGATACTCCGGTGGTGGTAGAGGTTGTTAGTCCACAAGTGCTGCGTCAAAAGAATATTATAACTAGTGGTAGCTATGGTCATGGTCGAGCAGGGCATGGCAATCGTGGAGAACCTTTCCCAGTGGAGTTGTAATTTCTAAAGTAGTAGTGAGCTTTAGAGCTCTTTATAATTGCGATAGAATTAATAACTCTTTAGGAAATATAAAGTAGCATGATTACTCATTAAGAGATGGCCGAAAACATAAATTGCCTAATAAAAATTATAAGACCTAAAAATAAAGTAAGAATAGTATCAAAGAAAAATAAAATAAAATTTGATTGAAACAGAGAAATAAAGTTAAAAATAATAAATAATAAATAATAAATAAAAGTCCTCAAAAATCCTCATCGCCAGATGGTTCGCGAGGTAGGGGTGGCGATGAGATGTGAAGGTGCTGACAAACCTGATATAGGGTAGCATCAATGTGATCAAAGCGTTGAAAACATTGTTGCTTGAATCTAGTGAAGCGCTCAGAGATGTCAGAGAGTGAAGCAACGACATGAACTAGACGATGAATAGGCGGTGGCTGGGATGGTGGATCCTCGCGAGGTGGATGTACATCATCAGTAATGTCCTTTGGGTCCTCCTTCTTGGCTGACTGGACAAGGCAGTACTGAAGAGGATCATATCCATGTCGGCACTCGATCATCCTCATATGGAGCATACTCGAGATACTTTGTGGGAACATCTGACCGATGAGAGTGAGGGAGGATGTTTGCGCCCCTGTGTTGAGGAGATCGAAGTGCCGCACTAAGCGAGTCACATAAGGGCCAATGGAAATGACTCCCTTCCTATGCCACTCTGCCTGATGGCGAATGGCGAGGGCGATGAAATAAATAAGGTAAAAAATGTGCCTATTCACCATGCTCTATAAAAAATAGGTGTCGTTAGTATTGACGATGCCAGTACTCTCTCACCGTCCTGTCAGGGTGTGGGCTAGGATGGCATGTAGGTACCTCAGTGGTGGGGCGAGAGTTGATACCTTGGAGCGGCTAGGATCCTAAGTGGCCGACGTAGGAACTAAGTCCTTCCAATAATTTGAAGGAGAATAGTGGATGTGGCGATTGAGACTATCGAAGTCATCGTCGTCCATGAACTCCTCTGTATATAGTCCCAAAGCAATACCAAACTCAGGGACGCTCAACTAGCGAACTAAATTGTTAAGACGGAACTAGACCGTTCTGGGATCATCAAACTCTGTCATAATGGTTTGAAGGTGAAAGGTCGAGCAGAGTTCTAATGTGAGCTCGAGATAAGTTGGTTTGATGATTTCGAAGAAGAGCCCCCATGGTTCAGTAGTCAGGAGAGCCCGGACCGCGTCAGCTTGTTAGATCTGTTCTAGAGCAGTCTAATCAATGCAACAGCCTGCACCTAGGGGTCGATCCCGTAATATCTGGAATAGTTCCTCCTGGGGTCCCAAGGGAAACTGTAGGAAGGGGTGGCGCACTTCGGCAGATGCGCTCACGGATGTGGCTCCGGGTCCCTTCCGTTTTTTTTGAAACGATGACGGCAGTTTCCTTATCACGTGGATTTGACATGGTATACCTGTAAATAAAAAGACAAAGTCATAAATAATTCCCAAGAATAGCATGGATAAGTAGGAAAGTAGGTTGAAACTAAATATTTCATAACCAAATTGTAATTGAAAGACATATCAAATTGTTTTTTAGCAATAGGAATACGAAATTAGTGTTAAATAGTATACCTAATGAATGAATGCATATGGGAATGATAATATAGAATATGGTGTGGGTAGGCATGAAATCCATGGAAACACAATAATGAATGAATGTATCATAATGCATCGACTAAAATGGCAAATTTCTAAATAAGAAACAAAGAACATAAGCATGACTATTATTAGAAATATGAAGATTAATAAAAAATAGTCAAAGAAAATAAGAAATAACATAAAGTTAGTAAAAGAAATGAAGATAATAGAGAGAAAAGAATAGACAAACGCAATAGTGCTTGGTAGAGGGAGGAGGTTGGTCGTTCGAGGAGTGATGTATGTCAGCCACGGGCATGGGCAGTGAGGCCATGTGAGTTGCAATGGGGGCGCGCAAGAGTGAGAAGAGGGGAGAGAATGGAAAAGAAACGGAAAAAGGGGTATGGGGGAAAGAAAAATGGAAGAAGAAGAGGGAACTAGGGATCGCCGGTCGGTGAGAGAAGAAGAAAGTTCGGCGGCTAGGGTTAAGGATTAGGGAAGAAGATGACGAATAGTAGGGGTTTATATAGATATTGGGGCACATGGCCGTGGGACACGCCCGTGTGCCCTTATTTCAGCCCGTGTGTTTCGTGGGTTTCGAATTTGGGTGCGTCTGGTATTCGGCCCATGCCCGTGTTCATTGGGAGTGTTGGTGCATATGGCCATGTCGCATGGCCGTATCCTGCTTTGTTCGCTTCTCCCACGCCCGTGTATATAAGCGCACACCCGTGTTAGTTTTGCAGTTTCGACCACAAGTGGAAGACACGGGTGTGTCGCACGTCCGTGTTACTTTTTCAGTTTCCACCACTACTTGTAGGCATAGGCGTGTCGCACGCCCGTGAAGATTTGGCAGAATTGCCCATGGCCATGTCGTACGGTCATGGCCACTTATCGCATCTCGTGTTTTTAGGAAAATTTTACTCTGTTTTCACACGGCCATATCGCACGGCCGTGCAGCCGCCTGTGGTATGAACACAGCCTAAGGCACGCCCGTGTGCCTGGCCGTGTAGGGTTAAGAAGCCTGTGTTCAAGGACTCAGTTAGTAATTTAGATGTTAGAAATTAAAAATTTAGAGAAATCAACATTGTTAGTGCTCGGGTTGCCTCTCGAGAAGCGCTTATTTAGAGTCTAAGCTTAACTTACCTCTCTGTTGCGTGGTCACGGTGGTTCAAAGAGTTTACACTCCTCATTCCTGCTGTCAATCTTATCAAAATAAGGTTTTAGATGAGTACTATTTACCTTAAAAGTGTCGAATTTGGAATGAGTTACCTCGACTGTACTATATGGGTACATGTTTAGTACCGTAAAAGGGATTGCTTCATTGGGCTCAGAAGTGGTAATATGAGGGTCTACCGCATCTAATAGTACTGTGTCTCCAACCTTAAGTTGATTTGATAAAACATTGAGACCGTCATGGCGTGGTTTTGGTTTACCATGTGATCTCGGTTTTTGTGTACGCCATTCATCTAGTTCCTCGATCCGTAGCCTTCATTCTTCATAGATGGGTCATTTGTTGTTATTTGTACATGGCTCATTTATGCTCTTCGAACGTGTTTCCTGCAACGAAGGTTGCACCACATGATCAATATTAGTAGCATGTTTTATACAACCACCCTCATTATTCGATATGTTACTTGAATTACGAGCTTGAAGAGTAATTGTTTCATCACTCATGCAAAGTGTGAGTGCACTTGTGCCAACATCGATAATGGTTCTAGCAGTTGCTAAAAATGGTCTGCCTAGAATTAAGGGTACGTTACTATCCTCATCCATGTCTAAAACAACAAAGTCAACTAAGAATATAAATTTATCAACTTTAACGAGTACATCTTCAATAATACCCCTAGGAAATCTAATGGTTTTATCTGCTAACTAAATACTCATCCTAGTTTGTTTGGGTTTCCCAAGACCTAGTTGTTTAAACATTTTATAGGGCGTGACATTAATACTTGCCCCTATGTCAGCCAAAGCATTATTAACATTTAAACTACCAATTAAACAAGGAATTGTAAAACTCTCTGTATCTTTCAATTTGTTGGGTAGCTTATTCTGTAACACGGCTGAGCAAACTACGTTCAACTCCACATGCGACGCCTCATCCAACTTCTGCTTATTTGCTAATAGCTCCTTTAAAAATTTAACTGCATTTGGCATCTGCGAAAGAGCTTCAATAAACGGTAAGTTAATATGTAATTTCTTTAGTAATTTAAGGAATTTACCAACTTGTTCGTCCATGTGGTTTTTCCTTGTCACACTGGGATATGGCACACGAGGTTTATATTCCCTACTTACTGGATTTTGCTTACTGTGGTCCACCTTATCTTTACCTTTACTTACCATAATTCCTTGCCTCGGTTCTGGTTCAGGTTCAACTACCCCTTCTTTATCTTGGACAGTAATTGCGTTAAGCTGCTCCTTTGGGTTAGTTTTCGTATTACTCGGCAAGCTACCTTGCAGTCGTTCGAAAATCATCTTTGCCAACTGTCCTATTTGATTCTCGAGCCCCTAATTTAATGCTTGCTGATTTTAAGAGTTGTCTCGGTATTTTAGAAACGAGTTTCCGACACTGAGATAAATTTTGTTAGCATCTCCTCAAGGTTTGGCTTCTTTTCCTACTGGTAAGGTGGTTGTTGAAAACCTGGGGGATGTTGTGACCTTTGATTTCCTTGACCACCCCATAAGAACTTGGGATGGTTCCTCCAACCTGCATTATACGTGTTACTGTATGGGTTATTTTGAGATCTAGAATTGTTATTACCAATATATTGAACTTGTTCCTCCTCGGTGCTAGGGTTGAAGGTTGGATAATCTGTGTGTACTCCTCCTCCACTTGAATTACACCTCATCACTTGATGTACCTGAGTAGAACCATATAAACCGTCAATCTTTTTATTTAAAAGTTCTACCTAATTAGAGAGTATAGTAACCGCGTCGAGGTTAAAAACACCAGCAGCTTTCGTCGACTTCGTTCTCATAACTTGCCACTGATAATTATTCAGTGACATCTCTTCAATGAATTCATAGGCAGCTTCAAGTGTCTTATTGTTAATGGTTCCACCAGCGACTGCGTCAATCATCTGTCTCGTTGAGGGGTTCACACCGTTGTAAAAAGTCTAAACTTGTAGCCATAGAGGTAACCCATTATGAGGGCACCTTCTCAAAAGATCCTTATATCTCTCCCATGCATCATAGTGTTTTTAAATCCATTTGCATAAAAGAAGAGATATCATTCCTTAATTTGGTTGTTTTAGCCGGTGGGAAATATTTTAATAAGAATTTTTCAGTCATTTGTTCCCAAGTAGTGATTGACCCTCATGGTAACGAGTTTAACCACTGTTTAGCTTTGTTCCTTAGTGAAAAGGGAAATAACTGAAGGCGAATGGCATCATCAGAAACGCCATTTATTTTAAAAGTGTCGCAGAATTTCAGGAAATTTGCCAAATGAGTGTTTGGATCCTTGTCCTGCAAACCATCAAACTGAACAAACTGTTGTATCATTTGAATAGTGTTAGGTTTCAGTTCAAAATTATTTGCAGCAATAGCAGGTCTAACTATACTCGATTCAGCTCCTGTTAAAGAAGGTTTAGCATAATCATACATAGTACGTGGAGCAGGATTCTGGTTTACTGGATCAACCGCAACCACCGGAGGTAGCTGATTATTTTGATTTTCAGCCATCTCCTCGGTTGTATTATGAATATCGTCCTCTTGCCCTTCCTCTATGTATTGTAGGCTTCGTTTTATTTCTCTTCAGTTTTTGTGAGTTGTACTCTCGATCTCTCTATCAAAAAGTAATGGTCCTGATGGGTTTCTTCTAGTCATAAACTATAAAAACCTGCCAGAAATAAAGAAAAAGAAAAATTAGTAAAGAAAAATTAGACCAAAATTAAATTGCAATAAAAGTAAAAAATGGCTAAAGTAATAAAAATTAAGCGTTCCTAATATTCTAGTTCCCCGGCAACGGCGACAAAAACTTGATGTGCTCGTAACAAGTCTTAAATTTATAATTGATCGTACTTGAAAACTAACTATTATCACGATGAAGGCAAGCGCACCTATCGAAAAGTAGTATAGCTATAGCAAGACTGCAATGTCGAACCCACAGGAACTAAAAGTACTAGTATTAACCTTCTTTTTATTATCTAGCCTAAAAATAAGGGGATTTGATTTATCTAAACTAATTTACTAAACTAAGAATGCACATGAAGTAAATTTGGGAAATACTTTTGGGAAAACTGATTGATTTAGACAATACCCAAGGAAAATCCTCCTAGACTTCACTTGTTATTCGACTCTGAATTAGACGATTTATTCACTTGACTTGATCCGTAGAAATCCTTAATTTATATTATTATCTCTCTCGAGACTAACAACGGCTAACCCTAGGTTGATTAATTAAAATCTCATTCTAATTAAAACCCCTAGTGTTGCATTAACTCGATCTATGGATTCCCTTATTAGGTTTGACTCTAATCCAGCAGATTTATGTCGTCCTATGTCTAGGATTGCATGCAACTCCACTTAATTATGCTAGATCTTCTCTTAGTCAGGGACTTTTGCTCCTCTGAATAAGCACATCAATACTTGAATCAATATCCTGGAATATTAAAATAAGAAATAAGAACACATAATTAAGAACAAATCAAGTATTTATCGTATAATTCAGAAAATAGTAACAAGATCCATCTTTGGTTTCATTCCCCTTAGGTATTTAGGGGATTTAGTTCATAAGTGTAAAAGAAAACATTTGAGAAGAATAATGATAACAAAACATAAAGAAAACCCAAAACTCCTGAAGGAAAATTAAGGGAGATCTTCCATCTTGAAGGAAAATCCGGCTTCTGAGATGGATCAATCGGCTTTCTTCGAGTAATTCCTCGCCTCTTACTCCGTGTGTGTGTGTTTTAATCCTCCTCTATGGCATTTAAATAGGTTTTAGAATGTCTTAGAACCTTTCAAAGTGTCCTTTTTCGAATAGAACTGGTCTTGGGCCCGACAGGGACACGGCCGTGTGCCACGCCCATGTGGGGCGGTTAAGTCGTGTGCAAGTCTGTGAAAAAGGCACGGGCGTGTGGTATACCCGTGTGAAGAAGTCCAGGCCGTGTTGATTTCCCACGTTGGCCTATTTTTTGCCGTTTTTGGCCCGTTTCTCGCTCTTTTTACTCTCCTATGCTTGCCTAAGTATAAAACATGAAATTGAAGGATTAGGAGCATCAAATTCCAAAAATCTAATGATAATTCGTCCAAAAAATGTGCTAAGCATGGGGTAAAAATATGTATAAATCACGACTTATCAGCTTACCGGTTAGGTCGTGTGGGCCATACAAGCGTGTGGGCCCATTTTCTAAAATTTCACCCTAGGACCGTATTTTTTGTTCGAATAAAATTTAGCCCTTCCATATGGTCCGTATGGTATAAATATGACTAAAAGTCTTAATATCTGATGCTCTGTTTTTATTTAATGTGACTTATGATTGCACGAGAGGTATGTTATGTGTTATAGCAGAATGTGTTTTATACTAATGTGATCTAAAATCTATTGTGAATAGCATGTATGAAATTCACTCATTCAATATCTATTTACTTATGCATGTGCATCAAGGTGGGTTCGATATGTGATGGATGAAGTGTATTCTAACAGTATTATTGCAATTTTGGCAATTAAACCACATTATCTGTCTAGCAACTCAACTACACCTTTATGAGTGGCATACCACCACGACTCGGTGTGATTAGATGGAGGGACTCTTGTAGTCCTAATTGGTTGAATGGAGTTGGTGTGCAGCGGATGGGGGTAGGATCTGTGATCGCATTTGTTTTCAAATTTGAATATACATCTGTATCCGATTATGAAATACAATTGATTCTGTATATGAGAATATATTTTAATCTGTATATGAAAACGTATTTGTTTACTTATGTATATTTGATTTATTGCTTGGGATGTGTTACACACTAGGCTTCTAGCTCATCTATTTGCTTAATACATTTCAGGTGATCTTCAAACTTAGGACCGGACAGCGTGCGGGAGCTCAAATTGATTTCTCACTTAAGTTGGTTTGATTATTTTTAATTAATCAAGTTTTTCGGACTTTTGGGTTTTTGAACTAAGTTTTCAGATTTGGTTTGTTTTTGGGTTTTTGCTTTAATCGTTGGCAAAATCATATGATTTACTAAATTTAGAATTCACTTTCTAAAATTAAAACTTTGAAATTCCGTTCTGAAACTAAACAAGTCATTAAGTGATTTCACTGTAGGATAAGTGTTTCGAACATAAGATTTGACTAAAATTTGTAAGAGTTTTTCTGTGAAATAAATAAGTTTTGTGCGCAACACGTAAGAGATTTGCTAAAAATTAATATTTTCAAATCACGTGATTATTAAAGTTAGAGGGAAAATTTCTGAAAGTTTCCACTATTTTATAAGTAAACATTTAAGAGATTGTGTTGTGAAATAGATGTTGTCAAATCACGTGATTTTCCTGAAACTTATATAAGCTTAGCTAAATTAAGATTTTAGATCATACGACTTTTAAGCTAGATTTTTAAATTAGTTTTCATACGAGTTCATGTAACTTTTCCAGATTCGACCATAACGTCTAGGCTGGGTTTGAGGTGTTAAAATAAAAATTTATGACTCCTCAAGATTGTTACCAATTCCACGTAACCACAATAGTTTCAATGATAGTTTGATTATAAATTTCATCCCTCCACAAAAATTGAAAAGTTAATCTATGTACTTTAATTTAGCAAAACTTGATCATCATATTTTACAAAATTAAAAAGTTTATCCAATTAAATAACATAGTTAACATTGTCATCAAATTTCTAATTTAGAAATCATTAATTATATATGCAAAGAATTTAAAAAATAACAAATTAGTAAATACAAAGAATTTAAAAAAATAACTATTAATTTATAGGTAACAAATTAGTAAAAACCAACTGTTAGAAGTTTTTATATAACATTTAAAGTGTTTTTCTTAGAATGAAATAATAAAATAAAAGCCTTTAATTTTATTATCTTGTGTAGGATTTAAGCCTGTTTTGCATCTAAATTTTTTTTCCTGGTTTTAATTTGCACTCTAATAAGCTTTTGACCTTTTAACATATACCCAAATTAACCAAATATAAATTCTTAATATAAACCTTGAACTTAAATTATGGGCCGAATCAGATATTAATAAAAAAGAAAAGCTTCTTCAAGTGTACAATTAAAATTTATGAACAACCTATAAAAACTGATTAAAAGATCTACTTTTTTACATTAAAGTAATACTTATAGATACCAGTTAAGGATTTTTAATTACTAATTTAGTAAAAAGTTTCACTAAATAAAATGTAATACTTTTATATATATTTATATATATATATATATATCCTTCAACATCACATTAACCGAAAATTGATTATAATTTTTAATAACCCTTAACTAATATCCTTATGCACTAAATAACATTTAATTATTTAACTTTAAAAACACAAAATTGAAGTTCAGAGTTGGATTTCTCTTCACTACTGTCTTGAAAAAAAAATTCCTGCAACAATATAAATATTTATATTTAATGTAAGAATAGTTTATAAATTCATTTATTATCAATAAATCAAATAATGCCATGCCAGAAAAAAAGAATTTGTATTTATTTAAAAAAAATGATATGGCAGCATCTGATTTGTTGATAATATATGAATATATACACTGTTAAAGCATCAAATATAAACTTTAATGTGATTCTATTTAAACTCAAAAAGATTTCCACCTCAAATTTAGTACGTTTTCAGTTGGAAGGATCCTCCAATGGCTTCAAATACACTTGTACTCCATATTTAGGCTTTATTGTCATGACCACAACTGGAGCATGTCGATAACGCTCCGAAATCGTGAAGCTAAACCGAGAAATCAACATCGCTAAGATGATCTTCGCTTCCATAATTGCGAAAGATTGGCCGATACAATTCCGTGGGCCAGCAGCGAAGGGTATGAAATGGCGACCGGCTGCAAAGGGTCTCGAATTAAACCTCTCTGGATTGAATTCATTGGCATCTTTTCCCCATAATTCTTCACTGTGATGGATGGCCAGCACCGGTATCCATAAGGATAGTCCCTTGGGGATAAGCAGGTCCCCTAACTTTATGTCCTGGAAAGCCATTCGAGGCAGCACTGTTGCTGGTGGATATAGTCTCAGTGACTCATTTATAACCATTTGTAGCTGCAAAATCAATTTCAATATTAAGATTTAAAAAAAATAAATCAAACTAAACCAAACAAAATCAACCCCGACATTATGATTTGAATCGAATTTTAACTTTATTAATTTTTTTTCCTTCTTTTGATACCCTATTGTTCAACCTTAATCGTTTGAACTTTTTTTGGGTGCTGATCAACAATTGTAATATTATAATTAGGCCAGCGAAGCAGCTAAAAAAGTTTAATAATTTGAGGGGGGGAGTTGTTTAGGCATTCTTTATAGCAAAAAAAAAAAAAAAAAAAGAACAGTTTGGAAGGTACAAATTCAAGAAGTGGAGAGCCATGAACTAATGGAGCTAGTTGTTGAGTGTATAATCTATGGTGGAGACTACCAATTTCATGTAATATCTTTGCTGGATCCCCTTTAAATTGCTTTGTCTCGTGGAGACAATCCTTTAATATTCTATGGTTTTATATTCAAATATGCATGCTTTGGGGGTCTTATGATAATCTAAGAAAATGGGGGAGAGCCAATTAGGATTTTGGTGTACTATGTTAAAAAAAAAAATGCAATTCTAAGTATCGGATACATATATTTATTAAAAATATAGGATGTTTAATTAGTTTTTTTTTTTAATTTTAGAATACTATATCTCATCATTCGTATCTAAATTTTAGAAAAAAGAAAAAAAAAACTGCAAATTGAGTTAGACCAAAATTAGCTAGTGGTCTAATAGTCTATTTCATTAGATAAAAGAGAAAGAAAAGAGTCCTTTTACAAACACCCATAAAATAAATTTTTTTTTTTAAAATCCCATTATTCAAGAAAATAAATGAAGAATGAGCGAGGGTGTGGACCCCAAAAAAAAAAAAAAGTTAAGCAGCCTTTTTCTTTTTTCTTTTTTCTTTTTTTTGAGAATCACATTTAATGTATGTGAAATTTTTTATCCTCATGTTTAAATATTTGAATTTAAATATCATATATTTATATATTTAAAGCATCATTAAAAGATTATATTTATGCAGTGATGACTAAACATTTGTGAAACACGGATTTGGAACATAAAATGGTTACCAGAGTGAGTTTGGGGAGTTGATCAAGAGAGGGGACTCCACCATCGCAGACCTTATTCACCTCGTCTCGAACCTTTTGTTGCCAATGAGGGTTAGTGGCCAATAACATGACAGTCCACGTAAGTAAAAGAGCTGTTGTTTCATGGCCGGCAAAGAAGAATGTCTTACATTCATCCATTATCAACTCTAAATTTATCTTAAATTTGCCTCCCCGTCTCTCCCTTTCCATCTCATTCAGCAATATGCCTAACAAATCATTCCCATACGAACTGCTTCGTCCTATCTCCATACAATCTTTTCGGCTTTGTATGATCTCCATTAGTAATCTCTCTACCTCCATTTTCAATGCCTTTATTTCTCTGTTGTATTTAGTCGGAAAAAACCTGTCAAATGTTTATCAATTTATTACACATTTGTCTCTCATTTTACCTTAAAATGAAACGGTCCGGTGCGAGGAATATGCTTATGTTGGATACATTGAACCGGGAAAAAATAGGTACTCACCGGCTTCCGGGAAAGCAAAGATGCCTGCTGGCCTGAGCACAACGGTGTTGCAGAGATGTTAAAAGATGGAATATTTGCTTGCCTTTTTCATAACTGGTATCGAATTCGGTTCTTGCGATTATATCGGCGGTGAGTCTAGTCATGTATTCGCCGATTTCGAACTCGTTTTGGCCAGATTTCACTTCATTTAGCAGTGATTGAAGCATGTGTTTAGTGCATTCCACCATGTGTGTTGAATAACTCTGTTGAATTCCAATTCCAAAATATAAGAAAAGATAAAATTATGGACTTGGGAAACCTTTTTCTTCGTTTGGGGTCCGACCTGATTCAAGTCCAAAACGATGAAAAAGATAAAATGAAGGTAAAAGGTATACCAGTTTACCTTAAGCTTATCTCCCATGAATGCTGGAGCAGCAATATGTCTTTGATGGTACCATTCTTGGCCATTGGCCATTAACAAACCTTTACCAGTAAAATGCTTTGAGCCTTGCTGTTGCAGCCATGATTTGCCTGTCACAAGGTGGTGCTTCGTCATCAGTTCTTTGATCAATTCTATCTCTGTCAAACACATCCTTGGCTCAATCCCGTGCCAGTATATAAATCTTTTCCCTGTCAGATTTTCCCAGGAAACAAACACCAAGTTCAGCTGTCTGAAAAATTCACCTTATACGGTGAGATTTCATTACCATATATATACACGTATATATGGCAGTATATAAATATTTTTTCCCAGAAAAAGAAAAACTGTCGGCATATATTTATAGCATTACCATAGGAGTTAGACCACTTGACGTAATGAGGCAGAAGGCGGCCAACGACGTCGTGGTGAACTCCGTCCATATCATTTACGGTGGATTGGGAGGTTAGAGTAACCATCTCAATGATATTACCCGTTAATCTCCGGGGTTTGGGGCCACGAACCCCTTGTTTTTGCATCATGTTCTTGATGCGTCTAGGAATCAAAATGTAACAGTGGATAGTGTCAAACACAAGTTTGAACACCAATGAAATGAATAGAACGGAAAGGGTCGTCAAGCAAACCACCATAGCTGCCATGGCAGTGATCTCTGCAAATCAATAACTACAAGTTATATAACTAATATGTATGTGAGTATATATATAGTTTGTGTGAGGGGAGAAAGATAGTGGAGGAAGGGAAAATTGTATTTGGTGGTTTAATATGATCACAAACGCATAGTGGGAATTTATAGTACAAACGAAGGCCATCATGAATCTTTTTTAAAAATGAAAATTAAGAAAAAAATTAAAAAAAAAATTTGGGGTTTTTTTAACCAATGAATTGGATTTTGGGTTAGCATATATAGCATACGTTATATTTAAGTTTAATTGAATTAATCTTGAGTAAATTAGATATCTAGTTAGAAAATGATTAATTTTTTTTTATAAAATAAAAGATATTATATGAAAAGTTATATATATATATATATATATATATAAATTCTATAAAATAACACAATTTAAATAGAAACCAAATCCTTAAATAATATCTTGAATTTAGGAAGCCAAAATCTTCAAATTTTTATTTTTTTCATTTCATTAGGTGTGTAATAGTCTAATATTATTTAAGCACTAATTCAGAAGAATTTTTTATTAATATGATATTGAGAAAGAGGATAGTAATGGTAGGGATTGAATTCGTCTCATCTAAGTGTTTAACAAAAACTCTAATCATAATTCTAAATAAAAACTGAAACTAACAAAAGAGTAAATTAGATATATCAGTGGAAATTTTAAATAATATATAATTATTTTTTTTTTAGAGAAAGTAACATATAACTAGGATTTTTTTTAATATTTCTCCTTTTAAAAATTAAAATTATTTTAAAAATATAATTTTCCTCTTTAAAAATTCTGGTGACTATTATCTGTATGGATGAAAATGGTAAATTATGATTTTCATGGAGTAAACTATTAAATGCGTAGTGGGCTGGTGGAAAAAAAAAACCATTAAGGTAATTAGTGGATTCTTTTTAAAATTTTGAAATTTTAGAAAAAATTACATAATTATTTTATTTATTTATTTTTGTGAAATGATAACTTTTTAATTGAGTTCTTTCTCTTTTTTTTTTGTTAATTAGTGATATTAACTCGATTAATAATATGGAGACATTGGTAATTAACATGTAACGTCAGAATTTAATTATTTGTATTTATACTTGTATGTTTTAACCTTATATTCTTTAAGTTTTATAATGAGATATTATTGGTGTATTGAATGCAAAACCAAATTTATTAAATATATATAGGTGGGTATTTGGAAAATTGTTAGCTGTAATTTTTTTATTTTATAAATAATATTAAAAAATTATTGCATGTTTTTTTTAAAAATATTTTATTGTATTCTTATAAGATATTTGTTATTTTTTTACGCTTGCTTGTGAAATTTTAAAAACTCTACAGATAATATATCAAATAATGTTGATATATTAAATTGAGGTTGGTTGAATCGGTAATAGAGATCGAAACATGAAAGGATAAAAATACCAATATTTCACCCTCATATGGAAAAATGTTGAACTTATTTAGTATTGTTGAGTTGGGTATGTTTTCTTAGATTATTTAACTTATAAATACACTTACTATACGAGTGAAATGCAAAAGCATGTAATAATTTATTTATAAAAAAATAGTGTAAATAAAAAATGTGAACTTTGGTCGGATGTGAATTATAAAGGTTGAAATCCAACTCAGTGCTTATATAAAATGATATAATTATTCTTAAAATAATATAATTTAATATGTAAAATAAGAATTTTTTTCATTATGTAATTGAGTTGGTGCTCGGTTGACTTGTGATGCTAATTTTGTATTTAATATATAGTATAGATTGAGTAATCTATATTAAATTTAATTTTTTTTATTGTGCTGATATTATGAGTCAATTGATCATCAATTTAATTGAAAAATGATTAAAAATTATTCTATTTAAAAGGTAACAACTATTATTACAAGGATGTTTTTATATTTTTACATGAAATTTATAAAAAAATTAATAAAAAATTAAAATAAATATTAAATTCAGATTGCTTGAATTGGTGATAGGGATTCTACCATAGAGGGTAAAAATGCTAATATTTACCAACAAATGGTTACAAGAAGTGGAAGTGAATTTCTTTCCTAGGCATTTAGAACAAGTTCAACTTCTAGAGTCATTATTGCTGGGAGAATTTTACCGAAATATCACCCCACGTGTGGTTATATACAAAAAAAAAAAAAAAAGCTAATGTTTGACTCTCATATAGAAAATCATTTAGCTTTATTTAGTATTATTGAGTTGGTTATGCCTTGTCAAATTATTTAATTTATGTCAAATTTTATTTTTAATTGAATCAATAGATCATCAATTTAGTTGAAAATGGTTTAAAATTCTCCTATTTAAAAAATAAAAATTATTATTATAATAACGTTTTTAGCTTTTTATATTTTTATATGAAATTTATAAAATAAAATAAAATCTAAAATAAATTAGTAAATGACGAGGTTTCAACCTAAAACACCAAAAACTCTAAAGTTATAATTTTGTTATTTCAACCAAAATCATATTTAGTTTTTTTTTTTTAATTTTTACAAATTTTTATATTTTTTCACCCACATCATGAATGAGTGATGAATTATTAAAACAAACATTCATAATTTAATTATTATATGTAATATAAGGTAAACTACAACTCGTTAGTCATTTTAAAGTTATGTTGTTCATATTTTGTTCACTCCATTTTTTTTTTTTGTTAATTTGGTCACAGTCATTAAATTAACCAAATTGGTCACTCCACCATTAAATCAAAATTTTTTATTTCTTATTTTTTTCCCTTTCCTTATTCTCTTTTCTTTCATTCCTTTTCATTCTTTTTTTTACTTTCCATTCTTTTTCCTTTCTTTTTCCTTATCTTCTTTCTTAAACCCATCTCTTCCCTTTTTACAAAATGGTGAGATTTTCATGTTGTGGAAATAGATAAGGCAAGTTTTGAAAACCAAAGAAAAAAAGGAAAAGACGTTGAGAAAATGGATGGATCTAGATTTGATGAGCTTTTATCCCATTGATAGTGTTCTAAGCTTGGCAGTGTTGGCAATGGCCTGCACTCAAGAGAATCCTCTAGCTAAGCCAAGCATGAAGGAAATATTCAACCTTTTTGTTCTTATTTAGCCATCTTTCTAGATATCAGATGGCTCTTGGGCTTCGAGAATAGAAATAGAACTCGATCAGGCTATTGTTCTTATAGTTGCTTGTCAAGTGTTAGAGAAAATCAATAAGTTTCAATTTAGTATAGTAGCTAATGTATAGTTTTGTTTTGTAATATATTTTTTGAGCTTGGTTTTATATTTTTAAGATGTTTTGGATAATGTTTTATTAATGTGAATATGGATCATGCATAAAAACTTCTTCTCCTACAATCAGTTACTTGACAGTCTATGTATTTATATTGCAATTGTATTATTTTTTTTTGTGATATGTCGTGCAGTTATCCATGATTCATACCATTATCCTTTCATATGCATCTTTTGTACTATAGGACTACTTAAGACCTTCAATTCTAGCATAACTACTTAAACTCGAAGACACTAAACATATTCATATAGAACCTCAAAAAATATTCAACATGTCTGAAAACGAAAAAATAAATAATTGTAAGTGTAGCCATTGGAGATTTGAATCAACTCGATAGAAGCTTATGGAAACATGCATGTTTGGGTTTTTTTACTTGCTTATTCCATGTTTTGTTAAAATAAAACAATTTTTTGCTTGGGTCATGGGCTATTTCGGCCCTATGGGTGTTTGACCTTTTTTTTCCCTATTAAGGAGTGGCATATTTGACAAAACTACAATTGGAGTTTGGCTAGGACTCTCTAGTCTTTAACTGGTCATATTAAGAAATTTAAAGTGAAGATAATGTTTATCTTTATCCTTATCTCTTGAAAGAGTTTTGAAGCAATTGGAAGACTGGTTTATGAAAACTTTTACTTAATATATACTCAGGATAATTAATGGGATAATTTTAGCTTTTAAATAGGAGTTTAAAACTTATCAAAACTCTGTTGATGAACTCTTGTATCAGCCTAAAAAAAGGTTGCTTGTGGCATCACTTAGAGGGAAGTTTAGAATGTCTTTGTGAACAACTTACCTGTGTTCTTATGGTTACTTTTGAGAAACTCTTTTAGGTATTATTTGGAGAGGTTTATCGATTGTATTATGAGATATTTGAGTGAGTAATTTGTGATAATTGGGGGTCGATATTGGGGTCACAATCACTTTTTTGTGTAAGGGTAGATTAGGCTTAAGTCAATAGGTGATCCAGATGATTGTTGAATAAAATCATTCACTGAGTGAGGCTTCATAGACGTCGAACCATTATGTCTGAATTGCGCTAAAAAATATCTTGTGTTAATTTTATCCTTACTTTTCTCTTTGCATTACTTTGTATTTAACCTTTCTATTCATTTCTGTTTAAATGATAATTAGTAGGAAAATGTTTTTCAAGTGTAAATCGAAGGTTTTCTTAATTGGTATCAAAGAGGATTTTGAAAATTGTTCGAAGGAGATCCTAAGCTACGGTTTGCAAAAATGAAGTCAAAGAAGAAAGGTCTTTCTCCCTCATTCACATTAGGTATTAAAGCATATAATTTAAATCATAACAGTGATGCTCCTTTCAACAACCAAGAGGCTTTGTTCGACCAAATGCTAAAAAATATAGAAAGATGATGTGATTATTGATCTTAGAAAGGTGAATGAGATGCTAGTTGGGATTATCAAGAAAAAGGATGAGATGATTGCTAAAATTGATATAACTTTGAAAGAAGCTGAGCAAAAGTTAAATAATGCCAAAGCCATTCTCAAAAAATATGCAAGGCAATGTGAAGATATCTTAGTTGTTGGAAGATCAGAACGTGATAGTAATGTACTTGGTAAAAAACCTACACCTCCTACAGATTTTGTTAAATCTAATGAGATGGTTGCTGCTTCTTCCTATGAGACAGGTAAAAAGAAAAATGGAAAACATGTTTGTTATTATTGTGGAATGATATGACATGTTAGAACTCATTGCTACAAGTTGATGACTGTTCAAAGAAAGAGAATTATAAGGAACACCCAATCTATTGCAACAATTAAGGAAAGAACACCTAGACATCAACATATATGTAACAAGAAGAAAAGAAAATCTGTATTCCATTATTGTGGGAAAGGATGACACATCAAACCCTACTATTTTAAGATGATGCAAGATTGGAAGAAGTTTAGCTCTCTTGTTAAACATGTTTGACCAACAAATAGATCAAGGAGACTGCAACATAGGCAGATAGGGTAAGGAAGAATCCAACACATTTGAGTAATGAAGATCAACATTTGATTGATGCTGGTTTGAAACATGAGGTTGCAACTCATGATGATCATGTTGAAAATTTATCGAGCATTAGACAAACATCATCTAGGTTTCATGGAAAAGACTATCATTATTCCACAAGGTACAACTCCTCTTGTTGTTAAGGTAGCATTTGATCTCATCCCCTCTAAACAAATTGAAGGATTTTGATTAGGGATGATTGGAGAAAGAGGGAGTAATGATATGCTAATTTGGTGATTTTGTTTACTTTGATTTCACTTATGGTTGATTTCGATGTTTTTATATTTAGAATTGATGCTTCTAAACTGATATTGTTGGTTGTTATTATTGATATATTCAAGTTGATTTTAGAAGCCTATTTTGTTAAATATATGATTTGATTTAATCATGGCATTGAAGAGATTGGTGGATAAGAAAACAAAAGTGTAATAATATGTTTTTAGTGGTGTCAAAAAAAGTGGTTTTAGAACCTCATTTTCGATGTTCGATTTCATAAATATTTAATATTTACAAGATTATTATAGAGTTTAATTAAAGTTTGGTCCTTTAATTTTTGAATTGGGTAGTTAATTAAGGTATAATGACTAAATCATAAAAGTGGTAAAAGTTAATCATTATGGATTTTTAATTAACTAAAGGACCATTTAAGTAATTGGGCCATTAATGAATGGTTATTCGGTGTTGGATGATGATGAAATCCACTAGCTTTAAGTTAAATTGGTTTAAGGTTAAAATAATTAAGTATAATTAGTAATTAATTAAAGCTAACGAAAGTATATATATTAAATTAAAATAAAATTATAAGCCATTGTTATTCATCTTTTTCATTTTCAAGAAACATAAAGAAGGTTTTGATGCATTCAAACTTTAATCCCTCAATTGGTTAGTGATTTTAAGTCATTTTCTTGTAATTTTTATGTTTGTGAGGTATTGTGAGCTTGATTTAACTAGCCCATGTATCAATTTGTAAAACTACTAAAGTTTTAAAAAATTTCCATGGTTGATTTCTTGAATTTTTCCTGTACTAAATTGTTAGCTTTTAAGCTTAGAAGTGAAAATTGACTAGTTTGTAAAGTTTAATTTCTAGTTTTTGAACATAGGGACTAAAATGCATGAATCTAAAAATTGGTATAATATTTCTATATATTTTTATAATATAGGGTTATATAGGGATGAAATTGAGTCAATTTCAAAATCGAAGCTCAAATTTGAAAGTTATGGCAATTTCGGTTTTAAGGACTAAATTGAATAAGATGAAAAACTTTAGGAAACATTCAAAAAGTGAAATTGAACTAACTTTTGCTTATAATAGGATGGAATAAGGTATTTGAAATTGATAAATTGAAATGGACTATCGTATATATCGGGAATTGAATTAATTAAAGGATAATTGAGGAAAAGATAAAATTACAAATTAGTCCTTGACATCTTGTTTGTTATTGTTTTGGCCAGGTAAATTCATATGAGACTTTAGTTATTAATTCATAATATGTTTTTATTGTTTTGTTTTGTTTTCTAGTTTGAATTGTTATGAACATAATATCTTTTGGCATCAAATGGACTAAATCATAAAATACGAACTAAATGACAGATTTGAATAGGTACATGGTAGTGAATGGATGTGAATTGTTATATGATGGATGATATGTATATAATGATACAGAAACAGTAACGATTAGGATACGAATGACATGCTACTAAGGTCCCAAAAAGGAAAACGAGTGTTTGATCAGAGATTAATATGATGGCTTGAGATCCAACATATATTGCGGATTCTTTGAAGTTTATGTAAGTAGCATTGAACTAAGCTTGTGTGAGCAACCCTGGTTTGAATTTTGTGTGAGTAGCCCAAATATGTTAGCTTGTGCGAGCAAATTAGTCCTGTATATCCAAGTTCAATTCACTATAGTTCTCGGGGCAAAAACAGAAATAAAAATGGTATTAAATGGTAACAAAATAATTAAAAAGAATGCTTATGAATGGAATTATACATGTTTGCAATTTGATTATGATAGAGATAGTATATGCTATATGGTAGATTGTTATATATCCATACGATCATGTTATAAGTTCATATCATGTAAATGAATTAACCACCGAAAGTTTTCTTGATGTGCACATGAGAGTAATAGGATGCTAAAGTATTGCCATGCTTATTTCCTATATGTTTTAGTTACTTAATTGTTGAAATGTCAAGGTAAGTTAAATAAATTTCATATGGACTTACTAAGAATTCATTATGCTTACCCATTGTTTTTGTAACATCCCGAATTTAAGGGTTAGAAGAATCAAGCTTTGCTTGGGAGTCAGAGCTTTCGCTTAGGTTTATACGTTTTTTCTGTGTGTTTTAGAAATGAGAATGAGCCTGCTTGCTCAGTGGTAAAGTGTCAGTTTACCCTTAGGTCCTGAGTTCGAATCCTCATGTAATAATATAATAATAAATTTGATTGGTGGTTGTTAAAATTTTTTTAATAAGATAGTGTTTTGTTAAAACTCTATTTTTAATAATTAAGATATATTTTTTAATTTATGAAAACAGATTTCCTAAAATTTCAGCTCATTTATCCTATTTTTTTCTCACGTGATTTTCTCACTCATTCTTTTGTTTTGAAAATTTTGGTTTTTGATTTTTTACTTTGGTTCCAACAGTCTTTTCTATTCAACGTTTTCAAGTTCTCTTTTCCTTGGTTCTTTAGTCTTTGTCTTTTGGTTTCAATTTTGTTATTACTAGTTTTTGCTTCTCAAGGTTGTTCTTTATTGCAATCAATCGTTGAATAAGGTAAGCTCAAGTGCTGATTTCTTGAGATTTGAATTGTTTTGTTGATGTGTTGGTATTTGGTTTAGGCTAAAAATCCTTATAGGTTTTGTGTGTGTGTGTGTGTGTGAAAATGGAGTTTTAGGTCGATAGAGATAAGATGAATCAGCCGCTTTTTGGTGCTCAAAATCACGTTTCTAAGGTGTGTTTCTTGAACTTAGGTAATTGGGGATGATTTTTGGGGTTAGTTTTTGTGATTTATAGTGAATTTAGGGGTGGTATTTGCACCACACAAGCAGTCACATGGCCGTGTGGCCCTTTTACAATTTTTGCACCCTATTTGCAAATTAATGTGTTTTAGTCCCTAAATGATCCCGTGCTAGTTTAAGTTCTATAGGAGTGTGTGAAACCTTAATTTTTTTTAATCTGATTATTAATATACAATTATTAGATGTAATATTGTATTGTAAGCGCATATTTGTTATGGGATTTTAGCTCTGTTATTCGTACAAGTTTGGATGTGATTTTTAACACTTTGGGATAAATGTGTTCTATTATGCTTGACTGAATACAAGTATGTTGAATTCTGGTTCCGTTTCTCTAAATATGAGTATGTCTGTATGCATGATGATTGCGCATTTTTGCATTTGAATAAATATCTGGGGTTTTGTTGGAAGAGAAGGAAGTCTGATTCGGCATTTTAACTGCAATATTTTATTATAGCAGTATTATTGCAATATATTTTTATATATGTCAACTCAACTACATATTCTTATTATTTGAGTGGCTTAAATCCACTATCGTGGTGTGTAGGTCGGAGTGGTCTTTTGGTTGGTTGGGTGGGAACATTTTAACATATTGCATTCATTTTGCATCGAGATGTATATATTTGTTTGCGCGAACGTTGGAACATTTGTGAAATAATTTGAATAATCTAATGTGTTAAGTAACATTTGTGTTTGGTTTATTGTGTTTGTGTTTTGTATGTTAATGGAAATGATTCATATATCCGACTATCTGTTCGAGATTCTTGTGTATTGTTTGTAAATACGTTTTTGCATTTTTTTTGTTTAGTATATTTTGGGATTCACACTGAGCTCGTGTAGCTCATTCCCTCAGTTTTTCCTCTTTTCAGGTAACTATCGTACCTAGGTCTCGGATTCAGCAAAGCCAATGTCTCAGGGTTTTGTTTCTGGTATGTTTCAGAAAAGTTTTTCATAAGGTTCATTAAACTGATTTTATTTGGACTTCCATAAGGTTTAAGCTTGAATCTGGACTTTGACAAATTACGGGTTTTAATGCCAGACCAAAATTTGAGTTTCCATGTATGGTTTTTCATTAAAATGGGAATATGAATTTCCGAGACTGTGATGATTTTATATGTTCAAATCTTAAAGTATTGCTTTTACAAATTCCAAATTATATTAAAATAACAGTTTTTCTACTGATACACTGAGTTTGAAATATCGATTAACTAAAGTGCCTCTAAACTGAACGTGGAAATTTAATTTGGTTTTCCTGTAACTTAAACGACAATTCAAACCACTGTTTGCAAAATGTAAGATAAGTTTTATCGATTTTTCTAAATGTAGGAAGAAAATGGTTTTTGTAAGGAAATTTATAAATTTTAAACAATGCTTTGTTTTGGCAGTTTCGGCGGCCATTGTAACCTTTAGAATCTGGTCGAAACTTTTGGGTCGGGTTTTGAGGTGTTACAATTTTCCCTTCTCCATGTAGATTGTTGATTTGTGGAATGTATCGATCTAATCAACTTGAAGACCACACTATCCTACTATAGACTCGTTAGTCTTTTGATCATTTTAGTCTGGTTATGTGGCATGTACATATATATGATAGCTTGAGTTTGAACCTTGGTTAATGATTAAATTTTGAAAATGATAAAGCCTTGTTGGTATGGTATGTGTTACTAATATGTTAAGATATATTTGTGCCAAGATGAATAGAGATGAGTGAATGTTTTTGGTATGTTTGGAAAGCTTGGAGATAAATATATGGTTTATAATTGCCAAATGGATTGTTTAAATGCCTTGGTATTGAAATGTTAACTTTAATGGTTGAATTGTTGGTTTAGTTGAATGTACAATGAATGTGGATATTTATACATGTTTTGGTTTGCATTTGGTGGGATTTTATGCAGGAAAGTTTGGCAATTATGCACTAAGTGTGCAAGTATTTGGATTGGAATGAAATAGGTACCAAATGACCTAATTTTTACCAAAAATAGAGTCTTCGTCCCGACAGCCACATTTCTTCGTCAAAACGTCGGTCGACAATTTGTGATGTCACGACGTTGAATGGCTTGACATCATGACGTGAAAATTTGTTTGGTGACGACATGACGTTAGCCTTCAATTTTTGAAACTTTGCAATTTGTTCCTATTTCATACTCAATTCAACAAAAAAGCTTTTGTAAGCTCAATTAAGCTCGATTTAAGTTATATATCATTATATGAATGTGTATATGTCATGATTCAATGATTAAATAATTTTCATTTAATGTATTTGACTGTAATTGCTCAGGAAATGAATATGGCATCCTATAGCTCGGACCCGGCGATTGGGTTGGGCAAGATGTGCTACAAAAATTTTGTTGTGCTGACATGAATATGACACCGTTCCATCTTTTGTTAAAACAAGTGCTGACATGAATATGACACCGTTCCATCTTTTGTTAAAACAACACTGGTAAAACATTATATGTTTTGGCTTCCTAAAAAGCTCAAGTGTTAGGGTTCTTGAGGATTGATATGAATTCTTTTAATGCTTTTATTCAAAGGTTGATGGCTAAAAGGTCATTTTTTTCTGAAAAGATCTCTTAGTGAGGGGGAGCACTTTTGGCATATTTGCCAAGGGGGAGAAATGGAAAAATTCTAATAGTAAATGAAATATGACTTGTGGAATCTTTAATTGATCTGTTGCATTTTGCTTTGTCAAATGGGGAGATGATCTTGATTTTTTTTTAAACTGTTGATTCAATGATTGTATAAGTGTTTGCTCGAGCATGGTTTTACCTATTAGAGGGAGATATATTCTAATTCCCTTGATATTTGGCTTTTTTTTTTTATTTGTGTGCTAACCATTTTTTGTAAGGTTTTGTAAAAAATGCCGATGGAGAGATTGTTGAGGTTTTTTATTTGCTCATTCTATAGTCTGTTAGAACAAAAATGAATTTTTTGCTTGGCCTATGAGTTATTTCAACCCCATGGGTATTTGATGTTTGGTTGGCCTACTAAGAAGTGGCATGTTTGACAAAACAACAATGGAGTTCAGCTAGGACTCTTTAGCTCTTTAACTGGCCATATTAAAAAGTTTAAAGTGAAGACAATGTTTATCCTTATCCTTATCTCTTGAGAGATTTTTGGAGTAGTTGGAAGACAAATTTATGAAGACTTTTATCTAATAAATGCTTAGGATAATTTATGGGAGAATCTCATCTTTTAAATAGGTGCTTAAAGCTTATCAAAACTTTGTTGATGGACTCTTATATTTGTCTATAAATAGGCTATTTGTGGTGTCATTAGAGGGCAAGTTTAGAGTGTCTTTGTCAACAACTTTCTTGTGTTCTTATGGTTATTTTTTAGGCAGCTTTTTAGGTAAGAGTGCATTCGGTTAGGTTTGGTTCGATTTTTGAAGAAAAATGAATCAAACCGCTCCATTCAATTTTTTAACTTTTGAAATCGAAACCATATGGAATAAAAATCAAAATATTCGAAACTAAAAATTTTGGTTCAATTTGGTTCAACGGTGCTTAGAAAATTTGGGCTTTGTCAAAAAAAATTGTCACCTTATTTAGGCCAAAAAAAAAAAATCTAATATTGCAATTCTTAATTTTTTTTCATAACAATCATAATACATGCTCTAGATTCATTTATACATTTATAAAGTGAATTAAACAATTAAATTAATATCATAATCATCCATAAGATCATTTAAAAATCATTTTAAGTTAAGCTATTAAGTTTATAAATCATTTATGTCTCGTTTGGTTACTAGTGTTATAACATGAGGGAAAAGACAAAAAAACAAACAAAAAAACTTATTTATTACATGTGTATTACAATAATTAGATATAAAACAAAGAATAATTAGTACGAATTTAAACTTGAAACTAGAAATATGAGTAAAACTTTTTGTAAAAAATAAAACATTTGCAAAATAAGAAAAAAAAATTTCCTTTTCATGTTGCTAAAAAAAATTCGGAATGGCTAAATATTATTACCAGTTGAATTAGTTCATTGCTAACTTATATACTAAAAACATTCATAAAAATAATACTTCAACCAAACGTAGAAGTTATTAAAAGGAAAGCCAATACATAAATCATTCATATATTTAATATTTTGTTGTGTCATCTCTTTTAATTACTTGTTAACTTTAATTAGTTATAGTTGGGTCATTACATACCTAAAGAAAACTGGGTCATTACAAAATCTCAATATAACTTATTCAATTCTTAACTATAAAATATATATATAATTGACAACTTGTGTATAATTATTTCTTTTATAAATAAAATATTATAAATTTTAATAAACTATTTTCCTAAAATTAAAATTATGCTTATAATTATAATTATAATTATTATATTTAAGAAATTATTCACTTATTTTAATACAACATTACACTTTTATAACTTTTTTTATGAAATATTTCTATAACTTTTTGTATGATCATATCTAGTTTTTAATAATAATAATAATAATAATAATAATAATAATAATAATAATATAGTTAAATGAATTAGTCCATATAAACATTGAAATGATCAATTTATTATTCTATGAGGACTATTCCTTTAAATATATATTTTTTCATTCGGTTTGATTTGGATAAAATGGATTCCATGAAAAAATTGAACCCAAAACGAATTGTGCGGTTTGGATAATAACATCAATTGGAAACCGAAATGAACTCCACATTATAGAATCCAAACTAAATTGAATTGAATACATCAATCCAATATGTTTCTTGGTCTTCTCAGTTTTTATGATCAATTTATTATTCTATGAGGACTATTCCTTTAAATATATATTTTTTCATTCGATTTGATTTGGATAAAATGGATTCCATGTAAAAAATTGAACCCAAAACGAATTGTGCGGTTTGGATAATAACATCAATTGGAAACCAAAATGAACTCCACATTATAGAATCCAAACTAAATTGAATTGAATACATCGATCCAATTGGTTTCTTGGTCTTCTCAGTTTTTTTTTTACTCAGCCCTCAGGTATTATTTAGAGAGGTTTATCAATTGAATTATGAGATATTTCAGTGAGTGATTTGTGATAATTGGGATCGGTATTGGGGTTGCAATTATTTATTTGCTTAAGGATAGATTGGGCTTAAGCCAACAGGTGATTTGGATGATTGTTGAATAAAATTATTCACTGAGCGAGGCTCCGCAAACATAAAACTATTATGTCTGAATTGCATTAACAAATATCTTATATTAATTCTCTTCTTACTTTTCTCTTTGAATTACTTTGCATCTAACCTTTCTATCCGTTTATGTTCTAACAACAATTAGAATGAAACTATTTTTCAAGTGCAAACCAAAGGCTTTCTCAACGCAAACATTTGATGAATAAATAAAAGTAAAAAGCTCAGTAAAACCAACTTGATGTTCCCTTTCAATCATAATGTTATCAATAGCTTCTAGTAAATGTTTGAGACCATGACATGTTGCTTGATGAGTTCAATGTTGATGAAGTAGTTAGAATTCTAAACAGTGACTTCTCGACTTCATCCATAGCAGGTCAAGCCCCACAACATGGAAACCTCACCATTTTGTAGAAAGGAATATATGAGTTTAAGGACGAAGATGAGGAAAAAGAGAGGAGAGAGAATGGAAAGAAAAAAATATGAAAAAAATAAATGGATTTAATGGTGGAATAGTATATTTAACGGTAGAGTGATCAATTTGATCAGTTTAATTAACATCAGTAACCAAAATTAACAAAAAAATTGGTGTGACCAAAATAGGAACAACCTAATTTTAGAATGATTAACGTGGATAGTTTACCCTGTAATATATCACAAATAGTTAATCTTCTAAGATATTCTTTTTTTTTTATATAAACTCTTAAAACTTAAACTAAATAAATTAGAAAATATTATGCATTTAAACACACTCAAATTCACTACTTCCAAATTACCGTAAAATTGAGGTATAATGTAATAGACTTTTTTAAGATATTAGTTATGCATAATTTGAATGAAAAAAAAAAGCATAAACTAATGTTTAATGCAATCATTTTGTCATAGAGGGGTACGCTTGAGGGAAAAAAAGCACATATCAGAATTTCTAATGTTATTAAAATTTCTATCACTATAGCAATACTAGAATTTTAAACGTTTACCAATAATTCTAATGCTTTATTTAGAAATTTTGGTATACATTTTTTTAAGCATACAGTAAAGCTTTCCTTTTTTTTATATGGCATTTGTTAAATTCAAAATTTTAATACAATTCCTTTGTTGAGTTTTTTTCCCTGTATCTTCCTTCCAGATCAATATGGTAACAAATATATGTAAAAAAAAGTGCATCAAACTTTTTTATACAAATAGATTATGACTAGTGGATAAAAATAAATAAATGTGAGCAAAGTTACTACACTAGAAAAAAATATATATATTTAAGCTTTTTATAACATTTTCCGTTAATTTTTTTTTCTTATTTCCAACCATTGGTACTATTGAATCAAGATAATCACTAAAATAACACACAAAAGATAACACCACCATTTTTTTACTTTACTTTTTTTCTCTTTTACATAAGTTAATTGTGTAAGAAAAGATGGAAAATTGTTGGTCTTAAGGCCAATTAAATGAAGTATTTGCATCCTTTGGCATTTTAACCAAGACCGAAGAGTCATTGGTGATCTTTGTTGACTATTGCCAAAAATGTATTTTCACTTGTTGTAGGAGAGTTTAAATATTATCCATAGCTGGTTGTAGCTTTCAATTAACAAGGGTGTGACTTTCTGTTATATTTCTCCATTTCCTGCTACCATCAAGGTAATACTGATGGTTTACCTAGTTTTGCTTCAAAAGAGAAAGAGCTAGTTTGAGTAGTAGGATGCGTGTTTGGACCCTAATTTTTCCCTCAAGACTCTTACAAATGATGGTGGGATTCCCTTGCTAATCTAACGCTACCACAACTCCTCTGTTTTAAAGTACCACTCTATGCACAACTACACTTGGATATTGTGCTAGGGTGTTTCTTCTCTCATGTGGTCAAAAAGAGGATAATACATTGTCATTAAAGGCTTTGGGGATGGTGAAGGTATATTAGTTAGCAAGAAATAAGGTCTTTCAGGTATAGATTGTTTTTTTACTAAAGAGCATCTCATTCCAATGATTCCAAATAGCCTAGAGAGTAAGCGAATCTTGTATAAATCCTCTCATCTTCGAACAGTCAATGGGATTACGTTTAACTATTGTTGAATCCATTTTTGCAATTAAAAAGAGTTTGAGGTGGCCCATACAAATATAAAAGGGATCCCAAACCGTATGTGATGTTGTACATACGTTTTTCTACCATGTAGTGACACTATCTTTCACCATTTGTAAGCAATCGCTCCCTCAACACAAGCCAAATAAATGAATAGACTCGATGATGCCCTTTAAATTTCCAAGCTACTTCTTATTTCTTTTTCTTTTCTTTTCTTTTTTTTTTTTTTTTTTTTGGTTTCCAATAACCCCACCAAATTAGTGAAGAATATGTTGTAGCCATTGAAAATTTTTCATTAATCAAAACTTTCCAAATACATTTATCAACCCTATTCATACTATTGGATGTTGGGATAGTTGCAATTTTGTGTACAACAAAGTGGTCCTAATTAGCATTAGTGTGCTAGAACTCATGTTCTCTTGTATTGGCAAAAATGTTAATGCCAATCAAGCTAAGACTTAATCAGCAACCCTATTCATACTATTGGGTTTTGGGATAGCTGCAATTTTTGTATTACAAAGTCGTTCAAATTATCAACATATCTCTCCTAAGACTAGCTATCATCATTTGCCACCATCTCATATACCCAAACATCCTGCTTTTTGTTAGGTTATTTATAATAGTTAAAAAGAGGCCCCAAATTAGGTATCTTGTTGTCAATCCAAAACTTAACTTTTTTACCATCCCTAATAGAATAACAAGTACGCTCCTTCAAAGATTCTTGAATTTTAGTGAGAGAATTCCATACATACGAATAATTAATGCAATTAATATTTTTTGGACACCCATCTCCAACTCAAAACTTGCTTCGCTAGACTTTCACCTAGAGCACATCCAATTTGAAAAGAATACCAAATCCCAATTTTCATGAAACAATTTATATTGGTCCCCGAATCTTCTCAAACCCAAACACCATTCTTGAGAGGTTAACAAATAGTTTGTCACTTTAATAGAGCTGGTTTTCTACATCACCTAGTCGATCCCCAAATAAATTTATGAATAAGTCTTTCTATTAAATTATAAAATCTTTTCAGAATCATAGCCTATTGCATAAAATAGTTATGGATTGTCATGATCATTGATTTTGCCAGTGTAACTTTTCTAGGGAAGGAAAGTCGTCTTGCATCCCACCCATTGAGTCTCTAATGGAGTTTTTTCAATGATTAGTCGGTATCTATTTTTTTTTTTTTTTGTAATTCTCCTATGAAAGAGAGGGATGCCCAAAAAACTACCCAAGTCTCTTACTCTCCGATTGCCAAGTTTGTTGCTAATTTTTGTAACATCTTTAACATTAGAGGAAAAATAAATTTTGGTCTTCTAAGTATTAACCTTATGACTTGAAAATATACCAAAATTGCTCCACAGTATCTCAAATATCATCTACTTTAGTAAAATGTACCAAATCATCTACAAAGAATTAGGGGTTAGCAAAAAAATCAACCAATTCAAAAACTGATCCAAACTGAAGTATGTGGACAATTTATGGAATGCAAGTTCAAAAATCTTGGTTACCCGAATCTGAACCAAATTCTATTTTTTTATTTAATATATAATTAATTTTATTTTTTAATATATAAAAATAAATATTCTATATTTAAAATAGTGAAAATAATTTAAAAATTCTTCAAATTTTCTTTTTTTTAGAAATATTTATGAAAAGGAAGTTGAAAATTTGTCAAATAATATTAAAAAACCATAAAAAAAGCTCATTTTATCAAAATAAGTCAAAATAAAAAAAATTAATATGAAAAAAATCGAGAACTAAACTAAGTCAGGCTGAATTATGATGAACAGTTCAAAAAATCTAAAAAATCCAGCCGAACTGAACCGATATCACCATGTAAAGAATAGATGAAAGATTATCGGTCTATATCTTGGAAACAAAAAAAGGTTTTTGTTTGCTCTAGATAAGTTAGTTGATGTTGTGCCTCAAATGCTCCATCTCTAAAATAAATAAATGAGGAGAAAGTGGGTCTCCCTGTCTAATTCCTCGAGATGGTATGAAACCCTTAATAAGAAACTCATTCTGTAAAATTTGCATGGATGTTGAGGTAAAACATGGGCCAGCCCGAAGGCTCGCCCGAAAAGTGAGTGTTTGAACAAAAATATAGGCCCAAAAAATGGACTTAGACAAAAAAATAATGCTCGTTTTTTAAAATATTTTTTTAATTTTTGGAAAATTTATATTTCACATTTTTTAAAAATTATTTGAAATAATTATTTTTATTTTTCAAAATTTTAAATAAGTTTATTCCAAAACCGAACCTGAACATGACGAACATAATAAGAAGGTTCTGTAAATCCTTCGAGAAAAGAAGTTGTATGTCAAACTGAGTAAATATGAATTCTGGCTTAAGGAGGTTATGTTTCTGGGTCATATGGTATCCAGGTAGATTCAAAAAAGAAAGAGACCATCTTAGAATGAAAACAACCCAAAAATGTTTCCTAAATCTGAATTTTCCTTGGTCTCGTTAGGTACTATCGTAGATTCTTCAAAGGGTTCTCCTTGATATTCACACCACTCACTAGGTTGTTGAGAAAGAATGTTTCATTTAAATAGATGGATGACCAAAAGGCGAGCTTTGAAATGTTAAAGGTCATGTTAACTTAAGCTCCCGTGTTAATTCAACCTGAATCGGGAAACAGATATGTGGTATACAGTGATGCGTCCTACACCGGCCTTAGATATGTGTTGATGCAAGGTGGTAAAGTAGTTGCCTATGCGTCAAGGCAATTGAAGCAGCATGAGTGCAACTACCAACTCATGACTTACAGTTGGCTACAATAGTTTTCACACCGAAAATTTGGAGGCACTAATTGTATAGTGAAAAGTGTTACATCTATACCGATCATAAGAGTTTCAAATACCTTCTCACCCAAAATGAATTAAACCTTAGGCAACAAATATGGATAGAATTGTTAAAGGATTATGATTGTGCAATTGAATATCACCCCAAAAAAACCAATATAGTAACAGGTGCTTTAAGAAGGAAATAAATGACAGATTTAAGAGCAATGTTTGCTAGGCTAAGTCTAGTGGACGATAGAGGCTTGCTAGCCAAGTTGCAAATGAAACCTACCTTAGCCAATGAGATCAAAGTTAAAACCCCCTTAGATGTATCCTTGTTGTTGTCGATCGAGCAGGTGGAAGAGGAAAAAACTAAAGAATTCAGGTTTAATGATGACGAAATTTTGTATTTTAAAAGAGGTATTGTGTGCCAAATGATAAGGAACTTAAACAGACTATACTTTGAAAAGCGTATGCTAGCCTTATGCCATATATCCAAAATAAGATGTATCGGGACGTAAAAGAACTGTACTAGTGGCTTGGGCTAAAACGAGACATGATCAAGTTTGCAGCTAAGTGCTTAATGTGACAGGAAGTGAAAGCTAAACATCAGTTCCCTTTTAGGTTGTTACAACTTATTAAAATACTTCAGAAGAAATGAGAGGGAATAATGATGGACTTTGTTAGTGGGTTACATTTAACACCCATTAAGAAAGTTCAATCTAGGTGATAGTAGACCGATTAACTAAGTTAGCTCAATTCTTACTTGCCTGCACTAACTACTCTTTCCAAAAGCTAGCTATGTCATATATTTTGGAAATTGTAAGGTTGCATGGGGTACCTATATCAATCATCTCAGATCGAGATCCCCGTTTTACATCTCGATTCTGGAAAAAGCTTCACGAAGCACTAGGACTCGTTTGGATTTTAGTACTTCTTTCCATCCACAAGCTGATGGACAACCCGAACAAGTCATTCAAATATTGGAAGATATTATAAGAGGTTGCATCATTAAGTTTCGAGGTAGTTAGGAGAAACGTTTTCCTCTAGCAAAAATTCCTTACAACAATAGCTTTCAATCAAGCATACAAATGACACATTATGAAGCCTTGTATGGGCGTAAGTGTCAAACATTACTGTGTTGGACTGAATTGGGTGAAAGGAAAGTTTTAGGTCCCAAAGTGGCACAAGAATCAGAGGGGAAGATAAGGTTGATTCAGGATAAACTGAAAGTGGCTTCGGATAGGTAGAAGTCGTATGTGGGCTTAAAAAGGAAAGACATTGAGTACAGTGTCAGAGATCAAGTCTTCTTGAATGTGTTCCCATAGCGAAAGGTGTTAAAGTTCAGAAGAAAGGGCAAGTTAAGTCCTAGGTTCATCGGACCTTATAAAATCCTTAAGAGAGTCGGTCCAGTTCTATATCAGTTAGAATTACCTCTAGAATTGGACCGTATCCATCATGTATTTCACGTTTGCATGTTCAGACAATGTTGATCCGACCCTTCCCATATCGTATCTATTGAAGAGATCAAGGTGAGGCCAGATTAGTCCATCGAAAAGAAACCCGTACAAATTCTAGATCGTGACATAAATGTTCTGAGAAGGAAACAAATCCCACTTGTCAAAGTTCTATAGAGGAACCATGGCACTGATGAGGCCACATAGGAATCAGAAGATACGTTTCACCAACAACATCCTTATCTGTTTGAACATGGTAAATTTTGAGGAAAAATTTTCTTTAAGGATTGGATAGTTATCACGCCCCAAAATATAGGGGGTTAATTGAAATAATGACCAAAAAATGAATTAGGCTTGATGATGAAATAGTTAATGCATTCCTTTGAAATCCTAGGTTCAAACCACTCCTTTTTCATTTCTTTTCTTTTTATTTTCATCAAACTAGGATGAAAACCACACTAAAATAAATATTATTTGGAGTAGATAATAAATAAGAAATGGATAGCAGCTCAATAGCTAACACACCACTCATTCCCTTTATTTGCCTCGGTTTGAGTCACCCCATCTCCATTATCGTTTCTTTATTTTTCTTTCTTATTTTTGGCCCCAAAAAGCAAGATTATTTACCTAAGTCACCACTAGGGTTTCAAACCCTAACTATTTGATCAATCATCTTCCAATTAAACTAGGTTTTCTTTCTTTTCCAATTCCAAATAGAATTTTATTTTCTCTCCCTATTTCTTCTCCTTTTCCTTTCATTTCCTTTTTATTTCCTCTCTTTTACATCAAAATGTATATATTTTTGCTACTAAGTAATTAGCATTCCTGGATTACAGCATCTCTCATTCGATCGTTCTATCCATTAATTTCAAAATTATAATAAAAAAAATCCTGATCTTTGCCAAGAAACGGTAAATACTAGCAGGTTATCTACAAACACTGGTGGTTTATCTGCATTATTTGTAAATACTGGTGGTTTATTCATGAACTTACTGGCAACTTTTATCTGCAAACTCATTGTGTATTCACAACTATTGTCATTGTATTAACCTGTAAGAATTGGTGGTTTATTTATACTTTTTTTACTGAAAACTTTTATTTGCAAACTCGTTGTGTATTCACAACTTCTAGCAGTGTACTAACCTGCAACACTGGTGGTTTATCCACAAACTGGATTGTTTGGGATATATGAGTTTTTGGGAACTCTTACTGTAGAGTATAGCGGTGGGGTAAGACATTTTTTTTTTGTTAAAATGAAATTGTATTGCATTGACACTCACAAGCATGCTTGAATGAATTGTCAATTTATGTTGTACCACATGATTATTACTGTACCAAAAACTGACGTTCTGTATGATTGGTTTGTTACATTGCAATGATTCTCTTGTGATAGAACTCACATAGAGCGTTATAGCTCACCCTTTTTAATTTTCATCCTTACAGATAACCTACCAGGTTAGTGCTGAAAAAATGGGCTTGGAAAACGCAGTAGAAAATAAATTTAGGGAAAAATCAAAGTTTTAAAATTTTTCCAAAATAAGATCTTGGTTATGATATCTAAAGTAATAAACACTTAATCAAAATTGTACATTTTTTATTCGTCTAATATGAATACTTCAACCGAGTATTCTTCTCCACTATCTTCAAGTTCACGTCTGTCGAGTGTGGGATTATACAACTTTCTCTTGAATTCAAGTGTGTGTAAATAATGACCTAATACTCTCTTTATATAGGGAGATTTTAGAGAGTTCAATTATGATTAAACTTAATCATTTTAATATTAAATTTAATCTAATATAAATATTAGATTAAACTTAATATTAAATCTTATTAGAATAATAGAATGTTTATCTTGTAGATAAATAATAAATTAAATTTAATATTCAAATCATCACTTTAATATTAAATTAATAAAATCTATTAAGATAATTATTAAATTTAATTTAATAATAAACTATTAAAATAATATTATTTTTGGAGCAGTTAATCTGAAATCAAAGTCTCGATTTTGGGCTCCCGAGCCTAATTTACGATCTTAAGTCCAATTTTCAAGTTCAATTACCTATTGGGCCAATTGTCAGACTTGAAAAATAACTTCCAAAAATATCATATTAATTTTAATTGGTTTGATTAATTTAATTTTACTTGATCAAAATTAATTTTTTCAAAAGTCACTTAAATTTTCTAAATTAATTTTTCAAGAAAATTCTTTAATCAAATTATCTAGTTGAGCAATTCTCATGACCACCTAATTTAATTCTACATCGAATAAATTGACTCAATTAAATTATTCCCAAAGTCGTAGAATTTTCTTTTGATTCAAATGCAGCCTGATCGAACTTTTGTTGAGCTAGCAGAGGGACCAATTGGACATATACAATTAGGCGATCTAGTGATTGCAATTATGTCTAGAAGCATTGTTCTGATAATTCGCAATCACTTAATCATGGAGTTAGTCCACAATAAGTACCATGATTGAAAACTCCTTATTGTATACTATTTATGAAAGCAATTCATCCAACAGCTTTATCTAATGACCTCGTCATGTGTGTATTACTCTCATATGATATCCTTGATTTCTTTGAGTTAAATCCATTCACTCAATACACTTTTATTTTATCTCATTGTCAGCATTGTGTCTTCTTAATGATTAATATGATTACTATCAATAAATGACAATGATAAATTGATCATTAGAGAACTAATTTATATTAAATTGACAATTAAACCAATTTTATAATTTATAAATTTTTAATAATTTATTTAATTAAACTCGAACTTAAAAATATATATTAATTGGTTAGATATTCTGTTAAAAGTCGAACTGAAGGTTTAACAACCTTTTATGAAAGTTGATGCGTAGTATCAGTTTTTAACAATGTAAATCGTATCATCTTTAAATTTATTCTCTTTTTTTTTTTTTTTTTTTTTAGTTTCGTTCAACGCATTGGATTTGTTCTTTCAAACATAATATAGAAAAAAGATATTGTAAATATAAAAGACAAGAAAAGTTTGAAGTACTTTTAGTTAAAGATTAAACAAATGTCACCGATGACGGAAAGTGATTGTATGATCGTCAAAGAATATGAAATCTCTAGTTTAATGATTTTCATATCGTCTGCAGCTAAAGGGGGGTTAATCAGTCAAAAAGGATGGGAACACCCTTTTTTTTCTCTTCCAACTTAAAACAGGCTACCATCCAAATGAATTATGGAGTTTCAATTTTGTTATAATTCGTTACAAATTGATAAGTCTAGAAGAGGAAAAATGCAGTCATTCATGTATTCCTGTTATTGTGTATATATTAAAATTACAATTATAATTACATAATCATAATTAAAATTTACAATATTACTGAGGTAAATAACTAAAATCAATTTTAAAAAAATTACTTATAGATAATGGAATTTTTTAATATCAAACTTTAAAGTTCCCAAAAGCTCCACTTTACCATTAAAACAATGTTAGCATGTGAAAAAGTGTTATGTATTTATATAAGTCTAGATGTTACTGTCGGCAAACACTTTGATGTAGGAGGATAATTGGCACTTGAAGCTACAAGTCAGAAACATTGAGATTAAAAGTGATTCTTTAGTTGTAATTAGATACCTTACCGGCAATAACCGTTTAGTGTTGAGTGTAGGGTAGCTTATCTCTCTACATTTACATTCATTTGAAAAATTAGAGGGTTTTGGTAAATTATAAGTTTGAAATATAGATTTGAGCAAAAAAATAATACCTATTTTTAAAATGGACCGGGCCTTGTGTAGAATTTTTTGGGTGAACTCTTCCCAAATCAATTGTTTTGCTATTGTTTCATTATTATTTTTTTATTGTTTCGTTGTTGTTTTGTTATCATTTCGTTATTATATTACTATTATTTTGTTGTTACTGTTGATATAACTTTTGTTTTATTATTAATTTTGCTACTATTTTAGAGGCATTTACTTGTTAAGCTGCAACTATATTAGTGTCATTTAAGTATAAAACTTTTTTTAATATATTTTCAATTTGTTAGGAAATATTTATTTTAATATTTTTGTGTATTTGATGTACTATATTTTTTAAATTTATTTTTACAAAAAAATAATCTAAAAAAATTAATATGAGTGGGTTGGGTCAAACTCAGGTTTAGTATTTTTTATTTAAGTCAGACTTTGGCAAAATTTTAAACCCATTTTTTGAATTGAGCCTATAAAACATATTTAAAATTTTGCATCGACCCAACCCAACCCAACCCATGATCAAGTCTAGTGTAGGGGCATCTAATAGGAAATATTCAATCTCTTCATGCTACATTTTATTTAAACATGTCCTTCATAACGAAAATAGTTAATTACACTAAACATCTCTAAATTATGATCTTTATTTTAAATTGGTCCTCAACTTTTGAAAATTTTTAATTATATAAAAATAATCTAAAAAAATTAATATGGGTGGGCCAAGTCAGGCTCGAGTTTAGCATTTTTAATCTAGGTCAGACTTGAGCAGAATTATAGGTCCATTTTTAGGTCGAGCCTAGAAAACGAGCCTAAAATTTTGCATTGACCTGGCTCGACCCATTATCAGGTCTAGTATAGGGGCATCTAATAGGAAATATTCAATCTCTTCATGTTACATTTTATTTAAACATGTCCTTCGTATAGGAAAGAGTTAATTGCACTAAACATCTCTAAATTATAATTTTTATTTTAAATTGGTCCTCAAATTTTAAAAAAATTTTAATTACATTCTCAAACAATCAATGTTATATCAATAATGTCTTTCCGTTATTAAAATTATTAATTTAACTATTAAATGCAATGTCAGATCTTATGTGACATAATTTAAAATGAAAATTTTAAAGAAAAATGGATATGATAAAAATCTTGGGTTGAGGTTTTCAAATATTTTATAGAAACTATTGTTCACTCTCACTTTTTTTTTTCGGTTTTATTTTATGTTTTAGTTTTTTATTTTTATTTTAAAAGCTACGCGTCAACATTTTACTTTTCTTTGTAGTTTTCATTTTATATTATGTCACAAGATTTTATGTGCTATTTAATAGTTAAATTAATTGTTTGAATAATAGGAACACCTAATTGATAGAATATCGATAGCTTAAGATGTAAATAAAAATACTTAACTTAAAATTTAGGTTACAATTTAAAATAAGAGTTATAATTTAAGGATCTCTTTTGCAATTAGCTTTATGGGAAATTAACCCATTCATCATCTTGCTCAATTTGCTAGGTTTAGTGGTGGTAATAGTTCTACTTGGTAATCAGTATCACACAAGTGGATATATCATTTTTTTACTGGAATTAATACGTAGTGCTATTAATTTATTTCGGTATATTATTTCAAATGTATCGATATTTTTTAATATATTTAATATATAAAATATTTAAATATATCAAATAAATTAGATTAAATAATTTTAAATATAAAAATATTAATTAATTATATAAAACATTCATCAATAAAGTTCATAAATAAAATTTTAACATTCAACAAATTTAAAGTAAACGAGAAAAAAAAACATCTCACACATTAAACAAGAAAAATAATTCATAATATTATTTAAAAATTTTACAATAAGATCACCTCATGCTAAATATGTAAAATGAAAGTTTAATAAAAACATATGAATCAATTTGTGTTCGTGAAGCTTTTAGAAATTTTATTTTTTTAATTTGTTTGTTATATAAATTCTTTATTTTTTTATTTATTAATTTTCGCACCTTAAATTTTAAAGTTGCTCATTTATCCTGGTTAAAGTTTAATATTTAAATTTAGTTAATTAAAATTTTAAAGTTGGTAAAAAATAATAAATTTATCTATATTTTAGCATTATTCATATACTGGTCAATGAACAATGCTTCGGGTGGTGCTACCGGAATTGGCAGAAACGAGTTGATGTAACCGATGAAGACTAGAATTTATACCAGTGTGAAAAATAGAATTGATCGTTCCAATTTATTACTGGAACGATGTGCATTGACTGGTACGATTAAAACCGGTGCAGAACTAACTACATTGAACAATACCCCTTCGTAATTGTATTAGTGAATAATTATGTACTAAAAATCGTTATTAGTAAATAAACGTATAAGTGTACTTCTTTTTTTTTTTTTTTTTTTGAAGGGTATTTTTTTAATGAGATATTTTTTTCATTGAAAAAACTAAAGTTGAAATAATAAAATATAATAGAGATATTTAGAACTTTTTAATTTTAATGCATAACAATATATTAGAAATAGAAATTCTCTATTTTTTTTTTAATTTTGAATTTATTTTTCAATCAAAATATACTTTCTTTAGTTTTTATCCAAGTCTAGTGACATTAATGAAGTGACACTAACTAAAATGTAAAAT
Source organism: Gossypium longicalyx (assembly GCA_025698465.1). Taxonomy (NCBI): domain Eukaryota; kingdom Viridiplantae; phylum Streptophyta; class Magnoliopsida; order Malvales; family Malvaceae; genus Gossypium; species Gossypium longicalyx. Next base: position 19,152,827 of record CM047005.1, on the reverse strand, counting down.
ATATAAAAACATAATATATTAATATGATTATATAAGTTATTGCTTATCATCTTTTATATATATATATATATATATATATATATAATTAGGTTATGGATTTATATTAGAAAGTTTTTGATAAATTAATGAAATATATAGAAATTAATTTTTAAAGATTATTTATCATAGTTTAATGTTATTAAAATAATATTTGGGATAGTTTTGAATTAAGTTAAAAAAAATTAAGGTTAATAATTCATCTATGCAAATATTTAGATATTTTAATTATAGTTTTTAATGAGAACCAAAAAATGGTGTTGTTTGGTAATGAGACTTTGGCTGCATTGGCAAAGATGGTTATGGGTCAAATTTAAGTTACAGATTGTAAAAAAAATCTATTATGGGTGGGTCCCAACAGATTACGTGTTTTTCGTTTAGTTGAACGGTTCTTCTCACGTGAAACACATATCATCTCCGGTGTTTTTTCTAACTTCTTCTGTACAAGGGTTTTTGTTTTTTATTTTAAAAAACACTTCATATTATTCTTTTTAAATTTATCCAAAATTCAGTGGCCGAGTATTTACACCCTTACCTCTTTTTTGGGTTTTAATCCTTTTTAAATTGGGATCCAATGCCTTTTTATATGAACCCTTTTTTTGGGCTTTGGGCCCATTCAAACTAAGCCACATTCGTTTAATTTTTTTTTTAAAATTTATCTGTTACTCTTTTTTCTTTTATTTTGTTTAAATTCTGATTTTTATTTTTATATTATTTATTTATGTTATATGCTTCTATTTTGGTTAAATTTTCTATTACTCCCAGTACTTTTACGGAAGCTATGGATTTAGTGTTTATACTTTAATTTGATCAATTTTAATCCCTTAATTTTTTTGAATTTTGAAATTTTAGGTTTGACTCAAACAATAGCAGTTAATCTTGTTTTGTTAAATTCAATTACTATGCAGATATCGTGCGTACAATTGAAGATTTGGTTAATATTCTCCAATTTGATCATTTTAAGTCCTTATAATTTTTAAATTTTGAAATTTCAATCTTTGACGCAAATAACAATTATAATAATATGTTTGGCATATCAATTTTTGAAAATATCAAAACTTAACTTAATGAATTTAATAATTATCATTTGATCAGGATTGAAACTTTAAAATTTAATAAGTAAGGACAGAAAATGACCAAATTAAAGTACATAGATTAAATCGACAACTATTACAAAGTACAAGGATTAATAGCAAAATTTACACCTTCACATGGTAGTTGTATGTATTAATTTTAAAATATTAATTTTAAAAAAAATATATTGTACATTCCATTTATTGTATTTAAAAAAAAAAGGGTACATTTTCACAAATAAAATAAAATAATATAACCAAAATATTGTATAAAGTATTATACATTATTCAATCCATCAATTGGTTGAATGAATGAATTCTTGTTGATAAATCCTCATAATGTTATTGTTCATTTGAAGCTTGGTGGTTGTATAGTATAATGTACATCTTAGTCTGGTTTTGTAGTAGTTCAATCAATGTCTCCTCAAATTCATTTTTCAAATTCTCGCTTCATGATTCCCTTCTATGATTTTAATGTAAAATATTAAAGAATAAATGATGTAAAATAGAATTAAAAAGGTAGAAATTGAAAATAGGAAAAATTTTAAAATAAGAAAATAAGGTTAAAAAATTTTAAATCGTCAGTGATTTAATTTATATGTTATGTTTCATCTATGCAAGAATCGCCTTGATTTTGAATACTAATTTTATATAAATTATTTGTTAATTGTAGTTTTTTTTTTCTGTAATTTTTACCTTAATTTTCTTAATTAATAGTAAGAATTTTTTTATTACCTTTTACATTGACATTTAAAAGTAGATATGTTTTTTAAAATGTACTTATTGTTGTATATGATATTAATTTACTTAAAAAAGTATAATTAAATAAATATATATATTTAAAAATTCAATAAATTAACTTAGAATTCAACCTTCCATACAATTAATCCCCACATCGTCGTCATTGTCAAAATTGACTTTAAAACTAGATGACGAGTGATGAGAATTTGAGCTTGTAAGTCCTGATGAGTAGATTAGACATTATGTAACCCACATTGAAAGTACAATTATTATACGTATGATTTCATAGTTGAAGTTTTTCAAGATTTTATTTGAAGGAAATATAATGCTGCCACTAACTTTGTTGGATAATCAACTACTCGGAGATTTCCCAATCTTCCAACCGCCGTTGACTAAAGTGAAATCATAGAGTTCACTACATTTCTCAAGTGCCAATTTCAGGGACATCTAATTTTAATCACTAAAATATTCATGTCCAATCTTGCTGATTTTTTCACTTTATTTTTTTTTAAATTAATGGGAATTTTGAGAGGGGAAAAAATGGGTGCTACATTTGAATCAAAACTCTTTTAATGGCCATGGTCCAACCATTTAACCACCAAAATTTTTATCTAGTGTTGCCAAATTTATAATAAGTAATCGAAACAGAAGGTTCATGAGACAATTTTGAATGGAATTTTTCATTAAATTAATTCTTCTATTTTTAATGCATCTATAAACTAATAGATAGATCAAAAGAATGGATGAGTTATTGGAAGATAATTTTAAGTGCCACACAAAAACATCAACCTAAATTACTTGATGTGGCGCAATCTTCTTACAAACTTCAATGCAACGAGGCTACTAATCAGAGTCCACTCGAGATAGCGATGGACAACAACCCCTCATAAAAGGTAGCATTTCTATGAAAAATGATAGCTTAAGCAAATGTCTTTTAAGTCTCTCTCAAAATGAAATGAGTGGACCAATTCCGGCCATAATAAGAAGATCACCACTCAAAGTTCAAGGTTAGTTTCTTCATGATAATAAATTACTAGGCAATATTCCATACAATATTTGTCTTTTGGAAGAATTGAATACTTTATTATCACTAACTGCTTTATGCTTCAAAGGTAAGTTTGGTGTGTGAGGATAAAATAAATTTATGAAAAATTTATGAAGATTTTAAGGTATGTATTAATATCATTTTCTTTAAAGTTTTTTATATTTTGGTGTGCAAAAAAATTACAGAGTACTAACGAAAATTCAATGGCTATCTATATTTTGCACTAATAAAAATAGTCTATTGAACACTGAGCAGAGTATAGCAAGAATAATTATTGCAAATATTGTTTATAAAACAATCCAAAAATAATAGAAGATGGAGGAGAATTAAAAGAAACAAAAGTTTTTAGATTTTTTTTGGGTGTACCAAACAAATGAATTTTGACTTATATTTATATGAGTTCTCATGTCTCTTTAGAGAGACATAGCTATCCAAATAGATAATTATATCTTTAGCAATAAACATAATTATTCAATAGATATCTACTTGAATAATTATGACTATTTGTTAATAATCAAGCAACATAACTTTTGGTATTTAAAAGACATACATTATCACTATAAATAGTGACAACTCTTGATCAATAGTCAAGTGATATAACTTTTGGATCACTTGTAACATTTCATTTGTAACTTTTGAAAAATTATAAATATTTTAAAAATGTTCTAACGCATACTCAAAGAGCATTATTTCTCAACAAACCAAGGGTGGCTCATATGTTTCAATTCATAGTCATATTAGAGGACCATCAACTATCCAACCATTTGACTATAACATCACACATTTATACACCCTTTGTCATCGGCTGTAATCAAAATCGTGTCCGCCACCTAAATTGATCCAATAACAATAATATTGTTATTTCCTTACTCACGAAATCTTTCATTCTTAGCTTCTAATTTCAAATTTTCACTATATCTCAAAATTATAGAACCATGAGATTATAGATCAAATTTAAGCCATATATATAATACCATGTGCATTATCATAAACATGTACAATATGATCTCAATTTTTACATATATGATTATCACGTTATATATTCTCACTAGAAGATTTCATGCCAAAATAGTGATATTATTATATAAGCCAATGCTTTCAGCTATTCTCCTTTTGACAAGAAAATTAATCATGCAAATTGCATAGAACTTATTTCGTTTTTAGTCAAAACCACTTCTAGTCCAAACATTATAACATAGACTAAAAAACGAACAATCATAACCAATATTATTCATATTATATGATCATCTACAATGTTTTGTTATTAGCAAGGAATCACTTAAAAATTGTCTCATAAATAACATTCAAACACTAGTTACTAATATCATGATTTGAATAAAAACAGATCATTCCATATCTTAAGTTTATTGAGAAAGAAAGAATACTTTTGTAGTGAAAAATTTCACTCACAATTTGTATGGATTGAATTAGATTTCAATTCTCCAAACTTATTATCTATTTATAATGCACCAATAGGTGCCTAAGTGACTTTTTAAAACGATATCACTTTTCAAGTTTCACTTTTTGATTTCAAGAAATTATTTCAACCCAATCTTTTGAAAGTAACTGCTGGAATTAAGAATATAACATTTTGGTTTAAAAAGACTCTCCTGAATGGTCATAATGCTTTTATTAGATAGAAGGCTGCTCAACTAAAGTTTAAACAATGTCATTACCATTCAAAACAAAAGTATTGTTTTGATCCATTAATAGATCATTTCCTAACCATGCATTTTCATTCCATCTAAAATTTGACTTTATAAAAAATTAATCCATGAGGCATTTATACTTTTTGCATAATATAATTAATTTCAATTAAATATAACCATGAAATTCAATTCATGCAATGATAATAAACCAAAAATTTGACGTACCTCTTATTACTATAAAGATTTCTTCTAAATCAATAATTATATCACTGACCTCAATTGTAACACTCCGCCTATTGTAGTCCTGGTTAGTGATTTGTGTGGGTGGATAGTTAGCTAGGTTAAGCCAATGAAAGACTAATTTGTGCCCTATCCGTCAGTAGTGTAATTGTAATGACTGATGTGCCATGATTGGCAGACTATTTGGTTAAACTGGTTTGTCCGTAATGTTTCGGTTGAACGGTTCATTTTTTGGCGAAGTATAGATTTGTGGTCTTTATATTTTAGCATGGTCATTATGGGATTGTGGACCTGATTGTTTTCTGTTTGAACATATGTGTTTACTGTTCAATTTTAGTTAAGTCTTTGCTAAAAAACCAATTAGGAATTAATTATGATTATTTTATTGTATGAGATACCAAGAATGATTATATGGCCACACGAGAGTATAAGTTAGCTTTGCATGTTAACCACATGTTAGTTCTTGACTTATCTATTAATCAAAATTAATTTAATTAGAGATAAATAATAACACGTGATGGAGTTTGGTCCGTCCAAAATTTCTCCTTTTACAGCATGACCTTTGCTTGACTCTTTTTTTTTTCTTAGGAACCTTACCTATTTTCTAATTATGTAATATTATGTAATTTGTATCACTCAAAAATTAAATATATATTATTATAATATCAACATTATAAAATATGTTAACTTTTTCATATCTAACGCTTTAATTAAAAATATCAAATTAGATATTGACTTATATGAAGCGATGATTAAAGTTTTTAAACATCTACTGACATAAGTTCAAACCTTATTATCTTTACTCCACCCTCTATATTATATAAAAAAAAATCGATTAGAAAAACTTGATTTAGCTTTCAATGACTAAAATTAAATCAATTGAGCTTCTTTATTAATAAAAGCCATCATTGGCCAATTTAACCTTTCAAGTGATGATAATGTAACAAAACACTAACATTATGATACATACTATATTGATAGGACAAGTAACCTCAGTAAATATTTTAAAAATATTAAGAAATTTATTAAAATTAAAGAAATTTTTGGTTAAAATTATTATTATAAAAATATTTTTAAAAGATTATATAATATTTTTAATTGCACTTCTTCAATGATTTTTTTTTTTAAATTTGCATTACATGAAATAAGTAATTTAAGATGTTATTTGATAAATTGAAAAATTAAGGGCTAAAAAATAAGTACTGAATTTAATTTATAAAATTTATTTAATATATTAATTATAAGTAAAATATATAATTATACAGTCCGATAAATGTAAAATTTAAATTATGAAAAAATTTTATTTATATGTTTATCCTTCCTTTTTTCTTAAAAAATGAAAAAATTTAAAGGTAAAAAATTTAAAGAATATTATAATATAACAATATTTAAAATATAATATAATATTAAAATAAAAGTGATAAATAAGTTATTATGTAATTATTTTTCATACCGTTTACTTAGAATGGGACTTAACCTTGCACCCAATTTGAAGATATACTAGTCTTGCATAACTTTTTGCTTTACATGCGTCTTCCTTAAATTTTAGTTTTTTCTATATTGCCCCCTAACTTTTTGACTCTTTACTTTCCCATCTCCATATCAAGTAAAACAAATAAATAAATAAAACAAGGAATGAGCTCATTTTGTTCCAATGTTGGATCTTTATGAACTTATAGAGATAACAGAGGTTCAGCCATTGCTGATATCAGGAAGGAATTTGTAATCCAATGATAACCTGTTCAGTCATCATATATCTTTGATCAACAATATCTTATTCCTTCTCACTTCTCACATGATTTCCAGCAGCCACATTCTTCTGCAAACCCAGCAGTCCTATATATATAGAGAGAGAGAGAGAGAGAGTTTTAAGATTTTTATAATTTTTCATATTTATTAATGTGATATGTCATGGCAAATTACATATCAACATGTCAGTGTTTCCATTTGTCATAGTGTCATCTATTATCAATCAAAAATGATTTTTGTTAATAGAGGAACTCAATAGATTAATTTTGATCACTGATGGTTCGATTGATTGTAAATGTTTCTTAAGGACTAAAATTATTTTCTTGATTTTCTAATAAGGGTTCTCTTTACCATTTTGCACAACATTATTAAATATTAAATTAAAAATAGTATAATTTTTTTTTTAAAAATAAAATAACATAAACAATATGAATGAAATTGAACAAAAATTAATATCTAAATTTGAAAACACATGAAGTATGCTAAAACTATATGGAAGCCCATCCTGCTCTATCCATGAGAATTTTTGTTTTTGTTTTTTCAAGAAATGATTTCTATAATTATGATATTTTATTAATGAAAACTTTAAAAAAAAAAAAAAAAAAAAAGGGTAAATGTTGGAGACATGAGTACGGATGAAAGATTAGAATTCCAAACTATTTTGTTTTTTCTTTTATATCCAACAACATTATTATTTCTTATATTTTTTAAGTAAAAGATAATTTTAAATCAATACAAAATATATGGAATAAAAATTGTACATGGTAATACTTACAAAATTTTAAATTTTTTTTTACTTTTTTATAATAAATTGTTTCATCAATTTCATTTACAATATAAATCTTACTTTTATATGCATTAAAGTACAATTCAACCCATTTTACAAGCTTTGGAAAAAAGAAAAACAGTAAAGAAAGTTATCTGAAGCTTCTAGATTTCTGTTTTGCAGGCCCATTTTTATGTTGGGTTTGTTTCATGTTTTCAGGCCTATTTTATATTCAAAAAGCAAATTATATTATTTATCAAGTCTTTTGCCACTTGGATTACATTTAAAATAAATAATATGAGTTATAATAAAATTAATTACTCTCATTAAAACTGAAACATTTATGGTATTGGCGTAACTTATCATTCATCACCAACAATTAATATTTATTAATTTTTTTTCTCGAATTGTTTAATTAATTTTCTTTTAAAAAACAAAGAATAATTTGCTATCTGAATGGTCTATTTCCCAAGATTTAAATTCTTACATTTTAATTTTTTAATGTTTATAAAATTAAAAACATTAGATAACGATTTTAAACCCCATATATTTGATTGTTATGATAATTTAACTTTTGTACGAGGTTCACATTGGTACATATATAAAAATTATATTTTTAAATGTTACTAATAAATTAGAATTTAAAATATTAATTATTCCTTAAATAAAAAAAACCCCAGAATTTGCATGTAAGACGACCCAGTCTTCGAATCTTGACTTGTTTTTAAGTCCAAGTCAAGACTAAAACCCCCTTCTTTTGCTTGAATAAAGTTTGATGACCTGACTATGTCCACGTCTCTGCCTTTTCCATTCTTTATTCTTTTGTTGGGCCATCTTCTCTTTATTGTTCCCTCTTTCGCTCTATGCTGTACACACTTTTGCTTTTTATGTATGACTTAATTCTTTCTCAATCCAATGTTTATATTCTATTCATATAATTTATATACATCATTTTTTTTTAAATAAATTGAAAACATTTTGATTCTTAAATATACATACACATAACAAGTAATAGTTATCATTGATATGATAAAAAGTATATTATATTCGGGCAAAATAGATTTATTAGATAAATTTTAAAATAGTTTACGCTCCAATAAGTATATTGTCACATGAAATCAATCAATTTAACTTTTCTCAAAATTAGTACTTTGATTAATTTTTTATCCAAACTATTCAAATAACCATGACTAAAATATCAATTTGTCTTAAAGTGCAAATTTTGACATCTCATAAAGAAGCTCAACAATTACAATTATAATGATACATCTAATATATATATATATATATACATGAAAGGAACCCATTTGCACCAGTATAGAATTAAAACAGTTCTATACACTTTGATATATTTTTACATGATTAATATTTTAAAAATTTAACCAATGAATTTATTAATATATAATTATACATTTCATGCGTAAGGGCGTGAATAAGACGATGATATAAAATTGAACTTAAATCAGAACTACTTTCTTTGTTACTTTCTTTCTTTATATGTACTCATCTTTCTATATATATATATATATATTACATACACACATTGATTAAACTCGATCATACCATTTAATTTTGTTTTAACTTCTTCTGCTACTCTCTCTGTGCTTTGGTTAATGGCCAATATGCACTTCCCTTTCCTATCACTGTTGTTAATACAATGTTTCATAATTGGCTTTTCAACCACTGCGACCGATCAGTCGGCGCTTCTTCAATTCAAAGCACAAATCGTGGATCCTCGCAATGCTTTGGGTAACGAGCGGACCAGTACTTGGATGTCTGTCTGCAACTGGACCGGTGTCTCTTGCGGTCACCATCATCGAAGAATCACAGCGTTGGATCTTTCGAACATGGGCATCAAAGGAACTATTGGTCCACAGTTGGGAAATCTTTCCTTCCTGGTCTCGCTGAACTTGAGCGGCAACAATTTCCATGGCGAGTTGCCGCGAGAGCTGGCCAGTTTGCGTCGCTTGAAACTTGTTGATTTGAGCAACAATGCTTTGAGCGGAGAGATTCCGGCATGGTTTGGGAATTTAACAGCACTTCGACAATTAAATCTGGGTGGAAATCGTTTCCAAGGTTACTATCATTCATTCTTCTACTTTTTTTGTTATTTGCTATCATTTTCATTGATTTAATCCCTACGAACGGCCACAATATTGTTGAATTATAAAATAATAATCACTCAGTTATTTCACATAATTTTATGTCATTTAAGTGCCAAGTACAAAATTCTACTTATGTTAAGAGTCAAGTCAACGTTGTATATTATTATAATTTATATTTTACTGATAATAATTTACATATAACAATATGATATATTAATAAATTAATTTCATGTCATTATAAATGTTCTAAATTTTTTGTTTTAATTTTAAATTTATAATCATTTAAATTAGATTGACCAATGGTAGATACATGCGATACTATCTATAAAATTAGGTATAAAAAATCATGTGAATCATTTTAAATGTTGTGTATATATTATCTTTATTATTTTAATTTCTTATACTATGTTTAATTTCATAATTAATTTATTGTTTTATTTTTATATATGTTTTATTAAATTCAATATTTTAATTTCAAGCAAATTTATTAAATACTTTTTTTGAAACTAAGATATCATTCATATCGGTTTTATGGTTCATGGAAATTAATTCTTTTGAAATTCATGATTGTCATTCCTAACAATGTTATCTTCAATGTTCAAACTTGAGTTTTCTCCTAGGAGTACAATGTATCGTACCATTACCTTCAACTTATAAATGAATTCAGGCATTAGTTTACGATTTAGAAACATCGTGATGCCTATTTTCATTTTAAAAAATTGAATCGATCAAATAATTTATAATTGATATAGAATTTTTATTGATGTTACAAGCAAGATGACAATAACTGATTCATATAAATCATTAAAATCTCTTCAAAATTAATGTATAGGTGAAATCCCGTGGGAAATTGGTAAGCTTGCTGCTTTGGAGAAATTTGGAGTGCAAAATATGAGCTTGGTTGGTCAACTCCCATCTTCTATGTTCAACATTTCATCTTTGAAGGAGATCAGGGTTTACAATAATAGTATATCTGGTTACATTCCAAGTGATATGTGTGACCATCTTCACCACCTTCAAGTGTTTGAGATATCAATCAACAAATTTTTTGGCCACATTCCCTCAAACATCGGTGACTGCAAAAATCTTCGAAGTCTATCATTGTCTCTTAATCAACTCAATGGATTTATTCCTTCAAGTATTGGGAATTTAACCAACCTCAAGGTTTTATATTTGGATGGAAACTCTTTACATGGTAAGCTACAGTGCTTTACTTGTTAAAAAATATTGAATTGGTTCAATCGAAAATTAATAATTTTCTTATTTAAAATTATATAAAAAATTGAATTTTTGTTGAACAAATTTAAAATCAACTCAAACAGAGTATAAAAATGAATAAACCTATTTATTTTTTCCAAAAATAACCAATAAACCTACATTTATTTTTTTTATTTTTTGAAAAAAAAAAACATTGTTTGGCAGGTGAAATCCCATGGGAGATGGGGAATCTTAGGAAAATGGAGATTTTTGTTGCAAAAGGCATGAGCCTAAGCGGGCGGATTCCACCACCTATCTTCAATATTTCTTCTTTGAAACAAATTAATCTCCATGACAATTTTCTATCAGGTATTTCCCTCATAATTTATATATAATATATATTTTTGTTTAATTTAGAGTATATATTACCAAGTATAAATGTTTATTTGAATATTTAATTTTATATTCGAAATTCAAAAGTATTTTAATGAAAAATAAAAAGATTTAGAAGTATTCATAGTTTTAATTTAGGATTTTACTTACATAACTGAATTGAACATTTATATTTATTTAGAAATTCACTTTTACCACCAAAACAAAAAGAGAAAAAAAATGCACATTTTTTTCTTGTGAAATAATTGGAACATACCTTCTTTTTTTTTCAGGTAAATTACCGCAGATGGGGTTTGTTCCAAATCTAGAGGAAATATACCTAATGAACAATAATCTAAGTGGGAATATTCCAAGCTCAATTTCAAATGCTTCTAGGCTTAGAGTTTTAAGCTTGAATAAGAACTCTTTCTCTGGCCTTATCCCACATTCCCTTGCCAATCTAAATTTGCTTCAAGTTTTGTGCTTTTCTTCCAACCACTTGACCATGGAATCTCAAAGTCCGACCTACCTTTCTTCCCTGTCGAACTGTAAGAAGCTCAGAGTCCTAGACATAGCCTCAAATCCACTGAATGCCCTTCTTCCCGATTCTATCTTTAATCTCTCAGCGTCACTCGAAACTCTACGCGCCCATGATTGCAATTTCAAAGGCACGATTCCAATGGAGATAGATGGTTTAAGCAACATTATACGCTTGGACCTATCCCAGAATGAATTGAGTGGATCTATTCCGACAACAATAGGACGGCTACAAAAAGTCCAAGGTTTGTTTCTGAGTGGCAATATGTTGAATGGATCCATTCCAAATGATGTTTGTCGTTTGGAGAAACTAAGTACTTTGTCATTGAGTGGTAACATGCTTCAAGGTTCACTCCCCACTTGTTTGGGCTCTCTAACTTCTTTGAGATCCCTAAACCTGTCTTCCAACAAATTGCATTCCACAATACCCCCCACCTTTTGGAGCCTTGATTATATCTTGGAAGTAGATTTCTCCTCAAATTATCTGAATGGAATGCTTCCACCGGATATCGGAAACTTGAAAGTACTAACGTATTTGAATTTGTCGAGAAATCAGTTTTCGAGCAACATTCCAACAAGAATCGGGGATCTAGATGACTTACAAACCTTGTCTCTATCTAGGAATAGATTGCAAGGTCCCATTCCCGAATCATTTGGTGGCTTGACAAGTTTGGTAACCTTGGATTTATCGAACAACAATCTCTCCGGGATCATTCCCAAGTCTTTGGAAAGACTTTCCTATCTCAATCACTTTGATGTGTCTTTCAATAGATTGGGAGGAGAGATCCCCACTGAAGGGTGTTTCAAAAACCTTACTAGTAAATCATTCGTGAAGAATTATGCACTATGTGGTTCACCTAAATTCCAAGTCCCTCCTTGCAAAAATTGCACCCATCGACCCCATCGACCATTCAAGGCACGCCTTATACATGTTTTGACATATGGTTTACCGATACTTGCTTCTATTACATGGATAATTGCTTTGATCATCTTGTGTCTGAAAAGGACCACTAGTCTTTCAACCAGAGAAAATTTGTCGGAAATATTGGGAACCAATCAGCACAATAGACTTGTACAAGCTACGGACAGATTCAGCGATGCCAATTTGCTTGGTTCGGGAAGTTTCGGCTCTGTGTACAAAGGAAAACTTTCGGATGGTACGAATGTTGCAATAAAAGTTTTCAATTTGCAGGTAGAAAGAGCATTTAGGAGTTTTGATGCCGAGTTTGAAGTGATGAAAAATATACTTCACCGCAATCTTGTCAAGATCATCAGTTATTGCTCTTGTAGTGATTTCAAAGCCTTGGTGCTTGAATTCATGCCTAATGGGAACCTTGAGAAATGGTTGTATTCCGACCATTATTCCTTGGATATCCTACAGAGAATCAACATAATGATAGATGTTGCATCAGCATTAGAGTATCTCCATTCGGGACATCCGAGTACTATAATCCATTGTGACCTAAAGCCAAGTAACATCCTACTAGATGACGATATGGTCGCACATGTGGGAGATTTTGGCATTGCCAAACTGTTGGGAGAAGAAAACTCCATGAAACAAACCATGACACTCGCTACTATTGGGTATATGGCACCAGGTGATGAGTTCATTCTCTTATTTTGCCCTAGCATGCACCTTATTTATGATTTTTAATGATTCAGTGTTAATATTTTTGATGCAGAATATGGATTAGCAGGAATTATTTCCACAAAAAGTGATGTCTATAGTTATGGTATCTTATTAATGGAAACTTTCACAAGAAAGAAGCCCACAAATGAAATGTTCATCGGAGAAACGAATTTGAAACATTGGGTTAAAGAGTCACTACCTAACGGAACAATTGATATTGCCGATTCCAGTTTCCTACAAAATGAGGGTGAAAATTCTATGGCTAAAGCAAATTGTATATCATCAATCTTGAACTTAGCTTTGGAATGTTCAGCTCAGTTACCTGAAGAAAGAAAAGATATGAAGGATGTTGTTTACAAGCTTAAGAGAATCAGAATGAAGTATCTAATAGAAGTTCAGCAAGCCTAAGATGATATGTAATGAAGTTGCTTATTGTTATCAAGACATAGTTTATTAAGCCTTCATAGGAGATTTACATTTCTTTTCTGTAGATTCAAGGCTACAACTATGTGTGCAAGTTTGATGAGTTTTCTTGTCTTGTGTGATTATGGTTTGAAATTGATATACTATTAAATAAAAACTTGGAGACTGCAATGTGTTGTATAAGTAGAGATAACATTTCATTCAAAGAAGTCTTTAATCGAACACTAATTCACACAAAAAAGCTACCACAGGAACATGCAATTGCTATTAGAAACATGGAGAGATTGCAACAAAAATTTGTAAGTTGAAACACTTTAGGTTAAATTACCACCACTTGTCTGCCATAAATTGATGATATCAGTGGCTTGGTTGAGAAGGTGAATCCTTTGCATGTGAGATATCCATGGCTTGCTTTCAAGCAAAACCTTGAGCTCTTCCCAAGCATCTTTTCTAGGCCAAAAGTAATATGGACTCAAAGGGATTGAACCATGGCCTGGTATCACTTGATCAAGAGCCATCCCTATATCTTTTTCCATCCATATGAACTTCAATACTACCCTTGGCTTCTCTAATGGCTTCACCACCACTCCAAGCTTCTACATAATAATAATAATAATAAAAACACAGGAAACCCATGAATCTAAGTTCAAAATCAAGCCCTTTTTTCTAGGCTTCACAAGAAAACAAGAAAACTCCAAGAAACTAGATTCGAAATTAAGGCCTGTTTTCTGGGTTTTATAAGACAATGAACCAAAAAAAGAAAAACAAAGTTCTAAATTTGGCTGGCTTTTTCTATAGCAGAAAATGAATCAAATTAAACCCATTTTTTTTTTGTCGGAAAAAGACCCAGAGCCTACCTCTTTACCAGAAGAAGATTCAGAGGGGGAATCATCCAGTGGCAGTTCATCTGAAAGAGCAGGAGATTTTGCTTTGACTTGTAAAGAGATTATCGGTTTAGCAAAACTTAAGGTTTTAGGGGAAGCAATGAGAGATTTAAAAGGGAAAGAGTTAGGGTTTTGAGAAGGGAATGAAATTAAGGGTTTAAAGCAAGGGTTTAGATTAGGGTGGAGACATGTTACCACCATTTTTTTTTTTTGGGGGGGGGGGGTGACTTTAGACAGGAATGAATTCTCAAATTTGCATTTGTTTCTATATTTTCAGGTACTGTAATGTGTACGGAATGGGCCGGGTTGCTGGGTGCTGATATAAAACCCGGTCTGGGAATTCCTTTGAAATGGTAATATGTCCATAACTCGGACTGAGTTGCAACCTTTTAAAATTTTTGTTTAAACTTAATTTTTCCGATTTATTTGATGGATAATTTAATATTAAAAATTAAATGAATTCTTTCAATACTAATATTTATATATTTTATTATTAAAATAAAATAAAAAAATTTAATTATTATATAGTAATTTAGACTAAGTTGAGCCAACCCAAATATTCCAAGGCCCTGGTCCGAACAGCCGGGCTTAGGATTTAGTATAAGACCCATTTATATTTGAAGAGACATTTTTTTTCGTTTTTAATCTTTATTTATTTCAAATATAATTAATAAAATAAGGGGAATTTTAGAATATATATATATATATATATTTAGAATGTGATATATATTTGAAATAGTTGCAAATTAATTTGCATTTCCGTACAACGCACATGTCGATTTTATCAAGTTTATAATATTTTTATAATACTAGTTTTTGTTTAAAATTTTGAATGAATTTCTTCAATGTAACTACAAAATATTTTTAAAAATATTTAATTAATTTAGAATAAGTTATATTAATTTCATTTAATTTTAAAATTAATTAATATTAAAATAATAAAAAAAATCCT
Source organism: Gossypium longicalyx (assembly GCA_025698465.1). Taxonomy (NCBI): domain Eukaryota; kingdom Viridiplantae; phylum Streptophyta; class Magnoliopsida; order Malvales; family Malvaceae; genus Gossypium; species Gossypium longicalyx. The sequence continues at coordinate 19,137,428 of CM047005.1, read as the reverse complement.
CTTTATTTTAATATTGATATTAATATATTATAATTTAAATAATATTATTAATAACTTATTACAAAATTAATTTGTTTTAATGTTAAAATTGTCAGAGTATTCGATTCTTTTGTAATTTTATATCTATCTTTGTTTTACTTTAATCAATGAATGCAATTAATTCTTATTATATTTAAAAATATAAAGTTAATTTAATAAAATTTATTAATATGTCTTTTTTAAATTGTGTTTTAAGCTTATCAATTTAATATTCATTAATTTTAATATTGTAACATTAAAAGTTAATTCAATTCAGTAAAAAAATCTTAAAATAAAGATATAATTTATTTAAAATTAATTTTATATTTAACATATAAAAATTATAAAAAAAATTTGAACAAAAGCATGAAATAACTTTAAAAAATTAAAAGCTAAGAAGTAAAAAAATAATTTACTCAAATTATAAATAAATGTTTCAAATAGAGAATGTGATGTGTCAAAAAAAACTATAATGTGACCATGAGTTATTATTTATGTTTTTGTTACTTCATATTGCTATATTGCTATATTTAATTTTTTAGAAATGGGAGAGATAAGGATCTACTAAAAAATGCACACTTATTACGCTTCACAAAATTGGGTTAATTTTTTAAACATAATCTGTATAAAAGATAGAATGATTCAATTATTAAATAAATACATTCATAGTTTAAATATCAAATTATATTTTAGTATAATCATAATCTATTTTTTATGTTCGTTTTATGGTTAATGAAGATTAATATTTTCGAATTCGAGTTCTTTCTTTTAAAATGTAATGTATGTTATCATTACATTCAACAATTGTTGGTAAATAGGAAAATCAATAATGACAAACTCAACATTAATACTATGACAAGATCAAGCTAACCAATTATCCTAAACCCTAATGTGATTATAGAAAGTGATTGTATGTATGTTAATGAAATGATTAAAGAGAATTTGGAGAATGACTCTCATTCAGAAGATAAAAGAAGTAAGTAGGCATCTCCATGTAGTCAAATTCCAGCATATGTCAAGAGAAGCAAATATGGTGGCTGATTGGTTAGCTTGATCTTGTCCTTGTATTGATGTTGGGCTTGTCATTATTGATTTTCCTATTTTTTATGTTAAGAGATTGCTGTTATAAGACAAATTAGGCAATCCTCACATAAGGATAAGTGACTTATTTTATTATAAAAAAAAACAATTGAACGAAGACATAACATAAATATTTTTTTTTCTAAATTAATCACTATGGTAAATATGCACAAATATGTTATGAATTAAGATATAGAAAAATTATTTGGTATATTGTCGATAAAGTTTTTAGACTCTATAAGTAGGGTGAAGGGGTTGACAAGTATGCTATAGGAATATAGTAAAATATTTTAAAAAATAGGATTAAATATAAAATTGGTCTCCGAACTTGTCCACTTCTTCCAAATTGGTACTTATGATTTTTTTGTCTCAAATTGGTACCTAAACTTTTTTTGTCAACTATATTGATACTCGAGCCTAACATCATGATTTTTTTGTTAACATAGTAGCGCTTGCCACTCATGCGGCACCACAAGTTATCCTCTTTGTACCTCTTTTTCTTTTTCCCTTATTTTCTTCCTTTTTTCTTTTCTTCCCTTTTTCTTTTTCTTTTTCCCTGGCTGCCACACTGTCTTCTTCATCTCCCATTCCTCTTTTCTTCATCACAATTCCATTAAATTAAAAAAACAAAAATAATTTTTAAGTTTTCAGTTCTGTGTCGAAATTGTGTTTTGTGAGTTCTTGTTTAAGTTTTTTTACAATGAACTTCGTATAATCCTCTTGATTGTTTTGTTGGTTCTGGTTGTCGTAATCAGCTTTGAATAGTGACTTGCCATCTTCTGACGGTGAATACTCGAGGGGACTAGTTGTGCTCTTGGACTTCTTATTTGCTCTTAAAAATCAACTTATGTCTATATCTTAAACAGAACCAACTCTCACTTCATCATCTGTCCTCAATCATAATCCATGAGAAGCAACTTTTAGCTTACTATCCAATGTAGTTTCATTTAAACGAACAAAAGTCAACTCTTGCCACAATTAATTTAATCATAATGGAATTGCCCATGTTGTTCATTGGATCCATAGATTTTTGGGGTTTTCAAATTTTTTGTATTCTTTTTCTAAGTTTTTGCTCTCTTTTTGGGTTTTAAATTTCTTATTTTCAAATGATTTTAAATTCTACCAAGCTCTTCTAGGGTATTTGAGGGAAGGTAATGGCATTGCATGATATTAGTCGAAATAGAGGCCATAGTTGACTGAATGAGAACAAGTCGCCCCACTTGAAAGAGCATGTTTGCTTTCCAAGAACACAATTTTGATCTCACTTTGTCAACAATGAACTCATATTTGAGCCTCGTTACTGTAACACTCCCTACCCGTATCCGTCATCAGAATAGGGTACGAGACATTACCGGAGCTTATCGAATCATTATCAATTAGGGGAAAAAGTAAAACAAAGTAAACATGTAATATTTGATAAATTCGTATAACATGGTAATTAACTTACCACTTCTCTATATTCAACATAATTATTCGAATTGATCATGAGCCCTAATACCTATTCTTATCACATTGTTAGTCATATAATTCATATAAATATCAAGAAACATGTATGGGTTCAACTTTCATTAAATTTTTCATATTCATATACTTTTACACATCATTTATTCACATAACTTATAACAATCATATCTATGTATTTTAAATACGCTTTCATAACAATTTTTCTTAATTTCAGACTATCTCACATTGGAGCTTTACTCATCAAATCATTTGAAATACTATCTTTATACAAATAGTACACTTGAGTTGCACAATTCTATAATTATCAACTAACACATTTATAAAATATATTCCATGTTCATATATCATAGTCTCATGTCTCCATTTATCAAATATATAACCATCATTTTCTTGTGTTTCAGATAAATACATATAACCATACATAAGAATGCCATTCACTATTTCTTCTTGTCTATCACAATTTCGAATGACAGATTCATGTGAATGAGCTCAATAATAACCAGGAAAATACTTACCATATTCTTTCACACATGTTCCACTTATAACATATGTTTTTTATATTTGGTTTGACATTTACTAAGCAATATCGAATATTCATTTATTAGGCAATATCAAATATTCAAATTATTCTTTAACATATATAACATTTAATTCAAACATGAATTTATAACATTTTTCATTTTAACAAAGTTTAACATTTACCAAATACAATCGAGCATGTGATCAATTTATGCATAAGTCACTCACATATTTTCCCCTTCCTCCACTCCATTCCACATACTTAATGTATATAACACGCTTATAAGTAACATTATCTATAATTTCACTATTTACTTATATTTATATTTCAAAGCTCTCCATCCGTGTCATAGTCACTAAATTATTTTTAACTTGAGCTATGGAGCTCCAAATTAAGATTCTATAATTTTCCCTAAAACTAGACTTACATATCTTCTTACCATAAAAATTTCAGAATTTTTGGTTTAGCCAATAAGTACAGTTTATTCTTTAAATTCACCCCTGTTTTGTTGTCTGACAGTTTCGACCCTTCTTCACTAAAAATTAATTATCTCCTCGTACGGAATTTGAATAATGTCTCTGTTTGTTTCTTTTGAAAATAGACTCATTCAAAATTCTAAAAATATAAATTTAAGCCCCTAATTATTTGTTTTAAATTTTTGATGATTTTCCAAAGTCAGAATAGGGGAACCTGAAATCATTCTGACCTTGTCTCACAAAATTTATTATATCTCATGGTTTACAATTTCATTGCTTACATCGTTTCTTCTATAAGAAACTAGACTTAATAATATTTAATTTAATATTTTATTTATCCTCTCATTTGATTTATACAATTTTTGGTGATTTTTCAAATTTAGACTACTGCTGCTGTCAAAAACAGTTTTAATGCAAAATGTTGATTTCTATTTTACCCCAAATTTCACAATTCATACAATTCAGTTCTTACTCAATTAACCCCTCAATTGAGATAATTTTTCTCAATTAATACTTTATTCTATCATTTTAAACTACTTCATAACCCCTGAAAATCAGAACTTTAGCACTAGACCTTAATTCCAAACTATTTCATAATTACGTCCTAAAATCAATTTTCATAAATTCTGCTTGATAAAATCATCATATATCAAAATTAAAGCTTTAATTCTATATTTATTCATCATATGCTTCCAGCACTCATCCATAGCAACTTTAAAAATTAGCCATGGAATCAAAAACTAATGACATAGTAAGTTGGACCCAATTGTAAAAGTCCAAAATCTTAGAAATTTTAAGGAGAAAGCAAGAATTAAACTTACATGAAGCTAGAGTATGAAAACCAACTTGAACCCTCTTTCATGAATATTTTTCAGCTGATGAAAATGAAGAGAAAATGAAGTGAATTCTAGATATTCCAATTTGGTCCCATTTTTATTTAGCTAATTTTGGCAATTTTTCAATTTTGCACTTATTTCACCCATTTCCTGATTTTTCTCAGCTATTGTCGCCCAAAATATCTCCTTTGGGCTTATTTGCACTTTAAATCCTTCTTCATTTGACAATTGAGCTATTTAATCCTTCTAAAAACTTTTACACAATTTTCAATTTAGTCTTTTTTATTTAATTAATCACCCAAACATCAAAATTTTCTAATGAAATTTTAATGATACCTTACTGACACTCCGTAAATATTTTATAAATATTTATGGCTCAGTTTATAACACGGAGATCTCGATACTTTTTTTTCTTAATTTCTTGACCAAATAAATCTTTATAAAACACAATTTACTATTTCAAAAATCTTTTAAAGCTACATTTGGCTCATAAATATTAAATAATATAATCTATGAGTTCATTTGTTGAATTTGGTGGTCTCGAACCACTATTTCCGACATCGCTGAAATTTAGGCTATTATAGTTACTCTCTTGGAATGGATAGGAAAACCCAAATAGTGCCGAGACTCTCAACTTTTGAAAGTTAATATTTTGATTGGATTCTTTCATAAATTTTGCAAAAACACGTTTGATAGTCCTTGTTGTTCTCGAATCAACTTTGCAAACAAAATAACGTCATCCGTGAAAAACAAATGTGAGATTTGGGTCCATTTCTCGAGTCTCTTATAGGTTTCCAATTTCCATCATCCACTTATTTTAAGATTTAAGGTACTCTATGCACAAAATAAACAAGTATGGAGAGAGAGGGTCTTTTTGTCTAATATCCCGAGAGGTTGCAAAACTTTCCAACTTTGAATCATTGACAAAGATTGTAGTCATAGTGGAGGAAATGCAATACATAATAAGTTTAATCCAAGAGGGTGAGAAATTAAAAAAGAGAACCTTCTTAATGACAGATCATTCCAACTTATCCTAAGTTTTTTCAAGGTCAAATGTAACACCCCTTACCCGTATTAAACGCCAAAATAGGATATGAGGTATTACTGGACTTACATTACAAGCAAACATACAAATCGAGTCATAAATTTGCATCCAAATTAAAACCATTTGTACTCACTCAATAAGTCCCTAATACGAGCCTACGAGGCCCAAAACATACATTGGAAGTGGTTCGAGGCTAAACCGACCACTTAGGAAAATTTTACAAAACTTAGAAAAAAAATTTCTATGAACAAGGGTCACACACCTGTGTGGTTTGGGATACGCCCGTGTAGGCATGCCGTATGGTCACAGACGTCCTTGTCCCTAACCCGTGTAACTCTCTATTTTGCAATGCATGAACAAATTGAGATCACATGGCCAAGTCATACGCCCTTGTACTAGGCCATGTGGTTAATTTAATTTTCATAAAATAAGTGCAGACTTCACACGGTCAGGACACATGCCCGTGCCTGAGGCCGTGTCCCTTATGCGGCTGAGATACAGGCCCGTATCTCTGCCCGTATACTCAATTCTGAGCATTCTGTTTCTCAAAATTAAGGTGCAGGGGACACACGACCAAAACACATGCCCATGGGGCAGACCGTGTGTCACACATGGCCTAAACACATGCCCATGTGCCTACCCGTGTGGACAAAATAAAGGCTATTTACCAAGCCATTTGTCACACTCATTTACCCCTACACATACAAGTTCAATGGCACAAATCATGTTATACTCAGGCAACCAAAACATCCATAATCAAGATTAGAACATATCATTTTATTATCACACATAACACACTCCTAACATCATATTCTACCAAACCAAATCAAACCAAGCTCACATCCACAAGTACCAACACAAATACTTTTATTATGCATGATTCTTCATAAATTTCATTGCATACTAATGAGCCAATCTCAACTAATCAACAACAAAACCATTAAATCACATTCAATCATTCTCCAAACATTTATAAACCACATCACACAAGAGATAATTGCACATTCATGCATACATAAATATATATAAGCTTACAACTAAATCAACCAAAACGAGCCAAGTTACATGGTCAAATATCACATCAAGTCCTTGACAATTACAAGCTAATACATTTGGCCAAATTAAAATGACATATATTACAAAATGACCAAGTCCTTATACATGTCATATTCTCAAAATGTTAAGATCATCGATACCCAAAATGACAGTTGATAGTGTGATGCAAACTCCGACGATCTCCAATTCGAGCTAGCTTGGTAACACTATAAAACGTGGAAATTAAAACGAAGTAAGCTATATAGCTTAGTAAGCTTGTATGAAAGAAATAAGCAAACCTTACCATACATTAACATACAAATAATATAACTTAAGATATTGCAATTTACAATATTCTCATGATCATAATTCATTCCATCACATCTTACCTTGACTTTATCATTTCGCGAATTTAATAATCATAAGTTTTGTACACGTACTTGTTCCACTCATAATGGTTTTGTAACGCCCCACGCCCCACGCCCGAGACCGTCGATAATACCCGGCTAGCCCCAAGAAACTTCTAACTTTAGTTACATTTTTCGGTGGTTCCCAATCAACAATGGCTGAAATTTTACTAGGATCAACCCGTATACCATCACCTGAAACAATATGACCCAAAAATCCAACTTCCCGGAGCCAAAATTCACTTTTACTAAACTTAGCATACAGCTGTTTATCTCTCAAAGTTTGCAAAACTATCCTCAAATGCTCAAAGATGCTCTGTCTCATCTTTTGAATAAATTAAAATATCATCTATAAACACCACAACAAATTTGTCCAAGTATGGTGAATATGCGATTCATTAAATCCATAAACACAATGCAGAGCATTTGTCAACCCAAATGGCATAACTAAAAATTCATAATGACCGTACCTTGTTCTAAAAGCGGTTTTAGGCACATCCGACTCTTTTACCCGCAATTGATAATATCCAGATCTCAAATCAATCTTTGAAAACCATGTCGCTCCTTTTAGCTGATCAAACAAATCATCAATTCTTGACAATGGATACTTGTTTTTGATTGTCACCTTGTTTAACTGCCGATAATCAACACACAATCTCATAGAACCATCCTTCTTTTTCACAAATAACACGGGAGCACCCCAAGGTGAAAAACTCGGTCTCACAAAGCCTTTATCAGTCAACTCTTGCAATGCGACTTTAATTTCCTTCAACCTTGCTGGGCCCTTTTTGGTATGAAGCAATCGAAATCGGAGTTGTTCCCGGTATCAAATCAATACCAAATTCTACTTCCCTAACTGGAGGCAAACCCGGCAATTCTTCTGGAAATACGTCCGCAAATTCACACACAACCGACACTGATTCAACTTTCTTTTCAACTTATTTTGTATTAATTACATACGCCAAATAAGCTTCATAACCCTTTCTTAAATATCTTTGAGCCGACATTGAAGAAATCACACTAGGCAATGCCTCTGATTTATCTAATTCAACCCGCAGTGTTTCACCATTTTCACACTTTAATTCTATAACTTTTTCTTTGCAATTTATTTTAGCATCATGCAGTGTCAACCAATCCATACCCAAAATAACATCAAACTCATCAAACGGCAACAACATCAAGTCGGTAGGAAAGTAATGATCCCGAATCATTAAAGGACATTTCTTACATACTTTGTCAATAATCACACATTTGCCTAACGGATTCGACACTCTAATCATAAATTACGTGTTCTCAACGGTATATTCATACTAGACACCAATTTCATGCACACATATGAATGAGTAGAACCGGGATCAATCAAAGCAATAACATTAACATTATAGAGAGAAAATGTACCGGTAATCACATCAGGCGAGGAAGCATCTTCGCGTGCTTTAATAGCATAAGTTCTAGCCGGAGCCCTTCCTTCAGTCTAACTGGTGCATCTCTGGCTACATTCTTCTACCGCTTGCTTCGCTCCCACTTTTCTTAGATATCTTCCTCTCGAATCCGCCCCACTTGTTTTTGTATACGAAATTTTTCTTTTTCACTCTCTCAGGCGATCTCTAATAAAATGATCCGAGAGAACCACATCGAAAACATTCATTTGCTCTGCCACGGACCAAAATGATTTCTACCACACTCGCTTGGCACTCCGGTTTAACAAATCTTGGATTCCCTACACTTTGCTCTTTGAAGTAGTGCGGGACTTAGGACCCACATTTTGCTTCTTATAGTTTCCATATGATTGCCCAACCAAGTTTGAGAACGAGGATTCATATTTCTTGACTTTCCAGTTCTTTGTGAGAATGAACTGCTCATCGGTCTTTTCTTCCAAACTTCTAGTCTCAATCTCTGCGCTTTTTTCTTCTCTTTAAGTAATTCTTCAGCCTTACAAGCTCGATCAACCAATACTACCATTTCTTTTAATTCAAGAATTCCAACAAATACTTTGATGTCTTCATTGAGCACGTCTTCAAATCGTCGGCACATCTTGGCCTCTGTAGGAACATACTCTCTGGCATATTTACTTAATCGAACAAACTCGCTTTCATATTCTGTAACCGTCATATTACCTTGCTTCAGTTCAAGAAATTCTTTACGCTTCTGATCCATAAATCTTTCACTAATATATTTCGTCCGAAACTCTTCTTGAAAGAATTCCCATGTTACTCTCTCTTTCGGTACCACCGAAATCAAAGTCTTCCACCAATTGTAAGCTGAATCCCTCAACAAAGATATAGCGCATTTCAAACATTCTTCAGGTGTACAAGATAATTCATCAAATACCCGAATAGAATTTTCAAGCCAAAACTCTGCTTTCTCGGCATCATCATCAATATTTGCTTTAAATTCTTCGGCCCCTTGCTTGCGGATTCTCATCAACCGGATTTCTATGAAATTTCATCGATCCATACCTTGAGGCATCCGGGGTGCAGGTTGAGGAATTGGGGAGGTGGGGAGGTTGTACATTTGGGTTCGTGCTGAACGAACTCGATGTACCATGCACTCATCATTTGGAGAAAGGCTTCCCGACCCCTTTCTCCTCCTCCCGACCAACAGATGGGAGGTGGATTTTCAGTCGGCGCTGCTCCTTCAGCCGGAGTGGCGTATTACTCTCTACTTCATCTGCCACACCTGGATCGGGATCCATTTACTATAAAAAAAAATCATTTAAAAAGGTCAGAAGTCGTCACACTATCACAATTTATACATATGGCATGTATAGCAAAATCCGTGCATACAACACGTAGTCCGAGAACCTACTAAACCTGCTCTGATACCACTAAATGTAACGCTCCACGCCCGAGACCGTCACCGGAGTCGAGTATGAGGTGTTACTAAACTTAATTTAATATTTTAAGAACTTTAGATTATTTATTTCTACATTCACAGCTTTTTACCTACTTGCGTTACAGTCACAAGAAAAATCATATCTCGAGTTACGAAACTCGAAATCAAGATCCGTAAATTTTATCTGAATCTAGACTCATATTCCTATCTACTAATTTTTTTTCTAGAATTTTTGGTTGGGTCAATTAGTACAGTTTATTAGTTAAAGTTACCCCTATTTCAGGGCTTGACTGGTCTGACCTCTATTTACTACGAACCACTTTTCTCTCTGTATAAAATTCATATGAATATGAGGTTTATTTCTCCTGAAACTAGACTCAATAAGGATTCTTAGGATATAAAATAAGCCACCTAATTATATCTGTACAATTTATGGTGAATGTATAAAGTTGGAACAGGGGATTCAGAAACTGCTCTGACCCTGTTTTACTAAAAATCAAATATCTTCTAACATATAATTCTTTTACCAGTTTAGTTTGTTTCATGTGAAACTAGACATAATAAGCTTCAATTTGATATTTAATCCATCACCAAATTCAATTTCTATGATTTTTAGTAAATTTTCAAACTCACGTCAGTGTTGCTGTAATATTCTGTTTATGGCAAATTTCATCCTTTTTATGAATTTTCATGAACTAGGTAACTTATTAACTTTCCATAACATCAAACAAATTCTAAACTAACCATTTCCATAATTTATCATTATCAAGCACTTCCTCAACCATTTCATCACCATACCATAAGATCATTTACACAAAATAAGTATTTTGCTACACATGCCATACTTAAATTTACAAGCCATTTTACGAAAAGTTCTTCCTGATAGTGTGGTGATCCTCCACCAATCCCGACTCTCGAGCTGGCTTGTCCAAAACTACAATGAGTAAGAAAGAGGAGTAAGCATAAATGCTTAGTAAGTTCACATGCAAATAGCAAGTAACATAACCATATAAGCAAACATAAAACATCATTTGCATAATCATCACCAAGACATTCATATCATATTTTCATTTATCATCTCACCATATTGTTGTTATATCGATTTTTCAACCCGAGGGTTAAGTACATACCTGTCCGAAGTATCCATTTCACATCACTTACCAATACGTCTCTTTTCATCTCAAGTATTCCTTCATTTGAGTAGAACTTTACCCGTTGAACTCATCGGAATATAATTCGGATACGTAGGAAGTTTGCACATAAGTGCCACATATGTAGCCAAGCTACCATGTAACCCGCCCTTAAGCGAACTCGAACTCAACTCAACGAGCTCGGGCGTTCGCATCCATAATGAACTCGGATTCAACTCAACGAGCTCGGATGCCTAGTTACATCTCACGAACTCGGACTCAACTCAACGAGTTCGAACATTCGCATCCATAAGTGAACTCGGACTCAACTCAACGAGTTCGGATGCCCAAATATCCCAGTGACATGTCACTTGTATCCTAATCTATTCCTAAGGTTCAAACGGGATTTTCCTTGAACACATATCCTTGACGTCTTCCGTAAAATGCCGTAACCAATACTCGGTAACAATTTATATTTTATTCGAAAATAACCACAAAGCATTTATTTCATAATAAAAAAAAATCAGCATATCACATAATTGACATCAATGACTTAAAATAACAATTATGCTACATTATTTATATATGAACTTACCTTGGTACCAAAATACAAAGGTTTTGCAATTTAATCCACAATCTTTTCTTTTCCTCGATTGGAGTCGTTTCCACGTCTTTCTTGATCTAAAATAACACATTTAGCTTATTTAATACTCACATTATCAAATTAATCCTTAATTCAAATTTTGACAAAATTACAATTTTACCCCTAAACTTTTGCATATTTACATTTTTGCCCCTAGGCTCGGGATTAAACTTTATTCCTTATTCTTATGTTTTACAACATGCTGATCACTTTTCCTTCTATGGCAACATCAAATTCTCACTCTAACATGTACTTGTGACTATTAGGTATTTTTACCGATTAAGCCCTTTTTACTCGTTTTTGCTTAAAATCGAGTAGTACAAGTTGTCTAACATAATTTAAAACATCATATTCTATCATAAAACATCAAAATACACAAATTTCACCTATGGGTATTTTTCCAAATATAAACCCTAGGTTAAATTATTGCTAACATAAGCTTTATCGAGTTATCGGGATCTCAAAAATATAAAAATCATTAAAAACGGGGCTTGGAATCACTTACTATGAAGCTTGAAAGTTGAAGAAACCCTAGCTATGGAGACATGGAGCATTCGGCAGCAACTAATGGGGAAGATGACTATTTTGTGTCATTTTTCCCATTTTATTTCATTAATTATCCAAATGACCAAAATGCCCTTAATGTCTTTCTTTGAAAATTTTCATGTACAAGCCCATTTTTGTCCAAAATTTTAGAAATTGGTCAAATTTCTATTTAAGACCTTCTAATTAATATTTCAAAGCAATTTCATACTAAAAACTTCTAGAATGCAAGTTTTGCAACTTATTCGATTTAGCCCCTAACTTCAAATTAAGCATTTTATGCATGGAATTTCTTCACAAAATTTTCACACAATCATGCAATCATATCATAAACCTCAAAATAATTATAAAATAATTATTTTTATCTCGGATTTGTGGTCACGAAACCACTATTCCGATTAGGCCCTAATTCGGGATATTACAACTCTCCCCCCTTTAAGGATTTTCGTCCTCGAAAATCTTACCAAGAAATGATGTGGGTATTGATTTCTCATAGTTTCTTCTGATTCCCATGTAGCTTCTTCTACTCCATGCTTTTGCCACAACACCTTCACAAGTGCAATATTTTTATTCCTTAGTTGTTTGACCTCTCGAGCTAAAATCTTAATCGGTTCTTCTTCATAGGTCATATCTGGTTGTAGTTCAATTTACATCGGTGAAATCACATGTGAAGGATCCGAACGATACCGACGTAACATAGATACGTGGAACACATCATGAATCTTCTCTAATTCGGTGGTAAAGCTAGCCGATATGCTACCGGTCCAACTTTTTCAATTACCTCATACGCCCAATAAAACGTGGACTTAATTTGCCCTTCCGTCCAAATCGAGAACCTTTTCCACGGAGACACCTTTAAAAATACTTTATCACCAACTTGAAATTCAATGTCCTTTCGTTTTAAATCTGCATAAGATTTACGTCTATCCGGCGACTTTTCAAACAATTTCGAATTACCTTTACTTTTTCTTCGGTTTCTTTTATTAGATCAACTCCATAAATCTTATTTTCCTTGAGTTCACCCAATACAGAGGCGTTCGACACTTACGACCATACAATGCTTCATAAGGTGCCATTTTCAAGCTCGTCTAATAACTATTATTGTAAGCAAATTCTACCAACGGTAAGTATTTTTCCCAACTTCCTTGAAATTCCAATACACAACATCTGAGCATATCTTCAAGAATCTGAATTACTCTCTCTGATTGTCCATCGATCACATGGATGAAAAGATCTTGAAATTTAACTTTGTACCTAACGCGTCTTGCAATTTTTGCCAAAACCGCGAGGTAAACCTTGGATCTCTATCTGAAATGATCGACAATGGTATTCCATGTAGTCTAACAATTTCTCTAACATACAATTCAGCCAACTTGTTAAGAGAATAATCCGTGCGTCTTACGGGATAAAATGAGCCGACTTAGTTAGTCCATCAACTATTACCCGGATGGCATCTTTCTTTCCTGGAGTTAATGGCAATCCCGAAACAAAATCCATAGTAATCCGATCCCATTTCCATTCGGAACCATAATAGGTGAAGTAATCCCAAGGCACTTGGTGTTCACTTTTCACTGTTGACAAATCAAGCATTTGGACACAAACTCGTATATCCTTTTTCATTCCATTCCACCAATACATTTTCTTCAAGTCATTATACATTTTCGTACTACTACCGGATGAATCGAGAAACAACCACTATGTGCTTCTGTAGGATCTTTTGAATCAATTCCTCATTCTTTGGTACACAAATCCGATCTTTAAACATTAAGCACCCATCAGAACCGATTCTGAAATGACTCTGTATCAACTTCACACTCTGCTTTCTTTTGGCTTGCAAATCTTGATCATCTTTCTGAGCTTCAGAGATCTCTTGTAAAAACATCGGTTTTGCTCTTAACTCTGCTAGAATCGAACCATCATCTGACATTTTCAACTGAGTGTTCATAACTCTCAATGCAAACAACAACTTTCTGCTCAAAGCATCAGCTACTACATTCACTTTTCCCGGATGATAATCAATAACAAGCTCGTAATCTTTCAGTAACTCCAACCATCTTTGCTGTCTTAAATTCAAGTCTTTTGTGACATCAAATACTTAAGACTTTTATGGTTGGGTATTACCCGGCACTTTTCACCATACAAATAATGTCGCCAAATTTTCAAAGCAAACACCACCGCAACCAATTCTAAATCGTGAGTAGGATAATTCTTCTCATGAGGTTTTAACTGCCTCGAAGCATAAGCCACCACTTTTCCTTCTTGCATAAGCACACACCCCAAACCATTTAGAGAAGCATCACTATACACCACAAATTCTTTACCGATTCGGGTACTACTAACACACCGGTGCCTCTGTTAATAACTTTTTAATTCTTCAAAACTCTGTGACATTCTTCCGTCCATTCAAATTTAACATCCTTTCAGAGTAGTCTAGTTATAGGAGCAGCAATTATAGAAAATCCATTTACAAACCGTCGATAATACCCGGCTAGCCCCAAGAAACTTCTAACTTCAGCTACATTTTTCTGGTTCCCAATCAACAATGGCTGAAATTTTACTAGGATCAACCCGTATACCATCACTTGAAACAATATGACCCAAAAATCCAACTTCCCGAGCCAAAATTCACTTTTACTAAACTTAGCATACAAATTGTTTATCTCTCAAAGTTTGCAAAACTATCCTCAAATGCTCAAAGATGCTCTGTCTCATCTTTTGAATAAATTAAAATATCATCTATAAACACCACAACAAATTTGTCCAAGTATGGTGAATATGCGATTCATTAAATCCATAAACACAGCGTGAGAGCATTTGTCAACCCAAATGGCATAACTAAAAATTCATAATGACCGTACCTTGTTCTAAAAGCGATTTTAGGCACATCCGACTCTTTTACCCGCAATTGATAATATCCAGATCTCAAATCAATCTTTGAAAACCATGTCGCTCCTTTTAGGTGATCAAACAAATCATCAATTCTTGGCAATGGATACTTGTTTTTGATTGTCACCTTGTTTAACTGCCGATAATCAACACACAATCTCATAGAACCATCCTTCTTTTTCACAAATAACACGGAGCACCCCAAGGTGAAAAACTTCGGTCTCACAAAGCCTTTATCAGTCAACTCTTGCAACTGCGACTTTAATTCCTTCAACTCTGCTGGTGCCATTCTGTATGGAGCAATCGAAATCGGAGTTGTTCCCGGTATCAAATCAATACCAAATTCTACTTCCCTAACTGAAGGCAAACCCGGCAATTCTTACGAAATACGTCATGCAAATTCACACACAACCGACAATCGATTCAACTTTCTTTTCAACTTATTTTGTATTAATTACATACGCCAAATAAGCTTCATAACCCTTTCTTAAATATCTTTGAGCCGACATTGAAGAAATCACACTAGGCAATGCCTCTGATTTATCTAATTCAACCCGCAGATGTTTCACCATTTTCACACTTTAATTCTATAACTTTTTCTTTGCAATTTATTTTAGCATCATGCGATGTCAACCAATCCATGCCCAAAATAACATCAAACTCATCAAACGGCAACAACATCAAGTCGGCGGAAAGTAATGATCCCGAATCATTAAAGGACATTTCTTACATACTTTGTCAACAATCACACATTTGCCTAACAGATTCGACACTCTAATCATAAATTCTGTGTTCTCAACGGTATATATTCATACTAGACACCAATTTCATGCACACATATGAATGAGTAGAACCGGGATCAATCAAAGCAATAACATTAACATTATAGAGAGAAAATGTACGGTAATCACATCAAAGAGGAAGCATCTTCGCGTGCTTTAATAGCATAAGTTCTAGCCGGAGCCCTTCCTTCAGTCTCTAATCGGTGCATCTCTGGCTACATTCTTACCGCTTGCTTCGCTCTCCTTTTTTTTCTTAGATATCTTCCTCTCGAATCCGCCCCACTTGTTTTTGTATTCTGAAATTTTTCTTTTTCAGCTCTCTCTGGCGATCTCTAATAAAATGATCCGGAGAACCACATCGAAAACATTCATTTGCTCACTGCACGGACCAAAATGATTTCTACCACACTTCTTTGGCACTCCGGTTTAACAAATCTTGGATTCCCTACACTGGTCATTCTTGAAGTAGTGCGGGACTTAGGACCCACATTTTGCTTCTTATAGTTTCCATATGATTGCCCAACTGAAGTTTGAGAACGAGGATTCATATTTCTTGACTTTCCAGTTCTTGTGAGAATGAACCGCTGCTCATCGGTCTTTTCTTCCACTTCTAGTCTCAGTCTCTGCCTTTTTCTTCTCTTTAAGTAATTCTTCAGCCTTACAAGCTCGATCAACCAATACTACAATTTCTTTTAATTCAAGAATTCCAACAAATACTTTGATGTCTTCATTGAGCCCGTCTTCAAATCGTCGGCACATCTTGGCCTCTGTAGGAACATACTCTACGGCATATTTACTTAATCGAACAAACTCTCTTTCATATTCATCAGAATCATTATATTACCTTGCTTGAGTTCAAGAAATTCTTTACGCTTCGATCCATAAATCTTTCACTAATATATTTCTTCCAAACTCTTCTTGAAAGAATTCCCATGTTACTCTCTCTTTCGGTACCACCAAAAATCAAAGTCTTCCACCAATTGTAAGCTGAATCCTCAACAAAGATATAGCGCATTTCAAACATTCTTCAGTGTGTACAAGATAATTCATCAAATACCCGAATAAATTTTCAAGCCAAAACTCGCTTTCTCGGCATCATCATCAATATTTGCTTTAAATTCTTGACCCCTTGCTTGCGGATTACATCAACTGGATTTCTATGAAATTTCATCGATCCATACCTTGAGGCATCCGGGGTGCAGGTTGAGGAATTGGGGAGGTGGGGAGGTTGTACATTTGGGTTCGTGATTTAACGAACTCAGTGTACCATGCACTCATCATTTGGAGAAAGGCTTCCCGACCCCTTTCTCCTCCTCCCTGACCAACAGTAGGAGGTGGATTTTCAGTCGGCGCTGCTCCTTCAGCCGGAGCTGGCGTATTACTCTCTACTTCATCTGCCACAGCTGGATCGGGATCCATTTACTATAAAAAAAATCATTTAAAAAGGTCAGAAGTCGTCACACTATCACAATTTATACATATGGCATGTATAGCAAAATCCGTGCATACAACACGTAGTCCGAGAACCGACTAAACCTGCTCTGATACCACTAAATGTAACGCCCCACGCCCGAGACCGTCACCGGAGTCGAGTATGAGGTGTTACTAAACTTAATTTAACATTTTAAGAACTTTAGATTATTTATTTCTACATTCACAGCTTTTTACCTACTTGCGTTACAGTCACAAGAAAAATCATATCTCGAGTTACAAAACTCGAAATCAAGATCCGTAAATTTTATCTGAATCTAGACTCATATTCCTATCTACTAATTTTTTTTCTAGAATTTTTGGTTGGGTCAATTAGTACAGTTTATTAGTTAAAGTTACCCCTGTTTCAGGGCTTGACTGGTCTGACCTCTATTTACTACGAACCACTTTTCTCTCTGTATAAAATTCATATGAATATGAGGTTTATTTCTCCTGAAACTAGACTCAATAAGGATTCTTAGGATATAAAATAAGCCACCTAATTATATCTGTACAATTTATGGTGAATGTATAAAGTTGGAACAGGGATTCAGAAACTGCTCTGACCCTGTTTTACTAAAAATCAAATATCTTCTAACATATAATTCTTTTACCAGTTTAGTTTGTTTCATGTGAAACTAGACATAATAAGCTTCAATTTGACATTTAATCCATCACCAAATTCAATTTCTATGATTTTTAGTAAATTTTCAAACTCACGTCAGTGTTGCTGTAATATTCTGTTTATGGCAAATTTCATCCTTTTTATGAATTTTCATGAACTAGGTAACTTATTAACTTTCCATAACATCAAACATATTCTAAACTAACCATTTCCATAATTTATCATTATCAAGCACTTCCTCAACCATTTCATCACCATACCATAAGATCATTTACACAAAATAAGTATTTTGCTATACATGCCATACTTAAATTTACAAGCCATTTTACCGAAAAGTTCTTTCCTGGATAGTGTGATGATCCTCCTCCACCAATCCCGACTCCTAAGCTGGCTTGTCCAAAACTACAATGAGTAAGAAAGAGGAGTAAGCATAAATGCTTAGTAAGTTCACATGCAAATAGCAAGTAACATAACCATATAAGCAAACATAAAACATCATTTGCATAATCATCACCAAGACATTCATATCATATTTTCATTTATCATCTCACCATATTGTTGTTATATCGATTTTTCAACCCGAGGGTTAAGTACATACCTGTCCAGTATCCATTTCACATCACTTACCAATACGTCTCTTTTCATCTCAAGTATTCCTTCATTTGAGTAGAACTTTACCCGTTGAACTCATCGGAATATAATTCGGATACGTGGGAAGTTTGCACATAAGTGCCACATATGTAGCCAAGCTACCATGTAACCCGCCCTTAGCGAACTCGAACTCAACTCAACGAGCTCGGGCGTTCGCATCCATAATGAACTCGGACTCAACTCAACGAGCTCGGATGCCTAGTTACATCTCACGAACTCGGACTCAACTCAAACGAGTTCGAACATTCGTATCCATAAGTGAACTCGGACTCAACTCAACGAGTTCGGATGCCCAAATATCCCAGTGACATGTCACTTGTATCCTAATCTATTCCTAAGGTTCAAACGGGATTTTCCTTGAACACATATCCTTGACGTCTTCCGTAAAATGCCGTAACCAATACTCGGTAACAATTTATATTTTATTCGAAAATAACCACAAAGCATTTATTTCATAAAAAAAATCAGCATATCACATAATTGACATCAATGACTTAAAATAACAATTATGCTACATTATTTACATATGAACTTACCTTGGTACCAAAATACAAAGGTTTTGCAATTTAATCCACAATCTTTTCTTTTCCTCGATTGGAGTCGTTTCCACGTCTTTCTTGATCTAAAATAACACATTTAGCTTATTTAATACTCACATTATCAAATTAATCCTTAATTCAAATTTTGACAAAATTACAATTTTACCCCTAAACTTTTGCATATTTATATTTTTGCCCCTAGGCTCGGATTAAACTTTATTCCTTATTCTTATGTTTTACAACATGCTGATCACTTTTCCCTTCTATGGCAACATCAAATTCTCACTCTAACATGTACTTGTGACTATTAGGTATTTTTACCGAGATTAAGCCCTTTACTCGTTTTGCTTAAAATCGAGTAGTACAAGTTGTCTAACATAATTTAAAACATCATATTCTATCATAAAACATCAAAATACACAAATTTCACCTATGGGTATTTTTCCAAATATAAACCCTAGGTTAAATTATTGCTAACATAAGCTTTATCGAGTTATCGGGATCTCAAAAACATAAAAATCATTAAAAGCAGGGCTTGGAATCACTTACTATGAAGCTTGAAAGTTGAAGAAACCCTAGCTATGGAGACATGGAGCATTCGGCAGCAACTAATGGGGAAGATGACTATTTTGTGTCATTTTTCCCATTTTATTTCATTAATTATCCAAATGACCAAAATGCCCTTAATGTCTTTCTTTGAAAATTTTCATGTACAAGCCCATTTTTGTCCAAAATTTTAGAAATTGGTCAAATTTCTATTTAAGACCTCCTAATTAATATTTCAAAGCAATTTCATACTAAAAACTTCTAGAATGCAAGTTTTACAACTTATTCGATTTAGCCCCTAACTTCAAATTAAGCATTTTATGCATGGAATTTCTTCACAAAATTTTCACACAATCATGCAATCATATCATAAACCTCAAAATAATTATAAAATAATTATTTCTATCTCGGATTTGTGGTCACGAAACCACTATTCCGATTAGGCCCTAATTCGGGATATTACAGGTTTCATACTCATTCTTATCTTTGTCATACCCAATGAACCACTCAGAATAATAAATTCAGATACTCGGGAAACCTTGCACACAATGTGCCACATGTGTAGCCATTGCTACTTCTATCTCATATCACATACATGCTCCCTCTCGAGCCAACAACGGGCCTACTCATATAAGCTGTCAGTCAAGACGTAGCTACTCGATGCTGCTCACACCAGTTGCCAAGTAACCGCAACATATGCTGGTATACTCAGCCACTGGTAGAATGTACAGGACCAGCACCCGAATCACATAACATAAAACCCTAGTGACATGTCACTTGTATCCTAATCTATTCCTAATGTTCGATTGGGATTTCTCGCTTGTCAAAACGTCGTCAATTGTGTCCGTAAGATCGATTACACAATTCATGCATAAATTAAAAGCATTTAAAATACATTTAAAGTAAAACTTATTTAACATACGAACTTACCTCGATTACAAAAAAGGCTAAAGGGACCTATTCATCAAATATTTTATTTTTCCCCCGATCTACACCCGAACTTCACTTTTCTTGATCTATAATACCACATTTAACTTATTTAATCATCACATTATTCAATTCAGCCCAAAAACATATTATAGAAAAATTTACGTTTTTGCCCCTAACTTTTTAATATTTTACGATTTAGTCCCTAGGCTCGTAAAATGAATTTCATTCAATTTCATCATAAACCAACCCTAGCCGATTGTTATTTATACTCATAACAGCCCACATTTTTTTATTTATTTACACTTTTCTAAACATTTTATAGACTTTTACAAATAAGTCCCTATTTGACTTTTTACTTAAAAAACACGTTACAAAAGTCGTTTAACAAACAACAAACATGTATTTTCTACCATCAAACATCAAAATACACACATATTCATCATGGTTCAAATTTTAAACTTTAATCATTCTTCAAATTACTCCTTGAAAAGGCTAAATTAGGTTAAGACAACTTTAAAAACATAAAAATCATTAAAAACGGGGCAAGAACGGACTTACAATCGAGCTTGAAAGTGGCCAAAACCCTAGCTATGAACTCCTTGAGAATTTCGGCTATGGGGGACTAATTTGAGAAAATGGACACTTTTATTTACTTAATTTTGTCTTTATTTGACAAATTACTAAAATGCCCTTAATGGTCTAATTACCATTTAAGGACCTCTAATTTAGAATTTCATAACAATTTACTACCTTTATCCTATAGAACTCAAAATTTGCACCTATTACAATTTAGTCCTTCTAGTCAAATTGAGTACTCAATCGATAAAATTTCTTAGTGAAATTTTCATACAGTTATTCTATCATGCTATAGACCTCAAAAAAATAGTAAAAAAAAAATTTACTTCGAATTTGTGGTCCCGAAATCACTATTTTGATTTGACCCAAAAACGGACTGTTACATCAAATTTTACAATCATCACTCTAACATTGCTTTTCGTTTATTTTGAGAGATCCAACTTTGCTTTTTATTTTTTTTAGAGAGGAAGATTTCTTGGACAATAATGGTGTTATCTGTTTTTTTCCTCCCTAAGAGAAAACTAATTTGGAAAAGCGAAATAATAGTTTGGTGAATTGGTTGAATCCTTGTTACCATTATTTTGGTAATGATCTTGTAAACTGTGTTTTACAAGTTGATAGGACAAAATTGGGAGATGTAAAAGGTACCTTGGCATTTAAGGATAAGAGTGATAAGGGTATTGACCTAAGTCAAATGTAGGAGTAATTTTGATCTATTTCTGCACTTAAGGAGCTCGTTTTCTAGCCATTTTAGTATTTATTATTGTGTTTTCAGTATTTAGTAGTTAGGATTAAAAAGTAGTAAAAGAAGTGTTTTTAACACATTTTGTGAGTGTTGTGACCTATTAGGCCGACACGGGCCTTAAATAGTTCAAATGTGCTGAATTGAGTGTGTAGGATGATTTATAGGCCCAATTGACGTAGAAGCAAGGGATGAGTAACACACAAACTTTCCAAGCCGATAAAGCACAAAACGGAACCAGGAAAGCATAAAACTGTTGTCGTGTCACACCATAAATCGTGCATGGCGTGACATTGCATGGCGTGACATAGCCCTGACGTGGTGCCCAAGTACTTCAAGGCTATTTTCGTCCACACAATCAACTTTATACAAAGGCCTTGGACGTGTCGAAAACCTAATTTGAGCTATCAACCCTCCTATAAATAAGACCTTAGGGGTTTGATGTAACTAAGTTGTCTTAGACATATCCAAAAACCCTAGTAATTTAGGAGTAAGACTATATAAGTTTTCTAATTACTTTTCATAAAATCTTTTTCTCTCTCTCTTGGAATCAATTTTGATCCAATATTTCTTTTATTTAATCAAAGTATTTCAGTTTATTTCCCTTCACAAGCGAAGATATTCATGATTCCGATCGAGAGATTCGCTACTCCGTTTTTCCATCAACACCAAATCAGGATTATTCTAATCTATTTTCTCTTTTGATTCAATCATGTTATTTACATGTTGAAATCAATTGAGTTTTATATTATGAATAACATGAGTGGCTAAATCCCTTAAGAAAGATTAACGAGTGGATGGGGGTCGTGATTAATGGAGGATTTAGGATTTTTTGATTAGGTTAGTTGGTATAAATTATGCGTTATTAAACCCTAGGCTTGGCAATCCTAGGAAGTAATCATAAGTTAAACAAGATTGGGAAATAAGTTTGTCGATTAAATCATAATTTATCCTGGTTGAGAAAGTGAGGTCGAGAGATAAGTAAGGATCGATCAAGTAATTAATCGGTTAGAGGCCGGGAGGTAATAATCAGTTACTTAATTGCTAATCCACCTTAGAACCCTAATATGAAGTTGATTACAACCCCTAGAACGAGTTAATCTTCTTGATTGGTTTTATCAAGTTAGTTTATTTATTTTCTTGCTTATTTACTTTAATTATTTAATTTTAATTATTATTCTCTTTTATGGTTTATCGTAATATAGGATTTAATTAATACTATTTAGACTTATTATTGTAAATAAATTTTCAATAGATTTAATCCATCATCCATTGCGTACAATCATCGGAATACTTCATTATGTTCCGTTGTAACACAATTACTATATTAAAATTTGACTCATATACTTGCGGATACCGTCGATTTAATTTCTTATATTTTCAGTGTAATATTTTTATTATAAATGATAACATGTTTATAGGCAATCAGAGATATTATTGACGCTTTTTCCACTATTCGTTACGAAAAGCCTCCCTTACCATATTGCAAACCTTAACCTTACTTTTAGGCCAACGGCGTTAAAAGAAAAGAGGGATCTGATCCCGATAGTATTTTAGGTTTGAATGACCAAGTAGCTTTTGCTATTTTGACATTCAGTATTGGGGTAAACAAGTCATTAGCTTGGTCACTTGAGATGTGGGGTCAAACAAAACCAGTAGGGGTGACTGTTAATGAATATGACTATTTTGTATAATATGACTCGCTCCTTTTGTATGAGTGGAGATGACTTCATTGAAGTCACCTATAGCAAGCCATGGAAAATTATGGTTCATAACTACAGTACACAAGTTGTTCCACAGCATTTTACATTCCTCTACCCTATGGCTCACATAAATAGCATACAAAAGCCATTAAGAAGAGTTAGAGTGTACTTTCACCATTGCATGAATCTCTTGCTCTGTTTCATAGTGATTGTCAATTGTAACAATTACCGAGAGTAAAGCCAAATGTCGTCTCTCTATCCAATAATGGTTGTGCCGCTCCAAGCATCGAAAAGGAGCTCACTGACAACTCCTGATAGTTTCACAGCTCTAAACTTTGTCTCTATGATGACTATAATTTGAAGGTTGTGAATCCTCACCATTTCCTGAACGGTGAGAATGAAGTTTGGGTGTTTTGCACCCCTACAATTACATGTTAATAGTGTCATTGGTTTGTTGTAGGGAGGTAGACCCATATACCTCTCGAACCTCAAAAGATTCTTATCGGATTCTGGTAGCCTTAATGAGAGCATTTCTATTTTGTGAAGAAGTGTTTCCTGGCCTTGAATGATCAAAGTGCTTAGACAAGCCCTGAATTTCTCAATTGTTGCTTTTACCTTCAAAATTATCACTGTTTGGATGTCATTCCTCATGTGGATTTCGGTCTAACCATTTCTAAAAAAGGACATAGGGATTTTTCTCACTCAATACGGCCCCTCCATGTTCCTAGACTCTCTTCTGTCTAGACCCCTTAATAAAGAATTGGGAGAAAGGAATGATGGAGATATTAAAATAGGAATAATGAGGGTTGGGTAAACTGTCCAAGAGATTTGAGGGAGTCGCATCCCTATTTCTAATGAACCTATGCCTTCCCCTTCTTAGAGAGATGGATTGGTGATGATCTTTGTGGAATGCATCACAACTGCGCGGGTTTGGTTCAGGGGGTTGTTATGGTGAGGGATCCTTAAGGGGCCATTCACTGATGTTGGCAACTACAATAGAGGGCTTCTTGCTCTTGTGAGGGTTTTTTTTTTCATGCATAATCTTATTCCTTGATTCGCATTCAACCCTTTCAATTTTGGATGGTTCTAGTTTCGAGCATGCTTCCTTGGAGCCATGGTTGAGAGCAGAATTTGGAACATTTGAAGAGCAATTATTTTTTCTAGAACTACTAGAAATGGGTCGTACCAATAGTTTTTTCTTCTCAAGGGCTTTCCATTTGAGTGATTTATTTTTAGCATTGATTTTGACAGGATCATTTTGTATGGGAGAAACCATGCACTCAATATTAAATGAAGAAATAACTTTTAGAGAAAGCTTGTCTGAATGTCTAATCTTTGAGGCCTTGCCCAAGGTATTTCTATTGGTCACGTGATTCACTATTTACTTTTTTTCCTTATCTAAAGTGGAGTCTATCATGTCAAATGTAGAGTCCACTATTTACTTCCCTTTGTCTTTGACCCTATAAGCCTCCAATTGGTTCTTCCCTGTTCCTAAAAGAGTTTTTCTGAATATTAGTCTAAGAAATCTTTTCACTCCTCTTGATAGCCTTTCTTTTGGTACTATCATAAAAGGCAGAATCCCTTGTCACTATCTATCAATAAATGATTTTTGTCTTATAGTCTTGAGTTCCCCATCTCACATTAATCCTCTTGACTCAAGGTCAACTCTCTATTCTGAGTCGAGCTCGACTATGTATTATCTTCTTCAATTAGATGACTTTCTCTTTTTTCTAAGGAACTCTCACTATTATTCATGTCAACCTTCAGTTTGTCTTTTATGTTACTGTTAAGAGTGTTAATAAATATTTAAAAAATTTTTATTTTGTTTTTATGTTTTCATATTTCAAAGTAACGTTTTGAGGAAAAGAGTTTTAATGAAATGAATTGTTTTGATTCGTCTTAAACGTTGTGTTTTGTTTCAGTTATAACAATATTTATTTTAATGTCCACGTGGCAATCCTTCTTCTTCGTTATAACATAATAGAGGGAAGAAGAAAGGCATTTTTTTGCTGTTAAATATTCAGTGAAATTTTCTTCTATTTTCTCTACTTTCTCTTTTTTTTGTTCTTGGATTTTCTAAAAACAATATCATAACAAAGGTATCAGAGCTAGACAATTCTCATGGCCGAGGATAAAATTTTCACTTGTCTGCAAGCAAGAAGTCACTAAGCTCCAATTTGAACTCTTTCAGTTAGGTAGTCACATTAGGGATATTGGATAGTCATATTCGGAATAGGTTCAAGGAGCTTAAGGAAGATTTTTGGGGTGAGTTGAAGATCAACCTTCAAGGTTATCTTCATGGCATATTTGAACAATACATAGGAAAGCTTTTACCGACGGACAAAGGGAAAGAAGTGTTGAATGGGCCTCCATCAAGCTTCCCCCTAAGGACCCCTTGCTTCCGTTTCAAAAATCAGATACTATCGAAGTCAGTCCTAAGTCTCCTAAACTGGATTGTCTTCATTTTGATAGTACAGATTTTAGGGAGTGGTGGGCAAAACAGGAACAGTATTTTCTAGCTAAGGAGATTCCTATGAATGCAAGGGTAAAGATGGTGATGTTGCATCTGGGAGGAAGAGCTTTTGATTGACATCATTTTTATGCCTAGAGACAAGGAGGGTTCCACATACTGAATTGGGAATCCTACGCGTAGAATATCAATGACAGTTTTGGATCTCAAACTTTTCGCGATCATATGAAAGAATTAGTTTCCCTCAAGCATGTAGGTACGATCGATCAATATTATGATGCTTTTATAGTCTGTTGGATCAGTTGTAGCTATCTGAACAGTTTGCTCTTAACATATTTATTAATAATTTGAAGGCCGATGTAGGCCAATATGTGAAGCTTTTAAAACCTGCCAACTTGATGGAAGGTTTTCTAACTACTAAACAAGTGGAGGCTATTCTCAATGGCTTATCCAAATAAGGGTTGTTGACTGATGGGGGTGCTCATTTCAAACCTACACTTCTATCGAATTTGAGTTCCATGAGTTAAAAGAGTCTTGGGTACCTTCAACCATCAAATGTGGGGTTTGCACTATGGAGTTCAAACAATGGTGAGGGTAGCCTCAGGGAATTCCTAAGACTCTATCGTCTACAAATATTGATGACAGAATAAAGGACTCTACTATTTGTGCGGAACTAAATACGAGGTTGGTCACAAGTTCATGAAGTCTAAGTTATACCAACTTTTGCTGGAACTGAGTACAGAGGGTGATAATAAAGAGGTTCAAGAGTGTAGTCAGCAGTTGGAAGATCTTAAGTTGAGAGAGAAGTCTAGTCCTAGTACGGTTTTATCGTTGCATGCTATCCAAGGATCTTAAGACATTCACACAATGCGAGTAGCAACCAACATTGGGCAAACTAGGGTCATTCTCCTAATCGACTTTGGTAGTACTCATAATTTTATAAATGCCAAATTAGTTAAACAATTAGCATTACCTGTGAGTCCCATGAATAAGCTAAAGGTTACTGTAGCCAATAGAGCTATATTAGTAGCTGGTGGCATTTTTCGAGCAGTTCAATGGAAGTTAGATTTAACTCAATTTCATATTGATTTCTATGTGTTACCCTTTAAGGAATGTGACTTGTTTTGGGAGTGCAATGATTGTTATCCTTGGGAACCATTTGTTGGCAGTTTAGTTCTCTAATCATGAAGTTTATGTATGAAGGTCGAGTTTACGAATTGAAGGGTATTCAACCTAGTACTATTAAGTTGGTGGAGGGTTCTCAAAGTTCTAAATGTTTTTTCTTGGCAAGTAGCCTTTTGGGTCATTATGTTATCATGGTGTCTATTCTTACATAAACTACCTTGCGAGCTATGTCAGTTTCCACTCTAGAGAAGTTGCAATCGTTATTGGAAGAGTTCTTTGACATTTTTAAAGAACCAAAATGATTACCTCTACCTAGATTACAATATAATAAAATTCCTTTAAAAGATGAACTTGTTGTAGTAAAATTGAGACCATAATGATATCCTACCATTCAAAAGACAGAGATAGAATGAATGGTGGATGACATGTTGCAAGTTGGGGTCATTCGGGACATTAATAGCTATTTTTCTTCTCCTATAGTTATGGTGAAGAAGTAAGATGGTACATAGAGGTTATGTGTGGATTATAGACATTTGAACTATATGACCATCAATGATAGATTCTTGATTTCAATCATTGAGGAGTTGCTCGATGAATTGGGAAAAGTTGGGTGTTTTTTAAATTGGATCTATATTTATGTCAAGATATGGGAACTTGATATTCATAAGACACTTTTTCGGACACATAAAGGGCACTACAAATTCTTAGTAATACCTTTCGAGCTCACTAATGCTCATTCCACTTTTCAAGCACTTATGAACTCCATTTTAGGCCCTTGTTGAGCAAGTTTGTGTTAGTTTTTTTATGACATCCCTGTTTATTCGATGTCTTGGCAAGACCATCTTGATCATTTGAAAGAGGTGTTTACCATTTTTACGAGCTCAACAATTGTATGAGAAAAAAAGCAAATGTCATTTCGGGGCTACACAAATTGATTATTTGGGCCATGTCATTTCACATGGGAAAGCCAGTATGGATAAATCTAAGATTGACAACATTGTGGTTTGGAAGGTCCCTCACTTCTTGAAGGAATTGTGAGGATTTTTGGGTTTATCTGACTACAATAAGTGATTTATCAAAGGGTATGGTTTAATAGCTCAACCTTTGATTGAGCTATTAAAAAAGGGGAATTGACATTGGTGTTCTCAAGCTGACTAAGCTTTTTTAGCATTAAAAACTGCCCTTACTTCAACACCTATCCTTGCCTTGCCAGATTTCGATGAGGTCTTTTGCATCGACACAAATGCTAGTAGTACTAGTGTTGGGGGCCGTTTTACAATAGAAAGGACAACCAATTGCTTATTTTAGTAAGACATTGGGCATCAAACATTAGTTCCTTTCGATATATGAAAAAAAATGCTAGCTGCCTTATTAGTTGTAAAAAAATGGCATCCGTACTTGGTGGGACACCACTTTTGCACCCGAATGGACCACTAGAGTCTGAAATTCCTTTCAGATCAGAAGGCCATCATGCCTTTCCAACAATGGTGGGTGGCTAAGATGATGGACTATGAGTTTTAGGTGCTTTATAGGAGGGGCAGCACCAATAGGTGGTTGATGGTTTGTTAAGACAACAACTTGTTGAGGAGGGACAGTGTTGGCAGTTGGGAAGTACCTCTATTGTTTTTAATTTTCTAGGTCGAGTACAACAGTCTTGGCAACAGGATTTGAAGCTAAAAAAGCTTTGTGAATCCCTGCAACTTCAAGCTTCTTCTCACCTTAAATATACATGGGATGGTCAGTTCTTCAAACGAAAAGGAAAACTTGTTGTTGGTTCTGATTTAGTATTAAGAAGGGAGTTATTTACTTATTTTCATGAAGGGGTTTGTAATGGCTTAAATTCAAGGTTATCGGAACAGTGGTTTCGTAACCACAAATCCGATTTAAAGAGAAATTTATTTTAATATTTTTGATTGAAAATTGATATGATAGGAAAATTGTATGAAAATATTGATAGAAAAATTTTACCGATTTAGTGGTTAGTTAGAAAAAGAAATTATTGAAGAAATTGGGTAAAAACAAGGTATCGGGACCTTTATCTCGTAAAACCGAGTCAAAAATAATTTTATAAATATTTATGAAATGTTAGTAATGTGGTATTAAAATTTCGTTAGGAAATTTTAATGTTTGGGTAGTCAATTAAATGAAAAGGACTAAATTGTAATAGGTGTAAAAGTTGCTAGAATGATTAAATAGCTTAAGAGTCTAATGAGAAAGGATTTAAAAGGAAATTAGACCCAAAATTTATTTGGGCTGGACGGCAAGGGCATGAAATCAGCAGGGAATTTGATAAATTAAGGGCAAAATTGGAATATTGCAAAATTAACTAAATAAAGCTAGGACTAAATAGGAAATATCTAGATTTCTCTTCATTTCTCTTCAATTCCAGCAGCTAAAAACGCCATAGGAGGGTTCTCTAAGCTGTTATTTCATAATTTTTGCACCAAGTGAGTTAATCCTTGCCTTTTTCTTGTAATTTTTGTGTTTCTAAGACTTTTACAACTAGGTCCTACTATTAAATTCATTAGTTTTTGATTCCATGGATGAAATTGAAAGTCACCATGATTTATTTCTGTAAGTTTATGATGAAATAGAATGAAATTAAAGTTTTAATTTGTTTAAGAGATGATTTTATTAGGTAATTTCAATGGAAATTGATTTTTAGGACCTAATTGTGAAAATATTTGGAATTAAAGTCTACTTTTGAAACTCTGATTCCTAAAGGTTGTAAACTAGTTTAAGGTGATATAATAAAGTGTTAATTGATAAAAATAAGCTCAATTGAGAGGCTAATTGAGTAGGGACGAAATTCTCATTTATTAAAAGCTTAGGGGAAAAATGGTAATAAACAGCTTGCACTAAAACAATTTGGACAGCAGCAGTAGACTAACTTTGAAAAATCACCATAAATTGTATGAATCGAATTAGAAGATGAAAAAAATATGGAATTAAAGATTATTGAGTCTAGTTTCTCATAGAAGAAACAATGTAAGCAATGGATTTGTAAATTTTGAGATATAATTACTTTTGTGAGACAAGATCAGAATGAATTCGGGTTCCCCTGTTCTGACTTTTAAAAATCATAAAAAATTAAATAAAAATAATTATGAGCTTAAATTTATGTGCCTAGAATCCTTAATGAGTCTATTTTTAATAGAAATAAACTAGAACATCATTTGAATCTTGTATGAAGAGATAATTAATTTTTAGTGAAGAAGGGTCAGAACTGTTAGACAGCAGAACAGGGGTGACTTTAAAGAATAAAATGTACTGATTGGCTAAACCAAAAATTCTGAAAATTTTATGGTAAGAAGATATATGAGTCTAGTTTCAGGAAAAATTATCGGATCCTAATTTGGAGTTCTGTAGCTTAAGATAAAAATAATTTAGTGACTATGACTTAAGTAGACAGCTTTGAATGAACTATAAATAATAGTTGAATTATAAAGAATGTTGCATATGAACATGAAATGTATTAAATTGATAATTAAATTTATTTATTTAGATCCAGAAGATTCAAATACAAAGCTAGATCGAGGAAAGGTAAAAGTTTAGGATTAGTAGATTTTTGTGCACAAACAAGTATCAAGGTAAGTTCATGTAACTTGAGTTATATTCTTAAATGCTTGAAATGTATGTTTTTGATATGAATATGATTTGAATGTTCATTGTATGAAAATTGATAAAACATTGATATATTTGATAAAAAAGGGAAGAAATCCCAGTTGAATGAAAGGAAAATTCGATGGATCTCTGAAAAAAGAATTGACGGTAAAAAGGATCAAGCCCGGACGGGTGATCCTATCCTGATATAGCCCTCCCGAAGAATATGTGGAAAATGGATTTAGCCCGGACGGGTAATCCGAATTAGGGTCTGAATTTAGCTTTGGTGGTAATTCGGATCCAAGCTCATTAGAGTAATTGTTGTTGCGAGGGATTTAGCTTTGGACTGGTAATCCCGACAATACTCTATGAGTTTATATTACAGGATTTAGCCCTGACCGTAATCTCATTGTAAGGATGAGGTTCATGAGAGTGTGCTCTCTCTGAAATGGAAATGTGTGCACATAAATATGAATTGATGGACCCTGCATTGTACACTAAAAGTGTACCTCTGAAAATCCATCGAAATTTCGAGAAATTCAACGGGATAAATATGGAAAAATAACAAGGAAATAGAAATCATGATATTGATGAGCTCATCAATCATGGTATATATTATTGGTACATGCAAATTATTGTACTAACTTGAATGTTGAGTTTGTGCATATTAGGGTAATAATGCATTGAATGGATATATAAATGTTTATTGTATTGTATTGAAAATATTAGGTAAGTATAATTCTTGTTACATGAGCTTACTAAGCACAAAGTGCTTACCCTGTTTCATTTTCCCCTATGTTGTAGTGTTAAGAGCTCGGAGGTCGGATTTGGTCGGAGACACATCACACTATCAACCTCAAGATTTCGGTACATAAAGAAACTTTATTTTGAAAATCAAGAGCATGTATAAGCTAATAAAGTAAATGATTTTGTGAAATGAATGTAGAGTTAGCCATTGGTATGATTAACAAACCTGGTTTTGGATATGTGATGACGTTATTTTATAAATATGCATGAATTTATCTTGAAAATATGTTGAATTGGATTGGTTGATGTGGATTGTTTTTGGTTTAAAATTTCAGGGAAGGGTAGATATCTATAAAGGGGTTATATTGAGTTAAAAAAAAAATTTAATTTGTAAACTCCGGTAATACTTCGTACCCTATTCCGGCAATGAATACGGGTAGGGATATTACAGGGTTACTGGTGGTCACTCGAGCACTAATGCCACTAAGCATTGCATGGCTAGTGTACTATATTGTAAAGGTATGATGGTGGATATTAAACAATGGATTCGGGAATGCATGGTATGTCAATGATGTAAATATGATACTGCAGCTCATCTCAAGCTTCTTCAACCATTGCCTCTTCTTTCGAGGGCTTGGTCTAAAATCACCATGAATTTTATAGAAGGGCTTCCTTCTTCGAAGAGAAAATATACTATTCCGGTGGTTGTCAATCATTTAACTAAGTATGGCCATTTTCTCGCACTGGCTCACCCTTATACAACTACTTTAGTAGCCATAACATTTTTGGACAATGTTTATAAGCTGCATGGTTTACTTGATGCCATCATATCTGACAGAGATCGAGTTTTTACTAGCTCTTTCTGGCAGGAATGTTTCTAAGGCTGGGAACCAAAATTAAGTTGCCAACTGCTTACCATCTTGAGAGTGACGGTCAATCGGAAGTGCTTAATCATTGTCTAGAAGGATACCTACGTTGTATGAATGGAGAAAGAACATGCGATTGAGTTCTTTGGCTCTCGTTGGCAAAATGGTGGTATAATTCAACCTTTCACTTTGCCGTTCAAACTACTCCTTATGAAGCCTTGTACGATCAACCACCTCCTCAACACCTTCTCTAGTTGGTTGGTTCTTCGAAAGTTGACAGTGTGGATAAGAGTTTGCAACATTGTGAAGCTGTGCGACAACTACTCAAGTACCATCTTCAGCACACCCAAGATTGCATGAAGCACTATCCAGATAATAAACGAAGTGACAGAAGTTTTTCAGTGGGTGACTGGGCATATTTAAAACTTCAGCCCTACTGGAAACACTCTTTGAGAAAGATAAAAAATCAGAAGCTTTCTCCTCGGTTCTTTGGCCCATTTTTTATCATAGCCAAAACAGAAACCATTGCATACACCTTGCAACTACCTGAGGGCTCCAAGATCCACCCTATTTTTCATGTTTCCCAACTCAAATGCCATGTAGGTAGTCAACCTAGTGCTTCCACTTTGCCACTTACTGGTCCTAAAGAGATGTTATTGAAAGAGCCAACTCGAATTTTAGATAAGCGTATTTAAAGAGAGGTTTTCTCTGACTTCCAGCAGCTCTATCCCTCTTTTGATCTTTAAGGACAAGGATTTAAAATTATGTTATTCTGTTTTTATGTTTTCATGTTTAAACGCAGCATTTTGAGGAAAAGAGTTTTAATGAAACGAATCGTTTTGATTTGTCTTAAACGCTGTGTTTTGTTTCAGTTGTAGTTGTCTTTGTTTTAAGGTCCACGTGGCAATCCTACTTCTTCGTTATAACATAATAGAGGGAAGAAGGAAGGCTTGCTTTTTGCTATTAAATATTCAGTGAAATTTTCTTGTCTTTCTCTGCTTCTTTGTTTTTCTATTCTTGGATTATCTGGAAACGATCTCATAACAGTTACTTATGATTATCTCAGGGCAAACATCCCTTTGATGTCCCATTCTCCCACATTGAAAGCAAAGTTTCTTTATTCCTTCATAAAGGATTTGTTATCTTTTCCCTTCAACCGAGATGAACTGTTCAAGGGGTTCCTCGATATTGATTTGAACACAAAGTCTCGCAAACTTTCCTCTTCTTTCACTGCTCGTGGCATTATCAATTCGTAACAACCTTCCTAGACTTGTACCGGTTCTTGCTAGATTATCTGGTTCATACTATTCAATTTGTAGTTCAGGAAGCCTAATCCAAACTGCTACAGAGTTAAAATTTGGTTCTGATGCCCTGAAGTCCGGTTGCCATTTTCTCATGGTGAGGAAATTCCCATTGATGAACCACGGACCTCCTTTCACAGCAGTATCGTAGTCTTCATTGCATAGAAATTTCACAAGGAAATATTCGAAGCCTAGGTCCACAATTTCTATTGACCCAGATGGTTTCCAGAGTTGGAAGCCAATCGTCCTCCCAAGCACTTGGAAAAATTAGTGACGTTTCCCATCTGCTATGGATTCTCATACGTTCCTCTTTAGTGAGGAAGATTGAGATATCCCCGTTTGAGTTGATGTTCTCCCCCCGGTTCTGTTTCCATCCCTTCAGGATCCATTTCTTTAGAAGCTGTTTCCCCTTCATTCAGCCACTGTTCATAGTTACCAAATTCTCCACCAACAAGCGTGTCCTTATACGACACAATCTTCCTGGTTCAAACCGTGTTTCACATTTTTCTTGCTCCGTTTCAGTTTAGCTTCTTATTCCAGGGATAGGGTCGAGGTATCCCTAGGGTTTTCTTCTTTTGAGTTCATAGTTTTTCGTCTCTTAGTTTCTTTTAGGTGAAAAAGTTTTTTTTAATCACAAACATTTTATAAAATATTTTACTTAAAAAAATAGTAGAGTTAAATCGTGTCTTAAATTAAAATATAATATAAAATAAATATTAGACAATATTAAAAAATATAATATATTCATTGGAATTTCACCTACCGATAATCAACCGACTTATTTTATTAAAATATACCATTTTAATCAAAACCAACTATCTCAATCCAATAGCATTGATTAAAATTTAACCAAAATTTGCACTATCCTAATTTACATGCATCAAATCATACAAATATCCCAACTTACTAAATCATCCATGTCTAGTTGGTGCCTGTAATATTCTAGATTTAGTGGTTTATAGTTGTCTCGTAAAGACTACCAGAAAAAGAGCATATTTACTTGGAGAAAGCCGTGAACGTTTTGTCAACTACTGTTGGAACAAAGGCTCTTTTATTTTTTGGGGAGAACTTTGGGTTGGTCTAAGATCCCTCTATAATTCATGGACCATGTGAATTGGAATTCAGATTAGTGAAAAGTCATAGTTTTAGTCAAAACCAAAAAATTAATATGCATCAATTTGTGTATTTTATTATAATTAGCGAAAAGTGATGTTTTGACATTTATCAAGAAGCACATTCAAGTACCCAAAATCTTCCTTTAAAATGTAGTAGTACTGGAATATGTTCCCTTCCCTTTTAAAGAGTCAATATGGTGGTACTTCTCCTCCAAATTTTCTTTGGAAAGGTCTGTAGATAAGCTTCATTTTCCTGCCTAAAGATTACCACTTACAATCTCATTGAAAACATATGTTATTATAGTGATGGGATAACAATGAAATAAAAGTAGAAAATGAGAGAAATTAAATTAAGATGAGTGTATATAAAATGAAAGATAAAAAGTATTTGTATTAAATAATAAAATATAAATTAAAAAAATAATAGTAAAAAGACTAAAAATATATCTATACTAAAAACAAATTATAAGACAGTGATATTGATTTCGGTTTTTTATTTATTAAAAATATAAATTGTTTAAAAAAGTGAAGGAGAGGTCCCATGAATATTCACTGCACCACTTAAGCATCAGTTGAAAACGAGTGTTGATTGAAATAAACGTAGCTCACTGGAATTTTGCCAGTAGTGAGTTTGGAGGAAAATGAAAACAAAAAAACACATAACTGGGGGTGGGTTAGAATCCAAAGGGAAATTGGTTTTAGTTTAGATGTTTAATATGGTATCATTGATTGAGTGTATTCTGTTTTTCCTACCTAAGTATCATAATCATATATGTATCTAAAACTGCCGAGCAAGAGATTTAAAAACTATATGAATTAATTCAATTTATCAATTAAAATATGTTTCAATTAAATAGACTTTGACATCTAA
Source organism: Gossypium longicalyx (assembly GCA_025698465.1). NCBI lineage: Eukaryota > Viridiplantae > Streptophyta > Magnoliopsida > Malvales > Malvaceae > Gossypium > Gossypium longicalyx. Next base: position 19,101,848 of record CM047005.1, on the reverse strand, counting down.
AATTTACATTATATATATATATATATGCATAATAATCAGTTACTGGTTGACGAAAGTCTTAATATCTGAAATCATTTCTTGAGTTCGAATGTGGGAAGATGGAGAATTATGAAGAATTTGAAATGCATGCCCAACTCCTTTGTAAATCTTTGTTTCAACCCTTTTACCGGCACTGCCCAATACATTGCAGAACCCCATGTTCCTATCTTTCAATATATCCATCTCCGATACACACACCATCGTGGGTGGAAGTCTCAGTTCCCTTAACTTGGGTGTACCATTGGCTAAAGGGTTGCACCATGGATGGTCACGGTTCGAACCGAAAGGCAATGATAGTCTCCAATATGCATCTGATGCGGGTAAAGTGAGTGCCGAGTTAACTTGTGGGGTGGCATGCAGTTCGGTTGCGGTCCTTGGCTCACCTCCGAAAAAGGGTTGAATCAAGACCGAGCCCTTGACAACCAATGGCTTCATTCTGGAGCTGGCTGATGTGCCGCCGGGGGAGCCTAATCTGGTGGCCACATTGTAAGCTATATTAGCACCAGCACTATCACCTGCTAGGAACAAACTAGACAAATCACATTGACTTAACCACCATTTGTGTTCATTAGATCCACTTAGAGCTTGTTGCTTCACCCACATAAGGGTTTCGATACCGTCGTCGTAAGCTGCTGGAAGCCTGTTTTCAGGAGCTAACCGGTAGTTTACAGAGAAGATAATGCACCCTGCTTTTGAAGCAAGACCGGATAAGAACTCATGGTAGCAGCTCCAAGCAGCTGATCCAACACAGAATCCGCCACCATGGAAGTAAATAAGCAAAGGCATCTTGTTAGAGTAGTTTGGGACATAGATACGAGTCCATAAGCCGGTGAATTTATCGATGACGATGTCCTTAGCTGTAACACCACCGGTGGCTGTGCAGGGGATAATAGGGATGATTGGCGGTCTCTCGACGTGTCCGTTTTTGTGAACTCGGATGAGCCCTTCAATCTCTTCAACTAGAACACCATGGCTCTTCTGGTTTACCTGAACATTGATCCTTGGATCAAAGGAAATAGCTTCCATTCTTTTTGTTCTCACGCAAGATAAAAAGTAGAATTTGACTTATGAGGTAATGGTTGGATTTGTGAATACATTGATGGACCCTTATATAGAGAATGCAAAGGTTAGAATTTCCAAATCTTCATTTTTCTTGAAATATTCATCTTTAATACATTTATTTTTAACACATACTTAGACACAGACACGAGAATATAATCTTTCAAATATCTTTCTAAGTATATAGATAAACTTAAAAATTTTAAACATGAATATTAAAATATAATTTTAAAAAATTTCTCTAAATATATAAAAATATTTAAAAATTAAAATATAATTATATCAAATACACTTACACTAATTTCGAGAAACAGCCAAACTTTTCAAGTTGTAAAGGAAGCTTCCTCCCCTTTTCGATAAGAGTAAGACAAGTGGGGATTGAACTAATAGTATACCATCACATAGAGATTCTCAATCTTTTTTTCCCAAGAAGTTCTTATTTCTTTAACTTAATGTCACACATTATATAACGTGAGGTTCATGCGCAAATGGCCTCACCAACTTTATTCTTCAAATATTTACCCAATCCTTAGCTTTTTGACCCATCGATGTGGCTTTATTCTTCGTATTTTCTTTTCCTTCTGCAAATGTCCGTGTTGTACCCGTATCTAAACATATTAAGATATGTATTGTAGGCATTGATATATAACTTAAAATAATTTTCTAAACATATTGAATATATATTTTTTTATCCAATAAATTATGTATATTCGTATTTGTGTTTCGGGGTGTTCAAACGGTCGAACCGAACTAAATTACTATTAGTCGAATTATCCAAAATATAAAAATCTTTGATTGTTAACCGAATATAATTTTTTTCAAATACATTAATGGAACCGAAATATTTCAATTAACCGAAATTTATATGTTTTTGTCTTTTAGTTAAAATAAGTATAAAACATATAAAAAATACATTACTAATGTTAATTATTTTTTAATATTTAAAAAAGATATATTATTTATTTCAATTAATATAAAAATAATAGTTCAAAAATACATTGTTAATATAAAAAATATATTATATATAATATATATTATTTATTTCGGATAATTCGGTTAATTATCTGACTTTGAATTAAATTAACCAATAATTGAAATTTCAAGAAAATATTAATATATCTCTGATCAAACTAAATTTAACCACCAACCGATTAACTGAATTAAATTAATTCAATTTTAATCAAACTCGAAACATACATATCCTTGTCCAAAATTTATATGCAGATATGAATCCTAATCCAAAGTTACTTATAATAGACAATTGATGTCCTGTAAGGTGGTGAGTAGATAAACATGAGAAGAAAGTCCAAGAACTGATTCTCAAAATTATTATTATCATTCAAACCTTGTCAACTAAGCCAAATGGTACAAAGGTTTTTTCCACAATCATTTAGAATTTACGTCAATCAATCCGTATGTGTCTAATTTGTCCTTTCTAGATATGGTAATTTCAGTATTTAAGTTTTGTTTGTGTATTTTATTGGGTTATAGTATATTTATATTATTTATATTTATATGATTTTTATAAGCTTATATAATTGGCTATTTAACTCAAATGATCTAAAAAAAATCAATTATTTATGTAAATGATTCTGATTTAAAATTAATTACCTAAATTACTTGAAATGATCAATAAAATTAGATTATGGGAAGTAGATAGCTAGCACTACCTTTTTTTTTCTGACACAATCATCTTAAAAAAATAATTTTTGAGGTTTTAAACACTAGATGACCGACATCTTTGTACATTTTTTTCAAACTGTATCATATTAGTATACATTTATACCAATATTTAAAAAAATTTAGAGTGCTGGCACACTGATGGCCGGCACCCCTATATCTGATTAAAAAAATTATTTCTATTTTAATTATATCTTTATTTCTATTTTAAACTTTAACCAATTTATTTATTTTTTAAAGTAAATTTTTAAATTTTTTTATGTAAACTTTAATCAGTGTCCTAGCACTCAATTTTTTTTTTAAAAATTATGGTTCTATTATTATTTGATTTGTTGTATTTACTTCGGTAAGATTTATCGTTTTAATACGTCGAACTTACTAAGCTTCATTGAGCTTACTTTTGTTATTTATTATTTCTGTAGATACTTGGAAAGTTTGACGGTCGGATCAGCTCGGCACTCAAGTCACACTATCCATAAATTTCGATAGTTTTTGGAACGTTCAATTCGGATTATACATTACTATTGTTTTGGTTATGTAAAATGTTAAGTATGATCTTAATTGCAAATAACTAACTTTTATATATATATATATATATATATATGAGAATGAGTTTAAGATGTTTTGATGTTTTAATGCAAATATGAATTATATGTGTTAATGCAATGTTGTGTTTGAGGTGCCTATGATAGGTACATTGGTTAGATGTTAAATTTTGTAAATTGATAAGTTGTGATGAATGATTCATTTTGATGTATAATTTTATATACTTGTTGTATCAATGAGGATACATTGGTTAGACACTTAGGATGTTGATTTGGCTGTTTTTTTTTACTTGTTTAATGTCACTTTGAATAGGTCTTTTGGCTAGTAAATGGATTTCTTAAAGTCCAAGTAAGCTTGAAATGGTAAACTTGTTGTTTAAGGTTCATTTTGGGTCCACACGGCCTGAGACAGGGGCGTGTGACTCAGCCGTGTCTCACCTGATGAGTTTTTTGGGGTGCAAGTCAATGAGTTGCATGGCCTGACATATAGGCGTGTGACATGGCTGTGTGACCCTATTCAGAGAGTTACACGGGTTCAGACACGGCAGTGTGTCCCTAGTTCGATTGTTACACGCCTGAAACACGGGCGTGTGTCTCAGTTGTGTGAGGCACATGACCGTGTGATCCCTATTTTGCAAATTTTGCATCTTTTTCCTAAACTTTCCAAATGGTTTCAAATTGGTCCCAAATTGTTTCTAAGTTATTTTTAGGGCCTCAAAGGCTCGATTTAGTGACAATATGCATGTGAATGAATATTTTATGATGTGATTATGATATTGATCAATGATAATATGTTTAAATGGTTCTGATTGTTTAGTAATACTTCATAACCCTAATCCAACGACGGAGACGGGTTAAGGGTGTTATAGTTAGATTTAACACTCATTATATATCCATTAAATCTTTTGGAGAGGATCTCTTACTAAAGAACTCCATGTAAGTTACAAAAAAAAAAAAGAAAAGAAAAGCTTAGTCTAAAACAAAAGCTACAAGCTATTAAATTATGACACACACTATACTATCTATGTAAACAACATGATATATCCTAATTTTATTGAAATGAGTATTCAAAAGAATTATGAACAAAGCATAATTATTTGAGTTAGTTAAGTCTATCACAAGAATGTTCTAATGGCTTGTTATAGTTTCAAAAAAAAAAAAAAAGAAGAAAAAAGAAACCTCACCTTCAACAATTTCGACCACAATGTTGCGAGCTTTAATAAAGCTTACATTCGAACAACACCAATGTCAACACATTTATTAGGACCATCACAACTTGCCAAAGCATCTTTGCTAACAAAAATTCTATAATGCTAGTCATGTTTTCAACATTTATAATAATTATAAAGAAAATCCTTATGCTCATTTATATTTTCCTAACATTATCAAACTTAATTTATCCTCCATATCTCACAGCAAAGCCTCCTCGCATGATAATAATCCATCAACATTTATACATCACCTATGGTCATTTGCTTTGAAACCATTAGGACTCTTTTCTTTAATCAATACTTTCAAATTTTCTCTATAGTCACTAGTTCTTCAATCTTTAAAGGGTGGGCCTATCTATAGAGAGTATATTGGACTTCTCAAATTTCTCTCAAAGTTGGAAATCTTCATAGAATGTTCACTACTTGGGGTAAACCACCGATTAGGAAAATCAAACAACTCTTTATCCTTCTTCTTGATGAGTCAATATTTATGTTTATCTAGGTGAAGATTTCTGATCACGTTCTTTATTATTTGTTGCTTGCCTGAGCGAGGTGTGAAATACACCATACCTTGCAACCACTCAGTTTTGGATATAGTAGATTTGTAGAAATTTTTTAAAGCATTCAACATCAAGAGTTCGCCTTTTTTACAATAATTTATAAAGAAAGAAAGAGACCAACATCTACCATAAGAAGCCCTCCAATTGACCAAGACTTATATCATATTTTTTTAGTAGCTCACAAAGAAGTGATTCAAGGGTAAACAAAATACATCTTCGAAGATGTATAATGGCAAAAGAAACCCCACTTACATCACTCATACATTCTACCTCATCTGGGATAGAAAATTCAAACTCGTAATTTGATAGTTTGTTCCCCTGACCTCTAACATTTTTATCTTCTTTTTCTTTTTCGTGTTGCACGACTATTCATTGGCAATTACAACCACTAAAACTCTTTGTATTTATCTAGGTTTTTTATCATTACCGTCACACTTGAACTAGCCCTGTTTTTTTTTTCCCTTCTTCTTTTTACCATCACCTCTACCACTCCCTCTCCAATTACCCTCTCCAATCACATGTGGGTTCTCTAAACTGGCTATCTTATTTTCACCTATCTAGAAGGCTACTATACTCCCTAACTAGCCAACCACGATAAGACCAACATGAGAGACATGTTAATGCCTGATGGCCAATGATTATTAGCCTTGCCTATAAGTATTTATCTTTGGCCTCAGGATGACTTCTTCAATCTTGGAATCCCATGCTTCATACTCTTCTCTTCTTCTAAGCGACTCTCTGCACCTCACCCTGTTTGAGCTGCCATTTACTATCTTCTATCCTTTTTTTTTATCTTCAACAATATCTATTTAAATTAGGTATAATGTAGTATACATATATGGTCAAAAAACTTGAAAAAAGGCTACAAACATATGAAAGATTTATTGAAAAATATTGATAACCCAAAAACGGTTTACCAAACCAAACCGATGTTGGTACATACTAGTATCAAAACAAAAAAAGATATTTGGTACTACTTTGTCTATGGTTTCTATTTTGTAATTTTAGCCTTTTTTCTTCGTTGATATCCTTTGTTACAACATGATAAAAATAGAGATAGAGAACATTTTAGTCATTGAACTTGGTAACTTCTCCTAACTTGGTCTTTCAACTTTTTTTGTTCACATTGGTCCTGAAACTTGGCAAATTTTCCAATTTGATCCCTAAATTTGGATTCCATTAAAGTATGAAGACATGGTACTCTAAATTGTGACACATAATCATTTTAAACTTTTAAAAATTTATATATAAAATCTAAAATATAAAAAAATATATTAAAAATTAAAAATTATTTAAAAAATTACATGATGAGATGACACAATCTCAAAGTGTCACATCATTATATCTTAACGAAATCCAAGTCCAAGAATCAACTTAAGAAAACATGTCAAGTTCCAAGCCTAATGTGAACCAAAACAAATTCAAGCACTAAAGTGAGAAAAATTACCAAATTTAAGGGATAAATGTTAGTTTATCCATAAAAATTTCGTCCAGAACTTTAGTTTAAATCTATCCAAAGCCTTGTTCTCCTTTAATCAAATTGTGGATGAGGAGATAAGCTGTGGATTTATGCAAGAAATGCTTGCTGACCTTTATGGACATGTGCCGCCCAGAAAAGCACTAAAGAAAAGGGGGGCGCCACCAACGGTTGGTCATCATTCATGGATAATATTTCAGAAAATAGCATACGATCAGGTTAGAATAGGATCCGTACAAGAACGAATGCTTGATTTAAGAATCATTCTAGTCAGAGATTTAGATCTAAAGTTGAAACTTATATATTAAGTGTCTACACTTACACACTTTAATTTGGAATATAGAATTCAATATTGAAGTTGATGGCAAGACAAGTCAGTGCATTTTGTTTCTTTGACACATATTGTCAAACACTTGGAACCTAAATTCTGGATCAAGCTGGACTGGAAATAGCTTAATTTTTAAATAATAAATGCAACTTTGTTATAATTTGGCTTTATTTGTTCTTTTAATAATAAAATGACTAAATTAATTCATTTAATAGTAAATAGATTAATTTTATCTAATCCTTAGAATAAAAAACCTGCAAAGTAATTTAATTTAAGAAAATTGGATTGCACATGAGAGAGAGGACCTATTTATCTTATCATATTCTAGTCAAAACTCTTTCATACATGCTCTTTTACCTATATTACTAAAGTCAAATATGAATGTCATATGCCGACTGAGTCTTAGTTCGGTTGGAATTAGCATTATTGCCAATGTAGAGAATATGAGTTTGAGCGCGCTAAAACATGTTTATCCATCTATTTAAGGGCTGAAAAAATGTTATGAATAATTGTATCAAATTATATGAATATCATATAAAAATATGTGTCTAACATAATAGGATGTTATTGTTTTGTTTTTTTTGTTTTTGTTTTTTTTGCATGCCTAGATTTTTTTGAAAGTTATATTTGGGTACTCTTATTTCAATATGTGTTGGACACGAATATCAAATATGAGCATATATATATATATATAAACAAAGACCTATAATGATAGAAGAAAATATTATATACAAATTCATGTGATTTAGATTTAAATTTTTTAATATTTTTGATTCTTTATAGATTTTATTAAGTTTTAAATTTTTTTAATTTTTAGAATCCAACCAAATTGAAAAATACGTATAAGTGATGAAGATTAAATATATTGATTTTTTAAAAAAAATGGAATTAAATTAATAAATTATATAAATATTGAGTGCTAAAGTTATTATTATACTAGTATTTTATTTTGTAATTAAAAGTATTTTAACGATAGAGTCAACACTAATTGTAATTAATCCGATGAAAGTGAGTAAATAAATAATAATAATTAAAAGAAAATCCTTTTTTTTTTTTTGTGAATTAGGAAGAAGGAAAAGAAAAAGAGAAATGAGAAGCATTTGTACCAAAGATATGGTGATAGAGAGTATGGACAAATTGACACTGAAATATGAAATATGAAATATGCTTTTCAAATCAAAACATGATATCTTGGTGACTACTACCCTTTCTATTATATCTTTATTATTTTGTAAAATTACGTTTATACATCATTTTGGTGTTATTACTAAAATGTGATGCACGAAAGGTCCTAAAGTTGGAAATAAAAGTGAGTAGGACCAATAGGGAAAGATTTCATATAAAAAAAGGGTGAGTTGCAATTTGGCTTTCCCATCTTTATTCTTTTCCTTCAACTGTAGGTGAGCCTGTTTTTTTAACTATGCTCACCTTTATCTTGTTTATAATAATTATAAAGAATTTATTATTTAAATCCATGCATATTAAAAAAAGTTTTATATTTCATGTTAATCTAACCTCTATTCTTTTTTCTTTTTTAAATTATTTTTCCTCAAATATAGGAATGTGTTTTTTAGTATGCACCGGAAATTAATTTTTCTTTAAAAATTTATTATTTTTAGGTAAAGTTTACTATAAGTTTTTGTACCATATCAAAAAGTATCCATTTCTTATTAGAAAGAACATGTTAGTCAATGTATGTTTACTAGAATAACGTGACTTAACAATAATGGAATAATGTGATTTAATAATGGTTAATGTAACTAAATTACAAATAGTTTAAACCAAAAATGTAATAAAAACAAATAAACCAAGAACAGTTTGGAGGAAAAGAAAAACCAATTTCTTGCCTCATCTACTCATTCTTTAAAACTATTAAAATAAATTAATCAAATTTGCGGTAATTTCAAAATTTATCATTATTTTTATACTGAATTAAACATATCAATATAATTTTCTCAAGATTTTATCAACACTTTCTATGCATGTCAAATATCGTAATGTTATATTATTGTCAATTAATCACATTAAAATTACTAAATAAATGATAAATTAATTGAAGTTTAGGGTTGAGGAATATGTTGGCATATGCCCTTGAATCAAGGATATTGAAGAGCATCACTTACAAGTACATATGGTGGCTTGCATGGATATACTATAGATCAGCTTTGGTTATTCCAAATAAACCAATTACCAAAGACTAGAAGAAAAATAGATCAAGCAAGCCGAGCACTGTTATCTGTCGTATTAGTCGGTATTTAAGGTGATATCACCATTTATTTCAGTTAAAATTTTAATGTATTCCGCTCCATTTTGCCTATCAATTGATATAATATTTTAATATTTTAAATTAAATTAAAATTATTTTTATTTTCTCATATATTTAAAAATAAAATTAAATAAGATACTGAATTTAATTAATAGTTTTAAACTTTATTTTTACATACAAACATATTTATATGAATGCAATGGAAGTATATATATATATATATACCTTTTGAATAATTTATTAAAAAAATTAAATTAAATTATAGATATTTATAAAAATAATTTTAAAATATCAATAAATTAAAAATCATACTCACTCAAATAGTACTCACATCCTTAATACATTTATACCTATTAAGTTGAATATAATTCGAGAATTTTACCTTTTAATGGGTTTGGTTATTAGACAACAATGCAATGTCATTAAATTAAAATGTTAGGGTAAATTAGGAAGAATATTTGTATAAATTGAAAACAAAATATCCATTATAATTAAAGGGCATATATCGAAGTTATACATGAACTATGGTTTAGTATTCAATTTAACACGTGAATATTAGTTTTTCACAAATCATTAACATCATATTTGATGTAGCATCAATTTAGGCAAACTATTTTATTTATACAATATGAGAATAATTAGATTTATTTATTTTTCTAAATGTTTACAATTGAATAAAAATTAATATTTTATGTGTACAATTGAAACAAATCAAAATTTACATATCAGATTACACATTAAATCTAAATTCATATGTAATTTTGATATATATATAAATATATATTTCTATGACTAACATTGATTGCATACAAAATTATTGTTTGATTAATTAAAAATCAATAAAAATATTATAAATTTAAACAAAAACATTACATATTAATAATTTATTTTATATGGATTTTAACATATTGATATATCTTTATTGTGTCATGCCTAATTATTTTTCATGTGTTTGTATTAATATCTTAACCCATGAATTATTTCATATAAATTGTTAAGTTTAGATATAATTATTTAAAATTTTAATCATTATATTTTTATTTATTAATATAATTTTATAAATATTATTTTAATTCAATTTTCCGAACCATAGCGATGGCACGTTGTAATATCCTAAAAGAATTCCACAGTTTGGAAAGAATCGAGGATGGAATAAAAATTCAAGTGTGTTAATTTCCAGCAAATTCAATCAGTAGATCCAAGTTTATTCGTTTATGGGCATAATCAAGGTATAATTTAAAATTTTTTTAAACTCAAGTCTATTTTTAAATAATTAATTCATTTGAAAAGTTGATTTTATTATTAAAAAATTAAAAAATTATATTTAAATTATATTTTTTAATTGATATTTTATGTATTTTTATAATTATATTTATTTTTAAAAAATATTATTTAAATTAAATACGAAACGGGTCAAGTTGAGATGTAAAACTACTTGTCTTGGGCGGGCCAAAGTACTTAACCCTTGTACAAGTCTAATTATAAACATCCTAATGTGATTAAGTGAAGCATGAATCATGCTTAAATTTCAAAATCAAATCAATCAGATCATTTATTCTCAATTTGACCGGTCCGAGTGATTTATCCAATTCAATTTTATAAACTTTAAAAAATGATAAAAATTAAAAAAAAAATTTGCGTGATGTTTGATAAATTTTTTTAAAAAAAAAATGAATGTTAAAAATTGTTAAGGTTGAAATTATTAGTAAGTACTGAACTTCCAATCTATCAGTAAAAGATTAACATCCCATTTAAGTGAACAGTAAGTTCATTTATTCAGTAATTCCTCATCATGCTTTTTAAATGGAACCTGGTTTTGCTGTTCTTCAGTCATCAAGTTCTATATTTATATATATGAGAACATTACATTCTTCAGTTATGGCTTAGATTCACCGGTCTTCCATTCTACTATAGCAAGCGTATGCCGGCCTCCGCATGCAACAAGTTTAGAGATCCAATATCCTTCAGCACCACTTCCGCTAACACTTTTTGGAGCTGGCAGATTGATCGGGACTTCCATGGGTTGACCTGTTGTTGCCTTCCGCCCATAACCTAGTCGTCCATGGTCACCTCGTCCAAACTGCCCCATGATACAAAGCGGTCAGCATGATTCATGTTTTAAACTGTAATATGCAATGATGAAATGGGTGGATAAATTATCTCTGCATGTATGTCAAAGCTATGGCATGGGTAAGGCGACACCATATGATTACACATGATGGAAAAAATAACTAAAACACGATACCATACAAAAAGGAAATACAAACATGACATGAATACATGCGCATATCTAAATCTATCTAAAACAAATTATTAAGATGCCAAAAGTTAAATAAATATAGAACACCTTAAACACTATAACACAAGAAAATACACTAACACAACACGAATACACAAATCACCGAATCTAGGCAACAGGCACACAAGTACAGAGGAGAGAATCTTCAGTCGTATATTGGTTGCATATTTATTTAGAATACATAAAAATTACGGGAACACTAAGAATGCATGTATATTGATCCTGTTATCTGTTACTTGAGTCATTTTCTTTGAAATTTATCAATGTTTTTACCCAAGTTACTTAGATGTGAGTGTTGGATATGAATACTTGTCTGACATTATCAACCTCTGAATAAACCCTAGAGTTTTTAAGTTGTAGATGCTCATGCAGTCTCAAGGATGAAACCCGCATCAAGAAACCAAAATTCCAATACACATCCAACTGAAGTTGTCAGTTATACATTCAGCCTTAAGTCATTATCTCTGTTTATCTGCATTAGAGAAAAGCAAACTGAAGATAAACCAAGAATGGATGAAGACTAGAGGGAGGACGGTGAGCGGCAGATTCCAAGCAAAGGTGATATTTGCCCAAAAAATGAAATGATGGATTGATAAAAGATTCCATTATCAAGACTATGAAAACATATAAGAGCAAACTCAAATTCGGAAGAAGACTAGCCACTGAGATAAAGTTTGATATGCTTAATTTGTTTACTCGGGTTAAGGGATCATACTCCATCCATTGAATTTAGCAGGCAAAGCAACTGAAGAAGATGTGTTAAGTATTTTACCGAAAACATGCGCCCATCACGTGTCAATGCAACCGAATGTGTTCCACCACAAGATACCTGGATTAAAATACACGTTTTAACCACAAGCCACAGTAAGAAATAAGTAGGGTAGAGGTGTTCATTATTCCATGTATCGAATTGTATTTATAACACAAAAATGCATTTAAGCTTCTTCATCATCATATTTTTAACTTAATTACATGTATATCTTTTATAATCCCTAATAGATCAAGCTGAAACAAATGCTAGAATTTGAATAGCTAGAACTTTGTACTAGCTGCACAGAAAGATGAAGTGCAATACCTGAACAATATCTTCCCCAGCTAAAAGTTGAACCCTTTGTGGCACCATTTTACTGCTCTTATCGTTATCTCCGAACCCGAGCCTCCCATGTTCTCCTCTTCCCCAACCATACACCTAAAATAAAAGACATAACAGAAATATTGCATTTCACGGGAAATTTTACATGCTCCAAAGCTGAAAGGCATTTATGCTTGTTACTTCAGCAAAATAATAGAAATAACAAAATGGATGTATCCATAAAGCTGACTTATTTTCTCTATCATTAATTAGCCAAAAGAGGCTTGGCAGCAATGTTCCGAATAAGTAGAATTTCTTCTAGAATTCATGAAAGTCAAAACATGATAAAATCTCTTGATCACACTAGACGTGCTTTTTATTTTCGTTTTCTCCAAAGAAAAATGGATAAATACCTCTCCATCATCAGTCAATGCAGTGGAATGCCATCCACCAGCAGCAATATCAACCTAAACGTGCAGACAAATAAAAGGCCAATCAGACTATCAATAAACATTACACATGACCAAAGCTAGCAAAGAAGAAAGGATAAAGTTATGGATAAAACTTTAGGAGCACTCAACAACAGAACTTTAAAATGAAGAACGAATGAAGAAACAAAAGCAAGAACAGTCACTATTATTAATTTTATCTGATTACTGAAGTTCGTAACAAGATAAACATAAGAGACTGAGGGTATATTTATAACCTATCAAACCTAAGAGCAATAGTTAAGATTTCAGAGATCTACCATTACTTAGTAGATACACCTTCATCAAATCCTTGTGACCTATACTTCCAACCATTCCAACCATCGATGGAACAGAGTTTTCTAAATACAATTTGCCAACAACTAGATAAATACGATGATAGTAGGGAACTTAACAAGGTAATGCATACCAAAGTGAGACCAGATAATCCTTGGACAGGTATAGGTTGTGATCTTGGCTGAGTGTCCCCAGTTCCAAGTTGTCCGTATTCGTTATTACCCCATGCCCATAAAGTCCCATCCTCCTGGAGAGCCAAATTATGGAATGCTCCCACTGTGATAAGCCTCACATTTTCGAGACCTTGTACTCTCACAGGAACAGATATTTGTTTTCTGAGAAAGGGAAACGGAATTTTGCATTAATGTTATAACATATGCTATGAATATGCAGAAAGATGTCAAGATGATTTAACTGCACTCCTCGAATATGATCACATGGGTTGGAAAACCCCTAGCACTAAAGAAAACTAAAAAAACTTGAATCAAAGGTAAAATACATGTCTCCGGGTGGCCAAGGTTGACCCCAGGTCCAAACATATCCTTCACGTGTCAGCACTACAGAATGAGTACCCCCAGCAGCTACCTAAAATATAAATCACCGGATATTAAACACAAATTTAGGTTAAGCTCCACAATCAAAAACAAGCATCATGTACAAAGACAGCTGATGTAAGAGAAATGAATCTACACCATATGAAAAATATGCTAATAATAATGCAAACAGAGAAATGCTGTATCAAAATGAACCCGTCGTTTACTGAAATAGGTATTCACAAAACAGGACCAGAAGAGTTGCTTAGACACACTGAAAGATTTGAACCTCATATAAGCATTATACGAATGAATAAAAAAAGAAAAGCTAGTTGTCATGTGAGAAGAAATAAGTACGGTTAAGATTTATATGCTCTACCTGTATGAAGCCATATTACTTGGACTTGGGTGCGAGTGTCAAATATGAGTATGTATCTTAGAGGACTCTAGGAGGTTGAATCCCCATATCCATGTGTTAGACATGGGTAATTCAAGAAAAATAAAAAGTCTGAGCAACATAGGTATCAAGAACCAATATATAGATTACATGCAACTAAAATTAAGGGAGATGAGAGAACCAAAGAAGACATTTTCAAGCATTTCCACTCTTTTGCTCTTTTTTCCCCCTACTTTCCCTTATTACCTTTTATTTAAAGAAAATAACTAGTGCCAGGATAACATTAATTACCACATAGTAAAATTATGTAATAAAAAACGAGTAGGTGGTTGTTATATCCATATTGTTTGAAAATGTTTTACTCCGTAAAGTCGTTGAACCTCTTTTTTCTTTTTCTGGTTATTCTGCTGGAAAAAGTTATGTTACTCAGACTTAGGTCTAAGTGTTTCCGATGCGAGTGTGTGCAAGTCTTTTTTCCAAAACTTTTATATATTTGGAGGGTCTTTTGATGCTCATATCCTCATAACCACGTCCAAATATGTATGGGACATGGGTGTCAAATATAAGTACTCCAAGCAAAATGAAGAGTCAAAGTACCGTATGGTACAAGCATCAAGGTTAAAGATGCTTTGCCAACAAGGTCTTGAATTGAACATGATAATTAGAGTTCATCTTTAAAATTTGGGCTTCAAAAAACCTTCTTTGCCAGAGCTTCAAATAGGACAAATGAAGTTAATTGTTAAGATAATTTATGCCCCTAAAAGTGTGCCTTAAGCATATTCAAACAGGTTATTAAGAAACAAGGCAAGAAGATTCTGCAATCTGGTTCAACTTCAACCAAAAGTACAGTCATAAATTCAAATAAACTACCTGGCGAACTACAAGCTTTGGCGCACAGCGCTGAGGAATCACAATGTCCCTTCTCAAAGGCCTACCAGTATCATCTTTCCGCTCAGGCTCTTCACCACACTGCCCATATTCATTCCCACCTGTGCAAACACACTTCACATGATTACATTTATTGAACACACACTTCACTCGCTGCATTAATCACAATGAATTATTAAACCCAATCTCACCAAAGCCATAAAGCCGACTAATCAACCTTCTCTCATCCACCCAATGACAAAGAAATTTACATTCCACAACAAACTTGTTGATCGAATAGCACACTAAGCTACTCCTTTAAAAAAACATAGGATATTTATCCAGTGTGATCCTTTTGAGTTCTCTAGCAACAAATATACATACATGTCTGTATGTGTGTGTGTGTGTATATATATATATATAAAACTAATAGCTTACCCCAGGCATAAGCTCTGCCTTCATCATCAACAGCCAAACAATGCCACCCACCAATAGCCGCCTAGAATAAATAGAGAAATAACAATTTAACATGCAAGGGAAACTATATGTGATGGAAATAAAATTAAAACTCCATATTACTATTTGAAAATTTTAACATGCAAGAGCAACAATATGATAGGGAAATAAAATTACCTGAACAATTTTAACATTAGCAAGAGCCTTAACCTGACTTGGAATATTCTCAGTTTTGGTCTCGGGAGGGTGCCCTAGGGTTCCTCTCTGGTTCCATCCCCAAGTAAACAACTGAAGTTCAACAGAGAACACCAAGAAATAAATCAAGCTTCATATATTTAAACTCCAAGTATATAAGAGGAAGGGAAATGCGCATTTGCCAAATTATAAAGAATCATATTCATATTTCACAACACCAAGAAATCAACTAATCTCTGGTTGCCAGAGAAAAATATTTCAATTCCAACCAAGATCTGTTTCAAAACACTCAGCAACAAATGAAATTTGAGAAACAATGGAACTGTTTGGTTTTTGCTTCAAAATGCAAAGGAAAATTGCATTCCAATATATATATATATATATATACACGACATAGTTAAACATTAGAACTCTATTTGACTGTTCCTTTTCATGCTGTTTGCTTCCTCATAAGTTGCTGACAGGAAAAAGCAAAATGGGAAGACAAAATACTAACTAAAATTCAACATAAGCATAACATAACATAACTATTTTGTACATTAGTAAAGTAACCTAATTTATTTTCCAAATAAAATCACCATTTTACTTTTAATTATCCAAATATATTTCGGAAAAAAGAATGAACATACCATGTCAAACAAATACCTTCAAGACTCACATCAAAGTCCAAATAACATAGATAACAACCAACACACATAAAGTAAATAATTTTTGTAGAAAACAAATGCATTCTACTCATCCATTCATTTTTGTTCTTTTGTGAGTGTGTGTTTGAGACCTCAGTATCCGGTGGACCCATTGGACCCGACTATTTTGAAATCGAGCCAGGTCAAACAGCAGAAAAGCTTCTCGAGTCTTTATTTTCTCCATTCACAATATTTGAAACCAAGCTCTTCACCACTTTTTCCATCGGTAAATTCTTTGTTGTTCGAAGCAATATCGAGAAAAAAAAAAGGTGAATGAAGGCAAGTAGCAAAAGCAACAGCTGATCAATCAAAATCCCGATACCCCAAGTTGGAACAGTTGAAGATCAGCCGATGCTCGTTACAAACACAGATTTAACCAAATGGAATTAAGGACTGAGTAAACAATACCCACTTCAAAAACACTAAGAAGAATGAATATATAAACATATATAAAAGCAGAAAGGGGAAGTGGCGGTAGAGACCTTGCCATCATCACAAATAGCGAGAGAATTACGGCTACCAGCGACGACGGAGCGAACATTGTGAGGCTCAAGAGCTTGAACAACGCAAACCCATTCTCTTTCTTCATTGTTTCCGATACCCAATTGACCATCTTCACCTGAGCCCCTGAGATTACAAGAAGAAAACAGAGAATGAGGTGCAAATAAGTGAATAATTTGATAGTAAGTTAAAAGAATGAAAAGATTGAGAGTTGAAACCAAGCAATAACAGAAGAGGAAGCCATTGAAAAGTGTTATAGACGGCTGAAACAATGGGAGAACATTAGAATATATAGAGAAATCAGTAGTGGGGAGGTTTTATGAGAAAAAACAAAAGGTTGGGTTTGAAGTGCCTCTTGCAATTGCAAGCTAGTTGGGGTTTATCATTTATGCCAATTCGATTCTAACACGTGCATTTAGTGCAAACAAAAAAGTTCACCTTCTAGCTTTTTTTATTTTTTATTTTTTATTTCTCATTTCATTAAATTAGTTCTTTTCTGAGATAAAAAAAATGGCTTTTAAATGCTTTAGTAATCCTTCGTATTTCATTGTAGTAGTTGATCATATGGTTCGTTATTAAGCTCGTTTCACGATATATGTCTAATGATGATATTTCGTGTCTCTTTTTTAGTTTATGTATACTTCTTACTATGGAGACATTGGAGGTCTTTTCTTCCATTTCCTTAATCATGTGGGCAACAGTGCTACCATCGGAATCAACGACAACTTTCCTATGTCCTTTATACAATACTAGAGTCCATCATAGCATGCCCATAACTCAAGTACTTCTACAGACCCTTTAGGTTCCTACTAAATCCAACAATCCATTGTTCATTGGAATTTCGAAGTGAGCCACATGCGAGTGCTTGTCATTTATATTTATTTTGATCTTTACTCCACCTAATTTATTGAGTTATTTGTTAGTTTTGATGTAGGAAACTTTTGAATAGTAATATTTAAAATAAATTTCATTATTAAACTATTTGGATGTAACACCTAGCCCTGTAATAGCTAAAACAATTACTTTTTAATAATGTATCAAGATCTCTTAGTAAGTCTTGAGATTTGAGTTGCTGAAATATTTTCTCAATTCATATTTTCACAATACAAAATTGTGACGGTGTAAATTCATATTATCACATGACAGTTTTTAGTAGTTTCCATCAATTATGTCAATGCAGTTAACAATCAAATCAGTTAACTAACAATAAAGAAAGGGTCAATTGATCTTTTTTTGAATCACTTGGGTCATTTAAGGATCAATTGGGTGCACTTTTTTATAAGGTTTAATTGATTTTTTTTTACGGCTTAAAGTTTTTTCTTTTTTTTTTCCTTTAATAAAAAATACAAAGACTAAAAATAACAAATTCAAAAATTATAAAAATTAAAATTAATTAAATTAAAATACAAAGACTAAATCATCAACCTTTGCAATATACAGGCTAACTAATCTATTTATACGCGGTAAACTCTAAAATTTCCTGCACTCATATCTTGATAACCTGATATGCATCGAATACAAATACTAAAAACAACACTTTATTCCAATACATGCAATATCTTTATTATTTCTCTTATAGATGCTACCACTGTACATAATTATTGTGAGCAAAGTAACAATAGATTTTTCTTTTCTTTTGGTATAAAAGAGGTTGGGGAAAGAAGAAGAATTGCAGATACAGTCGCCGAATGTCACCTTTTAAGATAACTATATGATCCAACTAAGCTAAAATCCGTATATAGTGGTGTTGATGGGAGGTTCTACAAAGAAAAGTAGAGAGGCGAAAGCAAGAATGAAAATAGCGAAGACAAGGAGTGATTTGCAAGGATCGGCAAATCGTCCAACAAGTCTGATTTGTTCTTCTCGACCAGTTCTTGAAGATGTATCATCCACTTGTAGCGTAGGGCATATGACAAAACCATATGCTATACCACTAAACGCTGCTCCCAAATGTGTCCTGCATGTATAATTTCCCAATGGATGAATTTTGGGAAATTCTGTTCTAAGTAACCCGCGGTGATTATGTCAAAAACAATATAAAAGTGAGCATATATCTCACCAGTCATCAATGGGACCGAAATTGCTTAATATGCAGCTAAGAGCTGTCACTAGTATTGCCTTTTGGAACATTCTCTCTGAAGCATCCTTTGCAATTACACCTTTATTTTGTATTTGATAAATCAGCCATGCACTAATCACCGCAAATACTGGTCCCTGCATTTAGTTTCACACTAAACCTTACATTTATACAATTTCTACAAATATGTGTCGTTCTCTTTAAATATCTGTATTCCATGCTTATGTCTAAAGATATGACTTTTAAAGACCTTTAAAGATACATAAAAAAAATCCGATCATACTTGTTTAGAACACATACCTATGCTCAATATTCACACCTGTGAAATCCGTGTATTCATCAGGAATAGCATTAATCAGTTTAAATCAATTTAACCGAACACATTTAGTTAAATCAATACTTAATTTTTGAAATCAGTTTATTAGTCTAGTTTAATTTATTCAGTTATCGAATTTTAGAGTTGATGACCAAATATATTGAAGTAACTAACTATTTTATTTTAAAATATAGTTTATACAATATAAAATATAAATTTATATAATAATTTGAAAATCATTTATAATGCTAGATTATGTTGTAAAATTTATATAAAAAGATATATAAAATCAATCTCAAGGATTGAATCCGCACATCAAAAATTTTAAAACTCTCAATTTAACCGTTCATGCATTTTAGGATTTCTTTAATTTAAGTTATTTTATTTAAATATATAAATACTCTTATAATAAAGTTTGTTTTAATATTTGTATTAATTGATTTGATGTTTGTTAAATCATGGTATCTATTAAATCAATGACTTTATAAGTATTATAAAAAATAATATTATATTATGTTAATATTAATATTAATATTAATGTAAATAATTTAATTTTCAAATAAATAAAACCAATTAAACCACTTAAACTGACTTAAGATTGTTTATCAATTTTAAAAGTTAAAAGTCAATATAATCAAATTTTGAACCGAAGTGACTGAATTCATGTTGTAATTGTGTCATGTCTGATATTGCTAGATCTAGAAAAAGTGACTCACCGTGCCACCAACTGTTGGTTGGGGCGTATGAAGAAAGCTTATCAAGTTTCCGGTGAAGCCGCCGAGCAAATATATTAAGAAAAACGTAAAGGATCCGTAATATCTGCAAACTTGAGGCCCGAAAGAAAGAAGCGCCCAACAGCCAAGAGATACATGAAGAATTCCGGAATGCTGCATCACCAATTCAACCATTAATCAATTCATATGTTGTTAATGTTATGGTAACCAGAACGGAAATTAAAAAAAGAAAAAAAGAGAGAAACATTGCAAGTAAGTGGAGAGACAATGAAGAGGAAGATCTAAGCAAACGTCAAAATTACATATACAAGTTCGAGTTACATAGATCTATGCCTCCTGAAACCTTTGCCGAGCTGTGCTGTAAGCCAGCTCTATAAGTGCAACATTATGTTAGTAACCGAATTCAAACATGTACGATTTTGTTTGAGTTTCTTTCAAATAATATATGAAATCATGCAAAAAGAAAAAAAAGAACGGAAAAAAGAACACGAAGACGGACCCAATTGTTTTAATCCTGTACCAGAAACATTGGTGTGACAAGCCTCCACCATTCTCCAACCAGAATGAGATCATTTATTTTGGCTCCATATAATGAAGGGATGGAAAATAGCTGCAACTCTGAGATTTTAACTGGAGTGGCTATCTCAAATATAAAAACAGCAATGTTTATGGATGCCACTATGCTTCTACATTTAGAATAAAAGGATTATATTAGACCATGAATTCTACCTTCAGTTATGACCTGACAAACTAACAACTATATATATCAAGAGAAGTAATGAAGCAAAACCCGAAAGGAATTCATTTGCACTAACTAATCATGCCTTAATTGTGTTATGTGTGCTTTACACCTTTATGACACGAGATTTGTGGTGCCATGAATGTGTTGACACGATTATGACAGGAAACACAGTCACATAAAACTCATATACGATTAGAAATGTCATTCGGTGTTGTGTTTTCGTATCATGTCAAAATGCAATAAATACAAAATTAAAGGGGTAGTGATTTACACTAAGTAGAGATGAGAGGCTTCATCAGAGTATTGCAAGGCTTCAGACTTCTTTGAGACACTGTTAACATCCCTTAGCCTGAAGCCGATATCGCTTCTGAATTTTGCTTTTTCATCAATAACATCTTCGCCGACAGAAAATGGAAGTACGGTTTGGTTTTCTTCAGGGGTTTTCTCTTGGACTTTAGAATTTGAATCTGAACAAACAATCAAAGAAACTCGGTGTTAGACTGGACACCAGAAACCAAAAAACGGTGGCTTGTATGGTCTGATATATATATCATTAAATCGCTTTGTTTTTCAACTGACTAAAAACCGATTGGATCAGTAAGAAAACAACAAAAAGCCGGCAAAACAAAGTGTCTAGCCATATCCGGACGAGTCCTCGCATATCCAACATGTATTTTGCCATGTCATGATCGTGTGTGCGCATAAGATGAAATAGGGACAGTAAGAATAAAAGTATTTGGCATATTACATTACCTTCATCAAGTTTACCAAGATAAGCTTCCAGAGATTCCAGCAGCCCCTTCTTTATGCTATTTTCTCCACTTCTATCAACCAACACCATGGAAGAACCCTTATTTGAATCTTCTTGAAGCTTTCGAAAATAAGAATCCAAAGAGATCAGCTGTGAATTTTCTTTGGGCAATGCTTTCATGGAGAAGGGTCTTGGATGAACACTAGTGAATGTCCAAAGACGCCATTGATGTCCATTAAAACCTCCATTTTTGTTCCCAATCTCAGCTTGACGAGATTGCCAACCATTGCATTTGCAGTCACAATTTTGATCTTTAAATGGCAATTTGAAACGCAAAGGAATCACAGCCATGGTGACCTGCAAGCCATCATTAATTGAAAGAAACTTAGAAAATGAACATACTCATATTGGACCCATGTTGGACACAAGACTTACGCTCGAGTCTAACCAACATAGTTTTTGGTTTTAACTATGATTTACAATAAGATAGCTTTCAGAATAAGGAAAAAGATGAGTCATTTTCAAACTTAAATGCTTGTTTTGGACATGTAATCGAATATTGATATAAAAGATAGTCTTGTAAATATCAAATACGTTTCAAATTAAAATAACATGACTAATCAATGCAAAACTGCCAAAGTCGAGTAAATGAAAATTCAAGAGATTATGAAGCTTGCATTAAACTAATGAAACCGTCACGATTTCATCATATATATACAATAAAAACTCCTATCTTTTCGACATTTGGAGAAACCCCCAAATCTTTTAGTTTCTTTAAAACAAACCCAACACAGCATTTTCTTTATCGTAGTTTTCAACTTCTACAACATTGACAGAACACAAAGTTCAAACTTTCATCTTATGCTTTTTTTCACAATAACGTTAAACACTTGGTGAACTTTCATGATTCACTTTAAAAACAAAAGAACATGGCTCTTACATTATGAAACATATGCTAAAATTTAACATGATAAACATTTAAAAAACTTCAAATGTCTTGCAAAGCATGCCAAATGTATCTTTTTTAACTTTTGGGTTTTTTACTACAAATACAGTGGAAGAAAGAGAAGAGATAACAGAATATATATATAAGTACATATATATATGTCCCATATATACACACTAGTAGCCATAAAAGTAAAAACAAAACTGTAAAACGTGAGAAATTAAATTAAGTACCCTTGTTTTTGAAGAAGATGAAGAAGAGCTTAACAAAGACGGTGTGTTTAAGGAAAGAGATGATAATTTGCAGACATTGACGGTGTGTTTTCCATTTATGGAGGTTCATAAATAAAAAGGGCTTATTTGATAATCCGACATTTGTGGTAAGGGTTTGTTCTTTCGAAAATGAAAAAAGGTTGTAGGAAGGAAGCGATATGGTAGTGGGAATCTATTAAAGCTTGAGTTATCGTTGTTGGTCCAATTGTAATCCGCCATGTGGGAAGTAATGCAATCTGTATTGTACGGGATTCGCCGCAACGCCCCGAACCAAGATTTGCGTGGACCCCCACCATTTCCTTTTATGGCTGTTAGCACATTTCCTGTTTAGTCAAAGATCATCAAATACTGATTGTACAGTGATGCAGGCTTAGATTTTTTTTTTTTAGAAAGATTTATTTTTCCTTTTTGAAGGCAAAACAGAATAAAAAATAAAACTAAAAAGAATCCATTAAACCCCATAGCGAATTTAGAAAATCTTCAATTTTATCGTTTGTGAAAGCAAAAAGTTTTGATTTTTTTAGTTTGTAAGGTTTGTTTTTTTTTTATATATATATAAATTTGGGCCAACGGTAAAAGCAGGGAAGAACAAAGTGAAATCATCGTCTACTTCAACATCATTTGGGTTCTTAAATTGTTGGTTTACAGTACACGCCTTAACAGTGAATTAAAAAATTCTCTCTTTTTTCAAGAATCCTCTGTGTCTCAAAATCAACTTGGTTTAGTTTTCAAATTCCACAATTCAATCGATTTTATCAAAGTTAATTTTTAAATATGTGAAATCTTCATCATCTTCACCGAACTTTAGTCTTAAAAATCTTCTCCTAACACTGTTTTGTGACCTACAAAATCAATTGCGTAATGTCTTTATTGCTTTATTAACCCTTAAATAATTTTATCCGGAATTGAAGATTGAATTGTTGTTCATTTAATCTCAAAGCAAGAAAATTTTTATTTAATTTATAATTTTCATAATTTTTACAACTTTTTAATATTTTTACATTTTTAATTTTTTAAATATATATTTTTTAATAATTTAATAAATTTTTATTGGTCAAAGTTGGTAAACAAAAAGTCAACTTTGATCAATATACATGTCATAAGTCAACAGCCACATGCATTTTGTTTGGTTGAGGTTTTTTTTTTTTAATACCGTTAATTTTAGGGGCAAAATAGTATAATAAAATAATAATTCAAGTACTAAAATGGAGTAAGAAAATCAGATATCGATATGAAAACATGGCATAAGTCAACAGCCACATGCATTTTGTTTGGTTGAGGTTTTTTTTTTAACACCGTTAATTTTAAGGACAAAAAAATATAATAGAATAATAATTCAAGTACTAAAATGGAATAAGAAAATCAATATGAGAATAAATTTTATGATAAAAACGTTACCGCTGAATGTTGCAAGATGTTGCAGCATGTCTTTTAGAAAAGAAAGTGAACATACAGTTATTCTCTTATTTTATTTTACATTTCTTTATTTTGATTACTTTTATTTTTCATTATCTCCTATTTCTTTACTCCTTTATTCCCAATTTCTTAATAAATTAAATTAACATTTCTTAACAAATTATATAAATAATTAATTATTCATTAAATTCACTAAGTTAGGGTGCACAAGACCAACTTTGTTCCTATTTCTGTGCCTCCGCATGTGTTTCTTTTAAAAAAACTTTTATTAAATTTTAGGCTTTTTTACTTAAATAATATAAAAATAAAAAATTCGAAAATGGTATATCAATTTAGTTATTTACGAGAATGGTATACCAAGGGTGGTGAATAGTGATGCATAGGCGGCACCACCCCTATTTTCTGACACTCATCACTTTTAACTAAATAAATAAATAAATAAAATTTACAGTTCTAATACATGGATTAAATACGGGTTTGGAACAAGTTTGGGTTGTGGTGTCCATGGGAAAGGCAACACCAAAGAGTGGTGCCCATGGGAAAGGTGGCACCAAAGTACTGGTGCCAATGTTATAGGCGACACCAGTTCTTAGCCATTATTTAAGCAATGTTTGGGAAAATTTTTTTGAAAATTCAAATAACAGAAAAAAAATTATGTAGAAGAAGAGTAAATAGACAAAGAAGAATTCACAAGGTTAATAGATATGAAATTCATTTTTTACATTACAATAATTATTTTGTTTGAAATTGTATTGAGAATTTTTATTTCTTTTTTAACAGGTCTAGTATTGAAGATGGATAATTAATTTTTGTATGTGTTTATTTCGATGGAGTAATTTTGACAACAACAGTTGGATATATATTTGAATGTCGCCAACAAATAGTAATGAGATTTAATAGAAATGTCTTGGTTGATGATATGAAGGAAAGGATTAGTGCAAAAATTGCTAGATGTTGTGGGAGAAGGATCTTGAAACTTTTCTACAAGTTTCCAGTTTCAACAGATCCCATCAAATTCATCGAGATAGAACTTGTAGACGATGAAGACGTAGAGACAATTGTCACTCTTTATTATGGGAATTAGAGCCATCAAAATGCATCGATTCAGTTATTTGCTGAGTTAGCTGATGTAGAGCCAGCTGAAGATCCCACTCCATTATGTGAAGAACATGGAGTTCAAGATCCATGTATGGTGGTTCCAATATCATACATTGATAGTCAATCGACTGTACGCGGGTTCGACATCGATCTTAATGCTGCACCTAAGACTGATGCGGATGCTGATGATGGATATGATAGTAGTGATCCTTCTGATCACGAGGTCGATGGTGATAGTGATCCCAATGTGGACGAGGTCCCGGATGATATCGATGACGAAGGCACGAATGACAATGGAAATGTTAACGCATCTTAGTCGAGAACCTGGTTCAACGCATTGTGATATGCAATGATCCTAGGGCACACATGTCACTAATAGATCCCGATATGATGCATACAGCCGGGTTTCCAGAGTACTCTAATATATTACTTGCTCACCGGTTGGCTGTAGATTCCGAACATGAGGAGTTGTTCGTAGGCCAAAAATTTGAAACCAAAGAAGAATGTGTATTTGCCATTAAGCGGTATAGCATTATTGTGTCGGTGGATTATAAATTCACCGTGTCTAAACTGACGTTGTATATTGGGAAGTGTTGGAGGTCGATAGAAGGCTGCAATTGGCAGGTACAGGCCGCATTTATCCAGAAGTTGTAAATGTGGGAGATACGAAAATTTGTTGGGGCTCACACATACAATTCAACACGTATGATAGAAGATTATCGAAAACTTAATTCCAAAACTATCTGGACATGCATCATGTCAATGGTGAAGGACATGCCGACCATTAAAGTTTCGATACTGATTGTTGAAATGTAAGCACAATTCCAGTATCAAGTATCATAACGGAAAGCATGGATAACTAAACAGATGACAATTGAGCAGTTGTACAGAGATTGGGATGCATCGTACAATGAGCTATAGTGTAACACCCCTAACTCGTATCCATCGCCGGAGTAGGGTTACGAGGCATTACCAAACAAAACACAACTCAGTACGATCATTCAATTCAAACATGTACTAAAATTTAATTATATCAATATCATTATTAATCGCATATTAAAACCATCTAATATATATAGTAAAACCATATTGCATGCATTTTACAAATATAATATTCAAACTATAAGGGCATCACATACTTGGTATTTGAGTACCTAAAATTAAAAACAAGCATATTTCCTTACTTCATAAATCGAGTTTATATATATATATATATATATATATATCAATATATGAATTAACATATCATTATTTCATTAGCTAAAAAAAACCGATTATACCATTTCATAAACTATGAACATTCGTATAATCAATTTAAATCAAACCATACTATACAACTTATTAACTAACCAGATATGAGTCATTATCAAATATCACTAAATGATCTAATATAGCTTTTGAACATTATAACCTTATGCACATTTTACCATAACATCAATAGTCATTTCTAAGCTTACTAGCCGAATCTATTCTACCTAATTTATATGCTAAGTAACAAGTCAAATTTCACATATTCATAATCAAATCATTTCCCATTCGTATGACTAGCAAATTAACTTAAGATTTATGCCCATTCCATCATAATAAACTTTATCATAAAAGCACAATAGACAATTTAAGCATAACTATTTCATATACAAACATCATGTTTAAACATCACATATTCAACTATTTAAATAGTTATATATATTCAATCATCAAATTTATTCACAATATGTATATCATACCATTATCACAATGAAATTTCGACTAGATACACCAATTCATAGTCAATTAACATTATTAACTTAATTTCTCTTGTTCAAATGACCAACTTCACGAACAATCACATATACATATATATATATATATATATATAACATAGCTTATAAAACATATAAGTTATAACAAAAACACCTCCATCTACTAAATCATTACTCAAACCGATTCATATAATCAAGCAGACCACGTACATATACCATGAACATAATTCCCAAAATGAGCTAAATACATGACCGATTACATATCATAACTAACATCATTATCAAGCCATTTTCGCATGGCTTAATATATACACAACTTCGAAATCAAACATATTAACTAGCCTATACATGCCATAGGTTCAAATTCAAACTTATAAAGTACCAAAAACAGTAGATAGTGTGATAGACTTTGCTGACGATCCCCGAGCTCGTAACTAGATCTTGAAATCTATAAAATAGAGGCAAACATAAGACAATAAGCTATTAAAGCTTAGTAAGTCATAAGCAAATAACAACTCAATGACATTATCAACTTATTTTAACCAAACCAAGTTATACTATCATAGTCACATTTAATCTCAAGTTTAACATTTCATATTTAACATATGCTTTCATAAATAACCTTATCTTAACCGATTGTACATATATACATATTCCAAGTATCATTCAATTTCAAAGACATAACATCACTATATAATCGAATGTATTTACACACGTATACATATACTCATGAATCAAAATATAACATCACATGCATATACATAACATATTGCTGAATATACTTTGCAAGTGCACATATGTTCACATTAATAACTTATTTAATTTGCATCACATATCAAATGACCAACTTTTCTTATTTTCAAATAGGTAATCAACTAACTCATACCTGATCGTTTTAGCTCGCTTTACACATTCGTTCACAACTTATCACTGCCCGTTGAACTATTTGGAATTGAATAGGATACTCGGATAATAACATATATCATACAATGCCAACGTCCCAGACGTGGTCTTACATGCTATCTCAAATTGATGCCACTGTCCCAGACAGGGTCTTACATGAATCAAATACGATGCTGATGTTCCAGACATGATCTTACACGTAACCACATATATCGATGCCAACGTCCCAAACGTGGTCTTACATGAGAACACATATTGGATCCTATGTCATGACATATGTATCCTAGCTATTCCTAAGGTTCGTGAACGTCGTAACTCGATTGAATCGAAATCGTAAACTTAGTTCTCATGCATATGTACATTCAGCTTTCACATATATAATTTCACATAATTTAATTTCAACATATAAACTCGTACATAATTAAAATTAATAATATCTATTTGCTTATAAGCTTACCTTGGACGATGAAAATCAGAACGGAACTGCTAATCGACAACTTTAGTTTTCCCCCGATCCAAATCCAATTTCTTTGGCTCTTGATCTAAACATATTCAAATTAAACTCATTCAAACATATTTTCACCCAATTTAGTCCAAAAACACATAAATGGGTAAATTACTATTTTACCCCTGACATTTTACACTTTTTACAATTTAGTCTAAATTGCACAAAACACAAAAAATGTAAAATTTACACATACCATGCTTAGGCCGAATATTACCCATGTTCATACAAGTCCATATATTTTATTTATTTCATATTTTATTCCCTCAATTTATTATTTTTGCAATTTAGTTCTAATTACTCAAAATCATCAAAAATTCCAATACAAAACATATCAATCCAAAACATATCTTTCATATTGCATCAACTAACATAAAAAAACTCAAATATTCATCAATGGAATAACTCAAAATATTCATCAAAATCAGAAATTCAAGCATGGGCTTTGTACATTACACTGCAACGATCTCAAAAACGTAAAAATTATCAAAAATCGAGCTAGAACTCACCTCGAATCAAGCTTGCTAATGGCCGAACCTTTAAACCCTTTATTTTTTTTTTCTTTTCTTTAGTTTCGGTCACATAAAAAGATGAACACAAAATGGCTTTAATTTTTATGTTTTATGTTATTATAACTTATTAATTAATTTACCTAAATAACCTTTATAATAAAATATAAAACCATTATAAATCATGGTCATTACCGTCCATGACTAATCCATATGGTCAAATTGTAACATAAATACCTCAATTTAAAAAGACAACAACAATTCGGCCCTTTTACGTTTAACCATCAAAATTTTATTTTACGTGATTAAGCCCTTTTATTTAATCGGACACTCAAACGACAAAATTAAATCACGAAAATTTCACACATACAAATTCACACATAATAAACACAGAAAATAATTTTTAAATATTTTTTTACTCAGATTCATGGTCCCGAAACTACCGTTCCTATTAGGGTCTAAATCGGACTGTTACATATAGGGGTGGGTAGTCACTATACGGGAGTACGTGCTAGAGAATGTCATTGAGTTGGAGACATGATCTTATTACGACTTGGATGACCAACTACAACTGGGAAGAAAAATTTTCCACTGGATATTCTAGACGTTTGATCCATGCGTGCAAGCATTTCCTTACTGCAAGCCACTTGTGCAGGTAGATGTGACCTAACTATACGGGAAATATACGTAAATCCTACTTATTGCGATTGCTCAAGACGGGATCAAGAACGTCCTTCCGATAGCATTTGCCATTATGGACAAGGAGAATATAGAATTATGATAATTCTTCCTTATGAACCTACAAAGGTATGTTATTAGTGACGATAATATTTGCATCATTTTTAATAAAGGGAAGGGAATAATTGCCGCCATTAGGCATTTTGGTGTACTATGGAGATCCATTTATTATATCTGATACATTGCAACTAAATTTTACCGAGAGTACAAGAATGCAGACTGACGAAGACAAGTTATGAAATTGGCTAAAATTTAGTTTCAATATATGTTTTAATATTATAAATACTAGAACAAGTTAAATTGAGATTATAACTTGTCTTTTTTTAATTTATACACAGTGTACGAGCTAGAGCCACATCTTTTTCGGCAAAGGATGGGTAGACTTGAGGGTGACATGTAAGGTGAAACAAACACTCCTTTCTAACAGTGGTTGGGTACTATGAAGCCATGGTAATAGACTCAAAGTTTCAATGATGGATTTCTATATGGTCATATGACCACCAACCTAGCAGAGGCGGTTAACTCCGTGTTGAGGAACACATGACATCTTTCGATTTCATCTATGTTCTTAACTATGTTCTACATGTTGGCTACCTTGATGCTAAGAATGGGGCTGAAATAAGTCAACCAAATTAATGCAAGACACGTGTTTATCGAAGATGTTAGGGATGCAAATCGTTGAAGGGCGAGGTGGATGAATGTAAAAATAAATTCATGACAATTTGAAACATTTCGAGTTACGGAGACCATCGATCGTCGACCCGATATTCCACCTAGGTCCTACGGAGTTAATCTCTAAAACAAACAGTGCAATTGTAGGAGGTTCCAGACATTTTATTATCCCTGTGCGCATGTCATGGCAGCCTGTGCTCGTGCTTCGCTTAATGTTGAACAGTTTATCATTAAGGTGTATACTCTTGAGCATACATTACGTGTCTAGGAAAATAAGTTCCCCGTCTTTCTTAATCTATCTACATGGGAGGTGACTACAATGACTTTTGAGCTTGCCCCGGACAAAAGGTTGTGTAGGAATCTGAAAGGTCGTCTGCAATCAACCAGAATCCATAATGAAATAGACATTAGGGAGAAACCAATGTGAATCTTTGTGGTGTGTGCAAATTAGTTGGGCATAATCAGAATAAATTCCTGCAACGAACCTACCATATTGGTCAATCGTCACGATCGGGTGAAAATTGAGCCAATGTACTCCAATGCATCTAATTTACATTGCAAAGCTTGTATTTTTGCATTTATATTACAAAGCTTGTATTTTTGCATTTATATTACCAAGTTTTTAATATGCCTAAGACTGCCGCAATATGAGGCATTCGCTTATGTCCAAAACAAAATGATTTGTTGTTTGACAAAGCTCACGATACAACATAGCTAATACTGTGGAACCCTAACTATACAAATGAACGTTATGCAAATCAATTCACAGGGGAAAGTACATCAAATGGACTTTGTTGTTGTTTGCATCCGACATGAGTACACCCTTTCTAATGTGCATAATGTATGCTCAAGTGACGCACGTCACCACCTATTCAGTGGCATTAATCAGTAAATGCTCGAAATTGGCTTTCAGCCATGAAAACATCAAACCCAAAAATTTCGACTCAGCATCACCTGATGAGACTCCTAGTAGGTTATAGCAAAAGGCGGCCGGTTCAGAGATTGAACTTACACCCATTACCACACTCTTGTTGGCTAGGAGCTCGAGTTGCAGTGCAATATCTTCTAGAGTGATGGTACACTCCCCACATGACAAATGAAAAGTATGGGTCTTTGGGCACCATCGCTCAACCAAAGTCTTTGGGCACCATCGCTCAACCAAAGCGAATATTAAGTCGTACCGCAAATCAAACGTTCGGATCAATGCCGCTAATCTGATTCTGGCTAACTCCAAGTATGGCATTAGTCATTCATCCAGCGGATATCCTAAACCATTCACATAACCCCTCAATGCACGGTACGGGCCCTGACACTATTAAATTACAGAAATAGTTAATATAACCTAGTTTAAATCTGTAAATGACGTGTAACTTTTTATAAGGTAAGAAATAACAATTTTATTACCATCATATTAACCGTTTTTTATATGTGATTATCATCTTTAATCAAAGAACCCATTTTAATATTTGCAACCTAAAAAAAAATTGAGTTTAATTAGTTTGTTGCAAAAAACACATTTCGATAGGTAATTAATTTCTATTTAGGCCTTTTTATTCCAATAATAGGAGAAGAAATCTTAAAAAAAAAGAAAAAAAAATGAGACACCCTAACAAAAATTATCAAATTTTAAATAATTATCAAAACACATTAATATAATACAATAAATATAGTAGACTAATAATATAATTACAAAAATACTAACGAGTTTGGTGCACATCACATTTTTTCCATACTATTTGAATATATAATAAATGTTTTTATACTACTTAAGTTAATAAAGAACAAAAAATATATATATCATAAATTCTAACTCAATGGTCTCATCTTTTACCTACATAAAAAATAAAAAAATTATGTTAAAACAACAAATTTTATCTCAATATAATAAACATAATGGGACTAATTTTGTTATTTGAATCTAATAAAAAAATATGAAAAACACATACGAATCAAAAAATAAAACAGAAACATACCTTGCCAAAATAGTACCTATAAAAAACCTTCCTTTCTTAGCGAAATAATACCTTACAAAAATAAAAAAAATTAATCAGAAACTAAATTAATCAAAAACATTTCTAAAATAGCATGGTTAAACAATAAAAAAAATTAACATTTATAACTTATAAATAAAAAAAATCACTAAACTAATAAATAATGTATAAATACTAAAAAATACATCTTATGAATTTTTTTAAACCCTAAAACCTTATAACTCCAAACAAAACCCCTTAATTTATTTTTTTTCCAAACCCTAAACAAACTATACTAGTTTTTCTTTCAAACTCCAAACTAAACCCTAAACATAACTCCCTAAACCCCAACTATTTTTCCCTTTCTTCTTTCCTTCTCTTCTCTTTTTTTCCCCTTTTCTTTCTCTTTTTTTTTTCTCTTTTTTTTCCCTTCTCCTTCTCCTTCTCTTCTCTATTTTACTACTCTCTTTTTCTTTCTTTTTTCCCTTCCTGTTCTCTTCTCTAAATATTCTTCTTCTGTTTTGTTTTTTTTCTCACATTGAGGGACCATTATAAGGTCCCCTAAAACTATTTTTCACAAAACCCTTAAAAGGTCTCGTCCCATCGTGCACAGAGAAGCAGAGGGTAGAAGCAGCAGACCGGTGCCGCATATGGGGTAACCTTCACCAATCCAACATCCTAGCACACAGAGAAACACCAGGCCGGTACCGCCTATAGGGTACCCTTCACCAATCCCACCTGTCAGCTAACCTTATAGGGTTCCGCTTAGGTAGTATTCAGGTTGGGGTTAGTTGTATTTGGGTTGGGGAAAAATACTTTGGTGTCGCTTATCAAAAAGGTTGCACCATTAAAAAAAAATTTGTTGAAAGTGATAGGTGTCAGAAAATAGGGGTGGTGTCGCCTATGAACCACTCTTCACCACCCATGGTATACTATTTTCATAAATAACTAAGTTGGTATACCATTTTCGAATTTTTTAATTTTTTTATATTATTTAAGTAAAAAAAGCCGGCATGTTGTTTTATTAAAATTACAAATCATTTTTTTAATAATTTCATTATAGGTACTGATCATATTTGTTTTTCCCATAAATAGGAGAATAAAATGCTTCAGCATACTCGAACTCACGTCTTCCTACATTGATAACAATGCTCATGCCAATCGAGTTATGACTTAATCTACAAATTATAATTTATTTTTAAATCTAAATTAATTATGGAAACATTGAAATCGATAAAAACTAATGACAGAATAAAAATTAAATTAAATCAATTCATCATTATATATTTTTTATAGAATAAAAAAGAAAAAAATTGTAGAAATTTTTTTACTCTAATAATTAATATGCTGAGTTTTTTTAAAATGGTTACTATATTGAAAATGTAACGTTAAATTTTACTTGTATCCATCTATTATACTTAATTTTTAATATTGTTTTACATCGATAATCACCAACCCGAGTCTTAGATAGGATCCGGGTCACCCACTCGTGACCCAGATAGGTCCTACCAGATAGTTGAATGCGAGGTGAACCACGAGTGGACAACAAAGGGAGTTCGCGAACCCAACTCATGGATCTAGCTCGCATGAACCAAGAGAAGGTCACGGTCTCAATTCGCATGCGTTCAAGGAGCTTGCAGAAGGGAGACCACCTGCTCTGCAAGCGAGCTAGGATGAAACACGTGTCTAGTAGGCCTAAACCCTGTATAGAATGTTAGTACTAGGGACAGAAAGGACCGCGTGCTCTGCAGGTGAACCAGAGTAAGACACCTGTCTAGTAGGCCTGAAGCCCACACGGAATGTTAATATTACGAACATCGGAGTTAAGACAAAATAGTAGGGTCATATCATGAGCTGTAATAGCATGTATAAATACCCAAATACTCCATTAATAAGACATGAGACAAAATTACTTAACAATTGGTGCGGTGAACATGGACTAATTTTCAACCATCAGACATTTTTAGTTTGATTTTCTTTTCTTCGATTTCAAAATAGAAATGGCTTACCCAAATGAGATTTTTCCCTTCAACCTTTCGTCAAAACAGGCTGGAGCCTAAGGCTCTGAAGGCTAGCATAATGAAATGGAGTTGTTCTTCGGGTGGTTGGCCGATAGACTTAAGAACTTCGACAATGTAGTTCATGAGGGAGTGTCTGACCATTTGGACTTTAATCTTTCTGTCGGCCAGGGGTTGTCGCTTCTTCCTACCCAAGGGGTACCCTCACAATAACTTTTTGCCTTTTAGAAAAAAAAGACTCATAAGGGAGCAGATGGCCATTCAGGAAGCGCGATTCGAGTGACAAAAGGCTTTCCAGCTGAAGTTGCTGAAGCAGAATAAAGAGTTGAGGAAAAAGGTCCATTCTGACAACTCTAGTTTTCAAAACAACACAAACATGCAGAACAAGGCCCTTGGTGTACAGGCGAAAGAATGGCAGAATGAAATGGATGAGCTATGAAGAGATGTGAGGTCATTGCACCCTGAACCTTTGGACATGGATTGACTGTTCTGCTCTAATAATCCATTGGCTCTTGAAATCGCAGTAAAGAACTTGTCACGTGACTTCAAGGTCCCAAAGGATATGTTCGAGGGAAGGAGGGACCCACAAGCCCATTTGATGTAGTACAATGACTATATGAATGTACTGGGGGCATCAGACGCGGTGAAGTACAAGGTATTCTCAACGATGCTTAAAGGAATCACCAAGGAATAGTATTTGTCCATCCTCCAGAGTTCGGTTAGGAGTTTCTTACAGCTGGGGCAGATGTTCTTGGGAAGATTTAGAGCCCACCAAGAAATCATGAACACACCTATGAGGTTAATATCGGTAAAGCAGAGAGACGGTGAGTCCCTCCAAGACTACGTGAAGAGATTCCATTCAACGACGCTCAACACAAAGAATTTGGAGGATTAATGAACCATAGATGCCTTTATAATGGGAGTGCAAAATGACCACGTATAGTACTCCTTTACCTATAATAGACCGTAAAGTCTGGTTGACTTATACAAGCGAGCCTACAAGTTCGTGGAAGTAGAGGATCGACAATTCAGATATAGGGAAGGACCTCGCAGTAGGTAGGGCCCTCTTGACCAATCACTGCGAGTGAGAAATAATAGGTTACAAAGAGGACAGGCTCAAGGTAACCCTCCTAAGGCCCCGTAAGGATTTCAACCTGAACACACCAGGAGGTACACCCCCAGAGCATATCCGAAGCTTACACCCCTTTAAATGCCACTCATACCTACATTCTCAACAAAAACAAGAGCCTTAGTATCTTGTCGAAGTTGTCCCTGATGAGAACCACTGCGAGAAGATTGAATTCGAGGGACAAATATGCCTTCTACGATGACATGGTGTACAAAATTGAGGACTGCTTCACGCTGAAGGACGCTATAGAGGAAGTAATGCAAAATGGTGAGCTCGTAAAGTTCGTAAACCAGAGTGGTCCTCTGTAGGGTCAAGGCTCGGGTAATGATCTTAAAGGTAAGTAGCAAGTTAGAGGTACCATCCATGTAATTGTAGGCATGGATGAAGAATGGACAAGTTCCAACCCAAATAGGAGAGCACACATGAGAATTGTGATGTCAGTCACCAAGAGAACGTGTCAGCAGGAAAAATAGAGTTTGGAATTTAGTAGTGATGATAAGGAGTTAATTTGTGACGAAGATGGCAACGATCCAATAGTTGTTTCGGTGACAGTTGTAGGTTTCTAAGCTAAAAGAATACTTGTGGACAGTGGGGGTGTAGTCGAGGTATTACCCTGGGATGCATACAGAAAGATTAGACTAAAAGGACAGGCATTACCTAGGGCTAGTCCATTATATAGTTTGGTGAACCATCCCGTTAAAATGAAAGGTTCGACCACCTTATTGGTTATCTTAGGGGATGGCGAGAACACAACCATGGAGTATGTCCAGTTCTCCGTGGTAGACACCCAATGGCGTACAACCCCATCTTTGGGAGACCAATAATGAGAATGGAAAAGATGATGGTCGCAATGTTTTGTATGAAAATCAAATTCTCGACAAAGACGAGGATGAGATTCTGCGGTTAGATTAGCAAACCGTGAGGCAGTGGCATACGCTGTCAGTCAAGCAAGCACGAGAACCTGAAGCTGAAGGGCAAGGTTCGTAGGGAGCTGAGTTAGCAAGCCAGGTTCTAGATTTGGATAATTTAGACGTAAGTGAGGAGCTAGAAACAAAAAAACCTGAAGTTGCGGAGCATACTAAAACCTTACAACTATTCTGTGACAACAAAGAAAAAAGGTTAGAATCTCTTCAGCGTTGGAAGAAGAAGAAAATAGCATGTTAGTCCGATATTTGAGGAAAAACTTAGACATTTTCGCCTGGTCTGTAGTAGGCATGCTGAGGGTGGACCCCCAGGTAATCGTCCACAAGTTGAACGTGCTCCCAGAGGCGAAGTCAGTAAAGTAGAAGAAAAGAAAGTTCACACAATAAGTGGTGGAAGCAGTGAGGCAAGAGGTGGCCAAACTGTTATCAGCAAGATTCATTAGTGAGGTAGAATACTCAGATTAAATTTCAAATATGGTAATGGTGAAGAAAGCAAATGGTAAATAAGGAATGTGTATTGAATTCACCAACCTCAACAAAGCGTGTCCTAAGGACAGTTTTCCTTACCCTCGGTTGATTGTTTAGTCGATGCTTCTACAGGTCATAAGTTCAAGAGCTTCATGGACACTTTCTCGAGTTGCAACTATATTCTGTTGGATAGGAGCGACCAGGAAAAAATGACTTTCATCACTGAAGAGGGACTTTTTTACTATCGGGTTATGTCTTTTAGCCTTAATAATGCAGGAGCAACATATCAAAGGCTGGTGAATGGAATATTCAAAAACTAGATAGGTCGCAGGCTCGAGGTATATGTAGATGACATGTTAGTAAAAAGTAAGTCAATAGGAGAACATGTGCGCAGCTTATCTGAAATATTTGCAGTTTTAAGGGCTCACAACATAAAACTGAATCCCAAGAAATATGCCTTTAGCGTGCGGGCATGCAAGTTTTTAGGCTTTATGATTTCACAGAGAAAGATAGAAGTGAACCCATAAAAGATCTAAGTGATCATGGAAATTTCTCCCCCGTGAACCATAATGGACATACAATGCCTTACGGGCAGAATAGTGGCACTCAATAAAATCATTTCCAAGATGGTAGACAAGTGCCGCCATTTCTTTAAGGCCTTGAGAATATCTTTCTCATGGACTGAAGAATGCCAGACAACCTTTAAAGAGTTGAAGCTCTATCTCACCTCCCATTCGCTTCTGAAATCACTTCGGGTAGAAAAAACCCTTTATCTATACTTAAATACCTCAGAAGATATGATTGCAGTGGTGTTAATTAGACCAGAGGGCATTCGCCAATTTCCAGTGTATTATATTAGCAAAGTACTTCAGAACGGTGAACTAAGGTACTCGAAAATAGAAAAATGTATTTTTGCTTTGATAGTCATAGCTCACAAGTTGCGACCATACTTCTAGGCCCATCCGATTGTTGTTGTAACCAACCAGCCTATGAGGAGGTACTGTCCAAAGTAGACACTTCAAGAAGGGTAACAAAGTGAGGCATCGAGCTAGCTGAATTTGGAATAGGCTTCACTCCACAAACAGCAATAAATGCGTAAGTGCTAGCTGACTTCATGGTGAAATGTTCTTTTGAGAAAGCTATTGACACAGGTAATATAGTTTACAATTTGAAATACTAGATAATGAATATCTTAAAAAAAGTGTATAGCGTAAACATTGTTAACAATTCAATATTTTATATATTTTATGACAAGGCACGATGAGTTCAACACTTTATACTTAGATTTCTTTTTCACTTGTTGTCACCATTTAATAGTTACCCTACCTTCAGAAAGCGTACATACAATTGATAATTCAAAAAGTTGGCTTGTCTATGTCGATGGCTTCTTAGCCAAAATAGGATCAGGAGCAGGTGCACTCATAATTGACCCTAATGGCAATAAATGGTAGAACAAATTATCATTTGGGTTTCAAACGTTTAATAAAACTACTGAGTATGAAGCTTTGGTATTAGGGCTGCAGTTAGCACGCCAACTAAGAGTGAGGGACCTAATTGTCCACATAGATTCATAACTGGTGGTAAAATAGATTATTGGTGAGTATGATGTAAATGAGGTAGTGCTAAAAAAAAATCATACAATCGCAACCTAGTTGTTCGTGGGATTTGACAAAGTTCAAATTAAATAGCTCCTGAGAAATGACAACATGCATGCTGATGCTTTGTCCAAGTTAGCATTCTCTGTTTTCATCGAACAAAGAGGGAAAATCTTACTCGAGCATAGAGAGACCTCGAGTAATGACACACCACAAGTATTATGCATAAATCAGGAGGAAACATGGATGACTCCAATAATTCACACTCTCGAAGGTGAATAAGATAACCAAAACAAGAATGAACTCGCAAGGCTATAACGCAAAGCTATAAGGTATGCCATTATCAGAAATTACAAATACCTACATAACTCTTAATATGTGAATTGAGTGTTTGAATGTTGTGAACTTGTTTAGTTGGATAATGAATTAAAACAACATATTCTATCCTACATTTGATAGATACACCCTTTTGGAGGGTGTACTGTATAGAAAAAGGGTTTTCACATCCACTGCTATGATGCCTACCACTACCTAAGGCTGAGTACATAATACGAGAAATTCATGAGGGAATCTACGGTAATCACTTGTGGGTAGATTGCTTGCACAGAAAATCCTTAGGTAGGGATATTATTGGCCTATGATCCAAAGGGATGCGCATGAATTAGTTCGCAAATACGATTTTTGCAATAGGTATTCCCAGGTACCAAGACAACCAGCAGGACTAATTCAGATCATGTCAAGTACCTGGCCATTCGTGACATGGGGAATCGATATGCTTGACAAATTTCTTATAACAATGTCACAGAAGAAATTCATAATGGTTGCGGTAGACTACTTTACTAAATAGATTGATACTGAAGCTTTGGCAACCATTACTGAAAAATAAATGGAATCTTTTCTGTGGAAGATTGTTGTTTGTAGGTTCGGCATGACGCGTTTGGTTATCACGAACAATGGCATGCAGTTGTAAGCAAAGTTTAAGAGCTTTTGCATTAAACTACATATCGCTCTAGCTCAAAGCTCAGTTAAGACACCTCAAATGAATGGCCAAGTAGAAGCTATGAATAAGAAAATATTAACAGCCTTGAAGAAGCAGGTGAGAGAAGCCAAGGACGCATAGTTAGAGGAGCTGCTTAGAATTTTGTGGGCCCGGTGAACTACATCTCATACTATATTGAGAGAAACAACTTTCTTCATTTTTTATGTAAGAGAAGCGGTAATCCCTGCAAAAATTGGTATGAGGTCGCACAGAACCCAACACTTCAATGAAGAAGCTAATTAGGAGGCTATCAGGCTCAACCTTGATCTGATTGATGAGCTGAAGGAAATATCTAAAGTTAGAAACGCATCATGCGCTAAACGGGTGGCCTGCTACTATAACACCATGGTTAAAAACAAGCAGTTCTAAGTAGGCAACCTTGTATTTAGAAATACCGAAGCCCATTTATCAACTTCGTAACTAGGAAAAATTGCTTCAAACTGGGATGGGCCATATAGAGTTGTAGAAAATATTGGTTATAGAGCATATAAGTTAGCAAGGATGGAGGGCACAGTTGTACCACAAACATGGAACGTAGACACCTCAAAAAATACTATGTATAGTTTCTTACTCCTCCAATAAAAGACGTTTTCTTACCGACACTTGCACTCATTGAAAACCCAAATAGTTAGCGAGAGTTAAAAGCTCCCAACTGTCATTTAAGACTTGCAAGTTCCAAACCGTAGCCCCTAAACAATTAGTTAGAGTTAAAGGCTCACAATTGTCATTTTAAGGCTCGCAGGTTCAAAACCACGACCCTCTAATAGTTAACGAGAGTTAAAAGTTCTCAACTGTTATTATAAGGTATGCAGGTTCAATATCGCAGCCCCTAAACAGTTAGTGAGAGTTAAAAGCTCCCTGTTGTTATTATAAGGCTTGCAGGTTCAAACCCGGAACCCCTAACAGTTAGCTAGAGTTAAAAGCTCCCAATTGTGATTTTAAGGCTCGCAGGTTCAATGCCACAACCCCCAAACAATTAGCGAGAGTTAAAAGCTCCTAAATATCATTTTAAGGCTCGTAGGTTCAAAACCACGACCCCCTAACAGTTAGCAAGAATTAAAAGCTCTCATTTGTCATTCTAAGGCTCGTTGGTTCAAAACTGCAGCCCTTTGACAGTTAGTGAGAATTAAAAGTTCCCAGCTATCATTCTAAGGCTCACAGGTTCAATACTGCAGCCCTCTAACAGTTATCGAGAGTTAAAAGCTCTTAGTTGTCATTTTATGGCTCGCAAGTTCAATACCGCAACCTCCTAAAAGTTAGTGAGAGTTAAAAGCTCTCAGTTCTCATTTTAAAGCTCACAGGTTCTATACTGCAACCCTCCAAATAGTTAGCGAGAGTTAAAACCTCTCAACTGTCATTATTAATGCTCATAGGATTAAAACCACTGCCCCCTAATAGTTAGCAAGAGTTAAAAACTCCCAACTGTCATTATTAAGGCTTACAGGATTAAAATCGCAACCCCTTCCAAACAGTTAGCGATAGTTGAAAACTCTTAGATGATGATTTAGGAAATCTTCATTAAGTCCAAAACAACTCACGAACTAATATTCTTAGTTGTTGATTTTAGAAAATTTCCTTAAAGTTTCCAAAACTGCTCGTAACCAGTAATTTTAAAGAATTTGTTTAATGTCTTGGTGACAATAATATAGTCGTACAATAAATATGAAAGACCCGCAAAAACATTATAACAATAAATGACATAAATAAAGTTTTACTTCATTTCATGAGAGAATTATGAAGCACTAAACAACTAAGATACATTGTTAGCTCCCTCTTCTCCTCTAGCGTCTTGGCTTGCGTTGTCAGTTTCAACAGGAAGGGCCACATTATCATTCTCAGTAGAAGGGGCTGCATTGTCATTCTTGACAGAAGGGTTCACATTGATATTCTCAGCTGGGTTCTCGTCCAAATAGAAATATTGTAAATTTTTCCAAGTGGACACGAATAAGTCCCATTTAGCACCTAAAGGAAACACACATCGAACATTAGTGTACCCATATCCATATCTTAGAGAGAGTCAAAGTCAACCCTACGAGCATTAAAAGGCCCACTTGTGACTTGGGTGTGCAGCAAAATGTTCATATTTAGCTGAAAGATGGAGTCACACACATTCCTACTGGTTTCCTCATTGAATATCTCTAGATCCTCAAGTTGTTTGCCCTTGGACCTCTCCAATTTAGCGTCGCACTCCCTAAAGATCTTATCCAATTGAATGGTGTACTCCATAGTAACCCTATCTAGTTCAGCTTGCGCAGCCTCCTTATCCTTCCTCTTAGTAGTCACCTCATGTGACAACGCATCAACTTTGGTCTCAACAACCACCAAGCGTCCCAAAAGGTCCTTATTCTATTTGTTAATGAGTTCATTCCCATATATCATCTTGAGGTATAACTCGCGGACCCTTTCCAATTCTACCTTACTCTTAGCAAGCTCACTTTGATAGGCCCCATATAGCTCTAACCCAACCATATTAGTCTCAGAAAGTAGGAACTAAAGAGACAAAGTGAGGTTAGACCCTGAGGGTTTTCGTGCACTGCTTGATGACCCCGCAGTACGTACATTGTAACACCCCTCACCCGTATTCAACACCGAAATAGGGTTACGGAGCATTACCAAAGATATAATACAATTACACATACATTTTCTCATACATTTTCAATTTCATGCAAATATCAATCAACTACATTCATATCGTCCCTAATACTCACCTACGAGCTAGGTTCAAAACATGCATTCGGGGTGGTTCAGGATTAAATCGATAACTTTAGAAACTTAGAGAAAACTTATAAAATTATATGAAAAATAGGGAACACACGCCTGTGTGGCCCAGCCGTGTTTCTCACACGACCAAAGGCACGCCTGTGTCGCAGGCTGTATGGACATTCGAAATGGGAGCACATGGCTGTGTCCCAGCCCACGTCTAACCCCTTGTAACTCTCTGACTTAGGTTACAGGGCCAATAGACATGCCCGTGTGGCTATTCCGTGTGCCTTAAAAATGGCCATGCACGCCCGTGTGCTAGGTCGTGCCAAACCTGTAGGGTATACTGACTTAGGCCACACGGCCAATCACACGCCTGTGTGTTAGGCCATGTGGAGCATACTGACTTGATTTTAAATTCAACACCAGAGGATACACGGCCGTGCACATGACTGTCTATTACACACGGCTGAGACACACGCCTGTATCTCTACCCATGTGGACAAAAATAGGCTATTTACCAAGCCAATTTGGCACTCAATTTTGTATACACCTCCACCAAACTCAATTGTACCAAAACATTGCATAAATGAGCATTTAAATAAACTTCAACCAAGCATAATCCATACCATCTCATTACCAACTAATAAAAAACACAAATACCATAATGTACCATTCAATTTCATGCATTATTTCACTTTATCAAATCATCAATATGGTCATTTACTAACCAAGCATTATTTTACCTAATTTCATAAACTTGTTAAGTTCATTACTCAATCCTTTAATACTTTTAAATACAAAATACCATCTATCATCACATAACCATACTCAAGCACATTGTAACAACCTATTTTTTAAGACCAGAAATCCGATCTGAAAATAAAGTTTATTTTTATTTCATTATATGATTTGTATTATAATAGACATGTCGTGTGAAAATTTTGATACGAAAATTTTATCAATTAAGTGTTTAATTACGAAAAGGACTAAATCGCATAAAATGAAAAAGTTAAATTCTAGTAGTTATAAGAATTAAATAGTTATGGAATTCAAATCTAAAGGTCCTTATATGGTAATTAGACCATTAAAGAAAATTACATGGATTCTTGGTGACTCATCCATGGAAATATAGAAAAAAGACAAGGACTAAATTGGAAATTATAAAATACTTAATTAATTAAAAGATGAAAAGAAAATATCATTTTATTTTCTCATCATCTTCAACCTAAAAACACATGGAAACCCTAGGAGAGAGAGAGAGAGGAAACTTTCAAGGCCTAATTGGGTAAGTTTTCTTGTCCCGTTTTTAGTAATTTTGATATTTTTGAAATCGAGATAACTTAATCTCTCTATTTGAGGGATTAATTTGAAAAGTTATCAAAGTATCGAAAATGGGTCAAGGATGTATATGCTGAAAATTATAAATTTATGGTAGAAAATGAAAGGTTGTTGATAGATAAAAAAAACTTTTACAAAGTGATTTTTTATGGAAACATGATTTAGGGACTAAAATGTAAACTTGTGAAATTGAAGAAAAATTCTGAATTTTTATGAATACAAGTGCTGTAAAATTTGTAATGGGATTTTAGTTAGGCTTGGAATAGGGAGTAAATTGCACAAATGTCATTTTCCAAGTCTAGGGACGAAATCAGAATTTATGGAAAAGTTAGGGGCAAAATGGTAATTTTTCCTAAGACGTAAATTGAGTCCATTTAAATATGAAATGTTTGAAATTAATGATTAAATTCATTTATATAGATCCGAACAACACTAATTCGAGGTTAGATCGAGGAAAAAAAGGTTTCGAATTAGTAGATTTCTAACGCGAACAAGTGTCGAGGTAAGTTCATGCAACTTAATCGGGCATGTAAATATGTTTAATTGAGTGTTGTGTTATATGGAATGTGATTTATATTGATGCACATTACTTGAATGCTATAATGAGAAATTTAATACATGCTTGATATGGTGAAAAAGGAGTTAAGTCCCGATTGAATATTGAATTCCGATAAATATATGCGCGTTCCTGAAATGAATAAGGTCCTGCATTTGTTACGGACGGGATATAGTCAGATGAGTAATCCTATTGACCTTATTATAGAAAAGATTTAGCCCGAACAAGTAATCTTGATATAATAGCTCTCGAGTATATGTTACGATTAGGGTTTAGCTTGGACTGGTAATCCTAATTGAGCTCTTTTGAGCTTACATTATATAAAAGATTTAGCCTGGACTGGTAATCCTGTTATACGATATGTGGCTTGAGAGAGTGTTCATTGATTAAGTGTCC
The DNA here is from genome assembly GCA_025698465.1 of Gossypium longicalyx. Lineage (NCBI taxonomy): Eukaryota > Viridiplantae > Streptophyta > Magnoliopsida > Malvales > Malvaceae > Gossypium > Gossypium longicalyx. Next base: position 19,057,357 of record CM047005.1, on the reverse strand, counting down.
TAATGAGTACCTTTGAATAAGAAATGACAGATTATGGAACTGTACACCTCGAGTGTACTACTCGAGCATCTATCAGAATTTCAATAATTCAACGGACTTAAAACTCTTGGTATGGCATGAGAATTGAGAGATGAAATGATAATGCCTTGAAAGAGTATTGCATGATAAGCTCATCTATCCTTACTTGATATATATGTAAACCTTGTGACTAACATATTTGATTGAATGTATGTGTTTAGGCACTTTAGCCAAATGGATGGAAAACATGATATTGTATGCTTAAAGTTAATAAACGGGATTGGTAAGTTTAGTTTCTGTTATACGAACTTACTAAGCATGTAATGCTTACTCTGTTTTATTTTTCCCCTATTTTATAGTGCTCAGAAGCTCACAAAGGTTGGAGATCATTGGAGCATCACCACACTATCAACTAGTCAGGAGATCATTGGATCACCGTCACACTATCAACTAGTCATTTTAGGTATACTTAGTAAAATGATTTTAGTATAATGGCATGTATAGGACAACTTGGCCATTAGTGGCATGAAAATGATGTTTTGTAACCTAACCATTGGAATGGCTAGTAATGGCTTATTTTGGTATGATTAAGTAGGTAATTATGATATATTCATATGTGATCAAATGATGTTAATGCCTAAGTTAATCCAAGGTAAGTTATAATCACATATGCATGTAATGGTATGCCACAATAAATGATGGAATTATTTAATTTGAATGCTTGGATTGGTTGGTATTGGATGTGTGTTTCAAGTGCAGTTCTTGGGGTGAAATTTTGGGTGAGAAATGAAGCTACAAATGGCTTCATTTTGTCCACACGGGAGTGTGTCTAGACCGTGTGTGATACATGGCCTGGTAACATGGGCCTGTGGTTAGGCCATGTGTCCCTCGTACCTTAATTTTGAGAAACAGAATGCTCAGAATTGAGCACACAGGCAGAGACACGGGCGTGTGTCTCAGCCGTGTGTGCTACACGGCTTAGAACACGGACGTGTGCCTTGGCCGTTTGAAACCTGCACCTAATTTCAATTTAAATTAATTAACCACACAGCCTAGCACACGGACGTGTGGCATGCCCGTCTGCACAAGTTAGGGAGTTACACGGGTTCGAACACGGCCTCTTACACGGGCGTCTCCCAAGGTCACACGGGCGTGTCCCTTGGACCAAACGGGCGTGTGAGCCTTACACCTGGGAAAAATTATTGTAATCTAATAAAAAATTCTTAAACTCTCAGACTAAGTCCCGAATTGATTCTCATGCTCGTATTGGACCTCGAGGGTTCAATTAGGGGACGTTTTGAATGATCTCGGTTAATGAATAGTAATTTACATAAATTATTTTTAAAATTTTCTAAAAGTTTCGATAATGCTCTAAAACCCTATTCCGACGACGGATATGGGCTAGGAGTGTTACACATATTATAAGAGCCATATGCACAATATATACAATCAAACCAACCAAATTAAGCCAACTTACATGGCTATATATAAAACCAAACTTTAAACATATACAAGCCAATTCAAATGGCTAAATTCATTACCAACACTTAACAAAAATGACCTAAAATCTCTATACATGCCATATACTCAAAATACTTAAGTTTAAAAGTACCAAAGTGATAGTAAGATAATGTGATGAAGTCTCCGATAATGTGATGAAGTCTCCGACAATCCCCGAATCCGAGCTAACTGTGCAATCACCATAAAACATGTTAAGAAAAACAAATTAAGCTTTATAGCTTAGTAAGCTCGTATGAAATAAACTCAATCTATTCATAAATGCACAATTCATCAAATTGAAATATATCAACATGTAACTCATATTATCTAACAAACCTTCCATATATTTAATCGTAAGATTTAAACTTGTCTTTCACAAGTTTCTTTGATTTAAAGCTTATACAGTTCATGTCTATACCTATACCATCTCGTATCAATCTCATACTTAACCACGTCTTTCATTTACCCATTGAACCATTCAGAATACTATTAGATACACGGGAAACTCGCACCAAAGTGCGACATACATAGCCAATGCTATCTCAATCTCATATCAGATACATACTCACTCTCGAGCTATCAATGGGCCTGCTCACACAAGCTGTGGGTCAAGACATAGCTACACGGTGCTGCTCACACAAGCTTTCAAGTAACCGCCACACATGCTGGTATACTCAGCCATCGGTAGGACATCCAGGACCAGCACCCGGATCACATAATCACGATAACCCCTAATGACATGTCATTCGTATCCTAAGCTATTCCTAAAGTTCAACTGGGATTTGCACGTTTTTTGAACCATCATTGAACATGTCCGTAGTATCGTATTCACAGTTTTTGCAATATCAAATAATTTAAAATACATTTACAATGAAACTTATTACATACGAACTTACCTCGGTACTAAAACGGTGAAATAGGTCGATTAGTCGAGTACTTTGTTTTTCCCCCGATCTAGATTCGAATTTCATGTTTCTTGATCTATATGTAATCAAAATCAACTTATTTAATTACCTCTCTATTCAATTTAGTCCAAAATTCACACTAAGACACTTTTACACAGTTGCCCCTAATGTTTCACATTTTTACAATTTAGTTCTTATTTCAGAAAATTACAAATTCATGCAATTTCACCCAAACCCATGCTAGACAAATTTCAATTAGGTCCCTAGCAGTCCATATTTTTCATTTATTTGACATTTTAACTACAAATTTTTCACATTTCACAATTTAATCCCTAATTTGCATTTTCACTAAAAATCACTTAACAAAACTTGTATAACTATCATCAAACATTCATAATCTATCATCAAACATCAAAATACATGTTTATTCATCAATGGAAACATCCTAAATCTTTAAAAATTTTGGAAAATAGTCCCTGGGCTAGCTAGATAAGCTGCAACGATCTCAAAAACGTAGAAATCATTAAAAACGAGACAAAAACGAACTTACAATTAAGTCATGAAGTTGCTGAACTTTGAAGCTATTTTAATGGCTTTCTTCAACCCTAAATTTGGCTATGAAGATGAAGAATGAAGTAGATAACTTTTTGTTTTATTATTTTTAGTTTAATTAACCAAATTACTAAATTAACCTTTAATTTAAACATTTAAAACACCTAATAATATGTCCATAAATGTCCACTCACCATTATAATGGTCTAATTACAGCTTAAAGACCTTTACTTTAATATTCCATAGCTAATTGACACCTTTAGCTAATTGAACATCACTTTTGCACTTTACGCGATTTAGTTCTTTTTATCAAATTAAACACTCAAATGATAAAATTTCTTAACAAAAACTTCACACAATCATAAATTCATGCTGTAGACATTAAAATAATAATAAAATAATTATTTTGACTTCAGATTTGTGGTCTCGAAATCACTATTCCAATTTGACTAAAAATGGGCTGTTACAACTTTCTCCCCTTAGGGATTTTCGTCCCCGAAAATCTTACCAGTGAATAGGTTAGGGTACTATTTTCTTATAGCTTCTTTAGGCACCCACGTGGCCTCTTCGACACTGTGCCGTTGCCACAGAACCTTTACTAAAGCTATGTGTTTATTTCTCAACTCTTTAATCTTTCGAGCAAGAATTTTGATCGGTTTTTCGTTGTATGTCATGTCAAGTTGAACTTCAATCTCTTCCGGAGAAATTACGTGTGATGGATATGATCTATATTAGTGCAACATCGACACATGAAACACGTTGTGGATCTTTTCTAGTTCTAACGGTAATGCTAGCCGATATGCCACTGGACCTATTCTTTCAATGATCTCATATGGCTCGATGAATCGCGGACTTAGTTTACCTTTACGACCCAATAGAAGGATTTTCTTCCACGGAGAAACTTTCAGAAATACTTTGTCACCGATCTAAAATTCAATGTCTTTTCGTTTCAAATCCGCATATGATTTCTATGAATCTGAAACTACTTTTAGACTGTCACGAATTAATTTTTCTTTAATCTCTCGGATCAAATCAACCCCGTGAATCTTTTTCTCACTCAAATCGGTCCAGTACAACGGAGTTCGGCATTTGCGCCCATACAAAGCATCGTACGGTGCCATCTTTATGCTCGATTGAAAGCTATTATTATACGCAAATTCAACCAATGGCAAATATTTTTCCCAGTTGCCTTCAAACTCTAAAACACAACAATGAAGCATATCTTTGAGAATCTGAATTACTCTCTCAGACTGACCATCAATTTGTGGCTCTGCTAAAATTCAACCTTGTACCTAGAGCTTCTTGTAATTTCTTCCAAAATCATGATGTAAACCTCGGATCTCTATTTGAAATAATTGAAACTAGCACCCCGTGCAATCTAAGAATCTCTAAAATGTATAGTTCAGCCAATTTATCAAGTGAATAGTCTGTACATACCGGAATGAATTATGTAGATTTTGTCAATTGATCAACGACAACCCAAAAAGCATATTTCTTCCTCAGAGACAGGGGTAATCCCGATACGAAATCCATCGTAACTCTATACCATTTCCATTTTGGTATCATCATCGGTTGTAGCAATCCCAAAGGCATTTGATGTTTGACTTTTACTTGTTGACAAATTAAACACCTCGATACAAACTCTGAAATGTCTCGTTTTATTCCCAACCACCATTACAACTTTTTCAAGTCATTGTATATTTTAGTTCTTCTTGGGTGAACAGATAGACAACCAGTTTATGCTTCATTCAGAATTTTCTGAATGAGCTCCGAATTTTTTGGTAGACAAATTTTGTCTCAGAACATTAAACAATCATTAGATCCGATCTGAAAGTATGAATTACTAGTTGACTCACATTGCATTCTTTTGGCTTGTAACTCAGTTTCACACTTCTAAGCTTCACAAATTTGCTGAAGAAAAATCAGTTTAGCTTTCAACTCTGCTAGAATCGAACCGTCATCAGACAAGGTTAACTGAGTATTCATCGCTCTCAAAGCAAATAAAGATTTTCTACTCAGAGCATCCGCAACTACGTTTGCTTTCCCCGAATCATAATTAATTACTAACTTATAGTCTTTTAGCAACTCGAGCCATATTTGTTGTCGCAAATTTATATATTTCTAGGTTATTATATATTTCAAGCTCTTATGATCGATAACGATGTGACATTTTTCACCGTACAAATGATGACGCCAAATTTTCAATGCGAAAACAATAATGGCTAACTCTAAATCATGCGTCAGATAATTCTTTTCATGCGGTTTTAACTGTCTAGAGGCATAAGCTCTCACTTTACCTTATTGCATCAAAACGCAACCCAAACCGTTCAGTGACGCATTGCTGAAAATCACAAACTCTTTACCCGACTCAGGTTGAACCATCACTGGTGCCTCAGTTAACAATGCTTTCAATTGTTCTAAACTTTGTTGACATTTCTCAGACAATTCAAATTTCACATTTTTTATAGCAATCTGGTCATAGGAGTAGCAATCATCGAGAACCTTTTAACAAAAAGTCGATAGTAGCCAGCTAGTCCCAGAAAACTTCTGACTTCGGATACATTTCTCGGTGGTTTCTAGTCAACAACTGCAGAAATTTTGCTCGGATAAACTCTTATACCTTCCACTGAAACAATATGCCCAAAAAATCCGACTCCTCTGAGCCAAAACTCACATTTACTGAATTCAGTAAACAATTGCTTATCTCTCAAGGTTTGTAGCATAATCCTCAAATGCTCGGCATGCTTAGACTGGTCTCGAGAATAGATCAAAATGTCGTCAATGAAAACAACAACGAATCTGTCTAAATACGCTCTAAAAATCTGATTTATTAAATCCACAAAAACTGCAGAAGCATTAGTCAATTTGAAAGTCATAACAAGAAATTAATAATGTCCACACCTCGTTCTGAAAGTAGTTTTCGGCACATCTGAATCTTTAACTCGCAACTGATAATAACCAGATCTCAAATCAATTTTTGAAAACACTGTTGCCCCTTTTAACTGATCAAACAAATCATCTATTCTCGGCAATAGATACTTGTTCTTTATTGTAACCTTTTTGAGCTGGCGATAATCAATACACATTCTCATTGATTTGTCTTTCCTCTTTACGAACAATACTGGTGCACCCCAGGGTGAAAAACTTGGTTGTACAAAACCTCTATCCGTTAACTATTGCAATTGAGCTTTCAACTCTTTCAATTCTGTCGGAGTCATTTTATACGGAGCTATCGATATCGGTAAAGTTCTTGGTACTAACTCAATAGTAAACTCGACTTCTCTGATCGGTTGTAACCCAAGCAACTCTTCTAGAAACACATCTGGAAACCCACAGACTATCGGTACTGATTCAATCTTCGATTCAGACACTTTTGTATTCAAAACATAAGCTAGGTAAGCATCACAACCTTTTCTCATATATCTCTGAGCTAACATAAACGAAATTACAATAGGCAACCCACCTAACCCATCTGATTCAATTTGAATGATTTCACTATTCTGACATTTCAATTCAATAGTCTTTCGTCTACAATTCACAACAGCATTATGCAACATTAACCAATCCATACCCAGAATTACATTGAATTCATCAAATGGCAAAAGCATCAAATCAACCGAAAAACAGTAACCCCAAATCATTAAAAAATAGTTCTTGCAAACTTTATCAACCAGAACATACTTGCCTAAGGGGTTCTATACTTTAATCACAAACTTAGTAGACTCAACAGGCAAATTCTTACTAGATACTAAATTCTCACAAACATATGAATGAGTTGATCCAGGATCAATCAAAGCAATCACATTAGTATCGTAAATAGAGAATGTACTGGTAATAACATCTGGTGATGACGCATCTTTGTGAGCGCGAATAGCGTAAGCTCTAACAGGTGCTCTCGCTTCAGATCTCATAGTCGAATATTTTGTCGCGCCTCTACTACTGGTCACATTTCCTACATTTCTCGATAGCCTCCCTCTAGTGGTTGTGTTACACGGTCTTGAAGTCTGAAGATTATCTTTCTTGGATAACCGAAGATAATCACGAATAAAGTGTTCTTGCGAACCACATCTGAAACAAGCGCGGTCATTCATTCTACATTCACTAGGATGTCGTCTTCCGCATTGTTGACATTCAGGTCTATTATTTCTCACACTGCCAACACTCGATACTAATGTAGCTTGAGCCTTAGAACTCGAGTATTGTTTTCCACAATCTCTATTTGAATACCCGATTGAAGCATTTGGACTAGTGTATGAATCTCTGAATTTCTTTGATGAAGATTGATATGGCTTATTCATCGGTCTTTTTCTCAAGTCTCTAGCCTCTGAATTTGTTTTTCTCTTTTTTTACTAAGCTCTTCTGCTTTGCAAGCTCTATCAACCAATACAACAAATTCTTTCAATTCTAGAATTCCGACTAGAAGTTTAATATCCTCATTCAACCCATCAACGAACCGTTTGCATATGATTTCTTCAGTAGAAACATACTCCCGAGCATACTTACTTAATCTTACGAATTCTCTTTTGTACTCAGTCACAGTCATACGACCCTATTTCAGTTCTAGAAACTCTTTGTGCTTTTGATCGAGAAACCTCTAACTTATGTATTTCTTCTAGAACTCTGTCTGAAAGAATTCCCAGGTAACTCTTTCTCTCGGAACCATAGACACTAAAGTATTCAACCATTGATATATCAGACTTTAAACAGTCAGCTAGCATACACGAAAGTTCATCAAACACCCGAATAGTGTTTTCAAACCAAAATTTAGCTCTCTTAGGATCATCATCAACAGAAGCTTTGAACTTTTCAGCCCCATATTTCTGGATCTTATCAACTGGCGGCTTAATTAATCATACAAGTTCCACACCTTAAAGAGCTACGAGAAACGGTTGGGGGTTAGGTGGGGTGGAGGTTGTTGAGCAACCTGATTTGTCCGAACAAACTCCGTGAACCACTTGTTCATCATTTTGAAAAAGACTTCTTTAGCCTCTCCTCTATAACTACTCAATACATGTCTAGATTCAGACGGAGCTATCCCTTGAGTAGGAGCTGGCACATTACTCTCAACATCATTAGCTACAGCTCGATTGGGATCCATTTGCTATAAGAAAGCATATCGTAAATTTTCAGGAGTCATCATACTATCACAGGTTATATATAGCATGTATAGCTAGACTCTCACACATGCTATGTTAGTCTGAGTATCGACTAAATAGTAGCTCTAACACCAATAAATGTAACAGCCCTCACCTGTATTTAACGCTGGAATAGGGTTACAAAGCATTACCAAACATATAATACAATTACACATACAGTTTCTCATACATTTTCAACTTCATGCAAATATCAATCAACTACATTCATATCGTCCCTAATACGAACCTACGAGGCTCGAAACATGCATTTGAGGTGGTTCGAGACTAAATCAATAACTTTAGAGACTTAGAGAACACTTATAAAATTTTCTCAAAAATAGGGGACACAGGCCCGTGTGGGCTGGCCATGTGAGAAATGCCCGTGCCGTAAGCCGTGTGGATATTCAAAATAGAAGCACTTGGCGATGTCCGAGCCCGTGTTAGACCCTGTGTAACTTTTTGACTTGGGTCACATGGCCAACACACACGCCCGTGTGGCTAGCCCGTGTGCCCTAAAAATGGCCACACGCGCCTGTGTGCCAGGCCGTGTGCTAGACCGTGCCAAACCTGTAAAGTATACTGACTTAGGCCACACGGTTAATCACACGCCCATGTGCTAGACTGTGTAGAGCATACTGACTTGATTTTTAGTTCAACACTACAAAACACATGACCATGTATCACACATGGCTGAGACACACGCTCGTGTCTATGCTTGTGTGGACAAAAATAGGCTATTTACCAAGCCAATTTGCCACCCAGTTTTGTATAAACCTACACCAATCTCAATGGTACCAAAACATAGCATAAATGAGCATTTAAATGAACTTCAACCAAGCATAATCCCTACCATCTGATTACCAACTAATACAAAACACAAATACCACAAAGTACCTGTAACAGCCTAATTTTGGTCAAATCAGAACAGTGGTTCTGGAACCATGAATCTGAAAGGTTTAAAACATGATAATATGTGTTTTTTGAAAATTTTGATAAGAAATTTTATCGTTTGATTAGTTAATTTGATAAAAAGGACTAAATCGCGTAAAGTGTAAAAGTGGAGTTTTATTAGCTAAAGGTATCTAATAGCTATGGAACCTTAATTTAGAGGTCCTTATGTTGTAATTAGACCATTTGAAATATAAGTGGACATAGATGGACATTATTTGGATGTTATTAATGAATTATCATTAAGGTTAATATGGTAAATGATAATTAAAATGATAATTAAACAAAACCAAAAAAAATTCATTCATTATTTTCTTTTCTCCACAAATTTTAGAAGAAAACCTAGCCATTTTTGTGGTAAAATTTCAAAAATCTCATTTCCTTCAATTAGGTATGTATTTTTGATATGTTTTTAATGATTTCTGTGTTTTTGAGATCGTTGCAACTAGGTCTAGCTAGCCCAAGGGATAATTTGCAAAATTGTTAAAGATTTTGAATGTTTCCATTGATGAATAAGCATGTATTTTGAAGTTTCTTGTTAGATTATGAATTTTTGTTGATAGATATACAAGTTTTGTTAAGTGATTTTAATGAAAATGCAAATTAGGGGCTAAATTTTAAAATGTGTAAATTCAGTGGTTAAAATGTGAAATAAATGAAAATTTTGGGCTGCTATAAGCATAATAAATATTCTTATAGGCTTGGGTTGTGATGAAATTGAATAAATTTTATTTTACGAGCCTAAGGACTAAATTGTAAAAGATGTGGGGCAATTGTGTAAAAATGCTTTAAAGTGAATTTTGGACTGAATTGAATAGAGAGATAATTAAATAAGTTAATTTTGATAATATTTAGATCAAGAAAGGTGAAATACAGATTTAGATCGAGGAAAGAACAAGGTTACAAAATAGTTGATTCGTTTCGCCGTTTTAGCATCCGAGGTATGTTCGTATGTGATAAATTTCATTATAAATGTATTTTAACTGCTTTGATATTGCATAAACTGTGATTATGAGACTACGAATATGTTTGAAAATGATTCGATGACGATTCAACATTTGAAATCCCGGTTGAACTTTAGGAATAGATTTGGATACTAGTGACATGTCATTAGGGATTGTTGTGATTATGTGATCCGGGTGCTAGTCCTGTACGTCCTACCGGTGGCTGAGTATACCGGCATGTGTTGCGGATACTTGACAGCTTGTGTGAGCATCACTATGTAGCTACGTCTCAACTAGCAGCTTGTGTGAGCAGGCCCATTGATAGCTTTAGTGTGAGCATTATATGTGTGATACGAGATTGAGATAGCTTCGGCTATATATACATGGAACTTCGGGTGCGAGTTCCCATGTATTTGATAGTATTTTGAACAGTTCAACGGGTAATGGAAAGACGTGATTGGGTATGAGATTGATAGATATGGTACAGATATGTATACAAAACATATAAGTCTTAAATCGAAGAAGTTGTGAAATTGGCATATAATCATGTGGTTAAAGATGTGAAAGTTTGGTTAATTAAAATGTGCTACATGTTGATATGGTTAATTGTTGAATTGTGTATTTGTGATTAGTTTAAGTTTATTTCATACGAACTTACTAAGCTATAAAGCTTACTTTGTTTATTTTTCATGTTTTATATTTAATTCAAAGCTAGCTTAGATTAGGGATTGTCGGAAGACATCGTCACACTATCCATCTATCAATTTGGTACTTTTGAGCTTGTGTTTTGGTCATATGGCATGTATAGGAATATGGTCATTTTGATATGTATTTTGGTAGTGAATTTTTTCATTTAAGTTGGCTTGTGAATTGTTATGTTTTGGTTGTAATTATATAGACATGAAATTTGGTTTAATTTGGTTGTTTTGGACGTATATGTATATATATATGAGAAGGGCCGATGATGTGGTTCATAATTGCTTGCAAATGGTTTGTGGTAGTTTAGCATTTAAGGTAGCTAATGGTTGGAAATGCTTATTGTATGTTTGAGATTTTAGGTAAGGTAAAAGGTATGGTTGAAATAATACATATAAGTGTTTTGAGATTAATGTGTATAGATAATAGGAGTATTGAATGTGTATGAATTATGTTTGATTTGGTTGAATTGAAATGCCTAATGATGCTATGTATTGGTGCTTTTGGGTTTGATGTAGGTGAGTACAAGTTTGGGTGCCAAAATTGCTTGGTAAATAGCCTATTTTTGTCCACACAGGCAGAGACACGGGCGTGTGTCTCAGCCGTGTGTGACACACGATTGTGTTATACCACTGTGTGTGCCCTGGTGTTGAATTAGAAACCAAGTCAATATGCTTCACACGGCCTTACACACGGGCGTGTTACTTGACCGTGTGGCAAAAGTTAGTATACCCTATAGGATTGGCACAGTTTAGCACACGATATGAAACATGAGCGTGTATGGCCATTTTTAGGGCACATGGGCTAGCCACACAAACATGTGTGTTGGCCGTGTGACCCAAGTCAGAGAGTTACATGGGGTCGGACACGGGCTGGGACATGGCCATGTGCTCTCATTTTGAATGTCCACACGGCCTGTGACACAGGCATGTCTGTTGGCCGTACGGCCAGGCCATACAGGCATGTGTCCCCTATTTTGAGAAAATTTATTAAGTGTTTTAAGATTTTTCAAAATTATTAGTTTAGTCCCAAACCACTCCCAATGCATGTTTTGAGCCTCGTAGACTCGTATTAGGGACAAAATGATTAGTTATGATTGAATTGTATTTTAATTGAATATTTGTATGAGTACGGTAAGTTTAAATGTGTTATAAGTCCAGTAATGCTCTGTAACCCTATTCCGACGTTGAATACGGCTGAGGGGTGTTACTGTACCATTGAATTTCATGCCTTATTTCATTTTATCAAATTATCAATATGGTCATTTACCAACCAAGCATTATTTTACCTAATTTCATAAACTTGCTAAGTTTATTACTCAATCATTTAGTGCTTCTAAATACCAAATACCATCTACCATCACATAACCATACTCAAGCACATTATAAGAGCTATATGCATAATATATACAATCAAACCAACCAAATTAAGCCAACTTACATGGCTATATACAAAACCAAACTTTAAACATATACAAGCCAATTCAAATGGCTAAATTCATTACCAACACTTAACCAAAATGACCCAAAATATCTATACATGCTATATACTCAAAATACTTAAGTTTACAAGTACCAAAGTGATAGTAGGATAATGTGATGAAGTCTCCGACAATCCCCAAATCCGAGCTAACTTTGAAATCACTATAAAACATGGTAAAATAAACAAAGTAAGCTTTATAGCTTAGTAAGCTCGTATGAAATAAACTCAATCTATTCATAAATGCACAAATTATCAAATTGAAATATATCAACATGCAACTCATATTATCTAACAAACCTTCCATATATTCAATCATAAGATTTAAACGTGTCTTTCACAAGTTTCTTCGATTTAAAGCTTATACAGTTCATGTAAATACCTGTACCATCTCGTATCAATCTCATACTCAACCATGATTTTCATTTACCCATTGAACCATTCGAAATACTATCGGGTACACGGAAAGCTCGCACCAAAGTGCCACATACATTGCCAATGCTATCTCAATCTCTTATCACATACATGCTCACCTTCGAGTTATCAACGGGCCTGCTCACACAAGCTGTGGGTCAAGACGTAGCTACACGATGCTGCTCACACAAGCTGTCAAGTAACCACAACACATGCTGGTATATTCAGCCACCAGTAAGACGTACAGGACCAGCACCCGGATCACATAATCACAATAACCCCTAATGACATGTCATTCATATGCCAATCTATTCCTAAAGTTCAACCGGGATTTTCATGTTTGTCAAATCATCATTGAACATGTCCATAGTCTCTTATTCACAGTTTATGCAATATCAAAGAATTTAAAATACATTTACAATGAAACTTATTACATACAAACTTACCTCGGAGCTAAAACGGTGAAATAGGTCTATTAGTCAAGTACTTTGTTTTTCTCCCGATCTAAATCCGAATTTAACTTTTTTTTATCTATATGTAATCAAAACCAACTTATTTAATTACCTCTCTATTCAATTTAGTCCAAAATTCACATTAAGGAACTTTTACACATTTGCCCCTAATGTTTCACATTTTTACAATTTATTTCACATTTGTCCATACTTTTCATTTATTTCACATTTTAACCACAAAATTTTCTCATTTCACGATTTAATCCCTAATTTGCATTTTCACTAAAAATCACTGAACAAAACTTGTATAACTATCATCAAACATTCATAATCTATCATCAAACATCAAAATACATGTTTATTCATCAATGGAAACATCCAAAATCTTTAACAATTTTGCAAAATAGTCCCTGGGCTAGCTAGACTAAGCTGCAATGATCTCAAAAACGTAGAAATCATTAAAAAATGGACAAAAACGAACTTACAATTAAGTCATGATGTTGCCGAACTTTGAAGCTATTTTAATGGATTTATCCAACCCTAAATTAGGCTATGAATATGAAGAATGAAATAGATAGCTTTTTGTTTTATTATTTTTACTTTAATTAACCAAATTACTAAATTAACCTTTGATTAAACATTTAAAACACCTAATAATGTGTTCATAAATGTCCACTCACCATTATATTGGTCTAATTAAAACTTAAGGACCTTTACTTTAATATTCTATAGCTATTTGACACCTTTAGCTAATAGAACATCACTTTTGCACTTTACGCGATTTAGTCCTTTTTTATCAAATTAAGCACTCAAATGATAAAATTTCTTAATGAAAACTTCACACAATCATAAATTCATGTTGTAGACATTAAAATAATAATAAAATAATTATTTCAACTTCATATTTATGGTCCCAAAAATACTGTTTCAATTTGACTAAAAATGGGCTGTTACACACATCATCCATCGCAGCTTCTGGCAAAGAAGTCTTTCATTTTTGGGCCACATTACCAAGATTGTAAGGATACTCCTGCGCGATCAGATAACCATGCCACAGAAACGAACCTCCATTACCTTCAACTACCATTTCCTTATTCATAAACACAGATGGAGAAATGTAATGAACAACATGAGGGAAATGCCCATCAACAGGAATCAGTGAGCTGACAGGAGGCACTGATTGCAGGCTCACTGAAGAAGAAATAATAATATCAACTATTGTAGTTGTGGTAGCAGAAAGATCCATTTGCATCTTGTGACATTACTTCAAACGACATTGTTCCTTTCTTCCTCACTGATAGAAGCGGTATTCTTAGCCCTCGTAGTAATCTTGCGCTTCTTGCATGTGCCCCTTATCAAAGAATCGATATCCATGCCCTCACTGATTTCATGAGAAATACTGTCAGTCTCACTCGAGTTGTTTTCGAAAATGTGATCGATGCCTGCATTAGCAACAATCCTAACAATAGTGGGAGCAGTTAAAAAATTAATAGGAACAATCTGTTCTACCCGCGAGGAGGCCACCATCTATGGACGAGGCTTTATCCTACAGTAACTACAGAATCAATTCATAGGCTTCTCTCAAAGACCGGTTAGAATTTAGCCTAAGTCGTCATTGTTAATATTATCATAAATTACCCCTAAGGCTTCAACGACCTTTCTGCTACTACCTAGCCTACACCCGTTAGGACTATGACCCTCCAAGCAATATAGAAACACATTCTTTACAGTAACAAGGTCATCGATGATCAAGGGACTCACTGTACGAAGCCTTTCCAGTTGAGCTTTCCTACAACCTGTCCTTATGGTCCACTTAAACAAACACATATATTGGCTTGGCATGGACCACTCTGTAGGAAAACCAAACTCATCTGTCACATTACATCTAACTCTGATATGCTTCTCTCATTTTAACCTAAGGTTAGAACATTGGTTCGCAATTATTGTTTCTCATTTCTTGCTAGGAGAGAAGTAATAGAAGCCTGACCAATCCCTTCGATTCTGAGCCTTCAATAGATACAGACTCTGGAAAATGGTGAGCTTCGACGCTTCATTTTGGTGATGGCAGTCGATGAAATACAAAGCTGCAATCCACCAGAAGAACCCATAGAGTTGCCCAGGAGCAATCCCATATTCATACAGGAGGCTATAGAAAAATGGGTGAAGGGGTTGGTGAAACCCAACATCTAAAGCGTGGAGGGGAAGTAGGAAACCACCGTCGCTTGTGTCGCCAAGGCTATGCTCCCCTTGGGGAATAGAAAACTTATACACGAGATGAGGAATTTTGATCCCCCGCGCACGCAAACTCCGTCTCATCTCTTCGTACTTGGTGTTACAGGGAACAAATTTAACCTTGATGGAGGTTTTAGAAGCATGCTCCCGCGATGGGCAATGGGGCAATAATCAGTCGTCAGCTCCTCTCATTCTAGGCATACTTGATTGAAAAAAACAAAGGCAGAGAAAAAAAATTTTACCTTGAGAAAGGCCATCAGTCGATTCCGATTTTAAGAGTAAGTGTAAATCTTAGGGTTCTAGAAAGCCCCTCTTTTAAAGAAAATTTTCCTCACGCTTTGGCCATTCGGATAACCAAAAGTTCCAACAGACAAATACGTGTGAGCATAATCTGCTCGTACACGTGGCGGGGCACAGATCAGACTTCAACGGTATACGCACACCCCATAAGCTACAATAAATACATAATGATGGAATTAAGGAGCGCCACTTTATATCACTCATTAAGACCAATAGGGGGACTATTGTTATACATCGACAATCACCAATCTGGGTCCTAGATAGAATTCGGGTTACCTACCCGTGACTTGAATAGGTCCCACCAGATGGTTGAGTACGAGGCGAACCATGAGATGACAGCAAAGGGAGGTCACAGACCCGACTCGTGGATCTAGCTCGCATGAACCAAAAGAAGGCCACGGTCTCAGTTCGCATGCGTTCAAGGAGCTCGCAGAAGGGTGACCACGTGCTTCGCAGGCGACCCAGGATGAAACATGTGTGTAGCAGGCCTGAAGCTCGCACAGAATGTTAGTACTATGAACAAAAAGGACCGCGTGCTCCATAGGTGACCCAAAGTGAGACACGTGTCCAGCAAGCCTGAAACCCGCACGAAATATTAGTATTAGGAACGACGGAGTCAAGACAAAATAGTGAGGTCATATCGTGAGCTGTAATAGGATGTATAAATACACGAACACTCCATTAATAAGACACGAAACAAAATTACTCAACAAATATAATTTGATCTTTATATTTTTTATAATTTTATGAATTAGTCTAAGTAATTAATATTATTAACTTTTCGATTAAAATATTACTTGGTTATATATAATTTGAATACTATGAGTCTAGAGATTGACACATGGCTTTCTAATTCTTTTAGGTTTGTGTTGCTAAATGGTTACATTTCAGTTTTGGCCATTAGACTACTCTGAAACTTGAGATTTAGTATATATACTTTAATTTTTGACATAATTTATTTTTTCTACTTTTATAATATTATTAATTAGTCTAAATCGTTAATATTGTTAACTAGTTCAACCAAAATGCTAACGTCAAATCTTTGTAAGAACAATATAAAAAATATATTTTATCATGAAAAGTTTGAACAAGTATTTTTAAGAAAAATCCTAATCAATAATTTTAACATTATTTTTATTATTACATTACTACCAAGTGATTTAAAAAAAATCTGAAATGTCATATCATAAGATTTAATAAAATAATTTTAATGCTAGTAACAATTGGAATTAAATTTTTAAATCTAAAAAGTAAAGGTACTAATTTCTAAATATGCGAAGTGTAGAAACCTCAAGCATATTTTAACTTTCAAATTTTTACTTTATAATTTAACACAAACAAATAATTAACCCAACATCAACTGAAGGAGGGCACATATTAATTATTAATTTAAATTAGTGTCATTGATTTGTGTATTTATGATATTTTACCAATGCTAATGGCCTATTGGAACAAACAATGTGCAAGAAAAATGAGACAGTGTGAGATGGGAATCAATGTTCAAAGTGAACTGAAGCTATGATGATAAACCCTCGTAGAAGCGTGGATGGAGAGGCTCTAGTGCTGCTTTCCTTATAATTGGTAAAAACGATTAGCTTTCAGCTCAATAATGTACTACTTTGTAAACACCAAGTTATTAACACACTCTTAATAGTTGAAAACAATTGTGTATTTTTTTAAAATTGATTTGAAAATTAAAAATGATTTTGGTTGAAATTATAGGCTAAATTAACACAAAATGCCAAAAATTTTTAATTAGGTCTTTGGGTTGTTTTTTTTTTATTTAGGGAAATAGGTCGTTTTTAAGAGAAAGAAAGGGAAAGCGTATCTAGCTTGGCGCACTTTCTGCACAGGTAGCTGTGCGCTTTTCCTTTCTCTCTATTAAAAATCCTAACCATTTTTAGTTTTTTAGGGTTAGGGTTTAAGGCTTGGTGTGTATTCTAGGGTTTAGGATCTTTTTGGAAGGGTTTAGGGTTTTCGGTTGAAACCACAAAAGTTTATAGGTAGATTTGAGAGGTAGGGGATGTGATAACGCGCTTCATAACACAGACATTTCATATGTCATGGCGGGATAGGACTATAACCTCAGAAACTCATCGTGGGGAAATCTAGTTTTGGGGTAATAATGCTTGATACGATCAGGGGTTAAAGTCTAGGTTGAGGTCTCAGTCGGCAGTCGTGATGCGGTCACAGGTTTGAGTATAAGGTGATTGTCCTTACGCAGTCAGGAGTTCAAGGTTTTTGGATACCTGCAGACGATGCCCTATATATATCATACATAAGATTGAAGTCATAATCATACAGAAATGCTCTGGGGACTTCTAGTGTAATCAATGTAATTTTTTTCTCTATTTCAAGCAGTTAGTATCTTTGAACTTTCATTTTTATCCAAAGGCTAACATCGAGGTGGACATTAGAGGGCTCTCAGGTGGAAAGTGGAAGTTCTAAAACAATAGAGGTCAAATTCAGGTCGGCATTGCAACGGTTGTACTTATTAATGACTTGTTTAATAAAGATAATCGTCATCGCCCCAAAAGAAGCATCACTTTTACTTTACAACAGCAACCACTCCCCGCCTGAGAGCCCTCTTGCATCCACGACGGTGTTAGCCTTCGAATAAGAAGGAAGACTAAAGGTACCGGTTGCCTAGAAATGGAGAAAAAAATTACACCGATTATAGCGAGAAGCCCCAAAGTTTTTCCGTATGAATATGCCCTCAAGCTTCTGTATGGTATTTGTAGGGCATCATTTTTGGGTATAAAAAATATTGAGCTCGTGCCCGTGTAACAACGGTCAACTAGCTACCCCGTTATACCTCAATCCATTACAGCATAATGGCCATCGATTGAGACCTCCACGTAGACTTCCACCCTTGACTGTAGAAAGAAAAGCCACGCCCAACTTGTCTTCTCCAGGATAAGCTTCAAAGGTAATGGCCCCCAATCGACATGCATATGAAATGTGTGCAACTTGGAGCGATATTGCATCATCGACGACTCAATAATACCTCAAACATTAAGGAAATATTATTAGTGATTGGAATTGTTAGCACCCAAAAATGATTTATGGAGTAGAGGTGGAGAGTGTGTGGTAGAAGATACTTGAGGGGCAATGAAGCTTGGTGTGTGAGACCCACCTTTTATAGGTGCAGGGCATGATCTGTTTGCAAAAAAAAAAAAAATTCTTTTCATTAAAAACGCGTAACAGGAATGAATAACATATTCGAAACATGGTTAAAGCAATTGAAAAATACGAAGCGTCAAACTTTTAATTTTGGGCAGAAGAAATTTTGTTTAAGAAAGCATGCTCAATAGGGTGAGCCTTCCTACTGACTGGAGAAAGCACTATGGCTCGACATTCAATCAGTGCATTAGATAAAATATATGTATAAAATTCATGATGTTTTGGGTTCAAATCCTATCATATACATATATTTTTTTTCTTGAATTTTATACGAAAAGATAAAAATATCCTTAACATAATATTTATTGTTTTGTTAAAATAAGAACCTTTTGGTAATTTAACAAATGAGTAGAGACTAAAAGTGTTCATGGGTCGGGTCAGGCTTAAGCATGATATTAATATGCTTTATGTTTTACTCAAGCCCGACCCGGTTTGAAATATGAGTCTAAAATTTTACCCAAGTCCATCCATATTTAGAAAAGACAAACCCAAGCCTATTTTAGTTTCGCCCATATTGTTTTTAAATTTTTTTAAAAAAATTATATTATATTAATTTTATATTTAATAATTTAATTTTTTTATTTATTGAAATTTTTTATATAATAATCTTAACACCATTTTAATGTTTATATTAGAATAGTATTATATATTTAGTATAGGTTTATTTTTTTAATGTGTTATAAATTACATAATATATAAAAATAACATAATATAAAGTATTATAAACTTAAAAATGGGTTGGATCGGGCCAGGCTCTAGTCTTAAGTGTTCAAGCTCGAGCCCGACTCATATTTTAAATGAGCCTAATTTTTTTACCTAATCCCATTTCTTAGGCCTAATATTTTTACTCAAACTCTCCTAAATTTCAAACTTAGATGGGTAGCCTGACCCATAAACAGGTCTAGTAGAAACCCAGTGATAGATGACAACTACTCAACCAAAATCTAGTAAAAGTACCATGGATCCCCTTATACTAGGAGTCAAATTGCATTTTGTTCTTTTTATTCAAAAATTGGGCAAAGTAGTTGTTATATGTTAAATCAAATAGTGATTTGATGATTTCTATTAAAAATTACATCCATTTGTACTGTTAAAAACTGACATGGCTAACAAAATAACTGGACAATGACACATAATGCATCATGTGTAGCGGTGTGCAAATTTCGGGTAAAATCGATTTAACCGATCAAATTAATTCGGTCGGGGGTTGGTTAATAATTTTTTTAAATTCGGTTAATGGTTAATTCGGTTTGAAATCGATTAATAAACCAAAATTAATAAATAATATTATAATATATAAGTATTAGCCCACGGTTAATTCAATTAATTTTTTTATATGTTTTATACTTGTTTTAACCAAAAACCAAAAAACATATAAATTTCGGTTAATTTGGTTAACTGGCCGAATTAACCGAAAAAATTCGGTTCGATTATTATTTTTTGAAAAAATTTCAGTTCAGCTAATGGTTAAGGGTTTAAAAGGGTCGATTAATTCGTTTAATGCTAGTTTGGGTCGATTAACTGATTGAACATCCCTAATCATGTGTACCTCATATTTATGTACAAAAATCAATTTTTAACGGTAGAAATGAATTGAACTTTTAATAGAACGACTAGTTTGCTCTTTGATTTTAACATATAAAGATTAATTTACTCATTTTTATGTAAAGAGAGCAAAATGTAATCTGACTTCTAATTTAAGAATCATGATACTTTTACAAATCTTGTTAAGACAAAAAAAAAAAAAAAAAAACTTCAAGTTACATACGTATCCTGCAAGAAGTTGTTCATAGTAGGAAGCTCAAATTTCCAATCGAATTATATGTGGCCAAGGATCAGCCCCATTGAAAGAGCTCTATTTCAAAAAAGGCGCTACAAATTTAGATTTATTTATCCTTACCACAACTCTTCTTGAAGTAGTAAGTAGTAAGTAGTATTGTTTATGTTGAATTATAGTGATACACAGTAGGTCTAAAGTCAGAATCAAGAACTCCATCTCTTCTCCCTCTTTTCTATGCAATTATAAAACCTAAAATGAATAAATTAGTAGAATAATAAATAAATATATGATATAAAACTTTAATAAATCATAAATTAAGATCTTTTTTATGTCAAATCATCAAGAACAAAATAATAATAAAACTAGATGCGGAAGCGTACCTGAATCCATGAATTCCTTAAAATCTATGGATTCTTGGGGATTTGATCTTTCAAATTAGCACACAAAAATTCAGAGAATATTTGCTCTCTTTCCTAAGGATGGAATATTAGATAAGATATCTTGTGTGTAATTTGGGGACCATAACCCTAATATTTATAACCTTGGCATATTAGTTCTAACTCCTAATTAGCCCATCATTAATTAGAATTTGATTAGAACTCAATTACTAGAGTACCTACACATATTTGACTCATACTTTATTTAAAAATTAAAACCCAATAAAACTCTAACCAAATTAGATCACTTTTAATTTGGGCTAACCTATCATGATAGTATATAATAACATGTAATTACCTTTATTATATATGTGATGTCCATATTTTCCAACAATCTCCCACTTGGATCACACACACACATATATATATAACCTTATGAGCTCAAATTTTTACTATCATATCTAAAAGGTATTCCGAACAATCTCGTCCATTAATTATGCTAACATAGAACCAAGGTGACTTTCGTTACATATATCATAACCAAAATCCATCCCTGGTCACATATATTAACACAAACAAATGACATATATCAAGTATGGATGTGTAGCATGGAAATTACATGCAATATGATCTAAACATGTCTATTTCTAACTAGTCCTCTTTAAATATAAGTGAGGTCAGTATCAAAAAAACAAACAGAGTGAATAAACTGAATACTTTATTTCTTATCAAAAAATAAACAAATACATAAATGTCTGAAAACAAACATAAAATAAATAAAATATAAATTCCTACTAAATCATGATATCCTCAAATAATGCAACACCCATATGAGTAGTGTGCTCATGAAAGACCTTGGGTGGTAAACCTTTTGTGAGCGGATCCACTATCATGAAGTTTGTCCCAATGTGCTCTATGGATATTTGATCATTTTGCGCTCTTTCTTTCACAACTAGGAACTTTATGTCAATACAACTAGAAACTTTATGTCAATATGCTTTGACTCAGATGAACTCCTGTTGTTATTAGAATACAACACTGTTGATTATTGTCACAAAATAATTTGAGTGGTCTTTCTACATTCTCCAAAATGCACAGCCCTATGAAAAAATTATGCAACCATATTCCATGGTTTGATGCCTCATAGCATGCTACAACCTCTGCTACCATAGTGGACGAATTTACAAGTGTTTGTTTGACACTTTTCCAAGATATAGCTCCTCTAGCTAACAGGTAAATATAGCCTGATGTAGATTTCCTACTATCTTGGCACCCAAAGAAATCAGAATCAGAATACCCTGCAACCTGCAAAAGATCTGACCTATTATAAGTAAGCATGTAATCTTTTGTTCTCTGAAGATATCTCATAACCTTTTTGACTGCTATCTAATGGTCTATACCAAGGTTGCTTAAATATCTGCCTAATATCCCAACAATGTATGCAATATTTGGATGCGTACATACTTGAGCATACATTAAACTCCCAACAGCTAATGCATAGGGAATCTTTTGCATTTCCTGAATTTTAAGATTACTTTTAGGGCATTGAGTAAGACTAAATTTGTCTCCTTTAGCAACAGGGGTGTCACCCCGGTCTACTACTTTGCATGCCAAGCATTTTGAGTACTTTATCGTTATAACTCTTTTGTGATAATCCAAAAATGCCTCGAGATCGATCTCGATGTATCTGAATTCCTAAAACAAAAGAGGCGTCCACAAGATCTTTTATATCAAAATACTTAAATAAAAACTTCTGTGCAATAAGCCTATATCATTAGCAGCAAGCAAAATGTCATCGACATATAGAACCAGAAATATTTACTTACTCCCATTGAATTTGTAATACACACAATCATCAACAATATTCATCTCAAAACTGAATGAAACAATTATTTGATGAAACTTGTGGTACCATTGACGGGAAGCTTGTTTGAGTCCATAGATGGAACTAGAGAGGAAGTATCTGTAAAATTAATACATTCTTTCTGAGTATATCCTTTAGCTACAAAACGCGCCTTATACCTCTCCACATTACCATTTGCATCCCTCTTGGTTTTAAATATCCATTTACAACCAATTGGCTTTGTACCTTCAGGTAATGGGACAAGTTCCCAAACTTTATTATCTTGCATAGACTTATACTCATCTTATCAATCCACTTTTGAGAATTAGAACTTTTCATGGCCTGATGAAAGTTAATTGGATCATTTTCCATTATTCCATTATCATCCTCATGTTCTTGGAGAAATACAACATAATCGCCTAGAATAGCATTTTTCCTTTCTATTGTGGACCTCCTTAGTGACACTTGTTCTTAAGATTGTTGAGTTTGTTCTTCTGGAACAATTATCTCATCTTGAATGGGGAGTTGTTCAACATTGTCTTATTGAGGTTCTGAATTCATTTCTTGATCAATGATAGGTATGAGAACCTGAACATCGTCAAAACTTATAGTAGGAACTAAGTTAGAATCCAATTCTTACTCAAAAACAATGTCTCTAACCTTATTTCTCCCCTTAAACTCAACATCCTAAAAAAATGTTGCAGTTCCCGTCTAAAAAATATTCCTTATTATGGGATCATAAAACTTATAGCCCCTAGATCACTCAGAATAACTAATAAAGTAGCTGCTTACTGTTTTGGAGTTCAATTTCTTTACATGTGGCCTGTAAGGCCTTGCCTCAGCTGGACATCCCCAAATGTGAAAGTACTTTTGACCTATCCAAAGCTCATAAGGTGTTTTTGCAACTACTTTATTACGTACTCTATTCTGAATGTAAGCTGCTGTCTTTAATGCTTCTCCCTCGAGGGACTCAGGTAAGGTAGAATGAGCAATCATGCTCCTTACCATATCCTTAAGAGTTATGTTTCGTCTTTCAACTACACCATTCATACTAAGTGATCTTGGCATGGTGTACTGTAGGACAATACTACATTCCTCTAGGAATTTTGCAAATGGTCCTAGACATTGTTCACCTGAGCCATCATATCTACCGTAGTACTTACCACCACGATCAGATCTAACGTTTTTAGTCCTTTTGTTGAGTTAATTCTCAACTTCAACTTTATAAGCTTTGAACACGTCCAAAGACTAAGATTTCTCATGAATGAGATATAGGTACCCATAACGTGAGTAATCGTCTATGAATGTTATAAAATATTGTTGACCATTCTAGGATGCCATAGGGAATGACCCACAAATATTTGTATGAATTAATTCTAATACGTCTAAAGATCTGTTGGCACCTAATCTCTTGGTTTTGATCTGTTTTCCCTTAATGCAATCGACACAGACATTAAAGTTTGTGAAGTCAAGAGACTCTAAAATACTATCAGACATAAGGCGTTCAACTCTACCTTTTGAGATATGACCTAAGCGCTTATGCCATAATGATACTGATTTTTTCTTATTTAATTTGCATTTAATACCACATGATTTCACATGCAAGGTTCCATTATAGGATGCAACTGTTTCTAGCAAATAAAGATTGTCATAAGTATTTAAATAACCAGTTCAAATATATTTGAATATAAAGACAAACTAAATTGATTGCTGCTGAATGAACAATAATATCCAAAATTTTCCAATGAAGAAACATAAACTAAATTCCGTCTAAATGACAGTACAATAAAAGTATCTTTTAAATCCAAATAAAAACTAGTTCCTAATAACAACCTAAAATGCTCAATCGCTTTCACTTCTACCTATTTTCCATCGCTCACGAAGATGTGTCTTTCACCATCACTTGGCTTTCGGTAACTGAGGCAACCATGCACAGAAACACTTATGTGAGTAGTAGCACCAGAATTTATCCACCAAGTGTTTCTAGGTACTGAAGCTAAATTAATCTCAGAACATACCAAATTAAGAATTATACCTTTCTTTGTACGCCAAGCATGATATTTGGTACAATCTTTATATTTGGTACAATATTTCTTTATGTGTCTAAACTTGTTACAAAAGAAACAACTCTCTGTAGCTTGTTGTTGTTTCTTTTGAGCTAGACCCTTAGCAACTTCATTCTGATATTTTCTTTTCTTACCCTTGTCTTCAGGGGCATTGGCGAAATGAGCACTTTTAAACTTATCACGTTTCAACCTTTCTTCCTTTCGCATACAATGAAAAATGAGCTCGTTTAAAGTCCATTTCTCCTTTAGGCAGTTACAACTAATTTTAAATTGATTAAACTGTGCAGGAAGCGATACCAAAACCATAAGAACAAGCAATTCCTCAGAAAGCTCGATTTTAAGTGCCTTAAGTCTTGAAGTAGTATGAAATATCTCCATAATGTACTCCCTTACGTTTCCTTGACCTTTATACTTCATAGACATTAAAGAAGTCAGAAGTGATGTCATCTCAACCTTATCGTTTTTAGCAAAATGTTTCTCAATTTCATCAAGGAAACCCTTGGCCTAAGTAATCTCTTCAGATTCTGTGCCCCTAAAGGCTTCTGGAATGTTGTGTTTCATGATCATTAGACTCATGCGATTTGAACGATCCTACCTCTCAAAATCCCTCTTAACATTAGGGGTGCTTTCCGCAGTGAGAGGTGCAGGTTGTTCTTCCCTTAATGTAAGGTCTATGTCCATACAGCCAAGTACTATAAGTAAGTGCCTTTTTCATTCCTTAAAATTAGTCCCATTAAGCATTGGTATAGAATTTATATTAGCAGATATTGTGGCAGCAGAAAGATGAATTAGCTGAATATAGAAAAAATAAAAATAAGCTTAAATCAATATTCATAAGTAAATAATAAATTCAAGATAATGGCTAATCTCATCTCAAGATACCAAGTACAACATTAATATCAAGTCTTTGGACAGTAATATTAAATAGTAAGCGATACTCTTGTTGTAGCAATCAAATATTGACAATAAATAATGTCAAACAATTAATTAATCTTTGGAATAACTTATTGCTTGTAAAATACCTTATAATTGTCACTCATTTATCACCACAAATGTCGTTGAAATTCTGCCAAATATTAACTTATCTTTAGGTCAATCAATAAACGCATGAATTACGAAAACATATAATTATCTTGATATTTCAAATAAACTAATCTACGCAAAAGAGGTCACTATGGCGGTATTTTGTTTCAACTAATCTATTTAAAATATTAGACATCCTTAATTAAAAGCTAAAATCTAAATTTATTTATTTCAAAATATTTACTTTAATTTCATCTTTCAATCAAATTAAAAGATAATCATATACATATTTATATAATTTTTCAAAACAACATGCATTAAACCAATCAAAACATGCATATATTATATATTTTTATATATAAGTGAAACATATGAAAATGTGAACTTCTTTTCCAATTTTTTAACTAAATGTCGTATAGGTTTATTTATTTATTTATTCATTCAATAGAAATTGAAACACTTGCAAATTGAAACGAAGAATGAAAAAAATATTGAATTTAATATGATCATTCGCTGAAGTAAAATATTTCAAACTTTGTAATTGAATTTACCAATTTGAAAATCACTCAAATTAAAAATTAAAACAAAACTCTAAAATTTTAATATGAATTAAAGATAATCAAGATCTAAAAAATATATTTTAATATAAACCTTCAAAGATCAACATATATATTTGAAATATAAAACTCATGAAATTTCATAAATCAATCATTCAAATGAAGAATCTTAATCAATTCTCAATGATTCGATATGACGAGACTCTGATACTACTTGTTAGAATAATAAATTAATATATGATATAAAACTTTAATAAATCATAAATCAGGTGTAATGTCAAATCATCAAAAACAAAATAAGAATAAAACTAAATGCGAAAACGTACCTAAATCCATGAATTCCTTGAAATCTATAGATTCTTAGGGATTTAACCTTTCAAATTAGCACATAAAAATTCAGAGAATATTTGCTCTTTTTTCCTAAGGATGAGATATTAGAAAAGATATCTTGTGTATAATTTGATGACCATAGCCCTAATATTTATAATCTTGGCATATTAGTTCTAATTTCTAATTAGTCTATCATTAATTAGAATTTGATTAGAACTCAATTACTAGATTATCTAAACATATTTGACCCATACAACCAAATTAAATTACTTTTAATTTGGGCTAACCTATCATAATAGTAAATAATAATATTTAATTACTCTTATTATATATATATATATATATATATATATATATATATGTGTATGATACCCATATTTTCCAATATAAATAAATTATAGACCATTTTCTTACTACAATTTTTTAAAATAAGGCCACTATTAATCACCCTTGAATTCTCGATTGGATATAAGTACATACATCAAAATCAATAAAAAAATTATTACAAGTATTAATTCAACTTAAATCAATCAAGATGATATTAGAAGTTAATTTGACAAGTAATTAAGAGGGATTGCGGTTTTGAAGTAATTATGAAATAAAACCCCTATTAATGTGAATGCTAAAATCAATCTGTAAAATCAACTCAATCTTGGGTCTGTTTGTTTGCTAGTAAAATGTTTTCCGGAAAATGATTTCTGGAAAATGATTTACTTTTCTGGAAAATGATTTACTGAAAATATTTTCTGGTGTTTGGATGAAGCTGTGTAAAATATTTTCAGTTGTTTGGCAGATTTCCTAAAAATATTTTCCGTAAAAGTTATTTTTACATATATTAATAAATTTATATACATATTAATAAATTTTTATATTTTAAATTGTTTTTACATATATTGTAATGATTTATTTATAAATAATTAAATTAAATTAAATATATAATAATACTCAATTATTAAGCTACAATATTAACCTTCATAAATTGAAAACAACCAAAGTGAGATAAATTATTTGTAATTGTGTTAAAAAAATAAAAAATAAGGATTGAATAATTATAAATTAGCTTCCAAACCACAATTAATACTAGAAATTAATAATATTATCCAAATGCATAATTAGTAGTACACCACATAATAACAACATTGTCCAAGTGCATAACTAAATATTACACCACATAGAAGTATCAATATCTTCAACCTTGAGAAAATTTTTGAAGCCAAATTTTTTTATGCTTCTTTTGTTTAACTAAAAAAGCTTTGGCCTTGGATTCATGACTCACTAGATAATCAAACACAGAACACAAGAAGTCATCATGAAATCCTTCTTCCTCCATCGACATCACTTGTTCGTAAAGCTGTAGTGTCTTATCCGCAGTAAATTGTTCCAAAGCATTAGCAATTTTGCCAAGTCGTTCACCCACAAATTTAACTTGTTCATCAACGACACTTTCTTGAACATTTTTTCTTTTACGTTTGGATGTGCCAGATGAAGATACATTTGTTCTTACCTCTTCATCCTCTTCATTGTAGCAGTCTAGAGGCACTGAATCTTGGTTACCATCATCCAAATCTATGTCAAGAAATGTTCGCAAAACTCCTCACATTGCCATATCTTTGCCAACAACCAAAGCCATTTCATCATAATGATCAATGCTTTTATTCAAAAATGGTTCATACTTCTTGTGTGCCTGTTGGATATTATACACAATTAGAATAACAAGTATAAAACAATTGAAATATTTAGAATAACAAGTATAAAACAATTGAAATATACTTAAAATATATATACATATATTACCATCACTGCTGCATCATATGTCGCTCTATTACATGTGATCATTTTCATGTTATCATCCCATCCAAAACCACTTTCACCTCGAATTTTGCATATAATTTGCCATTGGTTTTTTACAGTCCTCAAATGATTTTCCACATGCTTCGCATCGCATTGGACTTGGAATCTTTCAGAAATAGTTTCGACAACTCGTTTAATAGAAACTGTTTTGAAAGTATTAGAAGGCTTATTTCCTTTTTGGGCCTCCTCTGCTAGAATTTCAAGAAAAACATGTTCCATCGGTTTTGTCCACCTGAATTGCTTGGAGGTCCCTTCTTTGTTGCCTTTACCCATTCTACATTAATAATTGTCATTGTCATTGTCAATCATTTCGATATTCAACAAGCTTAAAACATAATAAATTCAATATCTAACAAGATTAACATAATCAATATTTAACAAATTCAAGACATAATAATTTCAAAATCCAACAAACTAAAATTTTAATATCATTATCCAACAAACATTAACAAAAAAAGAACAATTTTAATACTAAAACATACATAACATAGAAACAACAAACCTAAGACCTAAACCTACCTAATATTTCTAGCCATATAATCAGTCCACATAGTTTGTGCAATTTCGTCTCTCTTAGCAGACCATTCTCTTACTTCTTCTCTTTCTTCTCGCTCCGTAAGAGTTGGTATTATCAAATCAGACTCAGACTCATCGTATAATCCTTGATTAAGTAAATCATTAGGATCAACTCCCATGATGTGATTATGAATGATACAACAAACCAAAACTATATCTACTTGAGTTTGAAAATTCCAAAATGGTTCAGCATCTAATACACGAAACCGTTTCTTCAAAATCTCAAAAACACGTTCAATAGTGATTCGCAATGATGAATGTCGAAGATTAAAGAGTTCCGTTGCATTTTCAGGCCCCTGAGTACTAAACTCTTTTAAATGATATCGGACCCCACGATATGGGGTAATAAATCCATTTCGAATGCCATATCCAGCATCAGCAAGATAATATTTGCCTACAATTTTACAAAACATAATTAATACTAATAAATTATGAGCTTATTAGAACTATTTGGTATTTAATGATAATTATTACCTTCTGGAATTCTTAATCCTCTTGGACGTGAAAGTGCATCACTTAAAATACGAGAATCATGTGCACTACCTTCCCAACCAGCTAGAACATAGGAAAATTTCAAATCAAATGTAATGGCAGCCAATACATTTTGTGTCGTCCCCCCTTTACGGCTGCGAAATCTTCCTTCAATGCTAGGTGGAACGGATGCACGAACATGAGTTTCATCTAATGCTCCAATACAATCTTTAAAATAAGGATAAAACCTTCGATTGTTTCTGATTTCACTAGGAGTTGACTCATCAGGTAATCTAATAACTAGTTTATACAATTTCAAAATAGCTCTCAATACAATCCTAAAGTAACGGTGAACTGTCTCAGTTGATCTATAATATCTAGATCCAATCACTCGAAACCTTACATTATGACCAATTATATGTAAAAATATCAGTACTTGCTCCCTAATATTCACAGATTTAGTTGATTGTAATAAATTATTCCTACTAAGAATATCACACAAATTAAAAAAGGCAATCGGTCTCATCCTTATCATATTAATACAATGTTGGTCACCACTATATAAAATACTATTAATATAATTTTCTCTTTCATAATCTCGATTCACACGAGGGTGAGAAGTAATTTCGTTCATAGTTTTTAATTTTTTAATCCAAAGATCCCCAAAAGCTAAAACTGAAGCCACGACTGCAGCAATTACATTTTGATGTTGACTACGATCCATCTACACAAAACAATGCCACACAAATATTTGATCACTACAAAAAGGGTGCAAGCTTTTCATAAGATCACATATATGAATAAAGCTACCATGACTAAAGTGCATACATACATATATGAAAATTGATATCTAATACACTAGTAGCTCATGAAGATATCCAAAAGTCAAGACTTTAAAGATATATATTTATTAAAATAATTATAACGATTGAAATTATTTTTTATTAATTAAAAAAGTTGAAAAAAAACTTTTAATAATATCGAATTTTTATTAAATCTATGTTAGTATAGATTATTTTAGGTTGAATTATGGTTACTATTTATTTATTATATTTAAATTTATGAATTAATGGTCAATATAAGCACTCAAAATTATTCATGTTGAACATGAATTTTTCTACTCAACCACCTGCTTTTGCATATTGTTATTGCCTTATTGGTTAAATGGTTGATATATTGGGTGGAACGATTTAAAATATGTCTCATATTATAATGTGAATGAAATAATTCAAATTAGTTAGAATATTTTATTCTTTAGAGCTTTGCAACAAAGACAAATTAATCAGCCAAGTGTGTATTTTTTCTATTCTGGGAGTGGGGAGCTAAGATATTTGTATAATGAATCATCTTTTCTGTAAGATTATATAAACTCGACAATGATTTGAGTTGTAGTTCGAGAGATGAAAGCAACCAAAAGGGGACATTGACGTTAACTGTTAGTTAAATTGAGGAAGAAAGGATGATTCTTAAAAATTTATATTTTAATTTGATATTATTTTATTATTTTGTTTTTATAATATCATTAATTCATGCTAAATGTTATTTTATTTTATTATTTTTTATCTGATACTAATACAACTAGAATTCATGCTGCCCCAATAGAGAACTAGAAATCAACTAGCATACACCCAATATCAGTCTCTGATCAATACACGAGAGTTCTCAATACCATGGTGAATATGAAAATCTCAACACAAAAAAATCAAAGAAAAGCTGGAAATAAATAGTTAGAGAAAGATGATTCAATCTTCTAGCATTCTAATTGCACACCTCTCAAAGAGAATGAACATCCTATAAATAGAGCCAATAGCAAGAGAATTACTCAAGTCGATTTACTCAAACATTACAAGGACAATTAGCACATATTTTGCCAAAGCAGTTTACACATACCTTATAGTAGCTATCCACACATGCTTTGCAAAGACAATGCATAAATAATTTACAGTTACACATGACTACCCTACATAGTAATCTGATTCACAAAGAAAATTTCACAATAATCTAATTCACAAAGACATACCATTGAATCGCAGTGAAAAAATCTAACAAAAATTCCATTAAAAATGTAAGAATTACTTGAAACAACAAATGAATCTTGACGAACAAAGAACAAGAAGGTGAATCAAGAAAGATCAAAAGAAAAAAACGATTAAAATTTCGGCATAAAATCGGCTAAAGAAACAAAGAAGGCATAAAATTTTCCCTATAAGACTAAGCACATCAAGTAACCACAAGTGTTTTCCCTATAAGACTAAGCACATCACAAAGACAAAGATATAGTTTTCAAAGTTAAACATCTTTGCAAGACAAAACCATTGCTACAATTGAATAATCCCACAAATAAAGAGGAATCAAGAAGACAAGCAACCACAACAATCATTTAAGGAGAAGGTTAAGGATTACACAAGTATCTAGTTTGAAAGTTAAACACTTTGCACAATACAAAACCATTGCTAGAATTGAATAATTGCACATCCAACTAACTTACCTAAATCCAAGCAAGTACAGATTTTCAAAGCGAGTTCGATCAAACAGGAATAAGCGATAGAAGTTTGCTTTGGGCGAGAAAGGAGTCAACATGGTATTTCCATGGGAAGATTGTCACGAGATAGTAGATGACAAAACAAAGGCTATTTCGTATATAAAGAAATAGTGGATCAAGGCTCAAGGTAAGTACCTAGGTTGAATAGAACAAACAATCTTAATAACTAAAATTGATGATTTAACTGATTTGACCATCTATGATCCTTTTTAGCAAATAAATATTTTTGTTTTCTTAGGTGAAACATCCAGTAGAAAGTCAAGGGAAAGTAGTAAAGGAGGTGGTTCATCTACTGAGACCAAAGGTGGAAGGAAGTTATTACCAAACCAATAATGCTTTGGAGACTAAAGTCGATGCTTGGCGAAATCTTTGAGTTGCACAAACTTAACAAACGGTATTCACTAATTTATTTTCAATTTTAGGCTCTTTGTTTTAAGATTCCTTAAATGAGTTATTATTATTATTAATTATTAATTATTTTTATAATTTAGTTGAGTTTTCAAAGCATTTAAACATTAAAAGATATATAATAATATCAAATGCGACTACCTTCCCAATTCAATTGCTTGAGCTAAAAGAGCATTCACTAATATATATGATAAAGCTCGGTATGAGAGAATATGAAAGCATCAATTCATGAATGGGAGAAGGAAAATAAGGTGAGAGCCAAAGTCAAGATTTTCAATAGGAGAAAAGTGTTGTGATCCCTACTTGAGATTCAAAGAACACATACTCCTTACTGCTTGAAAACTGCTTTTTCTTTGAATCCTATGATGGATTGGTTGAAGTATAGAAAGAATTGGAGAAGAAAATAAAGAGGAGCCATCAAGTTTACCAATTGAAGATATCAAGAATTGATGATATCGCAGGTGGAGCAAGAGCTCAAGTTGATGACAAAAGAAAAAATGAGGAATTGAAGATCAAAGAAAAAGCAAAGCAAATAAGAGCTACGGGAGTCGTTCCTTTTACATGTTTATGTTTCTGAATTACATCCAAATAGGAAAAGACATTTGTAAATCAACAACAAGATAATATAACTTCAATTTCATACCTATTCCTTTTAGAGAAGAAGATAAAACGATTATCCAATGTTCAATCTTTCGAGTTACTTCAAATTTGATTAATTCGGATATTCGATGTAAACTATAATGAATGCTTGCTTGGTCTAACTATGTGACAAGATTAATTAAGTTTAATGAACTCTTTTTATATGTTGATTTGACTCGCATGGACTTCTCGCTTCATTTACATATTTAAGGTATATTTTTATGCTTTGACTAAAACTTTATGATCACTATATATATATCATTAAATCCTAAAAATTTATGATCAATATATAGTATACATATAACACTATTATTTGCTAAACTACCTTATACACATAATAAATAATAAGGTGCTCACGAGTACAAAAATGAAAAAGAAAAAGAACATGTAAATAAATATAGACGAGAGAAAACAGAAAGTTAAATATATAGCCCAAGTTCAATCCTACTACTTTTGAAGAAGTAAAAAGAAATTATGACATGAAAATGCACATGAAGGGAAAAAACTTTCATTTTGGCTCTACTAATTACTTCATTCTAAACTCTTGGTAGTTCATTCATACAGAGTTCATGCATAAAGTCTTCTTAAAAAACCCCAAAACCCCACAATTTGTGGATTAACATAGCTCAATTAGAAGAAACAGGTTCATTGTCGACAAAAACTTCTTAAGGTCATTGAGGTATTTGTGAAATTTAACAACATTCAAAATATTTGTTTTTAAGGTAAGTACCTAGGTTGAAGGTGGCGATCGCTTGCTTGCTCGATGCGAATGAATAGCCTACTTTCTTTCGTACCGGAGAATGGGAAATTTCCAACCGACCTTGAGAGATGGGAATCAACTTGCACTTCTATACGTTTTCCTTAAGCGCTAGTTCGCTTTACTGGATTCTAGAAAGGCATTTGTCCTTTGACCCCGGAGAGAGCAACTCAATAGGAGTCGCTATAGAATCCGAATATGGCTTTGTTTGCTTTCAAGCTTGACTTTCTTCTTTCTGGCGTGACTGCTTCTTGTACTTCAAAATAAAACCCCTGAAAATCCCCCCCAAAAAATGGTAACTAAGGAGCCAAGACCCAAAAAAAAAAGCTATGCAGGAAGAGGAAAATGCCTACGAAAGAGAGAGAGAGAGATTGCATGAGAAAGAGAGAGAGAGGGAGAAAGGAAACGTAAATACCAAAGAACAAAGAGAAGGGGCCTTACCTGGATGAAGGAGAAGCACAGCAAAATGTCTTACAGAAATTGAAACGGTAAGACATTTTCCCAAAATGTAAGGGATTTTACGCATTATTTGAAAAATGTTTTCCAAATGGAAAAGGTTTTCAGACTACCAAACACTGGAAAATGAGGAAAATATTTTCCGGAAAATAAAATACAACCAAACAAACACACTTATTTTTCTTCCTTTTCATCAATTTGTTTGAGAATTTTGTGCCTTTGAAATTAGGAATTTAAATTTTAGTGTTGATTGATGAATTGGTCAATTCAAATTTGTGAAATTCTAGAGATAAAAAACAAAAGAAAAAGATGATCCTAAAAGTGATGAACAAAATATAAAATATCTAAAGAATAAAATCAAATAAAAAAGTGAAGGAAAAAAAAATATTAGAGAAAAACATTAGTGACACGTAGAGTCATATGTAGTTTGGCGGTTGAAACATGAAGCTGAGACTCTAACCAACCACAGCCTCTCATTCCCACACCAAAAGATAATAACACTCAAATTCCAAACCAAAAGAAGAAGAAAACCGAAGTAATTTCACAGGAAACGCAGAGAAATTTACAAAACAATGAAAGCAATATCACCACCATCAACGGCGGCTATAATCATCCATTCCCATCATCACTACCTAAATCACCGCCGTTGGTTTTTATCTCTGCCGCCTCCATCAAACCGCCAGTTCCACCCCGCCGCATCAATCACCCGACCCCATAGTCTTAAACTTACTTTCATAACAAAAGCGGCCGATTCAACTTCTCAGCCTACTTCAGCAAAAACCATTGTCACTGATGATGGATTCTCATTGTCCAAGGTAATCAATCTTTTTTTTTTTTTTTTTTCCTTTCTAAAGGAGTTATTTTTTTTCTTTTTATGATTTTGAACGAGTTGGTTGTTCAGTTGAAGTATAGGTTTGTATTATATACAAATTGCTAGGCCTACCTTGAAGGCATCTTGATATTGCGTAGTTACCCTATTTCCAGAAATTCATAACCTTGATTCTGATTTAAAGTTAAAACTAGTTAGAGCAATAGTTTGATAATGCTTATAATTGCTAGTGTTTGTATGTATGTGTGTGTGTGTGTATGTATGTATGTATGTATGTAAATCTCTTGTCTTCTTATACTCGGATGAATATAATTATTGATAATTGTTTATTTGCAGCTTTCATTTGGTGTTGTTGGACTCGGTGTTGGGATTTCGCTCCTCTCGTGAGTACTTTACCAGTTGGTGTTTCCCTCTTTCTCTTTAGCGTATTTGGTTTATACTTGGTTACATTCTGAACATACAGGTATGGTTTTGGGGCATACTTCAACATTCTTCCGGGATCCGAATGGTCCGCGATAATGCTGACTTACGGCTTCCCTCTTGCAATAATCGGAATGGCCCTCAAGGTAAATGTTTTCTTCCTTGGAGTAGGATTGAAATGGATATTTGAAAACATTATGTTTCATATTTCCTCATCAAATAGTGGATTCAGATATCTGAAATTAGGACTTCCACGACATAGTTGCTTGATGCATGATGGTCCAACTTTGTCTGGGCTTATGTTGGGAAAGCCTGACTATACATTTTCATCATGATCTTATTCGGTTGTCGGTTGTATTACAGTACGCAGAACTGAAACCGGTGCCATGCTTGACTTATTCGGATGCTCAAATGTTAAGGGAAACCGCTGCCACTCCTATCCTTAAGCAGGTACTTTCGAAATCAGATTCTTCATCCAAACTCATTTCCAACACTCACACCGAAGTTGGAGTAACTTAGCTTCTCTGCACAATGGCTAAATTAGGTTGCATTAGTGTCTTCAATTTCCAACATGAATTTGTCAACCTGTCCACCATCATGGGACTACATCTGTGCTTATTCTTTTCAATTCTGTGGATCACATCAAAAAATGACTTTTGTTTAGCTTTCATTAGGTAAGGAATGATGTTACGAGATATCGCTATGGGGATGAACAGCATTTGGATGAGGCATTGAAACGGATTTTCCAGTTTGGTCTGGTATGTCTTATGTTACTCTGACTCTTTTCTTTTGTTTAAGTATCCATGTTGACACTCATATTTGAAAAATGAATATGAGGATATAATCTCTAAAGATCCTCCGAACACATGAAACAACTTTAAAATATCTGGCCATACCAGTGTTGAACACATGCACTATTTGACACTTGCATTTGAATCCGAGTAACATGTAATATGTTTTTTAATCTGTAAACGCTATCACAAAAATTATTGAACAAAACCAACCCCTACATATAATGGGGGAAATCGAACCTAATTCATTGGCAATTTGCTATGTGTTGTAAAATTTCCTATATCCAAATTTATGTTATATGATGTCAGCTCTTTTTCTGTATCAACTTTCAGGGCGGAGGAATTCCTCGGAGAAATGCACCTATTCTTCAAATGATCCGGGAAGAAGTAAGTTTTTTGAACTTCGATTTAATCTCTAGCATGAAAATTTTTTTTTTTGCTGATCATAAATGGAAAATATCATTGGTGTTTGTCATTCGCTATTTTGATGAACAAGACTTAAGAGTACATTAATAAGCAAATGCGTCCAATTGGGAACTTGTTTTTCCCCTATGGCATATACAATAAACATATGTGATTTCTGAAGAATATTTCGGCACTATGTTACCACAACTCTTCCTTTTCTTGAAGTATTCTTGTCCAACACATTTGCGTAAGCGTTTGGGATATGACTCTCCAAGAATCATCCAAATACATGAAAAATATCCGACTCGTATTAATATTCAAGATGCACACCTAAAAATTCGAGTAATATAATTTTAGTGTCTTTCCATTTCCAAAGTGATGTTTGATGCTTTACTTTTTATTTTTTTACCATGTCTTAGGTTACAGAAGATGGTAAATATTGTTTAGTCCTGGTGTTTGAGGCTAAAGCTTTGGAGTTGTCGGATTTCGAAAAGAGACAGGTAAACTAATATGCTCGTACTGTTTTGATTTCTTATTTTACTTGATGTTTCCATGTTTAACACTCTATGTGTCAAACATATTTGAACATAGGCATAGATATATAACCCTCCAAAAACGTGAACAAGCTTGAAATAATTAAAACATATTCAGTGTAAAAAGCGATCCAAACGGATGAATGTGTTGGCCAATCAAATAATGTAAAAATAAATTTATTTTTATATTAAATGATTAGTAAATTTGTGTCAAGAATCTGGATTGAATCGGCCAAATTAATTCTAGAAAACAAATTTCAAGTCTTAGTTGTGTGACTCGACTCGTGAACATGTCTATCTATTAAGTTATAATATGTGAATTTAAGACATTATTATTCTTTAATTCCTTAATTTTAACTAAAATGATGGCTTCTTAGGCAAAATTTGCTTCATTCTTTGGACCAGGGATCTCTGCTGAAGTAGGTGCGTTTTCACTTTTCTACTCCATAGAAATTGCCTGTGTACATATATACATATAAAATGCTATAAATAACATTTTATATTATTAAAATTTTAATTATCCAACCATTGGATTTAG
This sequence comes from Gossypium longicalyx, assembly GCA_025698465.1. Classification (NCBI taxonomy): domain Eukaryota; kingdom Viridiplantae; phylum Streptophyta; class Magnoliopsida; order Malvales; family Malvaceae; genus Gossypium; species Gossypium longicalyx. The sequence continues at coordinate 19,019,407 of CM047005.1, read as the reverse complement.
TAATATATTTGCATTCATCATCCATGCAAATTTTGAATTTAATCTGATATTTTTTTATATAATTGAGAATATTATATTTATCAATATATATTTATTAGTTGAAAGTTTTTATCTCAAATCATTTTTAATTTATTTAAAATTTGATGTGTGTGATCTACATGAATAGAATATAAAATATAATGGTGAAATTAATTTTACGCTTACATAACTTTTTATATGATTTATATTTTATCAACCTGACCTTCATATTCATATTTTTTTCACTTAAATTATGTCAAATTTTGAATAATTTAAAATATTTTTCAGATACAGATCACTTTTAACCATTAAAAATACTAAAAAAATAATTATGTAAAATTTGTTTAATATTTTTTTTATATGGCTCAGGGAAGGGAGAGGATAACCTATATGAAGTTAGACTTATTTCAAATTCCACCTACAATGCTTCATCAAGTATATCATGATTTCTTCTTGTGCTCATGAAATTTTGTATTATATATATATGTATGCATATATTAATTTGCATACGTTTTATATTGACATTAAAGTTACAAGGAAAAGAAAAAGAAAATTTAGAACAATTGAATTTTTTTTTGTTCATCAGCTAGAATTGATCTTTCATATGGTTGCTAAAATGTATTTTGCTTAGGAAGAACTCTTCATTTTTCATTATTATGATGCATAGTTAGCAATATTTGACTAATCGGTGTGATTAATAATCAGATTAGAAACTGAAGGCATGTTACGCACAAATAGTATATTTTAAAAACATATGATAACATACACTGAAAGTTGAGTATTGCTACTAAAATGGTGAACACAGACGGGGTTGTCAAACGAATTTTACCATAAAAACAATAAACATAGCAGCATAGCATCGAAGAAACCATAAAATTAAAAGTATCATCCTGGAGAGGGATTGGATTAGAATATTTGAGTATGTCTGTTCATCAGTGTTATTTATCAGCACTAGGTTTCGAAAAATATTTAGTAGTGGAATACCCCCTTCAACGCATATTATTCAGTACCTCAAAAGTTTACCCAAAACTTACCATTTCCTAGCACTACTTTTTGCTTGACCAACCCAGGAATCTTCTTCGCAGTTAATTTTTTTATTTTGTATAATTGAATAGATTTTCATCTTTTTGTATTAATTAATTATATGAATTTCAAACATCATTATTATTGATATCAGATTAAAAGAATGTAGAACAAGCACACCGTTTTTTCATTTTTCTTTGAAATCTGCAGTTATGGTAAATTTCCACTTTTGGTCTTTATATTCTTTATACTTTAATTTATATATTCTACATAAAAAAAACGCCTTATATTTCTTTTTCTGAAATTGTACAATAGTAATTAATTTTCAATCCTTATTAAAATTGTAATTTAATTTCTTTATTTTAATTTTCACCTAATTATATAAAAAAAATGCGATCGACATTCTTTATGTTACACGTGCCAATCCTTTGCTTTTTTAGATTATAATAATGATGAAATTTTAATTTTGGCCCTTTTGTAATGCAATCATTCCTTATGTGACTCCTGTCACAACCTTTCAAAGTCTTTTTTTTTTTTTTTTTAATTTTCAATTTTAGCCTTTACAGAACTTACGATTTAATTTGTATATTTTAATTTTGATAATTTGTTACCTTAATTTTTATAATGTCATTAGATAATCTAAATATTTTATCATAATTAAAATATCGATTTGATTTTTTTTAAAAATTAACACCGTTAAAATTTTATGTTGAACTAAGATCCATTACAACGTTGTTACATAGCTACCAAGAGTTTTTTTTTTTAATTATTTCAAAATATAGCACTAGTGAATTTAATAGAAGAGTTTAATGGTGTTAATAATTAAACTTGAATTTTTAAATCCAAATAGTAAAGGGACTAAATTCTTAAAAAATATATATATACAAATTAAATTTCAAATGTATGAAACATATATAGACTTGAAGTATATTTTAACCTTCAAATTTTTACTCATTAATTTGATAAAAAAATAATTAAACGAATGCGAACCATGAAAAACCATACTTATCATCATCATCATCAAATGAATTTTTTTGTGATTATAATGTAATAACTGTTATTAAAATAAAAGTTAATTCTACTAAACATTCATAAACTATGACTATTATTTTAATTTGGTCTCTAAACTTTAAAATATTATAATTACATTATTAAACTATTAATATTATATCAATCAAGTCATTTTGTTATTAAAATTATTAAATGACACTTCAAATATTATGTAGCTAAATTTAAAATGAAAATTCTAAAGGAATAGAACATTAAAAAAAAAGAGTGAATGGTAAAGCTTTTGTAAAAATTTTGAAAACCTCAAAACTAATATTTTTAAACATCCATTTCGTTGATATTCATTTTTTCTTAAAATTTTCATTTTCAACTATGTCACATAAAATTTAACATATCATTTAACAGTTGAATTAAAAGTTTTAGTAACAAAATGACCTCATTTATATGACTTCAATAGTTTAGGGATTAATTAGAATTATTTGAAATTTAGAGACTAATTTAGAATAAAAGTTGTAGTCTGTGGATGCTTGATGCAATTAACTCTTACAATAAATATCAACCACATATAGAGATAATTAAATAAAGGGTTAAACTACACTGTTAATCACTCAAGTATTTGTAATAGCAATTGTAACCCCTAATATTTATATATTGTATCAATTTAGTCTTGATTCTAAAAAAATTAACCTTCAACATCACATTGCATATAATTTGCTTCTTTTTTTTTTTTTTTTTTTTTTTTTTTTTTGCCTCTCTTTACCACATTGAGAGCTAATTTTAAAAGACTAAGAAAAAATGAAAATGATTACCTGGATTTTGGGTGTTTCCTTGTTTGGTATATTTCCGAACAAATTTAATTAATAATTTTATTTTTTAAGCTTTTTAGGTGAAAATGTTATGAAGAAAAGCAAAACTACAAAAGAAAAAAGTAGAGTTGAATTACACAATATGTATATGTTAAGGGTTAAATTTTTTAGAATCAAGATTAAATTTACATCATATATAAATGTTGAGGGTTGAAGTTGTTATTATGCTAAATTTAAAAGTTATCACATCATCTTTTCCATTAGTCATTTAACGACAGATGATAAAAAAGACAAAATCGAATAATTAAATAACTATTTTGTAATTTTTCATAATTAAATAATCAAAAAATAAAATATACATTATCAATGTGATTTACCCTAAAATGAATTAAAACAAATAATATATATATATATATATAATGTATTGATGAAAGAAACGTTAGGCATTAACTGTACGGAAGAATATTTGCAAAATTCCAACTTGCAATGCCACTAACATGACACATACATGCATTGCACGTGAGCACGGACAGAGTTGTCCGCCATTTTCATCCTATTCAAACAAGAATCAACGCATAACATCGTATTCTCCACCAAATAAATATTAATTATAGTAGTAATGCGAATAAAAGAAATTTGAGTTAATTGAGTTGATTAATTTAATTTTATTATTTTAACATGATTTAAAAAAAGAATTGAATTGAGTTGAGTGAAATAGTATTCGAGCCTACTTGAATCAAGTGAAATTATTTGAGTTAAATTAAAAAATTAAAAAATACCAAATTAAAACTTGCTACAGTATAACTAATTTTTGAAAACATTTTCAAAACAAAATAATAAAAAAAATAAGTAACTTTAGTATTATTAATTAACTTATTTAGTTCACAAAATTATTATTTTAGAAAATTTTTAAAAATTTGACTTTTCTTTTATATTTTTTAGATTTTTTAAATTTTTTTAAAAGCTATAAATTTTGAAATTTTTATAAATATTTTTAATTTTAATTTCTTTGAATTTTTAAAATTATTTTATTTTTTTTGTAATTTTTGTTGTGAGAGAGACTAATTTACTTGTTTTCAAAATTAATAGGGGCCAAAGGGGTATTTACACCAATTTGTTGTTCAAATTATTCAAGTTATTTGAATTGTAAAATTCAACTCGACTTTAACTCGAAACTCGAATTACTTATTCGAAATTCAAGTTGACTTGAATAACTCGATTTAATTAATTCAAAATTTAATTTTTTTCGAATCAAATTGAGTTTTGCTCACCCCTAAACTATAGTATTTGTAACATAAAAAATAATAGGGTAAATTCCATCCAAGGTCACTAAACTATTAATAAGTTTATGTTTTGGTCATTCAACTTAAAAAAGTTATAAAATACTCACCAAACTATTTGTAAGTTTTTATTAAATCACTGGGCAATTAAAATAGTTGTTGTATGGCATTCTTTGTTCACACTGCCTACATCAATTGAAAGCTCTCCTCGTTGTTGTCTTCTACAGTTCAAATTTTTTCATGAAACATTTTTGAACGTTACAAATTCGAGAATCAAAATCCAAAAAACTTTCTTATTCAATATTTGAAACTGGCCGTCAGATTGACTTGAATATATGATATGTTCTTCTACTCAATGATAGATACTAATCCACTGTACTAATCACCGAATTGCTGCTTGGAACTCACTAGCCAAAATTTAAAAAAAACAAAACAATCTAGTGACTTAAATAAAAACTTTTGAATAGTTCAGTGATCATTTTGTAACTTTTTGAAGTTAAATGACCAAAATGTAAACTTATAAATAATTTAGTGACCTTGAGTGTAGTTTACCCAAAACAATGCCAACCTAATCATATATATATTAACATGTTAAAATTTACCTAACATAAAATAATTAACTTGTAAAAAGTTATAAATATAATTAAATACCCTACAACATATGTCAATTCAATCTTAGCTCGATTGATATCAACATTGTTGTTAGTGTAGGAGGTCATGGGTTCGAGTGTATTGCAGTACATTATCCTCCTATTTAAGAATTGGGGAAGGGCTATGGATAATTCTAAGTATTTTATTAAAACAAGCAGATATGATAACAATTTATAATGAAATTATTGTTAAAAAACAACAACAAAGAAAAAATTTAACTTAGAGATGGTGTGCTCCACATGTTTTACATCTACTCACTTTGAATGATTTTTTCTTTCAAAAAGATAAATATTTACGTAGTGGAATAATTATGATAAATGTTTATTTCGTTTCATTCCATTCAACATTTAAAATTATTATTTTTTCTCTTATAAATTTTATATATATCTTTAATATAACAATAATTTTTTTTACCACATTGGTCTCACAAACTAATTAAACATCGATTCAATTGGAAAAAGAAAAAACCAAACCTATTTTGAAAAAAAAGTAATACATTAATAGGGAGTGAAGTAATTTAATATACTTCCTTTAAAACAATACTCCCATAGTTTAACTTTTTTTTTATTTAAAAAAAATAACATTTTTAGAATATAACAAAATAATTAAAAAAAATACTTGACATGATACTAAAGCATATTGTAAAACTTTTTTACTCCAGGGACAATTGACAAAATAATGGTTCTTCATATTATAGTGATGAGATATAGAACATTTTTATTGTTACCCATAGAGAGGAGTAAGGTAAATATCATAAATATGTTAATATGATATTAAAGATTTATATGTAACGAAATTATGTTGGCGAATAAATTATAAATTATTATTTAATAATATTAAATTAAAATTTTATTGAATAGGGTGGAACAAACCATCCATACAAACATGAGGCGAAGATGGGTGAAGCAAGCACTACCCTATTATTATCTCTACTTTAACTTAATCAAACATGACATAAATACATGAATTATCAAATTTAACTATAATAAAATCAATAATCATTGGGAAAAATTTCGTGATTTTTAACAGATTCAATTAAACCTAAATGCATATTTTATATAAATATTACTATAAAACTAATTTTTAATACTACTTTAAACAATGAATAATATCAAGTGATCTAACCCTCTCTGAATCTGAATAAAAATTCAAGAAATAAAATTTCAGATTATAGCTCGAATGAAACACATAATTATTATAGACATGTACTAACACGATATCCCTGAAAAAAATTAAAATACATACTACAAATATAATATTAGATATATAAGACGAATAATTAGTATATCAAAATTTATAGCAGTTTAAACACCAACAACATGAATACATCCGACATGCCCAGTTTAATTTCCAGCCTCACACTCAATCTGTCCTTCCAACTTTGTTTTTGAGAGATGAAGAATCTCAAGAATTCCACCAACATTGTTCATATATACCATCTTTAGCAGCCTTTAGGAAGAGGAAAACAGATAATTTTGCTGGTAAATTTGTGTTTGTTTCTCTGCCTTTTTCTCACCCATGATAAGCAATTGAACTTTATTTCTTCATCTTTTTCTCTCATTTGAATCTTACCATCATCTTCTTTATCCATGCCTGCTTCTTCTTTCTTCTCTTTTGTTTCTTTCACTTCAACCTGCAAAACCCACTATATCAATGAATTTGTGCCTTCATCCATGCAGTTCGTTAGCCAACTTTGATAAAATAAACCTTTCCATTGTTTTCATTTCACCTATGTTATTCAGATTCAAGTTTAACTTTGATAAATAAACATTTCGATTGTTTTCACCTATATTATTAGATTTTGAATTTAAGTTTAATTGTTGGATGATAAATATGTGTTTAATATATATATATATAATATCTTTGTAAATACCTCGTCTTCGAGTATGTGGCAAATAAGAGAACTTCAAGTAAAATGAAAAGACTAAACAAGATAAGTTTTGAAAAATACCATTACCTTGTATTGACATATTGTGGAACTTCTTTGATCTTCTAAGGGATGCTGACTTAACTATGGTATTCAAACTCAAATGAGGGTGTCTGATATTTGATTTTAATGCTTTTCATATATTTAAAGATTCTTGAAACATCAAATGCTAATATTTATATTTAAATATATGATTAATACTGGTTAAATGTACGCAATATCTTAAAGTTTGAATTGTGGATGGAAAAAACAGTATTAATGGAGTTTGCCTCCAAAGTCAAATCCCAATTAACTTCAGATTTTTTATAAAAATATGCCATGAAACATGAGTATCCCTATCTTATATGGATTCTGGATAAGAGGGTATGTTGCAAATGCAACCGATTTGAAAGCCATAAACAATCAAAAGGATGAAATAACACAAAAACTGGAAGAATTCTTTTAAAGATTTGGCATTTGAACCATGCATCTTTGGTTGATCCACATTAAAACAATGAGATGATTCAAGTAAAAAAAAAAAAAAAAAAAAAGACAACTTTTTAAAAAATCCCAAAATGTTTTCCGATTCTTGTTTCTGGTGTTGAAAAGCCTGCCCCTGGAAAAGAATCAGAGACAGATCCAACAATGTGTGCTGGAAAGTTGGCTGCTTTTTTCTTTTTCTTTTGGGTAAGGATACACTATAGGACTACAAGATGTAAAATAACACCCAGAAAATAATTAAAATATATTTTATATTCGTAAAATTTTCAAATTATTGAAAATATGACAGCATAAAATATACGATTTACTAAGTTTAACTTTTTTTTTTATTGTATAAGCAAATTGGAGTCCATGTATTTATCATTCTTAGAGGGTCCCTATTGAGATATCAGTCTCCCATCTTGGGAGAATACATGCTATTCGATTTCGAATTATATTTATACATTTTTCATGTTTTTAAATATATATATTTTTCATGTTATAATAATATTTAAAACGTTCCATATTTCACAAATTTTGATTTATTAACCATTTATATTTTAAAATTTTAAAAATGTTAAAATATTTATTTAAGTTCAATTATTGGTGCAGGAAAGGAGGCTAGTAGGGGCAAGTTTATGTGCCCATAAAAATGCCACACACCTATTGAGAGATTAGTCGCCCCCCCGAAAACACCACCTTGTAAGGATATAGTTCAATTATATCTGCACAAAAAACAGGCTAGTTGGGCCATAACATCTTAACTCACAGTCAGCACATGTTTTCCGATCAATTCGGTTTTCTCAAATTTAGTATTTTAATTTAAAAAAAAAATCAAATTAAAAATCATAAATAATTGTATCAAATCAAATTTTTAAATATTTAAAATTTGATTTTTTATATAATATTTTAAATTATTTTTTATTAAATCTGAAATAAAAATATTTAATTTTACATTTAAAATAAAAATTAATCAAAAGTAAAATAAATTCAATTTGAATAATTAGGATATTTTAACATATGAAGAGAAACCAAATATAATAGTTGGTTTATTCAGTTTTGTTTTTTGTTTTTCCTTAGCCCTCAGCTTATGTACCCACAATAGACAGGGGGACCAAATAATGTTAAACAGTCCCGCACTTTGGAAGTGCACAGTGTAAGCATATGTCTCTATTCTGCCAATCCTAGCTGTTTTATCTTGAAAATATAAGCCACCATAAGGTATGCAACACATGCAAAAGGACTAAATAAGCAGCTTTATCAACACAATTTGTCGACTGTGACTCCTTGGGGCCTCACACGACACAATAAAGGAAAGCAGTGTCAACACTTATGCCCACAGTTCATATAAGATTCATAAAGCTAAATGTCAGGCTTTCTATGGGATTTTATCAGCTCTTTTCTAGTCCTGTGGAAGTATTAAGAATATCTGCAAGCCTGTAACTGACTGCAAGTAAGCGCCGGGCGATATACATCATTGCCCGGTAGGTGCATTTAAAGTTCGATGGCTTTTACCAACACTATGATGGGCTTTGACGGTAGTAAAATGAACATCAAGCCTTAATGATGCTTGAAAAAATTCCCCAACATTGTCCATGATATAAGCAGAACATCCTAAAGTGAAAACTATTCTTTTCATGGTTGAGCTGAGTTCCTTAGTAAGTCCAATAAAAGTAGTATTTAGTTTAATTGATTCATGAAATCATTCATATTTCCGAACTGTGGTCATCTTTGTACCCAAAAGAAGAGCAAGTTTAACAGCAGCAGACATGAAAAAGCATACCTGTTCATCCGATTTTGATTTTGTGTTAGAGATTGGGGAATCTTCATTTTCAGTTCCCCATCGATGCGTTGCTCTCTCTAAGATTGAAGGGGTTGAAACAGGAGTAAGACTACCAGAACTGAGAGCAGGTGGAGTACTTTGAGTTCCCACATCTCTAGTCAAGCTCTCAGATGTCGTTTCTGCAAACAGATGGTGAACTAAAACTTCAAACCAATTTTGAATCAAGCAATTTCACCAGTTCAACTTAGGACCAACCAAAAATAATGAGAAAACCGAAATCAAACGGAACCATAGTGTTCGCTTTAATTATAAAAATAAATGTTTTACATTTAAATTAATGAAAATAATTTAAAAGAACATATAAAAATACTATTTTAAAATTTAAAAAATCGATGTACCGTACCGGTTCAAGTAAGTTCAGTTAACATTGATATTCAATTCGATTTTCTAAAAAACAGAATACTGCAAACTAACAGTAGAATCTTTTTTAAAAAACTGATAAGAACCAAATTATTTTGGTCAACCCCATGAAATGCTGGGAAAAAGATGATGAGGAATTTCAGAAACCTGGAATTGGGAAGTGAGCAATGTCATCCTGAAGTGTGGTTGAAGAGTAAAAGAGCGGAGCAGAAATGGTGATTTTGTTTGGTAATTTGCGAAATGACCTTCCACTGAGTGTTTTTGCAGACAAACATTCCACTGGAAACTCTCCTGAAAGAGGATTGCAAATGTACTTCTCTGCTTCATTCCACTTGGAGTTTAAAGCAAATCCCTCAGGTGAGCATTCCAAACTATTATACACTGTCCTCGCCTGCAATGCTGCACAACAAAAAAACAACTTGAAAGTTAAACCTATATTATTCGGACTCGAGTGTTTAATTTTCTAAAGTTTTTCGATATAATTGGAAATACTTATATGTATTCCGGTATCTATATTCGAATAAATGTCAGACAACTATGAAGTTTTTGAATAACAATGATTTAGAAATCACCTTTAAGAGCTGTAGTGAATGAATATGTTGAAGGATCGATCCCATCTGCAAAAATGATGCGAAAGTTGTTAGATTAAACACTGAATTCAATAAAAGGATGTGGATGTTTCAGATAAAAAACTGAATCCAAAACCAAATTTTACAGGAAAGATGAACAAGAGAGGAACCTTTCAAAGAACATCCCGGAGACGACGCAGTGCTGGAAATGGTAAAGTTGGATCGAAACGAGCTTGTATTTTCTCTGAAATTTCTGATATAAGAACCCGAATATCTTCTTGAAACAGTGTTTTCATGGCGGATTCGAGCTTTGAGACCCCACTCCCTCAAATTGAACTCTGGTTGTTCTTCATTTCGTCGCGAAGAAGATTGTTCAATGGGGGACGCCATGCGGGAGTGAAGCTATAATTTGAATTGTTGGAAGGTTTCAAAATGGTTTGTAAATTTGAAATTCCGCGTGAAAATTTAAAGCCAGGCGACCATGCATAGTAAATAAATAATCAGAAACCGACATTATCTGAATTTTTCCATTTTTTTTTTCGGATTTTAATACTAAATTTCTTATCCGTAATAAATTCCAATTAAAATTTTAAATTCAAATAATAATATTTGAACTTACCTTCATTTTATTTTCGAATATGCTTACGTATATAAATGCTAAATTCGAATATCTATATGGGATCTCAGTTTACTATAATATTTTTTTTTAATAATTAAAATTTTAATATTTTAACGAATTTGACTCCACATTTCTTATTATAAAAACCAAATACATATTCATAAAAAAAAAAAAAACAATACTTGATAATGTTTTTTCTTTTCCTTTTTTCTGATTGGACAAGTTAAAGTTAAAAGGATTGAACAATGGTCACATTGGTTGGAAAAAAACACAACACACTCCAAAAGAGACGCACAAGTAAAATGTGAAAGTATAAATATCAAACACTATATTGTAGGGATTGATTTTAATTACTTTTGTTTTTACTATTAAACCTAATTATTGTACTAGTAAAAATATAAAACAAGATTACATTTTAGCAAACTTAATATTTATCGCTTAAAAACTATTATTTTTAATTTTTTATTCAACTTTAAACAAATGGTTTTATTTCCTAAACCATAAAAAATTTTAAAAAATATTAACATTATTAGACAGTAAATGAAATATTTTAAAGAGTAAATACTATATTGACTAAATTGATTCATATAATAATAAAAAAATAATTTAAACTCATCCATATGATCAAAGGACCTACCAATTACTTTCACTAATAATAATTAAATCAAAGATTGATAATTTATTCAACAACTTAATTTGCATAAAAAAAAATTCAAACTCGAACTTACTCAACTTAAAACTAACCAATAAAAATTATTTTTATTTTATTTTTATAATATAATAAAAAATAATATGAATATGAATTTTTAATATTTTATTTTTTAATCAATAAAACAAGTTTGATACACCGTATCCTATCATATTTGAGCATGAAAATTTTAAAATTTTATTATAACATGATCTAATACATAAACACCTCTCCACGTTATGAAAGTATGAATCTAAATCTTTTCTCTTTTAAGAAGCAAAGCAAATCAACAAGAGGCCTTGGTGCAATTGATAAAGGTAAAAGATTTAGGTCTTGAGCACTTAAGTTTGAGACTCATCATGCACAATTATATGTTTAGATTTTCGAGTCCCATCATATATTATTATTAGGTGTGTGTTTTAATTCGGTTAATTAATTTTAGTCTAGATTGTTCCAATTGTTATAATTATTTAATTCTACACTTCATTCCCGTTTGTATGTGTAGTAATAATTTAATTCTATATTTTGTGATTATTTATGTACTTATATTTATATTTAGAATATTTATAAGATTATAAAAAAAATAAAAAAATAAAAAAGGAAAAGGGGGAAACCGAAATACATCCAAGGAAAAACTAGCCGACGGGAATGGTTTATTTAATTAGATTTGGTAATTCATTATTTTAGTAAAGATTGATCCACTCTTTTTCTTTTTTCTCCCCACATATTCAATTTCTTTTAGCTGGGGTTGAGTTAATGCATCCATCAATACTATAATATTTGCTTAAATTTGGTGAATCCAGTCTAAATTTCAATTTTTTGTGTGTAAATCTTTGTAAACTTAAATTCATTTAAATTACTTATATTATTTTTAATTTAATATTTTATTAATTTTAAACATAAATTTAATACATTATATTATAGAATGATATATTTAAATTTTATGTGATTAATGCATAAAAATAAATTATTATAAATCGAGCTTAAATGATATAATTTTTAAACTCAATGTTATTCTTATTCATACCGTTTCAAATATAAAATATCCCAACCATTCAATCGGTTTAATGGTAGACACGTTACCTTGACGACACATCTTGTATGTATTCCAAAATTAGATGAAATTATTCTTTGTACAACATCATTGTTTCTTTTTGTTGTATCACTATTTATGGTAAACTTGAATCTTGATGTAGAGTTTTGCTTCAATTATAGCGTTATTCAGCACCACTTTTATTCTATTCATAAAAGTAAAAAGTCAAGCAGTTGGGGACAATAAGCTTTTTCAAAATTTTATGGCAATTTATATTTTTGAGTTATTTGCATATTTAAAATTTAAATTTAAAATGTGAATATAGTTTTAGCTTGGTTAATATTGATATTATTATTATTAGTACAAGAAGACATGGATTCGGACATTTTGAAGTATATTTATTATTCCATTTAAGAGTTGAGGAAGAATTATAAGTAATGGTAAGTATTTTATCAAAAATTTAAATTTAAAATAATATTTTAATTATTTTCATATCATATTTATGTTGTACGATCATACCGTGTTTAGTATCATCTATTCACATATAAAATGTAACAAACAACCTGAACAAATGATTTGATATTTGTTTCTTTCCCCTCATTTCTTTTTTTAATAAATTTTTTCATTCGACGATTCATTATTATCCCTCTCAATAATGTTGTCTTCAAGGTTCATTCGGAACATTTTCAAAATATATAGTGCTCTAATAGTTACAAATGAAAAGTTATAAACAACTAATAGTTATATATTTTGATTATTAACCTATAGTTATAGTTATGATTTATGTCTCTTAAATGCAAATAGTTATGCCACTTTTTTTAACAAAGAATTAAAACCATTCAATACTTGAATAGTTATTTCTATGTAAAAGATCTAATTATTTAGAATAGATACCTATTGAAAAGTTATGTCTCTTTTGTCCAAAAAAAAAAAAGTTATGTCTCTATGAAGAAACATAAGAACTCTTATAAATAGGTTATAAATTTCATTTGCATGGATACGAAAGAATACCAAAAAGACATCAAAAATTGAGAAACAAAGTTTCTTTCTAGTCTCATTCATCTGATATTTCTAGATTGTTCTATAAAGAACTATTGCAAAAGTTCTTAATAAAAATTGATATTCTTGCTATGCTCTGTTCAATGCTAAGTGGACTGCTTCCGTTGGTGCATAATATCGACAGTCATTAGGTTTCATTTTATCCTCAAGGTTTATTTATCTATAACTTTTTTGCACACTAAAATATAGTAAGGGTGAATAAAACATTGAAGATAGTGTCATGGTTACACGCCTTGAAGCTTTCATTTAATTTCTCATAAATTCATTTTATTCCCACACACCAACAGATTTGAACATGAATTCTCCCCTTAAAATCGAAATATGTCTTAATACTGCATTCAACACTTGATAATTTTTTCCCTCATTTTACAACAAGAACTCTTAGCCAATAAATTTTGGGAACTAGCATTTGCACATTTACTGTATAAATAATTAATATATTAAAAATTATATTAACATTTTTATATATTATAATTAAAATTAGGTAAAATCCATTCAAATTTATAAAATTATTTCTTAAATTTGATCCTATTCGAATCAAATCTATTGAATTAGATAAATAATCAGACATATTTTCTTTTTATTTTTTACCACCACCAATTATATTTTGATTGTAGGAAAATAATTAAGATTTGCAATAAAAACATTAAGCATAAAGTTTGGAACAGTAGAGTAAACAACATAGTCTTCATCAAAGTTCAAAATATCAATGTTACTACATAAACTAAAGCTATTCCCCTTCCTTGCAAGAGCATCAACATATCTATTTCCCTCTTGGAAAACATGATGGATTCAATTATGTGGAAGAGTCTTAAAAATAGCCCTATAATCATTAACAAGATTGATGATTGACATAATGTTATTTTTTGAAGAACCTTTAACAAGGTTGATGACTGACGTAGCATTAAACTCAACAACAAGTGACATTAAAATCCTTAACAAGCATTGAAGCATCACGTATTGTTCAAATTTCAACAAACATAATTATAGCATGCCTAAGAAAACGATGAGAACCGACCAACCCCTTTCCTCATGGTTATTAAATTCAAAACATATGTATATACGTGCATCTGCACATATCTATTTATCACATGACACAAATTTAGATATTTCGACATGTAGCAACCACCTCTACTCAATTGCACAAGTTAATTAACTGAACTAACTAATCTAAACTAAAAAAAAAAAAAAAACTACCATCATGCAAAATTTATATGTTTTGAAGATGTCAATTATAATATATCATACCAAATCAACCAATTACTCATACATACCATGCTTAAGCACCATGCACCAAATAAGAAAACACAAAACTATCAAGTAGAAAACACAAAATAAAGTAAAGAAAATTCTATGTAGTCCCCCACACTTAAACTACACAATGTACTCAATGTGTTCCCAATAAAGAATAAGAGGTTTAAGGATTTCCTAGGTTTCATGAAGTGATGTGAGGTAAATTCGAGGTTGTCTACCTCTTCATTGAAGCTCGAAAATGTCGTGTAATTCTCGAGTGGATAGTCTATATAGGAAAATATATAAACCAAAAACAAAAACATGCAAATGATAAAATAAAATAAAAACCCAAAAATCCAAAAATCTAAGTTCTATTATACAATGGCACTGTCTAATTCAAACTTCAATTATATTCCAAGACAACCCCGCAACATTGTTGTCCTCTTCAAGAACATGATCTTCAGTCTTAGCCTGATAAACAATACAATCCAAATATAAGATTACTGACTATTCCCCCAAAATAAGGTTCCACTCTTTGTCTGTTTACTAAAAACAACTGACCATCCTTCGTTGCAAGCTCAATAGCCTCATTGGCCAACGCACGATTAACTATGTCTATCATACCCCAAAATTGGCAGATCCAATAGAGAGACAAGTAGATGTGAAGGTTATCTATTTTGGCACACTATTGTAGTATAGTCTGCCACTTTTCAGAATTTTGGCAAGTTAAATCTTGGCGCATAATGTATCCGCCCGTAAAAGTATCAAAGGACTTCATCTCGGGGTATTTTTCAATTGAAAGAAGAGTACGAAAAACAGAGAGTATGCCTCAAAGTTTTGGCTTAGTATGAAACATCTACTAAGTGCATGAGAAAATTTTGGGAGATTAAATCGTCTTCAAAAGCATGCCTTATGAGAGTTACCACTAAAGGTATGGTACGTCCAGTTTGCTCAAATGTTGTGCAATGTGAGTTTTGTGATGTGATTGATTAGGAGTCATTGAATGACTAGTCAAACAATATTTGCATATGATTCTCTTTAATATTTATATAGGTTCTTGTAGAACATTTAAAAGACAATATCTATATACATTCGACAATTGTCAAGACCTACTACGAGGAACTGAATATGTATGGTAAGAAGGGAACACTTGGATAGTTTTTTGTCCTCCTCTTCCACACTTTAGTTCTTCTTCTTAAACTTAAATATTCTTTTCTTTTTCGTTAAACTGGAAGCCAAGGTTTTTGGGTTAATCGATGGATGTTTCAATCTCCCGGTAAGTCTGATAGCTCTACATGTTATGATTCTAAAAGAGTAAGGATGTTAAGAAGCATAAATACAGTAGGAAGTGAATCGAAGGCCCTGCATGGGGATTGTATGTAATTGATATATTGGTAAAATATCTTAAAAAAGGGTTTTAATGGAAATCTTATGTTTTTTTAAGCAGTTGCTTTTGCTGGTTCGGGAAGGAGGATCAGATTTGGAACTCTGAGCTACAGTAAAAGTGAGTCTTTATCCTGACTCATGCATGTTAGTTTATAATGGTAAATCATGTGTGACATATCGTAAATGTTGTGCATAATTATAAATGAGATATATGAGTTACTACATGAATAAGATCATGTGTGGTATGTATGCATATAAAATCAAGTATGAGAGAATATGAATTCGTTAGGAGTGTGAATGAATCTAGGTAAGTGTATCATGTGTTAAATGAGTAACACAACCATTTGTGATGCCTCCGGTAGGGCAAGTACATTGCTAACCGGACTAGAAAATCACGATATGAAAATATATGAAAGACCATGTGGTAGAGACCCATGACATCATATGACAATGAGAATACTCATGGTGTAGCCTCCAGTAAGATGTAAACCAGACTAACATATCACAACATGAAAATATGTACAAGACCATGTGGGAGAAATCCATGACACCCTCTGAGATAGTTTGTCGGGATAGTAAACACATAATGTTCTGTAAAGCCTTTGTGGCATATTCTGTGATGCATTTATGACATATTCTGTAATGCCCTTGAGTCAAAATCTGGATAACCGCTTTTGTGGTGAGATTAAGGTAAGTTTAAAGACTTCTTCACTAGACGACTCTGTGGTAGAGATCTGGATAAGTTTGAAAATATCTCTGTTTGGATAGACTTATGACGAAATTCGAATATGACCTAAGGGCACCTTAAGTAGAAAAGCAAAAATAGAACTAAGGGCAATGTTCACAAGATTAAGCCTTTACGATAATGGAGGCGTCTTAGACGAATTACAAGTTAAACTGACCTTGGAAGAAGAAATAAAAACCAAACAACCCTTAGATATTGAATTGTTTCCGCACATAGACATTACTACATGAAGTAGGTGGAAATTTCATCAAACCCAAATAAACAGGGATGATAGTTTAAAAAACCATCAAAATTGGGCAATCGGATAGTAAGTTATTGTAGTAAAAGTCATCGTCACAGATGACAAGTGAACGACCATCTTCACCAGGAAATCTGATATGGTCAGTTATTAACATGTATTTTGGAGTGTCAAGCGATGCTCGAGAGCGGATAGGATAGATGGGTGGGAATTTAAAATAAATCATAATTGCGCTACATCATGAATTTATCCTATACATGCAATTATTTAATGAATAATCCTTACATTATGCTTAATTTGTTATGTGCTATAAATTGAATGCTTTTCTATTTGTATGATTATACATAATGATTTATAAATTAGACTCACACTAAGCTGTCATAAGCTCACTCCCTCTTTTTTTACCTCTCAAGTATTGTAGAGAACTAGGACTCGGTATGGCATCGAAGGAACCTTGGATTAACAGCTCATTTTTATTTTATTATTATATTAAAGTTTCCCTTAATCATTTTTAGGTTAGTAATTTTTAATTAATTCTTGCTTTTTATATCTTAGGTTAGGGATTATTTAGCTTATTAATTCTAAAAGCATGATACTTAGTTAATACTCTGAAATTTGCATGTTATTCGGTTTAGAAAACTATTACTCTTAAAAATGTTTTCTACTGCTTTATAAATACTTCAAAGTTTTGAAAAGTCTTTTTAAACCTTAGTCGTTTTCTCAAAACATCACATTAATAATATTGTAATTGAATTGTTAAGTAAAGCCATTTTAATTAATGAATGTTTTCCTTAAAAATAGAAAATCAACTTTCATACAATACAACTTAAAGCAAAACAATGGCTTTACAGGCTCACTTCGGTGATTAATGTAACGCCTTCAACTTAGCCAAAACTCCTAGGTCAGGTCAGGGGTGTTATAATTTGTCTACACTAAGTAAAGAAGTTATTTAAATTTTATGGTATCTGCCAAATCTGAGTGTTTCACGTTATATATGAGAAGGTTATCTAAAGTATAAGTTGCCTGTCAAACTAGGGCATTCTCATGATATGTAATATGGTTGCCAGGGTCCTTAGGATGACTTAGAATGTTTCATCCATCAGAATAAGTTGTGAATTGGGTTGTTTTGAGATATGATTTGACTGATATGCTAATAGTTGTCAATTCTAGTATGAGAATCCATTTAAGGTAGGGTTCATTTGAAGTTCATCCTAAAAGATCAGTTAATATAAGTATCTGTCAAGAACAATATCGAAGAGTACACCATCCTAGGTGAAATGTTCAACATTTGTCTATGTTTGAAACCATCAAAAGTAGATTTTGTATGAATATCATTTTAAGGAAAGTATTCGTTTCTAAAAAGAAATGAGATATGTATTGAGTAGGGAAATCTATAATCTGCCTAAGAAGTGAATTGGGTATGTGGTGGTCAAGTATGAAAGTTGGTGTATATGTATGTGCCCGATATTAGAAAAGTATTCGCCGAAGATTGAAAAGAAATACAAAATCTTCAAGTTGAGGAATGCAAAAATAAATACTTTAAGGTAATCTGAGTTAATATTCACTAAGTTCGTTTGAACTTACAAGCGTTTGTTTACTATACAGGTTTTCGATTAAAGAGTTGGTACACTAGGAGAGACCAAGCCAGGAATGCGCCAAGGTCGTAGTTCGAGTTACAATATTATGCATACAGAAGACACCATAGGGCCATAGCGCTTAGTATTTTACGCCATGTTGAGTCTACCTTTAACATAGTTTTAAGTTGTAACGTCATATGTTGCTTTTGAATGTCAGATGTATTCTTAAACATTTTCTTTATTTAATCTTTTGTTTTTAGATAGTAAATAAAGGAATAAGAAGTATGTTTAGATTGACTATATGACTGCTGTAAAATTTTTGGTTAAGTGTTTATATATTGTAACATCTGATATCCAGGACCGGTAATTCGGGTCGGGTAAGGGGTGTTATAGTGGAACAACTCAATTTTCAGTGGTGTTAGAATCTCATTTTTGGTCAACCGGGCCCATAAATGATATGAGTCTCAAAACCCAATTTTAAGCCCATAGATGTGATGGGCTTACACTATCTTAAGGCCCAACAACAAGATCATAGGTCAAGCAAATCAAACCAAGATTTGACCAAAGCTAGTATGTGAGGATGAATCTTTTCAAGGAAACCAAGAATAATACATGCACAGAATAGGTGAATTGTATTAAAGTCAATTTAACCAAGCTATCAATTTTCAAGCTAAAAAGATTAGTCAACTTTCGACAAATTTTTGGATGGGATCCAGGCGTTTATGGATTAAAATGTCTGCATAGCGTTCGAAGGTCTATCTCTTAGCTTCAAAACACACTTTGAATCACTTGATTTTGAGTTCAGGAAATCAAGTTATGATCATTTTAGTGAAGACCGTGTGAGTAAAATATTTGGATAGGTTTATTACAGAAATTACGAGTTCTGGGCTTTTAATTTGAGTTTAAATCATATTTGGTTCACGTTTAGGCTTAATTTTTATTATATGTGAGCCCAATATTGTATTTATCAGCTCTTATTATTTTGTAATTTTGTAATTTCAAAATTTTGATAATTATTATGTATTTTATGTTATTTAGGAGTTTTATGTCAATAAGAAAGTTTAGTTTAAAACTAATTCTTATTTAGATTAATTAGAGTTCTAGTGTACTTCAGAGTTTTATTTAGGTTTATTTAGCTAGCCTATATAAATGCCTTTACATCGTACACAATTCAATCAATTGATTATTATTCAACATCTTCTCTTTTGAGTTAATAAATTCTCTTTGAATTTTTTTTCAGGAATTTTTCTTGAGTTTTCTTTTAGAAGAGTTCTAACAATTTTTTCAGATTGTGGGAGTTCATCTTCAAACTTTTTCTTACCAAGTTTTCTTTATTGGAGGATTAGAGTTGCTTAAGGGGGTTATGGATTCTTCTTGTTTCCAAGGCTTCTTAGGATTTCTACACACCACGTTCTATCTTTTCCATCTATCTCCTTCTTTATTGTTCTAATCATTGTGATATATTGTTCTATTTTATTTATCTTAGTTATTTATTTTAATTGTTTTCTTTAATTTTTTTACTTGACTTGGGTTTGTTTGTGTTTCAGGTTGTGTCAAAATCCAAGTTTCTTTCCAAACGTCTAGAGCCCTAAGTCAAATCCGCGACTTCGACAAACTTACGATCCTATTTTGCGCTCATTCTATATCATTTGGTATTAGATTCTTGGGCGTTTTAGGTGTTTTTTGTCTTCTTTTAAACCGATTTCCAACAAATAGCTTCAAAACAGTTTTTTTACCCAAAAAGTTTTTGGGAAAAAATATTTTTCAGTGGGTAATCGTTTTTTAAACAATTTGAAATTTCACATACTAATTATTGGAACTTTTTTATAATATTAAAAAAATATTTTCCACAAAAAATTATCAAAAAAGTGAAAAAAAGAAATAATACGAAAAATAAAGAAAAATAAAAAAATATTCGGTGGGTTGAATTTTGTGCTGAAACTTTCTAGATCAGATCTACAGTATCTAAGGAGGATCCAATTTAAATTTTGTGATTTTTGGAAATCAAGAACACCTCAAATAAATTTTGTCTTTGCTTCGCAATTTTTCAAGTTTTCGGGTTTCTAGGATTTTCATTGACTCTTAGCCTTAAGTTTTCATTTTTTTTTTGCTTTTTATTATTTCTTTACGCATTCTAACACTTTATTGTTTCTTATGTTAGTAAGTTAAAGCACCTTACACGTTGCACATTTCTTTCTCTGTGTAACATAATTCTTTAGTGTCTAGCCGAATTTGGACTCTTAGTGCCACTAGGTTTGCTTTGCGAGTTTGATTATAATACACTCTAATTAGTTTATATAAACACTTTTAAAAGACTCACAAGATTAATTCTTATCTCATTGAGGATTTGATATTTATTTCTGTGTGCATAACAGTGAAGTTTGCTTAATTTTTCTTTTCTTGAGTGTTGTGTTCTTTTTATGCTTTCATAATGATTCACGATATTATGATTGGAAAGTTGCAAATAGATCAAGAGGTTCAAGATGCTCGATATTAGCACCTCACACGAATGATGGGACTTTCGTCAATAATGGTCGTGGACAACCTTCTTTGGCTAAACCAAAGTTCTCAATTCCACAATTTCGTGGAAAGAATAATCTTGAAGCATATTATAAGTGAGACTAAAAAATTGAACTTATGTTCCGTTACTATAAGTACCCGAAAGAGGAAAAAGTATTATTGGTGACCCTTGAATTTTCAGATTATGTGTTGAATTGGTGGATTCAACGATTCAACTTGGAATTAATCATCAAAGAAAATATGAAAGGGAAATTGAAACATGGTACGAGCTTAAGCAAGTGATGTGAAAGCATTTTATTCCTTCTCATTGCTATATAGAGGTAAAAACAAAATGTCAATGCCATGTTCAAGTTAACCAATAAGTTGATGAGTACTTTAAGAAGAGATGACCAAATGAAGGGAGGAGTACAACTGATCTCTCACCTGTTGTGAAATGTTATTGGTGTAGTTCAAAAGGTCATGAGGGTTTTCGATGTCCAATTAAATATCCAAATAGAGAGAATACGAATGAGCTATCACCTTTTGTGCAATTTTATTAGTGTATTTCAAAATATCATAAAGGTTCTCAATGTTCAATTAAACATCCAACTAGAGAAGAAAGTAAGTATGACTTTGTACCTTTTGTTGACTCTTACTCTAGTGGAAAAGAGATTTTTGATGGCAAACTTTGTGAGCCAAAAAAAAGATGATAGGGAAAAATTTTTCCTTGTATCTATGGAGTTAGATGTTCTCCTACTGAGATGTATTTTACTGAGATGTTCTCTTACTGAGATGTATTTTACTGAATTGAATATTCATAATACTTGTGAGGGGGATATGGGAAGTGAGGAAGAATCATGTGAAAAGACTGAGAGAAAAGAGACCTTGAGTGATAAAAGTCTATTTGATGATCCAGATTTGGTGAGTGAAAATCCATATGAGGTAAAATTGGAGAGTTCTCAAGTGGAAAAGAAAAAGAAAAGCAAGAAAATACCTATACAAAAGTAAACAATGATTATGTTTTAACTAACTCTAATTCAAATTTGTTCAGTGGTGTTTTTTTGTTACAGGATTTCAATGATGCATTGACAAAATCTCAATTGTATTACTCTACCATCGATAAACAATTTTACTTGCGGGAAAAAGGTAAGTTGAACATTGATAATTCTCTACAAATGCTAGAAGTTAAAAAAAATAAAGATACATTGGAAATTGAAATATGTAGGCATACCTTGAATTTTTTTGGTAAGTATGCTACTGATTTTATTTTTCCTTACGACATGCTTTTTCATTGGTCAAGTTTCAATAAACAAAGGTCTGGAATTTTAATTGATTTTATGAGTTTATCTAGTTATGTAAAGGTTACTTTTGTTGCATTCGATAGGTTTATTAAAGAACCTTATGCATTTGATCTTGCAACAAAATTTTCTACCTTAGACTTTAAATATGATTTTTTACATAATAATATTAAACTTCTTAATTTTGATTATTATGTGAAAATATTAACTAATCTTTGGAAATTCTTATGGATGACCATGCATATTCAAAGAAAGTTACAAGTTATTTTTTACTTGAACACTCATGTGCCTAATATTTTTTTGTTTAGTGTTAATGGTTTGTTTTTGAAGGAAAGGTACTTGATCCATGTTAATTTGGGGGATTATAATCATATCTTTGATCCTAGAGATAGTTTTGGTGCACAAGAAAGCTTAGATAAATACTTGTTTGCTTTTATTGTTATTAATTCTAATCCTTTTTATTTTTCTACAGCTAAAGATTCAAGGACGAATCTTCTTGAGGAGTGGAGGAATGATATGAGTCTCAACGCTCAATTTCAAGCCCATGGATGTACGGGCTCACACAACCTCAAGGCCTAACAACAAGGTCAAAGATCAAGCAAATTAAACCAAGATTTGACCAAAGCCAGTATGCGAGAATGAATCTTTTCAAGGAAATGAGGAATGATACATGCAGAAATGGGTGAAACATATTAAAGTTAATTCAACCAAGTTGTCAATTTTCAAGCTGAAAATATTAGTCAACTTGCGATTAATTTTTGGATGAGATCTAGGCATTTCTGGATTCAGATGTATGTGAAGCGTTCGAAGATCTATCTCTTAGCTTCGAAAGACACTTTTATTCACTCAAGTTTGGGTTTGGGAACTCAAGTTATGATCGTTTTAGTGTAGATTGCGCGAGTAGAATTTTTGGACGAGATTATTACGAAAATTACGAGTTTTGGGATTTTAATTCGAGTTTAAATCATATTGGGTTCGGGCTTTAGGTTTAATTTTTTTATATATAAGCCCAATATTGTATTTATTAGCTCTTATTATTTTATTATTTTGTTATTCCGAATTTTTTATAATTATTAACTATTTTAAGTTATTTAAGAGTTTTATATCAATAAGAAAGTTTAGTTTAAAACTACTTTTTATTTAGGTTAATTAGAGTTCTAGTATACTTAAGTGTTTTATTTAGAGTTATTTATCTAGCCTATATAAAGGCATTTGCATTGTACACAATTCAATCAATTTATTATTATTCAACAGCTTCTCTTTTTGAGTTAATAAATTCTATTTGAGTTTTTTTTTCAAGATTTTTTTTTTAAGTTTTCTTTTAGAAGAGTTTTAACAATCTTTTCATATTATGGAGATTATCTTTAAATTTTTTTTACCAAGTTTTCTTTCTTGGAGGGGAAAGTAGAGCCGTTTGAAGGAGATTATGGATTCTTCTTATTTCCAAGGCTTCTTAGGACCTCTACACACCGCGTTCCATCTTTTCCATCTATCTTCTTTATTTTCTTATTTATTATTCTAATATTTTATTTATTGTTCTGTTTTATTTATCTTAGTTATTTATTTTAATTTTTTATTTTTTTATCTAACTTGGATTCATTAGCATTTTAGGTTGTGTCAAAATTCAAATTTTTTTTTCGAACGTCTAGAGCCCTAAGTCAAATTCGTGACTTGGGAAAACTTACGATCCTGTTTCGTGCTCATTCTCTATAAGTAAATATTAAATATGAAAATTTATGGAGTTGGTATAAAAGAATATTAATGTAACACCCTAAAATAGGGGCTAAGAGTTTTAGGAGTATTTTAGGAATTTTAGCCTTAAAGTGCTCGAAATTTAGTTGTATGGTAAATCGAACTTATATTCTACCATGGAAACTTAGCTGTTAAATCAAAATTTGAAAATAAGTTTTAAAATTCTTTCAATTTCAGCCTAGGGACTGATTTGTAAAAGGGGCAAAACTGGGAGTTTTTAGGAGACAATTAGCCCAGATTTTAAAATTTCAGCCTATTTTTCCCCCAATAGCAGATTCACGTTAGTTTCATCATCTCCCCTCTCTTGTTGTCGTCCCTCATTCTCCAAACACTAAACCATTCAGTGTTTATTTCCAAGTTATAAGCTTTTGTTTTCTCTCAACACCCAAGCCTTAAACACTTATAGAATCACTTTAAAAACACCAAAAACTCCATAGATTTCATCATTTTCACCAAATGTGGGTTTTTCAGGTTTGCGTCAAAACTCGTTTAATCTTCCGTCAAAGGTAATGTTTCAAATTCTTATGACTTTTTCATGATACCTAGTCCTTAAAATTGAAGTATTAGCCATTGAATTTCAAATTTTTAATAAAACCCGAAAATTGGGACATTAATGGTGGTTTTTGAGATTTTAAGTAAAAACGTGGTTTCGAAGTGTTTTTTAACTTGTTTTTGTTATGATTAGAAGGTTTCTAAACTTACCTTGAATTTTCATCAATGATTTCTTACATTTTAATGAATTTTGTGAAAATCATCAAAAAAATGTCAAAAAATTTTGATACCATGAATTGGGTAGTTTTCAGTGGGTTAAGGGTTGAAGATAAGGCGTAGATGACTGATTAGGTGAATGAAATTCATTTTACACGAAAATGTTAAGCAAAGACCGAGTTATGAGAATTCTAAATATGTTATGTTAAATTTTGGTTACATGAGAACTTAAAATAGGTTGATGTTTTAGTTGGTTTAAGTAAGTCCTTGGATATTATCTGATTGTGAATTTTGTATGGTTATTGTGTGTAAAGCTTCAGATTCATTGGAGCATTCTACAAGTTAAAGGAAGATCTTTTTTGAGCTTTCAACTTTTCGGTGAAAACATAGTGGTGAGTGTTTGGAATCACTACTCGTAGACACGAGTCATGTGTCATGTGAGAATTTAGTAGTAAACCAAACCCCTACTCTAAATTCCAAGTGTAAGTTTTCTTGTATCTATATTTGCTTTGTGGTTTTGTGCTTATATGATAAGAAATTGTGCAGGGTGATGAGAAGCTCAAATATGTGATATGTAGATGTGGTAACTGTTGTGAAAGATGCAAATGTATACATGATATATATGTTATATGATAGTGATAGTGTATTGCAAAAGATACTAACATGCATTGATAGTGCACGGATAATCGATAAGTGTTATGTGTTTGATTTTAGATATTTTAACCTTGTGATTTTGAAACCATTGGATATAGTTGACATGCCATAAGATTGTGAGTACTCACCTATATGTACAGTGATTTTGAGCATTGAGTCATTGGGATATGTTGGAAGGATAAAGGAATGTGAGCTAAGCTCCATTCAATAGGATAGGTAAGGGGAAATAAGGAGAATGTTAGATTTATGCTACACTTTTGGGTCATGTTTGACTCTATAAGTCTATGTTTGGTGTGTTGGAGATTTGTGTATCCGATGTGTGATGGTAGAGCTCACTATATGTTACATAACTCAAGTGCCAATCTATCATATTATATGTAATTGTGTGGAACATGTTGTATGCTTAATGGAGTATGTGCTATATTGCCAATTTATCATCATATGTGATTTGAGAGAATTGTGATATATGCTTGATCAAATATGTGTGTTACATGATATATGTTTGCATGAATATGTAAATGCTATGTAAAAGAACCAGTAGATAAAGTATGGTTAGGTACTCTACGACACTAGACATAGAACTATTGTAATTATACTTATAAATGGTTGTCTTGAGGATGCATGATGATATGTTTGTGATGTTGTTATACTAATCATCCATTGAGCTTGTTAAGCTCACTCACTCCCTTCTTTACCCATTGCAGATTAGCTGCGTGCTGATGGGAGCGATGTGGTTTTTGAGAGGTGATTCAAGCTAGTTTTGTGTTATTCTATAGGTGTTCTTTATTTACTAACGTTTTGGGGAAAATACAATGTGATAGACTTGTTTATGGGCATGTTATTTTCTAGAAATTTTGTTGGTTATAGCTTTTGTTTATAAGGTTTAAGAGTTATGATTAGACTTAGGTTATAAACATTGATGATGGTATGGTGTTTCTAGCTCAGACATGTTTTTGACGTTTTGAACTGTCGAATTTTAGTCATTGGATAATTATTTGTCTAAGTATACGATGCATGATGTTTAGAAACTAAATGGGAATGGATTATTTGCTTATGTATGCTGCATTTTTTAGGTCCGCAACAGAGGTGTATCAATATTTGTATTCTAAAATCGATACCTCTGTGTTTTGAAATGCGCAGAAAGTCAAATTAGAGATTTGGAATCGATACCTTTGCTCGAGTATCGGTACTCGAGATCAAAATATTGATATTTCATGTCAGGTACCAATAACTTAAGGACTTAAATTAAAATTAGACAAAGGTACAAAATAATAATTAAGCCATTTTATAATAAATGTTAGTGGATATTGATGGAAGATTCCACTTAAATTTGTTAATGGTGGTTTTTGTTAATTAAGTAAAGTTAAGTTAATTAAACTAACTTAATTTGTAACACCCCTAACCCGTATCTATCACCGGAAGAGGGTTACGGGAATGCTACAACAAGTCAATAGAAATAAACAAATAAAATCATGATTCATTTCAATATAATTTCTCAAATACCATAAAGTAATTCAATTATGATAATAACTTACATTTACGAGGCTTAAATCGAGTCTTAAGGACTAAAGAATTAATCTTAAAACCTTCAGAGACTAATTTGAAAAAAATCAAAATATTTCAGGAAAATATGAAAAATTTCAAAAATAGGGGACACACAATTGTGTGGCCAGGCCGTGTGGAATGCCTCAATCCATGTAACTTTCGAAATTAGGATACACGATCGTGTCCCAGCCCGTGTAACTCACTGGCTTAATACACACGACTGTGTCGTAGACTGTGTGTGGCACACAGTCAAGTGGCACTGGCATGTCCTAGGCCGTGTGCACCAAATTGAACTTTAAACATCAAGTTTATGGTTTCAAGATTTCTTGGACCCTAAGTAATCCATTTACTAGTCATTAAACCTATTCAAAATGATATTAAACAAGTTCAAATCAACCATCCTAAGTGCCTAACCAATTTACCCTCAATGGTACCAGAAGTATACACTTATACAACAATATAAATCATCACTCAAATATGTCAATTCAAACAATTTAAACTTCTAACCAATATGCCTATCATAGGCACCCCAATTCACAACAATTCAAGATAACATATTTATCAAACATATGCTTTAAATTTGTACCAAAAAATCTTCTTTCATTCATAAATATCACAATAAGTTATCTACTTACACTTACGCTCATTCTTTATAGATTTACATATCCAAACAATAGTAATGACAAAACAAGCCTATTACATGCATATAATCCAAAACAAACGTTCAAAAACTACCAAAATCTGATGGATAGTGTGACTTGATTGATGATCCGATCGTCCAACCTTCAAAAGTATCTATAAGAAACAGAGATTAACATAAGTAAGCTTATTGAAACTTAGTAAGTTCAACGTACAGAAACGATAAATCTTACTGAAGTAAATATAACAATTCAATCAAAAATAAGTCAACAACAAGTGTTTCCTGTCATCCATAATGTTAAACCAGTGAATTGTATAATTCAATGCAAAATTCAAATAATAATTTCTGGGAAAACATATATGTCCACAACAGAGTCAATTCAAGATGTCAAATACATGTCATGTGATTCAAAGTCATTAAACAAGTTATAATACAATGATTTATGACCTGATGAACAACTCACAGATATGAGTACACAAGTAATCCAACCAAAACAAGCCAATCTCATAAGAGCTAATCCACCCAATAACATGCCAAATACTCATAAAAGCTAATCTACTAGATAACACGCCAAATGCTCATAAGAGCTAATCTGCCTGATAACGTGCCAAATGCTCACAAGAGCTAATCCGCCCGATAACATGCCAAATGCTCATAAGAGCGAATCTAATCGATAATATGCCATGACATTAAGTGCCTAGCCCATAGGCTCTACATCCGCCCCCATACCATGTCAGATCAGGGTAGTATAATACGAGGGTTTGCAAAAAATGCTGAACCTCAGTATACTCAAGAAAATATATACAACACACCATGTCAATCTCCATTCCAACCCTACGTAACATGCCGTCATTCAGTTGTACTCTATCTCACGTTCATCCGCCCCAAGTACCGAAATTTAATAACATTTTCCCAAAAACTTTGTATCATCAATTAAACAATTAATATCAACTATTTCATATCATATCATCATACAATTCATAAAAAAATTGAATTATAAACCGAACGAACTTACAGTTCTGATTTGCAGTAACGGTCCAAAATAGTTCAATCAATTATCGACGTTGTGTCAATTCATTATTTTTATTTTCAATTACACACATCAATATAATTCAAAAATTATACAATTAAGTTGTATAATACATTTAAAAATGTACTAAATTTAAACCGTACAAACTTATCAGACTAAATTGCAGCAACGGCAAAGTACAAAAGCTATTTGATAATTTTCCTTTTTCCTTGGTTTTCCACTCATTCAGGATCTAAAATAATAATTTCATTCAATTCACTAATTTTAACAGCAATATTAATTCATTTTATGTAATTATTTATTTTTTAACATTTTTACAAAATTACCCCTAATATTTTTCTTTTATACAATTTAGTCCTTAAGCCCAAAACATGCAATTTAACCATTTTTATTCAAATTTCATTTCAGCTGAATTATTCAATATTTCTCTACAGCCCATACGTGTTCTTATTTCACATCAAGTCTTTGTACTTTTATCACTTTAACGATTTAGTCCTTAAACATTAAAATTACCAAAAATTACTTTACAAAATAGTCTTATCTAGCAACCAAGCTCAATAATCTTTCATAAAAATTCAAGAATACCCTAAACTCATTAATGACAGGATCGAAAAGATTAAACATTTTTACAAATTAGACCCTAAGTTAGCTAGATTAAGCTAATACAAACTCAAAAACATAAAAATTACTAAAATTGGGTGAGATTTCACTTACCTATCGTGAAATCAAAGCTTAGCCGAAGGTCTCCCAACCCTAACCATGGCTATTTAGGTTTCTTACAAAGAAATTTTAAGATTATAGGTTTTACTTCTTTTATTTTATGTTTTAATTTAACTTATAATTTGATATTTACAAATTTATTCTTAGCCATAACTAAATAATTGATTTAATCTTGTCCAAATATGTCCACTATAACTCTATATGGTTTATTTACCACTTAAGGAGGGTTTAATTGCACTATTGGTCCTTCAATTAAATTAAATTCCAACTAAATAAACTTAATTACAATTTAATCCTAAACTAATTAGGACTAAATGAGCAAATAACCCAAAAGTTAGTGGATTTAATCATGCCACCACCGCCTGGACTTTTTTTACCATGGTTTAATTTCCATTTTGATCCCTTTACTAATTTTAATCTATAGTAATTAACTTTTACCTCTTTTACAATTTAGTCATTTTACCTAAATTAAGCAATCAATCGTCAAAATTACCGGGCCAAACTTCAATTCACCTATAATACGACTTTGTAAATATTTAATAAATATTTATGACCCTAAATTACGAAAACGAGGTCCTAATACCCCGTTTTCAATAACAACTTGACTTTTGAACCAAACCACTTATACTATCTTTTAGTTAAATTAGTTCAATTCATCAAATCAAAATTCAATAGAAAAATTATTGTTAACTTGTATAATTTAAATACTAATTATACGAACTTATTGGTCAAATTTGTGGTCCTGAAACCACTGTTTCCGAGACCACTAAAAAACAGGATGTTACGTAATTAAAACTTAATTATGCTATATATACTAAAGTTAGTGGAAAAACATAAACATCCTCTTTATCTTCTTACTTTTTTTTGTCCTAAACAAGAAGAAAACCCTTTTCAAAGCTTCAAGCTTTCGACTATAATTTGGTTAGGACGATTACGTCATTTTCTTCTAATTTTTATGTTTTTGAGGTCATGAGAGCTTGATTTAGCTATCTTGTGTACCAATTTTCAAAATTATTAAAGTTTTTGAAAATTTCCATCGTTGACTTCGAGGAAATTGGTGTTAAATTGATAGATTTTAAGATTAGTTATGAAAAATGACTAAATTGTAAAGTTTAATTATTAGTTTTGTTCATAAGGATGAAAATTAGAAAAATGTAAAGTTGATATGAAATTTTGGGTATAATAGATAGGAGAGGGTCCCTAAAGGATGTAATTGAGATCAATTTTAAAATTGAGGCTCAAAATTGAAAGTTATGGTTATTTTAGTTTTAGGGGAAAAATTAAATAAAATGTAAAAATTTAAGGGTATTGAAAAATGAAATTTCATAATTTCATTCATAACATGATAAAATGTATAATTTCTTAATATTGATGAATTGAATGAAATAATTATATAGATAAAAAATTGAATCAAACCAAGGATAATCGTGGAAAAGCAAAAATTGTCGATTAGTCCTTGAAGATTCAATTTCTTTGTTGTTTTGAACCAAGTAAGTTCATATGGAATTTACTACCTTATCTTTTAGTTATGTTCGAGTTATATTTTTTAGAATTGAGTAGAATTAAGGTAATTGGCAGAAATATATGTTTTAGACTAAAGTGTAAGTTCATGAAATTTTTGGTTAAATGGAAATAGAATAATATGCAAATGAGATTGTTAACTGAATATAAGTCTCATATGAAAAATGAAATGGTGTACAGGAAATGATAATATCATTTATATAGAAATGATACTCGAGTAAACATAGTAAAAGGTTAGAATATGTATGACATGCCATTAGGGTTATACGAGTGATTAATTAGGGATTTTACTCGTTATTAAAATATCTAGAATTTGTTGTAGATTCTCGATGTATATGTATAATAGGTTAAGCTTGGACGAGTAAACCTGATATAACTCCAGCTTGTGTGAGCAACCCTGAAATATTGTCAGCTTGTATGAGCATGACATTCTCGTGTATCCTAGTCTGTTTTACTATAGTTCCATCGAACGATATTCAATTGATTGAAAATGGAATTTAAATCATCAATTGAAAATGAAATGGTATTAATGAAACTTGACATAGATTATTATGTGATTATGATTTTGCAACAACCCATTTTTCAGTGGTGTCAGAAATAGTGGTTTCGGGGCCACAAATCTGACAAGCGAGTCCATAAATATTATATTTAATATTTATGAGTCAAGTATAGTGTTATAATATTTATTAATTAAATGGGTTAAATGGTCATGGAAAGGTAAACTAGTGGACCTAGATGGTAATTATACCACATGCAAAGTAAGTGGACAATTATGGGTATGACTTTGTTATTTTATAATTTAATAACCTAAGGATAATGTGAGAATTTAATAAATAAAATGCATAATCAAGTAAAAATTAGCATCATCTTTTTCATTGTCACTTTGCTATTGTCGAAACCACAATTGTTGGGTTAAGAAATATTTGGCCAAGCTTTCTTTGGTGCATGGTATGTTTTTTACCCCTATTTTTAATTTTTTTTTGTTTTTGAGTTCGTATTAGCTTAATCTAGCTAGCCTGAGGGTCAATTTGTAAATTTATTAAAATTCTAGGGACTTTCGATGAATGAGTTTATACGGTTTGTGAATTTAATTGATAGATTATGAAGCTTGGTTGTTAAATGGAGAAATTTTGTTAAGTGATTTTGATGATTTTAGAGTTTAAGGATTTATTGAAGAAAATAGTAAAGTTTTATGATAATTATGTCAAATAAAAGAAAATATGGGTGTTTTGTGAATCTATTAAAAAAATCGGCTAGCATGGTTTATGGTTAAAAATAGTGAATTTGCAAGTTTCGGGATTAGGGACTAAATTGCACAAAAGTTAAAATGTTAGGGGTAATTTTGTAAATTCACCTTAACAAGGGTTATAGGCTTGAATTAGTTATTTTAAGTTATTTGAATTGTTTAATTGAATTAAATTATTATTTAGATCAAGATATGCAACAACTAGATCTAAATCGAGGAAAAGCTAATGTGTCGCGTTAGTCGTCGACTTTGTTTTTACAACTATTTTTGTTAAGGAAAGTTCGTATAACGACTAAATTATTATGAAATGTTTGGCATGTAATAATAATAAATAGTTATGTTACGAATGGATTAGATTAGTAATTGTATAATATTTTGGTAATATGGATCAAAATAGGATGTTAATCAATTTGGATGATATAATGCTTTGGTTTGGATAAGATATTCAAAATGGTATTATGATGAAGGAAATGTATGTTTGAAAAGGATATAATGAAATGAAAATTAAAGGATTGATATGTAAAAAATGCCCCGTTTGAACCTCATGAATACGTAGGATACAAATGACATGTTAGTAGAGATTATACGATTTCGGGTGTTGGTCCTAGATGTCCTACCGATGGCTGAGGTCTTGCATCTGTTGTGGATTCTCCACAGCTCGTGTGAGCAGCATCGTGTAGCTATCATCTTGACCCACAGCTCGTGTGAGCATTATTGAAAAGGTTACAGTTACATGAAAATGCACACTTTGTGTGAGCGTTCCCAAGTATTCGATGCCATTCTATTGGTTCAACTGGTAACTAAAACTTTAAAAGGTATGTGATTACTGTAGTAGCCTGTTTCAGTAAAATCGAAACAGTGATTTTGGGACCACAAATCCGACATCTAAATATTTATTTTATTAATATTTTAATGTCTACAGCATGTTAGTAGGGTCGTATAAAAATTTCGTTAAGAAATTTTATCGCTTGCATGCTTAATTTGATAAGAAGGACTAAATTGCAAAAGGTGCAAAATTTGAGTTCTCAAATTGCTATGAGATTGGAAAATAAGTGGCCATAACTGGTAATTAGACCATTCATATAATTAGTAGACAAAGATGGACATCATTTAAGTGATTTCTAAAGGTTTAATTAAAGGTTATTTAAGTATTTTAATAAATAAAGTTAGTAAAATAATAAAAGCAAAGGCTATCATCTTTGTTTTCTTTCTTAGCTGATCTTCAACCTAAGAAAAACACCATTTTTGGGCGTTCAAGCATTCGGCCAACTATTTCTCTTGCATGTAAGTGCATTTTTGTCTCGTTTTTAATGATTTCTATATTTTCAGAGTCGATGTAGCTTAATCTAGCTAGCCCAGGGACTAATTGACAAATTTGCTAAAAGTCTAGGGTTTTACCATGAATCTATATTAGTTTTTTTTTCTATGTTTGATGGATGAAAATGAATGTTTGATGATAGTTGAACAATTTTTGTAAAGGGAATTTTGATGAAATTTTCAGGTAAAATGGTGAAAAATTAGGGCTTGCTAGAGGCCTAAGTAAAATTCGGCTATAGTAGGTTGGTACCAAATTGCATGAATTTCATTTTATAAGCTCAAGGACTAAATTGTAATGAATTCAAAATTATAGGGGAAAAAGCATAATTTTTCCAAAATATGGTTTTTGGATTGAATTGAATAGAGCGAAGTTTGGATGAATTAAATTTGATTATATAGATCAAGAAAAGCATCGTAGAATTTAGATCGGGGAAAGGAAAAAGTGTTGGATTAGTCGATCGTATTTCTTCGGTTGTGATCGAGGTAATGTCGTACATTTAATTAGCGTCATATTATGCTCGATTTAAATACTTTTATGTTAGATTATGGTGTTACGTCTCTACGGAAATATGCAACGAAGTTTTGATGACTTTTAGATCCTGTTTGAACTTTAAGAATATATAAGATACAAATGACATGTCATTAGCGGTTACCGTGTTTCGGGTGCTGGTCCTGTACGTCCTACCGATTGCTGAGTTTTTGGCATGTGTTACGGTTACTTGCAGCTTATGTGAGCAGCACCATGTAGCTACTTTCCAACCGACAGCTTGTGTGAGCAAACCCATTATTGGCTCGAGAGAGAGTATTTATATGAGATAAGATAAAGTAATGGTTTCGACCATATGTTAGCACATAGTGTGCGAGATTCTCGCGTATCCGATATTATTTAATGGTTCAATGGGTATACAAAAGGGAAGGATCGACAGATATTTCGATAAGTAATTTTATGAAAGTATGAAACATGTATGAAATGATGATGCTTTAAATATGCTTAGCCATATTTATGAAAGTATGAATGTTTATAAGCTATGTGCATAAAAGCTATTATGTTTTGCAATGAGTTGCTAAGTTATGTGAATATCTAACTTGAAAGGTTGTTTGTTGCTTAAGCTCATGCCAAGCTATGTTGGATTATCTCATAAATTGCTTTTAAGATTATATATATTGAAATGGTAAGCTTTGTTTATGAATTACGAACTTACTAAGTATTAAATACTTACTTTGTGTTATTTTCATGATGTTTTTAGATAATCGGAAGCTTGTTCGGCTAGAAAGCTTGTTGGAGATCCATCACACTATCCATCGGCTATATCGGTAGATTTTGATGTTTTTGAGTCATTGTTATAATGGCATGTATAGGTGTTTTGGTTTGATGGAATTAGCCATTATGTGTGGCTTGTATATATGTTATTTGGGTTGATGAAATAGTTGGTATGATATCATGTATATATATGGTATTTTATATGGTTGTTATTTTGATGTTGTGGTGGTTAAGATGATGGTAGGGAAATGACGATTATAATGGTATGTTATGAATTGTTGATTGGTGTGGTATGAGGTAGTACATGAAGTTGAAAATGGCTAGATTTAGTAGCTTTTAATGTATTGGCTTTTGGTCAAATTGGTAAGGTATATGATAGATGCGAAAATGTTCATAATGGTATTTGTTGTGCATGTATTTGGTATATGAACTTTATGGCAAATGTGGCATTGAAGTGTTCAATTGGTTGATTGTATTATGAATGAATTTGGTAGGTGTTTAGTCAAGTTTGATTGTTGAGATTGGGCTGCCATATTGGCATATTGGTTGAATGGTTAGTTTCTATAATGTTTAAGCTTGTATATGCATATATTAGGTGTTTTTTGAGTGCATGATTATAGGTGCAATTGGGTTGTGCAAGTGGCTAGATTTTGGGTGAGAAAAATGACTTGGAAATGGCCTATTTTTTATCCACATAGCCAGAGACACAGACGTATGTCTCGGTCGTGTCTGACACACGGCCAGGTGACACAATCGTGTGTCCCCTATAGCTTTTAAAGGGTTGCAAGTCAGGCTATTAAATGGCCTAGCACACGGTCTGGCACACGGACGTGTGAGGCCATTTCAAAGGGTACATGGTCTGGCACACAGGCGTGTGTCTTGGCCATGTGACCCAAGTCAGAGAGTTACACAGATATGGGTTGGGACACGGTCGTGTGTCCCTACTTCGAATGTCCACACGGCCTGAGACATGGGTGTGTGTCTCAACCGTGTTATCCTTGTAGTTTGAAAATTTATATTTTTTTCAAAAAATTTTATATGTTTTCGGTTTAGTCTCGACTTGTTTCTAATGTCTTTTTAGGGCCTCAAGGGCTCAAAAAATGGACTATATGCATGAGTTTGAATAACATTGCTATGTTTTATGCTGTGTTTTGTATATAGTGAATAAATGTTCGTTGTATGATGTTACCTTCCGATAATGTTTTGTAGCCCTAATCCGGCGATGGATACGGGCTAGGGGTGTAACACCCCAAACCCAGCCTGGACGTTATGGCCGAATCTGGCGATGTCACATTGAAGTATTTTCGTAAAATTTGATATCGTTGAAAACTCGATCGTTGTTTAACCTCTTTGTGTGACTTAAGACTTATTTTAATATGCTCGTTCAAAAATGTAAGATGTTTGCCAAAAATTTAATCATATTAAAACGTCTTTATTATTATTATTTTCATTTTAAAACATTATTACATGCGGAAGCTCTTCAAAACAGGTTTCGTAATCGTGGTATCTTTAAAAAAAAGTTATTTTTTTAAAAATCGCGTCTTTTTCCTACTGTTAGTAGTTATATATCAAAGCAAGTAAAAATCCCAATTTAAAATTTAAAAATTTAGAGAGGCCTTATTACTTAAAATATACCCAAAATAAAACTACTTATAATTTAAGAATCAAATATGGAAGCATGTGCGGTTGTGTGACCAACTTTGAGTCCCTTGCAGCACCGACCCACCTGAGACTGGGGATTACCCGTACAGATAAATAGAAGGGTGAGTTTACAAAAACTCAGTGTGTAATCCCTTATCAAACAATCAATCAATCATATAGTGAGCAAATACTGATGCAGGCCTAAGCCCATTTCAATGAATATTCGATTTTGATTAGGGCCTTAGCCCATTCTGATGATCGATGATCGATTTGGGCTTGAGCCCATTTCAGTAACAATAACAGTACAGATATGCAATCAGAAATCCTACCCAACCAGCCTCTACACTCCACTCCGTCTAACCCTACACTCCATGTGAGGATAAAATCAACCCACCCACCCCTACACTCCAAATAGCATCAGTTGCGGCACTAAACAATATTCACAGCAAAGTTGCTAGTACAGTACCCTTCCTCCAATCATAATAAAACCCATCCCCTTGCAACATGTCATGCATCATGTCATGTCATGTCATAATATCATACATGTATTCAAAATGTTTAAAATGGTATGCTCAATTACAATCATACATCACATAAGGGCATAATAGTCATTTTATCACATGAGGGCATGACAGTCATTTTATCAATTCGAGGGTCTAGGTATACTTACCGACCCAATAGTAGGTCCACAGTCATCTCAGGTGACTTGTGCAACCTTAACAGTCAAATAGTGAAAATGGGCCTGAGGCCCATAATACGGGCCTATCTGTGTCCACACGCCTGTGTGGCCCTCATAGCCCAGAAATGGTCTTGGTCGTGTGGATTACATAGCTTGGCCCAATATTCTCCATACGTCCATGTGGTTTACCCATGAAATCGCTCATGGCCGACCTCAACGATTATACGTCCATGTTTGGGCATACGAGCTATCACACGAGGAAGTGGACGCTTGTGTAGCGCCATCATTCACTTATCCTGGCTTTTGTCGATTCTCGAAGTTAGGATTATGGTTACACACCTTGTTTGCGAAAGTGTGTAAATAGTCCACGAGGACTCCAACCTATTGTAACGTCTCGAATTTCTAGGCCTAGAAGTATTGGGCCTTGTGCGTAGGAGCTGCTAGGAGACTGTACATAAAAGTTTATGTGTGGAAGAAATATCACAGTTGATTGTCTACTGCAGTGGTTAAGTGATTAGGAGTGTTTGGGAGTGTTGGAGAAGTCCTGGGTTTAAACCTGGGCTTTAGCAAAAAATTATGTTTTTCTCTTAAAGGAGCTTTGATGTTAGTGGGTAGGCTTTAAGAATATTTTTGATGAATTTATAACACAAAAAGAGCCTGTGATGGAGTGGCAAGGTGGCGTGTTGTGTAACTGTGAGGTCTGAGGTTTAAGTCTTGGGATGTGCAACAGAGTATTTATTTTGTTGTTTGAGCTGTGTAGGAGGTGCAGTTAGACTGGAACTATGTGGTTGAAGTGGTCATAAGAATGTGGAAAAATCTTAATAGTTGAAAATAAATACCACATCGGGAAGCT
The DNA here is from genome assembly GCA_025698465.1 of Gossypium longicalyx. Taxonomy (NCBI): domain Eukaryota; kingdom Viridiplantae; phylum Streptophyta; class Magnoliopsida; order Malvales; family Malvaceae; genus Gossypium; species Gossypium longicalyx. The sequence goes on along the minus strand of CM047005.1, from coordinate 18,981,521 downwards.
AACATGAGATTTGGCGAGAAGCTGGCTTTAATTAGAGCGAACCAGATGAGTTGGTGAGAGGGAAAAAGTTATTAAGACTCAATGTAGGATGTGCCAAGGATTGTGATCACTGGTTTTAGGAGGGATTATTTCATACCTGGTAAACCAAGGTTGGTGATCGTGGACTTCGAAGCGTTCTCATAAACAGGTGTGTATTCACACCCTTCTTTGTTAGAAGTCGGCGAAAACCGAAAAGTCGAAACTTCGGCATTTGAGGCCTCACGAGCATGCGATCGCTCGTGTGGTAAACCGAGCCCACAAACCATTGGCGATAGATTGTAGAGGCCGCCACGAGCGTTCACGTGTGCTGGGGCTCTTCTGGGCCTCGATGGGCCGAATGGGCTCGATAGGCTCTGTGGGTCTGCTTGTGTTAATCTAACTGTTAGGCGAAAAATAGTTGGGCTGTCATGTCTGTACATGGCATAGGCGGTTAAGGGCTTCGTTGGACCGAAATGGGCCGTCTGGGCCCAATAGGCTCATAGGCCTCACACAGATTAATTTCACGGTAAGTGATAAATATTAGACTAGGCTATGTAGGTCACATAGCCGTAACTAAATTTGGTCTAAATGGGCCACACGAGCGTGTAGGCCTACTTGGGCCGAGTATGGGTCTTAGACCCATTTACACCGTTAGGTCTGTTTATGTTACTTAAGTCACTCGAGGCGACGGTGGACCTTATTTTGGGTCATTAAGACCCTAATTTGTAAAATTACCTAAATACCCTCGATTTGTAAAATTATCAAAATACCTTTGTAGTGTAAAATTATTGAAATACCCATGTAGGGATAAATGATTGTTTTGCCCTTGTGGGTAAATGACTAACTTGGACTATGAATTTGACTGATTTAACGGTGATTGTATGGCTATGATTTGACTGACTTGACTGTGATGGTGTTATGGGCATGACATCCTGCATACATGACATATTGCATGGGGTTGGGATTTTGTACGGAGGAAGATTTGTTCTATTAGGGTCGCACGGGTCGCTGAGACAACTGTGGATCCACTGAAGGCTTTAAGCTGAAAATTCGTATTGATCTGTTAAGGTCGCACGGGTCGTATGAGACGATTGTGGACCGAACGATGGCTAAGTGCCGATCATTTTACCATTGGCTTTGTGTCATATATACTATCGTTGGCTTAGTGTTGTCCTTCTTACTGATGGCTTTGTGCCACACATATTATCGAAGGCTTAGTGTCGTTTTTATTACCGAAAACTCGTGCCCGTAGCTAAAGGCTTTGTGCCGAATTGAAGGCTCTGTGCCGTTCTGATTATGGCTCTGTGCCATCCTGTTATGGTTTATAACCATTCTGATTATGGCTCGCGTCGCTTACGTCTACACGACTTTGAGTCATTCTCATTGACTTAGTGCATGGCCCACCGGTGCTAAGCTTGGTGTACTGGATGGGTGGGTCAATTTTATCCCCACAGTAAGTGCAGGGTTGGACGAAGGCAAGTGTAGGGTTTGATGGAATAGCATGCATCCATGCATTCATACATTCTGTTTTACTATTGGTTTTGGCTAGGCCCAATTGATTCTATTATGGGTTGTGACAAAATGTTATTGTAATAGGCTTTGGCCCATGTATGCACTGAACTGGACTGTACTGTTACTGTTAACGGGCTCTAGCCCAGACTATTTATGTTTCTATTTCGGTATACTGACTGTTACTCTAGTAAGGGGATTACACACTAAGTTTTCGTAAACTCACCCCGTTTATTAACTATGCAGGTAATCCACAGCGTTAGGTGGATCGATGTCCCAGAGAGACTCGGAGACGACCACACAACTGCACATGTTTTTCTATTTCACTTATTTAGTTAAGCACTTTGGTTTTTTATTTAGGTTGTAATAAGGCCTCTTTATTTCCTTAACTTTTTATTTGGGAAGTTTATTTAGTATGTTTAATATTTGTTACAAGTAGGACACGGTTTTCCAAAACAATAACTGTTTTCAAACACTACGTTTCTGCAACATTTTCAAAATGCTTTCTCAACTTGACTTTTTAACATCAAGTTTTTAGTAATTAATTTAAAACTAGCTTCTACAACTAAAAGAGATTTTGGGAATAAAATTATCTATTTTTTTCAATGAACCACGTGTTGAAAATAAACTAACGTAACTGAGATTTTACTCAAGTTTTCAAATAAAAAGGGTTTTCAATGAAAACAGAGTTTTCAGAAAATACTTCAATGTGGCATGTCAGATTCGGCCTAACTTCTAGGCCGGGTTTGAGGTGTTACACCTATATTCAATCACAAGCTTCAGTTAATCGTTTACTAATCAAATTAACAAGAACCCTAACCAAAACAATTATCCAAAATTAACCCTTTATTCACCAAACCATTCAAAACAATCCATAGACACATATTTAGGGCACTTTGCAAACTACCTCTCACATTTTCACATTTCGACACTTTAGTCCCTAATTTAAAAAATCACAAAATACACAAAATTTCTTTACACACATGCCTAGCCGAATATTTATAGCGTTCATATAAGCCTCCACATTCCATTTATTTCACATTTTAGTCCCTCAAAATGACACTTTCACAATTTAGCCCATTTTACTCAAAATCACTGAAAATCCAAAGACAAAACATGTAAACCCAACATCAAGCTTTCATATTTCAACATATAACATCACAAAGCTCATGAATTCATCCATGGCACATTTCAAAATCATTAAAAAAATTAGAAATTGAGGCATGGGTTCGATAATATGTGAAGTAACGATTATAAAAACGTAGAAATTATCAAAAACCGAAACAAAAACATACCTCAATCAAGGAATGAAATGGCCGAAACCTATGTGTTCTTTTTCTTTTATTTTATTTGCTATTTTCGGCTACGGAACATGAATAATAACCAATTTCATGCTTTTGTTTTATTAATCATATATTAATAAATATTTTACCATTATAACCTTTGTTAAACAATTATAAAATCACATAATGGATGGTTATTAATGTCCACTCAAACTTCCAATGGTCAAATAACCACATAAGGACCTCTCAATTATAAAGCCAAGTCAAATAGGCACTTTTAACATATAGCACACAGCTTTTACATTTTACGCGATTAGGTCCTTTTTCAAAATTAAGCGTACAAACATTCAAATTTTTATATGAGATTTTCACACATGCTAATTCACACATCATAAGCATGGAAAAAAATATTTAAATATTTTTCTAACTCAGATATGTGGTCCCGAAACCACTATTCCGACTAGGCTCTAAGCCAGACTGTTACAATTCTCCCCCTTAGGGATTTTCGTCCCTGAAAATCTTACCGACAATTTGCCTTTTCTACCAAATCGAAGCACTTTCTTCCACGGAGATACTTTCAAAAATACTTTGTCTCTGATCTCAAACTCAATGTCCTTTCTTTTCAAATCTGCATATGATTTCTGACTATCAAAAGCTGCTTTCAAACTATCCCGAATCACTTTCACTTTTTGTTTCGTTTCTTTTATCAAATCAACCCCACGAATCTTATTTTCGAGGAGCTCTGTCCAATACAAAGGTGTACGGTATTTGCGACCATATAAAGCTTCGTATGGTGTCATTTTAATGCTCGACTAAAAACTGTTGTTATACGCGAATTCAATCAAAGGTAGATATCGTTCTCACGTACCTTCAAACTCAAGAATGCAACATCTCAACATATCCTCGAGTATATGAATAATCCGCTCAAATTGACCATCCGCTTGCGGATAAAAAGTAGTACTAAAATGAAATTTAGTACCCAAAGTATCTTGCGATTTCTTCCAGAATCGTGATGTGAATCTCGGATCTCTGTATGACACTATAGACAATGGCACACCATGCAATCTCACAATATCATAAATGTATAACTCAGCTAATTTATCAAGCGAGTAATTGGATCGAATCGGAATAAAATGAGCTGATTTCGTCAATCAATCAAGTACAACCCAATTTGCATCTTTCTTTCTCGGAGATAGTGGAAAACCCGAAACAAAATCCATGGCCACTCAATCTCATTTCCACTCCAGAACCATAATCGGTTGTAACAATCCAGATGGCACTTGATGTTCAGCTTTAACTTGCTGAATTACAAATCACCTTTATCAATTCTGAATTACAAATCAGTCTCTACATCACACTGAGCTCGTTTAACTAAAATCTCATTATTAATCTTCTGAACTTTGATAATCTACTGTAAGAACAAAGGTCTCGCTTTTAATTCAGCCATAACTGAACCATCATCGGACAGAACCAAATGAGCATTCATCTCACGCAGAGCAAACAATGGTTTTCGACTCAAAGCATCAGCAACAACATTTGCTTTACTCGGATGATAATCTATCACAAGTTCATAGTCTTTTAACAATTCCAACCATCTTCTCTGACGCAGATTCAAATCTTTCTGAGTCATCAAATACTTCAAACTCTTATGATCGGAATAAACTTGACATTTTTCACCAAACAGATGGTGGCGCCAAATCTTTAGAGCAAACACAATCACATCTAACTCGAGATCATGTGTTGGATAGTTCTTTTCGTGTGGCTTCAACTGTCTCGAAGCGTAAGCAATGAATTTGCCTTCTTGCATTAAAACATATCCTAGACCAATCAACGAAGCCTCACTATAGATAAAAAATTCTTTACTCGATTCAGGTTGTACCAATATTGGAGCTTCAGTCAACAAGGTTTTCAACTGATCGAAGCTATTTTGACATTTTTCAGACCACTCAAATTTCATATCTTTCTGAAACAGTTTTGTCAACGGAGTCGCGATCATCGAACAATCTTTCACAAATCTTCTATAATAACCAGCAAGTCCTAGAAAACTACGGACTTCGGAGACATTCCTTGGAGGTTTCCAATCTAAAATAACTGAAATTTTGTTTGAATCAACCCGAATACCAGAGGCTGATACAATATGACCCAGAAAACCAACTTCTCGCAACCAGAACTCACATTTACTGAACTTCACATACAACTGTTTATCTCGTAGAGTCTGTATCACTATTCTCAGATGCTCAGCATGTTCGGATTCATCACATGAATAAATCAATATGTCATCAAAGAATACCACAACAAATTGATCTAAATACGGTCTGAAAATTCTATTCATCAAATCCATAAAGATAGCAGGTGCATTAGTCAATTCGAAAGGCATAACTAAGAATTCATAGTGGTCGTACCTCGTTCTGAAAGCAGTCTTTAAAATATCTAAGTCTTTCACTCGCAGCTGATAATAGCCTGATCTCAAATCTATTTTCGAAAACACGGCAGCTCCTTTCAATTGATCAAACAAATCATAAATTCGAGGCAGGGGATACTTATTCTTGATAGTCACTTTATTCAACTGACGATAGTAAATACACATTCTCATGGTACCATCTTTCTTTTTCACAAATAGAACCGGAGTACCCCAAGGTGAGAAACTCGGTCTAGTAAATCCTCTATCGAGCAACTCTTGCAACTGTGACTTTAACTCTTTTAGCTCAGTAGGAGCCATTCTGTATGGAGCTATCAAAATCGAAGTAGTACCAGGTACCAATTCAATGCCAAATTCTACCTCTCTAACCAGAGGTAATCCCAGAAGTTTTTTAGGAAACACATCAGGAAACTCACAGACAACAGGCATAGATTCAACTTTCCTTTCTGACATTCTCGAATCAATCACATATGCAAAATAAGCTTCACAACCCTTTCTCACAATACTTAAAGCTTTCATCGAAGATATCAAATCAACAGTTTTCCATTTGCAATTCACAATAGTATCATGCAAAGTTAACCAATCCTTGCGTAGAATTATATCAAACTCATCAAAAGGTAACAACATTAGATTAGCTGGAAAACAGGTGTCTCGAAACATTAATGGACATTTCTTGCAAACTTTATCAACCAGAACACATCTGCCTAGGTGGTTCGAAACTCTAATTACAGATTCAGTAGACCCTATAGGTAAAGCCTTACTGTTCACTAAGTTTATACATATATACGAATATGTTGATCCAGGATCTATCAAAGCAATCACAGAAGAATAATAGAGAGTAAATGTACCTGTAATCAGATCTGGCGATGAAGCTTCCGCACAAACTCGGATAGCATAGGCTCTGGAAGGTGCACGAGCCTCAAATCTAACAGATGTGTCTTTCGTTCCTATTTGAATATCACTTACATTTCCTGAATTTTTGGAAGGTATACCACGAGAAGCGTTATCACTCTGCCTCGGATTCTGAACATTGTCTTTTTCAGCTAAATCTGGACAATCTTTTATAAAATGATTTCTTGAACCACAACTATAACAAGCTCGATTATTACTTTTTCCCCAGCATTCACCAAAGTGTCGTCTTCCACACTGATCACACTCAGGCTTTTCATTCTTTACATTATCAACACTGGCAACAGATGTAGTTGAAGATTTAAAATTCGATTACGATCTAGCACGATCTCTGTTCGAATGTCCCACACTAGTCTTTGAACGATTAAAATCATCTCTAAATTTCTTTGATCCAGATTTAAATGATTTGTCTGATGATCCCTTTCGTATCTCTCTAGCTTCAAAATCAGCTTTTTTTTTCTCTTTTCCAAGATCTTTAGCTTTACATGCTCGTTCGACAAGCACAACAAATTCTTTGATTTCTAAAATCTCGACTAACAAATGAATATCCTTGTTCAATCCATCTTCAAATCTCTTGCACATTATTGCTTCCAAAGATACACATTCACGGGCATACTGACTCAGTCTTACAAATTCTCGCTCATATTCTGTGATAGATATACGGCCTTGTTTAAGCTCGAGAAACTCTTTGCATTTCTGATCAATGAATCTCTGACTGATATTTCTTCCGGAATTCAGCTTGGAAGAAATCTCACGTAACTTCTTCACTCGAAACCACAGATGTCAAAGTCTTCCACCAATGATACGTTGTATCTCTAAGAAGGGAAACAACACATTTTATGTATTCTTCAGAACTCAAAAACAACTCATCAAACACTCTTATTGTGTTCTCTAACCAGAACCTGGCTTTTTCAGCACATCACTTGTTGTAGCTCAGAACTCTTCAGCCCTAAATTTTTTAATCTTATCAACTGGTGGTCTACTCAACTGAATCGGATTTACTAGTGGCATAACAGGAGTTTGAGGAGAATTACACGGGGGTGGAGGTTGTTGTACAACCGGATTGGTTCTAATATATTGAGTGAACCAATCATTCATCATCTGATAGAAGGCTTGTTTAGCCTCACCATCACGGCTACTCGTAGCAGGTCGAGAATCAGCTTGCACTGTCCCTTGCGCGAGAGCAGGCGCATTGCTTTCAACATCGTCTGCTACAGCTCTTTCGGGATCTATTTGCTATATAAAAGCACATTTCAATGTCAAGATTCATCACACTGTCGTATTTTATAAATATGGCATGTATAGCTAGACTCACATACCCTATGGTAGTCCTAGAACTGACTAAATCATAGCTCTGATACCAATAAAATGTAACACCCCTAACCCGTAACTATCGCCAGAATAGGTTAAGAGGTATTACCGGGCTTATAACTTAAATCAGAACCACCACACATCAAATATCATCTCATTACTAATAAAAGTCATTCATTCACATTCAATATTCACATAAAATCGAGTATCCAATGCTTAAACATGCTTTCAGGACCAAATTGATAACATATAAAAGTTTCAAAATTTATAAAAAGTTTCAACTTTTAAAAGGTCACACGCCCGTTTGAACAGACCGTGTGCCTCACATGGCTTTAGACACGCCCGTGTGCCTAAGTCGTGTTAAAACAGGGCATAGTTACTGACTTGCTCACACAACTACAAGACACGTCCATATGCCTTAGCCGTGGTCGAGTCTAACTTGCAATTGTAAGGTACCCTAGGGGACACACGACCGTACAACATAGCCGTGCGTCGCACACGACTAAGACACACGCCTGTGTCTCTACCCGTGTGGACAAAAATAGACCATTTGAATAGCCAACTTACCACCCCAATTTGGGTCAACCTACAAGCAAAGAAACAAGCATAAATGCTTAACCAATTCAACTAATTTACCTACTCATAAACCTTACCAATTTATGCAAACCTAAGGTAAGATCATACCAAAACATTTCCTTCCATACATTATTCGAACTCATACTAAACTTACCAAAACTTACCAATATTTACCATTTCTTTTGTCCAACTAAAACATATCACAATTGCACATTAACATCACATACCATAAGTCATTACCAACTATAAGTTTAAACACCAACTAGCCAAATCCCATGGCTAAATATATACATCACAAAGCATAATTTCATAACTACTAGCCTATACATGTCATACTTCAAAATATATATTTCCAAAGTACCAAAATGAGGTTCGATAGTGTGGTGACGATCCTTGACGATCCCCGAGCTTGCAATAGCTTTAATATCTATAAAACAATGCAACCACATACACAAAGTAAGCTTTCAAAAGCTTAGTAAGATCGTACTAAAATCATCAATAGTATATAAAACATAAAACATCAATGCATAAGTATTTACACATTTTCAATCCATATGACCATATCAATTTCATGAACGTTACATACATAATATCATCTACCACTTAGGTATCGTACATACCTGAATCTTTTTGTACTTATTCACTTTCATATATACCTCTCGTTGAATATTATAAGACTTTTCGTAAATTATTCATACTTTAAACATTCTCACACTTAGTGCTATAAAGGTTAGCCGAAGCTAGAACGATTCCGCACACTTATTGCCATCTCAATTAACCGAAACTAAGTCGGTATCGCACACTTAGTGCCTCATATAGCCGAAGCTAGTTTAAATCGCACACTTAGTGCCAAATTCCATAGATATATCATTATATTCATCTAAACCAACATATATACGATCTATATATAATCATAGCATCAAAATTTACTTAACATCATGTTTTAAGTACAAACTTACCTCGAACTCAGAATTCATCGACTTGGACTGTTTACTTTATAATCTTCGACTTCCCTCGGTCTAAATCTGAATGCCTCTTTTCTTTATCTATATGTATTCAAAATTAACCCTTTTATTCACCAAATCATTCAAAACAATCCATAGACACATATTTAGGGCACTTTGCAAACTATCCCTCACATTTTTACATTTCGACACTTTAGTCCCTAATTTAAAAAATCAGAAAATACATAAAATTTCTTTACACACATGCCTAGTCGAATATTTATAGTGTTCATATAAGCCCCCACATTCTATTTATTTCACATTTTAGTCCCTCAAAATGACATTTTCACAATTTAGTCCATTTTACTCAAAATCACCAAAAATCCAAAGACAAAACATGTAAACCCAACATCAAGCTTTCATATTTCAACATATAACATCACAAAGCTCATGAATTCATCCATGGAAAATTTCAAAATCATTAACAAAATTAGAAATTGAGGCATGGGTTCGATAGTATGCGAAGCAACGATTACAAAAATGTAGAAATTATCAAAAACCGAAACAAAAACATACCTCAATCAAGGAATGAAATGGCCGAACCCTAGGTGTTCTTTTTCTTTTATTTTCTTTGCTATTTTCGGCTATGGAACATGAATAATAGCTAATTTCATGCTTTTGTTTTATTAATCATATATTAATAAACATTTTACCATTATAACCTTTGTTAAACAATTATAAAATCACATAATGGATGGTTATTAATGTCCACTCAAACTTCCAATGGTCAAATAACCACATAAGGACCTCTCAATTATAAATCCAAGTTAAATAGGCACTTTTAACATCTAGCACACAGCTTTTACATTTTACGCGATTAGGTCCTTTTTCAAAATTAAGCATACAAACATTCAAATTTTTATACGAGATTTTCACACATGCTAATTCACACATCATAAGCACGAAAAATAATATTTAAATATTTTTCTAACTAAGATATGTGGTCTCGAAATCACTATTTCGACTAGGGTCTAAGCCGAACTGTTACACATTCGATGTCAGGCATACGGCCGTGTCCTTACCCGTGTAACTCTCTGAATTGTATCACACGGCCAACCAAATCCCCGTGTGCTAGGCCATGTATATTTCAAGGGCAGGGGACACACGGCCAGATCACATGCCAATATGCCAGGTCGTGTGTCACACACGGCTGAGACACATGCCCATGTCTCTGCCCGTGTGGACGAAAATAGGTCATTTCAAGGTCACTTTTCTCAACCTTTTTAATATTAACCTGCATACAGCATTGAAATACACCAATATATCCCAACCAAGCAACCAATACAAGCCAAAATTCATTTTTTAAACATAAAATGTTAAACAAAGAAACTCAATTGTCTAAATTTGCCAAACTAACTTCTACATTGATTTAGCAAAACCAACTCCTAGTTACATACATACAAACACACATATATATATATAATTGTCATTCATATTTATACTTCAAGTTTAGCCCTTTTCAATCCATCCCAAAACATGCCATATAAACCATAGAATGTACAAGAAAATCTATCAGAGAAATCTGGATAGTGTGACCTGATGTGTTGATCCAATCCTCTGAACTTCTTGAAAATCTACAAAGAACATTAAACAACACAAGTAAGCTTAATGAAGCTTAGTAAGTTTGCTGGCTTAAAACATAAATCTTATCGAACATACTATCACAATTCATTTAAGCAATCATTCATTACATATTTCCTGCCAACCACAACTTTAATCGATGAACTCACTTATTTGAGCTCAATATCAATAATAACCTAAATTCTTCCACATTAATTCCATATAGCACTTGCCGCTTCTTGTTAATCAAAGAACGACTTACGGATTTGAGTACATCGTAAAAAAAGTCAGAAGGCTGCATGAAAGCACATGAGTGCTAAACTGAAACCCATAAGGGTTGAATGGAAGCTCATAAGAGCTAAACGGAAACCCATGAGGGTTAAACTGAAGCTCGAAAAAGCTGAACTAAAACCCAAAAGGGTTATACAGAAGCTCAAGAGCTAAACGGAAACCCATTAGAGTTAAACAGAAATTCATATGAGTTAACTAAAGCTCATGAGAGCTAAACTGAAAGCAAACGCAGAAGTTCACAACAAATGCTGAACCTCGGTTTACTTGGGTAATTTTGACGTAAATTCCTTTCTTGTACTAAAAGATTGTACTCAATCACGTGTTCCGATTACTTTGTACCTTCACTTCAATTTTCATAACCTTAGCAAAAATTTTATTTTTTAACAGTAAACATAAATTCAAATCATCAATTAAATATATAAATATTAAAATCAAACCACATGAACTTACCTGGGCTAAATTGTAGAATTTGTAGTAATTCGGGGACTACTCAGCTAATTTTCCTTTTTCACGATATGATGCAAAAATATGAAAAACTAGCTTAGAGGTACCTTTCAATGGCGTTTTTGGCTGAAATTTTATGAAGAATTGTCTAAATTTCTCTTCAACTTCTTTTTTATCTACTTTAATTTTATTTATTTCCCATTTTACCCCTTCAATCACCTAATTTCTTTGTTTTTTTCTGCTTATAACAGTTCAGCGTATATAATTTAGGCTCAATTGCCCTTTAAGTCCTCCCACATTTATCACTTGAGAAATTTAATCATTTTAGCAAGTTTTGTACCTTTCTCAATTTAATCCTTTTTAATTAATTAACTATCAAAACGTCAAAATTTTCTAACAAAACTTTAACACTAACTCGATGACACTCCGAAAATATTTATAAAATATTTATGGCTCAATTTATGAAATCGAGGTCTCGATTCCCTATTTTCAAAACCAATTATTCTAATAATTATTTCTAAAGCACAAATCATTAATTCCTACTTTCCTAAATTCACAATTAACTCATAAACACTAACTAATAATATTTACGAGCTCACTTATCAAATTTCAGTGGTCTCGAACCACTGTTTCCAATACCACTAAAATTTAGGCTGTTACAGAATGCATGTGGGATTGGTGTGTCTTAGTGTGCAAGATTAGGTGCATGATTTGGCTTGTTTTGGGGCAACTTATGTAGCACACGGTCTGGGACATGGTCTGTCACATGGTCGTGCATCATTATTGTTTTATGTGTAGGTTTCACACGATCTGATACACGACCTGCGACACAGCCGTGTGTCTCAAGTCAGTATGTAACACAATCTAACACACAGCCTACGACACGGCCATGTGACCCAACATCGAATCTTCACGCACTTTGAAAAATGACCTGTGACATGGTCGCTTGGCCCTATTTTGAATACTCACACGTGTAAAATGTAACACCCTGAATTTGGGCCTAGAAGAATTGGGCTTTGAGTCTGGGTTCGGATAGAAGAAAACCTAAATATTGAGAAGTTTTAAATATTACTAGTGTTTAAAAAATATATATTGATAAAATATTTATGTTATTACTAATATTTTAATTTTTAAATAAATTTAGAAGTATTTAAAGTGTGGGAAAAATTCGATCCAAGACTCTAGCAAAAATTATTATTTTTGCTTCTTTAGGGGATTTGGGCATTAAGGTTTATTAATAAATTGGCCTAAAATTGGACACAAGGAGGAGTCTGGCCTAGTGGTTAGGCATGTTAAGCAGTAGGAAGGGAGCAGGGGTTCGATTCCCTGCGTGCGCAAATGTGGGTTTTTATTTTAGAAAAACCAAGGGCTGTCGCAGGTAGGCCTTATTAATTGTTCAGGCTAATTCATGTTAGAAGCAAGCATTTGGCTTAGTGGCTAAGTATGCTAGGAGGGCGGAGGAGGAGCCTGGGTTCAAAGCACGGCGTGCGCAATTTGGGTTTTGTTTAATATGCAGATCGCGACTAGAATAAGGGTTAAGAGGAGTTGCGAGTATAATTTAACACAAAGAGCGTCTGTGGCACAGTGGCAGTAGCGTGCTAGGCCTGCCAAGAGGTTATGGGCTCGATTCCAGGGGAAGGCGAATTCTGTTTTATTTTTAGCAAGCCAGAACTGAAGCGGGTAAAGGTTAAAATTAAATGTGAAAGGATTATGTCATGAAAGGAACTTCGGTGCAGTGACAAGCAACGTGTGTGTGGGGTTAGAAGGTCGCAGGTTCAAGTCCCGTGGAAGGCGAATTTCTCTTTTATTTTTAAGCGGACTGGAGCTTCAGCAGGTAAGGTTTATAATTTATTGTGACCATATATTAGTAAGGAAGGAAGCCTGGTACAGTGGCCAGGAGCACGGGCGTGGGCGCAAGGCGGACGGAGGTCTGGGGTTCAAGCTGCAGTTCGCGCACGCAAGGTTTGGATTTTTGCTGTTCATGTGGGGGAGAGTTAGAGTTTGACCGAAAATCTTCTTAGCAGCATGATGAAGCGGTGGATAAGGCTGCAGATCAGTGGTTAGGAGTTTGAATGAAATTCAAACTTTGAAATTGGCTAAGAATCAAGGAGCAATTCAGGGGATTGGAATTTAAAAGGAAGATTTATACCAAAATGCACTCAATCGGCCATAGCAAATAAGTGCCATTTATTTTTGGCCTTTATGATTCATTTTCTTTTCTGGTTTAAGTTGTAATAAGGCCGCTCTTTTTATTATTTTTAATATTTTGGGTTATTAAATTGGTTAGCTCTAGAGCGCGTTTTATAAAAGTTACTTATTTTCAAAATATCACGATTACTGAGTAAAGCTTCCGTAACGTAAATGTTTTCAAAGGAAATAAATATTTTAAATGGGCTTAAACTTAATTTGTTGTTCGTGGACAAGTAATATGCTTTAAGTGTGGCAATGGATGTGTGCATGTCTAGGATTGGATCCATGAAGAGCTTGGTACTTAAGCAGTCCAATAGACTCACCTCCTCTTTTCTGGCTTCCTACCTGGTGCACAGCTTCTATTCACTTTAATCTATAACGAAAATATTCTTTTCAAAGATTTTTAATTAAAACATGAGTTTTACAATAACGCTCCAATGAGTTTTACATCAGGAAGGGTTTTCAATGAAAACATGGTTTTCGAAAAACACTTCAATGTGGCACGCTGAATTCGGCTGTAATGTCTGTGCCGGGGTTGGGGTGTTACATAACAACCTAAATTTGGGGTTAAAAGAGTCACTGGTATGATGGTGTAACACTCCTAACCCGTATTCGTTACTAGAATAGGGTTACAGGGCATTACCGATCAATACACATCAATCACAAACTGTTATGCATTTCAATAACAAAATACTTTCATCTCAATCATATTGTCTCTTCTAAGGTCCTACGAGACCTTAAAACATGCTTAGAAGTGGTTCGGGACTAAACCGATAACATTCAAAAACTTCAAAAAACTTAGAAAATTTTCTTTGATTACAAGGTCACACGCCTGTGTGAACAGGCCGTGTGCCTCACACGACTATAAGACACACTCGTGTCACAGGCCATGTGAAAACATGGCATACATACTAACTTGCACCACACGGCCGAAGACACGCCCGTGTGCCATGGCCGTGGGAAAACTAGGGAGGTTACTGACTTGGGTCACACGGCCGACCATACGCCCATGTGTCTAGCCTGTGTACCTATCGAAATGGCCACACACGCCCGTGTGCTAGGCCATGTACCATTTAGAGGGGTATACTGACTTATGTCACATGGTCAGTCACACGCCCTTGTGTGAGTCCGTGTGACACACACGGCTAGTAGACACGCCCGTGTGTCAGGCCGTGTCAAACCTGTAGGGTATACTGGCTTAATTCATAGGGCTACCCTACAGAACACACGGCCGTGTAACATGATAGTTTGTCGTACACGGCTGAGACACATGCCCGTGTCTCTACTCGTGTGGACAAAAATAGGCCATTTATAAAGCCAACTTGCCATCCTTTTCTCATTCACACCTAGCCATCAAAATGATACCATTTCAATACATATATAAGCAACCAAAAACATGCCAATTCATATTCATATTATACCATCTATTCACAACTATTACAACCACTCAATTCAACAACCAAAACATACCATTTCAAAATGCCAAAACCATCAAAAACTAACATAACTTTTAAATGCATTTACCCTTCATCTTATTATCTATTTCATGCCTCAACTAATACCAATTCATCATATCAAAACCAAGTCACAACTTACCATCATTCCAACCTTGATTCTCCAAATTACAACTAACCAAAAGAAAAACTATATAACCATATCAACAATTATGATAAACATACCAAAACAAGCCAACATATATAGTATTATATACATCACATATATCACTTATCAAACATATGATTCAAGAGAACTTAAACGGCCATACACACCAACAATTACAAGCCAAATCTCATGGCTATAATTATGACTTATAACATACCAAAATAACACTAGCCTATACATGCCATATACCATATATACAAAGCTCCAAAAGTACCAACAAATAGTCGATATTGTGATGATGGTTCCCGATGATCCCCGATGTCTGAGCTAGCTTCGAAAATCTATAAAACATAGAAAGAACACACGAAGTAAGCTTTAAAACCTTAATAAGCCATATACAAATAAAGCTATCATATGAATCATAATATTTCTATTAATAGGCCAAGTATAAGTAACACATATAGATACACAAACCTTTCTCTTTGAACACATACTCAATATTATAATCAAATTCATCATTTACTTCATTTCTCAATACTCTTATGAATTTCATACGTACCTGAGTCATTTAACTCACTAACACATTCTTTCTCAACTTGTCTTTGCCCGTTGAACCACTCAGAATTGTTAAGGATACTCGAAAATCACATAAGCTCGTACAATGTCATATCCCAGATATGGTCTTACATGATATCACATATCGATGCCACTGTCCTAGATAGGGTCTTACACGAATCAATATACGATGCCAATGTCCCAGATACGGTCTTACACATAAGCACAATACAATGCCAATGTCCCAGACATGATCTTACATGTAATCACAACTCGATAACCTAATGTCATGACATTTGTATCCTATGCTATTCCTAAGGTTAGTCCGGGACTTTCGGATGTCGTAACTTAGTCGATTCTTGCTCATATTTACTTGTTCAAAATTCATAGCATTTCAATGACAAATAATTACATATATTTTAATACAAATACATTTATTTGCATATGAACTTACCTCGTAGTCGAAATAGACAAATCGGATCGATTACTCGATAACTTTAGATTTCCCTCGATCTAAATCTGATTTCTTTCTTTCAAGATCTATATAAACTCAAAATTAAATCTTTTATTCCTCAATTCATTCAATTTCATCCAAAGGACACAATTTGGGCATTTTACACATTAACTCTTATAATTTTACATTTCTTACAATTTAGTCCTTATTTCACAAAATCACAAATTACACAATTTCTTTCTAATTTCATGCTATCCGAATTTCATATAGTTTTATATCAGCCCATATTTTCATTTATTTCACACATTTAACCACACATTTTCCTCTTTTCATAAATTAATCCATTTTTATTTAATTTCACTAAAAATCACATTATAAAACATAATAATCTATCAACAAATACTCATTTTCCATCATCAAACATTCAAGAACTCAAACATTCATCAATGGAAACTTTCAAAATCATTAACACTTTCAAAAATTGAAGCATGGGCTAGCTAGAACATGAACCAACGATCACAAAAAAATATAAATCATCAAAAACCGAGCTCAAAACATACCTTAATCAAGCTAGATTAGTGTCGAAACCTAATGCTCTCTAAACCTTTATTTTCTTTGTATATTCGGCCAAGAAGAAAGAAAATGAGCTAAACTTTGGCTTTTGTTTTAATTAAATTAACCTTAAAAACCAAATTACTATTTTACCCTTAATTAAAACATTAACTAAACATTTAGTGGTTGGCCATTTATGTCAAGTTCCACTAATCATGGTCTAATTCAACATAAGGACCTTTAATTTAATAAGCCATGACAATTAAGCACTATAAACAAGTAGAATGTAACTTTTGCATTTTATGCGATTTAGTCCTTTTCTCAAATTAAGCATTCAAATGCTAAAATTATTTCACGAAACTTTCACACATATCGAAGCTCATGTCGTAAACATCAAAAATAATATTAAAATAATTTTTTAACCTCAAATTTATGTTTACAAAACTACTTTTCTGATTTAACTAAACCCAGGCTGTTACAGATAGGACTTTTAAATTTGTTTTCGTGTTCTAAAGACAGAATGAATATGTTGGCTCAGAGATAAGATGCTTGTTAGTTTGTTCTTTAGTCTCGTGTTTTGTAACACCACTTTGCCGAGTCTGAGGCCAGGACTGGGCACGAGGCATTACCTAACTTAACCGCATGCATACAATTATTTTAATGTCATTAAGACTCGGTCAAAATAAAAAAAAATTTTGAAATTTGTCTAAACACCTTAATATGGGCCTACAAGACCCCAAATATCCATTGGAAACTATTCGAGACCAATCCGGGTCCCTTAAATAACTCTAGAAAAATAACTCTAGAAACAGGACACACTTCTGTGTGGAAAGGCAACACGCCCATGTGGCTATTATGACATGGCCATGCTGATGGCCTGCATGGTTCACACGGCCTGAGCACAAAGGAACATGTCTGTGTCCCAAACCTGTGTGAATTAAATTCTAAATTCGAACCTACAGGGGTTTTCACACGACCTGGCACACGCCCGTGTCTATGTCCCGTGTCCCTCACACGGCCATGACACGCCCGTGCCTTAGTCGCTGTCTAAAAACCTTGACATTCTATTTTTGACGTCAGTAATCACTTAAGGGCACACGACCAGGGCACACATCCATGGCCAGAGGCTGTGTCCTCCACACGGTTGAGACACACGGTCGTGTCTCTGCCCATATGTTTACTACCATGCATACTGACTTGTAAAATTGAGGTGCAGGGAACACACGGCCGAACAACATGCCCATGGGGCTGACCGTGTGTCACACAAGACCTAGACATAGGCCTGTGTGTCAACCTGTGTGGACAATATAAGGCTATCTACCAAGCCTTTTGCCACCCTGAAACACAATCTAATGCCAACCAACATATCAAAGTCTAACTAAATATGATTTCTCAACCAAACAACCATAGTTAAGGTCTATATACATTTCTTATATTCAACCATGCCAACAATTCACGTTCATGAAAGACTATCTTGCATTCATATATAAACTTTCAATATTAGCCATTTTTCATGGCCTTATACAAAATGAATCAAATGCTAAGGTAAGCCAACACATTTGGTCAATTAACAATGACACAAAATTCAAAAGTAAGGGTTCTATACATGCCATAATCTAAATAAAAGATCTAATTATACCAAGTGCTTCGGATGATAGTGTGATCGATGCCTCCGACGTCTGATGATCCTCGAGCTAATTAGGCCGCACTATAAGAAAATAGAAAAGAGAAGGAGTAAGCATAAAGCTTAGTAAGTTGCATGCAAATAAATATAACAGCAACTTTACCACTCATCATCATGCTCATAATACGTAAGTAGGCATAAGAACAACTTACTTATCACTATCTAATACAATTCACATAGCATATATTGAGCTCACATCTCATACATTTCAAATAGGTACCTGTACCACTCACAACATGGTTATACTTTTCTCGTTTAACTTAAACTTTAACTCTCACCGTTGAACCATTTGGAATGCTATCAAATATTCACTAAGCCTTAAACATAGGGTGTAATGCCGATGCCATGTCCCAGACATGGTCTTACACTGGCTCATCCATCAAGTCGATGCTATGTCCCAAACATGGTCTTACACTGACTTTCGAAATCAAGGCCGAAGCCATGTCCCAGACATGGTCTTACACTAGCTCTCGCATATCCGTGCCGATGCTATGTCCCAGACATGGTCTTACACTGACACCTCTATACGTGCTAATGCCATGTCCCAAACATGGTCTTACACTGGCACATCTCGCAGCCGATGCATGTCCCAAACATGTCTTACACTGGCTTATATCTCGAGGCCGATGCATGTCCCAGAAATGTCTTACACTAGCTCTCGTCTCAATACTGATGCCATATCCCAGACATGGTCTTACATTGGCTCTCATAATATGGCCGATGCATGTCCCAAACATGTCTTACACTAGCACACAAATAACCCAAATGTCATGGCATGAATATCCGATTTATTTCCTAAGGTTTAAATGGGAATTCTACTATCTCAATGTTCAACATACATAATCATTTTCACAAACAAGCAATTTATGCTATATCAATTCAAACACATATAATAACAATGTAGTTGTATTATTTACATACAACTTACCTCGGTACTCATAATGTGGCGACTAATTGATTTAATCTACTTGCTTGGCCTTTCCCCGGACTAAGTTCAAATTTTGTATTTCTTGATCTAAAATGGCAACATATAACCATTTAATCATCAATTAAATCTAAACACTCAATAATTTATGATTTGGGCAAAATGATCAATTAAATCTAAACGCTCAATAATTTATGATTTGGGCAAAATGATCATTTTGTCCCTAAACTTTCACAAAATAACCATTTACCCCTAGGCCCGAAAAATAATTTTTTATCGAGTTTCCTTATTAGTCAAGCCTAACCGACCATTTATCTCTCTTATGACAACCTCAAATTTTCAATATTTCACAACATTTATTTTACAAACTTTACAAAATGGTTCTATTAGGGTTTTCATGAGAAGTCCCTCTACAAAAGTTGTTTATTCCACAACCATGATTCATTTTCTTCCATAAAATTTCAGAAAACAACATGAACACTCTCATGGCAAAACCCTATACTTTCAACCATTTAACAAAATAGTCCCCTTGTTAGAAAGCTCATGCTATAAGGGTTCTAAAAAAGTAAAAATTTTAAAGAAAAGTCATTAAAGTCACTTACTTGCAAGAGTAGAGAGTGTCTAAAATTTTTGACGCTCAAAAACCCCTAAAATTGCTGAATTTTCAGTGGAGAAGGAGATAGGGAAAAAGATGATATCTTTTCTCTTTATTTTATTACATTTTGGTCAAATAAATTACCAAATTTCCACCTAATCTTGACTTTCTCTATCTTTTGTCTCCTATGGCTGGCCATGACTCTATCTAAGGGTCTAATTTCCCTTTAAAGACCTCAAATTAAGGTTCTCTAGCTATTTGACACCCTTAGCTATCAAAATAGGACTTTTGCACTTTATGCGATTTAGTCCTTTTTCGCAATTAAGCTCTCAAACGTTAAAATTAAATCACCAAAATTTTCATGCATCTTTATAAACATGCCATAACACATAAAATAATATTAAAAATAATTTCTCTGACCTCAGACAAGTGGTTTCGAAACCGCTATTTCGACTGACCCAAAATCAGGCCGTTATATGTTCGACTACTCGTGGGAGCTTAGAAGAGGTTAATTTTTTTTCATGAATATTAAATCATCTATAAGAAAAATCATAATTTTTGAAAGGTTAGTTTTATTTTATCTTATTTTAATTTTTGAATTAAAAGAAAAAGGAAAATCCCAAATTTTTCCCTTATGTTTCGCTCACTCTCTGCCATTCATGTCAGTTTCCTGTTCTTTCTCCCAATTTTTCAAAATTTTGTTTTTTGTTACTATGTTCTCCTTTTTCCATAGTTTTTATTTTTATTTTTTATTCCTTTCTTTGGTTCATCATTTCTTTAGTTTATCGATTTTCATTTTTTTTTTCTCCAAAGCTCTAATAATTTCGAGCCACTTTATTTGTTTTAATATAATTTTTTATTGTCGTTTCATTGGAGTTCATTCAATTTCTTCTTTTTTTTCACTGTTGACGTCAAAGTTTTATCAGATTAGTATTATGATGGCAAATCGGTCGTTCGTTGGTGTTTGAGATCACATTTTAAGGTGTGTTTCTTGAATACTTGTAATTGTGGATGAATATTGTTGTTTAATTTCGTGTTTTGCAGCGAGGGTTGGTGTGGTCCTATATTTGCATATTTTCAGCTTTTTGAAATTTGTAATTTTCAATTTTACCTTTCTTGCAAGTGTACTGTGAGGTTTTTTTTTTTTTTAAATTGACTTACGACCTACATAACTATTTTGATAGATCTGCTCTATGGTGTGAGAACCACAAAGGGACTGTTCTGTGTTCTTGGAGTACTTCATTTCTTATGGCCACCCACTATTAGCCAATTTTAGTTTCCTTTACTTTTTATCATTTCTTATATTACAAAATACCCATTTACTATTATTAGGACAAGGATTTTTCAAGCATCCAATTCTTGACCACTTTAGATCCTGCATTAAGTTGTTTAGTTATTAGTATTATTGGTTCCTCATTTTTATTTACAGGTTATCTTTGTATTTTATGTGGTCTAATTGTCTTTAATCTCACACTCAAAACTACTTCTCATGAATTCATTTATGTTTTTTTTTTTTTTGATAACTTGTTATAATAATTTTGTAATATGATATTGATTGGAAGTGTTAAACAAAATTTACGTATGTCGATGATCCAGTTAATTGGTGTCGGTTATAAATATGTTTAAGAGCTGTTAGTGACTGAATATGAGAATGTTCAATTCTATATATCTGTATGCATAATACTATTTGGATTTGCATTTGCATTTGTGATCGGGACATGGTTTTGATGTGAAGGAAGTTCATATTAGCAGTTCCACTGCACCTTTATATTTTTAGTGATATTTTTGCATTACTAAAAGTGGCATACAACCACTTCAAGATGTGAATTGGTTGGACGGGCCCTCCATAACCCGATAGTGATGTGTAGAGGATGGAAGGGCTTAGAAAAGAGTCTATTTTTTGTGTGTAATGGTTGGTTAGAGATGGTGTGTAGAGGCTGGAAAGGTGGGGGTTTTGTGACATTTTGCACTTGAATGCGATTTGCATGTCTGTCTAAGGATAACGTAAAATAATGCATTAAATTCGATGTAATATCTAAAATTGTACGAATCTCGGTCATTGCGAGTTCGACCAATTCTATGTGTATACATTTTTACCAATTTTTTGTTAGGTGTTATAAAAATGAGATACGCCAATCTAATAAGATTTTATTAACGATTCAATTTAGTTATTTTGCAATATTTAGTTAATTGTTCAGCTCTGTATGATTACGTTTTCTTAAGATTCACACTGAGCTTTCATAGCTCACTCCCCTAGTTTCTCATTTTTAGGTAACCCTCGTGTTTAAGTGTTAGAGTCAGTGTATCGGAGGTCTTAGATTTTTTTTTTCAATTTGGTTTGGTCTTTAATCAAGTTTTCGTAAACTTTGATAAACTATTTTCATACGAACTTTAAATAAATTTTATGGACTGTAGTATAAGTTTCATTTGGACTTGTAAGTTGATGTTTGGTCTGAATTAAACTTTGACTTTGAAAGCTACGAGTTTTCATTTTGGAACTAAATGGGTGTTTCCATGCATGGTTATTATAAAAATAGAAACATGGATTTTTGAGAATGTAATAATTTAATAAATGATCAAATATTAAAGTACAATTTTTATGAATTTTGACTTATAGTAAAATAATGTGTTTTCCGCTGCTACATTGATTTTTAAATATCGGATAACAATTAGCAAAATCCGAAGTGTTTCCAAATCGAACAAGGAATTTTAACTTGCTTTCTTTTAATTTTAGCGACAATTAAACCACTGTTTGCAAAACATATGTTAAGTTTCATTGGATTTTTTAAACATAGGAAGAAAATTATTTTCAAAAAAGGAATTTAGAATTTCGATTGCTAATTTGTTTTTGGGCCACTTCGGTGGCCAATGTGACCTCCGAAATCAGGTCGAAACTTCTGGGTCGGGCTTTTGGGTGTTACAACACGGGTGGACATATGGGCTGGGACACGGTCGTTTGTCTAGAATTTGAATGATCACACAGTCTGGGCTATGTCACATGGCCGTGTGACCCAATTTCCCAAAATTTTATGTTTTTCTAAAAATTTTTGTTTTGTTTCAAATTGGTCCCAAATTGTTCTCAAGTTATTTTTAGGGCCCTGAAAACTCGGTTTAAAGGCTGAAAGTGTATTTTTACTATGATTATATTGTGTTGTTAGATGTTAATATTAAATTGCATAATTGTTTCTGTTTTTGAAGTTAAACATTTTGATTTGTACAGCAATGCTTCGTAAACCTAATACAGCAATGGAGACGGATTAGGGGTTTTATATTTAGTGGAGTCTAGAAATACATACCATTTTATAACCTAGGATACTGTGATGTCTCCTGACTCAAGTGGATTTTATTTTTCACATAGATAAAATATGTCTTCCAACCGAGCTAATTCCGATAAAGTTGAGAGCAATGATCAAGTCTCCGATCATAGGACTGCTCATAATGTGTTGAAATTCAATAAGCCTAGAAAAAAGGTTCACAGTACTTTTATTAGTAATGAATAATATGTTTATTGTGTATATGAAAATTAATTTTTCTGGCTCTATGACCGTCACCCTCTCGTCCTCACAGTTCTACAATAGAATATTCGTAGGATTTCTATTGATAAATTAAAAAATGCGGGGCCAAAGAGTTTAGAGGTAAAGTGAGTAATGATTCAGCCAGAGCCAAGTGCTGGCTAGCAAACACAGAGGGTTTTAGATGAAATGTTATGTCTTTCCGAAGATTTTCTATGATGTATGTGTTTTTATTAAAAGGAATAGCTTTTTAATGGTAATCGACTTTAACTACTTTGGTACCAAAAGAACAGATTAACTGGGATTTCTTCTGATTTAATTTCCGAAAGAAATGTGTCAACAAACAATATTTAGACAAGAAGAAAAAGGAATTTCTTAAGTTGAAGTAGGGAATCAGATCAGTTACGGAATACGGGTGAGAGTTTGTTCAACTCAGCAAATATGCTCATATGATTATCCCAATTGGAAAGGAATTGTGTATTCATTTTGAAGATGAACTGAATAATGATTTCAAAATTTTTTGTGTGTGCAATGAAATTTCATGAGTTAGTAATTTTATTTAATCGGGTTAAAAAATGGAAGAAATTTGTTATCACGAGAAATAGATCAACCTAAGAGTTCAAGACCTCAATAAACGAAATGCATCTATAATGTTTTCTACTTTTTGTCAAATAAAAATGAAAGAATTGAGTAGCCATTTTTAGTGCCATCGGGGTTTTCTGACAGAGATAGAATAAAATAGAGTATTATGAAACCACAAGTGACTTTAGTAGCTAGTGTGGGTAGTGTCAGAAATATAGATAAACTTGATTGTAGTTTTTGTGGATGGAATATTCTAATATATGTAAATAGAAAGGTGGATCCTGCTTTATTTGTGGATCTCCCAATCACTTCAAGAAAAATTGTCGAATCGAACTAAGTTAAAAAGAGACCAGAATACAAAATCTGTTGATCTGAGTGCGCATGAAGGCCTCAGTTCTTGATGTTATTGCTGGTACATTTCCTACCTTTAATTTTATAGTATATGCATTAATTGACTTTGGATTAAGACACTTTTATTTATGCACAAAGTTAGTAATAGAAAAGTTTTTACTAGTTTTGTCACATGAGTATGTTATTAAGGTAATAGACCCATTAGGCTAGAATGTCATAGTTAAATTGGTTCACCCGTGTGGGTCCACACGTCCATGTGGACCACACGGCCTAATAGGTCGAGCCCGTGTGTCGCACACGGCCTCACCGGCCATCACACGGCCATGTCATGTTCCCATGTCTTGCGCGCACAGCCTGGCTCGTCGATCACAAGCCCGTGTGCTTCCACACAACCTACCACACGGCCTACCACACGGCCGTCTGAAGTTGACAGAAAGGTTTTTGACTTTCGCCAAAACCTCGATTCTTACATTTTCGGGTACACACCTAGTTTTGATTGAAGCTAAGACGAACTCTGAGCCTTCTCGAACCTATATCTACCCAAAACTACTCAGTTAGACACTCAATCATCGAATTAAAACCAATCCAAATGGATTACTCAATCGACGAGCGATTAAAACTTACCCCTAACGCTTCAAATTCAGTTTGCTAACAAAGCAGCATGAGAAGAGTCTTGATCTCAACAATGCGATGCTGCCAAAACATCAAAATAAAATCCTCAATCAAAACTTAATGTCCTAACTCACAACCACAAGAGACTACTTACCGCAGTTACTCAAAGAAACGTCACAGATGGGGGAGGGAGAACGATTGCTGTCCAAAAAGAAAGCAAAAAGAAGAACGACAAGAGAAGGGAGAATTTCGGCTAGGGAAAGGGAAGAATGAACAGCATAATTTCCTTCAAGAGGGGAGAGAAACCGAACTTTTTTCAAAAAGCTGCTGGGTAAAGTTAGACTCCCCCAAATCCGTTAATTCCCTCCAACTTCCACTCCCACACTCCCCCACTACACACCACTACTCAGAGTCCCTAATCAGCACAACTCTAGCCGATGCTAAAAGTAAAAATACAACCCTTGTCGTCATAAAGAGTCGAACCTAAGACCTTCCTCACACCAACACTCCACTTAGCCATCAGACCAGCAGGCCTATTCTAATATATTCTTATCAAAAATTAAACATAAGACTATTGAGCAAGGTTAAGGCTTTATTTAGAAAATACCAAAATTTTCCAAAGACATGGCTCGAACTTGGAACCTCCCACACACACCTAGAACACTTAACTACTAAAGCAGATACAGAATTGTGTGTTCTAAATTTACAGAAACAAAAATATAACTTTTGGGGAGTTACATTGAGTTTGCCATAAAATTTACGTCAAGAACTACTCCAATCTCGATTGATCTATACAGAATGTCACTAACAGAATTAAAAGAATTAAAAGTTCAGTTGCAAGGATTAATCGATAGAGGTTTTATTCGACTAGGTGTATCACTTTGGAACACACTTGTACTGTATTGTGAAAAAGAAAGAAGGGTTGATGAGTTTGTATTTAGATTCTACAAGTTGAATAAAGTCACGATAAAGAATAAACATTCATTACTTTTTACTGAAGACCTATTCGATCAGTTGGAAAGTGCTTCAGTGTTCTCAAAAATAGATTACCAATATGGTTATTATCAGTTGTAAGTTACAGATATAGATATGCCGAAAACAACGTTTAAAATCTATTATGGAGATTATGAATTTTAGCAAAGCTCTATGAATTAACTAATACTCCTGCAGCATTTATGAATCTGATGATCCGGGTTTTTCGGTGATGTCTCGACGGATGATTCATTTGGAATTTCTTGATAATTGTATGGCTGATGATGAAACTATTACAGAAAAACGTCGAATTTGCTACTTCAACCAAATCTAGAGAAGAATTTATTGTTTACCATAACGCTTCACTTAAATAAGCTTAAATTATGATAGTTTGATTATTACGGAGTCGAGGGTTAAACCATTAACTCTTCAGAGAATTTATAAGATGTAATAAAAATATTTGAATTTGTTAGTGAATCGAGAGTAGATTCAGAATAAGCAGATCACTAATTTTAGTGCGAATTGAGATAAACTCTATATTTCCTAAAGTGAATATGTGTATTAAACAATTTTGAGATTGTACAAGACATTTTACATAAGGTTCCTAGTAACGTCTATTTGTTTTAGATCAAGTAGCGTTAAAATGTGAATGAATAGAGGTAGAATTTCTAATGGTCGGAAATAAAATGTGAAATTTCAAAGTTTATACTGAGATACATGGTATTTAACAGGTCAAAGTTCTATATGGGTTATTATGACTTATTTTGATTTTCAATTGAATATGAAGACGAGTCATGATGAACATCCAATGGCGCCATTTCATATGTCTCATATTCATTTAAGCCATTTACCAAATCATGCTACTTTCAATCAAGAATTAACATTGTCAAAATTCAACAAGCACATAACAAACATATAAATTTCATCACACACCTATCATGTCAACTTAACCCATCTACAAGTCATACTAAACTACATATATCAACTTGGATATATACATGATTATGTTCATTTGCCGACTTCTAAATTAGCATTTTAAAACATAGCAAATTACTAAATTACTCTACTATGTATGTAACCTCCCGAACCCGACCCAGACGTTATGGTTGAATTCTGAAGGCTACATTGGCCATGAAATGGCCTAGTAAAACCATTTAGTTTTGTTAGTATTAATTTTTTATTTTAAAAAACTTAAGATAGTTGTCAAAAAAGTCTGATTATTAAGTCGATTAAATTTAGAGGCCAGTTCATTAAAAGTCATGTTATTTGAAAAAGAAAACTCATTTGATTTTGTCAATTTGCCTTTTTAAAATTCCCATCTCATTATTATGCAGTGTAAAAGTGATGCCTCTTAATTTCAAACTTAAACATGCCAAATTTAGTCTTATTATCAATTTGACCAGTTTATACAATGTTTAATGAAATGCAGATAAATCCTAAAAACAAACCCATGCCACAGTTTAAAAGTAACAAAATTCCAGTCCAAAAAACCATATTAAAAATTAAGTTAAATTTAAAAATACTCTATTAAATAAAACTAAGATGAGACCTCTGAATTCCATGTCCGATCCTAACCTCAAGGATTATTTGTAAGGATAAAATTATGTGAATGAGATTTAAAAAGCTCCGTGTGAGTCTTAAACATAGTAAACAGTGTATATACATACAGATAATCAAATCAAAGTAAAACATAGAGCCAACAACATTTCTGATAGCACAGTAAAGTATGGCATCATAAAAACACAATATATATACATGGGCATGCTCATATGAAAACAATGTATATTTCCTACCCAACCATCTGCTATACACCATGAGTTTCCCAAAACTCATCAATCGAACACCAAAACAATAAGAGTCGTAGCTCAATGTGGATAACCCACCAGTAACAATTTTTGCAATTAGACTGCCAGTAATTTACGAAATTGAACCAAGGTATGATTTGATTACTAGTTTGATGAATTCAGATCTGCATAGGGTGTGCAAAGTTTAGGTAAAACCGAATTACTTCGATTGAGGGTCGATTAATAATTTTTTAGAAGTTCGATTAACAGTTAATTTGGTTCGAAATCGTTTAGTTAACCGAATTAATCGAACTTAATAAATAATGTTATAATATATAAGTATTCGGTTAGGAACCGGTCGGTTCGGTTAATTT
The DNA here is from genome assembly GCA_025698465.1 of Gossypium longicalyx. Classification (NCBI taxonomy): domain Eukaryota; kingdom Viridiplantae; phylum Streptophyta; class Magnoliopsida; order Malvales; family Malvaceae; genus Gossypium; species Gossypium longicalyx. The sequence continues at coordinate 18,953,453 of CM047005.1, read as the reverse complement.
TTTGGAAGTATAAATTGATCGGTTGGTTAATTCGGTTAATTTTTTTATATGTTTTATATTTGTTTTAACCAAAAATAAAAAAGTATATAAATTTCAGTTAATTTGGTTAACCAACTGAATTAACCGAAAAAGTTCAGTTCGGTTAAAGGTTAAGGATTTAAAAGGGTCGGTTAATTCAGTTAATAGTAGTTCGAGTTGGTTAACCAATGGAACACCCCTAGATCTTCGTAAGTATTCGCCAAATGTGTATGTATCCACCAATGATTAATATCTATGAACAACTTTTCTAGAGTAAGTTTGTGTATTAAGAGATTATCTGTATAAATTGGGCTCTGAAGGTATATTCTTTTGAGAAGTACCTATGATTTATGAAATGTCTAAAAGGATCTTCAGTTAGGCAGTTAAGAAAAATTTGCACATTAAGAGTATGATAGTTGGCATGGAAATGTATGTCGAAATTGTGATAGTATCCGCTCGAAATGGAAGTAAGTGGTTCAGAAAGGTAGCTGGCGCATTGATGTTCTTCCAATCTTATAAATTATCCGCCAAGGTATCCTTGTGATAAGGCTCATTAAGTTCTTTTGAGCTTACAATGTTTGTTGTTGTTTCAGGTGTATGGTAATAGAATGTACCAAGAGGGACAACGCTAGGAGTATGCTAAGATAGCAGTGAAGTGGAATATTATGTTGGAAAATATAGACATCACATATATAATAAAGGTAATTACATATTATTATTTACTATCATGATAGGTTAGCCCAAATTAAAAGTGATCTAATTTGGTTAAAAATTTTATTGGGCTTTCATTATTAAATAAAGTATGGGTCAAATATGTGTAGGTACTCTAGTAATTGAATTCTAATTAAATTCTAATTAATGATAGGCTAATTAGAATTTAATTAGAACTAATATGCCAAGGTTATAAATATTAGGGTTATGGTCCCCAAATTATACATAAGATATATTTTCTAGTATCACATCATTAGGAAAGAGAGAGCAGATATTCTCTGAATTTCTTGTGTTCTAATTTGGAAGACCAAATCCCCAAGATCCAGTAAAACTTCAAGGAATTTAGGGATTCAGGTAGGTTTCCACATTTAGTTTTATTCATGATATATCCTGGTTTATTCAGTTTTATTTTAAATTTATTTTACAAATCTAACATATTATGTATACAGTGGAGAAATGGCATAGATTAGGATTATGCCCTAAGAGTCTGTCTTAACAAACCTTTATACTATAATGAGTTGTAACAAGCTTGTTATAATTTTTTATTTTATTTTAAATATTTTCCTTTGTTCCTAGATATTCAATCTTTCAATTGAAATAATAAGAAAAATATTTTCAGTAAAAGAAGAATTTTTCAACTATTTCAATAATTCAGTTAAGTATTTTGTGTAGTAACACCCGAGATCCGGACCTGACAAATCGGGTTGGGTTGAGGGTATTACAAAGCCCATAGGCATCAAATGTTTAATCATATTCAAATAAATCCCTCCACCACAGCAAGGTCTCCATAGAGACAGTGAATACTCAATGATCCGCAATAAATGTTTGATCTCTAATTAACATATCATAATCTCCACATAGTTAACTATCCCATACATAAGCGCGCATATGACCGTATTGGCATGTCATTTGTATCCCATCCTTTTATTAAGTTCACATGGGCATCAATCATTCATATTTACATATTCATACCCTATAACTATAACATATCAATTTCTGAATTTCATTGATTGAATCTGAACATGAATTATGCATACAATGAATGATATGTTTTAAGATCTTTTCCATTCTTATAGTTACAATCAATGGATTTAACATCAATCACTTATCTCAATTCATTTCAACTCAATCACATTTTCTAGTTATGTATGTCAACTTCCACCAAAATCTTAACTTATGTCCAAGCATAAATATTCTAACATCCCCTACCCGACCCAATCATTAAACCCAAGTTATAAGACGCTACATTCATTGTTGGAGCAACTACATTCAAATTTACAGTAAAATAATCACTCACACGTGTAGTCAAACATCAATTATGATCAAATTACAATAATAAATCATTTTTATGTCTTATTCAAGCTTATGAAAGCTCTTTTGTGAACTCAAGCATAAAATAGAACCAAATTAAAAAGTTTTATTCAATCCCCTTTTGAATATACAAATATTTTTATTTTATTCAATTTAGTCAATTAACTCGAGATAAGCATATTTTTCGATTCCTAGCTTCAGATCAAATTTGATTTCACATTTTTTCATTAGGGACCCTATACTTTCTATTCCTAGTATAATTTCATGATAGGTTTTATATTGATCCAATTTGGTCCCTAATGTTACAAAGTTAACAAACAAGTTTAACCAACTTTATAATTTAGTCATTTTCATGATCTAAGCTTAATATCTATCAATTCCAAGCCTATTCCATCAATTTATCAACAATGGCAACTTGCTAAAATTTCAACAATTGATCAAATTGATACATGGGCTAGCTAAATCAAGCTCTTATGATCATAAATCTAAAAAAATTACAAGAAAAGGGCATGGTTTTCTTACCTAATTGAATGGCTAAATATGAAATGAGTTGAAAGCTTTTTCTTAGCTTTTCCTCTATGGTGGATGGTGGGCTAATAAATAAGATGATGAGATTCCACTAAGATTTCATATTTATACTTTAGTTATTAATTAATCTAGTTCAATTAACTTAGTAATGGCTTAATTAACATAATCTAATTATTACTCACACTTAATGGAAAATGTCATCATTATCCACTAACACCTAATTAAAAATGGTTTAATTATCATTTTGACCCTTTGGTTAATTACTATCTAGGTCCTCAAGTCTTTTCTTAATTAAAACTCAATAATGATTGAACTTTTACAATCTAGTCCTTAAGTTTTAATTGACTATTTTATCGACAAAATTACTGGACCATTCATCAATGTATTTTTATTACAAGTCCATAAATATTCTTTTTATATTTGCGAGCTCGGTCTACGAAAATGGGGTTTCAAAGTCATATTTTTTAGTACCACTGTAACTCAACCATTACATCACAAGTTTTGAATGTTCACATTTTTGAAGGTATATTGAATTGATTTTTTAATGTTTTTAAGAATAGGGTATATTTATTTAGATAAAATATGTATGTACTAAAATATTTTACAAAAATGTTTCTCTTTTTTTATAACTATCTTCATATATTATAATTAATGCTCTTAGTTTAATGGCAAGCTTGGGATTTTGAGTACCCAGGTTTATAAATAATATATATTATAAATACAAGTACAAAAAATAATTGTATCAAAAATTAAAATATTTTCAAATTTAAACTAGAATAAAGTCTGAAAATAATTCACATATAATTTACATAATTTACACATTATTTATACTTATAACTTCTTTTTAAAAAAAACACAATTGCTAATTAAACTTTGGCAGTGTTTACAAAGTTTGGGACCTTTAAACTTTGAGTACCCAGGTTTGAAACCCACTATGTGCATTTATACATGTATGGATTCTTGTTATACCTCTACTCTAGCTTGGACATGTGGCAATATAAGGAATGGCTTTGCAAGCACCCACATATAGTCGTCCACCTTGTATCCTCAGTAGTGACCATTCGGCTAGCCCTCAATAATAACCATCTAGTGAGCCTTCAATAATGACCATTAGGCTAGTCATCCACGATAGGCTTGTAACGACCCTATAGTCAGGGGTGTCAAAAAGTGCATTCCCGAAACTCTATTTTCGTAATTCAAACTCGTAAATATTTACTCAAAAATGTCCCAATACCCTATTTCGGCGATGGATATGAATTAGGGGTGGTACAAGGCTACCCACTTTTATCTGTCAAATGGGTACCGCTGAAGGACCACCAAGGTATAACAATCTTGTACTACCTCAGTAAGGAGAATATCAAAGCAGGACCAGATAGTATTATGCTTGACAATAACTACACGCAACGGATCTTCCACCTAGCCAACCATTCAGGCAACCTACCACCCATATTGTCAATGACCTGGCACTACTAGACAAAGGGACCTCCCTTATATATACCCTAATACATGAGATATCAATTATCTTCTTTCCCAAGTATTCCACATGATAACCTAAACATTCTCCAGCCTTCTCTTACCTTTCTCCTATTCTCCCTCCTTAACTTCTTCCTCCGACTCTCCGCTTATCACAAGTGAATCAGCCTTCAAATTCCCACCACCATCTCCTCTTTGTTGATTAAATGTATCAACAATTCTCAATAAAGATTTTATTATGGATTAAAGTATCACCAATGTGTTGATCCAAATGATTCAAGCAACTGAAGTGGATTAGCAATATTCTATTGTAAGTCGAGCCTTCAAGAGTGTAACAGTCTATTTTTAGTCAAATCGAAATAGTAGTTTCGGGACCATAAATCCAGGGTCAAAATATTTATTTTATTATTATTTTGAGGTCTACAATATGATAGTATGATTGTAAAAATTTTGTTAAGAAATTTTAACGTTTGCATGCTTAATTCGATAAAAAGGACTAAATCGCATAAAGTGCAAAAGTTGGGTACTAATGGCTAAAGGGGTCTAATAGCTATGGAACTTTAAAATGGAGCTCCTTATGTGGTAATTAGACTATTTTTATAGTGATTGGACATTTATGGACATAAAATGGATGTTTTTAATGGTTTTATAATAAGGTTAATTAAGTAATTTAATAAATAAATTAAGTAAAAAAACAAATTAACTAAAGTATCATCTTCCTAAGCTATATTTGACTGAAATTAGAGAAGAAAAACTCCATTTTTATCACCTTGAAGCTTCAGCACTTGAAGTCTTTGCATGAGATCAATTTTGAGATTAGTTTTTAATAATTTCTATGTTTTTGGAGTTGTCGTAGCTTAATCTAGCTAGCACATGGACTAATTTGCAAAACTGTTAAAAGTATAGGGTTTTACCATTGATGAATGTGTATGTATTTTGATGTTTGATGATAGAAAATGGATAGTTGTTGTTAAATAAACAACATTTGTTAAGTGATTTTGGTTGAAATTGCAAATTACGGATTTATTTGTAAAATGTGTAAAATTCATGGTAAAATGTGTGAAATAATGAAAATTTTGGGCTGCTATGGATATATATATATAATTCGGCTAACATGGGTGTGGGTTAAATTGCATGAATTTGTATATTTGTGAGCTAGGGACTAAATTATAAAGAATTTAAAATTTAAGGGGCAAAAGTGTAATTTTTCCAAAACATGATTTTTAGTTGAATAGAATGTATTTTGAATAAGTTAAATTTGATTATATATAGATCAAGAAAAGCAACATTCGAAATTAGATCGGGGGAAAAATAAAATAGTTGCTTGATAACTCGATTCTCTCCGTATAAATTCGAGGTAAGTTCGTATGTTAATAAGCATTAATGTAATTGTGCTTTAAATGCTTTATAATTGTATTATTGATGAATACGACTTTATAGAAATGTTCGACGAAGATTTGGCTACGTGTGAAATCCTGATTGAACCTTAGGAATAAATAGGATACAAATGACATGTCATTAAGAGTTATTGTGTTTTGGGTGCTAGTCTGTACGTTCTACCGGTGGCTGAATTTTTCGGCATGTGTTGCGGTTACTCATCAACTTGTGTGAGCAGCACTGTGTAGTTACGTCTTGACCATCAGTTTGTGTGAGCAGACCTGGTGATAGCTTGAGAGTGAGCATTATATGAGATTTGAGATTGAGATGGTTTTGACCATGTATTGGCACTTAGAGTGCGAGATTCCTGAATATCAGATATTATTCCAAATGGTTCAACGGGTATATTGACGGTATGAAAGAATAAGTGATTGATACGTATCATAACAGGTATGTATGTGAATCATACAAGCTTTGAGTCTATGAAACTTGTGAATCTCATATCTAACCTTGTGAATGAATATGTGATAGGTTTGTGGATCAATATGAGTTATTTTATGAAATTTTTTATTACTTAATTTGTAGTTAAATGATAAGTTGTACTTATTATTCATACGAGCTTACTAAGCTTAATAGCTTACTCTGTTTATTTTTCTGTGTTTTATAGTGATTTCAAAGCTTGCTCGGATTAGGAGTTGTCAGAGATCTCATCACACTATCCAACCGTCTTTTTGGTACTTTTGAACTTGTGTACTTGGTTATATGGCATGTATAGGTGTTGTAGTTGATATGGCCTATATTCTGGTAATGTATATAGCCAATTGATTTGGCTTGTAAATGATGTATGTTTTGGTTATGTGTATAGCCATGTGATTTGGCTTATTTTGGTATACTTGGTTATGTATATATGTGTGTAAATGGCCTTTTTGTTATGTAGTTTATATTTGGTTTGTGAATGACTTGTTAAAAATTGGTAATGAAGGTAGCAAATGGTTGAAATTGAGAATGAATTAGCATGCTAAGTATTAGGCAAAAAAAATGCATATTTGAAAGTGATAAATTAGGTGAATTCTTGAAGGTGATATTGGTATGTTTTGAATTGGCAAATTATGATGTTATGAGCATTATGGTTGTTGGTATTGGAATAGCATGATTTTGGCTTGGTTGAGTTTGGTTTGAATGCCTATTGATGATATGGTTATATGCTATTTGGTATGTCTAGGTGAATGCAAGTTTGGGTGAGAAAGATAGCCTGGAAAATAGCCTATTTTTGTCCATACGGTCAGAGACACGGGCGTGTGTCTCAGCCATGTGTGACACACGACTAGGCGACATGGCCGTGTGTCCCCTGGTACTTATTTAAAAACCAAGTCAATAGCTTCACACGGCCTAGCACACAGGCGTGTGAGGTCATTTCGAAAGGTACACGGGCTAGTCACACGGGCGTGTGGTTGGCCGTGTGACCCAAGTCAGTAAATTACATGGGGTAGGACACAGGCTGGGACACAGCCATGTGATCCCATTTCGAATGTCCACACGACCTGTGACACGGGTGTGTCTTTGGCCGTATGTCTCACACGGTTGGGCCACACGGGCGTGTGTCCCTTGTACTTTGAAAATTTTCTATATTTTTCGAAATTTCCCTGAGTTTTCGGTTTAGTCCCGAACCATTTCTAATGTTTATTTTTGGCCTCGAGGGCTTGTATTAGGGACTATATAATTGTATTTGAATGATGTTTGTTTGGATATGAGAATTGTATGATTGTTTAATTGATAAGTCTGGTAATGCTCTGAAACTCTATTCTGGCAACGGTTACGGGTTAAGGGTGTTACAAAGAGCCTACTCCAACTTCCTTGGATGGTTCAAATTACACGTATCTTCAAAAAGGGCAATAGGGTTGCCGATGGTTTGGTTTCAATGGCATTCTCAAGACCGTTGGGTAGATATATTTTCAAGCAACCACCGGATGAAGTGCTTCAATTATTACATGATAACTCCTCTAGAATGGTTTAACCTTGCTTACTATAGTTATGGTTTATTCCTTCTTCTTGTACCAAAAAAAAAAGTCTCACCAATTTGCAATGTCTAAATATATTATGATCTAAATTTGAATATATTTTAATTATGAATCTATTCGTTTTTGCTTTGTAATAGTCTGATTTTAGTCGAAGTTAAAGAGGTGCATATTACCTATATTTATGAATTATAATTGAACTTTAAAAAAAAACAAATTTAGGAGTAAAATATTAAATAAAATAAAATCCAAAATGAAATGGAAAATAGATGCATAAAAATCAAAAGTGAAAATCCAATCCAAACAAGGCAAACAAGGAATTGTCCGTGAGTTCATCATGTCCGGTTGCCATTGTAGGGCAATATCAGTTGATCACCACTCTTTGAGGACTTTGGCCAACTTGATATGCATGGGCATGTGGATGACATGTGGTTGTCACCCATCATGCAGAGAAAAAATGAATGGTAGAGGAGTATACTTTATAGGTGGGTCCCCAGTCTAGGGCTCATCATGGCCGTCAGTTTTTGTCTCACTTTGTATGTAACGTAGGTTTCACCGAAAGGGGAGAAAGGTTCTCCATGCCACTAGCTTTATTGGTCCCATTTCTTTCATTTTAAATCTTTTAAACTTTGATAATATTTTGAACACAACATGACTATAATAAAATAAAATAAAATAAAATATGTACATGGCATGAAAATTATTAGAATACGGCATCAAATATTATATGAATATAAAATATCTTTTAAGAAGAAAAATAAAACCACATAAGAAAACAAAAATTACAAATGGTTTGGGTCTATTCTTCATCTTCATCTTTAACCTTATCATCGTTTTAGCTGTCATATTTGTCAACATAAAGTGACGCCATCTTGAATCATCATCATTTACATCTTGGTAGTTATGTCTTTGCATAGAAAAATATTCAAATTTAACTCAAAATTTCAACCACAAATTCCAATATCTTAATATCAGACTGAAACAGCTCACAAGTGTTTCCCTCGTGTATTGAGTGAAGAATATGCATCCATTATCACATCGCACCAATAACATCCGTGCTCAAGTTATCGAGTTCGATTTAAATAAATAAATAACCCTTCAAGTTCAGGTTATTGTAAAAATACGAACAACTCAAGTTACCTAACGAGTCGAATCTTAATATCTAGTTCGAGAGCTCAAGAGCATTTACAGGCAGTGGTTGTAATTGTAACAGAGCAATTGTAATTATATCACAAGTAAAATAAACTGGCAAAGCAATATCCTAGCCCAAAAACAAAGCTAAATAGGTTCATTCTTAGCTATACTTGAAATTGTAACATGAGCAAATGCTTCCAAGGTTAGACACCATAATATGTCCGCCGCACATGACAAAACAAGAAAACGAAAGGCCAAATATAGGAACACGCCAAAAGCTATGCCAAAAGTTATATAAATATAGAACAAATTAAACACAATTATGACTCGAAATAACACATGAACACGATAAAAATACATGAATTAAGTCACCCCCTTCAGAATTTATTTCTCAGAAGTTGACATTGTGACTAACCTTAGAAAAGCTTTACAACAATGGAGTTTCATAAAAGATCATACACACTAGCTTCCATCTTTATCACCTCAGTCATCCAGTAAACAACACAAGATGTAATTAATTGCTTGCTGTCGAAGATAAAACGGAGTAATGTGGCGACCAAAGCTTCAGTTGCAAATTGATTTTGTGGCTAGCATAACTGGAGCCAGAGGTAGATGTTGGCTACGAATAGTTGAAAAAGATCAAATATCTCTCAGGACCCGAATCTCTATCAGCAGCATCTGACTTGTCCCGTGATTATCTGTATGTTATAGAAAAGTAAATTATAGCTCGATAAAATGAATAAGAGATTGCTAACCAGAAGCAAGACATGGGAATCACAATGAAAATCATAAACTGCATGACTTTCAACTGTAAGCCATATTTTCAAAATCAAATCCCTTAGTTCGGTCCGCATGCCTAAGCTTATCACTACCTAGAGTTTATAGATATATTTCTTTCCGTTTCAGCCACCCTATAGGATAACACTTTGACCAGTTCAAACCTAATGGATACATGTTCAAAATGAGAATATTCAATTCTTTTTCCATATAATTGGAGGGTCTTATTATCCTTGTTCGAATATGTATCAGAAACAAATTTCAAACATGAGTATTAAAGGAAAATGAAGAGTCCAAGCAAGGTTTTCAACAGTATCCATAAACCCTAAAACTTCATCTTTTTTCCCACCCAAACTTACCATAAATACTAAGAACACAATCATAAATCTGGCTGGCCTACATAATTTCATATGTTAAATTACCCAATATTTATTTTGATAAACTAAACTTCATTTCACACATACCTTCAAGAGGTCCATGTCCTCGAAGCCTTATACACCATTAGACACATGACAACTGCAGATCTCGACTTTAGACTCCTCTGTACTCCAGATGCAAGATAGCCAATTGAAATTTAGGAAATGACGATCTGAGAATCAATGTATTAGCCGTTTGCACAAGAGTCCATTCATACTCACTAAAAAACAGGTCCAGGAATAAATTGAGGGTATATAATCACCGAAATACAACCTGGAACACAGATACCTACAAAAACATCCAATGAAATCAGTATCAGGGGATCCAAGATGATCTTGTTCCTAAGAAAGACAGAAAGCTCACCACATGAAAAGATATGGTTGCCGAACCACTTCAGGAAATAGCATATGCATACAAGCTTCCTGTTCAATATAAGTAGGTGAAGTCAAGAACTTTGGAAACCGCAGAACCGAACATTGCAGAGCGCAAAATATATGATTATGCAAAACTTGGGTAAAAGTGACAAAAAGGGAAAGAAGGGGGACAGAGATAAGGCATATACAATAAGCATAACAGTATCTGTATTATGCTCATATGCATTCACACATATAACCCCGAGAACAATTCATCATATCTTGATGATAGATTACTTACACATACAATTAACTCTATAGCTGCCCTTAGAAAGAATGAACAGAGAACATGCATAGGCTAGCACTTCCAGTCAATTTCTAATTTCAAGGAGCATTGCTCACAGATAGAATCTATGTTCCTCCGAATTTTATTTTATTTTCAAAGCATCCATGTCCGATATTCGTGGATAACACGAGTTTGAGGATATTCCAAATAGACAGAAAAACTTACAAAAATCTAACCATGCCCGTGTTGGACAAACACCTTGTAAAATAAGATAAAATGCCTTTGGAAGAAAGAAACCAGGGATTACCTTGTCCAAGGATCAAAATACTGTTTGCAGCCGTAGGTATCATATCTTGGATCTTTTCGCTAGTAAAAATTGCTTGAACAACTAGCAAATAGAACAGGGAAAAAAGAAAATCATTTCATCAAAATTTAGAAGGAAAAACACGCACTAGAATAACAAACTGGAAAGAACACATGGGAATATTACAATAATATATAATAAAAATGAGTAATAAAGTGACTGATGAATCGAGTTCTTAAAATCTCTGAACATTCACAAGCAAGAATAAAAATTTTGTGGACAACACCTCAAAGGAATCAAAATCATGGAAGAGAATATGAAAGTATTCTCCAAATATTGATAAACATAGAATGTATATATGACAAAATATTAAATTAATGAAATCAGAGGATTTATAAAACTTGAGATCCATATTAGCAGTTTCCTCACTCTCTCTTTTATCAGTTTCGTTAACAGCAGAGCTAATGTCCACCACATGCATGGAATGATGCCCATCCGATATCCAAACAGTTTGTCTTCCTACAAAATGATGGTAAGTATCATTTAATGGCATAGACGTAATATAAAGCTGAGGTCAAATGGCATAGATTATCATTAACAAAGTTCCACAGAACTTTTATCTTACTATCCATTCTTTCTCCTATATTTTTATTAACACAGGGTGTTTTAATAGCATATGACTTCAATGTTTCAACCCCGAACTCATGCCCTACAAAATATTTATTTTGTTCCTTGTTCTTTGCTCACAAGATAACCCATTAGCAAAGAACAATGGAAAGACACCACTACCTGTTTGCTAGGTATCCAGAATCTTCCGAATGGCAATAATTCCTAGTCATGTCCCATTGCTGTCCGTTAATCATGCGAATATTTCTAACAAATAAAGCCTTCGGAAAAACTAAAGAACAAAGTAGAGAAGCTTACTCGAAGAAATATCGGGAAAAACAGCCATCATTTGCACTTTCATAACATGTGGCAATAGCCTCCTCATGTAGCAGGTGACATCTGATCCAACAGATGTGTCCGTTACATGCAAGACAAACAAATCTCCAACAGTATCCAAGACCAAGAACCTCTTTGAGGACAATGGTTGAATTGAAATTGCCTTCAAGGACATAGAGGACGCTTTCGCAGATGTCAAGCCCTTAACCTCCTTTGGCTCAAATGGCACAAAGCATGCACCTGGTTCAGCAGATTCTTGTCTGTGTTTACCAGACCTTGGCTTCACTGCAAATCAAGATGCCAACCAAAGATAAAAAGGAACCGACTTTATGTCAACTCTCTTGGTACTTAAAAAAAAAAAAAAAAATAATTATATTGGAAAAGGAATAAAAAACTCGCCAAGTACTTAGATTGTGCAAGTGTCATATATTATTTCCATAGTGACCTACCATAAATACACTGAATGGCATAGTTATCCCACCTGCTAAACTTCAATCAAACAAAAGTGAAAACATATAAGAGAGCTCAGTCGAGCATACTCTATACTTTACAAAATAAATAATTAACCATCTCAAAACATCGATATGATTTAAACCAATTGACAGCATCTTGCTCACAATAGTCACCAAACTGCTTGGTTAAATAAATGCTAAAGCAATATGTTAGGGAAAATAATAAATTGAACATATTTCAGTGGATATAGCACAAGGCGATCAAAAGGATGTCCAAGTAAAGCCAATTAACTGAGTTATGCTATCATAATGAGCCATATGTAATCACCAGAAGATTCATAATAACAATAACCTATTACTCGTATCTAAAAGGTTGGGCTAGATCCCAGATTAAGTAATCCATTCCATTTTTTTTTTTTTTTTTTTTTTGATAAGGCTCAAGCTAAAATCCTAAAGTTCTCTATGCTCCTTGATCTAGAAATGTAACTTAATGAAACAGGAAAATGGCAGTAGATGGTGTTGACATGTACCAAATTTTAATCATTTTCTTTGAGATCTGAACAATAAATTCCAACCAAAAAACAAACTTCCTCCGATGTTACTAGGTATTTAAACCACTTCTTATAAGATCTTCACTGAAATGCATTTACACCAAGCACTCTCTAGAGTCCAGACCGTACTTTATCTCCTGTAAATTATCTCAGAAGCCATAACACAAGAAGCATTAATCTAAGAAGTGAGCAAAGTTCCTTCTTCTAAATACCAAGCATCGCAAAGACCTTTATCTGAAGTCTAACAAAATGCACTAACTATACAGGTACAGGGATGCCAAGGGCACTAGGTGCAGCCTAAGTGCAAGAATCCTTATATTGCCTCACGCGCAAGGTGCAAAAAGGAGTGCCCATCTAAGTGAAGTAAGGCAAAATATGTATATGCAAGTATTATGTTGTATGTGTGTATTAAGCTTAACATATATAATCACGGTAATAAACTCTAAAGATATATTTAAGGATGCCACTATACTAAATCACTTGAGCATTTTTGCAAGTAAAATTGCCAACAATTATAGACTGAAATACAGAATCCATTATGTCTTTCAGAAAACAGATTTCTAAGCAATAAAACTAAAGTTCAAACCCATAGAACTTACCTGAAACGGATGGCTTTTCAATCTTCCCATCCAAATGACCATTAGAAACAATCTCCGAAGTACTTGATCCACCATTGGAAACACCATTGTTATCTCCAATTACACCATTTGAAAGACCATAATTCTTCACTCTCTTTACCTTTTTCCCTTTCACCAATTCTCTTAAATTCCAAACTTTAACCCCATTTTCCTCCCCTAAAACCAACCATTCAAACGAAATACTGATCGAGAAAACAGGCTTCAAACAATCAATCACAGCAAATTTCATGAGCTTAAAAGCGACCCGATCATCACTTTCATCAGTATCAACAACCAAGTGAACCCCAAAGATTAAAACTTTGGAGCTTGAAACCGAATACAATGCAAAAAAATTAACAGACCCAGAAATCATAAGTTTCAAACCATGACTGTCATCAATCAAAACCCCAACTTTATCATCAAACTCAATACCCTTTTGCTTGGAAACAACTTTAGCCTTCTCAAAAGCCTTGCTTCCATCATTCCTATAAAGAAAAAATCTAAGCAGAACCTTGGAACCACCTTTATAAGGGCCAGCAACGACGAAAAGGACCCTGGGGTTGGGAGACTTTTGGGTTTTGAGGAGAAGGAAAGTGGAGGAAGAGGAAGGAGGAGGAATAGAAAGGGACTTTTGGGTGGAAGAGAAAGGGAAGGAAATGGAAGGAAATAGGGAAAGAGAAGAATCAGAGTGGGAAAGGGCGAGGGAAAAAGAATGGGGTTCAAAGAGGAGAGACGTTGGAGTTTTAGAAGAAGAAGGTGAGGCAAAGGGAGTTGGGAGATGGATCTTTGAAGCTTGGCAAACAACCATTTGAATTTTTCTTAACACCAAAAATCCGATCTCTGTGATTTTGGGTTTTTGGAATGAAAGAAAATAGGGAAAGAAAGTCAACAAATTTATATGATTCAAAAGGTTAGATTTAAAGGCTAAATCTATCGAGTTTGGTTAACTGTGGGAGATAATCAGAGGTGTTAATCCTAAGGTCCCGGTTTTGAATTTTTTATCATCTTTTCGTCTTTATATCGCTTTAAATATCTTACTTTATTAATTCTTTAAATTTCATTAAAAAATCTTAAAATTATTTTTATATATTTTTTATATTTTAGAATAATTATTATTTGATAAATTGGGTAGAATTTGTTAAATCTAATAAAAAATAGCTTTAGGGTGTAAAAAGTCCTTAATTTTTTTCAAAAAATGTAATTAAGTCTTTTTTTTTTTACATTCAATTGGATACTTTAATTTTTAAAATACATTAAAAAGGCCTTCAAATTTTTTCCAAAAAAATAATTAAGTCCCTAATTTTTTCACTCAATTGGGTATTTGAACTCTCAAATGCATTAAAAATGTTATTTGATCGTTAACTTTAACGGTTGATCGTTAAAGTTAATTGCCCCTCATTTTTTTAGTTAAAGTCATTCCGTATCACAATTACAACGTGAGATGTGGCAAAAAAATATAAAAAAATAAAAATCAATAAAAATTATTAAATTTTAATAAAAATATATATTTTAAATTAGAAATAATTTATAAAAAATTATAAAATTTTATAAAAATCATAAAAAATTTATAAAGTGTATCAAAAAGACCCTTTAACCATTAACTTTAACTGTTGACTATTAAAGTTAACGGCCCCAGTTTTTTTTCCAATTAAAGTCATCATGTGTTGCAACATAGTGTGACATATGGTAAAAAATAATAAAAAAATAAAAATCAATAAAAATTATAGAAAAATTATAAAATGTTTTTTTAGTACAATATTTTTTTTATAATTTTTTTATGAATTTTATATTTCTTTATAGTTTTTTTTATAATTATCTTACGACTTTATAAAATTTTATAATTTTTCTATATTTCTATATATTTTTTAAAAAAATTTACAATTTTTTACATTTTTTTCTAATTTTTAATAAATTTTAAATATTTTTTATTAAAATTTAATATATTTATAAATTTTATTATTTTTATTTTTTATTATTTTTTGTCACATGTCACGTTGTGGTTATGACAAGTGACGGTTTTAACTGAAAAAATTAAGGGCGGTTCAATATCCAATTAAGTGGGAAAAAAAAGTAGAGCCTTTATTATTTTTATTTTCTTTGAAAAATTTGAAGGCCTTTTTTATATATTGTGAAAATTTAAGTAGCTAAGTGAGTGAAAAAAAAAATGGAACTTAACTTACTTTTAAGATATTTAATAGCAGTTAGATTTTTGTTAGTCTAGTAAATGGAGTTAAAAATTTTCAACATTAGTGGAATGTTGGAGCTATTAATATTGAATTTCAATGTTTTGACTTTGATATTAGAAGTTTTATTATTTTTTATTAATTTACTTTTACCTAAAATAAAATATATTTTTAAAGATTATCTCAATACTTATAGGTATCGTACTTAATGTTGACATATGTATTGTAAATTTTTCAATATCGCGACTGAATCTTACATATAATTACGTAATGATTAAAGTACATTGACACTATCTGATGTTGAGTTCTTTATAATTTCTATTTGAAGTAAAACCATCATAAATACATTAGATTGTTCCTGACACCTTTTGATATCAAGTTTTAATGTCTCACTATTTATTGTAACCCAACCCTAATGAATATTTTATATTGATCTTAACACCTATGGGTGTATAATTTAAGTTTAAATTGTTTTTTCACTATTTAACCCCAACCTAACCCTAATAAATATAGTAAATACAACTCAGCACTCATGAGCCTTAATTTCTTAATGAACTTAACTTATTAGCAATTACCATAAATCTAACCTAATAAATGCTTTGTATTGAATTTCATACTAAAAAATATAGAGTTTATGATGAACTTGATTTTTACCATTTAATCTTAACCTAATTGTTAGTTTTGATATCTCAAATTTCTGATATAACAATATTTAAGATAAACTCTTATTTATATTTTAAAGTATTACTTAAAAAAAGTTTTAAGGAAGTTATACCTATAGAAGTAAGTCAGAGAGCACTTCAAGTTCAACTTTTAAGTAAGACTTCTAATGATATTCAGGATGATTTTTATCCATACAGGTTCACTTCTACTAATATAAGTTCATTTCTACTCATACAAGTCCACTTCTACCCATACATCTTGTAAGTTATATCAATATAAGTTTGTATGCAATGCTTCTAATGGCTAGAAATTATCTTTATGGCTATAAATGGTTACAAAATTTTCCTTTGTTATATATACACATCAAGAACACTTCAAGATACAAGAGATGAATATTCAAGCGTAGAAATTAAGAGAAAAGCCTCAAATTCTTCATTTTTCTTATTTTCTCTTGTACATATCTTTTAAATGCTTATTGTTAGATCTTTTTATCATTCTTATTTCACTTTAAGAGAGAGCTCAACACTTGTAAACACACACCATTAAAAGGTCTTCATTATTTACATCTTTTTCTTTGTATTGCAATAGCTCCTTAAAGTTTTGAGGTGCAAAACCTTAAGCAATTTGTAAAGGTTAAAGTTGAGTCTTGTAAAAACTAGAGGGTTCTAGCCACAAAAACAAGGGAGAAGGTTCTATCTCGTCCTTGTGAAAAATATATGGATTGTAAAGGTTATACATTTTTCTTGAAATGTAATAATTTTAAGTACAGTGAATTAGTAAATCATTGGTTGAGGTATACTAAAATAGCGGAGGTAGGCAATTGGAGCCAAACCACTATAAACCGAATTGTCTAAACTTTTATTTCTTTCCCTCATTGTTTAGAAAAGTTTGTAAACATTTTTAAAATATCAATTCACTCCCCTCTTGATATTTTCGGGCCAAACACTAACCTTTGTTTACTTATAATTTACCCCCAAAGGTGGAATCTTCAGTATAAAATAGTATTTTTACGGTGACTATAAATACCCCGTTCCCCAATTTTGTTTTTTACATCCCAATTGAAGTTGTCGCCCATCATTATCAACTTTTTAACTCAAAAAACTCTCCAGAATTTTTCTTTTCTCCTTTAATTCAATCTTTTGAAACGAAAGTATGGCCCTATTGAAGGAATCAAATCATAAGCGCTTGTAGTTGTTGATATTGTATTTTTATTAAGTTATTACTTAAGCAAGTATTTTTTATCGTTTTATATTAAATTTTATTTATGTTGATTTTAGAGTGTTCATTTTTTTCTTTGATTTTTGTGTAGGTTGAGAAATGAAACCTTTGAATTTGGGTTAATGTAAATTATCATACGTTGGGTAAGCGTGTTTAGCTTAGAAATCATTTAGATATAGTGAGATTTTTTTTAAAGTGGTTGAAATATCTCTTATTCTGTTGCAATCGTCGTTACTTGTGGTATTAGTGAAAATGTGGAGACTGGAAACTCTTACCTTCCACTTCTCCTGTGGTGAATCAACAATAACTTTGGAAGATATAACCTTGATAATGTGCCATCCAATTGAAGGAATCATTATCATTGAGGTGTCTAAATTTGAGTTTGAGCTGAAGAGAAAAAGGTTACTTTGCCATTTTATTGAGGACAAGAGAGATTTAAAGGCGATCACGTGAAGTTTACATGGTTACATAGATTGGTCAAGCATTCACTAACGAACAAAGTAATGAAGAGCTCAATAAGTATGTTAGAGCACACATAGTGTGCACCACTTAATGTATCTTCCATTGTTGAAAGACACAGCTCGTGTGTGCATACATGGCTAAGGGTTCACAATGTTGGCTTTCCTGTACTAGACCATTAACAGTGCAATCAATTAAGAAACACAAAAGTTAAACCATTATTGCATCCTCCTTCAAGTTTGGGCTTGGATACGGTGTCGTTTGTAGCGTCGATCCCTTTTCATCCATTACGTTTTCCACTAGTGAGAAGGTAAGAAGACATATATATTATATTGGTTATAAGAAATTGTGTAATCGTATAATATATATTGTAATTTGTGGTACAAAATACATTACAAGAGATGTAATAAATAGTATAATGGGGTAATATTATTATAATATGCATAATGGTAAATTTAACCTTTAATATTTATATTTTTGTCAATTTAGCCCTTTTTTTTAGTTAAATTTAATCATTAACCTTTTATAAAAAGACTAAATTATTTTTTTAACATAATTAATTTGACTTTAATTCTAAATAGTTGAATTAATAAATTTTGATTCTAAATTCCAACTAAATTTAATAAATTTAACCTTAAAATCAAATGTTTCGATACAGTTGAAATTCGGGTCACTACAGTTAGAATTTAATACTCGTGATTCATGTTGGAGTGTTTTCGAATTATGATCATGAAAGCTTGACATTTGGATTATTTTGTTTAAATTTATTAATTTTAGAATAATTTAAAATCAGATTTAAACAAACTATTTAATCAAGTCATGCTTAACTATTTTTTCATGTTCAAACGATTTCGAATTACGATGGATATATTAAATATATCCATTAATATATATTTAAAAATTTTCTATATTAAATATATATTAAATATAAAAAAAACCTTAAACCATTAATATATATTTAAAAAATTTCTTGATTTATATGATAAAAAAAATTTACTTCAAAATATTACATGTACCGGAAGTATAATTATGGTTAAATTTAAAAATTAGTTGATTAAAATATTAAGAATATAATTTCTTTAGAAGTATGTAAATTAATTTTACAGATAATATAATTTTTGGTTCCTAATTAGGTACACTACAATATATGTATTTTTTTTTATTTCACTTTAGTACTTCAACTTGGTAACTAAATTTATTTTGGTCTCTGAACTTGAATTCAGTTAAGATTTGACGATGTCACCACTGTTCTTAGAGTCGAGAATTAACTGGTATATTGGTCCAAAAAAAGGGGTTGAAAATTGCTCAAAATTAGTAAAAATTAAAAATGGAGACAAAAATTAATAGTTGAATTGGTTTAATAAAAACTTGCTTTTTAAGTTTTTATGAATTTTATTTATTTGTTGTTGGTTTAACAGTTAAACCAATCAAAATCGGAAACAAGTGGTCTGATTGGTTCAACCACTGATTCGGTTATTAGAACATCGTATGTGGCACTTTAAGATTATACCACGTCATCACCTAAAAATTTATATAATTTTTTTAAGTGATGATGTGACACAATTTCAAAGTGTTATGTCATTAAACTTTTATATTTTTAAGTTCAAAAACGAAATACTACAACTATTAAATTCAAATACCAAAATGAATAAAAATATATATAGGTACCAAAATGGACTCAAATGTCCCTTAATTTTATCTAAATAGTTCTCTTTCTTTATTATAGAAATTAGTTTTATGACATATTATATATGTGCGCAATTATTACTCAAACTATAATGTAATCATTTGATACATGTAGCGGAGTTTTTTAACTCCACAACTACATTTAATGTTCTTAATTTGTGTTCTAGAAAGATAAAACCATATACATGAGACATTTGTCAATTTTTTAGATATGCTTGGGAGTTAAAAATCTCTATCATATTATGTGTATTTTTTTTATTTTACAATTATTCTCAAAAAATTAACATCTGTCTCTTTTTTTAAAATATATGTTTTTTAATATTTTAATTATCAACTTTTTTAATTCTGTTGTGGAGTTTAAAAATTTTAATATAAGTTTAATTTAATATATTGATGGTAATGAC
The DNA here is from genome assembly GCA_025698465.1 of Gossypium longicalyx. Classification (NCBI taxonomy): domain Eukaryota; kingdom Viridiplantae; phylum Streptophyta; class Magnoliopsida; order Malvales; family Malvaceae; genus Gossypium; species Gossypium longicalyx. The sequence continues at coordinate 18,933,574 of CM047005.1, read as the reverse complement.
TTGAAATGTGCAAAATTAAAATAAAATGTTATTTTAAATTAGGAAGGCAAATAAACATTATTTTTAAAACTGAAGTTCCAATATAGAATAAAGATCTCATATCTTAATCAATTTATAAGTAATCTTTTTCCTTTTCAAAATCATCTAATTTTAGATCATTATCTTCGTCGATTTTTAATATGCCCGTAAGTACAGTAAAATTAGAAATTTAATTTTCGTACTTAAAAACAATTGAAAATTAAAACTTTTTAATGTATTTACCAAAAAAATTTAGAAAATTGCAAACAATGTTTTTAAAATTTCAAATTTTACTGATAGCATATAGTGAAATTTCTTAGTCCCGATTTATAAATTCAGTTAATTGTTTGAAAATTGTAATATTGAGGTTCAGTGATATTCGTTGTAATTTCTTTGAATGTACAAAATTAAAAGAAAATGTTTCGTAAATGGTGGAATACCAACAAAAATCCAAGTTTAGAGCTATTTATGACTAGTTGAACTCCATTTTAAGGGGATATCTAGTGCTTTTATGGTATTCCATTTCAACATCTACAATCCCTATAGCATCAAATAAAAAATAAACATACAATATATTCTCTCTCATAAAGGGATATTACAGTTTGGAAAAAAAATCCCATCACACATTCTAAAATAATAAAATAATAAAATTTCCCCACTAAACTAAATTTCAAGCAAATGTCCCAAAATTTTTGCCATTATAAGGAAACTAGAAGCAACTTTTCCTTCAAACATGATCAAATCAAAACAACTATGAAGGGCAATTAATAGCAGTACCAAGTTGTACCCAGGCAAATTCCAGTTTGTATCCAACACCTTCACAAGAGGCTTCACATGTGTATACTGCTATCGTTGCCCAATCGAGAGATTCCGCATCATTCTTCACACCAAAGTAATAAAGCAACTGAGGTAATATCTGATCAACACATTTGTACATGTATTAGATATTTCCTTCTTTGAGCTAATGTAGAGATTCCAAGGAGGAATGTGACATTCTAAAATCAATGGGAAAAATAAAAAAAGTCCACAAAGGATTAATGCAGAGGATTGATATTTTTCTCTTATTTGGAAAATTGATCATAAAAAATTGGGATTTCCATGAAGATAAGATTATCAAGTACCTGAAATTCAAAACATAGGTGACCACCACAATAGCTGCATATGGGAATATCAGCCTTGGAAGGGCGACCACCTAATATGGGCCACAGTGGTTTAGAACCAGCACTCCGGCAATATCTGTTTTTGTTAAAAGAATAAACAAACATGAGAAACATAAGAAAATCAAGCAATGGAAAAGAAAAAGGAATGAACTTGAAGAAAAAATATGTAGTTCTAAATGCAATATCTTCAGCTTTTTCATTTTTATGGATTAGGTAAAAGATTACGAATGACATTTGTTAGTTTGTTACTTAAACAGGTCTATATAAGCATATTTTGTTGTCTTCTTTCACAACGCCATCCTATATTACTAGACTCGGGTGTAAGTGCTGAATACGGACATGAATTTGGTGGAACCTTGGAGGCCATATCCCCATATCTATGGGTCGGGCATGAATGCTGGGCATGGATGCTTTAAGAAAAATGAAGAGTCGAAGTAATATTGATGCCATCCTCCATATCAAGCTAATGTAACATATGTAGGGTGCTTTCTAGTTTATACAAACTAAGCATAGTAGAGACACTACTCACAAGTGGTTTGCTGGAATCCCGATATCTTCTTCTAAACTGTTAAATGGTGCACAAGAAGTCAAAAAAGCATTCAAGTTCTCACCTCAAAACTTGTTCAGGAGCCTTGCCTATCCGCTCTTGGAAAGAAGCCCAACTCTTTTTGTCACCATCTCCCTATACAACAAAGGATGCGAGCATTAAGAGACTTGGAACAAGAATGCATAACATGCCACTGCAACAGTACTGGTATCAATACCTCAAAAGTATCCATAAGTGACTTCATTGTGTCATCAACCTTGTTTCTAGGTATCAATGAATTATCGGTATGTTCCTCATCTCCAGACATCTCTGTATCATATTCACTTTCGTGTTCATTTTTCATCTCATACTCCGGCCATAAACTCTTGCTTGCAACTGTTTAACAGGCAACATTTTAGTACAAGAGAATTCAGAAAGTTTCACAACTAACATTTGTTTAGACTCTGCAGTTCAAATACACATTCACTCTATTCTTAAAAGTTATCCCAGAAGAAAATGGCAGAAGCCTTGGCCATTAACATTCCAATTTACATGCATAGCTGATTCCAAGTCAATACCCAGGGGGTTAATATCAATTAATACTTGCCTTTTGGGGCTTTAATTTGTGCAACTCCACCATGACAGGCATTGGAGTCAGATGACTGAGGTGAAAGACTTAGCTGCTGGCATTCAAGTTTATGACCTGCACGCCAGTGCATGACCTGAAAAGTAAGAAAACAGGAAGGGTAAGCAAATAATCTTCTAACAAGTGAAAATAACCAACACTTGAAAACCCTACCTACCTGGTGCTTTTGTGAGCAATATCGTGCTACCTTACAACTACTACAGAACTTATCTCCTTTCCAGGTGCCACACCAGTTACATAGTGGAGCTGCAACAAGCATACAAGGGGGAAAATACCATTATGAGCGTGAATGGAATTAATGAACCAAATTTGTGTTGGCTAATACAGTGATGCAACAAGGGGCTAATAAGCTAAGGTTGACTACTAGCATAAAGTGATCGCTATAATGGAATGGTCAAGGAAAAATTGAGTGCATATAATCATGAATAAGGCAATTAAGCAAAATCCACAATAATGTCAGCTTAAACAAATATTTAATGACATATAAAAACAGAAATAAATTAGGAAAAGAGCATTAAATCAACTTCAACTTCAACTTAAACCAGTATTTAATGACATAAAAACTGAAATAAAAATCAGAAAAGAACATGAAATCAACAGCAAGGGAACTCATAGCAGGATCACACTGCATTATGGATACACTCAAGAGAAATTTTAATTTAATGATGGAAAAAGCTTTCTTCTATGTTATTTCACTTTCCTTTTTAAGTAATAATATGGGTCATAAGAAACTTTGCATTAAAATTTTAATAAGCTTCCCTCTTCTAATCAACCATCAAATCTATGGAATCCCAGAGATCTGCCAAGAAAAACTTGTATAACAAAGCTCAAGTTTCCCAGAATATACAATTGCTGGGAGTGATGAAGTACAGGTGATGAAAAGAAATGAGCAGAGGAGAGGAAATGAGTTTGTCCGATGAAGAAGAAAATAGAAGAAATTGAGGATGAAAAGTAGATTAAACAACTACATCCAAAGTGCTGATAGTTTCCCTCTGTTTTCTCAATATACGGATGAAATGAATCTGAAGGATTTAAATGAAAGCAAATCCATTCCTTCCTAATTCTATTTCCACCTAAAGAATGAAGGGAAATGCATTCTCTCATCTTTCCCCTTTTTTTCCTGGTTTCAACTTTCCCTAATTGCCCTACTTAAGATGGTGAAAATCAAAAGTTGGCAACATAACGCAAAACTCATCCCTTCTAATCGAGCACATAATGTATGCTGAGGTAATAAGATATACACCTACACAAACTTAGTTATATTCTCATACGTATACGTGGTATACAAAAAAACTCCAATATTGTCATTAAATTTGAAATAGAATTTAATAACTAAGCAGAACCCAAAGTTACCTCCAGGGGTTAAAGGTTTGTCGGTAGCATTGCCTTCAGGGGGTTTACTTGAATAAAAAGAATTTGCACGAGGCAATTGGCAACGAAAAACCTTCACACTTGAGAAAACAATACAGAATCAGAAAGGTACTAGCACACTGAAAATACTAGCATTGAGATGGAAAAAAGCAAGAATTCGATATACCTCCTTGATTGCTTATCCGGCTGACGCTTCCATTGTTCATGTTGATCTCGGAGAAGACATTTCAAAGACAGACACATGAATACAAATAATGTTCGATGAAATGTTGAGTCTTTTTCAACTAATGGAGCATAAACCTAGGAATTCAATCAAGATGAAAATTAGCACAATCAGCCCACTGCAGCCCCTCTGTCTCCCAAGTATATGGTAACTCGTATCAAAGAGAAATACTCCATGGCGTAAATAAGTCAAACTATAACTACCAAAAGAGCTTTCGGCTTTGGAAATTTCAAGTAAGGAGTCAAACAGAGTGATGCAGAAGGATAATCAAACATTTTTATTTTTCTAATATAACAAAAATATAAAACAAAATATGACATTTATTGGAATTGATTCAAGTTTAAAGTAGAACTCAAGTCTGACAAAGCATTACAATTCAAATAACCAAAAAAGGTACCTGGAGTAGGAATTGCAGGGGTTCTCCGCATACATCACAGACACAAGACATTCCTGTAGGCAAATTATCTGGGTCCAACCAAGCCTGCAAAGAAAACAATATCATAAAAACCCCAAAAATGTGTACCTTTTTACTATTCAATTAGCAAAGATATTAGAGAAAAGCAAAAAGAAAAAAAAGAAGAAGAAGAAGAAATAAGGTTTACTGGGACGCCTCCAGCTTTGCTTGGAAACTGCTGGCGAAGAAGTGACCAGTTGTGTTCAGGCTTTTCTACAAACCCAAGAATTACAGATTCCTGTTCATCATCGTCGTCTTCGTCTTCGCCATTATCATCCTCGTCAACAGCGATGTTTTCGTCATCGTCATCATCATCGTCATCGTCATCGTCAAGGTTAGTAATTCGGAGGCCCTTGAGCTCATCCACGGAATCTACCTTGCCGTTAATATCCATCTCGTTGCCGCTTTTTCAAAAAATCGTTAAAAATAACAACACTGTTTCAAAATTGACAAGCTCTTTTATTTGTATTAGAGGCAGCAGAGAGATAAGAGAACTGAAGAATCAGCTGCGGCGGTGGACTGATGGCAGTGGATTCAACTGGCGGCGGAGGAGGTTAAAGCTTCAAGTGATAGAATCGAACTTGGTTTCAATGGATTTTAAGCTGCTCTCGGTTGAAAAAAGAAAAATTAAAATAATCATCTTTCCTTTGTAGGTGATCAAATTATCATTTTCATTGCCTAAAAAATATGGGTTAGAAATTGGTATCCCAGCCCAAGTTTTCAATGGTTAAAGTTAAACAGACTTTAAAAAAGCCCAATTATATAAATCATCAAATTATGTTGTTTTATTTGTTTATTTTGTTTTTTTCGAATTTTGGTTTTCAATTTTTTTTTGGTAGAAAGAAAAATAGGCCAAGCTTAAAAACTTGAGAAACTAATTACTACTTAATTCCATAAGAGCATTCGAACGAATATTTTCTTTTAGTGAAATCTTAATTTTGGAGGGCAGTTCTTCAAGAAGCACTAAATGATCAATATTATTCTTAATCATCTTGGCTAGGCAATCCACCACTTTATTATTTGTTTTACCATTACTTTTGAAATTTACTTTCCAATTTTTGAAATATAAGTCATTAATCATCTTAATTTCAACAACATTACTAACTGTTACAAGTCCAGTTTAAAGAATTTCAATAAGTAAAATATTGTCACTCTCCAATTTGACTTGTCTAAAACTTTTATCCCAAGCTAATCACAAGCCTTCAAGAAATACTTTGACTTCAATTTGGAAAATATATGCTATAATTATTAATATTTAATATTTAAATATTGATAAAGTTGGTGTTAGGAGTCTCTTTCCATTATCTTGAACTTGTTTGCACTCAATAATTCTTCTTAACAACTTGTCCTTGCAAAGTACATTTTAGAGCTTTCAGTTCCTGTAGGTTAGCGAGAACAAACCGGAGAATTAGAAGTTTACTAATAGACTTCCTACTCTGACCAAATTCCTACCTATGCAGCCAAATTGTTTCATTACTCTGGACTTTCAGAAGATAGCCCTACCCCCATTCTTGTCATAGTTCTTCCCCAGCTTAAAGAGATGTTGTGACTTACTCTAGAGGGTTGAGTAGATGATTAGGTGATACCCAAAGTTTGTCCTACTTCTTTAATTTATTCCTTGAATAAGGTTTGAATTATGCACGAGGCTAGGTTGGATTGAATTATGCTTGCAATAGATGAACTTTTCATTTATGATTTCCTTGTTGCATTCCAATGTTTTATTAGGGAGGCTAACCAATCATGAACTGATCCCGAATCTGATAGGATTGATCTTAAGTCCCGAGAGGATCCAAACCACGTTGTCTTTGCAAATTCACATGTTAGGAAGAGATGCATTCCATTTTCATTTTTCTTATTCATTATTGTATCTCCATTTTAATCGGCAGAACATTGTTCCAAATTTTCCAAATGAAGATGGTTACCTTGAAAGGCAGTTTCATAGCCTATGCTTTCCTCCGTATTCTTTCTGAGATTCTTGCTTGATTCAAGTTCTGCTTCACATTTTTGCTTCTATTGATTTCTTTGTGATATGCAAATTGAATCGAGAATTCTCCTTCAAAAGAATGTCTCCATCGTGTTACTGTAACACCATCAAAACATGAGCTCCGCTTTGTCCAAATGCCTATCATCTTGGTGTGGGAGATTTGAGAGAATTGACCCTAAGTTATTTAAATTCTTCAACTGAACTTCCTTTTGCCACTTGATGACATCTCTCCCACAGAGGATGATTTTCCATGTCCAAGAATTAAAAGGTTTCGACTGAGAATTTAGGATGTTCTCATTGTAGCAATATTTCTGAATAAGCGTTTCTTGCAAAAGCCAGCTGCCATTGCTAACTATTCTCCATGCTTACTTAGCTAGAAGACTTTCGTGATCTCTATCTTTCTCAAACCTAATCCTCCTTGAAATCTATTTGAACAAAGGTGATCCTAGCTAAGATATGGGTTTCCTACTGTCCAAATCTTCACCCCACCAAAATTTTCACATGATCTTATCTATTTTCTCACAGATGTTTTCGGAGCCTAAAAACAAGATAATTGATAAATCGGCAGATTAGAGAGTATCATCTGAACAAAGTCAATCTATCTATTTGTCTAAGAAGTTTCGCCTTCCACAAGATAAATTCTGATTCCGTTTTGGAAAGTAAAGGCTGGAAGAATTTACCTCATCTTTTTAAGTCCTCTAAATTCACTCCAATATATTTACCTCATTTGGTTGTAACTTTGACTTGTAAAATATTTTTGATCACTTGTTCTAATTTAGGGTGATGGTTTCGATTCATCATAAATTTCAATTTCTCAAAGTTGACCTAGAGCCTAGAGAACTCACGGAAAAGCTTAAAAAGGCCTTTAATGACTTGACATGTTTCTCTGCTCTGAAGAAGATACAACTATCATCTGCAAAAAAGTGAGTGATGGGGATGCTTCTACTACTTATTTTCCTTTCACTTTCAGCCATTTCAATCGTAAGCGAGAGAAATATTTTGGCATAACACAAACAAGTAAGGAAAAAGAGAGTCTCATTGTCTTAGATCGCCTTCTGGCTTGATTATTTCTCCAAGGGTTCCATACTTCCATTAATGAAAACTGATACGTCACCAATGAAACGCATGTCAAGATTAACTTAATCCAGTAATCATCAAACCCACTAACTCTCAAGGTTGTCTCTCGAAATTTCCATAAAAAAGAGACGAGATAAATGAAAAAAAAATAAAATATATTTAAAAATATATTACAATTTTGATTGTTGAAACCATTCTTTTGAAAAATGAGTCGACTCGATTTTGAAAATAAAAACGAGAAAACGGGAGTCGCCATCAATCCTTTTTGATGAGGTGTGATCGGGTCACCTCGTAAAAGTGGTTGTTTTTAATAAATGATTTGATTTATTTAAACAACGATTTTGGTCCGCAAAATTCAGAAAAACAGGTTTGGGAGTCAATTACGTACGAGGAAGGATTAGCACCCTCGTAACACCCAAAAATTGGTACCTAATTGATTAATTAATGTCTTAATGCCGAAAGTTGAAAACCCAAAAAGAAATTTAAAAATATGATCCTCCTTTTTTATTAATGTTAATTAAACAAGGGTACTTGGATAAATCGAAACGAATACTAAAGACTTTCTTGTCCCGAAGTAATAAAATGTCACATCCAACACGTTAGGACACGACATTTAGAACTTTCGAGAATAAAATTATCTTTTGAATTTAAAAAAAATCGTATTTATTTTTTTAAAAGAATTTTCGGTTATTTAGATTAAACGAGAAAAATCAAAACTCAATAAATTAGGGCACGATTATCTCGAATTTCCAAGAATGGAATATTGCCTTATTTTGAAAAGTTTTCAAATAAGCAATTATAAAACCGGCTGAAAAATATATTTATTTGGGGATAAAAGACAATCGATATTGAGCGAAAGTTGGAATTAGAATCATGATGCAATAACAAGAAATAAAAGCATAATTACCAGCATGAAATAATAATAGGTGAAAACGACATTGTACAGATGGATGACAAGGATGATAATATGAACACACAATTTGAAATACCCCATAACAATAATCTCACGATCCTATTTTGAAAAACTAACAATAATAATGAAAACTAAAATATGGCTAATAAAAAGACAAATTAGAATAAATAAATATAGCAAGTTTTCAAACGTGGATGAATAAAATTAAAATAATAATATACAAGACAGGAAATTTGGAATCAATACAATATGAAAACAATTTAAAAACTATGAAATGTATAAGAATTTACAAATAAACGACACATGATATGATTTGAAATAGTTTATATATAAAGAAATAAAAAAATATTTAAATGATTATTAAAATTGATATTATGAAAGAAAAAGTTTAAGGTAAATGATCTACAAAATATTTTAAAAACGAAATATGTCTACTTAAAGTTAGTAATATACATGCAATAAAAAAAACTTAATATAAATAATATATAAAAGGGATAATAATATATGAAAGAGTTTTGAATAACAAAAATATATAATAAAATAATATTTTTTTTAAGAAGTAAACTATATACATAATAGATTTGAAAGGAAATATATATGCATAAATAGATTTAAAAGAAAATATATACATAAACAACATGAAATCAATAATATATAAATATAAAAAAAACAATTTTAACATAAACTATATGTATATAATAATATATAAAAATAATAATAAAATAATGATATTAGTACATAAATACAAATAGAAATACAATACCTAGAAATATAATGATGATAGAGATATAAATAGATAAATAATAGTATTTGAATAAGAAAATATCCAGAAATATAATAATTATAGTAATAATATGTTAAATTAATGATATAATGATATGATAATAAAATAATAGGCGTAAAAAGAAAATATAACTAGAACAATAATAACATTAAAATAATTAATAAAATAGCAAAAATGACAAAAGGGGACTGATTTGAATCTTAAAAACAGAAATTCAGGGGTAAATCAGAAATAAAAATAAAAGAGAAGGACCCATTCGAGTGCGCGAATAACAATGAGGGACTAAAGGGGAAAATATCCCCACCCTCCAAAACGCAGCACTTTATACGGGGCTGAAATGAAATCCAAGCAAAATTATAGGGCTAAATTAGAAATAAAAGAAACTTAATTGAAAAACTATAAAAAAGTGAAAGGACTTATTGGGAAAATATCCCACCAGAGAAAAAACGTGCGGATCTTCAGGCGAACGGGTCGGGTCGCAGGTCGACCCCCCAAAACGACGCCGTTTTGGGAGTTTGGGGGGCCTAATGAAACAGCGGCGTTTAGTGACCCCTATTAAAGCCCCCAAATTTTTAAATCCCTTCATTTTAGCCCTTTTTCAAAAAAAAAAAAGAAATTTTGCTCTCAACTCTCTCTCCCCTTTAGAATCCGGCCTAGCTCCGGTCAGTGGCCCCGGCGCCAGACCACCGTGGCGGCCGCCGGTAGTCGGCGACGGCGCCGCAGTCCACTGTGGCCGGAGGAACCAAAAAAAGGTCCCCTTTTAATATTTCGACCCCCATGAACCCGAATCCAGCCTCAAAACGTCCAAAAAGACGAGAGAAAAGGCCCTTTTCTCCTATAACCTCCAGTGAGTTCTCCTTTCTTCTTTGTATTTCAAAATAGAATAAAAAAATAAAAGATAAAAAAGGATAGATAGAAACCTTTTGAATCTCCTCAGGTTCAACTTTTGTTTTTTGTTTTTTTTTTCGAGCTTTTCTCTTTCAAAGTCTCTTTTTTGTATTCATTCCGTAAAAATTACATTGTGCCTTCGAGGCTTTCTTATAGCCGAATACAAAAGCCTTTGTCTATTGTTTGCTAGTGTCTTGCTTTGTTTCTACTTCATTGCTTTCTTTTCTGTTTCTGTTTTGCAAGCCTAGGGGGTCAACGGGGTAGAAGCTTGCCATTTTGGTGCAAGCGGTGTCAGGGGAGCCGACCCTCGGGCGATGTGTGCGCCGAGGGCGCACATGGAAGGGGTACAGAGCACTCGAGGCACGCGAAGGGGGGAAACGGCGCCTAGGGTTTCTTTCGGTTGAATGAGTTTAAGTTTAGTGGGCAATAGGGTTGGGCTTATTGTAATTTGGGCTTAATGGTTTAATTTTGTTTTGGACTATTTAAGGTTTGGGCTGTTGTTATTAAGGCCTAGTCAAATTTGGGCATTTACAATGATTATTATTTGATAAAATATAATTTAAAAAAGCACATTCTTTTATTTAGCAATAATAACATCAACCTCAACAGAATTATCAAAACAAAAACTAAGTGAAAAAAAAAAAACTAGTACAGCTCGATTGGGTTAACTGATCAGCTGTCTTATTATTATTAAAACGACTACCAAAGTTAAATATAAATTGCAAACTTCCTTCTCAAACTGATCCGATATGGATATGTCCAACTTATCGTCGCGCACCTTCAAAATCAACTCATATCAGTCGCAATGTCCGTGAAACCCATATTAGTAGCATACTCAAGCTCATCTTGTATGGCTTGAAGCTCTGCCTACCACGCTCCTACCATCCCCTAAACAGATCGCACACAGCCCACTATTACCATCTCGTCACAATCTTGTACCTAAAGAAACATTTTGGATCGTGTAATCTCACATTATGATTTTATCATAACATTAATCCATTTGATTGACAACTTTTTAGTCAATAAAAGATTTATGTCAAATTTATCTATTATTTTAGTGGTTTGATTTATTTTATCCTTAAATATATTAAAATAAAAACAAAAGTTAAGCGAATTCCTTTGATTTTAAAATGAAAATTTAAAATTGCATTTGTTTCATTGAAAATAATTTTTTATATAAAATAAATTTTTAAAAAATCATCGTATTTTCTTAAACAAATTTATAATAATTTTCTGGTATTTGAATGATTCTACATAAAATAATTTTCAATATTTGACAAGTTTTACTAAAATAAATTTTTGAAGCTTGATTTTTATATAACAAACACAGCCTAAATTATATTTTGGATAATTACACTCGTTGTCTTTGAACTTTATTTCGATCATCCAACTTTTAAAACTTACATAACAACCATTAATGTTGCCGAATTGTCACATTTTAGTCACTCATCTATTTTTTCTCGAAAAATTAATGACGTGACACGTTAATTTAAAGGATTAATAACTTTGTGGGCCCTGAAATATAAATACAATATTATTTTTCTATTTTTAATTTTTTCTTAATAATAATTTTTAATAAATCATAAATAATAAAATAAAATAAAATAAAAATTATTATAGAAATTCTAAATAATTATTATAAACAATTGTTTATAAAGATTGTTTATTTCCTTTCTTTAATGCTTCTATTCAATCTTTATAAACAATTTGTTTATAATAATTATTTAGAATTTCTATAATAATTTTTATTTTTATTTTATTTAGATTCTATCATCTCCACTAGAACCAAGATTGAATTAAATGATTTTAATTGAATTAAAGCATTAAAGAAAGGAAATAAAGAATTTTATAAACAATTGTTTATAATAATAATTTGGAATTTTTATAATATATTTTATAATTTTAATAATTTTAATGTGGGTAAATGCCTCCTAATTCCTATTTTAGTTAACAGTATGCGACGTCCCGACGAGCAATAGAGCTTCGTCCCAACAACGCGACGGTCCTTCGTGTCCTGACGTCATATCAAGCCACATCACGACGTGATGACAAGCAAACCAAATTTTTTCAGTTTTCTTCTCCTAGTTAAATTCTATTTTTAGTTTCCCCTTAAACTCTAATTAACCTAGAGTTGTTGTAGTCATATATGCTACAAATTTCAATCTATAAATAGGTCTTAATTACTCGTGGTTTTTGGGGCTTCGGGTTTTTCTTGTTATTTGTTTTGAATGGTTTTGTTTTTGGGGCTTCGGGTTTTTCTTTAATTACCTCTATTTTTTGTACTCTCATTTATTATAGTGAAATCTCATTTTACTCGTGATTTTTTATCCTCTTTTGAGGAATTTTTTTACATAAAATTTATGTGTTCGATCTTTTCGATTTTAGTTTATGTAATTGTTTGTTGCATTACACGGTTTAATTTCCAACCTTTGATTTATTTTTTATAATTTATTAAAACTTTTTTAGAATTATTATCAAGAAAAAATTAAAATATATATTTTATTTATATTTCAAGGATTAAATTAATGTTTTAACCTTTTAAATTAAGATGCCACATCATCGGTTTAATGGGAGAAAACGAATTAAGTAACTAAAATATAACAATTTGATAAAGTTAATGATTGATACATAAATTTTAAAAGTTAGGTGAACAAAATGTAATTTGAAGTAAAATTCAGGTACAACAAGTGTAACTTACCCTTATATTTTTTACCCAATATCATAAAAACGTTTTCGTTTGATAATCCAAATTTATTTTATAATAAATGATTTCTTATATAAACTTATTAATATCCAACATTTAATATAACATCGGATAGTGGCTCATTGTAACTATAAGAGATAAATGAAATTAAATAGAATTTATATAAACACTAATATTTATATTATTAAAATATTCATTTATATTATTATTTAAGCTTCCGCTTGAGTCGGTGTTACCTTAAATCAGGTCACCAACTCGGTTAAAAAAATTATGGGAATGTCCTTTCGTAATTAAAATAAGTAATATTATTTTAGGGTATTTTAGTTTTTTTACTTAAAAAATTAATAAAAATATGCATATTATAATATTTGAATTCACGCTAGTTGTATTAATAAAACATATAATTTACCATTCAACTAGACATGATCATGGGCCAAGCCGCGGTTAGTGCAAAATTTTAGGCTCGGACCTGGCTTGAAAAATGGGCCTAAAATTTGTTCAAGTCTGACCTAGATAAAAAATGCTAAACTCGAGCCCGACCCACTCATATTAAAAAAATTTATATTGTTTTTATATAAAAATAAATTTAAAAAATATAATACATCAAATACACTAAAAATACTAAAAATAAATATTTCCCAATAAATTGAAAATAAATTAGGAAAAAATCTTTATACTTAAATAATACTAAATAGTTGCAATTTATTTTTTGCCAAACTAAGATAGTTGCAACTTAGCAGGCAAATGCATCTAAAGTAGTAGTAAAATTAACAATAAAATAAGAGTTATATAATATTCAATTAATAACAATAAAATAATAACAATATAATAGCAAAATGACAACAAACAATAACAAAGCAACATCAAACAATAGCAGAAAAAAATTAATCAAATTCAGGCCAAGCCAAAAAATATTTACTCGAGGCTTGACCCATTTAGAAAAATGAGTATCACTTTTTGTCCAAGCCCATTTTTTGGGTGTATATTTTTGCCCAAACCCTCTCACTTTTCTGGTAGACCTTCAGGCTTAAGCGGATAACTTGACCCATGATCATGTCTACATTCAGCTAAAGTTTTTTTTATATATATATTTGTACATTTTAATTTTAATTATTTACATTTTATTACCTCCATCAATTGTATATCTATATTATTAATTAAGTTCTGACTGAGTCGCTTTTACCCTTAACTGGATCACCAACACAGTTATAAAGTTATGGGAATGCCTTTCATAATTAAAATAAATAACTTATTCGAGAATAATTTAATCTTTTCACTTAAAAATTAATAAAAATATACATATAATAATATTTGAATCCGTATCAATTACATTAATAGAACATTTAAGTTACCATTCAGCCAAAACTTTATTTAATTTATCTTTAAATTTAAATCATATAATTCATTAGTTATTGTATGTTATTTTTAAATATATATATATATTTTCTAAATCTATAATTTTCATAGGAAAATGAGTGTGATAGGAATTTTTTTTAAATAAGAGCTCGTTACCATTAAATGAGGTGCATTGTTACAACAAAATGAAGAAGACCCCATTGGCCAGAACAAACGGTGCCATTTAAAACAAATTAAGAAAAAAATGCAAATTGAGTTTGGATGAGATGTACGTTTACTTGAGCTTAGTGTAAAAACAGTAGTGGCGGTGAGATTAGATATTATAACAATACTATAACGTGACATAAAAAGTAAATTAAACGAACCGAATTGTTCCCAATCGTCTATCCAAACTAAAGAAAGGAAAATCAACAGACAAGCAAAGCATAAAAAAACAAGACTCAAAAAAAACCAGAAGAAATGAAACTCCAAACCAGAGTAAAATTATGAGCTCCTATCCCCATTCTCGATAGTATCTTCCATTGAAAACTTGAAAATGCTCCTGCATCCCTTATCTCAACCGAAGTAAAAAAAATCCACAATCCTTCGATTTAGAAATGCATACTCAAACTCTTGAGGTTACTCGTTGTCGTTCCCGATCTACTACTGCTTCCACCCCCACCAGAGCTTCCTCGACCCAGACCCTTATTCCCTCAAAACGCCTCCCCTCCGCCGCCAGCGTGTGCGTCGCTTGATTGCTCTGTCGAGGTACATATCTAAATTCAACTGAATCAAAACACTGTCCCCTGGCCCTAATCTCTTTTACAAGTGCACCAATGATCGATTTGTCAACCCCAGGACATCGCAGTTTCTTGATGACAGACAAAGAGTCCCCTTCCACTACCACTGCTCGGAACCATAAATCGTTCAACAGAATCATCGCACTCAGACATGCCTTTGCTTCTGCAACAATCGAATCTGTTACAGATTCAAAAGGGTAAATACCAGCCGCCATGATTAATCCATCCCCATTCCTAATTAAGACCCCCGCAACAGCCTTGTATGTTAAATGATTGAAAGACACATCAAGGTTTGCCTTTACTTTAAATCCCTCTGGTGGCTTCCAAATGCTACCCGGAGGACGTTGAACCTCTTGTAAAACCGAATCCAAACAGTTCCGTTCTTGCATGTATGTTTTGACGAAAGCCACAATACCATATGCTTGTTGATTGACACCCTCATGGTAAGCACTATTCCGATTAAACCAAACTGCTCAAAATACAACCACCTACAATTTACATTTATCAAGGGAACTGTTGACAAATTCTTTAACTAACCATAGTTTCCAATTGATTGTATTGTTTGAGGGAGCAAATGGTACCAGCAGAGTATTCAAAACCTGGGTAATTACAGCACAATCACAAAAGAGGTGCTCCACTGTCTCCTCAGCATCACTACATACTGGGCACCAGCTACTAGTTGCCACCCTTCGAGCTACCAGATTGCTTAGAATAGGAAGAAAGTTATTAGCAATTCGCCAAAGTGTAATCTTAATTTTATTTGCCAATTTAAGGCTCCAAATTCTGTTGTAAAAAACTCGTAGCTCATTGTTCTGGCTTGTATTTGCACATTCTGTACCATCGCCTGTATTTGAAACAAGCCACTTGTAACCAATCCTTACCAAATACTCCTCCGTATTATCCCCTTGCCACAAGAATTCATCCTCCTGTGTGAATCATGACAGTGGAATGGAAAGCACCCTCCTGGCCTGATCACTACCAAACAAACTATTCACCACACCCGCCTGCCAGGTATATGTATTCACATCAATTAGATCCAAAACGAGTGTACAATTAATATCAATCGACTGAGCCGATTGTCCCTTTTCCAGGTCCAGGCAACCATGCGTCTCGCCACATATTAATAGAGGTGCCACTGCCCACTCTCCACCCCCACCCTCTTCAACCACCCTACTGGCCGACCAGATACTGCGCCAGGTATATGAAGGGTAAGAACCAAGTTGTGCATTCATAAAATCCGTAGATTGATAATACTTGGATTTCATAACACGGGCAAGTAAACAATCCGGTTTCATCAAAAGCCTCCAGGCTTGCTTAACTAACAGAGCTATATTGAAAGCACCTAAATCTCAAAACCCCACACCCCCATAAACTTTTGGCCTGCATAATACGCCCCACTTACACCAACGTATACCCCTATTTGTATTGTTATTGCTCCACCAAAATTTACTAATAAGGCTTTCCAGCTCTCGACATAAAGAACTTGGAGTAAAAAACAATTCATAGTATAAATTGGAATTGACTGTAAAATGGATTTTTATAAATACCTCTTTACCTTAAATCATCAATTCATAGTAGAGATAACGAGCAGTCCAATCATCAATGCGCTTCATAATCCGCTCCTTAAATCCCACAAGAGCCTCCTTCCTCTTCCTTACCACAATTGTTGGCAAATCGAGGTACTTTTCCGGATTAGACGAAATACGGACCCCCAAGATATCCCCTATCCGAGCCTTTGTTCTGTCATCGACGTTACTACTGAAATAAACCAGTGACTTATCAAAGTTGACAATTTGCCTTGAAACCCCTTCATACTCCGCTAGCAAGTCTTTCATCGCTCTTGCCCCCTCTTCCTTCGCCTCTCTAAATAATATAAAAAAGAAATGTGTTATCGTTAGTCCCCTCCTCCCCACTCTTTCCCCTTGAATGCCGCCCTCTCGCCTAGCCAATTATACAAACTGGAAAGTCCTTCGGAACATATTTGTTACTAGGATTTTTAGTATTTATAAAATGTAACATATTTATTCTTAAAATGCTAATATATTTTTTAATAAAAATTTTAAGCATCATTTAAGAATTAAAAATATTATTTTTGTTAGTTTTTATTAAAATAAAAGTATAATATTGAATAAGTTTATTAAAATATTAAATTATATTAATAATTTATTATATGATTATATATAAGAGTAAATATTTGGTACACTGGAAGTGTATTTTTTTATTTTACAAGCAGTCTTAAAAAATTGATGTGTTTTTTTATAAATATTCGTTCTTTAATATTTTACTATACTTGACACTTGTTAACCCTTTGATCTTATTTGTGAAATCTTTTTTGTAAAACTTAAAATTTTTACTGGCAGTGTTTCAAATACTTTTACTTTTCTTAAATATAAATATGTATATTTAATGATATTGAAAATTATAATATTTGAGATTAATATTTTTAAATATATTTAAAAATTTAAAAATTATTATTTTAATCGTATTTAGGAAATTGAAATTTTTTTTAATTTGTATTGCATAGTTTTATATAAATGCGTATGTTTAATAATATTAAAAATAATAATATTTGAGATTAATGTTTTAATTTTTAAAATATTTATTTAAAATTTTAAAATTTATATTTTAACTCTATTTAGGAAATTGAAACATTTAATTTATATCTTAATTTATTAGGTAGTTGTTTTTAGTACAATTAGATTATCTAATATTAGGGAGTGTTTGATAAATCATTAAAAATTTTTATTTTGAAAATGAAAATTTTCAACATATTAAAATAAATAAATAAATAATATTTTAAAAAGCAGTCTGCACCATTACATTCAACACTTATATTTATCAATTTACCAAACAAAATTTTAATATAAACTCAGCACTCATCAATTTCAATATTAAAATTTAGGGGCTTAATTTATCTGCACCTATTTGTTCTATTTACAAGAATAAAATATTATAAAATTTGGAAAAATGTTATGATAATCTCATTATAATTGGATAAATTGATTTGGGATAATATTTAAAAATTTTGATTTAAATGCATTTGATTCAAGTTGGATTTACGTTTTAATTAAAAAAATTATCATTTAATTTTTAAATTATATAAAAATATTTCTAATATGTTTCTTTCGAAATAAAAAAAAAAGGAAGAAAAATTTTCCAATATTAAACTAGAAAAATTGAAATCAATGTTTTGATTTTAATTTTATAGATGATTTAAATTGATAACTTTAATACTTTAAAATTACAATTAGTTTTTTATTCTATTATTGACATACACATAAAAATTAAATCAACTTCAACCTCAATTCTCAGAATATTTTTTTATTTGTATGAATTTAGTTTTTAAGTATATTTATATGAATTTTCAAGTGAGAGTTTTTCTATTTTCATTAAAACTTAAAATAAGTGTTGAAGTAAATCATCTGTCATATATCAATATTTTATTATTATATTAAAACTTCTTTAAAAAATTATCATATTAAAACTAATTAAATAAATTTTTGAATAAATTAAAGTTCAATAAATATAATCACTTAAATTTAAAAATAGGTAAATTATTTAATATTGTATAATTACTTAAATTATAATTTGAAATTCTTTTATTTGGAAAATATTATAAAATTTTAATTATATTTAATAATAATTACTTATACTAATTACACGAAATAAAATATATTAAATAATAATAAAATGAATACTTATATTATATTCTCGTACAACTCACATGGGATTGAATATTATCATTAAAATATTAATATGAATTTTCATTAAATTATTAAGAATATTACTTAAAATATTAATTTTTTGTTAATTCTATTAAAATAAAATCACAATATTAAATATTTTATTAAAATAATAAATTATATTAATAATTTATTATATGATTAAATATAAATATGTATGTTTAGTAATATTAAAAATTATAATATTTGAGATTAACGTTTTAATATTTTTAAAAATTAAATTCTTATTTTTTTGTTTATTTAATATAATTTTGATATAAAAATTAAATTACTCATAAAAAACATTTTTATTAACTAATAAATTATTTTTCGTTTACCAGTATATCTTTTACCAAACAAATTAGTAAAAAGGCATTGAAAAAATTGTAATTCATTTTTGGCGAGATAAACACACCATTTATCTCACTTGTATTATCATTTCTTTTATTATTTCTTCTATAATACAGGAAGTTGAGATTCAATGCTCAACCATATCATTGACTTTAGCTTCTGTATCCTTTATCTCGCCCCATAACATCTAGAACCACTTAGGACATGAAATTCAGTCGCGGAGCATCAAACTCATTTAATTATCGCATTAACAGCTATATTCATTATTCTTAGAACTTATCTTATTTCTACTTTCTAACTCAGATTACTTAAAAGTATGTGCTCCTTGTTTTTGAATAGTTTAAAACTCATAATATGATTTATAATGATTAAAAATGTTTAATTTTGAATTTTATTCCTGTACTTTACAAAAATTATGAAGATAATTTATTTACTTTAAGCTGTCAAAATATAATCTTGAGAATTGAAAAAAATTCATTTATTTTAATTTGGGGAAATTTAGTCTTTCTGTGTTACAAAAAATGAAAATTTAGTCTTGTTGGTAAACAAGAGAAATTGATCCATTGATTTTTGTTATCTATTATTTATAGATTATTGATTTTCTAATTATTTACATAAATGGTTGAACTGCTTATACTCATGTCAGCAACTTAACTGTAAGGTTTAACAATCGACTATTTTCTTCGTTTTTCGAGGATTAAATTCTAATAAAATAAAATAAAAGGACTATATTTTAAAATTTGTAAAATAGAAGATTGAAATTTAGAATTAGTCCAAAGAAAAATATGGTAATGACCCTAGACAACTTGGGCCATTTAAAAAATTATCAAAAAAGTAAAAGAGATAAAAATAGTGGGACTATGCGTGACAGAAGCACCCATTTTGTTTTTTTTTAGAAATAAAAAAAACCCAGGTCGTAGTCCTCAACGAAGAAACCCGGCAAAGAAGATGAAGAAAAGCCAAAATAAATATCAGTTTTCTACAATGTGGACTTACGAAGACTTACAAAGTTCCAACCGAAAGAAAAAGAAAAGAAAAGAAAAAAAAAAAGCTTCAATTCTTCTCTGAAATTTGAAAAATCCTATATTGAATGGAAGATCCAATGGAGAGGATAGGATCGGAGGAAGAATCGGGATTAGAATCGACGATCAAAGAAGATCTTTGCATGGAGATCGATCCTCCGTTCAAAGAGAACGTTGCTACCGCAGAGGATTGGCGGAAGGCTCTCAACAAAGTTGTTCCGGCTGTCGTCGTCCTCCGTACCACCGCCTGTCGTGCTTTTGATACGGAGTCTGCCAGTGCTGGTTCTGCTACCGGTTTTGTTGTTGATAAGCGAAGAGGAATTATTCTCACGAATCGGCATGTCGTTAAACCTGGTTGACTTCCTCAAGAATTATTATTATTATTATTATTATTTCTTGAATTTCTTTTTGTTATTGCTTCTCAAAAAAAGATGAAAGAGTTTGTTAGTTATTAATAATTTGAAAGAAATAAAAACAATTGACTGTTGTGAGTAATAAAATTGATTATTTTACTATTAAATGTATCAATTAGAGGTTGAACGTGCCTTGCATTTTAGCTGTATGTTCAAATTTTAAGGTATATGAATATCTGTGTGTGTGTGTGTGTATAATGCTATTGGTTTTACATTTGAACAACTTTTGAAAAAGAATACCAAAGGAAATACAACTAAATGGCAATAGCTAAATGTTTTTCTTTTACCCTGTTGTTTGTCTGTCAAAAATTGGAAAAAGAAATTTTGTAAATTTAGAAGAATGACTTCCTGTAATGTCTGCTTTTAGGACCTGTTGTTGCCGAAGCAATGTTTTTAAATCGAGAAGAAATTACTGTCCACCCCTTGTATAGGGATCCGGTGAGTATATAGTTTGTTTGGGATTAATGTTATTTTGAGTGTAATTTAGCTTATTGTGAGAATGGATTTTTGAAATTTACTATTGGAAATGTGCATTATTTTGGTTGTCGTCCTAGGAAGGCTTTGATCTTTGAGCATATAGCCATGTTACTTGGACTTAGGTGTGAATTTTGCATATGGGTATGCGTCTTATATGAGTGCTGTTGGATTATTCCAAGTTTTTACATGTATTTGGATGGTCACATCCCCTTATCCATGTGCTAGGCAGAGTGTCAGATATGGTACTTCAACAAAAATGAAGATTTGGAGAACATAGGCATATAGTGCTTGAAATTAGTAACTTGGAATTGTATGTGATCATTTGGCACATCATATGCTTTGCATTATTGTAGAGTTTTCTTCTTGCTCTTGTGACTATTGACTAACATTATGTTATTGTTCTCTAGGTTCATGATTTTGGCTTCTTTCGTTACGATCCTAATGCCATTCAGTTTTTAGACTATGAGGAGATTCCACTTGCCCCAGAGGCTGCTTGTGTTGGGTTAGAAATCAGGGTTGTTGGTAATGATAGTGGAGAGAAGGTAATACAACAGCATTAGTATTCTTTGGTTCTTTGCTTTACTTCTTTTTTATTTTATTAACATGAGGAAATGATTTGTAATTTAATGTTTTGATTCCATTCGATGAAGGATTGTAAAAACGAAAAAAAAATGGAGTTGTTTAACTTGGTTTTGAGATGTCCATCTTTTTGCTAGTACCAGTGCTTGTCATGAGTGATGTCTCGCTATGTAATGCTAATGCAGAACATGAAAACTAGATAATTAACTACAACGTTGCTGATTTGATAAAAAAATTGTATGCTTAACTACAATGTTGCTGATTTGATAAAAAAATTGTAGGTTTCAATATTGGCTGGTACTATTGCTCGTTTGGATAGAGATGCTCCTCAATATACAAAGTATGTGGTGGTTTTATTATCATTTTCCTTTTGAATCTTTTGCTTTCCAAATGAATGTAGAATCAATGTTGTTTAACAAACTCTTTTCAGGGAAAAAGTAGATAGTCTACAAATATGTAATTTGTGTCATGGTAGCTGACATGCTTTTTGTTGCAGGGATGGCTATAATGACTTCAACACTTTCTACCTTCAAGTACGTAGCCATTGGAGTCTTTTCCCCTTTGCTATTTTAAGTTAAGCAGGAATAGGTTTTGTCAGAGTGTATAAAAATGTTTCTCACATTATGCATTTTTTTAAATATATACTTGCTAATTTTCATATTGGATTCCCATGTTTTAAGTAAAATTTATTTAACAAAGAGGTTTTGACTTTGAGATTTCTTCTATTAATATTTGAATTATTTTCAATATTGATAGTTGATGGTTCTTTTAATTGCCAAAAAAGAAAAAAAGTAAAATAACAAAGAAAATAGATATAATTTTCACACTTGCTAAAATGAAAAGATAAGTACAAAGTTGAGAGAGACCATGTAATTGTTTGCATCTCAGATAGAAGTTCATGATGTAAGTCATTTGAAAATTATATACTTTCATTCTATGAAGTTTAAAGTAGATGGTGATCTTTAGAATGATATGATGCAATCATGTGGACGATATGTTTAACCACTTTCAGAATAAGCAAACAATTTTAGATTATTAAATGCCTATAAACTGAACAGTGCTGCATTTTGACATGTAGTTTTAATATTGTTTTTGACCTGTGTGGCATTAAGATGTTCAATGTTGTTATCTTTGTTAATAGTTCTGTTGCCAATTGTTTTTGTTGAAGAAACTCCCTTGGTTATGCTGTTATCTTCCATTGACATCCATGTTTGTCTGTTCTAGATTGTATTGTTTTACATTTATGCTCATTTTCAGGCAGCATCTGGGACTAAAGGTGGTTCAAGTGGATCCCCAGTGATTGATTGGCAAGGCAGAGCCGTGGCGTTGAATGCTGGTGGCAAGACAACCACTGCATCTGCCTTTTTTCTACCTCTAGAACGAGTGAGTACTGAGTGGTACTTTAACTACTTGACCTTTATGCCTTGTTTTTGGTATTATCTGAGATTTCATTTTTCTCTTTAGGACTGAAGATTGTATTAACTTGAGAGATTTAGACTACAAGGTCTGATAGTTTATATAGCTCAAGCTTTCTATGATTTGCTTAGAATTTGTAACTTAAGGGAGTAACTAACCTTTCCACGGGTTGCTCTAGAGAGGTCCTTGTCCTTTAACATAAAATTTCTATTATTTATTATTATTCTTGGTTGTATGCCTTGTAAGTATTATTGGATATTGCACATAAGATTTTCCTTAATAAGTCTGGGGCTCACATATTTGAGTCCTAGTTTAGTTATCTATGAAGCATGGATACTGCTATTGGGAATATGTCCAAGTATCAGATTTATGTCTGATACAGACATGGCTCCAACACGACAAAGTATGTGTTGAACATGTCAAAAAACTGTTTTTTTTTTAAAAATCGGATGTGATCAAAATATGGTTAAGACACGGCCAGGCATGCTAAGGATTCTTTTTCTTTTCTTTTCTTTTTTTGCCTATTTATT
Organism: Gossypium longicalyx; assembly: GCA_025698465.1. NCBI lineage: Eukaryota > Viridiplantae > Streptophyta > Magnoliopsida > Malvales > Malvaceae > Gossypium > Gossypium longicalyx. The sequence continues at coordinate 18,910,181 of CM047005.1, read as the reverse complement.
CCCTATACATAATCAATTTGAATAATTTAGTTCTGACGAGTTTTTTAAGATTCAAGTTTTTAAATCGGAAAAGAATTTTTTTAGAAAAGGTATTTGCATGTTAATGTCGAACTGATAAGCATAAATTTTACATTTTTATTGCATGTATTTTTGGTACAATTGTGATTTGAACCCAGGCTAACCCCTAGGGAAGTTGAATAACTGGCCAATAAGTTATAACTTGGGGCTCAAATTTTTATTGTATATTATTATACAGAAATTATTTTTAATTGCCGTGTTCTGTTTTGTCCTACTTTTCTGGAAATTCGTGTGTTCATGTCGTGCCATAGCCCGTATTGTGTGTACATTTCTGTGCTTCCTAGATGGTTTTTCTTTTTTGTAGATTGAAATGTGAAATTTATAGTTTATAAATTTGTGCTTATTTTCTGCATTAAAATTTTCTTTTCCCTAATAGATTTTTTAAAGAAAAAATTGCAATCACAAGAATATGTTTCTCAAAATTAGTCCACCAAATTAATTGTTGGCTAGACGAGAACCTGTAAAGCCTTAAAACAATATTGACCTGCTCAAGATTCTTGCGGAGGTTATCTTTTCATGCTATGTTTCTTCTCCTGTATTGGGTCTAAATTTGGCATAACATGTTTATTTTAGCTTTTTGGATTTATTTTCAAACTTTTACATGCACTCTGTTAGCTATAATATAGCTAACCTATATTGCTCAGACTTTGCATTTTTCTTGAATTATTCATTTGACAGGAGTCTCAAGACACATTTTTAGACATGGGTGGGGGATATGACCCTCCAAGGATCCTCTAAACACATTGAAAAACTTAGAAAAATTGAACATGCCAATGTTGGAAACATACCTGTATCCAACACTCACACCCAACTCCAAGTAATATAGCGGCTAACTTACGGACATTTTTCTAGATATTGGCATGTTCAACTCCTATTCATTTGGATTTTATGTATAAAAGTTTTCCTTCACCCGAAAAATAGGCCTTGCCCTTGCTTTCTGTACAAATTGAACCTTCATTTTTTAGATTTATGTCTGATTTCTAAGTAAAATATTGAAACATTAGTAATTTGATTTTCAGGTGGTAAGGGCTTTAAAATTTTTCCAAAAAGGAGGAGAATCGTACACAAGTAAGTGGGAAGTAGTTTCTATACCACGCGGTACGCTCCAGGTTTGTTGATTTTATCCTTGTACAAGTGAAAAATAACATTTTCACTAATTTCTACAGTTCTAAATTAAATTTTCCACGGAAGTGAAAATGCTAAAATGTCCTGCTGAATCTTTTTTCTTTTTTGAATTTTTTTGACAACTCGGAAAAATGAACTTACTAGGCATACTTGCACCTCTTCTTCCATGAACAAACCCCAAACATATTAACTTACTGGTAACAAAAGTAAACTCTCTTTGATCCCACCTTCTGATGCGGTGTGGTTAGGAGGAATTAGTAGCAATTTGGGTAAGGGGAGCGGAAGAGGGAGGAGAGAAGAGAGAAACGGCAAGGAAAGAGAAAATTGTGGGACAGAGGAAATCAGTGGAGAAGATAGAGGAAGAATGAGAGAAAAATAGTGAGGATGAAGTAGAGTGAATATCTCAATGATGCAATAAAATGATGATCTGTATTCCAAAAGTTCCCTGAAAATTGCAAATCTGATTCCCAACATAAATTGCTGATCTTCCTTTAACCGAGGCTCAATAAAGATCCTCAATGGGGACATAACCATTCAAGCACTATACAAAATATGTTTGCTAGTGCCAGAAATTCGCATCATACACAGTATTGCTTATCAACTGCTGCACTGTGAGGATATTTATTTATGTGTCTATGCTTTTAGTATTCTGTCAATGATTGGAAATTTGCTTTTGTTAGATTTAATGTGAGATATTTGTTTTGTACAGGCTACTTTTCTCCATAAGGGGTTTGACGAGATACGTCGTCTTGGTCTCCAGAGTGAAACAGAGCAGGTTCCTAGTTCTTTTTCATCAACTTTTTTGCTACCTTTCCGTGGCTTGTTTTAGGAAAAAAAGTTATTTCTCATTTTATTTTCTTATTAATTTAGATGGCACGACATGCATCTGCACAAGGTGAAACTGGAATGCTTGTTGTCGACTCTGTGGTGAGTAAAGTTCTTTTTCTATTCAATTTCTGCTTTAAATTTGCCCCCCTTTTGTTTCCATTTTTAGTTCACTTCTTATTTCTGAATCTGAACCTACTCTAGGTGCCTGGTGGCCCCGCTCATAACCATTTGGAGCCAGGTGATGTACTTGTTCGGGTAAATAGGGAGGTGAGTTATGCATTCAGTAATTGAAGAAACAAGTTTTGATTCTTTTTAGGTTTATGGATTTTTTTTTCTTACTTCATTTGACGGATTTTTTAAAGGTATGTGTGCTTTGTCTCTTAGTGAGTTATGCACAAATGTTGGGATCTTAATTTATGATTTTTAAGGCACTTGGGAAGATCTCTGACATGGTTTGATTAGTAATGCGGAGCCTACAAGCCCTTTTTTAGTGCTTGCTCAAGCATGAATTTTGACTTTGACCATACATGAGAAACTTTTCATTAAAAAAAAATCTGACAGTTGCTGCTATTCATTTCTTTAATAGATATTGCTTAATTTCTACGATCTGAAATGAAATTGCTTCATTTTTGCCATTCATTTTATTGAAAATCTATTGCAGGTTATTACTCAATTTCTGAGGTTGGAAACTTTACTTGATGACAGTGTTGAGCAGAATATAGAGTTAGAAATTGAAAGAGGTGGCACACCATTGAGTGTGCAATTAGTGGTAAGACTTACTCTTTCTCATTTAAGCATTTTTAGCTTCTTATTTTTTGATGCCTTGAGGTTTAAATTACATCTCATATTATATAGTTTGTTATTAATATTGATTTGATCCTGGTGGCTAATACTAAAGGTTCTTTAGTAGTTGTGTCAGTGTGACTATGCAGTGTTGTTAAGGAATGCACCTAGGTGTGTCTAGCTATTGTGCCCTGGCACCAAGCTACAAAAGTGCCTTTGACCCCTTTAAGCGAGATTTGATCAGACATTTTTGTTAGACAATGCACACAAATAAAAAGCCTGATTGATTGAACTTGTCTTTAATTTGTTTATTTTTTTATTTTTTAAAATTGTACCTTTACCTGTAAGAAAGGGGATAATATCAAACTTACTTTTGTATACTTGAGCATTCAACAATGGACATGAGACCCAAAGGAAATTGTGCATACAGACCAACAAAGAAAAAAACATTTTGCATGTTTTTAGAAGCACACATTCATGTTGCACATTACTTCACTCAAGATTTTTGCACCTTGTGCCTCAGAAAAGATAAGGGTTCTAGTGCCTAATGTATGCCTTGTGCCCTTGACAACATAATATTTACCTCTGGCCTGCATGTTGATGTAAATCTGATGATCAAGTTATTTTTTATCTTTATAATTGGGTATCCTAGTTGTGCCCCATTATTGACCTGATGTAAGAGTTCCCGTAAATAATAAAATGTAGGCCCACCACTTAAAGTTAATATGATATTTTAAATTGTATACTAATAGAAATAGCAAAATGTGATATGTTTAGATCTACTGAATTAAATGGTCTACTAAATGAGGAACTTGATATCATTTAATGAAGTTGAATGTCTATTTATTTTCTTTGAAGTATATGAACTTGTGCTGTTGAGCTTGTTGACAAAATACTGTATTTTGTAACTCTAAAAGAATGAATGCTAGAGCAGAATAACAGTTTCCTCTATTACTCTCATTGTCGTTGAAGCATAGTCCTTACGTGGTCTATTGCTTCTTGCAGAAAAAGATTTGGCACTCTAATTGCACATGTGCCTAGAGCCTTTGATTTCTATTTTCTTGGATTGACAATTTGATGGGATGTAGCATTTCTATTTTTGGTTCAGACATATTTTTGGACAATGGTTCTGAATTTAGTACTAGCTGGTATAAGGCCCTTGCATGTGTTCTTATGATTGCTTTGCTTTTTGTATCAATATAATTTTAGCATGTAGCTGTTATCCAGACTGTTAATTTTCTTGAAAATTAATGTTGGACATTTGTGGGTAAAATAATCTTTCTATATTCCATCCCACAAAACCCATTGATCACATTTCACTGACAGCCTTTTCTCAAGAACATTGAACCTGATATTATTCATTGTGGGATTTAATTTAGCTTTTCTTTTTTGTGTGACGTTAATGCCAATGATTTCTTGAAATAAGTTAGTGTAATGTGCTGCTGAGGTTCTTTCTGGAAATTGACTGAATTTGCAGAATCTCGTTCTTTTAGTTTGTCAAGTTGCTTTATGTTGAGCGTGGTTGCAAAAGCTAATATCTATCCAATTTTTTTGTCAGGTTCAGGATTTACACTCAATAACTCCTGCTCACTTCTTAGAAGTAAGTGGTGCGGTAATACATCCCCTATCTTATCAGCAGGTAGGTTGCAGTTTCTGCTTAGCACTTATAATCCCAGTGCCCCTGCCCCTTATCCTTTTTAATCTGATTTTTGGTACATTGTTTGCTGAATAGGATTTGTTTGCTTTTATCCTTATGCATATTTAGGATGGTACTTTTGTTGCTGAAAGATAATCTTATTTTGCTGATACTTGAAACAGGCTAGAAATTTCCGTTTCCACTGTGGTCTTGTATATGTCTCAGAACCAGGGTAAGTCTACGAGTCTACCTGTATCTATTTATGAAATCCCCATACCTAACTATTCAAAATATATCTTGAAAATAAATAATAGAAGCAAAAACTTAATGTATACATATGTTTCTGTGCCTAATTTCTGGACCTATCCATTGGTAAGAAAAATAACTTTTGTTGCCAAACGAATTAGCTTGAATTGTCGCAAGCAGTATCTTTCTAAATTATTTAAGCTAATTTATTGAATAAATGAAGCTTGATTTTAGACCATAATTCATGATATTATTCTGATTTAAGTATTATAATTTAATGATCTCTTTTTTTTTCGCTGTGCAATGCACCTGAGGATTCCTTCATCACTTTGGGGGTTGAAAGACTGATTTATGCTTAATTTTATTTCCAACAAGACATAGTGTTTCATGATGAACATCATAGATTGCCTAATCTATTGGGTCACCAGCATGGGAAATATGGGAGTCCTGTATAACACATTTAGATTGCTTCTAATTTGTATCAATTATTAGGTTGCTTCTTTATCTCTATGGCTTTGTTTGATTTATGAATAATTAGATTTCCATCTGTTGCAGATATATGTTATCTAGAGCTGCAGTTCCTAGACATGCCATCATTAAGAAGCTCGCTGGTGAGGAGATATCAAAACTTGAGGACCTAATCTCTGTTCTATCTAAGCTATCTCAGGGTTCTCGGGTGCCTTTAGAATATATAAGCTACACGGACCGTCATCGGAGAAAGGTATTTTATTCTTGACTTTGCAGTTTCACCTGATGCTTATGTCTCCACAAACTTCAGGGGTTGAAAATTGTGGCTGAGGCTTACTTCTAGAGTTTATTTTTGGTACATTGATTGGAGGTTTATAACTCCACGAGCTTGTTAAAGAGATTGCCAGATGTCACATTAATCTTTTAAATAAATTTTTTCTTAAAAAGAATTTAAATATACCCTAAGGGGTATGTCTCACCTATCTAACTGGGCTGAGGCTTACTTCTAGAGTTTATTTTTGGTACATTGACTGGAGGTTTTTAACTCCACGAGCTTGTTAAAGAGATTGCCAGATGTCACATTAATCTTTTAAATAAATTTTTTCTTAAAAAGAATTTAAATATACCCTAAGGGGTCTCACCTATTTGACTGTGGTTGTGGACTCTAAAACTCCTCTAGTGTGGATGCATTATGGCTGTGCTTGACATAACATTTGCATTGGATGTTTCTGTTAAAAAATATGGTCCAAAAGTGCATCAGGTTTCTTTTGCTTTTCGATCAAAAGCAGCTAGTATATTGAAGAAAATAACAGGCAGGTGGTTTCTGGTGGAGCCTGCTTTTGGAATTGGATAACAGCTTAGAATGAATTTGTTTTAAGTTAAACAGCATAGAATGAGAATTTAAAGCTTATGAATAAATGAACCAGATCTGAACCAAGGTGACTTTGAAACATTTATATGGATGAGTGGCTTGATCAAATAGTTTCCGGTCGTGATTGATAAAGGGTAATGAAGTCTACATAAATTTAGGTTCAAATCTGTTTTATAAAAAGAAGCCTTAATAGTTATCTCTATAAGAAATTTAAAATATCTAAAATCCTCTTATTTTTTTTGTAAAATTTCTGTTTATTTTGTTTAGCAAGAGAGTGGAGAAAAAAAAAAATTAGGATTTGATTCTGCAAACTAGAAGCGTGATTTTTGGCTCTTTAGTGGTTTTATGGTTGTGGTTTAATCAAATATAGGTGTAGTATCACTTGAGCGCCAGATACAGAAAGTGCTTATCCCATTGAAGAAAGAAATAGTTAAAAGGATCCATAAGTATCAAATAGAAAAAAATATCTATTATTATACCACAAAATTAAAATTAAAATTTCTTTGATGATTTTACTCCATTCCTTGTTTATTAAAATTCACCATCAAATTCTAGCTTTTAGTATTCTATCTACAAGTGACTAGAACTAGGCCATATTTCCTTTTTTCTTGTTTAGCACACATTGGCATATCTTTTCAAGTGCATTGTGGAACTTGTGATTCATCACTTTTCTTATTTGCTTCCTTATCATTCCTTTTATTTCTTCTTTAAAGGCACTCTTCCCTCCCTTGTCTTCTTCCCTCTCTCTGCCTCTGGTGCCAGCTTGTTTTCTGTATTCTACTTGCTTGCTCTGTGGACATGTTCAGGTTTCATTTCAATCGAGATTGTCTTTGCTATTTATTGATCTTGGTTTTTCTGTTGATGTTACAGTTTGTCTTGGTCACGGTTGATTGCCATGAATGGTATGCACCTCCACAGATATACACTCGTGATGACAGCTCAGGTTTATGGACAGTAAAGCCTGCATTTCAGCTGGAGTTTATGCTCCCATCTGGTGTTATTGTTGAGGCTATTCCCATGGAACACATACATGCATATAACCACCAAGGGTTGACTGATGGTGCTACTAGTATGGAAACCAGTTCTGAACATGCTTCTGCAGTATTGCATTCTCAGAATGAAAGAGGTACTGGATCAAAAATAAAGCGAGTTGAGGAGTATATGTCTTCTGATGGATTTGTTACTGACTGTTCATTAAATACAACTGTTGAAGTTATGTTGGAGGACACAATTGCCAAGGAAAATGTTCTGTTAAGGGATGGTCAAGGTGCAGCAGCAGTAGCTAATGCTTCAATTGCTGAACGAGTAATTGAGCCTACTCTTGTAATGTTTGAGGTAACAAATTTCTGTTGGTCGCCATAGTTCATTCTTGTGAACTTACAGTGTAAGTATTTTTGTCACAATGCTGTTTGATGGTAAATGATAATTGTTTCATTGTCTTTAGTCATGGATCATTCTTCTAAGATCATTATACTATATGAGTTCTTATTGCTATAATGACTGTTTTCGAGATTTTTATTGTTGGCTATTTATTGTTTTCCCTCTTGTTTATCTCATTAGAACAACCTAAGTTAATCTTCTTTATAGGTTCATGTGCCACCGTCGTGCATGCTAGATGGTGTCCATTCGCAACATTTTTCTGGAACTGGTGTCATCATATATCATTCTCATAGTATGGGTTTGGTTGCTGTTGACAAGAATACAGTTGCAGTCTCCGCATCTGATGTGATGCTGTCCTTTGCTGCTTACCCGATTGAAATTCCAGGAGAGGTATGCTCTTATAACTGAAGAACATTGAGAAACCATAGAGTTTTTGTTACAGTTTCATGTTTTAAATGCAGGTTGTTTTTCTTCATCCTGTTCACAATTTTGCTCTAGTTGCATATGACTCTTCGGCACTAGGGCCTGTTGGTGTGTCTGCCGTTCAAGCTGCAGAACTACTTCCTGGTAGGTGCTACTTTTTGCAATTACCCTGCAGTTTGGGTTTGTTACTTGCTCATTTTTCCTTATGCAACTAAGTTTGCCCATTTTTGTTGATATAATATACTATACTAAATGTTTTATCGTGTCCAAAAATATTAGTTGGGAAATTGATTTTACCAATGGATAAAAAGATTGTACTGTTATGCTTGTAGAAGTCCATTTTGGTAAAAGGAAGTCCTTTCTCAGTGAAAGAGGGGCTGGGGGATGGAAAGCTAACATTGATTTCCTTAATTGTGTTTTCTGTTAATTTGGTTGGTAAGACACAAGAAGACTACTTTCGACAAGGATTAACGTTTTGTTTTATTTGACAGATCCTGCATTGCGTCGTGGAGATTCTGTCTATCTTGTGGGTTTAAATAGAAGCTTACAAGCAACATCTAGGAAATCAGTTGTGACCAACCCATGTGCGACTCTGAACATTGGCTCTGCTGACTGTCCACGGTACAGAGCAACGAATATGGAAGTAGTTGAGCTTGATACTGGTATGTTTATTGCTATTACTTAAGAAGGAATCTAATTTTACCGTTGTTGTCAAGGTGTGTGCCTATGCCCTGTGCCTTTGTGGTAAAAAGCAAAAGTGTCTCGGACCCTTTCGTGCAAGGCGCATTTGATGAGGTGCATGCCTAGTTTGCCTAGGTGCACTTTTTTTAAGTTGACCCACCTCTCTGAAACTCTCTTTGATTGCTTCTATTTTAAACTTTTTTCATTAGACGTGTTTTCACTAATAACAAAGTGATGGTATCAAACACTTGGTATCAAACACTACTTCTCAATATTTGAGCATTCAACAATAGACATGGGGCCCCAAGGAAATTATGCATATTGGCCAGCGAAAGGGTTTGCATGTTTTACAGATAAACTTGAGCACTTTTTAGATTTTATTATCATAATTACATATCTTAAGCTTACTATACATACTAGATTATGGCACAAAACACAAAATGATGTAACAAATATATTTATAAAAAATTGATATAAATAACAAATGAGGCTTTAGTTGAATGGTAAAGTACAAATGTGGAAAGTTAAAGAGGCATGGGTTCAAATCCTATTTTGCGTGTATATTTTTCTATTTTCTATATAAAAGATATAAAATGACAAAAAGACCCTCATAATACAATTTACTTTGTAAAGTGAGGGTATTTTTGTCTTTTCCCAACTGAGTTGGTACTCGGTTAACCCGTGACACCAACTCAGTCTAGGGCCTTATAATAAGTATAGATATATATAAACTTACACACACATGCAAACATACATATAAAAACAAACGTATACATATTGTGTCTTTACTTCATTCAGGCGAGTGCTTTTTTTTTTTTGGCGCGATGTGCCTAAGGAAATATAAGGGTTCTGGTGCCTAGAGTGCACCTTGCATGTTTGCCAACTCTGATTTTACCTGAGTGCTGATTTGAATGTATAAAATGGATTTTGAACTCTTTTGCAGATTTTGGTAGTGCATTTTCGGGCGTGCTAACAGATGAGCATGGAAGGGTTAGAGCAATCTGGGCAAGCTTTTCAACACAGGTTTCCACTCTGAACAAAAAATATAAAAAGAAAAGAAAAATAAAGGTTTCCTCTAGTAATCTACGTTTTTGGATAAACTCCAATATGCCCAAGTATTCTGATGCTTGCTTCATTGATTTCAGCTGAAAGTTGGTTCCAATACATCAGAGGATCATCATTTTGTGAGAGGTATCCCAGTTTATGCAATAAGTCAGGTACTTCACAACATAATATCTGGTGGCAATGGACCGCATCTTCTCATAAACGGTGTCAAAAGGCCGATGCCGCTCATTAGGATCTTAGAGGTTGAACTTTATCGTACTCTGCTTTCAAAGGCCAGAAGCTTTGGACTTAGCGATGATTGGATCCAAGTATGTTTATTTGTTCCTTTATTATATCTGTTTTGGTTAGAATGTTTTTTCCTTTCAAGACTTAGCAATACTAAACTCTGATGCTAGTGACAATGACTTTTTCTTTCCTTTTTCTCTTTATATCCTCTCAGTTTCATATTTCACATTGCATTATTACAGTATCACATTATATGTTACTTCTTGTAGGCTCTAATCAAGAAAGATCCAGTTCGTCGTCAAGTTTTACGTGTTAAAGGTTGTTTGGCAGGATCAAAAGCTGAAAACTTACTAGAACAAGGTGATATGGTTTTAGCAGTAAATAAAGAGCCAGTTACTTGCTTTCGGGACATAGAAAATGTTTGTCATGCATTGGACATTGGTGAAAGTGGTGGGGAGCTTAACATGACCATTTTTCGGCAGGTAAGCAAATAGATTCAGGCAGAAAGACAATCTATTCCTTTTCTACCTTGTAATTATTACCATTATAAATTTGACCTGTCCGATAAGATCTGTGTATGATCTAACGAATTTTCTTTTGTTCTTCTAGTTTTTAGTAGTACTAACATGTAACATAGAAACAATTATGCCTCATTTTCCTTTTAATTGTATTATTTTCCAGGGGCGTGAACTTGATCTTGTTGTGGGGACAGATGTTAGGGATGGGAATGGGACAACACGGGTGATTAATTGGTGTGGGTGTATTGTTCAGGATCCTCATCCTGCTGTGCGTGCTCTTGGATTTCTTCCGGAAGAAGGGCATGGTGTTTATGTGGCACGGTAAGGATTTTTCTCTTAGTAAAAAGTTTTTATTTACATTTTAGTTGGAAAGTGATGAGGTGAAAATAGCAGGTGGTAGTAAAGCAGTAGAACGGATTTTAACCTCAATATGTTTGAAGGCATTAGAACACTGCTAATGCTACTATTACTAGAATTTCTTAACAAGTTAACTTGTGAATATACCTGATGGTAGAAAAATGCCTGTGAGTTTGATTGCTTAGGCTTGCAATTTTCATCTAATAATGAAAATATCTTATCAAATTAATGAATATGTATTTCTGTTGGTTTTTTTTTTTCCAGATCATGATAATTGTGAATTGATGGCAATAATTTGTTCTTTTAGCCCTCTGATTACAAGGGAGTGATAATCAATACCTTTTACATTTAGTTGAACCTCTTTTTTACTGAGGATGTAGATGTAAAGTATTTATCTAACTTTTCTGCAAGTCTGAAGATAATAAGAGAAATTATTTAAACTTTAAGATGCCTGATGTAAAGGAATTATAGGAACCAATAGCAGCCAAAATTTGAATATAATTCTAGGATATTAAATAATAATTTCAATTAGGGTGAGCCTGTTTCAATGCATGTTTCAACTTTTTTTCTCCCCAAATAATAATTTCAGTGGGTGGGTGGAACCCACATGTCTGTAAATGTGGCTAGTTTGTATGAGAATTTAAAAGAGCATGATAGGGCCACTTTCCAGTTATTAGAAAGAAAGTAAGAAACAAGTTGAGAGTTATATTTACTGCCCAAAACCAAATCATAATTGGTTTAGAGGCATTTTGTGTGAACATCTTTGTCCAAGTAAGATTTGGGTTTGCAGTATAAAAGGCCATTAGTATAGCAAGGATTCCCTTAAATTTTGATAATAAATGTGGGTATTTATTTTTCTCCAATAATTTCATGAACCATAACTTTTCTGAGGGATTATATATTCTGTAAGATCAAGTTTGAAGGTTTTTGAAGGTTGGCCATAGTCTGTATTTCTCTTTCCAGGATGTGTGAAATTTCTTATTGACTTGTTATGGATTTTGGATAAAAGTGCATTAAAAAAATCTAAAGTCATGTGATTCAAATTGTGTCTTGTATAATTTAATGAAATTGGATAACTAGGAATTATTCCAAAATATATGAGAATGAGTCTGTAATGGGATTAAGGATTGGAATATGAAAGAGTTAGGGTCCACAAGGAGCATCACAAAATGAAATTGTAGTATATAAGTTTAGATTAAATTCTTTTTTGCAATCAAAATAAAGTTTATGTATTAACCCATGAAGTTTTACAATTTGAATTTTATGTTTGTGTGAACATCTTGGTCTTGCATAATCTCCTACCTTACAGGAAAGAGATGTTTTATGTTTGTTTTATTTATGTATTTTCTTTACACTGGTTAAATTGGCTCCTACACTAACTCGTTTGATCCCTAACTTTGGTTGTAAATCACTTGCTTATGAAACTATTTTGATGAAACTTCCCATGAACTACTAAGAATTAAGGGGCGCTATGCTATATGTTATATTGGGTGATCAAGTCTCCCAAAATCTCAAGTTAAAAGTCCCTAGTTATTATATTTAAAGTTCAACACATCTCCTCACGTGCTAGCCGGATAATGATAATGGACTTGCACGTGAACCCAAATGTAGAAGAAAAGTGGAAGTTGAAGAAAGATTTGAGAAGCAGAGCTCAATGGGGCAATATGAAATTGCGTGAAGAAATGTTATAGGGGGAAACTGGTTGCTAGGATCTTGAGCTAGAGAGCTCTGATAACATATTAAATTGAATGACAAGATAATCCAAAAGCTTAAACTAATAAGAAAGGGCACAACTATAATATACAAGTCTGGATACTGTACTTACAAGCTTTAATAGTACATGGTCCAAGTGTTATTTATGCTAATATCACTGACTGCTTCTGAATATTACGAAACATTAAGATTTTCTAAACTGAAAATGGTACTTATGATATTCTGTTTGTTGAGTATTTCTCGTGACAATTTGTTCTTCTCTCAGGTGGTGTCGTGGTAGTCCTGTTCATAGATATGGGTTATATGCTCTACAATGGATTGTTGAAGTTAATGGAAAACCGACTCCTGATTTGGATGCTTTTGTTAATGTGACAAAGGTACCGTCTATTTACTTCCCTTTTTCCTACTTTGTCTATTATGCTTCATACATAAGAGAATTTATTTGATTGCTTGATGAGTAGCATATACGCCTTCATTTCTTAAGTTGACTTCTTAACTATGTTGAACTCTGGTGTGAGGTGCTTAAAAAAAAGGTCTGACCATACTTGTGTTAAACACATACTCATACCTGGTACTCACGCCTGAATCCAAATAACATAAATTAAATAAATTTAAAAAGTCTCCCATGTTAGATACATATTCGAAACACTCCCAAGCTCAGGTAACATAATCTAGGATCTGATTGAATCATTGCTTTTCAATGATCTGGCTATGAAAAAACTTAAACATTATATGACTAATTAGTTTTGTTTTTCTTTTCTCTTAAAAAAAAGGAAAAAGAAAACTCTAGTTAGTACTAAAATAATATGTACATGCTCTTTGTATTTGAACAGGAATTGGAACATGGGGAGTTTGTTCGTGTAAGGACCATCCATTTGAACAGCAAGCCTCGAGTTCTAACATTGAAGCAGGATTTGCACTACTGGCCTACATGGGAGCTGAGATTTGATCCAGAGACTGCAATTTGGCATCGACAGACTATCAGGGCCTTAGATTGTCAGAACTTATGAATTTGCTGTCTTTTTTTCAGTTTCCCATACTTTTTCAGGAAGGAACCAATTAACCGAGTCGGATATATTTTCCTGGTATTGCTTGTGGTCAGTTGTTGATTTTCGACATAACCCAGTGCAAGGTTAAAGTTTGGTTGGCAGACTCGGACCCAACCCAGTGCAGGGTTAAGCTTGGTTAGCAGGTTTGGACCCAACCCAGTGCAGGGTTAAGCTTGGTTAGCAGATTTGGACCCGACCCAGTGCACAGACCATACGGTGAGTTGTGTTGTATAGCTGATTGGTTTAAGTTTCATGGTGAGTTTTCTGAATCTGACACTCCAATGAAGACTAATTTATATACTGTATGAAAAAAAATTATACTTGTTTTCAACTACTTGATATTGTATTTACTCCAAGTTATATAGACTTGCATAGATAAATGATTGGATGAAATAAATAAAAAAAAAGGGTTTGGAGTTTCCTTACCCTTTCGGTTTTCTAACTTAAATCTGAATGGTAAAATTCGATCCTCCAGCCAATTCGTTTTGAAACATTAAAGCGTGGTTGTTTTGATAAATGCTTGCTGTAACATACACGTTGTTCTGGAAAAAAACTACTTATCCACTCATGTTTGAAAAAAATAATATAAGAACCTTGATATTTATTTAGTAAATTTTAAATAAAAACAATATCTGAAGTCATGTCTAGGAGTGTAATTGAGTTGAGCCGGGTTGAAGCATGACATGAAATTAGGAGCTTGATATTTGACTTGAGCTTGATCGAACATCTATTTATATGTTTGAATTTAACTCTACTTTGCTAAAGTTTAGAATTCAATCCATCTTAATTATTTAATAAATATATATTAAATAAATTATAAGTGTAATTAAAAAATTGAAACCCGACGAAAGCTAGCAAAACAATCTGGTAATCATAATTAGAATGATCAAATTATTGAATATGTGTACAAAATAAATGAAAATTCAAACTATATATTATAATACCCAATTTTATCCCGGGCCCAACAAACCCAAGACATACAAAATAAATCCAAGGCCCAAAATTTTACAATGGCTTAATACAACTACACAAGCTCAATGGCCCATTTTTTTTCCCCAGAAACAGCAAACCCCCACGTTAAGCACCATTCCACCACGCACACGTACGACCTCTAGCTCGCGCATCTACGCCCCACGATCAGGCACTCCTCCACGACATCACAGTACCTGCGATTTGAGCAAAGAAATAGGCATAAACTGTATTGTATTCGGCTAAAAAAGCCTTCAATCTTTCGTTGTAAAGGAGGAGAATCTTTTTTTTTTTTGGTCCTTTCTTTTTCAAGAGAAACGGGTACGGATTTTTGAAGATAAAATATACAAAAATAGAGAGCAAAAGAATATTTCAGAGGTGATTACTTGTTGCAATTTTTTTTTATTCTGTTTTTCCTTTTTTCATTCGACACAAATACGAAATATAATAGAGGACGAGAGACTTACTGAAGTTGCATCGTGTTTTCACTGTCGGAAAGCCTTGCTTTGTTGGTCGCAAACAAATTTTGGGGGGCGGTTGAGGGCTTGAGATGAGCCTTTCGGCTGAAAAGAAAATGGGAAATGGGGAGAGTTTGAGAGCATTAGGGTTTTTTTTTTTTTTTTTTTAAAGGCAAAAAATAAAAATGGTTTTAAAATAGTTTTTTTTTTTTTTAAATAGCACAATAAAACAGCATTGGAAAGGGGAGAGTCAGCACGCGACTTGGGCCATGTGCATTTTCCCTTTAGATGGGGGATCTGCACTTTTAGTCCCCCTCCTTTGCGCCAGCTTCTAAATTCGCCCAGTTCGCATTTTATTTTCTTGTAAATTTACCCTGGAATTTGCATACTGTCCCAATTTGGCCCGCACCTAGGTGCTGCATTTTAAAGTTTAGATCTTTTGCGCTTTTGGTCCCTGTGCATTCGTGCGCATTGCACTTTGATCTTTTTTTTTTAAATTTCCATGGTTTGTTTTATTTATAAATTATCCCCTTTGTTTTAACTTTGTTTTAATGGAGTTTTTTAATTTTCCATAATTCTTTTTTTCATTCACTTTGTTTTTTATATATTCGTATATACATTTTAAATCGCTTTGACAGTTTTACATTTTTTTTAAATTAAAACATTATTTTAGTGTTTTTTATATATCTTATTTTGTATAAATGTTGTTATGCACATAATTTATGATAAAATTATCTTTATTCCATGTACATTATTGTTCTCGTATTATTTTATGTAATTATTTTCTTAAAATTTATATATATATGTATTTTAAATTTATTTATGTATAATTTGGTTCTCTTTAAAGGATTATTGTATATTTTATATATTTTAGCATCTTGGTATATATCATTTGCACTTTTTTATGTGTTTCCCATTTTCATATATACATGTTTAGTTAAAGTAACTTGTCTATGTTTTATATTATTTATTTTGATTTTTTTCCCTTTTATGTAATATACATATTTTAATAGTTTTTCATATATTGTCAGTTTTTATAAACATATAAATTGTTTCGAATTTCTGCTTGGGTTATTTCTTTGTATATATATAATAGTCTTTAAATTGTCTATATCATTGATTCCTAGTTCTTGTGTTGTCTTACTTATCATGTTATCTTTAAATTCCTTTTTTGTAATTATCAATTGTAAAAACTTCTAAAACAAAGGCAATGTTTGGCGTTTTAGAAATTTAGAAAATCGTGCCCTAACGTGTTGGGCTTCAATTTTCCGCTTGCCCAAAATAGTCAAATATTCCTTTAAAATTTTATTTATGTTTTTTCTAAATTTTAAAAAAAATGCAATGTTTTATATTTGGAAACTCGAGAAATCGTGCCCTAACGTGCTGGGTTTCATTTTTTTTCGTTGGACCAAATAATGGAATACCCTTTTCGTGGCATTTTGGAAATCATAAAGTGATTTCAACTTTTGGGAGGCTTAAAATATCATATTCTAATGTGCTGGATGTGGTATTTTATTCCTTCGAAACGAGTGAACCTTAAAATCCAATTCAAATTGTTTATACATTTTTTTAAAAGGAATCGTATTTTAAATTTTTTTTCCTAAATTTTCGACGAGAAAACATTAAATAATCAATTGGTACCAATTTTGGGCGTTACGGGGGTGCTAACCCTTCCTCGTGCGTAACCGACTCCTGAACCATTTTTCTCAATTTTCGTAGACCTAAAATTATTATTTTAATAAATCAAATATTTTATTAAAATGATTAACCTCAAGGTGATTCGATTACACCTCAAAAAGGATCGGTGACGACTCCAAACTTTCATTTTAAAAGTCGATTCTCGTTTTTTTTTTAACTCATTAAAAATGGTTTTGATAGCTTGGCGACTCCACTGGGGACCAATAAGAGAGTCAAGCCGTAAAATTGATTATTTTCTGTCCTTTTGTCGAAAATTTAAAATTTGGATTTTAGCACATGATCCTTTTATGGCATTTCATGGGTTTTATGGTTTTTGTCATTTTTTTTCGTGTTTTGCATTTCGAGTTTTTTATATCCCCTCGCATCATCTCGCATGACCGTTGTGGTCACGCCTTCTAAGTGGGAGTGAGAAATTATGCCTTCGTGAGGTTTTCACCTCCGCATGGGCTAGTGGACTACTTTCGGAATACATCTGTACCTATGTCTTCGTGAGGTTTTCACCTCCGCATGGCCATAGGGAAATGTATTCCCCTGAACTGAACTCGATCCGCATGAGCCTATAATGGGTGAGGGTTGAGGAATCTGCTGGTTCATGTACCATTTCCTTAGAACTGAGCCACATATAGTAAACTCTAAGAGCCCGCCCTAGGTAGAGCTATGTTGAACTCTAGTGATTACCCAGTTAGATGTTTAATTATTTTCTGTTTGCTTAAATTTTTATTTCTTCGATACTAACTTATTGTGTTTTATTGCGATTATGTTTTGCATGTCATTTCATATTAAAGAGGTGTCGATTTCTGTTCGGTTGCTAAATTAGAAAGCTTGTTATGGAGAGTGAATTCATTGATAAAGTAGAGGATAATGCGACTGTCCGTATGTGGTCAGAGAAGATGCAACTTGAGAAAGGGGATAGTCTAGCGGAGGGTATACATCGGGGTTGTCGGGCTTCACTCGCATCAACGTGACCCAAAATGAGTTCCAGGAATTGAGGGATATATGGGCTCGTTGGGATGATGAGACCAAGCAGCTATTCTATCAAAGTTATGGCGACTTACCCTACCTGCTCGATATCAAGGTGGACAAGTACTTGTTTCGGGCTATGGCTCAGTTTTGGAACCTGGCGTATAGTTGTTTCACCTTCGGGAATGTGGACTTGGTGCCTACTGTGGAGGAGTATACGGCTTTGCTTCGCTGTCCAAAGGTTCAAATCGACAAAGTTTATTGCAAGGATGCTAGTGCCCCAGCTTTTGTAAAGAAGTTAATGAGTATTACTGGGATGAGTGAACAATGGGTTACAGCTCGAATTCAGCAAAAGGGTGATGGTAGGTGCATTTCTTGGGTAAGTTTGAGAGACCTAATCGTAGCACATCCGGATACAAAAAGGAAAGTTGACGTCTTCGCCCTAAGTATCTATGGTTTAGTGATTTTCCCCAAGGCTTTAAGACATGTAGATGAAGCAGTTGTTGAATTCTTTGATCGACTTGATAAAGGGGTTACATCGGTGCCGGCAATTCTTGCTGAGACATTCAGATCCTTAAGTACATGTCGGAGGGCGAGTGAAGGTAGATTTATAGGGTGTGCGCAGTTATTGTTGGCTTGGTTTCACAGCCATTTCTGGAAGGTAGATAAGGTTTCCTATCGGGTTTTTTCTGAGAGTTACTCCCCGTTAAAGGAGATAGCAACCATGTCTAGGAGAGATGACATATCAGAAGAAAATTGGATCGCGCTCCTCCGAAATCTTCAGGAAGAGGATGTTGAGTGGAGAGCTCCTTGGTTTGTTTCTGATGAGATTCTCTATCGGTGTGAGAGTTTTAATTGGGTACCTCTACTTGGAATTTGGGGAGCTACTGGATATGCTCATTTGCTTGTTTTAAGACAATACAGGTCAAGGCAGTTTATACCGATGACACATGGATTAGCCCAGAGTGAGTTTGTTTATAGGGGGAAGAATTATAAGAAGAAGGTTCAAGATATTTTTGATGCATGGAAACAGACACGACGGATGAAGAGATTGGCTGTTGGATCGATGACGACTCCTGAATACAAGGGGTGGTTAAGTAAAAGAGTTAATGATAATATCCCCGAGCCGAGTTTGGAGGATGTTCGTACGATGAAAGAATATTTGCAAGTAATCTCCTCCGAGCTTGAGATCGTAAAACGGGACTTCGAGGAGAGGAATGCAGAGTTAGGGAAAAAGATAGAACAATTAGAGGAGGAAAAACACATTTGAGATTAGATGCCGACGTTCAGAAACTCGAGGCCGAGAAGTTGAGAAAAGGGAAAAGGAAGGTTGAGGAAGACTTGAACAGTCTAAAAACTGATTACAAGAAGCTACGTATGTCAATGAGAACTACCGGGTTGGGGAAGACGTCAGAGCAGTGGCGACAGGAAATTCAAGTGGAAAAGGCTAGAGCTGATCAGTGGGAGAAGAGGTTTCATGATGCTCGAGCACGTGAAAGTGCCTTAAAGAAGAGCTTGGTTGAAGGCCAAGGTGAGAAAGAGATGTTGGTAGCAAGGGTAGCGGAGCTAGAAAAGGCCCTGCATCAGCACCGTGGTCGTAACTCTGATATTGAATTAAGAGCCAGCCTGAATAGGATTGAAGATTTGAAAGGGAAGGTAGAAGAGCTTGAGACTGCACTACAAAACTGTGAGCTTCAAATTGAATTACTTGAGTCGAACAATGAGCAGTGGAAGGAACAGCTCTGCCGATCGCAGGATCAGGTCAGGGATAGAGATCACATCATGGGTGAAGCCGTGGCTCAGATTCGAGAAGTGGCTGATTATTTACAGACCTTGGCGGTTCAGACTGATGTGCTAAGTGTGAAGTATGAGTCAGAGTCAGACCGGGGTCGTGAGCTAGCTTGCCTTCTTAATAAAGTTAAAGCTTTGAGCATTAGGGCTAAGCCGTATATGTGATCTATTTTATGTAAAGGATTTTGCTTTTTAATAAAAAAATTTAAATGGAATTGAATCAGAATCGACGTCTCTTTAGTTTTGCATTCATTTCATGCATTTGCATTTCATCGCATCATGTGCATTAAATTTCACAAAAGAATCCTGATTAAAAATTGTATTACAGTTACCCTGGAACATCAATACTACACACGGAAAAAGACCGAAGCTATGGATCAAAGATTGGAAAAGTTAGAACAAATGAAGAAAGAAATACAGGAACAGATGCAAGTGCAAATGCAAGAGCAATTAGCTAAGATCCAGCAGGATATGAAGGATCAAATGCTGGAATTTCAGAGGAGTATGATGAGCGAATTAACTCAGCTACTAGTTGGAAAGCCAGAAAAGGGGAAGAGTCCCATGGTTAATGCTGAAGATGATAGCGGGATTCTTACTTACCCTCCGGGTTTCACCCCAACAAATACCCCAGTGCCTCCGCAAAAGGTGTCTGTCAGTATCAAACCCCAATATCAGACTGGTACTTTAGCACCGCTAAATTTTCCAACGGGATCATGTTTCAACCCCGAAGATAATTGTACAAATCCTACGGTCCTTGACTTCGATGAGGTCACAGAAGTAGGAAAGGCAGGAACAGAATTTTCAAAGCGGCTAGAAGACCGATACAAGTGGTTGGAAGAAAAATTCAGAGCGTTGGAAAGCGTTGATTATCATTGCGGAATAGACGCCAAGGAGTTGAGTCTGGTCCCGAATTTGGTACTCCATTCGAAGTTCAAAATGCCAGAATTTGAAAAGTACAACGGAACCAGTTGCCCTGAGGCTCATATCACGATGTTTTGTCGGAGAATGACTGGTCATGTCAATAATGATCAGTTATTGATCCACTATTTCTAGGACAGTTTGGTTGGGGCTGCGGCTAAGTGGTACAATCAATTAACTCGTACCCAAGTTAAATCGTGGAAAGACTTAGCGCAAGCCTTCATGAAACAATATGGACATGTGACTGACATAGCGCCTGATAGGATCACATTACAAAACATGGAGAAGAAGTCGAATGAAAGTTTCAGGCAATACGCTCAGAGGTGGAGGGAGATTGCCACGCAAGTCCAACCCCCACTGTTAGAAAAGGAAATAACCATGCTTTTCATTAATACCTTGAAAGCACCTTTTATTAATCACATGTTGGGAAGCGCAACTAAGAGTTTCTCGGACATAGTTATGTCTGGTGAAATGATTGAGAATGCAATAAGGTGCGGAAAGATAGAGGCAGGGGAAAGTACCAGGAGGTTAGCCCTGAGAAAGAAAGAAAATGAAGTCAGCAATGTGAATATGGGCTATGAGAAACCAATCATGGTAAATCAACCGGAAGTGGTAGCCATGGGCCAGCAAGCTTTGTCAAGACAGGAGCCCAATACAAAGCAGAACACGGAGAAGCCCCAGTTTATTTCCATTCCAGTAACGTATCGGGAGCTATACAAAAGTTTGTTTGATGCACACGTCGTATCTCCTTTTTATTTAAAACCACTGCAACCCCCATACCCCAAGTGGTATGATGCAAGTGCTCAATGTGAATATCATGCTGGAATTGCGGGACACTCGATAGAAAACTGCACCTCTTTTAAGAGGGTTGTCGAAAGGCTCATCAATATGGGTATTGTAAAATTCGATGATGCACCTAATATAGGAAATTTGTTACCCAATCATACTGATAAAGGGCTAAACGCAATAGGCGAGAATATGGGAAGGAGAATTAAGTTGGATGTGGCAGAAGTGAGAACCCCGATGAGGGAGGTTTTGAAGAATATGGTAGAGAGAGGTCTAGTCACGCAAGACTTTGGAAGTAAGTCCCGAGAAATGGGGAACTATTGTGAGTTCCATGGAGAGGATGACCATGAGATAGAAACATGCAATAAATTTTGGGCCCTGGTACAGGCTCTAATGGACAACAAAGAACTGGAGTTCTTTGAGTTTGCTGAGAAAGAAGATGTATGCTCCTCGGAGGAGGGGTTGATGGAGAAGGTTTCTGAGGTCAATCACCCAGTGGTGATCATTTCACGACCAAAAATTAATAAATTCGGAGCAAAAATTACACCGAGAGTTGTAATCTAGAGACCCGCGGCTTTTTCGTATAAGGATAACAGAAGGGTACCTTGGAATTACAACTGTAATGTGACATATCTAGGGGAGGAGAGTCTGGTAAGCACGCCAAATACAAAGGTCGAGCCTGGAAAAGGAAAGTCCGTGATAATTGAACAAGAGAAAAAGAAGACAAAATCACTGGTTAATGAACCAGTAACTGAAGATGAAGCTAAAGAATTTCTGAAGTTCCTAAAACACAGTGAGTATAGTGTTGTGAAACAATTGCACAATCAGTCGGCACGCACATCGATACTAGCTCTGCTACAAAACTCGGAGGTTCACCGAAACGCATTGATGAAGGTGTTGAACGAGACCTATGTAGTTGAAGATATTTCAGTGAACAAGCTAGATCGTCTTGTTAGTAATATAAGTGCCGATAATTTCATCTCCTTCAGTGATGATGAAATACCACCAGGGGGTATGGGATCCATCAAGGCTTTGCATATCACCACTCGCTGCAAAGGGTATACATTGCCGGGGGTATTAATTGATAATGGGTCAGCGCTGAATGTTTTGCCCTTGTCCACATTAAATAGGTTACCGATAGACAGCTCTCATATGAAGACATGTCAGAACATAGTGAGGGCATTTGATGGCACTGAGAGGAAAGTAATGGGAAGAATTGAGGTACCTCTGCAGATCGGACCAAACACATATGAGGTAGATTTCCTTGTGATGGATATTACACCTTCTTATAATTGTTTGTTGGGAAGGCTTTGGATTCACTCGGCAGGGGCAGTACCGTATCGTTGCACCAAAAGTTAAAGTTAGTGACCGAAGGCCGCTTGATAATTATAAATATGGAGGAGGACATTATTGCATCTGTTACTAGTAGTGCACCATATATAGAAAATAATGATGAAGCAATTGAGTGTTCCTTCCGGTCATTGGAGTTTGTAAATGCAACTTTTATCATTGAAGGGGGTAGGATCCTAATACCAAGAATATCTGAGGCTACGAGGATGAGCTTGCAATTAACAGTGGGAAATGGAGTATTGCCCGGAAAAGGACTTGGAAAGTATCTTCATGGACGAGTTGAGGTACCAGTTTTGGCTGACAAACAAGATCGCTTTGGCTTAGGGTATAGGCCAGATGCAAAGCAGAAAAGAAAGGAGATGGAAAGGAGGCAGAAGAGACGAAGAGCGCGACTGAATGGGGTAGAAGTCGAGTGGGAATCAATGACTTTTCCCCATATATCCTATACATTTGTGTCAGGTGGAGTTATCTATCCTGAATTGGAAAAGACAAGAGTAGGAACAGCTGAAAACGCAATGGAAAATTTGAATATCAATGTCATATCTGAAGAGAATGTGATAAAACATGACTTAGCAAGCATTCACCCATATGAACCGGGAAGTGTTCTGAATAATTGGACTGCGGAGGAGATTTCTGTAGTCTTTAGTGCTAATACAGGGTAATATTCAAAACACACTTGTCGTTTTAAAGCCTAAAAGCAATAAGAATCTTTTGCGAAAAAAGGCTCATGTTCAAAACGTTTATTTCAATATAAATACACTTTCATGTCTTATTCTGAACAAATATTCTTTTATCTTGAGCAAATTTTCTTTTCTTACATTTCATTTATAAGCATGCCATACGAATAAGGCTATACTTAGATTCATTTGTTTGTTGGATATTCTTTTGTGCCTACAATAGGTCTCTAAATATCAATGGCATGAGTGACGCTGTTACAAACCCGAAACTCCTTTTTAAGCGAGACGTGTGTCTGAAGGGATCTCAGGATTTTGAAGATGATGAGGACTGTAGCTTACCTTCAGGTTTGTTAAGGATAATAGAACGGGAGGAGAAGCAGATTCTACCCCATAAAGAGACAATCGAGAGTGTGACCTTAGAAGAGGGGAAAGAGGCGAACATTAGAACTTGCATAACTGAGGAAACAAGACGAGACCTTATTGATTTACTGCAAGAGTTCAAAGATATCTTCGCGTGGTCGTATCAAGACATGCCTGGGTTAAGCACCGATATTGCGGTGCATAGCGTCCCTATAAAAGAAGAGTGCAAGCCTGTTCAACAGAAGCTTCGAAGAATGAGACCCGATGTTGCAGTAAAAATAAGAGAAGAGGTCCGGAAGCAATTTGATGCTGGGTTCTTGCAAGTTGTCAATTATTCAGAATGGGTAACTAACGTCGTCCCCGTCCCTAAGAAAGATGGAAGGATGAGAATGTGTGTAGATTACAGGGACTTAAACAAGGCCAGCCCAAAGGACAACTTCCCTTTGCCTCATGTCGACACTTTGGTAGACAACACGGCAGGTTACTCACTGTTCTCTTTCATGGATGGTTTCTCTGGGTACAATCAAATAAAGATGCATCCTAAAGATATGGAAAAGACCACATTTATAACCTTATGGGGAACTTTTTGCTATAAAGTGATGCCATTCGGGTTGAAGAATGCGGGGGCAACGTATCAAAGAGCTATGGTAATTTTGTTTCACGACATGATGCATAAGGAAATTGAGGTTTACGTCGATAATATGATCGCAAAATCTCGAATAGAAAAAGAACATATACAGGTTTTGAGGAAATTGTTCCTGAGATTGAAGAAGTTTCAGCTAAAGCTTAATCCAACAAAATGTACTTTTGGAGCTAGGTCAGGAAAGCTGTTTGGTTTCATAGTCAGCGAAAGGGGAATTGAGGTCGACCCTGACAAAGTTAAGGCTATACAAAAATTACCTCCGCCACGCACTCAGAAGGAAGTTCGAGGTTTCCTGGGAAGATTAAATTATATCGCCCGATTTATTTCATAGCTAACTGAGAAATGTGACCCCATATTTTGCCTTCTCAAGAAACACAACCCAGGCGTGTGGGATGATGAGTGCCAAAAAACTTTTGACAAAGTTAAACAGTGTTTGTCTAATCCCCCAGTGCTAATGCCACCTAGCCCTAGTAAGCCGTTGATATTGTATTTGACAGTATTTGATAATTCAATGGGATGTGTGCTCGGTCAATATGATGAGACAGGAAAGAAAGAAAAGGCAATATATTAACTCAGTAAGAAATTCACTGAGTGTGAAATGAGATACTCGTCAATTGAAAAATTATGTTGTGCCTTGGTTTGGACCACTCGGAGATTGAGGCAGTACATGTTATACCACACGACTTGGTTAATCTCAAAATTGGACCCTTTAAAGTACGTGATGGAGTCAGCTGCTTTGAGTGGAAGGATGGCTAGATGGCAAATTCTTCTTTCTGAATTTGACATAGCTTATGTGAGTCAAAAGGCCGTGAAAGGGAGTGCAATAGCAGATTTTCTAGCCAGCAGAGCTTTGGAAGATTATGAGCCTTTGAACTTTGATTTCCCAAATGAAGATCTAATGTATGTGGCAACTACTGAAGAGGACACCTCAGAAGATAATCCGTGGAAACTAAATTTTGACGGAGCATCAAATGCCGTTGGTAATGACATTGGGGCAGTCTTGATATCCCCAGCTGGAGATCATTATCCGTTTACTTGTAAATTGGATTTTGATTACACAAATAATATGGCAGAGTATGATGCATGTATCATGGGAATCCGTGCAGCCATTGAACGTAAAATTAGGGTGTTAGAGGTGTATGGAGATTCTACACTGGTGATCTATCAGCTCAAAGGTGAGTGGGAAACAAGAGACCCAAAGTTGATCAACTATCGAGAACTAGTTCGGGATCTAATTAAGGTGTTTGATGATATCACTTTCTTTTATCTCCCGCGAGATGAAAACCAGATGGCAGATACCTTGGCTACGTTAGCTTATATGATCAGAGTAAATGGACGAGAGAATATGAAGCCGATCCAGATGAGTATTTATGAGGCTCCAGCTCATTGTTGCAATATAGACGACAAAGAGGAAAGAGATGATTGTCCTTGGTATCATGATATTTTACGATATGTGAAGAATCGTGAGTACCCTAACCAGGCAACAGAAAATGATAAAAGAACGTTAAGAAGGCTAGCCAGTGACTATGTCATGGATGGAGAAATCTTGTATAAAAGAAGGAAAGATCAGGTACTGTTAAGATGTGTTGATGCTGCTAAAGCTAAGAAAATCTTAGAAGAGGTCCATGAGGGTGCCTGTAGGACGCATGCCAATTGGTTTACAATGGGTAGGCAAATAATGAGACTCGGGTACTACTGGTCCACAATGGAAAAAGATTGCATCAGCTATGCCAAGAAATGCCATAAGTGCCAGGTTTATGGTGACAAGATCCACGTGCCTCCTTCACCCCTTCATGTCATGACTTCTCCGTGGCCTTTCTCAATGTGGGGCATGGACGTCATTGGGCCGATTTCACCGAAGGCTTCTAATTGGCACCGTTTCATCTTTGTAGTCATTGATTACTTCACCAAGTGGGTAGAGGCTGCTTCATATGCCAACGTCACAAAGTCGGCAGTCAGCAAGTTCTTGAAAAAAGAAATCATATGTAGATATGGCATGCCAGAAAGGATTATATCTGACAACGCGTTAAATTTGAATAACAGCATGATAGTGGAAGTTTGCAGGCAATTCAAGATTAAACACCACAACTCATCACCTTATCGCCCAAAAATGAGTGGTGCGGTTGAGACAGACAATAAGAATATCAAGAAGATCGTAGGGAAAATGACTGAGACCTACAAGGATTGGCATGAAAAGTTACCATTTGCTCTTTATGTCTATCGAACGTCTGTCAGAACCTCTACCGGAGCAACACCTTACTCATTGGTTTATGGGATGGAGGCAGTTTTGCCTATTGAAGTCGAAATTCCTTCTCTCCGGGTTTTAACAGAGTTGAAGCTGGACGAAGCAGAATGGATTCAGTCCCGGTATGATCAGCTGAACTTGATCGAAAAAAAAAGACTGAAAGCTATTCGTCATGGTCAAATGTATCAGAGCCGAATGATGCGAGCTTACAACAAAAAGGTTCGCCCTAGAGTATTCTGTGAGGGGGACTTGGTATTGAAACAAATTCTTCCTATGCAAAAAGATTTCAGAGGAAAATGGATGCCAAACTGGGAAGGACCTTATGTGGTAAACAAGGATTTTTCTGGAGGAGCACTGATATTATTTGATATGGATGGTAGGAGCTTGCCTAACCCAGTAAATTCAGATTCAGTCAAGAAGTACTTCGCTTAAGAGGTGAAAACCCGCAAAAGGCGCCTAAAAAAAAAAAGAAGGGAGAGGCCAATGTGAAAACCCGCAAAGGGCGCCTTAAGGCCAAAGGGGTTTTGAATTGAAAACCCGAAAAGGGCAATTCAAATTTTGACCAAGGTTGGGGCAGGAAGTAGTCTTGCTATACTGGAATTAATGAAGAGAAAGTACGCATGTCTTGGGGCATCGACAGAATACGCTAGATCTCCTAGGCACATGATAAGCTCAAAATGGTTCTCGTGGAGTTCATACGGAGGAGCTTAGGCTGTGATATCTGAGGCGCTCATTTTTGTTCCTCTTTACCTATTTTTGTATTTTGGCAATATTTGCTTCCTGTAATTAATCCATTTTTCTTGAATCTTGTTATTAATAAACTTCAGTTTTGACCATCTGCTTGTATTGAAATAATGATTAATGGACTAATAATACTTTTGCAAAAGGGGTTTTGCATATTACTCTGAAAGTTTCTAAATGGTATAAGAACCTGAAACAGGACTATCGTTTAAAATTTACCCAGCTTAAGGGTGGAATATTTGTGTTCAAATTGGGATTATCTCTTCACTCAAAGATATTGATTGAATAAAGGATATTGTGCCAACCAAAGCATAAGAGGGGATCATAATATTCCTCATTAATATAAATGTCGGGCGTACACATCTAGTCATGGTGATCGAATATGGTGTAATAGACCGAGTTAATGAAAGTTTCTAGGTGACAAGAGGGGGTTTGAAGATGGTACAAATCTTAGGTTCTAGAAATATAGTGAAATAGACCCTGAAGTTGCAATGGGGCAAACTAGTTGAGCAAAATGGGTTGTTTCTGTGGGTTTCGTTGGAAATGCTAGTCGAGCAGGAGGGCAGCATAATACGATGTGATAAAACCCTGATGAATAATGAGGGATGCCACTTTAAGATTTTAAAAAGGAATCATTTTCATGACGTTTCTACATTCATGTCATTCATAAAACATCACATCTAGTTAGGAGCATTTGATTTATTTCAATCATAGTATCCTAATTATTTGACATAAGCATGGATATATGACACCGAGTCTACAGGACATGTCTCAAAGGACAGTGTAGTAGCATTGGTGAAGTCAGATCTTATCTCCCTAAAGTTGCAGTGGAATAGATCGAAGATTACAAACCTTATCTCCCTAAAGTTGCAGTGGAGTAGGTTGAAGTGACAAGCCTTATCTCCCTGAAGTTGCAGTGGAGCAGGCTTAATATGCAAGTCTTATCTTCTTGAAGTTGCAGGAAGCAGACTGAAAGTTATAGATCTTATCTCCATGTATCAGCTATGGAGCAGATCGAAGATGGCTAGTCTTATCTCCATGTATCGGCTATGGAGCAGATTTTAGCCACCAACATTATCTCTCTGAAGTTGCAGAGAGCAGGTTGAAGATATAAGTCTTATCTTCCTGAAGTTGCAGGAAGCAGACTGAAAGTTACAGATTTTATCTCCATGTATCGGTTATGGAGCAGATTTTAGCCACCAACCTTATCTTTCTGAAGTTGCAAGAGAGCAGGCTTAATATGCAAGTCTTGTCTTCTTGAAGTTGCAGGAAGCAGACTGAAAGTTACAGATCTTATCTCCATGTATCGGCTATGGAGCAGATCAAAGATGGCTAATCTTATCTCCTTGTATCGGCTATGGACCATATTTTAGCCACCAACCTTATCTCTCTGAAGTTGCAGAGAGCAGGTTGAAGATATAAGTCTTATCTTCCTGAAGTTGCAGGAAGCAGACTGAAAGTTACAGATCTTATCTCCATGTATCGGCTATGGAGTAGATTTTAGCCACAATTCTTATCTCTTTGAGGTAGCAGTAGAGCAGATCATAGCACAACTCTTATACCCCTGAAGATGCTGTGGGTTAAAGTAGGGCTACTTGAGGAAATGAAGCATCAAGAAGTCGAGACTCAGCAGGCCCAGGCAAAATTGGCCATTTTATAGTCTTTGCTCCATTCTTGTTACACAACAATGAGCAAAGAGGGGCAGCTGTAATACCCAATTTTATCCCGGGCCCAACAAACCCAAGACATACAAAATAAATCTAAGGCCTAAAATTTTACAATGGCCTAATACAACTACACAAGCTCAATGGCCCATTTTTTTTTCCCCTAGAAACAGCAAACCCCCACGTTCAGCACCATTCCACCACGCACACGCACGACCTCTAGCTCGCGTATCTACGCCCCACGATCAGGCACTCCTTCACGACATCACAGTACCTGCGATTTGAGCAAAGAAATAAGCATAAACTGTATTGTATTCGGCTAAAAAAAGCCTTCAATCTTTCGTTGTAAAGGAGGAGAACGGGTACGGATTTTTGAAGATAAAATATACAAAAATAGAGAGCAAAAGAATATTTCAGAGGTGATTACTTGTTGCAATTTTTTTTTATTCTGTTTTTCCTTTTTTCATTCGACACAAATACGAAATATAATAGAGGACGAGAGACTTACTGGAGTTGCATCGTGTTTTCACTGTCGGAAGGCCTTGCTTTGTTGGTCGCAAACAAATTTTGGGGGGCGGTTGAGGGCTTGAGATGAGCATTAGGGTTTTTTTTTTTTAAAAGGCAAAAAATAAAAATGGTTTTAAAATAGTTTTTTTTATTTTAAATAGCACAATAAAACAGCATTGGAAAGGGGAGAGTCAGCACGCGACTTGGGCCATGTGCATTTTCCCTTTAGATGGGGGATTTGCACTTTTAGTCCCCCTCCTTTGCTTGACTTCTAAATTCACCATTCGCATTTTATTTTCTTGTAAATTTACCTGAATTTGCATACTTGTCCCAATTTGGCCCACACCTAGGTGCTGCATTTTAGAGTTTGGATCTTTTGCGCTTTTGGTCCCTGTGCATTCGTGCGCATTGCACTTTGATCTTTTTTTTTTTAAAATTTCCATGGTTTGTTTTATTTATAAATTATCCCCTTTGTTTTAACTTTGTTTTAATGGAGTTTTTTGATTTTCCATAATTCTTTTTTTCATTCACTTTGTTTTTTATATATTCGTATATACATTTTAAATCGCTTTGACAGTTTTACCTTTTTTTTAAATTAAAATATTATTTTAGTGTTTTTTATATATCTTATTTTGTATAAATGTTGTTATGCACATAATTTATGATAAAATTATCTTTATTCCATGTACATTATTGTTCTCGTATTATTTTATGTAATTATTTTCTTAAAATTTATATATATATGTATTTTAAATTTATTTATGTATAATTTGGTTCTCTTTAAAGGATTATTGTATATTTTATATATTTTAGCATCTTGGTATATATCATTTGCACTTTTTTATGTGTTTCCCATTTTCATATATACATGTTTAGTTAAAGTAACTTGTCTATGTTTTATATTATTTATTTTGATTTTTTTTCCCTTTTACGTAATATACATATTTTAATAGTTTTTCATATATTGTCAGTTTTTATATACATATAAATTGTTTCGAATTTCTGCTTGGGTTATTTCTTTGTATATATATAATAGTCTTTAAATTGTCTATATCATTGATTCCTAGTTCTTGTGTTGTCTTGCTTATCGTGTTATCTTTAAATTCCTTTTTTGTAATTATCAATTGTAAAAACTTCTAAAACAAAGGCAATGTTTGGCGTTTTGGAAATTTGGAAAATCGTGCCCTAACGTGTTGGGCTTCAATTTTCCGCTTGCCCAAAATAGTCAAATATTCCTTTAAAATTTCATTTATGTTTTTTCTAAATTTTAAAATAAAGGCAATGTTTTATATTTGGAAACTCGAGAAATCGTGCCCTAACGTGCTGGGTTTCGTTTTTTTTCGTTGGACCAAATAATGGAATACCTTTTTCGTGGCATTTTGGAAATCATAAAGTGATCTCAACTTTTGGGAGGCTTAAAATATCATATCCTAACGTGCTGGATGTGGTATTTTATTCCTCCGAAACGAGTGAACCTTAAAATCCAATTCAAATTGTTTATACATTTTTTTAAAAGGAATCGTATTTTAAATTTTTTTCCCAAATTTTCGACGAGAAAACATTAAATAATCAATTGGTACCAATTTTGGGCGTTACGGGGGTGCTAACCCTTTCTCGTGCGTAACCGACTCCCGAACCATTTTTCTCAATTTTCGTAGACCTAAAATTATTATTTTAATAAATTAAATATTTTATTAAAATGATTAACCTCAAGGTGATCCGATTACACCTCAAAAAGGATCGGTGGCGACTCCAAACTTTCATTTTAAAAGTCGATTCTCGTTTTTTTTAAACTCATTAAAAATGGTTTCGACATATATCATCAATACCTCCACAAATCAATGATGACAATAGATTTGTTTTAAAGATAATATTTAGAAAATATTAAATCAATTTAATAATTTTAACATTAAAGGATATGTTGTATTTATTTTTTTAATATCTTTATTAAAAAAACTTATATTAAATAAAAATTAGTGTAATTATCAAATATATTTAAAATATTTATATTATTTAAAATGAAAATTTCTATGAAATTGATTAAAAAAAGGAAAAAATATATTGGTAATCACTAAATTTTGATTAAAATAACATTTGTCACTAAACTTTCAAAAGTGACAAATCAATCACTAACGTTTACGAAAAGTGACAAATCAGTCACCGAGCCCATTTTTCGTTACAAACCTAACGGACAACTGATGTGGCCCATTAGGGTGCCTATTGTATTTATCATATCCTTTTATTAGTTTATAAGGATTACCACCTAAACAGAATAACCCTAGCCGGAAGAAAAAGAAAAAGAAATGGAGATACCCACTATGCTATTGTAGAAATCCAGTCAATTTAAGGACTTCTTGGTCCAATGACAACCCAAGTAAGAGGTTTTTTGGGTGCAAGAAGTATGGGAGTGGGTTTCAAAATGCATGTCATTTTTTTACCTTGTTTGATCTACCATTGACGCCCCCCATTCATGAATTGTGTTGTTGGGTATTTTGAAAAAAGTCAGGACAATAGAGGATGCAAGGATAGAGAGAAAAATATGGTTGATGGTGATGTTATTTGTAATTTTGTTGTGGTTGTTGAAATGAAAAACTAGATTATGATTTTTTCTGGATCAATGGCTTGAGGGGCATTAGTATTGTTCAAGGACATTGGTGGAGGCAGTGTTAAATGTAAGAAAGGGTTTAGGGTGTGAGTTAAAAGTATGTTATCTATAATTTGCTTTATGTAATGGATGTTGGGAAGTTTAATTTATGGAATCTTTGATTTTGCTTTATGGAATGGATTAAAAACAACAAGGATATTTTGTACAAATGAAACAAAAGCATAAACCATTGCAAAACATTTTAATTCATTCATTAATTAAGTCCAAACTATTTACAAAAACAAGATCATCCTATATGACTTGTAACTATATATGGTTAGAAGGCCAAATTGTTTCCAAATTTGCCTACAATTCAACACAATTGAACTCATTTGAATTGTAGGCAAATTTACAAAAAGACAAAAGAAAAAAAAAATATTGTAGTTATTTGCCTAAGTTAAGAAATTAGTAGCAATACTAAGCAAATTTACACAATAAGCTCAAAATAGTTAACGAAATAAATTTTCATTTTACAAGTTTGGTTCACTGGTATTAGGTAAAGCTTGATCCATAAGGTGTCATCAATGGGTCTAAGGCAGATGACTATTGAGTAGAAGGCATCCATTTTAACACTGGTTGGTTGTCCAGTTGATTTCCTCTTGAATGAAAGTTTTTCTCTCGGTAGCTTTTGTACCCCTTTCTTACTCAGCTTTATTGTTGTTTGTGGTTCATCAGGTTCTTTCCTTCTGATTTTAGTAGGCCTGCCAGGTGGCCTTCTTATTAGAGGAGGCAGTATTGACAGCATGTCTGGCAGGGGCTCCCATTGCTTAGGACCCCTTATTGGCCTAATGAAGTTAGAGTAGATGGCAAGTTGGGTTTCTTTGGTGTAGCAGTTATCTATATAAGTTTTAGGGTTCTCATCTTTTAGATGAATGGCAACCATCACATGATTACAAGGGATGTCAATGATCTCCCATTTCCTATAGGAGCAGGAATGTTCAATTAGGTCCACCACATATACCTCTCTTCACCGGCATGTGATGAGAAACAACTAAAAGTAGTTTAACATATCAGGAGCATAGATATAGACAATTTAGCTTTTTCTGGATATTGGCAGAATAAAGGCATACATGGAGTAATCATATTAAAAAGGCTTAAGGGTGTAAAAAACCTTCAAACTTTTTCAAAAAAAAAAGTAATTAAGCTCCTGCCTTTTTTTTCCACTCAATTTGGTACTTGAACTTTCAAAATGCATAAAAAGCCCCCAAACATTTTCAAAAAAAGCTATTAAGCCCCCTTTTTTTTTCACTCAATTGGGTATTTAAACTTTCAAAATGCATAAAAAAGACCCTTAACCTTTTTCAAAAAAAAAAAAAACAATTAAGTCCTTACTTTTTTTTAACACTCAATTGGGTACTTAAATTGTCAAAATGTATTAAAAAGACCCTTTGACCGTTAACTTTAATAGTTGACCGTTAAAGTTAACTGCCCCTAATTTTTTCAGTTAAAGTCACCCCGTGTCATAACTATGGCGTGACATGTGGCAAAAAATTATAAAAAATAAAAATCAATAAAACTTATAAAAATTATTAAACTTTAATAAAAATATTAATAAAATATAAAAATCATAAAAAAATATAAAAATGAATTTTTTATAAAAATTATAAAATGCATAAAAAAAGGTCCTTTAACCATTAACTTTAACTGTAGACCGTTAAAGTTAACGACCCCTAATTTTTTTTAGTTAAAGCTATCACATGTTGCAATACAGTGTGACATGTGGTGAAAAATGATAAAAATAAAAATGAATAAAATTTATAAAAAATTACAACATACTTCTTTTGGTACAATAATTTTTATAATTTTTTTTACGAATTTTATAATTTTTTTATATTTTTTTATAATTTTCTTACAACTTTATAAAATTTTATATTTTTTTAATATATTTATATATCTTTTATAATTCTTTTACGATTTTATAAAATTTAAAAAAATTATAATTCTTTTACGGTTTTTATAATTTTTAAATATGTTTATATTTTTATTAAAATTTAATAATTTTTATTAATTTTATTGATTTTTATTGTTATCATTTTTTGCCACATGTCACATCGCGATTATGACACATGGTGACTTTACCTAAAAAAATTAAGGGTGATTAAACAGTTAACTATTAAAGTTAATGGTCAAAGGGTCTTTTTGATGCATTTTGGCAGTTCAAGTATCTAATTGAGTGCAAAAAAAAAAAAGTAGGGGCTTAATTGCTTTTTTTAAAGAGTTTGAGGGCCTTTTTATGCATTTTGAAAGTTCAAATACCCAATTAAGTGAAAAAAAAAGAGCAAAGCTTAATTGCTTTTTTTGAAAAAGTTTGAGGGTTTTTTACACCCTTAAGCCTATTAAAAAATAATTATTTACCTCATTGAATCTTTGATATTGGTAGCCAGCTTTTCCTTGATCTTTGGACACAAGTTTCCTTTAAAATTTTCAGCTTCTTTATTGTTGACAATCAATAGCATAATTTTGGTCCTAATTGTTTCCATCATGGTCAAAATGAACTTCCCTCTTGCTTCCAATATCGGCTTGTGTAAGTAGCAGAAAGGAATATCAATTACCAAAGCATAAAATAGTTGACAAATCAAAAATAAATTGCATATAGAAAAAAGAAGTTTAGGGGTTTACTTTGTTAAAGCATTCACAAAGATTATTTACCAGAATATCATACTTGCTCCTTAATAAGAAGTGAGACCTTAACCAATGAGCAAATTTCTTTCCCTTTAACCAATCATAAGCATCTTGATTAGTATTCCTCAGTTCAGCCATAACATCTTCAAAATCTCTTGGAGTGCTTGCTCTGGCAGCTTTCCAAAGCAAGTCTTTCAAAGCCTTTGTTTTGAAAAAGCTTTATTGAAATTTTGATGTAGGTGTTTAACACAATTTATTGTTTCTACATTAGGAAATAACAAACATATTGCTTCTACAAGTCCCTGTAAACAAAACAAAAACAATTTATTTTTTCGACATCTTGGCAAAAACAAAAACAAAAAAAAAAAAGCAAACAAATTGAATTTTACCTTTTGTTTGTCAAACATGAAATATATTTGATATAAGCTCACAATTTCCAAGTCCAATTAAAGCAACTCCAAGAACTAGCACCATGATGCTTGATTTTCACTTTCAACAGCAACATATGCAATAGGATAGGGGTCATTATTTGCATCTATCCCAACAGCTGCCAATAGGTAACCATCAAAGTAGCCATTCAAGAAACATCCATCTAAACATATTATCCTCCTACAACCAGTTTTATACCCATCTTTGCATGTCCTTTGAAACAATATGTTATCTAGATAACAATTTGTTGTTGTTCCAACATTTTGGGACCTAAGCTCCAATAGATACTCATAAATCTTCTCATAATATGCCTTATACCTCCGTCAATTAATTCTAGTGCCTTAAGTTTATCCCTCCTACATTTGGTTAGTGAGACATGGCAAAGGAACTTTGTTTTGACATTTTATTACAATGATGTCAAAGAATAATTAGGATTAACCATGAACTTTTATTTATAATGTTAAGTTACCCAAGCTGAGTTTATATTCCTATTTTTAAATACCTTAGAACGAATATGGTTAGGGTTTAAACTCCTAATTTTCCAAATGTCATCACTAGGGTCAAGTGGGTTAATTCTAGAGGCCCGTACGTATCTTAATTCTAGTGCCTTAAGTTTATCCCTCCTACATTTGGTTAGTGAGACATGGCAAAGGAACTTTGTTTTGACATTTTATTACAATAATGTCAAAGAATAATTAGGATTAACCATGAACTTTTATTTATAATGTTAAGCTACCCAAGCTGAGTTTATATTCCTATTTTTAAATACCTTAGAACGAATATGGTTAGGGTTTAAACTCCTAATTTTCCAAATGTGATCACTAGGGTCAAGTGGGTTAATTCTAGAGGCCCGTACGTATCTTGAATAGTGTGGCTTACAAACTACCTTTAACCTCTTGTGATCATTTTTTTGGGAACTTCACATAATGATTATTCACCCTACCATACTATTTGAAAGCTTATTTTAGATTGTATTTGTTGGGAAATAACAATCCAATCTCAAGTTTTAGATTATTCATGCCAATTTCTATGTTGAACTCGGGTCAAGTTTTGCCACATGAGTCAGATTCATGTGCATTATTTAATGTTTCAGATTTATCACTATCAGACAGCTCCCTTAATTGTACATCATCCATGTTTAAGCCATCTAAATTAACTGTAACCATATCACATACATTCATTCCAACATTATTAAACACATCATCACCTATTGCACAATCAAATCCATCAAAATCACTCAATTCTTCTTAACTCCCACTCTTATTAAATTCATCATCAAGTAAACCTGCCAAAAAAATTCAACATCAAAAGTCACAATAAAGGCAGTGAGGTCTTTGACTTTTTTGTACACACTAATGAAAAATAATATTCAATCACTATCTAATATTTGGCAAGCATCCATAATCTAAGTCCACATGCCAGACAATTTAATACAAACATATTCAGTTCTATCATGCACATGACAAACAATAACCAAGCAACACATGCACAAACTATATAATACAAACATACATAGTGCACTATCTAAATTTTGCATGCATCTACAACCTATTTCATCACACAAAACAAATGACATCAAGACAACATGTTTCACTCCCATTAAATTTGAATAACTTACAACTCTAAACATTTTTTTAAACAAATTCCAGTTCGAATAGCTTACACCAATAAAACATAAACCCATAGCAGTTCTCAGAAATTTAAACAATTGTGTAACACACCAAACTCGATCCCTTAAGGGGATCCAAGTAAGACGTGTTACTACGAAGAAATTATCCATCTTTGAAATTGATTCTGGCGTAAACTTTATAAAACCATAGTGTTTGAAATAAACCTTTAATAAAATATGAAAAATAGAGTATAAGTCAAATGACGTATAGAATTTTAGTAAGGTATTTTATCAACCCAAAATAAAATGTTTTTAAATCATTCCATAAACTTTAATGAAACTTCATTAAATCATAAATTCTATAACATAAGTTTTAAATACAAATTCTTTTCAAAATACAATCAGACATCACCCCATCATCATGCATAGTACAAATAAACAGGTATCTCACAACAACAAATGTCCTCTAGCGTAGTCCTTCAACAAGTCTTCATTCAACCGTAGGCTTGAGAAGGAAAAGGGAAATAGGGTAAGTTCTAAATAACTTAATAAGTTATAGAAGAAAGCGTATCAATAATTATTAATACTTCAAACAGATCTTTTCAAAAATTCGAACACTATCACACAATTCACCATATGGCGAGTACCATAGACAGATGACAGACTATATGCCACTTTACTTTTCCTTTGGTGTATACAATACGCCTATGTAACTGTTCGGACGAACCTTCTTCATGTTAGCCACGTACCCAAATCCATTCTCAGATTCTTATCATTCATTCCATTCATATTTCTTTAGTTTGTATCATTTGTCATGATTTGGCAATCTGGTGTGCAACATACATTTGCCTTACCAAAGGCTACACAACCATTTTCATGTATCGTGATCTGCCAGTTCAATATACATTTTATTGAAGGCAACACCATGAATATATTTCTTTAACATCATTTTCAGTAATCAGTCCATATCATTCTTGTTAGAAGTAAAAAATTGTGACTTAAGCATGAAGAATGGTTCTTACACTTTAACACAGACATAATAAACCCAGACTGACAACTCTTGAACACCTTTTTGCATATATACATTACACTTTTACAGAGTATGAGTACTTACCTTACACGAAATATAAAAAAAGAATGTTACACAGATGGAAGTAAGAAGGAACTCACCAGAAACACAACAAAGTCTAGATAGCAGGACATATGCCTTTGTCACTCGGACCTTCTATAACGTCTTGAGCTAAAATATGGATAATTAAGCTTATCAGGTCATTACACTATTAAATCCAAACATACATGCAAGAAACATGAATACATAACCCAGAATCAAGAAGTTTTCTTCCTAACATAAAAACCTAACTCTTATGCATGCAGAACTAACATTACGTGTATAACTATGAAAATAACCTAGGGTTCATCGATATTTACTAGAGAGATAAAGACAAACATAGAAGTTGGTTGAGTACAGTGAACCCAACTTCAA
Organism: Gossypium longicalyx; assembly: GCA_025698465.1. Taxonomy (NCBI): domain Eukaryota; kingdom Viridiplantae; phylum Streptophyta; class Magnoliopsida; order Malvales; family Malvaceae; genus Gossypium; species Gossypium longicalyx. The sequence goes on along the minus strand of CM047005.1, from coordinate 18,872,181 downwards.
AAAGATTTCTAGACTTTAGATTTTCAAAAAGAGTGCAGAGGAAATCAAGAAGAAGATGAATGCAAAGAAAACGCAAATTTATCGGTGAAGACACCAATACCCTTATATACTTAGGCATGGAGACAAGGTTTAGTGGGAGAATCAAATTATTCCACTAACACCCTTGATTCTTGTGGTTAAGTGCGCTTATCATACTTTAAGTTATATCAGCTACAATATCATAGTTCCATTCTAACCAGTTCTCACTGGACTAACTAAATAGTCTTACGAAAATAATAAACAAATCTATTAAACTATGGATTTAATGACTTTGCCAAAACATATGGGGTGGCATATACCTAATAAAAGAATCTGCCAATCCACAACTCTCGCCAAAACACAGGATCCGCCAATTAATGTATATACAAAATCCTATACTTGGTCATAACTAATACTTTACTTAGCCAAAACTATGCTTAGTACAACAAACAATAACCAAATATAAAGGTTTCGTTGGTTGGGTTGTTACAAATTGATAGTATAAAAGCATAACCCCATGTAAGGCCTAGGTGAATGCAACATATTTGAACTAACAAATCCAAAAAATCACAAATTCAAATCCCTCTAAAATCAAAAAATGATGAACCCAAATTAGAAACATTATTAAACCCTATACCAAACTTGAACTATGTCCTTCTTAAACCCAAAAATAACTCAAACTCGAAATAAATTTACCCGTTACAATCAATGGAACACCTTGGGCTAGTTCTCTTCTATTAATCATTCCGACAATGTTGAAAATTAGCACAATAATTCTCCAATTTCGAATATTTTCAATTCCTTCTCCAACGATTCCCTAAAAATTTCAATCATTTTTCCTTTTTTCTTGAACAAATTTTTTTTAACCAAATTGTTTTTGCCTCTTCACTTTCTTCTCATGTTTTAATTGATTTTTTTAGCACGTTAAGTTAATTTTTTTCGGATCACACAAAAGAGACCACTAAATAGATATCCAGTCATGTCCAACATGACACCCTAATAGGCCACGTCAGCTGTCTAGTTAGTTTTGCAACGAAAAATGGTCTCGAGTGACTGATTTATCACTTTTTACAAATATTAGTAACTGATTTGTCACTTTTGAAAATTTAGTAATTGAAATGTTATTTTAATCAGAGTGTTGTATAGTTTTCCCTTAAAAAAATTTTTACTGACCCTGCCCCTGCCCCTGACCCTGACCCTGACCCTGACCCTGACCCGAGTGAATAGGTCGACTAATAAGTTATGGTTTCTTCATTTCATTTTATTTTCTATTTTTGCTTTCCACCGCCGGCTGCATACCGATTTACCCCCTCCCCCACTGCCGCTTCCAAACTCCAAGCGACTTCGAGAACCCTGCACTCCGTCTGCAACTCCGACAGCTGCACGCTTGCTGCCCCTTGTTTGCCTAAGAAGGTGTCATCGTCACCCTCGATTTTGTATGCGGGTTGAGAGATCCTTGAAGGATTTCTCTGATTCCGGCGGCGACTGCAAAGGAAGAAGGGAGCTTGGCTGCAAGACCCATCCGTCCAGCAGGGGCGATAGTCGGAGAGTGCCGAGTAGAAGGGACGTCGCTTTTTCGCTAACGTTGAACAAGTTGTATCTACTATCCACATCCAGGTACGTAAGACTACAATTTATATGAACCAAGAAATCAGAATATTGAAAACCCGACACCCAATAAAACAATATGCTGATTTCTTATGCTTTGTTTTGTGTATTGCTATAAACTAGATTTCATGTGGGTCGATTTGTCGGATTTTTAATGAAGTTGGAAAATCTTTACCACATCTCTTATCTATGACATGAGGGTTGAATACGAGTGCTTTAAGAAAAATGAAGGGTCAGGATATCATGAGTTGCTCTGTTGTGAATTATTGGGTGCTTTTCTTTGGTTGACAATGAATTGCTGCTATAAATTTTTTTGTTCCTTTTGATTCTTTTCGTAAGCATGGATACTGGTTTAACCCCGCTAATGATTGCAATTAAAAGTTGATGGAAGTGTGAATTATATGAATATTGATAATATGATATACTTTGAGGTTTTTTTGGGTGTTTTCTAGTCATGTTACTTATTCACTTTGCTTTTATGTTCATCTATGTTGTTCCATTGTGAAACCCTTTTTTAGTTTCATTTTTCACCCCTTAAAATTTCCTCCATTGTTCTCCAAATTCAGTGTTTAAAATCTAGAATTTTAACTGATAAAGTCAGATTCTCGTTTTTGGAAGTTAGAAAGCATATTGATTATGCTTCTACTTGTTACTCCTGTTTTCAAGTTGTTTGATACAATGTCTATTAGCAGGATCTATGCCAATGGCATTCAGGGGTCATTGGAGATCATACAGCTCGAAAATAGACCTGAAGAAGCTTAGGCCAATGATACTCAAGAGAATTGAGAATCGAGCCAAGGATTATCCGGTGCCTGGAATGATTCCGGTGGCTCAAGAGGTTCTGAAGGCCAGAGAAATGCTTTTCCAAGGAGTCTTCACCCTTATTAAACTATTCCCCGTCGTTGCTTGCAAGTAAGACCCGCCCTCATTTCCTCTATCTATTCAAATATGCCTTAATCCAACTTTTGCCTCGTTTTTACATATACAAAGTAAATTTTCATTCATGCTTAGACTTAACTGCTACAGCATGTGCAAACAAAGACTTTTAGTTTTAATTAGGCTAACAGAGTGATAATTTGTTTGGAAGTTTCACTAATGGTTGATAGCTTTTAAAATGGTTTAGAAATACAGTCCTAATCTTTTGCAGAAAGACCCTAGGTGTAAATACCTAAGTTGTTTAGCTTGGATGTGAATGCCAAATACGGGTTCATGCCAGACATATGTGGTTAGATTTTTTCTAAAATTTATCATGTAATAAAGAGTCCAATTTGCCTGCTCTTAGCATTTAGAGCATTTGGAAAGAGCTACTTTATTTCAGAGTCGTTCGAGCAAAAAAACTTCGGTTTGCAGTCACAATTCAAATACCTCTCTTTCATTTGGATTGAAATTTGACACGGATGGTTATTTTTGCATTTGGTGGAATCAACAAGTTTCCATGACTGATGAGTGTGGAGAGGGAACCTTTGTACATTAAAGAAGATTAGGGGAATAAGAATCTGGATTGGATTGGTTGGTTGAATTGAAAATTGGTGAAAATACCACAGATAAACATTGAACCGGTGAAAAACCAGTTCAATCACTACAAACCGACGAAAAATTGGATTGGACTAGTAAAAGATTGATATGCTATATATCTTCTTTTTGTTTCAAAATTTTTTTGTTATTAATGGGATTTACATTCTCTTAGTTTTATATGAAAGGTATTAGCATCAAGTTAAATGCATATTTTATCAGTTATTAGTTATTTTTATAATTTATTTACATTAAATAAGTGTTTAAAGTACTTAAACACTAAAAAGTCAAGAAAACATCAAAATGCCCCACTCAACTGGCTGGACTGGAAATTGGAGGTCTAACTGATTTGACTTCTGATCTAGATTGAAAATTCCCCTAATTTTACTGCATTACTCTAACCTCTATTCATGCAAAAAAAACTAAAAAAAACATTAATTGATATAAGCCTTTGCAGGTTCTGTGCAGAAGTGTACATTGGTGAGAAAGGTCACTTAATCCAAACTTGCCACGGATACAGGCGCATTGGAAAGAACCGGGTTCATGAATGGGTCCGTGGTGATTTGACCGACATACTTGTCCCTGTAGAAGCATTTCATCTACACAACATGTTTCAAGGTGTTATCAACCACCAGCAAAGATTTGATTTCGATCGTGTTCCCGCGGTCGTGGAGCTATGCATGCAAGCAGGGGCCGATGTAACTGATGAAATTTTGAGATCTGGTTCATTAACAACCCATGAATTTTCTGGTACAATCAGTGGAATCGAGTCCTTGTCAGATGATGATATAAGGGTGATAGCAAATGGCACCTTGAGAGCATGGGAGACCCTTAGATCCGGTGTTAAGAAGCTGCTCCTGGTCTATCCGGCAAAAGTTTGCAAATATTGTTCCGAAGTTCATGTCGGGCCGTCTGGCCATCTAGCTCGTCATTGTGGAGTGTTTAGATACGAGAGTTGGCGTGGAACCCATTATTGGATGAAGGCAAGGGTTGACAACTTGGTCCCTCCAAAGATTGTGTGGCGGCGACGGCCTCAGGATCCAAAAGTGCTTTTGGACGAAGGTCGGAATTACTACGGGCACGCACCAGCGGTGGTCGATCTGTGCTCACAGGCAGGTGCTATTGTTCCAAGTAAGTATTTATGTATGATGAAAGTGAGTGGTTTACCTGGACCTATTGGAGTTAAACCTTAATCTTTTGCAAATCTAAACCTAAGTGGAGGTGGCGTCAAAGGTTAGTGGTATGTACAATTTTGAGCAATAATGATAGTATTTATTCAACATTGTAGTCTCTTATAAAGCTTGAGATCTTTGTATAGGAAAATTTTCCCTTTTCTCAAGAAAGAGTAGGATAGAATTTGGTAAGACCAGTTTTAAAATTAACTGCCCCATTGAAATGGAAAACGGTTGCCTATTTGATCAATTTGTATCAATTTTTTTTTTTTTTTACATTGGTATATTTATATGTAATTTGCATTGAAAGATGTATCATTTAATCAACTCTATATTTATTTAATTTTAAAATTAGTTTTTTAAATTGTCGGTTTGAAATTAAATATATATATTTGCTTGGATAAAAAGAACTATATGAAATGGAAAAATTATAAACTGGACCTTTATTAATTTTCCAAAGTGAATAACCTCAATATTAAAAAAACTAAAATTCGATTATATCATGATAGTAAAGATTTAAAAATCTGGCAATAAGTTAAAATAAACTGTGAAAAAAATGATTAAAAAATTTATGAATGCTTTGATATTTTAAAAGTTAAACTGAAATCCAATCAATAATATCTTTAATAAAATAACTTTTTTTAATTGGTCAGTTCTAAAATTTTCAATTTTTTTGGTCTAATTTAAAATAAAATATTTTATTTAAATTATAAAAATAATTTTAAAATAGGATATTTTTTTTATAGAATTAAAGTGTTTTTAATGTTTGTTTTACTGTTTATGAAGGTTGACTCTTTTAACTACGTGTCTCTAAAGTTTAATTTAGAATTCTTTTAAAAATGTACTATGATTTATCATTATAATTAACACTTATTTATATATTTTTTTCTTTTCTATTTTATAAACTGTAAATCTAATTGAATATACTTAATTATGATGAAATTATCAAGGTTGATTTTTTCCGTCCTATTATTGAATATGGTTAATTAAAAAGAAACTAAATTCTTCAAAAATCAATCTTGATTTCTTTTTCCTTTTCAAAACACTACTTGCTATCCCAAGAGAGATTCAGGTAAAGTGAAAAGATGATAATAAGGCGGTTCAATATTTAAAAGATTAAAGAAGAGATAAATGTGAGATCCATCTTGCACTCCAAAATCCGCTAGAGAAACTCCATCATCTTCTTTAGTTATAAGCTGATTTTCGTCTTTAGAATCAACAATCAAGATCATACGGTCACGGGCCAAATTCTCTTGAGCTTCGATCTCTTTCTTCAGGTCACCCATCGTGGCATCGTCCTCGACTTGGACATAAAACAGGTTTCCGGTCAGAATTTCCACCACCAATTTCATCCTTTTCCTCACCAAATTGTCTCTCGTTCATAAAGAAATTTACAGAAGAAAAAAAGGTTTTAAGTGACAAATCCAAACAAATGACATGTTCATGTTAGCTGCATTTTCGGGTAGTTAGTTTCAACCATGCTTTTGATATGAATACTTAATTTTCCCATGCAAGTTTCTAGCTGGTAATAAATAAATTTATTTGTTTTCATAATATTATATAAGATATTTATTTTAACAATTTTTTTAAAATTAGTAATGCAATTATGTAACAAATTAGTTATTCGATTCAGTAATGTAATTATGTTTGTGGAACATGAAAACTATTAAATGGATCCAATATTTCTATTTATAATATTGTTGGAGAATACTGTTTTTAAAAAAAATAATATATTTAACAGTTCTTTATTTAACAAATAAATATATATTAAATTTAACCAAATTTTAGTGCGCATAATTTTTATAAATAAAATATAAAATATTCATTTCTTAATAATTTCGTATCCATTTATATGGGATATCATGAGCAATTAAGAGAAAAGAAAATCTATTATCAACCATAAAAACAATCCTAAATTAACTTTTAATGTTTTTTTTTTGTTGATTTTTGTTTTTTTTCCTTTTTCTTTTAAGTTAAATTTAGCTCTCAATTTTTTATTCGTGTGTGGCCGAAGCACATAATGTGTTTTCTAGACTTGTGCTTCTTGACAATTATCTGTCATTGAATATATTGAGATCTAAAAATTTTTTGTGATGAGTGCACATGAAAACTTTTTTTGGATTTGCCCAAGATTTTTGAAATTCATTTATTTCTCTCAGGAGTGGCTTGCTTTGGCTTTGGCGCATTTCACGTAACAGAATTGTATGGTCTTAGAATATGGATGTCGGACCCTTATAGACTAACTGGCAAGGTCCAACCTATAAATCCGACGTGGGGCGTGGAAGGTTTTAATCCTTTTTTTCTGAGAGGAATAGCCTCTCATCATATTGATCATCAACTTTTTAAAAAGAATCAAATGATTGTTTTTAATTGAAATACTAACTAAAACATTAAAACTTTAAGCATGACAATCTACATAGCAATTAACTTGTATTTTATTTTTTATTAATTTTATAATTTTATAATTTTTTTGAATATTTTATATTTTAAAATTATTTGTTCATGTGCTATATAAGATAAATAATATCATATCAACATGAAATACATGTGAATTAATATACGGATTTTCTTACCAACATTATTAAAAATCTAATATTTTAATCAAAATTTCTGTTAAAAAATGATTTAATACTTTTTGAAAAATTAATCATTAAATTTAATTAATAAAAAATGTTTTAACTCTTTGTCTTATGCTATTAATATTATTTAGGATAAAAGACTTTGCTATTAAAAAAAAAGAAAGATAAAAAGACTTTGAAGTCAGAATATAGTTTTGAGGTTAAGTTGGGCATTTAGTGTGTATTTAAAAGGTAAAAGTACTACTTATCATACAACATGCATTAATTATATATATAGATGTTTGAGTTACATAATGTATGAAAGTTTTAGTCAAGTTTATTAGTTTTAATATTAATTATATCAAATTTTACTTTGTTTGTATTGTAATAATTTGAAACTCGTAGTTATTTGAATTTGTATTCATAATTATACTATACTTATTACACTTCAAAAACAAAAAAGAGCAAAAAGTATCGTAAAGGCGTTTGTATTAAGAGCAAATTATATTTTACCCTTCAACTCAAAAAATTGGCAAGTTAGTCTCTGTATATTATATCAAAGAATAAATTGGTTATTCTGTTAGAAGTTTTATCCATTTTCACTGTTAAATACTGGACCTTGTACATCGGCATGAGGTACACGTAACACACAACGTGTGATTGTCTGGTTATTCCGTGAACCACACCAACTTTTAACAATAGAAATAGATAAAATTAAAATTTTTAACAGAAAAGATTTGTGTGCTCTTTGATCTAATGTAAAAGGATTGTTTTGCTCTTTTTTTTTTTTTTGAGTAAAAGGTAACAAAATACAATTTGATTTATAATAAAATGTGTATCCAAATTATTTGTACTTAAAGACCTTGAATGTCAAACTTGAATTATTCAAACTCAAAATATTTCAAACTTTAAATAGTTAAGATCTAAAATTACATAATTCAAAGTAATTCCAACTAAGAAAATTCATATTCAAAATAACTCCAACTCAAAATTTAAAATTCCAAATTACTATTTTTATAAATATATTGTTTTTTAACTTTTTCTTTGTATGTCAAAAAGTAATTATCAAAATACTAGAAATTCTATTACTTGCGTATGCACGTGAAGATTATGTATTTAAAACACATGGGTATGTTTAAAAAAACATACAACAAATAATGAAACGCATGAATATATACAATATTAAAATGATAAAAATTAGATTAAATTGTGAATAAAATAAAATTTAAACATATAAATAAATCACATTAAGAATACTAAATTAATATTGTTGTTTATTATGGTGTTGCTATTAAATTTGAGTGTTGAGTTAACTTGAGATACTAATTCAATTAACAACATTATTATTGATGCAGGTAGTGAATTGTGCATGTTAAAATAAAAACATCAAAATGAAATTTTAGTTGAGAGGTAAATTTAAGTTTTTATTAATTCAAATGGTTTGTTTAAATCTTTTATTAATTTTTGTTAAAATAAAAATATTAAAATATTTTTAATGATATAACTTAATTTAATTTCGAAAGAATATTTTTTTTAAATTTCTTTAATTAAATTAGCGCAAAATTAACTCATGAAGGTTTGTTTTTTTTAATCTCAGGCCGATGACGTCAGTGATGGATGACGAGCTCCTGCTTTTAGTTTTTGCACTCCAGGGAGAGAAATATAGAGTAAAATCCAAAAATTTTCACACAAAACATGAACATAACCTCTGTTTATATTTCTTTTAAGGGAGAAAGCTATGTTTGTAAAGCTTTGTAAATGGAAGAGATGTGTTTTGGCATGGTAGATCCTGAGTTCGTGGATGATGGCTGACTCGGTTGTTCTTCAATACACAAAAAAACTTGAGACCGAGTCATCGTCCAAGAACCCAACTCGTAGACTCAGACCATCACCATCCAAAAAAAACATGAACGAACAAGAAGAAGGGACAAAGAAGCTTAACGTTAACACATCAGCCAACCAATTGTTCTTTGAGAGCCAGTCAAGGGCTGACGAGGTCGGCCAGAAATGGTTCGACAGACCTGGCGATTTAAGGTTTCTTTTATTATTCTAAAAAACTGTAGTATTTTTAGAATTATATTTAATTAATCCAATATTCCAAATTCAATAGTCAACACTTGATTTTAATATATTGATTCAAATCCTATTACTTTTTATAGTTGAGTAATTGAGTTTTTCATTTCCTTCTTATCTTCCAAGCGCCGGCGCCATACCCATCTCCCCCACTCCCAAAATCCTGCAGCCAACCACTGCCCCGACGCGGCCGTACGTCCGTAGCCTCTCGTTTGGTTGAGGCCGTGAGTTGACAAGATCAGTCGAGGATCTCTCAGGACCCGGCGATTTCTCCAAAATTGCCTGGTATGTAAAACTATACCGTTGGTGTCATATGATGAAACTTTTGACTTTTAGACATGGCGGCACTGTCTTAATTGCCTCTAATATTTAGCTTACGAAAACCTTTTTCTTTTTGGTGGTAACCTTAATCTTTATGTGGATTTGATTATCGTCAAATTGGGTTTTCATCTTTCATTTTTTCTCTTTTCTTAGTATTTGTTTTAGATTCTTTGACCTATTTGAATCCAAATTTTGGTTAGGTTCATTTCGTGGAGGTAAAATTTAATCCAGATTAACATATTTAAACTTTATTACTCAAGTAATAAACAAGCCTAAATTATTAACATATTCACTTTTATTTACCTCAGATTATATTTTAGCCACTTATGTTATCGCATGATAACATTTTAATCACTAAGCCAATAATTGCCATTAACGGTGTAACGTTAAGCTGATATGACATGTTAAATCATCATTTCAAATAAAAATTTTAAGTTAATTTATACAATTGATCCCATATTTTTTCATTTTAAGCAATTTAAAAATTTTCTTTTGTGTTCCTTTAACTTTTTTTTCTTTTCTTTTTTTTTTTTAATTCTCTTCTACTTTTTCCTCACTTCCCCATTTCTTTTAACATTGTTTTTTTTTCTATGTTTTCTATTTGTTAAAACTAGTCCCTATACTTTTATTTTTTTTAACAATCTAATTTTTTCGTGTGAGGCGAGTTTGTGGACTAGTTTTAACAAATGGAAAATATAAAAAAATTAAGTTAAAAGAAATGAAGAAGAGAGAAAAATAGAGGAGAAGTAAAAGAAAATAGAAAATAAAAAAAAATGCTCAAAATGAAAAAAATATAGGGACCAATTAAATAATTTAATCTGAATTTTTTTTTTTAAAATGATGATTTAATGTGTCATTTTAGCTTTCCATTACACTTTTCATTACACCATTAATAGCAATTAGCGGCTCAGTGACTAAAATATTACAATACAATAATATAAGTGACTAAAACGTAATATTTTAAACATAAATAAATGAAATGTAACTTGAGACAAACAAAAATAACCATTTTAATAGTTTTTCTAATAAACAATACTAAACATACAATTTTTTAAAGCTAAAAGTGCTTTTGATTTAACTTTGCTCCTAATAACATTTTTTATCTTTAATGTAATATTTATATTATGAAATTTATTTCAAATATATAATATATAATATTTAAATTTATAAGGATTATAATTTACTAATATTTAAAATATAAATTATATATTCAAATTAAATTTTACAAATAAATAATATTAAATTGTTTGTAAATATTTAAAATTTATATTTTATATATTAAAATAATAATAAATTATTTTTCCACAAATTTTTTTTAAGAGTAACTGACATTTAGTTAATTACTTTTACGCGTGAACAGATAAATTAAGTGAGTCCACTTATTTTTAAATTGATTTTTAGTGGTTTCAAGAACAAAATTTTGAATTTTTATTTTAAATTAGAGATTTAAAATTTAAATATAAAAAATAGAAGTCAGACTTGAACGCAAGCCTTTCACCAATGTATTAATTTTTGTATTTTAAAATGGATCGGTTTTGAATTACGATGAAATACGTTCTAAGAGTTCATACTTTTCTCATAACTGGATATTTAAATAGATTTTGTAGTGAGTTAGAGTCGGGCAGTCAAATTATTAAGGGTTGCTTTGAATTGGATTATTTAGAGTAAAAGTTTTAAGGTTAAAACATGTTTTATGTTTATATATTTTCATTTAATCTCAATATTTTATTTTTAAAAATTTGATCTATTTATTTTTTAAATTTAAAAATTTAATATCGTTAAAATTTTTCTATTAAATTTTTTATCGGTAACTCGAATTTTGATAATAAAATTTTGTATTAAAATGAAAGTCAATTTGGGTAGTGAGTATTCTTTATCTCACATTCATATGCATTACAAATCAATATCGAATAATAAAATCTAATTGTTGAATTTGCAATATATAAATCCATGAAAATTAGACTGGATAGTATCAAATGTTTACTTTTATGTTATACTCTATATATTAGGGATCATCGTGTTAGCTACAATTTATGTTTAGATATATTATGGTTCTGGTCACATTAACATACTTAATTTTGAACTTTAATCCCTATATTTTTATTTGGTATAATTTGCGTCAGGTATAAAGTGTCTTTAGTCATATTATGGATTTGGTCCCTTACTATGTATAAATTTAAGATTTAGTTCCTATACTTTTTTGAGGCAAAATTTAGTCTCTATACCATCATAACAACATTAGTTAATCTAAATAATTAACATTCTTAACTATTTCAGATAAAATGTCAATACAGATTTAATCTTAAAAACACTCGTTCAAACTTATGTTGATAAAATAATTTTTTTGTTGAAATAATATTCTTAAGAAAAATTGATGTTAGTACTTTAATTGTTAACAATATTGGTGGTTTAGACTACTAATGGCATTATTAAAATAAAGATATCAAACTATATCAAAAATTGAAATATAGAGATTAAAATTTAAAATTTAACAAAGGTAAACACTTTGGACTAGGGGTGAGTATTCGATCGAGTAAAAAGTTTTCGAGTTAGTCAAGTTGACAAATTCTATTTTAGTAACTGAACTCAATTTGAATTTTTTTCGAATAAAATCAAATCGAGTCAAAAAATTTCGAGTCAAATCGAGTTGAGTTAATGAATCCTATTATTTATACTTAATGTTGCGTTTAGATGAACCAATTATTTAACTAGTAGATGAAGCACAAGATTATTTAACTACATGAAAAATATAATGATTTAGTCTTTTAACTTAATGGGTAAACATTTATCAAAACAACGTAGTTTTGTCTTTTAACTTAATTATTTTGAATTTTAACTTTTAAAAAAGTAAACATTTATCAAAATGACGTAGTTTTGTCTTTTCTTATTCGGATTTTCGGATAATTTGTATTGTGTAATTCATATTCGAGTTAAACTGAAAAACTTAATTTTTTATTCGAGTTGATCCGAATAACTTGATTAACTCAAATAACTCGAACTATTTAATTCAAAATTTAAATTTTTATCGAGTTTTTCGAATCTCACCTCTACTTTGGACATTACTTTAAACTATGTGGTGCAAGGTAATCAATTCTGTTTCGGTATCATTTGTATTAGTTGGAATATTTTGTTTTAGTAGTAAACTTGAACAACAAATTTTAGATTTTTTTTTATGTAAATTCTAATTAATACTGAGCGGTCCAATGTATACTAATTGATTTTACCTATACCAACCGGTAAAAAAATAAAATTTGAAATATAAATATAAAAATAAAATTTTTATAATTTATTTTAGATTTTTTATACAAATTTAAATTTTTAAATGATAAATTGTTATTGAAATGATTTTATTATTTAATTTATGAAATAATTTTTTCCTTCTTTATTTTAAGTTTGTTTAATCTTATATAGTGAAGTTTATTGAAAAGTATTTTATATAATTAATGAGTATTTTATATTTGAGATTTATTTAATTTAATTTTTGATATTAATAAATATTTTTATATACATATATAAAATATATATTTTAAAATATTGATAAATTTAAAATGATATGTGAAATAAACCGATATCAATACATTTAATATTATATAAAAATGGTACATTCACAAATATGATATTTATTATCTTGCCTGGGGTGATAAAGGAAAAAATATTTTTGGGTATTACTCGTGATTGGGTAGAGAGGTAAGGATGTTGATAATTTTTTAAGTTTTGAATTCGAGTCTCGTGAACCGAGAAAATAACATTGAAAATTTTTTACTTCTTATTTAAATGTTCTATTCAATTCGACTGTAAATTTAATCAAACTTTATATGATTATCAGATAATGAAAAGTGTTAAATATATATTGTTTTGATATTTATAAATCTGCCCTCACTTTTTCTAGCACCATGGAATCTCCACCATTTGTGAAATCCACGACGATGTTGGAATCGATTTCAATGGTATCATGCATCAAAGTGATAGACATTCCTCTAGTACCCACATTTGAGCCAATAGACCCATCGCCCCTGACCCCATCTGTATATGTGTTTGTAGCCACCACCAGTTGCTGGACTTGTGTTCCCTAAATTAAATACCGACGTGGGCCAAAAATACCGATGGATTTGTATCCAATAATTATTCCCATTATAACAAGGGCGGATCTCAAGCCATGATAACTAATATGAGTTCTACTTGTCGGTCATACTCGGTTTACTCACAATGAAAAACTTTCAATGGGGTAGCTTTTAATTTTTTATTTAATTAAAAGATTTAAAATAATTTAGATAGCTTTTACTTATCAAACTATATTATAAAAGTTGAATTCGTATATAATTATATTTCTCCTATTAAAGATTAATTATAATAAAATTGTTTAATCTTTAAAATAAATGTAATTGAACTCTTTTTGTATCGTGTATTTTTTCAATAGAGTAAATTTCTCTTTCTCTACTCGTAAATTTTTCGATAATTTTTTACTTAAAATTTATATATTCTTGGTTATTCTTACTGCGGTATTATAACATTATATTTTTTTTCAAAAAATAAGCCAAAGATACTTTGTAAAGTTTTATAAATTAAAAAAAATATAAAATTACAAGTATTCACTGGGAAGTGGGAACCGAAAAAAAGAATCAGCTTCAACAATCCGTAATATTTTTAATTTAAAAAACCCAACCCCCCTTGTCCTAAAATCTGATGTCGATTGGAAAAGGAAAAAAAAAACTCATATCAGGCCGGGTCAGCTTGGAACTCGATGTCTTAGTAGAGTTTTTTCTTTTTCATTAGAGTTGACATTGGCGTCCAAATCGGACTAGGAAGGTGTTTAAGTACATTGGCCCGGCGCTGTGGGTGCATTTTCTGCGCTCTACCTTTTCTCGACTGTGCCGTAAGAATCCCAGTGGAGAAATTAATTCTCCCCCTAATCTTCCCAAAATGCCCTTGCTTTTTTTTTTCTTTGTCGTTCTTCTCTCTCAAATCTCTAGTACATGGACGGAAATATTTCTTCCCTTTACAACTTACTTTGCCTTTTTATGATTTTAAATTTTTTTCAAATAATTAATATAAACTAATTAATATATATCTAATTTTGATTTGGGCATTTTATTTATGACAAAAACTCAATATTTCACTGCAAAGATAATAATAAATTCATTGGAAAATTTTAATTTATTTAATTTATAATTTATCCTTTTTTGTTTTAGTGATTTGTATGATGTTGAATTGATTTCAGAATTTATTGGACTTGTCAAAGATCGGAACAGTTTAGCTGTTTAGGAAGTCGGAAATGGCATCGCCTCCAATTTTATCCTTGGCTCTTCCATCAAATACCGGTAGAGTTCTCAGCATTCAATCCCACACAGTTCAGGTACTTCTTCTCCTTTTGTTCTACTCTTTGCACTTTTTTTTTACTCTTTGTTTGGTTGTTGAAAATGTTTAAGGCAGTATGATAATCTTGATTCTGTTTTCAGCATGATTTGTTTTTTTTTTCATCTGCGTCAATGTCTGTGCATTAAGAGAATTACGTTTGTTCTTAGATTCGTACTATAAGTAGAAAATGCTCTGGCTTTGATCACTATCTGTCTTGTTGTAGCACTTAATATCTATCTAATAATTGTTTCAATCATCAAGAGCTGGGTACAAATTTTGTTTTATGTTCTTAATATATCGTGAATTACCTGTACACTGAAATATTCTTATCTATCTTTGAAAACATTTGGAATAAATTCTTGTTTTCTCCATTTTAGCAATTAAATGATCCTTGGAAGTTTACAAGTGAAGTAATTGTATGATTGATTTTACCTTCACCTAATTTCCTCGTGGAAAAAAAAAGCATTTCTATATTACTCTTTTGCTATTAAGTTCTTTTATTATTCTAACTTAATTTCTTCTCTTTTTTTTTTTTTCTTCCTTAGGGATATGTTGGTAACAAGTCAGCAGTTTTTCCTCTTCAACTATTAGGATATGATGTGGATCCAATCAATTCAGTACAGTTTTCGAATCATACAGGCAAGCTGCTTGTACTACTACTGGGAAAGTCTCAGAGTACTGAGGCCTGATATATGGAGTGCTGTCAGCTGTAAATTTGTATAAGTTTGGGTTTGGTGTTCTGACCAAAATACAGCATCTTCTAGCATAGTTTAATCTATCTGAAATTTGTGCAGGGTACCCAACTTTTAAGGGTCAAGTTCTAAACGGGCAACAATTATTGGATTTAGTAGAAGGCCTTGAAGCAAATAATTTATTGTACTACACCCATTTACTAACAGGTATTTTATTTCTGGTTGCTCTTTGACGATGACAGCTTCTCCATGATATAAAATTCTCTAGATTGTTATAATATTCATCTATGAGGGGTAAAAACAGGATTGGTATACAATATTTAAAAGAAAAAGGAACATATAGCATTATTTACAAAGAAGAGAAATTCTCTTCTGTGTTAAATGAGTGGTTCTCTCTGGAATTATCTACCCACTATAGAGAAAGGAAACAAAATAAGTAAATAAGACATCCTATGTTGTGTATTTAGCAATTTGTGTCACAAAAAGGTATTCACTAGGATGCTTCTGTAGTGGATTTTGCTTATTTTTTTCATTCTTTTTTTTTTAATGTAGCTTTTTTAATTTTTAGATATTTGACTTGATACCGGACTTTTGGGGGAAGAAAATTGCATTTAAAGTTATAGTTTCTTATCAATGGATGTCTAAATGGTGTAAAAATAATAGTTTCTTAACAATTAATGCTTGAATGATATAAAATTCATTTTATTCTGGTCAAATTCTGATTTAAATAATCTCTTAATTTTTTTAGGCTCCTTTTGTTTGTTGACTTTCAAACTTGATTTTTCACTTTCTCAAAAGTTACCAAGTAAATAGAAATGGTATAAAGGCAAAATCATAATCAATTAAAAATTTAACAAATAACTAAAATGTAACTTCATTTTAATATATTTGTGCTTTCATTGGTAATTAATTTGAATGAGTTGATAATTCATCATTGCTTTGAGACATTAGAGTTGAATATTCTGGGCAGTTGTATGTTACAAATCATCTCTCAGAAATGTAAATGATATTCTTTATTTCTGGTATAGAAAAAGTTGTGCAGAACTGTTTGTTTCTATTCACTTGTTATTTCTCTGTTTCTGTAATCATCAAGCGAATTTACTTTTTGTTGCTGCTATATCTGAAATTCATCACATTTCCATGCCAACAGTGTTAACTGTTTCAATATCTATTGCTTCAGTTTTTTCATGGTGAATTTGCAGGTTATATTGGCTCTGTTTCTTTCTTAAAATCTGTATTGGAGGTTGTAGACAAGCTTCGCTCTATTAATCCAAATCTTACTTATGGCAAGTCTACTCTAATCTCCAGAAGCTATTGGACCTTATTTTAAGCTCACTCACTTGCTTGCATGTGCTTTGTCCTTTTTGAAATAAGTTTAACTCATGATTACAGAAGATGATTTGTTCAAATCCATAACGATATAAATAATTGGCATTGTATTCTTCATCTTTTGTTCGCATAATGTGAAACTACAAATTTGAGACAGAAATGTAAGTTTCAAAAATAACTAATACTGAAGGAACAATGAAATGAAAAAGCTTGCCTTGATGGATCTAGAAAAAAATTCCTCATCCTTTTTCTTTACTATATCTGATGCTGAATAAAAATTCTTTCCACTTGGAACATTGTCTGGTATTCAATAATGCTTGATATACACTGCCCACCCCCACCCACTGTACACCCTCACCACCAAAAAAAAAAAGCAAAACAAAAGGGATATCCTTTTTTTCTAAGACATAGCATTTTTTCTCTAGTTTGTGATCCAGTGATGGGTGATGAAGGAAAGCTTTATGTTCCTGAAGATCTAGTATCAGTATATCGTGAAAAGGTGAGCGATCAATCTTTATCTGAAACCTTCCAAGTGTTCCTTTTCTATATCCTTTGTGCTGATTTGGTTATTTCATACTTTGATATACAGTAAACAATCAGGAATTACTCTTTTGATGTATTAGTTTATTACACTTTTAAATTGGGAGCTTAAATAGCAGTAAATTGTTTATTCATATTAGAAGAAATATACATAATTATTTTGATGCACAATTAGTTGTTTAAATTATATAGTTGGAGACTTGTTAAACTTATTAGTAACACTCCTTATGGTTAGGTTGTCCCAGTGGCTTCAATGTTGACTCCTAACCAGTTTGAAGCAGAATTGTTGACTAAATTGAGGTATTTTCGACTATATGATAAAAATAGTTGAAGTCCATTTGCTATGTTGTAAAATTCCATTGTCTATATACAATCATGTTGTTTCCTTTTAGTTTATGCTTTCTTGGGAACCTTTTGGGACTTTGGTAGCCACATGTAGAAGGCAGAATTGTTGATATCTTATAAAATTTGAACTAAAATAAGATTCCCGAAATCTGAATTCTCAAGCCTTATATTTTCGAAAGAGCCGGATTTTTCAATGTTGTATTTGTTTATGTTTAATGCAGTGCATCAGTATGATTTCAAGGCAATTGCTTGGTTTATCTTCCCTTTGCATGGCGCAAAAGACAAAATAGATACCATTTAGGGAGTGGGATAACTGGTATGGCCTAGAGTCAGAGGTCATATGAATCATTGTAGTTCATTGGGATGTCAACAGAAGCGTTTCTGGGGTTTCATATAGCTTCATTTACAAACTAGATCTTTTGAAGAAAATTTCATCTTTATAAACCATGAGATGTAGAGTCATACTTTTTGACAAGTGGTTCTTCGATTTTCAGGTTTGGATAATTAATAGGAACGAAAGAAACCCAAAACAAGCAGTTCTTTCATGTATGCTTGATTGTAACCTTTCAGTTTTAAATTGTATCATTGTTGTTTTTGTTAGTATTATTATACATGCATCTGCCATTTTGATAATTGTCTGCTGGCAAAACCACTGGGTTCAAAGCTGAATCAGGATAAGCAAATTTTTAAAGTGCAAATGAATAGATTGTTACCAGAGAAATAGGACCATAAACAAAAAATTTGTAGGCTTATACTGCTATTCCCTCTTTAGCGATTATTGGCTTTTATTTACCCTATTGTGGGGTGGACGTGCTTTGAAAAAATGAAAATGCAATCTGGCCTGCTAGGAGTTGACATCCTTGATATTGGCTAAAAGGAGAGTTTCTTTCTTCAGGCATTTCAGACACTGTCCAACTTGTTTTTTCTTGGGTCTAAGACGAGGTTTTTGGTTTGTTTTCTTTTCAACCTGTATTCTTTTTCTTGTCTGTCTCGTAAGGTTGCACGAGAATATTCTCTTGGTTATCTCTCTCTGCACTGAGTGTTCCTATATGTTGCCCTAGGATTTAAACCTTATATCAATTTTGCTTTGATGGTAATTTGTATCAGAATGGAGTTACTATTTGAGACCTCTGTCTTGTGATATTTCATGGTAGTAAGCCTTCTTTTGCTGCATCTTTCTGTTTCAGTTTCTTAGAATATATTGTTGCTGCAGGATTGGTTCTGAAACAGATGGTCGGAAAGCATGCAACATTCTTCATGCTGCTGGGCCTTCAAAGGTTGTGTGTGTGTTTCCCTTCCTGCATTTTGTACCTATTCAAGGCTTAGAAATTTCTACACAAAAACCAGTTTTCTTAGTTTATTCTCCCTTATCACTCTGCATCTAGTGAAAGGCTGAGTAATTTTTTTCTTTTCCATTGTTAGAACCTTATGAAAAAGAAACTGGGGAAGATTTTCTGGCAATGGTTAAATGATTACAGACAGATTTAAGACTAATATAAAAACAAGTTAGGGTTTGATGGGATGTAAATCTGCTTTAAAGCTCATATCATAAAGTTTGAACTCAAAATTAAGTATGGAAATTTTCTTATTCCTAAAATGTCGTAGAGTGTAGAGACACAAACATGCAGATGTAGATACTTGGAGAAGATGATAGTAGTCTGTTGTTCTCAAATAACTTTTGCAATTTGTATGGTAAGAAGATAGAATGGGTTCTGTGGCTCATATTATGATTGGTGGAAAATTACTTTATAATAAATCTACTGTTTTTTTTTTTTTTTTTGTGTGTGTGGTCTCTTGCTGTCCAGTTTTTCTTTTGAAGTCATAAGAAAACCTAGCAATATCTTTCTGTACATATAGAATTATATGGTTCATTCCACAGTTTAGCTTCTGTCTTTAGAACTTAGTTCTCATATATCCTTCACACCATTTTCTGTGAATTTTGATTGTCTCAGGTTGTGATTACTAGCATCAATATAGATGGTAATCTTCTTCTCATTGGCAGTCATCAGAAAGATAAGGTAGTCTTTTGCTGAATGTGATCTGCTTGACTTTACATTTAAAGCTGCAGGTTCATTTAAAAATCTGTCATTTGTATCTGGTGCATTTTTTAAACATGTTTCAGAACTGATAAGGTCTAAACAGACATTTTTTTCATGAAATTTCCGCTTCTTATTTGTGTTAATATTTTGTTATAAAGATATATATTTGGTTAGAGGACTGTATCCTGATTTTTAAGTGTCTTTCCTACTGAGTTGAAGATTCAAAGGAGGGCTGAATATTTTGTATTCTGTTGACGAAGGAGTGAAACTGTAAAAGTATAAGGGTATAAGTTTCTGATATTTTGTTCTGAAATAAGGAAGCATATGATGGATTTTAGGGTTAGCATCCTACCAATACCATCTGTGCTACCATAGAATTGATCATTGTGGGTTCATTATGATAAAAAGATTAAGGATATCAATATAAGACTCTTAGCTACCATGACTCTAGTAGGTATTAAGAATTTCACATGCATGCTTTATACTGAGAAGAGAAAAGTGGTACCTCCCTTCACTTCAACTTGAATATCTGTCTCACTGTATCTGTATGCTTAACAGGATTTCTGCTTTCATAAGAGTAGATAAAATTTTCCATTACTTACCAACATGTAGAATATCACTTCTTTTTCATAAAAACCGCATTGGTTTGGTTGGGCCACCCTCTAGCTTTTGTGAAATTTAAAGAGTAAAATTAGAGAGTAAGGGATAAAATACCTCATTCATAAATTTGTACCATTTACAAAGTGAAAACTTATTCGAAGTTGAGATATTTCCTAATTAATGTTATTGCAATGCGGTGCATGAAGTTTGGCTGAATGAAAATGACTAGTTCATATTTATCCTTGATTGCTATTTACCTCCAAACAGCACTTATATAAAAAAAAATGTATTTGCTACTCTTTTTGATCCCTTTTTTTTTTCTTTTTTTTTTTGGGGGGGGGGGGGGGAGGGGTTAAGAGAAATAAACTGTTGCAGTAAATGAAAGTGATTCTTTTCTCTGTACCAAATGAAATTATAAAATCAACATTCAACTGGTAGAATTTATGGTTTTTGCTTCTGATTACACTCACTTTAAATTTTTTTAACTCTGTGGTAATGTTTGACTCCAATATGATTTATAGATTCATAAATATCTGCAAAATATGCAACAAGAAATAACAATATTTGCTTTGTTTTTTATGCCTTTTTTTCATGTGTAAGTTAATACACCCTTTAGGTTGGTTATTTTGTCTTATTCTTAACTGGTCAAGCATGCTGATAAGCTTGTCTCCATTTATTGTGGTGTTGGTTTGATAGGAAGAAGCTCCTGAGCAGTTTAAGATTGTCATACCAAGAATTCCTGCATATTTTACGGTATGCGAAGTTTCCTGTTGTAAATTGAGCTTGAACCTTTCCATATTTTGAGAATTTAGTCTTGAGGCTATTATATCTTGTTTTTTGCGCACCATTCCTCTTATGGTTGTTTGTTTGATACCTGGGATTGTTAGAAA
Source organism: Gossypium longicalyx (assembly GCA_025698465.1). Lineage (NCBI taxonomy): Eukaryota > Viridiplantae > Streptophyta > Magnoliopsida > Malvales > Malvaceae > Gossypium > Gossypium longicalyx. Next base: position 18,851,129 of record CM047005.1, on the reverse strand, counting down.
GCCTAGTTGTTGCTGAGTTTTGGACCCAAAGTTTGACCTTAAACCAGTGCTTTTCTGACACTTACTTTCATCCTCTTACAAACTGTTTATCCAGTTATGAATAAAAAAGTAAGAATGTACTGTTACTTCAGCTTTTATACCTAATTTTGTTAAAAGCTACAAAAAGGCAAAAAAAAAAACCAACTTTTTATAAAGTAAAAACATTCAATTAAATGAACTACTGGCTTGCTTCTAAAGTTTGCGCAATTCAATGAAAACCAGAACATTTGGAGGGAGGCGCTACTAGTTTTTTGTACACATGGACCCTCTATCGTCTTCTGCCTACACAAGATTGGAACTTCAGAGCTTTCGGTTTAAGTCTTGAAATCAAATCTTTGAGCTGCTTTGAAAAAGGCCAAAGTATAGCTATTTGTTATGTGCATAGCATAACAGTTTTATTTTAAGCTGTTGTGAGGAAGTGGCACAAGACAGATTCAAGGAATTGTCTACTCAGGCTTTAGTTTTATTCTTGGGGTTGAAATAGACTGAAGATTCTGGGATTGCGATGATAGAGTAGTTTTCTGGATTAGTAATTGAAGCAGCATTTTGTTTTACACAATTTAACCAAACTGCTATATAGTAATGACCTCTACTAAGATTGTGAACCTGGCATTTTATATATGGAAGGTGTATCCTTGAAAGAGCCACGGAGTATTGGGTTAGATAGTAGATCTCTAGACCTATTAGGGCCATTGTAGATATCTGCATATGTTCCCTTGATATATTACATTATCGGTGGAACTTGAACTCCATATGGAATATCTTTTAAACCTCCTGATAATTTTTTAATTCTTGAGTAGTACAAACTAAGGCTTCACTACTACATGTAATCCTGCTAGAAGGTTTGATCATCCACTTTAAAGAATTAAAAGAAAGAAAAACGCATTTCAGTTGTTCCCTCTCTTTTAGATTATGAAGTTTCATAAATTACGGTCACTTCTGCTTGCATGTAAGCTTTATTTGTGACTATAGTAGGATATTGATGTTCTGTTCTCTTTTATTAGTTGTACTTCATTCTTCATTGGAAATTATGTTGATGAACATCCAAATGTTTTGTAGGGAACAGGAGATCTAATGACCGCACTTCTACTTGGGTGGAGTAATGTAACTTTCTTGTTTTTACTCCTGCCTTGAAATCAGTATATTAAAGTATAGTTTCTTAGACATATGCTTTTTGCTCTGCTCAGAAATATCCTGACAACCTTGATAAGGCAGCAGAGCTTGCAGTGTCGAGTTTGCAGGTATTGTTTGTTATAATCTTGAGGGTTTTTTCTTGTATCTATAATCAGAGTAACATAATGCACTTCTAGAATGATGAAAAACCTTTCTTCTGTCTGCATGCTTAAGTAGCAATGATTGATCATCATTTTTCAAGCTTATATACACTTTCATCAGCATTTCTAATAATGAATATGCATAGGAATCTTCATTATTGTTTTCAAAATCTAATGTGCAAATGGTACTTTGTGATAAAGCACTCAATCTGCATCATTATTAAGAGTGATAATGGTTTGGCTCAGTTTTGGGAAAAAATTGCAATTATTGTGCAGTATTTTGGTTTTTAAAAGTTGAGTTGAATGCCATAACTAACCTAATTGACCTGAACCAACTTTCTTTGGTTTGATCGCTTTGATTCATCGGTCTTTAAAAACAATTAAAAGAATGTCTTCTGATGCAATTTTCTTTTCATTAGAAATAAAATATTTATTTTTATATTATAAAAATTAAAAATCTAACTGAATTCAATAAGAACTGATCAAATTGAACACTACGGAATGAATTGGTGCACCTTTTCTTGGTTTTTTATGCTTACTGCTATTTATTATTAAGTAGAAAAGTGCCCTGAGTTGATTTGAGAAAGCTTATGATAAACTTTGTAATCTTTGAAGCTATAAAGGATTAGACTACACTTTTGATCTAGGCTGAGTCATTTTGAAGCCATGAACCAGAACTAGGATACAGAGCCTTTTCTTTCACTTCAAACTTCTTGATGTGAATGAATCATGGGTTGATGCTATTTGATTAGTGAATTCTACTTTGGAACAGCTTACAGGACATAAACATATATTAAATTAAGAAGGTTTTAAAATTTGGGCCTTGTATCAAATTTTTTGTACATTAATACCACACAGTTGCAATTGTTGGATTCCCCATTTTTCTTCTTCTGGCCATTAATAGAGATACAGTGTTTATAGTACCCCTTGCTATGGGCTCTGATGAGATGTTTGTTCGGACCATGCTCTACTGCTTGAGTATCTAAGGTTAGTTTGTGGAAACCGTATGCATTCATGAGTAAGGATATAAATGATGTACTTACGCTCGCAAGTATTCTGGTCCGGCTTGAAAAAGAACTCAATTTTGAATTGGTTATTGTCAAGTCAAGCTTGAGCTTCTGTTCAAGTAACACAAGGTATTGTGTGATTCGAATTTGAGTATTTTATGTTTGACTTGAGTAGCTCGTAAGCTTAATTGGATTTTTTATTTTTAATATTTTTTTATTCTTAATTAGTTCTTTAAAAAAATTTCTCAACTTGAAATAAATAATTGAGTTTGAAGTTAAGCATGAGAATCATACTTATTTTTTACCAGGTAAAAGACCTAGTCAAACCTAATCAAGTGAGCTCAAGCAGTTTGACTTTTTTCTTGAATTAAGCTTAAGCTTTAAAAGTGAAACTTCATCGAGCTTGAGTCTATTTTCAAGCCTTGAATTTCAAGTTAAGCTTGAGCTTCTTATGGTTTGAGCTTGACTCGACTCGATTTACCCCTATATATGAGGGAAAAACTACCTTTTATCTTGTGCAGCTTTATTGGAACGTCAACAAACCATTTCTGTTTTAAGCTCAAGCTCCTTACAATTTGAGGGTTTGATTTGAACCTTACATATGAGGGCAAAACTACCTTTATCTTGTGCAGTTTCATTCAGCATTTTTAATCAACAAAACCCTTGCAGTTTTGTTCTGAGTGAATGGTTTATGTTAAAAATCATATTTAATTCATGTTTCAACTTTCATGTAGGCACTTTTGCAGAGGACATTGAATGACTATACAAGTGCTGGCTTTGATTCAAAATCAAGCAGCTTAGAGATTCGGTTGATTCAGAGTCAAGACGACATCCGCCAACCAAAATTGACATTCAAAGCTCATAAATACTCCTGAAAGCCAATACGTGATGAGTAATCCGTATTGAACTACAATAGTCCTCTTGTTGGTTTTTTGTAAAAGGTATTTTTCTACAAGTTTATATTATCGTGTTAGAATAAATAAAAGAGATAATTAACTAATAAGACTCTTAGAACAGTAAGTACATTAGAATGTAGTTCTTTGAATAGCTATAGATATAGAATAGATATTCTCAGAAGCTGAATTTGCACTTCGAAGAAAATTTCAGCTTTCTTTAGAGCGACTCATTTTCCTTTTAAATATGTTATAAACTCTTGTTTTTATGATTTGATTTTTCATTGAGTCAACTGAATTTCAGTTTTGCTTGGAACTTTAAGTGCATTAGTATGTAGTACTTTCAATAGCTGTCGATATAGATATAGATATTCCAAGAAGAATATATTCATCTTCACATCACCTTTCACTTTGAAGAAATTTTTGAGTCAGCTTTCTCCAAAGCCATTCATTTTCCATTTAAATACTTTTATGATTTGATCTCCCGTTGGCTCGATCTGATTTTGATTTTACTTGAACTTTAAGTACATTATGAAGTAGTAGTTTCTATACCTATAGACATAGAACAGATATTCTAAGAAGCTGAATTAATGAATCTTCACCTAGAAAATTTTTTCGACTCTGCTTTCATTGAAGCGGCTCATTTCGATCTTGCATTGCCTTGATGTAATTTAGTTTTACTTGGAACTGAGTACAATAGAATGCGGTACTTCCAGTAGCCATAGATACAGAATAGTTATTCTAAGAAGCTGAATTCATGGATCTTTACTTTTCACTTAAAGGAAAGTCTGAATCAACTTTCTCCGAAGTGACTCATTTTCCGTTTAAATATGTTGCTAGCTCTTGCTTTTTATGATTCGATCTTGCATCGGCCTGATATAATTTTGGGATTTACTTAGAACTAAGTACAATAGAATGTATTACTTTGAATAGATATTCTAAGAAGCTGAACTCATGGAAGAGATTTTCGAGTCAGCTTTCTTTGAAGTGACTCATTTTCCTTCTAAATATGTCACCAACTCTTGTTTGATGATTCGGTCTTTGCATCGGCTTGATCTGATTTCGGTTTTACCCATCCTTGGTAGATGTTCAATAGATTCAGTTCTTTATGATTGCTTATTATGTCATTACGTCGTCATAGTGGTAAGTAAAATAAGCTTTGGGAAGGAAGGTCTAATACTATTTTGTCGAAAATGCAAGTCCACTGTGTTGCTTAATCATACTATTGTTTAAAATGCCATCAAATTTGTGGTATTTTGTTCATATTTCAAGTATTTTATTATTTCTTTTGCCCACATCATATGTTTTATTATTTTCACGTCATTATTTGATGTTCAGGCCAGTATATGTATATATGGTTTACTTGGGTGAAAGTATGGGGATTAATTAGTTTTTTAGTAGAGGTGGTAATTTCATTTTTCACTTTCAAACTAATATTAAGATTTTTATATCAATTTTGTAGTTAAGCTTAAATAAATAAATAAAAATTATTGCATAAATAGTAATTCAAATCCTTTTGGTCTGAAATGTGAAATATCCTTAAATTAAACCCTATCAATTACAGGTAAAAAAAATTGCTTGTGTTCATGAACAAATCTGTGGCTATATGCAATAAAAAACTACATCTTATCATTTTCGACGCTTAAACACAAAAAATAATTATTAATATGACGTAAAATTTAACACGATATACTTGTCTATAAACATCATGAAGAAATCTATTTATGCAGCATAGGGGAAGGTTATGAAAATTTAATCCAATATGTTGTCCAAAAATAAGATTTTATAACTTTGAACAAAGAAAATAGATATTTGACTTTGTTATTTGGTAGACCAATACATACAATTCAATATAATTCTAGGTTCGTTGACCAATATTTTATAGTTTACGCATAAATTAGGGTCCAACTTTTGGGAAGCAAATTCTTTGTCAATTGCCTCGGAATTGTCACCAATGAACATTTTTGAACTATGAAAATTTTTGGAACTTCTTGAAGGCAATGGTCCACAACTACCCCAATTTAAATCGGTCCATTACCATGTACAGAAGTTCTACGACTTTATTTCTTTTTTATATAATGTATTCTCAACTAGTAGATTTTTCTTTTAATAATCGGAAGACCTCAGGATCGAATTTAAGTTTTCAAGATAATGCTTTTGTCACTAAATATAGTGATTGTTGACTATAATATTTTTTTTTGTATTCATTTATAATAAATATACATTTCATTTTATTTAAATTTTATATGATAAAAATATTAAAAATAAACTCAACGTAGGCTCTTTTAATCTTAAATTTAATAATGTGCCATTTAAATTATATATTATCAATACATCAAATTTATATTTTAACGGGGAGATTAAAAGTATTAACGTCCCTCTCTAATCTTGACATAATATTTTCAAGACACTAAAGTAAGAGTTTTGATGGTTATATTTTATTATTAATTCTTGTAAAATGTGTAAGTCGTGAATTTAGTTCTTGTACTTTAATTTGATTAATTTTAGTTTTTAAACTTTTTAAAATTTAAATTTTAGTCTTGACCCAAATGATAGCGATTAAATTCATTAGGTCAAATTCTATTATTAGTCTCATACTATGCGTAAGTTGTGGATTTAGTCTATATTCTCTAATTGTATTATTTTAGCCCACTTACTTTTTGTATATTCAAAATTCCAATCATAACTCTAAAGGTAACTATTAAACCCTTAACTCAAATGATACATTTTTAATATTACATGAAAATAACAATTTGACATTATATAACACATGTAATAATATTACATAAAGATTAAAAATAATTAAATTAGAGTACAATAATTAAATCCGAAACTTAATCATAATACAATGACTAAAATTTTTTTGATGAATTTTTACTAATGTCTTGTAAAAATATCTTGACGTATGCATTGTTTTGGTGACGAAAGCCTAATATGTGACTTAAAAAACTCGTCTTGTAAAATTTCTTTTTTAGAATATAAATTTGAGATTTTGAATTTAAATATAAATGGTTGGACAAAAATGTGAATGTGAAAATTAATTGAAATTGGATACGATTATATTTTTGAATTGTATAAACATATGAATCATAAGTTCACAAATACAACTATGAGTATCATGTTTACATGTATTTTGTTACATTATTTTAATCAAAGTTAAAACCTTCAAATTATTTATAGTTTTCAACTCATTATTGAGCTTAATTTGTTCATGACTACTCTTAAAATATGACATTAAAATATTTAGGATTCAAATTTTGTAGATAAAAGTATCATAGAAGTTTTTACATTAAGAGTTGGATTGCATTTTGCTTTCTCTATTAAAAAAGAGCAAATTAGTCATTATACATTAGATTAAAAAGTAAATCGACTCTTTTGTTAAAAACTGAGTAAAATTGAATGAATTTTTATAAAAAAAAGCATGTTGCCATTTGATTTAACATATAAAGACTAATTTATCTATTTTTAAATAAAAAAATAAAATACAATTTCACTTCTAATAAAAGGCTTCTATAATACTTTTACCACTTTTGTATAAGTAAGGATTCAAATTCAAGTATGTACAACCCTTTCCTATTCTACTAATTATTATATATAGCGGTTACCAAAACCATAGGTTGTTTAATGAAGTGATATATTTAATTAGGTTTGAAACTTACTTTATTTGGATATATAATACTTTGAGAGGTGGGAAAAGAAACTGCAAGGTGATGCTTCTAAAGACTAGTTGGCAGCAACCAGTTAGTCAAATTCATGGTAGCTTAATTTGTTGATGACAAATTTACATATATATATATATATATATATATATATAGGTTAAGCTTATACATACCTCCTGGGTTAGATTTGTGGATTATTTGTTTAGTTTAGTACGTTGAATTTGATTGAGTAAAGTTTTGGATAATTAAATTATTTATTATATTAATATAAATAGTGGCAGATACTAAAATACGATTTAAGGGATAAATTTATATTAATATTATCAATAAATATAAATATTATTATTTTTAATACAAAATAAATAGTAAATTCAATCTTACCAGTCAACTTAAAAAAGAGCTTCATTAAATAATAATAATAATAATTCAAGTTACGGTTTAGACGTAAGTAGTTAGATTTGGCAACTACACATTTTGAATTACTTGACTAAATATCACTTGAGAAATTCGAGGTATAATTAAACAAGAATTTTTGAATTAAATCTAAATTTTATCCTAATATATATTAAATATATTGAGCTATTTTTCAAGCTGTGTATAAACTAGTTTTCAGGTTAGTGCATGTTATCTTGCTTAATTCGAGGGAAATTGATATATTGTAAAAGATGTAATATGTTGTTATACATTATGGACATTTGTATAGGTTTTGTATTGAATTGAGACAGGTTTTTATTTTGTTTATTATGAAATATTTATGTGAGCGCATTGAGTGAAATAATCAAGTGTGCGACTTTTTTAATATGTAGTGAGTGTTAGAGTTTGAAAACACTTATAGTACATGGTATTAAAGTAAGATAGTAAATATTCTCTTTGGGTAAGGCCTCATAAATGTAGGGAAACAAAATTGCGTAAGTAAATTGTTTGTTCTTATTTTTTCTACACTTTTCATTCTTGGTGCCCAAAGCAGTTAGAACTTTCTGCTTTCAAATATCAATTTAGACTCAACAAAACATTTAACTTATAATCAATTAGATTTATTTTTAAAGTATCAATGTTAATTTAAGAACTCAAGCAATCACTTGGAATGTGATTCTAACATTTATATATTGAAATTTAATTACTTTCCTTAGAATATAACTTTCTCTTGAAAATTACTTTCTCACAAACAATAAGAATGTTTGGTTAATAGAATGTGAGATTACTTCCGATAATATGATTATTAGAATATAAGATTATTTGATACATTGCTAGGAATGATATATTACCATATTTGGTTCAATTATCTGAAATATAACATTATGTTATTTGGTTGACATAATATAAAATTACTTAAAAGTAAATTTTATTAAAAATTCATGTAACTCTTCCATTGAACTCTAAAACTTTATATCTTCTTATTTTTGTTACATAACCCTAAATCTTACATTTAACATAGCATTATTATAATTAATATATTAATTTTCGTTTAAATATAAACCTTACTTTATTATTTAATAGAGGTGTCCATGGGCTAAGTTGGATCCAACTAAAAATTTAGGCCCGTTTGCTAGGCTTGAGCCTAGCTCAGATAAAAATGCTAAAACCTGGACCTAGCCTGATCTGATCATATTACTTTTTTATATTATTTTTAAAAAATATAATATATTAAAAAAAACTAAAAACACTAAAATAAATGTTTCTCAACAAATTGAAAATAAATTTTTAAAAAATATGAATACTTAAATAACACTAAGATTGGTGCAACTTAACAAGTAAATGTCTCTAAAATAGTAACAAAATTAACAATAAAACAAGAGTTATATAATATCCAAACAATAATAAAAAAATAATAGCAATATATTAGTGAAATGGTAGCAAAATAGTAAAAAAAATAAAAATAAAATAGCAACAAAACAATAAAAAAACAAGAAAATAGTTAGAAAAAAAACAACAGCTTTTTTGTTTTTTGCCTATTCGGGATGGGTCGGGCTCGAGCTAAAAAAGCCTTACTTGAGGCTCGACCTGTTTTCTAAACGAACCTTATTTTTCCCAAATCCATTTTTTGGGCTTATATTTTTACCCAAACCCTCTCACTTTTCAGGCGGGCCTTCGAGCCGGGCCTATTTGAATACATTAATTTTGATTTATTTTATTTTATTACTACCTATCATTTTTTATGAAAATTTATTTTAAATAATTTGTCATTTTGGTTAATATACTATTTTATTAAATATGATAATCAATAATTTTATTTGTTTATTATTAATATATTAAGTAATAGTAATTTTTAAAAATATATGTACAATGTATTTACTTAATATATAAAAAACAAGTGTAAAAATTTCATGAAATAAATACTATATATCCTTGGAATTTTACATTGCTTAAGGAAAAGTTGAAATTGAAATTATCTCTATTTTATGAAATTTTGGCACATTAAAAATGTAAAATTAATGTCTCAAGATGATGCTTCTAAACCAAACATAAGAATGCTGTGTCAGAGTTTAAGATTGGGATACGTGCGAAAGAAGATAAAAAAAAAAAAAATTCTCCTTTTTGTTATGCCGAAATATAAGATTATCGTTAGAAACGAAATATGACATGAATCAAACACCCCTAAAAATGAGATTCCATCGTAAAAAGTGAGAAAATTAATTTCCACGTCTACTATGGATTCTTCCAAAGTTTTTCTTTTTTCTAAAATAAATATTTATCTTTTACTCTCTACAATTTCTATTTATGAGTTAAAATGATAATTTTAATCAATTAAAATATTATTATTTATCGCAAATATTTGATAATAAAAAAATGATTAAAATTTAAAATACATAAAAATAATAAAAATACATGTCTTGACTTGTATGGAGTAATGATTAAAATTTTTGTCAACTTTTATTTGACACAAGATAGAAATTATATAAAAAGGTACAAAGGTTTATGTTGCAAATTTTCCCTCTACAAATGTTTACTTTTTTACTTGCCACACATCAAATTTTTATAATTAGGTTGCATTAAAAATTAAAAACCTTATAATATATGATATATTAATTCTTTTTGCTTGTGGGATGCATGAGTTAAAGATTTTTTATGTTGAAGATAAATAGTTAATTAAATAAACACAAATTTGAAAATTTAAATATAAACAAATTATTTATTTAATTATATTTAAAAAAAGAAAGAAAAGGAAATGTGGCACTTGTGGCAAATGGAAGAATGTATACCTTATTATATATATATATATATATATATATATTACCCTAATTAATTAAAGTGATTATATAATAATGAATTGTTTTAAAAAATATGATTTGACCTTTTAATTAGAATTGTGAATAAAATAAATAGTATAGTTGTGAAGAAGAGAATTGATGTAGAACTAGAACATTCCTAAAATATTAATGTTGTTATTTTATATTATAACTCATTCCTAACATATTTTATTTCTTTGCATAATTCGTATGAGCTGTTGACAAAGACGCACCTATGAAAACCTCCAACTATGCATGGATGAAGTTGTACGTAGTATTATTTTTAAATTAATAAATTCTTTTTCATATTTTATTATTAAAAATTTTAATTTCGACCAAGTCAGGTCAACTTCAATTAGACATTGCCGGACAGTTAATGTTTTTTTTTTTTTTTTTTAAATTTTATTTTATGTTGACATTAATTAATTTGAAAAATTGAAGGTAAAGCATTTACATTAAAAAAGAAGGTTTCTTTTGGTTTTGCAATTATTGCATGTACTGATCTCGTATTGCAACGCTGTTGGCCAAGTTTGAAATCCAATGTTAAATGGTTAAAATGTTTTTGGTTTTTGTGTTTTAAAATTTAAAAGGTCCTGAAAATAACCCCTTTTTTTTTTTTATTTCCTATTTCGTACCTGAATTTTGGATAAAACCCACCTATCTATCTTCGCATCTGACTTTTTTTTATTATTATTATATAAAATTCGAATCTAGCTTTTATTATTTTCAATCGTACATATTTCTTTCATTTCAATTTCTTATCACACTTTTTAAAGCTCTTCTTTCCCACCCACATTTTCTTTTTTACACATTTTTTCGACAACAATGTTAAGCATACTGCCTTAAAATTTATAATTACTATTAGTAATGTTGTTTGAATTGAATCATATCAATCGTTTGAATCGACTGAATCGAAAATTAATAAAAATATCAATTTAAAGAGGGATTAGATCGATTGATTAGTGAACTGCTTAGAATCAAGTTAAAAAATTAATTGAATTAATTTAATTTGATTAAACTGGATGAATCAATCGAACCCAACTAATTTAAAACTTGTAGTTTGACTGATTCGAGTCCAATTCTTAAAACTTTGACTATCACATTCACTCATTTTTTTTTATATTAATTCGTAACATACTATGTTTTTTTTTCTATATAAAATGTGAGTTTAGTATTTACAAATCATTAACTACTCACACTTCAATTACAATAAATATTAATTTTTTTATAAAAAAATAAGATAAATATTAAAATTACAATAAATTTTATTTTAATATGTAATGCTGTACAGTGTTTTCAACTTAGCATAATTTTATGCTTACTTATTATAGAAATAATTATATATAGTTGTTTGATGTGAAAATAAGAAGAGTTATTAATTTTTTTAATTGTGAATGATTAAATTAAAAATCAAAGTTTGTTTTTTTTTTTTGTGTGTATAATGAATTAAAAATTAATATACATTTGAATTAAAAGTGGTGTAGGATTTTTATACTTATCCGAATATATATATGTGTGTGAGAGAGATAGAGTTAGTGTATGATTCCATCGTTTTGGAAATATCTTGTTTTATTCAGCTTAAACCTTAGTTTGGCTGTTTCACCCGACCCAGTGTTTGAGAAACATGGAAGTTTGTAACTCGGTGAGTCACTCAGTTTCATGTTTGGACTGGTTGGTTAATGGGAAGCTCCACGATATCTACCAGTCATTCAAATATCAGCTTCTGATTTGATTTTCATTTTCGGAATATTTGAAACAAACAGTCAGCACATTTAATATAATGTTCACAATTTACCAGTCACAGTGGTTAGTTAATATGAACTACGATTATAAAGAGTTTTTGAATGTCATATGTTTATCCAGTTTTCAGTTATAAAATTATTTTTTATAAATAAATATTATTTTAAAAGTATTTATGTTTTGAATAAATAAAGAAAATAACAGAATGAAGGGAGTAATTCTATACAATTTTTCTTAATACATCTTAGTAAATTATTATTTTTAGCTAAGAGTAGTAATCCATTTTGAAAACAAAATAGAAAAATGCAAATTCCAAGGATATAATTCGTAGTTAATGTCTTTTTTTTCTTCTTTGAAAAGACCTAAAATTCGAAAACATACAAAAATTTTAAAATTTTGTGAAGTTGCAGATACTTTTTTTTATCATTTTTAATTGCTACATCCTCATATGGTTTCAAAGTTAAAAGCCTTCCCAACCACTTCATCTACGAGAAACTCCATAATTCATTTTATTCTCCTCCTTTACCATAGTAATCCACAATTCATCCTCTTGAAATTAAGTTAAAGGTTAATTTGTTAACTCCATTAAACTAAAAAATTATATTTGATTGGGTTTCAGATTTTAGGTTAATATGTAAGGATTATGCTTTTATTATCTTTTAAATATTTTTAAGTCATAATAACTTTTTTTTTTTTTACCCTTTTAACTTTACAAATAAAATGTTATTTTAGTCATTTATTTAATTTTTCATCTCTTTTAATTTTTGAATTTATGTTTTTTGTCAAATCAACCTAAAATGGATGAAAAAGTTAACATTCGTTACCTTTGTTGACGTGAAATACACGTGAATGATATGTCATCATTTAATTAATTTTAAATTTTTTAAAATTTTTTAAAATATTTTTTTATAATTTTTATACTTTTTCAATAATTTTAATGATTTTTAATTTTTAAAAATAAATTTTATAATTTATTCGAATTTTAAAATTTTAAAAATTAATTAAATGTTAATGTATCATCCACATATATACCACATCAACAAAGTTAAAAAAACATTAACTTTTTCATCTATTTTGAGATACTTTGACAAAAAACACAATGTTAAAAAAAAAATAAAAAAATAAATGGAAAGCTAAAATAGATTTTTTTATAAAACTGGAAGGTCAAAAAAATCATTATACCTATTTTTAATAATATTGAAATAAAATTTTTATTATAAAATTAAACCAATATACTCAGACTGCTTAAACTGAATAACATCGATTAAATCTGTTTTTTAACTGAGTTTTGGTGCGTCTTAGTAATTTCAAGCTAGTGTTTCTTAAGATTTTCATTTATGGTTGTTCATGTAAGAACATGTTTGAAACTATTTCTCTCTTTGGTAGCAGCATAATATGAAGATTTATACTTATAAATCCATAATTTTTATATTACCAAATTTAGGGCTTTTATGAAGGGTTTTATAGGTTTAAGCATTAATTATTTTCGGTAGCAGTAAAGTAACTTGGACCATTTGATAATGAAGAATAAGAATTTTTAAATTATTATTTGTTATACGTCTATTTGATAGGGACACATGGCACACTAAGAAAGTATCTGAGAGACACTTATAGACGGTTCTCCTTCAAAACATTTAGCTTCTCATTTGAAAAGTATCTAGATGGTCTACTACCTTACAACACTTGGACACCTCATCCTCCTGATCACTCACTTTTAATGAGAATGCACTCACCTCTAAAAAGAGAGATCACTAGGCGTACTAATCTCGTACTACCTCAGTTAAGGGAATGTCAAAACAATACCATGCATGAGGACAACCGATTTGCCACTTGATTGACCACATGAGCGGGCCACCCTCCATACTGTTGGTGATGTGGCTCTACCAGCTAGGGGTCTTTCCCCTATCAATACAATTCAAGTCGATAAAGAAAGGATATTTTTTTTAGCCTTTCAACAACCTTAAGCACTTCCCAGCATTCAACCTCCTTTTTTACTTATCTTCCTCCTTTCTCTAGCTCTCCGCTTGTTTCGGTAAACCGACCTTCCTCGCACCACCACCCTCTTTTCCTTATCTCTTCCATTGTTGAACACTTGTATCAACATTATTCCTTTTAGATGCTTCAAAAATTTGTAATGAATAAAGATAAACTTTGGAAATGCAATAAAATTATTTTAAGTTTTGAGAATAAAAAATAAGCAAAAAAAAATAGAATTTTTTGTTTGACATTCCAATTTTACATAATTTCAAAGTAATTGGACTTAATGCAATTACTAAGATTAAAAAAAAAAGAGACGAGGAAATTACAAATAGACTAGGCCAAAATTTTGTATAAGATAGTCTAAACAAAGGTCAAAGAAGCAATACAAGAAAAATATTAGAAGGCTAAAAAATTGAAACACATAATTGGATATGAAAAGAACAAACATTGCTGAAACCATCTTCTAATGCCATAAACTGATGTAAGAATTTTTTTCTCAAAGGGATGCAAGAAACTTTCTCCTTTAACTTAAGCAGTATAACAATGACCATCAAATATGCCATTGAGCTTAAGAGTCCCTACCAAGTCCTCACTTGCCTGGCGAAGGGAAAATCACCATCGTCACAAAGGAACCCCTTTGGCTAATAACCTTAGTGTCGCCAACATTAAGGAAGAGAATGGATTATATGAAATTGTGATTCCATATCATCCTTATCCCTTTCCAATAAGAGAATGACAAACCATATTTTTCCTCTTGATTTTTAGCATTTTTAGTTGGATTTGAATTTTTTTAAGAGGAAAAATCTGATTTGTCATTCTCCTATTGGAAAGGGGTAAGGATGACGTGGAATCACAGTTTCATACAATCCTTTCTCCATTAGGGAAAATCCATTCTTGCATTCCAAAAACACATCTCATGGTAGCATCAACACTGGCAAGACAAAAAGTGGTATTGAGGTTGTCAACTTTAGCTTGCCAAAGGAATCCCAAGGTCGTCATGAGAGCATCACACACCTCTACTTTGTCTTCGTAGAGAAAAACCACCATGAACAAACATCTTAGCATCCACTGGCAAAAGCTTGGAGAAGGCACACCTTTGAACTCTAATAGCCTAGTTTGATGATGGTGGAACCACAAAACAGGGAAAATGAGAAGCAATGGTTAAAAAGCTAAGTTAAAAAATCAAAAGAAAAAGAAAGTTAAAACAAAACACAACCAAAGATAAGCAAAACCAATAAGAAGAAAAAGGAAGGAGTGACTACTCAAAAATAGAAACCAACAGCCTCATTTTTGCAAAACGAGAGAGAAATGAGAAAAAAACTCTCGAAGTGCAAATTGTGCATTAATGATGATTCATTTACTATAAAAAAGACATTGTGATTTTTTTTCCATCAAAACCGTCGTAAATTTATAAAAACTTGTGGATGCCCCAAATTTGTGTATCAAGGCCTTGTTTATAGATATCCGTACATTTAAGGATACTTTTCCAATTCTATGAGTTTGTGCTTTAGGTTGAATTTCTAATAATGCTAGTGACTACAATATTTTGTCTATTGCATGGACTACGTCAAGGACTTCATCTTAGTTAGAAGTCTTTAGGCTTGTGTTACATAATAACATATCATTAATGACATCTGAAAGTCTGAACCCCAACCCACCCACATCACGCAGTGCGTACAATTACCTCTAGCTACACATGTAATGACTCGATTTTCAATGGTACTAGAAAATGTGATTTTAGAATTCCATTTCGGTAAACCAAGTCTGTAAAATTTAAATATAAATATTTACGGGATTAATATAATAATATATTAAAGTTTGGTCTAGTAATTGTGTCGAATTAATAGTTAATTAAGGCTTAGGGACTAAGTTGTAAAGTCCAATCGCTAGAGAATTTCAATTGACAAAATGCTTGAGGACTTGAATGACAATTAACCAAAGGACCAAAATGGTTAATAAACCATTATAAAGTAAAAGTTATTGGATGATGATGCCATATTCCATTATGATTAAATAATTGTTAAATTAAGTTAATAAAACTAATTTTAAAACAATTAAACTAAGTTAATTACTATCAATTATAGTATAAAAAGTGACTTAGTGGGAAAAACCCACCATCTCCTTCATCAACTCACCATCCACCATTGTTGAATCCAAATAAAAACCATTTTTGGATGTTTCAACATTTGGCCACTTAATTTAGTATGAAATTCAAGTCTTTTTCTTGTAATTTTTATAGATTTGAGGTCATGAAAGCTTGATTTAACTAGTCTATGTTCTAATTTGTAAAATTTTTAAAGTTTTAGAACATTTCCATAATTGATTTCTTGAAGAATTAGACTTGAAATTGATAGATTTTAAGCTTAGATTATGAAAATGACTAGATTATAAAGTTTAATTGTTAGTTTCACACCTTAAAGACCAAATTGAATAAAATGAAAAATTGTTATGAAATTTCAGAAAGAACTAGAAGTAGAGGGTCCCTAATGAATATATGTAAAATCAAATTTTAATTCGAAGCTAGGAATCGAAAGTTATAACTATCCCGAGTTTAGAGACTAAATTGAATAAAATGTGAAATTTTAAGGGTATTAAAAAATGAGTTCATATAGGTTCATTCATATCATGAAATAATATGAAAATGTTTAGTATTGATTGTGTAACACCCCTTACCCAAGTTCGACACCGGAACAGGATACGAGGTGTCACCGGACTTAAATACATACATACAAACATTTTCGGGTCATAAAAGTTTTGCTCAATTTTAAAACTTTCAAACTTCCTCTTAAAGACCCTATTATAGGCCTGCAAGGCCCAAAACTCATTTTGGAAATGGCTCGGGAATAAGATAAACACTTTAGAAAACTTTGTAAAATTTCAAAGTAGATAGGGGCACATGCCCGTGTATCTACATAACATTGCCATGTTGAAGGCCCGTGAAACTCACACAGCCTGAACATATCGGGACACGCCCGTGTCCCTAGCCTATGCGAATTTATTTCTTGACTCGAACCTACAGGGGTTTTCACATGGCTTAGCACACGCCCGTGTCTATGGCTCGTGTTCTCCACACGGCCATGACACACACGTGTCTTAGCCTGTGTGCATCAACCTTGATATTCTGTTTCTGACGTTAGCAACTCCTTAAGGGCACATGGCCATGGTAGATGCCCGTGTACTAGGCCGTGTCCTCCACACGATTGGGACACATGGCTGTGTCTCCGCCCGTGTGGTTACTACTAGGCATTTTGTTTTGCCAACTTTTAGGTGCAGGGGGACACATAGCCTTACCCCACGCTCATGGGGCAAGCCGTGTGTCGCACACAATCTAGACACACGCCCGTGTGGACAAAAACAAGGCTATTTACCAAGCCTTTTTGCCACCCTTACTTGCACCAATCTACACAACATCAACCAAAACCAAACTAAGCATAACACACATAACCAAACAACCATAACCATGAGAAATTTGCATCAAATGCATTTAATAATAATCAATATTAGCTAACATTAATGGCATATACAAAAAGAATATCACATCCATCATATGAGCCAACACTTTTGGCTAAACCAACAGGATACTAACAAAAGATTCAAGTCCTTATACATGCCACAATCAAAATATTTAAACTTGTAACATCTTGAAATAGGGCCTAATCGGAACAGTGGTTTTGGGACCATAAATATGACATCAAAATATTTATTTTATGATTATTATGAGACCTAGAATATGAGATTATGTATGTGTTAAAGTTTAATAAAGAAATTCCTTGAATAAGGTGTCCAATTGGAAATTAGGGACTAAATTGAATAAATTGCAAAACTTGGATTCTAGAAGCAATTTGTGTGAAATTTATTTAGATTATAAATTAGAAGGTATTAAAGAGAAATTTTCCCAATTTCTAAGTTTTTGGACAAAAATGGGCTTGCATGGATGAAATTTCAAAGAAAGGACTTAAGGGCATTTTGATCATTTGGCTTTTTAATGAAATAAAATGGGAAAAATTAGCCAAAATCAGCCATTCTTCTTCCTTGTACCAGCTGAAATTCTCAAGTCCTCCATAGCTAGGGTTTTCAACATTTTCAAGCTCAATAACCTCGAGGAACAAATTCCAGAGGTTGATCGAGGTAAATGCAAGGTTTCGGAATAATCGAAACACAGTTCCAAAACGAATACCAAGTAAGTTCGGATAACTCGAAGCAAACCTATAACATGCATATTTGTATGTTTTGTGAGTGTATGATAATTGCATTGTTGATGGCATGAAAATGCATGAATTGCATCTTTAATAATAAATTGTTGAATAATGTCTCGGTTGAGGTTGGAAAGGAAATTCGATGGATAAACCATGATTTACTTGAGACTTGAGATCCTGCATGTGTTGCAGAAAAAGATTTAACCTGGACTGGTAATCTGAAGATCTCAAGTATAAAAAGGATCTAGCCTGGACTGGTGTTCCTTGAATGATCGAGCCTCCCGAAGAATATGTGTGCATTGTGGATTTAGCCCGGACGGGTAATTTGATTAGGGTCTGAATTTAACCTGGAATGGTAATTCAGATCCAAGCTCATTAAGGGTGTTTGTCACTATAAGGGATTTAGCCTGGACTGGTAATCCTGACATCACCTTATGAGTTTATATTACGAGGGATTTAGCCTGGACTGGTAATCCCGCCATAAGATGTGAGGTTCGTGGGAATGCATACTGAAATGATCATTCGTACAAATTGATGGTAAATGGATGATCCATCAAGATTTCCTAGAAACTCAACGGGACTATCACAAGGAATATGTATAGATGATATGTTAAATGATGAGCTCATCTAATATGAATTACATGGTACATTGTTATGTAACTAACTTGATGATTGAGTATATGTGTTAGGGAAACCATTTCATGCTTGTTGGTTTCATTGCCTAATATGGTTGCATGCTAAATAATTGGTAAGTTTACCTTCCAGTTATACGGGTTTACTAAGCATGTAAATGCTTACCCCTTTCTTTTCCTTGCTTTTCAGAGCTCGAGGACTCATAAGGATTGGAAGACAATTGGAGAGTCAACACATTATCAACTAGACAAGCTTTGGTATAAAGACATTTCTATTTTGTCCAATGGCATGTATAGGATTTTTGAGTATTTTGTTATATATGTCATTTGATTTGCCTAATGGAGGCATGTAAAAATATGTTTATCTTTTTTTGTATATGGCCGTGGGAATTGGCTCATTTTGAAGTAGGCTATGCCCTACAAATATATGCATGTTTATATTCATATACGATGACTTTGTTATAATTGGCAATGAGTTATAATAATGAGCCAATCTTAATATGTCAAGCAGACACATAAATCATTAAATGCAAGATAAGAATTAACTTAGCATGTATGAAACCAATGACATGAAGTTCACATGCAATGGGGTTAATCAAAATTTTATATTTACAAATGGATAATTTGGCCCAAATATACACTATAGTAATCTATAAGTGAAATTGGCTAGTAGAGGGTGACTTAAGGCTTGGAAAATAGCCTAACAAGGTCTACATGGGTAGACACACAGGCGTGTGTCTAGGCCGTGTGTGACACACGGGCTACTCCCATGGGTGTGTGCTATGACCGTGTGTCCCCTGCACCTGAAATTTTAAGTTAGTATAGAGCATGAGCTAAGCACAAGGGCGTGTGCCTTGGCCATGTATATTTAACAGAATGGTGAGGTTGAAGTCAGTGTAGCACACGGGGCTAAGCCCACGGGTGTGTGCCTTGGCCGTGTTGCATACTGGAAAAAGGACACGGAAGTGTTCTAATCCCCACGGGCGTGTTACACTTCAACTAAGAGAAAATTTTCCTAAGTGCTCCAAGTCTATCGAACAATTTCGGTTTTGTTCCGTACTACCCCTAGGAGTGTTTTTAGGCATCGGAGGCCTGTATAAGAGACAAAGTGCACACGTTTGAACAGTGTTAAATCACGAGCAAAATTTAGAAACCCGATTGAGTAAGTTTGTAAAGGTGAATTACCGGTAACGCCTCGAACCCTATCTCGGCGTCGGATACGGGCGAGGGGTGTTGCAAAACTAGCTATACCAAAAGCTTTAGGTGATAGTGTGATCGATGCCCTCTGATGTCCCTTGATTCCCGATACTAGCTTGGCGGTACTATAAGAAAATGGAAAGGAGAGGGAGTAAGCGTAAAGCTTAGTAAGTTGCATATAAATAAATAATAATATCAACCATGCATAACTAAACACATAGCATATTATAAGTCAACACAACATTCTTGAATGAACAAAGGTAGATATCACTTCATACTTATATATCACAAGTATAAGCCAAAGATTTCAAAATCGTCCCAAAATCATTTTCATAGATAAAACTTACTCAAGTTATTCTCACCATAACGACAACATAACTAAACTCATATCTCATGAGTTTCAAATAAAAACCTGTACCACTCAAAACATGGTTATATCATTCCATATCTTCATCATAAGCTTTAAAATAACCCATGAACCTATTTGGAATACTAAAGGATATCTGATAAGCCTCACACAAGGGGGTAAACTGCCGATGCCATTCTCTGACATGGTTTTACATTGGCTCTCATACATCAGTGTCGATGCCATGTCCCAGACATGGTCTTACACTAACACATATGACAATACCGATGCCATGTTCCAAATATGGTCTTACACTAGCTTTCACACATCGGTGTCGATGCCATGTCCCAGAAATGGTCTTACACTGACACATATGACAATGCCGATGCCATGTTCCAAACATGGTCTTACACTGGCTCACATGTCGAGGCTGATACCATGTCCTAGACATGGTCTTACACTAGCTCTCGTCTCAATGCTGATGCCATGTCCCAGACATGTTCTTACACTGGCTCTCATAATATGGCTGATGCCATGTTCCAGAGATGGTCTTATACTAGCACACATATCAATGCCGATGCCATGTCTCAGACATGGTCTTACACTGGCGCTCATATCGTGGCTGACGCCATGTCCTTAAACTAGCACACATATCTCCCAAATGTCATGGCACAGATATCCAATCTATTCATAGATTCAATCAGGACACTACTACATTAAATTTCATTATGCATTGTTCATAAGCAATTTCAACCATATCATGCAAAATTAATCATTCAACACATAATAATGATAAAGTTGCCTTACTTACGTACAACTTACCTCGGTCTACAAAAAGTGGACGACTAGTCGGATTTAGTCTACTAACTTGGCTTTTTCCCGGTCTAGGTTTGGATTTCGTATTTCTTAATCTAAGATGATAAAAATTCACTAATTTAATCATCACATTAATCAAGACATTTCACAAACTATATTTTGGCTAAATGACCATTTTTCCTTAGACTTTCATAAAATTATGATTTTACCCCTAGGCTCGTAAATCGATTTTTATCAAATTTTCTCACTAACCAAGCGTAGCTGAATTCTTTTTATACTAGAAGAAGCCCAAAATTCCAATTATTACTCATACTTATCACTCATTTTGTCATCTTTACAAAATGGTCCATTTTAGGTGTTTTCATGAAAATCCTTTCACAAAAGTTGTTTGCTTAACAACCAGGATTCATTTTCTTCCATAAAATTTTAGAAATCAACCATTTTGCAAAATATATTTCTAATTAGTTAGCTTAAGCTACAAGGGCCCCACCAATTAGTTAGCTTAAGCTACAAGGGCCCCAAAAGTACAAAAATCATCAAGAAAGACCATCAAAATTACTTACTTGCAAGAGTCTAAAGTTGCTGAAAAATTCAAGCTCCCATGGCCTTTTTTCTTGAAGAAAATCGGTGGAGGAGAGAAGAAATGAAAAAAAGATAGCTTTTTCCTTACGAAATGAAAAAGATGATAGCTTTTTCCTTATTTTATTATATTCTAGTCAAATTAGTCACCAAATTTCACCTAATTTTGACCTTACAATTTCTTTGTCTCTATGTTCAGCCACTAACAACTTTATGGTCTATTTACTCAATAAAGACCTCTAATTTAATGTTTCATAGCTAATTGACACCTTTAGCTAATGAAATAAAACTTTTGTCCCTTATGCAATTTAGTCATTTTTCAAAATTAAGCAAGTAATCGCTAAAATTATTTCACCAAAATTTTCATGCACACATATAATCACGTTATAACACATGAAATAATATTAAAAATAATTTCTCTGATCTCGGGTTAGGGGTTTCGAAACCATTTTTCCGACTAGGCCTAAAATCGGGCTGTTATAGATTGATTGTATAAAATAATTGTATAGATTAAGATTTGGATCCAAGTGGAGCTAATAGGGGAAAAACTAAAGTTGCGGATTAGTCCTTGAAATATCCACTCTTTTCATGTTTTGAACAAGTAACTTTATATGGAACTTACTATTTTATTTTTTTATGTATGATTTTATGATTGATTTCTTATATATAAAATGTATGTATGTTTGAATATAATTGATTATTTGTGAATTGACATGAAAGGCTAGAAATGGACCAAATTAAAATGTTATGTGAGAATTGGTTATTTCATATTGGTATATGATTCAAATGTGAAAGTTTGATTTATTACAGGCGTATATATGAAATATGTTATACACACAAGGTACGATATGAAAAACAGATAATTCCAGGGATATGTGATACTTATATATGTAAAAGATACCCATATAAACTTAGTAAAGGGTTAGGATATGATCAGCATGCCAATAGAGTCTTATACATGCTTGTACGAGATATGTGATTATACGGAGATTGTCACAGGTTATATCGAGATCCAACATTTGTTACAGATTGTCGAGTTTTATATGTCTCCAGGGAGACCCTAATGTGGTGGAGGGATATATTAGCATTTGAACATGTGTATTGTGCCTACAGGCTTTACACTTCGGTGCCCTGGCGTGGTGTAGTTTACCCATGTATCCGATTCCATTTACTTGGGTTTCATTGGGCAAAATAGTATAAACGAAATTGAAAGCTTGAACACATGATGAAATGAACTTGTTAAACAATTGAAATGCTATTGAAATGATTTAAATGTGAATGTTACATAATTATGTAATGATAATAGGGAATTGGATTGAAATGAATTATGAATAAATAACTTGCACTTACGAATTGTTGGATGAATATATTTTATGATTGGTTATATGTACCTTGATGAATTGATATACTTTGAGTTGCTTATAATGTTTAATGTCATGGACATATATATGTATAAATATATGCTCACCTTGTGAATATTGTAAAGTGCTATGATTTAGCTAACATTATGTCAAACTAAGGTAACTAACATGCTTAGGTGAAAATAAGGTAAGCACAATACTTTTCGTATGAACTTACTAAACATTCTATATGTTTACTCTCGTTGTTTTCTTTCCCCTTGTAGATCATCACATTGTGAAACTCACTAAGTCGAATTGTTTTGAAGCTTACGCTATCACTTATTCGGTAGTTATATGATTATTTTGAATTCAAGGTTGTGGCATGTATATAAGGGTATTAGTGTGTACCTTGGCATTTTAAAAGTGTTTACTACTTGGAAAATGTAACATAGACCATATTATGTAATATGTTTCCTTTGTGAATTGGTAAATGTATGGTATTAGTCATGTTTCATGTTAGAATAAGGGATGATATATGCTTATATGTTTGACATGTGGAATGATATAAAACGATGTAGAAAAGATAGCTAAGTAAACGAATCGTTGAAACTGATATATTTGAAAGTGATGCTTGGAAGTACGCTTGAAATATGTAATTGGTACATGATTGTTGATATTCATGCTTAAGTCTGAAATATGTAATTGGTACATGATTGTTGATATTCATGCTTAAGTCCTATGAGTCATTGATGCATATCCTGTATAGAAATGCATGTATTGAAGTTCAATGGCATGTCCTAATATGTTTTGGCATAGGCAGATTTAACATTTGAATGAATGTTATGAAATGAATTAATTTTGAATAGGCTAAGCTCATGTTTGAGTTGGTTTTAAATGGAATTGGTTAGGTGATTTTTTTTTGGCAGGAAATGACATGAATTTGAATTGGTTTTGATGGTGGAAGGTTGTATGAATCAATTAGGTAGTATTGCATATCTTGAAATGGAACCAAAATGGTGTTTTTTGTTATTTCCAAAAATAGGGTCCCCATCACGACCACCAACTCCCAACGTCATAAAGTGATGTTGACAGTAAATGACGCCGTGACATTGGTATGTATGAAGTCGCGACGTGACTTACTAAATAGTTGATGTCACGATGTCAGCCCGAAAGTTTTCTAATCTGTCGTAATTTGATACTTCAAATTATGCTCTCCATTACACTTGAAGAGCTTATTCTCGAACAATTTGGATGTCTTTTTCATATTTTTATTTAGTTTTAGCTTTTCGCTTAAATAAGTGATTTTGTGTGATTTATGCTAATTTTGAAACCTGAGTTGGCCAAATGTGTCATAGAAAACCTAACGAGTTGATGGAGTGTTTTAGGGAGTTGATGGTGGCTCGAACGTAAAGAAAACATCCCCAGAAGGAGGATATCATGATATTGAAGCTTGGAAATCGTAATACCCTTGACAGTGTTAAAACGACAAGAATTGAGATAATCTTCAGTGGCATCTGTTGGAAAATTAGGTTTGGAAAACGCAACAAAAAATAAATATAGCAAAAAACTAGAGTTTTAAATATTTTTTTTCAAAATAAGAACTTGGTTGTGATATCTAAAGTAATAAACACTTAATTAAAATTGTACATTTTTTATTCGTATAGGATGAACGTTTCGACTGAGTAGTTTTCTCTGCTATCCTCAAGCTCATGTCTGTCGAGTGTAGGCTCGCTTCGAATAAAAAAAAATTCGCAAAAATTACCAGTAGGGTAATTTCGTAATTTCTCTAAACTTTTTGGGCCAAGTTGTAAATAAGAAAAATATCAATATAAATTTTATGAAATAATTTCTTCAGAGAATTTTCTTTCTACAACTTTCTCTTGAATTCAAGTGTGTCAATAATGACCTAATACTCTCTTTATATAGGGAGAGTTTAGAGAGTTCAACTATGATTAAACTTAATTACTTTAATATTAAATTAATAAAATACTATTACAAGATAAGTATTAAATTAAATTAAATATTAAATCTATTAAAATAATATTATTTTTGAAATAGTTAATTTGAAATCAAATTCTCTGGTAGAGTCCCGGTAGGAATGTAATTCTTCCACTGCTCAACAATTGCAGACCCACCACTGCCGACCATTTGCTGGCCATCGAAATGCTGTCGTCGCAACTGCCGGTTTGGTTGGGCCAATGACGGTTTGGTTTGGGCCAATGACAGCCCGACTAGTCTGGTCCAACCACTGGTTGGACCGTTAGTTTGGTTTCACATACCAAGCCCGATTCGACCGATTTTTGGGTTTTGGTTCGATTTTGGGCTCCTCGGCCCAATTTACAATCGTAGGTCCACTTTTCAAGTTCAATTACCTATTAGGCTAATTGTCTGACTTGAAAATTATTTTCCAAAAATATCATATTAATTTTAATTAATTGGATTAATTTAATTTTACTTATTCAAAATTAATTTTCCCAAATATCAATTATATTTTTCAAATTAATTTTTCAAGAAATTTTTTTAATCAAATTTTTTAGTTGAACAATTTTTATGACCGCCCAATTTAATTCACACCGAATAAATCAACTCAATTAAATTATTTCCAAAGTCGTAGAATTTTTTTCTAATTCAAAAGTAGTCTAATCGAGCTTTTGTTGAGCTAGCAGATAGACCTATCAGACATACACAATTAGGCTCTAGTAATTGGAATTATGCCAAGAAGCATCGTTTCGATAATTCGTAATCACTTAATCATGGAATCAATTTATAAGAAATACCATGATTGAAAACTCCTTATCGTATACTCTTTATGAAACCAATTCATTCAACTGCTTTGTCCAATGACCTCGCCATATGCCTGTTACCCTCATATGATATCATTGATTCCTTTGAGTTAAATCCGTTTACTCAATACAATCCTATTTTATCTCATTATCATCATTGTATCTTCTTAATGATTAATATGATAACTGTCAAAAAATGACTGTGATAAATTGCTCGTTCGAGAACAAGCAACCCATGGCCATGTTCCATATTTATCAATCCACAAATGCCAATGAGAGGATATCATTAACTTTTTAATTGAGCTATGAATTCCACTGTTACTAGTAAAACCATGCTATACACAAGTCATGTACCCAACATATGGGCTATCGAATCAGTCATCTTTAGAGCATAAGTCTCCGCTTATATCAAAGCACATGAGCTACATACCCATGGTCAGTGACTAATTCAGGATTTAGGTAAATCACACCATGAATGTCACAAGTGAATTAATTCACAAATGGATTCAAAATTAATTCATCTTGGGTTCAGTCCAATGTATTATTCTGCCAATGAATACATCTATGTCATTATCTGTGGAGTCAACTGCTCCGATAGCCAAGACTAGTCATATTCTCAATTGGAATTGTAGACGACATAATAATCATTCTTAGTATTTGAATCAAATGCTCACTTTGATTCATTTACAGGATAACAGACTCGTTTAGATTATCTACTAAAGTAAGTTGTCTTTCTCGCAATGTAAACATTCTTACAATGCCACTTATTATCAATTTGAACTTAGATAATCAATGAGCTAATATTTGCTTGACACAATTTCACTATGCATGCAAAATATGAAAGACAAAAATATAAAAGACATAACAGTAAAATGTGAAATTTATTTATTCATCATTCAAATACATATAAAACAGTTACATGTTTACTACAATATATGCACATTTCCCAATAGTATCACGATACCAGCCATGGGTATCGCGATACTAAAACGCCCAAAGGCCTTCCTTTTCAAGACTGTCGTGGTTATTGCAATACCGAAGCTTGGGTATCGTGATATCTCTGTCAAGCAGAGATAAAATATTACTGTAAGGGTAGTCTTTGTCCAACCTTAACACCAATCAAAATTAGACGTTGAAGGGCATTTTGGGTACAAAAATTAGGCTGTAATAAACTGAAAAGTTAGCTTTTGGCTAGAGAGAAAACACACTTTTTTCACATTCTTAAAATTTTATCATCTTTTTAGCTTAGACTTTAGTTACTTTCTTTATCTTTTTAGGGTTTAAACTTTAAATTTTCTGGGTTTTGGTTAAGTATTTAGTTAGTTAGTTAGTTAAGTTTACTGTAACTTGATGCTAATTGCTATTTAATACCTTAAACTTTCTTTGTATTTGCACTTTAATCTTTACCTTTAATATAACTCAGCCTTATTTTATTGTACCTAATAAAAATATTATCTTTTATGTTTTTACTTGCTACCATTACTGTTTTCTTCAAGCTTTTGTAAGAAAGCTTAAGTTTTTCTTCTCAACTTCTCTTTGAGTTTACTTTGATGCATAGTTGCTTGAATGTTGGATGTTTATATGTTTAGAAATGAATATGAGTAGCTAAATCTTAGGTGGTTGGTTGATGAAAATGTTGTTTAGTTGATTTTTTGTTCAGAGACTAAAGCGCAAAATCTAGGCCAAATTAAATAGACTTCAAAACTTAAGATTGATGCCCCTAAGAGAAAATTTAGATGAGTGAGATTGAGAGGAGATCTCATTGAGCACCAATTTGATAGTCTTGAATTAGTTTAGTAAGGTCGAGAGATATACCAAACTAATTTTTCTAACTTGGTAAAGTTGAGACTGAGAGGTAAAATTAAGCCAATTTAGGAGTGCAAGTGATCTAGATCCCTAATCCGAAGGTTAATTAACAACATAGAAGTCAACCAACTACTGTCTGTTATTGAGTTGTTGATTTCATAAATTTTCTTGTTTTACAATTTAGTTATTTTCTATTTAGATAATTAATTAGCACAATTAACCTCAATTATGTTCTTCCGCAATATGACACTTAGTGAGTAGTTTTCTAGACTCCTTAATTGCATGCCAATTTTTTAGAGATCACTTAATCCCTGACTCTTGTGGGTTCGATCCTTAGAATACTTGGGTGTTCTATTGAACATTACAAATATTACAACTAACCTGTCACACTTGCAGATATCGCATTATATTAGATTGTTTAGTGTTGATTCTCCACTCGATGTTCACACGCAGGTGGCGAAGCGATCATTTTTGAACTTTACAATTTCATCCTAATTCAAGTTTGAGTTAGCAATAGAGATTTTGTAAGCTCGTGTGGGTTCCAAAAATGATCGTATAACATATTATAAATGTAAATATTAGTTATATACGTGTTGATTGATCAAATGTTGTTTAATGGTAATTGGTATGAAATTGTTCCGTCAATGGTTGTAGCATCTCGTAGCTCAGACCCAGCGATCGGGTTGAGTACGAAGTGTTACAACACATATAAAGTTTCCATTTATTTTTATCAAGAAATCACTACAAATCATGCATGATTCTGTCAATTTCCTCCATTATACCTTTAGGTGCCTTGACACATGAAGAATAATATGAGGGATTAATGTTCTAATTGATTGGATTAATTTAACTTTATTTCGTTGCAATAAGTGCCTAGTTTAAGTGCTTAGCTTTCCATCCAACTAATTCTTGCTTAATTTTCTTTTTCGATTCAAACTCCCTAGATGAAGTCCCAATTTTCTTTTCCGATTCAAACACCCAAGCTGAAGTCCCAACTACTTACTTGGTTGAGCCATTGTTTGCACACCCAATATACTAAAAAACCACCACTTCTTATTTTTCTTACCTGACTAGCTTAAGAACAACTTTAACTTCTTATGATTAGTTGGTAGTCCTAATAGTTGGTGACCTTTTTTATTAAGTATTTGATCATTCGACATGAATTCACGTCGCATTAAAGAAAAAGTAGTAGTCATCAACAAACAAGAAATGTGAGATGAGACTATATTGTTTATTGATCCTAACACCTTAGATTTCTTTCCTTTCTTTAACATGTATCAACATGTGAGACAATATATTTTGACACAGAATAAACATATATGAGGATAGAGGATCACCTGAGCGTAAACCATGATTTGGTTGGAATGATTCTATAGGATTACCATTTAACAAAACCTGATAGGAAAATGTGCTTACACACTAATGAGTTAGTTGCTTTGATTTTTCATTAAAGCCCATATGTGTTCCAACACACATAGCAAGGAATCCTAGCTTACCCTATCATAACCTTTACACATCAACTTTCAAAGCATCCAATATACCTTTGCCTTTTTTGTTCTTGAAAATTGTTTGTAGCAACTTATTCCCTAATATAATATTATCCATAATATTTTTTCCCAAGATAAAAACATTTTAAAAAATGCTAGTAGATCTCCCATAACCAAATTGAGTTGATTAACTAATACATTGGCACAAATTTTATATGCAACATTGCATAAACTAACCTAAAGTTAGAGACAAATTTCTATTGATGTCCTTTAAGAATTAAACTTATCACAATACTATTCAACTCTTTTAGTAAGAATATCAAAATTAAAAAACCTAAACATGTCTAGATTGTAAGTGGTCTAACAATATCCCAGTATTTTTTTATAAAAGATTACTAGTTTACTATCAATACCTGGAGCTATAAGTGAAACAAAATATGAAATACATCTTTTACCTTTTCTTCCATAGAAAAAGCCTCTGGTACAACCTTTTGTTGCTACAATAGAGTTGGCAGCTCCAAGCTACAAAGGACCGAATTAATTTCCTATTTAGTACATTTGTGTAGGACATTATAAATCTTCTAAAAATATTTGACAACTAATTGACGTAGAGCAATTTAATCCTTCACCCAGATCCTATTCTTATCCACAATTCGCAAAATATGATTAAAAGCTCCTCTTCTCATAGTCGTGGCGTGAAAAACTTGGTATTCTTGTCTTTAGTTAATGCCAAAGATTCATTTGAGTTGCAACTAGCTAATCTTCCAACTCTTGACACCTTGTTCTTACTTTGCCAAAATCTGTTCTATTCATTTGTCTTTAACTTTCCTTTGCAATCTTAAGTTTACACGTCAAAAAATAGACCAATGATCCCAATAGTCTAGCTTCCCATGATAAAGCAATAATACTATGACATTGCAAATATATTTCCAATATTATTGCAAAATGGTAAGGCTGGGAACAATAACTAAGTTAGAAATTTTTTTAGGGGCCCGAAATTTAATTGTAATTTTTACCATAGTAAAAATACAATTTCACCATTTTAATAGCCTATATATTTATAATTTTGAAGGATTAAATAAAATTTTTAATCACTTTCAGGGGGATAAAAGTGTTTCTTAATTTAAAACTTTAAAAATTTTAAAGGGCTTAAATTAAAAATTTTCCATTTTAGGGGGGACCGGGGCCCTTGTCAACCTCTTTAGCTACGCCCATTGCTGGGAAGCAAATGACGAATGGTAATGTGTGTATAATGACATTGGACCACGATCCAAGATACTAATAGGTAAATTTATGAGTGTTATATTTTTTAACATTCTTAATATTATTAATAAATCCCCAATCTAGTAATTCTCAAACTACCTCTTCTCCCGCTCTATTATTCATCCACGTAAAGTGCTGCCCTTTATTCTCAATCTCCCCCACAACTATCCAAACATTCTTGGAATCCTTGGGTCCTTGTATTTCAAAAGATATTTTATCTTTTTTTTTTTGTGTGTGTGAAAAATATTTTATCCTCTTTAAGTGTAGCATTTGGTTGAATTATCCAATCAAAATCTAGCCCATCAATTACTGGGTAATTGAAGTAATCAAAAGCGTATTTTTCTTTTAACATAGTTTTAAATTAATTCAATATTTATTTATTTATGTAACATTTTTTTGACAATTAATATGGCATATTTAATCTCTATTATTTTTTCATATCAATTCAAATACAACTCATACATTTCACTTACACACAACTAAACTATCATGCACTCTATACCACATATTGATCTCATGTCTTGAAAATGGGATGAATATCTTTTTTTTTTTTTGGTATTTTACATATTATTTTACCATTCATATTAAGGATTCGTGAGTGCTTATCCCAACAATAACAAAAAATTAATCAAATTTATTTAGACGCCTTACTTTTATTTTTTTTTTGTTTAATAATTTTTTCAATCTCCAAAACACCAACCAAATATAACTTTTAAATTTTGCATTTATACCTCATTCTTATTTTTTTTAAAATTAAAAGTCAAAAAGTAAATTAAAAATAAAATATAGTTAATCCCTAACACCACGTTTGGTTGGGGGAATGGGGATTCGGCTTAGGGCTTATTCAAGTCTAAACAATATTTCTTTTGTTTGGTTCAATTTTTTACTGGTAAATCCTTATTCCACGTGGGCCTCTATTACGGGTGAGCATTGAATACCCATTCAGTAGATAGGGCTCTGAATTGGCTATTCTTTGCCATCCGTAATAGCCTTCTACTTTTGAAGACAAAAACTCCTTTCATCTGCCCTCTTTATTTTCTATGGATGCTCATGTTACAGTGAGCAACAAAGTTGGAGACAAAATCTACCCCTCTTATCGGGTAATTTGCTCTTCATTTTCTTTGTATTTCGTATTTTTTGTTTGAATCTTAGGGCACATTACTTTCGTCGCCGATGCTTGTTTCCATCCTTCAATACCCATTTTATTCACGGGGTAAAACTCCTAATTCCCTTATTTAATTTCTTTTTTTTATTCATCAGCATAAAAAAGAAATGAGGACTATTATTTTCTTTTCAATTTCTTGTCTACCAACCCATAGCCCATGCTGGTTTAAGCTTTTGTTTTTTTTTTCTTTTTTTACCCTTTTTCTCTCATATTCTTTAAACTTTCTCAGCTCATTTCTAGGTTTCTTTTCCTTTTCTTGGATACCATTTTTTAAATGTAATTTTCACTTCAAGAATCAAGACCCATCGATATAAAACTAGAAAGGATTTCATTAGTTTTCCATACATTTTATAGTTAGATTTGATATGAAAAAAATGATGAACTGTGTTTTTTTTTCTTGTTTTGCAGTGAATGATTAGTAGGGTGTCTTCTCTATCTTCATTTTTTTTCACATTTTTTTAAAATCATTGATCGTCGCCAACCTAAAACAAGAATAAAACATGGAACAAACTGTAATAGCCTAAATTTTCAGTGGTGTCGGAACAGTGATTCGAGATCACTAAATCCGACAAATGAGTAGAAAAATATTAATAATTTAGTGAATATAAGTTAAATGTGAAATTAGGAAAATTTTTGAAATAGCGAATAGTGTACTAGAAATAAATATTTAAAAAAAATTAAAATTAGAATCGAAAATGAGGTATCGAGAGTTTGAAAATTTTAAAACGAGTCATAAATATTTTTATAAATATTTATGGAATGTTGATAAGTTAGTATTAAAGTTTTGTCAAGAAATTTTGAAGTTCCGATAGTTAATTGAATAAAAAAGACTAAATTGTAACAAATGTGAAATTATGAGGAATGATTAAATAGCTTAAATGATAAAAGAAAGAGGGTTTAAAAGGCAAATAGACCCAAGGTCTATTTGGGCTGGACGGCAAGGGGCTTGAAATCAGCAGGAAAATTGATGAATTAAGGGGAAATTTGGAATATTGCAAAATTTACTTAATAAAGCTAGAACTAAAGTGGAATTATCTAGATTTCTCTTTATTTTTCTGCATTCTCATCAGAAAAAACACCATAGAAGGGTTTTCTTAAGCTGGTTTTTCATATTTTTACTGCAAATCAAGAAATCGAGGATAAACGAGGAAAAGAGAAAATTTCGGAATAGTTTCAGAAATCTCTACAACTACTGCAAATTGTTCCGGGTAAGTTCGTACGGTTAAATTATTAAATTTCAATGTTATTTTATGAATGGTGATTAATATTTATGTATGTTAATTGTTGAAAATAATTAAATCATGTACAAAAGTTACGAAATTGAACTGAGTATTTCGGAAGAACGGAACGCAGGAAATGAGTACGATCATTCGGTGAAAAAGATGAATTGACGGTAAATTACCCAAGTAAACCGAGATTCAGCATTTGTTGCGAGCTCTCGTGTTTGCTTTCTATTTAGCTCTTACGAGCTTCCGTTAACTCATATGAGTTTCAGTTAACCCTTTTGGGGTTTCGATTCACTCTGTGAGCTTGATTAGCCTTCTAAGCTTCCGTTTAGCACTTATGTGCTTCAGTTAGACTTCGGGCTTCAGATCACAATGTACTCAAATCCGTAAGTCGTTCCTTAAATTGACAAGTTGGTAAGTCATAATTGTAACGTATGGAAAAAGAAATGTAAATAATGTTATCATTATTTTTGAGCTCAATTAAGTAAATTATTTTTAAAATGAGATTATGACTTACAGGATGAAAGTAACTTACTTGAAATGTCCATATGATTTGAATTTTGGAAACTAATATTAGTAAGGTTTATGGTTAAAGCTGACGAACTTACTAAGCTATAATTGGCTTACTTGTAATGTTTATTGCTCTTTATAGAATAAGGGGAGGGTCAGAGGATCGGATCATCACGCTCAAGTCACACTATCTCAATTTTCCGGTAGATTTTGTTATAAATACTTTAAATGGTTTATATGGCATGTATAGGAGCTTATGTGACTATGTTTTGTATCAACTCATGAATATATTAGTTAAGTTAATATAAGTTGATATATGATATGAATGAAAATTAATTAAGATGTTTAAATACTACTTGAAAGTATGAATGGATATAATGTTAGATAAAATAAGGATTAGTGATATTGTTATGAGACGAAAGTGATTTGGATGAAGATTGTATTTGTTGAGTTGTTGTTATGTTGAGTTAGTAGCAAATTTGAAATTGCAGGGAAGGTTAGGTGTTTCTAAAGGGGTTATATTGAATTTTTTTTATTAAAAATAATATAATAATTATTATATTACGAAAAATCTTCGGAGTACTTGAATAAGTCCCTATTTAATTATAATACGTGATTTAGGCCTCGAGGGTTCATAAAAGAGGTTTAATGATTTAATTTTAATATATTTGTTGTTTATTCACGAATTGTTTGTAAATTAACCAATATGTTCGGTAACGCCTCGTAACCCTATTCCCGCGACGGTTTGGGATTAGGGTGTGTTACATTTTTGGTATCAGAGCCCGGTTTAGCCGATTATCAGAATAGGCATGATACGTAAAATGTTTAGAAATACATGCAATATAAATCTGTGATAGTGTGATGTGTATGATCCGATTTAACCCTTGTTTTTTTTAATAGATTGTAAAGATGTCGGATAGACCTGAACATACTGAATAGGAAGAAGTCAATAGTAGAGTACAGACATCTGAACAAGGGACAAGTGGCGATGTTCCAATTTCCTTGATGCGAGAATAAGAACTTAGAAACATGATTATTAGAGTAATGAATCAGTGGTATAATGAGAGGATGCAGGAAAGGAATCAAACACAGCAACCTCCTCCCCCTACAGTACCACCAGTAGTATCCTTGGTTGCTCCTCCTCCTCCGGTAACTGAATCAAGTAAGAGAACTCCGGTAGAAAAACTCAGAAAATTTGGGGCTGAAGAATTTCAGGGCAGATGACTATTTAAGGTGTGCTGTTTCCTTGTTAAAAGAAGAAGCATATCACTGGTGGGAGACAATAGAAGCTGTGGTACCAGTCGATAAACTTACTTGGAAATTTTTCCAAGTTGAGTTTAAAAAGAAATATGTTGGTAAAAGATATTTAGAAAAGAAAAAGAGAGAATTTCTTGATCTTCGACAGGGAAATCGGACAGTAGCTGAGTATAAGAGGGAGTTTGTATACCTTAGCAGATATGCTCGAGAGATTGTTCCTACAGAAGAAGACATGTGTGTTCGATTTGAAGAAGGTCTGAATGATGAAATCAGAATGATGATAGGTGGTACGGAAATTCGAGAATTTATGGTTTTATCCGATCGAGCTCAAAAGATGGAAGAAGTGTACAATAGAAAGATGCAACGAGAAAGAAGAAATAAAGAATCTTATAAAAGAAGCTCCTCTAAAACATTTTCAGAATTTCCGATTAAAAAGTTTAAAGAGGATTCCATTAGAGCTACATCGGTACCTGAACGATCGAAGACTAGAGTAACTCAACCTGATCATGGAATATCAATCAGATCAATTGCTAGTGAAGCCAGTGTACAAAATACTCCCAGGTCTAAATGTCAACACTATGGAAAATACCACTTGGGTGAATGCAGAGGTAAAACAGGAGCTTGCTACAAATGTGGAGCCACTGATCATTTTATCCGGAATTGTCCTCTGTTACAAAAAGATGAAGAAAACAGAAGGAGAAATAGATGACTACTTCTCAGAGAAGTAAACATGCGAGTCAAAGCAGTGCTGCAAGAGCTACTCGCTCGAGTACAAAAGATTCTATTGCTCGGTCAGAGGTTAGAGCACCAGCACGTACATACGCCATCCGAGCTAGAGAAGAAGCCACGGCTCCAGACGTTATTGATGGTACTTTCTATCTCTTTGATGTTATTGTATATGCATTAATTGACCCAGGGTCTACACATTCTTATATTTGCACAGTATTAGCATTAGAAAAGAAATTGTCTATTAAACCAACTGAATATGATATTCAAGTTACTAATCTGTTAGGACAAAAGGTGATAATAAATTTAGTGTGTCGAAATTGTCCACTGAAAATAAAAGGCTGTGAGTTCCCTGCCGATTTAATGTTGCTACCCTTTCGAGAATTTGATGTTATATTGGGAATGGATTGGTTGACAAAATATGATGCTGTGGTAAATTGTCGTGAGAAGCGGATCAGTTTAAAATGTCAGATCGGTGATATACTTTCTGTTGAGCCTGAGAATTCAAATGATGTTGTTAAAATTATTTCAGCTTTTTCGACTCAGAAGTTAATACGAAAGGGTAACGAAGTATTTTTAGCTTACATTCTTGATACTCGAGGATCTAAACCAAAACTAGAATAGTTGCCGGTTGTTAATGAATTTCCTGACGTATTTTCTGAAGAATTACCGGGTTTACCACCAGATCGGGAAGTTGAATTTGTGATTGATGTAGTACCGGGGACAACTCCTATATCAATGACACCATATCGTATGGCACCAGCTGAGTTAAAAGAGCTGAAGACACAGTTGCAGGAATTACTAGACAAAGGGTTTATTAGACCGAGTATGTCACCTTGGGGTGCACCAGTTTTGTTCGTGAAAAAGAAAGACGGATCTCTAAGACTGTGCATAGACTACAGGCAGCTAAACAGGGTTACAATTAAAAATAAATATCCTTTGCCTCGCATTGATGATTTGTTTGATCAGTTGAAAGGTGCTGCCGTGTTTTCAAAGATAGATCTTCGATCCGGATATTATCAACTGAAAGTTAAAGAATGTGATGTGCCGAAAACTGCCTTCAGAACTCGGTATGGTCATTACGAGTTTTTGGTAATGCCTTTGGGTTTAACTAATGCCCCTGCTGCATTTATGGACTTAATGAATCAGATTTTCCTGCCTTATTTGGATAGATTTGTAGTTGTGTTTATTGATGATATACTGATCTATTGAAAGACAGAACCCAAGCATGCTCAACATTTAAGGATAGTGTTAAAAACTTTGCGAGAAAAGCAATTATATGTAAAATTCAGCAAATGTGAATTTTGGCTTCATGAGGTGGGATTTCTGGGTCACATTGTTTCAGCTGAAAGGATTTGAGTAGATCCGAATAAAGTATCTGCAGTGCTAAATTAGAAAACTCCAAGGAATGTAACGGAAGTACGAAGTTTTCTGGGTTTAACTGGATATTATCGCCGTTTTATTAAAAATTTTTCAATGATTGCTACGCCTATGACATGATTGCTACAGAAGAATGTTGAGTTTGTGTGGTCTGACGAATGCCAGCAAAGTTTTGATCAGTTGAAGAATATGTTGACAAAAGCTCCAGTGTTGACTCAACCAGAATTAAGTGTGCCATATTTTGTATACAGTGATGCATCTTTGAATGGTTTAGGTTGTGTGCTGATGCAGTCGGGGAAAATGATGGCCTATGCTTCTTGGCAGCTAAAATCACACGAGAAGAATTATCCTACGCATGATTTGGAGTTGGCTGCAATTGTTTTTGCTTTGAAAATTTGGAGACATTATTTATATGGTGAAAAATGTTATGTATATACTGAGATCATAAAAGTTTGAAGTATTTGATGACGCAGAAAGAGTTGAATTTGAGAGAGAGAAGATGGCTTGAGTTATTAAAAGATTATGACCTTGTTATCGATTATCATCCGGGAAGGCTAATATAGTTGCTTTGGCGCACTCACCGGAAATCATCTTTGTTTGAACTCCGGTGAATGAATGCCCATTTGTCTCATTAGTGAAGATGGATCTGTAATAGCGGAATTGAAAGCCAAACTCTGTGTTTCTCCAACGAATTCGGGAGTTGCAAGATGAAGATTCAAAGTTGGTATTAAAGAAACAAATAGCTCGAGACAAGCAGAATTCAGAGTATAACATTGATGAGAATGATATGTTATACTATCGTAAAAGAATTTGCGTTCCAAATAATTCAGATTTGAAAAATGATATTCTTTCTCGAAGCTCACGAGTAGTAGGTGTTCTATTCACCTGGAAGTACAAAAATGTATTGTGATTTGAAACAGATGTATTGGTGGCCTGGTATGAAAAGGGAAATTTGTGAGTTTGTAGCAAAGTGTTTAATATGTCAACAGGTGAAAGCAGAACATCAGGTACCAACGGGTTTATTACAACCTATTATGATTCCAGAGTGGAAGTGGGAACATGTTACGATAGATTTTGTATCTGGTTACTGTGACCAAGAAGAAGAAAGATTCAATCTGGTAATTGTCGATAAATTGACAAAATCAAGACATTTTATTCCAATCGAACGGATTTTCCACTCGGAGAAGTTAGCGAATCAGATATCTCTCTGAGATTGTGAGGTTACATGGGGTTCCAACATCCATTATTTCGGATCGAGATCCAAGGTTTACATCGAGGTTTTGGAGCAAACTACGTGAAGCTTTAGGCACAAAGCTAAATTTTAGTACCGCTTTTCATCCTCGCATCGATGGGCAATCGTGAGCGGGTAATTCAGATTTTGGAAGACATGTTGAGATGTTGTATACTTGAGTTTGGTGGTAGTTGGGAAAAGTATTTACCACTGGCCGAATTTGCTTACAACAACAGTTATCAGTCCAGTATAAAGATGGCACCATTTGAAGCATTATATGGAAGAAAATATAAGACTTCATTGCATTGGTTAGAATTGAGTGAATCCAAGTTAGTGGGGGTCGATTTAATTCGGGAAACTGAAGAAAATGTTCGGATTATCCGAGATTGTCTGAAAGCTGCTTCGGATCGTCAGAAATCATATGCTGACTTGAGAAGAAGAGAAATAGAGTTTAATGTGGGTGATCAAGTGTTCTTAAAGGTGTCGCCGTGGAAAAAAGTATTACGATTTGGCAGAAAAGGAAAACTAAGTCCAAGATTTATTGGACCATACGAGATTATTGAAAAAGTCAGCCCTGTAGCATATCGGTTAGCTTTACCTCCACAGCTTGAGAAGATTCATAATGTGTTCCATGTGTCTATGCTGAGACGCTATAGATCAGACCCTTCACATGTGATTCCGCATACGAAAATTCAGCTTCAGTCAGATATGACTTATTCAGAAGAACCGGTGAAGATTTTAGCTCGGGAAATTAAAGAACTGCGGAATAAAAAGGTACCATTAGTTAAAGTGTTGTGGCATCGACATGGTGTGGAGGAAGCAACCTGGAAAATAGAGGAATCAATGAAATCACAATATCCGAACCTATTTTCAGGTAACAAATTTCGAGGACGAAATTTCTTAAGAGGGGGAGAATTGTAACAGCCTAAATTTTCAGTGGTGTCGGAATAGTGATTCGAGATCACTAAATTCGACAAATGAGTAGAAAAATATTAATAATTTAGTGAATATAAGTTAAATGTGAAATTAGGAAAATTTTTGAAATAGCGAATAGTGTACAAG
The DNA here is from genome assembly GCA_025698465.1 of Gossypium longicalyx. NCBI lineage: Eukaryota > Viridiplantae > Streptophyta > Magnoliopsida > Malvales > Malvaceae > Gossypium > Gossypium longicalyx. The sequence goes on along the minus strand of CM047005.1, from coordinate 18,812,308 downwards.
AAATAAATATTTAAAAAAAAATTAAAATTAGAATTGAAAATGAGGTATCGAGAGTTTGAAAATTTTAAAACGAGTCATAAATATTTTTATAAATATTTATGGAATGTTGATAAGTTAGTATTAAAGTTTTGTCAAGAAATTTTGAAGTTCCGATAGTTAATTGAATAAAAAAGACTAAATTGTAACAAATGTAAAATTATGAGGAATGATTAAATAGCTTAAATGATAAAAGAAAGAGGGTTTAAAAGGCAAATAGACCCAAGGTCTATTTGGGCTGGACGGCAAGGGGGCTTGAAATCAAGCAGAAAATTGATGAATTAAGGGAAATTTGGAATATTGCAAAATTTACTTAATAAAGCTAGGACTAAAGTGGAATTATCTAGATTTCTCTTTATTTTTCTGCATTCTCATCAGAAAAAACACCATAGAAGGGTTTTCTTAAGCTGGTTTTTCATATTTTTACTGCAAATCAAGAAATCGAGGATAAACGAGGAAAAGAAAAAATTCCGAAATAGTTTCAGAAATCTCTACAACTACTGCAATTTGTTCTGGGTAAGTTCGTACGGTTAAATTATTAAATTTCAATGTTATTTTATGAATGGTGATTAATATTTATGTATGTTAATTGTTGAAAATAATTAAATCATGTACAAAAGTTACGAAATTGAACTGAGTATTTCGGAAGAACGGAACGTAGGAAATGAGTACGATCGTTCGGTGAAAAAGATGAATTGACGGTAAATTACCCAAGTAACCTGAGATTCAGCATTTGTTGCGAACTCTCGTGTTTGCTTTCTGCTTAGCTCTTACGAGCTTCCGTTAATCGATATGAGTTTCGCTTAACCCTTTTGGGGTTTCGATTCACCGTGAGCTTCATTAGCCTTCTAAGCTTCCGCTTAGCACTTATGTGCTTCGGCTTAGACTTTGGGCTTCGGATCACAATGTACTCAAATCCGTAAGTCGCTCCTTAAATTGACAAGTTGGTAAGTCATAATTGTAACGTGTGGAAAAGAAATGTAAATAATGTCATCATTATTTTTGAGCTCAATTAAGTAAATTATTTTTAAAATGAGATTATGACTTACAGGATGAAAGTAACTTACTTGAAATGTCCATATGATTTGAATTTTGGAAACTAATATTGGTAAGGTTTATGGTTAAAGTCGATTTAACTTACTAAGCTATAGTTAGCTTACTTGTAATATTTATTGCTCTTTGTAGATTAACGGAGGGTCGAGGATCGGATCATCACGCTCAAGTCACACTATCTCGATTTTCCCAGTAGATTTTGTTATAAATACTTTAAATGGTTTATATGGCATGTATAGGAGCTTATGTGACTATGTTTTGTATCAACTCATGAATATATTAGTTGAGTTAATATAAGTTGATATATGATATGAATGAAAATTAATTAAGATGTTTAAATACTACTTGAAAGTATGAATGGATATAATGTTAGATAAAATAAGGATTAGTGATATTGTTATGAGACGAAAGTGATTTGGATGAAGATTGTATTTGTTGAGTTGTTGTTATGTTGAGTTAGTAGCAAATTTGAAATTGCAGGGAAGGTTAGATGTTTCTAAAGGGGTTATATTGAATTTTTTTATTAAAAATAATATAATAATTATTATATTACGAAAAATCTTCGGAGTACTTGAATAAGTCCCTATTTAATTATAATACGTGATTTAGGCCTCGAGGGTTCATAAAAGAGGTTTAATGATTTAATTTTAATATATTTGTTGTTTATTCACGAATTGTTTGTAAATTAACCAATATGTTCAGTAACGCCTCGTAACCCTATTTCTGCGACGGTTTGGGATTAGGGGGTGTTACACGAACAACCTCTAATTGTCGAATTAACAAGATATGTATGTCTTAACAGGTTTTTGTTTTTCGATTTTGATTTTGATTTTCTGGGTTTCATGTTATTTGATTAAAGAAATGTTGATTGACTTTGATTCTTTAATTGAAATTTCTTTGATTCTTGCTCGGTTAATCTATCATTCTTTCAACTCTTTATTGGATCACAATACTTGATTGACTGAGGGAATTTGGTTTCTAATGTTGCCAATTTGTTTAATTCTTGTTGAATAAAAAAAAAGATATGTTTGATTCTTGTTGGGGTTTTCCATCTTTCTTTTGGTTTTTGGAGTGTTATACCGAATTTGATTAATTTGGTTTCTTTAGTATGATTTCCACTACAACTGAAAATCGATTTGCTTTTGTGATCCTTAAGTAAATCTTTTGGTTTGCAATACAATAGCTTGCCTTGAATACTTATTATTGGAACAATTATAACACCAATGGATAGTTCATGTCTTTCTATAGGTCTTCTCCATGAACTATGCAATTGTTTTGATTGTTTGTTGTAGTTCATTAAAATGGGATATAGAAGTTGCAGATGAAATGGGCTCCCTAAAACAAGTGCTGGCTTATAAGGAATTAACAAATTAAAAGTGATGGACTTATTTATCAAAAATGGCTCCTAAAAATTTGTAAAAATCAATGTTAAAAGTGATGGACTTATTTATCAACAATATATTATGGTTTCTAATAGTTGCAAGATAATATAGAATGAGAAAGGACTTGCTTTAGTTGATTGAATTCTCTCCCTTTTGCTATTTTTTATATTTTATTGTAGAACTTTTTCATGAAATTCACACCTTAAAGGCTTAATTGGAAAATGAAAAGTATGACTTTAGAATTACTACATTGGTGCACTTGTTTCTATATTTGTAGGATTTGTTAAATTGAATATTATTTTTTTGGAAAAATCAAGACTAGACCATTAAAAATTTTAAGGCCATAATATGGTAACTTATATTTTGGGGTTGGTTACTTTGATTGAAGTGTGTGATCTTATGTTTTTATATTTTTTATTATATTTTCTTTCCGATGAAGACATATAATTGCTTTCATGATTTATTTTGGCTTGTAATTGATATATTTCCTAACTCTTATTTTCTTTTCTTATTGCTTTCTAAATGCAATATTGTGTTATTTTTTTTCTTTTTAAATTATCATTTTGCAGTTTAGAGCTCTATATTTCAATGTTTTGTTTGTGGTTTTTAGTTCTTCAGTTTCTTAATCCTATGCTTTAGGTTTTTCTACATTTTTTTATTATTTGATAATGTTAATATCTTTGTTCAATATTGTTTTCTATGTTGAGCTGTTCTTGCAATCGAAGCATAGTTTAGTTTAGTGTTTTTTTTTTTCACTCAGTAAATGAATTACAAAAGCACATAGCCAGTAACCAATGACAAAATCAACAAAGCTTTAACCGTCTAACCATACCCAACAACAAAACATATCACCTAAACAAATACATCAAGAAAGCTACACAATTCGCATCAAAAACCCCTATAACAAAATCTGTTCAAACATATCAACAGAAGCAATCCCAACAACGCATTCACTTGCATACCAGTAACCGAGAAAACATAACTTGAAAAACTCATAATTATTGTAGACCATACTCACCACCAACCCTTAAACAAACAAGGCCTACTCATACCAGCAGAATGCATATGCCATTTCATTTCCACCCGCCTCCGCTAATGCAAATGATAACTTTCTAGCACAGGCCCTCCTTCTATCAAAATCTGCAAAAATAGTTTGTTGCGACCAAGGTTTACTTGATTACACTAAAATCCAATTAAAGACCACCCTCGAACCCATTTCAACAATTAAAGAACAAGAACCCTTCCATCCTATGTCATTAAAAACATCCATAGCTGTGATAATTACTCCCAATTCAGCAGACTCCGCGTCACAGGCATCACTCGGGCCCGAGAAAAGAGCTCTAACAATACCTTCCTCATCTCTCATCGCACCTCCACCGCCAGATTCGCCCTCAGAAGCAACACCACTTATCCATGTGGAGGAAAGCACCAGCTAACTGACTCTGAATTGGATAATTCACATTTATACGGGCATAGCCACCATAATCTCTCTTGAATCCTGCACTCTTCAACAGCAGCCCTTACTCACAATAATGCCCTCATTTTGGAATGGAAAATCAATGTATCCATTGACAACACTTTATTATAAAAAAACATCTCATTTCTTGCTAACCAAATCGACCAATAAGAAGCCGCGATTGCAATCAACCACAGACTTTTACAAGAACCAATAATCTTCGCCTTGAAACATAACAAATAAAATTCATCAAAGTTGCTTACCGCTAACCAACCAACGTCCTACCAATTGAAGATTCTCTTCCAAAACCCTGCAATGAAAATACAATTAAAAAACACATGGTCCGCCCTCTCTAGCTCCCTATTGCACCACAGACATACGTTCAAACGATCATGAATTTTTACCCCTCTTTTAATTAAAGAGAACTAACTAGACAGATTGGGCAAAAATCAGCAATCTCATTTAGATTATCTGTTTTAGGAATTAAAGCAATAAACGAGTAATTGATGGATCTTTCCAACTTTCCAGTTCTATGAAAGTCTGACATCATTCTAAACACATCATCTTTTACTATATTCCAGCATCTTCTAAAGAACACATATTAAACCCATCCTGTCCAGGAGCTTTGGACTCCTCACAACTCCATAATGAATCTCAAATTTCCTCTAATGAAAAAGGAACCTCCAGTTTTTCAACTTCACTCTCCTTTAATCTCTTAAATTCTAACTCTATTTTCATCCTCCAATTTCTCCTACTCCCTTGGAAATGATTTTTAAAAAAATCATACACTTTCTTTTTTAATTATTTTGGATCGTTACACCAAAACCTCCCTATTTTTATTCTATAAATGGTCTTTTTTTTTTACTTTTATCTTTACAGCTCGATGAAAAAAAGCTGTGTTTGCATCTCCTTCTTTTAGCCACATCATTCTTGATTTTTGTGGCCATAAAGATTCTTTGAATTTCATTGCATCCCAAAACTACACATTCAATCTTTTTAGCTCCTCCATTTCACCTTCATTTAACACTCTCTGATCACTAATTCCATCTAACACTTTAATCCTATCTTCGTATTCAACAATTCTGTTTTCCAATACATTGCGATTATCCCCGTACCATTTTTTCAAAGCCCCCTTTAATTTCCTCAACTTTCTTGTTAATTGCCCATTCAAACTACCCATATTAGACCATTATTCCTCTATCAAGCCCGCACAATCCTTTTTCTTTAGCCACCCGTTTATGAATTTAAAAGGCCTAGGTCCCCAATCCATTTCAGCATCAGCTAACAAAATTAGGATATGATCAGAAACTTATCTCTTTAACCCAGTTGCTGAAGATCCTTAATCTGAATCAACCAGTGTTCTTCCACCAAGAATCTGTCAAGCCTGCTTTTTTTTTGTTATCAGGTCCATACCAAGTAAATTTCTTACCCACCAATGGCAAATCGATAAGCTTACAATTTTGGATAAAATTATCAAAATCCTTAGACCCCTTCACTGAACCCAGACACCTGCTCCTTTCACTTCTGCATCTCACCACGTTAAAATCTCATCTCATAATCCACGGACTTGCAAACTCTCAACTCCATTAATACTCCCCATAAAACACTCTGCTCAGAAGCTAAGTTGGGAGCATAAACATTATTTAATACCACTTCTAAATCCTCCTTAATCCATCTACCTTCAATAACTAACAATCTGCCATCACTCCATTCTTTTGAAAATAAGAATTCATCTTTATTCCACATAGTCAGCAACCCACCCGATCTACCTGCAGCTGCCACAAACCTAAACTCACAATTATCATCCCCCCATAATTTTCTTGCAACGTCTATATTAACCAACTCAAGTTTAGTTTCTTTTAAAAAGCAAAAAATTACTCTAACAAGTCTACAATTTCTTTTTATAGATTTTAACAATCGATGTAGGGTCATTTTAAGGGAGGCAAAAAGAACTTAGGAAGTAGGGAAGAAGTTGGGGCTAAGTGTGAGAGGCGACGAGGAAGAGGTGATTGAAGAAATAGGGAGATTAGAGGGCCAATAAAGGTAAGGTCGATGGAATCGGGGGTGTCAGAGAAAGAAAGCGGGTGAGTATTCGTGAATGGAATTTCTGTGTTGATTTCTTGTTGTGCAGCCTTATTTGTTTTTAGCGGGTATGAGAATTCTTTCTTGGAATATTAGGGGATTAGGATCGGAGGTGAAAAATGCCTCTGTAAATTAGAAATATATTATGGTTGTTGATTTATTAACCAACTCAAGTTTAGTTTCCTTTTGTTGATTTATCCTTGTTTCCCATATATTATGGTTGTGACCCAATAAATCAGAAATATGAGCTACTGCTTTTATTTACATTTTAGGTTTCTAATTTTATTTTGCATTTTTTCTTAAGATAGTTATGTTAGGCTTTTCACAATCAACTGCAACTTTTTTCCAAAATTCTCAATGCAACAAAAAGAAATGGGTTTCAAAAGAAAATGATGTGTTGGTTGCCTGTATGGTTTACTTGCACAATGTTGGAACTTTTAACGCAGATGCGGGATTCAATATCGATTATTTAAATGAGCTAGAAAGGATGTTAGAAAAAAGTTTTACCTCATGCTATGTTGAAGGCTAGACCTAATCCTGATTCGAGGATTACGATATTGAAAAAGGATTGGACAATCATTTACAACATGCTCAGAGGAAAAGACAATAACGACTTTGGTTGGGACGAATATAGGCAGATGGTTGTTGCTAAAGATGTTGTGTGGAACTCATATATAAGTGTAGGAATTATTTCCTGTCTTTATTATCTTATTTTAACTAAACTTATATCTGATGTAAATTCCTTCTCTTTTTTTTATAGAGTCATAAAGAAGCCGGTCAAATCAGACGTTGCAATTTCTCTTATTATGACCAACTTACTTTCATATATGCAAAAGATAGAGCCATTAAGAAAGATGCTCAAACAACTACTGATATTGTTGAAAAAATAGATGCTAAGGATGTAGCTACTGCAAAGAATCCTAAAGTTGGAAGCAATTACCATGGATGCGAAGATGATGTTTCCTTGGATGAGATGAATGTCTCGGCTACACAATCACAAACATCGAAGCCAAACTAAGATGATTCCACATTTTCAAAGGAAAAAAAGTTTTTTGATGGAAATGAACAAATTTCTATTTCACTTACTGATACTGCCACGTTATTGGGGAAAAACATACGGACTGTTGGCCTTGAATTAAGTAGGAGCATTGCCTCCGAAGTGCTAATTCAAGGGAAATCAGAAATGCTTATTCAAGAAAGTGCCCAAAAATTATATTTGATATTATATGAAATAGAAGGATTAATTGAGGATGAGTACTTTCGTACGTTGAGGAAAATTCCAGACTATCTAACGCAAATGCTTGTTTCTTTAGTTTACCTTCTTCTGTACAATTGGAATGGGTGAGAAGATTTATTTCTACCAATTAAAAATCATAGTTGTGTTGGTGATGTTTTGGTAACCTTTTGTACATGTAATATTTGGATGGTATAATAATATGATAGAATGTCACATACTGTTTTAACTTTTTGATAATGTAAAATTGAACATATAGATTATGACATATAAGCTAATAGCATCATGTAACTTTTTGTTAATGTATGATCATTATGTTTGGATGTAAAATATAATTATCAAGTTATTTATTACTCCTAATCTTTTGCTTTTTATTTTAGAAGATAATTAAATTATTTGTTTCGCTAATGATAGTTTAGCACATTAAATATGTATTACAATTTAAAAATAATAAAGTAGGTTATATATTATTTTTCTAATATTATATATTATGATTTTTATTAATTCATATTTTAATAATAATTATATTAAGAATGTTATTAAATTAAATTTAATAATAATCTTATTAAATTTTAATAGTAATAACAATAATCATCTACCTAAAAAAATTATGCTAAAGGTATTCTGGTCATTTAAGCTTTTTTAATTATGCTATTAGAACATATATTCTATTCAACCAAACAAAACAATACTATTACAACTTTATTCCACTCCATTTAAGTAAACAATTATTGGTTATAACTATATTCCATTATAGTCCTATTTCGTTCCCTAATGTGTAAATATTTAAAAAGTTTAAATATGATAGATTTTGGTGACGGATTCTTTCGTAACGGGAAAAGGCAATTTATTACATCAACAATTTTGTGGAACTAAAGAATATATTCCCTTGAAGCGTGAATCAATGGTAATCTTCATTGTCGTGCATTCTTTTCTTAAGCATTAGAGTAATTAATGCTATGGATGCTAATAACAACGAATTAAATCTCTCTCTTAGTAGATAATAAAGGAAGGATAAAATTTTAATAGTAATTTAATTAATACGATTTGAAATTAAGTGACGCTTAAAAATAATAAATATTATTAAAATATGGTTTAATTATTTTTTTAAGGAGGATAATTAATTATTTTTTTCTGTTGCGTTATGTTTATCTAATTATCTTATAATCATGTCTGAGGTTTTTTTTTTTTTCAATTTGTAAATTTTAATATTTTGAAATTATATTATATTCCTATTATTTTCTTTATATATTATGCTGTATTTTGTTTTATGTTATATTTTCGAAGGCAAAGCGAAGGGTTGTGAAGGGCCTTTGGCTCTTCTTTCCAATTCTATAACAATAGATTTGGAAATAGGAAATAGGAAATAGGAAATTGAAATTTGGATTTTATTTAGAAATTATATATAGTATATATTTGCAAATTATATAAACATCAATTTGTCAATTTTAGAAAAGATTTTAAGAATTTTAAATTAACAACTATCTAATAAATTTATAAATTTAATCAATAAATGTTATGTTTACAAGTTACAATTTACATTATTTTTAAAAATTGAAACGCAAGTTCCCCAACACTACTTAAACTTAAAATTTACAATTTTATATTAAAAAAAATTTCTAATCCCTCTAAAAATTTATAATTTGGCCCTAGATATAAAATTGATAGCAGGAAAGGATTGTCCAACTTGAAACTTGAAAGGTATTGTAAATATAGACTTAATTAAGCCAGATGAGGTATTTATCATTAGATGACACAAAATCATGAATCTTATAACAAAGAATTAATAGATTATGGCAATTTGTGTAATATAGTGAATTTGTATGTATTTAACTGTCATGTCCAAAATAGTATTTATAAAATTCATGTTATGATTATAGACCAAAATTGCTAAATGGATAATGCATCCCACTGACAAAATAAATCAAATGACATGAGAAACGTTAATTTTGTAGGTGCGAAAGAGACGCATACTGAATGGTAAACAGATTCAGCTTATAGCCTGTTTGATAATCAAACACCTTATGCTAATGCACCAATCCATATACAATATACCTATTGCCCAGTGACTTGCATCAGACCGTTTAATAGTGACCCACCTAAATCCTAAAAACCACCAGTCCAAGTCAACCCACACCCTACCCCCAGTATACACCCTACTATATCTACGCCCCCCATGTGTTTTCCAATGCCCCCTTCTTCATATTTTCTTTCCCCGTGTTTGGTTGCACAGAAAGTGAGAGAAAGTTTTACTTTTGATTTTGAAGCTCCGATGAGAAAACCTTGCTGCGATAAACAAGGCACCAACAAGGGAGCCTGGTCCAAGCAAGAAGATCAAAAGCTCATTGATTATATACGTATTCATGGTGAAGGCTGTTGGCGTTCCCTCCCCACAGCTGCAGGTTCTTTTCTGAAATTCCTTTCTTCTTTTTTTTCTTCTTTGTTTGTAACACCCTACTTCGGTTCTTAATTTTATTTCATTACTTTTTTACCATGAAAATCACCAGGTTTGCACCGTTGCGGTAAAAGTTGCAGGCTGAGATGGATAAATTACTTAAGACCAGATATCAAACGTGGTAACTTTGCTCAAGACGAAGAGGACTTAATTATCAAACTCCATGCTCTCCTTGGTAACCGGTATGTTTCATTTCTAAAACATAACGTTTACGCATATGATAAGACTATAATGCATTGCACTAATGGAGAGGGTTTTTGAAATATCATATGAGATACCTATGTCTAAAAATATTACGAGTTGAATGTTTATCTTTTTGTGTTTTGGGGTGTTAGGTGGTCACTGATAGCTGGTAGATTACCAGGAAGAACAGATAATGAAGTGAAGAACTATTGGAATTCCCATATAAAGAGAAAGCTAATGAAGATGGGGATCGATCCTAATAACCATAAGTTGAACCAATATCCTCATCATGTTGGTCCCCTTAACCCCACCACCACCAACTCCATGGATGTGGCATGTAAGCTTAGAGTGTGTTCAACAGACAATGATGATGGGGTCTCAGATGCGGCAAGTTATCTCGAAGACGAAACACCGCCCACTGGTATATCCAACTTGGACCTTGATCTCACAATTGCTTTTCCTTCGAGTCATATCAAGAATATTATTGAAGAAAGCCAGCAGAAAACAGCATCTATTGTAACAAATGATGAAGAAGAACAATATACAGTCCCTACCCTTCTTCTTTTTAGATGAGACAAAAAAAAAAAAAAGAGCCTCACACATGTGGAGATTCGTGCAAAAGACCTAAAGGCTTACGAAGGCAACATGCATGCCATTGTCAAATTCTTTTGGATGATGGATTGAAACCATATGCTTGTCCATTAGAAAGGAGGAAGATAAGCTAAAACTATATTATTGTGTATAAATTTGGTAGAAAGAAAGATTTCAACTTAAGAATTAGGATCAAATAACTGAATGAATGAACGAATTGCAGATAAGTTGTTTGGAGGTTTTCAATTAACTTATCTGCAATTAATTTGGTGGAGCTGATGTAGGATGATGAGTTCATCGTACATGAACTGAACCTTTGATATTTCAGGCTCTAATTGTCTGTTTGTATGCGTAAAGATATTCTTCAATGTGAGATCAGCTAAAATGAATGTGTGGAATGGACTTGTCGATTTTCACAAGTTATGCACAAATATAACACGAGAAATACGATCTGAAACACTTTATGATAAAAGAAAATGATAAAAACATGATATCAATTTATTTAACATTAATTACTATCGTGTCAATACAGATATAAAATACCTTACAGCTATATATATACATGAATTACCACATTGGATGTGGGAAATCTAACTTAGATAGTGATATATATATTAGTGTTTTATATTAAGAATCTGAAGCAAATTTAGCAGAGAGATCTAAGGGATTATAGTCAATTGGTAATGCACTCTTCCCCAAATTTCTAAGAGTAAGTGATTACTTTTTAGATTGATTAGAGTTAATTTGACCAAATAAAATATTTTAAAATTATGGCTGGTTTTCTAAATTCATCCTCAAATTTTAAAATATTTTTAATACATATTTAAACTATTAATGTTATATCAGTAAGGTTTTTCTATTACTAAAATTATTAATTTAACCTTTGAAAGAAATGTTAGATCTTACGTGATATAGTTTAAAATTTTTTTTTAAAAATATTATAAAAATATTAGTTTTGAGGTTTTCAAAACTTTAACAAAAACTATCGTTCACACTCTCTTTTTTGCCGGTTTTACTTTATTTTTAGTTTTTAATTTTAAAATTTATGCGGCGACATTTTACTTTACTTTAAAATTTTCATTTTAAATTATGTCACATAAGATTTTATGTGTCATTTAATAGTTAAATTTGACTGTTTCAATAATTGAATAACCTGATTGGTATAATATCGATAGAATTTAGAGATGTAATTAGAATGTTTTGAAGTTTGGAGATAAATTTAAAAAGTAATAAGTTGAGGATGCCTGCTAATTAACTCGATTTATTACATATTTAATGATCCTAACACTATATAAATTTATATATCAATGATATTCATATTTTATATATTATTAATGAAACAAATAATATCATTTTATTGGTGAATTTATTTTTAAAAAATATAAAAAACATGATGAAGGATACATATAAACCTTTTATTTTTAAATTTAAAAATAGCTATAACTAAAAATAGGGTATCTTGGCTGCTAATGTGTCCCTTTCATAGATGTTGGAATGGTTTGAATAATTAAGCTTTTGAAAATGGAGTTTGAGCTTTCTTAACAGCAATGGAGCTTGGAAAAGGGGCATTTGATTTCTTTCCACTCTCCATGAAAGAGGTTAGGTCTTGGTAGTAAGTAAATTCCATTTTCACATGCACTATCAAACCACTCCACTACTATAATATTCTTCCATAAAACCTTAAAGTAATGTTTACTTTCTATTTCTATCCAAAAAAATCTATGTCCCATTTCTTCTTTTTTTCTTTTTTTGGGTATATTATGTCCCAATTTTGGGTGAATGTTATATAGATTTTTGTAAGGTAATATGAAATTGTTTTATTAAATGATTTAATTGGTTGTTGAGTTGGTATTTTGTTGTTTTAATTTGGAGAATGTGGGTTTAAACGCGATTAAACATTTTCATTTTATGAATCAAGAGATAATGCCTAGTTTAGACCTATTGAACCATAAGTGGTAGTGCTGAGCAAAAAAATCGACCAAATCAAAAATCGACCCGAACCAAAGTATTTGAACGGTTTATGGATATGTAAGTTAAAAAACCGCGGTTATCCAGAACTGAGCTGAATTCTTTTTATACTTAATATATAATTAATTTTATTTTTATAATATAAAAATGAATAATTTATATTTAAAATGGTGAAAATAATTCAAAAGTTCTTGACATTTATCGTTTTTTAGAAATATTTATGAAAATGACCTTGAAATTTTGTCAAATAATATTCAAAAGCCATAAAATAAAATTTATTTTATCAAAATAAGTTTAAAAAATAAAAAAAATTAATATGGAAAAATTAAGAAGCAAACCGAACTAAAAGAAATTATGATAGACAATTCAAAAAATTTGAAAAATCCGACCAAACCAAATCGATATCACCCCAATAAATGAAGTGATAAAATATTTATATTCAACTTTGATTAATGGCAGAATTGCCAAAAAAGCCCTCAACCTTTGGGGGCTTTTGGATATATGCCCCTAACCTCTTTTTTTTTTTTTTTGAAATCCGCCCCTAACGTAACAGATTTTTCAGACATCAACCCAATTGAAACGATAACCGTTAGCTGTCTGTTAGTCAACAGCCAGTCAAAAAAGTTGGTCTACGTGGTGTTCCTATTGACTGATGATGTGGCAAACAATTAAACAAATTTAATAATCATAAAACAAAAAAACCCTAAATCTCTAAACTCTCAAATTCAAAACTGTCTTTCCAATTTCTAGAATCCCCAAATCGTAAAATTCCCTAAATCCCTAACCTCCGAAATATTCATTGAATCCCTAACAATCTTCAAATCCCTAAATCTTGAAATATTTAAATCGTTAGCATTCCGAAATCTTCTTGAAATCCCTAAAATTTTTACGAATCAAATCTTTGAATCCCTAAAACTATTAGGAACGAAAAAGCTTCAACAATCGTGAGAGTTTCCGCAACCCAAAATCGAAAGGTAGGTGCTTTCTTATTTGGTTTGTTAGGAAAATAAATTCCATTTTTGGTTTGATTTGTTGGTTATTTGTGATTTACTATTGCAATTTTAGTGCGACAATGTAGGCTTTGTTTTGTCAATTTTTTATGCAATAGTGGTCCCGATGTTGTTGATAAAACTGTTGTAAAAATTGTAGATGGTTAATTATGATTTATTGTTGCAAATTCAGTGCCAAAACTATTGGTTCATTTTGTCGATTTTTGATGCGACAGTGGTCTTGATGATGTTGATTTCTGTTACCCAATCAAAAAGATGTTAAAATTGTAGACATGTGTTACTGTTTTGTATAGTATTCAAAGAAGTGGTCCCGATGTAGGTAGTGAGTTTTGTTTTATTATTTTTAATGTTTTTTGCTTAGAAAAATGTTTGTTTATTCAAAGCAAATTGTTTTTGCTCAGAAAAGATGTTAAAATTGTAGACTTTTGTTACTGCTTTGTTTGTTTTTTAATATTTTTTGCTTACAATATGTTACTGTTTTTTGTAGATGTCATCAGATGATGAATATTATATTATTTTGCATGTGGGTGGGCACTTTGTAAAGGACCCATATGTTAGATATGTAGGTGAGGAAGTGATTAGGCTTAAAAAGGACCCAGACATAATATCTTATTTTGAATTATGTAAAATAGTCAAAATTGGGTTAGGATTTAACACTGTCATGTTAATCTATTTAATCAGCCTGGTACAGTAGGGTTACAAAATAATCTAAGGGTGATTTACGATGACACTTCCACCATAGCTATGTTGGACTTTTGGGTCAAGTTTAAGGAGATTGAGTTATATGTTGAACATGAGGTTGATAACCCTAAAATTGTAGATGAAATTTTTTTGTTGACTACTGGGGAGGGTGATGTTGAAGGGTTAGAAGTTAATAGGGAAGGTGATGATGAAGGGGTAGAATATGATGGTGAAGGTGATCTAGAAAAGGTAGAATCTGGTCGGGAGGGTGATGTAGGAGAGGTACAAGCTGATGGAGAGGGTGTGTCTGCTACTAGTATTGAGGTAGATGAGGATATTGGTATAAAAAGTGGTAGACATATTAGTTTTGGGTCTACTGTTGGAGAGGATAATGATAGTGAAGTTGCTGCTAATGCATATGCTGGTGATTTTGCAACATCAAATGGAGTGGATAATGTTGCTAATAAATATGCTTGTGATTTTGCAACATCTGATGGACTGGATAATGTTGCTGCTACACGTAGTGGAGAAGAAGAGGATAGAAATCAGACTGAAGTATGGGACTCAGATGAACATGGAAGCTTGGTTGAGTTCGATGAAGATGAAGAACATGAAGATGGTGAAAGAAAGAGGAGCAAGTTTCCCTTATACAATGATAAGTTAAAATTTAGCCTGGGAATGTTGTTTAAGGATGGCAAACAGTTTAAGAGTGCAATTCGAAAGTACTCCAAAGAATGTAGAAGACAACTAAAGTTTATTAAGAATGAACCGAAAAGGGTTGTTGTGAGGTGCATTGCTTCCCCTAACTGTCCTTGAAGAATTAGGGCTAGCTACAATCCTGTTGCGAAATGCTTGCAAATAAAGACGTTTCAGGATAAGCACCACTGTTTGATTAGTTTTAAGAACAAAATGGTGACTGTTGATATGATTGCCCAACATTTTGAAGTAACTATCAAGGATCATCCTAAGATAAAGCTGAAGGAAATTTAAAGAAGATGTGCTTCTGAGATGCATGTAAATGTGACCATTGACTGTTGTTATAGAGCGAAAAAAATAGTGAATGAGAAAATGGCTGGGAATCATAAGGAGGAATTTGGCTTGCTATGTGACTATGCTCATGAGTTAAGGTCAAAGATGCCAGGAAGCATAATAAAAATGGCTGTTCAAAGGGTGACAGCAGACTCCCTTCCACATTTTAAGAGGTATTATATGTGCTTTGATGCACTAAAGAGAGGCTGGAAAGCGGGGTGTAGGCCACTCATTGGGCTAGATGGTTGCTTCTTAAAAGGCCCATTTAAGAGTGAATTTCTCACAGCTGTTGGAAGAGACGCAAACAACCAAATGTTCCCTATTGCATGGGTTGTGAGGCTGGTTTCTTAGTCTTTTATCAACTGATTTGGGCTTGGAAGATGGGTATGGGTACACAATTATCAGTGACCAACAAAACGTTAGTAAATATGCAATTTTAAACTTGGTATTATTTTTTTAATCTGTTATTTGTATTTAACTAAAATTTTCTAACAATCTATCAAGTTCATTAATTTGAATTAGGGCCTTGAGATTGCAATTTCTGACATACTACCAAGGGTGGAGCATAGGAATTGTGCGAGGTACGTGTTTGCAAATTGGTCAGGAAAGAAGTTAGGGAAATCTTATGAGTGTGATTTTTGGCAGATTGTGAAGTGCACGACTGAGAGGGGGTTGGAGGATCTATGTTCAGCACTGGAGAAGAAAGATAAGGATGCTTATGATAATTTGATGAAAAAGTCTCCAAATATGTGGACTAGGGCATTTTTAGGGACTACTTGTAAATCAGATATAGTTGACAACAATTTGTGTGAAGCATTCAATTCAAGCATTGTCGAAGCTAGGTTCAAAAGCATTATCAGAATGCTTGAGGATATTAGGACCCAAGATGATGACTAGGATAGTACAAAAAAGGAAGTTATGTAATAAATGGAAGCAAAATTATGATACATTGGTGAAAGCTAAGTTTGATGCCAACAAGAAGGACTGTGTAGAGTGGAAACTGATATAGAATGGTGAAAATGGATGTGAGTTGAGGAAAGAAAGTTATCAGTATACAGTGGACCTAAGTCAAAGGATATGTAGTTGTAGAAGTTGGCAAATTAGTGGGATTCCATGTTCCCATGTATGTGCTGCCATATATCACTTAGGGCTTCAACCAGATGAATATCTGCATGAATACTATCACATTGATACCTACAATAAAGCTTACTCTTTTCCAATGCAGCTCATAAATGGGCCACATGATTGGGAAAAAAACTGGTATTCAGCCAGCGCTGCCTCCTACTGAAAGTAAGATGCTTAAGAGGCCCAAAAAGAATAGGAGGATGGCCAAAGATGAACCGAAAAATTGAAGTCTGGTTACTTGAGTAGGAAAGGTTTACTCATGACATGTACTCAATATGGCTAACATGGCCATAACAAGTGGTCTTGCACAATTTCGAAACAGGTACAGTGTTGTTCTTTAGTTATAAATATTAAGTAAATTTTTTATTTTATTTTTTCTAACCAATGATTATGGTCAATTTTTTGCAACAAGATGCACAACCAACTAAACAAAAGGGGAAATCTTCCACTAAAAGGTCAACTACCTTAGATAAATCTAAGGGAAATCTTTCATTTTTTGCAGTAAGTTTCTTCTTTTTACTATTGATATGAGTTATTTTATACATTATTAATATTAATATAAAATATTCTTGTAGTCTGGTAGAACCACAAGGAGCATGACGACAGTTTCATGCCAAGATGGTAGTGGACAAACTTCTTCAACACCCAAGTTGCGAAATAACAAGCGAAAGGCTCTTCTCGACCACCTAGGAACACAAGAATCAGTTGAAGGAAACACGAGTAAATCATCGTTATTTTGTTTTGAATGACTTCTGCTGTTTGTCTTGTGATTCACTATGATAACTTGCTTTTGAACTTGTGCCATAATTCATTTATCTATTTGTATCTGTATCTGTTTTCTATTTTGCAGGACCATCTCGTGACAGCTCGTGATCCAGAAAGTACTATGTAAGGTATTTTGCTTACAACACTCTGGTTTTGGAACAGAAGATGGTAGTTACATTTTGAGCCTACAATATTATGATTTTGGAATACACTATTGTTGAATGTTATTTTGTTGTCTTGAAAACCAATATATTGGTTTTCTTTTTGGTTTATGTATAGCTCACTCATATTTTGGTTTTTTGCTGGTATAACGTTGATGGTGTATAGGGTGAATGGTGTATAGACTAATCATATGCTTTTGTAAAGTACATTTATCGAAATTGTAAAGTACATTTATCCAAATCATATGCTTAAATGATCAAATTTGTCCTTTTAGTCTTATGTTTATTGTCACTGCATTATTTATTAAGTTTAATTAAATTAGGCATAAACAACAAATATTGGTCATTACTTCCAAGCATAATGTTAAATTACATAAAAAAAACAACCAATATTTTTCAATCAACATTTCCAACTGCTAGCTGCATATGCCTCTTACCAGTACTGCCAAAAAAAGAAACCTATAGTGATGCATATAATACATAACATAGAGCAAGAAAATAATACACTATTGTTGAATGTTATTTTATTGTCTTGAAAACCAATATATTGGTTTTCTTTTTGGTTTATGTATAGCTCACTCATATGTTGGTTTTTTGCTGGTATAACGTTGATGGTGTATAGGGTGAATGGTGTATAGACTAATCATATGCTTTTGTAAAGTACATTTATCGAAATTGTAAAGTACATTTATCCAAATCATATGCTTAAATGATCAAATTTGTCCTTTTAGTCTTATGTTTATTGTCACTGCATTATTTATTAAGTTTAATTAAATTAGGCATAAACAACAAATATTGGTCATTACTTCCAAGCATAATGTTAAATTACATAAAAAAAAACAACCAATATTTTTCAATCAACATTTCCAACTGCTAGCTGCATATGCCTCTTACCAGTACTACCAAAAAAAGAAACCTATAGTGATGCATATAATACATAACATAGAGCAAGAAAATAATATCTAATACATTGACTTCTCTTTCTTGATAACTTTAATTTTTTTCTTCATGGTCAACATTTTCTTCTTTAATGCTACTTCTCCTTCAACACCACAAATTGATCTACCTCCTTTAACCTCAATGTTAACAGCACTACTACCACCATTATGGTTACCATCAAATGTAACCAAATCCATAGCATTCTTTCTGAGTGCTAAATTATCCTTCAAAAGATTTCGTTCACTATCACGCAACTGACGCAGTAACTCAGTCGCACGGTCACATATTTTCCCATCGTACCACTTGAAGAAATCATAACCACCGTCCTACAAACAAATCCCAATTTAGCCAAATTGAAATAATCCAAAATAAAAACAAAACAAATACTGAGATTTATGAAATCATCAAAATTGAGCTCAAGCTTAATTTGCAAATAAAAATTATTCACTTACCCAAAAATCTGAACAACCATAAAACCTTCTCCTTGAATTTAAATCGCTCCATGAAGTGTCTCTTGGAGCTAACTTATTACAGTGACATTTTACTGCTGGTCCATCATAGGCATACTCATTCCGCGATAAAGTAACAACATTTGCATATGATGATTTTTTCTTCGAACCATTCGAACCATGCGTTACCCAACCTCTAGGCTAACTATTCGAACTATGTGAATCCATGATTTCAGACGATAAGGAAGAAAAATTTTCGAAAAGATTAAAGATTTCACGATTTTGTTCCTAATAGTTTTGGCACTGAAATTGCAATAATAAATCACAATTAACCATCTACAATTTTTACAACAGTTTTATCGATAACATCGGGACCACTATCGCATAAAAAATCGACAAAACAAACCCTACATTGTCACACTAAAATTGCAATAGTAAATCACAAATAACCAACAAATCAAACCAAAAATAGAATTTACTTTCCCAACAAACCAAATAAGAAAGCACCTATATTTCGATTTTGGGTTGCGTAAACTCTCACGATTGTTGAACCTTTTTTGTTCTTAATAGTCTTAGGGATTCAAAGATTTTATTTGTAAAAATTTTAAGGATTTAAAGAATATTTCGGAATGCTAACGATTTAGGTATTTCAAGATTTAGGGATTTGAAGATTGTTAGGGATTCAATAAAGATTTCGAAGGGTAGGGATTTAGGGAATTTCACGATTTGGGGATTTTAGAAATTGGGAAGACAGTTTCGAATTTGGGGGTTTAGGGATTTAGGGTTTTTTTTTCATGATTATTAAATTTGTATAATTTTTTGCCACATCATCAGTCAACAGGAACACCACTTAGACCAACTTTTTTGACCGGCTGTTGACTAACGGATAGCTGATAGTTACCGTTTCAATTGGGTTGATGTCTAAAAAATTCGTTACGTTAGAGGCCAATTTTAGAAGAAAAAAAGGTTAGGGGCATATATCCAAAAACCCCCAAAGGTTGAGGGATCTTTTTTGTAATTCTACCTTAATTAATTTTGGTGTCGAAATTTTTATTAGTTTTTTAGAATCAGGTTGAATGAATCATAAATGAGTTGTGATAAAAAAATTCATGTTAGTCTTGAATTTAATCCCCTCAGAAAGAAAAGATTTTAAAAATATCTGCATTTGGGTGCCAAAATTTTAAATAATAATTGTGTTATGGATGTTATTTTAAAGGTTTTTTAGAGAGTTATTTCTATAGTTTTAACTCTAATATTCATTGTAATCGAAGTTTGAATAGTTTACCTACCCGTCTATAGCAATTTTACTTGTTACTCTGAATTGCATTTATGTAACTTTCAACTTGCGAATAACTTTTTTTTTCTACAAATAAAAATATGAAATATCACGATATGAGAAAAATAAAAATTTTAATATTAAAAATATAATTATAATTGTTGATAAACTACTTGAGTTATGACGGTTTATAATAGTTCACACGATGACAAAGAACCATAAATAATTGGAGATGATTAGGATAGTGATCCTTTGAGGATATTGAAATTCAAAAGAACGAAGAAAGATAGTTTAGAATATAGAGAGAGATCATTTGTTTTGATGTCTGTGAATCTTAAAATGGGTGCCTTCAATCATTTCCCATATGCCACGTATTGCTCCTATATTGGTTTCATACTTCCATGAAGCCTAACTGACCTGTTGATGTCCTGTTCTCATAGGCATGCGTTGTCAGCGGGGACAACATATATATGGTGACATATAAAAAGATAGGTACTTTTTTTAGGGGTGTGGTCCTCACAATGTAGATTTATGAGATCTTGAGTTCACTATCGAGGTTATGAGCTTGTAAAGTCTAGAGGTCACATGATTTAAGGCTGATTGTAACACCCCTCACCCATCTCTGTCATTATATTAGGGTTACAGGATGCTACACCAATAAACAGGTTAAACTCATGCAATTCCAGTTTAATAAAAACAATCATTAACAAACAAACATTAGTTAAACATGGTATTCATACAAAAACGGAACTTAAAACGAGCTTTAGAATACGAAGGGTTGGACTCGAGCATGAAAAAGGACCAATTATAAATTTTACAAAACTTGAACAAAGTATTGATATCTGTTAGAGTTGTGTAACCCAAATTCCTATTAAAGAAATAAAATACAGTGGCAAAATAAGGATATCTGTAGGGGCGAAAGCCGAGGGCCGTATAGAACTACTCTCATTCTTTTTAACATTGATTAGAATAAGGTTTTTCAACCTATAAATAGATAAAGTCAAAATTCCTCTTGTATCATTTGATTTTCAACATTAGTGAATTTTCTGCCCGTGATTTTTTCCCGAAAGGGTTTTCACGTAAAATATGTGTGTTTCATTTTTCTTTCTTTTTGCTTTGCGATCTTTCTATATTGCTATTATTGACGTCAAATTTTAACAATATCTTTTGAAATAGGTACCGATATTTTTATATTAGGTATTGATACCATTTTGACATTTTGCCAAATTTTATTTTGCCAAATTTTAAACTTTTTGTTCAAAACATTGTATCGATACCTTTTTGTAGGTGTCGATATCTTTAAAGATTTATCGATACTTGATGAAAAGTACCAATACTAAATTGGTGTTCTGTCAAATTTTAAAATTGTTCAATTGGTCTGGTATCGATACCCTGATCCAAATTATCGGTACCTTTCACAAAATGGTCAAAAATCTTATGTTTAAAAACTTATTTTCTACTCAAATCACATACCATTTTAAAGATTCATGCATACACATATAACACCTTACCATATAGGCCCTTAAAACCTCTGTTTATTAATGCAACAAGCATTTTATATACCATTCAATAAATCTATCTAAAAGACACTAAAAGCATATCAAATCATAACTCAAATAACCTACTATGTGCCTAACCAATGCGCCATAAGGCATCATCACAACCAACATTCAACCCTATCTTCCAATGTCATTATCTAACCAAGTTTTAATATAACAAACCGTAAGGTAATAATGTGACATAATTTCTTGCACCCAAAGATATGCATAAACCAAAGCACATCCATTAAACTATTTTCTATTAAGATAATCAACACACAAGCTTTTATGCACAATTTATTAACAACCTTATCATTTATCCATCATACTCATAAACATAACTTAAACTAATACAAAACATATATGCTTTCATAAACTCATATGTACATATTCCAAACACTCTTATTATATGCCACAAAACCAAGTATAACGGTTTCAAAGTCTACCAAAATAAAGTTGGATAGTGTGATCTTCAATTTGATTCAATCACCTGGTTCTGCAAAATGATATTTACAAGAAAACAAGAAAATGACACGAGTAAGCTTTTACAAGCTTAGTAAGTTCACAAGTTGAAACGTTATAACTTACCGTGTGATCACAGTTTAATAATTAACAAAATCAATAACTAACATATATCCTATTAGCCACAACCATTCAACAGGCGAGATTCCTAAATACGAGTCATTTAATCATCTCATTTATACAGTATCAACTTGTAACACCTCAAAATTTAAGGTTAGGATATTTGAGATTTGTGTTTAGGGTCAGTGAGTAGGTTGAGCAATTGGGTTGATTTTCGCATTTTAATGTCAGAATGAGCCTGTTTGTTCAGTGGTTGGTTGTGTGTTAGTTTACCTTAGGGTTTTAGGTTTGAATCCTCATGTGTATTTGAGGAATTAATTTTATTTGAGTTTTGTTTTTAAGTTTATATATATTATTTATTTTTTTGTATTTTTGTATTTTTTGGAAAAAGGAAGTTGTTTTTAAAATTCTTTTGCATGTTCTCTTTCCCTAATTTTTTTTTGTTTCCTCTCTTTTTCCACGTTCTTGCTATTCTTTTTGGTTCTTCTCCCTTTCTCTCTTTTGTTGTTGGCGAATTAATTACCGGCATATTTTTATTCTCTAAACGAATTCTAGGTTTTAGTATCGACATTGTTGGCTGATTGTCCTTGTGTGTTACGTTTGATTAGGTGCAAAATTGGGTCTCCAAATGGTTTGGTGGAGCGAATCAAGCAATTCTCGATACTTGTTATCGTGTTCTAAGGTATGTGTTCTAAAACTGTTCAATTTCGGTATCAAATTGCTGTTGGATTCTATAGAATTTAGCAACTTCTTGTATGTTCATGAAACTGTTGATTTTGGGTATTGGATTGCATGCTATTCTGTAAATTCTGGTATAGTTTTGAGTTACCAAGGGTTGCGGCCATTTTGATGTCAAAACCATGATTTTTAACCTATTTCAGTATGGTTTTGTGACCACACGGGTGGCTACATGGGCGTGTGCCACACACGGGCAGTCCACACGGCCGTGTGAATTTAGGAATTAGAGTTTTTAAGCCATTTTTGGTTCCACACGGCCGTGTGGCTACGATTTGAGATTTTTTCTATTTTCACATAGGCGTATGCCTTGGTCACACGAGCGTGTGCCTTAGTCACACAGGCGTGTGAGATTTCCACACGGCCGTGTTTACTATGCACTTAATTTTGGCACTTTTGGACAATGAGTTACATGGGCTACACACACGGGCGTGTATAGCTTTCACATGGGCGTGTAGGCTTCCACATAGCCTAGGCATTTCCACACGGCCATGTGGCCCTGATTTGCAAATTTTTGTTTCGAGTTAGATTTTGATTGTTTCGTGTTCCTATGTGTTTCGACCTTCGGCTAGGCCTTAGCTAGAGTAGTTGAGACTCCGTTTGGCACAGATTTATGTGTTAATTATTAGCATAGTACTCTCTTAATGACTTGCCTAAGTGATGTTACCTAGTAGTTAGATACCGTGACCTCTGATTCTGAATTTGGTCATTTGATTATGTGTATTTCTGATTCTGTTTGACTGAAGTATAACTGTTCACAAGTTGTGTGTAATGTTTCTGTAAGTCAATTAATAATATATTTGCATACAAGCAGTCACATAAAATTTTTTTACTCTGTATTATGTTTCTGTATGTGTGTCTTTAAATGGGGTGCATTTTTGCATTTGCATTAAAATTTTGGGTTTGGTTGCGAAGAGAAGGAAATCTGATATTGTCCTGATTTGGCAGTTTTAACTATAACTCATCAGTACAGCGGTTTACCTCACTGTACTACACATATCTTAGCTCTGCTGCATATTATTATCTGAGTGGCTCATTCCACATATACGGTGTGTAGGGTTGAATGGGCCTTCCGAGGTCCTATGTGGTGTGCATGGTTGGTTGAGCTTCTTATAGCTCGTTCGTGGTGTGAACGTGGGACAGGGAGGTGTTTGGTTGGATGGGTGGATTATTTTCTGACTTGTTACATATCATTTGCATATGTTTACATGTTGTTTGTCTGAACGTTGGGGGTGCATGTACAATTTTGTATCCACTAAAGAACTTAGTCTAGTGTAGTTAAGTATTGTGTGTGCGGTTGGGATTTTGTAAACGCGGCTTGTAAATTTTGTATCTGTATTTTGTATTTCTGATTAGTTGTTTGGGTAATGTTTTGAGAGCATTCTGGTTTGTTTCTTTGCCTTTTGCTTCTTACTTTTAGTTTTAGACTCACACTGAGCTCGTGTGGCTCACCCCATTAGTTTTCCTTTTCAGGTACTCTCGTAATCTGAAGCTGGACTCAGCATACCAGAGGTCTTGGATAGTCGCGTTTAAAAGCAAGTTAATAAGTCTTCTTTCAGTTCCTATTTTGATAAACTATTTTGAACTGTAAGAACTGTAGTTAAAGTTTAATTTCGAACTTTATAAATTTTAACCTTGGACTATTTTTTTTGTAAAGTACCATTTTGATTCAACTTTAGAAACTATAGAATTATAACTTTGAACGTTTTTGTCCTAATTTGAAGTTTTCTATTTATTCAAAAATAATTGAACAGTTTTGCTAGAATCAAGATAAACCATGTTGAAATGAGACTTTAGCAACGTGTTTTGTAAAATTGCTTCCAGATTACTTCGGTGATCAATGTAACCACCGAGAACACATATACAAGTCATTCATAAGGAATCATAACCAAATATCAATTACATATCATCATTAAGTCATTTAACCATTAAAATTCACAGGTTGAAATGTTATAACTTACCATATGATCACGATTTAATAATTAACAAAATCAATAACTAACATTAACCCTGTCAACCACAACCATTCAACAGGCAAGTTTCGTAAATACGAGTCATTTAATCATCTCATTTATACAGTATCAACCATTATCAAGTCATGATATAATATCGTAAATGATGAACACATATACAAGTCTTTCATAAGGAATTATAACCAAATATCAATTACATATCATCATTAATTCATTTAACCATTAAAATTCAGCCCGATGAACTATATAAACAAATATGGATACGCGGTTATCCACCAAAAACATGCCAGAATGCTCAACTAAGCCAATCCAACCAAGAACACGCTTGAGCACCAAGTGCCTAGCCCATAGGTTAACATCCCTCTAGTAACACGCTTGGGCACCAAGTGCCAAGCTCGTAGGTTTACATCCGCCTCTAGAAACACACTAAAATCACTATAATTTAACTCAGTAATCCGCAACTAATGCTGGACTCCGGTATATTTAGTGTATAATAACAAGTCAAAAATCATCATCTCATCACAAGTCAATCCCGTACAACATGCAAAATAACCTATTGGCATGTCAATTGTATCCTATTCTATGTTCATCTGGTTCATTACATAAAAATGCATAACATTTTACAATTCAATTCACTTTCTCAACTTGTGCTAATTTGTAACATTTCAAATATATATTAAACATATTCACAATTTAGAAACCAATATAATATTACAAATTATACCAATTTAAACCATATGAACTTACCAAAACTAAACTGTAGAAATAGTAAAATCAGGGACTAATCAACAATTTTCTCTTTTTCACGATTTTTTATTGATTCTTGATCTATACAATAGTTTATTTCAATTATCAATCTCAAATACTTTATAACAATCCTTTAATGCATATGACTACTTTATCGATATTTTTCATAATTACCCTAAACTTTTACATGTTAGTCAATTTAGTCCCTAAAATTGAAACAAGCTTATTTTTTAATAATTAAGCCCCAAAAAAGTATGCAAAATTAGTTGTCATCCTAAAACAGCCATCAAGTCACAAAATTTTTAAGAAATTCATTTCATTTTCAACAATTTAACAATCTAGTCCCTAAACTCAAAACTATGTAAACTCACTTTACAAATTAGTCCAAACTCATCATCAAGCTTCAAACTAAAAAATTAACAACTAAAAAGCTTCAAGAATATCAATGGAAAGTTTTAAAAACTTTGACAGAATCACAAATTATTCTTGGTCTAGATCGATTCAAGTACAACGATCTTAAAAACATAAAATTCATGAAAAACCGACTAAAAAAGCTTACATGCAATGGCTAAACCTGAAGCTTTGAAAACAATGGCTTCCCTTGATGTTAGGTTGAAGAAACAGTGAAGACAACGTAAAAAGATGATGAATTTGTTTTGTTTTTGTTTTATGTTTTAAACCATTTTCATAATTACCATTTTAGTCTTAATTTACAAATAATTTAATAAAAATGCATGCAAATCGTCCATATATATAACTATGGCATAATTTCCATTTAAAACCTTTAAATTATGTCTTTGCACTCAATTAGCTCTTTTGAACTAATAGTGATTGACTTTTGTAGTTTTTACAATTTGGTTCTTTCTTTAATTAACTAACTAAACTTCAAAATTACCGGATCAAATTTCAATATTACACTATAATGACCTCATAAATATTAAATAAGTAATATTTACGAACTCAGACATTGAAATTATGATCCTAAAACTACTATTTTCGACACCACTGGAAACGGGCTATTATAGTGGCTAATATTTTTAGCTCACAAGGTAATTCTATATCATGGCTTTAGTCAACAAGGATGATAGGATACGAAGCAAACTCACTGGGTATAGGTATAACAATAAATTTAATTGAATTTGAGGTAAAATAGTTATGAAAAAATCCTTATCTATCGCGAGACGTTTGATTTTAGTTGTTTTATTTAAACATATAAAATATTAAAAAGACAAAAACCACTATATTAAAATTATTTTTTTCTTTAAGTTTTGTTTTTAAGTAATTTCCTCGACCAAGTAGATGCTAAGTTGACATATGACACCAATTTAGTCAACCATATTATATATGTAACACCCTTTGACCCGTCTTTGTCATCGGATTAGGGTTACAGGATGCTACAACAAATAATCAATACAAAACATGCAATTTTAAATCAAAATTTAACATAATTCACACAAAAAATTTAGGCTAAGTATTATTCATTGCATACGTACATTTACAAGCCTTAAATTGAGTTTTAGGGACCTTAAAAATAGTTTGAAAATAAATAGGGACTAATTTGAAACAAAATAGAAAAATATGAGAAACTTTGAAATTTTTTTAAAATAGGGGGCACACGGTCGTGTGAGTATTCCACACGCTCGTGCCTATAGCCCGTATAAACTCACTGATTCCGTGTATATCAGGGTCACAGCCAGGCCGTATAACTCACTGATGCCGTGTGAAAAATCCTGCATACAAAATCAAGGTTTCATACCATTTCAACCTATTTCCACATGCATATAAGCACTTGCAAAGACACCTAAAACATGTCAAATTCAATCTCCTAAGCCTAATCAATATGCCTTCAATTGGCACCTCAATTCTTATACCAAACAAATTCAAACAAAGCATATACATTCATGACACAAGCATGAATCAATTACTTCACATTTAATCTCAAAATCAAATATTAACTCATGTCAAATAATGCCATTTCTTTACTCATCCAACCACATTCATTTGTTCCACAAATCCAACATCATTGAAGAGTTTAATCAAGTGACTAAATAACATATCAAGACTATAGACCTACCAAGCTAAAAAACATGATCACATATAAACTAGTTCTATACATAAGCATCACTTTATCAATCTAACCAATACCACATATAATACACAATCAGAACATATACAAATTTCACCTATTACATGACAAGTTCCACACCATATTTGAATTTTCATACCAAACCATAAACTAGTACATTATTAACTAAGGTATATATTCATCACACAAATAGAGAACATACCACTTGCAAGAAATATTAAAAACATATACAAGATACTCCTATTACATACCACATATCCCAAAATTAAACGTTTTCAAAATCTATCAAAAAGAATCTGGATAGTGTGATATTTGCATTGATCCAATCACCTGATTCCGCAAAATGTTATCTAGAAGGAAACAGGAAAATGAAACGAGTAAGCTTTTACGAGCTTAGTAAGTTATAAGGTTGAAACATTATAACTTATCGTATAATCACAGTTTTATAAATAACAAAAACAATGGCTAACATTAACTCTGTCAATCACAGCCATTCAATAGGTGAGTTTTGTAAATATGAGTCATTTAATCACCTCATTTATATAGTATCAACCATTATCAAGTCACAATATAATATCGGAAATCATAAACACATGCACAAGTCTTTCACAAGAAATTATAAGCAAATAACAGTTACATATCATAATTAAGTCATTTAACCAATAAAAATTCAACTCGATGAACGGTATAAATAGATATGGATATGCAGTTATCTATTCGAAAACACACCAGAAAGCTCATACGAGCCAAACCAACCGAGAACACGCATTGGCACCAAGTGCCTAGCCCGTAGACTAACATCCCTCTAGAACACACCTCGGCACCAAGTGCCAAGCCCGAAGACTTTATATCCGCCCCTGGTAACACGCTAGAAACACTGAAATATATTAAGATAGTTCGCAACAAATGCTAGACATCTGATATATTCAGTGAACATGAGTAAATCAAAAATCACTATCTCATCTCAAGTCAAACCCATACAGCGCACAATATAACCTATTGACATGCCAATTGTATCCTATCCTATGTTCATCTGAGCTCAATACACATTACCATATAACAATTTATAATTCAGTTCATTTTCTCACCTTGAACCAATTTATCATAATTCAATTACATATATATACTTATTAACATATCGCAACTCAAAAATCAATATAATACTATAAATCATACCTAATTAGACCGTATGAACTTAGTAGGGCTAAACTATCGAGATACTAAAATTCAGGGACTATTCAGTAACTTTCCATTTTCCACGATTTTCTACTGGTTCTTGATCTATACGATATTTTATTTTAATTATCAGCCCCAATTATTTTATAACAATTTAATTTAAAGCATATAACTTCTTAGATGACATTTTTACACAATTGCCCTGCACTTTTACATTTATTTAATTTAGTCCCTAATATCAAAACAAGCTTATTTTCACAATTAACTCAAAAACTCAAATTGATGAATTTTTAGCCATCTCTTAATAGCCCTCAAAATTTTAAAATTTCTCAAGAACACCATACCAAAATTTACTTACTTTCAATTTAGTCCTTAAATTTAAAAACTATACAAAATCACTTAACAAAATAGTCCTAAAATATTTCCAAGCTTCAAAATCTTCCATTTAACACCATGAACATCCAAAAATCATCAATGATAATTTAAAAAAAAACTTTAAAAATTTTAAAAATAGAGATACAGGTTAGCTAGACCTAATTGTAACAACTCAAAAACATAAAAATCATTAAAAATGAAAGAGAAAACACATACCATGCACACCAAAAAGACTTGACAGAAAGCTCTCAAATTTAGCTATAGAGTTTTCGGTTTCTCCGTGAAGAAATAAAAAAGATGATAGTTGTTTTAATATTTTATCTTAGCTTTTTTTTTATTTAATTACCAAAATGCCATTAACTCAACATAATTTTAATCTAAAATGCATATGTCTACCGTCCACTATCTTGAATATGGCTAAATTTCCATAAGGATCCATTCAATTATAATTTTGTACTCAATTAATCCTTTTAAACTAATAATTATTAACTTTTGTAGCTTTTACGATTTAGTACTTTTTACTTAATTAACTATCTAAATGTTAAAATTACCTAACCAAATTTTAATACACCTATATAATCACTCCATAAATATTTAATAAAAATATTTACGGGCTGGGTTTATAAAAATGAGGTCCCGAAATCTCATTTTTCAAAACTACTTGTCTTTAGAGATAAACCACTTGGACTTAACTAATCATTCAAATAATAAAAATTATCAAGTAAAGATTTATTATAATTATATTTCTGACTCGTAAATATTAAATAATAATATTTACGGGCTCACTCGTTAAATTTATGATCTCAAAATCACTATTTTTTACACCACTTAAAAACAAGCTGTTACAATATATAGATATTGCTATCATACATGGTTTCCAACCCATGCTTTGTGTTGGGTTTTTTTTTAGTTAAATCTATGGAGTAAAAAAATTAAAGGTTATAATATGTTTCAAGTTTCTAAACTTTTTATATATTTGGAATATAGTTTCCATACTTCTACTTTTAGGAATTTAGTCCTTTTGTTTTTCAAATTTAAAAATTCAAGTTTAATTGTTAACATCGTTAAAGTTTGTCAGTTACATTCGTTAGTGTAAGATTCTAAAACTAAAAAAAAAAAAAAAAAAAAATTCTCTTGGTAGACATATAAATGACAAAAAATGATATTGTAATGGACTCGAATTTAACAAATCTTAATATTCACATTAGCATTTTAATCAGAATAAAGTACTTAGATTTACTAATGATATTATAAAAATTGAGATATCAAATTATATCAAATTAAAGTATAGAGATTAAATCCCAAATTTAAGCATAATATAGGAACTAAAATTAAAATTTGGTCATTGATCTATAATCTTAAAAAAAGAAGAGGGATCAAAATTAAAATTTATCTATTATCCTATAATGTAAAAAAGGTGGATATATGTCCAGTATAAAGGCCTTAAGGTAGGTAAAAGTACCATGAAGACCGTTATACTAGAAGTTGGATTATATTTTGTCTTCTTTACATAAAAAATGGAAAACAAAATTAATTATGTATGTTATATCAAAGAGAAATTTGATTTTTTCGTTAAAAATTTCATCTATTTTTACCATTAAGTAATTATATGGATGATAGAGCAAGTAGGCAATGACACATGACGTGCCACATATACCTCAACAAATATTTAAGAAAATAAAAATTCCTAATAAATAAATAATTTTTAATAATTATTTAAAAAACCAAATCCAAAATAACATAAACAAAACTTAGAAAACCAGTTATCCAAGTTCATCTTGGATGTGCTTTTTCAAATAATTATAAAATGTTTAAAAAATTATTTAAAAAATATTAAGAATTATAAAAATTATTAAAAATTACTAAAAAATTAAAATTAATCTTAATTTAAAATAAATAACCAAAATTAAAATAACTCAAACCAAACCATAAATTCAAAATAATAGAATTTATAAGTTTCGTATTTATATTTCGTATCATTGACCATATTCCCTTTTATCCAAATCTGTAACATATTTTCTCATATTCATCCACTTAACAATACACAATATGCGAGGCAAACAATTACTTAAAACAATATCTTTTCCTTCCATTAAATTTTACATAATTTTTCTACTTATTTGTTATTTTAATTTTTTAATATTTACACTAATTCATCATACCAAATTTTAAATCTTTAAACAAGTTGTAAATTGATGATGATAGTTAATTTCCAAATATTTATTGTAATTTTAAATATTTTTATTAAATTTTAATAATTTCAAATATTTTTTTATAATTATTTAAAAGCTTACATTTAAGATAAATCTAGATAAATTTTCCATGATGATGAACCTAGACAACTTTTTTCAAATGATTATTAAAAATTTTATTTAATTTTTAGGTTCTTATTTATTTTTTAAAATATTTAACGACCTGATAAAATATATGATTTACAGATGATACTTTAGGAAGAACTAATTTATTCATATTATCAAACTCTTAAAACTGAGATATTTCGAGCGTAGTTTTAGTATGTAGCAGCCATAAATTACATTTTGCAATAAATTATTTAAAATGAAACAAGTTCAGCATTGCTGTGAAGGCAACGATCATGAC
Organism: Gossypium longicalyx; assembly: GCA_025698465.1. NCBI lineage: Eukaryota > Viridiplantae > Streptophyta > Magnoliopsida > Malvales > Malvaceae > Gossypium > Gossypium longicalyx. The sequence goes on along the minus strand of CM047005.1, from coordinate 18,780,623 downwards.
AGTATCTTTTACGTCTACAACACCACCATAAGTACAATGCGAAATAAAAACGTCTTTGCAAGACCAATTACAATAATATTTTTTATGTTTATTTTATAGTTCAAAAAATAATTTTTTTTTTGTCTGTATTTAAAGTTTATAGTTACACTTTCAAATAATATCATTTTCAAGATTTAAACTCACATTCTATCTTTAAAAATTTAATGTATTTTACTATATACATCTGCTATAATATAACTAAAACAAAGAAAAAAATAAAAGAAATATATTTTAAAAAAGTTATTTAATTATTGATAAATAGATTAATATTTATAAATGTATTAACCTGTAAACAATTTATAGAAATATTTTGTTTTCAATTAATGCATATATATTACCCTTAATTAATGTAAAAGGTAATTGCAAACGATGTTCATATGCCCTTTTCCCTTGGCGTATTTAAAGACTGATATGATAGATTAAAGAAAAAAACTTGCATGACTTAAATAACAAATGCTACAACTGAAGTTCATTAGCTTATGCACCAAGATTTACAATAATTATGCACCACCAGGTCTCTGGTAGCAGGAAAACCGATCAGAACGCCCCAGGCAGAGGTCCATCTTGATCTGCCGCGGAATGCATGAGAACTGACTTGGAACCAGGAGAAACCCTAATGACTGTGGGCTATCAACTCGTTTCGGAGAGCTCTTTGTGAAGGACTGTAATCTAAGATTACTTGCATCAGATGGAGCTTTCACAGTTAGTTCATAGAAACAGCCTCTCTCCGTTGAGGGCCCAATCCGGCTCAAAGTAACTACATTCCCCAAATTCTCAACCTTGTTGTGAAGAATGAACAAAGAACCATCTCTCTCCTCTCGAAGAATAAGGAACTTCTCAGAAACTCCTAAGGTAATGGATGCTGGACGATCATAACGGAAACATGTTGCAGAATACTTGTGTACATTGCCAAAGTGTGCACTTAACTCCTCTGATGAACCCTCAAAGTCGCAATCAGGAAGGGGGCATGAACATGGCGCAAAAAGGCATGCCTTTCCATGTTTCTGCTTCATGCTATAACTGAATGCTTCTTTGCACCCGTACTTTGTGTTTTGGCATGTCACTTTGACAGATTCCAACACCTTCTCAATCGCCCTGCAGCGACTATAGCCAATTGGAGTCATACAGGATGGACATCTATTCCTCATTTTGATGCAACAGGTAGAGCAAGCTATATGCCCATTCTCACACTGAATTGCCAATCACAGACATACAGATTGATCAGGATGCATTTAATAAATGAAAAAATGAATAATATCATTGCAAAAATATGGGACTTATTTGATATTTCAATTCTATTAATTTCATGTGTGCTGTCAATGATATCCTTTGATCAGACAATGCCAAATCCACACACCAAAACAACTCAAGTTCAAAAGGATGAAAGAAGTACAAAATTTTCATACTAAACCACGACAGATCTTTTGCTGAACATCAAAGATTGGCCATTCAAGGGATCCCCACAAGAAGCTAAGTATTATGCATTATAAAACTCATGGTTTTTTATTTATTCTCACAAATTCCAGACTGAACTGGTACATGGCGATAAGTAAAAGAGGTCTTGAAGTTTATATGTACATGTCCAAGTATGAACAGCACATTAAAACTCACAAATAGCTTCCCCATCTAACAAATAGCTTCCCCATCTATGTTACTAGGACTTCTTAGTTTTTCCATATATATGGAGAGTCCTCAGAGGATCATATCCCCATACCTACATCCAAAAACGTGGGTGCTTCAATAGACATAAAGAGTCAAAACAACATAGTTCCCCATCACCTTTAAGAGTATAGAATCTCAAAGGGGTCATCCTTCCCCTTTCTACTACTTGTTCAAATATTGGCAACGCTTCTAGGAAAACACTCTTGCAGGAGCCAGAATGTGTTAATTACACGGTTAAAGAGAAATAGGAATAACCTATTCTTCCATTATTGCTTATACCTAGAGATGCAACCAAGATCTCACCATTTGAAAAAGGTTACCAGCCTACTAAATATCACTATAATGCTCTAACTCTTCATTTTATTTTTCTTTAGGTACTCGTGTCTGACATGTATTTAAAAAGAGTATAGGGATATGACCCACCAAAAACCCTTCAATTACATAGAAAACCTACAATGCATTTCGAAACGGTTATTTCCCCTTACAAATTCAAATAGGGAACAAGAAATATGCAAATTCTACATAATTCTCATGATTATATCTATAAATTTACAAATTATCCTCAGCCATCGAAACTAACAATCACTTGTATGCTTTTTCATAAGCCATATCCTTCCCTTCAGCAGTCCATTAAATAAGAACAGACCATAAACGTCAAGCCTAGTAAGCATTTATAGAATTTAAGCAGAAATTACAATGCAGCAATTCTCAGAACAACGATTTCACTTATTCCCCCCCCCCCCCCACCCACCCGGACAAACTCTTATAGGGAACAAGAACTATGCAAAATGCACATCATTCTCATTATTATATCTACTAACTTAAATACTATCCTCTGTCACTAAAGCTAACAATCACTTAATGCCTCTTCAGCAACCATATAGTTCCTTTCAGCAGTCTATTAAATAAGAACAGACCATAAACTTCGATTCTAGTATCCATTTCTAGAATTTAAACAGATTTGCTAAATCAAAGAACCTTAACTTCATAAAAGAAGGAACAAATCAACAATACCAACTAATAAATAGAAGTTCAATTCTAAGTAAGCTCTCTCCAATCATATTCCTCAAATCAATCTTCAAAGTTTTGCATCAATATCTAGTGCTAATGGAGATATCTAAGAGAGGAAAAGTTTAAAAGAAAAGCACAACGAAAAATAATTTAGAACATCTATTTGAAACCAAAACTAAGAAATTAAACAAATTTACATGCATTTCAGCTTTTCACCTACAAGAAAAAGAAGCACAGGTGCAAATTAAAGGGAAAAAAACTGAAAAAAAAAATTGATGCAAAAATCTGAAGCCTTTTAATCCAAAAATTAAAACCCACTCCAGAAATCCAATCTTTTCAGCGTGAAAGAAAGAAATTAAACGAAAATTGAACGTTTTTTCACCAAATAAAAAGAAACCCATATCCAAAATCACCTGATAACCGATAATTAAACACCAACCTGATAAACAGGGATAGTCAAGGCCTCATAACAGATAGAACAATCAAGAACTTCAGGGTCAGTTAACGTGATAGAAATGGATCCATCTCGAGAAGTCTGAGGGCTCATTGCTCCTTGCTCAGCTCCACTTTCCTCCAATTCTTCTTCTCCTTCAGATTCTTCGGAAGCTTCTTCTTCTCCTTCGGATGCTTCTTCGCCTTCAGATTCTTCGTCTTCTTCCTCTTGCTCGGATTCTTCTTGACCAGAGCCTTCGATATCAAGAACACGCTCCGCCCTTTGACGCTTAGGGACTCGATTGCTTGGCCCTTCTCCGTCTTCGTCGATCCCCACAGAGAACTTTGCCATTCTCTTTTATTTTTTTCCTCTTTCGCCCTGTACTTTCTTTTTATTTTACGTTTATTAGTCTTTTCCCCTTTTTTTTTATTTTTATTTTTTGAAAAAAATTCGAATACACCTAAAAATTGTTAAGATTTCCATTTGAATTATTATTTTGGAGTTTTTAAACTTCATTACACTATAATTAAATGTTTTATTAATTAGTTTTATTAAATTTTGTAACCATTTTTATTTAAATATTAACTTTGAGAATTTATTCTATTATTTAAGAATTTTAAAAATTTTCAGAAAATTTATATTTTAAAAGGTTAAATTAATATAAAGACGTTTTAATTTTTATTTTATTTTTTAAGATTTTTTAGCAATTCCAATTCATTAACTTTCTTATGTTTTATTACTCATCTAAATGACAATGAGATTAGAATTAAGGGGTATATTCAGCAAACAGTACTTCCTCAAACTAGTGTGTGTTTTAAGATCATTTAGTAGAATATTTTTGTTAATATTCTTTGTATCTATTATATATTCCTAAATTCTTAGAATTATTATAATTTTTATAACATAAATTATCAGAATATCTGTAATGTTTTATCTATCATTTTTATGTACCATATAAGTGCATTACAAAGTTAAGTTTTCTTTTAAGCATTACGAATTGACCAATATCACGACTATGATAGTCATCAAAGAACATATTCCGATGCCGATCACTTCAGCCACTGTCAAGAAATCAATCGACAATTGTTCAAGGGGACGCCGACGTCATATCCTCATGAAAGCAGGAGATATTCGTTGGAATGAGAAGCCAAAGAAAAATGTAGCAAACCCAAAAGTCTTGTCAAAGACCAAAGGGATAACAGCAAACAAGACCCATACTTCCTCTCATTCTGGCCTAAGGTTGAACAACGAGAAAGAGAGATCTTGAGAATATTATGCCGAAAGCATAATAAAAATATGAGAAGAAAATAAAATAAAAAGATAAGTGGAGAAGAGAGTGGCACTGGCATGAGAAGGATGAGTGACGACTCACAAAGAAAGCCAAAAGTTAAAACTTGGCTTTTTTCAGATATAACCTAAATAAATTAATTATTTACAAATATAATTCACTTGTAAAATTATGTATGAAAATGATCCATTTTGAAGAGTGAATCTCCGTGTCATTATTGTCATTGGCGGCACTACTCTTTATAATGGGTCAATCATTAGTTGATTTTATAAAAATATTTTCGATTTCGTTATTGTTATTAATAATACCAGACTAAAGTATAATTATATAAAATATTTAAGAACATGATGAACCAATTATCTTTTTAAATGGGATTAAAAGAGGGGTGGCAGACATGCACCAATTAAATCAAATTTATCTCCTTCTAAAATTAAATTTAAATACTCCTTAAAAATATAAGATTAACAAATATAAATCATTTTCAATTTATATTATTTTTTTAAAAACAATAAACTTAAAAAAACCATATAAAATTCTTATTTAAATTCCTCAAATATATCCCTCAAAAATTGAAAAGTATTTGGAAACCAATCTCAATTTCATCTTTCTAGAGCTCTCTATTATCTATAATTATAGAAACTTTATATCAATTTTAAAATATTTATACTTTAGTCTCTATGTTAAAAAACTAGTAATTCAACTTTACAAACTAGTCCTTCTTTCATTTCTAAACTTGAAATCCAACAAATTAACACCAAAAATTTCAAGCATTCATCAATAATAAATTTTAAAAACTTTAACAATTTCAAAAAATCAAACATAAATTAATTAAATCGAGATTCTATGACGTTAAAAATATAAAATTTAAAAAAAAAAAAAAAAAAAAAAACTAACCAAATTAAGCTTACAAGTCGGAACCTTTAAAGTTTATTTATTTCTTTTGATAGTTTCGGTGGAGAATAAAGAAAATAACATGGATGACAACATTTCCATTTTATGTTTTATCCATATATTACTAGTTTAATTATAAATTATAATATTATTCTATCCATTCATTAACAAACCGTCCACTAAGGTGCCAATGTGGAGTAATTGCCACCTTAATCTTTAGTTTAATTACTATTTTAGTCCTTTCGCAATTAAAAATTTTTAGTGATTAACTTTTACTATTTTTATAATTTAGTCCTTGTACATTAATTAGTCTCTAATTGGGCAAAATTACTTATCCAAAATTTAATTCACCTGTATAATAACTCCATAAATATTTAATAAAAATATTTACAAGCTCAATTTACGAAAACAAGGTCCTAATACCTCATTTTTTTGACATCACTAACTTTAGGATCGTTACACTTATACCTTAGTTAACTATCTGTTCAATAAAATTACTAGACCAAAATTCAATATAATACCATAAGACTTATAAATATTAAATAATAATATTTATGGACCTAATTATCAGAAAACAAGGTTTTGAAACTACTATTTCTGGTACCAGTGAAAAATAGGTTGTTACACAATCTACCCTATAGCCAAATCACATTTATATAATTCTATTAACCTAACTCGAATTTTCAAGACGGACATTTGGATTAGTCAATTTGCATCTCAAACTAGCACCGCATTGCATCATCAGATAAATTGAAGGAAATATATTGGCACACATAGTGCATTATTAGATAAACCAAAGTAGTTATACCGGCGCATAGTGCATTATCGAATAAACCGAAGGATGAATACTGACACACATAATTCATTAGCAGATAAACTAAAACAGCTATACTGACACACATAGTGCATCATCGGATAAATCGAAACAGTTATACTAACACACATCATTGGATAAACAAAGTATAGACTGGTACATTTAATAGAGCAACCAATTTCTAATTTCATCACATGGTTCAATTCAACATTAATTCATCATATAATATAACATAATTCAGCTCAATTTCATAACAATTTCCTATATCATTTAAGTCATACAACTTTTTATTCTATTCAATTTAGTTCATGTCTCGATATTCAATATCAACCATAGCATTTTAACTCAGTAATCATTAATAACCCACCTCAATACTATTTAATGCAATATGTCATGAATATGCAATAACTAGATTAGTCTCGAGTCATAGAGATACTAACCAAAAGCTCACGTCACTTATCGTTGACTCTTGTTTTTCCTTCCTCTCTTGATGGTCTTGCATCGTCTTTAGCTAAGAATAATAGCTTAGTAATAATACAGTATCAAATTCCAACAAAATCATAATTAAATACTAAATCTCACACATTTTTACAAATTATTCAATTTAATCCCTAAAATTGAAACAAACATAACTTCCAATTCAGAGCCTTGAATTAAAAGCCAATTTCACCAAAACTCATTAGGGATTTTCACATATTCAGAGCCTCTATTTTCTATCCCTACCAACAATTCTTGACAGTTTTTTTATTCAATTTGGTCCCTAATATACGAAATTAACCATTAAGGTTTACAATTTAGTCATTTTCACATATTAAGCTTAATTTCTAACAATTTGATACCTAAATCATTCAATACTCAACAATGAAAACTTTCAAAAACTTTAACAATTTTGCAAATTGGTACACAAGCTAACTAAATCAAGCTCCCATGACCTCAAAAACATAAAAATTATAAGAAAATGACTTAACTGAACACACCTATGGAAGGGCCGAATATCAAAAGCTTCAAGGGTTTTCTTTCTTTCAAACCTTCGACCAAGTGAAGAAGATGAAGAATATATATCATCTTTTTCTTTATTTTATCTTATATACTATAATTAAATATTAATTAATACAAATTGATTTAATTACCATTTGGGACATTTGGTTAATTGTAATTTAAGTCCTTAAATCTTTGGCTAATTAAAAACTTATAGCAATAAAACTTTTTATAATTTAGTCCTTCTACCTTAATTAAGCAATTAATAGACAAAAGTGAATGATCAAACTTTAATATTCTTTTATTCTAACTCTGTAAATATTTTAATTTAATATTTACGGGCTCAATTTACGGAGACAGGATCCTGAAACTGTATTTTTCGACACCACTGACTTTCGAGTTGTTATAAAATGTGGGCTATGTTGGGCCAATCTTCTTCTCTCGCTTTCTTATATCGCCTTTCTAGATATGGGTATCTTTTGATCCTCAGCCTTTTCAAAGCCGTGAGGCTCTTTACCCCTCGAGACAACGACATCAAATTAGGACAATGCTTAATCTCCAATTTTGAAAGTAAGGTGAGTTGTTGTATCTCATTTGAGAGAGAAATTACTCTACCACAATTCCAAATACTCAGAGATCGAAGAGAAGAGAGATGTTGGACACTTTTTGGCAGTGAAGTTAACTTTGGACATTCATTGATAAGCAAGTCTTAGAGTGAAATTAGATATCGCGACACCTAAAATAAAGAGATTAATTTCTTAAAATTTTGAATCCTTAATGAAGATGAGGAATGTAAGCCTTGCAACCCATTTACTGGAAAGGATAAAAGGCTGTCAGGTTGACTTAAACCCAAAGTTTGTAAAGAGTTGAGATCTTGTAGTCTTGCTCCCAATATTGGAAACACAAGTGTGTAAGGGTGGATAGATTATTTGGCAGATCATATGAAGACTTTAGAGTAGTTGACACAATTGTCAAGCTGTCAAAGTGCTTCTGATTCTACAATAGTCCATCTAGTAAATCTGTCAACTCATAGAGTTCCCAAATCTCGAGAGATGTAAGAATAGTGGCAATCATCATCAATGATTTGAGTAAAGTAACATTAATTCCTCCAATTTCTAGCTTTTTCAGAGATTGAAGAATTGGAATCTTAGTCAACTAGGACTACCACATATAGTTAATGAACTTAAGAGAAGAAAATGTTCTCCACCATTCACTGTTGTCCATTCCTCCAAACATGGTGCCCCACGTATTTCGAGAACCTCGAGTGATGGAAAAGAACTTTCCATATCTCTATAGAAGTTGCTGTCAATATACTTCAAAGCACTCATTCTATAAATAGTAAAGACCTCAAAGAAGCGTAATTTCCCTAAAGGTAGTAGATGGCATCTTTCACAATTTATTAGTGAGATTTTAACAAGGTTTGGTAGAAGCAGATCCATCATCCAATATGGAAACTTAACACCTTGGCAATCAATTATGCATAACTTCTTCAAGCTTGAATGAGGCTAGAGAACATTAAGAATCTCTTCATCATTTCCATTTTGATGATGAGAGGTTTTCCAGTTATTTACTTCCCAAGATGGCCTTAATGATATTAAATTTTGCTTCTTTATCAAATTGTGTTGGAGATGAGAAGGAGCAGAGGAAGGAAACAGAGAACATAGAACAATGAAGCAAGATTCAAGAAATATTTTTACTTACTCACAAATGTGTAGCAAGGGAGCTTATGGCTTTTAGCTCATTTTTTGCTCACTCATTCAATAAGAAAACAATACATTTATAGTCAAATACATCACCAAATACTACCTACTATCATTAAGTAGCCTATTAACTTGATAAACACTACTTGTACACACAAACAAGACACCTAAACTAGTCATCAACACCTAATGTATCAAGTTGTCATCAACTTGTTCATTTTCAACTAGTTTAATTATAATGAAACTAAAGAGAAAACCTTGCTGTTACAGCAAGCATACGTGTTTTGTTTCAAGCTGTTATAGCAAGCACGGTTGGCCAATTTTCAACACTCCTCCTTGGACTCCATGCTGCGGATACAAATCATTTAACAATTTTTAAGCTTCGCAGTCCCAAAATGCTTTGTTTCAAGCTAACCCTACTCAAGCACTTCATTTTCAACTTATCTTCAACCATGGCCTCATACTCAACCAAATCTGACTCACACACTTACCATACTAGTCTTTTATGCTAAAGATTTGTTCTTAAAATGGAGTATTTCCTCCATCACAGCCTTGGTTGGCAACTTGCCTTTAAACACTTCTTGCCTTGTTCCCTTGTTCATTACAGTCCTATTTCTTCTTGCACAAACAGTTCGTGAGTATAGTTTGGTTGCCTTCAGTATGCCATTTTGGCTTACACCCACTCAAGCTTGCATTTAGACCGTCCGCCACTTCGGCTTGCACCCATTTAAGTTTGCATTTAGACTATTCGCCATTTCGGCTTGTAATTCGACAGGCTCACACTTTGACAGGCTCGCACTTTGCTTATTGTCTTCAACAGGCTTGCACTTTACTTATTGTCTTTAACAAGCTCACAACTTTACAACTCGCATTGAGCTTCCACATGTTGCTGAGCTCGCACCTTTGATAGATTCGCATATTTGCATATTGTCTTCAACAGGTGTCTTCAACAAGCTCGCAACTATACAGGGCTCGCACCTTTACAGCTCGCATTGAGCTTCAACATGTTGCTGAGCTCTCACATTTGACAGACTTGCACTTCGCATACTGTCTTCAACAAGCTCGAAACTATATAGGGCTCACACCTTTTGATGAGCTCGCACCACTTGCTTTCAAGCTCGCCACTTACACTTTGGGCAACTCGCATACTTTCCTTGAAACTCCTCATTCAACTTATCCAAGCTTATTTAGGAGTCTCACAGGGTTGAGTTGTTGTTGTCTTCATTACAAGCAGTCTTAAATGACATACTTTGGCAGCTTATTTCTTTTTAACAAGCAGTGGAAGCAAAAAAAAATAATACAAAAACATACCATTTGTTAAGTTACAAGTGATCTCAAAGAAAACAACCCTTCAAAGATCATAAAAGCTCTGATACTAATTGTTGAAGAGGAGAAGCAGAGGAAGAAAATAGAGAACACAGAACAATGAAGCAATATTAGAGAAATATTTTTACTTGCTCACAAATGTGTAGCAAGGGAGTTTATGGCTTTTAGCTCATCTTTTGCTCACTCATTCAATAAGAAAACAATACATTTATGGTCAAATACATCACCAAATACTACCTACTACCACTAAGTAGCCTAGCAACTTGATAAACATTGCTTGTACACACAAACAAGCCACCTAAACTAGTCATTCAACACCTAATGTATCAAGTTGTCATCAACTTGTTCATTTTCAACTAGTCTGATTACAATGAAACTAAAAAGAAAACCTTGCTGTTACAGTAAGCATACGTGCTACAACATATTTTCAAGCTGCATGCGCTTCAACCAAAAATATCACAGCAGCATGGTTGGCCAATTTTCAACAAATTGGCATTTTTAGCTTCTGTTGAACTTTTCACATTGCAAAGTCCTGTGATGCACAATTCCCTTTATAGGTCCAACTCTTTCAACTCATCAATGCCACCATAGCCATAGCCCTTTCCTACAATGAACTTGCTGAGCTTGTGTAAGCATGACAATTAACCCAACCTAACAGGCATAGAAGTTAGTGCATGACAATTTTGGTATTTTATGAATAAAATTATAAGAAATTAATTGAATGACTTCAAAAATTGAATATGTCACTTTCTTTATAGGTGTATTCACTCCTACCATATATTTTAATGTGCAAAAAAGTTACTAATAAATAAAAGATTTAATGATAAATTTAGCCACTAAAGTTTACATGTAATTTGATTCTTATTTATTAGAAATCTCATCTCTCTTTATAAAAACACAACAATCTAAATTGATGTTTATTTGAATTACTATCATTTAAAAAAAAGTTGAATTACTATATCTTAATAATAAAATGATTATATTTGAATCGTCACAACTTTTACTTAATAATTAATTGATATAATTTTTAGAACTTAGAGATATAATTCAACACTTTTAATTTTTCATTTAGATTAATTATGAATTTTTGTTTATAAATATTATAAATAGTTTAAAAATATTTCAACATAAACTTCTAGGTAAATAAAGGCTCCGTTTGTTTCACTGAAAATGACTTCCGAAAAATGATTTCTAGAAAATGATTTACTTTTCTGGAGAAGCTAATATTTTCTGGTATTTGGAGGAATCTGTGTAAAATATTTTCTGTTGTTTAGTAGATTTCTTAAAAACATTTCATAAAAGTTATTTTTAATTAAACAAACATACATTTGATATTTTCTTATTTTTTCATTATTTAATTAAATTTATTTTTATCTATAATTTTATATTTTACATTGTTTTTGCATATATTAAAAATATTATGTTAAATTCAGATTTATTACAACGTCATTTTTTAATTACATGACTACTAAGTGAGTATTTTTTATTTAAAAATGTGACATCAACAAAATTGACAAAAAAATTAACGATGTGGACTATTGGACTTGATTTTCAAATTTGAAAAGTAAAGGGACTAAATTCTTGAAAATAAAAGTACAAAGACTAAATTACAAGTCTGTGAAGTGTACATAGACTTATGACATATTTTAACCTCTATACTACAAAACATTTATTATTAATATATTTATAATTGTAATAAATATTTATTATTAACATATTCAATATTGAATATTTTCAATAATATGTGAATAATATTATTTAAAATTATTATTTTTAAAATTTATTATTAAAATAAAATTGAAATATTAAATAATTTATTAAATTAATAAATTATATTTATTATATTAATAATTTATTATAATACTAAATATAAATAATTAAATATGTATGTATAATAATATTGAAAAAATAATATTTTAAATATTTTTAAAAATAAAAATAAAATTTAGTATCAATATAATAATATTAAGCTTGATTTAATTTAATTTTTATATAAAAATAAAATTATCTATAGATGAGCTCTTTTCCGGAAAATGATTTACTCTTTTCAAAATGGTAAGTCATATTACAAGAAAAATGACTTATTTTACTTTGACTAAGCCATTTTCCGTTGACCAAACTATTTTCTATGAAACAAACACAGCAAAATGTAAAAATATTTTCGGTAAAACCTTTTACATATAAACTATTTTCTTTACATCGCCTTTCTAGATGTGGGCATTCTACTATTTTCAGTGTTTCCAATACCATGAGACCCCGTATCCCTCGGGGCAATGACATCAAATTAGGGCAACGTTCAATCTCCAGTTTGAAAGTAAGGCAAGGTGTTCTATCTCATTTGGGAGAGAAATTAATCTCTCACAATAGCATATACTTAGAGATCGAAGAGAAGAGAGATATTGGATACTATCTGGCAATGAGATTAACTTTGGGCATCCACCGATAAACAAGTATTGGAGTGAAGTCAGATATCTCAGCCCCTCAGATAAAGAGGCTAATTTCTTACAATTTTGAATCCGCAATGAAGACAAAGAAGATAAGCCTTGCAAACCATTTACTGGAAGTGATACTAGTCTGTCACATTGACTTAAATTCAAAGTTTCTAAAGAGCTGAGGTTTTGTAATCCTGAAGGCAAGCTTTCAAGCTGAAGCTGCATGTAAAACTCAAGTGTTTAAGGCTGGATAGATTATCCGATAGATCACATGAAGACTTCAGAGTACCTGACACAAACGTCAAGCTGTCAAGGTGTTTTTGATTTTACAATAGTCCATCCGGTTAATCCGTTAACTCATCAAATCGACGAATCTTAAGAGATGTAAGAATAGTGGCATCCATCATCAAAGATTCGAGTAAAGTAACATTAATGCCTCCAATTTCTAGGTTTTCTAGAGATTGAAGCTTTGGCATCTTAACCAACTTGGGGCAGTATTCGATAGTTAACGAACTTAAGAGAGGAAACTCTTCTCTATCATTCAGAGTTGTCCATTCCTCCAAACATGGTGCTATACCTATTTCGAGAACCTTGAGTGATGAAAAAGAACTTTCCATATCTCTATAGAAGTTGCTGTCAATATACTTCAGAGCACCCATTCCATTAATAGTAAGGACTTCGAGGAAGCGTAATTTCCCTAGAGGTGGAAGTTGATGGCATCTTTCACAGTTTGCTAGTGAGATTTCAACAAGGTTTGGTAAAAGCAAATCCATCATCCAATATGGAAACCTAACACCTTGGTAAGCCTCTAGGCATAACTTCTTCAAGCTTGGATGAGGTTGAAGAACATCAAGAATCTCTTCATCATTTCCACGTTGAGATCTTTCCCCATTATTTACTCGTCTAGATAAGCTTAATGATCTCAAATTTTGCTTCTTTATCAAATTGGCATTTTTAGCATCTGTTGAGCTCTTTACGTTGTGAAGTCTTCTTATGCTCAATTCCCCCTCCAGGGCCAACTCTTTCAACTCATCAATGCCTCCACAACCAATGTCTTTTCCCACAACAAACAAGCTGAGCTTACGCAAGCACGACAGTTGTCCTAATCCAACAGGCATAGATGTGTTCAAAGGTGGCAACTACAGCAGCAACATGCATGCAACCATGCAATCATGCATGAGCATGTAGGTGACCGAGCATCACAGCTGAAGCATGCTATTGTCCAAGGAGTAATTCGATTGGCATGTCCATGTGACAGTTGACTTTTGTTTCAATGTAACTTTTTGTATTTGCTAAGGTTTAGTTAGATACTTAGCTGTGTTAGTAGCTATTTACGAAGTCATTATGCTGATTTAATAGGTTATTTACTTGCACAAGCAAGCTTTGTTTTTTCCAATGAAATCCATCTACTTATGTATATGTAATTTTGAACTTTTTAAGTAACAAGTATAGCCAACTTGTTCTAATTTTTTCGTTCATCCGATTTGCTTCTTTTTTGAGCTTTCAAACACAAAATTTCTTTGTTTTGTTTCATTGATCATTTTGATCGAAACTTAACACATACTTTTCCCTGGTATATTACTTTGTTGGTCCAGTTTCAACAAGTTGTTCATATTTTACTCGGGTAAAATAGAACTATTTTTCTTCCTGTGTGAAAACTCAACAAATGGTATCAAGAGCCTGTTGTCTTTGAGGACCTTGGTTGTACACAGTTTTTGGCTGACTTGTGTTTGAAAGAAAGAAGCAGGAGTTGTTGTTGTTGGTCAGTTTTTTAGTTGCTGCAAGTATGAGCTTCTCACCACCACCACCACCTGTTTTTGCTGGTGAAAATTACAACATCTGGGCTGTGAAAATAAGGACATACCTGCAGGCACATGACCTGTGGAATGTGGTCCAAAATGATACTGAACCACCTCCCTTGAGAGCAAACCCAACCATTGCTCAGATCAGGCAGTATAATGAAGACTGTGCAAAGAAGTACAAGGCCATGTCATGCCTTCAAAGTGGAGTTTCAGATGTGATCTTCACAAGGATAATGGCCTGTGACAGTCCAACGCAAGCATAGGACAAACTCAAGGAGGAGTTTCAAGGATCTGAGAAGACTAGGCAATAGCAACTAATAAACCTGAGAAGGGACTTTGAGAATATGAAGATGAAAGAATCAGAGACTGTCAAGCAGTATGCTGACAGGATAATGGCCACTGTCAACAACAATAGATTGCTTGGGGATGATTTTAGTGACCAAAGGATAGTTGAAAAAGTCATAACAACCTTGCCAGAGAAGTATGAATCAAAGATCTCTTCCCTGGAGGACTCGAGGGACCTATTAACTATTCTATTGACAGATTTGATAAATGCTCTCTATGCACAAGAGCAAAGAAGAGCAAACAGAATGGATGAGTATTCTGAGGGAGCCTTTCAGGCCAGAGGCAGAGAAGGCTCAAACTCGAGCTCCAACTTCAAAGGCAAGAAGCCTTTGACAGAAAAGAAGGACAAAGGCAAGAAGGAAGCCACCAAAAGAAAGTTTCCACCTTGTGCTCATTGCAAGAAGACCAATCACCTTGAAAAATACTGCTGGTACAAGCCTGACATTCAGTGTAGAGGGTGCAAACAGCTTGGACACATTGAAAAGGAGTGTAAAAACAAACCAAAACCTCAGCAACACCATCAAAATCAAGCTCAGACTGCTGAAGATGTTGAAGCACAGTAAGAGCATATCTTCACAGCTTCTTGTTTTGCAAGCTCGAGCAAGGTTAACAAAATGTTGTTGATTGATAGTGGGTGTACTCATCACATGGCTTCAAACAGAAGCATGTTCAAGGAGCTAGACACCACTTTTGTGACCAAAGTCAGAATAGGGAATGGTGAGCTCATAGAGGCCAAAGGCAAAGGCAAGGCTGTGATTGGCACAAAGTCAGGTAACAAAACTATCTCTGAGGTTCTCTATGTACCTGACATTGACCAAAATCTGCTAAGTGTTGGTTAGTTGCTAGAGAAGGGCTACTCTCTCATTTTTGAAGGCAAGGTGTGTGTGATCAAAGATGCTGTCGACCAAGTGTTAGCAACAGTAGCAATGAGTGATCGAAGTTTCACTTTGGATGTAAATCAGCTAAAGCCAAAGACACATGTGGCTCAGGCTGATGAGTCAAGTTTGTGGCATAGGAGGCTAGGCCATGTGAACTACAAGTCACTTAGCCTACTGCATAAAATGAGCCTGGTTGAAGATATGTCCTGCATTGAGCCAAAGAAAGATGTGTGTGAAGTCTATCAGCTTGGCAAGCAGTCCAGACTGCCCTTTCCTGCCAACAAAGCATGGAGAGCTCAAGAGAGGCTCCAGTTGGTTCATACAGACATTTGTGGACCCATGAAGACCACTTTTCCAAATGGGAACAGGTACTTTGCACTATTTATTGATGATTGCACTAGGTTCTTGTGGGTAACCTTTTTGAAGCAAAAGTCAGATGCTGTTGACTTCTTTTGCAAATTTAAAGCTTTGGCTGAAAACCAAGCCAACTGTAAGCTGAAATGCTTAAGGTCAGATAATGGGATTGAGTGTGTGTCTCAAAGGTTCCAAAAGATATGTAATGATGCTAGAATTCTTCATCAGCTGACAACCATCTACACATCACAGCAAAATGGTGTCTGTGAGAGAAAGAACAGAACAGTTCTTGATATGGCAAGGTGCCTTTTGTTTGAGGCTAAAATGTCTAACAATTTTTGGGCTGAGGCAGTAAACACATCAATCTACTTGCTGAACAGACTTCCAATTAATGCAGTGAAAGGAAAAACACCCTTTGAAGCTTGGTTTGGACAAAAACCAATAGTGTCACACCTGAGGGTATTTGGTTGTTTGTGCTATGCACTGGTTCCAGTAGAGAAAATGACTAAGCTTGAAAAAAGGTCCATGCCAGGGGTGTTAGTAGGCTACAGCAGTGTGAAGAAAGGTTATAGGATCTTTGATCCATTGACCAAGAAGATCATTGTGAGCAGAGATGTAAAGTTCAATGAAGAAGAGTATTGGAAATGGGATGGAACTAATGCAAGCCTGCTTGAGGAAGATCAAAATAGTCCTGAAATGCAGCCTACTGAAATTGAAGCTGAAGCTGAAGATGACTATGATGATACACCTATTAGAGGCAATAGAACTCTGGTAGATATCTATAAAAGGTGTGCCATGACTATAGTTGAGCCATCCTGCTATGCTGAAGATGTAAAAGAGAAATACTGGCAAGAGGCTATGGAGGCTGAACTGAAGATGATTCAAAAGAATGACACTTGGGAACTGGTCAATAGGCCAGAAAATAGAAAAGTCATTGGTGTTAAATGGGTGTTTAGGACCAAGAAAAATTCAGATGGGTCTCTGAACAAACACAAGGCCAAGTTGGTTGTGAAAGGCTACAGTCAGCAGCAAGGGGTCGATTTCTTTGAAACCTTTGCACCTGTTGCAAGGTTGGATACCATAAGGCTGCTATTTGCCTTAGCAGCTCAGAAACAGTGGAAAGTGCACCAATTAGATGTGAAATCAGCATTTCTAAATGGACTTCTCAAGGAAGAAATCTTCATTGAGCAACCTGAAGGATTTGAGGTCCTAGGTGAAGAATACAAAGTCTTCAAGCTCAAAAAGGCCTTGTATGGCCTGAAACAGGCTCCAAGAGCTTGGTATGATAGAATTGATGCCTACTTGTCAAGGCTCGGGTTCACAAAAAGCATAAGTGAGCCCACTCTTTATGTCAAGAAGGATGAAAATGAGACACTACTAATTGTGTCATTATATGTTGATGACTTGCTAGTCAGTGGCAGCAAAGATGAGCTGATTGAAGACTTTAAGAAGCAAATGCAAGACATTTTTGAGATGATTGATCTTGGTCTGATGACATACTTCCTTGGTATGGAAGTAAATCAGGGAGAACAAGGGATTTTTATAAGCCAGCAAGCCTTTGCACTAAAGGTTCTAAGCAAATTCGCATGTCAAAGTGCAAACTCTTTAGCACACCAGCTTGCACTAGGAGAGAAACTGCAAGCACACAAGTAAGCATGATCGAGTTGATGAAAGGGGCAGGAGTTTGGTTGGTTGCTTGCTCTACCTAATGTTAGCAACAAGGCCGACATCTCTTATATGCTGTTGGCTTACTCTCAAGGTTCATGCACTTTCGCTGCAATGTTGCACATTTTAAAGCGACAAAGAGGGTCCTAAGATATGTTAAAGGGACTCAATTTTGGTGTGAAGTTTGGAAGGTCAAAGGAGCTGAAACTTGTTGGTTATTCGATAGTGATCTGGCTGGTTCAGATTGATGACATGAAGAGCACATCGGCTACTTCTTTAGTCTAGGTTCAAGTGTTTTCAGGTTGGAGTTCAAAGAAGCAACAAACAAAGAGCTCAATCCATCGCAAAGGTTTGAGTATATTGCATTTGCTATCGCTTTGCATTAACCAAGCCATTTGGCTTAGAAAGTTACTGGATGACTTAAATGCTAGACAGATGGAAGCAACTGAAATCAAGGTTGACAACCAGTCTGCTGTTGCAATTGCCAAGAACCCTGTGTTCCATGGCAAAACAAAACATTTCAAGATCAGGTATCACTTTGTGAGAGAAGCTGAACTTGATAAGGAAATCTGCTTGGTACATTGTTGTTCGAGGGATCAGCTTGCTGATGTTTTGACCAAGCCATTGGCTGCTGGAAGGTTCGAATGTTTAAGGAAAGAGATTGGAGTTTGCTGCCTTGTAGCCAAGGAGGAGTGTTCAAAGGTGGCAACTACAGCAGCAACATGCATGCAACCATGCAATCATGCATGAGCATGTAGGTGACCGAGCATCACAGCTGAAGCATGCTATTGTCCAAGGAGTAATTCGATTGGCATGTCCATGTGACAGTTGACTTTTGTTTCAATGTAACTTTTTGTATTTGCTAAGGTTTAGTTAGATACTTAGCTGTGTTAGTAGCTATTTAGGAAGTCATTATGCTGATTTAACAGGTTATTTACTTGCACAAGCAAGCTTTGTTTTTTTCCAATGAAATCCATCTACTTATGTATATGTAATTTTGAACTTTTTAAGTAACAAGTATAGCCAACTTGTTCTAATTTTTTCGTTCATCCGATTTGCTTCTGTTTTGAGCTTTCAAACACAAAATTTCTTTGTTTTGTTTCATTGATCATTTTGATCGAAACTTAACACATACTTTTCCCGGGTATATTACTTTGTTGTTCCAGTTTCAACAAGTTGTTCATATTTTACCCGGGTAAAATAGAACTATTTTTCTTCCTGTGTGAAAACTCAACAAGATGCCAGTGAAATACACTTGCTGAGGTCCAAGTACCTAAGGTTTTTCAAGTGCTTCATACCTTTTGGTAACATTTCAAGATGATAACACCGTTGGAGATTTAGTGTCTGCAAGTTATGAAGGGAGCTTGTTGCTTCAGGTAGAGTTTTCATATTATTATCATCATGAAGGCGTAAATACCTTAGCTGTTTCAAACTTCCAAATGCAATACTGCTAAAACCATAACCAAAATCCAACACCTTCAGATTCATTTGTTTACTGATGAAATGGGAAGGATTAGAGAGGTTATCAATAAAGTCGAACCCGCGGCCAACTATTAAAGAACGCAATGGTTGCAATCTGGATAAGTCCATAAAGTTTGTTGACGAACTGATTTTATGAACAAACAAGTGACGAGCAGTTTTTGGTATTTTCGACCTCTCATTAAGATCAATTGCGTAGCATTCATGACCCATTATTGATGTTGCAACGTCATGGAATAAATCATGCATTTTACATGTAACAGTTCCATCAACATCCTCTTTGATCTCTTGGAAAAAGGACCTTCGAGTCAATTCAAAGAATATTTCACAACCCATATCATGCAAATCCAACTGTCCCCGAGAAGGAATAAATCCATTTGCCATCCATAGTCCTATCAGCTCGTCCTTTTCCATGACAGAATCTTTAGGAAATATTGAGCAAAATGAAAAGCATTGTTTCATATATGGTGGAAGATGCTCATAACTCAACCTCAACACAGCCAAGATTCTTTCTCCCTCATCCTCCAAACCCCATATCTCGCTATCTTTGACACGTAACCATTCACTTTCTTGACTTCTGGAACGTAGTATGCTTCCTATGGCCGTAATTGCCAATGGTACCCCTCCGCATCTCCGCACAATCTGCCTCCCAATCATTTTCAGGTTGACATTACCCTCATTCATTCCCATTACAAAAGCTCTTTGCTTGAACAAGGACCAAGAATCATCATCTGACAAACATCCCAGGCGTTGGAAAGGATCTGTAGCCATCATAAGAGTCACTTTCTCAAGTCGAGTTGTGACAATGATTGTACTTCCTCTTCGTCGACTCCGTAGCGCTTGCTTCAGCCTAACCCACTTGTCACGGTATTCATTCCACACATCATCCAATACAAGCAAAAATCGTTTCCCAACAAGCTTTTCTCCTAAGTGCCGCTGCAGGGGATCTAACTCTTGGATATCGCATAACTTCCCTTCAATGGATTCCACAATAGTTTTAGTCAACCGTTTTATATCAAAATCATCGGATACACACACCCAAGCTCCCAAATCAAAGGCTTTTGCAACATTTTCGTCATTGTAAGCCAATTGAGCAAGTGTGGTCTTTCCAAGACCTCCCATGCCGCATATTGCATACACAGAGAGATCATCATGGTGACTCGCATTGCTAAGTAACATGCTAACTATCTCTTCCTTCTCATCTGCTCTGCCTAGTATTTCAGACTCGTCCACAAGGGAGCTGGTTTGCCTGTCTTCATTCTGCTCAATCTCAGCTTCTCCTACACCCTCTCTCAAGTGGAACTTGCTTTTCTCCTCGGCAATAGCATTTAATTTCTCTCTAGCATTCTTAAATTGACGTGCCATTTGTAACCGAAACACAAGTGGGTTCCGAGGAGAAAAGAAAGTGGATACCTTGCTTCTTGCATCCTTACGCAGGCTACGGTTCCGAGCTTCTTCTTTGAAGTCATCGAGCACATCTTCCAGATGATAAGCTGCTTGTTTGAGCTTTCCAAGCCAGTTCTTGATAGCTTCACTCTTCCACTGCTTCTTCTCGGCATCAAGGAGCACGGCTTGGATTGTAGATAGAGTGCTCTCCAGACAGTCAAGCTCTGTTTTGAGGCCGCCCGCAAGGCCGATCTGCTCCAGGGACAAGAAGGTCAAGTTATCCAAAATGGTATTCACAAGAGCCGAAACAAATGCGTCCGCCATTTCCATTCTCTCCTAAAATTTCGTGATCAGCAAAGCAACAATAATTGGAAACTGAAGAAGAATTTGGTAACAAAGAAACAACGGTGGATGGATTCCGGATAATCAAAGATAAGAAGAAAAAAATGGCACATAAAGTTGGTTCCACAGTGCATTGACTTGACTTTGAAAGCCAAATAAGGCGCCATATCTTTAATGTGGTAAAAGAGAGAAAGTAGGTGGTGTAAAAAAACAAAGTAAGACTAATTATGAAGTTTGGTGAGTTGATTGTTTACCTGGTAATTGATTTTTATATAAGAATGGTGTATATTTAAATTTTAATGGTTAATATTTGTTTTTGGCAGAACATTATCACTGCTATCGCTAATAATAATTAATAAAATAATAATAAACAAACTGACTATATAATAATTCAAAATACATGTAGGAAACTTTTAAGAAAGAATTAAACATACCCATTTATGACATATATTTCCCATCTGATCTCACAATCCAGAATAACATAATCCACAAGAACTAATCATTATTCGAAAATGTTATGTAGGCAAAAATCAATAATTTCTTTTTTAACAGGTTAAACCAAAATCATAACTTACTTTTTATACAAATTTAAAAACCAATAAAAAAAATTGGAGCGAAATAGAGCTTTCATAATTTCATTATAAAAATATTAAATGTAAAAATATTTTTTTTTAAAGGTTTAAGGGTCAAATACATCATCAATCAAAAATTAAAAAATTAATTGAGCCTTTGTGAAATAGACTAGTTTGATTGTTAACCTACTAACGTGGCAGATGAAAACCACCAAAAGATACTATGGGATAGTATGCTGACATGACATGCTGATTTCAACAAAAAAATTTAAAAATATATTTTACAAATTAAAAAAACTAATTAAAATATGCATATAGAATGACTTTGGACAAATGGTAGCCCAGATTCATTTGAATTTCGACAACCATTTATCCAAATTCATTTTGGATGAGTGCAAAATTAAAAATTTTAAAAAATTATAAAATATATAATTATAATAATTTGCTCTAAATTTATCATTTTATATATATTATGATACAAAAGTGGAGAAAGAGAAGGGGACGGTGTCAAAGAAGGCCAATTCACCCATTCTAAGGGCGACAGCTGGATAAATAGACGGGCTCAAGATCAATGCTTAGTGTTTTAGGTTTTTGTGTGGAAAGGAGTCCCTCTATTAAGTAATATCCAAGGGTATTTATAGTAAGCGTAAGGGCCCAACCGAATCCAAATTGGGGTATGGATATAATAATTGTCTCCCCTTAGTCGAGAGATAGGTTATAAAGTGACTTAATTCGAGACCATCCACAAGTTACCCCAAGGGTGATAGTTGTTGCAAGTAACGAGTGGAGGGTACAATTTATTGCTTGAATGTCCCGGGAATATATGATGCCTTGTGAGGCTATTGAAATTCATTTGTACCCTTAATATTAATGTGTTCGTGGATGGCATTTTTATTCATAGTTGACTTGTATAAATTTCGCTTTTTGATTTAGCGAGTGGTATGCCCATTGGTTTGACAAACTGAAGATGTATAATGTACACTCAAGTGGTGCAGTTGTCAATTAGAAAATCCGAATTTAATTTATGGAAATTCAATAAAAACCAAGAGTTTGATCATCTCTCTTTTGTAAAGTTTTCAAGAAAAGAAGAAACAGAAAATAACAAAAATTAAAATATATTCTAAAAAGAAAAAGAAACAAAAGTCTAATCTAAAAATGAGAGGAAAAAAAAAGGTTTTTTACCTATATATTATAAAATTAAAAAAAATACTGAAATGGTATGTTAAAATGATTATATACCAAAATGGTACATCCAAAGAGGTGAACGGAGGTGCACAGGCAGCACCACCCTAGAATTCTGACACATTTCAGTTAATATATATATATTTTTTAATAATGGTGCCAAAGTGATAAGCGGCACCACTTTGTGATACAATCTAACGTCCAACAAGGAAGACAACCAAAACAGCCAACACTTCCTTTCCTCTTGTCTCTCTTCTCTCCCAATGTTCTTCCTTTGATACTGCTCACACCTTTTAAATGAAGCAAGATAAAAAAAATGTAATGACCCAAAATTCACGGGCATCGAAAAAGTAAAATATCGGGCCTTTGTCTTAGTAAAGTAAATTAGTAAATAATAATTATGAGTCTAGTAGTGAGCTTAATTAAGTTTTAATTAGGTGAATTTAGCTTAATTAATAGTAATTAGGAAAAAGAACTAAATTGAATAAAGGGTAAAAGTTAAATTATAGATTAAAAGAAAAAAAGGGATTAAATAGGCAATTAAGCTTATTTCAATGAAAGAGGCGGCAACGTGCATAAAATCTTACAGCATGTTTGGTTGGCTGTAATACCAATGCATTACAGCTCAATTCAGCGGGCCCCTTATTAAACCATTGTTTAGTTGGCTGTAATAACTTATTACAGCCCTATTCCATACAGGCTTATTCAAGGCAAAAATGCTATTTAGCATTCGGTGGTTTCCCCACAGAATGACGATTCAGGGAATGGGTGAGTAAGAAATTAGCTAAAGCTTTCAATTTTACCTTCACAATTATCCTTTCTTTCTCACGTCTGAAATATTTTCCTTTCTTTTTCATGCTTTTTCCTTCCATTGTAATATCAACAAATTCCCAATTTATCAATTTAAATATTTTTTTAATCCCATTTCCTCTGAACCCAATCTGCATTTTCTCTTTTTCTTCAACTCTTTCTCTCTTCAATATATTGCCATCCCACTTGCAGCTAACTAGAATCTTTCCTTCACCAAACGACTCTTCCTTTGAAACTTGAAAATCCCTTCTTCTTCTTTTTTTTTTTGGTTTTCTTAAACAAGTTTCGATCTTCTTTTTTTAATTATTGATTTATTCTTATTGATAAAAATGGCACTTGAATCCTTAATTTTTAGCCGACCCACTTTCATTTATTCAACAAATTCCTCATCTTTCATGTTTTTTAATCAAAATTTGAAGAACCAATCAAAGTTTTTACCCAAAACCAATCACTACCCAGCTCATGTTATCTCCACCTGTTCAAATCCCCAAGCTTTCAAAGCTTTTGGATTCCCCAAAAATGGTAGTTTTGGTCATGTGGGATCGTTGAGGGAAGAAAATGAAGGTGTGGGGAATGATCAAAAATTGGTTTTGGTGAAAAGGGGTATTTTGGTGGCAATGGTTTGTAGTGTATTGGTGTTTGGATGCAAAAGAGTTTTTGCTGTAGATAGAGTGGCTAATTCTGGTTATGGAGTTATTGGGCAGTGCATATTGATTATTAAAGTGTTTAAGGAACAATGTCTGGTTTTGACAGCTCTTTTGGGTCTTTCAGCTTTCTTCTCGATGGCAGAGACTGCTATAACTACATTATAGCCTTGAAAGGTAATGATTTATTTGACCCTGGGTTTGATAGCTTTTATACTTATAAATGCATATTTGCTGTTATGGAAATCAAAATGAATAGGATAGAGATTGTTGCAAGTTGAAAAGAATGTAGATGCTTTAGTCAATTTATAAATATTGTCTTATGTTACCAACTCTTTATGCCTGTGTTTGACACATATATGGACAGAAATTGTAGTATCATCGTTCAAATATATGGAAAAACTTAGAAAAAATAAGTATACCTGTATAAGACACATACTCATATCCAATGCTCACTTATCTTAGTATCATATATTTTGTCTTTTGATTTTCATTTTTGTGTCTGCTATGCAGATTCCTTGGTGACTTGAGATATCTGGCTTAAGTTAATATAAGATGATAAAACTGGTATGTTTCTGTTATTGGTGTTTGCTGCCATGGATACAAGCTTGGTTTTGTCTTGTGACATCTTTGTTTTCCTTATACAGGGTAAAGACTATATGTCTCAGTTTCAAATGGGAAATGGTGCTTTATTTGGAGCTAGTTATATCCAGGTAAATTGTATGAAGCCATATTATATTTGTTGAATTGAGCAAAGATGAAGAACTTAGCAGAATAGACAAGTTACTAGATTTTCAGTACCTAGGAAATTGACTTTTATGCTTAGATTCAGTATAACATGGATCTATGTACTGCTATGGTTTATCATCCTTTTTTAAATACAACATACTATAAGATAATATACTGATTATGGTAGAAGCAACCTAGACTTTCTCTGTTGAAGGCATTCTGCATTTGGCATTTTGTTTACAGTTGCATGCATTGTCAATCTTCAGCTGAATCCACTAATTCTGCAATTATGATTACGTCGTTATTAATGAACTGAATCTAAGCCATATTTATGCAGAGTGTGACATTGCATTTATCCTTATCTAGATGATAGAACTGATTAAAGCTAGCTTATTGGTCTTATTTATGCTACCCAATACATGAGACTTCCTCTTATTCTACTCAATGATATCTGCATTGTTGTAATGTTAATTTCTAGTTGATGATTGCATTGCTCTTTCAAGGTCAGATGTTCTTGTTTGTGACTTACTATTACGTGATAGGGATTTAAATAGTGGTATCTAGCTTAAGTAGTACCATATACCCTTATAAGTGACCTATATGCCATAAGTCGGGTTCAAACTCCACCAAAGGCGAGCCGCTCAAGTTGCCTCTTAGTGAGCGACTATATGTCCACGTGTAGGTGAAGTGCTCCCAACTCTATGAACTAGGTTCTCAGGGCAGCTGCTCATGGCACTCTAGCTCTCGACAGAGCACATGAGACAAAACCCTCTTCCAAGGACAATAACTTCGGTTGTTGGGGGACTGGAAACACTATTCAGTGGTTGTTATTTTGTAGTTTTGACTCTCTACATGTGGTCGATTAAATAGGGCGGGTATTAGGCATTCTTTTAGTTGGTTTTGGTTTGTGATTTAAACAATTTGGCATGGATTTGAAGTTAGAGCAGTTCATTAGATAGTGTGAAATAAAAGCACATTGATCATAATAGAGAAGAATTGGAGCTCAAATAGAATCCTTTAATACTACAAGCTTCTATCGCGTGTTGCATTGATGCAAATGTTGAATAAGACAGAGTAGGAAATGCAAAATTGGATCAATTCCTTTTATTGAAACATATAAAATTACATAAACAAGACCGGTGTATCGAATCGACTACCTATCCAAGAGAGAAAACGGCTTTTTGTTAGGTCGTAAAAGTTGTACTTTTTTTTTTTATTTTGCATTCTTTTATTTTGTTTTCTAAGTATTCGTTTTGGGTACTTTAGAAGCTTGCCATAGATTTTTCACTCTTGTTAAAGAATATAGGAGATGCTCATTTTGCTATACTGTTTGCAGGTATTCCTAGAATGTGATTTCCTTATCTGTTCATAATTTGCAGAATTCATGAAGTTGAATCCGGAAAACCGGAAACTTGCAAGAGGTTGTGAAAGATGGGAGCGTTCAGTTCAAAAAAACCAGCGGATAAGTTTTTAAAATTGAATTTTAGGTTTCGTGATGAGATCATATTGAACTGGGAAATGTAATCGCTTGAGCATTTGTATCATTTGGGACAGCTTCTGCATTGTCATTTTGAAGTACACAGTTTTATTATGGCTGAAATTTGCTATTATTTGGCATCACTTCATGTATCTGTTCTTTTGTTAAGAATAACAGAAGTTTTTGGTCAGCTGGCACTGCAAACTTCTTGTTATCATGTTATTATAAAGGATAAAATAAAATACAAAAAATATTTTTTATTAAAATTGACTATTAAAATAAAATGTTATTAGAGGATTATCATATAGTATGTTAAACTCATTTTTATATTGGCGATTATGACCTAAGAGAACAGGTGAGAGGCTAGATTAAAGTAAATATATTAGGCATTGAAATATTCTTAATAAATAATTTTATATTAAAATTATTATTAATTATTATTAGTAATTATATTAAGAATGTTATTAAATTATATATTATTTTGTTAAATTGTATTTAATAATAATTATGTTAAAATATGATTAAATTATTTGTTTTTATTTTTGTTAAGATATATTTAAAAATAATCTTACTAAAATTTAATAACAATAATCATCTACTTACAAAAATTCTGTTAAGGTTACTTTGGTCATTTAAGCCTTTTTCCTTATACTATTACAACATCTATTCTATTCAACCAAACACAAGAATTCTATTACAACTTTATTCCATTCCATTCAACCAAACAATTGAATTACTGATTACAGCTCTATTCCATTACAACTCTATTCCATAACAGCTCTATTCAATTACAACCCTATTCCATTATAGTGAACCAAACGTACCTTAGATTTTTATGTTGGTTAAATATTAAATTATATTATTATATCATATTTTAAATTATATTAATTATATTATATTATATTATATTATTATAAATAAACTAAATAATTGACATATGTATGGTGTTAATAAATTACATGTGTAATAAATATATGTGGACAATTGTAAAATACTAATGTATTTTCTTGTAATTTAAGCAAATAAAATTTTATTATTTATTAGTATTATTTTATTAAATTATAATTTATATTAAATATTATTGATATATTATGAAATAAATTGAAAATAGACAAGTGTATCGTGATTAAATGACACATATGTAATGCATATATTTATACAATTGTAATATTAAATGACACATATGTAATGCATATATTTATACAATTGTAATATATTTATTTAATTAATTTTTATTTAAGTAAATAGATTTTTATACTAAAATATTAAATTATTAAATAAATTAAGTTTTTGAAAAATGTAGGGTGATGATTTAGTACAAGTGTATTAATAAAAATACATACATTTGTAATATTTATATCTAATTAGTAAATAGATATTTATTAATTATTATTAAGTTAAAAGATATTTATTAATTAAATAATTATATTATAAGATTTTTGTATTATTAACAAATTAAATGGTGACAATTGTAATCTAAATATTTGTATTTAAATAGATATTTATTATAATAATTATTATAATGTATTATTATTATTAACTAATATATATATATATATATATATATATATATATATAAGATATAAAGAAAAGAAAAAGGAAAAATTAGGGATTTGAAGCTTTAAGCTTTAAAAGGAAAGGAGAAAAAGGAAAAACTAAGGATTTGAAGCTTTAAGCTTTAAAAGGTAAGTCAATTAAGTTCTTTTATTTAATTTTGATGTTTTTGAAGTTTTAAAACAAGGTTTTGATGAAATTAAGTTAATATTTTAGAAGTTTATAGGTTTTCAAATATAGTTCATATTGAACAAAATGATGAATTAGGGGTTTAATTGATAGAATTTTTAGTTAGAATTGATTAAAGGATTAAATTGTAAAATAAGTTATTAGTTTTACATAGTAGGGACTAAATTGTAAGAATTTTGAAATTAGGGTTTTATGATAAAATTTAGATAGTTATGTCTAAGTTTGGTTGAAATTTGAGTAGAAACAAAGTATAAATTGAGATGGAAAAGTAAGTGAATTTAGTTAAGATTAAAATTGAAATTAAAGTAGAAATTGAATAGAAATTGAATAAGAAATTTAAATATTAAATGTAAATTAGTATTGTATTAATGATAATGAAAATTGTTTTAATTTCCGTAGCTAACGTTGTTCCGGAAAACCTTGGCTAGGGAAGGAAAAATGCAAAGTTAACGAGGGTTAGCTCGGAAATTACGATTTGTATTTCTATAATTCGAACTTAATATTTAATTGTTGAAATTATTATTCAATATATATGGTAAGTGCATTGAAATGATTATTTGAATTGAAGTGAACATTGGTTGAAATTGAAAAGTGAATTTAATTTTTAATTGTTGTATTTTGATTAAATGTTATGGTAAGTAATTAAGGTGAGAATTATTTGTATTGAGTTTTACAATTGAAATGGATTGATTTGGTATGTGATAAATTTATTGAATTTTTATGGATATATGTGATTGATGTGGAAATTGAATATTGAATGTATGTTATATTGAAAATTAAATTGATTGGAATGTGATGAAATAAATATGAATATGTGATTAATGTCAAATTTGGAATATTTGTTATTGAAAAGTGAATTGAATTGTATTGAATTATGAATTTATGTGATTAATTAAAATGTGTATTGATTGGAAAAATTGAAAGTGAATTGAATATCCTATTAACTGTATCGGGCTAGTCGGATACAGTTGGCATGCCATAGATTGGAAGTGTTTAGGGATACTTCGACCTTGAGTCGATGAGGCATTATAAGTGTCGTACTGTTACTTCGAATTCAAGTCAATGAGGCACCATGTGTGTCGTACTGCTACTGTTACATCGGTTTAATCCGATGAGGTACTGAGTATCGTACTATTACTGTTTTCTTCGGCAAAGCCGATGAGGCGCTGAGTGCCGTACTGGTGTGTTGGTTGGATCCGTGTATTCGTCAATGTCCGAGTCATGTTAATAGGGGTGAATAAATGTACTGAATAACTAATTGCTACTGAAA
This sequence comes from Gossypium longicalyx, assembly GCA_025698465.1. Classification (NCBI taxonomy): domain Eukaryota; kingdom Viridiplantae; phylum Streptophyta; class Magnoliopsida; order Malvales; family Malvaceae; genus Gossypium; species Gossypium longicalyx. The sequence continues at coordinate 18,751,371 of CM047005.1, read as the reverse complement.
AATTGATTGTTACTGAATGATATTGATAAATTGATCAATATTGAAAAATATTGACTAATATTAAGCTTGGAATAAAACGGATTACTGATTGAAATGTGAATTGTTGAATATTATTTATTGATATTGAACAGTGAATTGAAACACATTAATTATGTAAAATGGGATATAAGTAAATAATATTATTGTTCAAGTGAATTGTGAACACATTGTGAAAAAATTATATGAGTTAGTGGATGAAAGAATTGATTGAGTAATAAAGGATTTATCTATGAATTGAACAATTATATAATTGTGATTATTATATGATTTTTAAGTGAATGTTATATTTTCATATTATTAAGTGTTCAAATTATAGAAATACCACTGAGTCCATACTCAACGTACGATTTGTTTCCGTGCGCAGAATAAGTTAAAGTCAAATCATTGGATCAGCATCCCAGGCCAATCCCAAACTCTAAGTGGAGAGGTATATTATTTATTGGTAATAGCATGTACCTAGGATATCTTATTCATATGAGTGTCATTTTGAATTATGAAAGTAAATGTGAAATAAGTAAATTTTAGATTTGGTAATGGTATATGGTAAGAATTGGCTTAATTAGTATGAATTTGAACTATTTGAAAATGAATGTGAAATACTTAAAAAGATTTATCATATAGGCACATAAAATATTTAATTTAACATGTTTTAAGTAGGTTTGAATGTGATTTAAAGTAATTGAATGAATGATTATTGGAATATTTGGTATATTAAATATCAGGGCTGATAAATTTGTTGTTTAAGACTCATTTTGAGTCCACACGGCCTAGCACAAGGGCGTGTGGACTGGCCGTATGAAAACTGTACCTTAATATTTTCAAATTAGAGAGTTACACGGGCTCTCAACACGGCCGTGTGACCTAACAACATGGCCGTGTGATCTAATGACACGGCCGTGTAGTCACACGGGTAATCCACACTGGTGTGTGGGTACTGTTCATAAGGAAATTTTTTAAATTTTGAGAAAAAAATTCGTAAAGATTTTAAATTAGTCCCGAATTGATTTTACTGTTCATATTGGGCTTCGAGGGCCCATTAAAGGGACAATATGTTAAATTTATGATAAGTGTAAACAATTACTTTAATTAATGACCGTAATGAACTGTATTGACTGGTAATGCCCTGTAATCCTGTTTTGGGAACAGATAAGGGTTAGGGGGTATTACAAAAAAGGTATTTATAAGAAGAGGGGATTAAAATTGTCTGTTAGAGAAAGAAACAGAGAGAGAGAGAGAGCTCCCTGCATAAGAAATATATAGAAGGAGAAGGAATAAATCTTTGCTGGATGTAAGTAAGAGAGAGAAGGCGTGTGTAAAAAAGGATTAAAAACTAAAAGTTGTATCACGAGGTCCCCCTGTTTTTTTTCTCATTTCCTTGTAAAATAAAATTATAATAAAATTTAGATTTTATTACAAACTGGTGCCGCCTATCACTTTGGCACCACCATTAAAATATTATTATTTTTTAACTTGAAATGTGTCAGAATTCTAAGATGGTGCCGCCTATGCACCACCCTCAACCTCTTTGGATGCACCATTTTGGTACATAATCTTTTTAACATACCATTTCGTAATTTTTTTTAATTTTATAATATATAGATAAAAAAACCTAAAAGAAAATAACATAAATTAAATATATTCTAAAAATGTCATTGTTACCCTAAAAGTAACTAGCATATGACAATAAATACAATCCAGTAAATATTTGGGAGGGGAGTAAGGGAAACAATATACTTTAGGGTAAAAATACATTTATGATCACTCTGAAATAGGGTTTGTTCTATTTTGGTCAATTTAAAAAAAAATTCTTAATTTAGTCACTCTAAATAAGATAATTGTGCGAATTAATTACTGCTTTCAAAATTTTCTTTTTCTTTTAACGGATTGCTGACGTGGCATATTAGCTCGTTGGGTGACTAACATGTGGCATTTTTTGTTGACTTTTGACCAAAATTTAGGGGTCTTTCTATAAAGTTTAGAGGAAAAGTTTTGGACTAATTATAGGGAGATCCCTAAACTTTAGTTAAAAGTTAACAAATAATCACGTGTCAATCTCTCAATGTGCTAACGAGTCACATCAACAATCCATTAAGAGAAAATGGAAATTTTAACGGCAGTAACTAATTAGTACAATTATCTTATTTAGAGTGACTAAATTGAGAAAAAAAATTTAAAGTAATCAAAATAAAAAAGACCCTATTTTAGAGTAGCCATTAACGTAATTTACCCTATATTCTAATAGCAACACTGATGCAAATAACTCAATCTTTTTCATGACATATTAGCCTGCAGCTTTACTCATAAAAATAGAAACTAATCTGCAATGCAACAAAAACAAGCATCTAGTCATGCATCACAACATCGGCAAGCATGCAGCCAACCCTTACATCTACTGTCCCAAGAAATCAGATAAAAGATTATTTACCAAGAAAGCAGACAATCGTATGTTTTACTCTTCCATTTATCAGAACAGGCGTCTCAACGGGTGCAACCATGAAAACCCCGAAAAAAAAAGAAGCTTCTAATTAACCCATGCCCATGTAGACACTGGGCATGTCAATCAACAAAGCACATTTTTATATCCAATCACTACGCGATAGACTTCTACACATACAAAAACCAGCCAACAGACATCACATGGATAAGTATCTTTCAAAAACCTTATTTCAAAGGTATTACTCAAAGTTCCTCACGATTCAAATCACCTTCAAAAATATAAAACTATTTCCATATAAAAACGAAAATAAGATGCCTTCAGAATTTTTTGAAGTTCATGTGATCATGCCTAATGTTATAGAACTTAAGTACATACAAGCAGGGAACAGTCCCCAAAATTATATAGAGATGATATTTATTAACATTTTAAGCCATATATATATATATATATATTACTACTTATAAGCTATGAAGCATGGACACGGACATTCAATACAAGTATCATATAAGACAGACATCGACGACACAAATTTTAAAAAATAAGACACTGGTGTGACAATAAAAAAAATATTTTTCATATTTTTATATAATTTTTATCTTAAAATACTTAATATAAATGAAAATATTGATATTTTTCATTAATCTATAATCAATTCTTTTCCAGTCCAATATTTTTTATGTTAAAAGGTATTTATTTTATTTTATTTTTTGGAAAAAATCTAAAATTTTATATCCAGCCCAAATAGGACCTTGAGCTGCCCACGATAATAAACAGAAATTAAAACCAGCCCAATATTTTAAATTAATTACAAATAGCTCAAGATAGGACCTTGGATTGCTTCAAATTTATCTGGAAAAAAAAATCTTTCATTTCCTTTCACAAAAAAAAAAAAAAATTCTTTCGGAGAAAAAAAAATTCTAAAAACTCTGCTTCTCTTTCACTCTCAATTGTGGTTTTTCAATCCAGGGCCTCTATCCATCGTGACTGTATCGGGATCATATCCGACCTCTTTTTCTTTTCTTTTTTTTTTTTACAGTAATCCGACGTGTCCTGTAATACCTGGCGGTGTTCGACAAGTGTCCATATCAGACATGCGTACGACGACAATACTAGGAGGAATGAGCCATGTCTGTGCTTCCTAGCTTATAAGCAATGATTCTCACACTAATAAAGGCTTTAAAATTGCAAACAAGATTCTTTGACCACTCCAAAGTCAGTTTATTCTTGATCATTCAGGACAGTTTAGTCCCAGATCCAAAATATACGACAATACCACCCATCTTTCTATGCTGTTAGGTATCCCATAGACAATGAAGATGATATATTGTAAGGAATGCACAACCACCGACCATGTATGCAAACCTGCTAAACATTCGAAAGATGGTGCAACCTGCAAACTTAACTGCCGTTGAGTATTGCAATACAAGTATTTACATCCAACGAATAATTTGTATATTATTAGCAGTGGACCAACGAACAAGCTGGAAGTACACACCATCTCATCAAACAAAAGTTTTGTTCAATTTTAAAAGCATGCTTGCAAGTAAAAGATTGGGGATTATCTTCCGAATTCCGAAAACTCTTAACTTCCTTTGTTTCTGGCCAACATTCTGTAATAGCAAAATTGATCACAAAAAGGACATATTTATAATCCATATTTTTTAATCATAAAACGAAAATGTTTAATATAATTTCCTAATAAACTGGAAATCTTCACTAATCAAATACTTCAAATAAAAACTTAAATAAATCATCAAACCATCAATTACGTGAAATTGACAGTGATCCAAATAGGGATTGAATGAAATTAAATGAGAAATTGTAAATAGAGGAAGAAACAGAACACTATCACCGGGAAATAGATCAGAGTTTTGCTATTAGTGTTCGGATCATGCTCACTGCACCATTGTTGACACCGTGCATCAGTAGAAATGGAAAAGGAGGGGGCGATGCCAAAGGAGACGGTTCACCCATTCTAGGGCTGAAAGCTAGACAAGTAGAGACAGGAATGCTTAGTTTTTTAGGGTTTTGTTATTTCTCCAACATCGCTAGTAGACTTATCATGAGTTGGTCGGGTTTGGATTGAGTCAATGTAAAATTTTTAATCCTTTTTTTAGGCTTGAGCCCATGCAAAAAATACTAAAACCGAGTTTAACCTAATTTACTTGTATTAAAATTTTTTATAAGTGAGATAGTTGAAATTTAACAAGCAAATGTCTCTAAAATAGTAACAATATAATAGTAAAATGATAATAAAAGTCCAAACTCAATTTTTAAATTTATATTTTTATCCAAAGTATCACATTTCAGGCTTCGACGGTTGTCCGGCCAAGATGAGTTCTAACTGCAACAAAATAAAAATGGACTTGGAGAGGACTTTCTCCAAGTCAATTCTTCACCTTTCTTTTCTGACATAAACTACAAAACCCTTCCTCATGTCTGCTTTCTTTTTTAGTATATATACATTGATCAATCTCTAAGCTTCTCTCTCTCTTTATTTTATATAATTTTTCCCACAATTCCTCATCTATATATCTATATCTATATCTATATATAAATTAATGGGCAATTCAGTAGCTCCATGTTTCCAACCAATTCAAAACCTGATGTATTTTTCTTCAGGGAAGGAAATACAAGAACCCTAAACGAAAAACATATTGCTGGCGAGGTCTGTTTGAGTTCGTCGACATGATGGTTTTCCATACAGACTCTTTCTTCATTGGTCACCTTATCCCAACTATATCCATGGACGAGTTACGTTGTCTCATGCCTGGCCAAACTTACTTTGTTCTCCCTCTCGATCGCTTTGCATGCAATGTTTTGTTAGCTTCATCTCTTGCAGCTTTGAACTCTTAGTCAAGCCCTAAACTTGCCCCCATCAAATTCGGTGCTCGCCCTTTCGAGTACGTCAGAGACGCCACCAGTAAGATTTTGGATCAAGGTGGTGCCTAAGTTTATAATAAGCTTCATTGTCAAAATAAAATAAATAATTTTAATAATTGATTCTGAATTTATTATATATTTTAGAATTTTTTAAAATAATTTTTTAAGTTTTTTTAGTTTTACACTTACTCAAAATAATTTAACAAATGGTTATCCAGAATCAAATGAATCTAGACAATCATTTATTCAAATTAATTCTCATGTATATTTTAATTATTTTTAAATTTTTGTAAAAATGTTTTTAAAATTTTTTTGCTAACATCAGCATATTATTTTAGTGACAGTATCATATTACTACATCAACAAGATTAAAAATTTAACTGATAGTTTTTATTAACAAAGAGATTAATTGATTTCTTTTAAGGTCAATGAAGACTCAAATTAGTATTTTTTTTTATAAGGACACAATTATTTTTTAATTTTTTACTAATTTTTTTTTTTATTCTTAAGACTTGAAAAAAATAGTAAAAAATTTAAATTAATAGCGTAGCACCAACCTCCAACAGACTCGTACTAAAGAAAGATATTTAAAAGTTAGAAACCGAGGTCAGCCCATAGACGCCTCTAATTTCATGGGTCATTGAAGAAGATGGGATTCGGTGCAGATCTAAGGCCCAAACTTCACACTTGAATTCTTCATGTTTAAACTCTTTCTTCCTCTTTAACCTAAAACCCTGCAACGCTCAATAATATAATTTCTGCCTGAGGCCGTCGCCATCTCTGCGTAAGCTTTCCCATTCATTTTGACTTTCAGGAAATTTATACACTCCGTTTATTTTAATATCTTCCATAAATGTCTTTATAAATGAATAGTTTGGAAAGCTTTAAGCGTAAATTGAAAATCCTTTGTTTGATTTTCCCGCTTTACTAATTTACCAGTAAAAGTATTGATATTTAGCCCAAAAATTTGGAAAAGGGTTCGAATATTTGAAATACGAATTCGCCGATTCATGATAGGAAAAAATTTTATTCCCTTGATATAGATTTATGCACTCTCGTTTAACCTTGTTTATGTTATCACAATATCCAGAAATTTTGTAAAAACAATGATAAAGAGGAGGTTTTATAAATTTGAACATGCGGACAAAGATAATGTGTCGGATTCATCTTCATCGTCTTCGGACTCTGAACTTGAAGTGGAAGCCTCGGAAGAATCTGAATCAGAACCAGAACAAGAAGTTGCTGCTCAAGTAAATCAAAACAATCAAGCTTGCTCCTCTTCTTCGGGTTAGTTTCTTAGGGTTTAGTGATGGGTCATATATTGATTAATTGATGATGTTTATACTGTTTTCAACTTCCTTTTCTGATTATTACTAATTTTACTGATTTACAATTTGTATGTTTGATTTTAGGATATGAAAGCGAGGATAGCTCAGCGAATGAAGTTGGTGTGGACTCGGCAGGTATAATTTTACTTGATTGAATTGAGAACCTTCATAATTTGGTCATTTGCATGAGAAATAAAACTTGGGTTCTTGAGTTTTGCATGCATATGGTTTAGGAAAAAAAAAAAGTGTTGCATTGTTCATGTTAAACATTAGAAGCCGCGTCTGAAATTTGCTGAGAATCGTAGATATTGATTTGTCTTTTCCTATTTAGAACTTGTTCCTGATATCTGGCTAGTCTGAAGTTCGATTGACACTATTAAAATCCGTCATAAGCTGACTCTTTGTCTATAAATGGGAAAAGTTTTATGTATTTCATGTCAGAATATAAACCATGTCTGACATTGGCTATGAATCTCAGCTTTTAGTTGTCTTTCTAGTCCATATTTTGAACTTGGATATGTTTGAAGTTCGATTGACGCCATTAAAATCTGCCATAAGTTAACTTTGATTCTTTCTCTGTAATGGGAAAAGAACACATGACAATCTCATTTACTAAATCTTTGATACAACAATTGTCTTCTGCTGTCATGATTTCATTTAGACATTATGCAATATTGAACTGCATTGTTATGTTTATTCTAAAAAAGATCCCTTTACTTTTGTGGTTAATATGACCTGGTTTTGCAGGTCTTATAGATGATGATAATGATGAAAGTGAAGATGATAAACAAATATTTATCACCAACAGGTTACATACTGAACATGGTGCTCAAATTCGGGGAAAAAAATGGGATGTCCCATGCAACAAAGAACCGCTGCCAGATGATTTCCCAGCCTGTATACTGAAATGCAAGTCAGTTTTTAAGTGCAAGCTATGCCCAAGGATTGTCTGTTTGAACGAGGAGACTGCTAGGGCTCACTTTAATTCCAAGGTAAGGCATCTGGCTTGCTAGTTCTCTCTTTGTAGCAAAATACTGGATAACCACACCACATCAACGATTGAGAAACCATATGGTTCAATACAATCCTGGAAAGTTTAGACTATCACCAAAAAAAAAAAAAAATTATATAGTCATTGTCGACCTTTGAATTGAGGAAATGATAAGAAATCTGATGTGACACTATACGCTTTCACCATTTATATGTGGTGATTGCATGTAAATTGATGGTTCTGTGGGCATCAGTTTTGTCCGTTGATTGCCGGAACGGATTTTCACATAAACCAATATGATATAAAAAAACCCCCTTTATCGTTGTAGAGGCATGCTCGATCTGAGAAATTACTAAAGGAAGGTAGACTGAAGACTATGCTTAACAGTGATGGGGAAATTGAGAATCAGGAGACAGCTGCAGAAGCGCATTCTCTAGTTGTCGCTATTGAACAGGTTGATTTGGCTGACATATGATTTTTTCAGTTTGATTGAAAATTGAACATCCATGCAGAAACATAAGTTCTACTCCATTGTCTTGTACTAGGATAAACAGAAAATGAAACATAAAGGAGGACGCCATCGAAGGGGGAAGGGTTCAAAAAGGAAGGTAAGAAGTTTAAGTTTTCATGTATTTCTTCAGTGTTTAAGTTAGAACCTAGGCTAATTTGTAATATAAACTGCAGAGAATGAGAGATGAAAAGCAGTCTACAAAAGATGGAGCCAAAAGGGGGCGTAAGGGCGAAAACTGAAAGCTGTTAAAAGAATTGATGGGAGAGCAAAGTAAGAAATAGTTTCCTTCTAGTTTTGCAGAACAGAGTCATGTAATGCAACCAACTAACCATATTTCCATGGTAATTTTGGGATTTCCATATGCTTTTTCTTGTTTTCTTTTAAATGCCTTGGCAACTTACCGAGTCCTCTTTTGATTTCATTGTTTGAAAGCCTTGTTGAGCTCATTCATTCATAGTTATGACGTGTGTTTGCTACTTGCATTTTTTATTTTCTGGCAGATAATATGCATCAAATACATGCACCCGGTATTTAGTTCAAAAACCTAATTCGGAGGTAACCATGTGATCATGACCAGGGATGTAATCGAGCTGAATCAAGCTCAAGGCTGGAAGCTCTAATGAAACCCACTTTAATGCCAAATCTGGTAATAATAATACTGGTTATAGTCTGCATAAACAAAATGGCAATGTTTGTGATTTAGCAAAACACAAGATACTCGAATTTCTTGCAAACACTAATAAATAATATATAAGAAAAAAGAGACAAATAGAGTACACATAACATAGATTAAATAATACTAAACAAATTGACAATAGCATGTTGCTTAGCTACCGTAATCAGACTTTAAAATGATATCAAATTACAAATGGGTACCGATACATAAAAAGTTTTGTCTAAATTTATCCGTTCTATCAAAAAAAAAGGAAATAGAAGCTCTGGTAAGTCTTGTATAATCATATCCATCCAGCATTTAAGTGCCCATGAATAATTACTCGATCAATGAGTTGTTTCGTAGCAGGGTATACAAGAGGATATCACTGGAGGTAGAATGCTTTGCTTATCATCAACAGAGTGGTAATGACATTCTGGTTCTAAATAGTTAAGCTAGAAACCAGTTCTTACTAATAAACCGATATTGTAGCAAGTTCCTCCTGAATTTTACACCACCAAATCCGAGCATTAACCAATTATTTCTAAATAATTCAAATCAGTCATCAATGCTTCAGTTTATAATCATTTGTTGTCAAGAGGATCAATAGTGGGTTGTTCACAACTTTATCTTCCAGAGCACAGAAAATAAGTCCTCATAATAGTATGGTGAAGGAGCAAGTAAAGTTTGGGTTTGTAGTCACATTTGTGCAACAACACCTTAGACCAAAATATGGTATTCAGAAGGCTCTCCAAAAATATTGTGGAAGGACTAGGAGAAAACAGAAAACCATGAGAAGAATTAATTGCTCTTACCAGGATCACCAATGTCATTGGACAGGTCCCTTACTTTTCACCGGTTTGTCCCCCACATGCTTCTTCTAGTGCAGACGTAATCAAGCATCCACCATTACTTAATTCCTGTATCATTAGTGCAGCATGAGTGCCCCTTGTTTTTTGTGTTGGCAGCTGTATCTCTTGAATCTGTCACCTTTTTGGTAAGTGATCTACAATAGTAAAATCTGAGGGAAAACTCATCTTTCAGAAATGTGGAGTACGAATCCATTACTTTGTAGGAAATTAGAACTTGTGGAGTAATAATATTTTCACGGTCAGGAGCAACTTTGTAGCTGCACAGATACACAACAGGAAGCACATCCTCGGGGAGCAAGGCTAGCAAACTGGTTGAAAGAAAATATGAAGGGATAAAGGGTTAGCAATCAGTTACAAGCGTAAAGTTTGATTTCACCAACAAGAGATGTAATAATAAGGATATAATCTGTACCAACTTTCTACACATATTGCAAAGCATAGAAGTAGCTTTGGTCTTGCCCTTTTGAGCCCCTAACCAGGTCAAAAGCCGATGCAAGATGAACATATGGAACAGGCTGACCATGCCTCCAGCATGCTGCACAGACATCTCAGTAAAAGTTCTAAAGTATCACAAAGGAAGCTGAGAAGTTCTATGAACAGACCTCTAAAAGAAAGAAACACCAAAGATGCAGTAAAACTAGAATAGCTCAAAGAAAAATGCCAAGTATTTCAAAAAGATAAAAATAACTTCTAAATAGATGCTACAATACTCCTAAATAGATGCTACAATACTCCAGAAGTAGAAGAACTTCAAGACAATATTAAGCATATAGGAAAAACAACATCCAGATACCAACCTTGCTCTATAGGTTTACATTATCAGGATGCAACGATACAAGTTTTCTGTCAACGTTTCAATTAATTGTCCTGGAAAATATGAAAACACCATCCATCTTGATTCCTCTGGTACATGTTTGCTCTTTCTAACAAAGCAAGCATTAGTACAGTTCTGGACCTAAGCTAATTTGCTGCAGACCATCATATTCTCTGTATTCTCACCATGTTTCAACTCAGGATTACAATAATACATATCCAGTGCCTAGTCGATATCTCCTTGAGTTTTCTCAAGCGAGGGCACAACATAGTTTCTTGACAATTCATTGGCATTTATTATCTGAATAAACTGATTGTTTTCTCTATGTATGATTTAGTCCAATCCACCTTTAGAGTCATCAGGCAAAAGTTTACTGAAGAAGCTAGTTATTGTAGGTTGCTTTGACCCGCTAGATTCCAGTGTTAAATTACTTTTTACTTTCTTATTTGACCTCTTCTCAGTGTTTTTCTTCCTTTTGCTAGGAGATATGTTCCTCCACCGTGTAAATTTCAAACTAGGAGACTTGCTGACTTGACTTAAATTAGTATTTACACTTTCATCAGTGCTACTACGAAAATGTCCTGAATTTGAAAGTGATATAGGGCTGTTTGGTGAACTGGCATGGGATGCAGATTCAAAGGTTCTAAACACAGAGACTTGCTCGTAGAATTCAATTTCATGCTCATAAAAATTAGAAACTGCTTCAACAATATTCCATCTTGAGCTGCCAACCAAATCTAATATCTGGTCTCTGGTCACCCATTTGGGCAAAGAATCCCTGGTTTCCTCAATGATTCTCTCTCTTTCCTCCTCGCTTGGTATAGTTGAATCTTGTGAATCAGGTTTATGGACGTAAGATACATCATTCGAAGAAACATCCATGTCATTACTCTCAACTGTTTTTATTTCAAACATATTTTTATTTCTCTCCATGACCCTTTCCTCATTAGCATCCCTTTCAACTTTTTCTACAGTTTCACAGTTGCCACGATGAAAACCCATCAGCAAGTCCTTCTTATTGTCCATGTCATCAATCAGCCCATCAAAGTGCTTTCTCAGTTTATCAGCATGTTTACTTTCAAGCTTCTCAAAGCCCATACCAACTGTAGGAATAACCTTCTTCGGTTTCAAAAACTTCACATATTCTTTAAGCTCGTCATAATTAGAATGCTCACTACAAGGAACTAGATGTATCTCAAATGTATCCTTAGTTTGCACTGCAAATCTATTCCGCTTGACTTTATAAGTCCACCCAGTCGGCACAAATCCGACAACCTTCTCATACCCTTTTTCCACCATAATCTCTTCCATTATCACAAAATTCGGCCTAAAGTACGGCCAAGTTTCACCTAATACACTCCAACCAACAACGTGAACATCACTCTCACTCTCATCTTCAGTAAAAACTTCACCATCCCCATACCCCAGAACACGCAAAATCTCCATTTTCCTCCCATCAACACATATCTTGGTCTTACATCTCCGTGCAACCTCAACCAAAATCTTCTCTTTCCCAGCAACATAAGTAGCAATAAGAAACAAAACCCTCCTTTTCCCAAATTCCTTTCCTATCCTATCTACCACACTAACCACATAATCAATCGATTCTTCTTGAGAAGGAAATATACATTTCGGATCACAGTATGTAGTATCTAAAAAAATGGCATCACAACCAACAAATCCAATCAAATAACTATTCAACTTCATCGAATTGCAGTAACAAAAATCGCCTGTGTGAACAAACCTTTCAAAGATCCCATTTTTAGTGGGAACTTTGAATAATAACTGGACTGACCCAGGGCAATGATTGGCGTCGATGAGAATGACCTAGCAGCCATCTACTAAAACGGGGTCGTTTAAAGGCAAAGCGAAGACGAAACGGGATGGGATTTTAAGGGTTTGGATGAGAAGGAGGGAAGTGAGGTGGGAACAAAAGATGATGCCTTTTGACCAGGAAGGAGAGAGGCCGGAATACTGATCGGAGTGGAAGTGGGAGAGGAAGTAAGAGGCGGAGAAGGCTGTGAAGGGGTGTCGGAAGGAATAGATGAGGAAGCGAGTGTGGGGGATGAAATTGGAGGGAGGGAAAGAGGAGGGAATAGAGGGGAAAGAAAGCGTGGAAGTGGTGGAGTTTAGGGCAGTGAGGTAGAGTTGGGTGGAGTCTAGGGTCAAGGTTTTGAATCTCTCATTAGCGGTGGCTGTGGCCGCTGATTGAGCGGACATCGGCGGTGTTTCGTAGGGGGGTGTGGGGTCAATTATAGGAGAAAAGGGGGCATTTTTTTTTTAAATGGATTTGGAAACTTTTTGCGAGGCTGATTTGGGAGTGTTGCGGTTGCCACTTGCAAGTGGCGGAGGCTCACTGGCGCCAAAGCGGTAGTTTTTTTATTGTTATCATTTGATAGTGAATCGAAGGAAATAAATAAGATAAACTTGAAAGAGAACATTTGTATACTAATAAAACTAAAAATCATATATTACTTGTATAGATTGATTCGAATATTAATGTGAATATGGGAGGATGTAGAATTGGTTGCATTGAAAAGCATTATAATTTTATTTATAAGTTAAAATTACGAGTAAGTTTAAATATTATATAAAAAAATTTAGAATATATAGATTATGCATAATAAAATTAAAATATACAAAAATTTAAATTCAACTACATAAATATTTTTATTTTTTAAATAAAAAAATTAAAATAATTTTAAATAATATACTTTATTTTAATTATAAAAAAATATTTTCGTAATTTTTCTATTACTAGAATCAATGCCACAAGAGCTTAAATAGAAGAATTAGTGAATAAATAATGTGATCGATGTTAAAAGCACGTTCTAGCCTTGTCTCGAAGAACAACATATTATGAGAAATTTACTTGAAATCAAATATTAAAATAAAAAATTCGATCTTCAGTTTGACTCTTCGGAACGGGTAAAACGGTTGGGCATTTACGGACGGACAAATTTTGATGACAAAAGTCGAACAATAATTCCTGAAAAGATTAGAAATACACAAGTACTATCGGATACAAACAATTTGGTCTTGGAAGCCGTACAGTCCACTACTCATTTCTACAACAAATAAATCATGTATCTAGCTATCTAATCTAGGACCGTCTTGCAAAAGAATCAAAAGGAGAACCCTACACCCCACCCCCCCAACCACCACCTGAACTAATTTCTGGCGAATAATTACATTTATATTTTAATACACACTAGCTGTTCCTACGAGGAAACCTGCACAACTGGGCTCGGACTTTGGCAAATTACAATATATGATTTGCATCATTATGTGGTCAGAAAACTCCACAGCTTCTTTCCTATCGATACTTCACCAGGGTGCTCCAAATTATTCTCCTCCTCTTCATCATTCTCGTCCTCATCCTCATCTTTATGCCCTTCGTTCTGTGATTCACTCTGGTAGTCATTTCCATCACCGTACTCACCAACCCCTTGAGGTGTGCCATTCACCTCCTCACTTAATGCCATATTGGCATCAAATGTTTTGGTTGCACCAGCATTACCATCTTTGGTGTCTGGACCTGTCTCACCCTGCAACATAAAAGATATAGAAAACAAGATTATTTAAACATGGTGAAAATCATTAAGACGAGTTTTATAAGTCATCAAAATCTGAAATGGTGAAGTTCAGCTTTAGAACATGAGCCTTGTAGCTCATTAATATTTATGATGATACCATGAAATCATGTCATCGACTTTTCAGAACAGAAAACCAACGAAGACCATGCCATGCATAGATAATTTACTCAACTAACGAGTCAAAGCATTCTGTCAAGTGACAACTAACGTAAATTTGTAGCAGAGATCATTGACATGCACGTAACCATCTGCATCAAACATGCACATGCCACAGTACAAAAATTTAAAATTTCAAGGCCCCTTACCTGCTGCAGAAAGTGTGCACCACCATTCTCACTTGCATCTCCAGTTTCACTTGCAGGCATTGTAGAGTAGTCAACTTGATCCACTGCATTTTTAGCACCTTCAGTTTCTCTATTCATGTCAGATGTGGTTTTAGCAACTGTGACCCCACTACATCAAAGCATATTCCGCATGTTAGTTGCTTCAAAATTGCTTCTGCTGAAATATTTTATACTGGGTTGTCCTTGTCCAACAAAATAACATCATCCACAGGTTTCACATAGTAAATTAGATTGTAATCTAATCCAACTTATTACAAACAATACATTTGAAATAAAATGATTCAGCAACCTACCATGTAGTTATTTTACAGTCACTGCAGAATTACTGATTTCACTAAGTGCTAGTCCATCTCTAATCAAGTGGACCGGCAATTCTATAAATGATTAATAAATTATGCTAAACTTAGATCAACAGCAGATAAGACAAATCAACAACTAGTGGTTCTTCAGCTTAATTACAAAGCAACCATCAAGCTGTATAACCACAATGAATATTCATACACACATGAAGCAAGAGATGAAAAATCTACCATCTCAACAGTAACTTACTTTTTGGGCCGTCGGAGATTATATCTTTTCTGACCAGTAGGTATAGCCGAGACAACTTTTTGATGCCTCTTTCTTCTCTGGCCTGCCACAATACTATCAGAATGTCCTTCACTAACGACTTGCTTACTGTCTGATATTTGAGATGTTTGAGCATGGTTCCGCTTCCGTTCATTTCTAGATGTGCCTCCATCAGCAAGGCCAGATTCACCCCTGCTTAAAGCATTGGCATGAACAGAATCAGCACTACCATTTGGATGCTCAAGCTCATTTGGTTCTAAAGCTTTCCCAAGAATAGCCTCAGCATCATTGACAGCTGCCTTCGCAGAGCGTCTTACTTTAGCTCTAGGCCTGCTTCTCCTGTGAACCTGCTTTCCATGATTCAGATCACAATTCTGAGAATCTTCCAACGCTTTCAGTTCCGTACAATCCATGTTGTTCTGATTATCAACTGACAAGTCCTGACCAGCCTCAACATCTCTTGTGCTGGTGTCTGATTGGAACTTATGAATCTCCAAAGATTCAGTTGCCGCAACAGAAGTGAGCTCTGGCTCATGTTCAGTTGTTGACATGCCTTTCATATTAACTTGTTGACTAGAGAGTGAGGGCCCCACATTCAATTTTGTTAAAGCATGAGGCTCAATGTTTTTCCCAGGAGAGAATTTAAATATTTTTGAGGTGCATTTACGAAGCCATGACATAGTTCCAGCAGAAATTGGAGATCCTGAAGCAACAGATGCAGACATCATCTGCCTCTCAGATGCAACAAAATTCCCAAAAATATTTCTGCTGGTATAGTTATCTGCCAAACTTGGAAGCAGAGGGACTCCCTCATTCTCTATTTCCTGTAGGTATTTTAGGTCAGAGAGTAGAAACTCAGAGGTAATCTCACCACAATTCTTGCAACTCTTTTGTTTCTCAAGAAATGAAATGAAGCGGTTCCTCTCCTTGATCAATTGCTCTCGTTGGTCCTTCAACTTCTTGCTGAGATCCACTAGGTCATCAATGTCTTTTCGTATTTCAATTTGCTGTCCTTCAAGATGACTCTTGCTAGCATTAACTTCTTGCCTTTCTTTTTCTATCTTAAGTCTTTCTTGTTTCAACTCTTCCATCTCTCTCCTAGCTACCTCTCTTAAATAATTAATATTGTCCAATTCTCTCTCTTTTTCTTCCTCAAAGGACTTTTTTCTCTCTCCTAATTCCTTCTCCATCTCCTCAAATCTATCCTGCATATCACTCTCAAGTTTACTTTTCAACAACTCAAGGTCATGAAGCCTTTGGCTTCTCTCACTTTCAGCTTTCTCAGCTACCACTGACCGCTCATGTTCCATGGTGGCAGCAAATGTTTCTTTAGCAACTTCAAGAGCTTCCAACTCTCTTTTTATACAATCCTCGGCGACTTGCTTCTCATTCTTTAACCTTTCATACTCAGCAAGTTTTTCTTTTTCAAATTTCTCCTTCTGTAGGTTAGTATTCTTCAACTCTTTCTCAATTTCTAACTTTTTCCCATCTAACTCTTCCCATTCTCTCTCAAATTTCTCTTTCTGCCATTTCAAGTCCTCAGCTTCCTTTAAAAGCAATTCTTCTTGAAGTCTGCATTTCTCTATTTCTTCCTTTAGTTCCAATTGCAAGCGAAGATACTCAGACCTCTCTTCTTCGCTAACTCTGAGCCTATCTTTCTCCTCATGCATCTTTGATAATTGTTCTTCATTTGCAATCCTTAGCTTCTCAGTTTCAGCCTTAAGGGTCAAAAGTTCTTCTTTGTCAGCATCCATATGCTTCTTCTTGATCTCTAAATTCTTTTCCTCAGATCTGATGACCTGCTCCCTTTCCTTGAGGCTTTTCACTTTTAATTCAAATTCCTTCTCTTTCGCTTTAAACTTTTCCAATTTCTTATCTAATGCCTGCTCTCTTTTAGAAATCTTCTCTTCCATGTGCTTGACTTCAACTTCCTTCTTCTCCACATCAGTCACCTTGCTTTTTAGTTCAAGGTCTAAGGATTTTCTCTTTCCATCAATTTCCAACTCAAATGCACGCTTTGTCTCATCCAGAATGGCATTATGTTCATCCAGGAACTTCTGAATCTCCGTCTGCCAAAAAAAAAAAAAAAATCAAACAAATGACCCTAAATGATGCCTTCTAATAATATCTGCCCCTCCAAGAGAACTAAATAGAGCTCTTTGAGAAAAGTATAAAGTAAATGAAAAAACAAGGAACCTTTGTGAACATAAATTACAAAAATAGATCTACCAACATTTTACATAAAAATAAGAATTCCAGATGAATGAATGTGTCTCAGAAACACTGGCAAAACCTTACCTTCTCTCTGGCGTTTAACTTTTCTTCAATAATGAGCAACTCCTTCTCTTTCATCTCCAACTTCTCTCTCACAACACTCCATTCCTGCATCCAGATGAAAATGGTAAATAATACCTATGCCACTCAAACACGGATGTGAGTATCAGATATGGTATGTGTCTGACACAGATATGGTTGATATTTCTAAGTTTTTCCGCATATTTTGGAGGATACTAGGAGGTCAAATGCTATATCATGCGTCAGACATAGGTGCTTCAACAAAAATGAAGAGTTGGAGCAACAAAGTAAAATACTATTATTTCATATAAATGCAACTGCTCAACATGAAAGTTAGGCTACCTTTTCTTTCAAAGTTAATTTTGTTAGCCTGTTGTTTATATCATCTTCTTTCTCCTTCAAAGTTTTGTGGGCTGCATCAATCATCTTTTGTGTCTCTTCAAGGTGTTGCTCTTTTTGTTTGAAGAGACTATCATTCTCATTTGCTCTCTCCTCCCTTTGGTAGACATATGTTTGGCCTTTAGCCAGCCTCTCCTCCGCATCTTGCAATTTCTTTTCCCATTCTCGCAGGTCTTCCCTTTGTTTGGACAAAGTAGTCTCATGTGCTTCTCGCCTGAAAGAAAGGAAAACAAAATATCAATGAACTTTAAATGTAAAAAGAATTATAGCTCTTGGATTAACAAATAAACAAAGAATTCTACAAGAATATATATTCATTGAGAAAGGTAACACACACACGCACAAGAAAAAAGGAAAAAAAAAAAAAAGGAACTGCCACCCACCAACTATCAACCAAACAAACAAAAACCAAAAACCTATGTTGCTATGTCACTTCATTTTTTTTGACGTGCTTGTGTTCCAACACCCATCACCAACACATTTGGACATGGGTATTGGGATATGACCCACCAGGGACCCTCCAAAATACATGGAAACACTTTTAAAAAGTTAAGCATAATCATATTTAACACTCATACCCTAGTCTGAGTAGCATGGATGAGAACTAAACACAGAAAGGTTCCACTAGCCCACTAGCAGATAAATGAAAGGTAGGTTGAAGCATACTCTGAAATAAAAGACTGTCGCTCCCTTCGAAGTTCATTTTCACGAGACTCTAACTCTTGTAACTTCCTTTCAATCTCTGAATTCTTTCTACTAATCTCGGCAAGCTTTGCATCATCTGCACGCAATTTTGCCTCCACCTCCAAAGATTTCTCTTCAACACTAGCAATCACAGCATTTGCTTCAGAAAGCTTTGCATCAGCAGTAAATTTGATTTCTGCATTTTCTGAGCGTATGTCTCGTAAAGCTTTCTCTAGCTGTAGAAAACAAAAGAACCATTATCCAAACATTTGAATATATTACATCATATATAATATCAAAAAGAATTTATGGAGTAAGAAAGCTTTAATTTCCAAGGTATCAAATTACAGAAGTACATTTTAATTTATTCAAAATTATACTTAGAAATTTGCAGAAGAAAGTACCCCAAAATAATCTTTCCTCAACTTGGTGATAAGAAAAATACAAAGGAAAAGCCAAATTTTACATGGATAAAACCAAACCAATGCAAGGAAATTATATCGATATCTTTCAACTTTTTAGGGGGAAAATTAAAGCAGGACATAAGATCCATACATCAAGCACACACTGCTTCTCAACACCAAGGGCCTTGCGTAGAATCTCTTCCCGCTTCTCAACATCATTTATTGCAATTAAATGTGCTGCTTGTTCTTGTTTGAGAGCATCCTTTGCTTCTATCAATGCCTCATTGAGTTCTTCATACTTAGATGTCCATTCCTTTTTCTCAATCAAGAGAAGCCCCAAATTGTATTGGTATTCAAAAAGCTGGAAAAGAAACAGAAATAATACGGATCATTCAGATGAGACAGTGGGACATTGAACAAACCATTCTACCATGAAATAGGATAGACCAACCAAATTGAGTAGATAGCTTTAGAGTACATCAGCAAAAGTTTATCACATTATAAAGCTAAAACCATGTTAAATTTCAAACTTTTCAATTTGATACAGATGAAGAATGCTCAAGAAAGCCATCCTATATATAAGTACAGCCCAGTCAGCAATCCTAAAACATTCAACTTTCCCAGTAAAGCCTTCAGCAGTTCATACCTGTCAACATGATGCTTGACAAAAAGGTGACAAATTTGGGCCCAATTTTCAGTTAGACATAAATTGGAAAAGCTAGGAAGCATGGAAACTCATAATACAGGTATGACATGACATGGACTTAGCGAGATGGGAATTTCTAAAAATTACGAACGACACACAAGCATGGTCAGGCACAGCAATAAAATTATTCTTTTATATAATAATATACAATAAAAAGTAAATTTGATTCTTTTCAATTAAATATTAATCTTCAAACATTTCAATTTTTTAAACCGTGCTTCGACCATGTTCGATTTTATTTTATCTATTTTTATGTGCTGCATGTCTGACATGTATTTTTCCATGTCAGAAATGTGTTCGACACTTGGAAACTCCTCTGACAGAAGCTTCTGAGCTGCATAGGAGAAAATTGAATAGCAAGATGCTATGTCACCAATAAAGGTGAAATAAGTTATCTGTGTCTGAACTATAGTTTGAATAAGCGAATGGTGTTTACCTAAAGAAGGGTCAAAAACTAATAACGAAAGCGAGCTGTGCAGTTGGGTAAATAGCTTTAACTTTGACATAGTAAAAAAATTATGCGAAAAACAACAGGAAAATTTCTTCTTGCAGTAAAATGGATTTTAGTTTAATCTAACAAAATTAAGAAATCATATCAAGGGTTTACTTTCATCTAACACCTCCTTACTCACTCATTTTAACTTAAAACGACTAATTTTAAAGGCAACTTTTTTAATCATATCAATTCCTCACCTAAACCTATCAAAAAAATATTTATCTATAACAATTGGACAAAGTACGAAAAAAAAGCATACAAAAAATATATATAACGAATTTAAAGCTCCTAAAATAGCAACTTAAGAAATATACTGTAGCAGATAACCTCATTTTCGAGTCTTAGCACTTTCTCGCGCAACTCTTCCTCCTGGTCCTCTGACCCGACGTCTTTACAATTAGGAGTCAAGGGCTCAGCAAAAGCCGCTTCTTTCCCTTTCCCAACAGAAACCCCATTGGAGTTCGGATCCGAACCCGACCCGTCTGCTTTCTTCCCGGGTGTAAACGACCAACCCGACCAAACCTTCCTCTGCGGCGTAAACATTTGTCGAATTCCTCAATTTGCCCCTCAAATGATCTTAAATTTCAACTACATACCCAGTACCGAATTCCAGAAGTACCATTTTTTTTCTGGAGAAAACAAGAGCCCTAATCTTATCCTCTGTTTCTGGTTTGTTTCTCTATGCTCGAGAATTTGAAAACCTAGCGCCGGACTTGAAATAGAGCCCTAAATTACGGCGAAGAGTGGAGTTTAAAATCCGATAACGTCTCGAAACAGCATAGTCTCCTTTTTTTATTTTCTATACTTTCAGCCACCTTTTGTTATCATCACTTAACGATCTTTGGTGTCCATACCATTTTACCCTTTATGTTTATGTTTCATGCTAGGGTATTTTGGGAAATTAGAAGATTTTTCAACGTGCGTGTCTGAAGATGTATGTCGTCAAGGACGGGATTGCCCATGACAGGTAGGTGTCCGTTTAGAAGTAGGGAAGGAATAAATAAGGAGGTAAAGGGAGGGTGTTTTAGGAAAAAAGAAAAGGTATTTTTGAAGAATGGAATATAGAAAATACTCGGCACGGAAATGACACGTTGTGGGAGAGTTGGTTCTCTTTCCTTTTGGTCAAAAGTGTGGAAGAGCTGTGTTAAGTTGGTAATAGTAAACTAGCATTATCTCTTTGACCGGTTGTCCCATGTGGATTCATGGCCATCCATAATCATTCAACATCATATCATTAATTGATTTATTTTATTTAATAAATTAATTTAAAAATTATAATAAAAATATTTAAAATAGTTCAATTACTAATTTAATTATTTTTTAAAATTTGATTTAATTGTCGATCTAATCAATTTGTAATTTGACTCTTATTTTAGATTAATACCTTAATTAGTTCTTAGTTTGATCGATTGATTCAATCTTATTTTTAGAAATAAGATTGTACTCTTTTTTTTTCCTCCTCAACATTAAAAAATATCTTTTTGATAAAAAATATTAAAGCATTTTTTTTCAAAACTCCTCGAGTTTGAATAAAGATATTGTGTTAAAAAATTAGCTTAAGAAAAAATCTTAATTTGAAAACAGATTATGTTCAAAAGTGATTAAATTTACGTTATTTTAGTTGTTGCAATAGCATGGTTGCCAACTAAGTTAAAACTCAATCGATTAATTTTATAACATGTTATTTTATACATTGTATAATTTATATTATATAAAATTAAAGAGAAATTATTTAGTACATTACTAATAAAATTTTTAAACTCCACAAGTAAGGTCAAAAGTTTACAAGTATTCTATAAAAGTATAGTAAATTATTAAAAAAATAAATATTAAAAAAAAATTCACATGCCTACTTTTTAAAATCTCTACACCGTGAAATATTCATCAAAAATTAAATACATAATACTTTAATACAAATATTAAAAATATATTGAATTGATAAAATGGTTATGTTTAAAATTTTAATTAAAAAAAATACTTGAGCTATACCGTAAACAATGGACTAAACCTCTCAACAAATTTAGCACCAATTCAACCTTAAATCGCATCAAATAGGTGATTTGAAAAATGAAAATTAATAGTAATCCTTATATGATAAAAAAAGAAAAATAATAATAATAATTCCTGTTTATGTTTCCATATTAATGAATGATAATGAAAATGATTGATGCAAAATTCCATTTCATATATATATATATATATATATATATAAATGTAACCATAATTATGTTAAATTCCTTATAAAATATAAAATAATATTCCAAATGCTAATCTCCACCATTGCATTGACATAAGAATTGCAAAGCTGTTTGGGAACCATAGATGGCATGGTTTGAAACGCATATTTTGCAAGGAAAAATATGTTGTCAAAATTCCACAATTTTAACTCATGTAAATTTATTATTCAATATTCGATCAAACAAAATCAATGCTAATTCCACGCATAAAATACAAAAATTTACTATTTTATCCCTGCATAAGTCCTTTAAAATGGTTTAAGTATTTTATTTTACAAACATAAACAAAAATTATGGTTAATAATTTGATAATGTCTTCTAACCATATATAATATAACTGCATTATTATTTTTAAATGGTATAATTTGAAATTTTCCTAAATAATGTGTTACAATTTTTTTATTAAATTTAAAAATTAATTAATACCCTTTTAAGAAAGATGATAATGGAGAGAGGGAGGAAACCTTCTTTTTTTTCTTCATATACAGCTATTTTTCCTGTTGAAACTATAAAACTGCATTAAAAAAAATTTCTGCCTTGAAACCATAAAAAAAAATTTAATAATTAAATTTACTAATGCAATTCCTTCTTTTTTTTGTTTCTTTGTCGAAACTATAAATGTTAAACTCTCCATTTTTTTTCATGATCTTTTTCTCTTATTTTATTTACTTGCTAAGTTCTAAGTTCTATAATAAGTAAACTAAATTCAAAAGTATTTTCTTTTTATTCTTTCTTCTTTATTGATATTGTTTATTTTTTTCAAATCACTCTTCTTACATAACTGAAAGCTTACGAGTCACATTATCCAAGGCTTAAAGAACTAAACGATCATCGATCTCGACAATTAGAGCACGCCAACAAAAAAAATAAAAATCATATCGATGTTAGAGAAGAGAAGGCCGACATCAAAAAAAAAATTTCTTACCACGGGTGCTGACACCAAAAAATACCAAAAAATTTTAATTTTTTTTGGTGTCGGCCAATAAAAAATATTTTTTTTAAAAAATAAGGAAACACCCGAATTTTTTTAATAAAAAGTACACAAAAAATTACATATGAGTACCGGCACCAAAAATAATATTTTTTAAATCCAGACTCAATCAGCAGACAATTATTACACTGTGGCTGACTTGTGTGCCGATCATCGGAGTATCGATACTGTTAGTACAAATCTTCGGTGAGGAAAATCCCGAACACACGAACAGAACTCGAACAGAAGAAGAAATAGGACAAGGCTCCAAGGCGTGTATCAAGTCACTATCTTTAAGGTTATATTCGCCCTCACCTATCATCGGGGTGCAAACGAGTTCCAAGCAAATTAACCTCGAGGATACAATGAAGCCAATAACTATTTGCGTTTTGCACTGACGAGAATAGCCCACTACACACTGAGCAATTGTATGACAAGAAACTCCATTTCTATAAAGGATTTCTGCAGTAATACTTTATAGAATAATCTAATAATATTAAAAAGCGAAGGAATGAAAGAAAGAATATTAAAATTTGATGGTATGATTTTCAAATGAAATCTCATTCCTATTTATAGGAATTTTTATGTCTCTTTATAGAGACATCTTTTATCAATAGGTGTCTTTCTGAATAATAATGTCTTTAAAATAAACACATAATTATTCATTTAATTATAACTATTCAAATAAAATTATTTAAATAGTTATAATTCTTTTTCAAAAAATCAAACAATATAATCTTTTGATTAATTACACCTATTCATTTATAGTTATTGGAACACTATAAATATTTGAAAATGTTCTAATAATCTCCCCCCATTTTTAAAATATTTTAGATTTTGATATTCTTGGAAATCAATTTGCATAAATGAAAGGTATCTTACGATTGAACCTTCACTTAGTGAAAACATGTTAAAGTTAATCGAAATTATATGGTAGACTATGCTTTGAACCAACTATTTCATTTGATTAACCGAACACATCTCACACAATGATTTCAACATCGGTCAATGCATAGTATCTAGGGACACTATTATGGTCATGTGTCTGTGTCCTCTTTTTATGAGTGCTGTCAGAACCAAGCCCTTGAGCTCCTAGAAGCAGCCATACTTCCACTCACATAGGTAGATCCCATCAAGAGTGTTCCCGTAATTATAACACTCTAACATTTTTATGTTATGTGTCCAATAAGAGTACATTACTCATCCTTCCTTATCATTACGGGTACCTAGCACTTTAATCTTAGGATGAATTTATTTACAGTGCTAACAGTCACATACTAATGATGTATTTTGTCTCATTGAACTCAAGACTTGACGTTATACCAAGCATTGAGTCGAGTTTCCATCATGGATGACTCTAATTAATGGGCTTGAGTCCTATCCCTTTTGAGGTCATTTTTAATGTATCTCTAGCAAGACTTTTTGTCAAAGGATCCGCCAAATTTTCACTTGATCTCACATAATTAATAGTGATCACTCTATCAGAAATTAATTGTCGGACATAACTATGTCTTAATCCAATGTGTCTAGACTTTCCATTATATACTTGGCTATATGCCTTTGCTAGAGTAGCCTCACTATTACAACGGATAGAAATAGGTGAAATTGGCTTAGGCCATAAAGGTACATCATAAAGCAAATTTCTTAACCATTCTGCTTCTTTAGATGCAGCGGCTAATGCAATAAATTATGCTGCCATGGTGGAATTAGTAATACATATTTGTTTCTTAGAACCCCAAGAAATGACTCCTCCACCAAGAATGAAAATCCATCCACTAGTAGATGCATGATCTTCCAAACTTGTAACCCAACTAGCATCCGAATACCCTTCTAAAACTGGAGGATATCCATTATAACATAATCCATAGTTAATAGTTTTCTTTAAGTACCTAAGTACTCTATTCAAAGCTTGCCAATGCAAGCTACTTGGATTACTTGTGTACCTACTCAATTTCCCAACAGCATATGTAATATCTGGTCTTGTACAAGTCATTATGTACATAAGACAACCAATTAGAGTTGCATATTTCAATTGATTAATTTTTCTACCAGCATTAGATACTAATTTTATTTGAGGATCCATGGGTGTAGATGCAGGTATACAGTTGAAAAGATCAAACTTTTTAAGCACATTTTCAATGTAATGTGATTGTGATAAAGCTATAGTGCTTTCATCTCGGGTTATTTTAATCCCAAGAATAACATCTGCTACACCCATATCCTTCATAGCAAAGTTGTTTGACAAGAATTTCTTGGTGTTTTCTATTTGTTCCAAATTCGTGCCAAAAATGAGCATGTCATCTACATATAAGCAAATTATGACACATTTTCCATTTTCAAAATTGTTATATACATATTTATCAGATTCATTTATTTTATAACCATTAGCTAAAACAACATTGTCAAACTTTTGGTGCCACTGTTTTGGTGCTTGTTTAAGTCCATATAAAGATTTAACAAGCTTACAAACCTTATACTCTTGTCCTGGAACAACAAATCCTTCCGGTTGTTCCATGTACACTTTCTCTTCCAATTTACCATTTAAAAATGCAGTTTTAACATCCATTTGGTGAACAACCAAATTATATATAGAGATAAGTGATATTAAGAGTCTAATTGTAGCAATTCTTGCTACTGGAGCATAGGTATCAAAGTAATCAATACCTTGTTTTTGTGTAAAACTTTTGGCTACCAACCTTGCTTTAAACTTATCAATGGTTCCATCGACCTTCATTTTCTTTTTGAAGATCCATTTACAACCTATTGGTTTGGAACCTAATGGAAGATCAACTAAGATCCAAGTTTGATTTCCCATTATTGAATCTATCTCAACATTTATTGCTTCTTTCCAAAAAGTAGAGTCTTGAAATTTCATTGCCTCTTCAAATGTAATAGGATCAAATTCCGTATTATAACAATAAGGTATCTTATTGCATATACTTTCACCTTTTCCTTTTACAAGAAACATAATGAAATCTGGTCCAAAATCTTTGACCTTTTTAATCCTCTTACTTCTTCTTAAATCTTGACAAGATTCATCATTATTATCAATTTGTTCCAATGGAATCTCATTCTCATTTGAAGAATGAATCAATTTTTGTGGCTGTTATTGTCTTGATATAGAATTAAATCTATTTTCATAAAAAATAGCATCTCTTGATTCAATAACAGTATTAATTGAAATTGAATCATTTGGTTCAATTACCATGAACCTATATGCCTTGCTATTATGTGCATATCCTATAAATATGCATTCAATTCTTCTTTCACTTAACTTTTTATGTTTAGGTGTTGGAACTTTGACAATAGCTCTACAACCCCAAACCTTCAAATAATTAAGGTTTGGTTTCCTTTTTTTCCATTGTTCATAGGGGGTTATTTTAGTTTCCTTAGTAGAAACTCTATTCAATATATGACAAGCTGTTAGAATAGCTTCTCCCCAAAAACCTTGTCCAAGACCTGAATATGATAACATTGAATTTACCATTTCAGTCAAGACTCTATTTTTCCTTTCAGCTACACCATTTTGTTGTGGTGTGTGTAGGGGCTGAAACTTGATGGATAATCCCAAAGTGGATTCAAAATAACTTGGATTATAGTATTCTCCACCTCTATCCGATCTTAAGCACTTGATAAATGATTCACACTGAAGTTCAACTTCAGATTTATAAACTTTAAATTTATCAAGCGATTCATCTTTTGAATGCAATAAATATACATAACAATATCTAGAACAATCATCAATAAAAGTAACAAAATATTTCTTTCCACCTAATGTAAGAGTATTATGCATGTCACATAAATCACTATGTATCAAATCAAGCAATTTTGTTTTTCTTTTAACCTTAGGGAAAAGGGTTTCTTGTAATTTTAGTCAACATACATGTATTGCATTTTCTAATATTATTATTAAAAACAAGAATTAAATCTAACTTATACATGTCATTTAATTCCTATAATTCAAATGATCTAATCTATAATGCCATAAACAAAAAGACTCAACCATATAAGTAGAAATAGTATTTTTATTCTTATTAATAATATTTAGTTTGAACATACTCTCATACATATTCCCTTTCCCTACAAAAATTCCTCCCTTAGACAAAATAAACTTATCTGCTTTAAAAACAAGTTTGAAACCAAACTTATTTAACAGACTTCCAGACACTAAATTCTTTCTAACTTCTGGTACATAATATAAATCATTTAAGGTTAAAACCTTTCCAAAAGTGAATTGTAGTTCAACAGACCCTTTGCCTTTGATTGCTGCGGTGGAAGAATTTCCCATGTATAAGACATTGTCATTTTCACATTGTGTGGACTTTATGAACATGCTTTTCTCTTTGTACACATGTTTGGTTGCTCCGGTATCAATCCACCATGTATTATCATCTTAAGCCATATTAATTTTAGATATCATTATGACCAAGTTTTCGTTATTATCAACCTTAGAAGATGATTTCTTCTTTAAAAATCGATATTCATTCTTGAAATGTCCCGGCTTACAACAATGATAGCATGAGCCCTTTTGTTTCTTTTTGAACTTTGGTGCTCTATCAGTCTGTTTGAACTTTCTCTTGAACGGGTTAGTAGTCTGTACTTCCTCCGTAACATGCACTTTGGCATTTTCAGAGTTTAGATTCTAATCTTACTTTCGATATTCTTCTTCAATACGAAGATGATTTGTCAAAGCCTAAAGAGATATTTCCTCTTTCTTATGTTTTAGACTTCTTTTAAAGTCTTTCTAAGATGGAGGAAGTTTTTCTATTATGGAAGATACAACAATCATTTCATCCATTTTCATATCATATTGCTTGAATTGATTCACCATCTTTTCAATATCACAGAATTGTTCCATAACAGAACGACCATCAACCATTTGATAATTATTGAAATGACTGACAAGAAATTTCTTACATGTAACATCCTCGGTCATGTATCTTGTCTCCAATTTGTCCCATAATTCTTTAGCGGTGACCTTGTTTTGGTAGGTGTCAAACAAACCATCAGATTAACCATTCAATATGTGGCTTATGCACATGTAATCAGTATTTTCCCATTTTTGTCTTTCTCGGGTTGCAGTAACAGATTCATTTTCAGTCTCGTCAGGTCTTGGAGTATCCAAATCATAAGCAATCTTTAAAGTTGATAACAAGAAGTGCATTTTTTTCTGCCATCGTTGAAAATTACCACCATCAAACCGATCAAGTTTGACAAAATTGGAAGCCAATTCCCTTAGTGTTCCACTTTCATGAGTTGTGGTAGTCATCATGAATTATAACCTTAAAATTGTTAGTACAAATCTTCGGTGAGGAAAATCTCAAACACACGAACGGAACTCGAACAGAAGAAGAAATAGGACAAGGCTCCAAGGCATGTATCAAGCCACTATCTTTAAGGTTATATTCGCCCTCACCTATATTCAGTGTGCAAACGAGTTCCAAGCAAATTAACCTCGATGATACAATGAAGCCAATGACTATTTGTGTTTTGCACTGACGAGAATAGCCCACTACACACTGAGCAATTGTATGACAAGAAACTCAATTTCTATAAAGGATTTCTACAGTAATACTTTATAGAATAATCTATTAATATTAGAAAATGAAGGAAGGAAAGAAAGAATATTAGAATTTGATGGTATGATTTCCAAATGAAATCTCATTCCTATTTATAGGAATTTTCATGTCTATTCATAGAGACATCTTTTATCAATAGGTGTCTTTCTGAATAATAATGTCTTTAAAATAAACACATAATTATTCATTTAATTATAACTATTCAAATAAAATTATTTAAATAGTTATAATTCTTTTTCAAAAAATCAAACAATATAATCTTTTGATTAATTACACCTATTCATTTATAGTTATTAGAACACTATAAATATTTGAAAATGTTTCAACAGGTACCACCCAACATTATTCATTTTAAGTCATTCTCATTGTAGTTTTTGAAGTTGAGTCATTCTTGTAAATATTTTTTTGGATTAATTGAATAAAAAAGTTTTATAAAAAGGATATCGCACTATAATATAAGGAGTAATACAGTTTTTTTTTTCAACTGTTACATTTATGTATCAAATATATAAATTTCAAAATGTTTATCGAAAATTTTTTGAAAAACAAAATTAAAAATGTTTATCAAATTTAAAAAAAAAGTAAAATGTATTATATTGATAAAGAGTATAAATAAGTTTGGCAAGAAAATCAAGTCTCAGACCCAACACGACGCAAAGATAAAAAGAAAAATAATTATATTGGATGTATCGTTATTAATGAATAATACCATAACACATTGTAATTAAATTAAATAAAAAATATAAAAGATCTAATAAATGCTTATAATTTTATATAAATATAATTAAATTTTTTAAATTATTATAAATAAATGTCTATTTGATATATTGGTAATATATATTTTTTATTTCACAAGCCTTAAAAAATTATCATGTTTCTCTTCTTTTTTTTAATATTTATTTTTTTAACATCTTACTATATCTTTATAGCATATTTGTTTACCCTTTGATCCTACTTGTAGAGTTTAAAAATTTCACTGGTAATGTACAAAATATCTTCCATATAAATAAATATTAATAACTCTCAAATCTAGGATTTTAAGCTCAGGGTTTAAGATATTAAGTTCAATGTTTAGGGTTTTAGTATTTATTTATAATAAATTACTATTTAATTATATTCAAATAAAATTATTAGTATTTATTTACTAGTCATCTACTATCTTTATTTTATTTTATTTGAATTATCTTGTTATTATTCATTGATATAGTGCTTCAAATATTTTCTCAAACAAAAAAAATATTGAAACACTAACAAATTAAAAGTCAAAATATAAACACACAACCTCAAGTAAAAAAAAAAATAGTTGTTTATCAAGTTCAATTATTGATTGGTTCTAGTCCCCAGCAATATTTGTAAAACTCAGTAGAGGTGTCAATATAGGATGTGTAATAATTATAAAACTCGCTTACGCGTAGAGGGACCCGAACTACCAACCTAATGTGTATAGGTAACTCACCTACAAACATGATACCACTTGAGTTATGTATAGTCCATTGCTCGACAGACGACATTTTGAAGAGTTCTCAACTGTAACAACCATTTTTTAGTAGTATCAAAAATAGTGGTTTTGGGATCACGAATCCAATAAGTAAGCCAATATTGTTGTTTAATATTTATGAGTCAATTATAATATTATATTGAATTCTGGTTTAATAATTTTATAAATTGAACAAATAAATACGTATAAGTGGTTCAATCCAAAAGTCAAGTGGTTTTTGAAAATGAGGTATTGAGATCTTATTTTCGTAATTTAAGGTCGTAAACAATTTTATTAAATATTTACAAAGTCGTATTATAGGTGAATTGAAGTTTGGTCTGGTAATTTTGACAATTAATTGCTTAATTAAGGTAAAATGATTAAATTGTAAAAGAGGTAAAAGTTAATTACTATTGATTTAAAATAGTAAAGGGACCAAAATTGTGATTAAACCATGGTCAAAAAAGTCCAAGCGGTGGTGGATATGATTAATCCACTAGCTTTTGGGCTATTTGCTTATTAAGTCCTAATTAGTTTTGGGTTAAATTGAAATTAAATTTGTTTAGTTAAAATTTAAAATAATTGAAAGACCAATTGTGTAATAAAACATTCCTTAGATGATAATTATACCATATACTTATATTATGGACATTTATGGACATGATTTAGTAATTTTATAAGTTATATTAAAGGGTAATTTAGTAAAAAGTTAGAATGTAAGTTAAATTAAGGAAAATTAAAAGATAATATCAACATTTTCTTTTCTTCTTCATGTAGGAAGAGCCGAAATACCTAGAAGAAACTAGAGAGAGCTTCGCTCAACTTTGGTCCTTCAATTTGGTGAGTAAACCTCGCATATATTTAGTAATTTTTATGTTTTTCAGCCCGTATTAGCTTGATTTAGCTAACCCAAGAACTAAATTTTAAAACTATAAAATGTTATGAATTATTCTATTTATGAGTTTGAGTTGTTCTTGAAGTTTTATGTTAGATTATTAAGCTTGATTGTTAAATAGGACTATTTTATAAAATGATTTTTGGTGAATTTAATGTTTAAGGACTAAAATGTGAAAGTAGTAAAAGTACAAGGACTTGTGAAAAAACAACAATTATGGGATATAGTGAGGCACTAGGTAAATTGGTTAAACTTACTTTTTATTGAAAATGGTTAAATTGCGTATTTTTTTATATAGGGACTAAATTGTATAAAAGTAAAATGATAGGAAAGTAATGTTGTGGGATCTGAGAACAGCGGTATGGTTTTGTATTTTTTGCATTCTCATAATTTAACTGTACATTGTTTTTCTGGATATCGTTTTGATGATTACTTTTTGTGTGGCAATAGCTCTTTTATGTTTTGACTGGTGACAAATGGAACAGGAAAAACCAACTACACTAGATTGCGATCCAAGAACAATTTGCAGAAGGCACATAATGACTAGCTCCTACCTCTACGAATGCTTGTGGGAGGCATTGCAGCAGCGAATAAGGATGATATTGATCAACATGCAGTTGACACCGTATGTGCTCTGAATTCGAATTCAGGTGTGACTTTTAGATATTTTATGTGCAAAAAAGTATTAGAATGCCTTATGTTTGTATGTTAGTTAAGCAGATTATAGATAGAACCTACAGTAGGATCAACTAATTAGTTGATCAACAACTACACCCTATTTTGTAATCGTGTATTTGCATATTTGCATATACTTAATAATAATCTCGTGTCAACTAATTATTCTATTTTTTTATTTAATTGCTTTGTTTCAACATTTTATTTTTATTTGAGTTGAAAGAAGAAAAACACGAATTGCAATTTTGACTTAGTTAATCAATTTAAATAATCAATGTTGATATTTCACATGGGAATGGATATTCAAATCTTATATTTTACATGGTTATAATTTAAGTCCTTATTTCATTTAAGGAACTTCATTATAATATCTTATTTTATTGATATCTTTATATTTAATCTAATTTTTATTATTTATTTTAGTTTTGATTCTAAATTTTTATTTTTATTTTAATATTTAAGATAACTTGAGTTCTAACTTTTGGATTTTAATTGTGTTATTAATTTATTATTTTAAATTCTAAATTTAAATTCATTAATTTTTGTATTTAGTTTTAAAGTTAAAATTTTAATAGAAAATTTAATTTGATAATGAATTTTAATAGAAAATTTTTATATTTATACGATGGATATTATTCTTCTCAATATTTTGATAATGAATTTTAAATTTTTTATATATTTCATGACCTTTATAATATTTTATAAAATTTTTTTGAATTTCATTACTTTTAGCGGCGTTTTTGGGAAAAGTGCCGCTAAAGAACATAACTTTTAGCAGCGTTTGTGGGAGAAGCGCCGCTAAAGGTCATTACTTTTAGCGGCGTTTGTGGGAAAAGCGCCACTAAAGGTCATGACGTTTAGCGGCGTTTGTGGTAAAAGCGCTGCTAAAGGTCATATTCTTTAGCGGCGTTTTTTCAAATAACCGCCGCAAACTTTAGCGGCGTTATCTATAGCGGCTTTTTTTGCGGCACTTGTAAAAACGCCGCAAATAGTTTTAGTGGCGCTTAAAAGCGCCGCTAAAGACCTTAAAAAACGCCTCTAAAAGTCAATTTTGCTGTAGTGTTTGTAGATTATGTATTTATGAAAATCGAGAGATTAAATCAAATTGAAGAATCACACTTTTTGAGAATCTTTTGGTAAACTGTGAGTATAACCTTGGCTTATATGGCATGTAATAGGTTAATAGTGGATGTTTTGTGATAGTTTTAAGCACATATGTGGTACCTTGATGTACTTGTATTATTGTTGTGTCAAGTAGCTATTTGGGACATGTATGCTTAATTTGTGAAGGCATGAGTGGTGAGTGGTTGATGCTAATTAAGCATAAATTGGTAAGTTTTGTTATTTGATGTGGTATGCATTGATGGCTTGAAAGTTTAGCTTGATAATGATTTGTTATGTGATTGAAATGTGGTGTCAGTGGTGGCACATTGGTTAGACACATAGGATGGTTGATTAACTTTAATCTAAGTGGTTTAAAATGCATTCCAAAGTCTTATGAACATGTGTGTAAGTGTATAATTAGGTTTGTAAGCATTTGGATGTGAAATGAGCATGTTTTGGGACATTTTTGGGTACATAAGGTCGTTTGCCCTGAAAGTATTAGGTGCAAGGTTTACACGGGCTAGCACACGACATACGACACGACCTTGTGACCCAAGTCGGTGAGTTACATGGTCTAAGTACACGGGTATGTGGGATAGCCACACGGACACTGTTTAGGCTCTATCATACGGCCTGGAAACACGGTCGTATGACCCTTGATTTGAAAATGTTCACTTTTACCCTAAATATTCTATTTTGTCTCGAATTGGTCCCCAATTGTTCCTAAACTATTTTAAAGGCCTCGTAGGCTCGATTTAAGACCCGTAAGTGTAGGTTTTACTCCAATCTGAATTATTTATGAAATTTTGTTAATTAATTGGAAAACTTAATGCTATCTGTTATTGATTGTTCTGGATCGTCCAATAATACTCTGTAACCCTAATTTGGAAATGAAAATGGGTTATGGGTGTTACACTCTCGGAGTAAACTCTTTTAAGATTTACTGTTGGGTATGTTTACGAGGACTTTTTAGCATAGTCCCAAAGAATTCCCTCAATGCCTTCAAAAATATTCACAAACGACACCATCGACGTTGAATTTAACAGAACAATAACCTGGAGGCTTCCACTGGATCAGTTGCTTAAGCTCAATTCATTTTCTAAGGGGCACAAAATTGTTTGAATCTATAAGAAAATTGATAAGAATGAAACTAGAGGTAGGAAGAAGAAAGCAAAAAAACGAGAAAAAGAGGAGAAGAAAATTGATTGAGAAATTGTGTGCATAACAATTTTTTCCTTTTATTACCACCCCTACCTAATTACATCTAGATATATAAGAAAAATAAAGGAATTTTTTGCTTAAAAGTTAGTTAAAATGAATGGTAAAACTAACGGTACAGTTAATGCCTTTAAACACTTTGTTTCACTAAACTATGCTACGTATCATTTCATTAAAACCCAACTCCTCAATGCTCCATTTCACTATCAAGCCAATTGTTTCTTATACTAGTTTTGACCCACAACAAATACCTCCTTCTCAAATGGATCACTGTCCTCAATGATCAAGATGAGGAAATGCATCCTTTAACTACTACAATGACTCCCAAGTGTGCCTAGGGAGCATGAAGACCTCTTTGAAATGTGCCAAATGCTCAAACCAGATGGCAGAGTACATTAGTATATCATCAAAGAAAACCAAAACTGTCCTATTGAACAGTGGTTTAAAAATGGCGTTTATTAGCCGTTGAAAGGTAGAATGAGCATTAGTGAGCCCAAAAGGCATCACCAAAAACTCATACTGGCCTTCATGAGTTTTAAAGGTCGTTTTTGGAATGTCAACTTTATACATTCTAATCTGGTGATAACCAGATCTTAAATCCAATTTGGAAAACACCCTAGCCTATCCCAATTCATCAAGAAGCTCCTCAATAATTGGAATTAGATATCGATCTTTGATTGTCAGCTGGTTGAGCTGTATATAGTCTACACAGAGCCTTCAACTGCTTTTTTTTTTCTTTACCATCACCACTAGAGAGACAAAGGGGCTACAACTATCCTTGATTATGCCAGCTTGAAGCATCTCTCTCATTAGTTTTTCCAATTCAGTCTTTTGAATCATGGAGTACCTGTAGAGTCTGACTTTGACAACTACCCTTTCATCATTAAGTGGGATTTTGTGGTCTTGAAGCCTAAAAGGAGGTAAGCCAATAATAACTTGGAAGATATCTCCAAATTCATCAAGGAGTAACTGTAATTCCTCAAGTGTGGCTCAAGAAGAGACTGCAGATAAGATCACTTAGTCAGCTAGGGTCATGAACAAGGTACATGGATCCATCTCTCTACTAATCATTAAAAAAAAATTGTCTGACTATCCATGCTTCATCACTTCAATATTGCCTGGTAGGATGCCTTGGATAGTGCAAGGAACTCCTTTAAAATATAATTGCATGGTCATAGACCTAAAGTTCTAGTTTATCGATCCTAGGGAGAGTAGCCATTGTATGCCTAGGACTACATCACACCCCTTAAGAGGTAAAACCATGAAATTAGTAGTAAAACTGACCCCTGGACCTCCCATCCTATGCTCTTGCATATGCCCCAAGAAAAAAGGTTATTCACATTAGTTACAGTGACCCTCGTCTACTATTGCTGCCAGACAGGTAGTGTTCTACTGAGCCTTGTTGCTTCAATGTCACCAATTTAGCCATTGAATATTTGAAAATGCTCAATCCAAAACATTCTTTTAGGCTATGGGCATAACATGCCCAATCTAGAAAATGAAGACCCCCATACTTCTGAGAATAAAAGTGATGCCAATCCAAGGCTTGCCCCTCAAGATGGAGCATCACCATGCGTATCTTGTCACACTTAGGCACCTATTCTGCTGTAAAGTATTGTTCAAACTTCAACCATCAACTTCTAAAATTAAAACCATCAAAACAAGGACAGTCTAACCTATTAGAACGCACTTGGAGGAATCCTTGTCGAGGCAAACTCGTAATGGTAAAACCTAAAGACGGTTGAGGAACCTCCGGTGATCCTTGGGTGGAAATATTGGGGGTGGTCCTCTAAGACCCCCTTCCCTTTGGCCATAGCAGCAGCCAACGTACTTGAAAAAATTGGTTTTCCTATATATTTTTCAAATAGGAAGGGTAGTTCCAGTCAAAATTAATCCTTAAATCCTTGAGTCTTCAATTTAGTATCCCACTTAGCATCCAACTATAACAACTCACCCTGTATCTTTACCATCTCTTACTACAGAACACTTACATCTTTCTGCAATTGCGTGGCAACCCTATCCCCAGTTATAGAGAATTATTGAAGCTCCGATACCTTTTACAAGAATGAAACTAGAAGAAGAAAGCATAAAGCAAAAAGCAAAAACAATAAGAAGGAGGAGAAGAAAATTGATTGAGAAATTGTGTAGAAAATTGATTGAGAAATTGTGTGTATAACAGCTTTTCCTTTCATAACCACCCTTGCCCAATTACATATGCATATATAGGAAAAATAAAGGAAATTTCTATTTAAAAGTTATGGACATTTATGGACATGATTTAGTAATTTTATAAGTTATATTAAAGGGTAATTTAGTAAAAAGTTAGAATGTAAGTTAAATTAGACAATATCAACATTTTATTTTCTTCTTCATGTAGAAAGAGCCGAAATACCTAAAAGAAACTAGAGAGAGCTTCGGTCAATTTTGGTCCTTCAATTTGGTGAGTAAACCTCGCCAATATTTAGTAATTTTTATATTTTAAGCCCGCATTAGCTTGATTTAGCTAACCCAAGAACTAATTTGTAAAATTGTAAAATGTTATGGATTATGCCATTTATGAGTTTGATTTGTTCTTGAAGTTTTATGTTAGATTATTAAGCTTGATTGTTAAATAGGACTATTTTATAAAATGATTTTTGGTGGATTTAATGTTTATGGACTAAAATGTGAAAGTAGTAAAAGTACAAGGACTTGTTATGAAATAACAACAATTATGGGCTGTAGTGAGGCACTAGGTAAATTGGTTAAACTTACTTTTCATTGAAAATGGTTAAATTGCGTATTTTTTTAAGGACTAAATTGTATAAAAGTAAAATGGTAGGGGTAATTTTGTAAAAATACCAAAAAGGACTTAATTGTATAAAATGAGTTAATTTTGATGCTAGAAGATGATAATTGAATGAAATTATTATTTTAGATTATGAAATAAATCGATCAGACTCAAATCATAGAAAAACTAAAGTAACGGATTGATCGTTGTCTCAACTTCGACTTCGTTTTGGTCAGGTAAATTTGTTCGGTTTAATTGTAATACAATTTAAATGCTTGTTATATAAACCTAGTTATTGAATGTTGATTAATGAATTAATGCTTATACATCAAAATGGAATTAATGTGTTATTATCGCTTGATCACTGATGAAATACCCTGAGCTGGATGAACGTAGGATAGAGTACAATTGGCATGCCAACAGGTTATTTGTGCTCGGTATAGGATTGGTATGAGATGTGATGATGATTACTATATATCCTCTGTTTACTAAATATATCGAGGTCCTGCATTTGTTGCGGACTATTGAGTTATATTAGCGTGTTTATCTGGTGTGTTACGGGGGCGGACGTTAGCCTTCAAGCTAGGCACTTGGTGCCGAGGTGTGTTATCGATTAGATTTGCTCGTATGAATGCCTGGTGTGTTCTGGATAGTTAACCGTGTACTCATATTTGTATATCATTCATCGGGGGAATGTTATTTTGATCATTGGATGTTATTGAAGTGTGAGAAATTGATTTGTACTATTATTGAGCATTACTCACTTGTTGTGAGCTGTAATTGACAAGAACTATGTTAGTAACCTTGTTATTTGAATTATTATTTTAATTTGGTAAGTTTTATCGTTTGATCGATGAACTTACTAAGCTTTATGTAAGCTTACTCGTGTCTGTCTTTTTCTTTGTAAATTATGTATTTGTGGAAATCGGGGGATTAGATTAAATTGAAGAATCACACTATCCGAGAATCTTTTGGTAGACTTGGAATATAACATTGGTTTATATGGCATGTAATAGGCTAATGGTGGATGTCTTGTGATAGTCTTAAGCATATATTTGATATCTTGATGTACTTGTATTATTGCCGTGTCAAGTAGCTATTTGAGGCATGTATGCTTAATTTGTGAAGGCATGAGTAGTGAGTGGTTGATACTAATCAAGCATAAATTGGTAAGTTTTGTTATTTGATGTGGTTGATGCTAATCAAGCATAAATGGTGGCACACTGGTTAGACACATAGGATGATTGATTAACTTTGATTTGAGTGGTTTAAAATGCATTCCAAAGTCTTGTGAACATGTGTGTAAGTGTATAATTAGGTTCATAAGCATTTGGATGTGAAATGAGCGTGTTTTCAGACTTTTTTGGGTACACACGGGCTATCACACTATCGTGTGCCCGAATGTATTAGGTGCAGGGTTTAGATGGGCTGGCACATAGCATATGACACGATCGTGTGACCCAAGTCAGTGAGTTACATAGCCTAAGCACATGGGCGTGTGGGATAGCCACACGACCTTTTCTGGACCGACATAGTTTGGGCTCTGTCATAAGGCCCAGACACACGGTCAAATGACCCCTGTTTTGAAAATTTTCACTTTTTCCCCAAATCTTCTATTTTGTCTCGAATTGGTCCCTGATTATTTCTAAACTATTTTAAAGGCCTTGTAGGCTCGATTTAAGAACCATAAGTGTAGGTTCTACTCCAATCTGAATTATTTATGAAATTTCGTTAATTAATTCAATAACTTGATGCTATCTGTTATTGATTGTTCTGAATTGTCCAATAATACTCTGTAACTCTAATTTGGCGACGGAAACGGGTTATGGGTATTACACTCTCGGAGTAAACTCTTTTAAGATTTACTGTTGGGTATACTTACGAGGACTTCTTAGCATAATCCCAGAGGATTCCCCTAATGCCTCCAAAAATATTCGCAAATGACACCATAGACATTGAATTTAACAGAACAATAACCTGGAGGCTTCCAAAAAATTGTTTGAATCTATAAGAAAATTGATAAGAACGAAACTAGATGTAGGAAGAAGAAAGCAAAAACAGCAAGAAAAAGAAGAGAAGAAAATTGATTGAGAAATTGTGTGCATAATAGTTTTTTCCTTTTATAACCACCCCTACCCAATTACATCCAGATATATAAGAAAAATAAAGGAAATTTTTGCTTAAAGGTTAGTTAAAGCGAATGGTAAAACTAACGGTACGGTTAATGCCTTTAAGCACTCTGTTTCACTAAACCATTCTACACATCATTTCATTAAAACACAACTCCTCAATGCTCCATTTCACTATCAGGCCAATTGTTTCTTATACTAGTTTTGACCCATAACAAATACCTCATTCTCAAATGGATCCTTGTCCTCAAGGATCAAGATGAGGAAAGACACCCTTTAATTGCTACAATGACTCCCAAGTGTGCTTAAAGAGCATGAAGACCTCCTTGAGATGTGCTAAGTGCTCAAACTAAGTGGCAGAGTGCACTAGTATATCATCAAATAAAACCAAATATAGAACAATGGTTTAAAAATGGTGTTCATTAGCCCTTGAAAGGTAGAATGAGCATTAGTGAGCATAAAAGGCAACACCAAAAACTCATACTAACCTTCATGAGTTTTGAAGGTCATTTTTGGAATGTCAACTTCATACATTATAATCTAGTGGTAACCAGATCTTAAGTCCAATTTGGAAAACACCCTAGCCTGTCCTAATTCATCAAGAAGCTCCTCAATAATTGGAATTGGAGATCGATCTTTGATTGTCAGCAGGCTGAGCTGTATATAGTCTACACAAAGCCTTCAGCTACCTTTTTTTTTCACCATCACCACTAGAGAGACAAAGGGGCTACAACTATCCCTGGTTATGCCAGCTTGAAGCATCTCTCTAATTAGTTTTTCCAATTTAGTCTTTTAAAGCATGGGGTACCTATAGAGTCTAACTCTGACAACTGCCCTTTCATCCTTAAAGAGGGATTTTGTGGTCTTGGAGTTTAGGAGGAGGTAAGCCGATAATAACTTGGAAGATATGTAATAGCCTAAATTTTCAGTTGTGTCGGAACAGTGATTCGAGATCACTAAATCCGACAAATGAGTAGAAAATATTATTAATTTAGTGAGTATAAGTTAAATGTGAAGTTAGGAAATTTTTTGAAATAGTGAACAGTGTATTAGAAATAAATATTAAAATAATTAGAATCAAAAACGAGGTATCGAGACTTTAGAAATTTTAAACTGAGCCATAAATATTTTTAGAAATATTTATGGAGTGTTAATAAGTTAGTATTAAAGTTTCGTTAAGAAATTTTAAAGTTCCGATAGTTAATTGAACAAAAAAGACTAAATTGTAACAAATGCAAAATTATGGGAAATGATTAAATAGCTTAAATGATAAAAGAAAGAGGGTTTAAGGCAAATAGACCCAAGATCTATTTGGTCTGGACGGCAAAGGCATGAAATCAGCAAGAAAATAAGGAGAATTAAGGGCAAAATTGAAATATTGTAAAATTTACTTAATAAAGTTAGGACTAAAGTGGAATTATCTAGATTTTTCTTTATTTTTCTGCATTCTAATTAGAAAAAACACCATAGAAGGGTTTCCTTAAGCTGGTTTTTCATATTTTTACTACAAGTAAGTTCAATTCTTGATTATTTCTTGAAATTTTTGTGTTTTTGTGACTTTTACAACTAGGTCCACTTGTTAAATTCATTAGTTTTTGATTCTATGAAAGAAATTGAAAGTTTCTGTGAATATGTGCTAGAAGCATATGATGATTTAGCATGGAATTAGAGCTTTAAATTGTTTATATGCTGATTTTATTGAAAGAATTGAATATAAATTGAATGTTTGAGACCTAATTGTAAAAAAAAAGTTTGAAGTTAGGGTTTTATGTGAAAATTTTGAATTTCAATAGTTGTGAAATAATTTATAATGTCTAGGTAAAGTATTAATTGAGAAAAATTATCTTAATTGAGGGGTTAATTGGGCAAGAACTGAATTGTATGAACTGAGAAATTTTGGGCAAAATGGAAATCAACATTTTGCACTAAAATAGTTTTGGACAGCAGCAGTACTCTAATTTTGAAAAATCACAAAAAATTGTAGAAATAAAATTAGAGGATGAACAAAATATTAAATTAAAGGTTATTGAGTCTAATTTCCTATAGAAGAAACGGTGAAAGGAATGGAATTGTAAATCATGAGATATAATGAATTTTGTGAGATAAGATCAGAATGATTTTGGATTCCCTTGTTATGAATTTGGAAAATCATAAAAAATTGGATAAAAATAATTAGGGGCTTAAATTTATATGTTTAAAATCCTGAATGAGTCTATTTTCAAGAAAAACAAACAAGAATATCATCTGAATTCTGTACAAGGAGATAATTAATTTTTAGTGAAGTAGGGTCGGAACTGTCAGACAGCAGAACATGGGTGATTTTAAAGAATAAACTGTACTTATTGGCTAAACCAAAAATTCTGAAAATTTTATGATAAGAAGATATGCGAGTTTAGTTTCAAGAAAATTAGCAGATCCTAATTAGGATTTCTATAGCTCAAGATAAAAATAATTTAGTGACTATGACACGGATGGACAACATTGAATATACGTAAGTAAATAGTGAAATTGTAGATAATGTTACTTATAAGCGGGTTATAAACATTAAGGATGTGAAATAGAGTGAAGGTGAAGTCAATACTGATAAGTGGATGATTTTACAATGATAGATCGAGAACCCGAAGTAAGTCGAGGAAAAGAAAAAGTAGCTGATTAGTCCCTGAACTTTCACAATTTTTGCAAATCGACCCAGGTATGTTCATATGGTTGAAATTTAATGATTAAATGTTAATTTTATGAATTATATAATGTATGATGAGATATATTTATTGATGAATTGAGAATAAAATAACAATGTGAAAATCGAATAAATGATCAAATTGAGCAGACCATCGGATTTGAGTACTTCTGATCAGTGACAAGTGACAAGTGATAAGTGGTAGCATTAGCTACACTTATCTGATCAGTGACAAGTGACAAGTGATAAATGTGATCCGTGTAAGATCGTGGCAGGGCTATGGCTTCGAAAAATGATAAGTGATCATACGCAAGATTATAGTTATACTATGGCAAAGTGGAAGTGAAGTACTCAATTTTTTGTAACCGTTCCCTAATTTGATTAAGAATAGTATGTGACAAATGGGTCTAAAAGAATTAAAGTAAATGGATAAGTGGTAGTGAATTTATACAAGGGAACTCACCAATGATTGTGGTTGACAGGTGAACTTAATAACTGTGTATATTGTATAAGTGTATAAATATTTGGTAAGATTTATGTTTATGCCTATAAACTTACTAAGCTTCTATAAGCTTACTTGAGTGTATTCAATGTCTCTTGTAGATTGAAGTGAAAAATATACGAAGGACCAGATCAACATTGAGGATCACACTATCTAGATTATCTCCGGTAGCTTTTGTAAATTTCTTTTTTGATTTATATGGCATGTATATGGTTTGATGATTAAATAAATGCTAAGACTTGTTTAATGTATATGAATTAAAGCAAAGAGCGATGAATATGCTAAATGATATAATTATAATAGAAGTAAGATTTGGTATCAAATTGGTTGAAATGTATTGGTTGGTTTGGATTGGTCTTGGTTTTAAAATTGTAGAGAAGGTTAGATATTTATAAAGGGGTTATATTGAGCT
Source organism: Gossypium longicalyx (assembly GCA_025698465.1). Classification (NCBI taxonomy): domain Eukaryota; kingdom Viridiplantae; phylum Streptophyta; class Magnoliopsida; order Malvales; family Malvaceae; genus Gossypium; species Gossypium longicalyx. The sequence goes on along the minus strand of CM047005.1, from coordinate 18,708,708 downwards.
ATTAAAATTTAAAAAACAAAAAAAAAACTGGGATTTTGCGAAAAATTCCCTATGGTTTCGATTTAATTCTGGTTTGGTTTCAAAGTATGTTTTGGGCTTTGGAGGCTCATTTACAGGACGACATGACATGTTTCAGTAAATGAATAGAATTTAACTTGTAATAACGGAAAATTAATTCGATAAACTTCGATAATGCCTCGTACCCTATTCTGGCAACGAATACGGATAGAGGTGTTACAAGATATCTCCAAATTCATCAAGGAGTAACTGTAATTCCTCAGGTGTGGCTCGGGAGGAGACTGCTGATAAGGTCACTTGTTCAGCTAGGGTCATGAACAAGGTACAAAGATACATCACTCCACCAATCATTAACAAGCATTTGGCTGACTATCCATGCTTCATCACTTCAATGTTGCCTAGTAGAATGCCTTGGATAGTGACGGGAACTCATTTAAAAGATAATTTCATGGTCATAGACCCAAAGTTCCAGTTTATCGATCCTAGGGAGAGTGGCCATTGTATGCCTAGGACTACATCACACCCCTTAAGAGGTAAAACCATAAAATTAGTAGTGAAACTGACCCCTGGACCTCTCATCCCTCGCCCTTGCATGTGCCCCTGGAAAAGAGTTGCCTCCCATTAGCTACTGTGACCCTCATCTACTACTGCTGCCAGAAAGGTAGTGTTCCACTGAGCCTTGCTGCTTCAATGTCACCAGTTCAGCCATTGAATCTTTGCAAATGCTCGATCCAAAATGTTCTTTCAAGCTATGGGCATACCATGTCCAATCTAGCAAATGAAGACCGTGCTTCTGGGAATAAAATTGATGCCAAGCCAAGGCTTGCCCTTCTAGATAGAGTATCACCATGTGTATCTTATCACACTCAGGCACCCTTTATGCTGTAGAGTATTGTTCAAACTTCAACTGTAACGCCCCGTACCCGATACCGTTGCCGGAGTCAAACACGAGGTGTTAACAGACTTAATTCATTGCTTAAACAGCTCAAACAATTTAATTTTAGAAATTCTAGACAAGCTAGCTAACTGCGTCATAGTCGCTTAAAAATTCATATCTCGAGTTTTGAAACTCAAAATCCAATTCCGTCAATTTTCTCTGAAAATAGACTCATATATCTATTTACTAATTTTTTTCTAGAATTTTTGGCTAGGCCAATTAGTACAGTTTATTAGTTAAAGTCTCCCCTGTTTCAGGGTTTGACTGCTCTAACCTCTGTGTATTACGAATCAGATATCTCTCTATACAGAATTTAAATGACTATGAAGTTTGTTTCTCTTACAACTAGACTCAATAAGAAATCTGTACATATAAATTATAACTTCTAATTATTTTTATACAATTTATGGTGAATTTCCAAAGTCAGAATAGGGGATCCAGAAATCGCTCTGGCCCTGTTTCACAAAAATTAAAACATCTCATAAAATATAACTCATATACCTGTTTCGTTTCTTCCATATGAAAATAGACTCATAATTCTTCAATTCCATGTTTTATTCATCATCTAATTATATCTCTACTATTTTTAATAATTTTTCAAATTCACATCACTACTGCTGTCTGAATCTATTTTATGGTAAATTTTACCTATTTCATGGTTTCTATGGATTAACTAGCAATTTGACATACATAACACCAAATATGATCATAATTAGCCATTCCAATGGCTAATCATTACCAAGCATTTTTATACTACTCAATAACCATATTATAAGACCATATATACAAAATGATTATAATGCTATACATGCCATACTCAAAATATACAAGCCATTATGCCAAGATGGTATACGGATAGTGTGAGCGTGCCTCCGACCGTTCCCGATTTCCGAGCTGGCTTGTTAACACTACAAGGAATGAAAAGGAGGGAGTAAGCATAAATGCTTAGTAAGTTCACATGCAAATAGCAAGTAACATAACCATATAAGCAAACATAAAACATCATTTGCATAATCATCACCAAGACATTCATATCATATTTTCATTTATCATCTTACCATATTGTTGTTATATCGATTTTTCAACCCGAGGGTTAAGTACATACCTGTTCAAAGTATCCATTTCACAACACTTACCAATACGTTCCTTTCATCTTGAGTATTCCTCCATTTGAGTAGAACTTTTCCCGTTGAACACATCGGAATATAATTCGGATACATGGAAAGTTTGCACATAAGTGCCACATATGTAGCCAAGCTACTGTGTAACCCGCCCATAAGTGAACTCGGACTCAACTCAACGAGCTCGGGCGTTCGCATCCATAAGTGAACTCAGACTCAACTCAATGAGCTCGGATGCCTAGTTACATTTCACGAACTCGGACTCAACTCAACGAGTTTGGACATTCGCATCCATAAGTGAACTCGGACTCAACTCAACGAGTTCGGATGCCCAAATATCCCAGTGAAATGTCACTTGTATCCTAATCCATTCCTAAGGTTCAACGGGACCTTTTTCCCAATCATGTGTCTCAACCATCTTCTACGGAATACCGATCCCCATACTCGGTAGTATTTCACATTTTCCAAGTATATCACATAATTTGACATATTATCAAACAATTATCACGAGTATAATATTTCATAATAATTATCATATCATTTAAATAACATAAAAACATTTAAAATAATAACTATGTTACCAACATTTACATATGAACTTACCTAGTATGCGAAAATGGCTACTTTTACCCTTTCGTCCACAACTTGGTATTTTCCCCATTTTAGCCCGAATTTCAGTTTTCCTTGCTCTATCATTTAAAATATAGTCTAATTAGGACTCACATTATTCAAATTGACCCAAAATCATATTTTGGAAAAATTAAAATTTTGCCCCTAAACTTTTGCATATTTACACTTTTGCCCCAAAGCTCGTAAATTAAACTTCAGCCTATTTTCTTATGTTTTATGACATGCTGATCATTTTTCCCTTCTATGGAAACATCAAATTCTCACTCTAACATGTACCTATGACTATTAGGTATTTTTACCAATTAAGCAATTTTTGCTCGTTTTCACTTAAAATCGAGTAGCACAAGTTGTCTAACATAATTTAAAACCTCATATTCTATCATAAAACACCAAAATACACAAATTTCACCTATGGGTATTTTTCCAAATACAAACCCTAGGTTAAATTATTGCTAGCATAAGCTAAATCGAACTCTACTAGGACTCAAAAACGTAAAGAACTTGAAAACTGGGCTAGAATGGACTTACAATCGAGCTTGGAAGCTTGAAAAACCCTAGCCATGGTTTCTCCTTGCTATATTCGGCCATGGGGTTGAAGATGAGCAAAATTGGCTTTTAATTTTGTATTTTAATTCATTTTACCCTAAATGACCAAAATGCCCTTACTACTAAACTTTCCAAAATTCCATCCATGTCCAATTTTTGTCCATAAACTTAGAAATTGGTAAAATTGCTATTTAAGACCTCCTAATTAATATTTCAAAACAATTTCATACTAGAAACTTCTAGAATGCAAGTTTTGTAAATTATTCGATTTAGTCCCTAATTTCAATTTAAGCACTTTAGGCATAGGATTTCATCACGAAATTTTCACACAATCATGCAATCATATCATAAACATCAAAATAATTATAAAATAATTATTTCTATCTCGGATTTTGTGGTCACAAAACCACTATTCCGGCTAGGCCCAAAATTAGGATATTACATCAACCACCAACCCCTAAAATCAAAACCATCAAAACGAAGACAGTCTAACCTATTGGAATGCACTTGGAGGAATCCTTGTCGAGGCAAACTCGTAATGGTAGGACCTAAGGATTGTTAAGAAACCTCCGATGATCCTTAGGTGGAAATCTCGGGGGTGATCCTCCAAGACCCCCTTCCCTTTGGCCATAACAGTAGCCAACGTAATTGAAAAAATTGGATTTCCCATATATTGCTTAAATAGGAAGGGTAGTTCCAATCAAAATTCATCCTTAAATCCCTGAAGCCGAGCCTACAATTTAGTATCCCACTTAGCATCCAACTATGACAACTCACCCTGTATCTTCACCATCTCTTACTGCAGAACACTCACATCCTTCTGCAATCGCGTGGCAACACCATCCCCAGTCATAGAGAATCGTTGAAGCTCTGATACCCTTTATAAAAACGTAACTAAAGGAAGAAAGCAAAAAGCAGAAACAATGAGAAGGAAGAGAAGAAAATTGATTGAGAAATTGTGTGCATAACAGTTTTTCCTTTCATAACCACCCTTACCCAATTACATCTGCATATATAGGAAAAATAAAGGAAATTGCTATTTAAAAGTTAGTTAAAACAAACGGTAAAACTAACGGTATGGACAATGCTTTTAAATGCTCCGTTTCAGTAAACCAAGCTATGCGTCGTTTCATTAAAACCCAACTCCTAAACACTCCGTTTCACTATTAGGTCAATTATTTCTTATTCTAGGTTCAACCCATAACAAAAATCTTCGAAAGTAGAGGTAGAGTAGGGCATTTTGCACGACACCATCAACCTAACCTAAGCTTGATAGTATCAATAAGTTGAGCTACATCAACACCCTTGCCATTAAACACACCGTCATTCTGGCAAAGCCATACATACCACACAATTGCATAGAAAGTCATTTTCCACAAAAAATTGAATCTTTTGAAGGGAAAAGAAGACATCCAAGCATTAAAGAAAAGAATATGGTCATTGGGGAGAGCCATCTGGATGTTCTAAATGCAACAACAGTTTTGACAAATCTTCCACACAAATTCGTAAGAGAAAAAGTGAGGATTAATCGTTTCCTGGTCCTTGAAACAACAAACACAAGCAGTAGAATAAAAGGAGATTATAGCATGGGCACTATCTAGCACAAATGAGCAAAAAGAGCTAGGCCTGTTCGTAGTGTCGATCCTTTAACCCACACCAACCTCCTTGTCATTACTTTTAGGGTAAACTGTACAAATAAAGAAAAAATCAGAAAATGTTCGTAAAAGACTCGCCTATTCAGGGGATTTAGTTTCCCATCCATTTCCCATCCTCAACGACAACAAATTAGGAGAAAACCCAATGAAACTCTCCACTTTCTCAAGCCTAAGCTTCTTACTGACATGAAATTCCCAACACATTCACACTCTCTCACATTCCTTCCTTTAAACCAACACCTTTAAATATTAAACACTCCATCATCTCATCCTTAATTAATCTAACAAACCCTTCAACAGAAGCACACAATCCACACGATCAACGCCACAGGAACATCAAAAACCAATTATCACCGATAAGCCTTCTCATCTCCATTTTAACTATTTCATGAACAACTTCGTCTTCGTGGCCATCAGTCTCTACACCTTAAACTTTCCATATTTCACATGCTTCCTTTGCTTCTTTCAAAATTGCCTCTCTTTTTTTCAATTCCTAAAATTAGAATCGGATAAACAAATATTTTTTTCACTTTTTCTTCTCTTCTTTTTTAGATTAAATTTTAAAACTTGTTAAAATTAATTTATCATTAAAAAAATCAATATTTTCACGTTTCCACTAGCTTCACATGTTTTCCTTAAAATAAACTGAAACCCTATTTTGTACATCAAATAAAATGCTATAAAAACCTTGATTCCATTAGGATTAAGAAAACATAGAATAGTGTGAATTAATAATATATATCCAGAATTAACCATTCTACACGTATTTAAATTAAAGAACCAACCCTTCCTAAGTAGTATTATTTCTTACGAGTAAAACACTAAGACCTAACCTGGTATACATTTTTTTCCAAACTTTTTCAAGAATTATTCATCATCATCTTCTTAAACTCTTCAAAATCAACGCTTCCGTCGCCATCCTTATCGACCTGACTGATCATTCTTTGACAATCACTCAACGAATACTTCTCTCCCAACCTTTTCAACACAGCATGCAACTCGTTAGCCGAAATCAACCCGTCCTTATTCAGATCGTATATGTCGAACGCGTCTTTCAATTCTTTGTTATCACACTGGTTTTCGTCTCCATCGATGCCGGAGATTCCATGGAAAGCAATAAATTCTTCTACATCGATATAGCCATTACCATCTTTGTCCATCTCCAACATTATCAGATCAACTTCGTCGGAAGAGAATGCGAAACCTAAGGCACTTAGGGTCGATTTTAGTTCATCGCGACAGATCTTTCCGTCGCCGTTTTTGTCGAATTTGTTGAATACTGCCCTCATATCTTCCATTGATCCTAAAAAAGTCGCCATTGAAAATAACTGAAAAACACAAACACACACAAAGATTAGGGTTTTACTTCTCCTTCATTTGTGGAGGCGTACTTAATAATTTTATAGAGGGGGGTGTGAAAATTAACGCGGTATTCCGCACGTGAAAGTAGGACTGGGAAGGGGTAAAGTAAGGCATTGACGGGTACATTGTAGTTTTCAGCTGAGTAACCAACAGCAATATGACACGTATATAATTAAATTAGAAAAATATTTCTAAAAGTGGAATAAATGTGGGACTTGTTGAAAGGAAATCTTCTAACTTGTCTTCTTATGCCAGACGAGGGTAAAAGTATTTGTTCAAAAAATTTATTAAATTAATATTTATATGTTAAATTAAAAAATAAATTAATTATTTAATTAAAATTTTAATTTATTTTTATAATTAAGTGATAATATAACTGATGGAGTAAGTAGACAATAACACAGATACCTCATGCTGATGTGGCAAAACGTCATATTTAGGATGAACTTAAATAAAGTATTCTCCACTTGTTTTCCATTTAAATATAAAAATTATTTAAAATTTTTAAGAATTATAAAAATTTATTAAAAATATTTAAAATCATAATAAATATTCAAATTAAAAATCAATGATCATTATTAAGTTACTATTTATCTAAATATTTAATAATCATTATGACGAACTACTATAAATATAAAAAAAAAAATTGAAATGACAAATAACTAAAAATAATAATGTAAATTTTAATGAAGTAATTTTTTTTGTTTTAAACAGTTGTTCGCCCCACATCTTGTCCATTGCTAAGTGGTCCAATCTAAGAAAATATGTTACAAATTTGGACAGAAAAAGACATTAAGGGAATATATTCAAACTAAATTGTATGAAATATAATTACTGCTCATTGAAAAAAAAAGAGTTATAGATTCTATTTTTCTGAATTTGTGATTTGATGAGAGTTATTTTAATTTTGGATATTTATTCTAAATTAAGATTAATATTGAAATGTTTTTTTTCATAATTATTTGAAAAATCACGTCTAGGATAAATCAAGATAAACAATTTTCCTGAACATGAATTTTCAAATAATTATTAAATTTTACTTAGGACTTTTCTAAATATTTATTAATATGGCATTTTACCATGTTAGCATAAAGTATACGTGAGGTGTTTCTATCTATTTGCTCTATTAGTCATGCCATCACTCAACGGTAGAAATGGATGTAATTTCTAATGGAAGGATTAATTTTTTCTTTGATTTAGTATACATGAATTAATTTGTCCATTTATTAAGTAGAAGGGACAAAATACAATAGACTCCTAGTATATGAGCTTTAATGATGCTTTTTAGAGTTGGATGAGCATTAATTTGTGCATTTATGTTGTATTTGTATATTTTATTATAATATTATTGTATTTAAGATATTTTATACTTTTATAAATTTTAATATATTTATAATTTATATTAAAAAATATTAGGTTATTATTTTGTACGTAAGGTGTGGAAAATTTTAACTCCACAATCAAGATTAAGAATTTGTCACATGTCCTATTTAATTATTTTAAAAATTTTAAATACAATGTAAGGACACGAGTCAATTTCTCAATCCCGCTTAGGGGTGTAAATGAACAAAACATTCGATGAACTCTTTGTGAACCTTTCGTATAACGTTCGTTTATTAACTTAAATAAACGAGTATAAACAAAAATTTTATGTTTGTTTAATAAACGAACGAACATGAAAAGAGGTGTGTTCGATTCGTTTGTGTTCACAAACAAGCTTGTTTAAAAGTTCGTTTATAAGCTCATTTATTGACTCGTTTATTTATTAATGATATTGTCTTATAAAAATTCTATTAGTATATATTAATAAAATGATCTTGGTTTGTATTTCTTTCATTTATAATATAATTATTAATATTTATATTTGACTATTTTATATCTAAAAAATGTATATATGTATGTATGTATGTATGTATTTTTTTGTTTATTATTTATTAATATTGTTCGTGAACATGTTCAATTATATGTTCGTTTAATGTTCATGAACATGTTCGTTTAAGTTAAATGAACATGTTCATGAACATTAAATAAACGAACATGAACACACAATTTTAAATAAAAGAACATGAACAAAATTTGGAATTCTTAACGAATACAAACTAAACACTAATAAGCTTAAAAATAAACAAACAAACATGAATAGATGTTTGTTCATTCAAGCTCGGTTCATTTACAGCCTTAATCCCGTTAGTAGAGTTAAAAATTTGCACTGTCAATGTACTAAATAATAATCCTAAAAATATTTTGAGACATTCATTTACTTATATACAAATGTGGTTCTCTTTACTTCACATTGAGTTGATTATTTGTTTGTATCAAATTATAAAGTAAAATGTGAAAGGTTAAAATACACTTTAAGTCCTTAAACACTTCATACATTTGAAATTTAGTTTCCCTAATTTTATTTTAAAGAATTTAGTTCATCTACTTTTTAAATTTAAAAATTTAGGGCCTATTTAAAATTCTTCTATTAAATTCACTGGTACGGCATTTTAAAATAAAATAAAAATCACTTGTTAGTGATGTAAAAAAAGTTCAGAAAATGATATTGTGGATTTTTCCTAAAATCACTTATTCGAACTTGTCACGATAAAATAAATATTTTGGTTGAAATAACGCTCTTGAGAAATGTAATTGAAATGCTTAACAATATTAGCTATTTTGGGTCAGTTTACCATTGAAGTTGAAAAGTGCTGTAAAGTGCTTTTGAAAGATTTGACAGTGTTTACCGTCATCCATAAGTGCTTTTGAGAAGATAAAATTTTCATTTTAGACATAATGTTATAAAGTAAAAGATCTAATGAGGAGGTAAAAAGGTAATTTTATTGAAAAACACTTTTCCAAAAGCTAAAAGTTAAAAACTTTGCCTTTTTGGTTTGACTTGAAATCCCAGTTTAAAATCAAGGTTTGGTTTGAAAAGTTGTTTGTTTACCAAATTTTTTGATTTGAAATCATGGTTTGGTTCAAAGCTACTTTTCAACCTCAGTGTAAACACACCCTTAGACTAACTAGGGGAACAAATTGTGACACCCCACACCTAATTCAGTTGCCGGATCCAAATGTATGATGTCACATTACATTGTCAAAGCAACTCAGACTATTTCAAATAATTTAATCAAACAATTTGACATTAATTCATAATACTCACATACAATCATAGTTATCATCATAAACATGATGATTTAATGTTATATGATTCTATAAATAGGGTTACAAGTTTGCATTTGATAAAAAATAGAGTTAAGATTCGAATATAAACTAGATTCATCAAATTTCAGCATGATGTCTCAAGACTTGAGAAGCCATGTCTCATGGCTTCTCAAGCCTCCCTTGTTTTGCTATTTTAATTTCGACTTTAGGTTGTCTCAAGACAAAGGGCCCTTGTCTCTAGACCTAGAACAGGGAAAAATTAACTTAAGTTTGATATTTGTTCATCTCAGGACCATGGGGTTCATGTCTCAGGACCTAACTATCATTGTCTTGAAATTTTTTCAACATGTCTCGAGACATTTACCTAGAAACCTGTTCAACATGTCCCAAAATCTGTTCAACATGTCATTTTTGTTCATAGTGTCTTGAGACATGACCAAAGTGTCTCGAGACCATCCTATCAAAATATCAAAAGTGAAAACTTTCCTACAAGCAAATGATGCCAAAACACTTTCTAAATCATTCTAGAGTTATGCCAAGCTAAAACACATCCAAATGACATGTAAAAACATAATATCTTAAAATGACATTTCATATATCTCTTTTCAACATTAGTTAATAGGTAGTTAAACTAACTAAATACAACTTAAACTAAGTAAAAATTCAACCATTACCAACTCAACAACCATTTTAACATAAATCAAACTAATGCACACATACTTAATTTGTATAATTGCATTCAACACTTATAGATTAAAACATTTCTTCCATCAGAACTAGCCTAATTAAACTAACTACTAACTTGTACACAATTAACCATTCAACCAAAGTTGCTCCATCATATATATATGTGTATCAAGAAATAAGTGGAATTCAAAATCATTCAACCAATCACCAAGGCATGTATTTTCACATATTTACAAATCAAAATGACATAAGGATTTCAAAACATTCCTAATGACTTAGGTACATGCCTCTGATAACCAAATGTAAGAAAACATTACAATTGATAACTAATCTGAGTATCGATTGCTTGGATGTTGACAGAATCATAAAAACACCAAGAACCTAAGTCAAGCTTGCGTACAAAAGTAAATAAAATTGTACGTTGAGCATTGAATACTCAGTGATACTAACATAATTTGAATTCAAAAGTAAAACTATTAAGCTAGTATAACAAATATGTCAAGTCAAGAGTTAATAATCTCAAAATATCATTTCATTACATCAATTTCAGTATCAAGATTGTTTAATAATCATTTCAGCATGATTATCGTCACTTATCTAACTCAGAATGACCTTTCATAAACATAATCAACTTAATATTCGATTGTTAAGATCAAAATGACATTTTATCAACAATTCAAAATATCATATCATTTTCAAAAACAAAATGGCATATTAAACATTTTCTTTTTACCCCTATTAACTGGATGCAGACACAAGTACGAGTACACAAATTTATCTCCTAACACTTCATAATAAGCACCGAAGTGCTGATCAAGCATAAATGCACTAATCCCCCTAACATTCCACAAAATGTAATGCACCGAAGTGCCAGAATGAATTGCACCGTAGTGTAGAATGCTCCCACCAATACATATACAAATCATATGGCATACCAACTATACCTTGATAATGTCTAGCATCGTTTAATAGGGAAATCTCATACTTCATAATATCGATATATACTACCATATACCACTCAATATAATAATCAAGTAGATAATCTATTTAATACTATTACAAGTTCCATAGACATAAACATACCTGTCAACTTACCAATTAAACCAACATTTAACACGATAAATTCTAACACAGTATCACGAGCAATTCAACAAGATTAGTTACTTAATTGAATTTAAGAAAAAGATAAATTATATTAGTAGAAACCAACATCACTAATCATCGACAATTTTTGCCTTGCATTTATCCTTCAACGGTTCAACTTCATCTTTGGCTATGTTAAATAAACTAAAATACAAGTTCAAATCACACATTTGACTAGTTATACTTTTAAATTAAGCATATTATGCATTTATTCAAATTTAGTCCTATAAACCCTATTATCTGAAATGCTCATATTTTATAATCTATTCAATTGAATTACTATTTAACTTTGTATTTACATTGTAGGGATCCCAAGCTATCAACACAACAATTTCATCAAATCCCTCATTCTCTCTCTGATCAACTTATTTAACGTTTCTCTTAACAAAATTTCATTAATTAGATAATCTACTAACTAAGATAACTTCAACTAAATACTTTATTCAAAATCTAACAAAAACTAAAGTGAAATGCTTACTAAACATTCCTTGAAAACTTGTGGCAATGGAGCAACTAAGCAAAACTTTCTTTTTTCTATTTTTTCTACTCTTTCCCACTTACACATATTCGTACTAATTACTTAATTAACTAATGGAATAATTAATTAAAATATTATAAATCTATGGTTATTATGCTTCCATTTTAAAGATAATGGAAATTAATAGCTGAGGTCATTATTGGCCACTAACATTAAACTAATTATGGTATAATTTATTCTCAGGCTATACTAAAATTGCTTTTTTAATTCTTCTCATTTATTATATCATTTGATAGTTTTTTAAATTTAATCTTTGTACTTTTATAAATCAACTTAATCGATTTAATTATTAGTTAATTCATCTCTTACTTTCATATTCAACTCAGTAATTTCTAAATTTGAAATTTTGAGCGGCTTGGTTTAAAGAATTCAACCTTGAACCAAGTTTTCCGACACTAATAAAAATCAAGTCGTTACACAAATTATGTCAAAAATTAAAGTACATAGGTTAAATCCATGTTTTAGCATAGTATATGGACTAAAATTGAAATTTGATAATTGTCTTATAATGTAAAAAAATAAGGCAAATCCAAAAGATGTGACGTTTGTAAGACCCTTAGGGCATTCAAATTATATATAACTACATAACATTTTATCTAAAAGTTTACAATATTAACTACTTGGACTAATTAATAACATTATAAATATATATATATGGACCAAATTATGTTAGAAATTAAAGTATAGAGATTACAACTCAAATTTAAGCATAATAGAGAAACTAAATTGAAATTTAATATTTTTTAAGCATAATAGAAAAACTAAATTGAAATTTAATATTTTTCTATAATGTAAAGAAAAAAAAATCATATACATTCTAAACAAAACATGAAGAATGCCTAGACATCCTTTTTTATAGCAATTGGGGGTGAGGAATGGGGTGATAATATTTAAACTTGTGTTAAATTAGTGTTTAATAAGAGTTTTAACAACAGCTCTATACAAATTAAGACAAGACAAATAACGTTATATCTTAAGTTGTTTTAATTTATGATTTCATTGTAAGTAGACCATATTGATATTTAAGAAGTATTAATATAATTTTTATTGTTAAATTATATTTACATTTCACCCCTTGGAATCGAATCCTAGATCTATCCCTAAAGCATGTCAAGTTTTAATGAATTAAAAATGTTACCTATTTATTTTATATAAAATTTTCCTACCGTTAAATATATATTAATAAAGATAATTTTTTGAACTGATTCAAAAAATTACATGCACAACAAGTACAAATATATTAATAAATTTAACAGTTTAATTGTTAAGATATTAATAGTACAAAAAGCTATAGAAGTATGTAAAATTAATCCAATGAAAGTTGATCTCTCCCTGTCTTCCATGCATAAATATGCAAATAAATATCAAATTGGAATATCATAATCTGTTATCCGAATAATTAACACCATTACAAATAGCATTATTTGAATACGTGGCGATATTTGAATCAAAATCAAAACAAAATTTGGCATATGATATCTAAAAAAATTTATCCGAATTTACTCAGATAGTAAATTTAAGTAATTTTATCTAAAAAAATTATTTAAAAGAAAAAAAAAATTGAATTGATAAGTGTCGAATATCTAATAATAGGAAAAAAATGTCTTTTAATTTTTTATTCTCTTGGTTAAAATGGGTCATTTCTCACGTAATTACACTTGCCTATGATCTAGACATGTGTTCTTTTTTAACCTTAATTTCAGCTAAACAGTTAGGAAGTTGCACACATTTCATAGGTGATCCGTTCTTAATGCCAAACTCCCTGTTTCAATGGACAGCCTCAATTCTTACTACAATATGTCCTTAAAATCCACAACTTATTTGCCCTCTCAATCTCATTCAGAAACATCAACCAATCACAAAAGCAACTTTCACCGAACACATTACAACAGTAAAAAGAAGACATGGATGATCAAGAGAAAGCTGATCTAGAACGCATTTTCAAGCGATTCGATGCCAATGGGGACGGCAAGATCTCATCAGCGGAGCTTGGGGATGCCTTGAAGACGCTGGGATCGGTCACGCCGGAAGAAGTTTCGAGGATGATGAGCGAGATCGACACCGACGGAGATGGCTTTATTTCCTATGACGAGTACATTGCATTCGCATCTGCCAATCGTGGCCTAATGAAAGATGTTGCTAAAATATTTTAATTTTTTTTATTATAAATCATTTGCAAATGATTCACTAATTAGTGAAATTTCAATTTTTTTTTACTCGAGAAGTTGTGGGTAGTTAAACTGTAACCTCATGTATTTGATTGCTTTCGGTCTCTTGGTTCTTGCTTCTCAAGTGTAAGATCTTTTGTTTTCCTTTTTTGGTGTGTTTGCTTACTTGGGCAAGCTTATCTAATGAATGAGCTGCAATGTCGTAAATTCCTCTTTTCTTCTTCTTTTTAAAAGATAATACAAACTAAACCCCATCATTTGTTGATTACATAAGTTCGCATGGATGTAGTCGTGTGTATATATATAAATTAATTTTTACACAAAATTTATCTATTTTTTATATTATATTAATTTTTAAGAAATTATCTTATAAAAAGTAAATATATCTAGAAGCATAGTTAAAAGGTTATAAATTCTTATGAAAGTTTTAAAATTTCTAATTAAAATAAATAAAATTAATTATAAAAAAAACTATTTTGATAATTTTTGGGTCAATAAAATATAGGTTTGATCAAAATTGACTCAGACTTTGAAATCTTCAATTAAAAACTTTAAATCCTAAAACTCTATTTTTCTTTAAAAAAAGATCAATCATTATATTAATTATTAGTGCTTAGCCGTTTAGATGATGTGGTTATTCATGGGAGAGGTTTCAAGGGGATTGGAACTCCAACTTCACCTTATCCTTTTAACTCCTAATCTTTCAAATCAGTTTTTTCTTCAAATTTTACTCAAATAAAATTATTATTTACAAAAATAATTTAGTTCTAAAATTTTATACGAAAATGATTTATTTTTTATAGTATATTTAGGTATCGGTCATCTCACAGTTGACACCAACTTCTATCATTGTCCAATCATTTATTGGTTCTTTAAAATATTATTTTTTTGTATTGACACTGTATCATCGACACCGATATGTATTTTCCTCATACATTTTAAAAAATATTCATATTTTGGGATTAAAATTTTTTTTAATAGGTGTCGGTGTTCCCGTTGTCGACATCGATGTTAGGGTTTTTTCTTTTTGTGCCGAAGAGCTATTCCCACAATGGAGAGCTATTTTTGCACTAATCTTTCGTTTCAATTCTTCCAGCATTACAGTCTTATTGAATCTCATCCCTACTTTTGGGTGAGCTTGAAATGCACATCTTTCTTCAATATTTTGTAGAATTGATTCATCGAAAAGAATGTATACGAACAAATCTTCAGTAAAATTTGTTTTTTCTTCAACTAAACACAGACACGTCTTTCTTCTTCTTCTTCTTCTTTTCCTTTCTCCCTTAAATAGTTAAAGCAACCAAAACTGAATCATATATATCCTGGTGGTGCCGGTAACGAGAACACCGACACAAAAAAATTTCGCATTAAAAACACTGGTGCTGGCAATAAGAAAGCTGACACTAAAAAAATTTTCAATAAAAAAACTGGTGCTGGATTCGAGAAAGCCAACACCAAATAAAAAATATTTTTTAATATATTCGGGCACTGATGCTGGCAACAAGAAGGCCGACACAAAAGAAAATTAAAATTTTGAACCGGTGATGGTGTTCATTAAAAAATAATTTTTTTTTAAAATCTCGAAATACGGATATTTTTTAAAATGTATGAGTGAAAATACATACTAGTGTCGTCGATTACAATGCCGACACCAAAAAATTTATTTTTTTAAGGGATTGACAAATGATTGGACAATGATTGAGGGATGATGAGATGACCGGCAACCAAATGCACCATAAAAAATGAGATATTTTAGTACAAAATTTTACACTTAAATAATTTTGACGATGTTCAGGTTCTCATACCTATCATTGATCAAGAAGTGAATCTAGAACCTCAATAAGACAATGTTGAATAACTTTCTATTTAAGATGAGGTAATTGTTCCAGAAAAACAAACTCAACAACCTTAAGAACGAATGTCATTAAAAAAGGTCCACTATAAAAAGGATTATAATGGCTTTACTGGAATATTTTGACCTTAAGTTGCATCAGATGAATATTAAGTTAATGGTTTCTCAATGGTAACATTGGTCATACATTTATATGGTGCAACTAGAAAACTTTGTGTCTAATGATGCAAAATTAATGATTTGTGAATTAAAGAACTTCATCTATGGGCTTAAGCAGACTACTCGTTAATAGTATTACAAATCTTACCAAATGATTATCTCATTCAGTTTAGAGATGAATTTGGTCGATAATTGTATATACCATAAGTTTAGTGAGAGTAAGGTTCTATATTTGGTTTTATATGTTAATGACATACTGTTTGTCAATAATAAGTTAAGTCTCGACCAATACCCCAAGAATGATTTTGAGATTAAAGAAATGCATAAGATTTCGTACATCTTAAGAGTGGGAGTCTAATGTATGCTAAAGTATATGTATGTGTTCAGACATTGCGTGCATTGTTGGAATGTTAGGCAGATATTTAAGCAACCCTGGTATAAACCATTGATTAGCTGACAAAAGGGTTATGAGGTATCTTCAGAGAATAAAAGATTACATGCTCACATATCGGAAGTTAGAAATTTACATGCTCACATATCGGAAGTTAGAAATTATCAAGTATACAAACTCCGATTTTGATGGAATATTGATGCAAAATTTTGTCACTAGGGTGCAAATTGTGACAATAATTGGTAGTCATTTATTCCAATAACAATAGGAGCACATCAAAGTCAAAGTGCATAGACTTAAAATTCTTGGTTGTTAAAGTAAAAGTTCAGAGTGTTAGGTGTTTATAAAGCATATTAGGACAAACTTCATAATTGTGGATCCACTTACTAAGGGATTACGCCCAAGGTTTTTCATGCGCATATTGCTCATATAGGTGTAATATCATTTAAAGATATTTGGTTTTAATGGGAGTTTGTACCTTTAAATGTTTTTATGTTATAGACACATTTTCAGTTATTTCAGTTTACGGATATTAAGTTTATTTTCTGTAGAAATAAAGTTTATTTGGTTTATTCACACTCTGGTTTTAGTAAGGTTTGATCTCACCAAGGTTTAAGGAGGACTAGTTGGAAATAGACATGCTTAGATCATATTGCACGTAATTTTCATGCTACACATCCATACTTGATCTATATAATTTGGTTGTGTTAATATACATGATCAAGGATGGATTTAGTTATGATATATGTAACGAAAGTCGTCTTGGTTCTATCTTAACAAAATTAATGGACGAGTTGTTCGAAATACCTTTTGGATATGATAATAAAATTTTGAGCTCATAAGGTTATATAATGATATGTAATTATAGAGTAATTAGTATATATATGGTCTAAGTAGGAGATTGTTGGAAAATATGCACATCACATATATAATAAGGGTAATTACAAGTTATTATTTACTATCATAATAGGTTAGCCCAAAATAAAAGTGATCTAATTTGGTTGTGGTTTATTGGGCTTTAATTATTAAATAGAGTATGGGTCGAATATGTGTATATACTCTAGTAACAAATTTCTAATTGATAACGGGTTGATTAGAAATTAGGGCTAATGTGTCAAAGTTATATATATTAGGGTTATGGTCCCTAAATTACACAGAAGGTAACTTTTCTAATATCCCATTTTTAGAAAAAAGAGAGCTACCTTCTCTAGATTACTTATGTCTAATTTGAAATATCAAAACCCCAAGATCCGAAGATTTCAAGAACTCGATGAATTCAGGTACGTTTCTTCATCTAGTTTTGTTCTTGATTTATTCTTAATGATTTGGCATGAGAAATCCTGATTTACAGTTCTAATTTTATATTAGATGTTATTTACAGTTCTAACACAATTCGGTACCCACACTAAGCAGCATCATATGGTTTAATAAATATTTGACATTTGTGTTCTATTTTAAGAAAATATAGGCACTTAATTGGGGCAAAAGAAAACTTATGCTCTAAATTGAATATTAAAGTTAAACTTAGGTACTTCTATGATATAAAGAAAAACTCAAATACTAATTTGAAAAACCTCATGTACTAAAATAAAATATTGAAGCCAAACTCAGATACCAAAAAGAAACAAAATAAAACTCAAATCCCAAATTAAACATTTAAGTCGAATATAGAAACCAAATAGTATATTAACTAAAAAAAACCAAAGAGAGAATTTTGTAGGAGTGAAAAAACATCACATGACAAAATGGCATTAATTAAGCTTTGCCCCCACAACATTCTTTGCTTTTAGGAAACACTTATTTTTAAACCGTACCGATAATCTTGAACATTATTACGAGGTTATTTACATTATATAGGGTTTTTTACGTTAATAACATAAAAATTAGTTATGAAAATAGAGTGCCTTCCAGATTATTTATGAGAATGAATTGTTTTAATCATTATTTTTCAATGTTGTTATGTTGTTTGACGGTACACCCTCAAAAGTACACAAATGATCAATACATAATTGCAGCTGAAAAAAAAAATTTAACTGATGTTACCACCCTATATGGCAACACTAGAATTTGTTGGTATAAAGTTATTCGTTTTGTCGTATAGGGTGGCGACACTACTTTCTCCCACTTGCACACTTGCTTGGGTAATAAACTAAGAGAGTAGAAAATTGAGTCATTGTAGTTAAATGGGACAAATTTTAAGTTTTAAACAGTTACAAAAGTCTCAAACTTGTGTCTCTACAGCTATTAGAAATCAAGATTGAAGATAAAAAAATAATTGTTTTTAATCTCAAAAATCAAGTTTGAGTTGATAAGGTTAGTTTGTAATTTTTTTATGTCATTTCATTTTATTTTATTATTATGTATAATTATGTGACTATATAGTGATAATAATTTCTAGTATGGCATACAAATTGTTTTATTTGATACATAGTTTTTTTTTTTAATATGGTATAAATCATCTTAACAGCAACCAATATATATATTATTTTTAATTTATTTTAAAATTTTAGTATAGAAGATGAATAACAAATTTTTCGCAAACGTCCATTTCGATGGCATGTATATAAGTGTCTTGTTTTGTATAAGAATTTGGCATGTAGCTTAAAGTTTGAAATGTTTGGTAATTGGTTGAAATGGAAATGATTGAATGTCATACTCAAGGTAAGTATAAAGAAATGCTAAGGCATGAAAGTGATATTGATTGATTAGATTTGAGATTGAAGCATGACCTTGAAAATGTTAATTGCTTTGTTAAATTGGTATGATTTAGTAAATAATTAAGTTATGCTTGTGGCAATTGAATTGGTACAATTGGTGATGAATATAACATTGATAGGTTGGTATTTGATTGGTTTGAATGTCATTTTGGCAAATTGACAATAGTTGAACACATGTTGATTTGATCTTGTTCTTCTATTAGTTAAGATATATGAGCATGAAATGTTAAGCTATATGTATGGCATTTGAATAGCATATTTGGGGTATGAACTAACATGTTTTAGTTTATGGTTTGAATGGTTTATGAATGGTTGAATAGGTTAAAATTGAAAAAGTTGTATTGATGTGTTTGATGCCAAATTGAAGTCATATTGGATTGTTGAAATTAGATTGGTTATATGGATTATTCTAGCATGTGGATGAGATGTTTGGTGCAAGTAAAGTTATGCCTTGTGCACAAAATAGGTATGATTGAGTGAAAGCTCAAAATAAGTACCAAATGACTTAAAGTGTACCAAAACCATAGTCCACGTCACGATGTTGGGCAATGGTTGTCGCAATGATCTCTGGACTTCAAGCTACGACGTGACGAGGAACTCCCTTCATCACAACGACACCAAGCCAGTATGTCACATCACAATGAGGAAATCCTTGACATCGCGATGTTGACTCCAAGTTTTGAAACTTTACAATTTAGTCTTATTTTATTCTCGGGTCAACAAATGAGCTTTTGTAAGCTCGATTAAGGCTTGAATTTGATTATGTATCATATTGTAAATGTGTTTATGACATGTTTATATGTTTGAATGACCATTTTACTGTATAATTTATTGTAGTTGCTCCGGCAACGAATGTGGCATCCTGTTGCTCAAACTCAACGATCAGGTCGGGTAAAGGGTGTTACACATTAGTACATTTAATAATTAATTAGAGGAATATCCAATTTCAAAATTTCAGAGATCATTAAGACACTTCATAATCTAAATACACATATAGGTACTTTGAGTGCCTCTTATATATTCACATTTTTCATAAAGGCACTTTAAGTGCTTCCACGTGCATGTTCAAATCCATTTTCGGATTTAGGCATTATGATCTGTTCATTCGCTTATTAACATCATACTCTTACCAAACTTAAAAAAGGTCATTATGACCTCAAACATATACTGAAAGCCAAAACTTCACTTACATGTACATATTATCACATACCAATTTTTCTCATTAAAGAAAAAAAAAGCCTATAATGGCATATTAATCCAAATTTTTACCAAGGTGAAATGTTAACAAATTTTCCTTCTTAATTACACATTTCACAATTAATCACTTATTTTCAACACTTTAACACACAGAAACTTGAATACATTCCTTTACACACTCATTTTCATATTTATTCACATATTATAAAATATGTTCATTAATTGTTCTATGACAACCAATTTATATAGTACATTAACATTTTATAGTTGACTTTATAGTCAAAGTTTACCCTATCACTTATTTTCACATCTTTAAGCCATAAAATTTCCTACATTATCATATTGTAATTATTTATATATATAATCAATTTCACATTCTTATCACACTATTTTACCAATCTCTTAAACATATTAACATTGGAGAAGCATGAGTATCCAAGGGTAATTACCTCTTGGATGCCTAAATACACAAAACCAAGCTTCCAAGTACTTGTTTCCATCCTCAAAATAGCTTGAGAACCCCTTTTCTCATTATTTCTTCATATTCTTATACACAAGAACATAACCAAATACCAGCATCTAAACTTTCCAAGCCTCATAACAACTTATAACAAATTAATTCAAGTTAGCAAAGTTGAAAAACACCATTACTAACATATATGATGCTTTTCCTTTCTAGCTTTAACTCTCCTCTATAAAACCATCCAAACCCTAGGCTGAAAATTCAAAGGCTGATGATGATAATGATTTTAGGAGGTGATTCTCAAGTGATTTTAACAAAATCTCAAAATTTGGAGGTTGGGTTTTGGAAAACTACTAAGAAAAGACAAAAAGAATGAAGAAGAAAGGGAAGAACTTCCATGGGAGAGAGGCTGGTAGGCAAAAGCATGGAGAGAGTTGATGGAGGCTTCTCTCTTCCCTTTTCTTCTTTTAAAAACACCTAAGTGTCAAATGCCCAAATTCACCCATGCAAGTCCAAGACTTTTAAGAAAAAATGTGGCTCACTATTCCAACACATAACCCAAATGGTCCAAATAAATTTTATATATCGAATATATTGTCTAAATAATACTTTCATCATAAAATTATCGAGAAAAGACCAAAATACACTTGCGGGGTCAAATTACCTTTTTGCCTATTTTATGCATTTAATTGTAATTTTTTCACAACAAGATATATTTATTCAATACAAACCTCAAGATTCACATATAACCTTTAATGTAAACCCATAAATGGTGAAAATTTCACTTTTACCGTTTCCTTAAAAAATAAAAAATTTACAATTTAGTCATTATACTTTCAAATATTTTCTAATTTGGTCCCAAAAGTGATTTTCATCACACCGTTACATATTCCAACTTATGCTTGTGCTAATTAATCTTTAATAACTTGCATTTCTCATTTTTATCAATTTGCACTTTAGTCTTTAAACTTTTCAAAATTTGTGATTTAGTCATTTTTTTCACTTTTTCAATTCTAATTTTTTTCATTAATTCTCTTATCAAAAGTCACTTTATTTTCATAAGAATTATTTTATCTGAATTTTTTTTTAATTTTCTCAAAAATTCACATATCTGTTATCGAAATAGTGTCATGTGTTTAACTGGAAATTTTAGGATGTTACACCCAACTTTTTCGTCATCTTGAGTGGTATGGTAAGTTGGGAGAGTTCTTGTGTAACAGCCCAATTTATAGCTAAATCGGAACAGTGGTTTCAAGACCAAAAATCAGAGGTCGTAAAATTATTTTAATATTATTTTTGGTGTTTACAATATGTGAATTTATATGTATGACAATTTCATGAGCTAATTTAGCTCAATTTGAGAAAAAGAACTTAATCGTATAAAATGCAAAAGTTGCATTCTATATGTTAAATGTGCTTAATTGTCATGACTTATTAGATGTGAAGTCCTTATGTTGAAATTAAACCTTTGAAATGGTTAATGGACATTTATGGTCATGTTTATAAAAGTTTTATTATAATTTCATTAAGGATATTATGGTAATTAACAAAATAAAAGGTTAATTAAAGAAACAAAAATCAAATTTGGTGTCATATTCTTCATGCTTTCACCAAAAATCAAAAGAAAATAAAATATTGAAGCTCTTTTAGGGTTCGATAAGTATTTGGCTTGATTAAGGTATGATTCTAGCTCGATTTTTGATGATTTCTACGTTTTTGTGATCGTTGCTTCATGTTGTAGCTAGCTCATGCCTTAATTTCTAAAATTTTTGATGAATTATTGAGTTTCCATTGACGAATGCTTGAATTTTTGAATGTTTGATGATGAATAATGAAAGCTTGGTGCTTGATATACATGTTTTGTAAAGTGATTTTGAGTAAAAATGCATATTAGGGATTAAATTGAGAAAAGTGTAAATTGAGGGGTTAAATTGTAAAATAAATGAAAGTTTTAGGCTGCTAGGGGTCCCTAAGAAATTCGGCTAGGCTTGGGTGTAATTAAATTTTGTGTAATTTGTGTTTTTGTGAAATAGGGACTAAATTGAATAAATGTATAACTTTAGGGGCTAAAGTGAAAAAATGACTAAATATGTGTTTGTGGATGAAATTGAATGAATTAGTGATTAAATGGGTAATTTTGAATAAATATAGATTAAGAAAGAAAGAACTCAGATTTAGATCGAGGAAAATCAAAGGTTATTGAGTAATCGATTCGATTCGTCAATTCCGAGTACGAGGTAAGTTCGTACGTGATAGACATTGTTACAATTATGTTTTTAATGATTTAATATTGCATAAATTGTATAAATGTGACTACAATTGCGTACGACGACAAATCGACTATGTTTAGCACTTAGTGTGCGAATTGGAATAGCTTCGGTTTTATGCGGCACTAAGTGTGCGATACTGAGATAGCTTCAATTTAATATGATGGCACTAAGTGTGCGATATCATTATAGCTTCAGCTAAAAAATTATGCACTAAGTGTGCGAGTTCTTAAAGCATTGAAAGATTTTCAAACGATTTAATGTATTGAACAAAGAGGTGAGAATGAAATACATAAATACGGAAAGGTACAGGTACGTATGATGCCTATGTGGTAGATGATACTATGTGTATGAAGCTTGATGAATTTGTATATACATGATATATAGTCATGGATTAGAATTGAATGTTGATATGAGAACTACTAAGTGTTTATTAATTGATGATTTGTATATTATGAACTGTTGAGTATTTTTGGTACGAACTTACTAAGCTATGAAGCTTACTATGTGTTATTTGTCTGTGTTTTATAGATTATCGAAGCTAGCTCGGACTCGGGGATCGTCAGGAATACGTCATTACACTATTGATCATCTCGTTGGTACTTTTAGTAGCCTTGTATATATGGTATATGGCATGCATAAGCTAGTGTTATTTTGGTATGTTTTGAGTCATGATATTAGCCATGAGATTTGGCTTGTAAATGTGGTATGTATAGCCATTTAAGTTGGCTTGAATTATGTGTTTGGTAAGTTATATGATGTATATAATTCTTATGTGATGACTTGATATGGGATGTTGAAATGGTAAGTTTTGTGGCATGAAATAGGTGTTAAGATTATGATGAAATGCATTTAGAATTTATACAAACTTGATGATTTTAACATATTGAAATGGCATGTTTTGGTTATGGAATTGAGTGATTGAGATGGTTATGTATAGATGGCATGATATGTGCACAAATTGGTATGTTTTGGGCTGCCTATAATTGTGTGAAAATGGTTCCAAATTGGTTGCTAAGTGTGTATGAGTGAAAGGTGGCAAATTCACTTTTCAAATGGCCTATTTTTGTCCACACGAGTAGAGACACGTGCGTGTGTCTCAGCCGTGTGTGACACACAGCTATGTTACACGGTCGTGTGTCCCCTAAGGTACCCTTTCGAATTAAGGCAGTATACCTACAGTTTTGACATGGCCCAGATACACGGGCGTGTCTATTGACCATGTGTAGCACATGGGCTGGCACATGGGCGTGTGGTCGGCCGTGTGACCCAAGTTAGTAACCTTCCTAATTTTCCCACGGCCATGGCACACAGGCATGTTTTCGGCGGTGTGGTACAAGTCAGTATGTATGCCCTGTTTTCACACGGCTTGTGACACGGGCATGTCTGGTGGCCGTGTGAGGCACACGGCCTGTTCACACGAGCGTGTGACCCTGAAATCAAAGAAAATTTTTTAAGTTTTTTAAAGTTTGTAAATATTATCGGTTTAGTCCCAAACCATTTTAAATCATGTTTTAAGGTTTTCTATGACCTTATAAGGGACAAAATGATTGTGATGAATGGGTTATAATTATGATTGCACAAATGTATGAGAATGATGTATATTGATCAGTAATGCTTCATAACCCTATTTCGGCGACGGATACGGGTCAGGGGTGTTACATCTTGATTTCAGTTTAATGAATTTTTTGAGGGGTTTTGCGTTCATTTCAAAAGAAACTATATTGGAGAAGAGATAGAGAGGAGATGGAAGAGGTGTTTCGATGTGTTTCATTGTTGGAGATGAAACGGTTAATGACAGTAATGGTTGAGAATGGAATGGCCAATAAGGGGTTCTAAAAAAGGAAAAATGAATAACAAAAGTGAAATAAGAAAAGAAAGGCGAGAGTGAAAAGTAGGGATGAACGACAATGTTCATTGGCTAATTAGACCACCCAAATCTAATAGTAGCAACAATGAAAGTGCAGCTACTAAGATTTGTTGGGGGGAAAAGAAAAGGAGGAAGAAGAGAAAGGGAGAAGAAGAGATAAAAGAAATAATAATAATAAGGGTCTAGAAAAGGAAAAAATAAAGAAAATGGAAATTAAGAGGAAATGAAAAAAATTATTTATAAATTTCTTATCAGCATTCTGCTACCATTTAATGGTAGAGTGACTAGTTTGATTAATCTTTTTAATGACTGTAATCAAATTAACAAAAAAATTTAAAGTAATCAAAATAAAAAGAACTCATATTTAAAATGACTAACGGGATAATTTACCCTAATAATATATAATTTAAATCATAAATATAACACAATAAAGTAATACAAAGTAATTTACCAAATTTGTTTATATATAAAAGGGAAACCACTTATATTTTGGCAAGTTGAGTTAACCAATGTACCATATTGGCAAATAGCAAACAAAAATCTCTCTGGACCCTACCAAATTTAAAAGAACCACTCTAATTTCCCTTTAAATAACTTTCCACCAAAGAAATAATTTTCAATTTTCTTTCATAGAATGAAAAAAAAAATTCAATTATCATGTTATTTGATTGCCCCCTCGTATCATAATGAACATACAAACAAATATGTGCTAATCCTTCCGCTATGACGTTGACCTTATTGGTTGTTATACTTCCTCTAATGAATAATATTTTCATTCCCGGGTTTTTAAAAGAGATAAATGATTAATTATAAAATGTGTTTTATATTTATAGATAAAAATTTAATTCTCGATTTTATAATTAAGTAGATTTAAATTTTGGTAAACTCTTAATTGCTCACTCAATTTTTTTAATATTGATCTGGCCATAAAAAATTAAGAATTAAAATAAAATAAGGTAAAAATTAAAGTAATGTTTTAAAATTTGTCAAATTATATTTATTTATTCATTGCAGAAAGTTCTAAATTTCTTTTTTTTTGTTCGATATTTAAAATTTAAATTTTAAAACATCAAAATCAATTAAATAAGTTATTGAAAATTTTTTATTCCTGATTGTGTCAATCAACTTGTTACTATAACTTGTATTTAAAAATATTTTTATTTATTTATTAGAGTTGATTTTAATATAAAAACATAAAATAAAATTTTAAAATTTAGAAGGAGATTAATTTAATTAATTTCAAAATTACAATAATAAATCGGTTAACATTATCGAGAGATACAAATTTTTTAATAATTTATTTAATTGATTTCTATATTTTGAAATTTAAAATTTTAATATTGAAAAAAAATTCGACAATGTGATAAATAAGTACAATTTGAATTTTTTAATACATTATTTTAATTTTGATCGTTTTTCACTTTAATCTTTATTTTGTTGCCCCAATCAATATTTAAAAAAAAATTGGTGAAAAAAAGAAAGTGACCTAGAAGTTAAGTGACCAAAATAAAAGATCGTAAATAGTTAACTACCATTAGAGATTTAACAGTTGAATGACTAAAATGAAAGCGTTTTAAAAATTTAAGTGAAAAAATTAGATGAAAATAAAAGCAGTCTAAAAACTAAATAGTTTAGTGTTGAAATTTTAATGATAATTTTTTAAAAATGATTTTAAAAATGATTACTTTTCTTCATATAATTAAGATAAGTGTGAATGACCTATATAGAAAATTGGGTTAAATAAATTGAGTTTAGATATGTTGTTACAAGAAAAGTAATACCAACAAATATAATATTAACATTGGTTGAATTGAATGATAAAAGATTGATTGTTTGACTATTTCACATTTTTAAATTTAATCAAAACTTATTAGATACCAAAAATTTAAAAATAAAGACGAAATTTGAATTAAACTATAATATTTATTTAGCAAAGAATAAATCAAAATATGATGATTCAAAATTACTACTTATTGGCTCAAAAAAAATGTCACTTATCACCCATTTTAACACATAATTAAACAAATTTCTTCATTATTTGTCGTTATAATGGTAAATATATCATTTCCTACCCTGGGAAATCGAAATTGAACGAAATTAAATTAAAATATTATTTAAAGATACCGAATTTTTATATTTTAAATTTTTTTTTTTTTTACCGCTATCGAACTATCTCCTTCCGTACATCATTCTACCGCCTAGTTTGTCCCTTCTTTGCCTTGTCTATAAAAGTAAGGTACACACCAAGAATTGGGAGAGGGGGTCATATGAGTACTATTTCTTAGCTTTTTGGTTGTTGGATAACCCCCAATTCTTTGTTTCAAAGCTCTTATATTTTGATTCTCTCTCTTCTGGGTTTGGTGAAGATTTTAATTTTCATTTCTGGGTTAGGCTTCAATTACTGCTTTGGTGCTTATATTAGATTCAATTCAAGGACATACAAAATTTTGGTTTTTAAGGTTCTGTTGGTTGGAAATTTGGGTTGCTTTCTTCTCTTCGCTTTTGATATTAAAGTCTTATCCTTTTTCGTAGTTTGTAGATCATTTGAGTTTCTGTTGTTTGCAAAACTCTCTGTTTATTATGTTCATTCATTGATTATTTTGGTGTTGTTTTTGGAAAAGATCTACCTTTTGTTCTAGAAGATTTGGAAGATTCTCTCTTTTATCGATTTCAAAACAGTGCAAAGTTTGTATATTTTTGCAGGTTAGTACTGTTAGAATTCTTTTCTTTTTTCTTTTTGGATTATGTTAGGAAGGAATTAAGTAATTTTTTTACCTTCTACTTAGACAGATCTCTTGAAGCGTGCTCAAGCTAGGTTTTAGCCTGTAAGGTGGTTTAAATTTTCTGTTTACAGTTGAATCTTTGAGAATTTTGGGTTATTTAAAAGATGACAATTGGGGATATAACACCAAAGAAGGAGAGGAAGTCAAGGAGGAGCAAACATGTTGTTGATGATACAGCTCCCTTGTTACCTAAACGACAAGATGAAGATGCTGGTTATGATGAATTTAATGGAGCTTCTTTTACTGGGGCGGTGTTTAACTTATCAACAACAATTGTTGGTGCTGGGATCATGGCCTTGCCTGCTACAATGAAAGTTCTGGGACTGATCCTTGGGATAGCTATGATCATCTTTATGGCATTCTTAACTGATGCCTCGATTGAGTTCTTGCTTAGGTTTAGTAGGGCTGGAAAAACTACTTCTTATGGAAGTCTTATGGGGGATGCATTTGGAAAGTATGGAAGAATCTTTCTGCAAATCTGTGTTTTAGTTAACAACATTGGTGTTCTCATTGTGTACATGATTATTATTGGTATGACTTCCATTTCATTCAACTTAGTTGCATACACATATCTGGTTGCACCTTCTTGTTGAATCATTTATTTCCTAGATAGTTTTCTCTTGCCTGATCTTATGGAAATGTGTAAATTTGCTTATGAGCTTATGATGGTTTATTGGTTCTTGAAGGTGATGTGCTTTCTGGAACATCATCTAGTGGAGTTCACCATGCTGGTGTCCTTGAAGGGTGGTTCGGAGAACACTGGTGGAATGGGCGTACCTTTGTCCTTATTGTCACTACATTGGGCATCTTCTCTCCATTGGCATGTTTCAAACGGATCGGTTAGTGTCTCGGTTGTCCTTATAGAATCTAGCAATACACTTTATTATATCATTTGAGCTCTTAGAGCCTAATACTTTCAATTTTTTCCGTTATAGATCTAAGTTGAATAGTTTGTATGGCATGTTTATTGCTTAGTTTAATGTGAATAACGAGCAGTTATGGTGTCTCATGCTTGCAGATTCCTTGAGATTTACATCTGCCTTATCAGTTGCTCTGGCAGTTGTGTTTCTTGTTATTACCGTTGGAATAGCCATTATCAAGTTAATAAGTGGAACTATAATGATGCCTAGATTGCTACCTGATGTCACCGATTTGACCTCATTCTGGAGACTCTTCACTGTAGTCCCTGTTTTAGTCACGGCATATATCTGCCACTACAATGGTATGCAAGCAATTCTACTCTTGATTAAGCAATGTGTTTTTCATCTACATTGGTGCATGTAATAAGAATCAACGATATTCTTGCGTGCTTACATTTGCAGTTCACAGCATAGATAATGAACTAGAAGACTCTACCCAGATAAAACCAGTTGTGCGTACGGCACTTGCTTTATGCTCAACTGTTTACATAATGACAAGCTTTTTTGGCTTCCTTCTATTTGGTGATTCGACATTGGACGATGTGCTAGCCAACTTCGATACTGACCTTGGCATTCCCTATGGCTCCCTGCTTAATGACGCTGTCCGTGTTAGCTATGCTGCTCACCTCATGCTTGTATTTCCCATCGTCTTCTACCCGTTGCGACTCAACATGGATGGTCTCCTATTCCCATCTGCAAGGCCGCTAGCTCTGTCTAATATGAGGTTTGCTTTCACTACTGTTGGACTCATCACACTTATCTTCTTGGGTGCAAATTTCATCCCCAGCATCTGGGATGCATTCCAATTCACTGGAGCAACTGCTGCGGTCTGCCTTGGTTTCATTTTTCCTGCTGCTGTTACTCTTAGGTGAGTTTTTGGACCTTCAATACGATTAGATATATTATCCGCTACTTTTTAGTTCCCTCTGTTCACATTGATGACCATCTTTCGTATATGATATATTACAGTAGACATAGTGGCTCATACACATGGGAATAAAAAACTAAAATTGAAACATTGCAAACATAGTTGCTAAGAAATGTAATGAGAAAATAAGGGTAACTGCATACAGAACTTGATTTGCAT
Source organism: Gossypium longicalyx (assembly GCA_025698465.1). NCBI lineage: Eukaryota > Viridiplantae > Streptophyta > Magnoliopsida > Malvales > Malvaceae > Gossypium > Gossypium longicalyx. The sequence goes on along the minus strand of CM047005.1, from coordinate 18,679,047 downwards.
TTAAAATTTTGTTTCTCCTGGCTCTATCTTGGTTTATCTTTTGTTGGTTTAAGTTCTTACTTGTGTTGCATGTTTTCAGTAGACTTATGAGCTGGCTATCATCGGTTGGTTTCTGGTTCAATACTAAACATAGATTTACATTAAACCATTTTTATCGGCTTTTCAGGGATCGCCACTCTATAGCAACAAAGAAGGACAAAATCTTAGCTATTTTCATGATTGTGCTTGCTGTATTCTCGAATGTGGTTGCTGTGTATAGCGATGCCTATGCTATGTTCAAGAAGAATTCAGTAACAGAACCCACAGCATGATCTCTTTGGAAAAGAGAGATGGTCATGTGTCCTTTGAAGATTACCTGATTTATGGCATCATTGGAGGTGTAACTCGAAAATCTGGGTTTTCAAATAAGGTTTGATAAGCTATTTAATAAGATGATGAAGTTGAAGATGAAGATGAACCTTTTCTTCCAATGTAAGAAGTTGGATTGTTGTGCAAGTGAATGAAGTTTCATATATTGTTCCATTGTATCGTTTCCATTATTGTACTTCTTCATGCTTGATTCCAATCATGTTGTAGACATTAAAATCTTGTAAAATTGCAAATGAAATTTTCCTGTTTGTTTATGCTTGAGATATTAACCGGAAAGTTTTGTTTTCCATTTCTTGATTTTCTAGAGAAACGAATGAAATTTAAAATATGGCGGTTAAGTTGAATGATAGAGAAAAATATCAATAACGTGGCATACGGAATTCTGAGCTAAAGCTGTCAAAAATTTTTCCCCGATGATACTTATACATTCAATCTTTCACAATCAAATCACTCTCTCATTTTCTAAATTCAATCTTTCACAATCAAGTCAATCTCATTTTCTAAATTCAATCATTCAAAATCAAAATCATTCCTTATTTATTCTAATATAGGTGCAGGGGTGGTCAAATCTTAAATATACTACTTTAAGCACGAAGCCTGAGAATGCCACTTACAAAAATCATTTGCAACTAAATGAGAAATAATCATCCTCGAGATAGCTTCTAAAAAGGTTTTGCTTTAAGTTTTTCTTCAAATTCTTTTAACTGAATGCTTTACTCTCGTATACATCATCTTGAACTTGTAATAATTACATGGTATTATTACCTAATAACAAAAAATAGGATTTCAGTGAGGGCAGGCAAGTGCCCCAATTTAAGATCCGTCTCTACTAGCTCTGATTTACATGCTAACTGTACAAACTGTAACCAATTCCTCCGGTATCGAGGCCTTACATTACATACCATGAACATCTTTCACAATGCCATACAAAGGGTAAAGCAGCAACTCCTTGCTGGGATCATTTTCTCGTGATAATTCACCTTGTTCGACTGGTTGTATATTCACACAGAACCAGAGGTAGCACAAAGCATGGGGCTGCTCTTAGGGTCTAGGCTCAGATGAAATCAAAGGCCAAGATATGAGATTAGTTGAAGAAATAGGGTGAGTCTAACACGTCTCTTAGATCAAAATCTCCCCTTTCAGGTAAAGGAGGAAAAGACAATGCAGGGAAAGACTGCCGAAAGCTTTCCAACAACTGAAAAAGTTACAAAAATAAAATAATAAATAATGAGGCGACAAAAACACTATTTTGCAGAAACTTATTTAGCATAAATTCGATGTAAAAGGGCAAAAGAAGTTTGAAATTTTCAAATAATATTCACTGATGTCTATCTGGATGCATGTTGCAGACCAGTAGAGTGAAAAGGGGAGTGAGGGAGCAGTGCAGTGAGGAGAAAAAAGCACCCTCACTGCGCCAGGTTAAACACCCTGTCCATTACATTTTTGCCCATTACTTTCCAATACATGACTTAGTATTGTTCATATGTATAGAACCCACTTACAAATTGAACTAGTATAGGACGGTAATAGATAAATAATGGAAGGAGCTTTGACCCCACTGCACCAGTGACCATACAAACAAACATACCCTCAATCCCCTTTCCAATGCCACCACCAATCTCTCTCTCAAAATCATTAAGAAACTATTATTCATGCCAACCATTAAAATACAAGTTTAAGCCTCTGCTTGGTATGAAGGACCGAAAACAGTGAGGATGAAAAATTTGTTAATCTCTTGGTTAAGCTCTAAAGTAGGAAAGTGATTATGAATATTAACCATTTGATTAGCAAATTCTCCATCCTCACTCTTCTCCATCTTTCATGCCAAAAAAAGCCTAAAGCTCACAGTCCAAGGATGGTCTTAAGAAATTTGTACAGTGAAATATAAAGTGAACAAATTTAAGCCAAATTAACATGCACACGAGACAAATCAGGAACTAGAAAGTGAGGACACTTACATTCTCCAATATTGGTTTTTCGTAGAGTTCAACAAATTTTTCTCTTAGTATCTTGTTCATTTTATCCACATCACTTGCATGTGTCCAGTATGAATCATGAACTCCTGTAAGTATACATGTAGCATAACTTGAAATTGATCATAAGAACAAGAATATGAAATACCAAAATAACATGAAATGAACTACAGTACCTGCGAAGGTTAAGCCTGCTTTTTTACAGGCAACTGCAGTCATCATCATATGAGAGCCATCCAGGGAGTGAACAAAATTTGGAGGGAAAGCTGTCCTCTGTCGTTTGACCATAATCTATTACAAGAAATAAATCACCCGCTTTAACATTTGGGCAAACTTCATGTTCAATAACATTACGTGAATGTACAATGCTAAATGAATTAGGGTGAATCTAATAAGGGTATCGTGCTATGGAATTTAAACAGCCAAAGATTGGCATAGCAATTCTCATGGCCAATCAACTTCAGAAATCATGATTAAAGGAATTCAAACAACGCAATCTAAATGTTAAATTTATTAGCGTGAAATTTGAATTCTAGATCCAACTTAATACAAAAATTATGAAGTTATAAAGTCAACAATATAATAGATCCAAATCTAAATCTAAATTTTATAGGAATATAATTGGATAAGCAAGCAGCAAACCCAGTCCCTATTTTAGAATAATTATCATAACAGTTTACCTATTAAGCATAAATTTCTCTGGCCAGTGGCCACTATTATGAAAACTTGATAAAATTTAGCCCCATTGCAATATGAAACGTTGGTTCATATATGATAAAAAACCAGCGGAAAAACGCTGAGCTATATCTGACATAGTAGCATAACTTCTGCTACTTTTGCACTAAAAATCCAGTGACTGGTATTAATCCTTTCAGTCATCAAACCAGGTTGTCTTATGATCTTTGCTTGACATGCTGTGTTCAGTTATTTATCAATGCTAGGTATGCAGTCTTCAAAGGTAATATCTAAAATATACAAAAGTATAAACCATAAAATTGAGATAAGGTTAATGTACCTTTTCAGTTTCGCGTTGCAGAGTTAAAACCTGAAGGGAAGTTTTTATCTGCCAATTACATGGAAAGAAGCTAAAATGAGTCAAAATAGTATTAGTGTTCTTGATACATACACAGATGAAGTGAAATTTATTAAATTCTATTCACCGAAACTGCAAATTTTCAAGTTTAGAAAATCAGTTGACTTGCGACAAGTTTTTGGATGGGATCCAAGCATTTCTGGGTTGAGATGTCTTCATAGCGTTCGAAGATCCATCATCCGTCTTATTTTCGTTTTCTTCCAATCAATATTTTTATTTTCATCTCACCCTCAATATTTATTTTTTGATTTTATGTTTTGTTTTTCTGTTTATTTCTATTATTTCTAATCTGTTTTGTTTTTTCTTTCAGGTCAAATCCAAATCTTTCACGAGTCAAAACAACTTGAATTCGATCTTTTGCTACCCTATTAGACAATCTTTCCATCATCCATCTTATTTTCATTTTCTTCCATTCAAAATTGTTTTTCATCTCACCCCAATATTTATTATTTTCTTGATTTTATGTTTTTTTTTTCTCTTTATTTCCATTATTTCTAATTCATTTTGTTTCTTCTTTTAGGTCAGATCCGAATCTTTCTTGAGTCGAACAACTTGAATACGATCTTCTTCCACTGCCCCATCAGTTCTCAAATTCAATAGTTATTACCAGATTCATTTCTATTTGGAAATAAATCTATTAGCAGGTTCTTAGTTTCCACAAAAATCAAACACTCAATTCGAATACTCACAAGATGCCTTCCTAGGGCTCGGTATGGTTGTACAACAGGCAGTCCAAGTGGAGTTGTCCAGCTCACTGGCTGATTTTCAGATGCAATAATCTGTTCATGTTCAACATTTCAAGCTAAAAGGCATCAAATAAAATTTGAAGTGTACAGAAAATAGAAAAAAGGATAACTACAGCCAGTGAGAAAGTAACAGAGGGTAAGAGACACACCTTTGCACATTCACCAAGCCAGCTCATTATAGCTCGTGCAGCTTGAAACATCTCACCTAAGGCAGTTAACGTTGTCTGTTTGACAAATAAATAAGATTTTATCATAAAATTGAGAGAGCAGGTGAGAGTACAATTTCATTTATTGACTCTAATTGGAGTTAAAGTACTAGAAGTCCAGTGTTCCTTCCCTACCTTAGCAGCATAACAAGAAGCAACAAAGAGTTCTCTTTCATCAGTAATTACACCACGTTCCTTCAACCTCCTCTTGATTTGATCTCGTGCCCCAATATAAGTTACACCATAGACTGAGGTCATCACTGTCTGCTTCACCAGTTTCCTATCCACCTAGTTAATATTTGCAGCCAACAGAATCAACTACCATGTAAACTAGCTTCCAGTCAAGATGCATATAAATTCAGCAAGTTCCCAATGCCATACCTGCCTTATGAATGATTATAGTGCAAGAAAGAAACAATAGGTGCACATTTTTTGGAAAACTATAATTTTTTTGCAAATATCATACAAGGAACCCATGGAATACCTGGTTAACCAATATTTTTGCAAGCAATGCATCTGGAAAAACTGAAGGATCCTTCTGTGCATCAATCCGCATGATATCAAGCACTCTACATTCAGAATATGAGTTCTTTTGTTATTATATTATTATATAGAACTTATATGGAAAACATTTTTATCATCTGAAATATATATAAATCATAAAACATAAGTCAAGAAGCTCTTAAGACAAGATCAAAAACCAGATAAAGTGATGACTATTATATAGAATGTGACGTGTGAAAGCTATTACTAATTTTACCAGGCATAGGTTTAGGCAATGGCATTTCAACTGCTACCTTCAAAAACAATAACTAGGATCCCTAATGGAAGCTCTAGCATAATCACCCTAAGATATGCATTCAATATTAGCTAAACATTTTTTTTATCAGTTCTTCGTTTTTTAAGTGCTAAAATGAAGTAACAGAATCTGAAAAGTTGAACAAAACTTAATATAACTGTTATTTCCGTTTTCAAAAGAATCATGAATGAACAATCATTTTAATTGATTTCCTCCAAAAGGACACAGCTGGCCAACTAGGTTATTTTTCAATTACTTGTTAGAGTTGTTTTTTTTTTTTTTTTTTTTTTTTTTTTTGGGAACACTGTGTCAACAAGAGAATATATCAAAAAGCTCACTTAGACAACTCAAACCTAGAGGATCAGTATTAAAAGGTTTTTCTTGAACCAAGAGAAAAATGGCTTACCTGCCAGCTATTCCTGAGTAAACATCTGCTGGTTTTTCACCTGCAACCAGATTAACTGCAGCTGCTCCCAACTGTAAGTTAATTTTCAAACCAAAATTATAAGCAAAAACAAAAGGTATAATAACTTCAATCCTAACTTCTGACTAGAAAAAGGATACCTTGTCTCTTCCAAGTGCAGCATAGTGTTGTAAACCATTGCAGGAACCATCCTACGGGAAGGCAATAAAAAACACAACAGGCAAGGGATCAGCTTATAGGCCAAAACAGCAAACAGCTATTGAAAGTTTAAAGAAGTGTCACTGTATATAAGAAAGGATGTACAATATATCATCCATAAAATAAAATATTAACTCAAAATATTCCTCATTCTAAATATTTGTTTGAATAATATTTATGGACTGAAGGGAACATTTTTAGCTAGTCACTAAACAGCCCAGTATAAAAGAACGGACAAAAGTTGCATGCAGTTTAGACGGTAGAAACCTGAAAATTAAAGAAAACTGCAGACACTCTTCTATAATGCATGTAACAGTTTGATATTCCATCATGTAGCTCAATTTTATAGTTTGTTCTTTTCTTTTTTTTCAGTTCTGTGTGCAAATATTTGTATGGCTATCAACAAAGTATGTCTGTCTAAATTGCATAAATATAAATATATACACTGACCACCAACAGGTGAGCTATTCAATTCATGTAGTGCCCGTAATGAATGATCTCATCTAAATAATTATGCAGACAAACTATGGGGAGGGGGGGGTGGCAAAAGAAGGAACCTGATGCACAGGTATATGGGAAACAAATGTCTCAGGAGAGGAGCTTCTTAAAGCTTCAGTGAGATCAATGCACACAGCTAAGCACTGAAATGGATCTTCCGCTTTTAACCACCAGCGCTTTCCTTCAAGTGGTCTGTCTGCAGAGTCGAATATATCATCCAGATGATTCTCAGTGAAAGCCAATCGACCTTCAAGAGACAGTTTGTCCACCCCACCAGCAAACAAATTCGCAAGATGTATTTTCAGCCAGTTTAAGCCAGATCGTCCAAGAGGGCGACCCTCTGCAAACTCCAAAACACCCCGACAAAGATCCGAGCCAAGATGATTCAAATATGGGTGCATGGGATATGCACGTCCTCGAAAATCTAGATTGTGTGGGTAGTAGAAACCTTCTTCATCTTTCATTCTCCGTGCCACCTGCTCACAGTTTTAAAGAGTTTGAATAAGTCTGATTTTGTAATACACAAATATACTAGTAGTATAGAAAAGTGAAGAGAACATACAGCAAGTTTAAGCTCTATATCACAACGCTGTGAATGCCTCTCTCTGTTTTCCTTTTTCACAGATCTGACTTTCCACTTCCATTTCCTAAGCAATGCTTCATCCTCAGTATCTGGCTTTTCTGGGAAGGGAACCTGCAAGGTTTGAGGATTACAATTTCCACTTAATGTCAGGGAATCAAAATAAATGAAAACAAAACCACAGTGAATTTAACATCATCCTCATTGACCATAAAATATACAGCACAATCAGAAGCCAAAAAGTGCCAAGTGTTAGAAAAAAGGCAACAAAATAGAGAAAAGAGATACAGTAGCTCACATCATTGCGGTCCACCATATCAGCAAGACAGCCTCCACTAGTCCATATTCTATCTACAACATTAAGGACCCGCTTATTTATCCTCCATTTGGTATATCCAAGCGTATCCAGAGCCTACCATGTTGATTACACAAATCAAGTTCTTTGCAAAAAAAAAGAAAAACCAAAGCAAATGAAATGAAATATATAAGCACCACCAATTGAGCCAGTAGTTAGGTACTAGCATCCCATAGCAGAATGCCATGAGGTTAAGAATTTTTTAAAAATCAACCTCAAAGACTTGTTCTAGCTGGTTCGTAGGGGTTCTCTTGACAGCTTCTCGTTGTTGTTTAGCTCCATGTGTGCGCATAATGTAGGAAGGTAAGAACAAGTATGCTCCTCTGTCGTAGCTACAAAAGGAAAAAAAAAGAAAGAAGAAGAAACATAATTGTTACCCACATGGTAATATTTATAGAGAAAAGATAGGTCATCACTGCTTATCAATCATATTACCGGCAAAAAGAAATTTTCGTAAACTAATTAATACAAAAAAGGAAATAGCTAGTTCTTCAAAATTTGTACCTAGTAATCTAGTGAAACATGCCATGGAATCATTCTGTCATAGAAAAATTGTTAAACTTTTTCATTTAAAAGTGCTCATAAGTTATTCTTCATACATTTTACTTCAACTGGAATGCAAATGATTTATACTCTGATTTGCTAAATGTTTCCAAATTCTCTATGGTGAAAAAAAACCCTAAACTGATCATCTCATCAGCAGGAATTGCCACATCTGTTGTCCTAGTTCAGCATCCTAAGCCTGTGTCCAGGTTAGTGGTTACTGCAGGTTTTTAACAGGCAGCATCAATCTTACTTGACCTCTCATTAAATACCTCAAATTTTGAATATTATATGAGTTCCAATTGCATAACCACCAAGCATTGACTAAACTAATAAGGCTCTATATAACCAGAAAAATGAGAAGCAATCTTATATATCATAACCAATCCATATTTTAGATTTCTCAGTGCATTTTCTTGGAACTTGACAGCTAGCTTTTATTAATATAATCAAAAACCTTAAACCAAGGAAAAATCAAACTATAATCTTGACATGAAACAGAAAACAACATACCCTGTCCATTTGACGGGGGGCACCAACATTGGCATATAAGGAATCACCATGTGCCTTGCCTGGTGAAAGAAAGAATTAAAGAATAGTTTTACACTTTCCAATAGATGTTTGAAAAACAAACTAATGCATCAAGGTAGCAGCTCTACTTGGTCCATAACACAGACAACAAAAAAAAAAGGAAGAAGGATGGTAAACTATTAATCGTTATTAAGTCTTATATTCTAGATGCTAGTTTAAAAGTCAGCCTAGGAATTTTACATTGATCTAACAACTTAAATAGCAAAAGAATAATAAAATGTAAGAAATCATTCATAAAAAGGATTATAACCCAATTACTTACAGTTCTCTCGAGCCCTTTGCGGACTAGTGGGTCACATTCAATAACACCATATCTTCTGCCAGTTTTCCTGCAGAAGGAAATGCCCAACAACAGCAATTTGAAGTGACTACATCAATCTGAATTTGACACGAGAGAGAACCAATCAAAATATAGAAATTAGTCCTCACTTGTTTTCTTTTACTACAGTTTTGAAAGAATGCAGAAATGCAGGACGAATATCTGGTGGTGTATCAGCTAACTGATCAGCTGGAGGTTGTATATAAGCAGTTCGCATCAATAAATCAATAAGATGGCATCCAACCTAGGGGAAAAGAGCAGAGATCACAATTTTAAAAATCACCGGATTAACGAAAAAGTAATGTTTCATCAGCAATTACATGAAATTAGATGAACCTTAGCCTTAGCATCCTGGCCCCAGGGTTGTGTGTTGTCCTGTCCCTTCACTATCTGCCTCACTGCTGGTAGCTTTTGTTTCTTTATCAAATTGGTCACCTTTTTCCTTAATCTCTCTTGTTCCTTAATTGCCGCATTGGATTCACTTCCTTCATCTTCATCCTCTTTATCAACCTTTTTTTTCCTTGTATTCTCCAAGAAATTGCGTATTCTAACCTAACAATGATAGAAATGCTTACGAATTAATGCCAAATTTCAAGAAAAAATGGGGCTGGTCAGGATTAAGAGAAGCAGGTCCAAGGAAAGCAGCATCATCAAGTGTCACCCAAATGAAGATAAAACAAAGAAAAAGAAAGAAAGTGCCATGGAAAAATGGTGCATTGGAGTCCAAGTCACCTATAACTTGCATTGACCAAGAAATGATGCATGTATATGGTTTTAAGTAACATTAAAAAATATTTCAAAAAAAATAAGAGAGAGAGAGAGAGAGAGGAAACGCAATCATGTCTGATAAGGAATACAAAATGTGCAATGAATTGAACATCATGGGCCAAGGAATGATGTAACAACACAGAATGTCCAGTTTGGAAGAAAAAAATGCAGGATCGTAGTTAGGCACGCCTAATATTCTTATCCAGATAATGGACAATAAAAATAAAAACAAAAACATATATAGTGTATTTGTTAGATAGAAAATGGTCATTCTTAGAATCAGTAGACTTCAAATTCAAAATAACCCAACATCTAAGACCATGCCAAACATACAGGTTTAAATATCTTCATCTTAACCAAAGGTTTAAACAAACAAAATATAAGCAACCTTCTCCCATTTGGGAAAAAAATAGCTTAAATATCTATTGCTTGCAATGCCACAATATTTACGGTCCATTCGCAACTTCAATTGAACTACTGTTCAAGTTGTCAGAATTCTTCAGCTTTACGTTTGTCATTCTAACAACTCATGTTTCATTCCTCATTTGGGAAAAAGGAGAAAAAGTTCAGATTCTATTTTCCCTCTCAGTGTCTATTATGTCTATATGTGTTTACTTTCTAATGCCAATACTTCCAAGATCTAACCTGAAAAAACTATAACAACAGGACATGAATTTGTGCAACAGAACATCTGGTGAAGCATTATCTAAAACATGAAACAATAGGCTTTCCATCAACTATGTAATTCTCAAATAAAACCAAATACAATGACATATTAAACAAATATAGAGAAAAGTAGCAGTCAATCACACCCACCTCCTGCTCAATGGCATCACCTATCAGGCAAGCGGCCTGCACAACCCGAGCACATCCATGTTCCCCCCCAGTCATCAGCAGCCCCATCAACTTATGCATTGTGATGACTGCCGCCATATCAGCTGGCAACTGGTCCAAGTTAGCTGCATAACCTGCCCTAAGTTTCCCTGACCTATACAACTCTTGTTCCTTAATAATAGCATCACGAAAAGGCTCGAACCAACCAAGAAACAAAGACTTCATATATGGCAAATTGGGTGCCAATTTTTGCTCACACATATCCTTCAAAAGTTCCCTATACTCATTTGCAGCTTGTTCCCATGCTTCAGTTTCAATCTTCACTTGCCTGCTTTTCAACATTCGGTACTTGTTTCCCCCCATTCCTGTCTCCTGTATTTGAAGAATTTTACGCCTATTTATATTCTCTCTCCTATGTTCTTTCTTCATTTCATTCAACAACTCCTTAATTTCTTCAACAGCAGATACGTCATCTTCAACATCAGTTGACGAAGCCACCTCTGCCACACTAGCATATCCATTTGGGCACAATCCTCTAAGTCTGCACCCAATCTCATTCCTCAAAAGCCCAAAATTTGGCTTCCCCATACAGTCCTCATTACCTAAAACCTCACCTATTTTTCTACCACCCATATCAAGAAACCCTGAGCTGGAGCAAAAAGACCCAAACTTCAATTTCTCCGGAAAAACTGAATCCCGAGTAACACCCAGAAAGCTATAAGTTCTAGGAAACCATTGAGAACAACGGGTTCTTGAAATGGCATGTTTAGCTATGTTTCTCCACATAATTCTGGAAATCCTTGGAGGGTTTTGGTAAAGAGTCGTGGGTTTATTATTATGAAAGGGACTAGAGTAATGGAATTTGTATAAAAGATTAGAAGAAATTAATGGGGTTTCGGGGATGGACATCAAATTATTGGAGAATGAACGGTGAAACTGAAAATGAAGTGGGATTTTGGGATTGGGATTGGGATTGGGATTGGGATTGGGATTGGGCAGGTTTTAGGACAAAGGAAAATAAGTTTGGTAAAGGAATATTTGAAGAAGAGGATGAATTCATAGAGGAAGAGTAGTAGCCGCCTTAAACCCTGCTTAAAACCTTGTATGGTTGTAATGTTGTGTTTTGTAGCTTAGTTTTTGCTCTCAGTTGCCCTGTGGGCTGTGGCAGTGAAACGAAGGGTAGAGAACGGTAATTTAAGAAATCTGGGGGTCCTTGATGTGCAACGAGAAATGGAGAAAATTAAAGCAGCCCAAGTTTTTGCATTGAAGCCTGAAGGAATCAAGAAAACCCAACACCAACTACTCTTGGGTCTAAATAATGTTGAGTTTGGATCACAAAATTTATACCCAAGGATTGCCATGGATGCAAGCTGGCTATTACGTTCTGACTATCAATTTTCTTATTTTGAGCTTTCAACAAGTGGTAAGTTATGTACATTTAAGGAGAAGAGATAAATTTTTATTTTGGAGATAGATTCCGAACCTAAAAATAAAACAAACATGATTGTACTTTAAAACTCTAATATTTATTAAAAGTATAGTTTTATATTATGTATACTAAAGTAAAGTTTTATATTATTTATACTTTTTATATCTATAAATATAAACTTTAAAGAAGTATTATAAACATCCTTCTTTATCCGGTGATTATTGAAACTGATTATATGTTGGTAGTGGAAATAATTAATGATTGCTTGGGAAGTAAGCCATCGATGACTCTCGTCAAGAGAATAAAGGAAGTATCTCGACAATTTGAATATGATAAATTCCAGTTTGTGAAAAGAGAAGGAAACATGGTTGTTGATTGGCTAGCCAGAACTTGTTCATTTAATTTACATATTCTTGATGTTCCTACATTCTATGTTAGGAAATTACTTTTAGAAGATAAATTTGGTGTTTTGTATATAAGAATAAACTGATATAAGGCAATATATGCATTCTCTTATTTATCAAAAAAAATCCTTCTTCATCAATAAAATTTATAAATGTTATAAAATAATCAAATAAAAGAACACTAAAAAGTAAACAATAGATCAAATCAACAGATAATTTTCTCGTATATTATTTTCACTCAAGTAAGGGTTCTATTTATAAGTAATTGACATTCAATGCAACACAAATAAATAAAGCTTATTTAACTGCTTCATTAACACATACATTACACAACTTGCATATTTACTTTCATAATGAATGAGGGGGTTTTCTCTCATAAATGAAGAGGTTAGAATATAAACATTCGCGTTTATTTGTAACAATCCCCTTTGGATGCTCACTAGAGAAAATTGTGCCTTATTAAAACCTTTATTAGGAAAAACCCTGTGGGGTAAAAACTTAATGAAGGAAAAAGAGTACACAATCTCCTGTTACAAGTTAACTCATTAAAAACCTTTACCAGAAAAACCTAGTGGGACAAAACCTTGGTTAAAGGAACAGAGTGCAATGTGTTTTTTACTCCCCTAATGGAAATATCACATTATATCTTTCAGTTGATGCATTCCAATCTTATGTAGTAGTCTTTCAAACGTTGAAGTTGGCAATGTCTTTATAAAAAGATCTACTAAATTATCACTAAAACGAATTTGTTGAACTTCTATGTCACATTTCTTCTCAAGATCATGAGTGAAGAATAATTTTGGTGAAATATGTTTCGTTCTGTCACCTTTGATGTAACCACCCTTCAATTGAGCTATACATGTTGCATTATCTTCGTATAAGATAGTTGGCATCTTTTCCTATAAAGGCAAGTTACATATCTTCTAGATATGTTGGGTTAATAACCCTAGCCAAACACACTCTCGGCTTGTCTCATGCATTACAATTATTTTAGCATAATTTGAAGAGGCAATAGCTAATGTCTGCTTTGTTGAACGCCATGATATGACAGTACCTCCATATATAAATAAATATCACATTTGAAATTAATCTTTATATGGATCTGATAAATATCCAGCATTAGCATAGCTGACTAATAGGGATTTTGAATCATTTGAATAAAATAACCTCATATCAATTGTCCTTCTGAGATATCTAAATACATGTTTAATTTCATTCCAATGTCTACGTGTTGGAGAAGAACTAATTCTTACTCATAAGTTTACAGCGAAAGCTATATCAGGTATTATGTTATTTGTAAAATACATCAATACCCCTATGGCACTTAGATATGGTACCTCAGGACCAAGAAACTCTTCATCATTCTCACAAGGGCGAAATTAATCTTTATACACATTTAACAAGTGTACAACCATCGAGATACTTAATAGATATGCTTTATCCATATAAAATTTCTTTAAGATCTTTTCCGTATAAGTTGACTGATGAACATGAATTCCATCTAATGCTCGATCTGCAGGCTGAGACAAAACTTTTTTTTCCAAGATCTTTCATCTCAAATTCTTTCTTTAAATAATTTACTGCATTTTGAACCTCTTTAAGAGTTTCAATAATATTTAGGTCATTAACATAAATGACAATTATCACAAAGTCTGGTCCAGATCTTTTTACAAAAACACATGGACAGATTGGATCATTTTTATAACATTCTTTTAACAAATATTCACTAAGATGATTGTATCGCATACATCCAGATTGTTTTAATCCATATAAACTTTTCTTTAATCTGATTGAGCAATTTTCCCAAGAAACTCTATATCCTTCAGGGATTTTCATATAAATTTTACTGTCAATTATACCTTACAAATAGGTTGAAACAACATCCATTAGACACATGTCAAGTTTTTTACGTACAGCCAGACTAATAAGGTATCTAAACGTGATTGCATCCACCACAAGAGAATATGTCTCTTTGTAATCAATGTCGGGCCTTTGCAAAAATCCTTGTGCTACAGTCGTGTTTTATATGTTACGACTTTATTTTTCTCATTTCTTTTTCGTAAAAATATCCATTTATATCCTACCGACTTTAACATATTTAGGTGTTTGGACTATAAGTCCAAAAACCTCACGTTTAGAAAATGAATTTAATTATGTTTGAATTGTGTTTTTCCATTTTGGTCAATCTTTTCTATTTCTACATTTCTCAATAGATTTAGGCTCAGAATTATCAATAGCAACATTATAAGAAAAATTATTATCAACAACTACATTTTCCCAATTTTATCTTTTTCTTATATTGATATAACTTACCGAGATCTTTTTATTTTCACCATTTTCATTTTCACTTTTAGGTACTTTAATCTCTTCTTGAGTTTTATAATTAGTTATGCCATGGGTTTCTTCAAGAACCCCCGCCCCAACTATATGAGCATCTTGAATGTTTGCTTCTTTCCTTTTACGAGGATTTTTTTATCTTTAGAAATAACTAGTCTTCCACACTTCAAGCGTAAATTACTTTCTTTTGTACTAACAATTTATCTTATTGGGACATTAATTTGTATTGGAGTATTTTTAGCTGGTATATGAGATTTTGTAATTCTCTTTAGGTCAGTAAATGAATATGGCAGTTTGATTGGCGATGCTTTGCAAATGTATGATCAAACTTTTTGTTCACATTGACTTTGTACGAGGATCTTAGATAATAATAATTTATTTCAAGTATTTTATTCATCCAACTTTTTATTCTCCCCCTAATGTTGGGAATGTTGTTTTATCAAAGTGACAATCAACAAATCATGTAGTAAATAAATCTCCAGTTAATGGTTCAACATACTTAATTATAGAAGGAGATTCATAACCAACATATATTCTCAACCTCCTTTGAGGATCTATCTTTTTGTGTTATAGTGGAGAAATTGAAACATATATCATACATCCAAAAATTCTAAGATGAAAAATATTTAACTCTTGACCACAAGCCAATTTTAATGGGGAGTATTTATAATTTATTGACTTGATGCGTACAACATGTAAATTAACACAATCTCATGTTGAACTAGGAAGCTTTGTTCTTATAAGTAATGATTTAGCTATTAGTTGGAGGAGTTTGATAAATGATTCAGCTAAATCATTTTATGTGTGAACATGAGTTACAGGATGTTCAATTTTTAATTATTGAAAACTTGGAACGTAAACTCACCAGCATTAGCAAGATGAATTGTTTTAATTGCATAATTTAAAATTAATTATTTAAACAAGCAATTTCGCAAACAACATTTTGTGAGTTGATAATACATGTAATAGGCCAATTTTGGCCTGGCCCAATTTATAGAATAAAACCCAAAATAAATAAAATATTCAAGTCCAATACAAATTTAAAACCCAAATCTCAAAACAACCCAAACCAAACCAGGCCCAAACTAAACCCTAGCCCATAAAACCTAAAACATTTTCAGCTAAAAGAAAACCCTAACACCCCCAAGCTGCCGCCGCAGCCCCTTCACGAAGGCCCTCTGCACCCGTATCTCCATACACCTCCACGTAGCCTCCTTCATACCTGCAAGAAAAAACAAAAAGAACAACAGCACAAATGATAGACAAAATGTATTATTATTTTTCTTTTTATTTTTAGCTATATAAAAGCCATACAAACATCGTTGTATTTTTTACGAACGAATACATAGAGACAACAATAAAAAAGAATAAAAATTTTCTAAATGTGGTGTTTCATTCTGTTTCTCTTTTCATTTTTTTTTTATTTTGTTTATTTTTTAAAAGAAACAAACGAAAAATAATAAAAGAAAGGGGCAGAATCCTACTTTTTGCATTCGCGCCGTCGTAGGGCTAGGCCGAGGTTGCCATCTCCATAGAAAGATGGTATTTTTTGGGTTTTAGAAGTCAAAGGGACTAAAAATGGCCAATTTTTTTTATTATCTCCAGCCACCGTGGACGGCGGCACCGTCGCCGGTGACCGGTGGCCGCCACGATGGTCTAGCGCCGGAGCCATGGTCAGATATTTGGAGGGAAGGGAGAGAATGAGAGAGTTTTTAGATTTTTTTGGGTGGATTGAAGGTTTAAAATGATTTTTTTATAAAAAAAATTTAGCTTTTATAAACACATAAAACGATGTCGTTTTGGTGCCGGTGCACATATGCCAAAACGGTGTCGTTTAGCATATGGCCCGTCCGACCCGACACAATTGGTGGAGGATCCACGTGTTTTTAAGGTTAAATGGGCTAATTGCCGCTTTGGCCCTTCCGCTTTTTCCTTATTTTTCAATTTGGTCCTATTTCCTTTTTTCCTTTTTTATTTTCACCCTTGAAATTTTATTTTTATTTTATTTTGGTCCTTTGTAGAGCGACGTGTTTATAGGGCCTGGGATAATTTCCAAATTGGTCCCCCTTTTGTTTTCGCGCCTTTAATTTTAGTACTTATCCAGTTTTATTAATTAATTTATTAAAATTTGTACCTAAAACTCTGTTTAAATTTCAATTCGATCATTCTTTTGATTAATTTCACTATTTATACATATTTATTTATTATTCTTCACCCTTTTAATACCTAATATTAATATTACCTATATCTTTTGTACATTTATTTATTTGTTTGGTTCGTTATTCTTTTATACTTTAAATATGTAAATGTGATATTATTTACAATTGTTTTATCAATTTATTTATCTATATTTTCATTCTTTCATTTTTTTCATTTGAATTTAATGTTATGAATATTTATTATATTTATTTACTTATTTATTCTTTTACTTTTAAAACATTTAAATTCGACATTATTCACATTTGTTTTGTGAATTTATTAATTTATTTATTCTTCTACTCTTTTTAATGCTTAGGTTAATATTATTTGCTTTATCCATTCATCAATCTATTATTACTATTTTTATTTTTTTTATTTTTTAAAAAATATGAAATTGAGCACTATTTATATATCATTAAGCACCTATCATGAATTAATTTCCTTAGTATTGCTATATTCACATTATTATTGCTATAGCATTTGTCCATTTACTTGTCATTTATCATTCTAATATAAATGTCCTACCTATAGCCATCACATTATTTCACCATCATTGTATTATACGCTATATTCAAATACATTTGTCCTTTTTTTATACGATGCCTGAACTAAACATGTAACTATTGTAAGTGTTACACTATTTTTTATTCAATGCATGAAAATAAATTTTCAAAATGAGGCAATGTTCCATATTTAGAAGATTCGAGAAAATTGTATCCTAATTTACGGGGTTTTGATTTTCTCGTTGAATTTGAATAATCGAATATCCTTTTGAAAATTAAAATACATAAGATTTCAAATAAAAAATAAAAGGCGAGCTTATTCTCAAAGGTTCAAGGTGTCGTATCCAAACTTACGGGATATCGCATTTTGCTACTTCGAGAGGGGAAGGGCTTTAACATTTGTTTCGATTTATTCAAATAAATTTTTCATAAAAATTAGCATTAATACAAAGAGGGATCGTATTTTGAATTTTTTGAGTTTTCAACTTTCGACATCAAGACTTTAATTAATCAATTAGGTACTAATTTTGGGCGTTACGAGGGTGCTAACCCTTCCTCGTACGTAACCGACTCCCGAACCCTTTTTTTTTAATTTTGTAGACCAAAATCGTTGTTTTAATAAATCAAAATATTTTATTAAAATAATTAAATTACGAGGTGATTCGATCACACCTCATAAAAAAAGATTGGTGGCGACTCCCATTTTCGTTTACATTCTCGTTTTTTTAAATAAAAAGTCGATCATTGTTTTCAAAAATGGTTTCGACAATGCATATGTGATTATTTTGTGGATGCATCTACTAAAATTATATAATATCAAAATCATCCACACGGTGGATGAATGGGCCCATATTCATATTTCAGAAAATAAAAATGGTAAAAGCATGTGCTTCTACAAACTTCTACTTTATAATAACATGTGTCTCAATTGTACTAATATATGCATAATATAACATGGTGAAAAGCAGCTAGTCTTTCTAAAATATATTTCTTTCCCATATTCAACATTTTTAATATATAGATATACAATATTTTTCTCATTTGTAGTCTTGATATGATATCCATTTCAGCGAATATCTATAAAGCTAAATTTCTTTGAGACTTAAAAGAAAAAAATGCATCATCTATAATATATTTTACCCTTGAAATAATACTATCATTGCTCTTCTGGAGCCTTTTCTTACTTTTGCATTTACCTAATATGATATTAAATGAGAATAATCTTTTACCATTAAAGAAAAAACATGTTGTAGCAAAATTTACGTGAAATATGTCTTTATTCTTGAGTTTAACAATAAAAAATAAAAAATTTCATATTTTTTAAAAAAGAAAACATTGTTTTAAAAAATATTACAAATAGTCATAGGAAAATATATAAAACTATTTCTTAGGAAGGAAAATTAGAAACATACAAATGAGTTATATCATTAAGGCCTTTAAAATCATCATCCTTGTATGCATGGTTAGCATTAGCATCATAATAAAAACTTTCTTTCTTTCTTTCTTTTTTGTGTCGAAAAACTAACCTCCATTTCATCATTTTGGGATAATGAAATTTGTCTCAATATTGTTTATCTTCTTCTTCTTTTTTTTAATGGATGCTTTGATAAAGTTTTACTAAATACTTAAATGTATGACAGGTACGTGACCAATGCATTTTCATACCACATTGGTAGTATGAATTTTCAATAACTTTCAAATATTTTGACCATAATTTTCTTGCTTTTCATTATTAATCTTATTGTAGTGGTTCGAAGTATCACTATTATAACCACTATGATAACGATTATTAGTACATCTCCAACCACATCTTCCACTACGTCCATGACCATGGCTGCGACTGTGACCTCTATATTTTCCATTTTTATAATTATTGTGTACTGATACATTCACTTCAGGGAATGGTGCAAAACCAGTGGGACGAATTCCATAATTTTTCATCAACAACTCATTATTTTGTTTAGCCACTAAAAGGTATGGAATCAATTCAAAATACATTTTAAAACCTTTTTCACGATATTGCTGCTGCAGGAGCACATTAGTAGCATGAAAGGTTGAAAATGTTTTCTTTAACAAGTCCTCATCAGTTATGTTTTCTCCACATAATTTTAGTTAAGAACTAATTTTGAAAAGTTCCAAATTGTATTCACTTACAGTCTTAAAATTTTGCAACCGTAAGTGCATCCAATCATAACGAGCTTTAGGGAGTATCATAGTTTTCTGATGGTCAAATCGTTCTTTCAAATTATTCCACAACTCAATGGGGTCTTTCACGATGAGATATTCCACTTTTAATTCTTCATGTAGATGATGAAGGATGAAAATCATTGCTTTTGCCTTGTCTTGATTAGACGCTTCTTTATCTGCTAATATAATATTTCCTAAACAGTTAGTATCTAGGTGAATTTCAACATCTAATACTCATGACAAATAATTCTTGCATGAGATGTCTAAGGCCGCAAATTCAAGTTTGGCAAGATTTGACATTATAATCACTTGAATCAAAATTTTAAAAAAAATTAGTAAAATAATAAGCATTCTCAATCGTAAAATAATTCAATCATATATACTAAATTTGCTAAATAATAATATGTATTTCAAATATTGGCATAGAGAGGAATAGTCATAATAATAACTTAACACAAATTGCATTAATTGAAATTTCTTTTAGTAAAAAAATATATAATTATCATTATGATATTTGAGTTGTAAAAATAAAAGGGCAAATGTTACCCAAAGTAAATATTTCTTCTAGAAAATAAAATAAAAAAATTATAAAATACATATACTGTATATAGTTTAACATGAGTTATACGGGTAAATTATATAAAGTCAAAATGACGTGAACTTCACTATGAACTTGTAAAAGCTTGTGCTGATAACGTGTTATAAAATAATCAAATAAAAGAACACTAAAAAGTAAACAATAGATCAAATCAGCAGAGGATTTTCTCGTATATTATTTTCACTCACATAAGGATTTTATTTATAAATAATTGACATTCAATGCAATACAAATAAATGAAGTTTACTTAAGTGCTTCATTAGCACATACATTAAACAACTTGCATATTTACTTTCATAATAAATGAGGGGGTTTTATCTCATAAATGAAGAGGTTAGAATATGTACATCCACTTTTGTTTGTAACAATAAGTTCTTTTTACTCTCCTATTTCTATTGTATTTAGCTCACAACATGCCCCAAATTCTTATAATAGAAAACCTCAGCTGCTACACTTTTAGTTTACTTGCAAGAAAAAAAATTGCACCTGGCTAGAGTTGAACTAGATGTGCTTGTAGGCCAGGTTCGAGTTAGGTCTAAGTATGATATTAACGTACGTTATACTTGTTAAAGCTCGACCTAGCTCAAAATATAGGCCTAAAATTTTGTCCAAACTCGTCCATATTTGTAAAAGACTAACTCGAGCTCATTTTAAGCCCGCCAATATTATTTTTTAATTTTTTTAAAAAGTATTTATATTATATTATTTTAATATTTAATAATTTTATATATTTTTATTTATTGACATTGTTTATATAGTCATCTTAACATTATTTTAATGTTTACATTAGAGTAATATTATATATTTAGTATAGATTTTTTTAGTGTGTTCTAAATTACATAATATATAAAAATAATATAATATAAAGTATTATAAACTTAAAAACAGGTCGAGCCAGCTTAGGTCTTGAATGTTCAAGTTCGAGCCCGACTCATATTTTAAACGGACTTAATTTTTTATTCAAACTCATTTTTTGAACTTATTACTTTTTTCCAAACCTTCTTAAATTTTAAACCAACCTTGAGGGTTAGAGGAATACTTCGAACTCACGCTGCAAAAACAATTACACTACTTCCTCAACCACTCAACTACATTATGATGTTTATGTTGAGTTTACAAAACACGGGTAAAAGATTTTGAACGTGCGACCTCTGTTTGTCGTTTCCTTTAACCACTCAACTACTCCATGCATTTATCATGCGTTAAGAAATCTATAAAAACATGTTTATTCATATCTCATCAAATTCAGATTTATTCTTCGAGGTCTTAGACATAAAATGCGAAAATTTGCATGAAGGTTTTTTAAAGATATTATATGTTTAGATTAATTTTTAATTTTAATCCATGGTTAATTTATTTTATTTCCATTTTTCTGAAAATGGTGAAATTTTTATTTTGATTTTTGATCTTGGGTTTATCAAGTAAACTTTAGATTGGTAAGGACGTAATTTCTTGAGGTATGACTATTATTATTTTATTTGTTATAAATTTAATCAAATTATTAAATTAGATTATTAAATATTGATGGATTAATAAGGTTTATTAATAAACATTTTTAGTGTATTATTTTCAAATGATTTTCTAATATCTTATAATATATATTTTTAAATAAGTCGTATAGTAATATTCTTCTAATATTTTAAAAGCCCAGGCTTTTGGCAGAAATATATTAATGCCATGTTTTATATTTGACTACATGTTTTTTTTCCTTATCAAATATTTTTTTTTTAAAATTTATCTTACTAAATTTGTTGCATTCCTCAAAGTGAATGCAACCATAAAAAAATATTAAAGGATATAATATAAGTGGCATAATAATAACTATTAGAAATTAAAACATAGTAATAAATAACAATGAGAATTCTCAAAATAACCTTTCAAAACATAGATATAACTTATGTTATTAATGTGATACGAAATATCATTGGTCACATACATGTCATATGTCCAAATGTTTTATTCAAAATTTGTTAAATTTTTTTTAGGAAAAAATTATATCTCGGTGACAATGTCACAATAAATACTATCCTTACAGGTAGAAAATATTTATCTTAATTGGTATTGAAATAAACCGATATTAATGCAATATTTGGTACTACAAATTTAGTTTAAAGCTCCAAAAGAGCTAATTATTGGGTAGTACAAAATTAGTTGAAAGCTCCAAAAGAGTTAATATATTAATATTTAAAAGATCGAAATCAATTATGGTTAATGCATAATCCTCTAGAGATATTCACTGTAATGGATCTTATATTGAGATTGTGAATGAGGGGAAAATTATATTTGGTATGAACTACTCTTGCTATGAATATCTACATGTTTTGATTTTGAAAATGATAGAGAAAGATTCGATTATTGAATGCATGATACTTATGCTTAAAGACTTGATTGACTGTTAAATTAGATGTGAATTAAGACAAATATTTTCTACATGTAAGGATAATTTTCTCTAAAGCTTGTTACACTTGGATTTCTTAGTTGAGGTTTGCTGATTGAATGCTCAATTACGCTCGAGACTTCGAAATCTCTTATAACCTGCACACAAAATAAACAAATCGTACGCTGAGCAATAAAACTCAATGATACTTTAATGATTCAAGTCAATGTAATTTTTACATTAGCAAATGAGCACAACGTGTTCAAGTTCAATATTTAACCAATTCACATTTCATCATGCCAAGAGTTTTCATTATCATATGATATATATATAGCAATTTGCATACCAATCCACTTAACATTTGCTATAAAATTTACCATATCATACGATTCAAAAATTTTCAATCTCATATACCATTTCATTATATAACCATTTAAAACATTTAATGCCATGTCTTATATTAGTATGTATACAAATAAGCCATTTAAATTTCAAACAAATATGCATTTAACAATATGATACCTAATCTTCAATTTCAATTAATGTCATTTGATCATTCAACTTATGGTTCAGTTTTCTTTCTAGAGTTTATTGACTCATTCATATTTGATTCAGCCCTTAAGGCTTATTTTTAATCGGTTATCATAATCTTTTATATATTTTCTCTATCATGAATTACATATATGCACATATGGTTCCATTTCATCATATCATTTCAATTCAATATCATTTATCAAGATTATGTTCCATAATCCCTATTAACCTGACTCAAACTCAGACGGATGCACAGATCATCCAACCAACACACCAATCTGGCACCGAAGTGCATCCTGGCATACAAAGTGCGTACTGGCACACAAAGTGCATAAACCCACACACAAACTAATTCTATAGCATGCCAATTATATCCGACTTTGCCTAAACAATTAATAAGGTACCGATGATCCAATTACATATCATATTCAATTCACTTATCATAGTCTCGTTTCATTTCATTATGAATCCATATAACATACTATTATCAACTTCATACCATCACATACTCAACACATTATTCCATATCATTTCTATCATCAATTAATAATACAAGACACTTATCAATATATGTCATGCTTATTTCTATTTTATTCATTTCAATCCAATTCTCAACATTTAGTATCAACAATCACCAATCAAGTCATGAGACATTTTATCAATTTATTATCATGCTTATTTATATTTTATTCATTTCAGTCCAATTCTCAATATTCAATATCAACAATCACGAATCAAGTCATGAGATATTTAATCATCTTACCTCATTAGCTAGTATGCCACAATCATGCATACATATATAATCATACGTATGTATATTGTACTTAAATCATAAAAGTACAAACCAAAATTATAATCACTCATCTATGACTCTCGCATTTTCTTTCCCTCTCGATGGTCTGACGTCGTCTTTAGCTACTGTAACAACCCGTTTTTAGTCGAATCAAAATAGTGGTTTTGGGACCACAAATACGAAGTTAAAATAATTATTTTATTATTATTTGAATGTTTACAACATGATAGAATGATTGTGTGAAAGTTTCGTTTAGAAATTTAATCGTTTGATTAGTTAATTTGATAAAAAGGACTAAATCGTATAAAGTGAAAACTTGGAGTTCTATAAGCTAAAAGGGTTTAATAGCTATGAAATTAAATATTTGATGGATTTATGTTGAAATTATCCCATTTTATTTGTAATTGGACAAATATGGACATGCATAAATGAATTTTAATAGTTGATTATTATGGTTAAAATTATAATTTAGTTATTAAAGGCTAATTTAATAAAAAAATTATGCTATCATCTCCTTTATTTTCCAAAAGTGAGAAGAAAAGAAGCCATAGCTAGATATTTAAGCATTCGGTTCAATCTCAAGCTTGCATGTAAGTGAATTTTGTCCCGTTTTTAATGATTTATATGTTTTTTAGATCGTTGCAGCTTAGTCTAGCTAGCCCAGGGACTATTTTGCAAAACTGTTAAAGATTTTAGATGTTTCCATTGATTAATACATGAGTATTTTGATTTTTAATGATAGATTATGAATGTTTGATGATAGTTATACAAGTTTTGTTAAGTGATTTTTAGTGAAAATGCAAATTAGGGATTAAATTCTGAAATGTGAAAACTTTGTGGTTAAAATGTGAAATAAATGAAAAATATGGGCTGATATGTGCACTAGGGAAATTCGGCTAGCATGGTTTGGTATTAAATTGCATGAATTTGTGATTTTATGGAATAAGGACTAAATTGTAAAAATGTAAAACATTAGGGGAAAATGTGTAAAAGTTCTTTAATGTGAATTTTGGACTAAATTGAATATATAGGTAATTAAATAAGTTAATTTTGATTACATATAGATCAAGAAAAGCAAAATTTGGATCTAGATCGGGGGAAAGACAAAGTACTTGACTAATCGATCTGTTTAGTCATTTTTGCGTCTAAGGTATGTTCGTATGTAATAAGCTTTATTTTAATTGTATTTTAAATACCTTAATATTTCCTAAATTGTGAATTATGACCTTTCAGACACATCGATGAAGATTCGACATTAGAAATCCCGGTTGAACATTAAGAATAGAGTAGGATACAAATGACATGTCATTAGGGATATATTGAGTTGGCTTCGGGCCATGATATTGGCACTTCGGGTGCGAGATATATATATTGAGTTGGCTATGGGCCATGATATTTGCACTTCAAGTGCATGATTTATTGAGTTAGCTATGGGCCATGATATTTGCACTTCGGGTGCATGATTTATTGAGTTGGCTTCGAGCCATGATATTGGCACTTAAGGTGCGAAACTCTCGAGTATCCAACTTAAATTCCAAATAGTTCAACAGAAATATCGAAGATATGAATCAGTGAGAATAGATATGTATCGGTACAGGTAAGTACGGAAACTGAATGTGCAATGAACGTATGAAAGGTTTGAGTATGTATAAATAGATGATTGTGTATAAGTTAACATTATTGTTACATATACTTTGTGGTAAGTTTATGCATATTTTGAATGAAAACTAAATGTTGAGTTTTACTTATTATTTTAATTCGAGCTTACTAAGCTTTATAGCTTAATTTGTTTATTTTCTGTGTCTTATAGTGATTTCAAAGCTAGCTTAGATTTGGGGATCGTCGGAGACTTCCTCACACTATCAAACTATCATTTTGGTACTTTTGAATCTATGTTTTGGAATCTATGGCATGTATAGGAACTTTGGTCACTTTGGTATATAAGTTGTTGATGAATATAGCCATTTTATTTGGCTTGTAAATGTCTATGTTTTGGTTTGTATATATAGCCATGAAAGTAGGCTTAATTTGGTTGGTTTGGATATGTATATATGTATGTGTGCATACGGTTTATGTTATGTGACTGAGGTTGACTTTGTGATTCATATTGACAATAGGTGTTGTGGTTGATATTTGAGAAGATGTAGGCTTATGAATTTGAACATAATGATGCATGTTTGGGAATGTCTAATTAGTTGAAATGTGTATGTGATATTGGTATAAATGGATTTGTCTATTTTGTGACTTGTGTGCATTGTGGATAATGATATTGAGTTTGCATAAATTAGGTTTGATTTAGTTGGTTTGAATGCCTATTTATGCTATGAATTGTGCAATTTGGTTTGGTGAAGGTTTGTGCAAGTTTGGGTGGCAATTTGGCTTGGTAAATAGCCTATTTTTGTCCACACGGGGAGAGACACGGGCGTGTGTCTCAGCCGTGTGTGATACACGGTCATGTACACGGCCGTGTGTCCCTTGGTGTTGAATTAGAAATCAAGTCAATATGCTCCACATGGCCTCACAAGAACATGTGACTTGGCCGTGTGGCATAAGTTAGTATACCCTACAGGTTTGGCACGACCTAGCATATGGCCTGGCACACAGGCGTGTATGACTATTTTTAGGGCACACGGGCGTGTGTGTTGGCCGTGTGACCCAAGTCAAAGAGTTACATGGGGTCGGACATGGGCTGAGACATGACCATGTGCTTCCATTTCGAATGTCCACACGGCCTGTGACACGAGTATGTCTTTGGCCGTGTGAGACACATGGTCGGGCTATAGGGGTGTGTGTTCCCTGTTTTTGAGAAAATTTTCTAAGTGTTTCGAAAATTTCCTGAGATCTCGGTTTAGTCTCGAATCACCTCGATTGTATGTTTAGGGCCTCGTTGGCTCGTTTAAGGGACAATATGATTGTGTTTGAATGTTAGTTGCATGAAATTTGAAAATGTATGAGTAAATATATGTGTAGTTGTTTATTATGTTCGGTAATGCTTTATAACCCTATTCTGGTGTTGAATACGGGTGAAGGGTGTTACAACTACGTTCAATAATTTAGATTTCATCCAATTCACATTTAAATACAAAGTCAAACATATTTTACATTTTATTCAATTTAGTCTTTATACTCAGGATAAACATATTTTTCAATATCTAGCTTTAGATTAAAATTTGATTTCACATTCTTTCATTGGAGACCCTATACTTCCTATTCATAGTACAAGCTCATGAAAGATTTTCAATTTATTCAATTAGGTACTAATGTTACAAAGATAACTATTAAGCTTATTTAACTTTACAATTCAATCCTTATCATGATCTAAGCTTAAATCTATCAAATTCTAACCCAATTCATCAATTTCTCAACAATGGAAACTTGCTAAAAACTTAATAATTAAACAAATTGATACATGGTCTAGCTAAATCGAGCTCTCATGAACATAAATCTATAAAAATTACATGAAAAAAAACTTGATTACCTCAATGCAGTTGAAACCTGAATACTTAAAGCTCAACAACATTTTTCTTTTCTTTTTCTCTTCTTTTTCTTTTCAATTTTGGGACGGCATGGACAAATAAGGAAGATGATGCATTTATCCTCCACTAGCTTTAACATTTATACTAGGATTCGTTGTTAATTAAGCTTGTTTAATTAGATTAATTAAAGTTTTATTATAATAAGATAGGTATTAATTAAATTTAGTAGTATCTACCATTATCATCCACTATCTCATTTTAATAAATAATTAAATAATCATTTTCATTTTTTATATAATTGTTATTTAGGTCTTCAAGCTTAAATTAAAACACAATAGTTGTTGAACTTTTATAAATTAATCTCTAAGTTTTAATTAACTATTTTATTGATTAAATTACTTAATCGAATTTCAATATATTTTTATATTAACTCTGTAAAAAATTTTATTTTATATTTAAGGACTCGGTTGATCGAAATGGGGTTCCAAAATCGTATTTTTCGATACCACTAGAAATCGAATTGTTACAAGTGGATTGTATTTCGGCTCTTCTACTGAAAAATGGGTAAATTAACCCTTAAACATTTCAGAACTTGCAAATTAGCCCATTCATTATTTTTTTTTTGTTAAATGATGATATGGAACATTAATTGAAATGATTAATTACTAATTTGGTTCATGAACTATAGCTGAAATATCATTTTGATTTCTAAATTCTTTTCTCAATGATAATTTTAAAAAATTTAAAAATCTTAAAAAATATATAAATAATTAAAAACATAAAAAATTATGTTAAAATATTTTTAAAAACAAAAATTATAAATAAAATATTTCTAAAAATTCAAAATATATATGAAAAAAATCGAAAAAAATTACAAAAAAGTTTTTAAAATTTTTTTTTTAAAACTTTCGAGTGTTGTCTTTTTACAAGACTTTCTTACCTAATTTACAAAACTCAGAAAAATAAAAAAAATTTCCATGCTTGATTGAAGACATAAATAAATAAAAAATTGATTAAAGAAAAAAATAAAATCAGCTAAAGTTTTGATTATTTTAATATTCAATTTAATTTTCAACCAACTAAAAAGTAAGTGAATACTTATTTTCATATTTCCTATACTTTGGAATCTACTAATAGTATGTGTCATTATAAAATTTCGATTATTCATTTTCGTATTCCCATATGTAAGCAACCAGTTTCATTGTGAGAGAGGTAAAAAGGCAGTTTGAAATGTATTCTAGGTTGTTACTGTTGAAATAATTGCAACTCATATTCATATCCATCTCAAAATCCCCACCGTCTAACTTCCATGGCTTCCTCCTCTCGTCACAGAAAACATGACGTTTTTCTCAGCTTCAGCGGCGATGATACTCGCAACAACTTCACCAGCTATTTATATCGAGCTTTGAAGCGTAAAGGGATCGGAGCTTACATGGATGAAAACCAACTGAAAACAGGGCAGAATCTGTCCTCATCACTGTTGAGAGCTATCGAAGAATCAAGGATCTCGGTAATCATTTTCTCTAAAAATTATGCTTCTTCTTCATGGTGCTTACAAGAGCTTTTCAAGATCATGGAGTTGAAGCGGCTCAACAAACTAGAAGTAGTGCCTATCTTCTATCATGTTAACCCCTCCGACGTGCGAAAATGTACGGGGAGTATTGAAGAAGCTTTTGCTAACCATCAGCAAAATTGGGCACACATATTGCAAGGGTGGAAAGATGCTTTTTCTGAAGCTGGGTATATAAAAGGATGGCACATAGTGGGAGATAAGTCTGACAGGTGACCAAATTTCTCATCCTCTTGAATGAACTATATTCTAATTAGAATTTTGTACTTTATGGCTTTTTTTTTCCCGATTGAAACTTACAATTCAATATTCATCGGATATGATATGACATGATATGGGTTCAATAAGTTTATTTGTTACCTGTTTATCTTATTTAATAGTCTATTCATTTTATGATTTTTCAGATCAGAACCTGAATACATGATGAAAATTGTTGAAGATATTATGAAGAAGTTGGATCTTATGTCTCCTAATGATATTAAAGGATTGGTTGGAATAGATCATCACAAACAGCAGATTAAAGAATTGTTATGCATTAATGTGAAAGACATCCCAATGATAGGAATAGGAATTTGGGGTATGGGTGGTATAGGCAAGACAACTCTTGCTCAAGCTGTTTTTGATGAAGTCTGTGGTGAATTTGATAGTTGCTGCTTTCTAGCAAATGTTACAGAGGAGTCCCAAAGACGTGACGGAATTACTTCACTCCGAGATAAGCTTCTTTCTGTGATATTAGAGGAAGAAACCCTTGGTACAGGAACTCCCAGAACAGGATCCAAATTCCTCAATGATAGACTCCATCGAAAAAGGGTACTTGTTGTCCTTGATGATGTTAGTGATTTGGACCAGTTAGAAATATTAGTAGGTGGTCTACGCCACTTGGGTTTTGGAAGTAGAGTTATAATAACATCTAGAGATCAACAAGTACTTAAGAATGGATCAGTTGATAAAATATACAAGGTTGAGGGGTTGAACTACCTGAACTCACTTCATCTTTTTTCTCTATATGCCTTCAAGAAAGTCCATCCTCTTGATGATTTTGTGGATCTATCAAATCGATTTTTAGAATATGCTAAAGGGGTTCCAATAGCTCTTAAAGTTTTGGGTTCTACACTTTATAAGAAGACTGAAGAACAATGGGAAAGTGCATTGGATAAATTAAAGGAACATCCCAACCCAAAAATTCATAATCTGCTGAAGATGAGTTTTGATGGATTGGATGACCTAGAGAGGGGCATATTTCTTGATATTGCATGCTTCTTTAAAGGGGAAAAGGCAGAGGTTGTTGCGAAAATATTAAATAGTTGTTATAAAGGCGCTCATTTTGGAATAAGCAACCTGTTTGATAAGTGTCTCATTAACATTACAGAACTGGATAGTACTCTTTGGCTGCATGATTTGCTGCAAGAAATGGGTTGGAACATTGTCCGCCAAGAATCCAAGGATCCTGGTGAACGCAGTAGGCTATGGATCCCCAAAGATGTGACTCGAGTCTTAAAACATGATGCGGTAAAAGTTGATTACATTATCTTGTTCTTTTCCTCATTCATAAATTTTAAGTTGCAAAAAGATGAATGCATGTGTAAGATAATTCTCTTATTTGTACTGAATTGTTTGTTGTTCATGACAGGGGACTAAATCTATTGAAGGGATATTCCTGGACATGCATGGGATTGATGGAATACAATTACATCAAGATGTTTTCCACAAAATGCATAATCTTCGGTATATCAAATTTTATTATTCTCAGCTTTCTGGAAAGGAGGGTAACTCACTGCTTTCACAGCAAGATCTTAAGTCTCTTCCAGGTGAGCTTAGTTATTTTCATTGGGAGTATTGCCCATTGAAATCTTTGCCACCAAATTTTAATCCAGAGAAGCTTGTGGAATTAAGATTACCGGACAGTAACTTCGAACAACTATGGGATAAAGAGCAGGTATGTATTCTGTACTATTTTGCTCACCCCTCCCCAAAAAAAAAAAAAAAAAGAAAAAAAAGTTTCTTTGTTTAGTAAATCTCTAATTTAGTTACAGACTTGAAACTAAATTTGTTATTCATTATTCTCATTCTACAGAATGTTGCGAATTTAAGAGTGATTGATCTCAGGAATTGCAAGAATTTAACTAGGATCCCAGATCTGTCAAGAGCCTTGAACATTGAAGAGTTGGAGGTCAGTGGGTGCATAAACTTGACTGATCTTCCGCGTATGCTTCATTTGAAATTTCTTGAAAACCTGTGTCTTAAAGACTGTCCAGTTACAAAGTTTCCCGAAATTCCACGAACCTTAAAAACATTAAACTTGAGTGGGACTCGAATAGAAGAAGTGCCTTCATCAATCCAGTGTCTCAATCGACTTGCTTCTTTGCATATGAGCTGTACACGGGTTCACAATCTTCCTGACAGTGTTGTTAAGATGGATTCCCTTAAAATAATCTGTCTGTCTCACTGTCCAAACATCATTCATTTTCCAAATGTTTCAGAGAACATAGTAGACTTAAATTTGGCATATACTCAGATTGAAGAAGTGCCCTTGTCAATTGGGTGTCTCAGTAAACTCTCTCTTTTAGATATGAGTGGCACAAGGATTGGAAATCTTCCAAGCACTATTGGCAATTTGGATTCACTAAAAGCAATCCATCTCTGTCATTGCCCGAACATCACCCAGTTTCCAAATGTATCCAAGACTGTAGAAATCTTATTACTGGACAACACTCCAATAGAAGAAATTCCCCTGTCAATTGCTTTGCTTAGAGGCCTTTCGACGTTAAGTATGAGTGACTGTACTAGGATTAAAAGCCTCCCGAGCAGTATTTTCCAGTTGAAATTTCTTCGACAACTTTGTCTCCAAGGTTGTTCAAATTTAGAGACTTTCCCAGAAATCCTGGAGACCATGCAATGTCTATCTCAGCTCGCTTTTTTCAAGAGATTAAGTATACAAGCTTCGCCCATCTTGAATGAGCACATAACTCGTGTGCATCACAGAAGAAACTTGAATGTTCTCAGTGTCATCCTTAGGAGTAGCTTTCTCAAATTTCACACGTTGTCAACTCTAGATCTGAGTGGTTCAAATATAGTGAAAATTCCAATGAGCATCCGACAACTTCCTAATCTAATTTCTCTTTACTTGAAGTGTTGCAAGAGCCTTATATTTTTGCCAGAGCTTCCCCCAAGTCTACGAAACCTAAATGCACATGACTGCACATCATTAGAGCTTGTGTTGAGTGGAAGACAGTTTTGGGAGAATTCTAGCCTAGTCCACATGCTATTCAGTAATTGCTTCAATTTGGATCAAGATGTAGTTGACAATATCGTGGCTAATGCACAGCTTAGATCTCAATGCATAGTAGAGGAATGGGTGAAAGAAAGGTCATTGGGATTTTATGAAATCATAACTGATAATATTTTTGATAGAGTTGTTGCCTGTAGTGAAATTTCGGAAAGGTTCGAGTATCAGTGCAGGGATTCTTCAATAACAATCAAGCTATGTCCTGATTGGAAGACTGATAGATTCTTGTGTTTTGTTCCATCTGTTGTGGTTAATTTCAAGAACAATCCTAAAGACATTGATGTTAAAATTGTCTGTGAAATTAAGTTAAAAACCATATGTCATGATTGTCATAATTTCATAAGTAGGTGGACTTTGCCTTTGTATTATGATGAGCCCATATTCTTTGAGTCCAATAACATGATCATTTGGTTTGATAAGAATATGTTTCGAAAAGATGAGCATTATGAGGAGGCCTTATTTGAATTCTACATCACAGCTGGAGAGGATGGGAAGTGTGCAGATCATGTGAAGGTGGAGAAATGTGGTGTACATGTATTCTATGTTGATGCAAAGTGTTCTATTAACGGCAATGTCAAATCCAAAAAAAATTCCAGCTATGGTGAAGAGGAAGGGAAGCAAGCCCTTAAGCATTTGGAATCAAGTTATGGAATTTCTGCTTATCTGCCATGCACTCAGGATGATGAGAACGGTTGCAGTCCTAACATGATACAGTTTCAGTCAAACTCTCCAATTGATCCGAATCAGCTCTCATTGAAAAGCAGCTTTAACAGTCTAGATTTTGGTGGATCAACAGACCGAGAAGATATCAATTTTAACAATGGCCATGATAAGCCTACTATCAGGAGATGTAGAAGTTTCAACTTTAATGATGAGGATGAACCAGAGCAAAAAAGATTGAAACATTTTCATTTCTTCTGACTGAATTTCGGATTTAAGCATCCAATGAACAGGACCAAGGTTGGCGTTGAGGAGGTGTTACTTCTCTTGATCCATTAATTTATATTTTTATATTTTAAATGAATGTAACATAAAATGTGTAAATATTCTGGTTTTGTTGGTCTTATGTTGCTAACTAACTTGTTCCCATTTTTCCTAGGTTCTAGTTGATTTCTGATTACAATAATGAAGTTTGAACACTAAATTCATGCCAGCCAGGTAAACCTTCCATTGGCCCTCCCCAAAGTGTTTATTTACATCACTTGCGTGAGACTAGTTTTTGCTTTATCTGTGTGCTAATTAGTGGATACCTAAGGAGCACTAAAGAACTCATAGGAGTGCAAAAGAATGGCCTGATTTGATACCGTAGAACTTGCAAATCATCAATGTTTCTGTTATTTTATTTGTCATCAACAGAAAGTACTCAGCAAATATTTCTTATGGACTTGGTCTATATTGTGACCAATACAACTTGTTTTCTCACATCGAATGCCTATTGACTGACATAATATCTGTTGTGATACTATCAAGGTAGAGAACTGACATCCCCTACTTCAGACTGCTTTCCCCAGCAATTTCAGATCTTCAAGGTACAAAGTTTGGCTTCCATATCTTGTTTAGTATTGGGGATATTACTTGGGGTGCCAAGATCTTGTTTATATCCATTATATGTTTCTCCATTCAACCATGGAAAATATGGAGTCACTAAGAGTGGTTGAAAGAATGAAATGTATAATGAAGAATGAACATGTCATTACTGATAGAGGAGGTCCTTGGTAAACATATGTATTAGGAAAACTAGCGACTCAACCATTCTTTTCTTGTATAAATGTACTAGTGTTGTGTAGAAAAGTCAAACCTTGAGCCTGCAAGGGCGCACCAAAAAGAGCCTATACAAAAATGTTGGGTGTCACTTGAAGTTAAAATGTGTTGGATTGTATTATCATTCATGTATATATGCCACCTTTGCATTTCACCTTTTAGTGATTGTTGAGGTCTTACTCACATGTGAACCATAACAATTCTTGTCATTTACTTGTGGGGGATTGATCAGCTCCCCGTGCGAGTAAAGCTGTGAATGCATCCTTGGTCCAGCAGTCAATTTTCCATCTTTTGTGCGTTGGGGTCGTCTCAATGCACTTTAGTCTCACCACTCAAATTTGCATCTCATTTGTGCTTGGGTTTTCTGCAATTTGGTCACAGGTTGTATCTGTACATCGTCTTCTTTGGTTTTCCAATAATACCATCGCATCTAAATCAAGCCTTCCATTCTGAATACTATTTTTTTGGAAGAAAAGTCAAACCTTGGGTATACGGGAGCACATCAGAAAGAGTCCATACATACATGTCAGACACAACTTGAACCCAAAGAAAGATTATCAGTTTTCTTCTTTTTGATTATTTATCATATTTATTACTTTTTAACATGAAAATGTATTTTGTTGTAATATTTAAAAATATTTTAATTTAAATAGGTCGATCAACCTGCTTAGACTTGTATATACTGCAATACTTTACAGTGCACAATCTGACTTAAAGGATCATAGAATCCGAATCGTCCATTGAAATTCGAACCGTCTTGCACCGTCAAATGGATTGGTTTTTTTTTTTTTTTGATTAGTGGAGGAGCGGGATAAGATTTCTTAGGTGGTGGATGTGGAACAATTCTAATAATTTTGCTTCTCTCATCCCATTTTGGTATATGTTAAAAAGGTAAAAATGTAAAATTGCATCATAGAATAAATCTTGAATTCTTTTAAAATTTTAAAATTATTAGAAGGTAAGATTATTATCTTACCTTTATTTAATATATTTGTTGTATATTAAAATTGTGTATTGTATATTTGAAAAAAAATCAAATTAGGGCAGAGATAAATTTATACAATCGTGAAAGTTTTAGTAATTTCCAAGATTACATCCATAACAGGGGATGGGATAAAATATATTAACCATGAAGTAGGTGGATTTGGTGGTAACAGCTAATTCATTGTCTTTTCTAATTTAACTAATAACTAGAATATATATAAAAATTAAAATAAATTCAAAGAGAATTCATATATAAAACTTTCTCCTTATTATTAAAGTGGAATTTAAAATAATTTGTGGAAACTTTTGGATATACTAAAATTTGATTATAAAGTTCTAAGGAATTCAATCCTATCATTAAGCAATAGCCAATAAGGTTTACAGAAAACATAATACCAATGGCTAAAAGACTTTGTTACGTAATAACAAGCAATTATTTGCTTCAGCAGAATTTTAACAAGGGTTGGTCCTGCAGCATCCCCACTGTATATGTCCTCAAGCATTGGTGTGTACCGCCAGTGGAAGAGGTGCCATTTTCTATTTAAGCCACTCTGGAATGTAGTGTTCCGTTCACAACATAAGCCAACTAGTCTTAATTTCTCCCCTGTTTGCCAGCAGAAGTTGGAGCTGAAAACAATACAATCGTTTCGGTCAATGATACAGACTGCTCCTCCCATACTACGCTACGTATTAAGAAACTGTATTGTTAAACTATTCAAATCTCATTTTTCATAAATTAAAATTTAAAATTATAATAATCGATATACCCGTTTCACTAATCATACATTCTGCTCCAGTAGTTTTGTTCCCTAATTTCAAAGTAGATTACTTCACAAATTCATTTTTATTAAAAAAATATTTATTTAACACGTTCAAAATCAAAATTTTAGAATTTAATCTTTATATTTTTATTTTTAAGAATTTAGTTCCATTATTTTTTTTATATTTCAAGTTTCAAAATTTAGGGGGAATTATTTACGGTGTTAAAGTTATCTTTTTAATTACATGACTATTAAGTAAATATATTTTTTTATTTCAAAATGTGGCTCTAACAGATTTAAAAAAAATTAACAGAATTAAATCTCTGAAAATAAAAATATAAGAACTAAATTTTAAATTTGTGAAACATATTTTAACAAAAAAAAAGAAGTTAAAATTCAATACAATTTTGTCCAATTTAAATTTAGCAAGATTAGGTATTATAATATGTGTGCATTACGTTTTCTTTTTATTCGACACAATGCATTTGCATGGTGTTATTTGAGTAAAAAAGAATAATTTTTCAAGATATTTAGCGGATAAAAATAAATGATGAAAGTACTATTATAGCCTTTGTCCGTGATTAGAGAGTGTTAGTAGGGAGTAGGGACATTAGTTTTAAGTCATTGACCAATCAATCCCAAGTTCGCTGTTATGTCATGTCTTCTTTGGATTTGCCATAGTCTCTCTTACTTGGCACCAGTTTGGAGTTTGGCTTTTGGGCTCCAATTTTCAACTTAAAAAAAAGTCCATTTTTATTTAATATTTTTCTAATAATGACAAAATAAATCAGAAAAACGAATGTAAGAGAGTCATTGAGGTTAGGTTCCCTCATTTCTATGCCAGAAATTTACTTCTCCTGACTTCCTCACCAAGAACAGAGATAAATCCTTTGAATCTAAGGTAACCCATCTAAATATTCTCCCAAGATTCAAACTTTTTCTATCTTTGCTTCTCTCGTTCATTGATTTTAACTCAATGCTTCCACCAGTTGTTTGAATTATTGTTTTCTGTTTACATGATTATCATGCCTGGATCTGATTTAAAAGTTTTTTTTTTTTTTATCCCAACTGAAGAGCTGGAGTTGTTCAGTTATCTATTGTATTGATTGGGTTTTTGTGATTTGCTGTGTTCTACTTGATTTTATTTCATCGTTTTTAGCTTGAAAGCTAGGATCGTTGGGTGAATAAAGACTTGAATTTGAGCATTGAGCTTGGTTTTTAGATATGAAACAACATTGGGTTGCTTTGCTTTTCGTGAATGAATAGCTATGGGTGGTCTTGACTGTTAAGCAATTGGCTGCTCGGTACTTGAATACAATGTTTAAGCTTGAAAGTTAGGATTTTGGTGTAGGTGTTAATCGCTTTCTTCTTTTTAACTATTTAGTTATTTATTTTAAATAAAAGCAACAAAATTGGTTTGCTTAGGTTTGAGGATTCATGACTATGGATGCTGCTGCGGAATCATCTGAATCTAGATTATCCAGTTCCCAGTTGAACAAAAACAAGCCTTTTCACAATGATGAGAGTTGTCCTAAAGAAGTATTACCTGTTAGGGGTTGTGGGTCGAGGAATACAAGCCCATCAGGTCGGGTAGGATCGAGGAACACTAGTCCGTCTAGGCAGAAGGTGGTAAAGACTAAACCACGGGGTTTAGATGAGGAGACGGTTGCTACATTTGGTAAGGCAGTTCATCCTGATGTTCAAATGGAAGATAACATATGGGCAATGTTGCCTGAGGACTTATTTAATGAAATTTTGGCAAGGGTTCCCCCATTTATGATATTCCGGCTTCGTTCAGTTTGTAAAAGATGGAATTCAATACTTCAAGATAATAGTTTTCTCAAGTTTCACTCAGAAGTGCCATCTCATGGGCCATGTCTACTTACATTTTGGAAGAACTCACAGACTCCGCAATGCTCAGTTTTTAGTTTGCCATTAAAAACATGGTATAGAATTCCATTCAATTTTTTGCCTCAGTGGGCCTTCTGGTTGGTTGGCTCTTCAGGTGGTCTAGTTTGCTTTTCTGGACTTGATGGTCTAATTTTCAGAGCTCTAGTATGTAATCCTCTTACACAAACTTGGAGAACACTGCCAAGCATGAATTATAACCAGCAAAGACAGTTGATTATGGTCGTGGATCGAACAGACAAATCATTTAAAGTTATAGCCACTAGTGATATTTATGGTGACAAGTCACTGCCTACTGAAGTATATGACTCAAAGATTGATAAGTGGACGGTCCACCAGATAATGCCTGCAGTAAATCTGTGCTCTTCAAAGATGGCATATTGTGACTCCAGGTTATATTTGGAAACCCTTTCACCCCTTGGCTTGATGATGTATCGTCTTGACTCTGGATATTGGGAGCATATTCCAGCAAAGTTCCCTAGATCTTTGCTAGATGGTTATTTGGTTGCTGGGACACAGAAGCGCCTGTTTCTGGTTGGAAGAATTGGTCTTTATAGTACCCTACAAAGTATGAGAATTTGGGAATTGGATCATGCTAAGATTATGTGGGTGGAGATAAGTAGAATGCCACCTAAATATTTTCGAGCTTTGTTGAGACTATCAGCAGAGAGATTTGAGTGCTTCGGACAGGATAATCTTATCTGCTTCACATCTTGGAACCAAGGGAAGGGCCTAATTTATGATGTGGAAAAGAAGGTTTGGTCTTGGATTGCCGGCTGTGCTCTTCAGTCATACAACAGTCAGGTTTGCTTCTATGAGCCAAGATTTGATGCCTCTGTCGGCTGAGCTGGAAAATTTCCTTTGAGATGACCTGTTGAGAGGTTAACTTGTGGCCAGTAGTTCCTATTTCTTTGTAAGAAAGATGATATCTTCTTTCACACCATCCTTTTTCCTGCTTCCTGCACATATTTTGACGGGAATTACTTCTCTGCTGTTGGCGGATTGTGCCACCAAGTGATCCTTGCTATTGCATCAGCATCGTGAACATATTTTTTTCAAGCTATTTATATCACCAACAATTTTTGGGCACTTGGTGATATCATTCCATACCTGGACTGAATGAGGCACATAGACACCGGGCTGGGTTGTACTTCAATAACTGGATGAGGGCTGAACTCCTTAAAGGTGTATATCATGGGACTAGAAGAATTGTAAGAATTTTTGCACTGGCCTTTGCTTACTAATTTAACTCATAAGAAATTTCATCTCGTAATGTTATTTTACTTTTGTTGCCTGTCGATTTATGTCATAGTGGCTGATGTATGTGATTCTGCTGACTTCATCACAGCTTGTACACGTTGTACTTTCAATGCTCTTAACTCTCCTCTTAGTGATTGAGAAGCTCTTCTGGACCCTCTTTACTTTTGTTCTCCTTAAATAAATCTATTACGGGTGTTTGAATTCTTTATAGAGGTAATATGATATAAATTTACCACAAATAAAATAATAAATTGGTGTTTTTCATGATCTTCAAAATTGATTTGGAGCATCCTTGGATTATATACTGTCATTGTTTCTCATGAAAAAAACAAAGAAAAATTGTAACACTTGAATTTGATTATGGTTTTTGAAGAGTTAATCCAATCTTGTCCTTACTATGAACCGGCACAAGATAAATTGTATGCTGTCTTTTGCTGCACTGGATGAATCAACATTGTGCATTCTCCTTTTAGATTATTCAGCCTAGCAATTTTTATGAGTTTATTTTTAACTAATTGGAAATGTTAAGGTCACGTTCCCCTGAAATATGTTGGACACTCACACCTGAAAATATTTTAACTGGTACTGCATTTGTTTTTAATCATTAAGCAAGCCTGTTAGCTTCTATTTTACCTTGATGGTTAGTTTCAGTAATGCTCCTTGCTTGCTGCTGGACGGTCGCCCTTTATTCTTGCTTAATTGATGATCCACATGTTCTTAAAGTGACTTAAAAATAAGTATATGCTTTATAAAGCCAACAGGAGCAATTAATTCGTTTTCCAGAATCGGGATTTGGTTTTGGTTAGGCTGAGAGCTAGTAATAGAATTTGGCTAGTTTTTATTATTCTGCACATAGCAGTCTTAGGCAGCTTCACCAACAAGGAAAACATTGAAACTACAGAAACGTTGATATTCCATGTAAAATTTTCCATAGTTTGCTGTCCGATGACTCTCATGCATTGCATCTGATGTCAATTGATGAGGGAGTATCATTTACAAATTTCAACTGCATTGCCCGTTTGAGTTGAATGAACAAAATGTGTTGATTCTGGTTTCAGCATGGTTGCTGCTGAGTAAGGTAAGTTCCTCTTCATTACCTCCTATGAACAGCAACAGGCTTTGGTTACATGTGAAAATGAAACTTCAGATCTGGTGCTATTATCACCATTACTCGGTGTTAGGTTACAAACTAAATAAATTGCAAGAGATGCTAGTTGTTATATCCTGCTCCTGTAGGGTAGCATATTAAGAATGCTTTAAATTTGAGAACATTTGTTGATTTGGGTTAAACTGTTGTAATAGTATAACATATTAATATTTTCTTTGCCCCTGGATAACTGGAAATCCGCGTTGTTGCTGCAGTGAATTGAATGTGTTGCATAAGTAATAGTGAGGAACATCGTGCCGAGGATTGTGTTTTGAACCACAAATAGAAAGATTATAACCATGTTGAATATTGAAGTATAGATGCGTCATCAAAAGAAGCTGACAGGTTCTCATTGAACTGACGGACATAGTCTGTTGCTGTTGCTGGTTACCCTAGGATGAAGGTTCAGAGTGTTATTACTGCAACTGGAACTACATCTGGGCTATCTGGTTTGACCTTCTTGTTAAGTGGTTGAGCTAAATGATGACTTTGTTGCAGTGTGGGTTTACTTGGCTTACCTTATTCTGAATTCTGAAACATCTTTGAATTGACCTTATCAAATAAAACAACATGATGGAGCAGAAATTGTTGAAGTTTGAAAGGACTGCATGTACTATTCATCATCCTTTCAAACCATATCACTTTTTCCATTTAGGTAGTTCAAGTTGTTTTTTTTTTTAATTTTATGGTCAAAAGGGATAATTTAAGTAAAATGAGACGAAATTCATCATATAAGTAATATTTTTGCCAATTTTTTTAGTGAGAAAAGCAATATAAAACTCTTTCTTTTATCCTTTGTTCAAGTTGGTGTATTTTTGTTTTTGTATATCCGTAGTAGGGCAAAATATAGGAAGAAATGGTTCCATTACAGTTGAATCATAGGAATGATATTCCGTGTAATTTAGGGAAGATGGGTGATAAAATAGTAAATGGAAGATGGAAAGCTCCAAGATATTTCGTTGTAAAGGAAAGAAAATTTATTGTATTAAAGAAGAAACAAAAAGGCAATCTAAAAGGAATCTTTTTATTTTCTTGGATTGCCAAATAATTTCTTGACAACCCCAAATTGATATAATTAATGTTAGTGTTATACATGTGACATTGTCGTTTGAAAGCAAGCACCTTATTTTACCTGGTTGAAAATCCAACATCAAAAACACCCACATTAAAACAATCGGAATTCTCCAAATTCCCTACATACACAGACACATGGATTACAAATCATCTGGTGGATTAGTACGAGTAATAATAGAATCGATGCTCACTAACTAAAGATGAAACACACATGACATTGGTAAATGGAGCCATACTGTTTTTACAGGTGTCAAAATCTGGGCTTAATCTTCCTTAAAGTAAGAGATTAGGAGTGAGGTTGCATATTTTCAATATTTGATGCTAATTTGTAGTAAAACTAAAGTATAACATTGAGGGTGACGTTGAAACGGGAGCCCTTGCAGAGGTATCGAACACACTAAATTCCACTCTCATCACCCATTATCTTCAATTATAGTATTATTTTTTTTTTAAAAGCAAATAATCTTTTTTAGAATTAATTATGAAAATTTCTGGGATTATCTTTTTTTCAATGGAGCTTTAATTTTAATATAGTTTGTCTAAATTTGATGTTAAATAGATGTATTGCGCTTCAAAGATCCTACATACTTGATTTTAAAAAGGAGTTTAGAAAATTTCTTATTTGGGATTGCTTGAGATTTGATGAAGTGATCTTCAATAGTACTTGATATTAGGTTGATGATGTTTATTTCAAGTGTCAACTATACTTAATCTTAAAAAAAAAACAAAGTTTTACTTTCTCTGTTTATGCAATCAAAAGAATGAGTTTAGTAATGAATAATGAGCTTAGCCTTCTTTTTGTTGCAAGATCAATGAACAGCTTTTTTTCAAAATTGATGTAGCGTTCTTCATAATTTTTTTAGGTCTTCGATACTTATAATATTTGGAGAGCGAGAGAGCTTCAAATATTCAAAATCTTCTCTTCAAGCTTCAATTTCTAAATTCTTGGGCTTTTGAATTTTTGAGGTTTGGAGGTGACATCTTTTTATAATGTTAAAGGGAGATGTCTTGTGAACATGATATCTTCAAATGAATAATTATAAAGACTAAATCTTTTTATTTATTATTTATTTCATAATTATTATATTAATTAAAGATAGTATAATTTTTATTATTTATTTCCTGATTAATTTATATTAATTAGAGATAAAATAACTCTTAAAAAAATATGAATCTCTATAAAAGAGTTTTTAAAAATTTATTTTTTTATTTACCTCTTATGATTGAAATAAAATTATTTATATTTTTAAATATTTATTTCAATTTTAATAGTGTATTTAATTTATAAAAATATTTATAAAGTTAAAAATAATTAAACTGTTTTAAAATTTACACTAACTTATTATGTAAATTTGTAAGCTAGATGAATTGAATATAAATAAATTGGAATGAATTATTATGAAAATATAACTTGCATAACACCACTAAAAATTATATAAAAAGGTGGAGGAATTTATGTTGCAATTCTCTCGTCTATAAATGCTTACTTTTTTTTTCTCAATCGAAGAAATACTTCAAGAAAGACGTTGGAAGCACCAACTCTTTCAAAAACAAGAGGAGTACAACAATATTACAACTAACATCTAGACGCAAAAATCACTACACAATAAGTATAAGAAAGCATCTATCCAATTCACCACGACGCTTTCAAAAAAGAAGATCTCGATATACCTGCTTTCGCCAAAACATCTGCCATACCATTACTTTGTCGATGAGTAACCGTAACTTGAAATTCAACCATCTGCCTAGTGCCATAGTTGATATTCTCAAATAAATTTCGTAACGACCACAGTTTATGCCTCCTATTTATCAGCCATTCCGCAACAACAACCGAGCTTAATTCAATTATTAATGGAACATGTGCCTTCCGATTCAATCCAATATACATCTCCACTGCTGCTTTAATTGCCATTAATCTGTCATTTTTGATCCCCTAGCTTCGATCTGCCCCGAGAATAACACACAAGCCACTCCTTTATTATCTCTCAAAACCCCACCACAACTCGCTACATCCTCCTAAACAACGCCAGCCACATTGAATTTCAACCACTCGGGAGGAGGTGGCTCCC
The DNA here is from genome assembly GCA_025698465.1 of Gossypium longicalyx. Lineage (NCBI taxonomy): Eukaryota > Viridiplantae > Streptophyta > Magnoliopsida > Malvales > Malvaceae > Gossypium > Gossypium longicalyx. The sequence continues at coordinate 18,636,094 of CM047005.1, read as the reverse complement.
AATGGTTAATCGTCCTACTTAACACATGCTTCTTGATGAGCTACATTTTGCTGGCTAGTACCACCAATAACATTCCGAAAATTGACATTCATCAAGCACTGCTCTAGCCCACATCAAAGCTCCCATTTTAGAGTGGTACAACATTGTATCTAAATTTATTAATGTCCTATCAAACACTTTATCATTCCGTGCTAACCACACAGTCCAGCATGATGCCAAAATTACAATCAATCATAAAATTTTTTGAAATCCTGTCCAATTCACGTCACAACATATGGTAAAAAATTCATCAAATTTCTCGATTGATTTTCAATTGATTCCCCACCAATTGAAGATTTGTAACCAAAACATATTCACATAATTGCACCAAAGAAAATATGATTAACACTTTTCGTTGCCCTGTTATACAATGGGCAACCACTGTTTAACATATCCAGTTTCACCCCAGCTAATCAAAAAATCTTTCGTTCGGAGATGCTTAATAACCAACATCCATAGAAAATTATGAACTCTTTACTCTTCTTTTTGTACTTCCTAACATGTCATATTTTTATAATGTAATGCATTAAAATTTTAAAAATTTATAATATTATATATATATATATATATATGATATGATATGATATGATATGAAAGCGGAGTAAAAATATCAGCTTGATATTTAAAGAAAGTAATGCGTGATGAAATTATTGAGTTAACATGAAAACATGGTTTGAAGTAGTTTTTGAATAGCGTTAGTAGAAATTTTATCAACTTGTTATAAGAATTTGGTGTTGAGTTCCATTTGTAGGAATCACTTACGCTTTCAATCTATATCATCAATAAAACCACTTGATTTCATAACTTTTGCAAGAGAAGCCACTTATTCTTTAAAGGAAGTGATACTCATAACTACCACTTTCTGACTTGATGTTCACCATTCACCAATTCTTATTGTTCATCATTTTTCTTTTCTTTTTAGTTGGAAAATACTTCAATTTTAGATGACTAGGTTTTGGGAGTCATTGCAATTTTGATGATACAAAATTTTATTACTTCAAAAATTAGAAATAAATTAAAGAATTTTATTTATGAAATTTGAGTTATAATTTGTGTATAATATTCTCATTATCGGTTTAAGAATTATTTAGATTTGATCTTGTATGGATACTGTTTGATTTAAACGTCATCAAGACTTGATTTTAAAAAGGATTTTGTAGAGTTACTTGTTTGTGATTGATTCAACGGTTTCGAGATTTGTGTCTGGGTCAACGAAGTTTGCTTCAAATTATCATTAAGACTTAATCTTGAAAAACAAATTTTATCTCTTTTGTGTTAGCATAACCATATTGTCAGATTGAGGTTAGATTTTATCTAAATTTCTTTGAGACTTGCAAAACTTCATTTTTAAAAAGGAGTTTAACCTCACTTATGTTGGTTGAATAAGATTGAATTCTAATTTTTAATTTATGAAATTATTTTAAATTAGAAATCTTTTTATATGAACAATAAGAGCGTTTTTATAAAACATTTTACTATCTCTTTTATTTATTATTTATTTTATGATTAATTATATTAGTTAAAAATAAAATAATTCTTAAAAGTATGATATATCTATAGAAGACTTTTTTTTTTATTTCTCTTTAAAATTACTTTAATATAATAAAGAAGAAATGGTTGAAAATTTTTAATTGGTGGAAAATAATACTGATATAATCGAATTAAATTAGATGGGTGATAAAATGATATGAAAGGGTTGGTGTCGGTTAATTTTGTTGAAATAATTAAAGCATTAAATGGAGTGGGGTGGCACACACTTGTGAAGATGAGGTGGGGACAAAGTGTTAACAAAAGGCAGGATTAGTTTATTGATATAATGCACAAATAGAGGCATACGTGGTTTAAAATTAAACGTGATAGGGTTTAGTAATTCTATGCACTAATCACTTGCCCATGTTACTTCTAGCTCTTAATTTCATGCTCATGCCTCTTTGGGAACTATGCTTCATTGCTTTGCCCTCCCTCCCTCCCTCTTTTATTTATTTATTTCCCATATATATCTTCATGCCAACTAAACCCATAATATATACAAACCTTTAATTTCTTGCCCAAAAATGATAGGTAGAATAGTAAAACATTGTTACATTAAAAACATAAATTTAAAAATTAAAAATAACATTATTAAAAAATACAGTTACAAATTTTAAATATAAATATATAGTAAAATAAAAAAAAAGCAAGCTAGAAACCTAACTAGAAACTTCTCCTCTATATGATCAGAATCTAGCTATTTGGGAAGCGCGCGCTTGTTGTTTTCTTTGCTTCTAAGTGGCACATTTCACATAAACTAGTTATTGATTCTAACTGTGATCTTGATATCAAGTGGTGCATTCGCTAGGAAGGATTATTCAGGTTTTTGGATTATTCTTCACAAATTCCGCACTGTTAATATATATATGAAAGCTGATAATATCGCTAAAATAGGGGGCCAATAGAGACTGCGACTTATTGCGCGATACTTTGCTTAATTTTTTTGACTTCTTTTGCTTCCCAGGTGTACTCTTATTTTGGCATAACGCTGGTTTTTTTTTTTTCTAGGTATTTGATTATGTTTTGTTTTGATTTTGTAATGAGTTTTGCTGAATCAATAAATTCGATATCTTTATTTATAGAAAAATTTAATTAATTAATTAATGAAGTGCTATAACTTATTTATTGATGATACATACAACTATATATTAGTTGTGCATTAAATATTACCCTTACTTAGAAGGAATTTAGGAGAATTAAAATTTTTTATTTATATAGGGGGGAGGGGCTTACATTAATAATACAAAAAAATTAATTACGAAAATAAGATAGAAAGTAAATTATTTATGAGAATAAATTATTTTGAACAATAAAAATTGGTGTCGTCAATGAATCAACCGATACCACCTATAAAAAAATAAAATAAATAAAATAATAAAATATTAATTATAAAAGGGGTGTAGACAACCAAGGAGGTGGCACCCGTTTTTCACCTGTCACTTTTTTTTTTTGTATTTTTTAAAGATATAATGATATATTTACCCCTCCAACTTTATAAAAATATTATTTTAACTTTTCATCTAATTTTTTTTACCTTTTTTAGCCCTAAACTTGCGTTTTTGTTAAATTACCCCAAGATGGAAGGAAAAATTAACATTTTTTAAATTTTAATAATGTAACATATACGTGGATTGCCACATGGATGACATGTCAATATTTAATCAATTTTTTTAAATTTTAAGAATTAAAAAAACTAAAATTTTCATGTCAACCACATGGCAATCCACGTATATGTCACGTCAACAAAGTTAACATTCATTAACTTTTCCATCAATTTTAGAGTAATTTGACAAAAATGTAAGTTTAAGAACTAAAAAAGATAAAAAAAAAAAGTAAATATCATTTTTTTTATAGGTGATGTTGTCTGATACATTAGCGACACCAACTTTTATTATTTAAAATAATTTATTATTGTAAATAATCCACTTTCCACCCCCATTTTTATAATAATTTTTTTTATATTATTAATGTAAAAAACCCAATGTTAAGGCATGAAACAAAACTAATACAGCTGAAATGTGGGACCTAAAAATTAATTTTCCTAATACATATCCTACGAAATTTGGACCAAGAAATGCATTTGGTTGAGCTGAAACTAGTCCTTTATAGAGTTTAAATACATACACAGCAAAGCCTTTGTAATTGCCAATGCCTACTTCCTTGTATCGTGATCTTACAGGGGTTTGATTGAACAGGTTCATGCAACGGCTCCGATGAAAAAGGTGGCTTCAACGTATCATTAATTTCAGAGCAAATATCATCTATATCTATATTAATTTATTCTATAAAAAGAAAGTATAGCATGCCTTTAAAAAGATAATTTTGTTAAAAAAGAAGAGATAAATGTGCATAGCCATGGCTATCATAGGGTACCCTAGGGAACACAGATTTGTTTTTATCACATTCTTCCTCTATGTAATATTCAATTAAGCAGAAGACCGAATCTGTAACTCAGAGACCTTGACCAGTTCTGACACTTTTTTTTCTTTTTTAACCATCTTTCAATTTGCAGGGATTCGAATTCGTTTAAGTGGAAAAAACAAAGCCAGCTTTAATACTAATATGAAGTCAAAGTTTTAGGGCAAATTGGATACTTGGTAAGACTCGTGTCAAACAAGCTCCACCTCATTATATAATAAACAAAAACTCCCTACTAGGATTTAACAACTCAAAGACCCTCGTTGCATGCATGAAGGCAATGGGGGACAAAATGAACATTTCCAATCCAAAGACAAAGCTACGCTCACACTTTGTCCCTAACTTTGATAAATCAATGCTCAATACCACATTCAAACTTTTGATGCAAAGAATAATAATAATAATAATTATTATTATTATTATTTAAAATATTTTAAATTTGGATATTTGTGATTGTAGTTAAGTTTTTTTATTGGTGAGTTTCCCTAAGCTCTGCATTTATACCAGAAGCAAATATTTTATTTAGGAAGGTGTCGGAACCCTAGCTTTGACTTGGGGTTGAACTCTCTATAAAACCTATTCCTTGGTCTTTTTCAGATTTCCTCTCTTTTAAGTTGAAGGAAGAATCAAAAAGATGGTGCATATGATAAGGTTTACTGCAGGCTTATTAATTTTGCTTTTCTTTGTTTTGCATGCCCTTAACAGCTGCTCAGTGCATGCTCAACAAGGTATAATCAATAGTGAGCTTCTTTTTTTTGGCATTAATTTACTTAAAATAACCTTCTAATCATATACTCTGAGATTGATTTATCTGTTGTTTCAATTTGTTCTTCAGGTAGGGAAACAGCTGGTGAAGGAAGTGTTACTCGAAAGGTTGGTTTTGGATTAATTTTTAAGTTAAAAACAGTATATTTGTTCATATATTTTGAAGTTTTTGGTAAGCTGATGCATATATATATACGTTTGCAGGAATTTAATGGAAGGAAAATTGGAGGACATGAAGTAATGGTGGCTTCAAAGAATTCAGGTGCAAACCTGTGTGATGGAAAATGTGAAATTGAAGGAAAGGGAGGTTTTAATGTGAAATATGGGAATGAAAATAGGAGTGTTGAAACAGCTGATTTTGTAGCTTTTGGTGCTGATTATCGAGGGCCTAACCATCACCCTCCAAAGCATAACTGAAAAAAATCAACCCTTCTAGATCTCTTTTGTGAAATTCGCTAGGGTTATTAGATGTTAGGCCAAGGATGTGTGAATATCATAACTTGTATGTATGTAACGGAAAAGTTTTGTTGTTTATAAAATGGATTTTTCTTCTTTTAGCTTATAATTTTGCTTCTGATTTAATCAAATGTTATACAATATGTTTTGCCTTGATTAAATCTCAACTTTGTAGTGTATTCATCCTAGATATTGCCCTTTGAATGCAGGGGGGAACAATGATGCTGAAAGCGTGTCCATTGGGAAATCTCAACATCAACCAAATAATCAGGTCTTTCCTTCTCTCTCTCTCTCTCTCTCTAAAGCACACACGCCTTTAACTCTACACTGCTGCAATTAGTCCAAAAATGTTCTTGTAAATTGTACATTTAATTAACCTTAAAGACTGTCTTAAGACATCGGTTAAGCCAACTAAATTTAATTGGTTTCATTTGCTAGGTATTGTTTACAGTAACCTATGAACATTATTATTTTATGTTTGAAAAACAGGTGAGTGGTGTGAACAAGTTGGAGGCAAAGACAAGTAATTTTGCCGGATTGGGAACTCCCAGAAATGGTGGTAACAATGTCGAATCAGAAAAGCTTCTGGAAGCAACTAAAGAGATTGTAAAGTTGATGCAAGAGGATTACAGAGGCAGACCTCGTCGGAAGCCTCCAATCAACAATCATGTACCAAGGCATTGATCGACTTTGTCTTGCCCCCATCACGAAAGAAAGTGAAGTCCCTTAGCCTTTATGTAGCAAACATCAGTTTGTTGTGTTTTTGTCCTTTTTGGTTATAGTTGGGTCATATAGGCTTGCATAGGAACAAGAAACAGTAGGGTTTTTTTTTTTTAAACAAGTATTTTCAGTTATAGGAACACAGTTTTTGTACATTAGGTTTACTTTGTTATACCATGTTTTCTTTTCTTTTCTTTTGTTTTGGTTGTGATATAAATATATATAGTCATATGGTGGAGACTTACAAATCTGTTATGAATAATTAATATGATAGCATAATTTATTTAAATTTGTATGAGGTCCTTAATGCTAAAAGGAGTACAAAATTCAGAAGTGTTGAAACAAAGGGAGGCTGCCACTGAATTCCCTGTTTCTGTATTATGATAACCATCCCAGAAAAAATGTTGATTTGGGTTAGGGCATGGTTCCAGCAATGGAATACATGCAGCACTCCCATTACCCCAAGTTGTGCAACATGGATTGCTTGCATCACTGTATCCTGCAATAATATGGACTATCATTCAATACAATGGATACATGATCTTTTAAATAAGTAATTATGAAAATATGCCTTCAAAGCTTACCATATTTTGAAGGATTTGTAATGACATCATAGCCTAATGAATTAATTCGAGCAAGAACAAGTATGGAGCCTTGAAGAGTGGATGTTAAAGACTTGAGCAATTCATGTAGCTTGGTATTGAAATATGAGACAATTTGGTTAGTTTGTTCATGACATTTGCCTACGACTACTTGATATTTTCTTGTATAATGTGGGATGCATCCAAGTGGGGCTATTTCGTGCATTATTATCTTCCTTGCTCCTAATTTATATACGCTCTGCAATTCCAATTACATGATCAATACGTATATGAAGAAGAAGCTGAGACTGGTAAAAAGAGAATTTATGAAGAGAACCTGGAAATGGTTGGAGAGATCATCTATAAGAAGCTGAGCAAATGATTGAGGATCATAATCATGATTTGTGCTAAACAAGGTTGGTTCTAAATAGTTTTGAATGTAATCATTGCTGCCTGTTGTAAATATGAAAATAGAATCTGCCAAGTGTTTAGAAAGGTCCTCTAAGCTGTTAAAGTGGGTAGGCAGCTTCGATTCAATTGTCCATTTAAACAAGTCAATTTGTTCACCCAAACTCAAGCATTTGCCCTGCCCCCCAAAAAAAAGGTGCCGTGAAAATTAATCGGTGGGTCAATTTCCAATTAATTAAGAGTAAAGGTGAAGGACTTACAAATATAGTTCCAGTTTGAGGGAGAATTCCACAAGCTGAAGATGCATAATTCAAACCTGTTAAGGGTACTGAGTCGTGTATGCCCAAGTATGGTGGAGGATATGGCAGCTCAAGAAACTCAGCTTCAAAATAACCATAAATATTAAGAAAAAAATGGATATAATTTAAATGAAGGAAAATTGAGTTTTAAGACAGAATACCTATAAAATCTGGGAGAGTTCTACCATTAGTGAACCTTCCAGTGAAGTGCTGGACGAAATTGTGGCCGTACGGTGGGAAGTTTGCCCTGGCCATTGTTGGCAGAAGATTGTTATTGCCACTGTCAAACAATGAATCTCCGAATACATAGAGAGCTGGTACCAGAGGTTTAGTGTGGACTAACAAGAGGAATTGATGGAGACTGAATAAGAAAATGTTGGACGTGATGAAGTTGTTGTTGCTCATCTTTGCAAGAGAAATTAAAGAAGAATATGAGGATAATGGTTTTATGTAAGTGTTGAATATTGAAAGGAGATTTTGTTGAGAAATGAAAAAATCGAAATCATAAAAGTACATCACCATGGCTATTTATATCTCATCATACGAAGCGAAGCCATTTTGTTTTTTCTTCCCTGTATATTTTTCCTTTTTCTGTTAAGGAGATAAAATGATTTTAGTGACTTAAGCAATAGGTACGCCAAAATTATGACACAACCGAAATGTAAAGTAACTCTTTTATCACTAAACAGAATTTCATGAGTATGACATGAATTGTTATATATATTTTTTTTGTTAAGGAATTTAATTATTACTTTGAAATTGTTATATTTTATTCGAATTTTGTAACCATGAATTGTTAGCATTTTATGTACTTTTACTTTTTAGTGTATGAATTCTCGTATTTCTCCTCTTTATCATCAATTCCTCCTACATTAATTCGAGTACCAAAATATCAACATGAAATAAACCAAAGGGTAATTTATGGATTTTAATTAAAAAGCATATATAATAAAATGATCCAATTCTTAAGAAAATTACTAATATATTTTAGACTAAACTACAAAAACAGTCACTTTTGTTTACCTCATATTACATTTTAGTCATTTACGTTTTAATCACTTACGTTATCGTTTTGTTACGAAGTGATTATTCTACCGTTAAGCTTCGTTACCTCTTTAACGGCAGTCTTGAGTGACAGTCCAAATGAGTTTTGAATGTTAACTTGGATATCTTACGTGACAGTCCAAATTAAATTTATTTAATTAAAAACCTATTTTCATCCCAACAATTAGATATCTAAGTTGGTATTTAAAACTCATTTGGATCGTCACGTAGGACTACCGTTATAGAGGTAACATAGCTTAACGATAGAATGACCACTTCGTAATAAAAAGATAATGAGTGACTGTTTTTTGTAATTTACCCTATTATAAAAAAGCAATACGATGATTGGTAAGGAAGTTTTGTCTTTGGGCTGAAAGCCTCCAACACTTGAATACCATTTATGATATTTGAGTGTAGATGGTGAAGCTCAATACCATTTGGCCATTCATTTTAAATTTTTTCCTATTTTTGGTTTATTTACAGACTAAAGGCTGGCGTATGAATGATAATTAAACTTAAATGAAAAATGCATCTTCAATATTGAACTAGACAAATCACATTTCCGATTCAAAACCAATATTCCAAAATCCCTCAGGAGTCATAGGAGGAACATACTTATATCGATGCCTCGACACACCATCATGATGCTCACAACGGAAATTCTTCTTGTGATCTTCATTGCCTTCAGCTCCCTTGCTAAGAACAGCATCATAGAATTTCTTACATTGATTGCATTCATATCCTTTCAATTTCTCCCTCTCTGCTTTCTTTCTTACTGGTTCCACATACTTGAAACTTCCCTTGTCAACCATTTGAAACGGTGTCTCCTGTTTTTGTTGCTTCTTGTCAACGCTAACATCATGTGTCTCATCATCTGAGCTATCAACATTGATGTCATCTTGAACCACAGGATCACCAGCTTCTTTCTTCATAGCTTTCTCCAGGTTTCCTCTGATATTCTCCAGAGGAGTGTCAAGAAAATCATCATGGGGATCATGTCTAGCTTGGCCTTGGTGGGACCTAGTATCTCTCCAACCAGAAGCCGGTCGCTTTCCACCAACTATAGGATTAGACTTCACACTTGAGGGGCATTTACGACTGGAGTGAGAGGTAGAGGTTTCAATTGGTTTGACTCCTTTCTCGTCCTCTAAGTCACCATTCATGCCAATTACATCCTTCATGCTTTTTGTGCCAAAAACAACCATAGGAGTCTTCAGAATCCTGTTTTCAGCATCTGTAATGAGACAACAAAATGTAGCTTAAAAATCTATTACAAAGAAAAGCAGATATAGAGCAGTGGCAGCAATGTTTTTTCAGCATGTTGCCTCAAACCATAGGGTGTTCTTAACAGTCTCACTTAAATCATCAATTCAGCAAAACGAGAAGTCAATAACTTGATAGATCCTAGAGCAAATGTGGCAATTAGCGGAAACTAACTGGGATGACTAAGCAATAAGCATTGATCAAAATAGAAGCCAACAGACATAAACTAAATATAAGCTGTGGAAAGTTACCAAGAGAAGGTTTGGATTTGTCATGATGCCTGGCTGAGTCACTTTCATCTTCCAGTTTATTTGAAAAAGACATGTTCTCGGTAGTAAGGCCATTCTTTCTGCAGAGGTAGTTGTACTGAGATTTTAGCCTTTTGTAAGCATCAAGGAGATCTCTTTTTTTCTTCTTCTCAGCCACCAACTCAGAGGCCTTCGCTTCAATCTGTTTTAGTAACTTCTCATATAAATCCCTTTCTTCACCTGCATGGTGTGCATCATTACCACTTCTACTAAGTTTGGCAGCCTGCAGTTCGTTGATCTTCAGTTCCAAGCTTTTTACTTTGGCCAGAAGTTGTTCTTTTATTTTCTCATTCTCCTCCAACTGCTGTTTATTCTTCAAAATTTCTGACCCTTCTAAATCAATTTGTCTAAGCAACTGTTCCTGCGATTTTCTTCCTTCCTCAACTTCATCTGTCTTCTTTCCAAGTGCCACATGGAGTTCTTTGTAGTTCTCCTTCAATTTCTCGAAGTTGGCCTCAAGTAGCTTCTTCTCCTTGTTACAATTGATCAGCTGCTCTTCATTATGCATAACATCAAAGGCTTGCGACTCAACCTTTTTAAGTAAATTTTCTGCCAATTTCTTCCCATCAGCAACTTCCTGAGTCTTTTCTCCGAGCTCCTGCTGGAGTACTTCGACCTTTTTACGCAGGTTGTTTAGGTCACTGAGAAGTACATTTGTTTTCTCTTCATGCTCTTTTAATTCTTTACCCTTCTCAGCTATCGCGGAGGCTTTTGCTTGAACTAGCTGCACTAATTTACTATGCAATTCCATTCCCTCATCAACCTCCTTACACTTCAACATAAGCTCCCCTTTTAGCTCCTCAATTTTTGTTTCTTGACTTTGTAGTTTAACAACAAGTTGCCTCATTTTCTCTTCGTGCTCCTTTTGTAGCTTTTCCTTCTCAAGCAAGAAAGAATGATTCTCTTCAACAACCTTTTTCTTTTCAAGTTCAAGCTCCTCCAATAGGAGATTGAACTCGTTTTCCTTCTTCTTCCATGCATCTTCAGCCTCTTTCTTGGCCTCTGCATATATTTTCTCCAAGCCTTTACATTTCGACTGGAAATTTGGATACAGTTGGCTACAAAAGATGTACTCGATCTGAGAAATTTTGTCCTTTGCTTCCTGAATTGAAGCAACTAGTATGGTGCTTAACCCAGAGATATACTTAACATCATTGCCATCGACTGAAAGCCCTAATTTTGGAGATTGTTCCATTTCTGGAATTAAAATCGCAAGAACAATCAAGTCATCATTTCAACACAAAATATGTCGGTGAATTATGAATTTAACTAAGTATTATTGGGAAAGGGGATATCCATTTTAGAAATAAAAAAGAACCCTATCGTTTGAACTCAATTTCAGAGTTTTGTTCAACAATTGAACCTTAAATAAAAAGGATATGAATTCAAACGGTTTAAACAAGCTGGAGCCTCTTTCTAGATAAACTAGCAACGGGACAAAGAAAAATAACAATAATCTCAAACGGGGAAAGAAGACCAGAAACAGCTTAAATTCATCGTTGTTGCATGAATTACATATAAACAGTTAGCAAGAAAACTGAAACTCAAAAAAAAAAAAAAAAGGTGAAAGGAAATTAGGAAAATTAAAACCAAAATAACAAGACTTACTTTGTGCTTGAATCCAGCAATCAGAAAAATAAATAAAGCAATGAATTGCCTGCCTTCACCAATCTAAAGAAAATGTCAGCCAAATCTAAGAAATCTAGAAGAAGAAGAAGTTAGAAATGCCGTCACTAAGTTTCGTTTTGGTTGGAAGCAAAAGGAGAAATGGGACAAACAATAAGTTGAAGAAATGAAAGAGACTGAAAATACCTTGGGAGTGGAGATGCACCGGGAAGGTGGCGGGGGATTGAATTTGAGCCGATGGCTCACCCTTGAATTGCACAGCGGCTGTGGTTGCAGTGGCGGGGAAGATTCAGATTTTTAATTCTTTTTAATAAATATAACATGAATATTATGAGAATAGAATAATTAGAAAATAACTCCGGAGGCCCAAATCATTAAAAATGGACTCTTGGGCCTTCACTATTATTTCAAGCCCACTTATTCTTCACAATTTTTGTTGGAAAAGGAAGGATTATTATTTATTAACATGCTGAGTGGAAAGTTCGGGACGAAAGATTCAACCTTTGTTTGTATTGTAACATGTATGTAGTGGAACACAATGTTGAATTTTAAAACAACATATCCAAATGGCAATGTGCTCTTTCACATATCACGAAATTTGTTATAAAGGGTCTTTCCAGAAAATAAATCCTTCTCTTTTAGGGGAGTAAAAGGTATTATATAAACAATAAGCTTCAAAGTGAGTTGGCGATAAGTCCTAGTGATCGATGAACTTGCCTCTTAAGGTATGCAATATAGTCATGAGGTTCCTACATAATGTAACTAGATGGGAAAGGCTACTTGGTAGGTAACCAGTGGTAGGGTGTTATGACACACATTAGGACATAATGTGTAACATCTCATACCCGATTCAATCGTTGGACCAAATATATTAGATGTCACATTCGTTGTTGAAACAACTATGATTTTTTTTCAATCTTTAACAGACGAGTTATACAAGAAACTTAGTTTCGATACTTAATAAAACACATTATGTACTCATATTCGGGTTATAAATGTAACACCTCGACCGTCAGGTACGAGTTACTAGATGTTACATTCGTTGCTGAAGTAATTACGAATACAAAACATTTAATTCAAAACACAATTCATGCAAACATAAGCATTTTAGAACGAAAACATGATATACAACCTTTCCCAAGATTTATAGAAGCCTACATACACTCTAAAGTTAACCCGAGACTTAAAAAGGACCAAATTACAATATTTTCAATATTTTAGAACAAGTATCGATACCCAAGCCAAGTATCGATATCAATTTGAGCTTCGATGTTCGAAAATTTTGAATAAAAATCAATAGTATCGATACCTTTCATAAAGTATCAATATCTTTTTCAATGTATCGATACTTTACTCTAGTATCGATACAATTTTAAGGTTAAATGTTTTGAAAATTAAAGAAAAATCATCCAAGTATCGATACCCTCCCCTCATAAAAAATTTCTAGAATTTGCATTTGGCACCTACTTTATTCCAAACTATTATCAACCATACCAAAACATTCCCAAAAATATGTTTAAATCATACCTAAACATACTCAAAAGCATGTTCAAATCATATTTAAATAATAACTTACATCTTCATTATAAATCTCAACAATTCAATCATCCATTAACTTATCATTTTCACTTACCAAGATCATCAATCAAACCTTAACTACCTACTAACATGTTTCATACCAATTCACACTTCAAATACCATTTCATATGTTTATATGCAACCATTACCAAAACATGCCATTATCAATATGCAATATCCATTCATATTACACTTTCATACCAAACTTGTATATACCATATATATACATTCATTAACTTCCAAAATCACATTCCAAGCATAGCTACACGTAAGAAGGACTCTAGTAGGTACATGCCATTTAACTAGCAAAGGAAATTCACCAACTTTGTTGAGTTTAGGGTTCTGTCTGGATGTTGAAGTCGATGCTCAGGATCTTGTATGAACCTAACCTGGGCATGGGAAACAAAATCGTACATTGAGCAATAAACTCAGTGATATTTCCACAATTCAAATATCAAATGCAAATTAAGTTAATGTATACAATTCAATAATCATGTCATCATACCAAATGCAAAACATATTTCCAAATGCACCAATATGCCATATAGTTCAATATAACATGTTCAAAACATTAACTTAGGAACAATCGAATTGGCATATCATATTCCGAATCAAATCATTTGATTTGTCTAATTCATATTAATCTTCTGGATCTATAATCCAGTTTACGTAGCATTTCTTAATAGTATTCATTTCAAATTCCATTTTCAAATTTTATATTTTAAATCCCTATTAACCTGACTCGAACTCGAACGAATACACGGATCCAACCAACACACTAATTTGGCACTTAATACATCATTAGACAATTCCGAAGTAAATAGTTTACGCCCAATGCTTATTGGTATAATCGAAGTAAAAGTTGTGCCCAACACTCGTCGACACGTAGTTAAAGTAATCTGTACTTGATCTATCCTATGACATGCCAATTATATCCAACTCTGCTCAAATATTTAATAAGGTAAAAACTATTCAATTTCGAATATATTTCAATTTCATGATTCAACATATTCAATTCATCAATCAAATAGTTATTTCATATGTATAATAACATGAATCAATCCAATACGAGGTCAATTTCACAATTTTATCAATTTACACCATTTTTAATTTTATTCAAATTAGTCATCCATCTTAGAAATCAACATTTTCATGCCAATTCAATTCAACTAATCAATCTTAGCTTACCTAAATATCTTACCATGCTATAAAATGCAATTATGAAACAATTTAATCAATTTGAATTGTAGAAATACAAATTGAAAACTCTGAGCTAGTCGTCGACGACTTTAGCTTTTCCTTTCCTTCTCGAGGAATTCGGGTCAATGTTAGCTACGAATCAACATAAACATACAATACCATGAATACCCAACCAAGTTCACAATCAATTATCATTTTATACAAAATTTTCATTTTATTCAATTTAGTCCCTAAAAGTGGGACTAACATAACTTTCAATTTAAAACTCCAAATTGTAATTCGACTTCACTATACTCCATAAGGGACCTCATATTCTTTATTTCTACAACCAAATTTAAAACTTATTCAGTTTGATCCCTAATGTATGAAACTATTAATTAACTTTACAATTTAGTCCTTTTTCACATTTAAGCTTAGAATCTATAAATTTAACACCTAAAATGTCACACCCTAAAAATCGGCAAATTCATAAATATGAGTAAAGTATGTTTGTAAATTGATTGGCGTGTTGTGGTAGCATAATCAGCCACCTTGTTGGCCTGATGGTGAGTTAGAATGTAATTAAATAAACGTTTATTTTTAGAATCTATGTTTTAGAATAATAATAATAATAAATAGGTGAAAAGTTTGTTCGAAAAAGTATTTGTCCATTTCAAAATATTTGTTTAGTGTTTTAAGTTTGGTGACATCCTACATTCGGACCCGATAAATCGGGTAGGGTATATGGTGTTACAAGTTTATTGGTATCAAAGCTTTTGATTTAGCAGATCCTTAGCAGTTAAATTAGAGTCAGACCTGTATACATAATACATCAGACCTGGCTTAGTCAGTCGATCCCTGGCAGTTAAATTATAGTTAGCACTGTATGCATAATACACAAAGCCTGGCTTAGTCTCTTAGGTAAGTTAAAAACTTTCGTATAGCGAATGGTTTAATAAATTGTTAGAACTAAGGTAAATGAGATAGTTAGAGGGAAAAATGATAAATTTCATTAAAATATGGGGAAATGATAATAATAAAAAAAGTAAAGTAAACTAAAAGAAATGAAGAAAATTTTCAGTTTCCTGCCTCAACTGGCTGGTCAGTTGGTTCAATGGGGCTTCCTCTAGTTGGGGGTATTCTTAGGAGATTTCTTCCAGATCTATTGAATCGTCTAAGTCCTCCTCCTCCTCTATTCTTGGCTCAGTGGAAGCAAAGAAGTCGACGGATTAGTTTCATTCACTCTAAAACTTCTCCCAATCTTTACCCTTAAGATTGTATACGTTGAAGTTTAGAAAATTAGGAGTTACCTTCTGTAAATAGTTGAAGTTCACCCGACTCAAGTTGAGAGGGCCCACAACAACTTCGACATGAAGGACCAAATTAGACCTTAGTATGGGCAGAGCCTCTGTCAGATTTTTCTTTGTGTCCTATTGGTACTTTCTCAGAGCATCTTCTCTAGATTGGCATAGACATTTCAACTCTGATAAGTGACATTGTTCTTAGAATTTGAGTTTCTCCTCCCAAGAGGACTCTCTAACCTTCAGCTAATTATTTTCTTCCACCTGCTTGAGTCTACTTCTACATCCTTATACTTGGCATTCAAAGTTGAGACAGGAGTTGAGATCCTCAATCTGGCTCACAGCTTCTTGATGATTCTGACGTAGTTGACCCAAAGCCTATTCGCCAAAAATGTATAAATTCCTCAAAGCTTGCCAGATTAATATTATTCTAGTTGCAAGTCTCCTGAAGGGTACAGCTCATAAGCCCGTATTCAGCAGCTAATACTTGACAAAACCTCGCTAGTATTGTAACTGGGGGTGATTAAGGATTGGACGAGAGAGAGAAAAGGAAGGCCTCTTTCACTTGTTGAGGCAAGATGTTACTTTGTTGCTGCTGGATAGTCTCGAGAATATAAAGATATTGTCCTGGCCTTATTAGATTCTACTATGGGAACAGTCTATTTGTTTCGCCAGGTGGAGCATCATTGCGTAGAGAATCAAAAGGAGACCCTGGCTGACTTGGGCGTGTTTCTTCTTGTAATATTTCAACCATAGGAGGATCAACGACATGGGCTGGAGAGCCTGTTAAGTTGATAAACTCAATTGGCGCAACTGAAACAGGAAGCAAAAGTAGGAGCAAGAAGAGTGATGAATCTTTTGGAGGCAGTCCCTTTCTTGAGTTTGCACCAAATCAATGGTGGATAGTCATTACCTTTGTGTCATGGGTGCTTCCCTCTACCCTTGGCCTCTTTAGAATTTTCTTTGCAACCACTATTCTTGGTGGGGTAGCAATAGCACATTTATCCTCGCACACCAAATCTAATAAGGCTAATACGTCCATGTTGTTTACTGGAGCGAGCGTAGAAGTATGAGAATTGGAAGTAGACCCTGTAGTATCAATAAGAGAATTAGCCTGAATAGGAGAATGAGTGGAAGACGTACCATGAAAAATGATATTCTAGTGGTATGGATGCAGTCCACAATGATTGATAACATGTTAAATTTGCATGATTTTTTGTGTTTAAATCAATTAATTCTTGAATTGGTCACTGCTAAATTAGTGATTTTATGTTTTAATTCTATCAGGAATGCAATTGGGATGCTATGAGTTAAAAAGGAGCAGAAAATGACCAATTTGCAACACAGTTAATAAAGTGGGGCTGAATCAGAAATGTGGAAATAGTTAAGGACTGTCTTTGTAAAAGCTAAAATTAGAAGAAAATCTAATTTTATTTTTATTTAATTTTAATTATGTAGTGGGTAGTTAGGCCAAATTTAGTAAGTCATATGTATATAAATAAGTAGGGGTGAGCAAAATCCGATCCGATTTGAAAAACTCGATAAAAAATTCAAATTTTGAATTAAATAGTTTGAATTATTTGAGTTAATCAAGTTATTCGGATCAACTCGAATAAAAAAGTAAGTTTTTCGGTTTAACTCGAATATGAATTACACAATTCGAATTATTTGAAAATTCGAATAAGAAAAGACAAAATTATGTCGTTTTGATAAATATTTACTTTTTTAAAAGTTAAAATTCAAAATAATTAAGTTAAAAGGCAAAACTATATCATTTTGATAAATGTTTACCCATTAAGTTAAAAAGCAAAATCATTATATTGTTCATGTAATTAAATAATCTTATACTTCATCTACTAGTTAAATAATCAGTTCATCTAAACGCAACATTAAGTATAAATAATAGGATTCGTTAACTCAACTCGATTTGACTCGAAATTTTTTGACTCGGTCCGAAAAAAATTCAAATTGAGTTCAGTTGCTAAAATAGAATTTGCCAACTTGACTAACTCGAAAATTTTTTACTTGATTCGACTCGATTTGATCGAATACTCACCCCTATAAATAAGGCCTTTATGGTAGCTTGAAAAATGCGCTTGACTTCACTTGGAATTAAATAAGAATTATTTTATTTCCCTTCCAAATCCTGTGCGTCAATAACTTACTGCTACCCCATTTCCATTTTCTTGTTTTTGCAAAATTTGTTTAATTGCTTTCCAAGTCCCTTTCTTTCTCAACTTCCTCCATTTTTATTCAAATCCATTCCATAGCCAACTAAAGCATGATTAAATCCATGCTTCACTAAATTCCAACTTATCTCTAGGCCGATATTCTTTCTGGTCAAGAATCGTGAGATACGTATCCGTACTAAAAATCTTTCCAATCAGTATTCACTATTTTTCCTAAGTATCGAGATTGACAAATTCATCCCTTAAAGTTAACTAGATTTCAAATCAAAAAGCGAGTTGGGTTGGAGTTGTGCTTCTGGACAGTTGGGAAAACAAGTCGGTCGTGCTGTATTCAAATCTCTGAGAACAAATCAAGGGAGAAGTGATCGGGTTTAAACGACCTGCACGGTTGAGACCGTTAATCTGAGTTAGGTTTTTTAGAGTGTAAGGCCGCCAAAATCTTAAATCGAGAACGTGTGTATCTCGGTTAGATGATCAGAAAGGGTTGGTTTGCAGGTCGTACCGGTACCAGCTACGAGAGGAAGAATTGACGATTAAGACGTGCTTAACTGCTATAACTAACTTATTGTTTGGAGGAAAAAATTAATTTTCGAGGATCGGTTCAAAATCCAGAATCCCCCAAGTCTAGGGCTAAGGCTTATTATCTCTATTTACAAAATCTGAATTTATTTCCCAATTTAATTTTATTTCCAATTTATTTAATTGTTTATTTATGTTCTTTCTATTATTTAATTTCTAAAAATTTTAAAACTCCTCTGATTTATTTGTTTATTTTTCAGCAGGTCCATTTGGAGTCGTGGGCACGACTATTGCCACGATTATCAACACAACAGAAATTCTAATCACAAGTTAAATGCGAAAGTTGATTATAATACCAATTCAGGTGGACTCGACCCTACTACCACTATTTACTACTATTTAGAGTTATTTTATAAGATTAATTTTTTGTAGTTTCGACGCCCATCAATGATCCTAGAAAAATAAATGATGTTCCCTCATCTTCCCCACTATAATACATGCTAGATCATTATTGGAGTTGTTAGTCTAAGTTGTTTCAACAAAAAGGGCTATTTCGAGAATCTGCCTATAATAGAAGGTCATTAGCTTGGTGGCCATTCGGACTTAGTCCTTGCAGATAATATTGGAAGACAAGTCTAACAGTAACGATTTCTCCCAATTCTAGAATATGCCCCACCCTTAACCGTTTGAATTGTTGCGAAGAAACGCCTAAGTCAATAGGCTAACTTCGCAAGCAGTTGTCTTCACGAGGTAAGGACCAGTAAGTGGGAAAGCCAAACCTAGTTTCAAGCTTACTAATGACCCTCATGAACTTTTTGAGTCGACAATTGAAACTGGATGCTACCAATCTATTTGAATCTTTGAGATCTACAATACCTGCACACGTAAATAAACAAACCATACGCTGAATGATAAGGCTTAGTGATACTTTCATGATTTAAATCAATAATCAATAGAAACATGGTGTCAATACAATCATTATGTAATTCAACTATCAACTAAATCAATTTGAATTTTTATGTCTTAAGTGCAAAGCCCAATACGAAATCATTTGACATTTTATTCATGAACACATAATTTCTTTTAACACCATATCTCAATGCCATATATGGCATAGCATACGACAAGTTCATTCATTTCTCATTTCTATCTCGAATCCATAGATTCATTTTATGTCCATACCAGCCCTTAGGGCTTATTTTAATCGATTCACATGATCTTTCACATGTCATCTTTTGATACTTTAACATTGTAAGGCCCAATTTTTTTCCGGGATTATACCAAAAACCAAAAAAAAAAACACACACACAAATAAAACTAAAAAAATTGAAAGTCCAAATTCCATAATAATGTCCAAGTTTTATACACCATCAGGCCCAAATAATAAACTAAATTAAAAGCAACCCAAATACATTTTTCTAACTCAATTAAACAAACACCCCAAAATCCCTTAACCCAGTTACATAAAATTTGACCCAATTAAATAAACCCTAAAACCCGAGGCCCAATACATCCAAAAATCACAGCAGCCGAGAGCACTAGAAACTTCTAGAATGCCAGAGAGTTGGGCTCCCATGAGAGGCTCCTCGCACGGTCTCCTTCGTGCGTCTCCTCGCTCCTCCGTACGGCCATCCCTACGTTAGAATACACTAGAAGAGGCCAACTAACAGAATAACAACAAATGACAGCAATAAAAGTGTATTTTTATTTATTTATTTACTCTGTAAATCCGGCTATAAAAAGCCGATGATATGTACCTGCAAAGGACTTACGCACTCTATGCAAACCTAATACCAAGAATCAAAGAATCAGAAGGTGATTTAAAAAAAAAAATTCTCTCTCCAAATATTTTTTTCCTCTTCTGCATATATCTTGCTTTTTAGTTTTTTTTTTTAAAAAAAAGAGAAAGTTACCTTCATGAATGCATCACTGAGATCCATTGTCTTCTCCGTCGAAATCAGGGTTAGAAATGCGGAAACGAAAGTGAGAATGGTCTTTAAGTATTGATTCTGATGGAAATAAAGGCTGCTTCTATACCTCACACCAATTTGAATGGTGAACTGGTGACGAAATAGCCTTAGAAATTGAAGGCTGCTGAGTTAGAACCCTAAATAATTGGGTATTTAACTTGCGTTTTGAAGAGATGGCTAATGGCCATTCAATTTTCTTTTAATTTTGGGCATACAACGAAAAGGCGCCGTTTCGAGGAGGGGATAACCCGCGCGTCAACCCGTTCAAAGACCCGGATCCACGCTTTTCCGCTTAAAATGGGTTATTTATGCAAAAGGTCCTTCCCCTTTTGTGCCGCGTTCCAATTAGTCCCTGCTTGCGTCTCACCTGTTTTTTTAAATTTCCCCTAAAATTTGCGCGTTTTTACAATTGGGTCTGCGCTGCAACACTACGTTTTGGGGCCTGGACTATTCTCAATTCTAGTCCCTATACGTTCGTGTGCATTACACATTAATCCTATTTGTGATTACTTTATTTGTAAATTGACCATTTTGTTTTAATTTTGTTTTAATTAAGCTTTTTTATTTTTTTAGTCACTGCATATTTACTCTATATTACATGCTGGATTATATGTTTGGATATTTTTTTAATGATTTCGGCACTTTTATTCTATCATTTTGATAATTTGTATATTATTTGCAATAAAGTTCATTTTAATTTATGTATGCTATTAATTTTATGTTATTTTGTAATTTCTTTTGAATTTATTTACATATTTACATATTTATATTTCTTGAAATTCATTTATTTTATGTGTCATTTAAGTTATCATTAAGCATATATTTTTGTATTTATATTTAATTTACATACATTATATGAGCCATGTTATTCTTATACATATAGTTTTTAATAAACTCGTATATAATTGTGCTTTTAAATTTATTATGTATACAATCTATGATAAAATTGGGTTAATCTTATAATTCATATTTTAATTCAATGATATTTTAACATACAATTATTTCTAAAAATTCTTCATATATATATTACCCATATTAAATTATTTTTACTATAGTACATGTTATTATTTTCACATAACTTTATGTAAATATTTTTTCTAGGTATATATCTTCTTTTAAAGTTATTTATGTGTACAATATATTTCTTTTAAGGACCATATTTTAAATCACACAATTTATTTATTGTATATACTCTCATATTATCCTTATGTATGTATTATTTATATGTTCCATCAATCCAAATCAATTTGTTACATGTAAAATTATGTTATATTTGTTTCAAAATTCCCTTTATAAATATAGTTTCATAAATATACATCACTAATTTACGTATTTTGTAAATATAGTTTTTTTACTTTTTTATGTGTATGATTATATTTTTTTTAAAATTTTGTTACATGTATAATTTATATATTTACTTAATTTTTCATACATTATCAATTTCACGCTATTTTTTATAAATAATTATTTCCAAATTTATTTATATATACATGTTTTTTGAATTTGTTATGTACATTATATCCTATCATATGTTTTATTTTTCTTTTATACTTTATATGTTATTTAAGCTACCATGCATATTGTCAATTGTTAAAATTTGTGTTTAAAATATTTTGCATATTATTTTATTCAAATGTTTTATTCTACAATATTTAGTTCAGATAATTATATGCCCCTAACTTTCATACCAACTTGTCAACTTATATTATGTGTTAATTAATTCATCATTATTTTGAAAATGTCCTATGCTATATTGACTTTTAATTCCATTTCATTTTGTACATATTTTTTGTGGATCATTTTATATTGTGCCATGTTAATTATTGTTGTATATTATTTTTGTATTGGTGGTCCACCATCCATGATTAAAAATTTGGTTACATCTTACTTAGAATAATTGTTAAATTTATTAATTATGGATTGTTGTATCCTATTATTTCATGTACATTGATCCTTTCCTATGCAAATGTTTTGATACAATGCATTAAGTATTCCATCTATTTTAAAACAAATAAACGTGTTTTGAGTAAATTTCTAATTTTCTTTATTATTCGAAAATTCTGAAATAAGGCAATATCCAATATTTGAGAATTTGGAAAATCGTGCCTAATCGTGCTGGGTATGATTTTTTCGGTGAACTAAATATTTGGATAACCTTTTATAATTTTAGTGTACGAGTTTTCAAAAGTCAAAAATCAATCGTATTTTTAAAGGTATAAAGGACCGTATCCAATCGTGCTGGGTATGATACTGCATATCTTTGAAACGTGAGAATTTTGACCGCTAATTTGAACTATTCAAACATTTTAAAAAAAGAATCATACTTTAAAAGAAAATCTTCTCTTTAAAAAACCTTTTTGTATAAAGATAGCATCAAATCAATTTGGTACCAATTTTTGGGCGTAATGGGGGTGCTAACCCTTCCTCATGCGTAACCGACTCCCGAACCCATCTTTTTTTTACGTGAACCAAATTTATTTTTAATGAAATAAAACGTTTTAGTAGGTGGCCCAATCACACCTAAATCAAGAGATTGGTGGCGACTCCACATTTTTTGTTGTCAAAATCGATCCCCATTGTTTTCAAAATAAAAAGGGTTTCGACAAACATTAATATACAAGGTACATCACTTACAAATAGCATTTTATATCAAATGTTACTTAGTAAGGTAAAAGTTTTATTATCTCTATTACTGGACACAAACTCAAGACAGATACACGGATCATCCAAGCATCACACCAATATATTTGACACCCAATGCCTTATCAGAACATCTGAAGTATAATTTGTGCTTCACACCTCATCGGTATAAATCAAAGTAATATGTGTTACGTACCTTATTGGAACATCTGAAGTGTAATATGTGCTCCGCGCCTCATCGATATAAACCAAAGTATAATGTTCTATAGCATGTTAACTATACCCGACTTTGCTTGAGACCATTAATAGGGTAACTAATGTTTTCAAGCATATATATATACATGATTCTTCATATCATAGTTTCATGCAAATGTATTATGTCGAGCTCAATTCGATACATACTATTTCATATCATCATATACATACCAAATCATGAGACAAGTAGGGTCGTTACCTTAATCGAGCTTGTTTGTAACAAGGTATATATATATATATTGAATTCAAATCATGAAAGTACAAACCGTATTAACCGCTCGTCTACGGCTCTTGCCTTTCCTTTCTCTCAGGATGGCCCCATGTCGTCTTTAGCAACATTTGATAATTCCATTATAAAAATGGCATTAGTTTTCACTCAATCACATGAAAAAAAATATAATCAAACATATTTTACATTTTATTTATTTTAGTCTTTATATCCAAAACACTCATATTTTTCGATATTTAATATCGGATAGAAACATGATTTCATATCCTTTCATTAGAGACCTTGTACTTTTAATCTATAGCATAATTTTTTTAACATTTTTTAATTTATTCAATTTAGTCCTTAATATCAAAATTAACTAAACTTTAAATTCTAAACTAATTTCACTATCTTCTAATACAATCTTAATAAAACTTAAGTTGAACAACTAGATATCTATCAATTTCAAGCTTAATCTCATCAACTTTCACCTATGGCAATTTCCTAAAAACTAAACAATTGATGAAATTAACACTTGGGATAATTCAATTAAACCTCCATGATCAAGAATCTATTGTAATTTCAAAGAAATGACTTAATTACCTTATTAAAATTGATGGCTGAATGAAGCTAAGAAAGCTTGAACTTTTATTTTTCTTTCTATGGCTATGGACGGTTGACTGATAAATTGGGTAGGGTGCCCCTCCAGATCCCTCCAGATCATCGCTTCAATGGTGTTTTTAAGTTAAAGACCATCTTTTTTGCCTCATGCCAAATCTATCCATGGAATTGGCACTTCGTCGTTAAGGATTGCCTTTTTTGCCAACTCAACCTCGTAAAAGGTGGTGGCGGCCCCAAAATTTTATAGTCTGTTACCTCACTCAGGATTTGTGTGTGCAAGGTGTTGAATGGGGTGAGGCTACGAAATTTGGCATAAGGTGTCTCTTTTCCTTCTTCCCAAGTTTAACTTTAATGGGATTTTTAGACCTACTCCATGTTTGGGAAGGTGTTGGCATTATTCTCCCTCCTCCGAGTTAAAGCTAATTTATTTTAATGAGATGTGGCTCTTCCTTTTGGGTTCCTAGAGGACCTTCTAAAGCATAGTTTTATTGTTAGTAACGAGCTATTTCGAGCCAATATTCCTCATTGTAAAGGCAAGTCAGTCTAAAGAGTTGAGCTCAAAAGTGCTCGTTTTTGGCTTAAAGCTCTCAATATTGTTGGATGAAACTCTCTAGCAAAAAGTTTTAGGGGTAGGTTTCCGATGGTTGGTTCCAATGGGTGGCCAAAACTCGTAGGTGGGTTTGCATGTGGTTTTGGCATGTGGGATAGGGAAAGAAGAGATGGTATAAGCTGTCGTGGTTTTAGCCATTTTGGTCATAACTACCATTAAAAAATTTGGCCTTGGTAGCCTCGGCATGTAAGACTTTTTTGGTTAGTCTGTGTAATAAAGGTGGCAACATAATAGTGTTATCTGACGTTTTTTAAGCTTCCTTTACTTGAGGAGTGAAGACTTTTTTTTTAGTGGAGACATGGTTTCCAATCTTGGGTATCAATGATGATACTGATAATTTATACAAAATTTGAGGGTTGGTGATCAAGAGCGGTTCAAACAGTGATGGTGGTGCCATTAGCCGCTATGGGGATCTTTCTACAGATGGTTGCCAATTGTCTAGATGGGGAGAAAATCCTTTTCTTTCAATGGAGTAAAAGTTAATATGTAAGCGATGAGCTTGGAACGGAGTTAGTCGTAGGTCTTAGTGAACAATGACCCTACCACATAAGTTCAGCGGGATAGGGTCATGACGTTTCTACCACAATGTGATTGGATAAAATAAAAAAGCTACTTGATAGTAGCTAGTGGTAGTTGTTATGACACGCATCATGTGATAAGAAGGGTCTTCAATAAATCTTGAACAAGATATGAGTGATTCCTTATGTAGATGAGCCCTTAAGTCAAGTATACTCATCGGAAAATATGGGACTACCAAGAACCAACTGATGAGATGTTGATATAACAAGATCCTTTCTATAACCAGTACAAGGCAACCAATAATTTATGTCACCACTCATCACTATAGAAATGACTTAGCTTACGTTCACTCTTTATCAACTTTCACAATTATCCTGTGACAACACTAGTGCTCTTCACATATGTATCAATCCAGTTTTTCATGCTCAATCCAAATACATTGAGCTTGATTACGGTTTTGTTCAAAAAACAAGATGGTAGGTAGAGGTCATTTGGTTACCCAAGGAGTTGCTTCTTTCTTCCAAGTCGCGTTACTCAAAGCATCTTTCAGTAGGTTACGTAACAAAATGGGTGTTCATTTATATTTCCACTCCTTTTTGAGGGAGGATCTATGACAACAGTAAAGATGAACTGATATGACCGAATCTTCAGCGATCAAAAAGTAATAGAAGATCAGTAAAGGGTTTGTTTTTTTTAAAATAGCTACGTGATATATATTGCTATACTCATGAATAAAATTCATAGCCCTTCCTCCGTTACTCTAAATTATATAGGTAGCAAATACAATGTAATTAGCATTTTTAATTGTAATAAGCTTTGCACCGTTTATATTGACTTTAAGTTACGGAACTGAGATATACCAAAGAAGAGAATAAAACACTTGCACCCGAAAGCTATACACATGAAGAAGAAAGGATAAAAGAAAAAAAAATAGTCATTTATTTAAACAACTCCCAATCCTTACCAAAAAGGCAAGTACATGCTATATACTGCCTGCCAATTTCACGTTGTCGTTGAGGATTCAAATTCAGAACCGGGTTCATCGTCCTCGCCGAAAGAAGCAATGCCAACTGAGCCATGACCGGGGCCAAAAGCCTTGATATGATCTTTCAAAGACCTCTTGTGCTTGAAGTCAGACCCACAAATGCAATACCAAATCTTCCCACAGTTCTTCTCGTGGGTTCTCCAATCTCCTTTCACCGCAAAAGCCTTCTCACATTTTCTGCAGGTGAAGGGTTTGATTCCATGTTTCCTTTTGTAGTGGGTTTGGAGAGTTCTGAAATCTTTGAGCGCTCTTGCTCTTGGGTGATCGATGTTGTGCTTACAACCGGGTGCGCAGCAATAACATGGGAGCCTTAGCATCCCTGTTGGCTGGCTTCCTCTTAGAGAATCGGGTCCCTTTCTGTACTGAGATCCATGCCCCCACATATGCATCTGCACTTTCATATATACATACATACATGAGAGAAAGATATATATGTAGGTTATAGCTAATTGTAAATGTAAACCTTATCACTGTTGAAACATCAACATGAAGTGGCTTCTCGGCTCTTAGCCTCTTAATTAAGACGGTAAGCTAAAACTAAAGTTATGGTTCAGAGTCCGGAGAAGAAAAGGCCCATGATCGATGGAAATTGCAGACCAGAGAAAATAGAACTAAGGAGGAAATTTTGGTGGATCATGTCTCATGCAACGAGGCAAGCATACATACCTGTAGGTTGTTGTATCTGTTGAAGGTCTTGCAACAGACAGGACATGAAAACTGTGTAGGACCAACGAGAATCTGAGTAGGGGTAGGAATCCAATACTGTCCCTTGCTGGTGCAGCTTAAAGGATACCCAGAAGCTGCAACATTGCCATTCACTCCACAATTATCAGTCAAATCTACGGATGGGGAGAAGCCATAATCGGAATTAGGACTAGGTAGGCCTATGTGTAGGGCTACAGTTGCAGCTTCATCATCAACAGTGCTGTGCTTATCGTCTTCCATGGAACTGCTTGTGGGTTCATTATTCTCTGGTTGCCTTGTGGGACTCAGATAATTGATGAGAGGATGAGCTTCTTCGCCAGGAGGCGATGGGGCAAGTGGATGACCACTAGTTTCACTGTTGAGTATACTGTTTGGGTGAAGATGAGAACAAGGGTTTGGGTGATTTGGTGGAGTGGGAGCAGTAGCGTAGTGGGGATGGAGAGGCATGAAGTTGAAGCAGCCACTGAAAAGATTGGAGTAAGGGTCTGTCATGGTTAGAGTTGAAAGATTGGGAATTTTGAAAAGACTCTAAAGTGGATTGTTCGTACTTTAGTAGCAACTGGAATGATAAGACACACACACACACACAACATTTATATCATCTATATATCGATGCATACATACACACATACATTGATACACACGTACGCATGCATGAGTGAACCTCATAGAGTAAAGAGAAAGAAAGGGGTGGATGCAAAGGAAATATTCTGTTATTTTAAACCCCCTTCCCCCCTTCAAACTTTATCTGTTGTCTTCAACCAATAAGCTATGGTTTGAGGCTAGGTAGCTAAGAGACCATTATAAGTGGTGTGGAGGATAAGTCTCCCTCACAATTTTTTACCTTACTAGAACTTTTACGCTAATGAGTGTCACAAAGAATTTTAAAATTTTGGAGAATTTTATAATACTATCATTTTATTCATTCAAAATCATAACAATTGTAATTTTTTGATTGGTTTAAATAATTGTTTAATGAAAAATCAAGTTAACAGATTTTATAAATTAAAAAATAATTTTTTTAATTAATATAAAAATATTTAACATGAATATCATTAGATTTATAAAAAATTGGTAAATATTTTAATAAAATATTAAATTTATATATTATAATTAAATAAAAATAATTTTTAAGTTTAAACCTTTTATGTTATAGTGAGACCATGTTTTTGAATGGAACAAAATTATCAAGAGTTTTGAAAAACACCTCTATAGACAGAATTTGGAAAAGGAAATTAAGCTGTTTAAATTTCTTACGATATTCGAAATTCTTCAATATTTTTACTGAAATAAGTAAATTTATTTTTAAAATTTTAAAAATTTTAATACAAAATGAAACTCCTTTTCAAACCCCTCATCCAAACACACCCAAAAATTTTACAACCGGAAACTTGAATTCAACTTAAATTATTTTTAATATATTTAAAATTTTGAAAAAAAACTTATGAAATTAATAAAAATTAATTTTTTTTTGAAATTATGAATAAATATAAACGAATTTAAACTATGATCAAATTTTTAAAAGTATATTGGTGTAGACACGTTGTGTTTCTAAAGCATTTTTGGATAAAAAGAAACTATTTTGCAGCCATAAACAAGTGCAATTTAATATCTATGTTTATCGGTTTTTTTATTGTGGTATTTATTTTAATTTTTAGCTTGAAGATAACAATGTTAAATTTTCGGTGTCTAATCTAAATTTTAGAGTTGATTTGATCAAATTTTATAATTTACTAATAATATTAGCAATTAATTTTGATTAGATCAACCTTAAAACCCAAATTAATTCACATCCCTTAGACTATATTTAACAAATTAAACGCAAAATTAAATAAATTCACAAGTAACATTAAATTTATTCTATTAAAAAATTATGAAAAATTTAGACCTAATAATATTACCAATTAATTTTCATCAAATCAATCTTAAAATTCGAATTAAACACTAAAAAAGTAACACCATTACCTTTAGGTATCAAAATATATAACTTTTGTTAAATATAAATATCACATTAGAAAAAAAAATCAGACTCAAGTATTACATGATATATTAAGCTAAAGCAAATACTAAACAGATAACTTTTAAAATCAAAAGTTCTTTTGAATTTGAAAACACCTTTTGTGTTTGAAAAGTACTTTTGAAATCAAATCACATTTTTAACCATCATTTTATTATTAAATGCATTTTACGTAATATTTATACTAATATACAATTATTTTTCTATTAAAATTTATTTCAAATATATAACGTTATATATTTGAATTTGTAAAGATTATATTTTAAAATCTAAAATATAAATTATATATTCAAATTAAATTTCATAAACAATTTATATTAATTGCTTAAAATGTATTTATATTTTATATATTAATATTGAGTTATATAAAATTAATTAATTGAAATGCATAATATTAAATGAACTCACTTTACGTTAAATAGTTCTCTTCTTTTCCCTTCTAGTCCCTCCATTTTTCTGTATCATTTTGTAATTCCAATGAAGTCTTTTCATCGGCTTTTCGTTGCCAACCATCGTCTTATAACCCACTGTCGACCATTTTTTCCTTCCCATTCCTTCCACTTCATTTTCTTTCCCTTTCTCTACTTTGTCTCTTCCCTTTTTCTTTTCTTTGCCTTTTCTCCATGATTTGTCCCTCTCTTTCTCTTCGGTTGGCAGTAAGGTTGTAACACCCCTAGCTCGACTTGATTGTCGGATCTGAGTTACGAGATGCTACAATCATTGTCGAAGTAAAAACATACAATCATAGAATCACCAATTATAACCTCTCTTGGGTATTATACGAGCCTATTTACGCTCTTGAATCAACTCGAAATTTAACAAGGACTGATTTACAACATATTCAAAATTACAAATCAAATATATCATAGATAAATCCTTCAAGCAGTTAATCATGTTATAAACACTTAGATATTATGATATACAATTAAAATTCGAACCTCGGTCGAGCTTACGAAAGCTCTTTTAAGGACCTAAGCACGAAATAGGACAAAATTGTAAGATTTTCAAGTTTCAGAACACATATAGATACCCTTGCTAGGTACCGATACCATTTTGAGCTTCGAAGTTTCAGAAAAATCAAATTAAATCAAGAAGTATCGATACTAGGTTTGAAGTACTGATACTTTCCGTATCGATACCATTTTAGCATTTTATTTTGCAAAAAATTAGTTAAAAAATGTAATGTACTAATACCTCATCTAAGGTATTGGCACCTTAAAGCCAAATAAGTAAAAAATCTTCCATTTTGGTCCATTTTCATGCCTAACTCAAAACAAACATCTACCAAATTTCCATTATTTACCATTTCCACAAGATCATTCAAGCCATAAAACATCAATTGGGCACTTGGCCAAAACATATCAACCTATGAAATCACTACTCATTCAAACATTTGATACTATTTAATTTCAGCACCTAACCAATTCGCTACCAACATAGTTGTTCACACACTTCAACTATAGCTTATCGCATTTCCAACATATTCACTTATATTCACCACTATTAACCATTCAAATTCAAGCATTATTTAAGGTAAACATATATACATAACAACACCTATGTACATACCATATAATTGAGTCCAGAACGATTAAAAGATTATCGAATCGCTGATAGGATAGTGTGAGCTTCGTAGTGATCCAACTGACGCATTCCATAAACCGACGATCTACAAGGAAAGAAGACAGCGAGTAAGCATTTTAAATGCTTAGTAAATCCATATGAAATTTACTTAACTTAACATTACAACAAATTTAAACAATTGAAATTCAATAGTATAATTTATGACATCCTTTGGCACATTATACATTCATGTACAAGTCAACAATACAACCAATAAGTTAGTTTAATTGCATAGGAAACCATGTTACTCAAATCATACGCATATACAATCATTCAAACCATGCTCAATTTGAAAAATTAACAACTCAATTACTGTTCACAAAATTCAACCATTCCATTTCCATTTTAATTACCATTTCCTTTTTTATTTAACACCCAGAGAACCTTGGTGTACTGAAATCAGATACACATGACTAATTTACTTTATGTGCTAACATATTCGGGTTGCTAACACTAGATTCAGATCAAGGTTGCTAACACTAGCTTGGTACGATGCTGGTAACATTAGCTTCATAGAATCCGCAACAAATTTTGGATCTCAAGCCAACGTATTAGTCCCTGATCAAACACTCGTTTTTCTTTTTCGTACCATTTCAAACCCTGTAGCTATATACTCACTTTTCACATTTCGAATAACATTCCATATATATTTTAAACCTTGTAACATCACCATATATATACTATCCAATCATATAAAAATTCCACAGCCACTCAATATCATGTATCTATTCATAGTTGTCGTGTATATCATACTTTATAGTTTAGTCCTTTAGATGCCAAATTTACCAAATTACACATGCATATAAATTAATAAGTACATTCACACAATTCAAGCATAATATAAGAGGACATAGTAAGTTCCTATGAACTTACCTAACAAAACAACAATGACACTTCATCAGGGACTAATTTGTAATTTTTCCTTTCTCTTTAATTATCTTCTAATTGATTCAAGTTCTGATATACAATAATTCATTACAATTTATCAATTCTAGTTACCTCGTATCATCCTATTATAAGCATAAATCAATTCAATTTAAATTTTCAAAAGTTCCTTAAAGTATTACATTTTATTCAATTTAGTCCCTAAAATTGAAATAGCTATATCTTTCAAATTTAAGCTTCGTTTTCAATCCTATTTCAATTTCATCCTTCTATAACCCTCTATTATCTACAATTACAAAAATTTCATGCCAATTTTGAAATATTTACACCTTAATTCCTAAGTTCAAAACTATCAATTTTCACTTTATAAATTAGTCCTTTTTCATATTTAAGCATCAAATCTAACCAAATGACACCAATTTCATTAAACATTTAACAATGTTAACATTTATAAACTTTAAAAGTTTCAAAAATTAACACATGGGTTAGCTAGATCAAGCTCCTAAGACTTCAAAAACATAAAAATTACAAGAAACGAACTTGAAATTACTTACAATTTTGAAGAACAAAGCTTGGTTGAATGCTAAAAGCTTAAAAATGGCTTCTTTTGTTTCTTTTTCTTGCAAACGGTGGAGAGAAGAGAGAAATAAAGATGGCCATATTTTTTTATTATGTTTTAACATATAATATTAATAATTTAATCATAATTTTAATATAAATTATTAGTAGAAAACACAATCAACAATCCATTCAATCCATAATGGCCTAATTACCATTTTAACCTTGATTTAATTACTTATTAAGTCCTTTACCAATTAAAAATCTATAACAATTAATTTTTACCACTTTTACAATTTAGTCCTTGTACCTTAATTAGTCACTAATTCAACAAAATTACTTATCAAAATTTCAATTCACCTATAAAATAACTCCGTAAATATTTATTAAAAACATTTACGAGTTTGGTTTATGAAAATGAGGTCGTAATACCTTATTATCCATCACCATTGATTTAAGAGTCGAAATACTTGTACCTTAACTAAGTATCCAATTAACATAATTGTCAAACCAAAGTTCAATGTAATTCTAAAATAAACTTGTAAATATTAATTAATAATATTTACGGACTCGATCATTGAAAAAATAGGATTTTGAAACCACCGTTTATAATACCACTGAAAAATAGGTTGTTACAAAAGTTGGCGGCGGTTCTCCAGTGGCAACCTCCACCAACAGTTGACCCTTCTATTTTTTGCCCCCTCTCTTCCTTCTCCCATTTTTCTCTCTCTATTTTTTTTTTACTTTTTTTTTACTTTATCCTATCGACCTTTTGGATTCATTGGATTCTTTCCAACCTTTGGTCACCAACGAGATAGACGTGAGTGTTTATTTTTCAGCAAAATAATGTGTTAACTATTAGCAGCACCTATGGCTCTCTGATAAACCATAAAAGTAACACAATTTTGATTCTATGCTTAGCGTGTTTTTGGATTATTTATTATTTAATTTAGTGATTTTGATGCTCTTAATCCTTTAATTTCATATTTTATACTTAGAAAAGCATAAGGGAATAAAAGGAGCAGAAAACGGGCCAAAAAGGACAAAATAGGCTGATTTAAAGATCCATACGGCCAAGATCATTTCCACACGGGCTGAGCACACACTCGTGTGAGCCACACGGGCTAGCCACATGCCCATGTGACAGCTCGTGTCGATATCGCTCCCGACTTCCTAAAAATGCGAAAAAGCCAATTTTTAGGGTTTCTAAGCATTCTAAAGTCTATATAAATACACTAGAAGTAGACCTAAAGGGGCACACAAAGGAGAAAGCAGAAATTACTCGAAGGAAACCGTTGGAATCATCTCGGAAGTAGATCCACTTCAAGATTGAAGATCTCCATTCAAATTTCTCTTGAAGTTTATTTGGGTTTTTTATGTCTTGTTGTTTTTCTAAATTTGAGATGTTTTCCTTTTACATTATGAACTAAACTCCCTAAATACCTAAGGAGGATGAAACCTACGATGGATTTTATTATTTAATTATCTGAATTACATGATAAATACTTGTTCTTATTCTTAATTATATGTTCTTAATTCTTGCCTTAATATTTTCAGGATATTAATCCAATTTTGATGTGCTTATTCAGTGGAGCAAAAATCCCTATTTAAGAGTAGATCTAGCATAATTGAGTGGAGTTGCATGCAACCCTAGAAATAGGGCGACATAAATCTACCGAATTAGAGTCAAATCTAATAAGGGAATCCATAGATCATTTAATGTGACGATAGGGGTTTTAATTAGAAAGAGATTTCAATTAATCAACCCAGAGTCAGTTGTTCTTAGTCTCGAAAGAGATATTAACATAATTTAGGGATTTTTACGGATCAAGACAAGTGAATAAATCGTTTGATTCAGAGTCAGAATAATAAGTGAAGTCTAGGTGGATTCTTTCCTGGGTATTGTCCTCCTTATAAGTTTTCTTCAAGTATTTTTCTCAATTCGCTCTCTGTCGTTTAGTAATTAGTTTAGTTAAAATTAGATTAAAATAAATCCCTTAAATTATAGGTTAAATAATAGAAAGATAGTTATCACTAGTACTTTTAGTCCTCGTGGATACGATATTGTGGACTCACCATAGTTATACTACTAATCGATAAGTGCGTTTGCCTTAGTCGAAATATTGGTTAGTTTCGTGACCCAACAAGTTTATCATGATCTGTTCAAATTACTTTATGCTAATGTTCATATATGGATTTTGCATGCTTAGGCATTCTTCTATTTTATCTTTAAGTAATTGGTTGTTTAATCTACTTGGAATTTACTTCATTCTCAACCCTCGTTTGCATATTTGTGTGGTACTTTTTTATTTTCTTAATGGAAATCTTTTATCAATGCAGGTACATCATGACGAATACAAGAGGCAAATCCAAAGTCACCGTCCTCACTTCGAAAAAGCGGAAGGGCTCCGGCTTGACCTCCTCCGTGAGTGCACATGCTGAGATTCACCATCCTTACCTTAGATTTTTAGTAGGCTCACGGGAAGACTTATACCAGCTTTATCGAGTACGACCACTCAGGTTAGGACGCTGCATTGATTGGGCCATATTAGAGCAGGTCCGACTCACCGACGACGTGCGTGCTATTATCACTACCGCTCCATAGGATCGATTCTTCGATATCATTGATCCCACATACATGGAGCTAACCTTGGAGTTCAGTGCTACCTTTTCAGTCCAGCAAGTCATGTCAATCCATGATGAGCCAGGCACCATTACCTTTCACCTCGGTGGTTTGGTACGACATATGAGCGTCTCAGAGTTTGATGCTGCTTTGGGACTCTACACAGAGGAGTTCCTGTCTGCCGAGGACTTCTTTCAGCTTCATCGACACATCCATCACTCGCCGTCGCATTGTTGGACAGATCTCACCAGCAGCCAGACTCCATATGACGCGAGTTGCTCAAAGGCGACTTCTCTCTTTCCGGCCTTACGATATATTCACGTACTCCTCACCCATACATTGACAGGACGGAGAGCGAGCACTGGAGTCGTGAGCACGTATGACACATACTTCTTATGGAGCATGGCCCATGGCCATATTTTTTATTTGGCATACTTCATATCGCTATCTTTCCGCCATCAGATTGAACGCCATAAGAAGGGCCCCCTCTGTCTCGGCCCTTATGTGACTCGTCTCGCTCGACACTTCAGTTTACTTGACACACTGGAACAGTCCTTGGCACTTACCCTCGTCGGCCAGATGTCCCCTTAGGATATCTCAAGCATGATCCACATGAGGATGATCGAGCGGCGACGTGGAGTGGACCCCCCTCAGTACAGACTATTTCAGTCTAACGTTCAGTATGAGCCAGAGGACTTTATTGATGATGTTCTTCCCTACCACGAAGATCCACCTCCACCACCACCTTCGAGTCACCGCTCTATTCATTCTGCTGCTACCCTTACGAACCACTTGGAGCGATTTACTCGATTCGAACAGCAGTGTATTCAAAGGTTCGACAACATCGATGCCACTCTGCAGCAGATATGTCAGCACCTCCATATTTCATCTTCAGCACCGATGACTCATAATGTTGACTTCTCTAATGATGAGGACCATTGAGTCCATTTATCTTTATGTTTATGTGTTTTTTTTATCTTTATTTTTATTTTTATTTATCTTTTTATGTTTATTTTGTCTTTATTTTTTGAACTCTATTTTAATTATTATGGTTGTCTCTAATCGAGTAACCCTCTTAATCCTCTTTAGTATTGTGTTTATCATCTTATCAATTGCTCAGAATTTTGCACTACCTCTACATTTATCTACAATTTAGCTTTCCACTATTTTGGGAATTTCATCCAACAGTCAGGGCAGTTTCAATTATCTCCCTCTCTTATGATATTCTGTTCCTATTCTGATTATCTATTTTTGTACATTGAGGACAATGTACATCTTAAGTGTGGGGAGGTTATTTATATGATTATTTAAAAATCCCTGAATTATGCATTGTGTTTAAGTAATTTTCTCATATTACTATTAGAATGATTTTTTATTGATTTGTGATTATCATTGATGTGTTTTAGATTAAATTAATAGATATTTGTGCATTGATGGTTTAAACTTTAAGATACTAGAGAATCAAGCATGACAAGTCTATTTTCAGAATTAAAAATTTTAGGTTGTTTCCCTAAATTGAGGTATTATCTTGAAGTTTAAAATTTGCAAGATTGACACCAAAAGCCATAATTTTTGTGAGATTTTGAGCCTTTAGAGCATACATTCTTTCTTGCTCACTTTATTATTGGTTATGAGTGTGTCAATAATGATTTCTTATTCTAGAACTTGCTACGATTATATACGTCGAGACCACACCTTTGATTGGATATACTGAGATGATAAAGGCACCTAGGTTTAACCCACTTACCCATAAAAAGCCTACCTTCATAATTTACCCTTAGTGAACCCCTTTTAAGCCTAACAAACCGTTTCTTGATTTACCTATCAATATTAACCCATAACTCATTTTTGATTCGCTGAGAATTTTCACTATTTTATTGATCCCCTATTTATCGAGATTTGATTTGGTTAGTTGCCTAACTATGCTTTTTAGTTGTTTAATTTTATTTTATTATTCTTAAAAAAATACATACATGTTGATTATTATTATTCATTTGTTGTGAGCTTAAGTAGTTAATTTCATATTCTGAGAAGAAGCTAGTTTTTTTTTAATTTCGATTGATGTAATTA
This sequence comes from Gossypium longicalyx, assembly GCA_025698465.1. Classification (NCBI taxonomy): domain Eukaryota; kingdom Viridiplantae; phylum Streptophyta; class Magnoliopsida; order Malvales; family Malvaceae; genus Gossypium; species Gossypium longicalyx. The sequence continues at coordinate 18,599,522 of CM047005.1, read as the reverse complement.
TTTAGTATTAGTTTATTTTTCTAGTTAGGTAAATTACCAATTCGATCTCGATTCTAACCTTTTTTTTCAGCCTTTATCCACACCTTTAACCCAAGCACTTTAGTAAGTATTTGAGTGAACCTTTAAATGATTTGAGTGAACCTTTAGTAATGATGTCAAATCTTGTCGGTTTTGAATTAAAAGTAATTACTTAGATTAGGGGATATACCTATGTTTTCATGCTTTAAAAATATGTGACTTGGAATGTTTGAATCTTTAGTGCTCTTTAAGTTAAATTATCAATGTGTGATTGTTTGTGAATTATGATAAAATATTATTGATGAGAATTATGAATTGAGAGAGTTTAATTTTAATTGTGAGTTGAGGATTTTGCTTGAGGACAAGCAAACGCTTAATGTGGAGATATTTGATAAACCATAAAAGTAACACATTTTGATCCAATGCTTAGCATGTTTTTGGATGATTTATTATTTAATTTAGTGAATTTGATGCTCTTAATCCTTTAGCTTCATGTTTTATACTTAGGAGAGCATAGGGGAACAAAATGAGTAGAAAACGGGCCAAAAAGGACAAAACGGGCTGATTTAAAGATCTGCACAGCCAAGATCATTTCCAAACGGGCTGAGCATACGCCCGTGTGAGCCATACGGGCTAGCCACATGCCCATGTGGCAGCCCCTGTCGATATCGCTTCCAGTTTCTCAAAAACGCAAAAAAGCCAATTTTTAGAGTTTCTGAGCATTCAAAAGTTTATATAAATACACTAGAAGTAGACCTAAGATGACACACTGAAGAGAAAGTAGAAATTACTTAAAGGAAGCCGTTGGAATCATCTCGGAAACAGATCCACTTCAAGATTGAAGATCTCTATTCAAATTTCTCTTGAAGTTTATTTGGGTTTTTTATGTCTTATTGTTTTTCTAAATTTGAGATATTTTCCTTTTACATTATGAACTAAACTCCCTGAATACCTAGGGAGGATGAAACCTACGATGGATCTTATTATTTAATTATCTGAATTACATGATAAATACTTGTTTTTGTTCTTAATTATGTGTTCTTAATTATTGCCTTAATATTTTCAGGATATTAATCCAATTTTGATGTGCTTATTCAGTGGAGTAAAAGTTCCTGTTTAAGAGTAGATCTAGCATAATTGAGCAGAGTTGCATGCAACCCTAGAAATAGGGCGACATAAATCTACCGGATTAAAGTCAAATCTAATAGGGGAGTCCATAGATCGAGTTTATGCGACAATAGGGGTTTTAATTAGAAAGAGATTTCAATTAATCAACCTAGAGTCAGTTGTTCTTAGTCTCAAAAGAGATATTGACATAATTTAGGAATTTCTACAGATCAAGACAAGTGAATAAATCGTTTGATTCAGAGTCAGAATAATAAGTGAAGTCTAGGTGGATTCTTTCTTAGGTATTGTACTCCTCATAAGTTTTCTTCAAGTATTTTTCCCAATTCGCTCTCTATCATTTAGTAATTAGTTTAGTTAAAATTAGATTAAAATAAATCTCTTAAATTATAGGCTAAATAATAGAAAGATAGTTATTACTAGTACTTTTAGTCCTCGTGGATATGATATTCCGGACTCACCATAGCTATACTACTAATCGATAGGTGTGCTTGCCTTAATTGAAATATTAGTTAGTTTCGTTACCCAACACTCTCCCCCCCTAACTGTCATGATAGGTTAACTTCCTTGATGCAAACATTGTCTCGATAATTATTTTAATGATAGCGTTATGTGAAGGATTTGGTTCTCAATTGGTAGTTTTTGGGCATATCAAGATTGCCTAATTTGCTCAAGCTCTTTGCATCTATTTTTTCAAGTTAGCCCGAGGCATGTCAATTGCAATAAAGGCGATGATATAACAAGGCTCTACGCATCATGGTGGCTTTTCTGCCATGATGGTTGAACTCCAACATACTGGAGAGGGTTTTCGTCCTTACTTCTTCTTGGTAGGCAATGATGACTTGATTTAAGCAGAGTTTGCTCATTTCTCGAAATTGGGTTTCAAGCCATTTGGCTCTTGTCTTTTTATGTTTGTATGGTTTGTTTCAAACTTAATGTATTTTTTCGTAGAGTTTGTGTCGTATTGGTTGTACATTTTTATAGGACTTGGTCCCCAATTGCTTGTAACCCTTTTCTATAAATAGATAATACTAATAAATTTAAATATCATTTAAATATATATATATTTTTACTTTAAAATTTTATATCTAAAATGGATATTTTATTTTCCTAAAAACGTTTTTTGATAGCAATACTAAATATGTGTTTAGGCACCATTGAGTAATTGGATGAAAGTATAATTACTAGGGTAGTAATTAAACCCTCTCGTAATTACAATAAATTGTACTTTTTTTTATGTGTTTAATAGAAAAATGTAATTACATTGTAATTTCTTATGTCGTGTCTGATAGTAAAAATTGTAATCACACATTTATATAATTTAAATATAAAAATATTATTTACCATAAAAATTATTAATAATAATTGAGAAAAAATTAAACAACAAAATTAAAATCAAATCATCATATGTAATATGTTAGTCCAAGAAAGCAGCTGACAATATGATTGTAGATAAAAAGAAAAAAAATGAATATCATATGCAATTTTATCTAATTGTTCTAATATTCTATATTTGTTGTATTATTTATATTTAGAATTTAACATATACCCATTAATATGTTGGTCATTAACTAATTTCTTCAACATCTAAAAATCGAAATATGAAAATATATTATCAAAGTTACCTAGATCTTCTATGTAATGTTTAAAGTACATATAATCCTAATTCCAACTATGAATGAAATTATGAAGTATGCAACATGCTAGCATGATTCAACCTTTCTTTAGACTATATTGAGGTGGTAGTGTTAACATGAGAATTTAAAAAAAAAAAAATAACAACAACGAATGTCCTCTTAACCATATTTCAGAACTTTGAATGTCTTAAATAAATAGTTTGTGTCTAGCTCTATTCTCTCAAATGGCAATGTACCCCACAATATGGTGCAATAGAGCTTGTATATGCATAACTGACTTTATCGATTAATAGATGCAATTTTTAACCTATTTTCAGATCTCACCCAATTCGCATTTCTTAGCACTCTAGAATTTGAGGCGCAGACTAATTTTGTGATCCTTCGATTATAATAGCTTTTACCTAATTTGCACCAGAGTTATGCTAGGGTGTCAAATAGCAAGCCAACTTTGTAATCATTTTTTATAATCTTTCAATTACTATTATTCCATGCTAATTAAGTAAAAAACAATATAGAATTTATAATATAGCTTTTATAAAAATGGTTTTATAGAGTGTTCAATAACTTTTATAACACTTATATTAGGGTACTCAAATACATGTTGATGCAAGAATAATATAGAATCTATAATATGTCTTTTTTTTTCTTTTTTTTTTTTTGGTGAACAAATAGTCTAAAGAGAAAACAAAAGATTACAAAATAGAATCAAGGAAAAGGACACCCTTAGCAATATCCTCTTCTAAGAATTCTCGAACTTCCGAAGTCAAGGCTTCATATAAGCATAAATCTTCCTCGTTTACAAAAGTCTTTTTAAACAAGTAAAAAATTACGTGGAATATTTAGAGTTGATGTGTTCAATAGCAAAATATTTGTTATTTAATAATAAATGTAGTCGGCCCAATTTGCCCGGGCCCAAAACCAAGTAAATAATACCAAAATAAGCAAATAATTAAATATCCATTACAGTCCAATTACAAAAATATAGGGCCCAACGATAGCAACAGGCCTAATGGCCCAAAACCTAAACCTAGGTTCAGCCAAACAAACCTAGCCCCATCTGCTTTGCGCCGCAGTAGCCTCCAGCGCCATCATCGTTCGCGCCTCAACGTCGACACATCATGCGACACCTCTCTGCACTGCACTGCAAACAAATGCCAAGACAACAAAGACAAAGAAATGTAGAAAGCAAACAAACAAAAATATTGTATTTTCAATCGGCTATAAAAGCCATAAAATCATCAGTGTATTTTTTTTATAGAGGAGAAATAAAATACAAAAAAGCATACAAGGATTCTAAAAAACGATACGACATTCGAATACGCATAGAATCAAGAAGCAATCGCAGGAGGTGATTTTTTTGGTTTCAATCTTCATACATATATATTGAAAAATAATAATAATAAGGGGAGGGAGTATGCACTCACTGGAGACGTTTCGTCTACCTCCGCTGGTCTTTCTCTCTGGCGCCAAAACCCAGAACCCTTTAGGGTTTGATTCGGGGTTCGATAGCGCGACGATTTTCAGAGAAATCGACCCCTTTTTTCTCTCCTTCTCTAATTTTCTTTCAAAGGTCGGAGGCTTCACCTCCAAGAGGGCTCGAAAATGAGCGTTTTAAGGCCTTCGACCACCGCAGATGGCGGCGCTGTCGTCGGTGCCAGGCGGTCGGCGTAGTGGTCCGATGGTCAGGCCAGAGGGGGGCAAGAGAGAAACAATAGGGGAAAGACCTTTTTTTTATTACTTTGGTTTCAAAAATGAAATTTTTGTTGATATTTTGGCCTAAATAGTAATTAAGAAATGATGCCATTTTGAGGATCAACTTCAATGATAAAAATGATGTCGTTTGGCGCATGAACCGGCGACCCGACCCGACCTATTAGGGGATCCGCGTGTTTTTATACGGATGGGCTATTTGTGCCCTTGGCCCTTCCACTTCTTTTTGTTTTTTAAATCGGGTCCTCATATCCCTATTTTCCTTTTTTTTTTAAATTTGGCCACTTGATTTTATGCCGTTTTTAATTTAGTCCTTGACACGCTGATCTTTTGGGGAAAGGACGCGTATCCGCATATTGGGATATTTGCCTATTTGGCCCTTCCCCTTTTTCGCATGTTTTGTTTTGATCCTATTTCACCTTTATTAATTAAATTTATTACGATTTTTGCCTCTGACTTTTATTCTGATTTTGATATAGTCCTCTGATTAATGCATTTTATTATTTATTCATTAATTTTTCTATTATTCTTCATTTAGTTACTATTGTTTTTACTTTTATGTCTATTATTTATTTATTTTTATACCTAAATATTAATATCTCAATTAATATTTTTATTTATTTATTTCTTTGACCCTTTTTATGGCCAAAATTCGTTCACTTATTTTTTTCTTTTACTTATTATTATTATTATTATTATTATTATTATTATTATTATTATTATTATTATTATTATTATTATTATTATTATTATTACGAATTGTAGCTCAAATTTTATTTACATTCTATTTTGATTCTTTATTTTCAATATTTTTATAAACTATTTTCCTTATATTTATTTATACACTTATTCATTGGTTTATTAGTCTTATTTATATTTATTAGTACTTTTCCCTTTTTTGTATATTGTTTTGTCATTATTATTATGATTGTTATTATTTATTTTATTTATTTCATTCATCTTTAATCGTTAATATGGATATCAAGTTGTATCATATGATTACTGCCATTACGAATAAGGAATTGTTTATTAGTATATTGATATTATTGTAGTTCATAGATATAATGTTTTATTCACATACCATTTTTTCCTTTTAAAAAAAATATTGCATTAATTTTGACCTAAATTTGTAAAATTTTAAATCTTTAGAAATTCGAGAAAATTGTACTCAAACTTACGAGGTTTTCGATTTTTCTCATCGAATCTAGATAACCAAATATCTTTTTAAGTTTTAAAAAACATGAATTTTAAATAAAATAAAGGCAATATTCGGTGTTTAGAAACTCGAGAAAGTCGTGCCCTAACTTACGGGGTTTCAATTTTTCTCATTGGATTTAAACAATCGAATATCATTTTAAATTAAAACGCATAAAATTTCAAATAAAAAAAATAAAGGCAAGCTTATTTTCGAGGGCTCAAACGTCGTGTCCTAACTTACGGGATATGACATTTTGTTATCTCGAGACGAGAAGGCCTTTAGTGCTCGTTTTAATTTATTCAAGCATTTCTTTTTAATTAACATTAATAAAAAGATGGATCGTATTTTAAATTCCTTTCGAGTTTTCAACTTTCGACATCATGACATTAATTAATCAATTAGGTACCAATTTTGGGCGTTACGAGGGTGCTAATCCTTCCTCGCACGTAACCGACTCCCGAGCCCATTTTTTTCGAATTTCGTAGAATAAAATCGTTGTTTTAGTAAATCAAAACATTTTTATAAAAACAGTCAATCATAAGGTGACTCGATACACGTAAAAAAAAGGATTGGTGGCGACTCCCATGTTCATTTTCATTTTCAAAAATAAAAGTCGACCCCGTTTTCAAAACAAAAAATGGTTTCGACAATAAATATATAATTATATTTTTTAAAAATTAAAATATATTCTAAAATTAAAATACTTTCTTATAATTGTATAAAAACAACTTATATAAACTTAAGTCATATATAATGTTTGGAAAGTCATAAGGTAATTGGTAATTACTTATAATTACGAGTGTAATTGCCTCAATTCTCAACCTCTCCTAATAATTGTAAATGTAATTGAAGTGCTTTAATTACATTCAATTTAGTAGAATCCACCAATTGCATTGCAATAGTTATTCAAACATATCACTTCTATGTAATTATAAACAATTACACTCAAATTTAATTATTAAATAAATTTACAAATATTAACTAAATATTTAAATTTTAAACTAAACTAGAACGTGAAACACTTCTAAGCTTTATACCAAAAAAAAAAAAAAAACTACACCCAAGGTTAGAAACTATTAATAAATTTACGTTTTGGACACCCAGTTTCAAAAGTTACAAAATTATCATTGAATTATTCGAAAGTTTTTATTTAAGTCACCGGTTTATTAAGTTATTTTTTAAAGTTCCACTAGCGAGCTCCAAGCAACGATTCAACGAACTGTATGGTGGATCAGTACCTATTAATGAGTAGAAAAAATATACTTTAGATCTAAGTCGATCTAACGGCCAGTGTTAGAGGTCGAAAAAGAAAATTCTTTAGATTTTGATTTACAAATTTATAATATTTAAAGTTGTTTCTTAAAAAAATTTGATTTGTAAAAAAGAAAATGAATGAAAACTTTCAATTAATACAGGTGATACGAACAGATAAAACCATATAATAAAAATAAAAATTGATGAAAATAAAAACTTTTAAATAATTTACTATAATTTTGATAATTTAATCGTAATTTTTGAAATTAAATTATCAAAATATAAATATACGATAGTGTAAAGAAAAACACTTGTAAGCTGGAGTGTGTTTAAATTTCAACTTGAGCGAATAGATTACACAAAAAAAAAGAAAAGTCAGAGAAGGAGAGAGAAGCCTAAAACCATGATTGCGACTCACTGTTCATATTCGTATCTGACGTCATAAATTATTTAGTTATAAATATGAGTGAGTGTAGAAAAGAGAAGTTGATTTGTGGATGAAAGTGATGCGGCAGCATGGCTATCCTTGGTTGGATGGGTTTTGGCACTGCAATTGCATTTTCCATGCCCACTCCCCATATAACTGTCAATATCATCAGGTTCAACCTCAACTCCTGCATTACCTACCTTGTAAGTTGTTAGGGGACATCAATTTAATCCCCCCTACCTATTTGTTATTTTAACTTCTATTCATATCCTACCTTAGCTAATATAAAGTTTTAAACAAAAAAATAATGTACCTCATACGTACATTATTACAATTTATCTGTATTTTGCATTATATATGAGTCGTTTATGTTGGTACTTCATACATCGCGAGTACGGAGAGTTGATAAATTATAAGGGGATATTTATATGGAAATGTACGCTGGGAGTGAGTCCCGATTAAATAGTTAGTTCTGTATTGGTGGATATATTATTTTTGTTTTGATACTATTGCGTATTGGTATCAACTTGTTTCATTATATCATTTTGAGTTTATTGATGTCTTTAAATATTTTTCATATATATATATATATATAAATAAATGTATAGTTTCATTTTTTATTTTTTGATAAATTATATATACATTTAAATATATCTCAAGTACATCTATATAAATATATTTATATATATAAATATAAGTTTTAAATTTATTAATTAGGTTGAGTAATTTAATTTAATAACTTTTGATTTTAAATATGATTATCAAAAAGTTACAATGGTTAAGATAAAAAAAATTAAAAAATTGATTTAAAATATCAAAATTTTGTATGCAGGGCATTGATCGAAACGGACCGAAACACACCAAATTTTTTATTGAAACAATACATAGGCTACTGAGTACCAATTTAAGACCAGAACATTATAGTACCAACTACCATGATCTCAACTAGAAAGGACTAGATGAGCTTTGTACATTCTTCTTTTCTCAATTTTATTTCAGTGCTATACAATTAGAGTGTTAGTATTCACGCATGCATAGTAGGGACAAACCCAAATAACACACTATGTCCAAAGGGAACTGATTTAAACTCGAGTAGATTCTATAGTGAACATTCTTTAATCACCAAACTAATCATGGGAATTCTTCTTTCCTTAATTATAATAAAAAATATTTTAAAAACAAGATTAAATTGAAATAAATATGATATCTGATTTATATAATATGATTTTGGACTTAAGTTGTCCTAGAATTTCAACATTGCAAACACAATCAAAATTTTATTATATAACTCAATAAAAAATATAGTTGATATTTGATGCTATGCCACTGTATAGTTGTTTGTATAGTGGATAACATATCATTTAAAATGTTTTAGATGAAGCATTATTATTTAGTTCATTGGCAATATTATATGGTCAATACATAAAAAACGTGGTTATAATATTTATAATTTTAAGCAAAATAATATATAATATATTGAGATCAACATTAAATTTACCGATATGCCCATTGAAGACTATCATGATTCATGAGTGTTATTGTCAATGAAGAAAAAAGAAACAGAGTGACTTGTCTTAAGTTTTTGGTTGAAGAGGGAGAGGGTGGCCTCTCCACCCGTCCCTGCATATCACATCACTAATTTGTCTATTTGCATTTTCTTTCGTTGTCCTTCCTTCGCCAATAGGATCAATTGAGGCTTGATGGTAAGCAATGAAAATGGACTGAAAGAGTACCCCTAACCACATCTGCACATTGCTCCAACCGTCCAATGTCCTCCATTTCTAATTTACTAACCCCACCATCTCTTTCTTTTTGGGCCCTATAATTTTTGTCTTCTTACTTGAAATCAAGGGGAATGCGAACGACGGCAAAATTTGATATAAATGATAAACGAGATTTTTCCTTAAACAGTAAAGGTAGGATGTGATGATTTTTTTCCAGTTTTAAAGATGGGTATAGGGAGGGGTGAAGTCAAAAAAATTTTTTAGGGAAGGTCGGAATTAAATTTTAATTTTTAATAGTTTATATTTTTATAATTTTTAAATGGTTAAATTAATTTTTTTATCATTTTTAGGGAGGGTCATAGTGCAATTTGACATTTACTAATTTTAAATTTTAAAAAATTTAAAGAGTCTAAATAGACAACTTTTCATTTTAGATCTCCTAGATACGTCATTGGGTATAGAATAATTATGACATTTACTCGTCTCGCCTGACTTTAATATCTTTGAAATTACTATTTTACTCTTATATATTAAACTTTTAAAATGATAAAAATGCAATAATATGTTATATAATAGATCCAAAATATTTGAGATATTTATAGATTATTTGGGTATCTTTCATATCAGTTTTATATGATATGTTTGGAGTTCGTAACTGTCTCTCTCAATAATGTTATTTTTAATATTTAAATGTATATTATTTCTTTAAAAGTACAATATAACTCACTCAAACACTTGTTGATAGATTATTTATTTTCATATTTATAAGTCAAATACACATTAAAATTATTAAAAATAGCTAATATATTTGAAATAAGTGGAGTATGGTGAAATGATTGTGGATGTATTCAACATTTATATAGTAACAATAACTTTCAAATGTTTAACATCACAAAACAAGGCAAGAGACAATAGAATGGTGACGGATTTAAAAATAGTTACTCCGTCCCGTTGCATGACCTGTTAGAAAAGTTTAGTCCAATAATTTTAACCCCTCGGGAACTTAAAGCCCCACGAGTTAAAAGTATTATGAATTCCCTACATGGAAAGACACCTAAAGAATTACGAAGGGCAGGTGAAGATGTAGCTAGCTAAAATGAAAATGCCCAAGTAGCAACTTCAATTGTTAAGTAATGGATAAAAGGGGATGATATGGAAGGCATAAGAAAATAACCTAGGCAAAAGACTCCAACAATGGGACAGTGACGGTAGTCCTCAACTAAGCAGACAGCAACCATCTTCAAGGGGGTTACCACTTAATCTGCGGAAGGGATAATGTGGCATAAAACAGACCTCTCAATGCGGACCAATGCTAAAGATGAAAGAGACACCTAGCTAGCTTCTACCACCTTCAAAGCTATTATTAATTACTATTATTATTATTATAGCACTTTGTCATCAACCTCAAGTTTGAAAGCCCTTGCTCAAGAACTTTCAAGTAAAAAAGAAGTAAATAATGCATGGCACAAAGTAGATAAGCTACATCGAGAAAAGATCCAATATGTGAATAATTAGCACAAAAAAAGGTGTTTGCCCCTTGCGCTGGCCACATCCAGTTCTTGACTGTCAAAAGAAAGTCGTCTACCTAATCACACACCATCTTTAAGTGCTTGAAAGTAAAGTGAACCAGTTCCTGCCAAGTTAAAAAGTAAAACAAAAGCCGTATCCAATGACTAGTCGAAATGGTTTCAGGGCTTTGAAAGCAAAAGTGAAGCAGTTCCGACCGGTACATGATTAGATTCAGACAATACTATAATTGTATAAAAATATCATTTTGGATTTAAGGTATTTTAATTTATATGAATTTAGATTATTGAGTTCAAATTCAGATCAATCGAGTTGAATAACAGTTGAAGGAAATGCAATAAAAAAGAACCTTATTTTTTACGATTTAAGATGAAGCAGATATTATCGAAAGAAAGAAAAAAGTAAAAAGGAGGAGATAGATGGACATGAAAGAACAGGAGAATCCCGCAAATCAAGGACCCAACACTTGAGAACATGAAGCACGTGATGTGAGGGATAATTAATCAAGACTTGTTGGTACGTGAAGGCTTTTTGGTTTTATTTTATTTATTGGGGGGTAAAGATCATTAATCAAAATCGAGTAACAGGGCAGTGGGAGAAACTTGTGTGGCCTCGCATTGTTTTGACGGTGGTGGGGTGGGCCGTAAGTGAACGGAGGGAGAACCCGTCCGCGTTTATATAATTGTGTTGTGTTAAAAGCTTAGAGCTATGCTTAGGAAGGGTCTTTTTAATCATGTGATTGCAAAATGCGGATAATACTTTCTCATCTCTTGCTTAAAAATTTTAGTTTTTTAAAATAATGAGGTGTGATATAGTAGTTGTTCAATCTTGTCCTTTAATCATATTGTCGAAGGTTTGATTTTAATTTATGGGAATGAAGCACCTTTCGCAGTTAATTGTTTACCTCTTTGGAGAGCACCCGTGACAAAAGAATTAATCACAGTTGTCAATGGTGGATACCTTGATCGTGAAAAAAAATTTTTATCCTCTCCCTAACAAAAATAAAACTAAACTTTATTCAAAATAATAACAATAAACATCTAAACATTCTAATTAAATCTTCAAAATATCAATATTTTTCAATTAAGTTCTTTCATCGACCTAATTGTTAGTTTATACGTTAAAACTTAGTTATAATTTGATGTGAAACATTTTTAAAACATATAAATCAATTTGTAAATATATATAGTTATTGCATGGACATCTTAAAAAGAAGACAATGTCATTTGTTATACCACAACCTCGCTCAAGTCAGCACTCATCGAACCTAGCACTGCATAGTGTCACAAGTCGTGGGTCAAAGCCTATGATGATTGTGCCAAGAACGCCCCATAGAGGTCATTTGATGAAATAGGGCTCATTTAACCCGACTGAACTGGCTCGACTCATGGAACTCATGGAGAATCACATCTACTTGAAGCCTTAGTAACCTAGTGAAACTAGAGTTACCAGGGTAAATAGTGTAAATTCTAAACGGATAAGATTGTATAGAGTTTAAATCCCTTAAAGACTATCAAGTGTAGATAGGTTCTAATCTTGACTTTCGATGTAATTCAATTTGTACTATTGGTTCCAAGAGAGCTCAACTATAAATAGAGGCCTCCCCCTTCATTTGTAAATGTAACACCCCTTACCCGTATTTGACGCCAGAACAGGGTACGAGGCATTATCGGACTTACCACACAAACAATCATATAATTCCGAGCCATAAATTTGTGTCCAAATTAAAACCATTTGTAATTAATCATAAAGTCTCTACTACGAGCCTACAAAGCCCTAAACATGCTTTGGGAGCGGTCCGAGACTAAACCAAGAACTTTAGAAATTTTTATAAAACTTAGAAAATTTTTCCACCTAACAAGGGTCACACGCCCGTGTGGATATGGGACATGCCTGTGTGGGCAGGCCGTGTAGTCACACACGCCCATGTTCCAACCCCGTGTAACTCTTTGACTTGTAACCCATGACTAAATTGAGATCACAAGGCCAAGTCACACGCCCGTGTGCTAGGCCGTGTGGAAAATTAATTTTCATAAAATAGGTACAGGCTTCACACAGCCAGGGCACACGCCCGTGTTTGAGGTCGTGCCGTCTACACGTCTGAGACACACACCCGTGTGCTTAATTCTGAGCATTTTGTTTCCCAAAATTAAGGTGCAGAGAACATACGGCCTATACATATGCCCATGGGGTAGACTGTGTGCCATAGACAGCCTAGACACACGCCTGTATGTCTACCCGTGTGGACAAAATAAGGGCTATTTACCAAGCCATTTGCCACCCTCATTTGCATAAATCTTTTCACAACTTTGATGTCATATAACATAGCATATTTGGGCAATCAAACATCCACAATCAAGACTAATACATATCAATACAATACCAACTACTATCATACTCACAACATTTATCATGTCCCAAATTAATCATGCTAATTTCACATATGTAAAGTATCATTAATCTACTTTTATGACACCTATTTGTGTATAAGATTATCATTCCACCAATAAAGCACATTTCCAATCGTTTTGTATTCATGCTAAAAATCACACTCCATCATACAGCAAGCATACCATAACCATAACACCAAAGACATTGGCACATATACATATATATATATAAATGGGCTTACAACCATTTTAGCCAAAATAAGCTAATTACATGGCTAAATACCAAATCAACTTAAACAAATATAAGCCAATACATTTGGCCGAATCAAATGACACATATAACAAAATGACCAAGTCCCTATACATGTCATACTTTCAAATTGCTAAGATCATCAAATACCTAAATTAACAGTTTTGATAGTGTGAGGCGAATCTCCGACGATCTTCGATTTCGAGCTAGCTTGGCGACACAATAAAACATGAAAAATAAACGGAGTAAGCTATATAGCTTAGTAAGCTCGTATGCAAGAAATAAGTAACCTTACCATGCATATAACATTCAAATAATATAATATAATTAAATGTAAATTTTACCATAGTCTCATGATTATAATTCCTTCCATCACAAATCTTACCTCATTTCCATCATTTTAAGCATTTAATAAACATGAGCTTTATGTGCATACCTGAACCATCTCGAAATGAACTTACACATATTCTCATCTTGACATACCCGTGAACCACTCGGAATAATAATGTCGGATACTCGGGATTCTTGCATACTAAGTGCCACATATGTAGCCAATGCTACTCAAATCTCATATTACATAGTTGCTCGCTCTCGTGCTATCAACGGGCCTGCTCACACAAGCTGTCAGTCAAGTAGTAGCTACGCGGTGCTGCTTACACGAGCTGTCAAGTATCCGCAACATATGCCAGTATACTCAGCCACCAGTAGAACGTACAAGACCAGCACCCGGAATCACATAATCACATAACACATACTAACCCTAATGACATGTCACTTGTATCCTACCTTATTCCTAAGGTTCAAACGAGATTTCTTGCTTGTCGATTCGTCTTCAGACTCGTTCATAGGATTAAGCTCATCCACATTTATCAAACAGACAATTCATGCAATATTAAAGCAATAAAATACAATCATATTAAAGCTTATTTTTAACATACGAACTTACCTCGGGACAAAATGGCTAATTGTTCAATATAGTCCACAACTTTGTTCTTTCCCCGGTCTAGGTCAGAACCTCATCTTTCTTGATCTATAATATCAAATTTAATTCATTCAATTATCACATTATTCGATTTAATCCCAAAAAACCTTATGTCAAAAATTACATTTTTTCCCATAACTTTTCAACTTTTTACATTTTAGTCCCTATGCTCGAAAAATGATTTTCATTCAATTTCTTCATTACCCAAGCCTAGTTGAAAATTAATAGTACTTATAACAGCCCACATTTTTCATTTATTCACATTTTTACACACATTTTATAACTTTTACAAATAGGTCCCTATTTGACATTTTCATCAAAAATCACTTGGTAAATGTTGTTTACCTAACATCAAACATATATTTTCTACCATTACACATCAAAATAGACAACTATTCTACATGGGTAAAATTTTAGACTTTGATTTTCTTTCAAATTAGTCCTTGAAATAGCTAGATTAGGTTACACCGATCTCAAAAATATAAAAATCATTAAAAATGGGACAAGAACGGACTTACAATCGAGCTTGAAAGTGGCCAAACTCTAGCTATGTCTTCTCTTGAGAAATTCAGCTATGGGGGACTAAATTGGGGAAGATGACATCTTTTTATTAGTTATTTTTGTCTTTATTTACCAAATGACCAAAATGCCATTCACTTAAAACTTTGAAATTTTACCTAACCATGTCTATTTTTGTCCAACTTAAAATATAATGGTCTAATTACCATTTAAAGACCTCCAATTTAAAATTTCATAGCAATTAGAAATCTCTAGCTTCTAGAACACATATTTTGCACCTATTGCAATTTAGTCCTATTAGTCAAATTGGACACTCTATCGATAAAATTTCTTAACAAAATTTTTACAAAATCATTCAATCATACTTTAAACCTTAAAGAAATAATAAAATTAACATTTATAATTCAAATTTGTGATCCCGAAACTACTGTTCTGATTTGACCCTAAAATGGTCTGTTCCATAATCATTTCATTCCATTCATAGTGATGAATATATTTAAGAGCATTTACTTAAACACTAGGCGTGCTATTTTCCTTTGGTTTTTTTTTTATTTTTTGTTGTTCTTTCATTCCGAGTGTGCTTCCGCTATATTTTTAATGCCTTAGAGAATTTTTATGAGAATTTTTACTTTTGCGAGAGTTAGGTTGACTTAGGCAAATTTGAAACAAAGAAATTACCTAAGGTCGCACAATTTACGAGACAAAAGGTCTAACCCTATGACAGTTGGTATCCTAGCTAAGGTTCAAAAGCATCGTTAAGATGATGAAAGAATGAGACAAGCAAAATGTCCCGATGGAGACTCGTAGAAGGTCTAGGAAAAATAGCAGATCGAGGGATATGTTGTCAGCTTTGGAAAGTCATGTGGTCCATCTTGAGGAATCCGTGGGTGAAGTAAAGGAAACACTCGAGGTAGTGGAGATAGGCATTAATGAGTTAGACCCGATGAAAGAGCAGTTTAAGGAATATGTGGTGGAGGCCCTTAGTTCTAATATGGACACAGTGGAAGCGCTCCCCAATAGTATTATGGGTAAGTTAACAGAAAAAATGATGCTCTTGAAGCTGGGATGACAACTATGAAAGGAGAAAACGAAGCCACAGTGATGACTTTGAACACAAAAATCGAAAAGCTTGAGGGAGAGCTTGTTACGTTCAAAGTTGTTGTGGCTAAAGAGGTGTTGAGTGCAACACTAAACTGAGAGATTGATGTCCCAAAACCGGTTTAAAGGGGCAAGGTCCACGAAAGAAGTAGACAATTTCTTGTAGGAGATGGAGCAATACTTTTGTGCCGTGGGCATCAAAGATGATGATGCTAAAGTAAATACTACTACTTGATATTTTACTGATTTTGCTCTTATTTAGTGGAGGTGTAGGTTCACAGATGAAAAGTATGGTCAGGCTGAGATTGGCACCTTGAATGAGTTCCAGAATGAGTTCAATAAGTAATTTTACCCTCAATATGCTGAGAAGGAGGTTCGGGCTAAGTTACATCGATTTTCACAACAAGGCATAATTCGGGAGTATGTGAAGAAGTTCAGTGAAGTGATACTCCAAATTACAGATTTGAGTGAGAATTGGATAATTTAAAGCCATAAGTTAAGCAGGAATTGGAGTATCGAGGGGTCCAAGAACTGTTGAAAGCTATGATCATGGCAGAGTCTTTAATCAAGCTTGTCCCAAGGAAAGACAAGTTCGCGTCTTCCAAGCCCAAAGAGATGGGTAGTGATGAGGAAGATGAAGGTGGACAGGTTAAGTTTAGCAGTTGTAATGGTGGCCATTATGGTAATGGGAAACCATAAAATGGAAAGAGGAAACCCGACAACTGTGGCACTACAAGAAAATAGACTTTTAGCGGCGCTTTTTTTAGCCTTTAGCGGCACTTTTAAGCGCCACTAAAACTTTTTGCGGCGCTTTTTAAAACGCTGCAGAAAACGCCGCTATAGGTAACGCCACAAAAATTTGTGGCGTTTATTTAAAAAAGCGCCGCTAAAAGTCATGGCTTGTAGCGGCGTTTGTTGGGAAAGCGCCGCTAAAAGTCATGGCTTTTAGCGGCGTTTTTTGGGAAGCGCAGCTAAAAGCCATTACTTTTAGCGGCGTTTTTTTAGCAAGCGCCGCTAATTTTGGCAGATTTGCAATATATTTTTTTCACTAATATCCAGTCCTTCCTGCATTAAAATCCAACCAAATACAACAAATATAGTATAAAATGCAACCAAAAACAACAAATTTAGCATAAAAATACAAAAAAAAAATTAATTCTAAATGATACTTTAAATTTAACGAAAGATATATGATATAATTAATAAATAAAGTATAATTTAAAATATTCTTACAATAATATTAAATGTGAAAAAGTTAAAAACATTCTTACAAAACTAATGTCTAAGATGGCGGCTTTTGCGATTGTTGAAACATCTGCATCATTTGCTGAAGCTGTAGCTGGAGGTCATCGTACTTTTTGCTCTGCTCTGCTGCCATAGCTGCTGCCTCTGCCTCCATCGCTCGTGCCTCTGCTTCCATTTCTTTGCCGCTTCCTCTCTCTCTCTGCTCCTCACTCTCTAAGTTGTTGCCGGAGTTCTTCATATTTTCGTTGAACCTCGGCAATTTGCTCAACCGTGTTCGCTTGCATTTGAGCTATCTGGTCTCTTAACCTCGAACTTCACAGAGCTTGACTTCCTAAAGGCATGTATTGCTTTGGAGCGGATCCAAAATATTGGGTCTGGGTAACACGGATCCTTGAAATCGAACCCGACCGCACCTTTCGGACCCAAAACTTCAAAGTGATAATTCATTATCAATGTTCTCAAGATTAATAGAACTATCAGTCGAAGCAATCGCTTCATATTCCGCCTTCTTCTCCTTTAGTTTCTCCTAAAAAATTAATTAAAGAGTTAGAAACGAAATATATAATAGAAAGGAATGCAACATAACTTAACATTATTTAAAACTACTAATGATGAATTGAATTAAACAATTATAATTAAACATTATAAATATTTAGAATAAATCAAATATTATTAAGTAAATATACCATAATTTCTCAAGCTTCGGATGTCATAGGAGATCCATCTTTCTTCCTATACGTAATCTCAAAAAGCTGAAGGCGTCCAACTTTTTGCCCAGATTTGACTTCCTACAATATAGTAGTAAAAATATTATTTAATAGTAGAAAGTTATTAATATTTGAAATAATTAATAAATTCATAATACCTCGGCCTCAGCTACAGAAGCAAAACTTCTCGACCCTGCCGTGTGCGTGAATTTTTGTTTTTGTCTGCTGCTTGTTCCAACTCGCTCATGGTCCTACATAATGAAATTATTATTATGTATATAGTAAACACTATATATAAGAGTTTGGAAATACGTAATACCTCTCCTTTCTTTGAATTCCAAAATCTAACCGCATTTTTCCATTGGTACCTCAGCATTCCCGGCGGGACATTTCTCAATTTTTCCTCGAGGCTTATGTCTTTCTTAAAATATTGTTTTTTTAAAGTGCTTTTATTGTCTCTTCATTTTTTACCCAATGCCTTCTTGATATAATCATCGGAGACCTCTAAAGCAAATCTCTCCTAAAAAAACACAAGTTTAGAATGTAAATATAAATGAAACTTAAACCAAAGTATTATAAATTACGTTCACATTTTGTTACCTTAATATTAGCGAGAGCTCGATTTTTGTTGCTATCGGGCATGTGATGCCATGATTCGTAGTTGATGGGCAACATATTGGCATTTCGTGCTAAAATGCCCAAATAGCTCGCTAAAAGTCGAGCTTGAGATCCAACAGTGACCATGAGTATTTCTACTTACTTTGACACGCTCGACAGGATCTAAGTCGTATAAATCTCTAAGCAACAGACGTCCCTCAAACTCTGTAAGTCCCCACCACTTTCAAATGAAAAATGATATACTATAATTATATTAAAATTGACAAATAAATCAATAATAAAAGTCAACACATGTAAAATGAACTTAACATTACTTTGAAATTCTTCAGGCTCGCTCAGTGTCTCCTACACATTCAAGATCCAACAACTGTCTCATTGTTCACTATTTCCTTCTTCCGAATTTGGAGTATTCTCGACAATACTTAAATCTCGTAATTTTCTTCTACACATTTTTCTGCAATACACATAAAATGCAGTTAAAGTTTTAGTCACAAGTTACAACAATAATAGTACATATAAAATAGTTAAATTATATAACATGTGCAAAATTAAAATTATAATATTACATATAATTAAAAATCGTAAAATCTTACTACATCATTATTCGTAAATATCTTCATCCACATCATGTCGAACCCATTGATGTTGTGTACTAGTACTAGGGATATTTTCATCTAAGTTTTGTTCGGAAAAGGTAATGTTTACGATCTTTCGACGATGTCATCTCTACTTCCATTACCCATGTCAAACAAGTCTCTAGGGGTGTTCCGAGTACAACATACCAATCCTCATCGCTTGGATCTTTCGAATAAAAACTTGTTTCACTTGAGACGAAAATACATATGGCTCGGCCCATCGCTTGTTGTCCATGTGAATCAAGCGAGAGAAATTCACCATTGTAAAACCAAATTGATCTTTTTAATTCCTCGAGCGATATTAACATCAGCCCAATCACACCTAAATAAGACAACTTTCCATCCGCCATAGTAATCCAACTCAATAATGTCGGTAAGAAGTCCGTAATACTCTACATTACCCTCAATCGGATTCTCATTCTCTAGCACTAGCATAACTTGTAATTGAAGAATTAACAACAACTCCACAATTTTGAGTTCTCATCATTCTCTCGCGATACTTTGTATAAAATCAGTATCCATTGATGAGGAAGGCACTATATCTCTTTATTACTCTGTTTGGACCTTGGGAAAGCCATTTAACTTCGTCATTGACGTCCTTCCCACTCCAAACCTATTGAATTGAAAGTAAATTGAATAATTATAAATGTATTATGTAAAAATATTCTTATTTGATTAACTAAATTTCAGATTATTATATGTAACTTATTAACTTTAGTTACATACCGTTTGGCTTAACCATTCATGAAAAGATTCTGTGAATAACTTATTAATCTCTCGATGTTGTAATCTTCGAGAGCGTGCACGAGTTCTCAAAATTTGTTTGTACTCACTATGTTAAAAACAAGTTTAATTGGTTAGAAGATAAACAAATCAAAACGAGGAATATATGAGGAAATTTTAGAACTTACTTGCGTAACGGTTCAACTAAATCGTGGTGAAAAGGTATATATCGATGTGCTTGTATCCATGATATATCATCTAATTCTGCAATTTCAACTTTGCCGATTGGTTCTCCATAACTTTGGAATAAATAAGTTTCGGCCAAGTTATGATCATTGAGCCCAGCATTTCTACTTGATCTATTTAATCGTGTTTCAACATCTTCTAAATATCTAGAACAGAAGGTCATGCACTCCTCTGCCAAGTAGCCTTCAGCAATTGATCCTTCTAGATAACGCTTATTGCGACAATATGACTTCAATTTACTTAGGAACCTAAACACGATATACAATATTTATCAAAAGCTGTAACTAAATGTATAGAGGTGAATGAATGAATACTTGGGAAATAAATTAACACCTTTCTATAGGATACATCCATCGATAAAAAATTGGTCCACCGAGTATTGCTTCGTGAGGGAGATGGATTACCAAGTGCACCATAATAGTGAAGAAGGAAGGTGGAAAGATCTTCTCCAAATTGCTTAAAGTCAAAGCCGCTCGATCCTGTACTTTCTCAAGTTCTTCAACATCCAAAACTTTGCCACAAATAGCTTTCATTATATTGGATAGTTCAATTATACAGACGCGTTACATTTTTTGACATACAAACACCGTAAAGCAATTGGGAGTAAATCTTGCATCAAGATGTGGTAATCATGTGATTTTAATGAATATAATCTTCGATCTTTGAGACTCACACATCGAGATATATTTGACGATACGCATCTCGGGACCTTTATATCCTTCAACACCATGCGAACACTTCTTTCTCTTCCTTTGACATTGAAAAAATAGAAGGCGGCAACCGATATTTCTCATTCAAAAGTACTTGAGGATGCAGATCACGCCGAATTCTCATGTCAACTAAATCAAGTCGGCTCTGAAGATTGCCTTTTGATTTTCCATCAACATTCAAAATTGTCCCAATTATGTTCTCGCAGACATTCTTCTCAATATGCATGACATCAAGATTGTGGCGTAAAATGTTGTGCTCCCAATAAGGCAACTAAAAAACGTACTCCTTTTTTTCCACAAGTCCGCCTCATTAGGATCATCCTCTCCATCAGATTCATCATCAGATTCATCCTTCGATCTTCTCTTTGTTTGCTTGTTAGGTGGTTGATTCATCTTCCCATAACTAAAATTCATATCTTTTATCAGATCCAATGGTTTGCTCAGGAGCTCCTCTGTACTCTTCAGTACCGTCAAATAGAGTCTTTTGAAATATAAATTTATGATTTTCATCTAACCACCGACGATGACCCATGTAAGAGAACTTCTTCCCATTGTACAACCACTTCGAACAAGTTTGTGCAGCACAACAAGGACAAGCATAACGTCCTTTAGTACTCCAACCTGATAAATTAGCATAAGTCGGAAAATCATTAATTGTCCATAATAAAGCTGCATGTAAATTAAAGTTCTCCTTTCTCAATACATCATATGTCTCAACACCCGACCATAATTGTTTTAACTCTTCAATAAGTGGCTGTAAATAGATGTCAATATCATTTCCGGGACCTTTCTCTCCAGGGATAATCATTGATAAAATAAATGAAGATTGCTTCATGCAAATCCATGGAGGCAAATTGTAAGGAACAAGCACTACAGCCAAGTCTTCGTCATTTAAAGTACTCATGATTTTAAATGGATTAAAGCCGCCACCGCTAGCCCAAGCCTCACATTCCGAGGATCGCTTGCAAAGCTTGGAAATTTACTGTCAAATGATTTCCAAGCTAAAGAATCCGTAGGATGTCTTAATAATCCATCATCAGTCCGTTGATCATTATGCCACCTCATAGATTCGGCTGTCTTTGATGACATGAAAAGCTTTTGAAGTCTTGGTATTAGGGAAAAATATCGCAAGACCTTGACTGGCTTCTTTCTTAACTGTGCCCCACCTTCATCTGTATTTACATCTTCTGTATTACTATTCATCCAACGAGACTTACCGCAAACATGACAAGATCGTTGGTTTTTCCGATCACCCCAAAGACAACATGCGATCATTTGGGAAACTATGAATTTTATCGTACCCAAGACCCAGATCTTTTATTAGTCTCTTCATATCTTGACAAGATTGGGGAATTTTTGCAAATGGAAACATCTCTCTCAGAAACTCTAGCAGCATTGTAAAAGAGTTTCCGGTCCACCATTCCAAACATTTTAAGTGAAATAGACGAATGCAGAAGGACAATTTCAAATATTTTGATCCCTCGTAAAGTTCTTCATTCATTTCATTAAGTAAATTGTAGAACTTCGCCGCTTCTTCATTTGGCTCCTCATCAGGTGCACTTTTTCCCGTTTCGCAAAAAACATTTCCACCAATATTACAATCATCGGATGCAATAAAGTCAGGTGGAAACGATTGCTCACCATGACTATGCATATTAAATGCATCCCGCAACATATCTTCCATGTCATCTTGTCTAACATATTGATGGTAATCGATGATCGTGAAAAGTCGAATTAATCGTTGAAGAAGTTCCACTAGATGTACACTCTCCATGGAAAATCCATTTTTTATACCCCCGAATAAAGCCATCAACAATTAGATGTTCGAAGACAACTTCACGAAAATGCCAATTGATATTGCCACACTTCTTAAACGGGCAAAGAATCATATTCTCTTGGCTTGCATTTTGAAATGCAAAATTTAGAAAAGTTTGTACTCTATTTTGATAGGCATTGCTTACCCTTGACAATTTCATCCAACTCCTATCCATTTCGTAGTTCTTGAAATCTAAAGTTGACAACATATTACAGTTACTTAAATGTTCTCAATTGATTTAAATCATATCATTATACTAAATATCAAGTCTCTAATGGGTATAAACTAATTCGGCAAGTTACGGATTTTCAAGTATAGATTTATGTATTATGTAAGTTAAGTAAGTTTCGTAAGCTAGTATGTAACATATGATATGATATATATTTAAGTATTATGTAAGTTATGTAATTTATGATATGATATATATTTATGTAAATTATATATTTATCTAAGTTATATAAGTTATGTAAGTTATATAAGTTATATATATGTAAGTTATGATATGATATATATTTATGTAAGTTATATATATATGTAAGTTATATAAGTTATGTAAGTTATGTAAATTATGATATCAAATATATTTATGTATTATGTAAGTTTTTTATTTGACGATGTGAAAAATCATAAAATTAAAAATTCAGTTCAACCAATTCGTATTAATAGGTTCAATACTCTTCTCTAAATTTCGATCTAATCCGATTCAAATAAATTTGCAAATCCCTAATTGAAACAATGTGCGAGACAAAGTAAGCCAAAAACAATATTAAAATTGTTTTATTGAAGCCTATACCTTAAAAGCGAAAAACAAGATTATGATTCTCCACACCTTTGCTTCATTAATTGGGATTTACTCGCCATTGTTATACCTAAATATAACCCTAAACTCTACATTTGGCCTCATATTATTAATCTAATCTTGGTTAATCCATGTTCCTCACTTAAAATAAGTTGTTGTTGTGTTTCCAAATAAAGATGGTTGTCTATTTGTCTTAATATAAAACAAAGTTGCACAATGTTGACATTGGGTTTTGGGGATTACTTTTTCATTCCACCAAATGTCTATATGTGACTTCAAAAAAAAAAAAAAAAAAAAAAAAAGAGGTCTTAAATTATTTTATTAGTGGAAACACTTAAGGACAAATGGTCTGGTTTTAACCTTTCCTAAACCAACTAACTTTAGGGATTTTGTTAATTAATTAAAAAGGTGAAAAAATTATATTAGTAATTCATTCTTTTATTTCTCTTTACTTGAAGTTGTTAGCATATCTCTTTGGATCCTATTAGTTTGTCTCCCTTTTGAGTCTTCTAAGCACTTATAAAATATGTAATGAGCAAACCAATGCTATTATAAAATATTTCACTGAATTAATATCATGAGTTTACTATTTATCAATTAAGTTAAAATTTACTTAAAAAATATTTTATAAATTTTATAAATAAATTAATTAAAAATTACCAATTAAAATAGATGAGAGGATAAACACGAAATTAGTAAAGCCTTGCTTCATCAATATTTTTATAAATATATTATTCTTTCACTCAATAAACACAAATTAATTTTTATAATATTACATGTTGTTGCCAATACTATATACTCCTGGTAATTATTTACCCACACGTTTTAACTCACTCTAGGTTGACACTAAAATACACGGTGTGGTCTAATCTAATGTTGGGGCATTTTTGTCATGTTGGAAAATCATCAGCTGTGATTATAGCCTTGGCCTTGGATACACATTGATGGTATGGTAGGCGATGGACATGCTTTTTTTGATTGCTCCTTGACGGTTTTGTTGGATTTTAGAGATGATGACTCCATAAGAATTTTAATTGGGCCGTAAGTAGCTCACTAATTATCATAATTATCACTAATAATGTGATGTGTCTTAATTTTTTATTTAAAGCAGAAAAGGAACCTGGAACTTGCAAACTCTTTTCGTTCCAATTCCTTTCTCTTCTTGTCGATCAACTGCAACATGTAAGGAGGCAAATCAGCAACAACCAATACAAAACAAAATTGCTAGTAAAGTGAAAGGACACACGCTAAGGGATAAAATAATGACTTTATCAATGATCCATCATCTAAAAGATAACTCAACAAAGTGGCTATTAAATATAGATCAACCATCATGGAATGACAAAAGACTTGTGTTTAAGTCTTCATTTGACCGAGGTTTGATCCTGGACAACCCTTACCCTTACTTAAAAAAAAAATGTGCTACTAAATGATTCACATAGTTACTGGATGAAGCGGTATATCTAACCAACCACTAAATTCAAATTAAAGGCATATAAACAGTCATCAATACTAGCATGGAATCACAAATAGAAAATAGCATGTTAAGTAATTCCTTGAGGAAAAGGCAACTGGAAAATTATAAAGCTTTGGGATTAAATTATGATCTAAGAAGCCGACTTTAACTACCAAGCTCCATTTTATCTTAGGAAGATTCAACCGCTAGTGCCTAAACGGACGGGAAAGAAAGGATCCTTTTTGAGCATCTAATGCCCCTTTTGCCTTTCTTTAATCTAGAATGGTTTCCACCATGGCAGGACCAAATATTTTTAATGCGAGTAAACTGTGGTGAGAAAATATTAGACTGAACAATCTTTATAACAATCTCCTAAGCAACTCACGAGAACACGGTTGCGGTTTTCTGAATCAAATTCAAGGAATTGAGAAACCAACCCATACCAAAAGCCATGGGGACACAAGTAGCACAACAATCTACAAGAGGAACTAGCTCGAGTGTTGAAAAAATGAACCATAAACTCATCTTTTGCATAACTAGATACAAAAATGTCTCGGTGCTCACGACCTTTCCTTTTGGCACAAAAGGGACTATATAAGAAAAAGCAGTTTCAATATTAGATTGAGTTTACGTCACATATTTGGACTGATTTCGTGGTAAATCTAATTTGTCACAAGACTATGTCATGCCAAACCTAGCTAACATGTAGGAATCAAGATGCAAGAGGGCGATTTCAAGGTAATCCAATTCTCATGGTATATTTGGACCGATTTCGGGTAAATCTAATTTGTCTCAATGACTATGTCATGCCAAACCTTGCTAACTTGTAGGAATCGATGACGCAAGAGGGCGATTTCAAGGTAATCCAATTCTTATGAACGTCATGGCAAACCTTGCTAACATGTAGGAATCAGTAAGCAAGCTGCGTTATTAGCACTGCCATTGACAACACTTTCTCTAGTCCCTCATTTGTGCTCACAATATTAATTTATTCAAATTGTTTTGGCTTTCGAATCTCTTTCGCATTCCCTATCAAGAAAAAAAAACAGCAAGTAAAATGAAAAACCATCACCGTCTCATTTGGCCGGCGTCGATCCAACACACCCCAGTCTGCTATTCTTCTAAAGCACAAAAGCTCACCAATCTTCAAAGCCCGAAAGCTGAAATTCACAGCAAATTCTTGTTCATTGCAAAAAATTTCAAAATCCATAACAAAAAGTAATACTAATACACAAATATTAGTAAATACCCTAATTCTTTACCTTGAACTATTTTCTTCAACCCCAAAGTCGACTTCTGAAACCTGTGCCTTTGTTAATCTGATTTTCTATAGATGGGAAATCAATGGCCAGTGGGAAGGGTGATTTTTAGGGATTTCAAATTGGGGAAAAAGATAGTTTTTTCGGATGTCGAATTGGGGAAGAAGACACGATAATTCTTTAGGGATTTGGGACTAAGGAAAATAGGGGAAATGAAGGGGAGAACGGGGAAAATGTTAAGTGTTTTTGTCTGGGTAAAAAATAAGACAGCAAAACGACGATGGTTTGACCAAAACAATTTGTCATTTGCGGCGTTTCCACGATAGCGCCACTAAAAAGGTAAGCTATTGCGGCGTTTTACCAAAACGCCACTAATAAACCAATAAAACGACGACGTTTTTAATATAAACAAAATTGTTGGGTTTTGAGCACACTTTAACCGGGTAAGGAAGAATTTCAAACAGAGCACCAGAGAAGAACGTATTATACCGGTAAAATATGAAAGAAAAATGTTTGAAGTTCAAGCTTTTAGCTCTCACAAGAATGGAGAAACGTAACTTAGAATTTTTAGAAGGCAAAGGAAGAATGGAGCATATGGAAGAAAATCGATGATTTCATTCATAAGAAACTTTGGCTCAAAGCCATTACATATACCGATCATTGCCTGGTCAAAAGATCAACAAATTCATCACCTAAACACTACCTAACTCCACTTATTACATTGGAACTAGTGATATTACTTGCACACTTAAACAAAGTCGGTAACCACTTCTATGACCATCAAGTTACATCAACTTGTCATCCAAACATAATTAAAAATGAACTAAGTTACAAAAACATTGTTAAAAAGCAACAAAATGAAACCGAGATGAAACAAAGAGCATTAACATCTTCGATTGCACGTACTTTACCCGAAACTTATGTGTTTGAATTCTTGCACATACTTTACCCGGATAACTTAAGTGCTTGAATTTGTATGGGCTGCATGTTGACACTTTGGCTTCTTCACATGCGCATGCAGCCAATTTCAACAAAATCAACTTTAGCGGCGTTTATAAACTAGCGCCGCTAAATCAACTGAACCCTATTGCGCGCTTTACACAAACGCCACTAACAAATACTATAAAACGACGCCGTTTAATTTTAAAACATGATGATCTTTTGCAAAAAACGCCGCTATTGCATACCTGTTGCGGCGTTTATGGAAAACGCCGCTAATGCCTTTAAAAATTTAAATTATTTAATATATAAATAAAAAACAATAAGTTATATAGCCAAAAAAACATTAATTTTATTTTAAATAATAGTATTTTAATTTTTTTATTTAAATAAATAATTTTTTTAAAATTTAACTAATATTTAAAAGAACTACATAAAATTTGAAATCTTGAAAATTATTGAAAATTTGAAATCATTAAAATTTAAAATTATTTAATATATATAAATTAAAAAAATCAGTCATACACCCCAAAAAACTTTAAAATTAATTATTTTAAATAATAGTATTTCAAATTTTAATTAAATTTTTTAACACTAATTACCCTAAACCCTTAACCCATGGATCCCCTTAATCCTTAAACCCCTCAACCCTAAACCATTAATCCTTAAACCTTAAAATTTAAATACTAAACCCTAAATCATGTCCCATTAACACCTAAACCCTTAAACCTTAACCTATAAACCCTTAATCCCTAAACCTTTGAACCTTAAACCCTAAACCATATCCCTTTAACCCCTAAACCCTCAACCTTTAAATGTTAACCCATAAATCATAAACCCCAAATCCCTAAACCTTTAGCCCTTAAACCATAAACCATAAACCATAATCCCTAAATCCACAATCAGTAATCCATAAACCTTAAAATAATATTAACCCATAAACCATAAACCCCTAAACCCATAATCCCTAGACCCATGCATAATCCATAAACCTTAAAATATTAACTCGTCATAATCCATAAACCATAAACCCTAAACCATATATACCCTAAACCATGCATAAACCTTAAACTATAATAATGATAATTAATTAAATATTTTAAAATTAATATCATCTCTTTTATGATTATATGAGAATTTATTTAATATATAAATTGACAAACAATCAATCATATTATACCCAAAAAGCTTTAAAATTATTTTAAATAATATATACTATATAATTTTTTTCATTTTTAACATATATTTTTATATGTTTTTATTTTCATTTTTTTTCTACGTGTCATTATTTTAGGGTTTATGGTTTAGGGTTTCAAATTTAAGGTCTATAGTTTATGGGTTTAGGGGTTAAGGGTTAGGAGTCAGGGTTAATGGGTTAAGATTTATGGTTAGGGTAGTGTTTAGAGTTTTAAGGGTTTATGGTTTGAGACTTAGGGATTAAAAGTTTGGTAATTATTTAAGGGTTTACTGGGTTAGGGTTTAGAGAATGGTGTAGTTAATTTATATTGTTTATAAAGTCAGTTTCAGATATGATCAAAATAAAATCGAAATCAAAATAAAAATAAGACCTTATTTAATTTGTTATAATTTGGTCCTATCCAAAATAGATAGTTACCTATCCATATCAATTTGCTACTTTTTATTTATTTATTTTTCAATAAATAATTTGTTATATTTTTAATATATTAAATTTTATATTATCTCTTTTACAACTATATAATAGATTATTTAATATATAAATTAAAAATACTAATTAATCCAAACCTTAAACCTTTAACTACAATCTCTAAAACCCAAAATCATAAAACATAAACCATCAACCCTAAACCAAACCCTTAAACCCATAATCTATAAACCTTAAAATAGTTTAGATCTATAGCAGCGTTTTTCCAAAAAGTGCCGTTAAAACTCAAATCTATTGCGGCGTTTTTCTAAAAGCGTCACTAAAACTCAAATCTATAACAGCGTTTTTTAAAAAGCGCCGCTAATACTCAATCTATAGCGGCGTTTTTGAGGAAGCGCCGCTATTGCCACTGAAGCTCAAAATAGACGACGCCGTTTAGCTTAATCTTTTAGCGGCGTTATTAAACAAACGCCGCTATAGGTCGACCTATAGCGGCGCTTTCTGGAAAACGCTGCTAATACTCAAACCTATAGCGGCATTTTTGAAAAAGCGCCGCTATTGCCACTGAAGCTCACAATAAACGACGTCGTTTGGCTTAATCTTTTAGTGGCGTTTTTATAAAAACGCCGCTATAGGTAGGCCTATAGCGGCGCTTTCTTATAAACGCCGCTAATACTCGATTTATTCAATTTTTAGTGGCGTTTTCGATTAAAACGCCGCTAAAAGCGCCGCTACAAGTCTATTTTCTTGTAGTGTGGGAAAAGAAGGGGTCACTGAAATGCTTCTTTTGTAAAGGTCCACATATGGTGAGGAACTGTCCGAAGTGATTCGTGTTTCCTGCCATCAGAGAGGATGATGAGTAGAAAAAGCTCTGATGCGGCTCGGTTGATTAGAATCTGTATAGAACTACACTTCTTCTATTTAACATTGATTAGAATAATGTTTTTCAACCTTTAAATAGATGTAGTTGAAACTCCTCTTGTATTATTATTCATTATTCAAAATTAGTGAATTTCTTTTTCTCTGTCCGTGATTTTTTCCTTAAAAGATTTTCACGTAAAATCGGTCTGTTCTTATTTTGCGACCATTCTACTGCCATTATCAACATTTATTATAACAATATGTGAACAAATATAGTGCAAACAAACTATGGTAAAAGTAAAATGGAAGCATTTGTTAAAATTTCCATCAATTTTTATTTTTAATAAAAAAATTTGATTTACTCTTTAATCTCTTTCCTAATGTATAGAAATTAATTTATTTTTTAAATAAAAATAAATAAAATGTAATCCGCTCCAATAATGTGATGGTTTTACCAAAAAGCATGAAAGAGTGAAACATGTGATATCATATTTGTGATGAATAGAGGTTTTAAAACAACATCGAATTATGGAACAGAGGAAATCCTTGGTGTGTTATGATGTTGAAAGATGTGCAGATACTGCTCATGTTGGCTCTTCTGCTCAAAAAGATACAAGGGTTTTTTGCTTTGAGAGAATTGTGTTGCGAGTAACGTAATGGGGAAGAGGTTTTTGCTTGCCAGCAACCGAAAGTAGCAGCGGTGTTCCTTTTTTGGGGCAGACAATGACCAGCGAAGGGCTTAGCTACATACATACTAAAGCAAATAAAATACAACTTACTAAATAAGAGAAGGAAAATAGTTTAGCAACAATGGTATTGGTAACATAATCTTGACGACGCATTGCCAAACGATACAGTGGAGTGACAGCTGAAGAGCCTATTCTACTAGTTATACTTAAACAAGGGTCCTTTGGCGCCGTTGAACTGTCGCTTGCCGCCCCCACTTATCACCCCTACTCCGGCGAGTTTGCCAAAATAACCTTTATGCTCGTTTGTTTTGTTGGTATTTTATTGATATTTGATGAAATTTCTCACATCGAGACCTTTCCACACAGGAGTAAGGGCGACTCTACACATCAAAGTGAATGCTCATTTTGATGGTTTGCTTGTCAATATAATACCAATGTGAGTCCTCCTTTGCTCCTTCCTTAGTCGTGGTGGAGGCTTGACTCAAGTGTTGTGTTCTCCTGTGCTACCCGACATGGGCTTTACGTTTACTAGTTTTGGGGGGCCTTTAATTGTTTTGGTTTGATTAGAGCTTTAGCTCTCGTTTCTTGTATGGAGCTTGTTTGGGGCTTAGGCTCCCATTCACTTGTATTGAGGTTTCACTCTTTTGCTTGTATGCAAGTCTTCTATTGTTTAAAAATAAAAAACTTAAACACCCAACCTAACCGACTGGAGAATAAATCAATTGGCACAATAGACAATCGACAATGCCTAGCAGCGCTATCATAATATAGCTTAATCAACCGAAGTTGCAGAGTACACAAACTAATCACTAAACAGACCAGCACATCAAGAACAGTCTGCTAACTAATAAGCATGATCTAGACAGCCCAAAAATCAGGCATAAAAACCTTAAGACACACATCTTAACACTCTCGACTATTTACTTACTATATCTTAAGCTCTTTACTTCCTCCCGTTTACCACAGCACCCGTCGGTGACTTAAGTAGCAAAAAATATTTAGGAGCACAAGGTCGGACATCTCTAACTAACCTTAACTCCACCAAATCCTACTCAGTCCAGTCGAACAACTCAAGAGAATATCATTACAATCAATGGAATGGCAAAAGTGATTCGTCTTTGATCTCTGATGGCTCCAGCTTCGTTTTATGTTTGAGAGTTCACAGTTTTTGTCAGCGGAATTGAATCTTTCGTTGGAAGTAGAAACTGGGTGTAGCAGAAGAAGGCTATGTTTTTTCAATGATACTTAAAGAAGACAATAAAAACAATATTTGATTTGTACTGTAATATATATGATGATATCCACCCTCGGGTGCCGGATCGCATCAACAAATATATAATTCAAACAGGTTTGACAATGGATTTAGATAACATGTTAGGGGACTTGTAAATGATCACATCAAGATAAATAGATAAAATAAAACTGGTGCATGAATGTTTTATGGAGACAACATAAGAAATATCCAAGTTTTGTTGGTTTCTGAAAGACTAGGGTTTCCTACCATTTATGCTTAAACAAATTACAAAGTCTAAAGATGGATGGGTCAAGATGATGGTGATAATTAGTATATAAAAAATGCAATTATAGCAGAGAAACAACTCATAATCAAATGAAATGAATTTTGTTTTAGTAGCAAATCAGAGTCGATGAAATCAACATGGCATGGACAGCAGTAGGTAGGTTCTCTTTTTGGTTGCTTTCACCATAGAGGAAGCTGAAGAAGGGATGAAATACTATCATTTAAAATCAACAATAAACAATAAACCAGTTGCTGAAAAGAGCCCCTTTTTTTTTGCCTTCAATCCTTGTCTGCTTATCCCTAATCTCTTTCTTGAATTTCATAGCAAGTGTATAGTGTTGTCGATGTGCAAGTTGAGCCTTCATTATTCACTGTTGATGATGATGTTTTGCCTAGTAATTAAACTCCAACCTCACACACACATCTGGCACTTGAAACATCCCCGGTGTTGATGAACTTATCGATGCAACATGTTTAATATACTCAGGAAAGTATAGTTAAACTCAAATCTACTTCTTTTAGGAAGATTATAATTTTTGTTTCCTCCTATATTATGAATTTGTGTATTGCTTTCTTATTGATATATGAAGCATAAGTTATATGGGTATGGAATAAGCTTAAAACATAGTTTAGCCTAAATTCCCAGGTACTGCTAGTTGACTTCATGTTGAGACCATCTTGAAATTTGCAGAGTGGAAATCTATTTACCGAGACTGTATATAAATCAAGCAGCTAGGCTCTTATACTGGTCTTAACAGTTGTGTCATCATGTCACGTAAAATTGTAATATCACTTTCTTTTTATATACTTTTTTTAATTTCAACATAAATAGACAAAATAAAATTTTAAAAATAGAAAAATATAGAAAAAAAAACCTTAATTGAATTTTACTAAAACCTTTAAAATATATTACAAATTCTAATATTTTTAAAATTTTATAAATTACATTTATTATAGCTTGAATATGAGATCATTGTCTTTTGAACAGATATCACCTATTATAATTGTTTTATGATTCAATCCATTTGAATTTATAATTGATAGATATAAATTTATACTTGTCATATAAAATGTGGCATCAGCTGATTGGATTGAACTCGAAAATGTTTGATAAGGCTAGGAATTGAAGTGAGTAAAAAAAACTTTAAGGACCAAAATGAAAAGAATAGTATAGTTTAAGAATTAAATTATGCATTAAGGCATAATATAAATAGATATGGATTTTATTTTTTATTTTTGAAGCAAGCATGATGGCATTCGTGAGGGAAATAGATATATGTGGATATTGAGAAGAAAAAAGAAAAAGGGAAGTTTGAAGATAGCTAGGAAATGAATATTCTGGGGGGTTCACACTTCACATTCTTGTGGGAGGTTATGTTTTTTGGCCGCCTCCTTTGAATTATTACCGAAATAGCAACTTGGAATCTCACCTTTTTCTTCATTATGTTTTTGGGAGTTGTGAATTCATAAAATTGATGCTTCTCCAATCAATGAAAGTTACTTTTTTAATTAACTTTAATTTAACCCAAAAAAAAAGTTAAATTATTAAATATTTTTTATTTTTTTTGAAAAATAATATATTTAGATTCAAACTGGTATAATATGGAATGAGATTTGAGATTTAAACAAATATATGTATAATTAAAATCTAGCCAACTATTGGTTCGTTTACATGAATAATATTTTTTTTTGTGATTAGTATAAAAATAATGGTAACAATAAGATTAGATATTGTAACAATACTATAACATGAGATAAAAAGTAAACTAAACACACTGCACTATATCTAATCGTCTATCTAAATCAACCTTTAATAGTAATAGTATTGCATCAAATGTAAAATTGTACTTTAAAAATGCAAAAAAGGGTAATAATTCATCATTTATTAGGTTTTCTATATATAATATATCCTTAAATTAGTATAGGTAGAAGCCTAGAAGCAGAATCCAATAATGGCAATTGCCAAGTCGGAGGAAATTCTACAATTATTTTTTTTGTTTGAATTAGTAAGAGAAGGAAAATGTTTTTAGTATATTAATTAACACAATTTGAACTTAAATCATCGAGCTGAATAAATAAATATTATAACTTGAATAAACATGGTCCATAGTCATATTACTATACCTCAACACTAAGGTTTCGTTTGTTTTACTGAAAATGGTTTTCGGAAAAAAGTTAATATTTTCTAGTGTTTGGATGAATCTGTGTAAAATATTTTCTGTTATTTGGTAGATTTCTTAAAAATATTTCATAAAAGTTGTTTTCAATTAAACAAACATACATTTGAGATTTTCTTATTTTTTCATTGTTTAATTGAATTTATTTTTATCTATAATTTTATATTTTACATTGTTTTAGCATATATTAAAAATATTATGTTAAATTTAGATTCATTACAACGTCATTTTTAATTACATGACTACTAAATGGGTATTTTTTATTTAAAAATGTGACATCAACAAAATTGACAAAAAAAATTAACGATGTCAACAATTGGACTTGATCTTCAAATTTGAAAAGTAATGGGACTAAATTTTTGAAAATAAAAGTATAAAAATTAAATTACAAATATATAAAGTGTACATAGAATTATGACATATTTTAACATTTATACTACAAAATATTTATTATTAATATATTTATAATTGTAATAAATATTTATTATTAAAATATTAATATTGAATATTTTCAATAATATGTGAATAATATTATTTAAAATTATTATTTTTAAAATTTATTATAAAAATAAAATTTAAATATTAAATAATTTATTAAAATAATAATTTATTATATTACCAAATATAAATAATTAAATATGTATGTTTAATAATATTAAAAAATATAATATTTTAAATATTTTTAAAAATAAAAATAAAAATTATTATCAATATAATAATATTAAGCTTGATTTAACTTAATTTTTATATAAAAATAAAATTCTCTATAGATGAACTCTTTTCTAAAAAATAATTTACGCTTTTCAAAAGGATAAATCATTTTACAAGAAAAATGACTTATTTTACTTTAACCTATAAGTCATTTTCTGTTGACTAAACTATTTTTTATTAAATAAACATAAAAAATATTTTCTATAAAAATTTTTACATATAAATAAACGAACCTTAAATTTAAAATATTTGTCTGTTTGAAGAAAATTAATTTCCAAAAAAAAAAAAAGTAGCTTGAATAAATTAATTAAGTCCACCCAGTTATTAATTATCCCTTGAGCAAAGGGTGTTCAAAGTGAAAAGACAGATCACATTTTGTACCAGTAACCATAAATGTGCTCTCTTTCCTCTGCACATAATTTACCTTTTTTACGTGACAGACAGACAGACAGCTCAACTCAACCCCTCCCACTGGCCAATACAATCAAGCTAAGGCTGAAAGTGGCAGATTCCACAAACTCCTCCGCCTATCTTATGTCCCCACCTACCTACTCTGCCTTCACACTATTCTTTTTTTTCTTTTTTAATTTTTTCAACCAAATTATTGAAAATTAAATATATTTTTATTTAAGTATTCTTTCATAATACAAAATTTAATGGTTAAAAATAAGAATAGAAAAATTAAGTATGATATTTAAGTTATGAAATATGAAATATAATTTCTTTTTTGATAAATTTAAAATTTAACTTAACAAACATTTTTACTTCACATTGTTTTTATTGTTTAATAAGCATCACACATTATTTTAATTTAAATATTAAATTTAACGTGTTTAAAAGACTGTGTAAACTTATAAATAAAATAAAATAAATTATTATTAAGTCAATCTCTATCAAAATTAAGATAAATTTAATTTATTTTAAAATTTTAATAATTAATAAAAATAAAATTTTATTTTATTTATACACGTTATGTCTATAAATATAAATTTAAAAAAAATTATAAATATATCTATTAATAAATAAAATAGGTTGTCTTATGTCAATTTTTATTTTTGTCATAGGAAGGTTTTTCTTAAATTTTTCTACTTTTGTTTTTTTTGTATGACTTAGTTTGAGTAATGTGTGTTTACTTGTGATTAGTGTAAAAATAATGGTAACAGTGAGATTATATATTATAACATAAGACAAAAAATAAACTAAACGTATTCCACTGCGTCCAATCACGGGTTTTTTACCCAAATAAATTAAAAACAAATTAAATACCGAAATAAGTTGTCAGTTAGATTATATACGAAAATGGTTTTTTTTTGTCGCGCCTATCTGACAGGCGCAACACCTTTTTTTATATTAAAATACTTTTTTTATTTTTTAAATAAAATATTATTATTTTATTTAAATTTATTTACAGGTAAAAATACAGTCAACGGGTCAAAATACGGGCAATAAATACCTGACACCGGTTGCGCCTGTCAAATAGTCGCGCCTGATAGATAGGCACGACTAAAAATATTTTTTTTATAATTATTTTAAAATTAATTTGTTAGTAATTTAAGATTATGTTATACATTGTTGTGTTTGTAATTATTTTAAAATTAATTTATTAGTAATTTAGGATTATGTTATAAATTGTTGTGTTTAGTTTAGTATTTGGTGTGTTTTTAGTAATGTAAAATTATTTTATTAAATATTTTGTTAGTATTTTATTATAAATTGTTGTGTTTTGTGAGTTTTTAGTAATGTAAAATTATTTTTTAAAATATTTTGTTAGTAATTTATTATAAATTGTCGTGTTTTGTGAGTTTTAGTAATGTAATTTTTAAAAAAAAATAATTTTATAGTTTTTTTGTTAGTAGTTTATGATTAAGTTATAAATTGTTAGTGTTTTGTTATAGTTATTTATTTTGTTAGTAATTTATGAGATTATGTTACAAATTGTTACTGTTTAGTGCAGGGTTTTGTGATTTTTTAGTAATGTAATTTTTTAAAAATAATTTTATAGTTATTTTGTTAGTAATTTATGATTAGGTTATATAAATTGTTAGTATTTAGTTTAGCGTTTTGTGATTTTTTTTAATGTAATTTTTATATAATGTAATTTTATTTGATTTTTATTTATTTGACAATTTTTATTGATTTATTAAAATGTGAGATTTTTACCTAAATAATTTTTTAAAAAAAATTAAATACATAAATAGGAGAAAAATAAAACACCAGTCGCGCTTGTGGGCCTCACCAGTCGCCCCTATCTGACAGGCTCAACCAGTCACGTCTGTCAGATCGGCGCAACCTACCCATACTATTTTCATATCTCTACACGGGTTATATACTGACTTAGAAAAATATTTTATTATAAAAAAAGATAAAAATATTTAAAAATATATATATATTTTAATATAAAAAATATGTTGCGCCTGTAAGATAGACACGACCTAATAAAATATATTATTTTTATATATAATCCAACTGAGAATCTATTTGAGTATTTAAATTTTTTTAATTTCTTTAAATAAAAAAATCTATCTAATCAGCCATCTAAACCCTACTTAATACTCGTAACTGCTCAAGTGCACTAACCTTTTACATCCCGTGCATAAAGAAATCAATAAAGCCAACTAGTGGTATTTCAATAATAAAAAAAAACAACCAAAATGGGAATTGAGTCAATCTCCTACGTCTACTCCCTCTTTCCTTAACCACAAAGCTATTTTTTTTTTTTGTTTCTTTTTACATCTTTTGCAAGAAGAATATAAATCCTATGGGATTAAGTTGAAGAAAATAAAACCGACACCAACAGGTTGGCTCAAACCTATGCATGCTATGAGAGAGGTACTAACTTCAACCATTCTGGTCTCCCAATATATTCTTATCTAGACGCACAAAGAAATATATAACATAATTAACGTGGAAGAGAAGAAAAGGAAGACAATGCAACCACCAGAAGAAGGAGTTGAACCTGCAATTTTTTATATTCATTCATTCGAGCCTAAACATAATATGCAGGGATTTGCAAGAAATTTTTATTTAATATTTTATATTGAGATTATTATTATTTTATCTAAGATTATTTATTATTTATTTATTTAACTTGTTTTATTGATATGATGTTAAAAGATATTAAAAGATTCGATTTTAGAATACATCTTAATATAATTCTTATTCTTAATATTTGATTTGTATACGTAAATTTCAATTTTGGTAAGAAGTTTTTTTATTTTTCAAACATTTTTTTCAATTATGGTAGATATTGAAATTATTAAGTGATGTTTTTTTTTTTTTATGTGTTCTACTAATGAATAAAGCAATTATCATCTTCTTTGGTTGATTTTATTGGTTTATTTTTTTGATACTAAAAAAATTATATTATCATAACAATATTTATATGTACCTACTGTGAGGCAGTATTTTGTCTCTATATTGGTTTTCTACTCGTAGCTAAATTTATGGAGTTATTGAATTATAAAGATTTATCTCTCGATAAAGTATTGAGAAGTCATAAATATTTGTGATATTCATACTTTTCAATTAAAGAATATATTGGGACGTTTAGAAGTTCACTTTACTAGATCTTTTCTTTAAAATGAATGTAAACATAAAAAAAATAATGATATAATCATGGACATAATAAGTAGCGTAATAATAAACCATTAGAAATGGAAATATAGTAATAAACAAGAGAATAAAAAATAATGAGAGTTCTCAAGATAACACTTCAGTAAAAAAATCACTTGTCAGATACATGTTCTAATAAAACATTGTTCTTGTTTGGTAATAAAACGAACAGATCTTTGATGATACAAAATTATTTTAAAGCTCTAGATGAGCTAATATATCAATATTTTAAAGAATAAAATTTGTGACAATTAATATATTATGTTCTAATCAATCTCAATACTGAAATAAACCAATATTAATGCAATATTTGGGTGTATATACAAATTTAGTTTAAAGCTTTAGAAGAGCTAGTATATCAATATCTAAAAGAACAAAATTTGTAATTATTAATGCATTAGTTTTAAAATATATTCAATATAATGGATCTTGTATTGAGATTGTGAATAAGTAAAAGATTATATTCAGTATGAGCTAGGGATGAGCATTCAATCGAGCTGAGTTGAATCGAGTTAAAATATTTCAAGTTAGTTGAGTTGACGAACTCTATTTTAGCAACTGAACTCAATTTGAAAAATTTTCAAATCGAATCGAATCAAATCAAAAAATTTCAAGTCAAGTTAACAAATCATATTATTTATACTCAATGTTGCATTTACATTGACCAATTATTTAACTAGTTGACGAAATACAAGATTATTTAACTACATAAACAATATAATGGTTTTGCACTTAATGATTTTGAATTTTAACTTTAGAAAAGGTAAACATTTATCAATATGGCGAAGTTTTGCTTTTTCTTATTCGGATTTTCAAATAACTCGAATTGTATAATTTATATTCGAGTTAAACCGAAAAATTTGATTTTTTTATTGGAGTTTATCTAAATAACTTGAATAACTTGAACTATTTAATTCAAAATTTATATTTTTTATCAAGTTTTTCAAATTGAATCGGATCTTACTCACCCTTAATATGAGCTACTTTTACTATGAGTATTTACCTCTTTTGACACAGAAATATTCATATATTGAGTTATATTATGCATGATACTTGGATACTATCTTTATTTTGAAAACAATAGAGAATGTTTGGGTTCTTGAATTATATTTATCACTTTTGTTATTAAATTGAAATTTGGTTGTGATCTTCCTTTGTTACCATCTCCATGAAGGGTTGAAAGTTGAATATTTGACTATAAAATATCCACTTAAATTGTGGAATAATTTTAAGAGAAATATATGGTTATTGAAATATGATAATTTTATCTAAAGCTCATTATAATTTGATGCACTTGAAGTTGTAGAATTTTAAAATTGTGAGTTAGTGTAACTTTGGAGTATTTAAGATAAGTTCTCAGATGAACATTATATGGGAAGAACATTACTAATAAGAACTTGTTAGAAAACTTTTTCAACTTTTCATGTTTTAAATGTGCTCCTGCAATAGTAATACTGTGAAAAATATTGTTTACCTGTAGTTGAATAAAATAATGAGTTATTAAATAAATAAAAGAAATCGTAAAGTTCGTCTTACTGGATCTGCTTCATTCCCTGAAGTGAATATAGCAATACATAACAAATTCGAAAGACGTAATCATGGACATGGTAGGTGAAACTATAATTGATAAGTGCTAAAAGTAACATGTTTTAATCTTATTCTTAATGCATTTTTGGGTGATTATTTGATATTAATTGTGAATTTTATGCTCCTAATCATTTAAATTCATATTTTTATACTTAGAAGAGCATTTGGGAGCAAAAGGAGAGAAAAACAAGAGAAATCCGAAAAATCAGAGCAAGATACAGGAGCTACATAAGCTGACTCCTTCCATACGGCCTGGCCACATAACCGTGTGAGCCACACAGACTACTACATGGCCATGTGGCAAGCCGTGTTGATTTCACAAATTGACATTTTGAATTGCGGAAAAACGTGATTTTTAGGTTTTTGGGGCGTTTTAAGATGTATATATGACCAAAAAAAAGAAGATAGGTGAGAGCCGTAATAGAATACTCAAGAAAACAACTCAAAAAACATCATTGAACCCGATTTTGAAGCATATTTTCGTTAAGATTGAAGATTTGCATTGGATTCCTCAGAAGATTATCACGAGTTTCTTTGTTTCTTATAGTTATACTGTATTTTTTTATATTTTTATTTGCAAGCATGAACTAATTTTCTAAATACTCAGGGAAGATAAACTCTATGATGAATTCTATCGTTTAAGTTTTATTTTATGCAATAAATACTTAGTTTCTTGTTCTCAATTATGTGTGCTTAATTCTTGGTTTAATATTTCTATATTATTGATTCATATTTTATGTGGTTAAAACAGAGAAGGAATAAACCCTATTTAAGAGTAGATATTGCATAATTGAGTGGAGTTGCATGTGATCTTAGAAATAGGACAACATAAATCTATAGGATTAAAGTCAAATCTAATAGGGGAATCTATAAATCGAGTTAATGCGATAATAGGGGATTTAATTAGAAAGATATTTCAATTAATCAACTTAGAGTTAGTTGCCTTTACTCTCGAAAGAGATATTAGCATGATTTAGGGATTTCTACGAATCAAGATATTAAGTAAAGAAATTGCATAATTTTAATTAATAGTGACAGATAAAATCTAGGTGAATTCTTTCCTAGGTATTGTTTGTTTCTTGGTTGTTAATCATTTATTTCATGATTTATTATTTGTTGTGTTCAGTAGTTAAAAAATTTAGTTAATTTTAGTTTTTAATCAATCATTCGAATTTATCGGCTACATAATAGAAAGACGATAATTACTAGTATTTTTAGTTTTCGTGAGAGATATGATATTTGTGCTCACCGTAGTTATACTATTAATCGATAGGTGCACTTATTAATTGATAGGTGTACTTGCCTTAGTCAAATTTTTAGTTGATTTCGTAGACATTAATAATAATCATCAAATGGGTAGTCATAAAAAATTTGCTCACCACCAAAAGTGAAAAATGAAGATAATGTAGAGATCAATAATAAGATTGGTGTTGGATGTAACATCCCTAACCCTTATCCATAGCCGGAACAAGGTTACAGAGTATTACTGGAGTTTATGGATCATATACAGTTATCTCATATCATTTACTATTCATGTTCGAAATCAAACATAATAAATCATATTGTCCCTTAAATGGGTCCACAAGGCCCAAAATATGTACTAGAAATAAGTCGGGACTGAATCGGGAACTTAGAGAATTTTTCACTAAATTACAAAATTTTTCCTAGGCGCAAGGGTCACACGCCCTTGTGGCCAGGCCGTGTGGCTCACACAGCCAAGTGACACACCCGTGTCCTAGGCCGTGTGGGCATTCAATGTGAGCCACATGGCCGTGTCCCAGCCCGTGTCCATACCTGTGTAACTCTCTGACTTATGTCATATGGCC
Source organism: Gossypium longicalyx (assembly GCA_025698465.1). Lineage (NCBI taxonomy): Eukaryota > Viridiplantae > Streptophyta > Magnoliopsida > Malvales > Malvaceae > Gossypium > Gossypium longicalyx. The sequence goes on along the minus strand of CM047005.1, from coordinate 18,557,904 downwards.
AAGTCACACGCCCGTGTGCTAGGCTGTGTGTAGGTGCGGGGGTTACATGGCCAAGCTTTACGCCCGTGTGCCAGGCCGTCTGATCAATTCTGAGCATTCTGTTTTGTAATTTTTAAGATGCAAGGGACACACAGCTGAGACACACGCCCGTGTATTTGCCCGTGTGGACAAAGTAAGGCCATTTCTAAGCCTTATTTCTCACCCAAACTTGTCTTCCACCTACATTAACACTTAAACACAATCTCAAGCCAATTTATAGCCTTCAAGTCAAGCCAAAACTAAGTCCTATGCATGATATATTATCACATTTATTCAAGTACCCAACTTACCAAATTGACCGTATAATTATTTAAGCATGTTTATACCTAATATACCAATCCAACCAATCCAAGCACATACATGCCAAACATAATATAGTCTCATACATGCCAAACATAATATAGTCTCATACATATATATATACCAAAACATGCCATCTCTAGCCATTCTAATGGCTAATTACATCCAAAACATTCATTTATCAACATTAGTCTATTAACCTATACATGCCATTAAGCCCAAATAAAATTTTGCTATTTATACTGAAATGAGCCAATAGATTGTGTGATGTGTAACAACTTAATTTTTAGTGGTATCAGAAATAGTGATTCGAGATCACTAAATCCGATGAATAAGTTCAAAGATTTAATAAATTAATATTTATGAGTCAAGTGTGATTTTAAAAATATTTTTGAATTAGTGAATTTTGTGATTTAAAAGAATTTATTAGGTAAATTGGGTCGAAAACGAAGTACCGAGACCTTGATTTTATAAAACAAGCCGTAAATATTTTTATAAATACTTACGGAGTGTCACTAAGTTAGTATTAAAGTTTTGTTAGAAAATTTTAACGTTTTAATGGTCAATTAATTAAAAATGACTAAATTGAAAAAGGTGCAAAATTTGCTAAAGTGATTAAATAGCTTAAGTGTCAAATAAATGAGGGCTTATAGGGCAAAATAACCCAAAGGGGATGGCTGAGGCTGCATTAGCAAGAAAAAAATCTGAAATTTTGGTGAAATAAGGGTAAAATTGGAAATTTTTCAAAATTAAGTAAAAAAATAACAATTAAAAGAAATCTAAACAATTCTTCATAAACTTTCAGCCAAAAACTCTATTGAAGAGTCCTCTTAAGTTGGTTTTTCATATTTTTGCTACAAATCAAGAACCCAAAGATAAACGTGAAAAAGAAAAATTAATAGATTAGTCCCTAAATTTCTACAACCTCTACAATCTACCCCAGGTAAGTTCATATGGTTGAACTTTTATGATTATTTGTTAATTTAGCAATGATATAATGTATTATCTCATATGTTTGTTATTGAATTATGATTATTGTAAAAATATGAAAATTGGATCGAAAGTTCAAATTAAGTGAAATGCAAGATTGAGTACGATCGTCCTGTGACAAAAGACGAATTGATGGATAAGACTATGGTTAGACCATGGCAATGTTTAAATGTAAGACCATAACTGGGCTATGGCATTTTTGTGAAAAGACCATAACTAGGCTATGGCATTTTTGTGAAAAGACCATAACTGGGTTATGGCACCATGAACGTAAGACCATGGTTGGACCATGGCAGTATATGTATAAGTGTAAGACCATAGTTGGGCTATGGCATCTTGATGATAAGACCATAATTAGGTTATGGCATTACGAGTGTAAGACCATGGCAGTGCTATGGCAATATTCGTGTAAGACCATAGTTGGACTATAGCATCAAGTAAACGATGTATTCAAATTCGTAAGACGTTCTCTAATTTGACCAAGATAGGTAAGTGTTATATGAAATTAAAGATATAGAATTTAAGTAGTTATTGATATTGAGCTCAATCAAGTGAATTCACCATTTGAAATTGTGATTGACAGGAAGTGTTAGTGAATCGCATGTTTTATGATTTGTTATAGTATGTTCGGTAAGATTTAACTTTAAAACCAATGAACTTACTAAGCTTTATTAAGCTTACTCGTGTTGTTTAATGTTTCTTGTAGATTAACATGAGATTGGAGGATCGGATCAACACATCAGGCCACACTATCCAAATTTCTCCGGTAGAGTTTGTAATACAACCTATGATTTATATGACATGTATAAGGTTGTATAGAAAAGAGTTAAACTTGAATTATAAATGTGAATGATGCATATATATATATATGTTTGTTTGCAATTATTTAGTAGTAGATATTAGTAAATCAATGAATGGAGTTATTTTGGTAAGTTTATGTAAATGAGTTTTGTGATGACATGTTATGTATAATACATGATTTTGGCTTGAATTGGTTGATTGGTTGGGATATATTAGTGTATTTCTTTGTTGTGTACAGGTTGACATTAAAAAGGGTGAGAAAAGTGGCCTTAAAATGGCCTATTTTTGTCCACACGGGCAAAGACACGGGCGTGTGTCTCAGCCGTGTGTGACACACGGCCTGGCACATGGGCATGTGGTCTGGCCATGTGTCCCTTGCACCTTGAAATTTCAAAACAGAATGCCTAGGTTTTTTGCACACGGCCTAGCACACGGGCGTGTGACTTGGCCGTGTGACCCTTGCATTTTGCATACGGCCTAGCACATAGGTGTGTGATTGGTCGTGTGGCACAAGTTAGAGAGTTACACGGGTAAGGACACGGGCTGGGACACGGTCGTGTGTCTCACATCGAATGCCCGCACGGCCTAAGACACGGGCGTTTCTCTGCTCACACGGCCGACCACACGGGCGTGTGTCCCCTACTCTTAAGATAAATTTTAAAATTTTGGGAAAAATTTCTTAAGTATTCGGTTTAGTCCCGATTCACTTCTAAAGTGTATATTAGGCCTCGAGGGCCTATTTATGGAACAATGTGAGTATTTTATAATTGATTCTAGATTTGTATAATAAAGGTAATGAAATATTCATAATTAGTATGTAAAGTTTGGTAATGCTCCGTAACCTTGTTTCGGCGACGGATAAGGGTTAGGGGTGTTACATGATATATCTCTGACCAGCTTCCAACCTTCACGAGCTTCCGAGTACTATAAAATAGAGGAAATAGAACAGAGTAAGCATTTGATGCTTAGTAAGTTCTTATAACGGGAAATTAACTTACCATTTATTTATAATTAAATTAAGCATGCAAAAATTCATCCAAAGAAACTTTGTAATTAGCCTAATCACATATAATCTCAAGAAACTTGTTAGTCATGCATTTCATGTAAACATCAAAAACCAATGATAAGCTCATCATGTAATAATTTTCATAAACATAAGCTTTCCACATCTTATATCCATATATCATGTGCTTTTCCATAATATTTCATATCAAGTTCAGATTATTCCATATCAGAACTTTACCCGTTGAATTTATTAGAAATATCGATGGATACATAGGTAGTACACTTGAAGTGTACAATCTGTAATTCATCAATTTATATTTGGGAGTGCTCATTAAAGCACATAATCGGAAAGCACTCTCTCGAGCCATATAACAGGAAGCTTATCTGGGCTGTATAACAGGAAGCTCATAAGAGCCATAATCGGGAAGCATGCGAGCCGATAACGGGTAGCTCCAAAGAGCCATTAATCGGGAAGCTCCAGATAGCTATATATCGAGAAGTTCAAGCGAGCCAATATAGAGAAGCTCACAAAGAGCCTTTAATCGAGAAGCTCACGAAAAGTCATATAGCAGGACGCTCATAAGAGCTGCGGTGTGTCTACTAAACATGCAGAATCACAACCAATCGGGATGCTTTGAAGAACTACTAACAGGAAGCTCGCAAGAACCATATAATGGGAAGCTCGAGAGGGCTAGTAAAGGGATGCTCCTTTTTTGAGCTGTGGTGTGTCTGTAACATATGCAGGATCACAACAGATTCGGGAAATCCTATATCTATCGAATTTCATATATTTAAACATAACTTAACATTTATTGAGCTTTGTCGGATATAAGATCAATTTCATACATATATGACATTTATACAATTCACATACATAACATTAATTTTAAACATATAAAATTTACCTTGACAAATGTTTGTGTATTTGAAATCTACTAATCCGACACTTTTTCTTTTCCACGATCTATCTCGTATTTGAGTTATTCGGATCTATATTAGTAAATTTAACTCAATTTAATACAATTCATAATCAATTCAATTCAATTCATATCCTAGGAAAAATTATCATTTTGCCCCTACACTTTTAATTAATGACGATTTCGTCCTAAAGCTCGGAAAATGAAATTCATGCAATTTAATCCTTATTCCAAGCCTAACTGATTTTTACATATAACATTTATAGCCCATGTATTTCACAAAAATCAAAAATTTTCCATGAATTTTACATCTTTTCAATTTAGTCCCTAAATCACAATTTCATCAAAATTTGCTTTACAAAAGTTATTTATCTATCAACAATCTTTCATTTTCTACCATAAATTTCATAATTCATGCACACTCATCCATGAAAAAACTTTAATACTTTGTTAACTTTACAAATTAGTCCCCAAAATAGCTAGATTAGGTTATTACAATCTCGGAAATATAAAACTTACTAAAAATGGGACAAGATTACTTACCCAATTAAGCTTGCTTGAATTTCTTTCTCTTAGCTAGGTTTTTCATAGAAAATTTGGGGAAGATGATGATATAAAATGATATTTTGTCTTTTAATTTAATTATCATCTTTTATTTTTTCACTTTCCATGGATGAATCATCATAAATATCTACTAACTTCTCTTAATGGTCTATTTCCTTATAAGGACCTCAAATTTTGAATTCCATAGCTATTTAATCCCTCTAGCTACTAGAATTCAACTTTTGCACTCTATACAATTTAGTCCTTTCTAACAATTAAACATGTAATCGATAAAATTTTCTTAACAAAATTTTTATACGTCATCCCTATCATAATGCAGACCATGCAATAATATTAAAATAAATTTTCTTTCTGACTCAAATTTATGGTTTCGAAACTACTACTCCGATTTCACTGAAAATGGGCTGTTACATTGGAATTCAAATTAATAGTTTCATGTTATGTTCTAACTTTTAATTATTGTGCATTTATGGTATGCTTACTTTGTTTAATTTTGCACATATATCTATACAAATGAAATATTTATTTGTGCACATTTTGTAAATTGATAAAATTTATTTGCAACAAATGTATGTAGCTTCAGTTTTAATTTCTTGTATTGAGGCTAATGTTTTATGTTTGGATGTTTCAAAGATGACATCTATAACTACCTCTAAACCTATTAAATTTGTGTTTTCTTCAATACAATGCTAGTATATTTGTTTGTATGATTAATCACATATGATGGTAAACCAGAAGTATACATCAGTATTGTTGAATCATGTGCATAGTAAATCAGAAGATTACTAGTCCAAATATACTAATTAGTTGGCATGATAGGTTAGACCATCCTGATCAATAACGATGCGATAAGATAAGAATTTATATGGATATTTATTAAAGAACCTGAAGATTTTTCATTTATTAAGTGTATATTATTCTCGAAAAAGATTTATTAAATTTTATTAGCAAAAGTTAAGTTAAATTTTTTATATTTCTGAAATAAATATAAATTTATTTATTTATTATATCACTCATAATTTTAGGGTTTAGGATCCCTAATCATTATATTTTTGTTTACTTGAATTTGGAATTGATTTACGTAAAAACAAGTTTTATTCTTAAAATGAGTATAAATAAATTGTTTTATTATTTAAAAAATATTTTTACGTTTTTGTAATTAAAATTAAAATTAAAATTAAATGAAGATTTATATTTTATAATTAAAATCAATGAGATTAGTCCAAGTTAAAATCCACCTTACCCAAAGTGAATCCAAATTTATCAAATCAACTAGATAATTCATTCCCTGAATGGATTAACACGTACCCCTACAAATAAAGGAATCACACGAGTTTAATTTAGACCCACAACCAAAAAAGGTGCATAAAAAAATGAACCAAAAAAATCACGTCATATTATTCATAAATCAGACCCAATGTGGCAGCATAATATCAAACAAGCATCCTAATCCCACATCCCGATCTCATCATTCATTGTGTTAATTCCAAAAATAGCACGCGCAGGAGAAGAGAGTGGAGCAGCAGTATTAATCAGAATCTTTCCCTGTAATAGCATGTCGGATCTCTCACAAGTTACAACCCAATTAAACACCCCCTGCTACTTCAGTTTCTTTTTTACTACAAAACATGTTCTCACACGTATTTACAGTCTCTCTCTCTCTCTCTCTCTCTTGCTTTGTATTTTGACTTTTCTCAGTTTCTCTCCTGTTCTCTTCAGTTTCCTCTTTCTTTAACCTTTCTTCCGTTTCTAGACAGAGAAAGCAAATACCCCATTGAGTTTTAGGAAAGAAAGAAAAGAATATTATTAAAAATGAAAGAAGGGAAAGCTTTTTTGAAGTCTAAGATGAAATGGGTCGGTTTGGTTGGTTTAGTTTTATCAGTTTTTTCACTCTTTGTGCACTTCTTGCTAGCCAGATTCACTGAAGACGGCTTCTCCGAGTACCAGTCTTCCATAACCATCTTCTCCTGGAGACCTGTTTTTGAAGCTACAGACCTCTCGAGAACGGTACTATGCGATTCTTTTATATGCTTTTCCTGTTTCGCATTTTCTTGTTTCTAAATTTGATTCTTTTCTGTTGACGTGTTTTTACATTCAGGGTATTTGTCTGTTTGTTTGTTTTTTGAATCATTTTGCTCTTGGTGATTTCACTTTTCTTTTCTTGGACATGTGGACTTGGGGGTTTTAGTATTGTTTTTGGGAGTTTTGTTTGGATCCATTTTGGTTAACTGAAAATGCCCAGATTAGTGTTATTTGTTTCTTTTCATTAAGGTGAGCTGAAATTTGTACTTCGGATCCGATTTGATTTGGTTTTAAACTGTTTTGGTAAGTTTTTGTTTGTTAATTTTATTTAACACATATGGCTTCTTAGGGTTTCTTCTTCTATTGTTTTGGTGCAGAGCCCATTGTATAGAAGACTATGGGGTCCTGTTGGGCAATTGGAATCTTTGCACCCACATGCTAATCCTAAAGGATATTACGCAGGTTAGCTCTCATTTCCACTTCTGATTTTTGACAGTTATGCGTTTCACAATAATTTTAGTCATATGACATTTCATGTTTTTCATTCCCAAATTCTAGATAGATGTTCAAGTTAATTTGCTAGCATTGAATGATTAGGACTTAAGATCTGTTATTGTCCTTATAAAAATTACTGTGACTGCTAACCATCATCTTGATACAATTCCAATGATAAATGTTATGTAGTTCCTTAACAGTACCTACTGAGTGGTTTTTGATGGCTTATAGTAGCATTGATTGTTTACGATTGACCGCTAAGATTTTTGGAGAGATTAAAATGAAAACCGTGGGCATGCTCGCTCCATCGTATCACCTAGAATTTCCCCTTGTCTTTTAATTCTTATCCTCACATGCAAACTACTTTATGCATGCAACCTATAGAATGAGAGTGTTGAACTTTATGTTATTTTAAGAGTCATGTTGATGAATTTATTGGTGTATGTGTCTTTATGAAAACACAGATTCTGATTTTTATCATGTCCTTGTGTCTATTGCAAGTTGCAGTTTAATCCACTTTTTGAAAACATAGAATTGTTATTTCCTACTAAGGTTGTATTATTATACATGTGCCTTCGACAGATCCTAGTGCTCAGTCAAATGGTTACATTTTTGTCAGAATACAAGGTGGTTTCCATGAGATTAGGAGCTCGGTAAGGGTGCTATAGTGAAAATTCTTATTTATGGATAAAGTTATCCTATATATGTATTTGGAATTGTAATGATTTTGTTTGAATTCTAGATATGTGATGTGGTTGCGGTTTCTCGGTTTCTGAATGCTACTTTAGTTGTTCCAGAGATCCAACAAACAACTAGCAAGAAGGGAATCAGGTGACTTTTGATAGTTAGTACTGCTTTCTATTCTTATTTGGAGTTGGATCATATGATAATTTGACGTATCGGTAATTTGTCCTGTATCAATTTATATTTGTAATATGTTTGATGCAGCTCACAGTTCAAGAGTTTTGCCTACCTATATAATGAGGAAACGTTTATGGCAGCTTTAGCAAAAGATGTTAATATCGTGAAAACCCTTCCTAAAAGTCTTAAATCAGCGAGGAGAAATAAGGAAATCCCAGTGTTTAGAGTGCCGTATGCAGCTTCACCGTATTATTATTTGCACAATGTGCTCCCTATTTTGATCAAGCATTCTGTAGTTGAACTAGTTGTTTCTGATGGTGGATGCTTGCAGGTGATTGCAGTTGCCAATTTTCTGTGGACCTTTGATTTGAACTTTAAACATTTTCTTTTTAACTTCAAATATCACCTTTTCAAATTTTACCTCAAATATAGTTGTTAAGCGCATTTTTCCTATTTCTAATGATGCTTATTTTTGTTAGGCACTAAATCTGTTCTTGGTTTCTTAATTTGAATGTATTCTAGATCAATTGGTATCCATGTTGTTCTTTTGTTAAAATTGATAAATATTAAGGGCATGCATTCTTGTGGTGAAGGTTAATAGCACCTTGCTAGTTTTTCATCTATCAATTCTAATTGTTAAGCATTTGGTGGTTCTCTAATAGGCTTGGTTTAGTCTTGTCGTGTTTGACCCTTGGGCACTTGCATTCTTACCAATGCGTGACCTACATTTATGTCATGTGCTAAGTCTATATCAGGACTACAATTCTCTTTCTAATGGTTGAAACAATTCAAAAGACTTGATTTAATCATCTTTCTATTGACTCGAACAATTTCAAAAGACTTGTACCAAGTCAGCTACACAGATTTGTTATGTAGAGCATGGTTCATCTTGCTTTTCGTGTTAAATTCCTGAAACACCAAGTGCTCGGCTTAAACTGCATTTAGGTGACCATTTTAATGTTCATCATTTTGTGCGTCAGACTTTTTAAGGCCTCTTAACTGACATTTTGTGCTACTGATATCTTCAGATTAGTAGTTAAGACTAACGTGAATATTGCTGCATTTAAGTTGAAATGCCTTATTATATACAAATTTTAATTTCTTTATGAATTTGTTATTGTTGCTAATATTTTCCATATCTGATTTAGGCAATTCTTCCACCGGATCTTGAAGAGTATCAAAGTCTTAGATGTAGGGTTGCTTTTCATGCCCTGAGGTTCCGACAGGATGTTCAGGAGCTGGCAACTAATATATTGCATAGGTGAATAGCTAACCATGATTGTATTATGTAATATTATTTCTTTTCTTTTTCTTTTTTTTTTCCCTAATATGTTGTTATAAATTAAGATTAAGGGCTCCTGGAAGACCATTTATTGCTTTTGATCCCGGTATGACAAGAGATGCTTTAGCCTATCACGGTTGTTCTGAACTCTTCCAGGTACCTGCTTTTATACTCAGAAGGCACCACTGGTTCTTTTACTCACTGAACCTTTGTTTCAAATATTGCCCATCATTTGACATGTTTATTCTCTTTTGGAGCTTACCCAAGGATGTGCATGCTGAGCTCATTCAGCACAGAAGAGCTTGGATGAGAAAACGTGGGATAATAAAGGGGCAGCTTTCTGTTAATTCTGCTAAGCAACGTCTCAAGGGTTCATGCCCATTGACTCCAGAAGAGGTAGTCATTTTTTATTGATGAACTTAATTTACTTATGACACTTCAGTTCTATGCTCATCTTATTGTTTGAAACCAAATAACACATCATAAAAAGTTAATTAATGTAGTCATTCCATTGGATAAGGAGAAACAATTTGAGAAAACTTGGGATGTTGAATGAAGTCACTTGTCTTTCTACAGGTTGGTATTCTTCTTCGGGCATATGGATACTCATGGGATACAATTATATATGTGTCTGGAGGTGAAGTTTTTGGAGGCCAGAGGACATTGATCCCACTTCACGGATTGTTTGAAAATGTTGTTGATAGGACTTCCCTCAGCACAAGCTGGGAGCTGAGTAGAATTTACGGTCATGAGGCTAACCTCGACGAAAGTTATCCAAGGGCTCCTCCCTCTGCTCAGGTTGAAACAAAGCTTGATGCTTGGAAAAACTCTGGTCCTCGTCCTCGTCCTCTCCCACCTCCTCCTGCTAGACCCAAGACTTATAATATTGAAGGGTGGTGGGGTTGGGTTGCTGAGAGTGACAATGAGCCCGAAAGTACAGTTGTAGAGTTGAGGACTAATGCCCATAAGTTACTATGGGAAGCCATAGACTATACAGTTGCTGTTGAAGCTGATGTTTTCATTCCTGGATTCGATCGTGATGGTAAGGGACATCCAAATTTTGCCAGTCTGGTTATGGGACACAGATTGTATCAATCTGCTGCATCTAAAACATACAGGCCAGACAGGTAAGAATCTCTCTGGCCAGACACGTTTGCTTGAATGTACACAATTAGTTTAGGGATGTATGATTTAGTTGCGAGTTAATGACAGTTGTGGAGTCTTAGATTTCTTTTTAAACGTCTATCAAGTCATGGAAGGTTACATGCTCTCACCATGCGCTGATTGTATGCTTTTTCAACACAGGAAAGAAGTTGTCAGGCTTTTGGATCAAATTCACGGCCACATATATCATGCAAACCATTCCTGGTTAACATCAATACGAAGACATATGCGGAGCTCATTAATTGATGGATTGATCAAAGCATCAAATAAGTCAAAATCATCATCTTTTCTTTCACATCCAGTCCCTGAATGTTCTTGCTTGAGGCCTAATCCTAGTGAAACATTAGACAATGCTTCAACCCCTTCAGTGCACTTGCAAGTTCACGCTACTCTTGGTGTGGTACATCGTTGCCCTGCTTGGATGGACGGTGAAAAGAATTTAAGCTCTAATGAAAAGGACAACGAAGAGGATATTGATGAAAATGATCCGTCGTCATCTAGACTGTTTCTTCAGCATACTGGAAGTCATGATGCTGGAGGCGAAGATATAAACCTCAAAGAAGAATCTCAATTTGAGGATCAAGAAGAAGATGGTGGTGATTGACAAGAGGAGCTTTATATATTTTGTTCAAATTCCAAAAATGCAGCACCAGCATTGCAGTGTCAGTGTACATATTTTAGAGTGAGCAAGAGTGTCTTGAATTCCAATTCAAGATGAAGAAGCAAGGTGCCTTACACCAGTTCTCAAACTCCAGTGAGTCGGGCCTCTAATCGAATCCATCAGAAGCGATATTAAGTTCTTTTACACGGTGATGTATCGTATCATTGAAGCTTCGCCGGGAAAGGCAATCGTGTTTTCTGCGAGTAAGCCTGCAATCAATTTTGACTAGTCTTACCTAGTTCTTAATGTACAAACATAAGTTTTTGTGGATCTATTTTGGGACATTCCCAAATGATTATGGGCATTTTTCATGCATGACATAACATGATTAAGAACAGAATGAGATAGGTGTTTTCCTTTAATCCATTACTAAATATCTATCTATCTATTTATTCCTTTTGTGATGGATGTTGGCTCTCATTTCATTTGATAATTCCTTGTATGCTTGAGCGTTTTTGTTCTATTCAGGCTTATGAAAATTCCCGGCCTAGAAAAAATAAGAATATGAATACAGGCACCCCTTTGGAGCCAAATTTTCTTCTCCAAGAATGTAAAAATGTCCATAATAAAGCATTTTGGCTCAAAAAGCATGTTTCGAATCCTCCCAAGCTAGATTAAGGTGCGGATTATAATAAAATCCGATGTAGATTAAGCTGTTAATGATTGATCGTTAATATGGCATTTTTTTCTACACATTCTCATCATTCCACAACGGACTAAATTATATCTGAATAAAGAAAACTCTCAGAACAATTATCAATAAGTCGCTGTCATAGTGAAGTTTCCTTGGACTTTCTCGGTCAAACAAAAGCTTTCACAACAGAGAATCGAAGTTTCAGCGATCTTGAAAGCCAAGCATGGTATGTGTATTTTTGAACAGTTTTGTCAAACGCATGGTTTCGCAGCAACTTGAGTCGACCACTAAGAAAGCAGTCAAAAAGGCCATGTGGCTTCTAGTTCGTCAACCTTGAGCAAGACTTTTGTCTTCAATAATGGAATTCCACAGTTATATTAGCTTGATCCTCAAGCAAATATTTGGTTTAAGAACCCCCAAACATGACATAGTAAACCGTCTAGTCTCAAATCAATCAAGCAAGCAAAAACACCAGTTAAATCTTCTCTGTCCACTGGGGGTTTATGTCAAAGACCAAGATGAGCAAATACAAGGAGGAGCTTTCGTGTGAATCCTTTTTAAGATTTCTGCTGTCCTTATGCACCAATTCATTCTCAAAAACCGCACAACCAAGTGGCCCTGAAGCTGCCATAGCTACTGCAACTAAACATTTTAGTCAAAAAGTAACGTTTGGGTAGTTTTTATAGCATCTCTTCAAACAAGCATTAAATTGTAGGGGGGTTCCTCTCCTGTCTCTGTAAGTGTAGTTATATTCCATTTTCTAATTAATAGTAAGAGGCTTTTGTTGTAAAATAGGTATACTACATAAACAAGTACCATATACGTACATGTGGATACCCATCTTTCGGCTAATCTAAGCCTGAGACTCCACTTGCCTAGGTTAACAAGTAGGTTTTTATTCAACAATATTAAGGAGTTCTGTAATGGTTGCCTGTAACAAGAGTTGAACTATATATTTTCTGTTTATATTGAATTTGGTTGAACAAAAAATATTTTATTAACAAAGTAAAACATTTGCAACAGAACTTGTGATGAAATCTTATTTAGCACCATTCGTATGTACAGATTAAGTTTGCTTGTAAAGACGTGAATCTAAACATTTGAGAGGATCAAATTTAAGATTCTAAATAATTTCTCCTAAATTTTGTCCTCTATGAGTTTTATACCAAATTTCTCCCAAAGTTTTACCATTTCTCAAAATTTTCTTTTACTTTTCAAAATTATTAAATAATTTTTTTTTCTTTAAGTATAATTGATTTGATATTAAAATTTAACTCTGGTTTATGTATTTTGTTGATTGGATTTTTATCACATAACACCAAACCTAGTATAACTAAAATGTCAATAGCAAAGCATTTTGGCTCAACAAGCCTCTTTCGAATTCTCCCTCTCCAAATCAAAAAATAAGGATAAAGCTGTGGAGTATGATAAAATCTGATGTGTAGATTAAGCTGCTAATGATTGATCATTAGTATGACTTTTTTTTTCAATATATACACATTATTCCACAGATGTGCGAAATATTAATAGGCTAAACATAATTGGATCTGAATAAAGAAAACTCTCAAAAAGATCAATTTATCGTTAAGTTGCTGTCATATTGAAGTTTCAGCAACCATGTAAACTTTTTCTACTTATGACCAATACCATCCCTCTTGTTTTTGTTAATACTAGAAACTAGATTGCTCTCACATTTGAAATTCATTATTTTTTATGTGGCAGGTTTCAGATTTTGAGAGACTTTATACCTCAAAATGATGAAAAGAGAGACAAGGCTGTACATTGCATATGTTCTATACATGCATGAAAGTGATCACTATATTTATTATTTGTTTCTCATGAATAGATTTTGATGTGTAGGTCAAAGAGTACATTCAGTTTTTTACAGGAAAAGTTGCAAATATATGAGCCAGGAGACAACAAAATTGAGTCCAGGGGTAACCTTTTTTGTGCTTAATGTTTGGGCCTATGCATGTGCATGCCGATGTGGTTATTTTGCACGAACCTTTTAACGATTTATATTGACGCGTGCCTGGTATGTTGTTGGTTAATGTTGATGATGCTTCGTTATTGGAGATTTAAAATGCTAAAAGCATAGGAAAAAGGTTAAAAATAATTCCATCTTTGTTTACTGCTATCAGCAGACAGAGCTTATCCATCATCTTATCCAAAGAACCGGAAGTAGTCGTTCCTGATGCATTTCTTTTGTCACCAAACTGCCAAAAAGAAAGAAAGAAAAAAAAACCAAATTTTCTACTTCTATGTCATCTGTCTCCCTCTGCACCATCCTAATTGCCGTCTCCATTACTGAATATTGAGCAATCGGCTGAGAATGGAGGAAATATATATAGGTACAAGACAAAACTATATTCTTTTGATTGCATTATTAAATGAAATCAACACCAGTGTCCAGATGGCTAATCATATATTAGCTAGGCTTTCTATTTATAAACCTAGAACAGTTGGAGTGGGATGCTGCAACGTGTATCTTCTTTCTATCAATCTTTCAAGTTAAAGACTCATTGTTGTTTTCATTTAACTAATTAAAATTCCATGTTTTTAGTGATGGCATGTCGTGATTATCATTTTCGTTTAGTGGTTGCTGTTAGCTTATTTATTACGTAGATCAGGCTTCACTAATATAGTAATTGCTCAACAAATCCAAAAAAAAGAAAAAAAAGAAAAAAAAAAAAGAGAAGCAGCTGGAGTCGTAAAATGGAAAAAAGTTCTGATTTAGAAAAAATTTAGACTAAAGAGAAGAAACCTGTTGGAATCAGATGACCCCAGGATTGGATTTCTTATATAGTACAATAATTGTGTCACATTCACGGAAGCTTCTTATTGACAATGGCACAGTCAATCACTCTACAAACAACCAAGAGAAAGCCCACACTGTTTAAGTAGATTATTTTACTGTATATATAATTTATAATCGTAATGAACGAAAAAGATATACATATATAATTGATAATCATCAGAAGAGTGGCTAGATTGTGATAGGTTTTAGTGGAGAATCATTACTTGTAGTATACAATTAAGGAGAGGATTTCTTTGGTGAAGTAGAGGCAGAGGCAGGGGGGATACCAGGGAAAGGCGGTACAGGTGGGAAATGGAATGGGGGAAGAGGAAACGGGAAGGTTGGTGGAGGTGGAGGTGGTGGCGATGGTGGTGGAGTTAGTCCTGGAATCGGTGGAAGATGAAACCATGGTGCTGGAGGTGCTGGAGGTGCCGGAGGAGGCTGGAAGGGGTTTGGGATAAATGGAGCCGGAGGTGCGGGAGGAGGCTGGAAAGGGTTTGGAATAAGTGGAGCCGGTGGTGCGGGAGGAGGCTGAAAAGGGTTTGGAATAAGTGGAGCCGGTGGTGCTGGAGGAGGCTGAAAAGGGTTTGGAATAAGAGGAGCTGGAGGAGGCTGAAAGGGGTTTGGAATAATTGGAGCTGGAGGAGGCTGAAATGGGTTTGGAATAAGTGGAGCTGGTGGTGGCAGTATGGGAGGAAGCAACGGAGGAGGCTGAAAGGGGTTCGGAGGAAACAGGGGAGGAGGGAAAAAGAATGATTCAGGGTGGCCAAGGACAGCCTTTTCTCCATTTGCTTCTTTTGGTTTTGTTCTACACAGGTTTGGTTGTTTTAGAGGCTTGAAGCTGAAAGCCCCAGCTGAAAACACACGAGTTCCATGCTTCCCCGACACCAGACGGAGTGCAGACGAAGCTGATATTGAGGCCACCACATTACAATCTGGTTCACTGCTTTTAATCAATTTCACTGAACATCCATTGATTTTCTTCACCCTTCTGCTAACTGAGAAAGGCAATCGAAGTTCGAATTCACCATGCTCATTGGTTTTCACTTCCTGCACGAAACCTGGCCTTGAAGTCCCTTCTTTACATTCCACTGCAACTGATGCACCTGCACACAAAACCACCCCAATTCAGACTAACTGATGGAGATGGAAGCCTTATACAAGTTTGGCAGTGGAATTAAACCTGAAATGGAATGGCTGGTCCTAGAGAACTCCTCTTGGGAACATGTAGTATCACAGTACACACTTCCAACAACAACTGCAGATTTCTTCCGATGATGATGATGATGGGCATGGCTACCCTCTGACAAATCTATAACTATGGAACTCGACAATATTATTATAAGAAAAAACCAACACATTTTTCAAGTCTCTTTTTATTTTCTAGGAAGTTTGTCGATAACAATTATTTCAAGGATATGGTGTTTATAAATAACTCCCCCTCTACTTCTATTTTCTTCTTAAAGGAGATCATTATTGGGATATTAAGATTAAAAATGTGATAAGTTAAACCCAAATATTTTATTCATTTTGGGATGAACAGGGGTCCCTGTTGGTTCACGAGACCTTTAAAACGGCCACAAGAGGATTATTTCACGTGGCCTCACTCTCAGTACTCTCATGCCATGACAAAAATTGTTGTCAAACTCGAAAATGAAAGTTGTAATACTTTTAAAATAAATTAACTAAATTAATCAATTGCCAAAAGTCTTAGATCAGATGTTTTTCAATGTTATTTTGCCAAACTGTGCATGTGAGTTGTAGGACATCATAATAATTGATTCCTTTCAGATTTTACATTCAAGACTGAGATTGTTCGGAAAGAAATAATTTAAGATTAAGAGCAGCGGATTTGAGTAAAGCTTGCATTTTTCCTTCACGGGTATCAGAAACAGAAACACATGCACTCTTGTCTTGTTTCTTACAAGACAAGGTAAGCTCTAGAAGTAGTATCCTATATATATATATATATTGTAATTATATGGATACTATGATCTCATGCTTTGCCAGAAACTGATAGGAACAAAAAAAGAGTTGCAAGACATTCCATTCAAGTCAACAATTATGTCTCAAAATCATTGTTTTTATAAAAGAAATTAAATGGTGTCGTAAATGGGAGATGATAGATTTTTAGTTAGCCTTCACCGTCTTGTTTTTTCAATTCCAAAGTCCTCATGTCATTATTATGATGTAAAGCTTAAAACTTTGATTTGCTTTTTGCAAATAATAAAGTGTGGTATGGTCATTACATACTCTCCCACACCATTCACAAGCTCACCTCTTTTGCCAAATCACTCTCCTGTTAACTTTTTTAAGAAAATGCATGAAGGAGAATGACAGCTTTTAGGAGTGGGAGGCTGTTATTGGTTATCTGGAGACTCAGCTCTGCAAGGATGTAAACAATGAATTTTAAAGCTCGTAATTGTTGTTCTGGTATTTAAGCCGATGGAAAGAGACGTAGAGTCGATAGGTAAAAATTCTGTTTTAGAAGAAGGTCATATTTTCATTTATAGCCAACCTGGGCCTTCATACTTTTGTAGCCCAGCTCTGTATTTCTCCATTCCCAATACTGCTGTAGCTTAACGTCTAACGTTTCAATGGGGGGACATTTTGCTTTGGGCCTTTTGGGCTCTTAACACTTTGCTCTTTCACAGCTAGTTTACCATTAATATTGTAATGTTCTGTGAAAAAAAAAAAGCGTTTTTAAAAAAATTGATTGTGTTTACTGTTATTATTAAAATGGTAAATTATTAAAATAATTGCTTCTGTTTGTTTCAGGTTACATTTTAGTTATTTATGTTTGAAATATTATATTTTAGTCACTTACGTTATCGTGTTGTAACATTTTAGTCACTGAGCCGTTAATTGTCATTAACGGTATAATGGTAAGCTGACATGACACATTAAATAATCATTTCAAATAAAAAATTTAGGTTAAATTCTACAGTTGGTCCCTATATTTTTTTTTTCATTTCAAGCAATTTAATTTTCTTTCTTTTATGTTCTTTGAACTTTCCTTTTCTTTTTCTTTTTTTTTTCCATTCTCTTCTGCTTCTCCCTCTGTTTTTCTCTCTTCTTCGTTTCTTTTAAAATAATTTTTCTATATTTTTTATTTGTTAAAACTAGTCCACAAGCTTATCTCACTTGAAAAAAATTAAATTATTCAAATAAATAAAAGTTTAGGGACTAGTTTTAACAAATAGAAAACATAGAAAAACTATATTAAAAGAAATGAAGAATGGAGGAAAACAGAGAGAGAAGCAGAAGAGAATGGGAAATAAAGAAATAAAAGAAAGTTAAAATAAAATAAAATAAAAAAATTAAATTGCCCAAAACAAAAAAATAAGGAGACTGATTGTATAAATTAACCTAAAATTTTTGTTCGAAATAATGATTTAACGTGCCACATCAGCTTACCGTGGCCCAGTGACTAAACTATTACAACGCGATAACGTAAGTGACTAAAACGTAACATTTCAAACATAAGTGATTAAAATATAACTTGAAGTAAATAAAAGTGACTATTTTAATAGTTTACCATTAAAAGATAAAATGTTAATTTTAGATATGATGTAAAATAGAAGGTTTAATAGATATAAAAAAGTAACTTAATTGAAAAACGCTATTCAAAAGTTAAAAATTTTGGCTTGAATTAAAATCCCCTTTAAAAAGTTGCTTGCTTTCCAAAATATCTTTTGTTTAAAACCAATGTTTGGGTTAAAAATTGATTTTCAATCTCAACTGTAAACGAGGCCTAAATCTTTATTATTTTCATAATTGATAGTACAACACTATGAGTTATTTATTTTATCTATAATATTATTTAACCTTCCGATTGAGTTGGTGTCATCCTCAATTAAGTTAGCGACTCGGTTAGGAAAATTATGAAAATATATTTCCGTAATTAAAATAAGTTATATAATTCGAGAAAATTTTAATCTTTTTATTTTAAAAAAATTAATAAAAAATATATATATAAAGAGATTTGAATCCGAACCAATTGCATTAGTAAAACTTTTAATTTACCATTCAATTAAAATTTTATTTTAATATTTGTTCGTAGGAATCAATAAATTAGCTCTCTTTCCTCATTTCTTCAAGTTTTTCCTCCATATACTTAAATTTACAAAAATAATAAAATCATTATTAAAATAGCTCCACGCGTAATAATTTAATATATTATTTGTGAAGTTTTTTAAATTTTACAAATAAATTAAAAGGACGACAAATACCATATTTATTTATTTTATATTTTACCTTGCAAGACACTTGTCATACCTAAACTCATTTTTAAAGATTAAAAAACTCTTAAAAAGAATAATTTTTATTAACTCCAAAGTACCAAAACTTAGAATATGATATTTTAAAAAGGAGACATTGATTTATGGAATAAAAAAATTAGACAACATAAAGGTTCAACAGACTATTAGAAATTTTCTTATTAAATTATTTAATTTTAAAAAATTACAAAATATTCACTCTACTTTTCCTTTTATTTTTTTATCTTGTTTTTTAACCTTTATTTTTATTTAACATAATTTTCATGTCATATTTTAATTAAAAAAAACTTTTTTTTTAAAGCCAAAACTACTCGTTTTTGGTTATTTGCATCTCCGAAAAATTTACCTTTTCCATCTTCCAAAATCCACTCCAACCACAACTCCGGCCGTTTTTTCGACAAAACCTCCTCCTCGCAGTTTTTATCTCAAGTAGTGATTCTATCCTTTGCATTTTCAACAGCAAACGCCCTACCACGAGCCGCCTCTGTCGATCAAATTCCAGTCTACTTCTGGATACTGATTGTTCCTTCACTCCCTTAACTTGGATGGATTTGTAAGCCACTGTTTTTTTTTTAATATTTTTTTATTTTTTTATGTTTTTTTTATCGTAATGGAATGATGGGTTTTCACCGTGTTAGTTGTTTTTATTGAAAATTTTTTGATTAGATGAAATTTGGGTGTTGTAGGAAAATGTGGGGAATCTTTAGATGCGAATGGAAGGGATAAAGAACTTGGAGAGGAGTTTGCTTTATATTATATATTTTGGGATCAGAAATAAGGGATTTGAATCTGGTTTGAGAAAGAGTAATCCTTTGAATTTGATCTTGAAGAAGGTTTTCTAGTTGAAAGAATAAAGGGTTTTGTTTCGGTTCCCTCAGAAGGAAACTGGTGGGCTAGAAGAAACAAGCGCAGTTGCAGTTAGAGGTTGGATCTATGGAGGAGTAGTAGTCGGAGAAGTTGCAGGCGGCGATGATGTGGTCGGGGAACTCGTAAGAATTGAGGATGTAGGAGATGATGAAAGAGATGTTAACGAAGGTGTTAAATAAGTCGTCCGTTGGAAAAACGAGCGAAATTGTGGTTAGAGTGGATTTTGGAGATGGAAATACCCAAAACGGTGTAGTTTCGGGTAAAAAAACTGTTCTTTTTTTAAATTATAATGTGACATGAAAATTGTGTAGAATAAAAATGTTAAAAAAACAAATCATTAAGTTAAGAATCACGTCAGCGGCAATTTAACGGTTTTCATCTTTAAAAAGATTAAATAATAAATCGAATAATGAATTTATAATTTTTTTTAATCGAATAATATAATAAAAAGAATATTTGTTTACTATTCATTTTCATTTATACAATATATTGTGTCTAGAAGATTCTTTTTGTAAAACGGAATACTTGGGCCTAGAACATTCGGGTCCTTCATAATTTCCCAACCTGACTAGATCCGACCCGATTCCCATATTCCTGGAACACCACCGGCAACTCTTAAATCCAGAAAAGTTACTCTCTTTGCCTTTTTTTTGTCTTGTAATAAAATCTCCATTTACTAATTTATTTTTTCTATTTAATCCAAGAAAATACAATTCAATTTCCATTCCCAAAACTGAGGCGCGTTCTTCAAATTCTCTCGAATTCGTTTCCTCGTTTCTTTTGAACTTAATAATCAAAATTTTATCGAATTATAAACGCGATCATTGACTCCAGAAATTATCAGAATCTTTTCTTTTTGGAGTCTCCTTTCCTTTCCTGCATTTTCACGTAAACCAAAGGCATATTATATCATCATCATTGTCCTTTTTACCTTATTAACTTAAAAGCACTTGGCTTTTCGTGCGGGTTTCTTACTTTTCTTTTCCTTTCCTCCATTTTCCCACCTACCAAACTAAGGTAATGTCATGAACCTCGATTGAAAAAAAAAAAAAAAACCCCTTTAATTTCCATTTTTTTGTTAAATTTATGGAAATTAGTATAATAGACAAATGTTTAATGTTGTGAGCTTGTTCTCATTTATTGCATCTATATTTGTTTGTAAATAGATGGATATTGAAACAATTATGGGTGAAACGATGACCCATCCTCAGAATATTCCAACAAAGAGTGCAATTTATGTGTGGGGATATAATCATAGCGGCCAGACTGGTAGGAGAGGGAAAGAACAACACTTGAGGATCCCTAAACAGCTATCGCCCGATCTCTTTGGGTGTCCGGCGGGGGCAAATTCCCGCTGGCTGGATATTGCTTGCGGCCGTGAGCATACTGCGGCGGTGGCCTCAGATGGGTCATTATTCACGTGGGGTTTGTTTGTTTTATTTAAATGAATTTGATTAGTTTTTTTTTCATTTTGAAAACGATGTGTGTTGTTATTTATCTTGCCATTTAAATTCTGTTGTTGATGTCTTGGATTCTTGAGGATATTGAGAATGCTGTTTTTGTTGTATTGGTTGGTTCTGTTGATTTGATTCTATTGGTTTTGGGCATTTTTCCTCTGGAGCTTGTTTTCCATTTCTGAAGTCCCTCTTTTAAGTTTCTTTGTTATCATCAAGTTTTGAACATTATCCTGCCTTTAGTATTTGTCTGCTCCTTTGCTCTGGTTGTTTCGATCTTGCTATTGACTTTTTTTTGCCTACGGCTGGAATTCTGCTGGTCTAGTGGTGAACATTTGTATTATGTTGTTTCCTTTGAGGTGATTTGATTGTTCTTATTGCTTGATTTATATTAGTAATAGCTAATTTGATTGTAGATTATCTTGTTGTTAATGAGAATTTATTTTTAGTGTGCATGGTCATATATGTGCTCGACACAGGTATATTCATTTTTTTTCAAGTCTTTTCATGTATTTGGAGAGTTCTTGGAGGGTCATAGTCTGATATGCATTTCCATACATGCTTGGACACGGTACTTCAAGAAAAAAAAAAAAAGAACAGTTGGAACAACATAGGTATAGATTGTTTTTATAATTAAATATGTGAAGGTGTTGTGCTACTGAAAATTGGAAACATAAATGAAGTAGTCTTTGCCAAAGATGTGGCTGTTCTTGTTGTTTTTGTATGTTCATATCAGGAAAAGAAGAATTATATTTTGATGCATTTTGCTAGGAGCTAATGAGTTTGGACAACTGGGAGATGGCACTGAGAAGGGGAGGAAAAACCCAAAGAAAGTAAAGCAATTGCAGACGGAGTTTGTGAAATTTGTATCTTGTGGGGCACATTGCACTGCTGCTATTGCAGAACCTCGTGAAAATGATGGGACCATCTCAAAAAGGAGACTCTGGATTTGGGGACAAAATCAGGTAGTGAAATTTATAGTTAATGAATCATTGTTGCTTTTTAGATTTTTAATTTATATTGATCTCACTTTCCACTTACTTTTCCATATATGATTACAGGGATCAAATTTACCTCGTTTATTTTGGGGTGCATTCACTCCTAACATGGTATTGTCTTGAATTCCTGATGTCTTCACCCCAAGAGATGTTGCTCTTTGTTTTTGAACCTTTCTTTAATTCTTCAAGGTCCTGTTTATGAAGTTTGAGGCTTTTATTTATTTAAAATTTACGTTTCCTGTCAAGGACTAGGAAAAGGAAACTTCATGCTAATCACTTTTAGACATTTTGGTTCTCTGGGACCATTTTTTATTCAGAACCAAATGCAAGGTTCCTGCTATCTCCTTCATAAATGAGTGAACTGAAGATAGCTTTGCTTCAATAAGTCATGACCTAACTTTTAGGATACTTTTGCAGTATCATTTGCTTCTAATATTATCTGTGTTCTTTTATCTATATTGACACGTTATCTAGCTCATGACCTGGCAGAGAAATAAGCGAACTTTTCCAGTCGATTTTCAGGCTGGCAGGTTGTTCCTTGAATCGGTCTATTACCTAACCAACACTAGAGAAACTCCACTTTGATGACACACATGCACAAGTATGAGAGAAGAAGGACCCAACTTTATCACTCCTTCCTCCATCGACTTCAACTGAATTCTGTAACATGGAGTTTGCACATTTTTTTCTGTTTCTGTTTGGGACAAATATAATTTAGCTTGTAGCTTTCTCATTCAACTTTCTTCTTATGTGGTCTGATCTTAAGCAGCCTAATCTTCCACCGTTCTTCATTATTGTGTCTAATTGAATCTGCAAACACTTTCTTTTCCTGATTAATCGGTCTTTTTCCATGTATATTTCGATCATGATTTCTCTAACCAAGGATCAGGTTCTCTGAAGCTGTTTACTGATTGCTTTATTATACGAGATTAATATGCGTTTGATTATTACAGGTCATCCGTCAAGTGTCCTGTGGAGCAGCCCATGTAGTTGCTTTATCAGAGGAAGGCCTATTACAAGCTTGGGGTAAGCTTTATTACTTCACAATATCATGATTTATTTACTGACTGGAGTTTGCAAATATATTTGAGGTTTATTGCAAACAATTAATGTGCCTATAGGCCTCATTCTTGACAGAACCTAGATTTAGGAAGGAAACTTAAGAACTCATGCTAGTTTCATGCCACCTATTAATCGATATTTATCACTGTTCTGATAAACCAGGCTATAATGAGTATGGTCAGCTAGGCAGAGGCGTTACTTCCGAAGGATTACAGGGGGCTCGTGTGATAAATGCATATGCAAAATTCCTGGATGAGGCTCCTGAGCTTGTGAAGATTACCCAAGTGTCATGTGGGGAGTACCACACTGCAGCTGTTTCTGAAAAAGGCGAGGTGTAAGTTATCCAAAGGACTTACTAGATGGAGATAAGATCTGTGTTTAAGTATAAGAATTGTGGTTATCCACATCACTTGGGTTATTAGGTTCCAGTTGGAGGGGAATTGTTGTTGAAAGGGTGTACCTGCTTGTACGGATGGAAGAAAAATGATTGATTTTTTTCCATTCCTTAATTTTGGCTTTCGAGGAGGAAAAGAAAGAAGTAGAAGAACTTTTAAGGGGATAGGTTTACCATCAAAGCACCTTGAGACATAATTCTTTAGTTTATATATTTCCAGGTTTAACAGGCTTTGCATCTTAGCAGATGTACTATCTCTTACTTTTTTTTCCATTTGCCAAGAAAAAAAAAGGAGGGGGGTGGGGTTGACAATTTGTATAGCCTTACACAACTTAGTTACTTTATATGAGTGTTTGGATATAGTTTATCATGTGAAATTCAAACATTAGCCAGGAGGAGATGGGATGCAATGGAAATGAGATGGATTGTGATATGCAAGTATATTACCTCAGGTTATAGCACGAAATGAATGCTAGTACTTTAAAGGAAGTAAAAGAATGACTTCACACTTTCAGTGTACGAGGTTTTCATGTATTTTCCAATTATGGTGGTCTATACATTTTGAAGATATCTGATACGTGAGTTTCATGTTAGGCTTTTCTTGGAGCTTGCTATCTCCACATTAGTTCCTTGCATGGTGCGTTTATTTATGGTGTTTTAGGATCTAAAATTCCTGCATGTTCCAGTCTGCAACATATCTACAAGCACTATGCATAATGTATATCACCATGCATTCATGCACTACATCAAAACAGATGTTGTTCATCACGTGTTAAAAGTCCTATGTTGAGAATTCTTCCTCATCAACAAAGATTTTAGCATTGATGATTATCTGCTTTTCTATTTCAGCTATACTTGGGGTCTAGGAAACATGGGTCAACTTGGACACAGTTCCCTTCAATCTGGTGATAAAGAGCTCCTGCCAAGGAGAATAGTTGCTCTGGATGGTATATGCATTAAGGATGTTGCTTGTGGTGGGGTACATACATGTGCTTTAACTTCAAAGGGAGCACTTTATGCCTGGGGTGGTGGTCAAGTAGGACAGCTAGGCCTTGGCCCTCAAACAGGATTCTTTTCATGCA
Organism: Gossypium longicalyx; assembly: GCA_025698465.1. Taxonomy (NCBI): domain Eukaryota; kingdom Viridiplantae; phylum Streptophyta; class Magnoliopsida; order Malvales; family Malvaceae; genus Gossypium; species Gossypium longicalyx. The sequence continues at coordinate 18,533,235 of CM047005.1, read as the reverse complement.
ACCCTAATGATTCATTCTTTCGTAATATCCCTGCTTTGGTTGTTCCCACCGGTGTCCAGCTTGTTGCTTGTGGACATTCTCACACACTTATTTGTTTGAGAGATGGAAGAATTAATGGATGGGGTTACAATAGTTATGGTCAGGCAGCAAATCAGAAATCCATTTATGCGTGGTATCCTTCACCAGTTGACTGGTAGGAATATAGCCAAATTGTTGTGTCATAGGCTTTTGCAACTTTTATGGTGTTCTGTTTAGATGACAATTCTATATCGTAGGTGCGTTGGTGAAGTGCGAAAACTAGCAGCTGGGGGTGGTCATTCCGCTGTATTGACTGATGCATGTTCTTTGAAAGAACTTTGCGAGTTTAGGCTTGCAGAGTGTGTGACCTTATCAAATGCTGCACAGATAGGGGATGTTGCTTCTCGAACTGGAGCAGATGCTTTAGCACGTCTTTGCGAGAGACTGAGGTACTGTTTTCCTTTTTGGGCTTCATTCTGCCTAATTTCTCCTTTGTGTAAAATTTCCACTTTCATGCTCATTCTCTGCTTTATCTTGTTGTTTCGATGTGTAACATGTCAGTCTGTTCTTTGGATTTGCAGGGAACATCATCTTCATGGTGGTGGTTTCGACGATCAGGATGACATCAGCAATATGAAGAGCTGACTGGTCGCTACGAATTTCGTGTTGTGACCTTCATTACCAACCTTAGAATTGTAGGATAATTGTGAATCAGTTCAAAATCCATCCATTGTATTGGTTAGAACAGTATAGCAGAAACTCAAACTAAAACATGAACTCAAATAACAGACTTGTTTGGTATGAGTTGGTAGAACTTGAAAGTTTGTATGGCTTGATAATTGGAAGGCTTACAAACAAACATTCACCCCTAACAAAATCATTCTGTTTCTTTTTGTATTTTGAACTGCTCTGCTCAACTCCTGCTTTTGCATTAGTACTGCAGCATAAGCTCTATAAGGAACTCTTTAAAGTGATTGATTTTCGGTTTAATATTTTTATAATGTAACAAATAATAAAATTACACTAAAAAGTTTGAAGCATTTAGTAGTTACGATACAAGTTTAAACTTCTTTGCTTTGGTTTTGTTAGATTTAGACAATGTTACAAGAATAAACAAAAATGATACTCAAATTTGATCTCAATTATTATTTAATAATAAATCTTTTTTGAGTTATAAAGATATAAAAATTAACTTTTTTTTATTTATATTTTTTAATAATAAACTCCCAACTTGATAAAAAAAAATATAAAAATTGAACTCCAATGTAATTTAGGGTTTGAAAAAAAATTAAATTTTGAGTTAATTGAACCAATTTGAATAAGTAATTCGAGTTTTGAGTTCAGGTCAAGTTGAATTTTACAATTAGAATAACTTGCATAATTCAAATAATTCAAATAAAAAAATGGTGTAAATACCCTTTTAGTCCTGTCAATTTTGAAAATAAGCAAATTGGTAAAAGAAAATTCAAAATCATTTTCAAAAATTTAAAACTATTTTTAAAATTTAAAATATTTATAAAAATTTCAAAATTTATATTTTAAAAAATTATAAAAAATTTTAAAAGAATTATAAAAAATATATAAAGAAAGTTAAAAATTTAAATTTTTTCTAAACAATAATTTTGACATCTAAATAAGTTAAGTAATGATTCAACTAAAGTATTTTTTTTGTTATTATTTTGCTTTGAAAAAGTTTTCAAATATTTATGGTTTCAAATTTATGTGATCTAGTATGAAATTAGTTATACTGTAGTAAAATTTTAATTTGACATGTTTAATTTTTTAATTTAACTAAAACAATTTCACTTGATTCAGTTCTATTCGAATTTAATTTCACTAGATTGATTAACTCGAAATATTTTTACTTGATTCGATTAAACGCCTACTCATAAAATGCAATTTAAGAAAGGTTTAGGAATACCATAAAATATTTCAACCATAAATTAGCTAAATCTTAATTTTAATGCACTAGATATGAATTTAAGTTTTGTTTGGTAAATAGATATGATCGAATTATTATGGGATAATTTCTTAGGAGTACAGGGCTCATGTTAGCAAAGAATTACCAATAGATACTAACGTACACTATGAATGTAAGCCTCTAGGGTTTAAGAAAGATCAACAAATTAAATTAAATTAAACATGAAATAAAAAAAAAAGAAAAATAAAATAGGGTTTCCGGTGGGACTTGGTATCCTATATTCAGAGTTCAAACTTCAAAGCACGCGTATAAACAAAAACAAGCCTCCTCCTATTCATGAATTTGCAGCTTTCACAAACTTTCAAACTCCGAAATCAATTTTAAAGCCAAAATAAAAATAAAAATAAGAATTTGATTTGCTACTCAAATTTGTTCTTCAAAACCATTCAAAGAAGATAATTAACTACAAAAGGAAAAGGAAAAGAAGCCATAACTTTGTTATTGCATGTAAAAGGAGAAACAATGTCGATGGATCTCAATGATTACACTATCATCAAGGAAGGAGAAGCTGAGATTCTTATGCATGCTAAAAATGAAGTCTTTTTCAACAAAACTCAGGTTTCACTTTATTTTATTTTATTGAATCCCTTATTAGAATGTTAATGGGTTTTAGTCGACGGTTTAGCCTTTATTTTAATTGAAAGTTTCTCGTTATTGCGACGAATATGTTGTTTTAAGGGAAACTAGCTATGGGTTCTCATGAGAAATATGACTTTTTTCTTAATTGAATGAATTGATTGACGGTGAAAAATTGATTGAATTCATTGTTTTTGTGTTTAGATTTTTTCATGTTTTACTTTTAGTTAATCGGAAGCTTTTGGTTTGACTAAAAACTTTTGTATTATTGATGATTCATTGTTGGAAAGACTACTGGCAGGGTCTTTTAAGTTAATCTATTTCTGAAATTTGTAAGCTCTTTTCAATAGTGTGAACTAATGGCGCCGTGATTGGCTAATAGGAAAGGGCGAGAAAAGAAAGGAACTGTACAATTTTCTCTCAGTAATGCTTTCACTGAATACCTGTATAGTGTATACTCTGTTTTTAGATGCTTTGAGTAGGATATTGTTTCCTCTTCTGTATAATTGTACTGTTAGTTGTTTACTGCTTGGTTCTTATTCTCTAGTAGGGATCCTAATTATTCACTATTAATAATTAGGTAAACAACAGAGACATGTCCATTGCTGTCCTGAGGACATTTATATCAAAACGAAAGCAGGAACATGAGGCATTGTTGTCTAAAAGAAACAAAAAGAACGGTTCTTCATCTGATGTAGAAGATAAACCTAATGACTGCGATATTAATATCGAAAAATCCAATGAACAAGGGCTTGAAGAGAAGCCTAATGAAGATCCATGTACTGCATCTGAAGAACCAGTTAAGATAGAGGGAAAAGTTCGGGGGAAGCTCAAACCACCAAGAGTTCTGGAGGTTATTCCACAATCTTTTGTTTTTCCAATGTAAATATATATGCTTTTACCCCCAATGCTAGTCGTTTCATTTTCTGCATACCTTTTCTGGTGTTTATATAGGCCTTGTCAGCATCTGGGTTAAGGGCTCTGAGATATGCTCGGGAGGTAGAAGGGATTGGCCAAGTTGTTGCCTTAGATAACGATAAAGGTATTTTGGATGTTATGATATGCTATTTGAAGGATTATTTTGGACCTAGAAGGACCTTCATTTTCTGCCTTTCCGATTCCTATGCATTTTCATGCTTTATATTACTATTTACAAACAGATTTTTCCTATATGGTTTACTTGCTCCTTAGATTTCCCGATACCATGTGTCTACTTGCAGGGGCAGTTGAAGCTTGCCAGCGAAACATAAAATTTAATGGTTCTGTAGCATGTTCAAAAGTGGAATCACATCTTGCTGATGCTCGTGTTTACATGCTTACTCACCCAAAAGAATTTGATGTGGTACGGGATCTGTTATTTTATAATAAAGCGACTTTATATGCACATCTTAATCTGCATGTATGCTCAACTGCTGCATAAGTATTTGGTCTGGTATGCTTAAATAAAATTTTGTAGAAAATTTCTGTTTTCTTTAGAAATAGTTCTTGTTATGCATTCATTTTGTCTATACCATTTTATAATTGGTAAAAGAGAAGTGTGTTAATTAATTGGGAATTTGTTAGTTGTTTCTGTTATTTGTTATCCACATTTCATAATTAATGGGAAATATGTATTGTTTCTTGGCCGCACTATTCAAGGGGAGCTGTGCTTATGCTCTTTATTGCTAAATCTGTTTTTTCAGGTTGATCTTGATCCTTATGGTTCACCTTCTGTATTCCTGGACTCAGCAGTTCAATCTGTTGTGGATGGGGGCATGCTGATGTGCACTGCAACTGATATGGCAGTCCTTTGTGGGGGTAATGGGGAGGTTTGCTATTCCAAGTAAGATTGTAGTAGCTTTGCCTTCATTTGAACTATGGTCTTGAATATTTAAGCTCATCCTGTAACTGCATGTGGAAACAGATATGGATCATACCCATTGAGAGGGAAATATTGCCACGAAATGGCTTTGAGGATCCTCCTAGCCTGCATTGAGGTAGTTTGATGTCCTTTCTTTTAGCATTCGAAACAAATGATATTGAAAACAATAATGTTCTGTTGCAAAAGGAATGTGGCTTCTAGGACGACTTTTTTCTTTCACTTGAACTACTTTTAGTTGATGAAGGACATTAGAAAAGATACCTGTAACTATACCACCTTGTCATAGAAATCTGTTCTCCTAAACGATAAGCCAAAAACTTTCTTTTAGAAGTAAATGCCAACAACAATCTTCTTCTTTTCCATAATTTGTATTTCTTCTTTCTTGAATGCAGAGTCATGCGAACCGGTACAAGCGTTATATTGTTCCTGTTCTCTCTGTTCAGATGGACTTTTATGTCCGTGTTTTTGTTCGTGTATACACGTAGGTGGCTTATTCTTTTAATTTAGTTTATTAAGTAATGTTGCTCTCACTTAATGTTGACAGAAGGCTAATTCATTCAATGCAGTTCTGCAAGTGCAATGAAGAATACTCCCCTTAAGCTCTCATATGTCTATCAATGCATTGGTTGTGATTCTTTTCATCTACAGCCTATTGGGAGAACTGTTTCTAAGGTGTGCTTCCTGATTTACCATGCATTTGGTGCTCCTTGTTGTTTTTAACATATACATGGCTTACATCATTTGGGCTTCTACATAGCGGAGTCATAGTGTATGTGCACATGTGAAATCATTAAAATAACATCCTGATGTATAAGCATTTAATTGCTTAGTGTTGCGATTCCTGACATGTTCATGCCTCTAGTTAGCTTATTTTAGATGAAGATATTTGGTTTCCTTTCTATCTTAATTAATGGAAGCTTGCTTTTAATTTTATTTTTTGAGTATAATTTCAATGTTCAGACATAATTAAAAGAGATGTATCAAAGTTATTTACTGTATGTAATGATGTTTCAAAGATGGGACCATAGCAACATATTTGTGCTTTGTACATCAATGGCTATTATTTTTGACTTGGCTTTATTTTGAATTGCACAATAATTTTATCTTGCATTGACCTTATAATTTCCAGAATACCAGTGTGAGGTATCTCCCAGGCTTTGCACCTGTTGTCCCTCAAGAGTGTAGTGACTGTGGGAAGAAATTTAACATGGGTGGACCTATATGGTCTGCTCCCATCCATGATCAGGATTGGGTAACTAGCATACTAGCAGATGTAAAATCAATGAAGAATTGTTATCCTGCCTATGAACGCATCTCTGCTGTATTGACTACAATTTCGGAGGTATTCATTTTTTTCCTTAGTAACTTCATTGGGGCGACCCTTTCTCAACCTTAGAACACTAGTTCCTCTCAGGTTTTAGCTGTGTAACTCTGAGCCATCTCATTTTCTATGCTAAACTATAAAAAGTAAGGCTCTATATTGACTATTGACTTGAATATTTCAATCATGAAAGTTTAGCTACAATCTTTTAGAGAAACATGTCATTAGATGTTAGGATGGTTATGTAAATTGTAACAATCAGATGTCGAAAATTCATGCAATATATATGACTAAACCTATTTGAGCAGCAAATCTTTTTCTTTTTAGAGATACTTTTAAGTTTGTTACCTGACTTGCAATTTCTTTGCAGGAGTTGCCTGATGTTCCTCTCTTTTTGAGTCTGCACAACCTTTGTGCTACACTAAAATGCACTTCCCCATCTGCAGTTATTTTCCGCTCCGCTGTTATCAATGCAGGATATCAAATTTCTGGAACTCATGTAAATCCATTGGGACTAAAATCAGATGCTCCCATGGATGTCATTTGGGACATAATGCGCTGCTGGGTATGGCTACTTTCTGTTTTTTTCTTTATTTCCATCATTTGTGTAGGTGTGCAGGCTGAAGAAAGTACAAGTGACTAAACTTTGATTAAATTGTTGGACTTTCGAACTCCTCAATGTTCCATGCACTAGTGCAGTTAATAGACGTGATTAAATGGTTTCTTAAGTTTTTGTTTTCTCTATAGGTTAAAAATCATCCAGTGAAAGCTCAACCAGCTGATCAGCCTGGAAGTGTGATACTTGCCAAAGAACCAGTTCTTCAAGTATGTTTTTGATGCCACTTTCTTTAGTTGCATGCTTCTTTCCCTATGTATCCACAGTCCTTGTTTCATGTTCCTGCATGTGAACACACGCATTCCCTATCTTAAACATGTACAACTTGAGATTGAAGGTGGGAAATGTTGTTTTAACACCTCTCAACTTCTGTTTGGCAGGCAAATTTTGCTCGAGCTGTTGCATCCCTTAGCAAGGCACAAGCTAAGAAGGTTGCTCGCTTCCTCCCGAATCCCGAAAGGCACTGGGGGCCAAAGCTTAGGGCAGGTCGCCAAATCACCAGCAAGCACATATCTCTTTTGGGTGAAGAGGCAGTAAATGGATGTCTCAACGATCAAGATAGTGAGCGCGATGCCAAGCGTCAAAAGATTGAAAAGTCCAATGATGCGATTGCAGAATCATAGATTAGGAGGGTAGTCAAGCCAAATTGGTATCATTCTGATTGTTAGTGCCTCGTCATCGCCTAAGATTTATCTTAGTTTGATAGAGGCTGAAATTCATGGTTGTGCGACTATGATCAGTTTTGCAAAATGTATTCTGTTCGAAAACTAATTTAAATTTTGAAGCAATTTATTTCAGATTTGTGGTTTCTGAAAATCAGATATTAGAATATTGATGTTTTTGTTCACAATGGGACCAAGCTATAGGGGTAGAATTTAATGACCAGGATAACTAAAGGCTGTTCAAGGAAAACATGTATTCTCTGCAATGCATAGTAATATTCAGTTTCACTTGGTTCTATTCATTGTGTTCTTTAATCCATAAAATTAACATTTGGGCCTTACAATAAGGTTTTTTTATCCAAAGCTTTTATTCTTTTGACATGCAGAGTAGTCATCCATCTATCTATATATGGGCTCTTTACTTGTATTTTTAATATTATCCTTTTTTATAGAAACAGGTTATCCCTTGAAAATCAAGCTAAAAAAAACATCTGATTCTAAGCTGGTAAAACATGCAATAAGTGACCACACAAGTTTCAAAAATAAATAGCAAAGTATTTGTATGCGTTAAAAATTAAATTATATATTTTTACTATTTTAATAATTTATATCTTTATAATTTTTAAAATAGAGCATCAAAGTGTAATTTTATTATTAGGCAAAAATGAAAAATTTTCATTTTAAGTATAAATTTAGAATTTATTATTGTAAAAGTTAAAATGGAAGAACTGCTAATTCAACTAACACTTGTTATTCATGTCTGCAACTTCATAACATAAAGTTGATAAAATTACATAATATATCCCGCCAAAATCTAGTGAGGAAGAAGATAAATAAAATAATAAAAAAAACAAACAAAAATTATTAAAGTTCAATTAAACTGTAGGGAAATAATGGTGCAGCTTTGTGTTGAATAGAATAATATATATAATAAATGTGATGTGATGGAAAATTGTCTAAGCCGCTTTCCCATTTGGAACAGATCCTGCAGTCGGAGGGTTGAGCTCATCCCAGGCTTTAATCCAAGTAACCATTGCATCAGCCAGCTTGTCAAAGTAGGGATCAACTTTGCTAAGCTTTTCTTTCACCTGCTTAGCCAGTTCAACATAGCACTTTTGAACAGTGGTGCAGTCTTTTGGAAGCACAGCTTGTTGGAAGAATGGGATGATCTCTTCTTGCCAGAATATACCCTTGTATTCCTTCCTTAGATTCACAAAGGGGTTGCTGGCTTTGCTGTGATAGATGTATGGTAGACCCGTTTTCACCCCCAATCCCAAATGGTCACATATCACCTACACCATAAACATTCATCACACACAACAAACATAAAGCAATGCGAATAACTAAACTCCAATGGGAAACATACCTTGATGCACCAGCCGGCCCACATATCATCGTAGCGACCAATTGGCTGGCCATCTCCCATAAGTCCAAAGTACATGGCAGGGCCGATCAAGTCACGGTCGAAAGCCAGATTCATACCACACATGGGGAACAAGGTGCCCTTTGGGATGGTGAGAACCGCATCAACAAACCTAGTGTTCCTCTCAAGAGGCTTCACAAGCTGGGTTGGTGCATCATAATCTGGGATGTTTAGCCACAGGCCATGAGAAACAGCAGTTGGGACACCCTCACGGAGACTGAATGGATATCCTCGGACGAAATCAGCACCCTCTCTGAAGGGGTCATACAAGGTGTTGAAGAAGAAGGGAGTCGATGGACATAACAGGTTCTTGATGTGTTGTTCAAGTGCATTGACTGCTTTACCTGATGGGTCCTTAGCAACCTAATCATAAACAAAGATCCATAGTTTGGTATAGTAGGAATGGTGATTTACCTATATTCTTAAAGAGAGACACCCAAAGAAAAATCAAAAGTATCTAAATTTCCAAACAGAGCAATGTAAAGATCCATAAGAAAAAATGAAAATCAAAAGAACTTACAAAGCAATCATCATCAATGGTAAAAATGTATTTCTTCTTAGACACCATGTAACCAAAGCAACGGCAAGCAGAGTCCTTGAAGGAAATGCAAGAAGCCTTGGGACCCAGAATCTTGTTGATATCATTCCTGTTATAAAGCTCATAGTCAAAACCAGGAGGGACCTTGATGGTTTTTGAAGGATCGCCATCTTGAACAATGATGAGATGGTAGGGCTGAAAAAATGGCCTCCACATCTCAAGGAAGTCCAAGTTTCTTATAGTTGGTATCACAATGTCAAGCTCATCTTTGAGCTGAGGCATCACCGGAGCTGCTGCTTGGGTTGCTGTTGCAGGCTCAACCATTATCACTGCTAGAGAAAAAGAAACAAAAAGATTAAGGGAGAGTTTTGTTTTTGTTCTTGTTTTTGAGAGAGATTATGTTGGGGATTTGATTGACAGGGAGAGGTTGTAAGGGAATATTTATGGAGGGAGAGTGAGGTTAGGCATGTGAGAAACGAGTGAGTCGGCATCAGTGAAGGAAGAGGGAGGAGAGACGTGTAAGATATTTGCAGGCAACGACGACTTATTCAATGCCTGTGTTTTAGGCTCTAAACTTGAGCCTATGTCAAATTGGAAAATCAAAATTTTAAAGGCTAAAATTAAAAAGGCACTTCAATTAGTTTATCCTCAATTTTTTTTTATTTAAATACTTTATTATGCCAAATAAAATGTTGGTTTATATTCAGTTTTATTGTGGTATAAATTTAAAGGAATTTGCAAGCATTTTTACCAAGTTCAATTATTGTTTACTTGACATAGATTTATTTAGATGCCAGTTAATTTATTAGGATGTTAATCCTAAATTTGTACCCAAAATACTAACAAAGTATATCAAGACTTGCACCATCTCTCTACTCATCGATGAAATAACATTAAATAATTGTTTCCACTCTTTTCATATCATTTTTTAGTGAGATGTAAATAAAACTCAAATCTCTTTTCTCTCAATTTGAAATTGTGATACCCTCAATTGGATACCAAATATTTATTAACATAGACTAATAATGCACACCACTAGAAACTATCCATCAAACCATGTTCTTAATCATAGGCAAATGCAGTAACTACTTCCCCTAAATTAATCTGCCATGGCTCCTCCTCCCATCATCAATGGTGAGTGCTGTAATATTATTATCTGTATTTTAAAATCAAGAATTAATAAAAAAGCAATCGAGGTATAAGAGTAGACAATCAGAGAAAAAATATGCTATAAGAGCATATTGAAATTCCATTTGTAAATTTTATTAAATTCATGGAACTCAGCATACATACATATATTTATGTATATGTCAACAACTTGTACTTTTACGATAAGAGTGAATTTAATGCTTAAAATGTTGATGTAGTATGAAATCTTGTGCCACATCCTCTGCCTGGAATCCACCTTATGGTGTGCAGGCGCCTGAAGTTGATCCAGCCTGCAATCACAAAACAAATCACATTTTTTTACCATCTACCTAACTTCGAAGGTCCGCAGATATTTGAGATTGGGGTTGGACACAGATAATTGAACTCGAAATAAGTATAAAAATATGGTTTATATTAATCTAAGAACTACATTCATTTGCAAAATGTAATTTTGACTTACCACACATGCATGAATATCATCACATCCACATAACAGCTTCCCATTCAAAGTATCGACAGCTTGGAATGATCCTCCTCCTTCGCTCCTCTGTGCAAACCAAAACAAGAATATTTTCAGGTTTCAAAGAAAATGAGCTGAATCAACAAGAAACAATTAGCAACTTAAAGAGTGAACAAATGAACCTTGTAATAATCGACAGCAACAAAGTTAGCCCAACGGTTACCAGCAGCCACATGGCAAGTACGAAGCATGTTAATAAGATCTCCAGAGTTGTCCTCGCATGTCTTCTCTTTGCTTGACCTTGAATGAAAGTAATTTACCAATACCAATGACTTGGTCTTGTCGTCTAGACCTGACGACTCTGCCCTGTTCGGGCAATTTCCTGCTTGCATTCCGCCATCCCCATCTGCCAATTTCGCATTCAACCACAATGTATTATCTCGACTTTCCATTTTTCCTAAACCATATCGATATCTAAAACTTAATTAATAATGGATATATATATATATATATGGTTTACATTGATTTTCGACCATGTAGTTCCACTGGTAAGCAATTCCTTCGCTTGCTTCCTTGGACTGAATTGAGGTGAAGACAAGTAGTCTTTGGTTATTAGCCACCATGTCACTGACTAGAGGCCAGTCTTCACCATTTTTGGGCATGTTTGACACCGGAAACCAGTATTTCATCAATCCAGCATCAGTAAACACCTTTGTCAGCCCATTTGGACCAACATAATCTTCCAAGATTAATGTAACAATTTCCTCTGTATTTGCAGATAAGAACGCTTCGATTTCCTTCAAATAATCTATAGCTGGTCCCTGGTAGGCCAATCCAAAGGGAAAAAAAAAGATGTTGAAACTGAAAAGGGCAATATTTATGGGTAACTAATAGGGAAAATTAAATTTACAAACGCAGTAATGTCATGACATTGTCCTCCAAATGAATGGCACATCCACACATCTCCATCAAAATCATAAGTGTCAAGCATCAATGCCCTGGCTCCATTCTGCAACTCAGCTATAGGCTTATATTAATCAAATAGAAATTAAAGATCAAAGATAGGACTAGAATGTGAATTGGGAAACATACATTGAGCTGATCGGTGATCATGTCTTCTTGATTGGTAAAGGTAACGCGAGGAACTGGGGTATGCAATGGATATCCATCGATGGCATATGCATTGTGGGTCGTCAAGAATGCGTACTTGTTGAAAGGAAGAGAGTTATTCTGTTCACCTCACAAGTAACCGCACGAGAATTAAAATGTACACTATAGGAATATTACTGCCAATACACAGTTATAGCTAATATCTAATGAGAGATTTAAATTGTAATTGCAGACGTGTTTTCATTAAAATCATATTTAATTGTAAACTATATTTTCCTTCTAATTTTTATGACTATATATATAAGTATTCATAACTTATAAATTGAGCAAAACCTGAACAATAAACGCGTTTAACACGACTTAAGCCTAAGTCACACCTGAAGCAGTGAATACATTTGACCATGGTCATCACATAATTTTAAATATCTACAAAAAAAAAATTGATGTAATCGTAATTTGCTATTATTTTCTACCAACAAAAAAAATTTATATTTGATGTATTAATAATACATAATTGTAAATTGATTAAATTTATTTATCTATATTACGTGTTTCACTGATCATGCATAGAATTATATATTCATAAATGAGAATTTAAATCTTTATCGATTAAAATCTTTGGCAGTTAGCACGCGTTGTTTTTGTAAACATTAATAAAAGGGTTAGAAATTGTGGATGAGAATAAATTTTGGCCTAATTCCCTAAAAGCTTGACATCAATGTCTTGCTCTAGCGGGCTCAACTGAAAGTGAAAGGTCCCTGAATGAGCTACACAAACAAAAGAAGCCTTATCAATTTCATCACTCACCAGAAGCTTGAATTGGTTTGTAACGGTTGATCTTACACATCTTGAACCTGAAAATCCTTGCTGGCAAGCGAAACAATACAGTCCAGCCTCGCAATCTCCATCCGAAGAGCATTCGTCGAGCAGCTGAATATATCAAAACTATAATCATATGCAATTGAAGAAAAAAGAAAGGATATATGAACATCTTCCATTGAAGACCCTACCTTACACTGTCCATCAGAGCAAGCTGAAGCAATACTTAGAAACGCAGAAATTGCTGTAATAAGAAGCAAATTCTGATAAAGACTCATTGTTGGAGATTGAAAGGATTTCAAGGTGCAATACTAGTAAAAGAAGTGGTCTTTATTGGGGACTAAATTTTGGGTTTTTCCTCAGCTTGTTGGCTGAGAAAACTAGGGAAACATTCATGAGAAACAAGGGCATAGAATATATAGGAAAAGCAAGAAAACTGGGAATTAATGAAGGGTTGGCAATCCACTTAAAGACAATGATTTTCATTAAAATTAAATAAGAAACAAGTCAAATGTTTGTAACAATATTTTAACTCTAACATGCAACACTCGGGCTAAATGTCTTCCACATGGGACGCGGACGATACTATTGTGCAACCTCCAATCGATGATTTCAAAGGAGGAAAGGGATTTTATTGGAATGGGATGCGTTGCAAAGTTCAAAGATCATTTCCGCTTATAATCTGTTTTAGGTCAAACTTCAAAACAGTCCAAGAAATCCTTGTCTATAGTGCAATTGCGTGTCTGTGCTGCAATCTACCGCTTGGATTGGATTTTGGGTGTGTTTGAAAGAATGATAAAAGTAAAACATGTAATTGACGGGCTGTGTGTTGTTTCAACTTTGAAGTGTGAGTGAAGTGTTTGAAGGGGAATGTGATAGATGTTTTGGAATTTCGGTTGAAGAAGATTCCAGCACTGTTATCTTTTCATTTTTAATAAATATATTTTTTCCAGGGTCAGATTGCATTTTTAATAGAGTTTATAGCATTTATCGAATTGAAATCATAAGATAATAATGGAGCATCATCTAATTGCTAATTAAATAATTCTGTGTAAAGTAGTAGGAATAGTTGTTCATCTGAAAGTGGGATAAGGTTGGAGCTAGTTAAAGGAAAACTTAATTGAACGTATATCACACCATGAGAGATGTCCTCCATTACATTCCAAACCTTGAACATAGAAGTTGGGAAAAGAAGAAGAACACTTCAAGTATTCACCAAACTCCAAAGGAAGAAATGCAATGGCAGCACCATTATTAATAAGAATTTTAATGTTATTTTTTACATTCAAATTAGGGAGGAATGGTTCAACGGTAGTACATCTGTTGGATCCTAGAAAACATAATAAGAAATTTCAGCTGAAACTTAAGCTTTAAGTTACAATATCTTGATGAATAAACAAAGAAATTAAGCTTAAGCTATAAGAACAGAATGTTTGACAGAAAATCAAAAGAAGAAGAACAATTTGCAGAAAGATTCATCATCATTGTTGAAACTTAGAAAAATTTTGCTTGCACTCTTGGTTAAGCTGATTTATCAAATCTATCAGCACCAAATTACATCAAGCATGTCACTAACTTAGTTCTAATCTAACTAAGCAACAAAACATTAATTGAAAAGTAACAAAACAACAGCATATGCTTCAGCTGCTACTTGCATCGCTCGAACTGCCTTGGTCTGCGTATAAGCCATATTCCAACAACATCAATTACAGGCCAAATTTAACAAATTTGCTACTGAGTAATTAAAAGGAGTATGTGATCATTCATAGTTGTGCTTGACGAATACAATATGTTTTCCTTTGCGACTATATTTGCCATAGCATTAGCCTCCCTAGGGATATTAACCAATTGAACATCACCTGCTTCAAGGCAGCAAATTATCACTAAGATAAAAGATGTTAGCCTTCCTTTTCCATTAACACCTCCACCACAACTTTCATACCCATTAATTCACACACATTCGCATCCATTGTCTGAACAGGTCCCCAAAAACATAGCACAAATGTGACTACTCTCATCCTTTTAAACACCATCAATGCACCAAGACTATGGACATTGAATTTTCAAGAAACCCAGTAAAGCAAGAAACCATGAAATCAATAATGGTACTTGATTGTAATTTGTTGATGTTGATTGTGTGAAAGAGAAGGACAAAGAAAAGGGGAAGATGGAATTCAATGATGGACGGTTCACAAAGTGAAGTGTCAAGAGTTTAATGAACAAGAAGTGAGATTTCTTTACTCTTGGTGAGCAAGAGCCTATATATACATACTACCAAATAGGTTCCTTCTTCATGAGATGAGTCATGTGATTTTGTTGACACGTGTGTTAGTGTGTAGCCCTTGAGCCGTGTGTCATTATGTAGAATCTAGGATTAAATCATAATATGGAAGAATGGACTCAAAGTGATCCTAATGTTAAACACTTTCTAATGACTTGATATGCAAGCTTCAATTAATCTTTGAAAAGTCTAGCAGAGAATGGAGATTAAATATTGATAATACGATGGAAAATAAATTAAAGAATGAGAATTAGAAAACTTGAAGAAAAATTCTCAAGCTCATGGAACAAATATCTTTCTTGAGATGCAAGAAAGCTTGTGGCAAGAAGATCCTTCTAGGGAATTGAAATTTGAAAATTAAGAACAAAAGTAAGAATCAAAGATAAATAAATTTTAGATTTTAATAATATTGAACAAGAAGTAAAAATTGGATGGATTTGTGGAAAAAAGAAATTGAATTTGACTAAGTTAGGATGAATAAAGATGGATGAAGTTGGATATATGATATAATCCCCTTTTGATGCTTGGATTCAACACCAACAAAGTACTTCGAACAACCTTTTAATAATTAGTGAAATTGAAGTTATGAAGAATTCTAGCAACAATCATTAAAGAATGTTAGTACAAATCTCCGGTGAGAAAAATCTCGAACACACGAACAAAACTCGAACAGAAGAAGGAATAGGACAAGGATCCAAGGCGTGTATAAAGCCACTATCTTTAAGGTTATATTCGCTCCCACCTATCTTCGGTGTGCAAACGAGTTTCAAGCAAATTAATCTCGAGGATACAGTGAAGCCAATGGCTATTTGCGTTTTGCACTGACGAGAATAGCCCACTACACACTGAGCAATGTATGACAAGGAACTCAATTTCTATAAAGGATTTCTGCAGTAATACTTTATAGAATAATCTAATATATTAGAAAATGAAGGAAAGAAAGAAAGAATATTAGAATTTGTTGGTATGATTTCCAAATGAAATCTCATTCCTATTTATAGGAATTTTCATGTCTCTTCATAGAGACATCTGTTATCAATAGGTGTCTTTTTAAATAATAATGTCTTTAAAATAAACACATAATTATTCATTTAATTATAACTATTCAAATAAAATTATTTAAATAGTTATATTCTTTTTCAAAAAATCAAACAATATAATCTTTTGATTAATTACACCCATTTATTTATAGTTATTGGAACACTATAAATATTTAAAAATGTTCCAACAATCTCCTCCCATTTTCAAAATATTTTAGATTTTGATATTTTTGGAAATCAATTTGCATAAATGAAGGTATCTTACGATTGAACCTTTACTTAGTGAAAACATGTTAAAGTTAATTGAAATTGCATGGTAGACTAAGCTTTGAACCAATTATTTCATTTAATTAACCGAACACATCTCACACAAAGATTCCAACATCGGTCAATGCATGGTATCTAGGGACACTATTATGGCCATGTGTCTGTGTCCTCTTTTCATAAGTGCTGTCAGAACCAAGCCCTTGAGCTCCTAGAAGCGGCCATACTTCCACTCACATAGGTAGATCCCATCAAGAGTGTTCCCGTAATTATAACACTCTAACATATTTATGTTATGGGTCTATTAAGAGTACATTACTCATCCTTCCCTTATCATTGCGGGTACCTAGCACTTTAATCTTAGGATGGATTTATTTACAGTGCTAACAGTCACATACTAATGATGTACTTTGTCTCATTGAACTCAAGACTTGATGTTAAACCAAGCATTGAGTCGAGTTTCCATCATATGGGCTTGAGTACCATCCCTTTTGAGGTCCTTTTTACTGTATCTCTAGCAAGACTTTTTGTCAAAGGATCCGCCAAATTTTCACTTGACCTCACATAATTAATAGTGATCACTCCATCAGAAATTAATTGTCGGACATAACTATGTCTTAATCCAATGTGTCTAGACTTTCCATTATATAGTTGGCTATATGCCTTTGCTAGAGTAGCCTCACTATCACAACAGATAGAAATAGGTGAAATTGGCTTAGGCCATAAAGGTACATCATAAAGCAAATTTCTTAACCATTCTGCTTCTTTAGATGCAGCGGCTAATGCAATAAATTCTGCTGCCATGGTGGAATCAGTAATACATGTTTGTTTCTTGGAACCCCAAGAAATGGCTCCTCCACCAAGAATGAAAATCCATCCACTAGTAGATGCATGATCTTCCAAACTTGTAATCCAAATAGCAACCGAATACCCTTTTAAAACTAGAGGGTATCCATTATAACACAATCCATAGTTAATAGTTTTCTTTAAATACCTAAGTATTCTATTCAAAGCTTTCCAATGCAAGCTACTTGGATTACTTGTGTACCTACTCAATTTCCCAACAGCATATGCAATATCTGGTCTTGTACAAGTCATTATGTACATAAGGCAACCAATTAGACTTGCATATTTCAATTGATCAATTTTCCTACCAGCATTAGATACTAATTTTATTTGAGGATCCATGGGTGTAGATGCAGGTATACAGTTGAAAAGATCAAACTTTTTAAGCACTTTTTCAATGTAATGTGATTGTGATAAAGCTATAGTGCTTTCTTCTCGGGTTATTTTAATCCCAAGAATAACATCTGCTACACCCATATCCTTCATAGCAATGTTGTTTGACAAGAATTTCTTTGTGTTTTCTCTTTGTTCCAAATTCGTACAAAAAATGAGCATGTCATCTACATATAAGCAAATTATGACACCTTTTTCCATTTTCAAATTTGCTATATATACACTTATCAGATTCATTTATTTTATAGCCATTAGCTAAAACAACATTGTCAAACTTTTGGTGCCACTATTTTGGTGCTTGTTTAAGTCCATATAAAGATTTAACAAGCTTACAAACCTTATGCTCTTGTCCTGGAACAACAAATCCTTCCGGTTGTTCCATGTACACTTCCTCTTCCAATTCACCATTTAAAAATGCAGTTTTAACATCTATTTGGTGAACAACCAAATTATATATAGAGGTAAGTGATATTAAGAGTCTAATTGTAGTAATTCTTGCTACTAGAGCATAGGTATCAAAGTAATCAATACCTTGTTTTTGTGTAAAACCTTTGGCTACCAACCTTGCTTTAAACTTATCAATGGTTCCATCGACCTTCATTTTCTTTTTGAAGATCCATTTACAACCTATTGGTTTGGAACCCGGTGGAAGATCAACTAAGATCCAAGTTTGATTTCCCATTATTGAATCTATCTCATCATTTATTGCTTCTTTCCAAAAAGCAGAGTCTTGAGATTTCATTACCTCTTCAAATGTAATAGGATCAGATTCTGTATTATAACAATAAGGTATCTTATTGCATATACTTTCACCTTTTCCTTCTACAAGAAACATAATGAAATCTGGTCCAAAATCCTTGACCTTTTTAATCCTCTTACTTCTTCTTAATTCTTGACAAGATTCATCATTATTATCAATTTGTTCCAATATAATGGAATCTCATTCTCATTTGAAGAATGAATCAATTGTTGTGGCTGTAATTGTCTTGATATAGAATTAAATCTATTTTCATCAAAAATAGCATCTCTTGATTCAATAACAGTATTAATTGAAATTGAATCATTTGGTTCAATTACCATGAACCTATATGCCTTGCTATTATGTGCATATCCTATAAATATGCATTCAATTCCTCTTTCATCTAACTTTTTACGTTTAGGTGTTGGAACTTTGACAATAGTTCTACAACCCCAAACCTTCAAATAATTAAGGTTTGGTTTCCTTTTCTTCCATTGTTCATAGGGGGTTATTTTAGTTTCCTTATTATGAATTCTATTCAATATATGACAAGCTATTAGAACAGCTTCTCCCTAAAAACCTTGTCCAAGACCTGAATATGATAACATTGAATTTACCATTTCAGTCAAGACTCTATTTTTCCTTTCAGCTACACCATTTTGTTGTGGTGTGTAAGGGGCTGAAACTTGATGGATAATCCCAGTGGATACAAAATAACTTGGATTATAGTATTCTCCACCTCTATCCGATCTTAAGCACTTGATAAATGATTCACACTAAAGTTCAACTTCAAATTTATAAACTTTAAATTTATCAAGTGCTTCATCTTTTGAATGCAATAAATATACATAACAATATCTAGAACAATCATCAATAAAAGTAACAAAATATTTCTTTCCACCTAATGTAGGAGTATTATGCATGTCATATAAATCACTATGTATCAAATCAAGCAATTTTTTATTTCTTTTAACCTTAGGGAAAGAGTTTCTTGTAATTTTAGTCAACATACATGAATTGCATTTTTCAATATTATTACTAAAAACAGGAATTAAATCTAACTTATACATGTCATTCGGTTTCCTATAATTCAAATGACCTAACCTATAATGCCATAAACAAAAAGACTCAACCATATAAGCAGAAATAGTATTTTTATTCTTTTTAATAATATTTAGTTTGAACATACTCTCATACATATATCATTTCCCTACAAAAATTCCTCCCTTAGACAAAATAAACTTATCTGCCTCAAAAACAAGTTTGAAACCAAACTTATTTAGCAGACTTCCAGACACTAAATTCTTTCTAACTTCTGGTACATAATATACATCATTTAAGGTTAAAACCTTTCCAGAAGTGAATTGTAGTTCAACAAACCCTTTGCCTTTGATTGCTGCGGTGGAAGAATTTCCCATGTACAAGACATTGTCATTTTCACATTGTGTGAACTTTGTGAACATGCTTTTGTCTTTACACACATGTTTGGTTGTTCCGGTATCAATCCACTATGTATTATCATCTTGAGCCATATTAATTTCATATATCATTCCAACGAACTTTTCGTTATTATCAGCCTTAGAAGATGATTTCTTTTTTAAAAATTGACATTCATTCTTGAAATGTCCCGGCTTACCATAATGATAGCATGAGCCATTTTGTTTCTTTTTGAACTTAGGTGCTCTATCAGTCTATTTGAACTTTCTCTTGAATGGTTTAGTAGTCTGTACTTCCTCCGTAACATGCACTTTGGCATTTTCAGAATTTAGATTCTGATCTTGCTTTCGATATTCTTCTTCAATACGAAGATGATTTGCCAAAGCCTCAAGAGATATTTCCTCTTTCTTATGTTTTAGACTTCTTTTAAAGTCTTTCCAAGATGGAGGAAGTTTGTCTATTATGGAAGATACAACAATCATTTCATCCATTTTCATATCATATTGCTTGAATTGATTCAGCATCTTTTCAATATCACGGAATTGTTCCATAACAGAACGACCATCAACCATTTGATAATTATTGGAACGACTGACAAGAAATTTCTTACTTGTAACATCCTCGGTCATGTATCTTGTCTCCAATTTGTCCCATAATTCTTTAGCGGTGACCTCGTTTTGGTAGGTGTCAAACAAACCATCAGATAAACCATTCAATATGTGGCTCATGCACATGTAATCAGCATTGTCCCATTTTTGTCTTTCTGGAGTTGCAGCAACAGATTCGTTTTCAGTCTCGTCAGGTCTTGGAATATCCAAAACATAAGCAATCTTCAAAGTTGATAATAGGAAGTGCATCTTTTTCTGCCATCGTCGAAAATTGCCACCATCAAACCGATCAAGTTTGACAAAATTGGAAGCCAACTCCCTTAGTGTTCCACTTTCATGAGTTGAGGTAGTCATCATGAATTATAACCTTAAAATTGTTAGTACAAATCTCCGGTGAAGAAAATCTCGAACACACGAACGAAACTCGAACAGAAGAAGAAATAAGACAAGGCTCCAAGGTGTGTATAAAACCACTATCTTTAAAGTTATATTCGCCCCCACCTATCTTCGGTGTGCAAACGAGTTTCAAACAAATTAACCTCGATGATACAATGAAGCCAATGGCTATTTGCATTTTGCACTGACGAGAATAGCCCACTACACACTGAGCAATGTATGACAAGGAACTCAATTTCTATAAAGGATTTCTGCGGTAATACTTTATAGAATAATCTAATATATTAGAAAATGAAGGAAAGAAATAAATAATATTAGAATTTGTTGGTATGATTTTCAAATGAAATCTCATTCCTATTTATAGGAATTTTCATATCTCTTCATAGAGACATCTTTCATCAATAGGTGTCTTTCTGAATAATAATGTCTTTAAAATAAACACATAATTATTCATTTAATTATAACTATTTAAATAAAATTATTTAAATAGTTATAATTCTTTTTCAAAAAATCAAATAATATAATCTTTTGATTAATTACACCCATTTATTTATAGTTATTGGAACACTATAAATATTTGAAAATGTTCCAACAAAGAATTGACTTGAAATTGCTATCAAGAAATAAATATAGTAAAACTTCTATAAAACAATACTCTTGGGATACAAAAAAAATTATTATTTTATAAAGGTTATTAGTTTATAGATATATAAATATTTTATTAATTTATATTAATTTAGGGAATATTTTATACTTTATGTATAATTTTTTATTATTATCAAAACCCAATATGCATGTAGGTGCAATGAATCAAAATTAATTGGTTCATGTAACAAAAAAGAAAAAAAAAGAAAAAAAAAGAGTTAATTAATTGGTTCATGTAACCAAAAAGAAAAAAAAGTTAATGATTTTAAAATCCAATATGTATATATATTCATTAGATAGATTAAAATTTTTAACATGTACTAGAAGGCAAAAAGAATAATTCTAATGTTTTATGTATTGAAAAATATGGATGACTGATTATTTTTTTAAGATTTTGTTTGCTGGTTTGATGCTAGAATAACTGGTAGAAAGGTGTTGCTTATAGTCGACAATTGCCCAGCCCATCCCAAGGTTATTGACGATGAATTATTCTTTTTTAGCTCCAAATGCAACATAAAAAATTCAAACCATGTGGTGCTAGAATTATTAGAGCAGTTAAGATTTATTATCGACGTCGTTTTATACATATATATTAATGCTGAATATATTCATATAAAAAAAAAGAGATTAGTAATTGGTTCATGTAACCAAAAAGAAAAAAAAAGAGTTAATGGTTTCAAAATCCAATACGTATATATTCATAGGATAGATTTAAAATTTTAACCATGTATTAAAAATCTAAAAAAGAGTTGTCTATAAAGCACTTTAGTTTTATGTATTGTATATAAAATTTTCAATATATCTAATGAATTATTATTTTATATTTTCATTGGGTCATTAAGGATTTTTTTTAAAAATTATTATCTTATGCATTTAATGATATTATTATTTTATCCACTTAGCTTAAGTCGTGACCAAACAAAATTATTATTTAACCAAGATTATTAATTTATCAAATATTTATTTATCGAAATTTTGCTGAATTAGAAAAAAAAAACTTCCTTAGAGTATTTTATTAAAAGGAAAAGTTAAAGTTAGATAGTTTTTATTTAATTGTAGATAAGCAATTAAATTAGTTGATGTTAAGAAATAAAATAATAAAATAAATCATTTGGAGTGCAAGTTTCTATCATGTGGTATGGCTTTTAGTGGAAATGGTGGTCAAGCTTGTTACAAAACTCTTAAGATTTCTTAATTAGCAAGAAGCTCTGAAAATGATTAAATTAACGCTTATAATTCGCCAAATAAAATATTTAAAGTAGGTCTCCTTTACAATTTATTAAATAAGAGTCCTACATACATCCTCTTAACCAACTAATTAATTTAAGGTTTAATATAATATTTGGAACTTAAATTTCACACTTTTTCATAATTAATGTTAGGTTTATATATATATATATATATTAGAATTAGAATATAATCTAATTTATCATTTAATAATAATTAAAATAAAATTATAACTGATTATAAGTTTATTACTTTTAATTAAATAAAAATGAATATAATAATAATAATAATAATAATTAATAAAGAGTAAATTTATATTTTTTATTTAAAATTCAGTTAATAAATAAGCTTAAGGAGGTTAGTAATTTTCAACTACAGCATAATAAAGTTGTGCTAATTGGTTTGTTAATAGTTCTGAGAATTTTCTAGTTGCGCCAATAACCTTTAGGAAACCATGTTGTGGTAGTTTCTTCTTGAAGAAAAGAAGGTCTCAGAATAAAAAGAATAATGTGAAAAAAGTATAGCATTGAAGCATGGGGAAATTGTATGATTTGATGTATTATCTGGCTACTTGTCCCTACACTGTTTACTTGCCTCTAACTCAAACTCTTCCTTCTGAATTCTACGAAAAACTTGGCAACAAAAAATCAAAGCTTTTGAATCATAATGATTTCCTATGCAGGTGTTTACTGAAAATCAAACTACACATGGGTTTTAAGCAGACAAAAGATAGCGTGAAATTCAACAACACCTACACTTGAATATGATTACTGACTGAGCAGACCGGTCCAAACTCAAAAACCCTATATTTGTCTTCAATTTTACATGTTCCACAGATTTCCAAAATAAAGAACAAAGCCAGCCTTCTGGAAATGTCTTGTGTGGTTAAAAGCCTGTAAAAAGTCACCCTCAACGGGGGCCGTTGAGATGTTATGCTCAGACAACTCTTAAGCCCCCCGCTTTAGCGCAACCTAGCAGTTGCTTCAAGTTATGGAAAGCGAAAAATCCCGAAAGAAAATATATATATACACACACACACTCAAAATACAAGCACTTAACAACCAGTTGGTAAGCCGTCTTCCTAACTCTTCCAATATTGGAAATGTGGGAAATTTTTCTCTATCTTTCTTAGCACTCAAAACAACACTACCAACTTTTCTTCTTACTAATGATAGCTGCCATTGCAGTGTCGGAAGAAAATTCATAAAGAGTAGTCTGCATTCAGCAATTGTGGGAATATTGCTTCAAATCAGAACCTGAGTCTCGCCATTGCTACAAGTCCATAGAGATGAAGTTTTTCATCTCAGTTTTGTTTCTTTTTGTCCTCTTTTCTTATGCAGGTGAACATTTATTCAGTTCCTACAGCCTTTTTTTTTTAATGTTTATTCAATTGCCTTGCATTTAATTTCTTTGCTTTGTTGTTGCAGCTGCATATGATCCTTTGGATCCAAATGGAAATGTAACAATCAAATGGGATATTGTGTCTTGGACGCCTGATGGCTATGTGGTGAGTGCTAAATATGTATCCAGAATCATGTAAGTTGCACCGATCATAGCTATATATATAATATATCTGAGTTCTTGTGCCAATGATTATCTTACAGGCAGTGGTTACAATGAACAATTTTCAAATGTATCGGCACATCATGAGTCCTGGTTGGACCTTGGGGTGGACATGGGCTAAGAAAGAAGTAATATGGTCCATGGTAGGGGCTCAAACTACTGAGCAAGGTGATTGCTCAAAGTTCAAAGGAAATATACCTCACTGCTGCAAGAAAACCCCCACGGTTGTAGACTTGCTCCCTGGTGTTCCCTACAATCAACAATTCACCAATTGCTGCAAAGGTGGAGTGCTTGCAGCATGGGGTCAAGATCCTCAATCTGCTGTCTCTGCTTTCCAAATTAGTGTTGGATTAGCCGGTACTTCAAACAAGACTGTCAAACTTCCCAAGAACTTCACTTTACTTGGTCCGGGACCAGGTTACACTTGTGGTCCTGCAAAGGTCGTGCCATCGACCACTTTTCTCACCCCAGATCGCCGCCGAAAAACTCAGGCCCTCAGTAAGTCCTTTTTGTCTCAAACGATCCGGGTTTTACCTGATTGTTGCAATTAGATTGATCTGTTTCAATATTCTATGCTACAGTGACATGGAATGTGACCTGCACTTATTCGCAATTTCTAGCTCGGAAAAACCCGAATTGTTGTGTCTCTTTCTCGTCTTTCTACAATGAAACCATCACTCCTTGCCCAACTTGTGCATGTGGATGCCAGAACAAGAACAATTGTGTCAAGTAAGCTGACATTCCATTCCTGAATGCTTAAACTCGATTTACTTACAGAGATCATGAACATCGAAATCTTACAATGAATGCAATGTTTCAGGAGTGATTCCAAGTTTCTTAAAATGGTAGGAGTGAACACACCAAGGAAAGATAATGCTCCACTGCTTCAATGCACGCACCACATGTGCCCGGTGCGAGTACACTGGCATGTCAAGCTCAACTACAAGGAGTACTGGCGAGTTAAGGTATCGATCACCAACTTCAACTACCGTATGAACTACACGTTATGGAGCCTTGTTGTCCAGCACCCTAATCTTAACAACGTAACACAAGTTTTCAGCTTCGATTACAAGCCGCTGGTTCCCTATGAATCAATCAGTAAGTTTGTTGACAGCTTTTTGCTTGCATTTATCATCACAGTCTAATTATAAACAGATACTTAAAATCATAGTTATTTTGTCCATGTGTAGATGACACAGGGATGTTCTATGGCATGAAGTACTACAATGACCTGTTGATGGAAGCAGGGCCATTAGGAAATGTTCAATCAGAGGTGCTTCTGAGGAAGGACAAGGATACCTTCACTTTCAAACAGGGATGGGCATTTCCCAGGAAAGTGTATTTCAATGGTGATGAATGCATGCTCCCTCCCCCTGATACATACCCATTTCTACCAAACTCTGCCCATCAACACCTATCCTTCACCAGCTTTACATTCATTGCTGCAATGTTTTTCTTATTTGTAACCTTTTGGTGATCGTTTCTCATGTTGTATGAACACACATGACAGCGAGAAAGTACACAATTTTACAATTTTTGAAATTGTTTCAATGAATCGGAAAAGGGATTTTGTAACAAAATTGTAGCACAATGGAATCTGGGTTTGTCAGCAAAGTTGTATGCGCCCCTTCATAACAAATATTTCCGTATTTTTTTATTTTAAATTATATAAAATAAAAAAACTAAATTATATAAATAATCTAAAAAATTGTAAAAAATAATAAGTTAAAACAATATTTAAAATTTGTTGATAGTGTTATGAAAATAAAAAGATAGAAAAAAAAAGGAAAAAGAAAATGGAGAGTAAAAGAGAAATTATGAATTTTATAAATTAATAGTAAAATTATTTGTTGTAACCTTAAGCATATTTTTTAAATTGGTTTAATAATAATTTTAGTCTTTAATTTTATACTTTCTATCAATTTAGCTTTGATTATATATAAAATTTATAATAATAAAAGAACGCAAAATTATTTTCTACCAAAAAGAAATATTATAACTCTTTTAAATAGAAATAAGAATTACAACAAAATAATCACTATATGAATCAGCTAAAATTTTGATTAATGACTTATTTTGTTACCACTGTAGCATAATGTGGAGGAAATTCTACAATCAAGATGGCTAAGTACAGAAATGAACATGCATACAACAGCACAAATGATCAAATCATAGTGAATTAGCTAACCATGCATCAAATAGAAAGCACCTTCACCTTGAAATGCCAATCCGATGTTCTATAGTTGAATTGATTCGGTCAAAACTAGTATATACCAGATGTTATAGAATAAAAATGATTGGTGTTCATGCATGTCCAAATAATAACGCCATAGCTGCCAAGAGAGTGACCAACAGACCAAGTGCGGAGGTAAGCTGGTGGGAACAGGCATTAGGCAACCCAGGATAAACATTAGGAGGTGGCATAACGCAATTATCTCCATTGAAATAGATCCTTCTCGGAAAAGCCCAACCTTCCTCAAAAGTGAAAGTTGCTTTATCCTTTCGGAAAAGTAACTCTGATTGCACATTACCAAGTGGACCAGCTTCCAAAAGCATATCATTGTAGAATTTAATACCCCATAACATGGCAGTATCGTCTGTTGAATAAAATAAACAAACATAAGCTGCAAAGAGCAAGAAACATATGCAAAAGTGACCAAGATGGATTCAACTTACTTATTGCTGTATATGGTGTTATGGACTTATAGTTAAAGCTGAAACTCTGAGTCAGATTGTCAAAGTTGGGATGTTGCACAACTAAGTTCCACTGTGTATAGTTCATGTTGTAATTGAAATTAGTAATGGTGATCTTAACCCGCCAGTACTCCTTGTAGTTAAGCTTAATATGCCAATGAACTCTCACCGGACACATATGGCTTGTACATCGGACCAAAGGGGTATAGCTGTTAACAACCGACGCTATATGTGAAGCTTTTGACCTGCACATTAACAACAAAAGGCTTTAGGAAGCAATAAACAAAATAAGATAGAAAAGCATCTCCAGCTAAAAAAACTCCTCCAGATAAGTATCTTTTCGGCTGAGCCAACTTACTCCACACAGCTCCCTGGATGAGAAGTATTTTGGCAGCCGCAAGCACATTTAGAGCACGGTACTATGGTGCCATTATAGAAGGATGAGAAAGAGACACAACAACTAGGTGCTTCCTGAGCTAGGAATTGTGAATATGTGCATGTAACATTCCATGTCACTGTCATAAAGAAGTAGAGTCAATTACAACCATTTATACTGATTCATGTAGGTATTCTACATCTTAATCAAGCAACTTACTCATAGCTTGTGTCTCTCTTCTTCCATCCGGAGTAACAAATCTACTGGGTTTCACAATTTTTGCTGGTCCACAAGTATAACCAGGCCCTGGTGCCTTCAAAGTGAAGTTCACAGGAACTCTTACTGTCTTATTTGTGGTACCGGATTGACCCACACTCAGCTGGAATGAGCTTGCTGCAGTGGCTGGATCTTGTGCCCATGAGTTTAGCACTCCCCCTTTACAGCAATTTGCAATCTGCTGATTGTAAGGAGTTCCTGGCAATAAATCCACAACAGTTGGGTGCTTGTTACAGCAATGTGGAATGTTACCTTTGAATCTTGAACAATCCCCTTGTTCAGTTGTTTCCCCTCCCATCATGCTCCAAATCACCTCCTTCTTAGCCCATGTCCAACCTAGTTTCCACCCTGGTACTTGTATATGACGGTATTGCTGGAAATTATAAATTGTAACCACTGCCTGCTCATTTCATTCAGAAGTTAATCCCATCTTCGTCCAATGCAGACAAGTTGCACATCATGCTCTCTAAACCATTGTTTCTTCATTTTTCTATGTTAAGCAAAACCATAGTTGTAATATTTTGTAATACAAAGAAAAAAAATACTTACAACATAGCCATCAGACGTCCAGCTCATGATATCCCATTTGATTGTGATATTCCCATTTGGGTCCAGAGGATCATAGGCTTCTGACCATGAAGTAAAAGAGTTAACCAAAAAAAAAAAAACATTTCCAAGGCCTAATCCTAGATTAAGAAATGATGGAGGAAATCTATATCAGACAAGCACTGGTCAGACATAGTAAGAGGTCCAAGTTTTCAATTCATATTTTGGCATTCTCTAAACCGATAATGTCATATACATGACAGACCAATGGCATTCACTAGCATGGGAACTGGTGTATTATACCAACTTCTCCAATAGAATCCCATTAACATCGACATCAAGAACACCACAAAAAACATAAAAGAAAGAACCAACTTTTTCTAATACACAAAACCAATCAAATATTTTCAGACTTTGCAAACATAATAAAAATAAAGATTACGCTAACCTGTTGAGGGTAAACTTGAGCAAGAAATCAAGAAGAGAATCAAAAGGCTGAAAGAACACAGCTTGAAGAATGATCCAGTAAAGAACAATACAAGATTAGCCATTTCTTGGTTGGAAAACAGGGAAAACAACACTCTTTGGGATTTTAGGAGTGTTTGACTTTGGTTCAGGGTCTGTGATGGACAGAAAAAGAGAGAAAACGCGGAACTGAGTAAGCCTTTTTGTCCGCAAGACATGAGAAGTAAGTTTAAGAACTCTGTTCAAGTATTTGAACATTTCGAAGCACACTGTAAAACATTTTTTTTTAATAATCTGTGTAATGGTAAATCGGCGGCCAATGTTAATAGTTCATTTTAATTTATTATTTTAATGACTTGTGATAATCCATCCCATCAAATCCAACGAATATCCTACTTGGTTAGTCAATAGAAAATTGGAGAAGAGAAGAACTGGTTAGATAGATGATTAGAGCAGAGACTCCATGCATCACAGTTGTTTGCTAGAGATAGTAGAAAATGACACTTCCATTTTTAAATAACAATGTTCCGAATGAAATCAACTCTACTCATATTAATGAATCCTTCACTAAAAAACAAAAAGCAATAACGTAACCTTATAAAAAAATCATTAATTTTTTTAATTTTTAGTTTTTGTCAAATTATCCAAAAAGGATGCAGTCATATACAAGTGGATCTCATATCAACATTTAATTAATTTTTTAAAATTTTAAAAATATTAAATAAATTTTTTATAAATTTTATACTTTTTTAAATAATTTTAATGATTTTTAATTTTTAAAAATAAATTTTATTAGTTTTTTGAATTTTTAAAAAATTTAAAATTAACTAAATGCTAGTGTGTTATCTACATGACAATTTACGTATATGTCACATCAGTAAAGTTAAAAACATTAAATTTTTCATCAATTTTAAGGTGATTTGATAAAAAAATTACAAGTATAAAAATTAAAAAGAGCGAGAAATAAATAAACTAAAATTACTTTTTTTTTTTATAAAGTTGAAAAGTCAAATAACAAATGATAAAAAGAAATTATTGAAATTGAATTTAAACAAATGGGAAAATTAAGATATTATTTCAATTTTTTTAAAATATTAATATATTTATAATTAAGTTTAAATGATAAAAAAAGGCAGACTTTAATTAATATATATTGAAATTTTATTCTGGTAAGCTTATCATTGAGGTTAACCATGATTTTAAATAAAAAATGTTGGTAAACAAATAATTTTTCAAACTAAACTTTAATTTTAGATTTAGATATTAAATCAATCTAAAATTTTTAGCTTTTTGGAAAAAAGTGATAAAATTACATTTTTATCTCCTTATTAAATCTTCAATTTTAAATGTCTACTCAAAAACACTTAATGAATAACTATGATAAATATTATAAAAAACACTTTTCTAAAACAATTTTATATTTCACCTTTTTAAAAAAAAAAAAATAATTTCATTATAACTGCTATTTTTATATATCACTTTCTACAATCACTTTAAAATAACTCCAAATAATTGTTATATGTTGAGAACAGGAGAAGAGATTGAACCTAGGCTAATCAGTGAAGTTTGACTACAATTTAATATAAATTCTTTTTAGCATGTTTTAGACAGGATAGGAGATGAAACCTAGTCTAGTTCCTAAACTTGGATTATAATATAATAAAAATTCTGAGTAGCATGCTCTGGACAACAAATATATAAACCTAGGAAAGTTTTATTATAATATAATAGTGTAATTGTTTACAAAAAAAACCAATTTTTTATTTTGTACTTTTAATTTTTTTTAGATTAACACTCTTAATGTTACGATTTTCTTTACAAATCAACTTAATTTTAACGGAAAATATCAATTAACCATTAGTTAAGCGTCGGTCAATGAAGCAACCTATGTGACATGTGAAGATGAAGATGACGTGTCAAAAAAATAATTAAATATGAAATTAAAAAAATAAATAGTTTGTAAAAAATAATTTTAACCTTAAAGTTAAAACCTAAAACCAATCGTAGAATTCCTTTAATTCCAAATCGTGAAATAAATGGGAGGAGCTAAAGATTGATACAATTAAGACAGACTCCGTAACTCAGATCAAAAGGTAAGTAATTTTTTATTAAGATTTTTAGAAAAATGTTATGGTTTTTGTTTTATTTTTTATTTGGTATAGTTTAAGTAGTCAAAATTGAAGGGTTTATGACGAAAATCTAGAGTTGTTAATCACCGATGGCAACCAAAAAAAAAAAAAAGAAAAAAAAAAGGGTTTTTTTAGTTGCAGTGGTGATTGAAAATTGTTAACGTTATCAATTTCCAATGTAATAGTCGGATAGAAAATGTAGGGATTGAACTGCATAGAAAAACAATAATTCTAAGAAAAAAACTTTTGAAAAATGTCTGACTACTAAAAAAGGGTAAATGCCTACTATGGACCTCTTTGGATCATCAATAAGCTCTAATGTGGTGAGATTTAAAGAGTAAAAAAATTTGAACTAAAATACAGATCCAGTTGTGGTGTTTGGCAAGCACACCAGTGAGCATTTCTCATCTCACTCTAATTTAAAATATTGGCTGGAGTTAAAAGCTCCAGTGGACTAATTTGGAAGTCCAAAAATAAGGATAATTACTATTTTACCCCTCTAACTTTTCTTTTATTATTTATTTTATTTAATACACATAACATAAGTTTAATATGTCATTATTTAATATAATATAATTTTTAATAAATTTATAATTTTTATTTATAAATTTAGTATAAATGCAATTTAATTTTATATCTTATTAATTGATTTAAATATAATTTATAAAATATTTTGATATTTTATTATGAATATAATTTAAAAATATTTAAATTTTATTGTATATGATTTTAATATTTTAATTATCATTTTATAAAAAAATATAATTTTAATTTATATTTTTATTAAATAATATAACATAAAAACATTGTCATTTCTAATCTAATGTCCTTAATAGTCATTTTATATTCTGACCTCGCCGCTATAACTACGTTTAAATCCAAACACACACCCCATCATTATTTCTAATTTCACTGCTATAGTATCCAATCTCACCACTACAATAATTAATCTCACCGCTACCGTTATTTTTAATTTCATCGAAGGTAAACACACCACCCATCTAAACTAAGCCTATGTTGAGCTGTTTAGTTTTAGTAATGTATGTGCCTCTTTGTATGCGCATTAACCAGTGTAATGCATTTAAAAGTGCTCTCTTAACTCAACTGCACTGAAGGAATCTCTTTGGATTGTCTGATCCAGTGCGATAGAAACTATAATAAACGCACTGGAGCTTTATGCTCCAATGAAAATTTTGGATATTTATTGGCTGCTTATTTCCACTTGTATCCTTACTCTTGTTCTCTTTATTATTTTTTCTTTTACTTTTAAATTTAAAATAATAACAAATTTTATTATATATAAATTAATATATATTATAGGTGAGATTTCCATTTTCATGACTGTTGAACTTTAACAGCTTTTATATGATTTATTTTAGTTTTTCATTTTTTAAAATTTTCAAAAAATTTATTCATTTACTGGAGTAACTTTTTATAATTATATAGTAACTAAATAAAATGTTTCAATAAATATATTTTAATTAAAAATAAACATTTTAATAAACATAATAAATACTTTTAATACTTTATTAAATGAAATTATAAATTTACATAAAAATAAAATAATTTAATTTTTTTATTATATATTATTTCTAATCTAATATTCTAGTCATTTTCTATTATCGCCTCACCGCTACAGTTGTGTTTGAATCCAAACACAACTCATATATTTTTAATCACATCATATCATATTTAATTTCATCGTTTCAATAATTAATCTCATTACCACCAATTTAAACCTAAAAATATGTTAGATATTCATATTTTCTTCCTGTTCCAACGAGCTTTGAAATTTGTATAGAAATCAGACAGTCACAGATTTACAAAATCAAATCTTACTTTTCAAGGTTAGGACTAGAAATGTCAAAAAACTTGTATTTCTAATCCAACTTATAAATTTCGTACTCATTTTTCCCGTCTCCTAAAAAACTGTTTCTTTATTTAACTACTATTGAGTATGTTAGATACAACTATGAAGAACCCTTTGTGTTCTTGTCTAGGCTTGTTTGTTTTAAACAAAACTTCCCCTCAACTAAATCGAGGTTCAGAACTACCGGAGGGTTTATGCCGTCATTTTTCACTAGCTGAGATCAAAGCCGCCACCAACAACTTCCACCCCAACTCAGTTATTGGTGAAAGTTGTTTTAGGAGTGTCCACAACGGGACTATTGATAATGGAACCATAGTTGTTGTCAAGCGCTGCCGAAGTGGATCATGTCAAGACGCAGTGACAGAGCTCCAAAATGAGGTACGGTTTCTTTGCCAGTTGTGCCACCCCCTTCTCGTCTCTCTTATCGGGATTTGCGAAGAGCGAAATGAGATGATCCTCGTGTATGAGTACGTGAGCAGATGGACACTTGCTGATCATCTCTACGGTCAGGGTTATGCACCACTTCCTTGGAAGCGAAGGCTACAAATATGCATTAGTGCAGCACGAGGACTATACTACCTTCACACTGGTGCAAAATACGCTCTATTTCACGGTCACATTACGAGCCGAAGCATTCTTGTAAATGAAGAATTGTCTTGTAAGCTTCATGACTTTAGGTTCTCGAGATTGGGTTCCTTTAGCATGTCAAAAGCTTCGAGAGTTCGAAAAGAGTCGAGAATTACGGGTACTTTTGGGTACATGGCTCCGGAGTATGCCATGTATGGGGAACTGACAGAAAAATCTGATGTTTTCTCATTGGGATCATCTTATACGAAGTTCTTTTAGGCAGAACAGCCTATGATAGCACGCTCCCAAAGCATAAACAACATATACTTAATTGGCTGAAGGAATCCCAAAGGGAAGGAGCCATTTATAATTCCATTGATCCATACCTCAAGGGAAGGATAGTTCCAGAATGTTTGGACAGGTATTCGGATATCCCTTCTAGTTGTGCCCATTATAAGGGAAATGAAAGGCCAGCAATGGGTGAGGTGGTGGTCACACTAGAGCTTGCCTTGGAGCTGCAAGAGAGAGCAGATTCCAAAATGGAGGCCATCAATCCTTCTGGTGAATTTATGTATGAAGAACTGTTTTCTGCCTCTGCTAGCAAACCTTTTGCCTCTGTTTCCGAATTTTGCTTTCCATACGACGATTATGGCAGTAACTCGTAAGGCCTGGATAGCAATAGTTTCCATACGACTATCAGGATCAGATAGTAATATCGGTTTAGTCTGCCAATTCGATTCCAAAGCACTATTTCATTGTTGCATGGTCAATATCTATAATTTATAATCTACATCTATTATAGTCTAATAGTCTACATAAATGATTTAATGCAAAAAAGAAAGTCTATATAAAAGTAGACAAATCCATGGGTCCACCAGACTTGACTTCGATCGGTTCTACAAAAAGATTTTAAAATTTCATGTTTGACTAACTCAATTCTAATAAAAATAAATAATTTATATCTTATTATAAAAATATATAAATATTAATTTTTTAAAATATATAAATAAATATTTTATTAATTTAAATAGTTAAATAGTTGGACAAGCCGGGCCGAACTAACTCGAACATGATTATAGATTTGAAATCTATTTTGGAACTAGAGCACGACCCAACCCATTAAAAGCACCATATAAAAAAGTTAGTATTTGATGTCATGCTTTCATTTTTTGTTACTTCAATTTTTTAAAATTTTTACTACACTCTAAAGGGAGAATGAGTATCGAACAAAAATCTTCGGCCTCGTTATATCTCTTCTTGTATCTCATTTATTATTTTTGACTTTTTTTTTTATAATTGAGAATAAGGGTGGGATTGTTAGGAAATGAATCCAAGCTCCTATACAACAACACAGATATTTTTACCACGAAATTAAGAAATTATTGACTTTTACACTTACCTAGCAAAATTATAAAGTAATTTACATTATAAATCATTAAACTTAACTTCAACTTTCAAACAAGTTATAAACCTTTTTATTTAATCTAATTCCACATTCAACTCTAATTATTAACAAATTAAATCACTTATATTAACACTATTAAAATATTTTAAAAATTGAATCCATACTCCCTACTTTGCATATTTTTAACATATCACAAATTAATACCTATTTGGCATTTTAAATAAATATTTTTGGGTTTATTTTTCAAAGTAAATTATTCAACATTCTACAAATGAAACCATAATCAATTGCCCTCAATCTCATTCTTCAGTACTCTTTCCAACCCATTGAAAATAATGTTATTAATCCTCCAAGTTTACAGAATTGACCATAGGTTTCAAACTTGTTTTTAAAGAACTTTGAAATTCGGTTTTAAGCATAACAAGTAATGATCACCACTAAAGAAAATGAGTAGGTAGGATCCTTTTTATTTTTTCAATTCCCATGAGGTCTTACCAATTGAGTATTTAAAAGTTCAAAAAAGGAAGAAAGAAAGAAAGTGAATGTGAAAACTTGGGTTGAAACAGTGGTGAAGAATGAGATACAAAGGTTTGAGAAATTGATTGACTTTTATTTTTAGCAATTGAAAAGTTATTTTTTTTTTCAAATAATTTAGTTTGAAGAAAACCTAAAACTATGTTTTTTTTTTTAAATGTTAATTAAATTTTAGTTTGTTTATAGGTTAAAACTATGCTAAGTAGAAGAACCCCATGTGATGGCCTAATGGTCAGGGTGTTTATCGTCTTAGATGTGGCTTGGGTTTGAGTCACACTAGTCGTGTTTGTTGTTTTGGTTTTGCCCTGTTCTTGTATTTCACTAAAAAGAATATGCTAAGTATGAAGCATTGACTCAATCAATCCATTTACTACCAACGCTAAGCATTGGGATAATTATTTATTTTTTAGTTTAATCTTCATACTTTTATTTTTAAAAAATTAATTTTTTTACTTTGCGAATCTAAAAATTTAGTCCTATTTGTTAACTCTATTAGAATTCTTGTGTTGGTGTGGCAATTTGAAAAAAATAAAATAAACTTGAATCTACGTAACAAAAAAATAACACATTAATTGTAATAGCCCGCCCGAAGGAGTCTCAGTATTCTGTTACTATTTGGCGTACAGTTGGTAAAGTTAATAGTCGAATTGAGTATGTAAAGTCTTTGTTCTAGCTAAGTAGAGTATACTATGCAATTTGTCATTTGGTGAACTCTTAGTTTGGCGAATACTAGGGTTTGGCAGACTTTTCTGTTAAGTATTTGCCCACCCCAGATGTTTTGGATGAACTTGTTAAGTTCGTAGTTATTATAACTAATTTTATTTAGTGTTTGAAGACTTAATTAGTTATGTTGGGATTTAGTTGAGATTTCGCTAGAACTGAACTAGACTACTGTAGACTGATTAGACTTAAAACTTGTTAAGTGCATTTCATCACGAGAATCAAGGGTGTTAGTAGGATTATCTGATTTTTCTACTAAACCTTGTCTCTATAGCATGAGTATATAAGGTTATAGTTGTAACACCTCTAACCCGTATCCGTCGCCAGAACAGGGTTACGGAGCATTACCAGAGTTTACAATTCAATTACAATTAATTTATGTCATTTACTATTCATTTTCGAAAATCAATCATAATAAATCATAATGTCCCTTATATGGGTCCTCGAGGCCCAAAATACATATTAGAATCGAGTCGAGACTAAACCGGGATCACATAAAATTTTTTGCGAAATCTTAAAATTTTTCTTAGCTGCAGGAGACACACGTTCGTGTGAGTAAGCCGTGTGGCTCACACTGCCAAATGACACGCCTGTGTCCTAGGCTGTGTGGGCATTCAATGTGAGGCATACGACCATGTCCTAACTCGTGTCAATACCTGTGTAGCTCTTTAACTTAGGTCATACGGCCAACCACAAGCCCATGTGCCTGGCCATGTGATTAATTTAATTTTTAAAAATTAGGTGTAGATTTCATACGACTAAGACACACGCCCATGTACTTGGCTGTGTGTCTCACATTGCTGAGACACACACTCGTATCTTTGCCCGTGTGCTCAATTCTGAGCATTCTATTTCTCAATTTTTAAGATGCAAGGGACACACGGCCAAACCACACGCCCGTACATATTCTTTACCCGGTTCAGGTTGAACACAGCCTTACTTTGCCTTCTTGCATCTAAACATAACCTAAACCATTCAACGATGTATCATTATAAATTACAAATTCTTTACTTGATTCGGGTTGAACTAACACAAGTACTTCAGTCAACAAAGTTTTCAATCTATCAAAACTCTGCTGACATTTA
This sequence comes from Gossypium longicalyx, assembly GCA_025698465.1. Lineage (NCBI taxonomy): Eukaryota > Viridiplantae > Streptophyta > Magnoliopsida > Malvales > Malvaceae > Gossypium > Gossypium longicalyx. The sequence continues at coordinate 18,496,595 of CM047005.1, read as the reverse complement.
TCAGACCACTCGAATTTTACATCTTTTTGCAACAATTGAGTCATCGGAGAAACTATCATTGAAAACCTTTTAACAAACCTCCAATAATAACCAACTAATCCTAGAAAAATTTTGAATTCAAACACATTTTTCGGTGGTTTCCAGTTAATAATAGTTGATGTTTTACTCGGATTTACCCTGATACCTTCTATAGACACTATATGCCCAAGGAAACCGGCTTCCTAAAGCCAAAATTCACACTTACTGAATTTGGCATACAGCTGTTTCTCACGTAGAGTTTGCAACACAATTCTTAAATGATCAACATGTTTATTTTCATCTCGGGAGTATACCAGAATATCATCAATAAACACCACCACAAATCTGTCTAAATATGGTCTGAAAATTCTGTTCATCAAATACATAAATATCGCTGGTGCATTGTCAAACCAAACGACATCACAAGAAACTCATAATGTCCATACCTGGTTCTGAAAGCTGTCTTTGGTACATTCGAGTCTTTTACTCGTAACTTATAGTAACTAGAACGGAGGTGAATTTTTTAAAATACAGTGGCACCTTTCAACTGATCGAACAAGTCATCAATACGAGGCAGTGGATACTTGTTCTTGATTGTAACCTTGTTGAGCTGCCTGTAATCAATACATAGCCTCAATGATCCATCTTTCTTCTTTATAAATAGAACCGATGCACCCCAAAGTGAATGACTAGGTCGAGCAAAGTCCCTATCTATCAATTCTTGCAATTGTGCTTTTAACTCTTTTAACTCCACTGGGGCCATTCGATAAGCTGCTATAGATATAGAAGTTGTTCTTAGAGTAAGATCTATAGAAAATTTCACCTCTCTGACTGGCAGTAATCCGGGTAATTCTTCCGGAAACATATCAGAAAACTCACAAACAACTGGCACTGACTTAATCTTCGATTCGGATACTTTAGTGTCCAACACAAATGCAAGATAAGCATCATATCCTTTTCTAACATATTTTTGTGCTGATATAGCTGATATTACATTAGATAACCCATCTAGTTTATCGGATTCTACATGAAGTAATTCACCATTCTGACATTTTAACACAATATATTTCTGTTTACAATTTACCACTGCATCATGCTGAGTTAGCCAGCCCATACCCAGAATTACGTCAAATTCATCAAATGAAAACAAAATTAAATCAATCGAAAAATAATAACCCTTTACCATCAATAGATGGTTTTTATAAACTTTATTCACCATAACATACTGGACCAGAGGGTTTGAATTTTAACCACAAATTCAGTGAACTCAACAGGTAAATTTTTAACAGACACTAAATTGTGCATATGTATGAATGTGTTGAACCAAGATCAATTAAAGTAGTAATATCAGTATCAAGAAGAGAAAATGTACTAGTAATAACATCTGGTGTAGAGGCATCCTCTCTTGCACGAATAGCATATGTTCTTGCTGGTGCTCTTACTTCAATTTAACTGTTGAATCTTTTGTAGCACTTCACTACTACTAACATTGCTAGGGTGTCGGGGGTGGTTTACCTTTCGATGCGAGGTTACTCTGCTTCGAAGTCTGATCAGTATCTTTTTCAATCTTTTTCGGACAGTCTTTGAGAAAATGGTCAAAAGAACCACATCTATAGCAAGCTCCACTTCTCAAACGGAACTCCCCAAAATAAAATTTATTACAATGTTTACACATTGGTTTAGGGTTACCAACACTTCTAACACTTGTTACAGATGGAGATGAAGATCTCGGGTTAGAGTGTTGAAAGCCCCATTCTTTTCTGGAATATCCCACAAATGCAGTAAAACAATCATGGTATTTCTTTGATTTCTTTGAAGCAGATGATTATTATTTCCCCATAAATCTCTTACTAGAAATATGGGCTTCTCTCTCTACTTGTCTCTTCTCTTTGTTTAATTCCTCAGCTTTGTGTGCCAGATCATCCAGTACTACAAATTCTCTTAATTCAAGAATTCCAATCAATAGTTTGATGTCCTCATTTAATCCTTCTTCAAAATGTTTACACATAGCAACCTCAGTCGGAACACATTCCCTGGCATACTTGCTCAATCTATCAAATTTTCATTCATACTCAGATACGGTTATATTTCCCTGTTTGAGTTCTAAAAATTTCTTCTTTTTCTGATCCAGAAATTTTTTACTAATATGCTTCTTTCTGAATTCCGTTTGGAAAAACTCCCATGTAACATTTTCCCTTGGCACAACAGAAACTAGAGTATTCCACCACTGATAAGCCGAATTTTTTAACAATGATACAGCATATTTCAAACACTTAGCTGGTGTACATGATAATTCATCTAAAACCTTGATGGTTTTTTCTAACCAAAATTTAGCCCTTTCTCGATCATCTTCGGCAGTAGCTCTAAATTTTTTTGCCCCATATTTACGGATTTTATCTACTAGAGGCTTACCAGTTCTAACAGGTCCAGCACCTTGTGGCATGTCAGTAACCGGTTGAGGAGCAAGATGGGGAGGTTATTGTACATCATGATTTGTTCTCAAGTATTCAGTGAACCACTCGTTCATCATTTGAAAGAAGACTTCTTTTGCCTCCTCACTTCGGCCCTCATATACGGGTCTTCTACTACTACTAGATGCAGCTCTTTGTACAGAAGCTTGAGCAGTGCTCTTAGCTTTTTTGGATTTAGCTCTAGCTTGGTTGGACGATATTACTATATGAAAAACACATTTAAAATGGTCAGGAGATATCACGCTATCACAAATTATATAATAACATGTATAGCTAAACTCATATTTACTACGTTAGCTCGAGAATCGACTAAACCGTAGTTCTGATACCAATAAATGTAACACCCCTAACCCATATCCGTCGTCATAACAGGGTTACGGAGCATTACTGGAGTTTACAATTCAATTTCAATTAATTTATGTCATTTACTATTCATTTCTGAAAACCAATCATAATCAATCATAATGTCCCTTATATGGGTCCTCGAGGCCCAAAATACATATTAGAATTGAGTCGGGACTAAACTGGGATCACAGCAAATTTTTCGCGAAATCTCAAAACTTTTCTTAGGTGCAGGAGACACAGGCCTGTATGAGTAGGCCGTATGGGCATTTGATGTGAGGCACACGGTCGTGTCCCAGCTCGTGTCAATACTCGTGTAACTCTCTGACTTAGGTCATACGGCCAGCCGCACTCTCTTGTGCTGGGCCGCGTGATAAATTTAATTTTAAAAAATTAGGTGCATGTTTCACACGGCCAAGACATAGGCCCATGTGTTGGGCCATGTGTCTTACACAGCTGAGACACACGCCCGTGTCTTTTCCCGTGTGCTCAATTTTGAGCATTCTGTTTCTCAATTTTTAAAATGTAGGGGACACATGGCCAAACCACACGCCCGTGCACATAGTCGTGTGCTATACACGGTCTAGACACACGTCCGTATGTCTACCTGTGTGGACAGAATAAGGTCATTTTCCAAGCTTTTTTTTCTTACCCTTTTTACCTTGCACCTACATTAACAATTCAATATATTCTCCAACCAATTCAAGGCATATAAATCAATCTAATGATTAAGTTTTATGCATGACATGTTTACTCATACTTTCAAGTATTCATCTTACCCTTTTTCTAATCATATATTTACCCAAGTGTGATTATATATAAGTTATTAATCCAAGCATAATTGCATACCAAACATAATATAATTTCACGCATAAATATATTAAATATGTTATATCTAGCCATTCCAATGGCTAAGTTCAACCAAAACATTTACATACCCTCACTTGACACCATTAGCCTATACATGCCATTATACCAAAGTAAGTTTCCTATTTATACCAAAATGAGCTAGAGGATAGTGTGATGATGCTCCGACCGATTCCAACCTTTACGAGCTTTCGAGTACTATAAAACAAAGAAAATATATAACAAGAATTTAACTTATCAATCATGTACATTCAAAATAAGTATACAAACATGCATCCAAATCATTATGGCCATTTGCCTAAACACATATGATCTCAAGAAACTTGTTAGTCATGTATATCATTTAAACATAAAAAATTAAATATGAGCTCATCATGTAATATCTTTCACAAACATATGTTTTTTATATCATATTTCTATATAACATATGCATTTCCATAATCAATCATGTTAATCTCATGTTTTCTTTTAACAGAAGTTTTATCCGTTGAATTATTGAAATGTCGATGAATACCCAGGTAGTAAACTCGAGGTATAAAAATTAATGATCCGTCAACTCATGTTCAGGAGAACCCATAAGAGCATATAATCAAGAAGCACACTCTCGAGTAGTATATCAAGATGCTTATATGAGCCATGTAACAGGAAGCTACAAGAAACTCATAAGAGTTTAGAACAAAAAGCTCATTGAGCTTAACATGTAATTCCAAAGAGTTATTAATAGGGAGCTTCAGATAACATAACAAGGAGTTCAAGCAAGCCATGTCAAGAAGCTCATAAGAGCCTATATTAAGACTCTCATGAAGAGCTGCATTTGTTTCCGCAATAAATGTTGGATCACAACCGATCGAATCGTGTAACAGGACACTCACAAAGAGCTACGGTAGTGCGCAACACATGCAGGATCACTACCGATAATGATGCTCGCTGGAATTATATAACAGGACGCTCGAGAGGGCTTATAACAGAATTGCTCGTCAGAGCTATATTCTGTCCACAATATATGCAGGACCACATTTAATATGGGAAATCATGTATCCATCGAATTTCAGTATTCAAACGGAACTTAACATTTTCCAGACATTATCGGACATGCGATTATTTCATACATTTATAACATTTATATAATTCACATAAATACATACCACACTCAATTCAATCATAAAAATAAACACAATTTAGTTACACAAACTTACCTCGACACTTTTTTGTATGCAAAAATCTACTAACTCGGCACTTTTTTTTCCTCAATCTAACTTTGTATTTGAATTTTTCGGATCTATATAAATGAATTTAGCATCAAATTAATTCATTTTATACTCAATTGAACTCAATTCACTTCCTAGGCAAAATTATCATTTTGCCCTTATACTTTTCATAAATGACAATTTTGTCCCTAGGCTCGAAAATTGAAATTCATGCAATCTAATCCTTATTTCAAGCCTAACCAAATTTTACATGTTACAATAACAACCCATGAATTTCACAAAAATTAGCATTTTTCCATGGGTTTTACCATTTTTCAATTTAGTCCCTAAATCATAATTTTATCAAAATTCTCTGTGTAAAAGTTGTTTATCTATCAACAACCTTTCATTTTTTATCATAAATTTCAAAATTTCAGCATTTATATCCATGGAAAAAATTTTATACTATGATATCTTTACAAATTAATTCCCAAAATAGATAAATTAAGCTATTCTGATCTCAGAAATATAAACATGACTAAAAACGGGACAAGAAAACATACCTAATCAAGCCAAGAAAGTTTGCTTGAACATTTTTCTCTTTCCTAGGGTTTACATGTTTTAATTTGGGGAAGATGATGAAAATAAGATGATATTTTCTATTTAGTTTAATTATCATCTTTTATTTTTTTTTCACTTTCCATTTTAGTCATTTTTTTTTAATTTTCCATGGATGATTCATCAAAAGTATCTACTAACTTTTCTTAACAGTCTAATTACCATATAAGGACTTTAAGTTTTGAATTCCATAGCTAATTGATACTTATAGCTACTAGAACTCATCTTTTGCATTTTATGCAATTTGGTCATTTTCATAATTAAACATGAAATCAGTAAAATTTTGTAATACCCCTTAACCCTAAACCGTAGCCAGAACAGGGTTACAAGGCATTACCAGACAAATCGAACAATTTACAGATAATTCTTAATAAATAAATAAATAACAAGCATATTCTTAATCAGACAATTTACCAAAATCTAGATGTAAACCGTGAATCCCGGTCAGAGATAACTGATGTCGGAATACCATGTAACCGTACTCTCTCCTGAATATAAACTTCAGCAGGTTTCTAGAGTGTCCAATCCATTCTGACTGTTATGAAATGAGCTGACTTTGTAAGCCGATCTACAATCACCCAAATGGCATTTTTCTTACTTGCTGACAATGACAGCCCCGTTACAAAATCCACTGTGATGCAGTCCCATTTCCATTCAAGAATATTAATAGGCTGAAGTAATCCAGTAGGAACTTGATGTTCTGCCTTTACCCACTGGCAAGTCAAACATTTACTCACAAATTCTACTATGTCTCTTTTCATTCCTGGCCACTAATATAGTTCTCGTAAATTTCGTTACATTTTCGTGCCTCTGGGGTGCAAAGCGAATAGGCTGTCATGAGCTCTTCGAAGAACCAACTCTTTTAATTCAGGATTAGTTGGAACATAAATTCGACCACGATATCTCAAACAACTATGATCATCAACACTAAAACTCTCTACTGTACCATCTCTCTTTTCTTCAACAATTTGTCGTCTTACAACTGTGCTGATCTATCTGATCAAACATTTTCGTCTTTGCTCTCAACTTGGCCAAAAGACTTCCTTCATCAATAATACTGAGCCGTGCAAACATTGCTTTCAATTCAATTACAGCTTTTCTACTTAATGCATCAGCTACCACGTTAGCTTTACCTGGATGATAATCAATAACACAATCATAATCTTTTAGAAGTTCTATCCATCGACGCTGCCTCAAATTTAACTCTTTCTGTGACAGAAGATACTTGAGACTTTTATGATCTGTATAAATGTAACATTTTTCACCATATAAATAGTGTCTCCATATTTTCAAAGCAAATATCACAGCTGCTAATTCTAGATCATATGTCGGATAATTATGTTCATGTGGTTTCAATTACCGAGAAGCATAAGCTATCACTTTCCCACTTTGCTTCAGTACACACCCGAGCCCATTTAAAGAAGTATCGTTATATACAATAAAATATTTCCCTGATTCTGGTAAAGTCAAAACCGGTGCCTCTGTCAACATCTGCTTCAATTTCATAAAGCTTTATTGACATTGATCATTCCAGACAAACAGAACATTCTTTTGCAATAATTTTATCATCGGTAAAGCTATTTTTGAAAATCCATTCACAAACCTTCGATAATACCTAGCTAATCTAAGAAAACTATGTACCTCTGACACATTTTTGGGAGTTTTCCACTGGACGATTGCTTCAATCTTCTTTGGATCTACTCTAATTCCATCTGTTGACACCACGTGACCAAGAAATATGACCTCTGATAACCAAAATTTGCATTTACTCAATTTCTCATACAACTGTTTCTCTCGTAACGTTTGCAAAACAATTCGGAGATGTTGCTCATGTTCAGATTCAGACTTTGAATATACCAAGATGTCATCAATAAAAACTACCATAAACTGATCCAAGTACGGCTGAAAAATTCAGTTCATAAGATCCATAAAAGTAGCTAGGGCATTTGTTAACCCAAATGGCATCATTAAGAACTCGTAAAGACCATATCTTGTACGAAATGTTGTCTTCGATACATCACTTTCTTTCACCTTTAACTGATAGTAGCCCGATCTTAAATCAATCTTTAAAAATACTAAAGCTCCTTTCAATTGATAAAATAAATCATCAATACGTGGTAACAGATATTTATTCTTGATTTTCACCTTGTTCAGTTGCCGATAATCAATACACAACCGCATCGAACCATTTTTTTTAACAAATAACACTAGAGCTCCCCACGGTGAGGTACTAGGTTGTATAAAACCTCGTTCTAGTAAATCTTGCAATTATACCTTCAACTCATTCAACTCAGTAGGTGACATACGATATGGAGGTATCGACACTAGATCTGTACCCGAGTATACTTTGATTACAAATTTAACTTCCCGATTAGGAGGTAAACCATGTAATTCTTCAGGGAATACATCAGGAAATTCACATACAGTCCGGATTTTACCACATTTGCTCTCTACTGAATTCGAATTAATAACATATGCTAAGAAAGCAACACAACCCTGGTAAAGAAGCTTACTAGCTTTAATTGCTGAGATAATACAAATTGTTCCACTGGTCCGCATACCATTTACTTCAATCTGATCACCAATTTCATTCTGAACAGTTAACTTCTTTTTATAGCAGTCTAAAATTACCCCATGTTCTGATAACCAGTCCATACCCAGTATAATGTCAAAGTCGCCAAATGACATAATTAACAGATCAACAGAAAAGATTCTATCCTGGATCATTAACGGGCATCTCCGACATATTCGATTCACTAACATAGTTTGCCCCAGAGGACTAGATACTTTTACTGTTACTCTAGACAGTTCAGGTTTTAATTTTCCCATTTCAACTAATTTTGTATTAACGTAAGAATGTGACGATCCTGGATCTATTAAAGCATAAACAGGTTCTGAATACAATAAAAATATACCTATCACCACATCGTGTGCATCTCCTTCTTCACGAGTTCTTACAATGTATGCTCGGGTCAAGGCTCTAGCTTTCGATTGTTGAGTAGCAACTTCACTTGTTCTTCTAGCACCTCCTCTACTAACTGAGCCACCTTTGCCTGACCCTCGACCTTTGGAAGCAGATTTAGATCTTTGTGATACTTCTGGTGCTATATTTTTAATCTTTGAGTAGTCTTTGAGAAAATGATCAGTGAATCCACAACGAAAACAACCTCCAGTTAATTTCCAACACTCTCCCTGATGTTTATTCCCACAATATTGACATTCTAGAATTTCAGTATTCCGAGATGGCCCTCTGATGCTACTGGTGGAAACTGTCATCTACCTACCACGATTTCTGTCACTTCTATCTGATCTAGAACCAAATCTCCAACTGCCTCGAAATTCTTTTGATATCTTAGGTTGTGGATTAGAGCTTGTAGTTCCAGGACGTTTCCCAAGTGAACGAAAAGTTTCAGGCTTTTTATCTAATCCTAACACTTGTTCAACCATTTTGGCTCTCTCAATTAAATCTGCAAATTCATTAATTCGGAGAGACACCAATTGTAGTCGTAATTCATCACGCAATCCTTGTAGAAATCGTTTACATTTGTCAACTTCAGTCGCTACAAATTCAGTTGCATATCTGCTCAATCTCAAAAATTCCCGTTCGTAGTCCACTACAGACATCTCACCTTATTTCAGCATTAAGAACTCCTGTTTCCTATCTTCCATATATAATTCTCCCAGATATTTCTTTTGAAATTCTTTTAGAAAGAATTCCCACCTTATCTGTTCCTCTGATACATGTTGAGTTACCGATTCCCACCATACGTACGCTTCTCCTTGTATCAAAGAAGCGACACACAATAAGCTTTTCTGTAGGGTACATTCAAGTTGCTTCAGAATTCTCTTTATAGTTTCTATCCAATTTTCAGCTACTGACGGGTCAACTCCCTTTGAACCTAGAAATTTTGTAGCACCATACTTCCGCAACTCTTTAATCGGATCTCATCGGGTGGTAGGAGTAAGGGTCATAATAGGTATAGTTCCTACTGCTCTTTGAAGGGCATCAGCGATCACTTTGAGTATTTTTTAATTATCTCTTTCTTTAGTATTACCCCTTTCAACATTTGATGGTTGATTACCTATCGGGTTTACACTTGGCATTGCGGACTCCGATTCATTCATATCGTATGGTTCATCATCTTCATTATACATTTCTCGATCAGTATCTTCAATATTTTCACCAGACATCTTTAACTATAAAACAAAAACAATAATTCAGTATACATACATATATCAACATCCAATCTCGACTCAAATTTAACTCAATTATGGCATGTACCTCTAGACTCATTTCTGTACTCAATTTGATCCTAGAATCGACTAAACCTGAATAGCTCTGACACCACTAATTGTAATACCCATTAACCCTAAATCGTAGCCGAAACAGGATTACGAGGCATTACTAGACAAATCGGACAATTTACGGATAACTCTTAATAAATAAATAAATAACAAGCATATTATAGTATAATTATAAAGTCATTCTTCTTTTTAAATAAAATTCAATATAATCCCTTTTAGAAATATCTAAACTTTCCTGCAAATTCAAATCAAGACCAATCCAAAACCAATCCAAACAAATCAATTCATGAATTTATACATCTCTAATTATAATAAAATTAATAATATAAAGTTTTAACATTTTTATGTTTATAACAATCTAACATAAAATGTTTAATTGATTCATTTAGTTTATCATTTAACAAAATTATTCAAAACTATAATATAAACTATGTTTAAGACATATGTAATTGTATGGAACAACCATTACCATCATTTATCATTAATATTTATGTATCAAAATAACAACAAATTACAACCTAGGTACATGCCATTCTCAAAAGAGAAAAGTACATCACCACGTATTTAAGTTCGGGATTGGCTTGGATGCTGAGTCGTTAATCGTTTTAGTACCTAACCTGCGTACAAAAACAAATCGTACGCTGAGTATACACTCAGTGGTATTTCTATAAACCAACACTTAAATAATTATAAAATACATATATATAACACTACTCAAATTCAATAACTATTTAAATATTCAACTTTCAATCCAGTGCTCTATTTTAGTTCAAACTCAGTATCAATCATTATTTTTCAATAACAATTATTTGATTATTTTTATTCAATAACAATCAGTTATTCAGTATCAAACGATCAATAACAATCAATTATTTAATCCAGTAATACAGTCATTCAATTATTCAGTGTAATAGTTTACCCCTATTAATATAACTAGGACTTAGACGGATACACGGATCCAACCGACACACTAGTACAACACTCAGTGCCTCATCGGCTTTGTCGAAGTAAACAGTAGTAGTACGGTACTTAGTACCTCATCGGATTAAACCGAAGTAACAATAACAGTACGACACACAAGGTGCCTCATCTACTCGAAGTCGAAGTAACAGTACGTCACTTATAGTGCCTCATCGACACAATGTCGAAGTATCCCTGAACACTTCCAATCCTATGGCATGCCAATTATATCCGACTCAGCCCGATACAGTTAATAGGGTATTTAATTCAATTTTTCAATTCACAGTAATTATTTATTTCAATATCCATTTTACAATAATTACAAATTCACATACATTCAATTCAATATCAAAAAACTAATACTTACCTTAATATCTTTCCATACACATCAAATAATAAAAACAACAATTTAAATGTTAAGTTCAGTTTATAGAAATACAAACCGTAATTCTCGAATTACTCTTCGTCAACCTTCTCTTTTCCTTTCTTTGCGGATGTCTCGAGTTCTTTATTAGCTACGAAAATAAAAGTAATTTATATTATTAATACAACACTAATTTATATTGAAAAATTAAATTTCTATTCTGTAACGCCCCGTACCCGAGACCGTTGCCGGAGTCGAACACGAGGTGTTAACAGACTTAATTCATTGCTTAAACAGCTCAAACAATTTAATTTTAGAAATTCTAGACAAGCTGGCTAACTGCATCACAGTAGCTTAAAAATTCATATCTCGAGTTACGAAACTCGAAATCCAATTCCATCTTTTTCCATGAAAATAGACTCATATATCTATTTAATAATTTTTTTCCTAGAATTTTTGGTCAAGCCAATTAGTACAGTTTATTAGTTAAAGTCTCCCCTGTTTCAGGGTTCGACTGCTCTGACCTCTGTGTATTACGAATCAGATATCTCTCTGTACAGAATTTCAATGACTATGAAGTTTATCTCTCTTAAAACTAGACTCAATAAGAAATCTATACATATAAATTATGACTTCTAATTATTTTTATAAAATTTATGGTGAATTTCCAAAGTCAGAATAGGGGATCCAGAAATCGCTCTAGCCCTGTTTCACAAAAATTTAAACATCTCATAAAATATAACTCATATACCTGTTTCGTTTCTTCCATATGAAAATAGACTCATAATTATTCAATTCCATATTTTATTCATCATTTAATTATATCTCTACTATTTTTAATGATTTTTCAAATTTACGTCACTACTGCTGTCTGAATCTATTTTATGGTAAATTTTACCTATTTCATGGTTTCCATGGATTAACTAGCAATTTGACATACATAACACCAAATATGATCATAATTAGCCATTCCAAAGGCTAATCATTACCAAGCATTTTTATACTACTCAATAACCATATCATGAGACCATATATACAAAATGATTATAATGCTATACATGCCATACTCAGAATATACAAGCCATTATGCCAAGATGGTATACGGATAGTGTGAGCGTGCCTTCGACCGTTCCCGATTTCCGAGCTGGCTTGTCAACACTACAAGGAATGAAAAGAAGGAAGTAAGCATAAATGCTTAGTAAGTTCACATGCAAATAGCAAGTAACATAACCATATAAGCAAACATAAAACATCATTTGCATAATCATCACCAAGACATTCATATCATATTTTCATTTATCATCTTACCATATTGTTGTTATATCGATTTTTCAACCCGAGGGTTAAGTACATACCTGTTCAAAGTATCCATTTCACAACACTTACCAATACGTCCCTTTCATCTTGAGTATTCCTCCATTTGAGTAGAACTTTACCCGTTGAACACATCGGAATATAATTCGGATACATGGAAAGTTTGCACATAAGTGCCACATATGTAGCCAAGCTACCATGTAACCCGCCTATAAGTGTAACAGCCTAATTTTTAGTGGTGTCGGAACAGTGATTCGAGATCACTAAATCCGACAAATGAGTAGGAAATATTATTAATTTAGTAATTATAAGTTAAATGTGAAGTTAGGAAAATTTTTGAAATAGTGAATAATGTACTAAAAATAAATACTAAAATAATTAGAATAAAAAAAAGGTATTGAGACCTCTGGAATTTTAAATCGAGCCATAAATATTTTTATAAATATTTATGGAGTGTTAATAAGTTAGTATTAAAGTTTCGTCAAGAAATTTTAAAATTCTGATAGTTAATAGAACAAAAAGGACTAAATTGTATCAAATGCAAAATTTTAGGAAATGATTAAATAGCTTAAATGATAAAAGAAAGAGGGTTTAAAAGGCAAATAGACCCAAGGTATATTTGGGCTGGACGGCAAGGGCATGAAATCAGCAAGAAAATAAGGAGAATTAAGGGAAAAATTGGAAAATTGCAAAATTTACTTGATAAAGTTAGGACTAAAGTGGAATTATCTAGATTTCTCTTTATTTTTCTGCATTCTCATCAGCAAAAACACCAGGAAAGAGTTCCCTCAAGCTGGTTTTTCATATTTTTACTGAAGTAAGTTCAATTCTTGATTATTTCTTGAAATTTTTGTGTTTTTGTGACTTTTACAACTAGGTCCACTTGTTGAATTCATTAGTTTTTGATTCTATGAAAGAAATTGAAAGTTTCTATGAATATGTGCTGGAAGCATATGAAGATTTGACATGGAATTATAGCTTTAAATTTTTTATATGTTGATTTTATTGAAAGAATTGAATAGAAAGTGAATGTTTGGGACCTAAGTGTAAAAGAGTTTGAAGTTAGAGTTTTATGTGGAAATTCTGAATTTTAATAGTTATGAAATAACTTATAATGTCTAGTAAAAGTACTAATTAAGAAAATTATCTTAATTTAGGGGTTAATTGAGTAAGGACTGAATTGTATGAATTGTGAAATTTGGGGCAAAATGGAAATTAACATTTTGCACTACAACTGTTTTGGACAGCAGCACTAGTCTAGCTTTGAAAAATCACCAAAAATTGTAGAAATATAATTAGAGGATGAATAAAATATGAAATTAAAGCTTATTGAGTCTAGTTTCTTATAAAAGAAATTATGTAAGCAATGGAATTGTAAATCATGAGATATGATAAATTTTGTGAGACAAGGTCAGAATGAATTCGAGATCCCCTGTCCTGACTTTAGAAATTTACCATAAATTGTAAAAAAATTGTTAAGAGTCATACTTTACATGCATGGATTCTTTATTGAGTCTATTTTTAAGGGAAACAAACGGCATAGTCGTTGGAATTCTTTACAGGGAGAAATTTGGTTCGTAGTGCACAGAGGTCAGAGTAGTCGTACTCTGAAACAGGGGAGACTTCAATGAATAAACTGTATTAATTGGCCTAACCAAAAATTATGAAAATTTTATGGTAAGAAGATATATGAGTCTAGTTTCAGGAAAAATTATCAGAACTTAATTTGGAGTTCTATAGCTCCAGATATAAATAATTTAGTGACTATGACACAGATGGACAGCTTGAATATTCACATAAGTAGATAGTGAAAATTATGGATAATGTTACCTACAAGTGTGTTGTTTATACTAAGGATGTGGATGGAGAGGAGGAGGAGGAAAATATACAAAAATATATGAATGACTCGTGTATAAATTGATCATATGCCTGATTATAATCAATAAGTGTTGGATTAGAAATGATATAATGTTTTATTTGGAATATTTATTATGAAATTATGATTATCGTTATAATAGAAAAATTGAACTTGTGAGTTTATATGGCTAAATTTTAGTGATTATTTGTTAATTTTATGAATTTCATGATGTGTTATTTCATATGTATTGATGATAAAACCGTGAATAATGTAAAAGCATGAAAAGTGAATAAATGATCAAATTGAGCATTTCAGTTCAGTGACAAGATGAATTGAAGGAAAAGACCATGGTTGGACCATGGCAACAAGTGATAAGTGATAGCTTCGGCTACACTTATCTGATCAAGGACAAGTGAAAGTGATAAGTGATAGCTTCGGCTACACTTATCTGATCAATGACAAATGAAAAGTGAAAAGTGGTAGTTTCGGCTACCTGATCAGTGAAAAGTGGTAGCTTCACGCTGCGATCGATGAAAAGTGGTAGCTCGGCTACGATCGATGAAAAATGGTAGCTCACACTGCACGATCGATGAATAGTGGTAGCTTCGGCTACAAGTGACAAGTGACAAGTGATTTCCGTATAAGACCATATCTGGGATATGGCATCGGTGTGATATATGCTACTGTATAAGACCATATCTGGGAAATGGCATCAGTGAGATATGTGATTCGTGTAAGACCATAGCTGGGCTATGGCATCGATATGTGATATGTGATTACGTGTAAGACCATAGCTGGGCTATGGCATCATTATGTGAAGATGTGTAAGACCATAGTTGAACTATGGCATCGAGAAAACAAAGTACTCAATTCCGTAAGATGTTCACTAATTTGAAGAAGTTTGGTAAGTATTACATGGAAATATGAAACTATGATATATATAAAAATATGGAATATGTTTGATAAATGTGTTCATTCATAATTATGGAATTTATGTACCTCATGTGTGCTATTTGCATAAAGATGATATCTTAAATACTTTGGTGTAAAAAGGTTAAATATGAAATAGTATGAAATCGAAACAAATAGTTATGAAAATGTATTTAAATTATATGTAAGTGTTTCGTGCTTCTCGATAATGCCTCGTACTCTATTCCGACGACGGATACGGGTAGGGGGTGTTACAATAAGCGAACTCGGACTCAACTCAACGACCTCGGGCGTTCGCATCCATAAGTGAACTCAGACTCAACTCAACGAGCTCTGATGCCTAGTTACGTTTCACGAACTCGGACTCAACTCAACGAGTTCGGACATTCGCATCCATAAGTGAACTCGGACTCAACTCAACGAGTTCGGATGCCCAAATATCCCAGTGACATGTCACTTGTATCCTAATCCATTCCTAAGGTTCAACGGGACCTTTTTCCCAATCATGTGTCTCAACCATCTTCTACGGAATACCGATACCGATTCTCGATAGTATTTCACATTTTCCAAGTATATCACATAATTTGACATATTATCAAATAATTGTCACAAGTATAATATTTCATAATAATTATCATATCATTTAAATAACATAAAAACATTTAAAATAATAAATATGTTACCAACATTTACATATGAACTTACCTAGTATGCGAAAATGGCTACTTTTACCATTTCGTCCACAACTTGGTATTTTTCCCATTTTAGCTCGAATTTCAGTTTTCCTTGCTCTATCATTTAAAATATAGTCTAATTAGGACTCACATTATTCAAATTGACCCAAAATCATATTTTAGAAAAATTACAATTCTGCCCCTAAACTTTTGCATGTTTACACTTTTGCCCCAAAGCTCGTAAATTAAACTTCAGCCTATTTTCTTATGTTTTATGACATGCTGATCATTTTTCCCTTCTATGGCAACATCAAATTCTCACTCTAACATGTACTTATGACTATTAGGTATTTTTACCGATTAAGCCATTTTTCTCGTTTTCACTTAAAACCGAGTAGCACAAGTTGTCTAACATAATTTAAAACCTCATATTCTATCATAAAACACCAAAATACATAAATTTCACCTATGGGTATTTTTCCAAATATAAACCCTAGGTTAAATTATTGCTAGCACAAGCTAAATCAAGTTACCGAGACTCCAAAAATGTAAAGAACTTGAAAAACGGAGCTAGAATGGACTTACAATCAAGTTTGGAAGCTTGAAAAACCCTAGCCATGGTTTCTCCTTGCTATATTCGGCCATGGTGAAGAAGATGAGCAAAATTGGCTCTTAATTTTGTATTTTAATTCATTTTACCCCTAAATGACCAAAATGCCCTTACTACTAAACTTTCCAAAAATTCCATCCATGTCCAATTTTTGTCCATAAACTTAGAAATTGGTAAAATTGCTATTTAAGACCTCCTAATTAAAATTTCAAAACAATTTCATACTAGAAACTTCTAGAATGCAAGTTTTGCAAATTATTCGATTTAGTCCCTAATTTCAATTTAAGCACTTTATGCATAAAATTTCTTCACGAAATTTTTACACAATCATGCAATCATATCATAGACCTTAAAATAATCATAAAATAATTATTTCTATCTCGGATTTTGTGGTCACAAAACCACTATTCCGACTAGGCCCAAAATCAGGATATTACATATTCAATTTCTATCTTAATTTCAATTTAGTCCTAAATAAATTCATTTATTTTTCCATATCAATTCATATCTCATTTCTACTCAAATTTCAACTAAACTTAAACTTAACTATCTAATTTTCATCATAAATCCATAATTTCAAAATTCTTTCAATTTAGTCCCTATCATACAAAATTTATAACTTATTCTACAATTTAATCTATCTCCCACTTCTAGTTAGAAATTCTATTAATTCAATCCTCAATTCACACTTTACTCAATAAAATTTAATGTTTAAAAATCTAATATATTTAAAAATTTCAACACATACTTAATAATATTTTGTTCTAGGTTCATAAAAACTTAAAAATTACAAGAAAAAGGACTTAATTTAACTTACCAATTTAAAATTGAACATTGAAAACCCTAAATTTCTTCTTTTCTTTTCTTTCTGTTTTGTCCCCTGTTCTGTTTCTATTTTCTTTCTTTTGTTTGTTTTTTTTCCTTTCGTTACTTTATATACATATAATAATAATAATAATAATAATAATAATAATAATAATAATAATAATAATAATAATAATAAAACATAAATATCTTTGTTATATAATAATATAATAATATATATTAACTTAAAAATCTCAGGATTTTTTCTAAATATACACCGCCTCAATTTCATGATTTTGGTTTAATTACCTTTTTAGTCATTTTTACTTTCTTTTAATTTACAATTAAACTTTTGCCTTTTATTCACTTTAGTCCTTTTTACTAATTACTCTAAATTAAGCTAGATCCACTTAATTAAAACCTAATTAAACACATCCCTAAACTCATAAATATTTCTATTAATTATTTACAAACCCATTTCTCTAAGACGGAGGCCCGATAATGTTCTTTTTCGATGCCCGTGGATTTTTTATCATTACAAATTTTCTTATCGAAATTTTCATACATCTTTCCTATCATGATGCAGACCATGCAATAATTTTAAAATAAATTTTCTTTCTAACTCGGATTTGTGGTCCTGAAACCATTGTTCCAATTTCACTGAAAATGGGCTATTACAATAATTGGCTAGCATAAGTCACCTTTACATTTTCACCTAATTCCTTTAAAAGTTTATGAAAAACTTTAGTGTTGAGATCTACTTCGAAAATGGTTCATAGTGTTTAACTAACATCTACGTTTATACTAGCTTACTGGTAATTTCTAGTAACTTTTAGGTTATTATAGAAGAAATTCATGTGTTTATAGTGTTGCATGCATAGACTTTAGAACTATTCGTGAGGAAGGAAACTTCCTGATTCTAGATTAGGTGATATCGATTCTTGCATACACAATAGATTAATGATCTAATAAGAATAATTATCTTCTTTTTAGCTCAAGAAACTAATGAGGGTCCCAACGACAAGGGTAAAGGACTTGCTGTGTAAATCTGTACTAAAGTTTCTAATAAGTTTCTGGTGAGTTCCTTTTTACTTCTATGTTTTAACACTCTCAATCCGATATGATTCTCCGGATCCAGATCTTAGGTGTTACCACGCGAAAACAGACATGACTTTAAACTACTATTAAAAATTTACAATTAAATAGTTGTACAAGATCTATTAAAATACAGAAACATCAAGAAAATCCATACTCAATAGCAGTAATTAAAGAAAGTTAATTATAAAGCTTTTAAAAGGAAATCCTAACTTAATACAATTATTACAAGTCTAATCTTCTAGGAAATTCTTCTGACTTTTAAAACACTGTTGCACTTGCTCTGTATGCATAATAGTCCGACACACCACTTTACTAGCGCAGTCCTGATAGGGTCCCTTCTGGTGCAATCTCTCAGCGCTTTACTTGAAATAGAAACATACACATACACAATTAATTTCATAAGAGCTTAGTGAGAAAAACTTCATTTACCTTAATGATACTTATACAATGTAGTTGATGCCTCATGATGACGATCTAGTTGTTGTTGGAAATATACTTTGCTTCTTGACGAATACTTCCTAAACTTTTATTGTAATACCCCGAAAATTTCTACAGTAAGATATTATCTTTAATATAGTAAAATAAGGAAATAAAGTAACAAAAAGGGAAATTTTGAGTTATGTCAATATTGGGAAGTATATTATGATATATTAATTCAAGAAAGGACTAAATTGTAAAAGTGAGAAAAGATTTGTTGCACAAGAATAAATACTCAAAATTAGAGGGGTTAAAGTGTAAATATGAAAAAGTTGAAAGACTAATAATGTAAATATTTTAAGGGTGGAATGATCTAGAAACTAAGGAAAATGGATGAATTAAGACAAAATTGAATAGGTGAAGAATTATGAGGGACTAAATTGTAATTTTATCAAATTTAAATGATGACTCAAGGATGGAATTTTAAAAGATCATAAAGGACAAAATGGTCAATTGAAAAGAGAGAGAATTCTAGAAGGCAATAATGATGCTAGAGATATTTTGATATTATATAATTATTTAATTAGATAAATATTATTTTATTAATATTTTAATAAGATATTTTATTAATATTTTAATATTATTTTATTAGTATATAAAGAAAGAAAGATGAAGAATTTTCATCCATCTTTTCCATGCAACCAACGTTAGAAGAGAAGAATGTTAAGGAGACTATAAGAAGTTAGAATATCAAGTTGGATTCAAGAAATAGAAGCTGAAGGAGAGAGAAAATCAAGATGAAGATTGAAATCAATAGAACAAGGTAAGAACATCATGATTTCAATATATTTTTAAGTTTGATATTATTGAAAAAGCATGGGATTGATGTTAATGTAGAGTTTGCTTACATATGGTCCTATGTTCTTGATATGTTAGTGAAAAGAAAATAAGAGAAAGTGATGAGAAATAGTGTAGAGAAAGAAAATAAGGGTGTTATAAACATGGTAATTAATATCTTGCACTAAAACAGTTTTGGGCAGCAGCAATGGTCTCACTTTAAAAAATCACCAAAAATTGTGGAAATCGAATTATAAGTTTAATAAAATATGAAATTAAATTTATTGAGTCTAGTTTTTCATAGAAGAAACAGTGTAAGCAATTAAATTGTAAATTGTGAGATATAACAAATTTAGTTAGATAAGGTCAGAATGATTTCGGGTTCCTCTATTCTGACTTTGGAAAATCATCAAAAATAATTAGGAGCTTAAATATATATGCTTAGAATTCTGAATTAGTCTATTTTCAAGAGAAATAAACGGTAACATAATTTGAATCCTGTACGAGGAGATAATTAATTTTTAGTGAAGAAAGGTCGGAACTGTTAGATAGCAGAATAGTGGTGACTTTAAATAATAAATTGTACTTATTGGCTAAATAAAAAATTCTAAAAATTTTATGGTAAGAAGATATGTGAGTCTAGTTTCAGGGAAAATTAGTGGATCTAAATTTGGAGTTCTGTAGCTTAAGATAAAAATAATTTAGTGACTATGACATGGATGGACAACTTTGAATAAATTTATAAGTAAACAGTGAAATCATAGATAATTTTACTTATAAGAATGTTATATACATCAAGAATGTGGAATGGAGAGGACGAGGAGGAGAAAAATAAATATATGAATTTTTAGCTAGAAAGGGTTTACATTCAAAATGGATAATTTGTATGTTTTAGACTCAGGGACTAAATTGAATAAAAGAAGAACTATAGGGGTAATTTTGTAAATTGAATAAAAGAAGAACTATAGGGACAATTTTGTAAAAATATAAAAATGACCAAAATGAAGGAAATGAATTGTTTTATTGATTAAATTAATAAATTGAATGAAATTATTAATTTGGATCAAGATTGGGTGAAAATCAGAGAAAATGAAAAATTTACCAAAATGCCCCTAAATCTTGATATTTCTGCAATTTCGCCAGGTAAGTTCGTGTAACTTGAATTATATTCTTAAATGTTTGAAATGTATGTTATTGATGTGAATGATTTGAATTTTCATTTTATGAAATTTTATGAAACATTGATATATTTGATAAAAAAGGAAAGAAATCCCAATTGAATGAAAGGAAAATTTGATGGATCTCTGAAAAGGAATTAATAGTAAAAAGGATCTAGGTCGGACGGGTGATCCTATCTTGATATAGCCCTCCCGAAGAATATGTGAAAAATGGATTTAGCCCAGATGGGTAATTCGAATTAGGGTCCAATTTAGCTTTGATCAGTATTTCGATCCAAACTCATTAGAGTAATTGTCGTTGTAGGGGATTTAGCTTTGGTGTAATCCCAACAATACTCTATGAGTTTATATTACAGTGGATTTAGCTCGGACCGTAATCCCACTGTAAGGATGAGGTTCGCGGGAGTGTGCTTTCTGAAATGAAATGTGTAAAACCATGGTTGAAAGATACCATGGCAACATGATATGAAATGTGTAAGACCATGGTTGAAAGATACCATGGCAACAAGACATGAAATAAACAAGATCATGTTGAAAGATACCATGACAACATGACGGGAAATGAATAAGACCATGGTTGAAAGATACCATGGCAACGTGACATGAAATGAACAAGACCATGGTTGAAAGATACCATGGCAACATGACAGGAAATGAGTAAGACCATAGTTGAAAGACACTATGGCATCATGTCAAAGATAAATAAGACCATGGATGGGAGACGCTATGACATCTGTTGAACAATTGATATTCAGGTAATATGTATCAGATGACGAATGGTTATATGAAATGGTTGTGTGAAATGTTTACAAGAACTGGTCATGTGGAAATATATGTATAAAATAGTTGTATGAAATAACTATGAAGATAAATAAATGAAATAAGTATAAGTACATGGAATATAATTTATGTTAAGTTTGATATAAACTATTACTGGAATAAATATACATAAAATATATGGAAATGATGGAGCATGAAATATTGATACAATGAAATGACTGAAATATACTTATGAAGAAACGGTAAGAGAATGATATGTTTCATGACATGTACATATATGATTATCTTTGATATGTTGATACAAGGAAATTATGTAAGTTGAGACAATTATTAAACTCAATTGTGACATGTCAAGAAAATAAGTATATCAATGTTTAATTTATATGAAATATGTGCAAGTATGCTAACAATGTTGTTGTTTAATGCTTAGACAAGTGTCAAGCTATTGATTGAACGGTAATATGTTTATTTATATAATACATTGAATCGGTAAGTATTTAATTGAAATTTTTGTTAAATGATATGTAAATCCTAATAATGCCCCGAAACCCTGTTCCGGCAGCGGATACGGGTTAGGGGTGTTACATTTGTCCCTTCTATATAAACTAGTTACCATACTTTATTTTGAATTAATCTCTAATTCCCCTTGATGTCTTTGATTATTTTCTCATAACATCCAACATTAACATTTTTAAATCCATACCAGATTTCTTCGAAGATCAATAAAAACAAAGTATCATTTCATGCATAACCTTAACCCTCAAATAAACGTACAATTACCATAGATAACAAATACATACGCAGTTGATGAATACTTCATTTGAAAGGTAATAAACCAATATACCATTATATGTAACTTACCAAAAGTACCCAAAATAACTGTGTACATGCCATATGACCTCAAAACATATAAATACATATAAAATAGGTTCGTAATGGCTTCCGAGCTAAGCTTCAAAGTTGGATGCTTGACCACAAAATTTCTTCAACTTTATCTAAGACCTGCACACAAAAACAAATAAATATAAACGCTGAGTAATGGTTACTCGATGGTGCTAACATAATTCAAATTCAAATGTATGCATAACAAAATAAAATAAAAATAATGATATGATAATTCAAGTTAACTAACTTATCATTTCAAATTAATATCAAAGATACATATATACCAATAGTTTATTTATCATTTCTTCTTATTCGCAATAGTGCTTTACTCAATTTCTCGATATAATTCCCAATGCATGTAACACACCTAACCCGTATCCGTCGTCGAACTAGGGTTAAAAGTATTACCAGATAAAACGGAACAATTAACATACATTTCCTAAGCATCAAAGCATCAAAGCATCAAATATCAATATAGAGTCCCTTATTTAGGTCATTGAGACCTTAAACAAGCATTATAAAGGATTCGAGACTAAATCGAACACATACAAATTTTTTCCAAAACTTAAACATTTTCAAAGAAGTACAAGTCACACGCCCGTGTGAACAGGCCATATGCCTTACATGGCATTAGACACGCCTGTGTGTCTAGGCCGTGTCAAAACAGGGCTTACATACTGACTTGCTCACACAGCCACAAGACACGCCCATGTGCCTTGGCCGTGGTCGAGCCTGACTTGGGCCACACGGCTAGCCACACGCTTGTGTGCCTTGGCCGTGCTCAAGCTTGACTTACAATTGTAGGGTACCCCAAGGGACACACGACCGTGCAACATAGCCGTGTGTCACATAGGGCTGAGACACACGCTCATGTCTCTGCCCATGTGGTCAAAAATAGACCATTTGAATAGCCAACTTGCCACCCCAATTGGGTCAAGACTACAAGCACCAAACCAATCATATATACCCAACAACTTCAACCAAATTCAATACCAAATTATACATCATTCATGCCATAACATTATCAACCATTTACATGCTCATAAACTCAACTCAATTGTGCCAAAACATAAGACCAAATCATATCAAACATATGGTTTCATAATCTCTAAACTCATGACCAAATCTCATACCAAAACTTACCAAACTTACCATTTCTCTTAACCATTCATGAACACATCAATTAGATCATTTTGAATCACATTTCATATACTAAAATCAATACATAAACACAATCATATCAAGCCCTATCACATGGCTAAATATAAAAATTACAAAACCTATCCAAAGTACTTCTAGCCTATACATGCCATACTTTACTATATACAATTTCAAAATGGTACCAAAAATGATATTCGATAGTGTGGTGACAATCCTCGATGATCCCCGAGCTCACAACAGCTTCGATATCTATAAGACAATGCAAACACACACAAAGTAAGCTTTCCAAAGCTTAGTAAGCTTGTACTAAATATCATCAACAGATTATAAAATATAAAACATCAACATATAAACACTTATTAGTTCTCAATTCACCTATCAATTCTATGCCAACATAATTCATATGTTTATACCAATCCACAAACTTCATATACATAATATCATCTACCACATAGGTATCGTACATACCTAAACCTTCCCGTACTTATTCATTTTCATTCTCACCTCTCGTTCAGATATTTTATGAATTTTTGAAGATTATTCATGCTTTAAGCATCCGCACACTTAGTGCTTTAAGGTTTAGCCCAAGCTAGAACGATTCCGCACACTTAGTGCCATCTCAATTAACCGAAGCTATCTCGATATCGCACACTTAGTGCCTCATACAGCCGAAGTTATACCATTTCGCACACTTAGTGCTATTTATAGCTGAAGCTATTCCATTTCACACACTTAGTGTTATTTATAGCCGAAGCTATTCCATTCGCACACTTAGTGCTATTTATAGCCGAAGCTATTTTGAATCGCACACTTGTGCTAAATGCAGTTGATTTATCATCGTATTCAAACCATAATCAAGTATATACACAATTTATGTATAATCAAAACATCATAAAAATATACTTGTAACATCATGTATCACGTATGAACTTACCTCGTATTCAAAATTGTCGACTCGGATTGTCTACTCTATAACCTTCGACTTTCCTCAGTCTAAATCCAGATTCCTTTTTTCTTGATCTCTATGTATTCAAAATTAACTCTTTTATTCACCAAATAATTCAAATCAATCCATAAACATTCATTTAGGGCATTTTACAATTTAGCCCTCATATTTTCACATTTTGACACTTTAGTCCCTAATTCACAAAATCACAAACTACACATAATTTGCATATACTCATGCTTGGCCGAATTCTCCTAGTACTCATACTAGTCCACACATTTCATTTATTTTACATTTTAGTCCTTCAATTTGCAATTTTTACAATTTAGGCCATTTTACTCAAATTCATCAAAAATCCAAAGACAAAACATGTTAACCCAAAACATATCTTCCATTTATCAACAAGTAACTTCACAAAAATCATAGTTTCATCAATGACACATTTCAAAATCATAAATTGAGACATGGGCTTGATAGTATTCAAAGCAACCATTACTAAAACATAGAAATTATCAAAAACCAATCAAAACACATACCTTAATCAAAGATTACAAGTGTCGAACCCTAAACAAAATTTTATATTTTATTTTCTTGTATTTTCGGCCAAGGATGAACATCAAATGATCCATTTTCATGCATTTGTTTTATTATTATTAACATATTAATTAAATTCTCATTTTACCCTTTGTTATAAAACTATTAAAACATTAATATCAAGGTCATAAATGTCCATTAACCATATAAATGACATATTAACCACATAAATACCTCTCAATTAATAAGCCAAATCAAATAGACACTTTTAACAAACAACAGGCAACTTTTACATTTTACGCGATTAGGTCCTTTTATCAAATTAAGCACACAATTGATCATATTTTCGTACGAAACTTTCAAATATGCTAATTCATATAACATAAGCACGAAAAATAATATTAAAATATTTTTATAACTTGGATTTGTGGTTCCAAAATCACTATTCCGACTAGAGTCTAAACTAGACTGTTACAATGCACCTTTAAGGTATTTGTGTAACAACCCATTTTTTAAGTGGTATTAGAAATGACGGTTTCAAAACACCATTTTTGATATTAAAGTCAATAAATATTAATACTTAATATTTACGAGGTTTTTATAATTTTTTTAAAGTTTGGTCCTTTAATTTTGTCAGATTTATAGTTAACTAAGGTATAATGACTAAATTGTAAAGTTGTAAAGCTTATTGCTATAGATTTTTAAAATGAGTAATTTGGCCTTTTTAATATGAAAAAGGATGGAGGATAACAATTGTAATCCACCAATTTTTCTAATCTTGTTTAAGGTTAATTAATTGATGTTTAATTAGATTAATTAAGATTAATTATTAATTTAAGTTAAAATATAAAATAAAAACAAAACAAAACAATTTTTTTTTCATTTTATTCTCTTTTGAAACAAAAGAGAAAAATAAGGTTTTGAAGCTTAAACTTTTGGCCTTCAATTTGGTATGTTCGATTTAGTTCTTTTATTGTAAATTTTATGTTTTTGAGGTCATGAAAGCTTGATTTAGCTAGCCCATGTACCAATTTAAATTTTTTTAAAGTTTCTAAAAGTTTCCATTGATGAATTCTTGAAGAAATTGATATTAAATTGTTAGGTTTTAGGCTTAGAAGTGAAAATGGATTAGATTGTAAAGTCTAATTGCTAGTTTTTGAACATAAGGACTAAAATGTATAGATTTCAAATTTAATGTGAAATTTTTATAATTATTGATATTATATGGCCTTAAAAGGATCTATTGAGACCGATTTCGAAATTGAAGCTCAAATTTAAAATATATGACAAATTCAATTTTAGGGACTAAATTGAATAAAATATAAATATTTAGGGGCATTCAAAAATGAAATTGAACTGATTCATGCATATAATAGGATGGTATAAGATGTTTGAAATTAATAAATTGAATTAAATTATTATATAGATCAAGAATTGAACCAAATCAAAGATAATTGAGGAAAATGTAAAATTATTTTTTAGTCCTTAAAGAGTTGTTTGTTTGCGGTCTTTCCAAGTAATTTCATTTGTTATGTTGTTTTATGTTGTGATTGAATTGTGTTATTTTGCTTATTAACTTATATAAATGTGATACTAGTGATTTTGGCATCAAATGGACTAAATTGCAGAGTACGAAATATATGACAATTATGAATAGGTACTAGGTACCGAAATGGTTATGAAATGTTTATAAGATTGGCATGAAATGTTTATTTTTTTTACAAGGATTGAAATGATACGATTACAAAAATAGTGCCCTTGTGAACTTAGTAAAAGATTAGTTTACATAGGGCGTGCCATTAAGGTCTAATATGAAAATGATTAGGGATTTACATGATTATATGAGACCTAACATTTGTTGCAGATTCTCAATTAATATGAATCATTGGTTTTACTTGGACTCATAACCTCGATACAATGTTAGCTTGTGTGAGCAAATTCATAATGTCCGCTCGTGTGGGCAAATTCATAATGTCAGCTTGTGTGAGTAACCTTGATCATTGTCAGCTTGTGTGAGCACTATAGTCCGATGTATCCGAATTTGGTTTACTAAGGTTCTCTCAGGCTTGAAAACAATAACCTAATGGGAATGAAATGGTGAAAATTAATGAACATGAATTGAATTATCTGTGCTTGCAAATTGAATATGATTTGGTTAGTATATGATATAAGAAAGTTATGTTGTATATGCATATGAATTGTGTTATATGTTTTTGATAGGTGAATAAACTAACATATTAGTTGTATTGTTGAAATAAATATGAAAGTATAAGGATGCTAAAGGATGCCATGTTATATACCAATGTGTTTTAATTGTTGTAATATCAAGGTAAGTTAAGTAAATTTCATATGGACTTACTAAGCATTCAGTATGCTTACTTTGTTTTCCTCCATTTTTCTTGTAGATTGCTAACTTGCAGAATGTATCTAGCGGATCAATGAGAGACTCACACTACCCCATTATTGATTCGATAATCTTTCAATAATTTAAATAATAAAGAATCGAAAAGGATTGTATATCATGATGTGAATGTGTTTTGTGATATATTTGAATGTTTAAATGATTTAATTGTTGAATATTTGACGATAGTTTCTCCAACAATGACAGTAGCATCCCATAACTCGGATCTTGTGATTAGGTCGGGCAAGGGGTGTTACAATTTGCATCTAGTTTAACATATCAAATTCATATCTCAAGTTAACATCAATATATCATATCAATTCAATACATATTTAATACATCATTTTTACATTATGATTCCTATTAACCAAATCAAATATAATAATAGATACTCAGATCAATCCATCACCACACCAAATACGAACCAAAGTGTTAATCGGGCACAAGTGCACCAATTCCACCCACTTCACCAAAATACACTCATACCCCCTGGGTATTTGAGCTGATGATATGTTCTCGACCCCTAGGGTATTATAGAACTATCACAATATGCACGCACATAGCACTAAATATCCCACCTATCAAAACGAACCCTATAGCATGCCAATTATACCCGTGACTTTATCTGACAACGTTAATAGGGCAAATATCATTACTATTAATCATATGCCATCGATAAGCATATATTCATGTATACAACCAACCAAATAATCACAAATCACATACTCAAGTATATACATACCTTTCAAATATCTCATATTGTTAGATTACCATTTTTGGACATTTAATGAATCAAACATATACATATATTTACTTAACAAACTCTAATTATAATAGCACAAATCATAATATTTATTCGTCAATGACTTTTGCTTTCCCTTTGCTTTTTGACGTTCCGGTGTTGTCTTTAACTATGTAAGATAAATTTGGATACGAAAAATCCATTAGATATATGGTTTGGACATAAAAATATAATAATTAAATATGAATGCACTTTATTTGATTTAGTCATTAACATCTAAAACACCCATTTCTCACAATTTACCTGGTTAAATTTGAATCTGGCTTAATAAATATAGAACAAGGGCCTCCTACTACCATTATTTATTTTCAAACATCAAAGTTTTTATCTTTTACAATTTAGTCCTAAATAAAACAATAATAACTTTCAAAGTTTTAAGCTAAAATTAGACTTACTCTTACCTAACCCATTATCTTACTAACCTTTTTTTCTACTTGCAACAAAATTAATAACTAGCTTTTCATAATTCCATAACCTTCTCTACAAAGATAATCTAGATTAATTTTCATAATACTAAACTTTAAGGAGTGGGTTAACTAGAACACATCTTATAATAAAGAAATCTATGAAATTTAAGAAGAAATAAGCCCACCTACATTGTCAATTTGATAGCCAAATGAAGAAGTTGAAGTGTTGCTAAAACCTTATTTCACAATCAATTATGGAGAAGTAAAGAAAGAATGAATATGTGTTGTTATTAACTAGTTTAATTTAATAACACTTAATTATTTGACCTTCTCAATCCCTACTTGACTTGCAACTATTCTATTTTAAATTATATACTAACCTCACTCAATTAATTTAGTCCAAATCTGAATTTAACGACATTGTTGGAAACAGGGTCGCTATAGATTGAACATCCTTGACCAATGAGCCACATGCTCAAGTTTAAGGGAAACTAGGGGTAAATCTATTTTTAATAGTTAGAACCCAAAATAAACATAGGTATAATAGTTTAAGTAAATTTATTTTAATATTTTAAAAAATATATTCAATTTTGACAAAAATTTAAATCGTTTAAAGGGAAACTTTGGGTGTTAAGGTGAGAGAGTTGGGAAAATGTTTAACCAAAAAATTGAAAGTTAAAATCATAACCTGCATTAGGAAATAACTTTGACAAAATAAAAAAATAATCAAATTCTAATTGGTAGTATGGAAAGAAAATTGAAAGAGTAGAAAAATAGAAAATAGAAAATATAATTTTTTGTTCATGTACTTGTGCTTGAGAGGAAAAGGATAAAGTAAAATTCTTTTCATTTATTGCTTGGTAAAGTTGAAAAAACAAATGAGAGGAGAGAGAATATTTTTTTTAAAAATTACATAATTTTGAATTAATATACATTTATCACTCATTTTTTTCGCTTCTTATCTTTCTAATTTGAAATGATTTATTTTTATTCATTAAGATAGAAAATAATCTTTTTTTTTCTCACTCTTCTTTGCCACCAACCGTACTAATATATATACATATATATATATGTATATATATATATATTCATTTTTCCATTTTCCTTTCATCCTTCTTTTTTTCCACTCAATCAGATATGCCTTAAAACTCCACCAAAGGCATCCTTAGAAATGTCTCCACCCTAGAGATTGGTTCTAATAAAGTTTAGAGAAATAAATAGTATACTGATTTTAGGATCCTACTTCACATTTAAGAAAAACTTTTTAATGGCAACATAGAAAGGAGCGATAAAATTTTAGATAAAGTATCTTGTAATCACTTTAAGTAGCGGTTATTCTTATTTAGGTCATCCTAATTTTTTATTGTTAATTTGATTGGTACTGTTAAAAAAATTGACCAAATCATCATTCTACCATTAAATCTATCCCTTCCACGGTTAAGTTAATTTTCTATTCATTTTCCCTTTTCTTTATTCTTTTTTCCCTTGTTCTTTTTTTCCCTCTCTCCTATCCTTTACCTCATCTTCTTCTTTGCGCTACTCTTCCTTAACAGTCATGCTCCAGCAACGCCACTAGTTGAAAAAGCAACTAAGCAATCCACATTTTCTTTCCTTTCACTTTCAAACTAACTGTTCAAATATTCTCAAAACCCACCTAAAAACCTTGAAAATACCAAGTCACCTTTGAAATTCTCTTATCTTGATCTACCATTTTCGTTGTTCAATCGCCTTATGTATGAGATATGTGGATCTCCTTGGCTGAATACACCTCATCGTTGTTCAGGGGCGAAGCCAAAAAAAATTTTTAGAGGGCCGGATGAAATTTTAATTTTTTATAGTTTATATCTTTATAATTTGTAAATGATTAAATCGAATTTTTATAATTTTAGGGGAGGGGGCAAAGTACAATTTTACCTTTATTAATTTAAATTTTTTTAAAAAAATTAAGAGCCTAAAAAATAATTTTACATTTTAGGGGGGCCGGGGCCCATGCCAGCCCCCTGGCTTCGCCCCTGTCGTTGTTCAAGTTGTTGAATGGATTCTCGGTGCTCCAAACCTAAACTCGTATAGAGATAAGTCTTCTTTTTTTATTTTCAATTTATTTCCTTTTTTTTTTAATGTTGTCTTTTCTCTTCTCTATTCGTAGGTTTGGTTTAGATTCTTTGAAACAATAGGGATCAATTCTTTTTTTTTATTATTATGTTGGTTTTATTTATTGGTTGAATTTTTGGTATGAATGATTGTTTATGGTTTGGGTTTCGGTCTTTTGGTGTGGTGGTTGAAGTAGTTGGTGCTTCTAGGTTCAATGGTGAGAGAGATGGGAGGCAGTAATAGTGAAGATGATAGTGTTGGATGATGAAGGTGATATTGTGTGACAAATGGTGATGCTAGAGAGTGTTGAATGGCTAAGGATTGTGTCAAATATAATGATGATGATGAGGGACTAGGGGTCAAGAAAAAAGTCGGAGAGGCAGATGTATAGTGATCAATTGTTCTTAACAACATTAACCAAAATTTTTTTTAGAAATATTTGGATGTTATAAGAATCACTATTATTTAAAGCGAGTTTACTCTCAATTTTTTGACAAAGAAAAGAAAGGATTCAAGATTGACATGATAAATTTAGCCATTAATACTTATATTTTCTGTCAAATTTGTCATTATTTTTTTAAGCTAATTTTGACTGTTAGCCTTTCAAAAAAGTTAAACTGTTTTTCTTTAATAGAAATACTGACTCAAATATTAAAATTTTAATGATGTTGGAGTGGTAACTCATGCGACAGTTCACATACACTTCGTGCTATATAATATTATTTATCTTGTATGCCGTGTTAAAAAACGATTTAAAAATTATAAAAAAATTCAAAAATAAATTATAAAAATTATAAAAAAGGTATTTTTTTTAAATAGTATGGAGTACATGTGAGTTGTCATGTTTAAAAGTATTTTAGTCAATATTTTTATTAACAAATTAATTAGACTATTTTTTAACTGATCAATGATTAAATTTGACATTTTTTTAAGATTGAAGGCTAAATTTAATTTAAAAAAACTAATGTGACAAAAAAATATGAATAATAAGGGATAAATTTTACATTATGCTTTAGGTAACAAAGTTTCCAATACGTTCATCACTCGGCCCCACACGCTTATATTTGAAAAATTGTAAATGCCCAGCCAACTCACCTTCATCACTCACCGCTGATTGTATATTTCCTCATTTGGAGGCCAAGTCTAAGTCCATCACCACGTTTTGACCCTCCTTATTGGTCGGCGCTGCATCCAATCCCGTTTACCAGTATCCGGATCATTTGTAACTTTGAATATGATCATGAATAAATTTTTGCCCTCATCCTTGGGTTTTTGTGGGAGCAGAGAAAGAAATACAGGACACAAGATAAGGCAATAAGATGCATGAAATAATTTTTACTTGCTCATTAATGTGCAGCAAGGGAGCTTATGGCTTTTAGTTCATTTTTGCTTATTCATTCAACTAGAAAATCAATATTTTTATAGTCCAATATATCACTAAATACTACCCACTACCACTAACTAGCCTAGTAACTTGATAAGCATAGTTTGTACACATAAACAAGCTGCCTAAACTAGTCATTCAACACCTAAACATATCAAGCTGTCATTAGCTTATTTATATTTAACTAGTTTGATTACAATAAAACTAACAAGAAAACTTTCTTCATTATAAAGAAGCATATACGTCTTTGCAAAGATATTTACAAGTTGTATGTACTTTATCTAAAAATATGCAGCATGATTGGCTAATTTTCAACAAAATCAACCTTTTCAGTCTTCCACTATTTCTAATAAAGTGCCTTCACATTTTTCTTATTATTTAATTTAGACTACCACACCTAACCTAATAATGCTGGTCCGTTCTTTTGGATCTATGATTTTCCTTATATCTCTTTCAACCATATTTTTTTTCTGAAAGACTTTCAAGCATAATATTAAATAAATAAAACTAAAACTTTGGATAGTTTCTGACCTCTTCCAACGAAGCATCCAGGAAATTGAAAAATACTTGTACATGATTGCGACACCTAATATGCTAGTATTTGTATATTCTAACAAGCCAATTATGGGTTAGTGGGTAAAAAATTGAGAAAAGCTTGTGGCATATCTATCGATCTACTTCCAAGGCTCAAGCTACATCCATCCGGTGTAGGTCTTTTTCTTTTTCTCTTTCTCTTTCTCGTAAAGTACTACTAGTGTTTCTTTATTCAACTGCTTAAATGTGAAAAAAAAATCCCCTATGAAGTATCCTTTGTGGTCTCTTCTAACCTTCTTCGTTTCGAAGAAAAAAGCCACTCAATTACAAGGTTCAGAACTTCCGGAGGATATATGCCGTCAATTTTCACTAGCCGAGATCGAAGCCGCTACCAACAACTTCCACCCAGACTCCATTATTGGTATAGGTCGTTACGGGAGTCTTTATAAAGGAACTATCGATGATGGAACCGTTGTTGCTGTCAGGCGCTGCCGAAGCAGTTTAGGAGCAGTGAGAGAGTTACAAAATGAGGTACGGTTGCTTTGCCAGTTGCGCCACCCACATCTCGTCTCCCTCATCGGCTTCTGCGTTGAGGGATCGGAGATGGTTGTTGTGTTAGAATACATGAGCAGAGGGTCACTCGCTGATTTTCTCTTTGGGATTGGGAAGGATTACGTTCCACTGTCTTGGAAACATAGGTTACACATATGTATCGGTGCAGCACGTGGATTACATTACCTTCACACCGGTGCCAAGCATGCTGTAATCCACCGCCACATCAACAGCTCCAGCATACTTTTAGATGAAGAATGGTGTTGTAAACTTTCAGATTTTGGCTTGTCCAAACTGGGTCCTCGTAGCATGTCAAAAGCTTTGATAAGAATGGATACACGTCCGGCGGGAACGATTGGATATGTGGATCCAGAGTATGCCCTGTACGGAGAACTGACAGAAAAATCTGACGTCTTCTCGTTTGGGGTCGTTTTGTTTGAAGTTGTATTTGGTAAAAAAGCCTTCAATAGGACAAGTGTTTGGATTAGTGAGAAACATATGCTCGAGTGGGCCGCGGATTCCCTATGGAAAGGAACCATTTATCATGACATTGATCCATATCTCAAGGGGAGAATAGCTCCAGAATGTTTGAACAAGTATTTGGAAATCGCTTCTAGTTGTGTCCACCGAAAGGGAAATGAAAGGCCAGCGATGGGTGAGGTGGAGGTCACACTAGAGCTTGCCTTGGAGCTGCAAGAGAGAGCAGATTCCAAAATGGAGAGGATCAATCCTTGTATGTATGAAGAAGAATTGTTTTCTGGCTTTGTTAGGAATTTCTCGGGTCTTGATAGCTTTCTAGATTATGAGTTTAGCTACTATAATTCTTTTAACTTCAAAGATTCAGATAGCAATAATTCCAATCATAATATTTCGTACGGATAGCAGATAATTATGAAGAAATCTCATTACATAAAAATATGCAACTTTTTTAATTAGAAGAGTCTTGACTTTTATTGTTGATTGTGGCTTCCCCTATATTTTGATTTCTGTGAAAACCACGTGATTGTGACTTCCCAATATTTTACTTCATATTTTAGAATTAAAATATGACAGTGTAGAGACTAAATTTATAAAATTGAACAATATAAATGATACATTTCCGAATACATCACTGATAATACATAGTCAACAACGGTTAGGGTCAAGCAAGGTTTCTCAATAAGATTAACATTTAACACCCCAAAATATCAAAGTTCAAAGTTACTCCTCTGTGCTGCTCCTTTGCTTATCTGCTTTCCAACATGAAGGATCATTTACGTTTTCTTTCTAGTTTCTACAAAGTCTTCCAAAAAGGAACAGGGGATGGAAAGTTGGAATATAGTGAGGGAAATGAGAAACGGTCTAGGATACGAAATCCAGCGGCTCTTCCAGAGGAAATAAGCTATAAATTTTCACTGGCCCTGGTCAAAGCTGCTACCAACAACTTTGATCAAGATTTGATTATTGGTAGTGGTGGTTTTGGACATGTATACAAAGGGTTTTTGAATGATGGGAACCTGATTATCGCTGTCAAACACTTGCATCCAGATTCAGCACAAGGACGCAATGAGTTCCAAGCTGAACTGCTGTTGCTCTGCCAGCTGCACCACCAACATGCGGTACCTCTTATAGGGTTTTGCAATGAAAAAGCCGAGATGATCCTTGTGTATAAATACATGGAAAACGGAGCACTACGAGATCTTCTCTATGATTCTGGTTGTGATCCACTCCCATGGAAGCAAAGACTAGAGATATGCATAGGCGCAGCTCGTGGATTCCGTTACCTTCACACTGGAGCAAAGCAAGCAATAATTCACCGTGACGTTAAGAGTAGCAATATTCTTTTGGATGATAAGTTGGTCTGCAAGCTTTCTGATTTCGGGTTGGCGAAGCTTCGTCCCCGAAGCAATTGCAATAAAAAAACTTTGACAAGAATAGATTCAATGGTGAAGGGTACTTGTGGCTATGCTGATCCAGAGTACGTCGCAGGATTTGGACTAACGGAAAAATCTGATGTGTACTCATTTGGGGTTGTTTTATTTGAAGTGTTGTGTGGTAGAAAGGCATTTGATATGAGTTTGAACGCGAATCAAGCATATTTAGTTCACTGGGCCCGTCGGTCAATTGGAGAAGGAACCATTTATAATATCATTGATCCATATTTGAAGGGCAGGATAGCAGCAGAGTGCTTCAAGACCTTTGTGGACATCGCATGTTCCTGTACTTGTCCAGAGGGAAATTCACGGCTTGAAATGGGTGAAGTGGAGGTGATGCTAGAGCGTGCTTTGGAACTGCAACAGAAAGCAGATTCCGATATGGTGCGTCTAGCTTCTTGCCGTGTATATATGTTTGAAGAAGTATCATGTTGTG
This sequence comes from Gossypium longicalyx, assembly GCA_025698465.1. Lineage (NCBI taxonomy): Eukaryota > Viridiplantae > Streptophyta > Magnoliopsida > Malvales > Malvaceae > Gossypium > Gossypium longicalyx. Next base: position 18,460,917 of record CM047005.1, on the reverse strand, counting down.
CCTTGGTTCCTGAATACAGTTCCGGTGAATAGTCTCGGCAACTCGTATTATTATTATTTTGCGTTTTTGGCTCTCTCCGTTGTTGGTGCTCATCATTGATATTTATCACAATTGATCGAGCTAGCATTCATCTAACTGCAACTAAGATAAACATGATGCGACCTGCAAATTAAATCTTGTAATCAAGTGTAGAAGGTGACCCTGAATAACCTTTCCAACACCTAATACATTTTTTCATATTAATTTTAGATTTTGAGTTTTTTTTTTTTAAACTTTATCTAGAAAAAAAAAGAAACTTTGTTTTATAATATTTAGACATTATTTGATAGAATTTTGAAGTGTTTTTGGTAAATATTTCTAAAAATAAAATAAAATATTAATATCTTATATATTATATATTATTTTTTGAAAAATAATTATTTATATAATATTTTAAAATTATTTTTACTATTTTAAATATTTTAATTTTATAAAAATTAATAATAAATTAAATTAAAAATAAAATAAGATTGCACTTTTTTTTAATTCATGAATAAAAAAGTTGTCCAAACATCATGGTTGGGATCAATTTTCGATTCTTTTCTCAATCCTACTGAATATGCAAAATTTTAAATTAAATTATACTTTTAAGTTAATTATTGATGTGTTTTTGTTTCCATCATTTAATTATTAAAAGTTACAATTTTATCATTGATTTGATTGAAATTTATTTTTAATCATTTATTATTAATTAGGTTACATAATATTAATGTGACACCAGTGGAGAAGTTAGAGAGTTTGGCGACCCTATTAAATGGAAAACTTTTCATTTAAGCTTTCTTTATAATTTATAAAATTTTAAATTAATAATAATAAAATTGCACGTTAGCCCCAAAAATGATAAAAAATTAATTTGATCATTTAAAAATTAAAAGAATATAGATTATTAAAATGGTAAAATTACATATTTACTATCGTTAAAATATAAAAATTAATTCTGGCCTCCCAAAAAAATTTCTGACTTTATTCTTGTGTGAAACTTTAAATTTTTGATTTTTTTTAGTTCTTTAATTTATCGAAAAAAAGCAAATGTTCGGATCAATTTTTATTATCAAACACTTGTTTTTTTTAAGTGTTTTCAATTGGTCTAAATATTAAAATAAATACAAATTTTAAAAACTTCAAAAATATGTGACGGAAAAAGCGTATGTATATATATATATAACTTAGTTGATATCGAGTGATCTTGAAAGAATTTTTTTGTTGTTGAAAAAAACGGTAAAGTTCATTTAATATTAATAAGCAGATAGTATTACACAAAAGGTACATTTCGATAGTTGGATTTTAGAGTACAATTCATAATAAAATTACGAGAATGTAAGATTAATAACTATTTTATATTTTATAAAATATAATTCTTCATAATAATTATTAAAAATTCAAATAAATTGCAACTTGATGAAAATAATTAAGTTGCAATTCAAATGTTTATTTTAATTTTAAATAATTATATATATTAATAATTATTTGAAAAATTACTTAGACATAATTTTTTAAATAATTATGACAAAATTTATTTATTTTAAAATTTTTTATTTTAAAATATTTGTTTACTTGAATATGACATGCCACATGTTGTCTAGTTGTTTCCTTAACCATGTAATAACTTAACAGAAGAAATAAGTTTAATTTTTAATGAAATGACCAATTTACTCTTTGATGTAAAGTATAAAGATTAATTTATCAAATTTTTTTAGTAGAAGAAACAAAATGCAATTAAGACCTTCATGTTAGTTTTATCCAAAATTTACTATCATGACTGATATAAACTTTTGGCACCCATTTTTTTAAAAAAATATTTAAAATGATTAATATATTATTTGGTACTTGCGTTTGACATTTTTTTCTAATGTAATACTTGTTATTTTTTTGGTCTAGTCTGGTACTAGTATTTGACAACAAATTTATATTTTTGCATCCAAAAGTAACAATGTTAACTTTTTAGTGTGTAATTTGAGTTTTAGAATTGATTTAATAAAAATTAATTTCTAATATTATTATGTTTGAATTTTCTGTGATTTTTTTAATAGAACAAATTTAGTCTTAATTGTGAATTTATTTAATTATGTTTAATTTATTAAATACAAAATGATGTACGTAATTTAATTCGAATTTTAAAGTTTGATCTGATGAAAACTAAGAATTTTTGTTATATCAACTTTAAAATTTAAATTAAATATTTAAAATTAATATTGTTAGCCTAAAATTTCTATCAAATATAAATCTCACATTTACTACATTACATAAAAAAATGTTAAACTCAAGTAAGAAATTAAGTATTAAACTTCTTAAATGGCATTATTTTCTTTTGGGAAGAAAATTAGAGAGGTAACACCCGGAGTAGATGATGTTAAGCTTTCTGCAGAGTGAAACGTAGTCTTGGTCCTTACATTTCCACGTTGTGAGCTAGATTTTGGATGACTTTGAAGTTTCAACTGATACTTAAAAATCAGCCCTATTATTATCAAAGAAACTTCAATAAAATGCATACAATCTTACCTATTTATTTTCCTCTCAACCACATCGATTAAACGACTATAAATGTTGGCTATCTTCTCTCAAGAAAATTCTAACTTACTTCACTTTTTGTTTCTCGTAAAGTAGTACTACTGTTTCTTTATTCAACTCCTTAATTGTGCCTCTATGAAGAATCCTCTGGGTTCTCTTCTAAGCTTCTTAGGTTTAAAGAAAAACTCCCCTCGATTAGAACTACTGGAGGGCTTTTGCTGTCGTTTTTCACTAGCGCAGATCAAAGCCGCCACCAACAACTTCCACCCACACTCAATTATTGATAAAGGTGGTTTATGGACTGTTTACAAAGGGACTCTACATGATGGAACCATAGTTGCTGTCAAGCGCTCGAGAAAGCTATCATATATAAGAGAAGAGTTCAAAAATGAGGGACAGTTGCTTTGCCAGTTGCGCCACCCACATCTCGTCTCCCTCATCGGCTTCTGCGTTGAGGGATCGGAGATGGTCGTTGTGTTAGAATATATGAGCAGAGGGTCACTCGCTGATTTTCTCTTTGGGATTGGGAAGGATTACGTTCCACTATCTTGGAAACATAGGTTACACATATGTATCGGTGCAGCACGTGGATTACATTACCTGCACACCGGTGCCAAGCATGCTGTAATCCACCGTGACATCAAGAGCTCAAACATGCTTTTAGATGAAGAATGGTGTTGCAAACTTTCAGATTTTGGCTTGTCCAAACTGGGTCCTCCTAGCATGTCAAAAGCCTTGATAAGAAAGTATACATGTAGGGTGGTGGGAACTTACGCATATATGGCTCCAGAATATGTCATGCATGGGGAACTGACTGAAAAATCTGACGTCTACTCATTTGGGGTCGTTTTGTTCGAAGTTCTTTATGGCAGAAGAAACTCGGATCGGACACTACCAGACAATCAAGGAAGTTTGCTTACTTGGGCCAAGGAATCCCTAAGGGAAGGAACCATTCATCATGCCATTGATCCGTACCTCAAGGGAAGGATAGCTCCAGAATGTTTGAACAAGTATTTGGAAATCGCTTCTAGTTGTGTCCACTGTAATGGAAATGAAAGGACAGCAATGGGTGAGGTGGAGGTCACACTAGAACTTGCCTTGGAGCTGCAAGAGAGAGCAGATTCCGAAATGGAGAGCATCTATCCTTCTGGTGAGTGTATGTATGAAGAAGCATTGTTTTCTGCCTTTGTTAGGAATTTTGTGGGTCTTGACAGCCATAATCATTCTGAATCTGATATTGACTTATCAGATTCAGATAGCAATAATGTTGAAAATGAACTTAGTTCTTGATGTTTTGATGGGTTGTGATGATTGAGCTGATAAGTCAGTTTATTTATGTGTACAAGCAATGTTTTAATAGTCATTAGTGAGGTAGTTGAATATTTGATGATGTATTTTGACTATAAATGTATTGTTTTCATATTGAATGTATAAGCTGTGTAAAGTATATTGCTTCCTTGCTGCACGTTTGTGAGCAAGTAAATTATATCAAGCTTCTTGCTCCTTTGTTCTCTGTCTTGTTCTCTTCTTTTGCTGCTGTCATAACCCTAACAAATAACCACAATAATAATAGTTAAATGCTTTGTCAGGATAGCAATTTCTGTTTAGATAGTCTGCTAATTCAATTCCTAAGCGTTCTTTCATTGTTGCATGACTTATCATGGACGGATTAACAATAGAGGGATGACCGGTTGAGGACAGTGATTTATTTATCCGAGCTTATATTTATTGATCAGGTTTAGATCATATTGTGTTTATACTAAAATCATTGATTGTACTAACCATTGGTTTATGACGATAAATTGTTCATTAATTGAAGAATCCAAACTGAAAGAACTTTTGGCTCCAAAATGTAGACTTTCTCGGTTTGTATTATGTTCTTGGAAAGAAAATTACACAGGTAACACCTGGGAGTGGATAATGTCACTGTTATTACCTGCAAAGTAACAGGATTTTCCTCTTTCCTGGAAAAAATGTTTAATAAAACATTGAGCCCACCATGGGGAAATGTTTACTTGAATGAGAGCTCCTTGCTCACAAACAAGTATTAAATAAACATGTTTCAATCAACTTCATAAAGTTTTTATTGATAGAAGAGATGGTAACTTGCTAATAATAAAAAAAGGGTTTATAGAATGTAATTTCAGAAGAGTAACAGTATAAATAAACTCTGTGTTCTTGTTATGTTTAAGTTTATGCTTACGCATTTTGCCACCGCCTCAAACGAAGGTTCAAGTCATCATTTGAGGCTTAATGAAACCAGAAGACATAAAGGTCAACACATTTCCGCGTTCTGAATTGTCGTTTCATACTGAAAAATAAGTTCTTTTCACACTGCAGAATTTTATCCAGGAAGTTCAATCCTTTGACCCAATAATGGCACTTCCAGAAAGTTGCAAAGTAATGCTCAATCCCAAAATGTAATTCACATTTGAAATGAACAATGTAAGCTAATCTGAAGAAACTGTAATATTCAATCAAATCCAAACTTGCTTCCTTCATTTCTTGCAATGAAAAACCCTTTAAAATCCCTTCTACTTTTCTTCCACATTATTAATAAATCGCCTAACAATGCAAAGTCGGATAAAAGCAGGGGAAAAGGAAGCTCTCCAGGGAAGCAATGTTCAGCATTCCCAGAGGGACTATGCCGACAATTCTCACTTGAGGAGATTAAAGCTGCTATCAACAGCTTCCGTGAAGACTTTCTCCTTGGTCGTGGTGGTTTTGGAGATCTATACGAAGGAATCATTGATGATGGGACTATGGCAGTTAATATTGAGCGCTTTGGGCCATTTGGACTGCGAGGAGGTCGTGAATTCCGAACCGAGGTGCAGTTACTGTGTCAGCTACGACATCCGAATCTTGTCTCTTTCATCGGATTCTGCGACGAAGAAGATGAAAAGCTTCTGGTTTATGAATATATAAGCAATGGTTCACTTGATAAACATCTTTATGGTAATCGTCCTAATGATCCACTCTCCTGGAAGCAGAGGCTAACGATATGCAGTGGTGCAGCCTGTGGGTTGCATTACCTTCATTCAGGAGCAAAGCATTCGATAATCCATCGTAACATCAGTAGCCGAAACATTCTATTGGATGACGAATGGAATCCTAAGCTTTCCGATCTTAGCCTGTCAAAGATGAGCCAAGCTGGTTCTCCTACTGGCTCTTTGAACATCAAAATACCAGGTACCGTCGTTCATATGGATCCAGAGTGTTATATAACTGGCAGTATAACCAGAAAAACCGATGTTTACGCTTTTGGGATTGTTTTGTTTGAGGTGTTATGCGGAAGGAAGGCAATTGATCTAACATTGGAAGGGATTAAAAAAAGTTTAACTTCTTGGGCTTGTAAATGTATCGAAAACGGGACTATCTATGACATCATTGATCCTTATTTGAAGAAGAAAATAGCCCCTCAATGTTTCAAGAAATTTGTGGAGATTGCCTATTGTTGTGTTTGCCAGACTGGTAAGGGACGACCTGAGATGGGGGAAGTAGAGATGGCACTAGAGGCCGCATTGGAGCTTCAGAAAATAGCTGATTCGGAGAAGGAGAGCGTCGATCATCAAGGTGAATACGAGTATGAAGAACTGCTACCTTGTCTATTTGTCAGGAACATTATTCCTGAATATGGTGGAAACGTAGTGGAACAGGAATTTGATAGCTGTTCTGATGTACATAGCACGATTTCGGATTCGTTTCTAGATTCTGAAGTGATACAACTAGCAACGATATTGAATCAGGGATAAACAATGAGAAATCTATTACTGAAACTCTAATTCTTTACTTGTTCAATTAAAGGTGGGTGCCATTTGTTAATCCTTCAATAAAGATATGTATTCCACAATCAGAATTCTGCTCCGCCTAATCATTGCAATGAAGCTGGCTGGTCCTACATGGGAAATTTGGCAGAAAACAAGCAATTAGTGATTACTATATATGCTGTCCTGAGGCCTAAATTGGTTTCAGAGCAGCTATGGCGTTCAACTTTCAGAATTATATATGTTTAAAGTGATGTCCTGGTAAATCCTTTCTTAGATGGGACTACTCTTAGCACTCTTAGGACATTCCCCCCTTCTTTTTCTTATTCTATATTTCCTTTCCCAGTTAAATGAAAATAAGGTCTCCTTGCTCTGTAAATCTAAACACTGACATTAATTAGCTTCTTTGCTATAATCTGTTCATTAAATTGTGAGATATGGACGATGAATCGTGCAAATTCAAATACATGTGGATATTTTATTTGTTTTTTTTTTTTTTTATGGATTCAGATTTATAGAATTCAATTTCCTTTTGCAGATAACTAGATTTAGATTTCTGAATCAGGTATACTATCGTGGGTTATGGATTCGGATTTTTCCTTTTGCAGGGTAGATGTTCGATAAATTGTTTGAATGGGATTAATATTCTTTTGTAGATGTCTAGTAATAGTCAACTAAAGAGCAATTTTAGCCGAGTTTGGTTGTATGTTGAGTTGTCAAAGTTATTTGTTCAAAACCATTCCTTCTCTTGGTCGCATTTTGCAGTTCTTGCTTTGCTTAATTGAAATCATAGATTGCAAACTTACTTGATGTCTTTATTAGACCGCTGCAGGCAAAGCAGAAAATTTTAGAATCCCAAAATTTGAGTAGCTCAAAGTGCACTCCCTATTGTGAGGATGAGGAGACCCATGCTGTCAAAAGGGCCACTCCAGGTAATAGAAGCTTATTGTTTTGGTGAGGTTGACATGAAAGATTAAATGCTTTCAATTCTCCATCCAAGTATCATAGGAATCTGATATATTGCCTTAGTATGTGCTTAATACATGATCAGCATACCACCCATGACAAATAAGAACCTTATCCAATAGTTGATGCAACACCAACAACCACTCAAATCAAGAGAAGCTTTAACAGAAAGAGAAATAGATAACCCTAAATGACAAATCCGGCAAAGAAATACCATTACAATGAAAATTACTTTTGAAATAATTAGTTTCGTCAAAGGATCGCAATTGAACAAGTCAGGACGATTTTTTGCCCACCCTAGTTCTGATCTAATTTTTATACATCTCGTTTTGAACTTGATTTTAATTAAAAATTTTGTCACTAATCTGATCACGCTATAATTTCCTTCATCTCACTCTAAAATTTTAAATAATGTCTTATAATATGCTAATTTTTATAAAATTAAACCAAATATATTATAAAATTATGGAATTATAACAAAAATATATGAAATAATACTTACAAAATTTAAATATAGGTTATAAATTCTTATAAAATTATGAAATTATAATTGAAATATAACAACTATTTATAAAATTAAAAAAAAAGTATTTTTCTAAATATATTAGAGCGGGGTGGGAGTAAAATTTTCCTAAACCTGACACAAAAATTTACCTACTCTACTCTAAAACTCAATTTTCAAATTAAAAGAGAATTATTAAGATAATTGTAACCTATTTTATATAGGATACTTTAGTGGGATTTGGTATGGTAACTAATTTGTATTTCAGCAAGCCTTAAACCATTATATATTAAAGACTTTACTTAGTTACTACACTTTATTTTGTTCAATTAGGAACTCTTTTGTGAGTGCATTTTGTAAGTAAAATATAAGTCATTTGGTTTTACAATTAAGTTTCATGAAAAATTTAGCAGAGAATGATATAAATATTAAAGGTTCTTAACCATGGTGAGTAATATGATTTAAATCATCACCAGTATGTGGTTGAAGATTGTAGATTATCTCTTTGAGTAAAGCCCCTTAGACGTAGATGAAAACTGAATTGCGTAACCAATCTTTTTGTGCTATTGTTCTTCACTTGTTAGTTGCCCCAATGATAATTACTCATATTACTGCTCAATTATCAACTTGCAAAAATCAAATGTTTCTCTCTAAATAATTTTAAAAAGATGTTTAAATATATGACTAAAAAAATTACTACGTTGAGATGTGGTGGTTGCTCACCTCATCCTTTAATCATATGATCGAGGTTTGATCCTCACTTATGAGAATGTAGTGTTAGGATCTAGTGCTCTAAGTGTAGTATATTATTACTTTCTACTTGTAATTTTTCAATCAGATTGATTTAATAAAATTACATTATTCACATTACTATTATTTGTATTTATCCTCAACAGTTTTTACATGCAAAGTAAAATGTAAGCGAATATTGACTCATTAATTACCTAATGTTTAATTAATACTAAGTTGTATTATGTGGTCGGATAATAATGTGAGAATGCAACTTATATTAGTAGGTAATCTAAAAGGTCTATAGTCTGATGAATCAAAATTGAACAAATCGATTAAATGACTATTATGTCGTCTATAAAGTTCAATTAGGGAGATACCTTATCTTAGGTATTAGAGTGATTGAATCTCAAAAGATAGAGACATCAATGTGATTGTCTAGATTGGTAATACATCAGATAAGACCCAAGTTGAATTAACCCTAGATTCATACAGATTAATTCACCTGTGATGTTCATAGTGTGACTTACCTCAATCTTGAGTAAGTGACTGACTATGTGCATGTGACTCATATACTTTGATGTATTAAAAGTTTGAGTTCAAATAACACTAGAGTTGAAAGTGAATATGTTGAGTATACAATTTATGCATGTTATAGCTTCATTTATAATAGTGAAATTCATAGTTCAATTAAGGGTAATCGATATCCTTTCATTGGAATTACATGATAGATAAAAAAGTAACGGGGCCATGTGTAATTTGTTTAGGATGAATAATTTAATTAGTATCTATTAGTATTGATTTTTTCATAAAAGAAGATGTAATAGTACCATGAGATAAAATATGATCATATTGGGTGAATGGATTTAACCCAAAGAGATAAATGATATCCTATGAAGGTAACACACTTATGATAAGGCCATTAGATAAGTATCTATAAAGTTACTTTCGTAATGATATATAATAAGGGGGAGTTCAATCATGATGCTTTAGTGGAATGATTCTATGATTAAATAATGTTGTAATTAATAAACAAGAGTTGAAACTTAATCACAAATCATTGAAGTTTTAATTATATATGTTCAATCAATTTGTCCGCTAGCTCAACATAATTCAAAATGGTTGCATGTAGAACCGATATTAAGGAATGTATGAAAATGGCGATAAAGAAATATATCACATGCATCACTATCCGTAGTAAATGCATTTTCTTGCTAAATGTAAAAGATGACTTAAATATTAAATTAATTTCTTTGAATTTTTTTTAATTAATTGTAATTAAATAATTGAATTTTAAAGTGAAAATTAAATTAATTAGTCATCGTAATTTTAATAAACAAGACAATTAAATATATTTCCTCATGGACAGTGAAACTATCTTGATCTTAACGAAATTAGAATTGATTTAAGAAAATAATTTAATTTAATTTAATTTAATCTAATTATAATTAATTACTATTTCGAGAAATATCAAAAGTAGTTATTTGGATGGTTAAATTATATGAGTTGGTTAAAGGTCCATATAATACATATAATTGTTCCCAATACCAAAGACAAGCCCAATATGCTCATCTAGCATGTAAGGGGCGACAAACTCTAGTCCTAGTAAGGGTTGTCGTCACTTCTTAGTATTCTTACGTAGAAAATTGTATTTTTCTATTAAAATAATACTATTCAATTACCAACTATTCAAGTAAAACTCTTATACATTTTTCCTATAAATAGGAACTATGGTTTGAGCCAAAATTACAATAGTTATTCATATTTTAAGCGTCATTACTCTATTAGGAAATAATGAAAATTTTTTAGAGAATAAATTATATTTTATTGAAAGTTCAAGTCTTTGGTTTCCTATAGAGATAAATTAACTTTTTCCTTTGGAAATTAGTCAAAGATTTTATTCTATGCAATCGATTCGTAAAATTAAAGCTCGCACTCTAAGCAAGTCGGGGTTCGAAGATAACAAAGGAGAGCATTTTAGTAGAAAGATAGAAAATAACCTAGATTGTTTCCCTCAAAGCACATGTACTAATTTGGTCTAGAGTTTATAACTATAAATATCACAAGACTCAATTTTAAGAAAAAAATTTTAACTTCTACTATGCATATGCCACTGTTTTCTAAATTGATTTTTCCAATCATTTGTATTAAAGTTAGGTCGTATTATGTTTATAATTAAAATCGAATAACAAATTTATTTATCTCTTTCATTGTTTGATTAAATAATATAAGAAGTGATGTTGTTTGGATTGTTATATATCTGAACGAATGTATGAATTTATTTTATAATTGTTATAAAGTAATTTTGCCAAAAATTTGTGGTTCCTAGAGATTTTTACTATAATAATACTAAAAAAAAAAAACAAAATAGGATGCCTTGAAAATTATATACGAAAATAGGCAATTCCAAGTGATGGAGGGTGGTGCATAGGCGACACCACCCTCAAATTTCTGTCATTTCTAACATTTGCAGGTAAAAAAAAAAACAGGTCAAAAAAATAATAAAATAAGGGTTGAGGGTACCCCATAGGAGGCACCAGTTGTGGTGCCGCCAGGGGCGGCACCGGTCATTGGTCTGGCAGGGGCGGCATCCTGCACCGATGGGACTCCTCACTGCCCTCTTGTTTTGTTTTCTTATGTCCTTGGGGACCTTATAATGGTCTCCAATTTATTTCTGTGCGTGAGTGAAGGAGAAGAAAGGGGAAAGGAGAAGAGAAGAAGAAGAAGAAGGAGGAGGCGACATTGGTGAGGGAAGAAAAAAGAAAAAGAAAAAGAGAAAGAGAAGGAGAAGAAGAAGAAGGGAAGGGAAGGAAAAAAAGGTAATTTTTTTTAAGGAAATAATTTTTAGTTGTTAATTTAAGAAAATAAATTATTTATATTAATTGTTATTATTGTTGTTGATTGATTTTGATTTAATTTTTAAATTTATTTTTTTGCAAGGTATAATTTGGTTAAAAAGATATATTAATATATGTTTGTATTTATTTTATTTTTTTAAATATATTCATAATTTATTTTTAATTTTTATTGAAGTAAAAAATCTTATCTATGTTATGTACAAAAAATATTTTATTATTATTTTATTTAATTTATTTGGTAAGTGTGTTTTAGGTTAATTAGATATATTTTTTATTAATTTTATTTGGCATGTTATATTTTTATTTTATTTTTTTCATTTTTTATGTCATGAGGTTTTTTTAGAAAAATAGTATAATTTTTTTTAAAATAATAGGTTAATGAAAAAATAAAATACGGAAAAAAATAAAACACAAAAATAATAGCTTTTTTTAGAAAAAGTAGTGTTGTCGGATTTTTTACTAAAATAATATAAAATAAAATACGAAAATAGTTTATTTTTAAAAAATAAAATATGAAAATAAAAAAATAAGAATAAAGGGCCAAAATCAGAGTTTTGTAAAACTAAATTAATATAAAAAACACTAAAATAATACATTTGAAACATTATATACTAAAATAATATAAAAAATAAAATACGAAAATAGGATATAAAAAATAAAATACGAAAATAGAATAAATAATAAAAACAAAAGGCCAAAATCAGAGTTTTTTACTAAATTAATATAAAAAAACACTAAAATAATACATATGAAACATAATGTACTAAAATAATATAAAAAATAAATACAAAAATAGTATATTTTAAAAAATAAAATTCGAAAATAAAAAAAAAAACAAACGGCTAAAATCAGAGTTTTTTACTAAGTTAATATAAAAAAATACTAAAATAATACATATGAAACATTATGTACTAAAATAATATAAAAAATAAATACGAAAATAGTATATTTTAAAAAATAAAATCCAAAAATAAAATAAAAAAACAAACGGCTAAAATCAAAGTTTTTCCTAAGTTAATATAAAAAAACACTAAAATAATACGTATGAAACATTATGTACTAAAATAATATAAAAAATAAAATACGAAAATAATATATTTTAAAAAATAAAATCCGAAAATAAAATTAAAAAAAGGCCAAAATCAGAGTTTTTTACTAAATTAATATAAAAAACACTAAAATAATACATTTGAAACATTATGTACTAAAGTAATATAAAAAAATAAAATACAAAAATAGTATATTTTAAAAAATAAAATCCAAAAATAAAATTAAAAAAAGGCCAAAATCAGAGTTTTTTACTAAATTAATATAAAAACACTAAAATAATATATTTGAAACATTATTTACTAAAATAATATAAAAAAATATGAAAATAGTATATTTTAAAAAATAAAATCCGAAAAAAATAAACGGCCAAAATCAGAGTTTTTTACTAAGTTAATATAAAAAAAACACTAAAATAATACACATGAAACATTATGTACTAAAATAATATAAAAATAAAATACGAAAATAGTATATTTTAAAAAATAAAATCCGAAAATAAAATAAAAAAACAAATGGCCAAAATCAGATTTTTTTTACTAAATTAATATAAAAAACACTAAAATAATACATTTGAAACATTATGTACTAAAATAATATAAAAAAATAAAATACGAAAATAGTATATTTTAAAAAATAAAATTCGAAAATAAAATAAATTCCAAAATGTATTTGTATTTGAATTGGGTATATTTGTTATTTTTAATGTAGTATGGCAAAAAATATGTTGTCCGAAAAACAGTTTGGTATTTTTTTGTAATTAAAAGCAATATATAAAATTTAGTTATTTTGATAAATATTTAAAATCTATCAAACATTGAAATTAATAACCGAAATTTATTTTGAAATTGTAGGTATGGCAACGGCTTCATTGATTAAGGAAGATCTTCACGTAGCTGACACAATTAATAATGTGGTAATATATTGTTTTTTGTTACTCACAGGTTCCATTAAAAAAAGATCTATGTAAGTTACGGAAATAAATTATGTTATTATAACTTTTTTCTGCAATTTAACATTGTTAGGAATCGTACTGCGTATTAAAGGGCCGGGTGAATGGTTTAGGATATCCCCTGGATGCACGAGTGATGCCGTACTTGGAGCTAGCTGAATTAGGGTCAGCAGCATTGATCCAGACGTTTAATTTGCGGTACGATTTAATATCCGCATTGGTCGAGCGTTGGCGCCCGGAGACCCACACTTTTCATTTGCCGTGTGGGGAGTGCACTGTCACTCTAGAAGATGTTGCACTGCAACTTGGGCTCCTAATCAACGGGAGTGCGGTAACAGGCGTAAGTGCGATAGCTGAGCCGGCTCTACTTTGTTATAGCCTACTAGGAGCCTCGCCCGGCGATGATGAGTCTAATATTTCGGGTTTGAAATTTACATGGCTGAAAGTAAATTTTGAGCATTTACCAGATAATGCCACTGAAGAAGAGTTGATGTGCGCAGCTCAAGCATACATTATGCATATTATAGGGGGTGTATTGATGCCCGATGCGAACAACAACAGGGTTCATCTCATGTATTTACCTCTATTAACTGATTTGCATAATGTTCGCTCATATAGTTGGGGCTCCGCAGTTCTGGCTATGTTGTATCGTGAGCTTTGTCAGACGACAAAGCCTCATGTCGTAGACATAGGCGGATGCCTTATATTGTTGCAGTTATTGGCTCTTTATCGGATGCCATTCTTGGCATCGGTTAGTCACCAGCCATACATATATCCACTAGTTAACAGGTGATAAAATTTAACTTGTTATTAATTGATAGTTTCTTTATAATGATACTATTTTAACGATATTATATTTATTTGAAATTTGTTTTCATAGATGGAGTATTTATCCGGGTACCGGGAGGTCGTACATTGTCCCGATAAATCGTTTGTTGATTGAACAACATGCCGGAGAAAGGGTAAGCTATTTCAATATTCGTGACATGTAATTACTTTATATATCTTACTCAAACCGTGTGAAATTTTAACCATGATATTAATCGTGCAGTTTATTTGGATGCCATATCGTAGACAAGAAATTGTGGTCGTTATACCATCGTCTGCCTACATTCATTCTCAATTGTGGTGCACTAACGCACCAATTATCAGTTTCAATATAGTCGAGTGGTATCATGGGGATCGAGTACTACGACAATTTGGCTGCATCCAGTATATCCCGGATCCGCCAATGGAGGTGGGGAAGGTTCACGGCATCAACAAGAGAGGGAAACATGGAATGCATTAGGAGGTTGTGCACCGGAGATATATTGCGGTGTGGGATAATCGGATAGGTCAAAAACCTCGGATGGATATCTCTTCCGATTTGTAACCATCGTTTGAGTACATGCAATGGTACTTTAGTATGGGAAAGCCTTATTTACTTGGTGCCCAGTCGACTGTAGTCCCCCTGCAAGTGCAGCGACCTGGGACATACGTGCCAATGGCCGATATAGAGTCCAATTTACAGCGAGATCTCGAGCCCGAGCGAGAGGTGGAGCCCGAGGCACAGCCGGAGGCCGAGTCCGAGCGATCGCATTCACATTCGGCTGATACTTCTTATCGTCCTGATTTGCCAGACAATGACTATTTCCCGGGCTCGTCAGGGGGCGGATACCATAATGGGTTTGATATCTTTGGGTCGTATCTATTGCAGCACAGCACTTCTCTCGGTCTATATCCCCCGCAGTACAGCACTACCCCTGGCCCATATCCACCGCAGTACTCCACTCCTCCTGGGATGTATCCACTGCAGCATGGCACTCCTCCTGGCTCAAGTTCATTAATTCCATTCGAGCCATATGATTTTTCTTCCATGTATTGGACACCCTCACCTGCAACCGAAGAGGATGTTGGTTATCGCGATCACCCACAACGTGAACATCGACCTCCGAATAGGTATACCCCTAGGACCACACCATCAAACCATCATCAACTTTAGGGGTTTCTTGGGTTTTGATATTAAAAAGTTTGTATTTCTTTCTATATATTTAATTAGATTAATTGGAACTTTAAAAATTGTAACAAAATTTGACCATTACGTAAATTAGATTAATTTAGACATTTTGAACATTAAAACACTAAAACTTAACAAACTTAGTCTTGTAATATAAATTAAATACATTACAATATTAATCTAATTGGAACAAACTTTGCAATATAAATTTTTTATATAAATTAAATACATTACAACATAGGCTCAATTCCTACTCGATCGTGACGATTATCCAACATGATAGTTTTGCTACGGGCATTTACTCCGATTATGACCAGCTAACCTGCATAATCCACAACGCTTACCATCGAATTTCTCCCTAATGTCCATCTCATTATGAATTCTGAATGATTGCGAACAACCTCTCGGATTCCTGCGTAGCCCCCTGTCTGGGATAAGCTCGAAAGTCGTCGGAGGCACCTCCCACGTAGACAAGTCAAGCAGGACGGGGAACTCATTTTCCCAGACACGTAACGTGTGCTCGAGTGTGTACACATCATCGACAAATTGTTCAACATTAAGGTTCACCTTAGTACACGCTGCCACGACATGCGCACATGGATAATGAAGTGTTTGGAACCTCCTACAATCACACCGTCTGTTACGGAGATCAACTCCATAGGACCTAGGTGGTATACCGGGTCGACGACCAATGGTCTCTATAACACGAAATGTTTCATGGCATCGTGAATATATTTCTACATTCATCGACCTCGCCATCCGACGGTTTGCAACCATTGCATCCCTGACATCTTCGACAAACACGTGTTCCACCTCTATCTGGTTGACTTGTTGCTGACCCATTCTTAGCATCAAGGTAGCCAACTTGTAGAATGTAGCTGAAAAGACAGATAAAATCGGAAGATGTCATGTTTTTAACAATACAGCATTAACCCCCTCCACTAAGTTTGTGGTCATTTGACCATAACGAAAGTCCTCATCAAAACTTTAAGCCTATTGCCATGGCTCTATAGTACCCAACCATTGTCCGAAAGATGTGTTCGTTTGACCCTCCATGTCACTCTCAAGTCGAGTCATTCTTTGGTAAAAAATATGTGGCTCTAGCTCGTGCGCTGTATATGTATTAAGGAAAGATAAGTTACAGTATTGGCCTAAAGCATTAAAACATATGTTGAAAAGATAAGGTAATCATTTACCCATTTTCACAACTTGTCTCTTCCAGTCTGCATTCTTATAATCTAGATGAAAGTTAGCCGCGATGTGCCAGATACAGTAAACAGATCTCCATGGTACACCGAAATGCCTAATGGCGGCAATTAATCATTTCTTTCTATCGGAGATGATGCAAATATTATCGTTTCTAATAACATACCTCTGCAGGTTGGTAAGGAAGAATTCTCACGATTCCATGTTCTCCTTATCTACGATGGCAAATGCTATTGGGAGCACGTTCCTGTTGCCGTCTTGAGCAACCGCAAGAAGTAAGATCTGTGTATATTTTCTATATAGCCAAGTCCCATCTACTTGTACAAACGGCTTGCAGTGGGGAAATGTGCGCACACATGGATCAAATGTCCAGAACATTCGATGAAAAATTCTTTTTCCTGGCTGTAATTGGTCATCCGGGCCGTAATAAGGTCGTGTCTGTAACTCAATGACAGTCCTTGGTACGTAGTCTTGCATAGTGGCTATCCATCCATACAGCTCATTATACGATGCATCAAAATCCCTATACAATTGCTCCATTGCCATTTGTTTAGCTATCCACGCTTTTCGATATGATACTCGATACTGAAACTGTGCCTGTATTTCGGCAATCAGTACCGAAACTTTAATAGTTGACATGTCTTTCACCATTGGTATGATAAACTTACAGATAGTTTTGGAATCAAGATTTCTATAGTCTTCAGTTATACGTGTTGATGCACATATGTGAGGCTCATCAAATTTGCGTATCTCTCATATCTGCGATTTTTAAATAAATCAGCTCGTACATGCCAATTGTAGCCTTCCGCCGACTTTCAACATTCTCAATATATAATGTCGGTTTAGACACTGCAACTTTGTAATCCACTGATATATTCATGCTA
Organism: Gossypium longicalyx; assembly: GCA_025698465.1. Lineage (NCBI taxonomy): Eukaryota > Viridiplantae > Streptophyta > Magnoliopsida > Malvales > Malvaceae > Gossypium > Gossypium longicalyx. Next base: position 18,443,466 of record CM047005.1, on the reverse strand, counting down.
TACCGCGTAATAGCAAATACATACTCTTCTTTACTTTCGAATCTCTGACCTACCAATAACTCCTCATGCTCAGAATTTATGGCCAATCGGTGAGTAGGAAGTATTTTAGGGTACTCCGGGAACTCAGCTACATGCGCCGCGTCGGGGTCTATGAGCGACATGTGCGGCCCAGGGTTATTGTGTATCACAATACGTCATATCTGGTTCCCCACTAAAGACGCGTTAATGTTTCCATCGTCATTCACGTCTTCATCGTCAACATCATCGGGGACATTGTCTAGATCGGGATCACTATCACTATCGACCTCTTCATCACAAGGATCACTACTATCGTATCCATCATCACCAACCACATCAATATCAGGTGTAACATTAAGATCGATATCGATCCCACGTATAGTTGATTCACTATCAACGTACGATATTGGAGCCACCATGCACGGTTCTTGAGCTGCATGTTCTTCACCATATGCAGTGAGATTTTCATTCTGCTCCATACCGGCTAACTCAACAAATAAGTGAATCGGTGCATTTTTGTCACTCTCATTCCCACAGTAAAGAGCTATCATTGTCTCTACGTCTTCGTCGTCTACAAGTTCTATTTCGGTGAATTTGATAGGATCTGTCGAAACTGGAAACTTGTAGAAAAGTTTTGAGATCCTTCTCCCACAACGTCTAACAATTTTTGCGTTAATCCTTCCCTTCATATCATCCAACGAGATATTTCTATTAAATCTCATTGCTATTTATTGCCGACATTCAAATATGATCCAACGATTGTTGTTAAGATGATTCCATAGAAATAAACACATACGAAAAACTGATTATCCATCTTCAATACTCAATCTGTTAAAAAAATAAACAAAATTTCTCAAAACAATTTCGAATAACAAATAAATTACTTAAATCAAAATCAATTAATCAATATGCAATTTTTTTCATTCATAAGCCCATACTTTTTAGTTCTCATTTTGTACATGAACAACATTTATATTTACATTTAACCACTTAAATTTAGTTTTACATTTTTTCGATCTATGATCCCGTATCTTCATCTTGGAAATTCTCTACAATCCAATTTAGAAATTCTTGATTCTCTTCATATTCATCTTCTACAATCCAATTTGGAAATTCCTCGGGATCTTCTGCCTCTTCAATCTTTATAACTGGTATTGAATATACAAGTTCTCTTGGTAATTTCCTAACAACTAATTTATCCATCCATGGTTTGTCAAACACATTTTGCTTTCCAATTAACTTTCGTGAACCTATACTTTGTCTCGCTATTTTCCTTGCTCCATAAGAGATTATAAACTTCACGAAGTTTATAACTAGATTCCAATAGGTTCGTGGTACCGATGTTTTCCAAAGTTCGTCTAAAATGATTTGATGCTCCTGTTCTATTAATGTCCCTCTAAGGGTTAAGTATTGCACTTTATTGTTTCTAATAATTTCATAACCCATCCACAACACTTTTTACATCTTTTGATTTACGGTAATAAGGTGTTGAACAATGTCTTCTTCTGGTTTCATTCTGTAATCTTGCACTTCTCTCATCATCTTATCAACTTTCTCCCTTTGTGCTAAACTTATTATCTCATCAGGCAGTATCAAATATGTTGCCATTTCTAACAATATGTATAACAAAAATATTTTTAGTTGTTATCACTAATTAACAATTACTTTATAATAGTTTTACTAACATAAAAACTTTCAAATATATTTAAAAAATTTAAAACATAACATTCACAATAAAAACATAATTAATCTAAACACAAAACTTACTAACATTTCACAATAAACAAAATAAATTTTAAAACAAAACATAAAAGTAACACTAAACAAACTATATAATACTAACAAAATAATTTTTTCTTATCATAATATATTTTATTTAAAAAACAACAAAAAAAAGTACCTTTTCTTTTCTTTCTTCTTCTCTTTTCTTTCTTTCTATCTTCTTCTTCTGTGATTTTTTTTCCAATTTGGTAGGAGTCGAATGGAGGGGGCGGGGGGAAAATATACTAGAGGGGGTCAAGGTTGTTAGAAAGGCACCACTGGTGCCGCCTATGGCAACACCATAACCGGTGTCGCCTATGGGTTACCCTCAACCGGTGCCGCCTATGGGGTACCCTCAACCCTTATTTTATTATTATTATTTTTTTGACCTGTTTTTTTTTTTTTTACCTGCAAATGTCAGGAATGGCAGAAATTTGAGGGTGGTGCCGCCCATGCACCACCCTCCATCACTTGGAATGGCCTATTTTCGTATATAATTTTTCAGGCATCCTATTTTGGTTTTTTTTTTTTAGTATTATTATAGTAAAAATCCCTGGTTCCTAGCATTAGATAGGTTATATTTAGGCTTTTCATATTTTTTTGGTATGTTACTAGATCATGAACTATTATATCCACAGAGAAATTATTTTTAATTTTATTTTTTGTAAAATTAGAAAAATTTATGTAAGCCGAAAACAAACTAGGTAATTTTTGTAATTCTAAATTTTTCAGCGAAACCTAGAAAAGCGTGGAAGACCAATAACCTAACCCAAATCGGAAAAAAAAACAAGGAATGGCAAGCCACTATGGGTAGTGGTCGACGTGTGGCAACATGAACAAAATTATTGGATTCGGTGCCCTAAGTGTAGTATTTTCATTAATGTAAACTTGTATTTTTTTCGAAAAAATTGGTTAATAAAACAAATTCATTGATATACTTTGTATAATTGTCCTCTTGTGGGTTTTGCACGCAAACCAAAATGAAAGCAAATGTTGCTCATTGGTTGTTTAATGCTTAACTGATATTAAGCGGTATTACGTGGTCGAATCGTAATACGAAAAGACAGCTTATATTAGTAGATGAATCTAAACATGTTCTTAGTCTAATAGAAAATGAGCAAACCAATTGAAAAACTAATATGACGTCGATCTAGTCCAATTACGGAGATATTTTGTCTTGGGCATCGGAGCGGATGACTCCTAAAAGATAAAGACATAGATGTGACTGACTGGATTGACAATACATCAAACTAGACCCAAAAAGAATAGATCCTAAATCCGTTTTTATATTTATTCACTTGTGATATTCATAGTGTGTCATACCTAAATCTTGAGTGGATGATGGACTGTGCATACGTGACTCCAAAGTAGGGCTTTCATATCTCCAAAATATCAAACACAAGCAATAGCCCAAAGATTTTGTTTCAATAAATTGCCAACAACAAATATGACAAGTTTACTCCTCTGTCGTAGGGATGATACTACTTTGTCACAAGGATGATGGTAGTGACCATTATCGAGTGCCACTTAGAATGCTACTCCACAATTTGCATCAACAAATAATTTTAAATTTTTTTTTTATCTTTTTCCAATTATTTGGTTAACTCATAATACTAATTTAGACAAAAAATTTATAATAGTGTAGATTTATGTTGCATGTAAGTTAAACACAACAGTTGTTACAATTGAAAATGTAGATCATTAATAGATTAAAACAAAAAGAAATCACCAACAAATGGTTGAAAGAAATGGCCATAAACTTTTTTTCTCAATCATTTGGACGACTAAGTTTGAATCTTAGAGTCATTACTATTGGAAAACCTTTACCTGATACCATTGACCTAAATAGAATTAGTGTCAAATCATAAAATAAAAAAAAAACTATATGTGTACCCAAAAAAATAAAGAAATGAAAATTTTAATTTTGATCCACTTAGTTGTTTATGGGTTTAGTTCTAAATTCAACATTCAACTTTTAAATGATGCAATTGAGAATTACTTTTGGACTTGATCGAATTATACCAAAATTTAAGAAAAATTTGCTATCATAACTTGTTGATGGTTTAACTAGACAAGGTGGAGAGGAGGGTGAGGATGTGTAGTTCACCTTGTTTTAGTACAAGGCAAAAAGTCATTGGACAAGGTGATTAGAGGTGGTAATAATAAAAAACCATAATTTTCATGCTCATCACCAAAATGAAATGTTGCCGCCCACCTTTATCAACCATCTTTTTCCAAAAAGTATCTATATGAATCAATTCAAGTTATTATATAAAAAATTATGTTTTTATTCTCAATAAAAAATGAGTAAATATATATATTGGTATGTGAATTTTAATTTGGCACCAAAGTTTTTCTTTGTCCCATTAGGTATCTAAACTTGACCTCAAGGTTCAATTCGGTACTTGAATTTTTTTTATTCAATTAGGTACTTGAACTTGCCATTTTGGTTGACATTGGTGCCCGAACTTGGCTTCATAGTTCAAATTGGTTCAAATAAGATATTTACCATAAATACTAATTTGGAGAAAAAAAAGCCAAGTTCAAGTACCAATTTGAAACGCAAACAAGTTCAAGTACCTAATTGGAGCAAAAAAGAAACTTGAAGTGCCAAATTAAACCTTAAAGCCATGTTCAAGTATCTTATTGGAGAAAAAAAAGATTAAGTACTAAAGTAAAACTTGAAACCAAGTTCACGTACCAAAATGTATATTTACCCATCAAAAATCAGTTTTATTTAAAGGTAGCAACAAAAATGCTACTATTCAGTGGGTTTAGAAACATGAGAGTGCAATAACAGAGGAGCGAAACTAGAAAATACCACAAAATATGAAAGAAAATAAAGCTCTCCGAATGGGACACCTCAAAACTATGCAAAAAATCAGAGCTGGTGATCCTCTTTTTGGTAAAGTGAACTGCAATCACATTAGCCTCTCTTAGCACCTTGTTACCCTGGTGCAAAAGGTCGTCAATGATATTCAAGCCCTTCCATAGCTTCCATGGTTTGGCAGCAGTGATACGGACCCATGAAATGGTAACGAAAGCATCGAATTCAACAATAAGAGGAACTTATAGAAACTATGGAGAAGGAGAATCCACACATCAATTTGTCATCCCGGAGAAACACCACCGCAACCAGCACACCCTGTCTTCCCTTTTGTAGAACCATCAACATTAAAATGCCAAGAATCACAAGGGACTGACCAAGAAGCACTCCCTCGAATCCAGAAGGAAAAATCCCACCATAAAAATCAGGAATTTTGAGCTCATCAAAGCAAAATCCAGTGTAGTGAGCAAAGAATGCAAAAAGACACCCTTTCACCGACAGAACAAACCTTATTTCTAGTAGATTAATACCAATTCAATTCTCGCAAGCCGTATGGTCCAGACGATGGCGACACAAACAACAAACTATATTATTCAAAGATGGCTTATGCAGGGGCGAAGCTAGAAAATTTTTTACGAGGCCGGATGAAATTTTAATTTTTTATAGTTTATATCTTTATAAGTTGTAAAAGATTAAATCGAATTTTTATAATTTTAAGGGGAACCAAAGTGCAATTTTACCTTTACTAATTTAAATTTTAAAAAAAAATTTAAGAACCTAAAATATAATTTTACATTTTAGGGGGGCCGGGCCCATGCCAGCCCCCCTGGCTTCACCCGTGGGCTTATGCATCCTGCCATTGTACCAAATTAAGAGTCTTACCTAGAGGTGTTCATGGGCCGGGCCGGGCCGGGTTCAGGTCGGGCTCAACTAAAAAATCATGCCCATTTATTGGGCTCGGACCGGGCCTAAAAAATGGGCCTAAAATTTTGCCCAAGCCCGACCCGAATAAAAATACTAAAACTCGGGCCCGGCCCGACCCCCCGTATTAATTTTTATATTATTTTATTATTATTTTAAAATATATATAATACATCAAAAATACTAAAAATATTAAAATAAATATTTCCCAACAAATTGAAAATAAATTTTGAAAAATATGTAGACTTAAATAATACTAACATAAATGCAACTTAACAAGCAATTGCTTCTAAAATAATAAAAAATTAACAAATGCCTTTAAAATAATAAGAAAATTAACAATAAAATAAATTTTATACAATATCCAAACAATAACAACAAAATAATAGCAACATAATAGTAAAATGGTAGCAAAATATGGAGAAAACAACAAGAAAATAACATTCAAAAATAAAAAAATGCAATTTTTTTGTCCTTTAGTGAATTCGGGCCGGGCCGGGCAGGGCTCGGGCTAAAAATATTTTACTCGAGGCCCGACCCATTTTTTAAACGGGCCTTATTTTTTTGTCCAAACCCATTTTTCGGGCCTATATTTTTGCCAAAACCCTCCTACATTTCGGGCAGGCCTTTGGGCCAGGCCGGGTAGCCCGGCCATGCACACCTCTAAGTCTTACCATATGTTATGAGTTGGATTATCATTGACTTTGAAATTTCAACTCATTCTCAAACTTCAGTCCTATTCACACTGCAGAACATATAAAGAAAATTTAAGACAATGCATAAGTGTTTCCATATGTTTTCATATATCTTCTCTTAGGCGTATAGAGTTCTCTTCAAATCTTCGTAGGGGATATTTTAAATAAATAAAATATCCCCTATGAGGCATCGTTTCTGTTCTCTGCTAAGCTTCTTCGCTTCAAAGAAAAAATCTCCTCAATTAGAACTTCCGGAGGATATATGCCGTCAATTTTCACTAGCCCAGATCAAAGCCGCGACCAACAACTTCCATCCAGACTCCATTATTGGTACAAGTTACTTCGGGAGTATTGTTTATAAAGGGACAATGGATGATGGAACCATTGTTGCTGTGAGACGCTGCGGAGGCAGTTCAGGAGGAGGAGCAAGTGAGTTACAATTAAATGAGGTACAGTTGCTTTGCCAGTTGCGCCACCCGCATCTCGTCTCACTTATCGGGTTCTGCCTTTCGGAAAAGGAGATGTTCGTTGTGTTAGAGTACATGAGCAGAGGGTCACTCGCTCATGCTATCTACGGGAAGGATCATGTTCCACTGGCTTGGAAACATAGGCTACACATATGTATCGGTGCAGCACGTGGATTACATTACCTTCACGCTGGAGCCAAGCGTGCTGTAATCCACCATAACATCAAGAGCTCAAACATATTTTTAGATGAAGAATGGTGTTCTAAACTTTCAGATTTTGGATTGTCCAAACTGCTTCCTCTTAGCACGTCAAAAGCCTTGACAAGAATCGACACAGATCATGCGGTGGGAACTTGTGGATATATGGCCCCAGAGAATCGCGTGCGTTTACTGAAAGAAAAATCCGACGTCTTCTCATTTGGGATTGTTTTGTACGAAGTTCTTTTTGGCAGACCACAATATGATAGCACACTACCTGAGGAGAAACAATATCTGCTTGATTGGGCCATGGAATCCCTAAGCCAAGGAACCATTTATCACGCCATTGACCCATACCTCAAGGGAAGGATAGCTCCAGAATGTTTGAACAAGTATTTGGAAATCGCTTCTAGTTGTGTCCACCATAAAGGAAATTTAAGACCAGCAATGGGCGAGGTGGAGGTCACACTAGAGCTTGCCTTGGAGCTGCAAGAGAGAGCAGATTCCGAAATGGAGAGCACCTATCCTTACGGTGAATGTATATATGAAGAAGCATTGTTTTCTGGCTTTGTTTGGAAATTTTTGGGTCTTGATAGCCATAATTTTTCTGAAATTACTTACGACTCATCAGATTCTGAGAGCAATAATTGCAACAATAATAGTTAAATGCTTTGTCACATAGCAGTATCTGTTCGGGAAAAAAAAATGAAAGTCCATGTGTTAAAAAAAATTTTCAGGCTCTTTTTGGATTGCATGAATTAATGTGTGTGTTCTACAAAAGCAGCGATATGAGGTCAACCCCTGCAGCCATAGGTAGTAGCTAGGGTTGGCGGAAACTCTTGCAGATTAGACATTTTGCTCGTCAAGTGGTTAGTAGTGATGGTTCTTGGCCTATTCCAGGAACTAAATATTCAATGGCAGCAGTTTGGAGTATATTAAGACCAGAGAAGGGAGAAGGTTCCACGGCTTAGACTGGTGTGGTTCAAGTTTTATATTCCCAAACAGACATTCATTTGTTTATTGGTTGGCCATTGCCACTAGGGACAGATTGATCTGGTAAGAAGATGAGTATGTGCTTTGTAGGAAAGAGAAGGAAACTAGAGACCACATCTTTTTTAGTTGCTGCATATCTTGGATTTATGTAAAATCCAAAGGAGAGCTGTTGTTTGGGTTGAAGAATCACTATGGGCTGCTACTTGGAGGAAAACAGTCCTTGATCACAAATATTTTACACATTGCTTTGAATGGTTTGATTATTATTATTATTATTATTATTTTGTATGGAAGGAGCAAAACTACAGGGTTTTTGCACATGTGGAATCTACTAGTCCAACATTCTTGAACTAATTCAAAATGTGGTGGTGCGATGGGTGCAGACTTCTTGTAGTTGAAAACAACAGTGATTTTGGAAAAGAAAGCTTTTGAAAGTTTTGGGGGAAAATGAGGTGAAAACGACTGTTTGATATTGTTATAAAAAATAAAAGTTGAAAATTTTTCTTTTAGAAAGTAAAAATTAGTTAATTTATAAGTTAATAAAAATGATTTTAGCTATTCATAAAAATAAATATATTAGCTTTAAAATTTATCTTTACCTTATTAAAATAAAACTAATAACATCTAATTTTTTCTATTATTTTTTTTTCTTTTCGCCATGTAATTGAATAATTAGGGTTTCATATTTAATTTTTTTTAAAAATTGAAATAAAAAATAAGAGTCTATGATTATTAAGATTAATCAATTTAGATATTAGGTACTTGTTTTTCTTGATTGAAATGGCCGATCAATTTTTTCAATGAAAAAAACGAATACTTAAAACTTAAATTGATTAATTTTAATAACTCTAATCTCTTGTATTTTCTATTCTAATTTTTTTTTCTAAAAGAAAATAAATATGAAAGTAGAGATTATTATTTTTTTCACTAAGACTTCAATTGCACAGGGAAAAGAAAAAAAAAAGAAGAGAAAAATTGATAAGGTAAGATAAATACAAAATTTAAGGTTTCAAATCATTTATTTTGATCTAATGACTAAAATCATTTTAATTTTCATAATTCTTGTATTAAAAATTCTCACTATAATTATTACTTAATTTATATAATTTTTAAATAATTTAATATAATGATTGAATTATTAAAAAATATTTTATAATTGTTTTTTTAAATGATAATTGGATAATCTATTTAATAAATAAAAATGTGTGGTGCTATTAATTTAATTGGCAAGCGCTCCTTAATAATTGCATGGGTCATCATGGATGGATGAACAGTAGAGAGATGAGGACAGTATTCATTGTTTAATCATCCCACCATATAGATATTAATTGATTTATCCAAAAAAGAAAGAATCGTAGACTTTTTCGAATTGCATTATGCCCTTTGGAAGAAAACTAAGTCCATTTCACACTGCACACAAATTTAATACATGATAAAATCCACAGTGGCACTCAAAGAAATTGTCAAAAAGTAATACTCAATAGTCAAATACTAAGTTTGAAATACACGTGAGAGAAAATTTTAGATTTTTTTTTTAGTTTTATTTACAAATCTCAAAATCTCGAGTTTAATATAAATGTCTTTGGAAATTTTTACTTTCTTGTCATATTTCATGTTTGAGCAATAGTTAAACAAGATGTACGGAGCAATCAAAGTTTTTGAGGTTGGTATATTTTATTTTTAATGGATTATGATTTAATATTATTGAGGGTGTATTCTTCTGTGCTTAAAAAAAATACTTTTGTTTGATTTTGGAAGAAAAGTTGTATCGAACAAGTTATTTTTTGCTGGAATTTTTGATTTTTCAGAAGTGCTCTGAAAAGGAGAAATTAAAATTTTTAGTTTTTCTTCTTCCAACAGCACTTTTAGTGCTTAATTATTTTTTTACCCCTCCAATAATATAATACTTTTTTCTTCTTCTTCTTGGTGCTTAATTACAAATATGTTAAAATCATTAATTAAAAGTAAAAAATATTTTTAAAAATACTAATTACAAATATTTAGTGATTATATTTAAATATTTAAAATGTAATTTATATATTCTAATTAAATTTTATAAGTAATTAATATTTATTACTTAAAAATATTTAAAATTTATATTTCATATATTAAAATATTAACAAGTTATAATAAATTTTTCATATTCTTACTAAAATATAATAATATTACTAATTTAAATTTTATTTAAATGCATATTTGTTACTTGATAATAACATGTCTAAAATGAACATTTTATTTCTCAAAAGTACTTTTTGACAGCATTGCTAAACACTCAAATTTCAAGCCAAACTTTTCAAAAGCACTTCTCAAAAACACTTTTCTACATCACTTTTCAAAAATATTGCCAAACTAACCCTGAGTCTTATTTGTAGACTTGATTATGGGTTGAGATATTTATTTAGGTCCAAAGGTCCGCTCGAAAAGTGGGGGAATTTGAGCAAAAATATAAGCTCTAAAATAGGCTTGACAAGAAATAAGACTTGTTTTCTAAATGGACTGGGCCTCGGGTAGATTTTTTGCTCGGGCCCGGCTCAAATCAGTTATTTCACTGTTGTTTTGCTACCATTTCGTTATTATATTGCTACTATTTTGTTGTTAATATTTGAATATTATATAATTGTTAATTTTACTACTATTTTAGAGACATTTGCTTATTAAGTTATAACTATCTTAGTTGCCGCACATTAGTGTGTAGTTGAGTGTTTGTGGCTTTTGTATTTTGCTATTTTATTGGGTAATTTTGTGATACTCTTTTAGGTATTATTTAGAGAGCTTTATTAAATGTAAAGTGAAACATGCACCAATATTCATTGTGGTAAATGTAGTTTGGGCTTTAGCCAATAGGTGATTTGGTTGGATTGTTGAATAAAATCATTCTTCGAGAGTTATTTTGCATCATGTTCTACCTTGCTAAAAATATGTTTTTGTCTCATTTTCTCTTCTAACAGAAGTTAGAACGAAATTGTTTTGCATCCAACCAAGTTACCTATTCCAAAATCTGAGTGAACAATAGTTCGAACAAAGTGCAAACAAAGTGTTTTCTATCGATATCAGAACAAGCTTTAAGAGTTGTTTGAAAGTAATCATTTGTTCGATTTGCAATCATGGAATCTATAAAGGAAGGTAGTTTAATTACTCGATCCTTATTACTACTTGGTTTAACAAACTATATTTATTGGAAGGTTCTTATGAGAGATTTTATCATGTTTGTTAATGAAGTAGCCTGGGGATGCTATTGAAGATGGGTGGATTTGACCCATTGTAATTGCTAGTGATGACACCATATGCCTTCAAGAAAGAAGCAAATACACTTATGCAGAAAGAAAGGCTTCTTCTGGAAATTCATAAGCTCTAGATATTATTTTCAATGGAGTTGATTTGGACCAACTTAAAATCATTTTTGCATGAGAATATGCTAAGGAGACAGAAAATCTTGCAAAACTAACGTGAAGGAAATGATGTCAAAACTTCATATTTTAACAACTAAGTTTGAAAATGAAATTAAATTTGAGTTTTATGTAAAATTATGTTAGATTTTTAATGAAGCTTTCTGTCTTGGTGACTTTTTTCAAGGATAAATTGATATGCAAAGTGTTGAGGCTTTACCAGGTTCACCCTTAAAATCATGACAACAGAGAAGACAAAAGATATCACCACTTAAACTAGACGAGTTAATAAGCCTACATTCAACTTTTGAGTTGAATCTGGAGGAAGTGAAATATGAACCAAAGTTGTTCTATGTGTTATTCGAACGTGAGGTAGCGATCAAAGTTCCAACACTTAATTATGATATTAAAAATTAGGGTAAATTATGCTCAATGTTACTAGACTATTAGTAAGTTTATATTTTGGTCATTCAACTTCAAAAAATTACAAAATGGTCATTAAACGATTCGAAAATTTTCATTTAAGTCACTATATTTGTTGTTGTGTGACCTCTGTTCATACCACCTACACCATTTGTAAGCTTTGGTTCCTCTTTTCTTCTACAATTCAAATTTATTTTTCATGAAACAACTTTGAAAGTCGTATATCTACAAACCAAAATTCAAACGGGTTTTTTTTCCGATCTCCGACACTAAACCATCATATCGACTTAGAGCTGTTTGGTGACTTAAATGAAAATTTTCAAATGGCTAAGTGATAATTTTATAACTTTTTGAAGTGACCAAAACGTAAATTTACTAATACTATGGTGACCTTGGATATAGTTTACCTAAAAATTATAGATCTTACCCGTTAACATATGTATACATATATATATATATATATATATATATATATATAGTTATCGATTGAGATTAGCAATAGATTTGTCTATTGCAGTATTATCATAGGTTAGGAAACGGTAGGTAATATTTGGGAACTATGGAATATAGTAGACATGCTAGGTTAATAACCGTTGAGGTGGTAAAAATGTAATGGGTTTGCTTAAACATTTGTTGGTTTCTTGGTTATGAGGGGAACGTTGTGACATTCAGGTTGATAAGAATTTCCATTTTATCCTCTTGCAGGGTAGATGTTCGATAATTTGTTTGAATAGGATTAATATTCTTTTGGAGCTGTCTCGTTATAGGAAAAAAGAAGCGCGGGGTTCTATTCATCCTAGATGAGTTTGGCTGTATGTTGAGTTGTGAAAGTTTTTGGTTGCATTTCAGTTCTTGCCTTGCTTAATTCAAATCTTAGATTGCAAACTTACTTGATGTCTTTATTAGGCCGCTGCAGTCAGCAGAAAAATCCAAAACTTGAGCAGCTCAAAGTCCACTCCCTACTGAGAGGATGAGGAGACACACGCTGTCAAAAGGGCCACTCCAGGTGATAGAAGCATATTGTTTTGATGAGGTTAGCTCTTAATTGTGATGCAGGATTAAACGCTTTCAATTCTCTATCCAGCTATCTTAGGAATCTGATAAATTGCATTAGTATGTGCTTAATACATGATATTTGGTTGCTGTATCAACCTAGTAACTATGACAAATATGCACCTTATCCAATAGTTGAGGCAACACCAACAAGCATTTAAATCAAGAGAAGTCTTAACATTATAAGCAAGAGAACTAGGTAATCTTAAATGACAAATCTTGCAAAGAAACACCCATAGAACTCTGAGTCATCTTGCTCCTTTTACTTTTCAAAGCATCAGTGTCTATATAACAGTCTTCCATGCAGTCCTGAACATTTGAACACACAGAATTTTCAGCCTAGAGTAAACAATGGACCGCAGATTTTTTCACTAATAAGAAGTAGCTGAAAATTTTATATTTTGAACCATTTAAATTATATAATTGAAGATTAAACAGCCAGATACAGAGATGCTTGCCAATGTTTAACAGTGGTAGAAGCTTGCTGCAGATGAAATACATAATTGTTACTCTATGTGGATCCATAATTAAGTTGTTTGGTTTCTTTGACAAAGCACTCACTTATAAAAGTTTTATATCTAATAATTAGCTATTTATAGATCTCTAGCACAAAGGCAATAATGTGACTAACTTGTAAAAGAAACTCTTGTTAGAAAAGGCAACAGTTGTTTGGTTTCTTTGACAAAGAACTCACTGTTAGAAGTTTTATATTGTCTGGAGTTTGACTTCAAAAATTTATTTGCAAGGCAACTGGTAAAAATATGCCACCAAGCCTGGAATAAAGCTAGAACAATGCAGTTAGAGGTGGTCTTGAGTATGACATTAATAGCCAATATGCAAATTAAATCAACATTATAACAATTGAACAAATTAACATCAATAGTATAGAGTCACTCACCATAATTTTGTCTCAGTTCAAAAATACAATGGAAGGCACATGTTGGACTTTGTAGAAATCTTCCCCATCTTCCTCAATACTACTTTTGAATGCTCTTGACATCCACCTAATCTCTACTTCCCGGAGGGTAGTGACAAACCTCAGTCCATCAGGAACCATCTTCAGCTTGTAGCAATCAGAAATACCCAAACGACTAAGAGTAGGCATAGCTCCTTCTTCAATCTTCCACTCCTCAAAATTGGACAACCCACGAAGAAGTAACGTTTTTAGTTGGGGGAAACTGTTCCTAGAGCAAGTCATTTTCTTTCCCATGAATAATTCCCATCCACTTAAGTACTTTAAGTGAGGCAGCTTCCCAAGCGGTTCCATTGGATCTTCAACAAGTCTAGATCCCCATAAAGTTAACTTGGTGAGAGATGAAGGGAATTCATTATCTCGGGGTAAGTTCTTTATTCTTCCTTCTACATGCAGCTTGCAAAGACGTGGACAGCCTAATAGTAGTTTCCTTAAATCAACTACTGTATCCGGAAATGAAAGGAGGTCAGTTTTTAAGGACAGGGATGTCAGGTATGGCAATATCTTATTTGGAGGTTCAAAGATTTGGACAAATGATTCAAAGTGTCTAGGGTCATTTAGAACAAGTTTTCGGAGGTTGGTTAATAGGAGAAGATCCCTAACATTACATTTATTAGCAGGAAAATTTACAAGAGTCTGCAAATTGCTCAGACTGGCCAACTGTAAATTATCTGTAACATCCCCGCACCACTTAGGAAGATATAGATGTCTCAACTGCGCCATCTTCCATAAAATATTAGGCACTTGTACAGTTGATTCCCATGACACTTTATCAATTGTTTGCAAGTTCAGAGTCTGCAAGCCAACCAGATTGAACAAAGATGTCGGCAATTCTCTTATACGTGTTTTCTTCAGACTTAAAAATCTCATCTGAACAAGAAATCCTATATCTTCAGGTAATTTCTCCTGAAGTCCTTTAATTCCTTCAAGATCCAACACTTTAAGCAATTTGAATTTGTCAAACACAGATTTCAAAAGGCGCTCATTATGTATTCTATGTTTTTTTGGACGGAAAAAGGATAAGGACCTAAGGTTAGGATTTTTCTGGTATTCTGGCAAACCAGGATCTTGGTTGTTTTGATCCAAATGGATAGCACATCTACGGATCTTGCTTACAGGTGTTGGTCTAGAATACATAGAAGATGGGAGAGAACCAATAATATGCATAAAATTTTCTTGTTTGGCCTTTGACAAGCATAAATCACGCATAAGGTCATGCAGGCGACAAGTTTTTATGGTTCCTGTTGAACCCTTCACTCCCACTTGAACCATTGACCTATTTATCATGTCATGTAAGTAGCCCTGTGCAACTTCCTCCACGGTTTCATGCCTTTCATCTACTTCTACTTCATCCTGTGAGGATATAAAGCCTTCTGCAACCCATTGCCGAACTAATTTCTTGGTTGGTATTTCAAAATCTTCTGGAAACTGGCTCAAATGTAAGAAGCATGGTTTCAGTTGGTAAGGTAATTCATGGTAACTTAAAGCCAATACCTCAGATAGTTTAGCTTGTCGTCCACTCTCTTTTGATCTTGCCAAGTGTAACTTGATATTTCTGTGCACCTTATCCCACTCATTCACTGTTTCTTTCGTTGCCAAAAGTCCACCAAGCACAATGATTGCCAGCGGTAGACCTGCACAACTTCCCACCATTTCCCTCCCTAAATTCTCCATATCTTTTTCAACTACAAAGCCTGGAAAACACAAATCAAAATGAAAATTAGAAAATCCTATGTTTCCTAAATGAACCATTGATATATAACCAGGTGCCTTCCCTAATAATCAATCACTCATTTTGGGCTTTGACTGGTTGTTTAGGGTGGACTTATCATTAGGATGGGTATCCTAAATTCAATTCTTCTTACTCTTCTGTTCTTCAAAAGAATAAAAAAGATTATCTATTCTACTTGTTATCATGCTTTGTGAAGAAGTAACAATTAGGGAAGCTTATGTGCATGCTCTGTTACTTCATATATTTTAACAAATTATATATCTAAGAAAATTAGTGAGACAAAAAAGGAAGGTGTAGAAAAAAGCATTATTAGAGAAATGTTGGAATAGAAACGAATGCTCAAAGGATATTAAAATATATGCACATCAAGCATGACAATTATAGTACCGCTAAAGGTAAAAAGTACCTAAAATTTGGGGCAGGTAGCAAGGTATAACTTTTTATTCTTAAAAGTTGTTAACAACTTCACCAGGTGCCTTCAACTTCTATCACCAAGTTCTTCTAGGTGGTTACTTTGATCACGTTAGTTTTGATTTTGCCTCTTGATTTTGATTATTTCATATATAGTTTAGTCATGCATGAATGACATTACTCCTGCCAAATGCTTGAGTTGGAATATGAATCATAACAAGGCTATAGCTTAATATGAACCTAGTCAATGTGCTTTGCTTCAATTATGATCTGTTTGAGGAACTCCAAGTGAACCATGCTAACTTTAGTTAAGCTGTCCAGAAAGCCTTGCTTTTGGCAATAGTTTAGTCAAAATTTGTGAAAACAATAATATAAGTAGTAATCATGTACTATTTTTTCCCTTTATCCAAATTCAATTATCCTATACTGCACAATTCTATTTTCCAAACATTGGCTTTAGATTAAATAAGAGTAAGATATAGGCTAAACTTATGTTAGTTGGACTCTATTTTTCTTGAAGTACTCGTGTTCAACTACTTTGTCTGAAACACATTCCAACCTGGGTATGAGTATAAGATTCTCTCTAGATATATAAAAAAACCTCAACAATGTAATAGTATCGCACGTGCCCCCAAGTCAGGTAATATAGGGCTAAGGAGATAGCAACATGCAGAATTATGGCTAATGGAGTCAAAAGACTTTGGCAATCAAGATGTCTAGGAGTATGAATAATGGAATAATTAACTACCTGATTTGTCTTTCCTTGGAAATGCTTTCAATTGGAATAGCTCCCAACTCTGTTCTTCATTTAAACACTCTGGTTCATGAAGGAATCCATTCTGATCAGCATCCGAAGCTACTTTCCTATTGCGGGTTGTGAGCAATATTTTGCTACCAACAGTTGTTTCATCAGGGAAAGCAGGGAATAAAGTCTCCCACGCCTCACTGGTCCAAATATCATCAATCACAATCAAACATTTCTTCTCTTGCTGAACTTTGTAAAGCTTCTTTGCTAATTCCTCATCCCTCATTCTCAAAATTTCTTCCTTCTCCTCCTTTGATGGGGTGATCAATTTCAGCAGAATTCCTTCCCAAACATCTCTTGGTCTGCATTGTTGAGAAATATAAGCCCAAGCAAAAGCTTCAAAGTGTCTCCTAATATCTGCATGATGGTATAAGGTCTTTGCTAGGGTGGTCTTCCCAAGACCTCCCATCCCACAGATAGACACAACACGGCAACGTTCTTCTTCATGAATTAACTTCACCATCAGTTCCTTTATGTTTTCTTCAAACCCAACAATATGCTCTTCCACAATATGGGAATAAGACCATCTCAGCTGCCTTTGCCTCTCTGATAAAATTCTAGACCCTTCGCCTTCTTTTCTTGCTGTTATTCCATAGGTCTGCAAACTTCTGGTCAGGTCAGTGATTCTAGATTTGATTTTTTCAATCTCCGATGCAAGATTATGAAGTTCCTTTCTGTGGATAATCGAGTTTCTGATTATCCCACCTTTCTTGGATGCAAATTTAACAATATAATTGTCAATCACATCTTCAACATCATAAGCAGCCTCCCTTATCTCTGAAACCCAGTTTTTAACACTTTCTTCTTCATCTAGTCTTTTGTCTGCATCTTTGAGGAAGCACTGCATCCGCTTTAGTTCAATTTGCAACTGCTTGACTTTTTTGTTAACCCCCAATAACTGTGCAGCCTCCTCAATTAATAGCTCTCCGAGCCTTTCCACAAGAAAAGACACCACAGATTCAGCCATGGCTACTTTGGTTTTGCAACTAAAACAGAGGCAAAGCTTATGCCCAGTCAAGCTGAACTGAAGTTGAATGAAAACAAACGACTGCTTATATGAATCCAGTTATGTTATCTGAAAATCATTTTGCAGAAGAATAATAAGAAAAGAAAAAGAGACTTAAGAAACCAATAATTGATATCCAACAGCATGAAGCAAGTCAAAGTCGTCGCTTTGCTTTTCTCAATAAAATGCTAGTGGGCAAGAAAAAAATAAATTAAAATAAAAAATTAGTCAGAAAAGTCGAATGTCCGTAGAAATTAAAAATGGTAGTTGGGAGCTGCATTTTATGACTTATTTATTCATTACATCATTCACCGACAGTTACTTCCCAGTCTCTGAAAACGAACATTGCAACTGATACTGAAAATTCAGAGAAGAGCCTGTCATTTCCCTCCTGTTTTTCTAAAGTTTCCAGTTAAACAAACAAAATTCAAGCCAATGGGTTTTTGTTTACACACTCTTCCATCTTTATCTGAAGTTTTGAAGGAGATCAAATCCAAACTAAGACCAACAAAATCCAATGCTCTTGATACAAGGCGTTTAGCACTTCCAGAGGAATTATGTTGTCGATTTTCACTAGCCGACATCAAAGCTGCTACCAACAACTTCCATAAGAACATGATTATAGCTCAAGGTGATACAGGATTTATATTTGGAGGGAAGATCAATGATGGATTCTATGCTATCAAACGCTTGAGGCCAACCTCTGATTCACATTTACCGCTACTGGAATTGAGATATGGGGTGAAGTTTCTCAGCCAATTGCATCACCCCAACATCATATCTCTCCTCGGTTACAGCGACGAGAAAGAAGAGATGATCCATGTGTATGAATACGCAAACAATGGGAGCCTCTATGATAATCTCCATGCTGAAAATCACGATCCAATCCCATGGAAGCGAAGGCTGAAGATATGCATCAGCGTAGCTCGAGCTTTACATTACCTTCCTACGGGAGGGAAGTTTGTGCTAATCCACCGGGATGTCAGTAGCAAGAACATCCTTTTGGACGACCAATGGACTTCAAAACTTTGCAATTTCAGTTTCTGCAAGAGGGGGCCCCATAGCATGTCAAGGGATCCAATTTCCATTGAAATAGAATCAGATATAGCTTATACTTCTGCATTCATTGCTCCGGAGGTAGCAATCACTGGCAGGGTATCAGATAAAACTGATGTTTTTTCATTTGGGGTAGTTTTATTTGAAGTTCTATGTTGTAGACGCATATTTGATGCAGAACTGGAGATGGATCAAAGATTTCTACATCGTTGGGCATGTAAATGCATCGAGAATGGAACAATTTGCAGTATAATCGATCCATATCTCAAGGGAAAGATAGCTCCACAGTGTTTGAAGAAATTCTTGGAGATTGCTTATAGTTGTGTCCAGTTTGAAGAAAACAAAAGGCCTACCATGGGTGAGGTGGAGGTGACATTGGAGCTAGCATTAGAGTTGCAGAAGCAAGCAGAGTCCGAAATGGAGAGTACAAATCCACAAGGTGAGTTTATGTGTGAGGAAGTATCATTATCATGTACCCTCTAACTGTTTTCTTTGATCACAGATTTCATGAATTATATTGTGTAGTAACTGAAGATATAATTTAAGTTGTTTTCCTGATATATCAGCCTGTTATATAAAACTTTTTTTATCCCAAAATTATTTTGCAAACAATAAATGAAACAGTAGCCAAGATCAAATCTGAATTTGATGTGAACAAAATAAAATCCTCCCAGAAACAGCATTCGTCGCTTCCAGAACACCTATGCCGTCAATTTTCACTATCCAGATCGAAGCCGCCACCACCAATTTCCATCAAGACATGATCATTGGTCATGAAACTTATGGGGAACCAATTTATAGAGGACTCATCGATGATGGAACCCTGCTTGTAGCTGTCTGATGTTTCTACTACTGCCCTGAAGAGTTTATATTAATGGGCGGAGGTGATCGACAGTTTCAAACTGAAGTGCAGTTCCTTTGCCAGCTGCGCCACCCAAAATCTCATCACCCGCATTGGATTTTGTGATGAGCAAAATAAAATGATTCTCTTGCACCTTCACTTAACAGCACAAACATCCTTTTGGACCATGGATATGCTCCTAAGCTATCCGAGTTCGGGTGTTCCATGATGGGTCCACTCAGCATGTCGAATGATTTGATAAAATCGAGAAAGGGATCGTTGATTATACAAATGCTGGAATCAACACTGATCCCGCTGAATTTTATGGCCGGCCTGTGACATGAAAATCTGAAGTCTACTCATTTGGTAGAAAACAATCCAAATTTAGGGAACTTCCAATTCGAAGTCCAGGAATTTATGTGATCTTTAAATGTATTAAAAATGGTACCGTTAATGATATCATCGATCCATATCTGAAAGGAACGATAGATTCAGATTGCTTACAGTTGTGTTGGCAATGGGTGAAGTAGAGGTTATGCTAGAGCATGCATTGGAGCCTCAAATAAAGCAGATTCCAAAATGATGTGTAACAACCTTCATGCTGAAAACGTATCAGAAAGTTGTAGCTATTCTGATAACGGTACTACTGGTGGGAGATACATATCCGACGATGTCTGTAGATAGCCTGTTAAGATAATTATAAGCATGTTTTTGGTTCAATTTGTCTTATATTTAAGATTTACTTTGTTTGAATTTTAAAGATTATCTCCTCAATAAAGCTAAGTTTTGATAATATAAGTAGAAATCACCGTACTGCTTCTTCCTTAAGTTTGGTAAGGAGGTTAGGTAAGGTCAGATTTCGGAAGTAATATTCATTTTATAATATTTTTATCTTTTCTTTATATACAAAATAGTATGATAAAGTTTTAAAAAATTCAAACGAAATAGGTTTAAATTATAATTTTCTTATATTGAAATAAAGTAAAAATATTCTATTATTTTTATTATTTATATTCAATGATTTTAAAAGAAAAAGTTAATAAATAAATCTTTTAGTATGGAAAATTATGATAATATCAATATTTGAAAAATAAATATTTATTTTTTTATAAAATGCTAATTTTTTTTTATTCATACTTCTAGTTTTCACTAAAGAAATAGAAACAAATATTATTGATGAATGCATCAATAAGGGGGGAGACAAGGAGGATGATGTAGTGGTGCTAAAGAAGGTCGATTCACCCTATAGGGCGAAAAGCCAAAAGAGGTAAGTGAGCAAGGAAGTTGAAGATGTGAAGGAGAATGTTAAGGACAATAGGGTGGCTAGATGATTATGGGTCGATCTCTTCTTCATCGAGTTGGGGGATATATATAGTGGAGGTTCCTTACTTGGAGATGTTATAATTGTATAGTGCATGAGGGATGTATGTAATGGGTCTGATTTTGTCATTCCTTTTAAATCATGGTACGAGGTTCTTACATTCAAGTAGTGTTTGGTGGCATAACAAGCTAGTTCACACTAAAAAAGCGGATGTCTTAAGGAGTGGGAGGCTTGTTTACGAAGACCGGTGGAGAGGACCTTTCTAAGAGAAGTGAATAGCTCGTTCGCAAGGATTAGTGACTAAGATCCTTCTAAAGGAATTGGGAGGTTGGGTAGAAGCAAGCCTTCTTCCAAGACATAGATGATCTAGTGACCTCCAAAACGATAGAGAGTAGGGGTTCGTGCATAGGTGTCTTTTTGGTAGCTTCTCATGTTGTCACGTGTCGTGAGCTATAAGGATATAACAAGTACATCCAAAAAAGTCAAAAAAATAAAATACAAAAGCCCAAAAACTTATAATGGGCCAAAACCCAGTCTCAATAGAACCAAACAAACCTTTGGGACAAATTTTAGCAACTAAATATTATAATTGTCGTTTTCAAAATAGGCCACTCGAATAGGTTGGAAAGTTGAAGGCAAAGGTGGATAGACTACCTTTCAATGGCATGTTATACCTCCCTCAAAAGACCATATTGTGGTAACCCAAAAAAGGAACACCGTCAATCACCATGGAGCCATATGGGGCTAAAGCCAGAGAAGGGATCCACGGCCAATGAATGACTTCAACCACTGGTCGCGCATGCTAGTGTGGTAAAACATGAGCATTGACGAGCTCCATCAAGCGGAGGACCATGGTGAAAGTGGTGCACAACAACCAAAGGATAAGGTTACCGAAGAGAAGAAAGGTAGTCATGTCAAAAATTGCAAAGGGCTAGAAGAAAACTCTCAAATGTCAGACGAACAAGAGAAGCATCAGACAGTAGGGATGATATCTATTCGATTCAATCCAATTTTTGGATTTTTCAAACCATCTATCATAATTTGGTTTGGTTTGATTATTTGTTTTTTCATATTAATTCTTGGTTTTGGATTTTTAGACTTATTTTGACATAATGAGCTTTAGTTTATGACTTTTTGGATATTATTTGACGAAGCTTCAAGTCTTTTTCATAAACATTTCTAAAAAAAAAACAATAATTTTTCAAAGTAAATAAAAAATAACCAATAATTTTTATATAATTTTTAATATATATATATATATAAATTTTAAATTATTTTCACTATTTTAAATATAAAATACCTATTTTTATATTATAAAAATTAAAATTAATTATAAATTAAATAAAAATAAAATTCAAAAGTGCAGTTTTTAACTTGCATTTTATAAACTTTAATTCAAGTCAATTTTTTATTTTTTAGTTGTTTATTTCCGAAGCCTACCAAACAACCTTTATTTTTTTCGGGGTAAAAGAAAAACAAACAGGTAGGAGATGAAAAAAAAATTCTCAAATTTATAAATCAATAGAAATCATTTGCATCAAATAAAATTATTTCATCTTGCTAATCAATAATTTCTCAATTATTAAGCACAAGGAATAAGGTGTGATGTTAAGTGTGCACCTTTAATTTGTTTTAATTATTTACTTATAATTGTTAAAAAAAAACACCAAATTTTATAACAATAACAGTTCAATAACAAATTAATTTTAGGCAATTTTACATTTTGTCGACTAATTAATAAAATCTTACATTCCAACCAAATGAATTATATAGAATAATCTAACATATTTAATAAGATAATAAGTAATCTCGCATTCTTATAATTTTATTATCGAAGAGAATATAACATTTCATGAACCAAACGTCCGTAAGTATCATCTACTAAGATTATACTTTGTTTTGATATTGGTTAAAGATAATATTTATAGCACCGATTGAACTTTAGCTTAATTAACACCATTACTATTACAATAATATCAAGAAGACGTGGGGTTGAGCATGCGTTTATTTCTTTGATTTAAGTGTTGGAAGAGGTCATTGGTAAAATTAGGTATTATATAAAAATATATATAATATTTATAAACAAAATTTATATCGATAATGTATATTTTTCCCTTGAATTTGGTAAAAGTATTGGAGCTTAAGTTATTTAACAAGATCTAAAAAGACATGTTTTAGGCCCTCAATAAAAATGTGTCCTTTCATATTTTTAAATAAATTCTTAATTAATATCATGTATTTTTCAACGCTAGATCAATTATCCTTTACAATATTTTAACCTTAATTATTGGTGATTAAATAAATAAAATTAACAAATATAATAATAATAATGTAGTATTTATGATTTTTTATTCAACTAGATTTATGGTTTATGATATAATGGGTTTATAATTTAAAATTTAAAATTTAAAACTCTATAATTTAAAAAAAAAGGGATTAAATTAAGGTTTAAGGTTGGATAAGAATTAGAAGTTGATGTTTAGGGTGTAAGATTTTACTGTATATGATTTTACAATTTAGGGTTAGGGTTTTAAAAGTTTATAAGAAATAGATAATTAATTTTGCTAAATCTCAATCATAAATCTTACCTACACACAAAAATTTGGTAAGTCCCTTAAATGTATAATAATAATAAGAAGAAGAAGATTTAATTTGATGTTTTTTTTTGGTGTATTATATTATTTATATACTCTAATTTGATCACATTCAAACTTTTTAATTTAATTAACTAATACATTTTTCTAATTAAATTTTTAAAGGTAAACAACACTATTAATTACTAAATTATGAGTGAGTTTTTGTTTTGGTCATTTAACTAAAAAATGTATAATTAATTATTGAACTACTCAAAAAATTTCGTTCAAGTTACTGAGCTGATAAAATCAATGTTGTATGATTTTCTTTGTTCGCACTACTTGCACCAATCGAAATTTTTTTTCCCTTCTCTTCTACAGTTCATTTTTTTTTTCATGAAATAATTTTGGACGTTATGAATCTACGGACCAAAATTCAAACAGCTTTTTTCTCTGATCTCTGACAGTAGTTGTCAAATCGACTTAAATCTAAGATATGTTCTTCTAGTTATCGATGAGAACTGATCAAATAGATTATTATCTTTTGATGTAACCATCTAACCACTACCACTAACAATTGATTTAAGGATATAGCTCATGCACCTCAAATTTGTAGTAAAGAAATAGTTTTTATACTATTCGTTTTATGTAAAAATATTCCATAGTTAAATATATATTAACATATATAATATTTTTGATATAATTAAATTGTCAGATTGATTCGAAATTTTATATGTATGGCAAGTAAAATTATATTGATAATTTTAATTATTAAATTATTAAAATATCATTAAAAAATTAGCAATAATGGCAAGTTTTACCCTTATACTCTAACAAAATTGTCAATGTGGCACATATACTTTTAATTTGTTTATTTTGATACCTGAACTTTCTTTCCACTTGATATTTTGGTACTTCACCTTCACAGCATAAAATGTGTCAAAATTTTACACGTGGCCCATTGGATGTTCAGAAGAAAAGTCAAACGATCAGGGGGAGGGACTTAGGAAAAATTTTCCCTTTCATATTTCTTGGTTTAAAAAATGGAAAAAAAAAAGTTAATGATATTGTAAAACTACATTTTCTCCAAAAAGATTAACATAATTTCATTTGCAACACATAGGGGTGAGTAAAACTTAATTCAACTCGAAAATATTTTCAAATTTTGAGTTGAATGAATCGAGTTATTCGAGTTAACTCGAATTCTTTTTCGAATTTTAATTTTGAATCGAGTTTAATTATCAAATTTGAAAAACTTGAATAATTCAAATAAATCGAATACCAAACTATGATATTTTATATTTTTACCCCAAACCCCCAAACTTTTTTACTTTCCCCCCAATACTTTTACTCTTTCCCACTTCCTCCCCCCCCCCAAAAAAAAAAAATTACTCCCCTCTCATCCCACCCCCCATCTACCCCAAACTCATTCCCCCCCCCCAAATTATTTTTGAATATTTTCCCCCCGTTTACTTTCTCCCAAAATTTTACTCCCTCAACCCTCAAAACTTTTTATTTTCCCTGTAAACTTTTACTTTTAACATTTTACCCCAAAATAAAAAATCATTCAAAAAAATCCCTAAACTTAAATAGAAATAATTTTATTTATATAATCTGTCAAAAAAATAATTTTATTTATACCTACTATTTATATTATTAAATTAAATTTCACATTTTGTACTATTTATATTATTAAATTGTTTAATCATATTAAATATTTATAAATTTCTGTTAAAATTGAATTATTGATGATGCCATAAAATATTCGTGTTAAAATTTTATGTTGGTATCAATTTCACATTTTATCTTTAAGATAACTTTTATTTAAAAAAAACACATTTTTTATATTTAATATATTTTTTAATTTCAAACTACATATTGACAAAAATTAGAAGATAATTGAAGTAACTAAGCAAATAAAAAAAACTAACACATATATAAAAGATTAATAAATAAATTATTAGGATATGAAAGTTAATAACAACTTCGATTACGGTGGGTAAATTTGATTACGGTGGGTGATAGTGGTTATAAGGATCAAAAGTCATTTTTTTTAAATTGAACTCGAACAAATATATTCGATTCGATTCAATTCAAATTCCATCTCACTCGACTTGATTCGAGAAAAATTCAAATCGAGTTAGGATGATAAAATAGGATCCGTCAACTCAATTAACTCGAATTTTTTTCATTTGATTCAATCGAACGCTCACCCCTAATCAACCAATTGTTCTTTGTCATTAGCATAAATCCCAAAACCCTAAATGATGAACTTTTAACATCAAATTGCACATTTACAATCCTAACCGACATCCTCACCTTATGAGTCGATAACTCCTTGCCAAGCCAAGTGAGCTTCAACCTTCGTCACTACTTTGGCAACTTGTCCAGCTCCTTAATCTCAATCCCCAATGTAACACTCATATTCCATTTCTGTTACCGAAATAGGATACAAGATGTTATCAGACAAGTTGGAACAATTAATAATGAATTACATTCAATAATCAATTCAATTCCATAATTACAAGTAATACTCAATATGAAAGAGATCATTTAGTTCCGAGTCTTAAATCGAGCTTTCGAAGTTCTAAAAATAAGTTACAAACATTCAATGACCAATTTGGAACAAATCAGAACATTCAGGAAGAAATTGAAAATTTTCAAGTTAGGGGTCACACGGTCGTGTGACAGAGCCCAGCCCATGTGCGATCTCACACGCCTGTGTGCATGGACCATGTAACTCTCTAATTTGGATCACACGGCCATGTCGCAGGTCGTGTGCCAACCTGTGTGAAAACTGCACAAATACTATTTTTAAACACACTCTGGCACACACTCGTGTAGGTTGCCCGTGTACTTCACTCGGCTGTGTGATAGATCGTGTCCCAAGCTATGTGAGATAAAAAAGGTCCAATTCTAAGCTCAAACTTCACCCTTTTGCTTAGGTACCTAAACACATTCAAATACACAATTTCCATAGGCCAAAACCAACTCCAAACACACTTAAACATTACAATAAATTCAACCTATATCCACCAATGTGCCATAATTGCACCTCAATGCATTTCATCACACTTCACTTCCAATTTTTCAAACACAATCAAATTTTATCTATACATAACAAACATCCATTTCATTGCAAACTTTAAGTTAACAATTTACTAAAGCATCTCATACTTTAAGTAATATGTAGATTTTTCACAAGTCATTCAAAACACATCACAAACATAGGTATATTACATCAAAATTATATAATTGTCATAACCTATATAAAAGGGCCTATTACATACCATATAAACCAGCCAAAATTAAATTTTACCAAGATTCCCGGATAGTGTGATTTCTACATTGATCCGACCTTCCGAGCCCACAAATGTAATCTACAAAATGAACCAACAATAGGTAAGCCTAAATAAAGCTTAGTAAGTTCGTTCGAATATTCATTAAATTGAATCCTCAGCAATCACTACTTCTATGAATAGGTACTGTTGGTAGCAATATTTTAGTGTTCATTTCCAACCATCAATATAGATGATCCCATTCAGTAGAATCAATGTATAACTCTCGTTGAGTAGCATTCAGTATAATTAGTAAACTTTTACTTGCTTGAGTAGTATTCAGTATATTTTCAATAGGTTTTGCTCGATTGAGCAGTATTCAGTATATTTGGTAAGTTTTTCTTGCTTGAGCAACATTTTAGTATATTCAGTGAGCTTTGCTCAATTGAGAAACAATTTAGTTAGTATGTTCAATAAGTTTTGCTCAATTAAACAACAATTCAATATATTTGGTAAGTTTTGCTCGATTGAGCAACAATTCAGTATATTCAGTAAGTTTTGCTTGTTTGAGCAACATTTCAGTATATTTAGTAAGTTTTGCTCGATTGAGCAATAATTTAGTATATTCGGTATTCCATTTTCATTCTAAAATAATATAACATTTGATATATCACCTAGTAGGATTTCATTTACATAAAATATAAATTCATTAGTAGTTCTAGTAAGTATAGGAACTTAGGGACTACTTTGTAATTTTCTCTTTTCCATAATCGTCCACACGTTCTTGATCTAACACAATAGTTTCATTCAATTAACTAATTCATCAGTAAAAATAAATCACTTAATGCAATTAAGTCCCTTTTTAACAATTAATAAAATTACCCACAACTTTTCACTTTTACTCAATTTAGTCCTTAGGCCCTAATCATGTAAATTAATCATTTTTTATTTAAACCCAATTTCAAACTAACATTCCAGGTCTTCTAACAGTCGTTATCCACTATTATTTCACACTAAATACAAACACTTTTATCATTTTATCAATTTAGTCATTAAACGTTAAAATCACTAAAAATCACTTCACAAAATAATTCACCAAAACAATAAAACTTCATAATCTATCATAAACTTCAAGAAATAACTCAACTCATCAATGACAACATTTATAACATTTAATAATTTTGCAAATTAGTCATCGGAATAGCTAGATCAAACTAATACGAGTTCAAAAACATAAAAATTACTAAAAACGGACATTAAAATGCTTAACAATCAAAGTTTCAATCAAAAAGAGCAAAACCCTTAACTTTGCTAAGCTTTTTGGTGGAGAAGATGAGAGGAATTTGTCAAATTTCTTTTAATTTTGATTTTAACTTAATATACATACCATGGTAATTTTATAATTTTTACAACTTTCTTAATTAACATTAATTAATCAATGTTTAATATTAATTAAACCATCCACCTATGCATTACATCATCTCATTCCACAAACTAAATTTCCATGGTTAAATTATTCATTTAGCCCCTTGTATTTAATTGCTCAAATTTTACAGTTTTTACAATTCAATCCTTTTTACTTATTAAACTATCTAAACGTTAAAATTTCTCACCCAAATTTTAATATGACTGTAGAGACCTTGCAAATATTAATTAAATAATATTTACAAATTACTATGTCAGAATTATGGTCTCAAACTACTATTTTTGACACCACTAAAAATCAGGTTGTTACATCCAACGCTACCAAGTGCGACTTATTGCTTTGTTTTCATTGTTGAAGAAATTCCATGTAACACCCTTAACCCTAATCCATCACTAGAACAGGGCTACGGAGCATTACCGAATATTTTAGAACAAATACGAGTAATAATATAATATTATAACATACGCATCATAATTTAATCATAATGTCCCTTTATTGAGCCCTCGAGGCCCAATTCATGTGTTAGAAACAAATCAAGACTCAATCGGAAACTTAGAATTTTTCGCGAAGTTTCAAAAATTTTCCTAAGTGTAGGGGTCACACGGACACGCCTGTGCTTCAGGCTTTGTGGACTCAAAATGAGTCTTTTTCATTAAGTTTACCAACCCTGCAAATCTTGAACCTCAAGCAACTCAATAACCAATATTCAACCAATCCAAAACACAAAAAATACATTCAAATTATACCAAGTAATCTACCTAATGACCTAACCATCATATCAATATAGGTTCTTTACATATTTTTATCAAAATTGAACAACATTACTTCATTCTAGCCAATTCTAATAACATATTAATTTTACCTAAATTTTAACTTATTTCATACTCATTTTTACATTGACTTAAACA
Source organism: Gossypium longicalyx (assembly GCA_025698465.1). Taxonomy (NCBI): domain Eukaryota; kingdom Viridiplantae; phylum Streptophyta; class Magnoliopsida; order Malvales; family Malvaceae; genus Gossypium; species Gossypium longicalyx. The sequence continues at coordinate 18,414,394 of CM047005.1, read as the reverse complement.
TTCCATTTCTGTAACTTATCATGTTATACATATATGTAAGTTTATAAGTAAATAATATCATTTTATAACATTATTTACAATCATTTCCCAAAATAACATACATAAATATTCTAGGTACATGCCATGACCAAAAAGAAATATACTTCACCACGTTTTTTAGTTTGGGATCTTGAATGGATGCTGAATCAACAATCAGCTTTAACACCTAACCTGCACACAGAAACAAACCATACACTGAGTATATACTCAGTGATATTTCTATAATCCGAATACTTTTAAACAAAATGACTAAACATACACATTTTAATTCATACAATTCCAAATCCATTCAATTAATCAATTCACATATAAATCATTTATCACACATTTAATTCTCATCAATAGCTATTTCAAATAGCATTTCTCACTTTGAATTCACATATCGTTTGGCAATAACAATACTCTTTTCATGAACCCTCGGTTCATGCATTTCATTTATACAATTCAATTCAATGTCCAATTTCAGATTCACATTCAATATATCATTCAATATAAATTTTATTGCCAATTCATTTATTTACCCCTATTAACACGACTTGGACTTTGGCGGATACACGGATCCAACCAAAACACACCAGTATGGCACCCAGTGCCTCATCGGATAATTCGAAGTAATAAGTTAACACCCAGTGTCTCATTAGCCTTGCCGAAGTAAATTGGTACCCAGTACCTCATCGAATTTATCCGAAGCAATAGTTTGACACCCAGTGTCTCATTGACTCGTGGTCGAAGTATCACTGAACTCTTCCAATCCTATGGCATGCCAATTATATTCAACTCAACCTGATACAGTTAATATGATTTTCAATTCCAATTTCTTAATTCGATTTCAATCAAAATTTACACCAATCACAAATTCTCATAATATCAATTCAACTATTCACGTATGCTCATAAAATTTAATTCTATTCAATTCAATATCATAATAACAATTACGGCATATTTGGTTGGCATGAATAGCCATTCCATTCAGGTCAGATTCAGTGGAGAACAGTAATTCAATAGTTTGGTTCATTGAATGGGTTATTTGATGGAATTCATTCCTTCTCTATTCATCAAATTCACTGAATCAACATTCGGCAGAAGAAGTTAAGAATAGCTATTCAACATCAACACGGAATAGAAAATTTTTGTTTTAGTCAATTTTACCCAGTATTTTCTTTCAAACCCACTCTCTTAGTCATTTTCAAAAACTTCAAAAATAAATTGCAGAACCCATTTCTGTTTCCATCTTGTTTTTACTTTAATCTTACCCCTCATTCTCTTCTACTCTCCATCAATTTCTAGAACATAACAAGAAAAGAATAAAAATTCATTTCTCAAAACTTTCAACTCTTGATCAATTTCCAGAAGATAAAAAAAATTAAAACAAAAACCCATTTCTTAATAATAGATCTGTAAAATTCTCTTCTACTCTCCATCAATTTCTAGAATATAACAAGAAAGAATAAAAATTCATTTCTCAACAGTTTCAACTCTCAATCAATTTCCAAAAGATAACAAAAAAACTAAAACTAAAACCCATTTCTTAATAATAGATCTATAAAATGTGATTTGGAGAGGGAAGCTTTCTTACCCATTTTTTTTACAGATAACATATAAATAAAGGGAGAAAACAAGAAGATGAAAAAAGAAGAAGCTTAAATCAGTGGCTTTTGGAGCAAGTGAAATAGCGGATGATGGCGCCATCGGTGGTCGACTGTCGGTAATTGCTTCCAATTCATGTTAAGAGAAAATATTAGATGAAGAAGATGAGTGGTTAAGAATGATGATGAAGAAGATGAGAAGAGAAAAGATTAGATGAAGAAGATAAAAATATCTCTTGATATTAAATTTTATCATAATATTCTTATTTTTTTATTAAATCTAATTAATTTAGATATACAAAATATGTATTAATAAAATAAATAAATAATATTTATCTAGTTTAAGGGTTATAATATGTAATAATTCATATTTTAATAATAATTTTAGGTAAAATTTTAATAAAAATTATATTAAGACTGCTATTAAATTATATATTTTTATTTTTATTTAATTATATTTAGTAATAATTATATTAAAACATGGTTAATTATTTATTCTTTTAATAATAATCTTAGTAAAATTCTGCTAAGGGTATTTTGGTCATTTTAGTTTTTTTCCTTATGCTATTACAACATCATTCCATTCAACCAAACACAAGAATACTATTACAGTTCTATTCCATTACATTCAACCAAATAGTTGAATTACTTATTATAGCTCTATTCAATTACAACTCTATTCAATTATAGCCCTATTCTATTACAGTGAACCAAACGCACGCTTACTTACCTCAATCTACTTACCATACACATTAAGTAATAAATTTAATAATTAATTATTAAATTCAGATTATAGAAATATAAACCGTAATTTTCGAGCTACTCCTCGTTAATCTTTTATTTTCCTTTCTTAGTCGATGTCTCCGGCTCAACGCTAGCTACGAAAATTAAAACAATTTAAAAATGATCCATACAGCACAATTTCACATTGAATATTTCAATTTATACTCAACTTTTGCCTAAATTCCAATTTAATCCTTAACCAAAACTAACTTTATTTTCTTCATAATTTATTCTTTATTTTCATTCAATTAACACTTAAAACTAAATTTTAACTCTCTAATTTCACCATAAATCCCTAATTTTGAAATTCTCTCAATTTAGTCCCTGTTACTTCAAAACCTATAATTTATTTCACAATTTAATCTATTTTCACTTCTAACTTAAAATTCTATCAATTTAACCCCTAATTCTTCAATTAATTCAACATGAACTACATCTAAAAATCCGCTAACTTTCAAATTTTCAACATAAATCAAGTAGTATTTTGTTTTAGGATTCTAAAAACATCAAAATTACAAGAAAATGGGCTAAATTGACTTACCACTTAAGCTTGAAACCTTAAAAACCCTAATTTCCCTTTTTCTTTCCGTCTTTTTCTCCCCTGTTTCGTTTCAATTCTGTTTCTTTCTTTCATTCTTTTTATTTTGTTTTTATTATTTTGTTTTTATTATAATAATATATTATTATGTTATATACTTAAATATTAAGTGTATATATATATTAGTATTTTTTTACATATGTACACTATTTTTCCACATATATTTTACACCTACCATACACTTGTATTAACTTTTTATTATACAAGTGTTACATATGGTTTATTTATTTATTTAATCCTTCAAAAAAATTTTAGTCTATTATTCAATTTTTACCCTTTATTCAATCTAGTCCCTATACTTAATTAACCTTAATCCAAGCTAATTCTCCTAACTAAAACCTAATTGACCACACAACTAGCTTCATAAATATTTTTAATAAATATTTACAAATTCATTTTACGAAAACGGTGACCTAAAAATGCACTTTCCGATTACCCAACTATCGAGTCATTACATCCCACCTCTCTACTTCCTTCTCCTCTTCCTCTTCCCTTTCTTTTTCGTCAACGAAATCTACGACGAAGGCTGAGAATGGGTTGGAAGATACATCGAAGCGGCATGAAAAGGAAGGGGGCAATCGTGGCACGCAAAACAATGGATGAGGGGGCAGAAAAGGATTGATTGAGGGCGAGAAAGAGGGAGAAAGAGGCGGAAGTGAAAGGGAAAGTGTCCATGGAGGGCTTATTACGGTTTAAAGAAGGGGGTTGATTCAGGGAAAAAAAAGTGTTGTTGGTCGATATGAATGAGGGTTGAAAGGAGGCATTAACTTCTTTTTTTCATTTTTTAAACCTATAAATATAAAAACGGAAAATTCTTTCCCAAGTCCCTATCCTCTGAACAACCATGACACGTGTTGCTCATTTAATGGGCCACATGTCAAGTTCTGACACATTTTAACGCGATTAAGGTGGAGTACCAAAATAGAAGATGGAAAGAAAATTAGGTACCAAAATGAATAAATTGAAAGTATAGGGAGGACATTGACAATTTCATTAAAATACAAGAGTAAAACTTGCCATTATTCCAAAAGATTATGAAAGTGTGTAAAAACCATAATAATAATTTGCTAACCAATCTCACCAATAATTTCATTACCATTGCCTAATTTTGTGCAATTTAGATTTTATCAGAAGTAAATTTTTGTATTCAAAATTATAATGAATTTATCAAATAAAAAGAAGATATCCACTAAATATTTTGTACTTACACTCGTGTAAATAATGCGCATCTAGTATGAAATATTTAAGTGTTACATTCTAACACTCTATCTCCCCTTTGCATTCATAATCTCAGAGAAGACACTCTCAGATTTGGTTCTATCAAGATCACCTCGTGTAACACTCCTTCCTACACTGCTAATCGTGCTCCCTGATTCCGACACTTTCCCACCTGAAACACTAAACAACTCTTCGTTATCATCATCCGTGGTAGTACCTCCTCCTCCTTCTCTTCCCGGCTTCAATGGACTGGTTTGGCAGCTGCAGGACTTCATCACCTCATCGCCACCTTCCATGTTGACGATGTTCATGTTCCCACTCTCTTGCACTTGCAATGCAAATTCTAACCCCCAAACCACTTCATTCATGAGTGGCCGCTCTATTCCTTCATCTTTGATACAACTCTCCGCAAGCTCCCCGAATTTCTTTAGGCACAATGGTGAAATATCACCCATCAAGTTGGGGTCCACAATGCTTTCAAGGCTTCCTCTTTTCAGGCAAATCTTGGCCCATCGAGCCAGGCTGATTTGGTCCTTTGGTAGCCCTGGAATCATTGCCGGTCGAGCGCATAATACTTCGAATAAAACCACACCGAACGAGTAAACGTCGGATTTCTCAGTCAACTGTTGCTTTCGGTAGTATTCAGGATCCACATACCCAACGCTTCCCTTTACTACAGTGCTCACATGGCTTTGAAACATGTCTGTTGGGCCCAGTCTAGACAATCCAAAGTCAGAAACCTTGGCCACCCAGTTCTCGTCCAATAGTATGTTGGTTGATTTGATATCCCGGTGGATGATTGCCTGCTTCACACCTGCGTGGAGGTACTGCAATCCACGGGCAGCTCCAATGCATATTTCCATCCTCCTTTTCCACGGTAAAGGAGGGTTCTTCGTTTTGTAAAGATGATCACGAAGGGTCCCCCGAGCCATGTACTCATAGACGAGTATCATCTCCCCCAGCTCATCACAAAAACCAATCAAGGACACGAGATTGACATGGCGTAGCTTGGAGAGTAGCTCGAGTTCAGTTTGGAACTCCCGGATCCCTTGCCTTGATGATGAATCCAACCTTTTGATGGCCACCGTAGTCGACCCGCCATCAATGCAACCTTTATATACGTGACCGAATCCTCCTGACCCGATAATGAATTGCTCATCAAAATTCAAGGTGGCTTCTTTAATCTCCACGATCGAAAACCGACGACAAAGATCGGACGGTAGTAAGGAAACGCTGGTAGCACATGTGGAGTTTGATGTGCAAGGTAGTTGTGCCCATGATGATTTTGGTTCGCTGACAGCTAAATCCTTTACTCTCCTAACTTTATGCTTGTAAATGAAAACGCATATGATGAGAGAAAGAGCAAATACGCCACTAAAGACAGCTATGGTAATGATCATAACTAGTGAACACCCCTTTTTCTTTTTCGGGACGCTGGGCGACGGTGGTGAAACACTCAAACTTGGTTCAGGATTTGGCACTGCAAGACTACCCTCTGAATTGTTGAGTCTAAAGATCTCTAGACCGTTGAGGATTGCATCATGAAACTTTGCAAGAACATCTGCGCTAGGGTGTAAAGCCAGCCATAGTGTTTGCTTTCTTTGACCTTCATTTTGAATCAACAAAACATAGTCTTTATAGACCGGGATGTTGTTACCACCACTCCAATGTATGACATCGGCATCATGCTGTGCCGTTTGATTGTTGATGAATATGTCAAAGACACGTTGGCCTGCCTTCGTTACTTCCATTTGAGTTTCGCAGAAATGGAGCCTAAGGAGGTAACTGAAGCCACCGTCAATCTGGAAGTTCCACGTGAGATTGTAATTCATATTGATATGTGGATCTCGCCCCATAGTTCTTGACGTGGTGTAGACAATAACCGGAGCTGTATAAGTTGGGGTGTCGTTGGTGTAATTGATCGTAACGATGGACCGGCTAGGAACAATTCCCGATGCACCTCCAAAGATATAAGGCGAATCATCCAGCCAAGTTCGAAACATTCCGGTGTCATCCACGTTTGCCACGGTTGTTCCACCAACGTTTAGACGATAAACAGTTTCGAAAGCAGTAGCATCAGGAATGTCTAAGGGAATTTTACTATTTACAAAAGATACAGAGTCTTCTTGGTGTTTTACATACATTTCCTTCGGCATGGAAACAACTTCAATACCGTTTACAAAGGCAAAAGAGTTGGGCGATGGCGAAAAGGTGACAATCAGCTTCTCGGTTTCGAAACAAGGTACCATAAACTCTTTGATCAACGAGGCTGGCTGACCATCCTCAGCAGAAAGAGCTAAATAGGCACTGAAGTTTTTCAGGAGAAGGTGATTATTAGCGGTAACAGAGAAGAAAGAAGTGGCTCCATCAAAGCCAGAGTATTGAACCGGGTAGAAATAAAAACGAAGAAATTTGAAACCAGCTGATACTGGAAAGCTGTAATTGAATTTATCATGAAAAACTCTAGCAGTCATGTAAGGAACTTGAGTAACAGAATGATATTGCCTGGTGGCTGTGGACTTAGAAGAAGCGTTATCGGAATTAGAGGCAGCGAATTTGGACCTTTCATCAGTGACCCATTTCCGCCCATCTTCGGATTCTAGATTTGATGATGATGGTGCACCACAGTCGAGGAGAATATAATCCGTTGGGGTATAAGCTGCTGAGTTCACGGCTGAAGTAAAAGAGAAGAGGAGATGGAGGAAGAGAAAGAAAGGGAGCATCGAATTGAATTATAAATCTTATTTCGTTACAGATTAGAAAGAAAATTTTTCATGCTTATTAATTAGCAGGCGGTGAAGATGGAATCTGAGAAAAGAACGGGTAGGTGGCCTTTTAAGGGTATCTCACCAATATTCAATGTTTGTTGTTGTTTTTTTAAAGACCTTAACGAAGTCAAGTAAACTTGATATTATTAGTGATGCACAGCTTTTGATGATAAGGTGATGAAGACCCGACTGTTTTTATTTTTCCATTGGATAGCTTAAAGTTGCGAACCAAAACGATGGGTGGATGGATGGATGGATGGATGGGATGGGACCCCTAACTTTGGAAAAGAAGCCATAGGACTGATTCAACCATGGGAACGCGACAATTTTCTGGAAAGCGAAAAGCATATAGTTTGAGCACGTATCTTTAATAAGATTTTATTGATTTTTTTAACAGCATATATAGGATAGCTTTATGAGAGTGAGAACTGTTTTCAGTGGTCATTCTATTCATCCACATCTTATTTGTGGATGCCTGAAGCTAGGACCCAATTTGACTCTTTCTTCGGGGCATAAGTCTAAAATTAAATGTGCTTTCAAAAGAAAAAAAAAGAAAAATCAATTCATTTTCAAATCTTCTTTCTGGAAAATAATTTTCGGAAAAAAAAAAAGAGATTTCTTGATATTTGGTGGATTCAGTAAAAAAAATAAAAATAAAAGGCTTTATGTTATTTGGCTATTTTCTTACAAATCATTTTCCTTTAAATAGCAATTTTGAAATAAATATTAAAATATTAATATTTGAAACAATTTTAAAACATTAGTTAATAAATTTTTTATATTTTAAGAATTAATATTATAATGATAAATCTTAATAATAAAATATTATCTTAATATTAAATGTATAAATTACTATTATTAATTGTTAAAATATTAATAATATTAAATTAAAATATTAAAATAATTACAATATATCATTTATCTCAATATAATTACAATTACAATATTTTTATCACATTTTGTATAAAATATTGAGATAAATATTAAGATATTAATTATTTAAAAGTTTTTTATCATTAATCTATTGATTTTTCAATATCAATATTTCAAATAGTTTTACCTTAAAAATAATATTTAAAATATTCAGTCAGAACAAGACTAAGCTTAGACCATGAAACGAATGAAGACACCAATAATTATATAAAATATAATTTTTAACATTAAAAAATAAGAATAATATGAGCTTAAATTATATTAGGATGATTCTAAAAAATCACTTTTTAGACATCCAATAAAAACGTTTCACTTCATATTTTTTTAAAAAGAATTTCTAATTAATATTATACATTTTCTAATACTAGATTAATTCTCCTTAATAATATTTTAACCCTAATTAATTTTAATTAATGAAATAAATTAATGTAAAACACTTAAATAAAATTAACAAATAATAATGGTAACCCAAGGTATGATATGGTTGGTTAGAATTTTAAATTTTAAATTTTAAATTTTATGATTTTAGACAAAGGGTTAAATGAAGATTTAGGCTCTATGATTTTAGAGTTTATGGTTTTAGAATTTTATAAAAATAAATTGATTTTATTAATTTTAAAGTTAAAATAATAATAATAAGAGTTAATTTGATATTTTTTATTTATTATATTTTTCATGTAAATTTAAAAAATATGATGTGACATGTTATTATTAAGAGACTAAAAAGTAACTTTCTAGAATTATCTTAATCTAAGTTAAACTCAAATAATGTTAAATTATTATTTTATGTTAATATTACATTAACCAATACATATTTTAAAACTCTTAAAATATTATAATAATTATTAAATATCATTTTTTTCAAAAAAAATTTGTTATTAAAATACAAATATTTTATATTATGAAAAATTTATAATTAAATATTTATAAGTTATCATATATATATATATTTATTATTAAAATAGTAATAAAAAACATTTTTCAACAAATGTTGATAATAGTATTTTTATTAATTGATAATATTTTAAGTTTAAATTCTAATTTATTAAAATAATAAAGAATATTAATTATATTAAACTACTTGATTTCATAAAACCAGAATTCACATAAGATTGGGAAGAACCAAGATCAATCAGGGAATATACAGGTACTAAATATAAAAAGAAAATACTTGCTACTACATCTGTAGCATCGCCTTCCTCACGGATATAGACTACGTATGCTAGTGCTAGGGCTCTAACCTCATATCTTTATGTTGTATATACTTAACCCTTTTTCTTCACAGTACCTTTCGATATAGATCCACCACATTGATTTCCCTAACCCTAACAACAGGAGAGAACCTCTGGGTAGAAACAGGTGAATCAATGTTATTCCTCGAGCAATCACAGGCAAAATGGTCTAAAGACCAACATTAGAAACACATATTGGTCTTCTTCTAATGCTCACATTTATGTCTTTTCCCAAACAATTCACAGCTCGGGGTATCGGCCTCTCTTAGACCTGACATATCTCAGAACTGATTTCTAATGCTTTCTAGACTCTCTAACTCGTTTAGGTAACGAATGCGAGCTAGAAGTCCCGAGTCATTTTTTGAAGGCTCGGGAAGGCTCCAATTTCTTGTCCAAGCTCAACACTTGCTCGACCATTTTCGCTCATTTGGTCAAATCAACAAACACTTTTTTCTGTGTGACAATAACTGGACTTTGAGTTCATCCCATAAACCACACAAAAAACGTTTACAGCTTTCCTCCTCCATTAGAACTAATTCCAAGGTATATTTTCTAAGTCGTAAAAACTCACGCTCGTAATCAACAATAAACATCTCGCTTTGTTTTAAAGTCATGAACTATTGCTTACAGTCTTTTAGGTACAATTGGTTGATATACGTCTTCTGAAACTCTGGCTGAAAAAAGTCCAATCAACCTTATCGGTTGGCACGTATCAGGTAACAGTCAACCATCATTGATATGCCTCATCTTTCAAGAGAGATACTACACATGTGACACATTCGCGCTGAAAGCACTCAAGCTGCTGCAGAATTTGATTCGTCAATTCTAACCATGATTTATTTGATGAGGGGTCGACGACTTTCAATCCTTTAAATTCAGTCGCACCATATTTACGCAACTTCTTTATCGGATTTTTTCGAGTTACAACCACTGGAACAACCTGTAGAATAGCTCATGTTACTCGCTAAAGGGCCTCCGCTATGGAGAGAAGCAGATTTGGTTCTTCCCATCAAAGGCTATCATTTTTATGTTGTCGAGCACCGACTGATTCTATTCTCACTTCTAACGGAGCGATCATTGTTGTAAACATCATTCCCAACATCATTTATCGATTCACTGGATATTTTCAACTACAAAACAAAGACATTTTATAATCAACATCCAAATCTCGACTCAACTTTTGCATGTACCTCTAGACTCAATAATGAGCTCGATTTAGTTCGATAATCGGCTAAACCTATAGCTTCATACCACTAAATGTAACACCCTATACTCGACCCGATCATTGGGTTCGAGCTATAGTGTGCCATATTCGTTGCCTGAGTAGCTGCAATAAAATTAAATACGAATTCACATCATCAAGCTATTATTCATAAAAATTATAAACAAACAATACAATATAGAATCATTCTTGGGTCCTAAATAAGTTTACAAAAACTTTTAGATTAACCCGAGATTAAATCAAGACTGAATTGTAAAAATTTCAAAACACAAGATTGACGTTGTGACATCGCCAAATAGTTTGTTACATCATGAAGTCAGTCCACTCGACGTCGCGATGTCACTCACTATTCGGCCTCGTTGAGATGACATGGTTCCTCGTCTTAACATGATATTACATGCCATTTCTCTTTACAACAACATACATTTGACGTCGTGACGTCACCTGTAACACTCTGGATTTGAGGTTAGAAGTTTTGTGATTTATAGGTAGGGTCAGTGGCTAGATTGGGTATTTGAAGTCGTGTCTGCGTTTTAGTGTCAGAATAGGCCTGCTGTCTGGTGATTTGTTGTGTGTTGGCGTACCTCTAGGTTTTGAGTTCGAGTCGTTATGTGTGTGGTTTGGGGAAATAATTTTAATTTAGCTTGTTTTAAAATCCAAAATACCTATTTTAATTTGAATTTTAATTATGTTTTTTGGATAAAACTTTCCAAAATCACTTTCAAGTTCTCTTGTTTCTCTCCCCACTCTCTCATGTCAGTTTTTATTTTTCTTCTCTTCTCTTTATTTTTCTTCGGGATTTAAAAATTATTCGTTTCTCTGTCATTAAATTCTCCTTTTTAATTTTCGTTGATGGTGTTTGGGTAGTTCAAGATTTCGAGTAGAGGTAAGTGGTGTTCTTGGTTTTTGGTAGAGCAATTTTAGGTTATTCATATGTGTTTGATTGGTATGGTGATGATATTGGTTTTTGTTTGTGTAATTGAGATTTTAGAATTTTGTTGAGGAGGCGTTCCAATCTTTTTTGGTGTTTGGAATCGCGAATTCATGTGTGGGTTTCATAACTTTTTAACTTAATTGTGAATTGTTGAATCAATTTTGTGAAATTCGATATTTTTGGATGTTCCAGTGATTGCATAATTATAACGTTGTATTGTTGTTAAATTGCGTAAATTTTAACTAGTTAGGGTGTGTTTCTGCATTATAAGAGGATAAGGATATTTTGATGCTAAAATTCGTGATTTCTAGGCTATTTTAGTGTGGCTTCGTGACCACACGAGTGGCCACACGGGCGTGTGCCACACACAGGCAGTCCACACAGGTGCATGTCGCACACGTGCAGTCTACACGACTGTGTGCAATTGGGGATTTGGGGTTTTTAATTATATTTAGTACCACATGGCCTGGCCATACGAGCATGTGTCCTACACGAGCGTGTGAGATCTCTACAAGGCTGTGTCTCCTCTATTCTTAATTTTATCATTTTTGGATAGTGAGTTACATGAGCTGCTCACATGGACGTGTGCCTCCTCCACACAGGTGTGTGTGGCCTCCACATGAATGTGTAGACCCTTACACGGCCAGGGCATTTCCACACGGCCGGGGCACACGACCATGTGGTCCTACGTCGCCAAATTTTGTACTGTGTTGATTTATGACTTGTTTATGGTTCTGTGTGTTCTGACCCTTAACTAGGTCTTAGTAAGGGTAATCGGGACTCTATTTTAACTCAAACATATCTGTTATATACAATCATTGCATTAGTTAAGTGACACGTTAATGTGATATTGCCTAATAAATGAGTATTTACTTTAGTGGTTAAGTGATATGAGTGTGTGTGTGATTGTTTGGGAACTGTGTACATTAATTCTGTAATTGATTGACTGATTATGAGCTTCTGCGTCTGTGTAATTGACAGTGTTTGGTGTGAATTCTTGCATTTGCATTATGATTTCGGGTTTGGGATATGAAGAAAAAAAAGTCTGATATGATTTGGTAGTTTCAACTGCAATACGTCTGTATAGCGGTTTACTACACAATACGATACTTCTGGCAGCTCAACTACATACTGTTATTTACGTGGCTTTGTTCCACATGCGTGGTGTGTAAGGTTGGATGGGCTTTCGAGGTTCTATGTGGTGTGCAAGGCTGGTTGAGATTCTTATAGCTCATTTGTGGTGTGAATGGGGGACGAAGAGGTGTTTGGCTAGATGGGTGGGTTTCATGTTGATGTATTTGTTCCGCATTTGGTTTGTTTGTCTGTCTGATTGTGAGATTAACAGTATATAGATTGTAGTACTCAATACCGATGTGTCTATTTTGGTTGTAATGATTATTTGGATTTCGGATTGCCATCGTAGATTTTCTTTTATTATGGTACTTAATTTTTCCTTTTTCTGACGTTTCATTCTTACACTGAGCTCGTGTAGCTCACCCCCTCAATTTCTCCTTTTTAGGTTGTAATATCCCGAATTAGGGCCTAATCAGAATAGTGGTTTCGTGACCACAAATCTGAGATAGAAATAATTATTTTATAATTATTTTGATGTTTATGATATGATTGCATGATTGTGTGAAAATTTCGTGACGAAATTCTATGCATAAACTGCTTAAGTTGAAATTAGAGACTAAATCGAATAAGTTGCAAAACTTGCATTCTAGAAGTTTTTAGAATGAAATTACTTTGGAATTGACTGCTATAGTATTTGCTTTGAAGATTTGGCGACCGTCTCGGGTACGGGGCGTTACATTTGGTGGTATCAGAGCAGGTTTAATCGGTTCTCGGACTAACGTGTTGTATGTACGGATTTCACTATACATGCCATATATATATTGTGATAGTGTGACGACTTCTGACCTTTTAAATGATTTTTTTAAATTGTAAATAGATCCCAATCCAGCTGTGGCTGATGATGTAGAGAGTAATGCACCAGCTCCGGCTGAAGAGGCGGTGCCGACTGAAATCCCACCTCCTACTGTTGGTCAAGGAGGAAGAGAAGGGGCTCGAGAAGTCTTTCTCCAGATGATGAGTGCCTGGTATACTGAGTTCGTTCGTACAAACCCGAATGTACAACCTTCCCCACCTCCCCCAATTCCTCAACCTGTACCCTCGATGCCTTCAGGTATGGATCTGATAAAATTTCATAGATCTTCGGTTGACCGAATTCACAAGCAAGAGGCCAAAGAATTCAGGGCAAATGTTGATGATGACGCTGAAAAAGTAGAATTTTGGCTTGAAAATTCTATTCGGGTATTTGACGAATTGTCTTGTACACCTAAAGAGTGTTTGAAATGTATTATATCTTTGTTGAGAGATTCAGCCTATCATTGGTGCAAGACATTAATTTCAGTGGTACCGAAAAAGAAGGTGACTTGGGAATTCTTTCAAGAAGAATTTCGGAAGAAATATATCAGTGAAAGATTTGTTGATCAGAAGCGTAAAGAATTTCTCGAGTTGAAACAATGCAACATGACAGTTGCTGAGTATGGAAGGGAGTTCATTCGATTGAGTAAGTATGCTAGAGAATGTATTCCTTCAGAGACTAAAATGTGCAGACGATTTGAAGACAGACTCAATGAAGACATCAAGGTATTTGTGGGAATTCTTGAGTTGAAAGAGTTCGTAGTACTTGTTGATCGGGCTTGCAAGGCTGAAGAACTAATGCCATAAGGGCGCGTGAAGATGCTTCATCTCCCGATGTGATTACTGGTATATTTTCTCTTTATGATGTTAATGTTAATGCTTTGATCGACCCTGATTCTACTCATTCGTATGTGTGCATTAAATTGGTGTCTAATATGAACATACCTGTTGAGTCTACGGAATTTATGATTAAAGTGTCGAACCCGTTAGGCAAATGTGTCATAGTTGATAAAGTATGCAAGAAATGTCCTTTGATGATTAGGGGTCATTATTTTCCAGCCGACTTGATGTTGTTGCTGTTTGATGAATTTGATGTTATTTTGGGTATGGATTGGTTGATATTGCATGATGCTATAATAAATTGCAAAGAAAATGTTATAGAATTAAAGTGTGAAAGTGGTGAAATTCTGCGGGTTGAATCAGACAAATCAGAGGCATTATCTAGTATGATTTCTTCAATGTCGGTTCAGAGATATTTGAGAAAAGGTTATGAAGCTTATTTGGCGTATGTAATTAATACAAAATAAGTTGAAAAGAAAGTTGAATCAGTGCCGGTTGTGTGTGAATTTGCAGACGTATTTCCAGAAGAATTGCCGGGTTTGCCTCTAGTCAGGGAAGTAGAATTTGGTATTGATTTGATACCGGGAATAGCTTCGATCTCGATTGCTCCATATAGAATGGCACCAGCAGAGTTGAAAGAATTAAAGTCGCAGTTGCAAGAGTTGACTGATAAAGGCTTTGTGAGACCGAGTTTTTCACCTTGGGGTGCTCCCGTGTTATTTGTGAAAAAGAAAGATGGTTCTATGAGATTGTATGTTGACTATCGGCAGTTAAACAAGGTGACAATCAAGAACAAGTATCCGTTGCCGAGAATTGATAATTTATTTGATCAGCTAAAAGGAGCAACATGGTTTTTAAAGATTGACTTGAGATCTGGGTATTACCAGTTGCGAGTAAAAGAGTCGAATGTGCCTAAAACTACTTTTAGAACAAGGTACGGCCATTATGAATTTTTAGTTATGCCATTTGGTTTGACAAATGCTCCTGCTGTGTTTATGGATTTGATGAATCGTATATTTCGGCCATACTTGGAGAAATTTGTTGTGGTGTTTATTGATGATATCTTAATTTATTCAAAAGATGAGACAGAGCATGCTGAGCATTTGAAGATAGTTTTGCAAACTTTGAGAGATAAGCAGTTGTATGCTAAGTTTAGTAAAAGTGAATTTTGGCTCCAGGAAGTTGGATTTTTGGGTCACATTGTTTCAGGCGATGGTATACAGGTTGATCCTAGTAAAATTTTAGCCATTGTTGATTGGAAACCACCGAAAAATGTAACTGAGGTTAGAAGTTTCTTGGGGCTAGCTGGGTATTATCGGCGGTTTGTAAATGAATTTTCTATGATTGCTACTCCTATGACTAGACTACTCCAAAAGACGTTAAATTCGAGTGGATGGAATGAAAAGAGATATTTTCGAGTTTGTATCGAAATGTATGATTTGTCAGCAAGTGAAAGCTGAACACCAAGTACCTTCGGGACTAGTCCAGCCTATCATGGTTCCTGAATGGAAATGGGATCGGATTACTATGGATTTTATATCAGGGTTGCTGTTAACTCCGGGGAAGAAAAATGCCATCTGGGTAATAGTTGTGATCGACTAAATCACCATTTTATTCCTGCAGACGCATATGCATTATTCTCTTAATAAGTTGGCTGAATTGTATATCCGTGAGATTGTTAGACTTCATGGAATACCTTTGTCAATCATTTCGGATAGAGATCCGAGATTTACTTCACAGTTTTGGCAAAAATTGCAAGAAGCATTAGGTACAAAGTTAAATTTCAGTACTGCTTTTCATTCACAAACTGATGGATAGTCAGAGAGAGTGATTCAGATTCTTGAAGACATGCTCAGATGTTGCGTATTAGAATTTCAAGGTAGTTGGGAAAGATACTTACCGTTAGTAGAATTTGCTTATAATAATAGTTATCAGACGAGTTTGAAGATGGCACCTTATGAAGCATTGTATGGTTGTAAATGTCGGACACCATTGTATTGGACTGAACTCGAGGAAAATCAGATTTATAGAGTTGATCTAATAAAAGAACCAAGAGAAAGGTGAAAGTGATTCGAGATTGTTTGAAAGTCGCTTGGATAGACAGAAATCTTATGCGGATTTGAAACGAAAAGAAATCGAGTTTCAAGTTGGTGATAAGGTATTTTTGAAAGTGTCTCCATGGAAGAAAGTTCTTAGATTTGGACAAAAGGGCAAGTTGAGTCCGCGTTTTATTGGGCCGTATGAAATAATTGAAAGAGTTGGACCAGTAGCTTATCAGTTAGCATTGCCATCTGAATTACAGAAGATACATGATGTGTTCCACGTATCTATGCTACGTCGGTATCGTTTGGATCCCTCACATATAATTTCACTGACAGAAATTGAGCTACGATCGGATATGACTTATGAAGAAGAACCGATTAAGATTTTAGCTCGAGAGGTCAAGCAACTAGGAAATAAAAGTGTCGCTCTCGTGAAAGTATTGTGGCAAAAGCACGGGGTAGAAGAGACTACTTGGGAACTTGAGAAAACTATAAGAAATCAATACCCACACCTATTTACCGGTAAGATTTTCGAGGACGAAAATCCTTAAAGGGGGGAGAGTTGAAATATCCCGAATTAGGGCCTAACCGGAATAGTGGTTTCGTGACCACAAATCCGAGATAGAAATAATTATTTTATAATTATTTTGATGTTTATAATATGATTTCATGATTGTGTGAAAATTTCGTGACGAAATTCTATGCATAAACTGCTTAAGTTGAAATTAGGGACTAGATCGAATAAGTTGCAAAACTTGCATTCTAGAAGTTTTTAGTATGAAATTACTTTGGAATTGCCTGCTATAGTATTTGCTTTGAAGATTTGGCGACGTTCTCGGGTACGGGGCATTACATAGGTATTTTCGTATGCTGTTGCTGGACTCAGCTTGTTAGAGGTCTCGAACAGTTACGTTTTAGAATCAGCTTTAAAAGTATTTTCATAAATTACACATATATAAATGAACGGTTTGAATTGTAAGTTTTACTTTGAATATTGTGGTATGAATTTTGGGTTTTACGCACATAAGTGTCTTTTGGACTAAAATTTTTGTAATATCTGGATTTTAAAACTGAGAGTTTTTACATAACTTTAATATCGTTTGTTCTCTAACTGGTTAAACTAAAATTTTCCTACGATAACTTCAGTGATCAATGTAACCTCCGAGATTCGATCTAAACTTTTAAGTCGGGTTTTGGGGTGTTACATCACCTATTACTTATGTAATACCAACGTAGAAAACCTGAAATTTTAAGACACACCAATGCATATTCACTTTAACCCTTTTTTTTTTTGACCAAATGTACAGTAAAAATAGGTTCCATAATAAGTCGTAACACTTTTAATTCATATAAGTATGATGTTCTAACTGCCTAATACGACCAATTATCCAATCATTCTTACTAACTTACCTTATATTCAAAATATACTAGATGCAAACCTATATATTTTCATTCATTACTTTATAATTAAACTGCCATTTCATGTATCATTTCCTAATCCTACCATGGCAAATCCAAATTGCACATATATGCACATAATGACATATAACATATCAACCATTGGCTAGGTTCATACATACATTTCATTCAAGGTACCATCACATAGCTCATACCTTAATCAAACTATGAGAATTCTAAGTTGCATACACATATATGTGTATACACATCAACCACATATATCACTTTTAGAACATCAAAATGTAACATTTAGTTATAAACATCATTTTATCCCAATAAAACTTAACCTATTAGGTACAAGCCAACTATAAACATAAAATATGCATAAATATTAGTGAGTTGGGTTTGGATTCTAAATGCTTAGAAAACCTTCTCACAATCTACCGTGAATTTAAGTTACCTGTGCATGGAGAAATAAAACTGTATGCTGAGCAAATCACTCAATGGTAAATCTATAATTCAATATACTATAATTAAGTTTATAGAAATGCACACATCCATATAAGTTCAATTCAAAATCCAATTCCACATACAATTTATACCAAGTCCCATCATTATCTCATTTCTTAACATTAACATACCATTACACATACATACTTAGTCAATTGGATGCCACTATTATACATGTACTCAACCATTTAAAATATCAATTATATCATAATTATTCAATCTCATATAATTTTTTTGAAAACAATTTGAGCTCATTAGCTCCTTGATTCGATAAGCCCTCTAGGCTCGTTTTCAATTCAATTCAAAATAACATCATATTTCATATTTCCATCCCATTTCATTCCTTAACCATTTAACCAATTCATTTATTTTTAACCCTTTTAACTAGACACGGACTTGGTACGGATATACAGATTTGTCACCCTGAGTTACCCAGCAACGATGACACTAATATAATATATAATATCACCCCGGATTGTTCGACAATAATGGTTTTCTCAACTCAATCAATCTACCACTCCAGGTTGCCCAAAAACGATGACTCATAGCATAATGTCTACCACCTTAGATTGTCCAGTAACGATAGTTTTACTCAATACTTTGATCCTATGGCATTCCAACTATACCCGACACCATCCAACATTTAATAGAGTAACTAAATTTTGATTCTTTACATCTAGTTCAATTTACAACTCAATGTTCACAATCCATTGAAATTTCATAAATTCATAGCATACATAACATGTTTCAACCATATTTCATATAATTTATTACATATCAAGTAAACTAGAAATTTTATTATTTATTCAATTAATCCTTATTTTGATATTCAACCTTAATCATAATAAATCAAGTTAAATAGCCATTACTAATAATGCAACATGTAATGAATATGCAATAATAAGTTGATCCCAAACTATAGAAATACAAAACTAGAAATTTTGAACTATTCATTGACGACTTTAGCTTTTCCCTTCCCTCTCGATGAATTCAAGTCAACATAATATTCCACCAAATTCACAATCAATTGTCATTTAATACAAATTTTATATTTTATTCAATTTAGTCCTTAAAACTAAGACCAACAGAATTTTCAATTTAAAACTCCAATTTAAAATCCGATTTCACTATTGTCCATTTTCTACAGTAAATTTTAAAATTTATTCGGTTTAGTCCCTAATGCACGAAACTATCAATTAAGTTTTACAATTTAGTCCTTTTTCTCATTTAATCTTAAAATCTATCAATTTAACACCTAAAACTTCAGGAAATCAATAATGAAAACTTACTAAAACTTTTAAAATCTTACAATTTGATAAATGGGCTAGCTAAATCAAGCTCCCATGATCTCAAAAATATAAAAATTACAAGAAAAATGACTAAATTGAACTAACCAATTAGTAGCCAAAAGCTTGAAGCACTTGGCCAATTCTTCTTTAATACCTTGGCTATGGTTTTTTGTTGCGAAGGAGAAGGAAGGCAAATGTTTTCTCTTTCCTCCCATTATGTTAGTTTTATTTCATATTTTACATATTTAATTTTTTATTATAAATTTTAATAATACAAAATATATCAAACATCACCTACCATCTATTATAACATATTCAAGAGGGATTATTTACCATTTTAGACATTGATTAATTGTAATTTAATTCCTCAATTCATTTCCTAATTAAAAATCTATATGATTAGACTTTTACAATTTAGCCCCTAGACCCTAATTAAACACAATTTCAACTAAATTACTTATCCAAAATTCAATTCACTTCTGTAATAACTCCATAAATATTTACGTGTTCAGTTTATAGAAATAGGGTCTTAAAATCGTATTTTTCGACACCACTAAAAATTGAGTCGTTATTAAAACTCTCATACAAATATTTGTTACATATTTTAGGCCTATATTCATTCAAATGTATATTCATTCAAATTTACATTGTTTCTAAGTAGTTTTTAATTAGTTTAAATTCTTTTAGTTGATTTTATAACAAGCTATTGTAAAATAGGTATTTCACATTTTTAGTATTTTAAAAATATTTTTAGTGATTTTTAATTTTTTTTATTTAATGAACCTTTTAAATGTGTTTTATAGGCAAAGAAATAATTTCAAGGAAGGAAGATTAGATTTAGATGCGTTGGAATGAAAAAAAATTGGAAAATTGGAAGAAAAGTAAACCGCCTCTTGGCGTCGTGACTAGATCTCAATTTTTGCACTACATTTTTTTACTCTTTTTAAATAAGGGCATTTTAATCTTTTCACCTTAGCTCATAATATTACCCTAAAAAACTTGTGTAAAGTTTTTCGCTAACAAACTTGTATAAAGTGTTTCTTTTAGAATTAAAAGAAGAAGCGGTTTTAATTTTAGTTTTAGGGCGCGTTTGTTTCACGAGAAATGACTTATGAATTTTTTTTATATTTTCTTTTTTTTTCATTGAAAATAGTTTAGTCAATGAAAAATGAGTTATAGTAAACGAAAAAGAAGTTATTTTTCTTGTAAAATGACCTACCATTTTAAAAAATATAAGTCATTTTCCTGAAAAGAGCTTCTTTATAGATAATTTTATTTTTATACGAAAATTAACTTAAATCAAGCTTAATATTATTATCTTAATAATAAATTTTTAATTTTAATTTTTAAATTTATTAAAATATTAATATAAAATATTATAATTTTCAATATTATTAAACATACTTATTTAATTATTTATATTTAATCATATAATAAATTATTTATATTTATTATTTTAATAAATTATTTATATTTATTATTTTAATAAATTATTTATATTTATTATTTTAATAAATTATTCAGTATTTTAATTTTATTTTAATAATAAATTTTAAAAATAATAATTTTAAATAATATTCTTCATATATTATTGAAAAATATTTGATCTTAATATTTTAATAATAAATATTTATTATACTTATAAATATATTAATAATAAATGTTTTGTAGCATAAATGTTAAAATATGCCATAAGTTTATCTACTCTTCACAAGTTCAGAATTTGGTCTCTCTACTTTTAATATTTGAAAATCAAGTCAAATTGTTAACATTGTTAATTTTTTTCAATTTTGTTGATGTCACATGTTTAAATAGAAAATACTTGGTAGTCATGTAACTAAAAAATGACGTTATAATGAACTTGAATTTAACAAAATATTTTTAATGGTGCTAACAACTGAACCTAAATTTTAATATCTAAAAAGTAGGACTAAATTCTCAAAAATAAAAGTACAATGACTAAATTTCAAATTTACAAAGAGGGCAAAGACTTATGACATATTTTAACCTAGTATAAAATATGAATATTTTTAATTATATAAATATGAGGATTTGTTTAAATAATGTTTAGCGTCATTTATCTCTTATAACTCTAATGTGTTAATATGTATTTTTATATATGTAATATACATATAATTTAAATTAAGTTTTAATTAAGCATTATCTATTATTAAATTTATGGATGACAGAAAGTGATCCTTAACTAATCTATCTTTACGAACTGAGGTTGAATTGGTATAATAGTTTCTTATTAGTCTATTTTGTGCATTTGAATTACTTTCACATATTCTTAGTTTATTTTTCAAAAGAAAATATTAATTATGAAAATCATTAACAATTATTACATATAATATATCACAATTAATTAATTTAAAAAACATATTACAGAACATATTTTGAAATGAAACAGATACATTATGAGATAGAATTACACATTCGTAAGAAAATGCTATTTGATTGTTTTATAAAAAAAAAGAAAAGTTAAATTTAATTAAAAAACATAAAAGCTAAATTGAGAAATAAAATGTAAATGTTGGAGAGTAAATTTGTCATTACACCAAATCCTTTATGTAAGAAATGAAAAGGGTTTGATTTCACTGATTGGTTGTTGGTGTTGTAGGAGAGGGATGTTCCTCTTCCATCTTCCCTTTGTAGAAAGAAAACGACTGCTCTGGTTTTTTATTTTTATTTCTTAAAGTATTTTATTTAAATGTCCAGATGTTATAGATTTATTAAGAGAGATGCTGTTTTAATTGATTTGGTGAAACACTAATTTAAACCCAAACTAGAAAGAAATTAAATTACCAATTTGTTTTCATGGGTATTAGTAGCAGATTAACGTGAAAGCAGGTTCACTGAAGTTGCAGTTCGGTTGACTTTTAAGTAAGTTTCCAAAGACAAGTCGCCATCCATATCATTTTCTGCGAAACAAGTGTATGAAAAATCAAGGGCCATGTCTTTGACCGTGTCAAAAACTACAATAATTGCAGTCTGGTAGGCAAAAGAAAAATACACATAGTTGCGCTGGCATAATCTATAATTTTCTTTGGTCTTCAATACATCATTCCAATATATTTTTGTAAGAGTTTGCATGGAACATTACTCAGACAGATAAATTAACATTGAGATGAAACTGAAGAATTTAGCAATGATGAGTGTAAAGAGAGAAGGGCTGGCTTGCATATAAAAAGTTATAAGGTTAGGTTGGAACAACAGGTGAATTAGGTACAAAAAGGAAAAAAGGCGCTGTAAACGTGCCTAAATGACTTCCCTTACCATACTGTTTTTGGTCGAATCTACTTTGGATGGGACAGCCACAAACTTTAATCAACTATAATAATGAAAAGTATCATGAGAACAGGAAAATTGCACGATATGATAATTGAATAAACTATTCTAAATTTTCTTATATGTGTATATGTATAAATCACAAGTTTAAAATATAAATGTATTTATGAAATTTATTATTTGAAATTGGTTAATAATAACACATGAAATATGTACGATATTAAAATGAAAAACTTAGATCAAATTGTATATCATAGTGTTGTCATCAATCTTGAGTTAATGTCAACTTAACTTATAACATCAACTCAATCAAATACATTATTAATATATATAACTAATGGAGGTAATAAAATATATATAATAAAATTAAAATGTATAAAATTATTAAAATAAAACTTTAGTTGAGTGGTAAATTAAATGTTTTACTAATGCAATTGGTGTGAGTCTAAATCCCACCACGTGCATATTTTTAATGATTTTTTTAAAGTGAAAAAACTAAATTACTCTCAAATAATTTTACTTATTTTAATTACGAAAGGAAATTGTTAGGATATTATTATGGGATATCATCTTTTAGCAATTTAATTCCTGATGAGATATTATAGGATATTATTATGTGTTCTATCTTTTAGCAATTCGATTCCTGCGTAACTACTATTGTATAGATATATACATCATTGAGGTCTATCAATAAAATTCAAGAGATTACCTTATTCTTGTCATGGCATTTGAGCAAGGTTTTTGAAAAAAAAAAAACATTCTTTCATTATTTTAAATGGCTGGCGACGAGTCTTCTCCTCTACCACCACCAGGGGGCGACACTTGCTGATTTTTATTGCTAAGTAATGATAGTGTCTTCTGGTGATGTTCAATAATAAACAATCAACTTCCACTCGGTTGAATGGTAAGTCCAAAAATGATTGGATTATTGATACGAGGTATTCAAATCATGTTACGACTGATCTTATGTGTTTGACGAATGTGAGAGATGTTGTAGCATGTTTCGTAGGACTCCTTGATGGCCAAACTATGGTGGCTACCCAAGAAGGAATGGTTAAATTGACGAATAAAATTCATTTAAAACATGTTCTTTACTTTCTTAAATTAAACTGTAATTTAATTTTGATTTCCTTGTTGAATGATTATATGAACTATTTTGTCCAATTTTCTACTAAAATATGTGCTATTTAGGACCTTAATTCGAAGGAGCTGATTGGAGCGGGTGAGAGACGGGATGGACTTTACTACTTTCGGTAGGTTTTGATGGTTAAAGCGGTTTCGATTGAAGCTTCATCCTCTTTAGAACTTTGACATTGAAGATTGGGTCACCCTTCTGAGAAAGTAGTAAAGTTACTTTTTTGTGTTAGTAACTCTAGAGATCATCTGAATAAAGCATGTGGCATACTAGAAATAGCTTTCCAATTAGCCACTCGTATTTTTGAGTTAGTTTATTGTGATTTATAGGGGTTTTATGACACTCCATCTTGTGGATCTCATTATTATTTGACATTGTTTGATGATTTCTCTCAAGTTGTTTGGGTCTATCTATTGGCTAATAAAAAGGAGGTTTTCAAAGTTTTCATGTCATTCATTGCTATGGTTGATCATCAATTTTCTCAACAAATAAAGCGTGTTAGAAGTGATAATAGAACGGAATTTA
This sequence comes from Gossypium longicalyx, assembly GCA_025698465.1. NCBI lineage: Eukaryota > Viridiplantae > Streptophyta > Magnoliopsida > Malvales > Malvaceae > Gossypium > Gossypium longicalyx. The sequence goes on along the minus strand of CM047005.1, from coordinate 18,390,128 downwards.
ATTGTCTCCAAGATTATTTTCTTGCAAATTACATTATTTTTCAAATATCTTGTGTTGGTACTCCTCAACAAAATGGGAGAGTGAAAGTGAAATCAGAACAATGGTTTCGGGACCATAGATCTGAAGTCAGAAAATTTATTTTAATATTATTTTAATATCTACAGCATGTTAATATTATGGTATAAAAATTTTGTTAAGAAATTTTACCGTTTGTATGCTCAATTTGTGAAAAAGGACTAAATCGCGAAAAAGGGCGAAAGCTATGTTCTATTAGCTAAAGGTGTTAAATATCTATAGAAATTTAAAGTGGAGGTCCTTATATGGTAATTAGACCATTATTTGAGTTAGCGGATGTGCATGGCTTGATAATTATGTAATTTTTAAAGTTAGGTAAGGGTAAATTGGTAAATAGGTAATTAAAGGTTAAAATTTAATAAAAACAAAAAGCCATCATCTTTCTTCCTTCAACCTGCCAAAATTTTCAGCAAAAATAGAGGTTTTTGAAGCTTAAAAATTCAGCTAAGAGAATTCATTGCATGTAAGTGAATTTGGAGTTCGTTTTTGTTGATTTTTATGTTTTTGGAATCATTATAGCTTAACCTAGCTAACTAGGGGACCAATTTGCAAAACTATTGAATAGTTTGAGTTTTTCCATTGATGAATAAGTTAATTTTTTGAATTTTAATGGAAGAAAATGAATCTTTGTTGTTAAATAAATAACTTTTGTTAAGTGTGTTTTGTTGAAATTGTCAACTAGGGGTTAATTTGTGAAATATGAAAATTGTATGGTAAATGTGTGAATTTGTGAAATATATGGGATGCTATAAACACATATATGATTTGACTAGGCTTAGGTGTAGATGAAATTGCATGAATTTCATTTTACGAGCCTAGGGACTAAATTGTAAAGAAGTTAAAGGTATAGGGGTAAAATAGTAATTTTACCATAACATGAATTTTGGATTGAATTGAATAGAATGATACTTAAATTAGTTAAATTTGATTATATAGATCAAGAAAAGTAACATTCAGAATTAAATCGGGGAAAGGACAAAGTAGTGGGCTAATCGATCAATTTTCTCCGAACTAATTCTAGGTAAGTTCGTATGTTAATAAGCATTAAATCATATGTGTTTTAAATGCTTTATTATTAAAATTGTGATAATACGACTCCATGGAAATACTCAAAGAAGATTCGATGACATAAGGATCCCGGTTGAACCTTAGGAATAGATAGGTTACAAATGACATGTCATTAGGGGTTACCGTGGTTTGGGTGCTAGTCTCGTACATCCTACCAGTGGCTGAGTTTCTGGCATGTGTTGCGGTTACTTTACAGCTTGTGTGAGCAACACCATGTAGCTATGTCTTGACTAATAACTTATGTGAGCAGACCCAATTATGGCTTGAGAGCGAGCTTCGATATGAGATATGAGATAGTGGTGGTTTTGACCACATATTGGCACTTATTGTGTGAGATACCCGAGTATCCGATAGTATTCCAAATTATTCAACGGGCATAGTGATGATACGAAGTTATACGAGTTCGATATGAACTAGTATAGGTATTCATGTGAAATATGAAAAGTAATTCATATTTGATATATTCATACATGGCTAACATGATTGTGGATTATGTTTTAGGCTTTAGGCCAAATGGAGTTAATCTATGTTTTAATTTTTTTTCTTATCTCAATTATGGATGTATGGTAAGTTGTATTTTAGTTATACGAACTTACTAAGCTTAATTGCTTACTCTATTTTATTTTCCTTGTTTTATAGTGATTCGAAAGCTTGTTCGAATTGGAAGTTGTCAGAGATTGCATCACATTATCAAACACTTATTTTGGTACTTTGACTATATATTTTGGTTAAATGGCATGTATAGGTCATTTTGGCTAATGATAGCCTATATGTTTTTTTGTGTATTTAGCCATTTGATTTGGCTTGAAAATGGTATATGTTTTTATATGTAAATAGGTGTAAATTGCCTTATGATATGTGGTGTATAGTTTCCATGTGAATGCTTTGTTGTGAATTGGTATTTAGGGTACCAAATGATTGAAATTGAGATGTGGTATGCATGCTAAGTTTTAGGCACAATGTCTCATATATGTGTTTGACCATTTAGGTATATTTTGTAAGCATATTTTGGCATGTTATAAATTGTCTTTTGAGGCACCTATGAGATTCATGATTGTGTGTGATATTATAACATGTTATGAACTTGATATTGGTTCGTTTTGAATGCCTATTTATACCATGGTTGTATGTACATTGTTAAGCCTAGGTTGGTACCAAATTGGGTGAGAAATGTGGCTTGGAAAATGACCTATTTTTGTCCACACGGACAGAGACACGGGCATGTGACTTAGCCGTGTGTGACATAATGCTAGGTGACACAGTCGTGTGTCGCCTGATACTTTTATAAAAATCAAGTCAGTAGCTTTACATGGCCTAGCACACGGGCATGTGGTTTGGCCGTGTGGTACAAGTTAGCATACCCTCCAGTTTTCACACGGCCTGGCACACGAGCGTGTGAGGCCATTTTGAATGGTACATGGCCTGGCATATGGGCGTGTGGGTTGGCTATGTAACCCAAGTCAATGAATTACACGGGGTCAGACACGGGCTGGAGCATTGCCATGTGTCTCTATTTTGAATGCCCACACGGCTGGAGACACGGGCATGTCTCTTGGCCGTGTGAAACACATGGCCTGGCCACACGGGCATGTGTCCCCTACACTTTGAAAATTTTTAATATTTTTCTAAAAATTCGTTGAGTTCTCGGTTTAGTCCCGAATTACTTTTAATGTCTATTTGGGGCCTTGAAGGCTCGTATTAAGGTTTATATGAATGAATTTGAATAGTTATTAATTTGAATGTGAAATGTACATGAGATGTTTGTTTAATTGAGTTATAAGTCCGGTAATACTTCGTAACCCTATTACGGTGTCGAATACGGGTTAGGGGTGTTACAGGAAATAATGTAGTTCATGCTTTGCGTTTCTAGGGAAATATGCCTATATTTTTTTTTGGAAGGGAGTGTGTGTTGCCTACTTTTCATCTCATTAGTGGAACTCTTTCACTTCTTCTTCACAATAAAACACCCTATGAAATGTTGTTTGGTAGCCCTCCTTTGTTTGATGATCTTCGTGTGTTTGGTTGCTTATGTTTTGCTAATAATCAACATTCTAAGGGTGATAAGTTTGCTAGCCGAAGTCGAAAGTGTGTTTTTGTTGGGTATCCTTTTGGCAAAAAGGGTTGGTATTTATATAATTTGGATTCTAAAAAGTTCTTTATATCCCACGATGTGAAATTTTTTGAAGATTTTTTTTTTGTATTTGGTTTGGAATACTACAACCATTAAGCTTGACAATGTTGTTCTGTCATAGAGAGTGTAGGTGCAATTTTTATACATATTTTGGTGAATCAGAGGTGTTACAACCCGCGACAGTTTCTCTTCTTGCTACTCCATAGCCTGTGATTTCACCACTTGCGAGTTCTCTGACACTTGTGGAATTTTCTTCTTCCTCCAATAACACGATGGTACAAAGACTTTGGGTAATAATGTGTTTGAATTGGAAGGAGGGCATAAGGAGAAATTTCACTATGTGAAGTTTCGAGATTTTGTCAATCATATCGTCATAAAGAAAAGTCCATCTCCCATTTCACCTGCTTCAAAGCCTTCCCCATGTACTATATTTTCTATAGTGCATTATGTTAATTGTGACAAATTTACTATGAATCACCGAAATTTTCTTGCAGCTATTACTGCAGGGGCCGGGCCATAGATTTTTAAAGAGGCTATGAAGGATGCAAGATGGCGTGATGCTATGCAAAAGGAGATTTGTGCTCAGAAAGATAATAGCACTTGGTCTACGGAAACATTTCCTCTTGGAAAGAAAACACTGGTAGTAAGTACAAGATTAAATATAACTTTGATGGAAGTATTGAGAGACTTAAAGCTCGTCTTGTTATTTTTGGTAATCATTAGGTAAAAGGTATTGACTATAATGAAACTTTTGCACCTGTGGTGAAAATGGTGACTGTTTGGGCTTTCCTAGCTCTTGCAGCTTCGAAAAATTAGGAGTTACATCATATGGATGTCCATAATGCCTTCCTGCATGGTGATCTTGATGAAGAGGTTTGCATGAAACTTCATCCAGGTTTTGCTCCTGATAAGCCTGGAATGGTTTATCATTTGCGCAAGTCTTTGTATGGGTTGAAATAGGCTTTTCGATATTGGTCTGTGAAGCTTGTTATTGCACTGAAAGGGTATAGATTTCTTCAATCATATTCTGATTATTCTCTCTTTACATACACTAAGGGATCTGTATGCATTAATGTGCTAATTATGTTGATGATTTGCTTATTTTTGGGAATGATTTTGCTACTTTGAAAACTTTTAAGGGCTATCTCAATTCTTGCTTTTATATAAAGGATCTTGGTGTTTTGAAATATTTTTTGAGGAAAGAGGCAGCTCATAGCTATTTGAGGTTATTTATTTGTAAAAGGAAATATGCAGTTGATATTATTTTGGATACGGGTCTTTTGGGAGCAAAGCCCGCAGGATCGCCAATAGAGCAAAATCATAAACTAGCGCATGCTACAGGGATAGTTTTGTCTGATCCTGAGCTGTACAGACAGTTAATAGGTTGTTTGATTTATTTGGCAATGACTAAACCTAATTTGGCATACTCGATTCATGTCTTATCCCAATTTCTGTATGAGCCGAGGCAGGAGCATTAGGACGCAACTCTACGTGTTGTTTGGTACTTGAAAGGCTCTTTTAGCCAATGGATTCTTTTGAGATCTGATAGTGATTTGTCCTTCAAAGGGTAGTCTAATTCGGATTGGGCTGCTTGTTTGTTAACTCAACGTTAGCTTACTAGTTGGCTTGTCTTTCCGGGACAATATCTTATTTCTTGGAAAACTAAGAAACAACATACTATTTCTCGTTCTTCTGTTGAGGCTAAGTATCGGTCTATGACTTTTGTCACTTGTGAGCTCAAGTGGCGAAAGCTTTCTTATTAAGCTTAGATGTTTATCATCCTAAAGCAATTCTTTTATTTTGTTATAGTCAATTATCCCTGCATATTGTATAGAATCTCATATTTCACAAGCGTACTAAACATATTGAAGTGGATTGTCACTTTGTTAAGGATGCAATCCAAGACGGGTTGATTGCACCTTCTTATGTTTCGACCTCGGTTCAGTTAGCTGTCATTTTTACAAAAGCACTTGGTAAACTGCTGTAATGGCTTAAATTCAAGGTTATCGGAACAATGGTTTCGTAACCACAAATCCGATTTAAAGAGAAATTTATTTCAATATTTTTTCTTGAAAATTGATATGATAGGAAAATCGTATGAAAATATTGATAGAAAAAATTTTACCGATTTAGTGGTTAGTTAGAAAAAGAAATTATTGAAGAAATTGGGTAAAAACAAGGTATCGAGACCTTTATCTCGTAAAACCGAGTCGAAAATAATTTTATAAATATTTATGAAATTTTAGTAAAGTGGTATTAAAATTTTGTTAGGAAATTTTAATGTTTGGGTAGTCAATTAAATGAAAAGGACTAAATTGTAATAGGTGTAAAAGTTGCTAGAATGATTAAATAGCTTAAGAGTCTAATGAGAAAGGATTTAAAAGGAAATTAGACCCAAAATTTATTTGGGATGGACAGCAAGGGCATGAAATCAGCAGAGAATTTGATAAATTAAGGGCAAAATTGGAATATTCCAAAATTAACTAAATAAAGCTAGGACTAAATAGGAAATATCTAGATTTCTCTTCATTTCTCTTCAATTCCAGCAGCTAAAAACGCCATAGGAGGGTTCTCTAAGCTGTTATTTCATAATTTTTGCATCAAGTGAGTTAATCCTTGCCTTTTTCTTGTAATTTTTGTGTTTCTAAGACTTTTACAACTAGGTCCTACTATGAAATTCATTAGTTTTTGATTTCATGGATGAAATCAAAAGTCACCATGATTGAGTGATATAAGTTTATGATGAAATAGAATGAAATTAAAGTTTTAATTTGTTTATGAGATGATTTTATTAGGTAATTTCAATAGAAATTGATTTTTAGGACCTAATTGTGAAAATGTTTGGAATTAAAGTCTATTTCTGAAACTCTGATTCCTAAAGGTTGTAAACTAGTTTAAGGTGATATAATAAAGTGTTAATTGAGAAAAATAAGCTCAACTGAGAGACTAATTGAGTAGGGACGAAATTCTCATTTATTAAAAGCTTAGGGGAAAAATGGTAATAAACAGCTTGCACTAAAACAATTTGGACAGCAGTAGTAGACTAACTTTGAAAAATCACTATAAATTGTAGGAATCGAATTAGAAGATGAAAAAAATATGGAATTAAAGCTTATTGAGTCTAATTTCTCATAGAAGAAACAGTGTAAGCAATGAATTTGTAAATTTTGAGATATAATGAATTTTGTGAGACAAGGACAGAATGAATTCGGGTTCCCCTGTTCTGACTTTGAAAAATCATAAAAAAATTGAAGATAAATAATTAGGGGCTTAAATTTATATGTCTAGAATTATTAATGAGTCTATTTTTAATAGAAATAAACGAAAACATCATTTGAATCCTGTATGAAGAGATAATTAATTTTTAGTGAAGAAGGGTCAGAACTGTTAGACAGCAAAACAGGGGTGAATTTAAAGAATAAACTGTACTGATTGGCTAAACCAAAAATTCTGAAAATTTTATGATAAGAAGATATATGAGTCTAGTTTCAGGTAAAATTAACAGAACTTAATTTGGAGTTCCGTAGCTCGAGTTATAAATAATTTAGTGACTATGACTTAAGTAGACAGCTTTGAATGAACTATAAATAATAGTTGAATTATAGAGAATGTTGCATATGAACATGAAATGTATTAAATTGATAATTAAATTTATTTATTTAGATCCAGAAGATTCAAATACGAAGCTAGATTGAGGAAAGGAAAAAGTTCAGGATTAGTAGATTTGTGTACACAAACAAGTATCAAGGTAAGTTCATGTAATTTGAATTATATTCTTGAATGCTTGAAATGCATGTTTTTGATATGAATTTGATTTGAATGTTCATTATATGAAATTTTATGAAACATTGACATATTTGATAAAAATGGAAGAAATCCCGGTTGAATGAAAGGAAAATTCGATGGATCTCTGAAAAGGAATTGACGATAAAAAGGTTCTAGCCCGGACGGGTGATCCTATCCTGATATAGCCCTCCCGAAGAATATGTGGAAAATAGATTTAGCCCGGACGGGTAATCCGAATCAGGGTCTGAATTTAGCCTGGACTGGTAATTCAGATCCAAGCTCATTAGAGTAATTGTCGTTGCAGGGGATTTAGCCTGGACTGATAATCCCGACAATACTCTATGAGTTTATATTACAGGGGATTTAGCCTGGACTGGTAATCCAGCTATAAGGATGAGGTTTGCAGGAGTGTGCTCTCTGAAATGGAAATGTGCGCACATGAATATGAATTGACGGACCCGAAATTGTACACTAAAAGTGTACCTCTGAAAATCCATCGAAATTCCGATAAATTCAACGGGATAAATATGGAAAAATAACAAGGAAATGGAAATCATGGTATTGATGAGCTCATCAATCATGGTATATATTATTGGTACATGCAAATTATATGCAAATTATTGTACTAACTTGAATGTTGAGTTTGTGCATATTAGGGTAATAATGCATTGAATGGATATATAAATGTTTATTGTATTGTATTGAAAATATTAGGTAAGTATAATTCTTGTTACATGAGCTTACTAAGCATAAAGTGTAATACCCTGAAAATATTTACAGTAAGATATTATCCTTGATATAGTAAAATAAGGAAATAAAGTGAAAAAAAAAGAAGGAAATTTTGAGATATGTCAATATTGAGAAGTATATTATGATATATTAATTCAAGAAAGGACTAAATTGTAAAAGTGAGAAAAGTTTTGTTGCACAAGAGTAAATACTCAAAATTTGAAGGGTTAAAGTGTAAATATGAAAAATTTGAAGGACCAATAGTGTAAATATTTTAAGAGTGGAATAATCTAGAAACTAAGGAAAATGGATGAATTAGGACCAAATTGAATAGATGAAGAAACTATGAGGGACTAAATTACAATTTTACCAAATTAAATGATGACTTAAGGATGGAATTTTAAAAGATAATGAAGGGCAAAATGGTCAATTGGAAGAGAGAGAAATCTAGAAAGTAATAATGATGCTAGAGATATTTTGATATTTTATAATTATTTAATTAGATAAATATTATTTTATTAATATTTTAATAAGATATTTTATTATTATTTTATTAGTATATAAAGAAAGAAAGATGAGAAATTCTCATCCATATTTCCATGCACTAACGTGAGAGAAAGAGAGGAAGAAAGAAAGTTTTGCTTTCTTTACAATTTAGTCCTTTTACCAAAAATTCATCATTTTCACCCAAAAATCAAATGAATTTCCATAGCTACCAAGAGAGAAAAATGTTAAGGAGGCCATGGGGAGTTAGAATATCAAGTTGGATTCAAGAAATAGAAGCTGGAGGAGAGAAAATCAAGTTAAAGATTAGTATCAATAGAACAAGGTAAGTATATCAAGATTTCAATATGTTTTTAAGTTTGTTATTATTGACAAAGCATGGAAATAATGTTATAGTAGAGTTTTCTTACATAAGGTCCTATGTTCATGATATGTTAGTGAAGAGAAAATAAGAGAAAGTGATGAGAAATGGTGTAGAAAAAGAAAATAAGGGTGTTATAACATGGTAATTAATATCTTGTACTAAAACAGTTTTGGACAGCAGCAGTAGTCTAACTTTGAAAAATCATCAAAAATTGTAGAAATATAATTATAGGATAAATAAAATATGAAATTAAATCTTATAAGTCTAGTTTCTTATAGAAGAAATTATGTAAGCAATGGAATTTTAAATCATGAGATATGATTAATTTTGTGAGACAAGGTCAGAATGATTTCGAGTTCCCCTGTTCTGACTTTGTAAAATCATAAAAAATTGGATAAAAATAATTATGGGTTTAAATTTATATTTTTAGAATCCTGAATGAGTCTATTTTCAATATAAACAAACGGGAACATCATTTGAATTCTGTACAAGGAGATAATTAATTTTTAGTGAAGAAGGGTCAGAACTGTTAGACGGCAGAACAGGGGTAATTTTAAAGAATAAACTGTACTTATTGGATAAACTAAAAATTCTGAAAATTTTATTGTAAGAAGATATATGAGTATAGTTTTAGGAAAAATTAGCGGATCTTAATTTTGAGTTCTATAGCTCCAGATATAAATAATTTAGTGACCATGACGCAGATAGATAGCTTGAATATTCATAAAAGTAAATAATAAAAATTATGGATAATGTTACTTACAAGTGTATTATCTACATTAAGGATGTGGAATGGAGAGGAGGAGGAGGAAAAATATGTATGAATATTCATCTAGCATGGCTAATTTGCATATTTTAGGCTCAGACACTAAATTGAATAAAAGTAAAACTTTATGGGCAATTTTGTAAAAATGTCAGAATTGACCAAATTGCATGAAATGGATTATTTTATTATTTAAATTACAAAATTGAATGAAATTATTAATTTAGTTCAAGATCGGGGGAAAACATGTTTTAGGGATTAAATTGAAAAGTGTTGAAATTATGAAAAATTCTGATATTTTATAGAATTCATGGACTGTTATCAATATATATGAGAATAATAGCTGGAAATAAGGATTAAATTGCAAGAATTTTATTTTCCTGACCCTAAGGATGAAATCGTCATTAATTAAAAGTTTAGGGGCAAAATGGTAAATTTTGCCTAAAGCATTAATTAAATGCATTAGAATATGAAATGAATGAAAATGATGATCAAATTTATTTATAAAGATCCGAACGACTCAAATATGAGACTCGATCGTGAAAAAGAAAAGATATCGGATTAATGAAATTATAAACACAAACAAGCAATGAGGTAAGTTTGTGTAACTTGAACTGTATTTTAAATACTTGAAATATGTGGTTATGTGATGAAAATATGATTTGAATGTTCAATTCATGATATTTGATGAAATATTGATAATACTCGAAATAAATTGAAAATAAATCCCGATGGATCTCTGAAAAAGAATTGACGGTAAAAAGGATCTAGCCCGGACGGGTGATCCTATCCTGATATAGCCCTCCCGAAGAATATGTGTAAAATGGATTTAGCCCGGACGGGTAATCCGAATCAGGGTCTAGATTTAGCCTGGACTGGTAATTCAGATCCAAACTCATTAGAGTAATTGTCGTTGCGGGATTTAGCTCGACCGTAATCCCGACAATACTCTATGAGTTTATATTACAGAGATTTAGCTCGACTGGTAATCTCATTGTAAGGATCAGGTTCGCGGGAGTGTGCTCTCTGATATGAAACGTGTAAGACCATGGTTGAAAGATACCATGGCAACCTGATATGAAATGTATAAGACCATGGTTGAAAGATACCATGGCAACCTGATATGAAATGTATAAGACCATGGTTGAAAGATACCATGGCAACCTGATATGAAATGTATAAGACCATGGTTGAAAGATACCATGGCAACCTGATATGAAATGTATAAGACCATGTTGAAAGATACCATGGCAACCTAATATGAAATGTGTAAGACCATGGTTGAAAGATACCATGGCAACGTGATATGAAATGAACAAGACCATGGTTGAAAGATATCATGGCAACATGAAAGAAAATGAGTAAGACCATAGTTGAAAGATACTATGGCATCATGTCAAAGATAAATAAGACCGTGGATGGGAGATGCTATGACAGCTGTTGAACAATTGATTTTCAGGTAATATGTATCAGATGACGAATGGTTATATGAAATGGTTGTGTGTAATGTTTACAAGAACTGGTCATATGGAAATATATGTACAAAATAGTTGTATGAAATAATTATGAAGATAGATAAACAAAATAAGTATGAGTACATGAAATATAATTTATGTTAAGTTTGATATAAGCTATTATAGGAATAAATATACATAAAATATATGGAAATGATGGAGCATGAAATATTAATATAATGAAATGAATCATTTATGCTTATGAAGAAATGGTAAGAGCATGATATGTTTCATGACATGTACATATATGATTATCTTTGATATGTTGATACAAGAAAATTATGTAAGTTGAGACTATTATTGAACTCAAGTACGATATGTCGAGAAAATAGTTATATCAATGTTGAATTTATATGAGATATGTGCAAGTACACTAACAATGTTACTGTTTGATGCTTATACAAGTACTAAACTGTTGATTGAATGGTAATATATTTATTTATATGATGCATTGAATCGGTAAGCATTTAAATTTTTTTTAAGTGATCTGCAAATGGTAGTAATGCTCTGAAACCCTGTTCTGGCAACGGATACGGGTTAGGGGTGTTACATAAAGTGCTTACCCTGTTTCATTTTCCCCTGTTTTGTAGTGTTAAGAGCTCGGAGGTCGGATTTGGTCGGAGACACATCACGCTATCAACCTCAAGATTTCGGTACATAAAGAAACTTTATTTTGGAAATCAAGGGCATGTATAAGCTAATAAAGTAAATGATTTTGTGAAATGAATGTAGAGTTAGCCATTGGTATGGTTAACAAACCTGGTTTTGGGTATGTGGTGACATTATTTTATAAATATGCATTAGCCATTGGTATGGTTAACAAACCTGGTTTTGGGTATGTGGTGACGTTATTTTATAAATATGCATGAATTTATCTTGAAAATATGTTGAATTGGATTGGTTGATGTGGATTGTTTTTGGTTTAAAATTTTAGGGAAGGGTAGATATCTATAAAGGGGTTATATTGAGTTAAAAAAAATTAATTTGTAAACTCCTAGTAAATACTGTACTTATTCCTAAGCAATGAATACGGGTAGGGGTATTACAACTGCAATTTGAATATCTTATCAACAAGTTTGGCATTTATGATCTATATGCTTCAACTTGAGGTTATGGGATATTATCTTTTTACAATTTAATTCCTAATGAGATATTATAGGATATTATTATGGGATATTATCTATTAGCAATTTGATTCCTAATGGGATATTATATTATATTATTGTGAGATATTATCTTCTAGCAATTTGATTCCTGCGTAACTACTATTGTATAGATATATATACCCTTGAGGTCTATCAATAAAATTCAAGAGATTACCCTATTCTTGTGAGAAATTCTAGTAATTTTCTAACCGTGTTAGTATCTGGTTGACTTATAACACCAATTTAGTCGAGAGTTTAATTAATAGTATAGATATGTAAAGCACTCGCATATATTATCATGTCAAACTTTATCCACAAAAAATTATAATTGGATAAAAAAATTTATTTATTTTTATAATACTTTAAATATAAAATTATAAATATATAAAAATAAGGAAAACATTTGGTATACTAATGGAATTTTCAGACTCCACAAGTAGGGTTAACGGGTTGTAAGTGTCCTATAAGGTTATAGTAAAATATTAAAAAATATTTGAAAAACAAAGACATGATAATCTTTTATGGCTACTTGTGGAATAAAAAAAATAATACGCTATCATTGTACCAAATATTAACCCATAAAAATAATATAATATATATAGTTTTCCACGAGAAAATAATTTTCCCCTGAATCTTTATTCTAAAAAAAGGAAGAGTGAAAATCATTTATATTAAAAAAAATTATTTATTTATTTATTTTATCCTAAAATTATGAAATAAATAAAATATATTATAAATGTAACCTCCCATTGGCCTAGACGTTATGGCTGAATATTGAGGAATTACATAAACTCGTTTTGAAGCTCCAAAAGTAACCTTTGACAATCAAGTGACCTTAAAAAGTTAGTTTTTGCAAACCTTTTTCCAATTTTTAGAAAATTTGTGTTTTAAGTTATTCATTTTACGAAAAATCGTTTAACTGATTATTTCGTTTTGTAACGGAAATTTCAAAGTATAAAAGTTTGAAAACCATCACTTTAAGTTGTGAAAACATATAGCTTTGCAATTACAATAAAAATATATTAAAGTCCGACAAAACCAACCCAAAATGAGAAATAAAATCCAAAATAGTTTACAGTCCAAAAAAAGTTTGAAAAGTCCATAATAGTTTAAAAATAAAAAAATCGTCTTATTTATTAACCAAGATTTCAATCCGAGTTCACGTAGGCCACCCGGTCCTAAGTTTACTGATCACCTGAGAAGATAAAAATAATTGGGTGTGCTTACAAGCTCAGTGTGTAACTCAGTCCATACAAACGAAACACATAACAAAATCATGCAAAAATTATAGTTCGAACAGTTACAAATGCATGACAAATCTCGCAATGCGGTATGACAGACAGATCAGTTACAGATACAGATGCAGTTACAGATATAGACGTAAAATCAAATACAAATACATATACAAATCACATTTTCGTTTGCTACACACCATCTTTGTCCATCCACATACACCAATCAGGTTAATTCATACCTATCCAACCCCACACACCACAATAGTGAGTGTATGTCACTTTTCAAAGTAGTGTAGTCAAGCTGCCGGAAATAATACGATAAATTGCTAGAATCAAATAAGTGCGCTCAAGTCACTAGAACGGATATGTGGTTTAAACCACCAGATAAGGCATATCATTAAACTGTCAACACTTCCTCCATCACACCAGTATCCCACCCTAATGCACATCCATTCACTAACCACATATTCAGATGCACACAAATCATACATGTTTTACACATCAGAACATACTATCAGGTTTTTAGAATTTGCACATACAAAAGCAAAATTTCAAATTTCACATATAATAGTCATACATTTCACACAACAGACCTTATGAAGTGGGTAACCTCGAAGTGCACATCTGTTAGGATCGACCCGATTAAGCAGCAAGTAAAAAAAATAGCGAAATAAATTGAGAAATTGAACATACAAATTTAATGTAGAAAAACCCCTCCAAAGAGGATAAAAAATCACGGGCAAAGATAATTTTACTATAATGAAAAAAAACGAAGAATACAAAAGATGGAGATAAAAACTAAATTTTGAAAACCCGAAAATAAAGAACCCTCAAAACGTGAACACAAAATTCTCTAAATGTGTTATGAGTTCTAATATCTAATGGGTGTATTTTCTAAGGTTGTAAAAGAGCATATTTATATGCTAAATTCATAGGTCAAATAATAAAAAAATAATCTAAACTAATCAGTATTTGATTGAAACAAATAAATAGAGTTTAACTAAAAGATTATTTCTCAAATTTGATTAAAATATGAGTCATACTTAACAAATCTCCACCTTGACTCATATTTCCACAACGCCATCTTTGTCAAAGCCTGCCACGAGCCTATCTTGAATTGTGCAAGGAATTAACTGAGTCAAATCTATGCTTAGAAATTAGAATACTTTTAGCCTTCGACTTGTACACTGCCAAATCAAAACTAACTCGGGTTTGATTTTCACGAACACAGTGTCCTAACTTTTCAAAACTTGCATCCAAAAGAGAACCTCTCTTCAATGAAACGATCATACCTTTTTCCCTCCTATGACCAAGTTGTCTCCACTCCAAACGAGTTGACTTCGACTCTGTAACGGACGAGGGACGTTTGATTTCACCGATCACTGTTGAACTTTCTAAAATATAAAGACTACCAATTCTTTTACCTTTTAACAAAACGAGAGCTCCACAAGATACTTTAATGCCGCTCGATTCGATATTAATTTTGCATCCTTTCAAGTCTAAAATATTCAATGAAATGAGATTCTTTCGTAAATCAGGTACATACCTAACATTTGAGAGTTCCTAATCGTCCCATCGTGTATCTTAATTTTAACAGTACCAATACCAATTACCTTACTAGATGAATCGTTTCCCATGCGCACAACTCCATCTTCAACCGAACTGTATGTAGAGAACCATTCTCTATTAGGACACATGTAAAAAGAACATCCCAAATCTAGAATCCACTCGGACCTGAGCTTAGATTTATCGCTCATTGACACTAACAAGAAATCATCACCGCTTTATCAGCCGAATTAGCACTAGCTACATCTTCCTCGTTTCTCTCAGCAGTTTTTTTTTATTTCACAGTTTATAACAATCTGCTTTGACTTGACCTAACTTTTTACAATAGCGACACATTTTGTCTCGTTTCTTTAATGCTACCAAAACGGAAGCTTGCTTATCTGTCTTGCTATCCAAACCAAACTCATTGTTGAGTTTGTCTCTACTCAACAAATGACCATCCACATCTTCGAATGAGAGTTTGTCTCTGCTATAAATCAGGGTCTCCCTGAAAGACTGGTATGAATGGGGTAAAGAGCACAATAATAACATAGCCTAATCTTTATCGTCAATATGAACCTTAACATTCTTTAAAATATTTAAAAGAGTAATGAATTGACTGATGTGATCTCTAAGAAGTTCACCTTCGTTCGTGCGAAACGTAAATAGATGTTGTTTCAACATTAAACGGATAGCCAGAGACTTAATCGCATAAAGAGTTTCTAACCTTTTCCACAAGACGGATGAGGTTTTCTCCATCAATACCTCCTGCAATACCGTATTCGTGAGGCACAATTGGATTGCAGATGAGACATTTTCATCAAACTATTCCCATTCTGTTTGATTTAGATTCTCAGGATTTTTTCCGTTAACAACCTTTTTCAAGCCGGTTTGAACTAGAATTGCCATCATCCGAACTTATCACAGACTGAAATTTGTCTCACCATCTAAATTCTCAATTTCAAACCTCTTGTTAGGATCGACCCGATTAAGCAACAAGTAAAAAAAATAGTGAAATAAATTAAGAAATTGAACACGCAAATTTAACGTGGAAAAACCCCTCCAAAGAGGATAAAAACCACAGGCAAAGATAATTTTACTATAATGGCAAAAGAACGAAGAGTACAAAAGATGAGATAAAAATTAAACCCAGAAAACCCAAAAACAAAGAACCCTCAAAACATGAACACAAAATTCTCTAAATGTGTTATGAGTTCTAATATCTAATGAGTGTATTTTCTGAGGTTGTAATAGAGCCTATTTATAGGCTAAATTCATAGGTCAAATAATAATAAAATAATATAAACTAATCAAGGTTTGATTGAAACAAATAAACAAAGTTTAACTAGAAGATTATTTCTAAAATTTGACTGAAACTGGATTCGTACTTAACAACATCAAACACGACCCTCATTAAAATTTATTAAAAATGGGCCCACACACCCGTGTGACCCACATGGTCTGGCACACGACTGTGTGGTGTCGATTGTGTGGTTTTTCGGCTTCGAGTCAATTACTATTTTTGTAATATCCCTAAATCGGCTCTAGTAGTTTCAGGTATATTTTTTGGGTTCCTAGCGTGAATTTAAGAATTTATCAGGTTAATAGTAATTCTTATTTAATTTAGGAGGTCAATTTTATCTAAAATAGATTAAACAATAATTTGAAAAAATAAAAATTATTTTTGGAAAATTAATTTTAAAGTAATTAAATAATTATTAGTTAATGTAATTAATTTGGGTCAAAAAAGAATTTTAAAATAATTTTTATTAAGGGTTAATTTGAGTTAAATTTAAATATTAATTAAATTATATTTAATTGTAAAATAAGGGAAATTTTAGAGTATTTATTTGGCAAATAAACCTTTAAATTTGGAATTTTGGAGGGAAAGGATCAATTGGTAAAGTAAGGGAAATGTGAGAGTGGTCATTGGGTAAATTTCCCAATTTTTAAATTTCTGGTGGGTTGGTTTCAGTTTTAAACACAAGGCATTTAGCCTACTTTTCACTTCATTTGCATCAAATTAGAGAGCTATAAAATTCATTTTCTTTACATGGTTTTAAAGATCTATCATTGGAGAATAGATTCAGCAAATTTCCTTCTCAAAATACTCTCTTTTCACCTGAAATTATTCACAAAAGTAGCCAAAAATATTTTGAAATTTCTCAATATTCTTGAATCAAGATTTTCAATCAAACATTTAGAATGAATTAAAGGTAATTATTATTTTTAAACTTATTTTTATGATGATTAGAAGCATATTTACATGATTTGAGTGATAATTACATGATTTTTTTTATCAATGTTATCTTCTGCAAAAGCTTAAGGTGTCTTAATGGTAGATCTTGAATTTTGAGAGAAAATCCACAAATCAATGGATGTTCCAACTCAAAATAGATCTATTAGAAGGTTTTTTATCTTATTTATCAAGATTAAACATGTTTTGTAAAGTAATTTAAAGAAATTCGAATTTTATCATCTTCATAAACCAATTTTCTGAATTTTTGTGAAATTAATTTAAATGTGAAATTGATGCTTAGTATATGTTTACTTGGTCTAATATTGATGTTTGGAAGTGATTAGGAGGGCTAGAATGATCGATTTTCTGAAGAATCGAGTTTTTAACTTGATGATACAAATTCGATAAGGTAAATTTAAGTGAGAATTTCGTGTAGCCTAGTTGATGAAAATTTGTGTTTATTATATATTTTGAAATACAGTAATATTTATCTCATCTTTGTTGAAGCTCCAAACTTTGAAGAGATCGAGCTAATCGAAATTGAAGCTTGGATTTGCTTGGTTGATCACTTGGTTGTGGTTGAGTTAGTTGTGTGGTGAGTGTTATTAAAGGGCGATTTGGTAAATTGACCCTCACTTATGCTTAATTGAATGATTAATTACTGATTGCAAATATTTAATTGAGTTTTGGTTGGTTAATCTTGCAAGATTATTGATATATGTTTAAGCGATGAAATTTTTGTTAAGTGTTGGTAAGTGAGCATCTAGTGATTTTATGTGCTTGATTTGATTGATTATAATGGTGAACTAAGCAAGCATGTTGGAGTTTTTGGTTCATCGTATGTTGATATTTCAATTGATAAATGAACATTGATAATAGGTAATTGGTATGCTAAATTTAATTTCATGTCAAAATGGCTATGTTACATGATTCACATATGCATTTTGGCACATTAAATTGAGCACATTATTGACTGAAATTATGTTATGATTGATTGGTTATATTGGCATTATAGCATGGTGGATCCATTGGATATAGTTGGCATGCCATAAGATTTGTGAATACTCACCATATTGTTATGTTATTTGTGAGCAATGAGGCTCTAGGTGGACTGATTTTGAGTAGATAAGGGAGTGTTGAGCTTGTGTCTCCACTCAACGGGACTAATTTGGGGCGATATAAGGGAGAGTTTGGCCTTAGCCCACTCAATCTAGGACTGATTCTGATTGGGAGTAAGGAGATCCGTTTATCCGATATATGATCACCCAATTAAGCCATGATTGTATGTACCAATATAAATGTATGAAATGTTATATGCTAAATTGATGATTATATGCCATGATTAACTATGATTTTTGATACATGGTTGAGCATATGACATTGAACTATTATGGATTGATATTGTGATTGAAAATTTGTATTTGATTAGTTATAATTTAAGCATGATTTTGGTGCTAATTTACTCGTCGTTTTATTAAAATTCACTGAGCTTTTTAAACTCACACCCTCACATAAGTGCAATTAACCAACGAGATTGAGGAGCTGAAGAGCTGAGGAGCTGAGCAAGAGAGTTCCAAGAGATTAAGACTCGGTAGAGATTTAGTTACACGTTTTAGATATGTTAATTGGGCATTGTGGAACTTTGGGACTTAGTTTAATTTTGGTTGTAATTGGACTTGGACATTGGACATTTTTAATTTTGAAAGGTTTTATAATATCATATATGTATGTTTGAGTTTGATTATTGAATAACTTACGGTGTATTGTTTCTTGATAACACGGTGATTGATAACACGGTGTGTGAGGCACGATGTTTACACTAACTATTGTTTAAATGAAGCTTCCATAAAGTGGTTTACTAGCGACGAAGGTACGCCACTTGTTTGAATTAACCGGTGGGAGATATGCATGAAATTGGATGTTTAATTTTATTTAATTGAAGCTTAATTGGTGTTAATAAATTCAATTGAAGGTGGATGAATATGTATGATATTTAATTGAAGCTAAATCAGGTTTAATTGGCTATTAAAATACTCAAAATCGGGTTTAAAATCAATTTTTTTGCATAAAAAAATTGCAATGGACTATTGGGGGTTTGAATTCTGGTCTTTTTAAATTGGTTCTCTAGTTTGTTTAAATTACAAATTTGTCCTGTGACTTGATAAGTTTAATTAGAGCCTTAAATGATAAGGAAACTTGATAAAATTTTACAATTAGACTTGTAATTGATAAAATTTATAAGAGACTCACTAAATTTAATATTCAGGTATAGTACTGATAGTTTGAAATTGTTACAATTTAGTCATTAATGATAAAACTTGAATTAGACATAGAAAATAAACTTAGATTAAGCTAAAATTTTTAGGGCTTACATAAATTGACTAAAAAAGGGTTGGTAAATGTATAGATCTAAATTTAGGTTAGTTTAATCGTATGTGGTAAAATGACAAAAATGTCCTTCTGTTAAATTACTTATAAAAGGTTTAAAATTAGTTCACAAATAACTTCCGCATTAATAAATAATTAATAAATGGATAAGATTGAGGTGTTATAAGGTCAGGGTGTGTCTTGGGAGGTCGTTAGCTAGAGAGTCACTTAGGTGGCTAATGTAACGATTGGAATTCAGGTCGATCCGTCCTAGTCGAGTTTTAAGTGTCAAAAATTTTTAGGATTTAGGTCACACACCTGGTCATTTTTCGATGCCAACACAACAACGAGGATTCCAGAACCTAAAATGACATTAAGAACATGAGAACTATCAGTGATATGCTAATTCCAAGTTACTAATTCAGCTACAAGCGCTAATGTTTGGCCTTAACAACACTAATCAACCATTAACACAAACATTTGATCACTTGCCCAATCAAAACAGTAGCCCTACAAGTATCCTAATTCGCTGACGGTCAATCGCGCTTCTCACAATCTTCACCTAATAGAACACGAAACAATTAGACCACCCGATTGACCAATTAATCAAAACCTTCTATCACCCTTGGAGAAAATGCTAAAACAAAATTTCTATATGGAAGATGTAGAACTTACCAAATGATAAACCAACCGCAAAAAAATGTCACAATAGCAAGGGACATCCAATAATAACACTAGGATTATTAGCATTTAGAATAACAAAAATGTAATTAAAGGTAAAAGAGAAGTAGCAGGGGAAAAGAAAATCGAAAAAATGGTTTTTTTTTTTTAACACTCAGTACAACAAAACAAAAAAGAATGTGTATTGGAGGAGTGGAAAAAGAATAGAGACGACAAAATGAGGGGAGTGGAAGAGAGAAAATTATGAGGGAGTGTTTTGGGGAGAAAAATTAGGAGATTATCTCTCCACTCCCTCAAAATCCTACCTTGTTATCATCAATTCAGGTTATTTTGAATTCAAAACTAACTCAAACATTGAGCATGTGTATGGTTGGGAAAGGCTTACTTATCTTATACTTTAGGTGCTTGGTTTTTGGGGGGGTTTAATAATACCGCTTATCCTAGTGAGTTTTATGGGCTCACTCGACCAGAAGCTTCTCAAGCTCAAGCATTTACGTTTCTAATTAGATACCAACATCTTGGGGCTAATGTGAGATCTGTTTAAAGAGCATACTGGGTTAGGTAAATATCTAATGTATTCCCCGACCAAAGAAGTCATTTTTGGAGGAGAAGCTATGTATTTTTGGGATATGCGTGCTCCTTGGTTAGATCCTCTAAGAGGTCCCAATGGTTTGGACTTGAATAGGTTGAAAAAAGACATACAACCTTGGCAAGAATGGTGTTCTACGGAATATATGACGCATGCTCCTTTAGGGTCTTTAAATTTAGTAGATGGCGTAGCTACCGAGATCAATATAGTTAATTATGTCTCTCTGAGAAGTTGGTTAGCTACCTCTCATTTTTTTCTAGGATTCTTCCTATTCGTGAGTCATTTATGGCACGCGGGAAGAGCTCGTGCAGTCACAGCAGGATTTGAAAAAGGAATTGACCGTGATCTTTCTATGACTCCATATAACTAAGATAACTGAGACATGAGATCCAATGCTTAAGGTAGGAACCGATTTGATTACACTATATATTAAAGAAATCAAGTGATATTTAAAAAGTATTTTGTTTTCCTTTCGTTTCAACTCATTTTATATAAAATTTTTTTCGGCTCAGTTATTCCACCCAGCCGAGCCATTACCTTTTATTAATATTAAGATTCTTAATTAAGAATCCAGGAAAAAGCAATAAAGAAATAAATCTATTCATCGAGTAAAATGAGACAGAATGATTCAAACCCTCAATAGTTCTTTGCCTCAAACTATACCAGTTTTCAAGATCAAAGCTATCAACTACTCAGCCATCTCTCTAGAAGCTAATTTTTATTTAATTTTTATTCCATCGAATCGAACATGGTCATATGAGTTGATACCATCACTCTGTATAGAAAGATATTGTGTTTGAACTTATAGGTCAATCTATTTATTTGTATATCTAGATAGATGAAATGTATAATCTAGCATGCCTATTTGTGAACGTGAAATAAAAAAATCACCCTCAACCCCACAGAAATCAAACACAAGACCTCTAGGCAAGCTAAAACCTTACCATTAAACCAACAAGTTCATTCTTGTTAACAATTACCCATAATTTAAAGATATGTCAAATGTTCTAAATCAAGGGTTGAAATAAAAATAACAAAAATTCAAAAATAAGGATTTGAACATAAAACCTATCACACACAAACACAACACTTAACCACTGGACCAGATTAATTCACTTAACAAATTTTAACGATTCAAAAACAAGAATTTAAGGGCATTACAATAACATTATTACCCTTCAATTTATATTTGATACCCATGCTCAAGTGTCACTAAAACAAACCCTTTCTAATTTAAATCAAGCAATTTTATGGCGGGAGGCAACTTTTAAAGATAATTATAAATACTAAATTATGGCATACCTACAATATAGGTGAAAAATATGTAATAAATAAGTTTAGAAAAAAAATATTTCTTGATCAAATGAAGCTTTAGTTGAAATGGTAAATACATTAATGCTATTTTTGCTAGGAGTATTATTTTTTACACACATTTTAGTGTATAAGTTAGCAATAAACTAATTCAATTGATAATATTTAATCACTCTCATGACTTATTTTTAGCAAATAAAACGAAAAAATTTTGCGTATTTCAAAGAGGTCTTATTTTAACAAGAGTTATTACTCATATTTCTAATTTCAAGTTTAAATTTGTACTAATTATTCCTTATTTTATGTTGAACTATTGTAATACATATGTAACAAATAAGGTTTTCCTCATGTTATTACACTAAAAGTTATAATATTTTGGATTCAAATTCTATCAAACACATTTTTCTAATATTTTACATGATTTAAAATGATAAAAATATACCCATGGTTATGTTTATTATTTTATAAAAGAAAGAGTTTTTGATAATTGCTCAAGTGAATTGAGATTTAGTTATTATTTTATAAAAGGAAGGATTTTTTATAATTGCTCAACTTAGTTGGTGCAACACCCCAAACCCGGCCTAGACATTATGGCTGAATCTAGAGATGTTACAAAGAAATGTTAAAAATTCATCTTTCTCTTTAAAAACATCGTACCACTTTATTAAAAATATGTTGTTGTACTCCTTAGTGAAAACCATCGATTATTTACTCTTTCAAACTAAGCAATAATTGCAACGGAAGCTTAAAAGTCGTTATTTTTGAAAACTGCATATGTTCTCTCAAAAATGATTGATTGCATAAATAGTTGTTTTCATAAAACATTTTGTCGAACGTCGTAGGAAAATTCAAAACAAACCTAAATCTAAAAAATTAAAACCTAACAGTCCAGAGAGTCCAAAAATTACAAACTCCCAAAAAACCAGAAATTTAAATAATCTTTTTGTGAAAACAGAGTTTATGAATGTGTGGTCACAACTGAGTTTACGAACGTGTGGTCACAACTTAGCCTCAGTCGCACTAACCAGCCTAAACCTGAGTATTACTTGAACAGAACAGACAAACAAAAAATGAGTTTTAAGAAACTCAGTGTGTAACTCAACGGAAACATAAATTTAGATTCTATCATATGACAAAATAGATATAGACATAAGTCCTTAACAAAATTAGATTATCAACAGAATCATACAGATATACAAAGTCTTACCCCCATCCTCTCCACACCAACTCCAACCATCCCAACACACTACGTGGGTTATAAAACACCCACCCAGCCCTACACACCACATAGTGTCCGTACAACACTTATTAGAGTAATCGCAGCTATGCTGCCAGTGTATCGGCGATACAATGCCTCACAAAATACTTCCTCCATATATCACATATCCCGAGCCTTTCGAAACCTAAAAACAGTATCCCAACAACTACTTAGCAAACGGTTTATGAATTCGACAACAATAACCTGAACAACGCACACAAACTTACCAATGGCGAAAATAACCACTATCACGGATTAGGCCGTTGGAGCGAAATTCGTTGCTTCACAGTCTTTTCCTACGCAACACATATTCACAGAAAATTAAATCCCTTAACTACACACCACTATGCCATTTCAAAAGGTAAAATTCCAAATAGCCTTACAGAAATCGAAAGCTACAGATAACAAAACCCCACTTACCAAACTGAACGAAGAAAACTAGAAATCCAAAACATAATGATAAGAATGAATGATCGTAAATAGGATAGAAGGAGAAAACAAAAAGAAAATTGCAAAGAGAGAAAATGGAAGAACATCAGAAAAGAAAAGGGATTTTTGGGAAGAAAACAAATAAAATAAAATAATTCAATTCAGAATAAAATCCCAACTCCCCCCACTATCCACTAACCAACCAACTCCCCTAAAACTGACCCACTAACTCATCCAACTACTACAGAGTACCAGTTCCATCCAACTTCTATTACATAACAGGCACACACTTACAAAAGCAAAAATTAACATCATTCACTCACACAAAGGTTCAAATACAGGACCCTAGGGTAAGCTAACACCTTACCACTTGAATCAGCAAGCTCATTCTAATATAAGTTGACCAAAAGTGATATGTAAGCCAAATCACTGAAGATAAGGCTAGGATAAAAAATAACATAGATTTTTAAAAGTGAAACTTGAACCTAAGACCTAAAACACACAATCAAAACACTTAACCACTGAAGGAAATACTCAATTATTATTAAATTCATAAAAAAAAAGTTAAATAAATCAGAGCGTTATAGTTAGGATCTGATGGAAGGGTGACGTCAACTTAATAGACCCCTTAAATACAATATAAATATACAACACATTAATGTAAAATTACAAAAAAAGTTTCACTTGCAATATAATTAATATTTTATCTATTAACCAATGTTAGGTGTAATGGTAAAATATATAATATTCTCGTAGAGAGAACTCAAGTTCAAGCTTAGGAAGTGACATTGTTAGGAAGAGTAACCACAAAACCCAAAAGAATTAATCTTTATGAATCGTAAAATGAACATAAAGGATATTTTAATGATACTAAAAAAATTATTAGTTCAACTGTTAGATTTAGATTTGATGATATAATTGTGCTAATCATATGTGCAAAGTTTCAATATTGAATTGATAAATCAATTCAATTCAATATATCTGTTGTATTATTTGAAAACACTATGGCTTCTTTTGTTTGCCAGTAAAATGTTTTCTGAAAAATAATTTCTGAAAAATGATTTACTTTTCTAGAAATGATTTACTTTTCTGGTGTTTTGATGAATCCATGTAAAATATTTTATGTTGTTTGGCAGACTTCCTAAAAATATTTTTCGAAAAAGTTATTTTTAGATATATTAATAAATTTATATGCCATATACATAAGTAGTCCGGATTACATGTGTTGGTTTTTTTAGTAGAAAACTAAAGGAGAAAAAGAAAAACGAATGTAAAGTAGTTTGAACAAGAAGAAAACTGAATTTGATCTCTGAAAATCAGATCTTTTTCATTGACTTGAGAAGCATTTATGTTACAATGAAATATGGCAGTTACCTAATGTATAACTGCTCCTACTAATACATGACTAAAGCTTAGCTAGAATTACACACAAAATGTAGTTAACATACCAGCTATAACATCAAACATAAATCAACAATTACTCCTACTAACTTTAAGTATAAATTACAAAGGAACTAAACCAAGTTACAAATGAACAAAATAAAAAAAATGCTACTGCTTCTCTGGTTCAGCTTGGATGCTGGTCTGCATGTTGGTTTGCTGCTGGTTTCCTATTGCATTGCAGGCCAAAGTTCAATAACATCCTGTACCTTGCTTACTAACAAAGTAGTGCATATTCCTTTTAGTGCATTAAGGGGAATTATGATTATGGTATGTTAGACATCAGAAGAACCTATATATTCTTAAAAAGTAAAGATATGAAAAAGCAGAGTGTTGAAATAACTATTCAATGACATTGAAAATGTAATAGTGATTCGAGATCACTAAATCCGACTAGTAAGTTTAGAAATTTTAACAAATAATAATTATAGGCCAAGCACGAACTTAAAAGAATTATTTTTAATTAGTGAATTTTACGATTTTAAAAGAATTAATCTGGTAAATTAGGTGGAAAACGAGGTATCGAGACCTCGAATTCATAAACCAAGCCATAAATATTTTTATAAATATTTATGGAGTGTTATTAAGTTAGTATTAAAGTTTCGTTAGAAAATTTTAACGTTTGGTTAGTCAATTAATTAAAAAGGACTAAATTAAAAATAGTGCAAAATTTATTAAATTGTGATTAAATAGTTTAAGTGATTAAAAAGGAGGGATTTAAAAGGCAATTGGACCCAAATTGTATGGGCTGGACGGTTGGGCAAGAAAATCAGCAAAAAGACAAGGAGAAACAAGGGCAAAATTGGAAATTTTACAAATTAAACATATAAAACAAGACAAAATTGAAAAATCTAGAGATACCATCATTTTTCTTCAGCAAAAACGCCATGGGAGGTCTGAAAGCTGCTGGTCTTTCATACTTTGACATATGTGAGTTCAATTCTTGCCCTTTTCTTTGAGATTTTTATGTTTTTGTGACTTTTACAATTAGGTCCAAGTGTTTAATTCATTAATTTTTGATTTTATGGACAAAATTAAAAGCTATCATTGATAAGTGTTGGCTGTTTATGATGAAATAAAATAAATTTTAAGCTTTGATTTTGTTGTTTGATGATTTTATCAAGTAAATTCAATAGAAATTGATTTTAGGACCTAATTGTGAAAAGTTCTGAATTAAGGTTTAGTGTTAAAATTATGATTTTCAAAGGTTGTGTAATAGTTTAGAATGAAGGAATAAAATGTTAGTTGAGAAAAATTTGCTTAATAGATAGGCTAATTGAGCAATGACTGAATTGTATGACCTGTGAAATTTAGAGGAAAAATGGTAATAAACATCTTGAACTAAAACAGCTTTGGACAGCAGCAATAGGTTAAATTTGAAAAATCACCATAAATTTTAAAAATCGAATTATAGGATGAAATATATGAAATTAAAGCTTATTGAGTCTAGTTTCTCATAGAAGAAACGATGTAAGCAATTGAGTTGTAAATTATGAGATGTAATGAATTTTGTGAGACAAGGTGAGAATGAATTCGGGTTCCCCTGTTTTGACTTTGGAAAATCATCAAAAATTGGATAAAATTAATTAGAGACTAAAATTTATATGCTTAGAATCCTTAATGAGTCTATTTTCAATAGAAATCAACGAAAACATTATCCGAGTTTTGTATTGTGATATAATTAAATTTTAGTGAAGAGAGGTCAGAACTATCACATAGTGAAACAGGGGAAACTTAAATGAATAAACTGTACTAATTGGCTAAACCAAAAATTCTGAAAATTTTATAGTGGAATGATATGTGAGTCTAGTTTTAGGAAAAATTTACGGATCTTAATTTGGAGCTCTGTAGCTCGAATTATAAATAATTGAGTGACTATGACTCGTGTGAACAGTTTGATGTGAGCATTAATAAGTAAATTGTGAAATTATACTTACAAGAATGTTATATACATTAAGGATGTGGAATGGAGAGGAGGAGGAGAAAAATAAATGATATATGTTTATAAGAAAATAGTATGAGAATGATACATATCATGGCATGTATATATATATGACTAGTTTCAATATGATGCTTGTTGGGTATGAAGTTTGATTGAAACGTCTAAGGCAAGTATTTTATTCTGCGCATCTGAAATGTGGTATTTTATAAAGATATGGTCTAGCTTTAAATATGAATGCTTGATGATTAAGCTGAAAATATTTGGTAAGATGATAATCATGGTATAAAAGTATAAGTGGTACCATAATAGATAAGGTAAAATGAGTATGAGAGACACATGTATGATGACATACAAATGCTATGTTTGTAGTTTAATTGAGAATGTCATTAAATGAATACTATGTTATGTGCTTTTGATTTTGTATAAGTGTGTAAGAGATTAAGGTTGTCCAAGGCTTGGAAAATAGCTTAGATATTGACCACACAAGAAGAGACACAGCCGTGTGTCTCAGCCTTATATGGAACACGACTTTAGGATACGGGCGTGCGATGTGGCCGTGTGCCCCTAAATTGATGATGATGTCATAAGCAGAAAGCTCTACGGACAAGGGACACGGGCGTGTCCCAAGCCACACGGGCATGTGGAATCTACACGGCCTAATCACACTGGCGTGTGGGTACTGTTCACAAGTAAAAAAAAATTTAAAAATTAAGCGAAAAATTTTATGAGAAATCAGTTGAGTTCCGACTTGATTTTAATGTTCATGTTGGGTTTCAAAGGCCCAAATAAAGGTCGTTATATATATATATATGATCTCAGAAAGTGAATAGTAATGTTTTGATTAATCAGAAATGTTCTCAGATGTACTCGGTAACACTCAGAACCCTATTTCGACGACGGATACGGGTTAGAGATGTTACATTTAGTGGTATCAGAGTTATGGTTTAGTCAGTTCTCGGATCAAACGTAGTATATGTGAAGTCTAAAAACACATGTCATTAAAATATGTGATAGTGTGATATCCCTCGACTCTAATGAAATTTGTTTTACTTATAGAAAGAGATGTTTTTCAACCAAGCTAATTCTGATAATGCTAAAAGCGATACTCAAGTATACAAGTAGAAAGTTGATTATGATGAATCGGTAAAAAAAAACATGAATAAATGTTTTATAATACATGTCGATGAAGAATATTATGTTATATGTATTATTAAAAGCAAATTATATTACTACATGAAATATTGTGCTGATGACTAAATTATAAAATATATAAATGTAATATATAAAGTACATGATAAGGATTATTAGAGAATTATGAATGAATAGTGAATTTTGAAATATATTACATGTATTGAAGATACAGAAAATATAAGTATATGAATTATTGGTACAAGGATTAAATTGTAAAGCATGTAAAAATATTATGCGAAAGGTGTAAAAGTGAAATGCATGTATGAAATAATTTGCCCAAGTAGATAAGATTAGAACTACTAGGATGTTAAGTGACCTCAGCATGCTCTCTGATTATTAGCATACCAGTGCTCTCTGATTATTAGCACGCCAGTTCTCTCTGAATATTAGCACGCCAGTGCTCTCTGATTATTAGCACGCCAGTGCTCTCTGATATTTAGCACGTCAGTGCTCTCTGATTAGCACATTTGTGCTCTCTGTATAACACTTCAGTACTCTCTGTTCATTAGTGTATAATAATGCACCTCTGTATAAGTCCTGTATATCTGAAGTGTTCTAACTAGTCTACTGGGCCTCTGCTAAGTAAAAAGTAAACAATTTTCGTTATGAGGTAAATGATTATCTCTGAGTAAAAATGTTAGTTATGATGAAACAGAACTCGTAAAAGTACGGATAAATGTTTTATAATACTTGAGAATAATAAATGTTATATGAGAAAATATATGAATATTAAATTATGAGACTTTACGATCTATACCCCTTTACTAGTACAGTTATATACAATGGAATTCATGAGATTTATATTGATTTCAAAAGTGGAAAGTGAAAAAGTTCAATGGTTGAACAATTGATAATACAGTCGGAACTGAGAATGAGTTGATAGGTAATGATGGGTTCTGAATAGAGACATAAAATTTTTCTGAAAACTAGCTGGGATATACAGTACCACTGTTAAATAAAGAAGTTATTTATAGGAAAATCGATTTGTTCAAATATGGAATTTCGAAACGATTAATCAAAATTTTTCTGAATTAATTTCTTGAGTGAACTGAATGATGTGAAATTATTGATGACTATACCAGTCAATGAATTGGTAAATAATTTGCAAAAATATTTGAATATAGCTATTTTAAATTGGTATATTACAGTAAAAATTTTTGTTAGGGATTTTATATGGGTGTCTTATATGTACTGATATTTTCAAAAATATATGCAACTGTTCATGTTTGGATGCTATAATCATTATATGGAAAAGGTTAGATAAATATGTTAACAGATAGAAATTGTCGCAAGTCTGATTGATTCACAAGTGGTATTACTCTATCTTTCTTTAGTTATCCAAGTCAATATATGTGATAGAATACTTTATACTAAGATTCACATGATATTATCTTTTATTTCTGTTGGTGGAAACTCTGAATGGTGAATGTGCAATGTTATTCTTCTGGACTCTCTCTGGGATGTTATCAATTTTTATATTATTCAATATAAGCCATATCTGGGATATGGCATCAGTGTGATATGTGATCTGTGTAAGACCATATCTGGGATATGGCATTAGTGTGATATGTGATCTGTGTAAGACCATGGCTGGGCTATGGCCTCAGTGTGTGATATATGACTATATGCAAGACCATAGTTTTACTATGGCATGGTGAAAAGGAAGTACTCAATTCCGAAATTGTTCCCTAAATTGATTAAGAAAGGTAAGTGATAAATAGACTTAAGAGATTGAAATTGATTAAATGTTAATATTGAGCTGAACTAAGTGAATTCATCGTTTGAGATTGTAGATGGCAGAAAATATGGATAGACTATATAAGTGTATTAATTTTGCTTGAAGTGAATTATGTGAAAACGGTGATGTTATGTCAATGATGAATGTCAAGTCATATGTGTGTAATTATGAGAGTTAAGTTAGAGGCTTTACGACCTCACCCCTTACCAGAGTTGTAATTATGACAAAATTTCATGAGAATTATGTTAATAAAGTCACATGTGTAGAATTAGAGAGTATAGTGGTGAAGTGATTAGTAAGGCATACAGAGACGAGAATAGTTTGAAAAGTAAATACAGTTCTGGAAAAAGGTATTAGAATGTTTTAAAGATCATTCGAGATATGCAATGTCATGGTTAGAGAAGAAGCTAATTTCGGTAAATTGACTTATTCAGATATGATATCTAAAGAGTGTACTTACCGGAAAATTCTTTTGAATTGATTTTTGTTAATGAATGAAATATTATAGGATTAGGGATGACAGAATTAGTTAGATGAATATGTGGCTGTTCATTTTCTGATGAAATTTTTATTGTATAATAATCTTAGTTAACTAAAATGTTTGATGAGAGCAACGTTGGTCTGATTAAATTATGATTGGGACTTCTTCATTTTTCTTTGTTATACTATTTTGTTATGTTTGGGATAAAAGTAAGTGGTGAGATTCATGTGAAGCTATTATTCTGTTTTTACGGGTTGTTACTCTGTATTATATACGTATTGGAAAATCTTGATTATTTTGTGAATGTTGATTACATGATTGGCTTTATTTGATGATGATTTTATTCCAACCCAGTTAAATGTCAAAGTGGGGTTTTCTTTATGAAACTGAGAAGCTCAGAAATGTGATAATGGGTGGTAATCTAAATAAGTTTGGAGCGAATTTATTTTTGATGTTGAATTTTAGGTCGAACATGATTTTTGTTATTATTGTTATCTTGAGGTAGAATGTATGTATAGATGAATCTGAAGTTTATATAGAAGTTTTTGCACAAGGCTCAGTAGTAGTTAGTCTGCTCATCCAAGAGGGATAAGATGTGTAGTTATGTGAGTTAGTTGTGCTAGTGATTGTATGTGTTTAATGATATTTTGGATTCGTATTCAGACATTGATTTGTTAACAGGTAAAAGACAAGAAACCAAGTGTATTTAGTACTAATACAGTCAGTGATGAGACGAGTAAGTTGTGAGATAGAATTGCCATAGAAAAGATTTCGTATCGGGATTGTCATTCTCTCTGAAAAATAAGATGTTATTTGATTGTGGTTTATCATTTAACAAAGAAAAATTCGTATGATCATTTCAGTATGTACAAAATTTTCATTGAACAAATCAATTGAGTATAAGTAATTATGAGAGAATAAGTGAGATCTTGATGATATGCTCCGACACTGTATGCTATAGTCTAAAGGTTATTGGGAAGAGATGTTTGAGATTAATTCGGTTGTTATTCTAAGAAAATCTGTGGAAGTTTTTCATGAGAGTTGAAAGCAACTTTTTCTGGTAAGATTTTCGGGGACGAAAATCCCTAAAGGGGGGAGAGTTGTAACAGCTAAATTTTTCAGTGGTGTCGAAAACAGTAATTCGAGATCACTAAATCCGACGAGTAAGTTTAGAGATTTTAACAAATAATAATTATAGGCCAAGCGCGAACTTAAAAGAGTTATTTTTAATTAGTGAATTTTACGATTTTAAAAGAATTAATCTGGTAAATTAGGTGGAAAACGAGGTATCGAGACCTCGAATTCATAAACCAAGCCATAAATATTTTTATAAATATTTATGGAGTGTTATTAAGTTAGTATTAAAGTTTCGTTAGAAAATTTTAACGTTTGGTTAGTCAATTAATTAAAAAGGACTAAATTGAAAATAGTGCAAAATTTATTAAATTGTGATTAAATAGTTTAAGTGATTAAAAAGGAGGGATTTAAAAGGCAATTGGACCTAAATTGTATGGGCCAGACGGTTGGGCAAGAAAATCAGCAAAAAGACAAGGAGAAACAAGGGCAAAATGGGAAATTTTACAAATTAAACATATAAAACAAGACAAAATTGAAAAATCTAGAGATATCATCATTTTTCTTCAACAAAAACGCCATGGGAGGTCTGAAAGCTGCTGGACTTTCATACTTTGACATATGTGAGTTCAATTCTTGTCCTTTTCTTTGAGATTTTTATGTTTTTGTGACTTTTACAATTATGTCCAAGTGTTTAATTCATTAGTTTTTGATTTTATGGACAAAATTAAAAGCTATCATTGATAAGTGTTGGCTGTTTATGATGAAATAAAATAAATTTTAAGCTTTGATTTTGTTGTTTGATGATTTTATCAAGTAAATTCAATAGAAATTGATTTTAGGACCTAATTGTGAAAAAGTTGTGAATTAAGGTTTAGCGTTAAAATTATGATTTTCAAAGGTTGTGTAATAGTTTAGAATGAAGGAATAAAATGTTAATTGAGAAAAATTAGCTTAATAGATGGGCTAATTGAGCAAGGACTGAATTGTATGACCTGTGAAATTTAGAGGAAAAATGGTAATAAACATCTTGAACTAAAATAGCTTTGGACAGCACCAGTAGGTTAAATTTGAAAAATCACCATAAATTTTAAAAATCGAATTACAGGATGAATAATATGTGAAATTAAAGCTTATTGAATCTAGTTTCTCATAGAAGAAACGATGTAAACAATTGAGTTGTAAATTATGAGATATAATGAATTTTGTGAGACAAGGTGAGAATGAATTCGGGCTCCCCTGTTTTGACTTTGGAAAATCATCAAAAATTGGATAAAATTAATTAGAGGCTAAAATTTATATGCTTAGAATCCTTAATGAGTCTATTTTCAATAGAAATCAACGAAAACATTATCCGAGTTCTGTACTATGATATAATTAAATTTTAGTGAAAAGAGGTCAAAACTGTCACATAGTGAAACAGGGGAAACTTAAATGAATAAATTGTACTAATTGGCTAAACCAAAAATTCTGAAAATTTTATGGTGGAATGATATGTGAGTCTAGTTTCAGGAAAATTTACGGATCTTAATTTGGAGCTCTGTAGCTCGAATTATAAATAATTGAGTGACTATGACTCGTGTGAACAGTTTGATGTGAGCATTAATAAGTAAATTGTGAAATTATACTTACAAGAATGTTATATACATTAAGGATGTGGAATGGAGAGGAGGAGGAGAAAAATAAATGATATATGTTTATAAGAAAATAGTATGAGAATGATACATATCATGACATGTATATATATACGACTAGTTTCAATATGATGCTTGTTGGGTATGAAGTTTGATCGAAACGTCTAAGGCAAGTATTTTATTCTGCGCATCTAAAATGTGGTATTTTATAAAGATATGATCTAGCTTTAAATATGAATGCTTGATGATTAAGCTGAAAATATTTGGTAAGATGATAATCATGGTATAAAAGTATAAGTGGTACCATAATAGATAAGGTAAAATGAGTATGAGAGACACATGTATGATGACATACAAATGCTATGTTTGTAGTTTAATTGAGAATGTCATTAAATGAATACTATGTTATGTGCTTTTGATTTTGTATAAGTGTGTAAGAGACTAAGGTTGTCCAAGGCTTGGAAAATAGCTTAGATATTGACCACACAAGAAGAGACACAGCCGTGTGTCTCAACCTTATATGGAACACGACTTTAGGATACGGGCGTGCGATGTGGTCGTGTGCCCCTAAATTGATGATGATGTCATAAGCAGAAAGCTCTACGGACAAGGGACACAGGCGTGTCCCAAGCCACACGGGCATGTGGAATCTACACGGGCTAATCACACTGGCGTGTGGGTACTGTTCACAAGTAAAAAAAAAATTTAAAAATGAAGCGAAAAATTTTATGAGAAATCAGTTGAGTTCCGACTTGATTTTAATGTTCATGTTGGGTTTCGAGGGCCCAAATAAAGGTCGTTATATATATATATGATCTTAGAAAGTGAATAGTAATGTTTTGATTAATCTGTAAATGTTCTGTATGTACTGGTAACACTCTGTAACCCTATTTCGACGACGGATACGGGTTAGGGATGTTACAGAAAATAATATCTAGGTGTCCAAAATTCAAATTCAAGGGCATAAGCAAAGCAAATAACAAAGACAATGTCACCACAAAAACTATAAACTAAATGAAATATCGTGCAAGGCTAATCCGGAGATAAAAAAATAAAATCTTTATTTGAAGTTTAAGGCCTTTGAAATGAACATACCCAAGCAAGTAACAAGGTATCTTCCAAAAGCAATATATTGCAAACGATTCATAGCAATCACGTAGTATCGAACAATCAACACTAATTGATGGATGCACCAATGATAGAAACTGTTAAAATATTTAACGTTTATAGGCAAGAAGCTAATCAACACAAAATATATACTGTACCTTGAGGTCTCGATTGTAAACGCCCCTGCTATGGCAGTAATCCACAGTATTAATAAGCTACTGAAAATACTTTCTAGCTTCATCTTCCTTCAACCTCCCTTTGCTTGCCTGGCAGAGGAAGATAACAAGACAATAAAAACCAGATTAATATATAAATAAAATGTTGATACACAACTGAGATTTGATTCCTAAAGCACTTTGACATTCCAAGAGTAAACACAAATTTTTTACAATTTTGTCAAAAAGTTCACCACCAGTCACAAGTTCTAGAACAATGTATATTTTCGTCTTGCTAGCCATCACCTGTACCAAGAATATTGCTAAAAGTTACCAAGAAATATAGCCTTACCATACTTAAAATATTTTTTGAAAGCCAAGTTGAGTCTTCTACTGACAAAATGCAAGTCAAATTTGAAAAAGAGCAAACGAGAAGCGAGGAAGAAATGCATGGAGATCAATAAAGTAACTAAACTAGTAAAACTTCGTGCCAAACATCATACAATCGGATGACATTTGGGTGTATGATGAGTTTCATTGTTGAAAGTTCTCGTTTAATCTGCAAATGAAAAGAGAAAAGAAAAAAATATAGCATGCATAAGGTAAAACATAAATAAGATTTATAAGGTAAAACAAATTCATCGCTTAATACTATTTTGAAGAATAGTTTTCTTCTTTTTGGGTAAAACATTAAGCAACCAAATGAGAGACATTCAAATAAGTTAATCTCCATTCAGAATTAAGTCAAGCTCACAAATAAAACATGTATAATTGCCACCAAACTAGAGGACATGTTATTCGGACTCTTCATTTTCCCTAAAATAAAGCATACCACACATGTGCTCAACAAATATTCAGAAATGAGTATGGGGGATTAATCCTCCACTTAAACAAAAGAACTTAGGAAAAGTTTAACAAACCCATGTCGGACTCATGCCCATATCTGAAACTCACCACAAAGTTGAGTAACATAGCATTGAGAGGAATAAAACTTGATAAAGAAAAGAAGAAAAGAAGTAAACTAAATTCTCTTGTATTGACTAAGTTGAATTATACCTTCTTTTGCAAGCTAATTTATATTCTGCAAAAACTCTAGGAAACGTGCACTGGAGTCACTTTCTCCACCTATCAACACTTTCTCTATTGACTCAAGTAGCTTTATATTACTAGCATATTGATTTTTGTTCTTTTTTTTTTATCAAATCAAGTCAAAAGGGCAGATTTTTGGATTTAAGTTGAAAATAAAATGATAAGAAGAAACAAATTACCCACACCAACCCAAGAAACAATCAAATTTATGGCAAGATGGATCAAACATTCAAATACAGAATAAAACCAAAACAAAATATGGTATAAGCAACAATCTTAAACAAAATTAACTCACAAAATTCCTAGTACACAAGTCAAACAACAAAGAAGGTTCCACATTTCGGAATAAGATCCCTTTAACATCAATGTTTCCAGAAACACAAAATAAATATAAAATAAAAAATAAAAATGTTAGAAATCAAAGAATGATCACCGCCTTAAGCCAAGACCCAACGAAGAATTCATAGTAGATTTGCCTGAGAAAGAGAGAAAGAGAGGAAACGAAACAGAATGTGCTGAGAAGAGAAGATATGCGACGGACTTTTACCTGGAAGAGAATATGAAGAACGGAAGAAGGAAAATGAATGAAGAACGGAAGAAGGAGAATGAGCCTTACCTGGATGAAGGGGGAACCGGAAAAGGTCCTTGACCAAACTTTCTCGTCGTCGTTCTTTAAAATCGCGCAACTCTTGAGGAATTTAGGGCGAGGGGTAGGGTACTTGGCAATGGCACTGATTTGCAACCCAAGGGGAAGGGGAAAGGGGAGAAGAAGATTACATTTTCCGGAAAATGTCTTACCAAATTGCAAGTCATTTTACCCGTGTTTGAAAAATATTTTCCAAATGTAAAATGTTTTCAAGCTTCCAAACACCGTAAAATTAAGAAAATATTTTTCAGAAAATTAAGTCCTTGCAAACAAACACTCCTTATATATCAATATATTTAAGGATTGAATAATATTTTATATTGAGCACATAGTTAAACAATTTTAATTTATTCAAATTCATAAAAGATTATTTATCCTAATATAATGATAAAATTATTAAAATATTAATTTTACAAAAATTATAAAAGTTCGTAAAATTATAACTTTAGGTCAAATTCTATTAGTAGCCCTTATACTTTGTGTAAGTTGTGGATTTAATCCTTATACTTCAATTTAATCAATTCTAGTCTATGTACTTTTTGAATTAGTCAATTTTAGCCCCTATACTTATTGAATATTGAAATTTCAATCCTAGTCCAAAAGGTAGAGTTAAATTATTTGAGTAAATTCTGTTATTAATCCTTTGGAATGTGTAAAGTTGTAAATTTAGTTCATACTCTGCAATTAGATCATTCTTAGTATCTATACGTTTCAAAATTTAAAATTTCAATCTTGACTCAAACAACAATCGTTAAATCCAGTAACTGACTTTTTTGTGAGTAATATATGAAAATAACAAGTTAACATGGCATTACATATATGATAAGATATTTGTAGTATCAACTTTTGGAAATAATAGAATTTGATTTTTACCATTTGATTAAGACTAAAATTTTAAAAATAAAATATATAAACACTAAAATTAACCAAATTAAAGCATAAGAACTGAATTTACAATTACACATAATACAGAAATTAATTACAAAATTTAACCATAATTTTATAATAATCTACATTAAAAAAATGGATGTTGGGATTCAAAACAAAGCAGCTGTGTACCATTTTCCTTTTGATATTTCTGCATGTTGATACAAAGATATTTTGGGTTACTGTTTTGGTTTTATCAACACTTTTTCAAATATTATATATATACAAAAGGTTTAAATATGCATTTAGCTCAAAACTTACACATTTTTCTACATTAAAAAAAGGGGAATGAAAAATTTGATTACCAATTTGAGGATTTTATATAGAAGAAACCTAGTGTTGATGTATTAACCAACCCTACAATCCCACGGCCCTAGCTGAGGCCCAAACGAGTGGAGCAGTTGAGAGGGGATGGGCCTGGTTTATTTGTGTAGAGGAAACCAACTGTTGGGGAATTTGTAACTTTTGAAATTACTTCATGACTCAGTTAATGTGTTAAATAATTTTAAATGAAAATATTTAATAAATGACTAACATATTAACAAAATAATTAAAAATTTAAATTTAATTATTAACAAAATTATAGTAAATAATAGATGATATAGTAATTAATAATTCATAACAGAGTAATAAATTATAATGGACACAATAATAATTGTAAATTCATCATTAAAAATGCCAAATTTTACATAAGCTATTAAAAATTTTATACATTTACAAATATTAATTTTTTTTACATCAATTTAGATTTAAAATTATATTAATTTTCCAAGCTAACTTATAAATATTAGATCATTAAATTAAATTGCAAAATTTTCATAATAAAATGATTACTTCATTTTTTTTTAATTTGCGATTTATAGCAAATATAATAGAAAAACTTGATACTAAATTTCGTAATTACAAAGATTAATATTTGTAAAATGCTATTGCATTATGACTAACAGTAGGAATAAATCATTGGTAAATGAGTAGAATATAACTGATAACAAAAATAGTCAATTATTCATTGGTTTGATTTGAGAATTAAATTGTTAGAATAATTAATTTAAACACCAAAATTAAGAAAATTAGAAATTTTCATCATTTAGTCATAATTGCAATGATTAGATGACAAGATATAATGTTAATGTCAACTTTAAATTTATTCGTGGAGTCTAAAAACTTTTACGAAAGTATACCAGATAATTTCTCTATATTAAATTATTTTAGAAATTGTAAAACAGAGAAAATTATTAATTAATTGTAGAAAAAATCATTTAATAACACCGTTATTAAATGAAAAAAGCTGGTCAAAGGCATTAAGTAATTCATATGATGTACATCATACCTAACTTAAAATCTAATATATTTAAAGAAGCTACCATACAAATACTTAAATACGACCATTTACTTGGTCATCACTACCAGCTTCAATGGTATTATTTTTTCATAGTTGAAGTTGCCATGGTTTTGACTTGCAACTTGAAACTAACAATCTACTACTCTATCAACAGATCACATAATTGATCATCGTCCTTCCGGATTTCTAATCTCGGAAAATACTGCCTTAGACAAGAGTCTCTCGGAATCCTTGCTGGCATAACTTTGATCATCACTTGTCGTCAAACTGAAAGTGCTAGTGCTCTTGGAGTTGAGGACATGATCGCCGAGGCTACTGAAAACGTCCCCACTGTCATCTTCCAATTCAAGGCTTTGGCTTTTAAAGGGGGCCTCCTCATCAATGTCTGCTTCAGTGGCATCCCCACCATTAACAGATTTAAGCTTGGCCTCACCACTTTCTTGCAGTTGTAGTGCGAACTCAAGTCCCCACACCACATCGCCCATCGATGGCCTTTCGATTCCTTCGTCCAGCAAACAACTCATTGTCACTTCAGCGAATTTTTTTAAACACTCGGGTGCAATTTTACCCCTCAAAAATGGATCAATGATTTTGTAAAGAGTTCCTCTTCGATGGCATTGTTGAGCCCATGCTGCTAAGCTTATCTGTGCCTTCTCGACCGTTCGACTAATTGGTGGCCTCGCACATAGTATTTCACATAGTACCACACCAAATGAATATACGTCAGATTTTTCCGTCAATTGTTGACGACGATAATACTCCGGGTCTAAATAACCAAAGCTACCTTTCACCACTGTACTAACATGTGCCTTGGACATGTTGGTAGGGCCTATTCTAGACAACCCAAAATCCGAAACTTTAGCCACCCACTTCTCATCCAACAAGATGTTCGTTGTCTTCACGTCTCGATGAATGATGATGTGTTTTGCACCCGAGTGAAGATAATGCAACCCACGAGCGGCACCAATACAAATCTGTAGACGTTGTTTCCATGCGAGAGGAGCGTTTTCAGTGTTGTAAAGATGATCACGAAGTGTACCATGAGCCATGTAATCGTAGACAAGTATCATCTCGCCTTCGTCGTTGCAGTATCCGATTAACGACACCAAATGGAGGTGGCGTAACTGCGAGAGCATCTCAATCTCGGTCTTGAACTCGTGAGCCCCTTGTTGAGACTCTGGATTCAACCGTTTGATTGCAACAGGGGTAGCCCCACCATCGATGAACCCTTTGTATACATTACCGAAACCGCCAACCCCGATAATAAAAACACTGTCGAAGTTGTTGGTTGCCCCTTTGATCTCAGACAGGGAAAAGTAGCGACAGAGATCGGAGGGTAGAGTTGAGCCACGGGACTTGGTTGACTTTGTTGATTTGGTGGTTTTCGTTGTAAAGGAAAATTGGCTCCACCATGAAGCTCCGTCATTGGAACCTGAATCTTTGACTCTCCTCTTTCGCCGGAAAATCAAGAAACAAATGAGAGAGAGAACAACCAAGCTCACAATTACACCAACCACGATACCAATTATTGTTTTGCTGGTGTTGTTGGACTTGGTTGGTACCGGTGGTGAATTCCCTGGAGGGCTTAACAGGATGGGGTCCGGATTAGGTCCGGAAAGATCAACACCATTGCTCAATTTGAAGATTTCTAGCCCATTCAAGATG
The DNA here is from genome assembly GCA_025698465.1 of Gossypium longicalyx. Lineage (NCBI taxonomy): Eukaryota > Viridiplantae > Streptophyta > Magnoliopsida > Malvales > Malvaceae > Gossypium > Gossypium longicalyx. The sequence goes on along the minus strand of CM047005.1, from coordinate 18,349,964 downwards.
GCATCAGAGTAAAGAGTCCTCCATGTCGGGGCAGGATGCAAAGCAACTGAGAGATTTTGTTGCTTTTGATTTCCGTTTCTTCCTATTGCCACAACATAATTCCTATACACTGGAAACCCATTCCCGGTACTCCAGGTTATAACATCTGCTTGAGTTTCTGCTGTTAAATTAGCCAAGAAGATCTCAAAGACTCTGTCACCTTGTTTCGTTACCTCTATCTGAAACTCGCAGAAATGTAACCTTACATAGTAATTGAACCCAGAATCAACAGGAAACTCCCATGTCAGATTGTACTTATCATTCTCAGTCTTGTCCTGTCCCATGGTTCTGGCAGTGACATAAACATCCCTTGGAGCCGAGAACGATGGTATATTGCTGAAGGTGAGATTAACAGAGTTATTAACGGGAAGAGCGCTTGGATTCGCTATTGTCAAATAGTCGTCGTCACTTGACCAGCTCCGGAACATTCCAGTGTCATCTCCCGGAGAGATTTGTTTCCCACCGACGTTGAGTCGATACACTATCTCAAGGGCAGTGTTGTTTTCTAGGAAGTAGGAGCGTCCCTCAGCCTGGCCTAGAAAAGGCACCTCATCTTCAGTACCTGCTGTATAATATAGATTGGTGGGCATGGAAACAACTTCAATTCCATTGATAAAAGCAAAAGAATCAGAGATATCAGGACTTGGGGTGAAGGTTAAGTTTAGCCTTTGACTTCCATCAACGTTTACACAAAATTCTTTGATCAGAGTAACTTGGCCTTGCGCATGGAGTAAAGCACTGAAATTCTTGAGAAGGGTATAGGGACCAGCTTTGACAGAGAAGAAAGCTTTATTATAAGGGTCGTCAAAGCCTGGATATGTTGTCAGGTAGAAGTAGAGGCGAATGAACTTTTGACCGGCGGTTAAGGGAATGGAGTAGGTGAATTCAGAGCGAGAAAGACGGGCTGTGATGTACGGGACCTGCTCAACCGAGTTCTGTGTAAGTGCTGTTGAAGGCACGGATGATTTGTTGTTATTGCTTTGTTGCTCTAAAGGGGTGAATTTTCCGTTGACATCTCCGTCCCAAGGACGGCCATCGGTAGATGGACTGCTGGTGGAAGAACCACAGTCGATTGTGATGTTTTCGATGGGGGTGTAAGCGGCAACAGGGACAGAAAGGTATCCAATGAAGAAGAAGAAGAGACATGGAAACATGAGAAATAACAGGCTTTGAAGGCAGAAACTAGTTAGAATTTTGCTTGTAAACTCCATTGTTATGGAGGGAAAACAGAGAGACAGATACGAAGAAAGGGATCAGAGATGACGGAAGCTAGAAAGAAATTATGAAGTCTTTAAGTAGTGTATTGCTTTGAAATTTCATACAACATTCTCTCTTTTCCCTTCATCTTCCTCCGTTTTCTTTCCCGGGGGTCAATTTACAACAATGGTACGGTTCCTTTTTTCTTTATATACAAATATTAAACTGACCGACGACCAAAGATTAAGAAAATGATTGAAAGCCAAAGTATCATATAATATCAGTGGTATAATGTTGTAATGCAAATGAGAGTCACGGAAGACTTGTCAAAAGGAGTTTAGCTTTTGGCACCACTTTACTGGTGCTTTTCAGCGTGAGGGATTATATTCCTTGTAATGGTTTTCTCACATCTGGTTGATTAAAAAAAATAAAGACAGCTATCTGCAACTGCAATCTGATGAGTTTGAATTTATAATATTATGTTGTTTTGTAAATGCAATAATATCTTTACCTAATATGAAAGGAAATACTATTCAAACATCCATTTCGAGCTGCAAAAATATTCTTTCTATTTTTCACACTTTGAAATTTTTCTTTTATTTTTATTTTCAGGGTTTAGCTTACGTGATTTTTAAGAGTGAGTAAAACTCGATTCGATTAGAAAAAATTAAAAAAAATTTAAATTTTGAGTTAATCGAATCGAGTTATTCGAGTTTTGAGTTCGAATAGAGTTGAATTTTACAATATTCGAATAACAGATTTGTGTAAATACCCTTTTAGTCCCTCTTAAAAAAATTGGTCACTCTTAAAAAAATTCAAAATATTTATAAAAGTTCTAAAATTTATATTTTTTTAAATTATAAAATTTTTAAAAAATTCTAAAGAATATATAAAAAAAACTTAAATTTTTAATTTTTTTTCTAAAATAATAATTTTAGGAGCTAAATAAGTTAATTAAAGATTCAAGTTTATCATACTAAAGTATTTTATTATTTTTTATTATTTTTCTTTGAAAAAGTTTTCAAATATATATGGTTTCAAATTTATGTGCTCTAACATAGAATTAGTTATAATGTAACAAGATTTTAATTTGACATGTTTAATTTTTTTTAATTTAACTCGAATAATTTCACTCGATTCGATTCAACTCGAATTCTATTTCACTCAATTCAATTTAAAATTTTTTAAATCGAGTTAGGATGATAAATAGGACTCGTCTACATGATTAACTCGAAATTTTTTAACTCAATTCGATCGAACGCTCACCCCTATGTGACTTATAGATTATATATTATTAATTACATATTTTATTCATGTTTAACTATGTTTTGAAAATCTTTACTTATACTATTAGTAAAATCCCTAATTGAGTTGGTGTCACGAGTCAAGCGGGCACCAACTCGGTTAGGAAATTACAAAAATGGCCTTCTATATTTAAAACAAGTTATATTATTCGAGGTTATTTTAATATTTTTAATTTAAAAAAAATAAAAACATGCATATAATAGGATTTAAACCTATGTCACAAAAAAACTTTATATTTACCACTCAATCAAGATTTTATTTTAATTTATTTATACATTTTAATTTTACTATGTACACTCTATTACCTCCATCAGTTGACAATTGAATGTTATTTTTAAATACACATTTACCTTTTAAATCAGTGATTTTCACACTCATATGCATATGATAAGATTTCTTATTAATAATATATTTGATTGAGTTGGCACCACAAGTTAACTTAATTAATACTGACTCAAGATTGATGACAACATAATAATAAACAATTTAATCTAATTTTTTATTTTAATATCGTGCATATATCATATGTTATTATTAATTAGTTTTAAACCATACATTTAATTATTTATTATATGATATTTTTAAACACACATTTGTGTTTTAAATTTACGATTTCCATACGCATACACTTATGATAGAATTTGTAGTATATATAACTAAGTTATGTAATACTCATGATATAGATAAAAAAAAAGAATATTTATTTAAAGAATGGTTTAAGTTAATTTATTTAAAAATACAATTTTAAAAATTAAAAGATAAAAACATTTTAAAAAATAGTTTTTAAATTTTTACTAATAAAGTTAACGGTGGTTAATTTGTGATACCAAATTCCATAATTTTTTTTATACAGTATAGGTATAGAGATGAGGCTAAAAAGTAATTAATCTACATCTCTAAAATTACAAGCATAATTTTATAGCAAGATATTTAGAAGGAAAAAAACAAAGGTGATGTCGAGAAAATGACTAGCAAACCAACCAGGCCCGCTGGACTCCATTTTTAGGAAAATTTTTATTTATATTATTTTAAAATTTTAAAATTTTAAATTAGTAAATATAAAATTTATTTTAATCCTTTAAAAAATATAAAAAATTAATTTAATCTTTTGAAAAATTATAAAAATATAAATTATTAAAATAATAAAATTATAATTTTTTTTTATATCTCAAGATTTACAAGCTAAAAAAATTTTCTCCATTTCTTCCCTCAAACCAACCCATTAAAAAAGAAATGAATAGACGAATAAACCACTGTAATTGAAGGGGATGTGCCCAAAAAAAATTTGTGTGACAATGAATTGGAAAGTTCTGCCTTGTTGAATAATAGTCCAAACATTGCATCTGAATGGCAAGTTGCTTTTTCAATTCAAACCGTCAATCAATTATGAAAGACTACCCATGACCATGCAACTTTTCTGCTATCATACAATTCATTTCATGCCCATAGAAAGTAAGTTAGTGTGGACATCAAGTTGTCGGTATTTAATAAATAAGGTTGCTGGCATTTAATAGCAGTAGGTGGTATTGATTAGTATTTTAAATCATTAAGGATCAATTTGTGTCAGTTAATATCAATTTACATTTATCAATATGAACATTTACTTTACATAAATATAGAACAAAAAAAAAAAATTCATGATTTCTGTAGAAGTCATACAATGATGATGATAATGAAAATGAGAAATGCTTATGCGAGCGAGTGGCAAATCAATAGCGGTGGCGTACAATTTGGAGGTACCTTTCTGCCTGAATTCCTATCAGGAAGGCAAGACTCGCCACTATTACGGTCGCAGGGTCAAAGGATCTGGTTGTTTTATATTTACTGTTGCCAAAGTTGGATGCTGCACTTGCTTCGGAATCCATCACCAACTCCATCGTCTTTATGTCGTCTGAAAGCTGCTAGCACTCCTTATTTTAAGAACCACCGGCTGCCGATGCTCTTGTTCTTCTTAACCATGTCAGCCGCACAGTGTCGGTTGGTGCTCAATAGCATCACCATTATCATTAGCACCAGCATTGCTAAACTCAAACCTCGATCATTCCCCTGCTGCCTCCCAAAACCTCTCTTATCATACAAAGGCACAACATTTCAATTTCATATATGAAATCGATTCTTATCCATTGACCGTAATCTATGTTTCACAAAAAATTGTTTATATATGTGAAGAAAAATATTTATACAATGCATACAATAATTAATAGATCACGGGTGTAGATGTTAGGATTTGATAATCTATTTTAGGTTGTTTGGATAATAAATTTCGTTTTGTCAGTGATATTATTTGTTTGATTTATTTAAAGTCGTTGAGTCATGGACTTATTTTCTTTCTCTTTTCAGTTGTGATGTATGGCAATAAAAAAGTCATTTCCTTCTTCAATAATTGATATTCAATTCTTTTCAAAATTCTCTTTACCTTACATTGGGTATCAGCGCTTCCTCAAGGGACCTGATTGATTTAGAAGCAACAGCTCTCTACGTGATATTTTAGGTATTGAAGATGGCAACAGAAAGTTCATTTGTGTAGCCTGTTGTTCCAAAATTTGATGGACACTATGACCACTAGGCAATGCTCATGGAAGACTTTCTGTGATCAAAGGAATATTGGATCATAGTAGAAAATGGGGTACCTGCAACAGTAGAAGGTAAAGTCCTAACAGAGGCAGAGAAGAAATAGGTCGAGGATCAAAAGTTGAAAGATTTGAAGGCAAAGAACTATCTATTTCAAGCATTAGATCGTTCAATCCTTAAGACAATCCTTAATAAGGATATATCCAAAACTATATAGGATTTTACGAAACAAAAATTTAAAGGTGCAACAAAAGTAAAACATGTACACCTACAGGCTCTGCGAAAGGAATTTGAGATTCTTGAAGTGAAGACTGGTGAATCTGTCAATGAATATTTTGCTCAAACTCTCACAATAGTCAACAAGATGAAAATAAATTATGAGAACAAGACAGATGCTGAAGTGGTCTAAAAAATTCTGATATCAATGACTTCCAAGTTTAACTATGTTGTGTGTTCCATTGAGGAATCTAAAGACACAAGCATCTTGACTATTGATGAATTATAAAGCAGCTTGTTGGTGCATGAGCAACGTATCAACATGAGTTCTTTAGCTGAAGAAGCACAAGTGTTGAATATTTTTTCTGGGGAATAGTTTGGTTCAAGAGGTCGAGGCCGAGGTGGTTACAGAGGAAGAGGAAGAGGAAGGGGAAGAGGCAAACCGAGTTTTGATAAAGCCACTATGGAATGCTACAAATGTCACAAATTAAGACATTTTCAATTGGAATGCCCAAGCAAAGAGGAAAACTATGCAAAAACTCAAGAGACGGTGAAGTTAGGCAACAACACAAGCTTAGCTGTAACAAGAAAGGGCAATGTAAAATTACTAGTGGATGGAATGGTACAAATCATCACATGAGTTTTTTATGTGCCAGAATTGAAGAATAATTTACTGTGTGTGGGGTAGTTGCAGGAGAAGGGGCCGGTTGTTCTATTTTAACATGATAGATGCAAGGTATATCACTCTAAGAAAGAGATTATCATGGATACAAAGATGGTTGCAAATCGAATGTTCAAGCTACATGTTGTTACTGCACTACCTTCTTATTTTAGTACAATCACAAAAGAAAAGGTTCAACAGTTCTGACATTACACATATGGGCACTTGAGTTATAAAGGTTTAAAAACACTTCAGCAGAAGAAGATGGTCAATGGCTTACCGAAACTCAAGTCTTCATCAGAGCTTTGCAAGGAATGTATGGTAGGAAAGCAGCACAGAACACTATTTCCAAAGAAAATCACTTCGAGGGCGACAAAATTCTTCAATTAATTCATGTTGATATCTATGGACCAATCAAACTTGCTTCAAATAGTGGAAAAAGGTACCTAATTACTTTTATTGATGACTTCAGTAGAAAAAATTGGGTTTATTTTCTAACAGAAAAAGCAGAGGCTTTTGTTATTTTTCAAAATTTTAAAGTTCATGTTGAGAAAAAATTAGTTTGGTTATCAAATGTTTGCGAACTGATCGTAGAGGAGAATTTACATCACATGAGTTCACAAAATTTTGTAATGATAATGGAATTCAAAGACAACTCAGAGATGCATATATGTCGCAGCAAAACGGAGTAGCAGAACGCAAAAACAGAACAATTATAGATATGGTACGCAACATGCTTTCCGCAAAGAAGATTTCAAAAACCTTCTGGCCTGAAGCAGTCAATTGGACAATACATGTTTTGAATCGAAACCCAACTCTTGCTATCAAAGATCAGACACCAGAAGAAGCATGGAGCAGAGTCAAACTCTCAGTTGAGTATTTTCGTGTTTTTGGTTGCATTTCTCATGTTCATATGTCTAATTCTAAAAGAACCAAATTAGATGATAAAAGCATGATGTGTGTTTTATTGGGGGTTAGAGGCTTAGACTTTACAATCCAAACTCAAAAAAAAATTATAATAAGTAGGGATGTGTTCGAAGAAGATAAGGCATGGGATTCAGATGAAAAATATGAAAACACTGCTGTATATAACTTAGAATGGGGAGATCAGGAAAATGCTGCAACTGGAATTAATGAGACTAAAGAGGAAGGTGAATCTGAAGTTGATGCAGACATAAAATCCTTCCTCTAATGTTTCAACTAGAGATGATGCTTTTAGTACATATGAAAAGAGAAACAGGGCACCACTGGCTTGGATGAGAGATTATGAAATTGGAGAAAGGCTTTCTAAAGAAGATAAAGAAGCTTATTTGATACTGTCTACAATTGATGATCTTGTTCAGTTTGAAGAAACTGTTGAAAGTGAAAAGTGGAGGAGAACAATAGATGCAAAAATGGAATCAATAGAGAAAACCAATACATGAGAACTGACAGAATTACCAAATGAAGCAAAAAAGGTAGGAGTGAAGTAGGTTTATAAAACCAAATTTAATGAGATTGGAGAGGTGGCTAAATACAAGGCTAGACTTATTGTGAAGGGGTATTCGCAATGGTATGGAGTAGATTATATTGAAGTATTTGTCCCTGTTGCTTGTATGGAAACAATTCGAATGGTTGTTGTAACGCCCCAAAATTCTTATTTCGGCTTTTGAGGAAATGTGACAATTGTGTATCTACTTTATTGGTTATGTGTTCTGGTATGTATGAAAGGTCCCAAGTTTAAGCCCTAGCTTAGGCAAAATTTTAATATTTTTTCTGATCTAAACCTTGTGTTTGGGGAGTGGACTTATATTTAATTATTTGCAAAATTATGTCAGAATTAGCCTGCTAGTCTGGTGGTTAATTGGAGTCTTAGGTGATGGAGGTTTTGTGTTTGATCCTCAACATTGGAGAAGGGGTAGAATTTTTGCTCTTAATTTCGGCTAGAGTTGTGCTGATGTTGGACTCCAAGTAGTGGGATGTTAGTAGGATTTGAGGGAGAAAAATAAGGGTTGTGATATAGTAGGGATTTGGTAAAACTCACCTATTCTCCAAAATTCTCTCTTCAAGAAACTGGCGTTCCTTCTGCTCTCTGCCACTACTTATTTTTCTTTTTTTGTTTTATTGGTTGTCACCACCTCTTCTGTCCTTTCTTGCTGCCGAAATTTTATTGTAATTCCTTGTCTCTCTGCCTTGTTATCTCCCTAATCCAACTTTTTCTTCTTTTGTTCTTTTTGTTGTTTCTCTTTCATTGTTGGCTTTTGTCTGCGATAGCTCGGTAAGTTTTGGTATTTGTTGAATTCTAATGTTATTCTGAATACTGGTTAAGGAGGGGTTTTGTTGCTGTTTAGGAGTTAATCGAGGGGCTGGAGATCAGCCATTAACATTTTAAGGGTGCGGAGTTCTTGTTATTCGAGCTGAGGTAAGGATTTTGATGGTTGAAAGTCGTTTGTCTCATTATAACTTCATTTAGTTTCTATGAGTATCACTGAAATTGGACTCTAGATTATCGTTTATAGGTTCTGGAGTGCTCGGGGATCATTTTAGCTTCAAACGAAACTAGGTGTGTACCCAAAAATACAGGAAATGGGGTTTTGACGAAAGCTAAAAACCTCATTGTCGACGTCAGACGGGCGTGTGGTCGCCCGTGTAGTAGGTCGTGTGCCATAACACGGGCATATGATTGACGAGGCCAAGCCGTGTGTATAAGATACGGCCGTGTGATGGCTAGATAGGCCGTGTGCAACATACGAGCTAGACTGATTTGGGCCGTGTGAGCCACACGGGCGTGTGGGCCCGCACGGGTAGTCTACAAGGCATGTGGAATTTTGGGTTAGGCCGTGTGATCCACACGAACAAGGCCAATTTGGACCATACAGACATGCGAGCCCACACGGGCAAGCCACATGGACATGTGAGCCCATTTATATGAAATGATTCATAGGGTTGCACAGGTTGCCCAAGTCGATTGTGAACCTACTGTAGGGTCAATAAGCGTTACCTAGACCCCTAAATATATGATCTGAGTGTATGTGATGCATGATAAATTATACATGATTACTGATATATATATACATATGACTAATAGTTGCATAAAAGCATGACATATTGTATTGGGTTAGGATGATGATATTTGGAGGAAGTGTACTGAAAAGCTTTAAGCCTATTTATCTGACAGTCAATTGCAATATACTGAACATGTGTCGCATTCGATACTAGTTGGAGTGTAGGGATGGGTGGGTGTTTTAAACCCCACATGGAGTGTAGGGATGGACAGAGATGGTGTGTAGAGGCCGGTGGGTAGAACTCTATTATTGATTACTGTTTGCGTTACTGATACTGTGATGGGCTAAAGCCTTAATGCATATCTGATACTAGACTGAAATGGGCTAAGACCTAAATTACTACTAAAATTATAAAGGGCGTACGCCCCAAACTGCATTTAACTGTTTACTGCTAATTGCCTGTATGGATGTTTTCTGTGGGGATTACGCACTGAGTTTACATAAACTCACACTTTCTGTTTGATGTGTACAGGTAATCCCTCGACTTGACGGTTCGGTGCAATGGAAGACTCGACGGTGGCCACACATATTGTAGACTATTTTACTTTCGTTTATGGTTTTACTTGATTGTGGGGTATTTTTATGTAGTTGGACTCTATATACTGTTTTGTTTTAACTTTGGGAATTTTACCCGCTTTTACGAACTTACAGCTACCACTTAACAAAAATACGGATTTTCTAAAAAAAAACTAAGGTTTTCCATAAGAGGAACAGTTCTACTTAAAATAAATGATTTCCAAAGCTTCCGTTAAAAAGATACGTTTGAGTCAAAACAGTGGACACGCGTATTTTTTTGAGTTAATTAAATGTTTATAGACGGAAATGGTTTTATCGTCAACTTAGTTTTCAATCACCCTATCATGTGATATCGCCAGATTTGGCAATAACGTTAAGGCCGGGTTTGGGGGTGTTACAGTTGTAGCATTTGTAACTAAAAAATGTTGGACTATCTACCAACTAGATGTGAAATCAACATTTTTGCAAGATGAATTAACTGATATTTTTGTGAAGTAGCCAAGTGGTTATGTTCAGCCGGGAAATGAAGGGAAGGTGTATAAACTAAAAAAAAACACTTTATGGGCTTCAGCAAGCTCTATGTGCTTGGTATATTCAAATAGATACTTACTTCATAAATGAATGAAGGATTTGAGAAATACAATTATGAACATACTTTGTTCATAAAAGGCGAGACATGAAAATGGTAATTGTTAGTTTGTATGTTGATGATCTCATTGTTTCTGGTAATGATGAGCAAATGATAATTGAGTTCAGAAATTCTATGAAGTATGAATTTGACATGACAGATCTTGGGAGGATGAGGTATTTTCTTGGTATTGAAGTGTTGCAAAAATTTGATGGCATTTTTATCAGTCAAAATAAGTATGCATCAGAGGTTCTGAAAAGTTTCAGAATGGATGAAAGCAATCCTATTCAGTTTCCATTAGTCCCTAGATCTAAGCTTTCAAAGGATGAAGATGGAGTTAAAGTGAGTAAGACTTGCTATAAGCAAGTTATTGGTAGTCTTATGTATCTTACTACAGCACAGCCAGACATGATGTTTGTGGTGAGTCTTGCTAGTAGATACATGGAAAATCCTACCGAGCTATATTTGTAAGTGGTGAAACGAGCTTTGAGATATTTAAAGGGTACCATTAAGTTTGCAATCTTCTATAAAAAAGGAGGAAAAGATGAACTTGTTACTTATACTGATAGGGACTATGCTGGAGAAATAAAAGATAGAAAGAGTACCTCTAGTTATGTGTTTTTAATAAGCTCGGGAGCAGTTTCATGGTCTTCTAAAAAGTAACTAGTAGTTAGTTTGTCCACCACAAGAACTGAATTTATTGATGCAATATCATGTGCATATCAAGCAGTATGGCTACAAAGGGTGTTGGCGAAATTGGACGAGAATCATGAGAAATTGATCACTATTTTTTGTGATAACAGCTCGGCAATCAAGCTCTCCAAAAATACAGTAATGCATGGTCGCAGCAAATATATTGATGTGCGTTTTCATTTCCTTCGAGACCTGACAAAGACTGACACCATTAAACCTGTGTATTGTAATTCACAGGATCAGTTAGCAGATGTGATGACCAAACCTATTAAGCTGGATCAGTTTTGTAAGCTGAGAAGATTCTTGTGTGTCTATGCAGAAGCTGACATAAACTAAATGCTTAAAGCATTTTTAGTTTAAGGGAGGAATTGTTAGGATTTGATAATCTATTTTAGGTTTGTTTGGATAATAAATCTCGCTTCTTCAGTGATATTTATTTGTTTGATTTATTCAAAGTTATTGAGTCATGGACTCTTTTTCTTTCTCTTTTCAGTTGTAATGTACAACTATAAAAAGGCATTTTCTCCTCCAATAATTGATATTCAATTTTTTTCAAATTTCTCTTTACCTTACAGTAGATAAGTTTTTTTTCATTAAATTAAATCATATTATTTTATTGAAAATTTTAAAATAAGACAAACGATCTTTTTTTTATTAAGGAGGGTAAAAGCTATTAATAGTAATCAATCTAGGAAAAGATAAAGCAGTAACATCTTCATACAAAACATTCAATACAAAATCAAGAGGTAGCCAATAACCATTCCTTCTGTAGCTTTTACTAAGCAATCAGTCATCCTATCACATTCTCGATGCACATGCCTAATATCAATATCTCAATCTCAACGTAATATGTCTCGCATGGCATGAATGACATACGAATCTAGCTATTATATCATCAAAGTACCCTTAACATGATGCAACGCTTCCAAATAATTTGTTTCTAACAACACATCACAACAACTATAAATTATCTTAAAATATTATCAGATTTATCCAACTAACAAATCACTGAACCAATCCATTCAAAAAGCAGCTGCCTTGAAGATTTCGCACCACCACTTGTTTATTTCTTGATTTTAGTTAAGTAATTATTCTTTGCTACATTTAAGCATAAAAAAAAAAGCATACATTTTATTTTGCTAAGACATATAATTAACTATTTATTTAGACACAGCTTGGTAATTATATCGGTACTGTTTTTTTTTTCTTTTTTATTTTACAGTATAGATGGGAAGAAGCTAAAAAGAGAAAACTAGCGGATTTAGAATTTAAAAATAATAGAAGTAATTTTAATTATATAAAATAATAAATTATGAATCATATCAATAATAAACAAATCAGCCAATCAATATTTACTTATTGTGAACAGAACAAGAACTGATTTTGGGAAAATATATATTTTTCTTAAGACTTTTGTTAACACCAATTTTTATATAAATCACAAATATTTAATTTCAGCAAATTTTATTATAAATAAATTAGAACCGTCAAGTAATTGTAATAAAACATTCTCTTATTTTTTTATTTTTTATTTTAGATTACATTATCTTAATTTTTTTTACATTTTCATAGTTTTGTTTTATCCATCCTGTTTAAGAAGGAATTCAAGATTGAAGTCAGAAAATTTTTTGAAGTCAAAATTAAGTTATAAGTTTTGATAAGAGTTAAAATGTAGTTAATATATTTATGTTTTTTAAAGGACTAAAATAAAATTTTAAAATTTTGGTGGTTAAAATATAATTTTACCATTATTTATTTATAATTTTATACATTTTATTCTATTTTTTTTTAAAGCAGTTGTGATTTAGTTTTTAGTTTCTAGTCATGTTGTGACATTTATATGAGATATGCCAAGGTAAGGGTGTCACCAAATTTATTTAAAACTGTTCTCGGAAGACTTTATCAAGATAGAGCATAGTGATGTTATTTTTAAAATTGAAATCCGAGATGATGATGATGAGAATAATAGGCCATATGAGATTTGACCTTTTGTGCACCACTGTTATGGTGGGTCTCTTGGTTTTGGTTTCTTAGTTGATCAGAGTTCATTGTCAAGTTGGTCTAATGATGACGGGATTATGATGCAATTTTTAATAGTTTAATTAAAGTGATACATCTCTAGTTTGCTTTTGAATTTTTTTAAAGTCGTGTAAGTTTACCTTTATTCTCTTTTTAGATTACCCTATCGATATGATACTTATGCATCAATTTATTGTGTCTTATTATCATTTTCATTATCCATAATGTATTCATATTATTATTATTATTATTTATTAATCCTATTATTTTCCTAAAAGAAATTATCCGATTAAAAATGATGTCACTTTTCTTCCATGTGAAATTTTGAGATAAACATTGACTTGTTGACGTGATATTGATCTTCGTCATGTAGTTAACTTAAAATTAGATTCAGTTTGAAAATTCTATGAAGTATGGAAGTAAGGAAAAAAATTAAAAACAATTTATAGGGCGACTAAAAGCATTTTGATAAAATATAGAGATTACTAGCATCATTTTGTTGACTAAGTTTGGTAATGTTTCTTTTAGATGAGTAGTGTATTTATTCATGTAAAAATAATGATAACAGTAAAATTAAATATTATAATAATATTATAATATAAAATAAAAAAACAAATTAAATACACTGCATCCAAACAAATCAACATTCAATTAACATTATGAAGAGGAAAAGTTGAATCCAAATTTTAAATCAATGTAGAAAGGAAATTTAATTTCTCAAAATAATAATAAATTAATTAAATCCCAAATTTTGATTGAGACTGTCCTTATCAAAGTGCACATGGCTCTTATTTTTCAAAAGAGAAAGGTTTTAATTTTATAGGAAGTCAACAGGGACAGCTAGCAAAAGAAAAGTGTATAATAACTGTTAAATTATGATACTTTTAACATGAACGTGAAAAGGATAAATTTATAAAAAGTTATAGTGGAAATTAAATATTATTTTAGTTAAAATGGTAAAATTAGATTTATTTATTTTTTCAATAGTTAAAATTGAATTTATAATTATAATGAGGTATCAAGTTCAAATCTCATAATATATGTATTTTTTAATATAAAAATAGGGTGAATTATATTATATATTTTGGTTACTTTAATTTTTTTAATCTAATTATTCTAATTAAGATAATTATTCAAATTGATCACTTTCGTTAAAAATTTCATTAATTCACTAACGGATTATTGATATGACATTTTTTTAACTTTTGACGAAAGCTAGGAACTTCTATAATTAATCCAAAATATATATATATATATATATTTTTTTTTTTTTTTTGCAATATGAAGATTTCAATGATAACATCGTCGACATTTAAATCCTTTCGAAGAAGAAAAAATCTAACAATGGTGAGGATAAATCATGAAGATCCCACCTTTTCCGATAAACTCACCTATTGGCATAACACCACCTGCCACCTTTTTATTTGTTGAATGTCTGAAATTTATTTGTGATTTGTTTTTAATATTGAGATTTCTTGCTTCGTTTTATTTATTTATTTATTCTATGTTTGGTTGTCGAGAAACTAAGGAAAAGATAAAACTTAGATGTTAAATTAAACTTTGTTTTAGTCTTTATCAGACAAAGTAAATTAGCTAATGCTAGGTTAAGTGAACGAAGGTAATTATTTTATCTTTTTACTTTTCCATGCTACTTAACAGCAAACAGAAAAATGAAAATCCTATCATCATAATTCAATTAAAAGAAAAGTAAAAAAAAAAAATTTACTTTATGCTGAGATATATTTATGAGAATGGGCCGTTTTTTATATTTACGAGAATAGGCTATTTTTCGAGAGAGAAAACTAAAAACGTGTCTTATAGAATGCGTTTTCATTAAAAATTGATCACTAAGATTCTTTGTTCAAATAGTTAAAATGTTAGTATTTTGTCCTTAAGTCTTACGTTTGATTCCTCCCTTACCTACATTTGTATTTTTTATTTCATGTTATTTTAAAAAAAATTTAAATTAATATTTCTAATATATTAACTCTTTTGATTAGATGGATAGATAATTGTGATTTCATCATTGAGTCTTAGATTCAATTCCTCTTATTATAAGCATTAATATGTGTTTTTTGTTTCATATTGTGTCAAGCTTTTTTATTTTTAATTAATGTTTATAATTAATAACTATATTGTTTTCAAGTTTTTTTATTTTTAATTCATCTTGTAAAATGATAAATCTTTTATTTATGAAATCAAATAATTATTGCAAATATCATTATTTTCAGTAAATATAATTTTCATATGTGTAATATTTACTTTTCAATCCATATCATGAGTGTACGTAAAATTTAGTATTATATTTTTGCATGTGTATTTGAAATAATTATTTGATTTCACAATATTAGAAAGCGCCATACCCACAATATATATAACACTCTAAACCTGGCCTAGAAGTTTAGACCGGATTCCGGATGTCGCATTGATCACCGAAGTGATCGTGGGTAAATTTTTACAAAAAAATTGACATGTCGAATCGTAATATTTAATCATTTAAAATCCAGTCAGTAAAATTACAGTTAAGGTAGTATATATAAGCAGAATAGAAGCGAATAAAACTTAAATCGGAATTTGTACCACAGTTTTATAAAACCTTACATTTCGAAACTGAATAACAAAATAGAAACTGAAAACACAAACTAATAGTTTATTTCCCACTAAGACTGTCTGAGACCTCCGTATACTGAGTCCAGCATCAAAGTTCTGAAACGTACCTGAAAAGGAAACACTAAGAGGGGGTGAGCCACTTGAGCTTAATGTGAGTCCGAACCAAGACTAAAAACAAATCACGGAAATCAATTCAATATTGCATCAGATTTACAGATATTCACTGATTCAGAAAGAAACTTGGAACTAACATCCCAACAGAACACAGCACTAGAGCACACCAATTCACAAACAGACAGACAAAGTACAGTCAAATAGTTAAGCACCCAAAACATACAAATAGATGCGTATGAAATGCAGTCAAGTAATAAAACCCACCTATCCAGCCGACACATCTCTCCATCTCCCGATCACACCTTATAAGAACTGTTTAAGCTCAACTAACTGAAACACACCATATAGGACCCCGTAGGTCCGTCCAACCCTACACACCATATATGTGGATCAAGCCACTCAGATATTAATACGTAGCAGAGCTGGCATATATGTTGTAAAGTGCAATGCGGTAATCTGCTGTACAATCCGGTTGCAGTTATATTGCCAGATCAGAACATAGTACGCAGTAAACTAACACATATGCAATACAATACATAAATTGCCGTATGAATATGTTGCAATAAAACTGCCAAATCATATCAGAATCAGGCTCCCTTCACGTCGCAATCCCACCCAAAACTTTATGCAAGTATATGTATGTATACATTAACACAGAAAACAAAGAGCACATCCACAGACAGTTAGACAGGAACAAATATGTACACACACCTAGCTAACCGGGTTCAGAGTCAGACATCTCACACAACAATTACAAATATCACATAAGCCGCAGCCCAAATTAAAGTCTTAATTACCCTTTCTAAGGCTTAGCCAATGGTTGAAACACACAGACACATTTTCGAATTATCAAACACACAAAACTAAAATTTGGTGTCTTAGGACCACACACTCGTGTACTCTGGCCGTGTGAAAATGCCTAGGTCGTGTGGGAGGTCAAGCGCCCGTATGAGAAGGGGCACACGACCGTGCAGCTGAGGCACACGCTCGTATGAATAGGGGTACACAATCGTGTGATTGAGGCACACGCCCGTGTGGACCAAGGACATGGCCGTGGGAACAAGCCATGTAACTCTCTATCCATTTATTCTAAATTTGAGTACAGGGCTGACATGGTTTTATGCCCACCAGATACGACCGTGTGTCCAAAACAAACACCCGTGTGGGATTCTTAAATCCCCAAATTAGCCACACAGCCATGTGGCCAGGCTGTGTGGCACCAAATCACTCAATCCCCAAATCAGCCACGAATCACTTTCTATCCCTCAATAGATCGAAAATAAACCAAAACATACAACTTCTAAGCATATGACAACGAACACTCACACACACGATGTTGACTTTTCATAAAGAAGAAATAGAATTCATAAATAAGATAGAAAAAGATACGAAACCCACACCTATTTTACGATCTACGACACTCTGACACCGACTTTGACGACGAAAAAACGACTCTCCGAAATTTCCCAGCAACCCGTTTTGAAGAATAAAGACAATGAAAAGCCAAAAGGAATAAAACAAAGAAAATGGGAAGAACTAAAAATGTCCAGTCAAAAAAAAGAATTTCTAAATATCAAATAATAATTAGTAAAAGGAAATACTATAATTGGTTATAAATTTTAACTTAAAAACCAACTACCATCTAACAAAACAAAATCTAATTTTTTTCCCGCAAAACGCACTTACGAGGACTCGAATCTAAAACCTTGAGTTACTCTAACACTCACTCAACCACCGAACCAACAGGCTCATTCTATCACTTAAATACGTAACCAAATACAATAGCACAACCTTATCAAAGACCCTAACCACAAAACCCAAAACTTTTAGCCCCAAAATTCAGAGCATTGCAACTCACCCCTCCTTAAAGAAAATTCAGAGCATTACAACTCACCCCTCCTTAAAGAAATTTTATCCCAAAAATTTCCAACTAACAGAACAATGGTATATCACAAGCTACACCACCATGCTCCCGCTTCGCACTCTAGCTCAAGCAGAACCAAATCAAACCTAAGACCTCATACACACATCCAGAACACTTAACCACTAAAGTATACGTACAGTTGTCCTATCACACACAACTTCATTACACTAATCTAAACATCAAAACATTCACAATCATACCTGTCTCAAAATCGTCAAAGGCATTCTCAGATTCGATGTTTGGTGGACCTACATCGAAAATATGCTCCTACCTTTTTACAGCAATTGTCCGGATGACACTTCTTACAGTGCTCACAAAACAGAACGCTCGCACTACTACTAACACCCTCTGCCAAACCTTTATTGCCACTCCAATACGTTCTAACAAGATTCGCAAAACGAGGCTCAAACCTCGAAAGACTGCGAACTCTTTTCATTCCATAATCCACATACCTAGCTTAAAGCGTTTCACTAATCCTCTTTAATCTAGCCTCAAACACTTCCTCTAACACCTCTCTCACTACCTGAGTCAACGCTTGGGTACTAACCTCTGAGTTATCGCTACCCGAAGCTAGCGGGACCGTATTGACTTCTGACTCCTGAACAAACTCATGTCTCGGAAGAGTAGACGACTCATCGCAATCTTGCTTACATTCAGAATCCATATCAGTCTTGTCACTAACTTAGATTATCTACATTTTCAAAGAATAAACACAGAATAAATACAAAATTCTACATTTCCAATCCTATAGTTTCGAATTTCTACTTGGACCAGCATCAGAATCTTAAACAGTTCATTTTCGTAAAACTTTTCCCAAAACACAAATAGTTTCAGCATTCTATGGTAAAGTTTCTCAAAAAAAAATTTTTAATACAACCACATGTGCATACGAACACGTAGAAGCAGAGGCCAAGTTTTTACAAACCTGGCTCTGATACTACTAAATATAGCACCCTAAACTCAGCCTAGAAATTTAAATCAGATTTCGATGTCACATTGATCACCGAAGTAATCGTGGGTAATTTTTTACAAAATAATTGAAATGCCTAATCGTAATATTTAATCTTTTAAAATCCAGTTAGTAAAATTACAATTAAGGTAGTATATATAAGCGGAATAGAAATAAATAAAACTTAAATCAGAATTTGTACCACAGCTTTATAAAACCTTACATTTTGAAACTGAATAACAAAATAGAAACTGAAAACACAAACTAATAGTTTATTTTCCACTAAGACTGTCTGAGACCTCCGCATACCGAGTCCAGCATCAAAGTTCTGAAATGTACCTGAAAAGGAAACACTAAGAGGGGGTGAGCCACTTGAGCTCAGTGTGAGTCCGAATCAAAACTAAAAACAAATCACAGAAATCAATTCAATATTGCATCAAATTTACAGATATTCACTGATTAAGAAAGAAACTTGGAACTAACGTCCCAACAGAACACAGCACTCAAGCACACCAATTCACATACAGATAGACAAAGTACAGTCAAATAGTCAAGCACCTAAACCATACAAATAGATGCGTATGAAATGCAGTCAAATAATAAAACTCACCCATCCAATTGACACACCTCTTCATCCCTCAATCACACCCCATAAGCGTTGTTTAAGCTCAACCAACCTAAACATACCATATAGGACCCCGTAGATCTGTTTAACCCTACACACCATATATGTGGACCAAGCCACTCATATATTAAAAGTAGCATAGCTGACATATGTGCTGTACAGTGCAATGCAGTAATCCACTGTACAGTTATGTTGTAGTTATACTGCTAGATCAGAATATAGTACACAGCAAACTGACGTACATACAGTACAGTGCGATAAATCACCGTACAAATATGTTGTAGTAAAATTGCCATATCATATCAGAATCAAACTCCATTCACTTCGATATCCCACCTAAAACTTTATGCAAGTGTATGTATGTATGTATACATTAACATAGAAAACAAATAGCACATCTACAGACAGTCAGACAGGAACAGGTATGTACACACACCCAGCTAACCGGGTTCAGAGTCAGACATCTCACACAACAATTACAGATATCACATAAGCCGCAGCCCAAATCAAAGTCTTAATTACCCTTTCTAAGGCTTAACCAATGGTTGAAACACACAGACACATTTTCGAATCATAAAATACACAAAAACTAAAATTTAGTGTCTTAGGACCACACACCCGTGTGCTCTGGCCGTGTGGGAATGCCTAGGCCGTATGGGAGGTTAAGCACCTGTATGAGAAGGGGCACACGGTCATGTGGCTGAGGCATACGCCCGTGTGAAGAGGGGCACACAGTCATGTGACTAAGGCATGCGCCTGTGTGGACCAGGGACATGGCCGTGGGAACAAGTCGTGTAACTTTCAGTCCAATTGCAGTAAATTTGATAACAGGGCTGACACGACCGAGTGAGGGTCTCACACGCCCGTGTGCCCATCAGACACGACCGCTTGTCCAAAACACACGTCCATGTGGGATCCCTAAATCCTTAAATTAGCCACACAGTTGTGTGGTACAAAATCACTCAAACCTTAATTCCCAAACACACATGTTTGTATGCCTAGGGGACACGACCATGTGAAAATCAACTAATTTCCCCAAATCAGCCACACAGTCGTGTGGCCAAGCCGTGTGACGCTCAAATCAGCCCGAAAACCCTAATTCCCAAAAGCACACAATCGTGTGTTTCGGCACATGCCCGTGTAGCCACCCGTATGATCACGAAACCATTCTAAAATAACCCCAAAAAATGTGCTATCAGCCACGAATCATTTCCCAACCCTCAATAGATTAGAAACAAACCAAAACATACAACTTCTAAGCATAAGACAGCGAACACTCACACACACGATGTTAACTTTTCATAAAGTCAAAATAGAATTCGTAAATAAGATAGAAAAAGATACGAAACCCACACCTGTTTTACGATCTACGACGCTCCGACACCGACTTTGACGACGAGGAAGTGACTTTCCAAAATTCCTTAGCAACCCATTTTGAAGAATAAAGACAATGGAGAGCCAAAAAGAAGAAAACAAAGAAAATGGGAAGAACTAAAAAGGTCCAGTCAAAAAAAAATTCTAAATATCAAATAATAATAATTAACAAAAAGAAATAATATAATTGGTTATAAATTTTATCTTAAAAACCAACTACCATTTAACAAAACAAAATCTAAATTTTTTCCCACAAAACACACTCATGAGAACTCGAATCCAAAACCTTGAGTTACTCTAACACTCACTCAACCACTAGACCAACAGACTCATTCTGTCACTTAAACGCGCAACCAAACACAATACTACAACCTTCTCACAGACCCCAACCACAAAACCCAAAACTTCTAGCCCCAAAATTCGAAGCGTTACAATATAAGTGGAGAAATTAAACATTTGACATATAAATATTATATATAAAGAAAAATATATCAAAAAAATTAGTTGATATTTTTAAAAAATAATTACATATTTATTATTTAATTTTATAAATAAAAGAGTTATTAATTAGAAAAACTTGAAAACAATATATTTATTAATTATAAACATTAATTAAAAATAAAAAAACTTTAAACAACATGAAATAAAGTACATATTAAAATGCTTATAAGAGGAATTAAACTCGGGACTCAAGGATGAAATGGCGATTATCTAACCAAAAGACAGAGGCAAATCTAGGGGGTTGGCAGGGACCCGACTCTCCTTAAAATGGAAAATTATTGTTTTCGCCCTTCAAAAAATTTTAAAATTTTAAATTAATAAAAGTAAAATTACACTTTGCCCCCCTAAAATTATGAAAATTTAATTTAATCCTTTAAAAATTATAAATATATTGACTATTAAAATTAAAATTTAACTTCGGCCCCCCTAAAAAAATTTTCTGGCTTTGCGCTGCCAAAAGAGTTAATGTATTAAAAATATTAATTAAAAAAGGTTTGAAACAACATGAAATAAAACATACAAATGTGAGTAGGAGACTTGAACCTAGGACTCAAGGACAAAAACACTAATATTTAACTATCTAACCAAAAAAGCTAAGTTATCAATTTTCAGTAAAAATACAACTTGTACGACGTTTTTTCAATTTTCTCTCTCCATAAATTACCTATTCTTATAAATATAAAAAAAATGACATATATATATATAAATTACTCCCTTTATGTTTACACTTTAAGGAGTAGATTTGAGTTTAGAAAGTTTTTATTTTTTTTTTTGAAGTAAAAAAAGTAATATTTCCAATAGTTTGTTAGGTCAAATTTCCACAATTCCTTGACGATTTTGAAGGTTATGGTGAAAATTTTTCATCCTAGTTCCCTTTTATCTAATAGTGCCCTTTTATTGAAGAATTCTCCGATTGAAGGTTATGGTGAAAATTTTGTAAATTTGGTTAACAAAATATATATAAAAAAAATTTTATTTGGTTATTTGATATGAATGATTTTCTTTTCTTTTTTTAACAAACAATTTGTCAATAACATTAACTTAATCAAAAAATTTAGTTTGATTGTAGTAGTTTGTGACAGTAGGATGATCGGTGGTGTTATGCCAGTAGGTGGGCTCATCGGGAAGGGTGGCATCATGGTTGTGATTCGTCATTGGATTCTCTCTTCTTAAAGAGAATTCAAATGTTGATAATGCCACCATTAAAATTTTCATGTTGCAAATAAACTTTAAAAAAATATTTTGAACTAATTATAGAGAGGTCTCTAGCTTTAGCCAAAAGTAAAAAAAATATCACATCCATTAGTGGGTTAACGAATTTTTTAACAATAATTACCAATTTGAATAATTATCTTTTTTAGAATGATTAAATTAACAAAAAAATTAGAGTGGTCAAAAGAAAGAAAACAACGCTATTTTAAGGTGACTTACGATGTAATTTACTCTAACAAATAATATTTAGAGAGTTAATTAGAGAGTTACATTAAAATAATATTTAAATGCAATTAATTTGAAATTTAAAAAATAAAAACAAACATATATCTACTCTAATAATATAGACCTTTTGCACCAATTTGAATTATAAATGGAAGAAAAAAAATTTATATGAAAGATTTAATTATTAATTTATTAAGTGGAGTGGGTAAATATTTATTTATGCACTTACCAATTTTGGGTTGAATCAATAAACATTTGGTTGATTTTTAATTGTTTTATTTAACTATTTTATAAATATTTAAATATTTTATATAAAAATATGGAAATATAAAAGTATTATTATAATATTATTTATTATTTTCTTAAAAATAGTTTTTGAATTTCTTTTTATCTTATAATACCAACTCAATTAATGTATAGATAGATTATAAGTCATTGAATATCTATACATACTATAATTAAATGTCGAATTGAGTTTACCATCACAAGTTGATGGGCATAAATTTAGCCATTGAAGTATCAAATATTTTTCTTCTAATAAAAAAATTTACTCAAAAAATGATTTTCTTGATTTGATGTCAAGAGTTAACCATGCATCAACTCAATTGAATAATAATAAAAATATCCTTACTTTACTTGGCCTACTATTGATCTTATCGTTAAATGGTGAAATTTTTAAAATTATTTTGAATTTTATAAAATAAAATTTTAATAGTATAAAATTTTAGTTTTTAGATAAATAATTTTTTTAAGTGGTCAGTAATATTTTTTTTTTAAAAAAAATTAGTAGGGAGTAAAATTTGGAAACGGGAAAGTGTGCCTTCTTCAATAACATTGCAGCTGAAAGGCAAGCTGCTGCTTCAATCAATCGATTGTAACTATATATACTTTTCAAAATGATAAATCGAATTATAATATGCTTTTCAAATTATCCAAAAATATATACACACATAATCATTATATTATGATATTGGAAAAAAATTAGAAATTTCATATTAAGTTGATAAAAATTTAAATTATAATTTTCAAAGGGTTAACACTTTTTTTTTTTTTTGGGGAAGTGCAAAATGAGAAGAAACATAAAAACTAAGCTTTAAGTAAAGGTTAACTAAATTCTTTAAATATAAAAGGGATAATAATTTTTTTCATCCTCCAATTTTATAAAATAAAGTTATTTTAGCTCCCATTTACTTCTTGACCTCTTTTAACTTTTAGACTTACTTTTTTTGTCAAATCACTTCAAAATAGACGAAAATGTTAACCTTTTTTTAACTTTGTTGATGTGGTATACACATGAATTATCACATGGATTGCATGTCAGCATTTAATTATTATTTAAAAATTATAAAAATATTTTTAAAAGTTAAGAATTATTTATAAGGTATAAAATTATAAAGATATTTTTAATATTTTTAAAAATTTTAAAAAATTAATTAAATGCTGATATGTCATTCATGTGATAATCCACGTATATGCCATGTCAGCAAAGTTAACAAACATTTAACTTTTCCACCTATTTTTGGTTGATTTAACAAAAAAATGCAAATGCAAAGGCGGCTCTCTAAAAATAAATGGAAAGTTAAAATGACTTTTTTTTATAAAGTTGAATGGCCAAAAAAATCATTACACCAATATAAAAATTTGATAAACGGTCTGCCTTAATCGTGACCATGCAAGTGTTCTACAATCATAAATTCAAATCCTAATGCATAGGCTCTTGAGAATAGATTTATTTATGGGTCGAGCCACCTAAAAAGTGAGAGGGTTTGGGCAAAAATATATGATTGTAAAATGGGCTTGGACAATAAATAAGACCCGTTTTCTTCACGGGCTAGGCCTCGATTAAGCTTTTTTTGGCTAAGGCCTGATCCGAATTTGCAAATAAAAAAATTGTTACTGCTCTTTTACTATTTTGACACTATTTTTTCATTATTTTGTTATCATTTCGCTATTATATTGTTATTATTTTATTGTCATTATTTGGATATTGTATAAATCTTATTTTATTATTAATTTTACTACTATTTTAGAGGTATTTGGTTGCTAAGTTGCAGATCTTAGTGTTATTTAAGTATATTTTTAAAAAAAAAGTTCATTTGTTGTGAAACATTTATTTTAATATTTTTATTGTATTTGATGTATTATATTTTTAAATTTATTTTTATATAAAAATAATATAAATAATTTTAATATGAGCAGGTCAAGTCAAATTCAAATTTTAATATTTTTATCCGAATTGAGGTTGAGCATAATTTTAAATCAATTTTTTTACCCGACACAACTCTACTCGAGAACAATGCACTGTATTTTACTTGTATATTTTATTTAATTGGCTATATATTGTGTAAGTTTAACCTTTGCGGATTATTTTGCAATTTATTGATTAGTACCCAGTAAACATAAAAATAAAATAAAAACAAAAACAAAAAGAATATCGTATTAATTTATATCGTACTCCAAAACTAATATCTGCTAACCATACCACCTACTGCTATTAAATATTGACATCTTATTAAAGGCACACTTTGATTTTATGAGCATAAAGAAAAGGTTTTGAGGAGTGAGAGTCTGTTGTCTCATATACTACAAATTATGAACACAGATTTATGCAACCATAAATATTTTTCCATTATTCATAATAATTGAAAATGACACACAAACACAATATACCAGCATAGCAAGAAAATGTAGTAAATCAGTGGCAACCTCTGTTGTATAGTGAACAATTTGGAGGTTTCTTTCTGCCTGAATTACTATCAGGAACGCAACGTTTGCCAGTATTACGGTCGCAGGCAGCTTGAGAACGGACAAGGGCTCTGGTAGTTGGACGTTTACTGCCGGCGAAGTTGATTGCTGCACTTGCTTCAAATACCATTTTGCTCACTTCTGAATCCATCAACAACTCCATCGTCTCCATGTCGTCTGAAAGCTGTAGGCACTCCTCCTTATTTAAAGAACCACCGCACCACCGGCTGCCGATGTTCTTGTTCTTCTTAACCGCGTCGGCCGCACAGTGTCGGTCTGTGCTCAACAGTAGCATCACCATCAGGATTGCTAAATTGAAACCTCCCAAAATTCTCCTACAGTCTCCCATATTTCCCAGAAATCTCTAATCATAAAAATTCTCAGCGATTGAAGTTCATATATATATACAACCAATTCTGATCCACTGAGCAGCTAAGCAGGGCCAAGTTAAAAATAATCTACACATTCTGACTTTGCTTTCTTTTAGAATTGCGTAACAAAATTTTAAGTAAAAATGTAATAATCTTTCTTATTATTGCACCAACTTAATTAATTTTTTTCCAAACCAAACACTTAATTAATAAATCAAGAATTTAAAGCAATATGTTAAGCAAATTTAGTTTCTCAAAAATATAATACATAAGTTAAATCTCAGTACAGAGATTGTCCTTATCAAAGTGCACATGGGCAAAGAGCAAAGGTTTTAATTTCGTTGGAAGAAAAGTTGAGAGTGCCAGCTAGCAAAAGAAAATGTATATACTAAGTGTGGTAACCTAATTCTAAGTACAATCATTCTTTATATAACACAGAAAAACTAAACGCTACCTCATTGCTCTGCCGCTTCAAAATCACTCGTGTCATCAGATTTTTTTTTGCTATTAATTAGGCTCTCTCTTTTTTTAATTATTGGTTTTTTTTAACTAAAAGTTACAAAATAATTTTTTTTATTTTTTTTATTTTTTTCAATTTTGTCACCTTTCAGATAAATGGCTAACAAAAAGATGACGTGATAACTTTTAAAATTTTCATAATATCAACTTTTCACTTAACATTTATTTATTGTGTCAATTTAATCTTGATTCTAAAAAAATTAACCTTCAACGTTTACACATTATGTAATTTGATCTTATTTTTCAATTTTACTTTTCAACCAAAAAAAAAAATCCAAGATGATAATTTTATGCAATAACATTCTTAAAAAATTAATCATCAATATTTATACATCGTTATAATAGGGTTTTTTTTTCTAGTAATAATAAAAATCGATCTGGTACGTCTTTTTGTTTATGTGGTAACATTCACTCTTGTGTGTTGTATGATTTTGATATTGTATAAAAAATGAGAATATTTGATGCATAAGTTTCTTGCATCATAAACAGGGGCGAAGTTAGATAATTTTTTGGGGGTTAGAATTAAATTGTATATTTTATAATTTTAATAACTTATATCTTTATAATTTTTTAAAAATTAAATTAAAATTTTATCATTTTAATAACTTCTTGACTTCACCATTAATTATAAGTGAACAATAACATAACCTATCATCATTAAATTAAATAAAAAAATATCAAAAACGTCTAAACATTGTATCTATTATAAATAAATTTTAATAACTCTTCAAAATTTAAGATTTTAAATTTAAAAATTAAAAGTTGAAGATATCTTAATATTTATTTATTTAAACAAAGTGATTAGTATAGTATTATATGATTCATTGAGAAGTGTGAAATGGTGAGATAGTATAGTTAGGATTTGCAGTTCTGGCTCTGTTTTATTGGGAAGTGTGTAGGGTAAGCAAGAATAATACTCAAGCTATTGGAGGTTGTCACATTATACTTCAATCTTAGGCTGTAGAATGTCATTTTTTACCCTCGTAGGTCTGACAAATCATGTGTCGCCTCTTGTTAATAGGAAAAGTACATTACAAAACAATCTACAAAGGTGAAACTTATAGCATAGGAAGAAAATATACAGTGCATTGTTCCCAAGAGCCTATACATCAGAAATTGATGAGAGTACTCCTGCTTGTCACATATACTACAAAATATGAAAAGAGATTAATGAAACCAGAAATATTTATGCATATATTGAAAGAGATGTTTCTCCATCATCCTTACTCATATATATGTCTCTTGATAAATTGAAACACAATATACCAGCATAGCAAGAAAAAGTAGTAAATCAGTGGCAATCTTTGCTGTATAGTGAACAATTTGGAGGTACCTTTCTGCCTGGATTACTATCAGGTCCGCAAGACTTGCCAGTATTACGGCCGCAGGCAGCTTGAGAAGGGTCAAGGGCTCTGGTAGTTGGATTTTTACTATTGGCGAAGTTGGTTGCTGCACTTGCTTCAAATACCATTTTGCTTGCTTCTGAATCCATCAACAACTCCATCGTTTCTATGTCGTCCGAAAGCTGCAGGCACTCCTTATTTTTAGAATCATCGCACCAGCGGCTGCTGATGCTCTTATTCTTCTTAACCACGTCCGCCGCACAGTATTGATTGGTGCTCACTAACATTACCATTATCATCAGCACCCGCATTGCTAAACTCATATCTCCCATCATTCTCCTGCTATGTATCTCCCACGACACTCTTTATCTTAATATATGTAGAACCAATTCTAACCCACTGACCATAATATACAATATTTTATATATAAATGAAAAAGAAATATTGTCGACTGGTGCATTCAATAATTGATCACGGGTGTAGATAATTTCTGTATTTTACTATTTTTATTCCCTATCTAGTTGTTTCTTAATTATTCTGGGGCAAATTAAAAAAAAAAAAGAAAAGAAATGAAAAAGTGAAGTTAATTTTTATAATTTTAACTCAAAACGAATATAAACACCAACCAAGATTCAGGCCACATTCTAGCACACATTTTTTACTTGAACATATAATATAATTATTGGTGAATGTATTTAGCAGGTTTGGATTAAATTAAATTAGTTCCTCTAGTATTTATTAGATCAATTTAGTTTATGTGCTATTAAAATATCAAATAAGATTAAATTTTATGTTTATTAAATAAAGTTAAATTTCAATAGAGTTAACATTTATTATTTAAAAATATTAACTTTGTTCTAATTAAATTTTATTTGATTATTTTTAATAGTACAGGGATTGAATTGAACTATTTAATAGTGCATGGACTAATTTAACTAATCATTATTCATTTGTTCAGGCACTGTTTCGTTAATTATGTTGGTACTATTCTTTTGTTATTTTAGAAAAGATGGGAAGAAGTAAAAGAGAAAACTATATTTAAAAAAAAAAATAAGTGATTTTAATTATATAACATAATCAATTATCATTTAACGGTGGAATGACTAATTTGAACATTTTTTTTTCGGGTAGTTAACAAAAAAAAATAGAGTGACCAAAATAAATATATCCCTTTTTAGAATGACTAACGGAGAAATTTACCCAATAATTTTTTAAAATAACAAATAAAACATAATACAATTTTCTATAATAACTTTCTCCATCACAATGTCTAACGTCAACTATTGGAGATCTAATTTCAAATTCATTTTTAATTTTCATAATTATTATTCTTTCACATAATTTTTTTTAATTGTTGAAAAAATTCAATTAATATTTTTAGCAATTTAATTTTTTAAGTATGTTTAATAACCCACGATGAAATTTATTGGATGGTAATTTTTCCACAAAAAAGTATGAAAAATAATAGGAGACCTACTTATCACCTAATAGAGAATAAATTCAATTATTTTGATTTTATTCTATTTCATTAAGATTATATTATCATTTATCAAATAATCTAATTATAATTAATATTTAATTTTATGTAATACACCAAACATATTTCATAACTTAAATTCAACACTTAATTTTTCAGTACTTAATTTGTCAATTTATCAAACATAACCTAAATTAATTAAAAACAATATTTTAAAGACTTTTTAATAAATTAATTGACAAATGATTGTATTAGATATATATATATATTATTTTAGATCAAATTATGGCTACTATTTTTAAATTTAGAATTAATATTTATACTTTAATTTGACATAAAGTTCTTCTACATAACATTTGGAAATAATTGACGCACTTAATTATTTTGATTAAAATATTGAAGTCAATTTTTTTACTTAAAAATACTAATCCTAATCTATCATGCCGAAGCATCTTTTTCTTTTGTGTTAGAAAGATTTTTAAAAGAAATTTATACCATCATTTTAACTGAAATAGTTCAGAATGTTAACTATTTAGACTAATGAATGTCATAATAAAAGTAGAGGATCAAATTCTGTCAATTTAAAATATAAAAATTAAATCCCAAAGGTGAGCTTAATAGGGAATCAACACTATAATTTTACCATTATCTTATAATGGCTAAAAAGGGGGAAAAGAGTTATGTCATTTGTTAGTTCAAATAATTAGCACCCTTAATTATTTGAGTAGATGACATAAGTTCTTTTAAAACTTATTCCATTTAATTATGCTAAAAAGTTGTTAGAATAATATTTTTTAAGAAAAATTCATGTTAACAATTTAATCCAACATTTATACAATATTAACTATTTAGATAACTAATAATATTATAAAAATACAGGGTCAAATTATGATAAAAATGAAAGTATAGAGATTAAATTTTAATTTAAGCAAAGTAGAAGGATAAAAAAAAATCAGATTTGACCATTTTTCTGAAATATAAAAAATCGAGAACTAAATGCCACGTGTCAAGAGAAGAAGCCTTTTGGTCCTTCTATTTATATACTAGTATGGTTTTCACCTAAGGTTCACTATGGGTTAGTTATTTATTTCTTAACTAAATTATAGTTACAATTTGCTCAAAGTTCATGTATTCTTCGTATATTTTGAAGTTAATCTCTATATTTTTATTTTTAGCAATTTCGTCTCTTTACTTTTCAAAATTAAAAATTTAGATACATTTGTTAACATTATTTAAAAAAAATTTGTTAAATTTATTGGTGTAACATTTTGAAACAAAAAAAAAATCACTTGGTATCAATGTAACAAAAAGCAACATTGTAACGAATCTAGATTTAATAAAAAAATTTAACATGCTAACAATTCTTTAAAATTTACATTATCATTTTAATTAGAATAAAACATTTAGATTAAATAATGATATTATAAAAATTAAGTTACTAAATTAAAGTATATAAATTAAATGTTAAATTTAAATAAAATACAAGGATTAAATTGAAATTTGATCATTTTTATAATATAAAGAAGTAGAGGAATTCATTAAGTTGTCATGTAAAAAAGAAACAATAGAGAGGTTCCTTTTATATATAAATAGTAGTATAGATAGTTAAATAAATTAGAAGAAATTTTAATAGGCACAGCTAGCAAAAGAAGTATATATTCTTTTGAAAATGTATGGTAAATGACTCCAAATTCCAACCATTATAATACAATACATTATAGAAGAGACATTTTTCTATTCAAATTGATGCGAAAATTAAAACAATTGCAAAGCACAAGACAAAAATAAAATAATGGCAAATGACAATAAATATTATGTCATATGACATGGAACACAACCCATCCGGTCCTCATTCTAAGCAAGGGAGATGGATCGCTCACTTTCTTTTGAAACACATGGATTTCTCACTTCTATGGATAGTTCACATTCTTGGCAAACATCAGTACTCCTCTTGTGTGAACATATTTTTTTAAAGGCTATTAGATTTCACTTTAGCATGATAACTTCGTATTGTGATAATGAAATAGATTTTATTGTGCACGTCTTTCACATATGAGTTTGGCTGCAGTTTATTACTTTTTCATCCATATATATATCAAATATATATGTTTAATCACCGTTCATAAATTGATTTTCACATTTAAAAAGTGATGGTCATTGTATTGAATATTAATGAATGAAAAAATAATGGAGTAGATCTTAATCTTTCACATACTCCTGGTGGCAACTCTGTTTGGATCTAGTGCCCTTAGTGTAGTATTTTTGTCTATATGTATTTATATTTTTTGAACGAATTGGTTTAATAAAATATCTATCAGTTTCATTAATATATTCGTATATTGTCCTTAACTATTTTTTGCTCACAAAGTAAAATGCAAGTAAATATTAATTCATTGATTATCTATCATTTAACTAATACTAAGTGGTATTATGTGGTCGAATTGTAATTGAAAAGACAACTTATATTAGTAAATAATCTAAACACGTATTTAGTCTAATCAAAATTGAACAAATCAATTGAAAGATTAATATGTCATCTATCAAGTCCAATTGGAGAGATACCTTGTCTTCGGTATTGGAACGGATAACTTCTAGAAATTAGAGACATAGATGAGATGAACTAGGCTAATAGTACATCAGATAGAACCCATGTAGAATAGATCCTAGATCTTTATGAATCCATTCACCTGTGACTTTCATAGTGTAACATATTTAATCTTGAGTTGATGATGGATTATGTATGTGTAACTCGTATACTTTGATGCAAATGAAAGATTGAATTCAAATAGATAAAGAACTAAAAGCTGGTGCGTTGGGTATACGACTTTTGCAATACATAGCATCATTTACAACAACGGATTTCATAACTCAATTAAAAGGTAAATGATATCCTCTTATCGGCATTACATAATAAATGAAAAGTAACGTGACCACATATTATTTATGTTGGTGGTCAAGGATTTAATTACTATTTATTAGTAACTAATTTTCCAAGAAGGAAGATATAATGATGATAAATTAAGATTATATTGGGAGAGCGAATTTATCCTAAAAAGATTAAGGATATTCTGTAAGAATAACACACTTATGACAAGGACATTGGACGAGCACTCAATAAGTACTTTTGTAATGATATATAATAAGGGAAAGCTCAATCACGATACTTTAGTGAAATGAACTCGTAACTAAATAATGTTTCAATAAGTGAAAAACTAAAACTTAATTACAAATTTTTATCATTTTGGGATCGAAGTTTAATTGTACCATTATTTATTTAAAATTTAATAAATTATAAAGGAGTTTAAATGAAGATTTTTCCATTTTAAGGGGGTCAGGGCCACTAATAGCTTTTTAACTTCGTCATTGATTATAAGTAAATAAAAACATGACATATCATCATTTAATTAAATAAAAAATATAAAAAACTTGTAAATAAATACTAATAATTCGTCTAAACATTGTAACTATTATAAATAAATTTTAATAATTTAAATTTAAAAATTAAAAGTTGAAGACATCTTAATATTTATCTATTTAAACAAAGTGATTAGTATAGTGTTATATGATAGAGTTGTTGAGAGAGTGTGAAATGGTGAGATAGTATAGTTAGGATTTGCAGTTCTGGTTTTGTTTTATTGGGAAATGTGTAGGGTAAGCAAGATTAATACTCAAGCTATTGGAGGTTGTCTCATTATACTTCAATCTTAGGCTGTAGAATGTCATTTTTGACCCCTCGTAGGTCTGACAAATCATGTGTTGCCTCTTGTTAATAGGTAAAGTAAATTACAAAACAATCTACAAAGGTGAAACTTATAGCATAGGAAGATAATATACAGTGCATTGTTCCCAAGAGCCTATACATTAGAATTTGATGAGAGTACTCCTGCTTGTCACATATACTACAAATTGTGAAAAGAGATTAATGAAACCAGAAATATTTATGCATATATTGAAAGAGATGTTTCTCCATCATCCTTATTCATATATATATCTTGATAAATTGAAACACAATATACCAGCATAGCAAGAAAAAGTAGTAAATCAGTGGCAATCTTTGCTGTATTGTGAACAATTTGGAGGTACCTTTCTGCCTGGATTACTATCAGGTCCGCAAGACTTGCCAGTATTACGGCCGCAGGCAGCTTGAGAAGATTCAAGGGCTCTGGTAGTTGGATTTTTACTGTTGGCGAAGTTGATTACTGCACTTGCTTCAAATACCATTTTGCTTGCTTCTGAATCCATCGCCAACTCCATCGTTTCTATGTCGTCCGAAAGCTGCAGGCACTCCTTATTTGAAGAATCATCGCACCAGCGGCTGCTGATGCTCTTATTCTTCTTAACCGCGTCGGCCGCACAGTGTCGGTTGGTGCTCAATAGCATCATCACCATCAGGATTGCTAACTTGAAACCTCCCAAGATTCTCCTACCATCTCCCATACTTGACGAAAATCTCTAATCATAGAAATTCACACCCTTTGAAGTTCATATATATGGAACCAATTCTTATACAGTGAGCAGATAAGTAGGACCAAGTTAAACATAAGCTACATATTCTGAGTTTGCTTTTCTATTACAATTGCTTAACATAGCTAACAAAATTTATTAATAAAGTTACGAGTAAATGAAAGCTAGTGCAAATTTTGTAATAAATTATCCAAATAGAATTGATTTTGTTTATCCAAATCCAAAATTGAATCTCTTTATTATAATTTTAGAAACTTAATTTTTTCATGCATTCTAAAATTTATATTCAATTGTACCGAAAAAAGATTTAATTAACGTTAGTGTCAGTTTTCTTGCACTGGAAATGCTGAAATAAGCATTAGTATATAGCAAGTGTGGTGAATATGACTCCTAATTACAAGCACAATCATTGTTCATGGAAGAGACCAAATTAAATGCACATTGATGCGATAACTAAATTAGTGTCATAAGAATTTCTTTTTTACAAATTATGACAATTACAGGAACCAACCTTAGTTTTGGTGATATCTTACGTTTTAGCTAGTAATATTCAGTATTGTGTTGTATGCTTTTACAAAAATTCTCTCTTTATACTGTATTCAATCAAACTGATGTTTTTTTTTTCGTTCAATCATTAATCGATTATTTGCATAATACAAAATTTAGTCCTCCAATATTAATAGATTCTATTAATTTATCCCGTTTCTTAAAAAAAAAAAACTTTTAAAATAATGAAAAACTATGAAAATATGAAAAGCTGAATATAATAAGATTTCTTGATCCTTTTTTAGTGAAGCAAATGAGATCTACAGGAAATGGCTAAATTGATCGGATTCGGATCACATTTCAAAAGCATTTGGATTGAAGTATGATGCATGGCCATGGAACGAAAAGCAAAGACTTGATGCGAAATCCCATAAATTATTAATGTAATGAAGTTATATATTTATAGTAGATTTATGTTTCTAAGTAATGGTGTTTGGAGGGCAAGAAATTTATTAGTCTGCTATAGATGAACTCGACCTGGTAACCCAATTCCTTTCATTTGATTTACGTTTGGATTTTCATGACTTTAAATGGGCTTATGGGTTAGAAATTATTTGTAATTTAAAATATTAGTAGGTATAATATTTTGTTATTTAATTCTATCATTAAAAGATATATCCATATAAAAGGATAGTTAATTAAAATTATAATTTTTTTATTAAAAATAACAATACATACCAATTAAAGTCTAATGGTTAAATATTTTAAAAAATTTAATCCCTACTCTTTTGTTAGTTCGGTATTGTAATTCTTTAATAAAAATTTTATAATTTTTTTATATTTTTATAATTTTTATAATTTTTTTAAATTCTAAATTGATTTTTTTTAATTTGTTACTAATTTCTAAAATTTTTAAAATTAAAAAAATTAATTTTAAAAATTTCTAATTTGCTTTCAATAAAAGAGTAGGTGTCAAATTGAATAAATGTGTGAAGACTGAGAGCTAAATTTGTTATTATACATTATATACAAATACCAAATTTTAACGGATGAGCTATTTTGCTCACTCATCTAACATACATGGGCTAATTTACCCACTTTTTCAATAGAGATGTTAAAATGCAATCCAATATATAGTTAAGAGGGTTTTGTGGTACTTTTACACAAAGAAATTGCAAGATAAGTCCCTTAGTGTTTTCCTATTATTTTTGTAAGGCCTGCCTCCTGTTTAATTACAACCTAGGCCCTTCCGATTTTATATTTATTTTAAAATTTGAAATTCCAGCATAATTAATTGTAGCATTTGACCCTACATGTTTTTAAGATAATTTTCAAAGGTTTTCGTTTTTAAACTTATAAGTTTAGTCCTCCAGGGTTTTAAATGTTTTAGAATTTTGAAATCATGGCTTCATTATTTGCCCAATAAGTCTTTTTGTCTCCACATTTACTATAAATTTTGAAATTTATCTTTTTTTTTTCTTCTCATTATTCATTATTCCAAAACAACTTTGAAGTTTTCCCAAAATTTTACATGAACTTACTTTTAATGTAATGATCCGAAAGTTAATAGTGCCAGAAATGGCGGTTTTTAAATTTTATTTCCTTAAATCAAGCCTATAAATATTAATTATATTTACAAGGCTAGTATTAAATTGTATTAAAGTTTGGTCCTTTAATTTTTATGAATTGATAATTAATTAAGGTATAAAGACTAAATTGTAAAACTTTATCGCTATAGATTTTTAATTAGCCAAAGGATCAAATTGATACTTAAACCAATTGCTATTAGTAGATAGTGGAAAAAGATGGTGGAATCCACCATGTTAGATTAATGGCTTAGTTAATTAAGTAAACAATGTTTTAATTAATTAAAATAAGATTATTTAACATAAATCAAAGTCTAAAAGATAATTTTAAAGCTTGTCATCTTTATTTTTTTCTCATTCATCACCAAATCTACAAAGAAACAAAGGAGAAAAACCAAGCTAGGGTTTCAAGCATGCGGTCAAAAATTGGATAGGTAATTTAAGTCATTTTTCTTGTAATTTTTATGTTTTTTAGGTCATGGGAGCTTGATTTAGCTAGTCTATGTATCAATTTATAAAATTATTCAAGTTTTTGGAAGTTTCCATTGTTGATTTCTTGAGGATTTTGGTGTTAAATTGATAGATTTTAAGCTTAGATGTGAAAAAGGATTAGATTATAAAGTTCAATCCTTAGTTTTGTAAAAAAAGACTAAATTGAATAAAATGTAAAATTGATAATAGAAATAAGAAATAGAAGGTCCTTAATGATAAATTGTGAAATGGGATTTTAATCCGAGGGTTTAAATTGAAAGTTTTGCTTCTCACATATTTAGGGACTAAATTGATTAAATTATAAAACTTATATGAATCAATGATTGATTGTGAATTGGTCGGAAATAGATAGTACTATATGTTTTGTGATTATTCGTAGCTAACGTTGGCCTAAATCCATCAAGAGCGAAAGGAAAAATCCAAAGTGATCGGCGAGTAGCTCGGAATTCTGATTTGTATTTCTATGATCCAGTTCAATTTAATTCTTATTTGTTAATGTTAAATTGCATGATTTAATTATGAAGTAAGGATATAATGATTGTATGAGTTAAATGAAGATGATTGATATGGTATATCGAGATAGAAGACTAATGAATAGAATAGAAAGTTGTGTGGCTTACTTGATATATGAAATTGAGTTGAGATTTATTATATACAGTATTGGAATGGTGAATTGATAATGAAATCGGGATTGAAACAATATGAATTTAGCTTATAATGAAATTGGAAATTGGTTACTTTTTAAATGTACAGGCTATACTTCGATTTATCCAATGATGCACTATGTGTGCCAGTATAATTGCTTTGGTATATCCAATGATGCATTGTATGTGTCAGCATAATTGCTTCGGTATATTCGATGATGCACTATGTGTGCCAGTATATTGTTCCGATTTATCTGATGATGCACTCCGCATATCAATATAATTGTTTCGGCTTGTCCAGTGATGCATTGTGTGTGTATTTCCTTTGGTTTATCCAATGATGCACTATAGTGCCAAATTAGGATACAAGTTGGTTAATTCATATATCCATCTTGAAATCCGAGTAAGGTTAATAGTATTATATAAACATAATTTGGCTACGCTATATGATAGATTGAAATGAAATTTGAACGATCTGGTATAATTGCTCATATATGAATTGTGACATTTGATAACATGTGAAAGACCATGCAGATTGGCTAGAAACTTGCCTTGAGCGTCGACTGAGTCCTTACGAGCCAATAGACTTGAAAATGATTGAATTGATAAGATGAAATTGAACATGTAAATTAATGAAAGTGTATGTATATATATACGTGAGTATATGTTTATTGTAATGCCCCCAATTTCATAAGCATGGTATGTTATCTAATGTTAAATAATTTAAGTTGGATCACTGGATAGGTATTGTAATTATATGTGGGAGGTTTGGTTTTCGAATCCTTTATTGCGCACGTCTAAATTATTTTTGTTTCGGCTATTGTTTAGAAGTTGAATTCTATTGGAAGTCTATCAAAAATCTGATGGTTAAATCCTATTTATTTTAATTGATTTAAATCTTATCAAAATTCCTTTTATTTCTCAACTTGGTAACCACCCATTTCTTTTTTTCTTGCTCTCACGTCTGCTTTTGTTATTTCATAATATTCCTTTGCATTTTTTTTCTTTTTTCTTTTCTTTCTTTTTCTTCTTGAATATTTGGGTTCTCTTTCAACACTTTTTTGATTTGTTCTCTGGGTGCGTTTCCTTTTTGGTTCAGTGTGGGGGTTTAGTGTTGGATTTGTTGCAATTTTGGTTCATCAAAAGTGTAAATTCGACTATTATTTTTTTGATTTTCTAGGGTGTTTTTCAATGGGGTTTGATTTTAAGTTTGAGTATTTGCATTATTTAATATTGTGTTAAGTATTTTCCATGGTTTTTGGATAGGCGAAAGTTTGGGGAATCAAGTTTCTCCAACGGAATAGGACTCGTCTAAGACACTATTTTCGAGTGGTAAGAGTTCAATTATGATTTTTAGGACTAAAATTTTGGCAAATCATATATTAATTTTGATGGATTTTAGTGATTAAGTGATGTGATGTGTTAAACGAACGTAGGGTTTGTGAGTTCTGGACGTGTGGGAGATTGATTTGTTGTGTGAATACAACTCAAAAATCATTTTGAAACTCGATAAAATCGCAAAACAGAGGCTGTTATGAAACTTCCCAGTACACAACCGTGTGCATTTCTATAGACCGTATGGGTGGCCTGTGTAGACTACATAGGCTAGGCTTTTAGGCCGTGTAGGCCACACGATCATGTAAGCTTAGCATGTAAGTTTAGCATGTAAGCTTGTATGTGTATCATTAAAAGAATGATAAACATTGTATGATAAAATTTAACTATAAGATATGTTCTGCATAAATGAATTTTGTACGTGAGCATGTCGTCTGTTTATGATTATATTATGTATAAAATATATGTATGTTTTGTTTATGCATAGGGGATATGATATATTGGAGGAAGTGTATATAACAGTATTTACTATAAATATGGCAGTTAGACCGCAAAATTATGTGTAAGGCAGCCCAACTGCAATTATAAGAGTGGCATACCACCACATCATTGTGTGATTGGATGGACGGGCTTATGTAGTCCAACATGGTGTGATTGGCTGGATAGTGCTGGTGTGTAACGGATGGGGGTAAGATATATTACGTATGATAAGTTTAACATGATCTAGCATGAAATGCCATCGTATGTTAAGTTATAATGTGATAAGATATTAATAAACTGAAATTTATGTAATATGTGATATATTGATATATATATCATTGATGTATGATCTTTGGACTTTGGGCCAAAATGCACACTAGGCTATTAGCTTACGTTTTTGTTTGTTTCAGGTGATCCCCCAGCTTAGCTTTGGACGGCGTCACTGGAGACTCGGATATCACGGTTTTAATATACTATATTATGGTTTTATTCTATGTGTTTAAATCAAACATTTCGAACTCTATTGTGGTTTATTAATTTTTGGACATTTTATGTTTGTTTAGTTCAAAAGGTTTAAAATGGATAGTTTAAATAAAGCTCAAGTGATAAATAATTCTTCCTAAAGAGACCAAAATGAAACTTTAAGTATATAAGTAATTGTCGCTGCAAACTAAGTTTGAGATTTTCATTAAAAATAACTTTAGCGGGCTACATTTATAAGAGAATTTAACTTGATCTTTTGACATGTTTAAAATGTTTTGTTTTTTTTCAAAAAGCAAGACAATGAAGTTTTAACCTGCTTGAATTGGTTCTTCAAAACAACAGTACTTTCTTTTATCTAGTGATGTGACCTCCTCTATAAACCGACCATAACGTCTAGGTCGGGTTTGAGGTGTTACATTTATAAATGGTGATATTAAATGATCAAGTATGTATAAAGTGAAGTCTGTATGGAAAATGGTTAGATAGGTGCAAGAAAGTAAGATATGAAATAACCAAATGAATTGATCACTAAGTCTATGTTACAATTTGGTATACGAATTAGTTGAACAATAGACTTGAATTGATTATTTACATTTGAATAACATTTATGTTATATTGATTTGAAGTATAGAAATACCATTGAGTTTTATCGCTCAGTGTATGATTTGTTTTTCCGTGTATAGGTTAGGTCCTATACGAGATTCCCGAGTACTGACTTCAGCATCCAATCAAGATCCCGGACTCGAAAATGTTTGTATAAATCTCTTTTGTTGGTTATAAAGCATATACCTAGATTGAGTCAAATTTGGTATATAAAGTTATGTGTATATGCACTTATGGTTTAATGGTTAATGTTAGAATTTGGTTGAATGTAAATGGCTTGTAATGGAATTAAAAATAGTTTGAATTGGTATGAAATGTTGCAAATATATATATATATATATATATATATATATGAAGTTGGTGAAATAGGTAAGTGTAACAGCCCGATTTTGGGTCTAGTCGGGACAGTGATTTCGAAACCACTATTCTGAGGCCGAAGAAATTATTTTTAATATTACTTTATGTGTTATTACATGATTATATGAGTGCATGAAAAATTTGGTGCATTAATTTTAGCATTTGTGAGCTTAATTGTGAAAAAGGATTAAATCGCATAAAGTGAAAAAGTCTTGTTTTATTAGCTAAAGGTGTAAATTGACTATGAATCATACTGTGGAAGTCTTTAAAAGGCAAATAGACCCTCTTGAGAGAAGTGGCCGGCCATAGGGGACAAGGGAGTTGAAAAGTCAACATTTGGTGGAAAATTAAGTGATAAAATTGAATAAAATAAAACAAATAGGAAAAGTTGTCATTTTCTCATCTCTCTCTTTCTTTCTCCATCGATTTCTCTTCAAAAAAACAGCCATGAAAGCTCAAAACTTTCAGCAACCTTAAACTCTTAGAATTAAGTCTTCTTGGTGGCCTTTCTTAATAATTTTTGTGTTTTTGTAACCCCTAAAGATTAATCTAGCTATTGAGGGAACTATTTTACAAAATATTTGAGAGTATAGGGTGCCATGAAAGCATATGTGTTGTTAACTGAAATTTTATGGAAGAATATGAATCTTGGTTGTGTAATAAACAACTTTTGTGAAAGAATTTTCATGGAAAACACCTAAAAGGGCCATTTTGTGAAAGTTATAAAATAGGTTGTAATTGTGTGAAATAGTGGAAATTTGGGGTTGTCATAAGAGTAATAAATGGTCGGTTAGGCTTGGCTAATAAGGAAA
The DNA here is from genome assembly GCA_025698465.1 of Gossypium longicalyx. Classification (NCBI taxonomy): domain Eukaryota; kingdom Viridiplantae; phylum Streptophyta; class Magnoliopsida; order Malvales; family Malvaceae; genus Gossypium; species Gossypium longicalyx. The sequence goes on along the minus strand of CM047005.1, from coordinate 18,309,344 downwards.
TTCGATAAAAATCAATTTTCGGGTCTAGGGGTAAAATGGTTATTTGTGAAAGTCTAGAGGCAAAATGATCATTTTGCCAAAAATGTGAATTTTGATTGTCTAAATTTAGTTAATGATTAAAGGAGTGAATTTCATCATTTTAAATTTCTTCATTTTAGATCAAGGAACCGAGATTCGGGCCTAAATCGAAAAGTACAAAGTTATGGACTAAAATGGCGTAATTAGCCGAAATTGCATTCGAGGTAAGTTCGTGTGATTAAATGAGCATGATATTTATGCCATTGTTATTATACTTGAAATTTACCTTGCTATGATTGTATTAAAGTTTATGTTGATGATATTGTATATGAGAAAGTGATGTCAAATGTCAATAACAGTTATGGGTTGATTGAATGCTTGGAAATGTGATGGAATATGATATTCCCTTGAAACGAGTAAGTTGTATGTAAATAATACAACTACATTGTTAATATATGTATTTGAATTGATATTGCATAAGTTGATTGTTTGTGGAAATGATTATGTATGATGGATATTGAGATAGTAGAACTCCCATTTGAACCTTAAGGAATAAATCAGATATTCATACCATGACATTTGGGTTAGTTGTGTACTAGTGTAAGACATGTCTAGGACATGCATCGGCCTCGAGATGTAAGCCAGTGTAAGAAATGTCTGGGACATGCATCGGCTACGAGATGTGTCAGTGTAAGACCATGTCTGGGATATAGCATCGGCACGAATATGTGAGGGCTAGTGTAAAACCATGTCTGGGACATGGCGTCGGCCTCGATTTCGATAGTCAATGTAAGACCATGTCTGAGACATGGCATCGACTTGATGGATGAGCCAGTATAATACCATGTCTGGGACATGGCATCAGCATTATACCCTATGTTGTAGGCCAATTTTGGGCCTGTTTTCATAAGCCCATTTACATGACCAATAAACCCAAATATTTAAACCACTAACCCAAATACCCCTAAACCCATTTACTAATAAACCCAAACCCCTAAACCCAAGACCCAATACAACAAACCTGATTAGCCCATTTACTACCCAAACCCACTAATCCACAAAACCCAAACCCATTACAAAACCCAAATACCCCAAGCCCAATACCTAAACTTAACCTAGCCCAATAACCTAACAAATCAAGAAACCCTAGCCATCTATCCACCTTCCCACTTGCGCCGAACCTACCCACCTGCCCTCTGCCACCACCGACGTCTGCCATGCCCACCTGCTCCAACACCGGCCATACCCTTCAAAACGAGAGGGACACGCAACAGCAACAAAATAGAACAAACAGAAAGTGTAAAAACAGGCTATAAAAGCTGAATAGAAAACTGAAAAAGGGGGGGTTTTTTCTTTTTCCTTTCACTTTTTTTTTTCTCTTTGTAAACATCAACTAAAAAGGGATTTTTTATCAATACAAGGATTAGATTTCAATGTATACATAAACAGATCGAAAATATATAAAAAAATATATATACAAGGATAATACAAATTCAGCAGCAAAAAATCCCGAAATCAAAGCCTTGAGGTAAATTTTTCTATTTTTATTTTTCGTCTTATTTTCTAACCTATTTCTCTTATATTTATTAACACATAAATATATATTAAAAAATAATATTATAAAACATTAAAATAAAAAAAAAGCTTTTTACCTTTTCCGGCCACCGTAGCGACGGACGGTGGCCAGCAATCGGCCGGTGACCCCCTAGCCAGTAGCCCCCTCTCTCCCTTCTCTCTTCCTTCTCTCTTCTTTTTTTTTTCTTTTCTCCCCTCAAATGATTTTTTTTTCTCAAAATGGGCCTATTTATAGCCCTCCAAAACGACATCATTTTGGAGGCTACACTTAAGCCCCAAAACGACGTCGTTTTGAACCGACCCGACCCGACCCGACCCGATCCAAACCCGCCAAGGATCCGCGTGTTTTTTATTAATGGTTTATTTATGCGCGCAGTCCTTCCGCTTTTTCACACTTTTGCAATTAAGTCATTTTTTATTTTCAATTTGGCCCTATAATTTTTCGCGCCTTGCAATTTAGTCCCGCTCAATGCTGTGCGTTTTAGACGCTTGGGAAAATTTCCCTTTTAGCCCCCACTGTTTCCACGCGTGTTCAGGATGGCCCTTTCCTTTTCTTTTTATTTCAAATTCGCCCCAAAACTTTATTTTCGCTTCGAATTTAGTCCTTTTTCCAAATTTAATTTGATTTTTATATTATCTTTGCCTTTTTTATTATTTATTATTGTATTTATCGTTATTTATCTTATTATTATTATTATTATTATTATTATTATTATTATTATTATTATTATTATTATTATTATTATATATATCTTTAATATGTATATGAATATATTTAGGTAATGTTGTTAACAATTATATTGTAACATTATTATTATTATTTCTAATATGTATATATATTATGTATATTTCTTTTATTATTCCATGTATATATTTTTATGTCATCTCATGTATAAATTCTTGAATACTATGTTATATGTACATTTTTAATACCATCTTATGTATATATTATTATATCTATTTTATTCTTATTATAATTATTATTGGTATTAGTATATATATTTTATTATATAGGTGTATATATTTTTATACATAGTATTATTTTAATTACTTTATTTTAATATTATTGTTATATTATATTTACTTTTTATATGTCAATATTATTATTATCATTATGTATTAGTGTGTGATCTTTTATATATGTATGTGTATTTAGTATACTTATGTATTATATTATATATATATATATGTTTTTATACGTTATATATACTTTTAATATTATATTTTATATATTATTATGTATATTTTTAGTATATATATATTTGTGAAATATTATCAAATGTTATTATTATTATTATTATTATTAACATGTATATATTGTATATATATTTTAATACTACCTTATATATATATATTTATATTATACATATATTTCAAATATTATATATTAAGTATTTCCATTATCCTTATTATTCATACCCATGCACATACATAAATATATAATGTATTAGCAAGTTCATTTTATAATTGTTGTCATTTCTAGTATATGTATATTATATGTATTTTATATATTATGTATATTATTATTTTCATCATACATATTGTGTATATAATGTTAAAATCATGTTATTTATATATTTTATTACATATGCATATATCTTTATTATATATATAGGTATGTCTTTATGAAAAATTGGTATTTTTATGTTTTTACGTTATTAGTACATTTATTTTATTCCTACTATATTTATTATTAATATTAGTACATATATTTTATTATTCTTGTATACGTATTTTATATATATGGTATCATCTTCGTATATCATTTTATTTATTATTATACCCATTCTTTTCATTATTATCGCTTATTATTTTATTTTAATATTATTATGTATATATATTTCGTATATGTTATGTACGTACATTTTTATTTATTTTATATGTATATTTATATATTATGTACATATTTTCACATTACGAGTTATATTTTCATTATCTTAGACAAACATCTCAAAATCTATATATGGTATATTTCTAATACTATTACTATTTATACATATTTTCACGAACTTGTTCTAAATATCGTTATTATGTATATACATTCATTGTTTTCATTTCATGTTTAATCCTATGTATTACGTTCAATATCGCACATATCTTTATTATTATTTTTTATATTATTGTCACACTCATGTCTGCTTCAATATATTTCTAGCTCTGTCTGTTATTTATTCTTATTTCATATCAATTTGCTTTGCATTATTTCGAAAATCTTATTCTCGTTTTCTAATTCATTTCAATAAGCAAGGCAACGTACCGATTTAACATTAAGTCGCCGATTTCATCGCTATGTTGGGTGAACATCAATCGACTCGTGTTAAAACGGTATGTCCATCTCAAAAATCAAAATTAAAATTTTCGTGTTTCAACCGGATCATGACTAAATGTTACTTTGAACTCGCATTTTCGAAAATCAAGACAACACGTGTTTAACAAGATACCAATTTTGGGCGTCGCGAGGGTGCTAATACCTTCCTCACGCGTAACCGACTCCTGGACCCTACTTTACTCTGATTTTAACGTAGACCTAAACTCAGCCGTCTTTTGTTTTAAAAATAAACTTATTAGGTGTCCGATCACACCTATAAAAAGGATCGGTGGCGACTCCCCTCTTTATTTTAAAATCAAACTTCAGTTTTCAAGTTTTCAATAAATTGCCACAATTAGCAGCTGAAAGCAAAATTTTTACGTCGCTACACCCTATGTTCAAGGCTTAGTGAATATTCGATAGCTTTCCGAATGGTTCAACGGTGAGAGTTACGGTTTAAGCTAAATGAGAAAGGTTATGACCAAATTATGAGTGGTACAGGTACTTACATGAAATTTATGAGATGTGAACTCAATTCATGTTGTATGATTAATAAGGAATGAAAATGAGCAAGTATATGAGCATGTTTGAGTAAAACAGGTATGTATGCCAAGCTCATAAGAAATTATTTCGGTTTATGAGGCACATTTGGTGAAAATGTACATGAGTAATTCATGCCTATGAGAATTATTTTGTGATGAGCTTGAGATTATAGGTCTATACTTATGAATGTATAAATATGTATCTTTACCACTGTGGTGAAAATGAATTAATAAGGTATGATCATTAATTTACATTAAAGCAGTTTCGGATAGCAACAGCAGTTCGAATTTTAAAATCCACCAAAAATTGTGGAAATTGAGTTAATGGCTGAATTAAATATTAAATTAAAGCTTATTGAGTCTAGTTTCATATAAAAGAAACGGTGTAAGCAAAAGAAGTCCATGTTATGAGAAATTTAAATTGTTATGAGACAGAGTCAGAATGATTTTGAAATCCCCTATCCCGATTTGGGAAAAATTGTTATAAATTGTAAATAAATAATTATGGGGTATAATTTATATGCTTAGAACTCTTAATGAGTATATTTTCAAGATAAATATACGGGAACATCATTTGAGTCTCGTATTATGAGATAATTAAATTTTAGTGAAGAGGGGTTGGAACTTCCAGACTGTGAAAAAGAGGCAACTTTAAGGAATAAATTGTACTAATTGGCTGAACCAAAAATTTTAAAATTTTTACGGTAAGAATATATGTTAGTATAGTTTCTGAGAAAATTAGCGGATTTTAATTTGGAGTTCCGTAACTCCAGATATAAATAACTTAGTGATTGTGACTCAAGAAAACAGCTTGACTGGAATATGAGTAGAAATGCAAATAGGGTTGTATTACCTTGAGAAGCAAGTTGATAAATCGCTTATTATTTTCATACGGTCTTACTAAGCTATGAAGCTTACTCCCTTACTTTCCTTTTCTTTAGTGTTGACAGGTTAGTTCGGGGTTAGAGATCGTCGGGGGCTACTTCACACTATTAAGTCACTACCTTTGGAATAATGAAGCATATATTAGAAATTTCAAGTGAGTGGCATGTATAGGGTTCTAGTTTATTGACATGTATTATTATGTTTCGGCCAAATGTATTGTCTTATATTGAGTTATATGTATTTGGCCATGAGATGTGGCTCCTATCAATTATGGCTTGTAAACCTAGCTATACTTGTCATGCCTAAGGTCTATGATGTGATTATGTTGTTGCCATGCATGGTTGCGAATGTGACATGTGTGTGTTAGATGTATGCTCTATGACAATTTGAGATGGTCATAGCCATGTAGTAATTGCACGTTATATAGACAACGTGATAATGGTTGAACATGAATGCTTGACGGATAAGTTGATAACCATAGTATAATGGTAAAAATGGTCATCAAAATGACAAGTTTTATGAATGTGAAATAAGGAATCTAGACTTGGTATTGCATGAGTAGATGTATTGCTTGTAAGAGAACATGTTAATGTTAAGAATATGTCTTAATAAAGAGTGTTTAATCACTAAAATGATGCCATGATTTGTGATTTTGACGTGCATAAGGCTGTAAGAGATTATGGGTAACATGAAGGCTTAGAAAATAGCCTAAGTGTTGGCCACACGGGCTGAGACACGGCCGTGTGTCTCAACCATGTGAGGAACATGGCCTGGAGACACGGGCGTGTGGCCTGGCTGTGTGGTTCGATGTGCATGCTAACGTCATAAACAGAGAGTTACACGGCCTGAGGACATGGGCATGTCAAAGACACACGGGCGTGTCCCTATGTCTACACGGGCGTGTGACCCTGTTTCATGGAAAGAAATTTTCTAAGTTTCCCAAAACTTTCCAAGGTTCTCGGTTTAGTCCCTAACTACCTTCAATGCATGTTTAGGGCTTCGTAGGCCTGTGTATGGGACATTATGCATGTGTATGAAAAGCTTTGAATTAAAAGAAATTTTGTAGCCCGATATTTGCATGTTGTGAATGAATAAGTCCGGTAATGCCTCGTACCCTGTTCCGGCATCGGATACGGGTAAGAGGTGTTACAGTAAGTATGTAAATGATTTAAATGGTTTGCAACGGGTAAATGGCTTATAGGTGGTAATGTATCGGCCTAATATTGTATAAGGTATTGAGTTGCAGGAATTGAGGCTATATAGTTGCAAATATTGGTTGGTTAAAGTTTGAATCCGTTTAGAAACTTGGTTGGAAAATTGCAGGTTGACAATCATTATACAATTATAGAAACAATATGTGACGTTGTGACGAGAAAATGCTTATAATGTCACGGCGAGACGAGGAACCCCGTTGTCTAGACAAAATCAAACAGTTTGTCACATCGAGATGAGGAACTTCCTCACGTCGTGATGTCAATCCTGTATTTTGAAACTTTTGCAATTTTGTCCTGATTCTATCTCGGGTTAACCTTAAAGCTTCCATAAACTTGTATAAGACTCGGGAATGTTTACTTATCATATTGTTTGCTTATGATGTTTGTATTTGAATGTTAAATGGTTTGAATTGTGTTGATTATAACATTAGTTGCTTTAGCAACGAATGTGGCACATTGTAGCTCGAACCCGACAATCGGGTCGAATATAGGGTGTTACATTTTAAATGCTTTTGCAAACCTATAATATTTTTTTAAATCTGAAATGTAGAAAAAATAATTATCAAAAAATAAAATTAAAATATAATTTTATCAATAATATTAAAACTAAATTGTTTTAACAAATATTTGAAATAAAATTTTTATATAAATTTTTTGGAACTTCTTAAAAATTTTAAAACTATTTTTTATGTTTTTTAACTTTTTTTTCTATTTAATGCTCAAAAAATAAATAAAAAATTATAAAAAGATTAATTTATAAAAAAATTATACATTTTAAAAGTTTAAATCAATTTTAAAAAAATTCAAAGCTCAAAATAAATATCTTTATCAAATTTTAAATAGATTACATAAAGTTAAAAATAAATTTGTATGATTATGACTGTTAAATATTTTAATTGTTATTTAAATAATAACAATTTTATAAAATTCATCAGCAACTCAAGTATTGCAGGGGAAAAGAGTTAGTGTGTATGTATATATACTATGGTAAGATATTGAAGAATTTATGGAAATTATCTTAGTTGGCTGCGTAAAATATTGACAAGTGGCCCTTTCTCTAATTAACATGTGTGTATTCAAAGCATTTAATATATTTGATTAAAGCATTTAATTTATTATTTATTTACTTTGAAGTAGAATTTGTAAATTATTAAATTTCTTTCTTAAAGTTACCAAATAAGTATAGTAAATACAACTAATCCTATATGTATACATTTATGGAAATTATCTTATAATATTGACAAGTAAAGCATTTAATATATTTGGTCTTAAATGTCAATCATTTAATTTATTTTATTTTGAAATTTTAATTCATCTTTACCAATTTGTAAATTATGAAATTTCATTTTTAAAGTTACCAAATTTGTTCTTTTTACGTTTACTATATATTCTTTAAATAATAAAATCATGTTTTTAATTTGTGTTGAACGAATTTTATTTTTAAATCATTTTCACATTTAATATAATGTAAAGTTTTTATATTCAATAATTAAACTTACAATTTTACATAATAAACCATTGTAATTTTTAAAATTATTTATTAAGCTATTACTAAATTAAATACACTATTAAGATTGAAATAGATATTTAAAATAATAAATTATTTAGTGGTCACAAGTATTTAGATTTAATTAACAATCTGCATTTATTAATTAATAATTAAAATTAAGTTACAAATTATATATAATGATATTACCAATAAAGAAAATGGATGTAGGTTTTCTTTGGTTTGTAAACTTTTGATTTATCAATGAATAAATATTTTAAAGCAATCCACATAAATTATTTGTAAAATTTAATTTAAATATGAAAATCCCAAGCATACAATCAATATATATATATATTTGACATAAAGTTAGATAGAGACATAACCCTTACAATCGAAAAATATAAATATTAAAAAATACATCCATAAGTCGAAAGTGCATTCCATCCAGCTTTTTGATTTGATTCCAAAACAAAAACTAGGTGTTTTGTTTGGAATAATTGCCTTTTCTTTAAAGGTACGTAATGGTCCCTTTGCCTTGTATATCTATCACTTTAATTGATTGAAGTTTGAGTGGCAAAGAGAATATGGAATTCTCCGTATGAGTTGGGTAATTGCCAAATAGAAGCCTTCCATTAAGCACACGATGGAGACCTACAAAATAAGGAACAAAGGTAAAGAGACACCAATTGGTCCATTCTAACAATAATGTTATGTATAGTGGTAAACACACTAAGTTATACTAAATTATAGATAAAATGTTTACGTAATAATTTTTTAAAATGTTGGTATAATAATTAAATTTAACTTAAATTGGTAAAATTGAGGTGTTCAGTATTATAATATTTTGATTTTGATTAAAAAATATTATAATATTTTGAGTTTAAATTTTACTAAATGTAGGTATTCTTTTAAAATTTTATACGAAGCTAAAATTATTTTTGGTAACTTTATAATTGAGTTGGAACACGGTTTGGTTGTCCTCACCATTTTCAGCAATAGGATGAAATTTGTATATGCTCAATGCTTTCATGGTTGTATTTTTCTTGAACTTGTGTTCTTTTTTGAGATAAAATTTTCTGTTGAATCATAAATGATTGAGATTTGTTGTCAATATATATACATGAATTTTTTTTTTAAAAATTTGATTTAGTTGAAATATGTTTTTGTTAGAGTTGTGTGACTTAAATATTTGTTAAAATAAAATATAAGTGATAAGATAGTGGGATCTACGATGGCAAAGGCTAAGGGCCAAAGGTGTTTTAAGCTTACTGCATTACTTCTATTAGATTTTGATTAAAATATGGTTTTACAAACCTATAAATAGACATAATCTACCCTCCTCTTTTATCATTTGAATTCGACATAGTAAATTTTATTCTCGTCTGCCCGTGGTTTTTTTCCCAATATGGTTTCCACATATAAAATTATGTGTGTTCTATATTCTCTCTTTCTTTGTGATTTATTGTCATTATCGACATTCAATTTTCACAATTTTATTGTTGAATATGAAAGTAATATTTAATTAAATTTAGAAGTGAAATTAATAATATTCACATTATCAATAACAAAGAATATAGAAAAAAAGTTAGAAAATATGTAATAAATAAAACAAACTAATATCCAAATTAGCTGAGGAAATGTGGAAATAGAAATAAAAAATAGCAGTGAAAATAAAAGGTCAGAGAAATGGAGGGTTTTTCTTAACAAAACAAAAGAAATAAAGAAAAAGGAAATGAAGACAAAACTTGAGGCCCCTCTCATTATTTGGATTTTTTAATAAAAAAAGTGACATGACATTTTATAATTGGGTCACGTATCGAGACAAATCAAAAGTTAACACTGTCACTTAGAGATATTAAAATGATTAACAACGTAAAAGTACAGATATCACATTAAAAGATTACAAATATATCATTATCTCTAAAAAAAATTAAAGAATAATATTTAATATATCATTAAGTTACGAATTTCATGGGTTATCAATATATAATAAAATGATAAATTTTCACTCAAAAAAATGATAATTCATCAATAATTAAAATAAAAAAACAATAAATGAATTACAAATAAATATTGTATTAATTAATAACTATTACAATATGTTTAATTCACCTAAATAGCTAAGTCATTCTAGATGTAGTGAAAGAAACGTTTAGTTAGTTGAATGGCCTAATTCAGGACTAAGTGACCATTAAACACACACACTCTTAATGGATTATTTAGTGATTATCCGAAATATTTATATTTATCTAAAACTCCAAAATTAAACAAAGAAAATCAATTAAAATATGCCGAGAAATCATAACGCATGAAAAGAAAACATAAAAAAAATGAAGAAGAGATTGGTGAGATTTTGAGTTCCAGAAGTGGGAAGAGATGAAAGGTGATGTTTAGTGTTCATGGGTGGAGGTGACGGAAGAAGGCTGAATTTTGGGTTTTTATTTCTCTGCTTGACTGTGAGAGAGAGGAGATGATTGTGAGGGAGACGAGAGAATGAATCAGAAATGTTAAAAAAAAGAAAAGAAAAAGATATTAATAATATTTTAACATTAAATACTAGATAATATTTTTCGTTATATAATTTTCCATTAAATTTAAAAGATGATTGTTTAATTATATTTGCAAATAATTTCTTAAATATATTTAATTCTCACTGCATAACTATTTAATCCTATTCTATTTTTACAGAATGACCATTTTATTATAGTTTTACTCTATTCAAATATGCTGTTATTGTAAAAGGAGTGGCGTACACAAAAGATGGGAGAGCTCAACCTCCCGACCTTTTTGCACTTAGGGTTGGAGCTCAAGATATAAGAAAACCCAAAATTTAGACGGAATTGAGCTGCCCAGTGCCCACTCATAAGCCTGTTTAATACAAGTAACTAAGCCGGCCCTAATCTCATAACAAATTCTAAAACTTACATATAGACAGTAATAGTTTTTTTCGCACAGGTTGATTACAATTGATTAAATTTTAGGATGGTATATGTTGATAATGTTATTAATTATTTAAAATATTATTATGTTTTAAAATTGTCGATAGTATTTTTATTGGTTTAAAAACCCCTTATGTAAACATAAATTTTTAAATGATAAAGATATATTTATAGGCAGAATAATAAGAATATGCTGAAAAACAAATTTTTAATTTATCGATTTATTTTATTTTTGGAGAAAAAAAAATTTTCATTGCTAAATTAGTGAAAACGCATCCTGTAAGACGAGTTTTCAAATGCATTTTTAAAAGAAAGAATAAAAACACATCTGACGGTAACTATTCTAACTGTAACTTTTCCAATGGCTAAAAGGATTTCAACAACCTTAATTTTTCCAATATAAACCCCAACCAAAAATATTCAGTACTCATTCCTCAATCCTCAATTCTTACTTCTTTTTTAATTCTTTTTCTAAATTTTATTCTCTTCAATTTTATTTTATTCATTATAATTTTTAAATAGCAAATCAACTTATTTGTTTGGATGACAAACATATCTCCGACATTCATTTACAGATGATAAGAAAATATTATTAAATTATTTAATTTTAAATAGTTAATTATAATGGTGTTTAGATTTTTTTTTTTTATGTTTATATATCAACCCGAATGTTGGATTTTGGAGACGTACATAAACAATTTAAGTAAATGTGCATTGAATGTCTTTTATGGACACTTGCAAGATACATGATTTTTAAACCTGACTCGAATGCTCGAGGGACTAAATTTGATCCCCCACTCATCAATACTTTGGTCGAAAAATGGAGACCGAAGACACATACATTCCATCTTCTCTGTCGTGAGTGTACAATTGCACTCGAGGATGTTAGATTATAACTCAGTCTAACGGTCGATAGGGAAGTTGTTAATGTTGGATCTGGTGCCCTAAGTGTAATATTTTCATCTAAGGACACTTGTAATTTTTTGAACAAATTGGTTAATAAAATTATTCATGAATTACATTAATACTTTGTATTATTTTCTTCAAATGATTTTAGCACACAAAGCAAAATGGAAGCAAATGTTGCTCACTAGTTGTCTAATGTTTAACTAATATTAAACAGTATTATGTGGTCGGATTGTAATACAGAAAGACAACTTGTATTATTAGATGAACCTAAATATGTCATTAGTCTAATTGGAAATGAGCAAACCAATTGAAAGACTAATATGTTGTCTATCAAGTCCGATTGGGAAGATGCTTTGTCTTGGGCATCGGAGTGGATGACTCCCAAAAGATAGAGACATAGATGCAACTGGCTGGACTGACAGTACATCAGATAGGACCCAAGCAGAATAGATCCTTAATCCATTTATGGATCTATTCACTCATGACGTTCATAGTGTGGCATACTTAAATCCTAAGTGGATGGCAAACTATGTGTGTGCGACTCGTACACTTTGATTTAACTAAAAGCCTGAGTTCAAATAGATAAGAAACTGAAAACTGGTGCATTAGGTGTACGACTTTTGTAGTATGTAGTGTCATTCACATAGTGAAATTCATAGTCCAAAACATGAGTAAATGATATCCTCTTATTGGCATTACATGGTTGATGAAATGCAAACGTGACCACGGGTCGTCCGTGTTTGTGATAGATGACTTGATCACTATTTGATAGTGATTGACTTTTCATGAAAGAAGATGTAATGGTTATCATGAGATAAAATATGATCATATTAGGAGAACAAATATTATCCCAAAGAAATCAAGAATATCCTATGAGGGTAACACACTTATGACAATGTCATTGGACGAGTATTGAGTAGTTGCATCCATAACGGTATGTCGTTGGGGAGAGTTCAATTATGATACTATAGTGGAATGACTTCGTACCTAAATGAGTTTATAATTAATAGGCGAAAAGTCAGAACTTAATTATAAATCATTTGAGCCTCAACTACATATGTCCAATCGGTCCCTCCGCTAGCTCGTTGAAACTAGAAATGAATTGCATTTTGAATAGAAATGAATTGCATTTTGAATAGAAATGAATGGAATGAATAGGAAAAGAGAAATGAGAAACATTCAAGAATGATTATGGTTTTCTCTAAAATGGAGAAATGGAATCATTTGGAAATGAATATAGGTTTTCAAAAATAGAAATTGAAATAAAAATGAAAATGGAAATGATTCATTTTCAATCTTATATGGATTACTTAAAAAATGATTGCAAGAATGAGTTTATGTTTTTGGACTATTTTGAAGCCCGAAAATAAAAATAAATCATCGATCATAATGAACATGTTAAGTTGTGAAATATTTTTAAAAGAAATAAAACCTAAATTAAAATCTTGAATCTACTAACTAAACCCTAAAAGCAGTTTAGGGTGTGCCTCGTATTTTTAGCTGAACAAATAGTGGCGTTACGATGAGAAGCTTCCCGACATTGTGATGATGGACGACGTCGTGACGACGCGAATGGGGACGTTGTGACGTGGCAACATGTTCCCCACATAAATTGGGTTTCTTCTCCTAGTTAAACTTTACTATTTTTTTCAATTAAACTATTATTACTCTAGGGATATTTTAGTATGATTAGACCTCTAACCTTAGCCTATTTAAAGGGGCTTCATATCCCTATTTTGTGCGGCCAATTAAGAGGAAATTAAAAAATTATACTACAGGGCTTTTCTTTTAAGGGCGACAAGATAGTCATATATGGATTTTTGGTGAGAGTTTGAGAGAATTTTGTGAAACCCTTTTTGTGAGAGCTTTGGGTGTGAGCTTTGTATTCGGGGCTTGGGTTTTTGTATACTCTCGTTTTGTTTACTCTATTAATGTTAAGTCGGTGCCTCATTTACCTATGGTTTTTTGTTCTTCTTTGCGGGGTTTCCACGTGAAACATTTGCGTTCGTTCTTCTCCATTTTTACTATATCTTTATTTATACGGGTCGATCCCCAACAAACCGCTTGGCCAAAAGCTCCCAAGCTTAACCTATGTTTAATTATATATAGGCAAAGTTGTTCAATTTAGGTCAAATACAAGCCTTAATCACACTAAATATGGATTGTGCGGACTGAAATACCCTTAATTAATTTTTCCCTCCATTAAACATGTGTCGCGACACACAACTTTGAATGCTAATTCCGGAATTGATTTAGTTGTGTTGCGACTCCATAAGTTTGTGTTGCAACTCGACCATCATTCCTGATGCTTTTGGGCTTAAAAATAGGTGTTTTGCACACTCAATAAAGCTAATTAAAATCACCTTAAGGTCAGCATTTGCCCAATAGGTCAACTAACTCGAAATATGGCATAAAAACGCTTATTTTGCAATAATTTAACTTTAAGCTAAGAAAACTGAAAATGCAATAAAATATACTAAAATAGCTAGAAAACAAACTCATTAAATGCCAAAAAGTACTTAATTTGCCACTACAATTTGTTGTGGTAGGTCAACCATATAATCACCAAAAAATGCACTAAGAATGATGTCAAAATATGTTACTTTTGACACTTATTAAATATCAAACTAACCCTAAAACATAAATCTTGCATTGGCTTTTGGGTATGGCTACTTTGATCACTTATGCAAATATACTTTGTCTTTTATTGGTAAAAATACCATGAAGGTCCTTGTATTAAGTGTTAGACTGCAATTTTCCCTCTTTCACTAAAAAAATTGGTAACTAGTCCCTATAAGTTAGATAAAAAAATTAATAGAAAGAGCTAACGTAATAATTAAAGAGCTACACGTGATATCATGTGTGCATCATGATAGCGTACATGGACCTGTTTTTAACAATAGAAATAGATGATACTTTTAATAAAATAACTAATTTGCTCTTTCATTTAATATACAATAACTAATTTATCTATTTTTTAAATAAAATAAATAAATTACAATTTAACTCTTAATACAAAAACCTGCATCATTAACTTATAATTTATGAGTAAAAATTATAAGTTAATAGCTTGTTTAAAAACAGCAGCACATTTCTTTTTCCTTTTTTTCTAGTAGCCGCTCTAAATGATAAAATTGCATAACAAATCTCTAAATATTTTAGGTCATTATATTTTAGTCCTGTGCTGTTAATTTAATAGGAAACACCAATAAAATTATACCATTTTAATTATTAATTTTATTTTTTGTATTATTTAGGTGAAAAAGCGTTTTTCTTATTTTAATCTACTGTTATATTATAGGACAAAACAAGCCACCCACCGTTGTCTGATTCTCCATTGTAATAATGCCATGTTGATGTAATCTCTCAACCTTGGAAGAGATGCTGTACGTTACTTTTTCTGTTTTTTGAGAATTGGACGTTACTAATTAAAACACTCAAAAGTGTTCAATTTTTGTTTTTACTTCAAATTCAGATAATAACAAAAATGGTAAGCTGCTAATAATCTCCACTTAATAGTAAAAATTTAATATCTATTTCAAATAATTTCATATCCCACCTCCAATTATAGAAAAACAAGATGGTGGTGTTAATCTTTTAACTAATTGGGCCACTCCATTTGACAATACTAGCCTTATCAAAAGACTTAACCTTCCTAATCAGTAGAGCAGAAAAGTCCCACCTACCACCTATGGGGGGCAATAATGGGAAAACACTGCAGCAGCCAATTTTCTATAAATTGAAGAGGCCATAAACGCTGTTAAATGCAGTGAACAATTTGGATACAACAGTCAGCCAAGGACTACAACAATGGTGGTGAAGGTGTATGGCCCAGCCTTTGCTTCTCCAAAGCGAGTAATTGCATGTCTTATTGAAAAGGAGATTGAATTCGAGACTGTCCCTGTTGATTTGCTTAAAGGAGAGCACAAAGACCCTGAATTTCTCAACCTCCAGGTCACCTTCTTAGGCACCCCCTCCTTTTTTTATTTTGTTAAAAAACTCCAGTTCTCAGTGAAAATTAATGTTAAACAATCAATCATCTCAATCTCTTCTTTGCAGCCTTTTGGAACAGTGCCTGTCACTCAAGATGGAGATTATGTTTTATATGGTAATTTATCTCCTGTTTTTCTTACATGTAGATTCAGATGCTATCTTCTCCCCCAAATTTTTTAGGGTCTTTGAGAATATATAAGATTAAATAAAGGGCACTAAAAATTTATTCTTATTGATTGATTTTTTTCTCCATTAAAAAACTAAATATATTTAGTTGTATTATTAAAAATCATGCACTGATAAGTAAAGATTAATTTTTAACAATAAAAATAAATATTTTTTTATAAAATGATCACTAGAAAATTTGATTTATCTATCATTTAATAAAGATGATAAAATACAATTTTACTTGCCCTTTTATCATAGTGGTTGACTGGTTCCAGTGTTTCATATTATAATGCAAGTGGTAGTCCTTTTCCTAGAAAACAAAAAAAGCAGTGGTGCCGGAGAATTCCATTTTTTTATAATATAGAGAATACGATTGATAGAAGTACCTAGGAAGACTTAAATTTGTGAGTGCTGACTCTTTAGCAAAGAAAGATGACATTCTAAACCACTTTCTTAAAAACAAATCTTTCTTACTTTAATATTCATAATAATAAAACAGCACCAATTGATGATTTTTACAATTTGAGTTTTTGCAGAATCCCGTGCAATCATAAGGTACTATGCAGAAAAATACAAATCACAAGGGACTGATCTACTAGGAAAGACAGTAGAGGAAAGGGGTCAAGTGGAAAATTGGCTAGAAGTTGAGGCACACAATTTCAACCCACCAATTTACGCCTTGACCCTACATGTGATGTTTGCTTCCAAGATGGGGTTCCCTCCTGATGAAAATTTGATCAAGGAAAGCGAGGAAAAGCTAGGCAAAGTGCTGGATATTTATGAGGAGAGGCTGTCAAAGAACAAGTACTTAGCCGGCGATTTCTTCAGCCTTGCTGACCTGAGCCACCTGCCATTTACTCAGTACTTGGTGGGTCAAATGGGAAAGGAATACATGATAACCAGCAGGAAGCATGTGAGTGCTTGGTGGGATGATATTAGCAGCAGACCGTCCTGGCAGAAGGTTCTCCAGCTCTATGCTCCTCCTTTCTAAGAAATGAAAATGATGCAATCTGGGGATGGGATCTTTTCAATACTGTCTGCTTTGTTGTTTAGCAGTTTGGTTTGGTTTGGGGTCTGGTCTTTGTCTGTTTTAAGCGGCCAACTAGTTATCCTATGTTAGTTATAGTTCAATAAAATGTTGATAGGGGTAGAGGGGTTACATTTATCGTTGTGTTTGCCTATGTTTGATGTTATGAATAAAGATGAAGAAATCATGGAGATAACTTCTAAGGCAATTTTTTTCTTTTATTTTCTATGGTTTTATTACTTAAATGATTTTCTTTTTGTTGGTTTAAATTTTCAAAATAATTGTCCAAAAGTTTTTGATAGTGTTGGCATTGACATTAATAAAAGTTGAGCTTAATAATAATGCGATTAGCATAACTCAAATTACATTTAGGGAGTTTGATAAACACCTTATTCATCAAATTAACACAGGGTTCAAGTTAATTATAGTGTTTATTTTTTAAAAAAAAATAAAATCGGCTAGATATAAATAAATAAAGAAGTCAAATACAAAACCTAATAATAATGGTTCAGGCCTATGACACTCTAGATGTCCTATCCCATCATTGTCCTATCTTTTTAGCCATTAATTTCAAAAATAATTAAAAAATTCTAATAAAACCTGCCTATTAATTGAAAAACAAATAAAAGGAAACTTGTTGAAATTAAACTAGTCGATTCCCAAGACACAGCTGTACTCTAGTTTCTTCTCGTCCTTTCACATTAGTGTCTTCTCTATGCTTGTCAATAGCCGATCCATATACCATTTTCAGCTATTTGTTTCATTTTATTAACCCTAGACAAATCTCAATCAGGGTTGTTCCTCCATCTTTCCTCCAGTTGCGAATGGTGTTGAATCAGATCCGGCCTTCTCTGGTACGTTCCTTCATTCTTTCTCAAAGACTCCTTGGCCAGGTTGTGAGCATAGGCATTCTCTGTTCTTTTAATAAATTGGAATTTTATTTCCTGAACTCATGCATCTTCTTGCTATGAATGTCTCTGATTATTGCACCGATGATTGATTTATCCGAATTCTTTGACTGACATTTTTTTATAACTGTTCGAGAATCTCCCATAACCGTTACTGAGGGAAGTTTTAGCGATATCCCTAGCTCAACAGCCTGTAATCCTGCATACGCCTCTACAACAAACGGAGATGAAACGTTCCCGTTGATCATTGACTTTAATGCAATGAGCTCCCCCGTCTGACTCCAAACCACTACTCCCGATGCTGATCTGTGGTTTCTATTATCAAGTGCAGCGTCAAACTGAATCGTTGCCCTGGTGTTTACATCTAAAGCGTTGCTTCTACACCCCTTTGGGGAGATAAGTTTCTTTTCTTCTAATCCTTCAATCTCAGCCATATATCTTCAGATATTCTCTGAAATCTCATCTGCTGACTCTAACTTCCTTTCGTGTACAAGCTTATTTCGTGAGCTCCAGATAATCCACAAGCCACAGCAAAGCAAGCGACACTGTTGAATAGCGGTCTTCTGAAAGATCCAGGTGATCCATTTCCAGATATTTTGAACTATTCTGTCAACCCATGAGACCTCTAACTTCCTCCAAATCTCTACTGTTACAGGGCAATTAAAAAAGACATGCTCACTGTCTTCTTCTCCATTCCCACATCGAGGGTATAAAGCACTATTGATTACTCGCTTATGTTTTAGATTTGTAAAAGTCAAGATATAGTTCCATGTAATTCTCCAAATTGTAATCAGTATTTTTGAGGGTAGTCCTAGATTTCAAAGTTTTTTGTAGAAATTCATTGAGTCGGCCTGTAAATAATAATAACTAGGATCCAAGCTAGTTTCTTGTAATAGTTTGTAGGCGCTTCTGACAGTGAATTCTCCGGTCGATTCTCCCTTCCACACTTGAAGGTCGTTATGAAGAATTTTCGCAAGAGGAATCTGCATGATTTGTTGAGCAATCTCAGTTGGGAAGGTACTACTGATAATATCTGACTTCCATGTTCTGGTATTTGAATCAATTAATTCTGAGACTAACTTGTACTCTTCACTTCTGTTTCTACTGTTCCACTCTTCAGGTTCCTTGAATGGTATCCAACGGTCCTCCTAGATCGAGATTCCATCACCCTTTCCAACCCTCCAACACAATCCATTATTCAATAATCCCTTAGCAGCCCACACACTCTTCCAGGTGAGAGAAGGTATATTTCCTAACTGAGCGTTGTTAAAGTCTGTGTTTGGATAGTATTTAGCCTTGAGCACTCTAGCCACTAACGAATTCGGATAAGTAATAAGGCGCCACCCATGTTTGGCTAATAATGCAATATTAAACTGACTCATGTTTCGAAAACCAAGACCCTCATTTTCTTTTAAAATACAAAGATTTTTCCATGCACACCAATGTATTCCTCATTTTCCACGCCCCTTTTGCCACCAAAATTGAGCTATAATGCTTTCCATTTCTGAACATAAAGACTTAGGTAATAAGAAACACGACATAGAGTAAGTTGGTATAGATTGCAGGACCGATTTAATAAACACTTCTTTCCCGTTCTGAGACAAAAACCTGGTACTCCAATTGTCAATACGTTTCTTAAATCTATCTTTTAAGCCCTGAAAAGATTCTTTTTTCCTTCTTCCAACTGTGTTGGGCAAACCCAAATACCTCTCCGGATTTTCTAAACTACGAACCCCCAAAATGTTTACCACTTCTCGTTTATCTTCAGCATTTGTATTACTGCTAAAAAATACAGTGGACTTATTGAAGTTAACACATTGGCCCGAGCATCTCCTATATTCCCCCAAAATCTCCTTTAAAAAATTAGCTTCCCTACTTGTGGCTTGTCCAAATAAGATACAATCATCAACAAACAATAAATGTGATACTTGTGGTCCGTTCCTACTGGCTTTGGCTCCTTTCACTAGTCCTTCCCTGCATGCTAATCTCATTAAACACGACAGCCCTTCCCCACAAATGAAAAAAAGAAACGGACTAAGTGGATCTCCCTGACGAAGTCCCCTTGTTGGTTGAAAGCTTTCTCCTATATAACCATTTACAACTACTGAGTAGGAGACTGTTGTCAAACATTTCATCAAAATTCCGATCACTCTCAAATCAAACCCCATTCTTGCCATCATTTCTTTGATAAAATTCCACTCAACCCTGTCGTATGCTTTACTCATGTCCAACTTGACTGCCATAAGACCTTTTTTCCCAGTTCTCTTCTGTTTAAGAGTGTGAAGAATTTCATATGCAAGTAGAATATTGTCTGAGATCAATCTGCCTGGTACAAACGCACTTTGGGCCCCATCAATACATTTTTCGATAACTTCTCTGAGCCTATTTGCAATCGATTTTGCTATAATTTTATAAAGCACATTGCACAAACTAATAGGACGGAAATCCATCATAGTAGTAGGATTATCAATTTTAGGGATAAGGATTATTTGAGTCGCATTAATTTTTTGAAAATCCATACCTTCATTCAGAATTTGTAAACATAATTTGGTGACGTCCTCCCTAATGATGTGCCAGCAATTTTGGTAAAATAGTGCCGGGAAACCATCTTCACCTGGTGCTTTGGTAGGACCCATTGCAAAAAGCGCCTCTCTAAGCTCCTCTGCCGAATAAGGCCTCAAAAGATCTTGGTTTTCCTCCTCAGATGTGCATTTCTCAATACCCGATAACAAATGGTCAAGGGTTCCTCGTCCATCTGTTGAAAATAAATTTTGAAAATAAGATCGCGCAATTTCCTCCATTTCCTTTAAACTCTCCGTTGTTCCTCCTTCTTCATCATTCAGCTTGTGTATGATTTTGTTCCTTTTACGCTGCGTCGCTTGACTATGAAAAAATGCAGTATTCTTATCCCCAAACTTCAGCCAATTTATTCGAGCCCGTTGTTCCCAGTAACGTTCGTCTTTCTCAATCTCAAAGTTCAATTGAATTTTACAATCAATCAATTCTGCCAGGTTGATATCATCTCTGTCATCCCCTTCAAGTTCTGATAGTGTAGCTGTGAGCATATCCTTTCTCCTTCTTCTATCAAATCGAATCTGACTTGCCCATCGTCTCAGTCCCTTCTTTAAGATATCTAGCTTTTGAAATAGGCTCCCAAATGAGGACTCCTATAAAATTTTGACTTCTTCATTAAAATACTCTTCCATTATCTATCATGCTTCAAACTTGAAAACTTTATTATTAACCCCATTTTCAACCCTCCTAGTAGTAATTAAGATAGGACAATGATCTGAAAAAGAATGAGGCATATGCTAAATAGTGGCCTCCGGAAACAAACACATCCATGCATCATTGGCAACTCCACGATCAAGTCGTTCCTGAATATTTGTTTCGGGTAGATTTCCTCTTTCCCACGTAAACCAGCTCCCAGAAAAGCCCACATCCAAAAGCTCGCAATCCGTTAAAACATTACGAAAATTCTCCATTTTTCGTTCATCACGAGGTAGCCCTCCCTTTTTTTCATGGCCATACATTATCTCATTGAAGTCTCAGCAAACGAACCAAGGCCTCCCATCATCATTGTATAAATTCTTCAACACATTCCAAGATTCACTCCTGTCTTGAGTATAGGGAGATCCATAGAATCCAGTAAGTCTCCATTTGCCCTTTACCTCCTTATCCTCAACCACTACATCAATGTGTCTCTTAGAAAAACTGCTAAGTTCAATGCAAATATCATTCCTCTATGCTAAGCAAAGACCACCTCTAGTATTAACCGGATCAACTTCAAGCCCATTCATATAACCATATCTATGACGAATTCTTTCCATTTTATTTTTACACACCTTAGTTTCCATAAAGAAAACCACTTGGGGATTATGTATCTTCAGCGAATGCTGAAGTCTGCGAATCGCCCGTGGACTCCTCAATCCACGGACATTCCAACTCAAGATTTTCATTGCTCCTGGTCAGCATGCCTCTTGGCAGCCGCCGATAATAGATAATTACCTTCCAAGATTCGTCTATTCCTGTTCATTGAGCTATTGGTCTCCTCATCATTCTCCCCTCTAGCTCTCTTTTTCCCTTCCTCCCCAAATAAAATTCCATCTTCCTGATCATGCTCCATATCAGCAGGAGCTGAATTATTTGTCAAATTAACTCCCTCTCACCCTATATAGACCGATCTTCCTTCCAGGCTTAGTCCCAGTATTGGGTCAATAGGTCACCCAAATCCTTGCGTGTGTTCCGTAGTCCATTTGTCGTTCCTTTGAATGCATCTGTCTGTACTATTAACTCCAAAATTATCAACATTGTCTTCTCTCAGCCATATATTTTTCATTGCTAAAGCCCTTCTAGATTGGGCTCTCAACGATAAGTTCCATCCCATATCAGCAACTTCCTTTCCTGAATCCATTTTTGCTTCACAAAAAGCATCACTATGACCCAAACGACCACAAAAAAACAAAACAGGGACAGTCTTTCGTACTTGAAACTCACATATGTGCATTTACCCCCAAACTGAATCTGTTTCATATGTGCATTTACCCCCAAACTGAATCTGTTTCTTCCTCTTTAGAGGCCGCCTCACATCAATCTGTACTCTAATTCTCATATAATTTCTATTTTCCTTCCCCAGATCCGATCCATCATACTCTATAAATTCTCCTATAAAATTTCCCAACTGTCTAGCCAAATTCTCTGAATAAAGACCAACTGGAATGTCATGGATCCGAATCCAAAAAGGCGACCTGATTAAAGGCACTCTTAATGGATCCTCCCCTAATTGTAATTTGTATAGCAACAGTAAATGATTATTAAATGTCCATGGTGATCCATTTAATACTCTCTCCAAATCCATAACATGAAAAAATTGGAACAAGAATCTTCTATCTCCCAGATCCCGAATCTGGACACCCCGAACTGGGTGCCATAAATTTGCCATAGTACTTTTCATTGCAGGATAATGAATAACACTTGCTGTTAAGAAACAACCCACTAACCTGAAAAACCCCTCTTCTCCCTGTGTGCGCTGCTCTGTTTGTACTTGAAGAACTGCTTCCTCTTCTTCATCTAGTGTTAATCTGGCTAATTCCATCTCCATGTTTGCAGGACGGAGACTTGATCCTGATTGCACCCGTGCTCTACTAGGGAAAAAGTTATTTGAAAGTGACCAACCGGCAAGGACAAATGACGCTGAAAAATACAAAAACCTAAAGTGCGTGCCAATAGGCAGACGTTTTCGTGCTAGGGTAGCAGACTCCTCCAGTATTTTTAGTGAATTGTTACTATAGCATTTAGGTTCTTTCATTATAGTGTTTATTTATTGTTAAAAATTTATACAAAATTTATGGTTATAAGTAGTGTAAAAAAGGTATATTATATTTACTATGATATCAAACAAGTGAAGTGGCTTAAAAAAATTGGAAATTTAATTTTCGTAAGTCAGTATCCAACCATTTATTTCCTCTTTTGCGAATTTGCTGCTCATTGAGCTTAGCTTTATCTAATTTTCGTAAACACATGACTTTCTTTTACCGTAGGAATGAGGTAGAAGCTTATTAATTATACTCATTCAATTTGCATGTAAAGATACATAATAAAAACTTAGATATAGTAATTATTCATTCAATTTGCATGGAAAGATATGTATTAAAATTTAATAATAATTTACTTTAGAAAATAAATAATAATTTAGTTTTAAACTTAATAACAATATTTATAATAATTTAATAATATAAAGTGTTTAGAGCAGTGCCATGAACAATGCCCACTACTATCTGGCATAACTCATTCCCATAACTTGCCATGTTTACAAATTGGTAATTTTTTTAAACAAATATCTTTAAGGTATGCTCTTTATTGATATTTTGTACCCATCTTTGAACAGCAAAACAAACCTATCTTCAACATTGATTTGGGTTTTGATCAAACAAATCGAATTTCTATTTTAAGGAGATTGGATAACTTGAATATTTGAAAACTTATGCTAGACTTATTGAAAGTAATTTTCATACTCATTATCATGCTTTATTTGCTTTATTTATGAGAAGATTGATAGTAATTGATTTAGTATGTTATAGCAAATCAAAAGTAATTTAAATACTTGAGATTTGTATAGCTTTTGTAAAGAGAGATTTAAAACTTATTCCTCCTTACTGAGTAACTTGATTTCGGCCTAAGTTTCAAGAGAAAACTTAGAAAAGAGAGATTCTAACTACAAAATTGGGGATAAATCTCAAAATTATACACGAATTTTGATTTAATATGCAATTGTATATATGAATTTTAATTTCGTACAATTATACACGTGAAATTCTAATTGTGTTCAAATCTATACTTGAAGTTTTAATTTTGATTTAATCATACATATTTAAAGAAATAAATACATCAATTTATTTTTATATTGGATAAATATAATTATTTATGTATGCAACATATAAAATAAAGTGATGTTATATCAATAATTGTGTTAATAATTTATAAGAATTTGACCAAATCAAAATTTCATATATAAAATTACATAAAATCAATTACACATTAAAATATTATTCATGTATAATTTTGAGATTTATCTCTATAAAAAGTTATTGATTTGGTGAAAATTAAAATTTGTAGTACTTGTATGGAATGTTGAACCGGATAAACATATATGTATGTTCATGTTTTGTTATTTAGCAATCTATAAAGCAATTGGTAATTCACACTGCTTCTAACACTTCTTAAATTTCTTGCAAGTTTTTAGCTTTACAATCTGATTCAATTAGGGTTGAGCTAATATTATATTATATATATATTTTTGTTTAAGAGGAATACTTTATTTTTAACGAATATAAACTATAAATAAGTATATATATATATATATAAACAAATAATCACACATTTATTAATTATGCATATTAAATTAGTATTCAAAATTTTTTGATGGTTGTCTATTGAGTTTTAGCTTGATTGATATGAGTATTGTTGTCAATATAAGAGGGCATGGGTTTGAGGGCGTTGAAACACATTATCTTCCTATTTATACATTGAGGAGGGTGTTGTAAATTATAGATTACAAATTAATTATTCATGAGCACTATTTAAATTAAAGGTGATGATTTATCATCTTACAAATTTAATTATTCATAAGCACTGTTCAAATTAAAAGTGATGATTTATCATCCAATGGATACATTTCCATGGGACATGTTTCTCCCAAGAAGTATATCCAATGTAAAGGGTTGTAACTCTTCAAAATTGTATTCATTGAGTGCATATAAATAGAGACATTATAGTGCTCACAAATTACACAATTACAATCAATCCTATTTTCAGAAGCTAGAGTAAGAGTTAGGGAATTCTCTATTTTGCTAATCAAAGAAAATTCAAAACTTCGTTGTATCCCGAGAGAACCTTTATCTTGACCCTCTAGAAACTTTGTGTGAGGGCAAATAGTTCTCTTTGGAAAGCGTCATCTGCTCCTCAAAGTCTACTATTTATTTTCATTTAAGTCTCTGATTCTATAGTCTCCACTCAAATATCCAACAAAAAAAAAAACTATGTTGGAGATGGCGACGGAGGCTACTACCGCATTTAAAGTGACGAACCAAGAGTTTGTGAAACTTGACCGATTTGATAGTTCAAACTTTAATCATTGGAAGGACAAGATGTTGTTCCTTCTTATTGTCTTAAATGTGACATACGTTCTGGATCTAAACCTATAACCCATGGAGGATCCCATTCCCAATACAAACTCCAAGGAAATTGTGAAAGTGGCTGAACTCAAGAAGGAACTCGAAGAAGACAATTTCACATTTCGAGGACACATCCTCAACACCTTGTCTGATCGATTGTATGATCTTTACATATTGATGCAATCCCCGGTGGAAATATGAAAAGCTCTTGAAGAGAAAGACAACACCGAGTGATAAGGTACTGATAAATTTTTAATGATGAAGTATTTCAAATTCAAAATGCTCGATAATATCCCGACCATAGATCAAGTCAAGTCCTTGTAAGCAGGCTTTATGATTTGAAAGTTGTTATTCCGGAATTGTTACAAGTTGGGGTTATCATCTCGAAGTTTCCCTCATCTTGAAATAATTATCAGAAGAAACTTTTGCATATGGCAGAGGACTTCACTGTAGAGAAAATACTTAAGCATTTACGTATTGAAGAGGAAACTCGAAAGCGTGATGCGGTGTATCTTCCCCAAAGTTCTAAAGTGAACCATGTGAGAGAGTCTAAGAACTCTCGAAATGGTAAGCGAAAGTCCACATCCGAGACCAAGGACGTGCAATACAAGAAGAAAAAATCTCACAATTTTTATAATTGTAATAATAAATGACACTATATTAAGGATTACAGACTTCTCAAAAAGAAGCAAGATGCCACAACTTCCAAAGCCAATATGGTGGAGGACATAGACTTAGTGGCCATTGTTATGAAAGGGATTGAGAGTTTGGAGATTGGTATGGTTACTAAACTCAACATAGCCATGAATGATAAGTCCTGTAATTGGTGGCTC
Source organism: Gossypium longicalyx (assembly GCA_025698465.1). Lineage (NCBI taxonomy): Eukaryota > Viridiplantae > Streptophyta > Magnoliopsida > Malvales > Malvaceae > Gossypium > Gossypium longicalyx. Next base: position 18,282,863 of record CM047005.1, on the reverse strand, counting down.
AACTCCGGAGCTACTGTTCATATGTGTAATGACCAACAACAATTCAAGATTTATGAACTGGTGGCAAATCGTAAAGTGCTTATGGGCAACTATCAATCGATTAAGGGACGGTGGAACTCAACTTCACATCTGGGAAGAAATTGACTTTGACCAATATGTTACATGTTCTCGATATGAGAAATAATTTAGTGCCAGTGAGTATTCTGTGTAACAAGGGGTTCAAGATTATCTTGGAATTCGATAAGTTTGTCTTGCTTAAGGGTGATATATATGTAGGAAAAGGATAATGTAACAAGGGTATGTTCAAGTTGAGCATTGATATGAATAAAATTAATTCTTCTGCTTATATTGTTGAATCTTATCCTTTGTGGCATGCACGTTTAGCACTTTTTAATTTTAAAATTTTATAATATATGCAAAAGAACAGTTATATAAGTCTAAGTAATGATGAGTTTGTGGATAAATGTGAAATTTGTATTCAATCAAAAATGACCAAGAAGTCATTTCCTAATAAGTGTGAAAGAAATTCACAAGTGTTAGATTTAATTCATTCGGATGTTTGTGAATTAAATGGAACAATAACAAGAGGTGGAAAACAATATTTTATCACTTTTATAGATGACTTCTCTAAATTTACTTATGTGTATCTCATGAGAAGTAAAAATAAGGCTTTTGATATGTTTAAATGTTTTAAAAATGAGGTTAAGAATTTGTTTAGTAAGAAAATCAAAGTGCTTCATAATGATAGAGGTGGTGAATATTTTTCAAATGAATTTAATGTATCTTGTGAGTAACAATGTGTGGTACATAAATGTTTTGTACCTTATACTCCGCAACAAAATGGTTTGGTGGAAAGGAAGAACCGTAATTTAGTAGATATGGTTAACTTGATATTGTTAAATGCTAAACTTCCATATAATCTATGGGGTGAAGTATTATTGACTGCGTGTTATATTCTTAACAGAATACCATCGAAAAAATTCAAAATATCTCTATATGAGTTATGAGAGGGTCGGATACCAAACTTAGATTGCGGGAGTGTTTGGCTTACTATAGAGTTCCCAACCAATGGAGAACAAAGTTAGGTCCTAAAGCCATCAAGGGTGCATTCGTTGAATATGCCCAACACTCTAAGGCTTATTGTGTTATTGACTTAGTGTCAAATACGAAAATTGAAACAAGAGATGTTGTTTTCATTGAAAATAAGGTTTTCAATAATTCACCAGATTCAGAAAAAGAATATCAACCAATGATCTCAAGTGATCAAACCAAAAGAAGTCTTTGAGATAATAATGATACAGAGCCAAGGAAAAGTCAAAAAGTGAGAAAAGTAAAGGACTTTGTCCTGATTTCATTTCCTCGCAATCTCTAGCATTCCTTGTTGAGGGAAATAAAGAATCTGTAATTAGGAAGATCCCCATAATGTTTAATGTGAATGGTGATCCCCAATCTTATGAGGAAGCTATGACTTCTAAGGATGCAGCATTTTGGAAAGAGGCGATAAATAATGAAATAGATTCAATATTATCCAACAATACTTGGATTCTAGTTGATCTTCCTCAAGGATCGAAGCCTATCGGGTGTAAATGGGTGTTTAAAAGGAAGAATACTCCAACAAGGGGTTCTCCAACCTTTAATGCTAGGTTGGTGGCTAAAGGATTTTGGCAAATAGGAGGCCTAGATTATTTTGACACTTATGCACCAGTGGCTAAGATGACATCTATTCGAATTCTTATAGCACTTGCATCTATCCATATGTTACATGTACATCAAATGGATGTTAAGACAACTTTTTTGAATGGTGATCTTGAAGAGGAAGTTCACATAGAGTAACTAGAAGGTTTTGTGCTTCCTGGGAACGAACATAAGATGTGTAAGTTGATCAAGTCATTATATGGTTTAAAACAACCGCCTAAACAGTGGCATGAGAAATTTGACTCGGTTATCTTGTCATGTGGTTTTTTACATAATGATGCGTATAAATGTATTTACACTAAATTCGCCAATAGGTATGGTGTAATTATTTGTCTCTATGTAGATGATTTGTTGATTTTTGGTACTAATATGGAAGGTGTTCGTGAGACCAAAGAGTATCTAGCCTCGAAATTTAAAATGAAGGATCTCAACGAGGTAGATACAATTCTAGTTATAAAGGTGAAAAAGCATGAAAAAGGGCTTTGCACTAAGTCAATCTCACTACACCGAGAAAGTGTTAGAAAAGTTTAAACACTTGAATATTAAGGATTCAAACACTCTATACGGTTCGAACTTCAAGTTAAGTGAGAATAATATCAGGGTTATAGCGCAACTTGAGTACGCTAGTGCAATCGAAAGTCTAATGTATGCAATGCATTGCATTGGACTTGATATCGTATTTGTTGTGTGCAAATTGGTGAGATTTACAAATTGTCCTAATACCGATCGTTGGAAAGACATTTGTAGGAGTTTTGGCTATCTTAAGAAAATAAAAAATTTGGGATTATTCTATAGTGATTATCCCGCAGTACTAGAAGGTTACTTGGATGCAAGTTGGATTACAAGTCTAAGTGACAATAAATCCACATCAGGAAGGATTTTTACAATCGGAGGTGGAACCATTAGTTGGGTCTCCAAGAAACAAACTTGCATATCACATTCAACTATGGAGGCTAAATTTATAGCCTTAACAACTATTGGCAACGAAGCAAAATGGTTAAAAGATCTCTTGCTAGATATAAAGTTGTAGCCATAACGTAGGTTTCATTTCCGTATATTGTGATAGTGAATCTACCATGTCTCGAGCATACAATAAGGTGTACAATGGAAAGTCCAGACATATAAGTTTGAGATATGAGTTTGTGAGACAATTGATTAAGGACAGTGTGATAATTGTTACCTATGTTAAGTCAATTAACAATTTAGCGGATCCATTGACAAAAGATTTATCAAGGGATTTGGTTAAGAGTACCACCACTAAAATGGGATTAAAATCATTCTAATCATGTCATTGATAATGGAAACCCTACTTTGTTCTAGCCAAAAGTTAGTTTCAAGGTTCAAAGGGTAATAATAAGTTATCGAATGACAACGTACACTAAGAATCAGGATTTAGTGTTTACATTTTAGGAGGATGAGTTTTACACTTAATGGATGGACATTAATTGTCATGAAATCCACCTATATGCACATGAAGTGGTACCGCTTCAACTAGATTTTCTTTATAGTTTTCTCTTGTACATTTTCATGAAACGGGATGAGCACATGGCCATAACGTGCTAAAGCAAATTAAACTCTTACTCTAATTCTTTACGATTATGAGTGAAATTTTTCCGGTATTGACTTTAAGAGTGATGGTTCAAGTGACTAGCCACCATTCACTTTGTTGATACTCTGAGAGTTTGCACTAAAGGAAGGTTCAATTTGCGGGCACCCTTCTTTATTGATAATCGTTGTATACTTATTTTTTGAAATTAACAATCTAATGGGGGATTGTTAGAAATTATAGATTGCAAATTAATTATTCATAAGCATTATTTAAATTAAAAGTGATGATTTATCATCTTACAAATTTAATTATTCATAAGCACTATGCAAATTAAAAGTGATGATTTGTCATCCAATGATACATTTCCATGAGACATATTTCTCTCAAGAAGTATGTCCAATATGAAGGGCTGTGGCTCTTCAAAATTATATTCCTTGAATGCATATAAAATAAAGGCATTATGGTGCTCACAAATTACACAATTACAATTAATCCTATTTTTAGAAACTAGAGTAAGAGTTAGGGAATTACTCGATTTTGCTAATAAAAAAAAATTCAAAACTTTGTTGTATCCTGGGAGGACCTTTGTCTTAACCCTCTAGCAACTTTGTGTGGGGACAAATAGTTCTCTTTGGAAAGTATTATTCGCGCCTCAATGTTTACTGTTTATTTCCATATAAGTCTCTAGTTCTATCGTCTCTACTCAAATATCCAATAGAGAATTTATACTTTATATCGTCAAAAAGAACAAATATGATAAGAAACTATAATAATACTGTTCAAAAAAATTGATGGTTTATAATATATATTTATATTTATATTTTAGAACCTTCCATAAGATTTTTCAAATACATCTAAATTTGATTCAAAACTTGTCTTACTTTATATATTAATAAATATTTTTAATATGTCTTTTATATTAATATTTATTATTAAATTTAAATAATTAAATCATTTAAATTCAAACATAATTAATTTTTATTCCTATATTTATATTCAAATAATTTACTTGGAAGGTGTTTTTTTAAGAGGTTTTAATTTTTTAATAGCTCATCATTTTAATTTTCCGATGAGTTGAAGTATCGGGTCAGAGGAGTCACTCTGTCTGCTGCCCGACCCGTAAATGTTATGAGAAAGAAAGGGAGGATGAGGCTGCGGTAACTTTAGGCGGCACATTTTTTGAAACCCCAACACCAAAAATACCAGTCTTAAGGATTTGAGTTCGAAACCCCCCCAGAGCCAGACATAAACCTCTCCTCTCACACTCGCTTACTATAACTCACTAACTCAGTTATCAAATTTGTCAAGTCTATTATTGTGGACATGGCAGGGGTAGTGAAAGCGCCGGGTGCCTTTGCCATAACTCCACACAAAGTTTCAGTCTGCATTTTGGTTAATATCTATGCTTCTCCTTCTCAAATCTCAGTCCCTTTCCCTTTCTCCTCCGTTTCTCAGCACAACCGCCTCGGCTTGTATTTATTAGCTCTCACCAAGGTATTTCCAGCGTCTTCCCCCTTTTCTTTCCAAAAATATCCTTCGCTTTTGTATCTATATTTTGCTTTTGGAATCAAATGGCAAGTGAAGCTTAAGTTACTGGTCTTGATGTTTGCGGTGTCAAATTTTGATGTTGCAGTCATGTGATGACATTTTGGAGCCAAAATTAGATCAGCTCATTAACCAATTGAGGGAGATTGGTGGTTTACTGGATCATTGGTTAACTGATCATGTAACTAGTCGGTTATCTTCTTTATCATCTCCTGATGATCTGTTCAATTTCTTTAACGAGTTGCGAGGTTAGCTTCTTTTTTTATTCCTTTATTGTTTTCATCACTTTTATCTTCTTCTTTTTTTGCTATTATTACTGCTATTTATTTATTTTTTGTAGATACACTTGGAGGACCTGATTCAGGAGTTATGGAAGATGACCAGGTTATTTTGGACCCAAACAGTAACCTGGGTATGTTTCTTCGCCGCTGCATACTTGCTTTCAACCTCTTAACTTTTGAGGTATTTCTATCCTGCCTCATAAGTTGTACATAAATTTTGAATTCAATTTTATGCTTTTGTTGGAATAATCATTTGTTTTCTGTGACTAAGATATATATGAAATTGTGATGCAAGAATCAGTATAGAGATAGAGATTAAAGCATGTTGTTGGTATCACCTTATGGGCTTCGTGATCTGTCAATCTATATCCTGATATTGATAGTTGGATGCATATGCTTATGAAAGTATTAAAAGGTCGGGAATTTAATTAACAATATACTCACTGCTGTTCTAGTGGAATTTAGTTACATTCTTTATTGTTGAGTTTGTATATATTGTACTTAAATGTTATAGGCTCTGATCTGTGCTTTTCTTTTAAGTATTTATAATTTTATTTTTTCAGTTAATTTTCATGATCATTATTCTTTTTATGTATAAATAGAAGGTTGAATGTACAGTATGATGGATTCTTGTTAAAGCATAGGCTATGTTTATGACACTGATATTTGTCATGTAATGCAGGGTATCTGCCATCTTTTGACAAATATAGGGATCTATTGTAAAGAAGCCATTTCGAGTTGTTCATCTTACGAGTTGCGTCGGGTAGACGACTCTGGTAATGACTTGGAATCTTTATCTGAGTATGAGAATATGGATCTCAACCTTGTTTTCAAAAAAATAAATGAAGAAATGGAAGCAAGGAAAAGAGCCACTGAACAAGTTTCTTTTCATCTTCATCTTCCAAAGGAACTTTTGACATTGGTGGAAGGTAGTTCCATTCTTGTAAAGCATGTGTTTGTGTTTGTAATTACTTTATGCTGTTTCAACAGGAGACTAATGGTTATACTTGTCATGATGATATGGTTTTAGTGCAATTTTTCTTTGACATATTGCTAATGATATATGCTAGATCACAAAAATTGTACAGCAGAAGCCAATGAATCTAGTTGTTCACTCCAAATCCACTTTCTTCAATCTTAAAGTGAAATATAAGGGATTTTTGTGGGGCAGTGTTTAACCATGGAAAGCTCATAAGTAATTCAAAATGTCCTATGCTGAAGATGCCTCAGTTATTGTGGTTGATGCAACTTTGTTTTTAGTTCTTCTCATCCTCATAACCTTAATATGCCATAATTAGGTTTCTTGTTCTGCTGTCTAAACTTTTCTTTTAAGCAAGGTGCCTTGAACTGGAGTTATTGGTTTTGAAATATGCTTTATTTATCAAAATTGAATGACTCTAAAGTTATTTTTGGTGAATTTGTGTCAAATCTTTACCATTTTACTGGTTTTGCTTAGCAGTTTTGAAACTATGCATGCAGATATTGAGGTTTCTGCTGATCCTAAATCAGAGCACAATGACAAAGGCGGAGAATCTTCTTCATATGCTTCTGGTGAATTATTGAGAGATGTTGATCCGATTGGTGGGGTATTTTTGCGCACCAATTGGCAAATTCAAGGTTACTTAATGGAGCAAGCTGATGCAATCGAAAAGTAAGCCAATTATTGACTTAAAATCTTTTGCATTCAACTTTTGAAATGCTAATTAAATTGAACTAAACTGCTCGTCTTCTTGTGGCAGGCATGGCAGTTCTTTCACTTTGAATGCCTTTGAACTGACTCTAAGGCAGCTTCAGAAGTTGGCCCCTGAGCTCCATCGTGTAGGTTGACATTTTTTTTAAGTTGCATGTGCTCTTTCTTTCATCTTGCTTTGAGTTGGTATATGACTTGTATTACTTTTTGCCTCTGTTTTATTGTGGTGCAGGTCCATTTTTTGCGTTACTTGAATAATCTTTATCATGATGACTATTTTTCTGCATTGGAGAATCTTCATCGTTATTTTGATTACAGGTGACTTGGAAACTTATTTTCTTTTTGGTTAAATTGTGAATTTGCCACTATTCTATAGGTGGATATTGAAATTTGGTTCTATATTTACTTTGATTGATACTTGTAATCATACTTTTGGGTTTAAGAGTAAACTTACTTACTATAACTCATTATTGAAATTTGCCACGTTATTTTTGTTTGATTGAATTTTCCATTGAAATTTGATTTTTTATTGAATTTTGCCACATTATCTGATGCTTTAAAATGTTTAAGAGTTCATATGGGCTATTCTAGTTAAATATTGAAACCTTTTTGTTTTTCCAGATGTGTCCACCAATATTATTATGGTCTGCAGGTTCATATATGTCTGAGGATATGTTTCTTTTCTGGCTTATCTTTTTTTGTTATTCTCTTGGCTTCCAAATATAATCTTGGATGGAAGAAGCTACTTGCTTGAAGTTAACCATTCTGATAAATTTTGGCAAAATAGTGCAGGAACTGAGGGATTCGATTTTGTTCCTCCTGCTGGTTGCAATAGTTTTGGAAGATATGAGATTGCTCTGTTGTGTTTGGGGATGATGCACTTTCACTTTGGGCATCCTAAGAAGGCTTTGGAGGTAACATGAGAGGACTTTATCCCCTACAATATGCCTGATTTGCGCATAACCTGGTAATTATGAAACAGTGGTTGGTAGGACTGTTGATTGGCTGAGGTGACTAAGGCTTGCCCATCTGTTCTGGTCTTTTGGGCTATGCATTTGTTTAATTTATTTATTATTATTATTATTATTTTTTGGTATTTGTCCTAAATCAACAATGCCTAGTCTTAGGTTGTCTCAATATGCTGCTTTGGCTCTCTATGCCTAGGCTAATCAGATTTCTCATGTTATTGCTTTTGGTTGTTGAGCTCAGTTGATGTATAAGATGAGAATTGAGACCCTTTTTTTTTTTGGCAAGAATTTCATGTCCCAAGCGTATTTGTGGAAACCATTGTAACTTGCCCCAACCTCAAACTCTGCACAGCCTTACTGACAAGCTCACTGGAAGCTGACTTTCTTGCCACATTTGTTTTGAAATGGTGATTTTTGTGATGATTTCAGGTCCTAACTGAAGCTGTTCGTGTCTCCCAACAGGTAATTTCATTCTATCAGTCTGATGGTTTTGAATTTTAATCTGTCATATATTTCAATTTCTTTTCATACTACTAGGTCCGATGGTTTTGAATTTTTGCAGCACAGCAATGATACTTGTCTGGCCTACACTTTAGCTGCTATCTGCAACTTGTTGTCTGAGATTGGTTTCTCAACCACTAGTGGAATACTTGGATTGCCATTCTCTCCTATGATCAGTGTAGGCACTTCTTTGTCTGTTCAGCAGCAATTGTTTGTTCTCCTGAAAGGATCTCTAAAGAGAGCAGAGAGTTTGAAATTGAAGCAACTGGTAGCTGCCAATCATCTTGCAATGGCTAAATTTGATTTGACGGTAAGAATATGTACCTTTACTTGGCAAAATTTCCTTCTTAATTACACAACCCCCCTTCTACATAGGTTATGCATGTTTGTCATTCATACTACCTTGATTGAAACAGAACTATTTTCTTAGGAACGAATTTTGCTGCAGCTATGTTTTTGTCTGTAAAATGGACAGCTCTTTGTACACTATTTTTTGTGCATAACAAATTCTCTTATTAAAGAACTGTCTACAAACTGAAATGTTACTGCACATAAATCTGCAAAAGTACAAGCTTTTTAGGGCAAGTGCTAGATCATTTATTCAAGGCTGCATGTCAAAGTGTATTTTTGCATTACCCATCTTCTAAACTTTGTTTTCAGAGGCCTCTAGCTAGGCCTCTTAAAAATCTTCCCCGCGGAATGTGGATGACATCATAGCGATTTGACTGATTGATGATGGAGAATATTCTAATAAAACTTGTAGCCATGCATAGTTTCCTTGGGTGCCATGCTCATGTGTTTCTTCCTATAAGGAGATAGAGAATATCTGGGAGTATAGCAATGTTTATGTATGTTGGAACTCCATATATTATAGGATACTTTCTACAGTTAGGAAAGAATGCATTTGGAACTTCAGAATTTCTGGATTTGTCTCATTTATTTTCAGTTCTTTAAACCTTTACACCATCTTATTTTTCCAATTTATGGTGTGAATCCAAAACAATCACATTTCTTTATTCTGGAATTGCATGGAAATACTTTTTGGGTCTTGTGAGCAAATGAGCTCGAGTTATGGTTCAAATAAGCTGCATGTGCATAAATATCTCATTTGATTGGTTTTGATACAATTGATTTTTAGTTATGTTGATAATTAGACTTTAGAATACTAAATTGAAAGGAAATATTGTACAGCCTCTGTTCACACAATGATGTGAATGAGATATTCATGCACACAAACAGGTCCGTGCATAGACAGATTAATAAGCTTTATGGAAGAGGGGACTGATGCTCATAGCTTTTATGATGGGTCAAAATTTATTTCATTTTCTTTTCTCCTTTTATAAGCACACCATCACCTATGTAGCAGCATTAGAATAATCTTTTCTTATTGGTACTTTTAAGAGTTCTTTCCTTGTAACATCATAGACTCGAAGTTTGTCATGCTTTAGTTTGTATTTTTGTGGGGAATATTCCTGATGAATGTTACTATGAACCAATTCTAATATGATTTCTTCATGAACTTGTGTTTTGGTGTGAAAATGTTTGACAGAATATTTGGAAGGTGATTTTCTTTCTCTTTCTCTCTCTCATACGTCATAAGTAGTGAGCATTGAAAAATGCCAAAAGTACGCATTATAAGAACTTCAAAAGAAAAAAGGGAAGTATCAGTTGAAGAAAGGTTCCTAAAGTCCAAAACATATGCATGCTTAAAATATAAAACACATGAAGAACTCCAAATCAGAATAAGCTATAGGCTTACTTGCATATCATGTCAGTTTCAGTCTTTAAATTGTTAGCTACTAGGTTTTTAGTTATGGGGTTCGTATAAACCTAAATCTAGTTAGGAAATTTGTCCTTTTCTCCAAGTTTTTTACTCTTAATATGCAAGAAAGAGCTAAATTTCATACAGCAAAGAGAATTTTCAGCCTTGATATCACCTCAATCTTCCATTTTTATATAGCTTTGGTTCTCTGCTTATCCTTGTGTCATGTTTCCTATTGGAGTAATGAAGATATCTTTTAAGATGTGGCAGGGAACTTATATACTTGGTTCTTGTAAGGTTAATGAAATCTGTTGTACATAAGGGTCTTTTTTTTTTTCTGATTTTTTGTTCCTTTAATTTTTGAATCTGTTATTTCTTTAATCTCTTCTGTTGTTTTAAAATATTTAACCTTCTTATTATCACATGCAGCATGTGCAGAGACCACTGCTGTCATTTGGTCCCAAGACTTCCATGAAGCTTCGGACATGCCCAATTATTGTTTGTAAGGTTAAGTGCTGTTCTTTATGGCATGCTTGTTTCTTGTATGTATGAGGACTTCTGCAGTTGAATACTATTTCATAATAATATATTATCTTTGCAGGAACTACGATCTGGTTACCACTTAATCAGTGAATTTTGTTGTGAGGGCTCTACTATGACTGCAGATGGTGCTTTTAGTACTGCATGGCTTAAGAACTTGCAAAAGCCCATGGGTTCATTAGTGCTGTCCCAAGATAATGGTTCTAGGAACAATTCTAATCCTTTTCTATTCTTTACACAACCAAGTTCAATTCCTGGATCTGTTATGCAGTTAGTAGGTTCTTCATATCTACATCGTGCTACCGCATGGGAGATATATGGAAGGTGAAATTTAACAAGCACATCTTACATATTTTTTTGTTCTTTGTTGCACTGCTTACTTAAGATTGTCCAGCCTTGACTTGTCATTCTTCACCCCCGCCTGGCAATTTGCGCATTCTTGCCATGTTTGTGTATATTCTCACATCATAATTGTGTTTAAGTTATTTTATATGGATTGTCATATTTGTGTAGTTTTGTCGTCTTTGTGTTTCTTTTTTGTCCCCTGTTGTGTTAAGTATCTTGTCTAGATTATCTTTTAGTCTAATTATGCTCCCAGTTCTTGTACTCTCTGCATATTTGAAATTTAGTCACTCTAGTTTTAATTCCAAGACTTTAGTCCCTCTACTATTTTGGTTTAACAATTGAAGTCCAGTTGATATGATTGTAAAAATATTTTCTTTAAATTGGATTATGTGTCATTTAAAACAAACAAACAAACAAAAAAGCTCATGTGACCAGTTTAAAACTGTGTGGAAGTCATGTGAGCAAAAAAAAGGCATTGAATTTTACTCTACTTCTCTTGAATAGTGCTGACTTACATCCCCAAATTTAGAAACCTTAGCACTCTGGATTCAACAATTTTATTTGCTCATTTGACCTTCATGCATGTAATATTTTCCTTGTGAGCAAATTTTTTTATTTTAAAAATGTCAAATAGTACAATTTATTGGAAATCCTTTAACAGTGTTATCAATGGACTTTTAATTATTAAATTGAAAGATTCAAGGAACTAAATTCCTGGGACTAAAGTAAAGAGACAATTTCAAAAGCATGAAGAGTACAAGGACTGGGAGCTTAATTAGACCTTATTTTTTCCCTTGTCATATTTGTCTCTTGCAATCGTGTTGTGTCCAGCATTGGCAGGTCTGTGATTCTTCTATTGCTGACATTCTTTCCACGTAATTGACATCAAGGGATTCCTTTTCTAAAAATGATAGCTTTAGGCATTGTTTGATAAAATGAATAAATTCAATACTGAAAATTCAAGTACTATTCTTTTAACTCTGAGAATTTTAAGTACTGAATTCAGTTATAAGTTGTTCGATACACTATTGAAATGTAAAATTTTATTAGATTTCTTATATACAAATTTGTCAACATTTCCAATTGGTAAAAAGTTGAGGAAACAAATCAGTAGTGAATGTAAAGAATATAAGATTAGTATAATTGCATATATTTTTTCCTTAAATATTCACGTAATACATTAAGTACCTGAAAACTGCTTAGCATTCAACATTTTTCCTTTGAAAAAATTTCCATTAATTGGTTTCATAAATGCTGATGATTTATTAAATGCATTGAAAAAATTGAAAATTTTCAATGTTTTATCAAGCACTCCCGTGGTCTACAAGCAGGAGTTGATCTAGTGATGTAAGCTACTGGTCCTCTTGGTAATACTCTCATAGTTCTTGATGCTAGCATGGACCTTTGGGTGTCTTGGTGTTTCATGACTTCCTTTCGTCGCCTTTCTTTTCGTCATTGTATCCTGTGGCAAGATCAGTAGAACTAGGAATTTTGCTCTTTGCATTTACTACCTTCACTGCTCTTTATTCGTTTACCATTTATTTTGTTTTATTATCTTTTATGGTTCCTTCACCCACACTTTTTGCGCTTTGGTGTTGCCTCACTCTATCATTTGTTGGTACAATTGGCTAAAGCGGGAAGATTCATATTTGAATTATATGTTTGTTGTGTTTAGGTTTTGGTCTAGCTCAAATAAATCTAATTGCTTGTTACAATTGATTGCTTGATATTTTTCTTCTTTTTCTTGTCTATACTTGTCAGTGCTCCACTTGCTCGGGTCAATGCTTTGGTTTATGCAACTTGCTTTGCTGATGCTTCAAGGTAATAATCATGCAAACCGACCTAGTATTTGGCTAGGTTTTGTGTATTTCGTTTTTACTATATTTGTGTATCTAAGTCTTTCTTAACTTGAGGTTTACCAAACATTGGACATCCCAGTTCATCTGATGCAGCATTAGTGCATGTGAAACTTATTCAACATCTGGCAGTATTTAAAGGCTACAAAGGTCAGATAAAATGTTCGAATGCGTTGCTGCTGGCATTAATATTCCTGCATTTGTTTTTCCTACTCTGCCTTTTGCTTGAAACAGGTTGATTTCTTTTTAATTGATGATTGTGTATACCTGGTTCCACATTTACTGAAATTTGAGACTGCCCCCCTACTTATATTTGCAAGTTGAAATATTAGTTAATGTCTGGTTTTAGATAATATTAGCTTTAGGTAGAATACATCATGTTTATTTTGTATCCAGATTCTGTTGTCTCATGTTCATCTGGTCACTGAGACATAACCAAGGATGTGAAATAGTTAGAGAGAATGAAGTGAATTCATCTATCTGATTATTTCAATTTGGTTGAAATGCTCTTGCTTCAATAGAATTTCTTGATCACAACCATGTGCACATTCTAGCCTATCCCTAAACACATGCATATCTGTTGTTATCTCTGTAATTACTTTATCATCGATTTTTAGTAATTTGTTATTTCCATACATTTTTAGAGGCTTTTGCTGCTCTTAAAACTGCTGAAGAGAAGTTTTTATGTGTATCCAAATCACGTATATTGATACTGAAGCTACAGCTGCTCCATGAGCGTGCATTACATCAGTAAGGTTACATAGTAAAATTTATATATGCAGCACTCTTCCCATATTTATTGCAAGTTTTTAATTGCTTTCATTTTTCTGATGATACTAGAGGACATCTCAAGCTTGCCCAACAAGTATGTGATGAGCTTGGAGTATTGGCATCATCTGTCACTGCTGTGGACATGGAGCTTAAGACAGAGGCAAGCCTTCGCTATGCTCGTACATTGCTTGCAGCAAAGCAATTTAGCCAGGTATGTGCTTGATATGCATGCCACATTCTTGTGTTGACGTAAGTTGCTCTATTTCCAAAAATACAAGTTAGAGGCAAATTGTAATGCACTTTGGATTTACTATTTTGATTAAAAGTTGCTACAAATTTGAAAGGGAAGGAAATCTGAAGCTGATTCAAGGGCGTAGGTTTTTCTGATGCATAATAGTCCTCAAAAACTTTCATCGCTATGCTCATGCAAAAACATGCAGCATTTTTGACACCTTTGAGTTGATAAAACTGGAGTGTGGAAAATATCGAACGCAAGTATTTGAGATTTCGTAGGGTATCATCAAGAGTTTGACAGCTTAGGTTGTCAGGAAGGCTAGAGGCTACCAAATGCAATTAACTGACCAATAAAACTGATTGATCTTTATGTTTCTTGAACAAATTTGATTTTTCTGATTTTGTGTTGTTAGGTTTCACAGTCATCCATTGGGTCCTTAATTTCTATTATTAACCAATATATTTTTACTGTTCCTGGATTTCCCATTTATTATCAATGATTTTTGCAGGCAGCTGCTGTGGCACACTCCCTCTTTTGCATGTGTTACAAATTCAATCTTCAAGTTGAAAGTGCAACTGTTCTTCTTCTGCTTGCTGAAATTCACATGGTATGATCATGTATTTGACAGCTATATATGCAATTTGAGATGGAACATAGCTAAATTGAAATTTAACTATCTATCGTGCTATTATAAATTGCAACTGTATTGCATGAAACTGTTTTAGACATGATATTTATATAAAGACCATCTACATGTCCATTCATCCCAAATAAGGTACATATATGTCTTTTCTTTTTCTTTTCTTTTTTTTTTTTTTTTTTTTTTGGGGTTGAGGATTGTAAATTGAAACCACTGATGTTTCAATGGCTTGCGCATTGTCATCCAACCCCATTAAATGAGGAGAAATTGAACACCATACTTTAAGGCATCCTCTTTGTGTCAGTTTCATTTTGATTATTTGGTCTTCCTTTCTTCCAACATAGGCATTGTCTTTGCGTCACATCTTTATCAAGGGGAACTTATACAAGCATTTTGTGCTTGTAATATCTGTACCTTCTATCTACAAGCATTTATTTACAATCTCATCTTTCTCTATAGACCAACAGATTGTTTTATACCATCCTTATCTCTGTTATACGTGTCCAAGATGCGTACTTTAGGGAAGAAAAATGGATTATTGTACAGACTAGACCTCAAAGTGTTGAAATCTTGATATTTTCCTTATTTGGTGTCACCAGAAATCAGGAAATGCTGTCGTAGGCCTTCCCTATGCATTAGCAAGCCTTTCGTATTGTCAGACATTTAACTTGGATCTTCTTAGAGCATCAGCAACTCTTACACTGGCTGAATTATGGCTTTCACTTGGATCCAATCATGCAAAGACTGCTTTAACACTTTTACATGGTGCTTTTCCAATGATTCTTGGCCATGGAGGTTTGGAACTCTGTGCTCGGGCCTATATTACAGAAGCAAAATGTTATCTCTCAGATCCAAGCTTCTCAGGTATTATTTTTATCATCCTCTTACGGCATTTATACCTAATTTTATTAATAAGTAGAGCAGGTGTGCTATATTTTATTTCCCTCCATCATCTCCTTTTAAGGTCTCACAGGATTGGGGATGTAGGAAAGGTATATCATGACTTGTTAGATTGACAACTATCTGGCTTTTTTACTTTTCTCCAATGCATGTATTGATCGACTTACCTCTCACCAATTAAATTGATTAGCATTGAGTGTTCTAGATTTATTGAAGTGAATAGACCTCTTATCTTTGGTGAAAAATGAGAAATTATGCATTAAGATACATATTTCTATGTAAAACCAGACAGTTACTTAAACTTCTAATTTATGCTTAGAGGCAGTTGAGATTTACCATGCTCATTATCTAGGTTTGGATTTACATGAAAAATGAAGATTGAGGAAGTTCTTTTGGACATAGAGAACTAGCTACAAAGGGTATGTTGAATATTTGCAGAGCATGGTATGTTGGAATTCAAATCTAGATTGGACTATTGAGGACTGGGAGCAAGACATTAGTCCCTCAATAAGGGGTCAAGTTTAAGATGAGTGGAATAATTGTTGTTTGATTATATAGAAGATGCAAATAAAAAGTGCAGTTACAAAATAGGATTATTTAATAGAATTTGAAATTATGAAAAGGAAATTAAGTGGTATTGATTTGACTGGTTTAACAATGGAAATGGATGCGGTAAAGGCTGTGAGAATGAGGATGTTTCTTAAACTTGATGGAGGATATGCTTACAAAGAGCATATTGGACCAATCATTTTTCCAACTACCTTGTAGGGTTTACGGTGCCTAAAGTGAAAACTCTTGTTGAAGGCACTGGACTACTGCTTCTGGTCAGATGGTATTCGTCAATGGGTGGTATGTTCTTAGGTCATTCTGGATTGAGTTGCAAACAAGTTAGAAGTGTTTTAGTTTAAGTTCTTTCAGAACAGGCTTTGGAACAGTCTAAAGCAACTTTTCTTATCGAATGATGCTACAAAGCTCTAAAAGTAATTCATCTGATCAGAGTGGTTAAAAGTTCATACTTCAATTACAAGTTATTAAAAATGGTAATTATGTCTGTTGAAATATTGGAGTTCTTTTTGTAAAAGATCCCAACTTTTAGGATAATATGAAATTGGCCCAATGTTTTTCCCTTTTCCTCCATATCCTCCTTTTTGTTAAGCTTGTTTGAATTGTAAATGTTATGTACTTACACTGCACTAACTTCTTGAGTTTCCTCATCAGTTTCCAAAAATCCAGAACTTGTGCTGGATCCCTTAAGGCAAGCTGCTGATGAGTTGCAAGCTTTGGAGGTTAGTCGACTTTTGATATGGAATGTCTACATTCTCCTTTCTCCTTTGGAATGCTTAGCATTTATGTCTTAAAGTCAAGTTCCAGTATATTTTCTGCTCTTAGGTTTTAGCCATTGACAGAAGTAAGAATTCCATAAAAAAGAAAAAAAATTGAAACAAGAACCTATGCATTTCATTGGTCGTTAGTATTCATATGATCCAATTGTGGGTACATATAGTAGCAGCAACGCATCATGTTTGCTTACTTTTGCGTTCATAGCAAGTGTTGGCATCGTTATTAATGGGATGAAACTTGTTTTGGTCCTCAGCATCATGAATTAATGGCCGAAGCTTTCTACTTGATGGCCATTGTATTTGACAAGCTGGGGCAACCAGAACAGAGGGAAGAAGCTGCATCTTCTTTCAAGAATCACGTTATGTCTCTTGACCATCCTCATGACGTGGAAGATCCCATCCAATCCGATACCCTCTTAAACGCCTGAGCTCTGAGGAGCATAATTAAAGTAGGGTAAGCGGGTGTTTTGCCCATTCCTTTTTGATGAATTAATTATAAGGCTGATTATATGATTGCCGAAAATTGGATGGTCTTTTATTTAACACAACTGATTGAAAAAATATGTTGATTATATATCGTGATTAGGTTATTGTGTTTGGTGAAAATTCAGCGATTTTAGGCGAGGTTGATCATAGATTTGCTTTGCCTTTGACAGTGATTTTGTTTGAATATAAAATGATCAATAACTTGTAACCCGAGTAAAATGAAAAATTAATTATACCGACTTTAATATGGGAATTAAAATTTTGTTCTCTCAAAATGATAGATAAAAAAATATTTTAATTTAATTAAAAGATAAAATATGAGGATTCATAAGTAGAATTTGAATGGATGATCCATGAGTCCTTAAAATTTTCGATTGGTTGGAACTCCATTAAAAAAATTTAATTGGTGATTAAATGACATTATGATGTTGATTGAGTTTTAGTTTGATTAGCATTAATATTGTTGTAAGTGTCAAAGGACATGAGTTCGAATGCATTATTTTATTATATAATAAGTAGAACAACTCAAAGTTCATTTCTAGCCTTTAAATAGAAAAATAAATCTATGAAAGTGTGTTTAAATTTATGTCTTTTTGCATTGATAATAATATCAATTAAATTAAGGCTCAACTGACAATTTTATGTAAAAAAAGTATATATAGAGTTATAATCCTTCGAATTTTGACATCTCTCTTATCAAATTTCAATTATTTACCATCAAAATTTTAAAGTCATTTTATCTCAATAGTAAAAAAAATTAAGTATTCCATAAACTAGTACAAGTTTTGATGGAAAAGAGAAATTCACTTGAAATCAATTTTACCTTTATTAAATTTGATAAAAACAAATTATTATTTCCAAGATTATATATTATTTATAAATAGCTCATCATTTATAGCATTATATATTTTAAGTTCTATAAAACTGAATCTTACAAAGATATTATAAAAAAAATATAGATGTTTAATATTTTATAATGTTATTGAATTATTTTTTAATATTTTAAATATATAGTGTTATAAATTATAATTTATTTAAAAATAATATTATAATATTAAAAATGATAGTTTTATAAAAATTGTAAAAAACTTTGGGTGAGAAAAGAAAAAACTTTTATGCACATCCATCAATTAGTCATTTTATTATCACAAGTTGCGAATCAAAGTTCATGGCTATTGTGCACAGAATGTCTCATGGAGATCAACTAATTAAATAAGATTCATTTGACCCACTTGAATTAGTTCGATTCGTGAAATTTATGAAAAAGTCCATCTGCTTGAAGTCTTGGTTACCCAATGAAACACTCTAGTAACATTAGAGTTATCAGGGTAGTTAATGTAAATTTTAAAGGATAAAGATGTATAGAATTTAAAATGCTTAGGACTTTCATATTGTAGATAGGCACTAATCTCAATTTTTATAATCATCTCATTGGATCTATAAATAGAGGCCTTTCCAATTGTATTTTGTTTTTAAGTTGGAATATATTTGAGAGCATTCACTCGAACACTTGGTGTGCATTGCTTTCTTGTGGCTTTTCAAGCTTTTTCGTTACTCCTTTGCTTTTGAGTTGCTTTCGTGCTTTTGAGTTGCTTTCGCTCTATTTTCGGTGCTTTAGAGAATTTCCTAAAGAATTCTCACTTTTCGGGAGTTAAGCTGACTTAGGCAAATTCAAAGTAAAGAAATCGCTTAAGTCGCGCGATTTTGAGATGTAAATGGGAGTAGATGAACATATTAAGACTATGAAGACCCGTGGGAGGCCAAGAAGGCTAACAGCTCGAGAGATATACTGTCAGCTCTGGAAGGCAGAGTTGTCAAACTAGAGGGTTCTATGAGTGATGTCACAAAGACCCTTGAGGAAGTTGGACGTACGACAGAGCTAGAATCGAGGCAAATTTAGCTCAAAGAACAAGTGGTAGAGGCCCTCAGTGCTAATGTTGATTCAATGCAAGGGGTCTTCAATATCGTTGTAGGTGAGTTGACTGCGAAGAGTTATGCTCTCGAGGCTATGGTATCGGCCTTGAAGGAATACATTAAGGAGCTCAAGGGGGAGCTCAATATTTGCAAAGTTGCTTTGGGTAATAGGGTGTTGGCTGCAGCACCCAAGCCTAAGGTAGATGTCCCAAAGTCGAAAGAGTTTAATGAGACGAGATCCTAAAGGATGTGACAACTTCTTTTGGGGAATAGAGCAATAGTTTTATGCCAAAGGCATCACGGATTATGCTACCAAGGTAAATTCTGTTGCCATGTATTTTATTGATGTCGCTTTATTATGGTGGCATCATAGGCCCATAGATGAGAGACGATGTTGTATCGCTATTGGGACTTGGGAAGAGTTTCAGAGTGAACTCAAGGGACAGATTTACTCGGAGTATGCCAAGGATAAGGCTCAAGCTAAGTTGCATTAGCTTTTGCTACACTGCACAGTTATGGAGTATGTGAACGAGTTCAATGAGCTGTTGCTCCAAATTTTTTATTTGGGTGAGAATGAGGCATTTTTCTCATTTATGCATGGGCTAAAGCCATGAGCGAAGCAAGAGTTGCAATACCTTGAGTTGTAATAACAATTCTACTAGTTTATATAAAAAAGAGATATTTACTTTCTTACTAAAAGTAAGAAGTATTTGATTCGAAATTGTTTGAGTTCACACTAAAGGTAGTTCATGGTACGAGAAGAGCGAAGAAAGTCACTTGGTTCAAAGTCAAGAATGTCTAGGATCTGTCTCGCTCAAAGCATAGATATTATTTCAAGAAAAAAAGTTTATTGCTATAATATTACAAACTGGCTCGGTTTTCAAAATTTTTATTTTTCTGTAGTGCAAAAAATTGTTTTTGAACCAAATTTTTTTCCAACAGTTTGCCAGATTAAATTCTAGTCCCGTGACATATCATATCCATCAATAAATATAATTTTATTAATTTAAAAATATGTAAAAGAAAATAAAATATGATTTATCAAACCGATTTCCGTCTCCAATAAAACATGTATTAATTTGGTAAATATTGTAAAAGTTATATTAGTTTGATTTTTTTTATTCTTTTGTATTTTTGGGATAAAAAAAAACCGTGAAATGGTCCAACACATATATATTTATTATTTTGCCAGAAAATCTTTTGATTCCTATAATATCTCCTCATTTGTTCATATTTTTGTATTTTTTTATAATTAATATTTTAATAAATTAACTGTTAAATTTATAAATATAATTATATTTGTTATGCATATAATTTTTTAAATTGATTCGATATTATATTATATTAATAAAAATACTATTTATATTAATATATTTAACAATTGAATTTTTTTATAGAAATCAAATATAAAATTTTATTCACTCAAAAATTGATATTTTTGGTCTATATAAATAGAACATGAAATATAATTGATTGAATTATTAAAAATTTTATTTTATTTTTCTCTAAGTACATCAACATTAGTTAGATAAGCATCAGATAAAGGTTAGTTTCTCAACATTTAGGATATGCTTAGTTGGGTGAAAAAATAGAGCGATAAAAGGAGAGAATAGATAAGTGAAAATAAAATAAATTTTGAGTGTATTTGTTAGAAAGAAAAGTGAAAAAAAAAAATAGGAAGAATGATCATTTTTCATCTTAATGCATAAATTAATATTTTTAAATTGAAATGATGAGAGGAGAGAAAATAAAAAAGATCTATATGTTAGTTTAAATTATATATTTTTTAAAAGTTTTATTTTTTTCTTCTATTTTTCAACTCTACGAAGTAATAAATGAAACATTTACTTTTTATTTTTTCATCTCTCCTATTAAATATACTTATAAAAATATATATATTTTCCATCGTTTTAATTTTTCACCCCCATCAACTTTTCATCTTTCCATTTTTCTTTTCATCGTAACTTTAGAGCTGACGTAACACTTGCTGGCGATATGTTGAATCTGCAGCCTTATTGGCTTCACGAGGCACATGACAAAAACATACCTTGCACCGTCGCTCCCTCATCATATGCACCAGACCAGAAGAACTCGAACCTTCCGCATGTTTCAAAACAAGCTGAATTGGCCAAGGCATTGTCTCCTTCCAGTACAGCCTGTGCCTCACTATTGTTGGGGTTCATTGCATCATCACAGTTAATTTTAACCCACCCTCTTACAGTTGCTTCGGATTGTTAAAATTTTAACTTTTAGAAAAATTACAAAAACATATAAAATTACTTTGATTTACAGAGAAGTGTAAAATCCCATTTAAGAACTATTACGGGTTAAATAAAGAGCAAGTTTTTCTTCTTCTTTTTTTTTTTTAAATTTTTTTCAAATTCAAACCGATCTGAGTTGAATTATTAATCAATAAAAATACTTTTCATTTAAATTTAGTTATAAAAATATTTTTAAAAAACATTTTATTATCTTTTAATAATAAAACCAACCATCCAGACCAGACCTGATTTTAACCTGCCATTGCCATCGCCACCGCCTATTTACTATAAGAATTGGAAGAAGAGGTTGGGGGATGTTTTGAGTGATGTGACCAAATTAAGGCTTAAAATTTTCAGCAAATTCCATAACAGAATAAATGTAATGATTTCTCTTCATATGCACAGATACCAGCCAAGCTTTGTGTATATTAAACTAGCGACTTGAAGTCATATGAAGCCTATAAAATACATATTATTATTGCAGTAGTAAAGAGAATAAAATCATAAACTCAAATCTCACAGTTAAAAGTGAATAAATAAATAATAAATACTACAACAAAAGACCTAGTTGTTAAATGGTTACCACTTGAGTGAGTTTATATGTTGTCTTTGGGGCCTACAGCAAATTTGGCTATGAAAAATCCAATAGTATCAAGTTGAGATGAGGGATCAAACCTCTGAACCAATTCCTCCTCTCCTGGTCTTAGCCATTCTCTGTATAGTATCAGTATTAGTATTAGTATTAGTATTAGTATTAGTATAGACCAGCATCACCAAATACCTTTTTCAGTTGGTTTAAAAAAACAAGATCGAGTAACAAGAAATACTTACTCAACATATCCGTCTGGAAATTCACAACGACCAACAAGACCAGCTCCTCCAATTCTTGGATGCTGGAAAAGCGTGTATCATCAGACATTTAAACTAAAATTGAATCTATAACATCATTGTAATGCCAATGGTAAAACCTTATAAAAACCATCCAAATGTTAGTCAACTCTCTCTGGAGCTTTCCCACCTTAAATATACTAAAGCCAATATGAAAATCAATAAGTTTACAATTTAATGTGTTGTGGAGAGGTTAAGTTAAATTACCTGTGGAGCTAAAGACAGGAACTTGTATGTGTCCAAAGCATATCGGACCAATGCTTCATTCTCACCAGGATTGATTGTACATCTAACAATATTTCAGTATTGAGAGGAAAAACAACAAACATCAGTTTTACCAGTAAATAACATCTAACTACCTCAATTTTAGTAAAGCCTCCAATATTAGAATAAATTCAGCCTATCAGAAATGTCTCAAAGCAACATAATACATTTATAATTTATTAAGAGAACAGTAGATTTATAATTTACATAAAGAAATATAAATTTGTCAAAAGAAAGCAAACTAACGTTGAGTACACAAGGACTCCACCAGCGCGAACTAGCTGAACGGCCTGATCAAACATCCTCCTTTGATACTTCCCATGATTTCTCAATGACTCTATGGTTTCCTGTATGCCAAAGAAAAACAGCAAACAGCCAAAACAATTTTATTTGATTCAGTTAAAGGTTTTTCTTTTCTTTCTGTTTAATCAAAATAATTTAAAGAATATTAAATAGAAGAACTAAAAGTAATACAAATTATTTAACTTTTAGACGATTAAAACTGAGAAAATGAGTTTATCCAGTAGACCAGACTGTCACACCTGATTAATATACCCCCCCGGGCCCCCAAAAGAACAAATAATTAAATGAAAACACAGAGGCAACATGTAGAAACAACAAATTACAAGCCAAAAGCTTTGTAGAAGCACCAAATGAGTGGCTTAATTTATGAAACAGCAGTAACTAATGCTTGCTCATGATATTCTGGAGGAAGATCAATTGGAGTAAATTTCACCTACTCCATAACCATCTTGGTTCTCGCATTAAAAAAACTAAGCAACCATAGGGAATATTTTAGCAATCTGCTTTAAAGGTTGAAAGATAAACAAGCAAATTGTAAAATCATATGCTCCGTTACTGAAGGACATTTGGAAGAAAGTTCCTGCAGCTAAGCATATACTAATTTACAGGTAACAACACTCCAATACCAGCATAGTTCACATAAATCAATCCCTTAAAAGGAAACAAGTCTACAGTGTATACATATACAAAATGTAGATTTTATTTTTTATTTTATTTATGTGTAACAGCTGTCTTCTCTATAGCCCAGATCTTTTAAGACTGTATAAATCATTTCTTGAGTTAAGGACATATATTTTCATCACTCCATTGATGCTAAGCATGTGAATGGACAGAATTTAGAAATGCAGTTATGTCATGGACATAGGTTTCATCACTACTGATTTTATGCACGGGAATGGACAGAATTTAGAGAGCAGCAAAATAACCAGGAAGAAGAACAAGTGTCGGTTTGTAACCAGTATAAACATAATATCCTACCTCTCCAGCAAATAGCCGAGGTCTCAAACCAAGAGCAGAACAAGGAGCGTCAAGAAGGACACGATCAAAGCTGTTAGGAAGGAAGCCTTTTGAATTCTCAACTCTACCACCCAGGCTTTGATTTCTACCTGGGCCATTCCTCATTCTTCGCGTGTTCTTCCTAATGTCAGCTTTGCTGGTGTAAGTTCTCTCATTTGCTTTTTCATTGCTAACTAGAACATTTGAGAATCAGAAACAAATATGTAACTCTAAGCCTTCTACTCATGCAAAACAAAAATGGTAGAGAAAGCATTATTTAACAACAAATTGAAATTCAGAAGCTATAAATGATATAGAAAACTCATGTCTATAATTCTTAGCAAGGGACATGACTTGCATGCTGATCTCATTATCTTTTTGAACAATTCCATCAGAGTCTAAATATAAGCATAAAATGCGCATTTAAAGCAAATATAGCGATAGAATTTCTGAATTTCATATAGATGAAAAAAAGTCTTTGAGTAATTGACTATTTATTTATTGTGGAAAATTTGAACTTATAACTTCACACCAGTCATTCATACTTAAGCATGTAAGCAAATTAGCCATTGTTCTGAAAATCTTACAACATTGATAATAGACTAAAGGAGTTATCACCAAAAACTTCATTTGTAGATCTAAAATATTGAATTTACTGCAACTCAGAATATCAATAAAAGTGGTGCAAAAACTTACATGCTAAACTGAAAAAGACAATCATAATTATTGAGAATCAAACAGAAAAGAAATCAATAATCATGTAAGATAACCCAAAAGGTGGTTCAGTTTTTTCCGTGGCACAGGCAAAGAAGAGACAATCCCGTCAGGAAGGATATCAAAAAGCTGTCACTCAAAAGCCTAACACCATTTCGGCAGTTGCCATTCACTCAAGGAGAGGCTCTAATGCACAAAACCAAGGTTCAGTCTGCCTTAAGATAGATCTATTATAATCCAATCATCTCTGAAGATAATGCTTGAAAAATACGCATTTCCCACCTTCACCATACTCCCCACAGAAAAAGAAACAACAAGAAAGAGGGGAAAATATATATTTTTTCACATGAACAATTGACAGAATTTACATACCATTCTCCTTGAAAGTTGTATCAGCATTTGATCCTACAATGGTAGTAGATGACACTCCATTGCCAAGAGGCCCCAAATCAGACCTTTGATTCACAACATCATTGTTATCCTTGTTACAGCACAGAGTGGTCATATCACTTGAACCATTTCTTTTACGAACAGCTTTGAGAGCATCTAGTTTATATGTTGTTATACAAGTCAAACCCAACTCAGCTGCCAATTTCTGAATATCAATCACCTATAAATAAAGAAATTGGAGTCCTCAAACAAAGAGATTATAGATTCTAGATTCAAATATAATAGATTATCCTAATAATAGATTAAAGCAGAAATTTTTTTTCTTAGCAATCAAGTAAAAAATAATAAGGATGTGTTTCTTGTGGCATAATTTGTACTTTTAAGCCAAGTATCCTCATACAAGACCACCAGTCAATCATTAGGAATATGGAAACTGAGAAACAATTTGTTTCATATGCTTAAGTAAAATTAACTAATATGACCATTCAAAGGACCCCACCATGCTTTTTTTATCAAGGGGATTGAAAATCAAATGCCACATGAGTTGACAAGGCAAGTCCTGCAAGACAAATACAAGGAGGTTGGCTAGTCTTTGAACATTAGGGATCCTTTCATTGATAGGTTATCTCTCTAGACAGAAAGGACTTTTTGCAAAATAAATGTTTGGTGAAAAGCGAAAAGATATCCTATCTATACTCAAAGGTAGGGGGGCTCCAAGACAGATGTGGCACAAAGGAGGCTTGAGGGAGTAGGGACACACTATGTCAGAAAGTGCTAGCTCTAGCACATAAAGCCTGGCATGATGTGACAGTCTGAAGATAATTCCTTTTTGTCACAAGCTCTATGCTTTGCCCCCAGGGTCCTTACTACAACTTCATTAAAGGGTCATAGAGATCATGGGTTCATTCCACACGTCTTCCTGATCTCTGGTAAGAACACATGTCATCTTCTTCAAGCATGGTGGAAATCAAGCATAACCAATTTAAGTAGGAGGGCAAATTCAAGTTTTGCAACACTCATGAAGAAAGGATGAAGCGGAAACCAAGCATTGAACATCATATTTTCCTTAAGAAGACAACAAATATTATGACCAAAGACCGGAGGTCAAGTGAAAACAAGCACATTAAACCAGTCTTTATGCACTTGAGCCAGTACTTTCTGAAATAAGGCACATCCTTTAAGCCTCCTTTGTATCTCACAACCACCATGACAACCCCTCATCCTCAATATAAATAGAGTACCCTTCTTCTCTTTTCACCAAGCACAACATTCTCCACAAAACTCCTTTCTTTCTTGAGAAATAAGCTCCCAGTTCCACCGACTTATTTAATCATAGGAGGAGGTCTCACCAGACAAACAGTCTACTCAAGTGACATTGAGTTTCAGTTACCAAGGGAAAAAAACATAAATAATAGGCATGTTGAAAATTAACAGCTAGAATACCTAGCAGAAAAAGTCTAAGCCATAAGAAACAGTATAACTAGAATGACTTTCTAAGAGAATGATTAATTCTTACCTTTAATTGGTTGGTCCAGTTTGATTTTAAAACACTGCTTTAAGTCTCAGAAAGGTAACCACGAAGTAACATGCTTATGTAAGTATCAGTTATGCAAATGATGTTATCAGCATTGGTATGCAAACTATAGTGTATGAGAAGAATCAACTATGATTACACTGATGAAACCCAACAAAGAGTATACAATTTATGCAGCCTCTTTTGCAAGAAAACAGCATAAATCATTTGTTTACAACATCAACAGCCAATCAATCAAGCAAACCTATTAAACTATACAGTCACATGTAAAAATCTAGATGATAATCAACAAATTCATTTAGATTAAGATTTTCACCTTATTATGAGATCTATCTGCTGCAATCACCTCCCCTTCATCCTTCATAAGTATAGCAATTGCAGTTGTCTTCCCTCCTGGAGCTGCACACATGTCTAGTATCCGCTCACCTTTCTGAGGATCTGAGACAAAAAAAGACCACATACACAATGACCATGTTTGGCAAAAAGTTCACAATTCAGCATACATGTGAAGAATACCTCAAGCAAAGAATACTCAAGACAAAAGAGAAACCAGTCAATCTTTTTTAGAGGGAAAAGATTGAAACAAAAGGAGACAGATTTTCCATTTTCCAACGATTATATCTACACACCTTTAAGAAATATATTTCAGCCAAAGAAAAAAAAAGGGCAACCAAGCACTTAATAATATAAACAATAGAAGCCATGGTAGTAGCTGCCAACAACCATTCATACTACTACACCTTTGAATAGCTAAAAGGAGTAATGAGGTTTGACTCCCTCCAATATCTACAATATTGCCTTTGTCGAAATACTTGAGGTCACAAAAGCTGCTGCAGACAAGCACAACTCAAACCTACCATAGAAGGTGACTTCAGGAACTCCTAGTTGGAAAATCTAGGACCTATATATCAGAGACATCTTTAGTGTTTCTATTATTAATAGTTCTTCCTTGTCCATCCAAAAAGCATAAAACTTTTTCTTTTCCAGTCAGAAAAATTCCACCCCCGTGGTGGTCTATAATAATAGGAAAGCAGTAGTGTTTATGGAGGATATTGAACTTTGGTCATAAGAGGAAACCATTTTCATTTTGGGAGGATTGTGAACTTTTTTTGGTAAGCATCATTCAAAATAATAATTTAAAATATTGGTCTACTAACTCTAATTGCATGTTAGCTAGCATTAGTGATGATCTTGAAACTTCAACCTTTATGATGAATAATCACCATGCTCTTCTGATTTGAAAACTTCAGTAGTTTTGGCTTATTAAAAAGTAAACAATACCAGAACCTCAATCAAGAATAAAAAAATGGACACTTGATATAAAATTAAAAAAAGATATATAGAAATCCTCAAACCCAATGAAGAAAAGTCAGATTTCAAGACACTTAAAGCATGTTTTATCCAGTCATAGGAATCAACTCGCAGTAGCTGGGAACAGACAATGGGCTGCAAAAAAATTATCAAATATAGCCTACCAGAATTGGTACCCGATAACTTGTTAAAGCCTTGGTTCCAGGACCAAGGTCTGAGATTCAAACCTCTAGAATACCTTGGCACTCGAACTGGCAACAAAAATAAGAACACCTCAACTTACTGCATTCAATCCCACTTCATTATCACAATAACAGATTAACATCCACCATAATGTTCTTCAGTGCCTAATTTAAGCACTACATAATAGTTCTCTATCAAAGATATTGCAAAAGAGAATTGAGAAAAATGAAGAAACTAGCATAGAGATATATAACATGGCATAGCTTAAAAACAAAGAATACTAGACAAGAAAGTGAACTTGTAAATAAGCCAAAGAAAGAAAGGAAAAGGATTAGGAGGTAGATACCAAGAGCATGAGCAGCAATAATGCTCGGCAGGTTTTGAAGAAAAATTTCCCCCTCAAGAACATCTGTGGAAAACAAAAGAGAATAACAAGAGCAATCCAAAATTTCAGAAAACATCATCCAGAGCTTAACATAATTCCATAAGTCCATTCAAGCATTTTCATATGTTTTCAATAAGGGATGAATTATACCATAAAATGAAGGCAACTTAAATACTCGATTATTCATATCAACAGCAATTCCTTGAGAAGCACGGAAGATCCCGGCTCTTGACAACATTGTTGTTCCTTGACCAATGTATAATCCATTTCGCTCAAAGTGATAGGGATCTGCAGTGTATCATAGCATATAATTCAAGAAACTTTAGCTATTTCACAGCACTAGAAGATACATGCAGTCAAATATAAACCATATATACAAGAAATGCTATATAAGGTAACACACATATTTAATCAAACTAATTACATAGTCTTTGGGTTCAATATGATGATCAGAAAAATAAAATGATTCAGGATTTAATTTCTCATTTGCAAAATATGAGAAGCCCCCACCAAAAGTGCGGCGAATTGTGCTTGGCTTTAGCTTGCTTTCTCTTCTTATACCCAAATACCCTTTTTTCCTAATATTTACTTCAGATTAGGTTATATTACACTTTAGTCTAGAGAAATGGATTGCAATTGATGCAGATACATCATTCCTTGCGACCAGGTAGTGTCATTATTATTCCTTGCATCCAGACTTAAAGCCTTATATCTCTTTCTTTTTCCAAAACACCTAAGATTTGTAGCATCAACATCTTGACCCTCTTTTGAGATGCATTAAGAAAAGACAACAGAGTAGTTTAACTAAATATCTAACAAGATCAATCATACACATCTGTTCTAAAAGCCACCTAAAATTAATCCTTCCAATCTACATATTTACAAAACAAGATCAACTAATTTTTTTTTAAAAAAAAGGAGAGATAATAATAAGACAATAATATTCTTAATTTGTTAAAATAATCCTAAATCTATGTAGCATCCAATTGTTGAAAACCAAAGGATCAAAATGGTGAAGCATTGATATTAAAGCAAAATATATACTACTTACCGGTTGGCAGTCCCTGCAGAACAGTCCCACGTGTTATACCAAGTCCCCATCCACCGTCAGGAAAAGGCTGCTCCACAGCAACTGAAACTGCAACTAGATCCCCTTCCTCAACATGAGAACTGCAGGCCATTATACCTGGAACATATACCTACAGATAAACAAAGACGAGAAAACAAAGGATGAATTTTTAAGTCAACGATGAGTACTAGCAACACGATATTCTACAAATCCCTCTGGAATCCCTAAGATAAGTTGTTGATAACTTTTAAAGGGAAAAGATAAACCCTCAATTTTTAACTAATACACAAAGAACCAAATGCAGAGCTTTCATGCAAAATACAAAGAAACTCATTAATTCCAAATTTAAATGAAAGATAAAAATGACTAAAACTTTAGCTCTTAATTACACATTAGAGGGAACACGCTGTACCTGAGCACCTCGAAGAACTGCTTCAGCACATTTCCTACTAACAAGCACCTCCTTAGGTGGTTTGTCGGGCAAATAACCATAGTCAATTTCATGTGGTCCAGAACCCTTAACAAATACAACATATTCTAAACCTGGTATCTGACACTTAGTGATGGACTCATTTTGTAAGCTCGATTGCTTCTCAACCATATCCAAGTCAATATCATTACTTGCTTTATTCTCTTTCAAATTTATGCCTACAACATCATTTTGAGGCCCCGATTTTCTCATGATTTCCTGAAGTTTCTCAATGACAGCATCACTTGTTGACTTGAGAGTGTTCACCCGAATGCAAGAATAGCAAGACGGCCGCCTAATCAATAACCAATAATGGCACAACCAAAAAAAAAAAAGAAAGAATGAAAGACAACATGAAAAATCAATGGACTATGTTTTCATCCATTTAAAAGCTTTCTTTTGCTAAATGCCTTTTGCCCTTGAAATCGCATTAAAAAATAAGCAAAAGCATATAGTAAGAGGCAACGTCAGAGTATTAGGTACAGCACCACCGAGATAGAAGTATATATATAAAGAAAAGAGTATTGGCTTAACAAGCAAAAATGAAGAAAAGAGTATTGGCTTAACAAGCAAAAATGAAGGAAGCCAAGGAGTAAATGAGGTGCTAAGCTTATAGGTTATTTATTGATGAGAAAGAACGTACGTTAAGGCTTTAGAGATTTGAGCAAAATGGAGAGACCCGTATGCTTTGATGAAGTAATCTTCGACTTGAGGGTTCCATCGCAATATGGGGTTGTAACTGTAACGCGCTGATGCTGCATTCAGCTGCATCTACATAAATAAATAAATCAGAGCATTCATTCATATATATATATAAAATGGATTGATTTAGAATCGTAAAGTGAGAAAGAGAGTGTGGGTGCCTGCCTCAGCCTCAGCTTCAGCCTGGGGAGTCATGTTTTGGAGGGTGAGAAAGGTTTGACGGAAAGCTGCAAGTAAATCCCTCCCTTTCTTCTTCATTCAATGAAGGAAGGAACCAACGTTATACCATCTTTTAGTCGACACTAAAAAGAAAATGAAAAGAGTAGAGGTGGGCTCGCCCTACCCACTTTCCAATATCTGCAAACTCAGCCCGAGTAGAGCTGGTTTGATTTTCTGGAAAGGCCCAGATCCTTTGATGAAGCAATTGGGTCATCCTAAGCATGTAGTTTAAGATGGGGATGTACTTGTGTGAGAGTAAAAAGGAAATATTTTGAAGTCATCTATAAACTTTGAGCCAATCAAGGTGAAGGAGATGATTGAAAGCAGAAAGCTGAGACGGTAAATGGACAATCACTTAAGAACCACTCTACCTAGATTTTTATCTCTAAAATAGAAAATAAAAGTAAAATCATGCAAAACAATATGTAACGATTAAGTGATTACATATACCATAGGACATAATCAAAGGAAGTTACCTAAATAAAAAATTTATTTTTTGCTTCCAAAAAAAATCTTGGAATGATTTTTATGAATGAACAACTCTTGATCATTAGACGAAATATTAAACTTCAGTTGAAGAGTTAATTTAAAAAATTTAAAGAAAAAAGAAAAGCTATCATCTTTCATTACTATTATTTACATGGATAGAGATTCAAAACAACACATATATCTTTAGGCTGTATTTGGTTTTAGGTGTAATTTATTATAATTATTCGTGTTTGATATGTTTAGATAATTATTATAATTATTTGGTTTCTTTAAATCAAGTATAAATAAACATCTCAATTATATGGATATATAGGAATTATGGTAATTATGTGAGTAACTATAAACAATTATACTCAAATTGAATTGTTTTATGGCTTTCCAAACATACACATATATGCTTTAAGCTTAAAAGTATTTTTTATACAATAATAATATTATTCTAATTTTGATACCTATGTTTATTTTTTAAAATATAATTATACATTATTCTATTAATCTCATTTAAATAATATAATTTTTTTTATTTATGAGAAATATACATTTTGACGTATTAAATATTTAAACTAAATTACATGATTTTAATATAAATTATTTATATTAATTTTCAATTAATTACATAATTTTTATTATTAATTATTTATACTTGGCAAATGAGTAATTGTAATGACCCGATTTGTAGCGATATTAGAAAATTCAACTTCGGACTGGATTTATTGAGTTGAGTTAATAAATTATTAAAATAGAATAATTACGAGTCAAATACGGATCGAAAAGATCGAATTATTAAGTGTTATTGAATTAAATCAGTTAATAAAATAATACAAAGACTAAATTGATTAGCGACTAAAATGAAAAGAAATTGATTCTAAATTGACAAGTGCCTTAAATGGCAATTAAGCAAAGATTGTATTAGCAAATTGACCATTAGTAAATTATGATATCAAATTAGTTATCAATGCCATCACTTTCCACTAAATAATATTATACCTATTAATCATTTGATTAGTAATTAATTAGGTTGATTAATTAACAAAGTTACATTGTTAATTAAAGTGTATATATATGCATGTTAAGTCGGAGGAGAGAAAAAACATTTGTTTTCATATTTTCTTCTCTGCAAACCGTTTGGAAAAGTAAACAATGAGCAACACTCGTCTTCTCCGTTCGGTCATTAATCTAAGCTAAGACGATGTCAAGACGTAGAAAAACAAAGGAAAATCCAAAGCTGTTTACAAATAGATATTTTGGTTTGTACTCTCACAATTTGAGTTCGTTAGATAAAATATTATATATATATATATATATATTTGATTCATTAAATGTTCGGAAATGGTAATCTAATTGTTAGGGATCGACCCGTATGAACAAAAGATAGTAAAAGTAGAGAAGAATGAACACAAGTATTTATATGTAAAACCTTCACTGAAGGATAAAAAACCACAGGTAAAGGAGACTTCAACTTTTTGTTAAGCATCAAACAAAGAGTATAACGATGGAGAGTATTCAACCCGAACATAGAGCAAATCCCAAAAGAAACCCAAATATCCCAAATTCAAAATCTCTCTCGAAAAACACCTTTAACAATTCTCACACAAGAGATATATAACACAAGTCTAATTCTCTAAATTTGATTCTACTAAACAAGGTTCCAAAGGCCCTTTAAATGGGCTTGGGACGTGGATCCAATATAACTAAATATCCCTGTAGGAAATAGAGTTTGATTGGGAGAATGAGTCCTATTGAGAGTAAAAAAATGTGGTTGTATTTAAGTAGAAAACATCACCTCGTCATGACGTGCCCTACCTGCTCATCACGACGCCGTAACCTTGCTTGGCTACCAAGGGTGTTACGTTGTCCTAACGTCGTGTGGCTTTCTGCTTCGTCAATTCTCATCTTAAGTGTCTACAGCGTATCCGATAAATGTAAGGCACATCCCACAAATCTCTACATTGACTTGTATTTATCGTGCTTTATTTGCCAAAGCCAACTATAAGCCTATCTCAAAATTTGTAGGATTCTAACCAAGTTCAAGATCTACTTGAACTTTGAAACTAGAAGGCTTCTAGTCTTTTTCTTGTGCACTGCTAAATCGAAATTGACTTATTTTTTCTTCCCGTGAATGTAGTGCTTTATTTTTCTAACTCTTGCACACGAAAAAGAACCTCTCTTGTCCAGAACGGTCATACCTTTTTCGCTTGTATGACCAAGTCGTTTATGCCTCAACTGAGTCAAATCTAACTCTTTAACCAACAAAGAACTTGCAGTTTTATCATTTATCGTTGATCATTGCAGAATACAAAGATTGTCATTCTTTTGACCTCTTATCAAAACAAGAGCACCACGAGACATTTTAATGTCGTTTGACTCGATGTTGATTCTACAACCTTTCAAGTCTAAATTTCTCAATGAGATGAGATTTCTCTTTCAATTAGAAACATGCTTGACATCTAATAGTGTCCTGATTGTCTTGTTGTGCATCCTAATCTGAATGACACCAATACCGATAACCTTACGGGATGAGCCATTCCCCATATGTACAACTCCACCTTTAATTAAACTGTATGTGGAGAACCAGTCCCTATTAGGACACATGTGAGAAGAACACCCCAAATCTTGGATCCACTCGGACGTAAGTTTGGAGCTTTCACTCGTTGACACCAAGAAAAAATCATCACATTTTTCTACAGCCACAGTAGCATTGGCTACCTCAGTATTTTGCTATTCATCCTTGTCGCTCTCGGCAGCCCTCCTATTTTTATTTCTCAAACTATAACATTATGCCTTTATGTGACCCAACTTTTTGCAGTACTTGCATCTCTTATCATGGTTCCTCGATTTTGACCTTGACTTAGACTATTGCATCCCTTAGCCAACTAAAATCGAGGCTTTTTCATCAGATTTGCTGCTTGAACCTAATTCATTGTCGAGTTTTTCCTTACTCAACAAATTTCCCTTCACATCCTCAAATGACAGTTTACCTCTACCATAAATTAGGGTCTCCATAAAAGATTTATACTTAGAAGACAAAGAGCACAACAATAACATAGCTTAATCTTCGTTATCTATGTTAACCTCAACGTTCTTTAGGTCATTCAAAAGTGTAATAAACTCACTAATGTGAGCCTTAATGGACATTCTTTCGTCCATACGAAACGTGTACAAGTGTTGCTTCAACACCAATTGGTTGGCTAACAATTTTTTCATATAAAAGGTTTCTAATTTCATCCATAAAGCAATCGTTGTTTTTTTATGAGTACTTCCTATAGTACATTATTCGTGAGGCATAACTGAATCGTAGAGAGAGTTTTTTCATCAAGCTCTTCTTATTTTGATTTTTTCATACATTCGAGCTTTTTACCAATAACGACCTTTAGGCCATTCTGAACTAGAAGTGTTGTCATCCGAACCTACCATAAACTGAAGTTTGTGATCCTATCAAACTTCTCAATATCAAATCTAATTGTTGCCATCCTAAATGAGTTAATCTGTGAAAGCTGAACCAAGTTCTGATACCAATTTGTTAGGGATTGATCCGTATGAGCAATAAAATAATAAAAGTAGAAAAGAATAAACACAAATATTTACATGGAAAACCCTCGCCGAGGGATAAAAAAATCATGGGCAAATGAGGCTTCAGCTTTTCACTAAGCAACAAACAAAGAGTATAACGATGGAAAGTATTCAACTCGAACACAAAGAGCAAATCCCAAAAGAAAACTAAATATGCTAAATACAAAGCTCTCCCTAAAAAATCTTTAACAAATCTCACACAAGAGATATATAACGCAAATCTGATTCTACTAAACAGGGTTCAAAAAGGTCCTTAAATAGTCTTGGGACGTGGGTCCAATATGACTAAAATATCCCTATAGGAAATAAAGTTTGACTGGGAGAAGAAGTCATGTTGAGAGAAAAATGACGTGGTTGTATTTGAGCAGAAAACATCGCCTCGTCGTGACATGGCCTACCTACTCGTCATGACGTCGCAACCTTGCTTGGCTACTAAGGGCGTCGCATGGCTTTTTGCTCCTTTTCAATTTCTCATCTTAAGTGCCTGCAACGTATTTGATAAATGCAAGGCACATCTCACACTAATAATGTGAAATACTCAAAAGGTATGTATATACATGATTATGTGAGTAGTGATCATTTGGTTGGTTGAATACATGTATTTATGCTTGTTGATGAAATATGATTAATAACAATGATATTTGCCTTATTAATGTTGTTGAATAAAGTCACAGATATAGTTGGCATGCCATAAGGTCTGTTTTGATAGGTGGGAGATTTTAGCCCAATGTGTGTACATATGAGACAATTCCCTAATACCCTAGGGGTCGAAAACATATCATCTGCTCAAATACCCTAGGGGTACAAGTGTATTCAGGTGTGGTAGGTGGAATTGGTGTATTTATGTCCTATTAGCACTTCACTACATATTTGGTGTAAAGGTAAATTGATCTGAATATCCGTCATTATATTCGATTTGGTTAATAGGTATTAAACCATGACGTGTTGAATATATATTGAATTGAAGTGGATGTTAATATAGATATAGGCCGTTAACATAGACAAAAAAAAAATACACTTACATCAAAAATATATATATTTTATTAGCCAAACGCATAATAGAAGATTAAAAATCCTTATAATCATAAAAACTTGGAATTACAACCCTAATTAATTTAATAAATGATTTTATATAAATTTTAGCACATTTATACTGCAATATCATATTATGTCACATTTTATATTATATTTAAAATATTTTTAATCATATATATATTGATAATATATTTAAACTCTTAAATTGATGTTATGGGTAAGATAATCAGTATTGTACTAGTGGATGTATCGTTGTTTTTATATTGATACATACGGATACTAGTATGCTTTGTTCTACCATTTTGAATATATCAATATTTTTAAATATTTTTAAAATTTAAAATATTAAAATCTCATACCAATCAATATGAGTTAGTATGTACTGGTACAAATCAAAATGCACCGATACAATCGACACTGATTGAAACTTAAATTAGAACATAAATTAAATTTTGTTATTTCAATTTATTACCAGAACAAGACGTTTCAAATCATATAGAATTAACCTCTTTGATTACGAGTGAATAAGTTATCAATTCAATTAAAAAATAAATTTAAAAATCATTTTAAAAAATAGTAAATATAATTATGCGAGTGCTTTTTATATTTTTCCGAAATAAAGAGAAAAATATTTGAACTTCAAAAACCAAAGACTTCAAATCCTACTTTTTGTGGGCTTAAATGGGCCTAGGATTTCAGCTCCACCCCCAAGTCACTCAACACTCTCGTAAGCCCACAAAAAGCTAATAGAGAAAGAATACATAGGGTTTTTTATCCTTACCACTGCGCTGCCATAAGAGAAGTACAGGGAAAAACCAGGGAACGGGCCATAGCAGTGAGCGGCAGCTTATCTTCTTCTTTATTACAAAAATGGTTGCTTTCAGGGTAAGTTGCCAATCAATACCCATTTTCATTATTTGTGTGTGTTTTTTTTTATAAAGCTGTAATGGAATTTTTTGTCTTGATTTTTTTTTGGAAAAAACAAAACATAGTTTCATCAGTACCAAGTGGTGGGGCGAGGTCTCCCAACAGAAGCAGATCAGCATCCTAAGATCTACAGAATGAAGCTTTGGGCCACCAATGAAGTCCGTGCCAAATCCAAGTTTTGGTCTGTAAAATTACATTTTGCTGATCAGATTTGTTATTCTTGTTTATTTTTTTCCCTTTATTTGTTTTTTTTTAAATTTAGGTATTTTCTGAGGAAGCTGAAGAAGGTGAAGAAAAGCAATGGACAAGTTTTAGCAATCAATGAGGTATTGACCATATATTGTCCTTAACATCTCTTTTGAAAGTTTTAAACCCTACAAGTGAAATGGTGTTTCATTTGTATGTTGGATGTAGTTTGAATTTTTTAGATGCTCGAGTTAAGTTGGTTGCTTTATTTAGTGTGACATTTACATGTTGGATAAGCGATAGTCTTCTAAAGAAATATGCGAATTTCTGCTCGGGCTTGAACTCGGAATCCAACTTTCTATCTAAAAAATGTATGGACCAATCTGTTTACTTAGATTTAAAGGAAGCACTCTGCTAATGAAGGTGGCAGTTTGTTATTCAGCTGAGTTTTGTCTCTTTGGTCATTAATTGGACAGAATCAAGTACCAGTGCTGATATATACCTGTGTAGGAGACATCATACATGCATATATACCTGCGTTGACAGTTGAGTACAGGGAAGAAAATAATGTTTTATACATTACATTTGTGCATTGGTGGTGGCTCAGTTGTGTTCCATTGTTATGAAGGTAGCTTGTCTAAATGTATATAAACTTGATTATTGATCATAAGTTAGCATTCTTCTTGTTTTCCTCTTGGTGGAACAGGATCACATTTGTGCTATGATCATTGAGCCAGATGCTTCAGTGTTATTTTGAATCACATCTAGTGATTTAACAGATATTGATATTTTCTCATGCTATGTTTTATATTGTAGATTTTTGAGAAAAATCCTACCAAGATCAAGAACTACGGCATTTGGCTCCGATATCAAAGTCGAACTGGTTATCACAACATGTACAAGGAATACCGGGACACAACTCTCAATGGTGCAGTTGAACAGATGTACACTGAGATGGCATCTCGTCACAGGGTGAGGTTTCCATGCATTCAAATCATCAAGACAGCTACTATCCCAGCAAAACTTTGCAAGAGGGACAGCACCAAGCAATTTCACAACTCCAAGATCAAATTCCCACTGGTATTCAAGAAGGTCAGACCACCTACTAGGAAGCTTAAGACAACATACAAGGCTTCCAAACCCAACTTGTTTATGTAGTAGTCCATAATTGGTGATGGTAGGGTAAAAGGCCTTTTAGGTTGATTACCTGTCCTGTTAGATGGATAGCATACATCAGATTTTGAACACTTTATGTTTACTTTTGTAGTCCCTTATGTCTTGGAAGATTTTGTAGTTTGAGAAGTTTATTTTTAATTTGATTACCATGGTGAATCACTATTTATAATAATATTGGACCATTGTCTAGTTGGTGAAGTTTCTGTTGGTTATCACTTTGCTATCACAAAATACTTCCTACAAGCATAAAAAATGACTTCTAATTTTACAGTTGAAACTTTACCTCTTAAATCATTTTTGAAAGATCTAAATACCAAATTTCCCTATTAGAAATACTGTAAACAAAGTAAAAGGTACACTAAAAATGGAAATGAGACTGGATTTCTTCCCAGTTAAGAGTTAAAATTCAAGATCTGCCCCAAAATTTCCCTTCTATTTTTATCAATAGTACCTCCATCAAAAAGTTTCCCGTTGCTGTAAAAAGCTAAAAATACAGATGTGGACAAAACAATCTATAAAAAAATCCAGTTAGTCCAAGGAAGAAGCAAGATTCTCAGACATGTCTTCTGGACTAAAAGCTCTCATATCGTCCCAGAGTTAAAGACATACAAACCTAGCAAAGCTCGATAATGCCCTTTCTCGATATCTTCTTCTTTAACCCGATGCAAAAGGAGGGCTTCAATAACAAAATCTTCCCAATCAATTTCACTGGCTTGTCTTCTTTTTCTCTTCTTCCCACCACAAGCAACTTCTGAAGAGTTAAGATTGTCACTACCATCTGAACCAGCAGAGGATGGATCCAATATCTTATTGATTCGCACCTTAGCGGCTTTAATCTTTTGCCTTCTCCTCTCATTTGCCTTGCAACCGGCAATAAAAGACGGTGGCATCATATCAAAACCTACTTCTTTTTCCAAAATTTGCTTTAGAAGAAGCTTTTTACTTAATTCTGATTTCCCACTCCACCAATCCTGACATGTATATGGCTCGAGCCCCCTTCTCTTTCGCACATGAATCTGTCCACTTTGTCCATTCAACTTCTCAGCATCAACCTCGTTTGAAAACGTTGAATAAATCAAGGACAAGCATTCATGTGAAAGCTTAAGGTTATTTCCATCATTATCATTAGATAATGTAGGAAAATCACTTCTATTCCTTACCTCAAAATATTGAGAATCACCATTAGAAAGGTTCTCATCATTCCCATATGCAGCAACTTTTTGCAAACACTCACTAATCACATCTTCCATATCAAAAGGCTCAACCCTCTCACCTCCTCCTCCAGGCACTTCCATCGACTTTAGCTCCATATACTGAATAACAAATGGTGCATACTTGACCACATTTTTCACTGAAATATCTTTACCCCATGGCAACACTTGAGCAACCCTGACAAGTGCGGCCAAGAGCTCCTTATACCTCAACTTACAAGTAGACACCACGGCATGAACATGCTCCGCCACGACCTCGATCTTCAAACCATCCACCGCATTCAACTCGGCAACAAACGCCATCACTGCTGCCACCACCGGCAAAGGCCTCCTTCCTGTAGTCAAAGACCACTTGACAGCACAATTGACCAAAAAAATCCCTTGTTTCATCATCATCTCTTTCTTATCCTCAGCCACATTTTTCCTATTCATATAATTATTGAATTCTCTTTCAAACAAACCGGCGATACTAATCTCAGGCAAACTCAATTTCAGAAACTTAACGACACGAGCAATCATCCTACCTAATTCATAAATATCACAACCAACAGCCTTGGCAACCTCGGCGGCGGGAAAAAACTTCTTATCTCTCCTCATAACAACATAAGAACAAGCACCGATTAGAACATTAAACCAATCGCCTTCACCGAATTCCCCATCGGTGATCTCATCGATCATAGAAGTAATGTCGCTTTCAGAATAAGTTATGTCAAGCCTCAAGGCGAATTCGTGGATTAAGGTTTTGGCTTGGTAGATTTTCCTGTCTTTGTAAGAGAAGAGAGAACCGGTACCTGCGTAGCCGATGTGGATATTGGTGCCTGTGGGACCGGTGATGCCGCCGATTTGGGCTTCGTAGTTGTCGAAATCGAGGATGGTGTAGCATTTGGAGCAGACGAGGTTGCCCGTCTGGTCGTCGCGAATGGTCGAATGACTTCCGCACCTACACGGCATTTCGGTTTGGGGGTTTTCCTAATGGAATATTTGGATGTCCGGCAAAGAAGCAGAGCTGGGTGGATTTTAACGGCGGTTGGGTAGGCTAAATACCCTAAACTTTGAAAATAAAATTTGGATAATTCTCAAAATTATAGATGATGTTTGATTCAACGAAGAATTGTATATATAAATTTTAATATATATATTTAAAATTTTAATTTTAATTTAATCATATAATTTAAAAAATAAATACATCAATTTATTTTTTACATTACATAAATATAATTATTTATTTATGTATGCAATATATAAATATAAAATAATATTTTATCAATAATTATGTTAATAATTTATAAAAATTAAATCAAATCAAAATTTCATATATAAAATTACACAAAATTAAAATTTATATATACAATTATACATTAAACCATAATTAATGTATAATTTTAATGTTTATCTCATAAAATTAAAAAGAAAAAAGAAAAAGAATAAGGTTAATGTATTGAATCGTTTCGGAAACTTATACCTCCTTGTAACTATTTTTTTATCTAATTGATATCTAAATTTGGAAATTATAAATCAATTTGATTTTTGTTAGGTACATCACTGACATCGTTAAAACATGTTGATTAATAGTATGGTAACACATAACAATCTTACATTTTGACATGTGATAAAAAATAAAAATAAAAACTTATCATTTTTACCATGTATCAAAATACAAGGTTATCACGTGTCATTATATTATTGATCGTCAGCGTCACATTAGCTGTACATCAGCATATTTTAATAATATTAGTCAGGTATTTAAAGAAAGTATCAAGTTAATTTATAATTTCTAAATTTGAGTACCAATTAAGTCCAAGAAAAAAAAATACTAAATATAAATAATCACATTCAAATACCTAAAACCTAAAATATCTAAATATCTAAATATCAAAAGCATAACTCTTAGGCTCCGTTTGTTTGCAGGTAAAATGTTTTCTGGAAAATGATTTCTGGAAAATTATTTATTGAAAAATGATTTCTGGGAAATGATTTACTTTTCTGGTGTTTGGATGAATCTGTGTAAAATATTTTCTCATTGTTTGGCAGATTTCAAAATATTTTTTCTGAAAAGTCGTTTTAATAAAAATTTATATATTTAAGAATTTATTATCTTTTCCTTGTTTGATTGAGTTTACTTTATACATATATATATATATATATATATTAATAAATTTATATTTTAAATTGTTTTTACATGTATTGCAATGATTTATTTATAAATAAATATATTAATAAGTTCTGTTCTCCATTCTTGACAGTAGCTAAAAGCTTGAACTTCAAGCATTTTTCCTTCATATTTTACCCGGGTATAATACGTTGCTGCTGGTGCTCTGTTTGAAATTCTTACTTTACCCGGTTAAAGTGTATTGAAACTCCAACAACATATTATACTTGTTATGGAAGGGTTTCAATTTTATTTATTAATTCTACCTTCTCAATAGCAATGGTCTAACCAATTCATCCTTGTGATTTCATGTACATTAAAAGATGACACAATACAAATAAATATACATATTATATGAATAAATGCTGAGCTTCAGGCTCTGTCTTCTTTTCTTGATGTCCTAGTTATCATTGATAATGTTAAACTACAGATTTTATACTATTGTTCATGTAGGATTAAAAGAGAAGTTTAAAGATACTTGAGTGTATACATCAAGAAGGAATCTACTCATTCTGTTTTTTAGTCATGCTAAATATATACACATATATATATATATATTCTTGTGATGTGACTCCTATTGAAAAATTTAAGTTACTATTAGGCAATTTAAGTCTTTCACCATAAGAATTAAGGTTTGTTTTATTCTTATGATTCATCTACCATATAGTTCATTTTAAGGTGCCTACTCTGATTAAATTCAAGATCCTATGAGCAGAGTTGTTTCCTCTTCTTTTGTGACTATATTAAAATTCTCAAAAAAAAAGATTTATTTGCAGGAAAAGTACGAGAAGGCTTTGGCTTCTAATGTTGAAATGCAGAAGAGAGTGGTTATGGAGAATCAATGTTGCAGGCAACCTTGCAATATGAATCTGGTCAAGCTAAACCACAAACTTTACAGTGAGAAATATTTTAAGCAGCTTTCTTTTCTAACATTCACTGGTTTACATAAGAAAAAGACAATTCTAAATATCCAACTCATATCTCCATTTTTATAGTTTCCTTGTATTCAAAATATTTTTATGAATTTTTTGATTAGCTTGATGTTGATGAAGAAAACCATGAAGCAACGTAAAATGCAAAGATCATATTTACTTTGATCCAGCTATTTAAAAAAACTTGAATTTAGTCTACATAACAATGGTGTTAGAATTGTTCTTCCATTATACATTAGTTTAGTCAACTTGAATTTGATATGGCAGGGAATACATAATGTTGAGAAGCCTACAGATGGTAAATCCAACCAAAGTGCAACAGAGGAAGAAACTAATACCGAAGACAGAGAGAAGAGCTCTAGTTAGGAATAGTCCTAGTGCCATTGTTATCCTTTAATTTTGTATTGGTCTTCCATTTTTCCTTGAAAAAAAAAAGATCTAAAAATGACTGAAAAAAAAACCTTTCTCTACTGCTTGCAGAGACTTGTTAAGGTTTGGGCAGACATTTCCAAAAACAACAAGCACAAGAATCAAGCACATTTGCAAACAAAACGTGGCACCAGATTACATTTTCATTGCCCTGAATCGATAGAATTTCCCAAACTCAAAAAAAATAAAAAATAAAGAAACAAAGAAAGGTATAAAATTTCAGGCATAAAATCAGTTAAAATTTGGACAAGTAAAGAACAAGAAGAAAAAAAATAGCTTTTTAAAAGAAGATGCCATACCTTGCGAAGAGGAATGAGATCCTGAGACAGAGAGAAAGATAGGAAACGAAACAGCAGCGTGTAAAATTTGCCTGAGAAGAGAGGATATGTGACGAAAATTGGGAAGAGGAAGTTGAAAAAAATATTATAAGAAGTTGAAGAATGGAAGAAGAAGAAGAAGAAGAAGACTTACCTGGATGAAGAACGAGAGATGGAAAATGTCTTACAGAAATGAAATCGGTAAGACATTTTCCCCAAATTGAAGGTTATTTTACCCGTGTTTGTAAAACATTTTACAAATATAAAATGTTTTCATGCTTCCAAACACCGTAAAAGCAGGAAAACAATTTACGAAAGACATTTTCCTTGCTTCCAAACGGACCGTTAAATTGTGGTTTTATTTGCGGGATATCAATCATGGTTGTTAATCCCATTCTGGTATTGCTCAGATCGACAACAAATTTTAAGTTTCACTCCAATGTAAATTCTGGTTGGAACTAGCTATACTGATACATACCGGTCCGAATATTGTGTACTGGTCGGTACAAAAAAATTCAATTTAAAATATATTTTAAATTTAATTTTTTATAATTTATATTGTTCTTGAATTATGGATTGCTATATGTATAGTTTGGGACAATCTTAGGAAAAGGTACTAAGGGGCCTTATATTGGGGTAGTATTGCATTTAATCTCCTTTACTAATAAAAAAAAGATAAATTAATCCCTGTACGTTAAATCAAAGAGTAAAATTGGCTTTCCGTTAAAAGTTCCATCCATTTCTATCATTAAAAACTGGTCCCTATATGTTAACATGAGGTACATATGACATGCTATATTTAACTGTTTGGTTATTCCGTTAACCAGTGTAACACCTCAATACTGGGCTTGATCGCCTTGTCCGAGTTATAATATGTCACATTCGTTGCCGGAGCAACTACAATCGATAACATCTAATTTAATTTCAATATACATTTAAATACAAGTAATTCATACTAATTAAATAATGCATGATCATTTTCGAACCTAATATGAGCCTACGAAAGCTCTTTTATTAACCTGGGGTCGAATTGGATCAAATTGTAAAGGATACAAAATTTGACGTCTTGACTTTGGGGGTTTCCACATTGTGATGTGACTCTCTGAATAGGGTTCATCGTGACCTCGAGGCTATATTGTCGCAATGTGAGCCCTGAATTGATTCTCGTCGCGGTTACGGCGTACCTCTTGCAATTCAAGAATTTCAATTTGGTACCTAAATGAATCA
Organism: Gossypium longicalyx; assembly: GCA_025698465.1. NCBI lineage: Eukaryota > Viridiplantae > Streptophyta > Magnoliopsida > Malvales > Malvaceae > Gossypium > Gossypium longicalyx. The sequence goes on along the minus strand of CM047005.1, from coordinate 18,238,509 downwards.
TACCAAAACTTCACTATCAAAATATACACTAATCTTAGGACTTCAATTTCAGTCATTCACCATTAAAGCAAGCCTAAAATACAAGGTTCAAACATTAACACTCATCAATTCACAAAATCAACACATATGCATTTACAACTTAACCATATGTTATATTAAACAAAATATCCCTATGTACATGCTGTAAGGCCAAAATGAAATACACATTACAAACTTTTTTGAGTCGGAAATGGTAGTCTGGATGTTGACTTCAAGTTCTGAGGGTTTGAGGAATACCTGAACTTATGCACAGATAAAACAAACCGAACGCTGAACAATAAGGCCCAGTGGTACCTTTATGATTCAAAAAATTATAAATTAGTATAAAAGCATGGCAATAAGTATGTGAACTCAAATTGTAACTTGTATAAGTTCATATAGATATATACATGAAAGTTTGCATATTCTATTAGGTAAGCCCATTTGCTTAACAATTTCAACATTATCATCAAAGCTATACTTTTGCTGCCCACCTTTCAATTTCATACATAACAAAGGCATTACTTTAATCAACTTGTCATGATCTATTCCATTACTTACCTTATACTTATTGGTCAATCCATTTCTGGAGTTTACCGACTCGTTCACATTCATTTCAGCCCCTAAGGCTCGATTCCATTTGCTTTGCATAATAAGATGCATACTTCTCCTTTCAAATTCATATATAAACATATTCAAAATCTCAAGCATCATATTAGTTCATTTCAATATAAGTTACCTAACTTATTAGTAATGATCCCTATTAACCTAACTCAAATTTCAAGACGAATACACAGAATAGACAACCTGCATCTCAATCTAGCACCGTAGTGCATCATCGAATATACTAAAGGGAAGTTATCGGCACACATAGTGTATCATCGAGCAAGCTGAAGCAATTATACTAACACACGAGGTGTATCATCTGATGAACTAAAACAATTATACTGACATGCATAGTGTATCATTGGATAAATTGAAGTAATCATGCTTGCATGTAAATGCATCATCAAATGTTCTGAAGCAAATATACTCGCATGTAAGTGTTGGAAAATCGTCGACACGACTCCTTCAGCACCCCAAACCATCGCTATTTTGCCCGAATGGGCCTGGCTTGTTCAACTGCATCAATTCGATCTAGTCCAATTTCATACACCGAGCCTGATTCAATCAGTTTTGGGTTTCGATCTTGGTTTTTGGTTCTTGGGTCCAATTTTCAAGTTCAAATACCCATTAGGCCAATTAGCTGACTTGAAAATTAATTTCAAAAAATATCATATTCATTTTAATTAATTTGATTAATTTAATTTTACTTGATAAAAAATAAATTTCCCAAAAATCATTGAGATTTTCCAAATTAATTTTCCAATAAAATTATTTAATCAAATTCTCTAGTTGAACAAATTCTCAATTAAATTATTTCTAAAGTCATAGAATTTTCTTCTAACTCAAATGTAGTCCGATCAAGCTTTTATTAATCTAATGGAAGAACCAGTGAAACATATACAATTAGACTCGAGTAATTGCAATTACGTCTAGAAGCATCGTTTCAATAATTCGCAATTTACTTAACCATTGAGTCAGTCCACAAGAAGTACTGTGATTGAAAACTCCTTATTATATACTCTTTATGAAAACAATTCACCTAACTGTTTTTTTCAATGACCTCGTCATGTGTGTGTTACCCTTATATGATATCTTTGATTCCTTTAAGTTGAATTCGTTCACTCCATACAATCATATTTTATCTCATTGTCACCATTGTGTCTTCTCAATAATTAATATGATCATTGTTAACTAATGATTGTGATAAATTACTTGTTCGAGAACAAGTAACGGTAGCCACGTTCCATATTTATCAATCCACACAATGCAAATGAGAGGATATCATAAACTCTTTAACCAAGCTATGACTTCCGTTGTTGCTAGTAAAGCCATGCCATACACAAGTCATGTACCCAACATACTAGTTATTGACTCGATCATCTTTAGAGCATAAGCCTCTACTTTTATCAAATCACATGAGTTACATACACATGGTTAGTGACTAACTCAGGCTTTAGGTAAGTCATACCATGAACGTCACAAGTGAATCAGTTCACAAACCGATTCAGAATTAATTCAACTTAGGTTCAGTCCAATGTATCATTCTTCCAATGAGTATATCCATATCTCTTCCCGTGGAGTTAACTACTCCGATAGCCAAGACTAGTCATCTCCCTAATTGGAATTGTAGACGACATAATAATCCTTCTAAGTATTTGAATCAAATGCTTACTTTGATTCTTTTACGGGATTACAAACTCGTTTAGATTATTTACTGAAGTAAGTTATTTTTCTTGTAATGTAAACGTTCTTACAGTGCCACTTATAATCAATTTGAACTTAGACACAATGAGCTAATATTTTCTTGTCACAATTCCGCTATATATGCAAAACATGAAAGATTAAAACACAAAAGATATAATAGTGAAATGTAAAATTAACTTTATTTATTTATTCATCATTCAAATACATAGAAAACAATTACATGTTTACTACAATATGGACACATTTGCCAACAATTTTTGCATCATCGAATATATCGAAGCAATTATACTAGTACATAAGTGTATCATAAAATAAACCGAAACAAATATATTGGCACGTAAATGCATCATCGGCTAAACCGAAGTATAAACATGTACAGTTAATAGAGTAACCAATTTTCAATTTCATCACATAGTTTAATTCACATATCATTATTCTCAATCCAACATCAATTCATCATATAATATAACATAATTCATCTCAATTTCACACAAATTTCCTATATCAATTAAGTCATACAACTTTCTATTCTATTCAATTTAGTCTTTGTCTCGATATTCAATTTCAACCATAACATTTCAACTTAATAACCATTAAAAACTACCTCAGCATTATATAATGCAAAATGTCATGAATATGCAATAATTAGATTGATCTCGGGTCATATAGCTGCAAATCGAAAGCTCATGTCACTCGTTGTTGGCTCTTGCCTTTCATTTCCATATCGATAGTCTTGCGTTGTCTTTAGCTACGAATAATAACTCAATAATAATACAATACCAAATTTCATATCAAATCACATTCAAATTCAAAGTCATACATATTTTGCAATTTATTCAATTTAGTCCATAAACCTTTACTCATTAGGGACCTCTTATTTTCTATTCCTACTGAAATTTCATAATAGTTTTGCAATTTTTTAAATTTTATCAAATGTACGAAATCAACAATTAAGCTTTACAATTTAATCCTTTTTTAAATTGAGCTTAATTTCTATCAAATTCACACCTAATTCTTCAAGAAAACAATGATAACTTTTTAATACTTTAACAATTTCACAAATTGATACATGGGTTAGCTAAATCAAGCTCCCATGACCTAAAATCTACAAAAATTATAAGAAAAAATACTTAATTGAACTTACCAAATTGATGGTAAAAAGTTAAAGATTTTGAAGCTTTTCTTTAGGTTTTTCTTTCTAATATTTTCGATGGTTTAGGGGGAAGATGACAACTTCCCACTAGTGTTTTCTTTATATACTAACATTAATTTCTTAATTAAGCTTAATTAATCATGATTTATTCTTTAATTAAACTAATTTTGATTAATAAATTAACCTTAAACCATTTATCATTACCGTACATTAAGTGATAACTCGTAATTTATACATATTTTTATCCCATGCTTAGCACATTTTTGGATGAATTATCATTAGATTTTTGGAATTTGATGCTCTTAATCTTTTAATTTCATGTTTTATACTTAGGCGAGCATAGGAGAGTAAAAAGAGCGAGAAACGGGCTAAAAACGGAGAAAATGGGTCAACGTGGAAAATCAACACGGCCTGGACTTCCTCACACGGGTAGACCACATGCTCGTGTCTATTTAACAGACTTCTAACACAGCCTAAGCCGCCTCACACGGGCGTGGCACACGGCCGTGTCCCTGTCGGGCCCAAGCCTAATTCTATTCGGAAAAGGGCACTTTGGAGGGTTCTGAGGCATTGTAAAGCCTATATTAACACCCTAGAGGAGGATTAAAGGGAACACACGAAGTAGGAGGCAAGGAATTACTCGAAGAAAGTCGATTGATCCATCTCAGAAGTCGGATTCTCCTTCAAGACTGAAGATCTCCCTTAAATTTCCTTCAGGGGTTTTTGGGTTTCTTTATGTTTTGTTATTATTATTCTTCTAAGATGTTTTCTTTTACACATATGAACTAAATTCCCTAAATACCTAAGGGGAATGAAACCTAAGATGGATCTTGTTATTATTTTCTGAATTATATGATAAATACTTGATTTGTTCTTAATTATGTGTTCTTAATTCTTGCTTTAATATTCCAGGATATTGATTCAAGTATTGATGTGCTTATTCTGAGGAGCAAAAGTCCCTGTCTAAGAGTAGATCTAGCATAATTAAGCGGAGTTGGTTGCACCCCTAGACATAGGGCAACATAAATATGCTGGATTAGGGTCAAACCTAATAAGGGAGTCCATAAATCGAGTTAATGCAACACCAGGGGTTTTAATTAGAAAGAGATTTCAATTAATCAACCTAGGGTTAGATGTTGTTAGTCTCGAGAGAGATAATAATATAAATTAGGGATTTCTACGGATCGAGGCAAGTGAATAAATCGTCTAATTCAGAGTCAAATAACAAGTGAAGTCTAGGTGGATTTTTCCTTGGGTATTGTCCAAATCATTCAGTTTTCCCAAAAGTATTTCCCCAATTTACTTCTTGTGCATTCTTAGTTTAGTTGATTAATTTAGATAAAGCAAATCCCCTTATTTTTAGGCTAGATAATAAAAAGAAGGTTAATACTAGTACTTTTAGTTCCTGTGGGTTCGACATTCCGGTCTTGCTATAAGCTATACTACTGTTCGATAGGTGCGCTTGCCTTTATCGTGATAATAGTTAGTTTTCAAGTACGATCAATTATAAATTTAAAACTTATCACTCACATCATTAAGTAATTGAAAAAATTGGTTTAATAACTATTTTAGTCCTTAGGGTAATTACTATCTAAGTCCTCAATCCATTTCCTAATTAAAAATTTATAACGATTGGACTTTTACAATTTAGTTACTGGACCTTAATTACTCGCAATTTCAGCTAAATCACTTAACCAAATTTTAATTCATCAATATACGAACTCCAGAAATATCTATATTTAATATTTACAGACTCAATTTATGAAAACGAGATCTCGAAATCGCATTTTTTGACACCATTAAATTTTGGATCGCTACAGTCATGCCAGTTTTTAATAATAGAAATAGGTGAAGTTTTTTTTTTTACAAAAATGATTAGTTTCCTCTTTTATTTAACGTATAGAACTAATTTGCTCATTTTTTGAATAAAAGAGGGCAAAATGTAATTTGACTCCTAGTACATGGGTCTCCATGGTACTTTTACTAATGTTTTTATTTTTTAATTTAGGCTTAATAGCTTATTTGACTCTCCAACTTTACAAAAAAAATAAATCATTTTAGCCCTCTATTTATTTTTTTGTCTTTTTTAACCCTTAAACTTGCGATTTTTGTCAACTCACATGGATTGACCACGTACTAAAGAATATTGTTTAATGATGGATTGTATTTGTGAAGCTTATTAAAGAATATTTTACGTAATTGATGTGTATTTTATATTAGGGATTTATTTAATCTTATTATTTGATATTTATAAACATTTTTTATATATACATATCATTTTTTTCTTAAAAAATAGCAATAAATCCAAAATAGTATTGCAAAACAAACTGGGTAGATACATATTAGTACTAATAGAAAAATAGTACATCCATTGTTATAGTACTGACTACCTTATTATCAACATAAAGGAAAAAAAGTTTCATTGGGTTATGAAAAAAACATTTTATTTGCGGACTATAAATTATTTCAAAACTTTAAAAAGAATACTTTAAATTGTCCTAATAATTTTTGTATAGATTTAGCCTTCATTTGATTTCTAAAATTAATTTTTATTTTCCTTATTAGAAAATAATTTTTATTTTTATTTTTTAAAAATTGAAAAACAAGTTTGATAAATAAAAAAATTATTTTCAACAATAAAACCACATTTGGTAACTATTTTTCTATAATAGAAATATAGGAAATAAAATAATATATATATATTTATATGTCAACTAGGGTACCAAATTTAATATTTGAAAAATTGTTGAACATTTATATGAGTTTGAATATGGATCATTAATTTAAAGTTAAAAGCACTTGTTTTTATTATTATTTTCATTTTTACAAAATATTTTTAATGAGAATAACTTTTTATTGTTTTCTAATTTTTACACTTTTTCATTTCTTATAAATCATTTTTAAAATAGTCAACTAAACACGTTTTCTCAAGTGTTTTCAAATTTCTAAGAAAATGAAAACAAAAAAGACTTTTATTTCTTAAAACCAAACAAATCCTTTCAAAATTCATTATTGACTAAATGATAGCCGTTAGATTCGTTATTTTGAATTATGCTATTTCTAAAATTTTATGTGAGAAATATATTATCACACATATAATGACATGCCAACTTGTTATTATACATATTGCTCACATCAAAGCTAGTTATTGGATTCAACCACTGTTGTTTATATTAAAACTAAAATTTAAAATTTGGAAGCATAGAGATTAAAAGTAATCAAATTGGATAACATAGATTAAATGTACAACTTAACACATAGTACATGATTAATAGCTAAATTTAACCACACACATTTAATTCTATTGTTTGGATTAGGACAAAAATTTAAAATTCAAAAAATATAAAGTACATAAACTAAAATTGACCAGTTAAAATATTGAGATTAAATCTATAATTTATGCATAATTAAGTGAATAATAGCAAATTTTGACATAAAAAATAACACTTAAAAGAGAGTAGGAGGTACTTTAAAAACAGAAAAATAAAGGAAAAAGGGTTAAAAGTACTTGAGAGGTCCTTCTATTATAAGGACTGGATAAAAAATGGTCCATCTATTATTAATAAAACAATTTAGTTTGTTGTAGGCCAATTCGGCCCACTTACATTTTTAAACCCTCAAACCCATTAAACCCTAACCCAACATCAGACCCAATACAAAACAGTCCAAATTGAACCCAAACTAACCTAAACCCAAAACTCGGTAAGCCCACTGACCCAATAACCCCAAATCCCATAAAAAAACCCTAATCCCTACGTTCGGCGCCGCACCAACCCTCTCGCCATCCGACCACCACACCGCACCAACCCTCTCTGCGCCTTGCTCTCTCTCGACTCACTGCTCCATCAGTGCCCATCCCCTGCAATCAGTAAGGCAGACAAGACAGAAACAATAAGAAAGTAGGAAAAAGGGTTATAAAACCCGAATCAAAAATTGTAAAAAGGGTTCGGCATTTTTAATACAAAAAAAAGAAGATAGAAACTAGCAAAAAAAATAGAGTTCAATACAAAAAAATAGATTTCAATACAAAGAACACCAGGATCTCGACGCAAGAGCAGTGATTCAAACACCCAGAATCAGGAAATAAAAAAAAAAAAGCAAAAGTATCAAGGATCAAAACCCTAAGGTGATTTTTTTTATTTTTTTATTTTCATTTCTATTTTATCTTCAAATCCTTTTTTATACCCCTAAACACATAGAAATAAATAAATAATAATATTATAAAACATAAAAAAATAAATAAAAAAATAAGTTTTTTACCTTTCCGACCACCGTGTACGGTGGCCGGCGCCGGCGCCGGTGAAGGTCCGGTGACGGACCGGTGACCGGCCCCCTGGTCGGATTCCCTTCCCCTTCCCCTCCTCTCTCTTTCCCTCTCTTCTTCTCTATCTTTTTTTTTCTTTCTCTTCTTCCAAATGATTTTTTTAAAATTTTTTTATCTTTTATAGGGGACCAAAATGGTGCGTTTTGGTCCCCCCCCCATTTTAACCAAAAACGACGTCGTTTTGGCCCCGGGTCGGGTCGACCCGACCTGCTCCATCAAGGATCCGCGTGTTTTTTAAACGGAAGGGCTATTTACGCAATCGGCCCTTCCGCTTTTCTAGGGTTTTGCAATCAAGTTTTCTCATTTTTAATTTGGCCCCATAATTTTCCATGCTTTTCGATTTAGTCCCTCTGTGCTGCGCATCGTTTTGATAGTAGGGAATATTTGCTATCTTGGTCCCTCCAGGTTGTGCGCGTGTCACATTTTGATCCCTCCTCTTTATTTTCTTTTAAATTAGCCCCAAAATCTAGTTTCCCAATTCAATTTAGCCCCTTTTTACATTTTTTTGTTCTACTTTAATTTTATTATTATTATTACTATTATTATTATTATTATTATTATTATTATTATTATTATTATTATTATATATTAGTATATACTCTTATTATATGTGTATGTATGTATGTATTTGTATTTAGTTTTTCCTAGTTATTTTATTTTAATATTTTAATGCTATATTCGTTTTTATATTTCAATATTATTATTATACTTATTATTAATATTGTTATTATTATTATATATATGTTTTAATATATATGTATATATATACTTTTACATGTAGGTTTATTTTCATTATTTTATTACCTTTATTGTATTTGTTTTTGTATTTCAATATTGTTATTATATTTATTATTATTATTATAATAGTGTATTTTTTTATTTATGTATGTAGATTTATATGTATAGTATTTTAGTTATGTTATATTGTTCTTTTGTATTTTAATACCATTATTATTGTAATATAGTGTATGTTTTGTTATATACGTATATATTATGTGTATTTTATATATATTACGTATATTATTATTTTATATTACGTAATATCGTATTATTCATGTATTTTATTATATATGTGTATATCTTTAATATATATTTATGTAAGTATATCTTTATGTAATATTAGTATTATTATTAATATATTAATGTGCTTTTAACATTGTAATTATGTATGTATATATCGTGTAAATGTTTTAATATTATATTATATATACGTTTTATATATTATGAACATGTATTTTCAATATTATTAGTTATATATTTTTGTATATATTACTTTATGTACATATTTCCATATTATCCCATGTATATATATATTAAATTCTATTATATATGTATGTTTATTTTTTTTTACCACATTTTATATATTATTATTACATGTGTTTTATTCCTACTACATCTATCGTTAATATTTGCACATATATTTTATTCTTGTATACACATTTTACATATAGTATCATTTTCGTATATCATTATATTTATTATTTTACCCATGATTTTCACTATTATCGCTTATCATTTTATCCTAATATTATTATGTTTTTATTTCTCATATATGCCACGTATATATATTTTTCAATTTTCATTTTATTCATGTATATATTATGTATATATTTTAATAATACAAGTTATATATATATATATATATATATATTCACTATTTTATGTATAGGTTTTAAATGCTATGTATAGTATAATTATGACGTCATTACTATTTATATATATATTTCGGTGTACATGTTCTTAATAGCATTATTGCATATATATTCATTGTTTTTTTATTTTATTTCGTGTTTGATATCGTTATGATATTTAATATATCGCGTGCATTGCCATTGTTTTTTTAATATTATTGTCATATTCGTTATTTATTTCTAGTTCTGTCTTTCATTTATTTTTATTTCATATCAATTTGCTTTGCATTATTTCGAAAATCTTATTCTCGTTTTCTAATTCATTTCAATAAGCAAGGCAACGTACCGATTTAACACCAAGTCGCAGATTTCATCGCTATGTTGGGTGAAAATTAATCGACTCGTGTTAAAACGGAACGTCCTTCTCAAAAGAAACCAAAAAAACTAAAATTTCTCGTCTTTTCAATCAGGTCACGATTAAATATTATTTTGAACTCGTATTTTTGAAAATCAAGACAACACGTGTTTAACAAGATACCAATTTTGGGCGTCGCGAGGGTGCTAATACCTTCCTCGCGCGTAACCGACTCCCGGACTATATTTTACTCTGATTTTTAACGTAGACCTAAACTCGGCCTTCTTTGTTTTAAAAATAAATTTATTAGGTGTCCGATCACACCTATAAAAAGGATCGGTGGCGACTCCCCTCTTTATTTTAAAATCAAACTTCAGTTTTCAAATTTTCACTAAATCGCCACAATTAGCGACCGAAAGCTAAATTTTTACGTCGCTACAGCTGGCGACTCCACTGGGGATGCTTTTCGAGAGTCGTGTCTGGAATTAAACTCGCGTTGTCAAAATTTTCAAGTTCCTTGTTCAAATTAATATTTAGCCGTGATCTTCAAATTGTGTTTTCAAAATGTCATACATTCGCATTATGTTGTAAATGTTTTTCTAACTCATTTCGTTTGTTCTATCTTTTAGCTTTAAATTTTTGTGGTTTTAGTTTTGGTTTAGTTTTTTAAATAAACGTAAAGGTTTGTGAGTTTCTCCCTACACACCGTGCACTTGCATTTTGCATAACATGAGCTCTCTACCCGGGCTCCGTCCGAATAAGTGAAAGTAAACGCTACGCCTTCGTGAGTTAACTCGTCCCTCCGCACAGGCTAATGAATACTTTCGGGTTACATATGACTTATGCTTTTGTGAGTTAACTTGTCCCTTTGCATAGGCATAAGTAAATGTAATCCCTCGAATTGAACTCGTGAGCCTGTGATGGGCTACGATCGAGGCTTCGTACTAATCTTAGTAGATGACAGTACGAACAATTCGAGTACCTATCTAGAACCAAAACCACATAGTGAATCGTACGAGCCACTTAATTAGAGCCATGTCGAACCTCTGTCCGTTAATAGTCACCAAAATAAGTGCACGAGAGGAACGCCTCTTACCTTTTGCATTTTCACTTTCTATACAAAGGGGATTGGGTCTGTTTAATAAACTAGATCGGGTAGTTCGATTTGTTAAATTTTCCATATTTTTCTACCTGTATTTAATTACTAATCAAGGTTGTTTGTCTTTGCCTTATTACTTTTCATCATGCATTATAGACATCATATTAGGAAGGTGTTGATTAGAGATCGGTTGCCAAAAAATGGGTTTCTAATGGAAGAGTCAATTATACAAACAATCAAGAAGAATGCCATGGTTCGGGACTGGTCTCTAAGAACTCAGAAAGAAAAAGGGGATAGTCTAGTGGAGGGATGTATTGCCAATCTGCCCGAGCACGTAGTTGTGAATGTTCGCCAAAATAACCTTGAAAACTTGGTCCAGATTTGGAATCAGTGGGACTCGGACACTAAGGGTATATTCACTGAGAAGTACGGAGATATAGCCCACCTGATCACTGTTAATGTAGACCAGCGTTTAATTCAAGCCATGATCAGATTTTGGGATCCGGCCTACCAATGTTTTACTTTCAATCAGGAAGATATGGCCCCGACTATAGAAGAGTATGCTGCTTTGCTTCGTGTCGATAATGTACAACCCTATAAGATATATGTGAAAGAGCCTAAGCTGATGACCTTCAAGAAAAAGCTAGTGAGATTTACAGAAATGACTGACGCGTGGGCCGAAAAATAAATAAAGAAGAAGAATGAAACCATTTGCATTCCATGGTCTTCCTTACAAGATTTGGTTCTGAACCATCCTGACATGCTGAAAAGGGTAAATCTATTCGCTTTAGCCATCTACGGTTTGATCATTTTCCCGAAAGTTCTCGGACATCTTGAAGTTGCAGTAGTTGATTTCTTTGAAAAGTTAAAACAAGGAATCAACCCTGTCCCGACTCTCCTAGCCGAGACCTTCAGATCATTGAGTAGTTGTCGAAGAAAAGGGGAAGGACGATTTATTGGATGCGCGCAGTTGCTCAATGTTTGGATTTTGAGCCACTTCTAGAAAGTAGAGCGCACTCCGTTCCACATGTTTTCAAAAACATTCGCCCCATTGGAAGCCTATCTCAAGAAAGAATGTCCCAAGGAAGTCACCGAGCAACATTGGGTCTCAGTTTTTCAGAACCTTCGCACCGAGGATATAACAAGGAGAGCACTGTGGATACGCCCTTCAGTTCTGCTGTACAAGGTCGGAGATCAAGACTGGGTGCCACTACTTGGCTTATGGGGAGAAGTTGGATATGCCCCGCTATTAGTCCAAAGACAATTTTCTTCACGACAATTCATACCCGTCACTAGAGGATTAGCACAGTCTGAGTTCGCTTTCGCGGGTGAGGGATATATGAAGAGAGTCCGAAGTGCTGCAAAATCTTAGAAGGAAGTTCATCTGATGGAGTTGGCCCTGTACGCTGATACTCTCACTCAAGATTATGATGTATGGAGGATATGGCGGATAAATAGTCAGCAAGTTTCCTCAATGAATTGCGCCTTTCAGAATCCTTTCCTAAAGGAATTGCCGTCCGATTTAAAAATGGCAAGACAAGAGTTTGAACGTGAAAAGACCAAGATGTCAAGGGATCTCAGTATTCTGCAAGAGGAAAACTACCAGTTAAAGATCTATGTTCAGATTGAAAGGTCCAAAACCGAGAAAGTGCAAAAAGAAGTGGAAATTGTAAGAAATGATTTAAGGGACCTTCATCTGGAAAACAAGAAGTTAAGAGTCATTATCAAGAATAGTGGGTTGGGAAAATCATCATCGGAATGGAAAGAAGAGTTAAGCAACGTTAAAGGAGGAATGGAATTTTGGAAAGGAAAAGCGAAAAAAGAAGAGGAAAAGGCTGCGCGGGCTATGATGGAGCTAAGGAAAAAAAAGGCCGAATATGAAGCTGTGTCTGCCGAGGTAATGACTAGTCGATCTAAACCTCAAGAACTAAAAGAGAGGATACGGGATTTAGAAGATATGCTGCAAGATCGTCAGCAACAATTGGATAGTCTCTTAAAAGCCTTGGAAGAAAAGAATGATCAATATGATAGAGACATTCACGCTTATAAAACGGACCTCCAAGAAAGAAAAATGCAACTTGGCTTCTTGATCAACAAAATCCGTGAAGCGGCCATACACATGGTACAACTATCAGATGAAGCAGAGGATCTCAGCTGCCAATTCCCGCTGAGTTAACGATCGAGCATATCGGAATTCTTAGAGCGAGTAAAGAAATATAGCGATATAGCTAGAAAGTTCGTGTAATAGCCAAATCAAAATGGCGAAATGTTTTTGTAATGAACTCTTTTGATGAATGAAATGCCTAAATAGGGGCTATCTTGAAATCAACACCAAATTCTTGCATATTTATTCATAACTAACATTTATTCGTCATTTATTCAATATTTATTTGTCATGCATTCATCTCATTCATTCATTCATTCATTCATTGCATATTCCATAATCGTTCACTAAGGTTAATATCATATAATTCGCAGTTGTAATACTTCAAATCTGGAACCACCCACTCGTATAGAACGCGTCGACAAGCTAGAACAATTGAGGCTGAATTCAATGAAAGGATTGAAAGAATGGAAAGAATCCAAAAGGAATTACAAGAGCAGTTGGCTAGGTCGCAGCAAGAGACGAGAGACTTAATGGTGAGATCTCGAGAAGAGTCGTTCGAACAGAAGGATCAAATGGCCAAAATGATGGAAATGATGTCAGCTTTAGTTAAGGGAAAGGGACCCATGCAGTGCCCTAACATCGAGGAACCTCGGTCAAGAGTTAATCACAACCAAGACCCGCTCTATCCCCCCGGATTCACTCCACCACACGCCCACGCAGCACAAAGAGGGTACACCCAAAGGGAACCCACAGACCCAGAGTAACAGTCGGTGCCACCTGCTCATTTAGGGCAAGGAATATTTATATCAAATCCTGGAGCTAATCCTGCCAATCCAATTGTTCCAGATTTGGATAATCCAGCGGAAATAGCCAGGTTGAGAACGGATGATCACGAGGCTCAAGAGAAGTATAAGAGCTTGGAGGAAAGACTTAAAGCAATAGAAGGCACTGAAGTCTTCTCTGCACTAGGTGCTAAAGAACTCAGTTTGGTACCCGATCTAATTCTACCTCCGAAGTTTAAGGTACCGAATTTTAAAAAGTACGATGGGACAAGATGCCCAAAAGTGCATCTCGTGATGTTCTGCCTGAAGATGACCGGCTATGTGAATAAAGATAAGCTGCTCATACACTATTTTTAGGATAGCTTAGTAGGATCGGCTCTTCGGTGGTACAACCAGCTTAGTAGGAAAAAGATCCGATCTTGGAAGGACTTGGCATCAGCATTCTGTGAGCAGTACAAGCATGTATCGGATAGGGTGCCAGATCGGATTACCTTGCAGATGATGGAAAAAAAGCCGTCAGAGACTTTTAGACAGTATGCGCAGAGATGGAGGGATATCTCAGCCCAAGTGGAACCCCCACTAACAAAAACGGAGATAACTATTCTCTTTATCAACACCTTAAAGGCGTCGTTTTATGACAAACTAGTGGGAAGTGCTACGAAGGATTTTTCGAATATCGTAATATCCGGAGAACTTATTGAGGATGCCATCAAAAGTGGGAGGATGGAAGGTTCAGAAAGTTCAAGAATGACAGCACCCATGAAGAAAAAAGAACCAGAAGCCCATATGGTGGGAATAGGAAGCCGTTATACCCCTAATCCGTATCCAAACCAACCCCGACCTCGAAACTATCCACCTTCGAATTTCTATTATCCTCCTCAAACCCCTTACTTCCAAGCACCACCTCCTTCCTACCCCGTATATGCCACGAACCACCAAAGACCCGTCACCACATTCCCACAAAACACGGTACCCGCTCAAAGCCAGCCCAAAAACGAACCAAGACCGGCAAGGCCTAACCCCGAGAGACCATAATTTACTCCCATCCCTGTGTCGTACGGGGAATTATACCCAAAAATTTTGGAGAAACAGTTGATTTCTTCTTATTACATGGCACCCCTGAAACCCCCATACCCGAAATGGTACGATCTAAATGCTAGTTGTGCATACCATGCAGGAAACCAGGGGCATTCCACGAAGAATTACCGAGCCTTTAAGAGGAGAATTCAAGGACTCATTGATGCAGGTATCCTATGATTCGATAGTGCCAGTAATGCAACTGGGAACCCATTCCCTAACCATGCCGAAGGGAATGTGAGCACAGTGGGGAAAGAGGACGAATGGCAATTCAGAAAATGTGTTTCAGAAATAAAGACGCCTCTGCAGAAAATCTGGGAGGTACTGGTTAAGAAAGGATTGCTTTGTCACCCCGATAGAATTCTCGGAGAAGAAGGTCAAAGTTTTTACAATTTCCATGGAATTGTAGGACACGACATTCA
Source organism: Gossypium longicalyx (assembly GCA_025698465.1). Lineage (NCBI taxonomy): Eukaryota > Viridiplantae > Streptophyta > Magnoliopsida > Malvales > Malvaceae > Gossypium > Gossypium longicalyx. The sequence goes on along the minus strand of CM047005.1, from coordinate 18,223,231 downwards.
GTCGTGTGAGGAATTTAAAAGGTTACTTCAAGACCGGATGGATAATAAGAAGATCAATGTCCTTAACAAGAGGGAAGAGGCCAACGAAAGAGAAGTATGCGCCTCTAACAACCAGTCATCAGGTCTCCCTTATAGCGCTGATCGACCGTTGGTAATTTATTACGACGCGACGAAGGAGCTAGTGAAACCAAAAGTGATAATCGAAGTACCGTCTCCTTTTCCTTACAAGGACGGCAAAGCCGTACCATGGAAATATGATATCAATATCGTCACACCGGAAGGTGGAAAGTCTGAAGCCATAACTGGAGATGTTGAGGAGGTAGGTCATTTTACCCGAAGTGGGCGGTGCTATTCTAAAGAAGTCGAACCAGCAAAGAAAAACAGTGACTTGAAGCAAAAAGGAAAGGCAGTGATGTATGAGACCAAAGTCGAGTAGAAAACTCCACCCGTACAAGAAACTAAAAAACCTGTGGATGAGGAAGAAGCACAGAAGTTCTTGAAATTTATCAAGCACAGTGAATACAATGTGGTGGAATAGTTAAATAAGCAGCCAGCACGAATCTCAGTTTTATCTCTATTGTTAAACTCAGAGCCGCATCGGAACGCTTTGCTGAGGGTGCTAAATCAAGCTTACGTAGCAAACAACATATCTGTTGAGAAGCTTGATAGGTGGGTAAATAATTTGAACGCGGATAATTTCATCTCTTTTAGTGACGATGAGATACCGCCAAACGGTAGAGGCTCAGTGAAAGCACTGCATGTTACGACTCGCTGCAAGGGCTACATAATACCGAACGTGCTCATCGATAATAGGTCGGCACTCAACGTCATGCCTTTGGCCATGCTTTCCAGAATCTCGATGGATCTGTCCTATTTAAGGTCTTGTCATTCCACGGTAAGGGCATTCGATGGGACAATGCGTGAAGTGGGCCCTTATATATACGATGTTGAATTTCAAGTCAAAGACATTACACCATCGTACAATTGCCTCTTGGGAAGGCCTTGGATCCATTCCACTGGAGCAGTCCCATCATCCCTCCATCAAAAGGTGAAATTTATCATGGATGGCTGTTTGGTCACTGTCGAGGGAGAAGAAGACATTGTAGCATCTATTTCTACCGACGCACCATACATTGAAGTGAATAAAGATGCTGTGGAATGTTCCTTTCGATCCTTTGAATTTGTCAATGCGACCTTCGTCGCCGAGGGAAATATAATTCCAATGCCAAAACTGTCGAGAAATACCAGAATGGGTGTCAGGTTGACTGTAGGAAGGGGAGCTCGAGCAAGAAGAGTTTGGGAAAGCATCTGCAATGAATAGTCAGGGCTCTAAAGCCAGTGCACCACAAAGCCCGATACAGTTTAGGTTTTCAGCCGGACATTCGTCAAAGAAGGAAACAATGGAAGAAAGATCAGGAAAGAAGGATCGCAAGAACCTTAGGCCGAGAAATAGAATGGGAGCCCATAACATACCCTCTTTTGTCAAAAACATTTACGTCTGCAGGAACGATATACCCCGGACAAGATAATCCGCGAAGCACGCTGATATTAATTGAAAGGGGTTTCCGGAATGTCAGTATAAATGTCATTGACAAGGGAGCTGACGCAAGTAAAGATGTCTCAAGGATACGCCCTTGTCCCCCGGGTTTCATGTTGAACAATTGGATTGCCAAGGACTTTCTTGTAGTTTATAAGTCTTCAGAGTAATGCTCAAACATTAACCCTCTATTGTGTCCTTAGATATAATAGAATTCTTTTGTAAGAGTTTACATTCGCTCTTTATTATTCAAATGAATATCAATGAAGATGCATTTTGTCACGATCTTTCGCATTATTACTAATTTCATAATCATTTTCTCATTTCATAGCCTATCCTTACATCTGCCTCATGCCATGCCATAACATTTCGTCTTGGTTCCAATACTTGGATGCCCCTCTATAGTTGCCTTTTTCATTCAACTTTCAGGTGCTCAGATATCAACGGCATGAACGAACCTGTTATGAGTCCTGGAATCGATTTTGAGAAGGCTGTTTGTTTAGGAGAATTCGAAGCCGAAGAAAATGCTGAAGACTATGTCTCGTCTCCTGACTTGCTAAGAATGGTGGAACAAGAGGATAAATAGATTTTGCCCCATCAAGAATCAGTTGAAACAATAAATCTGGGAACGGAAGAAAGGAAGCAAGAAGTGAAGATTGGGACCTCTATTTCAGGGGACACCAGGCATAATTTGATCGCTTTGCTCTATAAGTATAAAGATGTATTCGCATGGTCATATCAAGACATGCCAGGATTGGATGAAGATGTGGTGGTCCATAAGCTTCCATTAAAGCCAGAATGCAAACTCATTCAACAAAAGCTAAGAAGGATGAGACCTGAGATGTTGTTGAAAATAAAAGAGGAAGTCAAGAAGCAATTTGACGCTGGCTTCCTACAAGCCTCCAAATATCCAGAATGGGTGGCTAACATAGTCCCGGTACCAAAGAAAGACGGCAAAGTACAAATGTACGTGGATTATCGTGACCTGAATCTAGCAAGTCCTAAAGATAATTTTCCCTTGCCACATATCGATACATTGGTGGATAACACAGCCAAGCATTCATTGTTTTCGTTCATGGATGGATTCTCGGGTTATAATCAGATAAAGATGGCTCCGGAAGATATGAAGAAAACTACATTCATAACGATGTGGGGAACATTCTGCTACAAGGTAATGCCGTTCGGATTGAAGAATGCTGGAGCAACATATCAGAGAGCTATGGTGACGTTATTCCATGATATGATGCATAAATAAATAGAGGTCTATGTCGACGATATGATTGCTAAATCCCAAGGGGAAGAAGAGCATGTAGTGAATTTGAAGAAGTTGTTCGACAGACTAAGAAAGTTTCAGCTAAAGCTTAATTCGGCCAAATGTACGTTTAGGGCAACCTCGAGAAAATTGCTAGGCTTCATCGTTAGCAAAAGAGGCATTGAAGTCGATCCAGATAAGATAAAAGCCATACAAGAACTACCGCCTCCGCGCACGCAAAAGGAGGTCAGAGGATTCTTAGGGAGGTTGAACTACATCGCTCGGTTCATTGCTCAACTTACCAACCAGTATGATCCAATCTTTCGGCTTCTTCGAAAACATAATTCGGGAGAATGGAACGAAGAATGCCAGGTGGCCTTTGATAAGATAAAACAATATTTGTCTAGTCCTCCAATGCTAGTACCACCAATTCTGGGAAGACCACTGATATTGTATTTAACTGTGTTTGAGAATTCAATGGGTTGCGTACTGGGGCAACACGATGAGTCAGGAAAGAAAGAAAAGGCGATTTACTACCTTAGCAAAAAGTTCACTGAATACGAGGCAAAGTATTCGTCCATTGAAAAATACTGTTGCGCTCTGGTTTGGGTAGCTCGGAGACTCAGGCAATATATGTTGTATCATACGACATGGTTAATTTCGGCCGGATCCAATAAAGTACATGATGGAATCGCCTGCACTCTCAGGAAGAATGGCACGATGGCAGATCTTATTATCAGAGTACGATATCGTCTATGTGAGTCAAAAGTCGATAAAAGGAAATGCAATAGCAGATTTCTTAGCGGCTCGAACGACAGAGGAGTATGAGCCCTTGATGTTTGATTTTCCAGATGAAGACTTAACGTGCATCACAGAAAAGAAATCCGAGTCATCAAATGAGAAGCCATGGAAGATGAGCTTTGATGGTGCGTCGAATGTGTTGGGGCATGGGATCGGAGCAGTCTTGGTATCGCTGTAAGGGATCATTACCCGCTCATCGCCAGCTGAATTTCTTCAGTACCAACAACATAGCAGAGTATGAGGCTCAGATCATGGGACTTCGTGCGGCTATTGAACGAAACATCAAAACTTTAGAGGTATATGGAGACTCAGCATTGGTGATATACCAAATTCGTGGAGATTGGGAAGTGAGAGATTCAAAATTAGTCAGATACAACGATCTAGTGGCAGGACTGATTAAAGAATTCAAAGAAATAACTTTTAATTACTTCCCACGAGAAGAAAACCAATTGGCTGATGCCCTAGCCACTTTGGCTTCAATGTTCAAAGCAAACAGAGAAACAGAAATAATGCATCTGCAAATGAGCATATATGAAGTCCTTGCGCATTGTTTCAGCATTGAAAAAGAGCCAGACGGACGGCCATGGTTCCATGATGTCTTAAAATGTATCAAGAATCAAAGGTATCCCGAACAGGCAAATGAAAACGACAAGAACAATTAGAAGAATGGCAGCGGGATTTGTTCTTGATGGGAACATCCTGTACAAAAGAGGAAAAGATCAGGTGCTCTTGAGATGTGTAGATGCTGACGAAGCCAGAAAAATACTTGAAGATGTCCACGAGGGAATTTGTGGGACACATGCTAATGGTTTCACTATGGCCAGGAAGATTATGAGACTCGGCTACTACTGGCTGACGATGGAAAGCGACTGCATTAGTTTTGCAAGAAAATGCCACAAATGTCAAATTTATGGCGATAAGATTCATGTAGCCCCTTCGCCCCTTCATGTCATGACTTCCCCATGACCTCTTTCTATGTGGGGCATGGATGTTATAGGGCCAATTTTCCCAAAAGCTTCTAATGGACACCGATTCATTTTTGTAGTTATTGATTACTTCACAAAATGGATAGAAGCCGCTTCGTTTGCCAATGTGACGAAGACTGCAGTTTGCAGGTTTTTGAAAAAGGAAATCATTTGTCGATATGGTTTGCCCGAAAAATCATTTCAGATAACGCCTTGAATTTGAACAACAAGATGATGAAAGAAGTATGTGAGCAATTCCAAATAAAACATCATAACTCCTCGCCCTATCGCCCAAAAATGAACGGGGCTGTTGAAGCGGCCAATAAGAATATCAAGAAGATTATCGGGAAAATGACTGAGACTTATAAAGACTGGCATGAGAAGCTACCATTTGCTTTGTATGCATATCGTACATCTGTACGGACATCAACTGGGGCATCTCCTTTCTCTTTGGTCTAGGGAATGGAAGCTATGCTACCTATCGAAGTTGAGATCCCTTCTCTACGAGTCTTAATGGAGTCTAAATTAGAGGAAGCAGAGTGGGTTCGGGCTCGATATGACCAGTTAAACCTCATCGAGGAAAAACGTCTAAAGGCAATTTGTCACGGACAGATGTACCAGAAGAGAATGATCGCGGCCCATGACAAGAAAGTACGGCCAAGAGAATTCCATGAAGGAGAACTCGTGTTGAGAAAGATTCTCCCAATACAAAAAGACTTGCGAGGAAAATGGGTACCAAATTGGGAAGGACCATACGTCGTGAAGAAGACATTCTCGGGTGGAGCTTTGATTCTCACTGAGATGGATGGGAAGGAGTTACCGAATCCAGTGAACTCAGATACTGTAAAAAAATATTATGCTTGAAAAAAAAAGATCAAGGTGAAAACCCGAAAAGGGCGTCTTGATTAACACAAAAGATTAGAATGGAAACCCGAAAGGGCATTCTAATGAAACAAAATTAGAATGGAAACCCGAAAGGGCATTCTAATGAAACAAACCCGGGCTTAAAGAGCAATGAGGTTGAATGGTGGGTCAAATAGTGAAACTACAGTATTTATAGCATTTCTGAAAGCTCGAAATCTTCTACGCAAGAAGCCATGCTCGAAAAGATTCTTGACTGAGGAACGTGGAAGAGTTCATGCGTTGAATATCTAGAGCATTTGTACTTGTTGAAATGCTATCCATTTTCTCTTTGTGACATTTTTTACTACCATTGATTAACTTTCTTTGTTTGCTACATTTGAAGTAAATAAATGTGAGGTATCCCTTTTGTCCCTACCTGACAATTTTCATGCATCTCATTATGTGTTTATTTACATGATAAATAGTGAAATGACATACTCTAAACAAAAAAAATGTTAAGCATTACCCGGATAAGAATTTGATAAGTACAAGAGCCTCAAAGCAAGGACAAAGTTCAACCAGGGGCAAAAGAGTGATATCGGAGAAACGTAGATTACTCGTGAAGCTAGAGGACGGGCACAGGGCCTGAAGAGAAAGTCAAGAGTCAAAACAATGAACGTAGATCATCAAAAATCAGGACGGAAAGGGGAATATGACAAACAAGCTCAAGGTGCATAGCATGATCATGTAGGCATAAAGGCATTTAAGACCAACATGTGCATATCATGATAACATCATGCATGACATATACAGGTACTCCAGCAAAGCAAGAAATTTTGAATGATAGTTATACTGGATCAAGGAAAAGATTTGATGTTTTTATTTCTGTTTTCAAAAAAAATCAACTCATATTGCGAGAGGTGAGTTGAGCCTCAGGACACGCCGAGGTAATTTTAATTTCTGTTTGCCAAAAATCAACTCATATTGCGAGAGGTGAGTTGAGCCTCAGGACATGCTGAGGTATTTTCAATTTTCGTTTTTCAATTTATGCTTTTCAAAAAAATCAACTCATATTGCAAGAGGTGAGTTGAGCCTTTGAATTTGTGCTTTTCAAAAAAATCAACTCATATTGCAAGAGGTGAGTTGAGCCTTTCAATTTGTGCTTTTCAAAAAAATCAACTCATATTGCGAGAGGTGAGTTGAGCTTTTTAATTTCTGTTTTTCAAAAAATCAACTCATATTGTGAGAGGTGAGTTGAGTCTTTTAATTTCTGTTTTTCAAGAATCAACTCATATTGCGAGAGGTGAGTTGAGCCTCGGGGCATGCCGAGGTAATTTCAATTTCTGTTTTTCAATTTCTACTTTTCCAAAATCAACTCATATTGCGAGAGGTGAGTTGAGCCTCAGGACACACTGAGGTAATTTCAAATTCTGTTTTTAATTTCTGTTTTTCAAAAAAATCAATTCATATAGCGAGAGGTGAGTTGAGTCTCAGGACACGCTGAGGTAATTTCAAATTCTGTTTTTAATTTCTGTTTTTCAAAAATCAACTCATATTGCGAGAGGTGAGTTGAGCCTTGGCTCACATGCTGAGGTATTTCCAATTTCTGTTTTAATTCATGTTTTCAAAAATCAACTCATATTGCGAGAGGTGAGTTGAGCCTTTTAATTTCTGTTTTTCAAAATCTACTTTTCAAATCAAGTTTCAAAAAGACCAACTCATATTGCGAGAAGTGAGTTGAGCCTTGGCTCACGTGCTGAGCTATTTTCAGTGCCTGTTTTTTTTTAGTTTATGAGTCAATTCATATTGCGAGAAATGAGTTGAGCTCAAGATCACATGCTGAATAAAGAATAAAGATTGAAGCTGATAGAAGACACCAGACTTGGTCTCCCTGAAGTGCATTGGAGCAGGTCAAAGTTGCAAGCCTTGTCTCCCTAAAGTTGCAGTGAAGTTGATCGAGGATATTAGATCTTGCCTTTCTAGAGTTACAGAAGAGAAGACCATATCTGAATGAAGTAGATTGAAGCTACGAGGCGTATGTCAGAAGATGCATTGGATTGAACCAAAACTACAAGATGCGATGGAATGGAATAAGACTCTCTGAACAAGAAGAGCACCAATGAAGTCAAGACTCGGCAAGATAGGGAAAAATTGGCCTTTCATTATATCTTTGCTCTATTCCCGTTACACGACAATGAGCAAAGAGGGGCAGCTGTTGTAGGCCAATTTGGCCCACTTACATTTTTAAACCCTCAAACCCATTAAACCCCAACCCAACATCAGACCCAATACAAAGCAGCCCAAATTGAACCCAAACTAACCTAAACCCAAAACCCGGTAAGCCCACTAACCCAATAACCCCAAATCCCATCAGAAAACCCTAATCCCTATGTTCGGCGCCGCACCAACCCTCTGTCATCTGACTAGCGCCGCACCAACCCTCTCACGCCCCTTGCTTTCTCTCTCTCACTGCTCCATCGTGCCCATCCCCGCATCCGATGAAAAGGCAGACAAGACAGAAACAATAGGAAAGTAGGAAAAAGGGTTATAAAACCCGAATAAAAAATTGTAAAAAGGGTTCGGCATTTTTTATCTTTTATAGGGTTTATTTTTTTTTACCACATTTTATATATTATTATTACATGTGTTTTATTCCTACTACATCTATCGTTAATATTTGCACATATATTTTATTCTTGTATACACATTTTACATATAGTATCATTTTCGTATATCATTATATTTATTATTTTACCCATGATTTTCACTATTATCGCTTATCATTTTATCCTAATATTATTATGTTTTTATTTCTCATATATGCCACGTATATATATTTTTTAATTTTCATTTTATTCATGTATATATTATGTATATATTTTAATAATACAAGTTATATATATATATATTCACTATTTTATGTATAGGTTTTAAATGCTATGTATAGTATAATTCTGACGTCATTACTATTTATATATATATTTCGGTGTACATGTTCTTAATAGCATTATTGCATATATATTCATTGTTTTTTTATTTTATTTCGTGTTTGATATCGTTATGATGTTTAATATATCGCGTGCATTGCCATTGTTTTTTTAATATTATTGTCATATTCGTTATTTATTTCTAGTTCTGTCTTTCATTTATTTTTATTTCATATCAATTTGCTTTGCATTATTTCGAAAATCTTATTCTCGTTTTCTAATTCATTTCAATAAGCAAGGCAACGTACCGATTTAACACCAAGTCGTCGATTACATCGCTATGTTGGGTGAAAATTAATCGACTCGTGTTAAAACGAAACGTCCTTATCAAAAGAAACCAAAAAAACTAAAATTTCTTGTCTTTTCAATCAGGTCACGATTAAATATTATTTTGAACTCGTATTTTTGAAAATCAAGACAACACGTGTTTAACAAGATACCAATTTTGGGCGTCGAGGGTGCTAATACCTTCCTCGCGTAGTGAACCGACTCCCGACCCTATTTTACTCGATTTTTAACGTAGACCTAAACTCGGCCTTCTTTGTTTTAAAAATAAATTTATTAGGTGTCCGATCACACCTATAAAAAGGATCGGTGGCGACTCCCCTCTTTATTTTAAAATCAAACTTCAGTTTTCAAGTTTTCACTAAATCGCCACAATTAGCGACCGAAAGCAAAATTTTTACGTCGCTACATAGTTATTATACTATTTAAAAGAATCAAATAAGCCCAGATTGTAACAGAGTTAACAATTACTGTATAAAAAATGTCTTAAAAGTTATTTTTTAATAGCAATTCAATTCCAAATAAAAAATTTCATTTACAAAACCATAAAAACTTTAAAAATATTAACTTTGTTAAACAATAAATGTTAAATCTATTCCAATTTGGTCTTGATAAATTCTTTTTACAAGTACATGGATTAACTTAATCTAGTTAATAGTAAATGGACTAATTTGATCATGTCTTTATGATAGAGGGACTTTTCAAGTACATTCACCAAGGAAAAAAGGGCTATAAAGCAAAGTCCTCATGGTAAAAAACCTCTCCAATCACTTGGAATTTTGATATTTGACTAAACTGAGTAAGTAAAGACAATTAATCACAACAATTAATATTTTCTAATAATAGTATATAATTTTGATTAAATAATAACAAATCAAGCTTTCAATGTTGAACTATTTTATTTCCTTCCATCATTCTGTAAGTGCCATAGGTTTCATCCAATAGAATTTTTCTATAACAAATATATATATAATTTTAAAAATAAAAATAAAAATATAGATTAAAAGCCAAAGATATAAACTTATTATTTAATCACCTGAAACTTTGGAACTTAGCTCTCCTTTCTATATATGTATATATAAATTGTATATAATGTTAACAGGTTTACCTTGAACTATGATTTTTTTTAGCCCATTTGATATCAGACTTTAGCCTCAAATGATACCGAGTATTTATAAAAAGGAGATCCTGAAAATGGCTTTCAGATCAAGATGTTGACTGTAGAGCAATTTATGGTAATAATAAATTTGCTTTAAGAGGTGAACTTCAAGACACCTACCAATGGCGATAGTTCTGTAACAAAAAAGTACTGATGGTATATAGAATTGAAGCGATCTCACTGGACAACAAACAATACTTCTTACGAAGGAAAATTATCCTATAACACTAAACCTGCAATCTCATTAGGGGAAAATGATACTATTTACAAACAAGCCTTGTAGAAGAATGAAAGTGAAACTGGTATTTGTTTATTCATGTTTTCAAACAAACCCCTTAACTTATATCTACTCCCAGTACCTCCCCCTTTTTTACTTCCCAATTCAATACAAAAACTGCTTTAATGCTGCTTGCAGTTGACTTCAGAGACACAGGGTAAATTCTTAGAATAGAAGGTCGCCCTGCCCCACTCATTACCATCTCTTCTAAGAAACCTGAGTCGAGTAATAAGCAACTACTCTGAAACCATGACTTACAAACTATCAAAGAAGCTGAAGAATGAGTGCTTTATCTGGTGCCAGCGGGGGAAACTGCTTTCAACGAGATAGAAGATATAGGCATTTGGATTTGGGTCAAAATGAATATAGAGGCAGTTTAAGAACCTTGAATTTGTTCTTCACTTTCATTGCAGCTCGATGAATCCCGTGAAAAAAAAGCTGTGTTTCTTTTCTTCTCTTCAGGATTCATGCGCATTTTGTCTTCTTCTAGTTCACTTTTCTTTAGAAGAAAGAAAAAAACAGTAGGCAACAGTGGCTGCATCTTATGGCAATTTGATGAACCCTCAGGTTGCTTGGTTTGCAAGTATCAATTATATTAATAGAAGGTCATGTCAAGCATACATGTACATAATATTAAGAAGAAAAATAAAAAGAATGCTTGAATAAAGTTCTATTCCTAATCGATGTAACTTGTATTCTTTAGAACCATAACCAAAATTTTTAACTGTAAATGAAGAAATAGCATCATAAAACTGCCACAAAGCGTGCATAATTAAAAACAAAGTTAAACAGCTGACTAGTGGACTCCATTTTCCTTTTGCTGAATAAACAAGTAGTTCAATGTAAGGAAGTCAGTTTAATTCCTTCAATTCATAACTTGCAATCGATTCAATGTCACTGCTATCTATAATTGGATAGGTTAATCAGAACTGTCTTGTGCAATAGCAGATATTCCAGAGTTACCTTCTACACCGTCACCGTCTACTCTAGATTTGTGTCGAGGAACAAAGGCACACAACGACGCCTTATAAGAATCTGCTTTTTCTTGAAGTTCCAAAGCACGCTCTAGCATCAACTCCACTTCACCCGTCTCAGGCCGTGAATTTCCCTCTCGAAAAGTAAAGGAATAGGCGATGTCGATGAAGATAAAGAAGCACTCTGTCGCCATCTCCCCCATCAAATATAGATCTATGATACTACAAAGGGTTCCATCTAAAATTGACTGACGGGCCCAATATGCTAGATGACATTCATTCTCGTTCAAACGCTGGCGATCGATTGGCTTTCTAGCACACAGCACTCCGAATAAAACAATGCATGTCTCCGGCCTCTGCTTCCATGGAAGCGGATCATACCCAGAACCATAGAGATGATCACGTAGTGTCCCATTTCTCATGTATTAATACACAACTATCATCTCGCCCTTATCATTGCAGAACCCTATAAGAGGTACTATATGTTGGTGAAGATGGCAGAGCAACAGCAGTACAGTTTGGAACTCATTAAATCCTTGTGATGACTCTGGATCCAAGCGTTTGACAGCAGTAGTCAAGTTCCCATCATTGAAAAACCCTTTGTACACAATGTTGGTAATGCAAAGAAATTGAAAAAAAAAAAAGAGAGAGGATACTCTGTTGAATTTTAGTGAAAACTTTATGAGTACTTGTAGTACAAATTTGTGAGATTATAATTGTACGCTCTTTGAAAATTATAATTTAAATTTGTGACAATGAATTTTCCGTTTTTGGATTCCCTTAGAGAAAGTCGACTTTCCCTACTAGAAAGTTTTGGTTTTGATCTTGTGTTTGGTTCTTAAATAGAGCTTATTTTTTAAGTATTTGAGAGTTCAATAATAGCGTAGAAGACTAGAAGGATTTAGACACTAAATCTAAATCCAAGATTAAACAAATTTACCTAACTCGAAAATACAAGTACTAAATTTAGTAGAATTTATTACTATAGATATCACAATCAAGGTCCAATTTTATGAAAAATTCTAAAATTTCTCTATGCAAATAAAACTATTTTCCATAACTTGTTTTTCCAACATTTACACCCTTTTTGCTAGATCACAAAAATCTATACTTCGTGTTGGATATTCACTTAGTACTTTTAGCTTAAATTTTTCTTAAAATCTTTCTTTTCATGCTTCCATTCATGCTCCCTAAGGAAGCTTCACTCTTAAGGTCATGTTTGATTAGAGAATAACTCCATTCATTCGAATACATATCCATTCAAATGGATTTGAGCCAATAGTTGATCTGTCATCTTGGGATCAAATATTATGTTTTGAATATTGCAAAAAGCTTTATCAATTTCAAAAATTCTTAATAACAACGATTCTAGCAATGCTTACTACAATGGCAATCATAAATAAAAATAGAACACAACAAGAGAAAAACAACTTCTCTCGTCCTATTGTTCTTTAGATTCTGTTGTTCTGCGAAATTACACAAGAGAAAAATTCTGTCTAGGAGATTGAGTTTTAAGTAAGACCATCTGTGACCCTTCCAATCTTTTATGGGAATTGAACCTAGTGTGGTTTTGTCGGTTTTCTTCCATTTTATTTTCCGATCAACTACTATTGTTTTTTCAATTTCAATTCCTTTAAAAAAGAGTAATACTAATTGTGTTCCACCTTTTTTATTCGGGTGCATGAATATTGAAGTACTGTGTTAACCTTTGGAGGCTACGCCCACTACATGATTATGTCGACTAGGGCAAATTTGCTTCTAAAACAGTGATCCTTCCACGACACAATGATTTCTTTATTTGTTTACACTCAATTTAGTTTCCTATCAGTGCTACTAATTTTATTTTGTAGTAGATATTTCCAACATATAGATCCAAAACCACAATGCTGATAATTAAATCTAGATCAAAGTTGTAGGTTTGCAGATTTTATCTCAACTAGAGAAAATCGGTGGCCTACTTCTTCAGGAAGAGCCAGTCTAGCCAGTTACTCATCTCCCTCACTTAATTTCAATTTGTATTACCTATTTCTTTCTTAAAGATATTGAAAAAAAACTTGAAAGAAAACACAGAGGATCTCCCCTGTTGGAAGCAGATAAGCAGCAAAGGAGTTGGGAGGTGTAACTCTATACTTGATTTCTATTTGAGGTGTTAATATGTCTTTTTATTTGTCCTGTAATGTGAAATGTACTTTAACGATGGTTCACTCGTTAGGCGGATGTTTGACACTTACCAAGGATGAAGAAATGACTGACAAATAGGAGAATAACAGAAGAAACAAAGAATGTCTACTTATTTTATTGAAAATTCTAATATCTCAACAGAAACAAGTCTCAATATTAATACAAGAAGTCCTTTCTTAGCATTATTAGTTAAAAAATTTTGTGAGGGTTTAAAGGAAAGTGGGTAGGATTCATGTAAAAACACACAAACAAAACAAACCTGAAGTGATAAAAACCAAGTTAATGGTTCGACTTTCGTGAGTGAAAATTTATACGATGTAAAATTAAAAAAAGTACAAGTCATATTGAAAAGGAGAATGCAGAGAAAGAAAGAACCTATTCAAAAGAGATCAATGATTTTGTTTTCACTAATCTTAACTTAGATTTGTCCAATAAACTTGTTTAATTCTTTTAGGAATTTGTTGATCGCTTGAGAGGAGTGCAATTAAACGTTTCCACGTATGATAAAGATTCTTTCTTGTTCTATCAAAGACAAGAGTCGAGTATAAATCTTTTCAAATAAAGAGGGGATGATACATGCACGAATGGAGTGACATTTATTTAATTCAATTCACCATAGCTGGCAATTTTCAAGTTCAAAAAATCTGTCAACTTGCAGCGACCTTTTGGATGGGATCTAGACAAGTTGATATGTCTTCATAGAGTTCAAAGAGATATATATTAGACTCGAAACACACTTTGAATCACTTGATTTTGAGTTCGCAAGCTCAAGTTATTACTGTTTTAATGAAAACTGCGCAAGTAGAATATCTGGATGGAATTATTACGAAAAATTACGAGTTTCAAGTTTTAATTCGAGTTTAAATCATATTAGGTTCGATTTTTAGGTTTAATTTTGGCTACATATTAGCCTAATATTGTATCTATTAGATTTTATATTTTTATTGTTTATTTATTTCAAAAATTAAGATTTTTTTTAGTATTTTAAGTTGCTTAAAATTTTATATTTCTTAGTTAACAAGAAAGTTATGTAATTTGTTAACCTATACAAAAGCCTCTTCATTATTGATTCACATACATCTTGATTAATAAAATTTCAACTCTTTGAGTTATTTCTCTTTGTGAGATTTCTCTTTTGTTTATTTAGAAGTAAGTTTTCTTCTTGATTTTCTCTTTGAAGTCATGGGAGAACTCTTCACCCTCAAATTTATTAAGGTTTGACCCTAAGGGGTTGGTTATACCTGTTGATTGAGTTTGTCGAAACTCTTTTTCAAAAGGTTCAACCGGAAATTTACCTATCTACCTATCATATCTATCGGTTTATTCGATCCATCTTCCACTTTTAAATTTCTATTTTTATTTATTTATTGTTTTGAATCTTTATTCTTGTTCTTGAATTTATTCTTTTAGTTTATTTTTGTTTTCTTTATTTTCCAAATTTGTTTGATTTTTTTAGGTCAGATATGAATATTTTTCGAATCGAACAATTCGAATAGAATCTTGGTTTATTACCCTTATCGAATATAATCCATCATGCATGTGCCCTTTCGAATATGTAAGGCGATCACTAATTATCTTATAAAGTATTTATAAAATTCTTATTTTGAAAATAAGGTAAATTAAGAAAGCTTGAAATACCACGTAAACATTTAATGGTCTAGTAGTATTGAAAATCTTAAATTTTGAAATATCTTGAAAGTTGTTAAAAAAAAAGCAATAATATCTTAAATCATCACTCACCAAACTTCCCATGTTCACAAGCAAAGTCAAAACTTGTAAAAAAAAAAAAAAATATTAAAAGAGGAAGTGAGTTTAATTACTTAGTAATTGTGATTTCGGGGTTAAGCATGTACGAAAACATTTAGGCCAATATTTTATTGAAAATATATAATTCCAAAATTTATGGGTAACCTGTAATAAATAATTCAAAGTATATTTCATGTTAAAACTATAATAAAGACAAATTAATAATTTTTTAAAATACCATAGATAGATATCACTCTTAACATTGGTGACAATGATTGAAAACTACAATTAAAACTAATGAGAGTGGATTGAAACAAAAACCACAATTCGATAATGCGTTAAAAACCATTATTCTAAACTGGTGACACGGTTGAATCTAATCTCTAAATACAAAATATAAGTTGACGTGACCAACATTTAATCCCATTGACAGGGCTGGAACATAACATATTAGAAGCAAATTCAAAATCATAAAAGCTGGATTACCCATAAATTTTCAAATTATACAAAACATCATATAAAAAAAAAAAATTCAATATTATACTTAAAACATATTATATATACACCAAAACATAATTTGAGTAACATAAGTATACCAAAAGCATAATCTGATTACTTATTTCTCCAAAAATAATTATACTTGCATGCTTAACTTAATTTTCATAAAACATGGATAAAAATATTATGTATCACGAATATGACATAAAATATTAAAGTTTAATTTTTTTGAGGAGTTAAACATGAAAGGAGTATCAAGTCACTTATTTGTTCTACTGAATTGATATTTAAACAACGATTTTCACAAATTCTCTAATAGCTTAAAATTTAAGAATAAAACATGAAAATCAGAATTCGATTAATAAATTAGAGGCTCAAAATGTACAAGTTTCTGTGGTATTTCCGAGGCATTTCAATTGTGTGACAATTGTTCAATATTTTTTTAGAAAAAAAAATATTTAAATGTATATATTGTAATATTTCAAAAATAAGAAGAAAAATATAGTAACAAATTACATACTAAAAATATAAAAATAGAATAGATGAGGATTATTAATTTACAAAATTACAATTTTATATAAAGTTATTAATTGTGTTTTATAAGCTCTTTACCACAAAATTGAGTAGAACAAATTTATTTAAATATATATATGTCTAAGAAAATTCAATAAATTAGTAAAACTCAATTTAATATGGCTTTTAACAAAATAATGTATATCCATATTGAAAATATACTTTAAAACGATTAAAAATCGAAATTTACTGTTTGACTTATAGCTATTCAAAATTTATTTTGTCAAATTGGTTACCAAAAGTCTAAGTTTCAAAAGTGAAGATATAAGAAATCATCGTATTTTGCATAGATTTTTTTATCTGGGTTAATAATTTCGACTAACTTACTTTAGAGTCTCATATATTTTAACATAAGACTCATATAATCGAGATAACAATACTAAATGAAAGTACAAACTTTGCACTATAAAAAAAAATAAATTTTTTTGAAACAAATAAACACCTAAAGATGGATTTCTAGTGCATCAAAGTCGGTTATTCGAAACTGTCAAAACCCCCAAAAAAAAAAAGTTCAAAAATTATTCTCTTAAATTACTTAACCAAAATGGATGCCACACATATCATTTTGGTACCATCAATGTTGTCAAAATCTCATCGGAATTTGGTAAACTATTAAAATAACTCAAATAAATACATGAATTTTATGAAAAATAGTTTAAGTTCTGTTTTAAATAAAGAAGGAAAGTAAAGAACAATAAAAATATGAGAACAAATAAAGCAAAATGAATTTTATTCATTGATATGATATTCACATTGCTTCTCTAAAGTCTATATTTATAGATATAAAATTCTATTTCTAATTGACATTGAAGTTCTAAAGTATACGAAACTTCTTATTCTAATGGACATCTACTTCTATAATAATAAAATTGATACTAAGGTTTTTTTTTTTCTCACTTATAAAGCTTTTTCCTCTTAAACATGTTACTTACAGGTAAAAAAATACTGCAAACCCCTTTGTGCTATATCATAATTGCATTTTAGCTTTTCTACTAAAAAATAAATTAACAAATTATCCCCTATACGTTATACATTAGATGAGTGAGCAAAATAGTTCCTCCATTAAAATTGCACTTTAAATGTTTGTTTTCTTATTTATATATAAGGTATAATAACAAAAATAGTCTTCAACCTTTATAAATTTATTCAATTTAACCTCTACTATTTTATTGGAATAAATTAGAAATTTTTGAAGCTAAATTAGTAATAATTTAAAAAAAAATAAATTAAGCCCTTTTAAATTTTTAAAATTATTTAAAACATCATAAAAATTATAAAGAAAATTTATAAAAAAGAAGTTTTAAAATTTTAAAATTATAATTTTTATTAAAAATAATAATTTTAATCTAATAAAAGATTAGGGGTCAATTTTTTTTTTAAAAATCTTATACCATTAGATTTTAGTGGGTCAACATTGTTAATTTTTCATAAAAAATTTATAACTTTTTTTAATTTATAAATTTTGTTTATAACTTCTATGATTTTTTTAATAATTTTTAAAATTTAAAAGGGCTTAATTGATTGTTTTAAAATTTGTTACTAATTCCTTTTTGACTCTTTAGCCTTAATAGATTAAAATTTTTTTAATTTACTTTCAATAAAAGAGTAAGGGTCAAATTGAATAAATGTGTAAAGATTGAGGACTAAATTTATTATATACCTTATATGCAAGTGCCAGAACTATTTTATTCAGTCATCTAATGAGCTAATTTACTCAATTTTTTCAATAGAAAAACTAAAATGCAAAGTTGATAAATTTTTGGTTGTTAAAAGACAAATTTCCTTCATGGAAGTGCTGTGTTTAGCGTTGGGTTGGGTGTTTTAGAAGCCCAAGCAAGAGAATGCTAAATACATGGGCTTGCTTCTGGCGGTGAGATTTTTGGCAAACACCTAAAACAATTTAGGCAACGTATGTACACAAGATCAACATCTAAATTCAATGAGATTTGACAAAAATTTCAAGAAATTAATTGAAATATGTAAAATCAATCCGTGATGGGATTCAAGTTTAAAACAGCCCTTCCTATGGAATTAGGAAATGTAACCCTAACAAAGTAATTACTCTAATTTTATAAATTAAAAAACAAAAAAAAAACTATTTATAATATCCATATTACTCCTGTTTAATTTGTGTTTATAACTTTTTATTTAGATTAATTTACATTTGAGTCATCATTAGGTTATTGACTTGTAAAATTAACCCAACCCAACCTTAGATCTGATTTATTCAACTCATTAATGAATCCAAAAACACAATCTATCAACTTATTTGTCGCCATACTAATAATTTTCTTATCAACTATCATCATTCATTGCTGAATTTAAGACCTTCCTTGTTACAACAAAGGAATTCAAGTAGTTGGACAGTTCCAATCAAAGGAGCTAGAGAATCGATAATCATAACTTCTCAAAAGGAATTAAGTAATCATTGTATGATTATGAATATATTTCATGTATTTCTGCATTTTCTTATGCCATGCTCCTATATTTTATATTTTTATAATTTTCCATAAATTCTGTGTTCATTTTTCTCCCCCTTTTTTTTTATTTTTTATTCTATTGTATTTTTCGACTAATAATACGGCGTCTTGCAATGTTTATATCTATGGAAAGTTTTAGAATTAAGTTAAAGTTTTAGCTTTATTTGCCTTTTGGAATTTCAATATTTCCTTACCCAATTAAAAGTGCACTATCATTTTCTTTCAACTTCATGATTATGGGTTGGAAAGGCAATGCTGGCTATGCCAACAAATGTTAGAAACTAGTTATGATTGAATCATGTTATATGTGAGTCCAAATTAAATAAACCCTTGAGTGGAATGTTAATGCTAATGATGTTGAATTTTATTTGTCCCCCCATCATACAACAACTCATATTCCATTTCAGTTAGAGTTTAATTAGGGCGAAAAGTGATTTCTTTCATAATTCTTTTTTATTATAATTTTTAAATTATAATAAAATCATCAAGTGTTAAATGCAATTATAAAACATATTACGCTTTCAAGGAAAAAACACATGTTCATACCTTGAAGATAACATTGTTGAAAGGAGCAGCCTTAGACCCCAAACATATATTGTAAAACAGACATGAAAAATACAAAAAAAAAATAAATAAAAAATAAAAAAGATTACATAGAAGTTCATAACATAAGACTAGAAATCTTATCATACACATATGCATGTGGAAACCACGAATTTAGAACACACATGTGTGTTTAAAAATAACATACAATAAATAATAAAATGTATGGTTTGGAACTAATTAATCATAATAACTCATATGTATAATATTTAAATAAAATAGATTAAATTGTGTAAAACAAAATATAAACACATAAATACATCAGATAAATAATACTAAACGCACTACAATTATTTATTATGATTTTGTTGACAATTGTGAGTTAGTGTCGAGTTGACTTGTGACAAATTGTGACAATAGCTCAATCAACAACATTATCTATACTATTTATTAAGTGTTTTAATGAATTGGTGTCACCCTCAACTCAATAAAACTCTTAATAAATAGTATAGATATACAACTAACAAAGATAATAACTTGTCGATATTAAAATTAAAATTTATAAAATAAATAAAAATGAAGCTTTGATTGAGTGGTAGTTTAATATTTTATTAATCCAATTGGTATGGGTTTAAATCCAACCATATGCATATTTTAATTAATTTTTACTAAATTAAAAATATTAAAATACTTTCAAATAGTATAACTTATTTTAATTACATAAAAATATTTTTATAATATTTTAATCGAGTTGATAACCCGATTAAATGTGACATGAACTCAATAAAATACGTAATAAATAATATAAATAAATGTACTCTACGCAGTATTTTGATGAGACTTCTGTAATTTTGAATTTTGGTTGAATAATTGTAAGTTATATGCTTATATTACAATATCAATGGAAGTCATTGTTACCATGAGTGATAATTAGAAGGTGCAATTATGGTTTTAGTTTACTTTTTATGCTAAAATTGGTAATTTATTTTTTTTTTATTTTAATCTTACATAATTTGACAATTTATTTTTATACTGTTATTAATAGATCAAAATTTATAATACTTTAGTTACGTCATTAAAGTTATTCATGATGTGATTTTTAGAAAAAAAATAAATTTAAACGGATTAATATGTAAATTTATTATTGATTAGACATGTTTAAGCATATTTTAAAAGTTGAGGATCAATTTATGTCAAATTAAAATAAATATATTAATCTCGAATTTCAATATAATAAAAGGACTAAAATGAAAATTAAGCTTACTTAGAAACATGCTAAAATTAATTATAAGTTGATAACAATTCTATTCTATCATCATGGACTTAATAGTTTCATATTAATATTATGAGAATTATTTAGGTCAAACTTGTATAAGTTTTTTTATTAAATTTGATATAACCCATATTTACATATTTCCCTTGATGAAATAATTATCACAACGCCATCGAGTATGATTATTAAGTGTTGGGTACAATTGTAAGATACTTTAATTGTACTTTTAAAAAAATTACACATATTTGTAACTTGAAGATAACATTTTTGAAACGAGTAACCTCGAACATGACAATAAAATAGACATGAAAAATACAATAAAAGTATAATAAAAAAGATTAGATGGAAGTTCATAAGACAAGACTAGAAATCTTATCACACACGTGTGTGGAAATCATGGATTTAGAACATAGATGTGTCTTTAAAAATAACATGCAATAAATAATGAAATGTATGATTTGGAACCAATTGATCATAATAACACATGAAATATATACAATATTAAAATAAAAAAATAGATTAAATTGTGTAAAAACGAAATTTAAATACATAAATACATAAGATAAATAACAATAAATGCACTACAATTATATATCATGGTTTTGTCAACAATTGTGAGTTAGTGTCAAGTTGATTTATGACACTAACTCATTAAAACACTTAATAAATAGTATAGATATACAACTAATGACGATAATAATTTGTCAATATTAAAATAAAAATGCATAAAACAAATTAAAATGAAGTTTTAGTTGAGTGGTAAATTTAACGTTTTATTAATTCAATTGATGTGAGTTCAAATATTAATATATGTATTAAAGTATTTAATTTTTGTTAAAATAAAAAGACTAAAATACTCTTAAAGATTATAACTTATTTTAATTATGAGAGAGCATTTCATAATTTCTTAATTGAAATGATGATTAAATTATGAGTTGCACCAACTTAAATAATATGGATGGGTGAACTTTGGGCAACAATTCGATCAACCTCATGTAATTTTGAATTTTGGTTGAATAATTGTAAGTTAGATGCTCATGTTACAATCACAATGGAAATCATTGGTACCACGATTAATAATGTAATTATGGTTTTAATTTATTTTTATGCTAAAATTTTTAATTTAATCTTTATATTTTAATTTTATATAAATTGAGAATTTATTTTTATAATATTATTAATAGAATTAAACTGATAATACTTTACTTACATCATTAAAGTCAATAAAAATATTTAATTGATTATAAAAGTTGAGGATGAATTTATACCAAATTAAAATAGCTGTATTAATCTCAAATTTCAGTATAATAAAAGGATTAAAATGAAAATTAGACATACTTAGAAACATGCTAAAATTAATTATAAGTTAATAACAATTCTATTCTTTCATCATCAACTTAATAGTTTCATATTAATATTTTGAAGAGAACTTATTTAGGTCAATCTCTTGTATAAGATTCTTGGTATTAAATTTGTTATACCCATATACCATATTCAAATATTTCTCACGCTTGAACATATCGTTAGACCATCATCACGATGCCATCAAGTATAACCATCATATTTCAATTTCCTAAGCTAACTAGCCCGAAGAGAAGCACTTTCCAAGTTAATAGAACAATAAGGCGGTGCTGGGGGACCAATGCATGTATGATTCAGCAGTTTTAACATATCTACTAGTCTTGGATGCTTTGGGTTAGTTAAAAAAAAAAAAAAAACTCCCAGTTTCTGCTTGAAAATGGGAAGCCCTTAGTTGATGCAGATGAAATTAATTAGCTCTATAACTGAGAATAAAATTATCTCAATTTACTCAAGAACTACAGTTTTCTATTATAAAAATGAAAAGGTATTCCACGGAAGATATTGTCTATAAAATGGAAGTTCTGGAAATATAAATATTTCACCATAATTAGGCAACTCTTCTACCACCTCTTAAGTTTTATCGGTTCACTCATAAGTATAAAACATGGTTGAATTATGGGAACTTCGTCATGGTCTCTCTTACTAACCAACTTAATATCTCTAACCTCCTTATTGAAGTGGATACCACCTCTGTTATTAGTTTCATCAACAACATTTATCTGAAAAAATTGTTGCTTCATCTTATTGTGACTGATTGCATGACTTTGCTGAATGACTTCCATCAAACTCGTCTTTTGCACATCTTTAGGAAGGGCCCTAGCTAAAAAACTCAATACTTGCTATGGACAAATGTAATACTGCTAGTATTTCTGTTGTTTATTTTGAATAAGAAACAGTTCCAAATAATAATCACGGGCCCTAAAGGAATTGAGTGCATTAACTATATGATGAAGAGAGATGAAGAGGGCCACAATGTAACACAACCCACACGTAGTTTTCCATTCTTTCTTTCATTTAAATGATAGTATGGTATAAATTTATCTATAGAAAGTGCATCAAATACAAATTTATATATATTTTTATTTGTTCATATTAAATTCTAACTAAATCTAAAATCGAATCAGGTCAAACTCTTAAATAGAAGCAAATTCTTTCAACATTAATTTGAACTTTTGAACTAAAATCGAACTTCTTATCATTCGATGCCAACATTCATTATTATACATTTACATCATTTACTATTTGCTTTTGGAATTTGTAAGCAATCATCGAAACCAAACCAGTTTTCCACATTTCATGATGCAGATATGATCTTCTAACAGCTCGGTTGAATTTATGGTAATAACAAATTATTAACAAAGAGTTAGCTTAACCGACGAGATTTGACAGAATGGTTATCTTCTCGACTTAATATCAAATTGAAGTTGATTCATAGTTTCTCCTTGCAGTCGTTGTAATAGTAATGTTATGCATTCAGGGTAAAGTGGTAAACCAGTCCCAATCACGGATCGATTATGATAATAATATTCTAGAAGTGAACCCCCCACATGGTTGAAATTTGAAGTTGCAATCTATTCCCATTCCCCCACATTCTTTTTCAAGTAGTCAGCTTATCATCACAACATTGACGACACTTTTTCACCATTGCCCTACACTGTATTTCACTGCTACTTAATGTCCCATCACAGACTTCAAATTCAGAGCTTCAACATCAACATACATTCATCTTTCACTTGTTAAAACAAGAATGCAACTGGTTTTTTTCACCATGTCTATAGCTCTTATAGTCATACTTGTTCTACCATTTGTCAGCTCATCTCAACAACATGTGGAATCCATTAATGGCAGCAATACAAACGATAAAGACAACATTCCTAAGGTAATCTATTCATGTTGTTAACTTAGAAGCTTTCAATTGACGGAGTTTAATCCTCTTTGGAATCACCTAGTCTGAAGCTTAAGAATTCACGCAGGTGAGTCATAAACTGATGTTTGAGATTATATTGCATGGGATTATCCTTTGGGCATCAATGGGGTTTCTGGTGCCTGTTGGGATACTTGCTATTAGAATGTCGAACAAAGAAGAAGAATGTGGGACGAGACATCAAGTTCTTTTCTATGTTCATGCAGTGTCACAGGCAAGTTCATCTTTTACGTTTAGGTATATAATTTATATATGATGCATTATTGGCATATAATTTTGTATATATTGCAATATAATTTATTAATTATGCATAAAATTATATAATATTAATGAATGAAATATTAACTCGTATATATTATAATTTGTGTTACAACTAATGGTATCTCAGCTGGGTTGGAAAATGATAGTATCAAAGCTTAATTTGGATATATATAACCCTTTAGCTTTTTCAATGATAACAAAAGAGAAAGCAAAAAGAGAATTTCTATGTATAAGAAGCGTGATTCGTGGCATTAAGATACATGTCTACCCTCACAGTTTCTTCATATCCAATTAAAACCAAGAAAACTTTAATTATTTGCTTTTAACTTGAGAGACGTGGCAGCAATCATTTTACAAATATTTTATTTAATTTTTATGTAAAAATATTTTTATTGAAATGATAAAATTTATTTTTAGAAAATTTTCTCAAATCTATCTTTTGTAGATTTATTTTGGTTTTAAATTAATTTTCATAGTTATTATTATTATTTTGAAATGTCATAATTATTATTTAACAATAAAAATTGTAATCATATTGTTACTTTTTGAGTTTTTTATTTAAATAATATGTAAAAAAATATTTATAAAATTAGGGTGAGAAAAAAATTATTTAATTAAAATGAATTGTAAAGAGCGATGTTATTAATCTGTCAGATGAACTTATAAAAAATAATATTTTAATTTAAGAGTGTCGCTATGCACAGGAAGACAACACCCTCTTTAAAAAAATATAAAATTTATTTAAAATTATAAAATTAAAACTCCTGCATAGCGATACTCTTTATTAAAATATTATTATTTATTTATTTTTAAATTATATTAATTATTTTTATTAAAATATTAATTTTTATAAATGGTAACACCTGACAGATTAATGATATCACTATTTACTATTCATCTAAATTCATTTATATAAATAAATTTTCTCTCACCCTAATTTCCTAAATAATTTTTTTCGTATTATTTAAATAATAAAATCTAAAATGTAACAAATAATAATAACCATGAAAATTAATTTAAAACCAAAATAAATGGATTAGATTTTCATATGATAATTTAAATAGTAGAGCCTTTTGGTCATTTTTCAATAAGGTGAATTTAGTTAATTACTTGAATATAATATAAATCTATAAATAGATTAGATATTTATATGATAATTTAAATAGCTGTTGTGAATATGCAGGGGCAGAGTGAGGGGTCAAACAAGGACTGCCCTAAAATAAAAAAAAATATTAATTTAGATTTATTTATAATTTATAAAATTTTAAATTAGTAATGATAAAATTACACTTTAGCTCTTAAAAATAATAAAAATTTAATTTAAATCTTTAAAAATTATAAATATATAGACTATTAAAATGATGAAAATATATCTTTACTATCGTAAAATTATACAATTTAATTTTACCAAAAAAAATTTTCCTACCCTCCTCAATGTGAACATGGTTATTTTTTGTACAACATGTTTTAAATCATGTTTCTTTTTGCTAGTGTTATCACAGTTATTGCAATCATAAAAAATGATTTTTAAATTATATTTCTAAAAATAATTTATGATGTATTATTTATAAAATAAAAGTATTCATAAGTTAGAATATATAGAGTATATACATGTAGTTTACTATCACGTGTTTAACCGCTATGAATCATAGCCATTTGGGTAGTATTACGATAAGTATCGACCATAAGAAAAAACTGAAATCATAAAATTAAAATAATTTCTTTTGATTGTTATTTAAATCGGATGCATAATTATTTAATGATTATTGATATAATCACTGATCAAAATTTTTTATAATTTTGATATTTACAAATATTAAATATTAAAGATAACAGTAAAATTTATGTTGAGCAGATACTTTCTGTACTTCTAGTTACAATAGGAGCAATCATGTCCATTAAAAATTTCAACAACTCCTTCAACAATCATCATCAAAGACTAGGGGTAGCTTTATATGGTATCATATGGTTGCAAGCTTTAACCGGGGCTCTACGTTCATGCAGGTAAACCTTCATATATGATTGCGCTTATAATTTAGCCCTAAAGCTTTGTTTGGTAGTGTGGTAAAAAAATTGGAAAGATGAAAAATTGAAGTGATAGAAAACATATTTTTTTTGGGTAATCTACAAAAATAGTCACTTTTGTTTGTCTCAGGTTATATTTTAGTCACTTATGTTTGAAATGTTACGTTTTAGTCACTTATGTTACTATTTTATTACGAAGTGATCACTCTACCGTTAAGTTCCGTTATCTCTCTAACGGTAATCTTAGGTGGCAGTCCAACTAGATTTTAGATGCCAACTTGGATTTCTAAATGGGATGAAAATAGATTTTTAATTAAAAATTTAATTAATTAAAATTTTTAAACCTAAACCTTAACTAAAAAATCTATTCATCTCCTCTTTTTAATTTTTATTCAGTCTCTTCTTTTTTTCAATGTTTTTTTTTCATTTGATTGGAAAAACTACTATTAAGATCAAAATAGTTGAAATCAAATTGACTGCTTCATAAAGATGGATTCAATGGAGGGTTCAGGTATGTCTTCTTTGCATTCCTCTATTTCTGTTATTCAATACTGAAAAACAAAAGATTGGATTTTTTATTGTTGAATGAAAACCCTAAATTAAAATTCTTGATATGAATATTAACAACTAAAAGAATTTCAAATCAGAAAAAAAGGATACCCACAAAGGGATTGTGAACAAACAAGTCGATTCAGATCAGAAAAAATCGTATTGAGAAACTAATTATTCAAGAACGTGAAGAATTGGAAAATACAATGATTAGGAACAAAAACGATTACCATCTTCTTATTTATCGACAACCACTTCATTTTAAGTTTTAGAACATAAATTTGTGGGTGAAGAAGACATACATGGACCCTCCATTGAATCCTCTTTTGTTTTTGTATGTGAATAAATTTTTTTGATGATAATAGCTTTTTTAGTCAATTGAAAAAGAAAAATAAAAAAAAAGGAGAGATGAACGGTTTTTTAACTAAGATTTAGGGTTTAAAATTTTTAACTAATTAAATTTATTTAATAAAAAATCTATTCTCATCCCATTAGGAAATCCAAGTTGACACTTAAAATCTAGTTTGACTGTCACATATGATTACCGTTAGGGAGATAACGGAACTTAACGGAAGAGTGATCACTTCGTAACAAAATAATAACATAAGTGACTAAAACGTAACATTTCAAACATAAGTGACTAAAATATATCCTAAAACAAACAAAAGTGACTATTTTTATAGTTTATCCTTTTTTCTTTTCATAAGTGTACTTAATGGGAAGCATGAAAAAATGGAAAGAAAAATATTTTTTTCTTTCAATACATTGCTTGGTAGAGTGAAAATATAAAATAAAAAATAAAAAATTTAAAATGAATAATTTTGAACTAACATACATTTCTATTTCATTTTCTCTCCTCTCATCATTTCATTTTAGAAGAATTAATTTTTATACATTACGATGAAAAATGATCATTTCTCTTATTTTCTTTCTTCTCATTTTTATCACTCTCCTCTTATCCCTTCACTTTTCTACTCAACCAAACACACCCTAAATGAGCTTGCATTTTGGCATATAGAGTGTAAAATTGAAGCATTTATAACGCATTATGTTTAGGGGATCCAAGGGAAGAAGTGCATGGTTTATTGCACATTGGTTACTAGGAACTGCGGTGTGTATTTTAGGTGTAATCAACATTTACACAGGATTGGGAGCATTGCATGAAAAGACATCAGCAAGCACAAAGCTTTGGACCATAATTTTGACTGCTGAGATTTGTTTGATTGTTTTCATTTATCTGTTTCAAGATAAATGGTCGTATTTACAGTCACAAAAGCAACCATCGTTTGTGCGCCGTGAACCTATAAGGCCCTACCCTTTCAGAACAAGAGAATATGGTCGTGGAATCAACTACTAAAAAAGGTTTTGGTTAAAAAATACGTAATCATCACGGGTTAATATCTAATCCATTATTTCCCAATACATGGATCATCATCGTTCATATATGTAAGGTTCGCTTATGAATTATGTAAATTGAGTTAATGAATGGTGATTAAATTTGTATTGGATAATAATGGATAAAAACAATAATAGAAGGGAGCTTTGGCTGTTGTTACTTAGTAACAATTTTGTTATTTTTTCTCTTCTATATTTTGGATTTTTTTTTCTTTGGAAGGATTGGTCTTTAGAACATAATAAGAGTTGTAAACAGAAATTTCTATCAGACTTTTTATGGAGGGTATTTTGCTGTTGTTTCTATTCATATAAGTTATTATCAGCAAGGTAGGTTGAAATTTATACACAGTTCCATTGGGCATGATGGTTAACTTTACTCGTTTTAACATGTCCTCGCTTTAACTAAATTTATGTTCAACGGATTCTTATAGTGCATGTGTCTAGTATTTGTGTGTTACATAATATAATCTGAAAAAGCTCTTAATTTTTTTTTTGAATTTACTGCATTAAATATATATATATATATATATATATATATATCAATACCCGTAACTCAAATCAAATCCACGTAAAAATGAATGATACAACAAAAACTTACCTTTTTTTAAAAAAGATGCATATTACGAATACATATACTAAAAGCACTGTGTATAAAAGAACATCAGCTGATGTGTAGTCCCCAAATGAGGCAAACTTGAGAGCAGTGTGATTACAAGACAAGATAGCAGAACAGAGGAAAATGCTCTTTGCCCCAAACCGGTGGATGACCTTCTAGCTACCCTAGACTTTGATTGATGAAAGGGATGGATTTATATATTCGTAGCAGTACTACAATGGGATCAGTCACCGGCCCTGCCTGACTTTGTGCTCATTAGACCTAATGGAGCTCCAGGCTGTGTTATCTCTACTATAAGAAGGGCACTAATTCTGTTAACAAATTTAGAAATGGCTTGCATAGATAGACATATGAGTTAAGATCTTCAATAGCATAGAAGAAGAAACTTTCTACAAACGAACAGAACACTGTGTAGTTCCCATAGACATCAACTAAAAGCACATATGTTTTGTATCTTCATACTTAAATGGCTATTAAATCCCCAACTGCTGTGCTATCATTGCCAGAAATTTCATCACACTTCATGGCTCTTCATTCTTCAATGTTATTAAGGTGCACAAAATAGTTCATCTCCATACATGACCTCGCTGTGAGGAATTATACTCTTCATTTCAGAGTCTGCTTTTTTCTGCAGTTCCAGTGCATCCTGTAGAGTCGCCTCTACTTCCCCAATGGATGGTCGTTCATCTGCGCTATAAGAGATACAAGACATAGCAATCTCCACATACTTGTTGAAGCACTCTGGGACTATCCTCCCCTTTAAATATGGATCAATATTGTGATAAATGGTCCCATTCTTGAAACACCAATTTGCCCAGGCAGCCAGAGATCTTTTCTGACCATTTGCTTCAAAGACCGGTGTTTTACCACAAATTACTTCGAGTAAGACAACACCAAATGCATAGACATCAATTTTTCCTGACAGACTTTCTGAATCAAGGAATCCGAAAGTAGCCATCACATCTAGTGACTCTTTTTTAGTTGAAGCTTTTGACATGCTATGAGGACCTAACCTGGACAAAAAGAACCCAGAAAGCTTAGGAACCAATTCATGATCTAAAAGAATAGTGTTGCTGGTCACGTTGTGGTGCAGTACTATATACCTTACTCCGGTATGAAGGTAATGTAATCCACGCGCTGCACCAATGCAGATTTGTAGCCTCTTTTCCCAGGGAATTGGATTACAACTGATACCATTACCATGGAGACAATCAAAGAGCGACCCATTGCTCAGGTATTCATAAACAAGGATTGTTTCCCCCTTCTCATTGCAGAATCCAATGAGAGATTCAATATTTAAGTGGTCCAGCTGGCTAAGGAATACCACTTCAGTTCGGAACGCACTAAGACTAAATTTCATCCGTCTGATAGCAACTGTAAAGGTCCCATCATCTATAACCCCTTTGTATACAGATCCAAAATTACTTATACCAATAATAAAGCCTTCATCGAAGTTGGCAGTCGCAGCTTTGATCTCTGCTAGTGAAAACTGACGAATGCATAGTTCCTCCGGAAGTGTGGAATTTGGTTGACTCCCCCGTCGCGAAACGAAGCCAAATACTTTTTTAAAGACTTGAAAGAAATGTGAAAGTGACATTGAAGAAACTTCAATGATGGCAGATGAGAATTGAGGATGGCGATTCACGAGGCTAGCAGAGAATTGATTAAAATCAAGGTCGTCGCTAGGTTTTACCTTACAACATCTGCTCCTTGTAGTGGTTTAATGTTATTCCTTCAAAAATGCACTGACCAACATTAAACCATGCCATCGGAGGCTGCACATCCATCAAACCAGTTTGGGATCAACTGGATACTGTTGGACCTCATCAGATAATATAGACATAGAGGCAAAGTGGTTAGAGCATGGTTTTAGTCAACTTGATAATGCAAAATGTACTAAGATTTGTGTTATCCACATGGGCAATTGCGTATTCTCGCAACAAGTTTGTAAATGAGGGTGTTAGTCAATCGGGTTCAGATATGGTTACCTTAATTAAATCTTATCTGATGGAACTCAAGGCACTGACCAATTTCAGTTTACCCTCTGCATCTCTTTGGACTGTGAGTTAGAACCCCCCTTGTGGCCCCTTGTGTTAAAAATAATTTTGATGTTGGATTTCAGCTTGCAACAAATTTATCAGGATTGTAGCTAGAAATCATGAAGGACTGGTTATGGTAGCTTGTGCGTTGAAAAATAGCAACGTATCGGGTTCTTTTGCAGCAACAGATTTAGCGGCAATTCAAGTGCTCCAGTTTGCTTCCGATTTGGGTTTCAATCACGCTGAACTCGAGAGAGAGAGAGAGAGAGAGCTTGACAATTCTACAGAAGTCGAAAGCGGTAGAAAATAATAGATCCTTAACCAGTGCTTTTATCATATTGATGGGAAAATTATTTCAAGACAATTTCATACTCTAAGTTCTCATATATTCAAATATTTGGAAACACTGTAGCTCATTTACTAGCAAAGAAAGGACTCACGGTAAACGAGAATACTTACTAGATGGAGGAAGCTTCACCAGACTTGCTATCGCACTTGAGGTTGGCCGCCGTGGAGTAGACCCTCCAGATTGAGCACTTAACAATCGAAAACGACTATGGAATGCTTCGAAAGACGATGATTTCATGGCGAGAATGGATTGCATGTTATTTTTTCATCATAAATCTTCCGATATACAACTATTCATGGAGTTTCGGTGAATTAAGACGAAGCCTTGCTGGATTTCTTTGCGTAATATACGGATAGAACTAAAGAGTTCTTTTATTTTGGGTAAATGCACAAGTAGTCACTATACTATGGGTAAGTTTTTGTTTAGGTCATTTAACTAAGAAATGTTACACTTTGGTCATTGAATTATTTGAAAGTTTTCATTTAAGCTACTAAACTATTCAAAAGTTTTTTATTTAAGTCATTGGACTATTAAGCTTTTTTTTTTTTAAGTTTTACTAACAAATTCCAAGCGACGATTTTGCAACTGATATGGTGGATCAATTCCCATCGACAAGTAGAAAAACATACCTCAAATCCAAGTTGGTCTAATGATCAATGTTGGAGATCAAAGAAAAAAGTTGTTTGAATTTTAGTTCGTAAATTCATGACATCCAAAATTGTTTCATAAAAAGAATTGAACTGGAGAGGAGAATGAGAAAATGAGCTTTCGATTGGTGTAAGTAACACGAACAAAGAAAGTCATATAATATCAATTTTAATAGCACACTGACTTAAATGAAATTGAATAGTTCAATGATCAAATTGTAACTTTTTTAATAAGTGATCAAAACAAAAACTTATCCATAGTTTAGTAAGTAATGGTGCAATTTACCCTAAATTTTTTTCAATTTCTTTAGTTTTTTCCGTTTCATTTCTTTAGTTATTTTTCAAACTTTTCAGCTTCTCTCTCGTAAAATTCAACTGGTATTATTTTTAGAAAAGAAAAATAGTGATACCTCTTTCAACATTTAACCAAAATAAAAAAATAAACTATATTGATAGTAACTAAATTATTAATTTTTTTCACCCAATCATAAAAAGTTACAAAATGGTCACTCAATTATTAGTAAATTTTTATTTTGATCACTCAATTATAAAAAGTTAAATAAATGGTAATCCAACTATTTAATTTTCTCTTTTTTAGCCACCAACTAACTAATAATAGCAACTTTTAAAATTGACATAATAGCAAACTTGACCCTTAAAATTTTCACATCATGTCAATTTAATCTTGATTCAGAAAAATCTAACCCTCAACATTTACACTTTATGTAATTTGATTTTTTTTTGTAGTTTTACTTTTCTTTGTGATCCTTTCACCTAAAAAGCTACAAAAATAAATTTATTAGCTAAATTTGATTGAAAATATACAAAAAACGGAAACACCCAAAAATCCAAGATGATAATTTTTATCTTTTCTCGTTCTTTTAAAATTAACATTCTATGTCACAAAGAAAAGAAAAGAAAAGACCAAAATACCTAATGTGTAAATGTTGCGGGTTAAATTTTTTTTAGAATTAAGACTAAATTGGCATAATTTATAAATGTTGATGGATAAAGTTGCTATTATGCCAATTTAAAAAGTAGTCACCATTAGACAACCAATGACCAAAAAAGATAAAAATTGAATAGTTGAGTGATCATATTATAACTTATCATGAGTGAAAA
The DNA here is from genome assembly GCA_025698465.1 of Gossypium longicalyx. Lineage (NCBI taxonomy): Eukaryota > Viridiplantae > Streptophyta > Magnoliopsida > Malvales > Malvaceae > Gossypium > Gossypium longicalyx. The sequence continues at coordinate 18,190,568 of CM047005.1, read as the reverse complement.
AAAAAAGAGAAAAAATTTACTAATAATTAGGTGACTGCTAATGTAATTTACCCAATAAAAATAAGTAAATTATATATTGAATTCATACAATATAAAACTTAAAATAATGAAAATAAATCATGTCAGGAACAATAAAATAACAAATATAAATATAGTAAAAGAAAGATAAAAATTTTGACATTTAAGAAAACAAAAGGTAAAATTGATCTGAAATTCACAACATTACTTATGCTTATAGATTGAAACCGATTCTTCATTTTTATCCAAGAATCTAAAGTGAATAATGACAAGTAAATTAAAATTTATCTATTAAAGCAATCTCAATGTATTGGACATCCAAGAAAAGAAAATTCAATTTTATGTTTCCATTTCGTGTTTTATTTTGACTTATATTCTGTATAAATTATTATAGTATTCGATTTAAAGAAAAAAATATGTTGGTATTGTTTTTTTATATATCTAAATTATTATGAATTTATTTCAATTTTTTACGTTGCTTTTCATACATTACATGTAATATTCATTTTATATTTTTATTATTTTTCATATTATTTGCGTATAATTTTAGCTCTTTTGCCAACAAGATCTGATGAGTAGGGCTTTTGATCCCAATTGCAGCGTTTGAATCAGCACTTGGACCAAAAGAGGTGCCCAAGGGTCTTTTGGTTGAATCAGATTCAACTTAAGGTGTTTGTTGCTATAAGAACTGTGAAAAAAAAATAGAATAAAATAAATAAAATAAAGAACACACAAATTTTACGTGGAAACCCTTTCGGGAAAAAAACCACGGGCAGAGGAGAAGAAAATTCACTATGTCGAAAAATTTGTATCAATACAAGAGGAATAGACTATGTCTATTTATAGGCTTGTAAAGCCATATTCTAGTAGGATTGAAACACCCTATCCTAATCAATATAAAATAGATGAAGTTTAATAAGGTTTAAAAAACCTTATTCTAAAATAAAATAAAAGAAATCTAGTTCTATATGGATTTTACTTTTATTTTATTTTCCATCATATTCTATAAGAATTTGGGTCACTTAATTCCAACAATCTCCACCTTGACACAAATTCTCAATGAACAAGTTCTTCATTGCGAACTTTCAATAAACAAGTTCTCCACCTCTTCCATAAAACCCCTTAAGGGTTTAACTCAACAATGAACATCAACCAAGTCTAAGCAATGCTCAAACTTGGTTTTAGGAAGTGACTTAGTCATCATATCTGCAGGATTTTCATGAGTATTAATTTTGCTCACAACAATATCACCACGAGCAATAATATCACGAACAAAATGATACTTGAACATCAATGTGTTTTGTTCTCTCATGAAACATTTGATCTTTTGTAAGAAATATAGCACTCTGATCATTCACAAAATATCATGGCTGATTTGAAGGCCTTCATTGAGTTCACTAAATAGTCCCTTCAACCAAATAGCTTCTTTGCAAGCCTCGATGTCGCCATGTACTCAAACTTGAGTGGTAGACAAAGCGATCGTAGTTTGCAAAATGGCTTTCCAACTAATTGCACAACCTCCGATTGTAAAGACGTAACTTTGTGAGAGATCTTCTTCTATCAAGGTCTCCAAAGAAAATCAGCATCAACATACCCTATGACTCCATCTTTAGTTCTTCCAAATCGTAAGTAAACAAACATCGGTAGTGCCTCGTAAGTATCTTAAAATCCATCAATCGCTTTCCAATGTTCTTTACCGGATTTGCCATGTATCTCGCTAACTACACCGATCGCATATGATAAATCGGGCGTGAACAAACCATAGCATACATGAGAGATCCCACTTTGCACTAGAGTATGGAACATGTGACATGTACTCAATCTCATCATCCGATTGTGGAGACAAAATCGATGAAAGTCTGAAAATGGTCACTAAAGGAGTACTAACAGGCTTAGCACTCTGCATATTGAACTCGCAAAGAACTTTCTCAATGTACCCTTCCGACTTAGGTACAATTTACTTGATTTTCTATCTCTGAGAATCTCCATACCAAGTATCTTCTTTGTTGGTCCTAAATCTTTCATCTCAAATTCTTTACTTAGTTGGTCTTTGACCTTTCTTATCTCTTCTTTATCTTTTCTTTGCTATCAACATGTCATCAACATAAAGAAGTAGATACACAAAAGAACCATCACTATTTTTCTTAAAGTAAACACAACTCATCAAAACTACTTCTTTTGAAATCATGAGAAGTCATAAAGGAATCAAACCTCTTGTACCACTTGTCTTGGTGATTGTTTCAAACCGTAAAGGGACTTTTTCAAAAAGCAAACATAGTTCTCTTTTTTCAAATCAAAACCTTCTGTTTGTTGCATGTAAATATCCTCATCAAGCTCTCCATGCAAAAATGCGCTTTTACATCTAATCGCTCAAGCTCCAAATCATGCATGGCCACAATACCAAGCAAAGCTCGAATCGAACTATGCTTAACAAACCGGGAGAACACATTCAGAAGTCCACTCCTGAATTTGATGTAACCCTTTGCAACAAGCCTTGCTTTATATCTGGGTTCTTCAACTCCTGAGTCCCTTCTTTCTTTTTAAATACCCATTTACAACGAAATGACCTTTTTTTACCTTTAGGAAGTTTCACAAGGTCCCATGTTCTATTTTTGTGGAGTGATTCCATCTCTTCTTGCATAGCAAACATCCACTTTTCTCGAGCCTTCACAGTAATCGCCTCGAGAATAATTAGATGGCTCTTGATTCGCATCTATATCTTCACCACATTCAAAGCATATGCAACTAGATCACCTCAAATATTTCTTTGGAGGTTTAATTTCTCTTCTAGTTCTGTTTTTGGCGATAGAGTATTGTGGTGAAGAAGCAACTCTATTCTCAATTTTTGTAATTGGCTTGAGGAGTTGACTCAGTATTAACTCGATGCTCTACTTGTTTTTGATTTTCTTTATTGGAAGAGTCTTTAAGAGATAAGTTAGGTAGCATAGCGCTTTCATCAAAAACAACATCTCTACTAATCACAACTTTTCTATTTTCAGGACACCATAACTTATACCCTTTTACACCAGCTTTATAACCAAGAAAAACACATTTAATGGATCTCGGTTCCAATTTTCCATTATCAACATGAGCATATGCAGACACCCCAAAGATCTTTAAATCGTAATAATTAGCGGGATTACGGCACCATACCTCTTGTGAGTCTTTTTCTCAATGGCAACGGATGGAGATCGGTTGATCAAAAAACATGCGATGAAACGCCGCTTCGCCCAAAATGACTTCGTAAGTTGGCATTTGACAACATACATCGAACCTTCTCCATGATCGTTCGTTCATTCGTTCGCAACGCCATTTTTTTGTGGAGTATGACGACGAATCGTCGTGTCTTATGATTCCTTCGACTTGCACAATCTATTAAACTCATCGAACGAACTCTAAGCCATTGTGCATGCGGAGGTATTTTATCTGCTTTTTCCGTCTGCTTTTTCAATCATAATTTTCCAAGACTTAAATGCGGAAAACACATCACTTTTCTCGCTCGGAAGAACGCCCAAACTTTTACGGAAAAATCATCAATAAAGGTTAGCATATAATTAGCTCCACCTCCGGAAGGCACTCTAGATGGCCCCACAGTCGAAATGAATATACTCCAATGTTCCTTCGTGTTATGGATTCCTCTAGTGAATCGAACTCTCTTTTGTTTTCCAAAAACACGGTGCTCACGAAATTCAGTTTGCAAATTCCTTGCCCATTAAGAAGTCCTCTTTTGCTCAATTCGCCATGCCATTCTCACTCATATGCCCTAGGCGCATATGCCAAAGTTTAGTAATATCATCATCGACAAGGACGAGGAAGCGATAGTCGCATCACCATATGATAGAAACCACCGCAAAACATATAACTTGGCAATCTTTCTCTGTCCTTTCATCACAACAAGGGACCCTTTGGAAATCTTTAAAACCCCACTTTCAATTTGTATATCTGTACCCTTTTGAATCAAGAGTACTCAACGAAATTAAATTTCTTTTCAATTACGGAACATGCCGTGCGTCACTAAGTGTTACGACAACTCCATCAAACATCTTAACTTTAATTGTTCCAACACTGCGATTTTACACGTATTATTTCCCATCAAAACAACACCTTCGGACAATCAAGTTTCGTAAGTTGTAAACCAATCCCGATTGGGACTCATATGGAATGTGCACTGAATCAAGTATCCACTCCTCGCTTACTTTAGAATCATTGATGAAGCGACTAGAAGTTCACCATCGCCGTAGTCTTCTACAACATCGCCTTCACCGAATTTTCTCGGTTGTTTTCCTTTGATTCGCAGCCTCCCTTTTAATCTTATTTTGTAGCTTATAGCACTCGAGTTTAATGTGCCCTTTCTTCTTGCAGAAGTTACAAGTTTTACCTCTGTTTGAAGACTTGATCTACCCTTAGATTTACCACGAGGATTCCGTTCTGTGTCCTACCACGATCATCATCAGCATTCCGATCTTGTCTCCCACGAACAATGAGACCTCTCCCCGAGAGTCGGGTTTAACCACAAGATGCTTCATCTTATCATACGAGGTTAAAGAACCATAAACCTCATCAATCTGTTAGAGACTCACGGCTATATAAAATCGTGTCTCTAAAGGTTGAATAAGACGGGGCAACGAACAAAGTAGAATCAACCCTAGATCTTCCTTATCATCTTGAACCTCCATGGCTTCCAAGTTTGAGAGAATTTCTTTAAACAACTTGTTAAGTGTTCGTGTCTGACACACCTTCCTTCCTCCAAACGATGAGCATAAAGACGCTGCTTCATATGCAACTTGCTTGTTAGAGTTTTCACATACATATTTGTTCTAGCCTCTTCCATAATGCAATGGCAGTTTTCTCTTTCATCACATCTTGCAAAATTTCGTTGGACAAATGCGGATGTAATTGTGTTAATGCCTTTCGATCCTTACGCTTTTTCTCTTCATCCATTAATGTCGAAGGCATCTTATCTATCCCTAGCGGGGCATCCTCCGAGATCCATCTGTGCAAGAAGCTGCTTGCATCTTAATTTGCCACAACGCAAATCTAGTGTTGCGATCCAACAATGAATTTCATATTTCAAAGACGCCATTACCGTGATCGAGATGAATAACCCGGAAGCTCTGATACCAATTTGTGAAAAAAAATAGAATAAAATAAATAAAATAAAGAACACACAAATTTTACGTGGAAACCCTTTCGGGAAAAAAACCACGGGCAGAGGAGAAGAAAATTCACTATGTCAAAAAATTTGTATCAATACAAGAGGAATAGACTATGTTTATTTATAGGCTTGTAAAGCCATATTCTAGTAGGATTGAAACACCCTATCCTAATCAATATAAAATAGATGAAGTTTAATAAGGTTTAAAAAACCTTATTCTAAAATAAAATAAAAGAAATCTAGTTCTATATGGATTTTACTTTTATTTTATTTTCCATCATATTCTATAAGAATTTGGGTCACTTAATTCTAACAAGAACAAGGCTGAAAGTCCTTAGAACTGATGGGTTTTGTTTTCAGATTTTGATGGTCTGCCTTCTACGATTGGCCTTGTCTATTACTTGATTGAAATAGCAACATCACTTTGCTTCTATCTCTAATATATATATATATCCCCTCTTCTGCAACATCCTGATTTTAGGCCTAGACAGAACAGTAGTTTTGAGACCACAAATCCAAAGTCGAAGAATTATTTTATTATTATTTTATATGTTGTGGCATAATTATATGAGTGCATGAAAATTTTGATGAAATAATTTTAACGACTGCATGCTTAATTGCAAAAAATGACTAAATTGCATAGATATAAAAGTTTTGTTTTAGTACCCAAATGTGTTAAATACTTAGAAAATTAAAATTGGGGATTTTTAAAGTGCAAATAGGCCATTAAATAAGTGATGGCCGGCCATGAGACAAGGATATTAAAAAGTCAAAATTGTTTGGTGAGTTTGATGACTTGTTTGACTAAGAATAAAATAAAATAAAAAGAAAAGATATCATCTTTTTTCTCCATCTTTTCTCCACCGAAAAACACAGGAGAAAATGGGGTTTTGAAGCTCAAATTTTCAGCAACTTAAACCCTTTGCAAGTAAGTGATTTTCTTAGTCATTCTTGATAATTTTTGTATTCTTGGAATCCTTGTAGCATGAGCTATCTAATAGGGGGATTATTTTGTAAAATGGTTGAAAGTCTAGGATTTTACCATGTGAATATTTATGTTGTTTGCTGAATTTTTATGGAAGAAAATGAATCTTAGTTGTGAAATAAATAACTTTTGTGAAAGGTGTTAGCATGAAAACACCTAAAAGTACCATTTTATAAAATTTGTAAAATAGAGAGTAAATGTGTGAAATAATTGAAATCTTGAGTTACTAGAGTTATGAAAATGGTTCAACTAGGCTTAAAGAGTAAGAAAATTAAATAAAAATCATTTTACGAGCCTAGGGGTAAAAGTATAATTTTGGTAAAGTTTAGGGGTAAAATAATAAATTTGTCAAAATATGATTTTTGGGTCAATTTGAATAATGAGAGTCCTAAATGGGCTATATTTGAAATGATAGATCAAGAAAATCGAGATTCGAGCTTAAATCGAGAAAATACAAGGTTATGGACTAATAGTAAAATTGTTGTTTTTATATCCGAGGTAAGTCCGTGTGATTTAATAAGCGTCTTATTAATGTTATTATTGCTATACTTAAAAATCTCATTGTTATTATTGTATTGAATTATGTGTTAGTGCTAGGGTGTATGAGAAAATATTATACCCTATGAAATAATCGAAAGCTTAATATGTCGATTTCACTTTGTGTATTTATGAAATATTGGAAATTGATGAAATATGGTATCTTGTTGAGATGAGTAAATTATAGAATGATGAAATGAACTAAAAGTTCTTATGGTGACGAACCTTGTGAATTGTATGATCAATTCTTCGAACGAGGTTGGCTACGATGTGACCCTTGAGAAATCCTGGTTGGACCTTTGGAAATACCTAGGATACGGGCATCAAGACACTGCTGTTATGTGAGCCAGTGTAAGACATGTCTGAGATATGCATCGACCACATTATGAAATGCTAGTGTAAGACATGTCTGGGACATGCATCGGCTACGAGATGTGCTAGTGTAAGACATGTCTGGGACATGCATCGGCACAGATATGTGAGAGCCAGTGTAAGACCATATCTGGGATATGGCATCGGCATCGATATGTGTAAGATTTCCTGATTATCCTCTGGTATTCCAAGTGGTTCAACGGATAGTTCAAAGCTTGCGATGAAAGCGAGAAGGTAAATATATGAGCATGCTAAAAAGGTACAAGTATGTATTCGAAGCTTAAATGCTATTACGAACATGAAATAATGCACTTTTGGTAAGGATACAAATAAGTAAGTTATGCCTATGAAAATGAAATTGTGGTGACCTTGTGATTATGGTTTTATGTTTATGATGTACATATATGTATTCTTACCATGATGGTTGAAATGTGATTGATGATTATGTGTGTGACTTAAAGGCCACATTAAATTGATACATGAAATGTATATTCCTTTACTTGGTGGTCTAATGAACATAAAAGGAGAAATGGATTGGCATAAATGCCCATTTAAAAATGATCATAAAAGAGTTAAATATAGTAATAAAGCAGTTTTGGACAGCAACAGTAGTCCGACTTTGAAAATACACCAAAATTAGGAGAAAGTGAATTAGAGAATTAATAAAATATGGAATTAAAGCTTATTGAGTCTAATTGCACATAGAAGAAATGGTGTAAGCAAATATTTCATATTATGAGATATTTGAAATTGTGTGAGACATAGTCAGAACGATTTCGAAATCCGCTGTTTAGATTTAGGAAAATCATAAAAAATTGTACAAAAATAATTATGGGTTATAATTTATATGCCTAGATTCCTTAATGAGTATATTTTTAATAGAAATAAATGGGAACATAATTTTAGTTCCATATGAGGAGATAATTAATTTTTAGTAAAGATTGGTTGAAGCTATCAGGTAGAAAATCAGGGGTAACTTTACAGAATAAACTGTACTAATTGGCTAAACTAAAAATTCTGAAAATTTTATGATAATAAGATAAGTGAGTCTAGTTTCAAGGAAAATTAGAAAAACTTAATTTGGAGTTTCGTAGCTCCAGATATAAATCATTTATTGACTGTTACTCGAGAAAACAGCTTGACGGGAACATGAGTAAAAATGCAAATAGGGTTGTATTACCATGGGAAGCAAGTTGATAAGTTGCTTGTTATTTTCATACGGTCTTACTAAGCTATAAAGCTTACTCCCTTGCTTTCCTTTCCTTTAGTGTTTTTAGGTTAGCTCGGGGTTGGAGATCGTCGGAGGCCGCATCACATTATCAAATCATCGCTTTTGGAATATGAATATATGCTACGCGTGTTCAAGTGAGTGGCATGTATAGGGGCTAGGATTTTATGATATGTGTTAATATGATTAGCCAAATGTATTGACCCTTATTGAATTATTTGTATTTGGCCATGAGATGTGGCTTATATTGGTTATTGGCTTGTAAGCCTAAGCATAGTTTTGAGTTGCATGAGTGGATATGAAGTTGCCTTGATCATGTCTTATTTGTGTTTGATTAAGTGCTCTAATGTGCCATGTTAATGGCCAATGAAAATAAGCATGTGTGTATGAAATGAGGGTGACCAATGGCTTGGAAAATAGCCTCAAAATTGTCCGCACTGGTAGACACACGGTCTGCCCACATGGGCATATAGTTCAGCCGTGTGTCCCCTCCATAATGTATTTTAGCTTCGAATTGGCCATATGGGCTGAGACACGACCGTGTGTCTCAGTCGTGTGAAGGACACGACCCGAAGACACGGGCGTGTGCCTAGGCCGTGTGCCTTTGCTTTGGTGATGAAGTTATAAACAGAGAGTTACACGGGCTGAAGACATAGGCGTGTCCATGCCACACGAGCGTGTGAACCCACATGGCCCAACTCTCACAGGCGTGTGAATCTCCGAAGTGTGAAAATTTTCTAAGTGTTGCAAAAGTTTCATATGTTTACGGTTTGGTCCCGAACCACCCCGAATGTATGTTTTGGGCCTCGTAAGCCCATATAAGGGACGTTAAATATATGTATGAAAGTTTTTAATTTAGATGAAATTTTATGGCCGGTTTTTACATGATTGATCGTATTAAGTCCAGTAATGCCTTGTACTTTGTTTCGGACTCGGAATATATGCTAGAGTAGAGAGTCATCTACCTGCGTTCACTAGGGCGAAAACATTTTCGTTGGAGCTGAAATCTGCCTTAATTGCCTATGTCAAACTGTGCTTTCCCCATGCTTTGTCGGACCTAAATTAGATATGAACACTCAAAATGAATTTGATTTAACACTAATAATATATAATTAACTAAAATAAAAATAAAACAAAATTCCTAAAATCTACTAAAATTAGCTTATAAAATAAACTAAAATCCTACTCAAATAAAATATTCAATTGATTTTGCATTGAATGACTATTCATCTACTGTACTTTCATGGAAATAGAGGCAAGAAAGCTCTATGGAAAAATCATGGTTCTATTTGATCTTGTTTAAGGGAGAATTAGAATACAGATGTGGGCTAAGTAAATCAATGGATAATCGCCTTGGTCCTGTTAAAAATATTAGTGTAAACGAAGACCTGACTAAAAATGATACGGATAAAAACATTCATGATTGTAGTGATAGCTATAGTTATTACAGTAAGTTTGATCATTTAGTTGGTGCCAAAGACATTTGGAATTTCATTTCTGATAATACCTTTTTAATTAGGGATAGTAATCTGGACCGTTATTCCATATATTTTGATAGTGAAAAATAAATTTTTGAGCTTAACAATGATCATTCTTTTTTGAGTGAATTAGAAAGTTTTTTTTATAGTTATCATAATTCTAGTTATATGAATAATAGATCGAAAAATGAAGAGCCCCACTATCATTTTAACTTGTATGATAATGATACTAATCATGGTTGGAATAAACACATTAATAGTTGTATAGAGTTATCAATAGGTGTTGAGATAACACTCAAAAATATTCTAAAAAATAAGATTTATTTTAGTATAATAATAAATACTATATCCATATACAAAAATTACTCAGGATGATCCTAAAAACTAAAATTTTTAGACACCAATAAAATTTTGTCACATCATAAATTTTAAAGATATGAAGTTATTTTTTCACCAAAAAAAAAAATAAAGTTATTATATATCCATCCATATTCAACTTACTCTACAACTATAGTTTAAAAAAATAATAAATAATTAAAATAAAAAAAATCAAATAGCATAGAAACTTTAAAATTTACACAATTATTATTACTCAAGATTCAATGCAATATAATTTTTATTTTTAAAAAATGTATAATATGAAATAAAAAATAATTAAAAAATGAAATTTTGATTATTTTACATATTTAGTTTCTAAATTTTTTTTATATATTTAATTTCTAAACAATGGATTTTTAATAGCATAACTTTTTATTAATTATCATTTTGTTTTATGAAATTGATAATTTTTCTAAATTATGGTCTAAGAATTATGGATTATTATTTGAAGATATTTTACATTGTCAAAGGATTGCTTATAGGCTTCTTGACTTTGGGAATGATGGTTTTGATTAATATTCAAAAGACAATGAATATAAATGGTAGATCATTGAGAAAATTTAAAAATATGTTGTTTTTCCAAATATGATATCATTTTGATTGATTTCGAAAAGATAATGAATAGAAATAATAAATCATTGAGGGAAATTAAAAATATTTTCTTTTTTCAAATATTTATTGATAGAAATGGTAGATCATTGAGGAATTTTAAAAATATGTTATTTTTCTACATCTTCAAGATGAACATAATTTCTCAATTATGGCATAAGTTACTTCGTGAGCACAATGCATAATGACTTAAACTTTGACCAAAATATGAAATAGAAAATAATGGATGAACATAATTTTGTAGTTATGGAGGTATTTATGTTAGAGTAGCTTTAATTCGTGATCACAATGTATAATGACTTAAACTTTGACCAAAATATGAAATAGAAAACAATTGATAAACATAATTTCTTAGGTACGGAAGATGTTATTTATGATAGAGTTGTTAATTTTATGTATAATAGATTTGGTGTTCATTTTCATTTATGGTAGTAGATTATAAAATTTATGTATAATATAAAATAGAAAACAATTTAAAATGGAAAAAAAATTACTGTCCAAATATTAAATATATAAAAAATTAATAATAATTTATAAAAAAATTAGAAACTAAATATATAAAAAATAAAATTTTCATTTATTTTACATTATTTTATATTTTATATTTTATATTATACATTTTTTTAAAAAATAAAATTTATATTGCATTGAATTTTAATTGTGCAAATTTTAAAGTTTCTTTGAATTTTATTTTAATTATTTATGTTTTTTTTAAAAAAATAGAGTTCGTAAATAGGTTAAATATGGATGGGTGTATAATAATAATTTTATGTCTTTAAAATTTGATGATGTGACAAAATTTTATTGATGCCTAAAATTTTTAATTTCTAGGATGATCCTAATAGAAGTTATTCTCTTATATTTATGATAGTGTTTTTTTAATATAAATACTTTTTAATATAATTTTAATGTGTTAAAAAACTTTTATTTTAGCATTTTTTTAGTGCATTTAGTGTATTATAATTTTTTTTAAAATAATTTTAAAAAATCAAATATAGGTAGGCCAAATTGAGCTTACTTTTCTTAAATTAGGTTGGGCTTAGACAAAAAAAAATAAGTCCATTTTCAAGTCTGATCGTACGCAAATTTAAAAAATTAATCAAATACCTTACTCAAACCCGACCTATGAACACCTCTAATAAAAGTGTGAAACATTTTTATAGATGATCAAAATGATTGATTTGACCAAATATACAGGTAATTACATATAATAAGAATAAATATATTGGTGTATAAAGTGCATGTACTACAAATAATTAATTTATAAAAATTACCTTAAAATATTATATAAATGTTAAATATTTTATTTCTATTTTTCTCTAAATATAAAAGATATATATAATGTATGAAATCAATATCATAGAATTTATTATTCTCACTTAAGTGTAATACCTTTTTTTTTACTTGAATTAAATTACTATTCATATCTTATTAGGTGGGTTTTTTTTTCTTATTTTTTTGGAAGGGTATTAACATGTGCAATTTTTTAACAAGAATAATTAATTAATTAATTATATAACATTCTATTAATTTGAGAGTTGGAAGAGAAAGGGAATTTTTTTACACGAGCGACTATCTTCCTACGGTGGAGTTTGTGGTGGGGGCGAATTTATCAAGATCCAACAATGGTGTGGGTCATGTGACAAAAAAAGTACGAATGCGGCTTGACGTTTCACCAGAGTCAGAGGATCCGACGGTAGATGGATATGGTCAATAGTTCTAGATCCAGGCATAACGAAGGCTTTTTATAAGTCTACTTTATTAGGGTCATATATGAGTCTTATGCAAGATGTCAACATGGATGAGGAATTTGGACTAAAGGATAGTGATATGGTTACGGAAGTGGTTGGTGGTATTCCAACAATTACGTTTTCTGATCGAGTGCATAAGTATATTGAACGCAGGATGGCGAAAACGATTATTGTGAAGCTATTAGGGAAAAGTATAGGGTTTAATACTTTGCTCAATAAGATTACTTCTCTGTGGTGTCCTAAAAGCCACATTCAACTCATGGATCTTGAGAATGATTACTACTTAGTCAGGTTTTGTAATATCTTGATTTTAGGCCTAGTCGGAATAGTGGTTTCGTGACCACAAAATCTGAGATAGAAATAATTATTTTATAATTATTTTGATGTTTATGATATGATTGCATGATTGTGTGAAAATTTTGTGAAGAAATTCTATGCATAAAGTGCTTAATTTGAAATTAGGGACTAAATCGAATAAGTTGCAAAACTTGCATTCTAGAAGTTTTTAGTATGAAATTGCTTTGAAATATTAATTAGGAGGTTTTAAATAGCAATTTTACCAATTTCTTTTAAATAGCAATTTTACCAATTTCTAAGTCTATGGACAAAAATTGGACATGGATGGAATTTTTGGAAAGTTTAATAGTAAGGGCATTTTGGTCATTTAGGGGTAAAATGAATTAAAATACAAAATTAAAAGCCAATTTTGCTCATCTTCAACCCCATGGCCGAATATAGCAAGGAGAAACCATGGCTAGGGTTTTTCAAGCTTCCAAGCTCGATTGTAAGTCTATTCTAGCCCCGTTTTTCAAGTTCTTTACGTTTTTGGAGTCCCGGTAGCTCGATTTAACTTATGCTAGCAATAATTTAACCTAGGGTTTATATTTGGAAAAATACCCATAAATGAAATTTGTGTATTTTGGTGTTTTATGATAGAATATGAGATTTTAAATTATGTTAGACCGCTTGTGCTGCTCGGTTTTAAGTGAAAACGAACAAAAAGGCTTAATCGGTAAAAATACCTAATAGTCATAAGTACATGTTAGAGTGAGAATTTGATGTTGCCATAGAAGGGAAAAATGATCAGCATGTCATAAAACATAAGAAAATAGGCTGAAGTTTAATTTACGAGCTTTGGGGCAAAAGTGTAAATATGCAAAAGTTTTGGGGCAAAATTGTAATTTTGCTAAAATTTGAATTAAAGACTAATTTGATAATGTGAGTATTAAATAAGCTAAATGTGTTATTTTAGATCAAGAAAGACGTGGAATCGACCCCAATCGAGGAAAAGAAAAGATTGTGGACTAAATTGCAAAATCTTTGTATTTTGGTACCAAGGTAAGTTCATGTGTAAATAATGTAGCATAATTGTTATTTTTAAGTTATTGACGTTAATTATATGATATGCTGATTTTTATCATGAAATATAAGCTTTGTGGTTATTTTCGAATAAAATGCAAATTATGTGAGCTACTTGTTAAATATAAATTGTTACCGAGTATTGGTTTCGGTATTCTACGAAAGACGGCAAGGATATGTGTTCGAGGAAAATCCCGTTTGAACCTTAGGAATAGATTAGGATACAAGTGACATGTCACTAAGATGGTTGAGCATCCGAACTCGTTGAGTTGAGTCCGAGTTCACTTATGGATGCGAATGTCCGAACTCGTTAAGTTGAGTCCGAGTTTGTGAAATGTAATTAGGCATCCGAGCTCGTTGAGTTGAGTCCGAGTTCGCTTATGGGCGGGTTACATAGTAGCTTGGCTACATATGTGGCACTTATGTGCAAACTTTCCATGTATCAGAATTATATTCCGATGTGTTAAACGGGTAAAGTTCTACTCAAATGGAGGAATACTCAAGATGAAAGGGATGTATTGGTAAGTGTTGTGAAATGGATACTTTGAACAGGTATGTTCTTAACCCTCGGGTTGAAAAACCGATATAACAACAATATGGTAAGATGATAAATGAAAATATGATATGAATGTCTTGGTGATGATTATGCAAATGATGTTTTATGTTTGCTTATATGGTTATGTTACTTGCTATTTGCATGTGAACTTACTAAGCATTTATGCTTACTCCCTCCTTTTCATTCCTTGTAGTGTTGACAAGCCAGCTCGGAAATCGAACGGTCGAGGCACGCTCACACTATCCGTATACCATATTGGCATAATGGCTTGTACATTTTGAGTATGGCACGTATAGCATTATAATCATTTTGTATATATGGTCTTATGATATGGTTATTGAGTAGTATAAAAATGCTTGGTAATGATTAGCCATTGGAATGGCTAATTATGATCATATTTGGTGTTATGTATGTCAAATTGCTAGTTAATCCATGGAAACCATGAAATAGGTAAAATTTACCATAAAATAGATTCAGATAGCAGTAGTGACGTGAATTTGAAAAATCATTAAAAATAGTAGAGATATAATTAGATGATGAATAAAATATGGAATTGAAGAATTATGAGTCTATTTTCATATGGAAGAAACGAAACAGGTATATGAGTTATATTTTATGAGATGTTTAAATTTTTGTAAAATAGGGCCAGAGCGATTTCTGGATCCCCTGTTCTAACTTTGGAAATTCACCATAAATTGTATAAAAATAATTAGAAGTCACAATTTATATGTAAAGATTTCTTATTGAGTCTAGTTTTAATAGAAACAAACTTCATAGTCATTGAAATTCTGTGCAGAGAGATATCTGATTTGTAATACACAGAGGTCAGAGCAGTCGAACCCTGAAACAGGGGAGACTTTAACTAATAAACTGTACTAATTGGCCTAACAAAAAATTCTAGAAAAAAATTAGTAAATATATATATGAGTCTAGTTTTAGGAAAAATTTACGGAATTGGATTTTGAGTTTCAGAACTCGAGATATGAATTTTTAAGCGACTGTGACGCAGTTAGCCAGCTTGTCTAGAATTTCTAAAATTAAATTGTTTGAGCTATTTAAGCAATGAATTAAGGCTGTTAACACCTCGTGTTCGACTCCGGAATGGTCTCGGGTACAGGGCGTTACAGGTTTAATACTGAAAATGACTACAATAAAGTTGTAATAATTGGTTTATGGGTGATTTTTGGATAGCATCTGACTGTCCATCTATGTCGGTAGATTTTTTAACCAATCAATTGAAAGTCGATACTCAATTATTTTGGGTAAGATTACCGAGATTTCCTGAGGGCTTTTATTTAAATTTCCTTATTTGGGCCATTGGCCAACTGCTTTGACCGGTGGTACAATTGGATGCTCACACCAACAATGTGCGAAGAGGAGGTTTTATAAAGACAGTAGTGGTTATAGATATGAGAAAACCTCTAGTGTCAAAAATGAAAATAAATGGGAGGATACAAAGGATAGAGTATGAATCTTTAACTACAATTTGTTTTCGGTGTGGCAAGTATGAACATAATAGGACTTCTGTTTGGGGAAGAAAGCTCTAGCATTAGAGGGTGAGTCGATGGTTGACAGAGAAGTGGTGGATAAATTGGTGGTTCAAAAGAGTGTGAAATAGAATGATTCCGACCTTTTGATGTTGGTGGAGCGCCAGCAGCGAGGTGGAGAAGGAGTGAGGGATCGATAAGTAGTGGAAATCACGGTGCAAAATCAAGGGGCTCAGGACTTGCGGCTCTTGATAGGGTTCAGGATGACATTGTTGCCATGATTAATAGATAGGGTTCAGAGATGTAACATCCCGAATTTTGGCCTAGTCGGAATAGTGGTTTTGGGACCACAAATTTGACGTTAAAATGATTTTTTATGATCATTATGAGGTCTAGGATATGAAATTAAGCATGTGTTAAATTTTCATGAAGAAATTCTATGTGTAAGGTGTTCAATTGGAAATTAGGGACCAAATTGAATAAATTACAAAAATTGGGTTCTAGAAGTAATTTGTATGAAATTACTTTGGATTATTAATTAGAGGTCCTTAAAGAGTTATTTTTCCAATTTCTAAGTTTTTAGACAAAAATGGGCATGCATGAAAAATTTGGAAAGGTTAGTAAGGAAGGGCATTTTGGTCATTTGGTTAATTAATGAAATAGAAAGGGAAAAATCAAGCAAAAATCAGCCATTTTCTTTCCCATAGCTGTCAAAATTTTCATGTTCTCCATAGCTAGGGTTTTCAACATTTCAAGCTTGATAGTAAGTCAATCCTAGCCCCGTTTTTAATGTTCTTCGTATTTTTGAGATCCTTGTAACATGCTCTCTCTATTTCTACCCATATTTTAAGCTAGGCTTCATGTTCAAAAATTTTACTCATGCATGAGACGTTTGTGTTTTGATGATTTATGCAGGAGTATGAATGTTTAAAGGATGATAAACAACTTTTACTAAGTAGTTTTCATGGAAATGGCCTAAAGGACCATTTTGTAAAAGTTATAAAAATGGGTAGAAAAATGTGAAATAAAGGAAAATATAGGCTGTCATAAGAGGAAAAAACATTTGGCTAGGCTTTGGTAATGTAGAAATTGCATGCATTTCGTCATATGAGCCTAGGGACTAAATCATAAATATTGTGAAATTTTAGGGGCAAAATGTTCATTTTTCCCTAGGGTGAGTTCTAGGCCGGAAATGAATAATGTGAGATGTTAATAATTTATTTTTACTGATATAGACCCCGAGGAACCAATTCCGGAGGTCGACCGTGGTAAACGAAATGTTTCAAAATAACCGAAATACGAAACCGAAGCAATTACCAATTAAGTTCATATAACCCGAAGTAAACTTTTAATATAACTAAATATGCAGGTCCTTGAATGTATGAAAATCTAAATATTCATTGCATGATAATCCATGAAATATACTAGTGTAAACGAAGGCTGATAAATGTCCCGGTTGAAATAGAAAGAGAAATCTGATGGATAAATTATGACATGACATGAGATCCTGCATGTGTTGTAGAAAAGGATTTAACCCAGACGGGTAATCTGGTGATCTCAAAATAGAAAGGATCTACCCTGGACAGGTGTTTCTTGAGTGATCGAGCCTCCCGAAGAATATGGTTGCATTAAGGATTTAGCCCGGACGAGTAATTCGATTAAGGACTAAATTTAGCCTGGACTGGCAATTCAGATCCGAGCTTATGAGAGCAATTTTCGGTGAAAGGGATTTAGCCTGGACTGGTAATCCCGACATTGCTCTATGAGTTAATACTACGAGGGGTTTTAGCCTGGACCGGTAATCCCGCCGTAAGATATAAGGTTCACGGGAGCGCGTACTTGAGATGATCACTTGTATGACTTGACCATAATTGGATTATCCATCAAGATTTCTGAGAAATTCAACGGGATTAACATGATGAAATAAAGAACGGAGATATTGAATTAATGAACTCATCTAAGACTAATGATATGATGTATTGTTATGAGACTAACTTGATGATTGAGTGTATGTGATAGGGAAACTATTTCATGCTTGTTGGATTTATTGCCTAAATATGGTTATATGCTTATTAACTGGTAAGTTTACTTTCTAGTTATCCAAACTTACTAAGCATATAAATGCTTACCCCCTTCTCTTTTCCCTGTCTTACAAAGCTCGTGGACTCGTGAAGGCTAGAAGACAGTTGGAGAATCAACACACTATCGACTTGTCCCGCTTTGGTATATAGATACTTTTATTTTGTTTAATGGCATGTATAGGATTTTTGGTTATTTTGTTATATGTGTCATTAGGCTAGCCTTGTAAGGGCTTAAATGGTAGACTTATCCTTTTGTATATGGCCATGAGATATGGCTCATATTGATGTGGGTTTCAAACCTACTAATGATGCATGTTTATATTTAAATGTTTCATGAGATATGATGATGAAGTTTATTATGGATGGATGCTTGAAATGGGACTTAATAATTTGAGAGTAGACATTGCATATAATGGTATATGGTTATAATATGGCCTAAGTGTAAAATGTAAAATGTGCTGTGTTAATCCCTAATACGAAAAGGATAATTTAGCGTGTACTAAACCGATGAGATGTGGTTAACATGTAATGGGTTATGTCAAGGTTGTTTAAAAATATAATTAGGCCATGTTAAATACCATTTAAATCTATAAGTGCTTATAGATGTTAGAGGGTGATCAAATGCTTGGAAAATAGCCCTAAAAAAGTCCACACGGGTAGACACACGGGCATGTGTCTAGGCCGTGTGTGACACACGGTCAGCCCTATGTGCGTGTTGCCTGGCCGTGTGTCCCCTGCACCTAAAAATTTAGGTCAGTTTACATGGTAGTAAACACATAAGCAAAGACACGGCCTAGTCCACGGCATGTGCCTTGGCTGTGTGCCTCAAAATAAATGATGACATCATAAACAGAATATCCGGGTTTTTGGACATGGGCGATGACATGGGCATTTCTAGGCCGTGAGAGGGACATGGGCTAGAGACACGGGCGTCTGCTTGGCCATGTAAAAATCGCTGTAGGTTCGAAATGGAAAATAAATCCAAATAATTCAACGTGGGTGGGACACACGGGCATGTCCCCAAGCACACGGACGTGTGCTTTGCCTCCACACGGGCGTGTGAGGTATAATCCTAGGAGTTTTACTAAAATTTTCTATAGTTCTCGGTTTTGTCCTGGATCGTTGTAATGTACGTTTTAGACATTGTAAGTCCATAGTCGGGACACTATGATGTTGTTTGATTGGTTTTAAATTAGAATAAAATTTTATAACCTGTATTTTTCGAAAATGCCCGAGTATATGTCTGGTAATGCCTCGTACCTTGTCTCGATCTCGGGTATGGGTAAGGGGTGTTACAAGAGAAGGGTAATGATTGACAAAAATCAAGTTGGAGGATTAAGAGCAAATTTGGGTAAGATGGCTGCAAATGATGATAAAACTAGCAGGCAATCGGTACAAAAAATTAAAGGGAAGAACATGTTTGTAGCTAGGCCGAGAAATAATGTAAAAATTTTAAGGTCTATTATTCAAGTGTTGGGCCATTAGCTAATATGAGGTCTGATGGATTTGAAGATGGGTCTAAAATAGGTGGTAAATTTGGTGTAGTGGAAGGAAACAAGGTAGGTGTGTAGCCTGTTATGATCTCAACCCAATTAAATAAAGAAAAACATGTTGTAGCATGAGTTGTCAATAAGGAACAAAATAGGAAAGTTTCAAGTAAGAAGAATATCGTTTTTCTTTTTGGGGAAGAGAGTAAAAATGTTGTCGATAAAGGGTTGCAAGGAATTTTAAAGGGAATTATTCAAAAGAAAAAGCCTCAATCTGGCTTGATAGAAGAATTATCTCAATCGGTGGAATTAGTAGAGGCAGTTCAAAGTATTGTTGGGGAGTTGGATCAGGGAAACCGGATATAACTCTCATGGAGGACTATATCCCGGATGAAGAAGAGGCTATGAACATTGCAATTGATGATAATACTATGGTAAGCTGTTAAATTAGTGCATAAGTCGAGGACTATTGGTTTTTCTCTCATTTACTTAGGGACACGAAATTATTTTTGTAGAATTGTCAAGGAATTGAACATCCCCAGTTTCATAAAATTGTAGTTGAGTCTTGGAAAGAATTCAGACATGATATTATTTGTTTTTTTGAAACTCGTGTAAGTAGCTTTAAAGTAGATGAAATTATTTTAAGGCTCGAGTCCTTAACTCATTTCGGATAAAGGCTAATGGTTTTTCTAGGGGGTCTTTAGGTGCTTTGGAGTGTCTCGATTTTGGTTGATATTTTGAAGTGTCATTCATAATTGGTGTATTTCAAAGTTAGTAATGAGCAAGGCTCGGCAAGTTTCTTGTGTTCGTTTGTTTATGCTAGCCCACAAGCAATGAGACTAGACTTTTGACATGTTTTGTATTCTCTTGCAGTATTTATCTCTGAGCCATGGATTGTGGCTAATGACTTTAACTCTATTTTGAATGTTTTGAAGAGGAATAGGGGGCAGTTTCTACGCGTCATGGTTGCAAATGGTTTTAATCCTTTTTTTTAATGGTAGGTTACGTGATTTGGGTGCTTGCGGCCTAAAATTTACTTGGAGTAGAGGCATTTATATCAAAGATTTGATAGGACAATTGACAATTCAGCTTAGGATTCGTTCGCACGTCATTGTTTGGTTCTTATTCTTCACCTACTTAAGTCAGACCATAAACCATTATTGGTGTCTGTTAGAATTGAGTGACTCGAATCCTTATTTAAATAAAGTACAATGGTAAAATAAAAAAAATTAAAATTTATATAGAACTACACTTCTTTTATTTTATTCTAAAATAAGGTTTTTTAAACCTTATTAAACTTCATCTATTTGATATTGATTAGAATAAGGTGTTTCAATCTTACTACACTCTTATTAGAATATAGTTTTACATGCCTATAAATAGACATAGTCTATTCCTCTTGTATTCATTCGAATTCGACATAGTGAATTTTCTTCTCCTCTGCCGTGGTTTTTTTCCCAAAAGGGATTCCACGTAAAAATCTGTGTGTTCTTTATTTTTTATTTCTCTTTTCTTTGTGATATATTGTCATTACCGATATTCTATTTATCACAAATTGGTATATTAGCTTTCAGGTTGTTCACCTCGATCACGGTAATGGCATCTTTGAAGTATGAAATTTCGCTGTTGGATCGTAACACCAGATTTGCGTTGTGGCAGATTAAGATGCAAACAGTTTTTGCATAGATGGATCTGAAGGATGCCCTGCTGGGATAGATAAGATGCCTTCAACGTTAATGGATAAAGAGAAAAAGCGTAAAGATCGAAAGGCGTTAACATAATTACATCTGCATTTGTCTAACAAAATTTTGCAGGATGTGATGAAGGAGAAGACCGCCGCTGCATTATGGAAGAGGTTGGAACAAATGTTTATGTCGAAAACTCTAACCACCAAGTTGCATATGAAGTAGCGTCTTTATGCTCATTGTTTGGAGAAAGGTGCGTCCGTACACAAACACTTAACAGTGTTTAAAGAAATTCTCTCAAACTTGGAGGCTATGGAGGTTCAGTATAATAAGGAAGACCTAGGGTTGATTCTACTTTGTTTATTGCCCCCGTCTTATTCAACCTTCAGAGACACGATTTTATATAGCTGTGAGTCTCTCACAGTTGATGAATTTATGATTATTTGACCTCGTATGATAAGATGAAGCATCTTGTGGTTAAACCCGACTCTCAGAGAGAGGGTCTCATTGTTCATAAAAGACAAGATCGAAATACTAACGATGATCGTGGAAGGATATAGGAACAAAATCCTCGCGGTAAATCTAAAGGTAGATTGAAGTCTTCAAATAGAGGTAAAACTTATTACTTCTACAAGAAGAAAGGGCACATTAAATCTGGATTCTATAAGCTATAGAACTAGATCAAAAGGGAGGCTACAAATCAAAAAGGAAAACAACTAGAAAATTCCGCTGAAGCTGATGTTGTAGAAGACTATAGCGATGGTGAACTTCTAGTCGCTTCTATCAACAATTCTAAAGTGAACGAGGAGTGGATCCTTGATTCAGGCTACACCTTCCACATGAGTCCCAATCGGGATTGGTTTACAACTTACGAAATCGTGTCTGAAGGTGTTGTTTTGATGGAAAATAATGCTTCATGTAAAATCACAAGTGTTGGAACAATTAAAGTTAAGATGTTTGATGGAGTTGTCAAAACACTTAGTGACGTAAGACATGTTTCAAAATTGAAGAGAAATTTAATTTCGTTGAGTACTCTTAATTCAAAAGGGTACAAATACACAACTAAAAGTGGGGTTTTGAAGATTTCCAATGGTTCCTTAGTTATGATGAAAGGGCAGAGAAAGACTGTCAAGTTATATGTTCTGCAGGGTTCTACTGTTACTAGTGATGTAGCTGTCACTTCTTCTTCCTTGTCCGATGATGATATTACTAAACTTTGACATATGCGCCTAAAGCGTATGAGTGAGAATGACATGGCAGAATTGAACAAAATATGACTTCTTGATGGGTACGGAATTTGCAAACTGAAGTTTTATGAGCACCGCGTTTTTGGGAAGCAAAATAGAGTTCGATTCACCAGAGGAATCTATAACACGAAGGGAATGTTGGAGTATATTCATTCTGATCTGTGGGGGCCATCAAGAGTACCTTTCAGAGGTGGAGCTAATTATATGCTAACTTTTATTTATGATTTTTCCGGAAAAGTTTAGGCGTTTTTCTTGAAGTAGAAAAGTGATGTGTTTTCCGCATTTAAGTCTTGGAAAACAATTATTGAAAAACAAATGGGAAAACAAATAAAATACATCTGCACAGACAATGGCTTAGAGTTCTGTTCTGATGAGTTTAATAATTTGTGCAAGTTAGAAGGGATCGTGAGACACTTGACAGTTCGTCATACTCCACAGTAAAATAGCATTGCAGAACGAATGAACAAAACAATCATGTAACACCCCCTAATCCCAACTATCACTAGAATAGGATTACAAAGCATTACTAAACTTATATACTAACATTTATACATAAATCGAGTCATAAATTTGCATTCCAAATCAAATTTTTGCAAATTTCATCATATAGTCCCTAATATAGGCCTACAAAACCCAATACATGCTTTAGAAGTGATTCGGAACTAAACAGGTGACTTTGGAACTTTTTTCTTGAAGATAGGGGCACACGCCCGTGTGGCCCGCCCGTGGGGCTCCCATGGCCGTGGGGCCAGGCTGTGGGCAGATTTGATTTGCACACATGGCCGTGGGAATAGCCCGTGTAACATAAACAGAGAGCCACACGACCTGAACACACGTCCATGTGACTTGGCCGTGTGAAAACATGATTTTTGACCATTTTAAAGCTATTTTTACAAGCTAAACACGTCCATTACATGCCCAATCATTTACTAATAGTTCTTAAATCAAATATCATTCATTATGCCATTTAAACTTAGCAAATATTCATTCATTCTCTTAAACACCTCTTAAGGATTATATACCACAATTCATTTCAAAATTATACTACATTATCATACTAATCAAACTCATATAAGTTTAACTTCCAAAATATGCATATTTCATACTATGCTTCAACAACTTTCATGTTTACTCACTATCATGTACAAAATAACACATTAACCACCTAGGTACATGCCATTGTACCAAAAGAAAAGTATTCACCACTTTGAGTCCGGGATTGGCTTGGATGCTGAGTCCTTAACTTTCTTTCGTACCTAGTCTTGCGCACGGAAACATACCGTACGCTGAGTTTACACTCAGTGGTATTTTTATAAACTAATACTTAAAACAATAATAAGCCATGTACAAACATTTTAGCTTTAAGCTTTCACTTTACAAATCTTAATGGCTTATTCGCCTTCATCTTATAATTCATAAATGTAATTAAACAATTTTTCATATACCTTTTATAATGTTCAATACTTTCATTAGTCATACATCAGCATGTTATTATATTCACTAGCAATCATCATTCAGTCTTATTTATATGATCGATAACAGTCAGACTATAGTACATTCATTTACCCCTATTAACATAACTCGGACTTGGACGGATACGTGGATCCAACCCACACACCGAGGATATTATACAATGTTTCATCGGCCAAAGCCGGAATACATCGTAAAGGTAACAGTAACAGTCATAGTCAGGCACAGAGTACCTCTTCGGAACGAATCCGGAACAGTCATAGTAGTCGACACATATAGTGTCTCATCGGTACACAGTCGGAATATCCCTGAATACTTTTAATCTTATGGCATGCCAATTATATCCGACTAACCCGACACTGTTAATAGGGTATTTAAATCATATCACTATATTACAGAAACAGTAGTAGTTCCATTATAGCATTCATTATACATTCTATAATTAAGAATAGCAATTACATTGTACTAAATTTTTAAGCATAGTTTATAGAAATACAAACTGAAATTCTCGGGTTTATTCGATATCCTCGTTCACTTTTTCATTTCCCTTTTTCGATGACGTTTCCGATGCTACGTTGGCTACATAAAATTTAACATTTAAATTTATCAATATATGTTATTTATTAACACATTCTTTAATTTCCACATAACGTTTACAAAAATTTCAATTTAGTCCTTTCACCATAACTATTCTAAAACTCATAAATTTACAACATAAAACATTAATTATAGAGTCCTCTTAATTCAATCCCTACTACTACCAAATTTATATTTCTCTTTACAATTCAATCATTCTCCCACTTCTAACTTGAATTTCCAACAAATTAACACTTAATTCTTCCATTTATTAAACTTAATCAATATCTAAAAATTCAATAACTTTATAAATTTCAACATAACTCAAGTAGTACTTCTTCTTAGAATTCCATAGACACTAAAATTGCAAGAAAAGAGATCAAATTGACTTACCACTTAAAGCTTGAACCTTAAAACCCTATTTTTCCTTTCTTTTTCTTTCTCATTTTTCTTTCTTTCTTTCCCTGTTCTGTTTTGTTTTCTATTTTGTTTCTTTTTATTTTATTATTTCTTTTATTATTTCTTTTATTTAAACTATTATATTATTATAATATTAAATTATAATTATTATTTCTTATTTACTTATAATATAAGTAAATATATACTTATACTACACATATATGTCTTATACTTCATACACATGTAATTAATTTTTACCACACATTTGTCACTTTAAGGCTTATTTGTTAATTTAGTCCTTTGACCTTCCTATAAATTCTAATTAAACTTTCACACTTTATTCAATTTAGTCCTTTTACTAAATTAACATTAATTCAAACTAATTCACTTAATTAAAATCTAATTAACCACTCACTTAACTTCGTAAATATTTCTAATAAATATTTACGAATCTAATTTTTCAGAATCGAATACCTAAAATTTACTTTTCCGTTGACTTTAAAATTTCGGTCATTACATATCATGGAGAAAGTTCGATTTATGTTGTCAAATGCCAACTTACCAAAGTCGTTTTGGGCTGAAACAGCCTCTACTATATGTTTTTTGATGAACTGATCTCTATCCGTTGCCATTAAGAAAAAGACTCCGCAAGAGGTATGGTCTGGTAATCCTACTAACTATTTTGGTTTAAAGATCTTTGGGTGTCCTGCGTATGCTTATGTTGATAATGGAAAATTAGAACTGAGATCCATTAAATGTGTTTTTCTTGGTTATAAAGCTGGTGTAAAAGGGTATAAGTTATAGTGTCTTGAAAATAAAAAAAGTTATGATTAGCAGAGATGTTATTTTTTATGAAACTTTTATGCTACCTAACTTATCTCTTAAAGACTCTTCCAATAAAAAAAATCAAAAGTAGGTGGAATATCGATTAATCCAGAATCTATAACAGAGTTGACTCCTCAAGCCAGTACAAAAATTTAGAATAGAGTTGCTTCTTCACCACAATACTCTATTGCCAAAAACAGAACTAGAAGAGAAATTAAACCTCCAAAGAAGTATGCTGAGGCTGATCTAGTTGTTTATGCTTTAAATGTTGCTAAAGATATAGATGCAAACCAAGAACCATCTAATTATTCTAAGGCGGTTAGCTATGAAGACTTAGAAAAGTGGATGTTTACTATGCAAGAGGAGATGCAATCACTCTACAAAAACAGAACATGAGATCTTGTGAAACTTTCTAAAGGTAAAAAGGTTGTTCGTTGTAAATGGGTGTTTAAAAAGAGAAGGGACTTCAGAAGTTGAAGAACCCAGATATAAAGCAAGGCTTGTTGCAAAAGCTTACAGTCAAATTCCAGGAATGGACTTTACAGATGTGTTCTCCCCAATTGTGGAGCATAGTTCGATTTAAGCTTTGCTTAGTATTGTGGTCATGCATGATTTAGAGCTTGAGTAGTTAGATGTAAAAACTGCATTTTTGCATGGAGAACTTGAGGAGGATATTTACATGCAACAACTAGAGGGTTTTATTGTCTCAGAAAAATAGGATTATGTTTGCTTGTTGAAAAAGTCCCTTTATAGTTTGAAAAAATCACCAAGACAGTGGTACAAGAGGTTTGATTCCTTTATGACTTCTCATGATTTCAAAAGAAGTAGCTTTGACAGTTGTGTTTAAAAAAAAGTAGCTTTGACAGTTGTGTTTACTTTAAGAAAAACAGTGATGGTTCTTTTGTGTATCTACTCCTTTATGTTGACATATTAATAGCAGCGAAAGATAAATGAGAGATAAGAAAGGTTAAAGCCCAACTAAGTGAAGAATTTGAGATGAAAGATTTGGGACCAACAAAAAAGATACTTGGTATGGAGATTCTTAGAGATAGAAAAACAAGTAAATTGTACCTAAGTCAGAAGGGGTACATTGAGAAAGTTCTTTGCAGGTTCAATATGCAGAGTGCTAAGCCTGTTAGTACTCCTTTAGTAGCCTATTTTAGACTTTCATCAGATTTGTCTCCACAATCAGATGACGAGATTAAGTACACGTCACATGTTCCATAATCTAATGCAGTGAGATCTCTCATGTATGCTATGGTTTATTAACATCCAAATTTATCATATGCAGTCAATAAAGTTAGCAGATACATGACAAATCCCGGTAAAGATCATTGGAATGTAGTTCAGTGGATTTTAAGATACTTACGAGGTATTACTTATATTTGCTTACAGTTTGGAAGAACTAGAGATGGAGTCATCGGGTATGTTGATACTGATTTTGCTAGAGACTTTGATAGAAGAAGATCTCTCACAGGTTATGTTTTTACAATCGGAGGTTGTGCAATCAGTTGGAAAGTCACTTTGCAAACTACGGTCGCTTTGTCTACCACTGAAGCTGAGTACATGACGATTACTGCGGCTTGTAAAGAAGCTATTTGGTTGAATGGACTCTTTAGTGAACTCAATGAAGACCTTCAAATCAATACAGTATTTTGTGACAGTCAGAGTGTCATCTTCCTTAAAAAAGATCAAATGTTTCATGAAAGAACAAAACACATTGATGTTCGGTATCATTTTGTTCGTGATATTATTGCTCGTGGTGATATTGTTGTGAGCAAAATTAGTACTCATGAAAATCCTGTAGATATGATGACTAAGTCACTTCCTATAACCAACTTTGAGCATTTCTTAGACTTGGTTGGTGTTTATTGTTGAAGTTAAACCTTTAACGGGTTTTATGGAAGAGGTGGAGAACTTATTCGTTGAGAGTTCGCGATGAAGAACTTGTTCACTGAGAATTCATGTCAAGGTGAAGATTGTTAAAATTGAGTGACCTAAATCCTTATTTAAATAAAGTACAATGGTAAAATAAACTAAAAGTAAAATCTATATAGAACTACACTTCTTTTATTTTATTCTAGAATAAGGTTTTTTAAACCTTATTGAACTCCATCTAATTGATATTGATTAGAATAATGCGTTTCAATCTTACTACACTCCTATTAGAATATGGTTTTACAAGCCTATAAATAGACATAGTCTATTCCTCTTGTATTCATTTGAATTCAACTAGTGAATTTTCTTCTCCTATGTCCATGATTTTTTTCCCGAAAGGGCTTCCACGTAAAAATTGTATGTTCTTTATTTTTTATTTCTCTTTTCTTTGCGATATATTGTCATTACTGGCATTCTCTTTTTCATAGTGTCCTTTAATTCAGAGCGTCAAAGTGGCACTAGACCCTTTCGTTTTATTTCAAGGTGGTTACTTCATGTTGAATTCAAAGCTCTTGTTGATGAGAATTGGAATAATGAGGTGGAGGTGAGAATGAATTTGAAGAAATTTCAATAGATAGTTATTAACTAGAACAATAGGGTATACAAAAATATTTTTGTGTGCAAATGACATTTAATCTTTGAGTTACCTCGTATTAAAAAAAATTAAACTTAAGACCCACTTTGAAACTACGCAAGCGGGAGTTGTGAATACATCAAGAGATAGAGGAGGTTTTTAAACATGAAAAACTGCTATGGTTCTAGAATTCTAGGTTTGAGTGGCTTTGTAATGGAGACCTGAATACTAAATATTTCTACAGTCGTATGATGGCAAAAAGGAAATGGAACAGGATTGTAGGGCTAAAAATTGGGACAGATGAGTGGTGTTTCAATGGTGAGGTCCTAAAACTACATGTTATTTTTTTTAAGGAGCTATATACTGTGGATGAACCAGTCAATGGGGTTCTTCTTTGTCATGGGAAGTTTCTTTTACTTTTATTAATAGAGAATGAGGGTTTGTTGTTGGTTACTTCGGACGAGGAAATTCGTAGATATGTTTTTAATATGAATCCAATAAGTCTCCGGGTATTGATGGTTTTCACACTAAGTTTTATTAGGCGCAATAGGATACAGTGGGGAATTTGATATGCTCTTTTGTCAGATAGGTGTTAAGTGGGTGTCCGTTGGATTCTAAGGTGAACAGGACTCTACTTGTCTTGTTACCTAAGATTGTTAGACCGAAAAAAATTAATCAATTTAGACCTATCAATTTGTGTAATATGTTGTATAAAATCTTAACGAAGACAATTATGAATAGACTTACATCAATGTTGGTTAAGCTTGTTAAACAGATTCAAGTTTTGTAGCAGGTAGGAACATTGTGGAGAACATTGTGGTTGCCCAGGAGGTAATACATTCCATAAGCAGATTTGAGGGTAGAAAGTATGATATGGTGTTGAAGATTAACTTAGAAAAAGCTTATGATAGAGTCAGATGGAACTTTCTTGAGGACACCATATTGGAAGCTAGGTTACCATCATTGCTAATTGTCATTATTATAAATTGTATTTCCTCAACCTCGCTTCAAGTTCTATGGAATGGTAAGATTATGGAAGAATTTAGACCTACAGGTGGACTAAGGCAAGGGGATCCTTTTCCTCTATTTATTTGTATTGTGTATGGAGCGGTTGTGGCATTTTATTGGGGAAGCAGTGAGTAAAGAGAGTTTGTCACCTTTGTTTCTGTCAAGAAAAGACCCGGCTCTTTTTCACATTTTCTTTGTCGATGACCTCATTCTGTTTAGTGAAGCTGATCGATCCCAAGCAGTTCAGATTAAGGAGATTAGTAGTTTGTTCTATCATTTCTCTGACCAAAAGCTGAATAAGGGTAAATCACAGATATTCTTTTCTCGTAACACACTGAATGAGGTTGTAGATATTATTTGTAACTAGATGGGGTTTAAACGTGTGGAGGAACTTGGAGTTTATCTTAGCATGCCTTTATTCCATAAAAGGGTGATGACCAATACATTTGAGTTCTTGATTAATAAGGTTTGTAATAAATTAAATGGATGGGGTGCGAGGAGGCTATCATTGGTAGACCAAATAACATTGGCTAAGTTTATTCTGCTAGCTAGTCCTAACTATTTCATGAATTCAATTCAAGTTCCAATAATTATTTACAATGAGATAGAAAGGATTGCACGTAATTTGTTTGGGGGTCTAAGCCAGATACAAGAAAACCTAAGTTAATATCTTGGGAGGACTGTTGTAGGCCATTAGATGCGAGAGGTTTAGGGTTAAGAAGCCTAGCTGAGCAGAACATAATCTTTCTACTTAACTTGGGGTTTTAGTTACTTACCAATACAAAGACCTTATGGGTATAATTACTAAGGAATAAATACAATATGCATGGTTTGTTACCCAATTCAATTTCAAGAACTAGGAGTTCTTTCATTTAGCGGTCATTGATGAAGGAATGGCCAGATGTGATAGGTAATGTTTACTAGTCTGTAAGGGATGGTAGACTTGTAAACTTCTAGGATGATGTTTGGATTCGACAACTTGGCCCTATTAGTAACTTTTTCAGGGATGATGGAAAACCAGATGATACACTACGAGTGTTTAACATGGTGACGGTTTGTGGTGGTTGGGATTGGGATAGGTTAAGTTATCTTGTTCCTGACAATGTCCTCACACATATTGTGTCTATCTTACCACCATTTGCTGAGGTCAGACCAGATTAGTTAGCTTGGAAATTGACTACAAAAGATAATTTTTCTAGTTTTGAGACTTACAAGAATCTTCATCATTTTTAGGGACGTAAGTCTTCTAAAATTTAGAACTTGATTTGGAAGTCCAAAGCTCCTCAAAGGGTACGAGTCTTTATATGGCTTCTATGGCAGAATAGATTAATGATAAATAAGGTGCGATAATGTTTTGGAATCGAGTTTTCCTACCATTCAGGATTGTTCTTTCTCAAAATTTGTTTAGCGAAAAGTAATCCCATACTGTACACATGGTTTGTTTTTCTCTATGTCACTTAAAGAATGGTTGGTTTAGAATCTGCAGGATGAAAGGGAGTGTGGCAAAGATGATATTACTTGGCAAACTTTTTTCTCCATTTTATGTTGGTTGTTATGGAAAAATCGTAATCTCTTTAAATTTTTAATAGTAATAATTGTATGCAAGACCTAGTGGATATAGGGTTTACTTGGGCAATAAGTTATAATCAAACTAGTTTAAAATAGGTTACTCTGAATCCATCATTTATGAGGTCTCATTCGTTGCCACCAGAGAGAGGATGGATGAAACTTAACACGGATAAGGCTATGCCGAGGAATGGTATGTCTATGTCGATACGAAGAGTGATTAGAGATGCTGATGCTACTTGGGTATGTGGTTTTTCTATGACGGTGAGTAAGGAGATGCCTTTTAAATTTGAAGCTGCAGTTGTTTTAGAGGGTCTCCACTTAGCATGGGAAAAAGGATTAAGACAAGTTGAGTTGGAATGCGACAATGCTCTTCTAGTGGAATCTCTGTTGGCAGGTGGAGTTGTTAACAGTTCGATGGCTAAACTACGTCTATTTCACTGTCTCTTAGGCAGGAATTGGGAGGTACATGTTCATCCTATTCCAAGGGCACATAATGAAGTTGTAGATTTTATGGCTAATTGTGCAAATTTTAGATTTATGAGTTTATGTATGTTAGATAAGCCGTCATTATCTGTTTAGGGGTTGTTGTTAGCTAATTGTAACAACCCTTTATGGGCTTAAGTGTTGTTTGATGTAATCGTAGTTTGTTGTTATCTTCTACCAAAAAAATTAATTAATTGTATATAAAAGTGGATCATATTTTTGTTGGAAAATTTACTTTTATGGGAACTTTGAGGCATATTCTCAATAGGTAAAGGTGGAGAGTTGAATCATAAAATTATGGTTTCATATTTTACTTCATGAGACCTTTACAACAGTATATCATATGCTCAAAATAGTTGAGTGATGAATGAGAAATTAGTGTTCAAATTAAGCTACTTGGAAATATTGTTAAAGAAAAGTAAAAGCTTAGATCCCATATTGGTTAAATACCAAGTGTGAAATGTGTTTATATATGTGAACTCTCTTAAAAAGTAATTGAATAACTAAGCTTGTAACATAACCTTACCTTATGCGTAGGGGGTGTAGGTCCAAACCTGATAGGGTTGGGGCGCATCAGCATGACATGGGCGATGCGAAATGTTCAAATTGGTTGGGCCCAAATGTGTTTATTTATAATTAATTTATTTTGTTCGTTAACGTGTTTTGTCTAACAATTTTATAACTCATGCCTTATTATTAGTATTTAGCATGTGTTGTAGTCTCACCTAAGGCTAAATAGGTAATATATGCTGATTTTTTTTTTTAATTGGTCAAATAGACTTTTTTTTTCAAGATTTAGGGAAATAGGCCGATTTTGGAGAAAAATTGTGTGAAAAACGTATCTAGCTGGGCGAGCTTTCTATTGATATGTCAAGGAAAGCTCGTCCAGCTGGATGTATTTTCTTCGGAATTTTTAGAAAACGCTTCTAGTTGGGTGTGCTTTTCTTGACATTTTAATAGAAAACTCGTCTAATTGAATGCGCTTTCACACACTCTTTTTAAAATCGATCTATTAATTTAAATCTTAAAAGAATAATTTATTTAATCAATTTAAAAAATCGACATATTTAACTTATTTAACCTTCACTTAATTGGAAAATAATTTAAACAAAATTTTATAAAATAATTTGTCTTTTCTTTATATGGGAAATGCCATTGCCATTGTTTCTCTCGAATCTCTCGCTATTTCCATTTAATGCCTAACTCATTTAACGTTCATTTTTTTATCTATATCAGCGTGTTTATCGGATTTTTTCAGGGAAATGTCTAAACAATAAGAATGGGAATGCTAATATGAAACAGCACATGCTACGCTACTGTCCTTGCAGCTTTGGATCATCTGTGAAAATACTTTTAGTGAGGTTAAATGCAGTTGTAGCTATACGTGTAAATTTTAAAGTTTTTATATTATTTAATTTTTTCTATTTTAATTAATTATTTTTTATAAAAAAATTTAGAGTTTGAGAATAAGTTAAATATGAATGAGTTAACAATAATAATAATAATAATATTTTTATATTTTTAAAATTTAATAATGTGATGAAATTTTATTAAAATCTAAAAATTTTAATTTTTAAAATCATAGCCAGAGTTTGTTTTTAGTTTCTATCGGTCCTTAATTCCTTTCTCAATTGCAATCCTCCATGGAAGTTGGGATAATAAATTTGAACAGTAATAAAATTTTCCAATAAAATACAAAGATATAATATATGTATATATATATATATATGTACATATATACATTAGCCGTTCAACTATATTTACAAAGAAGCCAAAATACAAACGAATACTGAAAAAACAATTTCTCTGTGCAATGGAAATGGGAAAAAAAAAATACAGTCTTCTGATTGTATACAATCTATTAACTAAATATCTGTATTTACGACAAAAACCATATACAGGCAAATTGAAATGGAGGTGAGAGGTAGGCTACCAGCTTTCATATCAATCCAGATAACTCATAGTCATAAATACTCACCTCTTGCCCAATTTCAGAATACACATTATCCAAACCCCCAAAACATTGCTCATCCGCATCAAGCTCTAAAAATGCCTGAAGATCCCCATACACCAATGAACTCTCCCGCTGATTCATCAACATATATTCCGATGAAATATTCGTATCATCCAAAGGCAAAGTCAAACCGTTGCAGGCCCGGAATGACTCAACCGACGCATCAAAGGAGGCTGAATATTCCATGCTTCTTTCAGGGTTTCCATGATCATCTTCAACCTCAATAACAGGCACCATTTTCGAAGAAGAAGAAGAAGAAGGTGATGAAACAGTGGGATTGCCAGTGAGCTCCTGAACAAGGCTTTTGAAACTGGAGCTGTCGATGATGTAAACTTTGGGTCGCAACACCTTTATCATACTGTTCATCAATGGCTTCTTGTCGCTACAGCTGGTCTTAGATATTTTCGCTTTCACTTGACTTATTATCTTCTTCCCCATAATTTCAAAGCTTTTTAACTATAATAATATACTTTGGATTCCGGGGCTACCCATGACCCTATATATATGTGAATTTATATATGAAGTTTCGTGAAATAAAAGATTGAGATGGGGGTGATGATGATGTTAATTCTGTTAATCTAATTTGTTAATAGGAATCCTTGCCCACCCACCAAACCTATATTCAATAAACAAATCTTTCTTTCTTTTTCCATCGTTTTCACAGAGGAAATGTGCAAGGGTTTGGATTCACACGATGGGCGTATACGATTAGATAGATGGTCAATTCAAAGAGTTTTTAGTGGGTAATTTAAATCTCTAATTAAAATAATTACTTAAGGAATAGGGAATGAATCATGATGTGTATGGTATAGCCATATACGGTAGGAGGGCATGGATGGCACGCAGTCTACTATTCAAACATCGTCTTCTTCTGCTTCCTCTTTCTTCCATTCACATCCCAAACCATGTCATTTTTCAACACCAATTATTCCCTAATTAATAATTTTCATGTATCAAACCGGTAATTATAGGATGAATGAAGGAATTTATCACTAAATGTTTACATTTTCATATCAAATATAATATTGTTCGCAGGGGAAGCCAAAAAAAAATTTTTAGGGATTGAAATGAAATTTTAATTTTTAGTAATTTATATCTTTAGATTTTTTAAAGGATTAAATTAAATTTTCATAATTTTAGGGGGGCCAAGTGCAATTTTACCTTTAATAATTTAAAATTTTAAAATTTTTTAAAGGGTCAAAACAATAATTTTCTATTTTAAGGAGGTTGAGCCCCTGCCAAACCCCTAAATTCGCCTTTGATTGTGCAAAATAATTTGTCCCTACATTTAAATCACACGAATTCAAATTTTATTATTTTCTTTCTTTAATATTGTATAAATTTGACATAATGATTTATTTGGGTCTTCAAGTTTAACTTTTTAGAAAAAAATTATTTTAGCTCTTCATTTAATTTATTTAGTCCTTAAATTTGTGTTTTTTTTTTTTTCAAATCACCCCAAAATGAATGGAAAGTTAACATTTTCTAACTTTGTTGATGTGGTATACACGTAAATGAAACGTCAAAATTTAATTAAAATTTTAAAATTCAAGAACAAGGAAATAAATATTTTTAAAATAAAAAATCATATAAATTATTTAAAAAGTATAAAAAATTAAAAATATATCTTTTAAATTAGAAAAAAAATTAAATGTTAATATGTCATCTATGTGGAAATCCACATATATGCCACTCAACAAAGTTAATAAACCTTAACTTTTATTTATTTATTTTAGAGTGATTTGACAAAAAAATATAAATTTAAAAGTTAAAAAATATGAAAAGTTAAATAGAGGATTAAAATGACTTATAATAAAATTGAAGGGCAAAAAAATCATTATGGAATTGAGAGGGGAATTAAATTATAAAATTGGAAGTGTATTAAGTTAGGTTATGAAGGAGCAAGAGTATTATCCGCCTTTATAGTCCTCAATGTTTAATTAAAGTTATGAAAAAAGTAGGTATCCATTGCGTAAATACGTAAAAAGAACATTAAAATATATTCTAAGATTGCATTTGTAATTTTCAAGGTCCACATCTCATTTTACGTCAAATCAAGATCTTGAAATTTGGCTGTGGCTGTGGCTGTGGCTGTCCTCCATCACATTCCATTTCTTTAAATGAAATTTTAAACATTTGAAATATATATATTTCATTTCTATTCAAGTTTTTAAATTTCTTTAGTAAAAACAATATAAAACTTCAAATTTTATAGTAGAACTTTTACATAAATAAGTAATTTTCCAAAAAAATTTAATAATTTTATTTCATTTAATATTTTTGGTCCTATGGTAAAATAAAAAAAACATAAATTTCAAAATATAAATTTTTTATTTAATTCTAATGTATATTTTCTATGTTTTGTATTTTTAAAATATTTATATATTTTTTTTTCAAAAATATCCCTATTTTATTTTTTTTATATTATTGATTTTAATAAATTATTCTTATTTTATAATTACTTTTTAAACTTAATTTTTTTAAATTACGTAATTTTTAAAAAATAAAAATATATTATTTGTCCCAACAAAACACTAATATTTTGACATGATACACTTCAAAATACTAAAACACCCTTAAAAAAGTCACTAAAATATTAAAAAAAGACACATTCTTAAAAGTTTTTCATCCGAATTTATATTAATTTATTTTATATTTTGTTGTAGAATTATTTGGGGGTGAAAAGAGTTTCTCACCCACTATGACTGCTATTGTAGTTTTGGGTTACGTGTCAAATCCAAGATCTTGGAATTTGGCTGTGGCTGTCTTGGTTTAACTAATTTAAGCAGCTTTTAAGAAGTTTCAATGATTTATATAACTGTATTTTTTTTTTATAGGAATATAGTAAGTTCCACTATTATTTCACAAAATAATAATAATAATTATAGATGATGGTTTTTTATAAAAGATAATTTTAAAAAATTAATTAATTACGTAAATGATCCATTTTTTTATTAAACATGTAATTAACTTAAAATCAACTATGAAAGTTAGTGCAGCCAAAGAGTTTGGCACCACCAACATGCCACATCAGCAACCAAATAAAAATAATATTTTTTTAGTAAAGACATGTAGAATGACATCACCTATATAAATATTAAAGAAATATTATAATTTCTAAAAAATAGAAGAACTTTTAAAAAATTTCCTTTTTTTGTGGACCCAAATAATTTGGCGCTATCAATTTCTAATGCCCGCCACGGTCTTTTTTTTTTTAATTTGATTTGTGTCCTTTTTTTCTTTTTTTATTATTTGCCATTTCTTTTAATTTAATTTGTGTCCTTTCTTTTTTGTTTATTATTTATTTTTTAAAATTTTAAATGTATATTCTTTTTTTAGATCCATTCTAAATAGCGCCACTAGTTCATTTCAAGATTTTTTTTTTAAAATATGTTTTTTTATATTTAAAATTTTTTAAAATTAATATTTTATTTGGTGGAGCCATTCTAAATGGCGCCATCACTTTTATTACCAGTGTAATTTCTTTTTTTAAATGTGTTTTTTTAAATCTAAAAATTTTAAAAATTATATTTTATTTTGGCTCCACCACTTAGTTCTTCAACATATATATATTGAGGCATTTTTGTAAGAATTCAACTGGAATAAAAGAAAAGAGAGAAATTGTTATGTTTAGTAGGAGAGTTTAAAAATCATGTTGATGATGAATAACGCTGTGTTTTTGGTATACATTCTTTTTTATGGTGAAATTGTAGAAGATGATGTTAGTTGTGTATTTCAAGGTCGACAAAGAGTGGTTGCGATTTAATAAAAATGTGAAGCTAGAAGAAATGAAAAGGAAGATCAGTGCAAAAATAGCTATCCATTGTGGAAGGGTGACATTCAAATTATTTTACAAGTTTCCAATCTCTACAGATTCGTTGAAATTTTGTGAGATACAACTGTTAGATGATGATGACTTGGGCACTATGATGGAAATATGGTGTTTAACTGGGAGTGAGAACCCTTAACCAGTTGAGTTATTTGCTGAGTTAGCAGACTTAGAGCCCGTTAAGAATGTTAATACAATAAGTCAACATCATGGATTTGACTTTGATCTTAATGTTGGAAGGACAGATCAGTTAGAACGCAGAGGGACATCGCAGATACTCGAAAATCCAAATTATGATGGGAATTCGTATAACAACCTTACCCCGGGTCCCCGTTTACAAATACATCCGAAAGTGATAATAAGCACTGAGGCAAACATCAGAGAAATGACCAATAATGGTGAAGATTTAATCAAGACGTTGAAGATTTTAGTGTCCCCGATATTGATAAAGTTCTTGATGATATCGACGATGAAGGTTCGCAGGAGGTTGAAAATGCTCACGGCCTTTCATTCAATAACCAGAGTCGTGGAATTATTTTATGAAATGAACTTAGGGGCGACATATTGAGCATAGATCAGATGCAACGCATGCATCCGAGTTCCCTAAGTACGCCAATATAGTTCTTGCTCACAGATTAGCGTCAAATTTACAGTTGGAAGAGTTGTTTGTTGGGCAACAGTTCGAGAACAAGGCAAACTGTGTGTTTGCCATCAAACAGTACAACATGAATGTGTCAATTGATTACAAGGTTGCAAAGTCTACACCAACATTATATGTTAGGGAATGTTGGAGAGCCGGCGATAGGTATGGCTGGTGAGTTCGAGCTGCATTTATATCGAGGACTCAACAATGGCAAATACGAAAATTAGAAGGGCGTCATGCTGCACTATTGCACGTATGTCTCAAGACCACTGAAAATTAGATGTCAAAAGTATCTGTAACTGCATCATGCTACTAGTGAAAGATAGTCTAACCATTCATGTATCATGAAACATATCAAATGTTATTGGCGGTTGCAGTTGTATGTAAGTTGAACTAGAACCGCCCATCTCCGGGTGATATGAACTACTCTGGGACTGTGATATCCCGAATTAGGGCCTAATCGGAATAGTGGTTTCAGGACCATAAATTTGAGATAGAAATAATTATTTTATAATTATTTTGAGGTCTATGATATGATTGCATGATTGTGTGAAAGTTTCGTGAAGAAATTCTATGCATAAAGTGCTTAATTTGAAATTAGGGACCAAATTGAATAAGTTGCAAAACTTGCATTCTAGAAGTTTTTAGTATAAAATTGCTTTGAAATATCAAGTGAGTGGCATGTATAGAAAGTTAGTTTGTGATATGTATTATTATGACTTTGGCCAACCGTATTGGTCTGCATTGAGCTATCATATATGGTCATGAGATATGACCTTTATTCATTATAGGTTGTAAATTTCATTAAACATGTTATGTCTTATGTTTGTGATATGATGATATAGTTAGGTTTGTTTGTTATGCATGATTAGTAATATATCCTGTAAGTTGAATGCATGCCTATGGATTATGAATTAAATGTGTAATACGGAGATGAGTAATGTTACCTTGGACATGGATGTTTAAAGGACGATATGCAAGTGTTTGAGAAGTTTTGAATTAAATGAAAATTTATGGCTTGATTTTTATCTTTGTGTATGCTTAAGTCTGGTAATGCCTCGTACCCTGTTCCAGCCTTGGATACGGGTAAGGGGTGTTACAGGGACCGCTCACAAAAAGCATCAACCCATGTGTCCTGGTCGAGCTCCACTATATGTTGATCCTCTTGGTCGAGTTCCGCCATATGTTCATCTTCTAGGTCTAGCTCTATCATAAGTTGACTTCCACGTCTGTAGCCGTGATCCAGTACTATCATAAGTTGTCTATCATATAAATAAACGTGTCATTGAGTCATGTACCACTGCATGTATTCAATCGAGGACTGAAGTCAAACATACAAGAGTGCATCACAGGCTACCTCTTGTACCAGGCGCTCCATAGTGCTATATAACATTGATTTCTATGCTCCAATTTGCTCCATCTTTTCCCCTCATGATCTTACCGTAGACATCAGCAAATGGTTGTGGATTGTTCGGCACAAATTGTCTACCCCTAAACTGTTGCATGACCCAATCGGCGTTGCACCACTCAATGGTTGAGAAGTTGAGCACTAACATGTTAATGCACCACACATGGACTTCGGCATGAACCCACTATAGAATAAAAGTTGCAGTTTTCGGTGCAGAATACGACATCCACAAGAATTACAAAATATAACAGAATGAGTCAAGTCACATCATATACTGCAAATGGATAAGTTAAATCAATGTTACTTAAGTTAAACCAATATATATTACTTTCTCTCTGGAAGACGCCTCTATTATCTAACAATATATGATTAATGTTTTGCTCGTACAAATTCCCGGAGACATTGCCCATCTGAAATCGAAACAAACACGTTAGCACTTAAACTTGGGAAAATATTGTCCACACTTATGAGCAGTTAAATTTTAAGTATAATTTTGTCTTTACCTATTGACAAGTGGCCACAAATATGGTTGGTGTCTAACAGCTGCTAGAAACGATATCCTGTACAAATCCCAGGATTGCAACAAACTCACACAATCGGTCATGTTACTTACCCCGTGTTTGTTGCTCGATAAAGCTCACGGTACAATATGACCAATATTACTGATCCCAGTTGTAAGTACCAGCACGATGGAAATCCTCCAATAGAGGCAAGTACTTTAAGCAGACCCTATTAGATGTGTTATTCGGCAAAAGTACCCCCTGATCAACTACATAATATAGGCTTGAGCAGCATATCACCTCATGGTGCTTGATAACTCCTTGAAATTTGCTCTCAACCATGCCAATGTCAAGCACTTGAAGCTCCGTTCCCCATCACCAGGGGACCTTCCAAGCAATATGTGGCATACTATTAAAGATTCCAACATTTTGCTTTAGCTCGTGACCACATCACTGTCAACTCGTAACCCAAGTTGCATTGCGATGTCCTCCAATGTGATAGTGCATTCCTCGCATGACATAATGAAGGTGTGGGTCTCCAGACACCGCCACTCAACCAAGGCGGATATTAGGTTCGCCCTCAAGTCAAACCTCCAGATCAACACGACATCCCCAAATCCCAATAACTGTAAGTATGGCATGATCCGTTCGTCTAGATTGTACTTGGGAAAAAGAAACCGTGACCTTAAAACCCAGTACCCATCCTGTATGGTAAAATTTTTATAAAAATATGATAAATCAATTATCTATATAATTTAAACATAAAATTATATATTGGAGAGTATAATTGAAAGCTTGAGAAAACAAAAACAAAAACTTATATTATACTCTTCGATTCATCCTCATTGTAGGATAATTTTATGTTTAAACATAAAATTAAAAAGTTGGGACATGAAATTATAGTTTAAATACTATTTTTGACAAAAACAAGAACTTACCTAAGTAAGCAAAAATTAAAGCTTGAGAGTTAAATTTGCATTTAAGTCATTTCTTTAATATAAATTATAAAAGTAAAAGTTATATACATATTACATATTTCACACATAATTATAACATGTAAAAAAAAAATACATATATAAACATCCATATCAAAGCAAACTTTGAGAGATGATCGTAGATAATGGTCTAACCTTAATCCCAATAAATTTTTGAAAATGCAACGAAATGTTTTTAATCAAACCAACGTAGCAAACATCCATATCAAATTAAACTTGGCTTAGCAAATATAAACAAGTTACCAATGTTAAATTAAATTGTAAGAGAAGACCATTTGCTTAAGAATGGTGGACTCGATTAATGATTACACATTATAATTAGATCCTTGAAAGACTTTTCAAATACACGAGAAATTGGAAAGTAATTTAACATAACCATGTTGGACATACTCACACATTCAACACTCATAAAATTAAAAAAATTATATATTTTATTAATTTTTAACTTAAAATTAATTTTAAAATATTTTTTATTTAAGTATTTTATTTAATTTAAATTAAATAAGTAATAAAATATGATTAAAATGAAAAAAAAAAGGCTAAAAGGGGGCTAAAATGGCTAATAACAGCCCTAAAATGTCATATAAGATATTATATTTTATTTGTATAAAAAAATTCAATACATGCAACCAAATAGATAAATATAGATAAATACATGCAAAACACGTAGAGATCAGTTTCATGCCAAAAATAAAAAAGAGACTAAAATGGGCTAATAACAATCAAATAGAAATATGTTTCATGCAACCAAAACACGTAGAGTAAAATAACCGTAAGTAAGAAAAAATGAAAAACCAAAATGAAATCTTTTTTTTATTTAATTTATAATTAATTTTATTGTTTCATTAATCCTCGAAAAAAGTATAATTCGTATTTACTCGAAAAGACATTCCAATATCTATATAATTTTAAAGAAATTATATAAATTAAATATAATTAATTATTATATTACAATAACTACTTTTAATATAATATATGCACATAAAAAAATATACATACCTTACTTGTATTTTTCAACTTTAAAACAAATAAAACCTTTTCTTTTCTTTTCTATTTTCTTCCCTTCTTCCTCTTATTATACAAAAATTTTGAAAGGGGACCAAACCCCCACCTTCCTTTTTATAAGTAACCCAACGTCTCCTCTTCTTCCCTTTCATTTTTTTTTAAGTAACAATTATTAAATTCTTGCTAGTCACATTGTTGACATCGTTGATACAATGTGATCGGTCAGTATATTAATTTTTAATCATTTTACTTTTT
The DNA here is from genome assembly GCA_025698465.1 of Gossypium longicalyx. NCBI lineage: Eukaryota > Viridiplantae > Streptophyta > Magnoliopsida > Malvales > Malvaceae > Gossypium > Gossypium longicalyx. The sequence continues at coordinate 18,148,664 of CM047005.1, read as the reverse complement.
TTCTAAAAAGCCATAGTTTATTTTTTTACAAATAAATCTTTTTTTTTCAGTCAATTCAACCCCCATTTTCTTTATTTTTTTTAAATTTTCTTATTTTTTGATCTTCTGTTTTTTTTTTATTAAAAATGTCTCTTATCAATCTTTCTTTAAAAATGTCTATTTAATTTTCTTGATTTCACATTACATAAATGATTTATATGAAAATTATATTTCACAAAATAATTATCAATTTACATAATTCAAAAAATACATTTTACAAAATATAATTTTACATTTCAAACATTCTAAATAGTTTCACTTAACTTACAATATATAATTTTACAACACAAACAACTTTCTCAATACTAAAAAAAAAAAAAATTAAACGATTTTATTCAAGACCGACAATATTTTGTCTTACAAACAAAACATAACTAAACAACTTTGTTCAAAACCGACATCATTCTATCTTATAAATTGAAAAATAAATTGTTTAACCGCAACAAGAGTGACTTTCTCGGTGCTATTAAATTGTAGCCCAAATGCTACCGATATTGATGATTTCACACATGTGATTCGATTTAGGATTTCTTAAAATCTTCAAACATCCCATTGACCTAAGGAATCTCAAATAATCTACCTGTTGGTTGCATGACCAATTTAAACCCGTTGTCCTACCACAACCAATGAAACAATTATATAACCAATTTGAACCCGTTACCAAATAAATAATTGACATCCAAAAATAACCGTTAAATTTACTGGTGTCAGAGCTCCACTGAGTTATCGTTAAACAAAATATACCATCAGATTAAAAAAAAAACACAAATACATAAACATTTCTCATATCTCTCTCATTCATCCTCTAACGAAGTATAAGTAATTTTTTTCTTCAACTCAAATTGATCTGCCATTGAAGGTTATATATATCAATTTGGTCACGCAAAAAAGAATTGTTCTATCAAATAAAATATTATTTTTTTAAATTTAATTTTAAAAAAATATTTTAAAAAAGCCTTAAAATGTACTGGTGGCACTATTTAGAATGACTCCACCAAAAAGAATATATATTTAAAATTTTAAAAAACAAATAATTAAAAAATTTTAAAAAAGGACATTGCAAAAAAGTTTGGAAACGGGTGGCGCCTAATTATTTGGCTCCACCAGGAAAAGAAATGTTTTTAAAAAGCCTACCCCCAATTTTTCAGAAATTGCAGTATTTTCTTGGTATTTATGCAAGTGACGTCATTCTACGTGGTTCCACCAAAAAAATGATTTTTTTATCACGGTTGCTGACATAGCATGTTGGTGGTGCCAAACTTTTTAACTCCACCAACTTTTACGGTAAATTTTAGGTTATTTATGTGCTTAATCAAAAAAGTGGGTCAATTACGTAATTAATTAATTTTTTGAGTTATTTTTATAAAAAAAGCCGATATTTGATCTATGATTCAAGATTTATTATATGTAATTTTTATCTAAGTTTATATTTGATTTGATTTTTTAAAAAAGGTTAATGAATAAATTGATAAAGAAAAAGGAATTGGATTATTTTATGGACCCTTCTCACCATATCATTCGCAATCTTTTTCACTAATTTTTTTCATGTCATTGATACATAATTTTGGTAATTTTTTTACCATAAACCCACGATCGTGAGCCTTGAACCCCAAACTTTGAATTCTAAATCTTGAACCCCAAACTCAAATCAAGCTTTAAGGTTTAGGGTTTTTTTGGGATTTAAGGTTTGAGATTTGATGTTTAAGGTTTGAGGTTCAAGGTTTTGGGTTTGGGTTTGGGGTTTGAGTTTGGGGTTTTGAGTTTAAGGTTTACAGTTCAAGTTCAAGGTTTAAGATTCATGGTTTATTGTTTAAATTCGAGGTTTAAGATTTAAAGTTTGGGATTTAACGTTCTAGTTTGAGATTTGAGGTTTAAAATTTGAGATAAAAATATTACTAAAATTATATATCAATGACAAAAGAGTTTACTAAAATATTATTATATAATTGAAAAAGAACTATAAATAATATGATGAGAATGGTCTATAAAATAATTTCACGTCTAAGTGTAATTTGAATATTTCAGTGAGGGTTTTTTTTTTAAAAAAAAAAACCATAAGATTGTATACTTAATCGTAAAAATTAATTACTCAAATAAAGCAGTGGTCTGCTACCAAAGTTATAAGTCCGCATATAGTTACAAAGGAGTTCTATATCATCTAAATCATTCTTTTAAGGGTAAATACTTTCATAGTCACTTTTGTTTACCTTAAGTTATATTTTAGTCATTTATATTTGAAATGTTACGTTTTAGTCACTTACATTATCGTGTTGTAATATTTTAGTCACTGAGTTGCTAGTTGTCATTAACGGTGTAACCGTAAGTTGACATGGCACGTTAAATCTTTATTTCAAATAAAAATTTTAGGTTAAATTATACAATTGGTCATCATATTTTTTCATTTTGGGAAATTTAATTTTTTTCTTTTATGATTTTTTTAACTTTCCTTTTTTTCTTTTTCCATTTTCTTCTATTCTCCCTTTGTTTTCTTACCGTTGCTTATAATCAAAACTCATAAACTCATATCCTCTGCTAACTATCAAAACCTTCCACCACCACCCATCATCTTCATTTCATCCACTAAAACCTTTACCACTACCATGACTCATTCACGACTAACCCAACAATATCATCCCCTCACCGAATAAACCCATCGTCAAATCAATCAAGAATCCATGTAAACAACAATTAATAAGCCCCATAAAATCACAGAGAGCCAAAGATTAGACTTGCAACAAAGAAAAAATGTAAAAAGAGAGAGAGAGAGAGAGAAATGGAGAAAAAGAGAGGGATTAGATTCAAGTCAAGGGGTTCGAGGTGCTCTGACAACTTTCTTGTCGGTCCTAACAGTTAGGAAGGAGGTATTGGTGAGGAATAGCACATATCAAAAAATCGAGACGATCTAATGACCGATGTTGGAGATTCAATCTTGGATAGTCAAAAAGTTGGGGATTTTTTTAGATGTTTCCGAAAGGAGGTCATGGTAATAGTGAAGGTGTTAGTGGATGAAAGAGAATGGAAAAAAAAAGTTAAATTAACATAAAAGGAAAAAAATTAAATTGCACAAAATGAAAAAAAAATATATGGACCAATTGTATAATTTGTCGAAACCATTTTTTTGAAAAACGGGGTCAACTTTGGTTTTGAAAATGAAAAAATAAAAATGGGGAGTCACCACCAATCCTTTTTTATGAGGTGTGATCGGGTCACCTCGTAAAAGTGGTTATTTTTAATAAATGATTTGATTTATTTAAACAACGATTTTGGTTCGCGAAATTCAGAAAAAAAGGGTTCGAGAGTCGGTTACTTACGAGGAAGGATTAGCACCCTCGTAACGCCAAAAAATTGATACCTAGTCGATTAATTAGTGTCTTAGTGTCGAAAATTGAAAACTTGAAAAACTTTAAAATACGATCCCTCTTTTTGTAAAAACACTCGAATGTTAAAGGCCTTCTCGTCTCGAAGTAATAAAATGTCACATCCAGTAAGTTACGACACGACATCTCGAACTTTTGAGAATGAGCTTGCCTTTTATTAAAATTCGTGTATTTTAACCCCCTTTTTTAAAAGGATATTCTATTATTTAGGGTAAACGAGAAAAATCGAAACCCAGTAAGTTAGGGCACGATTTCTCGAACTTCCAAACACCGAATGTTGCCTTTATTTATAAAAATCTCATCTCGAGGTAACAAGATGTCGTGTCTAGTAAGTTAGGGCACAACACCTCAAATCTCAGAGAGTAAGCATTTTATTAAAAACTCGTATCGCAATTTTAAAAGAATGTTCCGTTATTTAGGTTAAAGGAGAAAAATCGAAACCTAGTAAGTTAGGGCACGATTTTCTAAAAAATTTAAACACAGAATATCGATTATTTTAAAAATAAAAATTAATGTGTCGGGTAAGATGTAACATAATTTGATAGTAAAATGTAAAAATAAATTACGGTATTAACATGCATAACGTGATAAATGCGTTAATATAAATGACAATATATAAGATCGAAAATAAAATAAAATAAACAAACAAAGCGAAAAAAAGGAAAAATGATAAGTCAACTGAAAATTTGAAACTAACAGAAAAATATTAAATGAATGAGCAAATAGATATTGTGTTAAAATAAATTAAAAAAGAATTGTGTTAATAATGAGAATAATATTAATAATAAAAGAAATTATGAACAATCTAAAGTTTATAAAAAAGGGTATGGATAAATAAATAATAAAATGATGGGATAAAATGAAATAAATGTATTTAAAGACATTTGGTAAATAGATATAAAAAGAAATAATAGAAATGATAACGTAAAATTAATTAATTTAATAATGATAATAACGTATAAGTAAAAACAAAAAATATAATAATAATAATAATAAGAATAATAGTAATTACAAAAATGATAATAGTAAAAATAAGATGATAATAATAATATTAAATATAATAAGATAAAAAATAAAATAGTAACAATAGTAAAAAATAATAATAGAAATAATAAGAATATTAATAAAAATAGTGATAACAATAACACAAATAATAATATATGTATGAAAAAAAAAAGGAAAGAAAAGAAATAATAATAGAAGTAGTAATAATAATGGTATTAGAATAAAATAAATATAAATACAAGTATTATAATAATAGTAATAATATAATAAAACAACAAAAGTAATGAAAAGGACTAAATTGAATCTAAAAACAAATTTTTGGGGCAAATCCGAAATAAACAAAGAGGAAATGGGCTAATTTGAACGCGCGAATAATAGGGAGGGTCCAAAAGAGAAATAATCCCCTCCCTCCAAAACGCACAGCTTAAGGGGGGACCAATTTAAAATCGAAATAAAATTGTGGGACTAAATTAAAAAGTAAAATAAATTTAATTGCAAAACCATAAAAAACGGAAGGGCTAAAAGTGCAATTAGCCCTTCCAAAATAAAACACGCTGATCCTAGCTTGGAACCGGTCGGGTCGTGCGGGTCAGGCATGAAACGACGTCGTTTTGGCCACTGATGCCAAGGTCCAAAACGACGTCGTTTTGAAGGCCTTTATAAGTCAGAATTTTTTTAAAAAAAATTCATTCTTTTCATTTCTCAAAAAAAAAAAAAAACAAAACCCTTCTCCAAAATTTTCTTTCAACTCTCTAATATCTAGCTAAGGCCCGGTCGTTGTCCGATCGCCGGACCACCGCGGTCAAAGCCGCCGTCCGCGATGGTCAAAAAACTAAAAAACTTCCTTTTAGTCTTTTTGACCCCTCCAAACCTGTTTCCGAGCCTAAAAAACTCAAAAATGCCCTCTAAAGAGCAAAAAAGCATAAGGACTCCTCAGATCTAATCTTTAATCGCAACGAAAACAAAGGTAAAACCCCCTTTTTTTACTCTTATTTTTCTTTTACACCTTAAAGCAATATAAAAAAAAACTAAATAACAAATATAAAAGGAATCACATTTTTATCTCAAAATCTATTTTTTTTATTGATTCTCCAAAAGAAAGACCCTTGTATTTTTGTTTTTTGATGGCTTTTATAGTCCTTTTGCATTATTTTTTAGTATTTGCTAGCTTTTATAGACCTTTGATGGCTAGTATGGCAGAGGCGGCTGCAGGCAGTGCAAGTGGGGCTAGGGTTTGTTGTTTTCTGAAAATACTATGGGCTAGGGTTAGGTTTTAGGTTTGGGCTTAGTTTGGGCTTGTTTTGTAATTGGTTTTTTTTTATGTTTGTTGGACTATTCATTTTGGGCCCGGGAAAATTTTGGGTCTTATAGTTGCCCCTCTTTACTCGTTGTCGTGTAACGGGAATAGAGTAAAGACTTTTAAAAAAGACCAAATTTGCCCGGTCCCGTCGAGTATCGACTTATTTTGACTCTTCTTTTTTCAAGTAGCTTCATTTCAGTCCACTGCATCTCCGGGGGTATAAGAATTAGTGCTTCGATCCACTCCGCTGAAACTTTAGGGAGATAGGACTCGTAACTTCAACCTGCCCCACTGCAACTTCAGGGGGATAAGGTTTATAGCTTTAATCTACTCCACTGCAATTTCAGAGAAATAAGATTTGTGTCTTCAACCTGCTCTACTGCAACTTCAGAGAGATAAGGTTTGTTTTTATCTGCTCTACTGCAACTTCAGAAAGATAAGATCTGTTTATTCATAGCTTCAATCTGTTTCGCTACAACTTCAGGGAAATAAGATTTGCTATCTTCAGTCTGCTCCACTGCAACTTCAGAGAGATAAGACTAGTGACTTCAACCTGCTCCACTATAACTTCAGAGAGATAAGGTTTGTTTTGATCTGCTCTACTGCAACTTCAGAGATATAAGATCTGTGATTTATAGCTTCAATATGTTCCACTGCAACTTTAGGGAGATAATGTTTGTTTTGATCTGCTCTATTGCAACTTCAGAGAGATAAGATCCGTGATTTATAGCTTCATTCTGTTCCACTGCAACTTCAAGGAAATAAGATTCGCTATTTTCAATCTGCTCCACTGCAACTTCAGGGAGATAAGACTAGTGACTTCAACCTGCTCCTCCGTAACTTTAGGGAGATAAGGTTTGTGTTAATCTGCTCTACTGCAAATTTAGAGAGATAAGATCTGTGGTTTATAGCTTCAATCTATTCCACTGCAACTTTAAGAAAATAAGATTCGTTATCTTTAGTCTGCTCCACTGCAACTTCAAGGATATAAGGTTTGTTTTGATCTTCTCTACTGGAACTTCAGAGAGATAAGATCCGTGATTTATAGCTTCAATCTGTTCTACTACAACTTCAGGGAAATAAGATTCACTATTTTCAGTCTACTTCACTGCAACTTCAGAGAGATAAGACTAGTAACTTCAACCTTCTCCTCTGCATCTTTAGGGAGATAAGGTTTGTGTTGATCTGCTCTACTACAAATTTAGAGAGATAAGATCTGTGATTTATAGCTTCAATCTGTTCCACTGCAACTTCAGGGAAATAAGATTCGTTATCTTCAGTCTACTCCACTACAACTTTAAGGAGATAAGACTAGTGACTTCAACCTGCTCCTCTGTAACTTCAGAGAGATAAGATCTGTGATTTATAACTTCAATCTATTCCACTGCAACTTCAGGAAAATAAGATTCACTATCTTCAGTCTGCTCCACTGTAACTTTAGGGAGATAAGACTAGTGACTTCAACCCGTTCCTACTGTAACTTCAGAGAGATAATGTTTGTTTTGATCTACTCTACTGCAACTTCAGAGAGATAAGATCAGTGATTTATAGCTTCAATCTGTTCCACTGCAACTTCAGGGAAATTAGATTCGCTATCTTTAGTCTGCTCCACTGCAACTTTAGGGAGATAAGACTAGTGACTTCAACCTGCTCCTTTGCAACTTCAGGGAGATAATGTTTGTTTTGATTTGTTTTGATTTGTTCTACTGTAACTTTAGAGAGATAAGATCTGTAATTTATAGCTTCAATCTGTTCCACTGCAACTTCAGGGAAATAAGATTCGCTATCTTCAGTCTGCTCCACTACAACTCCAGGGAGATAAAACTAGTGACTTCAACCTACTCCTCTGCAACTTCAGGGAGATAAGGTTTGTTTTGATCTGCTCTACTGCAATTTCAGATAGATAAGATCTGTAATTTCCAGCTTGTTACCCTACTACTTAGGGGGTTAAGGCTTACCGTCTTCGATCTGCTCCACTATTGCTTATGGAGATAAGATCTGTAATTTCTAGCCTTTTACCCTACTGCTTAGGGGGTTAAGGCTTACTGTCTTCAATCTGCTCCTCTACTGTTAAGGGAGATAAGATCTGTAATTTTTAGCCTGTTACTCTACTGCTTAGGGGGTTAAGGCTTACCATTTTCGATCTGCTTCACAACTATTTAGGGAGATAATATATGTAATTTTTAACCTGTTACCCTACTACTTAGGGGGTTAGGGCTTACCATCTTCGATCTGCTCCACTACTGTTTAAGGAGATAAGATCTGTAATTTTCAGCCTGTTACCCTACTACTTAGGGGGTTAAGGTTTACTGTCTTCTAGGGACATGACCTGTAGAATTGGTTTCATGTACCTATGCTTATGCCAAATGATTAGGATGCTATGATTGAAATGAATCAAATGCTCCTAACTAGATGTGTTATGGATGATCTATAAATAAGTGCAGCATATTATGAGAATGATCCCTTTTTAATGTTTGGGTTGCCATTGCTCTTTGTTTATCAAGGTTCTATCACTGAAACAATATCTTGTCTTCTTGTTCAGCTTAGATCTTGGACAGAAAACCCGAAGAAGTAGTCCCATTTTAAACTCTTCTTTCTCAAATGTTTCCAATCCTTATATTTGGTTAGTTCTAACTAACAGTCATGTTTCAGGTTCCTGTACTATTTAAAAACTTTCAGAATAATATGCAGAACTCCTTTTGTGAAAGTATCATTAGTCCATTAATCGTTATTTCAATGCAAAATGCCTGAAAAGATCGTAATAATGGATGAAACTAAAATTTATCAGAAACAAAATTTGAAAAGAATAGATTAATTAAAGAAAGCAAATATTGATGGAATACAAGATGAATAAAAGGAAAATAGATGCCCCAGATATCGCAGCATGAGCTTCTCTGTACGAACTTCTTAAGGACCCTTTTTTTTGGCTCAATATGTGTTTAGGGGATCTAGAGTACTCTTGTTGATGCCCCAATATGTAACATCTCTCCTCCTTGTTGATTCAGGTATCGCAAGACTACCGCATGCCCCACATTCGATCAAAATTTGAATCGCCCTTTACGGGTTTTCAATTCAAAATCCCTTTGGTCTCAAGGTGCTCTTTGTGAGTTTTCACTTTAGCCTCTCTTTTTTTTTAGGCGAAGTATTTCTTAACCAAATCTGAATTCACAGGATTGGGTAAAGTCTTGCCATCTATTTCGGTTAAAATCAACGCTCCTCTAGAAAATACCTTCTTTACCCCACAAGGTCCTTCCCAGTTTGACATACATTTTCCTCTGAAGTCCTTTTGTATAAGAAGGATCTTCTTCAATGCCAAGAACCTTTCTATTGTAAGCTCGCATCATTCGTTTTTGTTACATTTGACCATAATGGATAACTTTTAACTTCATTTTTTTGAAACTGATCGCATCAGAATTGGATCTATTCGGCTTCATTTGACTTCGGCTTTGACAAGACTCAGAGAAAAGGAATCTCAACTTCAATGGGCAAAATCGCTTCCATTCCATAAACTAGTGAGAAATGTATTGCCCCGACAAAAGTCTTGTGCGACGTTCGATAAGTATAGAGGGTAAATGGTAACTTCTTTATGCCAATCTTTACAAGTCCCGGTCATTTTCCGTATAATCCTTGTTTAGTTGTTTTTTATTCTTATACATTTCTACTACCTCCATTGTATGTTTATTTTGAGATGATGTGAACTTTTGACATTATACAATTGGATATGATCTTTTTTGGCATTTCTTGTCGGCACATGATCTTCTTCCTTTTTTTTTTTAGAATTCTGATAACTGTTAACTTTGTAATATTGGCATATGAAGCGACTTTTACCCTCTTGGCGAAGTAATTGATGCCTGCTAGAAGCTTTCGATGAGATTAGCCCAATAACCTTCAGGCCCCACATAGAGAAAATCTATAAAGAAATTAAGGGACACATGAATCTTGTCTCCATAAATTTGGCATTTACGGCATACTGATGCAATTCTTTTCTACGGTGGACCAGCAGAACCCTAATCTCATAATTTTTCTGGCCATCGTAAAACCATTAGCATATGCTGTTCAAACACCCTGCAGCATCCCCACGTCTTAGTAGCCCAGGCGTATCTTGATACGATCGTGCGAAAATATTTTTGAATTCTTGGAATAACTCAATGCCATCTCACTTTTGTCTCTGTGATGATATAGGCTCCGATCTTCACCTCTTTCTCTTCTTTTAGGTTCGCGATGTCCGTTGCCCCTTTGTAAGGTAGGATCTATTTTCCATCTTGTTCTACCGTCCTTAATAAATCGGGAGATAAGTTACGATTTCTGTCATTTTTAAAGTCTTAAGATCCTTCTAAACACACATCTCACCCAAAAAGAGACTCTAAGTCAATGTCAGTGTCGCTCATGTCGTTGATATCTAGGGACCTGTTGAAGGTAGATTCCAAAGAATAAATGATTCTAAGGATGATTATTTGTATGGTATGATCATAAATGAAGAATAAATGAATTTTTGAAAGAAAGTCCAAAGAACAAAAGAATCTAAGAACAATTATTTGTACAGTATGAAATGGAAAAACAAATAAAAGAATAATTGTTTAAAAAGATGCATTTTATTGAAATAAAAATTTTAGGCACAAGCCTATTTCACAAAAGGATTCTTATTGCTTCTAGGCTTAAAGTAACAAGTGTTTTTTGAATGTTATTCTAGATTAGCTCTGAAAATACAAGGATTTCTTCGAGAGTCCCATTGTTCAAAACACACCCAAGTATGTAAGGGTTTGGCAACTTTTATTCCCCGGTTCCCTCTTCGAATATGTCCCCAATATTCCTTCCAGGCTTTTGACTTGTTCAAGGCATCGCAACTCTTTTGCCCCCACTTTCAAATATCGTATTTACTGCATTGTCAGAGCAATTAGGTTTTGAGGAATCATCTAACTTCACAATTCCCATTTCAATGAACCTTTCGACCAACTTTTTAAATGTGGTGCAATTTTCGATTGAGTGTCCCATTATTCCTGCGTGGTACTCTCATTAAGCATTCTCATTATACCATTTTGGGAACGGAGGTTGCACGGGTTCCGAGTAGAATGGAGACACCACATGTACATAAAAAAGATGCTAATACTACTCCTTATATGATATCGGGATGGGTGTAAACTGAAGCCTTTCTGTATTTGGCCTCGAGTTGGATTCCTGCCTTGAAGAGCCTTGATAGCTAGTGGTTACAATTCTCGGCTGGCCTGCATTGACTAATTTGGGATACCCTTTACTCATATTATTCACTTTATTTTTATTTCTCTTTGGGGTTGACCTCTTGGCGCTTTCTCATGCGTCTATTTTCCCGCTCTTGATTACGTTTTCAATCATCTCACTGGACATTACTATATCTGAGAAGCTCATGGTAGTGCTTCCCAACATATGGGTAATGAACGAGGCTTTCAGAGTGTTTACGAAAAGTATGTAGTTTCTTTCTCCAGAAGAGGTGGCTGGACTTGTGTCGCTACCTCTCTCCATCTTTGGGCATATTACCTGAAGCTCTCATTTTGCTTCTTTTTCATATTCTGCAGTGTAATCCTATCGGCACCATGTCTGTCCCGTGGCCATATTACTTCATGAAAGCCTGTGCCAAGTCCTTCTATGAATGAATTTTGGCACGGCTCAGTTGGTTGTACCATTTGGCAGTTGGCTCACTCAGACTATCTTGGAAGCAATGAATTAACAGTTGATTGTTATCAACGTATCCTGTTATTCTTCGGCAGAACATCGTGATGTGAGCTTCAGGACAACTAGTCCTATTATACTTTTCAAATTCTAGAGTCTTGAATTTCAGCGGGAGTACTAAATCTGAAACCAAACTGAGATCTTTGGCGTCAACCCCGCAATGGTAATCAACATTCTCCATTGCTCTAAGTTTTTCCTCCAACCCCCTGTACCGATCCTCAAGTTGTTTTGGCAGTTCCATCTTCGTTTTTTCCATTTCGTCCAAATCAGGAACTAAAGGAGTGGTTGGATTACCCCCCGGATTAGAGCCTGAGCCTATCAGGTAATCTACTGGTGCCTAGATACCAGCCTAATATTACTGGGATCTGATAGCAATAGGTACACCTTGCGAACATGTATGAGCATTTGTCGGGGCGAAACCCGGAAGGTAGAGAGGCCCCTCATTGTCCTCTCCAACATTGATTATGGAGCTTTTTCCTTTTTCTAGCCCTTTAGTCGGTAATTGGGATAGCTGATTCATCATACTTCTTTGGGACTCCCGTATCTGGTCCCTCATATCTTACTGGATTTTGGCCAGCTGTCCTTGCATTTGTATTTGTAATCGGTCTTATATTTTTCTTTGAAGTTGTTCAAGTCTTTCCAATATTTGATTTATTATTTTTTGTCTTGCGGCGGGTACCGTAGTGATACTTAGTTCAGTAGACTTTTGTCGATTCCCAAGTTCGTTGAAATAATTTTACCTAATTAGGGTCCTTTTGTGAAAATCTAATGCATGTGATGAAATGCAATGCAGATGCATGAGATGAATGCAAAAAGAAAGAGAGGCGTTAATTCTGGATTCAATTCCATTAGAACAACTTTTCTAGAAAATAAATTTCTTTACATAAAGCGGATTACATATGCGGTCTTGCCTTATATCCAAGCGAAGACACCAATCTTTTCCTTCATATCCGGATGTTATGGTCAAATCTTGCGAATTTTCTAAAAGATATCTCTATTATCTCCTTTCTGCTCAATCCGGATCGTGGCCCATTGCTCACTTATCCCCGCAATGCTCGTCAGCTTCTTTAAGACATGACGGTTCTTGAATAATCTTTGTTGGCTTGAATCCTCAAGCAATGAAGCAAAGTCGTGTATTCCTTCATGGACTATCAGCCTTCTCTTGTTGTTTACTCTGACTATATTCGGATGGTCGTATTATATTTCACTTTATCAAGAAATTTATTCTCCATGACAAGTTTTTCTATTTAGCAATCAAATGTGACTCAACACCTCCTTTCTATGATGAAAATGCAATGCAATCAAAACAAAAGAAAACATGTTAACACAGGAGAAATAAATAAAATAAAGTACCTATCCGGGTGACCACTAGGGGATCAGAGTGGCTCTACCTAGGGTGGGTTCCTATGGCTTACTATATGTGGCTCGGTTCTAAAGTAAAGGTACCTGAATTAGCAGATTCCTCGATCTTCACCATTATCGGTTCATATAGACCGAGTTCAGTTCAGGGGAATACATTTCCCTATGGTTGCACGGAGATGAAAATCTCACGAAGACATAGGTATAGATGTATCCCGAAAGTGATCCACTATCCTGCACGGAGGTGAAGACCTCACGAAGGAATAGTTTCTCACTCCCACTTAAAAGGGTGTAATCGCGCAGTAATGCAATACAATATGTAGGGATATACAAAAAAGCTCAAAGTAAATAAAGAAGATATGAATAAAATGATGAAGATCGTAACACAAAACGGATGAAATGCAATGAAAGGATCGTATATCAAAACCAAATTTTCAATATTCGACAAAAAGACAAAAGTTAATCAACTTATGGCTTGACTCTCTTATTTGTGTTCCCAGTGGAGTCGCCAAGCTGTCGAAACTATTTTTTTGAAAAACGAGGTCGACTTTGGTTTTGAAAATGAAAAAACAAAATTTGGGAGTCGCCACCAATCCTTTTTGATGAGGTGTAATCGGGTTACCTCGTAAAAGTGGTTGTTTTTAATAAATGATTTGATTTATTTAAACAACGATTTTGGTCCGCAAAATTTAGAAAAAATGGGTTCGGGAGTCAGTTACGTACGAGAAAGGATTAGCACCCTCGTAACGCCTAAAAATTGGTACCTAGTTGATTAATTAATGTCTTAGTGTCGAAAATTGAAAACTTGAAAGACTTTAAAATACGATCCCTCTTTTTGTAAAAACACTCGAATGTTAAAGGCTTTCTTGTCTCGAAGTAATAAAATGTCACATCCAGTAAGTTAGGACACGACATCTCGAACTCTTGAGAATGAGCTTGCCTTTTTATTTAAAATGTGTATTTTAACCCCATTTTTTAAAATGATATTAAATTATTTAGGGTAAACGAGAAAAATCGAAACCCAGTAAGTTAGGACACGATTTCTCAAACTTCCAAACACCGAATGTTGCCTTTATTTATAAAAATCTCATCTCGAGGTAACAAGATGTCGTGTCCAGTAAGTTAGGGCACAACACCTCAAATCTCATATAGTAAGCATTTTATTCAAAGCTCGTATCGCGATTTTAAAAGAATGTTCTGTTATTTAGGTTAAAGGAGAAAAATCGAAACCCAGTAAGTTAGGGCACGATTTTCTAGAATTTCTAAACACAGAATGTCGATTATTTTAAAAACAAAAATTAATGTGTCGGGTAAGATGTAACATAATTTGGTAGTAAAATGTAAAAATAAATTACGATATTAACATGCATAACATGATAAATGCGTTAATATAAATGTCAATATATAAGATCGAAAATAAAATAAAATAAACAAACAAAACGAAAAAAAGGAAAAATGATAAGTCAACTGAAAATTTGAAACTAACAGAAAAATATTAAACAAATGAGCAAATAGATATTGTGTTAAAATAAATTAAAAAAGAATTGTGTTAAGAATTAGAATAATATTAATAATAAAAGAAATTATGAACAATCTAAAATTGATAAAAAAGGGTATGGATAAATAAATAATAAAATGATGGGATAAAATGAAATAAATGTATTTAAAGACATTTGATAAATAGATATAAAAAGAAATAATAGAAATGATAACGCAAAATTAATTAATTTAATAATGATAATAACGTATAAGTAAAAAAAATATAATAATAGTAATAGTAATTACAAAAATGATAATAGTAATAAAATAAGATGATAATAATAATATTAAATATAATAAGAGTAAAAAAAATAAAATAGTAATAATAGTAAAAAATAATAATAGCAATAATAAGAATATTAATAAAAGAAGTGATAACAATAACATAAATAATAATATATAAATATGAAAAATAATAATAATAGAAGTAGTAATAATAATGGTATTAGAATAAAATAAATATAAATACAAGTATAATAATAGTAATAATATAATAAAACAACAAAAGTAATGAAAAGGACTAAATTGAATCTAAAAACAAATTTTTAGGGCAAATCCAAAATAAACAAAGAGGAAATGGGCTAATTTAAACGCGCGAATAACAGGGAGGGTCCAAAAGGGAAATAATCTCCTCCCTCCAAAATGCACAGCTTAAGGGGGGACCAATTTAAAATCAAAATAAAATCGTGGGGCTAAATTAAAAAGTAAAATAAATTTAATTGCAAAACCATAAAAAAGCAGAAGGGCTAAAAGTGTAATTAGCCCTTCCAAAATAAAACAAGCGGATCCTAGCTTGGAGCAGGTCGGGTCGCTCGGGTTAGGCATGAAACGACGTCGTTTTGGCCACTGATGCCAAGGTCCAAAACGACGTTGTTTTGAAGGCCTTTATAAGTCAGAATTTTTTTTAAAAAAATTCATTCTTTTCATTTCTCAAAAAAAAAAACCCCTTCTCCAAATTTTCTCTCAACTCTCCAATATCCGGCCAAGGTCCGGTCGCCATCCGATCGCCGGACCACCGCTGTCGCCACAACAGCCGCCGCCATCCGCGGTGGTCGAAAAATTAAAAAACTTCCCTTTAGCCTTTTTGACCCCTCCGAACCTGTTTCTGAGCCCAAAAAACTCAAAAATGCCCTCTAAAGAGCAAAAAAGCATAAGGACTCCTCGGATCCAATCTTTGATCGCAACGAAAACAAAGGTAAAACCCCTTTTTTACTCTTATTTTTCTTTTACACCTTAAAGCAATATAAAAAAAAACTAAATAACAAATATAAAAGGAATCACCTTTTTATTTCAAAATCTTTTTTTTTTGTACTGATTCTCCAAAAAAAAGACCCTTGCATTTTTTTTATGGCTTTTATAGTCCTTTTACATTATTTTTTAATATTTGCTATCTTTTCTTCTTTAAACCTTGCAGGTGGTGGAGCAAGTGGAGGAGCTGGTGGCTGACAAGCGGTGGAGCAGGTGGTCAGAAGGCTAGCATGGCAGAGGCGGCTGTAGGCAGTGCAAGTAGGGCTAGGGTTTGTTGTTTTCTGAAAATATTGTGGGCTAGGGTTAGGTTTTAGGTTTGGGCTTATTTTGTAATTGATTTTTTTTTTGTGTGTTTGTTGGACTGTTCATTTTGGGCCCGGGTAAATTTTGGGTCTTACATAATTTAACCTAAAAATTTTTATTGAAATAATGATATAACTTGTCAAGTCAGCTTACCGTTACACTATTAATGACAATTAACAGTTCAGTGATTAAAATGTTACAACACAATAACACAAATGACTAAAACATAACATTTCAAACATAAGTGAGTAAAATGTAATATGAAGTAAACAAAAATAACCATGAGTGTAATTTACCCTTCTTTTAATATCCCAATCTATAGAAAGCCTATTGTTAACTACTTATTGTTTTCCCTAGTAATCTTATTTTCACTATTTTTTTTTTATACTCTTTACAATATCCTCTATTTTTTGCAACCCTTGAAATAATCTTTTGTTTCTTTCTTTCCAAATCCCAAGCAAGTTTCAAAATGAGAGTAATAAGAGACTTTCCTTTTAATCTTTCAAGTGCCCAATGAAGCTCTTGGTGCCACCCCATAACATTTCTTTGCAACTGACATAACCTCAGAATCTCCTTCCAGACCACCTTTGAAAAATCACAATCAAAGAAAAGGTGATCTCTGCTTTCTTTCTCCCTACCACAGAGAATACAGTTTCCATCAATATTCATTCCATATGAAATCAATTTCTCCTTTGTCAGCAGCCTATCCAATATGGCCATCCACGAGACCAATCTATCCCATAGCACCTTCTCCTTTCTAATTTCTTTCCAATATCTAGAAACAGTAATCCCAGCATCAATTGGTAACTTTAATGCTGTTATAGCAACGCTTCTCATCTTCAATATTTTCCTCCATGTCCAGTTTCCTCCCTTTGTTCCTTGCATCTGCCGAAAGAAACAATCCTTTATAACATAAGCATAAAGCCACGCAATCCATGAAGACCCCTGCTTTGTTAAAATGGCTTTAATATGCTGGATTCCAAGACATTAAATCCTTCAGGCCTAAACCCCCCTCTGATTTTGGGAAGCAAATAGAGTCCCAACTAACTCTATCACCCTCCACAGGCTCATCCTTCCCTTTCGAGAAAAATCGTGAACATAATTGATTAATCCTTTGAATAACAGCATTAAGCAAGATAAGCTGTCTACACCAGAAATTCTGTAAACTAAAGATCAAAAATTGGATGACTTGTGCTTTCCCTGCATAAGATAAATGCTTAGCTTCCCAACTATGTAATCTTGCAGCAATCCTATCAATTAACGGGGTGCAATCTCCCACAGTAAGCCTTCTATGACAAGTGAAACTCCAAGGTATATAACACGTAGCTTGCCTATTTTATACCTGTAACCGCTTGAATTCCATCCAACTCATCTTTTGAGATCCCTGAAGAAAAAATTTCACTCTTTGTTGGATTAAGCTGCAAACCAGAGAATTCATAGAACCTGTAAATACACTCCAAATCCCCAAAAAAGAATCAAAATCTACCTTGGAAATGATTAACAAATCATCTGCAAAGCACAGATGAGTTAATTTTATCCTATGCAGCATCACGAAGCTTAGAAAGAATGTTCATGGATAGCACAAAAAAGAAAGGGGATAGTGGATCCCCTTGCCTTAACCCTATCACCTTTAAAGTACCCCACTAGTCCCCCATTTCAAGAAATGGAGAACCTAGGTATAGTGATGCAGGTTCTAATCCAATTTAAAGTTTGTTTAGGCATCTCCAATGCAACAAGAACTTCAAGAATAAACTCCCATCTTAAGGAGTCGAATGCTTTCTGTAAATCGATTTTGAGGGCACAACGAGGAGAAAGGGATTACTGTGATTTTGTTGTTCATTAATGATGATCTATTTTAGTTACAGACCTAGTCAATCTTATGATTAGTTGTTGGAGGTGCCTCTTCTTTAGTTTTTGCCTACTTAAATAATTCTAACTAGTTGCTGCGAATGAAAGCCGTCTAAAGATGTATTTGCATATGCAGCTAAGGTAGTGCTAAATTTTTCAGGTACACTTACATTTATAACCATGATTTGAACTTCCTTGTTTATAGATCAGTATGTCTTCCAGCCTCTGTATGAATTTTACAACTTGATGCGGTGCGCATACATTTCCATCAATTATCATTTTAAGGAAACCAATAATATAGTTACTCTGTTTCATCTATGTTCTTCTTGTTCTTATGCTGCTTCTTTATTTTTGTACTTTATCAGACAGTAGGTAGATAATATGCAAACTCACATTAAGATTGGCTCCTGAGTAGAGTAGCTTTGGGAAATCTTTTGATTTTAGCGTAGTCAATGAATGACACCTTTGGAGCATATATTAAGTAATCAAACCGTCCAGATTTAAGACTCTAGTTTCTTGAAAAATAAAACACTTCCTGTTCGTTTTCGATAGACAAATTTGGGCAGCTTCATTATATTTTTGTTACAATGAATGAGATGGTAGGTGTTGATGAAGGGTTGTTGGACTGTGTCTGTAATTGAGTTATTGTTTGCTTTAAAGGTGAAGGCCTGTCAAGCAGTTTTGTTCTTTGAGAAAGACATGTCATGAGGGGTCTATAAGGTTGTTCAAGCGGTACAGTAACAATGTGAAGCCAATAAGTATAAACATTGCTCTCTTTAACCACTAAAAATCTTAAATAAAACAGACATAAAAAATCAAAAAAAAAATGTGGAAGCCCGCTGATGTTAAACACTCGTAAAAATGCTTTGTAATCCGTGACCTACCTCATCGTTGGCATTCGATCCCATTGAGCATCTCATGCCTACCTCAAACCAAAAAAAGAAGACCAAGATTTGGGACATTTCAGTCAGAAAAGCTTGCTTGCTGCTGGAACTGGCTCATTGATAACACTTTTAGCCCTTCTTTTCTGGATCTCTGAATTATAGTAACTATATGGCAGGAGGTTAGTTGTTAGCATTTGAAATAGGCATTTGTTTTTTTTTCCCTCCAATTTTATAGAGAAAGTGTTTTACCTTCATTTAATTTTTCATTTCTTTTAATACTTGAAGTTATATTTTTGTCAAATCACTTCAAAATGAATAAAACAGTTAACTTTTTTTTTAACTCTGCTGATGTGTCATAAATGTAAATTACCACGTGAATGACATGTAAGTATTTAATATTTTTTTTAAAATATTAAAAAATTATAATTTTTAATAATTTTAATAATTTTTAATTTTAAAAAATAATTCTTTTTATTTTTAAAATTTAAAAAAAATATTTAAATGCTTATGTGTCAATCGTATAACAATGACGTGTATGCAATGTCAGTAAAATAAAAAAAATGTTAATTTTTTCATTTATTATGAATGATTTGACATAAAACTTAAATTTAATGACTAAAAAATAAAAAAATTTAAATAGATAGTTAAAATAATTTTTTTTACAAAATCGAACAAAATATTTCAGAGTATCAATACCATTACCCATAAAGATGCTGGAAAGCTTCTTGCACAATTTCTTGGTCACTACTCATTAGGGAGTTGGATTGAAAGTTCTCCATTTCTTTCTAATCTTTGCTTACCCATATGTTATTTCCTTCATTAACCTTCGTAAATTCAACGTTAAAAACACATTGTTCAAACTCTCTGTTGACAGCCTCGTTGAAAGATTTTTCTATAGCCCCACTAGCTCATCAATTGTTGGAGATTCTTGATGCAAAGAATGTATTGCTCAAAAACATCCAAGTTCCATCCCATTTAAATTTGGAGACTGAAAAAATAGCTGTAAATCAAATCCATCTACCATTAATTAAAATCCAAAAAAAAAAAAAAAAAAAAGCGATAAATCGAGGTCAATACACTTTATCTTAAGGTCCTTCAAAATCATGACATCAAATCCAACTATAAACAATCAATTAAAAATGACGGAGGAGAAATATAAATAACCTCATAAGCACATAATAAGATCCTCTTTACTTCATCACATGTTTAATGAAACAACAAGATTTTAAAAAATTCTGTTGCAATAGTAAATTAATTAAAAATTCAATCAAGTCAAGTGTTTTTATCAATTAATGATATAGTTACGGTGACTATAGATATTGTTTCCATAAAAATTAAAAGTACTAATAATTATCATCTTCCTATTATTAAACCTACAAATTGAACAACTAAGAAGAGAGACAATACTCAGAAAAGAATTCAACTTAGATTTCATCTGTCATTATCAATCTAAATTACGCAATTTTTTTCACTTAATATCTTGATCCGTAGAAATCCCTAAATTATGCTAATATCCCTCTTCAAGACTAAGAGCAACTGATTCTAGATTGATCAATTGAAATTTCTTTCTAATTAAAACCCCTATTATCGCATCAACTCGATTTATGGATTCTTTTATTAGATTTTACTCTAATCCGATAGATTTATGTCTTCATATTTCTAGAATTACATGCAACTCCACTCAATTATCTTAGATCTACTCTTAAATAGGGTCTATACCTCATCTGATTCTAGCACATCAAATATGAATTAATTGTCTAAAAATATTAAACCAAGAGTTAAACACATATAATTGAGAACAAGATCCAAGTATTTATTACGTAAAAATAGAAATCAAATAATAGAATTCATCCTAGGGTTCATCTTCCTAAGTATTTGGAAAACTAGTTCATGATAGCAATTAAAAACATCTCAAAGACAGTATAATCACAAGAAACAAAGAAATTCATAATAAACTTCAAAGAAATGAAAAGTAGATATTCAATCTTGATGGAAATCTGATTCAAAGTCGACTTTATTGGTGTTTTTCGAGTTGTTTTCTTGATTATTCTATGACAGTCCTCTCCCATGTTCTTATCTTTATCATATATATGTCTTAGAATGCCCAAAAAACATAAAAATGTATTTTTCCGCGTGTTTGGAATGCAATTCGCAATTTTCACATGGTCTAGCATATGGTCGTGTGGAAGCCTCTGTGGCTTATACGGTCGTGTGTCCATCCCATATGGGAGAGTCCAGCCCGTGTGGCTCTTGAAACTTGCTCGATTTTCCAATTTTCTATCATTTTGTTCTCAAATACTCTTCTAAGTATAAAAACATTGATTTAAAGTGTTAGGAGCATAATATGCATCATTTTATATAAACTAATCATCTAAAAACGCATTAAGAATGAAACTAAAACATATTATTTTTATCACTTATCAGAAAAAATGACAAACTAAAAACTAAAGTATGTAATAATTTATGGATATATTTATTCTTGTAAACTTTAAAAAAAAAATCATCCATATCATATAATAAATATAGATTGAATCGATACACCTACAAGATTAAAGGGTAATTAAGATTTATATACCATTAATGTCTTAGCCCAAGGGTAACCTATAACAGCATGCCTGAAAAGAAAAAGAACACCTACAAAATGATAAGCTATAATTAAATGGTAATGAAGATTCACATGCCATCTCTATTATGATAGCCTATAAATGATCCTTTTCGTTGTGAGCAACACCAAAATCTTCCACCAATCAAAATAAGAGAAAAGCCCATTATTTCAAAAGCAATGATGATATATCTATAATCTTATCCAGCACCAATATGAAATAAGTGCACTTTTGGGTATGATTAATTAAGTGAAAAAGTGAGGGTAAATTAGGACTTTTTTGTTTTCTTCTTTTAATTTAACGAAATAGGTCGTTTTTTTGAGCGAGTGTGAAAGCGCGTTCAGCTAGGCATGCTTTTCCTCAACGATTATTCTTTTTAAAGTTGGCAACAGTAAAATTTTTTAAGGACCTTGACTGTAATTTTATTTTTCCTATAAATATCAAGCCATTTTTCATTCTTTTCACTCAAATTTAACTCTCTCAATTCTTTTTAAAGTCTCAACTCTCTCAATTCTCTCAATTTTCTCAAGTTTTGTTCTAAATTTCCCAATATATTTGTTTAAAAATATTATAGATTTATTTAATTATTTCGTATATTATTTGTTTCGATTAAGTTTTCACGAATGACAACCTCTCTGTTTCGTTTTGACGACAAGTACATTTTCGTCGCTCAAGCGATAATGGTAAGACAAAATTTTAAATTTCATTATTTTAAATTAAGCTAATTTTAAAGTTTTTTTATTTTTTTAAATTATTTTTTGTCAATATAAATAGGTGGATAATCGTGTTTTGAAGGGATTCATATATAATTTGACAAAGGGCCCAATCACCAAAATTCGTGGTTACTTACAAGACACGAGATTCTTGCAAGTGTCTCATATGCTCGGAGGCAGCAAACTCGGTCCTATATTCTTCAACGTGTTGGTGGAAAGATAGAGGCCCGAGACACACACTTTTCATCTTCCATGTTACGAGTATACAATGACACTCGAGGACGTAGCTTTACAACTCGGTTTACCGGTAGATGGGTCAATCGTCACGGGGTCAGTGACTATTTCTGGTAAGAGGACCTTTGCGAGGTATTTTTGGGGAAGGTGTCAAATAAATTTTATGGTAGTCGCATAGATATGAAGAAGTTGGAAACCAATTTCAAAGAGCTTTCTACTAACGCACCCGACATCGTTAAAGAACAACACACTCAAGCATTAATCCTAAAGTTAATCGGGGGTATTCTAATGCCCGATAAATCTCAAAATTTGGTAGACATAAGGTGACTACTACACCTAATCGAATTCAAAGAAAGCGGATGAATGAGTTGGGGATCAGTCATGTTGGCTACATTGTACGAGAAGTTGTATCGGGCGATGAAACCAAATAAGCTGTCAATCGGTGGTTGCCTGCTCCTACTGCAGCCATAGGCTTAGTGGCAACATTCATTTCTACATCCCTAAGTGAACGACCCATGTATGTTTCCATTGGCGATAAGGTAAAAATCATTTCTTAATAAATATGTAATTTGTATAATAAATATTGCTTATTTATTATATGTTTGAATTAACATATCGATTGTATAGGTGAAACCATGGACCGAGTTACGTGGGACTACCCGAGCAGCTCGAAGATAATCCAACTATTGTTAGATTAACGCTCAAAGCGCTTTCTTGCCATTTCAGCAGAGAAGCTCACCTAATTGAATGAGTTTTCTCTAACGTTTTCAAAAAGCTTGAATAAAAGTACTTGGTCCAAGCAATGTTTTTGCAAATTTTCAGCACGTATAAGTGATATTCGATGAAAACGCTGATCCTGCAACGAGTTTTCGACCACTAGATTTTTTCCTTTGTAACATGATCCTTCCTCTACACCTATACACATCAACTCCATACTCCATTTTACAATATTTCTCTCTCTTCTTTTTTTTTCCTACTTCATTGTTAAAAATTTTCATCGTTAATATAACTTTTAGTTTGAGATATTCTTGAGTCATCAGTAATGCGATATCGCTCCATCAACGCACACGTTTCATATATCCTACTGAGATGGGACCATTACCTTCGAAACCTATCCCGTAGAAGTCGAGATTACTTTAGTTTATACGATCACGAGTGGAAGTCTACGTAGAGGTCTCGATCTATTACCGTTATGCAATTATGGATTGAAGTATAACGGCAGAGCTAGTTGATGGTTGTTACACGACCACGGGCACAAACTTTTCAGATACCAAGAAATGTTTCCTTATAAATATCATACAAAAGTTTAAGGGCATAATCACAGGGAAAAATTGTGGGACTTCCTGCTATAATCAACATAATTTTTTTCTCTATTTCCACGCAACTGATATCTTTAACCTTTCTTCTTATTCGAAGGCCAACATTATCGTGGACGCAAAAGGACCCTCAGGCGGATAGTGACTATTACAGTGTAATAAAAGTGATGCTCCTATTGAGGTGACAACGATTATCGTTAATAAATAACCCATTAATAACTACAACTACTGTCGTGTCAACCTGAGTTTGACCTTTGCTATATCGAAACATCCGCTCTCCGCCTAAGAGCCCTCCTGTGTCCATCTTGATGTCAGCCTTCTGATAAGAATGAAAGATTAAAAATATTGGCTACTTGGAATTAGAGAAAAAAATTATGTGTAAGTATCAATCGATGGCCGTTATACAGTCATGGATCGGAGTATAATAGGGGAGCTATTTGACGATTGTTGCGACCATGAGCTCAAACTTTTCAGATACCAGGAAATGTTTCCTTACAAATACCATAAAAAAAGTTTAACGGCATAATCATAGGGAAAAATTGTGGGCCTTCCCGCTATAATCGACGAATTTTTTTTCTCCATTTCCACGAAGTCGGTATCTTTAACCTTTCTTTTTATTCGAAGGCCAACATCGTCATGGATGCAAGAGGACTCTCAAGTGAATAGCGACTGTTGCAGTGTAGTAAAAGTGATGCTCCTTCCATGGTGACAATGATTGTCATTATTAAACAACCCATTAATCACTACAACTATTACCGTGCCAACCCGAGTTTGACTTCTACTGTGTCAGAACATCTGCTCTCTACTTGAGAGCCTTCTTGTGTCAACCTCGGTGTCAGCCTTTAGATAAAAATAAAAAATTAAAAATATCGGCTACCTGAAATTAGAGAAAAAATTATGTTGATTACACCGAAAATCTATCCGCTTTTTCCTATGATTATGACTTCAATCTTATGTATAATACATAAGGCATTATTTGCGAGTATTTAAAAAGCTTGAACTCATGACCACATAACGACCGTCAACTATTCCCCCGTTATACTCAAACTAGTGATTGCATCATGGCCACTAACTGCGACCTCCACTTAATCTTCAACCCATGATCGTATCAAGCTATTACCCTAAAACTAGACTTCCACATGATGAATTTCTGAGGTAATGGTCTTATCCTAGCATGACATATGAAATGCATATATTCTGAGGCACACTATTGCATCCACGGCCCCTCAAATTTACCTATAAACTTTCAAAGTTTAAACCTTAACAAAAAAAATTATAACCCTAACCCTAACAAAAATAAAAAATCCTAACCTTAGGAGAAAGTGTGTGAAAGCGTGTCCAACTAAATTAACCTATTTCCCTAATTTTAAAGAAATTGGTCTAAAAGGCTAAATAAAAATATTTGGCATAGAAGGCTAATTTAGCCGAAAAGTGAAGTCTCAAAAAAACAAAAGTAAGATAAAAAAATAAAAGTAAAATAATGTATTTAGTAAAAAGGAAAAAAAATGAAGACGTAAAAAAAAAAAGTGAAGACGTAAAATACATTCATTTCTAATTAGAATGAAAAATAGAGAAAATGAGAAAAGTAAAAGTTAATGGTACGTTTAATTTCTGAAAATAAAAGGTTATTTTAATTTTTATTGTTTTGGGAAAATAAAAACATATTAAAGAAATGTGGTTAATTTTTTATAAAAAGCTCTTTAAAATGAAAATAAAAATAGGAAAATTTATTTTCTATTATAAATATATTATTAAGTGGATGTCCATCAAGATCAAGATAAGTTTTGATGTATTTTAAATTCTAATAGTAATTAGAAGTAGATCTCTACTTCATTTATACTTCTTATGCCTATAAATAAAAACTTTGGAGAAGCTATGTAAGAGATCTCGCTAAGCTATGTGTAGCACCCCAATCTTTTATTTCTACTTCTGTAAAATTTGTCATAAAAATCTATATCTCCTTCAGTAGTTGAGTGGTTTGGGTGTGTGTGTGAGGTCCAAGTTCAAGCCTTATATTTGGTAAATTTTGGTATTTTTATGACTTAAGCCTTATACTTACTTAGTGGGCTTATATTAAATTACTTGTTAAACCATATCAGAATGAGTCTGCTGGTTCAAGTGGTAAGGGAGTCTGTGTGTTGTGTGGAGGTCCCGTGTTTGAATCCCTGCGCGAGTGTGGGTATTTATTTTGCTCGGTTATGGGATAGAGTTTTAGTGAAGTTAAAATTTTGATAGTAGGTGGTTATAGTAGTGTAGGTAGTGGGATTTGAGTAAATCTGTTTCCCTAAAATTCTCTTCAGAAAAACTGACGTTCTCTTTCTCTTCCCTTGTCATTTTTCCTTTTTCCTTCTACTCTCTATCGATTTCTTCTTCTCCTTCTTGCTGCCAATTTTATGTTTGATTTCCTACCTACTATCAAGTTTCCGTGACTCGTTATATCAGTGCTTTTGGGCGTTATCGGAGAAGATCAATGGGCCAGAGGTTCCCAATCGGCACTTTGGTTATGCAAAAATGTTGTTAAATGTTCTAAGGTTTCAGAAGGCTCGAGAGTATTTTCGCTGTGAAATAGTACTAGGTGTGTATCCGAAATGCAGAAAAATGAGAATCAGCGAAAGCTGAAAAACCTTACTGTCGACGCCACACGGCCGTGTGGTAGGCCATGTGCAACAACACGGCTGTGTGATCGACGAAGACCAGGCCGTGTGTAAGACACGACCATGTGAGGATCGAAGTGTGGCCATGTGAGTCATACAGGCTAGGCCAAATTAGGCGTGTGGGGCCACACGGGCTTGTGGATTCTAGGCCAAGTCGTGTGATCCACACGGGCAAGGCCAATTTGGACGTGTGAGCCCATTTATCTAAATTTTTCCCTAGGGTTGCACGGGTCGTTCCAAACGACTGTGGGTCCACTGTAGGGTCGGTAAGGGCTAAATAAACCCTAAACCGGTTGATCTGATTGTTTGACATATTGGTCTGATTAGGATACTAATGCACGTCTACTTGTACTATTATCTATATATATGTTATCTCTGTACACTTATATGTAAGCATGTTAGCATGTTAGACTATTTATTTATATTTGTATATTTCTATATTTGATATCGGGGATGGGATGATGTATATTGGAGAAAGTGTTCTAAAAGGAAATTTACGCCTAATATCTGACAGAATGGTTTTATTATACCTGTTATGTGCTGCATCGATACAATATGGTATATAGGGCTAGGTGGGTATTTTAAACCTCACATGGTGTGTAGGGATAGTCGAAGATGGTGTGTAGAGAATGGGGGTAGGATTCTAATTTCTGATTCCTGATTCTAATCTGATTTGCACATCTATGTCTGAATCTGTGGCAGGCTTAAGCCGGAATCTATATCTGTCTGATTCAGTATTTCTGTATGTGTGCATGCTTAATTCTGTGGGGTTATACACTAAGTTTACGTAAACTCACCCATTTTCTGTCCGTTCTGTACAGGTAATCCACAGAGTTAGGTGGATCGGTGCAGCGGAGGACTCGATGGTGACCACTCGCCATAAACTGTTTTATTTTGTTTTATAGTTTTATTTAAGTTGGCATTAAGATTTGAGAGTTTGTATTTTCTGGGACTGTATGGACTTTTTAACCGTTGGTTTTAGTTTTGTTGCTCGATTTATGCCTATTTTATCAAAAAGTTTTCTTTAAAAACGACGGTTTACTAAAACAAGGTTTTCTAAATCACGAACTGTATTGCTAAAACATCACGATTTTTCATAAGCTTCCGCTCGAAATGATTTTTGGGCAAATGGATTAATGTTTGATAATGAATACAAAAACTTAATAGTTGAATTAACATTTTTGAATTTGTTAAAAACAATTAAGAGCTAATAAACTGAAATGGTTTTATTGTGACGACTTAGTTTACAAAACTCATTCCATGTGACATCGCCAGATTTGGCCATAAGGTCGAGGCCGGGTTTGGGGCGTTACACTATGTCAATTCAAGAAAATGTGTAATTGATAATAAAAGTGGTCGACAATGATTTTGCATGCAATATTATTGTTGAAATAATAAAATAAAAGGAGAATCTTGAATAAATCTATTGAGAAATATAGATATGGAATAGATTGGTCAAAATAAAAAGACACAACTCAAGTACAATTAAAATTGTAGAGTTTTTGGACCAGTAGTCAAAATATCTAAAGGTATAAAGCCAATTATGGTACAAATGAAGTAGTTTTGCATAAGCAAAATAAAAATATAAAGTTTTTCGCTAAATTCTGACATTAATTATGAAAAGATATAATATTTTTTATGGATACAATAATCTTTAGATATATTATTAAACTAACAGTTTATAAAAGATTTAACTTGCATCTAATGGTTGTTGTTACAACTTTTTATGAATCACTATATAGTAAAGTTTATATTAAAATCCTCGAAAGATTTAGAATGCCAGAAGCATATTGAAATTCTCAAGAAATTGCTCATTTATATGAATTGAAATAATTTGAACATATATGGTAAATTTGACGTAGTGAATAGTAGTTGAAGGAGGATTATAAAATAATCCAAAATACTTATTTGTATTTTTATAAAAGAATCATGATTAAAGTTTGCGATAATTATTGTTGAAACTCCTAAAGAGATCAAAATATATTTCCCCCAAATTATCCCCTCACTTATGACTTTCAAAAGAATGGTGATATAAATGCTTAGCAAATACATTCAAATAGTCATTTGAAATACTAGTATTCAAGATTGAATACGTAGAATATGAGAAAGTGTGTGATATTTTCATGAGGGGGAGTAAATACGCGTTGTACTCTTTTTTCCTTAACCGAGGTTTTGTCCCATTGGATTTCACTGATAAGGTTTTAAATGAGGCAGCATATTATACATATTATAGATATATGTTCTCTTTTTCCTTCACTGAGAATTTTTTTCACACAGGGTTTTTATCTTAGTAAAGTTTTAACGACATATTAACTACCAATGGACATCTAAGGGGGAGTGTTAAGAATATCTTATTAAGCGGATGTTCATTAAAATCAGAATAAGTTTTCATGTACTTTAAATTCTAATAGTAATTAGAAATAGACCTCTACTTCATTTATACTTCTTATGCCTATAAATAGATACTTTGGAGAAGCTTTGTAAATATTCCTATTGATCAATAAAATACGCTCTCTCTTTGCTCTCTCATTCTCTTTGTTCTTTACTCTCTATCTATTTATTTTATAACATTTTCATTATTTTCATATAAATTGTTTTGAAAAATTGAAAACATTAATTTTCAAATTTAAATATAATTTATCTTAATTCAAATTCATATAAAAATATTGATTTTTTATTTGATTATATTAGTAAAATTATTTTTATTTAAAATTATCTTTAGTTTAATTACTAATAGTAATCAACATTACTATTTTCATATTTTAATTTTTGAAAATATATTTTAATTTTTATTTAAAAAATGTATTTTTATTTTTTTAAAATAAAAAAATTAATTTTTAAAAAAAATAAAAATAAAGAAATAATTGTTTTCTTAAATTAAAATTGTGCCTGAAGTTTTGGATTTTTATATGGAATGCTTGCAAATATATTTCTATGAATTAAATTAATTAAATTAATTTTTTTTTAATTTGATATGTTAAATATATTATTGTATATGTAATGTCATGTTAGCATATTATTTCCACATATTGCTCACAAAAAAAATAATTAATAGATTTAACGACTGGCCTTTAAAATAAGATTGAAATTTCAAAAATTAAAAAAAAATAGCAACAAAAAGTATTATGGTTGAAGAACATGGACTAAATCTATAACTTTATGCATAATAGTAGAATTTAACCAAACAGATTTAATTGCTATCATTTGGTTAAGACTAAAATTTTAAATTTAAAAAAATACAATGACTAAAATTGACCAATTTAAATAGTATTGAGACTAAAATTGATCAAATTAAAGTACAACTTATGCAAATCAAGAGGTCTAGTAGCAGGCTTTGAAAAAAATTGTAAAAAAGGTTTTGTATTTTTTAAAATTATTATTTTTGTAACCTCCTTAACCCGACCCATACGTTATGGTCAAATCATAAAAGTTACATTAGCAATCAAAATGACCAGTAAAACGTTCAAGTTTAATAAAAAGTGTTCGATAGTAAAAAGTCTCAAAATTCGTAGAATGAACCATCGTTTTATAAAACTGATGAGAACCGTTCTCAAGAAAATAATTTCGTTTGGTTTCAAAAAGTCACGGTAGATACTTATTACGTTAAGAATCATTGATTTTTTTTAATTATCTCGTTTAATTTGATTTCGATTCCCAAATTGATAGGAAAATCATATTTCCACCATTATAAAAATAATTGAAAGTAAAATCCTAAAAACCTTATTCAAAATTGAGTCTGACGGTAAAAGCATATTGTATCAAATCCTCTATTTAAACACCCCATATGAATGTTAAATTCCATGTCACAGTCCGTTTAAAACAATGCAAAGTCCAAAAGAATTAATAAAACAATCTATACGTTTTTAGATGAAAACAGACAATTGCTCCAAATGTTGAGTCCGAGCCCTAACCTCAAGAGTTATTTGAAAATGATAGGAAAAACTAAGGGGTGAGGTATAAAACTCAATATGGTTTTAACACATAAGCAGTAAGCAAATTAAACAATAAATAATAACATACAATTTTGCAATATACAATACATATCATATTATCAATTTCACGATGATATCAGTATGCAATAAGCAGGTTTAATAGTAAAATTTTCCTACTCATCTGTCTGCTACACTCCACGGTAAGAATTCCCTAGAACTCATCCAACCTTACACAGCATAAATATAGGAGCATAAGCTCGTGTGTATATGCCATTAGTAGATCTGCGGATAAACTACAGTAGATACATGGATAAACCACTAGTAGCACTTCCTCCTTCAACAACCCAATCCCAATGTAATTGTAAGCATACTTTTTATAGATCAACAAATAGTAATTATAACAATATGATCATGTGATTATCATGCAAACAATAGCAATTGTAGTTTTAACAGTAGCAGTGAATATACATCAGTAGCAATTTTAGATTTAACACATAATCAACCAGATCACAGATTACAGAACAAATGTGGAAAAAGGGTCTCAATTGAGCTTTCGAGAACTTTAAACAAGTTAGGGACTGTACGGGACTAAACTGAAACGTTTCACAAAGATTAACGCAAAATTGTAAAATAAGGGTCAGACAACCGTGTGGCGTTGAGGTATATGGTCGTATGTCCAAGTCATGTAATTCATTGAGGTCGCGTGATCAGTAAGCAAAATCCCCAACGATAGCCATACGATCATGTGACTGGGCCGTGTAACTAGTTGTGGTCGTGTGACATTGAAAATACCCTAAAGTTACAGTAGCTTATGGTAATGTTGACCCATCGTGTAGGACACATGCTCATGTGGTAGATCGTGCGATCCCAAAATACACACACAGTTTGCCACCGATTTTCATGGTTAGGACACGCACTTTCACCACACGTCTGTTCGGCACTCCACACGCTCAGATCTAATCCGATACCCCTAGATCCAATCCTTCAAACGACATATTCGCACCAGATACACAAGTTAGTAATCGATATTAAGGCTTTCGACAAAAACCCGAAAGAGATTGATTAAGCAAAACGAAAAGAACAACATAATTCAATTGTACAACCAAAAATCAAGATTTAACCATTGAAATAGATCACACTTACCACTCTACGGCAAAAGATAACAATAGTTTTCATTAACAGATCTAAACACCAACGGAACCTAAACGAAAGGAAGATGATTTGATAAGGGAAAGGGATTTAGCGATTCAAGGAATGTAAGGAGCAGTTACAATCAATGGTGGTGGATGAATACGGTAGCTATAATGGTGCGACAATCAGGAAAAAAAAAGAGAAAGGAAAAGGAAAAAGTTAGAAGAGAAGGGAAGAAGGGCGACACAATGAAAAAAATTAAGGAAAAAGAAAAATAGTGGCCAGCCTAGCATAACAAGGTATAGATACCTAAGGTTGGTGACACAAAAAAAATGTGGTAAGGGAGTTTAGGGCTTAGGGTTTTTCTGTTGTCTATAACAGACCAATCCTCAACAATGGCCTAAATATTCACTGAAGCAGCAAAATAAAATAATTTCAATACTAACAAATATATTCCTTAAAAATTTTAACCCGCAATTCGAAGCGTGTCAATTTTAAAATTATCTTATATCATAATATATTTTAGGCATAATAACTTATTTGGCATTCCAACTTTATAAAAAAAAAAAGCTCTTCATTTAATTTTTTGTTTCTTTTAGCTCTTGTTGACGTCATACACGTGAATTGTTAGTAATTGAATAATTTTTAAAAAATCCAAAAAAACATTAACACTATTAAAAAATATAAAAATATTTTTAAATTTTTAAAAATTAATTAATTGCTAATTTAGCATACACTTAGATGACATGTTAGTAAAATTAATAGATGTTAACTTCTCTATTTATATTAAAGTGATTTGATAAATAATATTAGTTTAAGAACTAAAAAATATGACAAATTAAATTAATGACTAAAATAAATTTTTTTAATAAAATTGAAGGGTGAAATAAGTTTATATATTAATTATTGAATTTATTTGACGTGGATAAACTTGTGCCTCTCCCCCAAGCGGCTTTAACTTGGACAAATGCAGACTTGCACCAGCTTTACGAGTCCGCCTGTCGGACCTTACAATTTGTTTCCATTCCTTTTTTTCAATTTTTATTTATAAATCAATATTAAAAACACAATATCAATTTTCAATATTATTTTTTAAAAAACAACACTCTTATCAATTTAAATTAGTTTGAAAATAAGATATTAAACATTTAGTTTTAAATTTCCAATAGATTATTATTTTTATCTCGAATCATTTAGCACATTCCTTTATTTTTCTCTCTCGATAGCCAATACGAACAATTATTAAGAATTGCAGTAAATAAATTTCTAATATATATATAACATAGAAATAACTCCATTAATCCTCCATAGTAGAACAAAAATCATAAGCATCCTTCCTTAATGATAAGTAAATAAAACAAATTCAACCAAATAAAATTCTAACACACTGTAGTTATATATATATATATATATATAAAGTTATGATGAGGAAACATTTCCCTGGAAAAAAATTGAAGAGCAAAACTAGAAAGAATTTTAAAAAATTACAAAAAAGAAGAATTATAAGGTTACCTTACCATCATCTATTGCGATAAGTAAAATAAAAAGAAAGAAAAAGGGAAGAATGAAAGAACGAAGAGAAATTAAATGTTGCAGCCGCAGCAAAGATAGAAGAAGCAGAGAGTGGAGACAAGAACTACGGCTTCTACAACATAAAGAACTCTGAATACCAAATTGTCGATTATCTTCGCCTGGAAATCAATGGGTTTCTTCCACTTGAATGCTGATGAGAGTTTCCAGCTGCCCCAGAACCTCTCCTTCTTCTTTACTGACCAATTCTTCATTCCTATCACCATTATTGGAGAAATTCAAGAGCCACCCAATCTCTCTCTCTCACACCGTTGGAGATAAAAACTAGTGCTTAATGAATGTGTATATATATGAGGGTGGGGATGACAGATAAGGGATCCGATTCGATCACTTTGGTTTGCTCAGGAAAAAAAAAAGAAAAAGAAAGGAGAGGCGTTTGCTGGCAAAGGCAGGCAGGCTGGGAAATGGTGGGTAGGGACTATCGAATTTTATTCCTGGTTTGAGGACGGTTCACAGCACAACATTATTAAAAAATATTGGCGGTAAACTATTTAGGTAGCCACTCAATTTTTAGGGTGTTTTCATTTTAGTCACTCAAAATAAAACTTTACAATATCGTCACTTAAGTTTTTGAACGTTTTAATCACCTTACAGTTAAATCCCTAATGGCAATTAACTTATACACGTCACATCATGTTCACATTTTCACTTTAATCACCTAAAAATATCATTTTTAAAAATATTAATCGAGATAAAAAATATTAAGGATTAAAATAAAAATGCGATAGAAATTGCTATAAAACAATAAACAAGAATTGATCAGACCCTTTAAAACAAAATTAATTGTTAAATCAGACTTGAATTGTACATATAATTTGGAAAATGGCCATAAAATAATATGTTATTTTAGAATTTGTGACCTGTGTTTTAGCCTTAGTGGAGTTTAAGCATACTAAGAATAATACAAATGGCATTGGCATAAAGTACTAACAAAATCTAGGTATAATGTTTGACCAATTCTAAAGTAATATGTAACATGGTTTAAAATTTTGTTTAAATGGATATTCAATTTTTAAATTTAAATATAATGTTTTTTATTTCGGGGTTTAATTAATGAATTGGATGGATCCAGTGATGAGCCAGGTAATTTCTCTTCTTTTATAACGGCTGAATTACAAAGTGAGATAAATGATGTAACGACTTCAACGTCAACGCTGAATACCAAAGAGCAACCAAACGGTCATGACGTGCTAATGTCCGTTAGCTCGGTAGCTTTTCAATCTGCTGTTTAAAAGGTAGTTTGCAACGGCTACAGCAGTAATGACAACTTTTGGAACACCCATATATAATATAAGCATATAAACATATGAAAATCTATATAACAAAAAGCTTTGTCAAGAAAGCAGATATTAAAGTTGATTGGTGTGTCGCCAGCTCACTTCTTGTTTGGGTTTGGAATGTGTAGGTTGGAGATTGGAGTTTGGTCATAACATTTATTTTATTTAATGTTGTTCATGTGGGGTTATGGATTCGGAATCCCCCAATGGACGGTCAATCTCTTATTTCTCGTTTAAGATACTAGAAACAGAAACTTAAAATTGCTGGATTTTTTATAAGTATTTAAGATTTTTTTCCTATTCAAATTCATTAACCAATTTTTTCTATTTATATTATTGAAAATAAAAAATCTTTGATTATATATAAATTTCGATTCAATACTAACTTTGATATATTTTCATCTTTTTTGAGAAGCTAAATTTGAGTGAATTATGAGGCATTGGAGTTTGTGGTTCTAGAAATTCTCCAATCCTTAAGCTGGTAAAAATGGAGGAGAGGAGAAGAAAACCGAAGGAAAAGCAGCAAGGTGATGAAGTAGCAGAATGAATTATTCTTCATCCCCTAAACTATACATAGTTTATCACTTTGCATGAGAGCGTGTAGTCTTTTCTTGATTGGCTGATGCATCCTTAACCTAACAAGTTCTTGCTTACTACTTTCTGTTTTGCTCCGAGCACTTGTTGGACTATCATGTTCACTTGCACCACAAAGTTTTCATCAAGATATTTATTAAAAAGTAAATGTTAATTCTATTATAATTTAGAATTATTTAGTCTTTTTAATAATATAATGATTAAATTAATTCATTTAATTATAAAATAAAAATTTTTTTAATTCAAATCCCTATAATACAGAAATATCCTAAATGCATTAACTAAAAAATAATCGAAGAAAGAATACAAAATTCAATTTGAAGTACGAGAAAACATGAAAAACACTTCTTTCATGATTTTATTACATCTCCTGTATATATTAAAGTCATAAAACGCTGAAAATAGAATTGTGAAAACAGCATAATTGAAAGTAATGTATACAACTTGTTATATATATATACATACATATATATATATACTAGGGATAAATGAGCTTATACTATATTGATGTAAAAGCTTTTTGATACTAAAGAAGAAATGTATTAATCATGCGAGTTAAATAATATGGTAAGGGTTTTTTTTATCTTAATCAGTAGTCGAGGGTTTAATCCTTATCCTAAGTATGGAATAACTTTAAAACTCATGACTGACATCTACCTTTTAATAGGCCTTAATGGACTTGCTCCAATAGATATATTGAGAAATAAAAAAAGAAAAAAGAAAATATGTATTATATAATATGTAATGTTTATAATAATAAGCAATAAAAAAAACATTTAAACAAAATTAATTAAATTAAAGTGTATATTATAAAAATAAAATTCTTCATACATCGCAAATTTTACGGGAGAAAATTGTCATTGGTAGGGCTTGGATGTTGACAGTTGTGATATATACAAAAAGTCATTCCTACCCTATATAATATATATATAAATGTGTTCTTACAAAATATTTCTTTTCAGTAAATACTGCTTAGAAGTATTATCTCTTTTTTTTTTTCCATATAATTATTTTAATTTAACTTTTAAACAAAACAAATTATTTTAAAAGTATATATAAATATAATTATAAATAATAAATAATATAAAAGGTGACCATATGAAATCAAACCATTAAGCTTATCACTTAGCTAATCTAATTAATCCATAACATAAATTGCATCTTTATTTTTAACTTTTCTAAGCAACAAGAAATTAGAGATCATTAACACTATAAACTGCGAACACCTTCTTCATTAATTTTGTATTTGTACCATATTTTTATGCTTCATGTCCGATATATTATATATGTTCAAAATTTGTGTTGTATATATATATATATTTTTGGTGAATTATAATAATAGGGTAAAGCTCGAACAATAAATGCGATTAATATAACTCGAATTTAGATCACATTTGAGGCGTTAACGACTCTTGACCATCAAGCCATCGCATGAATTCGTGTTGTATACAATTTTGATATATTAAGTAATTAGTATTTTCATATCATATCAAGTTATTTTAATTATTTTTTGTTCATATTTGTATTATCCATAAACCTAATATTCATTCTTTTATTCTCATTCGGATTATTACAAAAACATAAAGGGTCAAATTTTGTGTAATTCAGTAAGATTATTATAGTTTTATAGAATGGGAAATGTCTGTGTCGGAATAGATGGTTTACTTAAGGAGTCAAATGGTTCACTTTATTTTGTTTGTTATTTTGCATTTGGCTTCGGGCGAAAGCGAAGAAGAAGGCAGCTGGTAGGTGGGAAGTAGTTAGCAGCTGGGAAAGGGACTTATTTGGATAAGATCTTGAATCTTGATTTAAGTTGATTAATTAAAAAAAATAAAGTTTAATTTAAGATTTAGCTCTGGAGTATATTTATTTTTTTCTTTGAAATTTAAATTTTTTTATCTTAATTTAGTACTTAAAGTATCAATTTCCTTCATTTTTGGTCTATTTTGTAATCAACGATTGAAAAAAAATTGTAAGGTCACTTTGACCAATGGAGAAGTGCCATGTGGCTTGTTTTTGACCAATGAAAAATGCCAAGTGGCAGATATGTTTATTTAAAATAAAAATATTAAATTTAAATAAAATTAAAAATTATTAAATATTTAAATATTAGAAAATATTGTTAATTTTGATTAATCATTGATCGACATTGACCTGTCAAATGGTGCTATTAGAATACTTCACGTGTCTTTTTTTTTAATTAATATTATATTAATTAAAAATGTAAAAAATTATATATAATATATAATTTTTTAAAAAAATTAATTCTTTTTTATAAAATTCTAAAATATATTATTATAATCTTTAAAAAGTCAAAATAATATATAAAGTTTGAAAATGGTTATAAATTTTAAAAAAAATTCAAGTAATTGTAAAAACTTTGAAATTTAAATACCTTGTTAGAGTTTTATAAATATATTACTTTTAAACTTTTTAATTATTTTAACATTTTTTATATTATTTTCAAAAACATTTTTATATTTTTATAATAATATTATTTATTTCAATTATCGTATTTTTTTGTAAATTTTATTTTTTATAATATATATTTTTGAATTTTTACATATCTATATTTTCATTGTTTATATTTTTAATGTGCATATACATTTAATAAAAGAAAAATATTTTTTACATAAAACCATCACATGACACTTTGTGATTTGTTATCAATTTTTTTTAAATGTCTATCAAAAAAATGAATTAAAAAATGTAATAGATGCATACTTTAGGTACCAAATTGAAAAGTGATTGATAATTTAGATATAAAATTGGGATAAAAAGGTTTAAATACCAAAATTGGAAAATAAGGCTTAGTTTGGATGAGCGATGTGTTTACCTCCGGTGAGGTTAAAACAGCAGTGGCGGTGAGATTAGTTATTGTAGCGGTGAAAGTAGATATTGTAGCAGTGAGATTAGAAACAATGGTGGAGTGTGTGTTTAGATTCAAACGCAATTGTAGCGGTGAGGTGAGAATAAAAAATGACTATTAAGGACATCATATTATAATTTATATATAATAGAAGTTTTTTAAATTAATTTACTTTTATAAAATTATTAAAACATGTGAATTTATAAATTCATTTAATAAAATATTAAAATGTATCTTCTAATATTTTATTATAAATATTTCAATGAATTATATAATCAATTTAAATTATTTATTAGATAAAATGATAATTATTTTTAATTTTTTATTGTTAAATATTCTTTTATAACAA
The DNA here is from genome assembly GCA_025698465.1 of Gossypium longicalyx. Taxonomy (NCBI): domain Eukaryota; kingdom Viridiplantae; phylum Streptophyta; class Magnoliopsida; order Malvales; family Malvaceae; genus Gossypium; species Gossypium longicalyx. The sequence goes on along the minus strand of CM047005.1, from coordinate 18,110,797 downwards.
GGGTAAACTACAAAAATAGTCACTTTTGTTTGCCTCAGGTTACATTTTAGTCACTTATGTTATTATTTTGTTACGAAGTGATCACTCTTCCGTTAAGTTCCGTTATCTCGCTAATGGTAATCCTACGTGGCAGTCCAACTAGATTTTAAGTATATCTATTATTAGAACATACTTCATCCGGCTAAATTATGCATTTGATTTACTATTTATTCAAATGCATAATTTAGCCGGATAAAGTATATATTAACAGATATACAATAAAATTTAAATATTTTTAAATTATATTCATAATAAATAATAAAATATATTTAAATTATTTTATATTAAATAATAATTAAACTTATATATTTATGACAGTAAATTTATATATTTATTAAATTGTTATATAAAAATTATATAATAATATCTAATAAAATTTTACTTTCTATAAAACTCAAAAAAAAAAAAGAAAAAGAAAAGAGAATAAGGGTAATAAAGAAACTGACCTCAGCTTTTTCTCTACTGGCACCTTTGGCTCCAGTGAAAATTGAGAGCAGCAGTGTGGTAAGAATGCTTAATTGCACCGCACCTCAAATCTTCCGAACAAGAAACCAATGCAGTGAAAAAGAATATTCACCCAATATTCCATCTCACCATGGATAAAATCCAATCCAAAAGAAACTTAAGTATATTTCAAATGTCAAATCGTGAATTAAACCATTAAAAAAACAATAGGAAGTTTATTTATGATAGTGTGTTTTTTTAGTTGATATAAAAGAGGTTTATCGAATTTTTTTAAAGTGGTTGATCCGATTTACAATATAAGTTATGGAACATCATGGTTGGTACTTTGATTCATCTCCATTGCTTAAGGGCATCTTTGAATTCCTGATTGATGTCAATGTGGTGCATTTAACCTTATATTTTTTTTCTCAATTATCGTGAAAACTCGTGTTTAGATGAACTGCGATTAGTTTACCACTGGAGCCTCAAATTCTCACCAAAGGTAGGAGCCTAGGAGGGTTCAATTAATTCATTGGACCCTCATTTTAACAAATATATCCTTTTCTTTTTTTTTTTTATTTCTTTATTCATTTCTCGTGCATATAATATTCTTTTTATAGGTAATATATTTAAAATATTTATCATTTAGTATAACAAATAATGTAAAATGATTATATAATTAATTAAAATATTTATAAAAATATTATGATACATATTATTTTATTAAATAGAATTACAAATTCACATATTTTTATAATATCATAAAAATAAAATAATTTAAAAATTTCTATCATATTTCATTTATAATTTAATGTCTTTAATAGTCATTTTTTATTTTTATCACTACAATCGCATTTGAATCTAAACACATATTTTATTACAAATTTTAAACTTGCTACTATCGTATTTAATCTCACTATCACAATTATTTTCAATCTCACTGGAAACAATTTCATCCTCCATCTAAAAGAAAATTTAAATCTGTAAAAGATTCATGGTTATAATAAAAAATAAAAAATATGAAGGAAAAAGGGATAATATCTCATGTTGGAATGCGTAATCCCAAACTTGATTCTTATTAATTGTTGGTGATCACTGTTTCATTTTTAGGTCTAAAAATGATTTTATTTTTTGTTGTAAGACAGGCACTTGACCTCATCTTTTCGTAAATAATTTGGAGAACAAAGCCTTCTCAAAAATCTTACTGTAGTTGTTTTACTCATTTTTTTTTTCAATGTGTATTAATATTTTTCTTTTTATTTGTTTTTTTATCTTCGTTTACAGGGTGAAGTTAGAAATTTTTTTAAGGAAGATTGGAGTTAAATTGTATATTATTACGATAGTAAAAATATAATTTCACCACTTTAATATCTATATGTTTATAATTTTTAAAAGATTAAATTAAATTTTTATCATTTTTAGGGGTTAAAGTGTAATTTTACTTTAATTATTTAAATTTTTATAAATTTTAGGGGGTTAAAAAATTATTTTGTTTTTTTTAATTTAATGGGTCTAAAAAGTTTTTAGTGAAAAATTTAAAAATTAATTAAATTCATCAACTTAATTTACATTCAATTAAGTCTTCCGTGAGAAATCGACATGAACTAATTCAATAGTTAAAATAGAATAAAATGGTTAACAAATCCCTATAAGGACAACATGTTTGCAAAGATAAAAAATTATAAATACAATAAAAAGTTAGGAAATTGATAATAAATTATAAAAAAATTAAATATATAAAATCATAAAAATATAAAATTACAAATATATGGTAGACAGTGAAAACAACAGTGGGATTGGAGATGTCCAATAAATAAAACATGTGGAGTGCAATTGCAACTAGTGGTTCACACATTTGAGATGGAAGAAATGGTTGTAATGAGGCAAAAGTCTAAGGTTATCATTACTTTTGTAATTAGCTAAGCACACGACACGACACGACACGACATGTATCCAAAAGATCTTTCTTCAAGAGTGTGTACATCAACTTTAGGTAGCTTTTTATGGTTTCCTCATCGAGTCTTGACGGCGACAAAGCTTATGGAATCAATCGTGGTGGTGGTAAGCAAGAGGATCCCGATGAAAACTTCAAACCCATATCCAAATCGACCTACATTGCTGGAGGCGAGAGACTAATGCACTGCTCATTTTGTGGCTGGCATCGGTAATGGGTTGGCAAAAGAAATGGGTTATTTTGGATGGTTTCAAGGTTTAAGAAAGTCAATGAAAATGATGAAATTTTTGAGTGATAATTTATGTTTAGATGCCATGTGTTATGTTTTTAAAGGTTCTGTTAATCACACCAACATAATTTAATGGTTAAAATAGTAGATAATAATTATTGACGAGGGCTTTAATTAAATTTTTTAATTTAATTAATTTTTTTAGTTTTTAGTAAGATTTTTTTTGTAAAAATAAACTAGTGCTACTTTATAAAAGTAATAATTTTTGAAAATATGGTGAAGAAGGGTTAGAGAATATATGGGTGGGGAAGAATCTTTACATATGAAATATGCTTTAGTTTTAATATATTAATAAATAAATATTAGTGAATGGAAATGGATCTAAGCTTGTGAATTGTGATGAATGAGCGTCATTTTCTCACCGTGCACATGTGTCTTTCTTCAATCTCGGCGTGCACTCAAAAACATACACACAAATTTAATCAATCAAATCCTCCATTTTTCCTTTTCCCCTTCCTCTTTTCGGTTTAAATCGAAACCCCAGACCCGAAATCAAACCCCCCCCCTTTCTCCTCCCTTCCCCTAATCTCTCACCCCCCTCCCCTCTCTCTCTCAGAGAGATTTTTCTTCGTTTCCTTCTGTATCTCTAGGGTTTTAATTTCTTCTTCATCTTATCGTTCTTTTTTATCTGCTATATCTAGCTAGTTTTTTTTTCTTTTTTCTTTTTTTGTTACGTTGGTTTTTGTAAATATGGATCGATCCGATGGCAAACTTCACAACAACTTCTCCTCCTTATCTTCCTCAGGTTTCTTTCCTCAATTCCTTCTTTTCTTTTTCGATTTTCCCCCGTTACTTAATTAGTTTGATTTTACGATGCGAAAAGATGATGAATTTTGCTTTGAAAGTTCGGATCTTTATTTTTTTCCTTCTTGGGTTCCAAACGGGTCTTTACTGTTAACCCCCACTAACTTTATTGTATTCGCTTGATTACGTGTTTATCTTAAACAAAACAAGGTTTTTTTTTTTATGTTTCTTGCGGTTGATGGTTATTAAGCTATATTATGCTGGTTGATCGCGTCGACGCTACTGTTTAATTGCTGAATTAGTTAGTGGTTTTGCAGATAATGCGCTTTTTGATGCATCCCAGTATGAATTTTTTGGTCAAAATGCTATGGAAGAAGTGGAGTTGGGGGGTCTAGAAGACGATGAACAGGATGCTCCTGTGTTTGCTTCCCCTGAAGATGATGAGTACCATTTGTTTGATAAGGGAGAGGTGAGATTTCGTTCATCCGGTTATCATTGAGCGGCCAACTCTGGTTTCATTTATATTGCTTTTCAGCTCCTGCTACTTTTTCATTCCCATGATATCATATTACTTTATTATGACCCTAAACAATAATTTGCATTAGAGTTCTTTATTTGAGCCAAAGTTGTTTCATAACTTAATATGTTTTGAACTTACATTTTGCTCTGTACCTTTTAATCTCAGTTTTACACACTCCACCAGTTAGCAATAAAAAGTTCTATTCTGTGGTCATTTTGGGAATTAGATTTTTAATAAGCAGATTATATCTGTAAAGTTCAAAATTTGAAATTGCTACTTATTTAAGGTAGTCAGACAATAATTGAGTTTCAAGGTTTTCTCATTGGCATGTATTTTAAATTTTGTTGCCCAGGTGAAATGAGTTTTGCTTTTGTAAACTAGTTACTTTATCTATCTAATTGAACTCTCTCTTCCTGATATGTGATCATTTAATGGCGTTAACATGCATGGAACATATTACTACAAATATATGCTTGTAAACACACTATGGTTTTGTTGAATTTTTAAATTATGAATTGGATAAAAAAATAGTTGCTTAATTGTTGACAACGGATATGTGAAAGCAGACAGATGTACTTAGAAAAAAAAGCTTTAACAGAACATGTGATTCCTATATTTGTATTTAATGCATCAAGTGCAACAGCTATTATATTAGTTTTTGGTTGCATTTCATTCATCTTGCAAGGATTTTATGTCATTGTTATCCACACTCTTGTACATTGATCTTATTTTTGCCTTATTTCTAATTTAGTTGTTGGTATTGCTGTTCATCCCTTCACCTATATTCAGTATATATTCAGTAAACGTTAACTAGGCTAAACTCAAAACCTTGGTTTCAACTTTCTCTACTTTGGATTTTGAAACATGACTATTTCTGTTCTGATTTCTGTGTTATTCATTTACAGGTTGTAGGTTTAGGCTCTTTATCTGATGTGGATGATCTAGCTACTACTTTTGCAAAGGTTGGTTATTTATGTATTTATAAATGTTTGTGGTGGGATGATTTCTGTAGTTGATGTTTCTCACTAACTCTTGTTTATAAGATTTGGTATACTTGTTTCTTGAATTTCTGGTTATCTTTATTTTATATTGATCTTTGTGCTGAAAAACTGGGATTTTTGTTTTTTATGTTCCATTGATGTTTGTTATTTTTGAAGGTTGTTTATCATGCAGCACGGACTTGATTTTGTATTCTATACTGAAGTTTGTCTTATAGGTTATGGTTTACCTTTTGGTTGACAATGTCAATTACGGCTAATTTTGGATCCATGTCTTGATTTTTTTGCATTATGAAATGATCAATAGCTAACTCTAGACAAACTAAGTTCTTATCAAATATAGCTTGTGATCTGGACTATTACCAGTCATGGCACAAAGATTTAGACATGGAAAAAACTAAAAGAAGATTATTTTATGTGTAGTTTTCTTTTAATGGGAATGATTTTGACATGTTAATAATTCAAAACTAATGATAATCCAAAGTTTTAGGCGTTAAAAAAATGTAAAAGAATATTCTTTGATGTGGTTTAGTTGGGATGATCTCATAATCAATGGACTGTTTCTGATATATTCATTGTATTTGAAAGAAATGATTTAATAAGCTTCTGTTATTTCTGTCTACAAATGTTTCACGTCACAAAATTGCTTTTTAGATAGTAATGACTTTTGTTAGAAAAATGTGGAAAGAAGATGAAGCGGATTTTTTTTATCACTTCACATTTGGTACTCATAGTTGGGCTGTATGGTATCAAGCTTGCCTTGCAAAGCTATTTCCTTATCCTCATGTTGTTCTCAATGTTGAGAAGGGGTTTCGTATTTTCTTGTCCCTGTATTCCAGCATATGCTGGTAATGCTGTATGACCTCAATATTGGGAAAGAGAGTGTTGGACCTAAAATTACACTTATTGGAATTGTTGTAGAGAAACATTCGAGTTATGGGAGATTTTGGGGTTTACTGCACAGTTCATCTAACTTGTTGGATAAAACATTAAAATTTAGAAATGGAGTAAGATTGGCTCCTTGGATATATTATGTCCTTACTTTGGCCTCAGTCCAACCTAACTTAGGTGTTGCTCTTGGACTAAGTTTGCAATTTTTTCAATTAAAAGCAAAATTGACTGAAAAATGTGAGTGCATTTTCTATTTTGGTAAATTTGTTTTGAAAAGCATGGATCTTGCATCATGCCCTGGTTCATCGACTATAGCTTTTCTTTCTCTTTTGACCATGTGATGGAAAACAAGGAGAGCACAACTTGCATTAGCAATAAAGAAGAAAGTATTGAAAAAATATCCTGCTGTTGCTTGTTATATAAGATAATTGCCAAGAACAATATGGACTGCGATAGATTGCTTGACTTTTAGTTCCAGTGATTAGACGTTTAGAGTTCAAGCACTAGCAACCTGGAATATAAAAGAAAAAGAGATAGCGAGGGAGAGATTCATGAAGATATAGTTCCAAAGACTAGAAGTTGTTAAGGTAAATTAAGAGTTGAAGAACCTAGAATTTGAGCAAAGTAGAGCAAGACAATAAATAAAATATCACAGAAGACACTTATACGTATTGAGATTGATGAAAGGCAGTTAAATAGTGGGCGGAGAGAAGGGAAAGAGAGGGAAAGGAAAGAAAGAGTAAGAAATGTAAAAGGGGGAGGGCTTGAGGATTCTTCTGTTTTGGAGCTGGTGAGGCCCAAAGTCAAGGGTGGCAGGCTAAAGAAAACCTGTCATCTTTGGTGAAACAAGTTGGAGCAAGCCCCCCCCCCCCTTTTCCCCCTCCAAAAAAAAAAAAAAAAAAAAAGAGAAAGAAAAGAAAGAAAAAAAGCTGCATGAAGTTATGTTGTCCTAAAGTGCACTTGCTTAACTTACCCTCTTGTTATTGTTCTGATTTTTTTTTTCCTTTCTTGTTGGTTGGATTTTAATATATTTCTCTTTTTTCCCACAGTTGAATAGAGTTGTTACTGGGCCAAGAAATCCAGGAGTTATTGGTGATAGATCTGGATCTTTTTCAAGGGAAAGTGAGTACAATTATGCCATATTTTATGCTATCGTTATTGTAGTTATGATCTGTACTAATGAACGATACTTGAAAGCAATAAAATCTTTTATCTCACTTCTCTGCTTGAAAATCTCCAGAGCAAGGCTCTTACCTTCTTAAATAGTTTCCTGTAGAGCTAGGTTCTAGGTTGGTTGATGACTCTTCTTAGTATTTAGAAACGCATATTTGTTTTTCCTGTTCTCTTTAAATACTTCTGGTTAGTGTCTTTTATATTTGCCTCTCTTCCTTTTCTGTATATTGTTTTCATATTTTTCTATAAGTTTTTTGTTGTTTCTTGGACACTGTATTTTGGTCTCTTGCTGCAGTTCTGATACTATTGATGATATGCTTTAATGATGCCCTCTGTTCAGATAACTTGGTCTCAGTTTCTTTTACATGTACATGCTTGATATATTGCTGATCTGACTTTCCTTCTGCATTTTCTTTTTCAAGGCCATTCAAGCTTTTTGCTTTTATATTTTTCCAATATGTATGCAAGCTTGAATATGTTTGTTCTTGTCCTAAGTCCTAACATGGTTTCAGGGTGAATCATGTCTTTTTCTTAAACAAATCTTTATTATTTCTATGAAGATGGCTAACTGAAAGATAAGTTGAATATGATAATTGCAGTTACTCTACTAAACCTCCTTTCTTTACCTGAACTTCTTGTCATTTAAGATACCAGGATAGACTTTCTTATTTATGTAAGATGCATGAGTTGTTAATTAGAAATTCCTAATTGATTCAGAGCTGTGCCATTTTTGAGTAATGAATTTGTTGAATTTTATTTATTTCAATGGTGGTAAGTGGTTGATAAACTTTTCTGTTTGAGATTGCTTATGTTTCATGCTGTGAACAAATCTTTTCAGGTTCCTCTGCTGCTGACTGGGCTCAAGATGGAGAATACGTAAACTGGATGGATCAGCATCTTTTTGATGCAGATGATGCTCAAGATGGCAAGAGATGGTCTTCGCAGCCACAACCATATGCTCGTGTTTCTGACTCAAAGCCTTTGTATAGGACTTCTTCATATCCTGAGCAGCAACCCCAGCTGCATCGTTTCTCAAGTGAACCAATTTTTGGGCCAAAATCGAATTTCATATCTTTCCCTCCTCCTGGTAGCAAATGCCAGCAGTCTTCACCTGCCCACCTCAATATTTCTGCTCTTTCCAGTGGATCTCAGCCACCCTTCTCTGCAGCAAGCCTCTCTCCATTGTCCAACTCCGGTCTTCATCTGGCTGGTTTATCCCATGGATTGCATTGTGGTGGTAATGTGCCCCAGTTAACATCTCCTGGCCTATCTTTTAGTAGCAGGTCACATAATCACTGGGTTAACCACTCCGGTCTATTACATGGAGATCATGCTGGTCTTTTGCATAATATGTTGCAACAGCAAATACCTCATCAAAATGGTCTAATTTCCCCACAGTTAATGTCACCACAACAGCAGAGACTGCACCATTCGGTTCAACCATCTTTGGCTCATTTTGCAGCTTTGCAATCTCAGTTGTATAATGCTCATCCTCCATCACATAAATTGATGCTTGGACTAGCCGATCTTAGGGATCAACGAACTAAATCATCACAAAGAAAGAGACAGAGCTCGCGTATTTCCCAGCAAAACTCTGATACTGGTAGCCAGAAAAGTGAGAGTGGGTTGGTGCAATTCAGATCCAAGTATATGTCTGCTGAAGAGATAGAGAGCATTCTTAAGATGCAGCATGCTGCCACACATAGTAATGATCCTTATGTAGATGATTATTACCACCAAGCTTGTCTTGCCAAAAGATCTTTTGGATCCAGGGGTAAACATAATTTTTGTCCATCTCACCTGAAGGATTTACATTCTCGATCCCGTAACAGCGGAGAGCAGCATTTGCATCCACATGCTGATGCACTTGGGAAGGCCCCCCTCTCTTCCATTCGAAGACCTCGTCCCCTGCTTGAAGTTGATCCTCCCTTAGGTTCAGGTGATGGAGGTTCTGAACAGAAAACTGAGAGGCCTTTAGAGGAGGAACCTATGCTTGCAGCTAGAATCACCATTGAAGATGGTTTGTCTCTTCTTCTTGATGTAGATGATATTGACCGGCTCATACAATTTAGTCAACCCCAAGATGGTGGGATCCAGCTCAGACGGAGGCGGCAGATCCTGCTTGAAGGTATGGCAGCATCACTGCAGCTTGTTGATCCACTTAGCAAAGGTGCGCATGCAGTTAAATGTGTTGCCAAAGATGACATTGTGTTCCTAAGATTAGTCTCTCTTGCAAAGGGCCGTAAGCTGGTCACCAGGTTCCTTCAGCTTCTTATCCCTGGAAGTGAGCTTGTTCGAGTAGTGTGCATGGCGATTTTCCGTCACTTGAGATTCTTGTTTGGTGGTCTTTCTTCTGATCTGGAAGCAGCTGAGACAACTACTAATCTTGCAAAGACTGTTTCTACATGTGTTAATGGTATGGATCTTCGTGCTCTCAGTGCTTGCCTTGTAGCAGTTGTTTGTTCTTCAGAGCAGCCACCACTTAGGCCCCTGGGAAGCCCTGCTGGGGATGGTGCTTCTGTTATTCTAAAATCAGTTCTTGAAAGGGCCACTCAACTTTTAAGTTATCCTTCTGGAAATTGCAGCATGCCAAATTATGCTTTCTGGAGGGCGTCATTTGATGAATTTTTCACTCTTCTTACCAAGTATTGCGTGAATAAATATGAGACGATCAAGCAATCAATACAGAACCAGTCTCCAACAATGGAAGTGATTGGTTCAGAGGCAATGAGGCAAGAAATGCCTTGTGAGCTTCTTCGTTCTAGTCTTCCTCACACAAATGAAGCTCAGAGGAAGCTTTTGATGGACTTTTCCCAGCGTTCTGTACCCATGAATGGAGCCAATTCCCATGCTGGGAGTACCAGCCAAATAAACTCTGAATCAGTGAGAGGTTAAGAAAGGGAGCAGGTCAGTGTGAAAAATATGCACACGATGGAGTGTGGAATGGGAGAGCAGAAACTAGGGCTGTGTGTTTTACTTGAGGAGTCTGGTTTAAAGGGGCCACCAATATCTTATCTGCAGTTCATTGCATTGGACACTCTGCTTCTTGTCCATTGTCAACTTCCAATTGTAATTGTGTAGCTTGCCCCTCACAGCTCTCCACTCCCTTTCCCCCTCTCTTTACTTTTTATTATTTATTTTATATTTTATGGTGTTATTATTATTTTTCTGTGTTTAAAAAAGAAAAAGCCTTGGGAGCGAAGGAATCGAAGATTGGGAAGTTGATGGAACTTACAGTAGTAGCAGTTGTAGAAGTAGCGGATGAGTGTGTATTAAGTTAATGATGGGAGTTGTGGGGAGCTTTATTTTGGTGCTCTGTTGCGAGACTCCAGTACAAGTGGAAGCTTAGTAGTTTAGAACTTAGAAACAATGTACAGCTTGCTGGTCTTCTTACAGTACCTTTGGAAACTCCTCTTTTTATTTTTATGTGCTGTTTGGTTACATTAGTTCTGAGGTAGTCTCACAATCGATGATGTACAACTGTTGCTGTACTTCTTTTGTTTTTTGGGGGGGGGGGGGTCTATTTGTTGAAAACTGACTAGTTATTCAAAGGGCCTTCTTCTCTGAGCCATCACAATCCATCCTGTAATAAACTAAAAAGGTCCTTCCCATGTTTAACTAGGATCTACTCTATTGCTTATATTGTTACCTTCTTTTGATATATTTTTAAATTTGTGATTTCTAAATGTCTAATTGAGTCGATGATCTTAATTAATAAATTGATTGAAAAACTAGATATTTTATGTTATATTATAGTCTAAATAAAGGGTAGTTATACCTTTTAATCTTTTATATAACAACAATTTTAAGAACTTATCCTCACAATTCTTTGCTATTTTCTTAGTGAAAAGTTGGAAGTTACTTTCTATGTAAGGACGGTCCAAAGGGCTACCTCTGTTTACGAATGGGTCAAGAATTTTTTTTTTTTTTTTTTTTTTTTTTTTTTATACGAAAATGGTAATATTTCAGTTTTGGTCCCTATCTTAATATACTTATATAAAACATGTGGGTAACCTTTTTTTTTTCTCCTTTTCCTTCTGCATTAAAAGGGTAAAATTTTAATTTTGGCCTCTATATTCAAATTTAAATTTAAGGTTGTATAACAACAGTTAAATTTCAATTTTTGTCCTAGTGCAACACCCAAATTTAATATTTAATCTTTATATTTAATTTTTTGACAAAATTTGGTACCTCAAACTTTTATAATGTCATTTATTAGTTCAAATATTTTATTTTGATTAAAATGCTTAGGTAACTTTAAGAGTTGTAAAACATTGTTAAAATTATATGTTAAATTCAAGTTTATTGCAATGTCATTTTTGTTACATGATTACTAAGTGAGTATTTTTTTAATTTTAAAATATTATATCAACGAATTTAACAAAAGAATTTAATTATGTTAAGATTTGAGTCTAAAATTTTAAAATTTAAAAATAGACATACCAATAAGAGTATAGAGACTTAAAATATATTATAATATTTACTTTATAATTTACCGCAAAATATAATTAACTAGTGCAAACGTGATAAGAAGAGCTATACTATATATATATATATGTACCACTCAAGTAGCGGGTGTGATTTTCTTGTGGGCTGGTTATGTTTTTTTTATAGACTTAATTCTAAATTGTAATTGTTTGAATATGTATTTATATTTGTATTATATCTATAAATGTATTATTGCATTAGGAAAGCTTAAAAGAAATTAAGTTGTAAGGGGTAAATAAGGTAATGTGTTGGATAATGAAGCATTATATATAATTTGGTTGATAATTATCGATAAATTTGGCAAATGGATCATAGTAGGTAACTTTAGGTATAGCCATTTAAAATCTTAAACTTAATAAATGTTCTCAATTGTATTAATAGTTGAATGCTTAATGACGTGTAAAAAGACTTTTATTTATTGTTGAATTCTCTGTATATCAAGAGCTCACATTAATCTTATAGATTTTAAACTTTTTATTATCTTATCTTTAAGTTATAAATTCACCTTGATAAAATAAAAAATACAACATACGAGAATATTTACAGTTTCACTAACCTTTAAGAAGATGAGTCTTTTAAAATCTTTTAAGTATTAGGCCAACCTTAGTAAGCCAAAGTAAGCTCAAATCATCCATAAGAACAACTTGAGTTTAGAGTGTGCTTCTTAGTCATGGGCTTTTGTGCGTGGGTTATGGCATTTTCCCCCACTTGTTCTAGTAACACTTTCGTTGTATCTTGGTATGGAATAGTCTATATTGTCTTGATTCTGTCACAATGCCTAAGTCAGTTTCCAGCTAACCTCATTATTAAGAAACCTTTTCTATTGGATCGAGTACTCATGCCTTGACCTATAATTGTGTTGTCGAACAATTTGATTTTCCAACATACACTTAAAATCTCGACCATAAGAGACCTTCACTTCTATTGGTGCTCGTTGTGACTTGTCTCAATCAGAATGCCCTTTATCTTCATGAAAAGGTTTAAGCTTATTGACATGGAACACTAAGTGAACCTTAAGTGTCAAAGACATCTCTAATTTGTAACTCGTTTTGCCTACTAGTTTTAAAATTCCGAAAGGACTCTTGTGTCTCTACCAAGCCTTAGTAAGCTTGTTTGTGTATAAACTATGTTCAATGGTCTAGGCAAATCACATTGTGTAGTACTAGAATATCGTTTGAGATGTACCTTCCTTAATGGCTTTACTTTGTTTGATTATTCATGTTGCATCAACACTTCTTTTTACTCAAAGTTTGATGCATAATCCACCTCTCTCATAGGTGGTAGCCTCACTAGTAACTCAATAGACTTCATATTAGTATAGGATTATTGCACTTCTAACAATTGCAAGGGAGTCTCATCATCGTTATGAATTGCCAAGTTGATGTTTTCACCACTAGAAATACCCTTGGCTAGTTGTACTGCAGATAACGGCTTGGTCCAACATTTACATATCGATTTACTATCACAACATGCTGTTGATAAGGATCCAAGATACATATGCAATTCAAGCAGCTACAAAATAAAATAAAATCAATATAGAAAAATAAATTGATTAAAAACTAGAATAATCAAGACTAAAACCAACCTACTAGATGAAAACTCACATATGACGATAACACATGATTAAATTGAAGACCCACATACAGAGGCGAAGCCATAAATTTTTTTTTTGTGGGAGGGGAATTAAGTTGTAATTTTTACTATAGTAAAAATGCAATTTCACCATTTTAATAGCCTATATCTTTATAATTTTTAAAAGATTAAATTAAAAAATTTACCATTTTTAGAGGAGGCCAAAGTATAACTTTACTTTTACTAATTTAGAAATTTAAAAATTTTAAAAGGCCTAAATGGAAAATTTCCATTTTGTAGGGAGCCTTGGCCCTTGCTAGCCCCCTAGCTATGCCCTTGCCCACATATAACAACTGTATATAGAGATGCATTAATAATTTTTTGGTAAATATCAAGCTAAATATGATATGTGTCGATATTTTTATTTAATTGGCCAAATAGGACATTTTTTAAAGATTTAAGGAAATAGACTGATTTTGGAGAGAGAGTGTGAAAGCACTAGCATTGTAATCAATTTCTATACAAAAAAAAATTATATGTTAGCGACGTTGAGTCCTTAATGAATCAGTAACAACCTGTTTTCAGTGGTTTTGAGACTATAATTCTGACGAGTGAATTATTATTTTAATATTTATTTAATGTCTACGGGGTTATATTAAGGTCGTATTAAAATTTTGTTAAGAAATTTTGATATTTAAATGTTTAATTAGGTGAAAATGACTAAATCATAAAAAGGTGAAAAAATTGAGTTTTATTAGTTAAAGGGGTCAAATGGCTATGAAAATGAAAGTTAATGAACTTGAATGGTAAATATACCAATTAAAGAGTTAGTGGATGTTTATGGATAGGTTTTATTGAAGTTTTTGGCTAATGATAAGGTTAAAGTAGTAAATTGGTAAATAAAAGAAAAACTAAGTAATAAAACACAAAATAAAGATGGCATCTTCTTCATTTTTGTTTCAAACCCTAAAATAGCCATTGGATAAGAAGTCGGTCAAGCTTAGTTTGATGCATGTAAGTGAATTCGAGTCTCGTTTTTAATGATTTTTATGTTTTTAAATCCGTTTTAGCTTAATCTAGTTATCCCGGGGTTAATTTGCAAAATTGTTAAGGGTTGCAGGATTGCCATGAATGTTTTTGAATGTGTTTTGATTTTAGTTGATACATTATTAATCTTTTTTGTAAAATAAACATGTTTTGTTAAGTGATTTTCAATGAAATTTTAATTAGGGATTAAATTATTAAAAGTGTAAATCTATGGGTTTTATTGTGAATGTTGGTAATAATGAATTGTTTCAAGGTCCCTTATAACATTGGCTAAGTTGGATTTAGGCTAAAATAAGTTATATGTAAGTTATGTGTTTAAGGATTAACTTGTGAAAAGTTAAAGTATTAGGGGTAATTTTGTAATTTTTCCTAAATATGAACTATGGATTAAATTGAATACTAGAAGAACTTAATTGAATGAAATTATTTATTTAGATAAAAATAAACCACAATTAGGCTTAAATCGAGAAAAAACTAAAGTTTCGAATTAGTTTCACTCTACTACTATGCCCCTAGTTATCGAGGTAAGTTCATATGAACTATGATCATTTTTTAATGTTAGTTAAATTGAATATTTGCTATGTTGTTTTAATATAAATGAATCTATATATAAATGTATCCATGCTATAATGAATTGATAGATAACGAGTCCCAATTGAATATTAAGAATTCTTAGGATACAAATGACATGCCATTAGGGATTTTATGTTTCGAGTGTTGGTCTTGAATGTCTTACCTATGGTTGAGGTCTTGCATTTGTTGCGGATTCTTTACAACTGGTGTGAGTAGTATCGTGTAGCTTATATTCTGACTCACAGCTCGTGTGAGCAGACCCATTTCACAGCTCATGTGAGCATTGATGTAAAGGAAAAGTTACGATTATATGGAAAGACACACTATGTGTGAGCATTTTTGAGTATCCGATGTAATTCTAGATGGTTCAACGGGTAAGAAAAGGAAATGAAATGTTAAGTATACAAATAGAATGATTCATGATCTTATGATAACATTGATGAGTTAAATGATGTGCTTATATATGGTAAACTACATATCTCATGGTTGATTTTATTTGTATCATGGACAAGTGTACTAACTTATGAGTTTGATGATGTTGTATAGGCTTTTACTAAGCTTATGCCATTGGTAATGATTTACGTTTAATCTATGAATTGTATAAATGACATGGTAAGTTATGTTTAAGTTTTTACGAGATTACTAAGCACTTGTTGCTTATGTGGTTACTTTTCTTTGTTTTATAGATTATCAGAAGCTCGAGCAGTTGGAAGCTCGTTAGGGACCTATCACACTATCTAACAACCATTTCTGTAGTTTTTGAGTATTTTAGCCGAGGTTAATAATGACATGTATAGGTCTTTTTGTAATGGTATTTCATGAATGTGTAATGAGTGTGTTGGTATGTTTAAACTTTTAGAGTTAAGTTTGGTTTGATGAACTTCAATGCTTTACCAAGTTATGTCACTTTGGTCACTTGTAAATGTTTATATATATATAACCCTTTTGGCATGTTTGTGATGACTTGAAAATGGTCATTGTGATGTGTTTTGGTAGGTGTTTGAACTAGGTTATTTGCTTGGGATATGGTCAAATTGTTTGGTTTGATTCATAATGTTTTGATACAATTGTGGTGCCTTTGAATGATATATTGGTTAGAAGAATTAGGATGTTTGAAATGATATGTTTATGTATATTTGAATGATGTTTAAATCCCTTGCATGTGTGCCAAAATGGTATGAATGGTTAGGCATGAATTGAATATGAAATGACTTGATTTTAAATAAAATTTTGGGTTCACACGGGCTGTCACATAGCCGTGTGTCGTTTGTAGAATTCCATTTATTCAAGTCAATGAGTTACACGGCCTAGCACACGACCGTGTGTGGCAACTCAGAGAGTTTCATGGCCTAGCACATGGCCTGCGACACAGTTGTGTGACCCTACTCAATGAGTTACACGGGTGAGGACACGGACTGGGACACGACCGTGTGTCCCTTATTCAAATGTTACACGGCCTATGCTATGTCACACAGCAATGTGACTCCTGTTTTCTAATTTTTGCATCTTTTTCTTAAAACTTCTGTTTTGTTTCAAATTAGTCTCGATTTACTTCTAAGTTATTTTTAGGGCCTCAAAGGCTCGATTTAGGAACCAAATGTCTTTATTTGATATGATTTTGATTGAGATTAATTTATTAAATGATATGATGTTAAATGATTTCCAATTGATCGGTAATGTTTTGTAACCCTAATCTGGTGATGGAGAGGGGTTAAGGGTATTACAGAATCCCTCAAATGTTGACATGTTGTCTTCATATGCCCTAGGTTCTTACAATAGCTACATAACCTCTGTTGATTGTCCCTCTCCCAAGCAACCATATTGGTACGTATCTGAGTATAATTTAAACGACATTTTGGGAGGTGACACAAGTTGATATTCGGTGCCAACTCGAATGGCGCGTTGGACACTGGCGGCCACATACTCTCATCTGGGACAAATGGGAATTTTGATCTCCATTCATTGTCCATGCATTTCAGTTTGTGCACATCGTTAATATAAGACGTGTATTGTATTCATGCATTCACACATGCAACAATTGCATGTGCGCATAGGAATCGAAGTGTCTGGAATATCAAATAATCATAGGTCCATTTTGGTAGGTTAACATAGTATGCTGCCTCTGACATGTCTTGGTTGGGTTTAGCGTGCTCCATGACTCGAAATCTCAGGTTTAGACGTAAGTGACCCACTAGATACATAGTGTTTGCTCTCTCTGTATTTTGTCTAATTTCTTTCATGACATCCTCGCACCAATAGTTACTGCCCGCTATCTGTCTGGCATATGCCTTAACCCGCTTCGAAAATAAGGCTGCCAAGTGATTGTATGTTTCTTTGACAATCAAGGTTATCCGCAAATGAGGCGTCCCCTTCAATACAAAATTGATGCACTCCGCTAGGTTTGTTTTCAAGTGCCCGTATCGTAGACCCTCGTCATTCGATTGTGTCCACTGTTCAAATGGTATGTTAGTGAGGTACGCCACACTGTAGCTATTGATGGCGCGCAAGTTATCCAACATTTCATGGAAACGATGTTGGACAAGCCCGTACCCTGTCGAGAAAAGTATACTTATGAATTCAAACAATGAATGAAATATTGTATAGCATGATTGTGGAAATAGTGGCAACTGCATACCCATGTCAATGACTTGTTCTTGCTCACTTTTCGAAAACTATTTTGAGTGGTAGTTGGAGCCAACATGTCATATATATTAAGCGATCCCAAAGGCTACCATGTCATTTAATAGCGACCAAGATTTCGAGTCCCTTTTTGGAGATGACACATAAGTTAGGCTAGGGGCAAACATGACGACACAATCGACTAAGGAAGAAATCCCAATCATTTGCCTTTTCTCCTAGAGTTATTGCAAACGCTATCAATAGAATCTTCTGATTACCATCCTCGGCAACGACCATCAACAATCGATGCTCATACCTCTCGTACAGCCAGGTGCCGTAAATTTGTATCAAAGATTTGCAGTTCCAGAAAGCTTCTTTACATTAACTGAAAGTCCCAAACAATCGATGGAAAACTCTTTTCCTAAGGACGAGACAGTCGTAGAAGTACACTGCATGTGTTTCCAGATCAATGATAGAACCTGGTACGTACCGATCCAATACCTAACACCATTGTCACAAATCGTTATGTGACCTGTCCCACCCATGATGCAACTTATCCATAGCCTTTTGTTTTGCGACCCATGCATTATAGTATGATGGCGTATAATTGTACTGATTACGAATGTTGGCAATCATTATCGGCACGGGAGTCTTGGGACACGCTTTCACCATAGGTAGAATTATGTCAGATACCATGTTGGAGTCTAGCCTCGGATGATCTTGACTTACACCTGTAAAGTACGAGTCAAAGTTATGTTATTGGCAAAAATGAAAACCCTTGTCAAATCACATAGAAATATTGGGTGATCGTATCGTGCACCTGCTGCAACACAAGTATGTGGACTGGTATTTTTTTTATTATCTACAAGCCTGTCTTCTTCCGAAAAGATGCCATGATTTTCCATTGGCACCTCCCATTGCGCATTGCGCACTTTTCTTCGAATTTCTTCGAACGAGATTTTGTGACATGGTAGTTCATGCCTTTTTTAAGCTGTACTGCTTCAATACATCAAGAAAAACATCTTTGTTGCGATACTCCATGCCAACTTCTAATACCCGAACATTTGACGATGAACTTGTATGGCCAGGTATTCTGTGTGGGAGCTACAGGAACTCTAAATCACCCTCAGCGGATAGGTCGACGTTTTTGCATGTGGGTCGAAGGTTTATATGCCTTGAATCACAGATTTGGATTCGGAGCACTGTCCAAACCATCATCGTCAGATCCACAAGGTTTTGGCTCATTGGAACTTGCTCTGGTTCAAAAAAAATTGCTACTTTTGAACCATCCAGCCTGGACTGCCGAATTGGATTGAGATCAGATTCAAATTCGTGAACAACCTCCGTTGCCCCTTCGTCTGCACTTGCATCTTCTTCCTCAGTTGCATCTTCATTTTTCCCTATGATTATGATTTTAATCTTATGTATGGTATATATAAAGCTTTATTTGCGGGTATTCAAAAAGGTTGAACTCATAACTGTATAACCGTTAATTGCCCCCAATTATACTCAAACCTGGACCGCATAAAAACAGTTGACTAGTACCTCTATTTACACTTTAACCCGTGACCGTATCAAGCACTATCACCCTGAAACTTAACTTCCATAAGGTGAGTTTATGATGTAGTTGTCTTATCCTGACATGACATATGAAATGTATATGTTCTGAGACATGTTACCGCATCCCTGTTCTCTTTAATCTACCTATAAATTTCACAATCTCACTCCCAAAAGTTTAAACCAATAAAAACCCTAATTCCTAAATAAAAAAATCCTAAACCTAAAAGAACCCTAAAAAAATCAGTGGCCAAGAAGAGAGAGTGTGAAAGCGCGTCCAGCTGGGAGTGCTTTTACACACTATCTTCAAAATCGGTTTATTTTCCTAAATATTAAAAAAAGAAGAAGCCTATTTGGTCAATTAAAAAAATCAGCATACCTATTTAGCCTAAAAATAAAGCTAGAACTCATATATTGAATTCGAATTGAAATTAAATAATAAAAATATATTTATTTAAATTTAATTTAAATAAATATGTTAATTTAAAAGTAAAATTATTATTTAAACAGTAAAACTGATCCAACCAAGTAATATGAGCCTGAAAATAAAAATAAAAAATAAAAAAACAAAAAACCATGGTGATCTAACCCAGTCCGACCAATACAGAAACCCACCAAGTCTCTGAATTGGAGTCCAGTTTCTACTTCACCCAGGTTCAAGCCCACTGAAATCCAGCAAGATCCTAAAAATGCTAGGGTTTCACTAATTCATACTATATATACCTCATTCTGATTTCTCCTCCTTTCTTAAGTAAGGGCTTTTGCGTGGAGAGAACCGGAGCTACTGCCGTCGTCGCCGCCATGGTGAAGTTTCTGAAATCCAACAAGGCCGTGATCGTCCTCCAAGGCCGATACGCTGGGCGCAAAGCGGTGATCGTTAGATCCTTCGACGATGGAACACGTGACCGCCCCTATGGCCACTGTTTGGTTGCAGGGGTAAAGAAGTACCCGAGCAAGGTCATCCGCAAGGATTCTGCCAAGAAAACAGCAAAGAAATCGCGCGTCAAGTGCTTCGTCAAGCTCGTCAACTACCAGCACCTGATGCCCACCCGCTACACCCTCGACGTAGACTTGAAAGACGTGGTTACCGTCGATGCACTTCAGACCAAGGACAAGAAAGTGGCGGCTTGCAAGGCGACCAAGGAGAGGTTCGAAGAGAGGTTCAAGACTGGAAAGAACAGGTGGTTCTTTACTAAGCTTAGGTTTTGAGGGTATTTACCTTTATTATAGTATCTTTTTTTGAGAAAGAAAAGTTTGAATTTGGATCTAGTGTTTCAAGCATTTTGAATTTTAAGGACGGATTTTAAATCTGTTCCGATGAGATATTTTTATGTGCTCTTTTGTTGTTATATGATGCTATGTTGCTTATTCATTTCTCTTAGACATTTATGTTTTTTAATCTCTCAAAAATAGAATCTTTTAATTATAAAATGTTCCAATGTTTTGCCATTTTTTTTGTATTATGGTTGCTGCATTGGAGTTGTTTCTCCTGCCTGAGAAACGGGTATGCTTCAGCTTCAAGATGGAGTTTTGGATTGAAATTTCTTGGATTTTAAAGCTTAATTTCAATTCAGTTCTTCATCAATCATTTACTTGTCATCTAATGGGTGACTATTTGTGTATTTTTTTGTTGGTTTGGCTTTTATTATTGATCTTAAAATTCGCATTGGTCTAGAAATTAAGCTTGTAGATGTTAATTGTAACGATAAACCATTAGAATTATCAAGCCTGTTTTTGAAATTTGGAAATTCGTTAGCAATTGTTTAGCATAAAAATATACTCTGCTGTTCTATGTTATGGTTTAGAAGTCGGGGTTTGGATTTGTTCATCCTTCTTTGTTCCTTGGGGTTCAAAGTAATCATTTGATTCTTGTTCTACCTGGACTAGGTAATGAGTGTTGAATGCGGACATGTGACTGACATTAGCTCACTCTATGTTTTCAAGTTTGTCTGATATGTTAGGCATTTTGATGCATACTATAGGAAAAATGAAGAATTGGACTTGTGGGATTCACTTTGCAGTTTTATGGTGCACTTAAAATTCTCTCTTTCTGTAGGATATTTGACTGGTGATCCGATGACAATGATATGGTTTTACACTGTTCATGGTTTTGCTCTATTTGTGTGAAATTGCTAGCTAGACTATTTTAGGGTTGGTTTCGTTTTTGGATTTGGGAGTGTTGCTATTCTAGTGACAGTGCATAAGTTTCTTAAGCGACCATAGATCTTGGTGCTCTGGCTCGTCTTGTTTTTGCATTGATGATGGTGCGTTTCAATGCTGCATTTTTTGGTGTCATTTTGGTTGATCAAGTACTGGAGATTCTCGTCTTTGTTGGAAGAATCCCTATCATTGTTTCTTACTTCTAAGGATTGGGAGTGAGTGAAGATCAGTGAGTGGATGGATAATCGAGTCAACTATGCCATTTAGTCGGAGAAAACTGTTAAGGAACCTTAGAAAACTCAGAAGAAACGTAAGATGTTTTTCCTTGACCGGTAACCAATTGTTTTAGGGCCAGTGCATTGGGAAAAAAACACTTCTGAGATAAAAGTATTGCTACACAATATACTTTTGAGTTTTTCAAACATGTTTTTTATCCAATTTTTTTTTCTTTGAAAAGCGTTGTTATAGTAGCTCTTAGTCGTTGGTTCATGGTGGAAAGTTCTTTTGCTACAAGTTCAATTCACAGCCTCGCATGCAATACAATATGTTTATGTAAGATAATTATTCGATACACTTGTTAGTTCAAAAATAGTTTCAAGGATAATACATTTTGTATAAAAATGAATGGAACTTAGTGCATCAACTATTAATGCCCATATAATAATTATCGATGTCTAATCATATAATATTTAACTATTGTATCAAAATTTGTGACATTTAAAACACACTAATTTCCTGCTCTACTCTTCCTCCCAGAGAAAGTGAAAGCTTTTGGATAAGGATTATGCGGTTACATGCAAGAGAAGTCTCGTTGGCATTTCTCCTCAAGTAAGAAAGGAGATAAACCAGAATATAAAACGCAATTTGCAGCATGTACCTTGAATGATGACTTGTATATATATGTATATAACCAACCATTTATGACAAACAAGCAAGGGAAGGAATGAAACAAGTTCTTTAGTCAACTTCCGAAATCTAACTAAGCTAAGAAAAGCATACACAAAATTAAGCTTTTCATTCTGCTCTGCATAGCTTATATGTTTAGACGCAAGCTGCAAAGAAAAACCAATAAACACGAAAAACTTACACTAATAACGCTTTCCTAGAATAACACCGATGATTACGGACACAAAAGCTACACCCAAAATGAACTTTAAGGTGGTCAAGGGCGAAGCAACCTCTTGGTGGGTAGGAGGTGATGAAGAGGATGCAGCTTGCACTGAAGCTGCTTCCAACTTTTTCTTGTTCTTCCGTTTTGATGGTGCTGAAAATGTTAATCCATCAATATCTCTGGACTTCACCTCTACTCCATCCTTCAATTCGGCTGAACTTCCACCAGCCTGCAAACACATGATTTAACACATGATTTAGGGGTAAGCAACAACTTTCAGATTTTCACAAGAAAAATGTAGCCAAAATGATCTTGAATAGTGTTATATACTTCTACTAGAAGAATTTACATGTAGCCACCAATTTTCGTAGCTTTTCTTTCACGGCTTCAGCCAAACTGTGCATGAAAGAACCGGACTATAAGAGCAGAGAGGAGATTAAAATATGAACTGACCTTCACAGCTACTTGCAGTTTATCTTCCAACTCTTTGACCTTCTTTTCTAGTAGTATTGTTTCCTTATTTTTTGCTTCTAGCTCTTCAAGGCAGCATTTTAAAGCAGCTTCTCGTTCTGCCTCTTTCTGATTGTTTGACATTCAACAAAGAACAGACAGTTAGTTCCGATTCTTCAGTACTGACACAATGATGAGAAATCTTAATCTCTTTAAAATTGACGCACTTGTTTATCGATAGCATCTCTATCGCCTAGATCTTGTGCATGGTCAGCCTGTCTTTGGGCAGCTATTTGAACCTACAAGTCACAAACCAATTAGTTAAGAACTAATCATTTGCAAATAATTCGGAAAAGAACTGAAGTCATTTTCCTTATTTATTAACAGAGTACTATACTTCTTGTTTTAATTGAGTTTCAAGTTTCACCAACTGTTCTTCAAGTTCTTTGGCACGAGTTTGCGTCCCGGAACTCTCTGCGATCTCATTCTTGAGATTTTTAAGCTCCGATATCAGAGATTGTTCTTTTTCTTTTTCATTTTCCAATTGCTCTTGAAGCTGTAATATTGCAGATTGAAGTTCCTTCTTTGTATCCTGATGTGTTTTATTGAGCACGTTATTCTCCTCCATTAGTGAAGAAATCTGTAACATCAAAAAAAGAGAGAAACAGAGGTACATTTATATTACAAAAATAGAAAACAATCATACTTCTGTTTATTAAGATGCTCTATAATTTCTGACCGAACCTGAGACTGAAATCTCTGCCCTTCAGAAGCTATCTGCTGAGTTAAATCTTCTATAGCCTTCTTTGAAGAGTGAAGTTGATCAGCAGTTTCATCCTTCTCTGCCAGGGCAGCAGCCAGTTTGCCCTCCAAATCACTGAGTTTTGACTCGTATGTGGCGAGTTCCTCAGTCAGCTCCAAATTTGCCTTGGCCAGCCCTCCACTCTCCTTTTCTAAGTGAGATGACTTGGTTTCCAGCTCCTCAACAAGGCTTTCCAGCTGCTTTAGTTTTACAAGAGTCTCTTCCGCCTCAACTTCTCGAGATACAGCAATTTTGGAAGCTTCGTGAGTTTGTTCTTCATAAGTTTTAATTTGGTTTTCAAGCACATTCAACTTTTCAATCAGGTCATTGGCTTCTGATTCTTTCTTGGTGTATTTCTCAATAGCTTCATGTAAACGTGCTTCTGCTTCCAAAATTCGGGATTCGACTTGATCTCGATGTTCTAAAGCCTTTGTATGCTGCTCCGATAATTCTCTAATTGTGTATACATGAGAAGCAATTTCTTGAGCAGTTACTTCCTTCTCCAAAACTGCCGAATTAAGCAATTCCTGAAGCTCATCAACTCGGCCCTTGAGCTGAATGTTTGTCTGAACTAGAAGTTCGTTCTCCGAGGTAGATTGAAGGGCTTTTTTTTCTACTTCCAACATCTCTTTTCTGAGCTGCTCATTTGTGCTTTCCGACGAAGCCAGCTTCTTTAAACTCTGATCCAATTCTTCTTTTAGAGTTGTGGATTGTCCAGATGCTTGAGCAACCTGTTCTTCAGAAACTTTTAGCTGATCTTCAAAAGATTTAAGTTTCTCAAACAGAGATTTTGCCTCCGAATCCTTGTTGGTGAAGCTTTCCATCAGTTCTTGGAGCTTAACCTCCGAATCCCTTGATAGATATTCATGTAATGACTCGAGTTCTGAGTTCCTCGCACTAGCTTGCTCTAATACTTTTACATGTTGCTCTAGTTCCTCTTCAGCAGCTTTAAGCTTTTCCATTACCTCACTTTCTCTCAAACCAGCAGCCTTAAGATCATTTTCAATGCTTTCCAATTTCTGTTGTGTCATATTTAAATCATCCCTCAGTATCCCCACCAGATTTTCTGCTTCAGCAAGCTTTTCACTGGAGCCTCGGGACGCCTCTTCTAACTTTTTCTTCTCATCTGTTGCTAAATTCAAGCACTCCGTCAATTCCTTCTCCTTCTCGTTGGCCATATGCACTGCAATTTCAAGGCTTGATGCTCTAGCTTGGAATGCCTCGAGTTCGCATGTAAGTTCAGATACCTTATCAGAGTATCTACTGGACTCGGCCTCTGTGTCTCCGCATTTCTTTTCTAATTTGCTTATCTGTTCTTCGAGTTCCTGAATCCGGTATTTCTCAGCTTCAAGTAACAGCTCCAACTCATTGACCTTTTTGTCGGCACCCTCTAATTTGGAATGAGAATTCTGGAAAAGATCCTCTAGCTCAAGGCTGCGCTGATGACTCATATTAGCTCGGTCCTCATGTTGAGCACTTCTCTCGGCAGAAACCTTCAACTCCTTCAAGAGCTCTGTATTCTTAATTGTTGACTGGTTTAGAGCTGATTCTAGCAGATTTTCCTTTTCCTGATATTCCTGCATTTGTTTGTTTAATAGTTCTTTTTCTTCCTCGACCTCTCCCAATTGGGTGGTAAGTTCAGATATTTTCCCTGAGAATTCCTTCAGCTCTTTCTCGGCTTCAAAGCCTTTTAGTTCTACCAAATTTAGCTGTTGTTCAAGCTCCACATTTCTCTGCTCAGCCGCTATAAAACGTGCTTCAAGCTCCCTCAGTTTCGATTTTGCAACCTCTGCTGTTTCATTGGATGCCTTAATTATATCCTCTAGCTCAAGATTCTTTTGAGTGGCAGTTGCTGCAGCAACTCCCGATTCGCTATGAAGCTCCTCCAGAGATTTCAGTTTCTGTTCAAGCTCCTGATTATTAGATAGAGCCTGAGACAATAGAGAATCAGTTTTACAGAAATTCTCGTTTGAAAGCTTCAATTTTTCTTCGAGTTCACTGCATGACTCCTTCATCCGTGCTGCATTGCTGCTGAGATCCGACATGTCTATTTCTAGAGCTTCTTTTTCTTTTAGCACTTTACTTAATTCTTCTTTCACCACGGAGAGCTGAATTTCTTGATCCTTCATCTTGTTTTCGACCAATTCCCTTGCTTTGACTTCCTCCTCCAATTTTAACTTAATATCTTCCAACTCAGAAACCTTTAATTGAAGATCTTCTTTAGTTGCAGCAAAAATATTCTCAAGCGTTGAGATATTTTCCCTCACTCTAGATTCCGAAGCTTTTTTCAAGTCCAACTCGTTAGCCAATTCACTGATAAGAGCTTCCTTCGAAGCAAGCCTTTGCTCCAAACCCAACACTAGTGATTTAGAAATTGCCAATTCTTCTTGAGCAGCAGAAAGTTCAGCTGTTATGCTTTGAAGTGCTGCATTAACCTTCTGATTTTCAGCAACCTTCTCATACAGGCCCTCGATTTCTTCCTTTAGGGAGGCCATCTGATCTTCCATTTCTTTTGCACCAAGTTTCGCAGTTTCAAGCAATCTCTCAAACTCCAAAGCTCGTTGCATCTCAGACTCAGCATGCAAGCCACTTTGTTTATGCAATTCTTCAAACTTCCGTGCTTCTTCCGCTGAACTCCGCAAATCCTGCTCCAACTCTTGCATCCTCTTTCTTGAGTTTTCAATTTTGATGTTGAGACCATCAAATGCTTCCTTCACTTCAGCGAGTTCCTTTTGTTTTGCCTCTTGAGCTTGGAAAGCCTCTTTCAAATTTGCTAACTCTAAACTGTATCTCTGTTCAGCTTCAATGATCTGCTCCTGCAATTTTTTATTACTGAGATCAAGTTCATCATACTGCTTTCCCACTTCATCCAACTTCTCCTTTGCAAGCAAAGCTTCATCCTTCAGCCTGCTATTTTCTGATTCAAAATCCTTTAATGCTCGGGTCACTCTTTCCAATTCAAGCTCAAGTTCCTTCATCTTTTCTTGGGCTTCAAGTAGTTCTCTACCTGAATTGCTTAAGCTTCTTTCGATGGTAGTTGACTCATCGCCCTGGTTGGGTGAGGGCTTTGCAACATTTGAACCGTCCTTCATATCTAGTGCTTCCTTCTCTACTTTAATGAATTCTCCATCCAAGGCGGTTTCTTCTTCGTCTTTGTTTCCTTCCTTTCCAACCTGTGGCAAGTCTCCATTTGAGGCCCATCATGCCTCAAGCCATAACCATTAGAAGGAATGCACAACCGAGAATCAACTGAACTATTTATGGAAATAATGTATAAATGAACCAAAAATTACCATTTCAAAGTTAGCATACAGGGGAAATGAGTTTGATTTAAGAGTAAGCATATTATTATTGCAAATAAAAAACTACTGAAACAGAAACACCCTGCAGAAAACAGAAATACGGTCTTACATTAACAGGCTCGGCAATGTTTTCAGTATCCTTAAGAGCTTCCTTCACTGGGATTTCAGTACTTGCTAGGCTCTCTCCTTCCATATTTGAATAAAATAAATTCTGGTTTTATCACTTGTTCAACTGTAATCATTGAAGTTCACAGTTCAGAATGAAAAGGGAAGGAGAGAAAACATGTAAATCATGCATTTCTTTAGTCAATTATCAATTCAGTTTGTGTATGCAGAATCATATTCGAAGAACAATATCATCATATAGGGATAAAATATTATGTTAATCAATGATGATGTTGATATTATTTTTAAATTTTTTTTTATAGGTTTATACTTTGTGAAGCAAGAGTCTTTAAAAGGGTTCCTTTTTTACTTGTAAATTATATGCAAAGTATGTAATATTAGAAACTAGTACTAATAAAAAAAACATGTTGATTGAGTCTTGTCATGTTATTATTGTCAATGTAAGAAAATGTGAATTCGAGTGCGTTAAAGTGTATTAATTTCTTATTTATGAATTGGTTTTTAGATATTGTGTCAAAAAGATATTTTTTATTATTTTACGAACCATATTTAAGGAAAATATATTTTCTTCTAAATATTTTGAACTGTTTCATTTTCTAATAAATAGAAAAGAAAGAGTAGTGGTATTAAGGTGTTGAAGGATATAGATAGTTGTAAATTTGAAATGAATGATGTGCAGTTGGTATGAGGAAGATGATGCCATTGTCAATTTGCCACCTAACAACAATAACCATACCACTTAATTAAGGGTTCGCATTGTTTCCATCACATTCCCGTATAAGGAAATGGCTCTTCTTAAGATTAACCACATTTTTTTGCTATATTTTTCATCATTATTTGTTTTAACTTTTTTTATTTTTCAAGGGCCAAAAAAGTGTATGTTTATTTTTAGTTCCTTCTTTTATTATTATTATTATTATTATTATTATTATTATTATTATTATTATTATTATTATTATTATTAACTTTTTGCATGATTACTTTTGTTTTATGTTTTATATGTATATATAATATTATTTTATTATATAATTTTTAGAAGTGTAGTTTCTTTGAAAATATCTAACATTATCAGAATATTTAATAAATTTTAACTTATACATAATTAATTAATAAAAATTATGACTATAAATAATTAAGTAAACAAGTTTTTTTAATATAATTTAGGTAGGTTCTAAAGTTATTGGCATCAAAGGGTTAAAACTCTACGTCGAAACCTACCCTTTCTCAATTACTTCTAAAATTTGTATGCTTGTTTTGATATAAAAAAATATTTTTAACTATAGTATCATTTGATATGTAAAATTTAATAATTCTATATTATTTTTTAACTTATCACATAGGTAAAAATATTGATTATTACAAAATTTAATTTAATCTATTCATTTGTTAAATTTATTCTATTTATGTTTTCATTTCATTCCTAACATTATTTTTTATCCAAAGATATATAACGTTATTAATCTCAATATTATTGTAATTAATCGAAAAAAGTCTACATTAATCAAGATCAACATTATTTTTAATAAATGAGTTTAAATTTAATGTACAATTTAATATCTTTTTTATCCTATTAAGTACCTATATTTAGTATAGTTTTTGTTATATAAGTTCTAATTATTTTTGACAAAACCAATTGAATGTCACTATCACATTATTTTTGTTAAATTTGATTCTTTTTAGATTAATCTAATTTCTATTCGGTTCTTCCGTTTTACATTATATTGAATGAATTCTACACTATAGTTGATCAAATATATATTTTAAACCAATATATATACATATTAAAAATTAAAAATAACAATAACAATAACAATAATTAAATGAAAATTAAAAAAATTATACTGTTTTTTTTTTCAAACTATTTTTACTCCTTTATAAAAATAAAAGAAATGATTTTTATAAAAAATTCAAAATTATGAAAATATTCTTTGGACTGCATAAAATATGTTAAATATGACTCCTATTTTCAGTCAAATTTGAAAAATAATATTCCAGTTAAACTCTGTTTACTTGTTTCAATCAAACACTGATTAGTTTAAATTATTTTATTATTATTTGACCTATGAATTTAGCCTATAAATAGGCTCTTTTACAACCTTAGAAAAAACACCATTAGAGATTAGAACTCATAACACATTTAGAAAATTTTGTGTTTACATTTTGTGGGTTCTTTGTTTTTGGGTTCTTTGTTTTCGGATTTTCGGGGTTTAGTTTTTATCTCTATCTTTTGTACTCTTTGTTCTTTTGCCATTATAATAAAATTATCTTTGCCTGTGATTTTTTATCCTCTTTGGAGGGGGTTTTCCACGTTAAATTTGTGTGTTCAATTTCTCAATTTATTCCGCTATTTTTCTTGTTCGTTACTTAATCGGGTCGATCCTAACAAGTGGTATCAGAGCTAGTTCAATTTTCATAAATCAGCTCATTCAGAGATGGCAACAACAAGGTTTGAAATTGAGAAGTTCGATGGTGAGACAAATTTCAATCTGTGACAAGTTCGGATGATAGCAATTCTAGTTCAATCCGGTTTGAAAAAGGTTGTTACTAGGAAAAAGCCTGAGAATCTAAATAAAACGTAATGAGAAGAGCTTGATGAAAGGCTTTGTCTCAATCCATCCACCGTGTTCCTCGCGAATCTGATGTGCGGGGGTATTGATGGAGAAGACCTCATCCGCCTTATGGAAAATGTTAGAAACTCTTTATACGACTAAGTCTCTGGCTAACCGTTTAGTGTTGAAACAACGTCTATTTACATTTCGCATGAACGAATGTGAGGTTCTTAGAGATCACATCAGTCAATTCATTACTCTTTTGAATGATTTAAAGATTGTTGAGGTTTATATTGACGATGAATATCAGGCTATGCTATTATTGTGCTCTTTACCCCCTTCATACAAGTATTTCAGGGAGACCTTGATTTATGGCAGAGACAAACTCTCGTTCGAAGATGTGAAGGGTCATTTGTTGAGTAGAGATAAACTCGACAATGAGTTTCATTTGGATAGCAAGGCAGATAAGCAACCTTCCGTTTTGGTAGCATCAAAGAAATGAGACAAAATGTGTCGCTATTGTAAAAGGTTAGGTCACGTCAAAGCAGATTGTTATAAACTGCGAAATAAAAGAACTGCTGAGAGTAACGAGGAAGATGTAGCTGGTGCTAATTTGGCCGATGAAAACGGTGATGATTTCTTGTTAGTATCAACGAGCGATAGCTCTAAGCTCACGTCCTAGTGGATCCTAGATTCGGGATGTTCTTTCCATATGTGTCCCAATAGAGAATGATTCTCTATATACAGTTCGGTTGAATGTGGAGTTATGCGCATGGGAAATCATTCATCTAGTAAGGTAATTGGTATTGGTACTGTTAAAATTAGGATACATGATGGGACGATTATGACACTCTCAGATGTCAGGTATGTACTTGATTTACGAAAGAATCTCATTTCATTGAATATTTTAGACTTGAAAGGATGTAGAATCAACATCAAGTCGAGTGGCATTAAAGTATCTCATGGAGCTCTCGTTTTGTTAAAAGGTAAGAGAACCGGCAGTCTTTATATTCTGGAAGGTTCCACAGTGACCGGTGAAATCGGACGTCCCTCGTCCGTTACGGAGTTGAAGTCAACTCGTTTGGAGCGGAGGCAACTTGATCATAGGAGGAAAAAATGTATGACCGTTTAGTTAAAGAGAGGTTCTCTTTTGGATACAAGTTTTGAAAAGTTAAGGCACTGTGTTCGTGAAAATCAGACCCGGGTTAGTTTTGATTTGGCAGTGTACAAGTCGAAGGCTAGAAGTCTTCCAGTTTCTAAGCACAAATTCGACTCAGTTAATTCCCTGCATAGTTCAAGATAAGCTCGTGGCGGGTTTTGGCAAAGATGGCGTTGTGGAAATATGAGTTAAGGTGGTGATTTGTTAAATATGACTCCTATTTTCAGTCAAATTTGAGAAATAATATTTCAGTTAAACTCTGTTTACTTGTTTCAATCAAACACTGATTAGTTTAGATTATTTTATTATTATTTGACTTATAAATTTAGCTATAAATAGGCTCTTTTACAACCTTAGAAAAAACACCCATTAGAGATTAGAACTCATAACACATTTAGAGAATTTTGTGTTTACGTTTTGTGGGTTCTTTGTTTTTGGGTTCTTTGTTTTCGAGTTTTCGGGTTTTCGGGGTTTAGTTTTTATTTCCATCTTTTGTACTCTTTGTTCTTTTGCCATTATAGTAAAATTATCTTTGCCCGTGGTTTTTTATTCTCTTTGGAGGGGTTTTTCCACGTTAAATTTGTGTGTTCAATTTCTCAATTTATTCCGCTATTTTTTCTTGTTCGTTACTTAATCGGGTCGATCCTAACAAAATATTATAATTTCTTATGAAAAAAAAGGACTTTTTTAATTATTTTATATATTTATAAATTATTGTATTTATTTAATTTTTGAAATGGCATAACCATCATGTTATTATATTATTCACGTATTAAATATTCATATGAAAATATTATGCCATTTGATGCAATCAACAATATGAAAATATTATTCCATTTGATGCAATCAACAATTTTGTAACGAAAATTATATTTATATATATATACTTAAAAATTTTAAATACCGGATTGCACGCTAAAAACTAAATTCATATAGCAGTATTTTTTTTTTCTTCAGTTTCACTAGTACAAAAATAATATTTTAAGAGGGGCAATGCTAGAACATCATTTTAGGGGAAGCGAATTTTGAAAGGTAAATTTTAAGGGGATAAAACTAAAAATTTATCATTATATCAACTTATAATTTGTTAATTATTAGGGTTTGAAAGTAATTTATTATTTTAAGAAGGTAAAATTCACTGTTTGCCCTTGATTAAATTCACTTTGAGCAGAAGAGATATACAAAATATATGTTCAGTCAACTATAATATAAAATTCAACCAATGCAATCAGAGGAAAGGGATGGAAATAGCTAAAGTTACTTGGAAAGAATCAGACAAAATCCATACAAAACATATGTACATATAGTGAGCGGAAGACCATATATTACAATTGCAAATAACGAGCCTTCAAAGTCTGAGCTTCAACCTTACCAATAGTGTCAAGTTCTTATTAGTGAAATAATAATATATTAACCCAACTAAGGTAAAAGTACTATAAAGGTTCTTATATTAAGAGTGAGATTGTATTTTATCGTCTATACTTAAAAATTTTAACAAACTAATTCATATATATTAAATCAAAGAATAAATTAGTCATTTTGTTAAACATTTCATCCATTGTTACTATTAAAAATTAATTTTATATTTTAACATGAGGTACACATCGCACGCCACATGTCATTATGTGATTATTATGTCAATCACACTAATTTTTTACAATACAAATAGATAAAATTTTTAACAAAAATAATAATTTTACTATTTAATCTAATATATATAATTTTATTTATTTATTTTTAGAATAGAAAAAATAAAATACTATGTTACTTCTACTACAACGGACTTTTACCACCCAACTGAGTATAACTCTTTGTTTTCTTTGTGATTGATCCGTTACCAAAAAGGAAAGAAAGAAAAACTCAATCTTTTCCTACTATTCCAAATTAGAACATCGAAAATAGTGGTCATCGTCAATCATGTGAGGTCAATTAAGTTAGTGGGGCCGAAAAGGGTGCCCATCACTTTAGCTTATTTTTTGTTCTATGTACCAAAGCATATCCGAATCAATTACTTCTTCTAAAAATAATATAATAAGCCATCGTGACAGCTAATTTTACTAATTCAATAAAGAAGCCCATCCATCCCCCCCATCCTTCTCCCTCAATTTCATCTTTTCCATTTTTTTGGATTTCCAATCTTAGGGTTTAAGTATGCTCGATTGCGAGGTTTTTTATGTTTTGAGTTTCCATGAATTAGTAATTGATTTTATTTGAGTACAATAATTTATGTCTATTAAGATTGATAATATAATTAGTTGAGACTTAAAAAAAAAAACTATATTTTTAGAAAATTTAAATTTTAGTTGTATTTTTATTTTAAAATTTTGGTTCTTGTCATTTGATTTAAAAAAATTATTAATATATTGTGAATAATTTTTTATTAGATTTTAATATGTAACGCTTTAATATTTAAAGTTAGATTTGAAATTTAAATTGAGTAAAAAATGAAAAATGCTTAAAGACCGTTGCTTTATCAAATCAACTTTTTTCTTTTTACTTTTATTTTAGTTTCCCTTTTATTAAAATTTTTAAAACTAGATAGATGATTAATTCAACTGATGGATTTGATTTTAATTAGACAAGTTATTAAAAAATAATAAAAATAAAAAATAAGTTCAATTAAAATTTTTAAGCTCAGTCTTGAAAGGATGACTCAAAAACAATTCAACTCTTTGTCTGAATTATTATGTAAATTGATTCTTGATCTCATGTCTAATGACCATACCTTTTACTACTGCAACTCTTAATTTATGTTCATGATTTAATCCTTCAACTATACTATTTTTTAAATTTTTTAATCACTTTAATATTTAAATTATCATTTTCTTATCAGCTTACTCAAAAATTAAAATTTATCAGTAAAAATGTCAAGTGAGTAAATATTTTTGTAAAATAGGTGGAAAATATAATTTAAATACAAAAAAATCGAGAATAGGTAAATTTTAACTTAACCCAAACATTTAAGTCATTAATTCAAGGAATCAACAAGGGTTCCAAGTGGAGTGCAATCAGTCAAATATCGTTTCCAGATAGTCAATTTCATTTTCTAGAAAATAATAAATTAGAAATGAATTCTATACGTTACATAGTCCGTTGAGATCTAAAACACTTCAAAGTTTTAACCCCTTGGAATTGAAACACTATCTAATAGAAAAAGAAAAGGAAGAAGAAATTGGTGTTGTGAAGAGGATAAAATTCGACACTAATCCAAACAATTGGCGAAAGAATTGCTGTTTTTTCTTTCACTTTCTCTAGAAAAAGGAAAAATAATCCACCAAAAATTATCTAAGCGATGTCTGATCATGATGATCTATCATATATTTGAAATAAACATGCAACAAGGGGAGGAAAAAAAAAAAAAGAACACAGAAACATCGAAAGAGATAAGAGAGATTCTTGCCTGATGAGAAAAGTCGGATTGATTTGCTTTGCTTTGGCTTGCCTTACTATTTGTTTAATGGTGTTTTCTTTTACTTTGAGAGGCTAGGGGAAAATAATTGCTGAAAAATTCAGAAAGGAGGAAGAGAGGTGAAGTGGAGGTGATGAAAATAAAAATATGAAAGACAAAAGAGAATCTTTGATATAAAAAGCAAAGGGCAGCAACACTTTATTTTTTTTTTTTACCAAAAGAAATTAATTGGACTAAATTTGAATTAATTTAAAAATTCCTTACTTCAATATTCATTTCCACAAAAACTAACAAATTCTCTCGTAATGACAATTTCTCCTCTCTAAAAAGTTCCCTTTTCATTGTCGCTGGCGTCATTTTTTTCTCATAAATTTAATTATTAATGTTTACATATTTTGTCAAAATAGTCTTAATTAAACTTTTAAATTTTTTTTTTGTGATTAATCTTTATTTTTTTCAAATTACTTTTTAAATAGATTCGATGAAAGTAAGTTAAAAAAGTTAATGGGATGATCAAGAATTATTTTTTAATTTCATGTATGATTTATTTATTTTATTATTTTTCACATGTAATTATTTTATTAGATTACTTAATTAATAAATTACATCTCATTAAAAATATTCCACGTATGAAATTCCACATCATTCTGTTAACTTTTTTAACAGTATTTCCATCAAATCTGTTAAAAAATAATTTGAAAAAAAGAACAAAGGTTAAGGGCTAAAAAAAGGCTCATAAATACAATTAAGGTCATTTTGACAAAACATGTAAACGTTAGTGACCAAATTTATCATTAAACTTTTTTTATACAATAACACTTAAACCCATTCTCTTTTTTCTTTGTGGTCTCTGGCTATCGAAATGACAGGAGGCAATGTCACACCCAACGTATAAGGGATCGTGATCAAGGCACGCAAAACAATTCAACACAATCATTTGAGTTGATTGGGCATACTTAATTCATCAAGCCTAGCTTAATTCTTGAAATATTATGAAAAACTTATTTACTTGAAGCCATAGTGAATCAGTAAACACTCAAGTAACTTGTATTTTATTAAGGTAATTTTGTAATCTTAAAGATAAGATTTTTGAGAGTTTAAATTCCTTAAGACTATCTACAATAGCTTTAAATGTGAGACGTTATTATAATTTAATCTATATTGTTGGATGTAAGGGAGCACAAGTCTTCCCTAACTCATTTTATATATTGTATCATTGATAATTTAGTAATCAAAGTGAAAGCATTTACTCAAAGTTTTCTTGAGCCTTTTTTTTTTCTTTCTTGTTTCAATTAGTTGTTTTATAGCATTGATGCCTTAGAGAATTCTCTTCGAGATTCTCAAATTTTATTTTATTTTTTAAAATTCCAAGTCATGTATTTAGCATCCCTATCACTATTCTATTATTGATTCAACAGAAATAGATTCAAAATTTTCTTTTTGATAATTCGAGTGATTATTTTATAATTTTTTAAAGTCAAGTAATTTAATTAAAAATTTACTAATAGTCGGATGGTTATTTATGTAGTTTACCTTATATTTATAAATTTTAAATATACTATAATTATTTATTTTATATTATGACAATAATTATAGAGGTTGAATTTTTTTTTCACTTTTGTTATGTGATATTTTTAAAAGTTGTTTCTAGACGTAATTTTTCAAATAATTATAAAAAGTTTTTATTTATTATGAAGTATTTTTTTTTTAATTTTTAAAGTATTTGTTGATATGATAAAATAATATGTCAGTATATGGTGCATGTGGTGCATGTGGTACATGTGGCACATCAAATGTTGTTTATTTGTTCCGTCAAATATGTCATCACTTAACAGTAAAAATAAATAAAAATTTTAATAAAATTGTTAATTTAACATTGATCCAACATATAAAGATTAATTTAAGTAAAAAAAAATTAAAATATAATCCAATTTTACCTTTAGAGAACTTTTAATAATATCCCAGCTTTATCAAGCATATCGAGATGAATATTCCTTTGATTCGCGATTGAATTAACTTGATTTTTGTTTAAACCATGAAATTTTATTTTAATTTTCATTGCTAATACAAGGACCAAAAATCAGCCAATAAATTTTTTTAAAAAAATCACTTTCTTGCATGCTATAATAACGTTCTTTAGTTTCAGAACAATTTGATTAAAAAATTCCCAAAAACTAATATTTCCTGTTTTACAGATTGTGCTATGAGGTGAAATTCCAAAATTTTGTTTTACAAAAATCTCTTTTTTTAATATAAGAAATCCAATATTATTTTGATTATGTACCTAAAAAACACAGTCATGGTTGGACACGGCCCATGAAGGCAATGGTATAAATTAAGCTAATAGCCCAAATGCCATCTATGAAAGCACATTAAAGAAACAAAAACATTATCCCCAGGCAGTGGTGGACTAGTGGAGTATAGCTTAAAAGTGCAGAAGCAAAGTGAGAAAATGGACGGGGTGACGCAATTAGCCCTTCCAGTGCTGGGAATTGTAGCAGCTGCTGCTGCTACCTTTTATGTCGTCAGCTTTTCTGAGCTAAGAGAGGTTTTCTTTTTCTTCCTTTATCTGGCTTGCTTCTTGTTTCATTATCTCGTTTCATTTTGCTGCAATTTTTTCTTTCAGAAATCATTTAGAGATTTAGAAGATTCAGAGTATGAAAAAGGAGGATTCGATTCTTATGTAAGCTCTAGGAAAAGGCGTGCCATAAGAAAAGCGGAGAAGAAGGCCAAAAATTGACTACTTTACCCGTTCCATCAGTATTCCAAAAATGCTTTTGCTTTAATTTGTAAAATTTTCAGTAACTTGGTTCGATGTTATTTAGTTTTAAACTTTTAAATTACGAAGAAAGAGTTTACGAGAGAACAAAGGCCCTTGTTGGTTAGCAAACTGCAGTTCATCCCATTATTGAGCACAAAACACAAGATGAAATGCTCTTTCGTTTTACAAATTTTCATGTAAGAGCGATATCTTCATATCCGTGTTCAGATATGTAGAGAGGCGCCTACGAGTCATTGCACTGCCACACATTAAATGGCGACAAGGATAGCAATGGTTTGAAACGCCGCCGTTTAGTTGCCATATCGATGAGCATTACATTCAAATTTTCCTCAACATGTTTCATGGATCATTCCCTGTGTCCGATTTAGAGTGCCCTCCGCCCTAGCTGAATACCCGTAAATGTGATGGAGTTTTGAGAGTGGTTTCTTTTGCTATTGCCTGAGGCACTATTTTTCCCCTTAAGATTAGATTACAGATCGGTATCACCATTCAAAGTCCCAAAAATCTTGCGTTGTTTTGAAATGGTTTTGAGCAAAAATATCAAATCCAAGAAATGCATCTGAACAATAAGATAAGAGATAGTTATAAAAATAGGGATAACAAAATTTGAACCGCGCATAATGTATTATGATTCAATTTACTTTGATTGAATTTTTTTTTCGAAAAGTAAATGTGAAGCAAGGTAGGGTAGATTTTTTGTTGGACAACGGGTATAGAAATTATGATAATTGCTTTGCTTGTTTTGACCTATCCCACTATATGAAATTACTATTTATTCCTCTCTATATATAACTATCATAATGATAAATTGTAATAATATATTATAAAAAGATCTATATTTTTTTTTCGAAAAATTATGTTCAAATATTTATTTACTCTAAAAAGATTTAAAGGGTGAGGGATAGATACATCCTCTATGAAAGTGGTAGTATTTTTCAATATTATACATCTATAGTAGAGTAATTTTCAATAGTATACATCTATAGTAGAGTAAGACATGTGAACTATGAAGTAATAATAGATTTGACGACATTTGCCCCTCCCACTCCATTGCTTATCCTTAGACGAAAGGTCTTAAGCAGCAGATCTGATGGAACAACTCAAAAAATAAGGAAGTGTCATCAATCTCTTTATGCTTGATTGAAGTTTGAAGTACTTCGTACAGGTATAATATCTCGGGGGCAATTATTTTGTACAATCACCTTTCGTATTTGATAAAATATAGATCTAAGTTTGTGTATGATACTAATAGATAGGAGCTCATAGAAAAGTATTACGAGGTCTGGTACATTAGAATCCACTCAAACCGAATCCATTAGTATGAAACAATTCCTTTATTGTTGTGGAATAAGAAACCCTTTTATCGTGTTTAATTTATTTGAGACTATCAGAGCAAGATCCACGTTTTGGGAATACAAGTAGAAAGCAATAACAAAAGTATTTTTAGCTGAACATCGAAACGAAACACACACATAAAGTAAGAGAAAAACAAGAAACAAAGTAAGACTAAAAACAGTTTCTTTATTAAGGCACCAGATATATCTTACAGAAAACATGTCCCGAGTACGAACTCTGCGAATAGCTTTCAGTTCACACGAAGCAGCATACATAATTTTCACCATCATCAATATAACCTATTCACTGTTTCTTCTGCTGAGACTTGAGTTCCTTCACCCTCTCCTCTGTAGCCTTCAACGCTTTCCCATATTTGCTTATTAACTGCAGAGGGTAACGTGTTCAGGGTTATTACAACTCTGCTTAACAACACCTAGAATTGCTATTTCCATATGTCAACCATAGTTATTCATCTTTATACAGTTTCAGCTTTGATTAAACCAAGAAAGTTGCCTGAGGAAAGTTTCTAGAACATACTATGAAATCTATAGATAATTAAGCAGATAGGGGTAACATCCTTAAAACTTACTTCATCAACCTCTTGAGGAGTAATTATAAATGGTGGAGACATCATTATGTTGTCACCTGCAACACGTACTAGCAACCCATGCTTCTCACATTGTGCTCCAAAATATGTACCAACCCCTATGGAGGAAATCATCAATAATTTGCTGATAGAGGGAATAACAAAATATGAAATCATCACCCAATTGCCTTTATATTAAACCAGCAACTCAAATCCGTAATCATGCAGTAAGACAAATTATTAGTTTCCTCTCAAAGAGTGAAGTAGTAAGTAGACAGCAGCCTTAGTAAAAAAAGAGTAAGTAGAGAGAAGAACTTGCCCCATTCAGGAGGGAATGGATCGTTAGGAGACTTGTTGTCTGTAAACTCAGTACCAAGAATCAAGCCGGTACCTCTGATCTGCAAAATCAGGGAAGGATAACAATTTCATGTCTCATTGTTACTACATATTGACTGCATAAAATGGATGTCTCAAATGCTGAACGCACCTCTCCAACAATAGGACTGTCAGAAAAAGATTTTAGACCATCTTGAAACCTCGGTGAAATGCTCTTCACTTTCTCAACAATATTTCTCTCCCTGCAAGTATATGAAATAGACTTCCCTAAGTACTACATGCACTATGAGAACTAACTCGAGTCAGAAAATGTCCAACTTTTTGCAGGTTAATTGATTGAGTAGTGAATGGATGAAAATTGAACCGTGAAACAGATTTATGTAGAAACACTGTTTAACCATATACAACTTGAAGAAATAAGCTTGGTAATGTTTATATAATGGTATTCTTTGGTTATTATTTTGGTCACTCATTTGCCTTCAAGATAACATGAAGACTTACCCCAAGATACCTGCATTGAATTCAACTACTCCACGAAATAACAGCTATAAACAAGCTTTTCTATTTGCAATCTAGACATTTTGAAATTATGTAATATTTTCTATTTAGTGGAAGGTTGGAAACACACTTGTAGAGCTTGAGTGCTTCAATTGCAACAGCACAGGATACAGGGTGCCCAGAGTAGGTGAATCCATGAGAGAAGCTACCTGAAATGAGCGAAATTCGATGAGGGGCTAAAAAAATGAATACACACATGCCCTTCAATGAGTAGTATTAACATACCAAGTTTGTTGCTTTGAGAATAAATGACTTCTGAAACTTCAGGGCTCACCATGACTGCTCCAATGGGCATATATGCTGAAGAAAGAGCCTGCGAAACACAATACCAGCAAATGCTGAAATATGAGAATTATCTCACGGTTAAAGCCTATATAATACTTGAATACTTTCTAGCTTCACCTTTGCTAGTGAAACAAGATCTGGTTTAATATTGTACTTGTCACATCCAAACATCGTCCCAAGCCTTCCAAATGCACAAATAACCTAAAGCAAAGCGCAAAAGCATGCTTAAGAACAAAGGTTGGAAAGATTTCAAAGATAGCAAAATCAATATGGATACAGAGATAGTCGAGTACCTCATCGGCGATAAAAAGTATGTCATACTTTTTCACAACAGCTTGTATCTGCATGATATTTGAAGTGTTATATCAGTAAAAACTGCAGAGAACTTTTGAAAGATACCGCACTAGGAAAAAAAATGAAAATTGTAGTAAATTATTAATGCTTTTGTATGAATCAAACTAAGTTTGCACTAGCATTGCCTATTTGAATATTCCAGTAAATAAGGAGAAACAGGTTGAAATGTTTATGGTGCCAAAAAGCAAAAGAAATAGTTATTTCAAGTGTATAGCAATAATTAGCTATTAAAAGCTCACCTTCTCAAAATAAGTAGCAGGAGGAGGTATAACACCTCCTGCTCCCATAACAGGCTCGGCGATAAATGCAGCAATCTAAGATGAAGAAACTTGCTAGGTCAGCTATACAAACAAACCGCTTCTCGTTGAAAAAAAGATTCCCATTTCGTGTTAAAACATATTAGCTGACATTACCGTCTCTGGACCCTCTTTCAGAATAAGGTTCTCTAAATTGTTGGCTAATCTTGTTGAGAACTCCTCTTCCGTCTCACCTGAGACATAAATAAAGATGAGTATCATTTTGAACGTTCAAAAGTTTATCTCAGAAAGATTGGTAAACTTGAAAACCTTCTAGATGATAGCGCCAATAGTGAGGGCAGTCAGTGTGCAACACAAATGGAGCTGGCAGGTCAAACTTTTGATGTAGAGCAGGAAGTCTGTAATGGCAATCTAATAGTTTAAGAACTCCAGGATTTCAAGGATTAAGTATAAACATTTTGAAATATAAAGTAAATTTTACCCAGAAAGACTAGCTGATATCAAAGTTGAACCGTGATATCTGGAGGTATTTAGAGAAAGAAAAAGGATGGTAAGTATTCAAGAAATAGCACAAAGGGAAGCACAGAAGAATAGTTTTTGATTGAGTAGTTGGATTTTACGATTTTGCTCGAGCAATAAATTTCTTCTTATTTGGTCTTCCAAGTGCATTATTATAATACCAAACGAGCTTCACCTACATATATATAATTCAGAAAGTTAAACATCAGCAAGCACCAACTTCACTTTTTTAGTTTACACCAATCATCAAATTATACCCATTACTAATTTGAACATTCAAAAACGATATTTAAAACGCTACTATTAGACTATAATAAACCTGAGTATCATTAGCTTCAGATCCACTGTTTGTAAAGAAGACTTTTGCCATTTTGGTTGCAGTAAAAGTTTCAAGAAGATCCTTTGCAAGATCCTGTAAGATCAATATTTTCCCTCTTTAAACATGTTTGAAATAACAAACACAAAGGCAATATGAACAATAAAATGCATCATGCAGAACACAACATAACCTAATAAGAAAGAATGGTTCAAAACTAATGCACTAGATGGATGAAACCATGGGATGAAGAACATCGATGAATACCAGTGAAGGTTTCGTCGTACGATTCCAAAAAGAATGGTAAAATGGCAACTTGTTTAATTGAGCAGTTGCAGCTTCCACAAGTCGAGGCTCATTTCCTCCTGCAAGAATTTAGTAAACATAAGAATTCTTCTGCGCTAACATCATAGCATTAGGTTCATTTCCTTCTGTTGCTTAAAAATGCATAAGGTAAACATGAAGATGCAGTGCACATTTAGAAAAGGCATAGAACTTATTTAACGGTTATCCTAGAATGGGAACACCATTGAGAAGTTAAAAGCTCTTAACTCAATTTTATGGTACATTTGCAAATGTTTTGACATGCAAGAATAATAAAGAATGCTTGATCCAGATACAGAATGTTCTAAAAGGTGCAAAGTGACATACATTTATCGTGCAGGCATATATAATATACTATATTCCTAAACGGTCATCACAGATTATAGTAAAGACTAAGTGCAACTGCATTACTAGCACTATATTGATGTTAGTCGCAGCCATTAAATTCGAGTTATTATCATTAGTGAATCACAATCTTCAATACAAGTCAGGATGAGAAAGATAAAAAAGGGGCAATGGTTGAGAATATTGAATGAGCCAAGAGATGGTTCTAAAATTACAAGACATCAATACCTAATGCTGTACACCATAGACCAGCGAGAGAATCCAGATACTTTTTCCCATTGGCATCATAAACATAGCTTCCCTATCACAGCAGGAGCAAAGAGGAGCTTTAGAAAAGATGAACCAGCATTTGTTGAGGTGAGTTCATTCACCTAAGCAACAATTTTAAATAAGTAAAAGAAAAAACACCTTAGACTCATACCTCAGACTTTTCAATAACCAGGGGATGTAAGTCAGTGGTCTGCCACCCAGCTGTGAATGGAGCCAGCATATCATGCCCCTTAAACCTGAGATGAAGGAAAGACATTTTTATATACCCCATATGCATCAATATAACAAGCATCTTATATAAACCGTAAGACATTAACATATATCTTAAAAAATATTCATCAAGTTATGTCTTCAGATATTGTTTTCTACAAGCACAAACTAAGGTACCCATGATAAGAGCAAATGCATGAACAAGTGAGGGACAAACCTATATGAGGTGGGACAGACATGAACAAAGGTTTAAATACCAAGTTACAGATACATAAGTTCACATACCCATTGCCATCCTTTAAATCTGAATCATCTCTCTGCAAAGATGGCTCAGTACTATATAATCTTGCCAGTAATGCACCCTTAAGTGGGTGGTCCATAGAACTTCTGTACGCGGCAGCATTTTTTATATATGAACCAAGCTGTAAATAAGGGAGAAATAAAATCAATATGATGTTTGAGAAATTAATACAAAAACCAAAAGGAAGAAGAAAAATCAAGTGGATGTTGCTCCTCTAGCTTTTGCATGTGTTTATATGTTAAATGACCCAAATCAGGCCTAACCCCTCACTCTGTTAACAGTTCCTGCTCCAAAAATGATATCCCAAGTTCAAATCCCCCAATTCCTATTTTTATCTTCTTTTCTGTATAAAGGATAAGTAACTAAATGGAAAGTTCAGATATCATCCAATTCTTCTTAAATTCTATTTCTATTACAACTAGTTTTCTTATTCAATGCTGTATTGTGATCATTCAAAGGAAAAGGTTT
This sequence comes from Gossypium longicalyx, assembly GCA_025698465.1. Classification (NCBI taxonomy): domain Eukaryota; kingdom Viridiplantae; phylum Streptophyta; class Magnoliopsida; order Malvales; family Malvaceae; genus Gossypium; species Gossypium longicalyx. The sequence goes on along the minus strand of CM047005.1, from coordinate 18,067,575 downwards.
CACAATAATAGATTCACAAAAAAGACATGAAGGTAATAACTGATCCTGAAATACGGGATTAGTGTACAAAATGGCTATGTTAACCATAAATAATACTTATGCAGGTCAGTGGTTTCTCATAAGCCGAACAGAACCTAAAATTATAGTCAATGAAGTTAGAGTCCTGGAAAGAGGTAGTAGATTCAGTAGCATTTCTCAACATTGAATATTCCATTCCATAATTTCCTGAATAAATCTGATCATATAACCTTTTAACATATATCGCTAACAGATAATTAAAAATTGATCCAAAACAACAAACAAGAAAATTATTGTAATTTTAAATTCCCAGAAAGTATTAAAAGATGATATTCAGTAACTCTCTACAGCATCATGTGATTCATAGAATCCGGAAACCGTATAAAAGTCAGACAAATAATGACAACGACATAAAGTAAGGAAAAAAATAAATTAATAAAAGCTTCTTCTTTCTAACTCAGCCAAAAAATTGAGAATTTATTAGTCTTTTAACAAAAATCAGAAGAAATGAAAAAAATGGGTTCTCTTGTCATGAAACCGAACATGTAAGAGAAAAACATGAAGTCTGGGTTTTTTTCTCTGAAGAAAAGGGTCGAACAAACAGTAGAAAAAGAATAAAAAAAAAAAGTAGAAGATGATTGAAGAATTTAGAACCTGGGTTTTGAGAGTTGATCGAAGGAGGCTGTTGGGCACCATTCTTTTTTTGTTCTTTATTATCTAAAGTTAAGACAAAAACATGCAGAGAAGCAAAAGGCCAAAAGGATAGAGTGCTCTGAGAGAGATGAAACACTTGAGCAATAATTAAGGTTTGATTTTTCTTATATGAATCCATAAATAAACGAGGACAAATGACAAGTAGGCCACCAGCACGAGTAGCCTGTCAAATTAACATGAAGATTCTTTTTTATTTATTTTTTACTCTTTCCAATAACTTCCTTTTGTCAATCTAAGAGTTTTCAAATTTCTTCCAAATCCTTATTTGGTTATTTTTTTAATTATTTAAATTATTCTATCACATTTTTTTCTAAATTATACATGTGTATAAATTAAAATATATAATTGATGAGAAGTATGTTATAAAAATTAAAATGATTTTCTCCTTTAAATTAATGAATAAATTTAAACTTTAGATTTAATGTTTAATCTATTTACAAAAATAAAGATCACAACACCTATTGATAAATTTTAGGATAAAAATATTTAAATAATTTCTTTCTTTAGAACAACATAAAAAAAAAAAGTAATTGTTAAACAATTTGAATTTTATGATACAAATATTTTTCTATATAATTTTTTAAAAGAGAAAAAACAAATACTAAATATTCAAATTGCTTAATTTTGATAACCTTAATCTTTTATTTTCTATTATGTTGTTAAATTTACTTTAATTATAAATATAAGATTTAAATTTATTTATTTTAATGTAAAAGTCTTATCATTTTTATTGTAAAAATTCTCGTTACTACTTATATAAATATTCTTATTATGTAATAATTAAATAGCATAAAATATAAAATTTGATTCTTTCCCACTTAATTGTAACATCACATTAAAATAACTTATAAAATTAAAAACAAAATTGATACAATGTTTAAAATTGTTCATAATCTTTCTCAACTCTTAAATATGAAGATATTATATTTCAGCGTACTTAAATCAACACATGTCTACACTAACAATTACGCCGATACTATTTAAACTAAAACTCAATCAACTTTCAATCTTATTGGTGAATGACTTATTAAATTATTATATTTTATATTAACAATAAATGTCAATCTTATCCATTAATAATATAGAGAAGGTTTTCAAAATGAAATTGTTATCTTCACAAAAAATTTATTATTATTTAAGCGGAAAAAAAGGGAAGGGATGGATGGAGATAGGGAGCCTCATCATTGGAACTTCTCTTCCAAAATAAAAGTGCATCCTTGACATGTTCTTCATTTGCAAAGTATTCCATAAATTAAATAATCCTCTTCTTTTTATGATTTGAAAAGTGAAAAATATTTTAAACGTGTAGAAATGCTATTTCATCACTTGGCTTTAACAAGTATGGTTTAAAGGGTTCCTAAGAAAATATGACTAGTATATTTAGATTTACGTAGGATTTAATATATTAGGGTAAACTACTCATATAGTTACTTAATTTTTATTTTATTATCACATAATTTTCTATTATGTATTTAACTATTATGGGTTATAATCATTTGATAGCATTATGGTAAATACCGATGATAGGAAATAACTGAAATCATAAAATTAATATAACTTCATATTATGATTCACGATTATTATTTAAATCAGATGCATAAATATTTAATGATTATTGGTATAATCACAGATCAAATTTGTTATATTTTTGAGATTTATAAAATACATGATTGTTAAATATTAAGGATGACAATAAAATTTATATTGGGCAAATACTTTTTGTACTTATGGTTACAGTGAGAGCAATCACGTCTATCAAAAACTTCAATAACTCCTTCAACAATCATCACCAAAGACTAAGCATACTCAAAAATTATTTCTTTCCACTTTTCCACTCTTTCCTCTCATTTCTTCACTTTTCTACTCAACCAAGCACTCCCTATATAATATTGCATTTTCGCATATAAAGTGTAAGATTGAAGCATATATAACGCATTATGTTTAGAGGATCCAAGGGAGGAAATGCATGGTCTATTGCACATTGGTTACTAGGAACTGCAGTGTGTATTTTAGGTGTAATCAACATTTACACAGGATTGGGAGCATTGCATGAAAAGACATCAGCAAGCACAAAGCTTTGGTCCATAATTTTGATTGCTGAGATTTGTTTGATGGTTTTCATTTATTTGTTTTAAGAAAAATGGTCATATTTACAGTCACAAAAACAATCATCGTTTGTACACTATGAATCTATAAGATCCTATCCTTTCAAAACAAGAGAATATGGTCATGGAGTCAACTACAAAGAAAGGTTTTGTTTAAAAAAATATGTCATCATCACAGGTTAATATCTAATTCATTATTTTCCAATAAATGTATCATCACTATTTATATGTATAGGATTCGGTCATGAATGGTGATTAAATTTATATTGGATACTAATGAATAAAAATAATAATGGAAGGGAGCTTGGCCCGATATTACTTAGTAACAACTTTGTTATTTTTTCTCTTCTATATTTTGGATTTCTTCTTTGGAAGGATTGGTCTTTAGAACATAATAAAACTTGTGAACAAAATTTCTATCAGGCTTTTTAGTGAGGGTATTTTGCTGTTGTTTCTATTCATATAAGTTATTATCAGCGATGAAGGCTGGAATTTACACAGTTCCATTGGGCATGATAGTTTCACTTGTTTTAACATGTCCCCAGTTTAACTAAATTTATGTTTAATGGATTCTTATAGTGCATGTGCCTAATATTTGTGTGTTACATAATATAATCATCTAAATATATAAAAAAAGATTTTAATTTTTTTGAATTTACCGCATTAAATATATACATATGTATATACTTATATACCAATATCCATAACTCAAATTAAATCCACGTAAAAATGAATGATACAACAACTCATCTTTTTTTTAAAGAAAATGCATATTACAGATACATATATTAAAAGAATTGTGTATAGAACATCAGCTGACGTGTACAGCACTTAAAAGTAGTTACAGCTGATGTGTAGTCCCCAAATGAGGCAGTGTGATTACAAGACAAGATAGCAGAACAGAGGAAAATGCTCTTTGCCCCAAACCGGTGGATGACCTTCTAGCTACCCCAGACTTTGATTGATGAAAGGGATGGATCTATATATTCGTTTCAGTACTACAATGGGATCAGTGACCGTCCCTGCCTGACTTTGTGCTCATTAGACCTAGTGGAGCACCATGCTGTGTTATCTCTACTATAAGAAGGGATACGGAGGTCTTCAGAAAGCTCTGTAAGATCTAAAGGAGCATTGAGGCATTAAAAATCAATCAGTGAAAAGGAATGGAAGCAGAAATGTAGGTATTGCAGGTCATTAATTGGGGGCTGGCCTTGCTTTACAAGTGGGAAAAGCACTGGTTAAAGAAGGGCGAGATGTGGATGCTCATTTGTTTATATACATTACCTTTTTTGCACCGGCTATGAGCTTAAGAAATAGTGAGATGGTTTTGCTTGGAAGAGACTTAAGTCAGATGCTTCCTTAATGCAGTGAACCCCAGGCCATTAATGATGTGGGTTTCAAGTAGAACTCTTAGGGGCTAAAGAATTAGTTAGGCCATATGTGTATATATTTACGGGGAGAAAACTTCTGTGGGATTGAAAAAATGGGTGTCTCACCTTTGACTGAATAATAGGTGATTATATCTGTTGCCACCGAGGAAAGTGTTGAAAATTGGTCAACCATGCTGCTGTGATATTTTTAGTTAAAGTGCATGTAGCTTGTAAACATGCTGCTGCACATATGCTTGCTGTAACAGCAATATTTTTTGTTTAGTTACATTGTAATTAAACTTAGTTGAAAATGAACAAGCTAATGACAGCTTGATACATTTAGGTGTTGAATGACTAGTTTAGGTGACTTGTTTATGTGTACAAGCAATGTTTATGAAGTTACTAGGCTATTTAGTGGTAGTAGGTAGTATTTGGTGATATATTTGGCTATAAATATATTGTTTTTCTGATTTAAAAAATGAGCAAAATGAGCTAAAAGCTTTAAGCTCCTTTGCTGCACATTTGTGAGCAAATAAAAATATTTCTTGCATCTTGCTACCTTGTACTGTGTCCTGTTTTTCTTCCTTCGCTCCTCCAAAACGCCAACAGAAAGAAATGCAGACAAGGAGAATGAATATGGGCAAGTTGAAGCAATGGTGATCTGGTTACTTGGATTTCCAGCTGGCAATCGAAACAGGCAAATGAAAACAAACAAACAATTTTTATACATCAACTGACTCAAGCAAATCTGTGAACACAATCGCATGTTCCTTTCCTTAACAAGTAGACAAAAGTCCTGTAATTTGAGAAAAAAATTGGTGTATACATGCTAATGAGAAAGGGCACTAATTCTGTTAACAAATTTAGAAATAGCATGTATAGATAGATATATGAGTTAAGATCTTCCATAGCAATAGAAGAAACTTTCTATAAACAAACAGAACACTGTAGTTCCCATAGACATCAACTAAAAGCACACATCTGTTTTGTATCTTCATACTTCAATGGCTATTAAATCCCCAACTGCTGTGCTATCATTGCCAGAAATTTTATCACACTTCATGGCTTTTCATTCTTCATTGTTATTAAGGTGCATAAAATAGTTCATCTTCATACATGACCTGGCTGTGAGGAATTATACATTTCATTTCAGAGTCTGCTTTCTTCTGCAGTTCCAGTGCATCCTGTAGAGTCGACTCTACTTCACCCATGGATGGTCGTTCATCTGCGCTATAAGAGATACAAGACATAGCAATCTCCACATACTTGTTGAAGCACTCTGGGGCAATCCTCCCCTTTAAATATGGATCAATATTGTGATAAATGGTCCCATTCTTGAAACACCAATTTGCCCAGGCAGCCAGAGATCTTTTCTGACCATTTGCTTCAAAGGATGGTGTTTTACCACAAATTACTTCGAGTAAGACAACACCAAATGCATACACATCATTTTTTCCTGACAGATTTTCTAAATCAAGGTATCCGAAAGTAGCCATCACATCTAGCGACTCTTTTTTAATTGAAGCTTTTGACATGCTATGAGGCCCTAACCTGGACAAAAAGAACCCAGAAAGCTTAGGAACCAATTCATGATCTAAAAGAATAGTGTTGCTGGTCACGTTGCGGTGCAGTACTATATACTTTACTCCGGTATGAAGGTAATGTAATCCACGCGCTGCACCAATGCAGATTTGTAGCCTCTTTTCCCAGGCAATTGGATTGCAACTGATACCATTACCATGGAGACAATCAAAGAGCGACCCATTGCTCAGGTATTCATAAACAAGGATTGTTTCCCCCTTCTCATTGCAGAATCCAATGAGAGATTCAACATTTAAGTGGTTCAGCTGGCTAAGGAATACCACTTCAGTTCGGAACGCACTAAGACTAAATTTCATGCGTCTGATAGCAACTGTAAAGGTCCCATCATCTATAAGCCCCTTGTATACAGATCCAAAATTACTTATACCAATAATAAAGCCTTCATCGAAGTTGGCAGTCGCAGCTTTGATCTCTGCTAGTGAAAACTGACGAATGCATAGTTCCTCCGGAAGTGTGGAATTTGGTTGGCTCCCTCGTCGCGAAACGAAGCCAAATGCTTTTTTAGAGACTTGAAAGAAATGTAAAAGTGACATTGAAGAAGTCTAGGTTTTCTTTTTTTTCCTGAAGAAAAGGGTCGATCAAACAGTAGAAAAAGAAAAAACTGTAGAAGTTTATTGAAGAAGTTAGAACCTGGGTCTTGGGAGCAGATCGAAGGAGGCTGTTGGGCACCTTTTTCTTTATCATCTAAAGTGAAGACAAAAACATGCAGAGAAGCAAAAGGCCAAAAGCATAGAGTGCCCTGAGAGAAATGAAACACTTCAGCACTAATTAAGGTTTGATTTTTATTATATGAATCCATAAATACACGAGCACAAATGACAAGCAACCTGTCAAATTAAGGTAAAAATACTAACTTTTGTTGGTGTGGTGTTACATTTTAGTTATTTATGTTTAAAATATTATAAGACTAGTGGCCCTTAAATCATCATTTTAAATAAAAATTTTAGATTAAATTATACAATTAGTCTCTATATTTTTTTATTTAAGCAATTTAATTTTTTTTATGTTCATTTAACTTTTCTTTTTTGTCTTTATTTTTCATTCTCTTTTGCTTCTCCCTCTATTTTCCTCCCTTCTACATCTTTTTCAACATAGTTTTTCTATGTTTTCTACTTGTTAAAACTTTTTTTTATGTTTATGAAAAAAGAAAACCGAAAGTATAAACCAAAATAAAACATGCACAGCATATTCTCACCCCACAATTACAAACTTTTATCATCCATCATCGCTTTAACGTTGTATCTCTTAATGACCTAGTCCACAAGCTCGCCTTACTCAAAGACCTCATCAGTCGTGACTTATGGCAGTCCACCCTCAACAAAGTTTCCCGAACCCATTCCCTTAACCTCCTAATCAACCCCTACTACCACCTTATCTATCTTACCTACAACATTCTCGCCATTTTGAAACTACATTGTTTCACGAATTCTTCAATCGAGCTCTACACTCTTAATGACTAAAACGACCACTATAGGAAACTTACCCACAACTTTACCCAAACCAGTTTGGTTCCATGCTCCATTTCTCTCTTCGGTTCATCTATGCTCCGTTTCTCTCTTTGGTTCATCCATGCTCGACTTCCAATCAAGCTTACTTGAGAATATCCAATAAGGTTGATCAATTTTATCGTTTGCTTAATTTTATTTGTCAAAAAATAAAAGGAAAGGAAAGGAAATGAATAATTTACACAATTCTGTAAAAATTCTGAAACAAAAAAAAATATTTTGAATATAAAGAATTTAATTTATGTTTAGATTTGATTAAAGATATGGTTTTTTATATTTATTAGTTAGATCCAATTTTAGTTTCAAAATTAGGTTATATTCAAATCGAGATTGGATTAAGAATGATTGATATTTGATTTTCAGTAAAATACAATTTAAGAATCATGTGAAAGAAACAAAGACTTATTTATTTGGTGGGTAAAAATTATGTTTCTGTAGTGAAGAATATGACAAGAGAGAAAAATAAAGGGGAAAAAAATAGTAGTATAGGAACTAGTTTTAACAAATAGAAAATATAAGAAAAAAATTACATTAAAAGAAATGGAGAAGTGAGAAAAGTAGAGGGAGAATGAAAAAAAAAGGTTCAAAGAACATAAAAGAAAAAATTAAATTGCTCAAAATAAAAAAAAATATAGAGACTAATTGTATAATTTAACCTAAAATTTGTTTGAAATGATGATTTAAGATACCATGTCAGCTTACTGTTACACTGTTAACGACAATTAACACTTAGTGACTAAAATGTTACAGCACGATAACATAAAGTGACTAAAATATAATATTTTAAATATAAATGACTACAATATAATCTGAAACAAATAAAAATGACTATTTTAATAATTTATCTGAAATTAAAATGAAGATTTTGTTTTATTTATTTATTTACTCTTTCCAATAACTTCCTTGTCAATTCTAAGATTTTTCAAATATCTTCCAAATCCTTATTTGGTTAATTTTTTTAATTACTTAAATTATCCTATCACATTTTTTTCTGAATTAAAATATAGTTCATGTTCCAAAATAAGTATAAAAAATTAAAACATATAATTGATGAGAAGTATATCATCAGAATTAAAATGATTTTAACCTTTAAATCAAAAACATTTAATTTATTTATAAAAATAAATACCACAAAAATTTATTATTATTTAAGCGGGAAAAAAAGAGAGGAAGGGATGAATGAATGAAGACCAGTGGTTCTAACTTCCTAAGCCAAGGAATCAACCCCAATACCCACAAGAAACTAACAAGACCAGTAGTTCAACAAGCGAACAAGAGAAACAACAGCAGAGGCAGCAATAACAAGTAGAATTTGAAGAAAGCAAAGGCAACATGAGCCTATAGAGATACCCAAATTCCATCTCCCAATACCCAATAGGAGAACTTCAGTTTTTTTTTTTCTTTTACCAAGAAACGATAGCTTCGACCAATACACTAGATTTAGCACAATGTCTTCAAGGCAAGGAGGGGAGGGGTATATGTACTGAGGTTATACAAGACCCTTGGTTAGAGTAGGTCAAAAATGATAAAAATGGGATTGGGCTGCTCTTGTTTACCGACAAACAAGTTTAATGAACAACCAAGTGAAAATTATTTGAGAAAAGAGAGAGGCTCTGACTTTTCACCTAAGCAACAAACAAATAAACAGTCAACTAGTTTCAGTTCATGGTTTAGGATTCGGTTCAAACTATTTACCAATTTTAATTTTATTTGGGGTTTAAAACAAATGCCTACTTGGAAATTCAATTTTAAAACAAATGCCTAACTGGTGAAAAATGATAATTTTTATTTATTAATAACGTGGAAATTTAAAAAAAAAAAAAAAAAAAAGAGTTGGAATGCGAACTTGGATTTCCGTTACTCCTTAAGACCAAAATGAAAACAGATTTAAATTTTGATATTTAAAATGTAAATTTTTTATTTTAAATGTCTAAAATGAAAATTTATGAAAATTTGTAATTATTTGTTTAGTTTACTATAAAATAATAATATTTACTTTGTATAAGTTTTAACATAATCATATTATAATTTTATAATTATTTTTTCACATGGTATAAATCAAATTAAATCATTAAGTATGGGAAATTAATTTATTTTAAACCTAAAAGTGTAGTAGTACCTATCATTGATTGAATCATTAAATTCATTAACTGTTGACGTCCCCACCCCAAACCAACTTCCCACTTCCCAAATCTGTAATCTATTATTACCTATTAATAAAAAATAAGACATGACAAGGAGCACTGTTTCTGTTTTAAGATGTTGACACGTAATTTTTTTACTTCAAATAAAAAAAAAAAAGAAAACGAAAGAGAAAGAGAAAGAAAAAATAAAGCAAAGAAAAAAATATCTTATCTGCTACTGCTGCCGCTGGGCGGCACACGACCAAGCGGAATCTATGGCCACATATTTGTTAATGTTTTTATTTTTTATTTTTACACGTTGAAAGGCACACCAGATCTCAACTTACCGTGAATCTGTCTAGGTTCAATTTCAATTGAATTTGACTTAAATTTTAACAAATTAATTAAATTAACTTAATTCCATTTAGATCCATATATTTATATTATGTGTAAAAGGAAGTCCAAAACAGCTTCTTACCTTCTTTTTCTTTCTATTTTTTTTAATAGATAAATTATCAAGTGTTGTTTGCATGTCAAGTTAGTGAATTTGATGATTGAAATTGAAAATGTTGTGATGATGTTATTATCAATGAGTTTGAATGAGTTTAAAGATGCTTGGATATGTTCTATAATGTTTGAAAATGATGTGGTAATGTTTTGAGCTAAACTAGGTGATTTTATGGGTTATTTTTTAGTTTTGATAAATTTGTTTTGATATAAATAATCAGATATATTGGTATAAGTAAGTTAATAGCAAAAAAATGAAGAGTGCTAGCCAGATGCATCGACACAAGTACTCTCTTATATTAATACAACTGAGTCAAATAAGTGTTCCTTCCCTGTTTTGAGTTGTTTTGAACTCAAAGACCCGATTTGATCTTGATCACCTCTGAACACTTAAAACTCATTTAAAAATGTTTCTAAAGTGTTTTAAATGACCCTAAGTGATTATGATTAATGTGATGGTCTTGTTTGAATTGACTATTTCTCGGGTACTTTTAATAAAACTTGAATAGAAATTAATTCAGATTACTTCAGCAATGAATGAGATATCTCATATCGAACTCGACAATCAAATCGGATATGAGGTATCACATTTCTTCATATAGATATGGGGAAATTTCACCCTTTTTTATAAATATAAATCTCAAAATCCTAAGCTAATCTTACTTGGATCACAAATTCTAAGTTTTTCTATTAAGGTTGTATTAGTGTCGATCATGGATTTGCTGTATATAATACTAATACTATAGGACCTCATTGGTACGTAAGTGCTTTTACTGTTGTGTGAAAAAGAAGTGTTTTTATCTTAATACATGTATTTAGTTTGTTTGAAGCAATAACAAAAATATTTGTAGGTAAACATCTTTCACAATCTTGGAGAGAGAGTTCAGCAATAGATCGAGAAAAACATAAAAAAACAGCACACATAAAAAGTAGGAGAAAAACAACAAACGAAATATGAGGAAAAATAATTCTTTATTAAGGCACCAGATATCTTACACAAAACATGTCTTTAGTATGAACTCCCCGAATGGCTTTCAGTTCACATGAAGCAGCATATATAATTTTCACCATCATCAATACAAAACTATTCATTAATTATTTCTTCTGCCGAGACTTGAGTTTTAACGCTTTCCCGTATATGCTTACTAACTGCAGAGCGTAACGAGTCAAAGGGTTATTATTTATTATTACAACTCTGCTTAAAAACACCTAGAGTAGCTATTTCCATATGTCAACCAAGAGAAACAAAGGAGTAGCAAGTTTTCAGTTATTCATCTTTATGTAGTTTTGGCCCTCTACACCACCAATATTTATAGCAATCACGATGAACATGACATGCTTCAAAATCTATACATAATTCAGCAGATAGAGGTAACATCCTTAAACCTACTTCATCAACCTCTTGAGGAGTAATTATAAGCGGTGGAGACATCATTATGTTGTCGCCTAAAACACGTGTTAGCAACCCATGCTTCTCACATTGTGCTCCAAAATATATAGAATATATAGCAGTCAAAACTGTGTATTTTCAATTCACTACCTGCGTACCGTTTATTCCTTGCTCCTCTAATTACACGTCCTTTTTTTCGGGTCTCCCCGTTCTTCTCTAGTCGTTCCCAGGGAATTTTTTTAGGCAGACAAATTACATCGTAATTTTGCGATAATAAAAATATAATTTTATTATTTTAATAGTTTATAATTTTATAATTTTTAAATAATTAAATTAAATTTTTATTATTTTAAAAAAGTTAAAGTGTAATTTTATTTTTACTAATTTAATAAATTTATATGACTTAAATAGAATTTTTTCTATTTTAGTGGGGCAGAGCCCTTGCCAGCCTCGTAGATACGCTTTGGTCATCCCCTTTTTCAGAATAATTTTGAGAGTTCTTTTTTTCTACGTGCATTCTTCTTTTTCTCTTTTATTTGTGTTGTTTTTTTTAAGAATTCTCTTTACTGTGAAAAAAATAGAAAATATATATTTTTTAAAAGTCAGCTTTTCCATCCTCCTTATTACCCCTTTTTTTACCAGCCTATTATCTCCTTTTTATGCTTTAAAACTCTTATTTTTAACTCCCATCAGGAAGTTAACTAAAAGATTTTTCCATTGCCCACATATGTACATAAATATTATAACTTTGGCCGACGTGTATATATATATTGAGAATAGATATATTTTATAATTATGTGGAGTGTGTCTCGTATTTTTTCGACACTTTGCATGTACTTATTGCTACTCATGTCGCAACGTTGAAGACAAAAGCAACCTCTTAAAAAGCAAAGGCGGCGTCGCGACGAGAAAGCATGTGACGCCATGATGACGCGACGTATTCCTCAAATAATGCAGTCGCATTTTGACAGTCAAGCAAGACTTTTTCTCTTAGACAAACTCTAATTACTCCAAGGATATTTTAGTCATATTAGCCTCTAATCTTAGCCTATTTAAAGGGCCATTATAACATTAATAGATGTGAGAAAAAAGAGAACTTTTTAATTGAGAGAGAGTTTTGTTTTCAAGATTAGGGATTAGTACATCTAGGTCATTTATTCTTCATCTTGTACTCTCGTTTGTTTTGCTCATTAGTGAAAAGTCGAAGTCTACTTTGCTCATGATTTTTTTATCCGCTTGGTCATACCGATTAGAGAAGTTTTTCCACATAAATTTGTGTACTTAATCTTCTCTATTCTTTTTTTGTTGTTGTTTATTCGGGTTGATTCCTAATAAATTGGTATCAGAGCTTGGTTAGGGTTCTGCAATCGACTCGTTCAAAGATGATGACAACGAAATTCGATATCAAGAAGTTCGATGAAATCAAAAATTTTAATTTGTGGCAAGTTTAGATGGTTACAATCCTAGTGCAAAACGACTTAAAGATCATTACCGATCAAAAGCCTGAAAATTCATATCAATCGGAATGGGATGAGCTTGATGAGAAGGCCCTGTCTGCAATTCAGTTGTGCCTCATGAATAATGTGTTGTAGGAGGTGCTTATAGAGAAAAAGACATTTGTTTTATAGAGGAAGTTAGAATCCTTGTATGTGGCAAAGTCTCTAACTTATCGATTGGTGTTGAAACAATGTTTGTACACATTCTATATGGTCAAATGTGAATCCATTGGGGCTCACATAAGTGAATTTATTACTCTCTTGAATGACATGAAGAATGTCGAGGTTAATATAGATGATGAAGATCAGGCTATGCTATTATTATATTATTTGCCCCTTCATAAAAGACATTCAGGTAGACCCTGATTTACAATAGAGATAAGCTCTCATTCGAAAAATGTGAAGGGTAACTTGTTGAGCAAAGAAACTCGATAATGATTTGGGTTTAGGTAGCAAGTCGGATCAACAAACTTCATTTGATTGTAAGAAGCAGACACCAATCTAAGGATTCATATCAGGGAAAGCCTTGGTCGAGATCTAAGTCGAGGAATCAAGACAAAACATGTGGCTACTTCAAAAGGTTCAGTCACATTAAGGTAGAGTGTTATAAGATGCAAAATAAAAGCAGAAAGGCTACTAAGTGTGACGAGAAAGAGAAGTAGAAGGCTGAGATAGCTGATGCAAGTGTAGCCGAAAATAAGAATGATGATTTGTTGCTATTGTATACGGCTGAAAGGTCTAAACTTACATCTGAATGGATCCTAAATTCGAGGTGTTCTTACCATATATGTCTCAACAAGGACTGATTCTCAACATATAGTCTAGTTGAAGGTAGAGTTGTACTTATTGGGAATAATTCACCCTATAAGATAACTGGTATTGATACCGTTTAGATCAAGATGCACAATGAAATCATGAAGACACTGTCAGATGTCAGGCATGTGCCTAATTTGAAGAAGAATCTCATCTCTTTGGGTATTTTAGACTCGAATGGTTGTAGGATCATCATCGATTCAAATGGCATTAAGATATATCGTGGAGCTCTCATTTTGATAAGAGGTCAGAAGACCAACAATTTATATATTCTACAAGGATCAATAGTGGCTGGTACAACAACAATTTCCTCGTCTATTACGGAGTCGGGCTTGACTCGATTGTGGCATATGCAACTTGGTCATATGAGCGAGAAAGGTATGACCATCTTAAGTAGACACGAGTCAACTTTGATTCTGTAGTACACAGTATGAAAGTCACCCTTTTGCTACATTCATTCTGTTTTATGGGGTCTAGCTCAAGTCACCTCTAAAAGAGGTAGCAGATATCTCTTGACATTTATTAATTACCACTCCAAGAAGGTTTAGGTCTATTTTCTAAAACACAAGGATAAAGTTTTCGGGATTTTTAAACAGTGGAAGACCTTATTGGAGAAGCAGACCAGGAAATCAGTAAAGCGATTGAGTACAGATAATAAACTCGAGTTTTAAGCAGTTGAGTTTAATAACTATGGAAAATATGAATGAATTAACTGACACTGCACAGTTTTCAGTGCCCCCCAGCAAAATAGTATTGTAGAAAGGATGAACAGAACTCTACTTGAGAGAGCTTGGTGCATGCTTTTCAATGCAAGCTTAAGAAATGAGTTTTGGGCAAAAGTCGTCAATCTGACTAGCTATTTGGTAAATCGGCCACCACATTGAGCATTGGATGGAAAGATTTTTAAAGAGTTATGGTTAGGTAACCTTCCAAATTACTCTAAACTTAAAGTATTTGGTTCTCCTACTCATGCACGTGTTAGTGAAGGAAAGCTTGAACCTAATGTTGTGAAATGTATATTTCTTAGTTTTTCTACTAGTGTAAAGGGTTTTAAATTATGATTCCCTAAAATTAAAAAAAATCATGGTTAGTAGAGCTGTTACTTTTGATGAAATTGAGATGCTTCATTCGAGAAAAGAGCTGATTGTTTTAGTCAACATAGTAAAGTAGAGTGTTTTAAGCAAGGTAGATCTAGAGCCAAAGCAAAGGCGATGCCGCGACGAGGAAGCTCACCACGTCGCAATGAATTTCTCACTTATGTGAAGTTGGAGGTTCACTGGAGTAATAGGATTTTACTAAAGCCACTTCAGATCAGTTAAAGACTCCATCTGATTCACAGGTATCTCTTACATCTCAACTACAAAATTATCAGCTAGCTCGAGACAAGGAGAGACGGGAGATCAAACCACCACAAAGGTTCTGCCATGAAATCTAGTGGCATATGCTCTAAGCATCTCCAAGAACATTGATTTAGCTGATCCTTCGAATTACTCTGAGGTTATTTAGGCTCTTGATTTCATCAAGTGGCTTGTGGCCATGAAAGAGGAGATGGAGTCCCAGAAATAGGATTATCATCTGCAAGTGGGTGTTCAAGAAGAATGAAGGATTAAATCCAGATGACACTATGTATAAGGCAAGGTTGGTCGCAAAGGGTTACAACTAAGTGAAGGGAGTTGATTTCCACAATGTTTTCTCTCCTGTTGTGAAACATATGTCCATTCGGGCAATTACTAACCCTTGTTGTATTATACAACCTTAAATTAGAACAGTTAGATGTGAAGACTGCATTCTTTTATGGTGATCTGGAAGAGGATATTTATATGAAGCAGCTTGAAGGCTTCAGGATTGAAGATAAGGAATATCGTATCTGGCTTCTACGAAAATCATTGTACGACCTGAACAGTCTCCTTAATAGTGGTATAAAAAATTTGATTATTTCATGTTAAGCATTGGTTTTGTTCAAAGTAAGTATGACAACTATGTGTATCTGCATCGTATAGATGATGGATCATTTATATATTTGCTGCTTTAAGTTGATGATATGTTGATTGCTACTAACAGCTCATCTGAGATTGATCGATTAAAAACCTTGCTTGACTCTAAGTTCGAGATGAAAGATCTTTGTGCAACTAAAAAAATTTTGGGGATGGAAATTTCCAAGATAGACACTTTGGGAATTGATTTTTGTCACAACTGAGGTACATGGAAAAGATCTTGGAATGGTTTGCGATGCAAAACTCAAAGTCAATTAATACTCCCATAGCTGTACACTTCAAACTTTCGACTTCAGAGTCACCACAGACCGAGGATGAAGAAAAGTGCATGTCCAAGGTTTCCTACTCTAGTGCAATGTTAGTTTGATGTATGCAATTGTCTACACTCGCCCCAATATTTCACATGTTGTTAGTGTTGTGAGTACATACATGGCTAGATCCGACAAGTTACACTGGTAGGCAGTTAAGTGGATTCTCAGGCATTTGAATGGCACATCTAATATTTTTTTGGAGTTCAGGAGAAGTTTAGAGGGTTTAGTTGGCTATATGGATTCAGATTATGCAAGAGATTTAGACGAAATGAGATTTCTCATAGGTTATCTGTTTGCTTTTGACAACTATGTTATTAGTTGGAATGTTACGCTAAAGGCCACTGTGGTGTTATCAACTACAGAAGTAGAATATATTATGATCACAGAGGCTGTGAAGGAAGCCATTTGGCTGAGAGGTCTATTCGAAGAGCTGGTCAAGGAAGAATAAACGATTGTTGTGTATTGCGATAGTCAGAGTGCTATACATCTCACCAAAGATCAGATGCACCACAAGAAGACGAAGCACATAGACATCAGGTATCATTTCGTTCGAGAGGTGGTTTCTCAATGGGATGTTCAAATTCATAAGATTAGCACAGAGAATAATCTAGCTGATATGATAACTAAAAGTCTTCTAATTTCCAAGTTCGAGCACTATTTGAACTTGGTTAGTATGTTGTAAATATCAAGTTATGCCCGTAACGAGGCCTAGAAAAGAAGGCATATTAAATATAAGTCAAGATGGAGATTTGTAGAGTGTGCCTCACATTTTTCGGACACTTTGCAAGCATTTACCACTGCCTGTGTCGCAATACTGAAGACAGACACAACCTTTTAAAAAGCAGATGCGACACCGCAACGAGGAAGCATGTGACTCTTTCTCCCAGACGAACCCTGATTACTCCAAGGATATTTTTGTCATATTGGCCCTCTAATCTTAGCCTATTTAAAGGGCTATTGATAATGCTCTAGAATAACGTATTTTTATGTATTGATCATGTGTTTATTCTGAGCTTGATCCTACTAATTTGAGCTATTTATGTCTTTTTATCTTTTAGGGACTGATTTGGAGGCAAAAGCAAAATTAAGGAACAAAAGTGCGAATTTGGAGACACAATGGGCTGATATGCGACACAGGAAAAAGATTGTGTCAAAAGTGCGAGCATGGAAGACACAAGGACTAAAAACGCAAAAAGAAGAGATTTTATTTTATAAGACTCCATTTTATTTATATTAGGATAATTAATATTAAGATAATTATTAGGATTATTTAATTTTAGGATTTTATTTTAATTATCTTTATTTATCTTTAATTAAATGTATTTATCTTTTTAGAATTTAAGTTAAATTAGACTATCTCCCTAACATTATAAATAGGGGGTGAAGTGACTCTATTTGGGGTGTTCATCTTTTTCTGTAAATACTCTCCCCCTGAAAGTCTAGGCTTTGTTTCTTCATATTTTCTTTCAATAAAATTCATTTTTCCATTTTTATATTTATTTTCTTTTCCACCATTATCATGAGCCACTAAAACCTATCTAGCTGAAAGTTGTCAATATTCCCCAAAAAGGGTTCTTGAGGCCTAGAATCCGTACTTAGCCTTCTCGTCAAGTATTCATCGTTTCTCCGCACTACGGGCTGACGTTTCCGTCCATGGCCCTTAAGAAGTAAGCTTTTTAGCATATGCGAAGGCGGTCGCTTTGTATGTTTTGGAAGGATTGCACAGTCGGTTTGTTAACTTATTGCGTCAAAGGTTAGCGAGCCAAAGAGACAAAACGGCGTGGGATTCGCCATTGAGAAGCGTTGATCTAGCATAGATTACTGGCTAGAGTCAGGTTGCCTAAAAATCGTAAGTCTAATCTTTGGAACTGGTGGTCGTAGGAGTCCTCTTCCACTATTGTTGTAGGCCAATCAATAGCCCAATTACCCTCTAAACTAAAACCTAACCTAAATAAAAAAAAAAAACCTAATTGCCCATTAAGTCAAACTAGGGTTTCAGAAAAGCTGAAACCCTAGCCACCTGCTCCACCGCCAAGGTCACCTCAGCACCGCCCATGTCAGCCACCGAACTCCAGCAAGTTGCACCTGCAAAAATTGAAACGAAAAAGACAGAAATTAATATAAAAAAAAAACATGTACATGGCTATAAAAGCCAAATCAAAATTCAATGTAGGAGAGAGCATTTTTTTTAAATACAAACACGAAAATATTCAAAATAGAGATTCAAACATCAAAAACATAGAGATTCCATACAAAAGGATCAAATCGAAGTATTAAAAGAGGTGGTTTTATTTTTTTCTATTTTCGATTCTGTTCTTTTCTTCCCTTTTCTTTTTTTTTCTTTTCATTCGAATCTATTACATAAATATATATATTATTAAAAAGAAAAAAAAAACTAAAAAATTTTACCTTTTTCAAAAATCCGGCCACCGTGTACGGTGGCCGGCGCCGACGCGGGCAACGGTGGACGGCGACCGGGGTGAGGCCAGATTTCCCACCGGAAATCGCCCAACTCTCCCTCTCTCTCCTTTTTTTTCTGATCTCGATTACAAATGATTTTTTTTTCTGATTTTTGGGCTATTTATAATGTTTAAAAACGACACCATTTTGGCATTAAAACCCAGGGCCCAAAACGACGTCGTTTTGCCCTAGGTCGGACCAATCCGACCCAACTTGCCAGGATCCGCTTGTTTCCATTGGAGGGGCTATTTGCGCATTTAGCCCCTCCGCTTTTTCATGCTCCTGCAATCATTTTTTTTACTTTTAATTCGGCCCCAAAATTTATCGCGCCTTTCAATTTAATCCTAGCTGATGCTGTGCGTTTTAGAAAGGGGGTTATTACACTGTGGGCCCTCCGTCATTGCACGTGCGTTCAAATAAGCCCTTTCTTTTTGTTTTTATTTCGAATTCGCCTCAAAATTTTCTTTTTTAATTCAATTTCGTCCTTTTTTCACTTTTTCTCATTATTTTATTTTTATTTTAATATTATACTATTATATTTTATTACTGTTATTATTATTATATTTTTTATTAACATTTCATTATTATTATTTTTACTTAATACTTATATATATTATATAGTATTATTAATAGTTTTTAATATTATTGTTTTTGTTAATATATTCGTATGTCATATATATATTCTTTTAATATATATATTATACTCCATATTACGCATATATATATTAATATTAATATTATGTATATTTTTTTTGAATATTATATTTTTATATATTATGTATATATTTTTAATATCATATTATTCATATATTTTATTATATTATGTATATATTTTTAATAACTATATTATGTATGTATTTTTAACACTATATTACGTATATACTTTTAACATCATTATTATGTATAAATTTTTAATATACAGATGTGTATATTTATGTAGTATTATTAATAGTTGTTTTTAATATTATTTCTAATATGTATATATTATGTATATATATTTTTAATACCATGTATATACTTTTTAATACTATTATTATGTTTATATTTTAATATATATACGTGTGTATATAGGTAACATTATTAGCGTTTTTAATATCATGTTTCCGTCACTTTGCTAACTATTATTATATGTATATATATATTCATTGTTTTTATTTCGTGTTTAATACTATTATTACGTTTAATATCACATGTATTGTTAGTGCTTTATATATTAGTTACTTCGAATATTCTTAACTTTTTATTATTATTTGCCTGTTCAGAATTGAGCATATTAGATCACATCTTATTAGTTTTCTTTTTATTTTATTTAAAAATATTTTCATTCATTTTTTTAATTGCAATAAATAAGGCAATGCACCGATTTAACATTAAGTCGTCGATTCCATCGCTATGTTGGGTGAATATCAATCGGCTTGTGTTAAAAACGGAACGTCCTTCTCAAAAGAAATTGAAATTTTAAAAATTCTCGTGTTTTGATCGGATCACGATTAAATGTTACATTGAACTCACATTTTTTAAAATTAAGACAACACACGTTTAACGAGATACCAATTTTGGGCGTCGCGAGGGTGCTAATACCTTCCTCGTGCGTAACCGACTCCCGAACCCTATTTTTTCTCTGGCTTTTGACGTAGACCTAAACTCGGCCTTCATTTTGTTTAAGAAATAAATTTTCTTTTAAAAAAGAGGATTTATTAGGTATCCGATCACACCTAGAAAAAAAGATCGGTGGCGACTCCCTTTTTTAATAAAATCGAAAGTTGGTTTTCAAATTTCCAATAAATCACCTCAATTAGTGACCAAAGCGAAAATTTTACATCGCTACAACTATAACTGGCTTACTTGAGTTGAGAAAGGTTATTTAAAAGCCGAGGATTGAACCCAAGGCGGAATGGGACAACTGGATGCTGGAATCTAGCAATAAGAATTTTTTTTCCTTTAACTCTCTTTATTATTTTTATTATTTTTGTAATCACAATTTCAGTCAACTTTAGATTCTGTTTTTTTTTTATTTTTCCAAATCAAATCTTTAATTCTGTTATTTTTATTTTTTTCTGCCATGCAGGTTTTCTTGGGCACGATTCTGCCCAGGATTTCGAGAAACAAGCATTCGTATAATCCGGTCCTTGAGGATTCGACCCTACTTCCCATTTACTATTATTTTTACTATTATTTTTACTATTTTACAAGGAATATGATATTTTTGGTGCTCTCAACGACACATCAAATTTGGCGCCATTGTCGGGGATCGGTAACGTACTAATCTTGTTTTTTGTTTCTTATAACCAGATCTGCTCCAGGAACTCTTGCGTTTGATTCGGAGATTGAAAAGACTACGAGAGCTAATCGTAAGAAAATAAAGCTAAGGAAAAAGCAGTTAGCGGTGGTTGAGACTCAAAGTAATCCACCGCCAGAAATCAGAATCGATGACAAAGCAGAATTTAGGGTTAATGAAAACCCTACTCAAACTTTTGAAGGTGAAAAAGTAGAAGTCAATTCCCCAGAAGAAGTGCTTAACACTAAGGTTGACGAAAACCCTAATTTAGCACCACAACCTATGGCTCAGACAATTCGGCAACTGGCCGAAGCGCTGGCAGAATAACCGCCACTATGCATCACGTATCCTACTATGGATACTGATTTGAATTAAAGTCAAGCTTGATCTAGCTACTGCCAACTTTTCGGGGGTTACAGAATGAAAATCCCCATAAGCATTTGAAAGAATTCCATATGGTTTGCTTTAGTATGAAACCTCAGGGGATAACTGAGGACCAAATTAAATTATGTGCTTTTCCTTTTTCCTTAGCAGATTCTGCTAGGTAATGGTTATTTTATTTACCTCCTGGATCTGTAACGACTTGGGTTGAATTATCTCGTTTGTTTCTCAACAGGTTTTTCCCAGCGTCGCGTGCAGCCGAGTTAAGAAGAGAAATCGTGAGAATAAGGCAAAAAGACGCAGAGTCTTTTTATGACTATTGGGAGCGATTTAAGAAGTTGTGTGTAAGTTGCCCACAACACAGTATAACGGAACAGTCTTTGCTCCAGTATTTTTATGAATGCTTGAAACCCATGGAGATGAATATGGTAGATGCCGCGAGTGGAGGAGCGTTGGTCAACATGACTCCATAACAAGCAAGGGACTCAATCTCCACAATGGCTGCAAATACTCAGTAATTTCGAGCTAATCCTAAACCCCCTAGAAGGGTTAACCAGCTAAGTAATTCGACCTTAGAAGATAAGGTTGATAGAATTGCTAATATTCTGAATTCTCTTGTTGCAGAAAAAGCCAGACCAGCCCGAGTATACGGAATATGTGCTACACCTGAACATACAACTGGTGCATGTCCCAGTTTGTATGATGATACTATAGCTCATTTAGATGCTGCGGGAAATTTTCCTAGGCCACCACAAAGGCGATACGACCCTTACGCTAATACCTACAACCCAGGATGGAGGGATCACCCTAACTTAAGTTATGGGGCCAACCCACGATATAACCAGCCATACCAGAACCGAGTTCCACAATAGCCATGAGATTCAAGTAATTCTCTAGAAACTTTGGTTAATAAATTAGCAGCTAACATGCTTGATTTTCAACAGAAAACCGAAGCGTCTATAAGGGAGTTGATCATATCAATTGAGAAATTGAACTCTCAATGGAAGCTGCCGTCACAAACAGAATCTAATCCAAGACAACATGCAAATTCAGTGATGTTGCGAAGTGGAAAGGTACTGGAACCAATTCCTGATAGGAATCTTGGCCAAGAAATCGCCCAGAAAAACTCGAAAATGACGAACGAGTCCGAGCGAAACCTCCACTGCCGAAAATCTAGCCTCCATTCCTAGGACAATTAAACCAGTGTCGAAAAAGTAAAGAAGACAAAGAGATCCTCAAAACATTCAAAAATGTTGAGATTAATCTACCATTGTTGGATGCCATCAGACAAATTCCGCGGTACGCCAAGTTCCTCAAACAGCTTTGCACCAACAAACGAAAACTAACAGGTAATAAAAAGGTAAGTGTTGGTGAGAATGTATCCGCAGTGCTACAGCAGAAAATGCCGACAAAATGCAAAGATAGGGGTATGTTCGCTATACCATACAAAATAGGCCATTTGGGGATCAAAAAGGCCATGTGTGATTTAGGGGCCTCCATAAATGTTATGCCTTATTCTATTTATGAATCACTCAATGCAGGTTTTTTGACAAAGACAGGTGTTATCATTCAGTTGGCAGATAGGTCCATTGTGCATCCCAAATGAGTCCTCGAGGACGTATTAGTTAAAGTTAATGGGCTTATCTTCTCTGCAGATTTTTATGTGATAAAAATGGAGGAAGATAACGCTCCTGGGTCTTCAGACATCTTGTTGGGGTGACATTTTCTTAGTACTGCGAATACTAAGATTGACGTACGAAGCGGAACCCTCACGATGGAGTTTGATGGGGAGATCGTGAAGTTTAACGTTTATGGCACTATTAGTCACCCAAGTGAAGTCTTGGACGTAAACCGTGTCGACATAATTGACTCATCAGTAGAAAAAACTTTTGAGTCATCTTATGGAGATAAATCTAAAATGATGTTTGATGATTGTGAATTTGTTAATAAATTATTAGCTCCCATAAATACTAAACTTCTACCTTCTGTTGTGCAGGCACCAGATCTGAAATTAAAACCACTTCTCGAGTATCTCAAATGCATATTTTTGGAGAAAGATAAGACTATTGCCGACTTAAAAGGGATCAACCTCTTGGAGGAAAATACGAAACCAAATAAAGAGGCGCTAGGATGATTAAACCCAAAAATGGTAGACGTGATAAAAAATGAGAATTTCCAAGCCCATACGAGCAAAAGAATTCAGCTGGAACAGCCCCAATACTAGTTGAGGCGTCAAGCTAGCGACGTTAAACAAGCACTTATTGGGAGGCAACCCAATTTTTATTTTTATTTTTATTTTGTTTTGTTTTATTATTTTATTATTTATTATTTTTCAGATATTAATAAAATTATCTTCTTCTAGGTAAATTGAAACGAAGATAGGAAGAAAGGAGGAACGATAAATCTATAGCCAAATAGCCTCTATTCGACATTTTTGGCCAGCAACTAGCGGATCTCATTACCATCATACGTGAATGACAGTAATCACATGGGGAGTTCTTCTACACCTTTTTCTCTTATTTTATTCCACATCGAGGACTATGTGTTTTAAGTAGGGGAGGTATTCCTCATTATTTCTGTCATTTTAGATGCTGAATTTTTGTTGTTGCTGCTAATTTGGTTGCTGCTGCCCATATATATATTTTAAAGCATATTTTGCCTCTTTTCATGCCCAAGAATTTGACCACGACTTGCCTACTGTTTGCCCCACAAGCATGATTCTTGCCTTCTGAGGAAGTTTTGATTTTTCCCATAGTTGATGCCATCTCCACTGTTTTATTTTTATTAGGCTAAAAATAATTGTGATTAATGGAGTTAACTCTATCTTGCTTTTCGTAAAATTGATCAAGTTTAATATAAAGTGAACACTTAAAATGATTGCATGCTTAATTTATGTTTATGGCTATTAGGAGATTATTGAAACTTGTTCTTGACACTTAAATTGTTTTTCCTGAGTTCTCAAAATTTCAATTTCATTTAATTGTTAATAAATTTTTCCATGGTTATGAGTACAGCTTAGAACGTGACTGACTGAGTAACCTGGGTAGGATGCTTGGGTTATCATTCTACTTCGCGTCAAAAGGTTGTGTGACGTGATAGTTAAAGCTCCGCTAACCGGAATTAATTTTTAAGAATCGTTCGGCTGAGTAACCGGGGTAGGGTGCTTGGCTGTCATCACTCTTCGCATCAAAAGGTTCAATATACATACATACATAAATAAATAAAGAAAAAAATATATGTAAATAAATAAAATTTAGGACTAAAGGAAGAAACAAAGAGGGTGTCTTGGTAGGTTTAGTAATTCACCTAATTTCCATGAAATAATTTAAATCGATTTTAATTTCTGTGTGTATTAATTGGAAAACTTTTTCTATTTTACTTAAAGCAAGCTTAGGGTTCTCTTTATTTTTCATATGCATTTTTAACTAATTCTTATGAAACTTTGGAGTGTTATTTCTTTTATGGCAAAATCTAACTTTCACTGTGGATAGGAACCATACTTGAGAGCAAGCATGGACTAAGTAGGGGGAATTTGATAATGCTCTAGAATAACGTATTTTTATGTATTAATCATGTGTTTATTCTGAGTTTGATCCTACTAATTTGAGCTATTTATGTCTTTTTATCTTTTAGGGACTGATTTGGAGGCAAAAGCAAAATTAAGGAACAAAAGTGCGAATTTGGAGACACAATGGGCTGATATGCGACACAGGAAAAAGATTGTGACAAAAGTGCAAGCAGAGAAGACACAAGGACTAAAAACGCAAAAAGAAGAGATTTTATTTTATAAGACTCCATTTTATTTATATTAGGATAATTAATATTAAGATAATTATTAGGATTATTTAATTTTAGGATTTTATTTTAATTATCTTTATTTATCTTTAATTAAATGTATTTATCTTTTTAGAATTTAAGTTAAATTAGACTATCTCCCTAACATTATAAATAGGGGGTGAAGTGACTCTATTTGGGGTGTTCATCTTTTTCTGTAAATACTCTCCCCCTGAAAGTCTAGGCTTTGTTTCTTCATATTTTCTTTTAATAAAATTCATTTTTCTATTTTTATATTTATTTTCTTTTCCACCATTATCATGAGCCACTAAAACCTATCTAGCCGAAAGTTGTCAATATTCCCCAAAAAGGGTTCTTGAGGCCTAGAATCCGTACTTAGCTTTCTCGTCAAGTATTCATCGTTTCTCCGCACTACGGGCTGACGCTTCCGTCCATGGCCCTTAAGAAGTAAACTTTTCAGCATATGCGAAGGCGGCCGCTTTGTATGTTTTGGAAAGATTGCACAGTCGGTTCATTAACTTACTGCGTCAGAGGTTGGCGAGCCAAAAAGATAAAATGGAGTGAGATTCGCCATTGAGAAGCGTTGATCTAGCATAGATTACTGGCTAGAGTCAGGTTGCCTAAAAATCGTAAGTCTAATCTTTGGAGCTGGTGGTCGTAGGCGTCCTCTTCCACTATAACTGGCTTACTTGAGTTGAGAAGGATTATTTAAAAGCCGAGGATTGAACTCAAGATGGAATGAGACAATTGAAAGCTGGAATCTACCAATAAGAATTTCTTTTCTTTTAACTCTCTTTATTATTTTTATTATTTTTGTAATCACAATTTCAGTCACCTTTAGATTCTGTTTTTTTTTTCCAAATCAAATCTTTAATTTTGTTATTTTTATTTTTTTCTGTCACGCAGGTTTTCTTGGGCACGATTCTGCCCAGGATTTCGAGAAACAAGCATTCGTATAATCTGGTCCCTGAGGATTCGACCCTACTTCCCCTTTACCATTATTTTTACTATTATTTTTACTATTTTACAAAGAATAGGATATTTTTGGTACTCTCAACGACACATCAGCTATTACAACCCTAATAGAGGTGAGAAAAAGAAAAAAAATAGAACTTTGTATTTAGAGAGGGTTTTGTTTTCGGGATTAGAGATTTGTATATCTAGGTTAATTTCTTTTTCATCTTGTACTCTCTTTTATT
Source organism: Gossypium longicalyx (assembly GCA_025698465.1). Lineage (NCBI taxonomy): Eukaryota > Viridiplantae > Streptophyta > Magnoliopsida > Malvales > Malvaceae > Gossypium > Gossypium longicalyx. The sequence goes on along the minus strand of CM047005.1, from coordinate 18,041,514 downwards.
TTGCTCATTAGTGAAAATCTAAAACATACTTTGCCCGTGATTTTTTATCCTCTTGGTCATATCGATCAAAGGAGTTTTTTCATGTAAATTTGTGTGCTTGATCTTCTCTACTCTTTCTTTTCGTTGTTTATTTGGGTTGATTCCCAACAACTTATATGTTAACTTAAAAGTTATTGAACCGTGCATATCTATATATATTATAATTCTATATTATTTTTATTATATTAATAAATATTAAAGTATAATTATAATAAATAATAAAAACTAATCCAAACAAAATATGGTTACCACAACATTTAAACAACTAACATGTTAATCTCGTATAACTTAGTAAATACTCAAGGATAATCCTACTATCCTATCCCATTATTAATGTTGAGCCCTTTAGTAAGAACTATCCAAGGTTCATTTTAAAGGATTCATTTCTCACTACTGAATATAAGGCTTTAACTTACAAATTAATAATGTATCCCATTTTCGCCTTAGTTTTTAACATGTTCACACATAAATTCATCCCATGTTCATTTGTTTTTTGTGTAAGCCTTACTTTTTATTTTCAATTTCCTTATTATTGGCATATAAATTAAAAGGGTTTGTTCTTAATTTTATTTCTTATGACTCATAGTTTAATTTAGTGTTAAACACATAATTCTTTAATTTTGTTGGCTTATTTCAAATTTCATTTTTTTAATATTGATTGTGCCCTAGTATGCATGTGCCGAAGCTTAAGAAAATGCAATTGAATATCTGGACAAAGTGAAGTATCTGCAAGTGTAAATGTCAAATTGTAATATAGTAAATTTACAACGAAATACTGGAAAGTATTCTGAAAATCATACCCAACAGAGGTTTGTTTGTGATATTATGAATTTATTCACCTTATGAATTAATGAATATAGCTTCATGAGTATTGTGGTATCAATATTGGATTATTTTTTATATGTATAAATTTTATATTTGAAATGAATTGATATGATTAAATTTTATACGAACTTACTAAGCATTTGTTGCTTACGTAGTTGTTCTTCTTTACTTTTCAGATTATCAGAAGCTTGATCGGGTTGGAAATTTTGTCGGAGTTATATCACACTATCCATTGGTTCTATCAGTACTTTTAGATATTTTGGTTTTGGTTATAATGGCATGTATAAGTATTCTGGTTAATGTTGGCCTATATGAGTTTTGTTAATATTAGCCACTTATTTGGCTTGTGTTTTGGTATGTTTTGGTTGGTAAGTGACTTGGTTTGAAATAATGCAAATTAGCTTAGTAAACCTTGGGCACAATTATGCATATAAGTTAGTTATACATATGAATATATTGAATACATAAACACACATGTTATAATCTGTCATCTGAGGTGCTTGAAGGAATAATGGTTGTATGTGAAGATATTATATATATTTAAGGCTTGATTTTTACTTGTTTTGGATGTTATAATATGGCTTGTTTACATGTATGATGATAGTTGTAGATACATGCCTTGTTAGGTGAGAAAAATGGCTTGTAAAATAACATATTTTCGTCCACACGGGTAGAGACACGGGCGTGTGTCTCAGCCGTGTGTGACACACGGCCAGGTGACACGACCATGTGTCCCCTGTATCTTTTAAATGAATACAAGTAAATGAGTTACACGGCCTTAGACACGGGCCTGTCTCTTAATCGTGTGACCCCTGCAGTGTTGAAAATATTAAATGTTTTCGAAAACTTTTCTAAGCTTTCGATTTAGTCCCGATTTATTTCTGATGTGTAATTTGGGCCTCGAGGGCTTGTGTAAGGGATAATATGTATGATTTCAATTGGTTTTTGACATGAATGATATATGATATGAAATGTCTGCATTTTCTATCTATTTGATTTGTAAACTCCGATAATGCTCTGTAACCTTATTCCGGCGACGGATTCGGGTTAGGGGTGTTACATTGCTTGCAAAGCAAAATAGAAGTAAATGTTGGCTCACTAGTTGTCTAATATTTAAATCAATACTAATCGGTATTACGTGGTCAAATTGTAATACAGAAAGACAACTTTTATTAGCAGACAAACCTAAACTTGTCCTTAGTTTAATCGAAAATGAGCAAATCAATTGAAAGACTAATATGATGCCTATCAAGTCCAATTGGGGATATGCTCTGTTTTGGACATCGAAGCTGATGAATATCAGAATATAGATACATATATGTGATTTACTAGACTGTTAATGCATCGGACTAGACCCAAGAAGAATGAAAAATGAAAATGACTTGGAAATAAATTTATAATTTTTGAATAAAATGAAGTTAAAAAATGGAAATAAATTATTTGGTCATAATAAATCGTTGAATGTAGAAATATTAAATATATTTTCTCATAGATTCTTTTACGGTAAAGTCGTCATGGTTTTAACGGAATTAGAATTGGGTTGAGAAGATTATTTAATTAGAAATTAATTGAGATATTTATTTTGGGAAATAAAAAAAAATGTTGGGTTGGATTGAATTGTATTGTACTAAGTTAGAAGTCCTAAGTTAAAAGTCCTGAAAATACTTGTAATTGGACCCCATATGAGAGAGGCCCAAAAGCCCCTCATGTTAAAAGAGAGGGATGACAAACCCTAGTATGATTAACTAGGGTTGTTGCCCCCTATACTTCTAGTTAAATTAGGAATTCGTTTTTCTAATTGAAATAAACTTCTAAATTCAATAAGGGTTTTACTTCTTTTCATTATAAATAGATGGTACTGATAGGGCTGTTTAGACAACTTTAAGATATTGTTACTCTGCCTGAAAATAGTGATAGTTTATTCTCAAATATTAAAATTTTGTTTTGGAATAACAATTTTGTGGATTTCTATTGAGAAATGATTTTCGTTTTCACACTAAAATAATGAAAACTATTTTTGGTTCTATGTTTGATTCGAATAGTTTTAGCCCACACTCAAAGCAGTTCGCAGTACAAGAATAGCGGAGAAGGTCGTTCGGTTGAAAGCCAAGAACGACAAAGATCCGTCTAGCTGAAAACACATGTGCAATTTCGGTAAAGTGTTTATTGTTATAAATATCACAAACCGGCTTGATTTTCAATTTTTTTCATTTTCTGCTGTGAAAGAAAATCATTTTCAAACTAGATTATTTCCAACACCTATAAATGATGTTGATCTTTGATTTGGCAAAGAAGAAAATAACAAAAAAAAAGTAATTAAAAGAAAACATAAATGAAATTGATATTAAAATTAACTAATTTTTTAATAATTTGAAATGAAAATTGAAATCTACCTAAAACCCTAATTAATCCTATGAAAGAACTTAAAAACAGAAATCAAACCTTCCTAATATGATCTTGTAAGCTAATATTTATAGTGTTTATGTTGTATGACCAAATTAGGTCAATTACAATCTATGTAACAGGTTAAATAAGATTGTATGAATTAAGGGTGTTCAATCGGTTAACCGATCCGAATTAACTTTAATTGAATTAACCGAACTTTTTAAACTCTTAACCATTAAATAAACTGAAATTTTTTCAAAAAAAATTAATCGAACTGAACTTTTTCGATTAATTCGACCGGTTAACCGAATTAACTAGAATTTTTATGTTTTTTTTTTGTTTTTTGATTAAAACAAATATAAAACATATAAAAAATTAACTGAATTTAATACATGTAAAATGTATATAAAAAATATAAATTTTCGATTAATTAACCAATTTCAAACCGAATTAACTGTTAACTGAACCAACCCTCGACCGAATTAATTCGGTTAACCAACCTATTAATCGAATTAATTCAGTTCGGTTGATAAATTGATTTTACCCAAAATTTGCACACTCTATGAACAAAAACAACCATTATAGATATATGGACCTTGTCGAACCGATGTCGCAACTTCGATGGAAAATTACTTTTAATTTTCGGGACTAGTTGGAATGTTGCGACTTTTGGCTTCATCATGTCGCAACATCGTTGGCAGTATGCCCCAAGTTGTAAAAATCAATTTTGATGCTTCTTTAAAAGGGAAAAATCGAGAAGCAAGGGCGGCTACAATTGCCAGGAACAGCAATGGAGATATTGTAGCTGGAACCAACGCGTTGATGCATGTGTCTATAGCATTAGCGGCTGATGCCGAAGCTATGAGGTTGGGCTCCATACTTGCGGCTGATAATAACTGGGAGTCCGTGGAATTTGAATCCAGCAATCTTCAACTGATTCAATGCTTATCGAAAAAGAACCAATGCCTTTGGGAGATTTTTGCAATTGTTTAAGATATTCTATCTATAGTTTCTAAACGTAAGAGATGTATCGTTTAAGTTTGTCAAAAGAAACAGTAATAGAGTTGTTGACTAGATCGCAAAAAAACTAGGATTAATTCTTGTCCGTCAAACTGGGTTCAAGTTCCACCTGTGAAACTAGTAACACTCTTGTAATCTGGTTCCTGTTGAATGAATGGTTTGTTGAAAAAAAAAGAGCCAAGGATGAGTCATTAAAATTCAAGCATGCCCTTTATTATCACTTATCAACTATGGTATTAATACTAGAATAAATGTCGGATATGAGTACATGTTTCATACGAATATTTAAATTCTTTTCATATCCCACGTCTTTAATATTCATGTCAGAAAACAAAGCGCCGTACATGAATGGTTCAAGTAAAATAAAGAATGATAACATACCTTATGAAGCAATTTTAGTTTATAACAATTTTACCATGATCTATCTAGCTAATATGCTTTTATCCCGGCTCCAATCATATTATATTATAAACATAGAAGAGTCTGAATTTAGGACACCACTCAACATATTAACATGCATGTGAGGCTTTAAGTAAATTAATACCTTTATTCAAAGAGTAAAGATTCGATAGTTAAACACAGAAAATGAACCCGCTAGTGGATACAAAAAGCTGTTATCTAAAGATATGAGATTTCCTCCGTGGTGAAAGTAGTGTTTCCTGGAAAGCAGCAGCTCCTAACCATGAACTTTTTCTTGTGCTTCATCCGTATCATCTCTCAGTCCTTTCATTTTGCGTATGCTGAGTTCTCGTATTTTCTATCCCACCTATAATTTGGTTCGGATGACAGACCAGAAGACAGAAAAAGTACAATGAAAGATCAGCTATGTTAGATCCATCCTGACACTAATAAATGACATGAGAGGACTCAGGGTCCCAAAGTGCGGGTATACGTCAATGTAGGTATGTGCCGGAAACAAAGTATATTTAATTTCATTTTTGGTAATAGGAGGGTTGTATCTCCATCCTTATATTTATATATACATGTCATAAGCAATATAGGTCATAGTTACCTGCAGTCTTCCTGTTCTGGAACTTTGAGCTCCAAATCCTCTGTAAATGGCTGAAATACTAGGTCTATCTTCTCATCATCCACTTGATCAATAATTGGTGGGTCCCACTGTAGTAGTTTGACACATGAGAAGTTATGACATGCTTAATGTGAAAAAGGAATCCCCTTAAAATGTAAGTTACCCACTTATCGAATTTGAAAAGTTCATCCAGTAATAATATGATTGATTACAAATTCTTCCCAAGTTCAGAGTTTTTAACAAGTAAGCAATCAATAAAAATCATAAGTTATTTCACTAAGATTCTAGGCTGACATGCATAGATTAACACATGCAAAGATAAATGAAAGCTATATCACTAATTGACCTGAGTTTGAGTTTAATTTGGATATGAATATGTTTTTGAATTGGATAAGTAATTTAATTTTCCAAGTTTTTCCATGTATTTGGAAGATCCTTGAAGTTGGAGGGTCATCCATATGTGTCAAACACAAGTAATTCAAGAAACGTAAAGAGTTGGAGTAACATAGCATACAAGGATGCAATAATAAAAGAGGGTACCTTTGGAGCATTATCCTTGTCAATGGTGAGGGCCCTGATACCCTTTCAACAAAAACAGAAGCAAATCCATTCACGAGTTAGATAAAGCTCGTTTTGAAGTTTTCGTAAGTGGTTAAACTCAAATTAATTACCTCGTAGACATCTGCAGAGATTGTGGTCCGTAATATATTCACTGTTAGTCGAAATTCTTTCTTCAGGCTTTCAGCCAGAGTTTGCTTCCTCCCTTCACGAATCTAGAAATATTAATCCAACAATTAGTGGTTGTGCTTTGTTAACGACCTTTTGGGGTAAAAACAAGTCAACCAGGTGTGCTTTGTTAAGTTGATACCAGTTCCATAGTTCTACAATTTGAAAAAGTCGAAACAAACACTCAAATGTATAGACATCAGAAAGACTTTGATGGAGTCACTGATCTCAAGTTCGAAATCAAGACAATGCATCAATTTAAACATGAAAAAGATAGATGCTTTTATGTAGACACCATACTGTCAGTAGAAAATGAGATGAACTTCATTCAGCTTTGAAGGATGGAACGAATTTATTTCGAGTTAGTTGCACTTGAAGCAGAAGCCTCATCCTTTACAAACGTTTAACTTAAATCACTATCAAATGCCTATAAATATAAACCAAAGTTCTGCAAACCAGTTAAACATATGAATAAATGGTAGAATAAAGCAAAAAACTATTACCGATCTCAATGTTATTTTCAATCCTGTTGGCGATGATCTTTTCAGCCCTTTCAGTACAGGACCAATCCATTCATTGCCCTCTTTGCTCGCCTCCACTTCCTGTCAGAGAACATTCAAAGAAAGTGAATATCATGAGGAACTTTTCCAATTCAAACTATGTTAACGTTCCTTTCTATGTTGAGAGATTAAAGAAGAAAGAAAAATAACTTACAAATGATTTTATAATGTCTGCAACAGAATCCTTTGAGAAACATTCATCAATTATCTGCTTCCTGGGGAGTAATAAAAACTATCAGCTTTCACTAATGCTGAGGTCAATGACCTTTCCCAATTCATCTTTTAGTTGACACTTCTGCATCCAAGAATCAAATATAGCTATGTGTTTGATACATGTATGTCCAATTTGCTCTAAGCTTTTTCATGTGTAAAGAGTCCTTGGAGGATTTTATCCCGTACCCATGTTCAAATATGTATCAAACATGTCTGTCGAAGATACTTCAAACAAAATAGAGAGTCAGAGCTACATATGTTGACACAGGTTTTCTTACTTGTTTAAAATACTGTCTTCATCAAGCTGCACATGCAAAGAAAATTCCTCAATTGTAGCCTTGACAGCGTTTTCATCACCAACGTTCAAGCTAATCAGACGCTTCTCAAGCTCGGGAAGTTTCTGATTACAATAGAAAATAAAACGTTATCATGATATTACTCAATCTAAGGGAAAAAAAGCATAGACAAATTGACAATTTAAAAGGATCAGAAAACACCTCATTAATTTCAATCTACATATACACAATATTTAAAGATGAAAAGCTCAAATTTTAATTCACATTCTTTGAAGGCTCAAATTGATGAGGTGTTTTCAAATTTTAATATGGATAGAGAAAATGAGGTTCATTAAGAAAGTCTTGGAACGAATTTAAAAGATGAAAAGCTCGAATTTTAAGTCAAATTCTCTGTAGACTGAAATTGATGAGGTGTTTTCAAAATTTAATATGGATAGAGAAAATGAAGTTCATTAAAAAAGTCTGAGAACGAATTTGCTAGTAGATTATTGTTCCTTTTATGAATCCTCAACAGTCAAAGTGTTACTAATTTCAGCATGGTTAGCTGATTTCGTATCTCCAACTCCTCAAATTTTTAATGAAGTATCTGTATTTGGTACATGTATCTGAGGACAGGGAATGAGGATATGATCTTTCAAGACCCTTCAAATACATAAAAAAAAATAAAATTAAATTGAATATATGTGTATGTGTAGAACACATACTCATGCCCAAGTTCAAGTAATATAGTCATAGACTGTTTAAATTTGCATTAGAGCAAAGTTGGGATCAGCTTCCCACCCAAGCCTCTCCCTATAAATTGTAAAATATAAGATACTTCTTGACGCCAGAAGAAAAAATGGAGATTTTTTTTTTTGTTTGAAGCGAACCCCAGCACTCGTGCCAGGTCATATACTTCTTCACAGAACTTCTTTCCAAAAGTGAATGCTAATAATACAGGATATAAAGAGAAATGTCAAGTAAATCTTTAACGCTTGCAGCAGCAGAGGGCCAAAAGAAAATAGATTAATGTCTGATGAGAATAGATGGAATATGATCCAAGGTAGGAAATTAAATTATGAAATCAAATTCCTTGAAACAAGCTAGAGCTCAGATTTGTTTGGGTTGTTATTTGTGAATTTGACAGGAGAAGAAACACTTAATACTAATTGTTGCTGTGCATAATAAATCTCACAGTTATTACATAAGCATAGCCTATGCTACTCAAACTTGGGTGTGAATGTCAGAAATAGTTATGTACCAGACACGAGTATGTTCAATTCTTTCCATGTTTTTCCATGCATTTCCAAGAATTTCCATGCATTTGAAGAGTCCTTTGAGAGTTATATATCCATATCTATGATGGCTATGTGTTCAAATACTGGTATTTCATGAAAAATAAAGATTCAAATCAACATAGATAACTGAACTCACCTCAAGTGGGACAAAATGGGTTGCTAGTCCAGCTACAACCAATTCCTTACCATTTAACCTAGCCCCGGTTAAAGCTAAATATTCCCCTGCAATGAATGACCAAATAGTCTTAAATAAGCTTCCAAAAAAAGTACCATAACAAAACCAAATACAAATCTATATCTACTTTGGCAAGTCATTCTTACCCAAATGGCCGGGGAGATGGGAAAGTATGTATGAGAAACCACAGTCCACATGAAACCCAATACTTGCTTCTGGTGTTGCAAAGACCTAAGCACAAGCATTCAAAAGCATACCATACGGAAGATTCAGCACATCAATTCAGTAACAGATAAAGGAAAGAAGGTAAGGTTGAAACTTGAAAGTATTGATTTATGTACACAAAATGTCAATAGAATGACTATATACACACAGTTTTTTCTGTTACAACTGAGAACTTCATCGGGACCATCAATGATGCACCACCTCCCATTGAAATTCCTTGAACAAGAGCAACCTGTCAAACACAATACATCAATTAGACTGGTAGATTTCCACAGTGAGCAGATCTCACATTCAATGAACTCCTTGTGTAATGGTATGAGAATACAGTGTGGAAATAAAAAAAACCTGAGTTTTCTTATAGGTATGAATGTGATAGCAAAGCCAATACATTCGATAGACCACTTCAAGGCAGGAATCCTCTGTCAGAAGAATAATTCATTACGAATTAAAATTCATAATGTTGTGCACAATTGCACATATATGAGCAGTCATTAGGTGTTATGGAGGAAGTAATAGAATTTAAAACTTATGTTACGAGAACTTCATTATTTTTAAGGTTTTCCAAGTATTTAGAAGATCATATCCCATACCCATATCCGAACAACATAGTTTAAAACATAATAGAATAGAACCAAAAGTCCAATATCAGGATAAGACCGATAGAACATTTACTTGATTTCCTTCCCTCATAGAACATTTTTAAATCTCCACCAGCAGAAAATGCACGCCCGGCTCCCTGAATAAAAAGTTACAAACAATATAATTTAGAAATCATGAAAATTGACAGAGAAATCCAGAACTAGGAATCATTAGAAATGACCCAATTTAACAACCTTGATCAGTATAAGCTGAGCTTGCTCATCTCTTTCCCATTGTTCTAAGTATTTAGCTAGCAGGGAGACCTGATTGCAGTAAAAGAAACAAGGATTTCAGAAGATTTGACTTGAAGAACATAAAAGAAAGCCAAGGCAATGTTAGTTTAAACATTACATACCACTTTGGATGAGATGACATTCAAATGTCGAGGCCTGTTCAAAGTGATGATTCTTACATGGTCTAATTCCTCTCCAACAACAACCTTAAATTGAGTAAAATAGGGGAAAACATAAGAAGTAGTCTTAAATTAAGGTTTTCAAAAAAAAAAAAAAAAAACCCAAAGAAGTACTTGTAACATTGAATCATTAAAAGGAGATGATTACCAGTTCATCGGGATTAACAACTTCTTTCGCCATTTGATTCGCCGGAACTGATTGTTAAAGTCGAAGCCCACAAACTGCACAGAAACAAATAAATAAGTAAAAGAGAGAAGTTGAAGCTTGAAAACAATGAAATTGTAGATATTGTTTAGTTAGAGCAATTAAGTTCATAAATGAAAGGAGAGAGAGGAACATACAAAAGAAAAATTAGTGAAGAAGGAATGGAAAAATATGATATATATAGAGAGAGAGAGCAAAGAGTAGTTGGTAACGGCAATGGTAAAGGCAAAGGAGCAAAGGGTGGTTGGTAATGTCAAGAATGGTAAATTCAAAGGACAGTTGTGTGTCATCCATTCATAAATCATAACACTTCAGCTGTGATTCTTCGTTCTTACCTACCTTCCCTGATTTCGCAGTAGTTGAGTGTTTGTGGGTGATAAACGCGCGCCTACCCCCCTTTCATGTCATAATTTACACCATGGGAATATAAAATTGGAGCGAAAATTATTTCATATGAAACTACGAATCTATTAAAATTTATATATGATAATACTTTTAAAGTAATAAAATTTAGTGTAAATTATACTATTAATTTAGTAAATTTTCGTTTTCTCATTTAACTAAAAAGTTTACAATTTAAATTACAATTTTTGAAATTGTTTTTTTTTATATGTAGCATTTTTTAATTAGTATAATAATAAATTTAGTTATTAATTTTTATATTTTCTATCAATTTGATTTTAATTCTATATAAAAATTATAAAAATTATAAAAAAAACTCAAAATTATTTAAAAATAGAAAATGTTATATAAAAGTTCAAAAAAATAAAATCTCAAAAATATTACTGTTGAATAATTAATATGCATGAGAAATAAAAAAAATTTATCAGAATCAAATAACAAATTAAAAACAAAATAAAAAATGTGAGATCTTTCACATTATTTCTTGAAATCAAATTAGTAATATCTTTAAGTTAAGTTACATACCCTTAAAGAACATCTAAAACTGATGTCATAAAAATTTGTCAAATCGATTCTAATGTCAATTTTTAGCCAAAAATTAAAAAAAAAATACCACAAAAGTTTTTTTTCAGACACAATTCAAAATTTCAATTTATTTAAATTATTTTTGAAATTATAAAAATAAATTATAATTTTTTTTCTTTCCTTATAACGAAAAAGTTAAGGGAAGAAACATAAGGGCTAAAAAATAGAGAATTAATAATTTTAATTATTATTTTTTTATTTTTTTATGTGTTTTTAAAGAACAAATCTTGGATATTTTTATACATATAATAAAGAGAAAGAATTTGACAATTTAAAAACAATTTCCTCTTACTTTCTCTCAATTTATCTATTTTCGAAATTTTTATCTATTTTTATTTTATTTTTATTTTTATTTTTAGAATTTTCTAAATTTTTCAAAAAAAATTAATTTTTATCATTTTAAATATAATAAGGGCAGATAGAAAGCATATAAAAAAGAAGAAAAAATTTGTTATTTTACTAATTTAAAAAGTGCCACTTAATAGTTGGGTGATAAAAAAAAATTTAAAAATTTTAGCGACTAAATTGTAACTTTTTAATTATGTAACCAAAATAAAAGTTTATTCATAATTTAGTGACTAATAGCACAATTAACCCTAATATTTATAAAATGGGTTTTCTACCCAAATAATAAAATACATACTGAAGTAGGATAAGCCCCACTATTTACATATCTAGCCAAATTCAACAGTGTACCATCGGTGCCGCCTGAGCAATCGACGGTCTGTCACCAATCATTGCTTCAATTATCATATTTAAAAAAAAATTGAGTGAAAGCAATTGGCAGCACCAGTATCTGACACTAAAAAATTGTGTATTTTTATACATTTAAAACAAAAAAAAATATTGGTACCGCCAATGTGTTAGGCGGCACCCGAATATCTTAAAATAAATTTTATTTTTTAAAAGTAAAAAAATTAATTAAACGAATATTGGAACTCGAACTCGTGACCGGCAGGTGCATAATATCAAGCCCGTGCCGCCTAACAACTCGATGGTACCGGCCTAACGACATGCCACCAATGTGACTCGTTAGTCATGACTCCAGTTTCAATACCCGTTTAATTTTATTTTTACTTTTTGTTTCAATATTATTATATTATTTTCTTTATAAAAGGGGGTTGGTTTGGCCCCCAACCCCACAGATTGTTCAATTGGAAGGAATTTTTTTTTTTTTGAAGATTGGTGTGAAAAGTCTCCAGAAAATCAAAGTATAATGTATCTTGTATTTTTTTAAGTTATACTTTAGTAGTAATTTAATAAGGTTAGTATTAAGGTATGTTATTTGTGTTAAAAGGTTAGTATTAATTATTTTTTTATTTTTTATTTTTTATTACAAACATTTGGATGGTCCCTTCTTCTCTCCTCACAGCACAAGGTTCCCCAAGAAAAGGTATGTATTTTTTTTCTAATAGTATATAAATAATTAGAATTGTGTTAGTTTAGATATTTGTAATATTATATTTTTTTTAAAAAAAAATTAGAATTGTGTATGTCAATTTTGTAGTGTATGTTTATTAAGATAGGTTTAGTAGTGCATGTTTATTTTAGTAGAATTATTAGAATTTTTAGAATTTTGTATTAAGATAGATTTGTGTTGAAAGTAATATTAAAATTGGTTTGACTATTGTATTTTTTTTAATAATAATTTGTATATTTTAAGATGTAAAAGTGAACATTATATGTTTGTTTGATTAATTAGATTTTTGTTGATTATGAAAATGGGCTTCGAAAAAAATATTTGTTGTTATTTTTATATTGTTTATTTGTTAAGTCGATGATTAAAATTTTAATTGTTTGTACATATATCGATATGACTTCTTTAATTACTGCAGAAGATCACATAGCAAGGACAATCTAATTGCCGGTAAAAAAATGTTCTAATGTTGCACATAATTTTCATAATAGTTGCATGTAATTTTTTATTTAATTGTGAGATATTAACCAATTCTGTAATGAAATATGATTAGGATGTGTACCCCATGCTGAGCCCACGTGGCCATGGTCCGAGCTATTGGTCAGACGAACGGATTATCTTCTACCTAAATACCATGAGACTTGGATCAGCGGCATTAGTTTGTGTGTTCGAGTTAAGAGGCGACTTAATATCGGCACTGGTTGAGCGGTGGCGCCCAAAGACGCACACCTTTCATTTTTCGTGTAGGGAATGCACCATCACACTGGAGGATGTCGCAATGCAATTAGGGCTCCCTGTGGACAGTGATGCAGTAACCAATTCACGCCACATAGTAGATCCTACGGCGCTTTGCTATGACTTGCTTGGATGTTCTCCCGATGATGATACAACTGAATTTACGGGTTTAAAATTTTCGTGGCTGAAGTCAAATTTTGAAACATTATCGAATTATGTGACTGAGAGGGAGAAGATGTCCGCTGCTTGGGCCTATTACTGCAGCTTATAGGGGGTACTTATGCCGAATTCCAATAATAATAGAGTCAACTTGATGTACCTACTCTTACTAATTGATTTGCAATGTACTCGTTCCGACAACTAGGGTTCAACAGTACTAGCTGTAAATGCCCAAATTTGACCGGGCCCAATAAACCAACAACAGTCCATTACTACCCAATTAAAACCCATTACAAATTAACTCAAATACCCAAGCCCAAAACTAAACCCTAGCCCAACTAATCCTAAAAATTTTCAGCCAACAAACCCTAGCCTCCTTCAGCTTAACCAGCGTCGCACGCCACCCTCGCCTCTAACACCGCCGCTCGGCTTGCCTCTACATGCCTCTGACACCTGCAAAATGAAGCAAACATGCAAGTAAAAGAAAATAATGGACAAGAAGACAAAAAACATTAGCAAACAACATGAAAACGACAACAAAATGAAGAAAACAAGACAAGCTTGTATTCGGCTATATAGCCAAAGAGAAAAAATGTAATCAATGGGGGATTTTGAAAAAAAAAAAAAAGAGATTGTATTACACGTATTTTCAGAAATAAAAAAAAAGCAAAAAATAAAAAAGGACTTAAGGTTCTTATTTTTTCTTTTATTTTTCCTTATTTTCGAATCGGTTTCCTTCATCTTTCAATACATATATATAATAAAAATGAAAAAAGGAGAAGAGGGCTTACCCTTTTGGAGACCGCCGAGGAGAAAAGGGGTAGATTTGGCTTTTTTCGGCCACCGTGTACGGCAGACGGCACGGCGGCGGACGGCAGCTACCGGCGCCAGAGTTCTCGTAGACAAAGGGAGAGAGGAGAGAATTTGTTTTTGTTTTTTTGAGGAAGTGAGAAAAATGAATTTTTTTTTTAAAAATTTTGGTTTATATAATGATGCAAAACGATGCCGTTTTAGGCTTTAGCTTTAGGCGCCAAAACGACGCCGTTTCAGTCCATGCCCATGCGACCCGACCCGCCTTACCTAGGATTCGCGCATTTTGCTATAATAGGTTATTTACCCTTTGGCCCTTCCGCAAATTTCACTTTTTAAAATTCAGTTTTTTTTGTTCTTTAATTTGCCCCTGTAATTTTCTCTCTATTTCATTTTAGCCCCGTATAAAGCGCTGCGTTTTGGAGGGAGGGGATATTTTCTCCTTTGGTCCCTCCATGTTATTCGCATGTTCAGATAAGTCTTCTCCTTCCATTTTATTTCAAATTTACCCCAAACTTTTGTTCTAAGTTCGATTCAGTCCTTTTTTGTTATTTATTCTGTTTTATTAAATTTATTATTATTTTTTTATTACTATTATCATTATTATATTATTACTATTAGTATTATATTTATATTCATGTTTATTTTATCATTCTAACATTATTACCGTTTCTCTAATTTTATTTATTTATGTTTTTATTATATTTCCATTCATTATACTTCTATTTATATTTATATATTAATATTACTTTTATTTTTCATATATACATATTTTATTCTTGTTATTATCATTTTATTTATTTATATCCTTTTACATAGTTTTTAAACTTCAGATTTTTTTTATTATATTATTAATGTCATTTTTTATCTACTCTTTTAAATAAACTTTATTTATTTTCATCGTTTTTTATTATTGTCATTTTACTATTTATTTATTTATTTATTTTATATCTTTACATATATACCTTCTATTTTAAATTATTTTTTATATATAATATACTATAAAATTTCTTAGATGTTATTTAATTATACTAATTTAGGTGTTAATCGTTTTTAAATTCCTTTTATTGTTGTTTGTTTTGAACTTTCTATGTATTACTTATTTTAAAATATTTTTTATATATTCTTTATTTTAAAACTTTTATATATATATATATATATGTATATGTTACTTTGGATTATATTTATATATATTTTTGTTTAAATTGTTTTTGTATATTATTTATTTGTTAAAATTTCTCTTTTACGTATTATTTATTTTAAGCGCTTTTATATGTTTTAAATGGCCCTTTTTTTTTTACCTTATGTATTATTTTAATTTATTTAACATATTATTTATTTAAAATTTGCTTTATATATTTTATTTCAAATTGTTTATATTTTATTTATGTTGAATCTTTTTCACATATAATTCTTTTTGAACCATTCTTTGGCATTATGTGTTTTAAATCTTAATTATTTCATTTATTATTTATTTTAAACTTTTATCCTATTTACCTTAAATTATTTTTTGTATATTATTTTACTTCGTTTGTCTTTGATTATTGATTGATATAAAAAATAATATACATTGTGTATATGGCCATTACATGCATTAGAAATTATTTATTGACATCTTCATATTGTGGCATTCATTAATATTGTATCTAATTCAAGTTTCATTATTCCATGCTCCATTTTACACTATTGTTTTATCTAGTTCAAACCATATCGTATATTAAGCTTCAATATGCTTATCCAATATGGATCATTTTATTTTACTCGTAACAAGAATAACGCACATCGTTAAATATTATGCTCGCTATATTTCAAAATGAAGAATTTCTAAATAAGGCAATATTTTATATTTTGGAAATTCGAGAAATCGTGCCCTAACGTGCTGGGTTTTGATTTTTCGTTTGACCAAACGACCAAATACCCTTTTTAAAAAATTTCATCCATGTTTTCTTCAAAAAAATAAGGCAATATTTTGTGTTTGGAAATTTTGAGAAAACGTGCCCTACGTGCTGGGTTTTGATTTACCGTTTGACCAAACAACCGAATATCCTTTTAAAAAAAAATTCAATGCATGAGTTTTGGAAATCATGAGATGATTTTGGTATCGAAGGTTTGAAATACCGTGTCCTACGTGTTGGATGTGATATTTTATTTCTTTGAAATAAGATAATCTTAATATCCACTTTAAGTTATCCAAACATTCATAAAAAGGGATCATATTTCAAAATTTATTTTAAATCTTTTCAATTTTCGACATTAAGACATTAATTAATCAGTTAGGTACCAATTTTGGGCATTACGAGGGTGCTAATCCTTTCTCGTACGTACCCCCAAACCCGTTTTCTCAAATTTCGTAGACCAAAATCGTTGTTTTAGTAAACCAAAAATGTTTTATTAAAATGACCAAACTCCTTGGTGATCCGATCATCTAAACAAAAGAGATTGGTGGCGACTCCTAATTTTCGTTTTTTTTTTCAAAATATAAAGTCGATCCCCGTTTTTCAAAAAAAGGTTTCGACAGCATGGCGACTCCACTGGGGACTTTGAGAGTCAAACCATAAATTGATTAATTTTTGTCCTTTGTCGAAAATTGAAATTTCGTTTTAAACTTACGATCCCTTCATTGCATTTCATATATTTTTCTTACGGTTTTCATTATTTTATTCCTATTTTCTTTATTGCTTCGAGTTTTTTTATGTATATATCCTCGCACGTTGTATTGCATGACCGTTGTGGTCACACCTTTTAAGTGGGAGTGAGAAACTATTCCTTTGTGAGGTTTTCACCTCCCTGTAGGATAGTGGATCGCTTTCGAGATACATTCGTACCTATGTCTTCATGAGATTTTCATCTCCGTGCAGCCATAGGGAAATGTATTGCCCTGAACTGAACTCTATCTATATGAGCCTATAATGGGTGAGTATCAAGGAATCTGCTGGTTCAGGTACCTTTACCCTAGAACCAAGCCACATATAGAGACCTAGGAGCTTACCCTAGGTAGAGCCACTACGAACCCCTAGTGGTCACCCGAATAGGTGCTTTATTTGTTATTTATTTCTCCTGTACTAACATGTTTTGTTTTTGTTTTGTTTATAACTGCATTGCATTACATCATCATAGAAAGGAGGTGTTGATTCATATTTGATTGCTAAATAGAACAGTTTGTCATAAGAGAACGAATTTCTTGATAAAGTGGATTATAACACGGTTGTCTAAATATGGTCCAAGTAAACACAATGAAAGAAGGCTGATAGCCCATAAAGAAATACACGACTGTGCTTCATTACCCGAGGATTAAAATCGACAAAGGTTATTCGAGAGCCATCACGTCTTGACTTTCTTAAAGGAGCTGA
Organism: Gossypium longicalyx; assembly: GCA_025698465.1. Lineage (NCBI taxonomy): Eukaryota > Viridiplantae > Streptophyta > Magnoliopsida > Malvales > Malvaceae > Gossypium > Gossypium longicalyx. The sequence goes on along the minus strand of CM047005.1, from coordinate 18,024,029 downwards.
CGAGTATCGCGGGGATAAGTGAGCAACGAGTCGCAGCCTGGATCAAGCAAAAAGGAGTTAATGGAGACATCTTTTAGAAAATTCGCAAGACTCGACCATAACATCAGGATATGAAGAGGAAGATAGGTGTCTTCGCTTGGAATATGAGAGAAAGGCCATATATGTAATCCGTTTTATGTAAAGGAATTTGTTTTTTAGAAAAGTTGATCTAATGAAATTGAATTCAGAATCAACACATTTCTTTCTTTTGCATTCATTCCATGCATTTGCATTTGCATTTGCATGGCATTGCATTATTTACATTAGATTTTCCCAAAAGGACCCTAATTAGGTAAAATTATTTCAGAACCGACAAAAGATATAAACCAAAGATTGGAAAGACTTGAACAGTTTCAAAAAGAGATGCAGGACCAGTTACAAATACAAATGCAAGAGCAACTAGCGAAGATCCAGCAAGATATGAGGGACCGAATACTAGAGTCCCAAAGGAATATGATGAATCAGTTGTCCCAATTACTGACTAAGGGGCTAGGAAAAGGAAAAAACTCTATGATCAATGTTGGAGAGGACAATGAGGAGCCTTTGTACCCTCCAGGTTTCGCCCCGATAAACGATCAGACATGTCTGCAAGATGTACCTATCGCTATCAGATCCCAACAACATCAGGCCGGTACCTCGGCACCTATGAACTACCCGACGGGCTCAGGTTCCAATCCAAGGAACAGTCCAACCAATCATCTAAGTCCTGAGCTAGACGAAATGGCAGGAATAGAAAAAGCAAGGATTGAACTGCCAAGACATCTCGAAGATCGATACAAGCGGTTGGAGGAAAAACTTAGAGCGATGGAGAATGATGATTACCATCGCGGGGTTGACGCCAAAGATCTTAGCTTCGTTCCAGATTTAGTACTCCCGCCGAAATTCAAGACTCCAAAATTTGAAAAATATAATGGGACTAGTTGTCTTGAAGCTCACATCACGATGTTCTGCCGAAAAATGACAGGTTACGTTAATAACAATCAACTGTTAATTCATTGCTTCCAAGATAGTCTGATTAGGTCAGCTTTCAAATGGTACAACCAACTGAGCCGTGCCCAAATTCATTCATGGAAGGACTTGGCACAAGCTTTCATGAAGCAATATGGCCACGTGTTAGACATGGCGCCCGACAGGATTACACTGCAGAATATGGAAAAGAGGCAAAGTGAGAACTTCATGCAATATGCCCAAAGATGGAGAGAGATAGCGACCCAAGTCCAGCCACCTCTTCTGGAGAAAAAACTACGATACCTTTCGTCAACACTCTGAAAGCCCCCTTTATTACCCATATGTTGGGAAGCGCTACCATGAGCTTCTCAAATATAGTAATGTCCGGCGAGATGATTGAAAACACGATCAGGAGCGGGAAGATAGACACAGGAGAAAGCGCCCAGAGGTCAACCCCAAAGAGAAATGAAAATGAAGTAAATAATATGAGCAAAGGATATCCCAAATTGGTCAACGTAGGCCAGCCAAGGCCTGTTACCACTAACCATCAAGGCTCTTCAAGGCAGGAATCCAACTCGAGGCCAAATACAGAAAAGCTTCGGTTTACACCCATCTCGATGTCATATAAGGAGTTGTATCAGAATCTTTTTTATGTGCATGCGGTGTCTCCGTTCTACTCGGAACTAGTGCAACCTCCGTTCCCAAAATGGTATAATGAGAATGCTCAATGTGAGTACCACGCGAGAATAATGGGTCACTCAATCGAAAATTGCACTGCGTTTAAAAAGTTGGTCGAAAGATTTATTGAAATGAGGATTGTGAATTTTGACGATTCCTCAGAACCAAATCGCTCCGACAATGCAATAAATGCGATATTTGAATGTGAGAGCAAAAGAGTTGCGATGCCTTGAACAAGTCAAAAGCTTGGAAGGAATATTGGGGAATCTGAATGATATATCCGAAGAGGGAACATGGGAATAAAAGTTTCCAAACCCTTACATACTTTGGAGTGCTTTGAACAATGGGACTGTGGAATAGATCCCTTTTATTTTTAGAGCTAATTTAGAGTAATATTCAAAACACGCTTGTTGCTTTAAGCCTAGAAACAATAAGAATCATTTTGTGAAATAGGCTTGTACCTAAAATCTCTATAAAATGCATCTTTATTAACAAATATTCTTTCATTTGTTTTTCCATTTCATAATGTACTAATATTTGTTCTTAGATTCTTTTGTTCTTTGAACTTTCTTTCAAAAATTCGTTTATTCTTCATTCATGATCATACCATACAAATAATCATCCTTAGAATCATTTATTCTTTGGAATCTGCCTTCGTACCTACAACAGGTCTCTAGATATCAATGACGTGAGCGACACTGTCATTGACTCCAGTCTCTTTTTGAGCAAGATATGTGTCTAAAAGAGATCTTAGGACCTTGAAGATGATAAATATTGTAATATATCTCTTGATTTGTCAAGGATGGTAGAACAAGATGAGAAATAGATCCTACCTTACAAAGGGGCAATGGACATCACAAACCTAAGACAAGAGAAAAAGGTAAAGATTGGAGTGTATACCACCACAGAGCCAAAGTAAGATATCAAGAATACAAAGATATTTTCGCATGATCGTATCAAGATATGCCTGGGCTACTAAGGCCTGCGGATGCTAAAAAGGGTCCATACGAGTGTCAAAAGAACACATGCCAATGGCTTTACGTTAGCCAGGCTAATCATGAGGTTCGGGTGCTGCTGATCCACCATGGAAGGGGATTGTATCAGTTATGCTGTGAATGCCAAATTTATGGAGACAAAATTCATGTGCCCTTTCATTTCTTTGTAGATTTTCTCTATGTGGGGCATGGAGGTAATTGGGCTGATCTCGTCTAAAGCTTCTAGCAGGCACCAATCATTTCGTCAAGAGGGTAAAAGTCACTTCATATGCCAATATTACAAAGTCAACAGTCATCAGAATTCTAAAAAAAAAGATCATGTGCTAATACGAAATCATATCTAACTATATAATGTCAAAATTCACAGTCTGATTGAAGAACAGACGCCACATCACCTCAAAGATAAAAAAAATACAGTGGAGGTAGCCAAAATGTATAAGAATAAAAAGAACTAGACAAGGATCATACGAAAAATGGCTGAGACTTGTGAAGATTGGAGTAAAGAAGTTACCATTTACCCTCTATACTTATCAAGTGTCGGCCAGGACCTTTGCCGAGGCAGCACCTTTCTCATTATGAAATGGAAGTGGTTTGCCCATTAAAATCAAGATCCTTTCTCTCCAAGTTTCGATTGAGTCAAGAATTAGATTAAGCAGAATAGATCCAGTGAACTTAATTGAAGAAAAGAGGTTGAAAGTTACCCGTCATGGTCAAATATACCAAAAACGAATTATGCGAGTGTACGACAGAAAGGTCCGTCCTAGAGAATTCCACGAGGGAAACTTGATATTGAAGATCATTCCTATGCATAAGGACTTTAGAGGAGAAATGATGTCAAACTGGGAAGGACCTTATGTAGTAAAAAATGCTTATTTTGGAGGAGCATTGACATTGAATGAAATGGATGGCAAAGATTAGCCCAATCCAGTGAATTCAAATCCAGTCAAGGAGTATTCTACCTAAAAGGGGGAGAGGCCAAGGTGAAAACTTGCAAAGGACGCCTTGAAACAAAAAAAAAAAAGAAGAAGAAAAAGAAAAAAAGAAAAAGGAGAGGCCAAGGCGAAAACCCGCAAAGGGCGCTTTGAGACCAAAGGGGATTTGAGTTGAAAGCCTGAAAAAGGCGACTTAAATTTAGACCAAAGTGGGGCATACAGTAGTCTTGCTATGCCTGAATTAACAATAAAGAAGTATGCTACGTCTTGGGGCATCGACAAAGTACTCCGGATCCCCTAAACACATATTGAGCTCAGAAGGGTCCTTAATAAGTTAGAACAAAGAAGCCTAAGTTGCGATATCTGGGGCACTTAGTTTTCCACTTTACCCATATTAAATTTGCTATTTTTGATTACCTTATTCTTTTCAAGATACGCTTCCAATAAATTTCCTTTTTAATTACATTTGCTATCCTTGGTTAATTTCCTTCTTGTCCATTGTTACAGTCTTTTTCAAGCATTTCGCCTTGAAATAACGATTAATGGACTAATAAATACTTTCACAAAAGGAGTTCTGCATATTACTTTGGAAGCTTCTAAATAATATAAGAACCTAAAACAGGATTATTGTTTAGAACTCACCAAGCTTAAGGGTTGGAAATATTGGAGAAAAATGATTATCCCATTGGACTTTTATTGGTTGAACAAAAGACAAGACATTTCGTCGGTGATACGACCTCGACAAATAACGAGCAATGTTAACTCAAGTGTAAAAGGAGATTATTCTCGGGAAAAGAAAAATGATATTCTGCATTCATGCAAATATCAGACATATACATATGGTCATTACACCCAAGGAATGGTGTAACAGATCAAATTGATTGAAGATGGTACAAATCCTATACCTCTGAGTTGCAGCAGACTGGATGGAAGAAACCAAATGTTATTCCCCTGAAGTTGCAGTGGGACGTACAAATTTTATGTCCTAGAAGGTACAGTGGAAGGGACTCTAAAATTACAGCGGGGCAAGCTTACTGAACAGAATGTGATTGTTTCTTTAACTTTTCTATAAAAAATACCAGCTGAATAAGATGGCAGCATAATACGTCAGTGATAACGTCCTGATGAGCAACGAGCAATGATATCTTAAGCATTTAAAAAAAGGATCATTCTCATCTCTACATTCATAGATCATTCATAACACATCTAGTTAGGAGCATTTGATTCATTTCGATCATAGCATCCTAATCATTTGACATAAGTATAGGTAGATGAAACTAATTCTACAGATCATGTCCCTGGAAGATGGTGAGCCTTAACCCTCTAAGCAGTAGGGAAACAGGCTGAATATTGCAGATCTTGTCTCCCTGAAGTTGCAGTAGAACAAATCGAAGACGGCGAATCTTGTCTTCCTGAAATTGCAGTGAAGCAGATTTAAGCCACCATCTTATCTTCCTAAGCAGTAGTGGAGTGGGCTGAAGATTGTAGATCTTGTCTCCCTGAAGTTGCAGTAGAGCGGATCGAAGACGGCGAATCTTGTCTTCCTGAAGTTGTAGTGAAGCAGATTTAAGCCACCATCCTATCTCTCTAAGCAGCAGTGGAATAGGCTAAATTGTAGATCTTGTCTCCCTGAAGTTGTAGTGGAGCAGATCGAAGATGGCGAATCTTGTCTTCCTGAAATTGCAGTGAAGCAGATTTAAACTACCATCCTATCTCCCTAAGCACTAGTGGAGTAGGCTGAAGATTGTAGATCTTGTCTCCCTGAAGTTGCAGTGGAGTAGATCGAAGATGGCGAATCTTATCTTCTTGAAGTTGTAGTGAAGCAGATTTAAGCCAACATCCTATCTCCCTAAGCAGTAGTGGAGTAGGCTGAATATTACAGATCTTGTCTCCCTGAAGTTGCAATGAAACAGATCGAAGACGGTGAGCCTTAACCCCCTAAGCAGTAGGGTAATAGGCTGAATTACGGATCTTGTCTCCCTAAGCAGTAGTGGAGCAGGTTGAAATCAATAATTCAGATCTCCTTGAAGTTTCAGCGGAGTAGATCGAGGCTACAAATCTCTTCTCCCTGAAATAGCGTTGGAGCGGCTCGAAGCCACAACAGATCTCCTTGAAGTTTCAGCGGAGTAGATCGAAGCTACAAATCTCTTCTCCCTAAAATGGCACTGAAGCAGCTTGAAGCCATATATCATATCTCCTTGAAGTTTCAGCGGAGTAGATCGAAGCTACAAATCTCTTCTCCTTGAAATGACACTGGAGCGGCTCGAAGCCACAACTTGTATCTCCTTAAAGTTTCAGCGGAGTAGATCGAAGCTACGAATCTCTTCTCCTTGAAATGGCATTGGAGCGATCAAAATCATGGACCTTATCCCCCTAAAGTTGTAGTGGGACATGTTGAAGTTATAAATCTTATCTCCTTGAAGTTGCAGTGGAGCAGACTGAAGATAGCAAATCTTATCTCCTTGAAGTTGCAGTAGGTCGGATCAAATCCACCATGGTGAATCTTGTCTTCCTGAAGTTGCAGTGGAACAAATTAAAGCCACAAACCTCATCTCCTTGAAGTTGTAGTAGAATAGGTTAAAGCTACAAGTAGTTGCAGTGGAGTAGATCAAAGCAACAGTTCCTATACCTCTGAGGACGCAGTGGATTGGAATGAAGCTACTTGAAGAAAAGAAGCACTAAGAGAGGTCGAGACTCGGCAGGTCCCAGCAAATTTGGTCTTTTTTAAAGTCTTTGCTTCATTCTCGTTACACGACAACGAGCAAAGAGGGGCAGCTGTAAATGCCCAAATTTGACCGAGCCCAATAAACCAACAACAGTCCATTACTACCCAATTAAAACCCATTACAAATTAACCCAATACCCAAGCCCAAAACTAAACCCTAGCCCAACTAATCCTAAAACTTTTCAGCCAACAAACCCTTGCCTCCTTCAGCTTAACCAGCGCCGCACGCCACCCTTGCCTCTGACACTGCCGCTCGGCTTGCCTCCACATGCCTTTGACACCTGCAAAATGAAGCAAACACGCAAGTAAAAGAAAACAATGGAAAAAAAGACAAAAAACATTAGCAAACAACATGAAAACGACAACAAAATGAAGAAAACAAGACAAGCTTGTATTTGGCTATATAGCCAAAGAGAAAAAATGTAATCAAGGGGGGATTTTGAAAAAAAAAATTGTATTACACGTATTTTCAGAAATCAAAAAAGCAAAAATAAAAAAAGAGTTAAGGTTCTTATTTTTTCTTTTATTTTTCCTTATTTTCGAATCGGTTTCCTTCATCTTTCAATACATATATATAATAAAAATAAAAAAGGAGAAGAGGGCTTACCCTTTTGGAGACCGTCGAGGAAAAAATGGTAGATTTGGCGTTTTTATATAAAAATTAGAAAAACATAATAAATCAAAAGCACTAAAATATTTTCCAACAAATTAAAAATGGATTTTAAAAAATCTTTATATTTAAATAACACTAAGATAAATGTGACTTAACAAGCAATACTTCTAAAATAATAGTAAAATTAACAATAAAACAAAATTTATACAATATTCAAACGATAATAATAAAATAGTAGTAACATAATAGTGAAATGACAACAAAACAACAGTAAAATAAAAGTTTTTTTTTTACAAATTCAAGCCGAACCCAAGCAAAAGAAAAACCTTACCCGAGACTCGACCCGTTTCTAAATGGGTCTTATTTTTTTGTTCAAACCCATTTTTTAACCTATATTTTTCTCAAAATCTCGCACTAATGGACATTCACTTTATAGTAATAAAATGTTTATAACAAAAGTAGCCTTAATTAAATTTATGGATATAATTTTTTTTGAATTTTTAAAATTAATTTTTGAAACTTTTATAAATTAATTTTAATTTTTTATATAATTAAGATCATTTTGACATGATATATAAATGTTAAGGACTAATTTTTTTTTCAAATGAGTTCTAAACTGATACGACGTGATTATTTTGTATCTTTTCATGATTGGATGATAAAAGGTATTAATAGGTGGATAATTACAAATATAGTTTGTCGAAACCTTTTTTTTTTTTAAGTTTTGAAAAACGGAGATCGACTTTAAAACGAGGTATGGAGTCACCACCAATCCTTTTTTGTTTAGGTGTGACCGAGTCACCTAATAAAACATTTTATTTTAATAAAACATAAATTTTGCCCTACGAAATTTGAGAAAATGGGTTCGGGAGTCGGTTACGTACGAGGAAGGATTAGCACCCTCGTTACGCCCAGAATTGATACCAAATTGATTAAATAATGTCCTTATGTCTAAAATTTTAAAAAAAATATTTTGAAATACGATTTCTTTTAAAACATTTGAATAACTCGAATTAGACATTAAGATTCTTTTGTTTCGAAAGAATAGAATATCACATCCAGCACGTTAGGATACGACAACCTAAACCCTCGAAATCAAAATCATTTCATGGTTTCCCAAAACATGCCATTAAAAGGATATTTGGTTATCGAAACCCAGCACATTAGGGCACAATTTTTCGAATCCCTAAACGCAAAATATTGCCTTATTTTGAAAAGCTTTCAAATAAGCAATTATAAAACCGACTCCAAATGCTTTTTATTTGGTTAGGAATAACATGTAAAAACAATATGTTAAAACCATTTTGCAAATACCAATATTAACATTTGAAGGCTAATGAATTAAAAGCAAATTTAAAGAAACACCAAGCAAATTAATGCAAACAACATGTAGCTTGGTTTTTAGAACAAGCAAACAAATGAGCGATATAAAGAAAATGCAATTTAGAAACATCAATATGCAAACAGTCAATTATATACATAAATCTTGAAATAAGTAATTTATATGAAAGTTTGAAATAAACCAAGAAAATAAAATAAAAATAAATAATATATGATATAATAATGTATAAATGAAATTTCAAAATAAATAATGTATAAAAAAAAGATAAGTGATATACAAAATAATAATATACATGGAATGGGAAAAAACTTAATATAAATAAAAAATATATAAAAGTAATTATAATATATGAAAGTATTTGAAATACACAAATATGCACATGAAAATAAATAGAAAAACAGTGTGAAATCAACAAAACAATTCAAAATAATATGTTAAAATAATATGTTTATTTAAAAAAATGAATAACTAAAAACTTAATTAAAAGAAAAAACAAAATTAAAGGGATAATTTATAAACAAAACAAATCATTAAAACAGAATCATGGGCCAAAATAAAACGCGTACAAACATTTGGGGACTAAAACTGTAAATAAACCAAACCCTAAAACGAATCGTTTCAGTGTGGACTGAAATGAGCATACGCGCAAATTCCAGGGATAATTTAAAAGATTCAAAGGAAACATAAATAAGGTTGGATTGAACGCTTGTGCGAAAGAGGTGGACTAATTGCACAAATCCCCCATTTAGAGCCAAAACACGCGGACCCTCCTTGCGGGTCGGGTCAACGCGCGGGTCACTCCCCCCATACGACGCTGTTTCAATTTAATACTAAAACCAGTTTTTTGCTCAAAAAACATTTTAACTCTTGTTTGTTAAAAAAAAACCCTAAAGCTTTTATTTTCTCCTAACTCACGCATACTTTCCCCCCTTTTCTCGTTCGAACTCGGCAAACCATCGTCGTGATTCCGTCACCCGCGCTACCGTAGACAATCGTCAGAAGACCAAAGACCCCCTTTGGCTACCAAATCAAGAGGTACACCTACCCTTTCCCTTTTTATATTTCGTATTTTTCAGATTTGAATGAAAATGAAAAAAAAAAAAAAATAGAGAAATGACAAAATAACCACCTTTAAAGTGTTTTCTTTTAGCTGCTCTCAATTGATTTTTGTGTGTATTTCATAATCAATCCGTACCAAAAAAAAAAAATAAATGAATATTCATAGCTTTTATATCTCGAAAATACAACGGTTACTTTCTATTTCCTTGCTCAAATCGCAGGTCGTGAAGACGTGGAGGTGGAATGGGCGTGGGGCGTGCAACACACGAGCTGGGGCGGACGTGCGTGGTGGAGTGGCGCTGAACATTCGTAGGAGCTGCGGTGCAAAGGGATAGCCTAGGGTTTGCTGTTTTTGAAAAAGATTTGGGCCATTGGGCTTGTGTAATCAGGTATTGGGCAATTGTAAAGTTTTGCTGCAAATCCAATCCAAATGTTGGGATTGTTTTGTTTGTGTATGGGTTGTAGTTGAGTATTTGGGCCCGGGTTAAAATTGAGTCTTACATAATTTATTATTATTTTTTTAATATGATAATCTTTATAATAATAATATTTAAGCTCTTGACATAGTTAATCTCACAAATCAACTCAATTCAAAAATGGCTATATAATTTTTCTTCTTATAAAGCAATAAATATAATTATGAGAGTGTTTTTTTAATCTTTTTACACGATTTTAACCAAAAATGAATTTAAACAAATATTTGGAATTTGAATTTAATGATAGAAAAAATTGTGGTGCAAGAAAATAATATAAAATATAGACTTAAAGCGTGATTGTTTTTAAGACTTTTATTTTGCTTCTAGGATACAATAAATCGTAAAACAACAAAATATAATAATAAAAATGACATCATTGAGTTTTATATATAAGCACATTCTATCTTAAATAAAATGTCATTTAGTACATAATTCGTGACATAATTTACGTTATTCTATAACATATAATTTTTAAAAAAAATTATGTTTTATTCATTATAAGTCTTTTATGAAAGTTGTCTATTAGAATATATTTATTCATTTGCAAAGAAAATAATAATAATTATAATTATTTTGAAAATAAAAAAATATAAAAAATTATTTGCAAGAATAAAATGAAGCCCAAATTTCAATGCACTTCTTTTGAAGTTACAAACAACAATACATACAATTCGATACAAGTATAAGAAATATATATATTTTCATTCATATCATAAATTTATCATAAGGGTAAATTATGTTAGAATTCATCTAATTATTAATAAGTTGTTTTGGTCATTTAATTATAAAAATGTACAAAATGTTCTCTCAATTATTCAAATTTTTTAATCATGTGGTTAAATGATGGAAAGTTGACGTGAGCTTTTAAAATTGGTATAATAACAACTTTAAATCTCAATATTTATATATTGTTCTATTTTAATCTTGATTTAAAAAAATAATAAATTGTCAATGTTTACACATTGTGTGATCTGACCATTTTACAATTTTACTATTCTTTGTGACCTTACTAATATTGTCTTTTTCTGTGATTTAATGAAAAAAATGAACAACAAAAAGAAATGTAATAACTCAAAAATTGAAAGATTAGCCAATTTAATTGTTAAAAAAAAAAAAATACTTCACTAATTCAATCCAATTGTAAATGTAACATCTAAAAAATAATAAATTTTTTGGATTTTGATTTGCTTTATCAATGGCCGTCAACTTAGGCTAACAAAAAAGAATTAATTATCATTGAAACATATCAAGTTCTTAGTCATTTGGAGTATAAGAAAAGTACTATATTTGAGGATTGTCTAGTTTAATTATAAAATGATTTTTTTATATTTGTTTTTATTTTTAATTCACATATCATGTATTAAATTATATTTTCATGTAAAAATAAGATAATTTTATAATGTGAAAATATTAAGAGTTAAATTTTTAAAAATTGAAATTAAATTGGCACAATATGTAAATATTATAAGCTAAATTTATTATTATATCAGTTTTAAAAGTTGCCACATTAATCTTCTCCCTAACCATTTAACGTCAAGTAATTAAAAGTAAAATGTTAAAATATGTCACAAGTCTTTGTATTTTTTGAAAACTAAGAATTTTATTTTTGTACTTTTGTTCCATAGAATTTAATTTTTCTATTTTTTAGATTTCAAAATTTAAGGCAATTTTTAACCTTGTTAATTTTTTTCAAAAATTAAAATTAATTACAAAATTATTTTTTAATTACATGGCTAATAAATAAATATTTTTTTTAAAAATATCACAACAATGGAGTTAACAAAAAAAATTAACAATATTAATAATAAAAATTAAAAATTAAAATATTTTCATTTTTGCATTAAAGTTTAGACCTAAATATTAAAGTTCCCAATTTTCTATTTGGTACGTAAAATTCCCAAATTTCACAATCCTGAAAAATTCCTAAAACTCTCTGGCTCATTTCACTCTGCAATCTCTCGCTTAATCCACACCATCACCGAGTTTGCTCCCCTTTAGCCATCAATTCTCCTCCATTTTCTTTATTTCTTCTGTTTCGTAGTCAAAACTTAAACTGCAACCTTAAACGAGCGATATATATATATTTATTTATTCTCCAGCTCCTTGCTTCTTCTGGTGTATGTAATTTTCTTTTTCTTCAGTTTGTTGAAAATATGTTTTTACCCTAATTTTAGTTTTCTTTTGAATTGTGAATATACTTTTCATTAACATTTCTTGCTTCCACGTCTGAATTTGTGATAGTTCAATCAATATAGTTCTAGGGTTATCGCTCTTGTTAGTTTTCTTAGTATTCTGTTCTTTCTTTTCTTTTTTTTTTCCCCTTTTGAATGCTGTTTTTCTTTAGAACGAAGTTTATTTTCGATTACTTTGTTTGACTTACTTGCTTTTGATATACATTTTTTTTCCTTTCACCAAGTACGGGTCAAATTTAAGCATGCTAATCGAACCAATAACCTAAATATTGCGTGATAGGTTTATAATTCGGGGTAGCTTAGTTATGACCAAATGCATTCTCATTGTTACTGACATTAGGTTTGTAAAAGTTGTCCTTATTTTGGGTCTTAACCAGGTACCACTGGATTATCTGTTGGAAAGTGGATTTTCTCATGAAAGTAGGGAGGTGGCTACCATTTGGTAATCATGATAAAGATTGGGGAAAACCAAAATGCAATTAGTAATATGGTGGATTGCAGAGATGCCATGCCTTGTAATGATGGAGTAAATGAAAATATGGTTGATATTGTGGATGAAACGGCACGTAGTAGAGATAGTGGGATAGTTGATACCTCTAAAAGGGCTGTTGTCGGATTTGAAGGGGATGCAGAATTTGAGCCACATAATGGCATCGAATTTGAGTCACACGAGGCAGCATATTCGTTTTATCAGGAATATGCCAAGTCCATGGGATTTACTACCTCAATTAAAAACAGTAGGCGTTCAAAGAAATCTAAGGAATTTATTGATGCTAAATTTGCATGTTCCAGATATGGAGTCACGCCAGAATCAGACGTGGGTAGCAGTAGAAGATCAAGTGTAAAAAAGACAGACTGTAAAGCCAGTATGCATGTGAAAAGAAGGCCGGATGGGAAGTGGATTATTCATGAATTTGTCAAGGAGCATAATCATGAACTTTTGCCAGCCCTTGCTTATCATTTTCGAATCTATCGGAATGTAAAATTGGCTGAAAAGAACAATATTGACATTCTAAATGCTGTTAGTGAACGGACGAGAAAGATGTATGTTGAGATGTCTAGACAGTCTGGTGGATATCAAAATGTAAACATGCTTCAGAGTGACATAAAAAATCAGTTTGATAAGGGTAGGCACTTGGTTGTGGATGAGGGAGATGCCCAAATTATGCTGGAATATTTTAAGCGTATCAAGAAGGAGAACCCTGACTTCTTCTATGCAATAGATTTAAACGAGGAGCAACGGTTGAGAAATTTGTTTTGGGTTGATGCTAAAAGCAGGAACGACTATCCAAGTTTCAATGACGTGGTTTCTTTTGATACCACTTATGTGAAATTCAATGAGAAATTACCATTTGCACCATTTGTTGGGGTTAACCATCACTTCCAGTCTATGTTACTTGGATGTGCATTGCTTGCTGATGAAACTAAGCCCACATTTGTTTGGCTAATGAAGACATGGCTTAGAGCAATGGGTGGACAAGCTCCCAAAGTTATAATTACTGACCAAGACAAAGAATTGAAGGCTGCAGTCGAAGAGGTCTTCCCAAACACGCGCCATTGCTTTGCTCTTTGGCATATATTAGAAAAGATTCCCAAATCTCTAGCACATGTAATTGGGCCACATGAAAACTTTTTGCCTAAATTCAACAAATGCATTTTCAAATCTTGGACTGATGAAGAGTTTGATATGCGATGGTGGAAAATGATAACTCGATTTGAACTCCAAGATGATGAGTGGGTTCAATCATTGTATGAAGACCGCAAAAGATGGGTACCTGCTTTCATGGACAATGTCTTTCTTGCTGGAATGTCTACAAGTCAGCGTTCTGAAAGTATGAACTCCTTCTTTGATAAATATATCCATAAGAAAATTACTCTGAAAGAGTTTGTGAAACAGTATGGGGATATTCTGCAAAATAGATATGAAGAGGAAGCTGTTGCTGATTTTGATACCTGGCAGAAACAGCCAGCACTAAGATCTCCATCACCATGGGAAAAACAGATGTCAATTGTTTATACACATGCAATATTCAAAAGATTCCAAGTTGAAGTCTTGGGTGTAGTTGGTTGCCATCCCAAAAGGGAAAATGAAAATCAAGGAACTAAAACGTTTAGAGTTCAAGACTGTGAAAAGGATGAAAATTTTATGGTAATATGGAATGAAGAAAAGTCAGAGGTTTCTTGTAGCTGTCGCCTGTTTGAATACAGAGGTTTTCTTTGTCGGCATGCGATGATTGTTCTCCAAATGTGTGGTCGCACAAGTATCCCTCCTCGTTATATATTGAAGAGGTGGACTAAGGATGCTAAGAGTGGGCAATCAACAACTGAAGGAACAGACCGAGTACAAACAAGGGTGCAACGATACAATGATTTGTGCAAACACGCAATTGAACTGAGTGAGGAAGGATCATTGTCTGAAGAGAGTTATAACATTGCTTTTTGTGTATTGGTAGAGGCTTTGAAAAATTGTGTCAATGTTAACAACTCTTGCATCAGTGCGGTAGAATCTACTGGCCATGCTCAAGGTCTTCGTGAAGCAGAAGAAAAAAATCAAGGGAGTCTTGCTTCAAAATCAAGTAAAAAAAAGAGCACAAACAGGAAACGGAAGGTTAGTTGTCAAATTGGAAAGTTTGTTGATGTGTATATGTTTTAATGTTGTTACTCTTGCCACTAGTCCCCAAGCAAAAAATGCAATAATTCAAGAAAGGAGTTTTATGTTTCAGGGGCAATCAGAGCCAGCTCTCATGTTTGTTGATACCCAGGACAGCTTGCAGCCAATGGTTTGTCCTAGCTTAACTCTTTTTACGTGATGGATGTCATAGTTTTTTTTCTTGTTGCATTGTTATTGGTCTGTGAAATTATTTTATTAACATTACTTATTGCATGTTCTACACTTCATCTATTTTCATTTTACAAAAGAAGTTTATAGCTTCATTCTAGTTGCGTTGTAATGTAAATGTTCTATACTATGGTGCATTGGGCTGTGAAAATGACTATATTAACTTTATTCTTTGTGTCGTGTTAACTTTATCTACTGTCTTTTAATAAAGAACTTACTATAAATTATGGACAGTGATGTTAAGTGGTAGTCATAATGGGTTAAACTTTGTACTACTGAATTTTACTGAAAAATGAAGTATTGAAAATGATTCTGCATCTGATTCTTCCTGCAGTTTGGTGTGGATTCTCATAATAAGTTAATGTGGCTTTGTGTTATTTTGTCTTTATCTGTGTAGGACAACCTGAGCTCAGATGGGATAACTCTTAATGGCTACTATGGTGCACAACAGAATGTGCAAGGACTGGTATTTCATATTTTACTAATTTGAAAACCTATGGAGATTTCTAAAACTGTTGTAGTTTTAGCAACAATTTTAAATTGGGGTAATTGCAGGTACAGTTAAACTTGATGGAACCACCTCATGATGGTTATTATGTTAATCAGCAAAGCATGCAGGGTCTTGTAAGTTTTGCTTGCCTTATAAACATAATAATCAGTTAGAGAAAAATGACAATAGCAAACCCAACCAAACAGCTTCCCAACACAAATGAAATCATTACCCCAATAGATTTGAGAAGTTTAACATCCTGAACTTGGTCTAATCTGAATCCAGGCACCACAATCTATCCAGCATTGCCTGGATTGGCTAAAAAGAACATGATGATCTAATCTTTTTGGGTTGCATTTGTAGGGACAGTTGAACTCTATGGCACCCGGCCATGACAGTTTTTTTGGCACTCAACAAAGCATGCATGGTCTGGTATGAAATTTTTTAATGCCATTTTGTTGATGACTTTGGTTATGTTAAATGGTTATGACAAGAAAAGTTTCTTTATTGTGCTTTCTCATGTAGGGACAATTGGATTATCGGCCTTCAGCTAGTTTCACTTATGCTTTGCAGGTTTGTTTGGAAAACATTTGTCAGATAAAATTGTTGAGCTGGCATTTGTTATTGAATATTTGTATTCCCCTATTATTGCAGGATGAGTCCCAATTGAGGTCAACACAATTGCATGGTGGTGTCTCAAGACATCCATGATGAAGAGACAACGTAATGGTACCTGGACTTGTCTCTTGGGACATTTGACATTAGAGCCGGGGGGCTGTATATAGTAATAGGAAAATTGAATCCACAATACAGTATATTCTCTGTTATTCACTTCTGCTAATTTCGTCGAACTCTAAACTAAAATATAAGGCACCGACAGTTTCCTATGGGACATTGTGGGCTGAAATTTGGGTTGCTTTTGTCTTTGCTAATTCTGATATATGCTTCTGCCCAAAAGTTCTGGAGAACTAAAGCACGACTTGCATTTTTACTTGTCGCTTTTAACAGCAATGACAATGATTTGAGAGCAGTTGGAGCAGGCTGGATTCTTTTCCTAAACCTCTTTCATAGTTATAACTTTCTAAGGTTTTATCGCAAATGGAAATCCCAAATAAGCAATGCTGCTTTTAGATATTAACTTCTCACCTTTATATGCAGTGGAATTTGCTAAAATTTTCCTGAGACTTCATGCTTATAAAATCTGTTTCATGTTTGCCCCAGCCTATTGTTCCCCCCTTTTTTTTTAGGTCCTATTGTATTTTTTAGTGGACCTTAGTAGAATGTTTTAACCTACGATCTTTATTTGTGGAAGGGATCTTTGAATGTAGCATTTTATTGAAATGTCTGGTTCTATTGAGTGAGATATATTTGAGGGGGGAAAGGAAAAGCTCAAATTGCTGTCACAGTTAACAGTTAACAGTTAACAGGTAAATGTAATATGTTAATGTAGCTTCCTCTTGAGAGCTTACATTAAGATTTTCACCATGATGATTATTAGTGTTGTTTTGGGTGTGTTCTTTTTCTAGGTGAGATTTGTCATTCTTACTACCACCTTAATTGCCAGTGGATGGGCTCATTACCAAGGATATCTTTTAAAAAACTAATTATTATATATCTTTTAAAAAACTAATTATTATATATCATGTATTTACTTTTATCACTCTCCATTTCATTTCTTAGATCCGTTGAGCACGTGTCACTGGCTTAAAACTTTAGTATCGCAAATCACGTGTTTTTAGGTGATTTTTTTCTCTAAATTTGTCTAAGTTTAATTCTTGCAAAAGTAAAAATTTTTAATTTTTAAGGCACCGAAATATAGTGGAAGCAAACTCAAAACAAAAAAGGGACGAAGAACAAAAAAGCTAAGTTAAAGGAAAAATAACGCAGACTAAGTATTTAAGTAAATGCTTTTAAATATATTTACAACTATTAATGAAAAGATTATAAATAAGGGGGAAGGTTTTTATTTATAATTGAGTTTCTCAAAAAATAACGATATAGATTGAGTTAACATCGATGGTTAAGATTAGAGTTTATCTACAATTGAGAGTCTTTAAGGGATTTAAATTTTATACAATCTTGGCCCTTTATGATTTACACTATTTACCATGGTAACTCTAGGTTTACTAGAGTGTTTTATTGGGCTGCTAAGATTTCAAGTAGATGGGTTTCTTCATATGTTTTAAAAGTTGAGCTAGTTTAATTGGGTTAAATGAGCTTTATTTCATCAATTAACCCCTATGGGACACTCTTTGCACATTAGTTAATGGGCTTTAATTTTTTGGGTTGTGACATTCTCCCCCATCCATTCTTATAACATCCTTAGTGCGTTATCAGAATGACACTTGTTTGACTCGTCTCAAAACTTTCTCGATGTCTCGGTCGATTTTTTACTAACTTTTCTATCAGGTCGTTTTGCCTCTAGGAACATTTGCCTCGGTTTCTATCATCTTCTAACTCAAATTGTATGCTCTTTTTTGGTACATTTGTTTGCAAAAGCCCGTCCCTCTTATTGCCCACATTGTGACTTACCTTGGTCAAGATCCCCTTGATTAACACAAATAGGCTTTAACTTGTCCATATTGAATATTGGGTTAACCTTTAGTTTTCTTGCCAACTCTGGTTTGTAAGCCCTTTGGCTTACTCGCTTCAAAACACTGAAAGGTTCTTCGTGTCATTGTTAAGCCAACAGTAAGTCAAAATGAAAAACATTAGAAAAGTGTTTGGGATGTACCTCACTCATAGAATTTACTCGTCTCAAATGCCCAGTTTACATCACTACTTTTTCCCCAAAGTCTGATGCACAACCCACCTCTCTCATAGGTGGTAGCCCCACTAATAACTCAATAGGCTTCCTATCGATTTGTCGTACCTCTAGCATTTCCAAAGGGGTCTCCTTAGCACTCTGAACTGTTAAGTCAATATTCCCACCACTCAAAACATCTTTGACTAGTTAGATTGCCGACAATACCATGGTTCTGCCCTTCTCATCACGTCTCGCCGGCACCATGCATTGTCATTGACAAGTACCTAAGATGCATATGCAATTGACAAAAAGAACCAACATAGCATCAATCCGGTCAAGGAAATTCAAGCCAAGAACGAAATCATAATCATCTAGACGAATTACCTTAAAATTTTCCTTACCTTTTCCACTTACCGATTTGTAGCTCCACTCTTCGTGCTATTTTCACAGTTGGGTCTCTTCAGAATTTATTGTATTGATCTTCTTAGTCGATTTTCTAACTAAGAGGCCAAGTTTACCCGTTATTTTTTTATGAAATGAACAGATTAAATGCCCTCGTATCAATAAGAGTATTCCTTCTTTGGCTTGCGATGTTGATGTCCACAAACAACAACCCTTTTTTGCTTGCGATCCCTCATTGCCTTAACAAAACTAAGTATCATTACCCAAGCTTCAAAAGCTCACTCTTTGGCTCCGCTTCATCTTCTTTAGTGACTACGGACAACTTAGATTGCTTTGGATAGTCCCGCATCCTAAGCGGACCACAACATAAGAAACACTTCACTTGATTCTTACCATTCTCTATTTCCACTCTTGTTTTTGAAATCTCATGCACGATCTAACCAAGCTTCATGAAACTTTTTTTTAGCTCATCATCCTTTTTGATGACAGAAAACATGGATCGCTTCGGACAATCCCTTACCATATGCGAACCTTCACATAAGAAACATTTTATCTCGCTTTTCTTTTCCTTTGGGTTGTTGGGCTTCCCTTCTCATTTTGTGGTTTGTGATTGTCACCGTTATCATTACTATACTCAACTTGTCTTTCTTCATCTTCTTCGTAATTTCCCTTATCCATGGGCTTGGAAGATTCAAACTTGTCTTTCCTTAGAATAAGCTCGATTAAAGACTATCACGATCATGGCTTTCGTAACTTCTTAGACCCTTTGGCATTCCAATTCTTATTTGACTCATAGCTTCAACCCATCCATGAAATAGAAGAATGCCTCCTTACTCAAATCCATAATTTGGAGCATCAGTTTACCGAACTCCTTCACATTATTTCGAATTGTGCCTTGTTGCAAAAACTGATGTAATTTAGGCTAAGCATCCTTCTTGACATATTGGGGGTAAAATTACTCCTTGAACATATTCTGAAACTCCTCCCAAGTCTTAATTGCAACTTGACCATACTTTTCATTTATGGACTTACATCTCCATCATAAAAAAGCAAAATCAGTAAAATATCGAGCAACAATATTTACCTTAGCATCATTATCCTTGATGGCCACGACACGAAAGTATTACTCTATCTCCCATAAGAAATTGTTTACTTCCCTTGTGGACCTTGCCCCCTTGAACTTTTCCGGTTTGGGGACATATATCTCATGTTTTAGTGTTACACTTAACACTCCTCTACCCAAGGAGGCTCGACACACAATAACCTTTCTCTTGAGCTCCTCAGTAGTGGAATTGAACACCCCTCACATCTCTTCCACATTGGAACTAAGAGACTCTAACAAGACTTCCTTGAGTTGCTCTTTCATCAAGTCTAACTCTACAGTGCATCCCTCGACTACCTTGAGATTGACCACTCATTCTTTCAAAGTTAACAACATGTCCCTCAATCGGCTAGCTTTTCTAGACCTCTCATGGGACTCCATAGGCTTAATCTTATCTTTTACTCATTTTGTCATCTCGATCGGCACCTTCAAACCTTAGCTCTAATACCAACTATTATGGGGCTAGAACTTTAGTCTCGTAAACCACGTGGCCTTAGGTGATTTCTTTGTTCGAAATCTGCCTAAGTTAGCCTAACTATTGCAAAAGTGAGAATTCTCGCAGAAATTTTCTAAGGCTTCGAAATACAGTGAAAGCAAACTCGAAACGAAAAAGCAACGAAGAACAGAAAAACTAAAGAAAAATAGCGCACACCAAGTATTTAAGTAAATGCTCTTAAATATATTCACAACTATGAATGAAATGATTACAAAATGAGGGGGAAGACCTCTATTTATAGTTGAGATCCCCCCAAACTAACGGTACAGATTGAATTACATCGACGGTCAAGATTAAAGCCTATCTACAATTGAAAGTCCTAAAGGATTTGAACTCTATAAAATTTTATCCCTTTAGGATTTACACTATTTACCCTAGTAACTATAGGTTTACTGGAGTGTTTCATTGGGCCACCAAGGTTTCAAGTAGATGAGCTTCTCCATATGTTCCACGAGTTGGGTTAAAATCAATCGGGTTAAATGAGCCCTATTTCATCAATTGACCTATATGAGACCATCTTTGTGCAATCGTTATGGGCTTTGATTTGTGACCCGTAACATGTGCAAAGGCTAATATAACACACATTTATATATAGAGATCAATTTATAAGAGTAGTTTATGCTTTTTCTTGGTAGATTTTTTGTTAAAATATGACGTTAGTCTTTATACTTCAACAAAATTTGATATTTAGTTCTTATACTTAAAAAGTTAAAATTTAAATCCTCCTATTTTTTTTATTTAAGTTTTTGAGTCCAATCATTAAAATAGTAAGTATTTTCCATCAAAATTTGTTAATTTGGCATGTTGATTAGATTGCCTTAATGTGACATAGAATTGGTTAAAAGAAAATAAACGTATTAATTTGATAATTTTAAAGGAAATTACCAATGTACTTTAACCTAGACATTTTAGTAAGGATAAGGTAACGTTTAATTCTTGAACTTGCAAAGTTTAGCTCCCAGCCATTATTATCTAATACAACTTATGACTTTAATAATTTATGTAGTTGTTGATGCGAAAATACAAGTTTAGCAGTTGTTGGCAGTTCATTCAAATGTTGAGAGTCATAAGTGATCTATTAAGAGATGGGGAGAGGAGAGAGGAGCTCTTCCATTTCCATGGCTTTCTTGTGTTGAGAGAATGAAAGGAGTCCCCCTTAAGTCCCAATGGGTGGCTTATAGAGCTGTCAACTCTTATGGGAAAAGTAAGGGGCATATAAGGCCACATATAAATAGCGTATAGCCCATATATTTATAGTCATGCAACACTTTGGCAATGTCATCTTTGAGGTTGATCCAACGGGGTCTGGTGTACGTGATGGTTGATTTGGTGAGACCTTTTAAGTGAGGTAAAGATATACAACAATAGCTCCCTTGTCAAAAGGAAGGTTATAAAGTGACCTTGGTTGAGAGAAAATAATGTTGAAGATGTCGTTGTGTTTGTTGGAGTTTTAACCATGCTTAATCGTTCTTATTTATGTCGAACTTATATTAGAACTACAACAACAATTATGTTTTTTCAAAACTCAAAGGTGAAATTTTGACATATTCGAGCCTAAATGTTGCACTAATATTTATAATAGTCTTAAACCTACATCCAAAGGCTTGAAGGCATAGAACCAATCTACATTTCGTGTGGCTTAGGAAAAGAGGATACATGCTTAAACAACTTGAGCTTTATCCTTATCCAATAAGATGATGGTATTTGATGTGTTTTAAACTTGTTTATGACTTGGTCATAAATTTTCCAAAATTTAACAATGATTATTTCATCATTCCAAGAATGAGATAAAGATCATTTGAATCAGCTTTGGAAAATTTGATATTGATACAATTTATGGGATTATTTATTAAGATAATTATTTAGATAAAAATCAATGTTTAAAATTGTGATGAATACTTATATTTTAGTTGTTGATCACGTTATCTATTTGTTTGTTGAACACATTGAAGAAAAGCCTATAAATAGGTTGTTCATTGACTTCCTAATTGAGCCATTTGGGGTGTGTTTAGACATTCATTATTCAACGATTTTTATGGATAGATATTGAATATAATGTAAAATATTTGAAGGTAGTGATTTGTAATAATTTTGGTTAGATTAAGCCATTTGGGGTGTGTTTAGACATTCATTATTCAACGATTTTTATGGATAGATATTGAATATAATGTAAAATATTTGAGGGTAGTGATTTTTAATAATTTTGGTTAGATTAAGCCATTTGGGGTGTGTTTAGACACTTTTTGTCCAAATTTGGGATGCAATCCATTGGGAAAAGGTAGATTGAGCTTTAGCTAATAGTTGTACCATATGAATTATTGAATAAAATCATTCTCTAAGTGAAGCTATGCAGATGTAAGATTGGTGAATCTGAATTGCATTAACCAATATCATGTGTTGATTATCTCATTACTTATCTCTTTTACTCACGTTTTGTACTTTTTATGCAAACTCTTTAATTGTGTCCCAACTTCTCTTCTAATAGAAGATAGAACGAAGTTGTTTTGAACATTAAGTTGGAACGAAGTGCAAACCAAAGGCTTTTTCAATGTTTTTGGCAAAATGCTCTCATAAGGTGTTGCCAATACATAGTCTTTTTATCAAAACTTTATGTATAGCCTTACTTGCAAAATCAAGAAAAAAATATTATTAGTTTTGACTAGAATTTGACTACTCTCGCAAAACCTAAAAAGGTGTTAAGCCTCGAAGGTTAAACTACTTGGGAGATAACTTGAAAGGTAAGATTGCCTTGTAGGTAATGCACATTGTAAGTAAGTGACCTGAAAGTATGATAGCCTTGGAGGTAAAACCATCATCTTGTAGGCAAGTGAACTTATAAGGTATAATGGTATTAGAGGTAAAGTCACCACCATCCAGGCAAGTGAATTCGAGAATATATGATAGCCTTGAAGGTAAAGTTGTTGGCTTGTAGGCAAACAAACCTAAAAGAACATGATAGCTTTAGATGAACCATTGACAGAGAGAGGTACTAGAAAAGATACATCGAGTTACAGATTTATCTGTCAAGACTATTCTCTTTAAGGGGAAAATATCGAGAAAGTACCAACCAAAGAGTTAGTTTCGTAAAAAACCATCACATGGGAAAAATAGAAAATTCAAATGGTCACTCGAATGGAAGTCTATTGAATATTATAGACTAAAGCTCTCCACAGTAGACGGCTAGGACAGTTCATAAGAGAGTAACCTAAACAACATTGCAACTAGGATGAAGGGTAAAATGAAATCTAGCCCGCTAAAATGGCTAGGGTCTTCCTTAGCCAGATCCGTTGGTAAAGTATCAGTAAGTCTTATAAGATTGAAGTAAGAAAAATTGAGTTCGCCAAGGACAGATCAAGTTGCTATGATTGCCAATAAAAGCAAATTGAAAGGGGATATTAGGTTGGTAGGTAGAACTTCTACCTTATAAGTTCAAGGGTGGAAAAAAGGGAATCTATACTAGTAGCTGACTATCTAACAATCTGAATAAGGGCTGAAAACTATGAGTAGAAGTATGTCCGGGAAGGAAAAAAAATAAAGAAAGGAATGTACGTAAGGAAAAGACAGAGTTTGCAGTTATGGTGAGACATTTGAAAAGCTATCAAGACTTGTCGAATGGCTATAGGATCAACCAAGGAAAGATCCTTAGCTACCTATCCGCTTATAGATGAGTTAAGGGAGAGAACCAAAAACCGCCAACCCAGATTAAAAGAAATTATCTTAAGAAAATCATAGAGTAAAATGTGTCAAGTTTCTATTTTTATTACCCCGACAAGTTTGAGGCTAACTTGCGTAGTAAAGAAACTCACTGAGTTCTTTTGAACTTATAAAAATTTGGCTTGTGTCTATAGGACTCAAAGAGTGATCGAGGACCTTGAGGAGGAACTAAGTCAGATTGTGTTAGATCAAGAATCATTGTCAGTAAAAGGGTCATGCATATATGAATGTGGTACCTTTAAAGGCTTTGCCTAAGGGTCGAATATATTATATTTAAATTGTTTCCCTTAGAGTCAAGGTTAGAGATAGTAAATTTTTGTATTAAAATATAAAGTTTTTGATGTAAGAGATATTTATTTTTCAATAAAGTTTGTCTATATATTATTAAGTTTCGAGTATGGTACTTAGTCCAAATCGGTCCAGTCGAAACCAATTTTTTGAAATCAACTTTTTTATTTTGAAAACGAAAATGGGAGTCGCCGCCAATCCTTTTTATATAAGGTGTGATCGGATCACCTCGAAACTTGATCTTTTTAATAAAAGGTTTAATATATTAAAACAATGTTTTTCAGCTTACAAAAATCCAAAAATAGGTTCAGGAGTCGATTACGTACGAGGAAGGATTAACAACCCCGTAACGCCCAAAATTGGTACCTAATTGATTAATTCATGTCTTATTATCGACAGTTGAAAGTTTGAAAACAATTTAAAAATACGATCCTTCTTTGTATTAATGTTAATTTTACTTAAAAATTGCTTGAATAAATCGAAACAAACGTTAAAGACCTTCTCGTCTCGAGATAACAAAGTGTCACATCTCGTAAGTTAGGACACGACACCTTGAACTTTTGAGAATAAGCTTGTCTTTATCTTTTATTTGAAACCTTATGTGTTTTAATTTTAAAAGGATATTCGGTTATTTAGACCCAACGAGAAAAATCCAAACCTCGTAAGTTAGGGCACGACTTTCTCGAGTTTCTAAATACAGAACATTGCCTTATTTTGAAAACTTTTTTTTGAATAATATCAAACGTAATATTTAAAACAATGTATATTTATCATATGTATATTTAAATAAGATAATATAAAATGGTTATACGAGTAGAATATATAATAAATAAATGGATGTTATAATAATGCTAGTGTAACTATAATAGTCATAATAATATTAATAAGCATATCACAACAATAATAAAATAAACAAGACTATAACGAACGAGCAGATAATAGTAAAAAGAAACTTGCATGAAATGCTGGATTTGTAATAATAAATGGATAAGTAGGTAAATAATAATGATAAAAAATTTCATAAAGGCTAAGTTTAAATAAATAAGAGATTGAATTGATGTTTAGACAAAATTGCAAGTATAAAACATAATAACATTAATTGAATAGTAAAACAATACAAATGACCGATTCGAAATGTGCAAAAAGTACGAGGGATTAATTGGGAAAATATTCCCAAACCCTGCCAAACGCTCCATTTTCCTTGGCAAATCGAGGGATCGAAATAAAAGAAAAATAAAATTGCATGGTAAAAAATAAAAATAAATAGAAATAGAAATAGAAATAGGACTTGATTTTAAAAACAATTAAAAATAGAAGGACCAAAGAAAGAAATAGACCCTATCCCTATCAAAACACATAGGTCCTTGAATCAGGTTGGGCTGGATTCGGGTCATCGGGTCACCTGAAATGACGCCGTTTTAGGTATCCCTCCCTTAAAATGGTCTGGGGACCAAAGTGAAAACAAAATAAAATTAAATGGTCAAATTTAAAAAAAGAACAGGACCACATTGGAATTCGCTTAAAAAGCAGGACTATTTGGGCAAATATACCCAAATTTAAAAACGCGCGAA
The DNA here is from genome assembly GCA_025698465.1 of Gossypium longicalyx. Classification (NCBI taxonomy): domain Eukaryota; kingdom Viridiplantae; phylum Streptophyta; class Magnoliopsida; order Malvales; family Malvaceae; genus Gossypium; species Gossypium longicalyx. The sequence goes on along the minus strand of CM047005.1, from coordinate 17,998,382 downwards.
TCCTCTGGAGCGGATTAGGTCGGCGCACGGATCTAGGGGTGAAACGAAGTCGTTTTAGGGTTATTGTGGCCAACCCAAAATGACGTCTTTTGATGGGCTTATAAAAATTAATTTTTTTTAAAAAAATTTCATTCTCTTCCAACCCCTCAAAAAAAATAAAAAACTCTCTCACCCTCTCACTTTCTCCAGCCATCGGGCCACCGTCCGTCCGTTGTGGCGTTCGCCAGTCGCTAGCGACGGCGCCGCCTTTCATGGTGGTCAGCGAAATAAAAAATACCTTGTTTGATCACTTTTTTTACCCTTAGCCCCGATTTAAAGCCGAAATACCTAAAAAACCCACCGAAATTTTGAAAAGTGAAGAAGAAAGAAGAAGAAAACAAAAGGACTTTTCGGTTCCCCTTTATCGACGATAGGGTTTTTGGTGAGCCCATTGACTCGGCCACCCTCCAGACCAGAGAAGACTCTGACTACAGCGACTCAGGTGACTTGTTTCTTTTTGTTTTTTAGTTTTTTTTTGTTATTTATTTGCTTCATAAATAAAATTAGAAAAAAATAAAAGAACTACCTTTCAAAGCTTGAACTTTTTGTATTTTTATCTGTGTGTTCCCAAATACAATATGGTGTTTTGTGGCTTTATAGCCGATTACAAAAAAAAAAATTGCTACTGTTTGCTTTTTATTTCTGCTACTGTTTCTCTACTTTGTTTTTGTGCTTTTTGGTTTTCTTTTGCAGGTCTAGTGGCTTTATAACTAATTACAAAAATTTTTTTGCTAGTGCTTGCTTTTTTATTTTTGCTATTGTTTCTCTACTTTGTTTCTGTGCTTTTTAGTTTTCTTTTGTAGGTCCGGTGCTCGGTCAACGGAGGGGAGAAGGGCCTCTTTGGTGAAAGGAAGATAGACCTCGGGACGGGGTGCGCTGACGTGGTCTAGGCTTTCTGGCTTTCTAAAAATTTTTAAGTATCTTAGGCCTATCGGGCCTTGTAATTTTAGTCTTCCTTTGTTTTTGAGCTTGTAAAAAAACTTGAACTGGACTTGGTATTATTTTTATTTTTATTTTTGGTTAATTGTTTTTTGGTTTAGTGGGTCGGGCAAAAAATGGCCTATTACAGGTCCATTTATGACATTTAACACCCGGATTCGGTGATCGGGTCGGGTGAGGATGTTACATTATCACACAATATAATTAGATGCATTATCCTAAATAAATCTCTTTTTTTTCCCCATAGATTTTACTTTTTATTTAATTTAGTCTTTGGACCTAAGATAAGCATATATTTCAATTCCTAGGTTTGGATTAAAACCCGATTTTACATACTTTCATTAAGGAACTTATACTTTCCATTGTTAACATAATTTCATGATAGGTTTTACATTTATTCAATTTGGTTTCTAATGTCACAAAGTTAACAAACAAACCTAACTAACTTTATGATTTGACCCTTTTCATAATCTAAGCTCAAAATCTAACAATTTTAAGCCTAATTCATCAATTTATCAATAATAGAAACTTGCTAAAACTTTAATAATTGATTAAATTGGCACATAAGTCAGTTAAACTAAGCTCCCATGATCACAAATCTATAAAAATATCAAGAAAAGGGTTTGAATTTTGTACCTTATTAATGGTCGAAAGTTCAAGCTAAAATTTTAGGTTTTCTTTCTTCAATAAACAACAAGAAGAAATAAAGGAGAAAGATGATTATCCATAATCATCTTTTCCCACTTTCTTATATATATACTGTAACACCCCTCACCCGTATCCAACGCCGGGATAAGGTTCGAGGCGTTACCGGACTTAAACATTCACGAACATGCAAAATTGGGTCACCAAAATTTTGCCCAAAATTTAAAACTTTTTAAACACATGCATACCGTCCCTTATACAGGCCTTCGAGGCCTAAAACACACCTCGAGGCAATTCAGGACACAACCGAAAACATTCGATGAACTTTGGGCCACTTAATAAATTTTCTTACTTTGGTGAGTCATACGCCCGTGTAGGTAGGGCCGTGTGGTTACACACGCCCGTATGACTTGGGACACGCCCGTGCCTTCAGCCCGTGTAACTTTCTGTTTATGACGTCAGCATGTATTTAGGGACACACGGCCAAGACACACGCCCGTGCTCTAAACTGACTTAAAATTTTAAGTGCAGGGGAATCATGGCCTTATCACACGCCCATGGGGGCGTTCTGTGTGTCACACACGGCCTAGATACACTCTCGTATGTCTACCTGTGTGGACCTTGTAAGGATATTTTCCAAGCCTTTGGTCACCCTCCATCAACCAACCACATTTATAGGTCACCTTAACACATAATAAGACTAGATTATACACTTACATATAACATTAATAAACCTCATGGCATGTAAACATCATATCATCGGTTTACCACGTGCTAGGTTATTTCCTTTGATTTAAGGATTTTCGCGTCTCGTTAACACTCTTAATTTTGGCTCATTTTTTGTAATTCATTGCCAATTATGGTCAAGTCGTCTCATGCAAACATACGCATGCATAAACTTGTAGGTCATAGCCTACTTCAAAATAAGCCAATTCCCATGGTCAAATACGAGAAGATATGTAAACTTTTACAAGCCTTCATGGGGGCAATTCAAATGACACATATCACAAAATGAACCCAAGCCTTATACATGCCATTTAACAAAATAAAAGTGCCTATATACCAAAACTGGACTAGTTGATAGTGTGTTGACTCTCCAACCGTCTTCCAATCTTTACGAGTCCTCGAGCTTTGTAAGACAGGGAAAAGAGAGGGATAAGCATTTACATGCTTAGTAAGCCCGAATAACTAGAAAGTTACTTACCGATTAATTAGCATACAATCATATTAGGCAATAGAACCAACAAGAATGAACTGATTTCCTTATCACATGCACTCAATCAACAAGTTAGTCACAATAATAATGTACCATGTAATTTGTCTTGGATGAGCTCATCATTCATCACTTCATTTATATACACCATATTAATCTCGTTGAATTTCTAAAAAATCTCGATGGATTATCCATTTACCGTCAATTCATGAGAATGATTATTTCAGGTATGCACTCTCGCGAACCTCACATTTTACGGCAGGATTATCAGTCCAGGCTAAATCCCCCGTATCGTAAACTCATAAGGTGATGTCAAGATTACCAGTCTAGGCTAAATCCCTTATAGCGACAAACACCATTAATGAGCTAGGATCTGAATTACCAGTCTAGGCTAAATTCAGACCCTAATCGGATTACCCGTTCGGGCTAAATCCACAATACACACATATTCTTCGAGAGGTTTGATCACTCAAGGAACACCCATCCGGGCTAGATCCTTTTTATATTTGAGATCATCGGATTACCTGTTTGGGCTAAATCCTTTCTATAACACATGCAGGACCTCAAGTCACATGTAAACATGGTTCATCCATCGGACTTCCTTTTTAACCTCAACCGGGACATTTATCAACAAGTCATGACTAAGGATGCATTTCATGGATTTTTATGCTATTATCAAATGCAATTATCATACATTCATGAATCATGCAATTAAGCATACTACGAGTTTACTTTAAGTTATTCGAACTTACCTGGTATTCGTCTTGGTCTCGTGTTTTGATTATTCTGAAACCTTTCGTTTTCCTCGATCGACCTCCGAAATTTGTTCCTCGGGGTCTATAACAATAAAAATAAATCATTAACACCTCACATTGTACTTTTTGAGTCTAAATTTCACCCCCGATCCATATGATTGTTTTGCCCCTAACCTTTCATATTTTTACGATTTAGTCCCTAAGCTCGTATAATGAAATGCATGCAATTTCTACATTACCCAAGTCTAGCCGAATGTTCTTTCCTCTTACGGCAGCCCACATTTTTCCATTATTTCTCATCTTTCTACCCATTTTTACTATTTTTGCAAAAAGGTCCTTTTAGGGGTTTTTCATGAAAATCACCTAGGAAAAGATGTTTAACACACATCCAACCTTTATATTCCTCCATAAACCATCAAAATACAAGTAACTCATGCATGGTTAAATTTCTAAATATGAACCCTAGCATGAAATATGGGTAGAAATAGAGAGAGTAAGCTACTAGGATTTCAAAAATACGAAGAACATTAAAAACGGGGCTTGGGAGCACTTACTATTGAGCTTGAAAAGCTTGAAAACCCTAGCTATGGAGAACCCCAAATTTTCAGCAGCAACTTGAAGAATATGAGCTGATTTTTGGCTTATTTTCCCATTTTATTTCATTAAAATGCCAAATAACCAAAATGCACTTAAGCCTTTTATTTAAATTTTTACCCATACATGCTCATTTTTGTCCAAAAACTTAGAAACTGTGAAAATTTCTATTTAAGACCTTCTAATTAATATTCTAAAGCAATTCCATGCAAATTGCTTATAGAATCTAAGTTTTGCAATTTATTCAATTTGGTCCCTAATTTCCAATTGGACACCTTACTCGAATAATTTCTTCATGAAACTTTAACACATGCATAATATCATATTCTAGACCTCATAATAATCATAAAATAAATATTTTGATGTCGAATTTGTGGTCTCGAAACCACTATTCCTACTAGACCCTATTTCGGGATGTTACATATACACACCTTAACTAGACTTAACTAATCTTGTTTAATTCAACTTAATCAAGCTTAAATTATGCTAATTTTAATGCTAATCAATCTAAGTGGATTCCCAAATCATCATCCACTAAATTATACTTAATAATGGTTTAATAACCATCTTGTCCCTTTGGTTAATTTCTATTTAAGTCCTTAAAACCCTTGGTTAATTAAAGCCTAATAGCGATTGGATTTTTACAATTTAGTCCCTAAGCTTTAATTAACTATTTAATCGATGAAATTGCTTGATCATTATATAATATATGTTTATATTAACTCTTTAAATATTTCTATTTTATATTTACGGACTTGGTTTACGAAAATGAGGTTCTGAAACTGCACTTTCTGGTACCATCGAAAATCAAGTAGTTACAATAAGGCAACGAATTTGCCTTGAAGGCTATTATATTTTTATTATTTCCTGAGGTTACCAGTCTACAAGGTGGCGAGTTTGCCTCTAAGCTATCATATATTCCCAAATTTTCTTGCCAATAAGGCAATAACTTTGCCTACAAGGCTGCAGTGTTGCCTCTAAACTCCCAATTTTCTCGCTTACAAGGTGGATTTACTCACAAGCAATCTTACCTCTCAAGTTATCTTACTTTCTAGGCTGTTTAGCCTTCTAGGCTTTACATCTTTTCAATTTACCTTTTCAAGTTATGCAAAAGCAATCAAATTACATTCAAGATTCATAATATTTTTTTTCTTAATTTTGCAAGTAAGGCTATACATAAATTTTTGCTAAAAAGAATATCTTTACGTGAGCAACAGCTTATGAAAACATTTCGCCAACAACAAAAAGATGTCTTCAACACTATTTTGCCTTAAGTAAGGTCACTTTATAAACTTCCATTCGACAAGAGGGTGTTATTGTTGTACATCTCCACTGCACTTGAAAGGCATTACCAAGTCGACCATTATGCATATATACTTTGCTCGATTAGCCTTGAAGATGACCTTGCCAAAATGCTACATGGCTACAAACATGTGGGCTATACGCTATCTACACATGACCTAATATGCCCCATAGCTATCCCATTAGAGTTGAGGGCTATATAAGTCATCCCTTAGGACTTGGGATATTCCCTTCATTCTCTCAATACAAGAAAGCCATGGAAATAGAAAAGTTCCTCTCCGCTATCTCTTAGAAGACCACCTACAACTCTCGGCCTTCGGGTGAATTGCCAAACTTGTAATTTTCCATCAACAGTAGTGAAGTAAGTAGACTGAATGATGCGAGTAACTTGTCATTTTTTCTCATAATAAAACTTCTTAGTTAATTAACTGGTTAAACTCCTTGCTATTTTTGTATAATTTCTTTTCTAAACTATAATCTATTGAGAAGTTACTGAAAATACTACCATGATTAAATACATCCCAAAGAATATTTTAATCTTTCATATGATATAGTGAAAGAGAAATATAATAATATTCAACTTTCCCTAGGACCAGCTTCTCCTCAAATTTAAATTACGAGCAAATGCAATTAAAAGTAGAAAATTTATATATACATCCCCAAATCATTTTTCAAATTGAAAAGATTGTTGGGTAGAATTTATTACTTTCCTCTAGTTTTCTTTCTTGTTTTACTTTTCTTCCTTACAAACAGAGGATATATATGGGATGGTAGAGGCTATCTAAAATTTGTCAATTCCTTCGTCCTTACACAAGTGATTTAATCAATATACAGAGAGAAAGAGGCAAACTTTTTTTATTTTTAAGATTCATCGGTTAAGAATGTTCACTTCCATAGCCACGTTAATATATATATATATATATTTAAATTTATCACTATTTTTAGAAATTAAATATATTATTTAAATGAAATAGATATTTAAAAATATAAATAATGTTACAATAATTTATTTATTAATCACTTTAATATACCTTTGTTATTTAATAATTAAAATTAAATTAGAAATTATCTAAGAAAATCTACTATTATAAAAGTTATATTTCAAAATATTATTTTTTTTCAAGTCACGCTACTCACTTTGGTTGTTCGAGCTTTGTCTTGTCATTGTAATTCACCAAAAAAATAAATTAAAATTTTTATATTTTAATTACGTAATCATATTATCAATGAAACATAATAATTTTTTTTAAAAAAAGTAAGAAACAAATAAAAGTAATTTAATTAATAGATATAATCAACCAGTGCATCGCATGTATAAGAAAACTAGCTAGTATATATACACTTAAAGTAGTATGAAAATATATTAGTTTTACATACTTGTATAATTTTTGTGCTATTGATATTTTAACAAATTAATTGTTTTTTTTTAAAGCGCACAAATTAATTGTTAGATTTAGAACTACAGTTCTAAATTATTATATCAATAAAAATATTAATTTTAATATATATTTAATGATTCAAATTTTTTTATATCAAATAAATAAATTTATTTAAATTTGAGATATATAATTTAGAACATGATCATGAGGGTAAATTTATTAAAATATAAATCAAATTAATATCCCTAGTATGATTCTTACCTAAGCTTTTATATTGGGGTAATTAATTTTTTACTAAATTATAAAGTAAAAATTTAGAAGTTACAATATGCTCAAAATTCGTTGTATATTTAAAATTTAATCTTTATATTTTTATTTTTAGAGATTAGTCATTCTACTTTTTAAATCTAAAAATTTAGGTCCATTTGTTAACACTGTTAAAATTCATCTATTAATTTTTTTGGTATGATATTTTGAAAAAAAAAACTCACTTGGCATCCATATAATAAAAAAAATGACATTGTAATGGATATGAATTTAATAAAAAAATTTAATGGTGTTTACAATTTTTAAAAATTCACATCAATATTTTAATTAGAATAAAGTATTTAGGCTAACTAATGATATTATAAAAGTTGAGATACCAAATTATGACAAAATTAAAATATAAAAATTAAATTTTAAATTTAAACAAAGAATTAAAATTGAAATATAAATCTTTTTATATAATCTGAAAAAAGAAAGAGGGGTTAGAATTAAATTTAATCATTAACTTGTGATAAAAAAAAAAAAACAATATACATTGGACGGGTGTGATATATATATACATATAGATTTTGGGGGCGGGGGTAGAAATATAAAGTGGTATAGATATGTAAGAAATTATTCCACTCTTTGGCGTTCCTTAAGTCTTCTATTTTCATTGTCGGGTTCTAGGAATTAAAAAGAAAAAGAAAGGTCTAACTTTGAAATTTCAATGGAGTGAAAATGAAAAGAGTATGGTCTATCCAATTTGAAACATTTTATATTCACTATTTTTTAATTACTTTACAGCTTTTCATATTATTTATATTTTCAAAAATAATGTACGGATATATATATATATAGTGTTGTTAGTAAATAAATATAAATATAAATATTTATATTTAATACAAAATTTAAACAAATTTGTTATATGTATATTTATTCATAGAAATTTTTAAATGTTTTGAGACACGTAACGAATCTTTCAATCTTGACGATAAGTAATGAGATGTGATTTTAGACGTACATGATAAGATAATTTAATAGTTGAAATTATTAATATATAAGAATGATTGTTATTAATAAATTTTTAAATGAGTGTAATTATATTTTAATTGCAAAAATAAATCAAATCCAACAATTCTTTTTTTTATTATTATTATTAAAAAGAAAACAACGAGATTTAAATAAGAAAAAGAAGAAGGAACCTAGGATGTTTCCTGTTTCCACATGGTAGAAAGGTTTGATTACATGTTTGAAGACCGACGAGCAGGCCCAAAGTCTTCATTTTCCACCAAACAAAATAAATAAATTAAGAGGTCATAAGCTGACGTGGTTATTGAATGGATGACGTCATCATGATAAGCAATTTGTTTTGCTGCCTTCGACGAAACTATCCCCACTTCCAGAACGTCTGTTTCCGCCAAACATTTCTTCCGCCATTTCCCCCACGTGCCCATCTCACGTGCCCTTCTTGTTGAAACAATCTTTTAACCGATATCAACGGCCCTGATTTCCCCAATATTCTCCCATTGACCACCTTCCAGGCCACCATAAATACCTTCCACTTAAGCTCTCTTCTTTCCCTTCTTACAAAAGAGAAAAGAAAATTATTTCTCCTATATTTTTATCTGCTTTTTTGCGCCCTGGACATGAGTGAGACCATGTCTACTCCCACTGACTGGCCGCAGTTTTACGATCATGCTCTTTCTAACCAGGAAATACCGAACCGCGTTCGTGTTTTGACGGCCGAATCGGTGTTCGGCGACCAAGGTTCCGACACCGCCGTCCTCACCACTCCAACTGTCACCTCCAGCAGCGCTCCTGTGAGCTTGTTAGGGTCGGGACGAGGTGGTGGTTCGAGCGGTGGTCATTTGAGCCCCGAAGGGCGCGTCGGGAAGCCAGTCCGAAGACGATCAAGGGCTTCGAGGCGAACCCCTACTACCTTGCTCAACACGGATACCACCAATTTTCGAGCCATGGTTCAACAATTCACTGGCGGTCCCAGTGCTCCTTTCGCAGGGGGAGCTCCTCATCATGGCGGGCCAAATTTCGGGTTCGGGTTCGGAACCCGTCATCAACCCCATAATAGTAACCCTAATAACCCTCTCATGCTTCCTCCCACCGGTTTTCACTTGCAATATCAACAACAACAGCAGCAGCATCAAAATCAATTAATTCACCACCAAAACCAGCCGTTGATGTTTTCATTGAATAGCAATGATAATAACCCAGCGCCGGGGGAGCTTTTTTTCCAAAGACTAGGTGTTGGTGGTGGTGTGAACATGCAAGGGTCGGATGTTTCGTCACAGGTTCCACCCTCTAGAACATCAACTTCGTCATCCAATGACAATAGGAGTAACCCTAGGCTCATGTTTTGAGATTAATGAGAGGGACATAAAGCAGAATGTTAGGTACTGACTTGTCTTAGGGAGAAATTAAACATTGACCAATGTAAATATTTTCCCTTTTTTTATTTCTTTCTTTTCTTTTTATGCCAATCCAATTCCAAACGTTTGGAAGGAGAGGGGGGGGGGGGGTTTAATTTATAGCGATTAAATTAATGGGTGGGGGTGAAGGATTCTTGTTTTCAAAAACCAGGGGCCTACTACTATGGTAAACCCAGTTTCAGCAATTTTATAATATTAGCTATCTAGTTTTTCATGTTTTCTTCTTCCTTTGAAAAATAAATGAAAATCTGCTGTGGTTCTACGTGTGAAAGTAAGCTTTTCCGGCGAGAATGCATGTTCTTTAATTACATTATTATATCAAATTCAAATAGGATGTGACTCAAAAGAAAACGTGATCAATTTCTTAAAATCCTTTATTTTAAAGACGATGCTAAGTACAAATTATACATATGTTCAAAGGAATCATACAAACTGATGTTGCAAAATACGATTTACATTACTTCTTTTGTCGAACAAAACAAAAATACGACATATATTTATAAACTATCATTACTAGTTATAAAAAGAAATCTTTTGGAATATTATAATGTCCATTTATTTTAAATAGTATCATTTTTAATTTAATTTAAAAAATACATATGGCTTTTGGTGTTTCCAATGTTACCATTTCAATTTGATTGATGGAAATATTATTACCCAGAAAGTTTTATAATATTTGATAGACAATTTAATGATTAAAATTTCAAATAATTACATTAAAATTTTTAATATATTCTACACTGTTTCATTATTTGGTATACTAACTGTAAAATTTTTAAATTACGCAAATAATACTAGGGTTTGATAAAAAAAAGAGACATATAAATTTTTTAAATTTACTTACGAAATAAAAAAAAACATAAATACTCTTTTTTTTTTAAATTTAACTTAAACATGTATGATAAAATATCAACTTCGGTTGTGAAGTTTTAAACTTTCCACTATTAATAATCAAATAAATATCCTATAAAATTACTTTTATTATATATATTTTTAATAATCTTTATTATTGACAAACATTTGAATTAATGGATAAAGAGTTTTGATCAAACTTATTATACAAATACATTTGAAAAATAGCTTGCATGTTAACTTAAAATTGTGAAGATGTACAATTCACATTTTTTTATTACATTATGAGAGTAAATTCAAATGTATTCATATATTGCATATATATTATTCGAAATTATTTTAATATTAAATTTTGATATTAATAAAAAACTATAATAAAAACTAATATTTATAACATATTTACCTAATGATATGACTTGTTAGAAAGAAAAAAAAAGAATATGTACAGTAAAAATTTAAAGGTAAATTATATGATTAGTCATTTAATTTTCATAAAATTTATTTTTGACATGAAAAATAGAAATTTTACATTTTAGACATTATCGCTAACAACCATTTTCACTTTGATCATCCATAATTAATTTGTGATTAAGCAATATTATTTTACTCTTATTTAATCCTCAACTTTAATAAATTTTCATTTATCACTTTTCTTTTTTGTTTTGTTTTCAACGCCTTACATTAACAAAAAAAAAAAAACCTAGTTGATATAATATATATCTAATACAACCTCATTAATATAAGATTGATGATTTGATAACCCTATCAAAATAGTTTGAAATTTAAAAAGCAATTTAAAATTTGAGCCGACATATAATATAATTAACTCATAAAAATAATGTAGCAAATGTAGGGTTTAAAAAGAAAACATAGCAAATGTAAATTCTAAGTAGTTCTTAACCAATATTTATATGTATCAAATTAAAAAAATATATATAAAAATTTTGTATAAAATTCAATCAATAAATTATTTTTTAAATTCAATAAAATTATGCACTAAACGAAAAAAAAACCAGTTAAATGATTCTAATTAATATTTAGAGTAAATTACACTTAATGTCATTAAATTATTAATAGGTTTATGTTTTGGTCATTCAACTTTAAAAAATTACAAAATGATCATTAAATTATTCAAAAGTTTTCATTTAAGTCACTAGGCTGTTAAAACCTTTTTGTATGGCCTTCTCTGCTTGCATTGCCTGTACTAATTAAAATCTCTTATTCTCTTTTTTTAGAGTTATTTTTTTATGAAATAACTTTGAGCATTCAGAATTTATGAACCAAAACTCAAACAACTTTTTTCTCTAACCTACAACAATGATGGTTAGATCGACTCGGATATGTTCTTTTACTCATCAATAGATATTGATTCACTGTCCTAATTTTCAGATCGTTGCTTGGACTTTAAAAGAAGCTTAATAATCTGATGACTTAGATAAAAACTTTCAAATGGTTCAATAATTTAAATAAAAAATTTTAAATAATTCAATAGCCATTAATGTTAAAAAATCAAAACATAAACATACAATAACAAGTAATTTTACCTAATATTTATAGACGTGGATGAAGCAAATGTATAAAAGAATAGAGGAAAAAGGTACAGAAGAAATCAAAATTGAAGGAAAAAGACATAAGTGAGAGTGAAATGAGATGGGAAGAGGGGGTGAACCAAAGCGTGTAATGGGACCCAATTGACATCAAAAGCAGAAATTGGAATTGACAAAGTCAAATTTAGGCTAATCTTTACAAATTTTGAAAAATAAATAATGAGAATTAAAAACAGAGGGATTCACTACATTATATTCAAATTAAGTGCTTCAATGGTAAAAGAAGCATGATTAAGTTGCACCTTAATTTCAACATTACTACAGTAACTATGTCATGTCAATTGTCAAGCACGTATATTTATACAAATACATAAATGGCGCCGCTCGCTCAAACCTGTCTCACAACAAAAATATTAATTTTAAGACAAGTAATTAAATTAGAAGAATATGTTAAATTTAAAAGTAATTAAATATTTTATTTAAAAATAATTAATTGAAATATTTTATATATAAAAATATTTAAAATATCATACACACATTGTAGATAAAAAACATAATTATTTTACATATAAAAATAATAATGATATTTAACATAATTATTTATTTTTATAATATTGAAAATCACTATACCCATAATATAAGTGGAGAAAATAAATATTTGACATATAAATATTATATATAAAAATTAGTTGATTTTAAAAAAATATATATTTAACATAATGATAAGTATAAAATAATTATTTTTATTATATAATTACATATTTATTATTTGATTTTATAAATAAAAGTGTAATTAATTAAAAACAAAAAATTTTAAAAATAATATATTTATTAATTAAAAAAAACTTGAAACAATATGAAATAAAAAATACATATAAGTTTAGAAAAGGAATCAAACTTAGGACTCAATGATGAAATTACTATTATTTAACAATCTAACTAGAGGAGCTAATGTATTAAAAATATTAATTAAAAATAAGAAAAATGTTTAAAGCAACATGAAATAAAAAAAAAATACAAAAGTGAGTAGGAGAGAAAGCAAACCCAAGACAAAAAAATAAAACTACTAACATTTAACCCTCCGATCAAATAAACTGATGTGACAAAAGAAAACGCGTTTTGTAGAAAGCGTTTTCAGAAAGCGACGCCCCAAAGGCTTGCTTTCAGCTGAAAACACTTTTTGCAGGATGCGTTTTATGTTTCTCTCTCCATAGTCAATTTATTTCCCTAAATATGAAAAAAATCGACCTATTTCCTTAAATATTTTTTTAAATCGTCATATATATAAAATTTACCCAATTAAATTATTACAATGCATAGATAGAAAAAACATAAAAAATTATTTGGATTAAAATCCATACATATACAATTACGCATGATAAGATGAGAGACTCAAGTGAACGCAATTGAGTACGATGAAATTTTAATTTGAGTACTAATGACTCAAAAGTAAAAAAAAAATGCCAACCATGCTAAATTTTTGTTGGGAAGAAAATTTTTATTATTTAGTAAAATATTAATAAGTGTATTTAATAATATTGGTTGATCAAAATTATGGTCTCGAAACTACTGAAAAATAGGCTATTACATAGTTCTTATATGTTATATTAAAGAGAAAACTAGTTCTTTTTATTAAAAATTTTATCCATTTCTTCTATTAAAAAGTTAGCTTTGCTAATAGAATAACCAAATAATTACACGTAGCGTGCCACGTATGCCTCATTGTGAAATATAGAGGTTAATTTTTAACAGTAGAAATGGATGAAATTTTTAATAGGAGGACCATTTTGCTATTTAGTATAATGTACATGGACTAATTTACCTATTTTTTGAGTAGAGAGGGCAAAATGCAATCTAACTCTTAGTACAATGACTTTTATGGTGCTTTTACCACGCTTAGTATCATATTTTTGACTTAGTCCATAATCTCTATCTATAGAGAATATCACAAGAGTCTTATTTGAATAAGAAGCAATATAATAATATTTTAATAGAAAATATTTAGTCGAACTAGTACCATAAGGGATGGACTACGCACCCTTTTTGGGATCCCTGTGTGTCGCCTATCTTATAACAAAAAGGTCTACTGGGCATTTTCCTGTATTGGGTTTAATTTATATATATTATTTAGCCTTTAAATCAACATATAATTTTACAGATCCAATAATGACGTGGGTGAAAAAAATATTGTATAACAAATATATATTTATTAAAATTTTATTGAGAACTAAATGGTAAACTTGAATATTTTAAATTCATAGGTTGTTAGTTAAAACCTCACTAAATTTATTTGCACTTAGCTGGTTCTTAATTTTTTTTTTTAGACCTAGTTGGTACTTGAACTTGTATTCTGTCAACCAGGTTAGTACCACATGATAACCAATATGGTAGTATCACATGACAACCTCTCAATATACCACGTGGCAACATAAATTAAAAAAATAGAAAATATTTAAAATAAATAAATTGATAAATAAAATATAAATTTATAAAAAAATTATAATATATATTTAAAAAACTTATAATCTTATATAAATATATAAAAGAACTAAAAAGCACGTCTAAAATGAATTTGGATAAATACATTTGAATTTAGAACACCACCTCTCTAGATTCATTCTTGATGTAAAATTTTCTATAGTTTTTTTATTAATTTATATATTTTTAATTTCATAATAATAATATAAATAACATAATATTTATAAAAAATAAAATATATAAAATTACTAAAAAAAATGGAATGAACCTGGACAAATGACACGTTCATTCTTGGTGCGAAAAATTATTTTTTTTTAATTTATATATTTCAAAAGTTTTTTTTAATTTTTTTAATTTATGTTTGCCACGTGCACTGCGAGATTGGTTACAAGTGTCATATTACCATAAGCTAATAATGTTAGTATGAAGGTACCAATCTAATTGATAAAATATAAGTTCAGGTAAAAAAAAAAAACAAAATTAAAGACCAAATAAATAGAAATAAACAAGTTCAAGGGACCCTAATATAATTTACTTTTTAAAATGAATATATATATATATATATATATATTGACAAATTGTATAGTTTCACTCTCTATATCAATTTAATAAAAAACTTAAATAATAATATTGATGCATCAAATTTTCAATTATGACAAAGTTAATTATTGATAAAACAATGGCTTCTAACTTCACACACAAAATTGAAAACCTGACACAAATTTCATTTAAATGGATTTAAAAAACGTATTTTATTGTATTGATTTTGTTTATAGATTTTGTTTTGTGATTATTCTGGATGAGATAACTTTTATTGAGGGCCAAAATGAGAGAAACCCACCTAACATGGCCCAACTACTAGTTACAAAAGCCTACAACACCATTAAAAGTAAAAGGGTCCAAAACAATAAAACCTCCAGATTCACCAACAAACCAATAGAAACTATTTTTTTCTTATTTTTTTTTTATCATACATTTTAATAAATATTAATTCCATATTTTTCGAATTACCTTATAATAAGTTGGATGATGTGTAGGGTGATTTTTCATGAAATATGTTCTCGATTTGATTCAGTTTTGAAGACAAATATGTCATTTGTCCCCCTAATCATATAACCTATCACCGTTCCAACCTTCACTATGAAGAGAAATAAAGACGAACAAGTTGCACATACAATCCTCATATGGATAATCTGCTATCATGATTTACCAGTACATCAATCGGCACTGTATCTCTCCAACCTACCTAAGTTCCCCTAGAAAATCCTTTTGCCTTAATACTCCTTCACTATTTTGTTAGATCTAGGGTGTCTCCAACCTTGAGTGTTCTAAAGCAGTAAAATTCATCAATAATCAAGAAGATGGATTAACGAGCATTATTGAGCAATGCCCAAGCTGCCTTCATTGTCAGTCTCTGCCAATTCTATTGCCTTATAGAGTTTGGACTTGAAGCCCCTTTACAACCGCCTCCACTTCTCTAAGTGACACATTGTGGTTCACGTCGAGCCTTACCTTGACTCCTTTCCCTTTCACCTCTTTTCGAATTTGTCACAGCTTATCTTTATTCTTGTATGGCGGAATGACCATCACAGACCCGTCTGGTGCATCCTTATCTTTTCCTCACAATCCAAGTTGCTATCGACTGCCATAATATTTGCGTTGGAAGTTTCTTCAACTGACACCACCATATGTCTCTCTTGATTCAAGCTAGTCTCCACACGTGGACTTTGAATTGCAGTAAAGAAAGCCTTGGGGAAGTTTTCTTTAATAGATAAAAGGCCTTCAGATTCTTTGATTATATTCGTTTCATAGAGTGGACTATCCATTAGTTGATGTTGGGTTCCATTCTAGGCCAGTTCCCTACTTGTTATTCAAATTGACCTTTATTAAACAATTCTTTTCTTTGACCCAATTCACAAACTGGCTATGTGGTCAAACTTCTTATACCTGAAATTAAATCTACATTATTCCATTGCACCTGATTCAACACTTCCCACCTTGATTAGAGGTTTCCATGTTTGATCCTTTCCTGATTTGTTTTCATACCCTCCTTTCCACCACCACCATCCAAGAGCGATAGCTCTTTGTATAAGCGGTTGTCTCACCTCCTCTGTTGCCACTATTTCTGCATTAGCTCTCACTGCGTACCAATAGGTAAATTTCTTCATGGCCACGTCAATCGTACTTAAAGCATATATTAGGGAGTGATTCGTATTCCACTATTTGGAGATGACTCTCAATCCTGATCTATGAAATTGGTGGCTTCCTCAAATCAATACAAGTTGTCATAAGCATGAATCTCCCCCTTACACCATAATCATTATTATTATTATTATTATCAATCTTGATCACCTTTTCTACTATATGGTCGACCGCGCATAATAAACTCTTTTTATACAATTTTCTTAATAAAATAAATAATTATATTTAAACCAGGCTGAGACATTAAAAAAAATGTTTTAAGTCCAAGACCGGACGACCAGATATTGTCCAAAAATAACCTATGGCACCTATAACAACACCTTCGTATAATCCTCCACATGCTTTAAATTTCACCATGTAATAAACATTCTCTAGTTTGACCGATTGGAGTATATTAATGGATGTACAGACTTGCATAAAGTTGATTCAACAATATACTAAAACCAATTTTCTTTCTATGTATTCTGGTTACAATTGTTTTCTCCATAAATGATTTCTCTCTAAAAGCCTAATTGAAGGTTAATTTACCCCTTTATGACATCATCTTCAAGCAAATTAAAACCATTTCTTATCCTTAGAATTCTATTTCTACCTACTGTTCCAACTATTTAGCAACATGTCTCGAAATGAAACTCAATGGCCTTTCGTGTGATTCATAACTACATCGTTGCCATCTAAAAGGATCTTCCTACCTTGACCAGAGGTTTTCAAATGTTGAATTATCATTTTTGTTTGAAAGAGCGTCTTCAAAGCTTTTGCATATCTATTTTTAGGACCTTTTAATTCATGAGATGATGTTAATATTACGTGTTTGTGTCAAATAAACATCAATTCAATTCAACAATAATTAAAAAATTATTTCTAGTTAAAAAGTATTAACAACTATTATTAGTGATTGTGTAGGGGTAAACTCGGTTAAGTAATGAACAAGTAAAACAATGAAGGAAATTGAAAAGATCGAATAAAAATATTTTTATGTGAAAAAATCCCTCTAAAGAGGATACAAAAAATGAAGAACCGAAATAAGAACCTTCAAAACATAAATTTAAAATTCTCTCAAAGCTTGTAAATTAATATTACTAATAAGAGTTGAAGTGAAAAGTTTAGAGTTTAATAAGGTGTATATGAAAAATTAAACTCATAATAAATCCATGATCCCAAAATCACAAATTTACTATTTCCACCAAATCTTCATTTATTTATTTCATAAAAGCATACTCACAAGAATCTAATTTAATTAAAAGTATTTGAAGTGTGTGAAAAGGAATTGAACAAAATATTAATATTTTATATAAAAACAGTAAGAGTTGTGTTTTACTTTTGATACTACAAAAATAGAAGCGAAAGAAGCGCGTATTCGGAGGCGTAAATGGAAGCCCCTTTCTTTGCCTTCCCACCAAACCAGTAATCCCAATTATATTTACCACACTTATGAATTAATCTGATAAAATTTGTCCTTTTTTTTTCTTCTAATTTCTAACTTCTCAACCATGAACAACGATAACAACACCCATTATCCCGACTCCGAGCGCCCTGTCCGCGTCTACGCCGATGGGATCTACGATCTTTTCCACTTCGGCCATGCTCGCTCCCTCGAGCAAGCCAAGAAATCGTCTGTTTGCCTCCCTCATCTCTTTCTTAACTTAATGTTTAATCTGTATATTTTTCTGGGCATCTTTGGAAATTCCTACTGATTAATGGGTGTCTATAAAAATTTTCCATCACTGCCTTTTCTTCTGATTTTCTTTTCCTTTTTTTGAAGTTATTTGGCATTTTGTTTCCTGTGAAAGATATTTGTTTATTTGCAGCAGAAATAATATATATATATTTTTTGAAACTTTTAGGTTTCCCAATGCACATTTATTGGTTGGATGTTGCAATGATGAAACAACCCACAAGTATAAAGGTAAAACTGTTATGACCGAAGTAGAGCGCTATGAATCCCTTCGCCATTGCAGGTTTTACTTCTTTCTATTTTTATAACTCTCAACTTGTTCTAGTTATTGTATTGAAAACCATTAAAAAAGATAAGAAATCACCCGTGATGCTTGTTTTGAAGAATATTTCAGTTGTAAATCTTTTGAATTCAAAAGGAAATAGTGAATGTGAAGCACAATTTTAATCAATTTATCTTTCTGTAGTTGAAGGAAGTGATATTGTCTTATTTGTTATTCATTTCTCATAGGTGGGTTGATGAAGTCATTCCTGATGCACCGTGGGTGATCAATCAAGAATTTCTTGATGCATACAATATTGACTATGTGGCTCATGATTCCCTTCCGTAAGGATAGACAATGCTTGCTTTGACACTAATTTATTCATGGTGAATGCTGCATTATTAAGAAAGATATAGAAACAAAACTACTCTATATTTGTTTTACATTGCACATCTAAGACTTTTAGTTGCCGAAAAACATATAAATACTTGCCATTCATTTGTTCATGTAGTCTTTATACTTTGCCATAAATCCTTTTTACAGCTATGCTGATGCCAGTGGGGCTGCGAATGATGTGTATGAGTTTGTGAGTTAATTGAGACGCTTATTTGTACTTATAAGAATTGGTGCTTTTTTAAACTGTGTTATATTAAAGTGGGCTCTTGTTCCTAGGTTAAAGCTGCCGGAAAGTTCAAGGAAACTCAACGAACCGAAGGGATTTCAACGTCAGATATTATAATGAGAATTATTAAAGATTATAACCAGTATGTGATACGTAACTTGGACCGTGGATATTCGAGGAAAGATCTTGGAGTTAGCTTTGTAAAGGTACGGTATTGAATGATCCCTTGTGAGAATGGAACTTTACCTTGAGGTACAATCTAGAAAAAGAAAGAAAAAGTAAATGGATGCCAAGCGGGAAATGTCCAAATCACAACAGTGTTCACCCTTTTTATTATCAGTGTTTCTTTGTTGATGTTCCTACAGGAAAAGAGATTGAGAGTGAACATGAGATTGAAGAAACTACGTGAAAAAGTAAAGGAACACCAAGAAAGGGTAGGAGAAAAGGTATGGCCCCTCATGCCATCACTATCTTGTTCAATTATTTTTCACTCTAATGCTTAATGATTTAGATCTACAAGTTCATTGGAAGGTAAATGCATACAGTTTAGAACTTCATGGGGCGGTGGACGTACTTGAAATTCTTCTTGTCTTAGTTTTCTTGACAGTTTTCCCATGATACTTTTAGCATTTTTAGCACAATTTTTTATTTTAAGCTTTCCTTGGATTATGGAGCATGTGCATACACAGCATGCTGACGTGAAGTTTTAAACAATTCTTAATTTGGTTCCCAATCAGAGGCACACTGGGAGTGTTGTCTTATCATTTATGACTGGACCCCAATCTTTATGCCTCGTTAGTAGGAATATTATTTTTTGAACACGTACTAAGTTAGCAATAAAATAATTTTATTTTTTTATAGTTTTTAATCACTCATTTAATTTGTTTTTAGAAAAAAGGAAATAATTATTTTACTAATTTTGAAGTGTTTTTTATTAGATTTTTATTATTTTTTTAATTTTAAGTTTAAATTTACACTAATTATTATTTATGTTGTGACAAATTATTTTACTATTTATGTAATAATTAAAATTTTTCATGAGAAAAAACCAAGGAGTAGCAAAAATAGCTTGGTCCTCCTGTTCTCAACTTGTCATTGGTATTATCATGCACGTTGTTATCATGTGTATTTGCGGTTTATGTTTGTGTGGTGAAATTAAGGAATTGTTTTAAGGAAAGTAATCCATGAATCAAAAAACAAGCATTTATACATGGTAACAAGCATCTGAAAAATAGCCATTCATCTTAAAAAACTGGGTCTAGGTAGAAGCTAGCTAGCTTTAGAACAGTTTTTCAAATCCATTTGCCTTGGGTGGCTTAGTACAATTGTTAGATTTACCTCATGATTCATATCTTCATGATATTTGTACTTCTGTTGCATATGGTTGTCCATTTAGGTGACTAGTTTGTCTAGTTGGAGACATAGCCTTAAGATCCAAAATATATGGAGATCAAGTGCATTTAGAATTTAGATGATGGTATGTCATATGAAAGGCAGGGTTATGTTCTATTGTTTATATATCCAATTTCTTCACTTCCTTTTCTCGATCATATTGGCTTAGTTATAAATCCTAGTATTTTGCAGTTTTGGCTCTCACCATTGCTGATATTAACCACAAATGACCATTATAACATTCATTACGTCCATAACTGCACAAAGCTTGATGTGACCACAATGTAAATCCCTTACATCCCCTGGTTCAATGTTCCCATAAACGATTATTGAAGTTATGGAATATGATATTTAAGGTTTTCTAGCAACAAAATTATACCGCAGTTTTACGAGTTGACGAAGATTCATATTTTAGGTTGTCACCTAATGCTTCAGTTTGTTATATATATATATTGCGTGTGTGTATGTTTATAAGCTTGAATGCCTATATGTATATCCTACCTAGTCGTGTTTGTTGCCAGGTGCTATTTGCCTGGACCTGCCATGGTTTTTCGGTTCTCGGTTGTTTGTTTAAGCTTGAACATCCCCTTTTAGTTATTCTTAATCTTCTCATAAAGTTAAGGCAATTCACTAATATTTACCCGAAAATACTTGCAGATACAAACTGTTGCTATGCATCGTAACGAGTGGGTGGGAAATGCTGACCGCTGGGTTGCCGGATGTAATGAGTTGGTGGAAAATGCTGATCGCTGGCTTGCCGGATTTCTTGAGGTGTTCGAAGAAGGTTTCCACAAAATGGTGAGCAAATCTAATGAAATCAATGTTTATAGTAATGACAATTGCATGCATATAAAAAATTACAAAGGGAGTTTTTTCAGGGCGCTGCAATCAGAGAACGAATAGCTGAACATTTGATGAGGCAACAATCAAGGGATTCTGCATTTTTGCTGGAACTTAGTGATGAAGATGAAGATGAGGAATATTATTATGATGAAGATGAAGATGAAGCTGACGGTGATAATGATAATGAGGAATACTATGACGACGATGAATATTATGACCAGAAAGACGAGAAAAAATGAAAAAAAGGAAGAAGAAAAAGAAGAAGAAAACAAACAAACTATTGCTTCTCCAGTTTACCTACTGTAGGGTTTTGAGTGGAAAAGCTTCAACCTGTAATTTTGTTTATTCATGTCATACCTGAAAATGTTGTTCCCATTGATGCTTCTTTTTGCCTTGGTAAGATGCAAGGGCTTGTACAACTTTCTTTTTATCACTGTGTAGGAGTTTTTGGAAGAAAAAATTATAGTTCCGGGAGATATAAGATGTTGCAAATATTCAAATTCTGACTTTAATTTTTTTTTTTTAAATGATGGTACGACTTAATTGGATTAAATTTTGGATTTATAACTAAGTTTTTCTTTTATCATCATGTTTTATTTTGTGGTGAGTTTGAACGATTGGATACCTTACTCGGTCTCATAAGTCTGTCTCAATTAGGACAAAAATTTTTGTCACTTCAAATTCAATTTAAATAAAAAATATTTTTAAATTAAATTTTAATTAAAAATAACGTTAATTGGACCTTAGCTTGATTGATACGGGTGTTGTTGCTAATATAGGAAGACGTGAGTTTAAATGCGTTAAAGCGTATTATTTTCTTATTTATGAGTTGTGAACAGATACGATTCGAACTATAATAAGATTTTTAAAAAAAACTTAAAATATATAAAATAATAGCTAAAATATATATTTTAATAATCAAATGAGTTTTTGGGTGGGTCAAATTGGTCTGAAAACGGGCATGAGCTTAAAAAATATTTTGAAATTAGGTTTCTACCCGACTTGAACTAATTCATAAAGATGAAATTATACAATTTATTGAATATATTAAGACGTAGATTTACATCCAAACTTAAAAAAGGATTAATTTGTTAATATGCTGTTGAAGTGGTTTATAAGCTAAATTGATGGTGCTTGAATCCTTGGTTTGAATCAGTCAAAGGTGATTGGACTGTGTTAGCTACTAGGGGAAGTCCCCCCAACACAAGAAATGATCATTTAAAAATAAAACATGTACACATGAATCTTTTTCCATGTCAGCTGCAAACATTAACTTCATCTCTCCCAAATCCTTTAATTCTATTGCACTATATTTACAACAACTTCTTAGCTCTTTTGTAATTGAAAAAGAAAAAGAGTTATGTTATGAATCTGAAGTGGTTGTTTAATGGATATTCTTATTCTTTTAAAGTTTAAATAATTAATTGATTTCATTTAATGTGGACTACAATGATTGAACTTTTCTGACCAAAAGATTAGAAGAATTAGAGAATTTCCGATACATGATCGTTTATTGTCAAAATTTATATTTTTTTATATTCTACAGGACTTATATAATATTGAAGCGAAACTCGTCGTGTAATCTTCCCAACAATTTTGTGCAAGCTTTTCCTTTTTGGTCCATAAAAAAAACAAGCAATAGGAGAGATGGAGCTGACAAATATTGGCATGTTTTAGTTTTATTGATTAGTCCTATACCCAATGTGGAGGGAAGGGCTTATATAATATTTCATATTTTGAATTATCCCATCTTCATTCTTTCTAGTAATGCTTTCATCTAATTCTTTTCATAATGTAATTTTTATCTCAATGTTTAATATATTTTTTGTTCAATCTAATTTACCCAAATCCAATTTTGAAGGAGAAAATTAAATAATGTGTTAGCCAAGTTATAATGGTCTTTAAGAAAAGATATTATGCATTAAAACTCATAAAGACTAGATAAGGGTCATGAGCATTGGAAAGAGCCTATTTCAAGCCCATCATTAAAAACTAATGATTCCATAAACTAATTATTATGCATTAAAAAGTAAAGAAAAAAAGATAACCATCACCGAAAAACCATACACATGTTTCAATATCTTATCTTTTTCTTCTTTTGAATTAGAAAACTAAAACTCATTTTTGGAAACGCAATTAGTTTGACTAATCTTTAAAATCATCATAGGCTATACCCAGCGAATTGGGAATTGCCCCTTGCCTAAATGCTAAAATTTTCTTTTAGCCTCTCTCATAATTTATAACATTTAGTTAAATTTTTTTTAAAAATTTTAAATTTTATAAAATTTTATAATTTTTTTTTATTATCCTTGACTTCACCTGTATATCAATTTAAGGTTAGTAGATCCAATTGGTTAGATTAATTAGTTCAGAAGAAAAATTAAATAATAAAACAAATCACTTTGATACTAAATACATAGTACATAGAACATATATGATTCAATAAATATAATAAATTATTTTAATTTTTATGGAGTGGTAGTTAAAACTTAAACATTTATTTGACATGGATTCAAACTGCATTACCTCAATCTCTTATATCAATATTCTATCAATAAATAAATAAATAGAAATAAATATTCAAATCCTAAAAGAATAGTTTAATATATTATCGAATTCAACAAAGTATTTGTTATCAATTGAATGATTAATCCCTTTTTTTTTTTAAAATGATTATAAGGGATCAAAAGAGATAAGAAATTCACAATCTTTGAACTCTTATGATATGAAGTTGGAGGTTAAAATTTGGATTCTCATATCAGGAGAGATAGAAAGGGTAGAATTTATAGTGAGGATTGAAACGATTTGATTTTTATTATTTTAACTTTATATTTGTCGATTAAATAAATGTGCCTATTACGAATTAGGGGTTGTCATTAATTTCTTCTTCATATATCCAAGACCAAAATAATAATTTATTATTATTACGTCCATGAGAGTAGGATTGACTAAGAGTTGGTTTTTTGTCAAGGCTACAGACCTCAAAACAAAGAAAGAATTGTAAGGGCGCAAAAGCTTAAGTAATACAACACTCACCAATACTTAAGTCGATAAAAAAAATGGTGATCAGAGTTTAAAAGAGTATCTTAGATTTTTTAGCCCTTTCTTTTTATGAAAACCCTTACCTTTTATCATTTTGCCTCTTGTTGTCTCTATCATCATTGCTCTTGTATAGACCTATGTGTGGCTGGTTAGAGTGTGAGCCCTTGATCTAACAAGATTATGCCTCTAGCTTCTTTGTTGGTTCTGTTACCTAATTATCATCAGTTGTCATTGTTGTTTTTAGATAGTTACTTGTTGCCCCTTTTTTCTTTTTTCTTTTGGTTAGTTATTTGAGCCTAGAGTCTACATTTTCAACATGTATAAGGATATGTCCCTTTTAGGTTTGAGACATGTTATAAAGTGACTCGACGAAAATCTAATAGAGAAAAGAAAGAGGTTTATTAGTTTCATTTTGGTAATTAAAGGTTTAAGCTTGTTAAGAGAGGAGTGAGTTGGAAAAGGGTTGAATTATTTAATTGTGTTGCGTCCCCTAAGAAATGGTGTGTTCTCTAAGGGACTAAACTTTACACATTAATGTGAATAAGTTGAAAGGAAATCAAGTTATATGACTACTATGTTCTATCCCTTAAGGGATTAGGTCTTCTGAAGGACTTAGCTCTATTGATAAGTGGAGCAATTTTGGAGAAGTTATGTTATTTTGACTATGTTATATTCTCTAAGGGATTAGATCCTTTGAGGGACTTAGCTCTATCGATTCAATGGGAGCAAATTTTGGAACTATTTTTAAGGGATTAACTCTTATGAGGGACTTATCTCTACCAAAAGGATACCTAGAGAAAGAAGGTATTGATTAAAAGGAAACCTTCTTTCTAGTAGTGATGCTCAAATCCATATGTATAATATTATCCATTGCGGCGAGTCTCGATTATAAGATTTGGCAAATAGATGTCAAGACAATGTTTTTGAATGACCATTTAAAGAAAGCATCCATATAATACAACCTACCAAATATATAGCTAAAGGAAACGAACAAAAAGTTTGCAAATTGTTAAGGTCTATATATGGACTTAAACAGGTATCCGACTTATGGAATTAAAGATTTGATCCAAAATTTTTTGATTTGACCAAAATGTTGATTAACTTGTCATTTATAAACATATTGTGGATGGAAATATGACCTTTCTAGTTTTATATGTTAATGAAATACTATTCATCGATGACCATTTTGATATGGCCAATTTGAAGAAAGGTATACAAACATCTGTATCGAGCTTTCATCTTTTTTTTTAAAAGAACTGTCCAAAGACAACAAAAGAAAATAGCATAAAAGAAATGTTCCTTATGTTTCAGCAGTAGTAAGTCTCATGTGTGATGTTATTACACATCTAGATATATGTTTTGCAACAGGATTTGTGAGATGAATCTTGGTCCAAGACACTAGAAAATAATTAAGCATATACTCTAGTATTTACGGAGGACAAGAGATTATATGCTAGTATATTATGGAGGGGATTTAACTTTCATTAGATATACTAATTTTGACTTCCAAACATGTTGAGATTTGAGGAAATCGATATCAAGTTATGTTTTTTTGTCCTAAGCAGTGGAGCCATTGTGTGGAGAAGTGTCAAACAGAGTTATATTGTTGACTCCATTATAAAGCGTAACAACCCATTTTTAGTGGTACTGGAAATGGTGGTTTCAGAACCCTATTTACTGATGATGGAGTCAATAAGTTTTAATATTTAATATCTATTAGTCTAGTATAGTGTTATATGAAATTCTAATTTGTTGATTTGATTAATTGGATAACTTATTTTAGTATAGGAATGAAATCATAAATGTGGTAAAAGTTAACCACTATGAATTTCTTTTGCTAGTGGTAATATGATAATCATTTAGGGACCAAATTGATAATTCAACCAATTTCATAGTTACTAGTCGGACAGGTGTTGGTTGTTACATTACCTATAAGGATGCTAATCCTAATTAATAAATTAGATTAGACATATATATTATAGCTTGGTGAATGAAAAGAAGTACTTCATTATTCTCTTCTTCATCATTTCCTTCACCATTTTCTTCCTTGTTAGGTTAAGAAAAATTTGTCCAAGCTTTGTGTTCTTGCATGGTAAGCTAGTTCAAGTCTATTTTGCTTGAATTTTGATGTTTTTGAATTTATCATGCTTCAGTTTAGCTAACAGTGGTGTTTATTTTCAAAACTATTAAAGACTTATTAAGATTACCATTGTTGAATGCTTGACATTCGTGATGTTAAATGTTTAGAGCATATGAAAAGCCATGATAAAAGGTCACTTGGTAGAATTAGAAATATGTTAGTTTTGAATAATAGTTAAAATAGAGACATTTCGAAATCAACTTAAGATTTCTATAAAACGTTGTTATAAAGGGCTTGATTGTTTAAGTGGTAGGTTTAAAGAAAGCTACAGCGATGGAAATGAACTGAGGTTTAAAGGAAGCTACAGCGATGGAAATGAACTGACTTATGTGTTTCATAAGCTGATGAATGATGTTGGTTAATAAAAATTGAATTGGAATTACGTTATAGATCAAAATTTGAATCTGCTAAGAAAAGACTGTGAAAAAGGAAAAGTTGTTGAGTAAACTTTGGTGTGGCGTATGATAAATCTGCCGAGTAAGTTCATACAATACGAACATTATTTAGCTTTCTTTTCATTTTGTTCTTAAATTGTATAATTGAAATTTGAAAAGTAGTTGGTTGCAAAATATAAATATAGAAGAAATATTGAGTTATGTATGAAGGAATGTGAATGAAATTACAAAATGACAGCATCCCGATGAACTAGTAAAAGACTCATACACATGGTTACATGTTATTTCTTGATTATTCCAAACTCTAGCATTTTTTGCAAACTCGAAGATACATGTGACACAGATTTAGTCTAGACTGGTAATCTGATGTTATTTTAAAGGTTTAGCCTAGACTTGTAACCTTCCATGTATATATAGTCCTGGCTAGGCTTTCATTATGTCGATAAAGGTTTATTTTGAACAGGTAACCAGACACCTCTGTATGTGATTAACTCGAATGAGCCTCTGACGTGAAGTATACTTGTGTTTTCAGTTCTTTTACAGTGTTCATCGAGTAATATAAAGCATGTAAAATGTGAAATTTACAAGTTAAGAAATGGGAGAATATGAAATAATTAATTTCTATAATGAGAGTTCGCATCAACAACAGGTTTTAGATTGGATTAGATATGAAGAAGGGATTGTATTAAGTTACTTATTTAAGACATCATTTACAATGTTCATCGAATAATATAGAGCATGTGAAATGTGAAATTTACAATTTAAGAAATAGGAGAATCTCAAAGAATTAATTTCTATAATGGGAGTCCGCATCAACAATAGGGTTGAGATTAGATTAGATATGAAGAAGGGAATTGTATTAAGTTGCTTACTCAAGATATCATTTGTAATGAAATATATGCACTCACCTTGTTGGCGAATTGTGTTGATGAGTAGGTAAACAATATTTGCATATTAAATTATCATAATATTTTTATGCCAGGTAAGTAACTATCGAATTTTTGTGGGCTTACTAAGTATTCTAA
Organism: Gossypium longicalyx; assembly: GCA_025698465.1. Classification (NCBI taxonomy): domain Eukaryota; kingdom Viridiplantae; phylum Streptophyta; class Magnoliopsida; order Malvales; family Malvaceae; genus Gossypium; species Gossypium longicalyx. The sequence continues at coordinate 17,970,348 of CM047005.1, read as the reverse complement.
ATATTTTGTCTTGTAGATTTTGTAACGTTTAGAGCTCGTTGATTGGATTAGCAAGAAGGTCACACAATCCTTGAATTGCCCTAAGTGACATGTATATGAATGTTAGGTTATTTGCAAATAATCTGGTTAATCCTTGAAAGGAATTACGTTAAGTTCTATGATGTATGATAATAAACTGAAGTCTTGTTTTGTTATGTTTCACATCTTACATTCTGTGGAACCTACTGCAGTTTAGGGTGTCGGCCTAATAGGTCATTAACACTTAGAAATGTGTTAAAAACAATTGTTTTTATTAAATTTTAATCCTAAGTCCTAAATACAGAAATGCAATATTAAATACTAAATTGGCTAGAAAATAAGCTCCTTAAGTGCGGAATTAACTCGAACTAGCTACTATATTTAATGAAAGGTCACTTTCCCTGAGTTCGACGGTGGTCATCTCTTTTGATCGATGAATTGCATTCAAAGACCATACAAAGGTTGATCTTGAAGCTCAATAGGAACATTTTTTTTTTTGCCTTTATTTCCTTTCATACAATCCTCTTTGATGTGATCACAACTACCAAATTTATAACAAATAATAAGAAACCCTTCATATTGTACACCTTGTATATGGACATCAATCCCAATAGAGGAAGTAAGTGTTTATTTAGATAAAAAATAATGAACATACTTGCAAACCTTCCTCTCTTTCCTTTTTTGGTTTTGTAATATATTTCAACCACTTTACCTAGAAACATTGCAAAAGCCCTTACCAAGCTTTTAGAGTAGTAATTTTAAGAAAAACTGAGCAATCTTACCCAAATAACCATCTTGGATGAATGGCTATCCCTAGTGGAAAAATCATTACTCTATGGTTGAATTATAAGGTAATGGCCATAAATCATCCATGGACCACCTGTCAGAGCTTTGTTATAGTCTTAAGATGATGATAATTTCACCAAATAATAATTATTGTTAAGATCCACAAGTTGGATGCGACTTATAGCGCTCCACAACGGCTTAATTCTTCCAAGAAATGCTTTATATCTAATCTTTTGACTAGGTAATCTTATAATTATTGTACTCCATGTTCTTATCAATTAGCTTGTGCATTCATTTAGAAAAATAAATCTTAGGATAAGGGACCATTTGTAGAAACCTTAACGTCTCCTTCACGCAAAGCTATATCCTCCTCATCAAACAAAATATCTGTGGTGCCATTTATCAGCATTAGACATCATGGTATCCTTGAAGGTCTTTTAAGACCACTCAAATAAACCTTCACTTGTTCCCTAAGTGACACAATACCATCTTCTTTGTTCCGAACCTTCTTGGTTTCTCTTTTTAGTTCAGATGGCAGCAGCTATCATGGCTGTTCAAGACTAATTGCGGTAGGGATAGAGACATCAACTATGCTCTTAGTACATTCAAGGTCATACTGGTTAAGTCTAAATAATTCTATTTTATTGGTTGGTTGATCTCTTGATTGAACATGCTCTCAGTGGTTAAGATCCTATAAGGTCAAGGCTTCTTTAGGAACAACATTAACTGAAAGTTGTATATTGATCCGAGCTTATGAGACTTTGACAATATGGTCCTACAACGTCAATAATGAATGAACGAGAAAAGTTGTATTCCTCAACGATGATACAATCATCTAGAATAGGTGTCTCCATACAATGTAGTTGTAGATGCCAAGGGAGAATATAAAAGGTTTTGATAACATACATGCGTTGGGTTTACATTATTGGATTTAATAAAAGCTAGATTCAAAATTAGGTAAGAGGGAGTTAGTTGCAATGGTAGGATTTATGGCTTTCCGTTCGATTATCATAGACGACACCAAATGTTTACGTCCTTGAGTGGATGATGGGCTAAGAGATGGTTCTCAGGTTGGTAAAGGCTTTAGGCCTATAAAACAAAGAAAGAGTTATGAAGTGTCAAAACTTGTGCTCTTTGATGCTTCTTGATTCTTAAGTTAGTGAAAGGATGGTGATGAAAGCTTAGAAGAATATCTTGGGTTTTCTCGATCACAGAGATACAATCTTTTATAAAACTTTTCTCTCTTTATCCTTTTGCCCATTGTTGTCTCTATTATTGTTACTCTTGAGAATGCATAGGGCCTAATGTGTTGTCTCTATTATTGTTGCTCTTGAGAATGCATAGGGGCCAACGTGTTGTTGGTTGGAATGTTTTTCCTTGATTTGACCGAACTATCCCTCTAATACTTTTATTGGTTCTTCCTCTTAATTATTAGGGTTTTTATAAAAATGAGCTAAAACTTTTAATTATTTATGAAAATAACCCACCCTAAAAATCATGTATGTAAATGACTCGTTTTGAACAGTAAACCTCGCTGTCGTCATTGCCATTGGAGACACCACCCATCACAATCACCCAATGATTGGCCCCTGAAATTAAAAAAATGATTTCTTTGGGTGTCGTCGTTGACATTGGTGGCACTAGTATCAATACACATGCCCACTCATTTAAAATACATGTATTCCCTGTAAAAAAAATATATATATATATATTTTTTTTAATAGGTGCTGCCAATGACAATGACGACCAATGTTTTTTTTTAAATAGTATTTTTGGGGTCGTCATTTCTCTTGGCAACATTATTTATTGTTGTTTAAAACCCTAAAAATTTGATATTGCTTCAATTACAAAGAAAGGAGCAAAGCTGAAGAGAAGAGTAGAACGGAAGCAGAAACAATGAACGAAGAATGGAGGTTCCAAGAGTGAAAGTCAGTTGAATATTATAACTTCTCTTGAACTTGAACTAGCTTGATCTTCCATGAAACAATGGAAAAAAAACTTGAAACCGAAAAAAAGAAGGAAAACTATTGAAACAAGGGAGAAGAAAGAGGGGATGAATGCAATGGATAAATAAGAGGAAGATGAAAAGGTAAAAAGGAAAGAAGTTAAAGCAAAGGGGAGGGAAAGGGGTGCACCTTGGAAAGGAAAGAAAATAGAGAAGTAAATGCCTTAATTAATTGTCAATTGTTAGCGACTTTCATTTTTTTTATTAATTAATTTTATCTTCACCTTTTCATCTTCTTTCTCTGTTGCATTCATCCCCTCTTTCTTCTCCCTACCCTTTTATCTTCTTCCTCCATCCTTTGTCATCATTATGCCTCTCTCATCCCCACATCATTAATTTGTTTTCTTCCCTTCATTTTTTTTTTCGATTTCATTCTCTTCTCTATAGTTTTCTTTCATCTTCTCTTCCCCTCTTTTCTCTATTTCTCTTCTTTAAAGATTTAATAACCCAACTCCAAATCTCATTTTGCAAGCAAGCAAACGTCCTTTCATATGATTCGACCGACCCATTGCTTTCTGATCTCCTTTCTTTATTTCACTCGACCAATGATCCTCCTTGTTGCCGTTGCGTCCACTGCAAAGCCTATCTCCTCAAGGCTTCGATTTCATTTTCTTCTTTTTTTCATTTCAGCCTCACCTTTTTTTTAAAAAAAAATATCAGACTGGTGTCGCCAAGGGTAACGACGACACCAATCAACATTCATTTTTTCAAAATAAAAACACTAGTGCCGCCAATGGCAACGATGACACCCATTAAAATATATATATTTTCTTTTTTCCATAGAATATCAGTATTTTTAAGCGGGTTTACAAATACACATACTAGTGTTATTATGTCAACGATGACACTCAAAAAAATATTTTTTAATTCAATGAGCCAATCATTGGGTGATTGTGATGGGTGGTGCCGCCAATGGCAATAGTGGCATCAAAGTTTGTTGTTCAAAACGAATCATTTACGTACATAATTTTTTTTAGGGTGAATATTTTCATAAATAATAAAAAATATTGGATATTTTTATAATAAAAAAGCCATTATTGTCTAGTGTTGTTAATAAATTTTAGCAATTATATATTATATGTAGTTTTGTGTTTATAAATTGGGACTTTTGGGTTATTGGCTACCTTGAGTATGAGGTTTGCATTCTCATCCTGTATAATAGTAATTATTACTGTGACTTTTATTGATTATGTTTTGTAGCTTTGATTTTGACTGCATTTAGAACATCCCAATCTCAGTTTTGTGTAAAATCATTAATGAGTTCCAAGCATGCAGCATCCCACTAATGAAATGTTTGGATAACTTTATCAGTACACATCAAAATCATATCATTTAATCTCATTTAAAATTTTAAAATTAACTTTCCTAGGTTTAGTCTTTCCCCAACCCACTTTCTTTTAAAAATATGCATATTATATGTTATACATTGATAAAGGGGATTTTAAAGTGAAGATGTTGTCACATGTTTATAGTTGACAGATTTAAAAGATAAGAAACAAATAAGATATATAGTAGCTTCATAATCAGCAGCTTGTGAAATTAAGAACAAATTACTATTAGTCTATAAGATGATAATATGCATGACAATAATTGGATTTTATGTTTATAAAAAAATAATATAGTTGTATTTTTCATCTACTTAAAATTTTGTATAGGATAATATTTTTCATTCTGTATTTAATTAATGAAATATGGAAAAATATATTTAATGAATTTATTTTGAACAAGTAATTATGGTTTTTAAAAATATTTAAAACTCATACATAATCTGTATGAATAAAAATATAAAATTAAACAAACGTAAATCATGTAAAAGTTAAACAAAGTGAGGGCATAAAAAATCTAAAAATGGATAGTTGAAGAGGATGGTAAAAAGGTAGTGGTATACGTAATCCTATGAAAGAGAGGTGGGGGTGGGAGCCACTGAAACCGCAATTGCATGTTAGTCGTCGTATGTTAGTGGAAAATTGGAGTTTATTAGAGTGAGACAACAATGTCTGTTTGGTCATAGTCCTAACACTGCGTGGTTCAGAGGGGGGCATGGGATGGGCAGAAGACTTGGAATTTGAACAGACTAGACACAATAACCAAAGTCAAGTCCACTCCCATAATTAGCTGTGGCTGGGCGCCATCTCATTTGACCAAGCCTACATTACTACACTCAAACTATGGCTGTAAAGGATAGGGATGGTAATAATATAAAACAAAGCATTTTCTATTTGGTTGATTATTGTCTCTTGCAATCACATTATTTTTAATATTTGAAACTACATTCTCTCTTTAAAAATGAGATATATATTTTATATTAAAAATAAGTGTGAACAGTTTTTTTTTGGGTTAAAATTCCTACAGGATTGACCCAGCAGATTCCATTACTGCAATTAGACTTGTATCAAAAATTCGTCTTGATGAAAAGTGAAAGCAGAAAATAAAAAGCTCCACCCTATTAGTATGCGTAGACGTAGTGGTGCTTCTCTTAACTTTCCGACTTTTACATTTTCATGATTGCCTAAAGTATGTATTTATTATATTCTTTAGTTTTTTTCTTTTACCCACGTTAACCAATTAAAAAAAAATGCTACATAGCATTTTTATTTTAAAAAATATTTTTTATTAAATATATATACACACTAAAATATAATAAATATAGAAATAAATATATAAAAATTTATAAATATATACAAAATCTAGAAAAATTATATGAATTGTAAAAAAATTATAAAAATAAAATTTACAATAATTTAAAAAATTAGTTGAAATTAATAATATTATTACAAAATATGTAAAAATTATAAAAAATTTTAAAAGGTTTAAAATTAAAATTTATTTATAAAATTCTAAAAAGTAATTAAATTTCTTCTTCTTCTTTTGCAGTTACTTTTTTTTTTTAAATTTGTATAGCAATTTTTAATATTTATAAATTATTTTAACTTTTTAAAATTTACAATTATATATTTTAAAATTTTATAAAAAAATAATTTTTAATTTTTTTAAAAATTTATATATTATATATGATTTTTAATCAATATAATATATAGTATTAAAAATTTTAAAAAGGACACACGCCGTATTCTAATAGCGCTATGTGATGGGTCAACCAACGCCGGTCCATAGTCGGTCAAAATAAAAAAATATTATTAATTATTTAAATATTTAATAATATAATTTTTTATTTTAAAATTTTAAAATAAATATTTTTATTTTAAATAAACAAACAATTTTCATTCACCAAAACATGCTACCACTTGAGTCCATCAAGTTTGAATTGAGATGGTATATCCCGCAAATTTAGGCTCCCAGCTGAAGTGATATTTTAACAAAAGTTAGTTTTAAATATAATTTGGGTTCTAGTAGGTAATGACAGCATTATTACTTAATCGCTAAATCACAACAGTATTAACTAATTCATCATTTTAACATAAGAATTTAAAAAATACTGTGATTTTTTTCAAAATAAAATGTATTTTACTTAATTATGTTAAAACTTAGTTAACATTATACATGAGTTAATCTATTATACTTCTAAAACCATTTAATAAGTTAATTTAACTCTCTTAGTATTTTTTTATATTATTAATTAAAAATGTATTTACTTTTTTATAATCTAAATTATATTATATTATAAAAATACCTAAATTAGAAATTTAAATTAACATAAAATTGATTAAAAAATAAATATGTTTTCAATCATAATTTTCCAATAAGCTTTTTAAAATCATTTTTTATTTTTACAATTTTACATCATTGTAAATTTTTAAGCTGTCTAAAAAAGTCTTTTTAAGTTTATCATTACTTTTACAAATTATCTTTTAATTTCATAATCATATATTATTAACGAGATATTATAAAATTTATGAAAAAAATATATGTAATTTAATTAATACATACAGTTAATCAGCATGGGTAAAGAAAATTAGTATTATATATTATATTGGTTAAATCCGTAAAAAAATCATATATAATATATAAATAATTCAAAAAAATTTAAGAAGGGTAAAAAATTTAAAAATTTAAATATAAATTTAGCCAAATAATCAAAATATTATATAAATATTTAAATTTTAAAAATGTATTTAAAATTTAAAAAATTACCAAAAACATTATTTCTTCAAAAAATAATATTCTAGAAAATTTTTCATAAATTTTATTTTTTCAAAAACTCTAAATTTATAAAAATTTAAAACTTTATATTTTTTTTGTTAAACATTGTCGAATTTAGAAATTTGATATAGGGTTAGTATTTAGTACAATCACTATGTACTTTTTTTTTTATTCCTCAAGCACCTTTAAAAAATTTGTTTTGAATTTTTAGAATTTTAAATATATGGTTTTGAATTTTTAGAATTTAGAGTTTTTTTTTTAAAAAATTATGACGAAATTTTTAGAATACATATTTTTAAAAATTTAACTTCTTTCTTTGCAATTTTTTTAAAAAATAAATACCTTTTAAAAATTTTAAATTTTTTCACTTTTTTATATAATATTTATTTTTTAAAAAATTCATATTTATATATTTTAGAATTTTATTACTTATGTTAATTCTTTAAAACTTTTTTTGAATTATTTGTATATTATATAAGATTTTTTTTACTTTTTTAAACAATATATTATATATAATATTAAATTTTAAAATAAAGGTGATGTGGCACGTTCTAATAGCCAAAGGTAGACATTCAATAGTTAGTCAATATATTTATTTTAAATAAATCTATTTGTCGTGTGACACATTTTGATTGGTTGGATGTGCCACGTGGCATATTCTGATTGGCACCACGTGGCAATCGGTTCTTTTAACATTGTTACAAATAAATATGTTAAATTGAATAACGAAATAATAGTTTAAGTACCAATCTGAGATGAAAAAAAAAGTAAGTACTAAAGTGAAAAAAATAGGCATAATTCAAAGCCCAAATTGAGCATTAAGCCTTTTAATAATAATTAAAAATTATTAAAATTATTTTTTAAAAATTAACATTTATATTAAATATTGTTTTAAATAGTATTTTATAAACTAAAATAATATAATATTAAAAATAAAATAACATTAAAATAATAACATTATTGAAATTATATTTATATAAAATAGTATATTATAAGTTAAAATAATTTTTATGTTGAATAAAAATTATGAATTATTAGAATCTAATATTATATATATATATATATATATACACACATATAAAAGTACATAGACATTTAGGAAATTCTAGTTCACATGATGGCATATTGTATATTTCTTTGAGTTACACGTCAGCATTTTGACTAAATTAATGATGTGGGTCCTGTCGGTTTAAATTACATATATTATCTAAAATTAAATAATAATAAAATTATTATTTCGATATGATATTTAAAATTAATCATGCCTTTTATTAATTTTTAAATAAGAGAATTAAGGCACATCAATATGCTCAATCTCATGTTCGCTTATATTAACAATAATATCGATGTCAATTGAGTTAAAACTTAATTAATAAAATAAATCTATTATTTAATTAAGTAAGATATATGTAATAAATACATGTTAAAATCTTTTTTTATAATATTTATTAACATATTTTATTTTTTAATAATAATGTTAAAAAATTAAACTCTTTGCAATCAAAATTAATAATAAAATTTAAAAAAAAATGTTTCCAAACTTTAAAATAGTTTGAAATAAAAGTTTAAACTATAAAAAATTAAAAATTCTTTAAAACATAATAAAAAATATATTTCCTATTAAATTTAAATTGTTTAGCATACAAATAAAAAGAAATTTTAATATGTTATTTTTATGAAATCCTTTATTTTCTTTAAAATCTTAGTTTTCATTTATTATTTATTATTTCGAATTTATATAAGGTATAAATCTATTCCATATAAAAAGTATGACCCTATTAAATATATTTTCGATATTAAATACAATAAATTTGTGCATTGCACTAAATATATTTACTCTCTCACTTTCTTCATATTTCAATTTTTTTAAAAAAATTGTTTCAAATAATTAACTTTTTTCTAAAAATGTAAAATTCTCCGTTCTTTATTATTTTAACTAATTCATTTCAGATTATATTTTATTAATTGATATTTCAACTCTTTTTTTCTTTTTCTTTTTTTTTTGTAAAAAAAAGTATGAGTTGATTATACAATTTAAAATATATGTAAATTATAACTAGTACAAATGTTTCAAACATACTTCTTATTGTTAAAAAAATCCAATATATTAATTTTGAATCATTAAAATATACATATGCAATGTTACCTCTATTTTTTTATTAGAATTTTTAAAAATAAAAAATAAAAAATAAAAAAATCTAAAATCTAAAATCTAAAATTTTTAATTTTGAAATTTGAAATATTTATTAAAACATTAACAATACAAAATTTATTTATTTTCAAATTTTATTATAAAATCTTAAAAAACTGCCAAATTTAGGCTTTGTTTGATAAACCTGAATTTATTAATTCATTTTATGAAAGCGACAATATAATTTGAGAAAAAAAAGAAGCAGCACCCATCTTAGGTAGTGAAGGACAAGCTCCATATAAACATAACAAAAGCTTCATCCATAGCATCAAATGAACATTATGACATGTCGGTAATTGACTCCGTCACAACTCAAGTAAGACATATTTGGAGTGATTACAAGCACTTAATATGATAAGAAAATCTGTCTTGGACGGTCCAAAGTGGTGGGAAAAAATCGGCAAAAGAACCAAACTTCCACCAAACTAGAGAATACAGTGGCAAGACCATCCCTAAAATCACTTGCAAAAGCAAGACTTCATGCATAAGCAAAACTAAAAAACATGTTATAAGAGTTGACACAAATTTTCTAAAAGTGAAGACTTATTAAACAATGGAAAACAAACAAATAAAACTTAATAAAATATGGGTCCAAACTAACTCATGAAATCATTTACTATTTTTAAAAAAAATCTTAATACAGAAACAAATTAAGAAGCCGACGAAGAGCCACCCACTTTCTAAAAGAATTTGTTAGTGGCTAGTTTTTCAACAACAACAGACACTGTCATCTGTTCATCACAACTTGTGAAGACAATAAAGATACTTACAAAATAGATCTGCAAATTAAAAAAAGAGAGAGCATAGAGTGAATAAGTAGAAAAAAAAAGAGGTTGGTAGGAGAAAAAAAAAGGGCAAATGATAGCCAACCCAAAAGTTGGCACCGTCGTTAGGTAAAACAAAAGAAAAGAAGCAAATGATGGAAAAACCATTGAAAAACTAAATCAATAAAAATTTAATATTTTGAATGATTTAATTTTTTCCGCATATTTGGTAATCCAAAATAAAAATATTCCTACAAAATTTTTTTTACAAAAACTATGAAAAATGATAAGTAGATAAAAACTACTTATCACTTAATAGAGAATATTTTTAATTAATCCAATTTTATTTTAATATTATATTATTCTATACAAACTTATGTTTAAAATTTAATTTTTGTTAGAATAAAGTGAAAATTTATAAAATAAGGGTGAAATGTAACATAATTTTTTTTGTAATTAAAAATATATATTTATCATATAATCTAAAAAATTATATATTTCATAATAATAAATTATTTTAATTATTTTGAGAAAAATCAATATTCAACATGAATGTGTCAAACTTTTTATACCACTGCCAAGGAGACTGCTTCAAACCGTACAAAGACTTTTGTAAGAGACAAACATGATCTTTTTTACTTTCAATTTTGAAGCCTTCAGGTTGTTGCATGTAAATGTCCTCTTCAAGGTCACCGTGAAGAAAAACAGTCTTTACATTTAACTGCTCTAACTCAAGATTATTTGATGCAACAAGGGCCAAAAGCGCTCGAATGGATGTATGTTTCACTACGGGAGAGAAAACATCATGAAAATCAACTCTCTCCCACTACAACAAAATAGTCCTAAGACAACACTTTTAGGGCGACACTTTCCTAAGTGTTGGGATAGACTGATCAACATACGCTTTGGCGAACTCTTTGTATAAGGGTTGGGATATGCATGCCTAAGGCAACACTTAAATAAGAGTTGACTTTGTTTAGTCCTAAGACGAAACTTCTATGGCGACACTTTCCTAAGTGTTGGGATAGACTTGCCAACATACACTGTGGTCAACACTTTGTATAAGGGTTGGGATATGCATGCCTAAGGCAACGCTTAAGTAAGAGTTGGCTTTTGTGTAGTTCTAAAACGACACTTCTGGGGCGACACTTTCCTAAGTGTTGGGATAGACTTGCCAACATACGTTTTGGCCAATTCTTTGCATAAGGGTTGAGATATGTATGCCTAAGGCAACGCTTAAATAAGAGTTGGCTTTTGTGTAGTCCTAAGACGACACTTTTGGGGCTACACTTTGCTAAGTGTTGGGATAGACTTGTCAACATACGCTTTGGCCAACTCTTTGTATAAGGGTTGGGTTATGCATGCCTAAGGCAACGCTTAAATAAGAGTTGGCTTTGTCCAATCTTAATACGACATTTTCCTAAGTGTTGGGATAGACTTGCCGACGTATGCTTTGGTCAACTTTTTATATAAGGGTTGGGATATGCATGCTTAAGGCAACGCTTAAATAAAAGTCGACTTTGTCCAACACTATTCCTACACTTTTGGGTTGACACTTTCCTAAGTGTTGGGATAGACTTGCCAACATACTCTTTGGCCAACTCTTTGTATAAGTGTTGGGATATGCATGCCTAAGGCAACACTTCAATAAGAGTCAGCTTTGTCCAACACTATGCCAACACTTTCCTAAGTGTTGGGATAGACTTGTCAACATATGCTTTGGCCAACTCTTTTTATAAGGTTGATATATGCATGTCTAAGGCAATACTTAAATAAGAGTTGGCTTTGTCCAATAGTATGTCCAAGGCAGCACTTAAATTGGCAAATTAATTTATGTAATAAATATATCCATAAATGATTGACACTAAAAAAAAAAATTGATTGAAATATTTAAATTAAAATATTAAAGATTATAGATATTAAGTTCACGAATCTTATTATAATTTGTTAATAGGCTACAAAGAATTTGTTATTTTGTAAAATAATCGTGTTGATAGATGTTAGCCATTTATTTTGAGAAAATATATATTATTGTTATTATGCTATTTCTTTGGTTAAAAAGGTCAAAAAAATTAGGGCAAGAAAAGAATATCTTTGTTGTTCTATTTGGATGGAGCCTTAATGCATTAATGGAATTTTGTAAAAAGGATCGAATTGTTAGATAAATTATGAGCTTTTGATAAATGCTTTCTCTTTGAAGCAGCAATGCCAAGCTTGACACTTTGCATTTTCTCAAAACATTTGATATGAAGAACATGCCCAAAATACTTGGGGAATATTCCTTTTTATAATTATAGAGATAAATATATAAACCAAATATGCTCTAAGGATTATATTCTTCGTACATTTGTAATTTAATACTTTACTTTTATTTTAAGAAATTAAAATTTGCCGATTGAGTATTAGCTTAATTGGTATAAGTATTATTGCCAATGTAGGAAGACGTGGGTTCAAATGCGCTGAAGCATATTATCCTCGTATTTATAGGTTGGGGAGGGATTATGGATAGTTCTAACAAAAAAGTCATAATATTTATAGAATCCTCATATTTCTGTGTATTTCTGTGTATTTACTTGAAGATTAAGAGTTAAATATTAAAGTCCTAATTAAAATTTTAGTTCTTAATGTTTATTTTTTTTTATCAATTTGGCTTTTATTTATTTATTTTAATTAAATCTAATTCTTAATCTTTTAAAAAGAGTGAAATTTAATTATTATCCTTTTTAAAAAAATCAAATTATTATTATTTTAATGAAAAACTAATTAAAATGTGAAAAATTTAAACACGGCAATATGCGCGGTAATCCATGTTATTAATTTTTTAAATTTTTATGAACTATGAACTATTTATATAATTTTTTGAATTTTAAATTTTTTTATTTTATGAATATAATTTTTAAATTATTTATTGATATGACATATGTAATAAATGATATCATGTCAACATAAAGTACGTGTAGATTAGTGGGTTATCACCCTAATATTATTAACAATTTATTGTTTTAGTTAACATTTTCGGTTAAAAAAATAAATTTACATTTTTAAAAAAAATTGAGAATCAAATTTAACTTAAAAAAACGAAAGTTAAATTATTAAAAATTTTCAACTTTTGAATACTAAAATTATTATTATGATAATATTAAATAATAAAGAGTTTAATTAAAGAAAATAAAATATTTTTGAATAATAAATAATTAGTAAAAAAGACTGAAATGATGGTGACATGGCATGGGATTAGTGGTCAATTGGTAAATATATCCTGATTGTAACACCTCAAACCCCGCCTAGAAGTTATGGCCGAATCCGGAGACGTCATAAGGAATGGTTTTTGAAAACAAAGTTGATAAAATAAATCATTTCAGCTTTATATCTCATATTCACTTATATCAATTGTCAAAAACGTTATTTAATTAATTAGTTTGCCAAAACGTGATTTACAGCGGAAGTTATAGAAAACGTTATTTTTGAAAATCCCATTTGTAATTTTGGAAAACCCTTGATTTCGTAAAAACCATGGTTTTAGATATTCGTTACAACTAAAATGTTAAACTAAAAATCCAAATTCTGAAATTAAACCAAATAGTCCGGGAGTCTAATTATTACAAAACTCCAGAAATAATCCTTAAAATCAAAATAAAATCGTAATCATAAATCATTTATAAACTCATGGTCACCATGAGGCTCCGTCGCACCAATCTACCTAAGCCTATGGATTACCTAAACAGAACAAACAAACAGATGTGAGTTTTCGTAAACTCAGTGTGTAACCCAATAGAAATAGACATGCAATACATACATACAGTCTCAAATACAGTTAGATACAGATTCGGACTTATGTCCATTTCAAATATAGATAAATAGTACAGATATGTAAAATCCTACCCCCATCCTCTATACACCATCTCCGACCATCCCATCACACCATGTGGGGTTAAAAACACCCACCCATCCCTACACACCATATTGTGCCATTACAACATGTAACAGATAATACATAGCCAAGCTGCCAGATAAAGGCGAAGGTCGCCATTCACAACACTTTCTCCATGTATAAAACCCCACCCCAAATAGAGATATAGAAATAACAGATATAACATGCTTATCATGCTTGTGTACAGATAACAGGCACACTTAACAGTACAATCAATCATACATTTAGTACCTTGCTCAGATCAGTCTATCAGAATATCATAGCATACAAATTAAGGTTTGGTTATCCCTTACTGACCTTACGGTAGGCCCACAGGTGATCGAAACGACCCGTGCGATCCTCAGGAAAATTTCAAAATTATGGGCCCACACGGCCTGGCCCAAAACCCACACGCTCGTGTGGCCCACATGCCTAACTTGGCATAGCTCGTGTTGCCCACATGACCACACTCACACCACCACACGGCCGTGTCTTGCGCATGGCCATGCCCTCGTCAATCACACGATCGTGTCTCGTACACGGCCACCCACACGACCGGCCACATACCCGTGTGGCGTCGACAATCTGCACTTTCAACTTTCGTCGAAACTCGATTTTCACGCATAAGGGGTACACACCTGGTTCGTTTTCGCAGCGAAATCACTCCTGAGATCAACAACACCTAAAATAGAATACCGAACACCTTTAAACAACTAATTGCAATACAACAATGCTAAATCGGACAATGCACACACACTTACTGTTAACTAAAAAGATCGCACATACAATTTAGCCCGTTGAAGCGAAATCCACTGCAACACTGCCTTCTCCAAAATAATCTTTACAAAGATTAAAACCCCTTAATAAGCACCCACACACCAAAAAAACCACAAAAATCAACCAAAATCACTTACAAAACTTACCACAACGAGCGAAAAGCAAATAGAATACCGAACCCCACGATTATGACAACCAAAATGTTGAGCGAAGAATGAAAGAATCAACCCGAAAAGAGAAGATTGCAAGAAGAGGAAGAGACAGAAGAAACAAGGAAAAAAAGTCAAAACGTGAAACACGAAAGGAATTTTGGGAATAAAATAAAATAAAATAAAAATGATAATAATATCTAACAATATCCCAACATCCCCACTATCCACACAACCTTAACTACCTTAGATCCCAAGACCACTCGAACTCTCTCAGCCAACCAAAACCAAAAATTAATACCCTCGCTCACGCAGGGATTCGAACACAAGACCTCCAACACACCAACTCCCTTACCACTCGAACCATTAGGCTCATTCTAATATAGATTAACTGAAAATTTATATAAGACCACTCAACCAGTATAAGGCTTAGATTTAAAATAACAAAATTTTGGCAAAATGGAGACTTGAACCCAATACCTCATACACACACCAAAACATTTAATCACTGAAGCAGACATATATTTGTGTCAATTTTTTACAGATACAGAATTAATTTAAGTAAGGCGTTACACTGATTCTTACCCACATAAAACCACTTATTCTCTCTCATTCCAAACTCTATTGGCCAAAGAAAACCAATTGCATCTGCCATTCACCACCTGTTCCAGCCACTGGTATATCATGATACCTTCTTTGTCTTCTGTTCACTATCTGGGTTTTTCTTATATTGCTTAGTCCTTTTATTTTACATGAGTAAAAATGCATTTAAAGATCATTACTTTTCATGAATTTGGGTTCTCTTCCTATGCTTATCTATGTTTTTATACCTATATATTGATGTAAAGTCAAATTTTATTTATTAAAAAAGAAGAGTTGAGAATTCTATAAAAAAAAATCAACTTTTGGATGATTTTCATACTGTTTATTCTATGTTTATACATGCATGTATGCGAAAAAGTGATGTACATTATCACTCCCTTTCCCATTGGAAAGTAAAAGTAATAAAATGAAAAATTACTTCTTTTTTGAAATGTTTGAATGCAATATAAAAGGGGAAACAATTTTCTCTTTGTTGTTGTTGGTTTTCGAGTGATGATGTTTGTGGGTAGCTAAATATGTGGAAACAGTTTTTTGGGAAGTAAAAACTCATTAAAATTGAATACATAACCCCAAAAAAAATTTATTAGTTTTCTTGAAAATTGTTTCTCTGAAATTGCTAGCCATGTAGGGTGTTATAATTTGAATGTTACAATTTGAATTGTCAATTTGAAGAATAAGTGATGAAATGCTATTTTCATTACTTACAATCTATTTGCCCTTCTTAATTGGCATTGAGCTTGCCTCCTATGAAGCTTTTTTGAGCTCTGTTGTTGATGGTATAATTTTTGTGAACTTTTCAGGCTAAATTAAAGATCCCGAAGCATGAATAATGGCATATACATTTTTACTATAATTGAGATATATGTGATATTGGTTTTACCAGTTTGATATAACCAGAAGGTTAGTTAACCTTTTCTTTTCCTTTTTTTTTTCGTTTTTTAAATTTAGGTTTAAAATTTTCTATCTTTGTAGTTTGGACTATTTTATTTAGAAATTTAAATATTATTTATCATAAATTTAAATATTATTTAATTTTCATAAATATAAATGTTATTTATTTTAATATTTTAATATTTTATTTTATTTCTGGATTAGGTAGTTTTGGTTACTGTTAGTTCACAAGAAAGCTAATCTCTTTTCACACATAGACCTTAGGATTAGGCATTAATAGATACTCTTTTCACACATTAACAGATGGTTGATAAAAGTTGGATGGATGCTCTAAGATTTAGCACCAATCACCTAGTTGGAATAGAAAGATTTCTATCATTTGCAATTGGAAAATCACTTTTAATGGAAAAATATATTGTCTATGCCATCGTTGCAATAATAGGATATTGCACGAACCACATATTGTGGGTGAGCAACTTAGCCTTTGTGGTATAATAAAAGAATACAAGCATTGGATTTTTCATGGAGAATCTATTGAAAGAACATCGGTGCAAATCGACCAAACGGTGAGAACTTCTTCGTCGATTTGTACATTGTCACAAGACAACGAAACCGATTTAAGAGACCTCATAATGGATGTTCTACGTATCAACATCGCAACTATTAGTGAGAGTTTTGATGGAGTTTCAAGCGAGTTTCAGAATAATGGTCAGGATTATGATGTGAATGAGGCCCAAAAGACCACGAAGAGAGCAACTACACTTCTAGATGATATTGATATTCCGCTCTATCCCGATTGTGTCAAGTTATCATCGTCTCATTCCTACTTCGGCTTTACCACTTCAAAGCACTTTTTGGATGGTCAGCAAAATCTTTGACATGCTTATTGGAGTTTTTAAACGAGGCATTTCTAGATGGAAACATAATCCCAATTACATACTATGAAGCGAAGAAAAAGATTTCTGCACTAAATCTTGGGTATGTGAAGATTGATGCATGCCCGAATGCTTTTATGTTATACTGGGGTTATGTTAGTAAAAAGATCAGTTGTGATGTTTGTAAAAGCTTAAGGTGACAATCTTCTAATGAGTTGGATGCAAATGAACATGTTGGTAGTAGCTGTCGTCGTCCTAAGCCTGCCAAGGAATTATGATACTTTCCTTTGATTCCTAGACTTAAAAGATTATTTCAATCCTCCAAGACATCACAATCCATGAGATGGCATAAAGAAGGACGAACCAAAGATGATATTGAGACATCCAGCCGGTGGTTCTTATTGGGATACGTTTGATAAGAGGTTTCCTGATTTTGCATCTGATCCTCGCAATGTTAAGCTAGGTTTGGCTAGCAATGGATTCAATCCATTCTGAACAATGAGTACAAGTCACAGTACATGGCCTGTACTTCTTATTCCTTATAAATTGGAACCTTGGGCATGCATGAAACAATCATCAATGATAGTATCAATGGTTATCCCTAGTGAGAAAGGACCTGGCAATAACATTGATGTCTACATGCAGCCTTTAATTAAAGAGTTGAAGCAATTGTGGACAAGAGTTAATGCTTTTGATTCATCAGCTTTCGAATTTTTATTTTACGGGCTTGTCTTATTTGGACAATCAATTATTTCCCAGCTTATGATAATCTTTCAAGGTGAAGTACAAAAGGTCGGGTTGCTTGCCCAATGTGTGCTAAAAACACCAATTCTCGATAGTTAAGGTATGGTCAGAAGTTCTGTTATATGGGTCATCGTCGATGGTTATTGGTTGAACACCCATTTCAA
This sequence comes from Gossypium longicalyx, assembly GCA_025698465.1. Lineage (NCBI taxonomy): Eukaryota > Viridiplantae > Streptophyta > Magnoliopsida > Malvales > Malvaceae > Gossypium > Gossypium longicalyx. The sequence goes on along the minus strand of CM047005.1, from coordinate 17,952,370 downwards.
AAATAGAGTCATGAATTCGATGGCACTATAGAGTGTGGGGTTGCTCCTATACCACGATCCAGGGAAGATATCTTAAGGGAAGTTGGGTATGTCAATTTCATTTATGGAAAAGCCTGAAAGAGGGATAGAGAAGAACTAGATGAAGGGTCGGTAGAACTTAATGGAGATGAGGGGTGTGATTTGTTGAACAACTTTGAAGAATTGGTGGTAGAGGGAGATGAAGCAAATCTTATAAATTAAGGCGAGACTTTATGGAAGATGAGGAGCATATTTTTTGACTTGCCTTATTGGCGTTATAATCTACTTCGACATAACTTGGATGTCATACACATCGAGAGGAACGTATGTGGCAATGTCGTTGGCACCCTTCTTAATCTCTCACGCGGTGGTAAATATAATATCAAGGCACGAAAATACTTACAAGATATTGACATCTGAAGTTATATTCATCTAAAATTCAAAAATGGGAAAGAGTACCTATCACAAGCGTGTTACGTTCTTGCATCAAAGGAAATATATATTTTTCTTTCCATTGTGAAAAACTTGAAGATAGCTGATGGTTATGCATCAAACATATTTTGATGTGTGAATTTGAAAGAGCACATGTAACACCTCAAACCCAGCCCAGACGTTATGGCCGAATCTGGTGATGTCACATGATATGGAGTTTGAAATCAGATTTGACGAGTTAAAACTGTTTCAGTTACTTAATATTTGTTTTACCACGGAGTAGAAATACATGGTCTTTGTTGTGATTAAAAAGTATCTCTTTTACGCGAAAGCTTTAGAAACATTCTATTTTAGGAAAAATTGTTTTTATTTACAAAAACCTTAGTTTTAGGAAAACTGAGTTTTGATGAGTTGCAGTTTAAATAATTATAAAACCATATAAAGTCTCAAATTAAAACCAAACAGTCTAAGTCCAAAATTACATCAAAAACCCTAAATAAATAATAAAAACTAGAAGTAAATGTAAAGTCAATCTAAAATTTTACGTGTGGCCACCATCGAGTCCTCCGCTACACCGATCCGTCAAGACTAAGGATTACCTGTATAGATTAAACAGAAAAGGGTGAGGTTTCGCAAACTCAGTGTGTAATCTCCACAGAAAACATACAGAATAATCATCACAAGACAGAAATAAACAGTCTAGGGCCAGAGCCCATTACAGAATCAATTTAGGCCTTAGCCCATTCAGATGCGGAATTAGATACAAATTAGGGCTTTAGCCCAATCAGATACAGAAGCTAAACGGAATATCAGAATCCTACCCACCAGTCTCTACGCATCATCTCCATCCAACCCTACACACCATGTGGGGATAAAATCGACCCACCCATCTCTACACACCATGCTATACCGAAACGTGGCATATAAATAAATACTTACAGTTGAGCTTCCTGATAACAGGCTTAAGAGCCCTTCAGACACTTCTTTCAATAAATCATCAACCCACCTCGATGTAATGCAATATGTAATGAAAGGCATGCTAATATGCAATAATCATTCACACAATCAGTTCAGTATTATCAGACACAGTCTAGATATCATACAATAGATCACACATTTAGGGGTTTAAATAATGCTTATCGACCCTATAGTAGGTCATAGTCGACTTGGGTGACTCGTGTAACCTTATAGAACTGTTTCAGAAAAATAGGCTCACACGCCTATGTGGCCTGCTTATGTGGGCCCATACACCCGTGTGTCTCACACGGCCCAAAATGGCCTTGGCCATGTGGACCTCACGGCCTGGCCCAGAATCTCACACGCCCGTGTGGTTTACTCGTATAGGCCCACACACCCGTGTGGCCCACACGGCCTAACCCGGTCGAGTCCGTGTGTCGCACATGGCCAACCTGGCTGTCACATGGCCGTTTCATGCGCACACGGCCTTACTCGTCGATCACATGCCCGTGTGGCGTAGATAGATTAGTTTTTCGACTTCTCGCTAACTCTCATTTTTTGTGTTTTAGGTACACACCTGGTATCTTTTGATGCTAAAACCACACCCGAGATAATTAGTACCTAAAATTGACCAATCCAACACCAACATTAGTCTTAATACCAAAATCAATTCGAAAACACCACTCCCACAATAATTCAAAACATCCACTTAGTGCTTACCTCGAAACCCTGAATGATCTAACTACCAAACGGCACTAAGGCAGCCCTTTTTACACCCGATTCTCTTGTAACGACCTAAAATTTACAGGTATCAAAAATTTAAATTTTTGGGTCATAATTTTCGTAAAATGAATTCGTAAATATTTATTAGAAATATTTACGAAGCTAGTAGTGTAGTTAATTAGACTTTGGTTAAGTGAATTAGCTTGAATTAAGACTAATTTAGTGAAAAGACTAGATTGAATATAGTGTAAAAGTTTAATTGTAGAATAGAGAAAATTCAAGGGATTCAATTAGCAAATAAGCCTTAAGTGACAAGTGTGTGGTAAGTATAAATACATGTGTATAATTTTAATTGGTACAAATGTATGAATATATATGTATTTACTTAATATTTAAGAAATAATAATTATAATTAAAATATAATAATAATGATATAATATAATAGTTATAATAAATAAAAGAAATAAAATATAAAGAAAAAGGAAAAAGAAAGGCACGAATAGCAGGGAAAGAAAGAAGAAGAAAAAAGAAGGAAAAAGAAAAGGAAAATTTAGGGTTTTGGAGTTTCAAGCTTAATTGGTAAGTCAATTTGATCCATTTTCTTGTAATTTTGATGTTTTTGGAATTCTAGAACAAAACCCTACTTGAATTATGTTGAAATTTAGCAAGAGAGTGAAATTTTAGATGTTTATTAAGTTGTATAAATTGAAGAATTATGTGTTTAATTTATAGGTGTTATTTTGTACATGATAATGAATAATCATGAAAGTTGTTGAAGAATGGTATAGTATATGCATATTTTGGAAGTTATACTTACGTGAGTTATAATTAGTGTGATAATGTAGTATAATTTTGATATGAATTATGGTACATAATCCTTAAGAGGTATTGAGGTGAATGAATGAATATTTGTTAAGTTTGAATGGCATGATGAATAATATTTGATTTAGGAACTATTAATAAATGTTTGGGCATGAATTGGATGTGTTTAGCTTGTAAAAATAGCTTAAAAATGGTCAAAAATCATGTTATCACAAGGCCAAGTCATATGGCCGTGTGCTCAGGCCGTGTGGCTCTCTGTTTATGTCACACGGGCTGTTCCCACGGCTGTGTGTGCAAGTCAGATCTGCCCACGGCCTGGCCCCACGACCATTGGAGCCCCACGGGCAGGCCACATGGGCATGTCCTAGGCCACATGGGCGTGTGCCCCTATCTTCAAGGTAAAATTTTCAAAATTACCGGTTTAATCCCAAATTACTTCCTAAGCATGTATTGGACCCTGTAGACCCATATTATGGACTTTATGATGAAATTTGGAAGGTTTTGAATTGGAAAGCAAATTTATGACTCGATTTTTGTATAAATGTTAGTGTATAAGTTTAGTAATGCCTCATAATCCTATTCCGGTGATGGTTGAGATTAGAGGGTGTTACATTTAGTGGTATCAGAGCTACGCAGGTTTAGTTAATTCTAGGACTAAATAGAGTTTGGAATTGAGTCTAGAGGTACATACCATTTCTATGTTAAACTTGAGTCGGGATTGGATGCTGATTTATATATATACTGATAAATTGATTCTATTTTATAGTGTGTAAAAGATGTCTGACGAAAGTATAGAGGGTACCGCTCAATAAATGTACAGTAGAGATGAATCATATGATGTAAATGAATCTGAATCTGCAACCCTAAGTGTAAACCCGGTAGGTAACCAACCACCAAATACTAGAAGGGATAATGCAGAAATATTTAGAATGATTGCTTTAGCTATTCAAATAGTAGTAGGAAGTATGCCTGCTAGTACTACTACCCCCGCTACCCGAAGCGCCCCTATTAAGGAATTGCGAAAGTATGGAGCTACAGAATTTTTAGGATCAAAGGGAACTGATTCAACAACAGCTAAAAATTGGTTAGAGACTACCAAGTGAATTTTGAAGCAATTAGAATGCACCCCATTGGAAAGTTTAATATGTGTTGTTTCTCTGTTACAAGATGAGGCTTACATATGGTGGGAATCAGTGATTTAGAATATACCAGAAGAACTGGTAAACTGTAATTCTTTCAAGGGGAATTTCAGAAGAAGTATTTGGGAGAGACATATATGGAAGATCGAAAACAAGAGTTTTTGATGTTGAAACAGAGAGATATGTCTGTCGTGGAATATGAACGAAAATTTCTAAGACTGAGCAGATATGCAATTGAATTTATACCGACTGAAGCTAACAGATGCAAGCGATTTCTAAGAGGACTGCTAGATGAATTTCAATTGCAATCGATGCCTCTACGAATTACAGAGTTTGCAGATATAGTAGAAAGAGCTAAAATGATTGAGCAAGTACTGGGGAAGAGTAAAAAGTCTGAAACTGTTCATTCAATTGGGAAACGTCCTGGAACTGCTAGTTCAAGTCTGCAATCCAAACGATTTAGGGAATCTCGTGGTAGTAGAAGATTTAGTTCAAGATCAGAAAGAGGAGATAGAAGTCTAAAGAGACAAACTCATCATCTCTCGGCGATGACGTAAGCCCAAATTCGAAATGTTGAAATTCCAAAATGTGAGTCTCATGGAAAGCAGGACATAGAGAAGAATGTAGAAAATTAACTGAGGGTTGTTTCCGATGTGGATCCACTGATCATTTTGTTAAAGATTGTTCGAAGATTGGTAAGGCAGCACCAATGGTATCACAAAGATCTGAATCTGCTTCCAGAGGTCGAGGATCAGGCTGAAGTGGTCCAGTTGCTAGAGGAAGTACTAAAAGAACTGGTGAAAATGCTACTCAACAATCTAAAGTAAGAGCTCCGGCCTGAGCATATGTTGTAAGAACTCGAGACGAGGGGGATGCTCATGATGTAGTGACAGGTATATTCTTATTACATTCAGAACCCGTATATACTTTAATAGATCCAGGATCGTCACATTCCTATGTTAATACAAAACTAGTTGAGAAGGAAAATTTAAAACCTAAACTGTCTAGAGTAACAATAGAAGTGTCTAGTCCATTAGGGCAAACTGTGTTAGTAAATTAAATATGTCGAAGATGTCTGTTGATGATTTAGGATAGAATCTTTTCTGCTGATCTGTTGATTATGCCATTCAGTGATTTTGACATTATACTGGGTATGGACTGGTTGTCAGAACATGGAGTAATTTTGAACTGTTATAAAAAGAAATTTACTGTCCAAAATAAAGATGGTAAGCGGATTGAAGTAAATGGTATAAGGACTAGTGGTTCAGCTTGAATTATTTCTGCAGTTAAAGCTAGTAAGCTTCTTTATCAAGGATGTACTGCTTTCTTAGCATATGTTATTAAATCCAATTCAGCTGAGAGTCAGTGCAGTAAAATTCGAACTGTATGTGAATTTCCTAATGTCTTTCCTAGAGAATTACCTCGATTACCTCCTGATCGGGAAGTTGAGTTTGCGGTTGATGTATATCCGGGTACAGATCCAGTGTCAATACCTTCATATCGAATGTCACCTACTGAGTTAAAGGAGCTGAAGGTACAACTGTAACACTTATTGGACCGAGGGTTTATACGACCTAGTACATCACCGTGTGGAACTTCAGTGTTATTCGTTAAAAAGAAAGACGGTTCGATGCGGTTGTGTACTGATTATCGACAGTTGAATAAGGTAACTGTTAAGAATAAATACCCATTACCTCGCATTGATGATTTATTTGATCAACTAAAGGGAGCTTCTGTATTTTCAAAAGTTGATTTGAGATCGGGATATTACCAATTGAAGGCAAAAGGAGAGTGATGTACCAAAGATAGCATTCCGTACACGGTATGGGCATTATGAATTCTTGGTGATGCCATTTGGATTAACAAATACTCCAGTTGCTTTTATGGATCTTATGAATATGATTTTTCAACCGTACTTAGATCAGTTGGTAGTAGTATTTATTGACGATATTTTGGTATATTCGAAGTTTGAAATTGAGCATGAACAGCCTCTTCGAATGGTTTTGCAAATATTGCGAGAGAAGCAATTGTATGGAAAATTGAACAAGTGTGAGTTTTGGTTATCTGAGGTTGTATTTCTTGGTCATGTAGTATCAGCAGATGGAATTAGAGTAGATCCGAAGAAGATTGAAGCCATACTTCAGTGGAAAGTTCCTAGAAATGTGTCAGAGGTACGTAGTTTCCTTGGTTTGGCCAGATATTATCGAAGGTTTGTGAATGGATTTTCAAAAATAGTTTTACTGATGACAAAGTTACTGAAAAAGAATATTTCGTTTGTTTGGAGTGAGTAGTTTCAGAAAAGTTTTGAAATGTTGAAGCAAATGTTGACAGAAGCACCAATATTGACTTTGCTAGAGTCAGGAAAAGAATTTGTTGTGTATAGTGATGCTTCTTTAAATGGTCTCAGGTGTGTACTGATGCAAAACGAAAAGGTAATTGCTTATGCTTCACGGAAATTGAAACCACATGAATGCAATTATCCGACATATGATTTGGAATTAGCAGCAGTGATATTTACCTTGAAGATTTGGAGACATTTCCTATACAACGAAAAGTGTTATATTTACACTGGTCATAAAAGTCTCAAGTATCTTCTGTCACAGAATGAGTTGAATTTGAGACAGCGTCGGTGGATAGAACTTTTAAAGGACTATGATTGTGTTATTGACTATCATCCTGGCAAAGCTAATGTGGTAGCTAACGCATTAAGTAGAAAGAGTGCAACTGAATTGAGAGCAATGTTTGCACGACTCAACATTATTGATGATGGAAGTCTTTTAGCTGAATTGAGAGTAAAATCCGTAATGTTTGATCAAATTAGAACAACACAATTAGAAGACGATAAATTAATGAAGAAAAGGAAGACGATACAGAACGGTACAGCAGAGAACTTTAGTATTGACGAAAATGATTGTCTGAGATTTCAGAATCGACTCTGTATTCCAACTATTTCAGAGTTGAAAGAATTAATACTTCGAGAAGCACATGACAGTTCTTTTGCATTACATCCCGGAGGAACGAAGATGTACCATGATTTAAAAAAGCTGAACATCAGGTTCCGACAGGGTTACTTCAGCCTATTAGTATTCTTGAATGGAAATGAGACTGAATAACAATGGATTTTGTAACTGGGTTGCCACTGTCGGCAAGTAATAAAAATGCTATCTGGGTGATTGTTGATCGGCTCACAAAGTCAGCTCATTTTATAGCAGTCAGAACAGATTAATCACTTCAACAGTTGGCAGAAACTTATATCTGGGAAATTTTAAGATTACATGGTATTCCTGTATCGATAATTTCTGACCGGGATCCACGGTTTACATCAAGGTTCTGGAAACAGTTGCATGAGTCTCTCGGTACTCGACTTTATTTTAGTATAGCTTTCCATCCACAGACTGATGGACAATCAGTACGAGTCATTCAGATTTTAGAAGATATGCTCCGAGCTTGTATCATTGATTTTGAATCAGGTTGGGAACGTTGTTTACCATTGGCTGAGTTTGTGTGTAATAATAGTTACCAATCAAGTATTCAAATGGCACCGTATGAAGCTTTGTATGGTTGGAGATGTCGATCACCAGTGTGTTGAACGGAACTAAATGAAAGAAAAATAGTTGGTCCAGAATTAATTCAAGAAACAGAAAACATTGTTAGAAAAATTCGAGAACGATTGAAACCAGCCTTTGATAGACAGAAATCATACATAAATTTGAAATGATGAGACATCGAGTACTCAATTATACACAAAGTATTTCTTAAAGTCTCTCATTGAAAGAAAATTTTGAGATTTGGTCGGAAGTGTAAGTTGAGTCCACGATACATTGGACCATATGAGATTATAAAAAGAATTGGACCAGTGGCATATCGTTTAGCTCTACCTCCTGAATTACAGAAGATTCATGATGTTTTCCATGTTTCTATGTTAAGAAGATACCGATCAGATCCATATCATGTAATTTCAACTGAAGATATAGATATTTGACCTGATTTGTAATATGAAGAAGAACCAGTTAAGATATTGGCACGAGAAGTAAAGGAATTATGTAATAAACGAGTTCCCTTAGTAAAAGTGTTATGTAGAAGTCATGATATTGAACAAGCAACGTGGGAACCAGAAGATTCAATGAGATCACAGTACCCCCATCTCTTTTCAGGTAAATTTCGAGGACAAAATTTATTAAGGGGGAGAATTGTAACAACCTAAAATTTACTGGTATCGAAAATTTAAATTTTCGGGTCATAATTTCCGTAAAATGAATTCATAAATATTTATTAGAAATATTTACAAAGCTAGTAGTGTAGTTAATTAGACTTTGTTTAAGTGAATTAGCTTGAATTAAGGCTAATTTAGTGAAAGGACTAGATTGAATATAGTGTAAAAGTTTAATTGTAGAATAGAGAAAATTCAAGGGATTAAATTAGCAAATAAGCCTTAAGTGACAAGTGTGTTGTAAGTAGAAATACATGTGTATAATTTTAATTGGTACAAATGTATGAATATATATGTATTTACTTAATACTTAAGAAATAATAATTATAATTAAAATATAATAATAATGATATAATATAATAATTATAATAAATAAAAGAAATAAAACATAAAGAAAAAGGAAAAAGAAGGGCACGAATAGCAGGGAAAAAAAGAATAAAAACGGAAGGAAAAAGAAAAGGAAAATTTAGGGGTTTGGAGTTTCAAGCTTAATTGGTAAGTCAATTTGATCCCTTTTCTTGTAATTTTGATGTTTTTGGAATGCTAAAACAAAGCCCTACTTGAATTATGTTGAAATTTAGCAAGAGAGTGAAACTTTAGATGTTTATTAAGTTGTATAAATTGAAGAATTATGAGTTTAATTTATAGGAATTCAAGTTAGAAGTGGGAGAATGATTAAATTGTAAAGAGAGATATAAGTTTTGTTATAGTAGGGAGTAAATTGTCTAAATTGTAGAATTGATGTTTTATATTAAATATGAAGAGTTGAAACTTGTTTAAAGTGATAATTGAATGAGAATATAGTATATAGGATTTACTTTGAAGAAAAAGAATAGTTATGGTTGTAGGACCTAATTGGAAATATAGTAAAAGTTACATGGAAATTAAAGAGTGTGTTATTGAATAACTTGCATTGATAATTTTAAATGTTAAATTTTATGTAGCCAACCTAGCACCAAAAACGTCATCGAAAAAGGGAAAGGAGAAGGTGAACGAGGATATTGAGTAAACTCGAGAATTTCGGTTTGTATTTCTATAAACTATGCTTAAAAAGTCTAGTACCGTGTAATTGCTATTCTTAATTATAGAATGTATAATTAATGCTATAATGGAACTGTTACTGTTTTTGTAATATAATGATATGATTTGAATACCCTATTAACAGTGTCGGGCTAGTCGGATAGAATTGGCATGCCATAGGATTGGAAGTGTTTAGGGATATTCCGACTGTGTGTCGATGAGACACCATATGTGTCGACTACTGTGACTGTTCCGGATTCATTCCGAAGAGGTACTTCGCACCTGACTATGACTATTACTGTTATGTTATTGTTACCCTTACAGCGTATTCCGGCTTCGGCCTGTGAAACACTGTATGATATCCTGGTGTGTGGGTTGGATCCGTGTATCCGTCCAGGTCCGAGTTATGTTAATAGGGGTAAATGAAGTATTGAAGATCGACTGCTATTGAATATGTGACTGTGACTGTTAAACGATCGTTGAAAGATATCGAATGATATGAAATGTATATAAAGAATTGCTTAATTATATTTATGAGTTATAAGTTAAAGGTAAGTGACTAAGCTATTAAGATTGTGAAAGTGAAAGTTTTGAGTCACAATACACATATATGGCTTACGAAAGAAAGCTAAGGACTTAGCATCCAAGCCAATCCCGAACTCAAAGTGGTGAATACTTTTCTTTTGGTAAAATGGCATGTACCTAGGTAGTTAAGGTGTTATTTTGTACATGATAATGAAGAATCATGAAAGTTGTTGAAGCATGGTATAGTATATGCATATTTTGGAAGTTATACTTACTTGAGTTATAATTAGTGTGATAATGTAGTATAATTTTGATATGAATTGTGGTACATAATCTTAAGAGGTATTGAGGTGAATGAATGAATATTTGCTAAGTTTGAATGGCATGATGAATGATATTTGATTTAGGAACTATTAATAAATGTTTGGGCATGAATTGGATGTGTTTAGCTTGTAAAAATAGCTTAAAAATGATCAAAAATCATGTTACCACACGGCCAAGTCACATGGGCGTGTGCTCAGGTTGTGTGGCTCTCTGTTTATGTCACACAGACTATTCCCACGGCCGTGTGTACAAGTCACATCTACCCACGGCCTGGCTCCACGGCCATGGGATCCCCACGGGCAGGCCACACGGGCATGTCCCAGGCCACACAGGGGTGTGCCCCTGTCTTTAAGGTAAAATTTCCAAACTTACCAGTTTAATCCCAAATTACTTCCTAAGCATGTATTAGGCCCCGTAGACCCATATTAGAGACTTTATGATGAAATTTGAAAGGTTTTGAATTGGAAAGAAAATTTATGACTCGATTTTTGTATAAATGTTAGTGCATAAGTTTAGTAATGCCTCCTAATCCTATTCCAGTGATGATTGGGACTAGGGGGTGTTACATCTCTGCTGTCAAAATATCATACACAAACCTCCGTTCAGAACTTAAAAATTGATCTCCAAAGCACAAAGATTACTTACCAACTAGGGCTGAAAGTAGAAAATAGCTTTCCGAGGAGCAAAAACGAACAAACAACAAAGGGAAAGGTATCGATTGAGATTAAAAGCAACATGAAGAGGGGAAAAATAAGAGTTGCCGTCAATTTTTGGGGAAAGAGGGAGAGGGAGCCGAAAATTTGAAAAAAATAATCAGAATAAGCAATATTATGATAACTTCCCCCATAATCTTCTTAAATCTCTCACCACTATCCCACTAATAGCCCACTACTCAGAATCCCTTTTCAACACAACTCTAGCCAGAATTAGGAGCAAAAATACTATCCGTTTCCTACTCAGAGATTCGAACATAGGACCTCCGGCACATCAACACTCCACTTAGCCTCCAAACTAGCAGGCCCATTTTTATATGTTTTCACAAATAATTAAATAAAAGTCTACTGAATAGAGATAGAGCTTTACTCATAAAAATACCAAAATTCACCTAAGTTGTGGCTTAAACTTGGGACCTCACACAGACACCCAAAACACTTAACCACTGAAGCAGATACACATTTATGTGTAATATTTTATCAGAACATAAATTTAAAACTTGGGGCATTACAATTCTACCCTCTAAAAGAAAATTTCAGCCTCAAAATTTTACCTGATCAGAAAAGGTGAGGATACTGCTACCGCATCGAATCCTCTAGCTCCCATGTGGCCTCTTTAATGCTATGATTCCACCACAACACTTTCACTAAAGGAATAGATTTCCTCTTCAGAGCCTTAACGTCGCGATCCAGAATCTAAACAGGCTCCTCCTCGAAGATCAGATCTGGTCGAACCTCAATCTCTTCAACTGGAACAATATGTGTGGGATCAGAGCGGTAGCATCTTAGCATTGAGACATGAAATACATCATGAATGTGGTCCAACTCTAGAGGTAGCTCTAACTGATAAGCGACCGGTCCCACTTGCTTCAGAATCTAGTACTACCCAATAAACCTAGAGCTCAACTTGCCCTTGCGACCGAATCTCAAAACCTTCTTCCATAGTGAGACCTTCAGAAACACGAAATCCCCCATAGAGTACTCGATCTCATGTCTTTTCAGGTCAGCATAAGAATTTTTCCTGTCAGAAGCTGCCTTCAGTTGATCCCTAATCAGTCGAACCTTATCTTCAGTCTTGAAACCAACTCAGGGCCTAGAACACGTCGCTCGCCCAACTCAGTCCAACATATAGGAGTGCGACACTTACAACCATACATAGCCTCGTAAGGTGCCATATGGATGCTAGACTGAAAGCTATTATTATAGGCGAACTCTATCAACGGCAAGTACTCCTCCCAACTGCCTCGAAAGTCAATCACACAGCTCTTTAACATATCCTCTAGTATCTGAATCACCCTCTCAGATTGGCCATCTGTCTGAGGATGAAAAGCAGTACTGAAATCCAACCTTAAACCCAAATCCTCATGATGCTTTTTCTAGAACTGAGACGTGAAGCGAGGATCGCTATTAGAAATGATCGAGATGGGTACCCCATGTAATCTTACTATTTTCGATATGTAGAGCTTAGCTAATTTCTTATGAGAAAAGTCTATCCTAACCGATATGAAATGAGCAGACTTGGTCAATTGATCCACGATGACCCAGACAGAATCCTTCTTAGTGGGTGTTAGAGGCAACCCATTAACAAAGCCCATCGTTACTCTCTCCTACTTCCACAACGGAATCTTAACCGGTTGCAGCAAACCCGAAGGTAGCCTTAACCTGCTGGCAAGTCAAACAGCAGACAACGAAGTCAGTAACCTCATGTTTCAACCCTGGCCATCAATATAGCTTTCGGAGATCTCGGTACATCTTATTCCTACCGGGATGTATATCATAAGGGTTACTATGCGCTTCCCTCAGAATCGAATATCTCAAGTCCTCATCATTCGGTACACAATTTCGACCGCGAAAACATAATATCCCATCCTTATTAATCCCAAAATCTATAGTAACACCACTCTCAACCTGACCGAAACGCAACTCAAGAGAATTATCTGCCATCTGTCTAACTCTGATCTGATCAATCCTTGTCGATTTTACCTGAAGTTTGGCTAGTAGACTCCTATCGTCAAATAAACTAAGTCAAGTGAACATCGCTCTCAAATCGGTCATAATCGTACGGCTCAACGCGTCGGCCACCATATTAGCCTTGCTTGGATGGTACTCAATGGTACAATCGTAATCTTTATGCAGCTCCACCCATCTACGCTGCCTAAGATTTAACTTCTTTTGAGTGATGAAATACTTGAGGCTCTTATGATCAGTCTAGATAGTACACTTCTCACCGTATAGGTAGTGCCTCCAGATTTTCAAAGTGAAGACTACTGTAGCCAATTCCAAATCATGCATAGGATAGTTTGCTTCATGAGTTTTGAGCTGACGAGATGCATACGCTACCACTTTACCATCCTGCATCAATACACACCCTAAGTCGACATGTGAAGCATCACTATAAACTACGAAGTCCTTACCGGGCTCAGGCTGTATCAAAATAGGAGCCTTGGTTAAAATGGTCTTGAGTTTATCAAAGCTCTCTTCCTGTGCATCATTCCAAGCGAAAGGAACTCCCTTATGTAGAAGCTTAGTTAACGGAGTTGCAATCAAGGAGAACCCCTCTACAAATCGTCGATAATATCTTGCCAGCCCAAGAAAGCTATGGATTTCATACACATTCTTAGGCTGTTCCAACTTAACACAGCCTCAATCTTACGAGGATCAGCACGAATCCCTTCAGCTGAAACCACATGACCCAAAAAGGCTACTTCTCGGAGCTAGAACTCGCACTTACTGAACTTTGCATACAACTGTTTCTCCCTAAAAGTCTGTAGAACCACTCTGAGATGCTCATCATGCTCGTCCTGAAACTTAGAATATACTAAGTTGTCGTCAATGAATTCCACTGCGAATTGGTCTAAATAAGGCTGGAACACTCGATTCATCAAGTCCATAAATGCCGCTGGTGCATTAGTCAACCCAAATGGCAAAACTAGGATCTCGTAATGTCTATAACGAGTCTTAAATGTCATATAATACACATCGACCTCCTTAACTCTCAATTGATGGTAACCCGATCGCAGATCGATCTTAGAAAATACAGAAGCTACTCTGAATTGGTCGAATAAATTACCTATTCTCGAAAGTGGGTACTTATTCTTGATCGTTAACTTGTTCAAATAACGGTAGTCCATCCATGTCCTTATTGTCCCATCTTTCTTTTTTCACAAATAGAACAAGTGTTCCCCATGAAGACACACTGTGACAAATGAACCCACGGGCTAATAGTTCTTGAATCTGAGCCTCATGCTCTGTAAGCTTTATCGGTGCCATTCGGTAATGGACGATAGATACTGGAGCTGTACCCGGAATTAAATCAAACTTAAACTCTACCTTATGGCTCGGAGGCAACCTTGTAGTTCCTCAGGAAATATATTTGGAAAGTCCTTTACAGTTCTGATGTCCTCAACCGAAGAGTCCTTAGAATTAGAAACATTGATGTAGGCCAAGAATGCCTCAACATCCTTTCCGAACCAACTTTTCCGCTACTAAAGCTAAGATCACATTAGTCAGGTAGTCTCGTTGTTCCTCAATCACCACTACCTCACTGTCCTCCTCGGCCCTCAAGACAACCATTTTTGTCGCACAATCCAGACTCACCCGGTGTTTAACCAGCTAGTCCATTCCCAAAATCAGATCGAACTCCCCAAATGAAAGCTCCAATAGATCAGCCAGAAACACTGTCCCTTGGACCTCTAACGGAATGTCCCTATACAACTTACTCACCCGAACAAATTACTCCAAATGACTTAACACAGTTACCTTACTATCAATACTCTCGACTGGAATCCCCAAGGTTTCAAACACAGTATCAGCTGCATATGAATGGGTAGATCCTATGTCCATCAATACCAGATAAGGTATATCAAATATTAATAACATACACGTAATGACGTCCGAAGCATCTCTTTCCTCACGACGACAAGCAGCATAGACTAAAACAGGATGCCTCACCTCAGTCAGTCCAGCACCTCTACCCGGTGCCTTCTTTCCTCGGCCCATGCCATTACTACCCTTAGCCTGACCTCGGCCCCTAGGTGGCTGCTGAACTACCTTTTGACGGCAGCGTAATACCTGTACCCATAGCTTGCATCTGATCGGTCCTCAACAGACTATCACGAACACGGTGCTTATTTGACCCACATCTCAAACACACCCAGTAGTCCTCCAACACTTGCTCGGATGGCGTTTACCACAGTGCCTACAATGCGCCAACCCAATAGGTGCAATAGGTGGCCCAACTCTCCCTGGCCCATTAAATCTGGCTATTTTCTTAGGTCTCACCCCAGAATTTGAGGGCTCAGAATCCCTCTTAGTCTTTCTTTTGTCTCGGTTTTAGCGCTCAGTATACTTTACCTCTTCGGCGATCTTCGTATTCTCAACTTGAACATAGAAATCACGCTCCCTCTTCGGAGCTATCAGAACTCACAAAGTGTCTCTGAGACTATCCTTAAACCGGACACAGTGCTCAAACTCGATCTCCACCATGCCTCGAGCATAACGACTCAACCTCAGGAACTTGACCTCATACTCAGCTTCTGAACAATCTCCCTGAGTAAGATTAAGGAACTCCCGTCTCCTAGCGTCGATATAACTGGCCCTCACGTACTTGCCCTAGAAGGCCATCTTAAGGAGATCTAATGTTAGTCGATTATGCTAGGTGCCCTCCTTAACCATCAACCACCACTGGTACGTCTCATCATGAAGCAGAGATACAGCTCCCTTAAGCTTCTGCTCAGCAGTAAAATCCAGGTGATCCATAATTCTTTCCGTGGCCTCCATCCAATACTCGGCCACGTCAGGGGTGACTCCAGCGACACCTCTGAATAACTGAGCCCCATTGGACCTGAGTTCTGGTGTTGGGCCCAACGACCCTCTCCAAAATCTGTAGGATGGCTTGGGACAGTGTGTCATCCCCAACCGCACGATCATGAGACCCATACCCACTCTCTGTAACATGCGACACCAGTGTCTCGCTTGTGTCCAGGATTGGAATAGTATCAGATGCCAGGGACTCAGCTCGATCCCCTCTACAGCCTCTACCTCGGCCTCGAGTTCCCCGTCCACGAGTACCACGTGCGCTCATCATAAATTTCAAAATTTATTTGTATTTACAGTTTTATACATTAGTTAACAATTTAGATATTTTCTTAACAGATATTTTATGTGGAACAGTATCAGAAGTTCAGAATTCGTTATCGCGAGTCTCAGTCTTACCATAGTTTTTTAGTTTACACTACCTAGAGTGTTTTCAGTACAGTATACTACCTATTGGCTGTTTCAAGCATGCTAGTAGTATTTTCATATAAATATAAACAGAATTCTAGAACACTTACAAGATCAGCGCCGGAGACTCACTCGGTGTACCACATTCTCAGTCAAGAATATTTCAACCCTTTGAAAATCATTTCTTTAAAACCAAATTTAAAACCTAATCCACAGCCAAGTTTTGAAACGTGGCTTTGATACCACTAAATGTAACACCCCAAACCCGACCCAGACATTATGGTCGAATCTGGCAATGTCACATGATATGGAGTTTCAAATCGAATTTGACGAGTTAAAACCATTCCAGTTACTTAATCTTTATTTTACCACGGAATAGAAATACATGGTCTTTGTTGTGATTAAAACGTATCTTTTTTATGTGGAAGCTTTAGAAACATTCTATTTTAGAAAAAGCTATTTTTATTTACGAGAACCTTTACTTTTAGGAGAACCGAGTTTTGATAAGTTGCAGTTTAAATAATCATAAAACCGTATAAAGTCCCGAATTAAAACCAAACAGTCTAAGTCCAAAATTACATCAAAAACCCCAAATAAGTAATAAAAACATGAAGTAAATGGAAAGTCAATATAAAATTTTACGTGTGGCCACCACCGAGTCCTCCGCTACACTAATCCGTTAAGACTGGGGATTACCTGTAAAGATTAAATAGAAAAGGGTGAGTTTTTACAAACTCAGTGTGTAATCCTCACAGAAAACATACAGAATAATCATCAGAAGTCAAAAACAAACAGTCTGGGGCCAGAGCCCATTACAGAATCAGTTCGGGCCTTAGCCCATTTAGATGCAGAATTAGATATAAATGAGGGCTTTAGCCTAATCAGATAAGATACAAAACAGAATATCAGAATCTTACCCCTAGCCTCTACACATCATCTCCATCTATCCTTACACACCATGTGGGGATAAAATCGACCCACCCATCCCTACACAACATGTTGTATCGAAACGCGACACATAAAGAGATATTTGCAGCTAAGCTACCAGATAATAGGCTTAAGAGCCCTTCAGACACTTCCTCCAATAAATCATCAACCAACCCCGATGCAATGCAACATGCAATGAATGGCATGTTAATATGAAATAATCATTTACACAATCAATTCAGTATTATCAGACTCAGTATAGATATCATACAATAGATCACACATTTAGGGGTCTAGATAATGCTTACTGACCCTACAGTAAGTCACAGTCGACTTGAGCGACCCATGCAACCTTACAGAACTATTTTAGAAAAAAGGGCCCACACGCCCATATGGCCTGCTCGTGTGAGCCCACACAGTCTAAAATGGCCTTAGTCGTGTGGATCACACGGCCTGACCCAGAATCTCACACACTTGTGTGGCCAACACGACCCGACCCGGTCGAGCCCATGTGTCACACACAGCCTACCTGGCTGTCACATGACCGTGTCATACGCACACGGCCTGGTGCATCGATCACACGCCCGCGTACTGTCACACGGCCTACCACACGGACGACCACACGCCCGTGTGACTTCGACAGATTATTTTTTAGACTTTTTATCGACTCTTTTTTTCTGCGTTTCGGGTACACTCCTGGCGTCTTTTGATGCTAAAACCACACCCGAGACGATCAGTACCTAAAATTGACCAATCCAACACCAACATTAGTCTTGATACCAGAATAAATTCGAAAACACCACTTCCACAACAACTCAAAACATCCATTCAGTGCTTACCTCGAAACCCCAAACGATCTAACTACCAAACGGCACTGAGGCAGCCCTTTTTACACCTGATTCTCTATTGTCAAAACATCATACTCAAACCTCCGATCAAAACTTAAAAATCGAACTCCAAAGTACAAAGATTACTTACCAACTAGGGTTAAAAGCAAAAAATAGCTTCCCGATGAGCAAAAATGAACAAACAACAAAGGGAAAGGTATCGATTGAGATCAAAAGCAACAAGAAGAGGGGAAAAATGAGATTTGCCGTTAATTTTCAGGGAAAGGGGAGAGGGAGCCGAAAATTTGAAAAAATAATCAGAATAGGCAATATTCTGTTAACTTCCCTCATAATCTCCTCAAATCTCTCACCACTGTCCCACTAACAGCCCACTACTCAGAATCCCCTTTCAACATAACTCTAGCCGGAATTAGGAGCAAAAGTACTATCGCTTGCCTACTCAGAGATTTGAACATAAGACCTCCAGCACATCAACACTCCACTTAACCACCAGACCAGCGGACTCATTCTTATATGTTTTCATAAATAATTAAATAAAAGTCTACTGGATAGAGATAGGGTTTTACTCATAAAAAAACTAAAATTCACCTATGTTGTGGCTTAAACTTGAGACCTCTTACACAAACCCAGAACACTTAACCACTGAAGTAGATTCACATTTATGTGTAATATTTTATTAGAACATAAATTTAAAACTTGGGGCATTACAACACAAGTTGAGCAACCTCAAAAGTCATGACGGTCACATTCTCATGCAAGATTTGCTTCCTATATGCTTAATAGTAGTTGTTGAAAAGAAGGTGCTAAGTGTTATTACAAATCTATCAGATTTCTTCAAGAGATTATGTGCAAAAAGTCTTGATCACAAGAAGTTGATCAACTTCAAATACAAGTCGTGTTAACACTTTTGAAATAGAAAAAATATTTTATCCAAGTTTCTTCACAATCATGATTCATTTGATTATTCATTTGCTGATGGAGGCCAAGCTTGGTGGACCTGTTCAATATAGGTGGATGTAACCGATTGAATTTTATGTGAAATATATTAATAATATTTCATAATATTTTATTTTTATTATTTTAATATAGTATATAAGAAGTATGTAAAAATATATGTATGTATTTTAATGTAGGTATCTTATGGGATTGAAAGCTTCAGTGCAAAATAAAGCTTATCTCAAAGGTTCCATTGCTGAAGGGTACATCGTTTTAAAATGTGTTATATTTTGCTCCTCTTATTTTTCTGGTGTGGAGACTATATTTTCTTGTCCTCCCAAGAATGATGGGAATATTCAAAAATGATACATTTTCTCTTCTAGAGGATATATTAGACATGCAATCTCTTGCACAAGCAAACCGTTATGTTCTATTACATAATGATAAGTTATCACCATACCGTCAGTGAGTTTCCTGAGAAAAATCTTGTCAGTCGGTTCTTTTTCTTAACCAATAGACAAATAAAGTAATATTTCTTAATTTGTATACATTTTGACAACATTTTTCATAAAATACTGAATATATTATAGGGAATTTTTGGAGTCTAAGTGAGCTGCTTATGGTGGCATTCAAATTAGTAAACACACAGAGGACAAATGGTTGGTTGAAAAGTTCCCAAAATGGCTTGTGAAACAGGTAAATTGTCACTGTTAAAATAATTTATCATATTATTTATATAATGAGAGAACATTGTAGAAATTTGTTCATAGAAGAAGAGTTAATTGATTTCCTGCTATATGGTTAGATTCCAAATATAGAAGTTGAACAAGTTGATGCTGATGTAATTGCTCTTGCTCGAGGACCGCATAAATTGGTGTCCACATATGATGGGCTTATAATTAATGGTTTTAGGGTCCACACTAAAAAACATAAGCAACACCGTAAGACTCAAAATAGTGGCGTGATGGTTTTTGCTCACGGGAGAAACTATTATGGCAATTGCATTGAAATTATCGAGCTAAACTATTATGAAAGGTTTTGGGTTATCTTGCTTAGATGTGATTGGGTGAATATTAAATCTCCTAGGAGTATGAAGAAGGATGCAAATGGTTTTATTATGGTGAAATTTTCTGAGGTTATCCATACAGGGAATTGTGATTCGGACGATCCATACATACTGGCTTCTCAAGCGAAACAAGTATTTTATGTCGAGGATGGCAAGAGTGAAGGATGGCTCCATGATATCAAAATAAAGCCAAGAGATTTCTACAATCTAAGCATTGAAACCCCTGTAGAAGATGATGAATATCCGCAGTGTGATCATCATATTGTAACTTAATAATTTTAGTTTTAAATTGAACAAGAACAATGTTTTGAAGTGCAAAGATTCAGTGTAATTGATATTTTCAATGCAATATAGCAGAATGAATTGCCCAAAAGAAACATAGCACTTAGATGAAGATGACATTTAAATTATATCAACATCTATGTATGTTCATTTTTACATTTAAAGAGATTTTGGGTTATAGAAATTATTGAAATTATATACTACTGGAATCCAAGAATATAGTCTTATTCAGCATATAAGCTTCATTCTCAGTACTGGGTTTATTTTATTTAAGGTCAACTTAACCATTTGTACCAACTTAGTTTGTGTTGATGTGGTAATTTTGACCAATCTGGTGGTGTAACGAGGCAGCTTCTCAACTAGCCACGTAGCAAACATAAATAAAACAAATAAATAAATATATAAATTAATTAAAAAATATTATTTTTTTCCACATCAAGAATGAACTCAGACAAGTATTTTGATAATCATTTGTTTAGGTTTGATATGTGTTTTTGTTAATTTTAATTTTTTTATAAAAATCAATTTTAAGGTTATTATTTTAAAAATTGAATAGAATATAAATTTATAAAAATATTCAAATATAAAGCCCATAATTTTCATTCATTTGAAATTATTCATTCACTAATTTATATAACAAATATATATTTTCTAAATTTATAATATATTTTTATAAACTTATATATTATAATTTTTTATAATATATATTTATAAAATTATACACTTTTATATATTTATATATTTTTACATATGTTATAGGATTTTATATATTTACATTTTATATATTTTCAAAATAATAATAACTTAAAAATTTGATATTTTATAACAAAAAAATACATAAAAATGAATAAAAAAAATCTGGAAAGCAAGATTATTCCATATGTAAAAAAATTAAACAATTTTCATTCCATATTAATCATTAATAGTTTAACATTATATATATTGATTTTTGAAAGCCAATGGAATGGACGTTCTCCATATTTTGACTTTAAAATTGTGGGTTAAACCCTAAAAGCTAAAATAAAAAGTAAGTAAATAAAAAAGCAAACCTTGCTCCAAATTTACAATCGGTTTCAAGTTTCCTGGCAACAGGAAGTTGAAAATTTATATTTTTCCTAGTTTTTCCTCCTCCTCAAAACCCATGACTTTTTCGGTGCTCTGTTGGGTGCTTCATCGTTAATCATTACCACCTTGTTTTGTAGGAAAATGATTGACAAAACGTGATGTAACACCCTAACCTGAATCCATCTCTAGAACAGGGTTACGAAGCATTACTGGAATAAACAGATCAATTATAGACATTTCATATTATTTAACATTCATGACAAAAATTATTCATAAAGTCCCTTATATGAGCCTTCGAGGCCCAAAACGTACATTAGAAACAAGTCGGGACTAATTTGTGTACTCAGAGAATTTTTCACAAAATTTCAAAATTTTTCCTAGGTGCAGGGTACACACACCCGTGTGGTCAGACCGTGTGGCTCACACGGCTAATAGATACGCCCGTGTTACTGGCCGTGTGGGCATTTGAAATAGGGCACACAGCCGTGTCCCAACCCGTGTTAGTACCTGTGTAACTCTCTGACTTAGGTCACACGACCAAGTCACACGCCCGTGTGCTAGGTCGTATGTAAGTGCAGAGGTCACACGGCCAAGCCACGCACTCGTGTGCCAGGCCGTGTGATAAATTCTGAGCATTCTGTTTCAAAATTTTTAAAGATGCAGGGGACACACGGCTAAGACACGTGCCAATGTGCTAGGCCGTGTTTCATACACGACTGAGACACACGCCTGTGTCTATACCCGTGTGGACGAAAATATGTCATTTTCAAGGCCACTTTTCTTACCTAATTTGTCTTCCGCCTACAAAAACATTTTAACGCATTCACAAGCCAGTCCAAGACATTTAAACCAAGTCAAAAATCAAGTCTTATGCATAACATATCGCTTCATAAATCTATATATCCAACTTACCTATTTGACCGAAAATGCATATAGGCATACTTATGAAGTTTACTATAAATTAACCTTACTAAACACTCATATCATACATCAAAACGCATTCACCACAAGCCATCCCAATGGCTATTTACAACCAAAACATGTGTTTGCCAACATTGGCCAAGTTATCCTATACATGGCATTATACCAAGTTATTTTATTAAATATACCGAGATGAGCCGATGGATAGTGTGATGATATCTCCACCAAGCTTTCAACCCAATGAGCCTCCGAATTACTATAAAACAGGGAAAATAAACAGAGTAAGCTTTAAAGCTTAGTAGGTTCGTACAATAGGAAATTAACTTACCAATAATTTACATGTAGGTTCGTATAACAGGAAATTAACTTACCAATAATTTACATTTAAAGTAAGCAAGCAAAATTCATCCAAAGAAATTTGGCAATTTTCCTAAACACATATAATCTAAAGAAACATGTTAGTCATGTACTTCATGTGAATATCAAGAATCAAAGATGAGCTCATCATGTAAAATTTTCATAATCATATGCTTTCCACATCATATGTCCATGTAACATGTACATTTCCATAATAATTCATCTCAAATTCAGATTATTCCATGTCAAAACTTTACCTGTTGAATTTATTAGAAATATCGATGGATACATAGATAGTGCACTTGAAGTGTACAAACTGTAATCCGTCAATTCATATTCGGGAGTACTCCTTAGAGCACATAATCGGAAAGCTCTCTCTTGAGACATATAACGGGAAGCTTATCCGGGCTATATAACAGGAAGCTCATAAGAGTCATAATTAGGAAGCTCATGCGAGCCAATAATGGGTAGCTCCGAATAGCCATATATCAGGAAGTTCAAGTGAGCCAATATTGGGAAGCTTCGAGGAGCCATTAATCAGGAAGCTCAAAAAGAGCCATTAATCGGGAAGCTAAATGTAACGCCCCGTACCCGAGACTGTCGCCGGAGTCGAGCACGAGGTGTTACTAAACTTAATTTCATCAATTAAACAACTTAAACAATTTATTTTTAAAATTTCCAGACAAGCTGGCTAACTGCATCACAGTCACTTAAAAATTCATATCTAGAGTTCCAAAATCAAAATCCAATTCCGTAAATTTTCCCTGAAACTATACTTATATATCTATTTACTAATTTTTTTCTAGAATTTTTGGTCAGGCCAATTAGTACAATTTATTAGTTAAAGTCTCCCCTGTTTCAGGGTATGACTGCTCTGACCTCTGTGTATTACGAATCAGATATCTCCCTGTACAGAGTTTCAATGACTATACCGTTTATTTCTATTAAAACTAGACTCTATAAGGAACCTGTACACATAAAGCATCAATTCTAATTATTTTTATACAATTTATGGTGAATTTCCAAAGTCAGAACAGGGGATTCTGAAATTGCTCTGTCCCTGTTTTACAAAAAATTAAATATCTTATAAAATAAAACTCTTTTACACATTTTGTTTCTTTCATATGAAAATAGATTCATTAGGCTTAAATTACATATTTTATTCATCATCTAATTATATTTCTACTATTTTTAGGGATTTTTCCAATTCACGTCACTGCTGCTGTGTGATTCTGTTTTATAACCAATTTCACCATTTTATGGTTTTCCATGGACTAAGTAACACATTAAACATACATGACATCAAATATGATCTAGATTGGCCATTCCAATGGCTAATCATTTCCAAACCTTTTCTTACCAAACCATAACCATATCATAAGATTATTTACACAAAGTGAGTATAGTGCTATACATGCCACACTCAAAATATACAAGCCATTTTACTAATTTAGGTCTTCGGATAGTGTGAACGAGTCTTCGACCTATCCCGGTTCTCAAGCCGGTTTGTCAAAACTACAATGAAGGAAAAGGAAGGAGTAAGCATAAATGCTTAGTAAGTTCACATGCAAATAGTAAGTAACATAATCATGCAATTCCACATAAAAACATCATTTGCATAAACATCACCAAGACATTCATGTTACATTTGCATTTAATATCATGCTATGATTTCATCATACCAAGTTCTTAACCTGAAGATTTAAGCACATACCTGTCAAAATTTTCTCATTTACCACACTTACCAACATGTCACCTTCGTTTTAGGCATTCTCCTTATTCTCTCAAGATTCACCCGTTGAACACATCGAAATATAATTCGAATACACGGAAAGTTTGTACATAAGTGCCACATATGTAGCCAAGCTACCATGTACCTCGCCCATAAACGAATTCGGACTCAACTCAACGAGCTCAGGCGTTCGCATCCATAAGTGAACTCGGACTCGACTCAACGAGCTCGGATGCCTAATTACATCTCACGAACTTGGACTCAACTCAACGAGTTCGAACATTTGCATCCATAAGTGAACTCGGACTCAACTCAACAAGTTCGGATGCCCAACCATCCTAGTGACATGTCACTTGTATTCTAATCTATTCCCAAGGTTCAAACGGGCTTTTTCCTCAATTACACATCTTTACTGTCTTCCACGGAACATCGAAACCGATACTCGGTAGCAATTTATAATTTACATATTATTCAAAAATAACCATAAAGCATAATATTTCATGATATTAATCATCATATCACATAAATAACATTAAATTACTTAAAATGATAATTATGTTACTACATTTACACATGAACTTACCTCGACACAAAATATTAGCAATCAAGCCTATTCCTCGTAAACTTTGTTTTTCCCTCGATCACGACTTGAATCTCATTTCTCTTGATCTATAATGACAAATTAATCTTATTTAATACATACATTCATCAAAACAGCCCAAATACGAACTTTGGCAAAATTACACTTTTACCCCTAGGCTCGGGAATTAAACTTCATCCCATTTTCTTATGTTTTATGACATTCTGATCATTTTTCCCTTGTTTGACAACATCAAATTCTCATTCTAACATGTACTTATAACTATTAGGTATTTTTACCAATTAATCCCTTTTTCTCGTTTTCACTTAAAACCGAGTAGCACAAGTTGTCTAGCATAATTTAAAACCTCATATTCTATCATAAAACACCAAAATACACAAATTTAACCTATGGGTATTTTTCCAAATATGAACCCTAGGTTGAATTATTGCTAGCATAAGCTAAATCGAGCTATCGGGATTTCAAAAATGTAAAGAACATTAAAAACGAGCATAGAAATCACTTACAATCAAGGCTTAAAAGTTGAAGAAACCCTAGCTATGGAGAGAGCAAAATCCGGCAGCAACTATATGGAGAAGATGACTATTTTGTATTATTTTTCTCATTTTAATTCATTTAATATACAAATAACCAAAATACCCTTAATACCTTTCTTTGAAAATTTTCATGTACAAGCCCATTTTTGTCCAAAATTTTAGAAATTGGTCAAATTTCTATTTAAGGTCTCCTCATTGATATTCCAAAGTAATTTCATACTAAAAACTTCTAGAATGCAAGTTTTGCAACTTATTCGATTTAGTCCCTAATTTCAACTTAAGCACTTTATGCATAGAATTTCGTCACGAAATTTTCACACAATCATGCAATCATATCATAAACCTCAAAATAATTATAAAATAATTATTTCTATCTCAGATTTGTGGTCACGAAACCACTATTCCGATTAGGCCCTAATTCGAGATATTACAACTCTCCCCCCTTTAAGGATTTTCGTCCTCGAAAATCTTACCGATAAACAGGTGTGGGTATTGATTTCTCATAGTTTCCTCAGGTTCCCATGTAGTCTCTTCTACCCCGTGCTTTTGCCACAATACTTTCACGAGAGCGACACTTTTATTTCTTAGTTGCTTGACCTCTCGAGCTAAAATCTTAATCGGTTCTTCTTCATAAGTCACATCCGGTCGTAGCTCAATTTCTGTCGGTGAAATTATATGTGAGGGATCCGAGCGATACCGACGTAGCATAGATACGTGGAACACATCATGTATCTTTTGTAATTCAGATGGCAATGCTAACCGATAAGCTACTAGTCCAACTTTTTTAATTATTTCATACGGTCCAATAAAACGCGAACTCAACTTGCCCTTCCGTCCAAATCTAAGAACTTTCTTCCACGGAGACACTTTTAAAAATACCTTATCACCAACTTGAAATTCAATTTCCTTTCGTTTCAAATCCGCATAAGATTTACACATATCCGGCGACTTTTTCAAACAATCTCGAATCACTTTCACTTTTTCTTCGATTTCTTTTATTAGATCAACTCCATAAATATGATTTTCCTTGAGTTCAGTCCAATACAATGGTGTCCGACATTTACGACCATACAATGCTTCATAAGGTGCCATCTTAAAACTCGTCTGATAACTATTATTATAAGCAAATTCTACCAACGGTAAGTATCTTTCCCAACTACCTTGAAATTCCAATACACAACATCTGAACATGTCTTCAAGAATCTGAATCACTCTCTCTGATTGTCCATCAGTTTGTGGATAAAATGCAGTGCTGAAATTTAACTTCGTACCTAATGCCTCTAGCAACTTTTGCTAAAATCGCGAAGTAAATCTCGGATCTCTATCCGAAATGATTAACAAAGGTATTCCGTGAAGTCTAACAATCTCATTGATATACAATTCGGCCAACTTATTAAGAGAATAATCCGTACGTACCGCAATAAAATAAGCCGATTTAGTCAGTCTGTCAACTATTACCCAGATGGCATCTTTCTTCCCCGGAGTTAATGGCAATCTTGATACAAAATCCATAGTAATCCGATCCCATTTCCATTCAGGAACATGATAGGCTGGAGTAGTCCCGAAGGTACTTGGTGTTCAGCTTTCACTTGTTGACAAATTACGCACTTTGATACAAACTCGGAGATATCTCTTTTCATTCTGTTCCACCAATACATTTTCTTCAAATCATTATACATTTTCATACTGCCCGGGTGAACCGCCAAACAACCATTATGTGCTTCATGCAAAATCTTTTGAATCAACTCATCATTTTTTGGTACACAAATCTGGTTTTTAAACATCAAGCAACCATCAGAATCGATTTTCAAATCTGACCCTGTATCAGCTTCACACTGTTTTCTCTTGGCTTGCAAATTTTCATCGCTTTTCTGAGCTTCACAAAGCTCTTGTAAAAATATCGGTCTTGCTCTCAACTCTACTAGAATCGAACCATCATCAGATACTATCAACTGAGTATTCATATCTCTCAAAGTAAATAATGACTTTCTACTAAAGGCATCGGCAACCACATTTGCTTTCCCCGGATGTCAATCACAAGCTCGTAATCTTTCAATAATTCTAACCATCTTCGCTGTCTCAAATTCAAGTCTTTTTGTGACATCAAGTACTTAAGACTTTTGTGGTCGGTGTATACTCGGCATTTTTCACCATACAGATAATGTCGCCAAATCTTCAAAGCAAATACTATAGCAGCCAATTCCAAATCATGAGACGGATAATTTCTTTCGTGAGATTTTAACTGCCTCGAAGCATAAGCCACCAGTTTTCCTTCTTGCATAAGTACACATCCTAAGCCATTTCGAGAAGCATCACTATACACCACAAATTCTTTACTTGATTCGGGTTGTACCAACACTGGTGCTTCAGTTAATAACTTTTTCAATTCTTTAAAACTCTGTTGACATTCTTCCGTCCACTCAAACTTAACATCCTTTCGGAGTAATCTAGTCATAGGAGCAGCAATTATAGAAAATTCATTTACAAACCGCCGATAATACCCAGCTAGCCCCAAGAAACTTCTAACCTCAGTTACATTTTTCGGTGGTTTCCAATCAACAATGGCCAAAATTTTACTAGGATCAACCAGTATACCATCACCTGAAACAATGTGACCCAAAAATCCAACTTCTCGAAGCCAAAATTCACTTTTACTAAACTTGGCAGATAACTTCTTATCTCTCAAAGTTTGCAAAACTATCCCCAAATGCTCAGCATGCTTTGTCTCATCTTTTGAATAAATTAAGATATCATCAATAAACACCACAACAAATTTGTCCAAGTATGGCCGAAATATACGATTCATCAAATCTATAATCACAGCAGGAGCATTTGTTAATCCGAATGGCATGACCAAAAATTCATAATGACTGTACCTTGTTCTAAAAGCAGTTTTAGGCACATCCGACTCTTTTACTCGCAGCTGGTAGTACGCAGATCTCAAGTCAATCTTTGAGAACCATGTCGCTCCTTTCAACTGGTCGAACAAATCATCAATTCTCGGCAACGGATACTTGTTCTTGATTGTCACCTTGTTTAATTGCCAATAGTCAATACACAATCTCATAGAACCATCCTTCTTTTTCATAAATAACACGGGAGCACCCCAAGGTGAAAAACTCGGTCTCACAAAGCCTTTGTCAGTCAATTCTTGCAATTACGACTTTAATTCCCTCAACTCTAATGGTACCATTCTATACGGAGCAATCGAGATCAGAGTTGTTCCTGGTATCAAATCAATACCAAATTCTACTTCCCTGACTGGAGGCAAACCCGACAATTCTTCTGGAAATATATCCGCAAACTCACACACAATTGGCACTGATTCAACTTTCTTTTCAATTTCTTTTGTGTTAATTACATACGCCAAATAAGCTTCATAACTCTTCCTCAAATATCTCTGAGCCGACATCGAAGAAATCACACTAGATAGTGCCTCTGATTTGCCTGGTTCAACCAGTAGAATTTCACCACTTTCACACATTAATTCTATAACCTTTTCTTTGCAATTTAATATAGTATCATGCAATGTCAACCAATCCATACCTAAAATAACATTAAATTCATCAAACGACAACAACATCAAATCGGCCGGAAAGTAATGACCCCGAATCATTAAAGGGCATTTCTTGCATACTTTATTAACTATCACACATTTGCCTAATAGATTCGACACTCTAATCATAAATTCTGTGTTCTCAACAGGTATATTCATACTAGACACCAGTTTCATGCACACATATGAATGAGTAGAACCGAGATCAATCAAAGCATTAACATTAACATCATAAAAATAAAATATACCAGCAATTACGTCGGGTGATGAAGCATCTTCACGTGCCTTTATGGCATAAGTTCTAGCTAGAGCTCTTGCTTCAGGTTTAACTGTTGAATCTCTGACTACATTCTTGCTGCATGCTTCATTTTCAGCTTTTCTTGAATATCTTCCCCTCGAGTCTGCACCATTAGCTTTACACTCTGAAATTTTTCTTTCTCAACTCTCTCTGGGCAGTCTCTAATAAAATGATCCGGAGAACCACATCGAAAACATTCATTCACTCTACATGGGCCAAAATGATTCTTACCACACCGTTGGCACTCAGGCTTAACAAATCTCGTATTTCCCACACTAGCCGCAGAAGTAGTCTGAGATTTAAGACCCACATTCTGCTTCTTAGAATTTCCAATGATTGTCCGGCCGAAACCTGAGAACGAGGATTTATATTTCTAGATTTTCTAGATCGCTGTGAGAATGAACTGCTCGTCGATCTTTTCTTCCAACTTCTAGTCTCAGCCTCTACTTTTTTCTTCTCTTTAAGTAGTTCTTCAGCCTTGCAAGCTCGATCAACAAGTACTACCATTTCTTTTAATTCAAGAATCTCAACAAATACTTTGATATCTTCATTGAGTCCATCTTCAAATCGTCTGCACATTTTAGACTTTGTAGGAATGTATTCTCTAGCATACTTACTCAACCTGTCGAACTCCCTTTCGTATTCAGTAACTGTCATGTTCCCCTGCTTCAACTCAAGAAACTCTTTACGCTTTTGATCAACAAATCTTTCACTAATGAATTTCTTCTGAAATTCTTCTTGAAAGAATTCTCAAGTCACCTTCTCTTTCAGTACCATTGAAATCAATGTCTTCCACCAATAATAAACCGAATCTCTCAACAAGGATATGACACATTTCAAGCACTCTTCAGGTGTACAAGATAACTCATCAAATACCCGAATAGAATTTTCGAGCCAAAATTCTGCTTTTTCAGCGTCATCAACAACATTTGCCCTGAAATCTTCGGCCCCTTGCTTGTGAATTCTGTCAACTAGAGTTCTGTGAAATTTCATCAGATCCACACCTTGAGGCATCGGGGGTACAGGTTGAGGAATTGGAAGAGGTGGGGGAGGTTGAGCATTCGGGTTCGTAGGAATGAACTCGGTGTACCATGCATTCATCATCTGGAGAAAAGCTTCTCGAGCCCCTTTTCCTCCTCCTTGACCAACAATAGGAGGTGGATTTTCAGTTGGCACCGCCCCTTCAGCCGTAGCCAGTGCATTACTTTCCACATCATCAGCCACAGCTGGATCGGGATCCATTTACTATAAAAAAATCATTTAAAAGGTCAGAAGTCGTCACACTATCACAATATATATATGGCATGTATAGCAAAATTCGTACATACAACACGTT
Source organism: Gossypium longicalyx (assembly GCA_025698465.1). Lineage (NCBI taxonomy): Eukaryota > Viridiplantae > Streptophyta > Magnoliopsida > Malvales > Malvaceae > Gossypium > Gossypium longicalyx. Next base: position 17,921,803 of record CM047005.1, on the reverse strand, counting down.
AGTCCGAGAACCGACTAAACCTACTCTGATACCACTAAATGTAACGCCCCGTACACGAGACCGTCGCCAGAGTCGAGCACGAGGTGTTACTAAACTTAATTTCATCAATTAAACAACTTAAACAATTTATTTTTAAATTTCCAGACAAGCTGGCTAACTGCGTCACAGTCACTTAAAAATTCATATTTTGAGTTTCGAAACTCAAAATCCAATTCCATAAATTTTCCCTGAAACTAGACTCATATATCTATTTATTAATTGTTTTATAGAATTTTTGGTTGGGCCAATTAGTACAGTTTATTAGTTAAAGTCTCCCCTGTTTCAGGGTACGACTACTCTAACCTCTGTATATTACGAATCAGATATCTCCCTGTACAGAGTTTCAATGACTATGTATTTTGTTTCTATTAAAACAAGACTCTATAAGGAACCTGTACATATAAAGCATGAATTCTAATTATTTTTATACAATTTATGGTGAATTTCCAAAGTCAGAACAGGGGATTCTGAAATTGCTCTGTCCCTGTTTTACAAAAAAATTAAATATCTTATAAAATAAAACTCTTTTACATATTTTGTTTCTTTCATATGAAAATAGATTCATTAGGCTTAAATTACATATTTTATTCATCATCTAATTATATTTCTACTATTTTTAGGGATTTTTCCAATTCACGTCACTGCTGCTGTGTGATTCTGTTTTATAACCAATTTCACCATTTTATGGTTTTCCATGGACTAAGTAACACATTAAACATACATGACATCAAATATGATCTAGATTGGCCATTCCAATGGCTAATCATTTCCAAACCTTTTCTTACCAAACTATAACCATATCATAAGATTATTTACACAAAGTGAGTATAGTGCTATACATGCCACACTCAAAATATACAAGCCATTTTACCAATTTAGGTCTTCGGATAGTGTGAACGAGTCTTCGACCTATCCCGGTTCTCAAGCCGGTTTGTCAAAACTACAATGAAGGAAAAGGAAGGAGTAAGCATAAATGCTTAATAAGTTCACATGCAAATAGTAAGTAACATAATCATGCAATTCCACATAAAAACATCATTTGCATAAACATCACAAAAACATTCATGTTACATTTGCATTTAATATCATGCTACGATTTCATCATACCAAGTTCTTAACCCGAAGATTTAAGCACATACCTATCAAATTTTCTCATTTACCACACTTACCAACATGTCACCTTCATTTTAGGCATTCTCCTTATTCTCTCAAGATTCACCCGTTGAACACATTGGAATATAATTCGAATACACGGAAAGTTTGTACATAAGTGCCACATATGTAGCCAAGCTACCATGTAACCCACCCATAAACGAACTCAGAATCAACTCAACGAGCTCAAGCGGCCGCATCCATAAGTGAGCTCGGACTCAACTCAACGAGCTCGGATGCCTAGTTACATCTCACGAACTCGGACTCAACTCAACGAGTTCGGACATTTGCATCCATAAGTGAAGTTAGACTCAACTCAACGAGTTTGGATGCCCAACCATCCTAGTGACATGTCACTTGTATTCTAATCTATTCCCAAGGTTCAAACGGGTTTTTTCCTCGAATACACATCTTTGCCGTCTTCCACGGAACATCGAAACCGATACTCGGTAGCAATTTATAATTTACATATTATTCAAAAATAACCATAAAGCATAATATTTCATGATATTAATCATCATATCACATAAATAACATTAAATTAATTAAAATGACAATTATGTTACTACATTTACACATGAACTTACCTCGATACAAAATATTAACAATCAAGCCTATTCCTCGTAAACTTTGTTTTTCCCTCTATCACGACTTGAATCTCGTTTCTCTTGATCTATAATGACAAATTAATCTTATTTAATACATACATTCATCAAAACAGCCCAAATACGAACTTTAGCAAAATTACCATTTTGCCCCTAAACTTTTGCAAAATTACACTTTTGCCCCTAGGCTCGGGAATTAAAATTCATCCCATTTTCTTATGTTTTATGACATGCTGATCATTTTTCCATTCTATGGCAACATCAAATTCTCATTCTAACATGTACTTATAACTATTAGGTATTTTTACCGATTAAGCCTTTTTTTTCTCGTTTTCACTTAAAATCGAGTAGCACAAGTTTTCTAGCATAATTTAAAACCTCATATTCTATCATAAAACACCAAAATACACAAATTTCACCTATGGGTAGTTTTCCAAATATGAACCCTAGGTTGAATTATTGCTAGCATAAGCTAAATCGAGCTATCGGGATTTCAAAAATGTAAAGAACATTAAAAACGGGCATAGAAATCACTTACAATCAAGGCTTAAAAGTTGAAGAAACCCTAGCTATGGAGAGAGCAAAATTCGGCAGCAACTTTATGGAGAAGATGACTATTTTGTGTTATTTTTCTCATTTTATTTCATTTAATATACAAATCACCAAAATACCCTTAATACCTTTCTTTGAAAATTTTCATGTACAAGCCCATTTTTGTCCAAAATTTTAGAAATTGGTCAAATTGCTATTTAAGACCTCCTCATTAATATTCCAGAGCAATTTCATACTAAAAACTTCTAGAATGCAAGTTTTGCAACTTATTCGATTTAGTCCCTAATTTCAACTTAAGCACTTTATGCATAGAATTTCGTCACGAAATTTTCACACAATCATGCAATCATATCATAAACCTCAAAATAAATATAAAATAATTAGTTCTATCTCAGATTTGTGATCACAAAACCACTATTCCGATTAGGCCCTAATTCGGGATATTACATTAACGAAGAGCCATTTAACAGGACGCTCATAAGAGTTGTGGTGTGTCTACAATTCATGTAGAGTCACAACCAATCAGGATGCTTCGAAGAGCTATTAACGGAAAGCTCGCAAGAACCATATAACGAGAAGCTCAAGAGGGCTAATAATGGGATGCTCTTTCGAGCTGTGGTGTGTCCACAACATATGCAGGATAACAACCAATATGAGAAATCCTGTATCCATCGAATTTCATTTATTCAATTGGGACTTAATGTTTGTCAGGCATTGTCAGATATAAAATTAATTTCATATTCATAGAAATAATACAATCACATACACAACATTCAATTCACGCATATAAATATACACAATTTGGTCACACGAACTTACCTCGACAATGTTCGTGAACTTGTATGCTACTAATCCATTACTTTTTCTTTACCTCAATCTAGTTCCATTTTGATCTATCCGGATCTATACGAGTAAATTTAGCTCAATTTAATACAATTCATATTTAATTCAATTCACATCCTTGGCAAATTTATCATTTTGCCCCTATTTTAATTAATGACGATTTCATCCCTAGGCTCGGAAAATAAAATTCATGCAATTTAATCCTTATTCCAAGCCTCAACGATTTTTTACATTTAACATTTACAACCAAGTCATTCAAAAAATTCAGAATTTTTTCTATAAATTTCACATTTTTATAATTTAGTCCCTAAATCAAAATTTCATCAAAATTCACTTTGCAAAAACTGTTTACCTATAAACAACCTTTCATTTTCTACCTCAAATTTCATAATTCATACTTATTCATCCATGGAAAAACCCTAGTAATTTGATAACTTTACAAACTAATCCTCGAGATAGCTAGATTAAGCTATTACGATCTCGGAAACATAAAAATCATTAAAAAGGGGATAAGAATGCTTACCCATTTAAGCCAAATAAGCTTGCTTGAGTTCTCTTCTCTTAGCTAGGGTTTCCATAAAAAAAATTTGGGAAAGAGGATGAAAATGATGATATTTTATTATTTAATTAACTTATTATCTTTATTATTTCAACTTTCTAATTTAGTCCCTTTCTTTATCATATTTTCCATGGATGAATAATCATACTCATCTACTAAGTCCTCTTAACGACCTATTTTCCATATAAAGACCTCCAATTTTGAATTCCATAGCTATTTGATCCTTTTAGCTATTAGAATTCAACTTTTGCATTTTATGCAATTTGGTCTTTTTATCAATTAATCATGTAATTGGTAAAATTTTCTTAACAATTTTTATACGATATTCTTATCATAAAGAAAACCATAAAATAATATTAAAATAAATTTTCTTTCAGACTCAAATTTGTGGTCCTAAAACCACTGTTCCGATTTCACTGAAAATGAGCTGTTACAACTCTTCCCCCTTAAAGAATTTTAGTCCTAAAAAATCCTACCAGTAAAGAGGTTCGGATATTGCTTTCTCATTGTTTCCTTTTATTCCTAGGTAGCTTCTTTTATTCCATGTTGTTGCCAGAGAACTTTTACTAGAGCTACCTTTTTATTTCAGAATTTTTTCATCTCACGTGCCAGAATTCTAATCGGTTCCTCACTGTAAGTCATGTCAGGCTGAATCCCAACCTCTATCTGGGAGATAATATGTAAAGGATCTGACCTATACCATCGCAACATAGACACGTGAAAGACATTGTGAATCTTGTCAAGTTTTGGTAGTAGTGCCAATCGATATGTAATTGGTCTGATTCTTTCAATAACCTTATACGACCCAATAAAGCGTGGACTCAATTTGCCTTTACGGCCAAATTGAAGAACTTTCTTCCAAGGCGATACTTTCAAGAATACCTTGTCGCCAACTTGAAATTCTATTTCTTTTCGTTTAAGATCGGCATAGGATTTTTTACGATCAGAAGCTGCTTTTAAACTATCTTGGATCATTTTCACTTTCTCTTCAGTTTCACAGATCAGATCAACTCCATGTATCTTTTTCTTACTGAGCTCAGTCGAATACAATGGAGTTCTACATTTACGACCATACAAAGCTTCATACGGTGCCATTTTAATGGTTGACTGATAACTATTATTATATGCAAATTTGACTAACGACAGATACTTTTCCCAATTACCTTTGAATTCTAAAACACAACACTGAAGCATATCTTCTAGAATTTGTATTACCCGTTTGAATTGTCCATCATTTTGAGGATGAAATGCGGTACTAAAATGTAATTGCATACCTAGGGCCTCTTGTAACTTGTTTCAGAATTGGGATGTGAACCGCAGATCTCTATAAAAAATAATAGAAAGTAGTACACCGTGTAAGCTGACAATCTCAGAAACATATAACTCAACCAATCTATCCAGGGAAAAATCCGTATGTACCGGAATAAAATGTACACACTTTGTCAAACAGTCGTTGATTACCCAAATGACATATTTCTTTTTCGGAGATAGGGGTAATCCTGAGGCAAAATCTATGGTAATTCTTTCCCATTTCCATTCCGATATCATAACTGGTTATAATAGTCTTGAAGGTACCTGATGTTCAGCTTTAACTTGCTGACATATCAAACATCTAAATATAAATCCAGAAATGTCGCATTTCATTCCCGGCCACCAGTACATTTGTTTTAAATCATTGTACATTTTGTTACTCCCTAGGTGAACAGATATAGTACCATTATGAGCTTCGTGCAAAATAGTCTGCACAAGTTCTGAATTTCTAGATACACATACTCTGCCAATGTACAATAGGCAATCATCGAATCCAATCTGAAATTCTGAATCGGAAGTCAATTCACACTGTACCTGTTTAACTTGTAAATCATTATCACTTTTCTGAGCCTTTCAAATCTGCTGTAGAAATGTCGGCTTAGCTTTTAACTCAGCTAAGATTGAACCATCATCAGATAGCAACGATCGGGTATTCATTGCTTATAAAGCAAATAAATACTTTTTACTCAAAGCATCTGCAACCAAATTTGCTTTTCCCGAATGATAAATCAATTATCAAATCATAATCTTTTAACAATTACAGTCACTTCCATTGTCTTAGATTCAAATCTTTCTGCGACATCAAATACTTTAAGCTTTTGTGATCGGTGAATATGTGACATTTTTCACTAAACAAGTAGTGTCGCTAGATTTTCAATGCAAAGACAATAACTGCTAGTTCTAGATCGTGTATCGGTTCATTCTTTTTATATGGCTTAAGCTATCCAGAAGCATGGGCTATTACTTTACCATCTTGCATCAAAACACAGCCTAAGTCATTCGATGATGCATCACTATATATTACGAATTCTTTACCAAATTCAGGCTGAATCAGAACTGATGCTTCGGTCAATGGGGCTTTCAATCGATCAAAGCTTTGTTGGCATTTATTAGACCATTCAAACTTCATATCTTTCTATAATAGTTGTGTCATTGATGAAGCTATCATTGAAAACCCTTGTACAAATCTCCGATAATAACCGGCTAATCCTAGAAAACTTCTGACTTCAGACACATTTTTCGGTGGTTTCCAGTTAAAAATTACTAAAATTTTATTCGGATCCACCCTGATACCTTCAGAAAATACTATATATCCAAGAAAGCCAACTTCTTGAAGCCAGAATTCACATTTACTGAATTTAGCATACAACTGTTTCTCACGTAGTATTTGCAGAACAATTTTCAAATGGTCAGCATGCTCAGTTTCATCTTGGGAATATACTAGAATATCATCAATAAATACCACCACAAATCTATCCAAATATAGTCTAAAAATTCTATTCATTAAATCCATAAATACAGCGAGTGCATTAGTTAAACTAAACGGCATCACAAGGAATTCATAATGCCCGTACATGGTTCTGAAGGATATTTTTGGCACATCTGAATCTTTTACTCGTAATTGATAATAACCAAAATGTAGATCAATTTTTGAAAACACTGTAGCACTTTTTAGCTGGTTAAACAAGTCATCAATACGGGGTAATGGATACTTATTCCTGATCATGACTTTGTTGGGTTGTTTGTAATCAATACATAACCTCAGGGATCCATCATTTTTCTTAACAAACAGAACTGGTGCACTCCAATGTGAGAGACTAAGTCTAGTAAAGCCTCTATCAGTTCGTTCTTGTAACTACACTTTTAACTCTTTTAATTCAGTACCAGCCATTCTATAGGGTGCTATAGATATTGGTGTTGTCCCCGGAACAAGATCTATAGAGAATTCAACCTCTCTGGCCGGTGGCAATCTAGATAATTCTTCCGGAAACACATTAGGATACTCATAAACTACTGACACTAATTTAATCTTTGATTTAGATACTTTAGTATCCAACACATAGGTAAGGTAAGCATTATACCCTCTTCTGACGTATTTCTGTGCTGACATGGCTTATATCACATTAGACAACCCATCCAAATTATCAGATTCAAAATAGAACAATTCACTGTTCTGACATTTCAATACAATATACTTCTGTTTACAATTTACCACGGCATCATGCTGAGTTAACCAATCCATACCTAGAATTACATCAAATTCATCAAATGGTAATAACATCAAATCAGCCAAAAAATAGAAATCACGTATCATTAACGAACAATTTTTACAAATTTTATCCACCATCACATATTGGCCCAAAGGGTTCGATACTTTAACCATGAATTTAGTGGACTCGACAGATAAATTTTTATAAGACACTAAACTCGTGCAAATATATGAACGTGTCGAACCAGGATCAGTTAAAGCAATTATATCAGTATCAAGAAGAGAAAATGTATTAATGATAACATCGGGTGAAAGGCATCCTCATGTGAACGAATAGAACATGTCCTCACTAGTGCTCGTGCTTTAGACTTTATAGTGAAATCTTTTGCTGTACCTCGGTTTCCACTAGCATTACAGGGATTTCAAGGTGGTCTACCTTTTATAATGACTGTTGTGATTTCCTCGTAAATCTTTTACTCAGTCTGTCTCTTTTCTTTACTCAATTCTTCAGCTTTATAGACTCGATCAACAAGTAAAATAAATTCTTTTAATTCTAGAATCCTAACTAACAACTTTATGTCTATTTAAACCTTCTTCAAACTGCTTGCATATTACGATTCCAGTCGGGACACATTCTCTGGTATATTTTCTTAGTCGAACAAATTCTATTTTATATTCAGATACAGTCATATGCCCCTGTTTAAGCTCTAAAAATTCTTTTCTTTTCTGATCAAGAAACCTCTGGCTGATATATTTCTTTCGGAACTCAGTTTGAAAGAATTCCCAAGTAATCCTCTCCTTAGGTACAACAGAAACTAGTGTATTCCACTACTGGTATGCTGAGTCTTTAAACAGCGATACAACACAGTTTAGACATTCAGTCGATGTACATGATATTTCATCTAGAACCCTGACAGTGTTTTCTAACCAGGATTCAACTATTTCAGGATCATCTTCGGTTGCAGCTCAGAATTCTTCAGCCCCATATTTATGGATTTTATCTACAGAAGGCTTACCAATTCTAAAAAGTTCTATACCTTGTGGCATATCAGGAATTGGATAAGAAGCAGGAGGGCGTGGAGGTTGTTGCACAACCGAATTGGTTCTTACAAATTCTGTAAACCATTCATTCATCATTTGGAAGAAGACTTCTTTAGCCTCTCCTCTTTAGCCCTCAGATACAGGCCTTTTACTACTAGATGCTGCTCTTTTAGTTGAAGTTTAAGCATTGCTCTCAACTTCTTCGGATTCACCTCGGTTGGACGACATTACTATATGAAAAACATATTTAAAATGGTCAGGAGATATCACACTATCACAGGTTATATAATGGCATGTATAGTTAGACTCGTATACGCTACGTTAGTCTGAGAATTGACCAAACTATAGCTTTAATACCAATAAATGTAACACCTCAAACCCTTATCTGTCGCCGGAACAGGGTTACAGAGCATTACCGGGATAAACAGATCAATTGCAGACATTTCATATTATTTAACATTATGTCAGAAACCATTCATAAAGTCCCTTATATGAGCCTTCGAGGCCGAAAACATACATTAGAAACAAGTTGGGACTAAATCGGGTACTTAGAGATTTTTTTGCAAAATTTTACAATTTTTCCTATGTGTAGGGTACACACACCCGTGTGGAACACACAGCCAATAGACACGCCCGTGTCACAGGTCGTGTGGGCAATCGAAATATAACACACGACCATGTCCCAGGCCGTGTTAGTACCCGTGTAACTTTCTGACTTAGATCACACGGCCAAGTCACATGCCTATGTGCTAGGCCGTGTGTAAGTGCAAGGGTCACAAGTGTAATATCCTTGTTTTGGGCCTAGTCGGAACGGTGGTTTTGGGACCACAAATTCGATGAAAAAAATTTCATTTTTATTATATTTTTATGGTCTACGATTTCACGGAATGATTTGGGGAAAATTTTGTTCGAAAATTTCGCCGTTTGGGCGCTGAATTTGGTCAAAAGGACTAAATTGTAAAAAGTCTAAAAGTTGAGTTCTACATGTTAGAAGTGTCTAATTATTATGATTTTTTTAAATTAAAGATCCTTAAATGGTAATTAGACCATTTTTAAGTTTGTGGAGAAAAATGGACATGGTATGATTTGTTTTTAAAAGTTTTTCATTAAGGGCATTTTAGTAAATTGGTAATTAAATGAATTAAAAAGCCAAAAATAAGCCAAATTTGCTCATTTTCTTCCTCATGGCCGAATGTCTGATGAAAAACACCATGGCTAAGGTTTTCAAGCTTTCCAAGCTCATTTGTAAGTGATCCCGAACCCCATTTTTAATGTTCTTTACATTTTTGAAGTCTCGGTAACATGATCTACTCATTTCTACCATTATGTTGAGCTAGGATTTGTGTTTAAAAATTTACCCATGAGTAATATGCATACATTTTGATGTCTAATGGTAGAAAATGAGTGTTGGGTGTTAGATAAACAACTTTTGCTAAACGATTTTACGTGAAAACGAGTAAAACGTCATAATCGGTAAAAATACCTAATGTTCATAAGTACATGTTAGAGTGAGAATTTGATGTTGTCATAGAAGGGAAAAATTATTATCATGTCATAAAACATAAGAAATAGGACGAAGTTTAATTTTTGAGCCTTGGTGCAAAAGTGCAAATATGCAAAAGTTTAGGGGGCAAAATACAAATTTGTAAAAATATGATTTTTAGACCCATATGAATAGTGTGACTAATTAGTAGGCTAAATATGATATTATAGATCAAGGAAATCGAGATTCGAGCTTAAATCGGGAAAATACAAGGTTATGGACTAAAATAGTAAATTGCCTTTTTTGGATCCGAGGTAAGTTTGTGTGTTAATAATAATCCAATGCCATGCATGAATTGTAATTTTCTATTGATATGGCATAAATTGTATGATTTAATATGTTTAAGAGAAGTTGATGGATGGTGTGTATGATATGGAAAAATGTAATGTTTGTGTCATGTGAAATTGAATGGCAAATTATTGTTACATGAATTGGGTGTTAAATTACTATTACATAGGTTGTATGAATTGTTACACGATTGTACTTGATGAGATTTCAACAAGTAAGTTCAGATAGCTTAAAGTAAACTCATAATATGCTAATTATGTGATTTATGAATGTATGATAATTGCATTTGACGATGGCATAAAAATACATGAAATGCATTCTTGACAATGATATGTTGAAAAATGTCCTGGTTGGGGTTGGAAAGGAAGTTCGATGGATGAACCATGTTGCATGTGATATTGAGATCCTGCATGTGTTGCAGAAAGGATTTAGCCCGGACGGGTAATCTATTGATCTCAAGTATGAAAAGGATCTAGCCCGGACGGGTGTTCCTTGAATGATCGAGCCTCTCAAAGAATATATGTGCATTGAGGATTTAGCCCAGACGGGTAATCCTATTAGGGTCTGAATTTAGCCTGGACTGGCAATTCAGATCCGAACTCAGTAAAGGTGTTTGTCGCAATAAGGGATTTAGCCTGGACTGGTAATCCCGACATCACCTTATGAGTTTATATTATGGGGGATTTAACCTGGACTGATAATCTCGCAGTAAGATGTGAGGTTCGCGGGAGTGCATACCTTAAATGATCATTCTTATGAATTGATGGTTAATGGATAATCCATCGAGATTTCCTAGAAACTCAACGGGATTAACATGAGATATATGTACAAGTGAAAGGATGTATGATGAGCTCTTCCAAGACAAATTTACATGGTGCATTGTCATGAGACTAATTTGATGATTAAGTGCATGTGATAGGGAATTATACTATACCTGGAATGTATGATTAAGTGTGCCCATGAGAAATAATAACTTTTATACTGAGCTACATTGTGAAAAATGAGTAAAGGATCCAAGAAATGGTAAGTTCATGATAGTTGGAAATGATCTTATGATAGTGATCATTATATTGTACCAAACCAGATTTGGATAGCATCATTGGTCCAAATTTGAAAATCCACTAAAAATAATGAAAATTGATTTAGTAGCTTAATAAAATATGAAATTAAAGGCTAATGAGTCTAGTTTCACATAAAGGAAACGGTGAAAGAAAAATAATTCTGTATCATGAGATATTTGAATTCTTGTGAGTTGGAGTCGGAGTGATTCCAGACTCCCCTGTCTCAACTTTGGAAAATCACTAGAAATTGTAAAAAAATAATTATGAGTTAAAATTCATGTGACTGGAATCCTTAATTAGTCTACTTTTAGTTGACAGAGACGAAAACATTATCCAAGCCTCGTGCTAAGAGATAAATAAATTTTAGTAAAGGAAGGTTGAAGCTATCAAACAGCAAAACAGGGGATATTTTGAATAATAAACTGTACTTATTGTATAAACCAAAAACTTTGAAAATTTTATGATAAGAAAATATATGAGTCTAGTTTCTGGGAAAATTAACGGATCTTAAGTTGGAGTTCCGTAGCTCCAAATATAAATAATTTAATGACTGTGACTTAGGAAAACAGCTTAGCTGGAATTTGAATATATAGAAAGAATATGAAAATAGCATGTTATCGAATTGCTTATTATTTTCATGCGAGCTTACTAATCTCAAAGCTTACTCCCTCCTTTCCATTTCTTTTATTTTTATTAGGTCAGCTCGAGGTTGGAGATCGTCGGAGGCAGCATCACACTATCAAGCCATTATTCTTGGAGTATTGGCATGTATATGTTAAATGTTTTCTTGTAAGTGGCATGTATAGGGACTTAGTTTTTCTATGATGACTATTGTTGTGATTAGCCAAAGGTATTGGCTTATATTAATTGTTGATTATAGCCATGAGATGTGGCTTATAATGATTTTGGCTTTTAAGCCTATTTATTCATGATATGTGTTAATGTCTTGCGATGGAGCTAGACTAGTTTATCATGAGTAGGTGGAACTAATGCATAATAATGAGCTAATGATGAATGCTATTGAAATCGTGTATGTGTGTGCATATAAAGATGACAAAAAGGCTTGGAACATAGCCTAAGTCTTGACCACACGGGTAGAGACACGGTTGTATGCCCTTAAATGGTTGCTGACGTCATAAACAGAGAGTTACACAGGCTGAAGACACGGGCGTGTTACTCTCCAAAGCTAGAAAATTATTAAGTTGCCCAAAGATTATCGAATGTTTTTGGTTTTGTCCCGAACCGCCCTAATGTATGTTTTAGGCCACGAAGGCCTGTATAAGGGACGATATGCATGTGATTGAAAAGTTTTAATTTTGGGCAAAATTTGGTGACCCAGTTTCGTATGTTTGTGAATGTTTAAGTCCGGTAACACCTCAAACCCTGTCCCAGCGTTGGATACGGGTGAGGGGTGTTACAACAAGGCCAAGCCACACGCTTGTGTGCCAGGCCGTGTGATAAATTCTGAGCATTCTGTTTTAAAATTTTTAAAGATGTAAGGGGCACACAGCTAAGACACATCCCATATGTTAGGTCGTGAGTCACACACGCCCGTGTGGACGATAATAGGCCATTTTTGAGGTCATTTTTCTCACCCAATTTGTCTTCCACCTACATAAACATTTTAACACATTCACAAGCCAGTTCAAGACATTTAAACCAAGCCAAAGATCAAGTCTTATGCATAACATATCGCTTCATAAATCTATATATCCAACTTACCTATTTGAACGAAAATGCATATAAACATACTTATGAAGTTTACTATCAATTAGCCTTACTAAACACTAATATCATACATCAAAACACATTCATCACAAGCCATCCCAATGGCTATTTACAACCAAAACATGTATTTTCCAACATTGATCAAGTTATCCTATACATGCCATTATGCCAAAGTTAATTTACTAAATATACCGAGATGAGTCGATGAATAGTGTGATGATATCTCCACCAAGCTTCCAACCTAATGAGCCTCTGAATCACTATAAAACAAGAAAATAAACAAAGTAAGCTTTAAAGCTTAGTAAGTTCGTATAATGGGAAATTAACTTACTAATCATTTACATTTAAAGTAAGCATGCAAAATTCATCTAAAGAAATTTGGCAATTTTCCTAAACACATATAATTTTAAGAAACATGTTAGTCATGCACTTCATGTGAATATCAAGAATTAAAGATGAGCTCACCATGTAAAATTTTCATAATCATATGCTTTTCACATCATATATCCATGTAACATGTACATTTCCATAATAATTCATCTCAAATTCAGATTATTCCATGTCAGAACTTTATCCGTTGAATTTATTAGAAATATCGATGGATACACAGGTAGTACACTTGAAGTGTACAAACTGCAATCCATCAATTCATATTCGGGAGTGCTCCTTAGAGTACATAATCGGGAAGTTCTCTCTCGAGCCATATAATGGGAAGCTCATAAGAGCCATAATCGGGAAGTTCATGCGAGCCAATAACGGGTAGATCCAAAGAGCCATTAATCAGGAAGTTCCAGGTAGCCATATATCAGGAATTTCAAGCGAGCTAATATTGGGAAGCTCCGAGGAGCCATTAATTACGAAGCTCACAAAGAGCCTTTAATCGGGAAGCTCACGAAGAGCCATATAATAGGATGCTCATAAGAGCTGTGGTGTGTTTACAACACATGCAGAATCACAACCAATCAGGATGCTCCAAAGAGCTGTTAGTAAGAAGCTCGGAAGAACCATATAACGAGAAGCTCAAGAGGGCTAATAACGGGACGCTCTTTTGAGCTGTGGTGTGTCCGCAACATATGCAGAACCACAACCAATATGGGAAATCCTTATTCATAAAATTTATGCAATTTAATCATTATTCCAAGCCTAACTGATTTTTACATGTAACATTTGCAACCTAAGTGATTCATAAAATTCAGAATTTTTCCATAAATTTCACATCTTTACAATTTAGTCCCTAAATCACATTTTCATCAAAATTCACTTTACAAAAGTTGTTTATTTATCAACAACCTTTCATTTTCTACCATAAATTTTATAATTCATACTATTCATTCATGGAAAAACCCTAGTATATTGATAGCTTTACAAATTAATCCTCGGGGTAGCTAGATTAAGCTATTACACTCTTGGAAACATAAAAATCATTAAAACCGGGACAAGAATGCTTACCCAAATAAGCTTGTTTTAGTTTTATTCTCTTAGCTAGGGTTTCTAGAAAAAAATTTGGGAAAAATGATGAAAATGATGATATTTTATTATTTAATTAACTTATCATCTTTTATTATTTCAACTTTTTAATTTAGTCATTTTCTTTATCAAATTTTCCATGGATGAATCATCATACTTATCTACTAACTCCTCTTAATTTTTTATTTGTCATATAAGACCTCCAATTTTTAATTTCATAGTTATTTGATCCTTTTAGCTACTAGAATTCAACTTTTACATTTTATGCAATTTGGTCCTTTTATCAATTAATCATGTAATCGGTAAAATTTTCTTAACAAAATTTTTAAATGATATTCCTATCATAAAGCATACCATAAAATAATATTAAAATAAATTTTTTTCGAACTCGAATTTGTGGTCCCAAAACTACTATTTCGATTTCATTGAAAATGAGTTGTTACACGCGAACATTAAAAGGTGTACGATTCTCTTCGAAGGGTTCTTTGACAGGTTCAAACACCTTGGGAAGTGTTGCTACCGATAGTCAGAGCACAGGAGAAGAAACTCCAACTCAATCAGTGGAAGAAGTACCTGTAACTCCTGCTGGTACTTATTCTTTCTCTGATACTTATTCTTTCTCTGATTAAGTTGACTAATGGCTTCATAGTCTAGTTTTCTTTTTATTCACAATATATAGAGAAACATAAAATTTCAGCTTTAACTTTGTGTTTATTTTTTTGCCCCACTGATCTTTCTATCTGCTACCATTTTGACGCTGCTCTTCTTTTGCACTCCATTATTGTATGGATTTTTTTTTTGTTTTCTTCATAGATTCCTCTTATTCTTTTGCCGTATTATCCATTTTCACAACTTTCGGACCATTACTTTGCTTTGTTAAACCTGATGGGTTTTTACATTTCTCTTTGTTCTTGAACGGATTTAGCTGTTTTTTAGTGGGTAGGATCTGGAATGGGGCTAGTTTTGATTGTCTGGTATTTGATTGTTTCACAAATGATAGACTTCTTTTTGGGTATCCTTAGATTTTTTTTTTTGGATTTTCCATAAGTTTATCCTTGCATGCAAGGGCTTCTCCCAAGAGGAAGTGACTCCTTTAAGTAAATATTTGGAAGGGTAGGAGGAAAAAAAAACTCAAGAATATTTTACTTCAAAGAGTTAAGAGTTAAAGAAATATGAACAATTTTTCAGAATATGAGAAGTTTTTTAAAAAAATAAAAGATTTTATCTCAAATAGTTGATAATTTGAAAGAAATCAAAAGAGAGTCTGCTTTAACCCTTTCTCAAATATAAAAAAATTGCATTAAACATAGAGTTTGGGTGAGTTTTCTCTGTCCTCTTTAAAGTGGTAACCATGTAACGTCCCTAACCCGAATCCATCACCGGAATAGAGTTACGGAGCATTACCGGAGTTATCGATTTATTTATTAGATATTTTATTTCACCTAACGTTCATATTTGGAACCAATTAAAATCAAACATATTGTCCCTTAAACGTACTTATTTTTCTCGACATGTTTTTTGTTGAATTTATTACTCATCTCAATATACTTAATTTTCTTGTATCAACGTATCAAAGATAATCACATATTTACATGTCATGATAAATATCATTCTTTTGCCATTTCTTCATAAATATAAATTAGGCAATTCATTATATCGATATTTCATGCATTTAAAAATACAATTCAAGTTACACTAACTTACCTCGTTGCTTATTCATGTTTATAATTTCATTAATTCGATATCTTTTCTTTTCCACATTCAAGTCTCATATTCGAGTCATCCGGATCTTTATAAATAAATTTGATTGTCGTTTTCATTTATTTCATGTTCTAATACATTCAATTAATGCTCTAAACAAAATTACCATTTTACCCCTAAACTTTTAATTATTGACGATTTCATCCTTAGGCTAAAAATAAAATTCTTGCAATTTAATCTTTATTTTCAGCCGTTATTCTCATACAAATTGATAACAACCCATGAATTCTATAAAATATCATAATTTTCTATAATTTAAACACTTTTCAATTTAATCCTTAAAATATGTTTTTCCCCGATCTTGAACTAAATTAATAATTTCATTCAATTTTATAATTTTAAATAATAAAATAATTCATTTCATGCAAATTGGTTATTTCTAACATTTTTACAAAATTGTCCATAAAGTTTTACTTTTATTCAATTTAGTCTCTGGGTCTAAAACATGCAAATTAGCCATGCTAGCTGAATATTCATACATATTTTCCACCTCCTCTCCATTCCACATCCTTAATTTATATAACATGCTATAAATAATATTATCAATAATTTCACTATTTACTTATATGTATATTCAAAACTGTCCATTTGAGTCATAGTTACTAAATTATTTTTATCTTGAGCTACAAAACTCAAAATTAAGATCCGCAAATATTTCCTAAAACTAGACTTAGATATATTCTTACCATAAAATTTTTAGAATTTTTTGTTTAGCCAATGAGTACAATTTATTCTTTAAAGTCACCCTTATTCTGCTGTCTGATAGTTCCGACCCTTCTTTACTAAAAATTAATTATCTTATTGTAAAGGATTCGGATGATGTTCTTGTTTGTTTATATTGAAAATTGGATCATTCAGGATTTTAAAAATATAACTTTAAGAACATAATTATTTTTATCCAATTTTTGATGATTTTCTAAAGTTAGAATAGGGGAACCCGAAATCATTCTGACCTTGTCTCACTAAATTTATTATATCTCACAATTCACAATTCTATTTCTTACACCGTTTCTTCTATAAGAAACTAGTCTCAATAAGATTTAATTACATATTTTATTCATCCTATAATTCTATTTCCAAAATTTATGGTGATTTTTCAAAGTTAACCTACTGCTGCTGTTTAAAACTATTTTAGTGCAAGATATTAATTACCATGTTTATAACACCCTTATTTTCTTTCTCTACACTATTTCTCATCACTTTATCATATTTTCTCTTCACTAACATATCAAGAACATAGGACCACATGTAAGGAAACTCTACATTAACATCAATCCCATGCTTTTTCAATAATATCAAACTTAAAAATATATTGAAATCATGATGTTCTTACCTTTTTTTCTTGATTTCAACCTTTAACTTGATTTTTCTCTCCTCCAGCTTCTATTTCTTGAATTCAACTTGATATTCTAGCTCCCCATAGCCTCCTTGTTATCTTTCTCTCTTGATGGCTATGAAAATTCTTTTGATTTCTAGGTGAATTTTTGGTAGAAGGACCAAATTGTAAGGTAAGGAAAACTTCTTTTCTTCTTCTTCTTCTCACGTAAGTTGCATGAGAAAGGTGGTCATCCTCCTCTTTCTTTCCTTACATATATATATATATATATATATATTAAATAAAATAATAATAATAAAATAATAAAATATCATTTAAAAATCAATTTAAAGTATTAATAAACTAATATTTATTTATTTAATTTATCTATAATATCTCCAACATCATCATTGTCTCTATATTTCTCTCTCTTCTAATTGACCATTTTGCCCTTTGTGATATTTTAAAATTTCATTTTTGAGTCATCACTTAATTTGGTAAAATTATTATTTAGTCCCTCATAATTCTTCACCTATTCAATTTGGTCCTAATTCATCAATTTTCCTTGGTTTCTAGATCATTCCACCCTTAAAATATTTGCACTATTAGTCTTTCAAATTTTTCATATTTACACTTTAATCCCTCAAATTTTGAGTATTTACTCTTGGGCCACAACAATTTTCTCACTTTTACAATTTAGTCATTTCTTGAATCAATATGTCATAATATACTTCCCAGTGACATAACTCAATTTTTCCTCTTCTTGTCACTTTATTTCCTTATTTTACTATATTAAGGATAATATCTTACTATAGAAATTTTCAGGGTGTTACAAACCAATTGAGCTTGTAAAAGTTTAATTACACATTTTCCAATTTTTCTATATGGCATCCTCAAAGGTTACATTTTATTTCCTTTTTAGTTTTTTCATCAAATGGCTCGCATAGAGTTCGCATTATAAAAGTTAACTCTTTTATTAAATCAAATAATAAATTTGTAAAATTAAAATTTAACTCGAAATTTTTTTATTGATCAGAGTTAACTTTTTTTTAGCTATGATTTTTTTTGTTATTTAAACAAACATAGAATTTTTGTTATCGTTCAAAAAAAAATCATTTTTCTAATTAAAAATTTTAGCAAGATTTCGAAATTAAGTTCGAGTTAAAAAGAATCTTGTTATTTGAACTGTTGAACATTGCCATTTGCATCACAAAATCCCCACCTTTCTTGTTACCAAGAGAAAAGGGTACTCTTTTGACTCACCTATGCTTCCTATTGAAGACTCCTATTATTGGTGAATCAAGTTCAGAAATAAAATCATTCAAAAACCTTTCTCTTAAATAAATAACTTTGATGCTACTCTGACTTTAGCCCTATTTGAGGCACTTTCACATTACAAACAATAGCATAAAAGAAATTTGTTTATATATTTTTTATGATAAATAAAATATTTTATTACGCTTTTATATAATTAATATTGGTATTTTTTTATTTTACCATATTTACAATTTACTCCTGCATCATATTTATTTTTCCACATTGATACATAATTTTTTTTTGTTCCATTTTCATACCTAAACTATAATTGTTACTTTTGATAGAGGCTACTAAGGGTACTAACAGAAAGCGAGGGTCTACAAACATGAAAGATATATGGAATCTTCAGCCTGGAACTCATATAGTAGTAGATGCCAACCAATATTGCCAGCTTGTTGGGAAGGATGCGTCCAAATTGGCTGAATTTATTGGTAAAATTGCAAGGACTGGTTCTATCTGTCCTTTGAATACAAAACATTGGAAACATCGTTCTAAATATGTGTTGGAAAACATATTGAAAATCGTTCATGTATGTAGTACATAATCATTTTCTAATTTAATGTATTGCAATAATTTTGCATTATTTGAAATTGTATGTAATGAGTACTTGTTACAATAATTTGTTATATGTGTAGGAAAAGTTTGATCTCCAAGGTAAGGTGGAGGACTCTGACATCCTCTCACATGTTAGAAAACTCCTGAAGCAGTTTAAATTGACTTTGAAAACTAGATACTACAAAGAGATGGTCCAAAAAGATCGACTGGTTGAAGAAATATATGAAAAAAATCCTTTTGGTGTACATGATGATCAGTAGAAGTGTCTACTGGAGCAATGGGGAACACCGCAAGCTGCGGTATGCACTTTTATTAAACTAAATGTCTCATTTTTTCTACTTCCACTTACAGTATGATCAAAGTAGGGGTGCATATATGTGTGATTTGTTGAATGAGGCATAATAAACTTAGCTTTCCTATTACTCTCATATTTTTCTCATTAATTTAAACAGAGGCACAATCAGAAAAGGTGAAAGAATCCTGAACAAAGGTGCATTATGCACACATGAAATTAACTAAAATTCGAAAGGCAAGTTCATGGATATGATGGATGCTCGTAAGAAAAAGTATAGGGCTCTCCTCAACGAGTGTATGGTAAAGGAAATGTCAAGTAAGTTCAAGGTTTTTCATAGTAAGCATAGTAAGGTGACTATTTTATAACTAGATTGCCAATAAGTTTGTTAATGGTTTAATAGACATTGATTATTGTAACTGAATGTTAGGTTCTTATTTGATGTCTTCATTGCTTGCTCAACTAATAATTAGTGGATGTATTGATGAAAATTCTTTATTTAACTTCAATTTATGGTTTTTTAGTTAATACTAAAATATTCTTCCCATGTGTTCATGTTGTTTCTCATCTAACTCGTATATATAGAAAATGTACATTACTATTTTTGCAGTTGAATTTCAGAATAGCGGACTTGATGATAAAGCCTTCAGTTCGGATGATTATGAATGAGGCTATTGCATATTATGTATTATATATATATATGTTATAATGGTTAATGAATGCAGTCGTCTCATAATTTTTTGATGTTATGGAAAACAAGTTGACAACATGTTTGCAACGTGTTGACTGCTTCTATTAGGATTTTGTATAATTTTTTGATGTCATGTGAAATAGGTTGAAAACATGTTCGCAACTTGTTGACTGCTTCTATTAGGATTTTGTATATAAATTACTAATTGCATTATTCAATGATAATTTTGTATTTATATGATCATTTTATGTTAATTAATTGTTCAATTAATATTGTCTCAAACTTTTCAAAACCTAGTACATACAAATTTGCTCATATTTCACCAAAATAGGCTCTTAAAAATTGGGGAAAACATCGTAAAAAAAACATTGGACATGAGACAAAGATCTATCCCAACCTTTTAAGTTTACCTTAGATGGGTTTACCCTAACCTTTTTAAGGTTGCCTTAGACGAGTTTATCCCAACTTTTTTTAAGTTGCCTTGGAAAAGGTCTATCCCAACCTTTTTAAGGTTGCTTCAAACGTGTCTATCCCAACATTTTTAAGGTTGTCTTAAACAGGTCAATCCCAACCTTTTTAAGGTTTCTTTAGACAAGTCTATCCCAACCTTTTTTGAAGGTTGCCTTAGACAAGTCTATCCCAACCTTTTTTTAAGATTGCCTTAGACAAGGTCTATCCCAACATTTTTAAAAGGTTACCTTAGATTGGTCTATCCCAACATTTTTAAAAGGTTGCCTTAGACAAGGTTTATCCCAACTTTTTTAAAAGGTTGCTTTAGACTAGTCTATCCCAACCTTTTTTAAATGTTGCCTTAGACAAGGTCTATACCAACCTATTTAAGGTTGCCTTAGACAATTCTATCCCAATCTTTTTTAAAGGTTGCATTAGACAAGGTCTATCCTAACTTTTTTTAAATGTTGCATTAGATAAAGTCTATCCCAACTTTTTTAAAAGGTTATCTTAGAACTGGTCTATCCCAACCTTTTTAAGATTGCCTTAGATAGGCCTATCACAACCTTTGTCAAAGGTTGGCCTTGACTAGGTTTATCCCAACCCTTTTTAAAGGTTGGCCTTGACTAGGTCTTTCCCAACCCTTCAATAAGGGTCGGCTTATGTTGACTTATGCCGATGCTTTTTCAAAAGTGTCGTGGAGCCTACGTCAATTGTATTATAGACAACCTTTTTGAAAGTGTCAAGAGAAGTGTCGTGAAACCTATTCTAACCTTTTTTGCATCGTCTTAGGTCAAAAAAAGTGTCATAGTAGGCTTGTTTTGTTGTAGTGTCCACGTGACTGTAGCCCTTTGCAACCAAACTTGCCTTGTACCTAGTGTCGTTAGGCCCTGAACCTTCCTTCTATTTAAACACCCATTTACAACTGATAGGTGGCTTAACTAGCCTCCAAGTCTCATTCTTTTGAAGTGATTCCATCTTTTCTTCCATTGTAATAAGCTATTTCCTAGAATTGAAGGCTTGAACTGCCTCATAATAACATGAAGGATCGGTTGAATCAGTGCTCTCGGCAACACTTATAACATAAGCCACTAAGTTTCCTTCACAACATTTGCTAACCGTGTAGGAAGCCCTGAACTATGTGAAGGGGGTACACGGTCGTGTGACTAGGTTAACAGACTAAGGCCATGTAGAAATAAGGTACAAGAGAAACACGACCGTGTGGTAGGTCGTGTACTAATCAAATATCTTAGGGTTTCAAAGGGAACATGGCTTTTTTAGAAGGCTTTGTGGTCCACATATGTGGCCCACGCGCCTTTGTAACTGGTAGTGTGGCCCTATCTTGAAGCACAATTTGTCTCAATTTTCTTGTTAAAGAACACACATCTGTCTCCAAGATCTCAAACAACGTTCCTCGCGCTTAGATCTGGTTTAAGGTACCAAAATCGAATGCTTTAAATGACATTTAAGCAAGAATTAATAATGGTTTTTAAAATTTGTCAAGATTATTGAGAATTTCGGCAAGATTCATAAAAGATTCATTAATTTGTATGAAATATTAACAACGGATGTAAATACTACAAGAACTTAGGATTAATTACTAGGATTGAATTGAACTTACTAATTCTTGGTAAGGATTAAAAACGTCTCTAATGATGACTACAAGTCTGATTGAGAAACGAGTTAGAATCGAGAATAGTTTTTTATTTGGGATTAAAATAAATTTCAACAATGAAGATAACAATATTTTGCAAAGAAGAAGATGGGAAAGTAAAAAGAGAAAAAAATAGGCGGAAAGGAGAGCAAAAATTCAGTCTAATTTGGAAAAATAAAGTTATAGTTCAATTGTAATTAGAAAATGCTAAGAACATATGGTTTTCAACTTTGGAGGGTTAAAGGGTAAATTTACTCCTTCTATCAAAAAAATGATAAATAGGAAGAGAAGAGATAAGGCTCGAACACGAGTAAGCTAGGGGAAATAAGGGAGAATGCTTAACCATTGGGCTTCTACCCATACTTGATAAGTTTTTACTCTATTTAATATTTGTTTTGAAGTGATTTTCATCTTTGTTTGCTGAAAAAGAAAAGGAAAAAAATGGAAGAGGTGTGGATACAACTTAGGATCTCTAAAGAGTGTGCTAACTACTTAACTATAAAACCAAGGTCATTTCTTAGTTATTTATTTAATCTAATCCTAGATATTTTGAGGTGTTACAACATTAATATAGTAGTACTTTTTGGCAAACTATAACGATTGCAAGATTGTCATGTCTCATGCTAGCTACTTTGAAATTATAAAAAAAAAAAAAACAACACCAAAAATAGAGAATGAGGAGTTAGTATTTAGAATTTTCAGAAAAAAAAAAAACCCAGTAAATTGTTCTCAACTAACTTATCATATTTGGATCTTTCTACACCATCACCACTACACATCATCAAACACCTTTCAACAGTCCAATCACCATACCACCTCCATCACCAACTTTTCTCAATTAAGCTAAGTGACACATCCTGGAAAACGGGTCGGTAGTATTAGCATCAAAATAATAGATTAAAAATATAGAAAATAGAAAACACGTTAGTAATTAGGTCTAAATAGGAGTAGAAGCTAAACTAGAGAACTTAAATAGGTAAATTAGGACTAATGGTTAGTGGGGGATTTATTAAAACAATGGTAGAATTAGGAGGGATCTATAGGATAAATAAACTAATTTTAATTAATGGATTTGGTTATAAAAGCCAACAATGGTCATTTTCTTCCTCACATTACAACACTTTCTTCATTTCAAAAATTTGTTGCATCTGGTAGTTAATTTTCCTTTTAAATTTTCTTGCACATTACATTTTTCAAGCAATCAACAGCATTTTTCTTCTTAAACTTTGGTTCGGTCATTGAGCGGACCACTCGGGAGTTGTGAGGGGTAGCCAGCAGAGGCGGATATAGGGGGGCTGGCAGTGGCCTTGGCCCCCCTAAAATGGAAATTTTATATTTAGGCCCTTGAATTTTTTTTAAAATTTTAAATTAGTAAAGGTAAAATTGTACTTTGGCCCCCCTAAAATTGTAAAAATTCGATTTAACCCTTTAAAAATTATAAATATACGCACTATAAAAAATTAAAATTCATTCGCCCCCCCTAAAAATTTGTTCTGGCTTCACCCCTGGTAGCTAGATTGAAGGTAAACAATCTTTTTTCATATCAAATATATATGAAATACTTTTGGCTAAAGTATCTACGGTTTAGATAAGAAATATGAATAATCTTTGTTTTTTTTTTTAATGTTTAGCTTCATAAAATGGTGAATTAAAGCTGCCAAAGCTATGAAACGTTTTCTAAAATGATTTTCAAAGAACTTTAATAAAAACAAAAGGTTTATGATTCAATTTAGCAAAGTTTTTAAGAAAACTTATAAACCAAAGGGTTTTGCTCTCGAGGAAGATGATGAACAGTGGTTGTTCTTAAAGGAATAGGGTCTAGTGAGGTTACCTTTAATTAATAATCTAGATCTACAAATATATGTAAGTTAGGAGGGTTAAAAATTAGGGAATAAAGACAAGTGATAGTATAATAAAAATTTGTCAAAGTTAGCGTAAGTAGAGTGCTGCAGTTGAGTAGTGAATGAATTCAATTGTTTTAGACAATATGTGATGTGTATTTGTTCATGCGAAGCTAAAAATACTGGGAGAGCATCGACTAGTAGAGACAAAAGCAAGGAGAAGGTCACATAGTTGAAGTTGTGGTGAATCAAGGTGAGTACTCTATGTATGGCACTTGAAAAAGAAGTCGCGCATGATTGGAAGTGATATTTATTGCTGAAAATGTCTAAATCAATGTGAAGTCTGTAATGCCACCAAGTCAATAAATATAATTTCCAAATAATTATATATAGTATTTGCTTCAGGGAATATGTCAAAATCTTCAAATGCCCAAAAATCTATTAATAGAAAATTTTGAAAGTGGATCTTATTTTCCATGTGTATAACAGGTACATAACCAATGAGTTTTTATACATAAGTTTTCTCTCTTGCAAATTCTCATCAGTAATATTTTACCACGTAATTTTAATTGAGAACTTATTCTAAATATTGTAGAGTTATACTCACAGTTTTTAAAAAATACTTGCAACTTTAGGTGCATCCAACCATAATAAGTTTTAAATAGAATTATCATATTCTATTGCTCATGAGTAGATTTTTCACAGTCAAATATTTTATTTTCAACCCTTTAATAGGGATGATGACAAAAGAATATCATAAAGATTATAAATTAATAACTCAATCCCCATTTTTTATTCATATGAAATATAATATTTTCCTCATTCACAATCTCAATATGAGATCCATTACAAATAACTTTTAAAAGTAATGCATTAACCATCACAAATTTTGTGCTTTTTAGATAGTGATATATTAGCTCTTTTGGAGCTTTCAACTAATTTTGTATTATCAAATACTGGAATAATAATTTTTTGTTTCAGCACCAAATAAGATAAATATTTTCTATCTATAATGATAAAATTCATTACTACATTTTCATATCATTCCTCAAATAATATTAACAGAAACAAAATATTTGGGTATACGCCACATATGTGGTCAATAATCTTTCATATCACAGTGATAACATAAATTATCTTTACCCTTTAAAAAGTTATCTTGAAAACTCTCATTGTTCTCTTATTTATTACTATATTCCTATTTTTATCTTGAAAACTCTCATTGTTCTCTTATTTATTACTATATTCCCACTTTTAGTGGTCCATGAGTATATCTTTTATTTTCTTAATGTTTACATTCACTTCGGGGAATGCAACAAATCTAGTGGGACGGACTTATAAACATCCCAATAGATTCTTTATTTCATAATCACCATCGCAAACATGCGTGAGATTTCAAATCAAAATATATCTATGCATGTTGTCATGGTTAGTCTCCTATTATAATAAACAATAAATAAAACATAGTAAAATATACCTGAAGATCTTTAACATCATCGTCATCACTAGAAGGTACGAGATCGTTCGAAAATATTCTTGATTTCATATAGATAACTGTATCAAATCTTTCACCATCCTTAAGAACAAAAAGTAAAATAAGTTAATCAAAACAAAGATAACATATAATGAAAGAAGAATGAAAAATAATAATCAGATAAGAAACATTAAATAAAAGAAACTTCCTGTAAAAATTTTGCATCTTGCCGTTAAAGAAATTGAAAATAATGGAGGAAAATTTTGATCGTCGATAAAAGGAACTATCACTTTGAGCAAGATCGTGCTGATAACGTGTTATAAAATAAAGAGAGATGGAGAAAATAAAGAATAAAAAAATATAAAAGCAATAGAGAATGTACTTTATTGATCAAAAGGGATGATTACAATGCTTCATCAGAGTCTCTATTTATAGATATAAGAAGTATAAAAAAAAAGTAGAGATCTAATTCTAATAACTATTAGAATTTAAAGTACATTAAAAATTTGTCTTAATCATGATGGACATCCACTTAATAAGACATTCATAACATAAAGAAGTATTTTGAAACTAACCTAAAACTCAAAATTTATTAAAATACTCATGCTTGTTACTTTATATTACATATATATATATATTATACATATTAAATTATTAATTAAGGATAAAAATTAGATATATTTATTAAGATGTATTAAGAAAGTATAAAAAATAAGGATAGACATTATATAATATAATATATATGATTAAAAAATATATTAAATTATTAATTAAGGATAAAAAAGTTAAGATAAATTATTGATTTTTAATTAAGAATAAAAATTACATGATAATAATTAAAGAAATTATATGATTTGTAATTGAAAGTCTTGGGATACTTTTGTTAAATTGATTAATAATTTTATAACGAACGACAAATCATATTTTTCCTCTTAATTTTTAGTCTTTTCTTCTTGAACAGATTTAAATCCAACTAAAATTGTAATAAATCAAAAAGAAAAATTTGATTTCTTTTTCTCTTTGATAACATATCATATACAAACAAAATGATATAATAGTGAACTGATAATATCAGCTACAATTATGGTTTACAAAAGTCCACATTAATAGAAAATTTAAATAAAATGTTATACTAAAAAGGTGAAATATAAAAAGAAAAACGGCCTTAAGAAACAAGTAGGTCCTGGATATAGCATTGTTTAAGCTAAAGCTAAGCTTGGTCCTCTCTAGTTTGTTTGTTTGTTTGTTTTTGTTTTTTTTTTTTTTTTTTTATTTCCCAAGGGAATTGGCCCTCTCTACTTTCCAATCACTGTTATATATTTTAATGAAAATCAAAATTTGTAAGAATGCATTAGGGTTCCAAAATTTACATATTAGAATATAATACTTTTGGTTTGTGTTTCAAAGTAAACAAGTTGGAACATTAAAAAATAGAATTGACTAATGATTTGAACTACCTCATCTCAGATTCTCTTTTCTTCACAACCACTAAAACAATCAATACCCTTTTTTTTTTTTCCGGATAAAACCAAAACATATATATATATATATATATATATATATGATGGAGAATAAGTTTACATATGTAATTTCAGAAAATTGAAAAAAGAAGTTTTAGAAATTTATTTCTTCTATTTTAGAAATTTATACAGAATTAAGGTTGGTTTGGTTTTAGTTGGTTGGTGCATGAAATTAAGGTTTGGTTCATGCAATTCGATTGTTTATTAGCATGCCCCCTGTTCTCAGCTGCAGCATTCATAAGCCCACCTTTATATAAAGCTATCAAGATAATCTCTTTATTTCTATTCTGTATTCTTGTTATTTTGGTTTGGATTTTAGCTTACAAATGTGACTCTCATGCAAACCTACTTTCTTCCAAACAAATCAATATGTCTAAATTTTCAGGTATTAATAGTGTGATGATGATTATGGGGTGATGAAAATGATATTAGGCATCTTTTATGTTCTTAAACTTTATGTCAATAATACCTTTCTTGAGAACAAGCCACGCACATGTAATATATATCGACATTCTAATTTAATTGACTCGATTAAAGCATGACTTGGACAGTGGGAATGCTTTCAATCTTCTTATTTAACTCTTTCTATGTCGACACTATTTCGACATCTCTCAGCATCTCCAAGTCTTCACGGTAATCTCTCATTTCACCCTTTTTATAAGGAAACCTTTTCTTTCTTTTTTTTAAATTATTGAAATATTAACTCCTTGATTTACGATTTCACTGCCATCATAAATTTAATCTTCATTTCTGCTCTCATCCTACCATCAACTAATACCTTCAAATTTGCAATTAATTGTTTCTTCTAATTAAGAAAATAATCTTTTATTCTGTTTTTTTACTATTTATCTTTTAGGTTTATTTAAGAAAGAAAAAAAAATGAGTTTTTACTTGTAATATTGCATATATATTTCTTTAGTTGACTTTTCCAAATCAGACTTTTATGTAGCCAAACCAAAACCTGCTGTATGGAAGTCCATATCATGGGGCCTTAATGATTTCAGAGTTCATGTTTTCTTTCCCTTAACTAGGTATCAAATCTTTACAGGTTTCGGCTTCCATCTCTAAACAATCTCTATCCTCTCCATTATCAGATATATATATATATATATATATATATTCACTCCCTCTCCCATCTTCAATATTCAAACTTTGAAACTCTTCACTGAGCTTCTCAATTGGGTTGGGCTCTGTTTTCAGCCGCAGCCATGATCAACTTCAAACAACATCAGGTTTTGACCTTTTTTTGCTGCTTTTTAATCCTGATTCCTTCCCTAGTACAAGGGGAATGTACCTGTGAACCAGAAGATGAAGATCGCAATAAGTCTCTTGCACTTAAATATAAGATAGCCGCTATAGCCTCCATCCTCGTTGCAGGAGCCATCGGTGTTTGCTTCCCTCTGCTCGGGAAAGTCATCGAGGCTTTACGTCCCGATAAAAATCTTTTTTTCTTAATCAAAGCTTTCGCCGCCGGTGTGATCTTGTCCACCGGCTTCATCCATGTTCTTCCGGATGCCACTGAAAGCTTAACATCTCCTTGCCTCAATGAGAATCCTTGGGGAAATTTTCCGTTCGCCGGACTGTTGGCTATGACGGCGGCCATTGGCACATTGATGGTTGATGTGTTTGCTACATCTCATTACACCAAATCTCACCTTCACAAAACCCAACAGAACCACGAGGGTGATGAAGAGAAAACAGAGCAAACCGAAAACCATCTGCATGTTCATACTCATGCCACCCATGGCCATTCTCATGGTTCTGTTTCTATGCTTGAGCATGCAGATTCAGCTCAGCTCCTTCGGCATCGAGTAGTATCTCAGGTAAATTTTATTTCATCAATCGTGATTTTGGTTTTTGTTATTTTTTTCTATATTTTCTGTAACTGATTGTCTGATTGGTGTTCAAAGGTATTGGAATTGGGCATAGTGGTGCACTCTGTGATCATAGGGATATCACTGGGTGCTTCAGAAAGTCCAAAGACTATAAAACCTTTGGTGGCAGCACTCACCTTTCATCAGTTCTTCGAAGGCATGGGACTTGGTGGATGCATTTCTCAGGTAAATTCAAACCCATGCTTAAGACCTACTCTTTGTCAGGAGTTTGTTGTATTCATTAGCATTGAATGGTTTTTTAAAGGCTAAATTCAAGGGTCGATCGGTTGCAATCATGTCACTGTTTTTCTCGCTGACAACACCAGTAGGAATCGCTATAGGAATAGCAATAACAAATGCATACGATGAGAACAGCCCAACGGCACTGATTGTGGAAGGATTATTGAACGCGGCATCATCTGGGATCTTAATATACATGGCGTTGGTGGATCTTCTAGCCGCTGATTTCATGAACCCAAAGTTACAAAGCAATGGAATACTTCAAGTTGGAGCCAGTGTTTCTCTACTCCTCGGGGCTGGTCTTATGTCTCTCTTGGCTATTTGGGCTTAAATTCGGGGGGTTTTTTTTTTTTTTGGTTGCTTTTACACAAAAACATAGTATTGGTTAAAAAGTTTGAGTATATGAAAGCAAGAAGTTTATATGTATGTTAATAGAATCACAAGCTTTTCTATTTTTAATTGCAATATTAGCTTCGTATGCACTAACCAAATACCAGGAATTTTGAAATGCGTTTGTTAGGGCGAGTTGGGGCATCCCAAGAGGCATGGTGTAATTTTCTATGTCCTCATTAACTAAAAGTCTCCGCCCAAAGAAAATTATAAGAATGTCAATTTCTATAACCCAAATAAAAAATTCTGCTGCCTTATACAGTTAGAAACTTGGTACATCTCCATTATCATATTTAGATTCATCCATCAAGTTAATACCCAATCCAATTTTAGTTTCTTCTTTTTATTTATCTCAACCTTCATTCTTCTTTGTATAATAATATTGTAATCTTAAAAAGTTATCTGATTACGCTTATTTTTTTCTATAAAAGAATTATTTGGGAGTAATTAATTTTAATTGAAAAGATTTCAACATAATCTTTTTTTCACTTTAGTCCACATGATATTATTAATAAACAAATTAGTAGGTGAATGACGAATATATTTTTGTTAAGTTTAAACTTAAATTTTTTTTTTTGTATGAAACTCAAGTTGTGATCTATTAGCCGAGTAATCACTTTCTTTAAAATTATTGTAAGGTCGAATTTTTATTTTACCAAAAAAAATTACATCATTTTTCTTTAATTACTAAATTATTATTATGTGAAAAAAATTATATAATAAAAATATTTATAAAATAATTGAATAAAAAAAAAAAAAGGAGTCACGCTTTAGTTAAAATATTAAATCATATTGTTTTA
Source organism: Gossypium longicalyx (assembly GCA_025698465.1). Taxonomy (NCBI): domain Eukaryota; kingdom Viridiplantae; phylum Streptophyta; class Magnoliopsida; order Malvales; family Malvaceae; genus Gossypium; species Gossypium longicalyx. The sequence goes on along the minus strand of CM047005.1, from coordinate 17,891,231 downwards.
AGTTTAAATTTATCTTGCCTCTAATTTTTTAGATTTTATATAATAATATAAAAATAAATAAACATCCTTATAATAATATTTTTTACTTTAAAAATAATAACTTTTTGGTAATTTTATAGAAAATAAATATCCTTATAATAATATATTTACTAAAGAATAAATATCTGTTAGACCCGTCCTAGTTCTACGCCACATCAGGTGGGACCTTAATATTTATTATATGAGTGTCATAATAAATAATTATTTTATTTATTATTTACATAAAAATAAATTATGAAAGTCAACAATTTGAATTTATAGTAAAGTAAAAAGAAATAGCATCTATATATCACTAATAATAGGAATTTCCGATTTAAGCTGGGCGTGGAGAAGACGAAAACCTTTCAACCTCTTTTTCTTAATTTCTATATGTTCACATTCTTTCATCGGTTTCATACATAAAAAATAAAAATAAAAAAGGAAATTTATGGTTTTAAATCCTTATAAAGAAATTCAGGTATCCTTTCATATATTAATATATATATATATATTTTTGTAATTAGGTAGTGGGGATAAATTCCAAAATTATATATGAATTATTGTTTAATATGTAATTGTATATATGAATTTTAATTTTGTGTAATTTTTTCATAAAATTTTGATTTTATCCAATTCTGATAAATTATTAACACAATTATTATTATAATATCACTTTATGTTTATATATTGCATACAATAATAATTATATTTATCCAATATAAAAATAAATTGATGTATTTATTTTTTAAAATGTATATGATTAAACCAAAATTAAAGTTTTAAGTATATATTAAAATTTCATGTTTATAATTACACCAAATTAAAATTTATATATGCAATTGCATACTTATGGATAATTTTAAAATTTATCCCTATTAAAAGTCTCTTTAATCACATTGCCTCATAGATTGGGTTATACATTCAATTCCACATGTACTCCCACTTGAAATTAAATTTAAGATTAGTGCCTATAAGTGACTTAACTTACTTTTTTTTTTTTAATGTCGTACTTGTATTTAATAAAATTTATATATTTTGATATTTGAAAGTAATAATGTTAATTTTTTAGTAGTTAATTCAAGTTCTGGAGTTGATTTGATAAAAATTTATTATTAGCTAACAATATTAACAATTAACTTTTTATCAAATCAAGAATAAAACCTGAATTAAATTACATTGACCGGACTATCATTTGACAAACTAAATGTAAAATTAAACGAATTTACAATTAACACTAAATTTATTCTATTAATAAAAATGATAAAAAAATTCAAACCTAATAATGTTAGCAATTAATTTTCATCAAAATCAACTTTAAAATCTGAACTAAACACTAAAACATTAACACAAATACCTTTGAATATCAAAATATATAATATTTATCAAATACAAATATCATAATAAACAAAAAAAAATGACACAAATACGATATTAGAAAAAGATGTCAAACTTAAAAGTAGTAAATGATATATTAAACCTTAAAAGCATTTAAATTTAAAGTAAAAATATGTTGAGTTTTGGGATTGAGTTTCCAAATAGATAAGATGGGTGATAAACTTTAGAAAGAATAGAGATATTTGGGAGCATGTGAAAGTTCAAGACACCTTTGATAAGTTGTACGAGGGTGGATGCTAATTTGCTAAGCCCATGTTTTGTGTCTGACATTTAGGATAATCCCGATTTTTTACTTAAATAATACAAAAAATAAAATTAATAATTGAAATAACATGCCAATTAGATTATTTATTAAAATGGTATAATTTTAGTGGTGCCGTCTGTCAAATTGGCGCTATTAGACTGAAATATAATGATCTAAAGTATTTAGGGACTTGATATGCAAATTTTCTATTTTGAGTGGTTGTTAAAAGAAAAGTGAAAACTCTTAACCTATTTTTATAGTTAAATAAGCCCTTGATTTATGATTTTTACTCATAAAAGCCGTTTATTTTAATATTAAAGTAAATATATTTTGAATTTCAAGCTCTTATCTTAATTTTTTGTTGATGCAATAAAACTTATATACACTTTAACATCAACATAAAATCTAAAAAAGTAATCAAAATTTTTAAAAGAGTAGTTAAGAATATCATGTAAATAAGCACTCTAAAAAAATTTTAATTTTTTTTATTTAATAAGCTATTCTCATCAAATTAACAACAACATAAAATGTGAATTAGTTTATTTTTTTTAAATAGTTTTACTTTAGGTAAAATATATTTACTTTAATATTAAATAAAAGGATTTTATTAGTAAAAATCATAAGTTAAGGACTTATTTAACTACAAAAATAGGTTAAGGGCTTGTTTAAACACAATATAGTGAGTTGAAGGGAAATAAAAATAATAATAAATAAAGAGGACTTATAAGGCAATTAACCACTTTTAAGATTTGGTGCGGTCATACTGTCAACAACCTTTCACTTTTTTTTTCAGCAGTCACTTGAAATAAAAAAATTACATATCAGGTTCTTAAATACTTTAAATCATTACATTTCAGTCTGGTATTACCAATTTAACAAATAATCCAATGCTATTTCAGTTATTAATTTTATTGGCGACACCAGTAAAATTATATCATTTTGACAAATAATCTAACGTGCATGCTATTTCAGTTATTAATTTTATTGGTAACATCAATAAAACTATATCATTTTGACAAATAATCTAACCTGTATGCTATTTCAGTTATTAATTTTGTTTTTGGCATTATTTAAGTAAAGAAAAGCAGGATAAGGAATCCCCCATCTAATGCCAAACCCTTTTTTATATGCGTGTTTTCAGACGGAATTAACATTCATTCTGGTCCGGGAAGGGAAAACAGGTAACTATCAAACCATTCATTTCCAGTCCACTTTTCTTTCGTATAGGTCTCTCTTAAAAATCATGAAGATGGGTAGTGCTTGTCGAGTGTTACAAACTTGTAACTGTAACCCTTTAAAAGCATTGATGACTTTCCTCTTATTTCTGAGGATCCATGAGCAGTGTGCAGTGTGCAGTGTGCAGTGTAAAAAAGTGGCGTCTCTGAGTTTGTCAGCGCAATTTCATTGTTTATTTAAAAAAGAAAATTTGGAATTTCATTGAAAATGATTGTAAAAAATTATAAATTATAGTGAAATGAAAGGTGGGGGAGAGCAGAGAAAGACAAGTTTGAAAACCTGAGAAAGTAGACAGATGCAGAGAAGCCATTGACTCAAATGTTTTTAAAAGTTATCTGCAAATTCCTGAAATGGATGGTGCCTTGTTCTCCATTTTTTTTAAAATATTTTTTATTAATGCAGAAATGAATTTTAAAAGTTATAATTTTTGTGTTAAAATGTGAAAATTACACTATTATTTTTTTATATTTTGAGAGGAGCTAAATAAAAAAGTTTTCGTTTAATTAAGGGGCAAGGTTTCTATTTATCTTCTTGGCTTTACCAATAACGATAAAGAAGTTGTAAATTTAAGTATATTTAAACGCGTATTTTTTCAATTTGAGAATTGAGGGTTATAAATAAAAGTAAGCATTATATGAATATATATATATATATAAATCATTAAATAACATATATTTTTTATCTAAACAATAAATAAAATGGAATAACTTACATAAGGATGATCCTAAAAACTAAGGTTTTTAGGCACTAATAAAATTTTTCCACATCATCAAATTTTAAAGACATAAAATTATTATTATACATCCATCTATAGATAAATTATTTTATGGACCCTTCCAATCACATTGTTCAGGGTCCATTTCCAATTATTTAATTACATTTAAACAATATTTTTCATGTCATTGACACATGATTTTGATAATCTCGAACCTTGAATCAAAAATATAAAACCCTAAACCTAAACGTCGAACTCATAACCCAAAATCCTTGAACCTTGAACTCAAACCCTAAACTCTTAAACCATAAACATGAACCCTAAACTCCAAATTCATAAACCCTAAATTCTAAATCTTAAACCTTAATCTTTAAATCTCAAATCAAACCCTAAACCTCAGGGTTCAATGTTTAAGGCTCAAGGTAAAATGATTACCAAAATTATGTGTCAATGACATAAAAAAAATTATACAAAAATTATTATTATTTTAAATTGGTTCCACAAAAATAAAAAATATTAACTTATGGAAAAAAATAAAATGATTAAAATTTGTAAAAAAAGAAAAGATTTGTTTATAATTAAAAAATTAATTATTTTAAGTAATTTAATTAAAGTTAAATTAAGTTAGAGAATAATTAGATACATGAGTGTATAATAATATTTTGTTATATTTAAAATTTAATGACATGACATGACATGACATTATTTTATTAGAATCTAAAAATTATATTTTTAGAATGATACTAATATAATTTATTCCCTAAATATAAATGTGAAACTTGTTGATTAAAAGGTGCGATTTTATTTTTACTCGTGTAAAAATAGTTCCAATTGTTTAGTTTTTTCGGGAAAGAAAATGCACAAAACATGAGGCATCTAAGAGTAAAATTAAATTATTTGAAAAAGTTAGATATTGTTTGATAAATTAAAAAGAATAATTGTTCGAGAAATATGATGAAAATTTAAGATAGTTACGAAATATAATTAAATTATTTGATAAATATAAAATATTTTAATTTACATTTAAACAGTTGATTTTATTTCAAACAAAATCAAAGTTTATTTCATTTAAAAATTTATGTACCTATGTATTTTTATTTAATAAGTATATTTATAGTGCTCATTTATTTATATAAACTCTAAAATATTAACGCATTGGTTTCATTAAATCATTCATATCATGTTGATTTTATTATTTGTGGCAAGTAATATTTATCATTGATGCTTTAGTAACAGTCCAAATATGCTTCAACTCCACTTGTTGGCTTTGTATTGCTAGCAAGAGATGTTGAAATCCCTTAATCATCGGCCTCAATCGTAACTGTGTCTTGTTTTTTTTTTTTTTTTTTTTTTTTTTTTTTTTAAAGACGAGTATCCAACCAGTTTGAGTTTGGAATTTCAACATATGCAATTATATGTTGTAAAGCATAGAAAAGGCAGCACTGAAGATAAGTGTTTTCTTACCCATGTTTGCTTTTTCTACATACATACAGAGTCCAAATTAGAAAGTACAAGTGAAAGACAGGCTTGCAAATTATGATCAAAACGCTTTTGTTACACTATTGCTTCCACATTCAAGTCATTCAACTTATAACTCTAAACACACCACCATCTTCATCATGATCAACTTATAACTAGTTGCTCACTTTTTTTTTATTATTAAAAATAGTACATGGAGCTAGTGAATTAATTCAACTTGCACATGTAACAGATATCGTAAGGTAATAGGAAACTTCAAAGTTGAACTATTGCAAGTTATTTCTATTATTGCTCAACACACTTTGAGTGGCAAGAAAACTCAAAAAGAATGCACATGGAAATGTTTCAACAGGGTGGTGGGGTGGCTCACAAACTCCCCCACCATTGGTGTGTCTCTGCTAGCTGTCGGGATTCCCTAGTTCCTCAGAACTATGATCATGGTAGCCATATCTTCTTCTACTATGCAGATCGTATGGAATGGTATTCCCACTCAGAAGTTTAAGCCAGTTAGAGGGATCAAACATGGTTATCCACTATCGCCCTATCTCTTTGTTCTTTGTATGAAATTGTTAGGATATATTATTCGTGCAGAAATTGATACTAGTAAGTGGAATCTAAATCGTCTCTCAAGATTGAGTTCGATTTTATCTCATCTATTTTTTGCAGATGACCTAGTCACTTTTTTTGCAAAGCGTAAACTTATCTCTTAAAATGAATTTTGAAACAATTGTGTGAATTGAAAAGTTTGAAATTAGTTAATTGATGCAATGCAATGCAAATAAGGTTTGGTTTTAGTTGGTTCATGCAATTCTTGTACTGAATTTGATTGTTTATTAGCATGCCCCTTGTTCTCAGCTGTAGCATTCATAAGCCTCTTAATGAAGAGCTTCATATCAAGATAATCTCTTTATTTCTATTCTATATTCTTGTTATTTTGGTTTGGATTTTAGCTTACAAATGTGACTCTCATGCAAACCTATTTTCTTCCAAACAAACCAATATGTCTAAATTTTAAGGTATTAATAGTGCATATATTTTGATAGATATTATGAAATTTTGAACATCCAGGAATTTTGGATGCATGATTACAAATATCCATTCAAATTAAAAGAGATGTAGGAAATCAAACTAGAATAGTTTAGGATTACGTTACGATTGTGTTCAAGAACATAAGAAAGGCCTAGTATCATTTTCATCACCTTCCTTTCCTTACTAGAGAAACCCCATAATAAAAACATATATAAAATAGCACCATTTCTTTTTATATATATATATTAGTTTTTAGTTGCAATATTGCATATATATTTATTTCTTTAGTTGACTTTTCCAAATCAGACTTTTTATGTAGCGAAACCAAATTGGTTGGAGTGAATATACGTTCTCTCTTATTCATTGAATGATAAATTATTCCTTTATTTAATTGAACGTAATACTCATTTAATGGAATATTCATTCCTTCTCTATTTCTTGACTTCCCATAATAGTTATTTTTTGGTATTCAACCTTAAATAACAAAACAAAATTAATTTCCAGATTAAGATCTTTTAAATTTTGGATTCAGAAAATATAAAAATAAAATATTTGAATATAATTTAATATTAAATTACTCAATATAAATTATTTTATTTCAAAATGTAATTTAAAATAAAATATTTTAATATAAAAATAATTATATTAAGAATGTTATTAAATTATATTTAATAATAATTATATTAAAATATAATTAAATTATTATTTTTTATTAAATTATAGTTAATAATGATAATTGCCGAAACCATTTTTTTGAAAGGTCGACTTTTATTTAAAAACGAAAATGGAGTCGCCACCAATCCTTTTTTATGAGGTGTGATCGGGTCACCTTGTGGTTGATCGTTTTAATAAAACGATTTACTAAAACAACAATTTTGGTCTACGAAATTCAAGAAAGTGAGTTCGGGAGTCGGTTACGTACGAGGAAGGATTAGCACCCTCGTAACACCCAAAATTAGTACCTAATTGATTAATTAATGTCTTAATGTCGAAAAGTTGAAAACTTGAAGAAATTAAAATACGATCCCTCTTTTCAATGTTAATTTTATTAGAAAAACGCTTGAATAAATTGAAACGAGCGTTAAAGATTTTCTCGCATCAAAATAACAAAATGTCACATCCCGTAAATTAGGACACGACATTTTGAACCCTCAAGAACAAGCTTACCTTTTAATTTTTTTTAAAAAAACTTGTATATTTTAATTCTAAAAGATATTCGGCCATTTAGGTCCAACGAGAAAATCGAAACCCTGTAAATTAGGGTACAACTTCTCGAAGTTCTAAATACGAAATATTGCCTTTATTTTCAAAAGTTTTTGAATATGTAATATTTAAAACTATGCATATTTATTTTATTTGGATTATAGTGTAAAGAATGAATATTTAAACACAGCTCGCGATATGATTGGAACAATAATAGAGTGATAACGCGAATAAGCGAAATGACAATATATCTATAATAATGAGACAACAAATAAGCAATGACAATAATCAATTAAATCTAATGTTAATTAATAAAAGATAATAATAATAATAATAATAATAATAATAATAATAATAATAATAATAGAAAATGAAATGTGCATAATAAAAATAATAGATATGAAAGTATCAAAAAAGGGAATAAATAAGTGACAAAGAAGAATTAAAATAATATAATGATGATAATAGTGAAATTTTGCGTAAATAAGAGATTATAAATAATTATGTAATAAACAAGTAAGTGAATAAATAATAGATAAAATAGAATAAAAATATGTATATAAAAATATACATATATATATATAAAGAATACACCATAAAGAAAAAAAATGAGCCAATTTGAAATACTAAAAAAAATAATAAAAGAAATGATAGGAACGTAAGTAAATAAAAAAAATGAATCACTAATAAAAATTTGATTAAAGATTGAAATTATACAAATAAATAAATAAATTAGACAGTTTGAAATAATACAAAATAGATTAAGGGTGAAATTGAAATTAAGAGGAGGTTTTAGGCCTAAATTATAATAAAATAAATGATTGAAGGACTAAATTGAAGTTTAAAAGGAATTTTGGGCAAAAGTCAAGAATGAAAATAAGGTAAAGGACCAAGTTGTAACGCGCGAATAATAAGGTGTGACCAAATGGGGAAAGATCCCTGTCCTCCAAAACGCAAAGTTCCAGTATGGACTAAAATGAAATAGAAGCAAAATTATCGGGGCAAATTAAAAGAAAAAAATAAAAGGGATTAAATTGAAATAGGTAGAAAAAGCGGAAGGACTAACCGCATAAATATCCCTCTGAGGAAAAAACACGCGGATCCTAGCTTGAAAACGGGTTGGGTTTCCCGTCATAAGCAAAACGACGTCGTTTTGGCAACTGATGCTTAAGTTCAAAATGATGCCGTTTTGACCTTTATATAAATATAAAAAAAATCACTTATCCCTTTATTTTTCCAAAAAAACTGAGAGTTCTCTCAAACTCTCTCTCACTCTCCCTTTCTCTAGCCATCCTCCGGTCACCGACGACGGCGTCGCCGTCCACGGTGGTCGAAAATAAAAAAAATTTGCCATTTTTTAGGCTTTTTAACTCCCGATTCCGAAAATGTACCATCTTTCCTCGGAGATGGCCACCTCGGCCACCCACGGCGGCACAAACGCAAGAACGGTGAGATTTTGGCTTTTTTATTTTTTAATTTATTTCTTTTTTAAAAAAACAATATGAAATAACAAAAAAAACCGAAAAGATGCCAGTAGAGAATAAAAGGACCACCTTTTTGAAATTCTTTTTTAATTGATTCTGTATCTGTAAAAAAAACATTCGTGTTTTTGTGGCTTTTTTTAGCCTAAATTCATTACAATTTTTTTTCTTTTTTGCTTGCTTTCGTTTTTTGTTTGCTACTGTTCTTGTTGTCTCTATGCTGTTGCGTGTTTGTTTTGTCTTCTCTACAGGTACGGGGCGAGGGTTGGGCGTATGGAAGTACGGGTGTGTTGACGTGGAGGCACGAGGGGGAACGGCAGCGGCTAGCAGCTAGGGTTTCTGTCCTTTTTTTTTTTTTGCTACAAAATTAGTTTAGTTTTGGGTTGTTTTGGCTCTAGGGTTTTTTAATTGTTAGGCTATTTTGTAAATTAAGCTTGTAACAGTAAACTTGGACTGTTAATTATTGGACTCCTTTTATTTATTTATTTTTTTAGGTTTGTATTTGGGTTTCTGGTTTGTTAATTAGGCCCGGGCAATTTTGTGCCTATACAGCTGTCCCTCTTTGCTCATTTTCGTGTAACGAGAATGAAGCAAAGACCTTAAAAAGGGCTAAATTTGTCTAGTCTTGTAGAATCTCGACTTCTTTAGTGCTTCTATCTTTCAAATAGCTTCATTCCAATCTACTGGAACTTTAGGAGTATATGAATTATCACTTCAATCTGTTCCACTGCATCTTCAGGGAGATAAGATTTGTTGTTTTTAACCTGCTCCACTACAACTTCAAGGAGATAAGGTTTGGCTTTGGCAGATTTGATCCGACCTACTGCAACTTCAGAGATATAGGATTTGTGACTTGTAACTTTAATCTGTTCCACTGCAACTTCAGGGAAATAAGATTTGCTATCTTCACTCTGCTCCACTGCCACTTTAGAGAGATAAGATTTGTGGTAATCTGCTCCTCTGCAACTTTAGGGGTATGAGATTTGTAGCTTCAATCTACTCAACTGCAACTTCAGAGAGATAAGATTTGTTATTTTTAACCTGCTCCACTGCAACTTCAAGGAGATAAGGTTTGTCATAATAACTTTAATCCGTCCTACTGCAACTTCAGGGGTATAGGATTTGTTACTCGTAGCTTGAATTTGTTCCACTACAACTTCAGGGAAATAAGATTCACTATCTTCAACCTACTCCACTGCAACTTCAGGGAGATAAGGTTAATGGCTTTAATCTACTCCACTGCAACTTCAGGGAGATAAGGTTATTGACTTTAATCTGCTCCACTGCAACTTTAGGGAGATAAGATTCGCCATGGTAGACTTGATCCAACCTACTACAACTTCAGAGGTATAGGATTTATGGTTTCTCTAATCTGTTACACCATTTTTTGGGGAACATGACCTGTAGAATCCATTTCATTGGCCCACTTATGCCAAGCAATTAGGATGTCATGATCAGAATGAATCAAATACTCCTATTTGGATGTGTACGAATGATTTTTGTATGAATGCAGAATGTCATTTTTTTTATAATGATCCCTTTTTAATACTTAGGTTGTCATTGCTCATTATTCTTCAAGGTTCTATCACTGATGTGTTACCATGCCTTCTTATTTAGCTGGTATCTTTGACAGGAGATCTAAAGAAATACTCACAATTTGGACTATTCTTTCTCAGATATTTCCAAATCTTGAATTTGGTTAGTTCTAACTAGTGGTCATGTTTCAGGTCCTTGTACCATTTAGAAACTTTTTAGAGTAATATGTAGAACTTCTTTTATGTGAATATTATCAGTCCAATAATCATTGTTTCAATGAAAAATGATTGAAAAAGATTATCACAATAGATAAAATAGAATTTTATTGAGATCAAAGCTCAAAGTGGATAAATTAATTGAGATAGCAAATTTTGCTAAGGAACAAAATGAATAAGATGAAAATAGGTGCCCCAGATATTGTAGCATGAGCTTCTCTATTCAAAGTTCTCGAGGACAATTTTGAATTAGATATGTGTTTAGGAGATCTAAAATATTATGTTGATGCCCCAATATGTAACATCCCTCCTCCTTGTTAATTCTGAGAGGACAAGACTACCACATGCCCCATTTTCGATCAAAATTGAAGCTGTCCTTTTTTGGGTTTTCAACTCAAACCCCTTTGGTCTCAAGGCGCCCTTTGCGGGTTTTCGCCTTGGCCTCTCCTCTTCTCTTTTTTCTTTTAGGTCTCAAAGCGCCCTTTGCGGGTTTTCGCATTAGCCTCTCCCCCCTTTGGTGAAGTACTTCTTAACTAAATTTGAATTTACAGGATTATGCAAGTTTTTACCATCCATCTCGGTCAAAATCAATGCTCCTCCGGAAAAGGTCTTCTTTACCACATAAGGACCTTCCCAATTTGGCATTCATTTCCCTCTAAAATCCTTTTGTATAGGAAGAATCTTTTTCAATACCAGGTCCCCCTCATGGAATTCTCTAGGGTGAACCTTTTTGTCATAAGCTCGCATAATTCGTTTTTGGTACATCTGACCATGACAGATAGCCCTTAGCCTCTTTTCTTCGATCAAGTTCAACTGATCATATCGAGATTGGATCCATTCTGCATTATCTAATTTTAGTTCTGATAAAACTCGAAGAGAAGAAAGCTCGACTTCAATAGACAAAATCGCCTCCATTCCGTAAACCAAAGAAAAAGGTGTTGCCTCAGTAAAGGTCTTGACAGATGTTCGATAAGCATAGAGGACAAATGGTAACTTCTCATGCCAATCTTTATAAGTCTCAGTCATTTTCCCGACGATCCTCTTAATGTTTTTATTGGCTGCCTCCACTACACCATTCATTTTTTGGCGATATGGCGACGAGTTGTGGTGTCTGATCTTGAATTGACTGCAGACCTTCGTTATTGTGCTGTTGTTCAAATTCAACGCATTGTCAGATATGATCCTTTCTAGCATTCCATACCGACATATGATCTCTTTCTTCATGAATTTACTGACTGCCAATTTTGTGACATTGGTATATGAAGTGGCTTTTACCTATTTGATGAAGTAACTGATGACCACAAAGATGAATCGATTCCCATTGGAAGCTTTTGGCGATATTGGCCCAATAACATCCATGTCCCACATAGAGAAAATCCATGGAGAAGTCATAACATGAAGAGATGAAGGAGGCACATAAATTTTGTCTCCATAAATTTGGCACTTGTGACATCTCTTGGCGTAATTAATAAATCCCCTTCCATGGTGGACCAATAATACCCGAATCTCATAATCTGCCCGGCCATTATAAAACCATTAGCATGTGTTCCATAAACACCCTCATGAACTTCTTCCCAGATTTTTTTAGCCTCAACAGTGTCCACACATTTTAGTAATACCTGATCCTTTCTTATTTTGTATAGGATCTCCCCATCTAAGACATAGTTACTGGCCAATCTTCTCAACGTCCTTTTATCATTCTCGACTGTCTGGTCATGGTATTCACGATTCTTCACATATCACAGTATATCATGGTACCAAGGGTGATCATTATTTTTTTCTTCCTTAATATTGTAACAATAAGCTGGAGCTTCATAAATACTTATTTGGATAGATTTTATGTCCTCTTGTTTATTTACTTTGATCATGGAAGCTAAAGTAACCAATGCGTCAACCATCTGGTTTTCATCTCGCGGGAGGTAGCAGAAAGTGATGTCATCAAACTCCTCAATTAATTTCAGAACTAGCCTTCGATAATTGATCAATTTGGGGTCTTTTGTCTCCCATTCGCCTTTGAGCTGATAGATCACTAGTGCAGAATCCCCATATACCTCTAGCGCTTTGATTTTGCATTCTATGGTTGCACAGATACTCATGATGCATGCTTTGTATTCTGCCATATTATTCGTACAATCAAAATCCAATTTACTAGTAAAGGGATAATGATCTCCATTTGGGGATACCAAGATTGTCCCAATTCCATTACCCATAGCATTTGAGGCTCCGTCAAAATTTAGTTTCCAAGAATGGACTTCTTGAGAATCTTCTTTGGTGGTTGCAACATACATTAGATCTTCGTTTGGAAAATCAAAGTTAAAGCGCTCGTAATCTTCCAAAGCTCTACCGGCAAAAAAAATATGCTATTGCACTCCCTTTTACAGCTTTTTGGCTCACATAGACTATATAAAATTCAGAAAACAGGATTGTCGACTCTATCTTGTACTTTAGAGGGTCTAATTTCGAGATGAGCCAAGTTGTGTGATACAACATGTACTGTCTTAGTCTTTGGGTTGTCCAAATTAAGGTGCAACATGATTTCTTAATCGGTGAGTACCTTGTCTCACATTCAATGTACTTTTTACTGAGGTAGTATATCGCTCTTTCCTTCCTTCCTGACTCATCATGTTGGTCGAGCACGCATCTCATGGAATTCTTAAATACTGCCAAGTACAGTATCAATAGCTTATCTGGGCTTAGTGGCATTAGCATTTGAACATTTTACAGGTAGTTTTTAACCTTGTCAAAAGTTTTCTGACATTTTTCATCCCATATGCCTGGATTATGCTTCTTAAAGAGACGAAATATGGGGTCACATTTCTCGGTTAATTGTGAAATGAAACGAGCGATTTAATTTAATCTCCTTAAAAAACCTCGAACTTCTTTTTGGGTACGCGGCGGAGATAAATCCTGGATAGCTTTGACTTTGTCTGGGTAAATCTCAATCCCCTTTTCACTGACTACGAATCCTAGCAGCTTTCCTGACCTAGGCCCGAAGGTGCATTTTACTGGATTGAGCTTTAGCTGAAACTTTTTTAACCTTAAGAACAGTTTTCTCAAGACTTGCACATGCTCCTTTTCAGTTCTGGATTTTGCAATCATATCATTGACATAAACTTCGATTTCTTTATGCATCATATCATGGAACAAAGTTACCATGGCTCTTTGATACGTTGCTCCTGCATTTTTCAGTCCAAATGGCATCACCTTATAGCAAAATGTTCCCTACATGGTTACTAATGTAGTCTTCTCCATGTCTTCAGTATGCATCTTTATCTAGTTGTATCCCGAGAAACCATCCATGAAGAAGAACAGTGAGTAACCTGCTGTGTTGGCCACTAAGGTGTCGATATAAGGCAATAAAAAATTAATTTTCAGGCTGGTTTTGTTTAAATCCCTGTAATCTACACACATTCGTACTTTTCCATCTTTTTTAGGGACAGGATGATGTTGGCTACCCATTTTGAGTATTTAACCACTTGTAAAAATCCAGCATCGAATTGCTTCTTGACTTCTTTTATTTTTAGCAAAACATCGGGCCTCATCCTTCGGAGTTTTTATTGAACTGGCTTACACTCTTCCTTTATGGGGAGTCGGTGTACCACGATATTAGTACTTAACCCGGGCATGTCTTGATATGAACATACGAAGACACCCTTGAATTCTTAAAGTAACTCAATGAGGTCTCGCTTTATCTCTGCAGTGATACAAGATCCAACTTTCACCTCTTTTCCCTCTCCTAAACTCACAATTTCTATTGACTCTTTGCGAGGTAGGATTTGTTTCTTATCTTGTTCTACCATCCTCAACAAATCAGGAAATAGATCACAGTCTCGATCATCTTCAAAATCCTGAGAATCCTCCATACACATATCTTGCTCAAAAGGAGACTCTGAGTCATTAGTAGTATCGCTAATATCATTGATATCTAGAGACTTGTTATAGGGATGAAGGAAGACCCAAAGGACAAAAGAATCTAAGAATAATTATTTGTATGGTATGATTATGAATGAAATGGAAAAAAATAAAAGAATATTTGGAAGAAAGTCTAATGAATGTAAAAATAATTATCTGTATAGTATGATTATGAATGAAATGGGAAGAATAAAAGAATATTTGCTCAAGATGATACGCAAAGATGAATTTTATTGAAATAAAGATTTTGGACATAATCTTATTTCACAAAAAGATTCTTATTACTCCTAGACTTAGAGCAATAATTGTGTTTTGAATATTACTCTGAATTAGCTCTAAAAATTACAGGAATCTCTTCCGCAGTCTAATTGTTCAAAACACTTCCAGGTACATAAGGGCAAATGCCCGATAAATTCACTTCCCCAATTCCTTTTTTGAATATGGCATTGATGTTCAGATTTCCCAACATTTCTTTCGCAGTTTCCTTTATTGAAATCTTTCATTCAGGGTGAATAGTTCCTCCTGACACAAAAGTTCTGGATATGTGGGGGAAGGTCATTGGTTCCCATTTGATCTCCTCCGCGCTCAAACGCGCTCTCCTCCTCTCTTACTTTTTTTTCCAGCTCCTTCTTTTTTTGTCTCGTATTTAGCTTAAAGCCTAAGCCAAAATGGTCTCGTTTGTCTTTCAGTACAGGTGCCTCAACCCTTCCTTGAAGGTATCTCCCGAGTCTTCTTCCCGGTAAGGTACTTTTCCCGACCTTCAATTGTATGCTCATCCTTGTAGTCTTGAATATCTTAGGCATTGGGATCTTGTTCCCTCGGTAATGAATGTTGCGTTCACAAATTCCAAAAATCGAAAAAAATATTCGATTGCTTCATCATCTCCCATTAAATATGACGCGTCACTGGTCACAAATACAATGATGTCTTCTTCTGCATTTATCATTATCAGCCGACTTTTCGTTACCAACTTCAACTTTTGGTGCAGTGATGAAGGCACTACCCTCGCTGAATGTATCCAAGGCCTCCCCAATAAGCAATTATAAGAAGGCTTGATGTCCATCACCAAGACGTCTACCTCGTACGTGTTTGGGTCAATCAAAAGGGGTATTTCAATTCTTCTCATTACTCTTATTTCAGTGCCATCGAATGCCCTCACTATGTTTTGGCATGTCTTCATGTGAGAGCTATCCACAGGCAACCTATTTAGTATGGATAAGGGTAAGACATTCAGGGCCAATCCATTATCAATTAACACCCCTGGCAGTGTATATCCCTTGCAGCGGGTGGTGATGTGCAGAGCCTTAGTCGATCCCATGCCTCTTGGTGGTATTTTATCATCATTAAAGAAGATGAAATTATCGGCGCTTATGTTACTAACCAAACGGTCTAGCTTGTTGACGGAGATATCATTAGCAACATAAGTTTAGTTTAATACATTCATCAAAGCGCTACGATGTACCTCCGAGCTTAAGAGTAAAGCTAGCACTGATATGTGAGCTGGTTGTTTATGCAGCTACTCTACAACGCTATACTCGCTATGTTTTAAGAATTTCAAGAATTTTTTAACCTCCTCTTCATTTATCGGCTCGTTAACATGCGATTCAAGTCTAGTTGCCTTTTATTTCTTTTGTTCAAACGCTAAGGCTTTCCTTTTACGGGCTCCGCCCTTGCATTTGCTGAATCACAGTGCCTCTCGCTACGCGTATAGAAACCCACATCTTGGTCCTCTTTTGAAGTGCCAACCGGGTTTTCCTCTCCTGGGATCGTCACATTGCAGTCATAATTCTAAGGAACCCTCTTGCTGTCTTTATATGGAAAGACTGTAGGTTTTTGGATTATGACCTTTGGTGCCATTTGTACTCTGACTTCATTACTTCTTGGTCGTGAAATAATGACCATCAGGTAGTTGACTTTCTGGACCTTCGCTATTGATTCTCCCTCCGATGCGCATATATTTCCTTCATCTAGGCCTTAGGCATCTTCATAAAATTTAATTTCTTTATTATTCATCAGGTCTTGCACTAAGGCCCTGAACTCGATACATTCTTGGATCTCATGCCCCCTCCCGATTCTAGAACTCACAGTAGTTCCTCATCCCTTCAGATTTCTCCTCTGAATCCGGTGCAATTAGTCCTCTTTTTACCATCTCTTTCCAAACCCATCTTAGTGGGGTTTTAACTTCCGCAACATCATATTTGGTTTTCTTACTCTCACATTCATTTATCCCTTTTACC
This sequence comes from Gossypium longicalyx, assembly GCA_025698465.1. Taxonomy (NCBI): domain Eukaryota; kingdom Viridiplantae; phylum Streptophyta; class Magnoliopsida; order Malvales; family Malvaceae; genus Gossypium; species Gossypium longicalyx. Next base: position 17,874,531 of record CM047005.1, on the reverse strand, counting down.
CATTGGTCAGCATGATTGGGTAATGGGTTTCCTGCCACATTTGGTCCTAATGGGTCGTTGAACTTTACAATTCCCATTTTTATGAATGTTTCGATCAACTTTTTAAATGCGGTGTAATTTTTAATCGAATGCCTGGTGATTCTCGCATGGTATTCGTATTGTACATTTGCTTCTTACAATTTAGGAAATAGAGGTTGCATCAGTTTTAGGTAGAAAATAGATACCACGTGTGCATCAAACAGGCTCTAATACAGCTCTCTATACGTCATTGGTATGAGTGTGAACTGGAGTCTTTCTGTATTTGTCCTTGTGTTAGATTCTTATCTTGGGGGGCCCTGATGGCTAGTAGTGGTTACTGTCTTTGGCTGACTCATAATGATTGGTTTTGAATAACCTTTGTTATACGTGCTTGCGTTATTCACCTCATTCTCCTTTTTTTTCTTGGGGTTGATCCTTTGGCATTTTGCCCGCATCTATCTTACCACTCCTCACTATGTTTTTAATTATTTCGCTAGATATCACTATATCCGAGAAGCTTTTAGTGGTGCTTCTCAACATATGATTGATGAATGGGGCCTTTAAAGTGTTGATGAAAAGTATTGTGGTTTCTTTCTCCAAAAAAGGTGGCTAGACTTGTGTTGCCACCTCTCTCCATCTTTGGGCATATTGCCTGAAGCTCTCATTTTGCTTCTTCTCCATATTCTGAAACATGATTCTGTCGGGTGTCATATCTGTTACGTGGCCATATTGTTTCATGAAAGCCTGTGCCAGGTCCTTCCATGAATTAATTTGGGCACAGCTTAGTTGATTATACCATTTGACCGCAGCCTCGGTCAGGCTGTCTTAGAAGCAGTGAATTAACAACTGATCATTATTAACATATCATGTCATCCTTCGATAGAACATCGTAATGTGAGCTTCGGGGCAGCTAGTCCCATTATATTTCTCAAACTCCGGGGTCTTAAACTTAAGCGGGAGAACTAGATTTGGAACCAGGCTCAAGTCTTTAGCATCAATTCCACAATAGTAATTAGCACTTTCTAATGCCTTGAATTTCTCTTCTAGCCATCTGCATCGGTCTTCAAGTTGTTTTAGGAATTCCACTCTCGCCTTTTCTATTTCTACTATATCATTAAGATCAGGGATAACGAGATTTGCTGGATTGTCTCCTGGGTTGGAGCCTGAACTTACTGAGAAGCTTATTGATGTCGGGGTACCTGTCTGATATTGGGTCCTGATGTTAACAGACATCCTTTATGGATATACGTTTGGTTTTACTTGAGTGTTTGTTGGGGTAAAGCCTGGAGGATAAGCACGGTCTTTGTCATCATCTCCAGAATTGACCATAGGGTTCTTTCCTTTTTCTAGCCCTCCAATCAACAACTGGGTTAATTGGTCCATCATATTCTTTTGGGATTCTAGCATTTGATCCCTCATGTCTTGTTAAATTTTGGCCAATTGTTCTTGCAGCTGTATTTGTAGCTGGTCTTGCATTTCTCTTTGAATCTGTTCTAGCCTTTTCAATCTTTGGTCTATTACTTTAGTTTTGGCGCAAGTACCGTAACGATGTTAAGTTGGTAGACTTTTGTTTGTTTCCAGATTAACTGAAATAATTTTAATTAATTAGGGTCTTTTTGTGAAATTTAATGCATATGATGCAATGTAATGCAAATGTATGGGATGAATGCAAAAAGACGTCGACTCTGATTCAATTCAATTTAGAACAACTTTACTAGAAAACAAAATTCTTTACATAAAACGAATTACATATATGGCTTTGCCCTAATGCTCAAAGTTTTGACTTTCCTAATAAGTCAAGCTAGCTCTCGACCCCAGTCTGATTCTAATTCATATTTCAGACTTAGCACGTCAGCCTGAACTGCTAGGGTTTGTAAACGATTGACCACTTTTCGTATCTAAGCCACAGCTTCACCCATAATATGATCTCTGTCCCTAACGGTGGAGTTGCTCTTTCCAATGCTCATTATTTGCTTTAAGGAGTTCAACCCGGAGTTCGTAGTTTTGTAACGCAATCTTGAGTTCTTCTGTCTTCCTTTTCAGCTCTTTAATCTTGTTTAAGCTCGTATTTAACTCAATTGTAGAGTTGTGACTACGATACTGATGAAGTGACTTTTCTAGTTCTGCTACCCTAGCCTTTAATTTGATTTTTTCATTTCAGCTTTCTGACAAGCTCTTTTCTAAGGCCTCTTTTCGAACCTGAGCATCTTGAAATTTTCTCTCCCATCATTGGCTCTGGCCTTTTCTTCTTGAATCTCTTGTCGCCATTGCTCTGATGTTTTTCCCAATCCGAGGTTCTCATCGATAAACGCAACTTCTTATAATCTATTTTCAAGCTATCCAAATCTTCTTCAGCCTTATTCTTTCCATTTCTCTATTTCTCTGCCTCTAGTTTCTGAACATCAACATCTAATCTTAAATTCATTCTTTCCTCCTTCATTTGTTCTATTTTCTTTCCTAGCTCTGAATTCTTCCTTTCAAAATCCTGCTTTATGATTTCTAGCTCAGAGGGGACTATTTGCAGGTATTCATCCATCGATCGAACGCCTTTTGACTTGGCCCGAGGATGTTGTCATTGATTCTTTTACCCCACCACCTATTATATTCGGGGGTCGTCATTGGACCTACAACAAATCTTTTCATCCGATAGGTATGGTTCCAAGCATTAGACATTTCTCGAACCTTTTTCTTGTAGTTATCACCCTTATACGAAAACTCGCACTGAGTCATTCCCTGTGTTACTGGTATGAACTGTCTCGATCTGTATTATCTCAACACCAGTAGAGGAGCATATCCAACAGCCCCCCAAATCCCAAGTAGAGGGACCCAGTCAAAGTCTCCACACCGGTACAAAATCTCATCGGGGACCATCCAAGGGGTTCTCCACTCGACGTCCTCTTCTTAGAGATTTTGGAGGACCGCTATCCATTTTTCCTCTGATATGTCGTCCCACCTTAGTGTAGCCACTATTTCTTTTAATGGAGAATAATTCTCGAAAAATACCCGATAAGAAACTTTGTCTACTTTCCAGAAATGGCTACGAAACCAAGCTAACGATAATTGCGCACATCCGATGAATCTTTCCTCCCCCGCTCTATGGCATGCATTCAAAGATCTGAATGTTTAGGCCAAAATTGTGGGAACAAGCGTGACGCTTTTATCAAGTCGGTCAAACAAATCTGAGCCGTCTCATCTACGTGCCCTAACATTTTAGGGAAAACCATCAATTTGTAAATGCTCAAAACAAAGACGTCGACCCTTTTCTTCATATCTGAGTGTGCCAAAATCAGATCTCACAAACTTTTCCAAGGAATACATTTGCTTTCTCTTTTTTGCTTGATCTGAGATATGACCCATTGTTCACTTATTCCCGTGATATACATTAACATCTTTACAAAGGTTGAGACATTGATGGCTCTAGAATAGGCCATATCAGCTTGAATCTTCGGACAATAAAGCAAGGTTGTATACTCCTCCACAATAGGCAGCAAATCCACCTCTTCAAAGGTAAAACAACTGTAGCCGGGATTCTAAAATTGAGCCAGAGCTCGAAATAAGTGCTTGTCCACCTTAATGTTGAGTAGATAGGGCAAATCACCATAATTACAATAAAATAGTTGTTTGATCTCATCTTCCCAATGGACCCATATCTCTTTCAATTCCTGGAGATCGTTTTATGTCACGCTAATACGAGTGAAGTTCCATAATTCCAATGTGTACCCCTCTACCAAACTATCACCTTCCTCTAATTACATTTTCTCTGACCATATTCGGACAACCGCATTATCTTACACTTTAACAAGAAATTCGTTCTCCATGGAAAGCTCTTTATTTAGTAATCGAACGTGAATCGACACATTTTTATGATGGAAATTTCATGCAATCAAGGCAAAACAAAACAAGACAGTACATTTTATACAAAACTAAAAATTTTAAGTAAGCAAGAAATAATAAAGCGCCTATTCGGGTAACCATTAATGGTTCGGTGCGGCTCTACCTAGAGCGGGCTCTTATGGCTCACTATATCTGGTTTGGTTCTAAATAAATGATACCTAAACCAGTAAATTCCTCGATCCTCACCCATTATAGGCTCATACGTACCGAGTTCAGTTCAGGGCAATACATTTTCCAATGGCTATACGGAGATGAAAATCTTACGAAAACACAAGTACGAATGTATTCCGAAAGCGATCCACTATCCTGTACGGAGGTGAAGACCTCACGAAAGACTAGCTTCTCACTCCTACTTAAAAGGATAAGATCGAACGGTCATGCAATGCAATATGCGGAAATAAACCAAAAGACACAGACCAATTAAAGCAAATATGAACAAAGTGATGAAAATTATAACAAAGTCAGATGAAATGCAATGAAAGGTTCGTAAATTTAAAATCGAATCATTAATTTTCGACCAATAAGGTAAGAATTAAACAAATCGTGGCTTGACTCTCTTATATTGTCTCCAACGGAGTAGCCAAGCTGTCGAAACAATTTTTTTGAAAGGTCGATTTTTATTTAAAAACGAAAATGGAGTCGCCACCAATCCTTTTTTATGAGGTGTGATCGGGTCACCTTGTGGTTGATCGTTTTAATAAAATAATTTACTAAAACAACGATTTTGCTCTACGAAATTCGAGAAAATGAGTTCGGGAGTCGGTTACATACGAGGAAGGATTAACACCCTCGTAACACCCAAAATTGGTACCAAATTGATTAATTAATGTCTTAATGTCGAAAAGTTGAAAACTTGAAGAAATTAAAATACGATCCCTCTTTTCAATGCTAATTTTATTAGAAAAACGTTTGAATAAATTGAAAAAAACGTTAAAGACTTTCTCGCCTCGAAATAATAAAATGTCACATCCCGTAAGTTAGGACACGACATTTTGAACCCTCGAGAACAAGCTTGCCTTTTAATTTTTTTTTAAAAAAAAAACTTGTATATTTTAATTCTAAAAGATATTCGACCATTTAGGTCCAACGAGAAAATTGAAACCCTATAAGTTAGGGTACAACTTCTCGAAGTTCCAAATACGAAATATTGCCTTTATTTCCGAAAGTTTTTGAATAAATACACATGTAATGTTCAAAACTATACATATTTATTTTATTTGGATTATAGTGTAAAGAATGAATATTTAAACACGACTCGCGACATGATTGGAACAATAATAGAGTGATAACACGAATAAGCGAAAAGACTATATATTTATAATGATGAGACAACAAATAAGCAATGGCAATAATCAATTAAATCTAATGTTAATTAAATAAAATAAAATAATAATAATAATAATAATAATAATAATAATAATAATAATAATAATAATAATAATAATAATAATAATAATAATAGAAAATGGAATGTGCATGATAAAAATAATAAATATGAAAGTATCAAAAAAGGGAATAAATAAGTGAAAAAGAAGAATTAAAATAATATAATGATGATAATAGTGAAATTTTGCGTAAATAAGATATTATAAACAATTATATAATAATAAACAAGTCAGTGAATAAATAATAGATAAAATGGAATAAAAATTATGTATATAAAAAATATATAAATAATAAACCATAAAGAAAAAAAAAAGAGTCAATTTGAAATACTAAAAAACAATAATAAAAGAAATGATATGAACGTAAGTAAATAAAAAAATGAATCACTAATAAAAATTTGATTAAAGATTGAAATTATACAAATAAATAAATAAATTAGACAGTTTGAAATAATACAAAACAGATTAAGGGTGGAATTGAAATTAAGAGGAGGTTTTGGGCCTAAATTATAATAAAATAAATGCTTGAATGACTAAATTGAAGTTTAAACATAATTTTGGGCAAAAATTAGGAATGAAAATAAGGTAAAAGACCAAGTTGTAACGCGTGAATAACAAGGAGGGACCAAATGGGGAAATATCCATGTCCTCCAAAACGCACAGTTCCAGTAGGGACTAAAATGAAATAGAAGCGAAATTATCGGGCTAGATTAAAAGAAAAAAACAAAAGGGATTATATTGAAACGGGTAGAAAAGGAGGAAGGATTAACCGTATAAATATCCCTATAAGGGAAATACACGCGGATCCTAACTTGGAAACAAGTCAGGTTTCAGGTCATAAGCAAAACGACGTCGTTTTGGCAACTGGTGCAAGTCCAAAACAGTGCCATTTTGACCTCTATATAAATATAAAAAATCAGAAGAAAAAAAATCACTTCTCCCTTTATTTTTCCACAAAAATGAGAGTTCTCTCAAACTCTCTCTTACTCTCCCTTTCTCCGACCATCCTCCAGTCGCCGGACCACCATGGCGACCGCTGGTCGTCAGCGACGGTGCCGCCATCCACGGTGGTCGAAAATAAAAAAATTTATCATTTTTTAGGCTTTTTGACTCCCGATTTCGAAAACGTACCATCTTTCCTCAGAGATGGCCACCTCGGCCACCCACGGTGGCGCAAATGCAAGAAAGGTGAGATTTCGGCTTTTTTTATTTTGTATTTTATTTCTTTTTTTAAAAATATGAAATAACAAAAAAATCGAAAAGATGCCAGGCAGAGAATAAAAGAACCACCTTTTTGAAATTCTTTTTAAATTGATTCTGTATCTGTCAAAAAACATTCGTGTTTTTGTGGCTTTTTATAGCCGAAATTTATTACAATTTTTTTGCTTTTCTGCTTGCTATCGTTTTTTGTTTGCTACTGTTCTTGCTGCCTCTATGCTGTTAAGTGTTTGTTTTGTCTTCTTTGCATGTACGGGGGGAGGGCTGCGCATGTAGAGGTACGGGTGTGTTAACGTGGAGGCACGAGGGGGAGCGGCAGCAGCTAGCAGCTAGGGTTTCTGCCCTTTTTTTTTTTGCTACAAAATTAGTTTAGTTTTGGGTTGTTTGGGCTTTAGGGTTTTTTAATTGTTGGGCTATTTTGTAAATTGGGTTTGTAACAGTAAACTTAGACTGTTAATTATTGGACCCTTTTCATTTATTTTTTTGGGTTTGTATTTGGGTTTCTAATTTGTTAATTGGGCCCGTGCAAATTTAGGCCTGTACAATCATATTAAATTATTTCACTTCAATGAGCCAAAAGTGTACATGAACCAAACATGCTGTGCCGTTAATGATTTCGGATTTCATGTTTTCTTTCCCTTTACTTGTATCAAATCTTTATGGCTTCCATCTCTAAACAATCTCTATCATCTCCATTTGTCATATATATATATATATATATATATATATATATATTCACTCCCTCTCCCATCTTCAATATTCAAACTTTGATCACTAAGCCTCTCAATTGGGTTGGGCTCTATTTTCAGTTGCAGCTATGATCAACTTCAAACAACCTCAGGCTTTGACTTTTTTTGCTGCTTTTTAATCCTGATTCTTTCCCTAGTACAAGGGAATGTACCTATGAACCAGAAGATGAAGATATCGCAATAAGTCTCTAGAGCTTAAATATATGATAGATGTTATAACCTCCATCCTCGTTGTGGGAGCCATCGGTGTTTGCTTCTATAACACCTCGTACCCGTATTCATTACCGGAATAGGTACGAGGTATTACCGAAGTTTACTGAACATTTTTAGATAATTCTGAGTCATTTATTATTCATATTTTAAAGATAATCATAACGTCTCTCTATTGGGACCTCGAAGCCCCAAACATACATTAAAAACCAACTGGAATTAAATCAAAATCATAAAAAATTTCGCAAAATCTTAAATTTTATTTTCATCTAAGTACTTACCATTTCAATGCTTCTTATAATTAAACATGTTACCATTCAATCAATAGCTTGACACTTGTCTAAGTGTCAAACAACATCATTGTTAGTATACTTGCACATATTTCATATAAATTCAATATTGATATACTTATTTTCTCGTCATGTCACACTTGAGTTTAATAATTGTCTTTACTTACATAATTTCCTTGTATCAACATATCAAAGATAATCATATATGTACATGTCATGAAACATATCATTCTCTTACCGTTTCTTCATAAGTATATATCAATCGTTTCATTATATCAATATTTCATGCTCCATCATTTCCATATATTTTATGTATATTTATTCCGGTAAAGTTTATATCAAACTTAACATAAATTATATTCCATGTACTCATTCTTATTTCATTTATCTATCTTCATAATTATTTCATACAACTATTTTGTACATATATTTCCATATGACCAGTTCTTGTAAATATTTCACACAACCATTTCATATAACCATTCGTCATCTGATACATATTACCTGAATATCAATTGTTCAATAGATGTCGTCGCGTCTCCCATCCACGGTCTTATTTATCTTTGACATGATGCCATAGTGTCTTTCAACTATGGTCTTACTCATTTTCTCATCATGTTGCCATGGTATCTTTCAACCATGGTCTTATTCATTTCATGTCATGCTCGCCATGGTATCTTTCAACCATGGTCTTATTCATTTCATATCACGCTGCCATGGTATCTTTCAACCATGGTCTTACACATTTCATATCGAGAGCACACTCGCGAACCTTATCCTTACAAAGGGATTACCACCAGGCTAAATCCTCAGTAATATAAACTCATAGAGTATTGTCGGGATTACCACCCGTGCTAAATCCGCAAACGACAAATTACTCTAATGAGCTTGGATCCAAATTACCACCCAGCTAAATTCGATCCCGATTCGGATTACCCGTCCAAGCTAAATCCATTTTCCACATATTCTTCGGGAGGACTATATCAGGATAAGATCACCCGTCCGGGCTAGATCCTTTTTACCGTCAATTTCTTTTTAGAGATCCATCAAATTTTCCTTTCATTCAATCGGGATTTCTTCCCATTTTTATCAAATATATCAATGTTTTATCAATTTTCATACAATGAACATTCAAATCATATTCATATCAAAAACATGCATTTCAAGCATTTAAGAATATAATTCAAGTTACATTAACTTACCTCATTACTTGTTTGTGTTTATAATTTTATTAATTCGATATCTTTTCTTTTCCACGATCAAATCTCTTATTTGAGTCGTCCGGATCTTTATAAATAAATTTGATCATCATTTTCATTCATTTCATATTCTATAATGCTCTGGGCAAAATTACCACTTTGCCCCTAAACTTTTATTTAATGACGATTTCATCCTTAGGGACAGGAAAATAAAATTCTTGCAATTTAATCCTTATTTCCAGCTATTATTCTCATACATATTGATAACAGCCCATGAATTCTATAAAATATCAAAATTTTCCATAATTTCAACACTTTTCAATTTAATCCCTAAAAACATGTTTTTCCCCAGTCTTGAACTAAATTAATAATTTCATTCAATTTTTTAATTTAAATAATAAAATAGTTCATTTCATGCAATTTGGTCATTTCTGACATTTTTACAAAATTACCCATAAAATTTTACTTTTATTCAATTTAGTCCCTGAGCCTAAAACATGCAAATTAGCCATGTTAGATGAATATTCATACATATTTTCCTCCTCCTCCTCTCCATTCCACATCCTTAATGTATATAACACACTTGTAAGTAATATTATCTATAATTTTCATTATTTACTTTTATGAATATTCAAGCTATCCATCTGTGTCATAGTCACTAAATTATTTATATATGGAGCTATAGAATTGAAAATTAATATCCGCTAATTTTCCCTAAAACTATACTCATATATCTTCTTACCATAAAATTTTTAGAATTTTTGGTTTATCCAATAAGTACAGTTTATTCTTTAAATTTACCCCTGTTCTGCTGTTTGATAGTCCTGACCCTTCTTCACTAAAAATTAATTATCTCCTCGTACAGAATTCGAATGATCTTCCCGTTTATTTCTCTTGAAAATAGACTCATTCAATATTCTAAACATATAAATTTAAGTCCATAATTATTTTTATCCAATTTTTTATGATTTTAAAAATTCAGAATAGGGGAACCCGAAATCATTCTGACCTTGTCTCACAAAATTGATTATATCTCATGATTTACAATTCCATTGCTTACATAATTTCTTCTAAAAAAACTAGACTCAATAATCTTTAATTTCATACTTTATTCATCCTATAATTCGATTTATAAAATTTTTGATGATTTTTCAAAGTTAGACTACTGCTGCTGTCCAAAACTGTTTTGGTATAAGATATTAATTACTATGTTATAACACCCTTATTTTCTTTTTCTACACCATTTCTCATCACTTTCTTTTATTTTCTCTTCACTAACATATCAAGAACATAGGACCTTATGTAAGAAAACTCTACTATAACATTATTTTCATGCTTTGTCAATAATAACAAACTTAAAAACATATTGAAATGTTGATGTACTTACCTTTTCTTATTGACTTCAATCTTTAACTTGATTTTTCTCTCTCCTCCAGCTTCTATTTCTTGAATCCAACTTGATATTCTTGCTCCCCATCATCTCCTTGCTATCTTTCTCTCTTGATGGCTATGGAAATTCTTTCAATTTTTAGGTGAAAATAATGAATTTTTGGTAGGACTAAATTGTAAAGAAAGAAAACTTCTTTTCTTCTTCTTCTTATACGTGGGTTTGCATGGGAAAGGAAAGGTGATGATAATTCTTTATCTTTCCTTCCTTTTATACTAAATAAATAATAATAAAATAATAATGAAATAATAATAAAATAATAAAATATCTTATTAAAATAATATATATCTAATTAAATAATCATAAAATATCATCAACATCATCATTACTTTCTAGATTTCTCTCTTTCAATTGACTATTTTTCCCTTTATTATCTTTTAAAATTCCATCCTTGAGTCATCATTTAATTTGGTAAAATTGCAATTTAGTCCCTCATAGTTCTTCACCTATTCAATTTGGTCCTAATCCATCCATTTTCCTTAGTTTCTAGATCATTCCACTCTTAAAATATTTACACTATTGGTCCTTTAACTTTTTCATATTTATACTTTAACCCCTCAAATTTTAAGTATTTATTCTTGTGCAACAGAACTTTTCTCACTTTTACAATTTAGTCCTTTCTTGAATTAATATATCATAATATACTTCTCAATATTGACATAACTCAAAATTACCCTTTTTGTCACTTTATTTTCTTATTTTACTATATTACGGATAATATTTTACTGTAAAAATTTTCGGGGTATTACAGCTTCCCTCTGCTCGGGAAAGTCATCGAGGCTTTACGTCCCGATAATTTTTTTTTCTTAATCAAAGTTTTCGTTGCCGGTGTGATGTTGTCCACCAGGTTCATCCATATTCTTCCGGATGCCACTGAAAGCTTAAAATCTCCTTGTCTCAATAAGAATCCTTAGGGAAAGTTTACGTTCATCGGACGGTTGGCTAGGGATTTAAATAGCGGTCGGGTAGCGGAATAGCGATCACTATATAGCAGTAGTGGCGCCGTCCGAAATAGCTACTACTAAAAATAGCAGTATGAAGCGGAATCACACCAATAGTGGTGGATCGCGGTCGCAATTTAACGAGTAACGGCCAATTGCAGTAATAGCGGGTCGCTATTTTCGTTGTTGTTCCGTTACAGTAAAATTTTAAAAAAATCCAACTCCTTTAAAAAAAATCAATAGAAATATAATGAGACAAAAGGGAATATATTCTTCACCTGCAAAATCAGATAATTTTCAATCAAAAAAATAAAAGCAATCCAAAATCAATAGAAAAAAAAACAGTCCAAAAGTAATAAAAAAATATGAAATTCTCATATTTCACTGTCCAAACTCCAAATCAAACAAAATCACAACACAATCTCAAAAATCTCTAAATGAAATCTCACTTGCATTTTTAGAAATTCATAATTTTCAAGTAAGTACCTGAATTTTTTTGTCTTGATTCTTGTTTCTTTTTGTTGTAACATGCAAATATTGTTGTAACATAGAGAGTGCCCGAGAAGCAGTTGATAGAGATGAAAGCAAATGAAGGGTATTAGTGTCTTGAATCTGCAGAGATGTTCTTTGGGTTAGGGATGAGAAATTGTTTTAGAGAAGGGGAAAGGTTTTGGAAGGATCTGGATTAGTGCTTTGAATGAATTTTGAAAATATCTTTGAGGTTCCCAATGTTTTTGTTGTTCTTGTTCAGGAGGTTATGCATTTACTGATGACTGCTAAGGGTTAAGGCTTTTGAGTTTTTTCTACTACTTGTTTTTCATATTATAGGATTTTTTTCCCTTACAGCCCATTTTGGACTTGTGGATTCCTATTTGGTTTTTGTTAGGTTTGAGGTCTATTTTAATTTTTATTTCTTGGCCTCTAGAATTCTCACTGCTGCCTATTTTCTATATCTAACAACTAACTTCTAAAAGCCCCTCAAACCATCCTACAACTAAAATACATACTTCAATAACAATATGGCAGTATGCACCTTTTTCCTCACTATATAGTATATTAATTCAAAAGAAAGAAATTTATCTAACCCTAAACTATTTTTAGTAAAAAATTATAACGAATATTAACACTGAAGCTTTGCGTTTAAAAAAACCTATAAAATGCACATAGCAATTTCTTTTGCCCCAATCACAAATATTACGGTTTATACAGTAGCTTAGTCTGCTATGGAGCAGTTAGTTAGAGTTAGTTGGTGAGCTAAGTTGTTAGAAGGTAAGTTAGCTTAGGTTAGATTGTATTGCTTTGTAATTGTTTTTAAGGTTTCTTTTCTCTAATAAAAAGTTTCAGCTATATTTAAAGAAAAAAAAAAGGAAGGGGATTGGGGATTGGGGATTGGGGCTTGAAAGGATTTGGGGAACTTTTTTTTAAAATTTTTAATTTTTGGGTTTTGGGTGTCCAGGTAATAATGGGTTATGGTGTGTTGTTATTTTTTTTTAAATTTATGTATTATGCAATAAATTTAATTTTTCAATGTTAGTGACATTTACTTTTTTTTGTATTATATTTTTGATAATATAAGTAATGAATTATTTATATTTCTAAATATAATTTTATGTTTCTTGTATATAAATAAAAATAAAGCATGTCACCACGTGAAGAGTTCCCGACTAAAGGATTGGAGGGTGCACCAAGTAATGATACAGGTTGGCACTTTGGAACTCTAGTGTCAAATACAAAAGGAAATGTCGAATGTAAACTTTGTGGTAAAGTTGTGAAATGAAGAATAACATGATTTAAAGAGCACATTGCTTATAAAATCGGCAATGTTGCACCATGCCCTAATGTTACTAGTATGTGATACTTTATTATTATTTTTAAATGTTATTGTAAATTTATCAATAAATATTATACATAATTGATAATAATATAAAGTGTGAATTATATTAACAGGTGTCATTAGAGAAAGTATGATGAATATATTAAAAGAAAGCAACACAAAGAAGATAGACAAAAAGTGGATAACAGATGAATTCTTATCTCAATTAAGAGTAGAGGAGGATAAACACGAGAAATTCATTTATAAGGTTTCTACTATAAGGCAAGCAACTTAAGAAAGTATCCAATTACAACACGAGTGGCATAGAAGGGAAGAATTCAAACGAAGTACTAGTGGTTAGAGTAACATTTATGAAGAATGGCGACCTTCTCATGGATTAGCTGGAGAACATCATGGAGAAAGAACAAGTAAATTCATCCCAAGTGAGTCTGAGTTCACCTTAAGGGGAGCTATACATGAATTGGCTAGAAGCAAAAGCAACCAAAGATCAGTGACTCTTTTTAAAGACTTTACGCAAGAAGATAAGTGAAGTGGTATCTAAATTTTTAATATATGAACGACTTCTTTTTCAATTAGTAACCTCTCCATGGTTGTATAACTTAATTCAAGTGTCAATAGAAGTTGGATAAGGTGTAAAGCTCCCAATACCTTATAAGGTTTCAGATGTGCATTTGGAATCAGAGCATCAACGGGTTCGTGATTGGGTAAATTGACTAAAGACTCATTGGAAAGGATTGGGTACAACTCTAATGTTTGATGATTGGACCAACAATTTGAATCAAATGCACATCATTAATTTCCTTGTTTATTGCAGTAAAGGAACCATTTTTTGAAAATATGTGGATGTCTCGAGTGTTCGTAGTAGAGATGTTAAATTCTACTACAATTTGTTAGATTCAGTTGTAGAAGAAATTGGAGTAAGTTACATTGTCCAAATAGTGACTAATAATAAGGCAGCAATGAAAGCCACTGGAAAAAAAATTAATGTTGAAAAGAAAGCATCTATATAGACCTCATGTGCAACTCACTGTTTAGATTTATGCCTTGAAGATATTGGAAAAAAACCCAGTGTAGCAAAAGTGTTAGATGAGGCAAAGAAAGTGACTTGCTTTATATACAATCACATTTGGACTGTTGATTTGATGAAGAAACATACACAAAGGAAGCAAATACTTCGACCCGCTCTTACTCGATTTGCAACTCATTTCATTCAACTTAAAGAGATAATAAGACAAAAGCAAGGTCTGAGAGAAATGTTTAATTCAAATGTCAGTATTTTATAATTAGTTAATATAATTACTTAAATATAGCAACCTTTAATGATTTTATTAGTTCCAAATGATTTAAATTATATTATTTTAAATTTTTTCTTATTAATATATAAGAATTTAAAGAATCAAAATGGGGACAGCAAAAGTCAGGGCCTACTTATGAAGTCAAGAAAGTTGTTTTGGGAAAAGATTTTTGGAAAAAAACCAATGACCTTATAAAAGTTTACGAGCCCCTAGTAAAAGTATTGAGACTTGTGGATGTTAACGAAAAATCAACAATGGGCTTTATTTATGAGGCTGTTGATAGAGCTAAACGAGAAATTCATAAAGATTGTCAATATTTCACTGAGTATGAAAAGATTATTGACAATAGATGGAATTTTATACATTCCGACTTGCATTTAGCTGGTAAGATAAAATGTTTCATATAATTAAGAAATATTTTTATATTTTATTATTTTAAGCTTTAGATTATTATTATTTGATGGTATTCTTATAAATTATACTTAGGTTATTTTCTCAATCTTCAATTTCAATTTGGGGTGGAACCTTCTAAGAATGTACTAATAGAAACATCAGAAGGTACAAGATCGGCAATTGAAAGATTAGAATCTTCTCTTGATACTCAAGTCAAACTGGTTAATTAGGTTAGATTCAAGTAGTAGTATTTGTAACTTTGTTACATAATTTGAAATGGAATTATTTTTTCCATTTTTACTCTATCTTTTATTTATGCAATTGTTACTATTTAGAGATAAACATGAAACATTTGGTAATCCACAAGCACAAAGAGCTTGGAAGCAAATGAATCTGGATAAATAGTTAATTAAATTATTTAATTTATATTATATTATTTAATCATATTGTACATTTTGAAGTTATTTTGAAATTTAAATAATATTATGTAGCTAAGTGGTGGATAATATATGGCACATGTGTTCTTAAGTTACAAAAATTAGCAATTAAAGTGCTTAGTCAAACAACTTCTACATCAAATTGGGAACGAAATTGGATCACATTTAGTTATATTCACACCAATGCAAGAAATAAGTTGAAGTATAAAAAACTTGAGAAACTAGTGTTTACCTACTATAATATGAGGCTTCAGATAAGGCATAAAAAAGAATGAGCATTGATGATATAAACACTATTTTTAATCCTATCAGCCTTGATATCATCTTTGAAGATGTTGATCCACTATCAGAATATCTTCAAGAGAAAGAGAATCATTGTTAGATGGTGAAAATGTCAGTGTGTTGCTTGTGGATACCTCTGATGATGAAATGAATGTTGATCAATCTCAACAACAAAATTTCTCTCATTCAAGTTCTAGTGCAATGCCAAGTCTGAGTGGCGATGGACCCGATGGTAATGGTTTAAGTCCAATTGTCGACGATGATGGGCATAGTGGTGATAGAGGTGAAATTAGGTCTTCTAGTCGATATGGAGGAGAATATGAGGTTGGTACCACTAGTGGACATTTCTGTGATAGATCAGAATTTGATGGAAATATGTTTAAGAAATAGAAGTGAACCTAGAGCTCCATCAAAAGGAAAAGGCAATAAGCATACTTCTGTAGACTCTTCATCTAGTCGAAGATCGAGTTCTAGTAACCTTGGGTATAATGATTCATCTACTAGCACTCAAGGTTTTTATCCACTAGAACAACCTTTATATTTTCAACATTCACATGGTTATTCACAACTATATAGTTATTATCCACCATTTCCTAACTGTGATGTGTCATATCAGCCTCAAATGCATCCTCCACCACTAATATATCACCCACCTCCACCTCTCATGTATCTTCCTCCTCAAATATATCCTCCATATCAATTATATGATAACCAAGGTGAAAATGTTACTCTTTTTTATTATATATTTTTGGACAAAGGCTAAAAGAATCAAGTCAAGAACACTCTCAAAGTAAAGGTGAAGGATTTGATCCTTCTCCTCATTCCACTAATTGGTGAAAACTAAATCGTACCACTATCACTATTTATAATGTATGTTTTTTTTTAAAGAAAACTTTTGTTAATGTTTTAATTTTAATGATATTAAAACATTTAAAATATACCTTTAGATAAATGAACGGAGTATATTTTATGAAAAGATAATTAAAAATTGAAGCATGCTAAATTATATATGAAAGTAGAATGAGAGTGAGAATAAGTGGTAGGAAATAAGAATAATTAATGAGAATCTATACATTTATCTATTCTTTTTTTCCTTTTGTTATGTTTTGATATATTCACCATCTTCAAAGCTGTCAAGAAATATTGAAGACCTATCTCATGTATGAATTTTTAATTATTTTATCTATAAAAACTTTCAAACTTATTAAATATGATAAATATTTTTAATATGTCCTATTTTTTTATTTTGTTATTAGTTAATATAATATACTTAGAAAATTTGTAAATAAATATGAGAATAATCAATGATTGTAAAAATTGTGTTCTCATATGAATAAAAATTCATGAGTGTTAGAAAACACCCTAAAAATCATTAAAAATGACTTTTTATAATTATAATTATAATTATTATGTTTTACAATAAGTCGTGCGAATATTAAAAAAATTCACAACTACGATATCCACAGTGACTGCAATAACATCCGTTATGTTCGCAACCGCGATAAACGCAACGCAACCGAAAACACGATCGCAACCACAATTTAAATTCCTGCTTATGGCTGTGACGGCTGCCATTAGCACGGTTGATGTGTTTGCTACATCTCATTACACCAAATCTCACCTTCACAAAACCCAAGAGAGCCACGAGGGTGATGAAGAGAAAACAGAGCAAACCGAAAATCATCTGCATGTTCATACTCCTGACAACACCAGCAGGAATTGCTATGGGAATAGCAATAACAAATGCATACGATGAGAACAGCCCAACTGCACTGATTGTGGAAGGATTATTGAACGCGGCATCATCTGGGACCTTAATATACATGGCGTTGGTGGATCTTCTAGCAGCTGATTTCATGAATCCAAAGTTACAAAGCAATGGAGTACTTCAAGTTGGAGCCAGTGTTTCCCTTCTCCTTGGGGCTGGTCTTATGTCTCTCTCGGCTATTTGGGCTTAAAAAAGTTTCCAAGAAAAAAGAAGTTCCAATTAAAGGATTAGACTATATGAAAGCAAGGAACTAAGCTCTATTTATCACAAGTTTTTCTATTTTTAGTATTTTAATATTTTTGTACTTTGGCAATATTAGCTTCTTATGCGCTAACCAAATAGCAGAATCCCCAAGGTATTCTTTTATATATATATATATAACCCTTAATTTAGTACTGCATGTCATGTAGCAAACATGTTTAGTTTAAAAATTATACAAATACGATATTAGAAAAAAGAATGTTAAATGATATATTAAAGCTTAAAAGCATTTAAATTTAAAGTAGAAATATGTTTAGTTTACATGTATGTATATGCGGGATTGAGTTTCCATGGGTGATAAACTTGAGAAAGAATAGAGATATCTGGGAGCACGTGAAAATGCACTGACCTTTGATGAGTTGTATGAGGGTGGATGCTAATTTGCTAAGCCCATGTTTTGTGTCTTAACATTTAGGATAATCCTCAATCTAATGCCAAACCCTTTTGTGTGTGTTTTCAGACGGAATTAAACATTCATTCTGGTCCGGGAAGGGAAAACAGGTCACTGTCAAACCATTCATTTCCAGTCCACTTTTCATTTTTTTTCTTTCAAAGATATTTTTAAAAAAGTTCTATTATTTTATGAATAATAATTTGAGACCATTGGCACAGGACATCTCAATTTCTGGATTGCACTAAAGCTGTAGCTATTTTATAGTTACTTTGAATTGTGAAATATCACAAAATTCGATTTCTCTTAAATTATTGAGATTATAAAATTAATATTTGAAGAGTTTGCCTACTGCTTAATTTTAAATCCAATTTGATGTAACTACAGACTAGAAAATAAATCATGACGAAGGGTAGTGCTTTTTGAGACTTGTAATTGTAGCCCTTTAAGAGCATTGATGAGATTTAGTTCTGAGGATCTATGAAATAAAATAAAAATAAAAAGTCACTGCTCGAAAATTTTAAAAGTTAGTGCAATGCAACTACAAGGTAGCTTCTCATCACCTTTGAAACAAAAATATGTCATCTTTTCGAGGAAGTTTGCAAATTCAATGATTCACATGGATGATGGTTGCATTGTCTTCCAATTTTGTATCAGCCATTAAATAATATATACTTTCTATTCAAACAATATATATATATATATAATGTAAATTTTTACATGTAAGGTGACTAAACTATTAATAAGATTATATTTTAGTTATTAAACTATTTGGAAGTTTTAATGTAAGTCATTGACTCATTAAATCACTATTAGATAGTCTTCTCTATTTGCATCGCTAAATGTCATGAATCTGTAAACAAAAATCTAAATAGCTTTATTGTCTGATCGAATTAACTTGGATTTAAAGTATGTTCTTCAACTCATTGATTAGTACTAATACACTATATTAATCGTCGAATTGTTGCTTAGAGCTCACTAACTAAACTTTTAAAAAGAAAAAAGCCTAACAACCCTATGAGTTAAATAAAAACTTCTTAATAGTTTAGTAGCTAAATTAATATTTTTGAAATAGTTAAATGACTATTTTATAATTTTTTAAAATTGAGTGACTAAAACGTAAACTTAATAGTGAAATTTACCCTTAATATAAATATGGATGTCAAACTTTTAGATTAAAAGGTTTGTTTTTCTATAATCTTAGTACAAAATAATTCCAATCTCTGAGTTTTGCTTAACCCCAACAGTTTATTCGCGACATTGATATTTCACAACGGAACTAAAAATTAAATTCAGGTATTCTTACAGTCACAGTTTTAAAAGATGAGCATCCAACAAGTTTTGAGTTTTGAATTTGAATCTCTGCAATATGTTGCAAAGCATAGAAACGACATGGCAACGAAGATAATTGTCTTCTTACCGATGTTTGTTTTTTCTACATAGATACAGTGTTCAAATTAACACTTCAGGTTCCTTTGGTAAAAACCAAAAAAAAAAAAAAAAAAAAAAAAAAAAAAACTAGAAAGTACAACTGAAAAACAGGCTTGTAACTTATGATAAAAACGCTTTTGTAACACTACCGCTTGCTTTGTCCATAGTTCACAACTTCGCCAAATCCATTTATTAAGACCAAATAAAAATCATCTTTTGGACTTCCCTCAGCAACTGTCGGCACAATGTCAGAGAAATGATAGATGAAACTGATTGTTACTAACGAACACTTAGAAGGGGCTTCATATCTTTGAAAGAGCACATGATTATACGAGAACGAGTGCGACATATAAACCACCCATTACCCTTTGTCAATGCCATACACATCACAGGAAGCTGAACCATTAATTCAGCCTTCCTCCCAATCTACATCATCCTCATCATCTCCAGATTCTTCTGCTTCCACATTCAAATCATTGACCTTATAACTCTCAGTTGTATTGCCTGAAACACACCAACATCTTCATCATGATGAACTTATAACTAGTTGGACACATTTTGTATTAAAAATAATACATGGAGCATTAGGATTGAACTTGTATCAACTTGCATATATAACTAATATCAAAAGGTAATAGGAAAATTCAAGTTGAACTATTGCAAGTTATTTCTATCATTGCTTGACACACTTTGAATGGCAATAAAACTCGTAAAAAATGCACATGGAGATGGATTAAATGTTTCAACAGGGTGGTGGCTGACAAACTTTCCCCCACCAGTAGGCATAATGCATAATCCTATTGTAATATGTATCTATGGATATAGAACTGATTGGGGATAACACCGTAATAGGCAGTGAACCAACTACGCAAATAACTATCCAAGTAATTATGCACACCTTAAATAGCACAAATATGAGACTTTTGTGGCCAGAAGATGCAAAACTTTCTTAGAGTTAGAAAAATAATGATGTTATCGGATCATTCTACACTTGGCATGTCACAGATATTCCCACAATACGAATCCTTTATGTTTTAGATATTGATTAGTATGATTATCAGCAAGCAGCAATTCTAGTGCAATCAAAATATGATGCCACCAATTAAACTGAGAATTTGCACCCACAATAAGTACTACTCCCTCATTCTTATCGGATGTCCACTTTTATGTATTTTGTTCCTTGCTTCCCCAGTTTTAACCATAAAGTAACTCAAAAGCTGGATACTGGCTCACCCAAAATTGTATTTCAATGAAAGGCAACACAGGAGAAAGGCGAACATGCAACTTGAAACAAAATGTACTACAGTATTTATTATAGATTAGGGTACCATATCTTGGTATGTATGTTGTTGATATTTAAGAATTGAATTTAATTAAAAATGTTAGAGAACAATAAACACTGAAGTTTAAATAAATAGTAGATTAGGTTTCCACTCTATACATATGATACTCTGATTTGCATATAAAATATGAGAATAGGTATACGAAAATATGAATTACAATGGAACACAGGAAAAGGGAATTAAATTATATTGATGGCTTGTAAAACTTTGGAAATGACTGAATGTGTTTTATATTCGGCACAGTAAGTTCTCTGGCAAGGTTTTAATATCCTTTTGCATGTTAAATATTCTTTTAAATGTTTCATAAGAACGGATAAGCATGACTACAAGTTTAAGTAATTTGAACAATTAATTCTGAACAGTTTTCATAGTCATCAAAGAGAAACCAAGTTATATTCCGAATACAAAAGAAAAAGTCGCACTTACCAGCAACAGGAGCTTCTTCCCAATCAATATCATCTTCTCCCTCATTGTCATCACGTTTAGCTTTCATACCAACTTGACGATTGGAAGAGTCAGAAAGACCAGTGGCTAGAGGAATGTCCGATAATTCTTGTTGTTTCTTAGCAGCTTCTTCTAGTTCTTGTTGTTTCTTATACAAAGCAGCATAATAAGCTTTAAGATACTCGTCCTGTAATACAACAGGAAAGAAATTCTTGTAAGTTAAACTGGATGGCATGGACAGAAGGAAAGAATAATAATACATCTCATTATACATACCTGTATCTTCTTCTTATCATCATTTTCAACAGTGGACTTTTTGTCATCTGAAAATTCTGGTTGTGCTGAGCTGCCATCTGGCTTTGACTCTTGCTTGACCTCTCCACGTTGTTCCTTCGTCAGGTTCATACCTTGCTTTATCATCCAAGGTGGCAAAACTTTCAGGGATGTGCTAGCACTTTCAGACTTGACATCTTCCTTGCCATCAAGACCAGAAAAGGCAACTTCAACCTGCCAGGCAAGCCCAAAAAGCTTTAAAAACAATCGTTGATGGTAAAATATCCAACATTTGAAATTAAGAAATGCGTGGCGAACACTGTAGAGGAGAATCTCCAGTAAAAGTAAAAAGAATATAAAATCCACACTTCAAGAAACAATACTAACCGCTGAGCATTAAAAATAAACGGATTGTTTGGTTTAAGAACAATGATTTATGACAGTATAGTGATGGTCTAAGTGGAAATCTGTTTCAGCATAAATGGTTCGTTATATAAGCAGCAAGGGATTACTAGCTTTCATAAAGGCACCAGGTGCAATAGTTAAGTTAGAATGTTGCATGAAAATTCATGAATATTTCATTTAAGATTTTGGGAAATTTTGAACCTCCAAGAATTGTGGATATATGACTACAAATACCCATTCAAATGAAAAAGAGATCCAGGAAATTAAACTACAATAATTCAGGCTGAAGAAATATGCCCAAGTCTAGCATCAATATTCCATGACTATTAGTAACAGGGACTTGAAGTGGCAGTGTCAAAATCGTGTTTTCAGTCATGCTGCTGTTATCGTGATTGCGGACGTAATAGATATTATCGCGGTCATTACCATCAATGCAGTCATGAATTTTTTTCAAATTTGCACAATTTCTTATAAAACATAAAAATAGTTCTAAGCATGAAACTTTATTGTTAATTATTTTTAAAGTGCTTAAAACATTTTATATATTTTATTTATATGTCAAAAATATTCACAAACAAATCAAGAAAATAAGAAACGAAGCTATTTGACTAAACCTAGATAAGATTAGAAGAAAAGTAGATGTAGTTTCAAGCCAGGATGATCAAAGACTCTTATTGTTAAACAAGAGGGAAGTTGGAAATGTAGAGAGAGGAGAAAAATCAGAGGTTTGTTACGTTCTGTCTCATTTGTGCAGTTCCTTTATCTTTTCTTAACTTTTTTCCTTTCCTTCGTTGTGCAGATATAGTCACTAGCCTGCTCTTCCTTTCTCACCTCGTCTCATCCCAATCTCATTGTTCAAGAGAAGAGTTCTTTCTAAAAGTAACAAGATAGCGGGAATAACGGCTGTTAAAGCAGCAATTTTCCGTTAGGCTGCTTTTCGCAGCCGTCATTGGCTGTTTTTGCTGTGAAAATATTCACACCGCTATTTGAGCTTTTATCGGTGGCAGATGGTGCCGCCACCGCAAAATAGCAACCACTATTCTATGATGCCATCGCTACTTGAAACCCACCTCATTAGAACAAAGAACAAAGAGAAATACAGTTTAAGTAAACTCTTACCTTTGTCTCCCCAAGAAATGGCATAGGTGTGCCACCATAACCCTGAGAATTTTTGGAAGGATCATTAGAACCAGAATCACCATTTACAGCACGCCCAGCAGCACTTGCTCGAGCTTCCCATGCTTGGAGACTTCCAAATTCTGGAATAGGCATATCTTTTACTCTGTTGAGTTGTTCCATTAATGGTTTAAGCTGTACCTGCAGTCATTTCATTGTGTCAAATGTCAATTTCAAAAAATGGCATGCAAAATGTACACAATGAAAAGAATGAAGTCAAAAAGGCTTGGATATTTCTATAAACATATACCACAAAACAGATATATAGGGAAATAAGTTAAAACGAAATGGAGTTTGAAGGACTGATATGATGATCAAAATTGGCTATCAAAGCTATTTGCAAGTAAATTTTGGTACAGTGAAAGAGATCAACAATCTAAGGACAGGAAAGTTGTGCAAGCCCATCTCCCTCATCCCCCCAGGAGGTAGTCAATATCCACGTCAAGATTTTATCTATATTTAATTTTTTTCACGGTTTAAGCTTAATCGTCTCTAGCTGTTTGATAGTAAGATCAAAATTGACAGAAAGAAATGAAGTGCATGCTAGCACTGAACTGAGGCTTATGGAATGACATTTTAACACAGTAATCTTCAAACTACTTTTTCCTGAAGTCATCAATGTTTAGTTTCAGGTTAGGTAGTCACTCTTGTCTTCAAAATGCATAGCTGCCAGTACTCTAGCTGTCTTTCAAACAGAAACAAGAAGAAAATCACATTTGCTACTTCATTCAGCTTTGAATGTAATGCCGTTCAGGTCTACCAATTCCCATTGGGACTTCTAACGCTAGGTCATGAACTCCCCCAATAGACTAGCAGTCTAACCTCTAAAATAGTGTGCAACATTAGAAAGGGGAGAAGGTTGCATTCCTTAATTCATATCTTTCCAACAGGGCTTTACCTGGTGTGTTTGAACTTCTATCAGTACAAAGGTGTTGAGGATAGTTCTAGTTCTAGTGACTAGGATAGGGCAATTTGCAAACCTCCTTCAGGATTTTTCTCTCTACAACTCGTATGGTTCAAGATGCTACTAATAAGAGATTGAAAAAGTAACTTGTTGCATGAAGGGAATAACAATCTAGGGGCCAATGAGTGATGCCGTCAGAAGTTAATGAAGTACTTGAAAACACGAAGTTAGAGAAAAATATAATTTGATGAGGTACAAACAATGAGTTTAAATATCACCCGATCAGCTGAGAATGAGAATGATGTAAGACAGTGAAGGTATGTTATCCAGAAAGTGAGAATTGCAGAAGCAGTAGTACGTCACCATTGTTCCAAATGCTAGGTAGCATAGAAGCAGGCAATTAAAACTTGATAAGATGCTTTTGCAGGAAACATCTTCTGAAGTTTATCACAAAGGAAAGGCTTTTGTTTGGAAGATATTTGGAGTGGAAAATGTAGCGGGAGGATTGAAGTGAAAGGTGAATTCACTGATTTATTCAGGTGGAAGATATGGAAACTTCAAAGTTCTGCTCTTTAGTTAGTGTCTATTAAGGTACGGCAATGATCAACTATTTCTTTATATCAAATATAAAGTCAAGAATATTACATAAACATCATTAAGAAGTGCAGACATAAAGTTTTCCGACTACATAGTGGAGCACCAGATTGCAAACATTAAGTTTAAATCATTAGCACAAAGGGAATAAGCATTTCAATATTACAGAAATCTCAGTTACAGTTGACAAAGTCCAAACCATGTAAAGCCACAATCACAGGTCAACCAGACAATTTGCCATTGAATTATGCTCATATGCAAATCAATTGGGCGTAAAGGAAGTGATAAAATACAAAACTTAGAGATAGCATAAGCACAATGAAAAAAAGAATCAACAAAATTTTAATAGGAAAGATTAATTAGCAGAAACTAGAATCATTTGCTTTGCATATAAAGCAAAGCTTGATGCTTGCGGCCTTTGTTCCACCACTTTGAGCAACTAGCTTTCAAGGAAATACAAAAGCTATGCTTCTAGATTTATGTTAACTTACTAGCTCAAAGCTTTAGTAGCTTTAAAAATGCATTAAAAAAATGGGGGCCTAAATGATCACTGCCATCTGATGTGGCAGAATCAACCAGTAAAAACTAAAACAGAACATTTCATGATAGGCAAAGCAAACTTCAAGACACAGAAACTGTTCCTCTATCCCCCAGCAAATTGATAAAATAATGTGTTTCCTATACTATATAGACATAACAGCCTATCATCTTTATAGGCTTCATTGAGAAGAATTATTATTTTGATAAATATGTTTCTTTTTTCCTTTTAAGAAGAATTCAAGAAAAACACATCCCTTCATAATCAGAAGCCAAGGGCAAGGTACTAAACCGAATTAGAATGGACCTCACTGATTTGCCCAATGTTAATATTTCAACCTCTAATCAAGTCCCAATGACATCCAAAGAATTTAGGGCTGGTAAAAAAGGATCTTACTTAAATTACATCCTTTTTATACTATGTATTGAAAAATGTTGTAAACATACTATACTATTTTGTTAATTTATGATAAAAGGGATTATCTTTCTAATTTCAATAGATTCACATTCTAGATCAAGCACAAATGAATATGCTTTATAAGGCAATAAATAGGAACTTTAAAGAGAAAAATTACCTCCATTTTCTGAAGCATGTCCTTCAACTTTTCACGCCGTCGTCGTCGTGTATTGTCATCTCCATCTCCTACATCTTGCGCGGCTAACTTGTCACTCTCTGCCACCAATTCTCCATTACATCTTTCACAGTGAAAATATTCATCCTCCAAAGAAACTAATCTCAATGCATCCAAAGCATTGTATCTGAAAACATGGTAACAGGACACCTTCAATTTTTCATTGCTACTAATTCACTAGACAAATATACTTTTCAAACAACCCAAGGAAAGAAAAAAGAGGAGGACAAAAGAGAGAAGCAATGGCAGAAACCTTTTCCCACAGCCAGGGCAGACATACTCCTGAACAGTATTCTTGTCCTCAAGTTCATCCTTTATTTTTTTCTTCATACGATGCATTCTATACCTAACAACATCATATATCTAAAAAAACACATTGCTTAGTCAGAATCAGCTCTGGACATAATAAAACGAATTGAAAAAAAGGCAAAAAGAGATTTTATGAAGGCAGTCATAACCATATGGCATAGGCATATAGTTTTTGTTTTGTATTGGTACGTACCAATACCAGTGTGTTTTGGCTACCTTTTATCTGTACGTTTAAATATTTTTCACATATATATAGCTCATTATTTAATGCTCTAATTAAACATGAAAATACACTTTCACTTCATATATCTGTGCAGAAAAATTCAAATATAAAATTTTAAAATCATAAATATTTAGTATGCAAAAATTCTAAACATCAAATAAATATAAAAAGAAGGTAAATCGTTACTAATCAAGTTCAATAGCATGATTTAATGAACATATTTTATTTCTGAATGAACATATTTTCTAGTATGGGGTCATACAGCTGGAACAGACTGATACAGAGCAGTAAAGACTTGTACAAAAAACTAAAAGAGTACATTGCTGGTAAAATAGCGAACTTTTTCCAAATCAGGTCAATACTGACTGAAACCACCGATACCAGTTAAGTACCATATGAATAGCTCTAGGGCTTGTGCCTTTTCTATCTAGTCCATTATTAACAAATCAATCTATGCATATTAGAATTGGAGAAATAAAGAATGGAATAAATAAAAGTAGCAACCTGTGCATAATCTAGACAACAGTAAGAGTGAGTGTGCAGTTTAATCTTCTCCTCTCCCTCTTTCCCACCCATTTGAGTATCAGCCGTCGCAGCAACTGCAGCACTATAAATCTTTGCCCCTTTAGCCGTCTGTGTCCAAATCGAACATAAGTATGCAAGCAAAAACAAAAAGGTTCAATAATCACAACCAAAAACTGTTCCAACAATTCATGAAACATATAAAATGCAAATCGAAACCAGACTTTTTGGTCACTAACACCATCAATATGCCTCAATTCTATGTGAAAATAAGAAACAATTGAAGACAGAAAACAACGGAAAAGAAAGAGAGCTTCAATCATTTGATATGCACAGTAATTGTTCTAGATTAATAAAGAATAGAGAATTGTAGTATTTGTTCTAAATTAATAGAGAATAGGAAAACAATGATTAACTAACAGATACAGAAGGAATACTTACTGACAAAACCACAAAGAGTGACAACTAAAAAAACATTATTCCAAAGGAAGAGAAAAGAAAAGGAGCTATAGCAGTCTGACCTCTCTTCTATGATCACGGGTGACTAATTTTTCTTCCTCAAATAGCCGTAAAATCCTCCGAAGTTGTTTTGAATGGAGTTTCAACTCCTTTGCCAAATCTTCTTCCCTAACCCATTGTCTCCTGGAAATGAATGCAAGCAAAAAAGAGAATGTGCCTCAGAAATTGTAAGCCTGAAGCCAGCATGATTATTGCATGCAACCAGAACATATTTGCAAGCAGGCATAATAAGTTCTTGGAAATAAACATATTTGCCATCCTATTGAAAGACGTCTTATTGAAGTGGGAAAAAACCACTTGCCAAAGTAGTCAACTCAGTTTCAACATATTATACCAATTACAAAAATAGCTCCAATACTAAAATTCAATGCTACCTTCCCATTTCTCCAGCAAACAAAACCAGTTCTCTTTTACACGCTATCAAATGCAAAACAATTTTTAATTCTTCCATGAATAAAGGATAAAGAATCAGGACCTTGTAAGAGCATCAAGAACTACAACAGCAATCCCTCTATTATCCCCTCGACCCGTCTTTGGTTGATTATCTCCTTTTGTTGTCACGTCATCATAAAAAGCTCGAGCAGCAAGTTTAACCAACCTGATTTCCCAATTACGATATCAATAAATAATTACATACGCAAAATTTACAAAACCCAGTTTGGAGAAACCCTCTATGGCCCTGATTTAAAGTAAAAGAAAAGGCAAACCTGTTAAATGGCTCGATGCTCATATTGTTAAGTGATTGGTGTCAAACAACTTCCTCGTAATTTTCCAAACTAATTTGCATCACATAATATGCTTCCGCAAGAAGAACTGCATCATCACATAATTAAAGTAAAAAAATTATTGGTTTCCAGATCTAGAGTGATGGAGTTAGAAAGAAAGGATGGGGCTGGTAGTAAATAAAGCACGGGTCGAGGGAGAAGCAGTGGAGCAGGATTTGGAGAAAACCCAGATTGCGATTTTTGTAAAGACAAACAGAGTACAAGCAATGAGTTCATAGTATCAAAGATTGGAGAACTACCTGTTGGAAAGATGATTGAGGCAAAAATTGATAGAAAAAGGTGAGCCAAAGAGTAAAGAAAACAGCGTTCAGCAAGTAAGCGTAGCGGAGCTTTTCTTGGAGAACCAAACGATATGTGCGCGATGATGTCCTGCAAAGGAGAAGAAGGCGTGTCTGCGCTAGTTTACACACTTGCCTTCATAAATATTATATATTAGTATTCTTTTTCCATAAATTATGTTTGGTTCATACTTAATACAATGGGATAACATAATTTTTGCACCCCAATCTTGGTTCTTTACTCTCTCTTTTTTCACTTTCATATTTAAACTTGGTAATTAGATCTATTTTTGTCCCTAAACTTGAAAAGTATAAATGTTTGATGACTTGGCACTCTAAGATTATGCCACATCATCACTTGAGAATTAAAAAATTATATAAAATCTGCGGTGATGACGTGATACAATCTTAAAGTATCACATACAGTATTTTGATAACCGATTAGATCACTGGTTTCAGATTCAATCGATTTGATCGATTCAACTATTAGACCAAATATAATTAAATAAATAATTAAAAATAATTTTTTATTAAATAGATTCAACTTGTTTAACAATTGATTTTTGTCCCAATTTTGTGTAGTTTCTAATTCAATTGGTTCAACCCCTTTGTTCGGACCAATATATCTGTCAGTTCTCAATCCAATTAGTCTGACTAACCAATCCATTCTTATCTCAAGAATATTGGTCACATAATCTTAAGGACCAAAATAGACTTAATTACCAAGTTTAAGGGAAAAAAATTATAATATCCCTAATATAATATATATTGGTTAAAGATATATTATTTGGAGTTTCTTTGATGAAGTTAAAAACTATAAGGGTTTTGTTTTTAATTAAAATCTTGATTATTTATTGTTTGAGTGTGTTTTTTTGGTATTATAAATTATAGTTCTAATTGGGATGTTAACTATATGAAAATTATTTTACAATATTTGATATTTATATATATATATATATATATGATTAAAATATCATAATTTGATATAAATTTAAAAAATTTAAATCAACTGAAAATTAATATTTTTAATAATTTAATTTTTTTATATATATTTGATAATCTAAAATAAAACAATTTGATAGATTTTTCTCTATAAAAAGTGTAAAAATAATAAATAGATAAAAATTACTTATCACTTAATGGAGAATATTTTTAATTAATTAAATTTATTTATTTTAATATTATATTATTTTAAAATTTGAATTTTGTTTAAAATAAAGTGAAATATTTAAAATCTTAAGGATAAGATGTAAAATATATATAATTTTTATAATTTAAAATCTATATTTATTAAACAATCTAATTATATTTCATAAATAATTTTAAGTAATATATCAAGTAAATTTAGTAATTAAATTTTTAATATTTAATTTTTCAATTGATTTACTAAACAAACAATTGAGAAAGAGATGATAATTTACAAGATTATCCTTACTGATGAAAAGAATATTTTGAATAATATTTATTATTAAGGTAGGTTTGCGTTAATTGTGTGATAATAAAAAATATAAATTAATAAATTTTAAAATGATAATTTTAAGTTATAATTGTTATTGACACAAATATGTTTCATTCTTCTACAATTAAATAGATAGAGTAATTAATTAATATTTCATTTTTCTTTCAAGTAACATATAAATGTACATGTTTTAAATATAACCAACCATTCAAAGTATATATTTTGATCGAAAAAGAATTGAGTGTTAAAATTACAAGACCAAGAATTAATACCTAAGGGTAATGTTATCTTAATTAATATTTTGTTTTTAGTTATATAAAATTACTTGGATTATGTTTTTGATATACGAATTAGGCCTGGGTGTATTGTTTTGATTTCTCTAACTTATTGCCCACCACAAGGAATCCCATTTATGGAAATCATATGAAACCTGCTATGCTCCACCACCTCCTTTTTCATTTACATTTGGACATTTATATTCATTTCACTCTTGAATGTTATATCCAAGGTGGTCATCCTTTTTTGGGTTTTCTCTTAACCTCCTGTCTGGTTTTTTTTTTTTAGTTTAAAAAGAGAATGCTGCTTCTTCCCCCCCCCCCCCCCCCCCAAAGAAAAACTAATATTGCTTCTTTGATTTTTATTACATATATCAGTTCAATCTATATATATGATTTTTTTTTTTTAAAATCTTAAAATTTTTAAATCACATGAAATAAATATGAACTAATACGTACTTATTATATTTTCTATATTTAAATATATATGCCTTTTTTTTTTTTTAGTATAGATTTTACAACTAATAAATACAATGTTTCATTAATATTATATTTATATATAGTAAACACAAACACAAACATAAATATATTAAATATTATATAAATTAAAAGATTAAAAATATATTTTAAGAGTATTTAAATCTTTATTTATTTTTATTAAAATCTAATTTTATCCATTTTTTCTTGCTAAAAAATAAATGTACTTCAGTTCTTTTATTTTTCCTTTTTATATATAAATTTAAAACTATTATATAATTAAATGGTTATTATTTCACTATATGTATTATGGGTATTCATATATAATTATTTTTCTTTATATTCTATCACACACATTAACTCAATTTGTTAAAAACATTAATTTTTTAAGGGTTAATATGTAATTTGCCCTCTGAATTTATCTAAAATTACCTAGTTAGTATATGAACTTGTCCAAAAAATATCTAGTTGATACTTAAACTTGTCCAAAATATGTTACTTTTTTTAAAATCAATTTATACTTTTAAAATATTTTTAATTTATATTTGTCACATGTCATACTAAGAAGCTATCACATGCCATTATAAGATTAGCCATCACGCCATGTCAACACAAACTAATGGTGTTAGGACAGAAGTACCATCCCGAGTAATGGAATACAAGTTTAAGTACCAATTATATATTTTTGGACAAATTCAAAGAACAAACTACATATTAACCTATTTCATAAACAACCTATATTTTAACAAATTAATCCATATGTATATATGTGTAAGTCAATATACTTTAATTCTTCATAATTTCATCTTACTTTTACAACATTATAAGTTAGTCCAAACTAGGCTGATAAAATCGATTTTAACAGAACTATTAACTAATCCCAACATTGAAGTATTGAACAAACTCATATAAGCAAAAAATCTCAAATATCCTTCATCATAAGATATATAATTGTCATTATAAATAAGAACAAAAATTTCAACAGTAGTGATTAATATTGACATAATAAAGGTAAGTGAATCAATAAAGTAGCCAAATTCGAAAGAAAAATCATTATTGATGATCCAAGACTATACATATTGATAGAAAGAACTTCCATTGATTTCTTGAATAGACAGATGGGCTGAAAAAGTCATAACTATACTTAACAATAAAATATTGAGAAAAGCCACGAAGATTTTTTGTTGCTGTCGGAAAAAGTATCAGCATCACTTACACCAATCGAAAGTTTTTCTACAATTCAATTTTTTTTCCTGAAATATTTTTAAATGTCACGAATCTATGAACCAAAATCCAAGCCATTTTTTTCTCTGATCTTTGACACTGACCATCAGACCAACTTGGATCTAAGGTCGAATAATTTAGTGATTATTTTGTAACTTTTTAAAGTTGAGTAAAAGGTTACTTACATAAGGTAAAGTTTACCCTTTAGAAAAAATTACAATCAAACAACTTAATTCAGTAAAGAAATCAAAATGCTGTGGAAATGAAAGCAAGGTTAAGGAAAAGAGTGGAAGCTGCAGTTGATATGCTCATGTCACCAAAATGCTAGATTTGATTAGAGTTGAAATGAATGTGTCGAATAAGAATACATACATGCTGGAGGAATATTGCATACCTTTTATCTTTTAAACAATAAAAACAATGAACAATAATTCATATATG
Source organism: Gossypium longicalyx (assembly GCA_025698465.1). Lineage (NCBI taxonomy): Eukaryota > Viridiplantae > Streptophyta > Magnoliopsida > Malvales > Malvaceae > Gossypium > Gossypium longicalyx. The sequence goes on along the minus strand of CM047005.1, from coordinate 17,842,268 downwards.
TGAATCTCTCAAATAGTTTGGGATCTTCATGTGGACCGTCGATTCTTTCTTCTTCCTCTTGAAATGCTTCGATGCAGCTTTCAGCATCTTGCTCCACCCCTGTATATGGTACACACCACAAAATCATCAGAGCAAATAAAAAAAAACAGAATTTTACTCTGTTTTTCGCTGTCATTTCCATTATAACAATGAAGGATGAAAAAACAAATAGCAGTTTACCCTGGTAAAAATGGGGGCACAGCTGCCCTTGACAGGAGTCGGAGAAAACTCAGAAGCCATGTTCTTCCTTTTCTTGTTTTTGTTTCTCAAAAGATTGAGACTAATGTTGAAAGCAGCGCTGGCTATCTCCTTCTTGATGTGGTTGGGTCTGAGCTGCTTGGCACTGCAATTGCTTTTCTCCATTTTCAATCCAAACCCGAACCCGAACTCATCATCGTAAGCGAGGTTCCGTGGTGTGATGATGGGACCAAACTCCATATCTGCAGGGCTGTAAGGGCGGGGGACCAAAGGAGACCAAAGCGTGCTTTGGGTGTAGTCGAAATCGAAAGCAGAGTTGTCTGGGAACTTGCAAAGAAGCTCCCTTGACATCAACGGCTCCAAATACTCCACCACTTTGGCTGAAGCCATGATCAAACTCTCTTGCTCCTCTTTCTCATTCATGGTTGGATTTTGCATTTACAACTTCTTTTTTAAAAGGAATGTCGTGTTTTTATTTTCTGGTACTTCAGAGCATATGAAGCAGAAGAAGCAGGAACAAGACATTAAAAAAAGCTCAAAAAAGTAACCGTTGCAAGGACTTTTGTCCGATTGTCCCCACTAAACATTTTAGCCCCTCTTATTTTTACGATGGTATGCCTCAATTATCCCTGTCATTTTATTCTCTTTCCCGTTCTACCCTCGATGTTGTTTTCCTTTTAGTTTTTTGATGGAGGTCTCCTTATATTGTATATCGGTTTTTTCACTGAAAAAAAATAATTCTTATACATTTTAAAATATGAAAATTATTTTCTCTATCAAAATTTATCTAATAAATGATTACATGAAACGTAATTACTAATTTCATCACTAAATTATAGTTAAAATATTTTTTTAATTTTTTTAAAAAAATTCTTAATAGTAATTCTAAAAGATTTTAAATGTATCTATTCCAATAAAATCATGGTTTTATTACAAATGAAATACAATCAAACCAAATAAACAACACATTTATAGTAAACGAAATCTTTTAATTTTGCATCTCCTTTTGGCGATGAAGAAGATGAAGATAAGGAGCTCACGAATATTCCATTGTTTTATCTTTTATTTCTTCTCATAAACTGAAAATATTATTTTTTAGAATTTTAAAATCCCTGAAGTTCTTACTTAGAACCAAGAATTTTATATTAAAAATTTAAAACTTAGAAATTGTTAAACCCAGTAACTTAAATATTAAAGCTTTTTAGGGTATTGCACAATAAAATCTTCAAAATGAAAAAGTTTGTAATAGTTAAGAGGATGCGAAAATGAGTAATCAAAATCTTATAACAACGATTACACACCATCAATGTTGAATTATACAGAAATGATATTTCAAGAATACTGTGTTTTATTATATCTCAAAAACTACTTCTAGTATGGGTAGTACATACATCTTTATATAGCTGAAGCTAACTCTTTTAGTTACTAACTAACACATTAACAACTACCAACAGTCTTGACTAATAGACTAACCACCTTTATATATTACTCTAACATTCTCCCCATTTTCCTTCAAGTTAGCAAACTCGTCAGAACTGGACAAAACTTTAAGAGCATTTCTAAACTCAGCAAAGTGCTTTGATGTAATTAGTTTAGTAAGAACATCAGCTATTTGATTGGTTGATGGAACAAAATTGACTTGAAGAGTCCCATCAAGAACCTTTTCTTGCACAAAATGATGATCAATCTCCACGTGTTTTACTCGTGCATGATGAGTAGGATTTGTAGCCATGGAAACAGTGGATGTATTATCACACCAGACCACCGGAGACAAGCTAACATGTACGCCAAGCTCCTCTAACAGTTGTCGAACCCATAAAAACTCCGATACACAATTGGCGAGACTGCGATATTTAGCTTCTGACGAGGAGCGAGATACAACTGCCTGTTTCTTGGAGCACCATGCAATCGGGTTTGGTCCAAGATACACCACGTAGCCTGTAGTAGATCGACGATCTTCCAGAGACGAGGCCTAGTCAGCATCACAATAACATTCCAGCTTAAACTGTCCTTTGGAAAAGCACAAACCATGCTCTATTTTTCCAGCGAGATAACGCAAAACCCTTTTAACTGCCTTCCAATGCAGCTCACTAGGAGAACTCATAAACTGGCTCAGCTTGTTAACGTAAAAAGACAAATCAGGTCTAGTGATACACAGATACTGGAGCATGCCAATCACACTTCGATACAAGTGATCATCAACAAATGGAGAACTGCCATTGGAGGTGACAAGTTTAGGCGTGCTAACCATGGGCATAGGTGTGACTGCTGCGCCAAGCATATCAGCCTTTTTAAGTATCTCAAGAACATACTTCCTTTGACTGAGAAAGAGTCTCTGCGAATTGCGTTGAACCTCAATGCCCAAGAAAAAGTTGAGATGACCAATGTCTTTAAGAGCAAACTTGCGATGAAGTTGCATCACAACATTATCAATGACAGTAGGTGCATTACCAGTGAGCACTATATCATCTACATACACTATAAGAAACAAACAATCACTGGATGATGTACGAACAAATAAAGAGGGGTCTGCCTTTAAAGCACGAAAACCCAGCTGATCAACAAGAAACTGCTTGAGTGTGTGAAACCAAGCACGTGGTGCTTGTCTGAGGCCATATAAGGCTTTCTTTAACTTACAAACAAGTGGCTGTCCAGTAGAACCTGCCACCTCAAAACTAGGTGGCTGTTACATGTAAATGTCCTCAGTCAATTTGCCATTGAGAAAGGCATTATTGACATCGATTTGTCTTAGGGGCCATCCTTACATGACTGCTACAGCCAGAACTGTCCGAATGGTTACTGCTCATACGACTAGACTGAAGGTATCTCTAAAATCTAGACCCGCATGCTGAGAGAATCCCTTAGCAATCAACCGAGCTTTATACCGATCCACAGTCCCATCTGCCTTCCTCTTGACCTTAAAAAGCCATTTGCATCCAATAGCTCTACGATTGCTGGGAAGAGGGTAAAGACTCCAAGTATCATTGGAAAAAAGAGCCTGAAGCTCGTTGTGAACTGCACCGTTCCAAGACTCATGCTGCATGGCTTCATGAATATCGAAGGGTATCTCAGAAGAGATCGACGATGCTGAGCTCATAAAAACCTTTGGTTTAAAAATGCCTACTTTACCCCGAGTGATTATTGGATGTGAGTTAAGAGGAGGTGCTGGTGTAGGGCTAGACTGATTAGACAGAGTAGGATTAGAGGAGTTAGACATAGGAGGGGTAAAAGAAGAAAGAATTGGTGTAGAAGAGTTGAGCATAGGCTCTAGGGAAGTAGAATGTTCAGGTGAAGGATTGATAGGAACATACACTAATGTCATAGCTGGTCTGGTAGGTGGCGACAGAACAAGAAGCTTAGAACTGACTGATGGAAGAGTGTTGGACTGTGGAGTAGCGATGGGACTCAGCTTTTTAAATGGAAATGTGGCTTCATGAAATGTCACGTGGCAAAATATATAAATATTTCCATCAGGAGCCAAGCATCTATATCCTTTGTGTAATGATGAGTAGCCTAAGAATGTACAAGGGATGGACCGAAATTAAAGCTTGTGTCTGTTGTAGGGTCTCAAGTTTGGAAAACACAAACAACCAAAGACCTTAAGGGAAAGATAACAGGGCTTAGTGTGAAACAATTTTTCATAAGGCGAAACATGGCCTAAAGGTGAATAGGGTAATCGGTTGATAAGGTAGATGGCACTAGCAAAGACATCATTCCAATAACTCAAAGGCATGGAAGTATGAGCCAACATGGACAAGCCAACTTCAACAATTTGCCTATGTTTGCGTTCAATAAGTCCATTTTGAGCTGAGGTATATGGGCAAGTAAACCTGTGGAAGATTCCTTATTGAGAGATATATACTTTCAATGCATGAAACTCACCCCCTCCATCAGTTCGAAGTGTTTTAAATTAGAAGCCAAACAGCCGCTCTGCCAGTCAATGAAACTGAAGAAAAATGGTTGAGACCTCAGACTTTTGGCGCATGAAGTAAACCTAGGTATACCTTGTGCAGGCATTGGTGAAAGCCACAAAATAACGAAACCCATTCGAAGATATCAGTACCGGGCCCTAAACATCAGCGACCACCAAATGGAGTGGGACGACATGCTCAGAAGTATAATGACAAAATGGTAGATTTCTTTCTTTACCGAGATGACATGCAACACAATCGAATGAGTCTTTATTTGCATCAAAAGGAATGTTACAATGAGATAAAGCCTTGGTAAGAATAGTTTTACAAGGATGTCCTAACCTAGAGTGCCAGAGACTGAAGGGCATAGAAGCACTAGCTGTAAGGCAACGGGCTGAGCAGGAGCTAGGTTGAAAATTGTTCTTTAAATAGAGTCTGTAGAGACCATGATACACCGAGCCATACAAAAGGACCTTTCTAGCATGCAGATCACGCACTTGGTACTGTGTAGGAAGAAACTCGAACATCACCTGATTATCCTTTGTAAATTGTGATACTGAAAGTAGATTTTTCGTTATACCAGGAACATGCAACAAAGAACGCATATATAGAGGACGTGCTCTAGTGAGCAAAGAAGACTGACCAGTGGAGTGAACAGGGAGAGCAGTGCCATTACCAATATAAACCTTACCTAGGCCATTGTAAGGAGAACTCTCACCAATAGCAGCAGCTGAATGAGTGAGATGGTGCATTGCGCCTGAGTCGGGATACCAGGCATTATCACAAACAGTCTCAGGTGTTGCAATATATGCTTGTGGTTGAGAGTTTGATGATGTTGAATTGAAACCAAATTGTGAGACATTTGCAGACCATGTTGGTGTTGAGAGTGGTGGAATGAACCACCCAGGCTGGAGGAAAGGTGCAACAGGTGAGAAAGCATTCAACGATGATGCCATCCAGGGCAAAATAGGAGTCCCTTGCCCAAACATGCATACATTCACCTGTGAGGGAGGAGGTGGTCTATAGCCAGTACTTTTATAAGACGAGTCAAACTGATGATAGCAGCGATCAACTAAGTGGCCCATTTTTCCACACAACTGACACTGTATACGTGAGCCAGACGACCGACCACGACCTCGACCACGAGAAGCTGTAGTGGGACGATAGGCTGGACTGGTAGCTGAGCTGGAGGCTGATGAGAAACCACATTGGCCAAGCTAGGGGACTCCAACACAACTGCCTGATGAAGAGCCTCTGCATCAATCAGCATAGTCATGACCCCTTGAACAGTATAGGGTGTGTGACTCGCTGTGGTGATAGTGATAATAGAGTCATATTCGGGTGGTAACCCATTAAGAATCGCAGTGACATGTTTCTGCTCACTAATAACCTCGCCACAACTAGCAAGATTGTCGCAAAAACCTTTAATCTTCATTAAGAAATCTTTCATAGAAAGATCGCCCTTTCGTTGAGAATGTAAAGATTTGCGAAAGAACATTAACCGAGAGGTGGTCTTGCTACCATAAAGATTAGCAATGGCATTCCAAATTTGAGCGCTCGTGTCTATACCAACAAGATATGGAAGAACAGTGGTACTTACAAAAGACAAGAGCCATGACGCAAGCGCACTATCCTGTTGCTCAAAACGTGTGAACTCAAGGTTTTCTTGTTAAACCCTATCAGCATCTGGAAGCGTTGGAAGAGGTGGGACAGTGCGAGAGTCCAAAAATCGCTGAAGCTTATAAGTCTTGATTGCAAGTAGAATGTGTTGCCTCCAGAGAAGATAATTATCATCGTCAAGAAGCACACTAATCTTCTTAGTAGAGAAAAACCGAGTGTCAAAACCGTCAGCAACAGTGGAGGCCATAGCTGGTGTAGCCGACTGAACAGAATGACCCGAAAACTCCATGAACAGAAAGAAACGATCAAAACAAACACCAGGAACACTTAGACCTCTGATACCATGTTGAATTATACAGAAATGATATTTCAAGAATACTGTGTTTTATTATATCTCAAAAACTACTTCCAGTATGGGTAGTACATACATCTTTATATAGTTGAAACTAACTCTTTCAGTTACTAACTAACACATTAACAACTACTAATAGTCTTGACTAACAGACTAACCACCTTTATATATTACTCTAACAATCAAGAGATACAAAAGTATAGAAGATGTGAAAATGAGTATTCACTAAAGTAGAAGAAAGTAAACATTAAATAATTTTTTATGTACCTTTTAGTTGAAAGCATAGGCAATGAAGATGAAACTGAACATTAACAAAAGAATTAGAAATTTGAAAGTGAGTAATCAAAACTTTTAGTTGATTTATTTTTTTGCTTCAGTCAAGTTTTTATTAATTTATAGTTTCAATAAAGCGTGTGAAATCTTTTTGATTTTTCTGGGTTTTGTATAATAGAGAAGAAAGACTTATAAAAAAATGATGGTTTTTGGGTTTCGAATTGAAAGTTTGATAAAAAAAATATTTTTTTATTTTTTTTACATTTTGTACATATATATTTTGAATTTTTAAAAATTTTATTTATAATTTTTATTTTTAAAACATTTTAACCTAATTGTTAATATTTTGAATAATATTTATTTTTTATTTTTTTTAAATTATTGTTAAGAAAAATTTTAAAAAATTAAAACGGTATTTTAATTACAATTTAAAGATCAAAATAATAATTAACCATTTAAATTAACTTCCCATATCATCATTTAATATATAAAATTTAATAGAGGAACAAAATGATGATTTCTTAAATTTGTTTTACCACTCCTATGCAATATACGTGATAAATATGGACGTTGAATAATAGAGATGAATTACAATAAAATAATAATTATTTTCATATAATAATAGAGAGAACTTAAATTGGTTTGGGCAAAAAAAGGGTAGCCATTAATGAAGGAGGTGTGCCTAGTCTTTTTACATATACATTTATGTTAACGTGGCGGTTGGTCCAGGCTACAAACATTTATGGCCTGCAAAATTAGAGGTATGTGTTTTGAGATATTCGGTGACGAGTGGTAAGAGGTATTTCAATGAAATAATGGAGGGGTTTAGTGTAGGGGTATTTATAATTTGATAAAAATTGAATTAATTGATTTAATTTGATTAATTAATGGTGATTGAATTTAGTTCGGTCGAAGGTTAGTTAATAATTTTTTAGATTTTTTTAATCGATTAATTTAATTTAAAATTTAATAATTAACCGAATTAATCATTTAACTGAAATAAGTAATATATATTATATATAATTGTTAATTTTTAATATTTACGTAGTGTTTATGTTTATAATAGTTAAGAAAAACCCTAAATTTTTTTTATCCAAGTCATTTGCTTTTTATATTTTGTTTTGCTCAGTGACGATGCCAGCCTTCGAGCTAGTTATTGCCTACTTTTTTCTTCTCCCATAAACCATTTTTTTCTTTATTTTTCTTATTCACTACACATGTCTTCTTTCTTTTTAGTTTGCAGATCTATTTTGTGAGTATTTTTATTGTCTTCACAAGTTGTGATGGACAAATGACAATATCTGTCATTCGCTAAAACTCCACGGGCCACCAGTAGTTTTTCTTTGAAAGTCGATGACTTTTTATCAACTTCTTAATATGTTTTTATTTTGGGAGTATTTTAGAATAATAAGTTATTTCACGTGTTGATTTAGACCCGTGTTGTCTTAAGTTTTGTATATTTTTTGTTTGTTTTTCCAATGTTTAATAAGTCTTTAGTTTTAGAAGTTTTTGTCTTCTCTTGTAGCACGTTTTTTTAGATTTGTTTATGCATGTAATAGTAGTTTTACAAGTAATTTTAGGGGTGACTTTATTGTCATCCTCTCTAGTTCAGTGAATACTCGATTCTTTTGTCGATTTTTTCTCACCGCTTTGGACCATTTAGGGTTGATTTTCTTATCACATTAAGTGATTGCAATCACTCTAGATATATCGTACTTCAGTTGTAACAAAGCCAATTGTCAACATCTTATAATGTTCTATTGATGTTAAGACTAAAGCCTTTGTTATGTTGATGAAGCTTGTCCTTCACCATCTATGACAAGTGTTTATTATTTCATTGAATGAATTAATTTACCTTAAAAAAGAAAAGATTTATGTAGCACTTCTAATATCTTATTTGTTGTTTTCACATTCATTTAAAGTTTTTTGAACTATTTAAGAAAATGAACATTAGTAATGTATTTTTTTATATGTTTTATATTTATTTTAATCAAAAGACAAAAAATATATAAATTTTTTACTGAATTAACCAAAATATTTCAGTTCAATTAATATATTTGAAAAAAACCTCAGTTTAATTAACAATTAAAAATTTTACATTTTGAATAATTTAATTCGAATATTAACTAAACCGATTGTTTCAATACCAGTAATAAATATATTAATTGGGATAGGCTTGCCCCAATATTTATGTTGGGAGCTCTTTGACTGGTTTGAGTTAGTATCTTTGGTTTAGCAGGATTGTATCTGTTCATCTTATTTTTTTGACCAATCACAAATTTTATTTTTTGGTTAATACTTTCTTTTTGTCCTAACTCAAGTTTTTCTTTTTCTTTTTTTTTTAAAGAATTTTAATTTTTTAATTTTAATTTTTAGTAAATATACATCTTTTAGTACAGTTATGTGGTTTTTCTTTATATATTTCTAAACATAAATAACTTAATTTGTAATCTTTATATTATATTATAATATAATATATTTAATTTTGGTATGATATAAAATATATATAAAATAAAAAATAACATATTATAAAATTAAAAATGGGTCGGGTTGAATTTGATATTTGAATATTGAAGCTTAAATGTTAAGATTTGTGCCATTAGTGTAGTGATTTCAGTATGACTATACTTGTAATTTATTTGAAATTATTGAATAAAAAACTATCCATGCTCATTTAACTAATTTTTATATGAATGTCCTCGATTGTTTTTGTATTAGAAGCAAAATGTATAAGCAAATATTAACTAATTAATTATCTTAGGTTTAACCAATAATAATATGTATTATATGGATGAATTATAATGTGAGAAAATAAATTATATTAGTAAGTAATCTAATTTGTCTGTAGTTCGTAAAATCGTATTGAGCAAATGATTTAAATTTTAAGGGACAATTATGTTGTCTATAAGTTTAATTGGGAGATGGCTTATCTTGACTATCGGAGCTAGTTTCATTCCTAAAATAAAGATGTAATAATTCAATTTTCAATAGTGTTGAAAAATTAAGTTTTGGGCTAAATATATTGAATTGAGTTCAATAGAAAATTAAAATAGAATAGTTATATGTTGAGTTCAAAATGGAGAAGTTAAATTATTAAGTGTTATTTAATTAAATGGGTTAATAAAAATAATAAAAATACTAAATTGGTTAGTGATTAAAATGTGAAATTAAACTAAGTTCATACTAACGATTAAACCATATATAATTTATGAGATATGATTAATTACTAATGGTGTCATCATTCTCCACTAATTAATGTTAATCTTATTAAGCCATTTGAGTAGTAATTAATTAATTATCTAATTACCTCTCAATATGTGTGTGTAAAGTAAATGGGAGAGAGAAGATTATGGCCCCGTTCTTCATTCCCTTTTTGATGGGCTTTTGCTCAAAAAAGTGATTTTTCTTTAAAAACAATAGAGAATAAATAGTAGTTTTGAAATTTTTTTAACTTAAATTAAGTACTTTTGCACAGATGAAAAAGGAGAAATTTTTTGCTTTTCTCATCCAAAAGTGCTTCTTGGCTGGTATTTTACTATTTTAACCTTGCTGCTTTTTCTAGACGTTAGAAGATTTTTTTCCCTTTTTCTTGTTTGAACTTTACTTTTCTTCTCTGGTTTGTTCCTCTTCTCCACCATCGGTGAGTTTTATCTTTTCCTTCTCATCTTCTTCTCTTTGATTTTATGAAATAATTATGAAATATAGTTTAATTTTTTCACATTTTTTCAGCTCGGTAACGTCGGCATCCTGTTTTTCTTCATATTCGAGCTTCTTAACATTCTACAACTGCTGTTTTTCTTCATATTCGAGGTTCTATCCTTTTCATCTTTGACATAACTTTTACCCTTGTTTTCATTGTTATACAAGGATTATGCTTAAAAGAGAAACATTTATGCTGTCTTTGTAGTTTAATTTATTTGTTCTTTTGAAAATATCATAATATTAACTAACTTGAACATTATTTAAATACATATTTGTTACTTTATAATATCATGTCTAAAATGGACATTTTACTTTTCAAAAGCACTTTTTGACAGTAATACCAAACACTTAAATTTTTCAAAAGCACTTCTCAAAAACACTCTCAAAAGCACTTTTCCACAGCATTTCTCAAAAACATTGCCAAACCGGCCCTATATCTTTCTCCATTCTCTTTCACTGTCCCCCAAGAAAAGAAGGTGAGTTATATTTTCAATTTTAGTTGCATTATTGATAGATAATAAAAAGTCCATATAATCAATCCATGAATTAATAGGTTTTAAGTTGAGTTTTCATTGTTAGGAAGCTTTTAGACCTTTGATGTGAATAGATTAAGTTCATGCATGAATGGAGTTGGTTAAATTTAAGGAAGAGCATTTTAAAAATATGGTGGGTGATAGTGAGTTAAGTTTAAATTATTTGATAATTTATGTGTTATTAATGATTAAATTTTGAGGTTTGATATTAAATAATCGTAACTTGAGACCTCGTACTATAATTATAAAATCGGATTTAGAATTGTTCAAGTAAATTGTGAGATATGAGTAATTCAGATATTAAGATTCTAATGAATCAAATTGTAAAATATGTATTCATAATTGAATTGATGTCTATGTTTTTGTTGATTGTAAATTAATGTCATTTCTATGATTGGATTTATCATACGTAGTTAAAGATGACACTAAAATCTCAAAGACGAAAGAAAAGAGAAAGCGACGAACAATTAGATTTTTCAGGTTGTGCTAACTTAATTTAATTCTATTATTTGATTTCATTAAGTAAGTAGATTTAATGAATGATTAATAATGAAAGGTATGTAAATGTGTATATATATATTGTCATATTTAAATAGCAAGCGAATGGTAACAACTAAGCTCATGGAATGGTTTATAATCAAGGTGAGCATCAGTGTGCCATGCCGTGTTGAATTGGAATTTAAATGATATTGATAATGGAATTCATTTATATTATTATGTGCTAGTGACTTTAAAGATGTTATTAACACAAGGTAAGTACATATATGCATGTTTGAGATATGAATTGGAAATGGAGATGTAATGAAAGATATATGCATAAATGTTATTAGCACTGAGAACGTAGCACTTTAACGTTGGGTGTAAATCATCAAATAGTTTCCTTTTAAGAACTTAGCACTTTAGCATTGGGTATAAATCATTAAATAGTTTCCCTAAAGCATTGGGAGTTCGGGGGAATGTATTGATAGTTCTCCAAAGCACTAAGTGTTCGTGAAAATGTATAATTAGCTCTAGAGCACTGGGTGTCTATGGAAACTAACACTAGCTTTAGAGCCTTGGGGGTCCATGAGTGTATATTTATATAATGATCCTCGTATCTAACCGAGACTAGAAATTAGTTAATAAATGTCACAAGTATGGAAATTTTCAATTGGTTGTTTGATTTACGCCGTATTTTGAAATTGAATACATATGTTAAAGTGATGAGTGATGTCATGGGAATTGTGAATTATGAACCTGAGGCTGATGATGCTATGAAAACAAATGGATTTATATTTGATCAATAATGTTATTATAAAATGTTGTAGGCAATATAGAAATGAAATCGTGATGATTATTGCATTTTAGTGCGATGTTAGATATGGTGGTGTACGACTTTAAAAGCACATAGAGATAACGGTATGCATGGTTTAAATTGAATACGAAATTCCATAGGCAAGCATTACATGGTGAATGTGGGACAAAGATGCTTATTATAAGCATGTTTATATATGAATTATAATTAGTTTATAAGCTATATTTGATCATGCATTGTTATCAATTTATGTTAGCATCACTAAGTATACATTATTCAATGCACGATTTGTTATTTATGTGCTCATGTTTCAACAAAGCTTTATAGATTAAGTTGAAAACATCTATGACTTAGCGATTTAACTCAGACCAAGTTTTACGTATTTTGTATGTATATAGTAAATAACATGTACCTAGAAAAAGTATTATGGTTTAATATTAATTTTGTTGGTTTTGGTAACATGACTCATAGTATTTAAGTGATGCATTTTAATGCCTGGTTAGTAGAAAATGATGCATGATTTTAGGTGTTTAATGATGCAGTTTACCTTGTTATGTTGTAGTGCATGAAATGCTATGTTTGAGTAATGATTGAATAGACTATCATGTGATATATTGCTGTAATTGCGTGTGGTATAAGTTTGATTAAGTTAGGGATGTTTTCGCTATGGTTTGAAAGCATTAAATGTGCATATTAGGTTATTTAACCGTTAAGTTTTGAGACTGCAAGAGTATGTAATGATAATTGAATTATTTTTAAGTCTCTACAATATTAGTTCTAGATGTTCTTTAGAGACATGAAATTTAATTTGAAGATATTATTAATTTGGTTTCGAGAAATATTGATGAAGCATGCAATGATCTAACTTTTTTTATAAAAGATTTGTTCTATTTTTAATTTATTATTGGATTGTATTGAGTGATAATTTCTTTATTTCTCATACATACTAGTTCTTCAACAACATTTTCAAGATTTTTTTTCTAGATTTTTTTTCTAGATTTTTTTAAAAAAATAATTATAATTTTTATATAGAATTAGAGTTAAATTGACAAAAAAATTATAAAAATTAAAGAATAATAATAATATTATTATACCAATTAAAAGGGTTTTTTACTAATATAGTAAAAAAAATACCAAAATGGTACAAACCATAAATTATGTACCAAAATGGTACATGCAGGGTGGTGCCGCCTCTGGCAGAGGCGTGACCACCTTGCCTCTGACATTATTTGTTAAAAGAAAACAAAATCCACTGTTTAAAAAAAAAAAACAAAATCTGAACAATAAAAAAACAAAATCTGAAACAAATAAAAAAGTTGTAACAAAAAATAAGAAATGATGGGATAGGGCATAGCAAGCGGTGGAGGGCCTGCCACAGGCAACATTAATGGTGGACGTGGTAGAGGTGGCACCGGCAATGGGACAGCGCTGCTTGTTTTTTTCTTTGTTTGGAGACCATACAATGGTCCCCAAAGTGCATTTCGGCTAGGAAGAAAGAAGGAGAAGAAGAAAAGAAGAGAAGAAGGAGAAGGAGGTGGCACTAGTGAGGAAGAAAAAAGAAAAAGAAAAAGAGAAGGAGAAAAAGAGGGAGGGAAGGAAGGAAAAAGAAAGAAAGAAAAAGAAGGAAAAAAATGTAATTTTTTTTTATAAATTGAGTAATTAATGTTAATTTAAGGAAATAATTTATTTATTTATTTTTGTTGTTGTTATTATTATTATTATTGTTAATTGATTTTGATTTAATTCAGATTTAATTTTAAAATTTATTTTTTTTGCAAGGTATTTTTTAGTTAAAAAGAGATATTAATGTATGTTTGTATTTATTTTATATTTTCATTCATTCATAATTTATATTATGATTATATTATTTTTTATTTTTTATGTGATGGGGTTTTTTTACAAAAATAGTATAAAAATAAAATATTAAAAAATATCTTAATGAAAAATAAAATACGAAAAAATAAATTTTTTGAGGAAAGTTGTGCTGGCGATTTTTTTACTAAAATAATATAAAAAGGAAAATACGAAAATAATATATTTTAAAAAATAAAATAAAAAAAATACAAATAAAGGGCCAAAATCAGAGTTTTTTACTAAATCAATATAAAAATACTAAAATAATACATTTGAAACATTATGTACTAAAATAATATAAAAAATAAAATAAGAAAATAGTATATTTTAAAAATAAAATCCGAGAATAAAAAATACAAACAAACAACCAAAATCAGGATTTTTTACTAAATTAATATAAAAAATTAAAATAATACATTTGAAACATTATGTACTAAAATAATATAAAAAATAAAATACGAAAATAGTATATTTTAAAAAATAAAATTCGAGAATAAAAAAATACAAACAAAGGGTCAAAATTCAGGATTTTTTACTAAATTAATATAAAAAAGAGTTTTTTACTAATATAATATAAAAAGAAACACCTAAATTGTACAAACCAAAAATTATGTACCAAAATGGTACATCCAGAGTGGTGCCGCCTCTGGCAGTGGCGTGACCACATTGGTTTGTGACATAATCAGTTAAAAAAAACGTAAACAGTAAAAAAATAAAAGCTGAAAAAAATATAAAAATATAGAGGTGGATGTGGCAGAGGCGGCACTAGTGAAGCCTCTGTCAGAGGTGGCACTAGTTGCTGACATGGCTCAGGCGGCATACACACCCCCAAACCGCCTATTTAAGGCCTCAATGTTAAAACGAAGACACATAGCAGTAAAAAAAATTGCAGAAGAAGAGAGGGAGAAGATGTAACACTCCAAAATTCATATTTCAGTTCTGTTAATATATAACACAAATATATGTTTGCTTCAGTGGTTAAGTATTTTGGGAAGTGTCTGAGAGGTCTCAAGTTCAAGCTTTACTTTTGGCAAATTTTGGCTTTTTCTTGATTTAAGCTTTAATTATTAGTCCGGCAGGCTTATAATTAGTTATTGGTAGTTTTCCATCAAAATGGGCCTGCTGGTCTGGTGGTTAAGTGGAGTGTTATGTGGCTGGAGGTTTGAGGTTTAAATCCCTGCGTGTGTAAAGAGGATAATTTTTGCTATCGGTGCTGGCAAGAGTTATAGTTAGTATGAATTCTGAGTAGTTGGGTGTAGTGGGGAGTCAGGGGGAGAGATTTTAAGAGTGAACTAAGGGATGTGAGGAATCATCCAAAAATCTAATTTCTTATTTTCTATTTTGTATTTCGAAATCCCAAAATTTTTCTCCTCTTCCTTCTAACGTCAATTCACTACTCCTCTGCCGAATTTCTGCTCCATTTGCCCCTATTGATCTTGGTTTCATTTTCTTTCCCATCGCTTCTTTTTCTTTCGTTTCCTATTTCTTTTAACTCGGTTGGGTTGTACGACGTCGGTGTGCTCGGTAAGTTTGGGTTCTTGCTTAAGCATTGATGTTTTTGGACTAAGCGTTGATGAGGAATCGTTTTGTTGTTTTCGCTAGGCGAAGGTCAGTAGCCTGTTGGTGCACAACAGCGATTGGAGCGTTGGGAATTCTGGTTAATTAACGATAAGTGCGTGTTAGCACTAGTTGATTCGGTCAGTTTTCATAGTATTGTAATCTCGATTCAAGTATCATATATCTCTAAAATCAGAATTAGATTACCGATTTATAGGTTTTAGAGTGCTCAGAGACCGGTTTAGCATCAATCGAAACCAGGTGTGTACCCGAAATACCAAAAACGGGGATCAGCGAAAAGCTAAAAAAGTATTCTGTCGACGCCACACAGGCGTATGATCACCCGTGTGGTAGGCTGTGTACCCTAACACGGGCGTATGGTCTACGAGCCAGGCCATACGTGCTTGACACAGCCATGTGATGGACAGGTGGGCTGTGTGTGACACATGAGCTAGACCAATTTGGGTCGTGTGGGCCACATAGGCGAGTGGGATGTTAGGCCAGGCCGTGTGATCCATACGACCAAGCGTAATTTAGGTCGTGTGGCCCACACAGGTAGATCACATGGGCGTGTGAGCCCAATTTACTGATTTGTTTGCTAAGGTTACACGGGTTGCCCGAGACGACTGTGAATCTACTGTAGGGTCGGTAAGCAATACTTTGATCCTTAATTGACTGAATGATATATTTATGACTGCTTACTGAGCATGATTAGAATACTGCACTAAATATATGCATGACACTATGTGATAGCATGCCATGACTATATGTTGCATTGCATGTGGTTGGGATGATTTGTGTGAAGGAAGTGTACTGAAAGGCTTTAAGCCTAATATACTGGTAGCTCAGCTACAAATTATTGTCTAGTGCCGCTTCCAGTACTATTTTGGAGTGTAGGGATGAGTGAGTTGATTATATCCCCACATGGAGTGTAGGGTTGGACGGAGATGGTGTGTAGAGGCTGACTAGGTAGGACTTGTTTATTGCTTAATCTGCATTCTTGTCGCATTCGACATCGACATCAATGGGCCAAGGTCCAAATGCATAACTGCTTTTGTAATGAGATGGGCTAAAGCCCTAACTGATAATGTCACTGATACTGAGAAGGGCTTAGGCCCAGAATGAATTTATTTTGTATACTGTCTATTTGTTTGCTCAGGGAATTACACACTGAGTTTACGTAAACTCACTCATTCTACTTAATCTGCACAGGTAATCCCAGACTTGACGAATCAGTGTAGCGGAGGACTTGGCGGTGGCCACACGAACTTAAACTTTTATTTTAACTATGTGTATTTAATTTTTAATTATACTCTGGGGTAATTTTTTATGTAAATTGCGAAATTTCTGGGACTTTCACTTATTTTGGGTTATTATTTATTTTTTATGGATTTATAACTGCTAAGACGTTTAAAAACTCGGTTTTAAAAAATGTAAAGTTTTCTCTAAACACACGATTTACTCAAAACGAGTTTTAAAAGCTTCCACAACGAAATGTTTAAAAATGAATGGCTAGATGATTTTAGGGTTAACAAGTGTAAACAAATAGAAAATTATTTGATCATAACATCTTAGTTTCAAACGCTATCATATGGCATCGCCAGATGCGGCCATAACGCCCACGCCGGGTTTGGGGTGTTACATTTAGTGGTATCAGAGTCAGGTTATAAAACTCGACTGTGGATTTGGGTTTTTAAAAGAAAAAATTATTTTAACTGACTTTTTAAATACTGGAATATTTCTACTGAATGTGTGGTACATCGAGTCTCCGACGTCGATTCTGTAAGTTCTCTATAACTGCTATATATTTTGATTAAAACTACTATAGGTAGTATATACTGAGACTACTATAGATGGACTATACTAAAAATACTCAAAATCGTGTATACTGATACTGTAGCTAAACTGATAGAAACTGCATTGTACGAAAACGAACTCTAAATTACTGATACTGTTCTGCATAAAAATTTTGTTAAACAATTACTGAAACTATAAATTGATGCATAAAACTGTTAAATTTAGATAAACGTGATTCGATAGTGAGCATGCAAGGTACTCACGGAAGAGGTACAAGAGGCCGTGGAAGAGGCCGTAGAGGGGCTCAAGTTGAGTCTTCTTCATTAAGCGATATGTCGAATTTAGACACTAGCGAGACGCTGATGTCAATGGTTACAAAGGCTGGGTCTGGGTCTCATGATCGAGTGGCTGGAGATGATGCACTGTTCTAGGCCATGTTGAGGATTTTGGAGAGGGTCGCTGGGCCCAATAATAGAGCTGAAGGCCAAGGGTCAGTTACGGATTGAGGGGTGTCGCTAAGGTCGCCACTAATGTGGCTGAGTACTGGATTGAGGCCACAGAGAGGATCATGGACGATCTGACTGCACCCTCGAGTAGAAACTAAAAGGGGAAGTATCACTGTTGAGAGATGAGGCTTACCAGTGGTGGCTTACGGTTAAGTAGGGCACTCAGCTCGATCGACTGTCTTGGGAGGTTTTTAAGACTGCTTTTCAGAGGACGTATGTGGGGGAGAGTTATGTGGATGCCCGTAGGTGAGAGTTCCTAAATTTGGCCTAGGGTGATAGATCAGCGGCCGAATATGAGGCCGAATTTTTGCGACTAAGCCGTTATGCTCTAGGTATGGTGACGACTGAGTATGAACGATATGTTAGCTTCGAGGATGGCCTCAGAGGTAATCTAAGGGTTCTGATAGCTCCACATAGGGAGTGAGATTTTGCTGCACTGGTTGATAAGGTGAAGATCGCCGAGAAAGTGAAGAGTGCGAGCGCCAGAATAAAAAAAGAGGTAGGAATAAGAGGGAATTGGAGCCCTTGAGTTCCGTTCAAAGGCCTAAGAAAAAGGCTAGAGTTGATGGGCCGATCAAAGTTGGGGCTCCTATAGCTGCTACGAGACAACTGCCTTATACTGACTGTGGTAGCTGCAATCAGAGCGAGTGTTCATTAGAGCACCGTATTAGGGATTGTCCGCGGAGGTCCGAACAGATGCAATCCCCGGGTACTGGTACTGCACCACCTCTGAGAGTAGTGCAGCAGCCATCGAGATACCGTGGTCAAGCTAGAGGTGGTAATGGGTTGGGCCGTGGTCAGAGAGCATAGGGCAGAGGTGCAGGTCAGGCTGAGGTGAGATAGCTGACTCTAATTTATGCTGCTTGTCGTTGTGAGGAGGTAGATGCTCCGGATGTCATCACGGGTACGTTTCTTATTTATGATGTACCATATACTGCATTGATAGATATAGGATCCACTCACTCTTATATAGACTGTATTGTGTCCAAAAATTTGGATATCTTGGTTGAGAGTATTATAAGTGAGGTGACTGTACTGAGTCTATTGGGGCAATCAGTAAGGGTAAATAAACTGTTTAAGGATGTCCCTCTAGCAGTTCAAGGGACTATCTTTCTGGGTGATATGATGGAACTTCCTTTTGAAGAGTTCGATTTAATACTAGGAATGGACTGGCTAGTTAAACACCGAGTGAGCTTGGATTGTGCCACTAAACGGGTTGTACTAAGAACTAAGAAGAACAACGAGGTAGTTGTAATCGGGGAACGTCAGAATTACTTATTGAATGTGATTTATGCATTAAGGGTTGAAAAGTTAGTTCGTAAGGGGTGTGAAGCATATTTAGCCTACATCAGTGTTTCAGATTCTGAGGATGCTTCGGTTAAAGATATTAGAACAGTTAAAGACTTTTCAGACGTTTTCCTAAAAGAGTTACCAAGGTTATCTCCGAATCGTAAAGTAGAGTTTGGGATCAAACTTCTTCTCGGTATAACTCTGGTGTCCATCGCTCCCTATAGAATGGCACCGAAAGAGCTTGTAGAGCTTAAGGCTCAGATTCAAGTGTTACTGGATCGCAGATTCATTCGTCTTAGTGTGTCTCCATGGGGAGCACCAGTGCTGTTTGTGAAAAAAAAGGATGGATCCATGCGTATGTGCATCGACTACCGAAAACTAAATAAACTAACCATCAAGAATGAGTATCCCCTATCGAGGATAGACGATCTGTTTGACCAGTTCCGAGGTGTTTCAGTTTTCTCTAAGATTGATCTCCAATTGGGGTATCACCAATTAAGAGTTAAGGAGACTGATATGCATAAGACGGCGTTTAGGACTCGTTATGGACATTAGAGTTCCTAGTAATGTCATTTGGACTGACTAATGCACTGGAAGCTTTTATGGATCTGATGAACTGAGTGTTTCAGCCCTATCTAGATCGGTTCGTAGTGGTATTTATTGACGACATACTGGTGTATTCGAAGACTTATGATGAACATAATGAACATCTCAGAGTGGTTCTACAGATTTTATGAGAGAAACAACTGTACGCCAAGTTTAGTAAATATGAGTTATGGTTACATGGAGTAACGTTTCTAGGACATGTGGTTTCTGCTGAAGGGATTAGAGTTGACCCTCGAAAGATTGAGGCTATCTTAGATTGAAAGCAGCCTAAAACTGTATCTGAGATCCGTAGTTTTCTGGGACTGACAGGGTATTACTGACGTTTTGTAGAGGGTTTTCACTGATTACAACACCTTTGACTAAGCTGCTACGGAAGGGTGTGCCTTTCAACTGGACTGATGCGCAACAAGAGAGCTTTGAAAGGCTCAATACTATACTGACTGAGGCCCCTATTTTGATACACCAGAGTCTGAAAAAGAGTTCACTATCTACATCGATGCATCACATGTTGGTTTGGGATATTTGTTGATGCAAGAGGGTAAGGTGGCAACTTATGCGTCTCATCCGCTTAAGACTCACGAGGCAAATTATCTGACAAATGATCTGGAGTTGGCTGTAGTAGTTTTCTTACTAAAAATCTGGTGGCATTACCTATATGGTGAAAATTGTATCATCTACACGGATCACAAGAGCTTCAAGTATCTCCTCACTCAGAAGGAGTTAAATCTTAGGCAGCGTAGATAGATTGAGCTGCTTTAGGACTATGACTGTACGATCGAATACCATCTGGGTAAGGCCAATTTGGTGGTCGATACACTGAGCCGTAGAACTATGACTGATCTGAGGGCGATGTTTGCTCGCCTCAGTTTATTTGATGATTTTAGTTTGTTGACTGAGTTTCAAGTTAAACCAACGTGGATAGATCAGATTAAGGGTAAAAAGTTGGAAGATGAGTCACTAGGTCTTCGTTTTCGATAGATTGAGAGTAGTAGCATTTCAGATTTTGAACTGAATAGCGAAGGGGTACTCTGTTTTCGTAGAAGAGTCTGTGTACCGAAAGATACCGAGTTGAGGCAGTCTATACTGCGAGAGGTGCATAGTAGCCCTTATGCTATGCATTTTGGCTGGAATAAGATGTACCGAGACCTTCGTGAGTTATACTGGTGGCCAGGACTTAAACAGGAGGTTACAAATTTTGTAGGTAAATATCTGACTTGTCAGCAGGTTAAGGCTGAGCATCAGTTACCCTCGGGGTTGCTTTAGCCAGTTAAAATTCCACTTTGGAAGTGAGAGCGAATGACTATGGACTTCGTTAGTGGGTTGTCCCTAACGTCTACTAAGAAGGATTCAGTATGGGTCATCGTGGATCGATTAACTAAGTCTACTCATTTCATATCTGTTCACTTTGACTACTCTCTGTAGAAGCTGACAAAGCTGTATGTGTCTGAGATAATGAGACTACATGGGGTACCGATTTTGATAATATCTGATAGGGATCATCATTTCACGTCTCAGTTCTGAAAAAAGCTACATGAAGCTCTAGGTACTAGATTGGACTTCAGTACTACGTTCCATCCTCAGACGGATGGTTAGTCAGAGAAGGTGATTCAGATATTGGAGGATATGTTGAGAAGTTGTGTGATTGACTTTCGAGACAATTGGAAGGATTACTTGCCACTAGCAGAGTTTTCTTATAACAATAGTTATCAATCTAGTATACAAATGGCACCTTACGAGCCACTGTATGGTCATAAGTGTCGTACTTCTTCATGTTGGACTGCGTTGGATGAGCGGCGTGTTCTGGGCCCTGAACTAGTTTCTGAGACTAAGGATAAGATTCGGCTGATTAGGGACCGTCTAAAGGCAGCTTCAAGTAGAAGTCTTGTGCTAATCTAAAGAAACGTGAGATTGAGTATTCTGTGGGGGACTTCGTGTTTCTGAAGGTCTCGCCTTGGAAAAAGGTTCTGAGGTTTGGTCGCAAGGGCAAGCTGAACCCTAGATTTATTGGGCCTTACTGCATTCTGAGATGAGTGGGACCAGTTGCTTATCAGTTTGAGCTACCTCCAGAGTTGGATCAGATTCACGACGTGTTCCACGTGTCTATGTTAAGGCGTTACCGTTCTGATCCCACACATGTTGTGCTAGTTGAATAGATCAAGGTTAGGCCAGATCTGACTTTCGAGGAAGAGCCGATACATATATTGGATAAGAATGTAAAAGTTCTGAGGAGGAAATCGATTCTACTGGTTAAGGTTCTCTAGCGTCATCATAGCACTGAGGAGGCAATGTGGGAGCCTGAGGATGCGATGCGTCAGCAATACCCTTACCTATTTTGATCAGGTAAATTTCGAGCTCGAAATTTTCTTTTAGAGGGTAGAGTTGTAACGCCCCAAAATTCATATTTCTGTTCTGTTAATATATGACACAAATACATGTTTACTTCAGTGGTTAAGTGTCTTAGGAAGTGTCTGAGAGATCCCAAGTTCAAGCCTTAATTTTGGAAAATTTTGGCTTTTTCCTGAATTAAGCCTTAACTATTAGTCCGGCAGGCTTATAATTAGTTATTGGTAGTTTTCCATCAAAATGGGCCGGCTGGTCTGGTGGTTAAGTGGAGTGTTATGTGGCTGAAGGTCTGAAGTTCGAATCCTTGCGTGTGTAAAGGGGATAATTTTTGCTATCGATGCTGACAAGAGTTATAGTTAGTATGGATTCTGAGTAGTTGGGTGTAGTGGGGAGTCAAGAGGAGAGATTTTAAGAGTGAATAAGGGGATGTAGGGAATCATCCAAAAATCTAATTTTTTATTTTCTATTTTGTATTTCGAAATCCCCAAATTCTTCTCCTTTTTCTTCTAACGTCAATTCACTACTCCTCTGTCGAGTTTCTGCTCCATTTGTCCTATTGATCTTGGTTTTATTTTCTTTCCCATCGCTTCTTTTTCTTTCGTTTCCTATTTCTTTTAACTCGGTTGGGTTGTACGACGTCGGTGTGCTCGGTAAGTTTGGGTTATTGCTTAAGCATTGATGTTTTTGGACTAAGTGTTGATGATGAATCCTTTTGTTGTTTTCGCTAGGCGAAGGTCAGTAGCCTGCTGGTGCACAACAGCGATTGGAGCGTTGGGAATTCTGGTTAATTAACGATAAGTGCGTGTTAGTGCTAGTTGATTCGGTCAGTTTTCATAGTATTGTAATCTCGATTCAAGTATCATATATCTCTAAAATCAGAATTAGATTACCGATTTATAGGTTTTAGAGTGCTTAGAGACCGGTTTAGCATCAATCGAAACCAGGTGTGTACCCGAAACACCAAAAATGGGGATCGGCGAAAAGCTAAAAAAGTATTTTGTCGACGCCACACAGGCGTATGATCACCCGTGTGGTACGCTGTGTGCCCTAACACGGGCGTGTGGTCGACGAGCCAGGCCGTGCGCGCTTGACACAACTGTGTGATGGCCAGGTGGGCTGTGTGTGACACACGGGCTCGACCAATTTGGGCCGTGTGGGCCACAGGAGCGTGTGGGATGTTAGGCCAGGCCATGTGATCCACATAGCCAATGCCAATTTGGGTCGTGTGGGCCATACAGGTAGATCATATGGACACGTGAGCCCAATTTACTGATTTGTTTGCTAAGATTGCACGGGTCGCCTGAGACGACTGTGAACCTACTATGGGGCCGATAAGTAATACTTTGATCCCTAATTGACTGAATGATATATGTATGACTGTTTACTGAGCATGATTAGAATACTATACCGAATATATACATGATATTATGTGATAACATGCCATGACTGTATGTTGCATTGCATGAGGTTGGGATGATTTATGTGGAGGAAGTGTACTGAAAGGCTTTAAGCTTAATATACTGGTAGCTCACCTGCAAATTATTGTCTAGTACAGCTTTCGATTCTATTTTGGAGTGTAGGGATGGGTGGGTTGATTATATCCCCACATAGAGTGTAGAGTTGGACGGAGATGGTGTGTAGAGGTTGGTTGGGTATGACTTGTTTATTGCTTAATCTGTTACTGTACTGATTACTGATACTGTAATGGGCCAAGGCCCAAATGCATGACTGCTTTTGTAATGAGATGGGCTAAAGCCCTAACTGATATTGTCACTGATACTGAGAAGGACTTAGGCCCAGACTAAGTTTATTTTGTATACTGTTTGTTTGTTTGTTCAGGGAATTACACACTGGGTTTACGTAAACTCACCCCTTCTGCTTAATTTACGCAAGTAATCCCTAGACTTGACGAATCGATGCAGCGGAAGACTTGGCGGTGGCCACACGAACTTAAACTTTTATTTCAACTGTGGGTATTTAATTTTTAATTATACTCTAGGGTAATTTTTGATGTAAATTGCGGACTTTCTGAGACTTTTACTTATTTTGGGTTATTATTTAATTTTTATGGATTTATAACTGCTAAGACGTTTAAAAACTTGATTTTTTTTTTAAAAAAAGTAAAGTTTTCTCTAAACACGCGATTTACTCAAAAAGAGTTTGAAAAGCTTCCGCAACGAAATGTGTAAAAACGAATGGCTAGATGAGTACGATTTTAAGGTTAACAAGTGTAAACAAATGGGAAATTATTTTATCGTAGCATCTTAATTTCAAACGCTATCATATGGCATCGCTAGATGCGGCCATAACGTCTAGGCCGGGTTTAGGGTGTTACAGAAGAGAAGAAAGGAAGAAAAAAATTTCAGTAAAAAAAATTACAGAAAAAGAGAGGGAGAAGAGAAGAGAAGAAATAAAAGATATCTTATTTTTTGTTTTTTTTAAATACAATAGATTTATGATAAGAAAAAAATATTTTGTTAGTATTATATAGTTTGTTTAGTGTTATTTTTATGTTTCGTTTTAAAAGTAATTTTGTTTATTGTGATTTTTTAGTAAGTTTTGTATTTAGATTAATTATGTGTTTATTGTGAATGTTATGTTTTATATTTTTTTTAATATATTTGAAAGTTTTTATGTTAGTAAAACTATTATAAAGTAGTTGTTAATTAGTGATAACAACTGAAAATATTTCTGTTAGACATATTGTTAGAAATGACAACATATTTGGTATTGCTTGATGAGATAATAACTTTAGCACAAAAGGAGAAAGTTGATAAGATGATGATAGAAGTGCAAGATTACAGAATGAAACCAGCAAAAGACATTGTTCAACACCATATTCCCGTAAATCGAAAGATGCAAAAAGTATTGTGGAAGGGTCATGAAATGATTAGAAATAATAAAGTGCAATACTTAACCCTTAGAGGGACATTAATAGAACGGGAGCATCAAATCATTTTAGACGAACTTTGGAAGACATCGGTACCACGAACCTATTGGAATCTAGTTATAAACTTCGCGAAGTTTATAATCTCTTATGAAGTAAGGAAAATAGCGAGACAAAGTATAGGCTCACGAAAGTTGACTGGGAAGCAAAATATGTTTGACAAACCATTGATGGATAAATTAGTTGTTAAGAAATTACCAAGATAACTTGTATATTAAATCTCATTGCTATTTGTTGCCGACATTCAAATATGCATCCAACTGTTGTTGTCAAGATGATTCCATCGAAATAAACGCATACAAAAAATTGATTATCCATCTTAAATACTCAATCTGTTAAAAAATAAACAAAATTTCTCAAAACAATTTCGAACAGCAAATAAATTAATTAAATAAAAATTAATTAATCAATATGCAATTTTTTTCATTCATAAGCTCAAACTTTTTCAGTTCCCATTTTGTACATAAACAACATTTATCTTTACATTTAACCACTTAAATTCAGTTATACGTTTTCTTCCATCTCCGATCCTGTATCTTCATCTGGCAAATTCTCTACAATCCAATTTATAAATTCTTGATTCTCTTCATATTCATCTTCTACAATCCAATTTGGAAATTTCTCGGGATCTTTTGGCCCTTCAATCTTTATAACAGATATTGAATATACAAGTTCTCTTGGTAATTTCCTAACAACTAATTTATCCATCCATGGTTTGTCAAACACATTTTGCTTCCCAATCAACTTTCGTGAACCTATACTTTGTCTCACTATTTTCCTTACTTCATAAGAGATTATAAACTTCGCGAAGTTTATAACTAGATTCCAATAGGTTAGTGGTACCGATGTCTTCCAAGGTTCATCTAAAATGATTTGATGTTCCCGTTCTATTAATGTTCCTCAAAGGGTTAAGTATTGTACTTTATTATTTCTAATCATTTCATGACCCTTCCACAACACTTTTTGCATTTTTCGATTTACGGTAATAAGGTGTTGAACAATGTCTTCTTCTGGTTTCATTCAGTAATCTTGCACTTCTCTCATCATCTTATCAACTTTCTCCCTTTGTGCTAAAGTTATTATCTCATCAGGCAATACGAAATATGTTGCCATTTCTAACAATATGTATAACAGAAATATTTTCAATTGTTATCACTAATTAACATTTACTTTATAATAGTTTTACTAACATAAAAACTTTTAAATATATTAAAAAAACTTAAAACATTAACATTCACAATAAACACATAATTAATTTAAATACAAAACTTACTAAAAAATCACAAAAAAACAAAATAACTTTTAAAACAAAACATAAAAATAACACTAAACAAACTATATAAGACTAACAAAATAATTTTTTCTTATCATAAATCTATTCTATTTAAAAATAACAGAAAAGAAGATACATTTTATTTCTTCTCTTCTATTCTCCCTCTCTTCTTCTGTAATTTTTTTACTGGAATTTTTCTTTCTTTCTTCTCTTCTCCCTCTCTTCTTCTGCAATTTTTTTTACTGTTGTATGCCTTCGTTTTAACATTGAGGGCTTAAATAAGGGGTTTGGGGGTGTGAGTGCCACCTGTGCCATGTCAATAACTCCTCTAGCAGATCCACCTCTATATTTTTATATATTTTTATATATTTTTATTTTTTTACTGTTTATGTTTTTTTTTTGAAAAAGACATATGGATCTTTATTAATAAATAAAACAAAAGCCCAAATTCAGGCTGGAAAACAAAAAAGAAAAAATAGACAATCAAGTAAGCCCAAAACTGAAAAATAAAACATAAAAGAAAACAGTCCAACTAAAGATCCAGCGTGCAAACCGAAGGGAGCTTTAGAAACTTCAATCTTCCTGCTGTTATCCAATAAAGCCCCTTACCTAAAAAAAACAAACATCTGGGAAATCGCATACATCCATAATTACACTCCATTAATTATCTGCAGCCCCATCACTTTCCACAGAAAAAATTTGGAAATCCACTACACCTCCTGACTGTTCAAACTCCATCCCAAATCTTTCCTTCAGCAAATTCGATGATTCACCCTCTCACAGACTCAATCCATCTCCGATCGACTAACACCGCTTCCTCTGCTCCAGAAACAATCGTATTCATCAGATAAGTAGCCTATCTCCTTTGAAAACCCTCTTTAGCAATAAGATGAGCAACTTTGTTAGATTTTCTGGGAATATACAGAAAGGCACATAACACGAAACCTAAACTCAGTTGCTTTGAGTCCTTTATGAAAACTTTAAGATCTGATCTATTTTCTTTCTCATCTTGCAGTTTGCGGATCACCGAACGGGAATCACCTTCGATCTCAACTTCCTTCAGCCTGAGAAGAAGCCCAAGTTGTATTGCCTAAAGACATGCCATCGCTTCAGCCGCAAAAGCAGAAGGTATGTTCTCATGCATAACTAATTTTGAACAAATCATTTCTGCTCTTATATTTCGGGCCACTAAACCAGAATAAGACTCATTTTTTACTTGTTAAATGCTGCATCGAAATTGATTTTTACTCTGAGTCCCTCCGGAGCGACCCATCTGCCCGTCTGAACACTTCTTACAGGTACGTTCGAATTCAATCCATCAAGTTCTTTTAGATAGTTAAGAACAAAATCTGCTATCTGAGAACCCGATTTAATTTCTCCTTCATGGTTGAACCTATTTCTTGAGGTCCATATAGCAATAACAATCAGCTTGCATTTTGTTAAAGAACATGACTCAAAAATCATTTTAAGCCTTTCTTTATATTCTATGATAACCTCTGAAACAGGCCATATTACCCCTAACTTTTCCCGCCTTTCCTTTACTGTAGGGCACTCCCATAACAGGTGCTCCCTCAACTCCGCTCCATTCTGGCATCTTTAACAGGTCGCAGATCCTAACATTCTTCTATAATGTAGATTACAAAAAGTAGGAACATTGTTACAAAAAATCCTCTAATTTGTAATTTTATTTTTTGGAGGTAAATCAAGGCTCCACAATCTCTTGTTAAAGTGTCTGTAGTTTAATTGTATTTGATTTTGTTCACCCTGTAAAAGAAGTTTGTGCCCACTACGCACCGTGTACTCCCCTGCCAACTCGCCTCTCCAGATAATATGATCCTCATGCTGGTTCATGGACAAAGGAATACATAAGATCCGTTTAGTGTCATTCTCTAAAAATGTATTATAGATCAACTCAGTTTTTCATTTCCTCTCATTGGACTCAATTAAATCAGAAACTGTTGATAAACTTGAGTTAACATTCAAAGACTGAACTCTGAAATCCTCATTGCCAAGGACCCATGCATTACCCCAGATAGAGACATTCCTCCCGTTGCTAATTCTCCATCCCAAACCATTCAGAATGAGCCTTTTTGCAGACCATAAGCTATGCCAGGTAAGAAAAGGTAAATTCCCTAACCTAGAATTTAAAAAATCTGAGTCTTTAAAATACTTCGCCTTCAAAGTACGCGCAAGTAGAGAATTAGGATTATGTAAAAGACGCCAACCCTGTTTGGCCAGTAACGCAATATTAAACGAGTTCAAATTGCAAACCCCATCCTACCATTCTCCTTAGGCGCGCATAACGACTTCTAGTCACACCAATAAATACCTTTCTTCCCCTGATTTTTGTTCCACCAAAATGCCCCCATTATATTTTCCATTTCCACACAAAGAGTCTTTGGCAAGAGAAAGCAATACATTGTATATGTAGGAATAGCTTGCAAGACAGCTTTAATGAATACCTCTTTACCCCTTGGGAGATATGCTAATACTCCAACTATTTATCTTTTGCTTCAATTTATCCTTCAAAATTTGGAAAGCCAATCTCTTCCTTCTCCCTACCATATTCAGTAACCCCAAGTACTTTTTAGGCTCAATCGAACAGCGAACATTAATACCCTGGCAAACCAAGTTTTTATCCTGATTATTCACATTCGAACTGAAAAAAACCATGGACTTCTCAAAGTTTACACGCTGCCCCGAACATGATTCATATTCTCTTAAAATGTCTTTAAACACAGATATCCCCCTATTCGAGACCTCACCAAATAGAATACAATCATCCGCAAACATGAGATGAGAGATTGGTGGGGAAGAATGACATACCTTAGCCCCTAAAATTCTGCTCTCTTAGCTTGTAAGTCTCATCAGCGCAGATAAAACCCTCTCCACAATACTGTTTTACGTTTTTTTTAACTGATTTTGTCAGGAACCAATGTGGTCACGCCACTGCCAGAGGCGGCACCATCCTAGATGTACCATTTTGGTACATAATTTTTGATTTGTACTATTTAAGTATTTTTTTATATTATATTAGTAAAAAACCCCAATTACAAATAAACCACAATAAATAATTATAAAAGGTTTAATAATTGTAATTTTTTTAATTAGGTGAATTTTCCCATTAATTTTTAGTGATTTGACTAAAGACGCCTAATAGTTAGGGTTTTATATGTAGCCCAAGATTAAGAAAACCCTAGAAAGAGGGCAGTCTAAATTCTTAAAACATCCCCTTCCCGTCTTCAGCCGGAGGTGCTCCTCCGCCTTTTCTATTTTCGTTTCTTCTTCCCATCTGTCTTTTAGGTTTCTTATAATAATTTGATAATTTTTGTTCTGTTTTTTGCATTGAAATGACAGGTAAGTCATGGTTAAGCATAACAACGTTGTGCCAAATGGGCACTTCAAAAAGCACTGGCAGAACTATGTGAAAACCTGGTTCAATCAGCCAGCAAGAAAGGCTAGAAGAAGGATTGGTGAGTTTTCTTTTCTGGGTTGCCTTTCTTAAGAGCGATGATGTTTGTGTGAGTGACTTAAATTTGTGTAATTGAGGGTTTTGGGGACGTTTCCAGCAAGGCAAAAGAAGGCGGTAAGGATCTTTCCAAGACCAACTTCTGGACCTCTTCGCCCAATCGTCCATGGCCAAACTTTGAAGTACAACATGAAGTTGAGAGCTGGCAAGGGTTTCACTCTTGAAGAGCTTAAGGTATGACGTTCTATTTTCTCAATTTCTTTCATACACTTTTTGGGGCTTATTTTTTAGATGTCTTTTTCTTGTACCAAAATTGATCTATCAGGGTTTCAGGTTTTCTATTTTTATTCTTATATAAACGCATAAATTTGTGGATTAGACTCTTAATGAATTTGGTTTTAATTGTTGTATCGATTGAATGCTTTGGTACTCTGCCTGTGATTGATAACCAAGTTTGGATATTAGTTAGCGACAATCAAGTTTAAAATTAAGAATCAAAATGAGAAAAAAAGGGCATAGATTTCTTTTGGGGCTTTTATAAATGTCTAGATGTTTTCTTATAGTTGATTTCATCAGATAATGTTGATTTACTTTGTATGTTCTTGTATCTATTCAGGCTGCTGGTATTTCAAAGAAACTTGCACCTACCATTGGTATTACAGTCGATCACCGTCGTAAGAACAAATCCCTTGAAGGTCTTCAAGCCAATGTTCAGAGGCTTAAGACTTACAAGGCCAAACTTGTTGTCTTCCCGAGACGAGCTCGCAAGTTTAAGGTGAATTTTAAGTTTCCTATTTGCTGTGAGAAATTGTTAAATCCTTGCTATTGTTTCTTCTAATTGTTGTTTGTTCTGTGTGATGGTATAGGCTGGTGATTCTACTGCTGAGGAGCTTGCAACTGCAACCCAAGTCCAGGGATCATACATGCCTATTTCTCGCGAGAAGCCTTCTGTGGAGCTTGTGAAGGTCACAGAGGAGATGAAGTCATTCAAGGCCTATAACAAGCTCCGCGTGGAACGTACAAATGAACGACACATTGGTGCCCGATTGAAGAAAGCTGCTGAGGCTGAGAAGGAAGACAAGAAGTAAGGTTGCTTTCTTTGAGGACTATGTTTTGGTATTTGACTTGTTAAAGACGTTAGTTTTTGTTTTCGGATTGTCAGGTGAGTTTAAAGCCAGCTTTAGTTATCTTTTCATATTTTGTTCAAAATCCTGTTTTTGAGTCATTTTTTTTTATCGAGAAGTTTCTTCCAACTCCTTAACATGGTATCGGCGTTATGAAACTAAAAATGGTGGCAAGTTGTTTAATTTTGTTCTGATAACTTGGTTATGGCTATTTGGTTTATTGTTTTATTGCCGTTATGCGGAAAAGTGATTGCATTAACCAATTGGTCAAAGTCAATTTGAAATTATGCGTTCCCGTCATTCTTAAGTCGGAATTAAATAACAAAAATGTCACGAGATATCACTCCCCGGCGGCGATTAAACAGCCCGGAGGCTGCTGATAAATAACAAAATAGCTAGTAGAAAATGTAAAATATGATTTTGAGGGATTTGGAAAGTTGCTTCCTAATGTCGCCACTGCATCTGTACAATGATTATCCACCTTAAATGTGTGTTTTAACTGATAATGCTGAAGCTGATTAAGCAGAGTCCTGCATTCATAGGCCAAGGTATATAATAATGGGTTAGAGACACGTCAATTTTGATTTAGACTAATGACACTCGTAGCATTGATCTCTATAATTAAGCTAGAGATATTGGCCTCCTTAGCAAGTTTAAGGTCATACTAAAGCACCCAAAGTTCAGATTGTGCACGTTGCATAGGGATTGTGCCCATAAGCCTCAATAACCCAATCACCATCACTCTCTAATTTTCATACCAGCTCTAGCTTAGCCAGGATTAGTGATGGCAGAGCCATCAATATTAGGTTTTAACTACCTCGGGTGGCGGTTGCCACTTATTCCTGATAATAACCTGAGGGGGTCCAGACATGGCAAAAATTCCACAGCCTTGCTTGTAGTTGGCTGGACTACTCGACCGTGGTCATTTTGGTTTTTGAAGATTCTTGCATTTTAAGGCAAGCAAGATTTGCCAAATAATAAAGGAGAAAAAGACTTTCATGGCACTTTGTGAACATGATGCCAGGCTTTTGGAGCTAAGTTCCACGCCATCCATTCCTTAAAATTGAGATGATTCGATGGAGTGGTTAAGTTCGTAGGCCAAGCTATTGACCACCACTGCTGCGAGCAATCCTTTAATACATGAGCAAATACTCCTGTTGTTCACAAAAATGGACAAGTATGAAAATTTATATATAATACAGGACAGATGGCAAAATTTTACCAATAAGATTAATAGTAATATATAATACTATAATGTAAGCATTAAAAAATCTAAAATGATTATATATAAAATTTTAATGAATGAAAAATACATAAAATACTAAATATTAGATTAAATATAAAATAATATTTTTAAAAAATAAAATAAAATAGACTTAAGATGAATTTAGACAAGATTTTAAGTGCATATTTCAAATCAAGTCGAGTTTGAACAAACATAAAATCTATTAACAACATGCTTAATTCTAAGTTTGAATCTTGCCAATAACACCTTTAATAGTGAGCTATACTTGTTACTGTCGGCTCTAGTAACTCACAAATCTGTGCTTTTCGAATCATATTTGGTTCCTCTTCATAATGTATACCGCATACAAAGAATTTTGTAATTAAAACGTGGCAGGTTTTGCTAAGTGCTGAAGCTAGAAATGAAGAGAAATAGACCTCAACCTCAGGTCGGCAGCTTTTCAATTTAGAAGTTCGTTTATAAGATTATTATATGCATACTCGCCTCACGATCTATGAGATGCTTTGTGAGCTTAAATTACTTACGAGAGTAAGATCTTATCAACCCAAATTTCGTCAATCCTTAACGTTGTGGATTAATAGTAAGGCAAACATTGAAACACATGTTATAATAACCACACTCCTAACAATGACACAATACTTATCATTCCCACATCCATTTATCTATTGTTCTAACAACATAATTTATATTTAAGTGGAAAAACCGTCAATAGATTGACTAACTTTAAAAATAGAGATATTTCTCTTTTCCTCTCAATCTCACCAACTTTCTCACCTATGAAAGTCTTTCTTCTTCTTCCCTAACTCTAACTCTACTCACTAATTAAACCATCGCCGCAATCCCAACTTGTTAGCAACAAAAATCTATATTTAATACACCTGTAATATAGTGGTTAAACTATAAGACATCATTTGGTCAAAATATAGCTTTTTTTTTTTAAATATAATTTATTGATTATATATACACTCATACATAAATATAAATGGATAATTTTTACCACCTAAAATCTAGATTAATAATTTATAACTTATATAATCATGTTGATTTTAGCATGTATTAGTACCAACTCGCATTTTCTTAAAGGGGTTCAAAATGTGGATCGGAAGTAATCCGATCACTTTATTTATTCTTTTAAATTGAACGTTGGACGTAATTTATATTTTTAATTTTTTATTCTAAACTTTTATTATACTTAACTATTACATAACAATCAGCTAAGATTGTGTAAAAAGAGGTAGTAAAATATTAAAATAAAATATATGAAATAATGTTAAATAATTACAAAAGAAGATTTTCTAATTTTTATTTTGACGAATCACCGACTACCTTTTTTGTATTTTGGTTTTAATAGGACAAAGAAGCAAGAAGGTTGGGATTTATGAAAACAATTACAAAGCCCATTGTTTAGTGTTCAAACCCTAAGACTAGATGAGATGTTATCTGTCCGTAGGTGGGGTATGGGCTGCTGCAACCTCTGTCCTCCATACGGCTTACGTACCAATTATTAACAAATTTATCTCTCTTTTTAACAATATATATTTACTTTTCTCAACCTCACTAATTTTTTTCTAAAATTAATCATAATTTTTTAAAACAAATAAGGGAGAGTATAAGAGAAATCCAGCAACAAAGACAATAATATTATATTTTTTCAAATCTATATTTATAAATATAAGAAGTATAAATTATATACAAATTTATCTCAATGAACATTAGAGTTCTAATTTATGTCAAACTCTTTTTATCTTAATGGACATCCACTTCTATGATAATAAAATATTTATAACACTCTCCTTTAGATGTTCATTAATAGATAATGTGCATCGTTAAGACCTTACTAAAATAAAAATTCCATGAGAAAAATAAACCTTAAGAATGAAAAATAATACACATATCTATAATATATATAATATGAACTTTACTAGAAAAATCCAATTGGACAAAGCCTAATGGAAAAAGTGACAACACTACATAATATCTCATATTCTACGCATTCAATATTCAATATTAGCTTTTCAAATTATTACTTGAATGAATTTGATAAATGTTTATATTATCATTTTTTTTGAAAGTTATGAGTGAGACATAATTTTGGGTAAATATATTTTGATCTCTTCAGGAGTTTCAACAATAATCATAGTAAACTTTAACTATAATCCTTTTATACATGCGCATGTTAGATCATTATACAATCTTCTTTCGACTATTATTCATTGAGTCAAATTTACCACATATGTTCAAATCATTTTAATTTTTATAAATAATTACTCAAACGTATAGAACAATTTCCCAAGAATATCTATATGTTTTCAACACTCTAAATCCCTCAAGGATTATCATTAGATGTGTTAGGATCGACCCGATTAAGCAACAAACAAGAAAAATATTAGGATCGACCCGATTAAGCAACGAACAAGAAAAATAGCGAAATAAATTGAGAAATTGAACACACAAATTTAATGTGAAAAAACCCCTCCAAAGAGGATAAAAAACCACGGGCAAAGATAATTTTACTATAATAACAAAAGAACAAATAGTACAAAAGATGGAGATAAAAACTAAACCCCAAAAACTCAAAAACAAAGAACCCTCAAAACGTAAACACAAAATTCTCTAAATGTGTTATGAGTTCTAATATCTAATGGGTGTTTTTTCTAAGGTTGTAAAAGAGCCTATTTATAGGCTAAATTCATAGGTCAAATAATAATAAAATAATCTAAACTAATCAGTGTTTGATTGAAACAAATAAACATAGTTTAACTAAAAGATTATTTATCAAATTTGACTGAAAATAAGAGTCATATTTAACAAATCTCCACCTTGACTCATATTTCCACAACGCCATCTTTGCCAAAGCCCATCACGAGCCTACCTTGAACTATGCAGGGAGTTAACTGAGTCGAATTTGTGCTTAGAAACTGGAAGACTTCTAGCCTTTGACTTGTATACGGCCAAATCAAAACTAATCCGGGTTTGATTTTCACGAACACAATGCCCTAACTTTTCAAAACCTGCATCCAAAAGAGAACTTTCTTCAACGAAACGATCATACATTTTTCCCTCCTATGACCAAGTTACCTCCGCTCCAAATGAGTCAACTTCGAATCTGTAATGGACGAGAGACGTCCAATTTCACCAGTCACTGTAGAACCTTCCAAAATATAAAGACTGCCAGTTCTTTTACCTTTTAACAAAACGAGAGCTCCACGAGATACTTTAATGC
The DNA here is from genome assembly GCA_025698465.1 of Gossypium longicalyx. Taxonomy (NCBI): domain Eukaryota; kingdom Viridiplantae; phylum Streptophyta; class Magnoliopsida; order Malvales; family Malvaceae; genus Gossypium; species Gossypium longicalyx. The sequence continues at coordinate 17,807,111 of CM047005.1, read as the reverse complement.
TGCTAGACTCGATGTTGATTCTGTATCCTTTCAAGTCTAAAATACTCAAGGAGATAAGATTCTTTCGTAAATCAGGTATATACCTGACATCTGAGAGTGTCCTAATCATCTTATCGTGTATCCTAATTTTAATAGTACCAATACCAATTACCTTACTAGAGGAATTGTTTCCCATGCGCACAACTCCACCTTCAACCGAATTGTATGTGGAGAATCATTCTCTATTGGGACATATGTGGAAAGAACATCCCGAATCTAGGATCCACTCGGACGTGAGCTTAGAGTTATCGCTCGTTGACACTAACAAGAAATCATCACCGCTTTCATCGGCCAAATTAGCACCAGCTACATCTTCCTCGTTACTCTCAGCAGCTCTTCTATTTCGCAGTTTATAACAATCTGCTTTGACGTGACCTAACTTTTTACAATAGCGACACCTTTTGTCTTGTTTCTTTGATGCTATCAAAACGGAAGCTTGCCTATCTGCTTTGCTATCCAAATGAAGCTCATTGTCGAGTTTATCTTTACTCAACAAATGACCCTTGACATCTTCGAACGAGAGTTTGTCTCTGCCATAAATCAGGGTCTCCCTAAAAGACTTGTATGACGGTGGTAAAGAGCACAATAATAGCATAGCTTGATCTTCATCATCAATATAAACCTCAATGCTATTTAAATCATTTAAAAGAGTAATGAATTGACTGATGTGATCTCTAAGAAGCTCACATTCGTTCATGCGAAACGTAAATAGATGTTGTTTCAACACTAAACGGTTAGCGAGAGACTTAGTCACATAAAGAGTTTTTAACCTTTTCCACAAGGCAGATGAGGTCTTCTCCATCAATACCTCCTGCAATACCATATTCGCGAGGTACAACTGGATTGCAGACAAAGCCTTTTCATCAAGCTCTTCCCATTCTGTTTTATTTAGATTCTCAGGCTTTTTCCGGTAATAACCTTTTTTAAACCGGATTGTGCTAGAATTGCCATCATCTGAACTTGCCACAGATTGAAATTTGTCTCACCATCGGACCTCTCAATTTCAAATCTTGTTGCTGTCATATCTGAATGGACTGATCTATGAAAATTGAACTAGCTCTGATACCACTTGTTAAGATCGACCCGATTAAGCAACGAACAAAAAAAATAGTGAAATAAATTGAGAAATTGAACACACAAATTTAACGTGAAAAAACCCCTCCAAAGAGGATAAAAAACCACGGGTAAAGATAATTTTACTATAATGACAAAAGAACGAAGAGTATAAAAGATGGAGATAAAAACTAAACCTCAAAAACCAGAAAATAAAGAACCCTCAAAATGTAAACACAAAATTCTCTAAATGTGTTATGAGTTCTAATATCTAATGGGTATTTTTTCTAAGGTTGTAAAAGAGCCTATTTATAGGTTAAATTCATAGATCAAATAATAATAATAAAATAATCTAAACTAATCAGTATTTGATTGAAACAAATAAACAGAGTTTAACTGAAAGATTATTTTTTAAATTTGACTGAAAATAGGAGTCATATTTAACAAGATACTTGTCAAATTTTCATGTACTGTCAAACAAATGAGATATATAAAAGTTTTTGCATCCACCACAAAAGAACATTTTTTTCAAAATCAATACCAGAACTAAGTGAAAAATTTCTTATTTCTTAATTCACTTCATCTAACTATTATTTCTCTCCCCTAATATTGAGAAAACTATCAAAATTAAAGTTGTGATCACCAAATCATGTCATTAAATCTCCAATTCGATCAGAACATCTAATAACATAAGGAGACTCATAATTAATATGTTCCCAACTTTCTTTGAATGCCCATTTTGTGCATTGTGGTGGAGCAAGTTGAACATGCATCATACATTCAAAACTTTTAAAATGGGTTGTATTTGGCTCCTGACTAAAAGTCAATTGTAATGAGAAGTATTTATCATAACATATTGGCATGATGCAAACAAATGGCGATTCATGTAAAATATCATATCCTTATACATATATACAAAAAAGTTTTGTTCTCAAAATATATGGTTTAGCTACTAACTAAAGGCATTGAATTATTAATTCTACTAAACTATTTTATACACATAAACATCAGACTTTGCAATACGTACTTGTACCGAATATCTAGCATAAAGTAATAATTGAAAGTCTGAGTAATAAATTGACAAACATTAGCAAAAATTGTCTCGATTGTATAATCTAAAAATTTTGTTCTTAAACTAATCTCGCAAGCGACAAATTGCGATTTAATAACTCACATGTAATTATCTTGTAGATGCATCTAACAAAATCATATCAAACATTCACTTGTTGGATAAATGGATCCATATTTCTTCAAAAAATGGAAAATATTCAATCTCAACTTTTGCTAGTGAGGTTTTATAGTAATCTTCTTTGGAAATTACAAAGAACACCTGAGAAATCTTTAAAATGAAGAATCTCTAGATTCTTTAATATATATCTATGTAAATTTTCATTTGTTGCATCATTACTGATTAGGATGGTTTAACCGATCATGTCAACTAATTAATATATTTGGTCTAGTTTACTATACATGTAATTAGTCATACCAATATAGAATATAAACTAGAGAAAAATATAGATAATTTCACATACTAACATTGTATCGAAGAATTCATAAATTATGTTCAAGTTATTAGGTATATTTAAATTGTCGTGAAATTATTGCGTTTAATTTACTTGGAATTTTTATTCAATTACTTTTGCTAATTTACAATTATATATTTTTATTTATAAATAAATTTGATTTAAAATTAAATTTTTTGTTTGAATTTATATTAATTTGCATATTTGAATTTAAATTTTTGTAGATTTGAAAATCCGAAAGATAGTGATATTTAATTTAGATTTGGATAGTAATACTCGTATACTTTACTAATTCGAATTTTTAAATATATTTACAGATTCAATTAATCCAAAAATGACAGATATCCGACCTGTTGTTATTCCTAATTTTCAACCTAATGGTAAACGACCTTAATAAGAATATAAATATAAATAATTTTAGTTTAAATAAAATAATATGGTTTTTTGAGTACATGTTATAATTTATAAATGGAAAAAGAGAATGATAATAACAAAATTTTAACTTTAATTCATGATTTACGAATAAAAAAGTTTTAAGCACTACTTTCTTTTTTGGGTACATTGATTTAACCATGACTCGTTTTAAACTCTTAACAAATAATTATAATATGATCTGCTTCAAAATTATACGCTTTGACTACGTCATTTATATAAAAGGAAAATTTGAGATTCAGTCAGCAATACATTGCAGCTGATTTTGACAATGAGATATAGAGCCAAAATTATGAACATCAGATTTTGGACTTTAGTTTGATGGTCCCTTACATTACATGTGCCCCATTCTTGATTTTACCCCCAAAATTCATCATCAATATCTTGACTTAAAACCTACTCCACTTTTTGGCTCTCCATTGATATTTATTAACAGCAGCTGGAAAATCAATGAATGAAATATTGAGAATATTTCTTTTTCATTCCGGTTTTGGATAGCCAACGATAAAATATGTCCCCTCCAGGATATGAAAAAGAGTTACTCTGGTGGAAATGCTTGATGGATGTTGGATTTAAGTTACAACACTGACAATGTTTTTAATCTGATGCTGTTTATTGAAGTTGCTTATGTATCATAATATTTTTGTTATAGGTATTTTAAAAAGAACAGTCTAATTTATAGATACCTTATGTAGTGTACTGCACTGTTTGTTTGTACTTGTTTGGGCGACAATGGAACATGGCTCAGTGGCCTAATCAGGCAAGGGCTTCCGCTCTCGTACGTATTAGTTAAGGGTATGTGAATGAAAAAAAAGGGAATATATTGCGGGTGACATTGAGGACTGGACATGTAGTTGCCAATGTGAAATCGATTGTTTGTAATCTTATGCAAAAATAGATTTTTTTTTTTTTTTTGAGGAAAAGAAAAATCAAATGCAAGTAGCAAATCACGGGTCCGACACTCCAACTGGGTACTAGGAGTTAAAAAATGTCCTCAATCAAGCATGTGGTTTCTCCATTCCCTTCTCCTTCAAAATTCGTGCCATAAAATATATAAATCGGAATATTATCCCTTGTTGGTAGTGAAATCAGCATAAAAGTTGGGTCTTGATTTTGCAAAGTTGGAAGTTGTGAGTAATCTCACTTCATCAAAGTCAAGGCTCTAATAAATTATCAGGAAATATGCTAATTTGCATGATGGATACACCTCGCCTTCCTTTTGTCTGCACACTGCATGATGGATCTATAAATGAATCATTTGGATGAAGCCGGGAAAATGAACTAAGCTCTCTTTTAAGCAGGGAGGAAAGTAGCAAGTTCAGTGATGGGGAACTATAGTTTACCCAATCTCATTGTCCTGCTTCTGAACTTGGGAGCTTTGCTTGCTTCTTTTGCTTGTCCTGAATGTCCCCGTCCAACTCCTCCGCCCAACTGTCCTCCAACTTTCCCACCCAAACATCCTCCCATTGTGAAGCCCCCATTTCACCCCAAACCACCAAAACATCCGCCTCATCATCCTCCCAAGCCTCCCGTCGTAAAGCCTCCTCATGTACCCAAACCACCTGTCGTTAATCCCCCACCACCTCACTATCCTAAACCCCCAGTCATTTCACCACCACCAAAGCCTCCCGTCTACCCCAGTCCTCCCATTGTGAAGCCGCCAGTTCCAAAGCCTCCTGTATACCCAAGTCCTCCCATTGTGAAGCCGCCAGTTCCAAAGCCTCCTGTATACCCAAGTCCTCCCATTGTGAAGCCGCCAACACCAACCCCTCCTGTATACCCAAGTCCTCCCATTGTGAAGCCGCCAACACCAACGCCTCCTGTATACCCAAGTCCTCCAGTTGTGAAGCCACCTCCAGTGGAGACCCCTTGTCCACCACCACCACCTGTGCTATATCCACCACCCCCGGCACAGCAAACATGCCCCATTGACACTCTCAAGCTAGGCGCATGTGTTGATGTGTTAGGTGGCTTAGTGCACATTGGTATCGGCAGCAGCGCCAAGGACACATGTTGCCCAGTGCTTCAAGGGTTGCTAGACTTGGATGCTGCAATCTGTCTTTGTACCACAATCAAGGCCAAGCTTTTAAACATCAATATCATAATACCAATTGGCCTTCAGGTCCTCATCGACTGTGGCAAGACTCCACCTCCAGGATTCCAGTGTCCAGCATAAGGATGGTACCCATTTTTGGACAATAACATCATGTTCATCTCATGACAAGAAGTTATAATTGTCGAAAATTTCGAGTTTCCCCGTAAAGATAAATTAAGGCATGACAAGATGTGCTAATGTATTTCTTAGTAAGTAGTGTTCCAAGTTCCTAGGGAGGATTTGTGCTTCCAAGTTTTCTATTATGTTTTTAATTTGATTTAATCACCACCTAGATTTGTGGTGCTGTTTTTTCTTTCAATGTTATTTCGATGATACAATAAAGTGTCCAAAAATAGGCATTCTACAAAGTCCCATGTTTAAAATTAAATTACATATGTAAATGCCCTAAGGGCTCATTACTAAAAGTGCCAGATGGGCTTCTTTTAATTCCCAACTCATGATGGTAAAATTTCAGTTTTTATCCTTTTACTATGTTCACATTTGGAATTTAGAACTTATATTTTAATTTAACATATTATGATCTTTTACATTTGCAATGATATTAGTTAGCCCAAATAGTTAATGTCTTTAATTATGTTGGTTAAAATGATATGAATTTTTAACACATTTCTAACACATTTACACACAAAAAACCTATTTTTGGCATGATAAATTGGGATGTGTATTTTTAAGAGAAATTCGGCCTTAACATCTTTACTAGAAAAATTAAAGATGTCAACTTTTTTAATTAACTAATGATATTATAAAAATATATGAATCAAATTAAAATATAAATTCTAAATTTTAAATTTAAATATAACAAAAAGAAAATAACCATAATTTTACCTAAAATAAATTTTGCCTCATTTGATTTAATAAGAAGTTTGATGTATTGTTTTAAAAAAGAATATTTTATATCTTTTTAGTTAAAGTCTAAAATGCTATAATCCACGTGGCAGAAAATGATTGGAGGGGCACCAAAAAGAGCAGAAGAATTTTGTTCAAACAAGACAAAGGTCAATTCATAATTTGCAGCAAGTCCTCACCAAGTCACTTTTTAACCTACCTGATATTTATCAATCGAGAGCTCAAGCTCAAAGCCCAAGAAATCAACAGGTTAGAAGGCCCAAATCCCACAAATAAATATGAATAGATAACAAGAAGTTGTTAAAACCTAGCAATGACACTTGAGGATTGTCAGTTAACAGACTAAACAAAGAGGTTGAAGGCATAATCTTGACGGATCAAGGACAAATGCCCCAACTAATCATGTGTTAATCCCCACATATCTAAAAACAATCAAAGCACCAAAGACATCGCGATTACTCTACTATTTCTCGTATTTTGAGATAAGCATTAGAGCGTTCCAAGACAACCATTGTTCATCCTTTATCTTCTAGTCCCCAAACTTCTACAAGCCTTTAACCAAGATGTTAACAACTTTTTTTTTTATAATTATATAAAGTAAAACTTATTTTTTAAAATTTTAATAAGATATTTAACCTAATATATTAATAAGACATAAATATATAATAGGAGTATATTATATATATACTTAGGGTTAATTGTATTAAACATACTCAAATTATAGTTAAAATTTTAAAGTAGTCCCTAAATTTTAAAATGCTTTGATTAAGTCTTCAAAGTTTCAATATTGTATCAATGGGTTCTTCCATCAACCTAATGTTTGCTTAACCATTAAATGCCAACTTGGATCTGACATGTAGCATGTTTAAAACACGTGGATTAAATTTTTAACACTCTAGATCCAAGTAACTCATGTCATATGTATAAACACGTTTAAAATTTGATCCAAGTGCTTTAAATATGCTTTACATCATATTCAAGCTAACATTTAATACTAGAAAAATGATGACTAGGCTGAATTAAAAACATGATTGATGCAATATTAATACTAAAACAACTCAATTAAAACGCTTTATAAGCTTAAGGATTAATTTAAGATCTAGACTATAATTTGGGGACATATAATTAATCCTATCCCTTATTCAAATCTCTTCACTTATTTATATCATATCCAATAATATTATCATTAATTTAAGATTATCTTTTTATCTTTTTTATAAATCAAGTAATAATTTAAATTTTACCCATTTTTTTTATTTGGAGTTGTATTCTAAAAAATAAAACAACTAGCGAAAGCCCAAATTATGAATATTTAAAAAAAAATTCTCTCATATTTAAAAGATAAATAAAAAAAGAAAGCGTGAATAATAGAAACTTAACAAATCCATGTTAAATAAGCTTAAATTTTAAATATCTATATTTGCAATCTTTTTTCTACTCTCAAACTATGATCTCTTTTTTCCCTTGAAATATACATGTAAATGTTTTGGTCTAATAAAAGATTGCAGGCCGAGTAAAGCCAGTCGGTATAAACCAACCCATTTCCTCCAATGCCCAAACGAGGAAATGTATATTGGTACAAATTGAGCCCAAAAACTAACAAGGACTAATTTGTAATTTTATTTCCTTAAACCAAAAAAAAAAAAGTTGAAAAGTTTTCATATAAATGTTGGGATTATGTGTTTGAGTTTATTATAATTGTATATAAATGTTAATTTTGCATACATTTTCATTTCATCATACACATTAAACATTAACGTATTAATTTATTAGGCTTATTGTAGAAATAATTTGTATTTAGAAAATGGGAATATTAAAGATGAAAAAAAAAAAGAGGGAGAATCTTGCAACGGTTGCGTGACGAAATGTACATCATAAATATTGATGAACCCCAAAGCAAACTACTACTCATAATAACCTGATGGCCATGGCCATGGATGGATCTGCTCTCTCCATCCTCTCTTGTGCTGTCCACTGTCATTTCCTGTCTTTTTGGACCATTTCTTCATACACAATTCAATTATTTTATTTGATGTAATTAAAAAACTTGCAACCACATATATTAAAAAAATCGAAAAACAAAGATGTGAGTGTAATTCTATGCTAAACCAACATTGGAAGTATTATAACGAATCCTAACAACTGATCTCAAACTCTGCTCAACATATAGTATGGTGTAGTTAATGCAAAATTCTGCACTTAGCTGCTTACGAATTTTTCTCCTGTCCTGATGTACTAATCAGTAAAGTCCCAATTAGGTATATATGTAGAAAAAAATTTATTTGGTATAATATATATATATATATTTTTTAATTTAAAGAAATAGATTGATTTTAGAAAGAGTGTGTGAAAGTATATTTAGTTGGATGCATTTTGTGCATAGTTGACAGAAATGTATGTCCAGTTGTACACGTTTTCCCTTTAAGTTGCATATTCTGACTTTTTAAATATAATTAGTACCTCTTTGGATGGGCGGTGCAGTGCGGTGCGTTTAGTTTTTTTTTTTTTTTTGGTCTCATGCTACAATATCGCTATAGTATTTAATCTCATCGTCATCGTTGTTTTTACACTAACCGCAGGTAAACGCACCACTTATCCAAGCCCACACTAAGTTTCTTTGGTTGGATGGTTAAATGTGAGTGGTTTTGTCCTTCAGTCCTAGATTCAATTCCTCTTCCACTTATATTTGTATTTTTTATTTCATGTTGTTTTAAGTTTTTTATTATTTTTAATTAATGCTTTTAACATATTTGCTCATTTAGTTAAATGGATGAATAGCAATGATTTCATTCTTAAGTCCCAGGTTATATTTCTCTTTGGTATTATTTTCTCTATCTTGTATTCTTCGTTGGTTTATTGACTAGTGAAGTTTTCTTTGTTCGTGTTTTTTATCCTCTTCGGAGGAATTTTTCATGTAAATATTTATATATTCAATCTTCTCTAATTTTCTATTTCGTTGTTTATTCGAGTCGGTGCAACCAATATGTGTAATAACAACCATGATTAAAAGAAAATGAGGTAATGAGATTGTATGAACAAGTTTGAAAGCAATATTAAACATAATATAGGGTGGTCCTTGGATGCACATATGCTTACGACAAAATGATAATGTTAAAAAAAGAAAAAGAAACCTAACAGTTTTATGAAGATTAGAATAGTTTTGTTACCCATGAAAAGAGTGGGTCACAACTCGCAGTCGCAGGCATTGATGAATAAAGAGACATGCGAGAAAAGAAAGTCGTGCATAATTAATTGATAAATGGTGAGGTGTTATATTGTATTGTATGTAATGTAGGAGTGGAGTGGGATTTTTAGATGCATGCTTTTGGCAAACCCAGTAAGAAAATGAATCATCTGTTTCCACTCAATTTAAACATAAGGATGTGTGCTACATGCCCATGTGCATCTCTCTTTCTTCAATGTGTTTAATATTAATAATACCTTCAAAGCATTCTATAAAAAAAATAGATCCAAATCAATAGTTTATTTGCTTCCAATATTATCTAAGAATTCCAGTTACAAAATTTTAAATCGAACCCACAGATTGCTTTCTTTTTCTAAATATATATATTTAATAAAAATATTGATTAAAATTTTTAACTTTTAACGTTGTTCATGTGGCAATTTATATGACAGTTCATGTTCACATCATGTTAACATAATATCATTTATCGTATATGTCACGTTAACAAATAATACAAAAATTATAAAAATATAAAATATAAAATATTGAAATAATAGCATAGAGTTAATGTGGATTGTCATGTAAATTGTCATATTTAAAAAAATTTAACATAACATCATTTTCACTCTTTTTTTAGAAAGTTGATAGTCATATTTGATTCTTTTTAAAAAATTGAGAGTAAAATTTAACTGAAAAAAATTAAACTAATAAAAAGTATTGACATTAATAATTAAATTTGACAAATAGAACTATTATTTATAAATTAATGAGATTTAAAATAAATAAAAAATCATCAACAGGAGCTGAAATAGTTGGGTCAATGGTAAAAAAATGGCTTTTAAAAAGAGTTAAAATTAAAAGAGATTAAAGTTAAAGGGTTAGGGTTAGGGTTAGGGTTAGGGTTAGGATAGATACGTATGTATAGGGTTTAAGGTTAATTTATAGAAGAATAAATCTGAAATTTTCTACATCAAACTTGGGATCTAAAAGCATTTTGATGAAAACTTGGAACACTTATCAACTTATTTTCATACAAGAAGATTAATATGATTAAAGGAGTATAATGAGAGATTCATTTAACTAAATTGGTTTGCTACATTTAACAATCCAATCCAATTCAATCCAATTCAATCCAATTATGTTGATGGTATGAGTAAAAAGTAGAATGTTTCTGAAAATTTTATATAAAAAATGGGTAAACTATTTAATTCCTCAAGTTTCTGTTAGCAAAAAGAAAAGGGGGGTAGTGTAAGTAATTTTGAAGCTATACTTTTGCAGAGTGCAGCAAATGTTGTGGCTGAAAAAGGTGAATCTGAGGATGGGAAGCATGAGAAAGGCAAAGCTAAAAGTGGAGAATATACATATATCAAAATCAACAACAAAATAAAATAAAAACTATGGGGTCAATCTGTAGGTAGGACAGGTTATTCTTTTAACATCCTAAGTGTCGCAATCTGTACGATAATGATCCAACAATCCTAATTTTATACAATTTCATTTATTATAAGTTTATCCCTTACTTTTTTTGGCCTCTTCTAATCTTGATTTCACTACATGAAGCTATGTAATCATTGTTATTTTAGGACTTGGATTGAGAAAAATGATAATCATTTTGATTCCATATAAAAAAAACTTAAATTTTAAGTTTTATTTTTATTTCAATTCAAATTTTCACAAATTATTACTTTTCAAGATTCCTTGTTTTGGTTTTAGCTCTTTCATATTTTGGTTTTGTGAAAATTTTGATTTAGGGGTTTTGGTTTGTGTGAATTGCTCTCTCCATTTCTCAAAATGAATTGTGCTTGGTGTTTACAGGTTTTTAAAGTTAATGGTCTTTTATGAACTTTAGTCGAATTTAGAGGTGGGAGGTCATCGCTTAGCCTCAACTAGGGCTTTTGTCAATTTATTTGACACGAACCAAATCAAAAGGGTTTGTTGTTTGATTTATGCTTTGTTATGGACGTTGGAATCTAGTGTTTTAGTGTAGTTTTTCGTCATATGTAATTCTAATTTTTTGAATAAAATTCCATCATTCGCATTAATATCTTTTATATTTGTCCTTAACAATTTTTTGCACACAAAACAAAATAAATAAGCAAATATTAGCTCATTGATTACCTAATATTAAGCTACATTATGTGGTCGGATCATAATGTAAGAAGACAACAATTGAGTAAATTGATTAAAATACTATTATGTCATCTATTAAGTCCAAGTGGGAGATACCTTGTCTTAGGTATTAGAGCGGATAACTTTCAAAAGATTGAGACATAAATGTGATTGTTTGAACTAACAATACATCGAACTGGACCCAAGCAGAATAAATCCTAGATTCATTTATGATTTTATTCATTTGTGACATTAATAGTGTGACTTACCTCAATATTGAGTAAGTGACAGGCTATATGTGCGTAACTCGTATACTTTGATGTATTGAAAGCTTAAGCTCAATTAGTTATAGAGCCGACAGCTGGTATGTTGGGTATACGATTTCCGTATGACATAACTTCACTTATGATAATGGAATTCATAACCCAAGTAAAGGGTAAATGGTATCATCTCATTAGCATTACATGACAAATGAAAAATTAACATGGTTATAATTCATTTGTCTAGAATGAATGATTTAATTACTACATATTAGTATTTGACTTTTCCACGAAGGAAAATGTAATGGTTACTATGAAATAAAATAGGATCAGACTGGGTGAACAAATCTAACCCAAAGAGATTAAGAATATCCTACCAGGGTAATACATATATGACAAGGCCATTAGATGAACATTTGATAAGTAGATTTTGTGATGGTATATAATAGGGAGAGCTTAGTCATGGTACTTTAGTGGAATGACTCCATGACTAAATAATCTTGTAATTACTAGACGAAAAGTTGAAACTTAATTATAAATTATTTGAGCCCTAATTATATATGTTCAGTCAGGCTCTCCGCTAGCTTGGTATAACTTTGATGGCTTGCATTTAAATTAATGAGATAAAAAAAATGAAAATGACAAATTAGAGAAATATATTGCATGTACCACTATTATCAATGAATGCATTTTCTCGTTGTAAGCAAGAGATGGCTTAGAGATTAGATTTTTTTAAATTATTATTTAGTTGATTGTAATTAAATAATTAAAATTTTAAGTGAAAATTAAATTAATTAGTTATCACAGTTTTATTGAACAAGAAAATTAAATTTATTTACTCAAGTTCTGGTACAATAAAGTTGTCATGACTTTAATAGAATTTAAATTAGGTTGAGAAAATAATTTAATTGAGTGAATTAATTAAGTTTATTTTAAATAAATAATATTTTGGGAATAGAAAGCAAGTTATTGAGTTGGCAAAATTATATACGTTGGTTTAAAGACTAGATAACACATATAATTGAACATGATATAATAAAAAACCCAATAAGCCCAAAATACATAGGATAGGCGGCACACAAAATTCCCAAAAGGGGTGTGTGTTGTTCACCCCTAATAGTCCTAGTATGACTATATGTTTTCTCTATAAATAGAGACCATTGGCTAGGTCAAACTGGCACCATACTAAGCGTCAACACTCTGTCAAATTTGAATAAAATATATTCTTCCAAATAAATTCTAATTTTGAAGAAGAGTTTTTTTTTTTTTTTTTTTTTATTTTTCTAGTCTTTGAGAGTTATCGATATTCCCATTGGATATCAATAGAAAGTTTTCATAGTGTTCATCGGTTCATGAATTAAAGTATACGAGTCATGCATACATAGTCCGTCATCCACTTAGGATTTAGGTATGTCACACTATGAAGATCACAAGTGAAAAAAAACAATAAATAGATTCAAGATCTATTCTTCTTGGATCCAGTTCGATGTATTGTCAGTCTAGCCAGTCACATCTATATCTCTATCTTCTTGGAGTCATCTGCTTCGATGCCCACGGCAAAACATCTCCCCAATTAGACTTGATAAACGACATATTAGTCTTTACATCGGTTTTCTCATTTCTTATTAGACTAAGGACATGTTTAGTTTTATCTACTAATATAAGTTGTCTTTCTGTATTACAATTCGACAATGTAATACCTCTTAATATTAGTTTAAACATTAGACAACCAGTGAGCAGCATTTGCTTCTATTTTGCTTTGCGTGCAAAAACCACATAAGGATAATCATACAAACTATATTAATATAATCAATGAATTTGTTTTATTAACCAATCTGTTCGAAAAAGTTACAAGTTTATAAATGGATATATTACACTCAGGGTACCAAATCCAACAGAGATTACTAAAGCCCTAAAGCAAATACACCCAAATAAGTTACATGAACCTAGCGATATGTCTACTTTAATATACCAACATTATTGGCATATTATTAAAAGTGATGTCATTTATGCTTGGGGGGTTTCAGCGAAGAAAATTCCTTGGCTAGTTGCAATTACACTTATATTAGCCATATCTTAAAAGCCTATTCCTAAACAAATATCCTAAATTTGACTGATTAGTTTATACAATATAATATTGTTGAGGAGGGTCGACTCCTTTGGGCGAAGTCTCCAAAGTGTTGTCCATCGGGCATTCGATTAGGCTCTAAACAATTGAATATATTGTCTCGAGCCCAATATGGTCTAAGTTTTGTCTTCTAACTCCGCGGAGAGCCCCGAGGGTTCACAGAATGTGAGCACCTTGGTCAGTGGAGAGAGTACGTACCTAAAGGATGTGTAGACAATTAATTGTGAAGAATGCATGCATACTGAATATAACCACCAACCAAGGAATAAGTAGCCTTTTCAAGGAGACAGGTGCTTCCACTTTATGAACCCTTGGGGTTCTTTGTAGATTCGGGAGACAAAAATTAGACTATACCAGGCCTGGGATAATACCTTCAATTGTTGAGGGCCTAGTCGACTACCTAACGAACGACACTTCGAAAATTTCTCTCGAAGGACTCAACCCCCTCAACAAATATATAACATAATCTCCAAAGTTTTGACCAATCATTTGAAGACTATTTTACCTATTTGCGTAAGCAAGAACCATAGTTTGTTTGTTCATAATTGTTTGATAGTAGATAATGTTGGTGTTGCTTATGAATTTTCAAGGTTTTTCGATCAAAATATGTCAACCAAACATGAAATGTAACAGTCAATTTTTAGTCAAATCGGAACAGTGGTTTTGGGACCACAAATATGAGGTTGAAATAATTATTTTATTATTATTTTAATGTTTACAGAATGATAATATGATTGTGTGAAATTTTTGTTAAGAAATTTTATTTTTTGAGTGCTTAATTTAATAAAAAAGGACTAAATCGCGTAAAGTGTAAAACTTGTGTTCTAATAGCTAAAGGTGTCTAATAGCTATGGAACCTTAAAATGAAGGTCCTTATGTGGAAATTAGACCATTTATGTTGATTTTGGTTGTACATGGCTTGGTATAAGTGAAAATTTAAATGTTTTTAAAGGTTATAATAGTAATTGAGTAATTTATGTTAAAATAAATAAAACCAAAACATTTTATCATCTTTTAGTTTCTTCTCTAACCGAAAATAATAGGGCAAACTCCATTGTTGAACATTCAACATTCGGACAAGCTTATTTGTGCAATTGGTGAGTGATTTTTGTCTTGTTTTTAATGATTTTTATGTTTTTGAGATCGTTGCAGCTTAATCTAGCTAGCCCAGGGACTATATTGCAAAATTTTTAAAGGTTTAGGGTTTTTATATTGATAAATATATGTATATTTTGATGTTTGATGATAGAAAATGCATGCTAGTTGTTAGATAAACAACATTTGTAAAGTGATTTTTGACAAAATTTTCATTTAGGGATTAAATTAAGAAATGTTAAAATTTTGTGGTTAAATTGTGAAATAAATGAAAAATATGGGCTGCTAGGGACTTAATTGAAATTCGGCTAGCATGGGTATAGGTTGAATTGCATGAATTTGTATTTTTATGAGATAATGACTAAATTGTAAAAATGTTAAAATACTAGGGGCAAAAGTGTAAAGTTGTCTTAATGTGTATTTTGGACTAAATTGAATAGAATGATAATTAAATAAGTTAATTTTGATTACATTTAGATCAAGAAAAGCGAAAGTCAGATTTAGATCGAGGGAAAAACAAAGTATCAAACTAATCGACCTACTTCGCCATTTTTGCAGTCGAGGTAAGTTCATATGTATTAAGCATTGTTATATTTGTGTTTTAAATGTTTTAATGTTGCATAAATTGTGAGTACGACCTTACAGACATATTCGACGATGATTTGAAAAATGTGAAATCCTAGTTGAACTTTAGGAATAGATTAGGATACGAATGACATGTCATTAGGGATTAGTTGATTTGGGTACTAGTCCGTACGTCCTACAGTGGCTGAGTTATCCGGCATGTGTTGCGGATACTCGTCAGCTTGTGTGAGCAACACCGTGTAGCTTCGTTATGACCGTCAGCTTGTATGAGTAAACCCGTTGATAGCTCGAGAGTGAGCATTATATGTGATATGAGATTGAGATAGCTTCGGCTATATATGTGGCACTTAGGGTGCAAGTTTCCCGGGTATCCAATAGTATTCTGAATGGTTCAACGGGTATATGAAAGATATGGATGAGTATGATATTGATACAAGATAGTACAAGTATGTACATAAACCGTATAAGCTTTAAATCGAAGAAACTTCTGAAGTTCACATCTAACCTTGTGATTGAATGTTTGATAGGTTTGTGTATTTATATAAGTTGTATATTCATATGACCAAATGTTTGAATTGTATTTTTTTGGTAAGTTGAGTTATTTTCATACGAGCTTACTAAGTTTTATAGCTTACTCTGTTTATTTTCGGTGTTTTATAGTAAAATCAAAGCTAGCTCGGATTCGGGAATCATCGGAAACCCTCATCACACTATCAAGCTATCATTTTGGTACTTTTAAATCAATGTTTTTGGGATATATGGCATGTATAGGAGGCTTAGTCATTTTGGTATATATTTTGGTAATGAATTTAGCTATTTGAATTGACTTGTAAATGATATGTGTTTGGTTTTGTTTATAGCCATGTGAATTGGCTTATTTTGTCATCCTTGGTGATGTATATATGTGCTAATAGGCTCGGCTATGTGATTGGTATTTACTATATAAATGCTTGTGGTGAAAGGTTGAATTGTGAGATATAGCATGTTTGTGGTAATAGCCAAGTAATATATGTTTGAAAGTGACCATATGGATGTTTTGTGAATATGCACTTGATATGAAATTGAATGACAAATAATGATACTTGTATGAGTTTTGGATGATGGTATAGAATTGGCATGAATTAAGCTTAGTTGAGATTGATTTGAATGCCTATTTATGTCTTGTTTGGTGCCATTTGGTTTGGTGTAGGTGTATGCAAATTTGGGTGGCAAGCTGGCTTGGTAAATAGCCTATTTTTGTCCACATGAGCAGAAACATGGGTGTCTGTCTTAGCCGTGTGTGACACACGGTCAAATTATACGGTCGTGTATCCCCTAGTGTTGAATTAAAAATCAAGTCAGTATGTTCCACACGGCCTAGTACACAGGTGTATGACTTAGCCATGTGGCATAAGTCACTATACCCTACAGGTTTGGCACGGCCTAGCATACGGCCTGGTATACGGGCATGTGTGGCCATTTTGTAGGGCACACGGGCTGATCACACGGGCTTGTGGTTGGCCGTGTGACCAAGTCAGAAAGTTACACGGGGTGGGATACAAGCTGAGACACGGCTATGTGATCCCATTTCGAATGTCTACACGGCCTGTGATAGGGGCATGTCTTTGGCCGTGTGAAACACAAGGCTGGGCCACACGGGCGTGTGTCCTCTGTATTTTGTAAAATTTTCTAAGTTTTCCAAAAATTTCATAAGTTATCGATTTAGTCCTAAATTACTCCGAATACATGTTTTGGGCCTCGTAGGCTCATATTAGAGACAATGGGAATGATTTTGAATGATGTTTATTTGAAATTTGAAAATGTATGTGAAATGTATGGTTATTTGCAAATTAAGCTCGGTAATGCTCTATAACCCTATTCCAGCACTGAAAACAGGTGAGGGGTGTTATATGGAAAGTTACATTGGTCTACCAAATGCAAGTTAAGTTGCAACTAAAGTTATATCTAGCCCATGTAATTGGTACTAATATGGCCATGAGATCACTTACCATCCTTATTTATGCCTAAGGATATGTGGTGGTAGTGATTTTCCTTAGAAAAATTAAGTAACTGTGAGTCTTCTTATATTCTACTAGAATTTCCAATACCTAGTTTCCAACCCACCCAATCTATAATCAACTTTTGTGTCCCAAATACCCTTTCAAGTAAAAAAAGATTCTTGCCCAAATATGCTTCTTGAAAGTCTGAGGCAAGTAGAGTAAGGATCCTCCATCCATGTTTGCTTAGCTCCTTCAACTGTACACACCTCTCAGTATTGTAGCCAACTAGTGCCCCTTCTGATTTTGCTATGTCTCCACCAGTAGCTACTAATAATCTTAGTAGTCTCAACTGTAAATGTAACACCCCTCGCCCGTATCCGACGTCGGGATAGGGTTCGAGGCGTTACCGGTAATTCACCTTTACAAACTTACTAATCGGGTTACTGAATTTCACTCGTAATTTAAAACTTTTCAAACTTGTGCACTTTGTCTCTTATACTGGCCTCCAAGGCCTAAAAACACTCCTAGGGGTAGTACGGAACAAAACCGAAATTGTTTGATAGACTTGGGCCACTTTAGGAAATTTTTCCCTTAGTTGAAGTGTAACACGCCCGTGGGGCTTAGAACACGTCCGTATCCTTTTTCCAATATGCAACACGGCTAAGGCACACGCCCATGGGCTTAGCCCGTGTGCTACACTGACTTCAACCTCACCATTCTGTTAAATAAACACGGCCAAGGCACACGCCTGTGTGCTTAGCTCGTGCTCTATGCTGACTTAAAATTTCAGGTGCAGGGGACACACGGTCATAGCACACACCCATGGGAGTAGCCCGTATGTCACACACGGCCAAGACACACGCCCGTGTGTCAACCCATGTGGACCTTGTTAGGCTATTTTCCAAGCCTTAAGTCACCCTCTACTAGTCAATTACACTTATAGATTACTATAGTGCATATTTGGGCCAAATTATCTATTTGTAAATATGAGAATTTTGATTAACCTCATTGCATGTGAACCTCATGTCATTGGTTTCATACATGCTAAGTTAATTCTTATCTTGCATTTAATGATTTATATGTCTGCTTGACATATTAAGATTGGCCCGTTATTATAACTCATTGCCAATTATAACTAAGCCATCGCATATGAACATAAACATGTATAGATTTGTAGGGCATAGCCTACTTCAAAATGAGCCAATTCCCATAGCCATATACAAAGAAAGATAAACATATTTTTTACATGCCTTCACTAGGCAAATCAAATGACATATATAACAAAATACTAAAAAATCCTATACATGCCATTGGACAAAATAGAAATGTCTTTATACCAAAGCTTGTCTAGTTGATAGTGTGTTGACTCTCCAATTGTCTTCCAATCCTTATGAGTCCTCGAGCTCTAAAAAGTAGGGAAAAGAGAGGGGTAAGCATTTACATGCTTAATAAGCCCGTATAACTGGAAGGTAAACTTACTGATTATTTAGCATGCAACCATATTAGGAAATGAAACCAACAAGCATGAAATGGTTTCCCTAACACATATACTCAATCATCAAGTTAGTTACATAACAATGTACCATGTAATTCATATTAGATGAGTTCATCATTTAACATATCATCTATACATATTTTTTGTGATAGTCCCGTTGAGTTTCTAGGAAATCTCGATGGATCATCCATTTACCATCAATTTATACGAATGATCGTTTCAGTATGCACTCCAGCGAACCTCACATCTTACGGCGGGATTACCAATCCAGGCTAAATCCCCCGTAATATAAACTCATAATGTGATGTCGGGATTACCAGTCCAGGCTAAATCCCTTACGCGACAAACACCTTTAATGAGCTAGGATCTAAATTCAGACCCTAATCGGATTACCCGTCCAAGCTAAATCCACAATGCACACATATTCTTCGAGAGGCTCGATCATTCAAGGAACACTAGTCCAGGCTAGATCCTTTTTATACTTGAGATCTTCAGATTACCAGTCCAGGCTAAATCCTTTTCTGCAACACATGCAGGATCTTAAGTCTCATGTAAATCATGGTTTATCCATCGAATTCCCTTTCCAACCTCAACCGAGACATTATCCAACAATTCATTATTAAAGATGCAATTCATGCATTTTCATGCCATCAACAATGCAATTATCATACGTTCACAAAACATACAAATATGCATGTTATAGGTTTACTTCGAGTTATCCGAACTTACCTGGTATTCGTTTCGGAGCTGTGTTTCGGTTATTCCGAAACCTAGCGTTTACCTCGATCGACCTCTGAAATTTGTTCCTCATGGTCTATAAAAACAAAATTATATTATTAATTCACTACATTACACTTTTCAAGTTTAATTTCTACCCCGGTCCAAATGACCGTTTTGCCCCTAACCTTTGACATTTTTACTATTTAGTCCTTAAGCTCGCATAGTGAAACACATGGAATTTCTATCTTACCCAAGCCTAGCTGAACATTTTTGTCTCTTATGGCAGCCCACATTTTCCATTATTTTCACATTTCTACCACAAATTTAACAACTTTTGCAAAAAGGTCCATTTAGGGATTTTTCATGAAAATCACCTAAGAAAAGATGTTTAACGCACCTTCAACTTTCATACCCCTCCATAATTCACCAAAATAAAAGCAACTCATACATGGGTAAATTTTTAAACATGAACCCTAGCATGAAATATGGGTAGAAATGGAAAGATCAAGCTACCGGGATTTCAAAAATACAAAGAACATTAAAAACGGGGCTTGAGAGCACTTACTATTGAGCTTGGAAAGCTTGGAAAGCTTGGAAACCCTAGCTATGAAGACTTGGAAATTTTGACTGGACACGGAAGAAGAATGGCTGATTTTTGCCTTCTTTTTCCCACTTTATTTCATTAAAAAGCCAAATGACCAAAATGCCCTTAAGTCCTTTCTTTAAGATTTCATCCATGCAAGCCCATTTTTGTCCAAAAACTTAGAAATTGGGAAAATTGCTCTTTAAAACCTTCTAATTTATAATCTAAAACAATTTCATACAAATTGCTTCTAGAATCCAAGTTTTGCAATTTATTCAATTTAGTCCCTAATTTCCAATTGGACATCTTACTCAAGGAATTTCTTCATGAAAATTTAACACATGCATAATGTCATATTCTAGGTCTCATAATAATCATAAAATAAATATTTTGATGTCGTATTTGTGGTCCCGAAACTACTGTTTTGACTAGGCCCTATTTCAAGATGTTATAGTAAAAGACCTGAGTAATTGAAAATAATCCATAGAAATAAGTAGAGATGGCTTGTGAAATTTCCTTAGTAAAGACTTCCTTACCCCTACTAGATAGGCCTCTAATGCTCCAAGTTATGATTTTAGCTCTCAGTTTATACAATAGTATATGAAAAGTTCTTCTTGTGTTCCTTTCTACTATGGTTGGTAAACCTAAGCATCTCCTAAGGGCACTGGTTTGTTGAACCTCTAGTTTCCTTTTGACATTAACTTCAACCCTTAGTGTTGTATTAGAACTAAAAAAGACCTCAGATTTATCAAAATCAACTTGTTGATTTAAACAAGTTGTATAAGACTAAATAATATTTTTAATTCTTGTTGCCCTTACTAAAATAACGTCTTCGAAAATAACACTATCATTAGCAAAAAACTAGATGTGTCGCACAGTCCATTCTTGCTTACTTGTAAACCTTAAATTTTTTTATCCCCATTGTTTTTTTTAATGATGCAAAAAAAAAAAATCTTCACTACAAAATAAAAATAGAAACGATGAAAGCGAATCTCCTTGGCGAAGACCTTTCACTAACTGAAAGCTACCGGTAAGATATCCATTAACCACCACAGTTAAGATACTAAGGTGACACATCTCATAGCGAATCTAACCTAGTTGTTTGCAAAACCTTTTTGTGCATGTTATACTATCCAAAAATCCCCATTCTACTGGGTTAGCGCAAATAAACCATCCCCCTTTCTTTGCTTTTCAAAGGATGCATCATTCCAAAAGCTACTAGCACATTATCAAAGATTAGTTATCATGATATAAAAGCACTTTAGGCCTGGATAATACAATCACAGATGGCATGCCTTGGTCTATTAACCAAAACCTTTGAAATTATTTTTTATAAAACATTATAAAGACTTATAAGATGAAATTGGCTAATAAACTTAGGATTATTGATCTTAGGAATAAGAACAACATTTATAAAGTAAATATCAAGCAAATCCCTCCCTTCATTAAACACCTCCAAGCAAAAATTTATAATCCCACTTTCAACTAAATGTCAATAGAAATAAAAAAAAAAACATAGTAGGCATACTGTCGAGTCCAAGAGGTTTTAGTGGGATGAATATTTTTAAGGCAGTCACCGCCTCGTCTTCTTAGAAGGATGAAGTCAAGTAGTTATCCATTTCTTCGATTACTTTGCTTGATACCCCATTTAGAACTTATGTAGAATTAGACTATTCTTGTGAGGTGAACAAATTTTGAAAATAGTCTAAAGCAATTTGCAAAAATTCTTCGTCTTCAAAATTATTGATAAAATTAAGTGACACGAATTCTTATTTAAATAAAATATAATGGTAAAATAAAATAAAAGTAAAATCCATATAGAACTACACTTCTTTTATTTTATTTTAGAATAAGATTTTTTAAACCTTATTAAATTCCATCTATTTGATATTGATTAGAATAAGGTGTTTCAATCTTACTACACTTCTATTAGAATATGGTTTTACAAGCCTATAAATAGACATAGTCTACTACTCTTGTAATTATTCGAATTCGACATAGTGAATTTTTTTCTCCTCTGCCTGTAGTTTTTTTCTCGAAAGGGTTTCTACGTAAAATCTGTATGTTCTTTATTTTTATTTCTCTTTTCTTTGCGATATATTATCACTACCGACGTTCTATTTTTTACAATCTTTGATCATGTTATTATGTTGATGCTTTGTAGGTATATCTGTACAATTTAACCAAAATCAAATTTTCATCTATATATTGAATCAAAATTAAATTTATATTTATACAATTGCACCAAAATAATCACATTCTACATCAAATCAAAATTTAATGTAATTTTAGGATTTATTTGAAATTTTGTTGTTTCCATATTTATTATTAATATTCATTACAGTTAATTAAAACAATATTTTGTTACATTTAAATTTTAAGGCAAAACAAAAGACTTTGGTCCGTACGTCCGCTTCCCAATTCCGACCACTAATTTTGGAACAAAAAACACATACAAGTTGACCCCATTCTGACTTCTTCCGACCTCCGTTGCCTCCCTCTCCTTCTTCTCCCCTGTCATTTTCCTTCTCTACGCTACTATCACTTATTTTAATTATTATTAAATGGTCCTGGTTTAATGTCTTTTCGATTTATTGTCGCCATTTCCATTTGTTCAGCTAAACTATTATATATTGGCCTCTCTTGGATCTCATTCATTCAGCTTTAAAATATAAATTCTTCTAAATGCATAATTAATAAATTCACGTACGTCCACCGTCTGTCCCTCCTTCCCTCCATTCTCTCTTAAAGACTTATGAGCTTGTTTTTCAGGGTATTTTCTTTTTTGTGTTTGATTCAGCAATGGCTTACCAGTACCAGCCATGTTTTTTCCTTCTTCTTTTTCTGCTGTTTTCTGTCAATGCGTCTGTTCTAGCATTTCAGAAACGACCCAAGATCAGCGCCGTTGATCTGGCGGCGCTGTCAGCCATCAAAGACAGTCTGACAGACATTCCAGGCTCAAGATTCTTCTCCACTTGGGACTTCACCGCACCAGATCCTTGCTCCTCATTCACCGGCGTCACCTGCGGTTTCAACGACCGAGTCACCATTCTGTCGCTCGGCACTGGCCTTTCCGACTCTCCTGGCCTCGCTGGCTCCCTCTCCCCTGCTCTTTCCAACCTTACCCAGCTAACCCAACTCATCCTCTTCCCTGGTCTCGTCACCGGTCCCATCCCTCCCCAACTGGGTCAACTCACTAGTCTTCGAGTTATTTCCTTGACCAACAACCGCTTAACAGGACCCATACCACCCTCCTTTTCCACTCTCCCCTTCTTGCACACTCTGGATCTGAGTTCAAACCGGCTCACCGGGTCCATACCGCCAGGCCTCACAAAGCTTCCATCTTTAAAAGTTATGGTGTTGAGCTGGAACGAGTTAACAGGGGAGTTACCCAGAACAGTGTCGGCGCAGTTATTACACTTGGATTTGAAGAAGAACAAGATCAGCGGACCGTTGCCAAGGTTACCGTCAACTGTCCGTTACTTGTCAGTGTCGGAGAACTGGATGTGGGGCCCACTCAAGGCCCTAGAATCGCTATCCGAGTTAGTGTACCTGGACGTTAGCATGAACCAATTCAGTGGGCCCATCCCGTCTTCACTCTTCTTAAACCCCTCCCTCACTTCACTGTTTTTGCAACGGAACAATTTATCGGGTGGCCTCCCATCATCAATCAAGATGGACCCCACCTTCCAATCCTACGGCGGCCAGGGATCCATCGTGGACTTGAGCCATAACTTCATCACGGGGGATATAACCCCCTTCTTGGCTGGGGTGGAGACTCTCTTCTTGAACAATAACCATCTCACTGGGTCTGTACCTGAGGAGTACGTGAAAAGCGTGTACGACGGCAACACCAAAACTTTGTATTTGCAGCATAACTATCTATCCAGATTCCCATTACCTCAAGGTTCCACTCTGCCTGATACCGTCTCCTTGTGCTTGTCCTATAATTGCATGGTGCCTCCCGTTGGGATATCAGCCTGCCCGGCCAGTGCCGGAAGCCAGCCCTCCAGGCCGCAATCGCAATGTTCCGCATTCACCCATGGTGGCTCCACCAACTGACATCAGGATAAGGTGGATATGGTTATACGTTTCACACTACTAGAAGCAATATTAGAGTGTGTGTAACTTATATTACTACCATATAGTTTTTTTTTTTTTTTTAAATTTATATAATTTGTTTTAAGGATGAGTTATATAAACAGTGAAAAACAAAGGTTTTATTAGCAGGCCTGCTTTATTTATACTTAATCCCTCCCCACCCACCCCTCAATGTAATCGTATTTTATTTGGGTTACTTTTTATTATTATTATAAATTTTGACTTGACTTGTTAATAATTCATAGTTTTTAAAATATTTATTTTGTAATTTGATATTGATTTCATACCGTTGCTATGATTAATCATCAAGGATTATGTAGGTGGTCACTTATTTGGGATGTCTGAGGGAGTTTTAGAAACCAATGAGTGAATGTTGGTTAAAGTGAGTGGGTGCTGCGCACTGTCCATATCATCTCTTCCAACTTGCAATCTAATTTCTAACCAAATTCAATTATAGTTATAACATAAAAGTAAAATTTTTAATCTATCTTTTCCTTCAATTATAATAAATAAACTTCTTTGAATCTCATATGATAGTTTGATGGTTCAAGATGTTCACCATCCTATGTGTGGCTTAGGTTCGAATCGCGTTTGTTGTTCGAACTTTTACCCTATTATTATAATTTACTAAAAAAAATTAAAATTCTTTTTAAAATTATATATATTACATTGAATATGACAAAAGTTAGTTTTAATTATTTAAAAGAATAAAAAGACCTAAATACTTTACTTTTATTTCCCTTTTAATTATATATATATATATATATATTGCTAATATCATTTGAGTTGAGGAGTAAGTAAAAGCTTTGATAAATAAATAAAGAAAATAAAAACTTGAAATAACAACCAACAGAAATGAGTTGTAAAAGAGAAATATGGGTTTTATATAATTAAAAATTGTGTGTGGAACCAATGATCTGCTTTTACCAAAACCAACAATAATTTAGTTCAAAAAGGAAGAGAAAGTAATTAGTGAGAAAAGGGGAAAATGACATAAGAGAAGGAGAGGGAGACAAGCGGCCCAACCCTCCAAACTTTGAAACCAATCCTTAAATTCAGAATAACCGGATAAAAAGGGATTGGATTACATTCTACTCAAATAAAATATATTTAAAATTTAGGTTAATCGAATCGAGTTATTTGAGTCAGTTTAAATAAGTAATTCGAGTTCGAGTTGAATTAAATTTTAAAATTTAAATCATTTGAATAAAAAATTGTTGTAAATACTCATTTAGTCCTTGTCATTTTAAAAAAAAATTCTCATTATATATACTCTTTTTAAGACAATATTTAGAACTATTCATAGCTCATTCCCAACCCATAAATAGGAAGATAATACGTTTCAATACACTCGAATCCATAACCTTCTGCATTGACAATAATACTTATGTCAATCGAGTTAATACTCAATCAATGATCCCTTTCAATTTTGAAAAATAAGCAAATTAGTCTTTCTCAACAAAAATTACAAAAATAAAATAAAATAATTTTAAAAAATTCAAAAAAATTATATTTTTTAAAAAAAATTAAAAATTTCTAAGAAAATTAAAATTTAAAATTTTAGGATCTAAATACATTAATTAATGATTCAAGTTTATCATATTAAAGTATCTTCTTCTTTTTTTTATTTTACTTTAAATTATTTTTCAAATATATATGGTTTCAAATTTATGTACTCTAATATGTAATTAGTTATATTGTAACAATATTTTAATTTAACATGTTTAATTTTTTAATTTAACTCGAATAATTTCACTTGATTCATTTTGCTCGACTCGATTAAAAAAAAAATTCAAATCAAGTTAGAATGATAAAATAGGACTTGCCAACTTGATTAACTGAAAAATTTTCACTTGATTCAATCGAATACTCACTCTTAGATGAGATGAGATTACCTTTCCCTAACTTTCAAACCTCAGTATATTTATTTTTGAATATTATAATCTGAATGAATAATATTGAATATGTTAAATATTATATGAAAATAAACTTAGATTAATATATTTTAATTCTTTGTATATATGTAAGACAGAAATTTAAATGTGAATTGTAACATGTAAATATTTTGAAACCAAAATCCATTTTGAATGAATATTAATTATAGTTATTTGGAGGGGTGAATTTAGAGGTAGGCAGAGCTTGGCCTTTTAAAATTTTAAAAATTTTAAATTAGGGAAAATAAAATTATATTTTGATTCTCTTTAATAATGATAAAATTTTAAATTAATCCTTTAAAAATTATATTTTTACTATCATAAAAATTATAATTTAATTTTAACCACCTAAAAAAAATCTAACTTCACCCCTAATTATTGGAAAATATTAATTTTAATTATAAATGTGGTATATGAAATCCTCAAATTATTTTGGTAATCCATTGTTGGGTTTCAACAAATTTATGAATGCTTGGGCGCCTATACAAATACAGTCTGGTTAAGGCCTCGTTTGCTGCTGTAAAACTAGAAGTAGCAACTCCATTAACATCCCACTTTCCTCTTTTTTATATTATACTTTTATTTATTTTTTTAAATTATTTCAGATGTTTTTAAATTTTGATATAAAACCTAGATTATCAATATGAAGACTTTACGATTTTTAAGTGAATCTACGTGATAATTTTTTCGATGAAATTAATTCTTTTATTTATTAAATGTATTAATTTAATATCTATTTAAAAATTCAAATAATGTCAAATTTCAATACAAATAACATTTATTAATTTTAAAATGTCATTATCATTTAAAAATTATATTTCAAAAGCTTTTATCGATTAAATATTTTATTTAGTGTTAAATTATAAATAAAAAAATTATTTATTTAGTTCTCTTTAATAGAATAAAGATTAGATTAATACATTTAATAGTGAAAGGAGATTTTGGTGATGTTCGTTACTTTTCAAAGATAAATCTCAAAATTATACATCAACTACATGAATGCAATTATACATGTAAAACTTCAATTGTGATTCAAATATATATTTGAAACTTTAATTTTGATTTAATCATACACATTTAAAAAAAATAAATACATCAATTTATTTTTATATTTATCATGTTATATCAATAATTGTATTAATAATTTACAAGAATTGAATCAAATCAAAAGTTCGTGTATAAAATTACACATTAAACCATTTATCCCTAATTTACTTTGATTTGAGCGCTTTTAAACTAAATAAAATTGAATATTTTTTTAAATAAGCAATTTAATAATTAATTTTATTTTTACACAAATTAGATTATAATCTTATTTATTTATCAAGTAAATTACTTATGTATCGTGTAATTATATAATTACAAAGTACATATGAATAACACAGAAGAGTAGACTCATCTAAACGACATATTAACAGATTCACAATATTATTTATTAATAATAAGCTACCGTTAGGCTGTAAATTACAGGAAAAAGTAAGCACACACATTCACATGATTTTACAACACGAGTGAGTTCCCTATCACCTTAACACCAGAAAACAATGAAAGCCTAACTTATACAACATATGCAATATGAAAATACAACCTTCAAAGAAAAATAAAAAATATTCAACCACTACGTCTCAAATCCATTCCTTGGGATTCATGCACGCATCTAATAGTTTCCACTCTTCACTTCCTTCTTCTGGTTTCTGTATGTCCAACACAAATTATATATTTGGCAGTTACAGTTATGGCTTCTCATTAACATAAATCAGTCATCATTATTTGCAAATAATGGGAATTTTTTTTCCTTGGAGGGAGGGGAAAAAGGAAAATGAGGGAAGAAAGCTTACATGATCGTATTCCCACCGTGCTGTTAAAGGGAGAGAGACGAGAATACTTTCAATTCGACCTCCAGTCCTCAGTCCAAACGTTGTACCTCGATCATATACCTTTTATTAACAAATCAAATTAAGTTGCTTAAGAGATGTCTACAAAGTCAAAATCTCTCCTGTTTAGTTATAGGTAGATATGATACCAAGTTGAATTCAATGTAGCGGCCCCTTCGCAATTGTTGCCATGCCTTGTGGCTCTCAGTGAATGGTGTATTCTTCCTTTCCTCTACAATGGGTACGTATGCAGGAACCACGGAATTCGCACATTCTGCAAATAGATAGTATTAGAGAAATTGAAGGCCAATTGGAATCACTATTTATATGTGGCTAACACCCAATGATTAATCTCCTTCCTGGGTATACCAGTGGCAAATGAAAGAAGCATCTCTTGATCATGGTCATTTAGATCATCAAAAAATATTCCCCCAAGCCCTCGTCTCTCATCTCGATGCTACATAGAGCAAAAGCAGACATAAAGATTTAACAATTTCATCCATGATAAGGAGGAGAAAATTGTAAACGTATGGTATTAGTCAATGTGAAAAAAACTGACTATATATAATAGCTTTCAGAACAAATATATGATCACCACACAGGCTAGGCTACTGATATCACTCAAAGTTAAATGTCTATCATACTGTAGATGACTGTTTTCAATAAGAGATATATCCAAATTGATACACTTTTTGCACTGAATTTTAAAATATGATATAATATCTGACTCCATGTCCTTTTACATTAAATAAAAAGTAAAAAAGATCAACAATATCAATCTTAAAATAAAAAAATAAAAGTAAAGAAATCAAAACCCTTAGATCATGGCAAACAATATTCATCCTCAGATATCTATTGAAGGAAAACATTATCTCTAGTGGGACAGAAGAGGAATTCAAGAACATCGTTTCAGTAAACATAAAATTAACACCAACCAAATCAAGAACGAATAAAGGCAAAATGTTTTAGTAAATATTTTGAACATACTGTGAAACATATAGTTGGTAGTTCAAAGGTGGCAAGCACAGCTTAGGGTAGGTATTATGCATGCACTTCAAAATTCAAACTTCAAAGTGGGCTTTATGCTATCTACAATTTGTTAAAAAATAAAAAACAATATTTCTTATGCCCATGAATAAGTTAGTAAAAGCAGGGCAAAGGTGAGTTTATGTAAGTTGGATTGACAGGCAATTCAAGTGAAAAAAATGCACATAACATTACGGTTTGGATGGATGAGTACCGAGTGCCATAAACCTGAATTGTCCATCATTATTGTGGTCTATTCATAAGGAGCTCTTTTTGGACAGAACCTTAACACATCCATCCGTCGACTAAAGGCTGATCAAATACCACCGATGTTGTTGAAAGGACAAGCTGAAATCTAGACCCTTAAATTGCCTAGTGCGTAAGGCAAAAAAGAAGCACTCACCCTAGTGAAGTAAACCTCTAGTTTATAAAAAGTTAAATACATATACAAGGAAATTCCATTTATTACATATAATAAGCCTGACTATGTAATTTGAAATTTTATTCCAGAATTTGCTTCAAAACACTCTTAATACTTTGCTGCCAACCCAAACATCAAGTAAAATCATCACAGAGAAAAACAAACATATATATTCAAATTCTATACACATAATTATAAAATTCAGAAAATAAATGAGAAATGCATATAACACCAAAAAGGTCTGGCAAGATAATACCTTAATGTAAAAGTAGTCGTCGCACCATTTTTTGAATCGAGGATAGAAGGATGGATCAAATTTGTCACATGCCTTTTTTTGTATCTACAAAAGAAAGCCAATGTTTTTTTTTTTTTATTGAAAAAGAAGGCCAACGTTAGCAAAAGAACAACCAGCAAAATATTTCATTTATTCAAATACTATTTTACAAGGATAGAACTAATTTTAACACACACATACACTAGTATTTATAGAACATTGTAGTTATCTTTAGACCGACATGTGCAGTGCATTGACAGTTTTAAACATTTGCCTCCGCTCTACCTATCAATCTATAACCCATATATATATATCAAATCCATGTGCTTTAAGGTAAATCCATATATATCAAATTTAGAGAAATCTTGAAATAAGAAGGTTCTTCTCAAATCCCTTCTTTGATAAAATCAATACTTTACTTTCTCAAAGTGAGACAACTAGAATTAGAACTAATTTAATTGCTTGAGCTCCTCCATATCTTAATAGTGCCAAATGCAGAAGTCTGAAGCTTTACTGGTTGGTAAAATAGAGAGAACTTTTGCCACGAGAACAAGAAACTCATGATTTTTTTTTCTTTTGAAAAGAAAAAGACATAAGAAATAAAGAATTGAAATTCAACTCACTGAATGGAAGTGCTTGACATCCTCCTCAAAGATGTAAGATGGAGTCAAATCAGTTCCACCTCCAAACCACCATTGCCTTGGAGCTCCAGGAGCATCTGCAAATTTTCAAGTCACTGACTAAACTTAAACCACTTATCTTTGAAGCACGAAAGAGACTAATGTAGAGAATAATCACAAAGCATCGGGAATGCAACTAAAGAAAATCAAGGCAATTTGAAAAATTTTTAATCAAGGAACTTTTTTTTTTTTTGGGGGGGGGGGGGTTTGATATTGGGGACCTACCTCATTTTTGTTTATGAAAACAAGTACCAAAGCAAACAACAAAGCATAATATTCATCACTACTGAATAGCAAACAAGTAGAGAATAAAATTTTTGCTTGATTAATATGCTGATGGTAACTCGTCTAAGCTAATGGGATTATTTGGAGCCATTTCCAGGAATCAGATTACAACATAAACTGGCCAAATTCTGATGAACTCAGAGAACTCATTACAAAGATCCTCCTATCACTTTGTTGATAAATGAGGATACAATATATCAGGTGAGAATTCAAATATTTGTGTCATGCTAGTAGATTTTCTCAGTGTCATAATGTTCAAAGCAGTTTAGATTTATATCACTTTTTGACAAGCTAATAATTTTTATTATATAGATTTTGATATTTTCATGTTTCCAACATTTAGACTACCATTTTAGCATTCCCAAATCAACAACTTTAACAATAACTATGGATAAAGTAAGTACCTTTGGGAGCATCTGTTTCGAAATATCTGTAGTTAAAATGCAGCGTAGGAGCAAAGGGGTTCTTGGGATGCAAAACCTGAAAAGGGGAGAAAACCAGAATGTTATAATTATCAGCAATTTCTTTTTGTTATGGAATTGCACCAAAACATTGAGGCAAAGAAAAGAAATTCAAAAAGTTACTAAATACCGAGCTGACCCCAGCAGCGAAAAAGCGAACGGGACCGGGCTTCTGATCAGTGACATTAGCCTTGGCAGCTCGATAAGCTTCAGGGGGCATAACTCCGTAAACAACAGAGATATTGACACCAGCCTTTTCGAAAACGTCACCGTCTTGCAACACTCGACTAATTCCTCCACCGCCTCCGGGCCTCGTCCACGCGTCCTCCTTGAACTTCCCCGCTCCGTCGACAGCCTCGAGGGCGCCGCAGACGCTGTCCTGCACCTCCATTATCATGCGCTGGAAGCGGGACCTGACGGAACCGTCATCTAGGCCGTCGGTTTCACGGAGGAAAGTGTGGGGTCGGTGGGAGATGAGAGTTTCTTTCTCGATGGAAACGGCGGAGCATGTCATGAGTCTGCGGGTGGGAGTGAAATTGGTAAGCCTGGTGAAGGGGAAGGATGGGCAGAAGCCTAATTGGGTTTTCTTGGGAGAAGAGTAAGAAGAAAGTGGGAAGAGACATAGGGAAGAAGAAGAAGGGAGAGCGGCTGTGGGAGGTGGCGGCATTGCAAAGGATGAAAACGCCAAAAACGCAAACAAAAACTTAAAAAAGAACTCTTAAGGATGAATTGGGAACAAAAATCAGTTGGAGTTAGAACGAGAGAGAGATCATATGAAAAGGGAAAAGCGTAGGAGTCGGCCCACAGTGTGCGAATGGTTCCGCCATTGGTATTTTAGAGTTACTCTACTGATTTAGTCAAAACCCACCACCCTCCCCAAACAAACAAACCATCCATTGGATTTCATTTTCCGCCAATTTTGTCAACGCTTCACTCATCTCTCTCTTTTTTATATTACCATCTAAACTTCTTACTTAATAATTTATTTTATATTATATTTTAAACTTTTTTTTGTTTAATAACTTATTTTTATTCTATTATTGCATTTTCATCTTTCAAATTTAATTCTCACAATTGTTTTTTTTTTCTATAAATTGGTATTTAAAATTTTTTTTTATTTGGGTACTTAATTTTTTTATCACAACGGTTACTTAAATTATTTTTTTCCAAGTTAATATGTCAGTTAGTCAAATTGTTATATTTTTAGTTAAACCGTTAAGTTTTTAAAATGGTCTTAACCTATAAATTGGTGCTTAATTTTTTTATTTTCATACTTAAATAATTTTAAAATAAAAATATATATTTAAAATAGAGAAAATTACTTTAATTATTTTTTTAACTTGGTTCAATCGGTATATATCAGTTCCCGAGTCAAACGATTCAACATTCACCTTCTTGCTAATGCTCCATTGGTTCTCAATCCAATAGGTCTAGTTTTGAAAATATTGATTTTGATCAATGAATTAACTTTTTTTATCCCATTAAGTAGAGCAAGTAGGTAATTAAGTTCAACAACAAAATTAATTGCTAGCGTCACGATCTCGGAAGAGTAAATTTTGAATATTGTTGGTATTGCTAAACATTATAAATGAAAAAAAAAAGAAAAAAAAAAGAGAAAACAATTTGTCACCAAAGTAGCAACTTGAGGAAAAAAGATAGGTTAGGTATCAAATGTGACAAAAAAATTTAAATACTAAAATAAAAAGACGAATTTGTGGTTAAGCTTTTTATATAACAAACCATCTCAAAACTTACAATTTGGATACTTTTGCCTCAACGCCCACATCATTAGGTATTGAATGTAGATTTGTTTCCGAAAGATTCATAACATAACATGATTTCCACTATTGGGATATTATCTTGATCTCAAGCCTAATGGATGTGGATGTCTTTTTCTTTATAGGACTTAATATTGACCTCCACACTGTAAGTGTGGAGCTTATTGTCGGATTTCCGCTACACCTTCCTCTATAAATGCATTTTAAACATTTTAAATTCAAACCCGTATCAAATTATTTCGTTAAACTTAATTAAGTTTGAATTCTTTGTTAGCCGAAGATTTCAACTTAACTCTAAATTTAATCGAAATTTAATGGACTCTTGTGATTTAGATGTCTTCAGTGAGTATTGTCTTTTGTAAATGTTTAAGCATTTTTTTTAAATAAAAAAACTTCTACACTAATTGTAAATAAGGTTAATGCAATTTTAATAAAAACTATTTAGGGTTAATCTAAATGATGATATTGTAAGTGTTAGTCAATTGATTTGTGCACTGATTAGGATGATGATGTTATGATTTATTGTTTATAAAATGTAATGTAATTTAAACTTTTTTTTTTGAATTTTCCTAAAAAAGTAAATAAATAATTTTAATTTATTTTTTGGAAAATATTTTCTCATATTTGATACATCATATTGAATAAAATAAAAATCATAAAATTAAACAAACAAATTATATAGAATCTAATATAATTAAACAAACACATGGTAAAAACCAATATGATGATACGTTCGATGGTAGGCGGATTCAATAGCACTAATTACTTAACCAAATATTGAGCTTAATCTTGATCTTCAGTGAGGTAGACAAAAATAAACTCATCACCTAAGTGTCTCATCGGTGAGTAATAATGTAAAAAATTCGAAGAAAATATTCAAGATGACATCTTTTCATTATTTTAACTTATATATTAGGATTAGTAATTACTTAATTTGGTTTAATTAAAATTAAGTAAACTTAATTAACTTAAACCATCATTAACTTAATACAAGTGGAATCTTCCATCATCAAGCACTAACGTATATTTCAAAATGGTTTAATTTCCATTTTGAACCTTTTGTTAATTGCAATTTAAATCCTTAAGTTTTTAGTCAATTAAAAACCTATAGCAATAAGATTTTTACAATTTAGTCTTTATACCCTAATTAAGCAATTAATTTAACAAATTACCGAACCAAACTTTAATAAACTATTATGCTAACTCTATAAATATTTCTATTTAATATTTACGGATCTGGTTTATGGAAATAAAGTTCCAAAATCGCCTTTTTCAATATTACTGAAAATTGAGTTGTTACACAATATCATTTACCATTTATTGTGCTATGAATTTCACTATTGTAAATGAAACTATGCCATATAAAAGTCATATACCCAACATACCAACTTCCAACTCTAATATCAATTGAACTCAGGCTTTCAATACATCAAAGTATTTGAGTCAAGTACGTGCATGCATAGTCAATCACTTGCTCAGGATTTGGGTAAGCTCTAATACCCCCTAACCGTATTCGTTGCCGGAACAGGGTACGAGGCATTATCGGAGTTTGCAAATTAATTTTAATTTTTTTAATTTTTTAATTTTTTAACTCAATATAACCCCTTTATAGATATCTAACATTCCCTGCAATTTTAAACCGAGACCAACCCACATCAACCAATCCAATTCAACATATTTTCAAGATAGATTCATGCATATTTATAAGATAACATCATCACATACCAAAACCAAGATTTGTTAGCCATACCAATGGCTGACCTTACATTCATTTCACATTAACATTTACTTTATTAGTTTATACATGCCATTGATTTCCAAAATAAAGTTTCTTTATATACCGAAATCTTGAGGTTGATAGTGTGATGCATCTCCGACCGAATCTGACCTCCGAGCTCTTAACACTACAAAACAAGGAAAAAGGAAATAGGGTAAGCACTTTATGCTTAGTAAGCTCATGTAACAAGAATTATACTTACCTAATATTTTCAATACAATGCAATAAACATTCATATATCCATTCACTGCATTATTACCCTAACATGCACAAACTCAACATTCAAGTTAGTCCAATAATTTTCATGTGTCAATAATATATATCATGATTGAAGAGCTCATCAATACCATGATTTCCATTCCCTTGTTATTTTTCCATATTTATCCCGTTGAATTTCTCGAAATTTCGTCCGTCAATTCATATTCATGTACACACATTTCCATTTCAGAGAGCACACTCCTGCGAACCTCATCCTTACAGTGGGATTACCAGTCCAGGTTAAATCCCCTGTAATATAAACTCATAGAGTATTGTCGGGATTACCAGTCCAAGCTAAATCCCCTGCAACGACAATTACTCTAATAAGCTTGGATTTGAATTACCAGTCCAGACTAAATTCAGATCCTAATTCGAATTACCCGTCCGGACTAAATCTATTTTCCACATATTCTTCGGGAGGGCTATATTGGGATAGGATCACCTATCCAGACTAGATCCTTTTTACCGTCAATTCCTTTTCAGAGATCCATCGAATTTTCCTTTCATTCAACCTGGATTTCTTTCCCTTTTTATCAAATGTATCAATGTTTCATCAATTTTCATACAATGAACATTCAAATTATTCACATCAATAACATACATTTCAAGCACTTAAGAATATAATTCAAGTTATACGAACTTACCTCGATACTTGTTCGTATACAAAAATCTACTAATCTCAAACTTTTTCCTTTCCTCGATCTAGCTTCGTATTTGAATTTTCTGGATCTAAATAAATAAATTTAATTATCAATTCATATGCAACATTCTCTATAATTTCATTATTATTTATAGTTCATTCAAAGATGTCTACTTGAGTCATAGTCACTAAATTATTTTTATCTTGAGCTACAGAACTCCAAATTAGGATCCGCTAATTTTCCCTGAAACTAGACTCACATATCTCCTTAGCATAAAAATTTTAGAATTTTTGGTTTAGCCAATGAGTACAGTTTATTCTTTAAAATCACTCATGTTCTGCTGTCTGACAGTTCTGACCCTTCTTCACTAAAAATTAATTATCTCTTCATACAGAATTCGGATGATGTTCCCGTTTGTTTTTTTTGAAAATATACTCATTCATAATTCTAAACATATAAATTTAAGCCCATAATTATTTTTATTCAATTTTTTATGATTTTTCAAATTCAGAACAGGGAAACCCGAATTTATTCTGACCTTGTCTCACAAAATTTATCATATCTCATGATTTACAAATCCATTGCTTACATCGTTTCTTTTATGAGAAACTAGACTCAATAAGCTTTAATTCCATTTTTTTATCTTCTAATTAAATTTATACAATTTATGGTGATTTTTTAAAATTTAGTCTACTGCTGCTGTCCAAAACTATTTTAGTGCAAGTTGTTTATTATCATTTTTCCCCTAAATTTTTAATAAATAATAATTTCGTTCCTACTCAAATAGCCTCTCAATTGAGATGATTTTTATCAATTAACACTTTATTCTATCACTTTAAACTACTTTATAACCTTTGGAAATCAGAATTTCAGCACTAGACTTTAATTCCAAACATTTTCACAATTAGGTCCTAAAAATCAATTTTTATTGAAATTACCTAATAAAATCATCTCATAAACAAATTAAAGCTTCAATTTCATTCTATTTCATCATAAAATTACAGCACTCAACCATGGTGACTTTCAATTTCATCCATGAAATAAAAAACTAATGAATTTAATAGTAGGACCTAGTTGTAAAAGTCTTAGAAACACAAAAATTACAAGAAATAGACAAGGATTAACTCAATTGGTGCAAAAATTATGGAATACCAGCTTAAAGAAGCCCTCCTATGGCGTTTTGGTTGATGAGAATGAAGAAAAATGAAGAGAAATCTAGATATTTCCTATTTAGTCCTATCTTTATTTAGTTAATTATGCAATATTCTAATTTTGCCCTTAAATCATCAATTTTCCTGCTGATTTCATGCCTTTGCCGTCCAGCCCAAATAAATTTTGGGTCTAATTCCTTTTAAATCCTTTCTCATTAGACACTTAAGCTATTTAATCATTCGAGCAACTTTTACACCTTTTCCAATTTAGTCATTTTCATTTAATTGACTACCCAAACATTAAAATTTCCTAATGAAATTTTAATACCACATCACTAACATTTCATAAATATTTATAAAAATATTTTCGACTCGGTTTTATGAGATCGAGATCTCGATACCTTATTTTTACCTAATTTCTTCAATAATTTCTTTTTCTAACTAACCACTAAATCGGTAAAATTTTTCTATCAATATTTTCATACGATTTTCCTATTATATTAATATTCATGCAAAATTATTAAAATAAATTTCTCTTTAAATCGGATTTGTGGTTATGAAACCACTGTTCTGATAACCTTGAATTTAGGCCATTACATAAGCCATACTATAAATGTCACAAGTGAATAAATCTATAAAAATCTAGGACTTAATTCAACTTGTGTCCTATCTAATGTATTGCCACTCCAGAGAATTACATATATGTCTCTATCTTCTGAGAGTCATCCATTTTGATACCCAAGACAATGTATCTTCTCAATATAATTTAACAGACGACATAATAGCTTTTGAATCAATGTGCTCAATTTCGATTATTTAGACTATGGATTATTTAAATTAACTACTAATATAAGTAGTCTTCTCGCATTATGATCGGACCACATAATGCAACTTAATATAAGTTAAACGTTAAGTAATCAATGAGTCAATATTTGCTTGTTTATTTTTCTTTGCGTGTAAAAACCATTAAGGACAAATACAAACAATAATAATGTAAATGTTGGAATTTTATTAAACTAATCTGTTTAAAAAATTACAAGGGCATATGAAGAAAAACTACACTAAAGGCACTAGATCACAACAATCTCCCACTTACTCTAGTGAAGTAAATGAATATATTGTAACACCCCTCGCTCGACCCTATCGTTAGGTCCGAGTTATGGAATGCTAAATTTGTTTTCGAATCAACTAGAGTAAAAAAAACATAGTAAATAATATTTCACACATGCAGTTAAACATCAATCACAATCAATTTATAATAAACAATCAATTTTGTGTCTTAATCGAGCTTACGAAAGCTCTTTTGTCAACCTGAACTCAAAATAAGACCAAATTACAAAGTTTTAAAAGTTCAGGGTCGACTTCGTGATGTTATCCCTTCCACATTGTGATGTTGTCAAACAATTTTTCACGTTGCAACCTCAGGCCACTTGACGTCGCGACGTTACATATTGTCAGTTGACATTGCGACGAGCAAAGATACTCGTCGGGATAGGGACCCTGTTTTTAGTAAAAATGAACCATTTGGTACCTATTTCAAGTTTCCAACAACAACCATTGAACATAAATACCACATACCAATTTCATTTGAATCAAAACATACCAAATGAGTTCAAACATACAATTTCAACTTCATATCAAACATTCCACACCTATTCATCAATTAAACTTAACAATTCAATGTCATGGAATACGTATCAACCAAGATATCCAAATTCCAAACCTTACCTATGACATACCAATTTGAAAAATACCATTTCACCTTATCTTCATACATTTATGTTCATTTTATCAACACAAACCAAATCAACCATTCAACAATACATATCTCAAGCATATCAATCAAACATACCATTTCAACTAAGCATCATTTTAGCCATTCTACTTACCTTATTTCACCATCTTAAATATACCAAGTTCAAAAAATTCATGATCCTCCTTTCCAAAGACATCAAACATTGCTTAGGTATGCATTACTAGTTCATATACTTTGCTTAACATTCAAAAATCAACATTTGCCATAATCATCCCAAACCATTTAATTCACCATAACTTGCATACATTAGAGTAACATAAAGATATTGTATATATAGGTGCCAAAATCCCAGACTCAAAAAGACCAAATAGCTACCAACTCAGTAATAGTGTGAGCTCCGAAATGACCCGACTTGACATGTTCTGCAATGTGACAGACTATAAGGAAAAGGGAAAACAAACTAGGTAAATATATAAAATTCTTAGTAAGTTCATAGGCATTAAACAAAACTTACCTTATCTTTCAATTAAATGCAATAAGCTACCATAATTTTGTCATAGTTTGGCTAGACATGGCAAATCACAACATCAACAAAGTGAGCATTAGTTTAAAATGAATCCACATATAAAACCACAAGTGTTCAGTATACCAATTCATGACACATTAGATAACAATTTCAAGCTCATTCAATCAAGAGATAATATAATCACATCCATGTCTAAAACATTATTTCAATTACATTGTTCATGATCAATTCAACATTTACCTTTTTAACAAGTTCATTCCATTTTCTCATTTCCACCTTAATTGTTTCACCCGATGAACTCTAGTAAACGGGCTCAGATACACATGTATCTACACCACACCAGTTACTCATCTGATCTAAATATATATACATGTTAGGTTACCCGTCCGGGCTAAACTTTTAAAACAACATCAAGTTACTCGTCTGAGCTAAACCTATGCCACATGTATTTATAAGTTAGCAACAAATGTTGGATCTTAGTAATATCTGTAACCAATCCCGTATAAGCGTGCACAAGACCCTTTTAGCATGCCAATTGTATCCTAACATTTACTAAGTTCACATGGACATCTTTAACACATGTAAACATTTCTTTCCAATTTAGTTTAATTCTAGCCTTTTGAACCAATTCACAACCAAACACATATAAAATTACAAATAAAATATACAACAACCTATATAAAAAAAAATATCATATGAACTTACCTGATCAAAACAACAAACAAGTTGAATCTTGAGGGACTAATCAACAATTTTAGCTTTTTTCGATTATCTTCGATTTGATCCAATTCTTGATCTACACAATTTTTCCATTCAATTTATCAATACGAAACATTTATACATTATGTAATGACATGTATAAACCTATATAATCTTATTTTTGATACCCTTAAAGTTTTACATTTTATTCAATTTAGTCCCTAAAATCTAAATAACCATATCTTTTAATTTTGAGTCTCGATTTAAAAACCGACTTCAATTACATCCTTTAAAGACCCTCTACTATCTATTTATACCAAAATTAAAAAAATGGATTTTATTCACTTTAGTCCTTATGTACAGAACTATCAAGTAAATGTTACAATCTAGTCATTTTTCATAATCTAAGCTTAAAATCTATCAATTTAACACCAATTTATTCAAGAAATAAACAATTAAAACTTTAAAAATTTTGAAAATCGATACATGAGCTAGCTAAATCAAGCTCTCGTGACCTCAAAAACATAAAAATTACAAGAAAAATACTTGAAAATACTTTGAAATTGAGGACCAAAAGTTTAAAGCTTTGAAACCCTTTTATCCCTTTTTATTTTCTTAGGTTGGATGGTTGAAGAAGAAAAATATGAACATCTCCACTTAAATTTTTTATATATACTTTAATTAAAATCGTAATCACCTAATTAAATTAACTTAATCCATCACTAACAATTATAAGTGGAATCTTTCATCATCAAGCATTAATTCATAATAAAAACTGGTTTAATTACCATTTTGGACCTTTCACTAATTTCACTTTAATTCCCTAAGTCTTTGGCTAATTAAAAACTTATAGCGATAATACTTTTACAATTTAGTCCTTATACCTTAATAAGCAATTAATTTAGCAATTAATTCCACATTGTATAATATTCGCCCCCCTTGGCCAAATTGTATTGCATATAG
Source organism: Gossypium longicalyx (assembly GCA_025698465.1). Taxonomy (NCBI): domain Eukaryota; kingdom Viridiplantae; phylum Streptophyta; class Magnoliopsida; order Malvales; family Malvaceae; genus Gossypium; species Gossypium longicalyx. Next base: position 17,766,359 of record CM047005.1, on the reverse strand, counting down.
TTCACCCCCTTAAGCCTAGGGGTGTGCAAATTTCGGGTAAAACTGAATTAATTTGGTTAACTAACCGAATTCGATTAATCGATCGGTTAACCGACCGAATTTGGTTAATTTATTGGTTAACCAAATTAATTCGGTTGGGGTCGATTAGTAATTTTTTAGAAGTTCAGTTAATGGTTAATTTGGTTCAAAATCGATTAATTAATCGAAAATTTAGATTTTTTATATACATTTTACATATATTAAATTCGGTTAATTTGGTTAATTTTTTATATGTTTTAACCAAAAAAACAAAAAATATATATATAAATTTCGGTTAATTTGGTTTACTGACTGAATTAACTGAAATAGTTTGGTTCAGTTAATTTTTTTTGAAAAAATTTCGGTTCGATTAATGGTTAAGGGTTTAAAAGTGTCGGTTAATTCAGTTAATGGTAGTTAAGGTTGGTTAACCGATTGAACACCCTACTTAAGCCAAAAAGTTATACTTTATATTAACAAAGTATTTTTCAATTTTTAATTATATAACTTGAATAATAATAAAATATTAATGTATGATGGACCTTGAAAGACTAAGCTTAGAGGCCTAATATGGTCTTTAAAGCTGAATTACATAATTAATCGATTTGGCCCATACCCATACATATTAGGTTAGTGACTTTTTTATGTTAAAAAAAAGGTCGTTTGAATTTAGAAGTTTCACCCCCCTTGGACTAAAATATTGGATCCATCCCTGTTTCTGATCAATGTGTTTTGTTCGTTTATGATTTCTCATTTTCTTAGTATTAGCTATTGTCACATTGTCATCGCAATACAATGTAATAGCTTTCTCCATCCCAGAAATGACTTCGAGATCCGTACGAAACTTCCGAAGTCAAATTGTTTCTTTTGTTATTTCAAAAGCAACCGCATATTTGACCTCCATAGTGGAGCCAACAATACAACTTTGCTCGACACTTCGTCATACCATGGCTCTATTGTCTACGACAAAAACACAACACGACGTCAATTTCCATGAATCCAGATACATTTGGAAGTCAAAGCTTGTATATCCAATAAGAGTTAAGTCTCTCATTCTCCGTAAATATTTGAGTATGTGCTTAACATATTGCAGGTGTTTTAGACCAGGGAATATTTAGACGCATGCATAACATTGCATACATGAGACTTCCTACTACCAAAGAATAGAAAACCTTTCTCATATGCTCACTTTCTTCCGTTGTCTAGGGACAGTTCTTTGAAAAAAAGATGGAAGCTAATACAAAAGGTTGTGTACCTTTCTTTGAATCAGCTATAACAAAATATTACAATATCTTGTTTACGTATAAAGTTTGTGATAAAACCATCACTTTATTCTTTCAATCCTTAAGGATTTTATGGGTTCTACAAGTTCTCACATTAGATCGGATTTCATAAATTCTATCTCAACATTCATAAAATCTATCTCACATTGAATTAAATTTCATAAAATCTGTCTCTACATTGCTTCATCAAATTTGCAATATAGAATTTTGTGATAACACATGTATCCAAGAATTGGAATACGAATTCTTTGATTTATTTCGAATTTTAAAAAAATTCTATTGCAAACCAAACATGAGATGAATTTTTTTTTATTCCATTATCGCTTTTTTCTTTAAAAAATAGGGATATTTCAAAATGAATTCTTAAACTGTGCTATTTTAATATTACATGGTTTTGATGGGGTGGACACGAATACCTTTAGATGAATCTCAGCAAAGCTTAGAGTTTTTAACTTTTTTTCTCTATTAATAGATTCATGATGTAACATGATTCATATCATCATACATACATGATATGGCATTACCTTGATATGGATATCTTGAACCTCGTATAGATCAGTTTTGACTTCCAAGATTTATGGATGTTGAATTCCTCACCAAATTTTCGCTATCCTTTTTCCTCCAACACCATAAATATACCCAAACGTTTAGCTTTTTCAATAAAACCTTGAATCATTTAAATTGAGATATTTGGTAAATGCCACCCAAATTATTTTCATCAAACCTAGTTAAGTTTGAATCTTTGTCTAGAGAAGGATTTCGATCCAACTCTAGTACTTATTTGAAAACTTTTTTTTTTTAAAGAAAAAACTTTATCCACCTTTAACATTTAAAATGTTTACCCAAATAAGTAAAACATCATTCATGTTTTGTAGTTGTAAGGCATAACTTTGACTGCAATGGAAAATTCTAGTCTTCCTATCACCATGTATTGCCTGATTCAAGTCTCAATCACACCATCTATCATCAAACACGGCAAAGCAAGAGTACAAACAAGTGACAAACATGGGTATCATCCGCTATTTAGGGACCTTCCTTGTGTTAAAAAACACAAAAAGTACACAACTAAAATTATTCGCAAAATATTTAAGGAGATAACTACCAACTAAACTTTTTTGGTCTTCCACCTTAATAGTCATCACCTCTCGATATAACTTCTTTGCAGGTTGGCCGCAGAAGGATGGTGTGTTCAAACTGAGAAACATAGCTGCCCTTGATGTCGCAGAGAGGAGGATACGGCTGCAACAACAGAAAAGGATGATTATAGATATCGGCTGAATCTTCATAGAAAATTACAAGTTTTACATTTTGGGTATATACCAATATAAGAGGAATGTGTTTGGACTGATTTGTTATGCCATTTATACCAGATGTCCACCCCAATTCAATTACTATTACTCTTATTATTATTAGCTTAACTGACAACCGCTATTCAACGCCTCAAAAAGGTCAGAATCACATTCAGAAAGTTTTACAATGGCCTACCATATTAGCATGGCCTCTATCAAGATGTTTTCGGTAAGGACTTGAAACAAGAGTGCAAAACCAGAAATTTATTTTTAAAAAAAAACACACAGTTGATAACAATAGCAAGAAGATACCTGAACAATGCCAACATCACATAAATTCTTCAATGCCATTAGATATTTAGTCTCTCCCAAACGATCTAAATACCGTCTACAGAAGGCCAATGTTGAAAAATTCTTGTTTATTGTAGCTAGTAGTTGCTTGGCTCTAGGCAACCTCAGTGGAATGTGTCCCGCATCAAAGTTTTTCATATAATGGCTGCACTCTAGATCTTCTCTGACATACCCTTTCCCTGCACCCAAAAAAACAAAGGCTGGTTAGATCAATGTAGGCAATCCACACAATCTACCATCTAATAAGTAAAAAGATTCAGTTTCTTATATGTTGAAGATGAGATATATTACCAGTAGAAGCAAAGGTTTCAATGGCATAAAATTCACCCTCTTCCATTTTTGTTTGTTCCCCTCCTTTCACAATAGGAACTGATTTTCCAGCATGTATCTGATAGGGCCCAATGCTGTGCCCATTCAAGTTCCGTATACTTTTCACTGCCAAAGACATTAAAATCCCTTAAGAAATATAAAGAGGCATATAAGGACATACTATTGACTAAATATGGACTTCTGTCTGCACAGCATATGGGTAAACGATTTTCATTTCTCTATTAGACCCATATCTGTTTGAAAGAATTTCGGCAATTTCAACTATATGCAGTTCTCAGAGGAGAAGGATTAAAAACAATGCTGTTACTTGCCATCGGGAGTCCAGAAGAAGAAATGCTTGTTGAAAACTGTATCAAATCATACCAATCAAATGAAACTACCGATTCTAGTTAATGAATGTCCACCACATACATAATCATTATGTCTTTTGATGTCAACTTAATGAAAAAGGAAGAATATCAAATATTATTTTAAATTTACTCAAAAGATTACATATCCAAGAAAACTACAATTATTGCAAATTTTGTCTTGCAGACATTTGCTTTGACGACTGCTCTAAATAGGAGCCCACTTGTTAAAATTGACAGTTATAAATATCAAATAACCAAAAACGCAAAAATTAATTTTTTGCAGAGGTGATAAAACAAACCTACATTCTTTCAATAAGAATAAACTACCTTACTGGTCAGCAATCAGAAGCACAAGAGTAAATACAATTAGCACTGTAGCAGCATTTTTCCCATAATAATTCTTATTTAAAAATACATATGTTCTCCTGAATTTCTTACCTTGAAACACCTTCCCGTTTATTTCAACCTCATATGATTCCATCACCTCTTGAATTGCAGCACCAATATCACAAAGACGGACATCGATACCAGCTTCCTGAACAATTAAATGACCATCAAAGATATAATAAATATTTTAGTGAAATTAGTGAATCTAATTTTAAAGAGAAGAACCTCAAAAGGCAACAAGACTCCAACCATATTAAATACCCATCCAACAAATTCAACAAGAACAAAAAGTAGATAATAATTTAAATGTGGAATCTAAAACAAACAAGGACACTTTTGTTTTGAGATTGATGAACTCCAAGGAAAGAAAGATGTCTGAGGGAAAAGGTACACCACAGTTGGCTGTCTTCCACTAACTACAAGAAAGAGAAGAAAAGAAAGCACCAAGTATAACAAGGTATGTTGCTTCAACTTCATTTTTCTTTAGGTACCTGTGCCTAGCACAAATATGCGGTGCATGTTTGGAGAGAAGTACGATGATATAACCCTCCAACAACAATCTAAATATTATATATAGAAAAGATTTATTAAAATATTGAACATACCTTTGTCAGGCACTGTACCCAAAGTCCAAGTGACATAAATAACAAGAAGATCCTTTCATCTACATTTTCATTTGGCATATTTTTATGTACATATTTGAGAGAAAGGTTCAAGTGCACCAACATCAATCTTGTCCTTGTAGTCCTCTTATAATCCTACCCGACTATATCAGACAAAATCACAAAATTGTTCTAGCATGGCTTTCCCCTTATTACTGATTCTCCCCTAACAGAACCACGTCTGGACATTATGACTAGAAAAACACACAAGAACATTTATATAAAGACTGTAATAGCAAGAAAGTAAAAAAGACAAGGGAAATCTGTTCTCTCATCAAATATGCATATTTAATGGGATCCAGTACCTTGATGCCTGTATTGGTTGCTTCACGAGAAGCTTCAAGAAGCGGATCATACATAGGATTAAACGCCACTGTAAAGGCACAATCAACTATATTCCCTGCAAAGCCAAGAACTCACGTTTGAAAACATCTCCAGCTCAAAAGCTAGTTATATCGTAACACATGTTGAAATTATACATCTATACAGTAATAGAGTGGACCAAAAAGTGTACAAGATAGAGCAACAATGATATTACCATCAATATGAGTTCCAAAATCTAACTTCATCACATCATCATACTCGAGCACAGTCTTGTCTCCAGAATTAGGAGTCCAGTGAGCAGCGACCCTAACAGGGGAAAAGGTTGAACACGGATACAATCAATTACAGATAAGTAGATTCATCAAATGTCAAAGAAAAAACTAACCAATTCAGTGAGCATCCAGTAGGAAATGCAATCCCTGCTTGCAAACCATTCTCTGAAATGAGCTTGCGAACTGTGTTCTCCAAGGTCTCACATAGATCAGTCATTAACATTCCAGGTTTCAAGATACTTCTGATGTATTTCCGAACCTGAGGACGAATAGTAGCGATTACAGAAAACCAGTAACAAAAGTCCCCAAAGCCAAACTCACCATTTTGAATAATAGTCATATTTATGCCATACAGCATCAACTTATGTGGATACAAGACAATACAAACCTGACGATGGACTTCAGCTGCTTGTCGCACTGCATTATATTTTGGCTTTTCAAATCGCTCCAAGTCTCTCTTCTCCTCAGAGGTAGTCCTCCACAAATTACTACAAAGCAATAAAAACAATAAAGGTTCAAGCTTTACATGGACAAATATAAGAATATGTACCTCAAACTGGAACAAATCTATTACAGGCAATCATAAAATGAAAATGTAGATAAACTATGTAGCATAAAATAAGGAAACATTATATACATTCATGTGCTATTTATATTCTAAAGCAAGAAAAAGTATTTTCTTTCTCAATAATATCCAGACATAGTTACCTTCCAAGTTAAAATACATCACAACATATTTTACTTTCACAACTTAAGACAACTTAGAGATTTTCTATTTTTTACACATAAATGAAACTACAACAAAAAGCAATCATCAAAGACAATGGAAGACATGAATGACCTCCCAGGAATATCTTGTTACAAGCCACTCCTATTTTTATTTTGATTTCAAAAGAACAAGGACATGCACTTAAGAGATCTCTTAAGCTTTAGGAAATAACGAAATATATACTTGCATCTAAACACAGTTTCAAGAATATGGCCTGACTCACTCATCCTTGTACTGTTGAATTTCACCCTCAGGAAACTCCCTGGACGGAAAAAGCTCAACAACGGGAATAGATGGAGGATCAGTCTGCTTCAAGGGCTCCTTCTTTTTTCTGTGGGTTAAAGAACATGATATCATCAAACTCTCAACTAAACATCTTCAATAAGAAAACAACTAACCAAGCTAGAAACAAGTACTCACTTGCTTTTATTTTTCTTCTTTTTCTTTTTGGCAACTTCTGCTAGTAAACAATTTAAAAATGCAGAAAAGTGCATATATTAGCAAGATCACAATCAGGACCATCAAAATGAGAAGCCTTCAAGATGAGCACTATCATCTAAATGAAAAACAGTATCTCAAAGCAAAACTAAATGGATTTGGAGTTGAAAGTTGGAGAGAGAGAGAAGCAACGACCACAAAGTGGACATCTAACATTATCAGCCGCATGATAATCTTACAATGTACAAAATGACTTACATATGTCTATTAGGTGAGGCAAATACAAACAACATTTAGATGAGTAATTAAAGCAAAGTTCCTAGACTACAACCCTATATTGCAAAATAGAAACAATCCTCTTTCAAACTTGCACTCTTAACAAGCAAAATAAAATTAGACAGAAGTTTCCCTCACTGTCCTTGTCCAATGCATGTGCAGATTGCGCAATTAGTAATGTACATTGCAGAAGTATTCTATATTAGATTAAGAAAAGTTCTATACCAATGACTTGTTACGAGATGAGAACAGGATGAGTACAAGTTAGGGAAGAACATACAGGAGCACCATATTTACAAAGAAAACGAGGTATCATACTTACAACACAAAAAAGAACCTTAGGCTCTTAGCATGGTTAGGAAAACCACTGGCAAACTAATATCACACACAAAGTTAAAAATGCATGATAGAAAGGATGGAGAAAGTTGGGCACTGACTATGAAAGAGAGTAACCAAAAATGCACTATAAAAGGAAAAAAAACATAACTACAAAAGCACCAAGACAAAAGGTAAAAGAAAACTTACAATAAATATAAACACCCCAACACTAATAGGAAACTTAAAAACTACTTAGCATTCAACCTAGAGGTGGCAATTTGGCATCCAAGTCAGGTTGGGGTGTTTTAGTTTTAGATGAGATTTAGACTTCTAATTTTCGAGTCATTTTCATGTTTGAATCATTCCAACTCCATCTCATGGTTGGATTCTGGTTCGCTTGTTTCATTTTAGGTTAATTTGGGTGGGCATTGGGGTGGTTTGTGCAGGTTTCTAGGTTCGGGTCAACTTTTGCCACGTTTTACATTGTATGGGAATAATGATCATGTTCAAGTTCGGGTTATTTCTAGTTAGGATAAGATCTGAGCCATTGCCTAGTCCTATAGCTTCAAGTCAAATGGATTAAGGTTCAAGTGAGATAAAAATATTCAAATACAGTTTTGCCACCTCTACAAGTAAAAAAAATGCTTGAGGTGTAAGACACTCGGCTGAACGACATGATGTGCTAAGGTAAATAATCAAGTATACAATAAGCAAGCAAAAAGTATTTATAGTTGATGAACTTAAAAATATGCAGTTTAGGAGTTCTTGGCATTATCTACCTTTAATTGTCTTCAAATTCTTTTGCTTTGATTCAATTTCTTAAAATTGAAAGCACCTTTGATTATTAAACATTTGCTGCAAACTTCTAGGGATCTCAAAACTATGAAGTGCAGATTACAGGACAAGCAGCAGCATGCAAATTATATGACAATCTAAAGAACTATTGACCCAACAATAATCACCTGTCACCCCATCTTCATCTTTTTGCATAGATGAAGAGTTTTCGGAGACCTCATCAGTGCCATTCGAAATCTCTAATTTCTCAATGCCATTTGAAGCCTCCGACTCCTCATTTTCTCCCACACGAACTTCATTATTCATGATTTCAGTGGCCATCACTGAATACCCTGTTTGCACAAAACGTCATCAATACAAAATCCACATTATTAAAGCAATATAAGGATCACCCAGGTTCCCAATTTTAACCATACCATTCGCAATAGGAACGACAACTTAACGCTTATGCATAAATAAGCTGCATACGTCTCCATCTACAGCGTAAACATGTCTATTTTCTACCAGCAGTAGCTCATAAAAAGCTACCATTTTCATTTCATCCTAAATATTTCTAGAAATTAGTTCACTACGAAGCATGGATAGGGCCAATATCCCCAAAACATTATAGAAACCCCAAGAAATGTATCCGACACAGTTGGGTACGAGAAGAAAAGATCAGACATGTCTTAGACAAGAGATCAAGGATGAAAAAAGTACAAACCCAATTTTTTGTTCCATGAATTGAAACAAATTACAGGTTAATTATAACAGATGATTTAAAGGAAAAGAAAGAAAGAAAGAAGGAAAGAAAATAATTAGATTATGTAAAACGAGAGAGAGCTTACAGAGAAATCATTACCTTCCGATCGGTCTAAACGAAGCAAAGCTCTGTAATTTTATCCCTTCCAAGTGTATATATAATACGGAAATGGATGAAAATCCCCTTTGCAGAAGCAAGCGAAGCAATATCAACGTGAAGCAGACCTAGCAACTTACCATAAGATAGCCCAAAAAAATTAACTAAAATATGATATAAAGTAGGTTTTATTTGTAAGTCGGAATATGATCTCGTTTTGCGAGATTTAATTATTATTATTAATTAATTAATTATTATAGTAAAATATAGGAATAAATATCAAAATTATCATTAACAACTTTAATGGTGTCTTAAATGTATATATCAAATTTTAATTTTGATTTATTTATACATATTTAAAGAAATAAATATATTAATTTATTTTGTATTAAATAAATATAATTATTTTTATATACAATATATAAACATAAAATAATATTATATCAATAATTTATGAGAAATAAATCAAATCAAATCAAAATTTCATGTATAAAGTTACACAAATTCAAACTTTATATATACAATTGTTCATTAGACCAAAGTATATTTATAATTTTTAGATTTATCCATAAAATATAAATTATATCTATCATCTATCATCTATAATCAATAATTATACATCTTCATGGGCTGGACTAACTATTCATGCACGAAGACTTATAAAATTTAAGTAAAAATATTAAATTAAAAAATGAGTTTAGATGAAGAAAGATTAAACCCACTTAAGATAAGGTAAAATTTATGTAAAAAAATTTACATTTCTTGTGGTATCTTTTGAGAAAAGAAGAAGAAAAAACCTATATATTTGGACTTGTGCAATTAAACAAAATGATTAAAAATTAACTAATAAATTTGTAAATATTTTTTTAACAATTAAAAATGTAAGTTTATGTAATAATAAATCCAATTATGAGTAATTTAAAAGATTAATAAAGTAAAATTCAAATTCTTAAGGGACTCACCTAGTTGTTAATATTGACGTGCCATACATTGGGCCCCATGTAGAAATCCAAAACACCCTTGCAAGCATTTTCTAAAGTTGAAGTTTCTAGGCTGAAAACTCATGGATTCAAATTAGGGATCTTTGCTATTCCATTTTAATCCAACGAAATTTAATTATTCGGTTAACAGGTTATTTTGATCATCCATTAATAAAATTAACCAATTTATTAAATTAAAAAAAATCCATATTTGAATATTATTTTTGATTATCAATTAAACATAAGTTTTTATACTATCTTTATATTTGCTTTATACTTCAATTAGTTTCTTATCTTGTATGTGTATTAATTAAAAAATAATTTTTAAAATTCGCGACTTTCACTAATAAAATGATTAAAAATAAAAATTATGTAAATTTGAATGCTTAATTTTTTAGTCTTCGTTTATTATAAAATCATATATCATATTTTTTATATGTATGATATTAGTTTAACAAAATAAAATAAATTTTAAGTATCAGATTTTAAATGTAATTCTATATAAAGTAATACTAATATATACCAGATACGTATATATTCACGTTAAAAGTTATAGTTATTACACTCATTTGTAATTGTAAAATTTTAAATAATTTAATTCATATACGAACCAAAAACAATGTTATTTAAAGGTATCGTCTCTAGCATACTTTATAGAACTTTTTTAATAATAATATTACCATATTTTAATCAAAATTAATTACATTAAATTGAAAACGTTCCTAAAAAATTCTATAAACTAAATTTTATAAGTTTTTTTTTAAAAGAAAAACATTTTTACATTTTTAGTATATATGTAATTGTTCTAAGCAGCAAATATGAGGATAACCTTATAAGGGAACTTTGTCGAAAGAAAAGGAAAGATTGCACTGCAACATCTGGTGATATGGCCAATATTGTTACAGTCCTTGTTGTGGTTCCTTCTCCCCCTGGTTCTCTTCCTGGATCTCTGCCTCCACCAAGACCACTTATAGGAGATACTCTTGGGTTGATTGTTGATCATGGTCCTCCTAGAGGTTCAATGAGATTTATGTCTACTGGTGGTGAGACACAAACATTGTTCCCGTGGTGCGAGCACCTAAGTATGCAAAAAATTTCCTATTGCCCTGCTGAGGTAAGCAAGCGATGGAGAGAATCAATTCTTTGAATCTTTCCCACGCCTCGTACAAATACTCGTTATCCAATTGTTAGAAAGTGGTTATCTCATTTTGCAATTTTGCGTTCTTGCTTGGTGGAAAATACTTTATCAAAAACCTTTCTGCTAATTATTTGGTGGCAACGAATTCAGCCATACTTGTTCTCGATCCAGCAACGAGTATGGAAAACAGTTTCAACCTTAATGCATCTTCAGTCACACCAACTATCTTAAACGAATCACTCACCTTTATGAATAATCGAAGGTGAATATGTGGATCTGCTGTGGGCATACCACTGAACTGGCCAACTGTTTGGAGCATTTGAAACATCATTGATTTTAATTCGAATTGGGGTGCCTCGATATCCGGCCTCTTAATTCCTGGATTTAACTCATTGAAGAGTGGAACAGCGTATTGTCTACTGGCACGATCACTATCATCAACAATAAGGATTGGATTGTGCACATGATTGACTCTATTACCTTGTCCATCATTTTGATTTACAAGGTCTATCTCGGTTTGTCTTTGAGCTACTTTCTCACGTCTTCTCTGTCTAAATGTCCGTTCAATTTCAGGGTCTATAGGTAATAGATCGATGATTCGATTTATGCTCATAAACACATGATAAATAAATCACAAATAAAGAATAAATTAGTAATGTTAGAAATTAAATAAAAACCAAACCGCAAAAAATAATTTCACAAAGAATGATTAAGGCAACAGTCCTCGACAACGGCGCCAAAAACTTGTAACAGGATTTTTGTGCAAGTGTACACAGTCATTCAAGTAATAAGTAAGTAAAATGAGTTATCGTCTCTATAGGAACTGTGTACGTTAATCAATTATTTGGAAAATTATAAGTTATCAACTTGGTGATAAAAACACAATAATTTGAGTGATGATGATTAAACTAGATTAATTTAACTAAATGTAAGATTGATCCCTAATGCAATTTTAAACTAAGTATGCAAAATTATCTAAATGTATGAATGGATTTTAGCAATAGAAACACAACTTCAATAATCAATAACATGTATAGGCTAGGATAATTACATTAATCAAATCAATTCATTTCCATCATTCTTAATAGTATTTAGAAAACATTCCATGGTAACTTTATCTTTCATGAGTTTGGAAACCAAATTAAGTCATTTCGGAATCTTTTACTTAGTGAAATATGCATTTTACTGACCATATTAAACTAAGAGTTTTTTAGAATTTATATGAGGTAACAGTGACAAATTAAGTTTGAAACAATTTAATCACATAAACCTAAAAACTATGCAAGATAATAGAGCTAATTAAAGTTATTATGAACGGTCAATTTAGTCGGGTTTAATTATCTAAATTAAGCATGCACTTTTCAATTATTGTGTCTACTAGCCGTTGTTTGGTTAGGATCGCTTAGCTAATCTGAATGCATTCAATCACATATGAATGAAATACATCTTGATTTTAATTGAAAACATGATCGATTGAGGCACAAACACTTTAAACATGATTCAAACAAATATTACTGAATTAATGCAATCATCCTAGCTAAACAAGATTAAGCTATCATTGTTGATGAAAAAAATCATAAAACACATCACAAACATAATTAAATTAAACAACTAGTAAGGAAAGAGTAAACCCTATTTCAATTCAACAGCCTTTTGGATGTGGATTGAAAGTGTTCCACTGATCCGCCCGTTGCTCTTTTGCTAATGGTTCCTCAAGGTGCCCGGCCAAGAGGTGATCTTTTCAAGGCCCTTGTTGGCTAAAACAGAAGGGCCATGCATAGGAAGAAGAGAGCAAGAGAGGGAATGAGAGAATGAATGATGTTTGTGAAAATGAAGGATGAGAGATGTGAGGGATGTTTTGAGAGGTGAGAGTAGTGTGGTATTTATAAGTGAGGTTAAGGGTGAAGTTTACTAAAAATAGGGATTAGAATCCCTCCATCTTCTCCATTGCTTGGCCGGCCACAATATGTGGGAAGGGAGGTGATTTGGTTGCTTATTTTGAGCACAAAATATGCTATAATTAAGCATAGAGTAGATGATTTCAAAGACAATCTTTCAAGGCTCTCTTTTTATTATATTACAACTCTAAGGATCTCTAATAAAATTTTCCAAAGTTGATTTTTGGGTAGCCATATGCTTGTGCCGAATTTAGGCTTGACTCCCCCTTGTTGGATAGTTTCATTGTAACACCACTAACCTATATCCGTTACCAGAATAGGGTTTCGAAGCATTACCGAAGTTTATCAAACAAACAGTCAGAACTCTCAAACATTTCATATCATCAAAACAAGTTATCAAAGCATCATTTTAATCCAAATTATAAACATACCAAATCCAAATCAATTTGCCTAGTTTATGAGCACTTAAACGTAGAATTAAATTCACATGCACCGATCTAGATTTAGTTCAATTTACCATGCCATAATATGGCTTCAAAAACAAACACATATTTATATGTATAAAACCAACCAATATTAAACTTATAATCTCATTTACATTCAATCCACAAAATAACTATTATTTAGACACCCTAGGTACATGTCGACACAAAAGAGTAATCATCACCACGTTTGATTTTGGGAGCATTGTTGGATGCTGAATCGGCGATCAAAATTAAAGTACCTGATATGCGCACGGAAAACAAAACCGTAAGCTGAGAAAAAATCAGTGGTATTTTTATAATCTGAATATTTAAAGACAAGATAATATAATATGTATATTTTAATTATAAGCACATTTGAATATTTAAGACCACATTTATTCATACAATATTCAATTCATAAATACATCATTTCATACCATTCTTAAATCTCATCACTTGCTATATAGTAGCTTTTCACAATTTAATATATATCATTTAAATAATAATATTATTCAATCCATATCCAATTCATGAATACGTAATTCATGTGTCTCATGTTCATGTTTCAATTCACTATCCCATTTTCATTTACATACAATATCATCCAATATCAATCATAGTGCTATTTTATTTAATTACCCCTATTAAAACGACTCGGACTCGGACGGATACACGGATCCAACCAATACACCAGTTTGGCACCTAGTGCCTCATTGAATAAATTCGAAGTAATAGTTGCGCCCAGCACTATATAAATTTGACACCCAGTGTCTCATCAGTTAAACTGAAGTAAATTGGCACCTAGTGCCTCATCGACTCAAAGTCGAAGAAATCCCTGAACTCTTCCAATCCTATGGCATGCCATCTATATTCGACTCAACCCGATACAGTTAGTAGGGTTTAATTTCACTTTCCAAATACAACTAATATTCAATTATCATATTTGCACATATATATTCATTTCAATTCAAATAATCAATATATTCATAATATATATCAATTCAATCCATTCAATCAACTTTTAATTTAGTTCAAAGTCAAAGTGCCAAATAGTCACCTAAATACTTACCATACGCATTAAATAAAAAATACAGCAATTAATAACTAGTTTCGGATTATAGAAATACAAACTAGGAATTCGAAGCTATTCCATGCCAACTTTATCTTTCCCCTTTTTAGTTGAGGATTCCAGTACGACGTTAGCTATGGAATTAAAACAATTAAAATTCATCAATACTACACAATTCAATTTCATATTGAATATTTCAATTTTTATTCAATATTTGCCTAAATTCCAATTTAGTCCTTAAACCGAGACTAATTTTTGTTCTTCACAATTAATTCTATATTTTCAAAAATTTTTCACTTTAAACTAAATTTAACTCCCTATTTTCACTTAAATCCCTAAATTTTGAAATTTTCACAATTTAGTCCCTATTACTCAAAATTTACAATTCATTCTACAATTTAATCCTTTTTTCATTTCTAACTTAAAATTCTATCAATTTAATCCCTAATACTAAAATTATTCAACATTAACAACACTTAAAAACTCAATAATTGCTAAAATTTTGACATAGGTCGGGTAGTACTTAACACCGGGATTCCAAAAACATAAAAATTACAAGAAAAAGGGACTAAATTGACTAACCAATTGAACTTGGAAACTTTAAAACCCCTAAGCCTTGCGTTTCTTCTTTCTTTCCCTTTATCTTTTTCTTTCTTTCTTTCTGTTTCGTTTTTTTTCTTTCTTTTTTTTATTACTTGTTTTATTATAATTATATAATATATACACTTAATACTTAAGATTTTATATTACAATATATATATATATTAAATTTACAAATATTTTACCTAATGCCCCTCATTAAAGAACAATAGCATAATTGCTTCTTTAGTCCCTTTAATTATTCTTTAATCTATAATTCAAATTTTACCCTATATGCAATTTAGTAATTATACCTAATTACTCTTAATTCATGCAAATTCATTTAACCAAAACCTAATTAACTACACAACTAACTTCATAAATATTTATTAAAAATATTTACAAGTTCGATTTACGAAAACGGAGTCCAAAAAATGCACTTTTTGACACCCTTGACTATCGAGTCGTTACATTCAGGATCCAATAAATAAGCAGACTTGTCCACTTTGTAACAACACTTCACTTGGTAAAATTAACATTCTTATAACCCAATTTTGCATGGTTTTGCCATCCAAGTAAGGTCGATGTGTTCATGTCCAAGCAACATTATGATAATATCATCTTTCAAGGACCCACTACATAATAATAATTAACATATTAATAATTAACATGAAAATAATATAATTTATGTACAAAAATCTTGTAATAAAGCATAATTTCGCATACTTTATAAATTCATGTTTATTAACAATTACTCAATATTAATATAATTATTAAGTCAAAAAGTATAGCCAGAGTCTAGTAAAAACTTTGTGATTTACAGTGACGCTTCACTTAATGGTTTGAGTTGCGTTTTGATGTAGGAAGGTAAAATTGTAGCTTTCGGTTCTTATTTTTATCTTGTGCATTTTTTTCTAAAGGAAAACAAAAAATAAAAAAAGGAATCGACCCTTACCTTTTTTTCGTGTTTGCTCTGCGGTGGAGGCCGAGGTTGTCATTTTCGATGAAAAATGACCCATTTTTTGAGTCCGGGAAGTCAAGAAACCCAAAAAAATGGGACTTTTGATTTCCAGCCACCGTGGATGGTGGCGCTGTCGTCGGCGACCGGCGGCCGCCATGGTGGTCCAGCGTCGGATGTAGGCCGACCATGTGGGGGGTTTGAGAGAAAAGAGGGAGAGGCTCTCATTTTTTTTAGCAAAGGGCTAAAATGAAGTTTTTAAAAAATTTTGGGTTTATATAGCATGTATAAAACGGCGCCGTTTTGGCTTATTGCCTACTAACACTAAACGGCGTCGTTTTGGAGTGAAATAGATCGACCCAACTCGCTCCAATTAGGTTCCGCGTGTTTTCGTCTTTTGGGATAATTGCGTGCTGACCCCTTCAGCTTTTATAGCCTGTTGCGATTTGGTCCAATTTCCTTTTTATTATTATTATTTTTTTAAATTTCGCCTTGAAATTTTATTTTTATTTTATTTTGGTCCTATACAGAACGGCACGTTTAGAGGGCCTAAGATAATTTCCCATTTGGACCCCCCACTTTCGCGCGCGTTCGATTTTAGTCCTTATTCGTTTTTTTATTTTAAATCTATTACGATTTTTGCCTCTAATTTTATTCTCATTTCAATATAATCCTTCGATTAATTTATTTTGTTACTTGTTCATTAATTTGTCTCTGATTCTTTAGTTTTTTTTTTCTTCAAAAGTTAATATTATCTTGTTTTTTGTATCCATTATTATTTTTATCTAAGTTTTAGTATTTCTTTTACTAATTTATTTTTATTTCTTTTACTTTTAGAATCCTTAAATTTAGTCTTATGTGTATGTGTATGTATTTTATTTATTTATTATTTTATTTTTATAATATTATTGCTATTATTATTACTATTGTTATTATTATTTTTATTACTATTATTATTATTACTATTATTATTATTATATTTCTTTTTGTTTATTTACCTAGTATTTTTTTAAAATATATATTTATCATTTTATTATTATTTATTTACTTATATCCTTTTATAATTTCAAATTTTGATTATTTACTATTATTACTAACATTTTGCTTGTTATTTGTTGTTTATTTATATCCTTTTTATAATTTCAAATTTCACTATTCTTATATTTATTAATATTATTTCTTAAACCGTTTTATACATCGTTTATTTATGTAATTATTTACTATTGTTTTTATTTATTTTTATTATTTTTACTTTTACCTCTTTTTCTATAATCAGCTCATTTATTTCGTTAATTCCTTATTTTATTCTTGTCATTCTTATTATTTTTATTAACACATTTATTTTTTTACGCATACTATCATTGTGATTTTTTTATAACAAATTGGTGTTACATTAATCTCTTACTCGACACATGCAATTGCGATTTTTTTAAAGAAACACTACTCGTATTTCGAAATTTGAAAAGTCGTACCCTAACTTACAGGGTTTCGACTTTCTCGATAAGTCAGAATAAACGAATGTTTTGAAAGCATAAGATTTTTTTTATAAACTCGGGAATTAGGAAAATCGTGTTCTAACTTACGGGATATGATTTCTTTCTAAAACCAAGGTAATCAAATATCTTTTAAATTAAGTAAAATTTTCAGTGTTTATTCTCGTTTTCGGGGATTTAAGGAATCGTGTCCTAACTTACGGGATGTGGTCCTTTCCCTCGATTAACGTGAAATACGCCCTTTTTTCGATTAAATAATATTTTAAAGAAGGATCGAATTTTAAAATTTCCTCAAAATTTCAATTTTCGACACTAAGACATTAATTAATCAATTAGGTACTAATTTTGGGTGTTACGAGGGTGTTAATCCTTTCTCGTACGTAACCGACTCCCGAACCTATTTTCTCGAATTACATAGACCAAAATCGTTGTTTTAGTAAATCAAAACATCTTATTAAAACAATCAAATCACGAGGTGACTTGATCACACCTCATAAAAAAGGATTGGTGGTGACTCCCGTTTTCATTTTCAAAATAAAAAGTCGACCCGTTTTTAAAAAAAATGTTTCGACAGCTTGGCGACTCCACCGGGGACCAAGAGAGTGAAGTCGTAAATTGATTAATTTATGTCTTTTCGTTGAAAATTGAAAATTCAATTTAAAATATGATCCTTTCATTGCATTTCATCTGTTATCTTCGAGATCTTGGTCATAATACCTACTTTGTTGGTTCGCGCCATTAAATATTTTTGCATATTGCATTGCATGAACGCTCAGTCCTACCCT
This sequence comes from Gossypium longicalyx, assembly GCA_025698465.1. Classification (NCBI taxonomy): domain Eukaryota; kingdom Viridiplantae; phylum Streptophyta; class Magnoliopsida; order Malvales; family Malvaceae; genus Gossypium; species Gossypium longicalyx. The sequence goes on along the minus strand of CM047005.1, from coordinate 17,748,295 downwards.
TTAAGTAGGAGTGAGAAACTAGTCCTTCGTGAGGTTTTCACCTCCGTATAGGATAGTGGATCACTTCTGGGATACACATGTACCTATGTCTTCGTGAGATTTTCATCTCCGTATAGCTATAGGGAAATGTATTCCCTTGAACCGGACTCAATCTATATGAGCCTATAATGAGTACGGATCGAGGAATCTGTTGGTTCAAGTCCCCTGTCTTTAAAACCGAACCACATGTAGTGACCCATAGGAGCCTACCCTAGGTAGAGCCACACCAAACCATTAGTGGTCGTTCGAATAGGAGTTTTGCTTGTTATTTCTTGCTTGTTTTAATTTCATATGAATTGTACTGACAAGTGTTGTTTTGCTTGTGTTTGCATAGCATTTCATCATAAAAAGAGTGTCGGCTCAAGTTCAATTGCTAAATAGAAGGCTTGTCATGGAGAACGAATTTTTTGATAAAGTGGAGGATAATATCGCTGTTCGTATATGGTCAGAGAAAACACAATTGGAAAAAGGGAGATAGCTTGACAGCAGGGTACACGTCAGAGTTATAGGACTTCATTCGTATCAGCGTGACACAGAATAATCTTCGGAAAATGAAAGAAATGTGGGCCCAATGGGGTGATGAAGTCAAAAAGCTATTTTACGACAATTACAGTGTTTTGCCTTACTTATTCGACATCAAGATAGATAAGCATCTGTTTCAGGCTTTGGTCTAATTCTGGAATCCGGCCTACAATTGTTTCACCTTCGGGAGTGTAGATTTGGCACCCACAGTAAAAGAATATACCGCCCTACTTCGATGCCCAAGGGTTCAAGTTGGCAAGGCCTATTCTAGAGCCGCTAATGTTTCGACCTTTGTGAAGAAATTGATGAATATCACCGGAATGAGTGAGCAGTGGGTTACGGCTCGGATCAAATAGAAAGGGGAAAGTAAATGTATTCTTTGGAAAAGTTTGCGAGACTTGATTTTGGCACACTCAGACGTGAAGAAGAGAGTGAATGTTTTTGCTTTAAGTATCTACGGGTTAATGGTTTTCCCTAAGGCGTTGGGGCATGTAGATGAGGCAATTTCTGATCTGTTTGATCGATTGGATAAGAGGGTTACGCCAGTTCCCGTGATTTTAGCCAAAACATTCAGATATTTGAATGCATGCCGAAGAGCTGGTTAGAGTTGATTCATAGGATGTGCGCAACTGCTGCTAGCTTGGTTCCATAGTCATTTCTAGAAGGTAGACAATGTGTCATATCGGGTGTTCTCTGAGAATTACTCACCATTAAAAGAAATAGTGGCTACACTAAGACGGGATGACATATCAGAAGAAAGATGGATAACGATCCTCTAAAATCTTCAAGAAGAGGATGTCGAGTGGAGAGCCCCTTGATTGGTTCCTGACGATATCTTATACCGATATGGGGATTTTGACTGGGTCCCTCTACTTGGGATTTGGGAAGCCATAGGATATGCTCCTTTGCTCATATTAAGGTAGTACAGATTGAGACAGTTCATATCAGTGACCCATGGGCTAGCTCAGTGTGAGTTTCTGTATAAGAGGGATAATTATAAGAAAAAGGTACGAAAGATGTCCAACGCTTGGAATCAGACTCGCCGGATGAAGAGATTGGTAGTAGGTCCGATAACGACCCCTAAGTATAATGGGTGGCGGGGTAAGAGGATCAACAATAATATTCCTGAGCCAAATCAAGAGGGCGGGCGGTCGATGGAAGAATATCTACAAGTGGTCCTATCCGAGTTAGAAATCATAAGGCAAGACTTTGAGAGAAGGAATGCAGAACTCGGAAAGAAGATAGAGCAACTGGAAGAGCAGAAGATGCATTTGAGACTAGATGTTGATGTTCAGAAACTAGAAACTGAGAAAGTGAGAAAGGGCAAGAATAAGGCAGAAGAAGATTTGGATAGTCTAAAATCGGATTACAAGAAGCTACGTTTATCAATGAGAACTGTCGAATTGGGGAAAATGCCAGAGCAATAGCGACATGAGATTCAATAAGAAAAGACCAGAGTTGATTGATGGGAGAGAAAATTCCAAGTTACTCAGGTTCAAAAGGAAGCCTTAGAAAAGAGCTTATCGGAAACTCGAAATGAGAAAATTGAGTTAAAAGCTAGAGTGGTAGAATTGAAAAAATTGCTACATCAGTGTCATAGCCGAAACTTTACAATAGAGTTGAAGGCGAGCTCAAATAAGATTGAAGAACTGAAAAGGAAGATAGAAGAACTCGAGACTGCATTGTAAAACTGCGAACTCCGGGTTGAGCTCCTTGAAGCAAATGAAGAGCATTGGAAAGAGCAACTCCATCGTTCCCAAGATCAAGTTAGGGACAGAGATTATATTATGGGTGAAGCTGTGGCTCAGATGCGAGATGTGGCTGATCATTTACAGACTCTAGCAGTTTAGGCTGATGTGCTAAGTGTGAAATATGAATTAGAATCAGACTGGGGTCGAGAGCTCGCCTGGCTCCTTAGGAAAGTTAAAACTTTGAGCATTAGGGCGAAACCATATATTTAATTTGTTTTATGTGAAGAATTTTATTTTCTAGTAAAGTTATTCTAAAGGGAATTGAATCAGATTCGACGCCTTTTTTGCATTCATTCCATACATTTGCATTACATCGGATTACATGCATTAACTTTTGCAAAAGAACCCTAATTAATTAAAAAAAATTCAGTGAATCTGAAAACCGATAAAAGCCCACCGATTAAGTATTATTACAGTACACGAAAGAAAACTAAGGCAATAGACCAAATATTGGAAATGTTAGAGCAAATGCAAAAAGAAATACAAGATCGGCTGCAAATACAGATGCAAGAACAACTGGCCAAGATTCAACAGGATATGAAGGATCAGATGTTAGAATCCCAAAAGAGCATGATGAACCAATTAAGCCAGTTGCTAATTGGAGGGCCAGAAAAAGGAAAGAGTCCTATGGTCAATTTCGAGGATGACAACGAGGACTCTGTCTATCCATCGGGCTTCACCCCAACAAACACCCAAGCACAACCCAATGCATATCCGCATAGGGTGTCCTTTAACATCAGCCCCCAACATCAAGCAGGTGCTTCGGCATTAACAAATTTCTCGACAGGCTCAGGCTCTAGAGATAATCCAGTAAATCCCGTTGTCCCTAACCTTGATGACATAGCGAAGGTAGAAAATGCAAAAGTAGAGCTCCCAAAACAACTCGAAGACCGATGTAGATAGCTGAAGGAGAAGTTCAAGGCATTGGAAAATGCTGATTATCATTATGGAGTTGATGCCAAATGCTTGAGCTTGGTTCTAAACCTGGTGCTCCCACCCAAGTTTAAGACCCCGGAGTTTGAGAAATATAACAAGACTAGCTGCCCCGAAGCTCACATTACAAGGTTCTGTCGAATGATGACGGACTATATTGATACTGATCAGTTGTTAATTTATTGTTTGCAAGATAGCCTGACCGGGGCAACAGCCAAATGGTATAATTTGCTGAGCTGTGCCCAAATCAATTCATGGAAGGACCTGGCCCAAGCCTTCATGAAACAATATGGCCACGTAACGGATATGACACCCGACAGAACCACCTTGCAGAATATGGAGAAAAAGCCAAACGAGTGCTTCAGCCAGTATGCTCAAAGGTGGAGGGAAGTCGCCACACAAGTCCAACATCCTCTGCTAGAAAAGGAGACGACAATGCTCTTTATTAATACCCTGAAGGCTCCATTCATTAATCACATGTTGGGGAGCACAACCAAGAGTTTCTTGGACATAGTAATGTCCAGTGAAATGATAGAAAACATGATAAGGAATGGAAAAATAGAAGTAGGGGAAAGCACCAAGAGATCAACCCCAAGAAAGAGGGAGAATAAGGTGAATAACATGAGCACATATAGCAAGGGTCATTCGAGATCAATCACGGTAAGCCAGCCAAAGACAATAACCACTAATCATCTGGGTCCTCTAAGATAAGAATCCAACATGAGGACGAACACCGAAAGGATACAGTTCACAGCTATACCTATGACGTATAGGGAGCTGTATCAGAACTTATTCGATGCACATGTGGTGTCCCCTTTCTACTTAAAGCTGATGCAACCTCTGTTTCCCAAGTGGTATGATGCAAACGTTCAATGGGAATATCACGCGAGAATCACTGGGCATTCAATTAAAAATTTCACCGCGTTCAAGAAGTTAGTCGAAAGATTTATAAAAATGAGAATTGTAAAGCTTGACGAACCATCCGCACTAAATGTAGTGGGAAACCTCTTACCTAATCATACTAATTAGGGGGTAAATAAGATAAATGAAGGTGGAAGCAGGAAAGTCAAATATGAGGTAACAAAAATTAAAACCTCATTGAGATAGGTTTGGAAGGAGATGGAGAAAAGAAGATTGATCGTACTGGATTCAGAAGAAAGATCTAAAGGAAAGAGGAACTATTATGAGTTCCATAATGGAGAAAGGCGTGAAATCCAAGAATGCACCGAGTTCAGAGCCTTAGTGCAGGACATGATGGACAAAAAAGAAGTAGAGTTTTATGAAGAGCTTAAAAGCCCCGAAGAGGGAAATATATGTGCGTTGGAAGGAGAATCAACAGCAAAAACCCAAAAAGTCAACTACCCGGTGGTCATTGTTTCACGACCAAGAAACAACGAAGCTGGAACGCAAATAGCTCCGCAAGTCATAATCTAGAAACCTATATCTTTTCCCTACAAGGATAGTAAAAAGGTTTCTTGAAACTATAACTGCAATGTGACAATCTCGGGAGAGGAGAACCCGGTCAATGCTTTAGAGGAGGGTAAAGATGTAGGTTTCTATACGCATAGCGGGAGACGCTACTATTCAGCAAATGTAAGAGTAGAGCCCATAAAAGGAAAAGCCTTGACGGTCAAATAAAGGAAGGAAAAAATAGCCGGACCTGAACCTCCCGTTAACGAGCCAGTAAATGAGGTGGAGGCTAAAGAATTTTTGAAAATTTTAAAGCACAGCGAGTACAGTGTTGTAGAGCAGCTGCATAAACAACTAGCTCACATCTTGGTGCTAGCCTTACTCCTAAGCTCGGAGGTCCATCGTAGCGTATTGATGAAAGTCTTAAACGGAACCTATGTCGCTAACGATATTTTCGTCAATAAGCTAGACCGCCTGGTTAGCAACATAAGCGCTGACAACTTCATCTTCTTTAATGATGATGAAATACCACCCGGAGGCAAGAGATCGACCAAGGCTCTGCACGTCACCACCCGCTGCAAGGGGTATACGCTATCGGGGGTGTTGATTGATAACGGACCAGCCTTGAATGTCTTACCCTTATCCACGCTGAATAGGTTGCCTGTGGATAGTTCTCACATGAAAACGTGCCAAAACATAGTGAGAGCATTCGACGACACCAAAAAAGGGTAATAGGAAGAATCGAAATACCACTTCTAATTGGCCTAAACAGGTATGAGGTGGACTTCCTAGTAATGGACATCAAGCCTTCTTATAACTACTTATTGGGGAGGCCTTGGATACATTCAGCGGGGGCAGTACCTTCATCATTGCACCAAAAATTGAAGTTGATAACAGAAGGCAGGCTAGTGACTGTAAATGTAGAAGAAGATGTCATCGCAGCTGTGACCTGTGATGCGCCATATATAGAGGCAAACGATGAAGCGATAGAATATTCCTTCCGATCTTTGGAATTTGTGAACGCAACATTCATCACCGAAGGGAACAAGATCCCCATACTTAGGATATCCAAAACTATGAAAATGAGCCTACAATTAACTGTAAAAAAATGGGCCTTACCAAAAAGAAGACTTGAGAGATACCTTCAAGGAGGGGTTGAAGCATCGATGATAAATGATAAACAAGACCGCTTCGGCTTAGGATTTAAGCCAAATGCGAGATAGAGAATGAGGGAGTTGGAAAAGAAACAAGAGAGGATGTGAGCTTGTTTGAGCGTGGAGGAGATCAGATAGGAACCAATGATCTTCCCCCACATATCTAGAACTTTTGTATCCGGATGAATTATTCACCCTGAGCGAGGGAGGCCAAGAAAAGAAACCACAGAAGAAATGTTGGGAAATCTGGACATCAGCGCCATATCTGAAGAGAGAACTGGAGAAAAGAAATTGTCGGGCATTTGCCCTTATGTACCTGGGAGTGTTCTGAACAATTGGACTGCGAAAGAGATTCCTATAGTGTTTAGGGATAATTCAGAGTAAATTTTAAAGCACACTTATTGCTCTAAACCTAGGAGTAATAAGAATACTTTTGTGAAATAGGCTTGTGTCCAAAATCTTTATTTCAATTAAATGCATCTTTGCTATCACTCTGAGCAGATATTCTTTTATTCATTCCATTTCATTCATAATCATGCTATATAGATGATTTTCCTTAGATTCTTTTGTACTATTGGACTTTCTTTTAAATATTCTTTTATTCTTCATTCATCATACAAATAATTATTCTTAGACTTTGTTATTTTTTGGATTGCCTTTCATCACCGTAACAGGTCTCCAAATATTAATGATATGAGTAATGATGCTAAAGACACAGAGTCTTCTTTTGAGCAGGATATGTATATGGAGGTTTCTCAATATTTTGAAGATGATCAAGACTGTGACCTATCTCTTGACTTGTTGAGGATGTTAGAACAAGATAAAAAACAAATCCTACCTCACAAAGAGTTAGTCGAAGCCGTGAGCTTAGGGGAAGGAAAAGAGGTGAAGATTGGAACTTGTATCATCGTAAAGACAAAGCGAGATCTCATTGAGTTACTCTAAGAATTCAAGGATGTCTTCCCATGGTCATATCAAGACATGCCTGGGTTAAATACTGACATTGTGGTACATCGAGTCCCCGTAAAGGAAGAGTGCAAGCCTGTTCAACAAAAGCTCCGAATAATGAGGCCTTATGTTTTGCTGAAAATAAAAGAAGAGGTCAAGAAGCATTTCGACGCTAGGTTCTTAAAAGTGGTTAGATACTCAGAATAGGTAGCCAATATCATCCCCATCCCTAAAAAAGATGAAAAAGTATGAATGTGTGTATGCTACAGGGATTTGAACAAAGCCAGCCCAAAGGACAATTTTTTATTGCCTTATATCGACACCTTAATAGATAACACGACAGGTTACTCATTTTTCTCCTTCATGAATGGTTCTCTAGGTACAACCAGATTAAGATGCATCCTGAAGACATGGAGAAGACCACATTTGTAACCGTATGGGGAACATTTTGTTATAAGATGATGCCATTTGGACTAAAAAATACGAGTGTAACGTATCAAAGAGCTATGGTAACCCTGTTCCATGATATGATGCACAAAGAAATTAAAGTTTATGTCGATGATATGATCGTAAAGTACCCGACAGAGAAGGAGCATGTACAAGTCCTGCGAAAATTTTTCTTAAGGTTGAGAAAGTTCCAGCTAAAACTCAATCTAGCAAATGTACCTTGGGGGGATAAATCCGAAAAGTTGTTAGGATTTGTAGTCAGTGAAAAGAGGATCGAGATCAACCCAAAAAAGGTCAAGGCCATACAGGAGCTACCTCTGTCACGTACTCAAAAGGAAGTCTAAGGTTTCCTAGGGAGATTAAATTACATTGCCCGGTTCATTTCACAACTAATTGAGAAATGCGACCCCATATTTCGTCTCCTTAAGAAACACAAATCAGGTGTATGGGATGAGAAATACCGAAAGACTTTCGACAAGGTCAAACATTACTTGTCCAATGCCCCGGTATTGATGCCACCTAACCCAGATAAACCATTAATACTGTACTTGACTGTTTTTGAGAATTCCATGGGTGCGTGTTTGGCTAACATGATGAGTTAGGAAGGAAGGAAAGAGCAATATACTACCTCAGTAAAAAGTTCACTGAATGTGAGACAAGGTACTCACCAATCGAGAAGTTGTGTTGTACCTTGATCTGGACAACCTAGAGATTAAGATAGTATATGTTATATCACACCACTTGGCTTATTTCGAAATTAGACCTTCAAAAATACATGATGGAGTTAACAACTTTGAATGGAAGGATGGCCCGATGGAAAATTCTGCTTTCCAAATTTGATATAATCTATGTGAACCAGAAAGCTGTAAAAGAGAGTGCAATAGCAGATTTCCTAGCAAGTAGAGCTCTGGAGGACTATGATCCCTTGAACTTTGATTTCCCGAATGAAGATTTGATGTATGTTGTAACCACTGAAGAAGATTCTCGAGAAGACCATCCTTGGAAATTAAATTTTGACGGAGCCTCAAATGCTATAGGTAACGGAATCGGGATAGTTCTAGTATCCCCAAACGGAGATAATTATCCCTTTACTAGTAAATTAGATTTTGATTGCACGAACAATATGGCAGAATACGAAGCACGCATCATGGGTATCCGTGCAGCCATAGAATGTAAGATCAAAATGCTAGAGGTGTATAGGGATTCTGCGCTAGTGATTTATTAACTCAAGGGAGAATGTGAGATAAGAGATCCCTAGTTGATCGATTATCGAAAGCTGGTTCTTGAATTGATTAATGAGTTTGATGATATCACCTTCTGCTACTTTCCTCGAGACGAAAACCAGATGGCTGATGCTCTAGCTACTTTAGCTTTCATAATTAAAGTAAACAAATAAGAGGATGTAAAACCTATCTGGATGAGTATTTGTGAAGCTCTGGCTCATTGTTACAACATCGAGGAAGAAGAAAAGGATGATCACCCGTGGTACCATGATATATTGTGATATATGAAGAGTCGTGAATACTCTGACCAGACAATTGAGAATGATAAAAAGACGTTGAGAAGATTAGCCAGTGACTATGTCTTAGATGAAGAGATCCTATATAAAAGAAGAAAAGATCAAGTGCTGTTAAGATGTGTGGACGCCGTTGAGGCTAAAAAAATCTTGGAAGAAGTTCATGAGGGGGTCTGTGGAACACACGCCAATGACTTTACAATGACCGGGCAGATTATGAGATTCAGGTATTATTGGTCCACCATGGAAGGAGATTTTATTAATTACGCCAAGAGATGTCATAAGTGCCAAATTTATGGAGAAAAAAATTCATGTGCCTCTTTCACCTCTTCATGTTATGACTTCTCCATGGCCTTTCTCTATATGGGGCATGGATATGATTGGGCCAATATTGCGAAAAGCTTGTAATGGACATCGATTCATCTTCATGGTCATCGATTACTTCACCAAGTGGGTAGAAACTACTTCATATGCCAATGTCACAAAGTCGGCAATCAACAAGTTCTTGAAGAAAGAGATAATATGTCGGTATAGAATGTCAGAAAGGATCATATAAGATAATGCGCTGAATTTGAACAATAGCACGATAGCGGAGGTCTACAATCAATTTAAGATCAAAGACCACAACTCATTACCATATCGCTCAAAAATGAATGGTACGATGGAAGCAGCCAATAAGAAAATTAAGAAAATTATGGGGAAAATGACAATGAGAAGTTCCCATTCGCCCTTTATACTTACCGAATGTCTGCCAAGACCTCTACCGAGGCAACGCCTTTCTCTTTGGTGTACGGAATAGAGGCAGTTTTGCCCATTGAAGTTGAGATTCCTTCTCTCCAAGTTTTATCAGAGGTGGAATTGGATGAAGCAGAATGGATCCAGTCTTGATATGATCAACTGAACTTGATCGAAGGAAAAAAAGGCTAAGGGCTATCCGTAATGGTCAAATGTACCATAAGCGAATGATGCGAGCTTATGACAAGAAGGTTTGCCCAAAAGAACTCCATGAGAGGGACCTAGTATTGAAAAAAATCCTTCCAATACAAAAGGATTTCAGAGGGAAATGGATGCCAAACTGGGAAGGACCTTATGTGGTAAAGAAAGCCTTTCCCGGAGAAGCACTGATTCTAGCCGAGATGGATGGTAAAAACTTGCCCAATCTCGTAAATTCAGATTCAATCAAGAAGTACTTCACCTAAAAGGGGAGAGGCCAAGGCAAAAACTTACAAAGGGCGCTTTGAGACCTTCTAAAAAAAATAGAGAGGTTAAGGCGAAAACACACAAAAGGCGCTTTGAGACCAAAGGGGTTTTGAGTTAAAAACCCGAAAAGGGTAACTCAAATTTTGATCGAAGGTGGGGCATGCGATAGTTTTGTCTTTTCCGAATTAACAAGAAGGAATGGTGCTACATCTTGGGGCATCAACAAAGTACTATAGGTCTTCTAGACACCTATCAAGTTCAAAGGGTCTTCGAGAAGTTTTGTGTAGAGAAGCTCATACTGCGATATCTGGGGCACCTATTTTTATCTTATTCACTTAGTTCTTTAGCAAAATTTACTATCTTGATTAATCTTTCCACTTCGAGCTTTGCTCTTGATAAAATTTCATCTTGTACATTTTGATAATCTTTTTCAAGCATTCTTTCATTGAAACAACAATAATTGGACTGATAATATTCACATAAAAAAAATTCTACATATTACTCTGAGAAGTTTTTAAATAGTACAGGAACCTGAAACATGACTGTTATTTAGAATTCACCAAACCTAAGGTTTGGAAATATTTGAGAAAGAAGAGTCTAGATTGTGACTATTCCTTCGAGTTTTCTATCAAAGATATCACTTGAACAAGAAGACAGAATTTTGCATCAGTGATAGAACCTTGATGAACAATGAGCAATGACAACCCAAATATTAAAAAAGAGATCATTCTTATGACATTCTGCATGCATACAAATATCATTCATACACATCTAGTTAGGAGTATTTGATTCATTCTGATCATGACATTCTAATCATTTGGGCATAAGCATAGGCCCATGAAATCGATTCTATAGGTCATATCCTCCAGAGGACGGTGTAGCAAGATCGGTGAATCCATAAATCCCATACCCCTAAAGTTGCAGTGGGACAGATTGAAGAAAATAACAAATCTTATTTTCTTGAAGTTACAGTGGAACAGGTTGAAGCTATAATTACAGATCTTATCTCTTTAAAGTTGCAGTAGAGCAGATCAAAACAAACCTTATCTCTCTGGAGTTGCAGTGGAGCAGGTTAAAAAAACAAGTCTTATCTTCCTTAAGTTGCAGTGGAGCAGACTAAAGACAGTGAATCTTATTTCCCTGAAGTTGTAGTGGAACAGATTGAAGCTACAAATAAACAGCTTTTATCTCCCTGAAGTTGCAATGGAGCATGTTGAAATTACCAATTCTTACCTCCTTGAAGTTCTAGCGGAGTAGATCGAAGCTATCTTCTCCTTGAAATCACATTGGAGTAAAGTGAAGGTACAAGTCTCATCTCTCTGAAGTTGCAGTAGATTAGAACGAGGCTGCTTGAAGAAGAAAAGAAGTGCCGAGACTCAACAGGTCCAGACAAAATTGACCCTTTTATAGTTTTTGCTCCATTCTCGTTACACGAAAATGAGCAAAGAGGGGCAGTTATAAGAGCCCACTTTTCCCAGGCCCATGCCAAAACCAAAACCAAAATAAAATAATAAAATAATAAAATCAAACGCAAATTAACAATCCAAATGTCCATTACACCAGGCCTAAAAAAACCAAATCCAAACAGGCCCAAAATAAACCTAACCCTAGAGCCCAAACAGCTCAAAATTAAACAAGTTTTTCAGCAAAAAAAAAGAAAAAACCTAGCCCTAGCCATCGCTCCCCTCTTCAGCCGCCGCTCGTGCCGCTTTGCGTCACCTCCGCGCGCCCCGCTCTACCACGTTTGCTCCACACCTCCATGTTGCCATACCTGCGAGAAAAATGCAACAGAAAACAGTAGCAAAAACGGATAATTTGTTGTATTTTCGGCTATAAAAAGCCACAAAACAACCATTGTAAACTATTTTTTTTTTACGAATAGACATGAAATCAATACACAAAAAAGAGATTACAGAGAATCAAAAAAAAGAGAAAAGAGAATTAAAATGTTTTTTTTTTGCTTTCTTTTCGGTTCTTATTTTTATCTTGTGCATTTTTTATTTTTTTAAAGGAAAACAAAAAATAAAAAAAGGAATCGACCCTTACCTTTTTTTCATGGTTGCTCTGCGGTAGAGGCTGAGGTTGTCATTTCCGATGAAAAATAACCCCTTTTTTGAGTCCGGGAGTCAAGAAACCCCAAAAAATAAGACTTTTGATTTTCGGCTACCGTGGACGGCGGTGCCGTCGTCATGGTGGTCCAGCGTTGGATCTAGGCCGGCCATGAGGGGAGTTTGAGAGAAAAAAGGGAGAGGCTCTCATTTTTTTTAGCAGAAGGCTGAAATAAAGTTTTTAAAAAATTTTGGGTTTATATAGCATGTATAAAATGGTGCCGTTTTGGCTTAGTGCCCATTGACACTAAACAGCGCCGTTTTGGAGTGAAATGGATCGACTCAACCCGCTCCAATTAGGGTCCGCGTGTTTTCGTCTTTTGGGATAATTGCACGCTGGCCACTTCCGCTTTTATGGCCTGTTGCGATTTGGTCCAATTTTCTTCTTCTTATTATTTTTTAAAATTTCGCCTTGAAATTTTATTTTTATTTGATTCTGGTCCTCTACAGAATGGCACGTTTAGAGGGCTTGAGATAATTTCCCATTTGGACCCCCTCTTTTGCGAGCGTTCGATTTTAGTCCTTATTCGTTTTTTATTTTAAATCTATTACGATTTTTTCCTCTAATTTTATTCTGATTTCAATATAGTCCTTCGATTAATTTGTTTTGTTACTTGTTATTAATTTGTCTCTGATTCTTTAGTTTTTTTTCTCCAAAAGTTAATATTATCTTGTTTTTTATATCCATTATTTTTTATCTAAGTTTTAATATTTCTTTTACTAATTTCTTTTTATTTCTTTTACTTTTAGAATCCTTAAATTTAGTCTTATGTGTATGTGTATGTGTTTTGTAGACACTCAATTTTGCCCGGGCCCAGAAATAAGTCCAAAAACAAAAATAATAACCCCCCCAAAAAACGAAGTCCAAGTTCAGTCCAGAATTACAAATATAATTTGGCCCGATCGGAATGGCCCATTACTTGAAAAGATTTAAGGTCCATCTACAAGCTTGACTCATATGGAAATATAATCTTAAATGATATAATCTTAGATATGATTGCAATCTTAGATATGATATGCAATCTTAGATATGATACAATCTTAGATATGATTGCAATCTTAGATATGATAGGCAATCTTAGAAGATATGATTTTGTAATCTTAGAGATTTAATTTGTAGATACCTTTTAATCTTAACCGTTGATGTAATTGATCTGTACCGTTGGATTTGAGGAGGTTCAACTATAAATAGAGGCCTCTCCCCTCATTGTAAAAAAGACTGGACTTCATTGGAGTTTTGGGAATAAATAAGAATTCTTGAGAGCATTCACTCAAATTTCTCTCCCTCTTGCGTTCTTATTTTCTACTGTTTGTTCTTATTTATTCTTTGGTCATCTTCGTTTTCAACCTTTTTTTTATTTAATCCCTATTTCCTTGATTTTTAATTCTCTTTTATATTTTATATTTTATATTTTAATAATTTTAGTATTATATCAATTTTTTTTATTAAATTCTATATTATTCATTGTTTTAAAAAATATATTTCATTTAATTGAAAAAGTTTTTTTTCTTAAGTAAGGCAATGTTTGGTGTTTAGAAATTCGGGAAATAGTGCCCTAATATGCTGGGTTGCGATTTTTCGTTTGACTAAATAACCAAATATCCTTTTAATAAATTTTCAAAATCATGAGATAATTTTAGTTACGAGGATTTAACACATCGTGTCCTAACATGCTGGATGTGATGTTTGTATACTTTCGGAACAAAGGAATCTCAAGTTTCAACTTTAAATTGTTCAAGTTTTAAAATCTTTTCAAATTTTCGACATTAGGACAATTAATAGTCAATTCGGTACCAATTTTGGGCGTTACGAGGGTGCTAATCCTTCCTTGTGCGTAACCGACTCCCGAACCTGTTTTCTTGAATTTCGTAGACCAAAATGTTTTATAAAGGTGATCCAATCACACCTAAAAAGGTTGGTGGCGACTCCCATTTTTATTTTTCAAAAAGTCGAACCCCGTTTTTCAAACCCCTTTTAAAAATGGTTTCGACATATTTTATTTATTTATTTATTATTTTATTTTTATAATATTATTGCTATTATTATTACTATTACTATTACTATTATTATTATTATTATTATTATTATTATTATTATTATTATTATTATTACTATTATTTTTAATTTTTTTGTCACTATTATTATTGTTGTTATTCTTATTATCATTACTATTATTATATTTTCCCTTATTATATTTACTAACTTATTACCATTATCTTATTGGTAAACAAATTAATTTTCATATTATTATTATTATTGTATTTCTTTTTGTTTATTTACCTAGTATTTTTTAAAATATATACTTATCATTTTATTATTATTTATTTACTTATATCCTTTTATAATTTCAAACTTAGATTATTTACTATTATTACTAACATTTTGCTTGTTATTTATTGTTTATTTATATCCTTTTTATAATTTCAAATTTCACTAGTCTTATATTTATTAATATTATTTCTTAAACCGTTTTATACATAGTTTATTTATGTAATTATTTACTATTTTTTATTTATTTTTATTATTTTTTACTTTTACCTCTTTTTTCTATAATCAGCTCATTTATTTCGTTAATTCCTTATTTTATTCTTGTCATTTTTATTATTTTTATTAACATATTTATTTTATTACGCATACTATCATTGTGATTTTTTTATAACAAATTGGTGTTACATTAATCTCTTACTCAACACATGCAATTGCGGTTTTTTTTAAAGAAGCACCATTCGTATTCTGAAATTCGAAAAGTCGTATCCTAACTTACAGGGTTTCAACTTTCTCGATAAGTTAGAATAAACGAATGTTTGAAAGCATAAGATTTTTTAATAAACTCGGGAATTAGGTAAATCGTGTTCTAACTTACGGGATATGATTTCTTTCTAAAACTGAGATAATAAAATATCTTTTAAATTAAGTAAATTTTTCGGCGTTTATTCTCATTTTTGGGGATTTAAGGAATCGTGTCCTAACTTACGGGATGTGTCCTTTCCCTCGATCAACGTGAAATATACCCTTTTCTCGATTAAACAATATTTTAACGAAGGATCGCATTTTAAAATTTCCTCAAAATTTTAATTTTCGACACTAAGACATTAATTAATCAATTAGGTACCATTTTTGGGCGTTACGAGGGTGCTAATCCGTCCTCATACATAACCGAATCCCAAACCCGTTTTCTTGAATTACGTAGACCAAAATCATTGTTTTAGTAAATCAAAACATCTTATTAAAGCAATCAAATCACGAGGTGACCTGATCACACTTCATAAAAAAAGATTGGTGGCGACTCCCGTTTTTATTTTTAAAATAAAAAGTCGACCCGTTTTTAGAAAAAGGTTTCGACAGTATGTTTATGAATGTATGAAGGTGTTTAGGTCCATTGATTGTATGTACAAATAGAGTAGCTTGTTGGGCAAGGTTTGGCTTTGTAATGCCTTGTTTTAGGGGTTAATTATGAAACGAGCTGTCACACAACCGTGTGCCACACACGGCCGTATGTCTTAAAGTTTTTAGTTGCAGTTTATACATGGTCTAAGACACATTCTACCACACAGTCGCGTCTCCCAAAACAGTTTCAAGCACGGTCTAGCACACGGCCGTGTGACCCAACATCGGATACACACATGAGCTGCGACATGGCCGTGTGACTCTATTTCGAATATACACATGGGCGGACACACAGACTGGGACACGGCCATGTGGCCCTACTTCGAATGTCAACACGTTTGGATTATGTCACATGGCCTGGCCACACGGCCGTGTGACCCCAGTTTCTAAAATTTTCAACTTTTTCCTAAATTTTCTGATTTGTTTTATATTAGTCTCGAATTGTTCTCGAACTATTTCTAGAGCCTCGAAGGCTCGATTTAAGGCCCAAATGGGTATGTTTGCTAGGTTTGTAATGAGTTTTTGGTAATTAATATTAAATGACATTATTGATTTGTTTTGAAATTAATTGTTTTGATTTGTTCGATAATGTTTCGTAACCCTAATCCGGTGACTGAGACAGGATAGGGGTGCTATAGTTATAAATATTCCTGGAACTGACATAGATTGATTCTAAAAAATAGTAGATAGCAAGATCTTCACTAGTTAGGCCAACACCTTTGCCACAATTTTATACATCATGTCATAGAGAGATATTGGTCTAAGGTATTTGAGAGAATTCAGCTTGCTTACGTTAGGAACAAGGACCATAAGAGTGTTTGTTACTGACGTAGGAAATTTACTTGATTGCAACCTTCCTGTGCAAGCAGCTACAACATCGTCACCAATTAAATTACAAAATTTCTGGAAAAAAGTAGGATTCAGACCATCTGGACCATTGAAGGCAGAAAAAATATGGCTTGTCTAAGTTCATCTGCCACAAAGGGTGCCATCACAATGTTATTATGCGCTTTTGTCACCCTAGCTTCTACTAACCAGCACATAGTTTTCAACACCTCTGTCGAACAAATTTTTAAAATAATCCCTCACCACACTAGAAAGGCCGGTACACTCTCCTTCCCATTATATGTTGGTTCATTTGGAAATGTTGCAATGCTTTTGTGTTTTAAGATTCAAACATCAGTTGTAAAGAAGTGATTATGACGAGCTTTGTCCTAGTTAAAGTGTTTGGCTCTTTCGAATGCCATCCATTATCACGGTGTTGCTATCTCGGGTTTAGCGTGCCAGTAGCGGCAACCTAGAGTGGGATGGGTTAAATTCAACTCTGATGGGGGCAGCAAATATAAATTTTGGTATCTCAGCCATTTGAGGGGTGCTGAGGGATGCTAACTATGATTGGATGCTAGGATATGCTAAGAAACTCGATGTTACTTCAGTTTTTGAGCGGAAGCGAAGGCTCTTTTGGAAGGACTTCAAGTAGCTTGGGCGAAGGGTTTTAGAATGGTTGAAGTTGAAAGTTATAATGCTTTGCTGATCGAAGTTGTCTGCAGTGAGCATGCGGCCAGCAACGGTGTAGACACATTCGGGAGCTGGCTACACATTCATGGCAACTAGTTTTTTTTGTCATGCAAATCAACAACATAATCGAGTTGTTGATTCTATTGTGAAAACAAGGAGATCGATGAGGCTGGATTTGATCCTCTTCGATAGTCCTCTTACTTTGGCTACTAATTTTGTTTAGCTGGATAAAGAAAATTTGATATCCCATCTTATAGTGAATGATAATGGTCCTATAGTCTAGCCTCTCTTAAGCCACTTTATCGACAAAAAAAAAAAAAGTTTGAATTAATAATTTCCTTTTCAATCTTTTCATATAAAGAAATTATGAAAATTTTAATTTTTGATGTTAATTTTTTTTATTTAAGGTAAACTATATCAACAGTTACCAAATTATAGATAAAATTTTGTTTTAATCGTTTAACTTTTAAATTGTTTTTTTGTCACTTTAACCATTAAGTAATTAATGAAAAGATCAAGTGACACTTTTTAAATTGAAATAATAATAAAGATAGTCCTCAATTTTTATATTTTCTTTAAATTTAGTCTTATTTTATATAATCATTATTAGAAATCAAAATTCTTTTAAAAAATAAAAATTCTAAAAAATATAGAAAATTATATATTTTTAAAAAAATATAAGAAATTTTAATATATATGTAGGAATTTTTTCCAAATATACATAAGAAATTAAAATACACAAAAAATTAATATATAAACATAAATACATAAAATGAGATAATTTCTTTTGTTTTATAAATATAAATAACATTAAAAACACACACACGCACACAGAAGGCATGACCGGTTGAGGAGATGGAGAAATGGGGAGAGGAAGAGGCGGCAGTGGGTGCGGAGGTTGTTGGCAATGAGCGAAATCTCGTCAATTTCGACTTCACCAAAACCATTGTCTCACCACAATCCCCATTACCCGAACTCCAATCCTCCCATCCCTTACCCCAACCCAACCTATAATAGCTCCAAAGTTACAGCAATAACACGAGGGGAGTGGGAGTTGAGTTTGATCTTCGCTGGACACAAGTTGTATGTAACAGCCATAACAGCTGAGGTACTTTTAAGTTTTGGAGATAAATGGGGTTTGTTTAAGCAATTAAATTAACTCATGTATATTTTGATTTTTATCTACTTATATCTTCTTTTTATAATTTTCTATGTAGTTTTAAGAATTTAATTTCTTTTAAAAGATTTATGATTTTTATCATTTTTTATATACAATCATCGTCAAAATTGGTAAAAAGTATAAAAGTTCAAGGACTAGATATATTAAGTTAAAATATTTTTTTGTGTCATCATCCGTTTTATAGTTTGAGTCAAATCCTATTCAGACTAGGATGATATTCAAGTAAAATTTTCCTAATAATAATGATTCTAGGATTCGAACTTCGTCCAAAAACTTGGAGATTGAAATTTAGTCTTTGTACTTTCATTTTCAAGAATTTAGTTATTTTATTTTTTCAAATTTCAAAATTTAGGATTAATTGTTAATATGGTTAAAATTTTTTATTAAGTTCAAGTTCATTAAATTATTTTTTTAATTACATAGTTATTAAGTGAGTATTTTATATTTTAAAATATCATACCAACAAATTTAACAATATTAATAGTTGAACTTAAATTTTGAAATCTGAAAAGTAAATGAACTAAATTAATAAAAATTAAAGTATAATGACTAAATTTCAAAATCTTAAAAAGTACAACAACTTGTTACATATATTAATCAATTTATTATTATACTAGTGTCACACACTTAAAAAACAATTTTAATGACGTTAACGATGAAATTGTAACCCTAGTTAACTAACCAAAACGAAACATTGGACAAATTTGGGTGGGTACCGGTGCAATTTACTCTAATGTTTATAGCAATCGAGAGAAAAAGCAAACTGGCTAGAGATATGTATAATTTGATTTTTGAAGTTTGTTCTTTAACGAAAGGAAAGGAAAAAAAAAAAAAAAACTAAAGGGCATGCCCTTCTTTCTCAATAAACATATATAAATATATAAAAGAATAAAGAATGGAAGATGATCATCTTGGTTTCGTCTAATTTGCAGTGAAACTGGAATTATTGGTGATTTTATTGTTGCTGTTGCTGGTAGTAGTGGCCTTGTTGGCACTGCTGTTAGTGACAGACGTGAGGTTGGCAGTGGCAGCATTGTCATTAGGGACGGCGGCGTTGTTGGGTTGAGAACTCCCAATAATAGAAGTGATAGCTGCGGCTAACGCAGCGGTGAAGTTAGGATCCGCCGCAATGGCAGCAGTGGCAGCGTTTACAGTTTCAGCAAGTGAAATTTGCAGTTGCTGATGACCCACATCTCCAGACATTTGCAGACCGGAGAACTTGGATTGGGTGTGAAGTGCTTGACCAAAAATTTGTGGCAGTAATGCAGCTGCAGGGGAATTGGCAAGATTTTGGGGTGGATTGGGAAATGGGACCTGGAACCGGCCTGGGGTCAGCCTGGGGAACTGTAAAGGGTTTGGGGTCTGGGTTAGGTCCAAGGTAACAGTGGGGAATGGGGCTGAAGCTGATATAGTAGCCATGCTAGAGGAACAAGGCAGGATAGTTCTTGTAAGAAAATTGGAGTTCATTAGTCCATCGGCACTCGACATCGAACCCGATAGCAGCATTCGTGCCGCGGATGAAGTCGTGGAAGCCATCGCCATTGCAGCTGGAGGTAAAGGGTGGTTGTGATTTCCTTCATATGTTGTAATAAGGATTGTTCGATCTTCTGCGCATCTCTGAACCTGTCCACAATATTCAACATTCATTCATTAATTATATATTATTCCCCATCGCCATCATTGTTCTTCAAAACTATACCTGTTTTCTAACGGGACAACCAGCGGCCATGGTACAGCGGTAATATGCGCGAGGACATGGATTTCCTTTGGCCATTTTCTGTCCATACTTTCTCCACTGACATCCATCCGTGATCTTTTATAGATTTCAATAAATACATAAAAATCCATTCTCTAACACCATACATATATATAAAACCAAAATCATGAATTTGGAGCCACATACGTACCATGGTTGCCTCCGATCTAGCTCGAACTGAAACTCTTGCTTTTCTCATGGTAGCCTCAGTTTGATCAACGTTTTTGGAAGAATTAAACCTGGGGACCTTATTAGCAACCCAACCTTGGCCTTGGGACCCTTGATCCGGGCTATCTTCGCTACTGTCACGCTTTCTCAGTCCAAATCCCTTGGAGGCTATCTCCGATCCCGAGTGGTCCGACGAAGACAACGAAGGTTCGTCGATATCGACTGCGGGTAGACGAAGGTCCATAAACTGTCTTGGGCTTGGCACCATCAATCCTCCATTCGATTTCTTAATTTGTTTCATTTGATCTTGTTCTTCGGCTTTTGCATCGGGTGGTTGTTGCATGAGGGTGACCAGATGCATCTGCACCGTGTTGTAATTGCTTGTTACCTGGCTCAACATCTCGCGTAACCTTTGGTTCTCGGTGTTCATTCGTTCCACTTCAGCTTGTAAAACAGCTACCTAAACAAAACCCCCAATGTTTCTTTTAACACAACAAAATTTCCCTATCCTTAAAATAAATCATCACTTGACTCACCTCGTCTTTAGCTCGTTTATCCTCCGTGTTACAATGTATACCATCATTGGATATATCGCTACTAGTATTCGTAGTTAGCAGATTTAAACCAGTCTGAAAATCAAGAACCAATTTATTTGTAATTCATCATTTCATCAATAAAAACAAAGCTGCAGCGCTAGCGACAAAGAAATGGAATGGAAGGGTTGACTGACGTTGACGTTAAGCTGAAGCTTAGTCCGATCGGCAGAGTCTTTGATGTCGGAATCGGAGGTGTGGATGATATTATCATCATCGTCGTCGTCGTCGTCCTCCTCCTCCACCTCCTCATCATCGATATCATCAACAAGCTTATTACTCCTTTGAGCGAAAAAATCCATTTCACCGACGACCTTCCGTTTATCATCATCATTATCGACAACAACGTCATCATCAGATGGTAAAAAGGAAGGGTCTTGATCATGGCAACAGTTAAAGTTAACAGGGAACTGAATGGTAGGCGGAGTTGTAGCATCCATGGCATTAACAAGAAAAAGGGCGCAGTTGTGGTGGGGTTTAGTAGTGAGTTGAGACTGAGTCAGGAAAGCAATGGGGACAGATGGGTCGTGAAGGAGGGGATCTAAATCAATGGAGAATCCAGTGGGGTTTGGCCATAAATCAAGAGAGAGAGAAGTCTTTGAACGGTGCAACGGACCCGGCAATAGAAAAGGGAGTTCCACACTTAACAAGACGACCAAATACTAGTATTATGCCACCAAAGCACCACTACTGTAACAATGCCTAACTACATCTAGTTTATATCGTTATATTATTTATCACATCCAAGATATTTGGAAGTATTGCTTTTTTTATTTTTTTAATTAATATAATTGTTTTTTTTAAATTATTATACCTATTAATAACCTTTTTACTATTAAAATTATATTAAATTATATTTAAGAAATCATGTCACCCCATTAAAAAAATACAATTCTAGTTTAGGCTATTCGTAAATTTAGAATTTAATCTCTATATTTTTATTTTTATAAATTTAATTTTTACTTTTCAGATTTCAAAATCTAGCTCCATTTGTTAACTCTAACATTTAAGTTGAAGAAAAAAAATACAATCTATCAAAACTGGTCATGAAATTAGAACAATTATTTTTTAAAATAACACCCCTTAAAAAAATAAAAAAATAAAAACCTTATTTATCAACCTGCTAAAATATGCCATAAATTTTTGTTCTCTTCACAAATTTGAAATTTAGTCCCTATACTTTTTTTATGAATCTAGTCTCTACTTTTCAAATTTTAAAATTTAGGTTTAGTTGTCAACTCTAACCTTTAAGTTGATATCGTTAGGAGGAACAATAGTACCTCGTAAGTATCTTAAAATCCACTGAACTGCTTTCTAGAGTTCTTAACCAGGATTCACCATGTATCTGCTAACTGCATTGACTGCATATGATAAATCTGGACGTGAGCAAACCATAGCATACATGAGAGATCCCACTGTATTAGAATATGGAACATGTGACATGTACTCAATCTCATCATTTGATTGTGGAGACAAAACGATGAAAGTCTGAAATGGGCTGCTAAATGAGTACTAATAGGCTCAACACTCTACATATTGAAACTGTAAAGAACTTTCTCAATGTACCCCTATTAACTTAGGTACAATTTACTTTCTTTTCTATCTCTGAGAATCTCCATACCAAGTATCTTTTTTGTTGGTCCCAAATCTTTCATCTCAAATTCTTCACTAAGCTGTGTTTTGACCTTTCTTATCTCTCATTTATCTTTCGCTACTATCAACATGTCATTAATATAGAGAGTAGATACATAAAATAACTATCACTGTGTTTCTTAAAGTAAACATAACTGTCAAAACTACTTCTTTTGAAATCATGATAAGTCATAAAAGAATCAAACCTCTCGTACCATTGACTTGGTGACTGTTTCAAATCGTAAAGGGACTTTTTTCAGTAAGCAAACATAGTTCTCTTTTTCTGAGACTGTAAAACCCTCTGGTTGTTGCATGTAAATATCCTCCTCAAGTTCTCTATGTAAAAATACAGTTTTTACATCTAACTGCTTAAGCTCCAAATCATGCATAGTCACAGTGCCAATCAAAGCTCGAATCAAACTATGCTTCACAATTAGGGATAACACATCAATGAAGTCCATTCTTGGAATTTGACTGTAACCCTTTGCAACAAGCCTTGCTTTATATATGAGTTCTTCAACTCCTAGAGTCCCTTCTTTCTTTTTAAACACCCATTTACAACGAACAGTCTTTTTACCTTTAGGAAGTTTCACATGATCCCATGTTCTATTTTTATGGAGTGATTTCATTTAGGAAGTTTCACAAGATCCCATGTTCTATTTTTGTGGAGTGATTTCATCTCATCTTGCATAGCAAACATCCACTTTTCTCAGTCTTCACAGCTAACTGCCTCAGAATAAGTAGAAGGCTCTTGGTTTGCATCTATATCTTTAGCCATATTTAAAGCATAATCAACTAGATCAACTTTGGCATACCTCTTTGGAGGTTTAATCTCTCTTCTAGTTCTGTTTTTGGTGATAGAGTATTGTAGTGAAGAAGCAACTCTATTCTGAATATTTGTACTGGCTTAAGGAGTCGAATCTGATGCTCCACCTACTTTTGCTGTTCTTTATTGGAAGAGTCTTTAAGAGATAAGTTAGGTAGCATAGCAATTTCATAAAAAACAACATCTTTGTTAATCACAAATTTTATATTTTCAAGACACCACAACTTATACCCTTTTACATCAGCTATATAACCAAATAAAACATATTTAATGGATCTTAGTTCCAGTTTTCCATTATCAACATGAGCATACGTAGAACACCTAAAGATTTTTAAATCAGAATAATCAGTAGGATTACTAGACCATACCTCTTGTGGAGTCTTTTTCTCAATGACAACGGATGGAGATCGGTTGATCAAAAAACATGCAGTAAAGGCTGTTTCGGCCCAAAAGAACTTTGATAAGCTGGCATTCAACAACATGCATCGAACCTTCTCCATGATCGTTCTGTTCATTGATTCTACAACACCATTTTGCTATGGAGTGTGACGAATTGTCAAGTGTCTCACGATCCCTTCTAACTTAGACAGTTCATTAAACTCATTAAAACAGAACTCTAAGCTATTGTTTGTGCAGAGGTATTTTAGTTATTTTTCTTTCTGTTTTTCAATCATACTTTCTTAAATGCAGAAAACACATCACTTTTTTGCTTCAGGAAAAATTCCCAAACTTTTCTAAAAAAATCATCAATAAGTGTTAGCATATAATTAGCTCTACCTCTCGAAGGCACTCTGGATGGCCTCCACGGGTCAGAATAAATATACTCCAATGTTCCCTTCATGTTATGGATTCCTTTGGTGAATCGAACTCTCTTTTGCTTCCCAAAAACGCAGTGCTCACAGAACTTCAGTTTGCAAATTCCTTGCCTATCAAGAAGTTCTCTTTTGCTCAATACTGCCATGCCATTCTCAATCATATGCCCTAGGAGCATATGCCAAATTCTCGTAATATCATCATTTAATAAGGAAGAGGAAGCGACAGCTGCATCACTAGTAACCTTAAAACCTTGCAAAACATACAACTTGGTAGTCTTTCCCTACCCTTTTATCACAACGAGGGAACCTTTAGAAATCTTCAAAACCCCACTTTCAGTTGTGTATTTGTACCCTTTTGAATCAAAAGTACTCAATGAAATCAAATTTATCTTCAATTCTGGAACATGTCGTACGTCACTAATTTTTGAGTCAGAAGTGCTTTTGAAAAGTGCTTTTCAACCCAAAAGTAAAACCAAATTTTTTAGCTTTTGCTTTTGGCAAAAGTGCTTTTAAGAATAAATGACAATTTTAACCCTTATAATGTATTTTATATAATATTTATATGGTGTATGTAATTATTTTCTTATTAAAACTTATTATATATATAATATTATATATTTAAATTTTTAATGGTCATATTTTATTATTTAAAATATAGTTTATATATTCGAATTAAATTTTATGAATAATTAATATTAATTGCTTAAAAAATATTTAAAATTTATATTTCATATATTAAAGTATTAAAAACAAATTATAATAAATTATTTTTTATATTCTTACTAAGATATCATAATATTAACTAATTTGAACATTATTTAAATGTATATTTATTACTTTATAACACAATGTCTAAAATGGACATTTTATTTAACAAAAACACTTTTTGACAACAATACTAAACGCTTAAATCTTAAACCAAATTTTCAAAAGTACTTCTCAAAATCACTTTTCCATAGAACTTCTCAAAAGCAATGCTAAACTAGCTCTAGATGTTCTGACAACTCTGTCAAGCATTTGAGCTTTAATCGTTCCAACATCTACAATTTTACACGAAACATTATTTCCTATCAAAGCAACACCTTCAAACACTGTTTCGTAAGTTGTAAACCAATCTCAATTAAGGCTCATGTGGAAGGTGCAGCCCGAATCAAGGATCCATTCATCGCTTACTTTAGAATTGTTGACAGAAGTGACTAGAAATTCACTGTCGTTGTAGTCTTCTACAACATCAGCTTCACCGGATTTTTCTGATTGTTTGCTCTTTTGATTCGTAGCTTTTTTTTTTATCTTTTTCTGCAGCTTAAAACACTCAGATTTAATGTGCCCCTTCTTCTTACAGAAGTTACAAGTTTTACCTCTATTTGAAGACTTCGATCTTCCTTTAGATTTACCGTGAGGATTCTTTTCTTGTGTCCCTCTACGATTATCATCAACATTTCGATCTTGTCTTCGAGGAATAATGAAACCCTCTCCCTGAGAGTCGGGCTTAACTACAAGATGCTTCATCTTATCATACGAGGTCAAAGAATCATAAACTTCATCAACTGTGAGAGACTCGCGGTTATACAAAATCATGTCTCTAAAGGTTGAATTAGATAGGGGCAACGAACAAAGCAAAATAAACCCTAGATCTTCTTTATCATACTAAACCTCTATGGCCTCAAGGTCCCAAAGAATTTCTTTAAACACTATTAAGTGTTTGAGCACAAATGTACCTTCCTCCAAATGATGAGCATAAAAACGCTGCTTCATATGCAGCTTGTTGGTTAGAGTTTTCAACATATATACCTGCTCCATCGTCTTCCATAATGCAGCAGCGGACTTCTCTTTAATTACATCCTGCAAAATTTGTTTAGACAAATGTAGATGTAATTGGATCAAAGCCTTTCAATCCTTACACTTCTTCTCTTCATTCGTCAATGTCGAATGCATCTTATTTATCCCTAACAGGGCATCGTCTAGATCCATCTAAGCAAGAATTGTCTGCATCTTAATCTGCCACAATGTAAATCTAGTGTTGCGATCCAATAGTGAAATTTCATACTTCAGCAACGCCATTACCGTGATCAAAATAAACAACCGGGAAAGCTCTGATACCAATTTATGAAAAGTACAATGTCGATAATGATAATGTATTGCAAATAAAAAATAAAGAACACACAGATTTTTACATGGAAACTCTTTTGGGAAAAAACCACGGGCAGAGGAAAAGATAATTCACTATGTCGAATTCGAATGATTACAATAGGAGTAGACTATGTATACTTATAGGTGTGTAAAACCATATTCTAATCAAAATAAAATAGAAGTAATACAATAAGGTTAAAACACCTTATTCAAATCAACAATAAACAGATGAAGTATACTTCTATTAGAGCTTCTCTTGCACATTTGTATTTTACCACTTGTATTTTATTTTATCATGAATTTAGGTCACATCTCTAACATTTTTAATAATTATTATTTTATAATTAAATCATAAGATATTGGACAATCCGATATACTTATGACAAAAAGATAATTAAAATATGAGATCTATTTGATATTGATTAGAATAAGATGTTTCAACCTTACTACACTGTTTCTATTTGACTTTGATTAGAATAATATTTTTCAACCTTTAAATAGATGTAATCGCAACTTCTCTTGTATCATTCGATTTTCAACACTAGTGAATTTTCTTCTCTTCTGCCCGTGGTTTTTTCCCGAAAGGGTTTCTACGTAAAATCTGTGTGTTTTATTTTTCTTTCTTATTACTTTGTGATCATTCTATATTGCCATTATCGACGTTCAATTGTACAGAAAAATAATTCATTTCAAATTTTATATTATATTTATTTATTATATAATTATATAATAAATAAATATTCTATATTTCTCTTTAAAATAAGACTGAAATATATTCTCTATGTATTCAAAACCTACAAAATTTCGATTCATTAGTCAATAAAAACAACTAATTTAAAATATTTAAATTAATTAGTAATTTAATTATTTACTTTAAACTCTTTTATAATTATATTTATTAATATTAGAATTTACTTTTTCATAATTTAATAAAGAAAATAAGTGTTGATACACAAATTGGGCTTGAGTAATTGATGAGGTGACCGTCTCCGGACATACCAATGTCTAGAGTGTAAATCCTGCAACCAAATATAATTGTTAAGTGGTTTCTGCAAGTATACGGGTAAGGTTGTAATATAGATTTATACAACAAAGTATTGGAGTACTCCGAGGATCGTACTCAAGGGAGGTGAGACAAAAATAATTCTAATTTCTGCATTAATTGATCTAATTAGTAATTTAATTAAACTATATTATGACGAATTATAAAGTGATGGAAAATCATATTTATAAAATAATTAAAAAGCATAATAATAAAGAAGCGAAAACAATTTACAGATTTTATTAATTCTAATGATAGAAGACTAACTCGCTTCGGTAGTCATAACTAACTCATATTTCGGGTTCTAACCAATCAACTAGTCATTAACCTAGCAGGATCTCTCGATCTTCCACTAAATTAATAAGTTGAAAAGAACTACTTATCTCTCAACCTCATAGTCCAGACCAGGTTGGGGTAAGGTGTTCACGGACAGGCAATACCAATTTTGGGTTCATTCCTGCTTATATGACTTCCTAGGGTTGTCAAGTCTAAGGTTTTAAGTTCTTTCTATCCCAAACAGATGATCCGCTAAGAAACCCTACATAGAAGTTAATTACTCCCACGTTCACTCGTTAATCTCCCATTAATGGATTAGTTTCCCATGGATCTTATAAACATCATAAACTTGATTAAAAAGATAAAACACAAATAATAGATCAAGCAAATAGTTTAAGAAGAATATTGATACATTGATAACAGCACAAACAACAATCCACAAAGAGTTGATTGTTCCACGAAAGTAAAATTACAATAAGAAAAGAAACCTAAGTACAAAGCAAACTAAAGAGAAACTGGAAATAAAAACTAAATGAAAGTCGTAAACTAAAACTTGAATGAAAATAATTTATGACATGTTTTTACCTGTCTATTTATAAGCTTAGGGTTGACCGTCATCCATTGACCTAATTTGGGTGACATTTTTGCATTAAAGTTTGTTGTGTGGACCAAAGCGCCTTTAGTTCATTATTTCTCCTCATCACGTCGGTGTCGTGACACCCTCTGGCCTGTGTCACGAAACTAATGGTAGTTTACAAGCTAAGTTTGGATTACAAGGCTGTGTTACAACACTGAAGGCAGTTTGCTCCTTTTGGGTGCTTTGTTCACTATGTTGTGACATCGATACTTTGTGTTGCAACATCGTCGCCAGTCTCGTGTTCCTATGCCTCTAAATGGTGTCCTGCATACTCATTAAATACGTTAGCCTACTTTTAGGTATATTTTGGCCCTTAAGGTCATAAATGGCTCACATTACACTTTTTATTATCTATGAGCTAATAATGAAAACTAAATAAAAACATTGCTAAATTACTTTTATACAAGCTCATTAAGTACAAAAAATAGTTTAATCTGCTACAACGAATTGCGGCTGATCAAACTCCCCCACACTTAAGTCATTGTTTGTCTTCAAGCAAGAAAACATAAAAATGGAAAATATGAAAGAAGATCCTTGAGCAAGTATGATACAAAGATGAATTTTAGAGTGATCTTAAGTACACATAATTCTGGCATGATATGTAAATGAATTACCATTCTCAACTTCAAACACCTAATTTCAGTATATTTCAAATTATATAAGTAACAAGGTCCTTAAATATATTTATCCATCAAGAAATCATACAGGTAATTTGATTATCCTAGCATAATACAAACAATTATTATTGCAACCACTCAATACAATGTCTATTCATAAATAGATTTACTTAGGTCACATAGGACTTTTCAACTTGTAATGTTTTGAGGCTTAAGGTTGGTATGGAATTCAAAAACAAGGAGCATTAAAACAGTTTTAAGCACATCGTATTGTCCCCTATTCGCCCCCTTTAGTAACCCTTTCTCGCTCACTGCCTTATCTCTCTATCTCTCACCTTTCTTATTTCTCTATGTAGGAAGTCACAATGTAATATTAGTAACTATGGTTAGCTTACGAGTTTTTGTGCACTAATGACTGAGTTTTCTAGTTTTGCGACCTTATTTTTGGGTCACTTTTGATTTTTTCAATACTTTTTCACTCACAATGCTTTTTCATTTTTTTAGTACTTTTTCCACTCATTTTCACTTTTTCTAAATTTTTATTTTGTTTGCACATTTTTAACTTAACCTATATCACTAGATCACACTATCTTTTTTCCTATTTCGCTCTGATTTTTCAAAACCACGATTATGTCTCTACCTATCCATCAATAGGTATGGCCCGACGTCTAATTTCGTGCAATACAGGGACCAAAGGAAGAAGGTAAGTACAATTTGCATTTTGGTTTCGGGTTTTGTATGAAGGTTCATCAAGAAGAGTTTTTGTAACACCCCTAATCCATATCCGTCACCGGACTAGGGTAAAGAGGCATTATCGGACACTTCTAAACATTTCGCATTCATTTTCATAGCATCAAAGCCACACATCAATATAGAGTCCCTTATGAAGGTAAACGAGACCTTAAACATGCTTTAGAAAGGAGTCGGGACTAAACCAAGCTTATACAAATTTTTTTCGAAACTTAAACATTTTTCAAAGTTATAAAGGTCACACGCCCGTGTGAACAGGCCGTGTGCCTCACACGGCATTAGACACGCCTGTGTATCTAGACCGTGGCAAAACAGAGCATACATACTGACTTCACCACGAGGCCACAAGACACGCCCGTGTGCCTTGGTCGTGGTCAAAACTGACTTGGGTCACACGGCCGACCACAAGCCTGTGTACCCTTCGAAATGGCCACACACGCTCATGTGCCAAGGCTATATGCTTCACACAGCTACCAGACATGCCTCTGTGTCTAGGCCGTGCTCGAGACTGACTTGAATAACTAAATTACAGTAGACACACGGTCGAGACACATGCCCGTGTACTCAACCGTGTGGGGTGAAATTAGGCTTGGTTTAAGCCACATTTCCCACCTATCTCAAGCACACCAAATCCACAACATTTTTGCATTATTTGCATACATTTATAGGCAACCAAATCAACCGATTCATACATATTCCATGCCATTCAAATACCAGCCAATTTACTACTCAAATCCACAACCAACGTATACCAAATCCATATACCAAAATCATTACAATTTATATGAGTTTCAAATGTATAAACTCATCATCTTATCACAATTTCATATTATAAAATTTACCATTTCAACATTTCATAATCAAACCATCACATAAGCAATACATACATCATATAACTTATTTAGCAAACACACCATTTAGGCCAACTTAAGAGGCCATACTTATCAACAACTACAATCCTAAACTCATGGCTAATATTCACATCACAAAACATACCAAAATGACACTAGCCTATACATGCCATATACCATACATACAACTCTCAAAATGGTACCAAAATAGATGTCCGATAGTGTGAATGAGTCACTGACGATCCCCGGATCCGAGCTAGCTTTATAACACTGTAAAATAGAGAACATTTCACACAGTAAGCTTTAAAGCTTAATATGTTCATACAAAAAATAATCAACAGTTTATATAATACGAAACATCAACCAATAAACATTTAGTAATTCACAATTCATCCATCAATTCTATTCCATCACATTTAATATATTCATACGAATTCATCAAGCTTCATACAAATAGTATCATTTACCACATAGGTATCGAACATACCTGAACTTTCCCGTATTTATTCATTTCATTCTCACCTCTCGTTCAAATACATTAATTCATTCAGAAGTCTTTCCATGCTTTAAGAAATCGCACACTTAGTGCATTAATGATTAGATGAAGCTATAAAGATCTCACACACTTAGTGCCATCTCAACTAACCAAAGTTATCTCTGTATCGCACACTTAGTGCCTCATATAGCCAAAGCTATTCCAACTCGCACACTTAGTGCTGAACATAGTCGATTTATCATCGTGTTCAAACCAAGCTCAAATATATACAATTTATATATTATCAAAACATTAAAACATAAATTGTAACATCATTTATCAAGTACGAACTTACCTTGTACTCGGAATTGACGATTCAGATCGTTTACTCAATAATCTTCAATTTTTCTCAATCTAAATCCGAATTCTTCTTTTCTTGATCTATATGTATTCAAAATTAACCCTTTTATTTAAAAAAATTATTCAATTCAATTGATATACACATATTTAGGGCATTTTACAAATTAGCCCTCACATTTTCACATTTTAACACTTTAGTCCCTATTTCACAAAAACACAAATTACACAAAATTTATTTACACCCAAGCCTAGCCGAATTTCTTAGGGACTCCTAGCAGTCCAAAAATTTCATTTATTTCACATTTTAACTCCTTAATTTCTCATTTTCACAAATTAGTTCATAATAAACAAATTCATCAAAAATCACCATACAAAACATGTTTATCTATCACCAAGCTTTCATATTTCACCATTTTACATCACAAAACTCATGAATTCATCAATGAAATCTCATCAAATTATCAACAATTTCATAAATTTAAGCATGGGCTAGCTAGAGCACTTAACAACGATAACAAAAAAGTAAAAATTATCAAAAGCAGATAAAAAACACATACCTAATTGATGCTTACAAATGCCGAATGTTTGAAGGATTTAAAACCTTATTTTATTTCTTCAATTGTGGCTAGAAAAGATTAACTAATGGCCACATTTTGTTTTGTTTTAATTATATTAACATATTATTCCAATTACTATTTTAACCTTTGTTTAAACATAAAAATAAACACATAATGGATGGTTATTAATGTCCATTAACCTTTTCAATGGTCTTATTGCATCATAAGGACCTCTCATTTAAAGAGACATAGCAATTAAACACTTTAACAAACAACAGACAACTTTTACATTTTACGCGATTAGGTCCTTTTATCAAATTAAACACACAAACAATCAAATTTTCACACGAAACTTTCACACATACTAATTCACATATAATAATCTCAGAAAATAATATTAAAATATTTTTCTAACTCGAATTTGTGGTCCCAAAACTACTATTCCGACTAGGGTCTAAACCGGGCTATTACAGTTTTCTAGCTTAAATATGGGTATTAAAGATTGATGAATAAGGTTCACTTTTTTGCTCTAGGTTACCCAAAAAAATGCCTTAGGTCATTACTAAAAAAAACACGAACAACTTTCTCAATACTAAAAAAAAAATTAAACGATTTTGTTTAAGACAGACAATATTGTGTCTTACAAACAAAACATAATTAAACGATTTTGTTCAAAATCGACATCATTCTATCTTAAAAATTGAAAAATAAATTGTTTAACCACAACAAGAGCGACTTTCTCGGTGTTATTAAATTGTAGCCCGAATTTTATTGATATTGATGGCCTCACCAATGCGGTTTGATTTGGGATTCCTTAAAACCTTCAAACATCCCATTGGCCTAAGGAATCTTAAATAATCCACCGGTTGGTTGCATAACCAATTTGAACCTATTATCGTCCTACCACAACCAATGGAACACTTACATAACTAATTTGAACCCGTTACCAAATAAATAATTGGCATACGAAAATAATCATTAAATTTACCGGTGTCGGGCTCCATTGGATTATCATTAAACAAAAAATACCTTCAAATTTAAAAAAAAAAAACACAAACACATAAAAAAATGTTTCTCATATCTCTCCCATTCATACTCTAACAAAGTAAAAGTAATTTTTTTTCATTCAACTCAGATTGGTCTGCCATTGAGGGTTATATATACCAATTTGGTTACACCAAAGAGAAGGGCTCCACTAAATAAAATATTATTTAAAAAAATTAAATTATAAAATAGATTAAAAAAAGCCTTGAAATGTATTGGTGGCGCCTTTTAGAATGGCTCCATAAAAAAGAATATAGATTTAAAGTTAAAAAAAACAATAAAAAAATTAAAAAGGACACTACAAAAAGGTTTAATAAGGACACTGATGCAGCATTTGAAACTGGTGGCGCCAAATTATTTGGCTCCCCCCCAAAAATGAATATTTTTTAAAAGTCCCCCAATTTTTCAGAAATTACAGTATTTCCCTGGTAGTTATATAGGTGGCGCCATTCTACATGGTTTCACCAAAAAAATGAATTTTTATCCCGGTTGCTGATGTGGCACATTGGTGGTGCCAAAATCTTTGACTCCACCAACATTCATTGTAGATTTTAGGTCATTTACATGTTTAATAAAAAAGTGGGCCATTTACGTAATTAATCAATTATTGTGTTATTTTTATAAAAAAGCCTTTTTTTTTTCTATATGAAACTCAAATACCCATAAATGGAAAATGTTTATAGTTTCAAATTTTAAAGACAAATTGAGAAGTAGATAAAAAAGGAATAGAAAAGTACTCTCTTTTTTTTGTCAAGAAAACCAAAGTACTTTTCTTTCAATGTAAATTCCTCTTTTATATTGTTATCATTATCAATCATACAAATATAAATTACAATTTTTTTTTGAAGAAATGAACCTTATGTTGGGAAATGTGTGCATATTGTAGTAACCATGTAACTATTTTCTATTTATTCAAATGATGAATAAATAAATAAAGTTAATTTCACATTTTACTATTATATCTTTTGTATTTATATATTTTATATTTTGCATGCATTGCGAAATTATGATAAGCAAATATTAGCTCAATGATTGTCTAAAGTTCAAATTGAAGATAAGTGGCATTGTAAAGAATGTTTACGTTGCGAGAAAGACAACTTATTTCAGTAGATAATCTAAATGAGTCCGTAATCCCGTAAAAGAATCAAAGTGAGAATTTGATTCAAAATACTGAGAAGGATTATTATGTCGTCTAAAGTTTTGATTAGTGAGATGGCTAGTCTTGGCTATTGGAACAGTTGACTCCACGAGTAGAGATATAGATGTATTCATTGGTAGAATAATACATTGGACTGGACCCAAGGTGAATTAATTCTAAATCCATTTGTAAATTAATTCACTTGTGACATTCATGGTGTGATTTACCTAAATCCTGAGTTGGTCACTGACTATGCATATGCAACTCATGTCATTTGATATAAGTGGAGACTTATGCTCTAAAGATGATCGAGCCCATAGTCGTTATGTTGGGTACATGACTTGTGTATAGCATGGCTTTACTAGCAATAGTGGAATTCACAACTCAGTTAAAGAGTTAATGATATCCTCTCTTTGGCATCATGTGGATTGATAAATATGGAACGTGGCCACGGGTTGCTTGTTCTCAAATAAGCAATTTATCATAGTCATTTGTTGACAGTGATCATATTAATCATTAAGAAGACACAATGGTGATAATGAGATAAACTAATATTGTATTGAGTGAACGAATTTAACTCAAAGGAATCAATGATATCATATGATAGTTCTCAGCTGTGAAAAACACAAGTTCGTTCTTGACGAAACGTGCTCTCTTGAAGCTCAGCCCAAAGAGAGAAATCACTGGAGAGATTCTAACTCGATTGTTAAATGTTATATGTTCTGGGGATATGCGATACAAAAAGCTTGCTATATTCTGAATGACGTGCCAACCAAGTCTTCTTGTAAGACACCTTATGAACTATGTCATGGAAAGAAACTCGATCTAAATCAATTTAGAATATAGGGTTGTCCAACACACGTTCTGGATAAAGATGCAAAAAAGTTCGATGAACGAACAGAATTATGTATTTTTATAGGATATCCAAAAGGAACAAATGAAGAATTATTCTAAAATATGAAAGATAATACAATTAAAGTTTCTGCTCATGCTACTTTCCTCGAAGAAAGCTACTTGAATAACTTTAAGCTTCAAAGTAAAGTGGTACTCGAGAAACTCTCGGGAGTGGTAGAACAATCACCAAGTTAAATTCTCGAGAAAGTTGTAGAAAGACCTGCAAATGATCAACAACATAGAGGAATCTGTCGTAGTGGAAGAGTTTCTAAGAAACCAGATTTCTTCGTCTATGATGGTAGTATTTATAATATGGAAGCTAATCATGAGGATGATGATCCACTCACTTACGATGAGACTATGCAGGACGTATATTCTAAGCTCTGGAAACAGGCCATGGATGCCGAGATGGTATAAGAACTTGTAGACTTACTGATTGAGGTTGAACACATAGGGTGTAAGTGGATCTACAAGAAAAAAGAGAAATACGGAAGGAAAAGTGGAAACACACAAAGCTAGACTTGTAGGGAAAGGCTACACATAGAAAGAAGGCATCAATTATGATGAGACCTTCTCTCTGGTAGCTATGGTCAAGTCTATCCGAATACTCTTATCTATTGCCACTGCTCTCAGTTATGAGATATTGCAAATGAATGTTAAGACAAAATTCTTGAATGACTATCTCGATGAGACTATTTATATGGCTCAACCCTCTGACTATGTTGTCAAAGAAAAAAAGCAGAAAGTTTGTAAACTACTAAGATGCATTTATGGACTTAAGCAGGTGCCTCGCTTATGGAATAAAAGATTTGATCAAACAATTAAGACTTTTGGATTTGAGTAAAACGCTAATGAACCTTGTGTTTATAAGCATATAAAGGACAAAAAGGTGGTCTTCCTTGTTTTGTATGTCGATGATATTCTACTTATCAGAAAAAATGTAGGAGAATTGTCATTGGTTAAACTGTGGTTAGCTCAACAGTTTAGTATGAAGGACTTGGGTGAAGCTTGTTATATTCTTGGAATTCATCTTTAGGGATCGAAAGAATAAAACAATTGCACTATCTCAAGCTTCATACATCGATAAGGTACTGGAACATTTTGCAATGCCCAATGCAAAGCTAGGAGTTCAGTCGACTGCATCAAGTTTTCATATTTCTTTAGATAACTATCTTAAGACAATGGAAGAAAAAGGGCATCTGAGTAAGGTTCCTTATGCTTTGGCAGTTGGAAGCCTTATGTATGCAATGCTTTGTACACGTCCAAATATCAGCATCATAGTAGGAATGGTTAGTCAATATTAGGTGAATCCAGGTCTTAGGCATTGGCAAGCTATAAAGCATATATTAAGGTGTCTTAAAAGAACCAAGGATTATATGCTTGTGTATTATAGGGAGGACCTTATGCCTGTTGGATACACAAAATCAAACTTCCAAACCTGTAAAGATTCAAGGAAATCGACATCGGGAAATGTATTCGTTCTTGGCCGTGGGGCCATAGTATGGAAGAGTTTAAAACAAACTTGCACTTTTAACTCTAATATAGAGACCGAGTATGCGGTTACTTTTGAGGCAACAAAAGAAGTAATATGGCTTCGAAAGTTCTTAACCAAACTTAAAGTTATTCCTAGTATGGAAAAAGCTATAACACTATATTGTGATAACAGCGCCGCAATAGTAAATACCAATGAAATGAGAAGTCACAAGAGAACAAAACACATTTATCAAAAGAATCACTTGATACGAGAGATATTAGCTGAAGGAATTGTAGAAGTGATAAAACTTAGCTTCTGAAAATAACCTTGTGAATCCGCTTACTAAAACTCTTATAACCAGGAGTTTTAGCAAACACGTCAAGAATATTAGAATGAGAAACATGACACATTTTCTTCACTAGGTCAAGTAGGAGATTGTTGGGAAATGTGCCCATATTATAGTAAATATGTAACTATTTTCTATTTATTTGAACGATGAATAAATAAATAAAGTTAATTTCACATTTCACTATTATATCTTTTGTATTTATGTCTTTTATATTTTGCATGCATAGTGAAATTGTGACAAACAAATATTAGTTTAATGATTGTCTAAAGTTCAAACTGAAGATAAGTGACATTGTAAAGAATGTCTACATTGCGAGAATGACAACTTACTTTAGTAGATAATCTAAATGAGTTTGTAATCCCGTAAAAGAATCAAAGTAAGCATTTGATTCAAATACTGAGAAGGATTATTATGTCGTCTACAATTTCAATTGGGGAGATGGTTAGTCTTGGCTATCGGAGCAGTTGACTCCATAAGTAGAGATCTAGATGTATTCATTGGTAGAATGATACATTGGACAAGACCCAAGATGAATTAATTCTAAATCTGTTTGTGAATTAATTCACTTGTGACATTCATGGTGTGATTTACCTAAATCCTGAGTCAGTCACTGACCATGCGTATGCAACTCATGTGCTTTGATATAAGTAGAGGCTTATGCTCTAAAGATGATCGAATCCATAGCCAGTATGTTGGGTCCATGACTTGTACATGACATGAATTTACTAGCAATAGTGGAATTCATAGCTCAAGTAAAGAGTTAATGATATCCTCTCATTGGCATTGTGTGGATTGATAAATATGAAACGTGGTCGCAGGTTGCTTGTTCTCAAATGAGCAATTTATCACAGTCATTTGTTGATAGTGATCATATTAATCATTAATAAGACACAATGGTGACAATGAGATAAAATAGGATTGTATTGAGTGAACAGGTTTAACTCAAAGGAATCAAGGATATCATATGAGGGTAACACACACATGACGAGGTCATTGGACAAAGTACTTGGATAAATTTTCTTTCGAAATGAGTATACAATAAGGAGTTTTCAATCATGGTACTTCTTGTGGACTGACTCCATGATTAAGTAAATTGCGAATTTAGAACGATGCTTCAGGACATAATTGCATTCACTAGAGTTTTATTGTATATGTCTGATTAATCCCTCCGTTAGCTCAACAAAAGCTCGATCGGACTACATTTGTATCAGAAGAAAATTCTACGACTTTGGGAATAATTTAATTGAGTCAATTTATTCGATATGGAATTAAATTAGGTGGTTGTAAAAATTGTTCAAATAGAGAATTTGATTAAAGAATTTATTGAAAAATTAATTTAGAAAATCTAGATGATTTTTGGAAAAATTAATTTTAATCAAGTAAAATTAAATTAATCAAATCAAATCAATTAAAATCAATTAATCAAATCAATTAAATTAATCAAATCAAGTAAAATTAATTTTAATCAAGTAAAATTAAATTAATCAAACAATTGGCCAATGGATAATTGAACTTGAAAATTGTACCTGAGCTCATAAATTAGGCCTGGGAGCCCAAAATTGAGACCAAGACCCAAAAACTGGTCAAATCGGGCCCGATATGTAAAACCGGGTCGACAGTCCAATCGGTGGCTAGACTTGACCGGTCGGGTCGTCATTGACCTAGATCGAACCGACTGGGGTGTCGTAAGGGTGTCACACCTGCATCATCGGACACGGCGGTCCATGTGGTCGGCGGCAGTTGGTCGTCAGTGTTGAGGAGTGGAAGAGTTACACTCCTACTAGGACTCTACTAGAGAATTTGATTTCAAATTTATTATTCCAGAAATAATATTATTTTAATAGTTTAATATTAAATTAAATTTAATACTTATCTTAATAGTATTTTATTAATTTAATACTAAATTGATAATCTTAATATTAAATTTAATTTAATGTTTATTTAAGATAAATATTCTATTATTTTAATAAAATTTAATATTAAAGTGATTAAGTTTAATCATAGTTGAACTCTCTAAACTCTTTAATCTCTCTTTATATAAAGAGAGCCTTGAGTCATTATTTACACACACTTGAATTCAAGAGAAAGTTATAGAGAGAAAATTCTCTAAAGAGATTATTCTAGAAAATTTCTAAAGATGTTTTTTCTGGTTTACAACTTGACCTGAAAGTTGAAAGATATTGCAAAATTACCCCACTAGTAGCCCACACTCAGCAGACGTGAGCTTGAGGATAGCGGAGAAGACAACTCAGTCGAAGCGCTCATCCTAGATGAATCGAAAAGGTACAATTTTGATTAAGTGTTTATTACTTTAGATATCACAAAGAGACACGTCTAAGGGTACGTGTCGAGTCTAAAGGGAGGAATGTGTCATATGCCTACCATAGTTGGCCCTTAGCACATTACATTAGGGAACCATGCCTTATAAATATGAGAGAATTGCTCCTTAGAGTGGGGAGACTGAGAGAGCACCTCAACAACCATCATTTTTTGGAAAAAACTTCTTGCATATCCCTAACAATCACGTTTTAAACAAACATTAGGTAAAGATTCGTACTCAACCCTTTTGACCTGACAATTAATAAAGATCTTAAAGATTAGCAACTTATTCATATCAAGGAAAACCTACATTTGTGCAAAATTTTCACTTGTACGATTATCCATGTAATTATCTAACTTAGGGCATATTTGGATGAGCAGTGCGTTTACCTGCAATTCGTTGAAAAATCGGGTTTGGAAAACGCAGCGAAAAATAAGTATAGGGAAAAACCAGAGTTTTAAATTTTTTTTTCCAAAAACAAGAACTTGATTGTGATATCTAAAGTAATAAACAC
This sequence comes from Gossypium longicalyx, assembly GCA_025698465.1. Taxonomy (NCBI): domain Eukaryota; kingdom Viridiplantae; phylum Streptophyta; class Magnoliopsida; order Malvales; family Malvaceae; genus Gossypium; species Gossypium longicalyx. The sequence goes on along the minus strand of CM047005.1, from coordinate 17,708,963 downwards.
TTAATCAAAATTGTACCTTTTTGATTCGTCTATGATGAACGCTTCGATCGAATAGTCTTGTCACATCCTAAAAATTGAGTTAGAAGAAATTGGGTTAGTGAACTGAGAGTTGTCACTCCTTGACTTTTAAGTTATGTTTGTATGTTTATATCAAAGATTGAGTAATTGGCCTAGTGGTAAAAAGTTAGGTCACGTTTGGTTCATTATAATGGAATAGGGCTGTAATTGAATAGAGCTGTAATGGAATAGAGTTGTAATGGAATAGAGCTGTAATAAGTAATTCAACTGTTTGGTTGAATGGAATGGAATAGAACTGTAATAGTATTCTTGTGTTTGGTTGAATGGAATGATGTTGTAATAGCATAAGGAAAAGAACTAAAATGACCAGAACACCCTTAGTAGAATTTTTTTTAGGTTGATGATTATTATTATTGTTATTAAATTTTAATAAGATTATTATTGAAAATAATTTAATAAAAATAATAAATAATTTAACCATATTTTAACATAATTATTATTAAATATAATTTAATAAAAAAAATATAATTTAATAACAATCTTAATATAATTATTATTATATGAATTAAAAAATCAAAATATATAATACTATAAAAAATATATAATCTACTTTATTATTTTTAAATTGCAATACATATTTAATGTGCTAAAATATCATTACTGAAACAAATAATTTAATTATTTTACAATAAAAAGCAATTAAATATTAGAAGTAATAAATAACTTGAGAATTATATTTCACATCCAAGCATAATATTCATATATTAACAAAAAGTTACATGATTTCATTAGTTTATATGTCATAATTCATATGTTTTAAAATTTTACAACATCAAAAAGTTACAACATTGTAATGACATTCTATCATGTCATTATACCATCCAAATATTAAAAACACAAAAAGATACCAAAATATAATCAACACAACCATGATTTTTAATGGTCAGCAAGAAATCTTCTGACCCATTCTAACCGCACAGCAGAAGGTAAACTAAAGAAAATGAGCATTTGCATTGGATGATCTGGAATTTTGCTCAATGCTTGATAGCGCTCATCTTCAGTTAAACCTTTTACTTCACATAATGTTGGATATAATTTTAGAGCACTTTCTTGAATGGTCATTTCTGACTTTTGCTGAATTAGCACTTCAGAGGCAATACTCTTACTGATTTCAAGGCCAGCAGTCCGTATATTTTCCGCCAATAAGGTGATAGCATCATTAAATGAAGTAAAAGAATCACTTGTATCATAAATCTTTTTTTTCTTCTTTGAAGATGTAGAATAACCTTGATTTCTAACTGGTTACGGTTGTGTAACTGAAAGATCCACGTCATCCAAAGAAACATCAGCTTCGCATCCATGGAAATCGTTTCTTTCTTCATTAGTATTTGTAGCAGCTACATCCTCAACATCTATTTCTTCAATAAAATCAGCGGCTGTTTAAGCATATTTCCCAGTGGGTCGATCTTTTTTGTAGATGGCAGTAAGTTGGTCATAATAAGGGAAACTCCGATGTCTGAATTGAGCAGCTTCTTTATGACTCTATAAAAATGAGGAATTTATATTAGATAAAAGTTTGATAAGAATAAGATAATAAAGACTTGAAATAATTCTTACATTTATATATGAGTTCCACACCGCATCTTCAGCAACAACAAGCTGCCTATGCTCATCCCAACCAAAGCCGCTATTGTTTTTTCCACTAAGCATGTCATAAACGATTGACCAATCCCTTTTCAATGTTCTAATCCTTGATTTAAGATTAGTTTTGCCTTCAACATAGCATGGGGTAAAACTTTTTCTAACATTTTTTCCAATTCATTTAAATAGCCGGCTTTGAATCCGTATCTGCATTAAAGGTTCCAGTATTGTGCAAGTCGACCATACAAGCAACCAATGCAGCATCTTCTTCTGGAACTCATTTCCTTTTGGTTCCTCGAGAACTTTGGGAAGAAACACTTGATTGTGAAAAACCTAACATAACTATCTTAAGAAATAACGCAAATTAAAATTAAGTTCAATTTTATGTATAAAAAGGTAAACACTTTATAAAATTATAACACATGATGAATCAAAAGAAAATAAATTATCATTCAACAAGTCTAGTACAATACAAAAAAAAAAAAACAATTCAAATACCACCAAAGTTTCATAAACTAGATACATGAAATAACCTAAACAACTTAACGTTTACTATTTTTACCCTAAACCTAACTAATTTCTAGATGCTTTCCATTCATCGAACACTTGGTTGGTTAGTTCCATCCTCTAAGTAGCCCATGCATCTGACGGATGAATATTTACAAAATTCAGTTCATCGTCATCTATCACATTACTAGGTAATCCTTCTCCAAACTCCGCTTCAATAGGATCAAGACTCATATAGGTTCTAATAAAATTATGGAGCAAACAACATGCAATAATGATTCTATTGTGCACCCTCACAGGATAGAATGATGGACTCCTAAGTATTCGCTATCTAAGTTTTAATAATCCAAAACATCTTTCAATAACATTACGCGCTGAAGCATTTTCATATTGAAAAATTTTTCCAGAGTACTTGGCTGGTAACCCTGACCCACTCATTCAAATGATATCTTTGTGCTCTAAAAGGCACAAGAAATCCCTCACAATTTGTGTATCTAGCATCAACTAGATAATAACAACCTATAAAAAGAAACTATTTGTCATGGTTAATTTCCCAAAAAAGTATGATCTTAAAAATTAATTCAAATTCCTCTAAATTTGCGCTTTACCATGAAGAACTTTTAGTCCATGTCTCCTACTAATGGCATCTCAAAGAACTTGTCCATCATCAACAGAACCTTCCCAACCAGGAAGAACATAAAGAAATTGCATATCAGGTGTACAAACACCTAACATATTTGTTGCTATGTCACCTTTTCGCGTTCGATATCTAGGTTTATCAACTGTTGGAACCCTAATCTTGATGTGGGTTCAATCTAAAGCACCTAAGCAATTATACATCACATGTATAAAACCTCATGTTAGGATACTATATTTAAATCTAAATGGACTAAATTATGTACGAGCTATATATAGAACTCACTCCAATACCTTGAGCCATTTCCACCTTGGGTCTATAGAATTAGCTGTAATTGGCTCTGCCTTTTTAAATAACACATTTTGTAAGCCTATGACAACATTTAAAACATTGTGAAATGATCTGCTAACGGTTTCCCTGGACCTATTAAAGTGATGCTTGATAACTCGATTTTTAAGGTGATGAGAAATGATGTAATAGCCCAAATTTGACCGGGCTAAAATCAGAATTAAATAAATAAGTATTTAGTTATTTAAAATGTCCATATAAAGTCCAGTTTACAAGAGCCCAAACACAGGCCCAAATACCTCAGACCCGTTATACCCAAACAGACTGGCTACAGCCCAGTAACCCCTTTACAACCATATACCCAAATATTCCGAGACCCAATTAACCTAAACCTACAGCAGACCCAAACCCGAAGGCCCAAATAGCAGGGGCCCAAATGACTTTCAGATAGGGTTAGAAACCCTAGCTCTCTCCTCGTGCTGCAAACAGAAGGTTCCAGAAGCCAAGCCTCATGACCCTTTGGTTTCCATCGTTCCAGCTACCTTCCATCAAGGCCACGATTCCAGGCCCCGAGTCACGCCGAGATCAACATCACCGATGGACCATCGTCAAGCCCTCGTCACCACCAGATTTCTCGCAACTACCTGCAAAAGGAAAGGAAACACAGCAGATACGGAAAAACAGAAAAAGGAAACTAAAATAAAGAAATCTCAGCAGATCACGATCAAAGATACGGTGGATACAGTAGACAAGAAATGGAAAGAAATCGAAGATTTCTTTCCCAGTTTATGTAATAAAGCAGTGGCTATAAAAGCCCAAATAAAATGATGTAAAGGGGACCGACTTATGTTTTTTGAGAAAATATACACAGAGAATCAATAAAAAATAGAAATTCAGCAAAAGAGTTATCTCTTGCGCATATATATAGCAAGCATCACCATCGATTGAATATACAAAGGTGAAATTTTATTTTAAATACATGTACATATATTGCGAACGAAAAGGGGAAAGGAAGACGAACCTTTTCTGATCTGTGCTGAAGTAGGAAATTTCCCAGTTTCCAACCGCCGCGTATGGCGACGTTCACGGTGGCACGTGAGCGCGTGAATGCCTGAGAACGGAGGCTCGACGGAGCTCGTTGTCGACCCTGATCCTAATTCGCAGGATTTCACCCCCTTTTTAGAGCCGAGTGTAAAAATGAATTTAAAACTAAAATTTGGCTTATATAGTCTCAACAGAACGACGCCGTTTTAGCTTAATCCAATAAGCTTAAAACGACGTCGTATTAAGACTAAGGATCCGCGCGTTAACCCGATTACCCGGGAAGGATCCGCGTGTTTTTAAAGATTGGGTTAATTACCCAATTGGTCCTTCCACCTTTTTTGTATTTACAATTATGTTTTATTTTATTTATGATTTAGCCCTAATATTTTGTTTCAGTTTTGATTTAGTCCCTGCAATAGCTATTTTAAGTCCAGAATTAAAACGCTGCTGTTTTGGGAATAGGGCGTTTTGCCCAATGAGTCCCTTTCATTTTACGCGTGTTTTAATTAGGACCTTAATTCAGCTTTATTTTTTAATTATCCCCTGTAATTTTATTGAACTTCAAATCTAACCCTATATATTTATTTCTATTATTATTATATATATATTTTTTATATTGTTATTTGTTTTTTTTAAACCTTATTTTTATATATTATAATTATCTTATTATATATTATTATCTATTGTATATTGTTTTTCACAAATTATTATTTTACATTATTACATATATATTATTATTATGTTTTTACTTGTATTATATACTTATTTTTATTTTTATATGTTAATAATTACTTTACTTATATTCTATTATTACACATTTTGAAGATATTATAATATTATAACTTGTATAGTACGTATATTTCATCATTAATTACTTATTTCATATTATTCTAAACTTATATTTATATATATTATATAATTATTTTATTATAAATACGAATTCTTTTACATACTTGATGCTTTATACATTATTTTTCTAAACCAATATATTTTATATTTTTATTCTTATAAATATACTTTTTATTATATATTATATTTTAAATCTATTATTAAATATCACATTTTCTTATATGCTCATTCTATTTGTCATTTGTTTATATCACACATATATTTTTAAAATTTACGTTTTTATTATTATGCAATATTTGCTTTTACTTTAGAATTAATGTATTATTGCTATGTTATGTATTTTATATGTTATGTCTTAGACTTTTATAATTTATTTTCAAATGCATATTTTTATATATATATATATATATGTGTGTGTGTGTGTGTGTGTGTCAAAATTGTATATCATGCACCATTTATATGTTTAAATATATGTTGAATTACATGTTTATGGTTTTTACCTATTCTTCTTAAATATATATTGCGTTTTATGTATATTTTTCTTATTTAAAATTTGTCATGTTTTATTTCTTATATGCATTGGTTAATGTATGATTTTATGCTATTGTGCTTTATTTACCTATTATTATAACATGTTATCTCGTATGTTATGTTAGTATGCTCCTTCATGCATCGGTTTTTAAAAAGAGACTTCAAAGTTTTCAAAAATAAAAAGGCAATGCTTAGTGTTTGGAAGCTTCGAGAAAAGTAGTGCCCTAACTTATTGGGTTGCAACCTTTCTCGTTGAGTTCGAATAGTCAAGCACCCTTCTAATTTTTTTAAGGATTTCAAAATACGAGCAACTGTCTTGGAATTTCAAAGCGTTGTGTCCAAACTTACTGGGTATGACGTTTTGACATCTCAAGATAGGGATTTTCAAAAATGGTTAACTTAGTCTCAAATGTCTTAAAATAGTGCATCCTAACTTATTGGATGTAATATTTTGATTCATTTGGTACAAGTGAACCCTAATTTTCAAAATCAAAATATTGTAAAGAGGATTACATCTTAAATTTTTTTTAAATTTCCGACATTAAGGACATTTTGACAACCAATAAGGTACCAATTTTTGGGCGTTACGAGGGTGCTAACCCTTCCTCAAATGACGTAACCGCTCCCGACCCATTTTCTGATTTCGTAGAGACAAAACTAATGATTTTAAAACAAAATGTTTTAAAGGTGATCCAATCACACCTAAAAAGATTGGTGGCGACTCCGTTTTCGTTTTTCTTAAAGTCGATTCCCATTTTCCAAAACTCGATTTAAAAATGGTTTCGACAAATGATATGTAAAAACATTGCCACTTGCTCATCAACAAGCATGTTCCTTGACGACTTCAATCCCCCTAATGTTTGTAACATCTCACATAGTTTAAAAAAGGTAATTCTATTCATCCTAACTTGTTCAATACAGGTCTCGTCACTAGCATATACAAGTCTTTTCACATAATCTCGTTTTGCATAAAAATCTAAAATATAAGATCTAATCCTTGGTCTATAAGTATGTAGGCTATGGATGACACCCAATGCAACTAAGAACCAACTTGCAACTGTACACATTTGCAACCACATTGTAATAGCAAGACCAATTCTTTTACGCCTCTCACTTTGTACTGTTAAAGGCAGATAAGCCATTACAGCAAAATATTAAAGTATTACATATCTTCAAATCTTAGTAAAATGGTTACATTTCTCCAATACTAATTTCAATAACAGTAAAACAAAATCAAAGAATTTAATTGCCAAAGAACTTATAGAGATTCAGTGAATATAAGATGCTCAACTCTGGGTGGAGAAAGCAATCAAACAAGCCAAATAAAAAGAGGAAGCAATAACAAACTGTCAAAAGAAAAATGAACAATACATATTAAGAATATTTACAAAGCACAAAATAGAAATTACAACTAAATATAAGGGTCTATTTAGAATCTTTAAAAAAATACATATTAAGAAAAATGAACAATACATATTAAGAATCTTTAAAAAAATACAAAATAAATTCACTACTTTATCCTACAATGCGCTTGTTTTATTTTTTTATCCTACAAAAAAATATCCGTTTGTTTAAAACATCCTATTTTATGACTCATTTGAATGGTTGATGAGATAAGTTGAAGTAAATTTATAAAGAAAAATTAATAAATAGGATAAGTCTGTTTAAAATTATATTTGCTTATGTAAAAGTAAATAATTTATCAAGCATTTAGATTGATTTGTTCAATCTTTTATTTTTATTTTTTTTGCAAAACAGCAACTTAGATTGGGTGTTAACATTTACCTCGATATATATTATATTATATTATATTATATTATATTATATTATATTATATTATATTATATGTTTTTTTAATTTAATCTCTAAATTTTTTTTCACATTAGTACTGAAATTTGACAATTTTTCTTAAATTTAAACCTAACGTGGTATTATGATATTGCATAATGTGATTATATAAAACATTATAGTTTTTTTTTATTATAAAAATAGGTGATAATATGCATTATTAAAAAGTAAATATTGTTTATTTGTTGGTAAGGGGCGGGGATTTAGAGGCAATTAACATTTTTGTATTGTATTAAATTAATTAAAAAGAAAATAATAAACCAGGGTTGGTAATAATATACCACTACACATTTAACACATAATAGTTCCAACTAAAAAATTCAAATAAAAATAAACTTAGTAAAAAACCAAAGGTAAAATGAACACTACAATAGGGCCAAACAAACACTTTTACTTTGTATTGGGGATTAATATTTAACGGCACTTTAGAAAAACTCTTCCAACAAAAACTACAATACCATAAGTCATATCTGATGTTCAAGCTCAATGCAATACCATAACCATAGATCACATTCAAGTTTTAATGGCATAGCAAGATCTTAATGATGATGAAGATGAGTGCAAGGATAATTAGTGACTGTAGTAATGGAAGTGTCAACTCCATAACAGAAAACAGATGTAAAAGTTATAAAAGGAGAATTAAAATTACTTCCAGCAGACCAAGTGCACAAGTCCAGTCTTAATTTTTTCAACCTTTTAGGTAAGCAGCAAACTTGCTGATAAGTCCAATAGTACTTGCAGTTGGTTAAATGTCTCAGGCCTGCAAAACAATATAAAAGGAATATAACTCATTGATCTCGTAGCAGAATCTTAAGTCATATCTAATGTTCAAGCTCAATGCAATACCATAACCATAGCCCACAAATACTTAAACTTAAGCAAACTGGGTAAAGAATTCAACAAGTTAAGATGCATACTTTCAACAGGCTCCTCAGAGCCGAAGCGTGAACTTACTTTGTTTCCATTGTCAACATCACAAAGCTCTACCTATAAGTTTTAGGGGGGAACAATTATTTTAGTTAATTTTCTATTATTGTAGCTCACTAAAGCATATGAGCAGTTAGGAAGATTGTGAAAAGTGAACAGTACATATTTATAAAATTTCTATTACAGACTTTTGCACTTATTTATAGTGAGAATTCTGTAACTCCAAAATAATTAAACAACACATAAAAAAGCAAAAAAAATCAGAAAATGAACAAAGTTAACATTTCTTACTCCAAACGTAGCAAAATGAAATCGAATTCCATTTTGCTTTTGCATTCAAACAGACACAAGTAGCATCCACAGATACTCAGAATAGATTGAGCAAATGTAATGCTTAACCCTTCTATGAGAGATCAGATAAAAAGCTCAGTAGGAAGTACAAATTTAAAGAAAAAGGTTGAGATAGGAAAAATAAGAGGAAAATGGTATAAGAAGTAAACATGGCAAACGAAGCAGTAAAGGTCAGAGCTTTTAGCTGCAAGGGAGTTTAGGTGGAATTGGAAATGGTGTAGCCATGAGATCTTGATTGGTTAGGGTAATCCATGGAATGTGACCTCAATAAGAAAGCTGACGGTGGTGGGAGAGTGGTGTGAAGGAAGAAAAACAAGAAGAATGAAAGAAAGAGCAGAAAAAACAGCTTAACTTTGTTAACATTTTACAACCCAAGCTACGCAAACAAACAAACAAAAAAACAAACAAAAAGTTGGTAAAAAAATGGCAGCATAGCCTCACCTAAACTCGAAGCCGACAGCGGCAGTTGGAGACGACGGTGGTGACTGGCAAGCTTCAAGGCAGTAAATACAACAGTAGATGGGAAGGGGTAACACCATAGCACAACCATTTAAATCATGAAACAAAAATTAAGAAACAAAAATTAAGCAAGAAACATTTACAAAATTCACACAAACAAACTAAGAACACTTTAAAATAATTTGCTGAAGCTTTTGATTCATTAAAACCCAAAACAATTCAGCTACCAAATCAAACTCTAGAAACCCAGAAAATATAACAGAAAAATTATGAGGATCTAATGAAGAAACCGAGAAGGATCAGAGTGAGACTGAAAAATAACTTTAACTAACAAAATCAGAGGAAAAAAAAGGAATCAAATGCCATCACTTACCGTAAATAAAGAGGTTCAACGGAAGGCAGATGAAGATGGTCAATGAAGCTTGATTTGTCGTCAATGAAAAATGTTTACGAAGAAATTGTCTGAAGTGTGAAAGTGAAAACGACGAAAATGAAAATGAGAGATAGGATATTTTGGTCCAAAATAGGGAAAAATGTTATTACCCGTGCCTTTGAACAGCTGATTCCATTCAGTGTGTAATAGCAATTACAGGCAACCAAACGTTGGTTTGGTGGTGGGCTCATTGAATTAGGCTGTAACTTATTCCTATTACACCCAACCAAATATTACCTTAGTGAAATTGTCCTTGAGACCTAACTTTAATTCCTTCCTCACATCTTTATTTTTTTCAGCTTATTTTTGCTTCTTAGAACCTAGTTTCCATTCAAGCCTCTTTAACCTAGTTTATTTGCTAAGTTTTATTAAGTTTCAACATTCTTTTATTCATTTTCACTCTTTTATTGTTGTCTCTTACTTTTCCTCTCACCTTTTTTCTCTCTATTTTTTTCATTCTTTCACCATTGTTGTTGCCACTCACTACATCTATCTGCTCACTCTTTTGGCTTCTTTGTTGTGCTACTCATTGCTCTTCCATTTTTACCATTATTGTCACCCTTTTCTTCATTATTTTCCCTATTTTAGCCATCTCTTGGCTACCGTTTTCCAACCTTTTGTTGTTGCCATTTTCTTCTCTTTATTGCCCATTTGTAGCCTCTTCTTCTCTTTTTTTACTACTGTTAATTTTTTTCATTACCGCAACCTTTTTGCTGTTTTTTCTCTTATTTTTTTGCTATTAAAATTAGCCCCTAATCTTGTCATTTAAGTGTGCATCCAATCTCGTCTAGTTTTCCATCTCGAATCTAGAAATTGGAAGAGCATAAGTGCTAATTTTTGTCAAGATCTAATGTCGTATTTTCCTTTGATATTTCCTTGTTTTGGCCGAATGTCTCTAAGACCATAGCTGATTTTTCCTTTGTTGGTTTTTGATGTTATTGTGTCGTTGAAATCAATCTAAACACTCTGGATTAGCAGTGACAACGAAATTAGTTCTCATATTCGTTTCATAACAAATCAACGTAAGTGTAACACCTCAAACCCAGCCTAGACGTTCTGGCCGAATCTGGCGATGTCACATGAAAGTGTTTTAACTAAACCATTTTGATTCATAAGCCATATCATTTATTTTATTTTACTTAGTCGAAAATCATGAAAATAAAGTCGTATTGTTTTGAAAACGTTTCTTTATCGCGGAAGCGTTTGAAACTCAATTGTTGATTTTTATCTTGAGAACTCATTTTTATTTATGAAATTTCTTAGTTTATTTTAGAAATTCATAATATTGACATTGTATTTTATAATCCACATCCACAGTTCAAAACCCAATTAAAATCCAAAATTTCAAATCGAAAATCACATCAACCCTCAACAAATAATAAATAAACCAAAGTAAAGGTCATAATCAAAATGTATACGGACGTGGTCACCATCGAGTCCTCCTCTGCACTGATCCACCTACTGCTGGGGATTACCTGAACAGATAAATAAATAAAGGGGTGAGTTTCGCAACTCAGTGTGTACATCCCCACAGTATAGCATGCACGCTAACAGATAACAGAAGACAATCATAATTCAGGCATGGGCCCTTACAAGATCATTATCAGATATAGTCTTAGGGCTTCAGCCCATCTCAGATATAGCATGCAAAACAGATCAGATCAACAGAACATGCCCACCAGCCCTGCACACCAACTCCATCCAATTCAATACACCATGTGGGGATAAAATCGATCCACTCATCTCTGCACACCATATATGGGGATACAACCGTCCCATCTATCCCTACACACCATGAGGTACCGCACTGCAGCATATATCATAAGTACGCAGCTTAGCTGCCAGATATCAGGCTCATGAAGCCCTACAGATACTCTCTTCTCTTCATCAGACCCATCCTGATGCAATGCATCATACAAATATGGCATGCTATAATGCAGACAAACGGATCATACATTTATTTTCAGAACAGATCAGATAATCATGCCAGGTATAACATGCTAACACATACATCGCAGAATTAAGAGTCTAGATAAGGTTTACCGACCCTACGATAGGTCATAGTCGACTTGGGTGACCCGAGCAACCTTACAGAACATTTCAGATTAAAGAGGCTCACACGCTCATGTGTCATGCCCGTGTGGGCCCATACGCCCGTATGGGTCACAAAGCCCAAATTGGCCTTACCCATGTGGCCCACACGGCCCATTTGCCTGAGCCTGTGCCTCGCACACGGCCTATAAGCCATCACACTCCCGTGTCTATCGTGCCTGTGTGGCCCGCGCATGACCTGGCTCGTCGAACACACGGCTGTGTATCGCCACACGGCCTACACATCGGCAGTCCACACGCCCGTGTGGCGTCTACAGTTTTGGTTTTGGCTTTCGTCGAAACCCATTTTCTGTGCAATTGAGGTACACACCTGGTATCGTTTTGAAGCTAACGCAACCACGAGCACTCTAGAACCTACAATAGAACATTACGCCACTTCGTTAGTCACTTAAACTGAGTTAGTAAGGACAAGCAAATCCCGAAAGTTTCCAACGACCTTACTTTTAACAAACAACGGCAGTTCCTCGCTGATTAGAACACCGTTTACCAATCCACAGTACCTTGGTTGTCTCCTAAACAAAAGAACAGTCTCTTAACAACCCCATAATAAAAAATGAGACCCAAAAGTATCCCTACACTTACCAAATTCGCACCAACCGCAGAGATGGGTAATGATAAAGAAAAATGACCAAAGACTGATATTCTTAAGAAATAAGATCAACATCAATAGGGGATTTTTTGGCTGGGGAAGAAAAAGAAATAGAAAAAGAATGGAGAGGGAAATTTGCAGAGGAAAAACAACAGTGGAAAACTTTTTGAGAAAAAAACTGAAATCCGATAACTTCCCTATCTCAGTCCCCTTAATTTTCTCCCTCAACCTCCTTACTAACAGAATTTTGGTCCATCACAAACTCTCACACAGCAATAGCAGAAAAATAAATCCCTTGCTCGCGCAGGGATTCGAACTCCAAACCTTCAAGCACTTAACACTCCACCTAACCACTAGACCAACAGGCCCATTCTGATATAGTCTTACTAACATTTAAACTTAAGCCCACCGAACAAGAGTAAGGCTTTATTCATCAAAAACCAAAATTTAGCCCATGTTAGAGCTTGAACTTGGGACCTCTCCCACATACCCAGAACACTTAACCACTGAAGCAGACAGTCAGTAGTCTCAAATAATTACAGAAACAATTTAATAAAATTTGAGGCGTTACAGTAAGTATTTTTCACTGAAGTTGGATCTAAAATGTCGTTTGTGAATCACTGTTTGGTCGAACCCTATAGGGGTGTTCCAAGGCTGATTTTGATTGTGTTTAATCGAATTAAGTACATATTTGATCTAGGGTAATCTAGATCTATAGTGGCAAAGTGTGAAGTTTTACGGGTTAGTGCTACGGATTTGCGATTTTAAGGTATGGGACTTAATTATTTGTAAACTGTGTATGTGTGACTTCAATAATGTTATTTGTGTATGTTCTAACCATGATGCTTATGGTAGCCAAAAACATGATGACTATTTTGGGGCTTGGCAGAATGTAAAAGTGGTTGTCTCATTAGTTGATTTTGAAATGTTGGTTGTGTTTACTTACATGCCTACTGTTTTGCCTCATTGTATGTTTGATAATCATGTTGTTATTTTCTGTATTTTTTGTTTGCATGAATGTAAAGCATGCAACTGTTCTAAATAATTGACCGCATGATATGACATGCTTCTATACTGCATCGTATTTGATTCTGCTATTCTGGTAAAAGTGTCATTATGCATTGCATTGGGGTTGGGTTTGATCAGAGACAGAGGAGATCTATGGAGTTCTGGTGGTATATCCGTGATTTATTGGAGTTCTGGCGATAACTCCACAATTTTGGAGTTTTTTTTAGAGTTTTGGCAGTTCGTTCGCATATTGTTCTGGCAGTTCGTCCGCAACACTGTTCTGGTGGTTTAGCCACAAAATCTGACTAATAGTATAACTGCAATTATTTTTCGTTACCGGTGGTTTAACCACAATAAGTTAAGGCTCCTTCTGATATGGTGTGTATGGTTGGATATGGTGTGTAGCGGATGGATGAGTAAGAAAACTGCATTGAAATTCATGTACATGTGTATAAATTCTGGGATATGGTACACACTGATAATACGGTGATTGGTGATATTATTGTATCTGATATTTCTTTGTACATAAATGATTTTATAGTCTTTAGTACACTATTTATATAACGACCAAAAAGTTAGTGGTGCCCGAAAATTCGATTTTAGAATCCCATTTCCGTAAACTGAGTCTGTAAATATTAATATTTAATATTTACAAGGCTAGTAAAAAAATATATTAAAGTTTGTTTGAGTAAATTTTCCGAATTAATAGTTAATTTTGGTGCAAGGACTAAATCATAAAAAAAAACTGTAAAGTTTAATTCCTATAAAATTATAATTAAATCAAAGGCCTAAAATGGCAATTAGACATTTCTATAATCTAGTGGAGGGTAAGTGAGCTGTTACTTTAAAAAAAAAAAAGAAAAAGAAAAAGAAAGAAAGAAAAAAAAAGAAATATAAAATAAATAATAAATTTTATATAATATAAAAAACATATTTTAGTGGAAAGTTGATCTTCTCCATCTTTCCACATGCAATTTAGAAGAGAAGAAACAGGAGGGAAATCAATGTTAGGGTCTCCAAGTTTTAATCAACAAATTGGTTAATGCAATTTAGTTTTTTTCTTGTAATTTTTATGTTTTTGATATCGTAGAAGTTAAATCTAGCTTACCTATATGTTAATTTGCAAAACTGTTAAGGTTTTAAAAAGTTTTAATTGATGATTTTTAAAATTTTTGGTATTAAGTTAATAGATTTTAAATTTAGATGTGAAAAAGAACTAGATTATAGAGTTTAATTGTTAGTTGTTCCATATAAGGACTGTAATGGGCCTATTTTGCCTGGGATCCAAAACTGAAACAATAAACCAAAATCAAAACCAAAATAGATAACGTTAACAGTCTAAAGCCCATTTACATCAAAAGCCCAAATAGCTCAAATTACATTTAACCCATTTTACAATAAAAAACCCAAAGTTTTAGCCCACTAAACCTAAACACTTTCAGCCAAAAGCCCTAGACGCCATTTCCCCCCACGTGCGTCGAACGAGTCGTCCGCTCCTTGCACCAAAACAGAAACCTTCTCGCTTGTTGACCTCCTCCTAGACCTGCAAATAGAGCAAGAAAAAGAGCATGACAGAGACAACGCAACATGCAAACAGTAAACAGAAACAGTAGAAATCAAACAGTAACAAACACTTCTTGTAATCGGCTATAAAGCCATGAACGAAAAACAGATTGTATTACACACGATATTAATAAAAAAACTAGAACAAAAATTTCAACAGGTGATTTTTTATCTATTATTTTATTTTTTAAGGCATAGAAAAATAAGTAAATAGTAAACTTACCCCGTGGTTCGATCTCCCATCGCCGTCGGAGAACGTCGGCATCTGGATACCTCGAAAACCATCGGTTTTTTGAAAAGGATCCAAAGATGATGGCAAGGTCGAAAGTGACCCTTCGGGTTTCTTCGGTTATTTTCAATTTTTGAGGGTCTTTTTAGCAAATTTTAGCCCTAAATCTAAGTTCAGCTCAAAAAAAGAACAAAAATGGGGTTAGAAAAATTTTTC
Source organism: Gossypium longicalyx (assembly GCA_025698465.1). Taxonomy (NCBI): domain Eukaryota; kingdom Viridiplantae; phylum Streptophyta; class Magnoliopsida; order Malvales; family Malvaceae; genus Gossypium; species Gossypium longicalyx. The sequence goes on along the minus strand of CM047005.1, from coordinate 17,693,713 downwards.
AGCCACCGCAGACGGTGGTACCATTGCTGACGACTGGATTTCTGGCTTGAGCCCGGAGGGGAAGGGAGAAGTTGAGAGAAATTTTGGTTTTTTTTATGAAGAAGGTTAAAAATGAAGTTTTAATTTTGTATTTATTTATATAGAAGTGTGAAACGATGCCGTTTCACTGTGGCTCATTCAACGCCAAAACGATGTCGTTTCATGCTCAACCCGCACGCTGACCCGACCCGCTAAGGGATCCACATGTTTTCATTTTGATGGGCTAATTGCGTTGCAAGTCCTTTCGCTTTTCAAGTGTTTTAAGCTTTTTTATATTTTTAATTTTTACCCTACATTTTATTTCGATTACATTTTAGCCCGCATCTAAATGACGCCGTTTTGGAGGGCGGGGATATTTCCATTGTAGATCTCTCCATGTTGTGCGCGAGTTGCAATTCGGTCCTTTTCTCTTTTACTTGTTTTCAGATTTGCCCCACACTTTTGTTTAAAGTTCGATTCAGTCCTTTTTTTGTTATTTCGACTATTTTATTAAATTAAGTAATTCTAACATTATTATTATTTTTATTACTACTACTACTACTACTATTATTATTACTATTATATTATTCCCTTTTTATTTATTTACCTATTACTTTTTAAATACTCTCATTTTATTTTTATCCTCACTCTCATTATTATTATTATTTATTTATTTATTTTTGTATCCTTTCATATCATTCCAAACTTTAAATTATTTATTACTTATATTATTATTATTATTATTATTATTATTATTATTATTATTATTATTATTATTATTATTATTATTATCATTATCATTATCATTACCTTCTTTTATTTGTTTTATTTTATTTCTTTCTTTTATTCATTTGCTTGCATTTAAGTTTTATTTAAACCTTATATTAGTTCATTCACGTATTGTTTATTTTATTATTTCTAATCAGCTTGTCTTCTTTATTTGTTTATCTCTTTGTTTTTTTTTTACTCCTATCATCGCCATTTATATCATCGTATTTATTATTATGCATAGTTATGCTTGATTCATGATTGCTATCTTATATTTGTTATCAAGCATGTTGTGCCATTATCATCATAAATCCATATTGCATCATCATTTATTAAATGCAAGTTTATGTTTTAGCCATACTCAAACGAATTAAGTGTATATCATTTTTAACATTTCATTAATTTTTACCTAAATTCATAAAAAAGATTTTTTAAGGCAATGTTCTACATTTGGAAATTCGAGAAGTCGTGCCCTAACGTACTTGGTTTCAATTTTTCCTCTTTTAACCTAAATAGTGGAATATCCTTTTAGAATCAAATACATGAGTTTTAAATAAAAAGTTTATTCTCGAGAATTCGAGGTGTTGTGTTCTAATTTACTGGGTGTGACATCTTGTTACCTTGGGGCAAGAATGTCTAAAAATAATAATAATAAAGGCAATATTTCGTATTAGGAAATTTGAGAGATAGTGTCCTAACTTACTGAGTTTCGATTTTTCTCGTTTGACCTAAAATAACCAAATATCCTTTAGAAGTAAAATACATGAATTTTGAAAATTAAAAAACAAGCTTATTCTCGGGAGTTTAAAATGTCTTGTCCTAACTAACTGCATGTGTCATTGCTTCGAGATAAAAAGGTCTTTAAACATCTATCTCGATTTATCTATGCATTTTTTGTAAAATTAACATTAATACAAAGAAGAATCGTATTTTAAAACTCTTTCCAAGTTTTCTATTTTCGACACTAAGACACCAATTAATCAACTAGGTACCAATTTTGGGCGTTACGAGGGTGCTAACCTTTCCTCGTACGTAACCGACTCCCGAACCCGTTTTCTAAATTTTGTAGACAAAAAACGTTGTTTTAGTAAATCAAATATTTTATTAAAATGATCACGAGGTGATCCGATCACACCTCATGAAAAGGATTGATGGCGACTCCCATTTTTTTCGTTTTCGAAATCAAGTCGACTCTTTTTCAAAAAAATGGTTTCAACAACTTGTTGACTCCACTAGGGACAAAATAAGAGAGTCAAGCCGCAAGTTAATTACTTTTTGTCTTTTTGTCGAACACTGATAATTTGATTTAAATCTATGATCCTTTTTGTTGCATTTCATTTTTGTGGTTCATTTTGATATGTTTGCTTTATTGGTTCGAACCTTTTGGTACATTTCTACATATTGTATTGCATGACTGCTCAGTTATACCTTTTAAATGGGAGTGAAAAACTACTCCTTCGTAAGGTTTTCACTTCCGCATGGGATAGTGGATCACTTTCGGGATACATCTGTACCTATGTCTTATTGAGATTTTCATCCCCGCATGGCCATAGGGAAATGTATTCCCCTGAACTGAACTCGGTCCATATGAGCCTATAATGGGTGAAGATCGAGGAATCTACTAGTTTAGGTACCTTTACTCTAGGACCAAACCCCATATAGCGAGCCTTAAGGGCCCACCTTAGGTAAAGCCCTACCAAGCCCTAGTGGTTACCCGAGTAGGTGCTTTATTTGTTATTTCTTACTTGCTTTAAGCTGTGTATGAAAGATTAACTTGTTTTGTTTTACTTTGATTATGATTGCATGGCATCTTTATCACGGAAAAGGTGTTGATTCACATTCGGTTGCTAAAAGATAGCTTATCATGGAAAAGGGGTTTCTTGATAAAGTGGAGAATAATGCGGCCATTCAGATTTGGGCTAGGACAACACAACAAGAGAAAGGTGATAGTCTTATAGAAGGGTATGTGTCAGAGTTGTGGGATTTTACTCGTATCAGTGTAACCCAAAATAATCTTCAAGAGATGAAGGAAATATGGGATCAGTGGGATGACGAGATCAGATAGCTATTCTACAGCAATTATGGTGATTTGCCCTATCTACTCGACATCAAGTGGACAAACACCTATTCCGAGCTCTCGCCCAATTTTGGAACCCTACTTATAGTTGTTTTACTTTTGGAAATGTGGATTTGGTACCTACCATAGAAGAGTACACAGCCTTGCTTCGTTGCCCGAAGATTTAAATTGACAAGGCTTACTCCAGAGCTACCAATGTCCCAACGTTCTTAAAAAAGCTTATGAATATCACGGGGATGAGCGAACAGTGGGTTGCAGCCTAAATCCAATAGAAAGGTGATGGAAGTGCATCCCTTGGGAAAATTTGAGAGAACTGATCCTAGCACATCCTGATGTGAAGAAAAGAGTTCATGTCTTCGCTTTGAACATTTATGGATTGGTGATCTTCCCCAAGGCCTAAAAATATATAGATGAAGCGGTCGCCGATTTATTTAACTAACTTGATAAAAGGGTCACACTCGTTCTCGTAATTTTGGTTGAAGCTTTCAGGTCATTGAGTGCATGCCGAAGAGTGGAAGAAGGGAGATTCATCGGATGCGCACAACTCCTACTAGCATGGTTCCACAACCATTTTTGGAATGTAGAAAAGGTCTCGTACCAAATCTTCTCCGAAAACTATTCTCCGCTGAAAGAGTTAGTGGCTACGCCGAGACGAGACGATATTACGAAGGAGAAATGGATGATGATTCTTCCAAATTTACAAGATAAGGACGTCGAATGGAGATCCCTTTGGATGGTCCCTGATGAAATTTTATATCGATGTGGTGATTTTGATTGGTTTTCCTTACTTGGGGTATGAGGAGCCGTTGGGTATGCTCATCTCCTCGTGTTAAGGTAGTATAGATCAAGACAAATTACGCCAGAAACGCAAGGGTTAGTTGATTGCGAGTTTGCATACAAGGGAGATAATAACAAAAAAAAGTTCGTGAAATATCGAACACTTGGAAACAAACTTGTAAAATGAAAAGGTTTGCAGCCAACCCGATTACGACTTCTGAATACGATCAGTGGTGGGTTCAAAGAATCAACGACAACTTTCCTACGTCAAACTAAGAAAACACCCGTCCTATAGAAGAGCATCTGCAAGTAATCTCGTCTGATCTAGAGATTATCAAACAGGATTTCGAAAAAAGGAGTTCAGAACTAGGAAAAAGGATAGAACAATTGGAGGAGGAGAAAATGCAGCTAGGGTTAGATGTCGATGTCCACAAGCTAAAGCCTGAGAAATTGATGAAAGTAAAAAACAAGCCCGAAGAAGATTTGGACAGTTTGAAAATGGATTACAAGAAACTGCGTATGTCAATAAGAATTGTCGGTTTGGGTAAAACATCGGAGCAATGGCGGAAAGAAATCGAGGAAGAAAAGACTAGAGCCAATCACTAGGAGAAGAAGTTTCAAGATGCTCGGATGCGGAAGGATGCTCTGAAAAGGAGTTTGTTCGAGAACCGAAATGAAAAGGAGAGGTTAAAAGCTCAGGTGACAGAGTTAGAAAAGTCACTACATCAGTATCGTAGTCGCAACTCCATAATCGAATTAAGGGCCTGCCTAAACAAGATTGAGGAGTTGAAAGGAAGGATAGAAGAGCTCGAGACTGCACTTTGAAAGAGTGAACTTCGAGTTGAACTGCTTGAAGCAAACAATGAACATTGGGAAGAACAGCTCCACCACTCTCAAGGTCAGATCAGAGATAGAGATTATATCATGGGCGAAGCTGTGGCTCAAGTACGAGAAGTGGCTGACCATTTGCAAAACTTGATAGTTCAGGCTGATTTTCTAAGCTTAAAATATAAATCAGAATCAGATCGAGGTCAGGAATTGGCTTGGCTTAGCTTCTTAGCAAAGTTAAGGCTTTGGGTATTAGGGCAAAGCTATATATGTAATCCGTTTTATGTAAAGAAATTTGTTTTCTAGTAAAGTTTTCCTAATGAAATTGATTCAGAATCAATGCCTCTTTTTGCATTCATACATTTGCATTACATTGAATCATATGCATTAAATTTCACGAAAAGACCCTAATTAAACAAAATTATTTCAGTTAATCTAGAAAACTACAAGAATCAACCAACCAAACATCGTTATAGTACTCGCGCTAGAACCAAAGTAATGGATCAAAGATTAGAACAGTTTCAAAAAAAGATGCAAGACCAGTTGCAAACGCAACTTCAAGAATAGCTAGCAAAAATACAACAGGAGATGAATGATCAGATAATGGAATCCCAAAGAAACATGATGAGCCAAATGGCGCAGTTACTGATGGGAGAACATGAAAAGAGGAAAAACACTGCGGTCAACTCAGGGGATGATAACGAGGATCCTATTTATCCCCAGGGTTTAACCCCGATGAAATCCCAAGCACAGCTAGAGGTGTACCCACGAAGGGTACCCTTTACAATCAGACCCCAACAGTATCAAACTGGTACCTCGGCACCGATAAATTACCAAACAATGCTCAGGTTCCAATCCGAGGGATAACCCAACCAATCTCGTTGTTCCGGATCTAGATGATATGGCAAAAATGGAAAAAAAAAGAGTAGAATTGCCAAAGCAACTCGAGGATCGATGTAGATGGCTGAAAAAAATTCAGAGCAATGGAAAACACCGATTATTATTACGGAGTTGATGCCAAGAACCTGAGTTTGGTCCCAGATTTAGTGCTCTCCTCGAAGTTCAAAACTCTAGAGTTTGAAAAATATAACGGGACTAGTTGTCTAGAAGCTCACAGCACCATGTTCTGTCGAAGGATGACAGGAAACATTCACAATGATCAACTATTAATCCATTGCTTCCAGGATAGTCTGATTAGGGCTACCACTAAATGGTACAATCAATTGAGCCGTGCCAAAATTAATTCGTGGAAAGATCTGGAACAAGCTTTTATGAAGCAGTACAATCATGTAACAGACATGACGCCCGACAGAATCACATTACAGAATATGGAGAAAAAGTAAAATGAGAGCTTCATGAAATATGTCCAAAGGTGGAGAAAGGTGGCAACACAAGTCCAGCTAACTCTTCTGGAGAAAGAAACCCCAATGCTTTTCATCAATACTTTAAAAGCCCTATTCATCAATCATATGTTGGAAAGTCTGGTGAAATGATCGAGAACACGATGAGATGTGGTAAGATAGATGAGGGGGAAAACTCCAAAAGATCAGCCCCGATGAAGAAAGAAAATGAGGTGAATAATGTAAGCACATATAACAAAAGCTATTCTAAACCGATCATGGTAGCTCAACCAAGGACAGTAGCTACTGGCCATCAGGGCCCTCCAAAGCAAGAATCCAATCCAAGGCAAAACACAAAAAGACTCCAGTTTACGCCTATCCTAATGTCATATAGGGAACTATACCAGAGTCTATTAGATGCGCATGTGGTATCTCCATTCTATCTGAAACCCATGCAACCTCCATTCTCTAAATGGTATGACACAAACGCTCAATGTGAGTACCATGCGGGGATAATAGGGCACTCGATCAAGAACTACATGGCGTTTAAAAAGTTGATCGAAAGATTCATTAAGATGGGGATCGTAGAGTTTGACGACCCATCAGGACCTAACGTAGCAGGGAATCTGTTACCCAATCATTCTAATAAAGGGGTAAACATGATAATCGACATTGGGGGTAGGAGAATTAAAGCTAACATGGCAGAGGTGAAAACCCCACTGAAATGGGTTTGGAAACAAATGATAGATGGAGGTTTAATCACACAAGATTTAGAGGAAAGGCTCAAAGGCGTAAGAAAATACTGTGAGTTCAATGCTAAGGAGGGTCATGACATCCAATAATGTACTAAGTTCAGGACCATAGTGCAAAATCTAATGGACAATAAAGAGATGGAATTTTATGAAGAGATCAAGGGATCAGAAGAAGGGGAGGTTCATGCCTCAGAAGAAGGATCAACAGAAAGGGTCCAGAAAGTTAACCACCCGGTAGTGATCATTTCACGACCAAGAAACGATGAAGCAGGAATGCAAATGGCACCGAAAGTCATAATCCAAAAACCTTATCCTTTTCTTACAAGGATAACAAAAGGGTTCCTTCGAACTATGACTGCAACGTGACAATCCCGGGAGAAGAAAACCCAGTTAACGCTTCAGAGGAGGTTCAAAATGCGAGTTTTTACATGCGTAGTGAAAAACGCTACGATCCAGCGAACTCAAGAGTAGAACCCGTAAAATGAAAGGCCTTGGCGGTAGAACAAGAAAAAGAAAAGACGGTTAGAGTTGAATCACCTATTAATGAGCCAGTGACTGAAAAAGAGGCTAGAGAATTCTTGAAATTCTTAAAGCACAGTGAGTACAACATTGTAGAATAGCTACATAAGCAACCGGCTCGCATCTCAGTGCTAGCTTTACTTTAACTTCGGAGACACATCGTAGCGTGTTAATGAAAGTGCTAAACGAAACTTATATTGCGGATGATATCTCTGTCAACAATCTGGACCATCTTGTCAATAATATAAGCGCCGATAATTTCATATTTTTCAATGGCGACGAAATACCACCAAGAGGAATGGAGTCCACAAAGGCTCTATACATCACCACTCGCTGTAAGGGATATATATTGCCGGGAGTATTGATTGATAATGGATCTACATTGAATGTCATGCCCTACTGAATAGGCTGCCAGTGGATAGTTCCCATATGAAGACATGCCAAAATATAGTGAGGGCATTTGACGGCATCAAAAGAAAAGTAATGGGGAGGATTGAAATACCCCTTTTAATCGGTCCACACATGTACGAGGTGGATTTCTTAGTGATGAACATCAAGACTTCTTACAATTGCTTATTAGGGAGGCCATGGGCTACATCAAAAGCTCAGATTGGTAACGGAGGGCTGATCGGTAACCATAAACGCGGAAGAGGACATCATTGCATCCGTAACCAACAATGCGCCATATATGGGGACAGAAGATGAAGCAATAGAATGCTCTTTTTGATCACCAGAATTTGTGAATGTGACCTTCATTATCGAAGGGAACAAGATCTCGGTGCCCAAAATATCCAAAACTATAAGGATGGGCCTGAAACTGATGGTTGGGAAAGGAGCTTCGCGTGGGAGGGGGATTGGAAAACGCCTACAATAAAGGGTTGAGACACCCATACTCACGGACAAACGAGAACGCTTTAGCTTAGGATACAAGCCAGATGTGAGGCAAAAGAAGAAGAAGATGGGGAAGAAACAAGAAAGGATGAGAGCACGACTAAATGGGGAAGAGGTCAAGTGGGAACTGATGACCTTTCCCCATACATCCAGAACGTTTGTGTCAGGAGGAACCATTCACCCTGAGCGGAAGATGTCAAGGGGAGAAACTGCTGAAGAAATGATCGAAAGTTTGATCATCAACGCCATATCTGAAGAAGGAATGGGAGAAGAAAACCTATCAAGCATTTTCCCTTACGTACCAAAGAGCGTTTTGAACAATTGAACTGCGAAGGAGATCCCTGTAATCTTTAGAATTAATTCAGAGTAATATTCAAAACATGCTTATTGCTCTAGGCCTAACAGTAATAAGAACCCTTTTGTGAAATAGGCTTATGTCCAAGGATCTTTATTTTAATAAAATGCATCTTTTGTCCCATTTTAAGCAAATATTCTTTTATTATTTTATTCATAATCATACCATACAAATGTTTATTATTGGATTTTTTTGTTCTTTGGATTTTCCCTTGTTCCTATAACTGGTCTCCAGATATCAATGATATGAGTGACGCTGCTAACGACTCAAAATATCCTTTTGAGTAAGATATGTGTCCAGGGGAACACCAGGAATTTGAAGATGGTCAAGAATGTAGTCTATCTCCTGATTTGTTAAGGATGGTTGAACAAGATGAAAAACAGATCCTACCCTACAAAGAATCAATGGAAGTTGTGAGTTTAGGAGAAGATAAAAATGTGATGATTGGAGCTTGCATCACCGCAGAGACAAAACGTAACCTCATTAAATTACTCCAAGAGTTCAAAGATGTTTTTGCATGGTCGAATCAAGATATGCTCGGGTTAAACACTGATATCGTGGTACACCGACTCCCAATAAAGGAAGAGTGCAAACTAGTCTAACAAAAGCTCCGAAGAATGAGGCTTGATGTCTTACTGAAAATAAAAAAAGAGGTCAAGAAATAATTTGATGCTGGTTTCTTGCAAGTGGTTAAATACTCAGAATGGGTAGCCAATATCGTCCTGGTCCCTAAAAAAGATGGAAAAGTACGAATGCACGTAGACTACAAGGACTTGAACAAGGCCAGCTCGAAAGATAATTTCCCATTATGGATGGTTTCTCGGGATACAACCAGGTAAAGATGCATCTTGAAAACATGGAGAAGACCACCTTTGTAACTATGTGGGGAACATTTTACTATAAAGTGATGCCATTTGGACTGAAAAATACGGGAGCAACATACCAAAGAGCCATGGTAACATTGTTTCATGACATGATGAATGAGGAAATCGAAGTTTATGTTGATGATATGATCGCAAAATCCTGAACAGAGAAAGAGCATGTACAAGTCTTAAGGAAATTGTTCTTGAGATTGAGAAAAATCCAGCTGAAGCTCAATCCAGCAAAATGTACTTTCGGGGCTAGGTCGGGAAAATTGCTAGGATTTGTAGTTAGTGAAAAAAGAATTGAGATCGACCTGGACAAAGTCAAGGCTATATAGGAATTACTTCTGCCGCGCACTCAAAAAAAGGTTTGAGGTTTCCTAGGAAGGCTAAATTACATTACCCGGTTCATTTCACAATTAACTGAGAAATCTGACCCTATATTTTATTTCCTTAAGAAACACAATCCAGGCGTTTGGGATGAGGAGTGTCAGAAAACATTCGACAAGGTCAAACATTACCTATCCAATGCCCCAGTACTAATGCCTCCCATCCCAGACTAGCCGCTGATACTATACTTGGCAGTATTTGGAAATTCAATGGGATGCGTGCTTGGGAAACATGATGAGTCAGAAAAAAAGAAAAATAAATATACTATCTCAATAAGAAATTCACTGAATGTGAGACGAGGTATTCGCCAATCGAGAAGTTATGTTGCGCATTAATCTGAATAACCCAAAGATTGGGACAATACATGCTGTACAACACAACTTGGCTCATCTCAAAACTCGATCCTCTAAAGTACATGATAGAGTCGACTGCCTTGAATGGAAGAATGGCTCGGTGGCAAATTCTACTTTCCGAATTTGATATAGTCTATGTAAATCAAAAGGCTATAAAAGGGAGCGCGATAGTAGACTTTCTAGCTAGTAGAGCTCTAGAAGATTATGAGCCTTTGAGTTTCAATTTTCCAAATGAAGATTTAATGTATGTGGAAAACACTGAAGAAGATGCTCAAGAAGGTTATCCTTGGAAGCTAAACTTCGACGGAGCATCAAACGTCGTGGGTAATGGAATTAGGGCAGTCTTGATATCCCCAAACGGAGATCATTATCCCTTCACTAGTAAATTGGATTTTGATTGTACGAACAATATGGCAAAATACGAAGCATTCATCATGGGCATCCGTGCAGCCATAGAGCGTAAGATCAAGGTGCTAGAGGTATATGGAGATTCTGTACTAGTGATCTATCAACTTAAAAGTGAATGAGAAACGAGAGACCCCAAGTTGATTAATTATCGAAGGCTGGTTCTGGAGCTAATTGAAGAGTTTGATGACATCACCTTCTGCTATCTTCCACAAGACGAAAATCACTTTATCTACATTGGCTTCAATGGTTAAAGTAAATAAACAAGAGAATGTAAAACCTATCCAAATGAGTATCTATGAGACTCCGGCTCATTGTTCCAATATCAAAGAAGAAGAAGAAAATGACAATCACCCTTAATACCATGATATACTACAATACGTGAAGAATCGTGAATACCCTTACTAAGCAACTAAGAACGATAAAAGGACGCTGAGAAGACTGGCTAACGACTATGTCTGAGATGGAGAGATCCTATATAAAAGAAGAAAGGATCAGGTACTACTAAGATGTGTAGACGCTATCGAGGCTAAGAAAATCTTAGAAGAAGTCCACGATGGTGTCTGCGAAACACATGCCAATGGTTTCACAATGGCCAGACAAATCATGAGATTCGGGTATTATTGGTCCACCATGGAAGGAGACTGCATCAATTACGCCAAGAAATATCATAAGTGCCAAATTTATGGAGATAAAATTCATGTACCTCTTTCGCCTCTACATGTTATGACTTCTCCATAGCATTTCTCTATGTAGGGCATGGATGTCATTGGGCCGATCTAGCCAAAAGCTTCAAATAGGCATCGATTCATCTTTGTGGTCATTGACTACTTCACCAAGTGGGTAGAAGCCGCTTCATATGCCAATGTTACAAAGTCAGTAGTTAGTAAGTTCCTGAAGAAGGAAATCATATGTCGATATGGAATACCAGAAATGATCATATCTGACAATGCACTAAATTTGAACAACAGCACGATATTAGAAGTCTGTAGTCAGTTCAAGATCAAACACCACAACTCATTACCATATCGCCTAAAAATGAATGGTGCAGTAGAAGCAGCCAATAAGAAAATTAAGAAAATCATGGGGAAAATGACTGAGACTTATAAACATTGGCATGAGAAGTTACCATTTCCCCTCTATGCTTATCGAACATCTGTCAGAACTTCAACCGGGCAACACCTTTCTCTCTAATTTATGGAATAGAGACAGTTTTACCCATTGAAGTCGAGATTCCTTCTCTTAAAGTTTTGGCAGAATTAAAATTGGAGGAAGCAGAATGGATCCAATCCCGATACGATCAACTAAACTTAATTGGAGAGAAAAGATTAAAAGTCATTCGTTATGGTTAGATGCATCAAAAGCGAATGATACAAGCTTAAAATAAAAAGGTTCATCCCAGAGAATTCCACGAAGGGGACCTAGTATTGAAAAAGATCCTACCCATACAAAATGATTTCAGAGGGAAATGGATGTCAAATTGGGAAAGACCTTATGTGGTAAAGAAGGCTTTTTCCGGAGGAGCACTAATTTTAACCGAGATGGATGGTAAAAACTTGCCTAATCCTATGAACTCAGATTCAGTCAAGAAGTACTTCACCTTAAAAAATAAGGGAGATGCCAAGGCAAAAACCTATAAAGGGCGCCTTGAGACGAAAGGGGTTTTGAATTGAAAACCCAGGAAAAAGGTAATTCAAGTTTTTATCAAAGGTGGGGTCTGCAATAGTCTTACTATGCTCGAATTAACAAAGAGGAGGGATGTTACATCTTGAGGCATCAACAAAGTCTTATAGGTATTCTAGACACATAGCAAGTTCAAAGGGTCCTCGAGAAGTTTTGGACGGAGAAGCTCATGCTGCAATATCTGGGGCACCTATTTTCATCTTATTCATTTTGTATTTTGGCAAAATATGCTATCTTGATTAATTTATTCTCATTTTGTATTTTAGCAAAAATTGCTATCGTGATTAATTCATTCAAGCTTGGGTCTCAATAAAATTGCATCTTGCCCGTTATGATAATCTTTTTCAAGCATTTATCATTGAAATAACTATTAATGGCTAGTAATATTCAAACAAAATGATTTTTGCGTATTACTCTGAAAAGTTATCTAAATAGTACAAGGACTCAAAGCGGGACCATTGGTCAAAACTATCCAAAATTAAGGATTGGGATTATTTGAGAAAAGAGTAATCTAGATTGTGACTATTTCTTCAAATTTTCTATCAAAGATACCAGCTAAACATGAAGGCATGATAACACATCAGTGATAGAACCTTGATGAACAATGAACAATGACAACCTAAGCATGAAAAAGGGATCATTCTCGAAAAATGACATTCTGCATTCATGAAAACATCATTCATACACATCTAGTTAGGAGCATTTGATTCATTCTGATCATGACATCCTAATCATTTGGCATAAGCATAGGCCCATGAAATCGATTCTACAGGTCATGTCCTCCAGAAGACGGTTAGCAAGATCGGTGAATCCACAAATCACATCTCCCTAAAGTAGTAGTAGAGCAAATTGAAGTTGCAGATCCTATCTCCCTGAAGTTGCAGTAGAGCAGACTAAAGACAGCTAATCTTATTTCCTTGACGTTGTAGTGGAACAGATTAAAGCTACAAATTATGGTGAATCTTATCTTCCTGAAGTTGCAGTGGAGCAGATTGAAGCCACCAGCCTTATCTCCCTAAAGTCGCAGCGAAACAGACTGAAAACAACGAATCTTATTTCCCTGACGTTGCAGTGGAACAGATTAAAGCTACAAATTATGGCAAATCTTATCTTCCTAAAGTTGTAGTGGAGCAGACTAAAGCCACCAGCCTTATCTCCCTGAAGTTGCAGTGGAGCAGGCTGAAGAAAGCGAATCTTATTTCTCTGACGTTGCAGTGGAGCAGATTAAAGCCACAGATCTTATCACCTTGAAGTTGCGGTGGAGTAGATCGAAGATAGCAAATCTTATCTCTCTGAAGTTACAGTAGAGTAGATTAGAGCTACAAACATCATCTCCTCGAAGTTGTGGTAGGTAGTGGAGCATATTGAAGCTCCTTGAAGAAAAAAAGCGCCAAGAGAAGTCGAGACTCAGCAGGTCCAGGAAAAATTGGCCCTTTTATAGTCTTTGCTCTATTCTCGTTACACGACAATGAGCAAAGAGGGGCAGCTGTAATGGGTCTATTTTGCCCGAGATCCAAAACTGAAAAAATAAACCAAAATAGATAATGTTAACAGTCCAAAGTCCATTTACATCAAAAGCATAAAAGGCCCAAATTACATTTAACCCATTTTACAATAAAAACCCAAAGTTCTAGCCCACTAAACCTAAACACTTTCAGCCAAAAGAAACCCTAGGCGCCGTTTCCCCCACGTGCCTCGAGTATGCCGCTCGCTGCTTGCACCAAAATGGAAACCTTCTCACTCATTGACCTCCTTCTAGACCTGTAAACAGAGTAAGAAAAAGAGCATGATAGAGACAACGCAACATGCAAATAGTACACAGAAACAGTAGAAAGTAAACAGTAACAAACATTTCTTGTAATAGGCTATAAAGCCACGAACGAAAAATAGATTGTATTACACACGATATTAATCAAAAAATGAGAACAAAAATTTCAACAGGTGATTTTTTTTATCTATTATTTTATTTTTTAAGGCATAGAAAAATAAGTAAATAGTAAACTTACCCCGTGGTTCGATCTTCTATCACCGTCGGAGGACGTCGGCATCTGGATACCTCAAAAACCATCAATTTTTCGACAAGGATCCAAAGATGATGGCAAGGTCGAAATTGACCCTTCGGGTTTCTTCATTTAGTTTTTATTTTTGAGGGTCTTTTTGGCAAATTTTAGTCCTAAATCTAAGTTCGGCTCAAAAAATAAACAAAAATGGGGTTAGGAAGATTTTTCGAGCACCGCGGACAGCGATGCCGTTGTCGGCGATCGGCGGCCTCCGCGGTGGGATGGCGACTGGATTCCTGGCCTAATCCTAGGGGAAGGGAGAAGTTGAGAGAAATTTTGGTTTTTTTTTTTTTAAGAAGAAGGTTAAAAATAAAGTTTTAATTTTTATTTATTTATATAGAAGTGTGAAACGATGCCGTTTCACTGTGGCTCTTTCAACGCCAAAACGATGTCGTTTCATGCTCAACCCGCGCGCTGACTCGACCTGCCAGGGGATCCGCATGTTTTCATTTTGATGGGCTAATTGCGCTGCAAGTCCTTCCACTTTTCAAGTGTTTTGCAATTAAGCTTTTTTATATTTTTAATTTTTACCCTACGTTTTATTTCGATTACATTTTAGCCCGCATCTGAATGACAACATTTTGGAGGGCGGCGATATTTTCTATGTCGGTCCCTCCATGTTGTGGGCGTGTTGCAATTCGGTCCTTTTCTCTTTTACTTGTTTTTAGATTTGCCCCAAGCTTTTGTTTAAAGTTCAATTCAGTCTTTTTTTGTTATTTCGGCTATTTTATTAAATTAAGTAATTATAACATTATTTTTATTTTTATTACTACTACTATTATTATTATTACTATTATATTATTCCATTTTTATTTATTTACCTCTTACTTTTTAAATACACTCATTTTATTTTTATCATCACTCTGATTATTATTATTATTATTATTATTATTATTATTATTATTATTATTATTATTATTATTATTATTATTATTATTATTATTATTATTATTATTATTATTATTACTATTATTTCTTTTGTATCCATTCATATCATTCCAAACTTTAAATTTTTTTATTACTTATATTATTATCATTACTATTATTATCATTATTATTTTTTTATTTATTACTTATTATTATTATTATTATTATTATTATTATTATTATTATCATTACCTTCTTTTATTTGTTTTATTTTATTTCTTTCTTTTATACATTTTCTTGCATTTTAGTTTTATTTAAACCTTATATTAGTTCATTCACGTACTGTACAAATATGAAATTAAATATGAAATCAAATATGAAATTAAATCTTATTGAGGCTAGTTTTGCATAAAAGCAACAGTGAAAGAAATGATTTCAGGTTCCCTTGTTCTAACTTTGAAAATTCATTATAAATTGTACAAAAAATTTTACGAGATTAAATTTATATTCCTAAAGTATTATTGTGTCTGTTTTCAAAGGAAACAAACAAAAACATAATATGAGACTTGTACATAAAGATATTTATTTTTTAGTGAAGAAGACCCGAAGCTGCCTCGTAGCAGAACAGGGGAGGTTTAAAAAAAAAAAACTGGTATTAATCTACCTTGAAATAATTTATGAAATTTTTATGGTAAAAATTTCATTGAGCCTAGTTTCAAAAATAAAAAGTGGATATTAATTTCAAATTTTTTAGGTCCGGATATAAATAATTTAGTCATACTACTCAAGAAGACAGCTTTGCTAAAGTATATGTATAAATAGTGAAATGATAATTCATGCGACATAAAAGCATGTCATACTAAGGGTAAAGATTCTTGTACAAATACTTGTAAATAAATGAATTGGAATGGAGAGGAGGAGGAAAAATAATAGAAGAATTATAAAATGAATTAATAATTGATTATGATATATCAAATCATATTGGTGTGAATTTAATTGATTTATTGAGATAGAGGGTTAAATTGAATAAAAGTGAAAATATTGAAACTAAATGAAATGGTGAAATTGGTTTGGAATTAAGACAACATGCTATGATATGTATGAAATGATATCATGAGTGATGAATCGATGATATTGATATTGATAGAATGAGAATTAAACTTATAAAGGATTTCGATAAATGATTACCTTATTAACTGCTCGAGCAGAGTTATTTCAACTATGTGTCGATGAGTATTGGGCGTATTCTGATGAGTGGTAGGCACAACATTTAATTCGGTTATACCGATGAGTGCTGGGTGTAAACTAATTACTTCAGACGTTCCAATGAGACACTGGATGCCAAATGGTTACTTCGTCTATGTGTCGAGGAGTGCTGGGCACAATTTTTACATTGGTCATACCGATGAGGCACTGAGTGCTAAATTGGGGTGTTGGTTGAATCTGTGTATTCGTTCATGTCCGAGTCAAGTTAATAGGGATTTAATATGTAAAAAATTATAATGATAATTAAAAGAATTGTTAATGTGAAAGAAATTTGTAAACTGGATTTATAAGTCTGGAAGATTGGTACGAAATTGTAACAAATTCAACAATTCAGTTTGGGAAATAGCATGTTAATATGATATATTCTTAATTAGTTATTTGTTCATATTTAAGATTATAATAGTTCGGTTTAGACCCTAGTCGAAATAGTGGTTTCGGGACCACAAATTAGAGTCAGAAAAATATTTAAATATTATTTTCTGTGCTTATTATATGTGAATTAGTATGTGTGAAAATTTTGTACGAAAATTTGATCGTTTGTGTGCTCAATTTGATAAAAGGACCTAATCGCGCAAAAGGTAAAAGTTGCCTGCTATTTGTGAAAGTGCTTAATTGTTGTGTCTTATTAAATGTGAGGTCCTTATGTTGTGAATATACCATTATTAACTTGAGTGGACTATTATGGGCATGAATTAAATGAGTTTTATGTTTTATCATTAAGGTTATTTTGGTAATTAGCACATTATGTTATTATCATTAAAACAAAGTTAAAATTAAGCTCATTTTAGTGTTCATCCACTGAAAATAGAAAAGAAAACCAAAGTTTGAAGAGTTCTAAGTTTCGACATATACAAGGCTTAATTAAGGTATGAGTTTTATTCAGTTTTCGATAATTTTTACGTTTTTGTGACCGTTGCTTTGTGTTTTACTAAACCCATGTCTCAATTTCTATTTTTGTGGATGATTTTGATGAAATTGAGTAATTTGGGCTAAATTGTAAAATTTATAAACTGAGGGACTAAAATGTAAAATAAATGAAACATATGGGCTTATATGAATTTTATGAGAATTCGACCTAACATGGGTATATGTAAATTTTGTGAATTTTGTGATTTTGTGAAATAGGGACTAAATTGTCAAAATGTGAAAATATGAGGGCTAATTTGTAAAATTCCCAAAATATGTGTTTGTGGAATGATTTGGTGAATAAAAAAGTTGAATTTGAATTTATATAGATCAAGAAACAAATAAAACGAAATTAGATCTGGGGAAAACGAAAGTCGTTGAATAGTCGTTCGTTTCCATTCATTTCCGTACGATGTAAGTCGATTTACAAATAAATGTATTTTGAATTGAATTACTATTTAATATATGCTTTTGAACAATGTTAAATGATTATATGTGTTGATAATGAGATATCCGAGAAAGTATCGACAAAGTTCCGACGTCCGAAAAGCCCCGTACGAACCTTAGGAATAGTTAGGATACACATCTCATGACATAGGATCCGATATGTGTTATCGTGTAAGACCACGTCTGGGACGTTGGCATCGTATTTGATTTCGTGTAAGACCCTATTTGGGACAGTGGCATCAATAATTGATTACATGTAAAACCACGTCTTGGACGTTGGCATTGTACGAGATTTCCAAGTTATCTGCGTATCCTTATGATTCCGAATGGTTCAACGGGCATCCCGAGAAATGAATGAATATATGTAAGATGTGAATTCGATTCAGGTACGTTTGAAATGTATACTTTGTTTGAGAACAAAGGTAAGTATATGTACAAGTGAAGATATGTGACATAAGTATGAAAAAGTATGTTATTTGTGTAAATGAAATGGGTATATGGGAAATGTACATGAGTTATGTGGTTTGTGATAGTATTTGACTATGGAGTATATGTATTTAGATTATGTTTATATGTTTTATTTGATAAGTTTATTTGTATATGGCTTACTAAGCTTTTGAAAGCTTACTTTGTATGTATTTGCATTGTTTTATAGATATCGTAGCTACCGGGAGCTTGGGGATCATCGAGGATTGTCACCACACTATCGAACCTTACTTTGGTATCTTTTGAAAGTGTATATATTGAAGTATGGCATGTATAGACTAGAAGTAATTAGATTATGTTTTGTGATATGTAAATATTTAGCCATGTGATATGGCTTGGTTTTGTTTGATCTTATGGTTTGATTTTGGTATATGATATGTGATGCAAATTATGCTTATGTGATGTGTTAAATAATAGCCAAGGGAATTGATCAATTTGGTAAGTTTTGGTGTGTGCTCATTTGAGGATTTGGTAAGATTTTGATATGAGAATGAATGAATTGAAAAGAGGTTATGAAATAAATGATTAGATATGATTTTGTCTTATGATTTGACATATTTTAGTATGGCTATTAAGTATGAAATTGGTAGATAATGTTATGGCATGAATGGTATGTGTTTTGGTTGAGAAATGGTTGAGAATTCGGCATCAAATGTTGTGGTTTTGATGATTGTAGGGAGGACCCTTAATGGGTGGCAAATTGGCCTTGTAAATGGCCTATTTTTGCCCACACGGGCGTGTGTCTCAACTGTGTTGCTCGAGGGCCATTTTGAAATGAGCCTGGGCAGACCACATGGTCGCACACAAGGGCGTGTGCTAGACCGTGTGGCCAAGTCAGTTTTGACCACGGGCTAGACACGCGAGCGTTTGACTGGCCATGTGACCCAAGTCAGTAGCCTCCTTAATTTTCACATGGCCTGGCACACGGGATTGTCATGTGGCCGTGTGGACAAGTCAGTATGTATGCCTTGTTTTGACACGGCCTAGACACACGAGCGTGTCTAAAGCCGTGTGAGGCATACGACTTGTTCACACGGGCGTGTGACCTGTGAAACTTTGAAAAATTGTTTAAGTTTCGAAAAATTTTTTATAAGTTCGGTTTAGTCCCGACCCCTTTCTAATGCATGTTTAAGGTCTCGATGACCTATATAAGGGACTCTATATATTTGTGGATGATGTTATTGAATTGTTCGTAAAATATTCTATTTCGTCTGGTAATGCCTTTAACCCTAGCCCGACGACGGATATAGGTTAGGGGTGTTTCAAAGACAATTCGTAAGACACATTTATCATGAGATATTGTGTGTTAATGATGAATTGAATTGTGATTCTAAAATTGAATTTGAATTTATATTAGATTGAATTGCAATGAAATCATTATCATACGATAAGAACAACGTATGATATGTGTCGAAACCATTTTTTAAAACAAGTTTGGAAAAATCGGGTTCGACTTTTGAAAAACGAAAACGGGAGTCGCCACCAACCTTTTTTAGGTGTGATTGGATCACCTTATAAAACGTTTTGGTCTACGAAAATTAAGAAAACAGGTTCGAAAGTCGGTTACGTACGAGGAAGGATTAGCACCCTCGCAACGCCCAAAATTGGTACCAAATTGAATAGTTTTCTGTCTTAATGTCAAAAATTTGAAAGGATTTAAAAATAGGATCCATTTTTTAAAACCGGAATTATTTAAGTTGAAAAATCGAGATTCCTTAGCTCTGAAAGAATACAAACATCACATCCAGCATGATAGGACGCGATATTCTTAAACTCTCATAACTGAAATCATCTCGTGATTTACAAAATCTATTTAGAAGGATACTTTAGACATTTAGACAAACGGGAAATCGCAACCCAGTATGTTAGGGCACTATTTCTCGAATTCCTAAATACGAAAAACATTGCCTTATTTTAGAAAAACTTTTGGATAAAATATGACAATTAAATGAAATATATTTTTTTATAATAATGATTTGAGTAAAATTTAAAAAAATGATTTACTAAGAGTAATACTAAAAAAAATTTATTAAAAATGAAATAGTTTGATATGATACTAAAATTATTAAAAAAATTAAAATATATAAAAAAAATCAGGGAAACATGGATTAAATCAAAATAAAAAGGGTTGAAAAACGAAGATGAACAAAGAATAAAATAAGAACAAACCGTAGAAAATAAGAACGTAAGAGGGAGAGAAATTTGAGTGAAAGCTCTCAAAAATTTTATTGTTTCCCAAAACTCCAGTGTGTTTACAATGAAGCGAGAGGCCTCTATTTATAGTTGAACCTCCTCAAATCCAACAATACAGATTAATTACATCAACAGTTAAGATTAAAAGGTATCTACAAATTAAATCTCTAAGATTACAAAATCATATCTTCTAATATTGCAAATCATATCTAAGATTGCAATCATATCTAAGATTTTATCATATCTAAGATTGCATATCATATCTAAGATTGCAATCATATCTAAGATTGTATCATATCTAAGATTGCATATCATATCTAAGATTGCATATCATTGAAGATTATATTTCCATATGAGTCAAGCTTATAGATGGACCTTAAATCTTTTCAAGTAATGGGTCATTCCGATCGGGCCAAATTATATTTGTAATTCTGGACTGAACTTGGACTTCATTTTTTTTGGGGGTTTATTATTTTTGTTTTTGGACTTATTTCTGGGCCCGGGCAAAATTGAGTGTCTACAATATGTATTTGAAAATAATTACAGGATATGATATGTGAAAAATGAATGGTTCCATCGTGCGTGATATTATAATTGAAATTGAAAACTTGAAAATGAAATGAAATAGATTGACAATAAAATAATGTAATGAAATGAGTTATGTGAAACTAGTATAAGTTTGCAACTTGATAAAAGATATCAAAATGAAATAGTATAATGTTATGACATCAATTGTGCATATATGTGTGGATCATGATAAAGGAAATACATGAAATTTTGTGTGAATAAATTGGAAAAGAGCCCTATGAGACACTGAAATGATTATGAATGTAACACCCCTTACCCGTATCCAAGGCCAGAACAGGGTACGAGGCATTACCGGACATAATTTTAAACATACATGCAAATCCGAGCCATAAAATTTTATTCTTTTTAAAAACATTCATGCATATACAAGATGCCCCTTAAACGGGCCTACGAGGCCCTAAACGTACTTTGAGAGTGGTTAGGGACTAGACCGAGTACTTTAGAAGGATTCGGGAAAACTTAGGAAAATTTTCCAAGAAACAGGGTCACACGCCCGTGTGCCCAGAACACGCCTGTGTCCTCAGGCCGTGTAACTCTCTGACTATGACGCCAGCAAACAAAATTTAACCACACGGCTAAGCCACACACCCGTGTGCTAGGCCGTGTCATCCACACAGCTGAGACACATGGCCATGTCTCTGCCACTTGTGGCTAAAACTTAGGCTATTTTCCAAGCCTTTTGTTACTATTAATCCCTCACATCTTTACACACATCAAAGATATACATCATGGCATCATTTTAATAATTTAACATACTTCATTAAGGTGTATTCTTAACTTTAACATGCTATCGTTCATAAGTTTCACATACTCATATAATAACAAGTCTAGACATAATAATCCATATTCATTGACCTTGTCAAGTGACCTTATTTAAACATTAAGCATTCATGTTCAATCATCATCGTCTTATTTCTATACCATACAATTACTTCATGGCTATAACCATTTTGATTGGTAATGAAGCATTTATCATACACACATGTCTTAACACCAATCATGCATGTCCCACAAGCATAAAAACATCATCGCATCACAAGTATTAGAACTTATCATGGATAACTAGGCTTACAAGCCACAATCATTATAAGCTACATCTCATGGCTATATACAATGAATCAATATAAGCCAATACATTTGGCTAATCATAACAACATCTATCATAAAAACTAAGTCCCTATACATGCCACTCACTTGAAGGTGCTTAATACACATATGTCAATACTCCAAAGGTGATGGCTTGATAGTGTGATGCTGCCTCCGATGGTCTCCAACCCCGAGCTAACCTGAAAACACTAAAGAAATGAAAAGGAGGGAGTAAGCTTTACGCTTATTAAGTCCATATGAAAATAATAAGCAGTATGCCAACATGCTTCTCGAGGTAATACAACAATAATTACACTTTTACTTATATTCTGGTCATGTTGTTTTCTCGAGTCATAGTTACTAAATTATTTATATATGAAGCTAGGGAACTCAAAATTAAGATCCGTTAATTTTACCTAAATCTAGACTCACATATCTTCTTACCATAAAATTTTCATAATTTTTTGTCTATCCAATAAGTACAGTTTATTTATTAAATTTACCCTTTTTTTGTTGTCTGACAGTTTTGACCACTCTTCACTAAAAATTAATTATCTCATAATACGGGACTCGACTGATGTTCCTGTCTATTTCTCTTAAAAATAGACTCATTTAGAATTCTAATAATATAAATTATAATCCACAAATATTTTTTAAAAATTTTCAATGATTTTCTCAAATCAGAATAGGGGATTTCTAAATCGTTCTGACTCTGTTTCACACAAATTCAAATATCTCATAATAAGAAATTCCTTTGCTTACACCGTTTCCTTTATAAGAAACTAGACTCGATTAGCTTTAATTCCATATTTCATTAAATCTTTAACCCTATTTCCACTATTTTTTGTGTATTTTCCAATTTGGACTACTGCAGTTGTCCCAAAACGGTTTAGTGTAAAATAATGGTAACTAAGCTTATAACACCTTTACAAACCATTTTAAACATCATGGTAAAAATACATATTGGTACATCATAAGCATAGAACTATAATCATAAGGTCATCAATATTTCATTCTCATAGGCATAGCTTACTTATTTGTATCATTACCAAAGATGCATCCTTTCATGATCGTAATAGTATTTGAGCTTCAAGTACATACCTGTACCTTTTCAACATGCTCATATACTTACCTCTCACTTTTATCACAAGCTTTGAAATACCTGTTGAACCACTTGGAATACTACAGGATATTCAATAGACCTCAAACATAGGGTAAGATGTCGATGCCATGTCCCAGACATGGTCTTACACTGACACATATCAAGCTGATGCCACGTCCTAGACATGGTCTTACAATAGCTTTCATATCTCGAGGCCGAAGCCATGTCCCAGACATGGTCTTACCACGTCCTAGACATGGTCTTACAATAGCTTTCATATCTCGAGGCCGAAGCCATGTCCCAGACATGGTCTTACACTGGCTCTCATAATGTGGCTGATGCATGTCCTAGACATGTCTTACACTAGCACACATGTCACCCAAATGTCATGGCATGAATATCCAATCTGTTCTTAAAGTTCAGCCGGGAGTTTATCACGTTAAGTCTCATCATACATTTCTCATAGCCACATTCAAACATTTCATGCAAAATTAACCATTCAATACATAATAAAGATAAAGCTATAATATTTACGCACAACTTACTCGTTTCAAGGGAATATCATAGTCCACCAAATTTCCAATGCATTCAATCATCACATAAATGTTATTAACATTTGGCATCACTTTCTCATATACAATATCATCAACATAAAATTTAATACAATTTTTAAGTATATTAACAATAACATGGATATCATGCTTATTTAATCACACGGACTTACCTTGAATGCAATTTTGGCTAATTAAGCCATTTTAGTCCATAACCTCGTACTTTTCGATTTAAGCCCGAATCTCGATTCCTTGATCTAAAATGATAAAATTCACAACTTTAATCATTACATTAACCAATACATTCCATAATTTATACTTTGGCAAAACGACCATTTTGCCCCTAGACTTTCACAAAAATTACGATTTTAACCCTAGGCTCGTAAATCGATTTTTATCGAATTTCTTTATTAATCAAGCCTAGTCGAATTTATTTTAGGCTTATAGCAGCCCACAATTTCATTCATTTCACACACTTATCACCTTTTTATCAACCTTTACAAAAAGGTCCATTTAGGTGTTTTCCATGAAAATCCTTTCACAAAAGTTGTTTATTACACAACCATGACTTATTTTATTCCATAAAAATTCAGAAAAAAAACATAAATATTCACATGGAAAAACCCTAGACTTTCAACGATTTTGCAAAATAATCCCTCCATTAGCTAGATTAAGCTACAGGGGTTCCAAAAATACAAAAATCATCAAAAATGACCATCAAAATCACTTACTTGCAAGGGAACTAAGTGGCTGAAAATTTAAGCTCTCAAAACCCTCATGTTTGCTGCCATTTTTGGTGGAAGAAGAAGAAGAAATGAAAAAGATGACAATTTTTTCTTTATTTTATTTTATTACCAAAACAAGTCACCTAATTCCACCAAATGTTGACTTTTCAAATTTTCTTGTCCCTATGGCCGGCCATCACTCCCCAAATGACCTATTTTCACTTTAAAGACCTCTAATTTTGATTCTCTAGCTATTTAACATATTTGGATAGTAAAACAAAACTTTTGCCCTTTTTTGCAATTTAGTCATTTTTCACAATTAAGCTCACAAACGCTAAAATAATTCACCAAAATTTTCATGCACTCATATAATCATTCTATAGCACAGAAAATAATATTAAAATAATTTTTTGACCTAGGATTTATGATTTTAAAACTACTGTTCCGACTAAGCCCTATTTCGGAATGTTATAATGAATGAGTCGAGCGACTTTAGAAAGAGACTTTAATGGTTTATTGTTGTGGAATAGACATGGAATTGATTGTTATAATGTTTAGAAAAAAAATGTTTGGTTCATGATTCGTATTGAATTTTAAAAAGGCTTTACGATCAGTGTTGGCATGTAAATGGACTTGATCACTTCTATTGCAATGCTAAATGAATTAGTTTTCCACTTGATATGGATACATACTAGTTGGATGTTACAATTTTCTTAACTTGCAATTTTTTTATTTGAAACATAGAAATACTACTCATTTCCATTGCTCAACATACGATTTGTTTTTCGTGTGTAGGTTAGGAATAATTCAAGATATTTGAACTACGACTTCAACATCCAGTCAAGAATCCCAAACTCATCAATATTTTTTTATTTTTTTATTTTTATTCTAAGTTGGCATGTACCTAGTTGAGTCTAGTTTGGTTTGTTCTTAAGTGAATAATCCTATTGAATTTGGTATCATATGATGGATGTTTGGTCCCTATTCGACTTCAGATCTGTTCTTAAAGCTTTTGTAAGCTCGTATAAATCCCGTGAATGGTTGGTTATTGTGATTAATGTTTTTTTTATTCAATTAAATCTTACAATGGTTTAAAGTTGAATAAAATTGATCGCATTTGCTCCGGTGATGAATGTGACACCCTGTAGCTCGAACTCGGTGATCGGGTTGGGTGTAAGGTGTTACAGTTTATTTTTTATTAATCTCACACTGAGCCTTCATAAGCTCACCCCTTTAGTCTAAAACTTCTCAGGTAATGCTCGAGACTAAGATTGAACCAGGCATGCAGATGACTTTTTTGACATCAGACTATTTTATTTATATCGAATTATTTTCTTTATAATTTTTCACTGGTTTTGGTCTGTAAAATTATTATTTGGATTTTGGCTTGCTAGTTATTGGTTTGGGATTTTTATGCATGCGTTATTCACCTAAGTTGCTCAAACTTAATAACTAATAATTGCATGCTATTCGACCTAAGTAAAATTTTACATCATTACTAATTTTTCGCTGCATTGGTTTACAACGAGTTCTACAAAATAAAGCGATTACACAATGGTTTTACTAAAACATTACTATTAACAGTAAAATGAATCCTAAAGTATAAATGACCTAATAAATAAAGGTTTTAACCTGACTCAAAGTAACGATCACAGTTTTCTTAAGATTAGATTAGTTGGTCTTCTTAGCCATTCCGATAACTAATGTAGCCTTCTAAATTTGGCAATAAGGTCTAGGTCGGGTTAGGGAGGTTACAAATCTTCTCTGCTATCCTCAAGCTCACGTCTACAGAGTGTGGGCTCGTTTCGAATCAGAAAACTTTCCACAAAATTACCAATGGGGTAATTT
The DNA here is from genome assembly GCA_025698465.1 of Gossypium longicalyx. NCBI lineage: Eukaryota > Viridiplantae > Streptophyta > Magnoliopsida > Malvales > Malvaceae > Gossypium > Gossypium longicalyx. Next base: position 17,667,569 of record CM047005.1, on the reverse strand, counting down.
TGTAATTTTTATAAACTTTGGGGTCAAGTTGTAAATAAGAAAAATATCTCTAGAAATATTTTGAAATAGTTTCTTTAGAGAATTTTTTTCTCTAGAACTTTCTCTAAAATTCAAGTGTTTGTAAAATAATGACCCATAACTCTTTTTATATAAGGAGAGTTTAAAAAGTTCAACTATAATTAAACTAAACCACTTTAATATTAAAATAATATAATACTTATCTAGATAAATATTATATTAAATATAATATTAAATTTATTAAAAATAATATTATTTTTGGAATAGTTGATCTGAAATAAAATTAACTGGTAGAGTCCTAGTAGGAGTGTAATTCTTCTATTTCTCAACCACCAACGAACCCCCATTGCAGGCCATCCGCCGGCCATCGAAATACCGCCATCGTAGTTGTTGACACTACCGTGTCCAACGCTGCCGCAGGTGCGGCACCCTCATGGCACCCTGAATGGATTCGACTTTTGCTAGTTCAGTCCAGGCCAATGACGACCCAATCAATCTGATCTAGCCATCGGTTGGAACCTCAACCCTGTTTTACATATCAGGCCCAGTTTGACCAGTTTTGGGTATCGATCTTGATTTTTGGTTCTCGAGCCCAATTTTCGATCTCAAGTCCAATTTTCAAGTTTAATTATCCATTGGGCTAATTGTCTGACTTGAAATTTAATTTCCAAATATATCATATTAATTTTAATTGATTTGATTAATTTAATTTTTCTCGATCAAAATTAATTTTCCCAAAACTCATTTAGATTTTCCAAATTAAATTTTCAAGGAAATTCTTTAATCAAATTCTCTAGTTGAACAATTCTCACGACCACCTAATTTAATTCCACATAGAATAAATTGACTTAATTAAATTGTTTTTAAAATCGTACAATTTTTTTCTGATTCAAATGTAGTTCGATTGAGTTTTTGTTGAGCTGACGGAGAAACCAATCAGACATATACAATTAGGCTCGAGTAATTGTAATTGTCCAGAAGCATCGTTCTGATAATTCGCAATTTACTTAATCATTGAGTCAGTCCACAAGAAGTACTATGAATGAAAAGTCCTTATTGTATACTCTTTACGAAAGCAATTCATCCAACTGTTTTGTACAATGACCTTGTCATATGTGCGTTACCCCCATATGATATCCTTGATTCATTTGAGTTAAATCTGTTCACTCAATATAATCCTATTTTATCTCATTTTCATCGCTGTCTCTTCTTAATGATTAATGTGGTCACTGTGAACAAATGACTGTGACAAATTGCCTTTTCGAGAACAAGCAACCCGTGACTACATTCCATATTTATCAATCCACACAATGTTAATGAAAGGATATAATTAACTTTTTAATCGAGTTATGAATTCCATTGTTGCTAGTAAAGTCATGTCATACACAAGTCATGTACCCAACATACCGACTATGGATTCAACCATCTTCAGAGTATAAGCCTCCACTTATATCAAAGCACATGAGTTATATACACATGGTTAGTGACTAACTCAAGATTTAGGTAAATCACACCATGAACGTCACAAGTGAATTAATTTACAAACAAATTCAAAATTAACTCATCTTAGGTCTAGTCTAATATATCATTCTTTCAATGAATACATCTATATCTCTACCTGTGAAGTCAACTACTCAAATAGGCAAGACTAGTAATCTCTCCAATTGGAATTGTAAACGACATAATAATTCTGATAAATGGCACTGTAAGTACATTTACATTGCAAGAAAGACAACTTACTTCTGTAGATAATTGATAAGTCGTAATTTATACATATTTTTATCCCATGCTTAGCACGTTTTTGGATGAATTATCATTAGATTTTTGGAATTTGATGCTCCTAATCCTTTAATTTCATGTTTTATACTTAGGTGAGCATAGGAGAGTAAAAAGAGCGAGAAACGGGCCAAAAACTGAAAAAAATAGGCCAACGTGAGAAATCAACACGGCCTAGACTTCCTCACACGGGTAGACCACATGCCCGTGTCTATTTAACAGATGTTAACACAGCCTAGACCTCCTCACACGGGTAGACTACACGCCCGTGTCTATTAAACAGACTGTAACACGGCCTAAGCCACCTCACACGGGCGTGGCACACGGCCGTGTCCCTGTCGGGCCCACGTCTAGTTCTATTCAGAAAAGGGAACTTTGGAGGGTTTTGAGGCATTCTAAAGCCTATATAAACACTCTAGAGGAGGATTAAATGAGACATAAGGAATAGGACGCAAGGATTACTTGAAGAAAGCTGATTGATCCATCTCAGAAGCTGAATTCTCCTTCAAGATTGAAGATCTCCTTCAAATTTCCTTCAAAAGGGGTTTTGGGTTTTCTTTATGTTTTGTTATTGTTATTCTTCTAAAATGTTTTATTTTAAAAATATGAACTAAATTCCTTAAATACCTAAGGGGAATGAAACCTAAGATGGATCTTGTTACTATTTTCTAAATTACACGATAAATACTTGATTTGTACTTAATTATGTGTTCTTATTTCTTATTTTAATATTCCAAGATATTGATTCAAGTATTGATGTGCTTATTCAGAGGAGCAAAATTCCCTGTCTAAGAGAAGATCTAGCATAATTAAGCAGAGTTGCATGCAATCCTAGACATAGGACGACATAAATCTGCTGGATTAGGGTCAAACCTAATAAGAGATTTCAATTAATCAACCTAGGGTTAGACGTTGTTAGTCTCGAGAGAGATAATAATAAAAATTACGGATTTCTACGAATCAAGTCAAGTGAATAAATCGGCTAATTTAGAGTTAAATAACAAGTGAAGTCTAGGTGGATTTTTCCTTGGGTATTGTCCAAATCAATCAGTTTTCCCAAAAGTATTTTCCCAATTCACTTCCTGTGCATTCTTAGTTTAGTTAATTAAAGTAGATAAAGCAAATTCCCTTATTTTTAGGCTAGATAATAAAAAGAAGGTTAATATTAGTACTTTTAGTTCCTGTGGGTTCGACATTCCGGTCTTACTATAAGCTATACTACTGTTCGATAGGTGCACTTGCCTTTATCGTGATAATAGTTAGTTTTCAAGTATGATCAATTATAAATTTAAGACTTATCACGCACATCAATAATTTAAATGAGACTATAATCTCGTAAAATAGTCAAATGCTCACATTTGATTATTTTACGAGATTATAGTCTCGTTTAAATTATCTACAGAAGTAAGTTGTCTTTCTTACAATGTAAACGTTCTTACAGTGCCACTTATCATCAGTTTGAACTTAAACAATCAATGATCTAATATTTCCTTGTCACAATTTCGATATGCATGCAAAATATGAAAGACAGAAACACAAAAGACATAATAGTAAAATATGAAATTAAATTTATTTATTTATTCCTCGTTCAAATATATAGAAAAAATAATTACATGTTTACTACAATATGGGTATATTTCTCAACACGGTTAGTGTAAAAACAACGGTGTCAGTAATATTAGATACTGTAGCGATACTATAACGTAAGAAAAAAAAACCTAAACACACTGTACTAAAGATAAATGTCCATTCAAAAAGACTCTTAATCACTTGACAAATCGCTAAACGAATGCTTTTCTTATACATACAACCTGGAAGCCAAATCCAAGCTCAACTTTTTTTCTTTTTTCTTTTTTTATCTTATGTTGGTCAGGAAATAAATGAAATTGCCTATTGAGTTGTTAGGAAATCTAAAGGCTATTTGACCAAAATGACCCAAAAAATAAATAATTACACAAATGACCCAAGTTAAAAAACAATCACCTAGACAACCTGAAATGAATAGTAAATTTGGGTAGAGGACTGAAATGACCGACACTACCTCAATTTTTGTCTCAATCATTACCTAATAATTTTGTCATATGTTAAAATAATATTTTTTGGGGGGCTGAGGGACCTAAATAACCAGCACCCTCGTATTTTTTTTCCACCTATATCATATTTGTATACTTTACACCAGTATTTGAAAAAAAAATTTGGGGCTGGGGGACCCTGATGGCCGACACCACTTTTACACATAAAAAATTAAAATTTTTGGGTGCTGGCCAACTGATGGCTGGCACCCACTTTATCTGATAAAAAAATTGGGTTGGGGGTATCAATTGGCCGGCTTAGCTTTTTCGTGGACCAAATTTTTTTCCGTCTGTTGGGACACTAATGGTCGACATCCTTGTACCGTATTTGAGAAAAAGATTGGGTGTTGGGACACTAATGGCTGGCACCCTTATACCAGATTTGAAAAAAAAATTGGCTGCTGGAACATTGATGGCCAGTACCCACTTAGTGCCAGGTTTAAAAAAAAATTGGGTTAGGAGAAGTAAATGATCGGCACCACTATACCCAATTTTAAAAAAAAATTAGAGTGTAGGCACACTGATGGCTAGCACCCCAGTACCAGATTTTTTAAAAAAATAAATTTTTTGGGTGCTCGGACATTGATGGCCGGCACCCTAAATTTTGTTAGTTGATGTTCATTTCGACGGAGAAATGATAAATATAGTTGAAGAAGGTTTTATTTTTCAAAGTCGGAAAATAATCGGAATGAGATTCAACAAACGTGTTTTGCTGGCAGATTTGAAGCATAAGATTGGTACAAAAATATCTACCCAATGCAGGAAACAGATGTTGAGATTGCTTTATAAATTTTTGATTTCAACAAATCTGCTCAAGTTCACGAAAATAAAACTTGAAGGTGATGATGATCTAGTGACAATGATTGTAATTTATTGCCCTCCGAAGATGGAAAACCCTAGCCCAGTTTAGTTGTTTGCGGAGATAGCTGAACCAAATCCTGTTCAAGTTGTAATTGCAGTAAGTCAGCGTTCTTGAATTGATTTTTATCTTAATGTCTACTAGAACGATCAGTCGAGTTGTGGATGACCACTACAAACTACCAAAAATTCAAACTACGATGGATGTTCGTATAACGTCCCAATACCGTATCCTCGTCTAGAGATTCACCTGAAGGTGTTGGCCACCATAGAAGATGGTGAGGAAGGGTCCAATAATGAAGAACAGTACGACCATGAAGAGTAGTCCGAGCATGATATTGAATATTCGAGTGATCCCAATTTGGATGACATCTCGGTCAGGAACATGAGATCCGGTATAATTATCCGTAATAATCTAGGGGCCTTTATGACTGATGTAGATCCTGATGCGGCGCTTGCGTGCAAGTTTTCTGAATATCTAGATATAGTGTCGACTTACTTATTAGATGAAGAATAATAAGTTGAAAAGTTGTTCGTATGAAAACAATTCGATAACAAGAAAGACTGCTTACATGCAATAAAGAAGTACAACTTAAAGCTCTGTGTCGATTATAAAGTCACGAAGTCAACGTAATCTTTATATGTTGAAGAACGTTGGAAAGCATCAAGTGGCTGTAACTGACATGTTTAAGTTGCATTAATGCAACGAACCCAAATATGGACAATAAGGAAAATAGAAGGTCATCACACTTGCACGGTTGCTTGTATGTCGCAAGACCATCAAAAATTGGAGGCAAAAACAATATGCAACTGTATCATCCCATTAGTGAAAGATAGTCCCACCATCCCTGTATCGACTCTTATTGCAGACATACAAGCTCGGTTCAAATATAAGGTTTCATACAAAAAGGTATGGCGGGAGAAACAACTAGCAATGAATCAGTTGTACGGTGATTGGGATGTGTCATTCAATGAACTTCAATGGTGCATAACCACGATGCGAGAGTATGTGACGGAAACGATAACTGATTTGCAAACACTATAGTATAAAGGCCCAGACAACGATATAGAATCGAGCAAATGGGTTTTCCACCGAGTGGTTTGGATGTTTAATCCGTGTGTTAGAGCCTTCCCTCACTACAAGCCAATGGTGTAGGTGGACGGAACATGGTTATACGAGTTATACACGCAATACACCTAATTGCGGTTGCACAAGATGAGAATCGCAATGTAATTCTTATAACTTTTGCCATCATGGAGAGTAAGAACTTTGAGTATTGGGAATTTTTCTTGTCAAATCTGCGGAGGCACATTGTTAGGCAAGACAATGTTTGCCTCATATCGGACAGATCGAAGGGATTAGTTGTTGTGGTAAGGTGTTCAGGGGTTTCATGGAGGTCCGTTTATTGCATTTGACATATCGCCTCAAACTTCCAAAGAGAGCATAAAAATAAATAATGGCATAGAGAACTCATAAAAATGGGTAAAAAAACACTATTCCAAAATTGATTTGTATATTTTCAAGATTTATAAGCCTGTATTTCTAAATTTCTTTTTTATAAATCTATAATTATTTAATTTTTTTATAAATTATTTGTTTTAAATAAAGGGTATGAGTTAGAATCGCGACGATTCAAGCAAAGGTTTGCGAGGCTTAAAGCTCAGATGAATTCGTTACCCAAAAATTATCGTCTCTAGCAGTGGTTGGGTAGAATGGAGAACTAGTAATGAGTCAAAGTTTTGATGATTGGTTTCAATATGGTCACATGACGTCTAATCTTGTAGAAGCGGTTCACATGGTCTTGAGGCGTACAAGTCATCTGCCAATTTCGCCTATTTTCTTGGAAACATTCTATAAACTTGCAACGTTGATGCGAAGGATGGGGCAGAGACAAGTAAAGTAGATGTAGCTCAGGCACATATACGTTGAGGGCGTCTGAAACGCAATGAAAGTAAACACGAATAGGGTACGGAGGATGAACGCAGAACTGTATTCGCGCAAATTGGAAACACTTAGGTTCAATAGTATGTAGGCAGTCACTTGGGTCTTCCGCCCAGGTAGTACGCTGTTGATGTGTGAAACAAGTGTTGTGAGTGCCGAAGGTTCCAAACTCTTCGATATTTGTGTGCACATGTTCATGCAGCATGTGTGCATGAAAAGCTAGACGTCAAACATTTCATAGATGAGGTCTACATGCTACAATGCACATTGCGTATTTGGGGGAACGAATTTCCTGTAATGCCAAATGTCTCGAATTGGGAAGTTCCGTCGCTTGCTTTCGAGATGTTGCTGAACCGTAGTCTTCGTAGACATCCTAAAGGTTGACCACAGTTGACAAGGATTCAAAATGACATAGATATCAGGGAAATAGACGAACCTAAATAGTGCACGGTCTGCCAAACATCCGACTACAACCGATCAACTTGCCCACATCGTGTTTATGTTCGTGATCAATCGTCCCATAATGTCAGATTGGAAGACAACGAATAGGACAAGTCTTTTTTTATTATTTCATGATTATTGTAAAAAAAAGTATTATTAAAAAATAGTGTGAAATAAATAAATAAATTGTTCAATTATCCAATTATTAAATAAATAAATTATTCAATTATTATATAGTGTAAAGTAAACAAATTAAATAAATAAATAAATTATTAAGTTATTATATAGTGTAAAATAAATGTTTTAAATAAATAAATTATTAAATTATTATATAGTGTAAAGTTAAATAAATAAATAAATAAATTATTCAATTATTATATAGTGCAAAATAAATGTTTTAAATAAATAAATTGTTAAGTTATTATATAGTGTAAAAGTAAAAAAATTAAATAAATAAATTATTCAATTATTATAATTTAATACATTTCAATTAAAAATTTATTATATAGTGTAAAGTAAATAAATTATTCATTTTAAAGATTAAATAAAAAATAATTTAATACATTTCAATTAAGTAAATAAATTAATTACATAAAGTTTAACTTGATAATTAAAGTATAAACTAAAAATGAAATGAAATTCTTAATTTTAATTTAAAAAATCAATTTTAAAATTAAATAATTAAAGTTTAACTTAGTAATTATAGTTTAAATTAAAATTTAATTGAATTTCTTATTTTTAATTAATAGAAATAAATTTAATATTTAATTGAAAAAAGAAAAGAAAAAAAAATGGGAAAGGAATGGCCGGTGTCAGGCTTGGTAGGCCTGCTGTGTAAAGCCCAGGCCGCAAGCCTAGAATCGGACTAGATTGGCCAAGTAATGGCCGACTTCAAGCCTAGCTAAAATGGCCATTAGATTGCCAGCTTCAAGCCTGATGTGCCAGTAGGGCCGCGATCCATTGGTGGCCGGCATCAGGCCCACATCGATGTGACCCGACGGGCACAGGTCACGGTGCTCTCATGTCTTTTCTTTTTTCATTTTTCTTCATAATTATTTCCCTCACCCTCCAATGGTCCCCCCACTATAAAACCCCTTTTTGGACCCTAACCTTCCCACCACTGCAAGTTCCACCGTCGACCACCACCGAACACCATCGACCACCGCCTGTCACCAGATCTTTTCCCCAATTTTTTTATGTACTTTAAATATGTAAGTAACTAAAACATTTCCATCAAAATTAAAGGTTTTTCAGTTATTATTTTATGTTTAATATCGTTCCTGATAAATTTTTCGATTTTGTCTCATACCCCCGAATGGAAAATAATTTTTTTTTGAAGAATGATAACCATATTGCTAAATTTGTTCACAATACAGTCAAATATTCACTAATATTTACAAATATTCACTAATTGATAATATCTTGTTGTTTAAACTATAATTAAAACTTCTTATTTTAACTATTTCCCCTAGAACGATATCGGGTTATCAGACCTCGACTTCATGATCTAGGATATTTTTTGAATCGAATGGTGCTATCGTATTTGGATTTTTTAGGGTTTGGGGTAGCCACTTACGTTCAAATTGATGACCTTGGGGCCGATTTAATATCAGCTCTGGTTAAATGATGGTGCCTCGAGACACACACGGTCCACCTTCTGTGTGGGGAGCAACAATCACACTGGAAGATGTAGCAGTCTAGCTAGGGTTGTTTATCAATGGAGAAGTTGTAACCAGGCCTAGAAAAGTGCTCGATTCGTGGGGTACTTACAGCCGATTATTAGATAGAGGTCCCCTTGATGATGAGGGAGGAAAACTAACCGAGCTGAAATTCGTTTGGTTAAGAGCTAAGTTCGAGCATCTTTGGAACAATCCAACATAAATGGACATTATCTAATATGTTAGAGCGTTCATTCTGCAACACATATTGGGGATATTGATGCCGAACGTAAATCAAAATAAGGTCCACATCATATATCTCCCCCTACTAGAAGACCCGGCCCAAGCCAATAACTACAGTTGGGGCTCCGCAGTACTGGCGTGTTTATATTACGAGCTTTATAAAGCGACAAAGCCATCTACGAAGACTATGGGCGATTGCTGCCTGCTACTGCAGTCGTGGGCCTTATACCAGATGCCATTTTTGGCAGATGTGAGCCACCAATCTTTTTCCTGGCCACTTGTAAATATGTGATTTAACATTCGACTATATCTTCTATTTCTTCATTTCATAGTATAGTACTTTTGCATAAAAAGAATAATAATAGAAAATATTCACGTGTATTTCATATGGGCGACAATACCGAGAATTGGACGGTCATACATCGTGCTTGTATACCGCCAAATGATAGAAACTCACTCTAGGGATTAGGTAAAATACGCTTCTGACCTTCTCCTTTAAATACATTTTTTTACAAAATAAATTAAACTTAGCTAAAAACATTTGCTCTTTAATGTGCAGTTTCTATGGATGTCATATTTGGACCTAAAATTTATGCCACTCATACCATCATGTGTACAGGACCAACAAACTTTGTTTATAACAAATGTGCCATTGATTAATTTTCATATGGCCAAGTGGCATGTCGCGGATCAGGTTTTAAGACAGTTCAGTTGCATGCAACCTATCTTGGACCTGGACCCTCCACATATATTAGGAGAAATATAAAGGATTGACAAAAAGGGGAGGCACCACATAAATTGGGCGAACCAACACGCTTTGTATATCCTTTTATGGAACGCCTAATATAAGAGGCGACCCCCTTGTTTGTCTCGAACACAGGGTTCATTCCTTTACACGAGTACGCAAAATTGTATTTCAAAAACGGGTTGCTTTACATTTACCAAGGTCAATACATGTTGGTCTCGAAACACGCACAACCAGAATCTACTCGATGGCGTAGGACTAGAACACAAACACCTTGTAACTAAGTTATACCATTCGAGAACACAGATTCTGTCTCCAACACCGACCCCAAACCCGACTATGAAGCATCCGAGGAAACCTCGCATACCCCCCATTCGAATCCTCTTTTGTTCGGGGAGATATTTGGCGAAGACCCTGAGCCTCAACATTCGACACACTCTAGATCGTCCTCATACCACCCGGAACTCCATCAGCAATCACTTACACCTAACATTGAGGATCTTTTTGGCTCGACACCTCTAATATCGCAATACCCCAGCACCCCCGCTGATGGCGTATACAATTATACATCTTTCTTCAATACATCAGAAAGGACACCGGAGATCAGCCTGAGCAACTATCAAACGCCTCAACAAACTACACGACCTCGCCGACGGAGGCACCCTGAACGTTACACGCCGGCGCCAGAGATGTCACCGAGATCTACACAATTTTGATTTTTTTTAAAATATTTATTCTGTAATTTTCCTACAAACATGAAAAATTTGGAATTTTTATCGTAATTATCAAGTTGGCATTGTACAAAATATTAAGTCAAAAATATATAATTGAAACAAATAATATTACGCAAATAATAATATAATAAAATACAAACATTCTACAAAACTAATTTATGAAAAATATATAATTTATATACGAAAATATAAAATTCGACCAACAAATACAGATTAAAATATTTTTATAACACCCCAAAATAATTCAAACATTTTAGAATAATTTATTTACGAAAATATAAAATTTATATACGAAAATATAAAATTTGACCAACAAATACGGATTAAAATATTTTTACAGCACCCCAAAATAATTCAAATATTTTAGAATAATTTATTTACGAAAATATAAAATTTACATATGAAAATATAAAATTTGACCAACAAATACGAATTAAAATATTTTTACAGCACCCCAAAATAATACAAACATTTTAGAATAATTTATTTACGAAAATATAAAATTCAACTAACAAATAATAAGACTAAAATTGATTTATGAATACAAAAATAATACAAACATTTTAAATAGTAATTTCTTCACAGTTAGTTGTATTCTGCTTGAATTAGGTCTACATTACATTTATGAAGGAAGAAGTCATCCGACCCTTAACGACATAACCTTTGTGGTTCACATGACAGTAAATAATTAAACCTCGAAATTCAGTTGTACACTACAACCCAGTACATCACACCCATTTGATGATAAACTACCAAAATCAATATCCACATTTGATAGTAAACTTTCATTTTGTGGTACACTTAACAAATTTTTTTCTAACCAACTATAATATCACATCCCAACTAAGTGGGTGCTGGCCATCAATATCCTAACACCAAATTTTTTTCTCAAATATGGTGCAAAGATGTCGGCTATCAGTGTCTCAGCACACGAAAAAATTTTTCGATCCCCGGAAAAGCTGAAGCTAGCCATCTAGTACCCCGAACCCAAATTTTTTTATCTGATAAAGTGTGTGCTGGCCATCAGTTGGCCAACACCCAAAAAAATTTATTCTTTTATGTGTAAAAGTGGTGCTGGCTATCAAGGTCCCCAACCCAATTTTTTTAAAATACTGGTGTAAAATATATCAGTATGATACAGGTAAAAAAATACGAAGGTGTCAGCCATTTAGATCCCAACTCCAAAAAATATTATTTTAACACCTGATAAGTTATCAGGTGATGATTGGGACAAAAATTAATGTAGTGCGGTCATTTAAGTCTCCAAATTTAAATCATTTGTATAATTATTTTTTTGAGTGATTTAAGTCAAATCGCGGAATTCTAGATTAGGTAGGTTGTTGTTTAAATGACTGGGTGACACCTTCACCACATGTGTTTTTGAATGGTTGGGTGACTCGCTCACCACATGAACAAAAAGTTGATTTTCTATATATTGTCAATCAACCTAAGCGCTACGGAAAAGACGAATAAGAAAAGTTACGTAAGTTTTCTGTTAACAAAAAGAGAAGAAAAAACAAATTTTGTAGTTGCCAATCAACTCAAATGCTATTGGTATGAAAAAGACAAGTCACAAATCAACCTCAGTGCTTTGGAAAGTGTAAATCGGCCACAGAGATCACGTCCAACAATCAAATGATGAAAAAGATTATCTCATCTCCGATGGCTACGGTTTAGCTATTTGGCTTTTTCTTTTGTTATTTGTGTGGTTAAAAAAGACATTGAAATCAACTTAAATATCATTATGATGCATTTCTTCCCCAGATGAAATGAGATTATGATATTTAGATTTCAATTATCCATAAGCTCACATTATAAAATAGTATTAAAGATGTTTTAATATAAAACGTAATCTTATTACAGTTCATTTCTTAAGTTATTTTAATTTATAAGCATAATTTTAAATTTTGATCAAATTTATTTTTTGTTTTTATTATTTTAATCAAGTTAACCCTTTTTTTTAAATAAAATTTAAGATTAATTAAAAATAAAAAAATATTCTTAATAGTAAACCATTATAATTATTGTATTTTATTTAATAATTTATTTATTAATATATTAATTATGGGTACAATTATAATTATGATTGATGTTATAATTACTTTTCATGAATTATTATAATTATGATTTATAATTTTATTTCAGCATCATACATTTACTTATTAATATATAAATTGTAACAAAAAATAATAATTGTAATAAAAAAATTTACGGAAATTGAGACTAAAAAATATTAAAGAAATTAAATTTATTAAAAAAAATTTCTATAACAAAGAAAATTAAGTAAAATGAGCTTATAGGTAATGTAGCAAGCTATAAATGCACCAAATTCAAAATTTCATCACCCAAATAAGAACTTTAATAAACAGGCTTTCTAATTAATTACGTAACTTGCTCGCCACACCACTTATTTGCACTTAGGCCTTTCGCCCAAACCAAAACCAGCAAGAAAATTTATTATTTAAATATAAATTATATGATTTTCAAGTTAATTAGACATAGAGGAAGACTCACACCTATTAGCGTTAATCCAAACTCTATCACTTTCTCACAACTCTTATGTTTGAGATCTAGATAGCTTCCACTCAAATCTGTACCCAATAAAGTTTTAATCATTAATAATCAGCCCCCTTTTACCCTCATAGGGTTTGGCGAAGCAACAAATTATTAACCGAAAACGTCAGATCTGAAGTGGAAAATTAATGCTTGCCTTAACTGACTTATGATGACTTTGCAAATAGTCTTCCCAATGCTACGGCTGATACGTAAGTTTGGATCTAGACCTTGAACATTTAAACACCAAAGAAAAGGTAACTTGTAAGATTTGGTCATGCCAAAAATCAATTAGCCATATCAGAATATGAAAATAAGAGAAAAAACTTAGATATGAAAGAATTAAAGTAAAATTCTCAGATCCGTGACAATAGAAAAAATAACGAAGAGTAGAAGAAAAGAACCAAAATGGTGGCAACGAAAAAGATGGTGGCTTACTAGGACAACGATAATAGACGAGAAAAGGGGATGTAGAGGTGCGGTTGTGGCAGTAGAAAAACAACAAAGCAAAATAGGAGGCAAGGAAAGTTGATGATCAAAGGGGTAGCACAAAGAGAAGAAAAGAAAGAAAGAAATGCAGAAAAATAATGAGGGAAAAGGCAGGGGACGACAAGGGGAATCAGAAAGTTGGGATAATTTATAACAAATGAGAGTAAAAATAATATTTATAGCTAGGTTAAACTAGGGGGCGAAGCTAGGGTTTTTTGGGTAAAAATCAGTAAATAAAAATTATCGAAAGAGGAGAACCAAACTCGGGTTTCAAGTTCAAATTCATTAACTCATAACCATTAGACCAGTAACTCATGCTTTCTATAATTTTACAACATTTTCAATTAGAAATTTCGGATGTGACAACTCTCCCCCCTTAAAAGAAATTTCAGTCTCGAAATTTACCTAATTTGAACTGGTGAAGATATTGTTGATGAATCGACTCCTCTGGCTCCCAAGTGGCTTTCTTGGTGTCATAATTCCACCAAAGAACTTCAACTAATGGGATATGTTTTCTTCTAAGAAATTTTACCTCTCTGTCCAAAATCTGCATAGGCTTCTCCTCAAAGGACAAGTCTGGTCTAACCTCAATCTCCTCAATCGAGATAATGTAAGAAGGGTCTAATCGATATCGTCTTAACATCGATACATGAAACACACCATGAATACAATCTAGCTCAGGAGGCAACTCAAGCCGATAAGACACCAGTCCAATTCTCTTAAGAATTCAATACGGTCCAATAAACCTAGGGTTCAAATTGTCATTTCCCCCAAACCTCAATACCTTTTCCCACGGAGATACTTTTAATAAAACCCGATGGTGGACACTGAACTCAATTTCCTTCCGCTTCAGATTGGCATAGGACTTTTACCTATCCTAGGCTGCTTTCAATCTATCCAAATTAGTTTGACAGTACCCTCGATCTCTTAAACCAACTCCAAACTCAAAACTTCTATTTCACCCAACTCAGTCCAACACAAAGAAATGCGACACCTACAACCATAAAAAGCCTCGTAAAGTTCCATCTATATACTGGATTGAAAATTGTTATTGTAAGTGAATACAACTAACGGTAAATGCTCTTTCCAACTACCCCGAAACCCAATCACATAGCTCCTTAACATATCCTCTAAAACCTAGATAACCCGCTCGGACTGTCTATCTGTCTGCGGATGGAATGCCGTACTGAAATCTAACTGAATACCCTATGCATTATAAAGCTTCTTTTAGAATCGATATGTGAAACGTGGATCTCGATTTGAAATAATTGACACATGAACCCTATAAAATCTTACTATTTTGGATATATAAAGCTTAGCTAGCTTCTTTAGGAAATAGTTACTGTGAACCGGTAAGAAGTGAGCCAACTTTGTCAATTTATCAACTATAACCCATATGGAATCCTTCTTAGTAAGTGTTAAGGGCAACCCACTAATGAAGCCCATAGTGACTCTCTCTCAATTCCCCTACGAAATTCTAATTGGTTACAACAACTTTAAAGGAAACTGATGTTCAACCTTTACCTGCTGATAAGTTAAGCACTTAAATACAAAATATGTCACCTCCCGCTTCAGTTCGGGCCACCAATACAACTCCCTTAAGTCCCGATACACTTTATTACCCTCAGGATACATAGTATAAAGGGCTACTATACACTTCTCGAAGGATGGACTGTCTAAAATCTGGATCATTCGACACACATTATCTTCCTTTGAAACACATAATACCCTAAGACATCAACCCAAAATCCTCAGGCTTACTATATTCAATCTATTTAAACCGAGGCAACAAGGATACATCTAAAGGTTGCTTAACCTTAATCTCGCTTACCCACTTAAGCTTAACTTGCAACTCAGCCGAAAGACCACCATCCTCATACGAACTCAATCTTGCAAACATAGCCTTAAGCTTAGTCATTGATCTTCTACTTAGAGCATCAGCTATAACATTAGATTTACCAGGATAATATTCTATAGTATAGTTATAGTCCTTCAACAGCTCAATCCATCTCTGTTGTCATAAATTTAACTCATTCTAGGTGAGGAGATAATTGAGACTGTTGTTATTCGTGTAGATAGTACACTTCTCACCATAAAAGTAATGTCTCCATATCTTCAGAGAAAACACCACAGTCGCCAACTCCATATCACGAGTCAAATAATTGTACTCATGTGGCATAAGTTGTCCTGAAACATAAGCTACCACTTTGCCATCTTGCATCAATACACAACCAAGATTGGTGTGTGATGCGTCACTATATACAACAAAATCTTTCCCAGATTCCGGCTAAATTAAAACTAGAGCTTGAGCCAACACAAATTTTAACTTCTCAAAGATGGCTTGTTGATCATATAACCACTTAAAAGGTGTGTTCTTCCTCAATAGCTTAGTTAAAGGAGTAGCTATCAAGGAGAAACCCTCAACAAACCTCTGATAGTACCCTGCCAAACCAAAGAAGATTCGAATCTCTGAAACATTCTTAGGCTACTTCTATTCTAAAATGTCTTCTATCTTTTCTGAATCCACACGAATACCCTCAGCATATACCACATGACCCAAAAATATTAACTCTTTTAGCCAAAACTCGTATTTACTCAATTTAGCAAAAAGCTTATTCTCACGAAAAATTTGCATCTAAGGCATTTGTAAAGCCGAAAGGCATAACCAGGAATTCGAAATGGCCATACCGAGTCCTAAATGTAGTTTTAAGCACATCTGATTCCTTTAATTTAAACCCAGATCTCAAGTTTATCTTAAAGAAAATTGTTGTCCCTTGAAATTAATCAAACAGGTCATCAATCTTAGGCAGTGGATACTTATTCTTCACTGTCAACTTATTCATCTGCCTATAATCTATGCACAATCTCAAAGAACCATCATTCTTCTTAACAAAAATAATCGGAGTGTTCCATGGCGAAATACTAGGTCTTATGAAATCGCGATCCAAAAGCTCTCGTAGTTAGATCGTTAACTCTTTGAGTTCTTCTGGTGCCATACGGTAGGGAATAATGTACACCGGTGTTGTTCCAAGCAACAATTCAATTCCAAACTGAACCTCACGACCGGAGGTAACCTTGGAAGTTCCTCGAGAAAAACATCTGAAAACTCATTAATAGTTCGTATATTCTCCACAACTAGACCAGTAACACTTACATCTCGGACATAGGCCAGAATGCCTCACACCATTTTCAGACCAATTTCTCTGCTGCCATAACAAAGATCACATTTGATAGATAATCCCGATGCTTCCTAACTATGACTATCTATTTATTATCAGAAGTCTTCAATGTTACCTTCTTAGTAGCATAGTCCGATTTGACTTGATGTTCAACCAACCAGTCCATACCTAATATCAAGTCAAATTCGTCAAACAACAATTCCATCAAATCAGCCCAAAAAATCGCCTTTTGAACTTCTAATGAGCACCTTTTATAAATCTTATCTACTACCACAAATTGTACTAAAGGGATGACTATAGTAACAGTACTAGTAGTATTTTCTACCCCAATTCCAGTTTTTTAGATATATTACATGCAATATAGGAATGTATAGATCCAATGTCAACTAAAGTAAAGTAAGGTAGAGAATGAATAGTTAAGGTACTTGTTATGACATCGGTCGTATCTCAGTCCTCTTGGCACTTTGCAGCATAAACTAGAACAGGCTGGCTAGCCTTTCTTCTGTTTTTACCCTGAACCGGTGCTCGCTAGCCCTACCCATCATTATCATTCCTATTCGAACCACGGCCCCTCTGAGATATCGACCCAACCCTCAATTTTTGTACCTTATTCTGTACCGGAGCTTGCATCTGATGAACCTGGTGAAAATAATTCTTAACTCAGTACTCTATCGAACCACAACCCAAACATGCACCCAACCTCTTCTAACACTTGCCCGAATGACGCTTATCACAAAACCTACACAACGGAATCCCACCAACCCCAATATGTAATGACCCGAATTTTACCGTTATCGAAAAAGTGTATTTTTGGGTCTCCGTTTCTGAAAAATGGATTCGTAGATATTTATTAAAAATATTTACGAAGTTAATCGAGTGGTTAATTAGAGTTTAATTAAGTGAATTAGCTTAAATTAAGGATAATTGGATAAAAGGATTAAATTGAATGAAGTGTGAAAGTTTAATTATAAAATAAAGAAAATTGAAAGGACTAAATAAGTAAATAAGCCAAAAAGAGTGCCAAGTGTATGGCAAAAATAAAATACAAGTGTAATAAATATAATGCACACATTTGTAATACATGTATGTATTTGCTTATTATTTAAGTAAATATTAATGTATTTATTATTATTAAATTGATATTATATGATAAATAAATAAATGTAAGACAAATGTGTGTTAATGATTGGGTACAAGTGTATAAAAATATATATATACACTTGTAATGCTTGTATTTAAGTATTAATAGATATTTATTATTTATAAAATATATTTATTAATTAAATAATTATATTATAAGATTTTTATGTGAAAAATAAATAAAAAGTTGACAAATGTATGGTATGTATAATGACATGTGTAATATTAGTATATGTACATTTGTAAAATACATGTATATTTACTTATTATGTAAGCATATTATTAAATTATATATTATTATTAAGTAAAAGATATTTATATAATAAATAGATTAGAGAAAAACAAGTGTAATAATATAAATGGATACAAATGTTAAAAGAATATTTGTTATTAAATAGATTTTTTATAATAGATATTTATTAAGTTATTATAATATATATAATGGTTTAATGAAATAAAGAAAGAAAAAAAAATAGAAACAGAAAGCCAAACGAAACAGAGAGCAGGGGAAGGAAAGAAAAGAAAGAAAGGGAGAAAAGGAAAAATTAGATTTCAAGGTTTGAAAGTTTAATTGGTAAGTCAATTTAACCCTTTTTACTAAATTTTAATGTTTTACAAGCTTTGGAACAATGTTTGATTGAATTAAGTTGATAGTTTAGAAGTTCTTAGGTTTTTAAACAAAGTTCATGTTGAATAAAATGATGAAATAGGGGTTTAATTGAATGAAAATTAAGTTAGAATAGATAAAGGGATTAAAATGTAAATTAAGCTATAAGTTTTGTGTTTTAGGGACTAAATTGAGGAAAATTCAAAGTTAGAAAAATATGTTAAAAATTTAATAGTTAAATTTGAGTTTGAATGAAATTTGAATAAAAATAAAGTGTGAATTGGTGTTGTAAATTTGGTTATTAACATCTTGCACTAAAACAGTTTTGGACAGCAGCAGTAAGCCAACTTTAAAAAATCACCATAAATTTTAGAAATCTAATTAGAAAATTAACAATATATTGAATTAAAGCTTATTGAGTCTAGTTTTTCATAGAAGAAACGATGTAAGCAATGAAATTATAAATCATGAGATATTATAACTTTTGTGAGATAAGGTCAGAATGAATTCGGGTTTCTCTATTCTGACTTTGAAAAATCATTAAAAATGGTATAAAAATAATTATGGGTTGTAATTTATATGTTTAAAATCCTTAATGAATCTATTTTCAATATAATTAAACAGAAACATCGTCCGAATCTTGTACAAGGAGATAATTAATTTTTAGTGAAGAATGGTCAGAACTGTTTGACAGCAGAACAGGGGCAAATTTAAAGAATAAACTGTACTTATTGGATAAACTAAAAATTCTAAAAATTTTATGGTAAGAAGATATGTGAGTCTAGTTTTAGGGAAAATTAACTGATCTTAATTTTGAGTTTCTTAGCTCAAGATATAAATTATTTAGTAACAATGATTCAAGTAGACAGCTTTGAATGAATATATAAGTAAATAGTGAAATTATATGTAAAAAAAGAAGAAGAAGTTAAATTTGCATGTTTAGGCTCATGAATTAAATTAAATTGTGTTGTATTGATGATTATAAATTATTATTTTCATAGTTAACAAAGAACCCAAGACATCGGCGCACAAAGAAAAGGAGAAAGCTATCGAGGATTAAAACGAGAAATTCACGGTTTGTATTACTATAATTCAAATTACTTTTTATTAAATATTTTATATAAATTATATATTTAATAAGTGAGTTATAAGGTAAGTATTGATATTTGAGTTGAATGAGAATTGAATTGAATGGTGAATGTGTATGTATAATTGAATTGTAAATTGATTTGAATGTGAAATTGTAATTGAAAAGTGATCTTGGATTGGAAATGAAAGTGAATGGAATTATATTGAATTGAAAATATATAGTTAATTAATTAAAATATGAATTAATTGAAAACTGAAAAGTGAATTAAATACCCTATTAACTAGCCGGGCTAGTCGGATATAGTTGGCATGCTATAGGATATGGAAGAGTACGAGTTTTTTGCTTGCTTATCGATCGAGCACTTATGTGCCGACTACTATTATCTATTACCGTTCTTTATTACTATTACTCGTTTGGATTTGTTCCGATGAGGTACTCGTATCTTTATCGCCTCTTTCATTCATATTCTATCATTCTTCGCTTTGGCTTGGCCGATGAGGCACTATGTGCCGTCTCGTGTGTTTGGGTTGGAATCCGTGTATCCGTCAAAGTCCGAGTTTGTTAATAGGGTGAACAATCAAAATGAGAAATTTAAAATAAATTGATTGATTATATTATTGAAATATTAAAAGGAATGAAATTGAATTATGGATTGAAATTGAGATTGAAAAATGAAAGGCATGAACTTAATGTTCATGTAGTGATTGAAATTGTTACATATGACATGTGATGGAAATTGAAGAATGGCTAAAAAATTGTATTGTTATTATTAATTAATGAAAGTTTAAGAATGAATTGATATTTGAGAAATTGGATAGTTACATGTTTGGTAATTATAATTCTTTATTGCTATTATAATTTGAATTATGGTAATACCACCGAGTATGGAATACTCAACAGACGTGTCGTTTTTTTCCGCAAGTGCAAAGTTAAGTTAAAGTGAGAATGTCGAATCAGCATCCCAGGTCGATCCCTAATTCAATAAGGTAAAGCGTGTTAATTGTTGATAATGGCATGTACCTAGGGTGTCTTATGTGTGTGTCATTTTAAAAATTGATAAAGTAAGTGATATATTTAAAAAGATTCATTGGATAAGTTATAAAATGTTTTAGATTAGTAAGATTTGAGTATATTTAAGTGTATTTAGATTATTTGAATGTTGGCAAATTGTATTAGTTGAAGTTTTAATTTCCAGAGTTAGAAACATTTATTTTAATAAATGACTTTAGTTGAACTGTACATACTGGTAATGCCCTGTAATCCTATTCCGGTGACGGATAAGGATTAGAGGGTGTTACACAATACCCACTGTTGCATCACTCTGTTATGGCCTGAGTTCTCTAGCCTACTTCACAGGTCGCAAATTTGGGCCAGTGGAACCATACTCCCTCTTATTCTAAACCTTTGCTTTATCCCTCTTTCCACACTTAACCTCTTCAATGATTTTAGCCTTCTAAACTAAGTTCTCAAATACTCTCTCTTGATGCGGGGTAGCTTGAATTTTCATATCATACCTAAGGCCCTCCTCAAAATACAGACTCTTGTCATTTTGAGTTGCCACTATACCTAGAGCATAGCGGTTCAACCTCAGAAATTCTACCTAATATTCGGACACAGACATGTCCTCTTACTTGAGTTCATAAAACTCTAACCGATGGGCCTCTATATACCTAATACCCACATATTTCTTCTGAAAAGCCTTTTGGAAATAAGTCCAAGTAATGCGCTCAGCCATGGTACCCCTAACTAATGGTTACCACCAACGATAAGCTTCATCCCTCAGTAAGGACACAACACCCTTAAGCTTCTGTTCTGGAGTGCAATCCATATCCTTCAGAATTCTCTCGGTAGTCTCCATCCAATATTTGGCCACTGTAAGGGTTGTTCTAGAAACACCCCTAAACAACTCAGCCCCATTAGATCGGAGCCTTTCAATAGTGGGCCCACGATTCCCAGTACCAGTTTGGGCCCCAGTGACCCTCTGTAATACCCTTAACATCACTTAGGATACAACATCATCCTCAATTCCTTGATTATTACCTTCACTGACAGACGTTTCAATAGTTTCACTAGTCTCAAGATTGGGCATGTTTCCCAGAGAGGATGACTCAACCTGAACCACTCGACGACACCCCCACTACCTCACATTCCACAAGCTCGTGTTCCATGGGAACTCATTAAACCATCTCAATTTACATTTTTTAGATCTCATCTACAATTTCATAGAGACATAAACACTAGATATTTTCAATTTCTAAAGTCTTAAAATTTTGTGCAATTCAATCCTAGTGTTTGTCTACAGTGTGATATTAATAATATTTAATAAAGTTGGCATCGGAGTCTCGGATTTTAAGAATTTTTTTTTTGGAAAACTTTTCAAATAAAACACTGTGACAAGTTTTTCCCTAAAATACCCCTTGTCAAAACCCTTTTTTGAAAGTCGACTTTTATTTTGAAACAAACGAAAATGGAGTCGCCACCAATCCTTTTTTATGAGGTGTGATCAGATCATCTTATAATTTGATCATTTTAATAACAGGTTTGATTTACTAAAATAATAATTTTTGGTCTACAAAATTTAGAAAATGGGTTCGGGAGTCGGTTACGCACGAAGAAGCATTAGCACCCTCGTGACATCTAATATTGGTTCCTAGTTGATCACTTGATGTCTTAGTGTCGAGAATTAAAAATTTGAAGAGAATTTAAAAAAAAAAAACATTATCCCACTTTGCATAATATTATTTTTAATTAAAATCACTTGAATAAATCTAAACGTGTGTAAAAGGCCCTCTTATCTCGAAATAACTGATGCGGTCGTTGAGAGCACCAAAAATATCCTATTCCTTGTAAAATAGTAAAAATAACAGTAAAGGGGAAGTAGGTTCAAATCCTCAGGGATTAGATTGTACGAATGCTCGTTTCTTGAAATCCTGGACAATTTCTTGGCCAAGAAAACTTGCGTTCTTGAAAAATAAAAATAAAAACAGAATTAAGAATTTCAATCTAGAAAAATAAAATAAAAACATAATTTAAAGTTGAGTTGAAATTACGAAATTAAATAAATTGCGAAAATTAAAAAGAAGAATATAAAAGTAAACAAAGTTGGGAAGAGAGAGAGTTTCTTATATGGCAAGATTCCAGCCTCCGGTTGTCTTGATCCGGCTTGGGTTCAATCCTTGGCTTTTAAGTAACCCTTCTCGAGCAGGATAAGCCAGTTATAGTGGAAGAGGACGCCTATGACCACCAGCTCCAAATATTTAGACTTAAATTAGGCAAAATTTGACTCTAGCCAATAATCGCTTTTGTGGGACTATCTTTTGCTAGATCATCACTTCCCAATGGCGAATAGCACGCAATTTTGTCTCTTGGATTCACCAACCTCTGACACAAAAAGCCAACGAACCGACTGTGCAACCTTTCCAAAACGTACAAAGCGGCCGTTCCTTACACAAGTTGAAAAGATCACCTATTAAGGAACATGGACGAAAGCGTCAGCCCCGTAATGTGGAGAAGTGATGAATACCCTATTGAGAAGGCTAAGTGCGGATTCTAAGCCTCATGAACCTTTTTGGGGAATTTCGACAACCTTCAGCTAGATTGGTTTAGTGGCTCATGATTTTCGGGAAAGAAATAAATATAATAGGAATGAGATTTTTATTGAAGAAAACATGGAAAGAACAAAAGACGGAGTTTTTGGGAGATAGAATGTTTATAAAAAAAAAAAGATGTCAAATATATGCCACTCCATCCCCTATTTATAGTACTAGAAAACATAATCTATTCCTAATTAAATTCTAAAAGATAAATAAAAATAATTAAAGATAATTAAAGATAAATGAAAATAAATCCTAAAATTAAATCTAAATAAAAATCATTAATAATTATCCTAATATAATTGAAAATAAAATAGAGTCTTGTGCTATAAAATCTCTTCTTTTGCATTTTTGTCCTTAGGTCTTCCATGTTTGCATTTTCGACACCACTTTTCTCCTACTTCGCATGTTGGTCCAATTCATCTTTAATTTCACACTTTTCTCCCTTAAATTTACTTTTGCCTTCAATTTAGTCCCTAAAAGAAAAAAACCATAAGTAGCCTAAATTAGTAGAATCATACTCAAAATAAACATGCAATTAGCACATAAAAATACGACGTTTTAGAGTATTATCAGTAACAAAAAAGTCATATCCCTTAAGTTAGGACACGACATCTTGAATCCTCAAAAATAAGCTTGCTCTTTATTTAATTACTATTTAAATCTCATGTGTTTTAATTTTAAAAGGGGTGTATGGTTATCTAGATTTGAGAAAGTCGAACCTCGTAAGTTAGGGCACGACTTCTCGAATCTCCAAATACGAGACATTGACTTAATTTTAAAATTTCCTTCATTAAGTAATAACAAATGTAACATTTAAAACAATGTGTATTTATCTTATTTGGGGTATAATATAAAAACAGCGAATTATATTTAAACATAATGTACGATGTAGTGATGGTGAGATAATATAAAATGGTTATATGAGTAGAATATTAGAATGATATATAATAAACGAATAAGGGAATACTATAATAATAATAATAATATTATTATTATTATTATTATTATTATTATTATTATTATTATTAATCAAATCATAATAATAATAAACTAAATAAAGTAATTTAAAACAAGTAAAAAATAAAAATGAAAGATGCCTAATAACGAATGTAAATATAAATAATATGTATATATGTAAAAAAATATAAATAAATAACGAGCAAAAAATGTACAAATATAAATAACGAGTGAAAAATATATACAAATATGAACAACATAAATTTTAAAATAAAAAGTAAGACAATAATAAATAAGTAAATAATAGTAAATAAAAAAATGCATGAAAGGCTAAAATTGCAATAATAAATAAATAAGTAAATAATAATAATAATAAATTTCATGAAAGGCTAAGATTAAATAAATAAGGGACTGAATTGAAATTTAAATAAAATTTCGAGTATAAATAATAATGAAATAAATAAATTAAATAGTAAAACAAAAATTCTCTTCATTCTCTTTTTTTTCTCTCCAGCCTTCTTCGGTCGGCCTTGGTTCCAGCGAGTCACCGTCGTGACTACCGCTGATCTCCGTCGACGGTAGACCGTCGTGACTACCGCTGATCTCCGTCGACGGCTCTACCGTCCACGGTGGCCGAAAAACATAAAAAAACCTGCTTTTTGGTTGTTTCGGCTCCTTAAGCCCGAATTTAAGGTCGGTTTTTTAGAAGCTGGCCAAAAAATCGCCAAAAAGGAAAAGAATCGTTCGGCTTCCAATGGCAGAAAATGAACACCAAGTGAGTTTTCTTTTCTTTTTATTTTATTTTTTGTATATATAATAACAGAATCAAAGAAAAATAAAAAGAGATCACCTTTGAATTTTTTTTTATTTCTTTGTTTGTTTTTTTTTTTATTTCGATTTTGCAGAAAAAAAAAAAGAGGGGTTACAATATTTTTTTTAGGATTTTTATAGCTATTTTACAATGTTATTTTTCTATTTTTTCTACTGTTCTTGCTGGCATTGTGTGTTTGTTGTTCTTGCTTTTTCGTATTTGCAGGCGTCTCTAGAGTCAACGAATGGGAGAGAAGATGCGCCCTTTGCCGTTTTGGTGCAAGGCGACAAACACGCATCAGGCCTCAAGACGAGGAGTGTGCTAATGTGGCTTAAGGAACAACGCCAAGGGGTCTAGGGTTTTTTGTTTTACTGAAAATGTTTAAGTGTTTTGGGCCATTGGGCCATTAGGGTTTTCTTTTATTTTGGGTCATTTGGGCTTCTTTTGTAATTGGACTTGGATAGTTATTTTTTTTATTATTTAGTTTGGTTTGGTTTGGGCCCGGGCAAAAATGGCCTGTTACACCCCTTTAAAAAACATGCATGCAGGTTCAGTTTCTTTCAGGCTAAGTTACTAAATCGGGCTTTAATACCACCAAATGTAACCTTCCAAATCCAAACTAAACGTTATTAGGTAAAAATCTTATATGAGGCCTCATTCGCCGAATCTAACCCTAGTTCTAATGGTTATTTGTAAGGAGTAAATTAGGGACGAGTCTAAGCAATATAAGCATTTATCAATCAAATAGGCACACAATTATTATAACATTTCAAACAATTTATCATGGCATTACAACATATGAATATGGCATGCTCAATGATACAGTGCAATAATCCTAACCAACCATCCTTTACACACCACGAACCCATCATCCGAACTCCAAAACTGTAAGAGCCGAAGCTCGATGTGGTTAAAACCATCGGTAACAATATGTAGATAAAACTTCCAGTAAAATGCTATAAATCGCCCAATATCATCAGTACTCCGGTGCAGTGCACTGACAACAATATTGCGGACTTTAAATGCTGCCAGTACTCTACGAAACTCCTCCATCAACCAAAAATACCCACCCCATACAGATGAAACATGTCATATAATCGGTAAGCACATCATGTTTTCAGTAATTGTTTTAGTACAATAGCATGTTTAACATGCAAGTCAATATTCAATGTCGATATGTGCTTTACATACTTTTCATTTAACGCTAATGATGGCATGCTAACATGGTTTCATACAGTCAATGTCAATCATGGCATAAAACATGCACCTCAATCAGTGTTTCAAAATCTAGCATGCTATACATACATTCAATTCACAATTTCATCACCCAAACAGGACCTTTAACAAATAGATTTTCTAATTGTTTACGTACCTTGCTCGACACCTTACTTATTGCACTTAGGCCATTCGAACGAACCAAAACCAGCAAGAAAATTTACCATTTAAATATATATTATATGATTTTCAAGTTAATTAGGCACAGGGGAAGGCCCACACGTTTTAGCACTAATCTGAAATCTATCGCTTTCTCACAACTTTTAGGCTTGAGATCTAGATAGCTCCCACTCAGATCTGTACCCAATAAAGTTTTAATCATTAACAATCAGCTCCCTATTGCCCCCATAGGGTTCGACCAAGCAACAAATTTTAATTGAAAACTTCAAATCTGAAGTAGAAAATTAATGCTTACCTTAACTGACTTATAATGAGTTTGCAAACAGTTTTCCCAATGCTATGGCTGATCCATATGGTTTGGATCTAGATCTTGAACATTTAAACACCAACGAAAAAGTAACTTGAAAGATTCGGCCATGCAAAAAATCAATCAGCCATATTAGAATATGAAAAGAAGAAAAAAAAAACTTAGATCTAAAAGAATTAAAGTGAAAATTCTACACTTACTTTACTTGTTCAGAATCGTGATGACAAAAGAAATAACGAAGAGTAGAGGAAAAGAATCAAAAGGGTGGCAACGACAAATATGGTGGCTTACTGGGACGACAAAAATGGAGGAGAAAAGAGGCTACAAGGGTGAGATAATGGCAATAAAAAAACAGCAGCAAAATAAAATACGAGGCAAGGCAGCACAAAGAGGAAGAAAACGAAGAAAAATTTAGAGAAACAGTGAGAGAAAATGTAGGGGACGACAAGGGGAAGCAGAAAGTGGGAAAATTTTGATAAATAGGAGTAAAACTAATATTATATCTAGGTTAAACTCGGAGGCGACACCTAGGGTTTTCTGGGCAAAAATTCAGTAAATAAAAATTAAACAAGAATGGGGAATTGAGCTTGGGTTTCAATATCAAATTCACTAAATCTTAACCATTAGACCAATAAATCATTTTTGCTATAATTTTACAACATTTTTAATTAAAAATTTAAAATGCGACACTTAGATTCAGTCAATCGTGAATCTTACATTCTAACCAAATGAACCAAATAAGGTAATCCCACATTTCATCTATAATCTTACATTCTACTAATCCTATTACAGAACTTAATTTAATATTTGACGAACCAAATACACCCAAAATGATATGGTAGAAAAATCTATATGATAATTTAATTTATAAATGAAAAATCAGTTAAATTATTTATTTATTTCGTATTTTAAAAAATAAAATAATGATATATATAATTGTTAAAAGTTTTCAATAATTATTGTAATATTTTATCACCCATAATGAATCTACACAAATATATCTCCGAATTTAAATAAACTTGGACATCCATTTGTCTACCTTTATTATGAATTTTATTAATTTGTTAAATAATATTTTAGATTTTTTAATTTTAATTTTTTTGCTAAAGTGGTATGCCACATCAGTATACTTATCCATGTGATGTGGCACAAGTTAGTTTTTCATGGAATTAATTTTTTTGATATTTTACTGAAGATTATTTTGACCCTTTAGACAAAATATTTTTTTTTAAGATTCTTTTATAAATTTCTTAAATTACTCATAGAATTTAAAGGCTTAACCCTCAAATTAGTACCTAAACTTCAATGCTTGCTTTCTTAACCCAACAGGATTGAAAAAGTTCTTTCATTGATCAAATCTAGTGTTTTCAAAATCGGACTAGACCAGCCGGTTGGATCAAGAATCGATTGAGGTACTAGTTCGAAGATAGAGGGTTGAACTAATTGATCTGTGAACCGATAAAAACCAATTGAACTAAGCTAAAAAAATCGATTGAATCAATTTTCTCTATTTTAAAATATTTTTATAATTTTTTAATAATTTATTTGATCAAACCAAACGAATCAATCAAATCAGAAATTGGTGGCCATACTAGTTTAGTCATTAGTCGAGTTCTAAAAACCTTAATTAAAACCATGAAGCCAAAATGCTCAAACTTGTAGAAGAAGCAAAAATATAAGAGGAAGAAGGAAGAAGGAAGAAAAAGAAAAAGAAAATATATATATGTGTATATATATTGTAGAAGGCCCATTTCGCCCGGGCCCATAAAAAACCCAAAAAAAACCAAAAATAAAAAAATAATAAACCAAACAGAAATAAAATAATAAACCAAATTATTTATGGGTCCAATGTCCATTTACAAATTTTCAGGCTTAAATTAAACTAAACCCAAACCTATTGATTTAGACCTAACAGCCCAAAAATTACACCTAAAACCCCGTAACCCAATTCATAAACAGCCTAAAAGGGCCCAATAGCCTGAAAACACCAGAAACCCTAGAGATTTCTGGAATACGATAGAGCAGCGCCAAAGGATCGGCCTCCCATGAGCAGTCTCCCACGCACGGCCTCCACGTCACCAGGGCCTCTTCCTTCGTACGGACACACCTGCAACAGAATACACGAGAAGCAACAGTAACAGAATACAAGTAGAAAAATAGCAAAAAAGAAAAGAAAATTATTTTTTTTCTTTGGCTATAAAAAGCCATTATCTATACTTTGAAAAGTTACGCATACTGAAATACAAATAATCAGCAAAAGAAATCAGAAGGTGATTTCAAAATTTTTTTCCCTTCTTCGTTTTTAATATTTCTATCTCTTTTTGCATATATTTTGTTTCGTAGAATAATTTTTTTCCGAAAAAAGAGAAAGAAGAGAGGTTTACCTTTGTAGATGCATGACAAGATCTTTGTCTCCTCCACCGAAATCGGAGTTTGAGATGGAGATTTTCGAGCGAAAATAAGCTTTGAGTCTTGGCTTTGATGGAAATAAAGAGTCTCTGCATCATTCACCAATTATAATGGTGAAATGGTGATTGAATGGCCGAAATGGACGGAGAGCATTACAGCTGCTGCGTTGAAACCCTAGCAAATGGGTTTTCGGTTTGTGGCTTGTAAAAATGGCAGATTGCCTTTCAATTTCTTTTAATTTTGGAACAAAATGAAACGGCGCCGTTTAAGGGGGGAAAGATCCGCGCGTCAACCCGCTCCATAGCCCAGATCCGCGCTTTTGTGCTTCAAAGGGACAATTTGCACTGCTAGTCCTTCTCCTTCGTGTCGAATTCTAATTAGCCCCTATTCGCATGTTATGTGTTTTTTTAAAAATTTTCTTGAAATTTTCATGCTATTACAATTTAGTCCGGGCCTGAGTGTTGCGTTTTGGAGATTTGGATTATTTTCATTTTCAATCCTCTCACATTCGCGCGCACTACACTTTAGTCCCTATTTCGGTTTCAAAAGTTTATTTTATTTATTAATTAACCCTTTTAGTTTGATTTTGTTTCAATTAAGATCTTTTTCTCATTTTAATTTGTATAATTCATTTTTTAAAATTCATTTAGCATTCATCTTTTAATATTTTTTTTATATACATTTTAAATTACTTTGATAAATTACTTTATTTTTTTAAATTATAAAATTATTATTTTAAAATTTCCTTTTATATCCTGTTCTTTTAAAATTTTGTATGATAGTACATTTAAATACTCTTATATGTTATTTTACATGTATAGTTTATGATAAAATTAGTTCAATTCTATATACATTATTGTTTTCATATTATTTGATGTAAATATTTTCTTTGAAATCTATTATATATATATATACATTTTCTTTTAAATTGATTTATGTATAATTTGTTTCCTTAAAGGACCCTATTTAAAATTTAAAATTTTATTTATTTTGAATACTTTCATATATTAGTATCTTTATATATATGTTATTTATATGTATCATTAATTAAATCAATTTGTTTCATTTGAAATTATTTTACATATTACTTATTTCGAATTTCTTTTTACATAACTTATATTTTAATCATGATTTATTTTTTATTAGTTTTTATATACATGAAAACTATCTCAACTTTTAGCATGCATTATTCATTTGTACTTTTTTTTTCCGTATAATTTTTAATTTGTTTTGAATTGGTTCCTAGTTTTATTTTGTTTGGTACATTATGTGTAACTTGTTTTTATATTATTTCATATATCATTGTTGCATATTATTTATTCGTTTTTTGTATTATTATATTAATTGTTGTTTATCCATGCTTGGAAATATGATTATATTTTTTTTGAGATTTGTTATATTTTATTGTTTGTTTATTAATTGGTTTCTCAAATTTATATTATCTTCATTCACCAAGTATATTACTTTATTTGTACATATTATCCTATGTTTATAATTTCGCTTTTTGTTTACAAATGTTATTTTGTAATTTGCAACTTTTTAGTTTTAAAATTAATTATCCCATTTTATTTCAAGGCAACCTAATGCGTTTTGGAGCCAGTTTTACAATTATTCATTTGAAAATTCTTTAAAGCGAAAGCAATGTTTGATATTTGGAAATTCGGGGAATCGTGCCCTATCGTGCTAGGTTTCGATTTCCTGTTTGTTCAAAATAATCAAATATTCCTTTAGAATTGCACTCGTGCTTTCAAAACTTTAAAACAAGGCAATGTTCAATGTTTGGAAATTCGAGGGGTCGTGCCCTACCGTGCTGGGTTTCGATTTTTTCGTTGGACTAAATAATTTGGCATCCTTTTGTAATTTTCAACGTATGAGCTTTTGGAAGTCAAAAAATTAATCGTGTTTTCGATGGTATAAAGGATCATGTCCTATCATGCTGGATGTGATGCTGTATTCCTTTGAAACAAGAGAATTTTAACGACCAACTTTAGCCATTCAAATGTTTTAAAAAGAATCATATTTCAAAATATTTTTAAATCTTAGACATAAAGACAATACTTAATCAATTTGGTACCAATTTTGAGCGTAATAAGGGTGCTAATCCTTCCTCATACGTAACCGGCTCCTGAACCCGTTTTCTCAAATTTACGTAGGCCAAAATTGATTTAAATGGAATAAAATGTTTTATTAGGTGATCCAATCACACCTAAATAAAAAGATTGGTGGCGACTCCACTCGTTTTAAGGTCGATCCCCTTTTTTTTCAAAAATAAAAAAATGGTTTCGACAGCTTGGCGACTCCACTGAGGACCAATAAAAAAGTCAGGCCGTAAAATTGATTATTTTCTGTCCTTTTGTCAAAAATTTAAAATTTGATTTGAAAATCATGATTCTTTGTTGCATTTGTTTGCATAATTGTTGTGGTCCAAGTCTTGTAGAATAATATTGCATTGCATTGCATTGCATGACCGTTACGGTTATACCTTTAAGTGGGAGTGAGAGGTTATGCCTTCGTGAGGTTTTCACCTCTGCATGCGCAAATGGATTACTTCCCTGATACATCCGTACCTATGGTTTCGTGAGATTTTTATCTTCGCATGGTCATAGGGAAATGTATTCCCCTGAATTGAACTCGATCCATATGAGCCTATAATGGGTGAAGATTGAGGAATCTGCTGGTTCAGGTACCTTTCTTTAGAACCAAACCACATATAGTGAACCCTAAGAGCCATCCTTAGGTAGAACTATGTTAAACCTTAGCGGTTGTCGATATATGTGTTTTGATTATCTTTGTTTTGCTTGCACTTTATCACTTATATTTGATACCGACTTGCTGTGTTTTGTTTTGATTGTGTTTTGCATAACATTGCATATTTAAGGAGGTGTCGATTCGTGTTCGATTACTAAGTTAGAAGGTTTAACATGGAGAATGAATTTCTTGATAAAGTCGAGGATAATGCGGCCGTCCGTACATGGTCAGAGAAGTTATAATCAGAGAAAGGGGATAGCCTGGCAGAAGGATATACATCGAGGTTACAGAATTTCACACGCATCAATGTGACACAGAATGAGTTGCAGGAATTGAAAGATATATGGGCTCATTGGAATGAGGGAACTAAGCAGTTTTTCTATCAAAATTATGGTGATATACCCTATTTGTTCAATGTTAAGGTAAATAAGTATTTGTTCCGAGCTATGGCTCAGTTTTAGAATTCTGCCTATAGTTGTTTCACTTTTGGGGAGGTAGACTTGGTGCCCATCGTGGAGGAATACACTACCTTGCTGCGATGTCCGAAAATTCAAGTTAGCAAAGCTTATTCTAAGGTTTTTAATGGCCCAACTTTTGCGAAGAAGTTAATAAATATTAACGGGATGAGTGAGCCTTGGGTTACTGCTCGAATTCAACAAAAGGGGGATGGAAAATGTATTCCTTGGGAGAATATGAGAGATTTGATTTTATCACATTAGGATGAAAGGAAGATGGTCGACATCTTCGCTTTGAGCATCTATGGTTTGGTGATTTTTCCTAGGGATTTAATGCATGTTGATGAAGCAGTCACTGATTTGTTCGATCGTCTTGATAAAGGAATCACACCTGTACCTGCAATACTAGTTGAGACGTTTAGATCTTTGAGTATGTGTCGGAAGGCAGGCGAAGGTAGATTTATTGGATGCGCGCAGCTGTTGTTGGTGTGGTTTCATGGACACTTTTGGAAGGTGAACAAGGTCTCTTACCGGATCTTTTCTGAAAGTTACTCCCCATTAAAGGAATAAGTAGCTATGCAAATGAGAGATGATATTTTAGAAGAAAAGTGGATGAAAATTCTTCAAAATCTCAAAGAGGAGGATATAGAGTGAGAGCCTTTTAGATGGTTCTTGATGAGATCCTTTATCAATGTGGGAAATTTGATTGGGTACCATTTCTAGGAATTTGGGGAGCTATTGGATATACTCCTTTACTTGTATTAAGGCAGTATAAATCGAGGCAGTTTATACCCATGACTTATGGGCTGGGTCAGTGTGAATTCTCATATAAAGGTGACCACTATAAGAAGAAGGTTCAAAAAATGTCTGATGCTTGGAAGCAAGCTCGCTAGATGAAGAGGTTGTTTGTTGGTTCCATGACGACACCTGAATACAATGGATGGTTTAGTAAGAGGGTCAATGATAATATTCCTAAGCCAAGTGTAGAAGGCACTCGATCAATGGAGGAGCACTTGCAAGTTGCACCGCCAGAGTTGGAAATTATAAAACAAGACTTTGAAAAGAAGAGTTCTGAGTTCGGGAAGAGGATTGAGCAATTGGAGGAAGAAAAGATGCACTTGAGATTAGATGTGGAGGTTCAGAATTCAGAGTCAGAAAATTTACAGAAAAGGAAGAATGAAGTTGAGGAGGATTTGGAAAGTTTAAAGACAGGTTATAAAAAGCTACGCCTATCGATGAGGACTGCTGGGTTAGGGAAAACTTTAGAGCAGTGGCATCAAGAAATTCGAGAAAAAAAGACTAAAGCTGATCAATGGGAAAAGAAATTCCAGGAAAAATGAGGCTTTAGAGAAAATTCTGTCAGAGAGCAAAAATGAACAGGGCGAATTAAGGGCTAGAATAGCAGAACTCGACAAATCTCTTTATCTGTACCGAAATCGTAATTCTATGATGGAGTTGAGAGTGGGCTTAAGTAAGATAGAAGAAATGAAGGGAAAAATAGAAGAATTAGAAGCGGCATTATAGAGTTGTGAAATGAGGATTGAGTTCTTGGAGGTAAGTGAAGAACAATGGAAGGGACAGCTTCATCACTCTCAAAATCAAGTTAGAAGCAGTGACTTCGTTATGGGAGAAGCCGTAACACAAATTTTGGAGGTAGTTGATTACTTGCAGACTTTGGCGGTACAGGCAGACATATTAAGTGTGAAATATGAGTTGGAGTCAGATCGGGGGCAGGAAATAGCTTTGTTGCTCAGGAAAATTAAAGCTCTGAGCATTAGGGCGAAGTCTTATTTGTAACTCGGTTTTATGTAAAGAATTTTTTTTCAAGTAAAGTTTTCTAAGTGAAATTGAATCAGAATTGATGCCTCCTTTGCATTCATTTCATGCATTTGCATTACATTACATCATATGTATTAAAGACCATTAAAAGATCCTAATTAATTAAAAATTATTTCAGTAATTTGGAAACCAACAAAAAAACACCAAATACGCATCCCTACGGCACAAGGAAAAAGACCAAGTCAATGGACAAAAGACTTGAAAAATTAGAGCAAATGCAAAGGGATATGCAAGAACAAATGTAGTTACAGATGCAAGAACAGCTAGCTAAGATTCAGCAAGAGATGAATGATCAAATGATGGAGTCCCAAAAAAACATGATGACTCAATTGTTCTAGTTGCTGGTAGGAAGAATGGATAAAGGGAAAGATCCTATGGATAATGTTGGGGAAAATAATGAAGACCCTCAATATCCTCTTGGTTTCACTCCAATACATGTACAGACGCAACCTGAGATCAATCTACAAAAACCATATGTTACGATCAGGCCTCAACAGTTTCAGGCTGGAGTTTCAATACCAATGAATTTCCAACCTGGTTCAGGCTTTAATCCTGGTAATAACTCGAATAATCCAATGGTGTCTGATTTGGATGAAGTTGCGAAGGAGGGAAAGGCAAAGGTAGAATCACAGAAACAATTAGAGGAATGGTGTAAATGGCTGGAGGAAAAGGTCAGGGCAATGGAAGGCTTTGATAGACATCCTAGAATTGAAGCAAAAAATCTGAGTTACTTCTATACAAGTTCAAGATGCCTGAATTCGAGAAATACAATGAAACGAGCTGTCTTGAAGCTCATATTACCATGTTTTGCAGAAGAATGATTGGGTATGTTAATAACGATCAATTATTGATTCATTATTTCCAAGACAGTTTGGTGGGAGTAGCGGCTAAATGGTACAATCAGTTGAGTCGAAACAGAATTAGTTTATGGAGAGATCTAGCACAAGCGTTCATGAAGTAGTACAGTCATGTAACAGATATGACTCCTGACAGAATTACTTTGCAGAATATGGAGAAATAACCAAACGAGAGTTTCAAACAATATGCACAGAGATGGAGGGAAGTGGCTATTCAGGTTCAACCGTCGTTATTAAAAAAAGAAACTACGATGCTCTTTATTAATACTTTAAAAAATCTGTTCATAACTCACATGTTAGGAAGTACCATAAGGAGTTTTGCAGATGTGGTAATGACCGGATAAATGATCGAGAATGCAATAAGGAATGGAAAGATAGATGCAAGAGAAAATGCCAAAAGGTCTGCTCCTCAAAAAAAGGAAAATGAGGTGAACAATGCAAATATGGGGTATTCAAAATCTGTTACTGTAAGTCAACCAAAAGTGATAACTGCCGGTTAGGGTTCATCAAGGCAGGAATCTGGAGCAAAGCAAAATAATGAGAAACTTCAATTTATGCCAATCCCCATGACATATAAAGAATTATATCAAAGTTTGTTCGATGCACATGTGGTAGCACCTTTTTATCTAAAGCCATTACAGCCTCCATTCCCTAAATGGTACGATGCCAATGCTCAATGTGAGTATCATGTAGGAATTGTAGGATATTCGATAGAAAACTGCACTACTTTTAAAAAGCTAGTTGAAAGATTTATTCAAATGGGCATTGTGAAGTTTGATAATGCGCCCAGTGCAGAAAATCCGTTACCTAATCATACTGATGGTAGGGTAAATGCGGTAGATAGAGGTTTGGGGAAAAGAATCAAGACGGATATTATGGAAGTAAAAACTCTTTTGAGGTGGGTCTAAAAGGAGATGGCAAAAAGCGGGTTAATTATTTTGAATTCAGAAGGAAGTTGTGATGAGATAGAGAATTACTGCGAGTTCCATCATGAAGAGGGACATGGAATTCAAGAATGTGAAGAGTTCAGAGCATTAATCCAGGGTCTGATGGATAATAAGGAAATAGAATTTTATGAAGAGGTTACAGAAGAAGGGTATGTATGCGTGTCAGAATCCATGATGAATGTCTCGAAAGTCAATTATCCTGTGGTTATTATTTCCCGTCCTAAAAATGAAGCAGGAGTTCAGATGACACCAAATATCATAATTCAGAAAATGGCGATTTTCTCTTACAAGGATAACAAAAGGTTTCCCTGGAATTATGATTGTAATGTGACAGTCCCGGGAAAGGAGAGTTCAGTCAGCTCGTTAAATAAGGATCAAAATATAGGTTCTCACACGTGTAGTGGAAGACGATATGATTTGGTAAATGCCCGAGCAGAGCCTGTAAAAGGAAAAGATCTGACGGTCGAACTAAAGAGGGGAAAAGCGGTTGAATCTAGGGTGCCTGTTAATGAACTGGTGAAAGAGGAGGAAGCTAAGGAATTCCTGAAATTTCTGAAACATAGTAAGTATAGTGTGGTGGAACAGTTGCATAAACAACTAGCCCGCATATCCATATTAGCTTTGCTCATAAGCTCAGAGGTACACTGGAGTACATTGATGAAAGTGTTGAACGAGACATATGTGACCAATGATATTTCTGTCAATAAGTTGGATCGGTTGGTTAATAATATAAGTGCTGACAACTTCATCTTCTTCAATGATGATGATATACCACCAGGAGGTATGAGATCCACCAAAGCTTTGCATATAACCACCAGATGTAAAGGATACACGTTGCTAGGGGTTCTGGTAGATAATGGGTCGGCATTGAATGTATTGCCCTTGTCCACGTTAAACAGGTTACCTGTGGATAGCTCACACATGAAAGGATGTCAGAATATAGTGCGAGCATTTGATGGCACGGAAAAGAGAATCATGGGAAGAATAGAAATACCTTTGTTGATTGGCCCAACTACATATGAGGTAGACTTCTTAGTGATGGATATTAAGCCCTCTTACAACTGCCTGTTAGGGAGACCTTAGATACATTCGACAGGGGTAGTACCTTCGTCATTACATCAAAAGTTAAATCTAGTATCAGAGGGACGACTGATAACAATAAATGCCGAAGAGGATATTATTGCAGCTGTAAGCAGTGATGCGCCATATTTAGAAATAGACGAGGAAGCCATTGAATGTTCTTTTCGGTCTTTGGAGTTTGTAACTGCAACATTCATCACCGAAGGAAGCAGAATTCTAGAGCAAAAAATATCCAAAACTACGATGATGGGTCTGCAGTTGATAGTAGGACGTGGGGCTTTTCCAGGAAAGGGACTTGGGAGATATCTCCAGGGAAGAGTTGAGGTTTCGATGCTAAAGGACAAATATGATCGTTTTGGTTTGGGGTTCAAGCCAGATGCAAGACAAAGAAGAAGGGAATTGGAAAAAAAAGGTAGGAAAGAAGAAGAGCACATGTAAGTGATGGAGAAATTAAGTGGGAACCCATGATAATACCGCACATCTCTAGGACTTTTGTATCGGGAGGGATTATTTATCCTGAACGAGGGATAACAGAGAAAGAAAACATAGAAGGAGTATTGGGAAATGTTCACATCAATGCTATATTTGAAGAAGAAATTGAAAAGGGGACTCTGTCAAATATTCGCCCTTATGAGCCTGGGAGTGCTCTAGACAATTAGACTACAGAAGACCTTCCTATAGTTTTTAGAGCTTACTCAGAGTAATGTTCAAAACAAACTTGTTGCTTTAAGCCTAGAGGCAATAAGGATTTCTTTGTGAAATAGGCTCATGTTCAAACATCATTATTTCAATGAAGTACATTTTTTGCTATTATTTTGAGCAAGTATTCCTTCATTCTTTCCACAAACAATTGTTTTATTCTTTCCGTTTAAGCAATTATTCTGGTCCTTTTTAGATTTTCTTCAAGCATTCTTTCATTTCATCATACTATACCGACAATAATTATCAAATTCATTCATTCTTTGTATATTTTTTGTACCCATAATAGGTCCCTGGATATCAATGTCATGAGTGAGGCTGTTACTGACTCAGAATCACTATTCGAGCAAGACATGTGTTTAGAGGAATCCCAGGACTTTGAAGATGACAGAGACTGTGATTTATCTCCGGATTTGTTAAGGATGGTAGAACAAGAGGAAAAGCAAATTTCACCTCATAAAGAAGTAGTGGATATGGTGACTTTAGAAGATGGGAAAGTTGTAAAAATTGGAACATGCATAACTGAAGAAATAAAGCAGGACCTTGTTGAGTTGCTTCAGGAGTTCAAAGATATTTTTGCATGGTCATACTAGGATATGCTCGGATTGAGCACTGATATTGTGGTACATCACCTTCCCATAAAAGAAGATTACAAGCTAGTTTAGAAGAAGCTTTGAAGAATGAGGACGAATATTGTCTTAAAAATAAAGGAGGAAGTCAAAAAGCAATTTGATGTTGGATTCCTTCAGGTGTTCAAGTACTTAGAATGGGTAGCCAACATTGTGCATGTTCTTGAGAAAGATGGCAAGGTGCGAATGTGTGTGGATTATAAAGATTTAAATAAGGCAAGTCCAAAGGACAACTTCCCATTACCTCATATCGACACTCTAGCGGATAATACAGCTGGCTACTTGTTGTTCTCCTTCATGGACGGCTTTTTTGGATACAATCAGATAAAGATGCATCTTGAGGATATGGGAAAGATTACCTTTATAACCTTGTGGGGTACATTCTGTTACAAGGTGATGGCGTTTAGATTAAAGAATGTTGGAGCAACATATCAAAGGGCTATGGTGACCTTATTTCATGATATGATGCACAAAGAGATTGAAGTTTATGTTGACAACATGATTGCCAAATCCCGAACCGAAGAGGAACACATCCAAGTGTTAAGAAAGCTATTCTTGAGATTGAAAAAATTTTAGCTGAAATTGAATCCAACGAAATGTACTTTTAGGGCTAGATCAGGAAAACTATTGGGCTTTTTAGTCAGTGAAAGAGGAATTGAGATTGATTCAGACAAAGTACGAGCTATACAAGGATTGTCTCCACTATGCACTCAAAAAGAAGTTCGAGGCTTTCTGGGAAGACTAAATTATATTGTTCGGTTTATTTCTTAATTAACAAAGAAATGTGTCCCTATATTTCGTCTTCTTAAAAAGCATAACCCAGGAGAATGGGATGATGAATGCCATAGAGCTTTTGATAAAGTTAAAAAATACTTGTCGAGTCCTCCAGTGCTGTCACCTCCAAGCTTAGACAAGCCGTTAATACTGTATTTAGCAGATTGATAATTCTATGGGATATGTTCTTGGTCAACATGATGAGTCAGGAAAGAAAGAAAGGGCGATATATTACCTCAGTAAGAAATTCACTGAGTGTGAAATGAGATATTCGCCAATTGAAAAATTATGTTGTGCTCTAATTTGGACAGCTCGGAGGTTGAGGCAATACATGTTGTACCATACGATAATCTCAAAGTTGGATCCTTTAAAGTATATGGTGGAGTCAAAGGCCTTGAATGGAAGAATGGCTAAGTGGCAAATTCTGCTTTCTGAATTTGACATAATTTACGTGAGTTAAAAGGCTGTGAAAGGGAGAGCAATAGTAGATTTTCTGGCCAGTTGGGCTTTAGAAGATTATGAGCCTTTGAATTTTGATTTCCCTAATGATGAGATAATGTATATGGCAGATACTGAAGAGGACATTACAAAAGATCATTCTTGGAAATTAAATTTTGACAGAGCCTCAAACACTATGGGAAATAGAATCGGAGCAGTCTTGGTATCCCCAAGTGGAGATCATTATCCATTCACATGTAAATTGGATTTTGATTGCACAAATAATATGGCAGAGTATGAAGCCTGTATCATGGGACTTCGAGCAGCTATAGAACGAAAGATCAAGTCACTAGAAGTATATGGAGATTCTGTGCTGGTGATTTACCAACTTCGAGGTGAAGGGAGACAAGAGATTCCAAATTAATTAATTATAGAAAGTTGATGTTGAGGTTAGTTGAAGAGTTTAGTGATATTACCTTCAATTATCTCCCGTGTGATGAAAACCAGATGGCAAATGTTTTGGCTACTTTGGCTTCCATGATTAAAGTGAACAGACAAGAAGATGTGAAACCCATTCAGATGAGTATTTGTGAGGCCCCATCTTATTGTTATAATATAGAAGAAGAGGAGAGAGATGATTATCCTTGGTATCAGAATATATTGCGATACGTGAGAAATCGTGATTATTCGGACCAAGCAACTGAGAATGACAAAAGGACGCTGAGAAGGCTAGCATGTGATTATGTCTTAGATAGGGAGATCCTGTACAAAAGAAGAAAGGATCAAGTACTTTTGAGATGTGTGGATGCTGTGGAGGCCAAGAAAATTTTAAAAGAAGTTCACGAAGGCATTTGTGGAATACACGCTAATGGGTTCACAATGGCCAGACAAATTATGAGGTTTGGATATTATTGGTCAACTATGGAAGGAGATTGCATCAATTATGCTAAGAGATGTCACAAATGTCAAATTTATGGTGATAAGATTCATGTACCTCCCTCGCCTTTGCATGTTATGACTTCCCCATGGTCATTTTCCATGTAAGGCATGGATGTCATAGGGCCAATCTCACCGAAGGCTTCAAATGGGCATCGTTTCATCTTTGTGGTCATTGATTATTTTACCAACTGGGTGAAGGCTACTTCATATGCCAACGTAACTAAATCCGCAGTCAGCAGATTTTTATAGAAGGAAATTATATGTCGATATGGGATACCTGAAAGGATCATATCTGATAATGCATTAAATTTGAACAATAGCACAATAGTAGAGGTCTGCAGTCAGTTTAAGATCAGACACCATAATTCATCACCATATCGCCCAAAAATGAATGGGGCAGTAGAAGCAGCCAATAAAAATATCAAGAAAATTGTGGGAAAAATGACTGAAACTCATAGAGATTGGCATGAGAAGTTGCCATTTGCTCTCTATGCTTATCGAACATCTGTCAGAACTTCTACTGGGGCAACGCCTTTTTCATTGGTTTATGGAATGGAAGCAGTGTTACCCATTGAGCTGGAGATACATTCTTTCTGAGTTTTGTCAGAATTGAAGTTAGATGAAGCAGAATGGATACAGTCTCGATATGATCAGTTGAATTTGATTGAGGAAAAGAGGCTAAGAGCTATTCAGCATGGTCAAATGTATCAGAAAAGAATGATGCGGGCTTATGACAAAAAGGTTCGCCCAAGAGAGTTTCATGAGGGAGATTTGGTTTTAAAAAAGATCTTTCCTATACAAAAGGATTTCAGAGGAAAATAGATGCCAAATTGGGAGGGGCTTATGTGGTGAAGAAAGCTTTCTCCGGAAGAGCATTAATCCTGGCTGAAATGGATGGAAAAAATCTATCTAATCCAGTGAACTCAGATTCAGTCAAAAAATACTACACCTAATGAGGGGAGGAAGCCAAAATGAAAACCCGCCAAGGGCACTTTGAGATTTAAAAAAAAAAAAAAGGGCTAAAGTGAAAACCCGCAAAGGGTGCTTTGAGACCTAATAAAAATGGAAAAGATATAGAGCCAAAGTGAAAACCCGCAAAGGGCACTTTGAGACTCAATAAAAAATGAAGTAAAAAAAAAAAGGAGAGGCCAAGGTGAAAATCTGCAAAGGGCGCCTTGAGACCAAAGGGGATTTAAGTTGAAAACCCGAAAAGGGCGGCTCAAATGTGGATCTAAATGGGGAAGGTGATGATCTTGCTATACCTGAATTAACAAGGAAGGGGTGTGTTGCAACTTGGGGCATTGACAAAGTACTTCTGATCTCCTAAACACATGTCAAGTTTAAATTGGTCTTCAAGAAGTTCGTACAGAGAAACTCAGTTTGCGATATCAAGGGTACCTAGTCTTCATTTTATTCCTAATAAATTAAGCTATCTTTGAAATAGCTGTCGCTTTTCAAGATATACATTCCCAAATTAATTGTCATTTTTATTCTTTTGATGATTTATTCACTTTGAGATCAAATTCAATCCCATTCTTATCCATTATTTGATCTGATTGCAAGAATGTTGCATTGAAATAATGATTAATGAACTAGTAAAGTATTCACAATAGAAGTTTTGCATATTACTCTAGAAGTTTCTAGATAATGCAAGAATTTGAAACATGACTATTTGTAATAGCCTAAATTTTTAGTGGTGTCGGAACAGTGATTCGAGATCACTAAATCTGACAAATGACTAGAAAATATTATTAATTTAGTGAATATAAGTTAAACGTGAAGTTAGAAAAATTTTTGAAATAGCGAATAGTGTACTAGAAATAAATATTAAAATAATTAGAATCAGAAACGAGGTATCGAGACTTTAAAAATTTTAAACCGAGCCATAAATATTTTTATAAATATTTATGGAGTGTCAATAAGTTAGTATTAAAGTTTTGTCAAGAAATTTTAAAGTTCCGATAGTTAATTGAATAAAAAGGACTAAATTATAACAAATGTAAAATTATGGGAAATGATTAAATGGCTTAAATGATAAAAGAAAGAGGGTTTAAAAGGAAAATAGACCCAAAATGTTTTGGGCTGGACGGCAAGGGGCATGAAATCAGCAGGAAAATTGATGAATTAAGGGCAAAATTGAAATATTGCAAAATTTACTTAATAAAGCTAGGACTAAAGTGGAATTATCTAGATTTCTCTTTATTTTTCTGCATTCTCATTAGCAAAAACACCATAGAAGGGTTTCCTTAAGCTGGTTTTTCATATTTTTACTGCAAGTAAGTTCAATTCTTGATTATTTCTTGAAATTTTTGTGTTTTTATGACTTTTACAACTAGGTCCACTTGTTGAATTCATTAGTTTTTGATTTTATGAAAGAAATTGGAAGTTTCTATGAATATGTGATGGAAGTATATGATGATTTAGCATGAAATTAGAGCTTTAAATTGTTTATATGCTGATTTTATTGAAAGAATTGAATAGAAAGTGAATGTTTGGGACCTAATGGTGAAAGAGTTTGAAGTTAGGGTTTTATGTGGAAATTCTGAATTTAAATAATTGTGAAATAACTTATAATGTCTAGATAAAGCATTAATTGGGAAAAATTATCTTCATTGAGGGGTTAATTGAGTAAGGATTGAATTGTATGAACTGTGAAATTTGGGGCAAAAATAGAAATCAACATTTGCACTAAAACAGTTTTGGACAGCAACAGTAGTCTAACTTTGAAAAATCACCAAAAATTGTAGAAATTGAATTATAGAATGAATAAAATACGAAATTAAATCTTATTGAGTCTAGTTTTTTATAGAAGAAACAGTGTAAGCAATGAAATTATAAATTATGAGATATAATAGATTTTGTAAGACAATGTCAGAATGAATTCGGGTTCCCCTTTTCTGAATTTGAAAAATCATAAAAAATTGAATAAAAATAATTATAGGCTTAAATTTATATTTTTATAATCCTGAATGAGTCTATTTTCAATAGAAACAAACAAAAAAATCATTTGAATCCTGTACGAGAAGATAATTAATTTTTAGTGAAGAAGGGTCGGAACTGTCAAACAGCAGAACATAAGAGACTTCAATGAATAAAATGTATTAATTGGCCGAACCAAAAATTATGAAATTTTTATGGTAAGAAGATATATGAGTCTAGTTTCAGGAAAAATTAGCAGATCTTAATTTGGAGTTCTGTAGCTAAAGATAAAAATAATTTAGTGACTATGACACGGATGAACAGCATTAGAATATACATAAGTAAATAATGAAATTATAGATAATATTACTTATAAGCGGGTTGAAGATGAAGTCAATACTGATAAGTGAATTATTTTACAATGATAGATTGAGAACCCAAACAAGTCGAGGAAAAGAAAAAGTAGCTGATTAGTCCCTGAACTTTCACAAATTTTGCAAATCGACCCAGGTAAGTTCATATGGTTGAA
Organism: Gossypium longicalyx; assembly: GCA_025698465.1. NCBI lineage: Eukaryota > Viridiplantae > Streptophyta > Magnoliopsida > Malvales > Malvaceae > Gossypium > Gossypium longicalyx. Next base: position 17,623,696 of record CM047005.1, on the reverse strand, counting down.
GTTTAATGATTATATGTTAATTTTATGAATTATATAATGTATGATGAAATATATTTATTGATGAATAGAGAATAAAATAACAACCCGAAAATCGAATAAATGATCAAATTGAGCGGAACGTCAGATTTGAGTACTTCTGATCAGTGATAAGTGACAAGTGATAAGTGGTAGCTTTAGCTACACTTATCTGATCAGCGACAAGTGATAAGTGATAAGTGGTAGCTTTAGTTACATTTATCTGATCGGTGACAAGTGATAAGTGATAAGTGATAGTTTTAGCTACACTTATCTGATCAGTGACAAGTGATAAATGTGATCGATGTAAGACCCGTGGCGTGACTATGACTTCAAAAAGTGATAAGTGATCATACGCAAGACCATAGTTATACTATGGCAAAGTGAAAGTGAAGTACTCAATTTTCCGTAACCGTTCCCTAATTTGGTTAAAGAATGATATGTGACAAATGGGCCCAAAAGAATTAAAGGAAATGGATAAGTGGTAGTAAATTTATACACAATGACTGTGGTTGACAGGTGAACTTAATAATTGTGTATATTGTATAAGTGTATAAATATTTGGTAAGATTTATGTTTTATGCTTATGAACTTACTAAGCTTCTATAAGCTTATTTGAGTGTATTCAATGTCTCTTGTAGATTGACGTGGAAGTATACGGAGGATCGGATCAACATAGAGGATCACACTATCCAGATATCTCCTTAGCTTTTGTAAATTTCCTTTTGATTTATATGGCATGTATAAGGTTTGATGATTATATAAATGCTAAGACTTGTTTAATGAATATACATTAAAGTAAAAAAAATGATAAATATGTTAAATAGTATGATTATAGTAGAAGTATAATTTGGTATCATATTGATTGAAATGAATTGGTTGGTTGGATTAGTCTCGGTTTTAAAATTTGCAGGGAAGGTTAGATATTTATAAAGGGGTTATATTGAACAAAAAAAAACTTTGGGATTTTGCAAAAAAAAAATTTCTATAGTTTTGATTTAATTCTGGTTTGGTCTCGAAGTATGTTTTGGGCTTTGGAGGCCCATCTAAAGGACGTCATGACATGTTTTAGTAAATGAATAGTATTTAACTTGTATTAACGAAAAAAATTAATTTGGTAAACTCTGGTAATGCCTCGTACCCTATTTCGGCGACGAATACGGGTAAGGGGTGTTACACTATTGCTTAGAATTCACTGAAGCTCAAGGAGATATTTGAGTAGATCACCTCTTTGGATTTTTGTCCAAAATGATGATTGAATAAAAGGAAAAGATATGGCGTTGGTGATACAATTTTGAAAAGGAGTTATTCTCAAGAAAGGGGAAATGATATTTTGTATTCATGCAAATATCGAAAATGTACATCTGGCTATAATACTTGAGGAGTGAGGTAGCAGATCGAACAGATGGAAATTCAACTATGAGTTGCAATGTTTTTGTCTCAGAAAGAATAGTGGAAGGGACATTGGAATTATAGCGGGGCAAGCTTGCTGAGCAGAATATGATTGTTTCTTTGGGATACTTTGTCAAGATGATGGTTGAGCAAGATGACTGTGTAATACGTCAGTGACAACATACTAACGAACAACGAGTGATGATACCTTAATTTTTTTAAAAATGGAATCATTCTCATTTCTGCATATATCATTCATATCTCATGTAGTTAGGAGCATTGGATTCATTTCAATCATAGCATCCTAATCATTTATTATAAACATGCGCATATAAAATCGAGTCTCCAGGACATGTCCCCCAGAGGACAGTGTAGTGACATTGGTGAAGTCAGATCTTATCTCCCTAAAGTTGCAGCGGAATAGATCAAAGATTACCAACCTTATCTCCCTGAAGTTACAATGGAGTAGGTTGAAGTGACAGGTCTTATCCCCTTGAAGTTGCAGTGGAACAGACCAAATAAAGCAAATTTTATCTCCATATATCAGTAATGGAGCAGATTTAGGCCACCAGCCTTATCTCCCTGAAGTTGCAGTGGAGCAGGCTCAATATACAAGTCTTATCTTCCTGAGGTAGCAAGGAGGCAGACTAAAGATTGAAGATCTTATCTCTCTCAGCAGTAATGGAGCAGATCGAAGATAGCGAATCTTATCTCCATGTATCGGCAATGGAGCAGATTTTAGCCACTAGCCTTATCTCTCTAAGGTAGCAAGAGAGCAGGTTGGCGATTGTAGTCTTATCTTCCTGAGGTAGCAAGGAAGCAGACTAAAGGTTGAAGATCTTATCTCCCTAAGCAGTAGTGGAGTAGATCAAAGATGATAAATCTTATCTCCATGTATCGGCAATGAAGCAGATTTTAGCCACCAGCCTTATCTCTCTGAGGTAGCAAGAGAGCAGGTTGAAGATGGTAGTCCTATCTTCCTGAGGTAGCAAGAAAGCAGACTGAAGATTGAAGATCTTATCTCCCTAAGCAGTAGTGAAGTAGATCAAAGATGATGAATCTTATCTCCATGTATCGGCAATGGAGCAGATTTTAGCCACCAGCCTTATCTCTCTGAGGTAGCAAGAGAGCAGGTTGAAGATGGTAGTCTTATCTTCCTAAGGTAGCAAGGAAGCAGACTGAAGATTGAATATCTTATTTCCTTAAAGCAGTTGTGAAGCAGATCAAAGACGGCGAATCTTATCTCCATGTATCGAAAATGGAGCAGATTTAAGTCACCGGTCCTATTTCCCTGAAGTTACAGTGGAGTAGTTGCAGTGGGTTAGAACAATGCTACTTGAAGAGGTGGAGCACCAAAGAAGTCGAGATTCAGCAAGACCGGGCAAAATTGGTCCTTTTAAAGTCTTTGCTCTATTCTCGTTACACGACAATAAGCAAAGAGGGGCAGCTGTAGAAGGCCTATTTTGCCCGGGCCAATAAAAAACCCAAAAATAACCAAAAATAATAAAATAATAAACCAAATTATTTATGGGTCCAATGTCCATTTACAGATTTTCGAATTAAACTAAACCCAAACCTATTGATTTAGAACTAACAGTCCAAAAATTACACCTAAAACCCCTTAACCCAATTCATAAACACCCAAAAGGGCCCAATAGCCTAAAAACACCAAAAACCCTAGAGGTTTCTGTAATATGCTAGAGCAGCGCCAGAGGATTGACCTCCCACAAGCAGTTTCCCACGCACGGCCTCCACGTCACCAGAGCCTCTTCCTCCGTACGGCCACACTTGCAACAAAATACACGAGAAGCAGAAGTAACAAAATACAAGTAGAAAAATAGCAAAAAAGAAAAGAAAATTAATTTTTTTCTTCGGCTATAAAAAGCCATTATCTGTACTTTGAAAAGTTACGCATACTGAAATACAAAGAATCAGCAAAAGAAATAAGAAGGTGATTTCAAATTTTTTTCCCTACTTCGTTTTTAATATTTCTATCTCTTTTTGCATATATTTTGTTTCGTAGAATAATTTTTTTTCGAAAAAAGAGAAAGAAGAGAGGTTTACCTTCGTAGATGCATGACGAGATCTTTGTCTCCTCCGTCGAAATCGGAGTTTAAGATGGAGATTTTAGAGCGAAAATAAGCTTTGAGTCTTGACTTTGATGGAAATAAAGAGCATCTCTACATCATTCACCAATTATAATGGTGAAATGGTGATTGAATGGCCGAAATGGATGGAGAGCATTAGAGCTGCTGCGCTGAAACCCTAGCAAATGGGTATTCGGTTTGTGGCTTGTAAAAATGGCAGATTGCCATTCAATTTCTTTTAATTTTGGAACAAAATGAAAAGGCGCCGTTTAAGGGGGGAAAGATCCGTGCGTCAACTCGCTCCATAGCCCAGATCTGCGCTTTTGCGCTTCAAATGGGCAATTTGCGCAGCTAGTCCTTCTCCTTCGCGTCGAATTCTAATTAGCCCCTATTCGCATGTTATGTGTTTTTTTTAAAATTTTTCCTGAAATTTTCATGCTATTATAATTTAGTCTGCACCTAAGTATTGCGTTTTGGAGATTTGGATTATTTTCATTTTCAATCCTCTCACATTCGCGCGCACTACACTTTAGTCCTTATTACGGTTTCAAAAGTTTATTTTATTTATTAATTAACCCTTTTAGTTTGATTTTGTTTCAATTAAGATCTTTTTCTCATTTTAATTTGTATAATTCATTTTTAAAAATTCATTTAGCATTCATCTTTTAATATTTTTTTATACATTTTTAATTACTTTGATAATTTACTTTGTTTTTTTTAATTATAAAATTATTATTTTAAAATTTCCTTTTATATCCTATTGTTTTAAAATTTTGTATGATAGTACATTTAAATACTCTTATATGTTATTATACATGTATAGTTTATGATAAAATTAGTTCAATTCTATATACATTATTGTTTTCATATTATTTGATGTAAACATTTTCTTTGAAATCTATTATATATATATACATTTTATTTTAAATTGATTTATGTATAATTTGTTTCCTTAAAGGTTCCTATTTAAAATTGTATATTTTATTTATTTTGAATACTTTCATATATTAGTATCTTTATATATATGTTATTTATATGTATCATTAATTAAATCAATTTTTTTCATTTGAAATTATTTTACATATTACTTATTTTGAATTTCTTTTTACATAACATATATTTTAATAATTATTTATTTTTTATTAGTTTTTATATACATGAAAATTATCTCAACTTTTAGCATGCATTATTCATTTGTAATTTTTTTTCCATATAATTTTTAATTTGTTTTGAATTGGTTCCTAGTTTTATTTTGTTTGGTACATTATGTGTAGCTTGTTTTTATATTATTTCATATATTATTGTTGCATATTATTTATTCGTTTTTTGTATTATTATATTAATTGTTGTTCATCCATGCTTGAAAATTTGGTTATATTTTTTTGGGATTTGTTATATTTTATTGTTTGTTTATTAATTGATTTCTCAAATTTATATTATCTTCATTCACCAAGTATATTACTTTATTTGTACATATTGTCCTATGTTTATAATTTCGATTTTTGTTTACAAATGCTACTTTGTAATTTGCAACTTTTTAGTTTTAAAATTAATTATCCCATTTTATTTAAAGGCAACCTAATGCGTTCTGGAGCTAGTTTTACAATTATTCATTTGAAAATTTCTTAAAGTGAAAGTAATGTTTGATGTTTGGAAATTCGGGAAATCGTGCCCTATCGTGCTGGGTTTCGATTTCCTGTTTGTTCAAAATAATCAAATATTCCTTTAGAATTGTACTCGTGCTTTCAAAACTTCAAAACAAGGCAATGTTCAATGTTTAAAAATTCGAAGGATCGTGCCCTACCGTGCTGGGTTTCGATTTTTTCGTTGGACTAAATAATTGGGCATCCTTTTGTAATTTTCAACGTATAAGCTTTTGGAAGTCAAAAAATTAATCGTGTTTTCGAAGTCGTGCTAGATGTGATGCTGTATTCCTTTGAAACAAGAGAATTTTAACAACCAACTTTAGCCATTCAAATATTTTAAAAAGAGCCATATTTCAAAATATTTTTAAATCTTAGACATAAGGACAGTACTTAATCAATTTGGTACCAATTTTGGGCGTAATGCGGGTGCTAATCCTTCCTCATACGTAACTGGCTCCCGAACCCGTTTTCTCAAATTTACGTAGGCCAAAATTGATTTAAATGGAATAAAATGTTTTATTAAGTGATCCAATCACACCTAAACAAAAGGATTAGTGGCGACTCCACTCGTTTTAAGGTCAATCCCCGTTTTTTTCAAAAATAAAAAAATGGTTTCGACATATATATAAAGAAAAAAATAACACATTTTTGTCTTTTCTTGCCCCGATTTTAATTGGTTATATTTTTTAAATATACTTAATAGTTGAACTAATAAGGTACCACCTTTAGTAAAAAAAATGTTTAAATACTAAAATTGAAAAATGATATAATTTAAGTACCAATTTATAGAATAAAGTATTTTTTAAACTTTAACTAACGAAATAAAAGAATAGGTAAACTATACATAAGGTTACTAAACTAGTAGTAAGTTTACGTTTTGGTCACTTAACTTCAAAAAGTTACAAAATAGTCATTAAATCATTCAAAAACTTTCACTTAAGTCACCAAGTTATTCAAAAGTTGTTATTTAAGTCACTAGTGAATTCAAATCTACAATTTGATGATCAGTGTGATGGATCAGTGTCTATTGACTAATAGAAAAACATATCTTGGATCTAAGTTAGTTTAGCAATTAATGTCGAAGATCAGAAAAGAAAGTTATTTGGATTTTGATTTGCAAATTCACGATGTTCAAAACTATTTTATGGGAAAAAAAAAACACTTAAATTGTAGAAGTGAAGGGGAGTGTGTTCAATTAGTGTAGGTGATTTTAATAGTCCAATGACTTAAATGAAAACTTTTGAATAGTTCAATGATCATTTTGTAACTTTTTGAAGTTAAGTGGCTAAAATGTATATTTACTATAATTTAATGACATTAAATGTAGTCTAATATTAAAATATTAGGGAGTGTTTGGTAAACATAGTTTTGGGTCTTTTTTAACTGATTTGGGCACAAATTAATGATTGGGTAGTCAAACTCTCTAATTGTAGTGTTTGGTAAATGAAGGTTTGTAAGAGCTTGTTGAGCTAAAACCTCCAAAACAAAAAAGGCAGAGATGTACAATTTTTTTTCACATCTGATTGTGAATGAGATATGTGGAATGGCTGACCATGCTTGCTAAAAGATTACTCCATTTGCCACATACTCTCAAACCTAATATTTATCTATTTTTGAAATATTTATGTACTCTTAATTTATTTTCAATTTACTTGTGTAAAATGATTTCTTACTCAACTTTACATTAATTGAAATATGTTACTGGACAAATTTATTCAAAGTGTGACATAATTATCACTAATTTACATGCTAAGAACATGACATAATTATCACCAAGAATATAATTTACAATTATAATGATATACTATTAATATTTATCAATTTTTACAATGTTAATATTTACAAATAAGGAACTTAAGAAATTTGTTTATTTAAAATTTCAAAAGTATTCACTAATTAATTTCATAATGGATGTTTTAATTCATTGGAAATAATGTTTTATTTCAATAATTTCACTCAATAAAAACTAAAGTATTATAAAAAAATAAATATTTAACAATAAAATGTGTCATATCATTATTTATCATTTTACACATATCAACTTTTAACTATCAGCTAAATTTTATTTAAACAATTTTAAATAAATAATTAATAAAATCAATTTGATTAAACCATCCACCACAATCACAATCAACCAAATTCATACCTATCTTAATAATCAACCAATTTCAAACCTATCTTAATATTTAAGTATAGTCAAACTCCTAAGAATGGAATTGCTAAAATAAGTAGAACAAAGATTGTGCCAATTTTTATTATTTTAGTATTTGTCGTATTTTGTCTGAAACGTCAATCGCAGAAAACATCACTGCTTATCTCATTTCTTTAATTTCTTTTATCATAGAAAAGGGGAATAAAAATAAAACCAACACAACAAATGCAGCCTATAATTCCTCTGTTCTTTTATCAGGCAAAGCTTCTTTAAAATCTAAATAGCGAAGTTATTTAGGAAATTAATTATTATTCTATTTTATTTTATTTTAATTGCTTATTTTTATTTTTATTCAATTTTACCAATTAAAAATAATTATAATGTTTTTTTATAAATAAAATAATTATAATGTTGATTGTTTCTTTTATAAAAATATAGATAAATAGTTTAATAAACATTTAATTTTGAATGATATATCTTATAATATTAATCTATATGTTTATACACAATATATAAATATTATTACTTACCAAAATACATATATCACAATTTGCATTTCATTTTCAATTCTTTCCATTTCCAATCATAATATCATTTCATTCAATTATCCCTATTAACATGACTTGGACTTGGACGGATATATGGATCCAACCAAAACACACTAGTTTGGCACCTAGTGCCTTATCGGATAATTCGAAGAAATAAGTTGACACTCAGTGTCTTATCGACTATGTCGAAGTAAATTGGTACCTAGTACATCATCAAATTTATCTGAAGTAATAATTCGACACCCAGTGTCTCATCGACTTGAAGTCGAAGTATCCCTAAACTCTTCAAATCCTATGGGATGCCAACTATATCTGAATTAACCCGATACTGTTAATAGGTTTCAATTCACTTTTCAAATGCCACAACTATTCAATATTCAATTATCACATTAATCACAAATTCACATACATCCAATTCAATATAAAAAATGCTAACACTTACCTTATTTACTTACCATAAACATTTTAATCAAAATACAACAATTAATAATTAAATTTGGATTATATAAATACAAACCAGAATTTCTGGGCTACTCCTCGTCGACTTTTTCCTTTCCTTTCTTAGCCGAAGTTCCTGACACAATGTTAGCTATCAAAATTAAACAATTAAAAATCCTCAATACAACACAATTTCACATTGAATATTTCAATTTTTTATTCAACTTTTTTCCCAAATTTCAATTTAGTCCCTAAACCGAGACTAACTGTATTTATTAAAAACAAATTCCATATTTTTATTCAATTTTCACTTTAGACTAAATTCAACTCTCTAATTTCACTTGAATCCTTAAATTTCAAAATTTTTACAATTTAGTCCCTAATACTCAAAACTTATAATTTATTCTATAATTCAATCCCCTTTTTATTTCTAACTTAAAATTCTATCAATTTAACCCCTAATACTCAAATCGTAATGCCCTCAAAAATACATTATATTTATTTCTGTATGTTTGTGTCACAAAATACCATCTGCATCAGTGGTTATGAGTTTGGGAGTGTCTAAAAAGTATTGGGTTCAAGCCTTGTCTTGAATAATTTTTTGTTTTTATATGAATAATCCCTATATCTGGCCAGTAGGCTTATAAGGATAAGTGTGTGAAAATATAATTGAATGGGTCTGCTGGTCTAGTGGTTAAGTGGGGGTTAGCATGCTAGAGGTCTTGTGTTTGATTCTCTGCAATGGCAAGTAGTATTATTTTTGCTTAAGTTTTGGCTAGAGTTGTGCTATTAGTGGACTCCGAGTGGTGGGTGGTTAGTAGAATTTGATGGAGAAAATTAAGGGTTTTGGAAATAGTAGGGATTTGTGGAAACACGGGAGTACCAAAATTCTCTCCGGAGAAAGAAATTGACGCCTTTTCTTCCATTTTTTCTTTTTGCTGTAGCCGAAATTTCTTATTGCCGCCATTTTTTTTCCTATTTTCACACTATTTTCTTATTCTCCAAACTCAATCTTTGCCTTGTTCCCGTCGTCGTTTCACGTCTTTACTTTTCGTGTGTTATTCGGTAAGTGATAAGTGAGTTCTTTTCGATTTATTCAATGAATATTCGTTTGACGAGAGTCACTTGCTGTTTAGGCGCAAATTAAGGGGCTGGTGGATTTCAATTGACGCTGTGGTTGTGCGAAATTGGGGTTGCTTAAGTGAGGTAAGGTTGTCGATGGTTTTTGAGAATTGTCTGTTCGTATCAATTCGGATTAAGTGACTGAAATTGGGCTTTCTATTGTTGAGTATAGGTTCTGGAGTGCTCGGGAGTGTTTACGCGTCGAAATCGAACTAGATGTGTAACTGACACACAGAAAACGGTCGTGAGATATTTGGGATTTTTGGCCAGGTCGTGTGATCCACACGGCCAAGGCTAATTTGGATCGTGTGGGCCGCACGGGCGTGTGGGCCCACACAAGTATACAACATGACCGTGTGAGCCCATTTCCAATGATTTGTAGCTAAGGTTGCACAGGTTACCCGAAATGACTGTGAACCTTCTGTAGGGTCGATAAGCTTACCTAAACCCCTAACTAAATGAAATAACTGAATGACTGAAATATCCATATATGATATGTGTATATATGTATGACTGTATACTGAGCATACTATTAATACTGTACTGAATATATGCATGATACCATGATTTGGCATGACATTATTGTATGATACATTGCATGGGGATCGATTGTATTGATCGGAGAAAGTGTACTGAAAGGCTTCAAGCCTAAATTATCGGCAAAAAGACAAATTCTTGAATGGCTTAAATTCAAGGTTATCTAACAAAGAGTTTCAGTAACCACAAATCCGATTTAAAGAGAAATTTATTTCAATATTTTTTATTGAAAATTGATATGATAGAAAAATCGTATGAAAATATTGATAGAAAAATTTTACCGATTTAGTGGTTAGTTAGAAAAAGAAATTATTGAAGAAATGGGTAAAAACAAGGTATCGGGACCTTTATCTCGTAAAACCGAGTCGAAAATAATTTTATAAATATTTATGAAATGTTAGTAATGTGGTATTAAAATTTCATTAGGAAATTTTAATGTTTGGGTAGTCAATTAAATGAAAAGGCCTAAATTGTAATAGGTGTAAAAGTTGCTAGAATGATTAAATAGCTTAAGAGTCTAATAAGAAAGGATTTAAAAGGAAATTAGACCCAAAATTTATTTGGGATGGACGGCAAGGGCATGAAATCAGCAGGGAATTTGATAAATTAAGGGCAAAATTGGAATATTGCAAAATTAACTAAATAAAGCTAGGACTAAATAGGAAATATCTAGATTTCTCTTCATTTCTCTTCAATTCTAGCAGCTAAAAACACCATAGGAGGGTTCTCTAAGCTGGTATTTCTTAATTTTTGCACCAAGTGAGTTAATCCTTGCCTTTTTCTTGTAATTTTTGTGTTTCTAAGACTTTTACAACTAGGTCCTACTATTAAATTCATTAGTTTTTTATTTCATGGATGAAATTGAAAGTCACCATGATTGAGTGATGTAAGTTTATGATGAAATAGAATGAAATTAAAGTTTTAATTTGTTTATGAGATGATTTTATTAGGTAATTTCAATGGAAATTGATTTTTAGGACCTAATTGTGAAAATGTTTGGAATTAAAATCTATTTCTGAAACTCTGATTCCTAAAGGTTGTAAACTAGTTTAAGGTGATATAATAATGTGTTAATTGAGAAAAATAAGCTCAATTGAGAGACTAATTGAGTAGGGACTAAATTCTCATTTATTAAAAGCTTAGGAGAAAAATGGTAATAAACAGCTTCACTAAAACAATTTGGACAGCAGCAGTAGACTAACTTTGAAAAATCACTATAAATTGTAGGAATCGAATTAGAAGATAAAAAAAATATGGAATTAAATCTTATTGAGTCTAGTTTCTCATAGAAGAAACAGTGTAAGCAATGAATTTGTAAATTTTGAGATATAATGAATTTTGTGAGACAAGGTCAGAATAAATTCGGGTTCCCCTGTTCTGAATTTGAAAAATCATAAAAAATTGAATAAAAATAATTAGGGGTTTAAATTTACATGTCTAGAATTATTAATGAGTATATTTTTAATAGAAATAAACAAGAACATCATTTGAATCCTGTATGAAGAGATAATTAATTTTTAGTGAAGAAGGGTCAGAACTGTTAGACAGCAAAACAGGGGTGACTTTAAAGAATAAACTGTATTGATTGGCTAAACCAAAAATTCTGAAAATTTTATGGTAAGAAGATATATGAGTCTAGTTTCAGGAAAAATTAATAGAACTTAATTTGGACTTCCTTAGATCGATTTATAAATAATTTAGTGACTATGACTTAAGTAGACAACTTTGAATGAACTATAAATAATAGTTGAATTATAGATAATGTTGCATATGAACATGAAATGTATTAAATTGATAATTAAATTTATTTATTTAGATCCAGAAGATTCAAATACGAAGCTAGATCGAGGAAAGGAAAAAGTTCAGGATTAGTAGATTTGTGTACACAAACAAGTATCAAGGTAAGTTCATGTAACTTGAATTATATTCTTAAATACTTGAAATGCATGTTTTTTATATGAATATGATTTGAATGTTCATTATATGAAATTTTATGAAACATTGACATATTTGATAAAAGAGGAAGAAATCCCAGTTGAATGAAAGGAAAATTCGATGGATCTCTAAAAAGGAATTGACGATAAAAAGGATCTACCCCGGATGGGTGATCCTATCCTGATATAGCCCTCCCGAAGAATATGTGGAAAATGGATTTAGCCCGGACGGGTAATCCGAATCAGGGTCTGAATTTAGCCTGGACTGGTAATTCAGATCCAAGCTCATTAGAGTAATTACCGTTGCAGGGGATTTAGCCTGAACTGGTAATCCCGACAATACTCTATGAGTTTATATTACAGTTGCTTAGCCCGGACCGTAATCCCACTGTAAGGATGAGGTTCGCGGGAGTGTGCTCTCTGAAATGGAAATGTGTGCACATGAATATGAATTGACGGACCCGGAATTGTACACTAAAAGTGTACCTCTGAAAATCCATCGAAATTTCGAGAAATTCAATGGGATAAATATGGAAAAATAACAAGGAAATAGAAATCATGGTATTGATGAGCTCATCAATCATGGTATATATTATTGGTACATGCAAATTATTGTACTAACTTGAATGTTGAGTTTGTGCATATTAGGGTAATAATGCATTGAATGGATATATAAATGTTTATTGTATTGTATTGAAAATATTAGGTAAGTATAATTCTTGTTATATGAGCTTACTAAGAACAAAGTGCTTACCCTGTTTCATTTTCCCCTGTTTTGTAGTGTTAAGAGCTCGGAGGTCGGATTTGGTCGGAGACACATCACACTATCAACCTTAGGATTTCGGTACATAAAGAAACTTTATTTTGGAAATCAAGGGCATGTATAAGCTAATAAAGTAAATGATCTTGTGAAATGAATGTAGAGTTAGCCACTGGTATGGTTAACAAACCTGGTTTTCGGTATGTGATGACGTTATTTTATAAATATGCATGAATTTATCTTGAAAATATGTTGAATTGGATTGGTTGATGTGGATTGTTTTTTGTTTAAAATTTCAGGGAAGGGTAGATATCTATAAAGGGGTTATATTGAGTTAAAAAAATTTAATTTGTAAACTCCGATAATACTTCGTACCCTATTCCGGCAATGAATACGGGTAGGGGTATTACAGCTGCATATTATTGTCTAGTACTGAATTCGATACTATTTAGAGTATAAGGATGGGTGGGTTGATTATATCCCCACATGGAGTGCAGGGTTAGACGAAGATGGTGTGTAGAAGCTAGTTGGTTAGGATTTTGTGACTGCATATCTGATACTGCTACTGTTACTGTGATGGGCTAAGGCTCTACTGCATGACTTATTCCGTACTGAGACGGGCTAAGGCTCAAACCGAACTGATATCGATACTGGAAAAGGGCTTAAGTCCAGACTGTGTTTGCCTATTTATTTGCGTGGAGATTACTCACTAAGTTTACATAAACTCACCCCTTCGGTTTAATCTGTACAGGTAACCCCGAGATTTGATGGATCGGTGCAGCGGAAGACTCGATGGTGGCCACACGACCTCTTTTACACTGTTTCACACTTATTTACGCTTTTAGATTTTATTTGGGTATTTTATTGTAAATATGGCCTCTACGGATTTTTATTTTGATTTAGGATTTTTATTGGTTACGGTTTATAACTGCTAGTATTAGGAAAATTCGGGTTTTCAAAAGAAACAAATGTTCTAACGAGATACTCACAAATATGCAAATGATTTTAAAAGCTTCTGCATTGAAGAAATGTTTGAAAACTTTCGACTAATAAAATATCACGATTTTAGAAGTAATGAGTAATAATAAAAAATTTCTAAACGGAAATTATTTTAAGCAAAGTTACGGTTTTCAAACACACTATCATGTTACATCGTCCGATTCAGCCATAACGTCCCGATTAGGTTTAAGGTGTTACATTTAGTGGTATCAGAGCCAGGTTGCAAAACTCAACTGTGGTTGTGGGTTTTTAAGATGTGATTTTCTGAGAACTGATTTCTAAATGTTGTTACTGGAAGTATGGTACACCGAATTTTCGACGCCGATCTAATAAGTTTTCTAAAACTATTTTTGATAGTATATCCTGAAACTGCTATATGTAGTATATGCTTAGACTACTATAGATAGACTGTACTGAAAACACTCAAAATAGTGTATAGTGAGACTGTTGTTAAACTGATAGGCATTGCGTTGTATGAAAACAAACTCAGAATTACTGATATTGTTCTACATAAAACTTTTGTTAATAATTACTGAAACTATAAACTGATGCATAAAACTGTTAACACAGATAAACGTAATTAGATAACGAGTATACGAGATACTCGCAGAAGAGGTACAAAAGGCCATAGTAGAGGCCATATAGGGGCTCGAGCTGAGTCTTCTTCACTAGGCAGTATGCCGAATTTAGACACTAGTAAAACGCCAGTGTCACCTGTTACAGGGACTGGGTTTGGGGCTGGGTCTCATGATCGAGCGGCTTAGGACTACGTTCTGTCCCAAGCCATGCTACGGATTTTGGAGAGGGTCGCTAGGCCCAATACTAGAGCTGGAAGCTGAGTGTCAATTACAGAACGACTACAGTCTAACGGAGGTGAGCTTTTCAGAGGTATTGCTAGAGTCTCCCCTAATGTGGCTGAATACTGGATTGAAGCCACAGAGAGAATTATGGAATAATCAGGACTACACCCTTGAGCAAAAATTAAAGGGTGTTATATCATTGCTTCGTGATGAGGCATATCAGTGAGGAGGGCACTCAGATCGACCGACTGACTTGGGAGTTCTTTAAGACCGCCTTCTAAGGGAAATATGTGGGGGTTAGTTATGTAGATGCCCGTAGGAGAGAGTTCTTGAGTTTGACTCAAGGGGATAGATCGGTGGTTGGGTATGAGGCCGAATTTCTAAGACAAAGCTGCTATGCGCGAGGTATGGTGGCAACTAAATATGAGCGATGTGCTTACTTCGAGGATGGCCTCAAGGATAATCTGAGGGTTCTGATAGCTCCACAGAGGGAGCGAGACTTTACTACACTGGTTGATAAAGTGAAGATCGCTGATGAAGTGAAGTGCGCTGAGCGCCAGCATCGAGAGAGAGGTAGGAGCAAGAGGGATTCAGAGCCCTCGAGTTTCGTTCAGAATACTAAAAAAAAGCCAGCATGGATGGGCCGATCAGATTTGGGGCTCCTATTACTGCTACTGGACAACTACCATTTACTGACTGTGGTAGATGCCACCAGGGCAAGTGTTGGAAAAGAATTGGGGTTTGTTTGAGGCGCGGTTCATTAGAGCACCATATTAGAGAGTGTCCACGGAGGTCCAATTAGATGCAAGCTTTAGGTACTGGTACTATACCACTACGGAGATCAGTTCAGCAGCCACCGAGAGGCCGTGGTCAGGCCAGAGGTGGGAATGGTTTAGGCCGTGGTCAAAAAGCACTGGGCATAGGTGGTGAGAATACTGAGGCGAGGCAACCGGCTCTAATTTATACTGTACATCACAGAGAGGATGAAGATACTCCGGTCGTTATCACGGGTACATTCTTTATTTATAATACACCTTATACTACACTGATAAATATAGGATCCACTCACTCCTATATAATTTGTACTGTATTTAAGAAATTGGATATCTTAGTTAAGAGTACTGCAAGTAAGGTGACTGTACTAAGTCCGTTGGGACAATCAGTAAGGGTAGATAAGTTATTTAGAGACATTCCTCTAGAGGTTTAAGGGGCTATTTTTCTGGCTGATCTGATGAAACTGCCTTTTGGAGAGTTTGACCTGATACTGGGGATGGACTGGTTAGTAAAACACCAAGTGAGCTTGGATTGTGCCACAAAAAGGGTTATATTGAGAACTGAGAAGGATAGCGAGGTAGTCATAATTAGGGAACGTCAGAACTACTTGTCGAATGTGATTTCTATATTGAGGGCAAAAAAGTTGGTTTGTAAGGGATGTGAGGCGTATCTGGCCTTCATCAGTGTTTCAGATTCTGGGGATTCTTCGGTTAAGGATATCATGACGGTTAAAGACTTTTCAGACGTTTTTCTTGAAGAGCTACCTGGGTTACCTCCGAATTGTGAAGTAGAATTTGAGATTGAACTCCTTCTTAGTACAGCCCCGGTGTCTATCACCTCTTATAGAATGGCACCGAATGAGCTTGTGGAGCTTAAGGCTCAGATTTAAGAATTATTGGATCGTGGGTTCATTCGTCCTAGTGTGTCTCCGTGGGGAACATCGGTTCTGTTCGTGAAAAAGAAAGATAGATCCATGCGTATGTGTATTGATTATCGACAATTGAACAATCTCCGCAGGAAGCATCAGTTTTGTTCGTGAAAAAGAAAGATGGATCCATATGTATGTGTATTGATTATCGGCAACTGAACAAGTTGACCATAAATAATAAGTACCCCTTACTGAGGATTGATAACCTGTTCGACCAGTTTCGAGGAGCTTCGATTTTCTCTAAGATTGATCTCCGATCAAGGTATCACCAGTTGAGAGTTAAGGAGACTAATGTGTATAAGACGACATTTAGGACTCGTTATGGATACTACGAGTTCCTAGTAATGCCATTTGGACTGACTAATACACTGGCAGCTTTTATGGATCTGATGAACCGAGTGTTCTAGCCCTATCTGGATCAATTCGTGGTGGTATTTATTAATGATATATTGGTATATTCGAAGATCGAGGATGAACATGATGAACATCTCAGAGTGGTTCTATAGATTCTGCGAGAGAAACAATTGTACGCCAAGTTCAGTAAATGTGAGTTCTGGTTATGTGAAGTAGCATTTCTAGGACATGTGGTTTCTGTTGAGGGGATTAGAGTCTATCTTTGAAAGATTAAGGCTATTTTGGATTGGAAGCATCCTAAGACTATATCTAAGATTTGAAGTTTTCTGGGATTGGTAGGGTATTATCGATGTTTTATATAAGGGTTTTCGTTGATTGCGGCACCCTTGACTAAGCTGTTACGTAAGGGTGTGCCGTTTAATTGGACTGATGCGCAAAAAGAGAGCTTTGAAAAGCTCAAAATTGTATTGACTAAGGCCCCTGTTTTGAAACAGCCAGAGTCTAAAAAAGAGTTTACTGTCTACAGTGATGCATCACATGTCGGTTTGGGATGTATGTTGATGCAAGAAGGTAAGGTGGTAGCGTATGCGTCTCGTCAGCTTAAGACTTACGAAGTAAATTATCCGACGCATGATCTAGAGTTGGTCACTATGGTATTCGCCCTAAAAATCTAGAGGCATTACCTATTGGTGAGAAGTGTATCATCTATATGGATCACAAGTGCCTCAAGTATCACCTTACTCAGAAGGAGTTAAATCTTAGGCAGCGAAGATGGATTGAGTTACTTAAGGACTACGATTGTACGACTGAATACCACATTGGTAAGGCCAATGTGGTGGCCGACGCGCTGAGCCGTAAGGTTATGACTGATTTAAGGGCGATGTTTGCTCGCCTTAGTTTATTTGATTATGGAAGTCTGCTAGCAGAGCTTCATGTTAAGCTTACGTAGATTGAGCAGATTAAGGGTAAGCAGTTAAAAGACGAATTGTTGGGTCTTCGCTTCTGAAAGGTTGAGAGTGGGCTTAGTGAAGACTTTGGACTAAATAGCGAAGGGGTACTCTGTTTCCGTGGGAGGGTCTATGTGTCGAAAGACACTGAATTGACGTAGTTGATACTGAAAGAGGCGCATAGTAGCCCCTATGCTATGCATCCTAGCAGAAATAAGATGTACCGAGACCTTCGTGAGTTATAATGGTGGCTAAGACTTAAACGAGAGGTTACTGATTTTGTGGGTAAATGTCTGACTTGCCAGCAAGTTAAGGCTGATCATCAGTTACTTTCAGGGTTGTTGCAGCCAGTTAAGATTCCACTTTGGAAGTGGAAGAGAGTAACTATGGACTTCGTTAGTGGGTTGCCCCTCACACCCACTAAGAAGGATTTAGTGTAGGTTATAGTGGATCGGTTGACCAAGTCCGCCCATTTCATACTGGTTCGTACTGACAACTCTCTACAGAAGTTGGCTAAATTGTATGTGTCTGAGATAGTGAGACTACATGGGGTACCGACTTTGATCATCTCTGATAGGGATCCTCACTGCATGTCTTGGTGCTGAAAGAAGCTACATCAGGCTCTGGGTTCAAGGTTAGACTTCAGTACTACTTTCTATCCTTAGACAGATGGTCAATCTGAGAGGGTGATTTAGATACTGGAGGATATGTTGATGAGCTGTGTGATTAATTTTCGAGGCAGTTGGGAGGAGTATTTACTGTTGGCAGAGTTCGCTTACAATAATAGTTATCAGTCTAGTATACAGATGGCACCTTATGAGATACTTTATAGTTGTAAGTGTCGTACTCTTTTATGCTTGACTGAGTTGGGCGAGCGACAAGTTTTGGGTCCTGAACTGGTTTCTGATACCGAGGATAAAGTTAAACTAATTCGAGACCGACTGAAAGCAGCATCTGATAGACAGAAGTCCTACACTGACTTGAAGGGATGTGAGATTGAGTATTCTGTGGGGGACCTTATTTTTCTCAAGGTCTCACCATGGAAAAAGGTACTGTGATTTAGTCGTAAGGGCAAGTTGAGCCCTAGATTTATTGGACCCTATCGCATATTGAAATGAGTGGGACCGGTTTCCTACCAGTTAGAGCTACCTTCAGAGTTAGATAAGATTCATGATGTTTTCCATGTCTCGAGGTTGAGGTGCTACCACTTTGAGCCAACGCATTTTGTTCCTGTGAAGGAGATTGAGGTTAGTCCAAATCTGACCTTCGAGGAGGAGCCAGTTCAGATATTGGATCACGATGTTAAGATTTTGAGGAGAAAATCCATTCCACTGGTTAAGGTCCTATGGCGTAATCATAGTACTGAGGAGGCTACGTGGGAGCCTAAGGATGCGATGCGTCAGCAGAATCCTTAACTATTCTGATTAGGTAAAATTTCGAGGCCGAAATTTTCTTTTAAGGGGTAGAGTTGTAACACCCCAAAAACACCTTATATTTATTTTTGTATCTTTGTGTCACAAAATACCATCTGCATCAGTGGATATGAGTCTGGGAGTGTCTGAAAGTCTTGGGTTCAAGCCTTGTCTTGAATAATTTTTTTTATATGAATAATCCCTATCTCTGGCCAGTAGACTTATAAGGATAAGTGTGTGACAATATAATAGAATAAGCCTGCTGGTCTAGTAGTTAAGTGGGGGTTAGCATGCTGGAGATCTGATGTTCGATTCTCTACGCTAGCAAGTAGTATTATTTTTGCTCAAGGTTCGGCTAAAGTTGTGCTATTAGTGGACTCTAAGTGGTGGGTGGTTAGTAGAATTTGATGGAAAAAATTAAGGGTTTTAGAAATAGTGGGGATTTGTGGAAACACGGGAGTACCAAAATTCTCTCAGGAGAAAGAAATTGACGCATTTTCTTCTATTTTTTCTTTTTGCTATAGCCAAAATTCCCCATTGCTGCCTTCTTTTTCCTATTTTCACACTATTTTCTTATTTTCCAAACTCGATCTTTACCTTGTTCCCGTCATCGTTTCACATCTCTGCTTTTCGTGTGTTATTCGGTAAGTGATAAGTGAGTTCTTTTCAATTTATTCAATGAATATTCATTTGACGAGATTCACTTGTTGTTTAGGCGCAAATTAAGGGGCTGGTGGATCTCAATTAACGCTGTGGTTGTGCGAAATTGGGGTTGTTTAAGCGAGGTAAGGTTGTCGATAGTTTTTAAGAATTGTCTGTTCGTAGCAATTCGGATTAAGTGACTAAAATTAGGCTTTCTATTGTTGAGTATAGTTTCTGAAGTGCTTGGGAGTGTTTAAGCGTCAAAATCGAACCAGGTGTGTAATTGAAACGCAGAAAATGCGACTCAATAAAAAGCCGAAAAAGCTCTCTGTTGACGCCACACGGGCGTGTGGTTGCCTGTGTGGTAGGCCGTGTGATGGAACATGGGCGTGTGTTCGATGAACCAGGCCATGCGCATGACACGGGCGCATAACACGGCCGTGCAATGGCTTGACGAGACCGTGTACGACACACAAGCTCAACCTATTGGGCCGTGTGGGCCACACGGGTAAATCACACGGACGTGTGGGATTTTGGGCCAGACCGTGTGATCTACACGGCCAAGGCCAATTTGGACCGTGTGGGCCGCACGAGCATGTAGGCCCACACAGGCATACAACATGGACGTGTGAGCCCATTTCCACTGATTTGTAGCTAAGGTTGCACGGGTAGTCCGAGATGACTGTGAACCTTCTGTAGGGTCGGTAAGCTTTCCTAAACCCCTAACTGAATGAAATAACTGAAAGACTAGAATATCCATATATGATATGTGTATATATGTGTGACTATATACTAAGCATGCTGTTAATACTGTACTGAATATATGCATGATACCATGATTTGGCATGACATTATTGTATGATGCATTGCATGGAGATGAGTTGTATTGATCGGAGGGAGTGTAATGAAAGGCTTCGAGCCTAAATTACTGACAGCACAGCTACATATTACTGTCTAGTGCCGAATTCGGTACTATTTGGAATGTAAGGATGCGTGGGTTGATTATATCCCCACATGGAGTGTAGGGTTGGACGGAGATGGTGTGTAGAGGCTAGTTGGATAGGATTTTGTGACTGCATATCTGATACTGCTACTGTTACTGTGATGGAATAAGGCCCTACTGCATGACTAATTCTGTACTGAGATGGGCTAGGCCCAAACCAGACTGAAATCGATACTGGAAAAGGGCTTAAGTCCAGACTGTGTTTGCCTATTTATTTGTATGGGGATTACTCACTAAGTTTATGTAAACTCACCCCTTCGATTTAATCTGTGCAGGTAACCCCCAGATTTGACGGATTGGTGCAGTGGAGGACTCGGTGGTGGCTACACGACCTCTTTTACACTGTTTCACACTTATTTACGCTTTTAGATTTTATTTGGGTATTTTATTGTAAATATGGCCTCTACGGATTTTTATTTTGATTTGGGATTTTTATTGGTTATGGTTTATAACTGCTAGTATTAGGAAAACTCCAGTTTTCAAAAGAAACGAACGTTTTAACAAGATACTCACAAGTATGCAAACCGTTTTAAAAGCTTCCGCATTAAAAAAATGTTTTGAAAACTTTTCACTGATAAAATATCACGATTTTAGAATTAATGAGTAATAATAAAAAGTTTCTAAACAGAAATTGTTTTAAGCAAAGTTACGGTTTTCAAACACACTACCTTGTGACATTGCCTAACCTAGCCATAACGACCCGACCAGGTTTGGGGTATTACACAAATTATTCAACATGAACAACATTTAGAAACTCAATAATTTCAAGAATTTTGACATAGGTTAAGTATTATTTAATGCTAGAATTTCAAAAACATAAAAAATAACAAGAAAAATGACTAAATTAGCTTACCAATTAAACTTTAGACCTTAAACCCTAATTTCTCCTTCTTTCTTTCTTTTCTTTCTTTATTTGTTTAATTATTATTAAACTAATATAATATAATATAATATAATATAATATAATATGTATAAATACCAATACTTAAATGTTAAGTAAGTATTTAATAAATATATATAAATTTTACACATGTCTTCATCATCACCATCCACTTGTCAACTTTTGGCTTAATTGCTTATTTAGTCCCTTCACTTTTCTCTATTCTATATTTTAACTTTTACCCTATATACAATCTAGTACTTATACCTAATTACCAATAATTCAAGCTAATTCACCTAACCAAAACTTAATTAACCACACTACTAACTTCATAAATGTTTTTAATAAATATTTACGAATTTGTTTTACGAAAATGGAGACCCAATAATACACTTTCCGATACTCGTGACTATCGGGTCATTACACATTATGCCAAACTTATGGTTTTAGTTGGTATTACACTTATGCTATTTACATTATGCAAATGAAATGGTAAGTTGTGTTTAAGTTATACGAGCTTACTAAGCATTAATTGCTTACGTAGTTTCTTTCCTATGTTTTATAGATTACCGGAAGCTCGACCAGTTTGGAAGCTCGTTGAAGATCTATCACACTATCCTACATAAATATCAGTATTTTTTGAATGTTTTGGCCAAGGTTATAATGACATGTATAAGTTGAATTGTAATGGCTTTTTGTTGAATGATTAGTTGGTGAATTGGCATGTGTAAGTTAACTTTTTTGGTACCATTTGATGCCGTGCTAGATGGTGTCATTTTGGTTATCTTATGATGCATGTTTTGAATGGCTTATATGGTATGTTTTGAATTGGTATGATTATGTTAAGTTATGGAATGTTCTAGATAGTATTGAACTAGAATTTGATCGTTGAAATTTGGTAAAACTGACATGTTTAGGTAAGTGTTGATGTAACACCCCACGCCCGTATCCGACGTCGGGACAGGGTTCGAAGTGCTACTAGAATTACACACTAATAAACAAACAAAACTGAGTTATAAATCTATAAATCAATTTTGTATTTCTCAAATTTCATCTTTAAGTCCCTGTTATGGACCTACGAGGCCCAAAATATGCTTAGAAAGTGATTTGGAACTAAATCGGGAACTTTAGAAACAATTCTTTGAAAATAGGGGCACACGCCCGTGTGGCCTGGGACATGCCTGCGTGCCCTGCCCGTGGGGCTCCCATGGCCGTGGAGCCATCCCGTGGGCAGATCTGTTTTATTCACAACCGTGGGATTTGCCTGTGGGCGAGTCTGACTTTGCCACACGGCTTGGGCACACGCCCATGTGACTTGCCCGTGTGAAAACCTCATTTTTCACCATTTTAAAGCTATTTTCACATATAAAACACACCTAGTTCATGCCCAAAACATTGACTTATAAAATTTTGATCAAATAACATTCATTTATCCATTTCCTATACTTAAACACAACTATATACTAATAGAATCCAACCAATCAATTATTTCAAACAAAAACATGTGTATTTCATTTTCAAACACACAAAACATCACATTCAACATACTTTGCATACTTAATCATTCATACAATTACATTATCAAACCAACTCCTATACATGCCATATAAATAAAAAAAGTTTTTTAATAAAATCTACCAGAGTAAATCTGGATAGTGTGATCCTTGATGTAGATCCGATCCTCCGTATGTATATAAGTCAATCTACAAAACAAATATCATACACAAGTAAGCTTATAGAAGCTTAGTAAGCTCATAGGCATAAAAACACAAATCTTACCGAATATTGTACACAATCATATATCTATTAGTTTAACTAATTCATCCTGCAAATCTTAATTTCATTAATAAACTCATTTGGATAATTTCCATGTTGCTATTCACAATTAACTCCCTTGGGCCCATTTCTCATTTATTTCCATTGTCAAATTAGGAAACAATAAGGGAATTGAGTGTTTCATTATCACATTGCCATAGTAAACTATGGACTTTCACATTGTCACACATCACACACAGAAGCCATAGCCCTGCCATGGTCTTACACGGATTACATATCATACCGATGTCATATCCCAGATATGATCTTATACGGAATCACATTATCACATCACACCGATGCCATAGCCCAGCTATGGTCTTATACGGGAACACATATCACATTGAACCGATGCCATAGCCCAACTATGGTCTTATACGGAAGCACATATCACATATTTTCCGTCAATTCATCATGGTCATAAAATGAAAGCACTCAAAACCATTGTTCCAACTAATTTGTACTTTTAGTTAAACATTACTTAGTAATTAATACAATTTGATAGTATTCATCTACAATAAGATACCTTAGAAATCATAATGTTTTCATGATAAAACATTAAACTTTGCCATATGAACTTACCTGTGCTAATTTGCAAAAGTCGTAGAAATTCAGGGACTATTCTTGAATTTTCTCCTTTTCACGACTCACTTCGTTTTCTTGATCTATAATTATAAAACCATTCCTTCATTAGTATCTATTTCAATTCTATTCTATTTCACAATATATGCCCTTAAATTTTCAAAATTACACAATTACCCCAAACTTTTCAATTTTTACAATTTAGTCCCTGCTCAATTCATTCATCAATTGAGCTAATTACTCTCAAATAACACTTTATCAAGACATTATAATCTATTTCACAGTCTTTGACACTCAAAGTTTCAACATAAAACCCTAATTACAACAACCTTCACAATTAGGTCCTAAAATTAATTTCTATGAAAATCTCTTCATAAAATCATCATATAATAAAATTAAAACTTCAATTCCATGATAAATCATCATAAAATTTCAGCACTTATTCATGGTAACTTTCAAAATTACCCATGAAATAAAAAACTAATGAATTAAACAAGTGTAAAAATCTCAAAAACATAAAAAATTACAAGAAATAAGCAAGAGTTGAACTTACATGTTGTAGAATACAAAAACCAGCTTCTTAAAAGCTCTCTAATGGTGTTTTTTCTGGAGAGGATGAAGAAAAATGAAGAAAACTCTAGATTTACCTAATATATCATATTTTACTATTAAATTTTTTTACCCCATTTCCAATTTTTTCCCCTTGTTCACACTTGATTTTTATTTTTCCTGCACACATATATCGTCTAGCATAATAATAGGTGTTTAATTTCCTATTTAGTCCTCCTTTAATTATTACTAGAACTATTTAATCACATTTCACACAGTTTTGCACCTAATTCAATTTAGTCCTTTTTACCCAATTGACTATCGAAACCTTAAAAATTTCTTGATGAAACTTTAATACTAACTTACTAACACTCCATAAATATTTATAAAAATATTTATGGCTCGGTTTAATATTTCGAGGTCTCGATACCTCATTTTTCACTTCTAAATTATTTACAACTTCCTTTTATTCAAAATTTCACTAATTCAAAATTATTTCTAAAACCACACTTAACATTTACTTACTAATATCTAAACTCACATGTCGGATTTAGTGATCTCAAATCACTATTCTGTTATCACTGAAATTTGGGCCTTTACAGTTGATGATTGCATTTGAGGTGCCTTTGGATGGCATATTGGTTAGTTGAGTTAGGACTTTTGGAATGGCAATATATGTATGTTTTGATAGGGTTTTGGTGCCTTGAAAATGTGCACAAAAGACCTAAATGTTCATGCATGAAATGGTATAGGAAATGAATTGATTTTAGGCAAATTTGGGTCCATACAGCCTGAGACACGAATGTGTGACTTAGTCGTATGGGGCACACAGCCTGGCGACACGATCGTGTGTCATATGAGAGTTCCTTTGTATGCAAGTCAGTGAGTTACACGACCTATCATACGACTTGGCACACGGGTGTGTAGGGCAACTTAGAGAGTTCGACGCAAAGCCCAAATTGAAACTTGAACGCTTACCCTCGCTCATATCCGGCAATACAAGTACTTAAATCAGTAAAGAATATTGATATTCAATCCCCTCACCTAAGAAAGAGAACCAATTGAACCCTCAAAAACAAAATTGGACAAAACAAACAGAACAATTTCAGTTTTAACAAATAACGAACGAGAGCAAACATTAGCAGAAATTCGACAACAAACTTAAGTTGTTAACCTTTCTGTCAAAACAACGAAATATGCAATCTCTTAGATAGTCAGTTGCGGAGTTATCAGAAAGAAAAAAAGAAAAAGAGCCAAAAGAAGAAGAAGAAAAAGAACAAACGCTTTAAAAAAAGAAGTTTTTGAAAAAGAGTTTAGTTATTTTAGAATAAAACAACTAAAATAAAATAAAACAATTTCACACGGCAGCATAAAAATACATTTTTCTTATCGCTTTCACAAGGGCTTGAACACGAGATTAAAGAGTACACAAAAACTTAACCATTAAACCATTAGGCTCATTGTTAACATTAATTAGTTGAAAATATTACTTATGCCAGACAATCAGGGATAGAGGTTAAGACAAAATTAACAAAATTCCAAAGAAGAGATTTGAACACAATACCTCAGGCACATATTCAAAACACTTAACCACTGAATCAAATCAAATTGTTTTGCAAAATTTTCAAAATCCTAACTCAAAATCAAGACATAACCACTTTTGGTTTCGTTAACTCAATTTCTTCAAACCCAGTTTTTGGGATGTTACATTTATATATATTTTTTAAAAGTATAAATTTTGGAATTTTTATAATTTTTTTGAATTTTAAAATTTATTTTGAATTTTTTGTAATTTTTATTGAGAGAGACCAATTTGCTCATTTTCAAACTTGACATGGACCAAAAGGGTATTTACACCAATCTGTTATTTAAATTATTCGAATTGTAAAATTTAACTTGATTTGAACTTGAAACTTGAATTACTTATTCGAGTTGACTCAAATAATTCGAATAACTCAATTCAATTAACTCAAAATTTAATTTTTTTTAATTTTTCGAATAGAATCGAGTGTTGCTTACCCCTATTCACAATAGAAAAAAAAAGAAATAGCAAGTGAACTAACACTAAAAATGATAAAAACAAGCAAAATTCAAATAAAGTATAATTAATTCAAAAAATTATAGAATGAAATAAAACTAATCTAAATGCTAAAATTACCTCCTAAAATACTATAAAACCTATACTAAAATAACTCTAAATATAAGAGTAATCAAAAAACAAAAGCAAAAATAATCTGAATAAAATTGGGGATGACAATGAAGCAGGATGAGGTGGATGTTGTCAGATCACTACCACTCCATAGTTTGCATGTTTTGCTACATCACCTATCTCGCTCCATTATGGATGTGTAATTTTGAAAATCGCTACCACTTCCATGGGTTGTTGGATATATCCATTTCGGCTCTGCACCACTTTAGATCAATTTATTTTTTACTAGTTATTTTTATTATTTTCATTTTTTAAAGGTAAATAAATATTTAAACATAATTATTTATTAAAATATATAAATGTAAAACATATAAATTTTTGAATAACATATTTTTATAATTTTACTATTTTAATAATTATAAATATATAAGGGTAAAATAATATTTTTAATGTAGTGGAGTGAAATAGGGCGGGCGAGATAGTCAATTACTATAATCTCTCGTCTAAATAAATTTTGCTTTGCTTCACTCCACATAAGCTTTTTTTAAAAAAAGAAAAGAAAAAAGCTTTCCTAGCAAATTGATTTGATATTCATCGAATGGTTCGAATCTCGTCTTCCCTAAATAAAATAGTAAGATAAAAAATAAAGGAGAAAGAACTCAAAATTTAGGAAACGATACCATAGAGCTTTTGTATAAAAACCACACTTCCTCTAAAGCTACTATTCCCTTTGTATAATATATATCAAAATTTAATTTTTAATTATTTTATTACAATATTAGAATAAAATTAATGCTGAGAAAAATAAAATAAAATAAAAAATTATTTTTTTGTAAAATTATTTAACTAAAATTTGAATAATTTTTTAATATTAATTTAGGGTTGAAGTTTAGATTAATATTAGATTTGAGTTTTATAATGTCTAGAATTTTTTTATCAAGTTTAAGCATTGTTTAAAGTTAGATCCATTTTAATTTTCAAGCACTTCGAATTCATATATTCTAAATTTAAAAATTTAAACTCTTTAATAGGTTAGTCTCCAATCTTTTAAGTAGATTTTGAGTTTAGATTGATTTAACTACCTCTTTTCAATCTTTTCAACTAGATTTTGAGTTTACCTCTTGTAGCCAACTAAAGGTGTGTTTGTTTATAAATGAGTTTTTTTCGTTTTTTGAGAAATATATATTCTTCTTATTTATATACCGATATAAAAATAGTGTCCATGTTGAACACCTGTTACGTGTCCACTTTTTTTTTTCTTAACATTTGAATAAATAATTGAATTTTATTATATTTAAATTTAAAATTTAATTTGTATATTTAAAATTCTAACATAATTTACTCCTTATATTCTTATAATATTATTAATTAATTTAAATATTTAATATCGTTTAATTTTTTATTAAAATATTATATGATTATATATCATTTGAATGACTTAAAATTTTAGAGATTCACATAAGATTTTTCATTTCTTTTAAGTTTGTATTTTTTTTATTTTAAGAAAAATAACATTATAAGATAATAGTCAAATTCAATATTGGCCCTTAAACTACATTGAAATTTGTGATTTAATCTATTATTGACATAATTTGATCCATTTACCTTTTTTAATGTCATTAGTTAGTCTCAAAAATTATTATTGTTAGCCATTTCATTTAAAAAGTTGATGTTAACTTTTCTTAAGAACGTTACTCAATAGAAAAAAAATATTTTATTATGACAAATTTGAATAAATATTTTTAAGAAAAAATTTTTAATTAATATTTTGAACGCTATTTTTATTATTATATGACTATCAAGTTTATTTTTTTTAATTTTAAAATATTTTTTTTAAATTTTAAAATGTGATATTAGAGAATTTACTAGAATAATTTTAAAGGTGGTAACAATTAAACTTAAATTTTTAGATCCAAAAATTAAAGGGACTAAAATTTTAAAATATAAAAATAGAAAAATTAAGTTTCAAATATATAAATGTAAAAAAACTTATAATATATTTTAACCTTTTAATTTTTACATTATAATTTGACGCAAACAAATAAAAATGAGAAATAAATTTTATTAATGTTTTTATATATTTTATAGATAAAGGCAGATTTATATTATTAAATTAAGGACAAAACAAATTAAAAAAGAAAAGCATATCCAAGCTTGGCCGGCCTCACTCAGTTTATAACAGGAGAAGAAAGGTAGGAAGCGAGCAGATAACACCCATAAGTGCTTGTAGGTATATGAATGGCGAATGAAATCCCCTTCCCCTTGTATCACAAAAATGCTCGTAAAAACACTATCCAAAGAGCACTCGATACCACACTCTTATTCCTTCTCATTTCCCTCCTCTTCTATCGTCTCCTCTCTCTTAAAACCCATGGATTTGTCTGGCTCCTTGCTTTCTTATGCGAGTCATGGTTCACTTTCTATTGGTTTCTCATTGTCAACGCCAAATGGAGTCCTGTGGATATCAAAACCTACCCACAGAACCTTGAACCAAGGTATTGCAAACAAACCAGCCAAAGATTAACTATGTATTATTGCTTATAAGTGGCTCATAGACGTAGTTCATATAATTTGTTGTCAGGTTTCCGGAGCTTCCCGCGGTAGACATGTTCGTTACTACAGCAGATCCGGTGCGAGAACCGCCTATTATGACCGTCAACACCGTTCTCTCTTTACTGGCTGTCGACTATCCAGCGGACAAGCTAGCTTGCTATGTATCAGACGACGGTTGCTCCGCTCTCACCTTTTATTCTCTGGTGGAATCTTCCAAGTTTGCTAAGCTTTGGGTTCCGTTTTGTAAGAAGTACAAAGTACAAGTTAGAGCTCCCTTTAGATACTTCTTGGAGGATCCTATATCCATATCCGCTCCGAATTTGGAATTCAAAGAGGAGTGGGAAAAGATTAAGGTACGTACGTAATTCCAAAATTGGGGGAGGGATTTATATATTTTTGTTATACGATTATTATATTTTTATTATATAATAATCAGACCCGGGATCCGACCCGAGTCCGACCTGGTATGATAAAAAAAGACAAGACTTCAGACCATTTGGGGGTC
Source organism: Gossypium longicalyx (assembly GCA_025698465.1). NCBI lineage: Eukaryota > Viridiplantae > Streptophyta > Magnoliopsida > Malvales > Malvaceae > Gossypium > Gossypium longicalyx. Next base: position 17,594,173 of record CM047005.1, on the reverse strand, counting down.
CTAATCTCTCTGCTTCTTCACCCTCGTCCTACCTTGACATTTCTCTTCCCATCTCTCCATTTATGTTGATAAATTGTATCAACAATTTTATTTGGTGTAGGCTGAGTATGAACACCTCTGCCTTAAAATGAAGGAAGCAAGCCGAAAATCAGCTCCATGTAATCTAACTCACGACTTTGCTGTTTTCGCCAACATTGAAACCAGCAACCATCCAACCATAATAAAGGTAACTCATTTATGTTTCAACAGAGGCAAATGTTGTATATTTTTATGATTAAAATGGAAACAAAATATGATACGGTTAAGAATTGTGTTGCTGTAGATAATAGGCGAGAATTGTGAGGAAGACGTGCCGCATTTGGTTTATATTTCCAGAGAGAAACGGCCAAAATATCCACATCATTTCAAAGCTGGGGCTATGAACGTTCTGGTAATTCTTTTAATACACTCTCTTTCGTCCAGAATATTCCATTTCTTAAAAATAAGAAAAATAAAATGTTAGAAATATTTTAATTTAAAACTATTTTATTAAAATTAAAGCTAACAAATGAGTTTTGTCAACAAATTTAGTAAACAAAAATAACAATTAAACTTTAATTTTAAAATCTAAAAAATAAAAGACTAAATTTCTAGACATATTTCAAAGTACAAATATGAACTCATATTTCATTTAATTTCTTCTTGAATTTATCTAGGAATATTATAAACAAATTCAACATTATATATTGATTTTGATTTAATGTGCAATTTAATACATAAATTTTAAATATAAAACTTTGATTATGATTCAAATGTACAATTAAATTTTAATTTTGATCTAGTCATACATATTTAAATAAATAAATACCTTGATTTATTTTATATTAGATTAATATAATTATTTATGTGTGTAGCATATAAACATAAAATTACGTTATACCAATAATTATGTTAATAATTTGTAAAAATTAAATCAAATTAAAATTTTGTTTATAAAATTATAAAAAATCAAAATTCATATATAAAATAACACATTAATTTTTTTTTAGATTTATCTCTAGTTGAAATTATTATGTGAAAAAAATCTTTAATAACGTTATTTAGAGACGGCGGTTTAAGTAAAATCTCCTAAACTATCATATATATATATATATATATATATTCTTAATGATTGGTTTTAATGTTAACTTTTGTAGATGATTATTTTATACCTCTTAAAATCTTAATCTTAATTATTATATAAAAGAATTTATTTTCCTTGACTAAAAACAAGTCAAGTGGGATTAAAAATTAAAATATATATATATTTTAAACTTACTTATTTTAATGGGATTGAATTGATAATAATGTGAAAAACAGAGTAGAGTGTCAGGGTTGATGACGAATGCGCCGTTCGTGCTGAACGTAGACTGTGATATGTTTGTGAACAATCCGCAAGTGGTTCGTCAAGCATTGTGTCAGCTTGTTGGGTGTGAGAGCGAAAGGGACATGGGATTTATCCAGTATCCTCAATGTTTCTACAATGCCACTAAGGACGATCCCTATGGCAACCAGATGGTGGTTTTGATGGAAGTAAGTCATCATTACTTTTACATTTACATTTACATGTATATATATACTTTGTTTTTGTCATTACTGGAGAACTTTGCATATATGTATTAGTATATAGGGCGTGGAATAGCAGGACTCCAAGGACCTCCATATTCGGGAACAGGATGTTTCCATAGACGAAAAGTCATCTATGGTGTATGGCCAGATAACGCTGCATCAATTAACGGTAATATTCCTTTTTTAATTCAATCCTATTTTATTTCATATTATGCTCACATACATTATTCATATTAAAATTTTAAATTTTTTGGACTTACAATACAACTGATATTGTTTCCCTATTATGCTCACATGAAAGTTACTTCGAGTAGCTGTCAAAAAAAAAAGAGTTACTTTTGAGTATAGTTTTATTGTTAATTCTTTAAATTATTAATCACAAAATTTATGAAATTCTTTTAAATTTTATAAAATTGTAAATAGATTTCCTTTTATTTTTTGATTGGTGTCACATATTAATTCGATATCAATTTAGTTAATAAATTATTTAAAAATTAACAATTATTTTTATTTTTTAAAATAAAAATTATATAATTTAAAAAAAACCATAAATGTTAGAGCTTCTTTTATTTAAAAAAAAAAAAAAGTTTTACAAGTACAAATAACATGTAAATACAACTACATATTCGAACAACTACATAATATTAATATTTGAACATAAAATAAGTTCTCAAAATTTTATTATTTCAACCAAGGCTTTTCATAAGATTTTTTGTTTTTATAATGTTTTATAAACATATTTTTACCTAATCTTTTCACTCACATCACAAATAATTTTTTTTAAATTAAGAACTAAATAGTGTCACAGTATTTTTAATTTTTAATTTTGCAAATTTGCTATTGTACTTCTTCCTTTCTAAACTTACTTATTTATAATTTAATTTAATTACGTTGAGTTTTGAATTTAAAACAAAATTATAATTATTTATGGAATAATTCATTATTTTTAACTAAAAATTAATAAAATAGACAAAATTTATTTACAAAGAACGTTAGACCAACATTTATTTGTAGAAATATTTTTGTTTTAATCGTGTTGAAAGGTAACTTGTTTGGGTGAAATTTTTAAACTGTTGTTTGTTACGTAATTGGTCTGACTCCCAACAATCAAAGGTATTATTCTCAAGTTATGTTAGCATTTTGTTCCCACCTTTGTCGAAAATCGTGTATGGTGCAATGAGGAGATCACTTCAAGGCAATGGGTCATGCACTCACGATTTACAATACTTTGAAGATTTTTTCTAAAAGAGTTGACCTTCTTTAAAAATAAAAAGCGAGGGGAGAGCAACTTTTTTGGAAGAAGTCTTCGAAATATCATTTATCGAGTAATCGATTGGACTTCCAACAATTGAAGGAATTGTCCTTAGGTCATGCTAGGATTTTGCCCCTCGCCTACATTGAAAGCCATATACAATTCACGGAAGGAGAAGCACCTCGAAACAATAGGTAATCTGTGAGTGCATAACCACCCACTAAGGGGACATGAGCGTCTCACTCTTGGTGGAATTTGAACCCTTAACCTATGGCATGTCGTAATTACATGTCATAAATTAAAAGGTTCCCTGGAAGTACTTTTCTTCCGCAAAATGTACAGCTCTCGACGAAGGTAGAAGAAAAAACTCGTGCACGACTTGAGAATAATACCGTCAGTTGGTGGTTTGATCAACTGCGTGAGAGAAACTTTAAAACTAATCGCTAACTACCAACAAATCTTTTTAATTAGCAATATATTTTCTATTTATGAATACTCTGAAATGAAATAGGTTCCGAACCATTATCGATCTTTTCTTGAAGAAGTTTCAATATATATATATATTACTAAAAAAGCCTTAAAACTCCAATGGTAATTAAAATTATAAAGAACATGCATAATGGCTTATTCTGTTTTATCACAAAAAAAATTAGCAGATTATGAAGCGATGAAAGAGTTCGGGAAATCAGAAGAGTTTCTGGAATCAGCAACTCATGCACTGAAAGGCGAAAAGGGGATTCGAAAAGGCATTTCAGATTATCTCGAGGCATCGTTCCAAGTTGCAGCTTGCGACTATGAATTTGGTTCCAGCTGGGGAACAAAGGTTAGTCGAAACAACCCTAAGAAAATATTTACATTTAAGCATCAACTTTGTGTATTAATTTGATTACTTTTTACATTTCAGTTTGGATGGATATATGGATCCATGACAGAAGATGTCTTAACTGGCTTAAATATTCATAAGAAAGGGTGGAAATCCAACTTCCATTTCCTAGACCCACCGGCCTTTTTAGGATGTGCGCCAACCAGTGGCCCAGCAGCGATGACTCAACAGAAAAGGTGGGCAACTGGCCTGCTTGAAATCCTTGTTAGCAAAAGCAACCCCATAGTTTTCACCTTGACCGGAAACCTCCAGTTCAGGTTGTACTTATTCTACCTCTATTTGCTTTCTTGGGGGCTTACCTCTGTTCCTGAGCTATGCTATGCTGCTCTGCCTGCATATTGCATCATTGCTAACTCGCATTTCTTGCCCAAGGTGAGGATAAAATCTGTTGGATACTATGTTTGTGTGTTTCCAGCAATTCATCATTAACAAGATATTGACGATTAATGCAGGTCCAGGACCCGGCTATATTAATTCCAGTGGCCATTTTTGTGACTTACAACATGCTGACGCTCAGGGAATACTTGAAAGTAGACCTGTCTTTCCGAGCATGGTGGAATAACATGAGAATGGCAAGAATTACAGCGACTTCGGCATATCTATTTGGAGTTCTAACTGTCATTCTTAAACTCTTAGGTTTGTCTGATACAGTTTTCGATGTTACGCAAAAAAATGACGAAGCTTCCGAAGATGAAGATGACGATGAAATAAACGGTACCGTAAAGTTTACATTCGATGAGTCACCGATATTTGTACCGGGCACGACCCTTTTTCTGGTGCACCTCACGGCACTGCTTTCCCTTTGCTTAGGGTTGCGACCATTAGTTCATAAAGATGGGCAAGGGTCAGGGGTAGGGCTCGGTGAGGTTTTGTGTAGCCTATGGGTGGTGCTATGCTTTCGACCATTCATGAAAGGGTTGTTTAGAAGAGGAAAATATGGGATTCCTTCCTCCACCATATTCAAGTCAACTTCTTTGGCGTTAGTTTTAGTTTGTTTGGGTACAGCCTCATGGGCTTGAGACTTTGGATTATTAAAATCATAAAGCGTATGATGTAAAAGAAATGATGGTATGAAATCGTGTCTGACTATCAACGAATTTATTTATTATATTGCTTAAATTGTTAACATTATGCATTTTGGTATCATTGTTTGTAGCAACAGAGGAGGACGAAGATTGTTGCTATTGCACTTTGGTATTGTTGCTTAAATATTCATATTTAAGGTATAATACAAACAAACAAATGTCTGAGTGTAGTCATAAGATAAATTACATTTTTAAGGATTGAAAAAGTAGTTACAAATCTGAATATAAATTGTAAAAATATTAGTACAAATCTCTAGTGAGGAAAATCTCAAACACACACGAATAAAACTCGAATAGAAAATGAAAAAATAGGATAAGGCTCCAAAACGTGTATCAAGCCACTATCTTTAAGATTATATTCGCCCCCACCTATATTCGATGTGCAAAAGAATTTCAAGTAAATTAACCTCAATGATATAATGAAACCAATGGCTATTTGCGTTTTGCACTGACGAGAATAATCCACTAAACACTGAGCAATGAATCACAAGAAACTCAATTTCTATAAAGAATTTATGTAGTAACTCTTTATAGAACAATCTAATAATATTAGAAAATGAGGAATGATAGAAATAACTCTTAGAACTTGTTGGTATGATTTCCAAATGAAATTTCATTCTTATTTATAGGAATTTTCATATCTCTTCATAGAGACATCTTTCAATAGGTGTCTTTCTGAAGAATAATATCTTAAAAAATACATAATTATTCATTTAATATTATAACTATTCAAATAATATTATAACTATTCATTGGCTCTGATACTAGATTGTCCCGAGAATTTGAGGATGGAATTTGAAATGTGATAATCGTAATCGTAATTTGTAAGTTGAAATTGGAAATTTGATTAAATCTTGAAAAGAAAAATAATTTAAAACTTAAATTTTGAAAATTTAAAAATTTGGAGAAACTTAAAAAGTTGGAGAAACGACTTTTGATCTCTGAAATGGGCATTTCAAGTCGTGCCTTTCATTCTAAATCTAATAGTCTTTTATAGAGAGCTATTGTCTCTTTACATCATTTGAATTGGGAAATTTAATCCCTTACATCATTACATAATTGAAAATTTGATTACATAATTGAAACTTTTCAGAGAATATATTCTCTGGTTATAAAAATACAAACTATAGAGAATATTCACTATTCATGCACCAGAGAATCTTACTGTTCTTGCCAGGGAATATTTACTGTTTATGCTAGAGAATATTTCCTGTTCACTCGTCTTTTCTTGCAGGGAATATTTATTGTTTACGCCGGAGAATATTTCCTGTTTCTTTTCATTTATTTCTTTCTTTTGCATCATTTTTTCTTGGTCTTGGTAATGGTTATTGAGGTAGTATTGCCTGCAAGATCCACCGTTTTGATTGAATACGCTGAAGATTTCTCATCTTCGGATTCGGAATCTATTGAGCTGAGCATTTCAGCCATGAGTTTTTTGTATTCCTTCTTGGTCTTGGCTTGAGCTAACATCGCACTAGCTGTCGATTTTGTTTGAAGGAATTTTGCTGTTGTTTGATCTGGGGCTGCGGACTTACATAATCTCGGATTCTTTTTGAAAAAATTATCTAAATATTTTGAATCATATTTTTCATCATTAAACTTGTCCCACTATTTAGTTCTGTAGTTTCGAACTAGTAATGGAATTCCAATACATTGATCTTGCTCATAGGAATAATTCCAATAAACAATCCAAGAAATGCACAATTTTGAGAAAAAATGGATTGTTTTGTAAATATGTTTTTGGTCTAGTTTAGGTTGAAATTTGTCAAAGAATTTAGGCCATAAATTTTGAATTTTTTCTGGTAGGATCTCGAAGGATGATGGTCCATACCAATTCCACCATTCTTGGAATCAGTTTGGGAATTTGAATTGGGTGTCGTATTTGAAACATATGAGCCAAAAATGTCTCATATGTTGGTTGTTCATTAAGAAGGCATTGTACCACGCCATTTGGAAATTCCAATATGTGAAATATGGGTGGTGGTCAATTTTGGTGGTAAATTTGGCTGGAAATTTCTTTGGAGAATTTGGGTTTTCACTCCAATCCATTGGTTGAAGAATTTTTAATATTTGGGCTGTTGAATGGGTAATAAAATTTGGATCTTTTGGGTCTGTGTAGTGTTTGAACAGTATTGATCCAGTTTGAACTAGTATGTTTTCAGAATACTGTTGGGGTTTTTGAGAATCTAATGGCTTGAAATTCCATCTATTGAAAAGTTCTTTTGCAAGTATATGTGGAGGTTTTTCTGAAAATTCTTCCTCCATAACAAGAATTTTTTTAAAATATTTGTTTGGAAAATATTGTGAGGATTTTTGTGTAGCAGTCTGTGAAGACACTGTTATTTCTTTTGGAAAAACATTTTGGAAAGATGTCTCTTTTAAAATATTTTTGAGAGATTTTGGTTTGTGTAAAACAATCTCTTTATTTTTTGAAATCTTTGCTTCTTCACCAGCAATTTGCTTGAGAGGAGTTTCCTCTTTCATTTGAGAAAATGCCAATGCCACTTCTGAAGATTGAGAAAGGGACTCAATTCATTTTTTGATTTGAGAACCAATTTCATTTGGATCTTGTGCATCTTGAATGATTGTATTTTTGGAGGATTTTGATGAGGATGATGATCTTTCATTTTCTTTTTCATGGCAAATTTCACACCATGACTTAATTGGTTTTGAGGAAATTTGAGTTTTGGATGACTCTCCTATTTTTCCTTTTCCTTTGTCTCGGAGTTTGGGTGGCATTTTTGAAGAAACTCTTTAGTGAGAAAACCAGGCAAAGAATTAGTTTCTCCTTTGATGTATTCAATATCAAAATCAAATATGCTCAAAATTGTCTGCCATCTTGCAAAAATCTGTTTTGAGGTAATATTTTGAACATCTTTTTGTAAAACTTCTTTTGCTGATTTGCAATCAATTCGTAAAAGAAATTTTTGATTTAATAAATCAATTTGGAATTTTGTAATGCATAAAACAATTGATAAAATTTCTTTTTTAATAGTACTATAATTTTGCTGAGTTGGATTCCAGTGTTTGGAAGTAAACTGGACTATTTGGTCTTTTCCCCCTTTAACTTGTTTTAGGATCCCATCGTATCCTATTTCACAAGCATCTGTTTCTACAATCTTTGGGGCATTTGGATTAGCTAAATACAAACAAGGAAGGTTAGTGATTTGTTTTTTAATTTGGGTGATAATATTGGTGTGGCCATTTGTCCAAGGTTGTGTATTCTTTTTAAGCCTATCATATAATGGTTTACATAATTTGCTAAGACCTGGATAAAAGTCTATGACATAATTGAGGCTTCCTAAGAATCTTTGTAATTAGACTTTATCAAGGATTTGGTCTGGGAATTTGCTAGCAAACTCTATGGACCTTTCTATTGGGGTAATGTTTCCTTGGGTAATGTAATGTCCTAAAAACCTTACTTTAGTTTGGAACAAACTTATCTTGGATTTAGAAACTACTAAACCATTATTTTTTATGACTTTTATAAAGATGGATAAATGTTTGAAGTGTTTTTCTAAATTTTCTGAAAACACTAATACATCATCGATGTATAATATTGTGAATTGAGAATATTGGTAAAAAATATCATTCATTATTCTTTTAAATTCGGATGGAGCATTTTTTAATCCAAAAGGCATTACATTCCATTTATATTGTCCAAATGGTACAGTTAATGTCGTTTTATATCTTATTCTTCTTCTTTTATTTGGATTTGCCAAAATCTAGGTTTCATGTCAAATTTTGAGAAAACATTTGCATTACAAAGTTTCTGTAGCAAATCTTTCTTATTTCGTATTGGGTACCTAATCCATTTTAAGGCTTGATTAAGAGGTTTGTAATTAACTACTAATCTTGGCGTTCCTCTTTCGAGTTCTGCATTTTTCATTACATAAAATGTTGAACAACTCCAAGGAGAACTGTTTTTCCTAATTAAATTTTTATTAAGAAGATCTTGTATTTCTTTTTTACAAAATTCTTCCATTTCTTTGTTCATTTGTATTGGTCTTGCTTTTATGGGTATTTGTATTCATCAAAATTATTTTCATATGGTAATGTTACTTCATGTTTTTTCCTATTCCAAAAAGCATTAGGAATGTCAGAATAAAATGTTGATTCTATTTCTTCTTTGATTTGATTTATCCTTTTTTGTACTTCTCTTTTTTTCTAATTGTTCAGTCAATTTTTTAAAACATATTTCTTCTTTTAAAAAAGAGATTTGTTTCTGTTTATGATTAATTAAAGTATTGATTTGCCCATTATGGATGGATAAAGATTTTAATAAGTTGAGATTTCTTATTTTTGGTTTTTCTACAAAGGAAATTCCGCTTTAGTGTTTAAAACTTTGGTGGAGATAGAATTATTTGTTACTTTATATGGTTTGAGTAAGGATATAAATGGGGATACTAATATGACGTTTTGGGTAATATCTTTTACCATTAAAAAACATATTTGATATTTTATACCTTTGTTGCATATTTCTGCGTTGGGAATTTTGTAAGTAATTTTTAATTTTTTTACCATTTGCAGCTTTAAGGGATTTTGATGTTTAGTCATAATATTTTGTTGGAATTATCCCTTCTCTAATATAGTTTTGGTCTGCTCCTGTATCAAAAAAGGGCTATTGTTTCTAATTGAAATTCATTATTTATGACAATATTTATTTTTATTAAATATCTTTGGATAGATACTTCAGTTAGAACCATCATATATTCCTGTGTGTTTTCTTCAGGTTCGGTTTCAGTTTTTGACGAACTATTTTCTGGGATTTCATGTTTTAAGGTTTGCGTTTGTTTTCTCATTTCTTGTTGTTCCATTTTAAGCTGAGAAAGTTCTAATTTAATTTGTTTTATTTCTAACTGTAATTCAGAATTTGTAATTTGTCTGGGTTTTATTTTTTCATATTTATTAAATGTTATATCTTGTATATTATACATTTGTGATTGACTAGAAATAATTTCTTTTTCTTTGTCTGGTTTATCTTTTAATGAGGATTTTAATTTCAAAAGGTACTCTCTTTTAAATTTTGGGTTTTGAATTTTATCAATAACTTCAATGATAAATTCTTGGTATTTGGTTAACATATTAATTGAGGGTTCATTTTCATCGTCAGAAGATTGAGATGTTGTATGTAATTCATCTATTTGTAATTCACCTGTTTTGGTAGATGTATTATTTTCAGAAGAAGTTGTTTCTAAGAGAATCTCATTTAATTTTTATTTTATTTCTTCATTTAGATTTAAATTATTAATTTTTCTTTTAATTTTGCAATATTTTGAGATGTGTCTTGGTTTTCCACATCTATAACATTTTATTGTTTTATCTATTTTGTTTTTTGTTGTTTCTTTTTTTTCTGTATTTTCTGTATTTGGGTTTTTTTTTTATAATATTTTGAAATATTCTTTCTCCTATTTTTTTGGTTGTACAGGGTAACATATTTTTTAAGAAGAAGGTTCATTCCTAATGTCAAATTGGTGATAGAATCATCTTAATTCCTGTCTACATTGATATCTTTCTTTCTTAAGTTGTTTTTATAATTTTAAATCTTGACAAATTTTTAATCCTTCTTTTTGGGTGAAACTATTTAGTTCACCATATGTAAGTTTTTCATATGGAATAATAGCTCTGTAATTTTCTCTTATTTGATTTCTAACTTTTTCTCCTAGTAAAGTAAGAAGTCCTAATAGAAACTTTTCTTTCCAAAATGGTTGTTGGTTATTAGATCTTTGCATAACTCTACACATAAAGACATCTTTATACCATTTAAAATTGGTTAATTTTTTGCATTTTAAATTTGATAATAATTCTGAATTTCTATCTTTAAGATGAGAAGGATCTTCTATAAAGTGTTTAGAGATTGATAAAATTAAAGTTGCTACTGCATCTTGGATTTCTCTTCCTTGTTCATCTAAAATAATTCTTCCTTGATCATCTTTTTTATTGCTTTTAAGATTTCTTCTTGTTGGGTTTTAGTGAGTGCATGGTCTCACCATCCTTTTAATTGACCAAAAAATCCAGCAACTAAAAGATTGGCTATAGCATGATCACTAATTAATCCATTTTGGTTTTGGGTTTTATAAACATTTGAAACCATTGTCATTTGTTGTAATAAACTAAGAATATTTTATTCAGAGATTCCGTCTATATTCCATTCATAAATTGTATTAGTATTGTATTTATTTTGGAAAACAGGTTTTTCTTCTATATTAAGATCAAGTGCAATGGTTTTTCGATAATATAATCTTTTTGGTTCTTTCCAAGCCATCTTGTTAATTTGTTGTTCATGTGACTGGTCAGAGTCAGATTAGGAGGATTGGTGTAATGTATTTATTGAATGTTGGGCTTGCATTGGGGTACCAGGTGCAATTAATTCAGACTTGTAACTTTCCAAAGCATCAAGTCTATTTTGGATTTCTGTTAAGAAATCATTTTGAGATTTTTTGAAAGGTTTTGAAATCTCATAAGGTGTAAATATTGGTTCTTTAGAACTTTTTTCTGTTACCTCTTTTACTGGTTCTTTCCTAATCGGTTGACTTTCTACCAAATTCTCAATACTAATTATTTTCCTATTGTATGTGTCGAAACCTTTTTTTTTAAGAGTGAGGGGTATTTTGAGAACGGGAGTCGCCACCAACCTTTTAAAGTGTGATTGGATCACATTATAAAATATTTTGGTCTACGAATTTATGAGAAAACGGGCTCGGGAGTCGGTTACGTACGAGGAAGGGTTAGCACCCTCGCAACGCGCAAAATTGGTACCAAATTGAATAATTTTGTCTTAATATAAAAAAAACTTGAAAGAATTTAGAAATAAGATCTCTTTTAAAACCATAATAATTTGAGTTGAAAATCGAAATTCTTTTGTTCCGAAAGAATGCTAACAGCACATCCAGCATGATTGGACACGATATTCTTAAACTTTCATAACTAAAAATCATCTCATAGTTTGCAAAATCTATTAAAAAGGATACTTTAGATATTTAGACAAACGGGAAATCGCAACCCAGCATGTTAGGGCACTATTTCCCGAATTCCTAAATACAAAAGATATCGCCTCATTTTTTAAAAAAAATTGACTAAATGAAATAAAATTTTTCAAAGAAGAGAAAAAATGATGCATTTAACATACTATGATATCAATACTAAACAATATAAACTACATACTTTAATACTTCATACAAATATAATATGGCAAATGATGAATGACGACATAAATTATAATATACATTATCATTTTATGCAGTTATAATCCTAGAAAACAATGAAAATAACAATATAGATTACATAATACATACATAATAATATTTCATACAAAATATAACACAGAAAGCAATGAATCTAACAAAATATAAATTACATAATATATAACAATATTCTATGAAAATATAACTTAAAACAACATAAATAATCAATTTTTATGCAAATATGGTAAACAATAAATATAAAAATAACAAATAGGTGGTGAGATATTATTACCATTTTAAAATAATATTAAGTAAATACAATAAGATACAAAAAATAAATAAACAAAATTATGAACATACAAATCAAAAATAAAGATAAGGAAAAAAAATTAAAAATAGATGAAGTATTTAATAAAATATTTAAAACAAAGTATAAATGATGAAGGTGAGTTTTTAGAGATGATTAATATATATATATAATACATTACATGATATAATAACTTAATATACTTATAAAAATAATAATATGTTAGATCAGAATAAAATTTTGTAGTAAATTTTAAAATACTAAACATTAAATATATAATAATAATATATGTATTAGTTTATAATAATTTACAAATTTAATTTTTATATACCAATAAAAATAGATAATGAAATAATATATATAATAAAAGGAAGATATTATAAGGAATAATAAATAATAAAATATGATATGTAATAAAATATATAAATAAAATATAATGAAATATAAATACTATCATATAAATAAGGATAATATATATATTATTATTTAATAATAATTTTAAAAAAATTAAAATTTACACAATTAATGAATAATAAAATAATACATTATTTATAATAAAATAAAAAATTTAAAAATGCAAGGAATAATATATATATATATAGTAAAATATATAGTGTATAATAAAATTTATAAATAAAATATATAATAATAAAAATAATATAATGGATAATATATAAATAAAAAAGTAATATATATTATTTTATATAACTAATATTTATAAAAATAAATAATATATAAGGTATTTAATAAATAAATTATGCAAAAATATTTTAAAGGATTAAAATTAAATAAAACTAAAGTTTTAGGGTTAATTTTAAAATAACAAAAAAAAAGGTTTAGGCCTAATTGGAACGCATTCAAAACTACAAGGGAATCACTGGGCAATTTGCCCTAATCCCAAAACGATGTCGTTCTTCAGAATGAATTTTAATGGCCATTTAGATTAAATTGAAACAAATATAAAAGATTAGGGCCGAATTAAAATAAAAATAAAATGAAATTGTAAAGATTAAAAATGAGGAAGGACTAATTGGGCAATTTGCCCATTTACAAAAAACATGCAGATCCTTCCCGGGTCATGGGTCAACACGCGGATCCTCAGCATTGATATGACGCCGTTTTGAAGCTTATTATTTTAAGCTAAACGACATCACTTTAATAAGGCTATATAAACCAAATTTTAACCTAAAATTCATTTTCAAAGTTAGTTTTAAAAAAAAAAACACTTAAAATCCTCTGAAAGAGGAGAAAAAAAGGGCACTCCAGGCTCCGGCCTCCCTTAGGCCAAGCCCCGGTTATCGGGCACACACGCCCACACGTCGTCGCCGACCCCGCCATACACGGCGGTTGGAAGGCTAAAAGCCTTCGGTTTTCCAGGTAAATTACAGGTATACTCTTTCCTTTTTTTTAATACTTAACAACTTTTTTAAAGAACGATCTATATGTATTGAACAGAGATATAAACTATAAACAAATATGCATCTGAATCACCTTTTTTTAGAAAATAAACTGCTATTATTTCTTTCTTCTGTGTATATATATGCGTATATCTCTCTGTTTATCAATCGTTTGCCTATTTTTTGTATCTATTTTCGTATGTAAAAAAAAAAAAGTCCCTGTTACAGTGAAGTTATTCGGCTTTTATAGCCTCTATTTACAAGTTTGTATATTCTCTGCTCGATTCTTGCCATGTTTGCTGTGCTTTTCATTCCCTTTTTTGCAGGTGTCGACGAGAAATCTGGCGGTGAACGCGCTATCGTTGATTCGTGCGCCGATCACGGCGCGATATGGAGCCTGGAATCTCAGTACCGATGGAGGCGTCGATGAAGGTCACTAGAACGGCACAAAAAAGGGTGTGACGATTGGCGTGCCTGCGGTGTGAATTCTGGAACCTTCCTCTTAGTGTTTGCGGCGCCTAGGGTTTCAGAAACCCTAAGTCTTCCGTTCCATGTTTGTAGTTTGGGCCTCCTTAGGCCGTGCCCATTTGTGGGTTGGGTGTAACCGGGTATTGGGGTAGCTTAGGTATTCTGGTTTAAACCAGTTGGGCTACCGAATTTGGGCTATCGAGCCTTTAGGCCTGTTTATTGTAAGTTGGACATTAATATGAACTTTTATTTTCAATTTATAAATTTAGTTTATCTCATTTCATGGGCCCGGGTAAATTTGGGCTATTATAATTGCCCTCTTTTGCTTATTATCGTAAATGAGGAATAGAGCAAAGATTATAAAAGGACCAAATTTGCCCGGCCTGGCCAAGTCTTGAAATCTTGATCCTCATCTTCCTTCAAGGTATTCTGATAGCTTCAAGCTTGCTTCACCGTAACTCAGGAATGTCAAATCTGCTATCTTTGATCTGCTCTCTGACAATACGGAGATGCCAAACCTACTATCTTCGATCTGCTCTCTGACAATACAGAGACGCCAAATCTATTATCTTCGATCTGCTCTCTGACAATACAGAGATGCCAAATCTGCTATCTTCGATCTGCTCTCTGACAATACAGAGATGCCAAATCCGCTATGCTCGACCTGCTCTCTGACAATACAGAGACACCAAATCTGCTATCTTTGATCTGCTCTCTGACGATACAGAGACACCAAATCTGCTATCTTTGATTTGCTCTCTGACGATACAGAGATGCCAAATTTGCTATCTTCGATCTGCTCTCTGACAATGCAGAGACGTTAAATCTGCTATCTTCAATCTGCTCACTGACGATACAGAGACGCCAAATCTGCTATCTTTGATCTGCTCTCTGACAATACACAGACGCCAAATCTGCTATCTTCGATCTGCTCTCCGACGATACAGAGATGCCAAATCTGCTATCTTCGATCTGCTCTCTGATGATACAGAGATGCCAAATCTGCTATCTTAGATCTGCTCTCTGACGATACAGAGATGCCAAATCTGTTATCTTAGATCTGCTCTCTGACAATACAGAAATGCCAAATCTACTATCTTCGATCTGCTCTCTGACAATACAGAGACGCCAAATCTATTTTTGATCTGCTCTCTGACGATACAGAGATGCCAAATCTGCTATCTTCGATCTACTCTCTGACAATACAGAGATGCCAAATCTGTTATCTTCGATCTGCTCTCTGACGATACAGAGATGCCAAATCTGCTATCTTCAATCTGCTCTCTGACGATACAGAGACGCCAAATCTACTACCTTCGATCTGCTCTCTGACAATACAGAGACGCCAAATCTGCTATCTTCGATCTGCTCTCTGACAATACAGAGACACCAAATCTGCTATCTTCGATCTGCTCTCTGACAATACAGAGACGCCAAATCTGCTATCGAAAATCTACATTGTCCCTTAAAGGACATAATCTATAGAATGCATATGTACTCATGCCCGATGATTAAGATGCCATGCTCGAAATGAATCAAATGCTCCTAATTATGCAAAATGTTACGAAAATGATTCCTATTTCGGACGTCTTTACTTGTTCATCCATCAAAGGTCCATTTTTATTTTACTCCAAGTATCAATCATACTTCGCTCATGTGTTTTGAATCAAATTGGTCCTAACGTTACGACCTGCTGAAGGCGATCCTCTCTTATGATTGAATCATTTGAATTGTCCAATCATCCGTTGGGCTGAAAAAGAAATTTCCTCAAGTACCTCCGACCTTTACTCATGGGAATTCTTCAAACAATTGTTCTATTTTAGTTTCTTGTATTCTCTAAAGATTTCCAGAGTAATATGCAAAACTTCGTTTGTAAAAATATTTAGTTCATCAATTATTATTTCAATGCAACACTCTTTATGAGTAATGGAAGACAAATAATTTAATCTTGAGAATAGATAAATAAATCATCAGAATACAATAGAAAATTAATCTGAAAACATATCTTTGAGAAGAAAAAGAATCCAAAGATAATAAGTAAAACAAAAATTCGATGTCCAACATATCACAGCTTGGGCTTCTGTATACAAACTCCATGAAGACTATGTTGAGTTTAACATGTGTTTAGAAGATCCAAAGTACTTTGTTGATGCCCCTATATGTAACACACTCCATTTCTCATCAAATCCAGTATAGCAAAGTCATCGCACGTTTCTCGAATATTTGAGTAGCCCTTTCGGGTTTTCAACTCAAAACCCCTTTGGTCTCAAGGCGCCCTTTGCGGGTTTTCACCTTGGCCTCTCTATTTTATTTATTTATTATTATTTTTAGAAGTCTCAAAGCACCCTTTGTGGGTTTTCGCCTTGGCTTCCCTTCTCTTTAGACATAGTATTTCTTGACTGAGTCTGAATTCACTGGATTGGGTAAACTTTTCCCATCCATTTCTGACAAAATCAAAGCAACACCAGAGAAAGCCTTCTTTACAACATACGGCCCTTCCCAATTCGGCATCCATTTTCCTCTAAAGTTCTTCTGTATGGGAAGGATCTTTTTCAATACAAGGTCCCCTTTGGTGAATTCTCTTGGACGAACTTTCTTGTCATAGGCTCGCATCATTCGCTTCTGATACATCTGACCATAGCGAATAGCTTTTAGCCTCTTTTCTTCGATCAAGTTCAATTGGTCATACCGCGATTGAATCCATTCTGCTTCATCTAGCTTTATCTCCGACAAAATTCGAAGAGAAGGTATTTCAACTTCAATGGGTAATACTGCCTCCATCCTATAAACCAACGAGAAAGGAGTTGCCCCAGTAGAGGTTCTGATGGACGTTCGGTAGGCTAAGAGTGCAAATGGTAATTTCTCATGCCAATCTCTGTAGGTTTCAGTCATTTTCCCCACTATCTTCTTGATGTTTTTGTTAGTAGCTTCCACTGCCGCATTCATCTTTGGGCGATATGGAGATGAATTATGATGTTTAATCTTGAATTGGCTGCAGACTTCTGCAATCGTGCTGTTATTCAAGTTCAATGCATTGTCTGATATGATCCTCTCAGGCATTCCATATCGACAAATGATCTCCTTTTTCAAGAGTCGCCCTACTGCTGACTTGGTGACACTAGTATAAGAAGCTGCCTTTACCCATTTCGTAGAGTAGTCAATGACCACAAAAATAAAACGATGCCCATTTGAAGCTTTTGGCGATATCGGCCCAATGACATTCATGCCCCACATGGAAAAGGGCCATGGAGAAGTCATAACATGTAAGGGTGAAGGTGGTACATGGATCTTGTCTCCATATATCTGGCATTTATGACATTTCTTAGCATAACTGATACAATCTCCTTCCATAGTAGACCAATAGTATCCAAACCTCATGATTTGTCTTGCCATCGTAAAGCCATTAGCATGTGTACCACAAACTCCTTCATGTACTTCTTTCAGGATTTGTTTAGCTTTCACAACGTCAACGCATCTCAAAAGTACCTGATCTTTCCTTCTTTTATAAAGGATATCCCCATCTAACACATATTCGCAGGCTAACCTCCTTAAAGTTCTTTTGTCGTTTTCAGTTGCCTTCTCAGGATATTCGCGATTTCTCACATATCGTAATATATCTTGATACCACGGATGATCATCCTTTTCCTCTTCTTCGATGTTACAGCAATGAGCTGGAACCTCCGAAATGCTCATCTGAATTGGTTTCATATCCTCTTGTTTATTTGCTTTAATCATGGAAGCCAATGTCGCCAAAGCGTCCGCCATCTAATTTTCGTCCCGTGAGAGATAACTGAAAGTGACGTTATCAAACTCTTCAAGTAACTTCAAAACTACCTTTCGATAATTAATCAATTTGGGGTCCCTTGTTTCTCATTCACCCCTAAGCTGGTATATTGCCAACGCAGAGTCTCTATATACTTCCAGATTTTTAATTTTTCGCTCTCTGGCCGCTTGAATCCCCATGATGCATGCTTCATACTCAACCATATTGTTCGTACAGTCAAAATCCAATTTATATATGAATGGATAATGATAACCATTTGGGGATACCAAGACTGCTCCAATTCCATTTCCTACCGCATTGGATGCGCCGTCAAAGTTCATCTTCCATGGACGTTCTTCAATAGTTGCCACATACATCAACTCATAATTAGGGAAATCAAAGCTTAATGGCTCATAATCTTCTAGAGCTCACTAGCTGTAAATTTCTCTTTGTCGCGCTTCCTTTTATAGCCTTTTGACTCACATAGACTATGTCAAATTTTGAAAGCAATATTTGCCACCTTGCCATTCTTCCATTTAGTGCTGTTGACTCCATCATGTACTTTAATGGATCAAGTTTTGAAATTAGCCAAGTCGTATGATATAACATGTATTGCCTCAACCTTCGAGTCGTCCAGATTAAAGCACAACATAATTTCTCAATTGACGAATATCTCATCTCACACTCTGTGAATTTCTTACTGAGGTAGTATATCGCATTCTGTTTTCTTCCCAACTCGTCATGTTGGCCAAGCACACATCCCATTGAATTACTAAACACTGATAAGTATAGAATTAATGGTCTATCTGGACTAGGCGGAGATAACACTGGAACATTTAGCAAGTATTGCTTAACCTTATCAAAAGCGTTCTGGCATTCCTCATCCCAAGTACCTTGGTTGTGTTTTCTAAGGAGGCGAAATATAGGATCACATTTCTCAGTTAATTGCGAAATAAACTGAGCAATATAATTCAATCTTCCAAGAAAACCCCGAACTTCCTTCTGAGTACGTGGTGGAGGCAATTCTCGTATGGCTCTAACCTTGTTTGAGTCAACTTCTATTCCCTTTTCACTGACCACAAAGCCCAATAACTTCCCCGACCTAGCTCCGAAGATGCATTTTGCCGGATTAAGCTTCAACTGAAATTTCCTTAATCTTAGGAACAACTTTCTCAAGACTTCAGTATGCTCTATTTCTGTTCGAGATATAGCAATCATGTCATCAACATACACCTCAATCTCTTTATGCATCATATCATGAAATAAGGTCATCATAGCCCTTTGATATGTTGCCCCTACATTTTTTAGCCTGAAGGGCATTACCTTGTAACAGAAGGTGCCCCACAATGTTATAAAGGTGGTTTTATCCATGTCCTCAGGATGCATCTTTATCTGATTGTACCCTAAGAAGCCATCCATAAAGGAGAACAACGAATATCCCGTTGTATTGTCCACCAAAATGTCAATGTGTGGTAAAGGAAAGTTGTCCTTTGGGCTAGCTTTATTCAGATCTCTGTAACCAACACACATTCATACCTTCCTATCCTTCTTAGGGACAGGCATAATGTTGGCCACCCATTCTGAATACTTAACCTCTTATAGGAATCCAGTATCAAACTGCTTTTTGATTTCATTTTTTATTTTTAGCACAATATCAGGCCTCATCCTTCACAATTTTTGTTGGACTGGCTTGCAATCGTGTCTTATGGGGAGGCAATGTACTATGATATCAGTATTCAAACCCGGTATATCCTCATATGACCATACAAAGATATCTTTAAATTCTCGTAGTAGCTCAACAAGGCATTGTCTCGTTTCTTTAGCAATATGCGTACCAATTTTCACCTTCTTCCCTTCCTCCAAGGCTACACTTTCTATTGCCTCTTTCTCACGGGGTAGGATTTGTTTCTCCTCTTGTTTCACCATTCTCAATAGATCTGGAGACATATCGCAATCCCTGTCGTCTTCAAAATCCTAAAGTTCTTCTAAACACATGTCTTGCTCAAAAGAGAATCTAGGATTTGTAATATCAGTGCTCATGTCATTGATATCTAGGGACCTGCAGGGGTACGAAAGAATGTACAAAGAATAAATGAATTTTCAAAACGTTTTTTTTATGTTATGAATGAAATGAAAGAATGTAAAGGTTAAAAGGATATTGAATGGTATAGAATATTCACAAAAGTTACGTTTTATTGAAATATAAATATCTGAACATGAGCCTATTTTACAAATGAAATCTTACTACTCCTAGGCTTTAGAGCAATAAGAGTGTTCTGAAATTACTCAAGAATCTTTAAAAACTACAGAAGTTCCTCTCAGAACCCAATTATTTAAAGAGCTTCCCAGTTCAGTAGGGCGAATGCCTCAAGGTTTCCCTGCTCGGACTCTTCATTATACACAAAGATTGATATAACAACCTCCTTCTTCAAGCAACCCTCCTTTAGGGTGAATTATCCCTCTTGATACAAAGGTTTGGGATATATGAGGGAATGTCATCGATCTCCACTCTACTTTTGTTCCGCTTAAACGCGCCATTCTCCTTTCTTAACGCTTCTCCATTTCCCTCCTCCTTTGCTTTTGATCTGGCCTGAAACCCAAACCAAAACGGCCTCTCTTCTCCTTTAACTCTGGAATTTGAATCCCTTCTTAAAGATATCTTCCCAATCCTTTTCCTAGCAAAACTCCTCTTCCCATTATCATTTGCAAACCCATCCTTGTAGTTCTGGATATCTTGGGCATCGGCACCTCATTCCCCTCTGAAATGAATGTTACGTTGATGAATTCTAATGAACGGAAAGAGCATTTAATTGCCTCCTCGTTTGCTTCTACATAGGGTACACTACTGGTAACTATCGCTATAATATCCTCCTCCGCATTTATAGTGACCAACCGTCCATCAGCTACTAACTTCAATTTTTGGTGCAGAGATGAGGGCACCGCTCCTACCGAATGTATCCAAGGCCTCACCAACAGGCAATTGTAAGAGGGCTTGATGTCCATCACTAAAAAGTCCACCTCATACGTGTTTGGCCCAATCATAAAAGGAATGTCGATTCTTCCCATGACCTTCCTTTCCATGCCATCAAATGCTCTCACTACATTGTGGCATGTTTTCATGTGAGAACTGTCAATGGGTAATCTGTTCAGTGTGGACAACGGCATGACATTTAAGGTCGACCCATTATCAATAAGCACACTCGGCAATGTATATCCTTTACAATGAGTGGTAATATGCAAAGCCTTAGCTGATCCGATGCCTCCAGGTGGGATTTCATCATCGTTGAAATAAATGAAATTGTCAGCACTTAAGTTACTAACCAATCGATCCAACTTGTTGACGGATATATCATTAGTAACATAAGTCTCGTTGAGCACCTTCATTAACGCCTCACGATGTACCTCTGAACTTAGAAGCAAAGCTAATACTGATATACGAGCTGGTTGTTTGCGTAATTGCTCAACTACGCTGTACTCACTGTGTTTTAAAAATTTTAAAAATTCTCTGGCTTCTTCTTCCTTCACTGGCTCATTAACTAGTGTCTCGGTCCCTTTTCCTTTGTCTAAAGCTTTTGCTTTTGCAGGCTCAACTTTGACGCCTTCTGCATCGTAGCGCTTCCCACTACGTGTGTAAGAACCCTCACCTTGAGCTTCCTTAGAAGCACTAGCTATATCCTCCTTCTCCGGCATTGACACATGGCAGTTATAATTCCAGGGTACCCTCTTGTTATCCTTATAAGGAAAGGAAACAGGTTTATGAATGATGACTTTCGGTACCGTTGGTGTTTCAACTTCATTACTTCCTGGTAAAGAAATAATAATCCTCGGCCAGTTTTGAATCTTCGGTGCACCTTCTAATGTGCATATATGTCCCTCATTTGAGCTAACTTCATAAAATTCTAGCTTTTTATTGTCCATAAGGCTTTGTATCAAGGCTTTAAACTCGTCGCATTCTTGGATCTCGTGCCCCTCTTCAGCATGGAACTCACAGTAGTCCCTTGCTCCTTTATTCCTCTCATTAGAGATTATCATATCTCTTTTCATTATTTCTTCCCAAATTATTTTCATCGGCGTTCTCACCTTGGACATGCCCTCTTTAATCCTTCTCATACCCATATCTCCAACTGCATTTACCCCTTAATCACCATGATTTGGCAACGGGTTTTTTGTACTAGGGGTGTCGTCAAATTTTACGACCCCCATCTTGATTAGTCTTTCCAGTGCCATCTTAAAACCAGTGCAATTTTCAATTGAATGCCCTGATATCCCCGCATGGTACTCACATTTAGCGTTTGCATCGTACCATTTGGGATATGGAGGTTGTAACGGTTTCAAATGAAAAGGAGCTATTGCATGCGTATTGAATAAACTTTGATAAAGCTCTCGATACGTCACTGGGATAGACATAAACGAGACCTTTTCAGAATTTTGTCTCGAACCAGATCCTTGCTTTTGAGAATCTTGCTGCCCAACCGTAGTTGCTCTGGGCTGGCTAACCGTAACCGCTTTTGAATTATAGCTACTCGTATTATTCACCTCATTATCCTTCCTTCTTGAGGCCGATCTTTTAGTAGCTTCCCCCTCTATCTTGCTACCTCTTATGGCGTTCTCAATCATTTCTCCCGCCATGCTACATCAGCAAAACTCTTGGTGGTACTTCCAATCATGTGGGTAATGAATGAGGCCTTTAAAGTTTTGATGAACAACATGGTGGTTTCTTTCTCCAAGAGCGGTGGTTGAACTTGCATGGCAACCTCCCTCCACCTCTGTGCATATTGCCTAAAGCTCTCATTAGGCTTCTTTTCCATATTTTGCAAAGTGATCCTATCAGGAGTCATATCAGTCACATGATTATATTACTGCATAAAGGCTTGCGCTAAGTCTCTCCAAGAACCGATCCTTGCGTGACTCAGTTGATTATACCACCTAGCCGCTGCCCCAACCAAACTATCCTGAAAACAATGGATCAATAATTGATCATTGTTTACATAACCAGTCATCCGTCTACAAAACATGGTGATATGGGCTTCCGGGCAAGTAGTCCCATTGTACTTCTCGAATTCCGGCATTTTTAACTTATAGGGAAGCACCAAATCTGAGACCAAACTCAAGTCCTTAGCATCAATTCCCTGACGATTATCAGCATTTTCTAGTGCCTTAAATTTCTCCTCTAACCATCTGCAACGTTCCTCTAATTGCCTTGATGATTTGAGTCTTATCTCTTCCCTCTCAGCTATATCTAGATCAGGGATAACTGGATTGGCAAGGTTGTCTCCAGGATTGAATCTCGAAGCAATTTGAAAATTCATGGGTATTCCAGCATTGACTTGTCCCTGTTGAGGCCTTATTATGACGGACGGCCCTCGGGGATATGCCTCAGGTTGAGTCTGCATATGAGGTGGAGTAAAACTAGGAGGATGACCCTCGTTATCCTCTTCAGTGGTGATTATAGGGGCCTTTCCTTTATCTATTGTCCCCCTCAACAGCTGAGCCATTTCAGCCATCATATTCCTTTGAGCCTCCAACATTTGATCCTTCATCTCTTGTTGGATTTTTGCCAATTGTTCCTGCAACTGCCCTTGCATTTCTTTCTGAATCTGCTCAAGTCTTTGATCCATATTCTTTGACTTAGCGCGTGTATCGTAAGGATGTGTTGTTTCCAGATTTTCTTTTTCTTACTCTCTCTTTCTCTATTTATAATTTTAACTAATTAGGGTCTTTCTGTAAATCTGAATGCATATGATGCGATGAGATGCAAATGCATGAATGTAAAAGATATCGATTCTGATTCAGTTTCTTGTAGAAAACATTATTTAAGAAACAGAAATCCTTTCACAAAACAGATTACAAATACGCCTTTGCTCTCAGGCCCAAAGTTTTAACCCTATCCAATAACAAAGCTAACTCTAGACCTCTATTCGACACTAACTCATACTTTGTACTCAATATATTAGCTTGCGCTGCCAAGTCTTACAAATAATCAGCAACCTCTCGAATCTGTACTATAGCTTCTCCCATGAGATAGTCTCTGTCTCTGACTTGATCCTAAAAATGATGAAGCTCTCCCTTCCAATGTTCCTCTCTTGCCTCAAGCTGTTCAATCCGTAGCTCACAGTCCTGTAGTGCTACTTCCATCCCTCCAATATTGTGCCTCATTTCCTCGATCTTATCCAGGCTTGCCTTCAACTCGACCGCAGAGTTACGACTTCGGTGATCATGAAGAGATCGTCCAAGCTCAGTCACCTTAGTTTTTAATCCTTGGTTCTCCTTCTCTAGGGCCTGATTATGCGCCTGCATCTCTTGGAACTTCTTCTCCCAATACTCGGCTTTGGCTCTTTCTTCTTGAACCTCTTGTTGCCATTGCTCTGAAGACTTCCCCAATCCAGCTCTCTTCATTGATAACTGTATCCTCTAATATTGCGCTTTCAAGTCATGTCGGTCCTCCTCAATCTTCCTCTTTTCTTTCTTCTCCTTTTCGACCTCAATTCTATGAACGTCGATGTCTAAGCTTAGGTACATCTTCTCCTCCTCAAGCCTCTCTATCTTTCTCCCGAGCTCCAAATTCTTACTTTCAAATTCTTGCTTTATGACTTCTAATTCTGTTGGAATCACTCGTAAACTCTCCTCTATCGATCGAGCAGCCTCTAAACTCGGTCTAGGGATGTTATCATTGACCCTCTTATCAAACCACCATTTGTATTCAAGAGTTGTCGTCGGACCTTTAGTCAGAATCTTCACACAGCAAACCTTCTTCCAAGCCTCTGAAATTTCTCGCATCTTCTTCTTATAATGATCTCCTTTATACAAAAAATCACTCTGAGCTAACCCTTGTGTTGCCGGTATAAATTTCTCTGCCTTATATTGCCTTAGGATGAGTAATGGTGCATAACCGACAACTCCCCAAATTCCAGGAAGAGGTACCCAATCAAAGTTCTCGCAACGATAAAGGATTTCGCTAGGAGTCATCCAAGGGGCTTTCCACATAACATCTTCTTCTCAGAGGTTCTGAAGTATTTCTATCCACCTTTCCTCTGTAATGTCATCCCTCCTCGGTGTAGCTGCTGCTTTCTTTAGTGGAGAATAGTCTTTAAAGAACACTCGGGAAGGAACCTTATCAACCTTCCAAAAGTGACTGTGGAACCAAACTAATAACAATTTTGCACATCCAATGAATCTACCTTCACCAGCTCCCCGACATGCACTCAAGGATCTAAATGTCTCGGCTAAGATTACAGGCACAGGTGTGTTCTGTTTACGAATTCGATCGAATAAATCTGCAACTGCCTCATCTATGTGCCCCATAACTTTTGGGAAAATCATCAATCCATACATACTTAAGGCCAAGACATCAACCTTCTTCTTTACGTCTGGGTGTGCCAATATCAAATCCCTTAAACTTGCCCACAGAATGCATTTACTATCACCCTTTTGTTAGATTCGAGCTGCGGCCCACTTTTCACTCACCCCTGTAATTATCATTAATTTCTTCACGAAAGTTGGGGGATTAGCAGCCCTAAAATAAGCTTTGTTACCTTGAATTTTTGAGCAGCGAAGCAAGGTCGTATACTCTTCCAAAGTAGGTACTAAGTCTACCTCTCCAAATGTAAAACAACTATAAGCAGGGTTCCAAAATTGTACCATAGCTCGGAACAGATGCTTATCTACCTTGATGTCTAGAAAATAGGGAAGATCTCCATAATTCTGATAGAAAAACTGCTTAGCCTCGTCATCCCATTGGGCCCAAATGTCTCTCAACTCTTGAAACTCATTCTGTGTTGAACTAATACGAGTGAAGTCCCATAACTCTGACGTATACCCCTCAGTGACACTATCTTATTTCTCTAACTAGGTTTTCTTTGATCAGGTACAGACAGAAGCGTTGTCCTCCACTTTATCAAGATATTTGTTCCTCATTACAAAACTTTCTAACCCAGAAAACGAACCGTGAATCGATACCTTTAAATGTTAAATGACATGAAATAATAGCAAAATAAAATAAGTTAGTATCGTATAAAAGTATAACAAACAAACACTTATAAGGGTAGCTTACTAAAGGTTATCATTATACTCCCTAGGGTAAGCGCTTAAAGTTCACTATGTGAATTTCAGTTCTAAAGCGAGGGTACCTGAACCAACAGATTCCTCGGTCCTCACCCATTATAGGCTCATACGGTCTAAGTTCGGTTCAGGGGGACACCTTTCCCTACGACTATACGGAGATGGAAATCTCACAAAGACATAGGTATGGATATCCCGGAAGTAATCCACTAGCCCATACGGAGGTGAAAACCTCACGAAAGTGTAGTTTTTCACTCCCACTTAAAGGTGCGACCGCAGCGGTCATGCAAACGCAATGTGTGCGAAAACAAAATAACAAACATATGCAGCAAACACATATACAATGATCAATATTTTTAAAATTTCCAAACTTTTGACATTAAGACAAAAAAAAAAAAACAATTTCTTGGCTTGACTCTCTTATAAGGTCCCTAGTGGAGTCGCCAAGCTGTCGAAACCTTTTTTTTTTAAGAGTGAGGGGTATTTTGAGAACGGGAGTCGCGACCAACCTTTTAAAGTGTGATTGGATCACATTATAAAACATTTTGGTTTACGAATTTATGAGAAAATGGGCTCGGGAGTCGGTTACGTACGAGGAAGGGTTAGCACCCTCGCAACGCCCAAAATTGGTACCAAATTGAATAATTTTGTCTTAATATAAAAAAAAAAACATGAAAGAATTTAGAAATAAGATCTCTTTTAAAACCATAATAATTTGAGTTGAAAATCGAAATTCTTTTGTTCCGAAAGAATGCTAACAGCACATCCAGCATGATTGGACACGATATTATTAAACTTTCATAACTAAAAATCATCTCATAATTTGCAAAATCTGTTAAAAAGAATACTTTAGATATTTAGACAAACGGGAAATCGCAACCCAGCATGTTAGGGCACTATTTCTCGAATTCCTAAATACAAAAGACATCGCCTCATTTTTAAAAAAAAATTGATTAAATAAAATAAAATTTTTCAAAGAAGAAAAAAATGATGCATTTAACATACTATGATATCAATACTAAACAATATAAACTACATACTTGAATACTTCATAGAAATATAATATGGCAAATGATGAATGACGACATAAATTATAATATACATTATCATTTCATGTAGTTATTGTCGAAACCTCCTTTTTAAAAAAACAAGATTTTTAAAGACGAAGAGGGTATTTTAAAGACGGGAGTCGCCATCAACCTTTTAAAATGTGATTGGATCACTTTATAAAACGTTTTGGTCTACGAAATTACGATAAAATAGGTTCGGGAGTCGGTTACACACGAGGAAGGATTAGCACCCTCGTAACGCCCAAAATTGGTACTAAATTGAATAATTTTGTCTTAATGTCAAAAGTTTGAAAGAATTTAGAAATAAGATCTCTTTAAAACCGTAATAATTTGAGTTAAAAAGAATCAAGATTCTTTGGCTTTGAAAGAATATAAACATCATATCCAGCATGATTGGACACGATATTTTTAAACTTTCGTAACTGAAATCATCTTGTGATTTGTGAAACTCGTTTAAAAGGATATTTTTAGACATTCAGACAAACGGGAAATCGCAACCCAACATGTTAGGGCACTACTTCCCGAGTTCCTGAATACCAAAAACATTGCCTCACTTTTTTTTAAATTCCTTTTGAATCAAATAAGACATTATTTTTTTTTTGAAAATAATGATGTATTTCGCATATCACAAGAAATTAATATTAAATAAACCTAGCTACATAATACATGCTTTATCATTTTATGCAAATATAGTATAAAAAATAATAAATAGTGGCATAAATTACACAATATACGTTATCATTTTATGCATATATTATCGTAAATAATATAAATGTTCATGCATTATTGTTACATGCAAAATACAATGTAGCGCATAATGAATGCAACAAATATAAATTGCAACATACATATATGATAATATTTTATGCAAATGTAACTTAAATTAACATAAATAATTAATTTCATGCGAATATGTAAAAACATAAACAAATAATATATAAAATTTAACCTACTAAACAACGTTAAAATAAAAGAAAACCAAAAATAAATAAACAAATTATAATATATAAAATATAAATCAAATGAAATAAAAATAAAGATATTTAGAAATATTTAGAATAATATAAAATAATAAAGGAGAACCCCCTTTTTAAAAAAAAAAATTGGTACATGTACAAATCATATTATAAGGTTTAATAACTTAATATACTAAGAAATAATGTACTAAATAATGATATTACACATATTTATATAGTAATAAAAATTTCAAAACATATATAATTAATAATTAATAAAATAATATATATTTTATAATGAAATAGAAGTAACGTAAGGAGTAATTTATGGTAAAATATATGATATATAATAAATTTATAAACAAAATACATGTATATAATGATATAAACTATACGATAGATAAAATATAAAATAATAAGAATGATATATTAAGTAAATTTACATATAAAAATAGTAAAATAATTAATATATATAGTAAAAAATATATAATAAAATATAAATGGAGTAAATAACATATAATAAAATTTATAAAAATGTATATAATATTATAAATATTATAAATAAAATAATATATTATTATATATATAACTAATGTTTGTAAAAAAATATATAGTATTTAAAATAAATTGAATTTATAAAACAAAATTTAAATTTAATTTAATTTTAAAATTTTAGGGTTAATTATAAAATAAATGAAAATTTTGGGCCGAATTGAAATACACGTTAAATTCTGAGGACTCACTGGGCAATTAGCCCTAATCCCAAAAACGACGTCGT
The DNA here is from genome assembly GCA_025698465.1 of Gossypium longicalyx. Taxonomy (NCBI): domain Eukaryota; kingdom Viridiplantae; phylum Streptophyta; class Magnoliopsida; order Malvales; family Malvaceae; genus Gossypium; species Gossypium longicalyx. The sequence continues at coordinate 17,565,385 of CM047005.1, read as the reverse complement.
TCCCTGAATAGTCTTTAAGGACTATTGGGACCCAATTGAAACAATTATAAAAGTTAGGGCCAATTTAAAAATAAAAATAAATTAAAATTATAAATTTATGAAAAAACGGAAGGATCGATTGAGCAATTTGCCCATTTAATAAAAAACACGCGGATCTCATCCGGGTTTCGGGTCAACATGCGAATCCTGGCTTAAACGGTGACGTTTTGGTACTTATCAGATTAAGTAAAACGACACCATTTTAATTACACCATTTAAGTCAATTTTCGGCCCAAAAATTCATTTTTAGAAACTGTTTTTCAAAAAAACTTTGAAAACTTTCTAAAAGAGAGGAAGGGGCAGTCCTCTGGGCTCTGGTCTCCGTCGGGCCAAGCCCCAGTCATCGGACTCACACGCCCACGCGCCGTCGCCAACTTCACCGTATACGACGGTCGGAAGTTGAAAAACTTCTATTTTTTTGTGCAAATCCAACGGTAAACGCTCTTTTCTTTTATTTTTATAACATTTGTATATGTTTGCAAGAAGAACAGGTAAAGAACTAATCACCTTTTGTTTTCGTCGATAAACTGTTGTATATATTCATATTTCTCTTTCTCTAAAAAAAAACCCTCTCTTTACATCGTTTTAATTCGGGCTTTTTATAGCCACTGTACATAGTATTTTACATATTTAATGTTATTTCCTGCCATATTTGTATTGCCTCTGTCGTTCTTCTTTCCCCTTTTGCAGGTACCAACGAGGAGATTTAGTAGTGAACGAACGCTGACAACGGTACACCGGCGTTGATTCGGGCGACGACCAAGGCATGATTCGAAGCTTGGAATCATGGCCTGGAACCACGGTACTGATAGTGGGTAACTGAAACGACGCGAGACGAATAGACGCGTTGATTGAAGTGTTTGCGGCGCCTAGGGTTTCTGAAACCCTAGGCCTCTCTATCTTCCATTAATAGATTGGGCCACTTGGGCCCTGTGTATTTTGGGTAGCATACGAGCTTGGGTGTAATTGGGCACCGGGGTAGTTTTTGGTATTTGGGTGCAAATGTAAACAGTAATGGGTCAGAAATGTAAATGAGTTTTGGGCTTTGTACATGGATCATATAAAATTTATTATTTTTTTATTTATGTTTTTGTTTTTTTATTTATTCATTTATGGGCCGGCAAATTTGGTTATTACAATTTGCCCTCTTTTCTCATTCTTTGTGTAACAGAATAGAGCAAAGATATAAAAGAACCAATTTTGCCCGCTCTCACGAGAGTCTTGAGACCTTTTCTTCAAATGACCTTCAACCTATCTCGCAACTTCAGAGGTATTGGACCATAAATATGATAGCTTCAATTTGCTTTCTCAGAACTTCGTGAAGGCAATATCTGCTATCTTCACCGCTTCTCCCAACCGGGGGACGCCATATTGATATCTTCGATCCTCTCTCTGAGAATACAGAGACGCCAAATCTATTTTCGATCTGCTCTCTGACAATACAGAGATGTCAAATCTACTATCTTCGATCTATTCTCTGACAATACAGAGACGCCAAATCTACTATCTTCGGTCTGTTCTCTGACAATACAGAGACGCCAAATCGACTATCTTCGATTTCTTCTCTGACAATACAGAGATGCCAAATCAGCTCTCTTCAATTTGCTCTCTGACAATACAGGGACGCCAAATCTGCTATCTTCGATCTGCTCTCTGAAAGTACAGAGATGCCAAATCCACTATCTTTGATCTGCTCTCTGACAATACAGAGACGCCAAATCTACTATCTTTGATCTGTTCTCTGGCAATACAGAGACGCCAAATCTGCTATCTTCGATCTGCTCTCTGACAATACAGAGATGCCAAATCTACTATCTTTGATCTGCTCTCTGACAATACAGAGACGCCAAATCTGCTATCTTCGATCTGCTCCTTGTAAACGCAAGGATGCCAAATCATCTTGGATCTGCTTCGATGCAAAAACATCCAAAGGTTAGATCTGCTATGTCTTCGATCTGCTCTCCGTCGAATATGGAGATGTCAAATCTATTTTTTCGATTTGTTCTCTGACAATTCAGAGATGCCAAATCATCTTAGATTTACTTTAGCGTAAACACGTGAAAGCCAAATCTGCTATGTCTTAGCCTGTTACCCTACTACTTAAGGGGTTAAGGCGCATCAATCTTCATTGTCCCTTGAAGGACATAACCTGTATAATGTGTATGAGTTCATGCCTAATGATTAAGATGCCATGCTTGAAATGAATCAAATGCTCCATAGTTATGCAAAATGTTATGAAAATGATTCCTATTCCAGACACCATCACTCATTCCTTTGTCAAAGTTTATCCTTATTTCTCTCGAAGTATCATTCCCAGTGGGTTTGTACCATTCTTCAAATCCTCTCTTAGGATCTAATCATTATTTTGGACTAAAGAAAGAATTTCCTCGAGTTCTTTCAAACCTCACTTACGTGAATTCCTCAAACAATTATTCTGTTTTAGTTTCTTGTATTATCTAGAAATTTCCAGAGTAATGAGCAAAACTTCATTTGTGAAAATTATTTAGTTCATCTATCATTATTTTAATACAACATACTTTAAGAATAATGTAAGATGAATTTAATCTTGAGAATGAATTTGTCAAAAATACAAAGGAGGTTAATCTGATAGCCTATCTTTGAGAAGAAAGAGAATCTAAAGATAGCAAACAAGACAAAAGTTAGATGCGCTAGATATCGCCACTTGAGCATCTATACACCAGCACCATGAAGACTTTCTTGAATTCAACATGTGTTTAAAAGATCCAAAGTATTTTGTTGATGCCCCGATATGTAACGCGCTTCACTCTTCGTTGAATCAGATATAGCAAGATTACCCTGTGCTCTTCAAAATTTTGAGTTGCCCTTTCGAGTTTTCAACTCAAAACCCCTTTGGTCACAAGGCGCCCTTTGCGGGTTTTCACCTTGGCCTCTCCATTTTTTTATTTTTATTTCTTTGAAAACCCAAGGTGTCCTTTGCGGGTTTTCACCCTGGATTCTCCTCTACTTTAGACAAAGTACTTTTTGACTGAGTCTGAATTCACTGGATTGGGTAAACTCTTCCCATCCATTTCTGTTAAGATCAATGCACCCCCAGAGAAGGCTTTCTTCACGACATACGGCCCTTCCCAATTCGGCATCCATTTTTATCTAAAGTCCTTCCGAATGGGAAGGATCTTTTTCAGCACAAGATCCCCCTCGTAGAATTCTCTTGGTCGCACTTTCTTGTCATAAGCTCGCATCATTCGCTTCTGATACATCTGACCATGACGAATAGCCCTTAGCCTCTTTTCTTCAATCAAGTTCAACTGATCATATCACGATTGTATCCATTCAGCTTCATCCAACTTTATCTCTAACAAGACTCGGAGAGATGGTATTTCCACTTCAATGGGTAACACTGCTTCCATCCCATAAACCAATGAGAAAGGAGTTACCCCAGTAGAGGTTTTGACGGACGTTCGATAAGCTAAGAGTGCAAATGGTAACTTCTCATGCCAATCTCTGTAGGTTTCAGTCATTTTTCCCACTATCTTCTTGATGTTTTTGTTAGCAGCTTCCACTGCCTCATTCATCTTTAGGCAGTATGGAGAAGAGTTGTGATGCTTAATCTTGAACTGACTGTAAAATTCTGCTATCGTTCTGTTCTTCAAGTTCAATGCATTGTCTGATATGATCCTTTCAGGCATCCCATACCAACAAATGATCTCTTTCTTCAAGAATCGACTCACAGCTGACTTAGTAACATTCGCATAAGAAGCAGCCTCTACCCACTTTGTGAAGTAATCAATGACCACAAAGATAAAGCGATGCCCATTTGAAGCCTTTGGTGATATTGGCCCAATGACATCCATGCCCCACATGAAAAAAGGCCATGGAGAAGTCATAACATGTAGAGGTGAAGGTGATACAAGGATCTTGTCTCCATAAATCTGACATTTATGGCATTTCTTGGCGTAGTTGATACAATCCCCTTCCATAGTAGACCAATAATATCCAAACCTCATGATTTGTCTAGCCATCATGAAACCATTAGCGTGCGTCCCACAAACACCCTCGTGAACTTCCTCCAAAATTAACTTAGCTTCCACGGCGTCAACACATCTCAACAGTACTTGGTCCTTTCTTTTTTTGTACAAGATATCCTCATCCAAAACGTAGTCGCAGGCTAATCTCCTTAAAGTTCGCTTATCATTTTCAATTGCCTGTTTTGGGTATTTATGATCTCTCACATATCGCAATATATTTTGATACCAAGGGTTATCATCCTTTTCTTCTTCCTTAATATTACAACAGCGAGCTGGAGCCTCAAAGATACTCATCTGAATGGGTCTCATTTGCTCCTCTTTATTTACTTTAATCATTGAAGCCAAGGTTACTAGAGCATCCGCCATCTGGTTTTCGTCTCGTGGGATATAAGTAAAAGTGATGTCATCGAATTCCTCAAGTAACCCCAAAACTACCTTTCGATAATTGATCAATTTAGGATCCCTTGTCTCTCATTCACCTCTAAGCTGGTAAATTACCAACGCAGAGTCTCCTTATATTTCCAAGGTTCTTATTTCTCGCTCTATAGCCGCTTGGCATCCCATGATTCACGCTTCATACTCGGCCATATTGTTTATGCAGTCAAAATCCAATTTACATATGAATGGATAATGATCACCATTTGGGGATACCAAGACTACCCCAATTCTATTTCCTACCGCATTGGATGCGCTATCAAAGTTCATCCTCCATGGACGTTCTTCAATAGTTGCCACATACATCAACTCCTCATTAAGGAAATCAAAATTCAACGACTCATAGTCCTCTAGAGCTCTACTAGCCAGAAATTTCGCTATTGCGCTTCCTTTTATAGCTTTCTGACTCACATAGACTATGTCTAACTCTGAAAGCAGAATTTGCCACTTCGCCATTCTCCCATTCAAAGCTGTTGACTCCATCATATACTTAAAAGAATCAAGTTTTGAAATAAGCCAAGTAGTATGATATAGCATGTACTGTCTTAACCTTCGAGTCGTCCAGATTAAAGCACAACACAATTTCTCAATAGGCAAATATCTCATCTCACACTCTGTGAATTTCTTGCTAAGGTAGTATATCGCCTTCTCCTTTCTTCCCAACTCGTCATGTTGGCCAAGCACACATCCCATAGAATTATTAAATACTGATAAGCACAGAATTAATGGTCTATCTGGACTAGGCGGAGATAACACTGGAGTATTTAACAAGTATTGCTTAACCTTATCAAAAGCATTCTGGCATTCCTCATCCCAAGTACCTTGATTGTGTTTTCTAAGGAGGCGAAATATAGGATCACATTTCTCGATTAATTGTGAAATAAATCGAGCAATATAAGTCAATCTTCCAAGAAAACCCCGAACTTCCTTCTGAGTACGTGGTGGAGGCAATTCTCGTATGGCTCTAACTTTGTCTGAGTCAACTTCTATTCCCTTTTCGCTGACCACAAAGCCTAATAACTTCCTCGACCTAGCTCCAAAGATGCACTTTGCCGGATTAAGCTTCAACTTAAATTTCCTTAATCTTAGGAACAAGTTCCTCAAAACTTCAATATGTTCCTTCTCTGTTCGAGATTTAGCAATCATGTCATCAACATACACCTCAATTTCTTTGTGCATCATATCGTGGAATAAGTTCACCATAGCCCGTTGGTATGTTGCCCCTGCATTCTTTAATCCAAACGGCATTACTTTGTAACAAAAGGTGCCCCACAATGTTATGAAAGTGGTTTTATCCATGTCTTCCGGATGCATCTTGATCTGGTTGTACCCCGAGAAACCATCCATGAAGGAGAACAACAAATATCCCGCTGTGTTGTCTACCAAAGTGTCTATGTGTGGCAGAGGGAAATTATCTTTTGGGCTAGCTTTGTTCAGATCTTTGTAATCAACGTACATTCGTACCTTCCCATCCTTCTTACGGACTGGTACAATGTTAGCTACCCATTCAGAGTACTTCACTTCTTGTAAGAATCCTGCATCAAACTGCTTCTTGACTTCGTCTTTTATCTTTAATATGATATCTGGTCTCATTCTTCGCAACTTCTGTTGGATTGGTTTACAATCCTGTCTTATTGGAAGATGATGCACCACGATATCGGTATTTAACCCCGGCATATCTTGATAGGACCATACGAAGATATCCTTGAACTCACGTAGCAACTCAATCAGTCATTGCTTTGTGTCTTCAGCAATATGCGTGCCGATTTTCACATCTTTCCCTTCCTCTAGGGCTACATTCTCTATTGCCTCTTTCTCATTGGGCATAATTTGTTTCTCCTCCTGTTTTACCATCCTCAACAGATCCGGAGACACATCACAATCCTGGACATCTTCAAAATCCTGAGATTCCTCTAAACACATGTCTTGTTCGTGAGAGAAATCAGGATTTGTAATATCAATACTCATGTCATTGATATCTAGGGACCTGTGAAGTATATACAAAGAATGAATGAATTTAAGAATGATTATTTATGTACTATGAATGAAAGAATAAGAATTTCAAAAATTTAACAGAATATTGGTTGTAAAAAAAATAATACTCGTTCAAATTGGTAAAAGTTATGTTTTATTAAAAAAATAATAGATGATCGTAAGCCCATCCCACAAATGTAATCCTATTACTCCTAGGCTCTAGAGTAACAAGAATGTTTTGAAAGTTACTCTGAAAAATTCCTAAAGACTACAGGAAGTTCCTCCGTAGTCCAATTGTTCAGAGAGCTTCCCGGTTCATAAGGGCGAATGCCCTCAAGGTTTCCTTGCTCCCATCCTTCACCATGTATAGTATTAATCTGATGACTTTCTTCTATAAGTAACCCTCCTGATATGAAGGTTTGGGATATTGGAGGGAATATCATCGGCCCCCACTCTACTTCTCTTCCATTAAGACGTGCCCTTCTTCCCTCTTGGCGCTTCTCAACTTCCTTCCTCCTTTGCCTATAATCTGGCTTGAAGCCTAGACCAAAGCAATCTCTCTTCTCTTTCGGTTCTGGGATTTGAGTCCCTCCTTGCAGCTATTTTCCTAACCCTCTTCCTGGTAAGGCTCCCTTTCCCACCATCATTTGTAGAGCTATCCTCGTGGCTCTTGCTATCTTTGGCACCGGTAACTCACTCCCTTCTGAAATGAAGATTGCATTCACAAATTCTAAAGAGCGAAAGGAACACTCCATAGACTCTTCGTTCGTCTTGACATAAGGGGTCTTGCTAGTGACTGCAGCTATAATATCCTCCTCCACATTGATGGTTACTAACCATCTATCCGTCACTAACTTTAATTTCTGGTGCAATGATGAGGGCACCGCTCCCGCTGAGTGTATCCATGGGCTCCTTAATAAGCAATTGTAGGAGGGCTTGATATCCATCACCAAGAAGTCAACTTCGTATATACTCGGCCCAATTTCCAAGGGGATGTCAATCCTTCCCATCACATTCCTTTCTGTACCATCAAAGGCTCTTACCACATTTTGACATGTCTTTATGTGAGAACCGTCAATGGGTAATCTGCTCAAAGTAGACAACGGTAGAACATTCAAGGCCGATCCATTATCAACGAGCACGCTTGAGAGTGTGTACCCCTTGCATCGAGTGGTGATGTGCAAGGCCTTAGTTGACCCCCTGCCCCCTGGTGGAATTTCATCATCATTAAAATAGATGAAATTATCCGCACTTATGTTATTCACCAACCGGTCCAGCTTGTTAACGGATATGTCATGGGTGACATATGTTTTGTTGAGCACCTTCATCAATGTATCCCGATGCACCTTAGAACTCAGAAGTAAGGCCAATACTGATATGCGAGCCAGCTGCCTACGCTACTGCTCAACTACGCTATACTCGCTATGCTTAAGGAACTTTAAAAATTCCTTAGCCTCCTCCTCCTTTGGCTCCTTAACAGGCACTTCAGCCTCTTTCTCCTTCTCCGCACTAACATCCTTTGATTTTGTGGGCTCCTCTCTGATGCCCACCGTATCATACCGCTTCCCACTCCGTGTATGGAAACCCTCAACTTATATATCTTTAGGCGTACTGGCTATATTTTCCTCCTCCGGCATTGTCACACTGCAGTTATAACTCCATGGTACCCTCTTGCTATCTTTATAAGGGAAAAGAGTAGGTTTATGGATAATGACCTTAGGTACCGTTTGTGCCCCCACTTCATTATTCCCCAGTAGAGAAATAATAATCCTTGGCCAATTAGTTCCTTTCTGTTCATTCTCCAGCACACATACTTATTTTTCACAAGAGCTATCTTCAAAAATTTGTAGCTCTTTGTTGTCCATAAAGCCTTGCACCAAGGCCTTGAATTCTTCACACTTTCGAACTTCATGTCCTCTTTTCTCATGGAACTCACTATAGTTCCTTGTTTCTCTTCTCTCGTTTCTAGAGGTTAACATACCTCTCTTCATCATCTCCTCCAAATCACCTTCATAGGCATCCTCACCTCAGTAACATCTTCCTTCATTCTCCTCTCACTGGCCTCGCCAACGGTATTCACTCCTTGATCACTATGATTTGGCAATGGGTTTTCAGTATTAGGGGTATTGTCAAACTTCACTACCCCCATCTTAATAAGCCTCTCTACGGCCTTCTTGAAATCGATACAGTTTTTGATCGAATGCCCCAGTATTCCAGCATGGTATTCGCATCTGGCGTTTGCGTCATACCATTTGGAATACGGGGGCTACAGTGGTTTCAAGTGAAAATGAGCAATAGCATGTGCATTGTATAAGCTTTGATAAAGCTCACGATACGTCAAGGGGATAGGTGTGAACTGCATCTTTTCAGAATTCTGCCTTGTACCCGACTCCTGCCTCTGAGAACTCTGTTGCTCAACCGCAGCTGTTTTAGGTTGACCAACTGTGATTGCCTTCGTGTTGAAGGTGCTTGTGTTATTCACTTCACTATTCTTTCTCCTTGGGGTCGATCTTTTGGTCGCTTCCCCCTCGATTTTGCCACCCCTTATGGCATTCTCGATCATCTCTCCTGCTATGACTATATCTGCAAAGCTTTTAGTAGTACTTCTAATCATGTGAGTGATGAATGGAGCCTTTAGAGTATTGATGAACAACATGGTAGTCTCTTTCTCCAACAACGGTGGTTGAACTTGCATTGCTACCTCTCTCCATCTCTGTGCATATTGCCTAAAATTTTCATTAGGCTTTTTCTCCATGTTTTGCAGCGTGATCCTATCCGGAGTCATGTCAGTCACATGATTGTACTGCTGCATGAAGGCTTGTGTAAGATCCCTCCATGAACTTATTTTGGCACGGCTCAGTTGATTATACCATTTGGCTGCTACTCCAATTAAACTGTCCTGGAAACAGTGGATCAACAGTTGATCATTATTCACATACCCAGTCATCCTCCTACAGAACATTGTAATGTGGGCTTCTGGGCAAGTAGTCCTATTGTACTTTTCAAACTCTGGGACCAAGCTTAGATCTTTGGCATCAACTCTATGATGCCCATCAATATTCTCTAAAGTTTTGAATTTTTCCTCCAACCATCTGAAGCGTTCTTCCAACTGTCTTGCAGCCTCAGTTCTTAGATCCTCTTTTTCAGCTATATCAAAGTTAGGAATGACAGGATTTGCAGGATTGTCGCCCAAATTGAACCCTGAGTCGGTTGGGAAATTTATGGGGATCTCAGCATCGACCGACCCTTGTTGAGGCCTTATAGTGACAGATGGCCTCCTAGGAAGTGCCTCGATTTGTGTAGGCACCTGGGGTGGAGTGAAACCTAGAGGATGATCCTCACCATCCTCGCCAGTAATTGCCATGGGAGCCTTTCCCTTATCAGTGGCCCTCAGTAGTTGAGCCATCTTAGCCATCATGTTTCTTTGAGCCTCCAACATTTGCTCCCTCATATCGTTTTGCATTTTTGCCAATTGCTCTTGCAATTGGTCCTTCATGTCCTTCTGTAACTGTTCAAATCTTTGGTCCATGTTCTTAGTTTTTGCACGAGTTCCGTAGTGATGTGTGATTTCCAGATTTTCGTCTCTAACTCCCAAGTAATTTTAGCTAATTAAGGTCTTTCTATAACCTCGAATGCATATGATGCAATGAGATGCTATAAAATGCAAATGCATGAATGCAAAAAGGTGTCGATTCTGATTCAATTTCATTTTAGAAAACGTTATTTAAGGAACAAAAACCTTTTCATAAAACGAATTACAAATATGCTTTCGCCCGTAGGCCTAGAGTTTTAACCCTATCTAATAACAATGCTAACTCCCGTCCTCTGTCTGACGATGACTCATACATTGTACTCAATACATTAGCTTGTGCTGCTAGGTTTTGTAAATGATCAGCAACTTCTCGAATCTGGACTATAGCTTCTCCCATAAGATAATCCCTATCTCCCACTTGATCCTGAAGATGGTGAAGTTCTCCTTTCCACTATTCTTCTCTTGCCTCGAGCTGCTCAACCCGTAGCTCACAGTCCTGTTGTGCTACTTCCAACCCTCCAATATTGCGCTTCATTTCCTCGATCTTATCCAACCTTGCCTTTAACTTGATAGCAAAGTTACGACTTCGGTGATGATAAAGAGATCGTCCAAGCTCAGCTACCTTAGTTTTTAATCCCTGATTTTCCTTCTCTAGGGCCTAATTTCGCGACTGCATATCTTGGAATTTTTTCTCCCAATACTCGGCTTTGGCTTTTTCTTCTTGAATCTCTTGTTGCCACTGCTCTGAAGATCTCCCTAATCTGACCCTTTTCAACGTTACCTGGGCTTTCTTGTAGTGCATCTTTAAATCCTCTCGATCTTCCTCGATCTTTCTCTTTTCCTTTTTCACCTTTTCGACTTCCATCTTTTGAACATCGATATCGAGACTCAAACACATTTTCTCCTCTTCGAGCTTCTCGATCCTCTTTTCAAGCTCTGAATTCTTTCTCTCAAACTCTTGCTTCATAACCTCTAACTCTGATGGAATCACTCGTAAGCTCTCCTCTAATGATCGAGCCACCCCCAGAATCGGCCTAGGGACATTATCGTTGACTCTCCCACTAAACCATCCTTTATACTCAAGGGTTGACGTCGAGCCTTCAGTCAGGATCTTCATACAGAAAGGCTTCTTCCAAGCCTCAGAAATCTCTCGCATCCTCTTCTTATAGTGATCTCCTTTATAGGAGAAATCGCTCTGAGCTAAACCCTGTGTAGCAGATATAAACTGTCTCGCTCGATATTGCCTTAGAAAAAGCAATGGTGCATATCCAACAACTCCCTAAATTCCTGGCAAAGGAACCCAATCAAAACTGCCACAGCAATAAAGGACTTCACTAGGGACGAACCAAGAAGCCTTCCACAAAACATCTTCCTCTCGAAGATTCTGAAGAATGTCTATCCACCTCTCCTCTGAAATGTCATCTCTCCTAGGCATGTCTACTACTTTCTTTAAGGGAGAATAACCCTCAAAGAATACTCGGTAAGGAACCTTATCAAGTTTCCAGAAATGGCTATGGAACCAGACTAGCAGCAATTGTGCACATCCAACAAATCTACCCTCGCCGGCCCTTCGATATACACTCAAAGATCTAAATGTCTCAGCTAGGATCACTGGTACCGATGTATTCTGCTTACCAACGCGATCGAATAAATCCGCTACTGCCTCATCTATGTGCCCCAATGCCTTTGGGAAAATCACCATGCCGTAAATACTCAAAGCTAGGACGTTGACCCTTTTCTTTACGTCTGGATGTGTCGATATCAAATCCCTCAAAACGGCCCATGAAACGCACTTACTATCACCCTTTTGCTGCACACGAGCTACAGGCCACTGCTCACTCATCCCAGTAATCATCACCAACTTCTTCGCAAAAGTTGGAAGGCTAGCAGGCTTAACATAAGCCTTATGACCCTGAATCCTCAAGCAACGCAGTAAAGTCGTATACTCCTCCAAAGTAGGTACAAGATCAATATCGCCAAATGTAAAGCAACTATAAGCGAGTTCCGTAATCGTATTTATAGCTCGAAACAAGTGCCTATCTACTTTGACGTCTAGCAAATAGGGAAGGTCTCCATAATTCTGATAGAAAAGCTGCTTAGCCTCATCATCCCATTGGGCCCAAATGTCTCTCAACTCCTGAAACTTATTCTGCATCGAATTAGTACGGGTGAAGTCCCATAACTCTAATGTATGCCCCACAGCGACACTATCTCCTTTCTCTAACCGGGTTTTCTCTGACTAGGTACAAATAGAGGCATTGCCTTCCACTTTATCAAGATATTCGTTCCTCATTACAAAACTTTCTAACTCAGAAATTGAACCGTGAATCGATATCTTTGAATGTTGAATGACATGCAATGATAGCAAAACAGAATAAATTAGTATCGTATAAAAGTATAACAAACAAACACTTATAAGGGTAGTTTACTAAGAACTATCACCATAATCCCTAGGGTAAGCACTTAAAGTTCACTATATGAGTTTCAGTTCTAAAGTGAGGGTACTGACCAAAGTGATTCCTCGGTCCTCACCCATTATAGGCTCATATAGACCAAGTTCAGTTTAGGGGGACACATTTCCCTATGGCCATGCGGAGATGAAAATCTCACGAAGACATAGGTACAGTATCCCGGAAACAATCCACTAGCTCATACGAAGGTGAAAACCTCACGAAAGCGTAGCTTCTCACTCCCACTTAAAGGTGTGACCAACGGTCATGCAAATGCAATGTGCGAAATTAAAGTAACAACAAATGCAACCAACACATGTAAACTTGATCAATATTTTAAAATTTTCCAAACTTTTGACATTAAGACACAAAAAATCAATTTCTTGGCTCGACTCTCTTATAAGTCCCAGTGGAGTCGCTAAGTCATCGAAACCTCCTTTTAAAAAAACAAGATTTTTAAAGACGAAGAGGGTATTTTAAAGACGGGAGTCGCCACCAACCTTTTAAAGTGTGATTGGATCACTTTATAAAACGTTTTGGTCTACGAAATTACGAGAAAATAGGTTCGAGTCGATTACGCACGAGGAGGAAGGATTAGCACCCTCATAACGCCCAAAATTGGTACCAAATTGAATAATTTTGTCTTAATGTCAAAAGTTTGAAAGAATTTGGAAATAAGATCTCTTTAAAACCATAATAATTTGAGTTAAAAGAATCAAGATTCTTTGGCTTCGAAAGAATATAAACATCATATCCAAAGATGATTGGACACGATATTTTTAAACTTTCAGAATCAAAATCATTTTGTGATTTGTGAAACTCGTTTAAAAGGATAGTTTTAGACATTCGCACAAGCGGGAAATCGTGAACTCAAATGTTAGGGCACTACTTCCCAAGTTCCTGAATACCAAAAACATTGCCTCACTTTTTTTAAAATTCCTTTTGAATCAAATAAGACATTATTTTTTTTTTTTGAAAATAATGATGTATTTCACATATCACAAGAAATTAATATTAAATAAACCTAGCTACATAATACATGCTTTATCATTTTATGCAAATATAGTATAGAAAATAATAAATAATGGCATAAATTACACAATATACGTTATCATTTTATGCATATATTATCGTAAATAATATAAATGTTCATGCATTATTGTTACATGCAAAATACAATGTAGCGCATAATGAATACAACAAATATAAATTGCAATATACATATATGATAATATTTTATGCAAATGTAACTTAAATTAACATAAATAATTAATTTCATGCGAATATGTAAAAACATAAACAAATAATATATAAAATTTAACCTACTAAACAACGTCAAAATAAAAGAAAACCAAAAATAAATAAACAAATTATAATATATAAAATATAAATAAAATGAAATAAAAATAAAGATATTTAGAAATATTTAGAATAATATAAAATAATAAAGGAGAACCCCTTTTTAAAAAAAAAAAAAAATACATACATGTACAAATCATACTATAAGGTTTAATAACTTAATATACTAAGAAATAATGTACTAAATAATGATATTACACATATTTATATAGTAATAAAAATTTCAAAACATATATAATTAATAATTAATAAAATAATATATATTTTATAATGAAATAGAAGTAACGTAAGGAGTAATTTATGGTAAAATATATGATATATAATAAATTTATAAACAAAATACATGTATATAATGATATAAACTATATGATAGATAAAATATAAAATAATAAGAATGATATATTAAGTAAATTTACATATAAAAATAGTAAAATAATTAATATATATAGTAAAAATATATAATAAAATATAAATGGAGTAAATAACATATAATAAAAATATAACATATAATAAAATTTATAAAAATGTATATAATATTATAAATAATATAAATAAAATAATATATTATTATATATATAACTAATGTTTGTAAAACAATATATAGTATTTAAAATAAATTGAACTTATAAAACAAAATTTAAATTTAATTTAATTTTAAAATTTTAGGGTTAATTATAAAATAAATGAAAATTTTGGGCCGAATTGAAATACGCGTTAAATTTTGAGGACTCACTGGGCAATTAGCCCTAATCCCAAAAACGACGTCATTCCCTGAATAGTCTTTAAGGACTATTGGACCCAATCGAAACAAATATAAAAGTTAGGGCCAATTTAAAAATAAAAATAAATTAAAATTATAAATTTCTGAAAAACGGAAGGATCGATTGAGCAATTTGCCCATTTAATAAAAAAACACGCGGATCTCATTCGGGTTTCGGGTCAACACGCGGATCCTGGCTTAAACGGTGCCGTTTTGGTACTTATCAGATTAAGTAAAACGACACCGTTTTAATTACACTATTTAAGTCAATTTTCGGCCCAAAAATTCATTTTTAGAAATTGTTTTTCAAAAAAACTTTGAAAACTCTCTGGAAGAGAGGAAGGGGCAGTCCTGTAGGCTCCGGTCTCCGTCGGGCCAAGCCCCAGTCATCGGACTCACGCGCCCACGCGCCGTCGCAACTTCGCCGTATACGACGGTCGGAAGCTGAAAAACCTCCATTTTTTTGTGCAAATCCAACGATAAACGCTCTTTTCTTTTATTTTTATAACATTTGTATATGTTTGCAAGAAGAACATGTAAAGAACTAATCACCTTTTGTTTTTGTCGTTAAACTATTGTATATATTCGTATTTCTCTTTCTCTAAAAAAAACACTCTCTTTACATTGTTTTAATTCGGGCTTTTTATAGCCACTGTACATAGTATTTTACATATTTAATGTTATTTCCTGCCATATTTGTGTTGCCTCAGTCGTTCTTCTTTCCCCTTTTGTAGGTACCAACGAGGAGGTTTAGCAGTGAACGAACGCTGACAACGGTGCACCGACGTTGATTCGGGCGACGACCACGGCATGATTCGAAGCCTGGAATCATGGCCTGGAACCACGGCACTGATAGTGGGTAACTGAAAAGACGCGAGACGAACAGACGCGTTGATTGTAGTGTTTGCGGCGCCTAGGGTTTCTGAAACCCTAGGCCTCTCTATCTTCCGTTAATAGATTGGGCCACTTGGGCCCTGTGTATTTTGGGTAGCATACGGGCTTGGGTGTAATTGGGCACTAGGTAGTTTTTGGTATTTGGGTGCAAATGTAAACGGGTAATGGGCTGTAAATGTAAATGAGTTTTGGGCTTTGTACATGGACTGTATAAACTTTATTATTTTTTAATTTATGTTTTTGTTTTTTTATTTATTCATTTATGGGCCGGGCAAATTTGGTTATTACAGCTATAATCCTAGAAAACAATGAAAATAACAATATAGATTACATAATACATACATAATAATATTTCATACAAAATATAACACAGAAAGCAATGAATCTAGCAAAATATAAATTACATAATATATAACAATATTCTATGAAAATATAACTTAAAACAACATAAATAATTAATTTTTATGTAAATATGGTAAACAATAAATATAAAAATAACAAATAGGTGGTGAGATATTATTACCATTTTAAAATAATATTAAGTAAATACAATAAGATACAAAAAATAAATAAACAAAATTATGAACATACAAATAAAAAATAAAGATAAGGAAAAAAAAATTAAAAATAGATGAAGTATTTAATAAAATATTTAAAACAAAGTATAAATGATGAAGGTGAGTTTTTAGAGATGATTAATATATATATATAAAATACATTACATGATATAATAAATTAATATACTTATAAAAATAATAATATGTTAAATCAGAATAAAATTTTGTAGTAAATTTTAAAATACTAAAAATTAAATATATAATAATAATATATGTATTAGTTTATAATAATTTACAAATTTAATTTTTATATACCAATAAAAATAGATAATGAAATAATATATATAATAAAAGGAAGATATTATAAGGAATAATAAATAATAAAATATGATATGTAATAAAATATATAAATAAAATATAATGAAATATAAATACTATCATATAAATAAGGATATATATTATTATTTAATAATAATTTTTAAAAATTAAAATTTACACAATTAATGAATAATAAAATAATACATAATTTATAATAAAATAAAAAAATTAAAAATGCAAGGAATAATATATATAGTAAAATATATAGTGTATAATAAAATTTATAAATAAAATATATAATAATAAAAATAATATAATGGATAATATATAAATAAAAAAAGTAATATATACTATTTTATATAACTAATATTTATAAAAATAAATAATATATAAGGTATTTAATAAATAAATTATGCAAAAATATTTTAAAGGATTAAAATTAAATAAAACTAAAGTTTTAGGGTTAATTTTAAAATAACAAAAAAAAAGTTTAGGCCTAATTGGAACACATTCAAAACTACAAGGGACTTACTGGGCAATTTGCCCTAATCCCAAAACGACGTCGTTCTTCAGAATGAATTTTAATGGCCATTTAGATTAAATTGAAACAAATATAAAAGATTAGGGCCGAATTAAAATAAAAATAAAATGAAATTGTAAAGATTAAAAATGAGGAAGGACCAATTGGGCAATTTGCCTATTTACAAAAAACACGCGGATCCTCCCCTTGTCATGGGTCAACACGCGGATCCTCAGCATTGATACGACGCCGTTTTGAAGCTTATTGTTTTAAGTTAAACGATATCGCTTTAATAAGGCTATATAAGCCAAATTTTAACCTAAAATTCATTTTCAAAGTTAGTTTTTTAAAAAAAAAAAAACACTTAAAATCCTCTGAAAGAGGAGAAAAGAAGGGCCCTCCGGGCTCCGGCCTCCGTTAGGCCAAGCCCCAATTATCGGGCACAGGCGCCCAGGCGCCGTCGCCGACCCCGCCATACACGGCGGTTGGAAGGCTAAAAGCCTTCGATTTTTCGGGTAAATTACAGGTATACTCTTTCCTTTTTTTTAATACTTAACAGCTTTTTTAAAAACCGATTTATATGTATTGAACAGAGATATAAACTATAAACAAATATGCATCTGAATCACCTTTTTTTAGAAAATAAACTGCTATTATTTCTTTCTTCTGTGTATATATATGCGTATATCTCTCTGTCTATCAATCGTTTGCCTATTTTTTGTATTTGTTTTCGTATGTAAGAAAAAAAAGTCCCTGTTACAGTGAAGTTATTCGGCTTTTATAGCCTCTATTTACAAGTTTGTATATTCTCTACTCGATTCTTGCCATGTTTGCTGTGCTTTTCATTCCCTTTTTTGCAGGTGTCGACGAGGAATCTGGCGGTGAACGCGCTGGCGTTGATTCGTGCGCCGATCACGGCGCGGTATGGAGCCTGGAATCTTGACACTGATGGAGGCGTCGATGATGGTCACTGGAACGGTGCAAAAAGGGTGTGACAATTGGCGTGCCTGCGGCGCGAATTCTGGAACCTTCCTCTTAGTGTTTGCGGCGCCTAGGGTTTCAGAAACCCTAGGTCTTCCGTTCCATGTTTGTAGTTTGGGCCTCCTTGGGCCGTGCCCATTTGTGGGTTGGGTGTAACTGGGTATTGGGGTAGCTTAGGTATCCTAGTTTAAACCAGTTGGGCTACCGAATTTGGGCTATCAGGCCTTTAGGCCTGTTTATTGTAAGTTGGACATTAATATGGACTTTTATTTTCAATTTATAAATTTAGTTTATCTCATTTCATGGGCCCGGGTAAATTTGGGCTATTATAGTATGAAGACTGATATTTGTATAGTTGTTTTGTTCTACTATCATTTTAATATCTTTTGATGAGATTTGTTCTCCTGCATCAGGAGCTCTCATTCTTAAAGGATTTACTTTTATTTCAGTATTTTTGTGAAGATATTGAACCTCCATTAAAGGAAGATGTTGAGATTCAGCTTCTCCTTTATTAGTCTGCCTCTATAATTTAAATGACCTAATCTATAATGTCTTAAACAAGAAGATTCAACCATATAAGTAGAAATAGTATTTTTAAGAAATAGTATTTTTATTCTTATTAATAATATTGAGTTTAAACATGCTCTCACACATATATCATTTTCCTACAAAAATTCCTCCCTTAGACAAAATAAATTTATCTACCCCAAAAACAAGTTTAAACAAAACTTATTCAACAGACTTCCAGACACTAAATTCTTCCTAACTTCTGGTACATAAAGTACATCATTCAAGGTTAAAACCTTTCTAGAAATGAATTGTAGTTCAACAGACCCTTTACCTTTGATTGTTGCAGTGGAAGATGTAACACCCCTAACTCGCATCCGTCGTCGAAATAGGGTTACAAAGCATTATTGTACAAACGAAACCTTAAAACATACATTTATATAAACATGATATAAATTGTTCATTCGTGTACAAATCGTCCCTAATTCGAGCCCTCTAGGCCTTAAAAATACATTAGAAACAATTCGGGACCAAATTGGAAACAATCAGAAAGTATAAGAAAAAGTTAGGAAAATTAGACTGTAGGGGTTACACGGCCGTGTGACTCACACGGATGAGACACGTGCCCATGTCTCAGGCTGTGTAACAATCAAAATAGGGACACATGGTCATGTCTCAACCCGTGTCCTCACCTGTGTAACTCTCTAAGTTGGATCACACTGCCAAGCCACACGCCCGTGTGCCAGGCAGTGTGCTAGGCCATGTAATAGCCTGACTTGCATGTATTAAAACCTACAAGGGACACATGACTGTGTCACCTGAATGTGTGCCACACTCGGCTGAGTCACACGCCCGTGTGGATATGAATCTGCCCTAAAACAAGCCATTTCCATCACCAATTCAATCAACCTTCTAAAGGCCATTATAACACCTAATCAAAGCATCAAAACATGACCAAAACCAACATGAAATGACCAATTCAAAAGTTCAAAACCATTCAAGCAATATGCCATACAAGGCATCTCATTTGCAAACATACAAACTTACCAAAAACATGCATATGTTGATCACATTTCTACTACCAAGCATAACTCAACTTTTACCAAATCATATATCAAATATGATTACTAACACTTCAACATAACTTACCATTTGAGTCATACCTATCGTACATCATAAGTACTAAAATGACACAAACTAACCAACATCAAATGGTACCAAAACAACTTGTACATGCCAAAATAACATCTTATGCATACATGACATCAAAACACAAACAAATTTAGTTATTATGCACACATTCATCAAACACCATTTTATAACATCCTAAATATGTTTCAACCTCAAATTCAACTACCTAAGTTTATACATCCCACTACCCTAGGAAATGCAAAAACTACCAAAGTCGTTGGATAGTGTGAGCTGAAGGTTTGATTTGTCCAAAGTGTCAGTAGCAACGATCTACAAAACAATCCACAAGAATGAATAAGCTTATAGAGCTTAGTAAGAACATAACATATCATTTAATCTGACAATAAATTAAATATAATTCACATATTAATCAATTCAGAATTACTAAAGTCTAAATAAGGTACGAAAGTATATCCATGGGTACCGTAGTACAATCAGGGGCCTGTATGTGCAATTCAAGGGTATCAAAGTACAAACAAGGGCATATATGTGCAATTTAGGGGTACCAAAGTACAAATAGGGGCACATATGTGCAATTCATCATTAATCTTCTAAAAACTTAATAATTAAAGCATCATAGTACAAGTGCGTAAAATACAAATTTGTTTCGTATTAAAAACATTACGATCTTACCTCAATAATTAGAGTGTAGAAATAGAATCGACTAGTCCGAGGCTTTAGATTTTCCCTAATCTAAATCCGTTCTTAGTCTATCTTGATCTAAATAGAAATTTTTAATTCATTTAATAACCCTAGCATTTAATTTAGTTCACATTTTATATTTTTGCAAAATTACTATTTTCCCCTAACATTTTAACTTTTCACAATTTAGTCTTTAAGCTCATAAATTGAAATCTAAGCATTTTCATCCTTTTTTCTCAAGCTAGCTAGTTTTTCCAGAGATCTATATCAACTCATACAAACCATCATTTCACATATTTACCATGAATTTTCATTATTTTTACAAACAAGTCCCTAAATGTCATTTTTATTCAAATTCATTTTACAAAACTAGTTTATTTATCAACAAGGACTCATAATCTTCCATTAAACATAAAAATCATACAAGAAAATTAATGGAAACCCTAAATCTTTAACAGTTTTGCAAATTGATCCCCGGGCTAGCTAGATTAAGCTACAATGATCTCAAAAACATAAAAATAATTAAAAACGAGATCAAAAATCACTTACACGCACCATCTAAGCTTGTCGAATCAAGAAACCCCAAGAATAGCTTTTTCTCCTTCAAATTTCGGTAGTTTTTGCATTTGGAGAAGATGAACATATTTTGTTTTATTTAATTTTAACTTATTCACTCATTTACCTTTTCACCCTTTAAAAACATTCAAAATTTAAAATAAACCTTTCCATGAATATTCACTAGCCATTCAAATGGTCTAATTACCATCTAAATCCTTTCACTTTAAAGTTTCATAACCATTAGACACCATTAACTAATATAACTCTACTTTTACAATTTAGTCTTTTTTACGTAATTAAGCATGCAAACGTTAAAATTTCTTAACAAAAATTTAATATGACCTTACTAATATCCCATATAAATTAAAATAATAATAAAATAATTTACTCATCGCATTTGTGGTCCAAAAACTGCTATTCCGATTTCATTGACAAAAAAAATTCCCGTGTACAAGACATTGCCATTTTCACATTGTGTGAAATTTTTGAACATGCTTTTATATTTTCACACATGTTTGGTTACTCCGGTATCAATCTACCATGCATTATCATCTTGTGTCATATTAATTTTAGATACCATTGCAACAAACTTTTTGTTATTATCAGCTTTAGAAGATGATTTCTTCTTTAAAAATTCTTGAAATGTCCCAGCTTACCATAATGATAGCATGAACCCTTTTGTTTCTTTTTTTAACTTAGGTGTTCTATCAGTCTATTTGAACTTTATCTTGAATGGTTTAGTCTATACTTCCTCCGTAACATGCACTTTGACATTTTCAGAATTTAGGTTCTTATCTTGCTTTCAATATCCTTCTTCAATACAAAGATGATTTGCCAAAGCCTTAAGAGATATTTCATCTTTCTTATGTTTTAGACTTCTTTTAAAGTCTTTCCAAGATGGAATAAGTTTGTTTATTATGGAGGATACAACAATCATTTTATCAATTTTCATATCATATTGCTTAAATTGATTCAGCATTTTTTCAATATAATGAAATTGTTCCATAATAGAACGACCATAAACTATTTGATAACTATTGAAATAACTGACAAGAAATTTCTTACTTGTATCATCTTTGGTCATGTATCTTGTCTCTAATTTGTCATATAATTCCTTAGCGATGACCTCGTTTTGGTAGGTGTCAAACAAACCATTCAATATATGGCCTATGCACATGTAATCAGCATTGTCCCATTTTTGCTTTTCTCAGGTTGCAGCAACAGATTCGTTTTCATTCTTTTCCGATCATAGTGTATCCAAAACATAGGCAATCTTCAAAGTTGTTAATAAGAAGCGTATCTTTTTCTGCTATCGTCGGAAATTGCCACCATCAAAACGATCAAATTTGATAAAGTTGGAAGCCAACTCCCTTAGTGTTCTACTTTTATGTGTTTTGGTAGTCATCATGAATTATAACCTTAAAATTGTTAGTACAAATCTTCGATGAGGAAAATCTCGAACACGCGAACGAAACTTGAATAGAAAATGAAGAAATAGGACAATGCTTCAAGGCATGTATCAAGCCACTATCTTTAAGGTTATATTCGTCCCCACCCATATTTGGTGTGCAAAAGAGTTTCAAGCAAATTAACCTCAAGAATACATTTAAACTAATGACCATTTGCGTTTTACACTAACGAGAATAGTCCACTAAGCACTGAGCAATGAATAACAATAAACTCAATTTCTACAAAGAATTTATACAGTAACTCTTTATAAAACAATCTAATAACATTAGAAAATGAGGAAGGATAAAAAAAACTTTTAGAACTTGTTGGTGTGATTTCCAAATGAAATCTCATTCCTATTTATAGGAATTTTTATATCTCTTCATAGAGACATCTTTCAATAAGTGTCTTTCTGAATAATGATGTCTTTAAAAAAACACATAATTATTCAGTTAATGGAACTTTTAGAACTTTTTGGTGTGATTTCCAAATGAAATCTCATTCCTATTTATAGGAATTTTCATATCTCTTCATAGAGACATCTTTCAATAAGTGTATTTCTGAATAATGATGTCTTTAAAAAACACATAATTATTCAGTTAATATTATAACTATTCATATAATATTGTTTGAACAGTTATAATTCTTTTTCAAAAAATCAAATGATATAACTTTTGACCAATGACCAAAAGATTTATCTTTTGATTAATTACACTCATTCATTTATAGTTATTAGAACACTATAAATATTTAAAAATATTCCAACAAAACAAACACAAAAAAATTAAAATATATATAATATTTAATCTTGAATGGAAATATCAAATTTGAATATTTGTAGAAAGCATAATAAAGTAATGGCTAAATTTTGCTATTACTCTTTGTACTTTACGAAAGTTGCAGATTTAATCATTGTACTTTTAATTTGGTCATTTTCAGTCTATCTACTTTTCAATTTTTAAAATTTTAGTTCTCACCAAACGATAACTATTAAATTCATTAAGTTTTGTTATTTCCAAAATTTGGTAGGGAAAACATGTTATCATATATCTAATGCCATGTTAGCTTGTTACTTTCACATATTACTCACTAAAAAACTAGTTAATAAATTAACTATTATCATTTGTGTCAATATTCGAATTTTAAAGTTCAAAAAGTATAAGGACTTGGAATGATTCCAGTTGGAGAATATAGACTAAATCTGCAACTGTACGCATAGTATAAGACTAGTAATGAAAGTTAACCAAATGGAATTAACTATTACCATTTGAGTTAGGATTAAAATTCAAAATTTTAAAAGTATATAGACTAAAATTGACAAGTTCAAAAAGTAGATAGACTAAAATTGATGAAATTAAAGTACACAGACTAAATTCATAGTTTTTATAAAGTAGAAGGACTAATAGCAGAATTTAACCTAAAGTAATTTGCTAATTGTGATTGTTTTAAATTTTGGCTGGCTAAAGTTGGTACGCGGCCCAAAGCTTGACATTGTCGACAATAGATTTTTTGTTCCTTGGCGTTGTTGTTGTTGTTTCCATAACAGTTTGCTACTTCTTTCCCATTCGAATTCCCATTCCCACACACTCATCTCGATGAAAGATTGACGAACCCACCCGCAAATTTTCGACTGTCGAAGAACCGTTGAATAAAAACAAAATGAATGGTTAGGATTTGACATTTTGCCGACTACTGCATCAAATTGGTTCAATCTTGATTTGGTTTCCAGTTAGACTCTAAGATAGAAGAGATGGCAGTGAACCAGACGACGGCGTTGAAGTTGGAGTTGTGTCTATTGGGCCTCTGTTTATTCGGCTACATAGTGGGTCCACCTCTGTATTGGCATTTCATGGAAGGATTAGTAGTCGTCAGCCACACTTCCAACACTTGCCCACCTTGCCTTTGTAATTGCTCTTCTCAGCCACTTCTCACAATCCCTAAAGGTATTCCCAAATCTGGCTCGATCTCATCTCCCCCTTTCTTGTTTCTGTTACATATATATTGGATTTGATCAGTTTCACAAACCTCAAAATCATGTTGTAGTAGTAAACTATAATTTGAAATGAGTGCTTTATGCGCTTCCTGCCCAATTTATTTACACTTGGAGAATGGAGATCCTATGATTTCCCCTCTTTTTTTGTTCATCGAATTTTTAATTAGTTACTGCCTAATTTTAATTTAAAATAGATGAGTTTTGTAATACTATGAAAACCCATTAGTCCTTTGTTAATTCTAAGAAGCATTTATTCATGCGAATTTTCCCCCAAAGGCATAATATTTTCACTTAGCATTTTTATCAATGTTGTTTCTGTTGTCAATTAATAGAACACCATATCCTTGGCTATAGGGTTTTGCTTGGTAGTTATGCAGCTAATTATTGAAAGTTGAAACTCATGCCTGTTTTATGAATGCTTACATGCATGGCAAGCTGTTGTTAGCCTTTCTTTCTATAATGTTTGTCTTTTTGTATTAGCATTCTCTATGCTACTTGCCCTGCAAAGTTCCAAGTTTCCAATTTTATTAAAGATGGCAATCGGGTATTTGGAAATGTTAATTATCTGATCTTTGGCAATTTTGCCCAGCAAAATTAAGCTAATTTTATGGTTCTATTTTTAATTAATGCAGGACTGAGCAATGCTTCCTTTACAGTCAGTTTCCTGTTTCTTTGTCATGGATGGATGTATTTATTGGAATATGGGACTAAGTAACTTAATAAAAGGATATTTTACATTTGTTTTTCTAATTTTAGCATGACAGCAGCCCTCTGCTGGGTTTTTTCACCATTGTTGCTGCTATCACTTTCATTTAGGTGTCAACTTTATTTTAACAGATGTTATGCCTTAGATGATGCGATATGAGACAAATATATTCCATAGTTTTTCTTATCCTTCTGTTTTTGTGCCGTTATACTCTCTAATCACATGATTTCCCTAAGCCACTCACCATCAATAATGATTGATTGCTGATGTAACAATGTTTGATTGCTAATCACATGATTTTCACTTTTGTTTTCTCTTCAATAATGATTGATTGCTAATGTAACAATGTTTTTTTTACCTGGATGTTGTCTAACAATTGCATAATCGAGCCATGTTTTTAAGATTGATTGCAAATGACTGATATTGTGAAATAACACTTACATAAGATAACGTAGTAACTCTGGCTTTGGTATACAGGATGAACTGCTTTGGTTGGGATTGCTTGATAATTAATGTTGTGGTATTTTTTTTATTCGAGAGTAATTTGGATGTGAATGTAACATTAAATGTAATAACCCTCTGTATTGCATTAACAAAAACCACTGCCTTCATCTAGCAAATGATTTCATTTCAAGGTGATATAAGTGATATTGGGTTTTATTTATGTTTTGATATGGCTGGTTCCTTGAAGGTTGAATGTGAATATTTTGCAGATTGTGCAAAGCATGATCCAGTGGTAAATGAGGACACAGAAAAGCACTTTGCAGAACTTTTGACAGAAGAACTGAAGCTAAGAGAAGCCGAAGCTTTGGAAAATCAGCAACGTGCTGACATGGCATTACTCGAGGCTAAGAAGTTAGCATCACAGTATCAAAAGGAAGCAGACAAATGCAATTCAGGTATAGAGACGTGCGAAGAAGCGAGGAGAAAGTCAAGAAGCAACCGCTTCGGCTCAAATGAAATTAACAAAGAATGTGGGAAATAAGAGCTCGCCGTCGAGAGAGGGTGGAGAGAAAAGGTCGCCAAATCTAATGCGCAGACACAAGGTAACCTCCAGTTTGTCTAAACCATCCACCATGGCCTGATAGGAAGAAAATTAGTAGAAAACGTATTTCTTTACTTCTTTTCTTTTTCACTGTTCAGTGCTCTGCGACATGTTTTGTCAGTTCTAGACCGCGAAGCGGAATTTTATAGTCATCATGAATTTCAGAGTTAATATTATAGGCAATCTAATTTAATATTGTAGTAAACATTATATTTGATAATTTTAGAAACGATATATAAGAAAAACGATTAAAATACAGCATGATATGAACATCTAAATGTGTCAAAGAGTATACTGATTACCATATAAGATATGATCTATTTCTAACATAAACTAATTCACTCCAAAACTACTCTTTATTGTAATTTCTCATCAATAACTCATGCTTCATTCTAATTATCATTTTTTTTCTTTATGGATTTTCACTAGCGTTGATGATGCAAATTAATCATTATTCATTCCAATATATTTGAAGAAAGGAACATTTGTTCAGAGAAAATATAGTATATATTCTCTGCTCCTATCTAATTTATCATCAATTTGCCTTCTCAACGGCTGTTATTTTACCAGAATCCCCACTGATTGAATCATACCTTTGAAACATGCGAGCTACAATTAATGAAGCTGACATTGTCACAAAATCCTTTCCTGCACATTGCTTGTTAGACTCAGTCGGTGATCCCGTCTGCG
The DNA here is from genome assembly GCA_025698465.1 of Gossypium longicalyx. NCBI lineage: Eukaryota > Viridiplantae > Streptophyta > Magnoliopsida > Malvales > Malvaceae > Gossypium > Gossypium longicalyx. The sequence continues at coordinate 17,538,778 of CM047005.1, read as the reverse complement.
GCCCATTCGACCAGAACAAGTAATTCAGTAATTCTTTTCCTTTCCCCACGAACCGGTCCGGTTTAAAACTCTCTGGTTCATCAAAAACATTACTGTCCCTCATGGCCAAAGGCTGATACCCACAAAGCAACTCACCTTTTTTTATGTCGAAAGCTGAGTCATGAGAAGCGAGTTGAAAATCCTTCCTAGCTCGTGCGTACTGAAGTTGAACCGGTGGGTTCATACGCAATGTCTCATAAACAACTGAGTTCACCAGCTCCATGTCTTTCAACGAGTCAAAACTCAAACCAGATGAGGACGACCCACATACTTGTTTCACTTCGTCTCTTAACCTAGCCTGTAATCCAGTTTTATCACTGGCTATGGTGCCGATCAATGTGGGTAAAAAGAGGGAGAAACCACCGAAGGCATTAAACCCAAGAGTGAATATCAAGTTGTTGATGGAGTCGGATGCGGAAAGACCGAACTCCTGTTCACCGCGCTGAACTACTTCTTTACCGTGCTGCTCAATGAAGCTATAGAGCTTTTGGTAGCCCCCACTTACGAGGGCGGAAGGGTAAGTGTAGGAGTGAAGAAATATCTCAACCAGGGGCTGAAAAGCTAGGACAGGGACGGTGGGGAGGAGTTGAAGGCCGAGCCATAAGTTGATGGTCAAGGGACCAGAATTAGCAACGGCGGGGTCGAGGGCTGGGTCAGCTCCGAGGAGGGACTTGCAGAGGAAGTAGAAGAGGAAGGTTTGGAGGTGTGAGAAGAAGGATGAGGTGCCGTTGGTGGAGATTTCGGATTCAACGGTGTCGAAGAATTTGTCGAGGTTGGCTTGGAGTTCGGCCACCCACACCTTGGAGCTCCGCTTCAGGATGTCTAGGGAAAAGTTCTTCAGCTGTGGAATTCAAACACCGGATATTGCAATCTCAGTAACATGCAAAGTTGATCTAGTGTCTAACCTTGCCGATATATTTTTAGATATATGAAAAGTTCTCTTGTGCTTTTTTTTAGATATATATTTTTAATATTTTATTGTACACACATAAGATATTTATCAATTCCGAATCTTATTTGCACAATTTAAAAACTTCACTAATAATAGGGTAAACTATACCTATTGTCATTTTTTTTTATATCATATTACATTTTAATTATTTATATTTAAAATGTCAAATTTTAGTTACTTACGTTATCGTGTTATAATATTTTAGTCATTGAGCCGTTAATTACCATTAAGAGTTTAACGGTAAGTTGACGTGATACGTTAAATTATCATTTCAAACAAAAAATTTAGGCTAAATTATACAATTAGTCCCTATATTTTTTTTATTTTGAGCAATTTAATTTTTTCTTTTATGTTCTTAACTTTTTTTTTCCACTCTCTTCTGTTTTTCTCTCTATTTTCCTATTTTCTCCATTTCTTTAAACATATCAAGAAGTCAAATTAGCAGTAAAGAAAGAAGCAGGAAGTCGAAAGTCATTATTGCCTATAACCAAAACTCATAAACCCATACCATCTGCTAATTATCAAAATCCTCCACCACCACTCATCATCTTCATTTTATCCATTAACACATTCACTATTACCATGACCTCCTTTCAAAAACATATCAAAAAATTCCCAACTTTTAGACTACCTAATATCGAATCTCCATCATATGCCACTAGATTGGCTCTGTTTTTTTGTATGTGTTCCTCCTCACCAATACCTCATTCCTAACTGTTAGGATCGACAAGAAAGTTACCGGAGTACCTCAAACCCTTTTACCTGAATCTAACCCTTCTTTTTTCTCCATTTCTCACTCTCTTTTTACACTATTTTTCTTTGTTACAAGTCTAATCTTTGACTCTTTGATTTTTGGGGGCTTATTAATTGTTGTTTACCTGAATTCTTAATTGATTTGAATGTGGGTTTATTTGGTAAAGATTAATTGTATAATTTAACTTTAAATTTTTATTTAAAATGATTATTTAACGTGCCATGTCAACTTATAGTTACACTGTTAATGACAATTAACGGCTTAGTGATTAAAATGTTACAACACGATAACACAAGTGACTAAAATATAATATTTCAAATATAAATAATTAAAATGTAAGCTGAGGTAAACAAAAGTGACAAACTTCGATCATACCTCATTTTTCAACCTTTTTCTATTCCAAACGGTCACATCATAAATAAATAACCTTTTTATATAATGATTTACCTTTTTTCCCTTGGTTTTATATTTTAAGTGATTAATTTTTTAAAAATTTTAATAAAAATTAATTATTATAAATATTAAATTAAATAATCAATTAGATTCAACTAATTTGAATAAAATCTGAAGTCACAAAATTGAAATTTAATTTTGAGGGGCACAATTGTACTAAATTATCTAAAAAAGGTTAATTTCATGGAATATGTTCTTGGTTTAACATTTAAAAATCAAATTCTTTTTAAATCGGTCTCCGTAAATTTGTATAATTTCATTTTTAAAGTTTCCCTTCTTTCAAATTTTTTTTGTGAATTTAAATTTATTTTTTTCAAAATAAATGAGTACATATTTAGGCAATTAAAAAGAAGTCGCATGTATATGTGTTTAAACTTTAGAAAAGTTCAACTGTGATATGATAATTGAGTTTAAAATAATGATTGATTGCTAAAATAAAATTGATTCATAACAAATGGAGTTTAAAATAATGTATCCTTCATGCACCGTTTACAGTCAGATAGAGAGTTTTAGCTCTTTTTCTTTTAATCCATAACGTATAATAAGATTAAGTTATAAATAAAAATCTAAAATTTATTTTTAGACTGCCATTTTCATTTAATTTAACATATGGATACCTATATATGTAGAGAATTATCAAAATCCCCACACATTTACCTAAAATTTAGCATAAATACATCATTATCAATTTCCTTCAGAATTAAAAAACATATATGGAGAGAAAATTTAGGTTAAATAAAATTGTTTGTAAAAACGTTTTTTGAATTATGTCTGATACCTCTCAACCGGTGATCGTAAGGGAGATGGAGAAGGAATCAATGAGAATCGTAACACAAAGAAGGTCAAATTCTAAGAAATAGGTGATGACCTTGGGGAAAATATGGTGGTTGATTTTGTCCCGGTGTTCAAAACCTCTTGGAAGGACAAGTTATTGGAAGGGAGAGCCGTTGGTTCTTCTGCTTCTCCTATGACTTTGGAAGGTTGTACTGATGAGCAATTTGATTTTGAAGATGCTAATATTTCAAGATCTATTGTCAATGGAATCCTCACCATTGATTTCTCTGAACGAATTCAAAAGCTACTGGTTAAGGACATGGACTCGATAGTTGTGGTTAAATTGTTGGGGCACAACATAGGGTATGGAGTCCTTTTGAATCAGATTTCTAGTCTCTGGAAACATTCCCAAACATTCCACCTCATGGATGTAGATAATGGATACTATCTGGTAAGATTTCAAAACAAAAAAGATTATGAAATGGTTTTGACACAGGGTCTATAGGTTGTGTTCAGCCATTACCTTATCGTTCAGCCATTGTCGATGGATTTTAATCCTTTAAAACCCTTCCCAAGCATGGTTCTAGATCCACTTTCCTGGGTTATCGATGTTCCTGTACAAGTGGCAAGTTTTAGAAGAAATCAAAATTTTGGTTGGAAAAGTAGCTAAACTTGACATAAAAATCGACAATGGAGCAAGGGGTAGATTCGCTAGAATTGCAGTTTTTGTGGACTTAGAGAAACCGTTCACCTCTCAAATTTTGGTTAATGGGAAAGCTTGAAGCTTTACTAGCTGTTTGCTTCACCTGTGGTTGTTATGGTTATTTGAAAGGCCTTTGTCCTTCTACCTTAATAGATAAAAATATAGAAGTTGATAAACAAAGGGTCTCCGATTCGTTGGACAAGGAATCCAATTCGACGGTGATAGGGGAATCATTTGGGCCATGAATGATAGTTGAACGAAAATATAGGCGAAATCAGGTTGGCACTCGATCTCAGAAGGCAAAAATTATGGTTACGAGATTGGAAGGGTTTAGATTTGAAGCCTTGAATTCACTAGAGGTAATTTCTGTTAAAAAGGGGGAAGGTGAATCTACTACTTTGGGGGCTAAGTTCCAGCAAAGAGCTTTTATAAACAATTTAAAGGGTAAAGGAAAAGGGCCGAGAATTGGGTCATCGGATGGAGAAATAAAAGATAGTAAATATATGGGCCAATCACCTATAATGAGGATCAACGAGCTGAGGGGCAATTTTCCATTTGAGAAGGACAGGCTTGGAACTGGAAATGTTGGTAAGGGCCTAGATAAATTTGTTGGGCATGTGGGGGGTTGTGAGTAGGCCAGTGTAGCTGGAGATTCAAAATAGTTTGGATGCCCTTTTTCAAAAGCATGCTTGATAGGCCTAGGGTCATTCGACTGAGAGAGAACCAGCAGGTATTAATATTCTTAAAAATGTTTCTCTTACTATTCCATTTGATAATTCCTCTATGCACATTAATCCTACTTTTGAAAGCCCTATAGAGACAATGGTGGACTTGAATGCATAATTCCTAGACCCTAATAGGCATTCAGCAGTTACATTTAAAGAAAATATTGACCTAAATTCCTTAAGGAATAATGTCAAAGATGGGGCGTTGTCTTGTGAAAAATCTCATTGCTAATGCCAAAAAGGTTTTTTCTAGTGGTAAATGAGTGAAAGGCTGCCTTGGCAAAATCATTAACATATCGATTAAAAGCTGTAGAAGACACTTTAAAATTATTGGTAGTTATTGTTTTCCACTCATTAAAGCTATGAATTCCATCGCAATAATTCTCAACACTCAAATGGAGTTGGTAAAGGAAAATACGAATGTTCTTAATGTCAGTGCTGATTCACTGGATGCCTTCTAATGGTTGGTTCTCTTCTATCTTTTTAATATTTTTTTATGAATTTTATGATTTTTGGTTGGAATTGTCAGGGTTATGCAAGCTTGAATTTTCTTCGTGTTTTTCATGAATATAATAGGGAACACAGATTGAATTTGATTGGCCTTTTAAAAACAAGGGTCAATGGTAGCAAAGTTGACTCGATTATTGCAAAACTTGAATTTCAGTATTCACATTGGGTAGAGGCTATCGAATTTTCAGGTGGTATTTAGATTGGGTGGAGGGACTCGGTGTCTGTTGAGGTCCTCAAAAGTCATCCTCAGTTCATTCTAGTTAAAATTGTTGGCAACATGTTTAGATGACTATTTTATGTTATCTTCGTTTACGGTAGTCATGATAGCTGGAAACAGAGATTTCTTTGGGGAGTTTTGCAAGGACTTGTTCCATTTGATAGGTCTTCATGGTTGGCGATTAAGGATTTTAACGCCATTTTGTCTCCTTCCGAAAAAAAAATGGGGCAAAGCATGGGGAAAATATGTCCACTATTTGGAGATTTCATAGATTTGTCTAAATTGTATGATTAGGGTTTCAATGGACCGCAATTTACTTGGTAGAGAGGTGAGGTTGATGAGAGATTGGATAGGGTTATCTATAATGATGATTGGATTTTTCCTTTTTTGAACTCCATTGTGACGCACTTACCTCATCTTAAGTCTGATCATAAGCCATTGTGTTTATCTTTGAGGCCTGAATGTCAAATTTCAAGGGGACATCCTTTTAGGTTTGTAGCAAGTTGGATTGAGCACCCAGCTTTCTCAAATTTTGTTAAAGAAAATGAGAAGACCTAAAAAACATGATTTTGGTGTACTCAAAATGAAAGCATGTCAAAAAATGGAACAAGAAGGTGTATGGGCACATTATTTCTTCTAAGAGGTATTTGACTAGGAAACTAAATAATATTCAAGATGCATTGGAAAAAAAGAATCAACCTACATTAGCCAAGTCGACATTGAAGTTAGAGAGGAACTTGAAAGTGTTTTACATAATGATGAGATCATTTGGCGCCAAAAGGCTAGGTGTGACTGGTTGTTACTTGGTGATAGTAATACTAATTTTTTTCACAGGCGTACTTTGAGAAATAGGAAACAAAACATAATTTCTACACTGAAGAATGAGTCGAGAGAGTGGATTTTAGATGAAGAACAATTGAAAATTGAGGCGGTTAATTTTTATACGAGGTTGTATGGGGAACAACTGGGTTTAATGAGTAGTTTGCCTCCAAATGCATTCTCGTGCCTTAGTGATAGAGATTTGGATGTTTTTAACAAAGAATTTTCAGATAAGGAAATTAAATTTGCTTATTTTGACATGGCCCCGTTGAAGGCCCCAATAAGTAATGGTTATCATGCCCTATTCTATTAAAGTCAGTAGGATTATGTAGGTGCCTCTATCTATAAGTGGATTAAAAGGGTTTTCTATAGGGGAGTATTGATTCAGATTTGAATAACTCGCTTATCATGCTCATCCCTAAGGTTCATAATCCAAAAAATTTCTCTAAATTCTAGCCAATCAGTCTATGTTCTATTTGTTACAAATTGGTTATGAAGATTATTGTAAACCGGTTCAAAATGGTATTCCCAAAAATCATTGCTTCTGAACAGACTGGGTTTATAGTAGGCAAGAACATCACCGATAATACCATTATCTCCCAAGAGGTTATTGACTCTATGCGAAACAATCAGAAGCATAGGAAATAAATGATGATTAAAATTGTTCTGGAGAAAGCATATGATCGTGTGTGATAAGAATTCATTGATGCCTCCCTTCAGGCCATATGTATTCCTAACTTTCTCCAAAATGTTATTATGTCTGCTATTTCTAGTTCCACTATGCAGGTTTTATGGAATGAAGTTCCAACACAAAAAATTTGACCATGTAGAGGTGTTTGCCAAGGGTGTTTATTGTCTCCTTACTTGTTTATTCTATTTATAGAAAGGTTGGGTTATAATATTCGCTCAACCATTGATCTTGGTAGTTGGACTCCCATTTGCCTTGCTCGTACAGGTCTACCTTTGTCCCATATCTTTTTTGTAGATGATTTCATTATTTTTAGACATGCAGAAGAGTCTCAAGCCAGGTTATTAAGAGTATTTTTTTATCAGTTCAGTGGTTATTCGGGTCACCGAATTAACATGCAAAAAACTAATATTTTCTTTTCCAAATGAGTTGATGGTAGCCTTAGGAGATGTCTAAGTAGAAGCTTTAAATTCCAATAAGTGAGTAACTTGGGCTTTTATCTTAGTGTTCCTCTTCTTCATGAGAAGGTCTCTAACAACATTATGAGATTTGTTGTGAAAATGGTTTGTAATAAATTGTCTAGCTAGGATGTCAAACAGCTCTCTTTAGCTGGGAGGGTGACCTTGGCTCAGTCGATTTTGCTCTCAATCCCGAGTTACTTTATACAAACTATGCTAATTCCTAAAGGCCTTTGTGATGAGATCAAGCGCATAGTCCAACAATTTATATGGGCTCCTATAATGGTGGTAAGAAGATGGCATTACCTAAATCAAATGAGGTTTGGGGTTGTGATATTTGAAAGAACATAACTCTTCTTTTATGATGAAGATCGATTTTAATATCGTTTGAAACTCTAAGGCTCTGTAGGTTAAGGTCCTATGATTGAAGTATGAGGTTCAAAAAGGTTTACCTGACACTTTTTCAAGAGGAAATTGTTCTTCTTTATGGAGATCTCTTTCTAAGGTTTGTCCTCTCTTACGCGAAAATTTAATATGGTCTGTTGAAGATAGGAATTGTATTAACTGCTGATGATATCCTTGGATCCCAAATTATGGGCCATTGTTTAAACAGGTACCTTCCATTGTTAATCTTAATATGGACTACCCTCTTAGAGGCACAGTCACTGAAGATGGTTCGTGGAATTTGGAGCTATTTCGTCTTTGGGTTTCTGAAGAAGTCACTACTAGGATCATAGGTGTCCCACCACCTCATCCATCTTGTAGACTTAATAAAATTATCTGGCAAGGCACTACGAATGGTTCATTTTCTCTCAAAAGTACCTATGGTAAGTTACGAGAAAGTGTTTTGAACTTAAAAGATTCGATTTGGCAACTTCCATAGAAGTTTCAAGGACATCAACGTATTAGATTCTTTATCTGGCTTGCCCTTAAACAACGCTTGCTTACGAATGCGGAAAGGGTAAGGAGATGAGTTGGTGATGATAGTACGTGTAGTCTTCGTGGTCAGAATTTCGAAGAGGTTTTACATGTCCTGAGTGACTGTCCCGCGGCTAGAGAAATTTGGAACAAATTCATTCCAAAAGAAAGGTTATCTAGCTCCTACACCGAACATTATTCAAATGGATGTCAGGTAATCTTCAAAATAATTAGTATCCCATTTTGGGTGGGGTTTTTTGGCCGTGTCTATTTGAAATTATTTCTTGGCGCATTTGGAAGGACTATAACATGTTTATGTTTCAAGGCATCTCTTGGAGCACTGATGAAATTCTCAAAGTTTCCTTTAGCTGGGCTAGACAGTATGCCTTAATTTCAAAGCTTCTTCCTCACAAAAAGTTCAACTCTAGTAGTAGTTCTCAACTTTCTTGTAATTGGGTATGCTTGAACACCGATAGTTCGGTTCGAGTCGAGGAGGGTTTCGCTGTGACTGGTGCTTTAGTGAGGGATCATAACAAAGGATGGATGTTCGGTTTTGGTAAATATTTAAGAAATTGCACAATTTCAAAGTGTAAGCTATAGGGTATATTAGATGGTCTGAAGCTTATTTCTTATTGTTGTTTGAAAGAAGTCTTAATTCAAACAGATTGCCTTAAAGCCGTTAATGCCATTCAGGAGGGCTCTACTAGAGATTCCAATTTTGCCTTGATCAGAAAAGTTCATCAGCTCTTGGGAAATTTTAAACATTAGAAGATTTAACATTTTCCTAAAAAAGAAAATATTTTTATAGACAATCTTATTAAAATGATGCAAGACAGAAGAATCAGGTTAAAATTATTTAAAAACTCTCCCTAAAAAAAACTAATTTAACTTTGTTTTATTGTTATCTTTTCAAAAAAAAAAAAATATTACCTTTCTTAGTATTTGTTTATCTTTGCTAAATTCATTATTTTTATCCCAATACTAGCAATGATTGCTTCCTGCTGTTCCGGTCTTTCTCTGTATTCCAAACCGTGCTCTTTTTTTTTTTTTTTTTAATTTACAAAGGAATATAAAAAAATAATTGAGGTTAAAATATGCTGTCACTCCCTCTATTTTGACAATATTTGAAATCTAATTTTTTATATTTAAAAAATTTATATATTTTTTATTTAAAGATTTTAATCTAGTCATTAAGATTGTAAGTATTTTCTATCAAAATTGTCAACTTAAAATATTTATTAAATTGTCCTCATATAATGTAGTATATAATTGACAGAAAATAAACATGTTAAATTAACAAATTTTAATAGAACCTATAAGAGGATAATAACAATTGGACTAAAATTTTTAAATTAAAAAAATAAAAAAATTAAAATTTTAACTTTTAAAGTAAGAAGAACTAATCTCAAATTTTATACAAGAGATTAACAGCACATTTTAACCAATCAATTAATAATACTTTTCATGTTATTAATGAATTAAATCAACGTGTTTTGTTGGAAGTATTATTTCAGTTTTCCTGCCTTGTGTATTTCTCTTTGAACTTCATTTCTCTCTGAATTTTCCTAAGATCCATACAGGATAAAGAGAATCCATCTTGATCTAGTGTTTTAATTTGTACGTAGAAGAAAGTAAAGGACTGTACAAGCCATAAATATGTGGTCCCCTTACAGCAACCACTCCTTTGGTCCTCCCGCAGTGGGGGCGTCCTAAAAACAGCCTAAGCTTTTTGTTGTTTTTCATCGCAAGTAATTTTTTTCTTCTTTTACAAAATCGGTACTGAAAAAGCACTTTCAAAGGGAAAATGATTCATAGTTAAGAATAATCATCCCTTCTCTTTTCTTTAATTATTATTAAATAAATATATTTATCAGAGTCAAAACCCGATCTTCAAATATTTAAAAAACTCTCTGCTTACTTGTGATTTTTTTTCCCTTCTATATAAAAAAAAGAAAAAAAAAACCCAGAATCATGGAAGAAACTGTTGAATCAGGTAGAGTTTTTCAGTGAATATTGAAGGGAAAAAAAATGAGAAAAGCAAGCGTACCTGGGCATGTTTAGGCTCAGAGGTATCGAGATAAGCACAAACCCTAGTATTTCCGGTGTAGCCGACGCTAGGCATGAAATCCCCTAGCAGAACATCTTTTTTCTCCACGATCTCCATGTCGAAAAGATGAGCGAATGATTTGCAGTCAACAATGGCGATGACGTTGGGGTTCACCCGCAGGAAGAAAGGGAAACTTGGGGGAACATTGGTACGGAAAACCGTGCTCTTGTGCTTCTCCATTCTCGACCGGAAGAAGGTGTCTGGTCCTTGGAACCAGAAGTAGTCTAGACGGTCGGATATCGGTCCTACCAAAGGCCACCCGTAGGATCCTGGTATTGTACGGAGTTGGAGGCTGCTTGCTTGCCTTGATGAAGATGGTGATGATGGTGTTGACAGTGACTGAGTTGCCAACGGCGAAGAAGAAGATGATGGTGTTGACGATGACGATGACGATGACGGTGGCATATTCATCATTCTGCTCATCATCATGGTTGCTGTTGCCAAAGCCATGGAGCAGTAGCTAGAGTGTTTACACTGTCTTTTATTCTCCACAATTCTGCCTTTACAGGATTAGCTTACCTTGTAAGCAGGGAAATGACTAAATTTGGATGGGATACATCATGAGCTACACGGAAATTTTGGAAAATTAAGTAAGAAGGTTTTGTTTGGATAATGGGAAAAAAGAGGGAGAAAAATATCAGAGGTTATAATGACATGGTGTTTAAAATGAGATTTCTTGGATTTATATACACTATTCAACCTTTTGTATTAATTGCATAGATTCGTTTTACACCCATACTTTACTAGTGAATGCTTTTATTTGCTCAAAAAAAAAATGCTTTTATGTTGCAAGTACCTCACATTTTTATTTCTAAGAATTTATCATTCTTACTTTTTAATTTTTAAAATTTAAACTTAATTATCTCTTATTAAATCTATTGACACTATATTTTAATATAAAAAATATTCACTTATTAATTATGTAATATAAAAATAATATTATAATAAATTTAAATTTAACAAAAAAATTTAATAGTGTTAATAATTAAACTTATATTTTTAAATTTAAAAAGCAAAAGGGCTAAATTCATAAAATTAAAAATAAAAGACTAGATTTTAAATATATAAAAATTATATTACTTTTTGGTCGTTTGATTTTAATCAAGAAAAATGTGTCTCCTTAAAAAAGAAAAAGAAAGAAAAAGAAAAAAAATGGTGAATTATTCCAAAGAGCGCAATGTAGAATCTGTAAGTTGTAAACCAAGAACAAGGGTAGGAGATAGATAGGGACGTAGTCATAATAGCATATCAACATCAATAAATCTAACTGTGAAACGTAATAAGGAGAATGGGTATGGCTCCTAGATTTGCCTAACCATGTACCTGTGGGAAGGAGAGAAAAATAAAAAAGAAAAGAGAAAGGAAAAGAAAAAATAAAAAAAGGTTTAAATATAAAATTGGTGATTGAATTTGTCTATTTTTTTAAATTAATATTTATGGTTTTTTTTTTGTCAAGTAGATTTGTGAGCGTAACGTCGCTAAGTTCAGGACAGATGGCAGAATAAGATTGTGACACGTGACATAAAATACGTCATAATAATATCATAATTTAAAAATTAAAAAATAAATATTTTTAAAAATATTTCCATTTTTCCCTCATTTTCCCCTATTTCCTTTTTCTTTTATTCTTTGTATTTTTTCTTCTTCTTCACCATCCAACAAAATCCCATTTTGATTTTGTATTTTAATTTCCTTTTCATGTTTTTCCTTTTGTCCTAACAATTTTAACTCCAAATCTAAAATTGCACCAAAATACAGAGTATTCAAAACATGGGTCAATTTAGTCATTTTCTTGTAATTTTTATGTTTTTGGAATCCTAGGAGCTCAAGCTAATTGAACCATGTCGTATTTTATGATACCGTTAAAGTTTGAGGATGTTACTATTGTTGAATATTTAAAGTTTTAGGGACCAATTTGATAGATTTTAAGTTTAGTATTGAAAAAAGACTAATTTGTAAAGTCAATTGATGATTTTTTGCAATAGGGACTAAATTGCACAAATTTTAAAATTTGGGGTAGAAATGAGAAATAGGAAGTTAAATTAGGCCTAGAGTGAAATCGGTATAAACATTGGTGATTAAATTTGAAAGTTATGTTAGTCTTGATTTTAGAGACTAAATTGAATAAAATGCAAAACTTGTATAAAATAGCAATTGATTGTGAAAATGGTTGTGTATTGATAATTTTATATGTTTATGCTAATCTGTAGCTAACGTTGACTTGGATTCCTCGAAAAAGAAAGGAAAGACAAAACCATTGACGAATAGCTCGGAGTTTACTGTTTGTATTTTTATAACCTGAATCTTTTCAATTGTTGCATTCACGAACTGCACTACATGGTAATAACATAAGGTAAGTTGGAAATGATAGGGAGAGTTGAATTGAACCGATTCGAATTAGTTGTTTGTGATAAGGACTAAATTGAATAGATTTGAAAATATGATATATTGTTATAATTGTGCAATTGAGTTCAATTAGTGATGAATTATGCTGTCACATATGTGATCTAGTGATTGGTTGATGAAATTATATTATAGAACTGAGAAATTGAGTATAAATGAAATTGAAACAAGGGTAGATAGTGGATATCAGTTTAGAAGCTCAGAATTATGGATTTGGTTTTGTATGATTTAATTAATTCGGTTGAGATAAAGAAAAATGTATATGCTTCAAATATGATAGCTCGATTTAAGATTTGTAAATAGATTAAATAATTAGGTGATGTAATAGGACTTGTAGATTAACATGTTAAAATGCATTATAGAATTTATATTATGTTTTAATGTTCAATTATAGAAATACCACTAAGTTATACTCAGTGTACAGTTTTGTTTTCCCTGCACAGATTAGATACCTTACGATTTGAACAACGATTTAGCATCTAATGACAAATCTCGAACTCACACGTTGGTGATGTGTTCATTTTAGTATTGGCATATACCTAGGATGTCTTATGTTTATATGGATTGTATTGGTATTTTGAGAAATTATATGTATACATATATATGTGTGTGTGTGTGTGTGTGTGTGTGTGTGTGTGTGTGTGTGTGTGTGTGTGTGTGTGCGTGTATAAGTGATGGCAATGATCATGTTAATTATATTTGGTTGAGTACTTGAATTGTACAGTTGATAGCTTAATTTCTAACTAGGTAAGGTGTTATTAAATAGATGTGCAAAAAGTGACTCTTATGCCTATATTATGCTTGAAATGGTTTGGTAGTTTTGGTGTATTTGGAATGAAGTTGAATAGCAGTTAATTTTAGATTGTTTCAAATGGTTAGTTTGGTGTTAATTGAATCATAGTTTGAAGTACCTTGGAGAGCATATTGAAATGGTATGCACATAATGTTTTAGTTTATTTTGGACATTGATTAAGGTTCCAATTGTGGCATATTGGTTAAACACATAGGTTGGTTGTTATAAATGATGATGTTGGTTTAAATTTGATGCTTTTGAATTGGTTTGGATGTGATTAAATGGTTGCTTGTTGCTTAAGTTAATGTAGGTTGAATGGATTGAATTGCAAGGTATTTTTTAGGTACACACGACCTAGCACACAGCCGTGTGCCCTACATGGCTTAAGACACGATCGTGTGGCTTGTAGATTTTCGTTGATTTTTGATACACACAGTTACAGTTTGTTACACAACCCAGAGACACAGTCGTGTGACGTATTTTTGAATATTCACACATTTGACCCACACGGCCTCGACCATTTCACACAATCAGGGGACATAGTCGCGTGACCCCTATTTTTAGATTGGTCCTTATTTAATATCGAATTGTTTTTAACCTTCCATATGCTCGTTATAAATCTAAAATAGATTGAATAGCATGATATACTTGCTCATATGTGATAAATTGATATTTATTTGAGATTTTGATAAATAAATTGCATGTAATTGTTTGATATTTGTTCGTAGCATTCTATTACTCGGGTTTGGCGACTAGACCAGGTAAGGCGTGTTACACAACCATCATTATTAGATAAGATATATTGATTTGCTTTACTTTCAACTCAACACCGTAAGAGTCAAGGTCATTGAATCTGCACTAGATGCATTTTTTGTACTGATAAATATTGGGTTAAAAAAATGATAGTTGCATTTCCCATGAAAGAACTTGAAACCTATGGATGTTGATAGAGGTGTAGCCAAATGGGGCAAGTAGGGACTTTGGTGTATGACTCGGCTCCAACGATGTCAAAAAATGTAGTTTCAGAACCTCGTTTTCATAAATATTAAATAGGAATATTTACGGGGATAGTATATAAATGAATCGAAATTTGATTCAGTAATTTAGTCGAAATTATAGTTAATTAAGACCCAGGAACTAAATTGTAAAAGTCCAATCGTTATCAAGTTTTAATTTACAAAAGGCCTAGGGACTTAAATAACAATTAATCAAAGGTTAAAAATGGTAAATAAACCATTTTCCAATAGGAGATAGTGCATGATGATGACATCTTCCACTAATTGTGATTAAAGGTTAATTATGTTAATAAAACTATATTTAATTAAATTAATCAAGATTAATTAATGGTTAATTATTATATAAAAAAGAAAGTTAGGGGAAAATGCACCATTTTTTCTCATTTCTTTTATCGTCCACCATTTATATAGAACCTAAGAAATTTTCAATGTCCTTCAAGCATTCAATCATTGATTTAGGTATGAAATTCAAGTTATTTTCTTGTAATTTTTATAGATTTTAGGTAATGGAAGCTTAATTTAGCTAGCATGTATACCAATTTATGGAATTGTTAAAGTTTTTGAAAGTTGTCATTATTGAGAATTGGATGAATTAGGTGTGAAATTGATAGGAATTAAGGTTAGATTACGAAAATGACTAAATTGTAAAGATTAATTGTTAGTTTTGTACATTAGGGACCAAATTGAATAAAATAAAAATTTGTTAATGAAATTTCAGTAGGAATAGAAAGTAGAAGGTTCTTAATGAGTATATGTGAAATTGAATTCTAATCTGAAGCTTTCGTCTAAGGACTAAATTGAATAAATTAAAAAATATATTTTGTCTTTGTAATTGAATGTAAATTAGATAGGAAATTGATCATGTATATGCTTTGTGACCGTATGTAGCTAACATCGACGTAGATCCTGTGAGAGAGAAAGGAAAAACGAAAGTTGTCGACGGTTGACTCTGAAACTCGATTAGTATTTTTATGATTCAGGATCAATTTAATTATTGCATATTTGTGATATTTTGCATTATATGAAATGTAAATTGAATTATATGATGGAATTGTATAATTGGTTACCCTATTAACTTTTTGGGCAGAGTTAGATATAGTTAGCATGCCATAAAATAGATTGAGTACGGATTACTTCGAATATATCTCGAGGAGCCTTAGGCACATTTTCCTTTGGATGTTCCAATAAGTGCTGGGCACAACTTTTCCTTCGGCTATCCAATGAGCACTGGGCGCAATTTATATACTTCAGACATTTTGATAAGGCATTAGGTGCCAAATTTGTGTGTTGATTGGGATTCGTGTATCTGTTCAATTTCGAGTCATGTTTTAGGGGATATAAATAGGTCAATTAGTTAAATGATGCTTGAAATGGATTAATGTTATGAAATTGAACTACGAGTACTTAAATGTGATATATAATTACTGATAGCATGTGAAAGATCATGTGAACCGGTTAAATGAGCCTGAAGGTCGATATGGAAAGATAATGATCGAACTGACTTGATTCAAAAATGAAATGTGAATTTGATTAAATATGCTAAATTGGATATAATTGTGAACATTAATGATATTAGTATGATATATTCAACTAGCTTGCTAATCTGGGTAATATATATAGTTGATTCATTTGACATATTTGAGATATCTTGTGGCTTATACATGTTGTTTTTGTGGATTGAGGGTTAGCGTGATTTATATATGAATTAGTTGATAATGGTATTTGAATTGGAAATATGCTATTGATATAAACTTGTTTTGCTTCAACCTGAATCATGGAAATACCACTAAGCATTATTGTTCAGCATATGATTTGTTTTTTTCGTACGTAGGTATAGGTACATCTCAAGGCCCCGAGAAGTGATTCCATCATCTAAGAAGCAATCTTCGACTCAATAATGTTTGTAAAGTTATTCCATCTTCGTGTTTAGGTATAGTAAACACAGAACAAACAGTTCGCTGGGATAGTAAACATAGATAGGGTCCATCGAGACAATAAACATGGGGTAAATCTGCTAAGACAAGGGAAACGAGTTAAGAAGGGTGCAAGACCATAGCTTGGCTACGGAAACCCATAAAGTCTACCAGGAAACAAATCTGGAAAGTCCACCAAGACCTCAAGTGAGGGGTATACTGTCAGTGCAACAAGTATGAGGAACCACTGTAACACCCCTTACCGGGCCCGGTCACCGGACTCGAGTAAAGAAATGCTACAGTAACATTCAACAATCAATAACCACTTTACTAAACAATACTTACTTATTGATAATTGATATTCTATATAATCATACATATTAAATTTTAAACTCTAAAAGTACATAATTGTAATATCCAAGCATAGAATAAGATCGATTTACAAAATTTTTGAAGTTTTAAAGAAAATAATAAAAATCTGTAGTCGGTATCGATACCGAAACGATACCTTTCTGAAAATCAATACCAAAATTGAATACTATTTTCTTTACTAAACAAGAGTATCGATAATTATTTTAGGGTATCGATACTATGAAAAAATATCGATACTCAAATAAAAATCGATACCATTTTGGTATTCTGTTTGTTTTAAAATTGTTCATATGGTCAAGAATCGATACCAAATGCCAATGTATCAATACTTAGGTTCAAAATGATAAAAATCTCATCTTTTCAACTTCATTTCATGTTAAATTTTCCTATCACACAAAAGGCATTAGCTTTACCTATTCAAACATTTAAAAATCTAACTAATATGCCCTCACTGACACCATAGTTCAATATTCAAATCAAACTCACATTCCATACTAATCTAGATTCCATTCAAAGTACTAAAAAATTTATAAAAAAATCACATACCAAACCTACCATTACCAACCAAACTATTTATGACCATTATACTATATTTCAATTACTTCTTTGAAACTTAAACTAAATAGCTAAAATCAAATTCATAAGCAACCTATTTGTACCAAATACAAAAGCTTATTTACAAGCAAACTAAAATAACTTTACATCAAGCTAAAGTATAGCATATGGAGTAACTATCTACACATATATAAACACACCTATTACATGCCATATAACCCAAAAGTAAACATTCAAAAACTACCAAACGATTTATGGATTGTGTGATTTCTTCGAGTTGATCCATCCGTCCAATTTTCACAAAATGTAATATACAAGAAAACAAAAGAAATAATATAAGTAAGCTTTACTAAAGCTTAGTAAGATCAATGGTCAAAATGATAAACTTACTATATAAATTTATACAATTCACACATTATCATTTTATAAACTACAATCTTGTCAATCACAACCATTCAACAGGCGAGTCTTAATAGTAATACTTTTATTGAATAATATATTTAATAATACTAAATCATTCAATTTGAACTCAAGTTAATCTATTAAGAAATCATATAATCATTTAAAATTTGCCTGATGAATGATATAACGAATTCAGATACACGGTTAATCATCCAAACACACCAAAACTGTAACACCCCTCATCTTATTCAACGCTGGAATAGGGCTATAGAGCATTAGTGGACTTATAAAACAATTATTCAATCACTTCGTCTACAATTTCACAATTCATGCAATCATCATTCAATCTTAATCATAATGTCCCTAATACGGGCTTACAAGGCTCAAAACATGCTTTGGGAGTGGTTCGAGACTAAACTGATAACTTTGGAAACTTTTCGAATACTTAGAATTTTTTTCTCAAAATAGGGGACACACGCCCGTGTGGCCCAGTCGTGTCTCTCACATGGCCAAAGACACGCTCGTGTCACAGGCCGTGTGGACATTCAAAACGGGAGTACATGGTCGTGTCCCAGCTCATGTTTGACCCCGTGTAACTCTCTGACTTGGGTCACACGGCCAACACACACGCCCTTGTGGCTAGTCGTATGCCCTAAAAATGACCATACATGCCCGTGTGCTAAGCCGTGTGCTAGGTCATGCTAATCCTATAGGATATACTGACTTATGCCACACGACCATGTCACAAACCCGTGTGTGAGGCCGTGTGGAGCATACTGACTTGGTTTCAAAATCAACACCAGGGGACGCATGGCCGTGTAACATAATCGTGTGTTACACACGGCTGAGACACACTTCCGTGTCTCTGCCTGTGTGGATAAAAATAGGCTATTTACCAAGTCAATTTGCCACCCAAACTTGTGCACACCTACACCCAAATCAAATAGTACAAACATAGTATAAGTGGGCATCCAATTCAACCACAATCAAGGCTAAAACATACCATTTCAATACCGTCAACTAGCATGCTTATAATCCCATGTTTTACTTATTTAAAACATACCAAATTCATATATTCAAATCAACTAATTAAACTTTTCCAAACATGCATCATTATGCACCAATTCACAATCACACAACATAGATCATTCGTATACATATAAACATAGCCAAATCAACCAAAATAAGCCAACTCACATGGCCAAATATACAAACCAAACCATAGACATTTACAAACCAATTCAAATGGCTAATTTCATAAGCACCACATTTATCAAAATGACCAAAGTCCCTATACATGCCATATGACCCAAAACTTAATTTCAAATGCACCAAATAATAGTTGGATAGTGTGAAGCGATCTTCAACGATCCCCGAATCTGAGATAACTTTGAAAACACTATAAAACACAGAGAAATACACAAATTAAGCTTTATAGCTTAGTAAGTTCGTATAGCATTTATATCAAGTCATCATATAAACTCAAATTAGGCTAAAAACATAACATAACATATTTCATAATATATCACCAACCTGTCACATTTGCATCCATCAATTTAGATGTAATTTCCTTAATTTTTCATCCTTTCAGTGTATTATTCAGTTCATGTACATACCTATACCTTCCCGAATTTAACTCATACTCATTCACATCTTTAACAAATCCGTTAAACTATTCAGAATATTTTTGGATACTTGGGAAACTCGCACACTTAGTGCCAAATAAATAGTTGTAGTTGTACTAATTTCGCACACTAAGTGCCCATAATTAACTGAGTCGTTGTCAAACACAACTATAGTCTTGTATACATAATTTATACAATAACAAAGCGTTTAAAGCATAATTATAACAATGCTTATTACATACAAACTTACCTTATATGTAAAAATGGTGAAATAAGTCGATTAGTCGATTAAAGCATAATTATAACAATGCTTATTACATACAAACTTACCTTATATGTAAAAATGGTGAAATAAGTCGATTAGTCGATAACTTTGTTTTTCCCCCGATTTAACTCTGAGTTTCACTTTTCTTGATCTATATGATATCAAATTTAGCTTATTTAATAATCCATCTATTCAATTTAGTCCAAAACACACTTTAAAGCACTTTTACACATTTTCCCTATTGTTTCACCACTTGTACAATTTAGTCCTTATTTCATAAAAACATAATTTCAAGTAATTCAATCACAACCCATGCTAGCAAAGTTTCAATTAGGTCCCTAGAAGCCCATACTTTTTATTTATTTCACATTTTAACAATAATTTTTTCACATTTCACAATTTAATCCCTAATTTGCATTTTCACTAAAAATTACTTTATAGAACTTGTATAATTCACATCTAACATTCATAATCTATCATCAAAAATCAAAACACACATCTATTCATCAATGGAATCATTTAAAATCTTTAATAGTTTTGCAAAATAGTCCCTAGGCTAGCTAGACCTAGCTACAACGATCTCAAAAATGTAGAAATCATTAAAAACGGGACAAAAACGGACTTACGATTGAGCTAGGATGCTTGGTCAAACTTAGCATGAATCCATGGTGGTTTCTTAATTTTGGTGGTGTATGAAGGAAAAAGATGATAGCCATCTTTTATTTTTACTTAATTTATCACTATAAACTTATTTACCAATTTAACCTTGATTAATAACCACCAAAATCACTTAATATATGCCCAAAATTGTCCACTCACAATTAAAATGGTCTAATTACCACTTAAGAACCTTAACTTTAAGGTTATATAACTATTAAACACCTTTAGCTAATAGAGCACAACTTTTACACTATACGCGATTTAGTCCTTTTTATCAAATTAAGCATTTTAATGATAAAATTTCTTAACGAAAATTTCACACAATCATATTTCCATGCTGTAGACATTAAAATAATAATAAAATAAGTATTTCAACTTTGGATTTGTGGTCCCAAAACCATTGTTCTGATTTGACTAAAAACGAGCTGTTACAAAAACGCTCAAGTGAGCTTACCCAACCAAGAACACACCTGGACACTAGGTGCCTAGCTTGTAGGCTAACATCCTTTCAAAAACACACCTGGGCACCAAGTGTCATGTCCGAAGGCTTTACATCTACTCTCGGTAACACACCAGAATCATTATATTATAGCTCGAAAGTATACAACAAATGTTGGACTTTGGTATATTTAGTGAACAGTAATGAATCAATAATCATTCTCCCAACACAATTAAGCCCATACAGCACAAATTAAAACATATTGGCATGCCAATTGTATCCTATCCTATGTTCATCGACTGAGTATGACATCAAGCAATAATGTTCATGTCACTTAATTTCTCGACTCACATCAACTTATTTCAATTTAATTATATCAAAATGTTCAATTCATAGTTAGTATAACATTTAATTTAATATGTAACTAAGTCGTACGAACTTACCTAGGCAAAATTGCAAAGACAGCAAAAGTTCAGGGATTACTTGACAACTTTCTCTTTTCCTCGATTATCTACTTGTTCTTGGTCTATAAAATAGTTTATTTCAATTTATTAACCCCAATTTCATATAATATTCAATCTATTAAGAAATGTGCCCATATTGTAGTAAACAAGTAATTGTTTTCTATTTATTTTAACGATAAATAAATAAATAAAGTTAATTTTACATTTCACAATTATGTCTTTTTTATTTTGTGTCTTTTATATTTTGCATGCATGGTGAAATTGTGACAAGCAAATATTAGTTCGCTGATTGTCTAAAGTTCAAAATGAAGATAAGTGGCATTATAAAGAACGTTTACATTGCGAGAAAGACAACTTAATTCAATAGATAATCTAGTTGAGTCTATAATCCCATAAAAGAATTAAAATGAGCATTTGATTCAAATACTCATAAGGATTATTATGTCTGTCGAAACCATTTTTTAAAGGAATGTTCGAAAAACGCGGGGATCGACTTTTGAAAAAACGAAAACGGGAGTCGCCACCAACCTTTTTTAGGTGTGATTGGATTACCTTATAAAATGTTTTGGTCTACGAAAATTAAGAAAGCGAGTTCGGAGTCGATTCATGTGCGAGGAAGGATTAGCACCTCGCAACGCCCAAAATTGGTACCAAATTGAATATTTTTTGTCTTAATGTCAAAATTTGAAAGGATTTAAAAAGAATCCCTTTTTAAAATCGAAATTATTTAAGTTGAAAAATCGAGATTCCTTAGCTCGAAAGAATACAAACATCACATCCAAAGATGATAGGACATGATATTCTTAAACTCTCATAATCAAATCATCTCGTGATTTACAAAATCTATTTAGAAGGATACTTTAGACATTTAGACAAACGGAAATCGCAAACCCAAAGATGTTAGGGCACTATTTCCTGAATTCCTAAATACGAAAAACATTGCCTCATTTTAGAAAAACTTTTGGATAAAATATGACAATTAAATGAAATATATTTTTTTAAAATAATGATTTGAGTAAAATTTAAAAAATAATTTACTAAGAGTAATACTAAAAAAAATTATTAAAAAATGAAATAGTTTGATATGATACTAAAATTATTAAAAAATTAAAATATAAAAAAAATTAGGGAAACATGGATTAAATCAAAATAAAAAGGGTCGAAAAACGAAGATGAACAAAGAATAAAATAAGAACAAACCGTAGAAAATAAGAACGTAAGAGGGAGAGAAATTTGAGTGAAAGCTCTCAAAAATTTTATTGTTTCCCAAAACTCTCCGTGTGTTTACAATGAAGGGAGATACCTCTATTTATAGTTGAACCTCCTCAAATCCAACGGTACAGATCAATTATATCAATGGTTAAGATTAAAAGGTATCTACAAATTAAATCTCTAATATTACAAAATCATATCTTCTAAGATTGCATATCATATCTAAGATAACAATCATATCTAAGATTGTATCATATCTAAGATTGCATATCATATCTAAGATTGCAATCATATCTAAGATTGTATCATATCTAAGATTGCATATCATTGAAGATTATATTTCCATATGAGTCAAGCTTGTAGATGGACCTTAAATCTTTTCAAGTAATGGGCCATTCCGATCAGGCCAAATTATATTTGTAATTTTGGACTGAACTTGGAATTCGTTTTTTTTTTTGGTTTATTATTTTTGTTTTTGGACTTATTTCTGGGCCCAGGCAAAATTGAGTGTCTCTGATTGCTGCCCTCTCTTTGCTCATTCATTGTAACAGAATAGAATAGAGCAGACTATAAAAGACCAATTTTGCCCGGGCTCGTCGAGTCTTGAGTTATTGGTCCTTGATCTTCTTTAAATGGCCTATTGAAGGCTTCAATCTGCTTCACTGCAACTCAGGAAGGCGATATATGCTATCTTTGATCTGCTCCCCGTCTAATACAGAGACGCCAAATCTGTTATCTTCGATCTGCTCCCCGTCTAATACAGAGATGCCAAATCTGCTTCTTCAATCTGCTCCCATCTAATACAGAGATGCCAAATCAGTTATCTCCGATTTGCTCCCCGTCTAATACAAAGATGCCAAATCTGTCATCTTGGATCTACTTCAATGAAGGTCAGATCTGTTATGTCTTCGATCTGCTCCCCGTCTAATACAGAGATGCCAAATCATCTTGGATCTACTTCAATGAAGGTCCAATATGTTGTGTTTTCGATCTGCTCCCCGTCTAATACAGAGATGCCAAATCATCTTGGACCTGCTTCAATGAAAGTCCAATCTGTTATGTCTTTGATCTGCTCCCCGTCTAATATAGAGATGCCAAATCATCTTGGATCTGCTTCAATGAAGGTTAGATCTACTATGTCTTCGATCTGCTCTCCGTCGAATATGGTGATGCTAAATCTGTTTCTTCGATTTGTTCTCTGACAGTACAGAGATGCCAAATCATCTTGGATCTGCTTCAATGAAGGTCAGATCTACTGTATTTTCGATCTGCTCCCCATCTAATACAGAGACGCCAAATCATCTTAGATCTGCTTTAATGAAGGTCAGATCTGCTATGTCTTCGATCTGCTCTCCGTCTAATACAGAGATGCCAAATTATCTTGGATCTGCTTCAATAAAGGTCAGATCTGCTGTATTTTTGATCTGTTCCCGGTCTAATACAGAGACGCCAAATCATCTTGGATCTGCTTCAATGAAGGTCAGATCTGCTATGTCTTCAATCTGCTCCCCGTCTAATACAGAGATGCCAAATCATCTTGGATCTGCTTCAATGAAAGTCAGATCTATTGTCTTCGATCTGCTCCCCGTCTAATACAAAGATGACAAATCATCTTAGATCTGCTTCAATGAAGGTCAGATCTGTTGTGTCTTCAATCTGCTCCCAGTCTAATACAGAGATGCCAAATCATCTTAGATCTGCTTCAATGAAGGTCAGATCTGCTGTCTTCGATCTGCTCTCCGTCTAATACAGAGATGCCAAATCATCTTAGATCTGCTTCAATGAAGGTCATATCTGTTGTCTTCGATCTGCTCCCCGTCTAATACAGAGATGCCAAACCATCTTGGATCTGCTTCAATGAAGGTCAGATCTGCTATGTCTTCGATCTGCTCCCCGTCTAATACAGAGATGCCAATTCATCTTGGATCTGCTTCAATGAATGTCAGATCTACTATATTTTCAATTTGCTCCCCGTCTAATACAGAGATGCCAAATCATCTTAGATCTGCTTCAATAAAGGTCAGATCTGCTATGTCTTCGACCTGCTCTCCATCGAATATGGAGATGCCAAATATGTTTCTTTGATTTGTTCTCTGACTGTACAGAGATGCCAAATCTGCTATCTTCGATCTGCTCTTTAACAATACAAAGACGCCAAATCATCTTAGATCTACTTCAGCGTAAACACGTGAAAGCTAAATCTGTTATGCTTTAGCCTGTTACCCTACTGCTTAGGGAGTTAAGGCACATCAATCTTCATTGTCCCTTGAAGAACATAACATGTATAATGCGTATGAGTTCATGCCTAATGATTAGGATGCTATGATCGAAATGAGTCAAGTGCTCCTAATTAAACATGTTACAATGCAAAATGTTTATGAAAATAACTCCTATTTTGGACGTCATCACTCATTCATCTATCGAGCTTTCCACCTCATTCTTCTCGACATATCAATCATACTCTACTCGTATGCCTCGAATCTTTTCCATCAATTTGGTCTACCGTACCATTCCCCGAATGTTACGACCCACTGAAGATGTTTATGAAATGATCCTTTCTTAAGATCAATATTGTTTAAAACATCCAACCACCTTTTGGACTGAAGAAGAAAATCTCTCGAGTATCTCCAACCCATACATATGAGAATTCCTTAAACAATTGTCTTGTTTCAGTTTCTTGTATTATCTAGAAATTTCCAAAGTAATATGCAAAACTTCGTTTGTGAAGATATTTCATTTCATCTATCATTATTTCAATGCAATATGCTTTATGAATAATGGGAGACAAATAAATTGATCCTGAGGATAATTAGATTTGGACAAATTATTGGAAGGAATGCAAAAAAATTAAATTGAGAACATATCTTTGCGAAGAAAAAGAATCCAAAGATAGTAAATAGGACAGAAATCAGATGCCCTAGATATCGCCGCTTGAGCGTCTATACACCAGTTCCATGAAGACTTTCTTGAGTTCAACATGTGTTTAAAAGATCCAAAGTAATTCGTTAATGCCTCGATATGTAACATACTTCACTTCTCGTCGAATCCGGTATAGCAAGGTCACTACATGACTTTCCAAATTTGAGCTGCCCTTTTGGGTTTTCAACTCAAAACCCCTTTGGTCACAAGATGCCCTTTGCGGGTTTTCACCTTGGCCTCTCCATATTTTTTTTATTATTTTTTAATTTTTTTATTTTTGAAATAGAAGTCCCAAAGTGCCCTTTGCGGGTTTTCACCTTGGCTTCCCTTCTCCTTCAGACAAAGTACTCATTGACCGAGTTCGAATTCACTAGATCAGATAAATTCTTCCTATCCATTTCTTGTCAAAAATCAGTGCACCTCTAGAGAAAGCCCTCTTCGCAACATATGGCCCTTCCCAATTCGACATCCTTTTGAATGGGAAGGATCTCTTTCAGCACAAGGTTTCCTTCATGAAATTCTTTTGGACGAACCTTCTTTGTCATAAGTCTGTGTCATCCATTTTGGTACATTTTCTTAGGATGAATACTTTCAAGTTAAGTTTACTAGAGGTATTCAATTCTTGACTCCATCAAAGCTTGGAGGAAAAATCTTGATTCATAAACTCATGAGAAAAGGATTGCCCCAGTAGTAGTCCTAGTTGTTGTTTGTCAAACCCTACAAAAAGATGGTTCAATGATTCTCAGTAGACAAGAATGAAGTTGCTGACTTTATCTTTCAACCTGAAAAGCTAAGGTACAAAGATTACTCCCGGAGCATACATTCCACCATGACTCGATGATATTTCTGAAACATCCCTAATCTTCATCAATTGCCTCCAAATGTGAAGCTGCCAAATGAGCGTAGCAAATAGGAGCCACAACAAATATGGTTGGGGTGCTCCTTTGATACATATAGGATAGAGAATGAACAAACTCTTGCAGATCATCAGCCGAAAACCCAGCCTGGTCTAAGAGAACATGATAGTGGGTCTGCCTCGTGATTCCAATTATTCCAGCATGGGTACCAAGGTAAAAATTATTGTTCTTTGGATGGCATACTTTGTTTTCAATGACAGTACCATGTAGCACATTGTCAGGAGATCCCTGCTGAAAAAAACTTGGTATGATGGTTTTTCTACAATAATAACCACAATATTTAGGGTTCCACTTCTCGTCAAGGGACTTGCAAGCCTCAACAACTTGATCAAAACTTGATTGAATTGAGACTCGCTAACCCCATCCCTGAAAATAATGATTTGATCAGGTTTCCTCTTTCCTGAACTTGTATAGAAGTCTAAGAGAGCTTCCTTTATGATACCGTCATCCACTTTGTCAGAAACTGGTTTTGAAGAAAGAATCTATCATTTTAAGCTTCGAGACTGTGTATGCGCCCTAATGCCCCATAGCCGAAATCAATGGCCATCGCTAAAGCTAACCATCACAAATATTATTGGCACATCGATCGCTTTCAGAAAGCCAAACAATGCACCCATTCCAAGGATGATGGTTGGAACCTTTGAAACAACTGGAATTGAAGGTGTTTGCCACAGCGTAAGCATAGAGAGTAAACGGTAGTTTCTTATGCCAATTTTTACCAATCTCGGTCATCTTCTGTAATTTATTTTTCTTCTTTTTCTTTTCTTTTGGCAACCTTTGTTGTACTGTGGTATGGCACCTTATCTTTGAAAAGACTGCAAACTTTTGGCATTGTGCAGCTGGGTATGATATTTTTTTTTTTGAAATTCGATGACTATTGACTTTGTAATATTGGCATATGAAGCTATCTCTACCCTCTTAACGGAGCAGTCGACAACCACAAAGATAAACCATTGTCAACTTAAAACTTTTGACGGGCCCATAACATACATACCCTATAAGTCTTGGCTCATTAAATTCGGCATTTATGATATAACTGATGCGATCTCCTTCCATGGTGAACCAACAGTGCCCAAAACTCTTGTTTATCCTGGTCATTATGAATCCTCTTGCATGTGTTCTTTCGACGTTCCTATGGACATCTATGAATTTCCATAATAGTTCCAACAAGGTCTTGTTTTGTCTCTCTAGTTATGCACGTTCCAATTTCTCAACCTTTCCTTCCTCTAAGGATAAATTCTCTACCACCTCTTTATGGGGAAAAATTTGCTGCTCTTCTTGCTTTTCTATTTCTAACAAATCAGAAGATAGATTACAATCTCTGTCATCTTCAAAGTACTAAGATTCCTCTAAACACATGTCGCGCTCAAAAAGGAACTCTGAATCTGTAGTATCGTTGCCCATGTCATTGATATTTAGGGACTCATAATAGGCACAAAAGAATATACAAGGAATAAATGAATTCAAGCATGACTATTTACATGTTATGAATGCAATTTAGAAAGAATTTTAAAGGTCAAAAGAATATTTATCGGTAAAATAATGAAAGAATATTTGTTCGCATTGATCATGAAAGATATGTTTTATTGAAACAATGATGTCCGAACATGAGCCTATTTCACAAATGAAACCTTATTGTTTCTAGGCTTTAAAACAATAAGTGTGTTCTAAACATTACTCTAGATTAATCTTTAAATACAAGGATCACTTCCACAATTTCGTTGTTCAAAACATCCCCAAATGTGCAAAGGCTCAACAATTTTTATTTCTTGGTTCCTTCTTCGGATACGTCATTCAAATCCTCCAACATCAAGTTTTGTTTAAAAGTCCTGAACTTGGCGTATTCTTGGACCCATGCCCTCTTCTCTTATGGAATTTGCCCTTTTATCTAGATGATAGGGTAACAGATTTTCTGCTCCAGAGGGACCACCGAAGTTTACAACACCCATCTTAATGAACCTCTCAATTGCCTTTTTAAAGGCAGTGCAGTTCTCAATCGAATATCCTGTGATTCCAGCATGGTATTCGCATTGAGTGCTCGAATCATACCATTTGGGGTATGGGGGCTACAATGGTTTTAAATGAAAAGAGGCTACTACGTGTGCGTCATATAATCTTTGATATAGCTCCTTATACGACATCGGGATTGGCGTAGATGTGAGTTTTTCAAAACTCAGTCTCGAATTGGATTCTTGATGGCTAGTAACTCTTGGCTGGCTTATGGTAATCGTTTTCACCTCTTTTTCCTTTTTCTTCATTGCCTTCGAAGTATTACTTCAGGAGCTCCACTCTCGTCTTTTGAAAGCTTCGTGCTATTTCGGAGGCTCCACACATGTCTTCTTTTCTTCTTCAATGGCAACAAGATTGGCCGAATCGCCTCGAATTGGAACTGAGCCTCTCGAGTAATTAATTAATCGTGCCACCATACCGCCTGATGTCTTTGTTGAGACTGATAGTAACAAGTACCTCGTCTGTCGAGTTTGGACGCTTATTGGAGTAAAACTTGGGGAATAAACGATGTCCTTAATATCATCCTCAGTGTTGACCACTGGGCTTTTCTTCTTTTTAAGCCCTTCGGCTAGTAATTGCCCCAGCTGGCCAATTACATTTCTTTGGAGCTCTAACATTTGATCAGGTATATCTTGTTGAATCTTGGTTAACTGCTCTTGCATTTGTATTTTCCTTTACTCCAATCTCTCCAACCTTTTTTCCATATCCCCGGTTAACCCTCTGAAATAATTTTTGTCTAATTAGGGTCTTTTTATGGATTTAAATGCATATGATGTGGTGTGATGCAATGCAAATGCATGAATGCAAAAAGGTATCGATTCTGATTCAGTTTCATTTTAGAAAACGCTATTTAAGGAACAAAAATCTTTTCATAAAACGGATTACAAATATACTTTCGCCCGTAGGCCTAGAGTCTTAACCATATCCAATAATAATGCTAACTCTCATTCTTTGTCTGACGATGGCTCATACATTATACTCAGCGTTCTAGCTTGTATTGCCAAATCCTGCAAGTGTTCAGCAACGTCTCGAATCTGAACTAGGGCCTGTTCCATGACATGATCTCTATCTCTCACTTGATCCCGAAGATGGTAAAGTTCTCTCTTCCACTGTTCTTCTCTCGCCTCGAGCTGCTCAATTTGTAGCTGACAGTCCTGTAGTGCTGTTTCTAACCCTCCAATATTGTGCTTCATTTCCTCGATCTTATCCAACCTTGCCTTTAATTCGATCGCAGAGTTACGACTTCGGTAATGATGAAGAGACCGTCCAAGTTCAACTACTTTAATCTTTAATCCATGCTTCTCTTTCTGGCTTTCTGCCAAACTCCTTTCTAAGGCTTGATTACGTGCTTGCATCTCTTGAAATTTTTCTCTCAATGATCACTCTGGTTCTCTCTCTTTACGAATCTCTTGCGCCATTGCTCAAGTCTTTCCCAACCCAGCTTTTTCATTGACAACTGTATCTTCTTATAATTCTCTTTCAGATCATCTCGGTCTTCTTCGACTTTCCTCTTTTCCTTCCTTACTTTTTCAACCTCAATCTTTTGAACGTCGACGTCTAGGCTCAAATACACCTTTTCCTCTTCTAGTTTCTCGATCTTCTTCCCAAGCTCCAAATTCTTTCTCTCGAACTCTTGTTTCATGACGTCTAATTCTGATGGAACTACTCGTAAGCTTTCCTCCAATGATCTAGCAAATAAGGAAGATCTCCATAATTCTGGTAGACCAGCTGCCTAACCTTGTCATCCCACTGGGCCCAAATGTCCATCATCTCCCGAAAATCATTCTGTGTCGAACTGATACGAGTAAAGTCCCACAACTCCAATGTATATCCCTCGATGACACTATCTCCTTTCTCTAACTGGGTTTTCTCTGACCACGCACAAACGGAAGAGTTGTCCTCCACTTTATTAAGATATTCATTCCTTATTACAAAACTTCCTAACTCAGAAATCGAACCTTGAATCGACACCTTTTAATGATGGATGACATGCGATGATGACAAAAAAACAAGTCGAGATCATATAAAAGATGTAATAAACAAGCACTTATAAAGGTAGGTACTAAAGGTCATCACCATACTACCTATGGCATGCACTTAAAGTTCACTATATGTAGTTTGGTTCTAAAGTGAGGGTACCTGAACCAGCAGATTCCTCGGTCCTCACCCATTATAGGCTCATATAGACCAAGTTCAGTTCGGGACACATTTCCCTATGGCCATGCGGAGATGAAAATCTCACGAAGACATAGGCTGATATCCCTAAGCAATCCACTAGCTCATACGAAGGTGAAAACCTCACGAAAGCGTAGCTTCTCACTCCCACTTAAGGGTGCAACCACAACGGTCATGCAAATGCAATGTGTGCGAGAAAAATAACAAACATATGCAGCAAACACATAAAAATGGATCTTTATCTTTAAATCTTTTCAAATTTTTAGCATTAAGACATAAATTTTTTTTTGGCTTGACTTTCTTAACATCCCCAGCGGAGTCGCCAAGCTGTCGAAACCATTTTTTAAAGGAATGTTCAAAAAATGGGGATCGACTTTTGAAAAAACGAAAACGAGAGTCGCCACCAACCTTTTTTAGGTGTGATTGGATCACCTTATAAAACGTTTTGGTCTACGTAAAAATTAAGAAAACAAGTTCGAGAGTCGATTCGCATTTATGGAAGGATTAGCACCCTCGCAACGCCCAAAATTGGTACCAAATTGAATATTTTTTTGTCTTAATGTCAAAAATTTGAAAGGATTTAAAAATAGGATCCCTTTTTTAAAACCGGAATTATTTAAGTTGAAAAATCGAGATTCCTTAGCTCCGAAAGAATACAAACATCACATCCAGCATGATAGGACACGATATTCTTAAACTCTCATAACTAAAATCATCTCGTGATTTACAAAATCTATTTAGAAGGATACTTTAGACATTTAGACAAACGGGAAATCGCAACCCAGCATGTTAGGGCACTATTTCCCGAATTCCTAAATACGAAAAATATTGCCTCATTTTAGAAAAACTTTTGGATAAAATATGACAATTAAATGAAATATATTTTTTTAAAATAATTATTTGAGTAAATTTTAAAAAATAATTTACTAAGAGTAATACTAAAAAAAATTTACTAAAAAATGAAATAGTTTGATATGATACTAAAATTATTAAAAAATTAAAATATAAAAAAATCAGGGAAACATGGATTAAATCAAAATAAAAAGAGTCGAAAAACGAAGATGAACAAAGAATAAAATAAGAACAAACCATAGAAAATAAGAACGTAAGAGGGAGAGAAATTTGATTGAAAGCTCTCAAAAATTTTATTGTTTCCCAAAATTCTCCGTGTGTTTACAATGAAGGGAGAGGTCTCTATTTATAGTTGAACCTCCTCAAATCCAATGGTACAGATCAATTACATCAACGGTTAAGATTAAAAGGTATCTACAAATTAAATCTCTAAGATTACAAAATCATATCTTCTAAGATTGCATATCATATCTAAGATTGCAATCATATCTAAGATTGTATCATATCTAAGATTGCATATCATATCTAAGATTGCAATCGTATCTAAGATTGTATCATATCTAAGATTGCATATCATATCTAAGATTGCATATCATTGAAGATTATATTTCCATATGAGTTAAGCTTGTAGATGGACCTTAAATCTTTTCAAGTAATGGGTCATTCCGATCGGGCCAAATTATATTTGTAATTCTGGACTAAACTTGGACTTCATTTTTTTTTGGGGTTTATTTTTTTTTTTGGACTTATTTCTGGGCCCGGGCAAAATTGAGTATCTACAATGTCATCTACAATTCCAATTGAAGAGATGACTAGTCTTGGCTACCGGAGTAGTTGACTCCATGAGTAGAGACATAAATGTATTCATTAGTAGAATGATACATTGGAGTGGAACCAAGATGAATTAATTCTGAATCCATTTGTGAATTAATTCACTTGTGACGTTCATGGTGTGATTTACCTAAATCCTGAGTTAGTCACTCACAATACGTATGCAACTGATGTGCTTTGATATAAGTGGAGGCTTATGCTCTAGAGATGATCAAGCCCATAGCTGGTATGTTGGGTACATGAATTGTGTATGATATGGCTTTACTAGCAGTAGTGGAATTCTTAGTTCAATTAAAAAGTTAATGATATCCTCTCATTGGCATTGTGTGGATTGATAAATATAGAACGTGGCCATAGGTTGTTTTTTTTCTCGAACAAGCAATTTATCATAGTCATTTGTTAAAGAGATGTAAGGATAGGACTCACTGATGTGGTGAGGTATCTGGATTACCATTAAGTGGAGAGTTCGACCAAATAAAGGTCTTATAATGAGCTGAGTAGCTCGAAAGATTGGGTGGAGTCTGCCACCCTGATAAAGAACACTCGCCTGGAGTGAGTAGAGAGTAAATATATATTTAGCTTAATTTACATTTGTTACCTTTGTGCGATAGGGTTAATTTACGGTGCAGTGAAAGAACTCACTAAGTTCATTTGAACATATAATAGTTTGTCCGATGTTTGTAGGATTTGCGAGGTTGATTGAGGACTTAGATAAGGGACCCATCCAGATAGTAATGAGATCGAGGATCGCAGACAGTTAGAGTCATGCACATAGAAAGGGGGTACCATTAGGGGCTTCGCCTTAGGGCCAATAACAATGAAGTCAGATAACATCCCTAGAGTCTGGATTTTCAGGATAGTTAGCCCTTAGCTAAATTTTAAGAATTATTTTGTAAACATATAGTCTATATAGAGACAAAAACCTTGTGAGACCAAAAGTTTTATATAAGCTTGAGGCTTTTTCTATAAGAAGTATTATTGTTTCAATATAGTCTGTTTTATAACAGTTAGCCGATAGAATTCAGGATAAGTTAATTCGGTCCATTTGTGACGCTCTGTACTCATATCCAACGGTTGATTCATGTTAGGGGTGTTACAAATATACAAACTTTGCTGAGTCAGGGATCAATTGCTAGATGTTGGACCAATTGCTCGAACTATCGAATATCTTTTATTCCTGCGCACGAAGAAAACAAACCGTAAGTTGAGCAAATATGCTCAGTGGTAATTCTATGATTCAACCTAAAATAATATAATTAAATGCATATGAAAATATTCAAATCTAATTCACATTATAGTCAATTCACCTAAAAACCTTAAGTCAACAATTTTCAATACCATAAGACATACATGAAATCAATTTAATTACAATAGCTCACTTCATATTTATATACTAAATTGCAAAATTTTTCAATCATTTCACATTTTTTTTCCAATTCAACATATTTTTTCACCTATAGTACTTTACTTATTCATTTAACAACATCAACATTTACAAATATATATAATCAATTTCATATCAACCACTTCCATGTCTATTAGCTCTTTCATACTCAATTGGCCCTTAGAGCTCATTTTAATTCTTTCGCGTACTAATACATATTGCATTTTCATTTCATTAATCATATAACCAATTTTTATATTTGTAACCCTATTAACCAGACATAGACTCAGAATGGATACGCAAATTTGTCATGTAGCAGCTCGTTTTTCAATGGTGTCAGAAACAGTAGTTTTGGGGCTACAAATCCGACAAGTGAGTCCATAAATATCATTGTTTAATATTTATGAGTCAATTATAGTATTATTATAAATTTTGATTTGATAATTTATGTTATTTGAACGAATAATTAGGTTCAAGTGGTATATCTTTAAATTCAAGTGGTTTTGAAAATGAGGTAACGAGACCTCGTTTCTATAAATCGAGCCCATAAACAT
Source organism: Gossypium longicalyx (assembly GCA_025698465.1). Classification (NCBI taxonomy): domain Eukaryota; kingdom Viridiplantae; phylum Streptophyta; class Magnoliopsida; order Malvales; family Malvaceae; genus Gossypium; species Gossypium longicalyx. The sequence goes on along the minus strand of CM047005.1, from coordinate 17,504,900 downwards.
TTTATTAAATATGTACAAAGTTTTATTAGGGTCATATTAAAAATTGGTTAAGAAATTTTAATGTTTAGACAGTTAATTAATTGAAAATGACTAAATTGTAAAAGCTACAAAAGTTGAATTCTATTAGTTAAATGGATCAAATAGCTATGAAAAGGTGAATTAAATGACTTGAATGGTAATTATACCATATTTAAAGTTAGTGGATATTCATGGATAGGATGCATGGTAAATTTCATGAATTTTAAAAGTTAAATTAGTAATTAAATAATTAAAACTAAAATAAACCTAATTAAAAGTGATCATCTTCTTCATTCTTTCCTTTCATAACCGAATGGCCATGGATAGGTGGGAAAAATCATTCAGCCAAGCTGATTCTTGATGCATGGTCTATGATTTTGATCCCATTTTTAATGATTTTTATGTTTTTGAGCTTGTAATAGCTTAATCTAGTTAACTCAGGGGTCAAATTGTAAAACTGTTAAATGTTATAAATTATTCCATGGATGAATTTGATATATTTATGAAGTTTTATGATAGATTTATAAGTTTGGTTGTTAAATGGATATATTTTATTAAGTATTTTTGATGATTTTAAGATTTAGGGACTTATTTATAAAAATAGTAAAATTCAATGAAAATATTGTAATTTTTTTATAAATATGGGCTGTAATAAGATTAGGTAAAAATCAACTGGCATAATTTATGGTTAAAATGGTGAAATTGCAAGTTTCGGGTTTAGGGACTAATTTGCATAAAAGGTAAAATTTGATGGTAATTTTTAAGTTTCCATTATTAGGGGTTGTAAGCTAAATTGATTATTTTAAATACTAGAACGATATTAATTGAATAAAAAATATTTATTTAGATCTAGAAACGACCCAAACGGACAGTAATCACGGAAAAAAGTCAAAATAGCAGATTAGTCGTTGGATCACGTTAAGGCATCGTTTTGGTACAGGTAAATTCGTAATTTAATTTAATTTAATTTAATTATTGTTTTTGTGTTTTAATATCCATATGTGTATGTTGTGATTGAGTTCATTTGCTTAATAAATTGTAAGTAATGAAATGAATTTAGTTGAAATGTTAATTAAGTTAAAGATTATGCTTAAAAATGGAATACTATATAAATGAATTTTTGTATTGAAATAATGTGCTTATAATTATTCAAATTCAATTATAAAGGTTTATATATATATATATATATATATATTATGGTTAACATGATTAATTGAGGTAAGACATGAAATTGAAAATAAAGAATTGATTTGTGAAGTATGGTAAATAAGTATGTGTGAACTGAATGGTATATCCTCTGAAATATACATATGAGTGGGTTCATCATTATTCAAATGAGAAAGACCATAGATGAAAGGCGCTATGGCATCATGATTCAGATGAGTAAGACCATAGTTGAAAGACACTATGGCATCCTATCGAAAATGAATAAGACCATGGTTGAAAGACACTATGGCATCATATCGGAAAATGAATAAGACCATGGTTGAAAGACAATATGGCATCATATCAGAAAATGAATAAAACCATGGTTGAAATACACTATGGCATCATATCAAAAAGTGAATAAGACCATGGTTGAAAGACACTATGGCTTCCTTCAATCATTACTATTTAGATAACATGTTTCGGGTAAGATTTGTATCACAAGTATGAATATGAGATGAATGTTTTTATTAGTATGATTTGATAGTGAATATTAATGTCTTGGTGTGATTCTATGTTTCATATGTCTATAAATAGGTTATATTATGAGATTGTGGTGTGTTTAGGGAATTAAGTGGTTATATGAGGTTTTTTTTAGTATTCGATGTTATTTTATTTGATTCAACAGGTGATTAAAGTTTTGACGAATGGAAATGTATATGAAATGAACTATGTTATGGAAACATGAAATGGAAAATGCTGGTATATGAATATGAAATGAAAAGGGAATCAATTGAGGAATTGTGTATTGAACTTCATATTGATATGTTTCATGTTTAATTGGTTGGATATGTTCATTAATACACCTACTAACCTTGTGGTGTATTGTGACTAGGAAAGAAAAGTGAGCCTAATTTTAAATGAACAATGTTTTAACGGTTTAATCATTTATGTTCAGTATGTTTAAGTTTCTTTGTTCAAGCTTACTAAGCACTAGTTACTTACGTAATTGTTTTTCTATGTTTTGTAGATCATCGAAAAGCTCGAATGGCTGGAATCAATGTCGGAAAACGATCACACTATCCATCGATCCATGTTGGTAGTTTTTACATATATGGAAATGGTTATAAATGGCATGTATAGAGTAAAATATAATTTTGGTAACTTAGGATGTTTTAAAATTGTGCCCAGCTTTTTTTTGTGTTTTAATATCCTATGATGATAATTGGTACATGATGATATAAATATGTGTTTTGGTTATTAGTGAATGTCTTGTGATTAGTTAACTTTTTAGTATATTGAAGTGTGAATGAAACGGTTGAATGGTAGGTATGTGATGTATGTTAATTTTGAATATGAAACCATGACATTGAGGTTGAATTGTTTAGATGTTTAATTGTGGTACCAATTAGGATACATTGGATGTAACACCCCAAACCTGGCCTAGAAGTTATGGCCGAATCTGGATGTGTCACATGAAATGGGTTGAAAAATCATTGTCATTAAGATAAAACCCTTTTCAGTTCATTAGCCTTTATCGTTACTATTAATTTCAAAGCTCTCTTTCTTTAAATCGTTCAGAGATAAAACGTATTTGTAGCGGATGCTTAAAAAAAATTGTTGTGTTTAGAAAACTGTCATAGTTATAAGTAAATAAAACCAAAAAAAAAAAAAAAAAACCCAAAACCAAGCTAAACAGTTTAAAATAGTCTAAAGAGTCCTAGAAAATACAAACTCTCGAATCTTAACGCCAAACTTAAATAACAACTAAGAAAATTAAAACAATTTTGGCGAGTGGTTACCGACGAGTACTCCGTTGCACCAATCCGCTTAAGGCTGAGGGTTACCTGCACAGAAAAATAGAGAAGGGTTGAGTTTACGTAAACTCAATGTGTAACCTAGCAGAGTTAAGTATGCCCACACACAGAATATCACAAATCAGATAGATTCACAATCGGGCCTGAGCCCATGTCAGATACAAATATAGATTCGGGCCTGAGCCCATTTCATATACAGTTATAGATATTCAAATCAGATAACAGAATCTTACCCCCATCCTCTACACACTATCTTCGACCATCCCTATACATCATATGGGGTTTAAAAGACCCACTCAGCCCTACACACCATGCTGTACCGATGCAGCACATATTAGATATAATGCAGCTGTGCTGCCAGATATTAGGCATAATCTGCCTTTCAGAACACTTCCTCCAATACATATACCATCCCACCCCATTCATAGTAACAGTACATGCTTACAGAATTAACAAATAAATCATGCTTTTGTAAATAGATAACAAATAAAAACATAGACAAGCTTATAACAGTTCATAAGTCTAACAGAACACATAGTTTTAGGGTTTAGTAAGCCTTTACCAACCCCACGGTAGGCCCACAGTTGATTAGGACGACTCGTGTGACCCTACAAAAGATTTCAGTACAATGGCCCACATGCCAATGTTGGCCCACAAGCCCGTGTGGCCCACACGCCCAGGTTGGCCTTGCCCGTGTGGATCACACGGCCTGACCCAGATATCACACGCCCGTGTGGTGTGCTCGTGTGGCCCACACACTCAAATTGGTGTAGCCCGTGTAGCCCACACGGCCGTGTCGTTGCACACGGCCTACCACACAGCCGTATGGCGTCGACAGAGGGGTTTTTCGCATTCATCGAGTTTTATTTTTCTGTATTTCGGGTACACACCTGGTATCGTTTCGATGTAGAAACACTCCTGAGGCCTCCAGAACTTAAAAATCGAGACAACAACGCTCAATTTTAGTTTTTACACCCCATTGAATCGAAAACTCGAAATCAACTACAACTTAACTCAAGCACTTACCGCTTACTTCAACACACCAAACGAAAACTACGATCCTGTAGAGTAGAATTACGATATCCTCGACTCGCTACTGCCCAAAACACAGATACAACCCAAATCAACATTTCGAAAAGAAACTTCAAGTTACCAAATAAGAAAATCCCACTTACCAAGATGATTAACGAACCCCGTAGAGCAAAGCACAAATTGAAAAAGCAAAAGAAAACACAGATTGAAAAGAAAGAACGGATTTTGGAAGCATAGAATAGGGAGGAGAGCAAGAAAAATCACGTTAGAATTTTGGGAAGAAACCAAAATTTGAAAAAAAAATAAAAAAAAATATCAAAGATGTGATAGCACATCCCTAAATTCACTCTCCCACTAACACACTTCTCAGAATTTTAGTTCAATCGAAATACTATCTGATAACCAAGCAAAAATAATACCTACGCTCACGTAGGGATTCGAACACAAGACCTCCAGCACAATACAACACACCCTTACCACTCAAACCAGTAGGCTCATTCTGATATGTTCCTATAAATAATTAAATATAAGCCCACTCCTCAAACATAAGGCTTAGATCAGAAAAATTTCAAAATTAGCCAAAGCTAGGGCTTGAACTTAAGACCTTTCACACACACCCAGAACCCTTAACCATTGAAGCAAATACACATTTGTGTCACATTTTCATAAAAGCATAAATAAGAATTTTGGGGCATTACAACTCTACCCTCTAAAAGAAATTTCAACCTCAAAATTTACCTGATCAAAACAGATGAGGATACTGCTAACGCATCGAGTCCTTAGGTTCTCACGTGGTCTCCTCAGTACTATGATTCTTCCATAGAACCTTTACTAAAGGAATGGGCTTCCTCCTTAAAACCTTAACGTCTCGCTCCAGAACCTGAATCGGCTTCTTCTCAAAGGTCAAATTTGGCCTAACCTCGATATCCTCAACGGAGACTATGTGTGATGGATCAGATCGGTACCGCCTCAACATCGAGATGTGAAATACATCATGAATACGGTCCAGTTTAGGGGGTAACTTCAAATGATAGGCAAATGGTCTCACACGCTTTAGAATCCGGTATGGCCCAATAAATCTAGGGCTTAGCTTGCCTTTATGACCGAACCTCAATATCTTCTTCCATGGAGAAACCTTAAGAAACACAAAGTCCTCTACAAAATACTCAATCTCATGCCTCTTCAAATCTGCATACGATTTTTGTCTGTTAGAAGCCGCTTTCAGACGATCTCGAATCAATCTAACCTTAAACTCAGTCTCGAAAACCAATTCAGGACCCAAAACTCGACTTTCGCCCAACTCAGTCCAACACAAAGGAGTATGACACTAACGACCCTACAAAGCCTCGTAATGTGCCATCTGAATACTAGCTTTGAAACTATTATTGTAGTCGAACTCAGCTAGCGGCAGATAATCCTCCCAACTACCTCAGAAATCAATCATGCAATTCCGAAGCATATCCTCTAGTATCTGAATCACCCTCTCAGATTGATTATCAGTCTGAGCATGGAACGCAATACTGAAGTTCAATCTCGAACCTAGAGCCTCATGTAATTTCTTCCAAAACCAAGACGTGAAACGAGGATCTCTGTCAGAAATAATCGACATTAGAACCCTATGCAGTCTAACTACCTCGGAAATATACAACTTCACTAGCTTCTGCAGAGAATAATCAGTTCAAACCGGAATGAAGTGAGCAGACTTGGTCAATCGATCTACAGCAACCCAAACAGAATCCTTCTTAGATGGTGTCAAGGGTAACCCACTAAAAAAGTCTATAGTCACTCGTTCTCATTTCCATAAGGGAATCTTGACTGGCTATAGTAAACCCGAAGGTAACTGATGCTCAGCCTTATCCTGCTAACAAGTCAAACAATATACTACAAAATCGATAACCTCACGCTTCAACCCCAGCCACCAGTACAGTTCATGGAGATCTTGATACATCTTATTGCCGCCCGGATGCATAGCATAAGGGCTACTATGCGCCTCCCTCAGAATAAACTGCCTTAGATCGAAATAATTCGGCATAAAGATCCGTCCTCGAAAACACAACATACCATCACTGTTTAACCCAAAATCAGCAGTAGTACCACTTTCAATCTGTCGAAACCTCAAGCTTAGAGACTTCTCCCCTAACTGTTTATCCTGAATCTGCTCAATCCAAGTCGGCTTAACTTGCAACTCGACCAACAGACTCCAATCACCGAATATACTAAGGCGTGCAAACATCACCCCACGACTTAGAGCATCGGCCACCATATTAGCCTTACCAAGATGATACTCTATCGTGCAGTCATAATTCTTGAGCAGCTCAATCCATCTACGCTGTCTAAGGTTCAACTCCTTCTGAGTAAGAAGATACTTGAGACTCTTGTGATCAATGTAGATAATACACCTCTCACTATACAGATAATGTCTCTAGATTTTCAAGGCAAAGACCACTGCAGCCAACTCAAGATCATGCATTGGATAGTTCCCTTCGTGTGTCTTAAGTTGACAGGACGCATAAGCCACAACCTTACCATCCTATATCCGAAAGCAACCCAAACCAACTTACGACGCATCAATGTATACTACAAACTCCTTTTCAGATTCAGGCTGTATCAGAACATAAGTCTGAGTCAAAACAGACTTGAGCTTCTCAAAGCTCTCTTGCTGTGCATCAGTCCAAACAAACGACACACCCTTACGCAAAAGCTTTGTCAAGGGAGCTGCAATCAGAGAAAATCCATCAACAAACCGACGATAATAACCCGCCAAACTCAAAAAATTACGGATATCAGATAGTTCTTAGGCTGTTTCCAATCCAGCACAGCCTTAATCTTTCAAGGATCTACACAAATCCCCTCAGTAGAAACAACGTGCCCTAGAAAAGTCACTTCACGCAACCAGAACTCACACTTGCTTAGCTTAGCGTAAAACTATTTCTCTCACAGGATCTGAAGCACTACTCTAAGATGCTTATCATGCTCATCCTCAGTCTTAGAGTATACCATAATGTCATCGATGAAGACTACGACAAACTGATCTAGATAGGGCTGAAATACCTAATTCATCAAATCCATGAATGTGGCCAGTGCACTCGTCAACCCAAAAGGCATAATTAGGAACTTGTAATGCCTATACTAAGTCCTAAATGCAGTCTTATGTACATCAACCTCCTTAACCCTCAACTGATGATACCCAGAACAGAGATCTATCTTAGAGATTACTAAAGCCCCTCTAAACTGATCAAACAAGTCATCGATCCTCGAAAGTGGATACTTATTCTTCACAATCAACTTGTTCAACTATTGATAATCGATACACATCCTCATGGTCCAATCCTTCTTCTTAACAAACAGAACTGGTGCTCCCTACGTAGACACACTGGGAAAAATGAAACCACGATCCAACAACTCTGGTAGTTTAGCCTTAAGCTCTGTAAGCTCTTTCGGTACCATACAATAGGGAGCGATGGACATTGGAACGGTACCCAAAAGAAGCTCAATCCCAAAATCCACTTTTCGATTAGAAGGTAGACCTGGTAACTCCTCAGGAAAGACGTCCAAAAAATCCCTTATTGTTCTGATATTCCCAACAGAGGATTCCTCAAAATTCAAAACATTTACATAGGCCAAGTACGCCTCACATCCTTTCAGGACCAGCTTCTCAGCTGCTAAAGTGGAAATCACATGTGACAAATAATCTCGACGCTCACCAATCATAACCATCTTCACATCATCCTTGGTCCTTAAAACGACCCTCTAAGATGCGCAGTCCAAACTGACTCAGTGTTCTACCAACCAGTCCATATCCAAAATCAGGTCGAACTTCCCAAAAGGAAGCTCTATCAAATTAGCCAGAAATATCTCCCCTTGCACCGCTAATGGAACATCTTTATATAGTTTACTAACTTGAATAGATTGCCCTAATGGATTTATCACAGTAATCTCACTAGAAGTACTCTCAACTGATAACCCCAGATTTTCAGAAACAGAATAGGCTATATAGGAATGAGTAGATCCTATGTCTATCAGAGCAAAGTAAGGTACATCAAATATAAAGAACATACCGATGATGACGTTAGGAGTATCTTTGTCCTCTCAGCGACAAGCAGCATAAACCAAAGCAAGTTGCCTCGCCTCAATCTGACCACTACCTCTACCTAGTGTTCTTTGTCCACGACCCAAACCATTACCACCCCTAGCCTGACCATGGCCTCTAGTTGGCTGCTGAACTACTTTCTGCGACTGCGCGAAACATAATGTTAGAGCTTGCACCTGATCAGCCTCAATGGACACTCCCGAATACGGTGTTCCAATGACCCATATCTCAAACAGGCCCCAATCCTCCTCCAGCACTGCTCGGTTGGTGTCTACCACAATCACTGCACGACTGCAACCTAGAAGAAGCAAAACAAGAAATAGGGGCCCCCACTCTAATTGGCCCATCAGATCTGGCCTTTTTCTTATGCCTCTGTATAGAACTCGATGGCTCAAAATCCCTCTTGTTCTTACCTCTCTCCCTATCTCTATTTTGGCACTCAGCACGTTTAACATTTTCAACAATCTTCGTATTCTCAATCAGAACAGAAAACTCATGTTCCCTCTGTGTAGTAATCAAAACCCTCAGATTATCTCTTAGTTCGTCCTCAAAATGAACAAACCTCTTATATTCCGATGCCACCATACCTCGAGCATAACGATTTAGCCTCAGAAATTCAGCCTCATACTCGGCCATAGATCGGCTACCTTGCGTGAGATTCAAAAACTCACACCTACGAGCATCGACGTAGCTAGCTCCCACATATTTGCTCTGAAATATAGTATTAAAGAACTCCCAAGTTAGGCGGTCAGGCTGAGTGCCCTCCTTAACTATTAACCACCATTAATATGCTTTGTCGCAAAGCAAGGAGACTGCACCCTTCAATTTCTGCTCGGGGGTAAAGTCTAAATCATCCATAATCCTTTCAGTGGCCTCTAACTAATACTTAGCCACATTAGGAGCGACTCTTGTGACACCCCTAAACAATTCAGCTCCATTAGACTGGAGTCACTTAGTTACCGACCCTCGGCCCCCAGATCCAAAATTGGGCCCAAAGACCCTCTCTAATATCCTCAGCATGGCTTGAGACAGTGCGTCGTCCCCAGCTGAACGACTCTGAGACCCAGTGTCAGTAGCAGGTGACACCGGTGTCTCACTAGTGTTTAGATTTGGCATGCTGCCCAGAGATGAGGACTCAGCTTGAGCCCCCTACAGCCTCTACCTCAGCCTCGAGTACCATACCCTCGGATACCTTGTGTGCTTATTGTCTAATTTGGGTTTATCTACATTAAGAGTTTTATGCATCAGTTCAATATTTATTAACAAATATTTTATGCAAAATTTATCAAGAGTTTAAGAGTTATTTTCAGAAGTTTTAGTTTTCTAACTATCTCAGTACAGTTTCATTAAGTATTATCTACAGTGTTTCAAAATAGTTTAACCAAGTACAGAAATACTCACAGGATCGGTGCTGAAGACTGGTGTACCACACACTTACTTTAGAATGTTTAAAATCTTTTGAAAACCAATTCCTTAAAACCAAATTTTGGAGCCCAAAATTCACAACCGAGTTTTGTAACCTGACTTTGATACCACTAAATGTAACAACCGAAACCTGGCCTAGACGTTATGGCCGAATCTGGAAGTGTCACATTAAATGGGTTGAAAAATCGTTGTCGTTAAGATAAAACCCTTTTCAGTTCATTAGCTTTTATCGTTACTATTACTTTTAAAGCTCTCTTTCTTTAAATCATTTAGAGATAAAACGTGTTTGTAGCGAAAGCTTAAAAAACAAAATTGTTGTGTTTAGAAAATCGTCATAGTTATAAGTAAATAAAACCCCCCAAAAAAAACCAAACCAAGCCAAACAGTTTAAAACAGTCTAGAGAGTCCCAGAAAATACAAACTCTCAAATTTTAATTCCAAACTTAAATAACAACTAAGACAAATAAAACAATTTTGGCGAGTGGTCACCAACGAGTCCTCTGCTGCACCAATCTGCCTAAGACTGAGGGTTACCTGTACAGACAAACAGAGAAAGGTTGAGTTTATGTAAACTCAGTGTGTAACCCAGTAGAGTTAAGCATGCCCATACATAGAATATCACAAATCAGACATATTCACAATTGGGCCTAAGCCCATGTCAGATACAGATACAAATTCAGGCTTGAGCCCATTTCAGATATAGTTACAGTTATAGATATGCAAATCAGATAACAGAATCCAACCCTCATCCTCTACACACCATCTCCGACTATCTCTACACACCATGTGGGGATTAAAACACCTATCTAGCCCTACACACCACGTTGTACCGATGCGGCATATATCAGATATAATGCAAATGTGCAGCCAAATATTAGGCATAATCTACCTTTCAGAACACTTCCTCCAATACATATATCATCCCACCCTAATCACAATAATAGTACATGCTTATAGAATTATCAAATAAATCATGCTTTCGTAAACAGATAACAGATAAAAACTTAGACAAGCTCATAACAGTTCATCAGTCTAACAGAAAACATAGCTTTAAGGTTTAGTAAGCCTTTACCAACCTCACGGTAGTCCCACAGTCAATTAGGACGACCCGTACGACCCTATAGAAGATTTTAGTACAATGGCCCACACCCCCTTGTAGCCTTCCGTGTAGATTACACGGCCTGATCCATATATCGCACGCCCATGTGGCGTGCCTGTTTAGGCCCATAGACCTAAATTGGCACAGACCGTGTGGCCCACACGGCCATAACTCGGCCATCACATGGCCGTGTCTTGCGTACGGCCTAACCTTCATCGATCACAAGGCCATGTTGTCACACACGGCCTACCACACGGCCATGTGACGTCGACAGAAGGGTTTTTTGGCTTTCACCGAATCCTATTTTTTTGCATTTTGGGTACACACCTGGTATCATTTCGATGCAAAAACACTCCTAAGGCCTCCAGAACCTAAAAAATGACACAACAGAGCTCAATTTTAGTCTTTACACCTGATTAAACCGAAAACCCGAAATCAACCACAACTTAACTCAAGCAATTACCACTTACTCCAACACACCAAACGAAAACTATGATCCTATAGGAGTAGAATTACGATTTCCTCGACTCGCTGTTTCCCAAAACACATATATAACCCAAATCAACGTTTGGAAAAGAAACTTCAAGTTACCGAATAAGAAAATCCCACTTACTAAGACGATTAACGAACCCCGTAGAGCGAAGCACGAATTGAAAGAGCAGAAGAAAACACAGATTGAAAAGAAAGAACGGATTTTGGAGGCACCGAATAGGGAGGAGAGCAAGAAAAATCACATTAGAATTTTGGGAAGAAACCGAAATTTGAAAAAAGGAAAATAATAAAAAGAAAAATATCAAAGATGTGATAGCACATCCCTAAATTCACTCTCCCACTAACCCACTTGTTCAACAGAAATTCTATCTAATAACGGAGCACAAATAATACCCACGTTCGTGCAGAGATTCGAACACAAGACCTCTTGCACAATACAACACTCTCTTACCACACGAACTAGAGCCTCAGGCTCATTCTGATATGTTCCTACAAATAATTAAATATAAGCCCACTCCCCAAACACAAGGCTTAGATCAGAAAAATATCAAAATTTACCAAAATTAGGGCTTGAACTTAGGATCTCTCACACACACCTAGAACCCTTAACCACTAAAGCAAATACACATTTGTGTCACATTTTCACAAAAGCAGAAATAAGAATTTTAGGGCGTTACATTGGATAAGCTTTTGAATTGTATGATTTATGTGTGATTTTGGCATGTTTTGGTCTTGTTTAAGTGTGTTTTAAGTAATTAAATTGGTTGGTAAATGGTAGGCTTGTGTCTCAAGTAAGCATATTTGGTAAACTTGATTTTCAATGTACGTTTTGGTGCAAACGGCCTGGGCACACGGCCTACAACACGGCCGTGTGATCTAAGTCAGTAAGTTACACAGTTTAAGACACGGGTTGGGACACGACCGTGTGTCTCATTGTTCAAACACTACACGGTCTAGGCTATGTCACACAACCTGGCCACATGGCCGTGTGACCCTGTTTTCTAAATTTCTTACTTTTGCTCAGATTTTTCTAATTTGTTTCAAATCAGTCTCATTTTGATCCCAAACTGTTTTTACGGCCTCAAAAGTTCAAATTAAGGCCCAAATGTGTATGTTTACTAGATTTGTATGAGATTTGAATATTTAATATTAAATAGCATTATTATTCTGATTTGAAGTTATTTGTTTTGATTTGTACGATAACACACTGTAACCCTAGTCCGGCGATGGAAACGGGTTCGGGGTGTTACATGTCACCCTAGGTTGCCCAACAACGATGGCACTATACATGTACATTATACCATCCTGAATTGCCCAACAACAATAGCTTTCTCAACCTGATTAATGTGCCACCTCAATTTTCCTGACAATTATGACTCACTATATACAATCTGCCACCCAGGTTTGCCCGACAACGATGGTTTTCAATCAATAATCTAACCGTATTGCCTGCCAACTATATTTGACTCGATCCGAACAGTTAATAGGGTAACCAATTTCTGATTCATTACATATAGATCAGTTCACATTATTTTCTTCTCAATTTATCATCAAATCATCGATTTATCATATAACACAACATGCTTCAACTTAATTTCATACAAATTATCAAATATCAATCAAATCATAAACTTTTATTCTATTTAATATAGTCCTTGTCTCGGTAATCAATCTTAACCACATCAATCCAGCTCAAATAATCATCAAGACTCACCTAAAACTCCATATAATGAAAAAAAGACATGAACATGCAAAATGAAATAGTTCCCGAATCATAGAAACACAAATCAAAATTTCGAGTTATTCGTCATCGACTTTCGATTTTCCTTTCCCTCTTGACGGTTTCGTGTCAACGTTAGCTAAATGAGATCATAAAAATTTAATATTATCAATCTCCATTCAAATCAGGACCAATCAAAATATCAAGTTTATTTTATAATTTATTCAATTTAGTCCCTAAACTCGAGACAAACATAACTTTCAATTTAAAGCTTCAGATTGAAATCTGATTTCACAATTACTTATTAGGGACCTCCTATTTCTTATTCCTACTGAAATTTCACGTCAATTTTAAATTTTATTCAATTTAATCCCTAATGTACTAAACTAACAATTAATTAAACTTTACAATTTATTTATTTTCTTAATGTAAGCTTAATTTCTATCAATTGAACACCTAATTCTTCAAGAAATCAATAACAAAAACTTTTTAAAACTTTAATAGTTTTACAATTTGGTACATGGGCTAGCTAAATCAAACTCTTAAGACCTCAAATATATAAAAATTACAAAAAAATTTACTTAATTGCACTTACTAATTATGGTTGAATGTTTCTAAGCTTCAACTAGGTTTTTCTTTCTTTTTCCTATGGTGGATTAATGAAAAATAAGAAGAAGATGAAGTTCATCTTTTCCCGCTTTCTTAACTTATATACTTTAATTAAGCATAATTAATTTTATTTTATTTAACTTAATTAAGCTTAAATCACATTAATCTTCACGTTAATCAATCTAAGTGGATTCTCACATCATCATCCACCAATTATATAAAATCTATGGTTTAGTTATCATTTTGAATATTTGGTTAATTTTTATTTAAGTCCCAAAGCATTTTCTAATTAAAAATCTATAGTGATTGGATTTTATAATTTAGTCTCTTTGCCCTATCACAATTTCGGCTAAAACTGACTATCCAAATTTTAATTCATCTATATAATAACTCCTTAAATATCTTTATTTAATATTTATGGACTCAGTTTATAAAAACGGGGTCCCTAAATCGTAATTTCTGATACCACTAGAAACCAGGTCATTACACGTTGGGTATATGGCTTCTATAGTATGTAGCATCATTCACAATAGTGGAATTCATAGCCTAAAACATGGGTAAATGATATCCTCTCATTGACATTACATGATAGATGAAAACTAAACATAGCCATGAATCGTTTATTTTTGCGATGAATGACTTAATTACTATATGATAGTAATTAACTTTTCATGAAGAAAGATGTAATAGTTACCATGAGATAAAATAGGATCATATTGGGAGAATGGATTTATCCCAAAGAGATTAAGGATATCTTATGAGGGTAACACACTTATGACAAGGTCATTGGATGAGCACTAATCGAGTAGCTTTCGTAATGGTATGTAATTGGGGAGAGCTCAGTCACAATACTATAGCAGAATGACTTCGTGACTAAACAAGTTTATAATTAATAAATGAAAAGCTGAAACTTAATTATAAACCATTTGAGCCCTAATCACATACGTCCACTCAATCCCTTCTCTAGCTCGTTGAAACCAGAAATGAATTGCATAATGAATCGAATGAACAGAAATGGATAGAAATGATAATGTTAGAGAAATGGGTTACATTTGGAAATGAATGTGGTTTCTCACTTACTATAGAAATGACTTGAGAATTAATTTAAGTTTTTTGAATTATTATTTAATTTAATAATTAAAGTTCGAAAATGGAGTTAAATTAATTGGTCGTTATGAAATCCGTTGAATGATGAATCAAATGAACAAAAATGGATAGAAATGATAATGTTAGAGAAGTGAGTTACATTCGAAAATGAATATGGTTTCTCACTTAGTATAGAAATGACCTAAGAATTAATTTAAGTTTTTTGAATTATTGTTTAATTAAATAATTGAAGTTTGAAAGTGGATTTAAATTCTATTATCTAAGAATAACAATTATATCGGGTTCTATAAAGAGAGAAATACTTTCCCACTGAATGTAAAGAAAATATTTTTGATTTTGTGTTTGATTTGAATTTGTTCGAGCCCACACTCGAAGCAGCTTGTGGTATGAGAATAGCTGAGAAAACTATTTGGTTGAAAGTCGAGAACTCTAAGATCCATCTAGTTTAAAACATGTGTACGATTTCAGGAAAAAGTTTATTGCTATAAATATCACAAACTGGCTCAGTTTTCAAAAAAAATTCCGCTGTGCTAGAAAACCATTTTCGAACTGGATTTTTTCTAACAATTAAATTGATTATTAATTATTGTAGTCACTCTGGTAATGGATTTAACATCTCGTAACTCGATCCCGGCGATCAAGTTGGGTATCGAGGTGTTACACTTGGCTCCTTTGGTTAAATGAGAAATTTGCTTTATAACCCTTCCCAAAATTTTAAAAAATCATTTTAGTGTTTTTTAACCTTTGATTAATTTAAAAAAATTGTAATTTTAGTCTTTTTGAAAAGTTAATAATTTAATTTAAGCATTTTTAATTCAATATTTTTAGCTTTAGCCCCTCCCAAAATTTTATAATCTTACTTTGGTCCCCGTAAAAGGATTTCTGACTTCACCTCTGAAAGTCGAGATATATTTAAAAAATACATTATAAGAAATTCCGTTAAAATATATCTATTTTAATAATTATTTTTTTCATTATATTTAAACCAAAAAACCTAATATTTATCATTTAAAAATGTTAAATCCCTTTACTACCTAGACATTTGCTAGCAAGACTGAAAGTGATGACTTCTCTTTTGACTTCACTTAAGGTAGTGTCTTAATTGACCACTTGCCCAAACTAGAGGAGCGACACCCTTTCGTTATTAGGACTAGCTGCTAGACAAACACCCCTAGCGAGCCCTCCCTTTGCTTCTCGATAATGAGATGAGCACCTATTTTTAGGTGTGAACACTCCTCAAGTGTGAACATGCTCTCAATTCTATAAGGGGTTTATTTAGGTGTAACAACCTCATATTGATTGAATGCATAAGAAAATGGGTCCCACAATGCATATCCTTCATGTTCGTGAATATTATTTACGTATTTGATGGCACTGAGTATTTATTCTGCCACATCACACTACTGGACAAAAGAACCTCTCTTATAAATACCCTTCTAACGATGAAGAAGAGATTAAAATTTTCAACCTTAAAGTTATTCTGAACAAATCCTTCCTCTCTCCATCAGTTCGTTTATCCTGTTGTCCCTTTCTGGCTTGTCGCATCTTTAAGTGAACCAGCCTCCACAGAGCCATCATTATCTCCTCCCTTATTGTATCTTGTATCAACAAAAAATAAAATAGAAATACGAATACATTAATTTTCTAAAATTTATATAACATAATTTTTTTAGTAAAAAAATAACTCAAAAACGGGAGAAATTCACAAATCAACTTTAAAACGTATACTTACCTCTTATCAAGTTATATAT
Organism: Gossypium longicalyx; assembly: GCA_025698465.1. NCBI lineage: Eukaryota > Viridiplantae > Streptophyta > Magnoliopsida > Malvales > Malvaceae > Gossypium > Gossypium longicalyx. The sequence goes on along the minus strand of CM047005.1, from coordinate 17,488,594 downwards.
ATATAAATTTTACCATTAAAGTATAAAACAATATTTTTCCCCATATAGTTATAAATATGCCTTTTACCAAGGAGCCCATCTTTGAGCAAGGATTTTATAATTTCAAATAAAATTGATTTGATTCGAATTATTGTTTACTAATAAAAAAAATTTATTCAAATTTAATTTATAATTTAAAATAGGTTGATATTTTGTACACCTGTAATTTTTTAAATGGAGTGAATTTTCATATAAATTTACTTGTGAAATTTAAATAATAATGTATCAAATAATTTAATAAAAATAATTATAATTTTTGAACAATAATTGAAGTCAACTCGAACCTTTTTGAGTTGGGCTTGTGATTAGGGGTGAATAAAATTTGATTCGATTCGAAAAACTTGATAAAATTTTTTGAATTAAATAGTTCGAGTTAATTGAGTTATTCAGATCAACTCAAATAAAAAAATAATTTTTCCAGTTTAACTCAAAAATAAATTACACAATTTGAGTTATCTGAAAATTCGAATAAGAAAGGCAAAACTATGTCTTGTTGATAAATATTTACCTTTTTTAAAGTTAAAAGTTAAAACCATTAAGTTACCATTATATTATTTATGTAGTTAAATATTCTTATATTTCGTCTACTAGTTAAATAATCGATCCATGTAAACGCAACATTGAGTATAAATAATAGGATTCATTAACTCGACTCAACTCGACTCGAAATTTTTTGACTTGATTCGAGATCGAAAAAATTTTAAATTGAGTTTAATTACTAAAATAAAATTTTTTAACTCGAATAACTTAAAATTTTTTTACTCGGTTCGATTCAACTCCATCGAATACCAATCTAGTTCAATACCGCGGATGAAGATGTCCACTAATGTCCAATATTAAAACAGTACTTATGTTAACGTCTACTGCTCCCTTCGGTAAATGTAAAATATCTAACAGAAGAGGAAAAAATAACTAAACACAACACAGGAAATGTTACTTTCTTTACCCAAAGTTGTGATGTGACATGACATGACATAACATAACATATAAAAACATTAGTTGGCATTTAACTCGTTTTTCCTCATTTCTTTTTATTTCTTCTTAGGGTAAATTTCACAGTTAGTCATCAAACCTTTATTATTTTTCATTTTGATCACAATAAATAAAAAATTGCAAATAGGACACTTTACAATTTTTTTTTTCATTTTAGTCACCTCCGTTAATTCATTGTTATTGTATGTTTATCTTAGTCACCCAATTTTAATAAAATTTTATTTAAATCTCTCATTTCTTTTTTTAAATTAATTCTAAAAAAGTTAAAAAGATAAAATGATTTTTTCACATAAAAACTCAAGTTTTTTTTTTCCTTTTACAAAAAAATGGAAAATAAAATAAAAGAAATTAAAAAGATAAAATGAGTAACCAAAATAAAAATGTACTAAAATGAGTGAACAATAATATTAGGTTAACAATAAGTGACTAAAATGAAAATATTTCGTAAAGGTGATGCCCTATTTGGAAATTTGTATTTTTCAATGATGAAAATAAAAAAAAAATTATAAAAGTTGGCTCCTTGTTACCTAAACGTAAAAAAATATGATTGGTACAGCACACATGGGTTTATGGAACCCACCAATCCTTAAATTTGGGATATCAGCCACTTATCAATCGATGAGGATATTAAATAGCCATTGACAGGGAGGAAACATGTGCCAAGATTGTAATGGTACTTGGCTACTTGATTGGAAAAGAACAAAATGAAGTGGGCACAAAGCCAAAGTCGATGAGGACATTGTGACGTAATGTGTTGTTTCCATGTCATACAGCCCTAATAGCTCTGTCCATGAACCAAATCAACTTCCATTGTTTTCTTCATTCAACTTCTTCTCTGTTTTCTGATATACTTCATTTTTCATCTTTTAAACTCTCAAAATAGTAATTAATTATATTATTCTCACTCTTCCTTATTTGTTTTCAAAAACATATATATATGTGCTTATCTTCTACACTCATTTTCATGTCCAGACAACTTGGGCAATAGTTGAGATTGTAGTTTACTAAAACTCCAAAATATGGTCCCTGCAATTTCTTGTTTCACTCTATCATCATAAGTTGTAAGTGACGATATATTAATAGCCAAAAATCATGTAGGAATTATCTTCCTATCAACTTCTCAAAATGCATCTTATCTTTCTCAAATTAGTATTTAAGATTTTTTTTGTAACGACTCAAAATTTACGGTTATCAAAAAGTGTATTTTCGGGTCTTTGTTTTCGTAAAACGGATTAGTAAATATTTATTAAAAATATTTATGAAATTAGTTGTGTGGTTAATTAAATTTTGGCTAGGTGAATTAGCTTGAATTAAGAGTAATTTGGTATAAGGGCTAGATTAAATATAGGATAAAAGTTGAATTATAGAGTGAAAAAAATTAAAGGAATTAAATTAGCAATTAAGCCATAAGTGATAAGTGTGTGGTAATAATACAATACATGTGATAAAATAAAATACATATATTTAAATAATAATTATCTATTTACTTATTATTTAAGTAAATGTTATAAAATATTATTATTTAATATTATTATTATAATATTATAATTAAAATGAACATGAAATAAAGAAATAAAGAAACAAAAGAAAAAGAAGAACAAGAACAGAGGAAGGCACGAAAAAGAAAGAAAGAAAATAGAAAGAAAAAGAAAAAGGAAAAATTGGGGATTTAAAGGTTTAAATTCAATTTGGTAAGTTAATTTAGCATTTTTTTTTGTACTTTTTGAGTTTTTGGAATCTTAGTGATTAATACTACTTGATTTATGTTAAAATTTTGAATGTTAGTGAATTTTTAGATGTTGTTCATGTTGAATAAATTGAATAATTAGAGGTTAAATTGATAAAATTTCAAGTTAAAATTGAGAAAAGGATTGAATTGTAAAACAAATCATATGTTTTGAGTAATACGGATTAAGTTGAGAGAATTTCAAAATTAAGAATTATGGTGAAATTAGAGAGTTAAATTTAGTTTTAAGTGTTAACTGAATGAAAATATAGAACAAATTGTAAAAATAAATAAATAAATAAAATTAGTTTTGGTTAGGGATTAAATTGAAATTTAAGCAAAATTTGAGTATAAATTGAAATACTTAATGTGAAATTGTGTGTGTATTGATAAATTTTAATTGTTTCGATTTCCGTAGCTAACGTTGAGCAGGAGACCTTGACTAAGAAAGGAAAAGACAAAGTCAACGAGGATTAGCTCGGAAATTACGATTTATATTTCTATAATCTGAATTTAATTATTTGTTGTTGTATTTATTATTTAATATGTATGGTAAGTGGAATTAAAGTAAGTATTTGTATTGTGGTAATGAAATTAGTTAATTGAATTATGAGTTTTTATGATTATTTGAATTGAATATATATTGATTGGAAATTGAAAAGTGATTTGAAATCCTATTTACTGTATCGGGCTGAGTCGGATATAGTTGGCATGCCATAGGATTGGGAGTATTCAGGGATACTTCGACCACGAGTCGATGAGACACTGGGTGTCAAATTATTACTTCGGATAAATTCGATGAGGTACTGGGTACCAATTTATTTCGACAAGGCCAATAAGACACTGGATGTCAATCTATTATTTCGAATTATCCGATGAGGCACTGAGTGCCATACTGGTGAGTTTTGGTTGGATCCGTGTATCCGCCAAAGTCCAAGTCCTATTAATAGGGGTAAATAAATAAATTTACAATATGAATGATATTGGATGATTTTGATCATGAATTGGATTGGGATATTGAATTGAGTTATGAAATTGAAATGTATGAACCAATGGGTTCATGAAATGGTTATTGATATGAGTGAAATGATATGTGTATCTTATTGAGAAAAGTTATTTGAATATCAATTATGAGATTGAAATAGTAGGAGACGAGAATTAAAAGTGTTATGAAATTGATTATTTGTTGAATGATTTTTGTTATGTGTGTTTATATATATAAATATTGAAATTTCTTGTTTAATAAGTATTCGGATTATAGAAATACCACTAAGTTTATACTCAGCGTACGGTTTATTTCCGTGCGCAGATTAGGTTAAAGTTCAAACTTCAAATCAACATCCAAGGCTGATTCCGAACTCATTGTGGTAAAGTACTTTTCTTTTTGGTATATGGCATGTACCTAGGTTGTTTGTGTAAGTCATATTCAAAAATGATTGTAAACGAGGTTATAATATGAAATTGTTTGAATACATATGATTTTATGTGTTATGTTTTAATATTATCAAATGGTAAGTTTTGGTTTGAATTAGTGTGGAAAATAGAATTGGTTTAAATAGTATACTATTAGATTGATTTGAATAATATAAGTGAAATATTTATGAGTAAACATTGGTTAGCTTAATTAGGTTGATTATTTAGCATGATTTGGATGTATTTGATTGTGCATTGGATTGGTCGAATAATTGGTTGTTGATTTGCTTGTGGTTTAAGTTTGCAGGGTTGGTAAAACTTGATGAAAAATGCTCAGTTTGAGTCCACACGGCCTGGAACACGGGCGTATGACCAGACCGTGTGAGACACACGGCTTACACATGGGCGTGTGATTAGGCTGTGTGTCCCCTGCATTTTAAAAATTTAAAATAGAATGCTCAGGTATTACCATACTGGTAGAGACATGGACGTATGTCTCAGCCGTGTCGTGTGAAGCACACGGACTAGCACACAGGCGTGTGGTTTGGCCGTGTGAGGTAAGTCAGGGAGTTACACAGGTTAGGACATAGCCTGAAGCACGGGCATGTCATAGGGTCACACAGGTGTGTCCCTTGACCACACGGGCATGTGAGCCCTACACTTAAGGAAAATTATGAAATTTCATGAAAAATTCTCTGAGTTTCCAATGAAAAAACTTGATGAAAAATGCTCATTTTGAGTCCACACTGCACACGAGCGTGTAACCAGACCGTGTGAGACATATAGCTTACACATCGGCGTGTGATTAGGTCGTGTGTCCCCTGCAACTTAAAATTTAAAACTGAATGCTCAGGTATTACCACACGGGCAGATACACAGGTGTGTGTCTCAACCGTGTAAAGCACACGACCTAGCACACGACCTAGCACACGGGTGTGTGGTTTGGCTGTGTGAGGTAAGTCAGGGAGTAACACAGGTTAGGACACGATCTGAAGCTCGGGCATGTCATAGGGTCACACAGGTGTGTCCCTTGATCACACGGACTTATGAGCCCTGCACTTAAGGAAAATTATGAAATTTCATGAAAAATTCTCTGAGTTTCCAATTGAGTCCTGATTTGTTTCTAACACATGAATTGGGTCTCAATGGCTCAATAAAGGGACATTATGATTAAATTATGATGTGTATGTTAATATTAAATGATTGTTCATATTTGTTCTCAAAAGTTTGATAATGCTCCGTAACCCTATTCCGGCGATAGATTAGGGTTAAGGGGTGTTACATTTTTAATCTCAAATTAACACTTAAAATTTTTTTTCCTATTAACTAATTTGGTGTTTCTTTTACACCCTTAAAATTTAGAATGTATTAAACAACGACACGTGCAATTAGTAACATCAAAATATGTCATTATCTAAAAGTTAAATACAAAATTATTAATAAATTTAAATATATATAAATAATAAAATTGAATAAATAAAAAATCTATTACAAAATTAAAAAAAATTACAAAAATAATTGCTCATCTTCATCTCTTAATATTCATCATCTTCAAAACTTCATTTCTTTCACCATTGTCTTTTTTATTCAAATTTATCTTCATCACCATTATCACTCCAAACAATTCAGAACCAAAATAAAAGACATTTCAATTTTGAACTAACTCAAAACTTTGCAAATTGGAACCCAGACCTAAAGAACTCAAAATAATCTAGAACCCCACTATTTAACTTTTTTTTTTTTGTAAAACACTCAACCAAATTTGCAAAATCCACATATAAATATTTATAAAAATTTTCATAGAACCATCAAAAAAATCAAAATTGGGAATTAAAATTTGACTTTGATATAGCTCAGCATATGGGATATCTAGAAAATTGCAAGCACAAGACCGAGAGAGTATATTATTTCTGTGACATACATCCTTTGGTCCTTCAGCCCTCTTTCAGTCTCACAAGCAACCTCCCTAGCCTGTGGTAAAGATTGAAGTTTTGAAAACCCAAAGATTAATTTTTTTATTTTTAGCCTTTGAAGAGATTCTTTAGGAAACACAAGACAAGATTTGAGACAATGAGGAAGAGGGAAATGTTTTGATGGTAGGATCAGCTGGAGAAAGCCATGGACGGCACTGTTATGGTAACGATTAGAGTATGAAAAAAAGAAAAGAATGGAGAAAATGAAGAAAGAAAATGACTAAATTACCTAAAAAGGCCTATTTCCAAGCATATTTAAGGAAATGGGTCGATTACACCATTATTTACCTGAAAGGGCCACTTTTTGCAAAACGTGTCTATGTGGCCGCGTTTAAGGGGGAAATTGCCAGCAAAGCGCGCCCCCAATGGAGCCTTTTTTGCCACGTCAGCAAAACGCTTCCATGTCAGTGTATTTTGTTGACGTGGCAAAAAAGCTCCCTTGAGGGCATGCTTTGCTGGCAATTTTTGAACCTGTAACACCCAAAACCTAGCTTAGACGTTATTGCCGAATCTGGCGATGTCACATAATAGTGTGTTCGAAAACTAAATTATTACAATAAAATCATTTTCATGTTATTACCTATCTTTATCTCTTATTAGTTCTAAAGGAAATCGTTTTACTTATTTAAAACATTTGCTTTAAAACGTTTCTCGTTGCAGAAGCTTTTAAAACCAAACAGTTTAAGTAATCGTGAGTTTAGAAAATATGTTAGCTTTTGAAAATTGAACTTCCTACGACTAGCAGTTATAATTCCACAAAAAATAAAAAAATAAAAACCAAATTTAAGCAAAAGTCCCAAGAGTCCTCAAATTACATCCTAATAATAATAAAACCATAAAACATAAATTAAATAAAAAGTAAAATCCAGAAACTGTGGTCACTGTCGAGTCCTCCGCCGCACTGATCCGTCTAGGTCTAGGGATTACCTGTGCACATTAAACAGAGAGGGGTGAGTTTATGTAAACTCAGTGTGTAATCCTACAGAAAACAAACAATAGTAGACACAGTGCACAGTCAAATACAGTTTTGGGCCTAAGCCCCTTTCAATATCAGTAACAGTTTGGGCCTTAGCCCATCTCAGTACAGTATCAAATATGCAGTAGGGCCTTAGCCCATCATAGTATCAGTATGCATTAGGGCCTTAGCCCATCACAGTATCAGTACCAGTTATGCAGTATTCAGTAACAAAGTCCTACCCAACCAGCCTCTACACACCATCTCCGTCCAACCCTACACTCCATGTGGGGATTAAATCAACCCACCCATCCCTACACTCTAGGTAGTACAGAATGCGGCACAAAACAGTAATTTGCAGGTGAGCTACCAGTATATTAGACTTAAGAGCCTTTCAGTACACTTCCTCCAAATATAATCAACCCAACCCCATGCAATGTAACATATAAATCATGACATGCTATCTCATAATATCAGTACAGATAACTAATTCAGTATACATGCATACTATCATCATGCTCAATACATATAAATCAAACAGTCAGTTCACACAATTAGGGGTCTAAGTGATACTTACCGATCCTACAATAGGTTTACAGTCGACTTGGGCAACCCGTACAACCTTAGCAATCAGTTTAGTGAAAATGGGCTCACACGCTCATGTGGCCTGCCCGTGTAGGCCCACACGCCCGTATGCCCTGCACAGCCTAATTTGGCCTTGGCCGTCACACGTCTGTGTCTTGCGTGTATGGCTTGGCTTTGTCGATTGCACAACTATATGGTTGCATACGGCCTACCACACAGGCAACCACAAGCTTGTGTGGCATCGACAGTGGGGTTTTCGACTTTCGTCAAAACCTCATTTTCTATATTTTGGGTACACATCTGTATTGTTTTCAACGTAAAAGCAACTTCAAGCTATCCCCAACCTAAAATTGATCAATATTTCACTTAATTAATCACTTAAACAATCGAATTGAACTAAACCCAAAACGGGGTATTCATCTATCGAACGAAAAACCATTATCTTAGATCGAACAATGAAGTCTCTTAACCACTACGGCACCGATTGAATAACTTCAGCCCTTTAACCTTTTCCAAACACAAAACGAATCCCATTAACCACTATCCATAACCCAAAAAGAAAAATGGTACTTACCACACTTACCGATAACAAACGAAAAAGTGACAAAGAACGAGACGCGAAACAACGATAGTAGGGAAAACAAAACAAAAATGAAAACAACAGTAAGAATAGGGAAAGAATTCGGTAGAGAACAGAGAAGAAGAAAAAGAAAAGAGAAGAAAAAATAAAAAAGAAGAAGTGGAGGAGAATATGATTAATTTTTTTTCTGCAGGGAGAATTTTTGGGAAATTGTTTTACTCAAATCCCACTTCCTACCCTATCTCAATCCCTTAATTTTCTCTCTCAACTCCCACTACACATCCACCACTCAGAATCCCAATTTAGCACAACTCTGGCTGAACTTTAAGTAAAAGTATTACTCATTACCATCGCAGAGAATCGAACATAAGCCTCCAACATACCAACACTCCACTTAACCATTAGACTAGCTGGCTCATTCTGATATGGTTTTGCAAACTATTAAATAAAAGCTTACTGAACAAGAGTGAGGCTTAACTTAGAAAAATTTTAAAATTTACCAAAGGCATGGCTTGAACTTGAAACCTCCCACATACCCCCAGAACACTTAGCCACTAAAATAAACATATATTCGTGTTACACATTCACAAAAATGAACATAGAAATTTTGGGGCATTACAGAACCCTAACAACTTCTTTTTTTATCGTTGGGGGGTCCAACGATAAAAAAAAAGTATAATATCCCCCCTCCTATTATTTCACACATATTTTCTTTACAATTTAGCAAAAAATCTTTACAATTTTTCCCTAAAGCTCTCAAATTTCTCATTAAATTTCTCAAAGCTCTTTATAATTAGTTATTTACTTTAATTTTTTTCTAAATTAGTATTATTTTTTTTATAATTTTAAAAATATTTGATTGTGCTAGCAATGACCGGGGGATTAATTTGTCTTGATCATAAACATATCTCCGTCGAACAAATGAAAATGGTAACAATTTATTTTAAAATTTGAATATTATTTAGTATTTTTTATTTATGTAATTTTAATTAATTTGTATTTTATAATTTTTTATAACAGTCTGTAGATCGAGTGTTACAATGTTATATTCGTAATATGTCTGGTTCGCCATCACCGTTGATAGAAAATTACTTGAGGGAAGCGGGTTTTTGGCACGCGGCGACTATAGGCCGGGGGTGCAAGTTGGACTCGAAACTCATTAACGCGTTAATCGAGAAGTGGAGACCGGAGACGCACACATTCTATCTTTCATGCGGAGAGTGTACTATCACATTAGAGGATGTCCAATTACAATTAAGATTGCCGATGGATGAGGCCGCACTCACCGAGTCCGTTCAATCTGCTGATTGGGGAGCCATATGCTACGATCTTTTGGGTGTGATTTTGGATAATATCTACGGAGGTTGGATCGAGACAGGTTGGTTACGAGACACATTTCCGGAGTCAGGGAATGATTCCGCTGAAATAGAAAGAATACGATATGCTCGGGCATACATCCTTGAGATGATTGGAGGTTATCTGATGCCAGACTTGTCATGAAACCTCGTACATCTGAGGTGACTACTAAAACTCATTGATTTTAGAGCAACTAGCGAACTTAGTTGGGGGTCTGCCGTGTTGGCAATATTGTACCAGAAGACGTGCTGGGTGACGCCACCAAATAAAGCCAAAATTAGAGGTTGCCTATCACTACTACAATCATAGGCTCGGTTTCACTTTCTATTTTTATGTCATCGAGTGAACCACCCATGTAGATTCCTACTCATAACGAGGTAAAATTTTTATTTGTGGTCATATGACCATATCGTAGGCCGCTGTCGTATGCTTGTATCCACTGTTCGAAAGGTATGTTACAGAGGTAGTCTGTGCCTTGATCGTTAACTGAACATAAATTCCCCAACATCTCATGAAAACAATCATTATTAATCTTGTACCCTGCCAATATAAATTGATAGCGAAAATTACATACCAATATTCCATTCAAAATAAATTGAATATTACAACTGAAAGTATATTAATAGAGATTAAATACCCATGTTGGTCACTTGCTTTCGTTCAGTCGTAGACCGATATTACCCGTAGTAGTTGGACGCAACGTGTCTTAGATAATACCGATGGTGTATGCGATCCCATAAGATTCCATGTCACTCAATTGCGGCTAGTATTCCAGTGCCCTGATACGATATAACGCAGATATCAGGTTGGGGGCATGCATGCCTCCTTAACTTAGAAAGAAAGAAATCCCAGTCATCAGCTGAATCCCCCGGTGTTATAGCAAATGTAATTGGAAGGATTCTCCCACTACCATCCTGTGCCACAGCTAGCAATAGCCGATGGGTGTATCTACCATACATAAAGGTACTGTCAATTTGTACAAATGGATTGCAGTACACAAATGCGTCCCGACATTACTTAAAGCTCCAGAACAGTCGCTTAAACACTTGGCATCCACGGAGCAATCGGTAGTTGTAGTACGCAGGGACCGTTTCAAGGTCTGTTATGCAACTTGAGACATACCTCTCTAGTACCTGACACCACTGCCAAATCTCATTATATGAGACGTCCCACCCACTATGCATCTTTTCCAACGCCTTTTGCTTAACTATCCAAGCCTTGCGGTAAGAGGGCGTGTACCTCAATTGGCTACGAATACTAACAATTATGCATAACACAGAAGTTCTGAGATCCGTCTTCAACATCGGTAGTATTAAGCTAGCTATCATGCCTGAATCCATCTTGGGATGATCCTGTGAAACAACTATCAATGAAGTACGTTACATAATGCAACATTAAGTAATAACATTATTATTCAAAACCCTAAACAATCAGTGATACTGTATCGAAAATACAGGTATGTGGACCTTTGTACTTTTTTATCTCCCACAAGCCTGTCTTTTTCCTAAAAGAAGCCATGATTTTCCATGAACATGTACCATCTTGCACTGTTCACTTAGCCTTGAACTTCTCGAATTTGGATTTAACCACACTGTAGTTAACCCCGTGATTGATGCTATGTTGTTTCAAAGCACCAAGAAAACTATCCTTACTGGAAAACTCCTTACCAACTTCTAAATCACCCGAATCCAATGTCAAACCTGTATAGTCACGCGTTCTGTATGGTAGATCTGGAAATTCCAACATATCATCTACTGATATATCGACATTATACATGTGAGCTAGAGGCGAGTACGCCCTGAATCGCGAATCTTCTTCTTTTTCATCTGAACCCCTTTCAATGTCTTCATGTTCAGATGGAATAGGCTCCAGTTTAAAAAATAATACAACTTCTGCACCATCGGGGTTGGGCTCTCAAGGTGGATCTACATCGGACTCATCATCCAACCCACCATCATCTGCAACGTACGAGGTCCCCTCGCCGGTGGACATCGTAGGGAGTACATCATCCCTTATTGTAGATGTTTCCTAATGTCCCCAATCAGATATGGATTGCCAACCACTAGAACTTGATGTCATTCCCCAATACGTATTTCCAACATCGAACATTGACCCATCGATGTGCATGTCCCATCCATTAACCAAGTGTCATGCAGGAGTTGTATTTTCCATACTGCCACTAAACATGGGAGCTTCTGTGTTCTGCCTCCCACTAACGGAGTGTCAGCTAGGGGTCGTGTATTCCTCTCGGACAGCAGTTGATGTTGAAGTCGCAAATGTTTCATTTGGCGATGAAAATTAAACATATAACTCAAGATAGGGTGACCCACTAGCAAGATGAGTCTGCACCATCGCCTCAAAGCTATGAACACCTTTGATATCAAATGAGTCATATGTCACGAGATCAATCGAAGCACAAAATCGATACTTAATAGAAGAAACCCTACTTGGCGTCATTCCGAAGATTTTGCGCCTAATTCTTTTATGAAATTCTATAAAATCTATACTCTGGTTAAAAACCATTCGCGTTGTGTTCTCTGATAAAAAAATAATGCCGTTATCGGTGTCACGAACCTTATCATCATAGTAAATAATAACACTAATACGTTCACTCATCTTCAATTTCTATTCTACTTAGCCTCTCTAATTTTACTTGTTGTAACTTATGCATCCTGAGAATGAAATTTACCTCGTTTATAGCCTAAGGCCAATCATGAACTACTATAGAAAAAAAGCGTCCACGTGGGAGCTTATTTTAGAAATTTTGTTGACATTGCATCCTGTTTGAAGCATTTTTGACATTATTTGTTTAGAAACATCTTCTCAAAATTATTTTTTCAAGAACTACTGTAGAAAAAGAGCGTCCACGTATGAGCTTTTTCCTATAATTTTGTTGACAGTGCATCCTGCTTGAAGCGTTTTTTACACTATTTGTTCAGAAATGTCTTCTCAAAATTATTTTTTCATGAACTACTGTAGAAAAAGAACGTCCACGTGGTAGCTTTTCTCGATAATTTTGCTAACAGTACATCTTGCTTGAAGAGTTTTTGACACTATTTGTTCAGAAACGTCTTCTCAAAATTATTTTTTAGGAACTACTGTAGAAAAAGAGCGTCCACATGAGAGCCTTTTTTTTTTTGTAATTTTGCTGACAGTGCATCTTGCTTGAAGCATTTTTGACACTATTTGCTCAGAAACGTGTTCTCAAAATTATTTTTTTAGGGTACAAAATAGTCAATTTTGTTAAAAAAATAAACAAAATGTTATTTAAAAAAACTAAACCCTAATTTAATTAAATTTAACCCTAAACCCGACACCCTAATTTAATTTATTTAAAACCCTAGAACTCTAATTTACTTAATTTATCTAAAAACCATAAACCTTAATTTAACTTATTTAAAACACTAATTTATTTAAAAACCCTAAACCTAAAACCCTAATTTATTTAAAATCCTAACTTAATTTATTTAAAACCCTAAAAATCCTGGTTTACTTAATTTATTTAACAACCCTAAACCTTAATTTAAATAATTTTTATAAAATAACACTGAATCTTGATTTGTTTTTAAAATCTACTAAAACTCTAAACTCTAAACCCTAAATTATTTTAACAAAAACCTAAACACTAAACCCTAACTTATTTTGGCAAAACCTTAACCCTAAAAACCCTAAAAAATCCTAGGGACTAAACATTCAAATATCCTTAACATATAAAAACAAGGAGCAAAGCGCGCCCCAAGAGAGATTTTTTGCCACGTCAGCAAAACGCGCTGACGTGGCAAAAAGCGCTCTCTTGGGGGCACGCTTTGATGGCAATTTCTCCCTTAAACGCAACCACGTAGGCATGTTTTGCAAAAAGTGGCCCTTTTCGATAAATAATGGTGTAATCGGTCTATTTTCGTAAATATGCTTGGAAATGGGCCTTTTTAGATGATTAGTCAAGGAAAAGAAATAAAAATAAAAATAAAGTTAATGAAGTAAGAAAAAAAGTTTTGATTAAATTTTTTTTGGTAATTATGCTAGTTTATAAATTTTTAATTATAATTTATAATCTATTTAAAAAAAATATTTTTAATAACTTTTCGGATGATAAATTATCATTGATACATAACATAATTTTATAAAACCACATGTCTCAAATCTAACACCGTTACAGAAAAAGCGTTAATATAGTGAATGGAATAAAAATTCAGGTATCAATTTAAGACAAATAAAACCTAAGTACTAAATTTAGATAAGTGAACAAATTCAAATATCAAAATTAAATTATAATTTTACCCTCTTATAAATCATTAAATTATAAATTTATATAAGATGTTAAAATTGACATAATTTGTGGTATATTATAGATTGTAATCCATATATGGTGGTATAAGCAAGAAAAAAGATGTATAAAATGTTAAGTCAAATTCAAAAAGACGCACATGGGACCCAACCCAACCCATCTTGTATATTTATATATATATTTCAATTGAGAACCTTTGGGGAAGACTTTCCTGATCGAAGGCTTATGGGGTTCTAATCCCACCTTACCAGCTTAGAGCCATGAAGATGCCATTCAACTATAAAACATATCCAGCTTATGTTCCCAGATTCGTTGGTCGATTCAACCAAAAAATTGGTTTCCAAAAAACACATGGCACAAGCTAACTACATTAGCTTCTTTTCAATTCACGGATACAAGGAAGTAGCAGATCATTGAAGATAACAGTAGTGAAACAAGAAGAAACAGAGAAAATTAAACAAATTTGACAGTTTCATACCGAGAAGTAGAGACGAAATTCATATTACAAAAAGAAGAAGAAAAGGGCTCAAATCTATGAAAAATATGCCTGATTTCAGAAGTGAAAGATGAAAAACTCAGATTTTGCTGTTGCAAACCAATCAAGCTCAATTATGGAAAGTTAAGAAAATTGTATATGAGGTTTTTTTTTTTTGGGGGGGGGGTTCCAAAGAAAATTTTCCAAAATTCAGAGCAAATTTATTAAAGAAAAGATAAAAGGAGAAGCACAAGTCATCTGAGTTCTCACCGTCGAAGAGGGAGAGACGCCGACACTGGTGATGGTTCTTGGTTGGAAGCTTTGTAAAGATACCTTTGGCCGTAAAGTTATTAAAATTTGGTTGGAAGAGTAAAATCAGAAGATTTAAAAATTTAACCCCCGAAATCAAAACTAAGAAAGAAATTTCTCTTCATTGCTTTCTTTAATTATCATTTACAATGGTATCAGAATGGGGCCGAGGGTGAGGAGAATTCAACCACTTAAAACCTCCTAAAGACCTCACACATGTACAGTGCGAGAGTGAACCATATCTAACAATGGACCTTCTAAATCTTAAGGTTTTAGACATTCATCGTTAACTTGGTCTAGGGAGAGCAATGATCCACCATCTTTACTAGGCATTGGAGTAAACCTTTTCGACGTGCGTTTTGTTGCAACCAGTGCCGGGGAACGCTCCCACTCACTCTCACTATCACTGTCATCCGCAGATTTGAAAACCGGGTGGATATACGCATTTTGAAGGAACCCTTTCAAGTTCAAGTTTGCTTCCTTTGCTCGCTCCAATGTATCTTTCATCATTGCTTCCTGGAATAAACCCATAAGAGTTGCTATGAATTCCAGTTGTAATATAATGTGTACATACCTTTTACTTCGTTTCCCTTTTATAAGTAATGCAAAACTTGGAGTTTAGCCTAATTGATTATCATCCCCCACGTATGAAGTTCAAATATTGGCATTTGCAACGGAAAAACAGAAGCACCAAAGAAATACCAAAATCTTGCTTCTAATTTAGATCAGTACAACTAACCTGTAAAGGATATCTAACGAAAGCTGGTTCATAACGCCCTTTGCAGAATCTGTGGAAGCATATGGTCATTACGGGTAGGGTGATAAGCAATGGAGTCGACTGAGAAGCTTCTTTAGTGCTCAATAATCCCATTAGTAGCAGCTGTGAGACGATTAAGGCAGCAACGACACGGACATGAACATCAGGCCAGAATGCTGCAGCACTTTCATATTCCTGATGGTAAACATTTATGATCTACAAGTTCATTTCGGTATGTATTAGAGCAAGAATTTCTAGGAGAAAATGAAACAAACAGTTGGCATAAGCATATTAGTTTAGTTGTTACCTGATGACGGTATACGACATAAGCCAAGGCAAAGAATACTATTATGAAGGGAAGCAGTATCGGAGTCACCACAGCATAAACAAGACCGAGTAGGAAGTAAAGTTGTATTTGAGGTTCGCCGGTATTAAAGCCAACGGTCCCGGGATCCATTGCTTCTTCCCGGTCCTTTTCGGTCTTAACCAAGAAGGAATTCTTTAAGTGGTAGATTATCAGGGGCTTCAACCTCAGTATCTCCCCAGCAACTCCGGCCCAACCATCAACCATTATATAAGTAATGAAGAATGTTGCCTTCATTGGAATTGAGACCCCAATTGTCTTTGGTATCCTACAAGGAGACATGTAAGGCAATGCCAAACAGAGAGGATGGTCATAAGCTAATCCAGCAATTGTATTATAAATTACAAGGCATATATATGAGAACGTACTGACTAGTAGATTGGTGGATAAAATGATTAAGTTGCTGAAACGCAGTTCCGGTTATTATGCTCCCAAGAAAAACATTAATAAATTGGAAGAAATAATATCTACTTGCAGATCTCCTTTCCAGAGCAGATAGGCTAATAAATCCTTCGAACTTTGACATCATCATCAATATAGTAGGCAGGAACAAAAGAAATATCTTCAGAGCAATCCCAGGAAGAAAACCTTGGATGAATGACTTTATGAATTTCCTGCATGAAACATGGATGTTGTTAATTTATGCTAGGTATGAGCAGAAAGAAGATGAAGAAGAAAAAGGAACTCACACTTCAATTATGGGTTTGAGGAAGGGAAGCGCTTTCTCAATGCTCTCAATGTTAGCAAGCGATTGTACAATAGCTATAGGGATCATGAAAAAGAATGTAAGAAAGAAAAATGCAATGGCAGCAATAAGCCTTCGAATTGTGAGAAAAACAAATGGAATGGCTAGGTTTTCCCAGTAAACATCTCGTGGTTCAGGAGCCCACTCGGTCAGCCACGTAGTTGGGTTCCTAGATTGTTGGGTTTGTGCACACACAGCAGCTCCCCATCGAGTTTTGAAGGAAACGAATGCTGCTGGCATGATTGATTTTGTGTTGCTACTAACCTTCTCTCTCTCACCACATATCTGACAAGTCATTAAAGGAACAGATACTTAAGCCCATACTTCCATATTATTACCACTGTTACTATAATCTAACCAAATGCTACTTACATCTCTAGATAATCTCTCAACAATGGATGTATAAAAATCGATTGCATCTACTCTGTTTCCCCAAAGGCCAAGGAAACCAGTCTGCTTGATGGAGAGAAACTCATCAAATGAACTTTGTTTTGAGTTGAATATTAAACTAAATATTTTACCAAAAAAAAAAAATGAGTACCTTCAATGAAGGTCTCTTTAAGGGATTCCTTTTGTATTTATTTTGATAGAAGTCTAGCCAATTCTGAATTTTCTTCTTCTCATTGACCAATTCTGAGAGCTTGTTAGCGTTGTAAACAAGCTGCAACAAAGAAAAGGTTATGGAGGATGATATGATTTTTAATGTTGATGCAAGAGGCCAAACCTGGTGACTGAGATAGTGACGTGGATGGTTGACAAGGAAGAAATGTTGGACAAGCTCGGTAACTGATTCATCGGGATCAGGTGGGACGTTTCTGACCAGTACCTTTATACCAACAAAATGATGTCACAGAACAAGAACTGGACTTCATTCTTTATCATAATTTAAATCTTCATAGCACTAGGATTCTCTTAAACCCCACATAATTACTTATCTGCTTCAATGTGAGTGGGTTCAAAAGTAGACTTAATAAAAATTCACCTCATTTATCAAATCTAGACTTGATTCTCTTATGAAAGAAGTAATAGAAATAGAGGTTACTGTAAATTGGTCAGGGCGTCGTTGGTCCGACGCAAGGAAATGCAATCTCATAGCTGCCACTATCTCATACTCTCTTTTCAAAACGTAGCATGTCCAAAACGTAAAGCCATATGCCAGTACTAAATGCGTCCAAAACCTACAGTTAATAATTAAAAAAAGAAGAAGAACGAAGCAGCAATTTATTTTGTCATATGATTATTCAGAAAACTAATTCAACTAGTAAAGTGTAGTGAGAAAGCATACTTATGCGATCCAATCGGAATATTTGATATAGAGAGCTTATCTATATCGCTGTATGTTAAACCCGAATGCTCCAATGTATTATTGCTCCAATTAACTGGAATCATCACCGTAAATGCTATCAATGCTATGGGACCAAATATTTTAAGCCTGCCACCAAACCAACATCCCACTAGCCCCATCATGATCAAAACCAATTTCTGATTTATTACTAGTGTTTCAATACAAATACATACCCCAACGAGTAAATCCTCAAGAAAACAGCTGAATCCAATCCGGCATGGTCGATCAGCTCAGGCTCCGGCATTTGGAGTGCGGCAGGCATCCAGTTCAGAAACCTGGTGTATGACCTCAGGTCCAAGTTCACGAACTTGCTTGCAAACGCACTTCCATTCACCAAAGGACTGCTTCTTAAGCCTTTGATATACCATTTGGGGAAGTAAACCCTGTCATTCACTGGTTGAATCCGAAGCATTGCAAATGCTAAAAAGAAAGCGAATGCTGTGAGAATATTGATAGCTGCTGCAACCCCGATATCGTTTAGAGTAGCCATGTTTTATTTGCTTCAACGATCAACAAACACCACTTTCCTGGAAACTCAGAAAGAAAAAAAAAAGTAAATAAAAAGGAGAGAAAATCAAAGGTGTGTGAAAACGAAATCAAGTGGAAGGTTAAGATATGGTGGTGGGATTTGCACATTCCATCTTTGTCTGTTTTCTGTAAAGGCAAAGGATCAGAGTCTAAAAGGAAACAGAGATATCAGGTCAGGTGGGAAGAATTTATTTATTTATTTATTTTTAACATCAACTGATGCAGTGGAGCAGTTTTTCCTTTTCTTTCTTTTTTTATTAAATATTATATTACATTGTACATTGATTGGTGGTAACGAAGAAGACATAACGGTTGTTTGTCGGGTCAAAGTCGCACGGCCAGGGGTGTGTTTTGGTTTTCTAATACTGAAAATCAAATAAATCGAGTTAATCACTTAAATAGAATAAATCAAATCTATTTAGCAAATCAAATAAACCAAAATGAAGTTTTTTGGTTTTTGATTTTTTTTTAATTGAAAAATAATTCTAATTAATACTTATAATTTTATTTCACATAATTATCTTCTTTATTCATCGTATCACTTTTATATTTAATTTTATTTCAAATTCATTATGAAAATATTAAAAATTAAATCAAACCATTTTTAATCAACTCAAAAAAATATTATTTTCTTACATAATAAAATTCTTCCTTTATGCTATTGCTACCATTAACTGTTATATATATATATAGTTTTAATATAGGCTTGAATTAATATATATATATAATTTATAATGTAAATAATAAAGCGTATATCAAAACTATATTATAAATTATATATATTAATTCACATTTTTAGGCCATTATCTAAAGCGTATTAACTATTAAGGTATTCTTGTTGTTTTTATATCAAAACCATATTATGAAGAAATAGCATAATTATATTTAAATTATAAGTATCGTAAATTTTTTTTGCATGAACCCAAAAAATTTAGTCAATTTGAGCTGTATAAAATTATACATATATATATATATATATTGATTTATGAAAGTTTGGGTTGAATCCAAACAATCCATCCCTTTCTTAATTATAAAAACTTTAAAAATATTAATTTTTTATTGTTTAAAATTATTACCTTTATCTAAATTTAAGAGAATAAAATTAGATGCTAAATGAGGTATAATTTTTTTAATATATCATATAAGCCTTATTTTAAAATAAATTTTTATTTCAAAGAAAAATTAAGTAGGAAATAAAATTAAATCGTTTTATTGAATCAGAAAATTACTAATTTATATATATATATATATATATATATATTTAAATATCACTTTTACTTTCTAGTGAAACTGATTAACATTTCCAATTAATTTTTAATGTAATTTTATTAGGAATGAGAAAAAAGCGAAATCAATGAATTTCAATTCCATCTGATTTGATAGTGTTAAGTTTTAATCAAAATGATCAACAAAACAATAGTAGTGAAATTTTTGTGTTTGAAAGCTCAAAAATAGAAGCAAATTTTGGATGAACAATTGAGAGAACAAATTGGCAACTCTCATTACTTGAATAGTTTAAATTACATGTACATAAGTAGAAGGATTACATTGAAAGAAAACAAAACTTGCTTGTGCAAGTAAATAAGCTGTTAAATCAGCATAATGACTACCTAAAACCTACCAAATCAACTAAGTATCTAGTTAATCCTTAGCAAATACAAAAGTTACATATTAAACAACAAAAAGTCAACTATCACAGGTACTAATTAACCCTGATTACATAGTGGACAAAAGCGTGCTGCTGTTGGACTGCTTGATCACTTGCATGCTGCTGTATTTCATCTGGGTTACTTGCATGCTCGTGTATGGTTGCATGGCAGATTGCATGTTGCTGCTGTAGTTGCCACCTTTGAACACTCCTCCTTGGCTACTAAGCAGCTAACTCCAATTTCCTTTCTCAAACACTCAAATCTTGTAGCAACCAATGGCTTGGTCAGAATATCAGCAAATTGATCCCTCGAACAACAATGGACCAAGTTGATTTCCTTTGTCAATTCAGCCTCCCTCATAAAGTGATATCTAATCTTAAAATGCTTTGTTTTTCTATGGAATTCTTGGCAATTGCTACAGCTGACTGATTGCCAACTTTGATCTCAGTTGCCTCTGCTTGATTAGCATTCAAATCATTTAGTAGCTTTCTAAGCCAAATGGCCTGATTAACAGCAGTAGCAGCTGCGATGTATTCAGCTTCTATAGTGGATTGACCTACTGTCTGTTGTTTCTTTGAACTCTAGCTGAAAACACTTGAACCTAAAGTGAAGAAGTAGCCTGATGTGCTCTTCATATCATCAACTGAGCTAACCCAATCACTGTTTGAATAACCAACAAGCTTTAGCTCCTCTGCTCTTTCAAACTTCACACCAAAATTTAAAGTTCCTTTGACATATCTTAAAACCCTTTTAGCAGCTTTAAAATATGCAACATTGCAACAGTGCATGAACCTCGAGAGAAGGCTAACTGCATACATGATGTCTGGTCTTGTTGCCGTCAAATAGAGTAGGCAACCAACCAAGCTCCTGTACCATTTTTCATCCACTTGATCATACTCACTGGTGCTTGACAATTTCTCTCCTAGTTCAACAGGAGTGCTAGCAGGCTTGCACTTTGACATGCTAAATTTACTTAGAACTTTCAGTGCAAATGCTTGCTGACTTATGAAAATGCCTTGCTCTTCCTGATTTACCTCAATACCAAGGAAGTATGTCATCAAACCAAGATCAGTCATCTCAAAAATGTCTTGCATTTGCTTCTTAAAGTCTTCAATCAGCTTACCTTTACTGCTAGTGACTAGCAAGTCATCAACATACAAGGACACAATCAGCAAAGTCTCCTCTCTAGCCTTCTTGACATAAAGAGTAGGCTCACTTATGCTCTTTGTGAACCCGAGCCTTGACAAATAGACATCTATCCTGTCATACCAAGCCCTTGGTGCCTGTTTTAAGCCATACAAGGCCTTCTTGAGCTTGTAGACTTTGTGTTCCTCACCAGGGACCTTAAAACCTTCAGGCTATTCAATGAAGATTTCTTCCTTTAGAAATCCATTCAGAAATGCTGATTTGACATCCAATTGATGCACTTTCCACTATTTCTGAGCTGTCAAGGCAAACAATAGCCTTATGGTGTTTAACCTTGCAACAGGTACAAAGGTTTTAAAGAAATTGACTCCTTGCTGCTGACTGTATCCCTTCGCAACCAACCTGGCCTTGTACTTGTTGAGTGACCCATCTGCATTGTTCTTGGCCTTGAACACCCATTTGACACCAATAACTTTTCTATTTGCTGGCCTATTAACCAGCTCCCAAATGTCATTCTTGTGAATCATTCTCAATTCAGCTTCCATAGCTTCTTGCTAGTAACTCTCTTTTACAGTTTCATCATAGCAGCAGGGCTCAACCATGGTCACATCACACCTTTCATAGATATCTGTTAGTGTCCTAGTACCTCTAACAGGTGCGTCATCATAATCATCTTCAGCTTCAGCTTTAATCGCAGCATGCTGCAGGTCAAGGTCATTCTGATCTTCCTCAAGCAGACTTGTATCAGTTCCATCCTATTTCCAACAGCTTGCTTCATTAAACTTCACATCCCTGCTCACCATAATCTTTTTGGTTGATGGATTAAAGATCCTATAACCCTTCTTCACACTGCTATAGCTAACAAACACTCTTGGCATGGACCTCTTTTCCAGCTTAGTTCTCTTCTCAGTTGGCACCAGTGCATAGCACAAATAGCCAAACACCTTTAAGTGTGAGACAGTTGGTTTCTGTCCAAACCAGGCTTCAAAAGGTGTCTTGCCCCTAATTGCATTTGTTAGAAGTCTATTCAGTAAGTAGACAGATGTGTTTACAGCCTCAGCCCAAAAATTATTAGGCATTTTGGCCTTAAACAGAAGGCACCTAGCCATATCTAGGACTGTCCTATTCTTCCTCTCACAAACACTATTCTGCTATGGTGTGTAACTTGTAGTCAGTTGGTGTTGTATCCCAGCTTCATCACATATCTTTTGAAACCTCTAAGACACATATTCGGTTCTATTGTCTGATCTTAAGTATTTCAGCTTGCAACTGGCTTGGTTTTCAGCTAATGCCTCAAATTTGCAAAGGAAATCAGCCACATTTGACTTTTGTTTCAAGAAGTTTACCCAACAAAACCTTGTGCAGTCATCAATGAACAGTGTAAAATACCTACTGCCATTCAAGGAGGTGGTCTTCATAGGTCCACAGATGTCTGTATGGACCAGTTGGAGCTTGTTTTGAGCTCTCCAAGCTTTTTTGACAGGGAAAGGCAGTCTGGCCTACTTACCAAGTTGACAGATCTCACACACATCCTTCTTAGGCTCGATCTTGGACATATCTTCAACCAAATTCATTTTTTGTAGTAAGCCAAGTGACTTTTAGTTCACATGCCCAAGCCTTTTATGCCACAAACTTGATTCATCAGCCTAAGCTGCATGTACTCTTGGTTCTAGCTTATTCACATCCAAAATGAAGGTTTGATCATTCATGGCTACTGTTGCTAACACTTGGGTCAACAACATCTTTGATCATACAAGTTTTGCCTTCAAAAGAGAGAGAGTAACCCTTCTCCAATAGTTGACCAACACTCAGCAAATTTTGGTCAATGTCAGGCACATAAAGAACCTCAGAAATGGTTTTGTTACCTGACTTGGTGCCAATCACAGCCTTACCCTTGCTTTTGGCCTCGAGGAGCTCACCATTTCCAATTCTGAATTTGGACACAAAGGTGGTGTCTAGCTCTCTAAACATGCTTTTGTCTGAAGCCATATGGTGAGTACATCCACTATCAATCAGCCACATCTTTCTGACCTTGCTCGAGCTTGCAAAATAGGAGGCTGTGAAGACATACTCTTCCTGTGCTTCAACATCCTCAGCAGCCTGATCTTGATTTTGGTGCTGTGGCTGTGCTTTTGGTTTATTTTTGCACACTTTCTCAATATGGCCAAGTTGTTTGTAGCCTTTACACTGAATGTCTGGCCTGTACCAACAATATTTTTCAAGATGAGTAGTCTTCTTACAATGAGCACAAGGTGGAAACTTCTTCTTGGCAGCATCTTTCTTGCCTTTCTCTTTCTTTTCTGTCCAACGCTTCTTGCCTTTGAAACTTGAGCTCGAGCTTGAGCTTTCTCTACCTCTGGCCTAAAAAGCCCCTTCAAAATGTTTCTTCATTCTGTTTGCTCTTCTTTGCTCTTGTTCATAGAGAGCATTTATCAAATCTGTCAAGGGAATAGCTAATAGGTCCCTCGAGTCCTCCAAAGAAGTGATCTTTGATTCATACTTCTCTAGCAGGGTTGTTATGACTTTTTCAACTACCCTTTGGTCACTAAAATCATCTTCAAGCAGTCTTATACTGTTGACTGTGGCCATGATCCTATCAGCATACTGCTTGATAGTTTCTAACTCCTTCATCTTCAGATTCTCGAAGTCCCTTCTCAAGTTGATTAGTTGCTGTTGCCTGGTCTTTTCTGATCCTTAAAACTCCTCTTTGAGTTTGTCACAGGCCTACTTTTGAGTGTCACAGGCCATTATCCTTGTGAAGATCACATCTGAAACTCCACTTTGAAGGCATGACATGGCCTTGTACTTCTTGGCACAGTCTTTATTATGCTGCTTGATCTGAGCTATGGTCGGATTAGCTCTCAAAGGTGGTGGTTATGTGTCATTCAGAACAACATTACACAAGTCATGTGCCTGCAGGTATGTCTTCATTTTCACAGCCCAAATGTTGTAGTTTTTACCAGCAAAAACATGTGGAGGAGGAGGTGAAAAGCTCATCTTTGCAGCAACCAAACAAACCAACAAAAATAGTGTAACAACCCTAACCCGTATTCATTGTCGAAACAGGGTTTTAGGGCATTAATAGGATTTACATATCATTTAACAAAAAATTTAATTAAAAACTTACCGATTCAATGCATCATATAACTAAACATATTACCGTTTAATCAATAGCTTGACACTTGTCTAAGTATCAAACAACAGCATTGTTAGTATACTTGTACATATTTCATATAATTTCAACAGTGATATACCTATTTTCTCGATATTTCACACTTGAGCTTAATAATAGTCTCAACTTACATAATTTCCTTGTATCAACATATCAAAGATAATCATATATGTACATGTCACGAAATATATTATTCTCTTACCATTTCTTCATAAGCATATATCATTCATTTCGTTATATCAATATTTCATGCACCATCATTTCCTTATATCTTATTTATATTTATTTCAGTAATAGTTCATATTAAACTTAACATAAATTAAGTTCCATGTACCTATACTTATTTCGTTTATCTAACTTCATAATTATTTCATACAACTATTTTGAACATATATTTCCATATGACCAATTCTTGTAAACATTTCACATAACCATTTTGTACAACCAATTCATATAACCATTCATCATCTGGTACATATTACCTGAATATTAGTTGTTCAACAGATATCTTGTCGTCTCTCATCCATGATCTTATTTATCTTCGACATGATGCCATAGTGTCTTTCAACTATGGTCTTACTCATTTTCTATCATGTTGCCATAGTGTCTTTCAACCACGGTCTTATTCATTTCCCGTCATGTTGCCATGGTATATTTCAACCATGGTCTTGTTCATTTCATGTCACATTGCCATGGTATCTTTCAACCATGGTCTTACACATATCATATCATGTTGCCATGGTATCTTTCAACCATGGTCTTACACATATCATATCATGTTGCCATGGTATCTTTCAACCATGGTCTTACACATTTCATTTTAGAAAGCACACTCCCGCGAACCTCATCCTTACAGCGAGATTACCAGTCTAGGCTAAATCCCCTGTAATATAAACTCATAGAGTATTGTCGGGATTACCAGTCCAAGCTAAATCCCCTGCAATGACAATTACTCTAATGAGCTTGGATTTGAATTACCAGTCCAGGCTAAATTCAGACCCTAATTCGGATTACCCGTCCGGCTAAATCTATTTTCCACATATTCTTCGAGACGGCTATATCAGGATAGGATCACCCGTCCAGACTAGATCCTTTTTATCGTCAATTTCTTTTCAGAGATCCATTGAATTTTCCATTCATTCAACCAGGATTTCTTCCCCTTTTTATCAAATATATCATCAGTTTTCATATAAGGGATATTTAAAATATATTCACATCAATAACATAAATTTCAAGTATTTAAGAATATATTCAAGTTACACGAACTTACCTGGCGAAATTGCATAAATATCAAGATTCAAGGGCATTTTGGTAAATTTTTCATTTTCCTCGATTTTCACCTAATCTTGATCCAAATTAATAATTTCATTCAATATATTAATTTAATCAATAAAACAATTCATTTCCTTCATTTTGGTCATTTTGGCATTTTTACAAAATTGCCCCTACAGTTCTTCTTTTATTCAATTTAGCCCCTAAGTCTAAAACATACAAATTATCCATTTTAAATGTAAACCCTTACTAGCTGAAAATTCATATATTTATTTTTCTCCTCCACTCCATTCCACATCCTTAATGTATATATCATTTTTATAAGTAACATTATCTATGATTTCACTATTTACTTATAAATTTATTCAAAGCTGTCCACCCATGTCATAATCACTAAATTATTTTTATCTTGAGCTACAGAACTCCAAATTTGGATCTGCTAATTTTTCCTGAAACTAGACTCACATATCTTCTTATCATAAAATTTTTAGAATTTTTTATTTAGCCAATAAGTACAGTTTATTCTTTAAAGTCACCCCTATTCTGCTGTCTGACAGTTCCGACCCTTCTTCACTAAAAATTAATTATCTCTTTGTACAGGATTCAAATGATGTTCTCGTTTATTTTTCTTGAAAATACTCATTCAAAATTCTAAGAATATAAATTTAAGCCCCTAATTATTTTTTTTCAAGTTTTGATGATTTTCCAAAGTCAGAACAGGGGAACCCGAAATCATTCTGACCTTGTCTAACTACATTTGTTATATCTCACAATTTACAATTTCATTACTTACACTGTTTCTTCTATGAAAAACTAGACTCAATAAAATTTAATTTAATATTTTACTCATCTTCTAGTTCGATTTCCACAATTTTTGGTGATTTTTCAAAGTTAGACCACTACTGCTGCCCAAAACTATTTTAGTGCAAGATATTAATTACCATGTTTGTAACACCCTTATTTTCTTTCTCTACACTATTTCTCATCACTTTCTCTTATTTTCTCTTCAATAACATATCGAGAACATAGGACCATATGTAAGGAAACTCTACATTAACATCAAGCCCATGCTTTTTCAATAATATCAAACTTAAAAATATATTAAAATCATGATGTTCTTACCTTGTTCTATTGATTTCAATCTTCATCTTGATTTTCTCTCTCCTTCAGCTTCCATTTCTTGAATCCAACTTGATATTCTAACTTCCCATAGTCTCCTTAACATTTTCTCTCTTGGAAGCTATAGAAATTCTTTTGATTTTTGGGTAAAAATGGTGAATTTTTGGTAAAATGACCAAATTGTAAAGAAATGAAAACTTCTTTTCTTCTTCTTCCTCTCACGTTAGTTTTGCATGGGAAAGATGATGAAAATTCTTCATCTTTCCTTCCTTTTATACTAAATAGTTAATAAAAAAATAATAATGGAATAATAATAAATTAATAAATTAATAAAATATCTTATTATTAAAATAATATTTATCTAATTAAATAGTTATAAAATATCATCAACATCATTATTACTTTTTAGATTTCTCTCTCTTTCAATTGACCATTTTGCCCTTCATTATCTTTTAAAATTTCATCCTTGAGTCATCATTGAATTTGGTAAAAATTACAATTTAGTTCCTCATAATTCTTCACCTATTCAATTTGGTCCTAATTCATCCATTTTCTTTAGTTTCTAGATCATTCTACCCTTAAAATATTTGCATTATTGGTCCTTTAAATTTTTCATATTTACACTTTAACCCTCAAGTTTTACGTATTTACTCTTAGGCAACAAAATTTTTCTCACTTTTACAATTTAGTCCTTTCCTGAATCAAGATATCATAATTTATTTCTCAATGTTGTCATAACTCAAAATTTCCCTTTTTGTCACTTTATTTCCTTATTTTACTATATCAAAGATAATATCTTACTGTAGAAATTTTTGGGGTATTACAAGCAGCTCTTGCTTCTCTTCTTTCAAACACGAGCCAGTCACAAAACAACGTACATGTACATAAGTAGAAGGATTACATTGAAAGAAAACAAAGCTTGCTTGTGCAAGTAAATAAGCTGTTAAATCAGCATAATGACTACCTAAAACCTACCAAATCAGCTAAGTATCTAGTTAATCATCCTTAGCAAATAGAAAAGTTACATTAAAAACAACAAAAAGTCAACTATCACAGGTGCTAATTAACCCCGATTACATAGTGGACAAAAGTGTGCTGCTGCTGGACTGCTTGGTCACCTACATTTGCTGCATTTCATCCGAGTTACTTGCATGCTCGTGCATGGTTGCATGGCAGATTGCAGTTGCTACTGTAGTTGCCATCTTTAAACAGATAGGATATATATATACTGAAAATGGAGTTTAAGTGGGACTAGATTCATTTTAAAATTAGTGTGGGGTGTGAATTAGGATAAACCCATCCCGCTTTATCTCAAGATATTTATAATTTTACCTTCCATTATATTTATTTTCTTTGCATTCTGCATCTGCCTTCACCATATTCAAATATCTTATCAATGCAAAACTACAACAATTGATATCTGTTGGGGGCTTAAGGGTTTCTCCCTTAACATTGAAATTAAGGGTTTCTTCAGTTTTTCTTGCATAAATTAAAGCTTTTAAAAGATGACTGATATTTATTAGCTCATGTCTTAATATTCATTACTGCAATATTATTTTTTAATTGAAAACACCTTGATCAAAGGAAATAGTAAAGATGAAGATAATTAGAGAACAAGAAATTTTAGTTGCATTCATCAACTACTGACTCAAAAACTCAAAAAAAATTTCTTGCTTGATAAACCATAATATATACATATTTTTACCCCATGCTTGGCATATTTATGGATGATTTTTCCTTGGTTTCATTGAATTTGATGCTCCTAATCTTTTAATTTCATGTTGTGCGAGAGATGAGCCAAAAACGGACAAATTAGGCCTAATTTAGTGTTTCACATGGCCTAGGCACTTCCACACGGGTGATCCACACGCCCGTGTATGACACACGGGTAGACCACATGCCCGTGTCGACATTAAACCAAGTCAGAATTGCACACGGCCTCTGCACTTTCACACGGGCGTGACACACGACCGTGTCCTTGTCGAGCCCAAGTCTAATTCTACTCGGAAAAGGCCACTTTTAAGGGTTTTGAAGCATTCTAAAGCCTATTTAAAGACCCGAGAAGAGGATTAAAGGGACACGCAGAGTTGAAGACAGAAAAGACTGAAGGATAGCCATCGAAATCAGCTTAGGAGGAGGATCTACATCAAGACTAAAGATTTCTATCCAATTTCCTAGAAATTCTTTGGGTTTCTTTATGTTTTGTTGTCTTCCAACTTTTGAGATGTTTTCCATTATTATGAACTAAACTCTCTAAATACCTAAGGGAGATGAAACCTAAGACGAATCTTATTATTATTTGAGTTATATGATAAATACTTGTTCTTATTTTTAATTGTGAAATTAACTCTTGTTTTAATATTCCAGGATATTAATTCAGGTTTTTGATGTGCTTATTCAGTTGAGGAAAAGTCTCTGTTTAAGAGTAGATTATTCATAATTAAGTGGAGTTACATGCAACCCTAGAGATAGGACGACATAAATCTGCCGGATTATAGTCAAATCTAATAAGGGAATCTATAGATCAAATAATGCGACAATATAGGTTTTAATTAGAAAGAGATTTCGATTAATCGACCTAGAGTCAGTTGCTTCTAGTATCGAGAGGGATATTAACATAAATCAGGGATTTCTACGGATTAAGTCAAGTGAATAAATCGTCTAATTCAAAGGTAATAAGTGAAGTTTAGGTGGATTCTTCCTTGGGTATTGTCTTTTCCATTGGTTTTCTAGAAAGTATTTTCTAACTTTAATCTCTGTCGTAATCTTAGTTAATTAGATAATTAGTTTTAGTTTAAAAACATTCTCTAAATTTTTGGCTAGATAATAAAAAGATAGTAATTACTAGTACTTTTAATCCTCATGGATACGATATTTCCGGTCTCACCATAACTATACTACTGTTCGATAGGTGTGCTTGCCTTAAGTCAAATTTTTTAGTTAGTTTCACGACCATCAAGTTTTTTGGCACAATTTTCGGGGACTAAGATATTAGAAACGCTTGATTTTTATTACTTTAGCCATTTTTTATTGCAATTTACTCATTGTTTTTAGTTAAAATTTCTATACTATTTTTTTTTTACTTCTGACAGGTTTTTATAGTTTATGACTAGAAGAAACCCGTTAGGACCTTTACTTTTTGACAGTGAGATTGAGAGCACAGCTAGCAGAAACTAAAGAGAAATAAGGCGAAGCGTACAATACATAGAGGAAGGGCAAGAAGACGTTATCCATACTAAAACCGAGGAGATGGCTGAAAATCAGAATAATTCGTTACATCCTGTGGTTGCTGTAAATCCAGTAGAACAGAATCTTGCTCCTCACACTATGTATGATTATGCTAAACCTACTTTAACAGGAGCTGAATCGTGTATAGTTAGACCTGCTGTTGCTGCAAATAATTTTGAACTGAAACTTAACACGATTCAAATGATACAACTATTTGTTCAGTTTGATGGTTTGCAGGAACAGGATCCAAACACTCATTTAGCAAATTTTCTGGAATTTTGCGACACTTTTAAGATTAATGACGTTTCTGATGATTCCATTCACCTTCGGTTGTTTCCATTCTCATTGAGAAATAAGGCTAAACAGTGGTTGAACTCGTTACCTCGAGGGTCAATCACCACTTGGGAGCAAATGATCGAAAAATTTTTACTTCAATATTTTTCGCTGGCTAAAATAGCTAAACTAAGGAATGATATCTCTTCTTTTCTGCAGATGGATTTAGAAACCCTTTTATGATGCATGGGAGAGATACAAAGACTTATTGAGAAGGTGCCCTCACTATGGGTTACCTCTTTGGCTACAAGTTCAAACTTTCCACAACGGTTTGAATCCCTCGACGAGACAAATGATTAACGTAGTCGCTGGTGGAACTATCAATAATAAGACACCTGAAGAGGCTTATGAGTTCATAGAAGAGATGTCACTAAATAATTATCAGTGGCAAGTCATGAAGACAAAGCAGACAAAAGCAACCAATGTTTTTAACATCAATTCAGTTACTATGCTTTCCAATCAAGTAGAACTTTTGAATAGAAAAATTGATGGTTTACTTAGTTCTACACAGGTTCACCCTGTAATGCAGTGCGATGCAAGTGGAGGTGGAACGAGCAATTTCGAGTATCCATCCTACGGCTCTAACATAGAGAACGAGCAAATGATTTATATGGGTAATAATCCTTGGCCTCAAAATAATCCTTATAGTAACACTTACAATGCAGGTTGGAGGAACCACCTAAATTTCTCATGGGGAGACCAAGAAAATCAAAGACCACCGCCCCCTCTAAACTTCCAACAACAACCATACCAGTAAGAGAAAAAATCGAACCTTGAGGAGATGATTAAAAAATTTATTTCAGTAGCGGAGACTCATTTTCATAATACTAAAACCGCACTTAAAAATCAGCAAGCATCAATTCAAGGGCTCGAGAATCAAATAGGACAGCTGACTAAGATGATTTAAGAAAGACCACTAGGGAGTCTACTTAGTAACACTGAACCCAATCCAAAAGAGCATGCGAAAGCAGTTACATTAAGGAGTGGGAAAGTGCTAGCTAAATCTGAAAAGAAGCCACCGCTAGAAGCTGATAGAAAAGAAGATGAGGAGGAAAAACCCGAAAACGATGAAAAATCAGTGTTGCGGGAATATAAACCACCAATCCCATACCCAGTAAAGTTGAAGAAAGACCGCATGGATGCACAATTCGGTAAATTTCTTGAACTTTTTAAACAATTACATATTAACTTACCTTTTGTTGAAGCTATCTTGTAGATGCCTACATACGCAAAATTTTTAAAGGAGCTTCTCACAAATAAAAGGAAGTTTGAAGAATTGTCTACAGTGGAACTCAACGAGGAATGCTCGACCATACTCCAAAATAAATTGCCAACCAAACTGAAAGATCCAGGAAGTTTTACTATTCCCTGCTTAATTGGTAGTTTGAATGTTGAGAAGGCACTAACTGATTTAGGCGCTAGCATTAATTTGATGCCTTATAAAATATTCAAGCAACTTGGTCTTGGGGAACCGAAACCTATTAGGATGAGTATTCAACTAGCTGATAGATCTGTTAAATATCCCAGGGGTATTATAGAGGACGTACTTGTAAAAGTAGATAAATTTATATTCCCTATTGATTTTGTTGTGCTTGACATAGATGAGGATGTTGAGGTGCCTCTAATTTTAGGTCGTCCATTTTTAGCCACTACTAGGGCTGTTATTGATGTGGGTGATGGTAAACTTGTGCTTAGGGTAGGTGATGAAGAGATCATTTTTAAAATCTATGATGCCATGAGATTTTCTAGGGAACATGATGACTCATGTTATTTTATTGACTCTATTGATCACGCTACTCAAGATTCTTTACAGGAAATCATACATAAGGACACGTTGGAACTGTGTCTTACCCAAGGAGAGGAGGTAAATGATGATGATTTTGAGATAGGTAAGATAAAAGCTGAACTAAATTCCAATGAGCCTTCACTGAGACAGAAGAGCTATGAGCGTATTGAGGTAAACAATGAATTAAAATTAAAGCCCTTTATTGAAGAACCTCCTAAATTAGAATTAAAGCAACTACCAGATCACTTAAAATATGTGTTTCTTGGAAATAATTCCATATTACTAGTGATTATTGTCTCAGATTTACAGCCAACCGAAAAAGACGAGTTACTCAAAGTATTAAAGGAGCACAAAAGGGCCATAACTTGGAAGATTTCTGACATAAGAGGAATCAACCCTTCTTTTTGCACACATAAAATTTTAATGGAAGATGAATACAAACCCTGTGTGCAAGCCCAAAGACGATTGAATCCTAACATGAAAGAAGTCATAAAAGCTGAGGAAATTAAACTTCTAGATGCTGAAATTATTTATCCTATTTCTAACAGTTCTTGGGTAAGTCCTGTGCAGGTTATTCCTAAGAAAGGAGGCATGACTGTTGTGGCTAATAAGAAGAACGAACTGATCTCAACGAGAATAGTCATGGGATGGAGAGTTTGCATTGACTATAGGAAATTGAACGATGCTACAAGAAAAGATCACTTTCCTTTACCATTCATTGATCAAATGTTGGAAAGATTATCTGGGCATATGTATTATTATTTCCTAGACGGGACTTTCTGGTTATTTCCAAATCCCAATAGCTCTTGAGGACCAAGAGAAAATGACATTCACATGTCCATATGGTATGTTTTCTTATCGACGAATTCCTTTTGGATTATGTAATGCTCTTGCTACTTTTTAGCAATGCATATTGGCCATTTTTTATGAGCTCGTAGAGAACATTATGGAGGTATTTATGGATAACTTCTTGGTATTCGGTAACTCTTTCCGTCTTTGCCTTAAAAATTTAAAACGAGTTCTAATGAAATGTGAGGAAACAAACCTTGTACTGAATTGGGAAAAATGTCACTTCATGGTTCGTGAAGGGATTGTTTTAGGCCATAAAATTTCTAGTAAGGAAATCGAGGATGATAAAGCAAAAGTTGAAACTATTGAGAAACTACCTCCCCTTAATTCAGTTAAGGCTATTCGAAGCTTTTTAGGGCATGCTGGATTTTATAAAAGATTTATTAAAGACTTTTCTAAAATAGCTAAGCGTTTAATAAATTTGCTAGAAAAAGATGTAACTTTCAATTTCAGTCAGGATTATTTAGAAGCGTTCAATACTCTTAAGGATAGATTAATTAACACTCCAATTGTAGTTGCACATGATTGGAATTTATCTTTTGAACTAATGTCTGATGCGAGTGATTTTACAGTAGCTGCGGTTCTTGGACAGCGGAAAGACAAGCACTTTCAACTGATCTATTATGCTAGCAAAACTTTGACAGCTGCACAAGAAAATTATACGACAACTGAGAAAGAATTGTTGGCTGTGGTTTTTGCATTCGATAAATTTAGACCATATTTAATATTATCTAAAGTTGTCGTTTACACTGACCATTCAGCTCTTTGATATCTCCTTACTAAAACCGGTGCAAAACCTCGACTAATAAGATAGATTTTATTGTTGTAGGAATTCGATTTAGAAATTCAAGATAAGAAAGGAGCAGAAAATCTTGCAGCAGATCATCTATCCAAATTAGAAAACCCACATCTCAATAGAATCAATGAACATGAGATAAATGACTCATTCCCTGAAGAACAACTTTTTGCTATCTCTGACTCTAAGGAACCTTGGTTTGCAGACATTGCGAATTATTTAGCCACTAACGTTATACCAAAAGGGTTGACACATCAGCAAAATAAGCGATTCTTCACTGATGTGAAAAATTATTTTTGGGAAGAACCTTTTCTTTTTTGTATATGTGCAGATTAAGTAATTTGAAAATGCGTTACAAAGACAGAAGAAATTAAAATTTTGGAGCATTGCCACGCAGGAATGATTGGAGGACATTACAGTGGAACTAGGACCGCACATAAAACACTTGAATTAGGTTTTTACTGGCCCACATTATTCAAAGACACCAACAGGTATATTGCTACTTATGATAAATGCCAACGAACAGGTAATATCTCTAAACGTGACAAAATGCCCCAAACATATATGCTTTCATGTGAAATATCTGATGTATGGGGTATTGATTTCATAGGTCTATTCCCTAGCTCATTTGGGAATAAATACATATTAGTAGCCGTTGATTATATGTCTAAATAGGTGGAAGCCCAAGCCTTACCTACAATGATGCTAGAGTAGTGGTGAAGTTCCTTAAGAAACTTTTCTCTCGATTTGGAGCACCTAGAGCAATTATCAGTGATAGGGGCACTTATTTCTATAATGCTTAATTCGATAAAAACCCTTAAGAAATATGGAGTTTACCATAGAACAACTACACCTTACCATCCTCAAACTAGTGGACAAGTCGAAGTCGCCAACTAAGAGCTTAAATGCATCCTAGAAAAGACTGTGGAGTCAAATAAGAAGGATTGGGCAAAGAATCTAGATGATGCTTTATTGGCCTACAGAATCGTTTTTAAGACCCCCATAGGAACATCTCCTTACAGACTTGTTTATGGGAAGAGTTGTAATTTACCATTTGAACTAGAACATAAAGCATTCTGGGCTATAAAATTCATGAACTTTGATCCCAAACTCGCAGGTGAAAAGAGATTGATGCAGTTAAACGAGTTAGATGAATGGCGAGCAAATGCCTATGAGAACTCACGATTATACAAGGAAGCAACGAAGGGTGGCCATGATGCTCATTTAAAGCAACAAAAGCAATTCGAAGTTAGAGATCTTGTCCTATTATACAAATCTAGGCTCAAATTGTTTCCTGGGAAGCTTAAATCACGATGGTCAGGTCCTTTCATAGTCCAAACTGTCTTTCCATATGGCACAATAGAGGTAAGTCACCCAACCTAATGCACTTTCAAGGTAAATGGACATCGTCTTAAACTTTATAACAGTGAGGATTTTAAAGACAATGGAGAAGAGCTACGGCTCCACGAACCCACCTAACATTCCCATAAGGTAAAGTCGAGCTTAGACTTTAAATAAGCGCTTCTCGGGAGGCAACCCAAGCACTAACCCCACTAAATAACTTAGTCTGTTTTTTTATTTTTTTGTTTTACAATCTAACTACAGGTATTCTTGGCACACACGGCCTAGAACATAGGCGTACGTTAGGCCGTGGGCTCACCACGGGTAGGAGACACGGGCATGGCCATGACTGTGCTAAAACAGGACAAATATTTTTTCCAAGACAGGATGACACACGGGCTGCGATAAATTGCCATGACCATGCGAGACGGCCTTAGGAGCCACATGGCCTTTAACACGGGCGTACTTGAGGCCGTGTGAGAACTTGCCCAAAGATTGAAACGTTCAACAAAGTCAGAATAGAACACGAGCTGATGCCATGGCCGTGTTTTAAGGCCGTGTGCAATCTTTATTAACAGACAGGGCGTTTTGGACTTACCACGGGCATGGGAGAAATGAAGGGAGCACTACATGACCGTGTGGACACACGGGCGTGTCCATGGGCCGTGTGCAATACTGACTTAAAGTATCAACCCACAAGCACAAATCATGAACACGGGCGTGTCGGACCTAACACGGGCGTGAGAGAAGCTAACGAACGTGCACACGGTCGTGCAACGCAGTCGTGCGCACCACACGGCCTAGGAACACGGGCGTGGCCAAAGAACCGTGTGTGACACTGAATACAATTTCACAAAAAAACACGGGCTAAGAATACACCATACGGGCCTATGCCATGGTCGTATGGCCCAAAACGGGGCTTACACGATCGTGGCCCCCCATTTAATCCCATCCCATAACCTTAATTTTCCCCCTTTCCTATTTAAAACCCCCATTTACTATTCATCATCTTCCCACTACTCACCCCCACCACTTCGGCCACTATCCTCCGACGAACCTCTAGCGACCAACACTCTACTTCCCTTCTATTTATTTCTTCCTCTTCCTCCTTTCCTCTTTACCCCCAACCTTTCCTCTCTTAGTCGAACCCCCTTCATCCCCTTTTTCTTTCTCCTTTACAAGAACCAACGCACCACTCCGACGCCTGTGCCTTCCTCCGCTCACCACCGCCGACCGATAACCACCACCATCGGTCACCCTTTCCTCACCCATCCCTTCCTCATTATAATTATTTACTTTTATTATAGTTATCATTGTTATTATTAATACTATTTATTTCTTTATTATTTCTTATTATATTATGTTTATTATTTGATTTCATTGCTTTACTTGTTTCACATCTAAATGTTTATTGAATCTGGACCTGCTGATTATTGATTTGGTTTGATAATATTCTTCTTTTGGTGGTATTCCACATAGTTATTCTATTTTCATTCTCATATTTCTTTATTTTTATTTTTTTACTTATTTATGATCATTATTAGTT
This sequence comes from Gossypium longicalyx, assembly GCA_025698465.1. Lineage (NCBI taxonomy): Eukaryota > Viridiplantae > Streptophyta > Magnoliopsida > Malvales > Malvaceae > Gossypium > Gossypium longicalyx. The sequence continues at coordinate 17,451,929 of CM047005.1, read as the reverse complement.
TTAATTCAGCTTATTAGGTTTATGTTGAGTAGTGGTATATTGCTTAATATATTTAATTTGTCTAAGTTGTTGAGCCAAATCAAGTTAATGGACTAGCCTATTGTGTTGATTCGTTAAATTTGATTTATTTACTCCCTTTATTGCAGGCACACTATGACAAACACTAGAGGCAAGAAAACTTCCGTCCTCACCTCTAAGAAGCGAAAAGGAGCAGCATCCTCCTCGGTTCCTACCACTGAGATACGACATCCATTCCTCCAATTTCTATCAGGGCCCCAGGAGGAATTATTTCAAATTCTACGTGCCTGACCCCTAGGTGTGGGCCATTGCATCAATTAGGCCGTACTAGAGCAAGTCTATCTAGCCAATTCGGTACGGGCCCTCCTCGCCACCACTCTGTGGGACCGATTCTTCGACATCATCGAACCGACGTATCTAGAGCTCATTTTGGAACTATGCTCGACATTTCAGATGTAAACAGTTATGGTGGAGCATGACGACCCAGGAACAGTCCAATTTTGCCTTGGCGGTCTAGTACGGCAGATGAATGTCCCAGAATTTGGCGTCGCCTTGGGACTCTATACAGACGATTTTATGGAGGCCGAAAACTTTCCCCACCTCCACTGCCACATCCACTATGCTCCCTCATCATGTTGGAATGCCATGATACCTGTTATTGGCATCTATGACCCCAGCAGCTCCAAGGCATCAGCTCTAGCTCCAGCTTTGCGATATCTCTATGCTATTTTGGCACACACATTAACAGGGAGACAAGAGAGCACTGGTGTTGTTAACACTCACTATGCATATTTTCTGTGTAGTATGAGGCAGGGGTACATTTTTTATCTTGCCTATTTCATCGCCCTTGCCTTTCACCATCAAACCGAGCGACACCGAAAGAGAGTCATCAGCCTTGGCCCATATGTGACTCATATAGCACGATACTTTGGGCTATTTAATATAGTGGCACAGTCCTCTTCACTCACTCTCATTGGCCAGATGTCCCCACAGGGCATCCAAAGTATGCTCTATATGCGGATGATTGAGCGTCGTCGTGGGTTCGACCCTCCTCAGTACCGACTTGCACGAACTGAGGACATTCTTGACGATATCCTTGCATTTTAAGAGGACCCACCTTCTCAGCCACCACCGAGTCACTGACCAGTTCATGCGGCTACTTCATTGTCTGAAGTTTTAGACCACCTTTATCGCTTTGAGCAATATTACACTCAACGATTTGAAAGCATTGAGGCAACTCTACAATAAATTTGCCAACATTTTCACATATCGCCTCTAGCAACACCACCTCACGATCCAGCTGTCGATGAGGACTTTTAAGTCCATTTAATTTTCAATTTGTTTTTCTTTTTAGTTTATTCTTATTTGTGCATTTCTTTTGGTTTTTTAATTATAAGTGTCTTCAAACACTTTTAGTAGTATAATTTGAATTTTTTTTATCTAGTTATTTCATTATTACTCACCATAACTACCTTATCAATATAACTCCCTAAAATATTACTGATGGTATCACAGTTTCAAGAGGTTCAGTTGATTGATGCTACTCAGGAATAAACAAACAATCCTCCACGACTGCCATGTCCTGCTCGACCACGACCATAGCCACCATGACACTGACCACCACGATAACCTCTTCGATGGGCACTGTGACTGTGGAACCCAACCTCTACCACCACCTTCACCTCTGTCTACATGTCACATACACATCACTTTCAATGTCTCTAAACCCGTTTCCACTCTTTCAAGGATTTCATCCAAATAATCAGGGTAGTTTCCCTTCTCTGCCACTCTTATGATATTATGCTTATATTGTTATTATCTATCCTTGTACATTAAGGACAATGTACATCTTAAGTGTGGGGAGGTTATTTATGTGATTATCAAAAAACCCTTAAATTCTTATATTGTGCTCAAACAGTTTTCTCATATTACTATTAGGATGAATTCTGATTAATTTATGATTTTTATTAATATGTTTTGAATTAAATCATAGGTAACTGTGCATTGGTTGTTTAAACTTTAAGACATTAGAGATCAAGCATGATAAGTTGACTTTTGAGAAGTAAAATTGTTAGGTTGTTTCCTTGAATTGAGGTATTATCTTAAAGTTTTGAATTCACAGGATTGACATCAAATATCCATAATTTTCATGAGATCTTGAGCCTTTTAGAGCATATATCTTTCTTGCTCACTGATTTTATTAGTTATGAGTGTGTCAACATTGATTTGTTATTCTAGAACTTGCTTCGATTATACATGTCGAGACCACACCTTCGATTTGATATAATAAAATGATAAAGGCACTTAGGTTTTAACCCATTTACCCCATAAAAAGCCTACCCACATAATTGACCCCTAGTGAACCCCTTTGAGCCTTAACCATTATTTCTTGATGTTCCCTTAAAATTAACCCACAATTTAACCCTTTTTGATTCATTAAGAATTTCTACCTTTTTATTGACTCCCTTTTTATCGAGATTTAATTTGATTAATCACCTAACTATGTTCGTTCATTTCAGTTCCTAAATTATTCCTTATTATGTACTTTCTATACTTGTTCTTATTCTTAAAAAAAAAACCTGTATAGTCATATTCATCCAATTACATATTGTTCTAAAGAGCTTGGATAAGTTAAAGTCAGTATACTGAGAAAAAGCTCACATATTTAGTCTCGGATAGTTCGAATTCTGGCACTTTTTTGTGATTCAGCAATTAGCTTCATTTTTCTAAGTATGGTAATTTATTAAATTAATCTCGATTCTAACCTTCTTTTTTAGTCTTTATCCACACCTTTAACCCAAGCCCCATTACAACCCAGTTAAAAACCTTTTTATTTTTGTATCATCTCACTTATAATGGTGGAGATTTTATTTTCATGCAAGCCTATGGTAATAACTTTTCATGTTTGACTATTGAGTGCTTAATTATTAAACCTTAAACACTTTGAGTGATTTGAGTGAATCATTAGTGAGGATTTCAACCTTGTCAATTTGGAATGAAAGGTGATTACTTAGATTAATGGGGACACCTATGATTTTATGATTGAAATGCTTAATTTAGATTGTTTGAAACTTTAATGCTCTTTTAGTTAAACTCTTAACGTATGATTACTTGTGGATTATTTCGAACATTATTGATGAGAATTATAAGTTGAGAAGAGTTTATTTTAATTGTGCGTTGAGGATTTTGCTTGAGGACAAGTAAATGCTTAAGTGTGGGGATATTTGATAAACCATAATATATACATATTTTTACCCCATGCTTGGCATATTTATGGATGATTTTTTCTTGGTTTCATTGAATTTGATGCTCCTAATCCTTTAATTTCATGTTTTATACTCAGGAGAGCTTAGGATAGCAAAAAGTGCGAGAAACGGGCCAAAAACGGACAAATTGGGCCTAATTCAGTGTTTCACACAGCCTAGGCACTTCCACACGGGTGATCCACACGCCCGTGTATGACACACAGGTAGACCACACGCCCGTGTCGACATTAAACCAAGTCAGAATTGCACACAGCCTCTGCACTTTCACACGGACGTGGCACACGACCATGTCCCTGTTGAGCCCAAGTCTAATTCTACTCAAAAAAGGTCATTTTTGAGGGTTTTGAAGCATTCTAAAGCCTATTTAAAGACACGAGAAGAGGATTAAAGGGACACGCAGAGTTGAAAGCAGAAAAGACTGAAGGATAGCCATCGGAATCAGCTCAGGAGGAGGATCTACATCAAGACTGAAGATTTCCATCCAATTTTCTAGAAGTTCTTTGGGATTCTTTATGTTTTGTTGTTTTACAACTTTTGAGATGTTTTCCATTATTATGAACTAAACTCCCTAAATACCTAAGGGAGATGAAACCTAAGACGAATCTTATTATTATTTGAGTTATATGATAAATACTTGTACTTATTCTTAATTGTGAAATTAACCCTTGTTTTAATATTCCAAGATATTAATTCAGGTTTTTGATGTGCTTATTCAGTTGAGGAAAAGTCCCTGTTTAAGAGTAGATCATTCATAATTAAGTAGAGTTGCATGCAACCCTAGAGATAGGACGACATAAATCTGCCGGATTAGAGTCAAATCTAATAAGGGAATTCATAGATCGAGTAATGCGACAATAGAGGTTTTAATTAGAAAGAGATTTCGATTAATCAACCTAGAGTAAGTTGTTTCTTGTCTCGAGAGGGATATTAACATAAATCAGGAAGTTCTACGGATTAAGTTAAGTGAATAAATCGTCTAATTCAAAGGTAATAAGTGAAGTTTAGGTGGATTCTTCCTTGGATATTGCCTTTTCCATTGGTTTTCTAGAAAGTATTTTCTAACTTTAATCTCTGTCGTAATCTTAGTTAATTAGATAATTAGTTTTAGTTTAAAAACATTCTCTAAATTGTTAGGCTAGATAATAAAAAGATAGTAATTACTAGTACTTTTAGTCCTCGTGGATACGATATTTCCGATCTCACCATAACTATACTACTGTTCGATAGGTGCGCTTGCCTTAAGTCGAATTTTTTAGTTAGTTTCACGACCATCATTGCTCTTAACGTTTATAATTGTTGTGACAGAAAACATACATTTTTGGATCATATACTATTTAAAATTTTTTTTATATTTGCATAAACATATCAATAATTCACATTATACTTTTTTTTTTTTTTTGCATTTTCATTTTTTCTGCTATATTTCACTCATTTTCTCATATTATTTAATCAGGTCTTATCTAAATTTACAGTATCACTGGGATCAAGCATCACATCAATAATCCCTAGCTGTTAAGAGCCAGACAAACATGAAGTGACAAAACAAACAAAATGACAAGTTCGTAAGCTGATATCTCACCATTAAAGTCCGACCAAGCTTTAAGGGACTTTACTCCCCAACCGAAAAGCAACTATGCTACAAATCCGCCTTTCCCAGGGCCACCATCTTTTGCAAGTTGCGGTTGAGATTGTTCTGTACTCCGACTTCTCATCATGGACAATTACATACCATTTGTAGAATTAATGACTGATGAAGTTTCTCAACCCACAGTAGTATGTGAAACTATATAAAAAAACAATACCATTCACATGATACAAATCTTGTATATTGCATAATTCCTGCACTATACACAAATAATCACATATCTGTTTTCTTTCATTCGTGCATATATATGTCAACAGCTACGTAATGATTTTTCCTTTTTACCTGCAAAATAAGAGCTAACTTTGGATGGCGATGTTGGCCTGACATTCGTTCTGGTGAACGGCAATCAGGTGGATGTCCATGTCTTTCAACATTATAGGACGTCCACAAGAATTGCACGGAGCAGTCCTTGAGATACAAATGCTTTCATGCTCTGAAAGTCCTCTTAATCTGTCACGAGCATCCATAGCGGAGCTTCCAGCTTGAACCATGTCTCCACAAAATTGACATGTATTTAAGCGCAGTGAGCAATCTGAGGCTTGGTGTTGCATCTGTCCATGTAAAAAGAAAGTAAGAAAAGTTATCTAGATCAACAAGAAATGAAATCTGCAATCAGTCTTTCCAATTTCCAGCCACCCAGTTCTCAATTTTCTCATCTTGATAAAAGTTAAAAATTTTCTACTGAAGAAAATATATATAAACATTTATTATTTAGTTTTAATTGACTAATCATTTTGGTTACTCAAGGAATTAAAAAAGGGATCAACTTGTTTAGCAGATGGATCCCCTTAAATATACAATATCCAGAACCTCGTGCTTTGAAAAGGACAAACCAAAATGTTTAAGTGAGTTTCTAGACATTTTACAATGGGGTGTCAGTCATCAAAGGTTGTCTTTTAAGTATTTCAAACCTTTCATTTTGCTAGACAAATCTAGAACATGTCGACGGCACTAGCATCTCCTAATGTTTAATAATGTACTTTGTATTAGCAACCTAACAAAACACCTAAAACTTAATAAGTATTCACGCTTGGTACTAATCATCATCAGCCAGCTTAGAGGGGAGCTAGTGGGCTGGCATCTCATCCTGTTACTGGCACAGAATGACACGCACTAATAAAAATAACATATTCTGCAACATTCTCAAAGAACTGGAACAACAGTTACCGGATTCATGGATTAGCTTCTGTTCCACTTCTGAAAGAAATTTTAAAGAAGTGGAAGTAATATTGCGCTAGTTAATTAAAAAAAAAGTTAAAATAAATTTTCTGCAGAAAAGAGTGTGACCTGCCATGTCTTTCTTCTCAAGGGCCACTCCACAAGGACACCTAAATGGTTCATGAAACACTTTCATGTGCTTCTCTATCTCTCCCAGTTGAAAAGGTTGCCCACATTTGTCTCAATGCACTTGATTTTTGGCGTCCTCAATCCGAAGTACAATTCCACAATCAACATATGGACAAACAACATTATGTCTACTACAGTATGCTTCATGGAGCGCTATACTCCTACTTGGTACAAAATGCTTGCAATTCCGACACTCCACAGTATCCAGCTCCATCAAAGATGAATATATACATGGCTTGTTGGCCCACCTTACGCTTGCTGTTCTCCTGAACATGCACTGAAACCTGGTACTTGGTTGTTCCTTTGAAGCCATAGACAGCAAGGCTGTAAGTACCAGCACCTAAGTTCCTATCTTTGGAACTGAGGATCAAAGTCTTTGAACAAAAATCATGGGAAGACCATTCGTTTTAGTGCTGGTTTGGGAATATAAGGGGATGCTTCGATATATAAAAATCGGTATCTCCACCATTTGTCTCGGCATCTGTCTTTACCTATCTCCACCATTTGTCTCGGCATCTATCTTTACCTCTAGATTGACATCATCACAGGCAATTTTTTCCCAGGTATTTTCACCATTTGAGAACTTATAGTACATGTAATTTCCTTCCTGAACCAATCCAAACTCTGATGTACCAAACACAAGTGGTTTTAAGACACACTGATCAGTCCTTTCTGCTTCAACACCTAGGTTGACTATATCCAACTCAATACCTGTTTCCAGGACAGATAAGCTTGTAGAAGGTTTTAGCTCAAGAACATGTAACCTATATGTCAACTCCCCATATTTAATGGTGAGAACATCATCTTGAGAAAGGGTACCATGCTGACGAAAGTTCGTTTCAAGAATAGCCTTGTGATTGGGTAAGTCAGAAAAGCCAATTCCATCGGGTTGAAGTTTAGCATATGTTCCTTTCGCAAGTCGCACATAACGAACCTCAACAAACGGAGCCTTTGCAGTGTCCACAAGGAACAAGTTACTCCATATATGGGGAGGAATTCCGACCAACCCTTCATCTGTTGTGAATTCCAAAACACCTGAATGAGTGGTCCTATTGTTTTCCTTTTCACCATCCTTAGTGACTGAAGAAGACTCTTGATGAACCACCAACAATTGAAAGTACATTGGTCCCTTGTCAAATGCACCTTGATCAGACAATTCTGTGAAACAGGATGGTGGCAACTTGATTTTATCTCCGTTACCTTGAAAAGGCACAGCGTCTAAGATTCTATAAAATGCTATTCCTCTTTCGGAAAGTAAACTTTCTTCCATTTGCTCTTCAGCCTAAGCATAACAAAGGAAGAAAAAGATTAGAAATTTCCATTACTAAATATACCAAACATGTCATAATGCAAAAGATTCAACTGGTTCATGAACTATGCAAACACTAGTCCTCTCCAGTCCACACATGCATAATGTGGATTCCACCTCATCTATCTACCATCATGTAATCATTGTAGCAGACCTCATACATACCTAATCCATGTTAGAACAAATACCCAATCAAGCAGTTAATTAATGGTATGTCCAACAATTAAAACTTAAAACTTTCAAACTAGGGGTCCTGGGTTAGGATCTCTGGAAAGGGGAAGTTGAGGAACTGGATGAAGATTACCTATGATTAATGGCTAGTTCTCTAGCAAAGAGTAATGGTATTTCACTCTTTCATATATTTTACCAAAAAAAAAAAAACACTTCCATCCATCACACACACATACAATATCAAATGCTTGGTGCAAAGGGACATAAGATTGTCTCAATGAAGCTACAGATTTAATTAATTAATTCCTCAAGAAAATAGTATCCATCTAAATGCCTATCAATGACAATAAGAAAACAATGGCTGGTCTGGCATAATAACTATCTTAAAAGAATTACTTATAAATTCAATTAAAAAACGAGACATTTTTAAATTAGCCAAATTGTTAGTACAAATCTCCGGTGAAAAAAATCTTGAACATACGAACGGAACTTGAACAGAAGAAGAAATAGGGCAAGGCTTCAAGGCGTGTATCAAGCAACTATCTTTAAGGTTATATTCGTCCCCACCTATCTTCGGTGTGCAAATGAGTTCCAAGCAAATTAACTTCGAGGATACAATGAAGCTAATGACTATTTGCGTTTTGCACTGACGAGAAACAACTACACACTGAGCAATGTATGATAAGAAACTCAATTTCTATAAAGGATTTCTGCAGTAATACTTTATAGAATAATCTAATAATATTAGAAAACCTAGGAAGGAAAGAAACAATATTAAAATTTGTTGGTATGATTTCCAAATGAAATCTCATTCCTATTTATAGGAATTTTCATGTCTCTTCATAGAGACATATTTCATCAATAGGTGTCTTTCTGGATAATAATGTCTTTAAAATAAACACATAATTATTCATTTAATTATAACTATTCAAATAATATTATTTAAATAGTTATAATTCTTTTTCAAAAAATAAAATAAAATAAAATAATATTTTGATTAATTACACCTATTCATTTATAGTTATTGGAACACTATAAATATTTGAAAATGTTCCAATAATCTCCCCCCATTTTCAAAATATTTTTGATTTTGATATTCTTGGAAATCAATTTGCATAAATGAAGGTATCTTACGATTGAACCTTCACTTAGTGAAAACATGTTAAAGTTAATCGAAATTGCATGGTAGACTAAGCTTTGAACCAACTATTTCATTTGATTAACCGAACACATCTCACACATGATTTCAACATCGGTCAATGCATAGTATCTAGGGACACTATTATGACCATGTGTCTGTGTCCTTTTTTCATGAGTGCTGTTAGAGCCAAGCCCTTGAGCTCCTATAAGCGGCCACACTTCCACTCACATAGGTAGATCCCATCAAGAGTGTTCCCGTAATTATAACACTCTAACATATTTATGTTATGGGTCCATTAAAAGTACATTACTCATCTTTCCCTTATCATTACGGATACCTAGCACTTTAATCTTAGGATGGATTTATTTATAGTACTAACAATCACATACTAATGATGTACTTTGTCTCATTGAACTCAAGACTTGACGTTATACCAAGCGTTGAGTCGAGTTTCCATCATGGGTGACTCTAATTAATGGGCTTGAGTCCCATTCCTTTTGAGGTCCTTTTTATTACATCTCTAGCAAGACTTTTTGTCAAAGGATCCGCCAAATTTTCACTTGACCTCACATAATTAATAGCGATCACTCCATCCGAGATTAATTGTCAGACATAACTATGTCTTAATCTAATGTGTCTAGACTTTCCATTATATACTTGGCTATATGTCTTTGCTAGAGTAGCTTCACTATCACAACGGATAGAAATAGGAGAAATTGGCTTAGGCCATAAAGGTACATCATAAAGCAAATTTATTAACCATTCTGCTTCTTTAGATGCAGCGACTAATACAATAAATTCTACTGCCATGGTGGAATCAGTAATACATGTTTGTTTCTTGGAACCCCAAGAAATGGCTCCTCCAAGAATGAAAATCCATCCACTAGTAGATGCATGATCTTCCAAACTTGTAATCCAACTAGCATCCGAATACCCTTCTAAAACTGGAGGATATCCATTATAACACAATCCATAGTTAATAGTTTTCTTTAAGTACCTAAGTACTCTATTCAAAGCTTACCAATGCAAACTATTTGGATTACTTGTGTACCTACTCAATTTCCCAACAGCATATGCAATATCTGGTCTTGTACAAGTCATTATGTACATAAGACAACCAATTAGACTTGCATATTTCAATTGATCAATTTTCCTACTAGCATTAGATACTAATTTTATTTGAGGATCCATAAGTGTAGATGCTGGTATACAGTTGAAAAGATCAAACTTTTTAAGCACATTTTCAATGTAATGTGATTGTGATAAAGCTATAATACTTTCGTCTCGGGTTATTTTAATCCCAAGAATAACATCTGCTACACCCATATCCTTCATAGCAAAGTTGTTTGACAAGAATTTCTTTCTGTTTTCTATTTGTTCCAAATCCGTGCCAAAAATGAGCATGTCATCTACATATAAGCAAATTATTACACATTTTCCATTTTCAAATTTGCTATATATACACTTATCGGATTCATTTATTTTATAGCATTAGCTAAAACAACATTGTCAAACTTTTGGTGCCATTGTTTTGGTGCATGTTTAAGCTCTTATAAAGATTTAACAAGTTTACATACCTTATGCTCTTGTCCTAAAACAACAAATCATTCCGGTTGTTTTATGTACACTTCCTCTTCCAATTCACCATTTAAAAATGCAGTTTTAACATCCATTTGGTGAACAACCAAATTATATATAGAGATAAGTGATATTAAGAGTCTAATTGTAGCAATTCTTGCTACTGGAGCATAGGTATCAAAGTAATCAAAACCTTGTTTTTGTGTAAAACCTTTAGCTACCAACCTTGCTTTAAACTTATCAATGGTTCCATCGACCTTTATTTTTTTTTTGAAGATCCATTTACAACATATTGGTTTGGAACCATATAGAAGATCAACTAAGATCCAAGTTGATTTCCTATTATTGAATCCATCTCATCATTTATTGCTTCTTTCCAAAAAGCAGAGTCTTGAGATTTCATTGTCTCTTCAAATGTAATAGGATTAGATTCCGTATTATAACAATAAGGTATCTTATTGCATATACTTTCACCTTTTCCTTCTACAAGAAACATAATGAAATCTGGTCCAAAATCTTTGACCTTTTTAATCCTCTTACTTCTTAATTCTTGACAAGATTCATCATTATTATCAATTTGTTCCAATGGAATCTCATTCTTATTTGAAGAATGAATCAATTGTTGTGGTTGTAATTGTCTTGATATAGAATTAAATCTATTTTCATCAAAAATAGCATCTCTTGATTCAATAACAGTATTAATTGAAATTGAATCATTTGGTTCAATTACCATGAACCTATATGCCTTGCTATTATGTGCATATCCTATAAATATGCATTCCATTCCTCTTTCACCTAACTTTTTACGTTTAGGTGTTGGAACTTCGACTATAGCTCTACAACCCCAAACCTTCAAATAATTAAGGTTTGGTTTCCTTTTCTTCCATTGTTCATAAGGGGTTATTTTAGTTTCCTTATTAGGAACTCTATTCAATATATGACAAGATGTTAGAACAGCTTCTCCCCAAAAACCTTGTCCAAGACTTAAATATGATAACATTGAATTTACCATTTCAATTAAGACTCTATTTTTCCTTTCAGCTACACCAGTTTGTTGTGGTGTGTAAGGGGCTGAAACTTGATGGACAATCTCAGTAGATTCAAAATAAATTGGATTATAGTATTCTCCACCTCTACCCGATCTTAAGCACTTGATAAATGATTCACACTGAAGTTCAACTTCAGATTTATAAACTTTAATTTTCTCAAGTGCTTCATCTTTTGAATGCAATAAATATACATAACAATATCTAGAACAATCATCAATAAAAGTAACAAAATATTTCTTTCTACCTAATGTAGGAGTATTATGCATGTCACATAAATCACTATGTATCAAATTAAGCAATTTTGTTTTTCTTTTAACCTTAGGGAAAGGGTTTCTTGTAATTTTAATCAACATACATGTATTTCATTTTCCAGTATTATTATTAAAAATAGGAATTAAATCTAACTTATACATGTCATTCAATTTCCTATAATTCAAATGACCTAATCTATAATGACCTAATCTATAATGCCATAAACAAAAAGATTCAACCATATAAGCAGAAATAGTATTTTTATTCTTATTAATAATATTTAGTTTGAACATACTCTCATACATATACCTTTCCCTACAAAAATTTCTTTCTTAGACAAAATAAACTTATCTGCCTTAAAAACAAGTTTGAAACCAAACTTATTTATTTAACAGACTTGCAGACACTAAATTCTTTCTAACTTCTGGTACATAATATACATCATTTAAGGTTAAAACCTTTCCAGAAGTGAATTGTAGTTCAACAGACCCTTTGTCTTTGATTGCTGCGGTGGAAGAATTTCCTATGTACAAGACATTGTCATTTTCACATTGTGTGAACTTTGTGAACATATTTTTGTCTTTGCACACATGGTTGGTTGCTCCGGTATCAATCCACAATGTATTATTATCTCATGCCATATTAATTTTAGATATCATTGCAACGAGCTTTTCGTTATTATCAGCCTTAGAAGATGATTTCTTCTTTAAAAATCGACATTCTTTCTTGAAATGTCTCAGCTTACCACAATGATAGCATGATCCCTTTTGTTTCTTTTTAAACTTAGGTGCTCTATCAGTCTGTTTGAACTTTCTTTTGAATGGTTTAGTAGTCTGTACTTCCCCATAACATGCACTTTGGCATTTTCAGAATTTAGATTCTGATCTTGCTTTCGATATTCTTCTTCAATACGAAGATGATTTGCCAAAGCCTCAAGAGATATTTCTTCTTTCTTATGTTTTAGACCTCTTTTTAAGTCTTTTCAAGATGGAGGAAGTTTGTCTACTATGGAGGATACAACAATCATTTCATCCATTTTCATATCATATTTGCTTGAATTGATTCAACATCTTTTCAATATCACAGAATTAATGTTCCATAATAGAACGACCATCAACCATTTGATAATTATTGAAACGACTGACAAGAAATTTCTTACTTGTAACATCTTCGGTCATGTATCTTATCTCTAATTTGTCCCATAATTCTTTAGTGGCGACCTCGTTTTGGTAAGTATCGAACAAACCATCAGATAAACCATTCAATATGTGGCCCATGCACATGTAATCAGTATTGTCCCATTTTTGTCTTTCTCGGGTTGTAGCAACTGATTCGTTTTCAGTCTTGTTAGGTCTTGGAGTATCCAAAACATAAGCAATCTTCAAAGTTGATAATAAGAAGTGCATCTTTTTCTGCCATCGTCGAAAATTGCCACCATTAAACCAATCAAGTTTGACAAAATTGGAAGTCAACTCCCTCAGTGTCCCACTTTCATGAGTTGTGGTAGTCACCATGAAATATAACCTTAAAATTGTTAGTACAAATCTCCAGTGAGGAAAATCTCGAACACACGAACGAAACTCGAACAAAAGAAGAAATAGGACAAGGCTCCAATGCGTGTATCAAGCCACTATCTTTAAGGTTATATTCGCCCCCACCTATCTTCGGTGTGCAAACAAGTTCCAAGCAAATTAACCTCGAGGATACAATGAAGCCAATGACTATTTGCGCTTTTCGATTTCGAGAATAGCCCACTACACACACGAGCAATGTATGACAAGAAACTTAATTTCTATAAAGGATTTCTGCAGTAATACTTTATAGAATAATCTAATAATATTAGAAAATGAAGGAAGGAAAGAAACAATATTAGAATTTGTTAGTATGATTTCCAAATGAAATCTCATTCCTATTTATAGGAATTTTCATGTCTCTCCATAGAGACATCTTTCATCAATAGATGTCTTTCTGAATAATAATGTCTTTAAAATAAACATATAATTATTCATTTAATTATAACTATTCAAATAATATTATTTAAATAGTTATAATTCTTTTTCAAAAAATAAAATAATATAATCTTTTGATTAATTACACCTATTCATTTATAGTTATTGGAACACTATAAATATTTGAAAATGTTCCAACACAAATAACCAAAATATATAAGATCGTGTTGATCAAGATTTCAGGCAAGTGAGAGGATGACATTCCTGTTAATTCCGGAACCCATAGTATAAACAAAAGTGGTTAAAATAGAAATATTTATAATATAATTTTGAATTGCAAAAGCATTGCATTTTGTTACAAATTTTTTTAAAACGACAAAAGGTATGGTGGTGTCAAAATTGATATTGATATTGATTCAACTTTAATTTTATCATAACATTAAATAAACTTCAAAATTTTAAGGGAAAATGTAATTGTCTTTTTGTTATGATGAACAAAAACAAATATTATACTGTCAAGTTTCAATGTGATTGTTGGGAGAAGTTTCAATATGTTTACGATCCCACCATGGTTTTACTTTAAGGATGATAAATATTGCAATTGCAATTTGTCCGTCCTATCCTCAATCTACTATTCTTCACATTGCGTGCTGAATTTCTGAAGATGTGTCGGCTGCAAAACCTTTCAGATGTTCTCTCTTTTAACATATGTGTAGTGGCTTCTCCTACAAAATTGTTGTCGATGATGCTTCCTTGGGCCTTTGATGTGCTTCAGTATCGCAGTCTTCCGTATCAAGCAAATGAGCTTGGATTTACATTTTTTAACCCCATACAGCCCACTTTATGCGGTGCTTCTTGTATGTAAGATCGTTTGAGTATGCATACAGATGCAAGGATTGCACATTTACTTTGCATATGGGATGTTTTCCATTCCCACGCACTGCTCTCACATAAGTGTAATAAACATTCTTTCACACTTGCTTACCAAAGATAAGAATCACTATCCACTACGACACTATTATGACATTTGTGGAAAAAAATCCACAGCAATTGTTTTATTATTGTGGAAAAAAATCATTTACCAAAATCGAAAATAAATATACATACAACAGTTATTCATATCCTCTCACTTTTGTCAAGAAGATCTATTTCTACTCTCATTATATGGATTGAGCATTTGGAGCAGGGATGCAACGACATTGTTCATTGGAGTTGTATGACACCCTACTCTAGTTCTAGTGACACATATAATAGTAATAATAGTGAATGATGTACGAAGCTGGTTTATCCTAAAGTTCTCAAATATGAGTTCCAAATTTAATAGTTATTGATTCTTTAAAATAATTGTAAAAATAAATTTAGTAAGCTCAATTTTGTTTTCAAAGCGTTTAGTGTATACTTTATTTTAACTTTTACATGATCAATTCATCAAGTAAAGTTATACATTTCTTTCTTCAACAATATTAATATTAGTATCTTTTTCATCTAAAATTCTCAAAATATTGTCCAGTGCATCTTTGGCAGCTCTGTTGTGTGCAATTTCCTTCTTGAGACTACATTTGCCTCTTCCCACAAGTTGATCGTCGACAAAAACATCAAAACCTGTGCTTTCCTTCCATAAATCTACGAACTTAACTTTTAAATTTCTCTTTTGACACACTTCATATAATTGTGTCACCGGGTGTATCTTTAAAGTCTCCCGTCTAATTATGGGTTCCAACAAATCCTTAAACACCTATTACAGTATTCAAAAACAAAATTATATATATGACCACATACCATATTCTAACTACAAAAAAGGTCCTACCTAAGTAAAAATAAGTGAAAGAAACAGGTACCTTCCAAACAACATCAATGGAGCAATTGGTGTCAATGAAAACCGCACCGATGGTGGATTCCACAAGATCAGCCAACGCTTTTGGCACGTCAACTAGTCCATTAGAATGTAGTGGATATCGTTGTATTTCTTCAGAAAATTGTCGAATCTGATTATGTTCGGAGAGTTATTATTTGCTAATTTTTATGCTACAAATCAACGGTTGAACACTGGATATGCCTTTGAAGGAATTAACTAAGCTACAAACCTTAGTTTACAACATAATTAAGACAAAAATGGATGATATGTATCATAGTCTAGGTCAAACATAGTCATAGTAGTCGGCTACTATGTATCAACTGGTTATTATAATATTCCACAATGAACGTGTAATGACAATTACATAACCAAGAGATTACGTCTCTCTGCTTAAAAATTAGGGAGAATTATTAATATATTTTTTTTTACTGTATGCAGCGAGCTCTTAAAATGAAAATTTTTTATTTATATATTTTTAAAATTTTAAATTAATAAAAAATAAAATTATACTTTACTCAGTAAAAAAACACTTTCGAAGATGGTTTCAAACTTTCAACAAACTTAACCACTGCGATTATTATGACTGCAAAATTCAACACCCTACAAATATTGACTTCGAGTATTTATATTCAAACCAATTTTTTTAAATGAATACAAATATTTATATAACAAATATACATAAAAGTGAAAAATTGTGAAATTTGGGTTCATCAAACAAATTCCTTTTCTATCTAAAATTAATTTTATTCAAAAAAAAAGTTTCGATTGCTTACTTGTTCTTTGAGAAGAGGTTTCTTATGGCGCAAATAGCGATGCAAACCATGTTTGACGGCGGCACGAGCCAACTTTTCCGTATCGACATTGGCGGCTCGTAGCCTAGTCAAAGCCCCCGGCGGCAAATCAGGGTATTCAAAAAACTGCTGTTTGGTGAAGAGTAAATTAAGGACAGAATCTCCCACGTACTCTAACCGCTCGTTGGAGAAACCCAGTCCTAAAGAAGCATGCGTGAAAGCTTCTTCTAATAACCGTTTGTTGTTAAACTCATAGCCCAGAATTTGCTCCACTTCATCCAGACTGGGCAACGACTGAGTTGATTCCCCGGCTGACTCGCTTTGTTGTTGGATAATCTGCTGCTGCTCTTTGAGAGTTTCTATGGTGATGGCGGTCATCGTAAAAATACACCCAAGGAAAGAAAGGTGTGGATGGATAATAATGAGAGAGATGGTATTTATTTATATTAAAGACTTTGGATTGTAGGTCTTGACAGATTGTATTTATTAATTTGGACATTGGATTATATGGAAAACTTTAGTATAAAAGGGAAATTTTGATTATAAGAACCAACTGGAACCTGCAAATTTGTTTTTTCATATATGGTATGGATAATATCACAGTTGTTAAAAAGGGAACTAACTCGGTAGATACATTGACCCAAACTTAATGGTTTCGTGTTTCCTAAGAAAATATACGTTAAACCCTGCCAACGAATTACGTCTTTGGAAATGTTCAGAAAAAATTACTTGGGTTTCTTTTCTTTTCTTTTCTTTTTTTTCTTAATTTAATTAATAATATCCACCCAAAAAAAATCAAATCCATGAAATGAAAAAATTATAAAATTGTAAGACTTACCTTTCAATTATTTCAGATTAATTGAAATCAACATAAATAAAATAGATCAAGCCAAGAAATAAAATTGAGATACTATATACAGTACATATATATATTTAATTAGATATCGATATGTACGAAGATACATATTGTATGATAGAAAGATTCATGTTTTTTTCTACCATACTATTGACTTTTATAGGATATTGTTGATTCTAGTTCATTCATTTTATTTAAGACATGAGATTTGAATCTTTTTTTTCTTTAATTCTTTGATAAAAAGTCAAGATTCATTCAAATTAATCACTTTGACTGACAGTTTTTACGTATATTATAAGTAAAAAAAAGGTAGGAACTAGAATGAACAACATTGTAGCAATAAATGTGAGAATATTTACTTCCATAATTTCTTCTTTTTTTTTACTTCGCAATAACTCGGGATTTAATCCCATAGAGATGATAAATTTGTCGCTTGTAAATTCAATGCAATGACTTACATTTCAACGACATTGAATCAAATCAATATCATGAATAACAATATCTAGGCTATCAAATCGATTCACTATCGAGAATTGAATAGTATAACATATGAAGATCTTTTATCCACATCAAATACAAAAAGTGATGCCTGGTCCAATCAAAAGAGTTCATTTCCTATATTTATATATATTCTTTTCCACCCTTTCTTTTCGATAATCTACCGCCTTCCTTCTACAATCATCTAATGATGTATCATTTGACTATTTTTCCACTTTCACTTCCAAATAAATCCCAACAAAAAGAGAAAGGAAAAATAAATAAATAAATAAATAATTTTATATTTAAATTAATTTGATATGTCATTCAATTAAGTGATTTTAATCAAATTGACTCAAAAATATTTTAAATATATTTTTCTCTTTTTAAATTTTATATAGTATTTTAAAATAAAATAATTTAAAGTTAAAACCACTATTTAAAAAGATAATAACCGAACAACTATTTTCTTTAAGAAAATTATTTAATATACTATCAGTAGAATTTTAAACTTCACAAAAATATCTTATAAAAGTATAATAAAATATTAAAAAAATTTAACATATTTTTTAACTTTTTATATAAACCTTGAATTTGATATCGCTTGATTCAGAGCTCAATGTTAAGGTTCGTTTCTATAGCAATGAGATATATGTCTGGAAATTAGAGTGGTGACAGTGGAAACAAAGAAGAAAATGATAATTAAAGGTAATATATTAAAATGGCTGTATAGATAATAAAAATAAATTATATAATATTAAATAAATATTAAATTTATATCTTATATTAAAATTTAGTAGTAAAATAAATTAAAACTATTCCTTATTAAAATTATATATTTATTAAATTATCGTATTAAAAATTTATGACATCTATCTATATCTATATAGAATAACACTCATTCTTTCTTTTTTTAAAATTTTTTTTTATAAAGTAACAAATAAGGATATATGTTTTTTTAGATTTTTATATAAATTTTATAAAATTTACTCTGTTTTCCTCTTTTTATATTTTTTATATAAATAAAATTTTATAAAAATCTATCCAAGGTAAATATAAAAAATACACACAGTAAAATTCGAACATGGGATTCTATAGTCTCAAAGCCACAACTTTGTTAGCTAAATGCTTAAAGTGGGCTCAATCTTAAATAATGACAAAGCTTTTCAAAATGATGATACAATTGAGATAATATTTATTAAATTGCTCAAATAAAAGTCAGATCTTTCAAAATAGTCAAACAAGAGCTTAACTTTTTTGAAATTATTTAAATAATGGTTAAATCTTTTCAAAAGTATCCAAGTAAGGAAATCTTAAATGTTGTATATCATATTTTAAATTAGATTTTTATTACTTACTTTTCTTTTCAAGTAAAATTTGATTCAGTTGTTCTGTGTTTTATTCTAAACACGTCAACATTCACCTAATTATTACTACAAATTGGATTGAAGTGCATGAAAAACCCCTTATTTAAGCACTTTTATAAATGTTAAGTCATTATATAATCATTTTAAAAGATTTGACCATTATATAAGTAACTTCTAAAATATTGTTCCTAATTTAAACCTTTAGCTTTGTTGTTTTAATAAAAGCCTGATGGCTTTACATATTGTTGACATATCAGCAATTTAAAAAAGAAAAATTAAACCAATTTAAGTATTTTAAATACATTTATTTATATATATAGAGATGGAGGAAGTGTTCTGAAAGGCATTTATCGCCTATATTCTGGTAGCTTGGCTGTACTTAATATGTTATGTACCGTATTGGTACAATGTGGTGTGTAGGGCTAGGTGGGTGTTTTTAAACCCCACATGGTGTGTAGGGATGGTTGGAGATGGTGTGTAGAGGATGGGGGTAGGACATTTGATTTCTGATTCTAATCTGTATCTTTGTGTCTGTATCTGAGATGGGCTTAGGCCCGAATCTGTATTTGTCTGATTCTGATTTTCTGTTATGTGCATGCTCAATTCTGTAGGGTTACACACTGACTTTACGTAAACTTACTCTTTTCTGTTTAATCTGTACAAGTAATCCACAGAGTTAGGCGGATCGGTGCAGCGGAGGACTCGATGGTGACCACACATTATCACTAGTTTATTTTGTTTTATGGTTTCTTTTAAGTTGTATTTTCTGGGACTGTATGGACTTTTTAACTGTTAAGCTTCAGTTTTGGGTTTTTGGATTTAACCTGCGTATTTTTTTTATGATGGTTTCACGTTAAGCATTGTTTTTCTAAAAACACAAACTATTTTTCTTAAACACGACGTTTTTCTAAGCTTCCGCTAAATTAATACGTTTTAAGGCAAGTCGACTAACTAAACATATGGTTGAAATAAGTAAAAGCAATTAAAGGTTTATCGAGATAGCTCTGTATTCAAAATTCCTTCCATGTGACATCGTCAGATACAGCCATAATGTCTAGGTCGGGTTTGGGGTGTTATATTTAGTGGTATCAAAGCCAGGTTGTAAAACTCAGCTGTGAATTTTAGTTTCCAGAATTTGGTTTTAATGAATTGGTTTTCAAAAGATTTTAAACTTTCTAAAGTAAGTATGTGGTACACCGAGTCTCCGGCGCCGATCCTGTAAGTATTTCTCTACCTGGTTGAACTATTCTGAAACATTGTAGATAGTACTTATTGAGACTATACTAAGATAGTTGGAAAATTGAAACTTTTGAAAAAATTTGGTTAAAATATCTGTAAATAAATATTGAACTGATGCATAAAAATCTTAATGTAGATAAACTCGAATTAGACAATGAGAGCGCGAGGTAGCCGAGGATGTGGTACTCAAGGCCGAGGTAGAGGCCGTAGGCGGGCTCAAGTTGAGTCGTCATCTCTGGGCAGTATGCCGAATCTAGACACTAGTAAGACACTGATGTCCCTGCTATTAAGACTAGGTCTCAGAGTCGATCGTGCAACACCTATAACCTAAATCCATCGCTGGAGTAGGGTTACAAGGCATTACCGAACAATTCACAACTTAAGGGAGAAAGAGAAAATTTTTCCTTGCTACGAATTTTTTTTTTAAAAAGAAAATAAGTTCAACTAAACCAAACATATATGCACCTCATTTATAATATTCAAATATCAATTTTTATATTACATACTATCATAGCAAATCTCATATACAGTTATTAAAACATTCGAACTCTTATACCAAATCATGCTATTAAATCAACCCAACTTGACAATCTCAAATATACTATTATAAATCATTATTTGTGCAAAATATACAAATTAAATTACAACTCAGTCACATACCAAATTTATTTATGCACAAATCTTACACAAATTAATTACATATTATCATAATCCATCTAAGTTATTACCTTACAACCGAAAGCTTATACTAAACACTATATACACATATATAATATTCACATTACCATTTAATGCCTTACACCATTATCGAAACATAAGATTAAAAAATCATAACATATATAAATTTATTTCTTGAGGTCATGTACATGCACATATTATTATTATAATATGTACCAAAATATATTAATGTGGGCAAATACCAAATCTCAATGTCAAGTATTCACCTTAGTTAAAGCTTCATCATATAACCGAACATGTTTTACAACCAAGTTGAACCATTTTTATCCAATTCACATAATATCACCTTTACCAACTTAATAACCAATTTTTATATATATATATATATATCACATCTGAACATGAATCATGGTTGAGTCAAACAAATACACTTATGAATATGTATATACCATAGCTGATTTTTAAACCACATAAAGATATACATATATACCGCAATCATCAACCAAATTCCAAAGCATACTTCACATGATAGCAATAACCGAATACCAAAATTAAACATGGCCAAACATATGTACAACCATTAGCATTATAATCAACCATCATTCATCTAAACATGTAGAAGGATCAAAACACCAAAACCACATCGGGCTCATCAGACATTATAATTAAGCACACGTAAGACTAAGTCTAAGCATAATTAGCAAGCCATTTTCGCATGACCTTTATACATAACCAAATTTCATTATTTCAAAATGTAATCCAGCCTATACATGCCATAATTCAACTGTAACTATTTAAATACCAAAGCAGTAGATAGTGTGATGAACTTTGCTAGCGATCCCCGAGCTTGTAACGTAAATCCAAAATCTATAAAACAAAGTAAACATGTGCACACAGAGTAAGCTATCATAGCTTAGTAAGTCATAAGCAAATAACAACTCAATAATATAGTCAACTCCTTAAATTTAAATTAAACCAATTTACTATATCAATGCCATATTTAATCTCAACTTATACATTCCATAAACCACATATTTTTAACATAACTATCACTTTGGCCGAATACTTATAAGGTTAAATTTTACAAATTTTCATTCAACTTTCAAAGCCAAATATCATTACACATTCAAATATACTTCCACTCATTTACACAAGCTCACAAAACAAGATTTAACTTCATATACAAACATCACTTATTTGGCCGAATACACAAGATCATATATAACATCACATATGTATATTACCTATATGGCCGAATATACATGGTCACACATATGCATATAGTGAAGAATCATTTCATTGATATTCAAATTTTTTTAGTCACAAGGCCAAATACACATACTAATCTCACATATATTTTTTCATTTCTATTATACATGATTTAACACAAATATTCATAGTACTTACTTACCTTATCTCACATAGGTAACAAGTTAATTCATACCTGGCCATTTAGCTCGTTTTACTTACTCAAACACAACTTATCCTTGCCCGATGAACCATTCGGAATTGGATAGGACACTCAGATAATCTCATATATCATACAATTCCAACGTCCCATACGTGGTCTTACATGTAATCACATATCGATGCCACTGTCCCAGATAAGGTCTTACTCGCACACATATATCGGAGTCACATATCGATGCCATGGTCTTACTCACACACATATATTGGAATCCTATGTCATGACATATGTATCCTAACTATTCCTAAGGTTCATACGGGGCTTTCGAATGACGTAACTCGGTCGAAACGAATTCAGAAACATAGTAATCACGCTTATTCACATTCGGCTATTGCATAAATAAAATCACATATTTCATTTCAGCAAGTATAATTTACATATAATTATAATTAAGTACGTCTATTTGCTTATAAAATTACCTCGGACTATGTAAAACAGAACGGGACAGCTAGTCGACAACTTTCGCTTTCCCCCGATCCAAATTCGATTTCTTTGGTTCTTGATCTAAACATATTCAAATTAAGCTCATTCAAACATATTTTCATTCAATTTAGTCCAAAAACACATAAATAGGCAAATGACCATTTTACCCCTAACATTTACACTTTTTACAATTTAGTCCTTATTGCACGAAACACAAAATATACAAAATTTCAATATACCATATTGAGCCGAATTTTACCTATAATCATACAAGTCCATATATTTAATTTATTTCACATTTTAGTCCTTTAAATTATTATTTTTGCAATTTAGTCCTAATTACTCAAAATCATCAAAAACTCCAATACAAAACATGTTAATCTAAAACATATCTTTCATATTTCATCATCAAACAACAAAAATAACAAGCTATCAACAATGGCATAACTCAAAATATTCACCAAGATAAAAAATTTAAGCATGGGTTTTGTAGTACTCGAAGCAACGATCTCAAAAATGTAAAATTTATCAAAAACCGAGTAAGAACGAACCTTGAATCAAGCTTGAAAGGATGGCCGAACCTAGCTTCTTTTCTTTTTCTTTCTTGTTTATAATATTCGGTCACTTAAGAATAAGATGAATGAATGATATTTTTTTAACATATGTTTTGATATAATAACTTATATTTCTAATTCACTAATTTAACCTTAAAAATAAAATTATAAAGCCATTATAAGCTAGGGCACTACCATCCATATTACTTGAATTTGGTTTATTTACAACATAAATGTTTCAATTTAGAAAGCCACTAACAATTCAGCCCCTTTTAGAAATAACCACTAAATTTTCATTTTACGCGATTAAGTCCTTTTATTTAATCGGACACTCAAACGATAAAATTAAATCACAAAAATTTCAAAGATATAAATTCATACAAAATAAACACAGAAAATGATTTTTAAATATTTTTCTGACTCAGATTCGTGGTCTCCATTCCGATTAGGGTCCAAATCGGGCTGTTATAGATCGACTGGGGATGACGCACTGTTCCAAGCCATGCTGAGGATACTGGAGTAGGTCGCTGGACCTAATTCTAGATCTGGGGGCCAAGGGTCGGCAATTGAGCGACTCCGGTCTAATGGAGCAAAGTTGTTTAGGGGTGTCACAAGAGTCACCCCTAATGTGACTGGGTACTGGTTAGAGGCCACCGAGAGGATTATAGATTATCTGGACTGTATCACTGAGCAGAAATTAAAGGGTACAGTCTCATTGCTTCACGACGAAGAATATCAGTGGTGGTTGACAATTAAGGAGAGCACTCAGCCTGACCGTTTGACTTGGAACTTCTTCAAAACTACTTTCCAGAGCATGTATGTGGGAGCGAGCTATGTGGATGCTCGTAGGCGTAAGTTCATGAATTTCACACAAGGCGATCGATCTGTGGCTGAATATGAGACCGAATTTCTGAGGTTGAGTCACTATGCTCGAGGCATGGTGACGTTCGAGTATGAGAGATGTGTTAGGTTTGAGGACAGCCTAAGCGATAATTTAAGGGTTCTGATAGCTTCACAGAGGATGTTAAGCGCATAGAGCACCAAAACAGAGATCGTGAGAGAGGTAAGAACAAGAGGGATTTGGAGCCCTCAAGTTCTGTGTAGAGGCCTAGGAAAAAGGCCAGATCTGATGGGCCAGTTAGAGTGGGGGCCCCTGTTTCTTCTGTTGCTCTAGCTGGATTGCAACCGTGCAGTGATTGTGGTAGACACCATCCGGGCGAGTGTTTGAGGAGGATTGGAGCCTATTTGAGATGTGAGTCTTTAGAGTACCGTATTCGGGAGTGTCCATTAAGGGCTGATCAGGTGCAAGCTCCGACATCTAGTCTTGTACAACCACAAAGAGTAGTTCAGCAGTCATTTAAGAGCCGTGGGTAGGCCAGGGGTGGTAATGGTATAGGCCAAGGGCAGAGAGAACTGGACAGAGGTGTTGGTTAGACTGAGGTGAGGCAGCCTACTTTAGTTTATGCTGCACATCACCGAGAGGATAGAGATGCTCATGACGTCATCATCGGTACGTTTTTTTATATTTAATGTACCTTATTTGGCCTTGATAGACATAGGGTCTACTCACTCTTACATAGCTAGTTCAGTATCTAAAACTTTAGGGATTTTTGTGGAGAGTACTGCTAGTAAGGTTACAGTATTGAGTCCATTGGGGCAATTTTTTTGGGTTAGTAAACTCTATAGGGATGTTCCATTAGAGGTGCAAGGGACCATTTTTCTAGCGAATCTGATAGAGCTTCCGTTTGGAGAGTTCGACCTAATTCTGGGTATGGATTGGTTAATAGAGCACCGAGTCAGTTTGGACTACGCATCTAAGAGGGTCGTTCTGAGGACTAAGGATGATGTTAAAGTGGTTATGATTGGTGAGCGTCGAGACTATTTGTCATATGTAATCTCAGTGCTAGTAGCTGAAAGACTGCTTCAGAAAAGGTGTGAGGCGTACTTGGCCTACGTAAGTATTTTTGATTCATATGGAGTTACCGAGATTACCTCCTAGTCGGGAAGTGGAGTTTGATATTGAGCTTCTTCCTGGTAAAGCTCCAATGTCCATCGCTCCCTATTGTATGGCACCAAAAGAGCTTACAGAGCTTAAGGTTCAACTACAAGAGTTGTTGGATCGTAGTTTCATTTGTCCTAGTGTGTCTCCGTGAGAAGCACCAGTTCTGTTTGTTAAGAAGAAGGATGAGACCATGAGGATGTGCATTGATTACCTACAGCTGAATAAGTTTACCGTGAAGAATAATTATCCACCTTCGAGGATCGACGACTTGTTTGATCAGTTTAAAGGGGCGTCTATGTTTTCGAAGATCGATCTGTATTCTAGGTATCATCAATTGAGGGTTAAGGAGGCTGATGTACATAAGACTGCATTTAGGACTCGTTATGGGCATTAAGAGTTCCTAGTTATGCCTTTTGGGTTGACGAATGTACCAGCTACATTTATAGATCTGATAAACCGAAAATTTCAACCCTATCTGGATCAGTTTGTCGTGGTCTTCATCGATGACATTTTGGTTTACTCTAATACTGAGGATAAACATGATGAGTATATTAGAGTAGTGCTTCAGATTCTGCGAGAGAAGTAGCTTTATGCTAAGTTAAGCAAGTGTGAGTTCTGGCTGCGTGAGGTAACTTTTCTGGGGCACGTGTTTCTGCTGAGGAGATTCATGTTGATCCCTGAAAGATCGATTCTGTATTGGATTAGAAACGGCCTAAGAGTGTATCTGAGATCTGTAGCTTTCTAGGTCTGGCGGGATACTATCAACGTTTCGTTGAGGGGTTCTCTCTGATTGGTGCACCGTTGACTAAGCTTCTGCGTAAAGGTGTTCTGTTTGTTTGGACTAGTGTGCAGCAATCGAGCTTTGAGAAGCTCAAAACTGTTCTGACTCAACCTCTTATTCTAATACAACCTGAATCCTTCAAGGAGTTTATGGTATACAGTGATGCATCACATGTCAGTTTGGGATGTGTGTTGATAGAAGATGGGAAAGTTATGGTCTATGCATCCCGTCAGCTTAAGACACATGAGGCAAATTATCCAACGCATAAGCTTGAGTTGGCTACTGTGGTTTTTGCACTGAAAATTTGGAGGCATTATCTATATGGTGGGAGGTGTATCATCTACACTAATCACAAGAGCCTCAAGTATCTTCTTACTCAGAAGGAGTTGAATCTTAGACAGTGTCGTTGGATTGAACTGCTAAAAGATTATGACTGTACCATCAAGTATCATTCAGGTAAGGCCAATGTGGTGGTCGACGTTCTAAACCGAAGAGCGATGTCTAATTTGAAGGCAATGTTTACTCGCCTTAGTCTGTTTGATAATGGGAGTCGATTAGCCGAGTTACAAGTTAAGTTGACTTGGATTGATCAGATTCGAGATAAGCAGTTGGGGGATGAGTCACTAGGTTTATGGTTCCATCATGTAGAGAGTAGCAGCACTTTGGATTTTGGACTAAATAGTGATGGGGTACTCTATTTCCGTGGTTGGATTTGTGTACCAAACGATGAGGATCTGAGGTAATCTATTCTGAGGAAGGCACATAATAGCCCTTATGTTATGTATCCCAGCGGTAATAAGATGTATCGTGACCTTCGTGAGTTATACTAGTGGTCGGGATTGAAGTGTAAGGTTATCAATTTCATTGCTCGTTGTTTGACTCTTCTGCAGGTTAAGGCTAAGCATCAGTTGCCTTCGGATTTGTTGTAGCCAGCTAAGATTCCTTTGTGGAAATGAGAGCGAGTAACGATGGATTTCATTAGTGGGTTGCCCTTGACACCCACTAAAAATGATTCTGTTTGGGTCATCGTAGATTGATTGACCAAGTCTGCCCACTTCATTTCGGTTCAGACGGACTTTTCTCTTTAGAAGTTGGTGAAGTGGTATATCTCTGAGATAGTTAGATTGTATAGGGTTCCAATATCGATTATTTCTAACAGAGATCTTCGTTTTACATCTTGGTTCTGGAAGAAATTACACAAGGCTCTGGGTTCAAGGTTGGACTTTAGTACTGCGTTCCATCCTCAAACTGATGGTCAATCTGAGAGGGTGATTCAGATACTAGAGGATATGCTTCGAAGTTATGTGATAGATTTCTGAGGTAGTTGGGAGGATTATCTGCCGCTAGCTAAGTTCGCCTACAACAATAGTTTCCAAGCTAGTATTCAGATGGCACCTTACGAATCTTTGCATGGTCGTAAGTGTCGTACCCCTTTATGTTGGGCTAAGTTGAGCGAACGTCGAGTTTTGGGTCCTGAATTGGTTTCTGAGACTAAGGATAAGGTTCGACTGATAGGAGATCGTCTGAAAGAGGCTTCTAATAGACATAAGTTTTATGCGGAACTAAAGAGACGTGAGATTGAGTACTCTTTGGGAAACTTTGTGTTTCTGAAGGTCTCTCCGTCGAAGAAGGTTCTGAGGTTCAGTTGTAAAGGCACGTTAAGCCCTAGATTTATTGGGCCTTACTGGATTTTGAAACGTGTAGGACTAGTTACCTATCAATTGGAGTTACTCCTGAACTGGACCGTATTCATGATGTGTTTCACGTCTCGATGTTGAGGCGGTACCGATCTGATCCATCTCACATAGTTTCCATTAGGATATCGAGGTTAGGCCAGATTTGACCTTTGACGAGGAGCCGATTAAGATTCTGGAGCGAGACGTTAAGGTTCTGAGGAGGAAGTCCATTCTGTAACAGCCCGATTTAGACCCTAATCAGAACGGTAGTTTCGAGACCATGAATTCGAGTCAAAAAAATATTTTTAAATTATTTTCAGTGTTTATTCTGTGTGAATTTATGTCTGTAAAAATTTCATGATTTAATTTTGTCGTTTAGGTGTCCGATAAAATAAAAAGACTTAATCGCGTAAAGTGAAAATTAGGTGGTTATTTCAAAAAAGGGCTAATTTGCACTTGGCTTTTAAAATAGAAGACTTTAAGAAGTAAATAGCCCAAAATCAAATGAAGTGGACGATAGTAGGCATGATATATGTGATTTTATAATTTATTAACTAAGGTTAAAAAGGTAAAATAATAATAAGTAATATATATGTTATAACATATGATAATTAAAAAAGTGCTTATATTATTTCCACCATAGCCGAATATAAAAAAAAGAAATAGGAGAAGTTAGGTTCGACCATCTTTCAAGCTAAAATCAAGATCAAGAACCAAAGATATCAGATTTGGACCGGGGAAAAACGAAAGTTGTCGACTAGCAGCCCCGTCCTGTTTTACGACGATCGAGGTAAGTTTATAAGCAAATAGACATGTTTATTGGTAATTTAATGTTATATTTACATGCTGTTATGAAATGTTAGAAACTAAATATACTATGGCCGAATATGATTAAAATGTGGTTACTACACTTCTGAGTTCGATTCGACCGAGTTACGACTTCCAAAAGCCCTGTATGAACCTTAGGAATAGTTAGGATACATATGTCATGACATAGGATTCCGATATATGTGTGCGAGTAAGTCCATGGCATCGATTTGTGATTATGATGTGTGTTTACGAGTAAGACCTTGTCTGGGACAGTGGCATCGAAATGTGGTTACATGTAAGACCACGTCTGGAACGTTGGCATTGTACTATTTAAGTGATTATCCGAGTGTCCTATCCAATTCTGAATGGTTCATCGGGAAAAGGTAATTGTGCACAGATTGTATAATACGAGCTAAATGGTCAAGTAAGAGTTAACTTGATGCCTATTTAAGATAAGGTAAGAAAGTACTATTGTTATGTGCTGTAAATCATGTACAATGCAAATGAAAAATTATGGATATTGATATGTGTATTCAGCTTGTGAATGAATAATTGTGTAACATTGAAATGTTTTTTAATATGCATATATAAGATTTGTATATTCGGCTACTTATGTATTATGGATACATGAGATGTTATTAGTTGATTTTTAAGTTACATAAAAGAATAAATGGATGTGTGGTTATTATGACTATTAGGTTTGGAAGTTGATTTATATTGCATTAAACGAATATATATGTATTCGGCATAGGTGGTTAATAATGTTAATGCAATTCGTTTAGTTAATATGAGTCAATTGTGATAATGAGATGTTTATTTGCTTATGACTTACTAAGCCTCGATAGCTTACTCTTTGTGTTATGTTTACGTTGTTTTATAGATTTTGAAGTCAAGCTACGAGTTTGGGAATCGTCAGCAAAGTCTATCACACTATCGACCGTTTTTGGTACATTATAAGTTTGAACCTGGTTTTATGGCATGTATAAGCTAGGTTATGTTTAGTTAAGTTTGAAGTTGTGTATATATTAAGCCATGCGAAAATGGCTAATATGTTAAGTGATTATATGAAACTTTAGTCATGTTTATATGTGTTATATGCTTGAAAGTGGTTGGTGATTGTGGATATGTATGTTTGATAGGTTCGGCTATGGTACATGCATGGATAAATTTATTTGGGAATTTTGTTGATATGTTTTGTTAAGGTGTTATTATGTGATTTAGTGATAAAGAACATTCAGTTAAATTCATACATGGTTAGAGATTAATTTGGTGTACATATTATATGAATGGTTTAATAATTTATAAATATACATGTATATTCGAATGTATAATAATATTTACATTCGGTTTGTATTGAAAATGTATGAATATAATTTGTCTAGTGAATTGAACATGACTTGGTAATGAGGTAAATTGATGAAAACGTGGTTGATTGTGTAATGGCTAGTTTGATACGATTTGTTATGGTAAGATGGAAGTATGTTTTATGAATGAATGATTGGTTAATCAAGCTAGTATTGTAATACCCTTCAACCCTAAACCGTCGCCGGAACAGAGTTACGAGGCATTACCAGACAAATCAGACAAATTACGGATAATTCTTAATAAATGAATAATTAAACAATTAATTATTTAACAAACATATTATAGTATAATCATAAATTCATATAAATTATATTTTTATTTCTAATTGACTTCATTCATTCAAAAAAAAAATTTAATAAAAATTTCGATAGCATTTCTTCTTATTTTTACATAAAACGCCCTGCAAGTTCAAACCAGAAACCAACTAATCCAAAACTAATGGCACAATCAAAAACAATTTAAACCTAAATACACCTAAATCATAACCAATTCATTAACATAGTAATTTAATAACTAAACATTCATAATATTAATCAAAATTAATTAATAACTTCATTCATTTTTCATTCTAACTTAATACCAAATTATATAATATAATCTTTACCATTTTATCAAACTAATAACAAAATATGGTATACCATTCTTACAACCAACATTACAAGCATATCTATATAACCTATACAACACCTAGTACATGCCACTTTCAATTAAGAAAAGAAAACATCACCAAAAATCTTTTTGTTGGAGTCGGGATCGTTCGGATGCTGAACCGGGACACTGGACTCCTATTAACCTGTGCACGGAAACAACCGCACGCTGAGTATTCCATACTCAGTGGTATTACCATAATTCAAATTATAATAGTAGTAATAAAAAAATTATAATAACTAAGCATCAAATAACGTTTCATTTTCAATTTTTTTTATATATTCACTAGTATAGTCGATCGAATTTATTTGATTTTCTCATTTCACTTATTCACCCTATTAACAATTCAGACTTTGACGGATACACGGATTCCAACCCAAACACACCAGTACGGCACATTGTGCCTAAAACGGTACATAGTACCTGATCAGTATGCGACACATAAAGTGCCTAAAACAGCACACGAAGTGCCTGTTATGGCACACGATGTGTCTGAAATACGAAACATAAAGTGCCTGATCAGTAAAGCCAGCAAGTCCCATACACTTCCAGATCCTATGGCATGCCAATTATATCCGACTTAGCCCAACTAGTTAATAGGGTATTTCAATTCTCAATTCACTTTTATTTCCAATCCAAGATCACTTTTCAATTACAATTTCACATTCAAATCAATTTACAATTCAATTATACATACACATTCTCCATTCAATTCAATTCTCATTCAACTCAAATATCAATACTTACCTTATAACTCACTTATTAAATATAGAATTTATATAAAACATTTAATAAAAAGTAATTCGAATTATAGTAATACAAACCATGAATTTCTCGTTTTAATCCTCGATAGCTTTCTCCTTTCCTTTGTGCACCGATGTCTTGGTTCTTTGTTAACTACGAAAATAATAATAATTTATAATCATCAATACAAAAAAATTCAATTTAATCCATGAGCCTAAACATGCAAATTTAACCTTTTTTTTTTACATATAATTCCACTATTTACTTATATGTTCATTCAAAGTTGTCTACTTGAGTCATTGTTACTAAATCATTTATATCTTGAGCTAAGAAACTCAAAATTAAGATCTGCTAATTTTTCCTGAAACTAGACTCACATATATTCTTACCATAAAATTTTTAGAATTTTTGGTTTATCCAATAAGTACAGTTTATTCTTTAAAATTGCCCCTGTTCTGCTGTCAAACAGTTCCGACCATTGTTCACTAAAAAATAATTATCTCCTTTTACAAGATTTGAAAATGTTCCAATTTGATTATCTTGAAAATAGGTTCATTAAGGATTTTAAACATATAAATTCCAACCCATAATTATTTTTATACCATTTTTAATGATTTTACAAAGTCAGAACAGGAGAACCCGAATTCATTCTGACCTTGTCTCACAAAACTTATAATATCTCATGATCTACAATTTTGTTGCTTAAACCGTTTCTTCTATGAGAAATTAGACTCAATAAGATTTAATTAAATATTTTTTTCATTCTCTAGTTCGATTTTTATAATTTTTGGTGAATTTTCAAAATTAGAACACTACTATTGCCCAAAACTATTTTGGCGTAAAATGTTAATAACCAAATTTACAACACCAATTCACATTTTATTTCTATTCAAATTTCATTCAAACTCAAATTTAACTAGTAAATTTTCAACATATTTTCCTAATTTTAAATTTTTCTCAATTTAATCCCTAAAACACAAAACTTATAACTTACTTTACATTTCAATCCCTTTATCTATTCTAACTTAATTTTCATTCAATTAAACCCCTATTTCATCATTTTATTCAACATGAACTTTGTTTAAAACCCTAAGAACTTCTAAACTACCAACTTAATTCCATAACATCAAAATTAAGAAAAAAGGACTTGATTGAGCTTACCAATTAAACTCCAAGCTTCAAAAACCCTATTTCCCCTTTTCCTTTCTTTTTTTTTCTTTCCTTCCCCTGTTCGAATGCTTTCTGTTTTCTTTTCTTTGTTCTTTTGTTTCTTTTCTTTATTCTATTTCTTTTATTTGTTTTAGTTACTAATAATATATTATAATAATTTAATTATATAATATATAAATATCTTCTACTTAATTAATAAGAAAACATGTAATCATGTTACAAGTGTATATTCATGTATTATTACACATGTCTATTTTCTTTTTCAAACATTTGTTTTTACTTAATTTAATTCTAAATATAATATTATTTAATATAATTTATAACTTAAATAAAATAATAGTAATAATAACTAATTAATTAATCAATATACAATTATCTAAGAAAAGCCTTAGATCTTTAACAGCTTATGTCGCCTCATCTATGCTAATTGGTACAATTGCCAGTTTGGTCCTTTTTATTTTCTATTGATCTATAATTGAACATTTGCCCTTTATTCAATTTAGTCATTTTTCTTAATTACTCTTAATTAAGCTAAGTTCACCTAATTAAAACTTAATTAGACACACTACTAGACTCATAATTATTCCTAATAATTATTTACGAACTCGATTTACTAAGACGGAGGCCCGATAATGTACTTTTTCGGTGCTCGTGAATTTTGGGTCATTACAAGTATAATGTCTATAACATTTTAAGTTAAATAATTAAGAAATGGTATATTTAGCTAAAGTGTCATTATGTGTGGTATAAACTTATGTGATTAAATTGATAGTTGAATAGACGTGAAGTGAATTGGTTATGTATATGTAATTTAATATAATGTTTAGATGTAACTCTTAGTTTGTGAATTAAAACATGAAATAAATTTGCTATTTGTGTCCGTAGATGGTTAATGGTGATATGATGATTTGTGTTTAAATTTAGTGAAATATGATTATGCCTATTATATGTTAGGTTGTATTTTAATCTGTAAATATGATTTGCCATAACGCGTTATGTGGATATGCTTATATATATATATATATATATCCAAGTGGATGTTTTTAATTTGCATTATTGTACGAAATAGGTAAATTCATATTGACTATTACATTAATGTTGCATAAATGATCGATAAGTTTAATTTTGTAATTTGTTTTGTTTGATGTATAATTTATACCTATGCTAAAGCCATATAATGATCGGTTACTATTTCAATTAATGAAACAGATGATTTGTTATATGTTTTGTATATTTATATAATTTGTTTTGATATATGTTAGATTAAATTTTGAATTGTGAAATTTAATGAATGTCTGTATGAATTGTGATATGACAGGTAATACCTCAAAGCACTAATTCGGCGACGGATACCGGTTAGGGGTGTTACACATTTCTTCAGTAAAGATTCTGTGGTAGAATCATGGCACTGAGGAGGCTATATAGGAACCTGAGGATTCAATGTGTCCGCAGTATCCTCAGGAAAATTTTGAGGTCGAAATTTCTTTTAGGGGGTAGAGTTGTAAAGCCCCAAATTTCTTATTTCTGCTTTTGTGAAAATGTGACACAATTGTGTATCTGGAGTTGTAATGACTCCAGTCCAATGGAGTTGAACTTTTTAGGGATGTCACTGGAGTCACCCCTAATGTGGCTAAGTACTGGATGGAAGCTACTGAGAGGATAATGGATGATTTAGACTGTACCCCTAACCAGAAATTGAAGGGTGCAATCTCGTTGCTTCGCGATAAAGCCTATGAGTGGTAGCTGACTGTTAAGGAGGGCACACAGCCCGATCGCCTATCTTGGGAGTTCTTTAAGTCTGCTTTCCAAGGGAAGTATGTGGGATCAAGTTACATCGATGCTCGTAGGCGTGAGTTTCTGAACCTCACTCACGGAGACCAGTTAGTGGCCGAGTATGAGGCTAAATTCCTGAGACTGAGCCGCTATGCGCAAGGTATAGTGGTGTCTAAATATGAGAGATGTGTCCATTTTAAGGATGATATTAGGGATAATATGAGGGTGCTGATAGCCCCACAGAGGGAGCGAGAGTTCTCCGTTCTAGTAGAGAAGGCGAAGATCACCGAAGAGGTTAAGCGCGCTAAGCACCAAAACAAAGATCGTAGGAGGGGTAAGAACAAGAGGGATTCGGAACCCTCGAGTTCAGTACAGTGGCCAAAGAAAAAGGTCAGGACTGATGGGCCAGTTTGAGTTGGGCCCCCTGTTACTCCTATTGGACTGCAGCCGTGTGGAGATTGTGGTAAATGCCATCAAGGTGAGTGTTGGAAGTAGACTGGGGCATGTTTGAGATGTGGGCCATTAGAGCATCGCATTTGGGAGTGTCTGCTGAGGGTCGATTAGGTGCAAGCTCCGGGTTCTGGTACTGCGCAGCCATAAAAGGTAGTTCAGCAGCCATCGAGGGGTCGTGGTCAGGTTAGGGGTGGTAACGGTATAGGCCTTGGACAGAGGGCACCAGGTAGAGATGTTGGATAGACTGAGGCGAGGTAGCCTACTCTTGTTTATGCTGCTCATCGCCTATAGGACAGAGATACTCCAAACGTCATTACCGGTATGCTCTTAATTTATGATATGTCTTACTTTGCTTTGATAGACATAGGCTCCACACATTCTTATGTAGCTAGTACTGTGTCTGGAAACTTGGAGATTTTGGTTGAGAGTACTTCTAGTGAGGTGACTGTACTGAGTCCACTGGGGCAATCGGTTCGAGTTAGCAAACTGTATAAAGATGTTTCGCTAAAGGTTTAAGGGTCGGTATTTCTAGCTAATCTAATAGAGCTTCTGTTTAGGGAGTTCAACCTGATTCTAGGTATAGACTGGTTGGTCAAGCATCGTGTTAGTCTGGACTGTGCGACTAAGAGGGTCATCTTAAGATCTGAGGGGATAGTGAGGTAGTTATGGTTGGAGAACGTCGGAATTATTTAGCTAACATGATCTCTGCATTGGTGGTTAAGAAACTGGTTCGTAAGAGATGTGAGACATTCTTGACCTATATTAGTGTTTTCGTTTCTGGAGACTCTATTGTAAAGGATATCAGAACTGTAGGGAATTTTCCAGACATTTTTCCTGAAGAGCTACCGGGTTTACCTCCGAATTGGGAAGTGTAATTTAGGATTAAGGTTATTCCTGACACAGCTTCGGTGTCTATCTCCCCCTATCAAATGGCACCGAATGAGCTTACAGAGCTTAAGGCTCAACTGCAAGAAATTTTAGACCGTGGTTTCATCCATCCCAGTGTGTCTCCATGGGGAGCAGTGATTTAATTTTTTAAGAAGAATGATGAGACTATAAGGATGTGTATAGATTATCGGCTATTGAACAAGCTGACCATTAAAAACAAGTATCCGCTTCTGAGGATCGACGACTTATTTGATTAGTTTCGAAGGGCTTCTATGTTTTTTAAGATCGATTTCCGTTCAGGGTATCACCAGTTGAGGGTTAAGGAAGTGGATGTGCATAAGACTGCATTTAGGACTCGGTATGGGCATTACAAGTTCCTAGTTATGCCTTTTGGGTTGACGAATGTGCCGGCCGTATTTATAAATCTGATAAACCTAGTGTTTTAACCCTATTTGGACCAGTTCGTCGTAATTTTCATCGACGACATCTTGGTATACTCTAAAGCTGAAGATGAGCACAATGAGTATCTTAGAGTTGTGCTTTAGATTGTGCGTGAGAAGCATCTCTACGCTAAATTCAGTAAATGTGAGTTCTGGCTTCGTGAAGTCACTTTCCTAGGGTACGTAGTTTCTGCTGAGGGGATTCGACTTGATCCTCGAAAGATTGAGGTTGTACTGGATTGGAAACAACTTAAGAATGTATCAAAAATCCGTAGTTTTCTGGGTTTGGCGGGTTATTATCGGCAATTTGTGGAAGGTTTTTCACTGATTGCAGTGCCCTTAACTAAGCTACTACGTAAGGGTGTTCCGTTTTTCTGGACTGATGTGTAGCAGGATAGCTTTGAGGAGCTTAAGACTGTTCTGACTAAGACTCCTATTCTAATACAGCCTGAAACTGGAAAGGAGTTTGTGGTTTACAGTGACGTGTCGCATGTGGGTTTGGGTTGTGTTCTGATACAAGATAGTAAGGTTGTGACATATACATCTCGTCAGCTCAAGACACATAAGGCAAACTATCCGACGCATGATTTGGAATTGGCCGCTGTAGTTTTTGCTTTGAAAATATTGAGGCACTATCTGTATGGTAAGAAGTGCACTATTTACACTGATCACAAAAGCCTCAGGTACCTTCTAACTCAAAAGAAGTTGAATCTTAGGCAGCATAGATGGATTGAACTGCTTAAGGACTATGACTATACTATCGAGTACCATCCTAGCAAGGCCAATATGGTTGCCGATGCATTGAGCCGTAAAGCAATGATTGATCTAAAAGCAATGTTTGCTCGACTTAGTTTGTTCGACGATGAAAGTTTATTGGCTAAGCTGCAGGTTAAACCGACTTGGATAGAACGGATTCAGGATAGACAGTTAGAGGATGAATCGTTGGGTCTTCGGTTCTGACAGGTTGAGAGTGGAAGCACTATAGACTTTGAGCTGAATAATGATGGGCTACTTTGTATCCGTGGTCAGATTTGTGTACCAAATGATACTGATCTTCGAGATGTACCGAGATCTTCGAGAATTGTACTGGTGGCCAAGGTTGAAACGAGAGGTTACTAATTTTGTAGCATGGTGTCTAACGTGGTAGCAGGTTAAGGTTGAGCATCAGTTACCTTCAAGTTTGCTGTAGAAGTATTATGTTTGGGTCATCATAGATCGATTGACCAAGTCTGCGCACTTTGTTCTGGTTAAGACTGACTATTCTCTTTAGAAGTTGACAAAGCTCTACATCTCTAAGATAGTGAGACTGAATGGGGTATCAGTCTCAATCATTTCTGATAGAGATCCTTGCTTCACGTCTCGGTTCTGGAAAAAAGTTACATGAGGCTCTGGGTTTAAGATTGGACTTCAGTATTGCGTTTCGTCTTTAGATCGATGGTCAATCTAATAGGGTGATTAAAATACTAAAGGATATGTTGAGGAGTTGTGTTATCGATTTTCGAGGTAGTTGGGAGGATTATCTGCAGTTAGTCGAGTTCGCCTATAATAACAGCTTCCAGTCTAGCATTCAGATGGCACCATATGAAGCTCTGTACAGTTGTAAGTATCGTACTCCTCTATGTTGGACTGAGTTGGGTCAACGACGGGTTCTGGGTCCTGATTTGGTTTCTGAAACTGATGATAAGGTTCGACTAATTTGGGATCATTTGAAGGCCACTTCGGACAGACAGAAGTCTTATACTGATCTAAAGAGACGTGAGATTAATATTATGTGGGGGGACTTCGTCTTTCTTAAGGTCTCGCCATGGAAGAAAATTTTGAGATTCGGTCGCAAAGGCAAGTTGAGCCCTAGGTTTATCGGGCCATACCAAATTCTGAAGCGAGTGGGACCGGTCGCTTATTAGTTGAAGTTACCTCCAGAGCTAGACCGTATTCACGACGTATTCTACGTCTCAATGTTAAGGCGTTACCGTTCTGACCCATCTCATATTATCCTTGTTGAGAAGATTGAGGTTAAGCCAGATTTGACCTTTGAGAAGGAGCCAATTCAGATTCTGGATCGCGAAGTAAAGGTTCTTCAAAAGAAGTCTATCCCATTAGTGAAGGTGCTATGGTGGAATCATAGCACTGAGGAGGTCATGTAGGAGCCTGAGGATGCGATGTGTCAGCAGTATCCTTATCTGTTCTGATCAGGTAAATTTCAAGGCCGAAATTTTCTTTTAGGGGGTAGAGTTATAACGCCCCAAAATTCTTATTTTGGTTTCAGTTAAAATGTGACAAGTGTGTATTTACTTCAGTGGTTAAGTGTTCTGGGTATGTGTGAGAGGTCCCAAGTTCAAGCCTTATCTTGGGTGAATTTTTGTCTTTTTCTAAATAAAACCTTAACCTTGCTCAATGGGTTTAAGTTTAATTGTTTATAGGTATATAACAGAATGGGCCTATTGGTTTAGTGGTTAAGATGTGTGTTGGTGTGTTGGAGGTCCCAAGTTCAAGCCTTATCTTGGGTGAATTTTTGTCATTTTCTGAATTGATACCAGTTGTGTACCCGAAAATATAAAAAACGGGATTCGACAAAAGCCCAAAGTGCAAACTATCAACACCACATGGGCGTGTGGTCGCCCGTGTGGTAGGCCGTGTGCGACAACACGACCATGTGGTTGACGAAGACATGGTCGTGCGCAGCACATGGCCGTGTGGTGGCTGAAGTGTGGCCGTGTGGGCTACTTGGGCTAAACCAAACTGGGCGTGTGGGCCTACATGGACACACCACACGGGCGTGTGATATTTAGGACAGGCCGTGTGATCCACACAGGCCAAGGCCAATCTGGGCATGTGGGCCCACACGGGCAAGCCACATGGGTGTGTAGGCCCTTTTAGCTACAATGATTTCTAGGGTTGCACAAGTCGCCCAAGTCGACTGTGAACCTATTATAGGGTCGGTGAGCATTACTTAGACCCTAAAACATGTGACCTAAATATATATATAATGTATGTAATGGGCATGTTAGATTTAAGCATGTTTATTGATCCGTATGTATGACTGATGACTAAATTCTAGCATGTAAGCATGTATTTCTGTATATCTGCATTGAGCATGTTTAGTTGCATCTACATTGGGTGGGATGATTAATTACTGGAGGAAGTGTATTGAAAGGCTTTCATGCCTATTATCTGGCAGCTCAGCTACAATATTACTGATATGTGCCGTACTCGGTAGACTTGGTGTGTAGGCCTGGGTGGGTGTTTTAAATCCCACATAGTGTGTAGGGATGGTCAGAGATGGTGTGTAGAGGCAAGTGGGTAAGATACTGATTTCTGTTACTATATGCAAATTGTATCTGAATGGGCTAAGGCCTAAACTGTAACAAAATCTGTAATGGGCTTAGGCTCTAGATTACACTTGATTGATATCTGTTGTTTGACTATATGTATGTCTTCCGTGGGGATTACACACCCAGTTTACGTAAACTCACCCCTTCATGTTTTATCTGTACAGGTGATCCCTAGACTTAGATGGATCGGTGCGGCGGAGGGCACAACGGTGATCACATGATTATTGAACTGTTTTAATTTTAGTCATGGTATTTATTTCCTATTTGTTTTTTTAGGGTATTTTTTATGTAATTTGGGACTTTTGGACTGTTTGCCTTTGTTTTAGATTTTAACTGTTTTTATGAACTTTAGAACTGCAACGAAAACTCAGTTTTATTAAATACAATATTTTTCCTAAACGTGAACGATTTTCTTTAGATATCACAGTTTTAAAAGCTTCCGCTATAGAATGTGTTTTTAAACGAATCAAATTAACGAAAAAATAGTTTTGAAATTGACGGAAGATAAATAAAAGCTAATAAATGGAAATAGTTTTAACTTGATAAATTCGATTTCAAATTTCATTCCATGTGACATCACTAGATTCGGCCATAACGTCTAGGCCAGGTTTAGGGTGTTACAAATACATTATGTTTAACATATAATTATATTAGAATACAATATTATAATAATTAAATATTATTTGTATTACTATTTATAATATTAAAATATGTGTGAGTATTTACACTGAAAATGTACTTTTTTTATTCCACAAGCAACCTTAAAATTTGATTTGTCTCTTTTTTTAAACATTTAACTTTTTAATATTTTACTATACTCCTATAGGATACTTGTCTACCTCTAACCCTATATGTGGAGTTTAAAAATTCCATTGGCAGTGTACTAAATATTTTCCCTTAAAATATTCATATTTTTATGGTGGAAGACATTCTTTACTAGATGAGACTAATTCCACTGGACATTAAACGTCATTCTAGATTTAATTGCATTAACAACTTGGATTTGACTTCTCAAGAAAATAAATAGTAGGAACAATTTGATCCATATGCTCCATGTTAGATTTGAGCTCATATCTAATGCTCAAGTCAAGCTAATGGTTAGGCCAATAGAAAAGAAATAATCGATACAAAGATTCAATTATAATGTTTTGAAGTTTGGATGCTAATTTAAAATGTAAATCATAATTTGAGAATGTCTAGTGCAATTAACCTTACTAAAATATTATAAATTATAATCTATATGTATTATTAAAACATTAAAATAAAATATTAATAATATTAAAATTAGGAATAATATTTGATGCACCAGTGCATAAGTCTCATGCACTATCGGTGAAGCATGACACATCATCATTAAATTAAACAATAAAATATTAAGAACTTGTAAATAAATACTAATAATTTTATTTAAACATTGATCATAACTATTATGAATAAATATTAATGACTATTGAATTTAAGGTCATGGGTTTAAAATTTTAATTTCTTTAACTTTAAAATCTCGAATTTAAGATCTACGATTGAAGGAATAGAATTCATCTCTATAACCTAATAAAGCACACATGTAATAGTTTAGAGACAAAACCATAAATATAGTGCGGTGCAATGAAAGGGATTTCCCACCTACCATTCAAATGAAACACAAGTCTATTGCCTTTTTATCATAGTAACCCAACAACCAGGGCATCCATGGAGTTATTGTAAGTCAAATGCATAGATATAATCCAATCATCAAAAATATCAAATGTAACACCAATGCTTGCAAAAGCTCATAACCTACCTGACTTCGTATCCAATGTATTTTTTTAAATGTATTTGAAAGGTTTTTAAAAGGTAATATCCTTATAATAGATACACAATCAACTTAACAAACATGGTTCAAAGAGTTTTCGAGAGATCATTATGGCCATACAAATTCCAAAATTCCAAAATTACGTTTGAATGGCTTGTGAACCGAAACTGAAACGACGTTGTAACTTATAATATATGTAATTAATAACTTTTAAAATTTATCCTCTAAACCAACCTACATACCACATTATTTAAGAGTCATACAATAAGCACGTAGTTGGAATAAGTTGCACCAAATTTTGACCAAACTCAAAAAATATGATTATATTTATATCAAGATCAACGACCAATAATCAAATGAAAACCCAAGCATCCACTTATTAAATCCAAATGAACAAATCTTCCTAAATCCTTAACAGTTCTACTAAAATTAAAGTATTTTAAAACATAAAAAAAGATAGCCATCAAATTTAGTCTACATTTTTCCTAAAAGAGCATCATTCAGTGAGTTTAGCTTTACCATCAATAGGGCATAGAAATTGTTTGCCAATTACCACATACCACCAAAGTTTGGGAATAGCTAAATACAGTCGTTATGCCAAAAAAAAACCAAGAAATTAGCAATGAAATATAAGAAAGTTTAGTTTAAAACTACTTACTAGTACCTGTATATTCAGCAGCTCCATTAAAAGTGGAGAGACCATTGGTCACATGATTAGTAGCCCCTGAGTCTAGATACCAGATTTGTTCACCAATATTGGTAGAAACCAAATGACATTCCGACTTAGAAGGCCCTGACTGAGGAAAGCTGCTTACCTAAAACTTTGTATTGACTAAGGGAGGCTACCAACTTTGATGAGAAGCATTAGGGACATTTGTCTGGTTAGGAGGATAGAGTACATTACCATGCATTGTATGACGACAACATTAGTGTCATGGAAAGGTATCGCAATTTTGAGAAAACTGGCCTTGGCCTTGATCCACAAGCTGATGATAATTCACTTGCATCTACCCCATTGATCCAAATCAGATATATTAGAGAACATTTCACTAAATCTATAGTAGCATTTTTGCACTACATGTCCAATCCGAACACAAAGTTGACATTGAGTCGGTTGTGAGAAAAATGACCCCAACGTCTTTTACCGCAATAGTACCTTCTGCCACCTTTAAACTACTTCTTGTGTCCTTGAATGTAGCTTCTACTCGAAACACTATTGATTTGAGTATTCTTGGACTGATCCATTTAATTACATTTTTGTTGTTGAAGAATATTAGTTTGCATAAGAAGATTAGCTACAAACTCAAGTTACCTTGATTCGCAATCAGTTAACATTTCAGTAAGAAGTTCAAGAGAGATGCTAGTTGCTAAAGCCACTACTCTAACTGACTCATACTCAATTGAAAGCCTTGCAAGAATAATGCTTACTTGTTTTTTTTTTTATCATAAACAACACTTCCAAGTGTAGACAAAACATCACACATACTTTTGACCTTGGACAAGTACTCTTTTATAGTTAATTGACCCTTTTTTTTCTAAGAATAAAGCATATGCCTTAACCTTGAGATCTTAATACTAGACCAAGTGGCAAGTTGTTTCTCAATTGTCACTGATACATCAAAACTAGTAGAAGCACTAGTCAAATAAGGTAAATAATCAACACACAAGGTAGATAACAATCAAGATTCCAACAACTTATCTTGTTGTTTATGCAACAAAAACTCTGGATTATCAATCAACTTTCCATTTGCATCAACTATAAACTAAGTAACATTAATATAACCTAATACATAATCTTGCAAACTATATCCTTTAAGAATGAGCATGATCTGATGTTTTTAAAGAAGAAAGATGTTCTCACTGAGTTTATCAGTCTTATGTTTTGGAAACTATTGAACTCTTCTGACCACTCCATGCGAGGCTAACATTCGGTCTAAGCTGTGAGAATGTACCCGCTCAACAGTATTTGAAGAAGATTGATGCCGACTACCACCATTTCTAGAGACTACTTCTGGATCCATAAAGATCAACATAAGAACACTCAAAAAGAATCTACATTGACAACCAAGTAACAGCGAAAAACTCTTCACACAACCGAAATAATCACTGGCTCTGATACAATGTTTGATTCAATCATAGAATAAAAAAACTTATTTTATTTCATAAGCTCTAATAATCCAAAAAGATCGAGCATCATATTTATAACAAGGATCGCTAATGAACCAGCTAAGAAACTCAGTCTAACAAACAACCTAATTGATTCTCAGTTGATACATTAACTAAAAATGAACTGACATTGAAATAAATTGACTTTAACTGACTTAACTCACACCTATCTCAACTACAATGCCTAACAACTAACAAAATTACCTAACTGCCTAACTAGCCACAGAAGCACCTATACAAACCTTCAGGTAACAGAACCATGCTTTCATACCTTAATAAAAATATCTCATGTTCGCAGCGGGTGAGGGATGATGATGTAAAAGTCTGCAGGGTGGGGGGTAAAAGCTTGATCGAAGAGAGTAAAATGATTTGAAAGGTTTTTAGGGTTTGAGTTGTTGACCGTTCAAAAATTGAAATACATGTTAGACTTAAGGTACAACCAACATATTAGTGAAAATATATAAAATAAATATATTTATTAAAAATCTATATGAAAAAATTGGTCGCAAATATATTCATTAAGAATTAATATTATAATCAATTGATGCTTTAGTTATTTGGGCAAATGAAAAAATTGGTCGCAAATAATATTATAATCAATTGATGCTTTAGTTATTTGGGCAAATGAAAAAATTAGTCGCAAATATATTCATTAAGAATTAATATTATAATCAATTGATGCTTTAGTTATTTGGGCAAACTTTTTCTGATAATCACCTAAGTTTTTTTTGCATGTTTTTGTTTTGATCATTGATTTTTTTTTTTTTTGTTAATTTAGTGAGTCAATTTCTTATTTTAGTCACTCCACCATTAAAATGTGTTTGGTCACCAAACAAAATACTAGCATGGCCTACTATAATAACAAATTTAGCGATTAATGTTTACTCATTTTTATTAATTTTATCTTGATTTTGAAAAATTCAACAAATTTAACCCCATTAATATTTACACATTGTGTCATTTTGGTATTGATTCTAAAATTAAAAATTCAAATTAAAATTAAAAATATAAAAATATATATAAAATATTCAAAAAAAATTATAAAAAGATATATTTAAAAGTTTTAAATATATTCAAATTATGTGGTAATACCCAGAATCTATTATCTAAAAGCATGAAGCATATAAATTCAGCAAATTTGTTCAAATGTTTTAATTTGATGGGGTGCTTAACTAAGTAGCTCATTATTCGAAAAAAATAACTGAAAATCAAAACATGAAGAGGAAGATCATCATATCAGGAGATCAAGCTATTTCATGGCGTTTCACTTTGTTCATATATTCTCCCTTATGATTTCAGGTATGTAATTTTAATATTCTTTTTATCGGTTTACGATTCTCCA
Source organism: Gossypium longicalyx (assembly GCA_025698465.1). Taxonomy (NCBI): domain Eukaryota; kingdom Viridiplantae; phylum Streptophyta; class Magnoliopsida; order Malvales; family Malvaceae; genus Gossypium; species Gossypium longicalyx. Next base: position 17,407,114 of record CM047005.1, on the reverse strand, counting down.
CTGGAGATTCTTTGATCAGTTGAGATGCTTGAAAACTTGCTTTTGATACTGAATTTTCACATGCATGCATGGAAATCTTTCTTTTATACATGTTTGAGACATTGATTTCTGTGTCTGAATAAAATTTACAGCTAATGTTGTCAATGGAGATTCCCTAGAAACAAACAAGGAAGCTCTGCTGAACCTGAATACATTCCTGGAAGAACACAACCGAGTAAACCGATGAAAATAATTAGAATGGAACCTTGATGAATCCATTTCAGCAAGTCAGGGCATGGAATCTGTTGTTCTTCATCGTCCGCTATTGAACAACAAAGAGCCATCGGTATAAACCTGTCTTGAAACAACATTTCCGGGGAAATGTTCCATAATTTCTCAGCTTTAACAAGTCTTAATTCAACACCTCGATCTCTCGAGCAACACCATCGCCAGAGCCGTACCGGACGATTTGAACCGATGCAATAGCCTTGTCTTTTTCTAGGGTTAACAAATTTGCTGAATTTATATGCTTGATGCTTTTAGATAATTGATTTTGGGTGTTATCCACATAATTTGAATATATGTAATATCTTAAATACCTCTTTTTATAATTTTTATTGAATATTGTATACATTTTTATGTATTTTTTTATTTTTAAAATTAGATTAAATTGACAGACATGTAAATGTTAAAGGTTAAATTTGTTGAATTTTTCAAAGTCAAGACTGAATTAACAAAATGAATAAACATTGAGGGCTAATTTGTTATTATACCAAACTCGTCAACATTCCGTCTGATGACCAAACACATTTTAAGGGTGGAGTGATAAAAAAAAAATTGCTTTTAAGGAGAGTGTGACTAAATTAACAACAACAAAAAGAAAAATCGGTGATCAAAGCAGGAACACGCTAAAATTTAAGTGACTATCTGAATAGTTTACTCTAGTTATAATGATAAAATTAATGGTTTATTATGTATGTGTTTGGAGTTCAAATTTTATTATAATCAATTTTTATTAATTTATTATATAAAAAAGGTCAAAATACTCTCATAAAAATATAATTTGATTTGTATATAAAATGATATTTAATATTTTTATAATCAAGTTAATGTTAATTGATTGACTCACATCAACTCAATAAATGATTAAAGATTATTTAAATGGATAATTGAGTTAATGTCAATAATGAATAGTCTTAATTCAGTTTAAAAAAATATCAAAAATTTATTTTTTATAAAGTAACAAATATTAATATTTTTTATATTTTATGTTTTATATAAAATCTTTAAAATTAGAAAATAATTTTATTTAAAAGGATAATAATGTTTTAATGAATATAAAAAAATTAAATGGCGTTAAAATCAATGTGATTATTTAGTAAATAATTATTTTCCAAATTTTAAAATGTTTTTATGAGAATTTAAAAAAGACATTGTCAATTATTATTTAAATTTAATTTTTATAGTGACACTTACGTATTAAATTATGTCTTTATAGGAGTACCATAATTTTATGTTTCAGATAGAAATAATATACAATCAATTCTCATTACAACGATCCCATTTTTCTACCAAAAGTTTTGGATGTTACGGGAAGGTGGTTGTAACAAACTTTTGAGATTTAGATGATATTTAATTTTTTTAAAATTTTAAATTAAAAATTATGAAATATAAATAGTATTTAGTAATATTTAAAATTTATTTTTAATAAAATTTACTAATATAATTCCATTTATTAAATATTATTTTTATTTAATAAAGTATTATTAATATATTTTAGGTAAACTTTAAACGTTTTATTAAAATAATATCAAGAAATAGAATTTTTATTTCACTCAATAATAGAACTAATCTATTTATATCATGTAATATATTTAAAAGTAAAAGTTTGGAGACAGCAACAAAATCCGAAATAACATAACTTAATTTAATAAATTTAACAATTACTGTTCGGTGATAACTGAAGTTTTAAAATTTAAAAAGTACAAAAACTAAAAATAATGAAATTAAAGTATAAAAATTAAATAAACAACTTTTATAAAGTATAGAGAGTAAAAACAAATGGCATGATTAGAATATCTTGCAAAAATAGATCTCAATTTTAGTGTGAAATGCCAAGAAGTAAATCTCGGTGTTTCCATTAGGAAAAGAGCTGTAATTCACAGCAACAAAGGTCTTACCATTCATACCTGTTCGCTGATCTATCGTCCGGACATAAGGTTGACAACAGCTTGATTTTCGTAGAAAGTACCAACATCCCAATCCTCTGTTGTGGATGAAAGAGTCATTAGGGCAACTACTATTGACCTCATACTTGGTCGTAGTTGAGGGTTTTCTTGTGTGCAAGCTTTGGCAAGCTGAGCCATCTGCAATATAAAAACAGCCACCTTTGTTTTGTCATATCAAAATCGTGAAAGAAAATCCACATGCATATCATTTCCCCAGGAACTGCTCTCACCTTGAATACAGAGTCAAGTGGGTAATTATCTCCAAGCGTCGGATCAATAAGTTTGCACAGCCCTGCTTTAGGATCAGGTTCAACGAGACCATCCTCGAACTGCACAAGGAGATAAGGAGAAAATATTAACCAGTGTCTCCATTCATTAAAATTGATTTGCTAAAAGAATTACTCATGATATGCGTATAGCATCTTAATGTTTAATGTTTTCTGCTCAAATCACATTCCAATTGTAACCAAAAAAAAAAAAAAAGTACCTTTGGAATTTAGCTCATCTGTCACCACTATTCATTAATTGGAATAAAGGGATTTAAACGATACTAACCAGAGCAACCAGACCCTTCGATTCAGCGAGGGAGCTGTTTGCTTTGACAATAGCTTCTTTAGCAGAAATCAGCTCATACAGCACAACCCCAAAGGCAAATACATCTATTTTAGGAGAAACATCACCATATTGAGCGTATCTGCAGACAAAATGGATAAAGTTGGTCCATTTTTTAAAACACCAACCTTAAAGAAAGATGGCAAACTCCTTGGTTTAACAATTTTTTTTTTCTTGTTTTTTCTAGAGCTTCGTTACTACCAAAATTTTTAGATTTTATCCCATATGGAATAAATATGAACTGGACAACCTAAGGGTTAACAAATAGTAATTGGTTCATTTCCATAATAAAGAAGAGAATTAGTGTTTTCTGTCAATAGCATCTGGCTTTAGAAACATAAGCATGATAATTTGAATGTTAATTCATGTCTATAATGCTGCAGAATCATGTTCTACATCCTCCCCCTTTTTTGTTGTACAACCTCAATACAATTGTTAATGGGTGTCTGTCTTCTTTTTTTTCGGCCAAGTGGGTGTTTGTGTCTTCTAAGTTGATTCACAATCATTTAAACCATTTTTGGATTCCCTTTTACGGTTTTTTAATAAAAATAATATTAAAAAATTAATTAATTACAAAAATAAAGTGAGTAACAAACTAATTACGAAAAATGGAATGTTTGTTACAATAATTTTAGATGCCGCTTGACATATTAGCGACATCAATGAATTTAAAAAAATTTTGACAGGAAAAGAAAGTAGAAAAAGTGAAAAAAATATTGTTTTAATTGGCTGCACCCTTGATTAAATAAAAAATTGTTTCCTTTTTAACAATCTCATTATATGTTCTGATAATATCTACTCTTTTTTAACACATGCCTAGAACTACTACTAATAACCATAAATCAACCTATAGATAGGAGGTTAATGCGTTTCAGTGCACTCAAACTCATGTCATTAAATGCTAAAAAAAAAGCTATTGTCTAATGCTAGAGCCACAAACTAGTTTTTTTTTTTCACCTTTTAATTTTTGTTTTTGCTATCAGAATTTTTTTTTTTTAAATTCACCAGTGCCGTCAATGTATCAGGTGGCACCACGATTTTTTTCACTTTTTCAAATTTTTTTTTATTTTACTGTCAAATTTTTAAAAAAAAATTTACGGTACCATCAATATATCAAGCAACACTCAAAATTACGGTAGTTTGAAATACGAGTCATACGTAGCATAAGTTTTTTGTGCTTTGTTTTTCAGAAAAAAATTAATAAATAAAAAAACCAACTTAGAAAATCAAACCTAGCCGAAGTAATTCTATAGGTTTTGGTTCCTATGCCTACTTCTGTTTGATTTAATTTAGAAGATTATGAATTACAATATCCAAGCCAAATATTATGCAAACTATCTGAAGCTCCTCCAGTCGAAAATTCAAAAATTCATTGATTAGAGGCAATTTACAAAATATATGGTCTCTAACAGCGGTTGCTGCTAAGTTGCTAACATTAAACTAGATACGTGCAGCTTAGTAATTTGTATAAGGGATCATTGGCCTCTATGGTCATAAACCTACTAGATGGGAGAGTCTAGCCAGTCGTTGAACTTATGGCCTGTCCTTAACAACAATAGCTAGTAACTTACAAATTACTTCAGATTAATTAGAACAAATTTGTGGAAAACGAAGATACCAACGTAGACACACCAAATCAGCTAATAATTTGTATAAAGGATCATTGGCCTATAAACCTACTGAGGAGGAGACAATTAGTCTAACCAGTTGTTGAACTTATGGCTGGTCCTAAACAACAGCAGCTAACGAGTTACAAATTACTTGGAATTAATAAGAACAAAATTTATCTTACTCTGGTGGCATGTATCCAAATGTCCCAACAAGACGTGTGGGTAGGGATGAATTTCCAACTTCTGTCAGTTTTGTTAATCCAAAATCTGCAACCTGCATTGATGTTAAAAATTGATTAAAGTGCAATTATAACAAGAAGCTTTCAAACAGTCGACCTGATGAGAGATCAGGAAGGAATAACCTTTGCACGGAACTTTTTGTCTATCAATATATTAGCTGATTTAATGTCCCGATGAATGTAAACAGGGACAGTATGCTCATGAATATATTCAAGACCTCTGGCTGAGTCGAGGGCAATTTGCACTCGAGTAGACCAAGGAAGTGGCTCCCTGCCTGGAAATAAACAACAGAATCCCATTAGTGCTGCTCTGAATCAATTGCATTTGGGATAGTTTCTGCGTAAGAAACCTCACCTGAGCCTCGCAAATGCTGACTTAGATTGCCATTCTCAATGTATTCGTACACTAGGAAAAGAGAGCCTTCAACACAGTATCCAATTAAACGCACCTGTATTGGACAAACACATTAATATTCACTTTGAAGATATAAAACCAAAATAGGAATTTTAGAAGGTCATAGATGAAAGAGGATGTTTATAAAGGAAGAAAAACTTATAAATGAAAAAAGGGAAGGCCAATGAATTCCACTATAATGATTGAAAAGTTAAACAACTTAATTACTTGTGCATTGTCACGACTGCAAAGAAATGTATAGTAGACTCAGTGAGAATATAATTCTGCATGATACCATAAACTCCATCCAATTATCTGTATTAAATTTCTTAACATTAAGGAAAATAAGAGTTAGGGCAAATAATGCATGAAAAACTGTGCCATATGTGGATATAGACAACTCCTCTGACTCATTGAACTACAGAGAACAAAAATCTGGCCTTTGGCTTATGGCCTATGGGCCGGACCTAGAATATTAAGAAAATGTTTTCTAGACTCAGATAAAAATAACATTTACGAAATGTTTTCTAGTTAATGAAAAACAATTATTCAAAGATATCTGCCTTCGAAGCATGAGAAAAAGAAAGTACATTACCAGGTTCAGGTGATGAACATGTGTCAAAACCTTCAATTCAGCTAGAAATTCTTTGGTTGCCTGCATATCCATCTTCTTGATTGCAGCTTCCTGCACAATAATGAATAAAGAGATGTGACATATGGAATCAACACAAGATGGCAATGATTCATTGATGCAGGGATATTAACTGTAAAAAACATAAAGTAATCTACCAAGTCAGAAAAATGTTAGGAACATTTTCAATATATATAGTGTTCCAAGAATTGCAAATGAAAAGTAATAAGTAACCAAAAGTTATGTCTTGATTATTAACCAAAAGTTGTCACTATTTATAATGATTAGTTATGTCTCTTAAATTCAAAAGTTATGCCACTTGATTATTAACAAATAGTCATAATTATTCAGGTAGATATTTATTAAATAATTATATTTATTGTTAAAAGATATGACTATCCATTTAGATAGTTGTATTCCTATAAAAAGATAGGAGAACTTTTAGAAATTGGAGCCAAATTTCATTTACCTTACACAACTGAAAAACAATCAAAAGTTTTTTTCTATTCTCCTACCATCTTTTATATTCTTAGATTATTCTATAAAAAATTACGGCAGAAATTCTTTATAAATAGAAATTGATATCCTTGTTACGCTCCGCTCAGTGCTCAATGGAATGTTTCCGTCAGTGTAAAGCGTAGACAGTCATTGGGTTTCATTGTATCCTCGAAGCTCATTTACCAGTAACTCTTTAAAGAAAATGGCATCGATATACACCTTAAAACCTTCATTAATTTCTCATAAGTTTATTTTATCCCCACACCAAAAAAAAAAATACTCCTAATATAGGACACATCACATTCATGCATCTTTCACATGCATTCATCGTTAGTTTAGATGCTCAACTCTAGCAATCAGGCTTAAGCTCTATATCCAACTATCCACATAACTCTAATACGTGGCTATAAAAAGGTTTTTCTTTCCCTCAATAATATTAGCAAGAAACCCAAGTGATCTCTTCTCCAATCTACAATTTTTCTCTCTATATGACAGTTCTGGTGGGCAACCTAGTTATTTTAAATATTCAGTAAGTACAAGACAGCTAACGATTACTTACTTAACGTTAACAGAAGCACCCAACAGATATTTTTTTTCTATAATTTAATAATAAAAACAAAAGAGTACACAACTACAAACCTCGCCTCTCAGATTTGCATAGTAAACAGCCCCAAAGCCACCTTCACCAATCTTTTTAGCCATACTGAAATTATCAGTCGCCAGGGCAAGTTCTTCATAAGAGAACTCAACTGATTTGTCAACGGAAATGCCAGTAAGGCCTGAAGAAGCAGCAACAGCCGGAGTTGATTCCGCTGCTTTACTTCCAAAAGCTAAACAATTCCCAACAACAAAAGAAAGAAAGAGAAGAAAAAAAAAAGCAGGGGCCAATCAGCAATTGATATTAACGTAATCAAGATTTACTAGCAAGGTACAGTGTGATTTTGTTTTTGTAATTAACAAATAGATAATCCCAATCTCTCAGCAAGAATTTAAGGTGCAAATTCTTGAATAGAGAACTTTAGGGGATTAGAAATAAGACCAAGCATGTTCTTTTGCTCTACATTCTGGAATAAAGGGCCGTACATCTAGTGGGTTTGCTAATTAATCACCTATGTTTTCAGGGATTCAACTGGCAGCACAGTATAAAACACTTGTAAAAACAATAAATTTGTGAAATAATCTTTAGTTGGCCAAAATCTCACAATTACATTTAAAAGGAAAAGGGGAAAGAGAAGCAGCAGGGTTACCATTTCCAACTTGAGCTAATAAATCTTGGGAGTCTGTCGAGGATAATGTTTCTCCCTTTACCTTCTTTCGGAAAAATCCAATATATACACCAATTCCCAGCAACAGCAATACCACTATGGCTGCTAAAGATATCCCAGCAATAACTCCACCCGAAATTCCTGATTATGTAAAAACAACATATAAGCTCAAAGTATAAAAAGGTTTCGGTCAATCAGAATCCCAATATCATAATCATCACAAAAGCAACGTGCACGGAAGGCCAAATCACCTGTGCTGCAAAACAGAAAGAACGAATAAACTGATTCAGAAAATGTAAGGATTCCAAGTCAAAACAAATGATAATAATACAACAAACTATTTTTAAAGTTTAAAGCTGGGTTAGCTACCTTGATTGGATGGGTGGAAAATTACCATTCGCATCTGTACAAGAAAAAGAAATTCCTTCAGTGAGGCGAATTTACATTCATTCATGACAGTCGGCGTAAGAAAGCATAATGCCTTACCCTAGGTGTTTAAAATCAACAAGTTAACTATATTGTAAAACTCCAGTGGCCGTGAGTAATCTGAAACAATAAACTAGAAATGAAATAATTGCATGTAGTTTGCAATATTCTCAGGCATAAATGTTCCCAAAAATCGACCTGAATGATTATTGGACACGGAGCATGCTGAGCAAAATGAAGATGCTTGTAATTGTTGATGACAGTGAAAACAACTCATCTTCTAGAAAACGCAATGAACGCCCCATCACTTTATACAGTAGCACAACAATCATGGCTTTCAGCTAAACTTTCCGTTTGATCAACCCCACCACTCCTATAGAGTGAATCCTAACCACCCCCCAAAAAAAAAAAAACAACAACAAAAAGCCTTTTTATTTCCTAAATAAAAATTTAGTTGCCTATATACACAAAATCAAACAAAAATGCTAATGAGAGCAAATCTGCTTCGTATGGACAATAAAATCCTACAACAAAATTATTCCATTTTCACTTACCTATAAATTAAACAAAAAATGTTAAAAGAAATTACCTCTTCCCGGGATAAATACCAGACCAGCCCCTGAGCTGAAATTCACCCCGGGGTTGTATCTCTGCACCAACCCCGACAAATCCGATGACAGATTCGCCTGAGTCAAGACATAACTCAAATTCTCCCCCGGTCGGAGCGGATATGTAACAAACAGCCCGTAATCCTTCGAAATAGTAGCGTCACCGCACGAACAATTAACCACCACCCTAACCGTCCCAGTATCCGGTATATTCGTCGGCGGATAGGTATTGAACGGCAGCAACCAATTGACCGTCGTCAAATTCGAGTAGTATTCTGTGGCGATCTTGTCGTAAGTGTCGTGTGACCTAACTTTGTAGCTGAACTCGTGGGCGGGTAATGAGCCGTTGATGCAATCGCAAGGGAAAGGAACATTGAGCCTAGTACCACGTTCGACGTTGTCTTTGTTGGCAACTTGTTTGTTGTAACTAAGGATTGAGTCGAAATTTAACGTGGAGGAAGGAGCAAGGGTCGAATTAAAAAGCTCGGATATGAAGGTCAAGTTTGAGTCTGGCGGAACGTAGTAGGATGCTAAGGCCGTGCAGCTTCTGGTGCACATTGATTCTACTGAAATGGAGAAAGTTAAGATAAAAATAAAGGGAATTGGGAATAATTTAAGTAACATTTTGGATTGTGAAATCCGTACGTTGGGATTTTGGGGGTTTTAATAATCCAAGTCAAGGAAGAGGTTGGATGATATTTCAGAGCTGAGACCGTTGACCTTAGTCGTTGGAAAAGAAACAGTTGTAGAACAAAAGTGATGATGACGTGGCAAATCATTATTGGGAGTCATTTTGACTCATTTTCTTTTCATTGTATTGATTGTCGTATTGCGTACGGTTGTGTCGTACCAAGCGGTTCACATAACGATATAATCACTAGATATATTATAGACATGATAAAAAGAATTTTAAGAAAATATAAATACTATTTCTCAAATAAATACTATGCAAATACAATACTAGATTTTGGCTAATTTACATATATATATATATGCAGCTTTTTTTACACTAATATTATAAAATAAAAAATTAAATTCGAAAATAGTATGTATGTACAATTATATACGAAAATAGGACGTTTGAGGGGTAGAAGATGCTTCATAGGCAGCACCACCTTATTTTTTTCTACAAAAAATAGTTTTATGTAAAAAATAATATTTTAATAGGTCAGGCCATTATGATTGGCGACACTCAAAATAAACGGGTTTATACTAAACCCGATTATAAAATACAGGTATAGGTCAGTAGGAGGTGGTGCTAGGTACGTAGGCGGCACTAGTGCCAAGCTTCAGTCCTGACTGTCAACGCAGTCCTTCAGCGCCATCTAGTCCCATCCTCAGGTCACGGGAAGAAAGAGAAGAAAGAGGGAGAGAGATTTGGGGACCTTATAACCATGATCCTTTTGTAGAGAAGAAGAGAAACGGTAAAAAAAAATAGCAACAATGGAGAAGAAGAGAAGGGGAAGAAAAAATAGAAGAATAAGGTATTTTTGCTTTTTTGTTTTTAAATAGAAGGGATTATGATGAGGAATTGTTATAAATTATTTTGTTAGTATTATTTAGGGTCTGTTTGTTTAACTAAAAATGGTTTCCAAAAAATAATTTTTGAAAAATGACTTGTTTTTCTAAAAAAGTTAATATTTTTTAGTGTTTGGATAAATCTCTGTAAAATATTTTTTAGTGTTTGGCAAATCTTCTGAAAATATTTTATAAAAACTGTTTTAAAATTTATATTTTACATTGTTTTTACATATATTGCAATGATTTATTTATAAATAAATACATTAAATTAAATATATTAACAACCATAAATTGAAAACAACCAAAGCAAATAGATGATTCCTAATTGTGTTATAAAAAACAAAGATTGAATAATAAAAATTAACTTTCAAACCACAATTAATATTACAAAATTTGATACTAGATCATAATTTTTGAACTAAAGTTCATACCAGACAATAATATATAAAGAATGAAAGAATTAACAAGTTCTTGGACTAATTTTCAATTGTTTTTTGATTAATAGCTTTATATCTCCATTTCTCTTTCTCTAAAATATTAACATCCAAGAATCTTGAAACAAATACCCAAAACCTATAAATGTCTTCAAAACTAGTGAGGAACCTAATTGTAGCTGTAACATCTATCCCATGCCAAAACTCATCTTTTTCCTTCATTTCTTCATGTTTAACACTGAACCAAATGTGTTGTAAACACCCAATGCACAATGAAATATTGTTCCTATTAGTTAGTTTTTGCACTAATGCAGGATCAATCATTTCCCCTTTCCAATCAAATACATTGAAAGCCACTGTTGAACCTCGATCAAACATTACTTTTGGACCATAGATTTTGACAGCATGGATTTCAGTTTCTAAATGTAGATGTTGGAGACTTATCAATGCATTGACCAACTAGTTAATCAAGCTCCTTATTCTACTACTTATTTGTACAAGACCTAATGAATCTGCATGGTCCAAGGCCTTGCATTGTAAGGTGTTGCTAGTTCTTGAATCTATTATTTCCTCGATTTCATGCAATGGTGCATTTCCTTTGGGTGCTTCAAGCTTCAATGGTGGAACAAGGCTCACGATCCCAACATTAGCTGTTGAACCTTTCAAAACAGATAAACCAATGGATTTCTTGATAAACAAGCATTAAAACCCTAATGGGTTTTCACAAAAAACTCTAAAAAATGAACAAATATGGAAATCAGTGTCAAACAATGAAAGCCTTAAAGTCTCCATTTCTTTGGCACCTAATGCAGTTGCATCAAGCAATACATGCCATCCATTTTCTTGAACTAAACTCATCCTTGTATATGAATATCTAGAACCAGTAACATTTAATTGAATTGGAATGACAAATAACCCTCCTTTTTTCATTAACTTTTTTCATAACTTCTCTTTTTGAATTTGCAGATTAGGCCATGAAAAACAAGCTGACATGTTTGGTATGAAATTTAATCCAAAAATATATGAAAAAGGGGAGTGATTATCTAGGACACAAAATTAAACACTATCATTCAATTGAATCAAAATACATCTACAGACCAACAAACAAACGTAAACTTATGCTAAAATCAACGATTAAATTCTCTTTTTTTTTCATAACAACCTCTTTCTTTATTTTCTGCACATTTCCTTTATAAATAATCATTAACCCAAACCCAAATCTTTCTCCATATCTCTCTCTCTCACTCTTTCTCATATTAATTTTCTATTATAGTTGAATTAAAGACTTGGGGCTAAAGGCCATTGCTTTGCCAATTATTACATTGTTACTAGCTTTGGGAATCCAGGCGGGGTCTTCACAGAATATTAGTAGAGCCAATTTCCCAAAGGGCTTTATTTTTGGGACGGCCTCTTCTGCTTTCCAGGTTGGTTTTTTTTTTCTTTTTTCATTTTTTTTCCAGTAAACTATTCATGAAAGTTTCAGTCTTTCTTACCTTCGAGAGAGGAAAATGAACGTCATCGCCAACTGTTGCAGTGCAAATTTCGACAACGAAAGGTGAAAAGGGGTAAATCAAAGATCCACACCGGCGACTGGTGCTGAGAATTGTTATTGGCTGGCGGCAAGCATTAAATCGGGGTGGGAAGGAAGGGAGAAGGGGAAGAGGTTTCGTTTGTAGGTGAGGAGAAATTTTTTTAGAAAATGTCTTACCAAATGAAAATGGTAAGACGTTTTCCTAAAATAAAGGCTTCTTTCCCGTGTTTTTGAAATGATTTTATAGTAGGAAATCATTTTCCACCAAACAAACAGTGGAAAAGAATGAAAATGTTTTCTGTAAAATATTTTACAGGTAAACAAACACAGCATTAGTTTTCTTATTGTGATTTTTATGTTGTTTTTAATTTATTTTAAAGTTATTTTGTTAGTAACTATTATAAATTGTTTATTTAGTTTAATGTTTTTTTTATGATTTGTTAGGTTATGAATGTAAATTTTTATGTCTTTTTAAAATTTATTTAAAATTTATTTTGTTAGTAATTTATGATTAGGTTAATTATTTTTTTAGTTTAATGTTTATTGTGATTTGTTATGAATGTAATTATTTTTTGTTTTTGAGTTATTTGACAATTTTTATTTATTTATTGAGAGGTTGATTAATTTTGTTTTTATATATTTTTATAGTTTGTTTGAAAGAAACTAAACATATGTTTATGTTTTATTTTTGGATTTGTATGTTTTATTTGTTTAAATAATTTTGGTTTATTTTAATTATATTATTACTGTAAACTAACATAAAAAAAATTTATGTAGATAAAATATGAGAATTTATGAGATTTTTTTAATTGTAATTATATTATTATTGTACTATATTTATTGTATTATTTACTTTATAATATTAATGTGTTAATTGTCGGAAATTGTTATTCTCCTATTATTGAGATAAAAAAAAGGCTCAAATCCAAATTATTTACCTATCATACTGTGTTTTCTACAATAAACTAATTGAATTCATTTTCTTTTAAAATTGCAAATTACCAAATGGGTTCTTTGATATGATCACATATCAAAAACTATTAATGAGATGGTAATAAAATTGTTTTTTGTTACTCACGTAATTTACGAAATTAAATTAGTTTATATTAACTATTTCGGTAATTTAATAGTGTCAGGGCCCCATACCGTGCATTGAAGGGTCGTGTGAATAGTGTAGGCTACCTGCCGCATGAACACCTCATGCCATACTTGGAGTTAGTCGGATTCGGATTAGCAGCATTGATCCGAACGTTTGATTTGCGATACGACTTAATATCCACTTTAGTCGAGCGATGACGCTTGGAGACCCACACATTTCATTTGTTGTGTGGGGAGTGCACCATCACTCTGTAGGATGTTGCACTGCAACTCGAACTCCTCATCGACGGGAGTGTGGTCACAAGCGAAAGTTCAACCTCTGAGTCGGCTACCCTTTGCAATAACTTACTTGGACGCTCGCTTAATGAGGGGAAATTTACAGGTTTGAGGTTTTCATGATTGAAGGCAAATTCGAGCATTTACTGAGTACTGCCACTGAACTGGAGATGATGCGCGTCGTTCGAGCATACATTATGCACATCATAGGGGGTGTACTCATGTCAGATGCAAACAACAAGGTCCACTTGATGTACTTGCCCCTATTATTTGATTTGCATAACATCCGTTCGTATAGTTAGAGGTCCGCAGTGTTCGCTATGTTGTATCGCGTACTTTGTTGGACGACAAATCCTTCTGTCGTAGACATAGCAGATGCCTCATATTGCTGCAGTCTTAGGCGCTTTACTGGATGCCATTATTAGCATTGGTTAGTCACCAAGCATATATATTTTAGCTCATGAATAGGTGATAAAATTTTACTCATTATAGCAATTATTTGACATATTTGCATAATTTTATTATTCTAACAAGTTTTTTTCATAGATGGAGTACTAATCCGGGTATCAGGATCATACACGGTTCCAATATATCATCTAATGATTGAGAATCATGCTGGAGAGAGGGTAAGTTATTCCAATATTCATGATATTTTATTACGTTATTTTATTCAACCCGTGTTAATATAACCATGTTATTAATTGTACAATTCATTTGGATGCCCTATTCTCTCTCGAAAATTGCAACTGTTATTCCCTCGTCTACCCACATCCACCCAGGCCTATGGTGCATTAACACACCCATTATAAACTTTCAGATGGTAAAATGGTATCATGGGGATCGAGTACTCCACCAGTTCGATTACATACAGTATCCCAAAACCGCCAGTACAGTTAAGGGACATCCACGGGATTAACAAAAGAGAGAAACATGGAAATAATTGGGTGGTAGTACATCAATAATATATTGTAGTGTGGAACAACATGATGGGGCAGATACCTCAGATAGATTAGTGTTTCAATCTGCAGCCCTCGTTAGAGTACATACAATGGTACTCTGAGATAGGAAAACTATATTTCTTTGGTGAGTAGCCGGTGATAATCCCTCCGTTCATAACACGACTTGGGCAACTGCCTCATTCCCTCCCACATCAGTCTTCTGCATCTGAGTTAGAGTCATCGCCCGTGCTCGAGTCAAAGCTAGAGCCACATTCTAGGGATAGTTCTTATCATCCGGACTTGGAGGTCGATGACTATTTCCTAGGCTCATCAGGATACAGATATCATTTAGAGTTTGATATTTTTAGCTTACTAACACAACAGTACTCCATTCCTCTTGGCTCATTACGACCGTAGGACTCCACTCCTCCCGACCCAAGTTTATCGATAATGTTTGGGGCATATGATTTTTTTCTTCTATGTTTAGCGCACCCTTTAAGTTCGGGTGAAAAGAATGTTGATCGCTGCAATCACTTGCAACATGAACGCCGACCACCACAAATATATACCCTTAGGACCACACTATCAAACCATCAATTTTAAAGGTTTCTGCAATTTAAATAGTCAAGTTTATATTTATTTAATTGTAGTAAAATATAAATGCAAAAATACAAACTTTGTAATTTTAAATGACATATGTTGGAATAAACTTGGAACAAACTTTGTATTTATTTAATTGAGATTCATTGGAACAAATGTTGTAATTTAAATTAGATTCATTACAACAAACTTGGAACAAACTTTGTTATAAATTAGATACATTAGAGTTTATTAGCTCAATTTCTACCTGATCGTGACAATTGTCCAATATGGTAGGTTCGTTATAGGCATTTACTCCGATTATGGACAGTTAATCTGCATACAGCACAAAGTTTCCCATCAATTTTCTCCCTAATGTCCATTTCATTATGGATTTTGATTGATTGCAGATGACCTTTTGGATGCCTACTCAACCCTTTGTCTTGGACAAGCTCAAAAGTAGTAGGAGGCATATCCCATGTAGACAAGTCAGGCAGGACGGGGAACTCGATCTCCTAAACACATAACATACGCTCGAGAGTGTACACCTCATCGATAAACTATTCAACATTGAGCGACACATGCACATAGGCTGCCACGACGTGCGCACGGGGATAATGAAGTGTTTGGAACCTTCTACAGTCACACCATTTGTTTCAGAGATCAACTCCGTATGACCTAAGTGGTATACCAGGTCGATAACCGATGGTCTCCGTAACTTGAAACATTTTAAGATATCGTGAATATATTTGTACATCCATTGACCTCACCCTCCAACAGTTTGCAACCATTGCATCCCTAACATCTTCACAAACATGTGTCCCACTTCTATCTGGTTGACTTGCTACTACCCTATTCTTGTCATCAAGGTATTCAACCTATAGAACGTAGCCTAGAACACAGATGAAATCAGAAGATGTTGTGTTTTCCTCAACATGGAGTTAACCCCTTTTGCCAAATTTGGTGGTCATATGACCATAGCAAAACCTCTCGTCGAAACTTTAAGCCCATTGCCACGGCTCCATGGTACCCAACCACTGTTGAAAATTTGTGTTTGTTTCATCTTTCATGTCACACTCAAGTCATGTCATCCTTTGCAGGAAAAGGTATGGATCTAACTCGTATGCTGTAGATGTATTAAAAAAAAGATAAGTTATAGTCTCGAATGAAAACATTAAAAGATATATTGAAAAGATAAGATCATCCTTTACCAATTTTCAAAACTTGTCTCCGCTAGTTTGCATTCTTATACTCTTGATGGAAGTTTACTGCAATGTGTCGGATGCAGTAAATGAGTCTCCATGGCACACCGAAATGCTTAATGGCAACAATTGTTCTCTTCCCTCTATCGGAGATGACACAGATATTATCGTTACTAACGACATACCTTTGCATGTTCGTGAAAAAGAATTATCATGATTTCATGTTCTCCTTATCCACAATGACAAACGTTATCGGGAGCACGTCCTTATTCCCATATTAAGCAACCACAATAAACAGGATCTACGTATATTTTTCGTATAGTTAGGTCCTATTTTCCTGCACAAATGGCTTGCAATAGGGAAATGCACGCATGCATGGATTAAATGTCTAAAACATCTATTGAAAAATTCTGTTTCCCGATTGTAGTTGGTCATTCGAACCATAATAAGGTCGTGTTTACAACTCAATGACAGTCCTTAGTACGTACTTTCGCATAGCAGCTATCCACCCCTGTAGCTCATTGTACGACGCATTAAAATTTTGGTACAATTGCTCCATTTTCATCTATTTAGCTATCTATGCTTTCCGGTAGGATACTCGATACTATAATCGTGCTTGCATTTTGGAAATCAATATTGAAACTTTAATGGTCAGCATGTCCTTCACCATTAACATGATGCATGTACAAATAATTTTGGAATCAAGTTTTTGGTGATCTTTTGTCATACATGTTGAAGAGCATGTGTGAGGCCTAACAAATTTTCGTATCTCCCGTATCTATAAGTTCTAGATAAATGTGGCTCGTACCCGCAAATTACAGCTCTTCGTCGACCTTCAACACGACTTTGTAGTCCATTGACATATTTATGCTATACCACTTAATGGAAAATATGCACTCTTTCTTGCTTTCAAATTTCTGGACCATAAACAACTTCTTATGATCAAAATCTACGGCCAGCCGGTGAGCAGGTAATATATCAGGGTATTTCGAGAACTTAGTTGCATGTGTCGCATCAGGGTCTAAGAACGACATGTGTGCCCCAGGATTATTGTGTATCCTAATACGTCGAATCTGGTTCCCGTTTGAAAATGCATTAGCATTTCCATCGTCATTCGCACCTTCGTCGTCAATATCATCTGAGACCTTATCCACATCGGGATCACTATCACTATCGACCTCGTGATCAGAAGGATCACTACTATCGTATCCCTCATCATCAACCGCATCCGTTTCGGGTGCAATATTAAGATTGATATTGATCCCACGTACAGTCAATTAACTATTAATGTACAATATCGGAACCACCATACAGAGCTCTTGAGCTCCATGTTCTTCCCCTAATGGAGTGGAATTTTCAGTTGATTCCACATCAGCTAACTCAGCAAATAATTGAATTCATACATTTTGGTCACTCCAATTCCCACAATAAAGAGCGACCATTGTCTCCACGTCATCATCGTCTACAAGTTTCATTTCAGTGAATTTCATGGGATTTGTCAAAATTGGAAACTTGTAGAAAAGTTTCGAGATCCTTCTCCCATAATGTCTAATAATTTTTACAGTAATCATTTCCTTCATATCATCAAACGGGACATTTCTATTAAATCTCATTGCTTTTTGTTGGCGACATTCAAATATACATCCAATTGTTGTTGTCAAAAATACTTTATCGAAATAAATGTATATAAAAAACTAATTATCCATCTTCAATACTAAATCTGTTAAAAAAGAAATAAAAATTCTCAATACAATTTCGAATAGCAAAAAAGTTACTTTAATAAAAAATTTACTGTAAATCTTGCACTTCTCTCATCATCCTATCAACTTTCTTCCTTTGTGCTGAAGTTGTTATCTCAATAGACAATATCAGATTTATTGTCATTTCTTACGATATCTATGACATATTTTTTTTTAATTTCAGTATTTATATATTTTCTTCTAGTGTCATCAGTAACTAACATTTAATTTATACTAGTTACTAACAAAATAACTTTAAATTAAATTAAAAACAACATAAAATTTGCATTTATAACAAATCACAATAAACAAACTAAATATATTTATAGCAAAATAATTTATAAAATTCCTAATCCCTTCTATTTAAAAAAAACAAACAAACAAACATACCTTATGCTTCATCTTTAAAAAAAAAAAAAAGATTTATCTTCTTCTTTCTTTCTTTTTTTTCTTCTCCTTTCTTTTCTTCTTTCTTCTCATTCTCTTCTTCTATACTTTTTTTTTTTTTACCATTTCTCTTCTTCTCTACAAGGTGGACCATGTTTATAAGCTCTCCTAAATCTACTCACAGTGCTGCCTCTCAAGTAGGGGTCACTAGTGCCGCTTGTTAGGGAGGCATGACTGGTGTCGCCTACCTATGTAACGCTATACCCATATTTTATACCAGATTTATACCAACTTGTTTATCTGGATGTCGCCAATCACAATGGCATGACCCATTAAAATATTAATTTTTTTACATAAAACCGTTTTTTCCAAAAAAAACAAAGGTGGTGCCACCTATGCACCACCCTCCACCCCACAAGCATACCATTTTTGAATTTAATTTTTTATTTTATAATATTGGTGTAAAAAAGCCTATATATGCTAAAAAAATTGAGAAAATATGTCGTTTTCATGAAAATTTACCAATTTATGCTGTTTTTGGAAAAAGCAAAGAAAATGCAACCTATAGGGCGCATTTTCACTATTCTATCAAAGAAAGCGCATCCTGTAGGACGCATTTTCTCACATTTTATCTTGCAAATTAATGAAAACGTGAATTTTAGGACACGTTTTCACTTTGTTAATTTTTTTCTTTTTTTTTTCTCTTGTTGTTTGAAATAAAAAGTTTGTATATTTATCTTTTCTTGTGTTTGAGATAAACATTATTATAGTTTTAAGGTATGTTTGAATTTACAGTGATGCCGTGGAGCTGGGTGACTACGAATTTCATCTGACATGTGAGCATGAAGCCATAAACTGAGAAGTTGGATCGCGTTACAACACAAGGTCCCAATTAACGGTGGTTATACGGTCTCCGGTTGAAGTGTAACTAGGGCTTCAATTTTACAAAAGGTTATGTTGTTATAGGATGAAGCATAAATGGGGTCATAGTTGGCGATGGTAAAGTAGGCACAACAACGAGTTTCTATTCACCAGGGAAGGATGCTATACACCACAGAAACAGAAGTATGACAAAAAAATATAGTGCCATTTTAGTATAATCAAGTAATTCGTTTTAGCATATATCATCCTCTTTTGATGATGAAAAAAATTATTGTCGTGGCTGTATAGCCATTGCCAGCTATGGCCAAAGTTATGCTCCATCCCTTGGCAGCATAATTAATGACGTCCCAAATGTGTGCCACAATCGGGTGCCTATCAAGTATGTTTAGGGTTTCGTCACACAATTAGGGCTAGCGGCTCCTCTGGGACTTGGACCTCATTTTCATGTACGCGTTGGGGTTGATCTCTAACCTTATCTCCTTCCTCCGTGGATGACTACGACTGTGTCCTAGCCACCTATATTGCATCCCCCCAACTAAGTTTGCGTATGCGAGGACGATCCAGCTCGAAAGAACAACGATACTAGGGGTGATTACGACACTATAGGCGATATCGAGTGCATCTGTACAGCTGACACATGAGGTATCTAATACTATGTGGTGGGTAGCAGTCGTGTGACATATAGCGTTGGAGGTCTCGGTGCATGGAATGATTGTACGTGTTATGGTGCTTGTAAAAAATAAATCAGTGATGGCTGTGTCGGTACAGGGAATGATTGTACGTATTGTGATGCTTGTATAAAATAAACTGGTGTTGTATGTGTTAATGCAGGGAATGATTGTGTGTACTATGATGATGGTGTAAAATAAAAAGTGTTTGTGACAAGAATAAATGAACCATACTGACCGAGAGGTTGCACCACAATCGAGTTCCTGTGTGCATGTGGCGGATATGTCGATCCCTCTGCGACATCTCCTCTCGACCTAAGATTGACAGGCCCTCATCTTGGCCTCCTACGATGATGTTGCCTGCTCCTTTCTGCAATTAGGAATAAATGTGGCTTCCAATTATGCCTGAAGCAGTCAATGTAATTCGAATATGCCGCCAACTCCGACGTGAGAAATGGTTCACGTGTCGGCAAGTAATCGTACCTGTACTGCTATAACTCAATATACTTCTTGTGGAATATTTCCCAATATTCGTCGAGTTTTCTACACATGTCAATCTGGTGCAGGTCTTTGAACTTTTGAGGTTACAGCGCAGTACGTAGTGCACACCTGAACTGCCGCATCACTCGATCGGATTCGTGCATCTCGATCATTGCAAAGACAATCAATGGCACTTTCACATGCCAACTGCTCGAATCTACGCATTCTTGAATCCTCGGATTTGTGCATGACATCTATATGAACTGTAATACAATTTTTAAAATTTCAGCAAGTGTCGAATATTTAATTTCAAATGTTGGAGTAAAAACCTGATAGCTTTGAACTTAATAAACTAACCTCCTCTACAGTTTATTGATCTAAACCTAGTCGGATGTCCTCGAGCTTGGCTAGTGCTTTGTCTCGTTTGGTAACAATGAAAATTCCTATATGGTAACAATATTATCAAATGAATTTTAGCATGTTACGAGTGATAATTTGTAAGTGATTTTCACTCATGAGCGTAAAAATGGTAGTCGATACCATGCCCATGATTGAAGAATGAGTATTTAACCGCCTATTTTAGATTTTTTTTCGATATCGTCGATTAACATATTTCTCAATACAATGTCGCCAGCTCCGTCGATCCCTAACTAAGTCGTCCTATTTCTCTCAAGTTGACTAGTAGTAGTAGCCACCTCAAGTGTACCAGATTGCGAGATTTATTTGGTATTAGCAAACCCTCGATCAACCTCAAGATGAATTCACTTGCGAATTTTTCATTTTAAACATCGCTCGCTGAAGCCTTGATAGTTTGGAAGTTTTCCTCCAATCATCTCGTCTCGATTCAACTACTCTTAAACTTTTTCAACACCTTCCCTAACAGTTGCTCGCATGTTCCACTCTAATCGACACTAACAACTAGCCTTGTAACGATATCCTTATCAATCAGTAGACTAAGTTGTAAGCTGACGTCCTCGAGTGTAGTTGTAGACTTACCGCAAGGAAAATGGAACGTGTTCGTCTTCAGTCTCTATCTCTTGGACGAAGCGTTGATGAGTGGGGGATCCAATTTAGTCCCCCAAGCATGCGAGCTACGTATAAAAAGCCTACATCTCGCAAGAGTCCATGAATAACCTTCGGTTGACCTTCACTTATGTTGTTTATGTATATCTCTAAAATTCAATCTTCGGCCTAAGTATATAAACATAAAAATTAATAATATGAACAACATAATAACTAACTATTTAAAATTAAATAATTTAATAATATTTTCTTAACATCATAATAGTTAACGGATTAAAATTAAATTATTAAATAATATTTTCTTACCATTTGTAATTGAACGTCGAATATGTACTTGTCATCCAAATGAATAAGCTGATATGCCATCGAAAATTGAATAAAATCAAATCAAAGGATTTAGACAATTTTTTTAAATGGAATTGGGAATGTAGGATAAAAAATCGAGAATTGACAATTGAGAATAACAAATTGAGAACAATAAATTGAGAATCAAATTGTTAAAATTGAAAATTTGAGGGTTTATATAGGAAAAAAATAGTCGTTTGGATTTTTTGCCCATTGGCAAATGTTACTGTTGCGCAAAAAATGCGACCTATAGGGCGCATTTTCACTGATTTGCCAGATAAAACGCGCCACGTATGATATGTTTTTAGGAAAGAGAAGAAAATACGTCCTAAAGGGTGCACTTTCTTTGGCAGACCAATTAAAACACGCCCTGTAGGACGGGCCTTCTTTTCTCTCTCCAAAAACAGCATAGATCGATAAATTTTCAAGAAAACGACATAATTTCTCAAATTTTTTTAGCATATATATATGTAAATTAGCTTTAAATTTTGTCACACTTATAATGTCGATGAATGAAAATATTTCAAGTAAAAAGTATATTTTTAAAAAAAATTATTTAATAATGAATATAGGTATTCTAAAAAAAATGAATATAGGTAGAGTGATAATGAACTTATATTTTAATATTCTTAAACTCATGTTTGATCTTTAAATTTACAATTTTAATTGTTTTATTTAAAGATGATACTAAAGTAGGAAATGAAATGTCATAATATTAATATTAATTGTCATTTAAAATGAGTATTTATATAATTTCATGATTGAGTTGGGGATTCAGTTAAGGTTGACATGAACTCAATAAATTGTTTAAGTATAAATATTAGTTTAATGACCCAGTTTCCAGTGGCATCGAAAATGCGATTTCTGAAACCCTATTTCTATAAATCGAGTCCATAAATATTAAATAGAAATATTTATGGAGTTAGTGTATAGATGAATTGAAATTTGGTTAAGTAATTTAGCCGAAACTGTGGTTACTTAAAGCCCAGGGACTAAATTATAAAGTTCAGTAGCTATAAATTTTTAATTAGTAACTGACTTGGGACTTAAATTGCAATTAACTAAATTTCCAAAATGTTCAATAAACCAATTTTTAGTAGTGGGTAGTGGATGATGATGGTAATTAGCATTAGGATTAATTAATTGTGATTAAAGTAAGTTAAACAATGATTTAAACTAATTAATTAGGATTAAACTAAACTAAATAACCTATAAAAGCTAAATTTGGTAGAAATAAAGATGAATCCATCATCTTCTTCCATCGGTCGTTCATGCTTGAAGAATAAAACTCCATTTTTGAAGCTTAAACAACGTTGCCATCAATTAGATAATGAAATTAAGTCATTTTCTTATAATTTTTATAGATTTAAGGTCATAAGAGCTTGATTTAGCTAGCCCATGTACCAATTTGTAAAACTATTAAATTTTTAGAAAGTTTCCATTGTTGCTTTCTTGAAGAATTAAACGCTAAATTGATAGAAATTAAGCTTAGATTATGAAAATGACTAAATTGTAAAGCTTAATTGATAGTTTTGTACATTAGGGACCATATTGAATAAATTACAAACATGTTATAAAATTTTGGTAGAAATAGAAAGTAGAATGTCCCTAAAGATAATATGAGAAATTAGATTTTAATCCAAAGCTTTAGATCGTAAGTTATGATTGTCTCGATTTTAGGGACTAAATTGAATAAATTGTAAAATATGTATGACTTTGTATTTAATTTTTATTCGATATTGTGTTATTTTTGAATTATTATTCATAGCTAAAGACGACGCAGGATCGTCAAGAGAGAAAGGAAAAGCGAGAGCCAACGACAAGTGACGTGAGTTATCGGTTTGTATTTTTATGATCGAATTAATTTAACTGTTGCATATTCATGATGTTTTGCATATTATGATATTGAGGTGAGTTGAAAATAGTTATTTGAATTGAATTGATATGATTGGGACTGATTATCGAGATAGAGGACTAAATCGAATAGAACGAAAAGTAGCATAACTTAATAATTTTTGGTGTTTAGTATGAAATTGAGTTGAGATATGTTGTATGACTTGATGAATTGACAAAAAAATGAGATTGATAGAATGTCAATTGAGCTATATAATGAAATCGAAAAATTGGTTACATTATTAACTGTTTAGGCAAAGTCGGATATAATTAGCATGTTATAGGATAGATTGAGCATGAGTTACTTCAGCTATACGTTGATGAGCACTAGGTGCATTTTCCTTCAGATGTTTCAATGAGTGATAGACACAACTTTCACTTCGATTATACCGATGAACACTAGGCGCAATCTATTTTCTTTGAACGTTTCGATGATGCACTGGGTGCCAAATTGGTGTGTTGGTTGGGATCCGTGTATCCATTTAAGTCTGAGTCTTGTTGATAATGGATATAATTGGTGAATTGGTTGAATGATATTTGAAAATAATTAAATGTTACGAAGTTGTAGTACAAGTATTTATATATGATATTTGATTATCTATAGCAAGTGAAAGTCTATGCGAACCAATGAACAAGCTTGAAGGTTGATATGTTAAGAGAATAAATTACTTGATTCAATTGGTTAATGAAATGTGACCAAAACGGCGCCGTTTTGCATCAGACCCAAAACTCGACCCGACTTTCATGCAGGATCTGCGTGCTTTTTTTGGAAAATGGGGTATTTTCGTGTTGGGCCCTTCTATTTTTATGGCCTATTGCGATTTAGCCCTATTTCTCTTTTTTTTTTCTTTTTAATTTTACGCAGTAATTTTACTTTTATTCTATTTTGGCCCTCTAAAGAACGGCGTCGTTTTGGGGACAGGGGGTAATTGCGCGTTTAGCCCTCTTCCCTTTGCGCGCATCTTATTTTTGGCCCTAATCTCTTTCTTTTTCTTTAAAATTCGGTCATTCAATTTTATTTCATTTTTAATCTGGCGCCGTTTCTTTCTTTTATCCTACGATTTTGGTTTTGTTACCCCTTAATCCCTGGTAACCTCTTATTATTTATAATTTACACCCCCTAATGTAATTTTAATTTTAATTTGGTATTTGATTTAATTAAACTTCAATTCTTTTTTTTTTTGTACAAATTGTTTTATTCGTTAGTTCATTATTTCAATTATTCATTATTTCTTCAACCTTATTTAATGATTAAAGTTGATTTATTTATATATTTTTTATGTACTCTTATATTTTATCATTATTATTATTTATTTATTTATTTTATTATAAATTGCATTTTTTATTTTATTTATATTTTAATTCAGTTCCGTATTTTTAATATTTTATGAACTATTTTCCTTTATATTTATTTATGCATTTATTTATTTTTATTTTTTTTGCCTTTATTATTATTGGCATTGTCTTTTATGTGCGTACTTTGTTATTATCGCCTTTATTTTATTTATTTTTGATCATTTGTATTAGCCTTAAAGTTCGTGTATCATAAGATTTATCGTGAATTGTTTTGTTAGTATATTCATACTATTGTTAATTTATTGGCATAATAATTTTATTCACATATCATCGTTTAAATAAAAAAATACATATCGTTTTAATATTACACCTATCACTATTCAAAACAATTTTTCAAAAAGATAGGCAGTATTCTATATTTGGGAGATTCGAGAAAACGCGCCCTAACTTACGGGGTCTCAATTTTCTCGTTGAACTCGAATAACCGAATACCCTTTCAAAAAGATAGGCGATATTCGGCGTTTAGAAGCTCGATGAGGTCTTGCCCTAACTTACGGGGTTTCGATTTTTTTTCGTTGGATCTAAACAACCGAATATACTTTTAAAAAAATCAAAGTACAACTTTTAAAATAAAATAATTAGAAGGCAAGCTTATTTTCGAGGATTCGGATGTCGTGTCCTAATATATGGGATGTGACAATCGGCTATCTCGAGACGAGAGAGCCTTTAATGCCCGTTTCAATTCATTCAAGCTTTTTCAACATTAATAAAAAAGGATCGTATTTTAAAATTATTTTCACGTTTTTAACTTTCGATATTAAGACATTAATTAATCAATTTGGTACCAATTTTGGGCGTTACGAGGGTGTTAATCCTTTCTCGTGCGCAATCGTCTCCCGAACCCATTTTCTCGAATTTTGTAGACCAAAATTGTTGTTTTAGTAAATCAAAAAGTTTTATTAAAACGATCAATCACTAGGTGACCCGATCACACCTCATAAAAGAAAAGGGATTGGTGGCGACTCCCGTTTTCTTCATTTTCATTTTCAAAATAAAAAGTCGACCTCGTTTTACAAAAAAATAGTTTTGACATCTTAGCGACTCCGCTGGGGACCGAATGAGAGAGTCAAGTCGCAATTTGATTAATTCTTGTCTTATTGGTCAAAAATTGATAATTCGATTTAAAATTATAATCCTTTCATTGCATTTCATTCGTCATTTTTGTGATCTTTGCTTTATCGGTTTGAGTCTTGGAATGTTTTCGCATACTGCATTGCATGTCTGTTCGATCTTACCCTTTTAAGTGGGAGTGAGAAACTATTCCTTCGTGAGGTTTTCACCTTCGTATAGGATAGTGGATCGCTTCAGGGATACATCCGTACCTATGTCTTCGTGAGATTTTCATCTCCGTATAGCCATAGGGAAATGTATTCCCCTAAACTAAAGTCGGTCCGTATGAGCCTATAATGGGTGAGAATCGAGGAATCTGCCGATTCAGGTACCTTTTCTCTAGAACTGAACCACATATAGTGATCCATAAGAGCCCATCCTAGGTAGAGCCGCACCGAACCATTAGTGCTTACCCGAATAGGCGCGTTATTATTTCTTGCATACTTTGAATTTTTTTTAGTCTCGTATAAAATGTACTGACTTGTGTTGTTTTGCTTTGGTTGCATGACATTTTCATCATAAAAAAAGTGTTGATTCACGTTCGATTACTAAATAGAGAGCTTGCCATGGAGAACGAATTTCTTGATAAAGTGGAAGATAATGCGGCTGTCCATATATGGTAAGAGAAAACACAATTAGAGAAAGGTGACAGTTTGGCACAAGGGTACACATCGAAATTATGGGACTTCACCCATATCAGCGTGACACAAAATGATCTTCGAGAATTGAAAGAGATGTGGGCCTATTGGGACGATGAGATTAAGTAGCTATTCTACAGTAACTATGGAGATCTCCCCTATCTACTCAACATCAAAGTGGATAAACACTTGTTTCAAGCTATGGCTCAGTTTTGGAATCTCGTCTGCAGTTGTTTTACCTTTAGGAATGTGGATTTGGTGCCTATTGTGGAGGAGTATACAGCCTTCCTTCATTGTCCAAGGATTCAAGCTGATAAGGCCTATTATAGAGTCGTCAATGTCCCGACTTTCGTGAAGAAGCTAATGAATATCATGGGAATGAATGAACAGTGGGTCGCGGCTCGGATCAAGCAAAAAGGAGAAAGCAAGTGTATCCCCTAGAAGAGTTTGCGAGATCTAATTTTGGCACACCTAGATATGAAGAAAAGGGTTGATGTTTTTGCTTTGAGTATTTACGGGCTGATGATTTTCCCTAAAGCGCTAGGGCACATGGATGAAGCGGTTTCTAATTTGTTTGAACGACTTGATAAGAGGGTTAATCCTGTTCCCAAGATTTTGGCCAAAACATTCAGATCCTTGAATGCATGCCGAAAGGCAGGAGAAGGAAGATTCATCGGATGCGCACAATTATTGCTAGCTTGGTTCCACAACCATTTCTGGAAAGTAGACAAGGTTTCTTATTGGATTTTCTCTAAGAACTACTCTCTATTAAAAGAGATAGCGGCTACACCGAAACTGGTTGACATTTTAGAGGAAAAATGGATAGCAATCCTCCAAAATCTCCAAGAGGAGGACGTCGAGTGGAGAGCCTCTTGGATGCTTCTCGATAAGATCTTATACCGATGTGGCGACTTTGATTGGGTCCCCCTGCTTGGGATTTGGAGAGCTGTCGGATATGCTCCTTTGCTCGTCTTGAGACAGTACAGATCAAGATAATTCATACCAATGACACAGGAGCTAGCTCAATGCGAGTTTTCATATAAGGGCGACAACTACAAGAAAAAGGTTCGAGAAATGTCTAACGCTTGGAATCAGACCCGCTAGATGGAAAGAGTTGCTGTAGGTCTGATGTCGACCCCTGAATATATTTGGTGGTGGAGTAGAAGAATCAATAACAACATCCTCAGGCCAAGTCAAGAAGGTGCTCGATCGATGGAAGAGTACCTACAAGTAGTCCCCTCCGAGCTAGAAATCATTAAGCATGATTTTGAAAGGAAGAAGTCGGAACTAGGAAAGAAAATAGAACAATTGGAGGAGGAAAAAATGCATTTGAGATTAGATGCTGATGTTCAGAAACTAGAAGCCGAGAAACTGAGAAAGGGAAAGAATAAAGTCGAAGAAGATTTAGATAGCTTGAAAATGGATTATAATAAGTTGCGTCTATTGATGAGAACCTCCAGATTGGGGAAGACATCAGAGCAATGGCGACAAGAGATCCAAGAAGAGAAAATTAAAGCCGATCGATAGGAGAGAAAATTTCAAGATACTCAGGTTTAGAAAGAGGCCCTAGAAAAGAGTTTGTCAGACATCCGAAGTGAAAAAGCCGAATTAAAGGCTAGAATAACAGAACTAGAAAGGTCGCTTCATCAATATCGTAATCGCAACTCTACAATAGAGCTAAAGGTGAGCTTGAACAAGATTGAAGAGTTGAAAAGGAAGGTAGAAGAACTCAAGGCTGCGTTACAAAACTGTGAACTCCGAGTTAAACTTTTTGAAGCAAATGAGAAGCGTTGGAAAGAGCAATTCCACCATTCTCAGGATCAAGTTAGAAACAAAGATTACATTATGGGTGAAGTTGTAGCTTAGATACGAGAGGTGGCCGACCATTTACAGACCCTAGCAGTTGAGGCTGATGTACTAGTGTGAAATATGAATTAGAATCAGACAGGGGCCAAGAGCTAGCTTTGTTGCTTAAGAAAGTTAAAACTTTAAGCATCAAGGCTAAGCCATATATGTAATCCGTTTATATGTAAAGAATTTTGTTTTCTCGTAAAATTATTCTAAATGGAATTGAATCAAAGTCGACGTCTTTTTCTGTATTCATCCCATGCATTTACATTTCATCGCATCATATGCATTAAATGTCACAAAATGACCCTAATTAGTTAAAAAATATTTTAATTAATTTGGAAACTGACATAAATTCACCAACTAAACATCATTACGTACTCGCGCCAAGACAAAAGTTATGGATCAAAGCTTGGAAAGGTAAGAATAGCTCCAAAAAAATTGCAAGAGCAACTGCAAACACAAATGCAAGAACAATTGGTCAAAATCCAGCAAGATATGAGGGATCAGATGCTAGAATCCCAAAGGAATATGATGAACCAAGTAACACAACTATTGACTGGCGGGCTAGAAAAGGAAAGAACCCTATGGTCAATACTGGAGATGATAATGAAAATCCTCTTTATCCCCCAGGTTTTACCCCGACAAATGTTCAGACACAACCCGAGGTATGCCCACGAAGGCCATCCGTTACAATCAGGCCCCAACAGTTTTAGGCCAGTGTTTCGACACCGATTAACTACCAAGCCGACTCATGCTGTAATCCGGGGGATAACCCAATTAATCCCGTTGTCACCGATCTCGATGATATGGTAGAAATAGAAAAGGCGAGGGTGGAGCTCCTGAAACAACTAGAAGACCGATGTAGATGGTTAGAAGAAAATTTTAAAGTAATGGAAAATGCTGACTATCATTGTGAAATCGATGCTAAGGATTTGAGTTTGGTTCCGGAACTAGTGCTTCCCCCCAAGTTCAAAACTCCGGAGTTTGAGAAATATAACGGGACTAGATGTCCTGAAGCTCACATCACCATGTTCTACAGACGAATGACAGGCTATGTCAATAATGATCAACTATTGATTCACTACTTCTAAAATAGTCTGATTGGGGCAACATCAAAATGGTACAGCCAATTGAGCCGTACCAAGATCAATTCATGGAAAGACTTAGCACAAGCTTTTATGAAGCAGTATAGTCACGTGACAGATATGACCCCTGATAGAATCACGTTGTAGAACATGGTGAAGAAACAAAATGAGAGCTTCAAGCAATATGCCCAAAGATGGAGGGAAGTTGTCATACAAGTCCAGCCACCTCTCCTAGAAAAAAAAACCACAATGCTTTTAATCAACACTTTAAAAGCCCCATTCATCAATCATATGTTGGGAAGCGCCACTAAAAGCTTCTCAGATATAGTGATGACCGGCAAAATGATTGAAAACGCAGTGAAGAGTGGTAAGATAGAAGCGGGGGAAAACACTAAACGATCAGCCCAAAGGAAAAGGGAGAATGAGGTGAATAACGCAAGCACGTACCACAAGGGTTATTCAAAACAAATCATTGTGAGCTAGCCGAAGACAGTAACCACTAGCCATCAGGCTCCCCAAGAAAAGAAGCCAATACAAGGACAAATACAGAAATGCCCCAGTTCACACCTATACCAATGACGTGTAGGAAAGTGTATCAGAGTCTGTTCGATGCACACGTAGTATCCCCTTTCTAGTTAAAACCGATGCAAGCTCCATTTCCCAAATGGTATTACGCAAATGCTCAATGCGGATACCATGCGGGAATCACTAGGCATTCAATTGAAAATCACACTGCATTTAAGAAGCTGGTTAAAAGGTTCATAAAAATGAGAATTATGAAGTTCGACGACCCATCAGGACCAAATGTGGTAGGAAACCCATTACCCAATCATGCTGACTAAGGGGTAAACGGGATAAATGAAGGTGGGAGCAAGAAAATCAAATTTGAGGTTGCGAAAGTTAAAACCCTATTAAGATGAGTTTGAAAAGAGATGGTAAAAAGAGGATTGATTGTACCAGATTCAAAGAAGAGATCTAAAAGGAAGAGGAACTACTTTGAGTTCCATAATAAAGAGGGGAACGGGATCCAAGAATGCACCTAGTTTAAGGCCCTAGTACAAGACATAATGGACAATAAAGAAATAGAATTTTATGAAGATGTTAAAAGCCCAGAAGAATGAAATTTATGCACATCGGAGTGAGAATCGACAACGAAGGCCCAGAAAGTCAATTACCTAGTAGTCATCATCTCACGACCAAGAAGCAATGAAGTGGGAGTACAAATGGCACCAAAGGTCATAATCCAAAAACCTGCAGTCTTTCCCTATAAAGATAGCAAGAGGATCCCCTGAAATTATGACTGCAATGTAACAATCCCAAAAGAGAAGAATCCGACAAGCGTTTTAAAGAAGGACCAAGATGTGGGTTTCTACACACGTAGTGGGAGGCGTTATGATTCAGCAAATACAAGAACGGAGCCCGCAAAAGGAAAAGCCCTAGTAGTCGAACAAGTGAAAAAAAAACGGCTAGACCTGAATCGCCTGTCAACGAGCCGATCAATGAAGAGAAGGCTAAGGAATTTTTAAAAATTTTAAAGCAAAATGAGTACAGCGTTATAGAGCAGCTGCATAAACAACCAGCTCGTATATTAGTGTTAGTTTTACTCTTGAGCTCGGAGGTACACTGAAACGCATTGATGAAAGTATTAAACGAAACTTATGTCGCTAACGATATCTCCGTCAACAAGCTAGACCGTCTAGTTAACAATATAAGCGCCAATAATTTTATCTTCTTTAATGATGATGAAATACCACCCGGGGGCATGGGATCGACCAAGCCTCTACACATCACCACCCGCTGCAGGGGATATACGCTGCCAGGGGTGTTCATCAATAATGGATCAGCCCTGAATGTCTTACCCTTATCCACACTGAATAAGTTACCGGTGGACAGCTTTCATATGAAGATATGTCAAAACATAGTGAGGGCATTCGACGGCACCGAAAGGAGAGTAATGGGAAGAATTGAAATACCCCTTTTGATCGGCCCAAACACGTACGAAGTAGACTTCCTAGTGATGGATATCAAACCTTCGTATAACTGCTTATTGGGGATGCCTTGGATACATTCAGTAGGGGCAATGCCTTCATCACTGTATCAAAAGTTGAAGTTGGTAACAGAAGGTTAGCTGGTGACGATAAATTCAAAAGAAGACATCATTGCAGCTGTAACCAGTGACGCGCAATACTTAGAGGCAAACGATGAAGCGATCGAATGTTTCTTTTGATCTTTGGAATTTGTGAATGCAACATTCATTACCGAAGGGAATAAGGTCCCAATACCTAAAATATCCAAGACAACGAGAATGGGCCTACAACTGACAATCGAGAAAGGAGCCTTACCGAGAAGTGGACTCAGGAGATACCTCTAAGGAAGGGTTGAGGCACCGTTACTGAAAGACAAATGAGACCGCTTCGGCTTAGGATTCAAGCCAGACGCGAGAGAAATGAAAAAGGAGCTGGAAAAGAAACAAGAGAAGAGGAGAGCAGGTTTGAGCGCGAGGGGGGAAATCAAATGGGAACCAATGATATCCCCCCACATATCCAAAACTTTTGTGTCAGGAGGGATTATTCACCTTGAACGAAGAGTGCCGAGAAAAGAAACCACGGAAGAAATGTTGGAAAACCTGAACATTAACGCCATATCCGAAGAAAAAACCAGAGAAGAGAATTTGTCGGGTATTTTCCCTTACATACCTGGAAGTGTTCTGGACAACTGGATTGCGGAAGAGATTCTTGTAATTTTTAGAACTAATTAAGAGTAATGTCCAAAACACACTTATTGCTCTAGGCCTAGGAGTAATAAGAATATTTCGTGAAATAGGCTTATGTCCAAAAATGTTATTTCAATAACATGCATCTTTGCAATCATTTTAAGCAAATATTATTTTATTCTTTCCATTTCATTCACAATCATATTATACAATAATTGTTCTTAGATTCTTTTGTCCTTTGAACCTTCATACAAATATTCTTTTGTTCTTCATTCATAATCATACCATACAAATAATTATTCTTAAATTCTTTTGGTTCTTTGTATCTTCTTTCATCCCCATAATAGGTCTTCATATATCAATGATAGGAGCAATGTTACTAATGACTCAGAGCCTCATTTTGAGCAAAAAATGTGTATGGAGGATTCTCAGGATTTTGAAGATGACCAAGGCTGTAACCTATCTCCTGATTTGTTGAGGATGGTAAAGCAAGATGAGAAACAAATCCTACCTTACAAAGAGTCAGTGGAAATTGTGAGCTTTGGAGAGGAAAAAGAGGTGAAGATCGGAACTTGTATCACCATAGAGACAAAGCGAGACCTCCTCATTGAGTTTCTCCAAGAATTCAAGGATGTCTTCACGTGGTCATACCAAGACATGCCCGGGTTAAGTACCGATATTATGGTACATTGACTCCCCATAAAGGAAGAGTGTAAGCCAGTGCAACAGAAGCTCCGAAGGATGAGACCCGATGTTCTGCTAAAAATAAAAGAAGAGCTCAAGAAGCAATTCGATGCTCGATTTTTAAAAGTGGTTAAATATTTAGAATGGGTAGCCAACATCGCCCCTGTACCTAAAATAGATGAAAAGGTACAAATGTGCGTAGATTACAGAGACCTGAATAAAACCAGTCTGAAAGATAATTTCCCGCTGCCTCATATCGACACTTTGGTGGACAACACGACAGGTCACTCACTGTTCTCTTTCATGGATAGTTTCTCTGATTACAACTAGATTAAGATGCATCCCGAAGACATGAAGCGGACCATATTTGTGACCGTGTGGGGAACATTTTGCTATAAGGTGATGCCATTTGGACTGAAAAATACGGGAGCAACGTATCAAAGAGCCATGGTAACCCTGTCCTATGATATAATGTACAAAAAAATCAAAGTTTATGTCGATGATATGATCGTAAAGTCCCGAACTAAGAAGGAGCACGTTCAAGTCCTGAGTAAATTGTTCTTAGGGTTGTGAAAGTTCCAACTAAAGCTCAATCCAGCAAAGTGTACTTTCGGAGCCAGGTCTAAAAAACTGTTAGGATTTGTAGTCAATGAAAAAGGGATTGAGAACGACCCAGACAAAGTTAAAGCCATACAAGAGTTGTCTCCGTCGTATACTCAAAAAGAAGTTCGATGTTTCCTAGAAAGACTGAATTACATTGCCCGCTTCATTTCACAATTAACAGAAAGGTGCGACCCCATATTTCGTCTCCTTAAGAAACACAATACAGGTGTATGGGATGAGGAATGCCAAAAGACTTTCAACAAGGTCAAACATTACTTGTCCAATGCCTTGGTGCTAATGCCACCCAACCCAGATAAGCCACTTATACTATATTTGACGGTGTTTGAGAATTCCATGGGATGTGTGCTCGACCAACATGACGAGTCAGGAAGGAAAGAAAGAGTAATATACTACCTCAGTAAAAATTTCACTGAATGTGAGACAAGGTACTCACCGATTGAGAAATTGTGTTGCGCCTTAATTTGGACAACCCGAAGACTAAGATATTACATGTTGTATCACACAACTTAGCTTATCTTGAAACTAGATCCTCTAAAATACGTGATGGAGTTAACAGCTTTGAATAGAAGGATGGCTCGATGGCAAATTACGCTTTCTGAATTTGACATAGTCTATGTGAACCAGAA
Source organism: Gossypium longicalyx (assembly GCA_025698465.1). Classification (NCBI taxonomy): domain Eukaryota; kingdom Viridiplantae; phylum Streptophyta; class Magnoliopsida; order Malvales; family Malvaceae; genus Gossypium; species Gossypium longicalyx. The sequence continues at coordinate 17,372,941 of CM047005.1, read as the reverse complement.
AGTTGTAAAAGAGAGTGCAATAGCAGATTTTCTAGCCAGTAGAGCTCTAGAGAATTATGAGCCTTTGAACTTTGATTTTCCAAACGAATATCTGGTGTATGTTGCAACCACTAAAGAAGATTCTCAAGAAGGCCACCCTTGGAAACTAAATTTTGACGGAGCCTCAAATGCTATGGGTAACGGAATCGGGGCAGTCTTGGTATCCCCAAATAGAGATCATTATCTTTTTACTAGTAAATTAAATTTTTATTGCACAAACAATATGGCAGAATATGAAGCATGCATCATGGGTATCCGTGTAGCCATAGAACGCAAAATCAAAGTGCTAGAGGTATATGGGGATTTTGCATTAGTGATCTATCAGCTCAAAGGCGAATGGGAGACAAGAGACCCCCAACTGATCAATTATCAAAAGTTGGTTCTGGAGTTAATTGAAGAGTTTGATGATATCACCTTCTGCTACCTCCCGCGAGATGAAAACCAGATGACCGATGCCCTGGCTACTCTAGCGTCCATGATCAAAATGAACAAACAAGAAGACATAAAACTTATCTAGATGAGTATTCATGAGGTTCCAGCCCATTGCTACAACATCGAAGAAGAAGAAAAAGATGATCACCCTTGGTACCACGATATACTGCGGTACGTGAAAAGTCATGAATACCCTGTCCAAACAACTGAGAATGATAAAAGGACGTTGAGAAGACTAGCCTGTGACTATGTCTTAGATGGGGAGATCCTATACAAAAGAAGAAATGATCAGGTGCTATTGAGGTGTGTGGACGCTGTTGAGGCTAAGAAAATCTTGGAAGAAATCCATGAAGGCATCTGTGGAACACATGTTAATGGCTTCACAATGGCCAGGCAAATTATGAGATTCGGATATTATTAGTCCACCATGGAAGGGGATTGTATTAATTATGCTAAGAGATGTCATAAAAGCCAAATTTATAGAGACAAAATTCATATACTTCCTTCACCTCTTCATGTTATGACTTCTCCATGGCCTTTCTCTATGTGAGGCATGGATGTGATTAGGCTAATAGAGCCAAAAGCTTCCAATGGGTATCGTTTCATCTTTGTGGTCATCGATTACTTCACCAAATGGGTAGAGGCTGCTTCATATGCCAATGTTACAAAGTCGGTAGTCAACAAATTCCTGAAGAAAGAAATCATATATCGATATGAAATTCCAGAGAGGATCATACCTGAAAATGCTCTAAACTTGAACAATAGTACGATAGCGGAGGTCTACAATCAATTCAAGATCAGACACCACAACTCATCACCATATTGCCCAAAAATGAATGGGGCAGTGGAGGCAGCCAATAAAAACATTAAGAGGATCGTGGGGAAAATGATAAAGACTTATAAAGATTGGCATAAGAAGTTACCATTTTCCCTCTATGCTTATCGAATATCTGTTAGGACCTCCACTAGGGCAACGCCTTTCTCTTTGGTTTACGAAATAGAGACGATTTTACCTGTTAAAGTCAAGATTCCTTCTCTTCGAGTTTTTTTAGAACTAAAGTTAGATGAAGTAGAATGGATCCAGTCTCTATATGATCAGTTGCACTTGATTGAAGAAAAGAGGTTAAGGGTTATCCATCATGGTCAGATGTACCAAAAGCGAATGATGCGAGCTTATAACAAAAAGGTTCGCTCGAGAGAATTTCATGAGGGAGACCTAGTATTGAAAAAGATCATTCCCATACAAAAGGATTTTAGAGGGAAATGAACGCCAAACTGGGAAAGACCTTATGTAGTAAAGAAAACCTTTTCTAGAGGAGCATTAATTTTGACTGAGATGGATGGGAAAAACTTGTCTAATCCTATAAATTCGGATTCAGTCAAGAAATACTTCATCTAAAAAGGGGAGAGGCCAATGCGAAAACCCGAAAAAAGGGCACTTTGAGACCTTCTAAAAAAATGAGAAAGAAAGAAAGAAAAATGAGAGGCCAAGGTGAAAACCCACAAAGGGCGCCTTGAGCCCAAAGGGGTTTTGAGTTGTAACCCAAAAAAGGGCGGTTCAAATTTTGATTGAAGATGGGGCATGTGGTAGTCTTGTCCTCTCAGAATTTACAAGAAGGAGGAATGTTACATCTTGGGGCATCAACAAGATATTTTAGACCTCCTAAATACATATCTAGCTCGAAATCTTCTTCGAGAAGTTTGAATAGAGAAGCTCATGCTGCGATATTTGGGGCACCTATTTTCATCTTATTCATTTTGTACCTTAGCAAAATTTGCTATCTTGATTGATTTATCCATTTTGAGTGTTGCTCTTAGTAAAATCCAATATTGTCCTTTGTGATAATCTTTTTCAAGCATTTTTCATTTAAATAACGATTATTGCACTTATAATATTCATATAAAAGAAGTTCTGCATATTACTCTGAAAAGTTTATAAATGGTAGAAGGACCTGAAACAAGACCGCTAGTCAGAACTAACCAAACTTAAAAGTTGGAAACATCTGAGAAGGAATAGTCCAAATTATGACTATTTCTTCAGATCTTCTGTCAAGGATACAGGCTAAACAAGAAGGCACGGTAGCATATCAGTGATAGAACCTTGATGAACAACGAGCAGTGACAACCTAAGCATTAAAAGGGGATGATTCTCGAAAAATGACATTCTACATTCATGCAAATATCATTCATACACAATCCAAATAGGAGCATTTGATTCATTCCGATTATGACATCCTAATGGCTTGGCATAAATAGGCCCATGAAATGGATTCTACAGGTCATGCTCCCCAGAAACTGGTGTAACGGATCAGAAAAACCATAAATCCTATACCTCTAAAGTTGTAGTAGGTCAGATTAAATCTATCATAACAAGTCTTATCTCCCTGAAGTTGCAGTGGAGCAGACTGAATATAGCGAATCTTATTTCCCTAAAGTTGTAGTGGAAAGGATTGACATTATCATGGCGAACCTTATCTTCCTGAAGTTGCAGTGGAGTAGGTCAAAAGTTACAAATCTCAACTTCCTGAAGTTGTAGTGGAGCAAATTGAAGTTAGATCTTATCTCCCTGAAGTTGCAATGAAGTAGATCGGGGATGGAAAATCTTATCTCTCTGAAGTTCCAGCAGAGCAGATTAAAGCTATAAACCTTATCTCCCTTAAGTTACAGTGAAGCAGATTGAAGATAGCGAATCTTATTTCCCTGAAGTTGTAGTGGAATAGATTAAAGCTACAAGTCTAGCCTCTCTGAAATTACAGCGGGGTAGATCGAAACACCAATTCTTATACCCTTAAAGATGCAGTGGGTTGGAACGAGGCTACCTGAAAGAAGAGGAGCACCCAAAGAAGTAGAGATTCAGAGATCAGGAAAGATTGGTCCTTCTTAAAGGTCTTTGCTTCATTCCCGTTACATGACAATGAGCAAAGAGGGGCAGCCTAATCTACCCGAGCACGTACAAAACACAAAAATAGAAAATAAAATAAATAAAACCAAAGCAAATTAATAATCCAAATGTTCATTACACCAGGCCCAAAAATAAAAACATAACCCAAATTCAAAACCCAAGTACATGCCCGAAATTTAAACCCAAAATTACAAGGCCCGAATGGCCCAAAAGTTAAAACACTCTAGCCAACCTAGGAAACCCTAGCCCTAGGTGCGCCATTGCTCCCATGTACGACCTCCAACTGCCTCGGCCACGTCGCCTCCGTACTTTAGTACCTGCAAAGAAGACAAACGCAAAAAAAGCAAATAGCAGTAGTGTAATACCCCGAAAATTTTTACAGTAAGATATTATCCTTGATATAGTAAAATAAGAAAATAAAGTGACAAAAAGGAAAATTTTGAGTTGTATCAACCTTGGGAAGTATATTATGATATATTAATTCAAGAAAGGACTAAATTTTAAAGATGAGAAAAGTCTTGTTGCACAAGAGTAAATACTCAAAATTTGAAGGGTTAAAGTGTAAATATGAAAAATTTGAAGGACCAATAGTGCAAATATTTTAAGGGTAGAATAATCTAAAAACTTAGGAACATGGATGAATCGGGACCAAATTGAATAAGGTGAAAAATTATGAGGGACTAAATGGCAATTTACCAAATTAAGTGATGACTCAAGGATGGAATTCTAAAAGATCATGAAGGGCAAAATGGTCAATTAGTAAGAGAGAGAATTCTAGAATGTAATGATTATGTTGATGATATTTTAAATTAATTAATTAGATAAATATTATTTTATTAATATTTTAATGAGATATTTATTATTATTTTATTATTTATTTAGTATATAAGGAAGGAAAGATGAAGAATTCTCAGCATCTTTCCATGCATATGCATGCAAACGTTTGAAGAGAAGAAAAGAAAGAAAGTTTTCTTTTCTTTACAATTTAGTCCTTCCACCCAAAATTTAATATTTTCACCTAGAAATCAAAAGAATTTCCATAGCTACCAAGAGAGAAAAATGTTAAGGAGACTATGGGGAGTTAGAATATCAAATTGGATTCAAGGAATAGAAGCTGGAGGAGAGGGAAAATCAAGATGAAGATTAGAACAAGGTAAGAACATCATGACTTCAATATATTTTTAAGTTTGATATTATTGAAAAAGCATGGGATTGATGTTAATGTAGAGTTTCCTTACATATGGTCCTATATTCTTGATATGTTAGTGAAGAGAAAACAAGAGAAAGTGATGAGAAATAGTGTAGAGAAAGAAAATAAGGGTGTTATAAACATGGTAAATAATATCTTGCACTAAAACAGTTTTCGACAGCAGCAGTAGTCTAACTTTGAGAAATCACCAAAAATTGTAGAAATCGAATTATAGGATGAATAAAACATGAAATTAAATTTTATTAAGTCTAGTTCATTATAGAAGAAATTATGTAAGCAATGGAATTGTAAATCATGAGATATAATAAATTTTGTGAGACAAGGTCAGAATGATTTTGGGTTCCCCTATTCTGACTTTGGAAAATCATCAAAAATTGGATAAAAACAATTACGGGCTTAAATTTATATGTTTAAAATCCTGAATTAGTCTATTTTAAATATAAATAAACGGAAACATCATTTGAAATCTATATGAGGAGATAATTAATTTTTAGTGAAGAAGGGTCAGAACTGTCAAACAACAGAACATGGATAACTTTAAAGAATAAACTGTACTTATTGGATGAACAAAAAAATTTTAAAATTTTATGGTAAGAAGATATATGAGTCTAGTTTCAGGAAAAATTAGCAGATATTAATTTGGAGTTCTATAGCTCCAGATATAAACAATTTAGTGACTATGACACAGATGGACAGCTTGAATAATCATAAAAGTAAATAATAAAAAAATTATAGATAATGTTACTTACAAGTGTGTTATATACATTAAGAATGTGGAATGGAGAGGATGAGGAGGAAAAATATGTATGAATATTCATCTAGCATGGCTAATTTGCATGTTTTAGGCTTAGGGACTAAATTGAATAAAAGTAAACTTTTATGGGCAATTTTGTAAAAATATCAAAAATGACCAAATTGCATGAAATGAATTATTTTATTATTTAAATTACAAAATTGAATGAAATTATTAATTTAGTTCAAGATCAGGGGAAAACATATTTTAGGGATTAAATTGAAAAGTGTTAAAATTATGGAAAATTCTGATATTTTATAGAATTCATGGACTGTTATCCATATGTATGAGAATAATAGCTGGAAATAAGGATTAAATTGCAAGAATTTTATTTTCCTAACCCTAAGGACGAAATCATCATTAATTAAAAGTTTAGAGGCAAAATGATAATTTTGCCTAGAGCATTAATTAAATGCATTAGAATATGAAACGAACGAAAACGATGATCAAATTTATTTATAAAGATTCGAACGACTCAAATATGAGACTTGATCGTGGAAAAGAAAAGATATCGGATTAATGAAATTATAAACATAAACAAGCAATGAGGTAAGTTTATGTAACTTGAAATATATTTTTAAATACTTGAAATATGTGGTTATGTGATGAAAATATGATTTGAATGTTCAATTCATGATAATTGATGAAATATTGATAATACTCGATATAAATTAAAAATAAATCCAGGTTGAATGGAATGGAATTCAATAGATTATTGGAAAAGGAATTGACGGTAAAAAGGATCTAGTTCGGACGGGTGATCCTATCCTGATATAGCCCTCCCGAAGAATACATGTAAAATGGATTTAGCCCGGACGGGTAATCTGAATTAGGGTCTGAATTTAGTCTGGACTGGTAATTCAGATCCAAGCTCATTAAAGTAATTGTCGTTGCAGGGGATTTAGCCTGGATTGGTAATCCCGACAATACTTTATGATTGATTTCTAATTTGAATGTTAAATGATATGAAATGCCTGTTACATGTTTTGTAAATTTCGGTAATGCTCCATAACCCTGTTTTGACGTCAGATACGAGTTAGGGGTGTTATAGTCTTGAATAAACTGTAGCATGAATGCCCGCACTCTCCAACACTGTTGACTTATAGAGTCTTGTGCTACTCATAGAGTCCTACGCTATCTCCGATGAATGGAGCTATGCTCTACATTCCCTTATCTCTCCAATGCATCTCCAGGCCACAATGCCCATCGCAATAAAAAGTGTGAGTACTCACAATCTTATGGCATGCCAACTATATCCAATGGTTCCATAAGGTCACAATGCCAACATATCTCTTTAACACATTCACAATATTCAGTATAATAGGGCTCACAATTAAGTAGAGCTCGCACAATATAACATAGTTCAAAATTCACAATTTGCAATAGAGCATGGTTCATAAATAATATAACATCATGCAGCATATATTGCACACATAATCACAATTCACATACCATTCGTGTCATAGCTCACATAAATCATAATTCACATATTTTATTTAGCATAAGGCTCGTAATAGCTTAGCTTACATATAATACAACTCAAAACCTCACATGCACGGTTTGGCAAATTAATACAGTTCACCATATTAATACAGATCACCAAATTAACATAGTTTGGCATAATAATATAATTTGCTAAGTTAACACGGTTCACAATATAACACAGTACACAAAATTGCATGGCATTATTCGCACATAAGTAAGATCCGGGCACAGGTAATGTTTGCACACCAACACACACAGTAGGTTCGCATATTAATTAAGTAGGGGTTCGTATATTTTACCTTAGCCTACGTACTGGAGTTTAAATGCAGTATAACATACCACTCACCTAAGATTTTACTTCATCTACAATGCTCAAGTATGCCTTTATTTGCCTTTGTCGTGCTTGTGGAGGCTCTCAAATGACTTGAAACTTCACACACACATCAAATACATTGCAAAGGCATTACTAACATAACAAACACCATTAAATCATTCTAAAATCACAGATCAAAGCTTTTAACCTCTATACCAAAAACTTAACTAGTTTTGCTGAAATAAGTATTTAACCACTCAAATCTCATTTCTAATCTTGGATTTCAACTTCGTACATCCTAAATATCATCTAATTATAGATCTAAACCATATAAGAATATATATATTTTTTATATATATACATACCTATTTAGTAACCCTTGTCACGTCAAATTTCAGCAACATTTCAAGTCTAATATACATATATATACTATATAAAAGATCCCTATAAATGCATATATAGAATCATAAACACATATATATTATATATAATAAGACCCATAAACGTATATATATTATGTATATAACAAACCCACACACATAAATATATTATATACATACCTACCTATTTAGTACAACATCTCACAAATATATGTATGCACTCATTTAGTGCAACAGCTCACAATTGCTAATATGCTTACACACACTCGCGACATTTTTAATACACCACTCACCCTTGTTTTTGACAGATTATGTTTTGCCCTACTAAATTCTTATACTAAATCCTAGTTTAACTCATGAATTTGTTTAAAGATTTCATTAAATTGAATTTACAAACCTCTTAATCCTATTAACACCTATTGAAAACTATTTACATATTAACACTTAGCTCTTTAATACTTGTTCCTCTGTTTTTATGCAACTTGAAGGTTTAAAACCATGGATCTTCCATTTTCTTGCTTAGTTCTATGAAAATTTTGAATTAAAACACCAAATAAAAATTTAATACATGAGAAAACAATATATTTACCTTTAGTTCGAAAACCTCCACAAATTTGCACCAATTGAGCAAAAAGGAGCAAAGTTTAGGTGAGAATTTGGAGAAGAAAGAGTGATTTTCTGGAAAAATTGAAGTAAAGGGTGTTCGAATGCCAAGAAAATATAAGAGATGCAGAAATAGAAATTTTTGAGAGAAAATTTCTAATCTAGATCTAACAAATTTTTAAAATGAAGAAAGCTTGGAGGGAAACAAAAAGAAAAAAAATGTGGCTTTTTATAGCCAACCAACTTCTTTAAAAGTTGGGCTATCTACCCTCTAAGTCCTCTTCTATTTTTCCCTTGTTCTAATAACTCCCTTTTTTAACAACTAGCCTTAATTTACACATTTAACCTCTACTTTAACCATTATTTCTATTTAGTCCCTGCTAACCTATACGAATAATCCAATTATTTTATTATTACCATTATTATTTAATTAATTATTTTATCATATCTTAATTTCTATGATAATAAACTCAATTTTTCTCTCAAGCCCACAACCTAATACCCAATTCTACTAACTCAGTTTTCGGGATGTGACATGTGTTTTCGAGTCTGCAACAAATGTTGGATCTCGAAATCATTAAGAAATAACATGTAATCATGTGTATGAATCTTTTACCAAGTTCATTGGGACGCTTTCATTTTATAAACTCATTCTCATTCCTATGTATCAAAATTCAATATCTCCCTTCTATACTCGCCAAACCAAATCTGACCTACCAAATTTTCAATTATACAATTAAAGAACAAAAGAAAAGAAACTCAAACAATGTTTATAATATATGAGCTTACCTAGCGGAATGATAACACTCCACAATAGAGTCTACTCAACAACTTTCCCTTTCTCATAATATTCTATCGACGATTCAAATCTTGATCTATAACATAATTTAATTCAATTTTTATCAACCAATATCATTCATCAGCTTAGGAAGCATATAAGTTAGTTCAATTCTATCCCTCAAAAATCCCTTAAACCTAACATATTATACAGTCGAGCCTTTTTTTTATAACAAATTTTATAGAAATCTTAAATTGGTTTCAAAATGTCTACACTTTAGTCCTAATATTTGAAACTAACAAATTTTCATTTTACCAAGTGACTCTCTTCCATAACCTCTCTTCTAATCTAATCATTTAACACCACAATTTTAAGCATTCAACAATGGCAATCTCATGAAATCTTTAACACTTTTAGAAACGAACACCACTGTTAGCTAGATTGAAGCACAAAAATCTCAAAAACACAAAATTCAAGCAAAACAAGCTCGAATTAGCTTACCATGCAAGAGCAAAACTTGGCTGAACTTTCCTAGCTCAACAAAGAAGAAATATGGTGATGGAGAAGATGAATGAAAGAAAATGAACTCCCTCTTTCCATCCACTATGTTACGGTATATATATCTAATCTAATTATTAATTAAAATTAACATTATTGTAGATAACACCAATATTTATCTAGACACTATCTAAGAAAATGGTCAAATTGTCATTTTAGGCCCTAATCAAGTATTGTATTATCATTAGCAAATAAAAATCCATAATAGTCATCTTGTACCACCTTTACAATTTCATCCTTGTACCATGATAAATTCTCTAATCAATTAAATTTTCTGAACTAAAAATTCGTATAACACTATATTAAACCTGATTATTAAATACTAATATCTACAAAATCAATTATCAAAGAACGGGGTTCTGAAATAACTATTTTCGGTACCACTGAAAACGGGCTGTTACAAAATCATTATGCCATTTTTGTAATGAAATGAAAAAGTGTTACTAATAGCAGTCACATGGGGAAATTTGGAATAATAAAGTATAGGCATAATGACTTATTTGGCATGTCAATTTTAATTTAAAAAAATCATTTTAGCTTTCCATTTATCTTTTCGTCTTTTTAGCCCTTAAACTAGTATTGTTGGTCAAATCACTCCGAAATGGATGGAAAAGTTAACAACTATTAACTTTTCTGACATAGCATACACGTGGATGCCACGCCAACAATTAATATTTTTTAAATATAAAAATTGTAAAATGTATTAAAAAGTATGAAAATTAAAATATTTATATTTTTAATATTTTAATTTTTAAAAAATTGAATTAATTGACATGTGGATGTCACAATAGTTGTAACACCCCATACCCGACCAGATCGCCGAGTCAAGGCACCAGGTTGTCACCTTCTGTAACACCCCTAACCCGTATCCGTCACCAAAATAGGGTTACGAGGCATTACCGGACTTATACATTAACATTTGTATAAAACCGAGTCATAAATTTACATTCCAAATCAAATCTTTTCATATTTCACCATAAAGTCCCTAATATGGGCCTACGGGGCCCAATACATGCTTTAGAAGTGATTCGGGACTAAACCGGTAACTTTGGAAATTTTACCATGAAGATAAGGGCACACGCCCGTGTGGCCTGGGACATGGCCATGTGGCCAGCCCGTGTGGGATTCTGACTTGCAATTTCTTAAGCATCAAAGGGGCACACGGCCTGGGCACACGCCCATGTGGCTAGGCCGTATGGTAAACTGATTTTTCCCTATTTTTAAGCCACTTTCACATGATTTTGACACACGACAATGCTTGAAACCCGTGTCCTTCACACGTCCAAGACACACGGCTGTATCTTTTACCCGTGTACTATCCTGACTCCATATTTAAGGATACAGGGGACATATGGTCATTTCACACGCTTGTGGGATGTCTGTGTGTCACACACAGCCTAGACACATGCCCGTGTGTCTTACCCGTATGGATGAAATAAGGCCATTTCCTAGCCCTATTTCTCAACCAAACTTAACCATTTTTCTGCATGAAAACTTACAAGTATGTACCATCCATTTCAACCAATTTCTATCATTCAATCTAACATTTACAACTCTTAACCATACTTGAAGCTTACCTTTACATTGGTTTGTAAATAATGTTTTAATAAAGGTGATTTGTATCTTGTTGAACATGAACATACCATATTACCTCAAAATACATATTACTAGCCATTCCAATGGCTAGGTTGTAAACAAACATGTTACTTCATCATTTGGCCTCATTAGCCTATACATGCCATTATATCAAAATGAGTTTATCGTTTATACCAATATTAAGGAGATGATAGCTCTGACCCAATCAAACCTTCACGAGCTTCGAGCACTATAAAACAGAGAAAAATAAACCTAGTAAGCATTATATGCTTAGTAAGTTCATATAACCAAACTACACTTACCATTCATATATAACAAGTAAAATCACACATAAGGCAATTTATCCATCAATTTAGCAAACTAGCAAATATGGCCTATTCACAATCATTCAACCAAATTGGTTAGTACAAAAACATTAATATGCATAGATGAGCTCATCATGCCATTTCTTTTTATTTCACTTGTTAATATATTTCCGTTGAATCTTTGAATTTCCGATGGACCTTTCCTTTTCTAATTATACACCCGAGGTGCACATTCCCTTTTCAAGTGGTACACACAAAGTGTACATACCCTTTTCAATTTGTACACACAAAGTGCACATAACCTTTTCAAGTTTACACACATAGTGTACCTTTCCTTTTCAAGTGGTATACACAAAGTATACCTTTCCTTTTCCATATCACCCTTTCGGGTCACATTCCTTTTCATGATGAGATCAAAGGATTATCCTTTCGAAACAATCTTTACTGCAACATATGTAGGATCTCATATACACGGTAATCACCTGTCCAATCGAAAATCAATATTCAAACGGATTCAGGTAATATTTCATCATTTACATGTAAATCACAAATCAACATTGGTTTATTACATGTACATACCAATGGCAAATCATGATGCACATAATTCAACAATCAATTCAACACATTTACATGCTTAATTTAGTTATACGAACTTACCTTGACAATTGATCGTATCTACCAATCCGAAACTTTTCTTTCCCTCGATCTTTTTCTTTGTTTGACACTTCCGGATCTGTAACACCCCCTAACCCCGAACCGTCGCCGGAAAAGAGTTACGAGGCATTACTGGACATATCAGACAACTTACGAATAATTCACAAATAAAATAATATTCATAGTATAATTTAATAACTAAGTCCTTATAATGAACTTTCGAAGTCTAAACATGTATTAAAAGTGAAACGAGACTCATTCAAGTATTCCGGATTTTTTTATTTTTTATTTTATAAATTTTGACAGCATTTCTGCTTATTTTTACTTAAAACCCCTTGCAATTAAAACCATATCCATTTCAAACATAACCAATTCAACCAACTCATTTCACATACTCATTTTCTATTCTAAATACTTCCTAATCAAACTCAATCAATATAATATCAATTTAAATTTATCAATATACTAATTAAATTAAAATGGATAAACTTCTATCATTATAATTCTTAGGCTTGTATTACTAACATTTTAAACCATTTACATTCAAAACATAATAACCTTTATACACATCCTATGTACATGCCACATTACCAAAACAAATTATGCATCACCAAAAGTTTGCTGAAGTCGGGTCTGGCTTTGGATGTTGATTTAGTACTTGACTTTTACAACCTGTGCACGGAAACAACCGTACGCTGAGTATGCATATACTCAGTGGTACCACTATAATTCAATTTATAAATAAATACATTAAATCTCACATGTACTTTTACATTACAATTATCAACACTTAATGAACAATTCAATCTTTTTATGTTATCATTTGATTATATATATATCATTCTTATTTCTTTATTTCAATTATCACCTTTCACATATGTATATCATCCAAATCTAGTTTTATCAGTAAATTTATTTCATTTGTCCCTATTAACTTGACTCAGACTCGACGGATACACGGATTCCAACCAACACACCAGTACGGCACATTGTGCCTTAACGGTACATAGTACCTAAACAATCGTCGATAGCGGTAGCAAGCGATCAATGCGATATAATGATTTCAACACACAAAGTGCTAAATCTATAACAGTAACGATAACAGTATTTGACACACAAAGTGTTGAATCGGTAACAGTAACGGTAACAGTAATAGTAGTCGGCACATAAGTGCCTGATCAGTAAGCCGGCAAAAACCCGTACTCTTTCATATCCTATGGCATGCCAACTATATCCGACTAGCCCGACTAGTTAATAGGGTATTTAATTCATTTTTCAGTATAATTCCCATTTCGATTAAATATTTATTATAATTTATTATTTCGATCAATTTTTCACAGTAATATAGTAGTTCACTTCGTTTCATCAGAAATTTTACAGTTCAATGCAGTATACGTAACAATATTCAATAATTTCACAGTTCAATTCGGTATTCAAAACAATATTCAGTATTCCATAATTCAGTTCAGTATCAATCTCATTTTTAATACCCAATCACGAATTTTATCAATTCATTAAATATTTACCTTAAAATACTTACCACACATGCATATTAAATTAAACACATAATATTTATAAAGCTTGAGTTATAGTGATACAAACCGGAATTTTCTTCGAATTTAATCCTCGATGATCTTTCCTTTTCCTTTTTGGGTCGATGCTTCAGGCTCAATATTGGCTACGAATAATTAAAATAATTCCACAATTATTAGCATAACACAATTTAAATGCTGAAATTTTTATTTAACTTTTACTTTAATTCTAATTTAATCCTAACTAAACCTATATATTTTTCTTTCTCAATTCAAACCTTTTTACTACTCAATTTCTTGCCAAACTCACATTTAACTATTTAATTTTTATCATATTTTCATAATTTCGAATTTATTTCAATTTAATCCCTAAAACTCAAAACTTATAGCTTAGTTTACAATTCAATCATTTATTCAATTCCAATTAAAATTTCTATCAAATAAACCCCCAATTCCATCATTTGTTCAACATAAACCCTACTCAAAATTCTATTAACTTTCAAATTTTCAACTTAAATCCAAGAGTATTTCACTCTAGGATTCCAAAAACATCAAATTTATAAGAAAATGACTTGATTAAACTTACCAATTAAACTTCAAGCTTTAAAACATTAATTTTCCCTTTCTTCTTTCTTTCCTTTTTCTTTCCTGCTCTGTTTCGAAATGGCCTCTGTTTCTTTTCTTTACTTTGTTTTTGTTTCTTCATTTTATTTCAATTCTTTTATTCTTTTATTTTATTAACTTAATAATAATTGTTATAATAAATATCTTACTTAATAACAAATATATATATATATATATATTACAATTTGACACACATATATTATACACTTGCCTATTATTATCACCATCCAATTGTCATTATTTTATTTATTTTATATAATTTAATACTTTAATATAATAAAAAGCTTTTTACTTAAATAAAAAATAATTAAATAAATATATCACAAATGTTTTAGTATATGCATTACACTTGTATAATTTAATCACCATACATTTGTCTTTATTTTAATTTATTTTTAATAATAATAATTATAATAATAATAATTTAATAATACTAATAATAATAATAATATAAAACCATAAAAATTAATATTTATAATAATCAATTATATAATATAATATAATATATATATAATTTAAAAAAATCATAGATTTTTAATACATTATGCCTCCTCAGCCATTACTTAATGGCATATTTGCCATTTTGGCCCTTTTTACTTTCTATTACTTTAGATTTAAGCTTTTACCTCTTATTCAATTTAGTTATTTTTACTAATTACTCTAAATTAAGCTAAATTCACATAATTAAGACCTAATTAAACACACTACTAGACATATAATTATTCCTAATAATTATTTACGAACCCGTTTCACTAAGACGGAGGCCCGATAACACACTTTCCGGTGCCCACAGATTTTGGGTCGTTATGGGATCTATATAAATAAATTTAATCATCAATTCTATGATTTTTACATTCAATCAAGCCCATTTCACATTTTAGGCAAAAGTACCATTTTGCCCCTAAATTTTTAATTAATTCCAATTTCGTCCCTAGGCTCGGAAATTGAAATTCATGCAATTTACTCATTATTCCAAGCTTATTCAAAATTCTAATATAACTTTTACAGCACATGTATTTCATAAATTTCAGAATTTTTCCAAGAATTTCACTACTTTGCAATTTAGTACCTACACATACTTTCACTAAAAATCACTTTGTAAAAATAGTTTATCTATCAATAATCTTTCATTTTCTATCAAAAACTTTCAATTTACAGCATATTCATCCATGGGTAATTTTCTAAAGTTTGGTTTTCTTTCAATTTAATCACCCAAATAAAGAAATTAAGCTTTCCCAATCTCAAAAATATAAAAATTACTAAAACAAGGATATAGAACTTACCAAATCAAGCTTGAGAAATTTCCTTTCTCTCTCCTAGGGTTTCCATGTATTTTATGGAGAAGATGATGATATAAAATAAGTTTTATTCTATTTAATCTTTTATCATATATTAATTTATTCACTTTCCATTTTATTCCTTAACCTTTTTCAATTTTTCCATGGATGACTCACTAAAAATATCTACATATTTTTCTTCAATGGTCTAATTGCCATATAAGGACCTCACATTTTGAATTCTCTAGCCATATAATTCTTATAGCTATTAGTATACAACTTTAACATTTTATTCAATTCAATCCTTTTTGCAATTAGACACATAATTGATAAAAAAATTTTATAAAAATTTTCATGCAATATTCCTATCATAATACCTATCATTTTATGAAATTTAAATAATTTTATTTTTTGGACTCGGATTTGTGGTCCCGAAACCACTATTCCGAGATCACTGAAATTGGGTTGTTACAACTCTCACTCCTTAAAGATTTTCGTCCTTGAAAATCTTACTAGTGAAGAGATTCGGGTACTACCTTTTCATGATATCTTCAGGTTCCCAAGTAGCTTCTTCAATTCCATGTTTCTACCAAAGAACCTTTACCAATGTTATCTTTTTATTCTCAACTCTTTTGTTTCTCGTGCTAAGATCTTAATTGGTTCCTCACTATATGTCATGTCAGGCTGAATTTCCACTTCTGTTGGAAAGATAATATGTGATGGATCCGACCGATACCATCTTAACATTGACACATGAAAAACATTGTGAATTCTTTCAAGTTCTGGCGGTAATGCTAACCGATAAGCTATCGGTCTAATTCTTTCAATGACCTTATATGGTCCAATAAATCGAAGACTTAATTTTTCTTTACGGCCAAACCGGAGAACTTTCTTCTAGGGTGACACTTTCAAGAATACCTTATCACCAATCTCAAACTCAATTTCTTTTCTTTTAATATCAGCATAAGAATTTTGTCTGTCAGAAGCTGCTTTTAAGCTGTCTTGTATCACCTTTACTTTTTTCTCAGTTTCTCGAATTAGATCAACCCCATGAATCTTCTTTTCACTGACCTCTGTCCAGTACAATGGTGTTTTACATTTTCGACCATATAAAACTTCATACGGTGCCCTTTTAATACTGGATTGGTAGCTATTATTATAGGCAAATTCAATCAGAGGCCAGTACCTTTCCCAGTTACCTTCAAATTCAAGCACACAACACCGTAACATGTCTTCTAAAATCTGGATCAGCAGTTCTGACTAGCCATCAGTTTGGGGATGAAATGCAGTACTAAAATGCAACTGTGTCCCCAGTACTTCTTGCAATTTATACCAAAATTGAGATGTAAACCGAGGATCTCTATCAGAAATAATAGAAACCGGTACACCATACAATCTAAAAATTTCAAAGACATACAATTCGGTTAATTTATCCAATGAAAAGTCTATACGTATGGGTATGAAATGTGCTGACTTTGTTATCCGGTCAACAACTACCCAAATGGCATCTTTCTTTCTCAGAGACATAGGTAATCCCATTACAAAGTCCATGGTAATCCTTTCCCATTTCCACTCCGGTATATTAATTGGCTGTAATAACCCTAAAGGCACCTGATGCTCGCTTTCACTTGTTGACATATTAAACATTTGGCTATGAATTCAAAAATACCTCTTTTCATTCACAGCCACCAATACATCTTTTTTAGATCATTATACATTTTATTACTATCGAGATGAACTGACATTGTACCATTATGAGCTTCATACAAAATCTTTTGTACCAGTTCTGAGTTCTTCGGAACACATATTCTGTTTTTAAACAACAAGCAATCATCAGACCCAATTTGAAACTCTGAATCAGAATTATTTTGGCATTGCTCCCGTTTAACTTGCAACTCGTTGTCACTCTTCTGTGCTTCATAGATTTTTTGTATAAATGTCGGTCTAGCTTTTAATTCAGCTACAACCGAACCATCATCTGAACAAGATAACCGGGTGTTCATTGCTCTTAAAGTAAACAAAGATTTCCTACTCAGTGCATTCACCACAACATTGGCCTTTCACGAATGAGAGTCAATAATCAAATCATAATCCTTTATTAACTCGAGCCATCTACGTTGTCTCAAATTCAAATCTTTTTGTGTCATTAAGTACTTCAGACTTTTATGGTCAGTGTAAATATGACATTTTTCACCATATAAATAATGCTGCCATATTTTCAATGCAAACACTATGGCTGCCAATTCAAGATCATGTATCGGGTAATTCCTTCCATGTGGTTTAAGTTGTCTTGAAGCATAAGCAACCACTTTACCTTCTTATATAAAAACACAACCTAAACCATTTAAAGATGCATCACTGTAAATTATAAATTCCTTACCCGATTAAGTTGCACCAATACAAGTGCTTCAGTCAACAAAGTCTTCAGTCTATCAAAACTCTGCTGACATTTATCATTCCACTTGAATTTTACATCTTTCTGCAACAAACGAGTTATCGAAGAAGCAATAATTGAAAATCCTTTAACAAACCTCTGATAATATCCGGCTAAGCCCAAAAAACTTTTGACCTCTGACACGTTCTTTGGTGAACTCCAATTAATAATTGCTGAAATTTTGTTCGAGTCAACCCTGATGCCTTCAGCAGATATGATGTGACCAAGAAAGCTGAGTTCTTGTAGCCAAAATTTACATTTACTAAACTTGGTATACAATTGTTTTTCCCGTAAAGTTTTCAACATAATCCTCAAATGTTTAGCATGTTCATCTTCACTTCGAGAATAAACTAAAATATCATCTATGAATACCACAACAAACTTGTCTAGGTACAGTCTGAAAATCCTGTTCATTAAATCTATAAACACTGCTGGTGCATTTCTTAATCCAAATGGCATCACCAAGAATTTGTAATGACCATATCTAGTTCTGAAAGCTGTCTTTGGAACATTTAAATCCTTCACCCGGAGCTGGTAATAACCTGAATGAAGATCAATATTTGAAAATACAGTAGCTCCCTTCAACTGATCAAATAAGTCATCAATTCGAGGCAGTGGATATTTATTCTTTATAGTGACATTGTTGAGTTACCGGTAATCAATACATAACCTCAAAGATTCATCTTTCTTTTTTACAAATAACACTGGAGCACCCTGTAGTGAGAAACTAGGTTGAGCAAAACCCCTGTCAATTGATTCTTGTAACTGCGCTTTCAACTCTTTTAACTCGGCAGGAGCCATTCGATAAGGTGTTATCGATATTGGTGTTGTTCCCGAAATTAGATCTATAAAGAATTCCACTTCTCTGACAGGTGGTAAGCCAGGCAATTTTTCTAGAAACACGTCTAGAAACTCACACACAACTGGCACAGATTGAATCTTTGACTCGGTTACCTTAGTATCCAACACATAAGCAAGATAAGCATCATATCCCTTCCTCATACACTTTTGTACTGCTATTGCTGAAATCATATTAAATAATCCATCTAGCTTGCCAGATTCAACATGAAGTAACTCACCGTCTTGACATTTCAACACAATATACTTCTGTTTACAATTAACCACTGCATCATGTTAGGTTAACCAATCCATTCCCAATATCACATCAAATTTATCAAAAGGCAGTAGCATTAAATCAGCTAAGAAACATTTACCCTTTACCATAAGTGGACAGCTTTTACAAACTTTATCCACCTTTACACATTGACCCAAATGATTTGAAACTTCCACCATAAATTTAGTGAATTCAACAAGTAAATTTTTAACATTTACTAAATTTGTGCATATATACGAATGTGTAGAACCAGGATCAATTAATGCAGTAATATCAGTATCTAATAAAGAAAAAGTACCAGCAATGACATCTGGCACTGAAGCATCTTCTCGGGCTCGTATGGTATATGTTTTTGCAGGAGCTGGAGCCTCAAATTTAACATTTGAATTTTTTGTAGCGCTTCGGCTACCACTGACATTTCCGGGGTGTCTAGGTGGTTTGTCCCTTGAAGCAGTGCTACCTGGTTTTGAAGTCTATTCAGCATCTCTTTCAACTATTTTCGGAAAATCTTTCAAAAAGTGATCAAAGAACCACATTTGTAACATGCACCGGTTTTCATTCGGCATTCACCATAATGAAATTTGTTACAGTGTTTACATTTTGGTTTCACGTTTCCCACACTTCCAACACTGGTCACTGACGGTGACGAAGACTTGGGATTAAAGCGTTGAGAACCACGTTTTTTACCGGGATACCCAACTGAAGTAGTAGATCCTTCTTAGTACCTCTTTGATTTCATTGAAGAAAATGATTGAGACCTACTAATAGGTCTTTTCCCAGAGGATTGGGCTTCTCTATTTGCCTTCTTCTTTTCTTTACTTAGCTCTTCAGTTTTCTTTACACGATCAGCAAGTGCTGCAAACTCTTTTATTTCCAAAATACTAATCAATAACTTTATATTTTCATTTAATCCTTCCTCGAAACGTTTACACATTTCTGCCTCTGTTTGGACCCATTCACTAGCATATTGGCATAACCATACAAACTCCCTTTCATATTCCGCCAACAGTTATGTTCCCATGTTTTAATTCTAGAAATTCTTTCCTTTTCTAATCTAGGTATCTCTGACTAATATATTTCTTTCTGAATTCAGATTGAAAGAATTCCCAAGTAATATTTTCTTTTGGAACCACTGAACTTACAGTTTTCTACTAATGATAAGTCGTGTCTTTAACAGAGATATAGCACATTTCAAACATTCAGCTGGAGTACATGATAATTCGTCCAACACTCGAGTAGTATTTTCCAACCAAAATTCAGCTTTTTTCGGATCATCATCAATTGTAGCTCTAAATTCCTCAGGTCCATATTTTCTGAGTTTATCCACTAGAGCCTTACCAATTTTAACAGTTTCAGTACCCAATGGTCTCTCAAGAACAGTTTGAGTATTTGGTGGGGGAGGTTATGGTTGGAAAGAAGCAGAATTTCTTCTCAAATATTCAGGAAACCATTTCTCCAACATTTCAAAGAAAACCTCTTTAGCATATTCACTTCGACCCTCTGATTCGGACCTTCTACTACTACTACTACCGTTTATAGCTCGTTGTACGGAAGCTTGAGAAGTACTCTCAGCTTTCTCAGATTCTTCTCTTCCTCGATTAGATGACATTTACTATATGAAAAACACATTTAAAATGGTCAGGAGATATCACACTATCATCAATTATATAATGGCATGTATAGTTAAATTCACACTTGCTACGTTAGTCCGAGAATCGGTTAAACTGTAGTTCTGATACCAATAAATGTAACACCCTTAACCTGTATCCGTCACCTAAATAGGGTTACGAGGCATTACCGAACTTATACACTAACATTTGTACAAAATTGACTCATAAATTTGCATTCCAAATCAAATCTTTTCATATTTTACCATAAAGTCCCTAATATGGGCCTACGGGGCCCAATACATACTTTAGAAGTGATTCGGGACTAAACTGATAACTTTGGAAATTTTACCTTAAAGATAGGGGCACACGCCCTTGTGGCCTAGGACATGGTCGTGTGGCCAGCCCGTGGGGTTCCCATGGCTGTGTGGCCAGCTTGTGTGGAATTCTAACTTTCAATTTCATAAGCATCAAAGGGACATACGGCCTGGGCACACGCCCATGTGGCTAGGCCATGTGGTAAACTGATTTTTCCCCATTTTTAAGCCATTTTCACATGATATTGACACACGACCATGCTTGAAACCCTTGTCCTTCACACATCCAAGACAAACGACCATGTCTTTTACTCGTATACTATAATGACTTCATATTTAAAGATACAGGGGACACACGGTCATTTCACACGCCCGTGGGCTGTCCGTGTGTCACACACGGCCTAGACACATGCCCTTGTGTCTTACCCGTGTGGACGAAATAAGGTCATTTCCTAGCCCTATTTCTCAACCAATCTTAACCATTTTTCTGCATGAAAACTTACAAGTATATACCATAACCAATTTCCATCATTCAATCCAACATTTCCAACTCTTAACCATACTTGAAGCTTACCTTTACATTGGTTTGTAAATCATGTTTTAATAAAGGTGATTTGTATCTTGTTGAACATGAGCATACCATATTACCTCAAAATACATATTACTAGCCATTCCAATGGCTAGGATGTAAACAAACATGTTACTTCATCATTTGGCCTCATTAGCCTATACATGCCATTATATCAAAATGAGTTTATCGTTTATACCAAAATTAAGGAGATGATAGCTCTGACCCAATCAAACTTTCACGAGCTTCGAGCACTATAAAACAGAGAAAAATAAACCTAGTAAGCATTATATGCTTAGTAAGTTCATATAACCAAACTACACTTACCATTCATATATAACAAGTAAAATCACACATAATGCAATTTATCCATCAATTTAGCAAACTAGCAAATATGGCCTATTCACAATCATTCAACCAAATTGGTTAGTACAAAAACATTAATATGCATAGATGAGCTCATCATGCCATTTCTTTTTATTTCACTTGTTAATATATTTCCGTTGAATCTTTGAATTTCCGATGGACCTTTCCTTTTCTAATTGTACACCCAAGGTGCGCATTCCCTTTTCAAGTGGTACACACGAAGTGTACATACCATTTTCAATTTGTACACACAAAGTGCACATAACCTTTTCAAGTGTACACACATAGTGTACCTTTCCTTTTCAAGTGGTATACACAAAGTATACTTTTCCTTTTCCATATCACCCTTTCCGGTCACATTCCTTTTCATGATGAGATCAAAAGATTATCCTTTCGGAACAACCTTTACTGCAACATATGCAGGATCTCATATACACGATAATCACCTGTTCAATCAGAAATCAATATTCAAACGGATTCATGTAATATTTCATCATTTACATGTAAATCACAAATCAAAATTGGTTTATTACATGTACATACCAATCGCAAATCATGATGCACATAATTCAACAATCAATTCAACACATTTACATGCTTAATTTGGTTATACGAACTTAACTTAACAATTGATCGTATCTACTAATCCGAAACTTTTTCTTTCCCTCGATCTTTTTCTTTGTTCGACACTTCTGAATCTATATAGATAAATTTAATTATCAATTCTATAATTTTTACATTCAATCAAGCCCATTTCACATTTTAGGCAAAAGTACTATTTTGCCCCTAAATTTTTAATTAATTCTAATTTTGTCCCTAGGCTCGGAAATTAAAATTCATGTAATTTACTCCTTATTCCAAACTTATTCAAAATTCTAATATAACTTTTACAGAACATGTATTTCATAAATTTCAGAACTTTTCCAAGAATTTCACTACTTTACAATTTAGTCCCTACACATACTTTCACTAAAAATCACTTTGTAAAAATGGTTTATCTATCAATAATCTCTCATTTTCTATCAAAAACTTTCAATTTACAGCATATTCATCCATGGGTAATTTTCAAAACTTTGGTTTTCTTTCAATTTAATCACCCAAATAAAGAAATTAAGCTTTCTCGATCTCAAAAATATAAAAATTAATAAAAACGGGACATAGAACTTACCAAATCAAGCTTGAGAAATTTCCTTTCTCTCTCCTAGGGTTTCCATGTATTTTATGGAGAAGATGATGATATAAAATAAGTTTTATTCTATTTAATCTTTTATCATATATTAATTTATTCACTTTCCATTTTAGTCCTTAACCTTTTTCAATTTTTCCATGGATGACTCACTAAAAATATCTACATATTTTTCTTCAATGGTCTAATTGCCATATAAAGACCTCACATTTTGAATTCTCTAGCCATATAATCCTTATAGCTATTAGTATACAACTTTAACATTTTATTCAATTCAGTCCTTTTTGCAATTAGACACATAATTGATAATTTTTTTTATAAAAATTTTCATGCAATATTCCTATCATAATACCTATCATTTTATGAAATTTAAATAATTTCATTTTTCGGACTTAAATTTGTGGTCCCGAAACCATTATTCTGATTTCACTGAAATTGGGCTGTTACAACTTCGTTGCAGGAGCAACTACTGAAAATTTCATATCAATTTACCATATTATTTAATTAATGTAGATCATTAACTTATTTTAGTAATAATTGGATTTACGACAGAACTAATTATGAGTTAAAGGAACTCATTAAAACATCCACAATTGATCAAAGGCCAAATTTGTAAAGTTCTTAAAAATATTTGAACTGTCATCACGACGTTGGGGTTTCCACGTTGTGACATGGCGAACTTGTCGTCGTGACATCGTCTCCATTTTCCTACAAGTTCCGTACTTTATTTTTTTTTATATCATTACCTAAACCGTATTCAGATATCATAACTGCCACTTCATTTTACATATCATCCACTTATATCTATTTCTAATCTCAAGTCCTCATAAAAACATGATATTCAATCAAAGATAACAAATTTTATAAAAATTAACACAAATATTAAAGTTTTACAAATAAGACCATTGGAGGACTTGCATTTTCAAAACTAGTTTACCCGCTTTATGTATATTTCATATTTATTTCTAAATTGTGCCAATAAATTTAATTCTTCATAAAATTTTAAAAGAGATTTCAATGTCACATCAATTAAAAAAAATTCACTTATTATTTTATCAATTCGTTTAAACATACTCACATGTATTAATCATTCCATCACTTACAATCATTTCGAAACATTTCAAATTCATCTACTATATATGTATTTATATATTTTTCCTCATCCTCTTCTCCATTCCATATCCTTTATGTATATATATGTATTAGAATCTTTCGCTTTTAGTATATAACATGCTTATATGTAACATTATCTATAATTTCACTATTTACTTATGTGTTCATATCAAAGCTGTCCACTTGAGTCATAGTCACTAAATTATTTACATCTTGAGCTACAGAATTCGAAATTAAGATCCGCTTGATGTTTTTGAAACTAAACTCAAATATATTTTTACCATAAAAATTTCAGAAAGTACATTAAATTCTTCGAATTTGTCTCTGTTATGTTGTTTGACAGTTTCGACATTTCTTTACTAAGAATTAATTATCTCTTTGTACAGGGTCCGAATGATGTTTCTGTTTGTTTCTCTTGAAACTAGACTCATTAAGAATTTAAAAATATAAATTTAAACCCCTAATAATTTTTTTTACAATTTTTTATGATTTTCTAAAGTCAGAACAGGGGAACCCCAATCCACTCTGAACTTGTTTCACAAAATCTAATATATCTCAAAATATAAAATTATGTTTCTTTTACCATTTCTTTCATATGAAACTAGACTCAATAAGCTTTAATTTCGTATTTAATTAAATCTATAACTAAATTTCTCTAATTTTTGGTGAATTTTAAAATTTGAGTCACTGTTGTTGTCCAAACTGTTTTAAGGAAAACATTTTCTTTTCCATGGTTCTTTGCACTATCTTTCATTCAATCACACATAATCGTCATACTTTTGATTACTATACAATTTAATCACTTATGTTTATGTGTAGATAACATGTTCTGTAACAGCCTAATTTTCAGTGATGTCGAAACAGTGATTCGAGATCACTAAATCTGACAAATGAGTAGGAAATATTATTAATTTAGTGAGTATAAATTAAATGTGAAGTTAGGAAAAAATTTTGAAATAGTGAATAGTGTATTAAAAATAAATATTAAAATAATTAGAATAAAAAACGAGGTATCGAGACCTCGAGAATTTTAAATCGAGCCATAAATATTTTTATAAATATTTATGGAGTGTTAATATGTTAGTATTAAAGTTTCGTCAAGAAATTTTAAAGTTCTAATAATTAATTGAACAAAAAGGACTAAATTGTATCAAATGCAAAATTGTGGGAAATGATTAAATAGCTTAATTGATAAAAGAAAGAGGGTTTAAAAGGAAAATAGACCCAAGGTCTATTTGGGCTGGACGGCAAGGGCATGAAATCAGCAAGAAAATAAGGAGAATTTTTGGGAAAAATTGGAAAATTGCAAAATTTACTTAATAAAGCTAGGACTAAAGTGGAATTATCTAGATTTCTCTTTATTTTTCTGCATTCTCATCAGAAAAACGCCATAGAAGAGTTCTATTAAGCTGGTTTCTCATATTTTTACTTCAAGTAAGTTCAATTCTTGATTATTTCTTGAAATTTTTGTGTTTTTGTGACTTTTACAACTAGGTCCACTTGTTGAATTCATTAGTTTTTGATTCTATGAAAGAAATTGAAAGTTTCTATACATATGTGCTGGAATTATATGATTATTTTGCATGGAATTAGAGCTTTAAATTGTAAATATGTTTATTTTATTGTAAGAATTGAATATAAAGTGAATGTTTGGGACCTAATTGTAAAAGAGTTTGAAGTTAGAGTTTTATGTGGAAATTATGAATTTTAATAGTTATGAAATAACTTATAATGTTTATTAAAAGTATTAATTGAGAAAATTATCTTAATTTAGGGGTTAATTGAATAAGGACTGAATTGTATGAATTGTGAAATTTGGGGCAAAATGGAAATCAACATTTTGCACTAAAACTGTTTTGGACAGCAGCAGTAGTCTAACTTTGAAAAACCACCAAAAATTGTAGAAATATAATTAGAGGATGAATAAAATATGAAATTAAAGCTTATTGAGTCTAGTTTTTTATAGAAGAAATAATGTAAGCAATGGAATTGTAAATCATGAGATATGATGAATTTTGTAAGATAAGGTCAGAATGATTTTGGGTGCCCCTGTTTTGACTTTGTAAAATCATAAAAAATTGGAAAAAAATAATTATGGGCTTAAATTTATATGTTTAGAATTCTGAATGAGTCTATTTTCAAGAGAAAGAAACAGGAACATCATTCAAATCTGGTACAAGGAGATAATTAATTTTTAGTGAAGAAGGGTCGGAACTATCAGACAGCAAAACAGGGGAGACTTCAATGAATAAACTGTATTAATTGGCCCAACCAAAAATTATGAAAATTTTATGGTAAGAAGATATGTGAATCTAGTTTCAGATAAAATTATCAGATATTAATTTGGAGTTTCGTAGCTTCAGATAAAAATAATTTAGTGACTATGACACAGATGGACAGCTTGAATATTCACATAAGTAGATAGTGAAAATTATGGATAATGTTACCTACAAGTGTGTTGTTTATACTAAGGATATGGATGGAGAGGAGGAGGAGAAAAATATACAAAAATATATGAATGACTCATGTATAAATTGATCACATGCCTGATTATAATCGATAAGTGTTGAATTAGAAACGATATAATGTTTTATTTGGAATATTTATTATGAAATTATGATTATCACTATAATACAAAAATCGAACTTGTGAGTTTATATAACTAAATTTAGTGACCATTTGTTAATATTATTAAATTTCAATATTATTTTATGAATGGTGATTAATATTTATGTATGTTAATTGTTGAAAATAAGTAAATTATGTACAAAAGTTATGAAATTGAACTGAGAATTTCGGAGGAACGGAACGTAGGAAATAAGTACAATTTTTCAGTGAAAAAGATGAATTGACAGTAAATTACCCAAGTAAACCGAGATTCAGCATTTGTTGCGAATTCTCGTGTTTGCTTTCCGTTTAGCTCTTACGAGCTTCTGTTAACTCATATGAGTTTCAGTTAACCCTTTTGGGGTTTCAGTTCAGCTCTGATGAGCTTCAGTTAGCCTTCGGGCTTCCGTTTAGCACTTATGTGCTTCAGTTAGCCTTCGGGCTTCCGTTTAGCACTTATGTGCTTCAGCTAGACTTCGGGCTTCAGATCATGATGTACTCAAATCCGTAAGCTGTTTCTTGAATGGACAAGTTGGTAAGTCGTAAATGTAACATTTGGAAAACGAAATGTAAGTAATGTTATCATTATTATTATTGAGCTCAATTATGTGAATTTGTCATTTGAAATTGTGATTGACAGTAAGAAACAGTGAATTGCATGCTTATCAATGGTTACACATAATTATCTGAAAAATAAGAAAAATGACAGTTATTGATATATAGAAATGTGAGACATTGATATATGAATGTGGAATATGTTTGATAAAGGTGTTCATTCTTAATTATGGAATTATGTACCTCATGTGTGCTATTTGCATAAAGATGATATTTCAAATACTTTGGTGAGTAAAGCTTAAATATGAAATAGTATGAAATTGAGACAAGTTGTTATGAAAATATATTTAAATTATCTGTAAGTGTTTTTGTAGTCCTCGATAATGCCTCGTACTCTATTCCGGCGACGGATACGGGTAGGGGGTGTTACATATTCATTTCTTAATCTTAGTACTTTTCACCACACAAATCACAATCTTTTTTACCAATTTAGTGTTTTAAGTCTCTATTCTTCATCAAATGCTTTCTATTTCTAGTATTTAAATTAAATACATGTTTCATACATCTCACTCAAAATATCTTTAACTCAATCTATTAAAATAGAAGTAGGTTTAGTATGAAACTTACCTCTTTTGTCAAGAATTTCTTCATTTCTTCTTCATTTCCATGCATTTCTCATTTTCACCACTTTCTTTCCTTTTTCTTCTCATTTTCTCCACTTTCATCTACTATTTTCTTACTTCTAAATTGATGAACATATTCTCTATAATCTTTACTTCATCTTATATTTTTAATATCTAAGGAAATTTTCAAAAATTTTAGGTAAGAGGTAGGTTTTCATGGCAAAGGACTAAATTGTAAAGAAAAGAAAACTTTCTTTCTCACCCCTTCACTCATGTTGGAAGGATGATAAATTTTCTTTATCCTTCATTTCTTTTTATACTACCATTTTCTAATTAAAATAATAATAAATATCTAAATAAAATATTAATAAAATAATATTTAACTAATTAATTAATTAAAAATATCACTAAAATATCATCAACACCATCATTACATTCTAGAATTCTCCCTCTTGCTAATTGGCCATTTTGCCCTCTATGATCTTTCAAAATTCCATCCTTGAATCATCACTTAAATTGGTAAAATTGTATTTAGTCCCTCACAATTCTTCACATATTCAATCTGGTCCCTGCATACCAATTTCATATCATAGTAAATTGGGTTATTTTCACTTTTAGTCCTTCAACTTTCTCATTTTACACTTTGATATGCTAAATTTTAAATATTTACACTTGAGCCAAAAAAATTTCACATATTTATGATTTAGTCCTTACTTTAAATCAATATACTAAAACCTACTTCTTAATTATTATTATTTTTTAATTCTCCTCAATATTCTCTTTTATCATCTTTGTATCATTTTCTCATTTTACCGAAAAATTAGTTATACATTATTCAATTTATTACTACTTTTATTATATATCAATTTTAGGGATGTTACATTTATACTTGTGCCATAGAAATTTTTGCATATTTACAATTTAGTCTCTTCCTTAATTTAATACATCATGTCATGCTTCTTTATTTAACTCTCTTTTTGTAACAGCCTAAATTTTTAGTGGTGTCGAAACAGTGATTCGAGATTACTAAATCTGACAAATGAGTAGAAAATATTATTAATTTAGTGAATATAAGTTAAATGTGAAGTTAGGAAAATTTTTGAAATAGCGAATAGTGTACTAGAAATAAATATTAAAATAATTAAAATCAGAAACGAGGTATCGAGACTTTAAAAATTTTAAACCGAGCCATAAATATTTTTATAAATATTTATGGAGTGTTAATAAGTTAGTATTAAAGTTTCGTCAAGAAATTTTAAAGTTTCGATAGTTAATTGAATAAAAAGGACTAAATTATAACAAATGTAAAATTTTGGGAAATGATTAAATAGCTTAAATGATAAAAGAAAGAGGGTTTAAAAGGAAAATAGACCCAAAATGTTTTGGGCTGGACAGCAAGGGGCATAAAATCAGCAGGAAAATTGATGAATTAAGGGCAAAATTGAAATATTGCAAAATTTACTTAATAAAGCTAGGACTAAAGTGAAATTATCTAGATTTCTCTTTATTTTTCTGCATTCTCATCAGAAAAAACACCATATAAGGGTTTCCTTAAACTGGTTTTTAATATTTTTACTGCAAGTAAGTTCAATTCTTGATTATTTCTTGAAATTTTTGTGTTTTTGTGACTTTTACAACAAGGTCCACTTGTTGAATTCATTAGTTTTTTATTCTATGGAAGAAATTGAAAGTTTATATGAATATGTGTTGGAAGTATATGATGATTTAACATGGAACTAGAGTTTTACATTGTTTATATGTTGATTTTATTGAAAGAATTGAATAGAAAATGAATGTTTAAGACCTAATTGTAAAAGAGTTTGAAGTTAGGGTTTTATGTGGAAATTATGAATTTCAATAGTTGTGAAATAACTTTTAATTTCTAGGTATAGTATTAATTGGGAAAATTTTAGCTTAATTGAGGGGTTAATTGAGTAAGGACTGAATTGTATGAATTGTGACATTTGGGGCAAAATCGAAATCAACACTTGCACTAAAACAGTTTTGGACAGTAGCAGTAGTCTAACTTTGAAAAATCACCAAAAATTGTAGAAATTTAATTAGAGAATGAATAAAATATGAAATTAAAGCTTATTGAGTTTAGTTTCTTATAGAATAAACGATGAAAGCAATAGAATTGTAAATCATGAGATATAATAGATTTTGTGAGATAAGGTCAGAATGTTTTCGGGTTCCCCTGTTATAACTTTGGAAAATCATAAACAATTTGATAAAAATAATTAGGAGCTTAAATTTATATTTTTAAAATTTTGAATGAGTCTATTTTCAAGAGAAACAAATGGGAACATCATCCGAATCCTGTACGAGGAGATATTTAATTTTTAGTGAAGAAAGGTGGAACTGTCAGGCAGCAGAATAGGGGTAAATTTAAAGAATAAACTGTACTTATTGGCTAAACCAAAAATTCTAAAAATTTTAGAGTGAGAAGATATGTGAGTCTAGTTTCAGGAAAAATTTACGTATCCTAATTTGGAGTTCTGTAACTCAAAATAAAAATAATTTAGTGACTATGACACGGATGGACAACATTGAATATACATAGGTAAATAGTGAAATTACAGATAATGTTACTTATAAGCGGGTTATAAACATTAAGGATGTGAAATAGAATGAATGTGAACTCAATACTGATAAGTGAAAAATTTTATATTATAAATCAAAAAATCGAGGATAAACGAGGAAAAGAGAAAGTTCCAGAATAGTTCTAGAAATCTCTACAACTACTTCAAATTGTTCTGGGTAAGTTCGTACGGTTAAATTATTAAATTTCAATATCATTTTATGAATGGTGATTAATATTTATGTATGTTAATTTTTGAAAATAAGTAATTTATGTAAAAAAGTTACGAAATTGAACTGAGTATTTCGGAGGAACGGAATGCAGGTAATGAGTACAATCGTTTAGTGAAAAAGATGAATTGACGGTAAATTATCCAAGTAAACCGAGATTCAGCATTTGTTGCGAATTCTCGTGTTTGCTTTCTGTTTAGCTCTTACGAGCTTCCGTTAACTCATATGAGTTTCAGTTAACCCTTTTGGGGTTTCAGTTCAGCTCTGATGAGCTTTAGTTAGCCTTCGGTCTTCCGTTTAGTACTTATGTGCTTCAGTTAGCCTTCGGGCTTCCGTTTAGCACTTATGTGCTCTAGCTAGACTTCGGGCTTCAGATCACGATGTACTCAAATCCGTAAGTCATTCCTTAAATGGACAAGTTGATAAGTCGTAAATGTAACGTGTGGAAAAAGAAATGTAAGTAATATTATGATTACTATTATTGAGCTCAATTAAGTAATTTTAAAAAAAAAATGAGATTATGACTTACAAGATGAAAGTAACTTACTTGAAATGTTCATATGATTTTAATTTTGGTAAACTAATATTTGGTAAAATTTATGGTTAAAGCCGACGAACTTACTAAGCTATAGTCAGCTTACTTGTAATGTTTATTGCTCTCTGTAGATTAACAGGAGGGTCAAAGGATCGGATCATCACGCTCAAGTCACACTATCTCGATTTTCTGGTAGATTTTGTTATAAATACTTTAAATGGTTTATATGGCATGTATAGGAGCTTATATGACTATGTTTTGTATTAACTTATGAATATATTAGTTAAGTTAATATAAGTTAATATATGATATGAATGGAAGTTAACTAAGATGTTTAAATACTTCTTGAAAGTATGAATGGATATAATGTTAGATAAAATAAGGATTAGTGATATTGTTATGAAACGAATGTGATTTGGATAAAGATTGTATTTGTTGAGTTGTTGTTTGTGTTGAATTGGTTGCAAATTTGAAATTGCAGGGAAGGTTAGATGTTTCTAGAGGGGGCTATATTGAATTTTTTTAAATAATAATATTAATAATAATTATATTACGAAAAATTTCCGAAGTATTTGAATAAGTTCCTATTCATTTATAATACGTGATTTAGGCCTCGAAGGTTCATAAAAGAAACTTAATGATTAAATTTTAATATATTTGTTATTTATTCATGAATTATTTGTAAATTAACCAATATGTTCGGTAATGCCTCGTAACCCTATTTCGGCGACGGTTTTGGGTTAAGGGGTGTTACACTTTTGATATCTTGTAACTTTCATTATCTTTGATCTTATACCTTATTTCACTAAGATTTTATCTCAAATATTTACGACCAATGGGGTTTTGAGGATGTTACAATAGTAAAGATAACATACGTTAATTTTTCCATTAATTTTGGAGTGATTTGACAAATAATGCAAATTCAAGAGCTAAGAGAAGTGAAAAAATAAATGAATGGTTAAAAAGACTTTTGTTTTTGGTAAAGTTGGAGGACCAAATAATCATTGTGCCCAAAGTATATTCGTGTCGACTCTAAAAAATGTAAATAAATCTGATTATGGGATGTTTTTATAATATATTATAAGACACTTACTACGTGGGTAGAAAAACCTTATGTAAAAAATATGTTTATAAAAAATATGATATTAAAATTAAGGGGGCATTGGTTGTGAAGGTTAAATTTAAAAGCTTAAAACTCATCTATCTCAAGCTCAAATCTTATTATAAAATATGCTCATGAAAAGAAAAAAGTACTCTTATATTAGTATTTATTTATTTTTTGATAGAATTATATTAGTATTTATTACTTAGTATATAAAAGGATATTCTAGTAATTTTTCAACTGAATTGGTGTTAGTGCTCAGTTAACTCATGACACTAAATCAGTCATGTGGCTTAATAGAAGTATAGTTATAAAGGATGTGAGAAAAAAAATTGTATAATAGTTTTAGAATGTACAAAAAAGTTAAAATAAAGTTTTGGTTGAAGTGGTAAAACAAAGTTTTACAAATGTTAGTAGTATAAGTTCAAATTTCACTTCATGCAACTTTTTTATTGGTTTTATTTAAGATATGAAAGTTAACAGTGTCTTCATAATAATATTACTTGTTTTATGGTCCATGTTTAGAGTTCGTGATTATCCTTTTCAATAATATTGTCTCTTTTATGGTTCATGTTTGGAGTTCATAATTGTACTTCCCAAAAAGGTTGTCTCTAAGGATCGAACAAACGTCTCTCCCTTAAAAATATAATGTGCCTTACCATTACACCCAGTCTTATTGGTAAAGATAAATTTTGATAATTTTTTCCTCTCACTCATTTTATAGAATCTAGTATAAATTATGGGTAGATTAAATTATTGATGAGAACCCTAAAGTGTCATTAATAATTATATTTCATAGAAGGGACAAATACTAAATTTATTCAACCACTCACTCAAGTGATATTTGAGGCACTATATAAAGTAAAAGATGCCTTTCAAATCTAATGGAGTTGATGCCACAACACCTAATCTTATAAGCCAATAAGTTACATTTTCTTCCCAACGTCTTATCAACCGTCTTCCAAGTCTTTTTAATGTTGTTATGTTTTTGCTTTGCATATTCAAAATAGAATACAAATTCTGTCGGTTTTGGAATACAAATTTTCTTTCTTAGGCACGGTTTGATAAATTATTGAGAAAATTAAATTAATTAGAAATTATATGTTTGAATGATTAATTTTTTATAAAAAATATAAAAAAAATAAGTAAGTAGATAAGAGTTATTTGTGAAAATATTTTAATTTATTTTAATTTTATTTATTTATTTTAATATTATATTATTTTATAAAAATTTAGGTTTAAAATTTTTTTTCGTTTAGAATAAGGTGAAATATTTTAAAATTAAAGATAAAATGTAGAATATTTTTTTTTTAAAATTAAAATCTATATTTATCTAACAGTCTAATTATATTTCGTAATTAATTTTGAGTAATATATCAAATAATTTTATAACTTAAATTTAGTAATTAAATTTTTAGTATTTAATTTTTTAACACTTATTTTTTCAGTTTCATGTTACCTAGCTTTAGTTCGCCTTATATTTGATATTCCATTAGGATTATGAACCCAACAATATTTTTAAAACTAAATCGATAGTTAAATCCATCAAATTACCAATTTTCAATTCAATTGATTTAATAATATAAAATAATAATTATTAAAATAACACTTAAAAAAAGAAAAGACAAACTTAAAGAAACTGATAAGTCCAACTATTGATAGGCCCATAATTTAAAAAAAAAAACATTTAACATAATTATTATTTTATCACTCTCCAAATTTCCATTCATGCTTCTCGTTTTTCTTCTTTCATCATTCTTTTCTCTCTTCTTTCCCATAATCTTCCATCTTTCTCTTTTTTCTTCACACATTTTTTTTTCCTTTTCATTTAAACTCTGAAAACGACCACTTATTCACAATTTAAAAGATTCTAATGATTTAATTTATCTC
Source organism: Gossypium longicalyx (assembly GCA_025698465.1). Lineage (NCBI taxonomy): Eukaryota > Viridiplantae > Streptophyta > Magnoliopsida > Malvales > Malvaceae > Gossypium > Gossypium longicalyx. Next base: position 17,338,632 of record CM047005.1, on the reverse strand, counting down.
TATCTCCTTTGTAATTTTGATTTATGGTTGTTATTGCTTCAAATCTAACTATCCTATACTCCAAGAATAATTTGGGGTTTTTAGCAAAAAAGGACAAACAAAAAAAGGGATGTTCAAATTTTAGGTTAGCAGAGACAACTTCTTCAAGGGAATTGGAATGATAAAAAAACTATTTGTTTAAAATTTCGGCCTAAAAATAGTATAACTGGTTTATCCTGTTTGTAGTTTGATTGTGATTTATATCAGTTTGAAAGTCAAATAAAATTTTCCCTTACTTCGAACTAGAATATTGGTTGGTTCTCGATCCAATCAATTGGTTTAGTTTAAACAACCAAGACCTCATCGGCTTATGGTGTACTCAACAAATGAAGTCTCACTATTTGACCTTACCAAGTCAAGTGGTCATGTCTCTTTTATGCATGGATATCACATGGAACTCCATTAAGTCCACTCTAGCCCATTTTCCATCTAGTTACCAAACATATCAATCCAATCGCCACTTAGCTAAAGGCATACCTTGCTTTTTAATTTGCCTAACTCGACAAGACCCCTTTGGCACGTGGGAGATGGATGGTAGCCAAACATCTACTATAAATACCCATTTCTTCTCCATCAAGGGCAAGACTTTTCTAACATACCAAAACTCTTCCCTACCATTCATAGCTAGATTAACTCTTCGCACTTCCTTTTGCCTTCGTCTGAATCATCGTTTCCTCCTACATTCTCTACTTTGTATCAACAATTTGGTGTAGTGAGTGTGGATGACATGGCTTATCCAAATAAAGGTATCCCCAAAACCAACATACCTCCAAAAATCCCTCTACTTAAGGCTTTCGAAATGACGGGACCAACCAATCTCAACCAAACATGCATCTTTATAACCTTTTATAGTGACCCATATGACAACCTATACCAAAAATATCCAACTTAGAAACTAAAATGCTAATGCCAGTTGCATGTCCAAGATGCAATGTCAATTGTAGTTCACTTTAAATTTTGGTTGTTGTGCGACTTGCCATATTTGTTGACATCTTTTGACCAAACAACCTTGGACTTATTTCTACATTACTTTGAGGATTTCAAATAGCAATTTATTGGATTAGATCACGTTGAATATCGGTCAAACAAGGATTCTATAAAGATCTTTTGGTGTGATCGGATTTCCTTAAATAAATTTTTTTTTCTAAAAAAAGCTTTATTCCTAAAAGATCTCTAATATTCATATTCCTTATTCGATACCTACTTGACCGTAATTCAAGGAGATTGAAGTTTTGGCAAGCCAATTACACCTATTTAAGAGAAGGCTTGTTATTATAATTGATGAGAGATTAAGAGCACTTATGTTGTTCATTGTAAGGAACTTATTTTAGTGCAAAATTGTTGTAAACAAATTATTCTATGCTCAATTTGTAACAAAGATCTCAAGGAGAAAGTCTTAGTGAGGAGGTGATCGAGTTAATGTATAAAAATGAGGTTGCAACTTGGTGATTGAGATGAAGTTAAACGTCTTGTATTGCAAGTTGATATTGGATTACTCACTAGGTAATGCCTTATAGGCGTAGGTAAGGATGGTGAAGAAACCTAAAATCGATGGGTTCTAACTCCACCTAATCCCTTAGGGTCGGATTTTATTTTGAAATTGGGTTTAGCCCAGTTCAGATTAGGTGTTAGACGAATAGTATAAAAATATTGTTCCCATAAAGAGCTATTACTAATTATGATGCTAATCACCAACTATTACTCTATAACCTATTTAAATAAATCAATAATATAAAATTTTCAAACTAAATCTTATAAATAAAAATTAGCAAAATAGATTAAATTGCAATAATCAATCAATAATAAAAGCCTAGGATTAAAACTTCATCCAATTTAATATTTGTGATGTCAATGTGACACTCGAGTATTCCAAAGATCAAACCTAAAGGATTGTCAAGTGAGTAAATATGTTTATCAAGTTAATTACAAATTAAGCAATTACTAATCTAATCGAGTCAGAAATTATTAGTGCAAGTCCAAATAAAAGTATTTATAAACTAAAATTAAACTATTAATTAAACTAACTAAGCTAAACTTTCTCCCTAATGTTTTAGATAATGTAAATGGTTAAACGATGGTCGATTGATTGCCACTTTTAGTTAGGAATCTCCTCTCGTTCTCATCCTAGACTAAAAGATACCACCTAAGATTACCTCTCGGTCTCACATAGGCATATAGATTACCTCTCGATCTTACTATTCGGCACAATTATATCGAATTATCTAAGAATAGACTCTCCTCTCGATCTTGTTTATTTAGTTTTTCTACTAAATGCGTTAATTCTAACGTATTAGATATAATCGAACAACCAATCAATCAATAATAGACATTAACTTAAGCTAACAAACAACCAATCAACCAACCATCCAACAATTTAGCACATACTCATACTCAAATTCTAAACAAGCATTTTATCAAACATAGTGTAAGTATAAAATGAAAGCAAAGGGTTTAAAAAAATGCTCATTCAATTGATGAAGTTCCATTGAAACCCAAGAACTTGTCCATCCTTGTCTACAAAATCTTCTACAATAAGGAAGAAAGTAAACAATAAAACTAAAATCTAACTTAAAAAGAAAAGAAAAAACATAATCTAAAAATGAAAGGAAAAGAAAACCTAATCCTAAAATTGTTGAAAACTAAAGGAAACTATCAGCCAACAAAAATTTGAAATGAAAGGCTTATAAAATTATATTTATAGCCTACTAACATTTAACCTAATAATAATCATTTTGCCCTTAAGTGAAAAATAGACTTAAGCTTGTTGGACATGAAATTGACCCTATAGTTTTTTCACCTGTCAGGCTTGGGTATCGCAATACCCACAATAGTCTTGAAACGGGTGGTCCTAGGATGTCTTGGTATCACGATACCCATTACTCAGTATAGCGATATCATTGTAACTGGCCTTGATTCTCTTCATTTCAGCATTGTCTGGGATATCACGACTTCCATGCTTTGATATCATGATACCCCCTTCTAGGTGATGTTTTCTTCACGTTCGAACCACCGTCGACTCCCTACAACACTCAATCAACTTGTTAGGTTTCTATAATACGATTGGCTAATTTGAATCTCAAAAATAGCTAAAAGCTAATAAAAATAATTTATTAATAATAAAACTCAAAATCAACAAAAACATGTAAAAGACATTTAAATTGTTTGAGAATAAACTCCTAAAGTATATTAAAAAGCCTAATTGAATGTATCAAATTATGATAGATCACTATACCATTTTTTTTTTACATATTAAGGATTAATGTTATTTATACGAATAAATTTACAAATATTTAAAATTTAAAAAAATAAAATAAAATTTGTTAAGATGAACCATTATTTAGTAATACCCTCAGAACTTTTTATGAAAAATATCAGTATACCAAAATTTGATTTCTCAAGCAAAAGTCATTATTATGAAGACATATAAAAAAAAATATAAGGAATTATGTTATTCATGTGAATAAATTTACAAATATTGAAAATTAAAAAATAAATAAAAAAAATTTGGAAGGAACCAACATTTGTTATTCCCTCAGAATTTTTGGTACTTATACGTAATTCTCTCAAAATTTCTGGTATCCCCTTAAAATGGTTGATATTTCCTCAAATTTCTAGTATCCCTCGGAATTGTTACTCCCTCAGTTTTTTTTTTTTTTCATAATTTTTCTTTGTATTCCATCAATTTTTTTGGTATTCTCTTACGACATTGGTTTTGGTTTGAGAAATTAAATTTTGGGATATTAATTTTTTTATATTAAGAATTTATATAAAGTGATACCAAAAATTCTGGAAGAATACCAAAATTTATGAGGAAACCAATAATAAAGAACTTTTGAAGTAATTTACCGGAAACCATAACCGGAGTAACGGGTTGTAAGTTTTATTTTTTATGAAAGCTGATGGGAAGCATTCTCTCATAGAATTTCCCTTTTATCATTAAAAAAATCAACTTTGGTATTGTGATTAATAAGATTATTATTTTTTAAAAAATAATTTGAAGTTCTACAAAATTTGTGTATGTCTCATATATTAACTTAATTTAAGTTTTATATATATATATATATATATATATATATATTAAAATATAGGACATGTAGCACTTTGTTAATATTATAAAATTTATAAATAATTCTAGTTTTAATTTATATAGATAATTATAGAAAAAGTAATACTAGTATGTAGGAAGTGCAAAAATTGAAGAAAATTATTACTTAAAAGATCCAAACTTATGGTGTCGAATAAAATAATTGATTTTTGGAGAAATCTAATCGTGTGCAGGCATATTCATGACCCTACTTTTAATTTAATTATAAAAATATAAATACAAAATTTATTGATTAATTTGTTACTTTATTATTATAACAATAAAACTAATTGATGTATTGGTCATACTATTTTTTTAAAAATTCAAATGAAATATTATCTTTGTAATGACCAATTTTGGCTCGGGCCCATGCATACACAAACCAAAACACAAAAAAAATAATGCAAAAAGAAATACAATAAATGAAACAATCCCTTAATTAAAAGTCCTTTTACAATCCAAAACCTAAGATTAATGCCAGACCCAAGACCCAAGTCACAAGCCCAATGACTAAATCTAGACCTGACCCAAAATAGGCCCGATAAGCCCAATACCTGAACAAAGAGACCCTAGGGTTTTCTTCTCACGTTTGTACCGCAACTGCAGGCGAGCCCCAGCCCTCGCGTCGTACGATCACCTTCAACGCCTCCGTACGCCCCACGTCGAGTGCCACATATCCCCACAGCTGGCCCCGTACCCCTGTACCTGCAAAACAAACGAGGCAGAACAACAGCAAATGCAAACAAAAGAGAAATATTGTATTTTATTTTGATTTTCCTTTTTCTTCGGCTATAAAGCTGAAATTTTAATCCTTGTAAAAGGTTACACACAAAAAACGCATACACAGATACATTATACGAAAAACTGAATAGAAAAATTCAAAGAACTATTTCGGAAGAGGTGATCTTTCTTAGTCTTTTTAATCTTTCTGTCATTTTTATCTATTTTTCATCGATTGTTTTCATCATTTTTTTTTCAAAAACAAAGGAGGGGAAAAAACAAACCTTACCTTACCAATCGGCCATGGATCTTTGTTCGCTTCGTTGAAATCGAAGCCGAAAGGGGATCTAAAGGTATCGTGGTGTTGGAAGGAAGGTGGAGTGGCGGCCAAATAGGAGCAAACCTCTAGGTTTTTTGTCTTTTTCAATTTGTTAAGCCAAAACATTTGGCTTTTAAGAAGATTAAATTGGCAGCATGAAGTGATGCCGTTTGGGGCATGTGTATGTAGCCTTGAAATGGCTTGCCTGACCCGATTTTGTTTTCTTTACCCCTGGGATCCACATGTTTCAAAGGAGAGGATAATTTCAAGTTAGGTCCTCCCTTTTCTGTTGCAATGCAATTAATTTCAATTAATACTTTAGTTTTTTTTTAATTTTTCCTAGAGTTTGTGTGTTGTTGCAATGTAACCCTCGATTCAACACAGCATTTTGGGTCGGGGAAATTTTCATCATTAGCCCATGCGAATTTACGCGTATTGTGCAAGGGTCCTTTTTAATCCTAGTAGTTTATTTTATTTTTAAATTGTCCCTCTCATTTTAACTCCATTTTTAATTTAGTTTCTTTTGTTTTAACTTACTAATTTAAAACACGTTTAATATTCTTATATGTGTCAATCTATTTTAATGTTTTTTTTCATTCTTATTTGTACAATTATTTTGAAGTTTTATCATATTATTTCTACATTTTACACAATACTTCTTTAAGTATTTTATACAAATTTGTACATCTATTATGCTCATTGATTAGTAATGCTTATTATTTCGAAGTTCACCACGTCTTTGCATATGTGTTAAGCTATCTTATTAGTTTTATTTTGTTTTATAAAATCACCGTTTTAAATGTTTTCATTTAAACTATTTTAACGCTTTTTATGTAATTTTCTTTATTTAAATGTTTTTATATATAATAACACATATGTTATTCTAATCGGGTTTTCTATTTAAAATACCCATTGTTTTAGAATTCACTTAATATATTTTGTATGTATATATGGGGCTAAAAAAAAAAACTTCATTTTCGCGTTTATAAAATTATTATTTTGGAACCCTTCTTTATAAAATGTTATTTTAAAAGTTTCTATAGTATCACATTTAAATGCTATGACATGCATTTGTATGTATAATTTAAAGCAAAATTAATTAATCTTATATGTATTATCATTTCTATATTATATTTTTTTTACATGTAATTGCTTTTAAATTTTTATATATGTGTATATATATGTGTGTACGCTTTCAATCCATTATGTATATTGTATATTTTCTCAATCCATTATGTATATAGTATATTTTCTAAAATTCTATTTTATCATGCATCTTGACAACCCTTTCATGTTTATATATATATATTATTAAATTCTCCTTCATTGTATGTACTTTTAAAATGTTTTTTAACACCTTGTACATCTTATGTATTATATGGATTATTCTTATTATAGAGATATTACCAACTTTAAATAAATATTTTATGGCTAAATATCTAGTATTTGGTTTGATCCAAATGTTTTGAAATACCTATTAAATTTTTATTCTTTATGTATATATTTCTTAATTTTCCTTTTATAAATTATTTCAAACCCTAGCATATATTATTTGATTATTAGTCCATCCTTTTTAGTCCATTATTTTTGTATCTTGTTGATTCTATATCGTTTGATACCTCATGTGTTAATTATCTTCCCGATACTTTCTCGTATATTTGCTACATTATGCTTGTTCATTTTTATATGTTACCACATCAATTATCTTCCATGCATTATTGTAATCGCATTACCTTTTTAGATTAGTCCCGCTTAATTACTAGTTTATTAGTGGATCATGTCTCCTATATATCCTTTATCCTATATCATCACTTTCCACTTAGTTTGCGAAATGTGGTTCTTTTTTAAATTCAAATCTTTATAATTAGTTTTATCTTATTTCAAATCGAATTAATACGTCTTAAATTAGCTTTATAATCATTCATTTAAAAATTCTTTAAAACGAAGACGAGATTCGATATTTGGCAATTCACGGAATAGTGCCCTAACGTGTTGGGTTGCAATTTCGCGTTTGCTCAAAATAATTTAATATCCCTTCACAATTTCACTCATGCCTTTTAAAAATTCTTTAAAACGAAGGCAATATTCGGCGTTTGACAATTCGGGAATCATGCCCTATCGTGCTGGGTTGTGATTCTCGTTTGCTCGAAACAATCGAATATTCCTTAAGGTTTTCACTCATGTTATTCAAAACCCTTCAAAACGAAGGATGTTCGATGTTTGACGATTTGAGAATCGTGCCCTATCGTGCTGGGTTGTGCTTTTTCATTTGTTCTAAACAATCGAAGATCCCTTCGAAGTTTCATTCACGTTTTCTAAAAACCCTTTAAAACGAAAAAAGTGTTCGATGTTTGACAGTTCAGGGAATAGTGCCCTATCGTGCTGGGTTGCAATCTCCCGTCTGTCTGAAATAATTGAATATCTCTCCGAGATTTCACTCGTATTTTCCAGAGTGAGGCAATGATCAATGTTTGGGAATTCCAAGAATCGTGCCTTACTGTGCTGGGTTTCGATTTTTCGTTGGACTAAATAGTTGAGCATCCTTTCGTGATTTTCAAATTATAAATTTTCGGATGTCGAAACAAGAAGACTTTTGACAATCAACTCGGGTTATTCAACTTTTAGTAAAAGAGAATCACATTTCAAAAACATTTTTATTTTAGACATAAGGACAGTATCTAATCGGTTTGGTACCAATTTTGGGCGTAATGAGGGTGCTAATCCTTCCTCATGCGTAACCGACTCCCGAATCCGTTTTCTCAAAAATTCGTAGACCAAAATCTTTATTTTAGTAAACTAAAAATGTTTTATTAAAATAACCTCATTCTTAGGTGATCTGATCACACCAAAGACAAAAGATCGGTGGCGACTCCATATTTCTGTCTTTCAAAAGTCGATTTCCCCCATTTTTTAAACCTAAAATTTTTATCGAGGGATGGTTTCGACAATCTTATTTAAAGTTTTATCTATAGTGAGATTAAAAAATAATGGTGGTAGAAGATTAGTTATTATAGTGGTGATTTGCATTTGAGGTGAGATGTATGTTTGGATGCAAACGTGACTGTGGCAATGAGATGATGTAAAAAACCTTTATCATTAAGGATATTAGACACCCATTTTTTGAGTGAAAAATATTAAAATAAAATATATTTATTAAAAATTAATAAAAACACAAATTGAAACTTTGATTTGAGTGGTGAAATTGAAAGTTCATACATTTTAATCCTTATTGTATGCGGGATTTTTCTTGATTTAATATAAAGATGTAAAAAGTTAAAAATATTTTTGTAATAAAATAACTTACTTTTAAGAAATATGTTTGAGATGGGACATAATTGATGAATCACATCAACTCAATCAAATGTTTAAATAAGGTTAGTATTTAATACACTCACAATATACTTTTTTTTTCATTAGTTTTAAAAAATTGATATATGTTTCTCTTTTTTAAAATATTTATTTTTAATATTTTATTATACCTCTATATGAAATTTGTCAATCCCTTGACTCTGCCTATAAAGTCTATAGTGTAACACCCCCTAACCCCGAATCGTCGCCAAAATAGGGTTACGAGGTATTACCGGACATATCAGACAACTTACAAATAATTCACAAATAAAATAACATTCATAGTATAATTTAATAATTAAGTCCCTATAATGAACTCTCGAAGTCTAAAACATGTATTAAAAGTGAAACGGGATTCATTCAAGTACTCCGGAATTTTTTTTATTATAAATTTCGACAGCATTTCTACTTATTTTTACATAAAACCTCTTGCAATTAAAACCGTATCCATTTCAAACATAATCAATTCAACCAACTCATTTCACATACTCATTTTCTATTCTAAATACCTTCTAATCAAACTCAATCAATATAATATCAATTTAAATTTATCAATGTACTAATTAAATTTAAATGAATAAACTTCTTTCATTATAATTCTTAGACTTGTAATACTAACATTTTTAACCATTTATATTCAAAACATAATAACCTTTATATACATCCTATGTACATACCACATTACCAAAAGAAAATATGAATCACCAAAAGTTTGCTGAAGTCAAGTCTAGCTTTGGATGCTGGTTCACTACTTGACTTCTCCTGAGCACGGAAACAACCGTACGCTGAGTATGTATATACTCAGTGGTATCACTATAATTCAATTTATAATTAAATATATTTAATCACACACATAGTTTTACATTACAATTATCATCACTTAATGAACAATTCAGTCTTTTCATGTTATCGTTTGAATATATATACCATTCTTATTTCTTTATTTCAATTCTCACCTTTCACATATGCCATATCATTCAAATTTAGTCTTATCAGTAAATTTGTTTCATTTGTCCCTATTAACTTGACTCGGACTCGGCGGATACACAGATTCCAACCAACACACCCGTACGGCACATTGTGCCTTAACGGTACACAGTACCTAAATAGTAATCAGTAACGGTAGCAGTAACAGTAATAGTATTCAACACACAAAGTGCTGAATCTGTAACAGTAACGGTAAAGTATTCGACACACAAAGTGTCAAATCGGTAATAGTAACGGTAACAGTAACAGTAGTCGGCACATAAATGCCTGATTAGTAAGCCGGCAAAAACCCATACTGTAATATCCCGAATTAGGGCCTAATCGGAATAGTGGTTTCGTGACCACAAATTCGAGATAGAAATAATTATTTTATAATTATTTTGAGGTTTATGATATGATTCCATAATTGTGTGAAGATTTCGTGAAGAAATTTTTGGCATAACGAGTTTAATTTAAAGTTAGGGACTAAATCGAATAAGTTGCAAAACTTGCATTATAGAAGTTTTTAGTATGAAATTGCTATGAAATATTAATTAGGAGGTCTTAAATAGCAATTTGACCAATTTTAAGTTCATGGACAAAATTAGGACATGGAAGGAATTTTTGAAAGTTTAGTAAAGAGGGGCATTTTGGTCATTTGGATATTAAATGAAATAAAATGGGAAAAATAACACAAAATGGTCATCTTCTTCATATGGTTGCTGCCGAATTTTACTCTCACCATAGCTAGGGTTTCTTCAACTTGCAAGCTTCATAATCAAGAAAGACGTGGAATCGACCTCAATCGAGGAAAAGAAAGGATTGTGGACTAAATTGCAAAATCTTTATATTTTGGTACCAAGGTAAGTTCATGTGTAAATAATGTAGCATAATTGTTATTTTTAAGTTATTGATGTTAATTATATGATATGCTGATTTTTATCATGAAATATATGCTTTGTGGTTATTTTCGAATAAAATGTAAATTATGTAAGCTACTTGTTAAATATAAATTGTTACCGAGTATTGGTTTTGGTATTCTACGGAAGACGGCAAGGATATGTGTTCGAGGAAAATCCCGTTTGAACCTTAGGAATAGATTAGGATACAAGTGACATGTCATTAGGATGGTTGAGCATCCGAACTCGTTGAGTTGAGTCCGAGTTCACTTATGGATGCGAATGTCCGAACTCGTTGAGTTGAGTCCGAGTTCGTGAGATGTAACTAGGCATCCGAACTCATTGAGTTGAGTCCGAGTTCACTTATGGATGCGAACGCTCGAGCTCGTTGAGTTGAGTCCGAGTTCACTTAGGGGCGGGTTACATGATTGCTTGATTGCATATGTGGCACTTATGTGCAAATTATCCATGTATCCGAATTATATTCCGATGTGTTCAACGGGTAAAGTTCTACTCAAATGGAGGAATACTCGAGATGAAAAGAGACGTATTGGTAAGTGTTGTGAAATGGATACTTTGGACAGGTATGTACTTAACCCTCGGGTTGAGTATTGATACAACAACGAAAAGGTAATAAGATGATGAAAAATGATTAGAAATGTGATATATGTTTTGGTGATACCATGCTAATGTTGTTTGGTATGATTGCTTTGTTATGTTACTTATTATTTGTATATGAACTTACTAAGCATTTATGCTTACTCCCTCCTTCTTATTCATTGTAGTTTTGGACAAGCCAGCTCAGAATCGGATAGGTCAAAGGCTCGATCACACTATCTGGAGGACTTTTTGGTAAATGGCTTGTAAATTTTAAGTATGGCATGTATAGCAATATACCTATTTTGTGTAAATGATCTTATGATATGGTGATGGAATGGTTGAGAAAATGCTTGATAATGATAAGTTATGGAAATGGTTAGTTTAGATTATGTTTGATGTCATGGAAGGTTAATAGGATACCTAGTTCATGAAAACTCATAAAAGGGATGAAATTTGCCATAAACAGAACATTGCAGCAACACTGATGTGAGTTTGAAAATTTACTAAAAATCATAGAAATCAAATTAGGTGATGGATTAAATATTAAATTGAAGCTTATTATGTCTAATTTCACATAAAACAAACTAAACAGGTAAAGGAATTATATGTTAGAAGATATTTGAATTTTAGTGAAACAGGGCCAGAGCGATTTCTGGATCCCCTATTTCAACTTTAAAAATTCACCATAAATTGTACAGATATAATTAGGTGTTTTATTTTATATTCTCGGAATCCTTATTGAGTCTAGTTTCAGGAGAAATAAACCTTATAGTCATATGAATTTTTTACAGAGAGAAATGTGGTTCGTAGTAAACAGAGGTCAGCTCAGTCAAGTCCTGAAACAGGGGTAACTTTAACTAATAAACTGTACTAATTGGCCCAACCAAAAATTCTAAAAAAAAATTAGTAAATAGGTATATGAGTTTAGATTCAGGAAAAATTTACAGATCTTGATTTTGAGTTTTGTAACTTGAGATATGATTTTTCTTGTAACTGTGATGCAAGTAGCTAGAAAGCTGTGAATGTAAAAACAAATGATCCAAAGTTCTTAAAATGTTAAATTAAGTCTAGTAACACCTCATACTCGTCTCCGGCGACGGTCTCGGGTTTGGGGGCGTTACATTTAGTGGTATCAGAGCAGGTTTAGTTAGTTCTCGGACTACGTGTTGTATGTACGAATTTTGCTATACATGCCATATGTATAAATTGTGATAGTGTGACGACTTCTGACCTTTTTAAATGATTTTTTTTATAGTAAATAGATCCCGATCCAGCTGTGGCAGATGAAGTAGAGAGTAATGCGCCAGCTCCGACTGAAGGGGCAGCGCCTACTGAAAATCCACCTCCTATTGTTGGTCAGGAAGGAGGAGAAAGGGATCGGGAAGCCTTTCTCCAAATGATGAGTACATGGTACACTGAGTTCGTTCGTACGAACCCAAATGTACGACCTCCCCACCTCCCCAATTCCTCAACTGCACTCCGATGCCTCAGGGTGTGGATATGATAAAATTTCACAGAACTCCAGTTGATAGAATTCGTAAACAAGGAGCCGAAGAATTTAGGGCAAATATTGATGATGATACCGAGAAAGCAGAGTTCTGACTTGAAAATTCTATCCGGGTATTTGATGAATTATCTTGTACACCTGAAGAATGTTTGAAATGTGCTATATCTTTGTTGAGGGATTCAGCCTATAATTGGTGGAAGACTTTGATTTCGGTGGTATCGAAAGAGAGAGTAACCTGGGAATTCTTTCAAGAAGGGTTTCGGAAGAAATATATTAGTGAAAGATTTATTGATCAGAAGCGTAAAGAATTTCTTGAGTTGAAGCAAGGTAATATATGATTCTGAGAATATGAAAGAGAGTTTGTTCGATTAAGTAAGTATGCCAGAGAGTATGTTCCTACAGAGGCCAAGATGTGTCGACGATTTGAAGACGGGCTCAACGAAGACATCAAGGTATTTGTTGGAATTCTTAAATTAAAAGAAATGGTAGTATTGGTTGATCGAGCTTGCAAGGCTGAAGAACTACTTAAAGAGAAGAAAAAGGTAGAGGCTGAGACTAGAAATTGGAAGAAAAGACCGATGAGCAGTTCATTTTCACAGCAACCTGGAAAGTCAAGAAATATGAATCCTCGTTCCCAAGTTTCAGTTGGGCAATCATATGGGAATTTTAAGAAGCAAAATGTGGGTCCTAAGTCCCAGACCATTTCGGTAGCCAGTGTAGGGAATTCGAGATTTGTTAAACCCGAGTGCCAACAGTGTGGTAGAAATCATTTTGGTCTGTGCAGAGCAAATAAATGTTTTCGATGTGATTCTCCGAATCATTTTATTAGAGACTGCCCAGAGAGAGCTGAAAAAGAAAATTTTCAGAATACAAAAACAAGTGGTGCGGATTCGAGAGGAAGATATCCAAAAAAAGCTGAGAGTGAAGCAAGCAGTAAGAATGTAGCCAGAGATGTAGCAGTTAGACCTGAAGGAAGGGCTCCGGCTAGAACTTATGCTATTAAAGCGCGCGAAGATGCTTCCTCACCTGATGTGATTACCGGTACATTTTCTTTTTATGATGTTAATGTTATTGCTTTGATTGATCCTGATTCTACTCATTCATATGTGTGCATGAAACTGGTGTCTAGTATGAATATACCTGTTGAAAACACAGAATTTATGATTAGAGTGTCGAATCCGTTAGGCAAATGTGTGATTGTTAATAAAGTATGTAAGAAATGTCCTTTAATGATTCGGGGTCATTACTTTCCGGCCGACTTGATGTTGTTGACGTTTGATGAGTTTGATGTTATTTTGGGTATGGATTGGTTGACATTGCATGATGCTATAATAAATTGCAAAGAAAAAGTTATAGAATTAAAGTGTGAAAATGGTGAAACTCTGCGGGTTGAATCAGATAAATCAGAGGCATTGCCTAGTGTGATTTCTTCAATGTCGGCTCAAAGATATTTGAGAAAGGGTTATGAAGCTTATTTGGCGTATGTAATTAATACAAAAGAAGTTGAAAAGAAAGTTGAATCAAGGCCGATTGTGTGTGAATTTGCGGGACGTATTTCGGAAGAATTGCCGGTTTACCCTCAATCGTGGAAGTAGAATTTGGTATTGATTTGATACCGGGAACAACTCCGATTTCGATTGCTCCATATAGAATGGCACCAACAGAGTTAAAAGAGTTAAAGTCACAGTTGTAAGAGTTGACTGATAAAGGCTTTGTGAGACCGAGTTTTTCACCTTGGGGTGCTCCTGTGTTATTTGTGAAAAAGAAGGATGGTTCTATGAGGTTGTGTGTTGATTATCGGCAGTTAAACAAGGTGACAATCAAAAATAAGTATCCGTTGCCAAGAATTGATGATTTGTTTGATCAGCTAAAATGAGCGACATGGTTTTCAAAGATTGACTTGAGATCTGGGTATTACCAACTGCGGGTAAAAGAGTCAAATATGCCTAAAAATGCTTTTAGAACAAGGTATGGTCATTATGAATTTTTAGTTATGCCATTCGGGTTGACAAATGCTCCTGCTGTGTTTATGCATTTAATGAATCGCATATTTTGGCCATGCTTGGACAAATTTGTTGTGGTGTTTATAGATGATATTTTAATTTATTCAAAAGATGAGACAGAGCATGCTGAGCATTTGAGGATAGTTTTACAAACTTTGAGAGATAAGCAGCTGTATGCTAAGTTTAGTAAAAGTGAATTTTGGCTCCGGGAAGTTGGATTTTTGGGTCTTATTGTTTCAGGTGATGGTATACGGGTTGATCTTAGTAAAATTTCAGCTATTGTTTATTGGAAACCACCGAAAAATGTAACTGAAGTTAGAAGTTTTTTGGGGTTAGCTGGGTATTATCGGCGGTTTGTAAATGGATTTTCTATAATTGCTGCTCCTATAACTAGACTACTCCGGAAGAATGTTAAATTTGAATAGACGGAAGAATGTCAACAGAGTTTTAAAGAATTGAAAAAGTTATTAACAAAGGCACCAGTGTTAGTACAGCCCGAATCAGGTAAAGAATTTGTGGTGTATGGTGATGCTTCTCCAAATGGTTTGGGGTGTGTGCTCATGCAAGAAGGAAAAGTGGTGGCTTATGCTTCGAGGCAGTTAAAACCTCATGAGAGGAATTATCCTACTCACGATTTGGAATTGGTCATGTGGTGGTGTTTGCTTTGAAGATTTGGCGACATTATTTGTATGGTAAAAGTGTCGGGTATATACCGACCATAAAAGTCTTAAGTACTTGATGTCACAAAAGACTTGAATTTGAGACAAATAAAATGGTTGGAGTTATTGAAAGATTACGAGCTTGTTATTGATTATCATCCGAAAGCGAATGTGGTTGCCGATGCTTTAAGCGTAAAGTTGTTGTTTGCTTTGAGAGTTATGAACACTCAGTTGAAAATGTCAAATGATGGTTCGATTCTAGCAGAGTTAAGAACAAAACCGATGTTTTTACAAGAGATTTCTGAAGCTCAGAAAGATGATCAAGATTTGCAAGCCAAGAGAAAGCAGTGTGAAGTTGATACAGAGTCAGATTTCAGAATCGGTTCTGATGGGTGCTTAATGTTTAAAGATCAGATTTATGTACCGAAGAATGAGGAATTGATTCAAAAGATCCTATAGGAAGCACATAGTGGTTGTTTCTCGATTCATCCGGGTAGTACGAAAATGTATAATGACTTGAAGAAAATGTATTGGTGGAATGGAATGAAACGGGATATATCAGAGTTTGTGTCCAAATGCTTAACTTGTTAACAGGTGAAAGCTGAACACCAAGTGCCTTCGGGATTACTTCAGCCTATTATGGTTCCTGAATGGAAATGGGATCGGATTACTATAGATTTTGTTTTAGGGTTGCCATTGACTCCAGGAAAGAAAGATGTCATCTGGGTAATAGTTGACAGGTTAACTAAGTCGGCTCATTTTATCCCGGTACGTACGGATTATTCTCTTAACAAGTTGGCTGAACTATTTGTTAGAGAAATTGTTAGACTACACAGAATACCATTGTCGATTATTTCAGATAAAGATCCAAGGTTTACCTCGCAGTTTTGGCAAAAGTTGCAAGACGCGTTAGGTACGAAGTTAAATTTTAGTACTGCTTTTCATCCACAAACTGATGGGCAATCAGAGAGAATAATTCAGATTCTTGAAGATATGCTCAGATGTTGTGTATTGGAATTTCAAGGAAGTTGGGAAAGATATTTACCGTTGGTGGAATTTGCTTACAATAATAGTTATCAGACGAGCTTAAAGATGGCACCTTATGAAGCATTGTATGGTCGTAAATGTCGGACGCCATTGTATTGGACTGAACTTAAGGAAAATCAGATCTATGGAGTTGATCTAATAAAAGAAACCGAAGAAAAAGTGAAGATAATTCGAAATTGTTTAAAAGCTGCTTCAGATAGACAGAAATCTTATGCAGATTTAAAACGAAAGGACATTGAATTTCAAGTTGGTGATAAAGTATTTTTAAAGGTGTCTCCGTGGAAGAAAGTTCTTAGATTTGGACGGAAGGGCAAATTAAGTCCGCGTTTTATTGGGCCGTATGAAATAATTGAAAAAGTTGGACTGATAGCATATCAACTAGCATTACCACCTAAATTAGAGAAGATTCATGATGTGTTCCACGTATCTATGTTACGCCGGTATAGTTCGGATCCTTCACATGTGGTTTCACTGACAGAAATTGAACTACAACCAGACATGACCTATGAAGAAGAACCGATTAAGATTTTAGCTCGAGAGGTCAAACAACTAAGGAACAAAAGTGTTGCACTTGTGAAGGTGTTGTAGCAAAAGCATGGAGTAGAAGAAGCTACATGGGAATCCGAAGAAAATATGAGAAATCAATACCCACATCTGTTTACCGGTAAGATTTTCGAGGACGAAAATCCTTAAAGGGGGGAGAGTTGTAATATCCCGAATTAGGGCCTAATCGGAATAGTGGTTTCGTGACCACAAATCCGAGATAGAAATAATTATTTTATAATTATTTTGAGGTTTATGATATGATTGCATAATTGTGTGAAGATTTCGTGAAGAAATTTTTGGCATAACGAGTTTAATTTAAAGTTAGGGACTAAATCGAATAAGTTACAAAACTTGCATTCTAAAATTTTTTAGTATGAAATTGCTTTGAAATATTAATTAGGAGGTCTTAAATAGCAATTTGACCAATTTTAAGTTCATGGACAAAATTAGGACATGGAAGGAATTTTTGAAAGTTTAGTGAGGGGCATTTTGGTTATTTGGATATTAAATGAAATAAAATGGGAAAAATAACACAAAATGGTCATCTTCTTCATATGGTTGCTGCCAAATTTTACTCTCACCATAGCTAGGGTTTCTTCAACTTGCAAGCTTCATAATCAAGAAAGACGTGGAGTCGACCTCAATCGAGGAAAAGAAAGGATTGTGGACTAAATTGCAAAATCTTTATATTTTGGTACCAAGGTAAGTTCATGTGTAAATAATGTAGCATAATTGTTATTTTTAAGTTATTGATGTTAATTATATGATATGCTGATTTTTATCATGAAATATATGCTTTGTGGTTATTTTCGAATAAAATGTAAATTATGTAAGCTACTTGTTAAATATAAATTGTTACCGAGTATTGGTTTTGGTATTCTACGGAAGACGGCAAGGATATGTGTTCGAGGAAAATCCCGTTTGAACCTTAGGAATAGATTAGGATACAAGTGACATGTCACTAGGATGGTTGAGCATCCGAACTCGTTGAGTTGAGTCCGAGTTCACTTATGGATGCGAATGTCTGAACTCGTTGAGTTGAGTCCGAGTTCGTGAGATGTAACTAGGCATCCGAACTCGTTGAGTTGAGTCCGAGTTCACTTATGGATGCGAACGCCCGAGCTCGTTGAGTTGAGTCTGAGTTCACTTAGGGGCGGGTTACATGATTGCTTGATTGCATATGTGGCACTTATGTGCAAATTATCCATGTATCCGAATTATATTCCGATGTGTTCAACGGGTAAAGTTCTACTCAAATGGAGGAATACTCGAGATGAAAAGAGACGTATTGGTAAGTGTTGTGAAATGGATACTTTGGACAGGTATGTACTTAACCCTCGGGTTGAGTATTGATACAACAACGAAAAGGTAATAAGATGATGAAAAATGATTAGAAATGTGATATATGTTTTGGTGATACCATGCTAATGTTGTTTGGTATGATTGCTTTGTTATGTTACTTATTATTTGCATATGAACTTACTAAGCATTTATGCTTACTCCCTCCTTCTTATTCATTGTAGTTTTGGACAAGCCAGCTCAGGAATCGGGATAGGTCAAAGGCTCGATCACACTATCTGGAGGACTTTTTGGTAAATGGCTTGTAAATTTTAAGTATGGCATGTATAGCAATATACCTATTTTGTGTAAATGATCTTATGATATGGTGATGGAATGGTTGAGAAAATGCTTGATAATGATAATTTATGGAAATGGTTAGTTTAGATTATGTTTGATGTCATGGAAGGTTAATAGGATACCTAGTTCATGAAAACTCATAAAAGGGATGAAATTTGCCATAAACAGAACATTGCAGCAACACTGACGTGAGTTTGAAAATTTACTAAAAATCATAGAAATCAAATTAGGTGATGGATTAAATATTAAATTGAAGATTATTATGTCTAGTTTCACATAAAACAAACTAAACAGGTAAAGGAATTATATGTTAGAAGATATTTGAATTTTAGTGAAATAGGGCCAGAGCGATTTCTGGATCCCCTGTTCCAACTTTAGAAATTCACCATAAATTGTACAGATATAATTAGGTGTTTTATTTTATATTCTCGGAATCCTTATTGAGTCTAGTTTCAGGAGAAATAAACCTCATAGTCATATGAATTTTTTACAGAGATAAATGTGGTTCGTAGTAAACAGAGGTCAGCTCAGTCAAGTCCTGAAACAGGGGTAACTTTAACTAATAAACTGTACTAATTGGTCCAACCAAAAATTCTAGAAAAAAATTAGTAAATAGGTATATGAGCCTAGATTCAGGAAAAATTTACGGATCTTGATTTCAAGTTTTGTAACTCGAGATATGATTTTTCATGTAACTATGACGCAAGTAGCTAGAAAGCTGTGAATGTAGAAACAAATGATCCAAAGTTCTTAAAATGTTAAATTAAGTCTAGTAACACCTCATACTCGTCTCCGGCGACGGTCTCGGGTTTGGGGGCGTTACACGTACTCTTCCATATCCTATGACATGTCAACTATATCCGACTAGTCAAACTAATTAATAGGGTATTCAAATCATTTTTCAGTACAATTTCCATTTCGATTCAATATTAATTATAATCTATTATTTCGATCAATTTTTCACAGTAATACAATAATTCGTTTCATCAGAGATTTTACAGTTCAATGCAGTATACGTAACAATATTTAGTAATTTCACAGTTCAATTCGGTATTCAAAACAATATTCAATATCCCATAATTCAGTTCAGTATCAATCTCAATTTTAATATCCAATCACAAATTTTATCAGTTCATTTAATACTTACCTTAAAATACTTACCACACATACATATTAAATTAAACACATATTAATTATAAAGTTTGAGTTATAGTGATACAAACCAGAATTTTCTTCGAATTTAATCCTCGATGATCTTTTCTTTTCCTTTTTGGGCCGATGCTTCAGGCTCGATATTAGTTACGAACAATTAAAATAATTCCACAATTATTAACACAACACAATTTAATTGTTGAAATTTTTATCTAACTTTTACTTTAATTCCAATTTAATCCTAACTAAACATATATATTTTTCTTTCTCAATTCATACCTTTTTGCTACTCAATTTCTTGCCAAACTCACATTTAACTATTTAATTTTTTCATATTTTCATAATTTTGAATTTATTTCAATTTAATCCCTAAAACTCAAAACTTATTGCTTAGTTTACAATTCAATCCTTTATTCAATTCTAACTTAAAATTCATTCAATTAAATCCCCAATTCATTATTTTGCTCAACATGAACTATGTTCAAAAACCTAAAAACTTCCAAAATCTTAACTTAATTTCAACAAAACTTTATTCTAAAGCTTCTAAAACATCAAAATTAAGAGAAAATAACTTAATTAACTTACCAATTAAAATTTTAAGTTTCCAAACCCTCGTTTTTCCTTTAATTTTTCTTTTCTTCTTTCTTCCTGTAGCTTTCGAATGCTTCCCTGCTTTCTTTCTTTTTTTCTTTTGTTTTGTTTCTATTTATTTTATGCTTTATTTCTTTTTACTTTATTTAATTTATATTATTTTAATTAATAAATATCTATTTAATAGCAATTATAGATATGACAACTGTACACACACATGTTTTACATTTGTCCAATATCATCATCCTACATTTGTCTTAATTTTATTTAATTATCACATAAAAATCTTATTTTATAATTATTTAATTAATAAATATCTCTTAATTTTAATAATAATAAATAATAAATATCTACTAATTTAAATAAAATATTATAATTGTATAAATATTATCATTACATATGTATATTTTTATCACCTTACACTTGTCATAATCATACTTTATTTAACATATAAAAATCTTATGATATAATTATCTTAAATTAATTAATATAATTTTATAACTAAAATAATTTATTTACATAATTATATTCCAACAAAAAAATATTAGATTTTTGTTTAATCTTTGCCGCCTCAACTATGCTAAATGGCTTAATTCCCATTTTAGCCCTTTTTACTTTCTTTTAATCTATAATTAGACTTTCACTTTATTCAATTTGATTCTTTTTCCTAATTACTTTAAATTAAGCTAAATTCACTAAATAAAATTCTAATTAAACACACTATTAGACTCATAATTACTCCTTATAATTATTTAGTAACTCGATTTACTAAGACGGAAGCCCGATAACACACTTTTCTGGTGCCCGCGAATTTTGGGTCGTTACATATAGTACACCAAACATTTTCCCTTTATATAATTACGTATTTAAATCTCACATTTTGAATTATTTGTCTCTCTAAAAAATCACAAATAAAGAAAAAATTATATGTTTTACAATGAAACTCTCCTGCCTAATTTATCTAAAGATTAAAATATGTTATAGCTTTTTGTATTCTTCTCATATATAGAATTTAGTCCTATATTTTACTTCTAAAAATTTAACTTTTTATCTTTCAAATGTCAAAATTTAGATTCAATTGTTAATAATATTAAATTATTTAGTGTAACATTTTTAAAAAAATAATAATAGCAATATAACTGAAAAATAGTGTTGTAATGAACTTTAATTTAATAAAATAATTTTAATATTGTTAATATTTAAATCTGTATTTTAAAATTTTAAATAATAATAATAATAACTTATCCCATATATTAACCTTATCCAAATGATTTCCTGGAAACCGAAACGCAGAGAAGAAGACTTGAGAAAGAAACAATTGAGAAGTAAAATATTGTCCCATAGGTCTCACATATATATGGAGGAATATTTTGAGAAGAAAAATTGTTGGCGTGGTGGGTTACAAATATGAAACCAAGTCAAAGTTATAATAATCACTTTACATTTTACATTTTTATCTGCTGATTTTGATGCCCAAACTTTTCAATCTCCCAAATTTCATTCATAACTCTTTCTGTTCTTTTATAAATTTAGACTTTAATTTTTTTCATTTTTAAATTTTAAAATTTATGTCAGGTTGATTATAATATCATCTTTTTAGTTACATTGTTATAAATTGAATAATCTTTTTATTTCAAAATATCACACTAATAAATTCAAGCAATATTATTTAACAATGTTACTAATTGAACCTGAATTTTGAAATTCGAAAAAATAAAAGAATTAAATTCTTAAAAATAAAAATACAATGATTAAATTTTAAATCTATGAAGAGTATAGAGACTTATTGCGTATTTTAACATTTCTCTAATAAATCATTTTCACATATTATGTATGGGTTTTATTTGATTTTTTCTACTACTCATCTATTTTCCTTTGTATTGGTTTGGTTTTCTACTATATATGAATTGTCTTGCTATATGTATTCTAACAACCATTATTTTTATCAATTTATCAAACATCATATTCTCTTATTAGTCCTTTTTTTTTTAAAAAAGTTGCGGATTTAGACCTATTTCTTGATTTGTTAACTTTTAATCTCTATACTTTTCAAATTTTGAAATTTTAGTCTTAACCACACATTAACAGTTAAATTTATTAAATTAATGTCTTCTATTTCTTAGAAGTTAAAACTTTAATAATTTTGAGATTTCAAGTTTAAAATTCACCTTGTGTAAATTATATATAAATTTTCAATGTAAATTTATTTTGATTTAAGTCCAAATTTATTTAGCTTAGATTTAAATATTTACTAATTATCAATCCATTTGTGTTTCATATTTTATAACCTTTAAAAACCCTATGACTTGATTTATATATACTAAATTAAAGTAATATCTAAACTATTAAATCTTGGATAAACTATAAAAATAGTCACTTTTGTTTACTTTAAAAATTATATTTTAATCACTTATATTTGAAATGTTATATTTTAGTCACTTACGTTATCGTTTTGTTACAAAGTGGTCACTCTACCGTTAAACTCCATTATCTCCCTAACGACAGTCCTACATGACAGTCCAAATGGGTTTTAAATGCCAACTTGGATGTCCAATTACTAGGATGAAAATAAGTTTTTAATTAAATAAATTTAATTTGGACTGCCACATAGGACATCCAAGTTGGCATTTAAAATCCATTTGGACTGCCATGTAGGATTGCCGGAAGTAACAGAGTTTAACGGTAGAGTGACCATTTCTTAACAAAACGATAACGTAAGTAATTAAAACGTAACATTTCAAATATAAGTAACTAAAATATATTCTGAAGAAAACAAAAGTGACTATTTTTATAGTTTACCCTTAAATCTTTGATTCTATTCATCTAATATGTATTTATATATAAACAGGAGTTTGGAGAAATTTTTGAATTAATTAATATGGTTTTTGTTATTTATTATATTATTGAATTTATCATTTTGAATCATTTTTATTATTTATAAGATATATGACATTTATAAATAAATTTTTAATTTTAATAAAATATTTGGTTAAATAAATTTCCTTGATAAGAAAATTCATCATTCTTATAAATAAATTTTTTTATTATATTAAAATAATTTTATTAAATAATTTTGTATAATAATAAATAAATAATAAATTTTATATTAAATCAATTTATATTTAGAAAAATTAATTTATTATATCAAAACAAAAAAAAACTTTATTTTCAATAACCAAAAAAGAAAAAAAGAAAAATTATATGACAGAAAATTTCAATTATTTATATAATAAGTGATTTGATATTTGATATATAACAATTTATAAATAATATATTTATTTTTACTACTTATCATTATCAACAATGTTGTTGATTTTTTTTTAAAAAAAAACATTGTCAATTGGTATGATTTTAAATGAATTTTTAATTTATTATATATATAACTGGACAGCTTTACTCGAAAATAGGAGGATTTGGATAAAGATATATGTCCAAAAAATGAGCTTAGATAAAAAAAAATAGACATGTTTTTTAAATAGGCTGGGCCTCGGTCATAAATTTTTGGCTCGAATAAATTAATTATTTTAATAAAAATTATATTGCTGTTTTTTTTGTTGTTCCTGGTATTTTGGTGTTGCTTCTGCTACTGATTTTGTTGTTGTTTTTACTGTTTTTGCTGCTGCTATTTTTGTTGTTTTGGGTTTTTTTGTGTGTATTTTTATAATGTTTCACTATCGTTTTTAATGTTGTTTTGTTTGTCATTTTTAATATTATTTGGATATTATAGAACTTATGTTTTATTGTTAATTTTGTTACTATTTTAATTACAACTATCTTAGTATAAAGAATTTTTAATGTATTTTCAATTTGTTGTTTTAATGTTTTTAAGTGTATTTGATATTATATATATGTATATATTTAAATTTGTTGTATATGATAAAAAAATCTTAAAAAATTAATATGGCGAGGCTGAGCTTGGGTTTGGCTTCTATAATTCAGGTCGGATTTGAATAAAATTTTAGGCTTATTTTTCGGACTGAACCTGAACTTAAAAATGAACCTAAATTTATATTGAAGTTTGACCCGAACCCAACTCAATCCGACCCAGCTCTAACTATATAACATGAGACCAAATAATATTTTAAAATTTTTGACTGACTAATGCAAGACAAATGGGTAAAATTAATTTACCCTTTTTTTTTTTTATGTTGATATAATTAATGAAATCATAGGATAAAATGGAATTGAATATTGATACAGGTCAGACACATTGGTTCAAATTTAAAAGAAGAAAAAAGGATCAAACTGAGGCCATTGAGAGAAATGTGTTGGAAACAAGCGAATGGAATGTTAGGTAAGTGGGTTTGGGTTTTAGTTTAGGACAGCAATGATGTACCAATTACCGTCCTAACTAGCTAGCTATGGTTTGGGTAATTTTGGTACCTAAAAGATCATCCTCAAATGCATGCAATGCTAGGCTTCAATTTAGCTTTATTTCTCACCTACCGTGTGTGTAATTTATAGATACTTATTTGATAGGTGAATTGTGATAAACTGTAAATATCATATTTGTATTTTTATAGTATTATAAATTTATATATAAGTTTAATTATCTGTTTCACATATTCATGTATAATATATTATAATTTCCATTTTTTTTATAGTTTTACACTCATATAAGTATAAATTTAGACAATTGAATATGGATAACCATTTCTCTAATTTTATTCTAGATGTATATTTTATTAATTATTTTTTCTCTTTTAAATTTTTGCTGATGTGGCATGCTATATCAACATCCTTTTATGTGACATACCACATCTCATTTCATGGTGGTTGTCATCTGCTAGTTAGCAATGTTAAGAGCCTAGTTTTTATTTTTTTTAACCATTAAGGACGTACAATTCTTTTTAAGGGCTCAATTTAAATTTTTTTTTCACTTTTTAATAAGGCCTCCTTATATTTTTAATATTTTTTTAATACATAAAAATTAATTAATTTTAGTTTTACTAGACTATGGCACACTTACAGTGTAAGTGAAAAATATATAAAAATAGATTTATTAAAAAAATGATACAAAAGGCAAATGGTAGATAAAATGAAAGGGTGAAAAACACCTTCATAATAATATAATTTATTTTGTAGATAATGACATTTTAATTATTTCTCAATTGAGTTAATTTTTGTTTGATTCATGACATCAACTCAATCAATAATTTTAAGTATATTATAGAAGTATAAATATAAATGGATGATAAAAAAAAAAACTTTTTTTTTTGAAAAATAAAACTATTCTGTATATAACTTTTTAATTAATTACTACCATAAAAATGGTATAACTGAACTAAAATTGGATTTACAAAGAAAAAGAACTGTTGAAAATTGTATTTTCTTAAGAAAATTAGTTACTTAAATGGTACCGTAGTTATTATTAATTAATGTTTTGTGGACGTTAATTAACTTAACTTTATCTTTTTCGATGTTGTTATCAATATTTTCAATCTGTCGGACAATAATTCTATAGGTAATTATATCAAAAGATTTTCGGTCAAGAATGATTACTATTATCATTCAAGGCAAAAAGAAATTTATATCATAATATTCAATATTATATATGCAAATGAAATCAACAATCATAATTAGGGATCAATACATCCTATTTACTTTTGAATTTTGATAACTTTTTTTTTTTTAATTTCGTCCTTAAATTTAAATTCTATTAAAGTGTGATAATGTAGTACTCTAAAATTATATCACATCACATCATAACTTGAAATTTTTAAAATTAAAAAATACAAAGAAATCTAAGTTCAATGGAATCAAATTTAGAAATTAAATATTATTTAATCCCTCATAATAACAATTTGATGGCCATAATTGTTTGAATCAGATCGAATCATTCAATCGGATTAGGAACCGACTGAGGTACTAATCCGAAGAAAGGTATTAGATTAATTGATTTGAGAATTGTTACAAACTATTTAAATTTAAAAAAAAAATCAAATGATTAAACTATCTTTTTAATATTTTTATTTTTTATAATTTTTTAATGACTAATTTAAATAAATTAAATGGGGAATTGAATGGAGATAACTTTATTGATTCAATCAATATTAAAGGCAAACATAAAGTTGAAATAATAAAAAAAAATAAACCCCGAAGAAATTCAAGGATTGGTTTGATGTTAAGTAAGATAATTGGATACATTAAGGGCGAAAAAGGAAAGATTACTTGATACATTTCAAAGATAACATTTGAAGCCATTTTTGGACTTGGAATTTTGAATAAAATAGTCGACAAGACAGCTACAACAACACCAAACCTATATGATCAACCAAGTGAACGACAAAATGAATTGGTTCATGAAAAGAAGTATATATTATAAAAGATGTTGTCTGAAAAGTCTTACCATTAATTTACAACATTTTTTCTTATTTATTTTTATTTTTAAATAAGGAAATACGTTGAAATATCAATTGAATATTTATTATTAGTCACGTCAATAATTCAAAAAGATTATATTTATGTTTTACTTATATATTTTAATAATTTTATTATAATTTTTGATCATATTTATTTATTTTGATACAATACTTAAAAATTATTCATAATTTCTCTACAATCTATAAATAAAAAGATGATACACTTCAGTATATTCGAATCTATATCCTCTTGCATTGACGACAATAATCATATTAATCGAGTTAAGACTCAATCAACTTATATATTTAAATTGCAAGTAATTATTTAATGAAGAGGAGTAATTATTATGAATTCATCCAACAGTTATTTATAGTGATGAAGGCATCACTCAAAACTTATATTCAAATGTTGTATGAATGGTTTATTACAAAACCTAATTAGCTCAAAGTTGTTGCCGTACAAGCTTCCAAAGTGGCACCCCTTCACTTTTGTTACTCTTCTTTAGGTTTCCCATTCTCACGTTCAATGTAATGATTAATAATAATAATAATACAAATTTTACATTAATTGGAGCTTTTATATATCATAACCTTTACTATTTGCATCTTTTAGAAAACCATAAAATTCAACCTTTTTTCCCCTCTCTTTATTTAGCACAGTTAATTATGTTTAAGAGTTTTTATTTATATAGATTTAAAATCAAGTTAAGTTTACTTGTTTTCGTAATATTTCCTTTTCTAAAAATGAATTAATATATAATCCAACTGATGCGTTTCTATATACTTTTTCATTTATTATGCGTGTTAAATTTCAAATAAAAAATTCAAATTTTTGTTCTTAACCATTGAATCATATAAAAAGACAATGTTCCGGATAAACATGAAATATAAGTATATTAGATCAATTCATACTTTACATGCATAATGCACTGAAATTGTATTACTATACCTAGTGGTTTATTTGTTAAATTATCAATAACTATAAAAAAAAATTATAGAAAATGTGTTAAACTTTAAGTTGGCCAAACCCTAATTCAAATTAAATAATTTTTTTATATAGTATACAACAAGGAATAAGTATAGAAGAGAGAAGGATAACTGTTATGGAGGTCAATTTACGTAGTCAGAGTGGAGAGCTAGAGGTCATGGACATAAATGTTGAGGGCTAAAAGAGTGTTGACAGGGTATAGGCTTATTATTTTTGAAGGGTCAATCTATTCTTCATCATTCCTTAAGGTATTTATAGGCAGAGATTTGATGTAATATGGTGTTAACATGTTGGACTTGCCATCTAGCCCTCATTATTGAGCGCATAGGAGGGATGTCTTCGATGAGACAAGGATGTCTGTGATAGAATAGATCCTGTCATTCATTTTAACTTGATGGGATAAAGCAGTTGAGCCCACATGATATTTGATAACCAACAACTTCATCATGTTCCTAATGAAGAGTAGGCCACCTGTTGCCCAGGTGATTCACCTCGGAAAGGTGAATATGCAAGTGCCCTCCCGACTTGTAGGTGGTTAGCTTACTGCTCAAGTGCCTTTTTAGCTTGTCACGTGTCTTAATGCATAGGGGTATAACAATTTTTATTTAAATATTAATTAAAATTATATAAATATTAATATAAGATTATATAATTTCTAATATGCTATTATTTTTTAAATGTGATTTGATGAGTTAGATTGAAATAGCCTCATATTTTGATAATCATAGTTGACTAATTCCATAAGGTTCTCTTGTGAAACAGTTTGGCAAGTTGAATTCATTGTTGAAAATGGGAATGTGAATGGGATAGGGAGTGGTATATATAAAATAATGCATGAATATCATACATCATAGTCATGAAATATATAAAGCAAAAAAAGAGAAACTTTTGCTACCCGTGCACCAAAAGGGTCCAACCCTAACCCCTTTTCCCCCTACATTTTCAGAAGAATTTTGTTACAATATTCAACATTGCATCATTTAGTACATGAATAAATTTCCTTAACTTTGCAATAAATAAAATCATAAAAAGAAACCCCCACTTTTCAACTCCAAATATAAAGTATATATAGTTTGGCTTTTGTTCAAAACTAAGGGGTTTTTAATGGGTTTGGCCATCTTTTCCCATCATAACTTTTATAATTCATACATCAAATTTAGGTAAATTTATGTTGTACATTTTCTTCTTCTATTTTAATTTCACCATTTTTATTTTGTAATTTTTAAATTTTGAAATTTCAATTTTAGTCAAACAATAGTGGTGAAATAATATTATTTCGAGACAAACATATTATCTCACGTGCAATACTATACTAACTTTTTATTTACACATAATATTAAAAAAGTCATTATTTTAATTAATGGTTTAATTCTTACCTTTTGAGTTAGGGTTGAAATTTCAAAATTCAAAAAGTATATGAATTTAAAATTATCAAATTGAAGAATAAGTACTAAATCTACAACTTATGCACAAAATGAGACTAATAGCAAATTAGACATACCAAATTTAATTGCTACAATTTGGAACATAATTGAAATTTCAAAATTTTGAAAGTTATGGAATTAAAATTGACCAAATTAAAAATAGATATACTTCAAGTCCCTATACTTTTTGAAGATTTAAAATTTAATCTCCATACTTTTATTTTTAGGAAATTAGTCTCGTTAATTTTTAAATTTAAAATTATTCTATTAAATTCGTTAGTGTGACATTAGAATTTAAAAAAAAAAATCATTTGGTAGTCATGTAACAAAAAATAATATTGTGATGGACCTGAATTTAATAGAAAATTTTAATGGTGTTAACAATTCTTAAAACGTCACATTAATATTTAATGAGAATAAAATATTTAGATTAGTTAATGATATTATAAAAGTTGAGGTACCAAATTATGTCAAACAATAAAGTATAAAGCAAGGTAGTTAGTACCACACTAGTGGATGCACTACTTTTCTACTAGAACCGATGTGTATTAGTACGAGTCTGTTTCAATGTGTTATTGCATATTTATCAGTATTTTTAAAAAATATTTAATATACGTACATAAAAACATTTACAAAAATAAAATGAATAATATTAAATAACATAAAATATTCATTCAACAACAATCCACAATATTTCGATAAAAACTTTTATTATTTATAACTATAATAGTAAAAAGTTAAAAAAAATATTTTTATAAATTATTATTATGTACCCACTGGTGTGACTAGAATTACATGAAATGAATTAGTGTGACCGGTACAAAAAAGAGAGTTGATTGCACCGGTTTGTTACTGGAGCAATATGCACTAGTTAATATGACTGGAGCCAGTGTTGGACCGGCTCTATTGATATAAAAATTAAATTTCTAATTTAAGTTTGACCAAAACTAAAATATAACTATTATTTTATAATTTTAAAAAAAATAAAAGCTACCTATTTAGACCTAAAATAAAATTTAAAATAATTCATGAATGTAAAATATAAATAATAAATTCAAATTCCAAGATAATAATAAAATCTAAAGACTAAAATTTTACCATTATTGTATTTGAACTTTGAACATCAAAGGGATGCCATTCCTTGTGCTTTTTATTATATTAAGAAACGAAGTTTCTTAAGCTTGTTTTTATCATAAATAATTTTATATTTCCACGTGGCTTACTTGAATTAGAGAAAGAATGAAATTTCCAATATCTGTAGCCGACCTTTCTCATAGGTGTCTATACAGGTTTTTGATCTAAATTTGATTAATCTGTTAATCCAATCCCGCGGCTCAAATTAATGAATGGTCAAGTCTATGGTTTTCTAATATATAATGGACTTCCGTCGGTGTATTAATGTTGACTCTATTATGACGAAAATGCCCCTTTCCATGCAAGGGCCATTGATAAAGTCTTCCAAATTGGGTATGGAAAATGCATAGGCATTTGGGTCTTTCCGAATAATAATTTTAAAAGTCACGGCGAGCGCTTCCCTTCCCTTCCCATCCAAGTTTTCACATATTACTTACTTTGCGTGTATTTCTGGTGTCATTGTCCCTATTAAATGTTGACTTTACCCCAACCGTCATTATAAGGTCAGTGATCACATGATTATGAATTTATATGAATAATAAATGTGAATAATAGTGGGTCTACTTTCACAATTTTCTATAGATCCAACGGTGGGAAAGGCTATGGCAAATGGGTCAAAACCGAAGCTACAACTTTAAGAATCTGAATACACGTATCTATACTTCAGAAATGGACCAACGCCTCCCCCATATATAAAATAAGAAGCTGGCTTAGCCTATGACTGCCTTTCCAATATCTCTCCATCTCTCTCAAACAAAACGATGGATCGTTTTCAGCTTTGCTCCCTTGTTCTTATTCTCCTCCTCTTAACTCCCAGGATTCAAGCGATCCGTAGGAACATCCTTGTATCCTCAGACTCTTCAGTCAAAGGAACCAGACAACCTGGGCAACAGGTGTTTCATCCACGGTCAACTGGTCCACCTTTTACAGGCCAAGCCAGGCAATTCGAGGAGAAGCGAAGAGTCCCAACAGGCTCCAACCCCTTGCACAACAAGCGATGATAGCTCAAGAAACTAGCTACAAAAGAACCCAAACTTCAGATAATATAGTATATTATTGCTTTTTTTTGCAATTGCAGCATCTTTCTTTTCTCTCTTGTGTAGCGTATAAGCATATTGTTTTTTTTTTTTTTTGGATGATTTCTTAGACAATATCATAGATTATAGACCTAGTTAGTTGTGTATAGACTAGAGATATTGTGACAAGTATAGAGATGAACTTTTTTGGGATCAACTCCAGCACGTTTTTAGATTAATTTAAAGGAATTATTTCATATTTATTTGCCTCCATATAGGCTTTGTATGCGAGGCAGAAATAACCATAGTTTGTAAGCTTTGAATTACATAGGTTTTTATATAAATTACATATTTCTTTTTCTCAGCTCAGCATATCTTTGGTAAGAACCTTACTTTATTTTAGGATGGTTCACTTGTATGAAACCAAATTTGTGGTTTCAGGGGGGGGGGGAGGTAGGAAATTAAACAGCACCAAAAGGGAGCAATATATTGCAGTTCAGTGAACCATCACCAATTCATCATCATCTTTGCTTGGCACTGAATGCAATTCTGATTGTAAAAAAAGAAAGAAAAAAATCATCATAAACGACCATTTTAAAATGACCCACTACTTGTAATTTGTTTCTGCGGTGCTCTGAAAGTTATGATGAATGATCTATAAATGGACTGGTTTAGCTAGCCTCCACTCACCTGGTTTTAATGGCAGCTCAATTGCCCATTATTTCATACACCAACCATGCAATTAAGGTTGGATATCATCTGTGCAAATTAAAGTGGAATATCTTGCGAACCATTGGGCCATGCACTCACACCCCACCCTCTTTTAACAGCTTGCCCTGAAGCTAGCTTATTCTTTGGAAATTTCACCCCATAAAAAAAAAAAGAAAAAAAGTGTAGACGAGGAAGGTGGGTATGGTCCACAGTGTCAAAGTGCAAATGCAGGAGAACCCACATCGCACCCGCCCCTTATTTATGCGTTTGCGCTTGAAATCAATGTAATATATATTTGAATTGAAACAATAATGACTTACGTCATTTTAGTTAATTATTACAAAGGTTTGAACAGGAAACAATAAATCTCCAAAAGTCATTAAAAAATTCGAAAAAAATTAATTTTTTTATCATCGTAAAATAAATATAATGTATTTTCTAATTATATCAAAAAATATTTTTTTATTCACTCAAACCTACTAATGTATGTATTATTTTCTAATTCAGATTTATGAATTATTTAAATTTTGTATAAAAGAAGCTTTTATTTTAGTTCCTTACCTTTACTTTTTACTTTTTAAGAATATAGTCCTCTTCTTTTAAAAAAAATAAAAATTCTAGGTCTAATTGTTACTTCTATTAAATATATCAGCGTGACATTTTAAAATTAAAAACAAGCATTTACTTAATAGTTATGTAATAATAAAACAATCGTTGAAAATAGTTATTAGGATATTTTTTCTTAAGAATGCTCATTCAAAACCATCATGATAAAATATATTTTTTCCTATTGTAAGATTGTTTTTAAGAAAAATTGGTGTAAGCGTTTTAATTGAAATAGTTAACAGTGTTAATTATTATAAAAGGAGATAGACTAAATTAAGTTAAAGTCTCAAGTTTTAATATAATCTAAAGGCCAAAACTGAAATCTGACCCTTGTCTTATAATGTCAAAAATAACGACACAAAATTAAAAGGAAATGAAAAGTCACATATCAATCTCTAAAATTCTTGGAATATTCAAATTATATATACAATTGAAAAATTAAAGATATAAACTATTTAACTAATAATATTATAAAAGTAGAAAAGTACAAGGACCAAAATGTGTTAAAAGTTAAATTATAGATATTGGAACTTAACCTTTTTATAAAATGTAAAAGAAAAGAGAGAGAGAGAGAGAAATGAGGATATATATATATCTACGCTGAATAGAAGAAAGGTGATTTGAACCTTAGAGATATAGATTTCAATAATTTTAATAATTGTATAATTTTAAATACATAGTTAAGAAATTAGATTAAATTTTTTATAACTAATAAAATTTTTGTGCCTTAAATGCTAATTAATTTTAAAAAATAAAATATTTTTTAATTTAAATTAAAACGTTTGACGAATAAAATTAAATTTTAAATATGAGTTTTATATTAAATTGATATAACAAAAACTGTGGACTAGACTTGATTTCAGATAATTATAAATATTAATTTTTTTTTTGTTGTTGAATAAAATATTGGAATTTTAAGTTTGAAATTGATGTAATTATAGTTTTATGTAAATTTATAAGATAGTGTTCAAATATTCTTTAAATTCAAACAGGCTGACGCTACAAAATATGTCGATACTTGGTGATCAATCCAAAACCTCTGACCCCCAAAAGAAGATCCAAAACCCAAATAATTTTCCTACACCATTTCTCTAAATTCTGCTATCGAAACATCATGAGTTTTCTCGCGGGAAGACTAGCAGGAAAAGAAGGCGCCTTCTTTTTCCAGGAATCCAAACAAGCCGTCAACCGTTTGGTCGAGAAAACCCCCAAAAACCTCCCATCAAACCCACCGTCGCTTGAGCAACAAACTCAAGCTGACGTCCTTCCTGAGGTCCTCAAGCATTCTTTGCCTTCTAAGATCTTCAGGCAACCCTCCGATGCTTCGTCTCTATCGAGGTCCTCCAAGTGGGCCCTCCATACTCATCCAACCAATGCCTCCAGTTCTTCCCCTGATGCCTTGAACCCTCTCAGGGCTTATGTTTCTCTACCCCAGGTTACTTTTGGCCCCAAAAGGTCAGCTTTGCCCCATTCTTCTCCATCGAATTTTGGGTTTTCTCTTTCCTTTCTTGTTTATTGGGTTTTCTATTGTATGTCGGTGGAGAATTTGCAGGTGGGAGTTGCCAACAACGGAACATTCAACCATGGCATCGACGGCTAATGAATTGCGGAAAGACAAATATACGCCTCTCAATCCGGAGAAGTTGAAAGTTGCCGCTGAAGGACTTAAGCGAAGTTTGTTCATTTCAATTTCTCTTTTAATGCTTTTTGTTTAGTTTCATTTCATATCTAATATATATGAACTCCGGCGATTTAGTCTTGATTAGTTCTAATGTCATCTAATTTGAATTAGGTAACATTTTAATTATGAATTTTAATTGCCCTTTTGTATCAACAGAACTTCGGTAAGGCTTATAATACTTGGTTTTTGTGTTATAGTTGGAATGGCTTTTATAGTTGCAACTACAATGGTATTCGGTGGGGCCGCCTTGATGTTTGGGATTGCAGCCTCCAAGTTGGAGTTGCACAGTGTGAGCATTACTTATTACTCCCTAATTGATAACTTTCTCAGTTCTATGTTTTTTTGGCATAAAAGCGCGATGAAATACATCGTCAATTTCTGTTTATATGGCTCAAAACTATTGGATATCTATGGTTGTAGAGTGTTTTATCACCCTTTTTCCAGTTTCTTTTTTATTGCCGTTCTTGTCATATTTATACAGCTTGTCATTCTCCACCTGATGGTTTTTTAGGAACTTGGTCTTATCAATGTTAACAAATTCTGCAATAGGGTTGGATTACTCTTTAGTCGTTATTGAAATCTGCATGCTACTTGACACGTCTTCAGCACTAATGCATTTTCCCTCATCAGTGTGATGCCATTATGTGTTAGTCTGATGACATGCTTGTCAAAGTAACATTTCAGCATAAATAAGTTGCTTCCAAACCAAATCAGGAGCTAATTTAACACAATGATGGACCTGTAATTCAATGTTATTTCATGCTTTTGAGTATCCATATTCTCCATGACATGTTCCATTTGAGTATGCTAGTCTTTTCCCATGTGTATTTAGTTAGGAAATGCACTGATACAGAGAATTTTTTTTTTCTTTCCTTTTTCCTTTTTATTTTTGTTATCTTCTGCTTTTGGCAGAGTGATGATGTCAGAACAAAAGGAAAAGACCTGGTTCAGCCTAAATTTGAAATGATTAGAGAACAGCTTGTTCCTCTAAGAACTTGGGTATGTTGATAAAAATTCAACACTATTTTGCTTCCTGTATTTTACAAGTCTCAACTATGATTGCACTAAACTCGGACTTTATAATTTTTCAGGCCGAAAACACATCGAAGAAATGGCACCTGGAAAGGGAGGAAGCTATTAAAGATAAACCCATCATAAAGGAGCTTTCTAAAACTTTAGGAGCAAAAACCAACAATTGACTTTGTAAGTGAACGAAAATTTGGCATCTACAGGTGCATCGAATAAAATAAAAAGCCCGGAAACATTTTCCTGCAGCTTTTCCTCTATTAATGTGCGAATCGCATCCTAAATGATTTTTTGTTTCATTTGCTGAAGCTCATGAAATATCGGTGTCTAATATATGGTCAGATTGCTA
Source organism: Gossypium longicalyx (assembly GCA_025698465.1). NCBI lineage: Eukaryota > Viridiplantae > Streptophyta > Magnoliopsida > Malvales > Malvaceae > Gossypium > Gossypium longicalyx. The sequence continues at coordinate 17,303,217 of CM047005.1, read as the reverse complement.
CATGAAAGAATGATGGTTACTTGGTGGCTTTTCATTATAAACATGCAAAAACACGAGATTTACCTTGGGGGGCATTGAAACCCATTTCTAGCGGAACTTGGAGTGAATACATCATATGGTTTAATCATATGATGTTTTAAGATGAATTAGTTGAGCTGGAAAGCTGATAGTTCCAAGAGCACAAAGTTGAGACTCCATTAGTCCACATGCCTCCATCCCTGTCAAACGCACTATTCAAAGCATGTAATCTAAACCTAGATCCATGCCGCTCCTTTTATCTTGGAGGGATAGGCAGATACTCGTGGACCTTGCAATAGTTAAAACGAAAAGCACCAGTGAATGAAAGTGCTTTTCCTTTCTACACTGGATAAGTATATTTATATTTTTCTCGCTATTATACATGTCATATAATACATTTGTGTCAAAATATATATATCCTTGCGTCATTATAAAGAATAGTACAGTATAAATAGTATCTGATTGTAAATACAACGAACTGTCCATAAAAACTAAATCCCTTATGATATGATACAAATGTTCCTAGGCCACGGATAAGGAAGAAGGTATAGAAGATAGAGAAAAGAATGATTCAGAATTAAAGTAAAAGCAACGACCTTAATATCCACAGATGATTCAGTAAGTAGAGACTCGCTGTTAAAAATTGCAGGATTCCCATGGTGGACCATTCAGGTTACACAATGGATCATTTCACTATGGTGGATATGATCTGATTTCTTAACAGTTGCTTTCATTGTATCTCTCAACTGCCCACCATTGCCTTTGGGGTTGGGCTGGTGGCAGTAGCAGTGGCAATGGCAATGGAAGAGACAAATCTAGAAACCAGTACAGCCTCATTGCTAGCTGCGGTAGTAGATGAAGCTACATCTTCCAAATGCTTCCAGGTTAGTTCCCGCCTTTCCTGCATCTCTTTTTCCTTCAATTCATCTTCTTGGAATCTGGACAAACACTCGTCAAAAAGCACATGATCAACATCCGTGAATATCTTCCTGACATTTAGTGTAAAGCTCTGGACTGCCTGGTTCCAATGACCATTGGTGTTTCTCTCCAGTGCAGGGAAGATTATAGGGAGTATTACTGAGCGGTTCTGGATGATCAGATTTCTTATGTGATCATTGTTCCACAAAAATAAAGCCCGTTCCGCTACCTGCCATAAACAAAAAGAACATTTTCCCAATCATACTCTTACAACAGAGAAAAGTTGAGAGCACAAAGCTCTACTTCTCTCAAACTAGATACCAGGCAACTAATGACAAAAATCATGTAATTTCCACAGTGAATAACTATTCTCTTTTTGTTTTCCCTTTGAAGCCAACATAAAATGAACCACTTACAACAACAGGTGTGGCCATTACCGAAAAAGTGTAGGGTTAACCTGTCCTGTAGTGATCAAATTGAATCATCTCCATTTCTGGGTATTGCAAGAATGAAACTAGGGTTATGAACTCAAATCCACCAGCATAGCAACATTACTCTCAACTAAGAATGCCCTATTCTTGACGGTTCAAAAGTGCTTTTTTGATTGCTGTGGAATGAGAGGCCACTTGAATGTATTTTTATTTCATTTAGGGCTATTAGAACAGGATCAACCTTTTGGAACGATGAACATGCAACTCACTACCAGGATCAAATTGCCATCTCCTTCCCCAGCCAAACTATTACAATTCTCTTGACTATAAACATCATCAACTACTGGTAGAAAAGATATATTGAATTCTTTTCTCAAGGATAAACAGTAACGTTGAAGCTGAGCAGATACGCATTTTTCATGAACATGATACTCATAGTCCACACAACAATGCTGTCTTCAAGGATCAAATACATCTCACTCCCAAGAAATTAAGCATGCTAGCCAAAGTAATATAGATAACTTATGCCTCAAATGTAAAACTATGATAATGTCCACACCATACAACAACACACTCCCCAACATGCTTCAATCCATAAATGCCATCAAAATAATATTTCCCCAAGAAGATGCTGCTGGGCGGGTGCAAGCATTAAGCAGAAATAAAGGGGAACAAAAGAGCAGTTGCTTACAAACTATTCAAGGAAAATCATCAGTTAACTAGCCTAGTGAGGTATGAGTGGCTTCCCAGTCACTGCCAGATTCAAAAAATCCTTCCCTTAACCGAGAAAATAGATCAGCTTAGATCAATCTAAAAAATAATACATCCTTATCTCACCAAAATATCCTAAGTTCTACTATTTATGCCGAAAATTTCTTGTAGCTTGTTCTACAATTCTAACTCTTTTCCCCGACCAGATTCTTAAAATAGTACAGGGGCTTAGGGTTTAACAAACATATATACTAAAGATGGACATTGACCAATAGGAATTGTCCAGGATGGAAAGGCGTGGAAAATCCCTAACAGCAACAATGGGGAATAAAAAAACAGTAAGAGACTCCAATCGCTGTAAAAGAATGTGTAGTGATGAAGTATGTGATACAGGCATACAGTAGTCAACAAAAGAAGGCAAGAAGCTTACAGAAAAAGTCAATAGAGGGAGTAACAATGATAATCTAGACAGTACCTGAAAATGAGAGCTATTGAGGCAGCGGCCAATCTGACGGAAAAGAGGAACCTGGCAGCGTTGGAATTCTGCTGCCTGAGTAGCTTCTAGAACTTCTTCCAACTCTCCCACAAACATTACCTCCTTTGAACTATTAATGACAGGCCAATACTTTAGTAGGCCTCGGATGACAGTATCAGCCAGCTTGTAGTCTTTCTCAACAAACTGAGTAATGCAATAAGAAAGCTGCTGATGGTACGTGGATGCACACTTGGGCTTGTGAAGAGGAATCAGGGCTCGTACCAAGAAGAGCTTGTGCTCTTCCTTCAAAGGCAAGGCAAACCCATTTATTATACTTCCCAAGATTTCAAGCAACTCAGCTATACCATTGTGCTTCTCTGTCTCAAAAATAAACCTGTAGAAAATATTGTTGATGGCTTTCCTAATAAATGGTCGATGCACCATGAACTTCCCATAAATTCGATGTAGAATTGTCTTCAGATAATCCCTCTCTCTATGGTCATCCGAATCAAACAAATCCAACAATTTCAACACAAATGAATGATCCATGTATCTCTTAGCAAGCTTGGCATCAGTCTCTGGTGAGACCACAAATCTAAGCAAAAGTTCATACACAATCTGAAGATGAGGCCAAGCAGGATCCATGGCCGGTTCCTCATCTTCCAAATCATACATTTCTAGAAGTTTGTTATCGTGATTCGGAGATGGAAATGTTCTAAAGAGATTAGCAGCAACCATTCTAGTCATCTCTTGCACCGCCAACTCATTGAACTTGAATGTAACTGAGGAAATATAATCAACAAGCTCCAACAGAGTCTGCTTCTTTATGTCCTTCTCCCTAAGGTTCTTAGTTGGATCACTAAAATCAAAAACCACACAACACATATTCAACTTCTTAAGGAAAAGACTCTGCTTTTCCGTGCTGGGAACATCCCGGAAACCAGGCAACGCCTCATAAATCCCTGAAACTAACATAAGACCTGCTTCGCTTGCAAGAGGGTCAGTTTTCTTCCCTTGATTTGAGTTGGCCGAACTGGATGAATGAGAATTAACAGTCCCACCGTTCAAACGTGAACCTGAATTTGAGAATTTAAAAGCGGAACCAGGTTTAGAGCTGTTTAAAGAATTGGGTCCAAGAGAAGAGTTGAAAAAGGAATTACCATTGAGTGCATCACCGTTGGGTTCATGTTGGGATGATTTCGATGGTTTTCGCGGTAGCTTTCCGAATATCTGCTTCATCATATCTACAGAGAAAAACCCTAAATAGCCCTAGCCCTAATCCACAGTTACGAAAGATTCCAACTCGGAAGACCACATAGTATACAAATTTCTTTTACACATAATTTTGGATTCAAGCACTGAGAACTGAAGAATTGCATTTAAAGAAAACAAAAACAATATTCAGAATGGAATGTGTTTCTCTTCATAAATTAAAATGAAGGTGAAAGCTTACTGAAAGGCAGGAATGGGTTAAAGCCCCTAAAAACAGTCCCTGATTAAATAAACCCAGTTCGAATAAAATAAGTAAATAATATCTAGTAATACCAAATAAATAAAATAAAATCCTTCGTCTCTGTGAAAGAAAAAGAGAAGAGAGGAAATGGAGGGTTTTGGTCCTTTTGGACAGGACTCATGGGCCACGCCACTCAATTCACATAAATTTTAATTTTTTTATTCAAATTTCAGACTCAAAAGCTTTTTTATTTTTATTTTTTTTAAAAAAAATGTGTTTGAACAAAATCCTTTCATTTTGGTGTTTCCAGATCATCCATTGGACCATAATATGATACTAGTATATATGTACAAAATATATTTATAAAGTTTTGTCCTACTGGGATGAAATGATACTGCTTACTAGTATATATGTACAAAATATATTTATAAAATTAATCTCCAAAACAGTGTAGGCATAGGAAAACTTAATTTCCAACTTCAAAAAAAAAAAAAAAAAAAAAAAACAGGAATTCCTACGTTCATGACAACTCACTCATATGATATAACTTGGTTCCTTTCACTATTTAATAATATAACTTATCAAAAGAAAACCTTCAAATTTCTTAAAAGAAGCAAGAAAAGAAGATGAATTCAAAGGGCAAGGAAAAAGAGGAAGTTTGGTCTGACTTACATCGCTTGGCGGAGACGACATTGGGAACACTAGAATGGGGGAAGAAGAAATGACGTAGCTCTAAGTCACCAGATGAAACTAGTAGGGCAAATAAGCCTGACAATACAAAGCAGCACAACAAGGGTAGTGGTAGTAGTAGTAGTTCGGCCCTTCAACCTTGCTTGCCCGAAATGGTGAAAGAGTTGACCAAAGGCTTGGGAGAAGCGATGATCAATTGGTCATACAAAAATCATTGTAAAAAATCGATTTGACGGAGCACCATGGTCGTCTCTCCATACCCATGAATCAAGTCCGAGCGGAGTTTCTTACAGACAAAGAGAAGGAGGTGCTGAAAGAAGGCGGGAAGGAGGGTATAGAAGCATTGGTGATTGAGCCGATTCGGATGTGAGTAATATGTTTTTAAAGAGATGGAAGATGCGGAAGCAGAAGGGGAAGGGGAAAAATTCCCCACTCTACGTCTTGATCCGTGATCCGTGGGTGGCAATCACTAGTACAAAAGTGTGGCTTGCAAGTTGATGTGATTCAAGTATGGTCGTTTCGGTTCAATTTCAAACTATGTTTTGCTTTAGTAATTCTCTTTTGAAGAGACAATACGTCTTGATCCGTGGGTAGCAATCACTGGTAGAAAATGTTTTACCTGACGCTATGGTAAAGGATTATTTGTCCGCTTTTTTCAGGTGAGAAAAATGGGAGAGGGCAAAGTGAGGAGTGTGAAGGTTTCCTTAAACACCAAATGAGTAATCAGTGGTGAAGAAACAAAATAAAAAACAGACATTTCATTGCATAGGCCTATAATAAAATAAGCCCGTAATAGGGCATTCCATTCAACCAAATATGTGTTTAGGATGGGCCTACAGAATAGGGTTGTAATGACTATGTCATTATATTGAACTAAACATGGTGTTAAATTAAAGGCAATTGTATTATTTTTATTTTCTTGCTAAATTTTTATGGTTTTTTTCCCATATTTTTTTATCTCTTAATATTTATGGCTATCTCTTCTAATAAAATCACTTAAAAATCGAGGTCCATATTTTAGTGTGTTTTTCATTGATAATAATAGTTACATTTTTTTTAGCTCGTGATAATATTAATTACAACTCATGTGAATTTCAAAATTATTATACTAAAAACATTAATCAATCAAAGAAACTCGTTAGAATATTCTTATCTACTTATAAAATATAATAAGATTCACATTTTTTATATACTGAATATAGATGCATTTTATGATATTTTGAAATTATTTAAGAAATGTATCAAATTTTACAATACACATAATAAAGTTGGTACAATCGACCTTCTCTATAACCACCTGCTATAACAACATTTCGTTATAACAATCAAGTTTCTAAAAAAACTCATTTTTTATGTTTTATTTTCAACCTCTATAACAACATCTATAGTTATAAATTACATCCTTTATTAAATTAATTCTCTATAACAACATATAATCTAAATTTTTAAATAAAATTATAGCTTAAGTATTAGTTAGCTGTTAAGTGTTAGTTCTCTTCAATGAATGAAATTAAATATATGAATTTGATAAATTATTAAATTCCTTAATTAAATATTTTACTATGAATTTGGAACATCATAAACTTATAAATTGATTATTTGAATTTAGTAATTAGTGATAAATTAATTAATTTAATTTGATAATTCATTAATTAATTGAACTTATTAGATTTATTATAAATTTTATAATTTATAATGTGAAAGAATGTAAAATAAAAGATACAGAAAATCAATAATAATACACCTGACTTTTAGCTTTCTTTCTTTCTTTCTTTTTTTTTTAAACAACATAATTCTCTCTTTTCTTTTTTTCTTTTTTTTTAATGAAATTCTCAATAGTAAAATAAAAACAAACAAATCTATTTGTAGAAATCAAATTTGATGAAAGTCAAACTCCTAAGGCAACCACGTTCAACCATCTATTGTTTTTTTAGCTTTCATTTCGATGGCTCTATGAAGAGCTACCCCTTTATCTTTGTAAACAGATTGTTGTATGCTTCTATGCTGCCCTTGGATAGCATAGAATGAAAAACTGTTATTGGGATATAGAATCATAATATTGAGTGGTTTCAAAGGTTTCAAGAAAGATCATTTTGTTGGTTCATGGGATTCTTTTTAGTATCATCAATCAAATTACTTAATTATATATATATATATATATATATATATTCATGAATATCAAAATTTTAGTGTAGTTAACCTTCACTTCACTAATTTTTCATATTTCCCAAAATGAAAAAAGAAAATATACTTAATCTAATTACAACTTTATTATTTTGTTAGGGGAAGAAATAACATAATTGGACATTAAGATTAAAAATGAAATTGTGCCCCCAGCTCCAGCATTAGAGTGTAGTTGATGTCATTTGCATAAGGACCAACGAATTGAATGGGTCCTGCATCAACATATAAAATTAACATCAAATAATCTTACTGTTCACCTCCTAACAAACAAAATTTAAGTGAAATGTTTCTTTTCTTTAAAAACCAAATCAATAGGTCAGATTTTATATTATTAATTGCAATTTTTTTCACTAACTTTTAATATTTTTTTCATTCAAATAAACATTACTCTTATATATATATATATATATATATATATATTTGGATGAATTACAAAAGGAGGGCAAAACTCTAATTATAACGTATCTAGTGTAACTCGAACTCAAACCACACTTGAGGCGGTGAACACCCTGATCATCAAGCCTCACACGGGTTCCAAATAAACTTTTATTTGTTGTAGGTAAATTGTTAATTAGGTATAAAATGAAGGCTAAAGACTAGTTTAAGTGTAATAAAATGTTAATATTAAGAGAAAAAAAAAGGACTGCAAGGTTTGAATCTATGTCACTTTATTGTTAATCGAGAGCTAGTGAGTATAATTAAATGTTACATGCTTATTTTGGTGAAATAAAAATATATAAATTTACATGCTTATAATTATTTTGACTTAATAGACTCGACTTTGAGCCTCTATTGTTGGTCCATTGATTAGTGTTCATTCTATAATTATTTTTATACATTGCTAGAAATTACCTGAGCTTAAATACCGATTCTTAAGTGCCCAATCATCTCGTAAAGATGCAAATTTCAACATTGGTGCACCTGAAGTTTCAATATTCAAATAAAATCAACCTTAAATTATATTTATGTATCTAATACAAGCTTATAATGATCATAACTAAAATTATTATACCAAAAAAATTAAGTTGTCAAATCCATTGTTACCCTGCAGCGAAGGAAATTTAAAACTGATAAACTGAAATTATATGCATATTTCATTTGTTTACCTTCAAGGTCCACCAATGCCTTCTTAATCACAGGCTTGAAGTTCCCTGGCAGAGTGAGAAAAAAGAAAATCTCATTGATGCTTTTGCATGATGAGAAATATAAGTACATATATATTAGCTAAGTTTGCACTTATTACGATCAAAATCAAGTGCCCTTTGGAATATCAGTTGTCCTTTTTAGTTATGTGAACAAATTATTACAGTGATATACCATGTCGGCGCTCAACATCCATTAACGATGTTAATGCTGTTCCTCCGACAGTCCATTCATCTACTGGTGCAGTCAAATTACCCACCTGAACATAAGATGCTAATGTCTTTAATGTCACTTGAAAACAGGATGTTGGATCTCATCCTTCTACAACAAAATATTATTTATAATATGTAAAGAAATAAAAAGGCAAGAATCACACGAACCGACGAAATCAGTCCGGTTTTCCCAGAATGGAGGAGGATTCCAGTAGCATAACCCAATGCATTACAGTAGTTTGCATCGAAGTTCGTTGGAAATCCGCATCTACCCTCGTAGCTACGAAGTGACAGTCAAATATCATGTTTACAATACACCATGAACAGAAAGACTCGTCATTTATGGAGAAGTTCATCAAGTGCTTGATCATGATTATCCAGATAGAAAAGTATGTCATCAGTTACCCGAAAAAATGGGGTTTTCCTTGAAATTGTCCCTTATATGCACCTTTTTGCTTCCTTTGATCCAATTCAGCTTCCACCATTTGAATGAGCATTTTTTCTGTTTCTATCTTGGCAACCTAAACATATGGCATCCTTAACTGCGCCCGTTAATCGGACTCTTATACATGCTGCAGAAAAATATTAAAAGAACAACAAAAAATAAAACTACCTGCACATTCCCATGGGGATCTCTTTCAAGTAGCAGCTGCTCCTGAATTGATTGAGGCAAAAACTCAAAAAGGTCATGAGAGTGGCTTCTAAGTTTCCTTTTCCACATCCCAGCTTCATCAACAACATCATGGGCTAAAATTTCATTGAGCTCTGCAATAAGTTGTTTTACCTGCAAGTAAACTCATCTCACCATTTCAAGTCCATGGTTCAAGATATTTCGGATTGACTCAAAGGTGACGATCATTCACCTCACTGCTAGTTGTAACGGTGGGGAAAATAGCAACAATGAAACGTAAGGAACAACTACAGGTTTCAAAAGTTTTTACCTCCGGAATGAAATCAATAATGCCTTCTGGTAAAATTATTACACCATAATTAAATCCTAGTTGCATGCGTTTGCAGATTATATCTGCAATATAATTTGTAACATTCTTCATTGTCAACTTCTTGGCAGCAACCTGCATCAATGGTTAAAACGTTTGTCAAAACTATGAATAGGGAGCAAGCATTCTAGAAAGAAATGATTGGAATTGAGAGACATACCATGAAAATCTATGGAAACCACCTATAGTAGAATTATACTAGCAGTTTCTATAATGTTAATACTAGTATGATGCAGAAAAGTGTTCTATGTAACTGCATAGAGACTATTCTTAGTTTTGAAACTGAAACAATGGAGAACATCAGATTAAGATACCTCTTCTCCTATAATAGCAATGTTCGGGTGAGTCTGCAGAGCACACTCCAATGTAATGTGAGAAGCTGCACGTCCCATTAGCCTTATGACTGACAAAACAGATAATTAGGATCCTTGCAACCAATCACTGACAATGTTAGGAATTCATAATGAAAACATGGCCATAATCGGTCTAGAGAGACACCTGAAAACCTGATAAAAATGGAAAGATAGCAGAAGAAAGGATTGCATAAAAATGAAAATGAATGTTTTTTTTTATCATGCTGATCATTTCTCATCCAATTCGATATGTTTCTTATCAAAAGCACTTACAGTGGTAGTATTTTCCAGTTGAACGGGCATCTACCATGACGTTGCCAATCATTTCAGAATATATCTGCATTTTCCGAGTAAGTGTCGATCATACAAATGAAAATAAGACCAGCATTATCCGCATAGAGATCAGGATATTTCCCTATGATGACTCGCTTTAGCTACGACTTAGGTGGGTTCCCTAAGATTCCACCAAGTAAAGTATCAAATACCTTGCATGCAGTGTCGAATCCAAAGCTTATAGGCACATCTTTGCATTTCAAATCACCATCAATGGTCTTTGGGCATCCAATAACTTGTGTCTTCATATTTTTACTCCTGCATCATTTTAATGAAATGAACCATACAGCACCAAACAGGAACAAGATGCCATTATATAATTGAGCAAATAGCTGTGGAATTGGCCTATTTTTTTGCACAGATATTGTTGTACCTAAAGTACTCAGCAAGAAGGCAAGCATTTGTATTCGAGTCATCACCACCAATGATAACAAGCCCATCCAAATCAAGCTTCTTCACTGTTTCTTCAGCTTGCTTAAGCTGAAAGGAATTGGCAATGCTAATCAGTTACATAAGATCGAAAACTTGAGGGGATAGCCTAACTGAATTTCGCTATACTAGACTTAATAACAAAATCTACACTATTATCTGCTAGCATTAATTCGTATAAATTACGGTTTAAAGAATTTAACTTTGCAGCAGATCCTTTAATGTACAAAACTCGATTAAATGCAGAACCAACCAAAGTGATGTGGAAACTAACCTGTTCTGGAGTTTCAATCTTGTCTCTACTACTGCAAATCATATGGAACCCACCCTATAAATTTATCCAACTCGAGTCAAATACAGGCTATCATAAGAGCAGAGGCAATAAATATATACCATATAAAACAAGCACATATTCATGTGTTAATGTGCTGAATGAAAGCTTGATGGACCTTACCAGTACGTTCTGACCATCTGAAGTGCATATATATATATATATACATATATTAATGAAAAATATGTCATACAACCCAGAAGTTCTCACCTGGTTTCTGTAAGGATAGATTAAGTCTGCAGTGAGTTTAACATATTTGCAGCTCATGATGCCTGCAGGACCGCCCTTAAAGCCATAAAGAGTGCTTCCTCTTGCCCGTTCTTGCAAGTAATCTTGAGGCAAAAAATTCACAACGATCAGAGACTGAAATCATTAAAGTTGACCTGGTAGTAACATTAGAGCAAGGCAGTTACCAAAAATCCCGGTTATGACATTGTGTCCACCAGGAGCTTGTCCTCCAGAAAAAACGACTCCAATCTTCAAACTCTGACCCTTCACTTCTGACTGTCCTGGAACCAACGAAACCGATGGTTGCCCATAAAGATTCGGAAACAAGTTGGCTATCTCATCTGCAAAGCCATCCATGCATGCAACTACTTCGTTAAGAAAATGGAAACCCAGAGTATAACATATAAGCCACATTTATATTAAAAGCAGTCCTCTTAAGGGAACTAAAAACTGATCATAATTTGTAGAAAAGACAACGTAATAAAGCATATAATCGAGCTATCAAGGAAAAAAAAAGCCTAAAGAGAACATATATGTATATGAAGCTGATTAGTTGACGTACTTGGGTTCCCGGCAGCCGTAGTAGGGGGTCCATCGACGACTTGGAAGGGGTTTTTAAGGATAGAAGGTAGGGGAGGGGTGTGGTTTAATCGGTTAGTTTGGAAGTCACCGTAGTCGGAGGGGAGGAGGAAGCGGCTGGGGCCTTCCTCGTTTCGGGAGACAGGCAAGCCATTGGTGGCGGCGATAGCGGGTGACATGGATCAACGTCTAACTGAAAAGTCCTGGAATAATGTATAAAGCTAGAAAAGGGTTAAGAGGAATGGAGTTGTGGATATGATGCTTATATGTACGTATATGAGAGGGACGGAGAGTTCGTGGAAGAAAAGGGCAAAAATGAACATTTGCTACGTCCTTCAACTTAGGAATAGCTGACATTGTTAGTTGGGATTTGAGTAAGTCCATATAATCAAACTGTAAAAGGAATTTAAAAATAATAATAATAATTCTTGTCAAAGACTCAGTTCTCTGCTCTATCTGAAGAACTCCAATTTGAATGGAATCGGTTTTAAAAACTACACCGCGATAGAAATTTTTTTAGCGATCGACGGTTAAATAATCAACGATTTAACCAACTTAAAAAAAGTCAGTGTCAAACTTTTAAAAATGATATAATAGCTTAACACTTTAATATTAATCCATTACGTTAATTTAATATTTAAATTTTTTTAAAAATTAACTTTAAATATTTGCACATTATGTAATTTTATAATTTTTATAATTTTATTTTTCTTTTCGTGACATTTCACCTAAAAATTTAAAAAATTATATCAACTAAATTTGATAAAAAAATTTCAAAAATCCAAGATCATAAGTTTCACTTTTTCTTTTTCTTTTCTCTTGGTACTTTGATTTTTCACAGTTGGATTGAAACACTAAAGCCTAGGATGACTCAATTTTTACCGATTCACTATTTATCGATTTCATAATATTCATGCTTGAATTGTTCGATATTAGTTCAACTGAGCTGCTTTTGTTACTAGCATCGTTATTGTTATCATATCTGATGAATGCACAGAGCCTCACCACTCATTCAATCAACCTACTAAATTTCTAAAATTAAAATTAAATTAAGGCAATGTAAATATTGAGCCTTAAAATTCTCATTATACCAATTTTAAAAGTTGACACATCATATTCTCGTTAGATTAACTTCCAATAACTAATTAAAAAATCGAATTGTTGGGTAACCATTTTATAACTTTTTATAGTTGGATGACAAAAAAAAATATTAATAATTAGATAACTACTAATGTAATTTACCAAAAAAAAAAAACTTAGGCACATTAATTGGTTGGAAAAAATTATATAATAAATATATTTTATAGAAAATGATATAAAAATAAGTAAGAATCCAGTTGAAATGATAAAGTACAGATCTTCAAAATACAGTGTTTTAAATTTAAATCTTATTATTTTTTTATTTTTTATTTAAAAATATAACACTCTCAAAATAATATAATTTATTTTATAAAATAAGAATCTAATTGAAATGATAAAATACAAATCATCAAAATACAGTGTTTTACATTTAAATCTTATTATTTTTATATTTTTATTTAAAAAATATAATACTCTCAAAATAATATAATTTATTTTATAAAATAATAAAATTTTAATTATTACATTATTAAATTAATACTCAATTAACTCAACATTAATTCAATCAACAATTTTATATATTTCTATATTATATATAATATAGGTTCAAATGTCTGAATGGAAGTTGACATTTATTATTATGAATGTGTTGGGAACTTTGTTGGCTGGAGTGATAAATGAAGCAAAATAATATTTAAATGAATATTCATACTTTAATTATTAAAATATTTATTATTAGATATTTATAAATTGTATTTTTTTTAATTTGGTCTAGATGTTATGTTAGATTGAAAAGACTATATTAATCATGAAAATGATTAACTTATGATTCTTATGGATACCTTAAATCAACTCATTTTAGAGAAAATCGTGGTTATTCTTTGAGTTAGTTTAAAAACATTCATTTATTAGGTCATCTGTACTTAAGATTCATTTTATTGTTGGCAGTGTTGTTTTAGAAAATCAGTTTATTTGTTGCTCTGCTTTGTAAAAACTCGATGTTAACTAATGCAATAGAAGAACCATTATTCATGTCATTTTGGAAACATAGTTGTCTTATCGATTTGTTTTTCAAAAACGGTTTCTTTGCAATGCAGCATAAATTGGAGAACAATGAAAATTTTATTTAAGTCAGATCTCATGCATTTCCGATTATTATGTTTTAAGTAATTCATGAATGCAAAAATCCTCAAATGAAAAGTTACCAAGTCACAAATTAGAAATAATTAAAAATTATAAACCAAAACCAATAGAGACTTATTAAGAATAATTTATCTAAAATAGTCTGATGTCGATGTTTGAGGTGTTGCTCCGAATGTCGGGTCCGGACCTATTATCAAGGGTTACCTAAGAAGTACAACACCGGGGAAGTAAGCTTACGAAAGCTCAATGTGATTCGAATAGTTGTTTTAGATAGACATAATATTAAATACAGTGAGACGTAGAAACATCAACTCGGTGACCAGAAAAAACAGAGCAATTCGTTAATCGGTGCCATCAATACAAGTTCATAGCAAAACATAGAAATTAACAGATCGGTGTATGAGCATGGTATGATGCAAATGTTGCAATGCAAAGGTTCTTACCCAACCATCCGCTACACACCACGTGTTCCTCAGAACCCATCTACTGAACTCCAAACTATGCGAGCTGAAATTCGATGTGGATAAATCACCAGTACAGTAATGCAGATAATTGCCAATATATGCAAACAAGCTGCCAATATTGTAGACAAGCCACCAGTAACAGTAATGCAGATAAACTACTAGTGGTGTGGACAAGTCATGAGTAATGCGATAAAAATCGCCCAATCTCCTCGGTACTCTCAGTGCAATGCACTAACAACAATATTGTGGACTTCAAATGTCGCCAGGACTCCACAGAACTCCTCCGTCATCCTCAAATAACCCACCCCATGCATATGCAGTATGCCATACAATAATTGAGCAAATCATGCTTTCAAATCAATTTCGGTACAATGTCATGCTTAACACACTTACAATCCTTTTCAATACATGAATTGCATACTTTCAGCTAATCTATAACAATGACATCAATGGTATGTAACATACATATAATGAGCATTACAGTCAGGCATACTTTATATGCAAATCAAACGGTGACTTAATGAGTCGCATGCAATATAAGCATACAATGAACAATAACAATTCACATCATACAATACAATGTACGTCAATATCAAGCATGCAATCATCATCAATAAGGGCATCAAACAAATAGTCATACATGTCAAAATTTGCATTCAAGCAAATTCAGTAAGGGCTCATCACTCGGTCAACTATAAGTTACGTTAGGGGTGTTCATTCGATTAACCAACTCGAACTACCATTAACCAAATTAACTGACCCTTTTAAACCCTTAACCATTAACCGAACTGAAATTTTTTCAAAAAAATTTAACGAACTGAACTTTTTCTGTTAATTCAGTCGGTTAACTGAATTAACCAAATTTATATTTTTTTATTTTTAATTAAAAACAAGTAAAAAAATTAACCGAATTAACTTAATTAACCAAGGTACCTGAATTACCCGAATTACCTAAATTAAAGTATTAATCAAATTAAAGTATTGAATCACTACATAATTAAAAACAGTACATAAGTTTTGAAATTAACACATAATTAAAATGTAAGGCTTTAATATTCTCCATTTGTATCCATTTCTTCTCTCCAAAAGATCTCCATTTGCATTATACCTACAAAAAATAGGTGCAAAAAATGAGCATATAATAGAAATATGTGCATTTAAAAAAATCAAATAATATAAACAAATGAATAGATTGTAAGTTAACAAGAATAAGATAATAAGCATACCTTTCAACTAAATAAAGCTCATGAATTTAAGGTAGGTTCTGATACATTCCAAGAAAATTCTAAATATTGAATTGATTAAATAAGTTAATATAGGAGTGATATGGTAAAAAAATTGAAACTATTAAAATAAAACAATAAATATATCATTTTCAATCTTGCCAAGCTCTAGGATTTGTTTTTCAATCTTTTTGATGTCTTCTTGTGATAATGATTTTCAAATCCAATCTTGAGTGCACACAAGAGCTTGTACAATTTTAGGAGTTAAAAAACTCCTATATTGATAAGCACACGCCCCCGGTGCTAAATGCAGACTCTGAAGCAACCGTAAATACAGGTATAGCTAACACATCTCTGGCCATTTTTGAAAGAGTAGGAAATCTAGAGCTATTCACTTTCCACCACAATAAAATATCAAAATTTTCAACAAAATTCTCATTAGCCTCAGCTAGATATTTATCCAATTCAAATGTTTTATCCTCACCACCATTTTCCAACTCACGCTTTTTATAAAAAGTTTGCATATGCCTTTTCATTTTTTGTTGTGGTTCACCGAGAGAAACATGTGCTGGCACACTCGATTGGCTACAAGTACTATAAAATGAAGGCTTATACTCATCAAACAATTCATACAAAGCTTCCTTCAATTTTTGTATCATTTCACAAGCATTTTCAGAATTAGACATTTTCACTAAGTACAAATGCAAGATACTTTAATTTTTATCTATGATCTAAAACACAACCAACAAACATAAGCAAATTCATCTTATCAATATCACCCCAATACTTGTCTTTCATCTTAATGGCCATAACACTGAAATCAACATTAATATTTGACTGATCATCTCATAAAATAATATCAATTTCAGGAAGCTCGTCAAAAAAATTATCATACGTGACATATGAAGTGTCAAATATACGCAAAGTGACTTCATAAAAGTGTTCCAAGAAATCCCTCAAGTTTCTAACACTAGCCCAATCATCCACACTAGGCCAACCCCCTCCCCTTTCAAGTTCAGCCCTAAAGTTTGTATATTGCTCCTCAAATCTCTCAAAAGCTCTCTCAAAGTTCTGAGTAGTATCTAATATTAAGTATGTCGAGTTCCACCTAGTACAAACATCAAGACACAACATCTTCTTGCACTCTATCTTTTCCACTATAACACACACCTTAAACTTTTGTAATCTAGCTGGAGATTGTCTTACATATATAACAACCTCCTTAACACGTTCAACAGATTTATTCATTTCCTTTAAGCTTTAAACAACAATCAAATTCACAATGTATGTCATGCATATCATATGAAGATATTTACTATTTTGAACCAAACCCCCTCAAGGGTTAAATTTCTTTCTCAAGTAACCAATAACAACATCATTTGAACTTGCATTATCAATAGTAACAGTAAACAACTTATCAATCCCCCAATTTAACAAGCATTTCTCAATCATCATCCCATTGGACTCACCCTTATGACTAGAAATTGGACAAAAGTATAAAACCTTTTTATTCGATTTCCAATAGTTATCAATAAGTAAGTAGCGATACACAAATAATTAACTCTTTGCAAAGAAGTCCATGTGTCAGTAGTTAAGCAAGCTCTAGAACAAGAACTTTTCAAAACTTGTTTTATCTTGACCCTTTCATCTAAATACAATTCATAAACATCCCTAGTCATAGTAGTTCGTGAAGGAATATGAAACCTAAGACATGCCACGAACATAAATTTCCTAAAACCTTCCCTTTTAACAAACTTGAAAGGTAATTTATCAATCACAATCATTTGTGCTAATCCTTTCCAATATGCTTCTTGATCAAATCTCCAAGTTGAAATATCCCCTTCCCCCATTCAACTCCCTCTCTAGGTAAAACTAGTTACCTTTGGCTAGTGTCAATAATATTACTAGGATTTTTCTTACATTAACTAATATGATATTTCAATTACCCCGTACCATTTTTTTCATATCACAACAAATTTTTTTTTTTTTTGCAATAATTACATTTAGCCTTACTTGCACCTTCACTATTAATAATCTTAGTGAAGTGAGACCAAACTTCTAACTTTTGAGGAGTGACTTTTCTTTTCCCAATAGTCCTCTTTGTTTTGTAGAAATTCTGCAAGAAAAACAATTATATAATAGATTAAAATATATTTATAATATTAAAATAAATGCAAAGTTGAATGACCAAAATAAAATTTATAAAACGCTATTAAGAACACTCAAATATTAACTTATCAGAATCTATATAATTTAACACGACAAAAATACCATGTTTGTAAGCTTAAACATTTAGCTATTTGTTATGGTAAACTCATAAAAGGACCAATATCGCCTACAATAAACATTGTTTGCTGATTGATGAGAAATGAAATTAACCAACACAAGTGTGCATATTAAGAAATCCTAAATGGAACTACAATGATGAATTATCTTCAAAACATAGAGCATAGGATGCTACTCTATTTCACTCAATTTTCAATTTCAAATTAAGAAACCAACAAACAGTTAATTAATGCAGCAAAATCGTCGCTACTAGACGAGTGTACTGGGGAATCAATTGCAAAACCCATCTGCAAAATTACAGAGCCAAATGGAAACTCTAATAATTCAAACATTTAAGAAGAAAACAAAAATCAAAATACTAGAACTAAATCAGTTGCAAAACTCATCTCCAAAATTATAGAACCAACAAAATAAACTCTAGAAATCAAACTTTTTTTTAAAAAATTCAAATATTTGAACTGAATCACTTACAAAATTCATTTGTAGAATTACAAAACCAAATTACAAAAGACTGATACATATTCTTAAATAGTAAATTATAAATTCCAATAATATTACAAAAACATAAATCCCTAAAAGGTTACCTCTTGTTCAAGTTTTTCTTTCAAAACTTTCAAGTCACTAACTTGTATTCCTCGTATACTAGAAAAAAGAAATGACAAAAAGCAAGTTATTACTAACATATTTCAAAGCATGGTCAATACTAAATATTGAGCTAATCAACTGCCATAGAAAACCATGAAACAATGAACAAGTACCACTGGCAAAATTACTTGAATGTTGGCCTTCGATAATAAATAACAAAAAGCACTATCTTTGCATTACATGAATATGCATACCAGTAAACTGCAGATATCAAACAAGTTCGAATGATCCTTAATATAGATAATCTCTTGCAAACAAAACACGGCTATCCATTTACACGATTCCAAGTACATTGACATGTACATAACCATACACGAATCATGCTTTTCAATGCTTAATTCGTATTATATATATAAGGATCCTAGTAGGGGTATAGCATACACAAAAAGTCAACATAGCTAGAGTCTGCATTTCAATCATATTAATGTAGCTGAATTTAATAGATGTCAAATTTGACTAACAGAAGAAGAACCATCAATCATGTTTTTCAATGCTTAATTGTTTTCTTACTTAATTCAGAATAACCCTTTATGTAGTTAAATATTCTCTTGGTTTATGTTCAAGAAAGCTAAAACTTATACATTAAGGGCTATAGGTGCTTATTATTTTTTTTCAAATATTCTTGCAACCATTTAAGGAGCATAGACATCTATAAGCCTGAGAGGAAAAGCCTACCTCAACTCGCCGGACGTCAGAATTAGAACGATGTTGGTGACTTGATAGACGCTGGACGATGTGACTGGTGGACACCGAACGTTTCACGAATATGACTGGCACTGGAGATTTTAGGAGCTTTTAAATTAGGTATTTTGAAAGGGTTAGGGTCTGAGGGATTTTGAATAAGGTGAATTTTGAATCGTGATTTTTAGTTTTAGTTTTAGTTTTAGAATTTTTATGTTTATTTATTAACTTATTAAATTATTTATAGTTTTTAGGATTGGGTTGGGTTGGGTTTATATATATTGGATTCATTGGGTTTATGTTGGGGTAGGTCGATGGTTGTTGGGGCCTAGGTCAGGGTGGGTAGTGGGCTAATATTTATATATTATAATATTATTTATTAAATTCGGTTAATTCAGTAAACTGATCGATTTCAAACCGAATTAATCGTTAACTAAAATTTAAAAAAAATTATTAACCGATCCTCGACTGAATTTTTCGGTTAATCAACCAATTAACCGAATTTCGTCGGTTAACCAAAAAAATTCGATTTTACCCAAAATTTACACGCCCCTAAGTTACATACCTTATTTGGCACCATTTTAATTCACTTATTTGGCCACTCGACCATGCTCGACCAGCAAGTATATATTATCAATTTAACAAATATTTTAACAATTGACAATCAATTACATAAAGTTAGGACCCACACCTTATTTCACAAATTCTGTAACGCTAATCCGTAAAATTTTGCACTTTCGTACTTAAGCCTTAAATGATCACTGATCCAAAAACAACACTTAAAATGTTAATAATTTGATTATGACCATCCTTGAAACACCCTTAAGGGTTCAGCCAAAACAATGATACAACCATGATTTTTTCAGATCCAAAACATTTAGCGAACTTACATTACTTTGATGCGAAATAATAGTGCAGACTAAATCAGACTTCACTGCGGATCTGAGGCGTTAAAATCAGTACTTAAGACCAAATCATCATTAAAAATCAGTAGCCAAAAATCAACCTAAAGCCCTAGAACAATCGGCCATAACAACAAATTTAAATAGAACTAAACTAATTCAAAACCTCACTTAATTTCGCATTTACACATCCCGTTATCTAGATCTGAGTTGTCGAATGTGTGGGATCAGTTACACCCTTAATTGACGAGGCTAAGAGTTGATTAAAACATAAAAATATCTACTAAAACTCTACTATAAAGGGGTGGCAAAACATAAAATACAACACCCAAACAAAGGTGTTCCAAGAGGTAGAATCACCACCACTCATGGCTACAAAAGTGGTTGATTCGAGCAGTACCAAAGAAGGTTTTTAGGGTGTTTTGGGAAAATTTTAATGCTTAAAAATAATAAGGATAAAGGTTGAAACCAGCAACATCAATAAAAAATAAAAATAAAAGTAAAAAGAAAATATAATAAATAAATCGACAACACTTAAGGAGGAGTAGATGGGACAATAATGGGGATCCGAAGACCAACAGCCGTTGGCCACAGGGATTTCGTTGACACCACCGTCGTAGCCGCCGACATTGCCGTTTTTAGTGATGCAGGTGCGACACCCTTACAACACACTGAATCAGTTCGATCCGGGTTAGTGATGACCCGATCAGTCCAATCTAGCCACCGGTTGGACCATCGGACTGATTTCACATATTGGGCTCGATCTAGTCAGTTTTTGGATCTTGGTCTCAATTTTGGGCTCCCGAGCCTAATTAACGATTTAAGGTCCAATTTTCAAGTTCAATTACTCATTGGGTCAATTGTCTGGCTTGAAAATTATTTTCCAAAAATATCATATTAATTTGATTAATTTAATTTTACTTTATCAAAATTATTTTTTCCAAAAATCACTTAGATTTTCTAAATTATTTTTTTAAGAAAATTCTTTAATCAAATTCTCTAGTTGAACAATTCTCACGACCACCTAATTTAGTTCTATATTGAATAAATAGACTCAATTAAATTACTTCTAAAGTTGTAGAATTTTCTTTTGATTCAAATATAGTCCGATCGAGCTTTTGTTGAGCTAGTGGAGGGACCAATCGAACATATACAATTAGGCTCTAGTAATAGCAATTTTATTTAGAAGCATCATTCTGATAATTCGCAATTACTTGACCATGGAGTCAGTCCAGAAGAAGTACCATAATTGAAAACTCCTTATTGTATACTATTTACGAAAACAGTTCATCCAACTGTTTTGTCTAATGACATCGCCATGTGTGTGTTACCCTCATATGATATTCTTGATTCATTTGAGTTAAATCCGTTCACTCAATACAATCTTATTTTATCTCATTGTCACAATTGTGTCTTCTTAATTATTAATATGATCACTATTAACAAATGGCTGTGATAAATTGCTCGTTCGAGAACAAGCAACTTGTTACCACACTCCATATTTATCAATCCACACAATGCCAATGAAAGAATATCATTAACTCTTTAATTGAGCTATGAATTCCACTATTGCTAGTAAAGTCATGCCATACACAAGTCATGTACCTAGCATATCGGCTATAGACTTGATCATCTTTAAAGTATAAGCCTTCACTTATATCAAAGCACATGATTTGCATATGCATGATCAGTGACTAACTCAAGATTTAGGTAAATCACACAATGAACGTCACTAGTGAATTAATTCACAAACGGATTCAGAATTAATTCATCTTGGGTCCAGTCTAATGTATCATTCTATCAATGAATACATCTATGTCTCTACCCATGGATTCAACTGCTCCGATAGCCAAGACTAGTCATCTCTCTAATTGGAATTATAGACGAAATAATAATCCTTCTCAGTATTTGAATCAAATGCTCGCTTTGATTCTTTTATGAGACTACAAACTCATTTAGATTATGTACTAAAGTAAGTTGCATTTCTCGCAATGTAAACATTCTTACAATGTCATTTATCTTCATTTTGAACTTTAGACAATCAAAAAGCTAATATTTGTTTGTCACAATTTCGCTATGCATGAAAATATGAAAGACAAAAACTACAAAAGACATAATAGTGAAATGTGAAATTAACTTCATTTATTTATTCATCGTTCAAATAAATAGAAAAAATTTACATGTTTAATACAATATGGACACGTTTCTCAACAAATCAAAAAGTGTTGAAAGTATTCGTAGCAATGAGGCAATTTAAAAACTCAAAAATGGCAGCAAATAAACAAGAGATATGAAGAAGGATGAGCAGCAAAAGAAATGTGCAAAACGATAGAGACTATGAAGCAAAGAATGACACTACAATGGTGAAAAGGGAAAAAATGAAGAGAAGAGAGGGGAAGAAGATTGTAACATCCCCATTTTAAAAGAGAGAGAGAGAAGAAGAATATTTATGGTAGAATTCCTCGAATAAGTGATATGTAGATAAATAGTAGTATAAGAAATTATAGACGTTTCTAGAGGAAACTGGCAGACATGAAAACATAGAGAGTTATTAGTAGGAGCATGTGGTTAAGTTGAAAACTTGTATTGAGTTTAAGGATTAAATTGAATAAGTTGGGAAAGTATAGGAACTAAACTGCAAGTAACCCATTTTTATTTTGAAGGAAATGACTTAATGGCAATTTTACCATGACTTAAAAAATCAATGGTTTCATGATGGATTTTAAATGATATTTTTATTAATAATAATATTTTAATAAGTAATAATATTTTACTAATTGATATTATAATATATAAAAAAGAGAAAAAGAGAGAAAAGATGAAATATTTCGCATCTTTCTTCTTTTCACGTAAACAAAAGGGGAAAGAAAAAAAATTGCTTCCATTATTTTCCTTCAAATTCAAGTATAAGGTATGGTTTTTCTTCAAATTTTTCATAGATTTTGAATCTTTGAAGCTTATTTTACATGGATTTCTTCAAACTTAAGTGAAATAAGTATATTTTTGGATGAGAAATGATTAGAAGATGAGTTCCAGCTTGTTAGAAATGTGAAAAAGAAATAAAAGTGGATGAAAAATTTACTTTGTAAATTTGGATATAGTGAAGGGGGAGTAGAGAACATTGGTCACTTTGTGTAATATTGGTGCTAAATGATAGCTTGTGAAGTAGAGTACTCTGGTGAAAACGGAATTGAAAACAGATAATCAAGTCGAAAGATATGTAAATTTCAGACTAGGAAACTTAAGTTGTCATTAAACATGCATATTTAAGTTTGTTTTTATTAGTTTTAGTATTAAAATGGATAAATGACATTATTTTGTATTGAATTGCTCCTATTGTAGCTAAAAATGAAGCGAACATCTTGAAGGAGAAAGGCAAAGAGAAGGAGTATTTGTGCTAATATCTTATTTTCATTACATAAAGCTTTAGAATATTTAGTTTACTATTACTAGTTATATTGATTTTATTTTTTTATGAGTTTTGGATGAGTTTGAATGATTTAGCTAATAATTATAAAATTATGTTCGAGATGAAGACTATGTTTTTCATATGACTAAATTAGTAATTTCATAGTTATGATTTGGATTTGAGTATTATGATTTTCGATGATTGAGCAAGAAAATGTTTAATATGTTTCGAATTGAAAGCGATATGTGATTTGAATATGAAACCAAATTGAAATGTGAATTATATAAAAATGCAATTGAGAAAGATCATGAAATTTGTTTTTTTTTTTACCCTGTTACAATATGTTAGACTAAATCATGTATAGTTAGCATGCCATGGAGTCTTTATATCAGAGGATTTAAAACTCCCCAATTCCCAGAGGGTTGAGTGAGGAAAGGCCAAATTGGTCAATGTTTATTATTATTATCCCGAATTCCTAAAGAGTCGCAGGTAGTCCCAATTCCCAGAGGGCCGTGGACTACTCTGATAGCCATCATTGTCGAACAACTCAGGGTGGCAGATTTGTATATCTGGTTATGAGTCTAAACTTTAGTACGGGGTCTAAATTGAAAAAAAAAACAAAAAAAAAATTTGAAATTATTTGAATTTCCATGTTGTGTGGGTTAAATTAATTATGCAATTTTGAATTTGATTAAAAAGTTCATTTTCTTTGTTCGATTTGCCAATATCAAAATATTAAAGTTTACTAATATTAGAATTTTCTTTTATTGGAATGTTATTATTTATAATCATGTTTTAATTTATTTCTATTAATTAATTTATATTCAATACTTATGTAATGATTTATATGATATTAGCACCATTGAGCATAAAAATGGATCAACGTATAGTTTGTCTATTTTCTCGTGTGTAGGTAGTTAGATTCGTTAGATCATTCCAACAACATCTGAAGAACCGAAATTCAGCTCAAACAATATTGGTGAAAAGTTTACTTTATAGTTGATGTAAATGGCATATACCTAGGCTTGTATATATATAATATTATGTCGTAAACTAAATTTAAATATTTTCGTTATGTTTCCTTTGCTAGTAATTTATAACTAATGTTTTGATGAAATAGTATAGCGTAGTAATTTAGTTTATTGATATGTTTTGAGAAATCGAAACACTGAGAATTGATTTGGGAGATGACTTGAATGTAGATATTTTGTGAAATCTAAATTTTGCGGGGGGTTTTATATAAAATAGGCAGAAATGCTACCAAAATTTTTATAAAATAATTTTACCACTACGTTTCCTTTTAAAAAAATAGATAGAAAAGTAAGTTGCTTCGGCAACGGAATGTGGCATTTTATATTCGGATCCAACTAGGTCGGGTATAAGGTGTCACATTTTAGTGGTATCAGAGCTATCCAAATTTGATACCAGATGAGTAAAAATGTGATGTATTATTTATAGTGAAGTCTAATGTAATGTCATTATTAAATGTTGAGTTTGAGCTAAAATCAAATGTTGAAATTGCTTTTTTGAGATTTTGTATAGTAAAATATCTAAGGAATCGAGATATAGTATGAAACGAGAAATTGAAGACGAAAATAGACATAATGCACCTGGTGAAGAGGGAACTAGTGTTCATCAGTCCCTCAGAACTTCCAAATAGAGACAATCGGCTCAAGGTGATGATCCATTACTGCATATTGTTGCAGATTTGTTATAGAGAGTTACTAGTATTGCACCTTAGCCTACACCTCCCGCTAGATAGAGAGGGTTTTTTATTAAAAAAGTAAGAAAACACGGGGTCAATTTGAATGTAGATATTTTGTGAAATTCAAATTTTGCAGGGGTTTTATGTAAAATAGGCAGAAATGCTGCCGAAATTTTTATAAAATTATTTTACCACTACGTTTTCTTTTCAAAAATAAAAATAGATAGAAAAGTAAGTTATTTCGACAATAGAATGTGGCATTTTATATTCGAATCTAATAATTGGGTTGGGTATAAGGTGTCACAAAGATGAAGGGGCGGCAAAAGGGAGGAAAAAGAGAAAATAGGATGAACAAAAATTAAAAATATATATATGTTTTATACCTAGGTCTATAAGCTTGGACGGCACCTAAAGTTTTTTGGGCAAAAATACCAAAAATAAAAGTTATGCAAGGGAAGGAAATTGAACTCAAGTCTTTAAATCAATTACACTCTCTCGTTATTTTCCCTTAACCATTAAACTGACAACTCAATCTTGAAATAATTTTATGAACTTTTAAAATAAATAAAAAAAACATAGTGTGACAACTCTAGGTCCACTAACCCAATTTTCTTCTAACCCAATTTTCGAGATATGACATAAATTATATAATTACAATTATAATATTAAAACAAATTATTTTCTACAAAATAATATTATCATTTGAATTTTAAAATCATTCTTAAGGTTAAAATAAAATTGTAATATTAAACAATTTTATTAAAATAATAAATTATAATTTATTATGTATTTTTAAATATAATGAATGGTTTTTATTTGATACACCGTCAGTGAAGTTTTTTAGACTCTACAAGTAGGTTGATAGTGTGACAAGTGTTATATTTATTTATATGATTAATTATTTTTATTTTGTTACTATACATTATAATACACTTGTCAAACCCTTAATTCGTTTGTGGAGTCTAAAAAACTTCATAAGCAATGTATCAAATAAATTTCTATAAATATAAATATTTAATAATATTAAAAGTTATAATGCCTGGAATAATATTTTAAAGATTTCAAACTTAAAAATAAAAATTTATTATGAATATAATAATATTCATGTGAATTCAATATAATTTTAACATAAAAATCATGTTAGTTATAAGGTTTTTTCTTTCAAAAATTAACTTACTCTTTCTAAAAGATAGTTATTTTAAAATAGAAATAAAAATTTTCTCCGAAAAATTATTTGATATATCATTGGTGGAGTTTTTTATACTCCACAAGTGGATTAAGTGCTTGATAAGTGAATTATACGATGTAATAAAAATAATATATATATATATATAAGTGACACTTATCACACCTTCAACCTACTTGTAAAATGTAAAAAACTCCACAAATAATGTATCAAATAATCATTATTTATTTTTAGTTAACAAGTAAATCATTTAGCTATTTCCTCAAATCAAACTCACAATTTTTTTCCACAAATTATTTTTAAACACACTTTCTAATATTAGGATGTATCAATACTGATAAGCTTGAGTACCAAAAATAAAAGATAAGAAAGAAACATTACTATCACATATACTAAATTATGTGACACTCATGCATATCTCTACTAATATTAAATTTTTTTTATTGAGTTTAGTGTCACGAGACAACTGGACATTAATTCAATAGAGTAATAATGAAAATATCATTTACAAAGTAAAATAAATTATTTTAAGGGTACTTTTACCATTTCATATATTTTATATAGAAGAATAGGAATAAAAATAACATAACCTCTATTATTTGTAATATTTAAAATTTACAATTCAATCAAAATTTTGTTTATTAATTATATTAATTTATTATATAATTTTATTTTTTACTCACATCATCGTGGTAAACATTGTAAATTTCTCTAACCTCAATATACATCGATAGCTTACTTCTATGAGGGTCAGAATTTATCTCCAATAATTATATGAGAAGAAATGGAAATCACGTCCAACATCTAGAGTTGGAGTAATTAACAAGAAATACAAATAAAATCTCCGTAATTGGACAACCTCATATGGAGCAGAAGAAAGAATACTTGAATGCCCATGACACAAACATGATGGAACATTTAATGCAATCTTCTAACCAATTCTATGGCTCTATATTTTTCAATGATTGGATGCTTGCCTTCTTCTCCACGTCTTCTATCATTTCATTGTTCAAGCTCTTAAGCTCCTCCTCTCTTAACTCGGGTTTAATAGGCAGATGCGTCCTGTACTGATGTCTTGACGCAAGGATAAGAAAAACCAATAAATTTATAAATCCCAATGCTGCAAGTAACCAGTAAAAGTTATTTAACTTCCCTTTATTCAGATTGGTCCTTAGCCAGCTCTTTTTGGTTGCATGGTCCACAATATACACTAATAAACTGCTCACAAAGAACCCCATTGAAATGGTGCTCAGGAAAAGCCCTGTGCTCATGGATTTCATTCGATCCGGTGCCTCTCTAATAAAGAACTCAAGTTGTCCAACATAAGCAAAAGCTTCCCCGCAACCTACAAGGAAGAATTGAATGAATAGCCAAAAGGCACTTAGTTTGATTTCTTTCTGAATAGCCCTTTCCCTCCTTTCTTTCTCAACAATAGCAGCACCCACCATGGCAGCTATAGACAAAATGAGTCCGATCCCTATCCTTTGGAGGCATGTGATTCCTTGGACATTATGGGTAAGTTTTCGAGCCAAGGGAACAAACACTTTCTCATTTAGGGAAGTGAAGAGGAGGATGGTGATAACCAGAAAGGCAGAGAAAGAACCTGCAGGGATCACGAAGGAACCTACTGTTCGGTGCATGGCGGTGGCTTGATGGATTGTAAAAGTAGTCATTTGGGAGTAGATTGTCCAGAAGAGGATGCATGTGGACCAAATGGGGAGTAGTTTTAGAATCATTTTCACCTCCTCAACTTGGGTCACGGTTGATACTACGCATGGTTTATTTTTGTTGGTGCTGGCAGCACAATCGTCATCCAAGACTGCAGCTTTGTCAAGGCACCTAGTCAACACATGCACAGAGAAATGAAATTTTCAAGGAAAAGCTCAGAATCTGGGAAAACGGGTGAAACTATTTGAAATCATACTTACTTGAATATTTTTGTGTGGGGAACCTTTCTGTTTTCATAATCGTTCAAAAGGCTGGGGTGAGAAGGATAAGACTGATTCCTCTTCTTCAGTGCCAAAAACAGAACCCTCCATAAGATAGTTAAAGGGCTTCCCTGAGGCCTTTTAAACCTGTACCAGGGTGTTCCACAAAGCAAAACTGCTAGTGCAATCACCATTGTTGCTGCTGAAATTCCATATCCCAACCCTCTTCCTATATTGTCTTGTATATATACCAGCACAATCACGCCAAATAAAGATCCAATGCTGATGCCAAAGTAGAACCTACTTATGAAGAAAATCATAGCATTCTCCTCCTTGGGATCCGTCACGTCGAACTGATCAGATCCGAAACTAGAGACATTAGACTTTATTCCTCCACAACCAAGTGCTATTGTGTATAGTGCCACATACAGCAAAGCCAGTTGCTGGCCGTTTGCCTCGATGCACTCATGATGCTGTCTTCTATAGTCATCGCAGGGAGGAGGTCTCATGCTTGGAATTGTTGTAGCGACTGTTAGTAAAATCACTCCCTGGTGCAAGATGATATATGATCTCAGCTTGCATTTATAGCTCATGGAAGGAAAAGTCTCGTATATATACACACATATGTCTAGTGATGGTTCTTGATTTGCAATCATGTAATATAAAGATACAACTGTGTTTATGTATGAGAAAAACTCACCAGTGAAGTTATTGCTGCAGAGATTGCAACTGTTACGTATCGACTAAGCTTGGCATCAGCTAAGAAACCTCCAAGGAGACCAAGCAGGTTGAGAGTTCCCATGAAGTTGGTCACCATGGTTGCAGATTTTGCTGCTGAAATATGCAAATCTCCAACCAAGTATGGCACTAAGTTCATGGATATGCCCATCACACATATCCTCTCTGAGAGCTCACATGCTGCACCAAAGTTTCCATTCATATTTGCAAAGAGAACATAATATATAGGTAAACAACACTAACTATTGAAATTCATCTTAAGCACCTAAGATGAGCCCTGCAGCAAGCCATCCACCGGTTTTCGACTTGTCCACCGGGTTCCCCCGGTAATCAAGCACCGCATCATCATTTAACCCATCTTTCTCACCATGGCTTCCAACCAAAACCTGTTGGCATCCAAAGCAAAAGAAACAAGGTATTCATAAAATAAGAAATTTATCTAAGCATGCTAGTGAAAATTTCCTTCAGGAGGAAACTATACCATGATTGAAATGACCTTCAGAGGGTATAGGAAAAAGGTGTTGTTTAGCTCCAAATACAAAGTAGAAAAATAAAGACCTGGATACCACTGCATGTAGTGTGTTGGAGTTAAGATAGCATGTGGTTCTAAAATTGGAAGATGATGGTCAATTTGGTGTTATTATGACCCTGTGGTCATGGTGCTATCAAGTAAGAAATGACAATCCAAGTTCAGACATGTTACACGGTGATACGATATGATATAATAATATGATAAGAGGTCGGTCGATGTTGACTATCCTGAACAGCCAAATTGATGGTATTTGTATCACACTGTTTCAATTTTGTTATTGGTTTTTACCAGCCAATACTGATCATATCAAGTTGTACATTCTTTGTCTTTAAGCTGCTAAACTTTCACAATTATAAAATTGAGTGTACAAACATTTTATTTTTTAAAATGAAGAAATAATTACGACTATATGATATAAACTATTATAAAAAGAAAACAACCAAGCATACTAAAATTTTTATTTGAGTTTATTAGTTAATATTTAATTAAAACAAATATAATTTTTTATTAATGTATGGAAGTGTTATAAGATCATTACTCTCTTTCAAAAATAAGCATGCTTGTTAAATGTACAATCATTGTATATAAGTCCAAGGACCTTTACTTCCTTATTTAATGTGGGATTAACACTTAGTTTACAGAATTTGCCTTGATATTTTTTTGCTTGGAATGTCATAACAATCTCATCATGGATTTCTCCATTTTTGTTTACATGATAATTCTTCATCATTTTTGCCTATCTTTATCTTTCACAAATTTAGAATGTTTTCTTATCTAGGTTTAATGAAACTAAACAAGGTTAGCAGGTGACCCGGCCTTCTAAAATAGAAAATTTTATATTTAGGCTCCTTTAAAATTTATAAAAATTTAAATTAGAAAAGTAAAATTGTACTTTAACCCTCCCTAAAAATAAATAAAAAAATTAATTTAATCCTTTAAAAATTATAAAAATATATATTAAAATGATGAAATTCCATTTTTACTATTGTCAAAATATACAATTTAATTTCAGACCTCTTAAAACAAATTTTAACTTCGCCCCTCGTTAATTTTTTTTTTTATAACTAAAATTTTGTCTCATTTACGTTAAAAGATAAAATCTTAATACTATTATCAGCTTTACTTAAACCTACTTTTAATAAAAAATAAAAGATTACATTAACAAAAATTAGAATAGAGAGGCTAAAACAACAAAACTAAAATAATAGAGGACCAAATTTAAAATTTAAGTTTTTAATATCATATGTGTTACAAGTAACTTTATCTGTTGATTTTTTAATTTATTAAATAATATTTTTATTTCAAGTAATTAATTTAAATTAGTATTATTCAAATTATTTAACATCATTAAAATATAGTAATTATTTTTATAATTAAATATTACAACGATAAAAAATTCAGAACATAATTAAAATATTAATGAAAATATTAATGAATTTTGAAACAAAGATTGTAATTTTTTAGCTACTAATTGAATAAAATTACTTAAATATTAGAGGTTGAAAGTGTAACTTAATATGAATATAAGGTGTAATTTTAAATTCAATAAAATATTTTCTTGATATTTAAATTTTAATATTAAAAATAAAATATTATTTTTATTTCAATTTGGTAAGATAATTGTAACATTCTTATACCTGATCCGACCCTCGAAAAATGATATAAGAATATTACATCTGGTGCCAAAGTGATCTTAACTAAAAACTAAGTAATTTTGAACATTAACTGTAGCATTATAACTTATTTAACTCATTAAT
This sequence comes from Gossypium longicalyx, assembly GCA_025698465.1. Lineage (NCBI taxonomy): Eukaryota > Viridiplantae > Streptophyta > Magnoliopsida > Malvales > Malvaceae > Gossypium > Gossypium longicalyx. Next base: position 17,272,052 of record CM047005.1, on the reverse strand, counting down.
TATTATCTTAAATATTTGGGGACATTATTGATTGATTGTTTATATTTGAAAGTGATTTAAAAATGATTTTTAAGCAAAACAGGGGGCAAGTATCGATACTAAAACATTGGGTATCGATACCTATAACAAGGTATCTATACCCTTGATCAGTACTAATACCAAAATAGCATTCTGAAACTCGAAATTTTCAAATTTTTAATGAAGGTATTGATACCAAAATTGCTTTATGTTTTGAAATTTTTTTATTTCAGAGCCCAGGTATCGATACCTAACCCCCTGGTATCGATACTTTAAGTCAATTTTGCTCAAAAAAATTTGGAAATTTTGTTAAAAAACCCCCTTGCAAATAGATTTGTTAGAGATAGTTAGACTCTTACAATTGATTCTTTTAAGATTGAACCAATTCAACACTTAAAATCTATTTCAAGCAATTCTAAGACAACCATGCTTAACCAATAATCATACCACATATGCAATTCATGTAACACCCCATACCCGTATCCGACGTCGGGATAGGGTTCGAAGTGCTACCAAAATTACACACTAATAAACAAACAAAACTGAGTTATAAATCTATAAATCAATTTTAAATTTCTCAAATTTTATCTTTAAGTCCCTATTATGGACCTACGAGGCCCAAAATATGCTTAGAAAGTGATTTGAATCTAAACTGGGAACTTTAGAAACTTTTCTTTAAAAATAGGGGTACACGCCCGTGTGGCCTGGCACATGCCTGTGTGGCCTGCCCGTGGGGCTCCCATCGCCGTAGGGCAAGCCCGTGGGCAGATCTGTTTTATTCACACAGTCGTGGGATTTGCCTGTGGGCGAGTCTGACTTTGCCACACGGCCTGGGCATACACCCATGTGACTTGGCCATGTGAAAACCTCATTTTTCACCATTTTTAAGCTATTTTCACATATTAAACACACCTAGTTCACGCCCAAAACATTGACTTATAAATCTTGATGAAATAACATTCATTTATCCATTTCCTGTACTTAAACACAACTATATACTAATAGAATCCAACCAATCAATTATTTCAAACTAAAACATGTGTATTTCATTTTCAAACACACAAAACATCACATTCAACATACTTTGCATACTTAATTATTCATACAATTACATTATCAAACCAACTCCTATACATGCCATATAAATCAAAAAGTTGTTTAATAAAATCTACCAGAGTAAATCTGGATAGTGTGATCCTTGATGTAGATCCGATCCTGCGTATGTATATAAGTCAATCTACAAAACAAATATCATACACAAGTAAGCTTATAGAAGCTTAGTAAGCTCATAGACATAAAAACACAAATCTTACCGAACATTGTACACAATCATATATCCTTTAATTTAACTAATTTATCCTGTAAATCACAAATTCATTAATAAACTCATTTGAATAATTTTATGTTGCTATTAACGGATTTAACTTCTTTGGGCCCCTTTTTCTCATTTATTTCCATTGTCAAATTATGGAACACTAATGGAATTGAATGTTTCATTATCACACTGCCATAGCAAACTATGGATTTGCATATTGTCACATATCACACTCCGAAGCCATAGCCCTGCCATGGTCTTACACGGATCACATCACACACCGATGCCATATCCCAGATATGGTCTTATACAAAATCACATTATCATGTCACACCGATGCCATAGCCCAGCTATGGTCTTATACGAGAACACATATCACATTGCACCGATGCCATAGCATGGTCTTAAACGGGCGCACATATCACATCTTTTCCGTCAATTCATCATGGTCACAGAATGAAAGCACTCAAATTCCTTATTCCAAATAATATATACATTTACGTAAATACTATTTCATACTTTTTACAATTTAATAGTATTCATCTACAATAATATACTTAAAAATCATAATATTTTTATAACAAAACATTAAATTTGCCATATGAACTTACTTGGGCTAATTTGCAAAAGTCGTAGAAATTCAGGGACTATTCTTGAATTTTCTCCTTTCCACGATTCACTTCGTTTTCTTGATCTATAATTATAAAATCATTCCTTCATTAGCATCTATTTCAATTCTATTCTATTTCACAACTTATGCCCTTAAATTTTCAAAATTACACTATTACCCCAAACTTTTTTAGTTTTTACAATTTAGTCCATGCTCAATTTATTCATCAATTGAGCTAATTACTCTCAAATAACATTTTATCTAAACTCTAAAAACTACTTCACAGTCTTTGACATTCCAAGCTTCAACACAAAACCCTAATTTCAACAACTTTCACAATTAGGTCCTAAAATTAATTTCTATGTAAATCTCTTCACAAAATCATCATATAATAAAATTAAAACTTCAATTCCATGATAATTTATCATAAAATTTCAGCTCTTACTCATGGTAACTTTCTAAAATATTCATAAAAGCAAAAACTAATGAATTAGATATTAGGACCTAGTTACAAAAGTCTCAAAATCACAAAAATTACAAGAAATAATCAAGAATTGAGCTTACATGTAATAAAATATGAAAGACAAGCTTAAAAGAACCCTTCAATGGAGTTTTTGCTGGAGAAGATGAATAAAAATGAAGAAAACTCTAGATTTTACCTAATATATCATATTTTACAATTTAATTTTTACCCTATTTCCAATTTTGCCCGTTGTTCACACTTGATTTTTATTTTTCCTGCACACTCATGCCGTCCAGCCCAACAATAGGTGTTTAATTGCCTATTTAGTCCTCCTTTAATTATTACTAGAGCTATTTAATCACATTTCAAAATTTTGCACTTAATTCAATTTAGTCCTTTTTACCCAATTGACTACTGAAACCTTAAAATTTCTTGACAGAACTTTAATACTAACTTACTAACACTCCATAAATATTTCTAAAAATATTTATGGCTCAGTTCATGAATTTGAGGTCTCGATATCTCGTTTTTATCTCATTTAATCTACAAATTCATTTTAATTCATAATTTCACTAATTCAAAATTATTTCTAAAACCACACTTAGCATTTACTTACTAATATCTAAACTCACATGTCAAATTTAGTGATCTCAAATCACTGTTCCGATATCATTGAAATTTGGGCCGTTACAATTCATACATTTAAACTCTTAATAATTCATTTCGAATATTGCTAAAGTACATCATTTAAATACCAAAATAAGTTAAGTTTCAAAGGCTTGCATTTTAATCCCATTTTACCAAGTTCCATACCACATCACCTATATACATGTCATTTTATACTAAAATTTAGTACATACTCTTCTCAAGCATGGCGATGTGATGTCATGAGCAGCTAACAGTCTTGACTCTAGCCCGTCAAATCTAATTGTACCTACGCATTGAAATAAACGCCTTAAGCCGATGAAGGCTTAGTAAGCACTACAAAAATAAATGAACATAACTTATATTTAATATGTTACTAATCTACATCATACTTCCATACATGAATATCATTATAACTAGACATTTATTTCAACAAATTTACTTACCTTGATACTTACATTGATACTTTAAATACTTGTATTACTTGCATTTCATACATTTGATCACAGTAGACTATTTAGAACAATTTAGGATATACGAATCAAGTACAGAGATGTAACTATATGCACAAGTAAACGAAAGCGTGCTAAAGAGAGAGCACACGAAAGCGTGTTAAACAGATAGCACAGATTTGTTAGAAAACAGAGAACGCGCTAAGGATCCTTAATGACATGCCATTAATATCCTAATAGTTCTAATTTTGTCTACTTGGGCTTTAAATAGAATTTCATACATTAATATACATTTTATAAATATTTTGGAAAAGATTACACAATTTTTCCATCTTCTACAATTTAGTCCCTATTTCATAAAACACAAGTGTAATACTTTTTCTATACACTTTTTATTTTTCTCAACATAAATATTTGACATTCAACCAAGTATATCATTTTATATACTTCACTTATATTTTTCTTAACATATTTCATAATTTCATAATTTAGTCCTTTTATTTAATAGAATAATATTTACATAACTATTCTAGGTAACTAATATACTACAATAGGAAAATCTAAAGAAAATAAATTGAAAATCCTTGTAATACTTACAACAAAAAATTGAGATGTGAGTTTTTTTCTTCCTGCACTCTTGGACCTTCTCTTTTCCTTTTCTTTCAAATGGGTCATCTCCCCTACTTTCTTTTTCTTCAATTCCATAACAAGCATATAATATTTACAAATCAAAACAACAATCACATAGCTTTACTTTGCTAGATAATGAAAATAAACATGTATGACATGAAGATTTCACCATCTCTTACCTTAACTTTTGATTTAACAATCTAACCCTTATTTTCTCTCTCCCTCTACACTTCTATGGGAGCTCTTTACATGAAACTAAGGTGCGTACTAGACTTCTCTAGAGTTTTTACTATGGAAACATCAAAGAAATACAAGGTTTTGAGCTTGGTTTGATCAACAATGGTGGAAGGACTTATTTGGGAATAATATAAAAGTTTGAAGGAGGTTTGGGGGTGGGTGACGGTTTGACAAGGTGAAAAGATGATAACTTTTCATCCTTTTATTCACTTTTCTACACAATTCCATAAAAAAATCTCATGATTTTTACCTAAAAATGGTCAAATTACTAACTAGTCCATTTGCCTTACATCTTTACACTTCAACCCCTAATCATTATGTCTAATGATATCTTCTTGACTAATTACTATTTTATCCCTCATCATCTTTAATAATCCCATAGGTGACTCATATTTTTACTAAGTAAATTTCCTATGAGTCCTTCTTTATTTTGCCATATTTTTCATATGTTCTCATAACTTCCTAATTTCCTACTTTTGCCACAATGACTTCTATACTCCTACAATTTAGTCAATGCTTCTATTTAAATATTTCTTATCTAAAGAATATTTTCTAATTTTCCATCGGCTCTTATTACTTTCTAATTTAATACTCAAAATTCCTATTTAGTCTATTTCAAAAATTCTCCACTAAACCCTAACCCGGTTTTTTTTTTGTACCTGGCATTAAGGCATAACGCGGATGTTACATTTTTCCCCCTCTTAAATAAAAATTTTGTCCTCAAAATTTGTTTGATGTAAATAACTACGGATACTGCTATCTCATTGATTCCTCTCTTTCCCATGTTGCCTCCTCCATATTATGATGTTTCCACAAAAATTTTACCAACAAAACACATTTATTCCTCAATTCTTATACCCCTCAAGCGAGTATCTTCACTGTTTCTTCTTCATATGTCAAATATGGTTGAACCTCTATCACTTCTGAAGTAATCACATGAGACGAATCAAATCGGTGCCTCCGTAGCATTAATATATGGAAAACATCGTGGATTCTATCCAACTCTTGGGGTAAAGCTAACTGATAGGCAACTGGACCAACCCGCTCTAAAATTTCATATGGCCCGATAAACCTAAGACTTAGTTTTCCTTTCTTCACGAATCGAAGAACCTTCTTACATGGTGATTCCTTTAAAAATAATTTATCACCAACATTGTATTCAATATCTTTCCTTTTGAGATCGGCATAAGACCTTTGTCTATCTGAGGTTACTTTTAACCTCCCCAACTTGGCCTAGATGTAAAGACTGAATTCGGGAGATTACATTGGCCATCGAAATAGCCTAGTAAACAATCGAAGTTTATTAATTAGTCTTTTTAAGCATTTGCTAACTTTAGAAGAAAACATAATATGTTTCCAAAAGGTACAATTTCTTTCAAAAATCGGTTGGTTTTTTTTATGATTGGCTTTTCAAAATTTGAATTCCAATTTTATGTATATTTTTAGAAAAAATATTCACATAGTAATGCAGAAGAAAAGTGATATTGAACATAGTTTTAATGAAAACTAGATTTCATGCAACATTAAATCAAGTTCTATGTTTCAACAATTCTAAAATCAAATTAAATGTCGTGTATACCAAATAAACCCAAAACATAAGTCCCATGCCACAGTTCAAATAAAACAATACAGTTCCAAATAATAGAAATTATAATATTAAGTCTAAAATACTTTTAATGAAAATATTAATCCAAGCCGAGACCTTCCGAATATTGAGTTCGCATCCTAACCTAGTGGGTTACCTGTAAAGATAGAAATTAAGGGAAGGTGAGCTTTACAAGCTTAGTGTCAGTCTTTACACAAAAAAAAAATCAATGCAAAATAGTAGATAAAGTACGCAAAATAACAATTCTCAAAACAATCACAATCATATAACATAGCAGAATTCGATAGTACTTTTGTGCATGTTTGAATGTCAATACCATTCATGTATAACAGAAAAATTCCTACCCATACTTTGCTACACTCCACAGTAAAATTTCCCTATAACTCATTCATTTGATAACACGCTATTTTGTGGATGAACCACTAGTAATTACAGATGAACTACAAGTAATAAAAATTATGGAATTCAGTTTGCCACCAAGTATATGATTCTCCTTGCAGAGGAAATCTCAATCAATCTAATTAGTGGGCACATGTTGAATAACAGTTTGCCACCAAGTATATGCTTCTCCTTGTAAAAGAGAAATGGCACACATAACACATTCACGGGGCGTGCATTCTAATTGTTAAAGTACTCAATTCGTTGGCACTAGCCATATCTCAACTGCTGAAGGATCGATCCATTTCACTCCTATAAACTTTGTGGCATCTTACTTTTGTAGTTCTTTTATTAGGGTTTATCTAGTTGTAGTTGTTGAAGTAGTTTGTAGAGCAGGTCTCACTATTCTCTGAAAGATTTTCGCTATCTTACAAGGTACTAAGTTTGTAGACCTAAAGCGTAGTAGTTTGTAGATTAGCTACTGATTTTTCAGTAATTAAATGTGTTAGGTGTCGACTTAAATGCCCCAAATCATCAATAAAGCCAAAAGACATTTACGCGTTTGATTCGATCAATGTTAGAAACTTAACTAGTTTGGATTTGAAATTTTGTTATAATTATAAAGGTTGGATTGACCCCATAAAAGGGTGTTTGGGGGATGTTTAAGAAGCATATTGATTGATTTTAATATTGATGTAACACCCTGAAATTTGGGGTTAGAAGTTTTGAGATTTGTAGATAGGGTCAGTCGCTAGATCGAATAGTTGGGTTTGTTGTTGTGTTTTATGTTAGAATGGGTTTGCTGGTCTGGTGGTTGGATGTGTGTTAGTTTACCTATGAGTTCTGGGTTCGAATCCTCATGTGTGCTTGATGAATTAATTTTAGTTTAGTTTTGTTTCTTTTTATTTTATGTTTTATATATATTATGTTATTTATTTTATGGTATTTTTATTTTTGAAAAAAAAAAGAAGGTTGTTTCTAAAAAAAACAAATCTCTTCTCACGTTCTTCTCTTCTTTCTTCACATATTCCTCTTTTTCAATTTTCTTTCATTTTCTTTTTGCTTATTCCAATTTGTCGTCTGTCAAGAGAGCATTGTTTTTTAGTGTTCTGCTTGATTGGTTTCAAAATTGGGTAAGTTTTGTCTTTTGTTTTAATGGAGGAATTGCCTCGAGTTTGTTGTGTTTCTTAAGTTAAATTCTTATGATTAGTTGTGTTCATAATTGAGGTATCTGAATAGGCTTAGTGGAGCTAGTCGAACAATTCTGGGTGTTTAAATCGCGAATTCAAGTGTGGGTTTGAAAACTTTTCCTTTTTGTTATTGACGGAATTCTAATTTGGTTCTATGAATTTCGACATGGTTTTTGGGTTCCTAAAATTATCATTTGAAGTGTCAATTGTTGGGGTATTGCATAAAAACTTAACTGGTTAGGGTATGTTTCTACACTATTAGAGATTAAAGATCATTTGATGTCGGAATTTATGTTTTCTATGCTGTTTTCCGGGCATGTGTCTATTTACACGGCCGTGTGGAATTAGGAATTAAAGTTTTCGGGCAAGATTAGGTGCCAAACGGCCTTGTGGCAAATTTGGGAAAATTAGTCGATTTTTACACGATCATATCCCCTGGGCACACGGGCATGTGTGTTTGGGAATTTAGGGTTTTTGATGATTTTTGGCACCACACGGCCTGGTCACATGGGCATGTGTCTCACACGGGCGTGTGGGATCTCCACATGGCCGTGTCGCTTCTGCTCTTAAATTTTAGCACTTTTTGACAGTGAGTTACATGGGTTGTTTACACGGGCATGTAAGGCAGCTAGATTTCCAAAATGACATGAATAACGGTTTTTTCGCTACATTAATTAGCATCAAGTTTTTACAAAGTAAAACGACAAACAAATTATTTTCTAAAATAACATTGTCAATAATAAAATAAATCTTAAGTACAGATGACCTAATAAATGAATGTTTTTAAACTAACTCAAAGTATAACTACAGTTTTTCTCTAAAATGATTTTATTTAAGATCTTCAAAAGTAAAGTAAGTTAGCTTAATCATTTCAATTATAACGTCTAGGCCGGGTTAGGAAGGTTACACATGTAACGGCCTGTTTTCAGTGAAATCGGAACAGTGATTTCGGGACCACAAATCCGAGGTTGTAAAAATTTATTTTTTTAAATTTATTTAAATATCAACAGCATGTTCGAATTATGCTATAAAAATTTCATTAAAAAATTTTATCGTTTGTATGCTCAATTTATGAAATAGGACTAAATCGTATAAAGTGCAAAAGTTGTGTTCTACTAGCTAAAGGTGTTAAATAGCTATAAAAATTTAAAGTAGAGGTCCTTATTGAGTAATTAGACCACTAATTGAGTTAGTGGAAGTACATGGAGTGTAATCATGAAATTTGTAATATTAGGTTGGTTATTAGGTTGGTATTAGGTAATTAAAAGATAAAATAATAAAAACAAAATTTACCAACCCATTTGCTTCATCTTCTTCACTGAAATTTTCAGCAAAATATGGGTTTTTGTAGCTTAAAATTTCAGTCACTTAGTTCCCTTGCATGTAAGTGATTCTTTGACCCGCTTTTTGTTGATTTTTATGTTTTCGGGACTGTTGTAGCTTAATCTAGCTAAATGGAGGGTTAATTTGCAATATGGTTGAAAGTATAGGATTTTTCCATGAGAGATTTTATTTTTTATTGAAGTTTAATGGAAGAAAATAAATCTTAGTTGTTAAATAAACAACTTTCGTTAAGTGAATTTTGTTGAAATTGTCAGTTAGGGGCTAAATTGAGAAAAGTGAAAATTGTGTGTTAAATATGTGAAATTTGGAATTATATGGGCAGCTATGAGCACCTATAAAATTCGGAAAGGATTGAGTGTAGAGAAATTTTCATGAATTTCATTTTTACGAGCCTAGGGACTAATTTGTAAGGAAGTTAAATTTTTAGGGGCAAAATGGTAATTTTTTCATAACATGAAATTGGATTGAATTGAATTGATTAGAATAAGTATTAAATTAGTTAAATTTAATTACATATAGATCAAGAAAAGTCACGTTCGAATTTAGATCGAGGGAAAGACAAAATAGTGGATTAATTGGTCGATTATTTCCGTACTAATTCGAGGTAAGTTCGTATGTTTAATAAGCATTAAATTACATGTATTTTAAATTCTTAATTAGTATAACTGTGATGATATGACACCACGGAAGTTCTTGACGAGGTATCGACAATGTATGGATCTCGTACGTCCTACCGGTGGCTGAGTTTCTGGCATGTGTTGCAGATACTTTACAGCTTATGTGAGCAGCACCGTGTAACTACGTCTTGACTTACAACTTGTGTGAGCAGACCCAGTGATGGCTCGAGAGTGAGCATCTCTATATAAGATATAAGATAGAGGTGGTTTTGACCACGTATTGGCACTTAGTGTGCGAGATACCCAAGTATCCGATAGTATTCTAATTGGCTCAACGGATATAGTGATAATATGAGGTTATAAAGTTCAATAAGAACTAGTAAAACTATTCATGTGTAATACGGAAAGTAATTTAAATTGTTATATTCATATATGACTAACATGATTGTGATTATGTGTTTGCCTTAGGGACAATTGGAATTTACCTATGTTTTAATCATGCTTATCTAATTTGTGGATGAATCGTAAGTTATATTTTATTTAAACGAACTTACTAAGCTTAATTGTTTACTCTGTTTATTTTTTGTTATTTATATCATTTTAGAAGCTCGCTCGGTTCGGAAGTCGTCGGAGATTGCGTCACACTATCAAACGATCACTTTGGTACTTTAGACTTTATATTTTGGGTTAAATGGCACGTATAGGTATTTTGGCTAATATAACCTATATGTCTTGTTGAGTTTTGGCCATTTGATTTGGCTTGTAAATTGGTCATGTATTTTGGTATGTATATATGTATAAATGGTCTTATGATATGTGGTGTGTAATTGCTATATGAATGCCTTGCTTGTGCAAATGTGTTTGGTACTAAATGGTTAGAATTGAGATGAGTATGCATGCTAGGTTTTAGGCACAATGTTTCATATATGTAATTGACCATCTAGGTAGACTTGGAAGTATGTTTGATATGTGTTAAAGTGGTCAAGTGAATATGTTTAAGGTTATCATGTAGTATGTGTGGATATTACATGTTATAAACTTGATATTGGTTGTTTTGAATGCCTATTTATGCATTGGTTATGTGCAAATAGATGTGTATAAGTTGATACCAATATGGGTGAGGAATATGGCCTGAAAAATGGCCTATTTTTATCCACACGGGCAGAGACATAGGTGTGTGTCTCAGCCATGTATGACACACGACCTGCCCACACGGGCATGTGTCCCCTGGTACTTCTATAAAAACCAAGTCAGTAGCTTCACACGGCCTAGCACACGGGCGTGTGGCTTGGCCGTGTGGCACAAGTCAATATACCCTCTAGTTTCCACACGACCTAGCATACGGCCCGGCACATGAGCTTGTAAGGCCATTTCAAAGGGTACACAGCCTGGCACATGAGCATGTGGTTAGCCGTGTGACCCAAGTCAGTGAGTTACACGGAGTCGGACACGGGTTAGGACACGGTCGTGTGACCCTATTTTGAATGCCCACACGGCTTGAGACCTGGTGTGTGTCCCCTGCACTTTGAAAATTTTCCATGTTTTTTTCTAAAAAAATTTCTTGAGTACTTGGTTTAGTCGCAATCCACTTTTAAAGTCTATTTGGGGCCTCGAGGGCTTGTATTAGGAACTACGTGAATGTATTTGAATGGTTTTTTATTTGAATGATAATTAATTATGAAATGTATGATTGCTTAAGTTATAAGTCTGGTAATGCTCCGTAACCCTATTCCGGCGTCGAATACGGGTTAGAGGTGTTACAACACACCAAAACTACTTCCAATCGGTTTTCCAGTTGAACAAATAAGGAATAAAAAATAAAACTCTATTCCCCCCTTTCTTTCCAAATGGTGGAGACAAAATAAAGAAAGTGAAAAATGACATCATTTTTTTATTCATTTCTTTATTATAATTATATAAAATTTTAACTTTATTTCCACCTAATTCCATGTTTCTACCATACACTAACATAAGGATATGGTAATTTGTCATTTTAGGCCTGGATTAAATGTTATTTAACTCTATTATCAAAGAAAATCAATAAAAATCAACTTTTACGATTTAGTCCTTGTACCTTAATTAATCACTAAATCAGAAAAATAGTTTATCCAAAATATAATTCACTTATACAATAACTTTGTAAATATTTAATAAAAATATTCACAGGCTCGATTTTCGAAAACGAGGTCTTGATATCTCTTTTTCCAAAACTATTGACTTTAGGATTATTACACTTGTACCTTAATTAACTATTAGTTAAACAAATTACTAAACCAAATTTTAATATATTTCTATACTAGCCTCATAAATATTAATATTTACAAACACGATTTATGAAAATGGCATTTCAAAATCGTAATTTCTGAAACCACTGGAAAATAGGGTTGTTACAAGTTTGTTAAGAAATGTTTGGTAATTTGTAAGAAAACTTTAATGGTATTAATTCATCTTTCATTGTCGCTTGTTCCACTGCACTCCAACGCAGGTAGAAATCTAGTTCTCCTCTTATCTTCGTCATTGCTGAACCACTGTCAGATTCTCATTCGCCTTCCATCGCCACCTGTTCCACCTTATTTTGACGCCATAGAAGTCTGATGCAACTATGTTTGAAACCCCAACACCGAACAACCCAAAAATAAATATTTGTTATATTTGAATCTTCAAATAAAGGATTGAATTGTTGGTTATGAAAGTGGAGTAAGATTTTTCAGACAAAGAAGATGAAGATTTCGAGATTTTGCATTTTTAAAATGAAAGTGAAAAAGATGGTCTCTTTTACCCTTTTTCATCTTCTTTGCTTCTCTATTCTCTATTCTCTTTTTTTTTTAATATTGGTTGTTGTTTGATTCTTATTTTGTTTGGTAGATTTGGTATTTGGGTTTGATTTATGGTAATGGGGGCATTTGAATCATTGGGTTGGTGTGGTGAGAATGATGAAACTGAGTAGATGGTGGTGGTGTTTTTAGGGTGATGGTTGAGTAATAATGGTGTGGTAGAGATCACAAGAAGTGGTAGAGCTTGGAAGCAAGTTATGGCAAAGTCTCGAAGCTATGGTGGTGGTGTTTCTAGGTTTTGTTTGTTTCTCCATTATTGTATGTAAAAAATAATCACTTTTTTTCAACTTTCTTTATGATCTTGTGTTTCCTCATCCCAATTATGGGTTCCTTTTCATTATTTTTTCCAAAAAATATTACTTTTTTATTGGTAATTAAGTTACCAATAAATAAACAAAAGTAAGAAAGTTGATAGATTTCTTTTTTGGGCACAATTTCTTTTTGGGGTTTCATGTATTATTTTAAATCATCATAAAAAATTATTTTTATATTTGTACGTTTTTACATCTGGTCGGATTTGTTTAAAGGTATTTGTTGGGCTTTGAAGATTTCCAATGTTGTATTTCATCAAAAGAGCTAAGCTAATTCCTAAGACCATGTTAATGAAAAGGATGAACCGATGAAAAAGGTAGAAAATAATTAATATTTTAGAAATATGGTGAAAGGAAAAATATTCATGAAACAGAAAGAAAAAGAAAGAAGAAACAAAAAAGAGAAAGAGAGAAAGAAGGAAGAGACCAAAGAACAGGGGAAAGAAATGTGAGAGATAGAAACTGGAGAGTTTCTATTGCCAAATAGGACGGCACATGACGATGCGCGAATGGTCAGCACTACCACGTCAGTAAAAAATAACAAAGTTAGGCTCGGGTACCAATATAATTGACAGAAAAAAAAATTCAAGTACCAATCTGAGACAAAAAAACCATAAGTACCAATTTGAGAGAAGTAGACAAATATAGATACTAATTTTATATTTAACCCTTCAAAATTTAACAACTTTCTTTTATAAATTTGAGTCACATTTTATTTAAAATTATTTTAAAATTATTATAGATAATGTTGTTTTATGAATTTAAATGCTACACTATTATTTAGATAGCATATATCGAAGATTGCCTTTGATTTAAATTTCTATTATTACCATATATTTTTCTTACTTATAATATTTTTTTCATATTGTCTACCATCAATCAAACTTATAATATTTTTTTTGTTACTTACATTTTAAATATTGTGAACTGCTTTAATTGTATTTTATTTTTTCGGAAGTTAATATTTATGTTTTTTATACAATTTTTTATAAATTACCAATAACTCAATCAAATATGTAAAGCTTTTTTGTAGATACCACAAAGGTCAAGATCCAATCCCTAGCAATAACAATCCCCTCCCCTAAAATTTGTGATGTGCAAATAATTTTTTTTATACTAAACACTTTAATTTAATTAATTTTGTTTTAATGTTGTTTTCATTACTTATTATTATTGTTATTATTATAAACTTTACATATTATACAATACATCTTTTCCTTGATATCGTAAAGCCTTTACAACAATAAAGCATAAGTTTTGACCCCGCATCATGAGGTTTATTTCTAATATTAATTAAGTGATAATTAAGATGCTTAGAATTTTATTCAATAATAACTTTATTTTACATAAATAAAATTAACATAACTTTTTTACCTCAAATTCTTTTAACTAATAATTATATTTAAGTCTTCTCCTATATTTTATACTTAGATTTCTATTTAAGCAATAACTTTATTTTAAAATTGACACAACATGTTTAACTAATATTTGTAAATTAAATTATAATTATTTTTAAATGTATAATTATAACAACTTCTATTTTACTTCAACTTTTTTTTTTAAATCTGAATTTAATAATATGATGAAAAATAAAATAAAAATATTTTTATCAATTCAAAAAAATTTTCAAACTTGTACTTTTATATATATTATAGATTAATTTTTATTGCCACATACATCATACTTGATTTTATATTTTTAAGTTTTATAATTTATTAAACAACATAGTTTTACCTTTATGTAATTACAGCTAACATTAATCAAAATAATAACGAATAAAAATAATTAAAATGTATAAATAATTTTGATAAATCAAATATTATAATAATATGATAATTACTAATTATCACTAAAGGATTTGAATCTTACAAAAATTTTAACATATTATAAATTAATACTCCCATCTTCAATTTTTATTTCTTCTTTTTTGAATAATCAAATAAATCCATCATAATAATGTAAATAATAACTCTATTTTATAATTATCATAACTTTTTTTATATATTTTATTTTTAGAGTTCTATTTAAATAATAACTCTATTTTATAGTTAACACAATCTTTTTAACTAATAATTGTAGTTTGAATTCTAATTATTTTTAATTGTGTAATAATCACAATTTCTATAAAATTATAATTATTTTTAAATGTATAATTATCACATCTTTTTATTTTATTTCAACTTTTTTTAACTAATAATTTAAAATTAAATATTATAATTATTTGTAAATGTAAATTTAATACGATGAAAAATAAAAAATATATATTTTCACTCATACTTTTATATATATACAAAGAGATTATAGATTATTAAAAAATACAGAAATAAAGGGCTTGTAAACTCAACCATTCCCCATTTCATTTGTTCTTTTTTTTCTCTCCCAAGTTTTGGGTGGCTGTGTTTTCTTTGTGTTGCATTGCCTTTCCCTAAGGGCAAAGTTAGACAATTTTTGAAATTTTGATGGCTACCACCAAGTAGATATATAAGCACCAGATTGAATAAAATCATTGAAAAATTTTAAGATATTAAATTCGAGTTTAACATACATAAATTATGTGTGGGTATAATTGTTGGTAAAACTATAAATTATAAATAATTATATAAATAAAATAAAATAAAATTGATTCTAGGCATTATGTTCCGTACATTAAATTGAGCCATCATGGATGCCCTCCTAGGGGGGGAAATGCAGGTCTATCTATTAATGCAAGGTTTAAATGAGTAGTATGTGAAGAAATGACCATAAATGGTGGTCTGCCATTTTCTCATTTGCCATTTGTCAAAAACAACTTTTAATTTTCTACGTGTAAAACCGTGTCATTGAAGAGGGCACGGTCCAATCCAACAGTCTAGTTATTTTACTTTCATGTCACACCAAAAAATGAAATTGATTATGTGCCCACACATGGAGCACCGAGAACCATAGAACAATATATATATATATATATATAATTATGTAATAAAGCTTTTAATTTATATTAACTAGAGTATAGTATGATATTTTGGTGGTAAATAAGAGTAGATAGAGTTTGGTCTCAAAAATCATAAATACATTTTGAAGTATTTTTAAAATTTATAAAATTACATTTTTACCTTCTCCAAATTTTATGAATCATCTCTAATTTCTCTAACTTCCCTCCAATTTTGTACATGAGACAATAACAATTAACTTTAGTACGAGTATCATGATATTATATAAAACACATTTACACGATACGAATACTTTTGCATATAAAATTTAAAATTACTGTTTAAATATATATATATACAACAATTTAATCATGACTAAAATAAAATCAATATAACTATGATGTATGAATGATTGAATGTGACAAAATATAAAACTAAATAAGAAAATTGTCATACCCAAAATTTTAGTCTTTGACAAAAGAAAAGTATTTTAAAGATAAATTAAGTATTTGAAGCGAAAGTATGAATAATAAAATTTAGTAATGATTAAATTGCAAATATTTAAAAGTTGAAGGATTAGAGTGCATATTAACCATTTTTGGAAAGTTGGTGAAATTAAATAAATATTTTTATGAATGTAACAAAGGTATGTATTGATACGTGGGAATGGAAATTTGAGATTCAACAACCAAATTCTAAATACACCAACTTTAAATTAAACATGTTCATGGGCCAAGTGTAACACCCATAACCTATACCCATCGCCAGATTAGGATTACGGCATATTATCGTACGAGCCAGAATAATTAATAGCAGATAGCACCAAGTTGTCAATTTAATTAACAGAATTTCATAACAATTCATATAAGAGTAATACATACATTTATGGGCCTTAAATCGAGCTTACAAGGCCTTAAAATTAGTTTATGAACAATTAGGGACCAATTCGAAACCAATCAAAAGATTTAGGGCAATTATGAAAATTTTCAAAACATAGGTCACACGACATTGTGACAAAGCTCAAACCGTGTAGTTCCAGACATGGTCGTGTGTCCAACCATGTGTCAGACCATGTACCTTTTGAAATGCCCTCACACGGCCGTATTACAGGCTGTGTGCTAAACCGTGTGAAACTTGCACCTAACACGTTCAGGGCACACGCCCGTGTGTGACACATGGCCGTGTAACAACCCGTGTCCCAAATCGTGTGTATGCACAAATATCCCAAACCATGCTCATTTCATATAAAAATGCTGAAGTACTTAATTATACACTTACACAAGAGTACATTTTAAACTACTCCAAATCAAGTTAAACAACTAACCTATGTGCCTAACCAATGTGTCATCGTTGACACCAAATTTCAATTACATACAAATCCATTATCAAGCTAAACTTTCAAACCATAAATGCATACCATCACTAATAACAAAACTTATCAATTCATGCTTGATTAGCATCATCTAATCATGCCTCAACTAGAATTAAGCATACAAGCCTCAAATAGCTACTTAGCACAACATCGATTCAAGAACATCAAACTACAACATATGTGTTTAAAACTTTAACCAAAATTCACTATTAGCCTATTACATTTTTAAGCCACAACATGTTTCAATTGACTTACTATGGATCCCATAATATCATAATTAACTCAAACCAAATTTATCATGCCATATTCATTCAAACTTATCATTTCTTACTTGGACTCAGGATGAAACATGCATACTTCACCTAATTACTCATTTCACAACACCAAATGCACAACGTACATGCATTTCAAATACTATGAACCATTTTAAAACATAACCAGATGTTCCTATTACATGCCATATAAGCCAAGATGTATTCAAAAGTTGCTAAATGATCCTCAGATAGTGTGATTTCTTCGAGCTTATTTGATCTCTTAATCCACAAAACATTTCTACAAGAAATAAGAAAAATAACACGAGTAAGCTTTTGTAAAGCTTAGTAAGTTCGTTGATTGAACAGTAAATCTTACCGAATTAAAACTTAACAAATCAAATAACAATATTAAATAACAGAGTTCTTGTCACAAGGTTATTATCAAAGTTCCTATCAATCACAGCTCACAACATGTGAATATTGCACAGTACAATAGAACAAATCAATTTCCATATTTCAATAACTTTTATAGATCAATAAACATAGCCCGATGAACGATAAGTGGATACGAGTAGATGGTTAACCAACCAGCACACCAAATGCTCGTATGAGTAAATCCATCCATCACACCAAATAACACTGTAATATATCATGAAATATTGTAACAAATGCAGGACCTCGACATATCTAATGAACAGAGAATATACAAAATCATCTCCATTGCTCAACTCAACATCGTACCGCGCACAATATAACCTGTTGGTATGCCAGTCGTACTCTATCCTACGTTCATTGGTTCAGAGAATTCCACCACAGAACAATACATGAATATCTCACTATCTCATATTTCATATGCAAGCATTAGTTCAAAAACCAAACATTCATCAGCTCAGAATATCTCAACCAGTGATCGATACCATATCAATTTATTATTTTCATTTTCAATTACATGCATCAATATATTATTCAACATTCAACAATTAAATTCATATAACATACACATAAATTGTATTAAAATTAAACTGAACGAACTTCCCTGACTAAATTGCAGCAATGAAAAAGGTACAAGGATTATTTGGTAATTTCTCTTTTCCTCGATTTTCCACTCATTCTTAATCTAAAATAATAATTTCATTCAATTCACTAATTCCAACAACAAAATTAACTCACTTTATGCAATTTAAGTCCTTTTTGACATTTTTACGAAATTTCTCCCAATATTTTACTTTTAAGCAATTTAGTCCTTAAGCTCAAAACTTGCAATTTAACCATTTTTAATCACAATTAATTTCAGCCGAGTTGTTCAATACCTTTCTATAGCCTCTACTTGCTTTTATTTCACACCAAGTCCTTGTACTTGTATTATTTTCACATTTTAGTCCTTGAACATTAAAATTAACAAAAACTACTTTACAAAATAGTCCTATTTAGCAACCAAACTTAATATTTTACAATAAGACTTCAAGAAAAACTCAAATTCAGCAATGGCACAGTCCATAACATTTGATAGTTTTATAAATTAGTCTCAAGGTTAGCTAGATTAAGGTAATACGAGCTCAAAAATATAAAAATTACTAAAAACGGACATTAAACACATACCCAATAGAGAACCTTAGCTAGCCGAAGCTTGTTGTCCCTTTAACAATGGTGTTTCGGCCTTTGGAAGAAGAAAAAATGAAATTTTATAGCCAATTTGGCTTTTATTTCATTTAATTTTTATTTATTTACTTAATTACTATTTTACCATTAATTAATTCATGACGTTTTACCATTTTCGATCATATTAGAAAACAGACTAATTCGTCAATCCTTATTTAATTAGGATTTAGTTGTAATTTACCACAATCTAAAGAATTCCACATCATTTCTATTATTAGGCCATTTAAGGAGGATCCAATTACACAATTGGCCCTTCAATTATATTAAATTCCAATTAAACAAGCTTATTTACAATTTAGCCTTAAACTAATTAGGACTAAATGAAAAAATAACCCAAAAGTTAGTGGAATGATTCAAATCCACCACCGCTTGGACTTTTTTACCATGGTTTAATCACCATTTGATCCCTTTACTACTTTAAATCTATAGTAATTAATTTTTATCTCTTTTACAATTTAATCCTTTTACCTTAATTAAGCAATAAATCATCAAAATTTTCAGACCAAACTTCAATTCACATATAATACAACTCTGTAAATATTAATAAAAATATTTACGGCCTTAATTTACGAAAACAAGGCTCCAATATCTCATTTTCAACAAACATTTAACTTTTGAACTAAACCACTTATATTAACTATTAATTCAATTAATTAAAATTCTTAAATCAAAATTCAATATAAAAATTATTATTGACTCGTATAATTTAAATACTAATTATACAAACTTACTCGTCGATTTTGTGGTCCTGAAACCATTGTTTTCAATACCACTGAAAATCGGGTTGTTACATCGAGCTACCCGCCCAGGTCCAAAGGCTCACTTGAAATTTGAAAGGGTTTAGGAAAAAAATTAGGTCTGAAAAATGGGCTTGGATAAAAAATTAGGCTCATTTAAAATATGAGTCAAGCTCGAGCTTGAACATTCAAGGGCTGGACCTAACCCGTTTTAAATTTATAATACTTTATACATATTATGTAATTTAGAACACATTAAAAAAATTAACCTATACTAAATATATAATACTACTCTAATATAAACATTAAAATAATATTAAAATGATTATATAAAAATTTTCAATAAATAAAAATATATAAAATTATTAAATATTAAAATAATATAATATAAATATTTAAAAATAAAAATAAAAAATAATATGGTCGAGCTTAAAATGAGTTTAGGTTAGTTTTTTTTACAAATATAGGTAAATTTGGACAAAATTTTAAACTTAAATTTAGAGCCGAACTAAATTTAAACAAGTATAAAATATATTAATATAATATTTAGAAATAAATAAACACCTGTTACTTTAAAGTTTAAACTCATTCCTTACCTTTACCTACTTATTCGAATGCCTTATAAATCTACCCAAAACTCTACTTCTGCTCTCCTATTTTGATCCACCTATATATATGGGTAATGAAAATAAGGAAGAGTTTAGCATTAAACCCCAAATTAAATAGCAAAAAATAGAACTCCATACCTCTCCACCGATTGGAGGAGACAAGATTAAATATAAATTTCAGTTTCTCATCTTCATAAGATCACAGTCTACACTGGGGTTCTCAATTTGTATAGAAAGCGATGAGGAACCATAGGGTTTGACAATATTCTAACTTCAATTTGGCTCTCCTAAATTTTAAATCAAAATTGCAGGTGCCCAAATTTACCCAGTCAGAAAACCCAAACACAATAATAATAATAATAATAATAATAATAATAATAATAATAATAATAATAAAAGTCCAAAAATTTTAATAGTCCAAATTACAAAATAAATAGCAGGCCTAAAAACTCAATAGCCCAATTAAAACTCAATTATTAGCCCAAAATCTAAAAAAAAGCCCTAGCCCACTAACCCACAACATGTTCAGAAAACAAAAAACCCTAGGCCTCCCCTTGACCAGCGTCGCACGTCAGCAGGCCCCATCGCACGCCGCTCCTCCATGCACGCCCTCTTCCACGCCTCTGATACTTCTCTGACACCTGCAAGAGAATTAAATGAAATAGCAGAGAGAAGCACGTAAGCATCAATAGCAAAACGACAAAAAAAATGGAAGTAAACGGCCTTGTATTCAGCTATAAAGGCCACAATCTTCTCTTTGTATTTTTTTACACATTAGAAAATAAAAAAGAGAACAAAAACTTCAAAGGTGATTATATTTCTACTTTCGTTTTAAATCTTTTTTTATTTTATTTCATTTTTTTATTTTCATTATTTTTTACATACGAATAATAAGAATTAAAAGGAAAAGGGAAGAAAAGGCTCACCTGAACGCCCCACAACCACACCGTCGAAGATTCCTTCTCCGTCGCCGGAGTTGGGTTTAAAAGGGGACAAAAGACCTTTTTTTATCTTTTTGGGTTGAGAAGGCTTGGCCTTCCAACACTTCTTAAAACGAGGGTTAAAAAACCCATTTTTGCATGACGCCGGCCACCTACCACGGCGGAGCGCGGAGGACTGCTGACGAAATTAAGGGTCGGCCAAGGAGGGTGAAAGAGCAAATGAGAGCTCTCAAACTTTTTTTTAAAAAGAAATGGGCAGAATGAGTTTTTAAAAAATTGCTTTTATAAGACAAGTGAAACGGCGTCGTTTAGGGGCTATTTCAGTAGCCTCAAAACGGCATCGTATAAGGCCTCTAACCCGCGCGACCCGACCCGCTCCAGGGGAGGGGGATCCGCATGTTTCCATTTTTTGGGTCATTTATGCTAGTTGTCCCTCCACTTCTGGGGCGCGCTTCAGTTGGGTCCCTCTTCCTTTTTTTATTTTTTAAAATTAGTCGCTAAACTCTTCGCATGTTGCAATTTGATCCCCAGCTCACTGATCTCCTAGAGAAAGGACGCGCGCCTGGGGAGTTTGGATTATTTACCAAATTGGTCCTCGTTAGTTTTAGCACTCCTCATTTAGATCCTTATTAACATGTTTTATTATTTACAGTCCCCCATATTTTACTCTGATTTCAATTCAATCTTTGGCCTTTTTACTTTAAACTGTTTTTTTGTATATTATACTAAATTATTTTATATGTCATCTATTTTAAGTTTTTTTTATATATTATTTATTTTAAAATTTTACATATATTATCTATTTTATATTTTATTTAGTAAACAGTTTTATATGTTATTTATTTTAAAATTTTTATATTGTATATTTGAAACTGTTTTATTACTTATTTTGAATTGTTTTATAAATTATTTATTTTAAAATGTTATTTACTTTAGATTGTTTTATATATCATTTTGTTTTGTTTTCTTTGATTATTAATGTTGATATTAAAATGATGTATATTGTGTGACTATTGCTATCATGTGTACTATAATTCGTTTATTTGTATTTTCATATTGTTGTCATTCATTAATATAATATTTTACTCATAAATCACTATGCCATGTTCGATATTTTCATTCCATCTTGTTTCATTAAAACCACTTCAAAAGTCATGTTTTTTTATTTATCCAATATAGACCGTTTTGTTTTACTCCAAACAAAATAAATGCGCATTGTTAAGTTTTATACTCGTTATTATTCAAAAAGGAAATTTTCACAATAAGGCAATATTTCGCGTTTTGGGAATTCGAGAATTCCTACCTAACTTACAGGGTTTCAATTTTCTCGTTAAACCTAAATAGCCAAATATCCTTTTAGATTTCAAAATACATGAAGTTTCGATAAAAAATTAAAGGCAAACTTGTTCCCGAGGGTTCAAATGTCGCATCCTAACTTACGGGATGTGACATTTTGTTATCTCAAGATGAGTGGGCCTTTGATGCTCATTTCAATTTAATTCAAGCATTTTTAAAATGAACATTAATAAAAAAGGATCGTATTTTAAAATCTTTTCAAAATTTCAACTATCGACATTAAGACATTAATTAATCAATTAGGTACCAATTTTGAGCGAGATGGGGGGCTAATCCTTCCTCGCACGTAACCGACTCCCGAACCTATTTTCTCAAATTTCGTAGATCAAAATCGTTGTTTTAATAAATCGAAATATTTTATTAAAACGACTAAATTACTAGGTGATCCGATCACACCTAAAAAAATTAGTGACGACTCCTATTTTCACTTTTAAATACTAAAGTCGACCCTTTTTCAAAAATTGGTTTCGACAAAAATAACTTATATACAGTAAGAGGGTTTGAATCGGACGTGCCCAAATTTCTTTCCTCCACTCAACATCATCTTCTTTCATCTTTCTTCCCACTCGCTATGCTTTAGAAACGCCTACACACTATCTTAACTCGCATTAATTTGGCCTAAGCAACGGCTAGGATAGCATAGGCTTTCTAGTTTTGGTCAATTTGCGATTCAAGGCCTTGGTTAAATCCACCTTTTAGTCCTTCAATATGACTCAGTTGTCAGAATTAGTAGGTCTCTAAATAATTTATTTGAAAAAAATTGATTCCTAATTCACTATACATATAAGAAATTCAATTTGGATATGGTTATTATTAGATCCAGTTACATTAAAAACACTAATATTAGTAAAATTAATTGTGACATTAGATATTTTAATGGTGAGATGGGACCCAATTCAAACAAATCACCATTTACAATGATCTTGTTTTTTAATTAAAACACTTAAAATAATATCAACATTTTTATCCCACTGTGCAATACCTTCACTTTATGGCCTCTACTATTTCTCCGCTCCACCATGAAATTGTCCCCAATAGTAGGCTGAATACCAAACTAAACAAAATTTTCATTATACCATCATATACACTTAATTATGGGTCGGGTTAATGCAAAATTTTATATTCATTTTCTAATTCGGATCCCTTCCAAAAATGGGTTTAAGATTCTGTTAAAGTTTGACTCAAATTAAAAATGCTAAATTTGAGCTTGACCCGATCCGCCTGTATTAAATTTTTAATATAAAAATAATTTTTAAAATATAATACATCAAATACACTAAAAACATTAAAATAAATACTTCCCAACAAATTGAAATACATTTAAAAAAAATTATAATTATATAACATTAACATAATTGCAACTTAGCAAGCAAATAGCTCTAAAATAGTAGCAAAATTAACAATAAAACAAGAGCTATATAATATCCAAATAATAACAACAAAAATAGTACAATTACAACCCGTCTTTGCTCAATGGATACAAAACACCCATACTTTAGTACTCGGTGCAACGGCTCCTGCTGCAACAACGAGCACCAGTTTGACCTGGGGAGGTGGTGATTTAGTGGTAGTAAAAGACAAAGTTACTTTGTTACCTATTCCATTAGGAACAACAGATTTTCTAGTCCATCACATTCATGCGTTTACGATTCATGTGACGATATTGATACTCTTAAAAGGTGTTCTATTTGCTCGCAGCTCGCGTTTGATACAAGATAAAGTAAATCTCGATTTTCGTTTCCCTTGTGACAGGCCTAGAAGAGAAGGGACATGTCAAGTATTTCGCTTGCGATCATATCTTCTAAGGACTATTCTAGATGTACAATTCAATTTCGGTAGTAATAATAACGAAATGGCAACAAACAACAGTAAATAGTAGCAAAAAATAAAGTATAGGCTTATTGGGCAAAACTAGGCTTGGGCTAAAAAATCCGCCCGGATGGACTTTTTTGTACAAATCTATTTTTCAAGTCTATATTTTTTTTTTACTAAATCTTTACTTTTCAGACAGACTTTCGAACCTGAATGGGTGACGGTGTAATTACGAGTCCAAAGTTGC
Source organism: Gossypium longicalyx (assembly GCA_025698465.1). Lineage (NCBI taxonomy): Eukaryota > Viridiplantae > Streptophyta > Magnoliopsida > Malvales > Malvaceae > Gossypium > Gossypium longicalyx. The sequence continues at coordinate 17,247,507 of CM047005.1, read as the reverse complement.
ATTTTTTTTTGAAATTCCTATTTTTTCCAAATTTAACTGCCTTAAATGTAAAATTAGTCAAATTATACTGCTTTGTCACTTAGTCACGTAAAGATTTTATTTTTTGTTAAAAGCGGCACTTAAATTGTTAATTTTCTTTCAATCTATGTAAAACATGAGACAAGGCAATAAAAACATGACATTTTGAAAATTCTTTAAAAGAAAAAAAAGAAAGAGATGATGGGGATTAATTTGTCTCACAGTAATCTTCTCAAGGAACTACAATTCTATCTTAACATAGAAGAATATAATATATAGCAGAATATTGATATTTTTTTTTCCAATCAAAGTGTCAAAACAACAGGATTAGACCAGAAAGCTCCATAGGAATGGCATTAGCCCAATATTATATATTGAATTTGATAGTTTATATTTTTTTTTTTACTATTATTAACATTGCAACAAAAATGAAGATACAATAAAAATGGGGCTTGAACGCCTTTGTTCAGCCACACTAAAAAAAAGGTGCTTTAAAGTTCTCATCAACACTAATTTCTTCTTTTTCTTTTCTTTTTTTGCTCTCACTTGATATTTATATTTGCTTCTAATAAGAGGCAAACAATTCTAGTTCATGGTTTTCCTCTAACTGTAACAATTTGGCCAAAACTCCAACTAATGGAGCTGTATTATACGTGCAAGCCTCGGTTTGCATGTAATTATCTCTTTGGTCCCAAAAATTATCTTCGGAATCAGGTCCCCCGACCACCGCCCCAACCAACACATTAGGATTCACTTCGGCTCGATTATACCAATGGTCATAACCTTGAGTGCACCCAATGAACCCTTTATTCTCCCTGTATGACACGATTGAGGCCCCTCTATGGTGCACCTTGGTGGGGTATTTTGATCCATAACCCACTAAATAACTCATGTTCATGGGATTTGAACCTAGTACGTAATCAACTTGAGATTTGGCAAAACTGAGGATCTCTTCATGATCCACTGTTCCGGCGGGACAACGGAGGTTTTGGTTCGAATCTTGGAGGAATTCTGAGTAGATGGTGAGAAGGAATGCTGCCGTCGTCACATATTGCATGTTGTTCCATTGCCGGATGTATAAAAGGCCTCCTGGGGTTCGGTCAATGTTGGTGGTGGTGTCGTTGTTTTTGTTGAGACATGAGCATAGGTAGTACTCGGCTTTTGATCGGTATTGCTTCAGAATGTGGGCGTGCTGCTTGTGTTTTTCCTTCTCCAGCAACTACCAAGGAAAAAAACAAAATTCATTTTAATACCATTTTCGTTTAATATATAATAAAAACTAAACCAATTGAGTTAATTAAAATAGAATATTAGAATTAATTAAAATCGAAAATGAAAGAAGAAACAATTGAGTTAAAAAATTATCATTGTCTTGATAGAAAACATGAATGTTCCATAGAAAAGATCCAAAATTCAACAACATTTAAATTGACCACACTATGATAGGTCCACGCTAAATTTATTCAAAAATTGGAGCAGGCCAATTTAATTTAAATTGAATGCAACCTTTTTGAGTTGTGTTTGATGAGTCGTAATAACAAATATTCAAGGATTTTTGCAGAGATTTACTGCAAAAATAAAAGGTCGAAAATACGTGGGTCTACAAAAATAAACAAGCTTGTGAAGGTGAAGGTATGCCCAACATCCATAAATGAAAGAGCAGCCTGTAACCATTCACTTTGATTGGCAGTGGGGCAAAGACATCTACCAAAAGACCCTACCTCAAAATGCTTACGATATTATTATATATTTGTTTACCGGGTTAGTTTACAACTCTTATGGTTTTGGAGCGGCAACAATGTAGTAGCGAAGCATGAGATATTACTGTTGCTTTTCCACTAGATTTAAGCTCAGTGGCACTGATCTAGGCATCAATTGCACATGGATCGGTGCACTTATGCTTAGAAGTAAATAAAATCAAAAGAGGGTTCCTTGATTAGGGATGACTCTATCAGTGTTTTTTTTTATAATAAAAAGAAAAGGTGGAAGTGCATGTTCATTATTACATCTTTGAATCTAGAAAAAAGCAAATCTCATGAAGATTTTGGGGAGTCATCCCCTCTCAATTCGGATTAATAAATTTTAAATATTCAAATATGGCGTAATTTGTTTTGCTCCTGTTAATATTTTTAAAAGCACCGAAACGTTGGTTAAACATGGACATCGATTTGGCATCATTAAATTTGTTGTTTTTTCTTCAAAATTGTTCAAATCTTACTTTTTCTTGCTAAATATGAAATGACCCCTAATTAAACATTCTAATAATATAAGCAAATTGGCAGTGATGACTGATGAGAGGGATTTACCTTTGAGGCCATAATTTGAACTCCAGCGTACTTAACATCCCAACTGAACTCCGTAATGGCCCAACCAATCCCCCCAAAAGCATCAGCATTGTTTACAACGTATTTCAAATACTCCTCCTTGTCGGTGGCCTCGTAAAGCCACAAAGCTGCCCACAGCAACTCATCCATGTATCCGCTCACCGACGCATAGTAGTTTTTCACCACCGCAACGCTTCCGTCATATTTCTCCCTGTACTTATCCCCGAACTCAAACAACTAACACCCACCGAAAAAAGGAACCAAATTTCAAAACCCAAATCTAATTTTTCATAATCACGGAAGATGTAATATTTAAGTTAAAACAAGGGCTTAGGTACCTCTTGGGCATGGTGCAAGAGTAAGTGAGAGTAATGTGGGTTTGTTTTCTTGAACACAATCGAGGCGGCCGCCATTGCCGCCGCCGTCTCTCCGGCCAGATCCGATCCGGGATTGCTCTGGTCGATCTTGTAAGCTTGGCGCGAGGTGGTCATATCCTCGGGGCGTTGCCAACAGTAATGGTCAGTGTCCCCATCACCCACCTCTGCCCATAGTACATTGGGGCTGGTGTGTGCCTTGATGAAGTAATCCGTCCCCCATTTAATAGCCTCTAAAGCATGCTCCAATTCCCCGGCAATGGCGATTTCGTCGTGGAATTCGATGATACCCCAAGACAACATTGTGACGGTAAAAGCCATTGGGAGTCCAAACTTGACGTGATCCCCAGCATCGTAATATCCCCCCACTAAGTCCACCTACAATAACAGATAAGATTTCAACTTAGAACAATATTTCGAAAAAAAAATCCAAAAAAAAAAAAAAAAAAAAACCCAGTTTCTGGGCATTCAATGAATGGGGACATACTCCTTGTTCCAATCCGTCGGTAAGGCCAGAATTGTCGCGCCAAGTGACGCGTTGGTTGTAGGGTAAACGACCGGATCGTTGGGATTCAAAGTAAAGGAGGCTCTTGGTTAATGCATCGGCATAATCAAATGGTTGAGCTGCTGCTGTTGTTGTGAGAATGGCGAAAACAGCAGCGGAGAAGAGAAGAAGGGTGGAATGGGAGGCAAATCTGGGGGTATTTTGATGATTGTTGTTTAGCTGCTTCTTCACCATCATCTTCTTCTCCATTGTCCCCTCCTTCCCTCCTAAACCAACCATTTTGTTTGGCTACTTATTTAGTGAAGTGAACAGAAAAAGCATTATCTTTCTCTCTTTATTTGGAGGGCTTAATTTAGCATTACGTTACGTAGGAGGTAATGTGTATCTACAAAAATTAGTTCAAATTTTATAATTTAAGAAATTTGGGGGGGTTTTTATTATTATGGAAATTTAAGTTTGTAAAAACTAAAATGACTAGTTCTACTGATTTCGGTTTTTGCAGCATTAGAATGTGAATAGACAGACGGCTTTTTGTCTCTTTTTTCCCCCCTTTAACGTAGAAAGCGTGATTTAAGCAAATGTGCCATATCCCTCTTTTTTTAGCATTAATTAATTAATTAATAAGAGACTAGAAGTGATTTCAACCCACAAAAAAAAAAAAAAAAAAAATAATAATTCTGAGATTTAAATCCTTTATATAAATCATTTGCAATCCTATTTACATTTTTATTTTTACTTAAATCTTGAGTTTTATCTAAAATTATTTTAATTTATGTAGATTACGCCTACTATTTAATTTTAACCAAACTCTATATAATAAAAATCACTAACAAATTAAATTTTATATGAAGTTTAAACATAATTATAATATACCCATCAGAATATACAATTCACATTTTATTAAATATTTACAATAAAGGTTGCTTAAAGAATAGAATCATGTCATAAATGATTACTATAAAATCATTAATTTTTCAATTTAGTCCAGCAACTTCAAATTTGTATTTAAAATATTATTACTTTCATCTTAAAATTTTTCAAAATTTTGATACCTTCCCTTCCCTTCCCTTTAAATATTATGTTATTTTTAAATTGAAAATATTAAACCATGTTTTTAATTTAAATCCAAAATTTTGTAAGACTTTAAAAGTTAAAAGTATCAAAATACAATTATTTAAATAAAAAAAAAACCCTACATATCGAATGTATCAAATTCTATTAAACAAAATAAAAATTTCCAGGTCCATTAAACAATTGGTTCAAGCATTCTTTATGATCATGTGCACCAAGTAAATTGGAAAATCCATAATCTAATTAAGATAATGTTTATTTGTTTGTCTATTTTACATCTTAAGCAATAGCTCCTAATTCCCATGAGATCATGGAGGACAAGGCTCATAATAAGTGGCCTGCTGCCACAATTTTATATATAATATATAGGTCAAATTCCACTTTGGGTATATTATGAATTTAGTACTTGTACTTTAATTTAATCAATTTTAGTTTCTTCACCTTTCAATTTTTAAAAATTTAATCTTGATCCTATGATAATAGGTAAATCTATTTAGTTAAATTTTGTTCTTAGTCTTGTATTATGCTCAAAGTTATAGATTTAATCCACATTCATCAATTGGATATTTCGTAATGACTGTATTTTTTAAATTTCAAAACTTAAGTCTTAATGCAAACAAAAATTGTTAAATCTATTAATTGTTTTTTTAAAAAGATATATATGAAAATATCAAACAAACATAACATTACACATGTGATAATATGTTTGACACTTCAATTTTAAAAATAAACAAAACTTAATGGATTTTATAGTTATCATTTAGTTAGACCAAAATTTTCAAATTGTAAAAATAAAATGTAAGGATTGAAAATGATCAAATTAAATTATAAGTATTAAATCCACAATTTACGCAACGTACAAGGTCTAATTGTAGAATTTAACCTACAAAGTCAAATATATATATATATATATATGTATGTATGATCAGGGAGGCTAGCAAGAGCCCCAATCCCCTATAAAATATAAAATTTTCTATTTTAACTAATTTAAAATTAATAAAATTAAAATTATACTTTACCTTCCTTTTGAAAATGATAAAATTTTAATTTAATCATTTAAAAATTATATTTTTACTATAATAAAAAAAACATTTGTCTCCATATAAGTGCTAAGAAAGGAAGTGGTAGTTTTTAATGCGTGGAGCTGAAAATTCCACTGCCCAATATGAAATCTTCTTTGTTTTATTTTTAAAATTTGTGGCCATGAAAGAGTCAATCCCATTGCATAATAGCAAATAGCAAACAGTATCTGCACTGGCCGGGAAAGTTGAACATGTTTTCCATGCAATCCCCCTTTTGTTTCCTTTGATTATTATTATTGCCTTTTTTCAAGATTAATTGATTCATTATTATATTTTAATGTAAGAATTAATGATTTAGATTAAAAGACATTGTTTAATAGTAAATAAAAGAGTGTGGACTTTTTAATAAACACCCAATGGAAACATAAACAATAATATTATTAATATCTAGTATAATATTATTATTATCACAACCAATAAGTTAACTAACCTTAAAAGAGTGTGGTAAGTAGTGCATTTTGCTACGAAAACCATTTACTATTAATTAAAGTGAATTAATGCAAAAACATTTTATATTCATTTTTGTCACTCTATAATTTTTATTATTTTTATATATACACAAATTAAACATTTCCTTTTAGCTGCCAAAGTTTTAATCATAGAGGGAGCTTCTTTTTTTTTAAAAAAAAAAATCAAAAAATCACTTGAACAAATAATCATAATTTTTTGGATCTTATTATACCAATTAATTAAAATAAAATAAACTTTTCAACATTCTTTACATATTCTTTGAAAGAGTTGTTTATGAGCATAATCATGACCCTCCAACTAATAAAAAAGCTATATTTGTAATCCTACCAAAATAACAAGTGTTTTTTAAAGTATCTTTTAAACATCATTTGATAATAATTAAGTTTTAAATTTTAAATTAAATGAAAACTTGGCACCTGGCATGCATACCTGGACAAGGTTTTTGCACTCAGAACTTGAGAACCAAATTCTGTCGGTGGAAGTCTCGCCAGCCTCCACGTGTACAAAGAAAGCGGTAAACAGCTGGTCAAAACTCAGATTCGATTTGGGATCAATCAGGTCAGCTACATTGATTTTATAAAAATAATTTAGAAAAGGTAGGAATTATGTATAATATGAAAAAATGCATGTTAATAAGAAAGGAGCACCGACTAGCTTTACTTGAAGTGGACCATCGTTGTTCCCTGGCCGACATTCTGCTAAGTTTTTACTATTACCCTCTCAATCAATCTTTTTAATTCAAAAATTCCTTCTATATATATATATATATATATATATATAGCCACACAAATGTAGTTCCATCTTCATATTTTATCAACTTATGTTGTTGTAATTTGAATTTCAAATTCCTCCTCCTTTTACTTTTATCCTCAATATATTTCTAAACTGTCTTATATAATTCCATTCATCCAAAAGAGTATAACCTTTTTAATTATTTTTTATTTGTTCAACTAATTTCATAATAAATTCTCTCTTTACTCTTCCATTTTAAAAAAAAAATGAAATATTTCAATTATTATATTTATTTTATATCTAAATAGTATAGAACATTATATTAATAAAATTAAAATCATCAATTAAATAATATTCAAAATTAAATATTTATTATTAAAATACTACTATTTTTTTATTAAATAAAAAATAATTCTATAATATAAATTCAACATTTGTACTTAAAATTCTAAATTCATCAAATAACAGCCTATTAGATGTTATATAGGCCATGGGGAATGGGCACATTTATTGGGTCGAGATGTTGGACGCCAGCTTAATCATAATCTCTTGTCCAGTGTGTTTTGGACCCTGAAATTGGATCCAATGAGAAACGGTAGCACCCATTTTTGTACCTCTGTGTGTTCTAATCGAATTTTTCACAGGAAAAAACAATATAATGTTTTGAGGGTGGTTAGCTGCATAATTTATTTCAGCAACTTCAAGCAATTAGAAACCCTAAATTCAAATTTAATTGCTTTCATCTCTATACATAAAATTTATTTTTATTTATTTTGTTTGCAATTTATTTTAAAAATATGTACATTTTTTGAGTTTTCAACTTTTCTAACTTGAATTTTAGATTTCTTTTCTAATATTTTAAATTTTTTACATACATTTATTTTTATATTATATTTTTTATATATTTTTCTTTTAATTTTTTAAATTTTTTTAATAAAAAATAGACTATGCCACCATCAATACCGTGTGTCACAACCTAAGAGTGTCGTTTGTCCCATATTTAACACCATTACAACAAAAAGTACCAAAACCCTTGACCAAATGAATATTTGAGCTTTATAATTATAATTAAATATAAACACATTTATATAAATAATATTGTATTTTGTACTTTTTCATAATATATAATAATCATTTAATTATGTGTTTGAGGATCAAATTGATAAAAATGTGTTATTATACAAATTAGAAAAAAGTAAAGTCACTTTTCCATTGAGCTTTAATAGGTGAGTAACTTAAATTTTACATTGAAGAAACATTAATAACTAAAATAGAAATTTTAAAATTTGAGTGACCAAAATAAAAATGAGATAGGTGGTGAATAATGTAATTTACCCTATAAAATTAAAACACTTATTAATAAATTTATTTAAACCTGATTAAAAAAATTAGAGCTATGAGCAGATTCCATCTCTGTAGAAAGGGAAGAAACTCATTATTTATATAGTTTTAACTAAATAAATATTTAATAAAGAGAGGCTGTTTGGATGAAGATGATTTTTTTTATTTTTTTGATTTGCCAAATTCATTTAACCAAAAAGAATCCCCAATACTTACGAAGTGGTGAATTATGGTTTATCATAATTCTATTAATATTTTTTTATAATTTTTTTTTAATCTTATGAACAAAGTGGTTAATTTTGGTTTATCATAATGCATGAGTGTAACGACTCAATTTTTGTCGTTGTCAAAGAATTTGATTTAAGGTTAAATTTTTTTAAACTGAGACGGTTCGATTATTAAACAGGGAATGTTTACAATTTGACTAGAAATTAGTAGCTAGAATTATAAAATGATTTATTTGAAGGACTTTGGAAAGGGTATAAGGACTAATTTGTAAGTGATTAAACACGTGGAATATTATTAAAGAAAATGAGTGGGCTTATTGAGAAATTTTACCAAGGACTTATGATTAATAAAACCGTTGTTAATATATATAGGCATTAGCATGATATATTGCATCATTTCTCCAGTAAACTATCATTAAACTTTATTTTATTAATAAATTAAAGATAATTAAACTTAAATATATATATGGGAAGAACCAAGACGGTCTTCTTCTTTTTTTCTTCTCCCAGCCGGAAAAAAGAAAAACTTTGGAGCTATCATGGCCGGCCACCAAATTTAAGTGCTAAGTAAGCTTTTCTTTTAATAATTTAATGCATTTCTAATGTAGGAAACTTGATTTACTTAACCCATAAATTAGAATTTTCTATTAAATGAGTTCACATAACTTGCCATGGTTAAGTTGATTAGGTGTTATATGGTAATTTAAGCTTTATTCAGTGAAAAAGATGTTGAAGGTGAAATGGGTTGGTTTCAAGTAAAGTTAAAATCATGTTAAAACTTTAAAATTAATGAAATAAAATTCTTTAAGGATAAAGTAAAAGTCGACTTAATTAGGAAAGAATTGGATAAAATCTGCACAAATCAGATGCATGAGATTTGGATACCTACATGTTACAATTGTAAATGGCACAACTAAAACCTAAGCCTTTTAAGGTTTGGGGCGGCAGCCTTTGCCAACTGTTAGTTTTAAATCTTGTTAATAAGGAAAGGAAAAGGGTTAGTTTTTTTTTTGTTTTTTTTACAATAGAAGGGTTGATTTATAAATTAATATTTAAATTTAAATGGTCAAAGTATCAATGGTGTATCAATTAGATCATTTTGACACCATAGTCATTAACATGGGCATAAATGTATGCTATTTAAAACATGTTCATTAAATTTCAAATATATGTGTATACATTGTATAGGCAACTTAAATTTGATTAAAAACTATATATATTAGCATGCCAAATTTAATTTATTCTTTCAAAAGTTACATATATGTTAATAGTTTGATCTGCGTATTTTAAATATGTTTCGTGTTAGGTTTAAACCGATATTTAATACCTAAATTAATGAATAAATTGATGATTGAACTAATTTAAAATTTAAGAGATAATTAGAGTATGTAACCATAATTAAATAACCAAAACTTGAAAGAAAGCTAAAGCATGAAACATTACACATATAAATATACACCAAAATGGATTGGTTAGTACAAATTTCAACCTTCGATAGAAAAGCGAGTACTGGAGAGAAAATAACTTTAGCATTTATTCCATAAGCTTGTTCCGTACCAAAAGCATTAAAACAGAAGCGTATTATTTATGTTAAGTCCTTAGAATCACAATTGAACATGTAAACTTCCCACCACAATTTTTGGTAAAATTAAGCGAAACAAATACTATTAGGGATAATCGCATATTTGTTACTTCTACTTTAATAAAATATTCAATGTATTTCTTTTACTGTACCTATATATTTCAAAAAAAGTACTTGAATCTAAGGTTGTTAAAATGCGATGTGACAATACAGGAGGACCACTATAGTATTGCTCACGTAGCACTTCAGCTAAGTGGACCTACTGAGAGGAGGGATAGACACATTTCCCCCAGAAATTAAAAAGGAAAAAAATTTGAGATTTCAACTCGCCTGCAGCATACTAAGGAAAGGAAAAAAAGGGTAATTAATGGTTTAGGATAATGATTTTTTAAGGTTATAAAATTTTATTAACATTTTTTTATTTGACCTTTTAAAGTATGAAAGGGTATATCTGCTCTGAAGTCCTTGGCTGATTATTTCGGCAGAAAAGTGCCACATTGGTTCATGTGTAGTGTCACGTTACATTTTAACGGTGTTTGCCTTTTTGGAAGACGGAAGCAAGGTATAAGGGACACATTGGACATTTGAAAACTTTAAGTGCCTCATTTTGTTAAAGTACAGGGGGCAAATATGTTATTATCCCATACTAATACATGGAAGAGTATCCACAATTAAGTTGATTTAATAATATAATTGTAGCATCATATAAAGTTTCAAATTGATCGAATATTATTATTATATAAATAATAATATTGTTTCTAATATATATTTAATAATTAAAAGTTTTTTATATTAAACAAATAGTTAAAATTTTATAAATTTATCTAAAAGTGTTGAATAAGATAAGAAAATATTAAATTAAATTATTTTATAAATAAATAAAATATTATTTTTAAGAATGAGATATTCAAATTACCATATTTATCTTTCATTCAAAATTATCTAAAATAATATAAAATATTGTATTAATAATATCAAAATTAAAAATAAATAATCTATCAAACAACATAATTATATCACGTATATTTATTAATTTACCAAACATTTTTTTAATATAAATTCAACACTTATAAAATTTAACAGTAAAAATTTAGCACTTAATGTTTTCACATTTAAATTTTTAGTTTATTAACCAAACTCTAAATTTGATATTTATAACATGTACTAATGAATATAAAAAGTCATGATTGCATTCAGGGGCGAAGCCAGAATAAATATTTAGGGGGGCCGGATAAAATTTTAATTTTTTATAGTTTATATCTTTATAATTTGTAAAGGATTAAATCGAATTTTTATAATTTTAGGAGGACAAAAGTGTAATTTTACTTTTACTAATTTAAAATTTTTAAAAAATTTTAAGAGCCAAAAATGTAAACTTACATTTTAGGGGGACCGGGGCCCGTGCTAGCCCCCCTGGCTTTGCCCCTGGTTGCATTAATAAAAAAGTAATTGAATAAAAAATTATATAAGCACATAAACTTAATTTAGGTTTACATCTATTGTATGTATAAACTTAATTAAGTTTATACCCCACCAGCGTAGAACATGTGGCATCATGACAAGTCATCGAAGAAATGCCTCTAACTTATTGTGAGCCAGGTAGTTTCTAGAAGTTTGACCCCTTGATTAAGCTACTTGGTTAGGTAAGATTGACCACCGATTTCCTTGGAAGGATGCCACCACTAATGTTTTCTAACAGCTTGACTTTTTATGGAGAACATGATCCTTCTGGCCATCAAATCCCATGTGGGTTTAACCATTCCATATCATGATTCAGAAGGAATGTCAGCTTATATCTCATCACGAGCACCCCCACGCGTCCCATGATGATGGTTTGATGGCGAATCTACCACGTTAACACCACCAAACACAAGATCTCACTTATAAACAGTCTTCCAAACAATGAAGAAAGTATTAACTCTCCTGCATATACTTTCCCAACTTGCCTTCAATAACCTTCCATCATGCTCTCTTCACTTGTTGATAAAAAAGGGAGGAAAAGGCAAAAGAAGGATCATATTCAAAAAATAAAGATTTGGATATGATTTGGAAAAAAAAAACAGATTTAGGAAAATAACTAAAATAATAAATATTCAAAACGATAAATAAATAGATAACCGATAGAATAAAAAGCTCAAGGTCTCTTGCCTCTTAGTTTTTTTTACATGAATCATCCTCACTTCCCGTTAACCCCTCACAAAAATTTTGAACATTGAATTCATCAGAATATAACACTTTAAGATGAAATAAATGTCTAACTCGTCTAAATTCATAGACACTAAAAACAATTCTCATTATCAACTTTTTTTAGTTCACAAAGTTCGCTATCATTATCATCATAGTTTGCATTATTTTATCAACTTCGAAACAATGTGCAATGCTAGATCTAGACTCAACAATAGGCACAAAATCACACTTACTGTCTTCACAAATGGTGTCACTCGAAGTTTCTTGTTCATTCATATAATCATTGTCAATGATAGCAGTAGAAGAAGACTCCTTAATAGGATTTATGTCATACTTATGTAATTAGACTTGCAAGGCTCGTATGACTGAATTAAATATAATGACTACTGAGTTTGTTGGACATTCAAAGTCCTTGTGATCCTTTACATTACACCACATACACTTGTTAGCTCGTTCTCTTTATTTTGCCATAAGTCATTTAAGCTCACAGAAGATACTATGTGTTTTGTACCAATATCTTTTTTTAACAAGTCCATAAACAATAAAAGGTTGAACGACATTAGAAACAACATATCTAGCGAAGTGCGTACAGTTATTAGAGGTTGAAAAAAAAAAAAAAACTCAAACAAGAAAAATTGGTCAAAGAAATTTAAATCGCAATAAAAAAAAACTCTAACAAGTACATAAAATAAGTTAAGATTTTTTTGCTAATAACCTTTAAAGAGTAATAAAACTTAATAATATTAAAAAAGATGTGAGATCACTATTTAATAAAGTTGTCTTAAGGATCTAAGAAGCCAAAGAAAATTTCGATTTCAAATGAAGTAAGTTGTGTATAGAAAGGAGAGACAACTCTTTTTGTACCTATTAAAGTGGAAATGTGTTAGAATTTGTAATGGAATAAAACAAGCTAAAACAAAATAAAAACTAATGTTAGAATAAAAGAAAATAAACTATCAACCGAAAACTTGAAATAATGGACAACAACTTAAATATTTTGTTCAAGGTGTTTTTGATGTGCTAAAAACACGAAAATTAAATTAAAGCCTATTTATACGATAAATATCAAATCTAAAAAATGTTGGGCACGAAATTCAACCAAAAAGAGTTTTAATCTTTTTTAGAGGTTGTGTAAGTAAAATCGAAAAAAGATTTTATATAGCACAAGAAAACAACTAAAAACGCTTAAATCAAATGCCAAATGATAAAAGGAGAGAGGAGAAGGATCGATTCAAGTTGTACAACTTGAAAAAAAAGGATTAAGATCTAACCTGTATAGAAGAAAAAAACAAATTTAAAAATAAAGAAAAAGAAAACACTAAAAGGGAAATTTGAAAAAAAATAGAAATAAAAAATAAAAAAAAAGAAAACAAAATAGAAGATTGAAGGAATAAACAAATAAGTATAATGGATAAATAGATAAATATTCAATTAAACCACTTCATTTTTGTGTTGTCTCCTTTCTCCGTTTTGCTGACCCACAGATTAACAATAATATATATAGAAAGAGGAAGAGATTGTAGGTTGTCACACGGTGAATCCCAAAAACAAACCATTGTTTGAATTTTGGAAGGCAATTCAAGATATTCTAAATCAATTAAATATTGTAATTTTGCTTTCCTAAAGAAACAGAGTATGGTGTTTCCTCTTTTATTATTATTATTATTTTGTGTTTTAAAGAGTAAGGACTAAATTGGTTAAAATTATAAAATGTTAAGAGTTAAAAAAATTTCCTTTTATAATTATAAAATAGTACAAAAAAATTTAAAATTTCTATATAGAAAAAAATATAGAGATTTTAATCTCTTAAAATTAAAATATAAAAAACTAAGATTTAAAATTAAAAAAAAGAAGAAGATATCTTTGAAACAGATATTTGTTATTTTGGGGTTGGGATGCATCTATCTGGTTACGCTTTAAAATTAAAATCCAATGGGAATCGAATTTTAGGGTGGAAAAAGGGGCTCGCTATCTCCTCTTTTGGCCCTTACCAACCGAAAGATTTTCCTTTTTTGCTTTAAATTTTATATTGGGTAATCCACTATTTCATTTTAGGCGCAAAAAATAAAATTTTGTGGAAAAGCATCGCCGTTAAAATCTGTTTTTAATTTGGTCACCGGCCATTAATTTAGGATTGAGCAATATCATTGTATACTTATTTTTTTTAATCACTCAATTTTAGTATATTTTTATTTTGGTCACTCATTTTTATAATTAATTTTATTTTTCAAAAAATAAAAAAAATTGAATCTTTATAAGAAATTGAATTATTCAGAGATGAAACTTAAATTTTTTCCAAGTAAAAACCATGTTTTTTTCCTATAAAAATCTAGATTTCCTTTTTTTTTTTACTGAAAAATTTAAAATTTTTCTAAAAAATAAAAATAAAAGAAATTATAAAAATAAATAGATTTTTACCTGTAAAAACCCAAGTTTTTTTTTATTTAATAAAAGCTCAGTTAATTTCCATGTAAAGCCCTTTTACTAGAAAACAAAATAAATTTAACTCTAAAAAAGAAAAAAAAACAAAGAAAAAATTATTTTTCTACATAAAAAAAAATCAGATTTTTTCTTGTAAAAATCCCAAATTTTCATTGTAATACCATGATTTTCCCTCTAAAATCAGGGTTTTTCCCTTTTATTAAAAACTAAAATTAATTCTAAAAGTAAAAAAAATAAAAAGATAAATGATTAAAATAACAGTTTATTAAAAAAGATAAAATGAGTGACTAAAATGAGTTCACAATAATATTTCCTAACCTCAAAAAATAGTGGGTGACCAAAATGAAAATAATTTGTAATGACAATGCTCTTTTTGTAATTTTTTTATTATTTTATTTTGAATGCTCAAAATGAGACTTATGAAAGTTAATTTACCCTTTTATTTTTAAAGTTTGATAATTTATATATGATGTTATTAAATATAATTGTGAAAATGATAAAATTTAGATATTTTAAGATTAAATTGCTGTCACCTCCCCTCCTTCCTTTTTCTTCTTTATTAACATTTTTAAAGCTGATATGTCACATTCTATTGTTGCCCGATCAGCACATATTCTTTCCTTTATTTTCCTTTACCCACATAATTTGAAATTTGTTAATCAAGAAACCAATTAAAGTAGTAACATAAAATAATTAAGCAAAATCCAAACAAATAAATAAATAAGAGGCCAATAAATTTAAACAACTATTGATTTAACATTTAATGCTTATATCTAACTTGTTTACCAAAAAAAAACAAAAACAAAAAAAACCACACTTCACAATAGCATGATGAGTCAGTCAGACCATTTAATTTCATCCTTCATTTTGTATACCTACCCTCCACCAACCCTTTGCTTCTTCTGCTAATTGCCCTGCCTATGCCTGTTCTGTGCAAACTTTTTTTCTTTCTGGGTTCTTTTAAAAAAAATTATTTTGTGTATATACATGTAGACATGCATATAAAAGAAAACAGAAATGTAAGGGTCCGCATGATGATATCATTCTCAAAATTCTGATTCCCAATACAATTGGAGTGGACCCCACACCTCCCTTTCCCCTTCTTTTATATATTCTACCTTCATGCAAACATGTCGTATAAGGTTCATCCTAGACATTATCATGAGAAGAAAGAAAATGTTTAAAGAAGTTAAACACTATAATCATGGTATTGACATAAACAATTTCATAATCCACAAATCACATCTTCCTTATGGAATCTCGCAAAAAGAACCAAATTCCAACTATAAAGCCTCAAAAAAAAAAAAAAACCATTTTGGGATTTTTTTTTTATTACTGAAATTTTTAGATTTAAAGATGGGTCTCAAGTTACCTGGCCTAGGGGACTACTTACTGCTCTGTTTTGTCAAATGGGATAGCTTTAAAGACGAGTTTTAGATGGTACACTGTTGTTTGTTGTCATTGTTGATTGTTGTGTTTGTGCGTGTTTTTTGTTTCATTGATTGCTGCTAAAGGAAAAAAGATATGGGGGGCCGAATTGATGGCTGTTTGGTAAATGAACAAAGATATCAAGGTTAAACAGTTAAATTTTATTTAAAAAAAATGAACAACTTAATCAAAAGTTGAAGCTTATCGAACCAGGGAAGAAAAGGGAAATGAAGAGAGAGAGAGAGAGGGGTGAAGGGGGGCTTTGAGTGTTAGAGCCTATTGCTGGCATTGCTTTAGTTCATTGGCGGCATATTATTCTCCTTTTATAACTTTTTATTAATTTTCCTTGGGAAGCCTCTTTTCTTCTTCACTTTATATCTGTACTTCACTACTTTCTTCTCAGTTTCCCTTCTTTCCTCTTCTTGTTTTTCTGCTACTTCTTCCTGCTTCTTCTTCATATTTCTTTTTCTTTTTCCAAAGCTTTGAAATGGCAGAAATAATCCATCCTCCTATGGACCAGCTTCAAGACCTTGAGTACTGCATAGACTCTAACCCTCCTTGGGGTACGTCTTCTTTTGTATGGTGTTGTTTTTCTTTATCATCTTTTAATTACTTAAAGAAACAATGACGGTAAATGAGAAAAATGGGATGGTGGGTCTCGACTTCTGGTCTTAAAGTTTCTTTTTAAGTGTTTTTTTTTTTTTTTCTGTTCTCTTCCATTTTCTTTTTCTCTCTTTGGGATGGGTATAATGGCTTTATGCTTTATGGGCTATGTGAGTTGTGACACTGGGATGCTGCAACCAAAAACAAGAAAAAAATATGAAAGGAAAAAGAATGAAACTGTGGGTCATAGTTATAGACTGTAAAGCTATACTTTGTGTTTGTGGCATTATTATGAACTTGACTTGACCTCAACAGATGGAAAATAAATGTTTTTGTCTCCTTAACGCTACTTTTTTAACTTTTAAAAAAAAAATTGGGATTCTTGAGTTTCGTTTATGGTGTTGTTTGTAATGTTAAATCAGTGTAACCTTCTGCTGCAAACGTTGATTCTTTTTTCATGATTTCTTTAGATAGTTAGAAATGATCAAGAAAACAAATTGTTTTTTTTTTTTTTTTTGCAATGGTTATATATAGGGGTTTTCTTTCTGTATTTTCTCGGGTTCCAAACAGAATTCCTCGATATTCTGTATTCACGGTGTGGGAATTGGGACTTAAGGGCATTTCCGTAATTTTCCATAATACTAACCAGCCTATAGAAGTGGTCATGCTTGATCAATGCAAATACTGGGTATCATTTGTTTATTGTGGTAATAGTCGTCAACTTGGGAATGTGGTAAACTCATGCAAGTTTTAGCTCTGCAATATGACTGCACTGACAAAATAACTATCTTTAACGCTGACACATTGCTAAATATTCCCGCATATGATCCAATTCCATGTTGGGAAGATATCAAGCAACACAGTGCATTTGCTTTTATCATCTGTACTAGCATATGCTGTTTCTTTGGGCTTGTTGATTTGTATCCAGGCTCCAAATTTGTGAACTATTTGGTGATTGCGTGATGGTTTATGACCTATTTGATCCTTATTTTGTTCTTTTTATTTGATCATCGTTGCCACATTCCTTAAGAACGAGCTTCCCACATATCACATAACTGTGTCTGCTAGTGAATCAGACTGCTGATGGTCTCACCGGTCTCCGCCGGCAACTGTTCTGCCTATTTAATACTTCTATACACTATGAAACTCGGTGTATGTGGATAGTAGTATATAATGTGAGCTAAATGTCCTAGTAGTAAAAGATAGGTTATGGTTAGGTGCTTTTGTTGGCTCTTATAATCTCTATGCAAATTTTATATGGCTTTTATACACAAGCTATAAGTGATATGCAGCTTAAAGAAGTGAAGATTCAAGTAATTAGTCCAGTTTCGTTAAGGGTATTTCTTCTAGTCTCTTATTTGAAAATTCGGAGCATGACATTGACAGAGAGACAAAGTTAAGGTGAGAATTAGATGAATAACTAGGCCATTGAAATTAGTGGTTAACATTCAATATTTGCAAAAGGAAAAACACATTTGTGGTCCATTTAGGGAATAAGTTTTCTTAAAGATTGCATCCCATAATAGATGCGTCTAAGATAAGACGCTTTTGATGGATGTTAAAGTTTTTATGACGGCGGTTGCGATTTAGGTCTAGCAGATGAGGAAAATGTTGTTGGAATCTGATGAGTTTTCCCATCTTTAGCCAATGAATGAAATATTATGCTCTTGGTATACAAAGAATGCCTTATAAACGGTTTCACTGATGTATATCTCATCTGTGCCCCCAAAATAAGGGCGTAGTAACAAATTTTTTGCATCATACAGCAAGTATTAAGGGATTCTAAATGCTGAGTAAATTTTAGGAGATAAGGGGTTGTAGTATTTTATTCATACCTCTAGCTGCATTGCAATTTCATTTCTACTGTATGTATGCACTTCTATTTTTTGTAATGTACACATATTGCTTTGTCACTCTATGCCTTGTTATTGTAAATTATTCATCAAACTAGAAACTAGTCTTCTTTTTGACTCTGTCGAGTTCACATGTCTAGGTGTCGATTCTGTTCCTGAATATCTTGCCAATGCTTATAAAACGTATTTTTTCTTGCAGCTGAAACTATCCTACTAGCATTTCAGAACTACATCCTGATGTTGGGTACCAGTGTAATGATCCCGTCAGTGCTTGTCCCAGCAATGGGTGGAAGTGATGTAAGCTGGCTATACTTCACTATATTAATTTGTTATCATCCTAATTCAGGGTCCGGCTACCCTCTGTTGCTTTTCTGTCCATTTTATATCGTAAGTTGCTGCCAGGTCAATGCAACTATGCTGGTAACTTTGAACCACTACATTGGTTCCCAACTAGTATAACATTTTGAGGTTAATATGCCATTGATTAAGGAGGTGAAATTAGATCTTGTCCTGTCTTCTCTTTGCCTTCTCAACTTCACAGTATATTGGGAACTGGTAATCATATGTGGTTCGATTTTGGTCTAGAGGATCTTGGAGGCAGTATATATTATGATAGGTCATACAATTATCCTTTAGCCAAAATTTCTTTCTTTTATGTAACACCTATTCTGTTTCTTTATCTATGTTTTGGTTCATAACCAGGGGGACAAAGCACGGGTAATACAGACTTTGCTCTTTGTAGCAGGCATTAACACACTTCTCCAAGCACTTTTCGGAACAAGGTTGCCAGCAATCGTTGGAGGTTCTTTTGCTTACATCATCCCAATAGCTTATATAATAAATGATTCCTCATTGCAACGGATTAGTAATCGACATGAGGTAAGTTTCTTGTGCCTTGTTGATCACCTTTTTTAAAAAAAAAAAATTCCAATTTTAGCAGTTGTACGCTAGAACTGTGTGAACATAGTCATGCTAGCAAACATTGTAGTCAAATTCTGCCACGTAACCTAAAAGCAGGAGCTTCGGTGAGTCTTAGAGAAAGAGCAACTTTTATTGTCCTCGATATTTTATTGGAGAAAGACAATTGTGAGTGTGAAAATTTAGATGGAAATCCAACTTAAAACCATTATGGTTGGTTTAATGCGATGCTAAAGTTTAGAATGAACATCCAGCCTAAAACCAATTAGCAATATGTGGAGACTTCTTTGTTATATTTATTTGGCCATCTCGATTTAACTGAAGTGAGATTTGTTTTAGCCACCTAATATTCAGGACTTATTATTGACACAGAAATCTAACCTTTCAAAGCAATATGTCGATATTGGGGAGCACACATCATTGTCCTAACAAGATTAGCTTGTAAAATCATTCATCATGGACATCATTGTCATCAACTACTGATGCTAAAATCCGTAGTATTGAATTGCTTGTTACACCTACCCATCACCTCTGGTTCAAAAAATGGACCAGGGGAAAAGAATAAGATGCTTATTACCAATAGTTCCTTTTCGGGTTTTTTAACTCTGCAGAATTATGCCTTTAAGTAGATAAATCTAATATTCTTTTAACTCACCAAACGCTGTGCTACTGTTAGTACGGTATGCCATCAATGCCAAGATTATATCCCGCTAGTCTGTCGATTTGATTTCCTTCTCAAAAATTGAACTTTCTCATTTGCTAGGGGTAATTTGAAAGAGATCTTCCCATGTGATTGGTTTGCAGAGATTTATACAAACGATGCGAGCTATTCAAGGAGCTCTTATTGTAGCCTCAAGCATACAAATTATCCTGGGATACAGTCAAGTTTGGGGTCTCTTTTCACGGTACATTGGTAGCATACTAAAATGTGAAGTTGTTAGTCCAGCATTGTTGGATTATATTGTTCTTCACCGCTTGAGTTTTCCGTGCAGGTTTTTCAGCCCTCTTGGTATGGCACCGGTGGTTGCATTAGTAGGCCTGGGATTGTTTCAGAGAGGATTTCCTTTGGTAGGCCTGTTCAATATGTTTAGCACCTCTTGCAATCACATCTGAATTTTACAATTTTGATTCTAGCTCATTGACCATGATAGTTATCTAAGTGTGCTATCAAAATTCATTTTATGAGTGTCATGAAAAGTTACTAAACCATCCTCATTGTCTTGGATGATTAGCCGAGTCTCTTAAAATGTCAACATATATGAAATTAAGATTCTATTGAGAAATACATATGCAAGTAATGGATGGTCTAGTTGATGTTAAGTAACATATCATAGTTCTGTCCAAGTGCCGTCATTTTTTGCACTAATTGGCTGTTTGATATTAATGATATGATCTAATTTAATAGAGTACTTAACCACTATAACAAAACTTACTGGGTTAAGCTGAATAACGTATTCCCTGTTACTATGTGAGTACCACACACTTCTAACACTAAATCATTTTTGGCAATATTTGTTTCAGCTGGGAAATTGTGTAGAAATCGGACTGCCAATGCTTTTGTTGGTTATTGGATTGTCACAAGTAAGTGTTTCGTATAGATGCTGCCGTTATCTTAGTTATTTTTCTCTTCTTATTTTATTTTATCTTGCTTAAGTTTCACATCTTTTGGCTTTATGGGAACTGCAGTATCTAAAGCATGTGCGGCCCATAAGAGATGTCCCTATTTTTGAAAGGTTTCCTGTATTGATATGTGTTGCAATCATTTGGATCTATTCCCTTATACTGACTGCCAGTGGGGCTTACCGTGACAAACCTAATGCTACTCAACTTAGTTGCCGTACTGACCGAGCAAATCTCATATCTACTGCTCCATGGTACATACATTTTTATATATAAATCTTCACTTTCTTGACTCACGTTCTACTTTTGCTGGCTCCTACATAAATGTTCTATGATCCAGGTTCATGTTCCCATACCCTCTTCAGTGGGGACCCCCTACATTTTCAGCTGGCCATTCGTTTGCTATGATGTCTGCTGTTCTAGTGTCTATGGTTGAGGTACATCTCATTGATGATACATTTCAATCCGAAAAGTCTACTATGAATAATTTTTTAATTAACGAAATTGCTTCGCAATGTTACCTATCATGGTATAGTCGACTGGAGCTTACAAGGCAGCATCTCGATTGGCTATTGCAACCCCACCTCCAGCTTATGTATTAAGCCGCGGCATTGGCTGGCAGGTGGGTGGTTTTTTAACTTTTAACATTACTATCATTCTATTTCTATTTCTTTCAGTCCTTTTTTCTTTAATCAACCAAACAAGTACATGTATAATAAGAAACACATTTGTGATAAACCAAACAAGCCATGTCGAGATAAAACTAACTGATAACCAACAAACCAATGTGTAGCTGAAGAAAATCCAATATCCAAATTTCTCAAACTTGAACCTAGGGCCATATTGTTCAAGAGGCTTCACCTTTCAATTAAAGATGCTTGCATGTGGTGTAGAACATTAGTCTTTCCATGATTACTTCAAATTATGCTTTGGTTTTCACCCTCAGCCATGAGCATCATCTCTCTAGCTTTGCACACACTATCAACCATCCACAATTTGTTTAAACTATTTGACCTTTTTCAGTTACTATAGTACTTTGACATTTCATTCAAGTACTTTTTCTTGTCTTCTCTATTAAATTGTTAAGTTGGATGGTTTTCATGCTCATTTTACAGGGTATTGGCATCTTGCTCGATGGCCTTTTTGGAACAGGCACTGGTTCTACTGTTTCTGTGTAAGATATAGTTTTAGGTCAGCTTTTGCTGCATGCTGCTAGTGTTGTACTTCCCTTGTATTGATAAGCGTCTTGCTTATGTTTCAGGGAAAATGTTGGACTCCTTGGACTAAGCCGAGTTGGGAGTCGCAGAGTTGTTCAGTTATCTGCTGCCTTCATGATATTTTTCTCCATCTTAGGTACTTACAAACTTCGATGTGCTGATAACCAAAGTTAATTTCACAACTGCTATGAGAAGTATACAAACTTATCGGTGTTGCATTTCTGAATCTACAAATCTTGACATGCCCTTCCCCCTTTATGGTATTTTGACATGAGTTTTTTACAGGAAAATTTGGAGCTGTGTTTGCATCCATACCTTTCCCAATCTTTGCGGCACTATACTGTGTACTCTTTGGTCTTGTAGGTATGTATGTATTTATGTTTTATATTAGTAGTATTATCCAACTTCCTATACTATTGTTTTCATGGTATTTAGAACTTTAAATCACAATTTCCTGCTTGGTTGCAGCTTCAGTTGGATTATCATTTCTCCAATTCACAAACATGAATTGTATGAGAAACCTCATTATCACAGGGCTATCACTTTTCCTTGGAATTTCCATCCCTCAATTCTTTAATGAATATTGGAATCTCAAGCACCGAGGTCTCGTTCACACAAATGCCGGATGGGTAAGTCTTGTTCCAAAACCAAATAGAATCAGTTTGACATTGTAAGTAAGATATGTAAAATCCTAATGACAGGCAGTGTTGGTACTGCAGTTCAACGCATTTTTGAATACCATATTCTTGTCTCCGGCAATGGTTGGTCTGATTGTGGCGGTGTTTTTGGATAATACATTGGAAGTGGAAAAATCGAAGAAAGATCGTGGAATGCCGTGGTGGGTTAAGTTCAGAACGTTCAGAGGAGACAATAGAAATGAAGAGTTTTACACATTACCATTCAATCTCAACAGGTTCTTTCCACCAACCTAGTGGAGTTGAACATCAAGCCAAAAAAGATCAGAAGCTAATTTCCATTTGACAATTTGATCCAATCCGATGAGATTAACATGAAGGATTCTTTAGTTTTTGTTTTTCTTATTAGGTTGAAAAGAAGGATCATGTTCATCATATGAGATAAGCATATTGGTAGTAGAGTAACCTAATTTTCCTTTTATTTTGACTGTGGTTACAATATATATTTTTTTGTGGGCCGATGTAAGAGGGGTCCTGGGTAAGGTTGTAGAGCATTTAGTTGTCTTGTTGGTTAAGTTTGTAGATGGTTGGCAATAATAATAAAGAAAATCAGTTAATTCAAATCCAACTCATCTTTCTCCATACTCAAAATTCAAGTTATAGAAAATTTTTCTTTTTCATGGTTAACTACAATTAACAAACTCAATATTTACGTATTTTAACTGTAAATTCTTCTAACATTGGGATTATAAAGGTCGAGAATTTGAAAATTCTGAGATTTTCATTTTGGTTAAATTGGTTATAGATTCTATTGATGCATAAAGGAGGTTGTGATGTCTCAGAGCTATACGGTGGTTGAAGGTAATATAGGTGGGTGGTTTGAACAGAGTTGGAGGTAACTTAGCTTTTGGCAAGACTTTTCTCGTAAGGCTCAGCATATATATGTGGGCTCCTTCATGTCGGACTATGGTTGAAGTTTAGTTGAGCAAGCATATTGTATTCACAACTAAGGTGGTGCTACGGTCTTTACAAGTTCCCTTGGATTGGACAAGGTTATTCCAGGATGGATGTGAACAGAGATTCTTTGTTGGGTTAAGAGATTGCTTTGGGAGGTGTTTCCCAAGAGAGCGTTACGTGATGCCCTGAGCACGGTGTTTGGGTTGCAAGAAATGATTGACAAGAATAGCAAGTTATAATGGATTCTATTTAAATTTTAAGAATAAATCTTAAAATTATATATAAAATTTTAATTTGATTTAATATGATCATTTCAGATTATTAACATAATTATTGATATAAAAATAATTTAATGTATTTATTCGATCAAATTCCTAAATAATCTTGGGTTATAGCATGGCCAAATATATTTTAACTATTAACTCAATTATATTTTTTTAATGATCACATCATGTAATTTACAAACAACTTTTTGGAAGAAAAGTAGCAGTAGTATAAATGTCTTATTTAATATATGCTTGCATGTTGCATGGCGATTGGCGAAGAAGAGAAGACAAAAGGCGCAGGTAAATAGGATAGGAACAGCCGTAACATTCATCCACCGCATGTCTCGCTTGTTTCCCAGGTTTCTTGTCCCCCATGGGAAAAGAACATAATCATAATACATGAAAACATTACAAAGTTCGATATTTTGTTTTTCATCGTTTACTCTTCAATTGTCATGGACTTCATTTCATCAAGGTCAATTTACCCTCCCTCTCTCTTAATATATATATATATATATATATATATATTTAAATATTACTGTACCTTTTTTTGGATATTAATGAGCATTGTTTGGTTTCCCCTCACGTGAGTGATTTGCTGAACAGAGCTTAGAGCATCATTTTGGTGGGAAAATACGAGGATGGACGCTCTGTTTTTCCTTTAACCAGTCTCCAAATCAGGTATCTATGTTGAATTTCATTAGTTTAAAAATCTTTGGCTTCAGTTATTAGTTTATAATTTAATCCTATGAATAACATTCTTCGTACATTGTCATTTTCTCCAATTGCTGATTACATTTTTCTGATGAGATTATATGCTTTTTTATTTTATTTTATTTTTAATTTGGCAATGCTGTACGTTTCCGAGGAATTGCTTTATAGGAACAATAGAAGAATAAGAATGGAATTTTATCTGGTTTTGTGAAACTATTTCAATGGAAATCTTCCTAATAGAATCCACAGATAATTTTGGATTTGTTTATCGGAGGCTTTGGTTTTGGTTATTATTAGCTTCTAGACGAATTTCAATAATTTGCAAATTATAGGGAAGGCCGAAACGGTGATGAAAAATATATGTTTAAATCAGTGTATTCATGTATCTGCTGAATATATGTGATCTTACTGAGTTTACCTGACTTATATAGGGTAATATGATATGGTTATTTCATTAATAAATATTCCGGGTAATCTGCTTTTCTTTTGTCTATTGAACTTTTGTCGTTTAATGTCTGATTGCAGAGGTTTGCAGTCTGATCTTAGCCTTTTCTTGGCCCTTGAAAGTAAGAAATTCTACATTTTGGTGGACAACCAACCATGGCTCAGTGACTTAGGTTCACGGTCAGCTCTCTTGTGGCAATTGATGGTTACCAAGGTTGTTGAAAATACCTTTCTATTTTTTGAAAGAAAATAAAGTATACATTCTTTTTAAAGGCAAGAAGATTATAATTGAATTTGAGTCATTTATATTTATTTACAGTCCAGATTGTCTCCTTTCGCTATCACCAAAGGCTGTAGGGAGAAAAAAGGAGGGAAAGGAAGCTTCTTCTAAATCAAATGTTGAAGGCTCCAATAATTTTGAGAGATGGTTTGCCTTTTCTTGATGCTAAAACATTGTCTGGAAAGGAGGTGTTGCCACCTATTAATAAACTAAATACCGCTTTGCTTCTTAGCAGTGAGATGAATAGTACATTGTATGGCTTCATTGTATTTGAAGTCACATAGTCCAATGTTCGCGGTCTTAACTACCACAATGATCGAGCTTCAGGTATTTGCTTTCTTTTTTGGTGGTTCACCATCTGGATACTTTTATTTGCCTTTTAGCATGTTTCTTCTTATTTGCAGACTGATACCTCTCTGGCCATAGAAACAAAATTCATGCAGCATTGATCAAGCAGTGAGCTGTATGTCTTCTTGGTTCTCCGGAACATTCTCAGAGCAGCATTGTTTCAGAGAGCACTTGAAGTCAACAATTGGTATATTTTTTCCTTCATATTTAAAGACACTAGGATAAAAGTTATCTTTATGATTCTAGACTTAATCCGGATTACCTTTCTGTAGCGTTTATATCTTATAGGACTTAAATTATAAATATAGAAATGCTAACTGGAGATGCATGTTTGCTAGAACCTCTTAGTTTTGTTAAGAGTAGAGTATGTTTGGATATTTTATGTCTCTCTAGGTTTATTACAATTGATGGAGGGTCAAATCAATCTTTAGAAGTCTACAGTAATGATCCCATTTCAAAATTAGTAGAGAAAACCAGTTGAAGGTGTATTAAGTGAAATTTAGTAATATAAGCTCATAACTTCTCCACTTTACTCTTTATTTATTAACAAGGTAAACGAGAGTTGTTTACTCTTAGACATCTTCATCAGCTTCCTCTCATTTACTCTGTACTTTGTTCCCTTTGAACTCAATGTGTTGTTACTTCTTAACAATAGAGACTTCTGGCGGTTTTGAGTTACTGGAGAACTGGACCTAGCACTTCTTCTGTCGTCACCAACCTAGAGTAACGTCCTTAGAACCAGTGTACAAATGAGTGTAATATTTCACTTGATAGTAATTTTGAGAAGGATAATTTAGTTACGTTGTTCAGGAGTTTGGTGAGAAACCAAACCATGTCCTAAGTCAAGCATTGTGTTACTCTTTAGCCTTTTAGCATCAGTAGCTGTGGTTTTAGCTTCTGTTTTCTCCTTAAATATGTGTTATAGGGTTTGTCTGTAACACCACTTACTCGAGCCCGAATTTAGACCCGAGCAAGGAATGCTACATTTCAAGGGAAAACACTTCTAGTCCTTCCTCTTTTTCCCTCTAATTCAATTTAATCATTTTATACTTTTAATTTCACACTTTGACTCTAATGCTTTTCACAACTTAATTACTTCGAAAACTCCCAGACATTGATAATTCACATTTTATTTACTTCAAAAAATCTAACATGTATATTCTCCGAATAACACTATTTACAACTGTTACATTGTCTATGTTTGAATCCTTTATTAGGGGATCAGTATCAACAACTGTCTTTTATTATTATGCTATACAAAAGTTCTATGACGAGTTGGAATTGTGACTGCTGGAGTTTAATTTCACTCCACTTGTTTTTTTTCTTCTAAAAGTTGGTCTCTGATTTTGTTGGTCTAAGGTTTGCCGAAGCTCTACTTTTGCTGAAAGGTTTGAAGAGCTTGTAGTATTTGAAAGTATCAACAACTGTCTTTTATTACCATGCAATATGAAAGTTCTACGATGAGTTGGAATTGTGACTGCATGGAATTTTAATTTTCACTCCAGTTGTTTTTTTTCTAAAAGTTGGTTCTTGATGTTTGTTGGTCTAAGGTTTGCCGAAGCTCTACTTTTGCTGAAAGCCTTGAAGAGCCTGTAGTCTTCGAAACTTAGAAGGCACTTAAGCATGTGGCTAGATTGCCTTTGTAACTAGTTTTCCTATAACAATGTGCTAGAAAGTGTTGTCGACACCCCAAACAATTCATCGTTGAGTACATGTGTTAAAATCTTGTGCTGTTTCATTTAACAGCTAATTTAGTCAAAAGCTGTAATGCCTCGGTGTACTCTACAACTGTGGACTCTGAAACTTTTGAGCCACACACTACTCCTATTGGGCCTTATAAGAGAAAGAGAGTCACTTCAGCAATTACTCCTAGAGCTGAAGTTGATGTCTATTGTGAGGAAACCCAAAGGAAAGCTGAAAATTCATTAGAAAACTCTTTAACGAAAAATGCTGTCGAAGCAACAAAGCATAGGGACGTTCTTATTCTGTTTAGGTTTGACGATAGGGATCTCCCATTTAAACTAAAGCAAATAATAACACCTGATCTGAGGTTACTTCGTTTATTAGAGGCTGGTCTTCCATCTTGGGCCCTTTTTCTTCAATCATATTCTGGCTTTTGCAATATCTATCGCCCATGGATGTGTGCCCTATGGCCAGAGCTCTATATCTTTTGATTTCCGTCATTACTGTTCTAATAGGATTTTATGACCTATACAAAAATGTCCCGGTTCTTAAGGCAACTGCTTCTCGTTTATGTGGGCCACTTTTTGATTGGATAGAAACTTGGGAGATGCTATCGAGGATCAAGTACTTGGGAACTATGCTATTTCTGCACAACTTTGAGAAGGCTGTGCAGTGTTTGTGGACGGTTTTGCGTGCTATTCGACCATTTTTCTCTTTCCTCAATCTACGATTGGCAGGACCATTTATGGAATTTTTGGACTTCCTGTTTCCAGTTTGGAATATGTTCAGTGAAGCAATTGAAAGCTTCTTTTCGGTCATATGCATTGGGATTGGTTTTATTATATCTCTTGTTGGGGATCTCTTGGAGGTTGTATTGATGCCTATATGTTTTATTGGCTTAGTTCTCCGCAACATTAGTGGGTCATTAGATGATTGACGTTCCATTGATTCAATTATTTTCACTCTTCCTTTTTCATGCTACCGCAGCAACTTCTGTCCTGTATCCCATGTTTTGGATTCTCTGGGAAATTTTGTGTGCCCCGATACGCCTGGTCCTTGCATTAGCCAGTTTTCTGGCCTATGTGTGTGGCTTCATCTATGATGTTGGAAATATATGGCTGTCTTTAAGTGGCATAATTCAGCTTGCTTCAGCTTCTGAGGCCACAGTGAGCAGTGCTAATGAAGTTTCAATGTGGCGCACACTCTGGAATGACCTTTTTTCCCAGTTTGGAAGACATTATTGTAACTTGATAAATATGTATTTCTTTATGTTTCTTTAACTTATTTCTCTTTTTTTTCCGTGATCTTTTCAGATATTCCGTGCTCTCAGAAGTATATTACATGGTTTTGTTGCCTTCTTCACAGCCTGCAACAGACATCGCCTAAGGTGTCACATTTTAACTTACCCAATAATTTTTTGTCATATAATTAATTTTGGTCTTGGTGCATTCCATCTTATAGATTTAACTACAGAGACAGACACATGCGGTTACATACAATGATGCATATTAAAATGCAAGCATTGGCCTTATTTCCTCCAATGATTTCTCTACTTCTCAAATGATGTTTGCGACTAAAATTTAGTAGTCATTACGCAAAGTTTCGTGAAGTTGGGTTTTTATCTTTGTATCCATCCTGTTTAGCTCAGGATGTATATGATTGTTGATAATTGCCTATGGGGGAATGGTTTTATCAGATAAGAAGGATGGAGTTGAATTAACCCAAGACATGAGTTGAAACAAGTCACAATTTATTTTACTTAATAATGGCTTTCTTAATAATGAAGTCCACATCAGCATTTAGTCATAACATCTATTAGTTTTTACTTATTTGCACCAATATAGAACTTACAAGATTCAAATTATTTAGTTCTATAGTACAAGGATTAAACTGTTTTACCAGTGGACGTTTACAATCCTTAAAAATACCCTGCAGAAGGACCTACTTTTGACCCTTGAATGTCAGATTCTTCAAGTTTACAGTTTGTTTTTTTTTTTTTTTTTTTTTTTTTTTTTAACTAAGCTTATATCTTGCATTATGTTTTCGGTGCAATGGTGTACAGCATTTATAATCATGCACAGGGTTTTATTCAAGGACGAATTCGTGGAGTCCGAAGATCACAACCCTCAAATCCTGGACATAACAAATCAACAGATGGAGATCGATATCCAGTAAGCAAGCATATGCTTGATCCATTTTTTAGTCCAGGGCTCTCATGTGTACGTGATATTTTGCAGTCATATGGAAGACATGATTTTTTTAGTGGAGACTGATGCACACTAGAAATTCACTAGGTCATGGTGTGCAACTCCTTAAGCTGATTTCTTGTAATTCTGGAATATTGCAGTCAGAACTGAGCACGAGGCTGAAGTAATTCGAGTGTTACCACACTGTGAGTATTGAGTTTAAAAGATGCAATGATCTTCCAACTTGCATAATCGAAGCGAACTCGAGCAGTTCGATACAGAGTTAATATCTTTAGGATCCTAAGAGGAGAAAACATAGAAATTATAGGTTAGAGGAACTAATAACATTCTTTTATTGTTTTGTGTCTCGGAGTTGCCTATTTTTCTTCTATTTATGTTCATTAACTGAGCTTCTTCTTCTTTCTTCTTTACCCATAGTATCCAAATGGTCAGTTTCTTTTTTGATAGTTAGCTTCTGGTTTGTAAATATTATGTAAAATTTTACATGTACAATTGTCAACAAGTTAACCATACTTTTACGAGTACTGATAAAATTTTCGATTTTGTTCTGGCATTTGTTGGATTGACAAGTTTACACACGCACTACAAATAATTGAAATACAGTCTTTTTAAAATTTATATAATATATACGTAATTTCGTAGAATAAGGATGATGATGCTTTGATGACTGTCAAATTATCTTAGACATCAATCACGTACGTACATGTTGAAGAATGTAATAAAGGTGTGTGCAAAAAAAAAGTATAATACTGTTACGAGAAAATAAAATAAAAGGTGTTTTTTAATTCATTTTTCAACTTTATAAAAAAAATGGTGTGTTTCATTCTGCAGTTCAAACGACTATTAAAAGAAAAGGAATTAGCCTCAATTAAGCTTGAGCGAACCTTATGCACCTTCATATTAAGAGGCCACATTTTACTGGCTAAAGTAAAAACATTCTGCCATTTCCATAACCTCCCGCACAGAATTGAAAAAACTATGGACCAACTCCAATCGCCCACCATCCTTTCCCTGGAATTAACCAAATTATTAATCCACCAATTCGCATCACTCAAAGAAGAAAGATGGAAAACTGTTGAAAATTGGCCTACCATGCTACTGTGATATTTTTGGTTAAAGTGCATGCAGCACATGAAGCTGCTGTAATATCTCTGAATGAAGTGCATGCAGCTTGTAAACATGCTGCAGCACAAATTTTACAAGGCTGTTTAGTTATAATATCTTCGGATGAAGTACGTGCTAGTAATTGTGCATGCTGCTGCATGAATGCTTGCTGTAACAGCAAGGTTGTTTAGTTACTTTGTTAAGTTACTTAGTTCAAAATGAACTAAGTATTGTTTTGATATTTTTAGGTGTTGATTATGTAATCAGCTTTTGTGCAAGTTAACTTTTTATAGTCCCAATGTTGACTAGTTTAGGTGGCTTGTTTGTGTGTACAAGTAATGTTTTTAAAGTTACAAGGCTGCTTCTTGTAGGTAGCAATATGTGATGTAGTTGGCTATAAATGTATTGTTTTTCTTATTGAAAAATTAAGCATATCAGTTATTGCTTCCTTGCTGCACGTTTGTGAGCAAGTAAATTTTTTCTTGCTTCCTTGTTCTGTGTCTTGTATTTCTTCCTTTGCTCTATTTTCATTTTTATTGCTGTCAAAAATCCCAACATGGTATCAAGAGATTTTATGATCTTTGAGGGCCTTTGGAATTTTTGATTTTGCTGCTAGAAAGGCAATGAGTCGTTAAAGCCTATCACCTTTGAAGCTTGTTTCTGCTTCTGCTGTTTGTTAAGAAAGACAAGAAGCTGTTAAAGTTTGTCATCTTTGAGGGCTGCTTGTAGAGACGATAGCAACAACTTACCCCTGTGAGACTTCCAAACAAGCTTGGATAAACTGAAGGAGGAGTTTCAAGGAAGACAGTATGCGAAGTGCAAGTCTGTCAAAGGTGAAGCTCAATGCAAGTTGTAAAGTTGCAAGCCTGTTGAAGATAATAAGCAAAGTGCGAGCCTGTCAAAGTGAGAGCCAGTCGAATTGCAAGCCGAAGTGGCGGACAATTTAAATGCAAGCCTGAGTGGGTGCAAGCCAAAGAGGCGGACGGTCTAAATGCAAGCTCGAGAGGGTGTAAGCCAAAAATGGCAGACTGAAGGCAAGCAAACTATACTTGCAAGCTGTTTATGCAAGAAGAAGTAGGACTGTAATGAACAAGGGAACAAGGCAAGATGTGTTGTGAACCAAGGCTGTGAAGGAGGAGAAAACTCCATTTGCCAAGGTTGAAAATGAAGTGCTTATGCAGGGTCAGCTTGAAACAAAGCATTTTGGGACTGCCAAGCTTAAATTTTTTTTGAATGATTTGTATTTGCAACATGGAGTCCAAGGAGGAGTGTTGAAAATTGGCCTACCATGTTACTGTGATATTTTTGGTTAAAGTGCATGTAGCACATGAAGCTGCTGTAATATCTCTGGATGAAGTGCATGCAGCTTGTAAACATGCTGCAGCACAAATGTTAAAAGGCTGTTTAGCTATAATATCTCCGGATGAAGTACGTGCTAGCAATTGTGTATGCTGTGGCATGAATGCTTGCTGTAACAACAAAGTTGTTTAGTTATTTTGTTAAGTTACTTAGTTCAAAATGAACTAAATTAGTATTGTTTTAGTAAATCTTAACTTTTATTAAAATGATTAATTTAAGGTGATCGATCACACCTCGTCAAAAAAGATCGGTGGCGACTCCTTTATTCATTCTCATTTTCCAAAACCAAAGTCGATTCCCGTTTTTTCAAAAAAATGGTTACGACAAAATGTATTGTTTTTCTTATTGAAAAATTAAGTATATCAGTTATTGCTTCCTTGCTGCACGTTTGTGAGCAAGTAAATTTTTTCTTGCTTCATTGTTCTGTGTCTTGTATTTCTTCCTCTGCTTTGTTTTCATTTTTGTTGCTGTAAAAAATCCCAACAAAAATTCCTCCAAACTTCCCTGAGTACCCAACAATCACGGAGAATATGGAGAGTGTCTTCTCTTACACATCCATAAACCTTACATCACTTAGACTTTGTTTAAGTTTCTTGTCTTTCGATTTGTATTTGTCATTAACCAATCACACCAAGCAAGCTAGATAAAAATTCTAATCTATTGGAAAATTTGAAGGAAAAATTAATTTTTTTTTAAAATTGAGCCGTTGTGATATTTATAGTAATAAATTTTTTACTAAATTTATACTTGTTTTGGAATAAGTGGTTCAGGTTATTTCCTAACTTTCTACTAACACGATCTTCTCTATTATTCTTGAACCTCAACTTGCTTAAAGTGTGAGTTCTAAATTCCTGAACCGATAAACACAATGAAAACTTTATTGATATTCCAATAGGGAAGATCAATTTCTCTCTATGGACTAGAAATCGAAAGAAAACTCTCTCATGAATAAAATTTATTTGTGAAATAAATCTTATTAAAATTTGATAGAGTAAGAACAGGTAGCAAGTTGTTTATTTGACTTAACCCATAATCTCTATTGATAGAGAAAATCACAAAGCCTTAACTGAACAAGAAGAAAACAAATTAATCATATTTTAATAGAAAACATATTGCCTTACTAGGATTAATAGGGGTGAGTTGTTGTAACGCCCCCTTACCCAAGACCATCGCCGGAGTCGAGTATGAGACATTACTAAACTTATTTTAGCATTTAAACAAGTTCAAACAATTCTTATAGTAAACTATCCATCTGCGTCACAGTCGCTAAAAAAATCATATCTCAAGTTACAAAACTTGAAATCCAATTCCGTAAATTTTCTCTAAAACTAGACTCATATATCTACTTACTAATTTTTTTATAGAATTTTTGGCTGGGCCAATTAGTACAGTTTATTAGTTAAAGTCTCCCCTATTTCAGGGTTCAGCTACTCTGACCCCTGTGTATTACAAATCAGATATCTCCTTGTACAGAGTTTCAATAACTATGCCGTTTGTTTCTCATAAAACTAGACTCAATAAAGATTTCATAAATGTAAGGTAAAACTCCTAATTGTTTTTTTTTACAATTTATGGTGAATTTCTAAAGTTAGAACAGGGGATTCAGAGATCGCTCTAACCTTATTCCACCAAAACTTAAATCTCTCATAAAATATAACTCTTTTACTTATTTTGTTCATTCCACATGAAAATAGATTCATTAAGATTAAATTAAATATTTTATTCATCATCAAATTCTATCTCTACTATTTTTAGTGTTTTTTCAAGCTCACGTCACTGCTGCTGACTGATTTTGTTTTATGGCCAATTTTCCCTTTCCAAGGATTTTCATGGTTTAATTAAGACATAAAGCATACATGTTATCATATATAAATTTGATTAGCCATTCCAATAGCTAATCATTCTCAAACATTTCCATTCCATCCATGGGCCATATCGTAAGATTACACACACAAAATGATTGGAATGCTATACATGCCATATTTCCAAAAATTATAAGTCATTATACCGCAATTGTTCAGTGATAGTGTGAGCGTGCCTCTGACCATCCTGATCTCCAAATTGACTTGTCAAAACTACAAAGAATGAAAATGAGGGAGTAAGCATAGATGCTTAGTAAGTTCATATGCAAATAATAAATAACTTAATAAAGCAACTATACCAACCAACATTAGCATAATATCACCAAAACATATATCACATTTCTATTCATCATTCATCATCTTACCATATTATTGTTGTCGTATCAAGTCTCAACCCGACGGTTAAGTACATACCTGTCCAAAGTGCCCATTCTACAACACTTACCAATAGGTCACTTGTATCTTGAGTATTCTTCCATATTACTAGAATTTTACCCGTTGAACACATCAGAATATAACTTGGATACATGGAAAGTTTGCACATAAGTGCCACATATGTAGCCAAGCTACCATGTAACCCGCTAATAAGCGAACTCGGACTCAACTCAACGAGCTCGGGCGTTCGCATCCATAAGTGAACTCGGACTCAACTCAATGAGTTCGAACATTTGCATCCATAAGTGAACTTGGACTCAACTCAACGAGTTCGGATTCCCAAGTATCCTAATATATTCCTAAGGTTCAACGGGATTTTCTTCGTTCGTACTCCTTTACGATTCTCCTTGGAATACTAATGACGATACTTCTGTAGTCTTTCACATTTTTCACATAATTCATAAAATTTTTGTATGTTGTCCAACAATTACGAAAAAGCATAGAATCGCATAATAACAATCATAATATCGTATAAATAGCATTAAATGAATTAAAATAACGGTTATATTACAATATTTACATATGAACTTACCTCGGTACAATATGTTAGAAATCAAGCCTATTCCTCGGAAACTTTATTTTTCCCTCGATCACGACTTGAATCTCGTTTCTCTTGATCTATAATAAAAAATTTAGCTTATTTAATACTCACTTTTATTAAAACAGTCCTTGACTCAAACTTTGGCAAAATTACATTTTTGCCCCTAAACTTTTGCATATTTACACTTTTGCCCCAAAGCTCGGAAATTAAAATTCATCCTATTTTCTTATGTTTTATGACATGCTGATCATTTTTCTCTTCTATAGCAACATCAAATTCACACTCTATCATGTATTTATGAACATTAGATATTTTTATCGATTTTGTCGTTTTACTCGTTTTCACGTAAAATCGCTTAGCAAAAGTTGTTTAACACAATTTCAAGCTTCATATTCTACCATAAAACATCAAAATAAACACATTTCACCTATGGGTATTTTTCCAAATATAAACCCTAGGTTAAATTATTGCTAGAATAAGCTAAATCAAGTTATCGGGACTCCAAAAACGTAAAGAAAATTAAAAACGGGGCTTGGAATCACTTACTATGGAGCTTGAAAGCTTGAAACAAACCCTAGCTATGGAGAACACTTGAAATTTCGTCCTAATGAAGAATATGGACATATTTTGCCATCTTTTTTCTTTTTTTAATCTTTTAATTACCAAATGACTAAAATACCCTTCATTACTAAACTTTCAAAATTTCCATCCATGTCCAATTTTTGTCCAAAACTTATAAATTGGTAAAATTTCTATTTAAGATCTCCTAATTAATATTCCAAAGCAATTTCATACTAAAAAATTCTA
The DNA here is from genome assembly GCA_025698465.1 of Gossypium longicalyx. Taxonomy (NCBI): domain Eukaryota; kingdom Viridiplantae; phylum Streptophyta; class Magnoliopsida; order Malvales; family Malvaceae; genus Gossypium; species Gossypium longicalyx. The sequence goes on along the minus strand of CM047005.1, from coordinate 17,211,870 downwards.
GAATGCAAGTTTTGCAACTTATTCAATTTAGTCCCTAATTTCAAATTAATCACTTTATACATAGAATTTCTTCACGAAATTTTCACACAATCATGCAATCATATCATAGATCTCAAAATAATCATAAAATAATTATTTATATCTTATATTTGTGGTCCCGAAACCACTATTCCGATTAGGCCCTAATTCAGGATATCACAATTGTCTATTCCATCTTAGAACCCTATGTGCCGTCTATCTCATGTGTTGTGAGTTTATTGGGATTTTTCCATGTATTATGTATAATTATATGTTTCTTTATAGTCTTTTAAACCAACCCATATAATCTAACCAAACAACAACTTGTTTTCTATTTTTAAATCGACTTTATCATACTAGAATCCGAGTAAATAAGTTTAATTGTTTCGTTCAACAAAATTATGATAACTAATTAACTTAACTTTCACTTCAAAATTCAATCATTTAATTATAATCAATTAAATAATAATTCGAAGAAATTAATTTAATCTCTAAGTCATTTCTTACTCATGGCTAGAAAATGCATTCACTGTAAATAATGGTACATGCGATCTATTTTTCTAATATGTCGTTTTTATTTATTCATCATATTGATTCAAAATGCAAACTATCAAGGGCTGTACTGAGCTAGTGGAGAGGCCAATTGAACATATAAAATTAGAGCTCAAATAATTTGTAATTATATTTCAACTCTTCATCTATTAATTACAATATTATTTAACCATGGAGTCAATCCAATAGAAGTATCATGATTGAACTCTCCCTATTATATACCATTACGAAAGTAAATTAATTGATGCTTCGTCCAATAATAACATTGTCATAAGTGATTTGTTACCTTCATAGGATACCATTAATATCTTTAGGGTAATTCTGCTCATTCAATATAATCTTATTTTATCTCATGAAAATCATTATGTCTTCCTTCAGTAAAAGTTAATAATTAACAAATAGTAATTAAATCATTTGTCCTAAACAAATGGCTCATGACCACGTCAATTTCTATCTATAATTTAATGTCAATAAAAGGATATCATTTACCATTTATTGGGCTATAAATTCCACTATTGTAAATGAAACTATGTCATGCAGAAGTTGTATACCCAACATCTCAACTTTCACCTCTTTAGTTATTTGAACTCAAGCTTTTAATACATCAAAATATACGAGTTACGCATACATAGTCAGTCACATACTCAAGATTGAGGTAAGTCACGTTATGAACGTTACAAGTGAATTAATTTATAAACGGATCTAAGATTAATTCAACTTGGATCTTGTTCGATGTATTGTCAATCTAGACGATTACAATGAATCCCTCAGTCCAATACTCAAGATAAGGTATCTTCCCATTTGGAATTGATAGATGACATAATAATCCTTTACTTAAATTGCCCAATTTCGCTTCATCAAACTATGAACATTATAGATTACTTACTAATACAAGTTGTCTTCTCACTTTACAATTTGACCACGTAATGCAACTTAGTATTAGTTAAACATTAAGTAATCAATGAGTGAATATTTGCTTACATTTTGCTTTGTATGTAAAAACTGTTGAGAACAAATGCAAATAATATTAATGAGTATAATGAAATTATTAAACCAATTTATTTAAAAAACTGCAATTACAAATGACAAATAAACTATACTTAAGGCACTAGATCTCGATAAACTCGAGATGAAACTACTTTGATTAGGGGCAATCAACTTCAATAAAACCACCTTAAATTTGTTGACAATAATCTTCGAGATATACTTACACACCACATTGCAAAGACTTATAAGTCTCAATTGATCCTTGCATTCAGGTGCTGAAACCATCGAAATTAATATAATAAAATTATTGTTAATTCCGGTTGGTACTTTACCTTTCATAAACGCCTCCTTAACAACCCTCATCGCATCTTCCCTTATAATCTTCCAGTTATGCTGCAAAACAACAACTTGAAACCCATTTGGTCCAAGCGCTTTATAAGCACCCATATTGAACATAACATTTTTAATTTCCTCGTCGGTAACCATCTTACGGAGTCTTTTCGATTATTTACGTCTTCTCAAAATATTACCGAAGCGAGAAGCATTTCATTCTTTCAAGTCCATAGCCACTTGTAATTTGGAACCCAAATTCTCACTAGCCTTAAAAAAGTCATTGAACTCATTATGCAAAAGCCAAACACCTCAAAACGAAAATGACGTTTTAATTTGGGCAGAGGGGAGAAACCTTGAAACTAACTAGAACTGACAATTGTAGCGACGTAAAAATTTTCGCTTTCGGTCGCTAATTGAGGCGATTTATTAAAAATTTAAAAACAGACTTTCGATTTTATTAAAAAAGGGAGTCGCCACTAATCCTTTTTCCTAGGTGTGATCGGACACCTAATAAATCCTCTTTTTTTAAAAGAAAATTTATTTTTTAAACAAAAAGAAGGCCGACTTTAGGTCTACATCAAAAGCCAGAGTAAAATTGGGTTCGGGAGTCGGTTACGCGCGAGGAAGGTATTAGCACCCTCGCGACACCCAAAATTGGTATCTTATTAAACATGCGTTGTCTTGAATTTCAAAATTGCGAGTTCAATATAACATTTAATCGTGATCCGATTAAAACACGAGAAATTTCAAGTTTTTTTTTTTTGGTTTCTTTTGAGAAGGATGTTCCATTTTTAACACGAGCCGATTGATATTCACCCAACATAGCGATGAAGTCGACGACTTAATGTTAAATCGGTACGTTGCCTTATTTGTTGAAATCAATTAAAAAATATGAGTAAAACATTATTATCATAAGAATTCGTAAATAATACAAACAATGATGCAATTAATAATAAAAAATATTAAAATCTAAGAATATTAAAATAGCAATAACAATATTTACAAGAAAATAAAAATAATGTACCATTAATATAATAAGAAAAATAATATATTTAACAATAATAGAAAATAACAATATGTACATAAAAATATATATATACATATATATGTGTATATACATGTTAATAATGATGAAAAGAAAAATAATTATACTAATAATAGTGGTAATGGTAATGATCAAGGAGTAATGAAGTAAGCATAAGTATGTACAAAAATAAAAATAATATAATATAAAGTGGAAAAAATAATGATAATAATATATTAATAAAAGAAAAATATATATATATACATACATATACCAAAATATATTCATAATAATAGTAATTGAGTATTAAAAGTATATATATATATATATATATAATATAGACAAAAATATATGCATAATATAGTATTGAAAGTATTTACATGGGATAATATGTAAGAAAAATATATAAAAATATAATATTAAAATATTTACATAATATATATACATATTAGAAGAAAAAAAACGACTATTAATAATACTACATAAATATATACATATATTAAAAATAAATATATAATAATATTAAAAATATGTACATAAAATATATACATATGATATAGTTATTGAAACTATGTACATAATACATGTAAAAATATGTACATAATATGGTATTAAAAATATAGTATTAAAAACATGATATATACATCTAAGAAATAATAATAATGTTAAAAACAATTATTAATAATATTACATAAATATATACATATATATATGTTAAAAATAAATATATAATAATATTAAAAATAATACTATATATAAAAAGTGTATATATATACATATATAATAAAATATAAGATAATAACAATAATGTTAATAATAATATTAATAGTAGTAAATATAATAATAATAATATATAAAAAATAATTAATTTAATAATAGAGAAATGAAAGTAAACAAAAAGGACCAAAATTGAATTAAAAAACGAGTTTTGAGGCAAATTTAAAAAGAAATAAAGGGAAAAGGACTAAAATACAATACGCGCGTAACCTGGAAGGATCAAAACATAAAATATTCCTTCCATCAAAATGCAGCGTATCAGCGGGGACTAAATTGAAAAGCGCAAAAAATTATGGGGCCAAATTGAAAATAAATTGAAACTTAATTGCAAAGTAATAAAAAGCGGAAGTACCACGCGCATAAATAACCCATTAAACAAAAACACGCGGATCCTCTAGCAGGTCGGGTCTGATCGGGTCGGATGGGCATGAAACGACGTCGTTTTGGGTGTTTAAGGCTAACCCCAAAATGACGTCGTTTTGGGGGCCTATATAAGTCAGATTTTTTTTTTAAATTCATTCTTTCCCTTGCCTTTTTTAAAAAAAAAAACTTCATTTCCTTTCTTTTTTTTCTCTCCAGGTTCAATGGCCCAGTCAGCAACTCCGGCGACCCGCCACCGTCCACCGCTGCGCCTCCATCGTCGTTGGCCATCGCCCACGGTGGCCGAAAAATCGAGAAGGTAGGTTTTTTTTATATTATATTTGTATTATACTTTTTTATGTATTTGTAATATATATATTCATGCAAACGAATAAATTCGAAAATAAAAAAATAAATAAAGGAAAAAAAATAAAATCACCTTGGGTTTTGGGTTTGATCTTCAGTATATTTTTTGATTTGAGACTATCCCCGAATGTTTTGTATTTTTGCAAAGAAAAAAAAGCCCCTTTTTTGTGTTACATTTCTTTGGCTTTATAGCCAATTTGAATACATATTATATTGTTTCTTTGCTACTGCTCTGTGTTGTCTGTTGCGTGTTCGTCTCTCTTTTGCAGGTGATGGAACGGGAATAGGTGGTGGCAGCAGGCTAGGAGGAGGCGTGTGGTCATGCTGGTACGACGGCTGAACTTAGGGGGGGCTAGGGTTTTTTCTTTTTCTGATTTTGTTTGGGCTAGGATTAAGTTAGGCTATTGGGTTTGGGTAATGGTTAGGTGGGCTGAATTTTTGGGCTTCGATGTAAATGGGCCAAAATTGGCCTACAACAGCTGCCCCTCTTTGTTCATTGTCGTGTAACGGGAATAGAGCAAAGACACAAAGAAAGACCAATTTCGCCCGTTCTTGCCGAGTCTTGACTTTTTTGGTGCTTTTTTTGTTTAGGTAATCTCTTTCCAGTCCACCGCATCTTGTAGCTTTGGTTCAATCCACTGTAACTTCAAAGAGATAGAAACTTGTATTTTCAATCTACTCGCATCTTCGGGGATATAAGATTCGTCGTGATCTGCTCTTCTGCAACTTCAGAGAATATAAGATCTACAACTTCAATCCGCTCTTCTACTGCTTCAGTGAGATAAGGTTTGTGGTCTTTTCTTCTGCGACTTCAGAGAATATAAGATCTGATATCCTCGATCAGCTCTACTGCAACTTCAAGGAAGATAAGACTTGCAACTTCAACCTGCTCCACTACAACTTCAAGGAGGCAAAATTTAGTGTCTTCAATCAGCTCCAATCTTTATTCTTTATTGAGAAACAATCATCAAAAATAAATCGGCCTGCGAACTTAGTGTGACCTAGGACTCAACTCACCTCTCGCTATATGAATTGATTTTTATTTATTTATTTATTTTGAAAAATTGGAATTGAAAAACATAAATTAAAAACAGAATTTGAAAAGACCTCGGCATGTGGCCCGAGACTCAACTCACCTCTCGCAATATGAGTTGATTTTTGATGAAAAACAGAAATTGAAAATACCTTAGCGTGTCCTGAGGCTCAACTCACCTCTCGCAATATGAGCTAATTTTTTTGAAACATAAATTGAAGAACAGAAATTAAAATTACCTCAGTGTGTCCTGAGGCTCAACCCACCTCTCGCAATATGAGTTGATTTTTTGATGAACAGAAATTAAAATTACCTCAGCGTGTCCTGAGGCTCAACTCACCTCTCGCAATATGAGTTGATTTTTTTGAAAGACAAAAATTGAAAATACCTCAACGTGTCTTGAGGCTCAACTCACCTCTCGCAATATGAGTTGGTTTTTGAAATAGAAATAAAAACATCAGAATACCAAAACATGTCATCTAGTGGAACTCAGGTGTCTTTTCCTTTAATTCAGTGCAGCTATCCTCTTGCTCTATTGGAGTACCTGTATATGTCATGCATGATATTATCATGATATGCACATGTTTGTCTTAAATGCCTTTATGCCTACATGATTATGCTATGCGCCTTAGGCATGTTTGTCATATGTTCTTTTTCGTCACGATTTTTGTGATGATCTGCATTCATTACTTCGATTCTTGACTTTCTCCTTAGGCCATGTACCCGTCCTCAAGCTTCACGAACAATCTGTGTTTCTTAGATATTACTCTTTTGCCCCCGGTTGAACTTTGTCCTTGCTTTGAGACTCTTGTACTTATCGAATTCTTATCCGAGTAAGGCTTAACATTTCTTTTTTTTTTTAGAGTATGTCATTTCGCTATTTATCATGTAAATAAACCACATAATGAGATGCATGAAAATGGTCAGGTAGAGACAAAAAGAGTACCTCGCATTTATTTATTTCAAATGTAGCAAACGAAGAAAGTTAACCAATGATAGTAAAAAAGTGTCATAAAGAGAAAAGGGATCGCATTCGATGGATACAAATGCTCTAGATATTCAACGCATGAACTCTTCCACGTTCTTCAATCAAGAATCTTTTCGAGCATGGCTTCTTGCGTAGAAGATTTCGAGCTGCTGAAAATGCTTCAAATACTGTAGTCTTGCTGTTTGACCCACCGTTCAACCGCCTTGCTCTTTGAGCCCAGTGTTTGCTTCATTAGAACGCCCTTTCGGGTTTTCATCCTAATCTTTTGTATTAATCAAGACGCCCCTTATCGGTTTTCATCTTAATCCTTTTTTTTAGGCATAATATTTCTTCACAGCATCTGAGTTCACTGGATTCAGTAGCTCATTCCCATCCATCTTAGTGAGAATCAAAGCTCCACCCGAGAAGGCTTTCTTTATGGCGTATGGTCCTTCCCAATTTGGTTTCTATTTTCCTCGTAAGTCTTTTTGTATTGGGAGAATCTTTCTCAATACGAGTTCTCCTTCGTGGAATTCTCTTGGCCTTACTTTCTTGTCATGGGCCGCGATCATTCTCTTCTAGTACATTTGTCCGTGACAAATTGCCTTTAAACATTTTTCTTCGATGAGGTTTAATTGGTCATATCGAGCTCGAACCCATTCTGCTTCCTCTAATTTCGACTCCATTAAGACTCGTATAGAAGGGATCTCAACTTCGATGGGTAACACAGCTTCCATTCCAAAGACCAGAGAGAAAGGAGTTTCTCCAGTAGATGTCCGCACAGATGTGCGATATGCATACAAAGCAAATGGTAGCTTCTCGTGCCAGTCTTTATATGTCTCGTTCATTTTCCCAATAATCTTCTTAATGTTCTTGTTGGCCGCTTCAATAGCTCCGTTCATTTTCGGGCGATAGGGTGATGAGTTATGATACTTTATTTGAAATTGCTCACACACTTCCTTCATCATCTTGTTGTTCAGATTTAAGGCGTTATCTGAAATAATTCTTTCAGGCAAACCATATCGATAAATGATTTCCTTTTTCAAAAACCTGCAAACTGCAGTCTTCGTCACATTGGCAAACGAAGCGACTTCTATCCATTTTGTGAAGTAATCAATAACCACAAAAATGAACCGGTGTCCATTAGAAGCTTTTGGGGAAATTGGCCCTATACCATCTATGCCCCACATAGAAAAAGGCCACGGAGAAGTCATGACATGAAGGGGCGAAGGGGCTACATGAATCTTATCGCCATAAATTTGACATTTGTGGCATTTTCTTGCAAAACTAATGCATTCGCTTTCCGTCGTCAACTAGTAGTAACCGAGTCTCATAATCTTCCTGGCCATAGTGAAACCATTGGCATGTGTCCCACAAATTCCTTCATGGACATCTTCAAGTATTTTTCTGGCTTCAACAATATCTACGCATTTCAAGAGCACCTGATCTTTTCCTTTTTTGCACAGTATGTCCCCATCAAGAACAAATCATATTGTCATTCTTCTGATTGTTCTTTTATCGTTTTCATTTGTTTGTTCGAGATACTTTTGGTTCTTGACATATTCTAAGATATCGTGGAACCATGGCCGTCCATCTGACTCTTTCTCAATGCTGAAACAATGTGCAGGGACTTCATATATCCTCATTTGGAGAGGCATTATTTCTGTTTCTCTTTTCGCTTTAAACACTGAGGCCAAAGTGGCTAGGGCATCAGCCAATTGGTTTTCTTCTCGTGGAAAATAATTAAAAGTTACTTCTTCGAATTCTTTAATCAATTCCGCCACTAGATCACTGTATTTAACCAATTTCAGATCCCTCACTTCCCAATCTCCACGGATTTGGTAAATCACCAACGCTGAGTCTCCGTATACCTCTAAAGTTTTGACGTTTCGTTCAATTGCTGCATGAAGTCCCATGATACAAGCCTCATATTCCGCTATGTTATTGGTACAGAAGAAGTTTAATCTAGCAGTGAATGGATAATGGTTCCCTTCTGGTGATATTAAGACTGCTCCAATCCCATGCCCCAATGCATTTGACGCACCATCAAAACTCATTTTTCACGACTTTTCTTTTGATGACTCGCATTCTTTTCCCGTAATGCACATCAGGTCTTCATCTGGGAAATCAAATCTCAATAGCTCGTATTCCTCCGTTGTTCGAGTTGCTAAAAAATCAACGATTGCACTTCCTTTTATTGACTTTTGGCTCACATAGACGATGTCGTATTCTGATTGTAGGATCTACCATCGTGCCATTCTTCCTGAGAGTGCAGGTGATTCCATCATGTAATTTATTGGGTCCAGCTTCAAAATTATCCATGTCGTATGATACAACATATATTGCCTGAGCCTCCGAACTACCCAAACCAAAGCGCAACAGAATTTTTCAATTGACGAGTACTTTGCCTCATACTCTGTAAACTTTTTACTGAGATAGTAAATCGCCTTTTCTTTTTTCCCTGACTCATCATGTTGCCCTAGTACGCAACTCATTGAATTTTTGAACACAGTCAGATACAATATAACGGTCTTCCTGGAGCTGGCGGTACTATTACCGACAGACTAGACAAATACTGTTTTATCTTGTCAAAAGCCATTTAGCACTCCTCGTTTCATTCTCCCGGATTATGTTTTCGAAGGAGTCAAAAAATTGGGTCACATTGGTTGGTAAGTTAAGCAATGAACTGAGCGATGTAGTTCAACCTCCCTAAAAATCCTCTGACTTCTTTTTGCGTGTGCGGAGGTGGTAGTTCTTGTATGGCTTTTATCTTATCTGGATCAACTTCAATGCCTCTCTCACTGACAATGAAGCCTAACAATTTTCCCGAAGTAGCCCTAAACGTACACTTGGCTGGATTAAGCTTCAGCTGGAACTTTCTCAATCTTTCGAATAACTTTCTGAGGTTGCCTACATGCTCTTTTTCCCTCTTGGATTTGGCAATCATATCATCGACGTAGACTTCTATTTCTTTGTGTATCATGTCATGAAACAACACCACCATGGCCCTCTGATACGTTGCCCCAGCGTTCTTTAATCCGAACGGCATCACCTTATAACAGAATGTTCCCTATATCATTACGAAAGTAGTTTTCTCCATATCCTCAAGAGCCATATTTATCTGATTATAACCCGAGAATCCATCTATGAACGAAAATAATGAATGTTTGGCTGTGTTATCTACCAAGGTATCGATGTGTGGCAAAGGAAAATTATCTTTAGGTCTTGCTCGATTCAGATCGCGATAATCCACACACATTCGTACCTTGCCATCTTTCTTCAGTACTGGGACTATGTTAGCTACCCATTGTGGGTACTTGGAGACTTGTAGGAAGCCAACATCAAATTGTTTCTTGACTTCTTCTTTTATCTTTAACAGTATTTCAGGTCTCATTCGTCTTAGCTTCTATTGAATGAGTTTGTATTCTGGTTTCAGTGGGAGTCTATGGACCATTACATCCTTATCCAATCCTGGCATGTCTTGATACGACCATGCAAATACATCTTTGTACTCATGAAGCAAAGCGATCAATTCATGTTTAGTGTTATCTGAAATGGAGGTCCCAATCTTCACTTCTTGCCTCTTTTCTTCATTTCCCAAGTTTACTATCTCAACAGATTCTTGATGAGGTAGAATTTGTTTATCTTCTTGTTCTACCATTCTTAGTAAGTCAGGAGACGAGACATAGTCTTCAACATTTTCCTCAGCTTCGAACTCTCCTAAACAAATAGCCTTCTCGAAATCGATTTCAAGATTTGTAACGAGTTTGTTCATATCGTTGATATCTGAGCACCTGAAAGTTGAATGAAAAAGAAAACTATAGAGGAGCATCAAAGTATTGGGACCAACAAGCATAATGGCATGATGTGAGATATATGCAATGACAGTGCTGTGAGAAGAGGGAAAAATTATGAGAATGAAAAGACCATGACAAAATGCATCTCCATTAATGTTCATTTAAATGATAAAGAGCAAATCATAAGCTCTTACAAAAGAATCCCTACTATTACTTAGGGACACACAAAAATGAGTGTTAACATTGAGCATTACTCTGGAGAAGACTTAGAAACTACAAGGAGATCCACAGCAGTTCAATTGTTCAAAACGAATCCAAGAGGACAATGGCGTATCATTGAAACATCTTTAATTGCATCATTTCTTTTGTCAATGACATTTATACTGACATTCTGAAGACCCCTTTTAATTAATAACAGCGTGCTTCGTGGATTATCTTCCCCGGGGTATATCATTCCTGCAGATGTAAATGTTTTTGACAAAGGAAGGTACGTCATGGGCTCCCATTCTAATTCTTGACCTAAAGCTCTTGCAATTCGCCTTTCTCGATCTTTCTGCAACTGTTTTCTTCTTTGTCGCATATCCGATTCGAACCCTAAACCATATCGAGCCTTATGGGGCACTGGTCTTAGAGCTCTAGCTATCCCTTGCTGATATCTTCCCAAACCTTTCCTCGCTCGGGCTCCCTTTCCCACAGTCAGCTTGATTCCCATCTTGGTATTCCTTAACAGCTTAGGCATGAGAATCTTATTTCCTTCAGCAACGAACGTAGCATTGATGAATTCGAAGGAATGGAAGGAATATTCTACTGCATCCTTGCTTACTTCGAGGTATGGTGTATCCGCAGAGATAGATGCGACAATGTCTTCCTCACCCACGACAGTGACCAAAAGACCATCCATGATAACCTTCACTTTTTGATGGAGAGATGAAGGAACTGCCCCAGCAGATTGGATCCAAGGCCTTCGTAAAAGGCAATTATACGAAGGCGTGATGTCCATGACCTGAAATTCAATATCATATATATAGGGGCCCACTTCTAGAGGGATATCGATATTTCCCATGACTTCTTATCTTGTCCCATCGAATGCCCTTAATGTGGAGTGACAAGGCCTTAGATAAGACAAATCAATTGGAATTCTAGAAAGTGTGGCCAAAGGCATGACATTGAGTGCTGACCCGTTGTCAATGAGCACATTCGGTATTATATAACCCTTACAACGAGTTGTGATGTGCAATGCTTTTACGGAGCCCCTACCATTTGACAGTATTTCGTCATCACTAAAAGAAATAAAATTATCCGCGTTCAGGTTATTCACCCACATATCAAGCTTTTCGACAGATATATTGCTTGCCACGTAAGCTTGATTTAACACTTTCAGCAAAACATTCCGATGTGGTTCTGAATTCAACAGTAGGGATAATACCGAGATTCATACCGGTTGTTTGCTTAACTGTTCCACGACATTATATTAACTATGCTTGATGAACTTCAAGAATTCATGTGCTTCCTTTTCATTCACAGGCCTTTTAACTTCTCGTTCGGATGGAGTCTCAAGTTTGACCTCGGCCTCATGCATCAGTGCCTTTCCTTTTTGGTTCGAATCACTCGTCTTTTTCGTCGGTTCAACCATTTTAGAATAGCATCTTCTGCTACGAGTAAAATGTCCTACTTCACCAACATTTCCAGTCACGGCTTTGGATTTTTCACCTTCAGGTGTGATAATGTTGACATCGTATTTCCATGGTACCACCTTGTTACCTTTGTAAAGGAAAAGACATGGTACTTCAATTATCATTTTCGGTTTCACTTGTTCCTTTTTTGCATCGTAATAAATCACCAATGGTCGATCGGCGCTATAAGGGAAACTTGATGATTGATTGTCAGAAGCACATACTTCTCCCTCATCGGTCTCTTTGTTAAAGATCCCAATCTCCTTGTTGTCCATCATGTCTTGAAGTAACTTTCTAAATTTATCATAAGACTGAATGTCATACCCTTTAATACCATGAAAGTCACAAAAGCATTGACCTTTTATACTTTCTTCTTTAAAGATTCTGTAGGGGCAACAGAACAGCCCCTTTTCAACCATCACCTTCCATATCTTCTGTAAAGGTGTCTTTATTTCAGAAACGCAGCTTTTGGTTCGCCATTTGCCTTCTTCAGTCACCGCGCTCACTTTCCCTTCAGTGTAGTTAGGGAGCGGATTTCCAATTATATTGCTAGTACCATCAAATCGTAAGATGCCTGCATCAATGAGGCCTTGAACCCTCCTTTTAAATGCCAGACAATTTTCTGTAGGATGCCCCTAGTTTCCGGCGTGGTACATGCAACTGGCATTAGGATCATACCATTTTGGTTATGTAGGCTTCAAGGGTGCCATATAATGTGGGGATATTAATTGTTTTTCCAACAGTTTTGGGTACAGCTCTCCGTATGACACAGGAATTAGGGTGAACTGAGGTTTTTCAGGATTGGATCTTGTCGGTCTTTATTCATCTTTAGGTTAGCTTTGAGTTGGCATGGTATTCTGTGGGAACGTAGTGACTGGTCTTTGATTATTTGTGGCGTAGACGGGGTAAGAAGGGTAATGAGGTGGTACTTGATAATAAAGGCTTTGGGGAGGATAATAGAAGTTTAGAGGTGGGAGATATCGAGGTCGTGACTGGGTTGGATACGTATTAGAAGTGTAGTGATTCTCAGTTCCCACCATATAGGCTTCTGCCTCTTTTTTCTTTACAGGTGCTGCCCTTTTCGAGCTCTCGGAACCTTCCATCCTTCCACTTTTAATGGCATTTTCTATAAGTTCCCCAGATATTACAATATCTGCAAAGTCTTTCGTGGCGCTTCCTACCAACTTATCATAAAACGGTGCTCTCAAAGTATTGATGAAGAGGACCGTAATTTTTGTTTTAGTCAATGAGGGTTCTGCTTGAGCCGAGATATCCCTCCACCTTTGCGCGTATTGCCTAAAAGTTTCCGTCTGCTTCTTTTTCATCATCTGCAGAGTTAGTCGATCAGGTACCATGTCGGATACATGCTTGTATTGCTCATAAAATACTGACGCTAAGTTTTTCTATGATCAGATTCTTTCTCTGCTAAGTTGATTATACCATCGAAGGACCGATCCGACCAAGCTGTCCTGGAAACAGTGTATTAACAATTTATCTTGATTCACGTAACCAGTCATCTTCCGAAAAAACATGACAAGATCAGCCTTTGGACATTTCGTTCCATCATATTTTTCAAACTCTGGCACTTTAAATTTTGGAGGTAAAACCAGATCGGACACTAAACTAAGCTCTTTGGTACTTAGTGGAGAGAAGGTGTCAGCACATTCTATCACCTTGAGCCTTTCTTCCAAGCTGCTATACTTATCTTGGGCATTATGATCATCTATTTTCAATCTGGTTATTTCTACTAGATCATCCAAATCTGGAACATTGGGATCAACAGGATTAGCTCCGGGGTTCGATACGAATATACCTTGCCCTAGATTAGCATGAGGTACGGGTCGTTGCTCCAAGCTTGCAGGTTCTCCTCGAGAATATTCTCTTTACGTTGCATGTGCATGAGGTGGAGTAAATCCTGGGGGATAGAGCGGATCCTGATCATGATTAGTTCTTGGCTGAGGCTTCATAATGTCAGGGCTCTGCATTTCCTTTGACCAAAGCTGTCATCATCTCCATCATTTTGGCCATTTGATCCCTTTGCTCGAGCGATTCCTCTCGAGATCTTAACATCAGATCTCTTGCTTCCTGTTGTGACTTGGTCAACTGCTTTTGCAATTCTCTTTGGGTCCTTTCTATCCTTTCAATTCTCTCATTGAACTCGGCTTTCATAATTCTAGCTTTTCGGCGCGTCCTATAAGAATGGCGTGATTCCAAGCTTGTAGTGCCACAACTGTGGATTATACGGTTTTAGTCTCAGTGAATAATTATGGTGATATGTACATGCAATGAACAGAAGAATGAATAAATGACAAATAAATGTTGAATAAATGACGAATGAATGTTGGTCATGAATAAATATTCAAGAATTTTGGTATTGATTTCAAGATAGCCCTACACTTAGGCATTTCATTTATCAAAAGAGTCTATTACAAAATGTTTCGCCATTTTTTTGATTCAACAGTTACACAAATTTCCTAGCCACATCGCCTTGTTTCTTCACTCGCTCTAACAACTCTGACATGCTTGATCTTTGGCTCGGAGGGAACTAGCAACTGAGAGTTTCGGTTTCGTCTGATAATTGCACAACTTGCATAGCCGCCTTGCGAATTTCATTGATCAAAAAGTCGAGTTACATTTCCTTTTCTTGGAGAGCTCTTTCGTAGGTGTGAGTGTCTAGGTCGTACTGACTATTCTTTTTTTCTAGGGCCTTTAGGAGATTATCCAATTGTTGCTGATGAGCTTGTAATGCATTTTCTAAATCTTGTATTTTCCCTCTTAGCTCTTGATGTTTAGACTGACTAGTCATTAGTTCTGCAGACACGGTTTCATATTCAATATTCTTCTTTCTTAACTCTATCGTAGCACGTGCAACTTTTTCCTCTTCTTTTTTCGCTTTCCCTTTCCAGAATTCCATCCCACCTTTGATTTTGCTTAGCTCTTCTTTCCATTCTGCCGACGATTTTCCCAACCCACTATTTTTTATAGTGCTTCTTAATTTCTTATTTTCCAAATGAAGGTCCCTTAAGTCATTTCTGACGATCTCAGCTTCTCTTTAGATTTTCACAGTTTGGGACTTTTCAATCTGAACATCGATCTTTAGCTGGTAGTTTTCCTCTTGAAGAGAGCTGATATCTCGTAACAACTTAGCCTTTTCACGCTCAAATTCGTGTCTTGTTAATTCCAGCTCGGATGACATTTCTTCTAAGAAAGGATTCTGAAAAGTGTAATTCATCGATGAGACTTGTTGACTATTCACTCGTCGTTTTGTCCATATGTCATAATCTTGAGTGATAGTATCAGCATAGAGAGCTAATTCCATTACGTGAACTTCTTTTCAAGCTTTTGCAGTATCCCAGACTCTTTTCATGTAACCTTCACCTGTAAAGGCAAACTCGATCGCGCAACCCTCCGGCGGGTATGAATTGTCGTGAAGCAAACGCCTTTTGAATCATTAATGGAGCATATCCAACCCCTCCCCATAATCCGAGTAAAGGCACCCAATCTTGGCTTCCTCATTTATATATCAGAACTGAAGTACGAATCCATGGTGCTCTCCAGGTTATCTCTTCAGCGCGAAGGATTTGAAAAACCGAAACTCAGTGCTGCTCGGTGACATCTTTTGGCCAATCTTTCTCAAAGTAAGCCTTTAATGAGGCGAATGTTTTTGAGAACATATGGAAAGGTGTGCGCTCTACTTTCCGTAAATGGCTCGAATCCGACATTAAGCAATCACACAGATCCGAGATAAACGCCCTTCCCTTTTCTCCTACAACTACTCGTAGATCTAAAAGTCTCGGCCAAGATAGTTGGGACGGGGTTGATCTCTTTCCCCAACCTTTCGAAGAAATCCACTACTGCGACTTTTACATGCCCCAAAACCTTTGGGAAGATGATCAATCCGTAAATGGCCAAAGCAAACAGATCCATTCTCTTCGCAATATCTAGATGGTTTTGAACTAAGTCACGCAGAGAAAACCACGGAACACAACTGACTTCATTCTTTTTCTTTATCTGTTTTTCAGCCCATATATCGGTCATTCCGGTCAACCTCACTAGCTTTTTCTTGAAGGTCATTGGCTTAGGCTCTTTCACATATATCTTGTTGAATTGCACATTGTCAACACGAAGCAAAGCAACATATTCTTCTATGGTCGGAGTCATATCTTCCTGATTGAAAGTAAAGCACTGGTAAGCTGGGTCCCATAATCAAACCATGGCTTGAATCAACTGTTCGTCTACGTTGATGGCGATCAAGTGAGCTATATCCCCGTATTTTTCAGTGAAGATGCCCCTAGTGTCTGAATCCCACTGTTTCCAAATCCGGGTCAAGTCTTCGAGGTTATTCTAACGAAAGTTTGAAGTTACATGTTTGGGAAGATTGGAGATACATCCTTCCGTTAAACTGTCCCCTTTTGCTTTCTGGGTTTTCAGAGACTAGTCTCGAACCACGACATTTTTCTCGGTTACTTGCGTAATTGACTCCTCCATAAAAAACCCGTTTTTGGCAACCAATCTCTAATCAACATCTTCCTAATCAAGATGCCTATGATGCATGATGAAATATAAAAAATAAAAAATAAAAAATAAAAAATGAACAACCTTGGTTAGTAATCACAATAAATATGAACAGAGGAAAATTACAGAAAATCCAAATAAAAAGTGTAAATGTCAAAGAAATAAAAGGTAAGAGGCGTTCCACCCGTGTACTTATTTTGGTGATTATTAACGGAAGGAGGTTCGACAAGGCTCTAGTTAGGTGGCTCGTATGGTTCACTATATGCGTTTGGGCCTAGAGACAGATACTCGAATCGTTCGTATTATCGTCTACTAAAACTAGTACGAAGCCTCGGTCGTAGCCCATCACAAGCTCACGAGTTCAATTCAAGGGATTACATTTACTTATGCCTATGCAGAAGGATAAGTTAACTCACGAAAGCATAAATCATATGTAACCCGGAAGTATTCACTAGCCTGTGCGGAGGGACGAGTTAAATCACGAAGGCATAGCGTTTACTTCCACTTAAGAGGACGGAGCCCGGGTAGATAGCTCATGTTATGCAAAGATGCAAGTGCACGGTGTGTGGGGAGAAACTCACAAACCTTTACGTTTTATTTAAAAACTAAATTAAAAAAACTAAAACCATAAAACTTAGAGCTGAAAAACAACAAGATAAAACAAGTTAGAAGAATATTTACAACATGATGCAAGTGCATAACTTTTCAAAAACACAATTTTGGGATCACGACTAAACATTAATTTGAACAAGGAATTTTGAAAATTTTGACAACACTCGTTTAATTCTAGACTCGACTCTCAAAATCGGTCGCCAGTGGAGTCGCCAGCTGTAGCGACGTAAAAATTTTCGCTTTCGGTCGCTAATTGAGTCGATTTATTGAAAATTTAAAAACCAACTTTCTATTTTATTAAAAACGGGAGTCACCACCGATCCTTTTTCCTAGGTGTGATCGGACACCCAATAAATCCACTTTTTTTTAAAAGAAAATTTATTTTTTAAACAAAAAGAAGGTCGAGTTTAGGTCTACGTCAAAAGCCAAAGTAAAATTGAGTTCGGGAGTCGGTTACGCGCGAGGAAGGTATTAGCACCCTCGTGACGCCCAAAATTGGTATCTTATTAAACATGCGTTGTCTTGAATTTCAAAATTGCGAGTTCAATATAACATTTAATCGTGATCCGATTAAAACACGAGAAATTTTAAGTTTTTTTTTTTTGGTTTCTTTTGAGAAGGATGTTCCATTTTTAACACGAGCCGATTGATATTCACCCAACATAGCGATGAAATCGACGACTTAATGTTAAATCGGTACGTTGCCTTATTTGTTGAAATCAATTAAAAAATATGAGTAAAACATTATTCTAATAAGAATTCGTAAATAATACAAACAATGATGCAATTAATAATAAAAAATATTAAAATCTAAGAATATTAAAATAACAATAATAATATTTACAAGAAAATAAAAATAATGTACTATTAATATAATAAGAAAAATAATGTACTTAACAATAATAGAAAATAACAATATGTACATAAAAATATATATATACATATATATGTGTATATACATGTTAATAATGATGAAAAGAATAATAATTATACTAATAATAGTGGTAATGGTAATGATCAAGGAGTAATGAAGTAAGTATAAGTATGTACAAAAATAAAAATAATATAATATAAAGTGGAAAAAATAATGATAATAATATATTAATAAAAGAAAATATATATATATATATATATACATACATATACCTAAAATATATTCATAATAATAGTATTGAGTATTAAAAGTATATATATAATATAGACAAAAATATATGCATAATATAGTATTGAAAGTATTTACATGGGATAATATGTAAGAAAAATATATAAATAATATAATATTAAAATATTTACATAATATATATACATATTAGAAGAAAAAAACGACTATCCCCGAATAAATTCGAGAAGGTAGGTTTTTTTTTATATTTGTATTATATTTTTTTATGTATTTATAATATATATATTCATGCAAACGAATAAATTCGAAAATAAAAAAAATAAATAAATGAAAAAAATAAAATCACCTTGGGTTTTGAGTTTGATCTTCAGTATATTTTTTGATTTAAGACTATCCCCGAATGTTTTGTATTTTTGCAAAGAAAAAAAAAACCCCTTTTTTTGTGTTACATTTCTCTGGCTTTATAGCCAATTTGAATACATATTATGTTGTTTCTTTGCTACTGCTCTGTGTTGTTTGTTGCGTGTTCGTCTCTCTTTTGCAGGTGATGGAACGGGAGCAGGTGGTGGCAGTAGGCTAAGAGGAGGCGTGTGGGCATGCTAGTACGACGGCTGAACTTAGGGGGGGCTAGGGTTTTTTCTTTTTCTGATTTTGTTTGGGCTAGGATTAGGTTAGGCTATTGGGTTTGGGTAATGGTTAGGTGGGCTGAAATTTTGGGCTTCAATGTAAATGGGCCAAAATTGACCTACAACAACAATGATTCGATTTAACCTGAGGCAGATGAAAGACAACCACATTTGGGAAGAGTAGCTTTTAGTCAACACTACAATAAACCTTGTCAAGTCTTTCTTAAGTAGAGTACCAACTGTTACGAGAACTAGCCCAAGTATATCTCAAACCAACAAAGCCTAAATCAAGCAATTGAAAATCCTATAACACTCTTTATTATTGTGGCAACCATTGCGGTTCAAAGATTTGAAATTAGACTTATCCAAGGAGGTCGCAATTTCATTGAAGCCACCCCCACTAACAAAGGAAGTTCTAGCGAGACCAATCAATTTGAACCACTACTTAAAATAAAATATTCTATAAAAAGATTACCCTCTTTTAAAAAAACAACCATTTATTTTTAAAATTTTACCACTTACTTTTTTTGAGAATAAATTTTACCATTTATTTATATATATTACATATTTTTTATTAATATATTTTTACATAATTTTTTACCTAGGGTATGAGATAATTTATTATATTTTAAAACATATCCCAAACAATGCATTTATGATGATTTGCTTAGAGAAATACTTCCTCATATTTTGATTGGTGACATAAAGAATGTGTTTATTGCTCCTATTCCTTTTGAAGAAATTAAATACTTTGTAACGTTTGGAATGAATGGTAATAAAGCCCTTGGGCTGGATGGCTATTTTGCAAAAAAATTTCAAGCATGTTGTAGTATTATGGCCTATGAGGCAAGATGTTATAGAGGCTGTGAAGTATTTCTTCTCTACCATCTTCACTTTAGTGTAAAAAATCCCGAACCTATATAGGTTTATGATTTTTTTTTATCTATCTCTTGATGTTAAATTATATACAAATGTGTCAGTAAAATCTTTACTAATAGAATTAAACAAAGCTTACTTGCTTTAATTTCTAGTAATCAGAAGGCTTTTTTGGGCGATAGAAACTAGGCTGATACTCTTCTGTTAGCACAAGAATTGATACATGGGTATAGTATGTCCCCAAAATGTGCTTTAAAGGTGAACCTTGGGAAATATTTTGACTCCCTTCACTATAAATTCATTTTTTAGATGTTCAAAAGTTTTGGGTTTTCACGATGTTTGTAGAAATTGAGCTTGTGCTATCTTCAGTGGCTTTGAATAAGGCAGGGGACCCCTTATCCCCTTACCTATTCATTTTTGTTCTAAATATTTTGTCAAGTCTCTTAAATCTTGTTGGTAGGTATAAGGTTTTCGTTTATCATCCAATGTGTAAGAAATCACAGTTAACTCATTTGTGTTTGGAGATATTTCTCTTTAGAATTAAAAAAAAAATCAGGCCAGAATTGATTTAATGGAGTAGTTAAAGATTTTCAAGGCTCAACCAAATCAGTTTTTTCAAGTAATTATAAGTGATAACCCTGGTTCACATTATTCAAACTTCAGTACTCAGCTGGCCGGTCACAAAACTACATCCTTTTGTAATATCAGTCCATGCCAACATTCAAAAGACAGGTAGATACTAAATAGTACCCTAAACCCATACTTTATGAAAACTTTGAACATTTCTTTCAAAAAAAAAAAAAAAAAAGCTTTCAAAATAAAGAAAAAGCTTTGGAAGGATTTGATGTTAATTGATTGAAATAAAAAAGATAAATTTTAAAAAAAT
This sequence comes from Gossypium longicalyx, assembly GCA_025698465.1. Taxonomy (NCBI): domain Eukaryota; kingdom Viridiplantae; phylum Streptophyta; class Magnoliopsida; order Malvales; family Malvaceae; genus Gossypium; species Gossypium longicalyx. The sequence continues at coordinate 17,191,348 of CM047005.1, read as the reverse complement.
AATAATAAATATTATTATAAGAATTTGTATACCTTTTAGTATTTTATTTATATATTTTTTAAAAATAAAATATTTATTTAAAAAAAGTTACATCCTTAAAAAAAAAAAAAGATAATTTGTCAAAGTGAAACTTAAATCAAAATCATGAAAAATTTCAACTCAAGATATTATTTACAACCAATAGAGATGTTTATATATATAAGCGCAAGATATTTTGTTTGTTGACACCTGCTTATGTCATGAGGCTAAAATTTTAATGTTACGGGATTAGAACTTTAGTTTGGTAAACTGCATGACCTTAGGCAATTTCTTAGGTTCAAATTTACCTAAGTCAGCTTTACTCTCAAAAAATGAGAATTTTCATAAAAATTCTCTAAAATATCGAAGTAAAAAGCAATGAATAAACAGAAAAGCCATAAAAAAATAGCGCATGTCAAGTAGTGTTTGAGTAATGCTCTTAAAAGTATTCTATTACTTTAAGGTTTACAATTGAGTGATTACGAACGAGGATAATGCCTCTTTTTGTAGTTGAGCTCCCACAAATCCAATGGTACAGATTGAATTACGTCGACGACTAAAATTAATGTCTATGTACAATATGAGACTTCTAAGGATTTAAACTATATATACATTACAATAATTATCCTGGTAACTCTAGTAAAACTAGAGTGCTCCACTAGGTTACTAAGGCTTCAAGTAAATGAGTTTCTCAATGTGTTTCACTTAATCAGCCAAGGCAAATGATTTAAATGAGCGCTATTTAATAGATTGACCTCTATGGGACACACTTTGCATGTTCATCAGGAGCTTTAATCCGTGGTCGCCTGTGACACTTAACGACTTAATTTTACTTAGTAAGTTTAAGTTAATTTATTTTATTATTGTAACGGGCTAAATTTTCTCGGACCCAACAAGCTCAAATTAAATACAAAACCAATCCAAATCCCTAACCCAAACCAAAACCCAAAAGAGCCCAATAATTAGAAAACCCTAAAGGCCCAACTGACCCAAAATTTTAAATGAGAATGTAGAACCCTAGCCCCACTTATCCTCTTCTCGCGCAGCATGTTAGGCATGCCTCGCCTCTGACCAAAGCAGCCTCCACATCTTCCGCTCACCCACGTGACGCCCGACAACTTTCAACCACCCTCCGACTCGCCCCCCATCGCCTGCCTGTCTAGGCCTCCAAAACAAAAACAAAAAAAGAAAGCAAAACAGAGGGCAGAAACACGTAAAGCAAAAGCGATAGAAAATGTGTATTTTTGGGCTATAAGAGCTAGATCGAACCAATGTAAAGGGGGGGGGCAGAGATTTTGAATTCGAAAACATCAATTGAAACAGAAGTAAAATTACTAAAAGGTTGTTCATTCACTGTTTTTCTCTTTTATTTTCCTCTTTTATTTCTTACTTATTTTTTGTCTATTGTACTAGTATACAAAACAAAAGGAAAGATCTCTTACCTGTCGATTGGCGCCGATCTAATCGGTGGTTGCTTCTCCGTCCAAGGGCAAATAGATCCCTGGGGATCCTGCTAAAGCCACGACGAAGGATGGAGGCGCACTTGGCGCCACTGTAGCCCACAGATCGGCTAAAGGGAGAGGGGCGATTGAGAGTATTTAGAGAAGAAAGGATTTTTGAAACCCTTTTTTAAGAAAATAATCGGCCAAATGAAGGTTTTAGGGCAAAGTTTATCATATATATATATATGTTTGAAATGGTGACGCTTTTAAGCCCTTAATCTTGATATTGAAACAAGGCTGCTTCACGACGCAACCCGACGACCCGACCTGCATAGGCGCAGGGATCCGCATGTTTTTGCGGAGAGGGGGTATTTGCGCGTTAAGTCCCTCCTTTTCGCGCTGGCATTCAATTGGGCCCATTTATATTTTCTTTGTTCTTTTTTAAATTTATCTCTGCAATTTGCACGTAAATTCAATTTAGTCAGCACCTAAACGCTGCGTTTTGGGGGCAGAGATTAATTTCCCAATTGCTCATTGCGCTTTTACGCGCATTATATTTTGGTCCTTGTACGCATATTTCCTTGTTTTTCTTCCTGATTTTATTTTTCTTCTGATTTAACCCCTAATCAACTTGATTTTAATCTTTTTTTCTTTTATTTATGCATTTCTATATGCATTATTTATTCTAAACAGTTTTATATCTCATTTGTTACATTTTTATATGTTATTAAACTATTCTATTGTTTATTTTAAATCGTTTGTTTGTTATTTATTTTAGGTTTTTACATATTATATATATTTAAACTATTATTCGTTTTAAATTTTACATATATTATTTATTTCAAACTATTATACCTTGTTTATTTTGAAATTATTTATATATCCTATTATTTTAAACTTTTATATATTATTTATTTTGGATCATTTATATATATATATATATGTATTTTTATTTAAGCGGTTTCTAGACATTATTTATTTCAAATTTCTCTTTACATGTTATTTATTTTAAATCTTTTTATATATTATTTATTTTAAACTACTTCATTTATTTATTTTTATATACTGCAATGAAACTGTTTTATGTTGTCTATTTTTAAATTGTTTTAGATATCAATTATTCTAAATGACTTCATATATTATTTTACTTTTTTTTAAAACCGTTATATACATTATTTTATTTTAAGTTGTTTCTCATACATTATTTACTTTAGATTTTTATATCTCGTTCCTTGTACATACTATTTATGTTAAATAGATATAAGTTATTTATCTTAAACTGTTTTGTATTTTGTTTATGTCAATTTTTATATATTTGTGCATTTTGAACCCTTTCCGTATTATTTATTTTAAAATTTGTTTTTTTCTCTCACATATTATTTATTTCAACTCTACATATTATCTACTTCGAATTGTTGTATATATTACTTTGTTTCGTTTTCTTTGATTGTTAATGTCAATTTTAAAATAGTGTATTATGTGAATATTTTCGTTATGTGCCCTATAAATCATTTGTTATTATATTCATGTTATTGACATTCATTAACATAACATATTATTCATATACTATTGTTACATGTTATATATTACATTCATATTTTATTTTCAAATCATATCGTGAATTATGTTTCAACATACTCATACATAATTAGCGGCTCTATTATACTCCAAATCAAATATGTATCGTTTAAATATCGTATTTGCTATTATTCAAAAACTTTTTTCTAAAAATAAGGCAATATTTCGTTTTTTTTTAGAAATTCGAAAAATTGTGCTTTAACTTACTGGGTTTCGATCTTTCTCGTTTAACCTAAATAACCGAATATCCTTTTAAAATATAAATGCATGAATTCTGAAAATCAAAAGACAGGCTTATTCTCGAGGGTTTAAAATGTTGTGTCCTAACATACTGGATGTGACATTTTATTACTTCGGGACAAGAAGGCCTTTAGCATCTGTTTCAATTTATCCAAACATCTTTGTAAAATTAACATTGATTAAAAGGGATCGTATTTTAAATTCTTCTCGAGTTTTCAATTTTCGACATTAAGACGTTAATTAATCAATTAGGTGCCAATTTTAAGCGCATAAGGGTGCTAATCCTTCCTCGTACTCCAATCGACTCCAACCTGCTTTTTCAAATTTCATAGACCAAAATCGTTGTTTTAGTAAATCAAGACCGCTTATTAAAACAATCAAATCGCTAGGTGATCCGATCACACCTAAACAAAAATATTAGTGGCGACTCCCAATTTTCGCTTTCATTTACAAAATCAAAGTCGATTCTATTTTTCAAAAAATGGTTTCGACAATTATTATTTTGAAAAAAGTAAATAAAACGAAATCCCTTTTTTGCTAAATTCAAAATGGGACTAAATATGAGGTTAACTAATATATAGGAAATGGTCAATTTAATGTAGAAGCATTTATCACGTTTATACGGCAGGGAGAATCTCAAGGGTTTTAGTTGAAGTCTCCTCTCCACCACCCAAAATTAAATCATCCTCCTAATAATTTCTTTTTTTAGGATCATAATATTTTCCAGGAAAACAATTCCTAAAGAAAAAGAAAAAAATCATTCTAGGTATTATTGAAGATAAAGAAAAAGATTAAAGCTTTACAAAATCAATAATGCCTAGCAAGTTAAAGAAGGCAATTGGTGCAGTGAAAGACCAAACCAGCATTAGCCTTGCCAAGGTCGTCAACACCAATTCCGCCAGCCTCGAAGTGGCGGTCCTCAAGGCCACCACCCACGACAAAGCCCCATTCGACGAGCGCTACGTCGATGAAATCCTACGAACCGTCTCCTCCAACAAGCTCTTCGCGGGGATCGCCGCCCGTGTCATCGCCAAAAGATTAGGCAAAACAAAGAATTGGGTCGTCGCCCTCAAATGCTTGATGCTTGTCCTTCGCATTTTCCAAGATGGAGATCCTTATTTCCCTAAAGAAGTCCTCCATGCAATGAACCATCGAACCAATATCCTGAATCTCCCCACTTTCAGAGATGAATGCAGTTCCAATCCTTGCGATTACACCACTTTCGTTAAGTCTTTCGCCTTCTATCTCGAAGAACGCTTGGAATGTTTCCTCACGGGGAAGCTTCAAAGGCGATTCACGTTCAAAGAGAAACAACTTAGCCATCCCAGGGCACGTCTAGTTAACCAACAACCTGTTCGACACATGAAGCCCCCCATGTTGCTCGATCGGATTTCCTATTGGCAACGTTTGCTTGCTAAAGCTATTGCCACAAAGCCCATAGGTTCAGCCAAGACAAACCGCTTGATCTTGGTTTCCTTCCATGCTATCGTACGAGAAAGCTTCGATCTTTACAGGGACATATCTAACGGGCTCGGGCTTGTCTTAGATGGTTTCTTTCATTTGCAGCATCAATCATGCGTTAATGCCATCAATTATTGCGTCAAAGCTAGCAAACAATTCGAAGAGCTTTCGAGTTTATACGAGTATTGTAAGAGCTTGCCAATTGGGAGAACCTCGGATTATCCGAGTGTGCAGAGGATATCAGAGGAGCTTATTGAGACATTGAAAGTTTTCTTAAAAGACCAAGCTTCGTTCCCATCAGCTGGGATATCACCACCTACGAAACCACCTCGTTTGCTTCGTCTCCTAACGTCAGCCGCCAAGGATCTCTCGGTTTTGGAGATAGAATCTCAGGCCGGTTCGAGCTCGATTGTTTGTACATCGTTGGAAGAATTGATGAATCAAGATGAAGAACCTGTTGTAACAATGAGGTCATCTTTTCGACGGAGACTTTCTGGGAGTTGTCTGAAAAACAGTATCGCGAGCAAGAAGATTCGTATAATGCCGCTGAAACTGGCTCCAACCATTCCTTACCCATCATTGATCAAGATCAAAATACGAGTTTAGATTTTATATCCTTCGATGAGTGGCCAGCAATAGATGCTAATAAAACTCAAGGACAACAAAGTTCAGAGCTATCATCATCTTCAGCTAATGGTAACAAGGGTTGTTGGGAACTTGCTTTAATAGAGCCCACACCGTCGCCACAACCTGTGCCACAGGCTTCCCAAAACTTGGCTAACAATAACTCTTTCTTCGACAACTGGTTTCAAGAAGATCAAAGAAATGATCAGCAAGCTTCTCAAAATAGAGCCAATGGTGCCTCTTTTCCCTACAATTGGTTGCAAGAAGATCATAGAAATGATCAGCAAGCTTCTCAAAATAGAGCCAATGGTGCCTCTTTTACCAACAGTTGGTTTCAAGAAGATCATCAAAATGATCACCAAGCTTCTCAAAAAGGAGCCAATGGTGCCTCTTTTACAAACAATTGGTTTCAAGAAGATCTTAGAAATCATCAGCAAGCTTCTCAAAATGGAGCCACTGGTGTCTCTTTTACCAACAATTGGCTTCAAGAAGATCAAAGAAATGACCGACAAGCTTCTCAAAATGGAGCCAATGGTGTTTGTTTTACCAACAGCTGGCTCCAAGAAGATCTTAGAAATCAGCAAGCGTCTCAAAATGGAGTCATGGTTCACTCATATATCGATGACTGGCTACTGCAACAACACCATCAACAACAATGGCAAGCTTCCAATGATGTAGCCAATGGCCATACGTGTTTCGATGACTGGTTAAAGGAAGATAAAAATCCAGAGCATGCCTCTAATCAAATTATCGTATCCGATGGCCGCTCTTATTTCGATGATTGGTTTCAAGCAAACCAAAGAGACCAAGAAGAACGAAAATCAGCTTCGAATGGCGGTAACGAAAGCTGGGAGCTTGTATTGGTAAAAGGCACAACGCCACCTTTACAAGCTTCTCAACATTTAGCCGACGGAATCCAACCTTCAATGGCAAATCATTTATTTGATCACAGACCCATAGTGCCTCAACGCCAATACAACCCATTTCTCGAAGATGAAACAAATATATCAGCAGCCATTGCCACCACTGCCAATGACAATGTTGCTGGTTTCCATGAAAGGTTCTTCCCAATGGAACCAACATTTCATGCAACACCAACTTTTTACGCTCAAAGTTGTAATGAAATACCGATACCGACGTTTCATGCGACGTCAGGTTCTTTTTCCCAGCATCCTAATGGGACAACAACAGGGTTTCAGGGTGGTGAAACTGGCGAGCCTTTCGCTCCATGGCCAACTATGAAAGTTAACAACAATGTGTCAGTGGATCAACAAAATGTATTATTTCAACGACAGTTGTGGTTGCAGTGAAAACACGATCGTAGCAAGGCTTTATAGTTTGATATATTTGTTGAATGAAAATGTATACAATTCAATTTGAAAATACCTTTGTAAAACAAATTCACTTGAAAAGATAAAGAGAAATGGATTGCAAATATTAAGTGTTCATATGACCAAATTTCACTTCAAAAATATTGACCAACAAAAATTTCACTGCAAAAATGACTGTCCTAATTAATTCTTCGTGAAGTTGCAACATATAAGCAACAACCAATAAACTACTTGCATCTATTTTGAAATAAAAAAAACAGTAAGAACAAGTTTCCATTTAAAATTCCACCTAGAGGTGTTCATAAAAAAATTATAAGCTAAGAGGGATTTTAGGTGTCATAATCATTCCAAATTTCAAGCAAACGATCAGTAACAAAAAAATTTTAAATTAAATTGAGTTGTGAAATGTTAAGGAGAAAAGATTGGATGAAATGTATTAGTGATAAATAATCTTATGAGAAAAGATTGTATATATATATATATATATATATTTCATTTACGTCAGAATAATACTTTTAGAATAAATTAACTATTAACTATTATATGTAATAGCTACTAACATGTAATGAATATTAATTATTTCTTATAATAAATAGTTGATTTTTTAAAAAATATTTAACAATAAGGTTTGAATAAAATAGATATTTTTTTATACCTCATATAAGGTAGTCATTTTTTAAAGTTTATAACTATAATATAATTGTACAAAATACAAATAATAACTAGAATTGTTGACGAGGGGTATCAGTAAAGGAGGAGGAAGCGGTGGAATAAAGGAGACCGATTTATCAAAATAGGTAGAGGGTCAAAGAAGGTTAAGAGGAGGAGGAGGAGGATTATCACTATGAAAGTAAAGGAGATTGAGTGTAGAGAGTAAGCATTTAGGGTTGCTAATAGGGAGAAGACCCATTTGTCATCGATAGAAAGGGTATTTAAAGGGGAGACCTCTTGTCTAGTAGTGGTGATGTAATAGGTTATTACCAATGGGTTATCATCATGGAATGCATGAGAGACATATATGGTGTGATCTATTTTGTTATTTAGGCATTACAAGGTTATTATGTTCAAGTGAAGCCCAATGTTTCTTAAAAGAGCATTTACACTTGGAAAGTGTTCACATTAAAAAGCATGTGGCCTAGAGGATGAGGGTTAAATTTAATCCTTTAGGCTTATTAGTTTCAAAATTTTCTAATTTATTTCCAATAAAAGAGTAAGGGTCAAATCGAATAAGTATGTAAATGTTGAGGGCTAAGTTTAGTATTGTATCTTTTATATGAACACCAAAATAAACATTTAACAAAAGGGCTATTTTGCTTACTCGTCTAATATACATAGATTAATTTTCCCATTTTTTTGGTTAATTAGTTAAAATGCAATCCAAGATATAATATAAGAAAATTTTGGGGTAGTGTTACTCTAAAAGCATAATTAAAATTTATACTAAACTTTGAATATGACGTAGAAAAAATAGTGACATGGATTAATTTAATTGATGAAGGTCTAGATAATAAATTTTTTTTTCAAAATGAAAAAATGAATTGTTACGTCTGCAAGATCATTTTATTCTAGTAGTCAGAGTGGAGGGAGAGGTAGATAAATAGTCTTGGCCCCGGAATGATAGATTCTTTATTAACTCCTTTAATTTTTAGGAAAATATTAGTTAATATAATACCAGATTTGTATTTTGACTCTTAAAATATATTACTCAGTCAAAAATCAAAAGAAGCAAAACTTTTTTTCATGGAAATACTAAACTGACTTAAAAACATAACCAAAGTACTTGATGTTTTTCACGACTAAATCATTATCTAAAACTTTGTATTTGTAAAGAGATGAAATATTCTAGTTTCTTTTTTCTGCATTAATCCTTAAATTTAAGTTTCTTCAAATAATTAAAATTTTTTTTAAAGGGTATTAGGAAGTATTGATGTGAAATTCTTTGATAGTAGCGAACAACTAATACCTCCAACTTTGTAAAGAAATGTTAACGAAAAATGTTATGCCGTAGCAAACAACAGCGGCTAACCTTCTAAATTCAACCGCCTTCAGTTCGCGGTGACTGAGTTCACAGGGTATTTTCAAATAATGAGATTTAAATACATTGAAAATCAATGTGATAATAAAACAACTGAACAAAAGCATTGGACTTCTAAAAAAAAAGAGAGAACCACATTACAGTAAATAATAATGTTTGTTTTGTTTGGCGGGAGAGAGTAAAGGAAGATGGAAAAGGTTGAACACAATTGCCAATGGTAAATGATAGAAGCATTAGAGAGAGAGAGAAGGGGGGGGGGGGGGAAGCATAAAGCTTTAAAAAGGGCATGACCAAGTAATTTATATGCCCCTTTTCCAACAGTTTGCTTAGCATTAGCATTTAGCAGCTATATAGTGCTGCCAGGAGTGTGCATGATAGGGTAATTTCATTATATATATTATATTGGTAGTAATGTCCATTAATAAAACAATCAAAGATTTAAAAAAAGAAGAGTGAGGAAACGAGAATCAAGAAGAGCATTGGCATGTGAAGGAGTGGGGAAGGAAGAAAGTAAAATAATGGACCACTCAATCTTTGGGTATATCTAGTGTTGGTGTAGTCAGGGAGTTGTATATATATTTTATAATGTTTGTTTTCCCCAAGTGAATGCGATGTCGCTATAATCTTGCACTCTTCTGGGGACCCGCATTTTCTGCCTTCTTTTCTATGTCCCTGTCTCTTCACAATATATGCTACTTTTAGCCTCTGTTTCCTATATCTGCGTCGACCCAATCTCTCACCCGCACCATTCCTCCTTATTGTTCATTTCCTGGCTGCTGTGCTTGCTGAATCTATGCTGGCCTCATCTTCCCAATCCTCCTTTTGACATTCTCACCATCATTCATGCTCATGCTCCACTGTTCCCCTCCCCGCCCTTTTATTTTACACTCAAATACCACTTTTCCTCTTGTTAAATTTATTATTTAATACAACAATAAGAGTAATTAATGCATTAATTATAAAACATTTTATTTAAACTATGACGGATAAATAAATGTATTTACCTTTGTCTTACTTTTTAAACTTATTTGATGTTATTTACTTTGTAAAATCCGTCCCAAGAATACATGATGTCTCCTCTTTTCCCCTAGTCCCAACATTGAAGATTGCAAACAAAGTGAGGCAATGAGGGATCCACCACCTGTACCAACTACATAATCATTACCATCGATTTGGATTGCTTCCTCCCATTTACCTACCTATTTGGAAAACCCTAAAGCTTTCCACAAGTAACTGTCAGCCATATATTCTCATGCCATGAGTTAACATCATCCTATATGATTACCACCCCGAATTTGATCACTAACGTCCCACCCCATAATATCAATATCCAAACAAACATCACAACAATACCTACCAAACTAAAATTCAATACCGAATTACATTACACATAAAGATTAAACAAACAAACAAACCTTTAATAATTTACATTATAGAACAAAGTACAAACATTATAATTAGGAAAAAAAAAAGAGGGAAGGAAACATAACAATCATCATACCCTCCTTCTTACAGCTCAGCTTTCATCAGTGAATCAAATATTACTAACAAAAAAAAAAAAAAAAACGAGGATACTCCCTAAAAACCGCATCCATGCCTTTAGTTATCATCATTTAAATTAACGTAGTGTTTAAAATATATAATAATAATTAATATTTTGCTTTTGAGGTAAAGTTTTGGAGTATACGAAGTGTGTTTGCTGCGTTTTCAACCACAGCAGTTCTGACAGTTAGAAAATTCCAAACCTCCTCCTGCATTACAAATTAAAAAAAAATGAATTCACGGCAAAATAATTCACGTGCCATTCGACGTATCTACAAATCTACTACGTTAATTTAGACGCTACTCCACTATGCTATGCATCGCATGGTGTTATCTACTTTATCTTCCTTCATTACCACGTCAGCATATTATTACGAATAATAATAAAGAAGGGTCCAACGTATTTATCATTGTGAACTTAAACATCTATCTATGGCTTCGCTGTTTTAAGTTTTAGTTTATCCATCATTTTCCCCCGGATTTAGGTGACAAAACTGTGTACCAGTAGTTGTGTTGGGGGGAAAGCAGGGGTAATTTCGTACTTTAACCGGTCAAGAATGGTGCTAAAATAGAGAACAGTTATTCCACGCACCAACAACCAGCTTTGATTGAAACCCTAACAGAGTCCTGAATTACCAATTATATCCTCGTAAAAGGAACATACCTTAGTTGGCGGGGAGGTGAGTAGCTTTACTGGTTATTCCCTCCAAGTCCTGCTGAAAATGCTTTTTAGCCTATTTCCAGCTAGTCTCTGAAGCGCTTTGCTCCGGCGACTTCACTTTCCGCCAGACTCTGCAGGTGCTTATTGGCACCGGCAGCCGTCAGTCTCTTCCTACAACCACCGCTTCCTCCACCCAACACTGCAGTCACCACCATCAGTGGAAACTTCTTTGACACAGCCTCATTTTTGGGGTCCAACATCTGCACCAATCTCATCACGCTCTTCTCATCCCTAACCAACTCCTTCCTATTTGACCGGACCGTCAGTAGCGAAACAAGCCCCTGGGCTGCCGCCTCCTGCAACCCTACTGGCTTTGGTGATTCCATTAATTTTACCAAAGAACTAATGCAACTAGAAATGGCACGCTTGTTTCCATCACTAATCGATAACTTTGATAACAAACAAGCTGAAATCTGTTGCAAAATCAAGTTCCCGTGCTTAATAAACTCGCCCAATTGGATAATGAAGGCCGTCGAAGATGATAAAATCCGTGAAACGGAATCTAAAACCGAAAGCGAACTGATCGTGCGGAGAAGATGCTCGACTGTATCTGAACTTGATAAATCTTGAAGTAGATGCATTAATCTTGGCAATCCCTTCTCTTGTATAATCAATGCACGAAAATATTCGCCCGAAGAAGAGAGTATCGAAATGCAATTGGCTGCTTTTTCTTGGGCGGCGCTGGTACCCGAGATTAACAGCTGGAATAAAACAGGAACCGCACCTTCTTCACCCAAAGCCATTCTAATATCTTCCACGGAAGCCACGTTTCGAAGAGCGCCAACCGCGTGGGTTTGTGTCGGTTGGGAGCCAGATCGGCAGGCTTCTATTAATACCGAAACTCCGCCGTATGCTGAAATTGCCCAAGTGTTTTCGGGATCGGCGGTGATTGCTTCAACAGCAATCGCGGCCTTTTCTTTTAAAGCAATGGAACCTGTTTCAAGGATTCTCAGTAAAGGCCCTAATCCTCCTTCCTCGAAAACAATTTTTCTCAAATCTTCGCTTGAAGAAGCCAGTACCGATACTGCCAAAACGGCTTGTTCTCGAATTAAAGGTTGGCTGTTAACTTCGAGAAGACTTATCAAATAGCCAACATTTCCTCTTTTAGCAACCAGCGGAGTAGATTTCTCGTTGTCGTTGAGAAGCTGAAGAAGTGATTCTAAAGCTTTCTTTTTGAACTCGATGCCTCCGATCTGAAGTCGGGTAAAAAGATCCCTGATGAAAAATCCCAAATCGTCTTTATCAGATCCAGGTCCCGGGTGAGACAAAACGATGGCGTTGGACTGGTGAAGAACGCCAGACCTAAGAAGCAGATCGAGATCATGGAGATGGTTGGAGAGAGAAGACGAAGCCATGTCGAGGTCGCTTTGCATGAGGAGTTTGCCGCCGGTGAATGAAGAGAGGATACATTGATCGGAGAGAGCTTTCAAACGCTGAAGGGTGGAGAGAAGGGAAGGGAAAAGATTATGAAGCAAAGAGTTGTCGTTCCAGTGAGGAGATTCGGAGATAGAGGAGAGAGATGATTGGAGGGAACAGAGCTTCGATCGAAGGACTTGCCACCGTCCGACGAAAGACCGGACGGTGAGAGAAGAAAGGAGGAGGAGAGAGAGAACGCCGGTGATTAAGTCGAGAAGCGTCTGCGGTGGTTGAATTTCTGGTTGCTCAGACAGCGGCGGCGGTTGTTGGGGTGGATGCATTTGCGGTTGAAGCCCGGATTAGGGACCGGAACTACAGGTATTAAGGTGTTAATAAGTGAGAAGGGAAAAACATGAAAAGACTTGGGGAAAAAAAAAAAGGCACTTTGGTTGGACGGAAAAGGGAAGCCAAGGAAATGGAGAGAAAGAGAGTTCCAATAATGAAAAAACAAGTCCAGTACTGGACTGAGTTCACGGGGCAAATAACATTGGATTCGAAAAAAATAGAAATACCTATAACATTAACAGTAAATTAGTAATGTTGGTTGTATTTGGCGCGAGAGAAGAGAGAGGAAAAGGCTGAACACAATTGTGAAAGGTAATGATAGAAGCAATAGAGGAGGCAGAATGAAGCTTTACAGCTTGTTCACACAGCAGCTTTAAATAAAAGGGTATAAGGGGCTCATTATTTATCACCTTTTACCAACACTATTAAACAATAAATAAATAAATAAATAAGAAAAGTGGAACAGGTTGCTTAGCATTTAGCATTTAACACTTAGCAGGCATACTGATACATAGTGACTGCAGGCATTGGTAGGGTAATTTTCAGTTTTTCACTGTATATATTGGAAATAACGACCACTAATTGAACTGAACATCAAAGATTAAAGAAAAGGGCGGAAAGGAGCATGAAGCAAAAGCATTAGCAATAGCATGTGAAGGTGTTGGGGAGGAGGGATGAAACAAAAATGGACCACTCAAATCTTTGGGGGTGGGTAAATCTAGTGTTGGAGTAGTCAAGTAGTATATTTTTATAATGTTTCTTTTTCCTAGATGAATGTGATGTCGCTGTACTCTTGCTTCTTGGGACCCGCTTTTTTAGCCTCTTTTTACTGTATCAAATTTAGACTTTGTTTCCTATAACTGCGCCGAGCCTCACTCACTCCGCACTTGGCTGTGCTTGCTGAATGCAGGGGTCCTCTTCCCATTTCGTTTTTCCTTTTTCAGATTCTGAGTATCATTCCCCCTCTTTACAGTCCTCTTATATTGTATACCATAAGAGTAATTAATTAGTTCGTGTATTTTTTGACTCGTAAGTATAGATAATATTTCATTTAAATTATGAATCTTTGTCTTGTTTTTAAACTTATTTGATATGTAAATTTTGAGGAGAGAGGCCCCTAATTATGTGATTTAGATTAAATAATACGTACATGAAAGCTAGTTTACTTTTTTTTTTTTGTAAGCCCAACATTAAAGATTGCAAACAAAGTGTGACAATGAAGGGGGCCACCCCCACCATTACATCCATCATCGGAAGCATCGCTAAATATTAACAACATAATCATTACCCTCCATACAAGTGTTAGGGTTAAGGTGGGAAGGGAAAGAAAAGCGTTTGCTAGGACATAAACCCAAGGAGAGGAAAAGGGGTTTTCTCAGTGTGAGTGAAGCGTTAGAGGCGAAGGGAGACCTGGCTTCGCTTCCTTGCTTACTGGGCCCTGCTTTGAGCTAAAACAGTCGGTCAACTACGGACGTTGACTAAATATCTTTCCTCAACACTTTTCTGCCACGTCAAATTAGATAATACTTTTTTTTATACAAACGACGACTTTTCTGAAAGAGAGAGAGAGGGAGAGAGGTTGACTTCTAAATTGGATATTGTATATACACCATTTCCAAGGTGATACATTAATTAAGTAATTTCATTGGTTTTTCTTAATATTGAATGAGATGCTTTATGAGTAGATGAGGGATGAAGATGAGTTCGTTTCGGCCGCACTAGAATTGGATATTTGCAAAAATCATTTTAGATGAATGCCGTGGGCCTCTAAATTTGCAGGCGATTAGGAGTTTTATTTTCAATCCAATTCTTTTATACAAGATCTTAACAAAAAAAGAAGACATCTTTTATAAGAGGAAAATAAGACTTTTTAAAGTTTTTTTTTTTTTTATTGTTATATGTAGGGAGAAAATATTTTCTATGTCAACTGAAACAGATAATTTAAAATAAGAAAAACAAGGAATAAATAATAATAATATTTTGGAGGTTTTTCCCAGAATACAGAAATTATTTATCATATTAGACGTGATTGTCAATTAATGAGATAGAGATAGGAGCAGCTAGAAGCTGGGAGATGGATCCATATTTTTCAGACTTTAATCTTCATATCATCATATAATGTGGAGCAACCACCTGACATTTTGCTTCTTATTTCTATTGGGAGTACCTTAATGGCCGCATCAAAGACTGCATGTAAAGCAGTTGCACACGATTCCATTAATTAGAATTCAACACAAATTTTCAGTTCAAAGATTATGAAGACAACGTTGAAAATAGTTCACCTGCTGTGTTTTTGAGCTACACTCGATGTATGCAGGGGCCTCATTCTATTTCTTTTATTCCTCCCCCTTAGAAAAAGAAGCTATGCAAGAAAATTATTTTAAATGTTAAGTGGAACGTGTTACCCTTGAATGAAAAAATACTAACTAATAATCTGTAAATATGTACTGAGCTGTAGAAATAGGCACTGCGTTAGTTGATGTCATGAAGCTTGGCCAATGAAAATTTTCAGAGTAAACTGCTTCTGAAACTCCTAGTTACTTTCATTCTCAATCATCTTTCGGCCCACATTTTCAGAGTAAAATGCTTGCTTAGTTAACACCATATTTACCTATGATGGTAATAATCACAACCGGAACTTGGCTTTTGTTCTGTGTCATTTGCCTCCGCTTCCTCGTAAGAGTTTGATATAGTAACACTCCATCATGTTAAAACACACACACACTCACTCACTCACTCTCATATATATGCACTTTGACATGTATGGTTTGGCTGGAACCTGGCAAGCTTGTCTTAGTTTTACAGTTAGTTGTTTTCTGTTAGATACAGTTGCAGAAGAGGTTTAGTCTAGGTTTACTGTTAGAACTAACCATACTCTATAACTGATCTAATTCTCTCTGTATATAAATCAAGCTCGTCTCTATTGAGATATTAGACCTTTTATTAATAAAACAAGTAGATCATATTTTCCTTAGTTCTTGGTTCTTTCCATTCATTCAATGGTGTATAGTTCTTGGTTCTTTCCATTCATTCAATGGTGTATTCTTGGTTATTCAACATTATCTTAAGAGGATAAAACTTTGTGGTGCTTTTTGGAAATCAACTCAGCTTCCATTGACCACCCACTTATACATTGAAAGTAAACAACAGATTAAGAATTGTATAACAAGCCAGACTTGACAAGTACTTGGAAGAAACCAATCACCTATTGCCAAATATATGAAATTGAAAAGAAAAGAAAGATGGCTGAAGTGAAGTCGATTCCCAGAGGAGGTGCCGATTTCAACCCTATACGGTAGAAATGCATCTATTTGCTAAAATAAATTTTATAGCGCTGATAGTGAAGTAAAAATTACTTTTGAAGATATCATGCGAGATCATAATGGCAACTGGCTCGCTGGATTTATGAGCATTGGCAGCACCTCTGTTATGGAAGCAGATACGATACATGGATCTCGGCCACTTAAGGATGAAAAGCAATTCATTCGTGATATCAAAGCAATTAAAGCAAACTCATGAAAAACGTAGTCAACCATGAGTGAACTGGACGAAATTCAACAAGGTTTGGACAGGAAAGAGCGTCTGAAGGTAGCATGTCCTTACTTCAGTTAATACTGCTTTCGGTCGCTTATTCGGTTCTTCTGTTTGTACTGCCTTTAAAGAAAGAAACCAACTAATTGAACCGGCCCTACCGAAAATATGGACCTAAAAAGATTGTCTCAAATTCGCCCGAAATAAAATTATTAAATCCGAGTTCTGCCCCCCCGCCCATATTAAATATTTTTTAACTTATTTCATTAAATAAAAATTTTAAAATATAATAAATTAAAAATAAATATTAAAACAAGAAACAAATAAAAAATATGACAAACAATTCTAAAACAATACACAAATTAAAATATAATAAAAAGTGGTTATATTAAAATTAAAAATAAAATGTAAATATGATTAAAAATAAAAATATATATATATTTAGTATATAATTCGGGCCGGGCTGGAGTCAAAAAAATTTATTCAAGGCCCGACTTGTTTTTAAACAAATTTTTTTGCCCAAATTTATATTTTTAAACCTATATTTTTATTTGAACCTTTCTTATTTTCGAGTCAACCTTCTGACCGAATCGATAACTCATGCGCTGATGCAGTGCCTCTATCTTAATCTTTATAGACAAACCTATATTTTTGTTCCAGTTCTTATCGAACATGATATATAAGTAGAAGTATTTTTAATGAGCAATAATCAAATTATCATTTACAAAATCTAGACAACATTGTTTGAATTTTGCATAGAACCAACCACTTTTGGCAGTTCCTTGGATGATTTAAATAAACATTTAAATGGAGTTGCAGCCACGAAATAAAGGGGATAAAGTGGCACTATAAAATATTTGTATTAAATGCGAGTTAAAAGTGATATTTTTAGTCACTGATCAATGTAAAAAATAAAAATATTTAAAATTCAAGATAATAAAATAAAATAATAAAGTAAAATAAAATGATTATTTATAATTTTTTAAAATTGAAAAAAAGAAAATACTGCTACATACTAATGTAATTTAGTCAATAAAATTTTAAAATTTTTAAAATAAATTAAATAAAAGACAGGAGGGTTTTAGTCCTCATTTTTAGGCTCAAATTGGGTTGAGAAGTATTGAGCTTTCTCTGTTCACTCAATTCTCCTTCTCTTTAGGTTTTATCCTTTTATATTAGGAATAATGTTGTAAGCAAATTAAACTAACAGTTTAATCAGTTAAATCATTATTTTTTATTCAATTATTATAAATTAAATAATAATAGAAACATGAAAAATTAATTTTATACAAATTATAGTAAAATTAAATAATAATTAGAATTAGTTTAGATTTTTTTAATACTTTTTCTTAAGTGGAGATTTTTTTTATCTATTCAATTAATTTTACATTGATTCACTCATTCTCTAATTTTAAGATATTAGTTGATAAAGTTAAATTTCGAGTTAATTAATTCAATCAAAATTAATATAATTTGATTCTAACAACCATCTAAAAGGTAATTTAAAATACTATAAAACAAAAACCTTGATAATTTTAATAAAAAATGTAGGAGAGTACTATATCAAATGTTGGCCTCAAAAGGCTCTAATTTGGCCGATTGATTTCCGCTACGTAAATGTTGCTAATAAAATTGGATATTTGCGGCATTATCGTATTAGAAATTATTTAACATTGAGGTTATTGGTGTCCGCTAGAATTAGTCAGAAGTTAGGGTGTATTTTGGTTAGCTTGAAATTGGTGCTAAAGCTCTCTTTTATCATGTGTAATTATTAAAAATAGTTTTAAATAATAAGATATTTACTAAATGCTCGATAAAAAATAAGATGTAATGGTCTTAACCCGTGCTTCCTTCGCATGGGAATGAGCGTACAGGCATTACTCGACTTTATAACTCAATTCAAAACAATCATTTATTAAATGTCATCTCATTCGATCAAATATCATTCGACCACATTCAATACGCATTTAAATCGAAAGTATACAAAGTTTAAATCTGTGCATGTTGGACTAAATCAGTAAGAATATATGAAAAATTTAGAAACTTAGAAAAATTCCAATGCTTCTTCAAATATCACTGCCTTTTGAGTGTGAACAGAGCCGATATTAACTTGGCTAATGCTAATATGAACACGCCCGCGTCTTAGGCGGAAGTAAAACAGTGGCGAGCATACGCGATTTGTGTCAC